>JASDDO010000010.1:47182572-57182572 GCA_030015575.1 Agapanthus africanus | reverse complement strand
TTATATTGAATATTTTAATAATGTGGTATAATTAAATACCGATAAATTAGGGAAAAATTTGGAAAATTATAGAAATTACTGAAATGAGGGTGCTTTATTGGATTTAAGCAAATTATGAAATTTTATGATTTATTATACACTATTTTAGTGCTAATCGCGATTAAAAATCGCTAATCGCGCATTAAGCTTGTTTTGTGCAAAACATGCACTATGTCATTTTAACACATGTTACATTTTTATCATGGTTTTTTCTCATTTTTCATGCATGGTTTGTGTTTAAATGAGAAGAGAAAAGAAAACAAAGAAAAGAATTGAAAAGAAAAAGAAAAAGAATAAAGAAATAAAGCATGGGCAAATGAGAGAGTGTGAGGGATCAAGAGAGAACCAAACCCATTTGTCTCCCCCTCATTTTCTTCATCTCTTTCTCTCTCCCTTAACTCCATGGCTGCCCCTCCCTCTCCCCCTTCCTCTTCATCCTCAAAACACCTAATTTCCGACCTCAAAACACCTCACTACTTTCATTAAAAATGTGTGCAAGCTCACAAGCTACACTTTGGACCAAGAAAGTTTGTATTTTGGTGCCCTAGGGGATTCATGAGTGCCAAATGAGGTAAATTCTGAACCATTAGTGTGGAATTTGGTTTGATTTAGCTTCCATGCATGTTTAGAAGTGATTAGGCGATGTTTAGTGAGGCTTGGAAATTTCTAGTTAGGGTTTGAGGAATTCTTGAGTGGTGAAATGTGATTGAGCTTAGTAGATGCCACACAACCCCCTTAGTGCTAGAATTCAGACCCAAAGCTGAGACTTAAGTCCCTATTAGCGAACTTAGAAATCCCCGATATCCGTATTTTTTTGGAATTCTATAGGGAATATGAAATCTGCTAACACTCGGGGACTTGAAAATTTATTTAGCAAACACTGAGAGATAAGCAGGCACCCAGGAAGCTTTACCCAAGACCCTAGCCCCTACACCCTTACCTGGGCCACAGATTTATTCTATCTGGACGCAATTTGCGGCCAGGGTGGGTTGGAATTGTCTCGTGTTTGTTCGGTGGCTCCAGTATCTGTAATCTAGACCCTCCACATATGCAAAATTGACTAATTTCGGTTAGGGTAAAATCTGGGACCATTTTCATGAGTTGTTGTTTTGATTCGGAGTTATATTTTTCGTATTTTGGATTCTGGATTTTAGAATTTGTGTTTTACCTCGATCACTTGACGTTTGTACGACGATATCGTGGATTGTTTGGTGGTTTGAAAGGTGTAGTCCATAGGTTCTAACCTATAGGTTTTTAGCGTGTCGTTTTGGTTTTGAATTGGGTTTTAATGCTATACGATACGTTATGATGTGTAGGTACCCTACGAAGACTTCGAGATGACAAGCAAGCGCGTGGTGACGTCAGCATCGGCAGACGAAGATCAGGTGAGTAAATATATATCTACGGGGGAAGTCAAGTGGATGGCGTATAGCACCTCCGCAGTTTCATAAAATAGAACGCGAATGTATTATGATATATATAGATATACTTATATAGTTTTTAAGATGTGTTTAATTAGCTAGAAATGCTTTAGAGGACTTTGATTGATAGTGTCTTTAGTTAGTTTATTAGTCGCGAACCCTAGAATAGGTTTATACCTACACGCGCGCACACACATACATACATTTTATTTCCTGTGCGTATATAGGGATATGTATGTGTGTGTGTGTGTATACATATATATATATATATATATATATATATATACATGGGTATGGGACTATGTGTGTGTGTATATATATATATATACTTATACGTATACATGGATTATGAGGATAGTATATGGTATTTGGAGATGAGTCGATAAGATTGGGCTGGATGCCATGAGATCGGTGATGTGACATGGTTCGTATTATGAGATACGACACGATGTTTAGCGGGTCTTTAGGCGTGGTGTTTTCATACACACGCATGCATACTTAGATGGTATCAGTATTGTACTAGACGTAGATCAGTACCCCCAGATCATGATATATGATAAAAAGGATACGAGATGAATAATGAGATAATGTGATATTGACTTGTACCCAGATTTGGGATGTCGTACGATGAATTTACCGTACGAGCTATATTGATGATAGATCCGCACTCTTGACTCGAGGATGTCATGATATATATAGGGTATCGTATGGGATACTATTGAGACGGGATCACCAACTATTATATGTGTGTGTGTGTGTATCGACTCAGATTTAGGTGGTTTCCTTACCTTTTGATTAGACTGTTAGTTTAGACCTGTAGTTTACTGTATGACTCATATTATTTATTGCATATTCATTATTGTTGTGTTTATTATTCAGCTCCCGCATATTATTGTTGTTCTCATCGCATTATATGCTTATATTGTGTTTTCATATGTTAGTATCGAAATCATGATGTCAGGACACCAACACCATTACCGATGATGCGTATGTTCCACATACACTTACTTGCCGGCTCACACACATCATCATCGGTAATTGCCATGTCACATACACTTTAGAGAATATTATTTCATTGACATAGCTTGTTAGCTGATAGTTTCGACATGGTATTAGCGTACTTGTTTTTATATGCTAGTTTAGACATTGCATTTATTACTTGCTATTTCATGCATATTATTATTCACTGTCATGCATTTTTATTTAGGGCCAGTCCGGATTTCCGGAGCCCAATGCTTTTAAATTCATTGTTATTTATTCTCATGATTTGGGTTTTCCATGAGATTTATGGATTTAGAGAAACCGCAAGATTTTATAAAACTGATAACCATTTTAAAATGAAAGTTGCGGTTTTCACATGATATGATTTGAGATTGTCCACCATGAGTTTTCTCGGCTCTTGAACGATATCATACACCCAATTCGAAGAGGAGTAGGAACCGTCTGTCGGTGCATGGTGGACCCGGTGCGGTACCCCGGGGCAAGAAGATCGCAGATATAGGCGTTGAGCCTGTGATAGGGGAGCATTGCTGACCGGTGATTTTATTGGGACTCGACGGATATCTGGAGGATACCGATCGGAGTCGAGCCAGTCCAGATAGCCGGAGCGTAGGGGCCAGTCCGGATAGCCGGAGCCCCAGATATTGTTATATTATGATTTGGGCCAGTCAGGATAGCCGGAGCCCTAGATATTGAGATGTTGGGATTTATGTTTGGTGTCGATGCTAGACACTGATTTATGTTGATTTCATTGATGATACCTCATTTTAAATTACAGAAATCTCACTAAATTAAGAAAACGGTTTTCTCATACATGAGGAATTATGTTTTCATGTTATCACATTCTTACCTCATACACATGATATATTGCTACCTGAGGCACTGACACGAGCACATGGGATTACACTTATGTATAGCTGTTTACCCTTGCCACCTTTTTATGCTTCAGACTTTATCATTTGAGGTTATATATTATTGATCGTATTGACCTAGGATTGAGTCATACATACGATTTCTGCTCGGTGATGTTTTCTACTCACGAGTTGGCAACTCACCCCCGTTGTGCCACAGTTCTTGCAGGTTTTGTCGTACAGGTTTCGTTACGGCTTTGCTGGCGCACTGCTTCCTTTCCATGTGATTTGCTTTGGTAGGTGGGTTCACTTGCATCGTGACCACCATTGTATTTTATTTACATTCAGTTGTATCTAGTAACTCCATCAACCAGACTGTATTATTTATTTGACTTAGAGACCTGTTGTATATTATTTCGACCTTAGAGTCGCGTGCTGTATTATTATGGGTTTTCATGTTGTTTTTGAGTTTCCTTTCAGTTTTGATCCTCGCCCTTCGGCGTTGTATATTATATTCCTTGCGTGGTTGTGACCGTCGATTGACGAAGATCTAGCTCCAGCTTAGGGATGCCTTTTATCATTCATGTATATATTATTCATGTTGTATCCCGTTCGGGGCCAGTATTTACAAAGGGAACTCTGTCGAAATTTTCAGAAAAGACTTGTTTTTTTTAAAATGCGTAATTCGGCTTATTTTAATAAAAAACTTTCTTTAAAATGGTTTTAGATTTCTGGGCTTTTGGCTTACTTGAATTAGATGGGGTCCTATAGACTTCATATGATTCAAGGGCCAGTCATGTGCCATTTCGGGTCATGACAAAGTTGGTATCAGAGAGCTAGGTTAACCTTGGTTCGAGTCTATGTTTAACTATACGGAGCCTAGGGTGTTTGTATATACGGAATCTTGGCTTGACCTTACGGAACTTAGACTTAGTCGAGGGGGTATTAGACCCGAACTTTCGTCGCATAGATTGACCTTGGTTGATGGAGTAGGTGACTTAAGGAGAGTGACATACCGTGTGTATGTTCCGCGACATACTTACGATACGCTACTCCGCTTAAGAAGCCTTAGGATGTACATTTCCTTGCACATTATTATATTCATTCATGATCTATCCTCATCGATATCGGTTTATGGTTTTGCTGCCACGATTATACGGGCAGAGAGAGCTACGGCTAGAGTTGCGGTCAGCACGAGCTTGTCACGGACGAGGACTGACCAGGGCGTACTTCCGGCGACACACGATTGTATAGATGTGTCATTTTATTTCGTTTTTACGCCATGAGCGTTTGATGGATCGCTTTTATGAGATTACTCGGACATGCAGATCAGCACCAGAGGATTGGGCCACTAATAGGGGCCAGCCAGATTTTGATGACCATTGATGTATCCCTTATTCTTGATGATAGAGATATTGTTCAGCGTGCAGACGAATGAGCCAGTTGCTGCTGCGAATGATGAGATATCGCCCAGATGGTTGGAGCTGTTGCAGCACAAGTTTATACATAGAGATATGATAGAAGATCGCTAGTCACCCGAGGATGAATGACTAAGACATGTAGTTCGTTGGCTTACCCCGATGCGAGGTCATCAGATTGATTGATTCCAACTAGAAACGACTTCACACAGATAAGTTGGGAGTCGATAGAGACGATCGAATGTCAGAAACCCATTTTCCAAGTTTAAGGTATTTGGATAAAACATGCAAGTGATTCTACGGACCCTCTAGAAGAATGAAACCCTAACTCGACATAATGATCATGAGAACGCCTTTAAACCTTAGAGTTTGCGGCAGTTCAGCGGTGCTATTAATGACGCTTGGGTTTGCCCTTCTGCGGTTGGTCCATAGGTGCTGTGGCATGTACTCGATATTATTAAACTGTACCCAAGATGTTGAGCTCTTAGGGGATTATGGGGTTTTGACAAATCGATCGAATGGTTCGACATCTTTCGGATATCATGTGATGAGATGCATTGCTTGGGAGACTCCAGATACGAGTATAGTCGTTGGAGCGCAGTCCATGCAGTCACGAAGGGACGAGTCTGAATCTGTCGACATTAGAGAAAGTGGAGTAAGAGGTTCGTACGAGATCTTGATGTGATGAAGTTCCACTTCGCCGACATCAGAGATGTGATACGCATGCAGAGGCGTTGTATATAGATATATCTTCCATAAGGAGTCGCGTGAGTATGCAGCCATTCCGGAACCGAAACCAGATATAGTAAATGGTGATAACCTCCGTACAGTTCGACAGAGACGAGATTTGGGAAAGACTTCGATAGGACCTTTCTAGAATATTATATGAGGAGACTTGGACCCAGGAGTGGTCATTTTACGCACACCCCGCGGGCCTGAGTTCGGCACCGTCGACGAGACATATTATGAGTGACCACGACAGTTGGCCAGGGATTCTTAGAGGATGTGCTTGAGCGGAACTATTCCGCCATGCTTGATTTCGTTATTTTGGGCGATCTATTCGCATGATTGAGTTTTGATGACTGAGTCATGATATTTGCTTTCGTGCACCATGGTTGCACCTACTGGGTATTTATATTTTGTGCATATTATTGCACTTAAGATATGCTTTATACACCGTTGTGTTGATTTATGATTTATGCACAGTTATCGCACTTGATATATTTTTTGTGCCTTGGCTGCACATGTTTATGATTTCATACCGTTTGGTTGATTTTGTGCATATGGTACGCATTCGATTTAGTTTTTGCACTCGGTATAGTTCACATATTCTTGCAGTGCATTGATACGTATTTTGTGCACCACAGTTGCACCTGACTTCGTTTTGATGTCATTTGAGATATTGATTGTGATTTCATGCCTAGGGCATGCATATGATTTGACGTATGCTTTCGGCATAGTTTTCATGCACTTTTAGTATTTTGATTTGCTTTTGTGCACGCTGATGCACATGGTTGCGAGATTATATACCACGGTATACCTGATTTGGATTTGGATTGAAATGTGTTGTATACCGTCGATTTTGATTGTGATACTCGATATTTGTTTTGTGCACCTTGTGCACCTGATTGGATTCTTGCGTATATTTGACGCGCTTGGATTGGATTTTGCGCATGTTTGGCGCTTGATATTGAATTTCGTGATTTCGTGCATGTTGGATGCACATGATTTAGATTTTATTCGTGCATGATGGATGCACCTGATTTGGATTTTCGCGCATGTTGGGCGCATGATATGAGATGCGATTTTGGTGCACACCAGATGCACTAAATCGAGATTCTTTGTGCATATCAGATGCACCTGTTATTGTTGTCAGGCATACCCGTTGCCTCTGACAGATATTTTGTGCACACCCGTTGCACTTAGATTTTGTTTCTATGCTCATGTATGGCACATTCATGGATTTTGATTTCCGTGTGCACCGGACGCACGTGGCATTCTTATATACATTTTGGGATTGATTTCTTATGGAGCAGTACGTTTTTATGATATTTACTATTTGTTTTCGTACTGAGCAGGACTAGCCAGAGGATAATACCTAGATACATTTTGCATGCATTGATAGTTATCGAAGGTATTTCCAAAAAGGGGAGCTATAGTCTCAGTATTTACCTACGTGTCTGAGATGACACGAAACGTTAAAAAAAAAAGGAAACCCTTCTAAATTATTTTCAAAACGGCGAGACGTGCATAATAAACAAAGGATATATATAGATATAGCTATTTTCTTACAATAAATGTCCGCCACCATGCCGTGTTACGAGCATCGCACAACAACTTAAAAAGGTTTTGGCATGTATTTTCTTCAGATGTTTTAATGATATTTACAGGTAGAGTTTTGAGTATATCATGTTGGTTTTCGTATTGGGTTTAGACATTGGTGTCTTCACCATAACTCCGATGATTGCGGGATGTTTGATGGAGTTTTAATTTTAGATTATATACTTGTTTTTCATGCGCAAGTATTGTGCCACTATGTGCTTTATGTATTTATGATCTCGGGAACCCGACGACTTAGTCTTTTACTGAAATGTTTTAGTATTTGAGGGGTTTAAATTTAAATTCGGGGAATGAATTTCTTTAAGAGGGGAAGACTGTAACATTTCAGAAAAATAAAATATTATTTTTGGGAATTTTTTTTATAATTAAATAATATTATATTGAATATTTTAATAATGCGGTATAATTAAATACCGATAAATTGGGGAAAAATTGGAAAATTATAGAAATTACTGAAATGAGGGTGATTTATTGGATTTAAGAAAATTATGAAATTTTATGATTTATTATACACTATTTTAGTGCTAATCGCGATTAAAAATCGCTAATCGCGCATTAAGCTTGTTTTGTGCAAAACATACACCATGTCATTTTAACACTTGTTACATTTTTATCATGGCTTTTTCTCATTTTTCATGCATGGTTTGTGTTTAAATAAGAAGAGAAAAGAAAACAAAGAAAAGAATTGAAAAGAAAAAGAAAATGAATAAAGAAATAAAGCATGGGCAAGTGAGAGAGTGTGAGGGGTCAAGAGAGAACCATACCCATTTGTCTCCCCCTCATTTTCTTCATCTCTTTCTCTCTCCCTTAACTCCATGGCTGCCCCTCCCTCTCCCCCTTCCTCTTCATCCTCAAAACACCTCATTTCCCACCTCAAAACACCTCACTCCTTTCATTAAAAATATGCACAAGCTCACAAGCTACACTTTGGACCAAGAAATTTTGCATTTTGGTGCCCTAGGGGATTCATGAGTGCCAAATGAGGTAAATTCTGAACCATTAGTGTGGAATTTGGTTTGCTTTAGCTTCCATGCATGTTTAGAAATGATTAGGCGATGTTTAGTGAGGTTTTGAAATTTCTAGTTAGGGTTCGAGAAATTCTTGAGTGGTGAAATGTGATTGAGCTTAGTAGAGGCCACACAACCCCCCTAGTGCTAGAATTCAGACCCAAAGCTGAGACTTAAGCCCCTATTAGCGAATTTAGAAATCCCCGATATCCGTATTTTTGTGGAATTCAGTAGGGAATATGAAATCTGCTAACACTCGGGGACCTGAAAATTTATTTAGCAAACACTGAGAGATAAGCAGGCACCCAGGAAGCTTTACCCAAGACCCTAGCCCCTACACCCTCACCTGGGCCGCAGATTTATTCTATCTGGCTGCAATTTGCGGCCAGGGTGGGTTGGAATTGTCTCGTGTTTGTTCGATGGCTCCAGTATCTGTAATCTAGACCCTCCACATATGCAAAATTGCCTAATTTCGGTTAGGGTAAAATCTGGGACCATTTTCATGAGTTGTTGTTTTGATTCAGAGTTATATTTTTCGTATTTTGGATTCTGGATTTTAGCATTTGTGTTTTATCTCGATCACTTGACGTTTGTACGACGATATCGAGAATTGTTTGGTGGTTTGAAAGGCGTAGTCCATAGGTTCTAACCTATAGGCTTTTAGCGTGTCGTTTTGGTTTTGAATTGGGTTTTAATGCGACATGATACGTTATGATATGTAGGTAACCTACGAGGACTTCGATACGACAAGCAAGCGTGTGGCGACGTCGGCATCGGAAGACGAAGATCAGGTGAGTAGATATATATATATACGGGGGAAGTCGGGTGGATGGCGTATAGCACCCCCGCAGTTTCCTAAAATAGAACGCGAATGCGTTATGATATATGTATTATACTTATATAGTTTTAAAGATGTGTTTAATTAGCTAGAAATGCTTTGGAGAACTTTGATTGATAGTGTCTTTAGTTAGTTTATTAGTCGTGAACCATAGAATAGGTTTATACCTACACGCACACACGCACATGCATACATTTTATTTCATGTGCGTATATGGGGATATGTATATATATATATATACACATGGGTATGGGACTATGTATATATATATATATATATATATATATATATATATATATACGTATACGTATACATGGATTATGAGAATAGTATATGGTATTTGGAGATGAGTCGATGAGATTGGGCCGGATGCCATGAGATCGGTGATGTGACGTGGTTCGTATTATGAGATACGACATGATGTTTAGCGGGTCTTTAGGCGTGGTGTTTTCATACACACGCCTGCATACTTAGATGGTATCAGTATTGTACTAGACGTAGATCAGTACCCCCAGATCATGATATATGATAAAAAGGATACCAGATGAATAATGAGATAATATGATATTGACCCGTACCCAGATTTGGGATGTCGTACGATAGATTTACCGTACGAGCTATATTGATGATAGATCCGCACTCTTGACTCGAGGATGTCATATTATATATAGGGTATTGTATGGGATACTATTGAGGCAGGATCACCGACTATTATGTGTGTGTGTGTGTATCGACTCAGATTTAGGTGGTTTCCTTACCTTTTGATTAGACTGTTAGTTTAGACCTGTAGTTTACTGTATGACTCATATTATTTATTGCATATTCATTATTGTTGTGTTTATTATTCAGCTCCCGCATATTATTGATGTTCGCATCGCATTGCTTGCTTTTATTGTGTTTTCATATGTTAGTATCGAAATCATGATGTCAGGACACCAACACCATTACCGATGATGCGATATTCCACATACACTTACTTGCCGGCTCACACACATCATCATCGGTAATTGCCATGTCACGTACACTTTAGAAAATATTATTTCATTGACATAGCTTGTTAGCTGATAGTTTCGACATGGTATTAGCGTACTTGTTTTTATATGCTAGTTTAGACATTGTATTTATTACTTGCTATTTCATGCATATTATTATTCACTGTCATGCATTTTTATTTAGGGCCAGTCAGGATTGCCGGAGCCCAATGCTTTTAAATTCATTGTTATTTATTCTCGAGATTTGGGTTTTCCATGAGATTTATGGATTTGGAAAAACCGCAAGATTTTATAAAACTGATAATCATTTTAAAATGAAATTTGCGGTTTTCTCATGATATGATTTGAGATTTTCCACCATGAGTTTTCTCGGCTCTTGAGCGATATCATACACCCAATTCGAGGAGGAGTAGGAACCGTCTGTAGGTGCATGGTGGACTCGGTGCGGTACCCCGGGGCAAGAAGATCGTAGATATAGGCGTTGAGCCTATGACAGGGGAGCATTGCTGACCGGTGATTTTATTGGGACTCGAAGGATATCCGGAGGATACCGATCGGAGTCGGGCCAGTCCAGATAGCCGGAGACCAGGGGCCAGTCCGGATAGCCGGAGCCCTAGATATTGTTATTGAGGTATTGAGATATTATGATTTGGACCAGTCCGGATAGCCGGAGCCCTAGATATTGAGATGTTGGGATTTATGTTTTGTGACGATGCTAGACACTGATTTATGTTGATTTCATTATGATACCTCATTTTAAATTACAGAAATCTCACTAAATTAAGAAAACAGTTTTCTCATACATGAGGCATTCTGTTTTCATGTTATCACATTCATACCTCATACACATGATATATTGCTACCTGAGGCACTGACACGAGTATATGGGATTACACTTATGTATAGCTGTTTACCCTTGCCACCTTTTCATGCATCAGACTTTATCATTTGAGGTTATATATTATTGATCGTATTGACCTAGGATTGAGTCATACATACGATTTCTGCTCGGTGATGTTTTCTACTCACGAGTTGGCAACTCACCCCTGTTGTGCCACAGTTCTTGCAGGTTTTGCCGTACAGGTTTTGTTACGGCTTTGCTGGCACACTGCTTCCTTTCTGGTTGATTTGCTTTGGTAGGTAGGTTCACTTGCATCGTGACCACCATTGTATTTTATTTACATTCAGTTGTATCTAGTAACTCCATCAACCAGACTATATTATTTATTTGACTTAGAGACCTGTTGTATACTATTTCGACCTTAGAGTCGCGCATTGTATTATTATGGGTTTTCATGTTGTTGTTGAGTTTCCTTTCAGTTTTGATCCTCGCCCTTCGGCGTTGTATATTATATTGCTTTCGTGGTTGTGACCGTCGATTGACGAAGAGCTAGCTCCCGCTTGGGGATGCCTTTTATTATTCATGTATATATTATTCATGTTGTACCCCGTTCGGGGCCAGTATTTACAAAGGGAACTCTGCCGAAATTTTCAAAAAAGACTTGATGTTTTAAAAATGCGTAATTCGGCTTATTTTAATAAAACACTTTCTTTAAAATGGTTTTAGATTTCTGGGCTTTTGGCTTACATGAATTAGATGGGGTCCTATAGACTTCATATGATTCAAGGGCCAGTCATGTGCCATTTCGGGTCGTGACAGTTGTTTTCTGCAATTGTAGGTTAATTGATGGGACTGCATTACCTTAATGCAAAGCAAACAAACCAAAGTTGAATCGTTGGAACAATTTCAAAACCACTCGGTTTTTTCAAAACAGCAAAACTTTTAAAATGCGGAGCTTAAACCACTCCTTTTAAAAGCTATCAGGTTCCTTCGATTATATCAAGTTCACTACGTTCACGGTTTCGCCAAAACCATTCGTAGCCCTCCGTCATTTCAGTTGAACATTCAGTAGTATTCAATTTATGTATTTTGACCTTCGCCAAGGCATAGTGATTGGTAGCTGCTAAATATTCATCTGTAGCATAGATAGATGTGTTGGTTTAGGACAGTCGTACTGCTATTTTGGACTTCGTCAAGGGTATGTACGGATGGTTTCAAATTAACCTAGATAATGACGGGTAGAACTTGACATGTGACTTATGATATGTTGGCCTTCGTCAAGGTCATAAGAGCATGGCTCAAAAATCCACATCGGGAGTTTCTAAAGAAACTGAAACTTGCTAATGTTGCATACCATTTGGAGTGTGATAATTTTACTAGGATTCCTTCGAATTTATCACACGATGATATTTGGATCCCGATCCTACTGTGAGTATATGCTACTCCTCGGGAGATTTTTTCACTTAACGATCAATGCTATAAACCAAGTAGGTGTCTAAAACAGTATTAGCGGGGCTACGCCTCCAGGGAAAATAGGTTATTTAATTAAGGAACTTCGCGAAAGCATCGTAAAACCTCCCTCGAAGTACCGACACTAGCCTGGCTGAAAGGTTGAGCAAGTATTATACGGTGAGACTAATCCTGACTAATTCTTCTTTTCTGGTTTGAGGAAGGATTCGAGAAACAGTAGGAGCCATCCTGTTTAGATAAACTAAAAACCAATATAAATTTGCAAGAGTATCATGCTAAAGTGTTTCTTCTCTCTCTCCTAATTGCAGCAACCAAACATGACGGGCCTTAAGTTACTATTAGATAAAAATATATTGACAGGGCCAAACTATAAAGATTGGTTCAGGAATGTCAAGATGACAATAACTTATGACAAGTTGGGCTATATCCTCACTACTAAAGCCCCCGCCATCTCAGGTCAAGAATCCAGTGTCGCGGATAGGGAAATCCGTAAGACCTGGAAGATAGACTGCGCGAAGGCCAAGTGCCTCGTGCTGGCCTCTATGGACAATGAGCACCAGAGGCAGCACGAGAATATGGATCTTGAATCCATATTCCACCATACCAAAGAATTATATGGAAAGTAATCTCGTATCGCAAGATACGAGACCTCGAAGAAGCTTTTTCAGGCGAGGTTGGCCGTCGGATCATTTGTAGGGAAACACGTCCTTAAGTTGATGGCTATATTGAAGAGTTCGCGGACCTCGGGACCACGTTAGAGAACGAGCTGTATACAGACTTGATTCTCCAGTCCCTTCCTTCCACCTACGCCCAGTTTATTTTGAATTTTAATATTTAAAGAAGTTGAACTACCGGAACTCCTCAACATGTTGAGGAGTGCTGAGGGCACCCTGAAGAAATCCAGGGAAACACCCGCTCTGCTTATTGGTGGAGCTTCCTCTTTTAGGTCCAGGGTGAAAGACAAATGAAAGAAGAAGAAGTACCCCACTAAGCCGAGAGGCGGTGTTAGTAAGGTGGAAGCAAAGAGAAAGGCAAAAGTGGTGGGGCCGATAGTAAGAAAGGAAGAATGCTTCTACTGTCATAAAAAGGGCCATTGGAAGAAAGATTGCAGGGCTTGGAAGGCCAAGAACTAGGACTCGAAGCAAGTTGTGGCTTCGGCTTCAGGTGTATTTATAATTAAAAATTGTCTGTCAATCAACTCTACTTCCTGGGTATTGGATACCGGATCAGGATCTCATATCAGTAATTCTTTGCAGGCACTGAGAAGTCGTAAAGTTCTGAAGACCGGTGATATGACCCTCAGGGTTGCTAACGGAGCGAGCGTGGATGCTGTGTCCGTAGGGGAATATCACATTGGATTGACGAGTGGACATATTTTGGTTTTGCGCAACTGTTTTTGTGTACCTAATTTGACTTATAATATCATTTCTGTATCTTTGTTATCAAAAGAAGGTTATGATTTTACATTTGTAAGCGATGTTGTAAATATCCACCTTAATCATGGTCTGATTGGGTCAGGTACTCTAAACAACGACATATATGTATTAAACCAACTATAAATTTTCAATGTCTAGAACACACATAAAAGAAAGACTCCAGAAATAAATCATTCTTTCTTATGGCATTATAGACTAGGTCACATCAACGAAACAAGGTGGACCAAGGTACATAAAGAAGGATATTTGGATCCGTTCAAATATCAATCTTATGCAACTTGTCAATCATGTCTCAAGGGAAAGATGACAAAAACTCCGTTCACTGAATACGGAGTAAGAGCGAGTGAGCTCTTGGGACTCATACACAGCGACGTGTGTGGTCTAATGTCTACACATGCAAGAAGTGGTTATTCCTATTTCATTACTTTTACGGATGATTTCTCTAGGTATGGACCTGTCTTCTTGATGAAACATAAATCCGAGGCCTTTGAGAAATTCCGAGAATATAAGAATGAAGTGGAAAAGCAAACCTGCAAAAGTATCAAGACACTAAGATCTAATCGAGGTAGTGAATACTTGAGTGCCGAGTTCCTGGATTACCTAAAAGAGAATGGAATTCTCTCTCAACTTACTCCTCCATACACACCACAACACAACGGTGTATCGGAGAGACGGAACCGAACCTTATTGGATATGGTACATTCCATGATGAGTAACACTGAGTTACCGCGATCATTCTTAGGCTATGCACTAGAATCAGCTGCATATCTTTTGAACAAGATTCCTACCAAGACTGTGCCTACCACATCATATCAGATGTGGAGTGGGAAGAAACCCTACCTTCAGTATCTGAACATATGGGAATGTCATGTCCAGCTTTTGTCAAAAAGCAGCATGCGGACAAACTCGAGGCACGCTCAGTACTGTGTAAGTTTGTAGGATACCCAAAGAACTCCATGGGGTATTTTTTCTATTACGCAGAGGAACAAAAGGTTTTTGTTTCTCGTCTTGCCCACTTTTTGGAACATCAATTTTTAGAAAAAGAAACTAGTGGGAGCGCAATAAAACTGGAAGAAATTCCAGAATCACAAGTTATTACTGAGAGCTTGGTGGAACAAGAAGTTCCAAAAGAACAGGACATTCCCGTGCCACTCCGCAGGAGTAGTAGGCTGTATCATCCGCCCGAGAGATACTACGGTTTTCTCGTAGACGGGGATAGAGAGGATTGCATCATTGATAATGATGAGCCAACTAACTTCCAGCAAGCCATTCAGAGCACAAACTCGGTAAAATGGCTGGATGCAATGCGGACCAAGATGGAGTCCATGTACACCAACAAAGTATGGACTTTGGACATTGCTCCAGAAGGGGTAAAACCCGTAGGCTGCAAATGGATCTTCAGAAAGAAGATTGGTGTAGATGGACAGATTGAAACCTATAAGGCTGGACTTGTTGCAAAAGGATTTCGTCAAAGACCTGGTTTGGACTATGATGAAACCTTTTCTCCAGTAGCTATGCTCAAATCCATTCGGATCCTTCTTGCCATTGCTGCCTTCCACAATTATAAGATTTTGCAGATGGACGTAAAGACCGCATTTCTAAATGGACATTTGGAAGAGTGCGTCTATATGGACAAGCCAGAGGTTTTCATTCAGAGTGGGAGCAGCGGGAAAGTGTGCAAGTTACTTAAGTCCATTTATAGACTAAAGCAGGCATCACGGAGTTGGAACATCTATTTTGATGAGACGGTCAAAGAATTTGACTTTATCAAAAATACAGATGAGCTGTGCATTTATAGTAAGATTGTAGCAAGAACTGTAGTATTCCTCGTTTTATACGTGGATGACATTCTCTTGATAGGAAATGACATTCCTATGCTATAATCTATCAAAGGATTCTTGTCACACAGGTTCTCTATGAAAGACATGGGTGATGTCTCTTACATTCTGGGGATCCAGATCTATCGTGATAGATCTAAGAGGATGTTAGGACTTTCACAGTCCAGGTACATCGACACCATACTCAAGAGATTCAGTATGGAAGATTCTAAGCGCAGTAATTTACCGGCTTGTCACGGAATCAACCTCTCCAAAGAGATGTCTCCCAAGACTGATTTGGAAAGGGATCGCATGTCTATTATACACTACACTTCCGCGGTAGGCTCTATAATGTATGCGATGTTGTGTACCAGACCACATGTTGCTTACGCACTGAGCATGGTAAGCCGATATCAGTCAAACCCTGGGGAGAAGTACTGGATAGCAGTAAAGAACATTCTCAAGTACCTGAGAAGGACTAAGGAGATGTTCTTGGAGTACGGCGGAAAAGACCTCCAGATCGAGGCGTTTGCTGACTCCAGCTTCCAGAGTGACAAGGATGACTCCAAGTCCATATCGGGTTATGTCCTTACCCTCAATAGAGGGGCGGTCTATTAGAAGAGTTCCAAGCAGGACACCGTTGCTGACTCAACGATGGAAGCGGAGTATATCGCAGCTTCTGATGCCACAAAGGAAGCAGTCTGGATGAGAAAGTTCTTAACAGAACTTCAGGTGGTTCCATCTATTGTTGATCCAATACCTTTATATTGTGACAACAACGGGGCTATAGCTTTACCAAAGGAACCCAGGTCCCATCAGAACTCTATACACATGTTGAGGCGGTATCACCTGATCAGGGAGATCATGGACCGCCGGGAGATCGAGGTTCGGAGAGTTGCTACAGAAGACAACACTGTAGATCTATTCAAAAAGGACATCCCCCAGACACAGTTCGAGAGGCTATTTGAGATGATAGGTCTGCGATATGCCAGCACATGGCCTTAGTGCAAGTGGGAGATTGTTAGTATGATATGCCCTAGAGGCCATTATTGTATTGTACTAGTTTGTATATTATATTTTGGAAGCTTGGGATATATACATGGATTTATGACGGTCTTGCTCGATATAGTAGTATGCTACTTAGTTTGTATCTATCTTAATATGTGTATATATTTCTTTTAACATATCGCTAATACATATTGATAGAGCCCTTAGGATCTTTGCTTGACTACCAGTGTTGTGATGGCAGCCACACTAGTAGGAGCTGGGTAGTCTATAAGCACATCCTTATACAGGTCTCTAGTCATAGGATTATCGAGACAGGGCATCGATACTCCAGAGTAGACTAGTGTATATGCTTCTCATCCCAGCAGGGAAAATGGTATGTCCCACAGCCATCAGTACGTCGTACTGGAGATAGTATGCAGGTGCTCAATAGGTTATGAGTTACACTGGACGGACTCGTGGAGTACTGCTGGTTGGTACTATACCTATCGCCAGGAAGCAGTTCTCGGGTGACATGAGTACATCTTAGACACTGCTACTTCGCCTCAGGTGTGTTCCCACTGTTCTAAGATTGTTATCCTACCACGGCTCTATTGAGTCGTGTTAGTTATATGTATGCCCTAGAGGCCATTACTGTACATTGGATGTATATTGTAGTGGATGCTGGGACATATATAGGGAGGACTTTCTTGCTCGACATGATAGTATGCTATCTGGTTACTCTTTACCTTAACGTGTATACTGATTGTCTCTCTGTTACATGTTGGTAAAGCCCTTAGGATGTGTACTTGACTACCTGGACTATGATGCGGATCATACTAGTGGGGACATGGTAGTCCATAAGTACATCCTTGAAAGTCCCTAGTCGTGGGTGTATCGAGATGGGGCATCGATATACCAGAGTAGACTAGCATGTACCTTCTCGACCCATACAGATGGGCGATGGATGATCCCATATCCATCGGTGTTTGACATCAGAGATGATATACGGGTGCTCAATAGAGACTGGGTACACTGGACGGACTCGCCGAGAACTCCCAGATGGTATTATACCTTAAGTCAGATGGTGGTTCTCTGGTGTCACAGGTACAGAGTAGTCTGTTGACCCGAGATCGTCATAGAGTCTTGTGTGGTTCCCACTGTGCTTTGATTTCCATCTTACCACGTCCAAGAGGGCATGCAAAACGGTGGTTTTTGGGTACAGTCCCGAGTCACATGGAGGCAATGAGCGATAGGAGGGGATTCGTCTCTCCCGGTATAGGGAGTTGATGTTGCACTGTGTTCGATTGGCTATAACCGGAAATCCCTGGCCAGGGTTGCTGAGATATACTGGTAAGTGTTACCAGTAGTTTCTCGAACTGTTATAGACCTCATATCGACACGACTTATCGAGCTATTGGGGTCTGACGTTTACCACCCCTAGGAGAGATATGCGACATATCAGACGACGAGACCGGACTGTACGGTAGTGTTACTAGTTGGATTCACTGGAGTGTGAGCGGGCTTGCTCGTCGATCTTTTGATCGCTCAATACCCGGGTGGCCGTTACGTTTAGCAGACCGCTTGCGGCTTGTGGGTGTTTGATATGATCATCACCTGCTGCCGGCGTATTAACGAGTCTTTAGAGTCCTGCACAGAGGTTTCCTGGCTCAAGCAAAACGAAATAGGAGCGCATATGAGATATGTGCGGGACCGAGAATAATGCGTGTATGTGATACCGTATTCTATTCTCGCGATGAATGTATCAATTAGTTATATGCGATATAACCTAGATATCGAATCAAGGATTGATTCGATAAGCCGTTACATATGATACTAGTCGGTTATATGCGATATGACCGGATCGTTAAATTAAGTGTTGATTTAATGATTTAATGTATAATTATATATTTGATATATTACTTTGCATTAACTAGTATTGGTTCATTTTAAATGGATTTTCTCGCTTGCTTTGCACAAGTTGTATATGTGATATACTTTTGTGCACTTGATTGTATCATGTTTGATGATACATGTTAACTTGGTTAAGTGTAAAGATTAAACCATGGTTAAGTTAATGATTAGGGTTTTGCTTTTCTTTCTTATTTATTTATTTATTTATTTTGGAAAGAATAAAGAGAAAATGGTGGCTTTCTTTGTTTGTAGTTGAATCTTCTTGAAGGTTTGACTTTCTAACCATTTTGTCTTCATGCTTAACCCTAACCATTTAAACAAACCATGGTCTATTCTCTACACTTAAATAGGGTTAGGATATGATAAGTATTCATATTATTTATCCTTTTTCAAAAATACTTATGATATTCTTTCTTCTTCTTCTTCATCTTCAACATTGAAGAAAGCTTTCTACCAACAATGGTGGAATGTGAAAATGAATGAGAAATCCAATTCTAAAGTGAACCCACTTCCTATTTATTCATCCTCTACCTCTTGCCAAGTAGTATAGGGTGTTTCCTTCACAAGTTTTCTTGACTTGGTGAAGTTGGAGCTTGATCTAGCGATGCTTCGACGTAGATCATCTTCGGCATCGTCGTCGATGACCTAGCCCGCTTTTTCTCCGATGAAGCCGACGCTAGAGCCCAAGATCCGATTTGTACAGCGAGGAGACTTCATCACGGAGCCGTGAAGGTGGAGGACCAGATCTACAAAGGTTGTATTTCCGTTCTTGTAGTTAACCTGTTAACTAGTTGCTCTTTTCGCCTAAACTTCTAACCAACGATCTAGTATTAGGGTTTCTCGGCACCGTATTTTTTGAAATTGGCATGGTTGACGCCTTATGAGACCTCTTGGGAGTGCCTAGGAACCCTTCATTGGTATCAGAGCCTAGCTAGAGCCTTAGGCGAAGTCTAGACGATGTTTGAAACCCGATCGAACCCGAAACCCTAACTTTTTGATGCTCTCTGGACTTTTTCTAAAAACTGGGATTTTTCCAGATTAAAAATGCTTAAAAAATTCAGCAGGAAATTATAAGAATTACGGCGCAAAAATTTTCTCATGATCCCTCTAATGAGCGGCGGAACCGCGGCATAAGCCTAGCTTATGCGGCGGTTCTGCGGCAAGTTGATGACATCATCATTCACTGTTTGCACAGTAACTCCTATTTTATTATACTGAGTTTTCTGGGAATTTTTAATTTTAATTCAAGAGTTGAATTTTCTGGGGATGTTTTGGGGGTTCGATGATTCGATCGGATTATCAGATTTTGTCTATTTGGATTCCGGATAATTTTTGAATATGTTAAAAAGTTCGACCGGATATAAATACCCAATTTTTCCCTGTCGGGAAATTTCCAAGAGTTGGAATTTTCCGTAGTTTAACGACGTTCTAAGTAGTGCAAGTAACGCGATGGTCCCTCTAGAAGACAACAAACCTTAACTCGATTATGTGACCGTCTTGAACTGCCCTTTGAACCTTAGGGTTTGGGGCAGTAAGGCGTGCCACATGTGAGGCGTTGGCTTGACCCTTCTACGGCTGGACCGTTGGTACTGAGGCACGAATTGAATGTTGTTAGACTTATTTCATGTGTTGGACTGTATCGGGAAAACTTGGGTGTTTGGATGTTCGATCGGAAAGTTTAACATTTTCTATTTTATTCGGAATGTGATACAATAATTGGAATTCACAATAAGTTATGAGATAACTGAATGAATGTTATAAACATAGCACTTTAGTCTCACATGATTGGTTGCCACGGAATTTTGATATGATCAAAAGTCCATCGCAATCACGTAGCGTACGCGGATATTCGCCGGGTAAACTTAATAGACAGCCTCGCCCCATAGCCCCGACCAAGTGACTGTAGGAGAAACCCGTCGCCGAAAGCATCCGTTCAGGTGCTCGCGGCAGCGGTGTTCCTCCTTGGTGCACTTCGTCGACGGCGTCGGGGGTGCGGCCGCCTACTAAAGTTTGCGACGAGCATTCGATCAGGCTGTCGGGAATCTTGTTAAATTGCCCGACTTGATATTGAAAAGTGTTTTTGATAATGAGACTAAAATGCGGGGTTTATAATTGTTAGGCATGCGATGTCTAAGAAATTCATTTGGTCAGGCATACGATGTCTGAGGAGTTTGCGGATTCCAACTGTTGTAGTTTTACACTTTCTTTTCTGTGACCGTAAGTGTAATATGTGATATCGCCGGTTTCGTTGCTATATGTCAACGACAATTGGGATGCGCATATTTACTTACGTTGATGACATGTGATGTTATGTGTTGCTGGATATGTTATATTGGATCGTCGTGTTTGAATAGCCGGGGGGGTTTTATGTGAGATGAGTGTTTTTCATTTTCATTCATGTAAAAACTTGTATGTAATATTCTTTTATTGGGGCACTTCCAGGTTGCGGAAGATGTCACCTTTTGTATATTATTTACTTTTCCGCACTAGGATAGACCCAAGGAGGAGGGCACAAGTAACCGGGTTCTGGAGTCCAGTGGGAGACCAACTCGAGGAGTCGAGTCCGGGTCTCCTAACTCTAGAATTGGTAGGGTTGCTTGCTGCTCTCGTAGGGGTCTAGGGGTGTGGGTTTGGCTATTCATCGCGACCGTGGAATCCGTGTTTTATACTGGCTCGTATTGAAAACACGGACGTCCTAGTATATCCAATATTTCATATATGTTTCTTCTGCTGCGATATATGTGATGTGATCATGTGATGTTCTGTGATAGATACAGTATATAGTATATATGATATATTATATAGACGTTACTTATGTTTTACACCCGTGCTAGCCCTGCCCTGCTCTGCCGTTAGTTACCTAACCTAACGGTGCATGAGGGGACATCGAGGCGAATGCGGATGGCATAAGCGTACGTCGTATTTATCTGTGATGTTTAGGTACTTAAATGATGGGACTTCATTAATATGATTAATGAAATAAAAGAAACCTAAGATGTTGTAGAATCGAATTTCAAAATAAAACAGGTAGCTACAGTTCTTGCTTTGCACAGCGGTATATGTGATATATTCTGCACCTTATTCGATAAGGAAAGGACCGAGATCTCTTCACCGGGAGTGACTCCTTTAGCAATAACTGGCAGATGCTACACCCCTCGGTTTGTGTTTTGATTGCTTTTAAGTATTTTTGCTTTGCACAGTGATATATATGATATATCCCGCACCTCATTCGACGAGGAAAGGACCGACGATCCCTTCACAGGGAGTGACTCCTTTAGCAAAACTAGAAAAGCCTCAAAAACACTCCATTTTAAAATCATTTGATTCTACAACGATATCAAGTTCATTATGCAATAGGTTTTCAGAAAAACCTGTCGTAGCCCTCTGTCATTTCAGATAAGTACTAGTTAGTATTCGTGCTACGTTTGTTGACTATGTTAAGGCGTAGTGTGCGGTAGCTAATTAGTGCTTATCTGCATAAGCATATGATGTGATTGGATTAGGGTAGTCGTGCGACTTTGTTGACTATGTTAAGGGTCGTGCGGGTGGGTTTAATTCAATCGGGAAATGACGGGTTGAACTTGACTAGCACTTATGATTTGTTGACTATGTTAAGGTCATATAGTTGCTAGGGACAAAATTATCGGGAATTTCAAGTGTTGAAATTTGCAATGAGATTGCATACCTTCTATGAGATAGTTGGATCCCGATACCCGCTGCGAGTAAGAGTTACTCCTGGGAGAGTTTTATACATTACAATTAGCCGATCAAGTAGGTATCTTGAAAGGTGTTAACGAGGTTATGCCTCTGGGAAAACGAGGTTTACATTAATTAGGTTCGTGCGAAAGCACGGGGGACCTCCCTCAAAGTACCGACACTGGCCTGGCTGAAAGATTGGCGAACTTGTAGTGTGTAATTAATCCCGGCTAGTCTTTCCTTTTAGGGTTTGAAGGAAGATTTGATAAAAACAGTGGGAGCCATCCTAATTAGATAAAATAATAACCAATCTATTCTTGCATGAGCGCACGCTGAGTGTTTTCTTCTCTCTCTCTCCAGGTAGCGACCATATCACGCCTTAATCAAGATAATAATACGGATTATTGACCGAACCCGCTTGTTATACTGAGCTGGGGAACGTTGGTCCCGCTCCAACTTATAATTGTTATAAGACAGAGCAGGAAATAGGGGAATACCAAGATTCCCATGCCGCCCAAACGAAGAGAGTGCATGCTGATGCATCATCTTTGGGTGTGTTCGTTATACAGAACCGTTTCTCAGTATCCTCCGCATCCTTGGTATATGATACCGGATCAGGATCCCGGATATGTAATCTGTTACATAGGGCTACAAAAGGATAGAAAAACTGAGAACGGGTGATAAGTTTCATGAGGCAGAAAACGGGGCAAGTGTTGCAGCCAGGTCTGTTGGTCATTGTCACCCTGTATTACCAATACATTGATTCTGAACGAATGTTATTAGATACCGAACCTGATATACAAAATCATATCACTCTCTTTATTAGTAAAGAAATGATAAAATTTTGTATTGTTGGATAATGTTTTGAACATTTCCTATATCAAAAGTTGATCGGTTCAGGCACGTTATCTAAAAGCGTTGATGTTCTAAATCAAACTACAGTTCTTAGTATATGGAACACACACAAGAGGAAGAGTTCAGAAATGAACGAATCCTTCTTGAGGTATTGTAGACTAGGTCATATCAATGCGACCCGACTAGCTGAAGTTATATTTAGATGCATATTTAAATCAGTTTGAATTTACATCTTGTGAAACTTGCCAGTCATGTCACAAAGATATAATGACACCAGCTCTGTTTATTGGAAACAGAGAAAGAGTTAGTGAACTCTTGGGATTGATACATGTTGATGTATGTAAGGTCCCCTGTCTACACATACCAAGACTGGTTCTTTATACTTCATTATATTCTCTGATAATCTCTCAAGATTCAGACATATGTTCCTGTTGGAACACAAGTCCGAACCTTTTGAGATATTCACAGAATATAAGTTAGAAGTAGAGAACCAAAATACGGGTATAAGTATTATGTCCTATGATGAGATCAAGGAGGAGAATACTTGAGCACGGAATTCCTGGACTATTCTAAAGGAGAATGAGATTCTCTCTCGGCATTACTCCTCCGAATACACCATAGCACGATGGTATGTCGGGGCGGAGCAGATACACCCTATTTGATATGGTGTGCTCTATGATGAGTACTACTGAGTTACCTTTTTCCTTAGGGGGTTATGCACTTGAGAAGTTGCATACCTATTGAATAGGGTTCCAATCAAATCAGTTGCCTACCGCTTCATATGTGATATGGAATGGGAAGAGCCCATGTCTTAAGTTAGTTCAGATTTGGGGTTGTCCGGCCTATGTCTAAAAGCAAAATCCGGACACGCTCGAGGCAAGGTCTGTAATGTAGAACTGGAAAGGTTCCAGCAATACAAAATACAGCAGATAATTTGGTAGAACCAAAGGATTCAGTAGATTCCAACGAACCTCAGCCTCTCCGCCGATCTAGTAGGGTTCCTCACCCACCTGAGAGATACTTCGGTTGCTCTATGACAGTTGGAGCGAGGATTGCATCATGAGATGATGACCCAACTAGCTTCGAGCTGGCCATCAGGAGTAAGACTCTGTAAGAATGGCTGGAAGCTTAGTGATCTGAGATGGAATCCATGTACACCAACAAAGTATGGACTTTGGTTGCTATATCTGAAGGGTTAAATCCCCATCAGGAGCAAGTATATCTTGAGAAGATTACTTGGTGTAAATGGAAAAGTTGAGACTTTCAAAGCTAGACTTGTTAAAGGTTTTCGTCATTGACCAGGCGTGGATAATGATGAAACCTTTTCCAGTACCTATGCATAAGTCTATCCAGATCCTACTTGCCACGGCTACATACCATGACTACGATATCTGGTGGTTGGGTGTCATGACAGCTTTTCTAAATAATGTTTTAGAAGAGTGCGTCTATAAGTACACAGCCAGAGGGCTTCGTAGACAGTGGGAGCAGCGGAAACGTGTGCAAGATGCTTTATAGGATTAAAGCAGGCATCGCGGAGCTGGAACATCTGTTTTGATGGATTAGTCAAAGAGTTTGACATCATCAAAATGGTAGATGAACCTTGTATAAACAAAAAGGTAGTAGGGAGTATGGTGGTGATCCTCATAGAGTACGTGGATGACATACTCTTGATAAGAAAGGAGTTTCTTATGCTACGATCGATCAATCTCCGTTTATCACAAAGATTCTCCGTGTAGGATCAAAATGATACCTCCTAAATCCTGAGTTTTGGATCTATGAAATAGATTTAATTGGATGTTAGGATTCTCACTAGTTGTAGTGAGATGATATCAAACGATTCTGGGGAAAATCACTGGAAAAGTTCCAGGGTGATAAAGACGACTGAATGTCAGTCGCAGGCATTGTCTTTACCCTCAGTAAAGGGACGGTATGTTGGAAGAGTTCCAAGCTAGATACCGTGACATACTAGACGATAAAGACAGGATACATCGCTACTTAAGATGCTACCAAAGAGGCTGTTTGGGTGTATATTGGTTCATGAGATGAACTATGATCCTCCCATTGTGTGACAATGGAGTTGTGGCTTATGCCAAGGAACACAGGTCCCATCAGTGATCCAGACATTTTCTAAGGCAGTATCACTTGATCATGGAGATGGTTGATCTCTAAGGGATCGAGGTTAGGAGAGTAGACTCAGAGGACAACACGGCAGATCCACTCACGAAGGCCTATTCCGAGAGAGAGACTTTTATGGCATGGTTGAGTATGAGATACTTCAACCACTGCTTTCAGATGGCCCTAGTGCAAGTGGGAGATTGTTAGTTATATGTATGCCCTAGAGGCCATTACTGTACATTGGATGTATATTGTAGTGGATGCTGGGACATATATAGGGAGGACTTTCTTGCTCGACATGATAGTATGCTATCTGATTACTCTTTACCTTAACGTGTATACTGATTGTCTCTGTGTTACATGTTGGTAAAGCCCTTAGGATGTGTACTTGACTACCTGGACTATGATGCGGATCATACTAGTGGGGACATGGTAGTTTATAAGTACATCCTTGAAAGTCCCTAGTCGTGGGTGTATCGAGATGGGGCATCGATATACCAGAGTAGACTAGCATGTACCTTCTCGACCCATACAGATGGGCGATGGATGATCCCATATCCATCGGTGTTTGACATCAGAGATGATATACGGGTGCTCAATAGAGACTGGGTACACTGGACGGACTCGCCGAGAACTCCCAGATGGTATTATACCTTACGTCAGATGGCAGTTCTCTGGTGTCACTGGTACAAAGTAGTCTGTTGACCCGAGATCGTCATAGAGTCTTGTGTGGTTCCCACTGTGCTTTGATTTCCATCTTACCACATCCAAGAGGGCGTGCAAAACGGTGGTTTTTGGGTACAGTCCCGAGTCACATGGAGGCAATGAGCGATAGGAGGGGATTCGTCTCTCCCGGTATAGGGAGTTGATGTTGCACTGTGTTCGATTGGCTATAACCGGAAATCCCTGGCCAGGGTTGCTGAGATATACTGGTAAGTGTTACCAGTAGTTTCTCGAACTGTTATAGACCTCATATCTACATGATTTATCGAGCTATTGGGGTCTGACGTTTACCACCCCTAGGCGAGATATGCGACATATCAGACGACGAGACCGGACTGTACGGTAGTGTTACTGGTTGGATTCACTGGAGTGTGAGCGGGCTTGCTCGTCGATCTTCTGATCGCTCAATACCCGGGTGGCCGTTACGTTTAGCAGACCGCTTGCGGCTTGTGGGTGTTTGATATGATCATCACCTGCTGCCGGCGTATTGACGAGTCTTTAGAGTCCTACACAGAGGTTTCCTGGCTCAAGAAAAACGAAATAGGAGCGCATATGAGATATGTGCGGGACCGAGAATAATGCGTGTATGTGATACCGTATTCTATTCTCACGATGAATGTATCAATTAGTTATATGCGATATAACCTAGATATCGAATCAAGGATTGATTCGATAAGCCGATACATATGATACTAGTCGGTTATATGCGATATGACCGGATCGTTAATTCAAGTGTTGATTTAATGATTTAATGTATAATTATATATTTGATATATTACTTTGCATTAACTAGTATTGGTTCATTTTAAATGGATTTTCTCGCTTGCTTTGCACAAGTTGTATATGTGATATACTTTTGTGCACTTGATTGTATCATGTTTGATGATACATGTTAACTTGGTTAAATGTAAAGATTAAACCATGGTTAAGTTAATGATTAGGGTTTTGCTTTTCTTTCTTATTTATTTATTTATTTATTTTGGAAAGAATAAAGAGAAAATGGTGGCTTTCTTTGTTTGTAGTTGAATCTTCATGAAGGTTTGACTTTCTAACCATTTTGTCTTCATGCTTAACCCTAACCATTTAAACAAACCATGGTCTATTCTCTACACTTAACTAGGGTTAGGATAAGATAAGTATTCATATTATTTATCCTTTTTCAAAAATACTTATGATATTCTTTCTTCTTCTTCTTCATCTTCAACATTGAAGAAAGCTTTCTGCCAACAATGGTGGAATGTGAAAATGAGTGAGAAATCCAATTCTAAAGTGAACCCACTTCCTATTTCTTCATCCTCTACCTCTTGCCAAGAAGTATAGGGTGTTTCCTTCACAAGTTTTCTTGACTTGGTGAAGTTGGAGCTTGATCTAGCGATGCCTCGACGTAGATCATCTTCGGCATCGTCGTCGATGACCTAGCCCGCTTTTTCTCCGATAAAGCCGACGCTAGAGCCCAAGATCCGATTTGTACAGCGAGGAGACTTCATCACGGAGCCGTGGAGGTGGAGGACCGGATCTACAAAGGTTGTATTTCCGTTCTTGTAGTTAACCTGTTAACTAGTTGCTCTTTTCGCCTAAACTTCTAGCCAACGATCTAGTATTAGGGTTTCTCGGCACCGTATTTTTTGAAATTGGCATGGTTGATGCCTTGTGAGACCTCTTGGGAGTGCCTAGGAACCCTTCATTGGTATCAGAGCCTAGCTAGAGCCTTAGGCGAAGTCTAGACGATGTTTGAAACCCGATCGAACCCGAAACCCTAACTTTTTGATGCTCTCTGGACTTTTTCTAAAAACTGGGATTTTTCCAGATTAAAAATGCTTAAAAAATTCAGCAGGAAATTATAAGAATTACGGCGCAAAAATTTTCTCATGATCCCTCTAATGAGCGGCGGAACCGCGGCATAAGCCTAGCTTATGCGGCGGTTCCGCGGCAAGTTGATGACATCATCATTCACTGTTTGCACAGTAACTCCTATTTTATTATGCTGGGTTTTCTGGGAATTTTTAATTTTAATTCAAGAGTTGAATTTTCTGGGGATGTTTTGGGGGTTCGATGATTCGATCGGATTATCAGATTTTGTCTATTTGGATTCCGGATAATTTTTGAATATGTTAAAAAGTTCGACCGGATATAAATACCCAATATTTCCCTGTCGGGAAATTTCCAAGAGTTGGATTTTTCCGTAGTTTAACGACGTTCTAAGTAGTGCAAGTAACGCGATGGTCCCTCTAGAAGACAACAAACCTTAACTCGATTATGTGACCGTCTTGAACTGCCCTTTGAACCTTAGGGTTTGGGGCAGTACGGCGTGCCACATGTGAGGCGTTGGCTTGACCCTTCTACGGCTGGACCGTTGGTACTGAGGCACGAACTGAATGTTGTTAGACTTATTTCATGTGTTGGACTGTATCGGGAAAACTTGGATGTTTGGATGTTCGATCGGAAAGTTTAACATTTTCTATTTTATTCGGAATGTGATACAATAATTGGAATTCACAATAAGTTATGAGATAACTGAATGAATGTTATAAACATAGCACTTTAGTCTCACTTGATTGGTTGCCACGGAATTTTGATGTGATCAAAAGTCCGTCGCAATCACGTAGCGTACGCGGATACTCACCGGGTAAACTTAATAGACAGCCTCGCCCCATAGCCCCGACCAAGTGACTGTAGGAGAACCCCGTCGCCGAAAGCATCCGTTCGGGTGCTTGCGGCAGCGGTGTTCCGCCTTGGTGCACTTCGTCGACGGCGTCGGGGGTGCGGCCGCCTACTAAAGTTTGCGACGAGCATTCGATCAGGCTATCGGGAATCTTGTTGAATTGCCCGACTTGATATTGAAAAGTGTTTTCGATAATGAGACTAAAATGCGGGGTTTATAATTGTTAGGCATGCGATGTCTAAGAAATTCATTTGGTCAGGCATACGATGTCTGGGGAGGTTGCGGATTCCAACTGTTGTAGTTTTACACTTTCTTTTCTGTGGCCGTAAGTGTAATATGTGATATCGCCGGTTTCGTTGCTATATGTCAACGACAATTGGGATGCGCATATTTACTTACGTTGATGACAAGTGATGTTATGTGTTGCTGGATATGTTATATTGGATCGTCGTGTTTGAATAGCTGGGGGGGTTTTATGTGAGATGAGTGTTTTTCATTTTCATTCATGTAAAAACTTGTATGTAATATTCTTTTATTGGGGCACTTCCAGGTTGCGGAAGATGTCACCGTTTGTATATTATTTACTTTTCCGCACTAGGATAGACCCAAGGAGGAGGGCACAAGTAACCGGGTTCTGGAGTCCAGTGGGAGACCAACTTGAGGAGTCGAGTCCGGGTCTCCTAACTCTAGAATTGGTAGGGTTGCTTGCCGCTCTCGTAGGGGTCTAGGGGTGTGGGTTTGGCTATTCATCGCGACCGTGGAATCCGTGTTTTATACTGGCTCGTATTGAAAACACGGACGTCCTAGTATATCCAATATTTCATATATGTTTCTTCTGCTGCGATATCTGTGATGTGATCATGTGATGTTCTGTGATAGATACATTATATAGTATATATGATATATTATATAGACGTTACTTATGTTTTACACCCGTGCTAGCCCTGCCCTGCTCTGCCGTTAGTTACCTAACCTAACGGTGCATGAGGGGACATCGAGGCGAATGCGGATAGCATAAGCGTACGTCGTATTTATCTGTGATGTTTAGGTACTTAAATGATAGGACTTCATTAATATGATTAATGAAATAAAAGGAACCTAAGATTTTGTAGAATCGAATTTCAAAATAAAACAGGTAGCTACAGTTCTTGCTTTGCACAGCGGTATATGTTATATATCCTGCACCTTATTCGATAAGGAAAGGACCGAGATCCCTTCACCGGGAGTGACTCCTTTAGCAATAACTGGCAGATGCTACACCCCTCGGTTTGTCTTTTGATTGCTTTTAAGTATTTTTGCTTTGCACAGTGATATATATGATATATCCCGCACCTCATTCGACGAGGAAAGGACCGACGATCCCTTCACCGGGAGTGACTCCTTTAGCAAAACTAGAAAAGCCTCAAAAACACTCCATTTTAAAATCATTTGATTCTACAACGATATCAAGTTCATTATGCAATAGGTTTTCAGAAAAACCTGTCGTAGCCCTCTGTCATTTCAGATAAGTACTAGTTAGTATTCGTGCTACGTTTGTTGACTATGTTAAGGCGTAGTGTGCGGTAGCTAATTAGTGCTTATCTGCATAAGCATATGATGTGATTGGATTAGGGTAGTCGTGCGACTTTGTTGACTATGTTAAGGGTCATGCGGGTGGGTTTAATTCAATCGGGAAATGACGGGTTGAACTTGACTAGCACTTATGATTTGTTGACTATGTTAAGGTCATATAGTTGCTAGGGGCAAAATTATCGGGAATTTCAAGTGTTGAAATTTGCAATGAGATTGCATACCTTCTATGAGATAGTTGGATCCCGATACCCGCTGCGAGTAAGAGTTACTCCTGGGAGAGTTTTATACATTACAATTAGCCGATCAAGTAGGTGTCTAGAAAGGTGTTAACGAGGTTATGTCTCTGGGAAAACAAGGTTTACATTAATTAGGTTCGTGCGAAAGCACGGGGGACCTCCCTCAAAGTACCGACACTAGCCTGGCTGAAAGATTGGCGAACTTGTAGTGTGTAATTAATCCCGGCTAGTCTTTCCTTTTAGGGTTTGAAGGAAGATTTGATTAAAACGGTGGGAGCCATCCTGATTAGATAAAATAATAACCAATCTATTCTTGCAAGAGCGCACGCTGAATGTTGTATATGGTAATCCTTTTTGTTCAGGTGTGTATGCCACTACAGTAGTCGTTTGGGAAAATATATTATTAATTTATAAAATGTATTAGCATTTTGGTATTACAAAGAAAATAAATGTGTAAACTAATTATAACATGTTTACCCTTGAGTTTTAAGGTGTGAATAATGATGTGTGTGGTCGTATCCACTGAGACTAAAAGTATCATCCTTAACCATGAGACCGTATCCCCAGGAACTACCTCCAGAATTACAATCAAAATAATTCGTTGGAGCAACATCTAATACTTCCAACTGTTCCTTCTCAACTAAAAGTTCAAAAGAATGCCCAATGTTTGCTAAACCGAAGTCTATTATCGAAGATGTTGTATCGTCTATAATTTCGACCAATGTATTTCCACTAAATAGAGACCATATACAACTTAACCTAACCATAATTTCATAGGGATTGTATTTCGTGATTTTAAACACTTTGTTCTCAAGTTTATTGTAAGTACTTGATAATCCTAATTGCATAATCCTTGCACACCCGCCCATATATTCGGGACCTTATGCACTTGTTACAATCTGGCCATCGTATTTACATAGAACAAATAAACTTGAACTTGATATTATCTATATCAAACAATATCAACCCAACAATAAATATAAAACTCTAACAACTGAAGTTATGATTATATTCACTGAAAATTAAATAAAAGTAAAATAAAAATTACATACCTTTGTCAATCAGGAATTTTGATAGATAGATCTATGCGGTTAGAGAGATCAAGTTCCTTTGAAAAGGTGCAGATGAGAGATTGAGGTTTTTTAGGAGGTGCAGATGAAAATAGGAGCAGAATAGGGAGAAAATGGGGAAGATAAAGTTTTTGCAGGTATTTGGTCGTCTTTGGTCAAAAAAGGGGTCACACTTTCCTCTTGATTTCAGAAAAATTGTTCATGGGTCTTGTTCTGAGAAAAAAATCAGCGATTGCCTTGGGTTCAGAGAAGTGATTGGCTTGTCTTGTTTTGAGATAAAGTGGTCACAGGCTTGTCTTGGGTTAAGTAAAAGGGGTCAGGACAAGAGTGAAATTATTAACTCGGTGAAAACGAGGTAAGGCATACCCAATTATTGGGCAGGCCCATCAAAATAGAAATTATTTTTTTAACTGTTTTTTTAACAAAGGAAGAGGGCGTAGGTTCTTGGAACCCGCTCTCCCCTTTATAAAGAGGCCATCTCCTTTTTAAAGGAGATTTGCTCTCCTTTTCAAAGGAAAGAGCGGGTTCTTGGAACCATTCGACAAATCACCTTTAAAATGGGGACATCTCCTTTTTAAAGAAGATTCCCACTCCTTTAAATGTAAGTCGATGCCGCGCACCCCGCGGGTTCGCGGGGAGGCCGAGTTTGCAAAAGATGATTTTTATATTCTTTGCAACGCCGACTAAACTCCAGGATCGATACTAAACCCTAGCTAACAAAACAACTATGAGGTTTAACTACTATGTAAGAAAGTTATACCTCAAGAATCAAGTCCTTCTTCTTGCACTCCTCCTCTTCGTGAGCTCCTTGAAGGGTGTACGGATCGTGCCTCCTTGTCGGCCTCCTCGAGTCAAAGAAGATCCACCCGAGAGTGTCTACTAAGAGCCCCTACCTCTAAGATGAGGTAAGAAGGGTACCTAGTATGCTAATCTAAGTAGCCTAGAGGATGTAGAGAGTGATTATGGATAGATTAGTCTTCATAACCCTAGGTTTCTCAACACATGAGACAATTAGGGTTTGAGGAAGAAGAAGAGAGAGCTTAAGGAGAGAGAGTGTTTAAGATAATAATGAAATGAATATGGCTACTTATGATGACTATGAAGCATCTCAAAATATCTCAAAAATTATCTAAGTCCACCTCCGCCTCAATAGTCATCCATGAGTCACCAAGTAGCCATGCTTCATTTATCACAAAATAACACCCCATACCTCCACCTCATTAACCATTTAACATAAATGGTAATACAAGAAATGAGGTGTCCTCTTCTAGAAGAATTCTTGAGTAAATTACAAGAATACCCCTCACCGTATATACATACCCGTATCCGTATTCCGAAAAACACGAATACAATGAAGCGAAACTAATCCAATAATCTAATACTAGGATCCGGTTTAAACCAAAGCTCACTAGTATTATCCGTCCGAACATGATCCGTGCACAAGTACACATATATGTTCGAACCCTGTCGTAAAACCATACGACCTCTACATCGTTTTGTCCGAAGCAGCGAAACCCTCTGTGTGGGACTCTAAAGACTCGACAGTACGCTGGCAATAGGTTTAACCACAAGCATGTTAGTAGTACTAGCTTCACTTAATGGCTACCGAGGTATCTGTCGATAAGAAGGTCGATAAGCAAACTTACCCGAACTCCTACTGAGACTATCTGTGACAATCTCCGTACAGTCCGGTCTATTTGTCTAAGAGTATCGCATATCGAGCCTAGGGGCGGTAGCCGTCAGACCCCTAATAGCGCAATAAGTCGTGCCAGAGTAGAGACCAAATACACCTTAAGAAACAACTGGAGTACCTACCAGTAAATCTCGCTTGCCCTGGCCAGGGATTTTGTGTAACGACTTTACGAACACAGCACGACATTAACCCCCAATACCAGGAGAGACGAATCCTATCTAACAGCCACTGCCTCCAAGTGTTTCGGGACTGCACCCAACTACTACCTTTTTATGTCACGCCCCGCTTCCCAGTAGATGGAAATGGTGATGTGGCAAGCCCGCGACGTATTTATTCCGAGAAGGTCATTTCTTAAAATAAATATGCTAAGCGTATATAAGCAACATAAACTAACAAGAATAGACAAAAGAATGAAATCCAACTTTGATTTATTACATTCAAGATTCACAATTGACAAAATATCTGAATACAAGATACAATAACATGATAATCCGTAACAAAAAAAACATAAATAAGCTGAAATGAAACTAGACGTCCGGTTGTGATGCGAACTGGTTGTACTCCTCTTCGACCGCTTCAATCTGCTCTGTCTCAATGCCACCTGACGAACATTCCAAGATAGAAAGAAAGATGGATGGAATATCCGTCAGCAAACTTTCACTCGGTAAGTCCTAAAGAAAAGGGGAGTAAAGAAAAATGTAATGATGGGGGAAAATTATAATATGAATTATTGAGTATGTCATATCATCTTGTCAAGTTTATTTAGCATGCGGTTTTATTGTAATACAAATGAACAAGTATAGTAATGTGTGACGAGTAGATAAACTTGATATCATGAGCATGGTAGTATAAAAGTAACATAGCCATATAATGTAAGTGTAGTGAACATGCAGTGAAGGTAAGTGTCTTAACAGGTCTCTACTTGGGTATACTAATCTAACGTAAGTTTAAGGATGAATGTCAACCAATCTCAAGAGTGTTCTCGAACCCAACAGGCTGTAATCCAGGGGTAGGGAACCACAGGCCCGAATCAAATGTTAGTAACGGGACTTCAACCTAGTGTTGAAGTATTCCAAACTCAACAGGCTGTAATCCAGGAGCAAGAAAACACGGGCCCTCATGATAACTTGCTTGTGTCAGTAGATATGGATTCATGATCTAGGGGGAATCTTGAGATTTCGTTGGATTCACGCATGAACTATCCCAACACCCCGTGTATATAAGTCTATGATTAATGTTATGAGTCTTGATCTAATTCATGAATATAAAAGGTGATGTATGATATCAAGTTTTCAAGATTGAGTTCATGTAGTCATGTCAAGTGCAAGTCATGCCAATTGTATTCATGGTTCGATGTCAAGTTGGTTCAAGTGTACATACTGGATTCAAGTATTCATGATTGAGTCGTGTCAAGATCAAGTCAATTCTAATATTTAATGATTTAATCATAAGACATATAAATAAAAATAAATAAGTAATTACAGAATATGATATGAGATAAGTATACAAGTAACGTCCAAAAAAATATTGTAAATATGTGATATGTTCGACTAGTTAATCAAGTCATTTGAAATAAGAATATAAACGAAAACATAGCCTTAGTTATGCACACGTGAGTTCCAGTCTCGCCTAAATACAACTACCGGTTTGGGAGATATACATGTTTTAGTATCGCCGCGCAAAACAGATCAGAATCTGTTCAGCACCGTCACACATTTTTAAAACGCAGTTTGAGTTAATTTCCATCAGGTTTCAGGTTATAAAAATTATTATAAAATTGTAGGTATTTCAATGTAATTATCCAAAACACCAAGATTCGCGCAATTTGGATTTCTGAACCTCTAGTTATAATCGTTTTAATATCAGCGTTTAAAACCGAAATTCAGATTTCTGGACAGCAACTATATGTTATATTGCAAAGCCTATATCGAGCTGTTTCATATGTTTTTAAGTAATATAATATACAGAAAATTATAGTTCTATCAATTATGCATCTACACATCTAAACTTTGTCACGAACGGACATCTGAAGTTTGAATTATGTCTAATTTAAAAACAGTGTGCGAGTCAGGATAGAATCTGTCCAGATTCGTCGTTTAATATTGTAACATAATTTTCTATATCTTACGTTGATTTTCAGTAAAAATGTAAAACTAAGAAAATCTATATATTTCGATGTAGATATTCAAACTATCAGAAAACACTTAATTTGGATTAACGATTACAAAGTTATGGTCTCTCTCGAAGACCCTTATTGGCAGTTTTCTGGTTTTAAAAACAGTGAATAAAAAACTACATAACACCTAAACCGTTATGCGATTAGATCTAAAAAAATTTACAGCGTATAAGCAAAAATATATTCTATCCAAGGTAATTTTCTTGAAATTTCCAGAATTAAAAATTAATTTCTAAAAATTATTTTAAATATAAAAGTATTGATATGTCATATGTGAGAATGAGGAAATCATAGTATTTATTCGTAACTTCATTTTTTTTTATAAATTTAAATAAAGTAATTTAAAATAAAATAACAAACGATGCAATCCTAATTGGTTACTATGAAATCTTAACATATGGATTGAGAGTAATAAAAAAACTTTACAAACTATATATTTGTGTATGTTTGTGTGTGTTCATTATTTATATATGTATCCATTTAATTAATTATTTAGGAACTATGATACGACAAGGGAAGTTTTTCATGGCAATATAAAAATGAGAAAGATAAAGAGAAAGAGATGGAGGAAGGGAAAGAGAGAAGGGGCTTACATACACAAGCCGGTATTATCACCGGTCTTGTCTATCCACCGATAACCTCACGTTACTAGCGAGATTTTCTTGAAAACTTCTTTATGTTCTTCTTCTAGGACTCTAGGTGAAGAGGAAGAAGGGAGAGATAGAAAAATGTGAGGAAGAAAAAGAAAGAGGAGGACAAATAAAGATGGAGTAATGGTGAATTATCTATAATAATATATGCATTCAACATGAGAATTAAAGGAGAAATGAAATATCACCATTCATTTTGGAAATGAAAGGTCTCATTTGTAAGTTATGAGAAAAATAAAAATTGATAAAAAATAATTGCAAGAATGGGGATTTGAACATATGATCTATGGAATAACAATACAAAGACTTAACCAATGAATTACAAGGTTGTTCATACACATATTTAATAAGAATTAAATATATGATGTTGCTTAAAAAGAAAGTGGACTTTTGGGCTCATAGTTTTATTAAAGAATATGAAAATGAAATTGGATTTAAGTTATGGGCTGGGTTAGGACTTATGTTTAATTCCAAAAAAAGGCTAAAATTTAGTTTTAAAGAAATGTGATTGGGAAAAATAGATGGAATAATAAAATAATATATTTATATAAAAAAAACAAAATATACAGAAAATACTAAGAATAAATAAATACAATATTTAACTAAAGAAAGAAAATACGGAGGTATATTAATATTGGGGTCGTTACAGTTTGCACGACTCTTCAGAGCCGTGGTAGGATAGTAATCTAAGAACAGTAGGAACACACTTGAGGCGAAGTAGCAGTGTCAAGTCAACGGACTACGTTGTACTCATGTCACCTGGGAACTGCTACCTGACGATAGGTATAGTACCAACCAACAGTTCCCCATGAGTCCGTCCAGTGTAACTCATAACCAAATGAGCACCTGCATACTATCTCCAGTAAGACGTACTAATGGCTGTGGGACAGACCATCTCCCCTTCTGAGATGAGAAGCGTATACACTAGTCTACTCTGGAGTATCGATACCATGTCTCGATAATCCTACGATTAGGAACCTGTATAAGGATGTGCTTATAGACTACCAAGCCCCTACTAGTGTGACTGCCATCACAACGCTGGTAGTCAAGAAAAGATCCTAAGGGCTCTACCAATATGTATTAGAGATACACTAAAAGAAACATATATACATATTAAGATAGAAATAAACTAAGTAGCATACTACCATATTGAGCAACACTGTCATAAAATTCGTGTATATCCCAAGCTTCCAAAATGTAATATACAAACTAGTATTATTCAATAATGGCCTCTAGGGCATATATCACTAGCAATCTCCCACATGCACTAAGGCCATGTGTTGGCATATCGCAAACTTATCATCTCGAATAGCCTCTCGAACTGCGTCTGAGGGATGGCTTTTGTGGGTGGATCTGCAGTGTTGTTCTCCGTATCAACTCTCCGTACCTCGATCTCCTGGCGATCCACGATCTCCCTGATCAGGTGATACCGCCTCAAGATATGTCTGGACTTCTGATGGGACCTGAGTTCCTTCGCTAAAGCTATAGCCCCGTTGTTGTCACAATACAGAGGTATTGGATCAACAATGGACGGGACAACCTGAAGTTTTGTTAAGAACTTTCTCATCCGGACTGCTTCTTTTGTGGCGTCACATGCGGCGATATACTCCGCTTCCATCATCGAGTCAACAACGGTGTCCTGCTTGGAGCTCTTCCAACAGACCGCCCCTCCATTGAGGGTAAAAACATAACCCGACATGGACTTGGAGTCATCATTGTCACTCTGGAAGCTGAAGTTAGCAAAGGCCTCGATCTGGAGGTCTGTTCCGCCATATACCAAGAACATCTCCTTAGTCCTTCTCAGGGTACTTGAGACTGTTCTTTACTGCTATCCAGTGCTTCTCCCCAGGGTTTGACTAATACCGGCTTACCATGCTTAGTGCGTAAGCAACATCTGGTCTGGTACATAACATCATACATTATAGAGCCTACCGCAGAAGCGTAGGGTATAGTTGACATGTGATCCCTTTCCAAATCAGTCTTAGGAGACATCTCTTTTGAGGGGGTGATTCCATGACAAACCGGTAGATTACCGCACTTTGAATCTTCCATAATGAATCTTTTCAGTATGGTGTCAATATACCTGGACTGTGAAAGTCCCAACATTCTCTTAGAGCTATCACGATAGATCTGGATCCCCAGAATGTAAGAAGCATCACCCAGGTCTTTCATGGAGAACCTTTATGACAAGAATCCTTTGATTAATTGTAGCATAGAAATTTCATTTCCTATCAAGAGAATGTCATTCACATACAAGACGGGGAATACCATAGTTCTCGCTACAATCTTACTATAGATTCATGGTTCATCTAGATTTTTGATAAAGTCAAATTCTTTGACCATCTCATCAAAACAGATGTTCCAACTCCGCGATGCCTGTTTTAATTCATAAATGGATTAAAGCAACTTGCACACTTTCTTGCTGCTCCCACTCTGAATGAAATCTTCTAGCTGATCCATATAGACGCGCTCTTCTAAATTTCCATTTAGAAAAGCGGTCTTTACGTCCATCTGCCAAATCTCATAATCATAGAAGGCAACAATGGAAAGAAGGATGGATTTGAGTATAGCCACTGGAGAAAAGGTTTCATCATAGTCCAAACCAGGTCTTTGACGAAAACCTTTTGCAACAAGTCTAGCTTTATAGGTTTCAACCTGTCTATCTATACCAATCTTCTTTCTAAAGGTCCATTTGCATCCTACGGGTTTTACCCCTTCTAGAGCAATGTCCAAAGCCCATACTTTGTTGGTGTACATGGACTCCATCTCGGTCCGCATTACATCCAGCCATTTTACCGAGTCTCCACTCTGAATGGCTTGCTGGAAGCTAGTTGGCTCATCATTGTCAATGATGCAATCCTCTCTATCACCGTCTATGAGAAAACCATAGTATCTCTCGAGAGGATGAGACAGCCTACTACTCCTGCGGAGTGGCGCGGGGATGTCCTGTTCTTTTGAAGCCTCTGGTTCTACCATACTTTCAGTAATAGCTTGTGGTTGTGGAATTTCTTCCAATTCTATTGCGCTCCCACTAGTTTTTTTTACAAAAATTGATTTTCCAAAAAGTTGGCATGACGAGAAACAATAACCTTTTGTTCCTCTGTGTAATAGAAAAGATACCCCCTGGAATTCTTTGGGTATCCCACAAACTTACACAGTACTGAGCGTGCCTCGAGCTTGTCCGCATACTTCTTTTTAACAAAAGATAGACATCCTCATATCTTCAGATACTGAAAATAGGGTTTCTTCCCACTCCACATCTGATATAATGTGGTAGGCACAGTTTTGGTAGGAACCTTGTTCAAGATATATGCAGTTGATTCTAGTGCATAGCCCCAGAAGGATCACGGTAACTCAGCGTTACTCATCATGGAACGTACCATATTCGGTTCCGCCTTTCCGATACACCATTGTGTTGTGGTGTGTATGGAGGAGTAAGCTGAGAGAGAATTCCATTTTCTTTTAAGTAATTCAGAAACTCGGCACTTAAGTATTCACCACCACGATCAGATCTAAGTGTCTTGATACTTTTATCGGTTTGTTTTTCTACTTCATTTTTATATTCTCGGAATTTCTCAAAGGCCTCGGATTTATGTTTCATCAAGAAGACATGTCCATACCTAGAGAAATCATCCGTAAAAGTAATGAAATAGGAATAACCACTTCTTGTATGTGTATATATTGGACCACACACGTCATTGTGTATGAGTCCCAAAAGCTCGCTCGCTCTTACTCCGTGTCCAGTGAATGGAGTCTTTGTCATCTTTCCTTTGAGACATGATTGACAAGTTGCATAAGACTGATATTCGAACGGATCCAAATATCCCTCTTTATATAACTTGGTCAACCGTGTTTCATTGATTTGACCCAGTCTACAATGCCATAAGAAAGCTTAATTTAATTCTGGAGACTTTCTTTTGTCTGTGTTCTAGACGTTGAAAACTTGTAGTTGGTTTAATATGTATATACCGTTGTTTAGTGTACCCGACCCAATCAAACCATGATTAAGGTGGATGTTTACGACATCGCTTACAAATGTAAAATCATAACCTTCTTTAGATAACAAAGATACAGAAATGATATTACAAGTTAAACCAGGTACACAAAAACAGTTGCACAAAACTAAAATATGTCCACTTGTCAATCCTAAGTGATATTCCCCTACGGAAACATCATCTGCGCTCGCTCCGTTAGCAACCCTGAGGGGCATATCACCCGCCTTCCAAACTCTACAGCTTCTCAGTGCCTGCAAAGAATTACAGGTATGAGATCCTGATCCGATAACCAATACCCAAGAAGTAGAGTTGATTGACAGACGGTTTTCAATCACAAATACACCTAAAGCCGAAGCCACAACCTGCTTCATACCCTGGTTTGGGCTTTCCAGGCCCTGCAATCCTTCTTCCAATGGCCCTTCTTGTGACAGTAGAAGCATTCTTCCTTTCCTACCGTCGGCCCCCCAACTTTTGCCTTGCCCCTTCCTTATACCTTACTAACACCTCTTTTCGGATTGGTGGGGGCCTTCTTCTTCTTCCCCTTGGCTTTCGCCTTGGATCTAGAAGAGGAAGATCCCCCAACAAGCAGAGCGGATGTTTTCCTGGACTTCTGCAGGCTGCCCTCAGCGCTCCTCAACATGTTGAGGAGTTCTGGAAGTTTAACTTCCTTCCCTTGAATATTGAAATTCAAGATAAACTGGACGTAGGTAGAGGGGAGGGACTATAGAATCAAGTCTGTATACAGCTCGTTCTCCAACGTAGTCCCCAGGTCCACGAGCTCTTCAATCAAGATGATCATCTTAAGGACATGGTCCCCTACAGATGACCCGATAGCCAACTCCGCTTGAAATAATTTCTTCGAGGTCTCATATCTTGCGATACGAGATTGCTTTCCATATAAATCTTTGGTATGGAAGAAGATGGATTCAAGATCCATCTTCTCATACCGCCTCTGGTGTTCATTATCCATAGAGGCCAGCACGAGCTACTTGGTTTTCGTACCGTCAATTTTCCATGTCTTACAGATCTCTTTATCCGCAACGCTGAAATCTAGACCTGGGACGGCGGGGGCTTTGGTAGTAAGGAGATAGCCCAGTTTGTCATATGTTATGGCCATCTGGACATTCCTGAGCCAATCTTTATGAAAGGTTATGCTAGTACCCCGGCCAACTACCGTGACCAAATGCGGAACAAAATTTTTTCTAACGATTAGAACATGGCACTAGAATAACTTTTAACCCGGATCTTACCATAAACCTAACTAGCTAAATAAGGAGAGATATCTACTATGATGAAGAAATCTCACCAAACGAACCAAGTCCTTCGGTCTTCTTTCCTCATCTTTAGCTCCTAGTGGCCACCTTGAACATGCTTGATCTTCTTTGTTGGCTCCTTCGGTTCTCCGCGATCGATCTTGCTCTCCGGTCCTCCTTTGTCGTAGATGATCCATCCGAGAGATATGATCCATGGCTCTAGCTCCACACAATATGTCAAGTGGAGGAACTAAAGAACTTGGGTTGCTAAACCAAGTAATCTAGGATGTAGTGTGAAGATATAAGTGTTTGCTATCTCTTTCTTGCCTCTTCACTTGTTTCTCAACTCATGAGAAGGGTAGTGAAGAGGAAGATAATGAAGGTGGTGGAAACTCAAGAGGAGGGAGGAGATAAAGAAAAATGGGAGCTTAAGAAAATAATGAAGCAACAATGAGAGAGAAATTCAACACTTAGGTTTTGTGTATGAATTTCTTTTAATAAAAAAGTGTAGCCATGCTTCAATAGTAACCACAAATGAATAAATAATTCACTTGTGAACTATTAAAGCCATGCCACTCACCATGCCTCCCTCCCCTTAATTTTCACCTCATTTCCATTTATCAATAAATGGAAAAGTCTATGATGAGGTGTCCACCTTCTAGAAGGTAATCTGTAACAAAATACGGATTACAGTCTGCTGTACATACAAGCGTGCATTCGAATAAAAACATGAATACCTAAAGAGATAGAATAACAAGAAGAACGTAATACTGGAATATACATATCGAAATACATATATGTAAACTATTAAATTAATACCTGATTTAATAATCCGGCTCAAACCCAAGCCGGCTAGTATTACCAACTGTCCGATCGAAAGTCCGAGTACAAAGTACATCAATTGATCGAGACCTGCACGTATCCAATACGGCCATCATTTCACCTGAACCTGGAAAACCCTCTGTTTGGGAATCTAAAGACTCGGCAGTGAGTTACTGGATAAATCCATAACCACAAGCACATCAGCGGCACAAGCTGTACGTAACGTCTACCTGGGTACCTGTCGAAAAGGAAGGCCGACAAGCAAACTAATCCGGATCCCTACTGAGCCTATCTGTGACAATCTCCGTACAGTCCGGTCTCTTCGTCTGAGAGTATCGCATACCGGGTCTAGGGGTGGTAAACGTTGGACCCTGATAACCTGGTAATTCGTGCTGATGCGGCCAGGAACAAACCGGGAAACTACTGTTCAGCCTATCTGTAAATCCCAACTGCCTTGGCCAAGGTCTTATGGTCTTGACCAATCAAACACGGTGCGATATCGACTCCCAATACTGGGAGAGACAAATCCCTGACAATCACTCACTGCCTCCATGTGGCTCGGGACTGTACCCAACCAAAACCTGTTTGCACGACTCAGTAGAGCCGTGGTAGGGTAGTGATCAAAGCACAGTAGGAACTCACACAAGATAAATGACGATCTCAGGTCTAAGGACTAACCTATACTCATGTCACCTGAGAACTTCCACCTGACGATAGGTATAGTACCATCTGGAAGTTCTCGGCGAGTCCGTCCGGTGTACTCACCCTCAGTGAGCACCTGTATACGATCTTAGGTCTAAAGACCTATGGTTGCGGGACCAAACCATCGCCCCTCGTCGGGGTCTAGAAACGTATACACTAGTCTACTCCGGAATATCGATGCCCAGTTTCGATACTCCCATGACTAGGGACCATTTAAAGATGTGCGTACTAACTACCCAGCTCCCACAAGCATGATCGCCATCACAACGCAAGTAGTCTTGCAATGATCCTACGGGCTTTATCAACATGCAATTTCAAATATGTAATAGCAAGTAAAACATACACATGTTAAGATAAAGACAAACCAGATAGCATACTATCATATCGATCAAGACTGTCCTGTACATATATATGTCCAAGCATCCATATGTATACATATACAATAATAGCCTCTAGGGCATACATATCCAACACTTTATAGTTTGGCCCCGTCAATATGTTTTTATCTAAAAGTAACTTAATGCTGGTCATCTTGGTCGCTGCAATTAGGAGAGAGAGAAGAAACACTTTAGCATGATACTCTTGCAAGTTTAGATTAGTTTTTAGTTTATCTAAACAGGATGGCTCCCACTGTTTCTTGAATCCTTCCTCAAACCATAAAAGAAGAATTAGTCAGGATTAATCTCACCCTACAATACTTGCTTAATATTTAAGCCAGGCTGGTGTTGGTACTTCGAGGGAGGTTTTCCAACGCTTTCGCGAAGTTCCTTAATTACATAACCTCCTTTTCCTGGAGGCGTAGCCCCGCTAACACCGTTCTAGACACCTGCTTGGTTTATAGCATTGATCGTTTAGTGAAAAAATCTCCCGAGGAGTAGCGAATACTAACAGTAGGATCGGGATCCAAATATCATTGTGTGATAAATTTGAAGGAATCGTACCAAAATTATCACACTCCAAATGGTATGCAACACTAGCAAGTTTCAGTTTTTTTAGAAACCCCGGATGTGTATTTTTTCCCCAAGCCCTTATGACCTTGACGAAAGCCAACATATCATAAGTCGCAGGTCAATTTCTACCCATCATTATCCAGGTTAATTTAAACCCACCCGTACATACCCTTGACGAAGGCCAAAATAGTAGTACGACTGTCCCAAACCAACGCATCTATCATACAACAGATGAATATTCAGCGGCTACCAATCACTATGCCTTGGCGAAGGTCAAAATACATAACTTGAATACTACTGAATATCCATCTAAAATGATGGAGGGTTACGAATGGTTTTGGCTAAACCGTGAACGTAATGAACTTGAAATGATCGAAGGAACCATGATAGCTTTTTAAAGGAGTGGTTTAGGCTCCGCATTTAAAAGTTTGCTTTTTGGAAAAAACCGAGTGGTTTTTGAAATTGTTCCAACGATTCAGCTTTGGTTTGTTTGCTTTGCATTAATCAATACAGTCCCATCATTTAACCTACCATTGTAGAAAGAAACGAAAATACAACGTACGCTTATGTCATCCGCATTCACCACAACGTCCCGTCATACACCGTTAGGTTACTTAACTAACGGCAGAGCGAGGGCAGGGCTAGCGCGGGTGAAAAACATAAGCAACGTCTATTATATAGCATATATATAATATCCATTCGTCTCATGCATTAATAGGCATTCCAGATCACAGATGAATAAATTGGATATACTAGGAATTCCGCGTTTCTTTTAAGCCTGGAACGAAAGACAGATTCAACAGTCGTGATGAATAGCCAAACCCCACCCTAGACCCCTACAGGTGCGGCAAACTACCCGCCAAATTTCTGAAGTGAAGCAACGTCCCTCAGTAAAATGAGTAGGCCACTCGACACTTCAAAGAACCCGGTAGTTTGTGCACCCTATCTTAGGTTTATCCTAGGAGCAAAAAATAGTAAATGAAATAATACAACGGTGACTACAACCTCAACCCGGATGTGCCCCGCAAAATAATATTACATTAATATTACAATTTACATCGAATGAAAGAAAGAAAACTCTCTTCTCACATCCTCCAGCTATTCATCATCGACGATCCAATATTCCAAATCCACAAACCAACAACAACAGCAACACAGATATGTGCAACCCCCAACTAACTGACATATAGCAATTGGCGGAAGTTTACGAACACATATAACAACCGAAACATGTTAAACGATGTTTAAAACTGCGGCTTCGAAATACTCCGTATTGCCACAACAGAAAGTTAACAGTATAACCAATCTTGGCAAAATCAAACGTCACCTGAAACCCTAAATCCAAGTAACAAGAACATAGCACAAAATCCAAGGAAATTCCTCATACTTCAACCGATGAGGCCGGTCATTTTGGGTGTTTGGCCGGCCAAAAAGTGATGGAATTGTCTCGTTTTTGTTTTTTTTTCATCTTACAAGCAAAGGAGCACTCTGCAATTGTTTAAAAAAAATTTAGTGCCGCTGAAAAATTCGACATAAACTTGGATCTATATTTCAATGTTTCGGAGTTATTTCAGTTTCATAGTTTTACTTGTCGTTTAATCTGTTAGTTAAGGGTTTAGTTGGCTCTGATACCACTGTAAGTCAATTTCGCGTACCCCACGGGTTCGTAAGGAGGCGGAGTTTGCAAAAAACGATTTTTATATGCTTCGCAACACCGACTAAACTCCAGAATCGATACTAAACCCTAGCTAACAAAACAACTATGAGGTTTAACTACTATGTAAGAAAGTTATATCTCAAGAATCAAGTCCTTCTTCTTCTTGCACTCCTCCTTCTCTTCGTGAGCTCCTTGAAGGGTGTACGGATCGCGCCTCCTCGTCGGCCTCCTCGAGTCAAAGAAGATCCACTCGAGAGTGTCTACTAAGAGCTCCTACCTCTAAGATGAGGTAACTAGAATACCTAGTGTGCTAATTTAAGTAACCTAGAGGATTGTTCACACTAGAATATTGCATTATTATATTCCCCATTCTTATTCAATTTATAAATAAACGGGTGCTTTTGACGCATGTCTGCTACATATTACAGGTTACAGGTTCTTGAAGCGAAAACAGTGAAAACGATGAAAAGACGATGCAAAAGTGGACTTTGACCAACAAACAGAAGACTCTTGATCAAGCCGATATCAAAGATAAAATTCACAAAGTACAAGGCAATGCAAGGTCTAAGATTTCGAAGCCACGGTTAACTTGTCCACCACAATTATTCACTGGAAAATCTGAAAGAGAACAGAAGCTATTTTAAAGAAAGAATTAAAGAATTAAGTAGCCCAGGAAGCCCAAAGACAGAAGAGCCCATAAAGGAAAGGCCCAATACTTCCTTTTTAAGAAGACAAAAGGAAGATTTTATTTTATCAAAATTCATTTGTGGCTTTGACTAGTTGACCTAGGGCTATTTTTGTAATTGTAAACATGCAAGTCATTGTAACCCTAGGGTTTCCTATCTTCTATAAATAGGGACTCTAATTCATTGTAAACTTCATGCCTCCTTTTAATAAAAATTCCAAAACTCTTTATGGAGAGCATCGGTGCCTCTCTTCAATTCTGAAATTCAGATCTGACAACCCTGCATGGATGATTGGAGAAATGCATCTGTAAAGTAAGTAGATTTATTTATTTTCTTGCCCTAGTTAATTTCAATTCCTGCCGTAGATTAAATTTATTTTCCCTGCCCTAGTTATAACTTTTAATTAATTGCCCTAGGATAATTTAGATTTTTAGATTTAATAATCTGTCCGAACACCTTACGGAATCAACTCGTTAAAACACATTAAAGAAATTTACCCGTCTCTGTGGATCGACCCGTACTCACCGGCTAGCTGCGAAGCGACGCCGTTTCTGATTACGGTAAACTACAAGTTTTTGACACTAATCAAGGATGTAGAGAGTGATTATGGATATATCAGTCTCCATAACCCTAGGTTTCTCAACACATGAGACAGTTAGGGTTTGAGAAAGAAGAAGAAAGAGCTTGAGGAGAGATAGTGTTTAAGATAATAATGAAATGAATATGGCTACTTGTGATGACTATGAATCATCTAAAAATATCTCACAAAATATCTAAGTCCACCCTTGCCTCAATAGTCATCCATGAGTCACCAAGTACCCATGCTTCAGTTATCACAAAATAACACCTCATACCTCCACCTCATTAACCATTTAACATAAATGATAATACAAGAAATGAAGTGTCCCCTTCTAGAATAATTATTGAGTAAATTATAAGAATACCCCTCTCTATATATACATACCCGTATCTGTATTCTGAAAAACACGAATATAATGAGACGAAACTAATCCAATAATCTAATACTAGGATCCGGCTTAAACCAAAGCCCACTAGTATTATCCGTCCAAACATGATCCGTGCACAAGTACACGTATATGTTCGAACCCTGTCGTAAAACCATACGACCTCTACATCCTTTCGCCCGAAGCAGGGAAACCCTCTGTGTGGGACTCTAAAGACTCGACAGTACGCTGGCAGTGGGTTTAACTACAAGCACGTCAGCGGTACTAGCTGCACGTAATGGCTACCCAGGTATCTGTCGATAAGAAGGCCGACGAGCAAACTCACCCGAACTCCTACTGAGCCTATCTGTGACAATCTCCGTGCATTCCAGTCTGTTCATCTAAGAGTATCGCATATCGGTCTTAGGGACGGTAGCCGTCAGACCCCTAATAGCGTAATAAGTCATGCCGGAATAAGGCCTAAAAACACCCTGAAAAACAACTGGAGTACCTACCAGTAAATCTCGCTTGCCCTGGACAGGGACTTTTTGTAATGGCTTTCCGAACACAGCACGACATCAACCTCCAATACCGGGAGAGAAGAATCCTATCTAACCGCCACTGCCTCCAAGTGTTTCGGGACTGCACCCAACTACTACCTGTTTGCACGACTCATCAGAGCCGTGGTAGGGTAGTAATCTAAGAACAGTGGGAACACACTAGAGGCGAAGTAGCAGTGTCAAGTCAACAGACTACGTTGTACTCATGTCACCTGGGAACTGCTACCTGACGATAGGTATAGTACCAACCAACAGTTCCCCACGAGTCCTTCCAGTGTAACTCATAACCTAATAAGAACCTTCATATTATCTCCAGTATGATGTACTAATGGATGTGGGACAGACCATCTCCCCTGCTGGGATGAGAAACGTATACACTAGTCTGCTCAGGAGTATCAATGCATTGTCTCGATAATCCTACGACTAGAGACCTGTATAAAGATGTGCTTATAGACTACCCAGCTCCTACTAGTGTGACTACCATCACAACGCTGGTAGTCAAGCAAATATCCTAAGAGCTCTATCAATATGTATTAGCGATACGCTAAAAGAAACATATACACATATTAAGATAGAAACAAACCAAGTAGCATACTACCATATGGAGCAACACTGTCATAAAATCTGTGTATATCCCAAGCTTCCAAAATGTAATATACAAACTAGTACTATACAATAATGGCCTCTAGGGCATATATCACTAACATTAAAAAGAAGAGGGCGGGTTCTTAGAATCCGCGACCAAAAAATAGTCAGTGGAGAAAAGAAAAGCAAAACAGTAATGAAATTATTAACTCGGTGAAAATGAGGCAAGGTCTGGCTAATTATTGGGCAGGCCCATTAAAAAGAAATTATTTTTTAAATGTCTTTTTTATAAAAAAAAAAAAAGAGGGTGTGTTCCAAGAACCTGCCCTCTCCTTTTTAAAGGAAAGGGCGGGTTCATGGAACCCGCTCTCCCCTTTAAAAAGGGCCCCTTTCCTTTTAAAGGAGATTCCCTCTCCATTAAAAAGGAAAGGGAGGGTTCTTTGAACCATTCGACAAATTCCCTTTAAAAACGGGCCCTCTCCTTTTTAAAGAAGATTCCCTCTCTTTTAAAAAGGAGAGGGCGAGTTCTTGAAACCCGTGCCCAATTAATATGGAAGGCACGCCTGCTTCCTAAACTCCCTTTTTCCTCTCTAAAAACACCCCCCATTCTCTCTTCTCATGCTTATCCTATTTCTCTCCGAACCCCTTTCTATACTCACTGCCTTTATAATCTTTCAATTATTTGAGTTTGAAAAAAAAATGCAATGGAGAATCAATAATTCGATAAATCACTCATCGTAAATCAAAACGAGTATAGATCTTTCGATATATTACACGGGAAGGAAAAATTCGAAACTTATTAAATCAAGAGAGATTGCCCTATATATTTTAATTCAAATAATTGAAAATAATATGAATAAATTTTGTAGAGTGGAAATAATCTTACTGTCGTCGGTCATGGTTCTGACAAATGGTAAGTTACTGATCATTGTATTATCGAGCAGATTCGCAGAGCCTGTTCTTATGAAACTTCATTATTGTGTCATATCCAACTCGACCACAGTCTCGTTACCTCTCTTGTTAAGCATTGCAGAAGAAAGACTCATACATTTTATCTTAGATAGGGTGAGCTCACTATCATACTTCAGGATGTTGCTTTTTTACTTGGTTTACGAGTGAATAGACTTGGATTGTTTGGAGTTACAATTGTAGGTCCGGAAACTGAGCACCCATATTGGGATAGGTATTTGAAGTCTACTCTCGGACAGGTGTACATTGTAGTTTCTTTAAATTAAAAGTTGAAGCATATTACAGTGATATTAATTAATGATTAATTGTAAAATTCAGGTACCCGGAGGGTCTATTAAGGGTATAAAATCAGTTTAAGATGGCTCAAAGATACATTTACTAATATCCCTGATGAAACTACTGATGATATCTTAGATATACATGCACGAGCCTACATTCTATATATGATCGGTTCTTGGTTGATACTGGACCAGTCGGTAACGCATGTTCATCCTGTATATCTTGGGTTTTTAGGGATTTCGATTTGTGTGGTCAGTATACTTGGGGAGGAGGAGTCTTGGCATATATTTACAAGGAACTAAATAAGGCATGCGTTCCTACAAAGAATAAGATTTGTGGTTGCATTACATTACTTCAGGTATATATTATTTTTGAACTAATTATTTGAAAAAATTATAATATTGGTTCTTTATGATATTATGACATTTTATATATAGATTTGGTCATGAAAGCACATGTACATTGGTAGACCAGATCATATTCATATTTCTAGCGAGGATATCCCTGTAAGGCCTCTCGGCTGTTGGTGGAGTGGCAAAAAATCATATAAGGCTTCTCGTCGAGTGCTTAAGTATTATAAAGATGAATTGGATCGAATAGAGGCAACTCAGGTAACCATTAATTAGATAATTAAATTTGATTAAAAATTTTAATTGACATTATGTCATATTTCTGTAATATTTTATTTGCGCAATTCACGTGGACGCCTTATACAGAAGACCGTCTGCAAGAATTATCCAGCATCTGTATCGAAAAAGAGCCAGTTTGGCGGGTTCGATACCCATTACTGTGCATTAACATCATGGTCATGCACTTACCGGATCAGGTGTTGTGACACTTTGGTAGATTACAATATATTCCTGGTCCGCCGCATGTGCCTATGATAATAGAGGGATGTTTACCGCCGAAGACTGGACTAAGACGTTGAGACGTCTAGCCTGAATTTGGGGGCAGATGCTATTTGTATATATCCATCCACCTCTCTAAAGATATCAAGTTGATTTATGGCGATATATATCGGAGGTTTGGATAGATGCGACCGATATAGCAGACTTCATCAGATTCCCCTTCATTTGTGAGGGGTTTTTGATTGTGATGACGCACTTCCCTGCAGGCGCAAGCCCCTGCAGTAAATTACATTATCGCATTGCGATAACAACTTTCTCCTGCTCCAGTATTTCACTTCGTGTCATGTTTTATTTTTGTTTATTTTGGTTGCCCGTAGATTGTATACGAAGACTATTTTATGTCGTTACCCGTAGGGTGCGGATTAGTCCAAATTCGTATATTAAATTTGTGTTTGAACTTAGGGCACAAATCTCGTATGAATGAAGTCCATCAGTTCGAGATAATTATCTGAGAATCGTTAGTCATTTTCGAGACTAAGATCAACTCAGGAATATGTAGTTAAGGCTCGTTAATTTTATTTTGGATTAAAATCAACTTAACAAGTATAGATTAAGAATTTTTAGTCATCTTTGAGACTAAGATCACTTGGGTCCATTAATATTTTGATCAACAGAAACTTAATTTAATGAATTTATTTGCATCTGTATTAAGATGTTTTTCCTCGTTCAAAAATTGTCCACAGTTTTTTATGTTGTTTTGATTGCAAAATATTGGATTTCTATCCACAACATTACAATTTCGAGAATTGAAACAAATTAGAATTCTTAATTCTCTACGACGTCTAGGAGATAGAATATTTTCGAGAACAAGGAAATCATAAGAATTTTCGTTTTTATTCACAAGCATATTGCTGTGTTGTGCAACGGATCCATCAAAAAAAATTTTATCAACATATCCATTTTTTATTATCATCATTTAATTAAATTTTGTCTAAGTGATTAAATGATTTTTTATGGTACAAGTGCGCAGGTACATGTGACGCACATGCCCGTCTATTTCATTTGAAAAAGGGTGCGCACATGTGTTGCACGTGGTTTTGCACTGTTTTGTTTCAAGGATATTGCGCATGTGTATGTATGTATGTGCGTATATATTTAGTAAGTCAACATACATTGGATATCAGTGCGCATGCCTTTGTAGGCAACTTTTATTAAGTGCGTACACGTGTGTATCATGTGATGCGCATGCCTTCAGAGACTATTTTTATCAAGTGCGCACGCGTGTGTATCACGCTGTGCACATGCCTTCAGAGGCAATTTTTATCAAGTGCGCACACATGTGTATCACGTGGTGCGCACATCCCCGGGGGATTATTTTCCCAAGAGCAGCAACAACGGTTTTTTTATTAAGCGCGCACTGATTTAGGTGCACACTTGTTTTCATCAGAAAGCAAAAGCTTTCGCTAAGAAGCAATGGTTTCCGTTTCACTTTCTTTTCTTTTTCTCTTATTTTCTAAGAAGTGAAATCCTTTGGTTTTCATCTGTTTTCGTGTCGGGTATTCATGCATTTTATGGTGTGCATCTTATATTTTTTAGATTTTAGGATCAATCTCTCACAAAAGTATAAACATTATGAACGACGGACAAACCCTAAGGTCATTTGATCTTTTAATAATGAATCGATAGATTCGAAAAAAAAAGCAAAGATTTCTGTATTAAAGAAAAAGCTTTTTTAAAAAGAGAAGTTTTTTTCTTTGTTTCTACCTTACGCAGTTTTGCCGATGAAGGAGAAGTCTTAGGTTTTTTCAAGCTTAGAACATTTTTTGTCCTTGATTTCTTCATATGAGGCTCCTATTTATAGGAGAGAAGAAATTAGGATTTGTTCAGTTTGTTTTTATCTCAATATGATTTTAAATTTATTTAAAAAGATTTAATTGATTTATATCAATTAAGGGTGACATGCACACCGTTGGATCTTTGATCCCAGATCTTTTGGTTAAGGTATTTAACTAACAGAATGTTTTGCTGTTAATTAAAGATTTGATTCCTTATTAATCAAGATTTATTTCTTTTTTAATAAGCGTCTGTTTTCAGGGAATGCGCACGCATTTGCACTTGTTGTCGATTAAGTGCGCATTGCGCCCGTGCGTCGTACGTGCACGTGCGCACTTATCATTTGCGCACTTGTTGCATGTGCACTCATGTCATATGACTTTGTCATTAGACATGTGCGCGCACTTACTTCTTCGCATGTTTTCGAAGCGACAAATAAGTGTCGAGCTATGATTTATTAGTTCTGCCTCGGGACTTACCAGAATGCGAACCGACTTTTCAGACCCTATAAATAGGTGTTTTTTCTTCACTCCCTTTAGGGTAGTATTTTTTCTGAAGCTCTTATTTTCTGTTAGAAGCCTTTGCTTATTGACTAATTTGGTAAGTGTGTTTGCGCATCCCTGCCTTGCGCATCCTCTTTTAGTTTGCGCTTTTGATTTAACTTGCACATCATTTGGATTGTGCATTTGACTTATCTTGTATGCTCTTTTGGTTATGCACTTAACTTAAGATAAAATTTAAGAGTTTTTTTTATTTCAAGGATGTCACTTAAGTTTAACCTTAATCAAACTTCAATTTTGAATTTGGATATTTTTAGTCCACCCTTTTAGTGAACTGACACCATTCCAGTTTTTTTCTTTCAGGTGTCATGGTCAGCCATCTTTACACGATTAGAAAGATTGTTTCCCATGCTGACATCCGCTTTTACGAGTCGGCTTTTACTGATGCTTGGTATGAAGACGTACTTTGTCGTTTTGAAGCTCATAGTGGGCAAAAACTTCATCGACGCTCCACCTTACTCTAGCTGACTTTTCAAGACATCCATGATACCATTCCTGGGGTTATGGATGTAATGCCTATCCCTGCTCTTGACCAAGTCGCGGATAAGATGCATTCAATTTTCCTGATGGGGTTTATTTCCAAAAGGTTGAGAGACTGTGCAACCGCCCTTCTGCATGTAATCTTCCAACAACGGGCGATCTTGTATGCTTACGATAGAGGCAAACATATGCGCACAGCGATGGAGGATAAACCTTTCAAGTCTTTGTCGAAGTCTGTTTATGACTTCACCCATCCTTATAATTCAGCCAATTTATTGTCGTTCTGGACTTTCAGGCGATGTAACAGCCTTTGCTTTTATTTGTCTTTTACTTTTCGGTATTAGTTTGTAACTCTCTTTTTTGACGCATCAATGAAAAGTTTCTTTTCTTTTACATTTGCACTTCTTTTTGCTGAACTTTGCTTTTGCTGCAAGGCCCCCTCATTAGCATATGTGCACGTATCGTGCATTATCCTTTATGTGCGCACTTATATAGATGTGCATGCTAATGGAATCAATTTCATGATGTGCGCATGTATATAGATGCGCAAGTCGATTAAATCAACTTCTTGATGTGCGCATATATATAGATGCGCAAGTCAATTGAACCAGTTTCATCGGGTGCACATATATATAGGTGCGCAAGTCGATTAAATCAACTTCTTGATGTATGCATGTATATAAGTACGCAAGTCAATTGATCCAGTTTCGTCAGGTGCGCACTTGAACAGGTGCAAACAAGGAAGACATGCGAGGAGGAAAGGCGGAGCGTGATTGAAAAGAGTATCATCATCAATATTTGCTGAAATAGGAAGATAAGCTTCGTAATATTTCCTTACAGCATATAAATGACCAAACACCCACCAGCATTACAGAAATATATCTACAATGGTATAAGCGTGTCACCGTAAGATATCTTTCTGCTCGTCCTACCGACTTTCCGAACATCCAGCAGTACGAGACTAGAGAGTACGTGAAACGAGTAAAGTTAAATTTTTTCAAATTAAATTAGTTTTTAACATCCAGCTGTACGAACTTAAAATTATATGTTATTTTTTATGTAACTGTAGGGTTCCTAGGCACTCTAATGAGGTCTCACAAGGCATCAACCATGCCAATTTCAAAATTTACGGTGTCGAGAAACCCTAATACGGATCGTTAACTAGAATTTTAGGCGACAAAAGAAAGTAGTTAACTACTTAACTAGAAAAGAACGGAAATACAACCTTTGTAGATCCGGTCCTCCACCTCCATAGCTCCGCAATGAAGTCTCCTCGCTGTCCAAATCGAATCCCGGGCTCTAGCGTCGGCTTCATCGGAGAAATGGACGGGCTAGGTCATCGACAACGATGCCGAAGATGATCTACGTCGAGGCATCACAAGATCAAGCTCCCACTTCACCAAGTCATGAAACTTGTGAAGAAAACACCCTATACTACTTGGCAAGAGGTAGAGGATGAAGAAATAGGAGGTGGGTTCACTTTAGAATTGGTTTTCTCACTCATTTGCTCAAGTTGCCATTGATGGAGCAAGGTTTCTTCATGAAGAAGAAGAAGAGGAAGAAGATAATAGAATATGATAAGTATTATTAAAATGGAAAAGAAAAATGAATACTTATCATATTCAAACCATGGTCAAGATAACTTGTGTAGAGAATCAACTATGGTTCAAGTGAATGGTTAGGGTTAAGAAAAGAGACAAAATAGTCAAACCATTCAAAGCTTCATGAAGCTTCAAAAGAAAAGTCCAAAATGAGCCACCATTTCATTTCTTTTCCAAATATAAATGAAAAGAAATAAATAAATGAATGAATAAATAGATATGAAAAACAAAACCCTAACCATTTAAATAACCATGGTTTAATCTTTACACTTAACCAAATAAGCATGCATCATCAAACATGATACAATCTTGTGCACAAAAGTATATCACATATACAACTTGCACAATCCAAGTGAGAAAATCCATTTAAAGTAAACCAATACTAGTTAATGCAAAGTAATATATCAAATATATAATTATGCATTAAATCATTAAATCAACACTTGATTTAACGATCCGGTCATATCGCATATAACCGACTAATATCAAATAGTAACAACTTATCGAATCAACACTTGATCCGATAACCCGGCTATACCGCATGTAACCGATCAATGTTACAAATCGCGAGAATCAAATACAGTATCACATACTGCTATTATTCTCGGTCCCGCACATATCTCATATGCGCTCCTATTTCGTTTCGCTTGAGCCAGGAAACCTCTGTGTAGGACTCTAAAGACTCGTCAATACGCCGGCAGCAGGTGATGATCATATCAAACACCCACAAGCCGCAAGCGGTCTGCTAAACGTAACGGCCACCCGGGTATTGAGCGATCAGAAGATCGACAAGCAAGCCCGCTCACACTCCTGTGAATCCAACCAGCAACACTTACCGTACAGTCCGGTCTGATCGTCTGATATGTCGTATATCTCGCCTAGGGGTGGTAAACGTCAGACCCCAATCGCTCGATAAGTCGTATCGATCTGAGGTCTATAACAATTCGAGAAACTACTGGTAATACTTACCAGTAAATCTCAGCAACCCTGGCCAGGGATTTCCGGTTATAGCCAATCAAACACAGAGCAACATCAACTCCCTATACCGGGAGAGACGAATCCCCTCCTATCGCTCATTGCCTCCATGTGATTCGGGACTGTACCCAAAAACCACCGTTTTGCACGCCCTCTTGGACGTGGTAAGGTGGAAATCAAAGCACAGTGGGAACCACACAAGACTCTATGACGATCTCGGGTCAACAGACTACTCTGTACCAGTGTCACCAGAGAACTGCCATCTGACGTAAGGTATAATACCATCTTAGAGTTCTCGGCGAGTCCGTCCAGTGTACCCAGTCTCTACTGAGCACCCGTATATCTCCTCTGATGTCAAACACCAATGGATATGGGATCATCCATCGCCCATCTGTATGGGTCGAGAAGGTACACGCTAGTCTACTCTGGTATATCGATGCCCCGTCTCGATATACCCACGACTAGGGACTTTGAAGGATGTACTTATGGACTACCATGTCCCCATTAGTATGATCCGCATCATAGTCCAGGTAGTCAAGTACACATCCTAAGGGCTTTACCAACATGTAATAGAGAGACAATCTGTGTACACGTTAAGGTAAAGAGCAACCAGATAGCATACTATCATGTCGAGCAAGAAAGTCCTCCCTATATATGTCCCAGCATCCACTACAATATACATCCTATGTATAGCAATGGCCTCTAGGGCATACATATAACTAACAATCTCCCACTTGCACTAGGGCCATCTGATAGCAGTGGTTGTAGTATCTCATACTCAACCATCCCATAAAAGTCTCTCTCTGGGAATAGGCCTTCGTGAGTGGATCCGCCGTGTTATCCTCTGAGTCTGCTCTCCTAACCTCGATCTCCTTGGAGATCAACCATCTCCATGATCAGGTGATACTGCCTTAGAATATGTCTGGATCACTGATGGGACCGACGTTCCTTGGCATAAGCCACAACTCCATTGTCTCACAATGGTAGGAACGTAGTTCATCTCATGAACCAATATACACCCAAACAGCCTCTTTGGTAGCATCTTAAGTAGCGATGTATCCTGCCTTTATCATCTAGTATGTCACGGTATCTAGCTTGGAACTCTTCCAACATACCGTCCCTCGATAGAGGGTAACGACAATGCCTGTGACTGACATTCAGTCGTCCTTATCACCCTGGAACACTTCCAGTGATTCTCCCCAGAACCAATTGATACCATCTCACTACAACTAGTGAGTATCCTATCATCCATTTAGATCTATCTCATAGATCCAAAACTCAGGATATAATAGGTATCAGTTTGATCCTATATGGAGAATCATAGTGATAAGCGGAGATTGACCGAGCGTAGCATAGGAAACTCCTTCCCTATCAAGAGTATGTCATCCACGTACTCTACGAGGATCGCCACCATACTCCCTACTACCCTTTTTGTATATACAAGGTTCATCTACCATTTTGATGATGTCAAACTCTTTGACTAACACATCAAAACAGACGCTCCAACTCCGCGATGCCTGCTTTATCCTATAAAGCATCATGCACACGTTTCCGCTGCTCCCACTGTCTACGAGGCCCTCTGGCTGTGTACTTATAGACGCACTCTTCTAAAACATCATTTAGAAAAGCAGTCAAGGTACCCAACCGCCAGATATCGTAGTCATGGTATGTATCCGTGACAAGTAGGATCTGGATGGACTTAAGCATAGCCACTGGAAAAAGGTTTCATCATTATCCACGCCTGGTCGATGACGAAAACCTTTAACTAGTCTAGCTTTGAAAGTCTCAACTTTTCCATCTACATCAAGTAATCTTCTCAAGATATACTTGCTCCTGATGGGGATTTAACCCTTCAGATATTGCAACCAAAGTCCATACTTTGTTAGTGTATAAGGATTCCATCTCAGATCGAATAAACATCCAGCCATTCTTACAGAGTCTCACTCCTGATGGCCAGCTCGAAACTAGTTGGGTCATCATCTCATGATGCAATCCTCGCTCCCACTGTCATAGAGAAACCTAAGTATCTCTCAGGTGGGTGAGGAACCCTACTAGATCGGCGGAGAGGCTGAAGTTCGTTGGCATCTACTGAATCCTTTGGTTATATCAAATCATCTGCTGTAGTTTGTATAGCTGGAACCTTTCCAGTTCTACATCACAGACCTTGCCTCGAGCTTGTCCGGATTTTGCTTTTAGACATAGGCCGGACAACCCCAAATCTTAACTATCTTAAGAGATGGGTTCTTCCCATACCATATCTTACATGAAATGGTACGCATAGATTTGATTCGAACCCTATTCAATAGGTATGCAACTTCATAGTGCATAACACCCAATAGGAAAAAGGTAACTCAGTAGTACTCATCATAGAGCGCACCTTATCATATAGGGTGTGATTGCTCCGTCCCGATATACCATCGTGCTATGGTGTGTACGGAGGAGTAATGCTGAGAGAGAATCTCATTCTCCTTTAGAATAGTCCAGGAATTCCATGCACAAGTATTCTCCTCCCTGATCTCATCATAGGACATAATACTTATACCCGTATTTTGGTTCTCTACTTCTCGCTTATATTCTGTGAATATCTCAAAAGGTTCGGACTCATGTTTCAACAGGAACATATGACTGAATCTTGAGAGATTATCAGAGAATATAATGAAGTGTAAAGAACCGGTTCCGGCATGTGTAGACAGGGGACCTTCATACATCAACATGTATCATCCCAAGAGTTCACTAACTCTTTCTCTGTTACCAATAAACAGAGCTTTGGTCATCTTATCTCTGTGACATGACTGGAAAGTTTCATAAGATGTAAATTCAAACTGATTTAAATAAGCATCTATATGTAACTTCAGCTAGTCGGGTCGCAATGATATGACCTAGTCTACAATACCTCAAGAAGGATTCGTTCATTTCTGAACTCTTCCTCTTGTGTGTGTTTCATATACTAAGAACTATAGTTTGATTTAGAACATCAACGCTTTTAGATAACGTGCCTGATCCGATCAACTTTTGATATAGGAAATGTTCAAAACTTTATCCAGCAATACAAAATTTTATCATTTCTTTACTTATAAAGAGACTGATATGATTTTGTATATCAGGTTCGGTATCTAATAACATTCGTTCAGAATCATTGTATCGGTAATACAGGGTGACAGTGACCAACAGACTTGGCTGCAACTCTTGCCCCGTTTTCTGCCTCATGAAACTTATCACCCGTTCTCAGTTTTTCTACCTTTCTGTAGCCCTATGTAACAGATTACATATCTGGGATCCTGATCCGGTATCAAATACCCAGGACGCAGAGGATACTGAGAAACAGTTCTTTGTAACGAACACACCCGAAGATGATGCATCAGCATGCACTCTCTTCGTTTGGGCGGCATAGGAATCTTGGTATTCCCCTATTTCCTGCTCTATCTTATAACAATTATAAGTTGGAGCGGGACCAACGTTCCCCAGCTCAGTATAACAAGCGGGTTCGGTCAATAATCCGTTTTATTATCTTGATTAAGGCGTGACATGGTCGCTACCAGGAGAGAGAGAGAAGAAAACACTGAGCGTGCGCTCTTGCAAGATCAGATTGGTTATTATTTTATCTAATCAGGATGGCTCCCACTGCTTTTTATCAAATCTTCCTTCAAACCCTAAAAGGAAAGACTAGCCGGGATTAATTACACGCTACAAGTTCGCCAATCTTTCAGTCAGGCCAGTGTCGGTACTTTGAGGGAGGTCCCTCGTGCTTTCGCACGAACCTAATTAATGTAAACCTCATTTTCCCAGAGGCGTAACCTCGTTAACACCTTTCTAGACACCTACTTGATCGGCTAATTGTAATGTATAAAACTCTCCCAGGAGTAACTCTTACTCGTAGCGGGTATCGGGATCCAACTATCTCATAGAAGGTATGCAATCTCATTGCAAATTTCAACACTTGAAATTCCCGATAATTTTGCCCCTAACGTGCTATGACCTTGACGAAAGCCAACAAACCATAGCCCGCTAGTCAAGTTCAACCCGTACATTTCTTGATTGAATTAAACCCACCCGCACGACCCTTGACGAAAGCCAACAAAGCCGCATGACTACCCTAATCCAATCGCATCGTATGCTAGCAGATAAGCAGCATATAGCTACCGCACACTGCACCTTGACGAAAGCCAACAAATGCAGCACGAATACTATATACAACTTATCTGAAATGACGGAGGGCTACGACAGGTTTTTCTGAAAACCTATTGCGTAATGAACTTGATATCGTTGTAGAATCAAATGATTTTGAAATGGAGTGCTTTTGAGGCTTTTCTAGTTTTGCTAAAGGAGTCACTCCCGGTGAAGGGATCGTCGGTCCTTTCCTCGTCGAATGAGGTGCAAGATATATCATATATATCACTGTGCAAAGCAAAAACTCTTAAAAGCAATCAAAAGACAAACCGAGTGTGTAGCATCTGCCAGTTATTGCTAAAGGAGTCACTCCCGGTGAAGGGATCTCGGTCCTTTCCTTATTGAATAAGGTGCAGGATATATCACATATACCTCTATGCAAAGCAAGAACTGTAGCTACCTGTTTTATTTTGAAATTCGATTCTACAACATCTTAGGTTTCTTTTATTTCATTAATCTCATTAATGAAGTCCCATCATTAAATTACCTAAACATCACAGATAAATACGACGTACACTTATGCCATCCGCATTCGCCTCGATGTCCCCTCGTGCACCATTAGGTTAGGTAACTAACGGCAGAGCGGGGCAGGGCTAGCGCGGGTGTAAAACATAAGTAACGTCTATATAATATATCATATATACTATATACTGTATCTATCACAGAACATCACATGATCACATCACAGATATCGCAGCAGAAGAATATCATATGAAATATTGGATATACTAGGACGTCCGTGTTTTCAATACGAGCCAGTATAAAACACGGATTCCACAGTCGTGATGAATAGCCAAACCCACACCCCTAGACCCCTACGAGAGCAGCAAGCAACCCTACCAATTCTAGAGTTAGGAGACCCGGCCTCGACTCCTCGAGTTGGTTTCCCACTGGACTCCAGAACCCGGTTACTTATGCTCCCCTCCTTGTGTCTATCCTAGCGCGGAAAAGTAAATAATATACAAACGGTGACAACTTCCGCAACCTGGAATTGCCCCAATAAAAGAATATTACATACAAGTTTTTACATGAATGAAAATGAAAAATACTCATCTCACATAAAAAACCCCGGCTATTCATACACGACGATCCAATATAACATATCCAGCAACACATAACATCACATGTCATCAACATACGTAAATATGCGCATCCCAATTGTCGTTGACATATAGCAACGAAACCGGCGATATCACATATTACACTTACTGTCACAGAAAAGAAAGTGTAAAACTACAACAGTTGGAATCCGCAACCTCTTTAGACATCGCATGCCTAATCAAATGAAAAACTTAGACATCACATGCCTAACAATTATAAACCCCGCATTTCAGTCTCATTATCGAAAACACTTTTCAATATTAAGTCGGGCAATTCAACAGGATTCCCGACATTTTGATCGAATACTCGTCGCAAACTTTAGTAGGTGGCCGCACCCCCGATGCCGTCGACGAAGTGCACCAAGGCGGAACACCGCTGCCGCGAGCACCCGAACGGATGCTTTCGGCGACGGGGTTCTCCTACAATCACTTGGTCGGGGCTATGGAGTGAGGCTGTCTATTAAGTTTACCGGCGAGTATCCGCATACGCTACGTGATTGCGACGGACTTTTGATCACATCAAAATTCCGTGGCAACCGATCAAGTGAGACTAAACTGCTATGTTTATAACATTCATTCCGTTATCTCATAACTACTTGTGAATTCCAAATATTGTATCACATTCCAGATAAACAGAAAATGTTAAACTTTCCGATCGAACAGTCAAACACCCAAGTTTTCCCGAAACAGCTCAACACATGAAACAAGTTTAAAAACATCCAGTTCATGCCTCAGTACCAACGGTCCAGCCGTAGAAGGGTCAAGCCAACGCCTCACATGTGGCACGCCGTACTGCCCCAAACACGAAGGTTCAAAGGGCAGTTCAAGACGGTCACATAATCGAGTTAAGGTTTTTTGTCTTCTAGAGGGACCATCGTGTTACTTGCACTACTTAGAACGTCTTTAAACCACGGAAAAATCCAACACTTGGAAATTTTCCGACAGGGGAAAAGGTGGGTATTTATATCCGGTCGAACTTTTTAACATATTCAAAAAACTATCCGGAAAGACACATAGACAAAACTTGATAATCCGATCGAATCTTCGATTCCCATTACAACCCCAGAATACTCAACTATAGAGTATACATTAAAATTACCCAGAAAACACAGGAGTTAATTATTGACATTACTGTGCAAAGTGGGGTGAAAATATCAACTAGATGGCCGCGGAACCGCCGCATCACGTGGGGTAAGGCCGCGGTTCCGCGGCAGGTTGACGGAGTTAGAACTCCGTTTTGCACAGTAATTCATAAAAAACCTGCTTAATTTTCTGCATATTTTTAATATTGAAAAATCCAGATTTTTAAAAAATGGACAGAGAGCACTTTGAGAGTTAGGGTTTCGGTTCGTTCAGATTTCAAACGCCGCCTAGACTTCGCCTTGTAAGTCTACGCTAGCGCCCCGGCAGTCTACAGACGCCAAAATGCGGAACAAAACTTTTAAACTGGCGCTATCGTATACTTTAACCCGGATCTGCCATTATTGCTAAACTAACAAACTGTAAAGAGTGTAGAATGGTTATACCGAACGATCCGAGTCCTTCATTCTTCAACCATCATCCCACGCTCCGTTGCGGCTGCTCCGATCTCGTCGACCTCCGATCTCCTCGTCGAGGTGGCACCACATGATCGGTTCTTTAAACGGGCTCCCGCCTCTGACTCGAGGCAACTCGATCGTCAAGTTTGCTAAAAGAGACGACAAAGATTGATGTAGAGAATGAGTAGATGACTTTGTCTCACTTCGTCCAAATCCGTGGACGATCGGTTAATGAAGTTGCCGAGGGAATCGGGTGATGGAATGAAATGAGCTGTGAATTCCATACACCCCAAAAATCTATCATAATCTTTTCAAGAATGAATCAACAACCAACAGAGAGAGAGAGAGGGGCCAGCCTCTTTATAGAATGAGGGAGGTGACCGTAGGAGAGGGGGGTGACCATAGGATGCAAATATCATATGGAAATATCCTAAGAAAAACAAAATAGCATAATGAAAATGATGACTCAAAAGATTGAACCAATCACATTAAACCTAGTCACCTTATCAAGAATGACTCACCAAGCCTCGTCATCACTTCTAGAAGCTTCTAGAATGATGACTCACCTCATCAGCGAAAAGATAAATCCGTCTTTAACAGAATGTAAAAAGACGGCTGATAGAAAACTGGAAACTGGCAACTTCCAAAAGTGATCCTGAAACGACTTTCAGGATAACCCCGAAACTGTATAAATATACCCGCATTTGTATTACGACTGAATACAAATGCAACTGAGACAAAGATATTATACCTACTCAATATAATACTCGGATCCGGCTTAAACCAAAGCCGACCAGTACCATCTGCCCGAAAAATAACACGTGCGTAAACGCACGTGCATTTTCCGAACCCTGCCATAAAACCATACGGCCTCTACAACGTTTCGCCCGAACTTGGGAAACTGTCTGTGGGGGACTCTAATGACTCGTCAGCACCCTGGCAGTGGGTTTAACCACAAACCGTCAGCGGCACTAGCAATGCGTAACGGCTGCCCATGGACTGACCTCAAGGGATGCCGATGAGCGCACTCATCCGGAAAACCCTACTGAGCCTAACAGTGACAATGTATATACAGTCCGGTCCATTCGTCAATGAGTATCGCATATCCGCCTAGGGGGCTAGTAACGTCAGACCCCCAATAGCAGTATAAGTCATGTCGGAGTGAAGCCCAATACACTCTGAGATACTACTGGAGTACCTACCAGTAAATCTCCTACCATGGCCATGGATTTGTGTAATGGCTCTCCTAGACACAGCACGACCTCGCCCCCAATACCGGGAGAGACGAATCCCCTGCCGATCCGCTCACGTGCCTCCATATGGCTCGGGACTGTACCCAAAAGCTACCTGTTTGCACGACTCCTTTGAGCCGTGGTAGGGTAGAAATCAAAGCACAGTGGGAACTCACACGAGACAAATGACGACCTCAGGTCGATGAACTAACCTGTACACATGTCACCAGGGAACTGCTATCCGACGATAGGTATAGTACTAACTAGCAGATTCCCGGCGAGTCCTGTCCGGTGTACTCATAACCCAATGAGCACCTGTATACATCTTAGGTGATCCAACTGACACCAGTGGCTTGTGAGACCGGCCACCGCCCCTCGTCGGGGTCTCGACTGTACACACTAGTCTACTCCGGAGTATCGATGCCCTGTCTCGAAACTCCCACGACTAGGGACCACAATTAAGGATATGCATATAAACTACCCAACTCTCACGTATATGATCGCCATCATACAGTTGGTAGTAAAGCAAGATCCTAAGGGCTCTATCAAAGTGTAACATGCAATCAGTCACCTGAACATGTACACGACTGATAAAGGCAAACCAGATAGCATACTATCATCTCGAGTAAGATTGTCCTACCGGGATAGGTCCTCCGCAATCATTGCAATCACGTACCTGCGATCCAATAATTGACTATGAGGGCACTATCTCCAACAATCTCCCACTTGCACTCAAGGCTAATATTGCGATGTCGACTACTCACAGCCCGTGTGAAACCGAACATCCAACTCCTCTACTAATCAGTTTCACAAAGCCCGTTTGTAAAACTATTGTGTTCGAGAAATAGCCTCGGTGAGTGGATCCGCCTAGAAGTTTCTTTCTGTATCTCTCTTAATCTTAAGTTCGCGGAGAAAGCCATCTCCCGAATTTAGTAGTACCTGTCTTAGAATATGTCTGGATATCTGATGGGACCTTAGTTCATAAATGAACTCCATATCCAAACTTCTTAGACTGAATCGATCACTGAACCTAATCAGTATCGGGCACCATGCCACCCACAGTATCCTCTGGAACCACCTGTCCATAATACTGTCCCTCGTCAGAGGGAAAACTAAAACTCTGACAATCACTCTGTCATCCATGTCACCTTTGAAGCCTGGAATGATAACCGTCTCCCGAAAGAGGCTGCCGTTATCAAATCCGTAGAACATGTACCAATGTTCTAAAACCGCTTCCTTATGTTTCTCCAGGATTGGATTAATACAAACTTATTGCATCTAGTGCAAAACCAACATTTGGTGTGGTACTTGACATCTCATGATTGACTCAATTGCCTAAGCAAGTGATCTGCCAATCATGCACTTCCCTCTCCCCTTTAGTCTGTAAGACACCTTTAGAGAGGGTGACTCCATCACCTGCAGGTACACCACCATGCTAGGAGTCAACTATTCCAAAAACCATTAGAATATCTGTCAAAGTACCCACATTGGGAAACTACCCAAATCCAGATCTAAAACCATAGATCTAGAAACCAGAATGTCAAATATTATATCCATATCCTGTCTGGAGAAACAACTGTGTGACGACCACAGTACAACCGATCGTAGTATAGGAATTTTACTTCCTACTCTGTGTATGTCATCCAGATACCATGACATCACACCCTACTACCTTCTTAACTGATCCATCCCCTATTCTGATTGAAGTCAAACCCATGACTGTCACATCAAAATTAGATGATCTATCTCCGCTATAACTGCTCTAGTCTATAAATAGACATAAGCTACTTGCCCACCATGCTTCCGCTGCTCCCACTGACTACGACAACCCTCCTACCGGGTCTCATATCCTGGAACAACAGTAGTGTCAAGTCTGGGTAGATAAGAACCTCCCTGTCACCGTCCTTGAGCCTACCGAAGTACCTCTCGGGAGTCTGAGGTTACCTACCATACCTGCGGAGTGGCTATTGGAATGTCAAACCTGATTGAATATATAGGTCCTATTAAATTTTCCGTAATCGTTCGCGGTTCTGGAATCACTTCCAGTTCTACCATACTCCCACTACTGTTTTCTGAAAAAGATCCATTTTTACAAAAACTGTGGCGAGTCAAGAACAATATCACTATTGATCTTCCAAATGGTAGAATATCAACCCTCGTTATAGCCAGGGTCAACCCACAAACAGCCATTACAGAAACGTGCCCTGAGTTATCCAGTGTCTGGTTTTAATCATAAGCTGGACAACTCTCCGTACCTTAGTTTCTTTTAAGGTACGTACTATTCTATATCCAATACAGAAACTTTAGCACTTATTTAATTGGAACCATATTCAATCCATGCATCTGTCTCCAGTGCATATCAACTTAATGGAAAGAGGCTAATCAGTATTACTCAACTTAGGAATCCATCCAATTATGAGTAACCTGAAAGAGAAACACGTTTCTCAAAACCATCACTATTATCTGAATACCAATCACAAGAATCTACATCTTCGATCTCTTTGAAGAATCCCGATACTTGTGATACCTGGTTCTCTACTTTATTCTTATACCCACAACTTCTCAAAACTTAGACCATGTATTTCTACGAAACACTTGTCTAAATACTAGAGAAGTTATAAGTAAACAGAACATAGTACGAGGACCTACCCCTTTGTCCTGATGGACACTGGACAACATACAATACTCTGTATAAGTCCGCTGAGTTAAACAACTCATAACTTGTGCGTTGTAGGTGGAAAACTGTACCCTGGCGATTTCCTCAAATATCACCAATTACAACGAATTCCGATATAATGAGGATGATCACCTAATTCCCAATATCTTACTCCCAATCATCATCTGTAAAACCATACAGATATGAGAATGAAACCTGGTAAATACATACCCTTGGAGTAAGTGTCTAATCGGGAAAACAGTTTTTCCTTTAACAATGCACTGAAACATGAAAATGTTTCGTAGGGGTATCCTGGTATTCATAGCAATGCCTCTTCCATAATCCAATTCATGACTTCAACCGTATATTTTATTGACATCTCTCCAAATCCCTTTATTTGTCTTTAGTCGTTACCTTCTGTACACCATCGTTAGGCTAACTGGTTTTCTTCCTTCCCTACCGTTCGGCACCAGCCTATGATTTGGAAGAAGACTATCCAGTAAGCATAATAGGTGTACCCTCCTAAACCAAGGAGTACTCGCATCTCGAGAGAAGGTGATGATAAAAGACAACTGAATAATACCTTATTCTTTTAAAGGTGAAATAGGAGTGGCGATGAAGTACGCGGTTTTGGTCGTGAATGATATCAGTCGCAATTTACTTTGCCCTCTTTCTAATCCTTTTATTTTGTCTTTACATATTACCTTCTGCACACCCTACTTAGGCTAATTGGTTTTCTTCATTCCCTACCTTTCGGCACCAGCCTATGGTTTGGAATAAGACTATCCAATAGGCGTAATAGGTGTACTCTCCTAAACCAAGGAGCTCTCGCAACCTGAGAGAAGGTGATAATAAAAGACAACTGAATAAACCAATTCTATTTCTCCTGAACCTTGATCCATCCTCGAAGAAGTCCCTTCGAGTTCGTATATAACCATACGATGGCTCTATCCAATGGAAGTGGATATCCGTAGTAATACGGGTGTTTTGAGAAATACAAAGGGTAAAAGAAGGAGTGGCAATGACTTATGCAACTCAGACAATCCAAAAGCCAGTATTTTAAAAAGGTTCGGTCAACCTGGTCACTGAGTCAAAGTCTAGGGTCGGTCAAAGGTCGCTGCCAAAGAGAGAGAGAGAAAAGAAACACTCTGCGTGCACTCTAACCTAGATCAGAATGGTCATCATTTTATCTAATCCGGAAACCTCCCACTGTCCTGTCAAATTCTCCTCCAAACCTTAAGAAGAATCAATCGGGATCACCCGAAGAGTAAACCAACTCATCAGTGGGAATCAGGATCCAACTCTCATCGCATGATAACGTGATGAAATGCATCCACGTTACTCATACTCCAGAAGGTATGCGCATACTCGGCAAGTTTCAGTTTCTTTAGAAACTCCTGATATCATTTTTGCCCCATGCTCTTATAACCTTGGCGTTGGTCAAAATGTCATAAGTCACATGCCAAGTTCTACCCATCACTATCTTGTCAATTTGAACCCACCCGCACATGCCCCTGACGTTGACCAATCGGCAGAACGACTGTCCCAAACTAACTCATCTATCTATGCAACAATTGAATACCCAGCAGCTACCAAACACTATGCCTTGGCGTTGGTCAAAATACTTAGCTTGAATACTACTGAATACCCAAAAGAAGTGACGGAGGGCTACGGCTAGTTTTTGGCGAAAAAACCTTTAGCGTAGTGAACTTGATATCGCTGAAGGAACCTGATAGCTTTTTTAAAATATAGTGGCGAAAACCTTTTGCTAAAGAGGTCACTCCCGGTAAAGGGATCTCGGCTCTTTCCTCGTGGAATGAGGTGCAGGATATTCCACTGAATACCGCTATGCAAAGCAACATGTAATCGACTATAGTAAAGTTATTACCCCGACGCAAACTTCTGTCCAAGGGGTCTTTCCCGGTGAAGGGATATCAGCCCTTGCCTCGTCGAATGAGGTGCTGGATATTCACACCGAATACCGCTATGCATAACAAAAATAAAACGTCTTTGTAATAACACTTTTTAAAATTGTTCCAACAACTCAAACAGGTTTGTTTTTACTTTGCATTGATCAGAATCAACGCAGTCCCATCAATTAATCACACCAGAAAAGAACGAAAATAAAATGTACGTATATGCCATCCGCATTCGTCACTGGGTCCCGTCATCACCCGTTAGGTTACTTAACTAACGACAGAGCGGGGACTGGACTAGCGCGGGTGTAAAACATATACAACATCTAATAGTATATAAACCAATATACAATAATCGCTCCAGGCGTGATAATATGCAACATTACAGAAAAGTAATAAGCATCACAGAACAATACAGATAATCTGGGATCCCCGAGTTTCACAGAGCCGCTGCTGAAACCCGACGTTCCCCTGTCGTGTGGATAGCCTGTGCAATGAAACCTAGACCCCTACGGGTGCGGCAAGTTACCCGCCAAAACCTGAAGCGAGGCAGTCCCCACAGCATAGTGAATGGAACACCCGGCACTTCACGGAATCCGGTAATCTTGGGCACCCCTCCTTGGGTCATTCTGTACCCCCTACGAGTGCGGCGAATAGTCTGCCAATTCTGAAGTGGGACCCCTCTGCCTCTCAAAGCCATGAGATGCGGACCCGTTGCCCTCCCGAACCCGGCTATCCGTGCACTCCGTCTCGGGGCAAAACCTAGTACAGTAATGAAAAATAGTACAATAGGTACATCGACCGCAACCTGGTCGTGCCCCAAAAGAATATTATACAACAGGCAGTGACGGCAGTCCACAAGTTGGACGCTCGCCCCGCAATATCAAATGTACAAATAAACTCAAACTGTACTACCATTGCACACTGCTATCCACCACGGCAAATCCGCAACATCACAGCACAAAACAGAACATTAACGCGAATGTCACGTTCGCAAACCCGTCTAAAAGAACTATAGCAATTAAACGCGGTTTACCGATCAAATGACATTCCCGGTCGGAGATATAATGTAAGCACTGTAAACTAACGTGTTTAAATTACGATCGACCAAAGTCCAAATATCAAAAAGTGGGCCCCACTGCTTACTGGTGAACAGTAACAAAACCTGGGCCAAAAATATATATACCAAAAATCACAAAACCCAACACAGAACCCACTGAGAAATTTTGGGAGCACGTGCTCCCCACGTGGCCGCGGAAGCGCGGCCAAACCATGGGTTTGGCCGCCCTTCCGCGGCAACTTGGAGGAGTTACGACCCCAAATTTTGTCGTGGATCTTAGAATTCCCTGCACAGATTTTTAAGACATCCAGAAATGAATTTTGAGACCGTTTAAAATTAACAGAACTGTCGGGCATGGATTTTGTGTTTTTCGATTTTCGGTCGGATCGATGTTTTAAACGCGTTAGTACAAGTTAGTGTAGCAAAATGGTGAGGCTCTGATACCACTGTAAGTCTACGCTAGCGCCCCGGCAGTCTACAGACGCCAAAATGCGGAACAAAACTTTTAAACTGGCGCTATCGTATACTTTAACCCGGATCTGCCATTATTGCTAAACTAACAAACTGTAAAGAGTGTAGAATGGTTATACCGAACGATCCGAGTCCTTCGTTCTTCAACCATCATCCCACGCTCCGTTGCGGCTGCTCCGATCTCGTCGACCTCCGATCTCCTCGTCGAGGTGGCACCACATGATCGGTTCTTTAAACAGGCTCCCGCCTCTGACTCGAGGCAACTCGATCGTCAAGTTTGCTAAAAGAGACGACAAAGATTGATGTAGAGAATGAGTAGATGACTTTGTCTCACTTCGTCCAAATCCGTGGACGATCGGTTAATGAAGTTGCCGAGGGAATCGGGTGATGGAATGAAATGAGCTGTGAATTCCATACACCCCAAAAATCTATCATAATCTTTTCAAGAATGAATCAACAACCAACAGAGAGAGAGAGAGGGGCCGGCCTCTTTATAGAATGAGGGAGGTGACCGTAGGAGAGGGGGGTGACCATAGGATGCAAATATCATATGGAAATATCCTAAGGAAAACAAAATAGCATAATGAAAATGATGACTCAAAAGATTGAACCAATCACATTAAACCTAGTCACCTTATCAAGAATGACTCACCAAGCCTCGTCATAACTTCTAGAAGCTTCTAGAATGATGACTCACCTCATCAGTGAAAAGATAAATCCGTCTTTAACAGAATGTAAAAAGACGGCTGATAGAAAACTGGAAACTGGCAACTTCCAAAAGTGATCCTGAAACGACTTTCAGGATAACCCCGAAACTGTATAAATATACCCGCATTTGTATTACGACTGAATACAAATGCAACTGAGACAAAGATATTATACCTACTCAATATAATACTCGGATCCGGCTTAAACCAAAGCCGACCAGTACCATCTGCCCGAAAAATAACACGTGCGTAAACGCACGTGCATTTTCCGAACCCTGCCATAAAACCATACGGCCTCTACAATGTTTCGCCCGAACTTGGGAAACTGTCTGTGGGGGACTCTAATGACTCGTCAGCACCCTGGCAGTGGGTTTAACCACAAACCGTCAGCGGCACTAGCAATGCGTAACGGCTGCCCATGGACTGACCTCAAGGGATGCCGATGAGCGCACTCATCCGGAAAACCCTACTGAGCCTAACAGTGACAATGTATATACAGTCCGGTCCGTTCGTCAATGAGTATCGCATATCCGCCTAGGGGGCTAGTAACGTCAGACCCCCAATAGCAGTATAAGTCATGTCGGAGTGAAGCCCAATACACTCTGAGATACTACTGGAGTACCTACCAGTAAATCTCCTACCATGGCCATGGATTTGTGTAATGGCTCTCCTAGACACAGCACGACCTCGCCCCCAATACCGGGAGAGACGAATCCCCTGCCGATCCGCTCACGTGCCTCCATATGGCTCGGGACTGTACCCAAAAGCTACATGTTTGCACGACTCCTTTGAGCCGTGGTAGGGTAGAAATCAAAGCACAGTGGGAACTCACACGAGACAAATGACGACCTCAGGTCGATGAACTAACCTGTACACATGTCACCAGGGAACTGCTATCCGACGATAGGTATAGTACTAACTAGCAGATTCCCGGCGAGTCCTGTCCGGTGTACTCATAACCCAATGAGCACCTGTATACATCTTAGGTGATCCAACTGACACCAGTGGCTTGTGAGACCGGCCACCGCCCCTCGTCGGGGTCTCGACTGTACACACTAGTCTACTCCGGAGTATCGATGCCCTGTCTCGAAACTCCCACGACTAGGGACCACAATTAAGGATATGCATATAAACTACCCAACTCTCACGTATATGATCGCCATCATACAGTTGGTAGTAAAGCAAGATCCTAAGGGCTCTATCAAAGTGTAACATGCAATCAGTCACCTGAACATGTACACGACTGATAAAGGCAAACCAGATAGCATACTATCATCTCGAGTAAGAGTGTCCTACCGGGATAGGTCCTCCGCAATCATTGCAATCACGTACCTGCGATCCAATAATTGACTATGAGGGCACTATCTCCAACACGCCTAAGGCTCTAGCTAGGCTCTGATACCACTGTAGGGTTTCTAGGAACTCTAATAAGGTCTCATAAGGCATCAACCATGCCAATTTCAAAATTTACGGTGTCGAGAAACCCTAATACGGATCGTTAACTAGAATTTTAGGCGACAAAAGAAAGTAGTTAACTACTTAACTAGAAAAGAACGGAAATACAACCTTTGTAGATCCGGTCCTCCACCTCCATAGCTCCGCAATGAAGTCTCCTCGCTGTCCAAATCGAATCCCGGGCTCTAGCGTCGGCTTCATCGGAGAAATGGACGGGCTAGGTCATCGACAACGATGCCGAAGATGATCTACGTCGAGGCATCACAAGATCAAGCTCCCACTTCACCAAGTCATGAAACTTGTGAAGAAAACACCCTATACTACTTGGCAAGAGGTAGAGGATGAAGAAATAGGAGGTGGGTTCACTTTAGAATTGGTTTTCTCACTCATTTGCTCAAGTTGCCATTGATGGAGCAAGGTTTCTTCATGAAGAAGAAGAAGAGGAAGAAGATAATAGAATATGATAAGTATTATTAAAATGGAAAAGAAAAATGAATACTTATCATATTCAAACCATGGTCAAGATAACTTGTGTAGAGAATCAACTATGGTTCAAGTGAATGGTTAGGGTTAAGAAAAAAGACAAAATAGTCAAACCATTCAAAGCTTCATGAAGCTTCAAAAGAAAAGTCCAAAATGAGCCACCATTTCATTTCTTTTCCAAATATAAATGAAAAGAAATAAATAAATGAATGAATAAATAGATATGAAAAACAAAACCCTAACCATTTAAATAACCATGGTTTAATCTTTACACTTAACCAAATAAGCATGCATCATCAAACATGATACAATCTTGTGCACAAAAGTATATCACATATACAACTTGCACAATCCAAGTGAGAAAATCCATTTAAAGTAAACCAATACTAGTTAATGCAAAGTAATATATCAAATATATAATTATGCATTAAATCATTAAATCAACACTTGATTTAACGATCCGGTCATATCGCATATAACCGACTAATATCAAATAGTAACAACTTATCGAATCAACACTTGATCCGATAACCCGGCTATACCGCATGTAACCGATCAATGTTACAAATCGCGAGAATCAAATACAGTATCACATACTGCTATTATTCTCGGTCCCGCACATATCTCATATGCGCTCCTATTTCGTTTCGCTTGAGCCAGGAAACCTCTGTGTAGGACTCTAAAGACTCGTCAATACGCCGGCAGCAGGTGATGATCATATCAAACACCCACAAGCCGCAAGCGGTCTGCTAAACGTAACGGCCACCCGGGTATTGAGCGATCAGAAGATCGACGAGCAAGCCCGCTCACACTCCTGTGAATCCAACCAGCAACACTTACCGTACAGTCCGGTCTGATCGTCCGATATGTCGCATATCTCGTCTAGGGATGGTAAACGTCAGACCCCAATAGCTCGATAAGTCGTGTCGATCTGAATTCTATAACAATTCGAGAAACTACTGGTAACACTTACCAGTAAATCTCAGCAACCCTGGCCAGGGATTTCCGGTTATAGCCAATCGAACACAGCGCAACATCAACTCCCTATACCGGGAGAGACGAATCCCCTCCTATCGCTCATTGCCTCCATGTGATTCGGGACTGTACCCAAAAACCACCGTTTTGCACGCCCTCTTGGACGTAGTAAGGTGGAAATCAAAGCATAGTGGGAACCACACAAGACTCTATGACGATCTCAGGTCAACAGACTACTCTGTACCAGTGTCACCAGAGAACTGCCATCTGACGTAAGGTATAATACCATCTGGGAGTTCTCGGCGAGTCCGTCCAGTGTGTTGGGGTAAAAATTTACACCCCCGGTTGACCGAGTCAAAGTCAAGGTCAACCCCAAGCCAGGTGGGCCCAAGCCCAGGTCAAGCGGGCCCATGCCCAAGTCGAGCCCGCGGCCAACCTCCTCCATGCTAAAATATAGATCATGTAATAAATAATTTTTATGTAATTTTTTATACATGAATGTATGCAAAATGGGCATAAAGCCAATATTTTATAAGCCCATGGCTTATGTGCAAAAAGGAAATGGCACATGAGCCATGGGATGGCTAAAATGCCATTTTTGTGAAGCCCAAGGGGCTATATGCAAATATGTAAGCCTATAAAAGGCAACATGATGAATAAAAAAAACAACACTTTTCATTCTCTCCACAAAAAAATTAGAGCTGAGCTCTTTCTTCCTTCTTCAAGGTTCCAAAACCTTCTTCTTTCTTTTGAATTAAATCAAGAGTTCTACTCTCATTTTTATAAAAAAAATTAGTTTTCACCACAAAACCCATCAAGGGGAACTCAGATCTTCCATCAGATCTCAAAAAGAAAAGATTTTGAAATCCCACATCTCTTGATCTTCAAGATCCAGCTAACAGAGGAGGAAGAAGAAGAACATTTTTCACTAAACCCTCAAAAAAAAAAAAAGAAGAAAAACACACACAGGAGTCCAACTCCACTCCGATTTCTCTTCTGAGAAATTTTTTAGGCTAAAAGCCTATTTTCCTCGCCTGCGTTCAAGCGCAGAGCGCCCGCGTGCCGACACGTGGCGCGCTTGCGCTCCAGCGCAAGCGCTCGAGCGCAAGTCGCCCCCGTGCCGACACGTGGCGCGCTTGCGCTCCAGCGCAAGCGCTCGAGCGCAAGTCGCCCACGTGCCGACACGTGGTGCGCTTGCGCCCAAGCGCTCAGCGTCCGAGCGCAAAGCGCCCACGTGCCGACACGTGGCGCGTTGCGCTCCAGCACTCTGCGCTCGAGCGCAAAGCGCCCACGTGCCGACACGTGGCGCGCTTGCGCTTAAGCGCCTAGGCGCTGGCCCCACGCATCCTTTGGATGTCTTTTTTCCCCTTCATTTATATATACATGTATATATATACATATGTATACAAATTTACATATATACATACTCCGCCACATTCTTCCCCTCAAAAAAATTTTCGGGCCGGGGCGCTGCCCCGAACCCCGCAAAGGGGCTGCTAGCCCCCTTGACCCCCAGCCCGCTATCCGGGTAGCGGGACCCCCGTAAAAACTCTGCGTGGCTCCCGATATATCCAAAAACCCCTTTCAAAACAAAACACACGCACACTGCACATTGAGTTCGCATGACCAATTTAACCCGTTAATCGGAGGTTCCCTCGCCCCAAAGGCGAGGGGTAATTAACGACAGCTTAGTCCGCGGCTGCCGGAGATTCGGATCCCCATAATCATTAAACCCCCGGCCTACCCTAGGCAGGGGGAATCTGTAGTACGCCTGACAAGCGCGCGCGTATTCCCATCTCAATGGGGTGACGAAAAACACCCTACAGAATCTGGCACGCCCGGTGGGACCAATCTCTCTTCCCATATTTCGGGTTAAGCGTTCATGCGAACTCAATCTATATACATGTCTATATTTATACTAAAATATTGCTTTTTCATGCAGGTCTTCAAGCAATCACTTCTCAACAATGTCTCCAAAGATGAACTCTGCTCTCAGCACGGCTCCCGTCTCCTACACGATGAAGATAGACTCCAGGATGGTCCTTCCGGCCAGTCTCGGGCGACAATGGGAGGAGCCGCTGCTACCATTTGGCTCTATTACGTTCATGCCAGTTGGCGCCATCCCATCTCCTCAAGCCCCGGTGACAGACAAACCGGTCTCGAAAGGCAGGAGACCAAATGTGGTGATCTCAAGGGCGCCCCAACCCAAACGCAAGTCGGTATCTGAACGACTTTCCTTGGCCCCAGCTGGGGGCAAGGCCATCAACACCAACAAAGCTACAACGCGTCCCGAGCAAGCTCCAGCGGCGCACCTGACAAATGCTCGATCGGGTGTCTTCTCTAAGCTCCCCGCTGATCAACTCACAATGGCTTCCTGGGTAGCGGATGCCCGCCAAGCCCTTAAAATTGAGAAGCTAAGGCAGAAAAGGCTCAGGTATAGAGCCAACAAAAGGGCTAAGGCTCCTGCTATGCTGAACCTCATGAGGTTCGAGGAACAGGGTTACCCGACCAGAGACAAGGAAATGGCTGGATATGTGGTCCACACTGTCTATATGGTGAGCACGCGCAGCAAGAGCAAGGACGGGGCCACCACATCTCAAATCCAATCTGGCTTAAATGTGGTGGCCGCTTCCCAAGAACAGCCGCCTCCGCTGGATGATGAAAACCCTCTCGATGAGGCTGATAGGCAAAGAGAGCCCTCAATTCATGAGGAGTCAGGCTCGGAAAGCGAAGATGAGCCAACTTTCCGTCCTAAGACCGCAGAGCAACAACTTCTCCAAGAGCTCCGAAAGCAGCTCAGAAGCAAAGACAAGGAGATGGCCAAACTCTACTCAAAGATCGACGACTTGACAAATGTCGTCTTACGGCTTACGGCCCAACTTGCCTCTCAGCCGCCCAATCAGGCACAGGGCTCTCATGAACCGGGAAATGGTGTCCCAAAGCAGCCGACGCCTATTCCCTCAAATCCAAAAGTGGCCGGACCGCATGAAAGTCAATCGCATCCTATCTCAGGAAATGTCTTGGCTACCGATGACAGTAGCCCGCTAACTCAAGATCAAATCATGGATTTGGTTGCCAGCAAAGTCAAAACATTGGTGGCCGAAGCCGAACCGCAAAAAGATATCAGCAGTAGTGGGAGACCATATCCTGCTCAGTATGATCTGGTAGAATTTCCTAGCGGCTATGTCATCCCCAAATTCGGAAGATTCGATGGGACGGGAAATGCGAATCAGCATATCGCCCACTTCAAAGCCTCATGCGGGAATACTGGGGGCAATGATGCGCTTCTCCTCCGCCAGTTCGTTAATAGCTTGACTGATGTTGCTTTCGACTGGTACGCGAGCATACCGGATGGCTCCGTCACAACTTTTGTCCAAATGGAGTCTCTGTTTCGGCAGAGGTTCATGAGCGTCAGCGATAAGATCACCATTGCCGAGCTCGTAAGGACCAAGCCCAAGAACGACGAAAGCAGCACGGATTTTATAACCCGATGGCGCAATCTCTCCGTCAAATGCGAACCGCCGATAGAGCAGGACCAATCTGTCAGTCTCCTCGTCGGAAATCTCAACAATTGGATGACCCCGTTTTTATGCACCGCGGGTCTCAAAACATTCCAAGAGCTGACCAGGAAAGTCCAGATGCTGGAGCGCTCAAAACAGGAGTCCTCCTCGGATTCTCAAAATAACAATAAGTCCTGGAGAAACCGGAAGGACGATAATCGCAAAGGCGGAAACTCCGATGATTCTGAATCTTTCAACACTTCGGCTAACCGAAATAAGCAAGGGATGAGCGGACCTAGCGCCAACCAGCCTCGGAAGCCAATGTTCGGAGAGGGAGGAGAATCTCCACTGAAAGAGAAGCTGGATAAGGTCTATTCCTTCAGAAGGGACAAAATCCGTAAAATATTCAAAGATGCCCTGAAGAACGGTCTACAACTGCCAGAGTCAAAAAGACCGCAGGAAGCGAATAGGACCGACGACCCCAAATACTGCCCCTATCACAGAGTGATAGGTCATGCCATTGAGGACTGCTTCGTCTTCAAAGATTGGGTCGAAAAGCAATACAAGGCGGGAGAGATAGAACTGTCCAAAGGCGTGTTAACAAACAGTCAAGCTGCAACTGCCAATTTCATACAAACGGAGACCGAAGTTCTTCGTGAAACCGATTCTCTCAGACATCTGCCTTTCTCTGAAAACAATCGACCACCACGTCATTAAACTGGGAACAGTCGACCTCTAAGTCGTTAAACTGGGAATGTAAAAAGAAATATGTAAATAAAAAAATGCGTAAATAAAAGGAAAATAAAGAAAAGCCGAAATGATGGGGCAACTCGCAATAAAAATCAGCGAGTAAAATAAAGATGAAAATAAAGCCGAAATGATGGGGCAACCGCGAATAAAAGCCGAAATGATGGGGCAATCGCGACCTTCGCGATAAGAAAAGCTGAAATGATGGAGCAATCGCGGTAAAACAAGAAAAATACAAAAACAACAAAAAAACAGCGGCGAATGATGAGTCGCTCCTGGTACCATATTCCAGTGTAGCGATGCAGACGCCAAACAAAAATTCAAATTTCCAAAGTTCTCCCAGCCCTACGGCCAGTCCCCAAATTGACTGCCGTATACAATCCACGGGCTCAAATAATTCTCATCACGTCCATGCCCCACCACGATTACCGGTTACGCGGCTGGTCTCCGCCTTTGGAATTATGCTTCATTGGAAAGACCCACTCATGTGTCCTCACGATGCATGAGGAGAACAAACCTTCGTGAGATCCCTACGACTCACCAAGGAAAAACACACTTAGGAGTCCTCACGACTCTTAAGGAGAAAATACACCTGCGGGATCCTTACGACTCGTAGGGAGAAAATGCTTTTATGGGACCCTCACGGCCCATAAAATTGAAAAGCCTTAGGCGATAGGGATCCAAACCTGTCTCCTAAGCCATCGCTCCCCAATCCCCAAGTGGCGAATGATGAGTCGCTCCTGGTACCATATTCCAGTGCAGCGATGCAGACGCCAACCAAATTCCAAATCCCATACCCCAATGGCGAATGATGAGTCGCTCCTGGTACCATATTCCAGTGCAGCGATGCAGACGCCAACCAAATTCCGATACCATACCCCACGTGGCGAATGATGAGTCGCTCCTGGTACCATATTCCAGTGCAGCGATGCAGACGCCAACAAAGTCCCGAAATTTGTATGTCCCTACGGTCTGGATCATACATCCTGCAAAACCGTATACAATCCACGGGCGTAAAACAATTCCAATTCCTCCCAAGTCCTACCGGTGAGACCACGTTCAAAGTCCTACCGGCGGTGAAGATTCAAAAAAAAAGGGGTATGTCCACAAGCAAAATGGGCACGGATGAAAACCCGAAAGGGCTCCGTGAGTAAAAACAGCAGGACTGCCGGCAAGTTTGTGAAAACCCGAAAGGGCGCAAACTTGTGAAAAAGAGATGAAATGCACTCGCAAAGTCCTCTCGACTTTGTGAGGAGAAAATTCCCGCGTGAGATCCTTACGACTCACAAAGGAGCAACACACTTAGGAGTCCCCACGACTCCTAAGGAGAAAATACACTTACGGGATCCTTACGACCCGTAGGGAGAAAATGCTTGTGAGACCCTTACGGCTCGCAAAGTTGAAAAGCCTTAGGTGATAGGGACCTAAAACCTGTCTCCTAAGCCATCGTTTCCTAATAAGCAAACGCAAATGATGATTCGCTCCTGGTACCATATTCCAGTGTAGCGATGCTGATGCCAAACCAAAAAAAAAAAACCCAATTCCCAAATCCTCTCATGACAAATGATGATTCGCTCTCGGTACCATATTCCTGTGTAGCGATGTTGATGTCAACCTAAATCAAATCAAACCAACAACCTCTATAGCGGAATCATGCTCTGTCTCAGAATGCACCCCGTGTCGAAATGATGCTTCGCCTCGGTGTACCTTCCTTCCCTGTCGAAATTATGCTTCGCCTTGGAATCAAGTCAACCGACAAGCTCTGCGCCGGAATCATGCTCCGTCTCAGAATGTACCCAATGTCGAAATCATGCTTCGCCTCAGAGTATTTGCCTTCTCTGTCGGAATTATGCTTCGCCTGGGAATCAACCTCCGCATCGAAATTATGCTTCGGTTAGAATGTCTGTCACCCTTCGGAATGATGCTCCGACCCTTGGAATTATGCTCCGCAAATTGGAATGATGCTCCGATCCCCTGGAATCATGCTCCGCCCTTCGGAATGATGCTCCGATCCCTGGAATCATGCTCCGCTCTTAGGAAAGATGCTCCGAACCCTGGAATTATGCTCCGATCATCGGAATGATGCTCCGATCCTTGGAATCATGCTCCGCCTTTCGGAATGATGCTCCGAACCCCTGGAATCATGCTCCGCTCTTCGGAAAGATGTTCCGAACTCTGGAATCATGCTCCGCCCTTCGGAATGATGCTCCGAATCTTGGAATGATGCTCCGATCCCCTGGAATCATGCTCCGCCCTTCGGAATGATGCTCCGATCCCTGGAATCATGCTCCGCTCTTAGGAAAGATGCTCCGAACCCTGGAATTATGCTCCGATCATCGGAATGATGCTCCGATCCTTGGAATCATGCTCCGCCTTTCGGAATGATGCTCCGAACCCCTGGAATCATGCTCCGCTCTTCGGAAAGATGTTCCGAACTCTGGAATCATGCTCCGCCCTTCGGAATGATGCTCCGAATCTTGGAATGATGCTCCGATCCCTGGAATCATGCTCCGCTCTTCGGAAAGATGCTCCGAACCCTGGAATTATGCTCCGATCATCGGAATGATGCTCCGACCCTTGGAATTATGCTCCGCAAATTGGAATGATGCTCCGATCCCCTGGAATCATGCTCCGCCCTTCGGAATGATGCTCCGATCCCTGGAATCATGCTCCGCTCTTAGGAAAGATGCTCCGAACCCTGGAATTATGCTCCGATCATCGGAATGATGCTCCGATCCTTGGAATCATGCTCCGCCTTTCGGAATGATGCTCCGAACCCCTGGAATGATGCTCCGATCCTTGGAATCATGCTCCGCCTTTCGGAATGATGCTCCGAACCCCTGGAATCATGCTCCGCTCTTCGGAAAGATGCTCCGAACCCTGGAATTATGCTCCGATCATTGGAATGATGCTCCGATCCGTGGAATTATGCTCCACAAATCGGAACGATGCTCCGATCTCCTGGAATTATGCTCCACAAATCGGAATGATGCTCCGACCCTGGACTTATGCTCCGCGCTTCGGAATGATGTTCTGACCTTGGAATTATGCTCCGCGAATCGGAATGATGCTCCGATCCTCGGGAATCATGCTCCCCGGGATGATGCTTCGCCTCCGGAATGATGTTCCACCTCGAAGATCAGCTTCAAGATCCATCAATTTCATGCACACAACTCAAATGTGCGGTGTGCATTTATTGATGGGGGGCACTTTGTTGGGGTAAAAATTTACACCCCCGGTTGACCGAGTCAAAGTCAAGGTCAACCCCAAGCCAGGTGGGCCCAAGCCCAGGTCAAGCGGGCCCATGCCCAAGTCGAGCCCGCGGCCAGCCTCCTCCATGCTAAAATATAGATCATGTAATAAATAATTTTTATGTAATTTTTTATACATGAATGTATGCAAAATGGGCATAAAGCCAATATTTTGTAAGCCCATGGCTTATGTGCAAAAAGGAAATGGCACATGAGCCATGGGATGGCTAAAATGCCATTTTTGTGAAGCCCAAGGGGCTATATGCAAATATGTAAGCCTATAAAAGGCAACATGATGAATAAAAAAAACAACACTTTTCATTCTCTCCACAAAAAAATTAGAGCTGAGCTCTTTCTTCCTTCTTCAAGGTTCCAAAACCTTCTTCTTTCTTTTGAATTAAATCAAGAGTTCTACTCTCATTTTTATAAAAAAAATTAGTTTTCACCACAAAACCCATCAAGGGGAACTCAGATCTTCCATCAGATCTCAAAAAGAAAAGATTTTGAAATCCCACATCTCTTGATCTTCAAGATCCAGCTAACAGAGGAGGAAGAAGAAGAACATTTTTCACTAAACCCTCAAAAAAAAAAAGAAGAAAAACACACACAGGAGTCCAACTCCACTCCGATTTCTCTTCTGAGAAATTTTTTAAGCTAAAAGCCTATTTTCCTCGCCTGCGTTCAAGCGCAGAGCGCCCGCGTGCCGACACGTGGCGCGCTTGCGCTCCAGCGCAAGCGCTCGAGCGCAAGTCGCCCCCGTGCCGACACGTGGCGCGCTTGCGCTCAGGCGCAAGCGCTCGAGCGCAAGTCGCCCCCGTGCCGACACGTGGCGCGCTTGCGCTCCAGCGCAAGCGCTCGAGCGCAAGTCGCCCACGTGCCGACACGTGGTGCGCTTGCGCCCAAGCGCTCAGCGTCCGAGCGCAAAGCGCCCACGTGCCGACACGTGGCGCGTTGCGCTCCAGCACTCTGCGCTCGAGCGCAAAGCGCCCACGTGCCGACACGTGGCGCGCTTGCGCTTAAGCGCCTAGGCGCTGGCCCCACGCATCCTTTGGATGTCTTTTTTCCCCTTCATTTATATATACATGTATATATATACATATGTATACAAATTTACATATATACATACTCCGCCACATTCTTCCCCTCAAAAAAAATTTCGGGCCGGGGCGCTGCCCCGAACCCCGCAAGGGGGCTGCTAGCCCCCTTGACCCCCAGCCCGCTATCCGGGTAGCGGGACCCCCGTAAAAACTCTGCGTGGCTCCCGATATATCCAAAAACCCCTTTCAAAACAAAACACACGCACACTGCACATTGAGTTCGCATGACCAATTTAACCCGTTAATCGGAGGTTCCCTCGCCCCAAAGGCGAGGGGTAATTAACGACAGCTTAGTCCGCGGCTGCCGGAGATTCGGATCCCCACAATCATTAAACCCCCGGCCTACCCTAGGCAGGGGGAATCTGTAGTACGCCTGACAAGCGCGCGCGTATTCCCATCTCAATGGGGTGACGAAAAACACCCTACACAGTGTACCCAGTCTCTATTGAGCACCCGTATATCTCCTCTGATGTCAAACACCAATGGATATGGGATCATCCATCGCCCATCTGTATGGGTCGAGAAGGTACATGCTAGTCTACTCTGGTATATCGATGCCCCGTCTCGATATACCCACGACTAGGGACTTTGAAGGATGTACTTATGGACTACCATGTCCCCACTAGTATGATCCGCATCATAGTCCAGGTAGTCAAGTACACATCCTAAGGGCTTTACCAACATGTAATAGAGAGACAATCTGTGTACACGTTAAGGTAAAGAGCAACCAGATAGCATACTATCATGTCGAGCAAGAAAGTCCTCCCTATATATGTCCCAGCATCCACTACAATATACATCCTATGTATAGCAATGGCCTCTAGGGAATACATATAACTAACAGTAACGACAGGCTCGTGGGTTGTATCATATACAATCATTGATACAAGATCCGTATTCGGCTGATACTGGTCCAGATAGTCAGGCTTTATTTTCTACCGTAGACTCATATATTGGTAATATATTCATTTCATATCATATACTTCCACATTTGTCACCGTCGCTAGAGCCGAACTATGAGCCGAAACCAGAGCCGCAACATCAGCCAGATTCAGAGCCGTGGTATCAGTGGTTCGGAGCACTATATGGTCAGCAGCAACCCTGACATTATCAGTGGTATCGATAACCGTCGGGGGATTATGAACAAGCTCAACAATCGCAACAACAACAGTCTTGGAGGACAGGTTTTGCGCAACAACAGCAATTTTGGGGACAGGTTTTGCGCAACAATAGCAGTCGTGGGGGACAGATTTTGCGTAACAATAGCATTCTTGGGGGACAGGTTTTGCGTAGCCTTGGATGACAAGTTTTGTGCAAGAACAGCAGCAGAAAATCAGGACAGATTCTTCGGAACAACAGCCCACTTGGGAGACAGATTTTGCGTCATATATACAGTTGTTGGGAGGTAGCACATATCCGGAACATGTCCCATATACAGGATTTGTGCATCAGCGGCAACCTGTCCAAGACGAAGCAAAAGAGCAGACACGATCGCTACATTTACAGGAAACATGGGGTCATTGAGTCAGCGCAAGAAACATAGACTTATGTCAAGCCTTCTCGATTTGGAAAAAGGAAAGGGAAAGGGAAAGCGTTAAGTGTATGCTTTTAATTTGGATGTCGAAAATGTTAGATTCATGTGTTATTCTTCGTTGCCAAATTTTTTATTTATTTTAATATCAATTTACATATTAATTTGGGTTTGTCTTGTTTTTTGATAAATAGCCAGAACATTGGATTTCGGGGAAAAAGAAGAAAGTTGTGGTAAAAATATTAATTTTTAATTTTTTTAATTAATGATATATATATATTATTTTTTTAAAGGAGTTTTTTTGCCCCTGAAGAGTGCTGGTTTTGGGAACCCGTCCTCTGCTATTTAAAAGGAAGGACGGGATCCGAGAACCTGCCCTCCACCTATAGGAGGTTCTCCGAACCCGTCATCCTTTGATGAGGGGGCTTGGGGCCACGCCTACGTTCTATTCTGCACATTAAAATTTAAAGTAACCTATTTTCCTAATTTTAATCTCTAGCTATTCAAATAAAACCAACCAAAATCTGAACAATAATATTAAGTCATGGTTATCAAATGAAAACATCTTATCACATATATGGATTCTATGGATTCTACCAAGGAGGAAGAATTCTTCATTTTTAAAAGGGTAGTAAATTTTTTATTTATGACTTGTATTTTACCGGCCAACCAACAGCAAGTCATTATTGACACCTATAATTTTTCCATTTTTCCATGCTTACTGTAACTGATTTTTAGATCAAATTAAATGTATGGGATTAGGATTAAAAGGGAGGGGGAAAAAAATCAAGAAATAGGTATCACATTACAAGTAAATTATTTCCACAAACTCAAAAAGAAAAAACTTGCCATTCTCTTAAAGAGACGAGTCACAGCTTCTCATAGAAAACATATATACATTTCTTTTTCTTTAATTAATATGAATGCTTGATAATACTCAACTTTTAAATTCCGTTCTTTAGAAACACAAGTTCTTTAGAAACACAAGGAGCGCCTGCTACATCAACAAGTAATATTGCTCAATTGGTATGGCATTTCCCTTTCTGGAAGATTCCCTCTCTGGAAGATTGCAGGGGTTTGATTCCCAGAGAAGAAAGTGGACACGGTACAACGCTTTCAGGGCAAATCCGTGGATCCCTTAGATGTGTGTGTTGTATGCATATATTACGGCTTACGGCCCAACGCCGTCAACTGCTACTCAGCTAGCAACACCATAATAGGCAGGAGCACAGAATCATCCCACCCTTCCTCTAAAATTACAACTAACAAATCTCAATCTCTAACGACCCACTCCTATCACCTCACTACACTAGAACACATCAAAACATCATAAACATTCACACAAAATTACACCAAATTAATTTATTTTTACATCTACAACTTTATATCAAAACCCAAATTCACCGCCTCGATGATTCACCTTGAGACCCGCTGATTTCTTTCATGTTCATCACTTGTTTCAAGCTCTCGACAACCTCGCTCATCATCGGCCGATCCTTAGCTTGCTTCGCAAGGCATCTATCCGCAAGCTTCGCGATTTCTCTTGCACCCTTCATAGAAAATTGATATTGAAGCCTTGGGTCCATGATCATGTTGAATTTTCGGGTCTCTATAGGGAATTGCTTCACCCAATCTATGAGCTTCTGCTCGTTCGGTGGGCGGGACCGCTCTAGGGACCGCCGCCCCGTGAGGAGCTCATAGAGCACAACACCGAAGCTCCACACGTCGCTTTTGGTGGTCAGATGTCCGGTTTCTATGTAGTCAGGCGCTGCGTATCCATACGTTCCTACAACCTGAATCACCGCATATTAAGATTGTTAGTATATAATAATATATTCATCAAACCTGTTCATAACTTTGGAGTTTTTTTGCAATGACATAAATATTCAAGACGATATTAGAGCAAAACCAAGTTCAAATCCTATATCGAATATCTAAAATGAATTATTTTTATTGATGCACAAAAACCCAGGTTTTGGCCCATTGGCCCATAAATGGACGATCTGCGATCATGTTAAAATATATAAATGTACTAATGTACATAAAAGTATCCATGAACTTTCAACTCCAAAAAATAGTCATCATCGAACATGACTACCATATGGCATTAAATTTTGTTATAATTGGTCCGTGATATCCCTCTCTTCATTTTAACCATTTTTGTTGATAATATACAGTAAATTACAAAGTACAAACTAAAAAATAACACAAAGAACGATAATTAAAACGTGATTAAAGGTTAGAGGAGCGAGGAAGGAGCGGGCAGCGTCAGGTTAAAAGGTCAAAGATTTTAGGGGTTCCGTAAATTGTGGATAGAAGGCATGTAAAACTTTGGAGGTTAGGGTCTTCGAAATTTGAGAATTTAGAGATTTAAAGATGCGGGATTTAGTGATCTAAGGATTTAGGGAAGGGATTTCAAAATTAGGTGATTTCTATATATTTTAGGATCTTGAGACTTGAGGGTTAGGATTATAGGGCTTTAGAGATTTAGGGCTTAGGAATTTGGGGTTGGAGTGTTTGGGGATTTCGTGATTTGAGGATTTTGAAAGAATAAAATAAGGATGAATGGTGAGGAGGTTTGGCGCTGTCGATGATGGGAGAAGAAAGGAGGAGAAATGAGAGAAGAGGAAAAAGAGGGGTAAATCCGTAAAATAGTCAAACACAACATTTTTGTATGAGATACCCGTTTATGTTAACGTTTGCGGATGTTCCAATACAAAAGTTGGATGTTCATGTGTTCTTTTACGCACTTTAGCCTATATAATATATTTCATAGCCCTCATCACAACTTTGGAACTTTGGTGCGGTGACAGGTACAACTAAGAAAGATAACTTCATAAGGACATTTGTGTTGCAGTATTATATTTGTGAAGTGTTAAATTTGCCTCACGTGGGAATGTGTTTTGTTTTCTCTTAGCATCATCTGTCTGTCTTACAATGGAATGCAATTCATTTTCGCAATTTCTGGTGAAGTTTTGATGAGTTTCTGGTCGTGTAGGAACGTGGCAACCCCACCCTTTTCAATAGTTTATCTCAATCGGGAATTTGACATTAGAAAAGAGAGGGTTAATATCATATTCACAGCCGATTCGTAAAAGTTTGTAGAATATTTAAAGTAACCTTGCTCCCATGCTGATTATGATGTCTTAGATTATGATGGTGGTGATGGTAAATTTGGTCTACAAATACTTTTGATAGCGCATGACCTGGATGTTTATGTATATGTGGTTGGTGGTGCATGCGAATTGTCAAGTATGATCCTAAGTTTCTAATTAGACAAAAAAAAAATCATGATTGCTACAAGGAATAAGCTTTGAAAATGGCACTAACTCAACTTGCACAATGGAAGAGGATCAAACATACGAGAAATTATTCGGTGTGCCGGGTGTAATACACCCGGGCAGGGGGAGAGAGGGAGGGGGGTTTCGGGCAGCGTGTATGGCGCATATTTCTATTTCTTCTCTCTCTTGTCCGGGTGTATATGGCCGGCACATGGAATAATTTTTCCATAACATACATGATGAGATGAAGGGATCATTAAGTTCTCATAATCACAAAACCGAGCCAGCCCCTTTCACATTTGATATTTGTAATACACTGGTTGACACAAGTTTCTACCTTTCTACTTTTAGGAATGTGTGTGTTGTCTAGTATGATTCAAAGTCTTACACACACACGAGGATAATGAAGGAAATGTGTCATAGAAGGAAATTTCCTCATACGCTGTCGAAAAAATACTCTCCACGATTTTTTTCGACGATTGGCATCAATCATCATCATATTTATCATGCAAAAGGTGGATACACCAAATTTTATGTGATTCCATCACCTTTTCACCGCTGATTTGGTGGATGCAAAATTAACGGTTTACCGACAATAGAACTTCTTATATTGCTAATTCAACGGTGAAAATGTTGTGGAATCATATGAAATTTGGTGTATCCACATTTTACATGATAAAGATGATGATGAATGCTAATCGTCTTAAAAATCATGGAGGTGTAATTTTTTTGACGCTACCTAACGAAAAAGTCTCATATGCCCTCTTTTCTTCATTACTCTCTCTCTCTCTCTATATATATATATATAGCTGATCTTATGAGGCCGGACGTCACTTCTTAGTTTGAGACCAAAATTTCTAACACAAACCAATGTGCTTTTCACTGATCCGTGCCGTTCACTTTGATCTATATGTTTTATCCAGGTTGTATATAAGATTTCATGAGATTTGAAGATTTCTAACACAACAATCAATCGATCGCATTTTTCATTCACTGAAAGGCCGATGAAATTTTGGTACACTTAATGAATGTATTAAAGGTCTCTAAATCTCATGAAATTTTATACACGCCCTATGTAAAACATATACATCAAACTGAAAGGTATGGATCGGTCAAAAACACGGCGGATTTTGTGTTAGAAAGTTTGGGCTCAAAATAAAAAATAAGGTCCGGTCTCATAAGATCGGCTTCATATATATATATATATATATATATATATATATATATATATATATAGTACGGATCCGTTAGGACGAATTCACGTTTTTTCAAATTCACGAACTTTTTTATCTACACGTCTTACATAGTATGTGGATGAAAAATTATGTTGATCGAAGTTTTTTTGCATGTCCAAAACTAAGTTTTAAAATCGTAAAACCTGCACGGCTGAAATAAACTCATATTTTGCACATGCAAAACACCTCTGATCAGTATGATTTTTCATCCATACACTATCTAAGAAGTGTAGAACAGCTTGGCCGAAGCGGATAATCGGAAGGATGACGCACGAAAAAGTTCGTGAATTTGAAAAAACGCGAACCCGCCCTAAAAGATCCGCACGCGCGTGTGTATATATATATATACCACATTTTCATCAATAGATTAATTTTGGGATGTGTACTCACAATTATAAATAAAACCTTTCATTTATTACAAAATATAATATAATTGAATGCACAAATCCCAAACTTAATCTTATGGTGAAAAGGTAGGAAGGATTTGTTTTCAAATCCTTATGAGCACGCATCCCAAAGTTAATCTACCGGTGAAAAAGTAGAAAGGATTCAAATCCTTTCGATGGGATCCTAGTCGAACTACATATATATAGAGAGGGGGAGGTGTCATAGAAGGGAATTTCATCGTATGGCGTCGAAAAAATACAACCTCCATGATTTTGTTCGACGCCCGGCATTCATCATATTCATCTTTACCATGTAAGATGCGGACACACCAAATGTCATGTGATTACACCACTTTTTCACCGTTGATTTAATTGGTGCAAAATTAACGGTTTACCGACAATAGAACTTTTAACAATGCTAATTCAACGGTGAAAAAGTCATGGAATCACATGAAATTTGGTGTATCCATATTTTAGATGATAAAGATGATGAATGGTTCTGATCGTCGAATAAAATGGTGAAGGATGTAGTTTTCTGATGCCCCCTAACGAAATTCCCTCCTAAGGCCTCTTTTCTCTATTATTCTTATATATATATATATATATATATATATATATACATTTCTTATTTTGAGGTTCACTTATCAAATACACAATCCGCCGTATTTTTCACCGGTCCGTATCGGTCATTGTGATCTGTGTATTAGATATGTTATGTATCAAATATTACAGGATTTGGAAAGCTCTAACTAATCTATCAAATAAACTAAAAAGTTGATGACTTTACGATGAACGAAAAACAAGAGCGCTTGATGGATGTGTTAGAGATCTCCAAATTTAGTAAAAGTTGATATATAACCTATCTAACACATGTAGATCACGATGACCGGTGCGGATCGATGAAAAACTCGACAGATTGTGTATTTGATAAGTGGACCTCAAAATAAGAAATAAGGTCGGACCTCATAAGATCACTCCCCTATATATATATATATATATATATATATATATATATATATATATATATATATATATATATATATTATTTAAGATATAGATACACCAAATTTCATATGATTCTATCACTTTTCACTGTTAATTTAGTGGGTGAAAAACGACTTACCGACAATAGAACTTTTTACATTGCTAATTCAATAGTGAAAAAGTGAGAGAATCGCATGAAATTTGGTGTATCCACATCTTAGATGATAAAGATGTGTGATGTTCGTTTAATAAAATGGAGGATATAGATTTTTGATGCCACATAACGAAAATGCCTTCTAGGGCCTCTTTCCTTCATTATTCTTATATATATTCTTATATATATATAGGGGGAATAATGGAAGAAAGAGGCCATAGGAGAATTTTTTGTCACGTGATGTAAAAAACCTACACCTTCACCATTTTATTCGACAATCGACACCGTTCGTCTTGATATTCATCATCTAATATGTCGATTTACCAAATTTCATGCAAATCTAACACCTTTTCACCATTAATTTAGCAATATAAAATGTTTTATTGTCGATAAGCCGTTAATTATGCATCCACTGAATCAACGAAGAAAAATAATTGGAATTACATGAAATTTAGTGTATCTACATCATAGCCGCTAAAGATGAACATGGTTGATGCCAATCGTCGAATAAAACGGTGAAGGGTTGACTTCTATCGACACCATAGAAGGAAATCCCCTTCTAGGGCCTTTGTCCTCCACACACACACAAATATAATAAAGGAAATATGCCATATGAGGAAATTTCCTCCTATGGCGTCGAAAAAATACCATGATTTTTTTGACGATCGGCATCCATCACCTTAATATATATCATATAAGATGTGAATACACCAAATTTCATTTGATTCCAACACTTTTTCACCGTTGATTTAGTGAGTGCAAAATTAACGATTTACTATAGAACTTATTACATTACTAATTCAACAGTGAAAGGGTGGTAGAATCACGTGAAATTTGATGTATCTACATCTTTGACGATGAATATCAAGATGGACGGTGCCGATCGTCGAAAAAATGGTGGAAAATGTAGATTTTTGACGCCACCCAGCGAAAAAGCCTTCTATGGCATCTTTTCTTCGTTATTCTATATATAGAGAGAGAATAATAGAGAAAAGGTGTCATAGAAAGGAATTTTCTTCTATAGCATCAAAAAAAATACAATTTCCATTATTTTTTCGACGATCGGCACTCATCATCTTTATCATGTAAGTTGCGGATACACTAAATTCATGTGATTCCATCACTTTTTCATTGTTGATTTAGAGGGAGCAAAATTAACGGTTTACCGACAATAGAACATTTTACATTCATAATTCAACGATAAAAAAGTACTGGAATCACAAGAAATTAGATGTATTCATGTCTTACATGATAAAGATGATGATGGATGCCGATCGTCAAAAAAACTCGTGGAAGGTGCATTTTTTTAACGCCGCCCGACAAAAAAAGCTCATATGACCTCTTTTCTTCATTATTCTTATATATATGTATGTATGTATATATATATGTATGTGTATGGAGCTGATAAATTGATGCGGGTGCTCATTTTATAAAATAAGGTCAACTTTTCAAACACACAACCCCGCGTTTTACACCTATCCAAACCGGTCATCTTAATTTACATGTTTTAGATAGCTAGCGCATCAAATTTCACAAGATTTGGACATCTCTAGCATATCCATCTAGAGATCAAATTTCACATAACGAAGGACCGGTATTTTTTAACTCCACCTAATGGATGTGCTAGAGATCACCAAATCTCGTGAAATTTGATATATAAGCAATCTAAAACATATAGATCATAATGACAGGTTTGAATCAATGTAAAACGCGAGGATTGTGTGTTCGAAAAGTTTGCCTCATTTAATAAAATGAGCACCCGCCTCAATTGATCAGCTATCTTTGTATATATAGGAGTGATCAATTGCAAACCAGTCCGTGTTTTTTTAAAAACGTGAACTCCCGATCTACGACATATTTTAATGATCCGATCTGTTCAAATTGATCATCCTACCCTTAAATACATGTGCATGAAAAATCAAGAAATTTAAAAATCTCTAGCCTACACATCGATGGGTGCAAAAATGAACATCTTTCGATAATGCAATATAAACGTCACCTGATGCATAGTCTAGAGGTCTTTATATCATTTGACTTTTCACACACATATATTTAACGATAGGGTGATCAACTTAAACGGATCGGATCATTAAAATATGTCGTATATCGGGAGTTCCCATTTTTAAAAACACAGACCTGTTTGTAATGGATCAATCTCCATATATATATATATATATATATATATATATATATATATAAGGATAATGGAGGAAAGGCGCCATAAGAGGGAATTTTCTCCTATAACGTCGAAAAAAATACACCCTCCACAATTTTTTTTACGATCAGCACCCATCATCTTTATCATGTAAGATGTCGATACACCAAATTTCATGTGATTCCATTACTTTTTCACCGTTGATTTAGTACGTGCAAAATTAACGGTTTACTGACAATAGAATTTCACATTGAAATTTGGTGTATCCACATCTTACATGATAAAGATGATGATGGATGCCGATCACCGAAAAAAATCGTGAAGGATACAAATATTTGACGCCACCTAACGAAAAAACCTCCTATGGCATCTTTTCTTCATTATTCTCTCTATATGCAAGGGAGTGATCCATTGCAAACCGGTCTGCGTTTTTAAAAATAGGAACTCTCTATCTACGATATACTTTAACGATCCGAATCGTTTAAGTTGATCACCCTACCTCAAATATATGTGTATATCAAAAATCAAAGGATTTGAAGACCTCTAACCAATACATCGATGGGTGGAAAAATGATCGTCTTCCGATAATGTAACATAAATTTCATCCGATGTATAGATTAGAGTTCTTCAAATCGTTTGATTTTTCACACATACATTTGAGGATAGAGTGATCAACTTGAATGGTTCGGATCGTTTAAATATGTCGTGGATCGAGAGGCCGTTTTTTTAAAATGCAGACTGGTTTGCAATAGATCACACACACATATATAGGGAGGTGATCCTACGAGGTCCGGCCTCATTTTTATTTTGAGGTCCATTTTTCAAACACAACCCCCATGTTTTTCACCCATCTACACCGGCCGCCGTGATATGTGTTAGATAAGGTTATGTATCAACTTTTACGAGATTTGAAGTCCTTTAACACATCCATCAAGTGATCTTGTTTTTTATGCATCGTAACACTGTCGATTTTTTACACTTTGATGGATTAGTTAAAGGTCTCCAAATCTTGTAAAACTTGATACATAATCTATCTAACATGCGTTGATCATGATGATCGGTGAAAAACAAGACTGATTGTGTGTTTGAAAAATGGACCTCAAAATAAGAAATGAGACCGCATCTCATAAGGATCAGCTCCAGAATTTCCTCCTGCGTTGGAAAAATAGACCATCGATTTTTTTCGAGGATCGGCACCCGTCATCTTTATAATGTAAGATGTGGATACACCAAATTTTATGTGATTCCATCACTTCACCGTTGATTTAGTGGGTGCAAAATTAACGGTTTGCCGACAATAGAACTTTTTACATTGCTAATTCAACGATGAAAACTGGTGGAATCACATGAAATTTGGTGTATTCACATCTTACATGATAAAGAAGATGACAGGTGCCGGTTGTTGAAAAAAATCATGGAGGGTGTTTTTTTGACGCCACCTAACGAAAAAGCCTCCTATGGCCTCTTACTTTATTATTCTCATATATACACATGAGAATAATGGAGGAAAGATGCCATAGGGGGGAATTTCCTCCTATAGTGCCTAAAAAATACACCCTCCATGGTTTTTTCGACGATCGGCACCCATCCTCATTATCTTTATCATGCAAGATGTGGATACAAAATTTCATATGATTCCACCATTTTTCCACCGTTGATTTGGTGGATGCAAAATTAACGGTTTATCGACTTGCACAATGGAAGAGGGTCAACGATAGAAGATGAGATAAGGGGACCATTAAGTTCTCATAATCACAAAACCAAGCCTGCCCCTTTCACATTAGAAATTTGCAATACACTTGATACTTTCAAACCACCAAAGTGGGCCAAATTTCCATAAAATAAGGTCTTAAACCCACATAAGGCGAAAAGGGATTGTAGGCTTGGGTCTACATTTATTTAACCCCCTTAATTATATTTCCCTCTATCTAATGTTAAGAATTTATATCACCGAGAATTACTTACCGCTGTTGACACGTGAGAGCGCCCGTCGACAGGTCCCTGCCTTGCTAGCCCAAAATCAGAGAGTTTAGGTTTAAACTCTTTATCTAACAGAACATTTGATGCTTTGAAATCCCTATAAATTACCTGATCAGGAAAAGAAAAGAACTTTGGTCAAAAGACGACGAAATCAAGACATGTTTTATTGTTGTGAAGAGAGACGGTCCAGAATTTTTTTTTAAAAAAATCACTGAGAATGACCATCTAATAAGAAAAGAGACTAGGATGTAGACAGTTGGCTTATTTTTTATGCTCAAGATATTGAAATTAAAATAGAACACAAATATGACATGCTATGTGATTGGTCATGCATTGGAGCAAAGTTCTTTGTCCTGAAAACCTTTAGGTTACATAGCAAGAACTACTCCATTTTTGGCCGTTAGATCGAATTTTTATCCCCGGAAGATTCCTCCACACTTCAAATATTTTTCAGCAATTGTTTTGTAGTAATTAATATTCTCACCGAGGGGCACTTTGGGAATAAAAAATTGACTTAGAGTGCGGGTTTCGAAAAGGGAGGGAAATTAATTCCATGCAGTTTAGCCAAACTTGTTAAGTAGACAAAAAATTTCTTTCAATTACCGGAACTTCCAATCCTTCATGCAAATATGCCAAGCCTTCAGCTCCACCCAAAGCTATTTGTAGTCTTAAGTTCCAAGACAGACAAGGATAGGCTCGGTTGAATAAATGGTCTTCTAAAGTTTTGTTTGGCACAAACTCATAGACCAAAAGCCTTTGGATCTCCTTCTCACCATCTTCGGAACAATATCCTATGAGCTTAACCAAGTTTGGATGGTTAACAACTCCAAGAAATTGGACTTCTGCTAGCCATTGTTTATGTCCCTGCATTAAAGATCAAGCATATTAGCAGCGATATATATTCAGAGGAGGGGAAGAGGAGTTAACGGAGACTTGTACTGTGAAATGTCCCTGCCACTATATATACCAAAACTCTGAAGTTGTGATGAGGGTTGAGAGAATACATTTTATATTCTAACACGCCCCCCAGGTCGAACGCCCTTTGGGATGAAACCAGGGCTTTTGCGCAACGGTATTTTAAATTTAGTAAATCTGCATTTAATACGCGCCCCGGTGAGAATTGAACCCGGGTTGCTCTGATACCATGTGAAATGTCTCTGCCTTTGCACCAAAATTCCTAAGTTATGATGAGGGTTGAGGGAATACATTTTATATTCTATCAGGTGCTTTTCTATAGTTTTCATAGTTTTTTTTGTAGACACTCAAAGTTACAGGTAGTTTTATCTAATCTAGGATTAACCGAGAGACCATATGAAAGTACTAATTAGTCTCTATTCTATACCAGATGGTGATGGTTTATACTAACAACAAAAACATGATCATTTATTCGCATGCCAAAACAACAAAGCAAGAAAGCATGTCAAGCCCTATATACCACAGACAACGAACTGGCAGTACATATTTAATACATAACAAAATAATCCGCTTTTATGTTCTATTTTCGAGTAACTGGGCGGCAATAAGCAAAAAAAAAAATCATTCATCGGGAGCCATGAGAACAGATGTATAAGTTTTAAACTATATGTTCACATTCCATCAGGACCATCACTAATGTGTTATCTCGGACAAATTTATCTATAAAGTTTACATCATTGTCAATACCTTTTGGTCTTTAAGGATGAATTCTCATTGATTCCAGCATTCGTTCATTGTTTCTAAACTCATTGTTTACATGTATGTCATAGCTGAAGACAAATAGAATTACCCCAAAACCCACAAATTACAAGAGAATGCCATATAGTTTCTTAATTTATTCATTTGTTTGAGATTTCCCTGCATAAGACAAAAACTATGGCGAAAAATAAATAGAATATTCATGTAACTGGCATTATCAAATCCAATTTGGTTGGAAAACGATTGAATTATAAAGGAATTAAAACCAAGCCGAGAATCGCACTATAATTTCTCGTATCAAATAGAAGTGGCTGGCAGTTGCATTTTGTGTTTGTTTCCCTGTAAGGAATTACGATGCCGTAACCTATTCTTCACATGAACCCATGGATCGGTTCCCTCTAAACTGCTTATGTTGGCAAACACCGTGTTTGTTCGGAATTCAGCTGAGATCCAAATCAAAAGATGGCAAAAATATTGACCGAATAAGCTTGAAATTTAATTTTTCCCAAAAAGGCGAAACCTAATGGAGTCTTGAATTCTTAAACTCAACCATGTACCCAGTCACCTCGACATGGGACTAAAGTCCCACTTATACAATATATCAACCAAAATCAGAAATCCACTCTACCAAGCATGCAACTTTCCTACACATTAAAAAGTATCATTATCGAAACCTATCATCTTCAACATGTAATTTAATTTGTTTCAACGCTAGTTACTTACTCCCTGTGTTTCTTTTTACTAGTCCTTTTCTTCCCACTTTTACGCACTTTTTAAGAAGAGTATAACAACTTTTACGTAAGAATATCATAAATTAGATATTCCTTATTTAACCATACAATAGCCTTCATTTATTCACCCAATTAGGGATAAATTTGGAACTTCATATATAAAGTTCACCGGGTTTAGAATCATAGAATAATACATGCATGCTTCTTAATATTCTGAAGGGGCTAGTATTTTGTCCCAAATTGCCCATATAGATTCTTGTGTGCATATTATACTTTGACATTTTCCAACGAAATGTAACATTAGTAACAAAATGTAATGCATCATAATTAAGGAAAAATGACGAACCGAGAAATTATACCTGCAATCCTTTCTGATTCAATCTCTTCACCGCCACCGAAATCTTATCACCCTCTCCATCTCTAGGCCTAATCAAACCTTTATAAACAATCCCAAATCCTCCTTCTCCGATCTTAAGCATCCTATTGAATCCATTGGTGGCATTCCGAAGCTCCTCGAGCTCGAAAACCCGGAGATTGTTGCCTCTCTCCTGATTCATACCAATAATGCTATGTGGTGGTGTTTTCGAGGTCGAAGGCTTGCTATTCCCTTGCCCTCCTCCGCCCGAATCGTCGGACCTCGACGCGGGCCCCACCGAGGGGAAGGATTTGGGATTTTGCTTGCTCTTGGAGCTAGACTTGAAGAAATTGAAACAGCCCATTGTTTTTTTGCTTGAGAGAAGCACTAGTGGTGGTTCATGTTAACAAAGAACCAAATTGAAGAAGACCCAAGAGCGAAAATGGATGAATTTTTTGGGAAATAAGCAAGACCCACTACAAGAATGGAATAAAAATGCAGGAAAAAGATGAAATTAGTAGAATTGAATGGATTTAGATGAAGAAATACTTGCATATATAGATGAAGAGAAAGGGAAATTTTGAAGGAAAAAGCGCAAGTGTCAAAATTGGAGCTTTCCTAATGAAACCCAAATGAAAATTGGCAAAAATCAGTACAATGAAAGAAAACCCAAGAGATTGAAGCAAAGATGGCATCAGAAAAAATTTGGAAGGAATTTCTCAGATTCTATGTGAACACAATTAAAGCCATTGCACTCTCTCTCTCTCTCTCCTCTCTTTCTATGTCGAGGTCGGTTGGTCACGAGAGATGAGATTGCTGAAGACAAGCCTTCATTCAAAATTGAGTTCTCACTCTTTCCTCTCTCTCTCTCCCAAATTTGGATAAAGTCTGAAAAAATATACTTTATCCATCATTTTGTTTCTCTCTCTAGCCCATCTCTCTCTCTATCTCTATCTCTCTTTTCTTTCACACCTTACAAGGTGCAAGATAGGAAGCATCGTAGAAAAACATGTAAGAAAAACCCGATCTGTCTAGGTTCCTGCAATAAATATCAAGCTACATATAAATATATATAACAGGAAACTTTAGTAAAAATATATATATAGCAGGAAACTATACAGATATGTAAGGTCACTATATATTTCAGGAAAATATACATATATTACAGATGGATTTTAATAAAGTAGAATGGGCTGAGGGTTTTGATGAGATTATTTCGGCCGAGGGTTTTTGACAGCGGGAAAATTGGTTGGTGATACTTGAATAAAATGTAAGCAGAGAAAAGAATAGAGGCATATTTTATAGTATTTTAAGTTGTTAAGATACGTGAATTAAAATAGTTCCACATCGGAAAAACTATAAGAGATACATGGGTATAAAATATAAAACGAGTCACACCTTGACAAGGTTTGAATCTTTATTATTGGAACCCACTAATATCAAACCGCCTTGCAAGTTGATCCATTGTCATGTTCATGTTTATTACTTGAGCAACAAGTAAATATTATCCTTTTAGCCATCTAACTTTGTTACAAGACCAATATATATTTAAGAAAAAATAAACAATAAAAATAAAAATACTCATCTACCTAATTTCTGTTTATCAAATAAAAAATCTCCCTAACTCCTATATGTCGAATTAAAATATATTGGCTAACATTTCTTTTTCAAATTAATGTTTTTGTCTTTTTTTTAATGAATTAGAAACCTGGATTTCTTTTTCTTTATGTTAACATTATTTATGATAGCTGGAATTTCAAAATCTAAACAAACCGTTTGAATATTTATGATATTCAGAATTTAAAATCGCCCATGAAAATCTTACGAAAATCTCCCATTGAATCCCTAATATAGATCTGCCCCATGCACGACCCGGATAAGATTTCTTAAGAAAGAAAGAAAAATCTTAAAATAAATTTTGATATTTTTTTTTCCAATTCTAGTCATTGCTATATCACATATGATGAAATGTCAAATGGATATTCGACATGAATCTTACCTTGAAATAAACATGAAAAACAAAGGAAAAATGAACTATTTGACTGAAAAGGATTTGAGGCCGCTTTTTTGGCAAAATGGTGTTCCACATGAATCTTACCAATTAAGCTAAGATTGAATGATGTTGCCAGTCTAAATTGAAATAGGCAAGCAAACGAGAATCCCCTTTAGACGACGACTCACCGATGAGCAATAGCTCAGTTGGTATGGACACTTTCCCTCTTGGGGAGAGAGTGCGGGGTTCGAACCCCAGAAGGGGAAGTGGCCACAAATTAGCACTTTCGGGACAAATTCGTGGGTCCCATGTGTGTGTGCGTGTGAGTTGTGTGCTTGTGTGGTGTACGTGCATGGATGTGTTGTGTGAATACGAGCCAGTGCCCAAAAAACCAAGCTTGTATCTCGAAATTTTGGAGTCGGGTATATGACTTGGTTTCTTCCATTCTAGTTTATATTAAAAGTTGTCTTCTCGATTAAATTAACAAAAGTGAAATAACCCAACAAATGGATTATTAGAGAATCCCTTTTATAAAAATGGATTATATTGTTAAAAAATTTCCATAAACATTTTATACGTATTCTAAATTATTCGATAATTTCAAATGAAAAAAATCGTAGTGCATGTAGTAGGAAGTTAACAGTGTAATATGAGATGCCAGATTTTTTCAAAACTATCAAAAATCAACATTAATTCCGTTAACAACAACCATAACACTCTGAAACTTCTTTGTTCTTTTTCCATTGTCGTAAAGAAAAAAGTTAGCACCTTTTAGAAAGAGCAAATTGTGTGATTTTCAAACCATTGACCTATACATAGCGTGAATACAAACTAACACTTTTCCAAAATTAGAATACTCGATCGCCATGAATTTTTTTTTTGGTATTGGTCCTATATGTCCGAGAGAAAAAAAGATAGCATAATCGATCCTACAACCGTTCTAAAGACTGACCAGAAAGTAGGTAATAAATTATTTTCCGACTCTGTCAGGCTATGTTGCACTCGGTACATTCCGAATAATTTCTCATTTCTCTTTCAAGTTGCTCACATTTTCCACATGCAAAAATATATGCCAAATTTCCACAATCCATGCGTATCCGTGTGCGCACGCGTGCAAGAGAGAACATGAGCAATCAATTTGGTCAATCAACAAGTGCAAATGCTACAAGCTGTGAAAGAAATTTCATCCCTAGTATTTATTTCTCACTAGGAGAGGACCCAAATGGGAATGCGACCTCTTTGAATTTTTTAAAAATTATTTCTAACTCGAAATTAATTGTAATTATTTTTAGCAAAACTAGTGTGACTCAAGATTATCATGTGAATGACAGTTTATGTAATTTCTTTTGGGTCAGAATTATAGTATTTTAGAATAATAATACCTCGTTTTGCAATATAAGTGCTACATCGTGTAAATTATAAGAACGTCTATTGCGATTAACATAAAAATAAGGGAGAGAAAAGAAAAAGAAGAAGAAGCAGTAGTAATGGAAAAGAATGAGACCTATTTTATGTGATTGACATAAGAAAAAGGAATCATGAGATGTTATCATAGTGGAAGCCAAAGAATAACGATACTCCCAATAAAAATAGGGGGAATTGTGTAAATGAAAAATAATGTTGTGGACATCTAAACTTTACTAATATAATCCAATGAGACACATGTTACATAGGTTTAGAACTCTAGAAGATTTTAAGGAGAAGAATATCATCGTAGCGGAGTTAACCAAAATCACAAAAGTTTAAGATCACGTTGTTAATTAGTTTTATACTTAGAAGGTGTACACATCCCTATTCTTTATGGTTGGTTTCATACTTTCTTGTTTCATATGATTCTTTGGTAATCTAGCTTAAGATATCTTTGAGGTAAAGGAAATAAAAAATCATAAATAGCTAAAGCCATAAAGTATTTTGACTCAAAAGTGTGTGTGTGTAGAGTAAGAATAGGTATCCTGTCGGAAGGATTTTGAAACAAATACTTTCCACTTTTTCAGTATTAGATTAATTTTGGGATTTATGCATTCAATTATATTATGTTTGGTAATAAATGAAAACTTTTATTAATAATTTTTAGCGCATATCCCAAAATTAATCTAATGATAAAAAAATGGAAATGATTTATTTCCAAAATCATTTTGACAGGATCCTTGTCTCTCTCCCTCCCTTCCCCTCCCTCCCTCTCAATTTAAAATAAGCCAAATTAAAAGAAACGTTTGTTTCACAAGCAATGCTACCAAACGATCCTTAACTTCGCAAAATTCCAATTTTATGAAATCACGATTTGCGCATTTGCGTATGTGCAAATCATGATTTCGTTTTAATTTAAGTTGAACCATAGTTTTTGAAACATTGTTGTTGTTATATTATTTCGATTTAATCTATATATTTTATAAATTGTTTAATATTAATTATTTTTTTGATGGATTTAATTAAATCGGATTATTAAAAGATTCAAAATTAAAGTTGTAAAGATGTCAAAGACTAGGTTAAAAAGGAAATACCTGATGTCTGCTATAGACGTCTCCTAAAGAGATCTTTGAACTACATATGTCTGGTACAGACGTCTGGTAAAGGAAATGTCAAACAAATCACTGTTTCTATTTTAGAGACGCTTAAGGAAATATTTGAATTACAGACGTGTGTTAAAGAAAATTTTGAACAGTGGACGTCATCTGACATTACAGTTACCGACAGTTATTTTAGTTCGAATTTCAAACCGAAGGAGTGCTATCAATCGTTTTTGACGATTGAAATGCGACTTTTCAAAAGCAACTATTGGAAGTTAACAGTTACTTATGAAGCCTATAAATAGACTTCAATAAAGAGGAAACAAATATATAATCAATCTGTCTCATTACAAATAAAGCCTAAAATTGTTTTTTGTTTCAACTTTGTGCAAACAGAGAGTGATTCCTTTACTAAGTATTCCATAAAAAATCCGATTTGAGAAAATCTCTTGATTTATTTTATTTCACCGGCAACTAATTGAAAACAATATCAAAACCAAACTTTCCTTGTGATTTGTACTCAACGAGAGAATCTGACGGGCTGAAAGCGTTGTACCTTGAAAATGTGTATGTCGGCATAAGCTATATGGAAGGTGGCTACACGTTTTTATGGCAACGTAGTCAGTTGAGTGTCTCACATCTACAGGCTCGCTTTCTAAATCTTTTCAATTCATACTTTATATAATTTTATGTGGGTGTTTTTCATTGGAAAATATTTTTGAAAATACTTCATTTTGTAAACATGTTGATTTTAACAATCATTTCAATAAAATACCCAACAATCTAAAAAAAACATAAATAAAATAATTGATTAGATTTTATAGTTTTACCATCATAATAATTCTTGCTATTACAATTTCAGAATACTAACATATCAAAATTTTATATCCATGGCTCTAAACGAAGAATCGTTGTCAATTAAATCATTAAAAATTAATAGGACAAGTGGCTTTAAGATTTGGAAAACACAAGTTATATATTGACCGATGACCTCAGGACTTGTTTTTGCGATTTTTTATGAACCTACTGTATCTTCTACTTCAGATCAAGATTCCACTATTTCAACCGACATAAGTGATGAAACAGTTTGTCTTGCATTTTCCACTAAAACGACAAAAACCAAAAGTCTTTACAATGAAGAAATTGATTATCATTGTAGAAATAGAATTTTAAACGCTCTCGACAAAACACTTTATGAAAACTTTATTTCTTTCAAGAATACTAAAGACATGTGGAATGCATTAAAAACTCAATATGGAATGAATAATACAGGCGTAGACCGTTTTAACACTACTTTCTTTCGTCATTTCAAATTAATAAATAACAAGCCTATTAATCAACAACTTCATGAATTCCAAGAGTTGATTCAAAAAATTCAAAATTCTGATACTATTCTTTCTGAGGACTTTGAAGTCTCTGCTCTTATTGATATACTTCTCCATCTTGGGATAATTTTGCAAATCATATTGAAATGATCCAACATACTTTATCATTCTTTGAAGTTGTTAATTCTATTCGAGTGGAAGATCAACATAGATCCAAAGTTAAACCTACAAAATAAAATATTCCAAAAATCAATCTTATCGAGAATTTTTCAAAATCTAATAATGGCCATACCAATAATTTTAAACCTAAAAGAAGCAAATCTAAAAAGAAAAAGCAAGATCAAAACCAAGGTCCAAGCTACATTAACAAATCTCGAAATCAAGAGGGGAAATATTGCTTTGTATATGGTAAGATGGACCATTTGGCTTCGAAATATTACTTTAAGAAGAAAGGTCATGTTAAGTATACAAATGGAATCGCAAAACAGCAAGTAAATATGCATGTTAGTGGTAGAAATCCATCACTAAGGTTTGTCACCGAACATATTATAAATTTTACAACCACCTCATTTGATTAATGGGTTGATTCTGGTGCTAATATTCAGGTTTGTTATGATTTGGCATGGTTCACCACTTTTCAGGATAAATGTCGGAAAGGTGTAACATTGGAAAATGAATCGGCAGTACCTATCAAGGAAATTGAAAGCATATCATTAAAATTGTTTTTGAGCAAAATACTTACCTTGAAAGATGTGCTATATGTTCCAGATATTAGAAGAAATTTGATTAGCAATTTGTAATAAGTAGAAATAACTTGTTATTGGTAAAGGATATATGTGTGACGGGATATAAACTAATATGTGAAGATGGGATATAAACCAGTATTTTATTTTAGTCAATTTGTAATAAGTAGAAATAACTTGTTTATTGGTAAAGGATATATATGTATGCGGTGAACTATTTAAATTGTATGTAATCCTGTATAATATTTTTAATAATAATAAAGATCATGTTGTTTTAACTATTGAAAATTATTGTTTATGACATGATAGATTAGGACATATAAATTATCGTACTTTAATGCACATGAAAAAATTGTATTTAATTCCCACTTACAAAATTGATATGAATAAGAAATACCAAATCTGTGTTAATGCTAAGCAAACCAAAAAGCTTTTTAAAGATGTGTATAAAAATACCTATTTATTAAAGCTTATACACTCGGGTGTTAGTGATTCAACCAGTATTTCTACCAGAGATGGCAATGAATATTTTGTGACGCTTATTGATGATTTTTCCAAATTTTCTTTGTATATCTTATAAAAAAGGATAAGGCTATGAATAAATTTAAAATTTATAAATCAGATGTTGAAAATCGAAAGGATAAGACCATTAAAATTCTTAGGTTAGATCGTAGGGGTGAATATGCTTCTAATGAATTTACTATGTTTTACAAAGAGCACAGCATTAGGCATAAGGTGACTGCACCTTACTCTCATCAGTATAATGGCATAGCGGAACGTAAAAATAGAATATTAATAAATATGGTAATTCAATGTTACTAAATTCCGGTGTTCCTAAGAATATATGGAGGGAAGCCCTTTTATCCGCATTTGATTGTAAAGAATTCTTGTTTGTGTTTATCAAATGTATAGAATCACAATCAAAGAATTATATTTGACCGCAATCAATTACGGTGTCGGTTGTAGATCGTAAGCGAGTGCGGATCGTCCACAGGGATTGTGCGATTCGTTTTTATGTTTGATTTGTTTGAATTGAAAAGTTAATCGAAAAGAAAAGAAAACATGATTCAAGATTTTATCGATTGATTCAGGAGTCACTAGTCTAATCAAGAATCAAGAAAATGATAAACAATCAAGAATCAGGGTTTCGATGATATTTCCAATCAAATGTCAAGAATCTAAATGAGGCTCGTAGGAATCGATCGGATCTATAGACGTGATATAATCTCAAGATATCGTATTCTTATCCTTCGAAGAATTGATACTAGATCGATGATGATCGACGAGAGTTAGGGCTTTCTCGTGAAACTAGGGTTTCATCATTTAACCCTTGTTCTTTCGTCGATATCATTCACATTCTAGTCTCTAGCAAATTCAAGAAACGATCGTAACTCTCCAGTTTCGAGCGATATCAATCAAGAAAGCATCGCAAAGAAATTAGGTTGTCGATTCTTGAAATTGCTAGGGTTTACAAAACTCGTAGGAATCAAGAATCGTTTTCAGATATATTATATCATCATTCTATTGATCGTCTCGACTCCTCGACGAGCGGAGTTTATTCACACATCATCACACAGAATGCATTCAAGAATTGAACAGAAATCATGACGCAAGAATTTAAAGAAAACAAGATAAAAGAATTTCACCTTTTATTTATATCAACAATTTGATTACAGTCGCTCAAGAACTACAAGGGGAAGAACTAAATTGTCGATCTGGCGTCGCTTTTCTCCGTGAGTCGTGGATCGGCTTGGACCACTTGCTCTGTTGAAGATCGCTTCGCTCCTAAAAGGTTGAAGGGCTTCTTGCTTGATTTGGTACTCGGGATCTTGGCTCTTGATTGGAATTAGGGTTAGGGTTTCACACAAGTCTTGTCACTAGACTTGTGGAAGAAGATGAAGAAAGAGAGTGAATGGATCTAAGTATCTAAGTCTATGATGATTAGCTTCATAACCCTAGGTCTAGGCTTCTATTTATAGACTTCCTAAACCCTAGGTCTAGATTTGAAATTACAATTCCCTCCAAAAGTTTGTTGAGGAGTTTCTAGAAAGAGTTTGTTAGGAGCTAGCTTAGGTTTTAAGCTAGAATTAATTAAGCTTAGAAACCCTAGTTTGCTGAACTGGCAGAAGTCTCTGGAGTCTTCTGGAACTTGGAGTACATTTCTGAAATGTAGGAGCTGAAGGAAACATTGTGCACTGAAATTGATGTGCTGACGTGGTAAGGCCGCCGCGGAACCGCGGCGCAAGCCGGCTCCGGCCGCGGTTCCGCGGCCATGTTGTCTCCTTGGGGCTTTAAACTTCTGGTGTGGTCTTGGGCTAATATTTGGGGTTTTATCTGATGTGTTGATTTGTATTTGTCCCTTTGGATTGCTACCAGATCTTAAAACTTGGAGTTGGTATAATGTTTATCAGCTTCTTTTGATAATTTTGGCTTTTATTCCTGCAAAATCTCGAGACAAGTGTTGCACAATATAGAGATGATGCAATGCCATGAAATGCGGTCAATTTCCTTTATAATGCCGGTTTTAGAGTTTAACACATGCAAATCTGATATTTAACGACTGATTTGCTAATATGTGAAATATGAACACCGTACACTTCTAAATGAATGCAAATGATAGGGAAATTGCCGGTTAAAAGATGCAGTAATTTCGACTGATCAAATTCCCCCAAACTTAATTTCGATCGTCTCGAGCGAACTGTTTTATTAAAAAGAGAAGGAGAAAATAAAGAAAGAGAAAAACTAACTAGCACACTTTCGTAGGCAACACGATTGCACTGAGCATGTGCAACAAGCCTTTAAACCTCTAGGTGTCCCTAGTAGGAGGAGTGTTATCTCCTGAGGGTTTTCAGCGGATTGCACCCACAAAATCCAATAATAAAAGAAAGATCATGAATATTACATTTAAAGATAAGAATCGTAAAAGAAAAGCCTTGAAAATTAGGGTTTCCAACTAAGCTAGCTTTTCGGTTGTCATGAGCCCTATCTTAATGGTCATGAAAAGATGTTAGAAATCATGTCCTCCCTCAATAAAATATCGTCTTATTCTTCCTTCCTATCTTTCTTCCAAACATCGATCATATCACCCTGCGTGTGTGTAAAGACATCCCTACATCCGGAGAATTGAATTCAAGCTATCATACTCTTGCCCATCAGCCTCAGTACTTTTTAATTAATGAATATTTAGATGAGATTGCTCACACACTTTCATGCGACCGTTAATACTTCTTGAGGTACTAACCGACCGATTACTCCTGTGCTTGCTTACTTGGTGTTTTTCCTCGTCTTGCACCACCTAAGGCTTAGCAGTGACTCCCAGACCAGTTGGCCTTAGGGCACTAGGTGAAGAGGCACCCTCGCTATATTTTTTTATTGCTGCCTTGGCTATAACAAAACCAGTGTCCATTTTTCTCACCATTTTATATTTTCTTCATTTTTTTTTTATTTCCTTCATACTTTTGGCTTTAAGACAAGAGCATTTCAAGATATCCTCTACTATCCCAGGCTTCAAGACGTGTGTAAGTGCGAATAGCAGGGTAGCAACGTTCAAAATGTTTGGCTTCCAGAATAGAAACTATTTTTCAGACTTATTTTTATCCTCAGATTAGTGACGTCCTTTATCTTACTAACCCTTGGGACAACGGCTCATAACTACTTATTACTAGTTCGTATAAGAAAACTTCTAATTTTCTTAGTTTTCTTAAATTTTTCTAATCTCATGGATGTAATTGTTCACTATCTAAATTTTTATTATCTTATTTATATACAAAAAAGTGTAAATATTAAAATATTTTTATACTTGAAATTTTTTTAAATTTTTATGGGTTTTGTAAAAATTTTTTAAAATTTTTATAGATTTTTAAAGAAATGTTTTGTGCTTATGCAAATGATATGCAAATGATGCAAAAAATAAGCACAAATCTCCCCCAAACTTGTTTTCAACAGTGTCCTCACTGTTGCCAATCGCTATACCTACAAAAACTGTAAGCCTGGGGGGATTATTAGTGAGGGCAAAATATATAAGTGAAGAACTTCCCCCAAACTTATTCTTTTTACTCACCTTTATTCAAAAAAATGATACAGTGATATACAGGATATGAAGGTGAGACGGAGGAATTTTAATCCAAATAAACTGACTCTTGTAAGAACAAGAGCTCCTCCGTGGGGTCAGTGGAAAAATACGGCTTTAGTCTATGTCCATTCACTTTGAAAAAGGTGCCGTTTTTTATATTTTCCACTTCTACTGCCCCGTGCGGGTATACAGACTGCACAATAAAAGGTCCCTTCCACCAAGATCGAAGCTTACCCGCGTGAAGGTGTAATCGTGAATCATAAAGAAGGACTTGTTGACCAGGTGAAAATGTTTTCCTCAAAATGTTTTTATCGTGAAAAACCTTAGTCATATTCTTTATGATTACAGCGTTATCATAAGCTTCATCACGGAGTTCGCTTAGCTCATTAAGTTGCAGCTTCTTTTAGGTCAAAATTAATTTCCTTAATGGCCCACAATGCTTTATGCTCTATCTCGACAGGTAAGTGACATGCTTTCCCAAACACTATCCTATATGGAGACATCCCTAGGTCGGTTTTATATGCAGTTCTGAATGCCCAAAGAGCATCCGTCAGTTTGGTCGACCAGTCTTTTCTATTTTTAGCAACAGTCTTCTCCAGGATAAGTTTGATCTGTCTATTTGAAATTTCAGCCTGCCCGCTTGTTTGGGGATGATAGGGTGTAGAGAGTTGGTGGTTGATTGCGTATTTCCGCATCAAAGTCTCGAAAGATCTGTTGCAGAAATGTGTCTCATTATCGCTAATGATAGCGCGTGGGTGTCCAAATCGCGAAAAGATATTCTCTTTTAAAAACTTAATGAAAACTTTCCTGTCATTAGTGCGACATGGAATGGCTTCAACCCATTTGGAGACATAATCAACCGCCAGCAGTATGTACAAATTCCCAAAGGAGTTGGGAAATGGACCCATAAAATCAATGCCCCAAACATCGAAAATTTCAACAACTAAAATGGGTTGCTGAGGCATTTCATTTCTCCGGGAAATTCTACCCGTGTACTGACATTGTGTACAGGTTTTGCAATGCTCAAATGCGTCCTTGAATAAGGTCGGCCAATAAAATCCACATTGCAAAACCTTTTCCGCCGTCTTTTTAGGACCAAAGTGACCCCCACAGGCCTGATCATGACAAAAAGAAAGAACGCTCTTGAACTCTTCATTCGGGACACACCGGCGAATGATCTGATCAGGACAATATTTAAACAGATATGGCTCGTCCCAGTAAAAGTGTTTTACTTGGGATAGAAAGCGATATTTGTCCTGTTTTGACCAATGCTGGGTATCAGTCCCGTGGCATGATAGTTCACAATATCCCTGAACCATGGTTCATTGGATACGCTCAAGAGTTGTTCATCAGGGAACGAATCATTGATCGGCAGGATCACAGGGAAAGAAGAGATGCGTGAAAGATGGTCAGCTACAACGTTTTCACATCCTTTCTTATCTTTGATAACAAGATCAAATTCTTGTAACAGAAGGATCCAACGTATTAGTCGACCTTTTGCATCTTTCTTTGCCAAAAGATATTTTAGGACGGAATGGTCAGTGTACACAACTATAGGTGAGCCAATTAAGTAAGGCCTGAATTTTTCTAATGCAAATACAATCGCTAAAAGTTCTTTTTCTGTGGTTGTATAATTAATTTGAGTATCATTCAGGGTCTTACTTGCATAGTATATCACGTGTGGCATCTTATCGATGTGTTGTCCTAAGACTGCACCTACTGCAAAATTAGATGCATCATACATCAGCTCAAAGGGGTAGTCCCAGTTTGGTGATGATAGCACGGGGGCTGAAGTGAGTGAGTGTTTAAGTGAGTCGAAAGCTGTCTCGCAGTCCGAGTCAAAATGGAAGGTAGTATCCTTGGCCAGGAGAAGAGTTAAAGTTCTAGCAATTTTGCTAAAGTCCTTAATGAATCTTCTATAAAAACCCGCATGGCCAAGGAAAGTGTCACGCCCCGAAAGTACGGAACATGACCGGCACTTAAACTACGAACGTCTCGAGGCGTATGTAATCTAAGTGAGCCGAAAACCCAGAAATCCAAACCAAGAAAAGTGGTAGAGTGAAGGAAAACCAATTTAAATCAAGTAGTTTTAATAGCATAAGCCGAATTATGCCTTTTTAAAAACATCAAATATTTCCTGAAAATTTCGGCAGAGTCTCTTTTGTAAATACTGGCCCCCAAACGGGATACAACATGAATAGTATACAAAATCAATAAAAAGGCATCCCCAAGCGGGAGCTAGATCTTCGTCAATCGACGGTCACAACCACACAAGCAATATAATATACAACGCCAAGGGCGAGGATCAAAACTCAAAAGGAAACTCAAAACCACAAGAAAACCACAGAAATATAACGCGCGACTCTAAGGTCGAAAGAATAACATCACTGGTCTCTATCTCAAAAATAAATACATGTTTGGTTGATGAAACTTCTAAATACAACAGAATAATGATATACAAGATATATAATGGGGGTACGATACAAGTAAACCCACCTACTAGCAAATCACCCGAAGGAAACTATGCCCACAAAGCCGTAATGAAACCTGTACGGCAAACCTGCAAGAAACTGGGGCACAACGGGGGTGAGTTGCCAACTCGTGATTAAAAAAACATCTACGAATAGGAATCGCATGTATGACGCAACCTAGGTCATACGATCAATATATATTTCCTCAAATATGTAAATAACATGCAGCCTATAACAAAGGCTAGGGTAAATATCTAACCCGAGTGTAATCTCATGTGCCCGTGTCAGTGCCTCAGGTAGCAATATATCATATGAATAAGGTATGAATGCATGGAAACAGAATACATGTAAATGAAGAACTGTTTTCATAATTTAGTGATATTTCCTTTGTATTTTTAAAATGAGCTATCATAATGAAATCAGCATAAAACAGTGCCTAGCATCGGCACAAAACGTAATCCCAATATCTCGATATCTCTGTATCACAGTCTCTGTACCTCAATATCTCGAAATCTCAATGTCACAATCACAATATCTAGGGCGCCGTCAGTCCAGACCGGCCCCTACCATCCATCTCAAGACCACGACGGTATCCTCCGGATATCCGACGCGTCGGGTAAAATCACCGGTAGGTAGTGCTCCCCTGCCAGGCTCACATCGTCATCATCACGCGCTTCTTGCCCCGGGGTACCTTACCGGGTCCACCATGTACCCGAAACGGTTCATCCGTCTCCTCGAATCGGGTCTCGAAATCCATCAGCAAACTCATGGTGGACGACTCATACATCATGGGAAAACCGCACTTTTTATTTTAAAAGAGAGAAAATGTTTATTTATGTTTTTGCGGTTTTCCACCAAATCCAGAAAATCTCATGGAAATCCGAATCCAAAACCTCAATAACACGTAAAATAGTGAATATATGCATGAGAATCCATGAATGCGGCATAACAATGAATAACAGTATGCATGAAGTAGCAGGTAATAACTACAATGTCTAAACTAACATATGAGGCAAGTACACTAATATCATGTCTAAACTATTAGCTAACAGGCTATGTCAAGTAATAATATTTTCTAAGGTATACGTGACATGGCAATTACCGATGAAGATGTGTGTGAGCCGGCAAGTAAGTGTACGTGGTACATACGTATCATCGGTAATGGTGCTGGTGTCCTAACAGCATGATATCAATAATGGAGTATGAAACATAATATAAGCATGCGATGCGAAGCGAACCACACTAATGAGCGGGAGCTGAATACTAGACGCAACTATAACTAATCTGCATTAATCTAATATAAGTCATACAAATGGTGCCTTTTGAAATAACACGAATTATGGGGTTTTGAAAATAGGGGCTACGGTGTTTTTATGAAAAGATACGTCTTTTGAAATATCCGTAGATCCCTTGACCTATCTTTTAAAATATCCACGATCCGCTAGTTTTGAAATAGGTAGGAGTCTAATCTAATCTAACAACTACACTAACTATACGGCTGAACTAACAAGCTGAACTACAGGTAAGGAAGCCGCCTATCATCTGAGTCGATACATATACATACCTGTATATATATACAGTCGGTGATCTCGCCTCAATAATATCATATCCGATACCATATCTATAAGCAGGCATCCCAAGTCAAGAGTGCGGATCAATCGTCAATATAGCTCGTACGTAAATCCGTCGTACGGCATCCTAAATCTGGGTACGGGTCAATATCACATTCATCATACTATTCACCTGGTATCCTCTTTATCAAATATCATGATCGGGGTATTGATCTACGCCTAGTACAATACTGATACCGCCTAAGTATGCATGCACGTGTGTGAAACACTACGTCAAGGACCCGCTACAACGTCATGTCGTATCTCAAATACGAACTCTGCTATATCACCGAATTCACAATCTCAATACAAATCTCATCGACTCAACTCAAACCCAAGTATCATTCTCAAATCCGTATGTGAACACATAGTCGCATACCCATGTGAACACATAAGTATATATTCTCGCATAAGCACAAATGAAAGAAGAAAGTATGCAAGTATGGGTTGGTGTGTGCTTGTGTAGTGCGACCACTACTCTAGGGTTTCGCAACTAACCCAAAGCTAATCCATGAACACCTAATCATAACGTGAATAAACATTCTCGTATCATAAAACACCTATATAAACATATATATATAAGCTACACTACGGACTGCGGGGGTGCTATACGCCATCCACCCGACTTCTCCCCGTAGATATAAATCTACTCACCTGGTCCTCGCTAGCCGGTGCCGATGTCACCACGCGCTTGTTGTCGTCTCGAAGTCCACATGGGGGTACCTATATGTCACAACGTATCGTTTCACATAAAAATCCAATTTAAAACCAAAACGATACCTGAATCTCACGTAGGTCAAAGCCTACGGTTATTCTCACAAATCAACCCAAAAACTCTCGACGTCGGTGCACAAACGCCAAACCATCGAGAAAACCCCAAACGCACCAATCGTGGTTTCAAAACTCACTAATTATATAAGAAATAGGTTTTAATTCATCAAAACCATAAAAGTAAACAATTCGTTTCATTTCCCAAAAACCTAGTTAGCACAATTTCCCATTTCGGTTCAAAACTTGATGTTTTACCCAAACTAAATATTTTAACGATTCTACTGGCCAAAATGCTCACTTAAAAACATAATTAGGTCATACAAATCACCTCCATATTTTTATTTCAACAATTTGTATTTAAACAAAATTTCTAGTTTGCAAGGATAACAATTCTATTAATATTTTTAAAACCAAATTCTCAATTCAACAACTAGCTAGGTTTTGCATAGCTCTAAAGTGTTAAACTACACACTATGTTGCTAATGAGATGATAAAACCCTAACCATATTCAAAATTCTCAATTTTGAATTAATTACCAAAACCTAGTTTACAAATATGTGTGATTTGGACAATTTACATATAACAAGTGCAATTTAATCAACCAAACTAGGTTTTTCATATATTAAGATGTTAAACTAAACATTGCATCCCTAATGATATAATAAAAACCTTAATTAAAAACACAAACCCTTACTATATTTTTCAAAACATTCAATTAAACCCAAATTATTAACTAATTATGCTAGATTTAAAGTATTCAAACAACAATTTAACAAAAGGTTAAGATTTATACCTCACAAGATTTGAGATCTAGCATGAAAATCTTGACCTCCAATTTGCTCTCTTTTCATCACAATCCAAGCATGTTAGGCTAAGGAAAAATGGGTAGGAGTTGGATTTTGATTTTGTGAGTTTTTTGTGTTGAATTTTGGGCATTTTGTGGAATTTTTGAGGTGAAATGAGAAGGAGAAGAGGGGGGAGGGGCTGTTGCAGCAGGGAGATGGGAGGGTCTCGGCTGATAGGAGAGGGGGAGAGGTGAGTGAGAGGATGTGGGTGTGGGTGCAAGTCAAACAAAGCCCATCCTCCAAGTATCCAATCACCAAAATACATTTCTTTATTGTTTTCTTTACTTTTCTTTGTTTGCTTTGACTTTTTTTTGTGGGGAAAAGAGGGGGGACAGCTTGGGGCTGCTGATTTGGGGAGAGGAGAGAGGGTGTGGGTGAGTGTGGGTGAGAAAAAGATAAATGTATTACCCCAAACATCCATTTACACTAAATTCACTAAAAATGCCTTTTTTTTTCTTCAATAATTTCTAAACCGTTTTGGCAAACGATTTCGTTTCAAAAACCACATGGTAAAATTTTGTTTAATGTTTTATGATGCACAAAATTTGTTTCAACTCATTCCAATTTGTAATTTTCCCTAATTAAATATATTAGTGACGGCTTAAAATAACATTAAAATAATTAATTTCGGAAAAATTTTCAGAAAATTTGAAATTTCACCAGTGGCTCAATAAACACCAAATACTAGCAATTACATAGCTAGAATATATATATTTAATTTTATAGTAAAGATATTTACATTTTGACTTTTTACAGAAAACCCCCTTATTTTACCGTTTTATCGAAATTTCACCGAAACGATTTTCAAAACGTTACAATCTTCCCCACTTAAAGAAATTCGGTCCCCGAATTTAAATTAAAACTTCCCCCAAATACTAAAATATTCCAGCCAAAACCATCAAATAGCCGGGGGCTCCGAAATCATAAATACATAAAACAATTCGTAGCGCAACACATGCGCATGAAAAATGAGCATATAACTCAAATCAGAACTCCGTCAAGCATCCCGCAATCATCGGAGTCATGGGGAAGACATCAATACCAAATCCAAAGCAAAACCAATATGATATAACTCGAAACTATACATGTAAAATATTTTCAGGTACTGTCCTCTGACTAGTCCTGCTCAGCACGAAAACACATAGCAATATCATAAAAAAAACGTACTGCTCTATAAGAAAAATCAATCCCAAAATACGCGTATGAATACTACGTGCGTCTTGTGCGCACGGAAATCAAAATCCAAATATGTGCCATACATATGCACAGAAACAACATCTAAGTGCATCGGGTGTGCACGAAACATCTGTCGTAGGCAACATGTGTGCCTGACAGCAAAATCAGGTGCATCTGACATGCACGAAAAATCTCGATTTAGTGCATCTGGTGTGCACCAAAATCACACTTCAAAACATGCGCCCAACATGCGTGAAAATCCAAATCAGGTGCATCCATCGTGCACGAAATCATGAAATCCAATATCAAGTGCCGAACATGCGCAAAATCAAATCAGGTGCACATGGTGCACAAAACAAATATCGAACATCACCATCGAAATCAAAATCCAGGGCATCTAAATGCACAACATACGTAACACTGCACTGCAAGCATATATGAACGATACCGCGTGCAAAAACCAAATCGTGTGCGTATATACGCACAAAATCAACTCAAATGTCTAAAACCGTAAAATCACAAACATATGAAACTAAGCATGAAAACGATATCAAGTGCAACACTGTGCAAAGATCGTAAATCCTCAATCATCAAAATCAAATCATGCGAATAAATCACCCAAAACATCGAAATCAATAATGGCAGAATAGTACCGCTCAAGCGCATCCTCTAAGAATCTCGGGCCAACTGTCGCGGTCGTTAGGGGGACGTCTCGTCGATGATCATGAACTCTGGCCTGCTGGTGTGCGTAACAATGACCACTCCTGGGTCAAGGTCTTCACTGTGAATTACCAATCTCTCGGTCCATCGGCTCATCGGCCCTATCAGGTGTGCTAATGGGGATGATTCCGTTCTGGCACTTCTCTGGTCATCTCTCGGTCAATCATCGCGACCACTCGTAAGACAGTATATCACTGGCGTCGGCCTCTGGCTCTCTGAATGTACGTGACACATCTGATCCTGGGTGCAAGTATCCTTGCAGCAGTGTCCTGGAAGGAATCCTGCTCACGGTCTCTTCCATGTCTCGTCTCTGCCAACTGTCCGGAAGTCATCGTCCTTTCCTATATCTGTATCTTGCTCTGGAACGACTGCATACTCATCGCGACTCCTTCTGGAAGGTAAATTCAAGTACAATGCCTCGGCATACGTATCGCATCCCTGCTGTCGGCGGAGGGGGACGTCATCATATCCAGATCTTGTACGAACCTCTTACTCCATTTTTCTAATGTCGACTGCTCTGGACTCATCTCGTCGTGGCTGCATGGACTGAGCTCTAATGACTATCCTCGTATCTGGAGTCTCCCAAGAAATGCATCTCACCACCTAGCATCCGAATTAAGTCGAGCCATCCGATCGAGTCGTCAAAACCTCATAATCCCCCAAGAGCTCAACATCTTGGGCACAGTTTAATAGTATCGAGTACATACCACAGCATCGGTGGTCCAGCCGTAGAAGGGCAAACCCAAGCCTCACTAATGGCGCCGTAGAACTGCCGTAAACCCGAAGGTTCAAAGGCTTTCACACGGTCATTAAGTCGAGTTAGGGTTTCATTCTTCTAGAGGGACCATAGAATCGCCTGCATGTCTTTCCGACTACTTTAAACTTGGAATAATAGGTTTCTGACATTCGGTCGTCTCTGCCGACTCCCAACGTCTCCGCGTGAATTCGTCTCTAGCTGGAATCAATCTATCTGATGACCTCGCATCGGGGTAGGCGAACGATCCACATGTCCTAGTCATTCATCCTCGATGACTAGCGACCTTCTATCATCTCTTAGTACAACTCATTCTGCACTAACTCCAGCATCTGGGGCAATATCTCGTCGTTCGCAGCAATAACTGGCTCGCTCGTCTGCACGCTGAACGGTGCCTCAATCATCAGGAGTAAGCAACACACCAACGGTCATCAAAATCTGGCTGGCCTCTATCATTGGCTCAATCCTCTAGTGCTGATCGGCATGTCCAAGTAATCTCATACAGCGATCCATCCAACGCTCGGGGCGTGAAATCACAATCAAAAGACACATCTCTACAATCGTGTGTCGCCGGAATTATGTTCTGGTTAGTCCTCATTCGTAACGAGCTCGTTGATTGGTGTGATTTTAGCGTGCTCGCGCTTTCTAAAAGATAGATCAAAAATATTTGTAACCGCAATCAAGAACGGCGTCGCTTTGCAGCTAGCCGGTGAGTACGGGTCGGTCCACAGGGATGTTGTGAATTTTCTAATCGCGCTAACGAGTTAATTCCGAAGGGTGTTCGGATTAATTATGAAATCTAAAAACCTAATTATTCTAGTGCAATTAATTAAATCTATTCTTGCTAGGGCTAGGTTTAGGGATGATTTGGAAATGGTAGTAAATCTCAACGCTTTCTTTACCCGAATGAAGATCTGTGAGGAGTTATGGTAATTATCAATAAAGTGGATTAGATCCGTTCGGGAAGGTGTTCCTTCCTCTAGGTTCTTGTCCTTCCTTTAGAGATCCTTACCCTAACCTCCATGGAAAACATCACACCCGGGCCTTTATACTACGGTATCACCGCTACCTCGAGGGATAGAGTGCCGTAGGGAGCGGTATGTGCATGTATGCATGGAGTCCTATTGTAAATATTTGATGGGTAAGAAAGGGATGAAGAGATCTCATCTCTCAAAATCCTTCCCAAAAGCTAAACCCTAAACAAGTTCCTAGGGCATGGAATTAAATCTACCTAGGGCAAGGAATTAAAATCTACTCTAGGGCAAGAAATTAAATTACTTACAGATGGCTCTCTCCAAACATCAAAGCAGGGTTGTCAGATCTGAATTTCTGAATTAAAGAGAGGCACCGATGCTCTCCAAAAGATTTCTCAATTTTATTAATGAAGGGAGGCATAGGGAGGCATGAAAAGAATACAATGATTTGGGCTTCTATTTATAGGAGATAGAAACCCTAGGTTACAATTGATTTGCATGTCTACATTTACCAAAATATCCTTAGGAAGACCTAGTCAAAGTAGACTTCAAGCTTTGGTAAAATTTTATGTCTCTTTAAAAGAAAGTATTGGGCCTTGGATCTTTGGGCTTCCTTATTATTTGGTTCTTTATTAAAATAGCTTCTATGTTTCTTCCAGATCTCCAGTGAATAATTGCGGTGGGCTTTTAACCGTTCGCTTTGTAATCTTGGACCTTGCATTGCCTTGTACTTTGTGAATTTTATCTTTGATGTAGGCTTGATCAAGAGTCTTCTATTTGTTGGTCAAAGTCCACTTTTTCATCGTCTTTACATCGTTTTCACCGTTTTCTGTCTAAGAACCTGTAACCTGTAACATGTAGCAGACATGCATCAAAAGCACCTGTTTTCATTGTAAAATGCATAAGAATGGGGAATAGAAAATGCAATATTATGGTATGAACAAATACCCCCAAACTTATCTTTTGCTCGTCCTCGAGCAAACTTATTTTTTTATTCTCGATAAAAATCTAACCTAGCCGCACTTTCGCAGGGAGACGCGATTGCACTGAGCACGTGCAACAAGCCGTTAAACCTCTAGGTGTCCCTAGTAGGAGGAGTGTTGTCTCCTGAGGGTTTTCAGCGGATACTACCCACAAAATCCTATCAATTCGACTTTTTTGACTTTTGTTTTCCAATTAGGTTTTCTAACAAGGAATTCTATTATCTTTTGACTCGCAAATTATCCACCCATATTCTTCACACTTCCTCATCATCTAACTTAAGATTATATATGTTATGTAGACCTACTTAGCTTTCGGCATCTCTTAAGTTTTCCTTCTAGGGTTTCCATCTCCACTTAGGAATTTTTATCAACTCTATTAAAGATACAAGTTCTATTCTTCATTCCTTTTTCTCATCTAAACTCCAATCACATACCCCTACGTATGTGTATAAGTCATCCCTACACTTGGAAATTCAAATCAAGCAATCGTACTCTCGTCCATTGTCCAAAGTACTTCTTAGTAGGTGAATTTAAATGAAATTTGCTTACACATCCTTCATGCGACCGTTAATACTTCTTGAGGCACCAACGACCGATTACAAAATGCGTTTACACTTTAAAGCATACTTCCTAGTCTTTCCAACACCCAAGGCTTTAGCAGTGACTCCCAAACCAGTTGGTCTAAGGCACTAGGTGATGAAGCACCCTCGCTAAGTATTTTTCTATTTTTGCAGCCTTAAGTAATCACAAAAACCAGTGTCCATTTTTTTTTTCATTCACACTTTTTCATATTAAGGACTTTAGACAAGAGCATTTCAAGGTCTCTTCTACTATTCCAAGTTTCAAGGTGCGTGATTGTGCAAATTGTAGGGTATACATTTTCAGAATCTAGACTTAAGCTAGGAACTATTTTTCAAACTTATACTCTAATAAGAACATCAATACTCTTCCCTTGTTTCGACTTAGCCCAAGAAGTGAACCCAAAATTTGCCTATTTCTAAATAAACTACAAGGCATATATTTTCTACTGTTAAACTTTAAGGAATGTTAATTTTAGGGTTTTAACTTACTAAGTCTAAGATCTAGTTGTTCCTAGCCAGTTAACCTATTTGTCAAACTCAAGTCAATTAGCCAAGATTGAATACATTAATTTTTATAATTTTGAAATTTTTCAAATTTTTATGGGTTTTCAAATAAGCATGCAAATGCAAAAATATGTACAAATGAATGCGAAGGAAGAAGACGTACCGAGCATACCCCCAAACTTGAACTTGACAGTGTCCTCACTGTCATGCTAAACCAAGAGGGTCAAAATGCCGATACTCCCCTGTTTATTTATTTACAATTTTTTTTTATATTTTTAATGTTTTGAATTTTTTTTTTATAGAAAAAGAAAACAAAAATAAATATATACATATATACAAATGTTCCCCCCAAACTTAAGCTTGGCCTTACACAAGCCAAAGGTTAGCACCAACCATTCAAAAATTCTATCGTGGTAATGGTAGAGTTGGTGAAAGAATAGAGTGGAAAAAAAAGAAATGAGAAGCACACGAGATCGTGTGGAGAGAAAGGGATAATATGGTCTCGGTGGAGGAGAATGGCGGAGGGGAAGAAGAAATGGTAGGGGTTCTACTTCTTCGAGTGGAGGTTGATTAGTCACAAAATCCATATCATTTAAGAATGCGAGTTCGTCGGCGAAAATATCTTCGAAACTTTCCTCGAAGGTCCAATTGAAAATTATCGAACTCAAAATGTCGGATTGTGATTCATCAACACTCGATAGTATTAAAGGAAGATTAGAAGAACCAAAGAAAGTGGGAATACGAATTTGAGGGTGTGGATGGAGCGTATAGATTAGCACAATTTGTAATGACCGATGTGTAAAAAGCGATTGTGCTAATCTATCAACCCGCGAAAAAATGAGATTAAATCCCTCAAGAGTCGTGAGCAAACATGGGTACGTCGAACTAGGTATTGGAGATGAAAGCGTAACGGTCTCTTGCACAGTCGAAACGATAGGAAGGATGGAAGGAAGTGAGTGAGGAAGGGTATCAGTTAAGGATTTAGGAGGGTGTATTGGAAAATTCGACACATCAAACGAAAATGGTTCAACCTCAATATTATCCTCAGTACTATCCTTATAATTCTCCTCAATATTTTCCTTAAAAATTTGCTTATCCATGCCAATATCATCAAAATCAAGACGCATATGAAATTCGGGAGAAACATTTAATAACTCGGGATGATGATTTGAACATAAAATTTCAATTAAATCGACAGGTTCATCATCCGAAATATTCCCGGCGTCTATATCCTCAATCAAGTGAAAGTCAATTTCTTTAGACACCTCCTCAAAACCATGGATGTTTATCAATGTAGGTTCTAGAGTGGAAGTGTAAAGGTCGAAAGGATTAGGTGCGGTTTCACTCGAAAGGGGTTCCTCACAATCTGGCAAATCAAACACTACAAAATCACACAACTCATTTTTATTTTGAACTTGTGAATCATTTAGGACATTCGATGGAAAACTGGAGTTGTGGGCTTCAATTGGGTAAGGGTAGGTTTGATTTGGAAATCCTCTCTCATTCTCACTCTGTCCAACTGCCGCCTCATACATTGAAAAATTTGGAGCTAGTTGGAAACTAGCTACCGGTTCAGCAGGTTGCATAAGGGTGGCCACAGACGCTTCCACATTCCTAACCATTTTATTTGTTGCTGCGATATACGCCTCCAACGCCTCTTCCAAACTAGACTTGGGTGGTAAGGGGGTTTCGGTAAAAGATTCGAAATTGTTTGGATATGTGAAACTCCCTAATGGCTGTGTAGAAGCAGTGTCTAGTGAAGGTGGAAAGGTCGGGTAGGACTGGTAGGAAGTGGGTGATTGGACTGGGGTAGGGTCAACATGTGGATAAAAAGGTGAATAGTCTTGTTGATCCCTAGAACTAGATGTGTGGAGAGGGGTGAAAGATCGGCTACGAGATTGAGCAATATGCTCAGCAATGGACATCGGCCTAGGAGTGACAGAAGGACTTAAAGAAGTGGTGTCAACATATGTAGGTGGTGAAGGTTGACTTGGTTGACACAAAGTGGGTTGAAAAGTCAAACTATTTCTCCTAGACTCCTCTATGTGATCTTTCAAAGATTTTCTAGAACTAGGTGTGTGGAGAGGGGTGAAAGATCGACTGCGAGATTGAGCAATATGCTCAGCAATTGACATCGGCCTAGGAGTTGCAGCAGGACTTAAAGAAGTGGTGTCAACATATGTAGGTGGTAAAGATTGACTAGGTTGACACAAAGTGGGTTGAAAAGTCAAACTGTTTCTCCTAGACTCCTCTATGTGATCTTTCAGAGATTTTTTAGGCATGGAGGGATCGTCTTTAAATTGACCGAACAAATTGCCGAACGACTCAAAATTAGGTTCAGGATACCAAAGTTCGGCTAATGATTTTTTATGTGGGGTACCCATGTTAAAAGAAGAAAGGTGACACAACGGAAGGTTGGATGGTGCAAGGATTTATTTGGGGCTAAAGTTTGCAAGTTCTCTAATAAAAATTTTCCTTTTTCTTTTTCTTTGTTTGAAAATTTGTTGCAAAAAGATTTTTAATTAAAGATATGCAACCGAAAATATATTACCTGCAATCAGTTATTATCTTAAGCATATCACAAGAATCTTTATTTGGAAAAAACTGTTGCAAAAAGATATTTGAGAAAAGATATGCAACAACAAAATATTTCTTGCAATCAATTTAGTTCAAGCGGGGCCCAAAAAATCCTGCACAAGACTTGTTATATGGAAGGGAGAATATTTTTAAGCGCACAAAATCCTGCAGAAATATTTCAGAAAAGATATATCTAGATCTCCATAGAAAGAACAGAGAAGCTTACAGAGGAATTTTCACCTGACGACGTCACTGTGGAGCCGCCCTTCCACGGCAAATCATGGTTCCCACCGCGGTTCCGCGCTCCTCTTGATGGCACAGAGCCCCAAAATTTTTTTTTGTGCGACGAATCGGTAATACGGCCGCGTTTCCGCGGCCTAAGGTGGGTATGGGCCGCGGAATCGCGGCGGGTTGGGGAGGTTGGGGCTTCAAAAATTTTTCCCTGTTCTGTTGTTCAAAATTGCTTCTGTTCTGATATTTTGTTTCCTGTTTTGCTTTCGGGAAATCTCCAGATCCGAATTTGTATATCCTGCAAAAATTCAACCATAAAGTATCCCTTCCAAAAATAACAAATGATATATATTTTTATATTTTGATTTTTTTCAGATTTTTATGATTTTTTTAAATTTTATGATTAACCCGAAATTACGAAAAGAAAATTCTACGCCATCCCCGGCAACGGCGCCATTTGATTGGTGTGATTTTAGCGTGCTCGCGCTTTCTAAAAGATAGATCAAAAATATTTGTAACCGCAATCAAGAACGGCGTCGCTTTGCAGCTAGCCGGTGAGTACGGGTCGGTCCACAGGGATGTTGTGAATTTTCTAATCGCGCTAACGAGTTAATTCCGAAGGGTGTTCGGATTAATTATTAAATCTAAAAACCTAATTATTCTAGTGCAATTAATTAAATCTATTCTTGCTAGGGCTAGGTTTAGGGATGATTTGGAAATGGTAGTAAATCTCAACGCTTTCTTTACCCGAATGAAGATCTGTGAGGAGTTATGGTAATTATCAATAAAGTGGATTAGATCCGTTCGGGAAGGTGTTCCTTCCTCTAGGTTCTTGTCCTTCCTTTAGAGATGCTTACCCTAACCTCCATGGAAAACATCACACCCGGGCCTTTATACTACGGTATCACCGCTACCTCGAGGGATAGAGTGCCGTAGGGAGCGGTATGTGCATGTATGCATGGAGTCCTATTGTAAATATTTGATGGGTAAGAAAGGGATGAGAGATCTCATCTCTCAAAATCCTTCCCAAAAGCTAAACCCTAAACAAGTTCCTAGGGCATGGAATTAAATCTACCTAGGGCAAGGAATTAAAATCTACTCTAGGGCAAGAAATTAAATTACTTACAGATGGCTCTCTCCAAACATCAAAGCAGGGTTGTCAGATCTGAATTTCTGAATTAAAGAGAGGCACCGATGCTCTCCAAAAGATTTCTCAATTTTATTAATGAAGGGAGGCATAGGGAGGCATGAAAAGAATACAATGATTTGGGCTTCTATTTATAGGAGATAGAAACCCTAGGTTACAATTGATTTGTATGTCTACATTTACCAAAATATCCTTAGGAAGACCTAGTCAAAGTAGACTTCAAGCTTTGGTAAAATTTTATGTCTCTTTAAAAGAAAGTATTGGGCCTTGGATCTTTGGGCTTCCTTATTATTTGGTTCTTTATTAAAATAGCTTCTATGTTTCTTCCAGATCTCCAGTGAATAATTGCGGTGGGCTTTTAACCGTTCGCTTTGTAATCTTGGACCTTGCATTGCCTTGTACTTTGTGAATTTTATCTTTGATGTAGGCTTGATCAAGAGTCTTCTATTTGTTGGTCAAAATCCACTTTTTCATCGTCTTTACATCGTTTTCACCGTTTTCTGTTTAAGAACCTGTAACCTGTAACATGTAGCAGACATGCGTCAAAAGCACCTGTTTTCATTGTAAAATGCATAAGAATGGGGAATAGAAAATGCAATATTATGGTATGAACACTCGTGCTGACCGCAACTCTAGCTGTAGCTCTCCTTGCCCGTAATCGTGGCAGCAAACCCATAACTGGTACTGATGAGGCTAGATCGGAATGAATATAATACTGAGCAAAGAAATGTACATCCTAAGGCTTCTTAAGTGGAGTAGCGTATCGTAAATATGCCGCGGAACATACCTACGGTACGTCACTCTACTTTAGTCACCTATTCCATCAACCAAGGGTCATCCTACGCTCCGAAGGTAAAACCTAACGCTCTGATACCAACTTTGTCACGCCCCGAAAGTACGGAACATGACCGGCACTTAAACTACGAACGTCTCGAGGCGTATGTAATCTAAGTGAGCCGAAAACCCAGAAATCCAAACCAAGAAAAGCGGTAGAGTGAAGGAAAACCAATTTAAATCAAGTAGTTTTACTAGCATAAGCCGAATTATGCCTTTTTAAAAACATCAAATATTTCCTGAAAATTTCGGCAGAGTCACCTTTGTAAATACTGGCCCCCAAACGGGATACAACATGAATAGTATACGAAATCAATAAAAAGGCATCCCCAAGCGGGAGCTAGCTCTTCGTCAATCGACGGTCACAACCACACAAGCAATATAATATAAAACGCCAAGGGCGAGGATCAAAACTCAAAAGGAAACTCAAAACCACAAGAAAACCATGGAAATATAACGAGCGACTCTAAGGTCGAAAGAATAACATCACTGGTCTCTATCTCAAAAATAAATACACGTTTGGTTGATGGAACTTCTAAATATAACATAATAATGATATACAAGATATATAATGGGGGTACGATACAAGTAAACCCACCTACTAGCAAATCACCCGAAGGAAACTATGCCCGCAAAGCCGTAATGAAACCTGTACGGCAAACCTGCAAGAAACTGGGGCACAACGGGGGTGAGTTGCCAACTCGTGAATAGAAAAACATCTACGAATAGGAATCACATGTATGACGCAATCCTAGGTCATACGATCAATATATATATCCTCAAATATGTAAATAACATGCAGCCTATAACAAAGGCTAGGGTAAATATCTAACCCGAGTGTAATCTCATGTACCCGTGTGAGTGCCTCAGGTAGCAATATATCATATGAATAAGGTATGAATCCATGGAAACAGAATACATGTAAATGAAGAACTATTTTCATAATTTAGTGAGATTTCCTTTGTATTTTTTAAATGAGGTATCATAATGAAATGAGCATAAAACAGTGCCTAGCATCGGCACAAAACGTAATCCCAATATCTCGATATCTCTGTATCACAGTCTCTGTACCTCAATATCTCGAAATCTCAATGTCTCAATCACAATATCTAGGGCGCCGTCAGTCCAGACCGGCCTCTACCATCCATCTCAAGACCACGACGGTATCCTCCGGATATCCGACGCGTCGGGTAAAATCACCGGTAGGTAGTGCTCCCCTGCCAGGCTCACATCATCATCATCACGCGCTTCTTGCCCCCGGGTACCTTACCGGGTCCACCATGTACCCGAAACGGTTCATCCGTCTCTTCGAATCGAGTCTCGAAATCCATCAGCAAACTCATGGTGGACGACTCATACATCATGGGAAAACCGCACTTTTTATTTTAAAAGAGAGAAAATGTTTATTTATGTTTTTGCGGTTTTCCTCCAAATCCAGAAAATCTCATGGAAATCCGAATCCAAAACCTCAATAACACGTAAAATAGTGAATATATGCATGAGAATCCATGAATGCGGCATAACAATGAATAACAGTATGCATGAAGTAGCAGGTAATAACTACAATGTCTAAACTAACATATGAGGCGAGTACACTAATATCATGTCTAAACTATTAGCTAACAGGCTATGTCAAGTAATAATATTTTCTAAGGTATACATGACATGGCAATTACCGATGAAGATGTGTGTGAGCCGGCAAGTAAGTGTACGTGGTACATACGTATCATCGGTAATGGTGCTGGTGTCCTAACAGCATGATATCAATAATGGAGTATGAAACATAATATAAGCATGCGATGCGAAGCGAACCACACTAATGAGCGGGAGCTGAATACTAGACGCAACTATAACTAATCTGCATTAATCTAATATAAGTCATACAAATGGTGCCTTTTGAAATAACACGAATCATGGGGTTTTGAAAATAGGGGCTACGGTGTTTTTATGAAAAGATACGTCTTTTGAAATATCCGTAGATCCCTTGACCTATCTTTTAAAATATCCACGATCCGCTAGTTTTGAAATAGGTAGGAGTCTAATCTAATCTAACAACTACACTAACTATACGGCTGAACTAACAAGCTGAACTACAGGTAAGGAAGCCGCCTATCATCTGAGTCGATACATATACATACCTGTATATATATACAGTCGGTGATCTCGCCTCAATAATATCATATCCGATACCATATCTATAAGCAGGCATCCCAAGTCAAGAGTGCGGATCAATCGTCCATATAGCTCGTACGTAAATCCGTCGTACGGCATCCCAAATCTGGGTACGGGTCAATATCACATTCATCATACTATTCACCTGGTATCCTCTTTATCAAATATCATGATCGGGGTACTGATCTATGCCTAGTACAATACTGATACCGCCTAAGTATGCATGCACGTGTGTGAAACACTACGTCAAGGACCCGCTACAACGTCATGTCGTATCTCAAATACGAACCCTGCTATATCACCGAATTCACAATCTCAATACAAATCTCATCGACTCATCTTAAACCCAAGTATCATCCTCAAATCCGTATGTGAACACATAGTCCCATACCCATGTGAACACATAACTATATATTCCCGCATAAGCACAAATGAAAGAAGAAAGTATGCAAGTATGGGTTGGTGTGTGCATGTGTAGTGCAACCACTACTCTAGGGTTTCGCAACTAACCCAAAGCTAATCTATGAACACCTAATCATAACGTGAATAAACATTCTCGTATTATAAAACACCTATATAAACATATATATATATAAGCTACACTACGGACTGCGGGGGTGCTATACGCCATCCACCCGACTTCTCCCCGTAGATATAAATCTACTCACCTGGTCCTCGCTAGCCGGTGCCGACGTCACCACGCGCTTGTTGTCGTCTCGAAGTCCACATGGGGGTACCTATATGTCACAACGTATCGTTTCGCATAAAAATCCAATTTAAAACCAAAACGATACCTGAATCTCACGTAGGTCAAAGCCTACGGTTATTCTCACAAATCAACCCAAAAACTCTCGACGTCGGCGTACAAACGCCAAACCATCGAGAAAACCCCAAATGCACCAATCGTGGTTTCAAAACTCACTAATTATATAAGAAATAGGTTTTAATTCATCAAAACCATAAAAGTAAACAATTCGTTTCATTTCCCAAAAACCTAGTTAGCACAATTTCCCATTTCGGTTCAAAACTTGATGTTTTACCCAAACTAAATAATTTAACGATTCTACTGGCCAAAATGCTCACTTAAAAACATAATTAGGTCATACAAATCACCTCCATATTTTTATTTCAACAATTTGTATTTAAATAAAATTTCTAGTTTGCAAGGATAACAATTCTATTAACATTTTTAAAACCAAATTCTCAATTCAACAACTAGCTAGGTTTTGCATAGCTCTAAAGTGTTAAACTACACACCATGTTGCTAATGAGATGATAAAACCCTAACCATATTCAAAATTCTCAATTTTGAATTAATTACCAAAACCTAGTTTACAAATATGTGTGATTTGGACAATTTACATATAGCAAGTGCAATTTAATCAACCAAACTAGGTTTTTCATATATTAAGATGTTAAACTAAACATTGCATCCCTAATGATATAATAAAAACCTTAATTGAAAACACAAGCCCTTACTATATTTTTCAAAACATTCAATTAAACCCAAATTATTAACTAATTATGCTAGATTTAAAGTATTCAAACAACAATTTAACAAAAGGTTAAGATTTATACCTCACAAGATTTGAGATGTAGCATGAAAATCTTGACCTCTAATTTGCTCTCTTTTCATCACAATCCAAGCATGTTAGGCTAAGGAAAAATGGGTAGGAGTTGGATTTTGATTTTGTGAGCTTTTTGTGTTGAATTTTGGGCATTTTGTGGAATTTTTGAGGTGAAATGAGAAGGAGAAGAGGGGGGAGGGGCTGTTGCAGCAGGGAGATGGGAGGGTCTCGGCTGATAGGAGAGGGGGAGAGGTGAGTGAGAGGATGTGTGTGTGGGTGCAAGTCAAACAAAGCCCATCCTCCAAGTATCCAATCACCAAAATACATTTCTTTATTGTTTTCTTTACTTTGCTTTGTTTGCTTTGACTTTTTTTTTGTGGGGAAAAGAGGGGGGACAGCTTGGGGCTGCTGATTTGGGGAGAGGAGAGAGGGTGTGGGTGAGTGTGGGTGAGAAAAAGATAAATGTATTACCCCAAACATCCATTTACACTAAATTCACTAAAAATGCCTTTTTTTTCTTCAATAATTTCTAAACCGGTTTGGCAAACGATTTCATTTCAAAAACTACATGATAAAATTTTGTTTAATGTTTTATGATGCACAAAATTTGTTTCAACTCATTCCAATTTGTAATTTTCCCTAATTAAATATATTAGTGACGGCTTAAAATAACATTAAAATAATTAATTTCGGAATATTTTTCAGAAAATTTTTCAGAAAATTTGAAATTTCACCAGTGGCTCAATAAACACCAAATACTAGCAATTACATAGCTAGAATATGTATATTTAATTTTATAGTAAAGATATTTGCATTTTGACTTTTTACAGAAACCCCCTTATTTTACCGTTTTTTCGAAATTTCACCGAAACGATTTTCAAAACGTTACAGAAAGATTGAATATCTTTGTCGCTTTTGGGATGAGGGAGGTTTTGAATGACATCTATCTTAGCTCTGTCAACCTCAATCCCTTTCTGTGAAATGACATGTCCAAGTACAATTCCTTCTTGGACCATGAAATGGCATTTTTCCCAGTTCAAAGTTAAATTCTTCTCTTTGCAACGAGTAAGAACCGCGTCAAGATTCGATAAGCAATCAGAAAAAGAATCTCCAAAAATCGAGAAATCATCCATAAAGATCTCCAGAAAATTCTCTACCATATCAGAGAATATCCCCATCATACACCGCTGAAAGGTAGCAGGAGCATTGCATAACCCAAAGGGCATGCGACTGTAAGCAAAGGTTCCAAAAGGACAAGTAAAAGTAGTTTTATCTTGATCCTTTTTGGCGATGGGGACCTGATTATAGCCTGAGTATCCGTCCATTAAACAATAATACTCTCGTCCCGCTAAGCGTTCCAGCATTTGATCAATGAATGGTAGAGGAAAGTGGTCTTTCCTCGTGGCAGCATTGAGTTTTCTATAATCGATACATACACGCCACCCAGTTTGGGTGCGTGTCTGAATCAACTCATTGGCCTCATTGGTTATAACAGTGATGCCGGATTTCTTAGGGACGACATGTATTGGACTCATCCATTGGCTATCGGAGATGGGGTATATAATACCATTATCTAGGCATTTGACGATTTCTTTCATCACTGCTTCCTTCATGACGGGATTCAACCGTCTCTGTGGTTCTCGGGTTGGTCTGGCATCATCCATCACATGTATATGATGTTCAACTATCAAGGGACTAATCCATTTGATGTCCGCCATACTCCAACCAAACGCCTCTTTGTTAGATCTCAATACCGATAAAAGTGCATCCTCTTGCTCTAATGCTAGAGAAGCAGATATTATAAATGGTAAAGACTCATTCTCACCTAAACATGCATATTTAAGGTGAGAAGGTAAAGTTTTGAGATCTAATTCAGGCGGAGAAATGATAGAAGGAGGGATTATTGAGTGATTTTTTGATTTACAAATAAGCTCAGAGCCTGTGAAAGATACAGACTCGGGTGGAGAAAAGTCAGGAGTGCAGGACTCAAGTGTAGGTAAAGTGTCCTCACTAAGATCTTGTGTGAATTCAAACAGAGATGTGGTAATATTGTCGAGATCAGTAAAGCAAAGTTCCTCAGCTCCGCAACTATCGGGAGCGATCTCGTGGAAAGAGCACACATCTAGAATATGAGCAGAGGGTTCTGATGGCTGACTTCCAACTCTATAGATGTTCAGTTCAATAGTCATTTTTCCAAAGGATAAGTTCATTGAACCGTTTCTACAGTTAATAACAGCGTTGGAAGTGGCAAGAAAAGGACGACCCAAAATCACCAGAATTTGGCCCCTGGGGTTTGCTACAGGCTGTGTGTCGAGTACAATGAAGTTTATAGGGAAAACAAATTCCCCGACCTTTATCAATACATCCTCTAGTTCACCCCTTGGTTTGGTGATTGAACGGTCTGCCATCTGGAGAGTGCAGTGAGCAGGTTTCAGCTCTCCAATCCCTAGTTGCTCATATACAGAATATGGAAGTAGGTTAACACTTGCGCCAAGGTCTAGAAGAGCACGATTTATGTTTTTACCCCCAATAGAAATCGATATTGCAGGACATCCTGGGTCCTTTCTTTTCTTTGGTAGCTGGGGGATAAAAGCAGTGCTGATATTATTAGACATAAAGACCTTCTTTGGCACTTGAGTCTTCCTCTTCCTAGTGCACAAGTCCTTAAGAATTTTCGCATAAGCGGGGACTTGTTGAATCGCATCTAGGAGAGGGATGTTGATGTTAACCTGTTTGAACATTTCCATAATTTTCTCCATATGAGGACTCGTTCTATTACCCCTTAACCGATTCGGGTAAGGAGCTTTCGCAATAAGCGCCGGGTCCATCATAGGAGAAGGAATAGGGGGTAGACGAGATCCCAAAAGAGGTGTGGGGACCGTCTGCGGAGAACTATAAGGGTTGGGTTGAGGTGTCGAGCCTAGTGGGAAATGGAGAATAGGCTCACGAGAAGGTGGTGTGGTATAAGAAGAAGGATCAGAAGGAGAAGTGTGTGTGTGTGGAAAGGTTTCAGCCGGGGTGTTGATATGATTTCCAATATCATCAACTTCTTCCCCGACATGATTGTTCAGCACTCTTCCCGATCTCAACGTTGTGACGGCATTTACATTGTAATGCCCAGGATTCTGTAGGGGTTGAGAGGAAAGTTTCCCTTTTTCTCTTGCACTCATTTCGGCTTTAAGTCGTGCGATTTCAGCTTCCATCGATCTGATACTCTCAGCTTGGGACGCTGAGTTTTTCTTTATCTCACTGACGGAAGATCTAACCTCAGTCGAAACCTCTATGAAATTTGACAAAAGTGATTTCATGGTTTGAGTGAATTGAGAGAACTCGTCAGAACAGGTCATAGGATTAGATTGTGCAGGAGTGTTGACCTGATTTTGGAAATTCTGTGACTGGTAGGGGTGCTGAGTGAGTTGAAGGGGTTGCTGTGGTGGAGGAAGAGCCCTTTGAAATTGATTCGTGTTTGGAACCGTGTTTTGAGATTGGTTTTGGTTCCAAGCAAAATTTGGGTGATTCCTCCAACCCTGATTGTACGTGGAAGAATATGGATCGTTCCGAGGTCTTTGAAATGCGGCATTAGAATGCTCGTGACCTTAAAACGCAGAGTTTAATGGACATTCTTCCGTTAAATGAGAACAGCACCCACAAACAGTTTTCAGGAGCGACATTGGGTTTAGGGAGGCTGCCGCAAATTTGTGTTCCATAGCGTCAAGCTTTTTTTGCACTGCTGCCATCTCAGCTCGAACAGCTATGGACACATCTATTTGGTGTATGCCACCCCTATTCAATGGTTGGGTTCCACTCTCCCACTGTAGTGATTTTTCAGCGAACTCTTCTAAAAATTTCTAAGCTTCCCCATCATCCTTGGTCATAAAAGTACCTTGACACATGTTTTCAAGGCTCTGTTTAGTGTTTGGGTTAATGCCCTCATAAATGATTCGGCAAAGATCCCATCTCGGGATGCCGTGATGAGGACACTGAACCAAAAGATCCTTGAAACGTTCAAAGCATTTTGAAAATGGTTCAGTAGGGAGATGGGCAAATTGATTCAGTTCGCTACGGATTCGAGCTGTCTTTTGCATTAGGTAAAACTTCTTAAGGAATGCCGCGACGAATTCTTCCCAATTCGTGATAGAGTGTACGGTAGTGTTATATAGCCACTTCTCGGCTATATCGCACAAAGTAAATGGAAGAAGTCGTAGACGCATAACATCCACTGAAAGTTGTGACATACCCATCATTGCGCATACGTTTTCAAATTTTGTGATGAAAACGTAAGCGTCCTCAGTCTCGAGTCCGTGGAATTTGGGTAAAAGATTGATATACTGGGGTTTAATCTCAAAGTTATCCGCATTGGCTGGTGGTGTGGATAAGCAGGTCGAAAGAGGACCTCGAATGGGGTAGCACCTCTCCTGGAGAGAGATGCGGGGTGGATTCTGCGCACCAATGGACGGCGGCAGATTAGTGGAAAAGAAATTCGATGGATTCGGATCCATCGGTGTGGGTTTGGTGGTGGGTAAAGGAAAGGTAAATGTAGAACTATCGACTTCGGAGTCGATAAAGGGTACGCGGACTAAACGGGCACTAGAATCCCGTGTCTAGCCTATCTTGTACTAAAAAGGGTTAGTACAAGTGGCAGCGTGGCTTATAATCAGGGGTAAATGATGTATGCGGTGTTTGCTTTGAAAAAGGACGGATTTTTGAAAAAATGATGCGACACAACAAATGCAGCACACAAAACCCTAGAATCTAGTGGTCACCTAGGTCCGGCTCTAGACCGCTCCTAACTGCCAAAAGACAAGTCGCAGGATAGAATCCTCCACTGTCTCTTTGTCCCCCTATGGCCAGGTAAGTGCCAGGTAAGTGGGAAGGTACTCCACTACGTAAGTAGTGGGCCTAATTAATAACCACTAGCCTTCGACACACTTGCCTAGACACCACAAGAAAACGCGGATAAGTAATGAATTACCCACGGCCTTCTTCTGTCCTAAGTGAGCGCGACGGTCCTTAGAGTCATCTCTAGATATTTTTTAGTTAATGTGGGTCAATGCGGATGCAATTTTTGCGATTTTCGGGGCCTAGGAAGGGTAATGAACTCCCCACCTAATTTGGATTTGGTCTTTGCCCCTTAATGTCCGTATTTGTTATGCAAACAACCAAGAAACAAAAACACGCACAAATTTAATTTTGCAATTTGCGAGCTGCGATTATTTTTGCAAAGAAGCCTGCACAAAATTATTAGTTGGAGCTAAAAAGAGGAGATAGGAGAAGGAAAGAAACTTACAGAGAAAAAATGGTACAGTGATCCCTCAAGGAGACCGCAGAAGCGGAAATAAGCTCCTAAAACCGCGGAATCGCGGTGGTTTGAAGAGTTCACAGCACAAACTTTTTACAGGGAGCTTCTGTGTACTCCCTCTGTCCTCTGGTATATCCCAAATATTATTTCAATTTCACAGTAAGCTCCAGATCTCCTTGCAATAAACCACAACAAATTGTTTAGATTTTTGCGCGAATTTTGATCTCAAAATAACAATGGAATAAATCTTTCAATTCAAATTTCAATATAAAACGAATTAGCGCGCGATCCCCGGCAACGGCGCCATTTTGATTGTGGTCAAATATAATTCTTTGATTGTTATAGTGGTGAGTATTCCCGCCTGTCACGCGGGTGACCCGGGTTCGATCCCCGGCAACGGCGCCATTTTGATTGTAAAGAATTCTTGTTTGTGTTTATCAAATGTATAGAATCACAATCAAAGAATTATATTTGACCGCAATCAATTACGGTGTCGGTTGTAGATCGTAAGCGAGTGCGGATCGTCCACAGGGATTGTGTGATTCGTTTTTATGTTTGATTTGTTTGAATTGAAAAGTTAATCGAAAAGAAAAGAAAACATGATTCAAGATTTTATCGATTGATTCAGGTGTCACTAGTCTAATCAAGATTCAAGAAAATGATAAACAATCAAGAATCAGGGTTTCGATGATATTTCCAATCAAATGTCAAGAATCTAAATGAGGCTCGTAGGAATCGATCGGATCTATAGACGTGATGTAATCTCAAGATATCATATTCTTGTCCTTCGAAGAATTGATACTAGATCGATGATAATCGACGAGAGTTAGGGCTTTCTCGTGAAACTAGGGTTTCATCATTTAACTCTTGTTCTTTCGTCAATATCATTCACATTCTAGCCTCTAGCAAATTCAAGAAACGATCGTAACTCCCCAATTTCGAGCGATATCAATCAAGAAAGCATCGCAACGAAATTAGGTTGTCGATTCTTGAAATTGCTAGGGTTTACAAAACTCGTAAGAATCAAGAATCGTTTTCAGATATATTATATCATCATTCTATTGATCGTCTCGACTCCTCGACGAGCGGAGTTTATTCACACATCATCACACAGAATGCATTTAAGAATTGAAAAGAAATCATGACGCAAGAATTTAAAGAAAACAAGATAAAAGAATTTCACCTTTTATTTATATCAACAATTTGATTACAGTCGCTCAAGAACTACAAGAGGAAGAACTAAATTGTCGATCTGGCGTCGCTTTTCTCCGCGAGTCGTGGATCGGCTTAGACCACTTGCTCTGTTGAAGATCGCTTCGCTCCTAAAAGGTTGAAGGGGTTCTTGCTTGATTTGGTACTCGGGATCTTGGCTCTTGATTGGAATTAGGGTTAGGGTTTCACACAAGTCTTGTCACTAGACTTGTGGAAGAAGATGAAGAAAGAGAGTGAATGGATCTAAGTATCTAAGTCTATGATGATTAGCTTCATAACCCTAGGTCTAGGCTTCTATTTATAGACTTCCTAAACCTTAGGTCTAGGTTTGAAATTACAATTCCCTCCAAAAGTTTGTTGAGGAGTTTCTAGAAAGAGTTTGTTAGAAGCCAGCTTAGGTTTTAAGCTAGAATTAATTAAGCTTAGAAACCCTAGTTTGCTGAACTGGCAGAAGTCTCTGGAGTCTTCTGGAACTTGGAGTACATTTCTGAAGTGTAGGAGTTGAGGGAAACATTGTGCACTGAAATTGATGTGCTGACGTGGCAAGGCCGCCGCGGAATCGCGGCGCAAGCCGGCTCCGGCCGCGGTTCCGCGGCCATGTTGGCTCCTTGGGGCTTTAAACTTCTGGTGTGGTCTTGGGCTAATATTTGGGGCTTTATCTGATGTGTTGATTTGTATTTGTCCCTTTGGATTGCTACCAGATCTTAAAACTTGGAGTTGGTGTAATGTTTATCAGCTTCTTTTGATAATTCTGGCTTTTGTTCCTGCAAATTCTCGAGACAAGTGTTGCACAATATAGAGATGATGCGATGCCATGAAATGCGGTCAATTTCCTTTATAGTGCCGGTTTTAGAGTTTAACACATGCAAATCTGATATTTAACGACTGGTTTGCTAATATGTGAAATATGAACACCGTACACTTCTAAATGAATGCAAATGATTGGGAAATTGTCGGTTAAAAGATGCAGTATTTTCGACTGATCAGCATTTTATATTCTAAATAGAATACCTCAAAAATTTGGTAATCGTACTCCTTATGAACTTTGGAAAAATCGACCGCCCAGTATTAATTATCTTAAGGTTTGAGGCTGTTTAGCAAAAGTGTCAGTTCCTGAACCTAAAAAGAGGAAAATAGATCCCAAAACTGTAGATTCCGTATTTATAAGTTATTCCCTAAACAGTAACACATATATTCTCTTAGTGGTTAAATTCAATATACTAGATATATCCAACAATACCATTTTAGATTCTCGCAAAGTAATATTTTTCGAAAATATTTTTCCTTTTAAACCAAATATTAGTAACCCATTACTTATAACACTCTCTAACTTAGATGAATACTCTCATTCTAGTGAACCTTGAGACACTGATATTCTTTTACATGCTACACCCAAACTTCAAAGATGAAAGAGAACTAGGAAATAAAATAAATTTGGTGAGGATATGTTCACTTATTTAATTGAAAGAGAGCCATCTAATTATGCTGAGACTATATCTAGTGACGAAGCCCGTTTGGGAAAGAAGCCATTCATAGTGAGATGGACTCTATGATTCAAAATAATACATGGGTCTCAGCATAATTAAATGGCTCTCTTTCAATTAAATAATACATGGGTCTCAGCATAATTAAATGGCCCGATGTGGATTTTTACCCCATGCTCTTATGACCTTGACTTTGGCCAACAAATCATAAGTCACATGTCAAGTTCTACCTGTCATTTTCCAGGTTGATTTGAACCCACCCGTACAAGCCCTTGATTTTGGCCAACAAGGCTATACGACTGTCCCAAACCAACGCATCTATCTATGCAGCATATGAATACCCAATAGCTACCAAACACCGTGCCTTGACTTTGGCCAACAAACACAGCTTGAATACTATTGACTACCCATATGAAACGACGGAGGGCTACGAATGGTTTCTGGCGAAAACCTTTAACGTAATGAACTTGATATCATTGAAGGAACTGATAGCTTTTATAAAAATATAGTAACGAAAACCTTCGCTAAAGAGGTCACTCCCGGTGAAGGGATCTCGGCTCTTTCCCCGTAGAATGAGGTGCAGGATATTCCAACTGAATACCACGATGCAAAGCAAAAGTAATCGGCTATAGTGAAGTTATTGCCCTGACGCAAACTTTTTGTCCAAGGGGTCACTCCCGGTGAAGGGATCTCGGCCCTTGCCTCGTCGACTGAGGAGCAGGATATTCCAACTGAATACCACGGTGCAAAAAAAAAAGAACGTCCTTGCAATAACAGCTTTTTGAAAAGTGTTCCAACAACATCAGAATATGTTTGTTTTTAACTTGCATTGATCCGAATCAACGCAGTCCCATCAATTGATCACACCACAAAGAACGAAATATAATGATGTACGTATATGCCATCCGCATTCGCCACTGGGTCCGTCATTACCCGTTAGGTTAGCTAACTAACAACAGAGCGGGGACTGGACTAGCGCGGATGCAAAACATATACAACATCTACTAATATATATACCAATATATAATATTTCGCTCAAAGCGTGATAAAATGCAACATCACAGAAATGTACAGTATCACAGAACAATACAGATATCTGGGATCCCCGGGTTTCATAGAGCCGCTACTGAAACCCGACGTTCCCCTGGTCGTGTGGATAGCCTGTGCAATGAAATCCTAGACCCCTACGGGCGCGGCAAGTCACCCGCCAAAACCTGAAGTGAGGCAGTCCCCTTCAGCACCGTGAATGGACCACCCAGCACTTCACGGAATCCGGTAACTTGGGCACCCCTCCTGGGTCAACCTATACCCCCTACGAGTGCGGCGAATATCCCGCCAATTCTAGAGTAAAGCCCCCTCCGTCTCAATGCCATGAGATGCGGGCTTGTTGCCCTCTAGAATCCGGCTATCCGTGCACCCCTCCGCGGGGTAATCCTAGTACAGAAAGTAAAATATACATACAACGGGTATATCGACCGCAACCTGGTCGTGCCCCAAAAGAATAATATACAACAGGCAGTGACGGCAGTCCACATGTCAGACGCTCGCCCCGCAATATCAAATGTACATAATACAACCAAATCTGTACTAGCATTGCATCCAGGCTATCCCCCACGACCAATCCGCAATCATCACAGCATAACACAGAACATCAACGTGAATGTCACGTTCGCAAATTCGTCTAACCGGGCTATAGCAGTTAGACAGGATTTACCGATCAAGTGACATTCACGGTCGCAGATATAATGTAAATACTGTGAACTAATGTGTTTAAAATATCCGATCGATCAAATTTACCAAGTGGGCCCCAAGTAATACTGTAGCAGATGAAGAAATCTGGACCCAAAAAATAACATTCCAGAAAACCTATTTTCCACTCAGGAGCATTCTGTAAAATTTTGGGGGCATGAACAGTGAACATTGCGGCGGAACCGCGGCCCAAGCATGGGTTTGGCCGCGGTTCCGCGGTGGTATGGTAAGTTCATGCTACCAAATTTTTACAGTTTGCTTATAATGCCCTGAACATCTTTCTGAAACAACCTGAAAAATTTTTGGAGTCCAAAAAATTTCGACAGAAACTGATGCTAGGAAAAATACGGTTTTTGGAAAATCCGATCGATCGAAGTTCTAAACACATTAGACCAAGCTAGACTAGGTTAATGGCGAGGCTCTGATACTACTGTAAGTGCACGGCGGCGCCCCGGCCGTCGATCCGACGCCGGAGTGCGGAAACGAAAAACTTTGCGAACTTGCAAACCGGCACCACCGCGCACTAAAACCCGGATCGGGCCATTAAACTAGTCCTAGCTAACTACAAGATGGGGAAGAGATATATACCGAGTGATCCGAGTCCTCCGGTCTTCTCGTCGTCGTCCCGATCTCCCGCGGAATCTTCGATCTCCACCTCCTCGCCGGAAGGGCACCACGTCGCCGGCTTCTTTTACGGGCTCCCACCTCTATACCGAGGCAACTCGGGCACGAAGCTGGAGAGTCGACGTGCCCAAGATTTGCTGTAGAATGTGTAGTGCTCATGTCTCATTTTGGGGTTTATGGAAGTTGCCTTATGGTGGAGGAAATGATATAAGTTTGTGGAGATGGAGTTGTGGGGATTTTACCAAGCCAAAGATACAAAAATCCCACACCAAAATAAAATGGGCAGCCCCTCCCCAATGTGGCCGGCCATGCTCATGGGAGTGGAGAGAATGTGAGAGAGAGAGAGCCTCAAAAATGGGGTAGCCTCACAAAGATAATGCAAGTGAGAGGAAAGGTTATCATGAAAGAAAATGGTCACAAACAAAACCAACACTCAAACCCATCACCACTACACAAGTCAAGCCATCATGAACCATCATGAAGTCAAGAAGTCAAGAGCTATCATGAAGCAACAATATGCAAAGACAACCCTCCAAAATGCTTATTTGCACAAATGCAAATAAGCTCTCCTCCACCAATCTTCAGCCATTGAATGATACAAAGAAATATGGCTGAAACGGAAAGCAAACTGGCAACTCCAAAAAACTGGTCCCGTAATAAATTACAGGAAAACCCCGCTGCTGTGTATACACACCCGCATTTGTATTCCGACTGAATACAAATGCAATGAGACAAAATCTACACTGTACTATACTAGGATCCGGCTTAAACCAAAGCTGGCTAGTATTATCCGTCCGATCCTGATCCGTGCAATACCGCACGTATCTGATCGAACCCTGCCATATATCCATACGGCCTCTACAGCTTTTCGCCCGAAAACTTGAGTAACTGAATGTGAGGGACTCTAAAGACTCGTCAATACTATGGCTATGGATTTAACCACTAGCACGTCAGAGGTATTAGCCATACATGACGGGCTACCAGCTATTGACCAAAAGGGACGTCGATGAGCAAACTCATCCTGACACCCTACTGAGCCTGTCAGTGACAATATCCGTACAGTCCGGTCCGTTCGTCTATGAGCATCGCATGGCAGGCCTAGGGGGTTGGTAAAAGTCAGACCCCCAAAAGCTGTACAAGTCGTGTCGGAGTGTAGTCCAGAACACCCTGAGATACTACTGGAATACCTACCAGTAAATCTCCTGCCTCGGACGAGGGCTTTGTGTAATGGCTCTCCTAGACACAGCGCGACCTCACCCCTAATACCGGGAGAGACGAACCCCTGAAGATCCGCTCACTGTCTCCATGTGGCTCGGGACTGTACCCAACTAAAACCTATTTGCACGTCTCCTTTGAGCGTGGTAGGGTAGTAATCAAAGTACAGTGGGAACTCACATGAGACAAATGACGATCCCCAGGTCGATGAACTAACCTGTACACATGTCACCAGGGAACTGCTATCTGACGTCAGGTGTAAGACCAACTAGCATGTTCCCGGCGAGTCCTGTCCGGTGTACTCATAACCCAATGAGCACCTGTATACATCTTAGGTGATCCAACTGACACCAGTGGCTTGTGAGACTGGCCACCGCCCCTCGTCGGGGTCTCGACTGTATACACTAGTCTACTCTAGAGTATCGATGCCCTGTCTCGAAACTCCCAAGACTAGAGACCTTTTAAGGATGTGCTTATAGACCCCAGCTCCCACGTATATGATCGCCCTCATACTGCTGGTAGTCAAGCAAGAATTCTAGGGGCTCTATCAACGTGCAATAGTGACCTGTAGGTCACTTAAAGCAGTACACGATGATAAAGATAAACCAGATAGCATACTATCATATCGAGTAAGACTGTCCTACCGGGATAGGTCCTCCCTCAATCATTGCAATCACGTGCCTGTGATCCAATAATTGACTCTGAGGGCACTATCTCCAACACATTGATTAGTGTCAAAAACTTGTATTTACCGCAATCAGAAACGGCGTCGTTTCGCAGCTAGCCGGTGAGTACGGGTCGATCCACAGAGACGGGTAAATTCCTTTTATGTGTTTTAACGAGTTGATTCTATTTGTAGTTTTGATTGGTTTATAAAAATCTATAAAAACTAGATCTAATTAATCTAATTAAAAGTCTTGCTAGGGTTAGGCTTAGGGGAAGTTTTGGAGATTGATGTTTCCTCACCGCTTTCAATGCCGTATTTTAGATCCATTAGGTGTTATAGTAATTATCGATAAAGTGGATACGAATCTTTTGGGAAGATGTTTTCTTCCTCTAGATTCGTATCCTTCCTTTATAGTTAATTACCCTAACCCCCATGGAAAACGCGCGCAACCGGCCCTTTATACTGCGGTTCACCGTTACCTCGAGGGGTAGGGTGCCGCACGGAGCGGTTGTGTGCGCATGCATGGAGTTCTTAATGGGATAGTTTAATATGGCATTGAAAGGGGTGAGAGATTTCATCTCTCAACCCTTTCCCTAAGGCTAACCCTAACAAGCGAGGAGACTACTCGCTCATTAGGGGATGAAATAACATTAAAAGAATAAAAGAAAAACACTTACTAATGGTGATGGCTCCCTCCAAGCGATAAAGAACAGATCTGAATGTCACTTCCAGAATTTCTGAATTTTATTTATTGAAAAGAGGCATACAATTTTTAGATCTAAGATTACAATTTATAGGAAAATAGGAAACCTAGGGTTACAGACTCTCGCACATGCGCAATTACAGATTTGACCCCTGAGAATCCCAACACCAGAACCGTCGCAGCAACAGAAGAAATCTCCACCGACACGTGTTCCTAAAGGCCGCGGATCCGCTGCGCCAGCATGGGTTTGGCCGCGGTTCCGCGGCCAAACTGTGGACTTGGGCTGTGAGATTTTGTGGGCTTTCTTCTGGGCTTCTTGGCTTTCTGTTTCTATAGTCCTTTTCTCTGTTAGGCTTCTAGGTATTCTCCAGATATTTCAGTGAATATTTGTAGCGATCTTTCAACCGTTCTCATGACATTTTGGACCTTGCACTGTTCTCTGACTAGGCGTGACTAGTATCGGTCTGCTTGTTGGTCAAAAGTCCCTTTTTCTGTTGTTTTGTGTCTTTTTCACTGTATTTGCTCCAGAAACCTGTAACCTGTAATATGCAACAAACGTGCGTCAAGAGTACCTGTTTATTTATAAAAAGCATAAGAATGGGGAATATAAAATACAATATTATGGTGTGAACAAATACCCCCAAACATATCTTTTGCTCGTCCTCGAGCAAACTTATTTTTTTATTCACTACAAAAAACCTAACCGCACTTTCGCAGGGAAACGCGATTGCACTGAGCTCGTGCAACAAGCCGTTAAACCTCTAGGTGTCCCTAGTAGGAGGAGTGTTGTCTCCTGAGGGTTTTCAGCGGATTACACCCACAAAATCCTATCAACTCGGCCCATTGACTTTTGTTCTCCAATTAGGTCTTCTAACAAGGAATTCTATTATCTTCTACTTGTAAATTATCCACCCACATTCTTCACACTTCCTCATTATTTAACTTAAGATTATATATATCCTGTGGACTTACTTAGCTTTCGGCATTTCCTAAGTTTTCCTTCTAGGGTTCCATCTCCACTTAGGAATTTTTATCAACTCTACTAAAGATACAAGTTCTATTCTTCATTCCTTTCTCTTATCTAAATTCCAATCACATATCCCTACGTGTGTGTATATATCACCCCTACACTTGGAAATTCAAATCAAGCAATCATACTCTCGTCCATTGTCCAAAGTACTAATTAGTTGGTGAATGAAATTTACTTACACATCCTTCATGCGACCGTTAATACTTCTTGAGGTACCAACGACCGATTACAAAATGCGTTTGCACTTTAAAGCGTACTTCCTAATCTTTGCAACACCCAAGGCTTTAGCAGTGACTCCCAAACCAGTTGGTCTAAGGCACTAGGTAATGAAGCACCCTCGCTAAATATTTTTCTATTTTTGCAGCCTTAAATAATCACAAAAACCAGTGTCCATTTTTTTTTCTTTATTCACACTTTTTCATACTGAGGACTTTAGACAAGAGCATTTCAAGGTCTCTTCTACTATTCCAAGTTTCAAGGTGCGTGATTGTGCAAATTGTAGGGTATACGTTTTCAGAATCTAGACTTAAGCTAGGAACTATTTTTCAAACTTATACTCAGATAAGAACATCAATACTCTTCCCTTGTTTCGACTTAGCCCAAGAAGTGAACCCAAAATTTGCCTATTTCTAAATAAATTACAAGGCATATACTTTCTACCGTTAAACTTTAAGAAAGGTTATTTTTAGGGTTTTTAATTTACTAAGTCTAAGATCTAGTTGTTCCTAGCTAGTTAACCTATCTGTCAAACTCTAGTCAAATATGGCCAAAATTGAATACAATAATTTTTATAATTTTTGAAATTTTTCAAATTTTTATGGGTTTTCAAATAAATATGCAAATGCAAAAATATGTACAAATGAATGCAAAGGAAGAAGACGTACCGAGCATACCCCCAAACTTGAACTTGACAGTGTCCTCACTGTTATGCTAAACCACGAGGGTCAAAAAGGCCGGTACTCCCCTGTTTATTTATTTATAATTTTTTTTATATTTTTAATGTTTTGAAAATTTTTTAATTTTTTTTTATTTTATAGAAAAGAAAACAAAAAATATAGACATATATACAAAGGTTCCCCCCAAACTTAAGCTTGGCCTTACACAAGCCAAAGGTTAGCACCAACCATTCAAAAATCTTATCATGGTAATGGTAGAGTTGGTGCAAGAATGGGATGGAAAGAAAAGATATGAAAAGCACGCGAGACCGTGTGGAAAGAAGAATGGTAGAATATGGTCTCAGTGGGGGAGAAGAATGGCGAAAGGAAGAAGGAAGTGGAGTACGATCTTGAGGGTGTAAATTGAGTGAATAAATGAGCGCAATATGTGATGACCGATATGTTATAAGCGATTGCGCTAACCTATCAACCCGTCGGGAAATGGGGTCAAATCCCTCAAGATTCGCAAGAAAACATCGGTACGCCGAACTTGGTATAGAAGATGAAAGCGTAACAGTCAGTTGTTCGGTCGGAACAATGGGAAAGACGAAAGGGAGTGACTTAGGGATAGTATCTTTTTCACCGTAGTAAACTGTTTCGAACTTAAAAGATTCCATTAATGGTTCGAAACTACTATAATCAACCGAGTCTGATGGCTCATCTGAAAATGTAAAGGACTCAAACTCGGGCGGTGAGTCATCAACATCGTCCGAAAAAGTGAAACACTCGTAAGTGTTATCATCTGTGAGATCTGTGTCAGATTCAAAGGAAAAGGTTTCAAGCTCACAGTCTTCAAGCGGGGTCGGAACGATGGGAAGGAGGGAGGGTGATTTAGGTAAAGGTTCAAGAGGATGAATTGGAAAATCCGATACATCAAACAAAAATGAGTCAACCTCAATATGATCCTCACCACTCTCCTCAATATTATCCTCATAATTCTCCTCAATATTCAACTCATCCATGCCATTATCATCAAAATCAAGACGCATATGAGATTCGGGAGAAACATTTAATAACTCGGGATGATGATTTGAACATAAAATTTCAATTAAATCGACAGGTTCATCATCCGAAATATTCCCGGCGTCTATATCCTCACTCAAGTGAAAGTCAATTTCTGTAGACACCTCCTCAAAAGCATGGATGTTTATCAATGTAGGATCTAGAGTGGAAGTGTAAAGATCGAAAGGATTAGGTGCGGTTTCACACGAAAGGGGTTCCTCACAATCTGGCAAATCACACTGTAGGGTGTTTTTCGTCACCCCATTGAGATGGGAATACGCGAGCGCTTGTCAGGCGTACTACAGATTCCCCCTGCCTAGGGTAGGCGGGGGGTTTAATGATTGTGGGGATCCGAATCTCCGGCAGCCGCGGACTAAGCTACCGTTAATTACCCCTCGCCTTTGGGGCGAGGGAACCTCTGATTAACGGGTTAAATTGGTCATGCGAACTCAATGTGCAGTGTGCGTGTGTTTTGTTTTGAAATGGGGTTTTGGATATATCGGGAGCCACGCAGAGTTTTTACGGGGGTCCCGCTACCCGGATAGCGGGCTGGGGGTCAAGGGGGCTAGCAGCCCTCTTGCGGGGTTCGGGGCAGCGCCCCGGCCCGAAATTTTTTTTGAGGGGGAGAATGTGGCGGAGTATGTATATGTGTAAATTTGTATACATATGTATATGTATATGTATGTACATAAAAAGAGAGAGAAAAGGCATCCAAGGGATGCGTGGGGGCCAGCGCCTTGAGCGCTGTGCGTTAGGTGCTGTGCGCTCAGCGCGCGCGCGCGCCACGTGTCGGCACGCGGGCGCCTTGCGCACTTGCGCAGGTGCGCACTTGCGCAGGTGCGTAAGCGCGCGCGCCACGTGTCGGCACGCGGGCGCCTTGCGCCCTTGCGCAAGCGCGCAGGTGCGCAAGCGCGCACGCCACGTGTCGGCACGCGGGCGCCTTACGCACTTGCGCAAGCGCACAGGTGCGCAAGCGCGCACGCCATGTGTCGGCACGCGGGCGCCTTGCGCACTTGCGCAAGCGCGCAGGTGAGGCACAAGAGGCTTTTAGCCTGAAAAAATTTCTCAGAAGAGAAATCAGAGAGGAGTTGGACTCCTGAATGTGTTTTTCTTCTTTTTTGGGGGGTTTAGTGAAAGATGTTCTTCTTCTTCCTCCTCTGTTAGCTGGATCTTGAAGATCAAGAGATGTGGGATTTCAAAATCTTTTCTTTTTGAGATCTGATGGAAGATCTGAGTTCCCCTTGATGGGTTTTGTGGTGAAAACTAATTTGTTTTATAAAAATGAGAGTAGAACTCTTGATTTAATTCAAAAGAAAGAAGAAGGTTTTGGAACCTTGAAGAAGGAAGAAAGAGCTCAGCTCTGAAACTTTTTTGGAGAGAGAAAAAAAGGTTCCTGAGATATTTCATTATCTTTGCCTTTATAGGCCATACATTTTACACATAGCCCATTGGGCTTCACAAAATGGCATTTTGCCTATTTCATGGCTCATGTGCCATTTCTTTTTGCACATAAGCCATGGGCTTTACAAAAATTTGGCTTTATGCCCATTTTCTTACATTTATCCATAAAATAGAATAAAGAAAATGCAACAAGATTATTTATTACAAAAATTTTATCTTGGCGTGGAGGAGGCCGGCCGCTTCATGTTCGGGCTCGACTCGGGCATGGGCCCACTGGGTCTGGGCTTGGGCCCACTTGGCTTGGGGTTGACTTGGATTTTGACTTGGTCAACCGGGGTGTAAATTTTTACCCCAACAAATTGCCCCCCATCAATAAATGCACACCACATATGTGGGTCGTGTGCATGAAATTGATGGATCTTCTTTTACTTGGAGGCGACCTGATTTGGTTCCCGCTTTTGGGAAGCTGGCACTGCCCTTTTTACGACATGGACGGTCGTTGATTGACATGACTCCGAGATGGAGTGTCTGTGATAGACGTTTCCCTTGGCCCGGATTGATCTGGTTCCCGCTTTTTAGGAATCCTGCGCTGCCTTTTTTGCGACGTGGACGGTCGGTGCTGCCCTTTTGCGACGTGGACGGTCGGTGCTACCATTTTAGCGACGTGGACGGTCGATGCTACCATTTTAGCGACGTGGACGGTCGATTCTGCCCTTTTTGCGACATGGACGGTCGGTTCTGCCCTTTTTCCGACTTGGACGGTCGGTTCTGCCCTTTTTGCGACATGGACGGTCGGTGCTGCCCTTTTTGCGACTTGGACGGTCGGTGCTGCCCTTTTAGCGACTTGGACGGTCGGTGCTGCCCTTTTAGCGACTTGGACGGTCGGTGCTGCCCTTTTAGCGACGTGGACGGTCGGTGCTGCCCTTTTTGCGACTTGGACGGTCGGTGCGGCCCTTTTAGCGACTTGGACGGTCGGTGCTGCCATTTTAGCGACGTGGACGGTCGTTTCTGCCCTTTTTGCGACATGGACGGTCGGTTCTGCCCTTTTTGCGACTTGGACGGTCGGTGCTGCCCTTTTTGCGACTTGGACGGTCGGTTCTGCCCTTTTTGCGACATGGACGGTCGGTGCTGCCCTTTTAGCGACTTGGACGGTCGGTGCTGCCCTTTTAGCGACGTGGACGGTCGGTGCTGCCCTTTTTGCGACTTGGACGGTCGATGCTGCCCTTTTAGCGACTTGGACGGTCGGTGCTGCCCTTTTAGCGACGTGGACGGTCGGTGCTGCCATTTTAGCGACGTGGACGGTCGATTCTGCCCTTTTTGCGACATGGACGGTCGGTTCTGCCCTTTTTGCGACTTGGACGGTCGGTGCTGCCCTTTTAGCGACGTGGACGGTCGGTGCTTGATTTGACTTGCTCTGCTTCTTGCAACGTCAGGGGTAGACTTGACTTGCTCCGCTTCTTGCGGTGTCGAAGTGGAAATTGACTTGTTGATTTTGATTTGGGTTGACATCAGCATCGCTATACTGGAATATGGTACCAGGAGCGAATCATCATCTGTCATTGAGAGGATTCTGGGATTTTGGTTTTTATTTGGCATCTGCATTGCTGCACTGGAATAATGCCAGGAGCAACTCATCATTTGCCCCAAGAGGATTTGGGAGAGATTGGGATTGTTTCACGCCCGTGGATTGTATACGGTTTTGCAGGATGTATGATCCAGACCGTAGGGCCGAAAAAAATTTGGGACTTTATCGGCGTCTGCATCGCTGCACTGGAATATGGTACCAGGAGCGACTCATCATTCGCCGTTGGGGTATGGGATTTGGAATTTATTTGGCGTCTGCATCGCTGCACTGGAATATGGTACCAGGAGCGACTCATCATTCGCCATTTGGGGATTGGGGAGCGATGGCTTAGGAGACAGGTTTAGATCCCTATCGCCTAAGGTTTTTTCAATTTTATGGGCCGTGAGGGTCCCATAAAAGCATTTTCTCCCTACGAGTCGTAAGGATCCCGCAGGTGTATTTTCTCCTTAAGAGTCGTGAGGACTCCTAAGTGTGTTTTTCCTTTATGAGTCGTAAGGATCCCACAAAGGTTTGTTCTCCTCATGTATCGTGAGGACACATGAGTGGGTCTTCTCAATGGAGCATAATTCCAAAGGCGGAGACCAGCCGCGTAACTGGTAATTGTGGTGGGGCATGGGTATGACGAGAATTATTTGAGCCCGTGGATTGTATACGGTAGTCAACTTGGGGACCAACCGTAGGGCTGGGAGAATTTTGAGAAATTGGATTTTGGTTGGCGTCTGCATCGCTGCACTGGAATATGGTACCAGGAGCGACTCATCATTCGTCGTTTGGGGACTTGGAATTTGGATCTTGTTTGGCATCAGCATTGCTGCACTGGAATAATGCCAGGAGCAACTCATCATTTGCCTCGGGAGGACTTGGGATTTGGGTTTTTGGTCGGCATCAGCACCGCTAACACTGAAGCGAAATGCCAGGAGCGAATCATCATTTGCCGTTGCCCGTTGGGGAACAATGTCTTAGGAGACAGGTTTGGGTCCCTATCACCTAAGGCTTTTCAATTTTATGGGCCGTGAGGATCCCATAAAAGCATTTTCTCCCTACGAGTCGTAAGGATCCCGCAGGTGTATTTTCTCCTTAGGGATCGTGAGGATTCCTAAGTGTGTTGCTCCTTTGTGAGTCGTAAGGATCTCACACAGGGGTTTTCTCCTCACAAGGTCTAGAGGACTTTGCGAGTGTATTTCATCTCTTTTCACGAGTTTGCGCCCTTTCGGGTTTTCACAGACTCGCCGGTAGTCCTGCTGTTTTTACTCACGGAGCCCTTTCGGGTTTTCATCCGTGCCCGTTTTGTTTGTGGACATACCGTTTATTATTTTTTTTCTTTTATTATTATTTTTTTGCCGCTGGTGGGACTTTAAAAGTGTCTCACCGGCAGGATTTGGGAGAGATAGGGGTCATTTATGCCCGTGGATTGTATACGGTTTTGAAGGATGTATGATCCAGACCGTAGGGCTGATGTGCTCAATTCGCCTGCGACTTGGAGCATTCATGTGTAGTATTTCTTGAGATATCGTCCATTGATGGGTGGCATGGGCCTTTCTCCCTCGGCACTTATTAGTTGGTAGGATCCTCCGTCGAACACTTTCTCGATGACGTATGGTCCTTCCCAGTTCGGCTCGAATTTTCCCTTGGCATGTCGATTGGGGATGATCGGTCTTTTGAGGACCAGCACCAATTCACCTTTCTTGAAAGCGCGGAGACGGGTTATCTTGTCATAGGCCCGTGACATTTGGGCTCGGTATAGCTCCAGATTTTGCTGCACCGCGAACCTCTTTTCTTCGAGGGCATCGAGTTCTTCAAGTCGAAGGAGCACGTTTTCCTCTTCTGTCAACTCATGTTGAACGGCCATTCTTAAGCTTGGAACTTCGACTTCGAGGGGGAGGACCGCCTCCACTCCGAAGAGCAATGAGTATGGAGTGGACTGAGTTGGAGTACGGTGCGTGGTACGATATGCCCACAATGCCTCGTGAAGCTTGAGATTCCAGTCTCTCTTGTTGGCTGAAGCATTTTTCCTCAGGAGCTTGCATAGAGTCTTATTGAAGGCTTCAGCTAGCCCATTGGCTCTTGGATTATAGATGGAGGAATATCTCCAGTCTATCTTGTGCTGAGTAGCGAACCTTGAGACATTGAAGCTCTTGAAAGAAGGCCCGTTGTCAGAAATGATTCTTCTTGGTGTACCGAAGCGGTATAGAATATTATGCTGGAAGAATGTCAGAATATCCTTTGTCTTAACTTCTTTTAGCGGGACAGCTTCAGCCCATCTGGAGAAGTAGTCTGTCGCGGCCAGTATGAACCAGTGGCCTTTAGATGACGGAGGATCAATTGGGCCAACAATGTTGGTGCCCCAGACTTCGAAGGGCCACGACGCCACCGTAGGATGCAATGGATTGGGATGCTTGTGAATAAAATCACCGTGAATTTGGCAGATATAACATTTCTTTGCATGCTCTCCGCAATCCCGTATCATGGTGGGCCAGTAATACCCAAGCCGTTTGATTTGAAGTCGCATCTTGGGGCCAGATTGATGAGCACCGCAAACGCCCGAGTGGACATCTTTCATGACCTTTTGGGCTTCAGCCAATGACAGACACCTGAGCCAGAGTTGGTCATATGACCTGCGGTATAACGTGTCATTTACAAACACGTATCGGAGGGCTCTTTTCTTCAGCAGAATCCTCGCAGATTTTTCTTCGGGCAGCTTGTCGTATCGGAGATACTCTATGAAGGGTTCTCTCCAATCGGGCTCGTCTTGGATGATCGAAGCTTCTTCCGCCGGACTGCTCTTCTGTTCCGCGCTTTCCTCTTCTCGTAGAGAGACTGGGGGTAGAATTTGCCGGCTCCTGACTGTGATCAGAATTTCGTCCATGTCAGGATCAGCCAGCTCCTTGGCCAAGCGAGCGAGTACATCAGCCTTTCCATTCAACGCTCTAGGGACTCTCGTTAGTTCAATATGAGTGAACCGTTTCATGAGTTCCACCACTCGACCTCTGTACCGAGCTAACTCAGGTTTGTATATCTTATAGTCGCCGCTTACTTGGTTGACGACAAGCTGGGAGTCACCGTAAACCCGCAGCCGAAGGATTTCCATTTCTATGGCGAGTTCCAAACCAGCTATCAGAGCTTCATACTCAGCTTCATTGTTTGTCCGAGGCTCGGTGAGAGCAAAAGAACGCCGTAGGGTTCCCATTGATGGTGTGATGAACACTAATCCTATCCCTGCTTTTATCTCCGGGACGCTTGATTTACTGGAGGTTCTTATCGATGAGGCCCCATCGAAGTAGAGCTCCCAACATGGCTCGTCATTCTCGAGGTGCAGCACTTGTTCGTCGGGTAACTCACAATTTAGCGGCGACCCTTCTGGTATGGGATGAGCAGCGAGAAAGTCTGCAAGAGCTTGCCCTTTTACTGCTTTCTGAGGGGTATAAACTATATCAAACTCAAGTAGCATGACAGCCCATCTTGCCATTCTGCCGGCTAGGCTTGCTTTGGTCATCAAGTGTTTGAGCGGGTCGACCTTGGAGATCAGCATAACCCGATGAGCGAGTAAATAGTGCCTCAGCTTCTTCACAGCAAATATTAGCGCCAGGCATTGCTTTTCGATTGGGGAGTACTTGTGTTCCGCCCCGACTAGAGTTCGACTGAGGTAGTAGAGGGCATTTTCTTTTCCTTCCTCGTTATTCTGGGCAAGGAGCGCACCGAGTGACTCGTCCAGCGCGACAGTGTAGAGAATCAGTGGTTTATTTTGAATGGGAGCGGCCAGCACTGGAGGGTGCAACAAGTATTGTTTAATGCTTTCGAACGCTGCTTGACATTCGGCATCCCAGATAAAAGGAGCTCCTTTCTTCATTAGCTTTGAGAAGGGCCTACATCTCCCTGATAAATTTGAGATAAACCTCCGTATATAAGCAAGCTTGCCTTGAAAAGATCTTAGCTGCGTCAGACTCTTCGGAGGGGGCATCTCCATGATGGCCTTTATCTTTGATGGGTCAACTTCGATCCCTCGATGTCGGACTATGAAGCCCAGGAATTTTCCCGATGACACGCCAAAAGCGCACTTCAGAGGATTCATCTTCAGATCGTATTCCCTCAGTCTGGTGAGAACGGTCCTGAGATCTTGGATATGATCGGCCTTGGCTTTAGTCTTGACGACCAGATCATCAACATAGCATTCGACGACTTTATGGATTAGGTCATCAAAGATATTAGTCATCGCCCTTTGATATGCAGCACCTGCGTTCTTCAGTCCGAATGGCATTACCTTGTAGCAATATATTCCGATCGGGGTTCGAAATGCTGTGTGCTTCTCATCCTCAGGCGACATCTTGATCTGATTGTATCCAGACGAGCCGTCCATAAAGGTGAACAGTTCGTAATTTGAGGTGTCATCGACCATCATTTCCATGACCGGTAGCGGAAAGTCGTCTTTAGGACATGCCTTATTGAGGTCCCTGAAATCAACACAAACTCGGATCTGCCCATTTTTCTTCTTCACTGGGACTATGCATGCGATCCAGTCCGCATATTTCTCTTCCCTGATGAAGCCGGCCTCGATGAGTTTCTTGGTTTCCTCGATGACCTTTTCTTCCAACTCCCTTCTCATTCTTCGAGGAGCTTGTTTGACTGGCTTAGCATCAGGAGATATAGCCAGCTTATGCACGGCTACCTCAGGGGAAAGGCCAGGCATTTCTTTGTACGTCCACGCGAAGCAGTCGACGAACTCACGCAGCAGGGCAATTATCTGCTCTTTCATTTCCTCCGACAAGAGTGAGCTGATGTAGGTCGGCCTTGGATTATCGGGCGTTCCTAAGTCAATCTCGGCTAGCTCATCAAAGGTTGCTTGTCCGCCATCTTCGAGCTCTTGAGGAGCTTCTTCTGGCTCGGCTATCTCGTCATCATCATTTGATCTTTCGCTGGTCTCACCAACATGGATCATGTAGCACGCTTTGGAATCAGGTTGAATGTAGCCTATGCCCCGTCTATCTGGAATCCGTCCATCGATGAGTGCTCGGACCTGGGACGGATACCATAGCCCTTCGTAAAACTTTGCTTCGGACTCCGTTTGATATAACCGGCATCCGCACTTCTTAAAGTATTCCCGCATCTCGGGCGCATAGTATCTGGGATTGAGGACGGCTCTTATGCCTCTCTCATAGGCAAGGCACACGACAGAAAGGTCGTCCGGGTGCACAACGGGGTTTGACCCATAAAACAAGATGCCCTTCTGTCCACTTTTCCTCCCGGGAACGTAGAAAGTTTTCAGCTGGTCCACGGTGGAGATTGATAATGCATCGAGCTCTTTGCACATTTGCTCTGGTACCCTTGTGATGGCCAGGGACCCTTCAGCGACTTCGAAGGTCTCTCGTAGTTTCGCTTGCTGCATGGGGGGCCGATCTGCACAGCTGTTGCACGGCAGGTCCTCTTCTTCTGACTCTTCAGTGTCACTGCCAAGATGAGGGCGGACTTTGCTGCTAGATGGGCCTTCGGTAACAGATTCGTCCGTATCGCTGCCGAAATGAGGGCGAGTTTGGCGGAAGGACGGGCTTCCAGCGTCAGACTCATCAGTGTCGCTGCCGAAATGCGGGCGCGCTTGGGTATTTTTGCTTTTGAAAGTGATAGCCAGCGCAGATTTGCTTTTGAGTCTTGGGGCCGTTCTATCCTCAGTCAGTTGTGGCTTAGCATTTTGGTGGTTCATAAAGTACCGAGAATCTTCATATCGGACTTCATGCACACCAAACGGCTGGATGTCTCCGTCAATGCGTCTTTCTTCGCTATTTTTAGTATACTTCATGCATTGATGGAGAGTTGACGGAATGATGCCGTAATCGTGGAGCCACGGCCGCCCCAAGAGAATCTTATAAGATGTGTCGGCGTCGATCACGTATATCTTTGCTTCAGTTTGCAGGTCGCCAAATTTGATTGGCAAAGCTATAGACCCCAGAACTTGCTGGCAATTTTGGTTGAAGCCTTGAATGACAATCCTTTCCCTTGACAGGTGTCGGACGTCCATTGACAAACTCTTCAGAGTTCGCAAGTTCATGATGTTCACTGAGGATCCCGGATCAATCAATATACGATTAATTCGATCTCCGTCGCTGTACCCGGTCACGTAAAGCGGCCGATTATGCTCAGCTGTTCCCAGTAGCAAGTCTTCATCCTTAAATGTGACTGCGGCGACATGCAAAGCGTGCTGGGCTTCTTTCATATTAATTTCCGCAAAGTGAGCCTGATACCGCTCGGGGTTTTGTAGAGCGTGAATGAGAACATCTCTAAGCTCCTTAGATAGGACCAAGGCGTCGTAGACGCTCAGGAGAGACGGAAGCTTCCGGAGATGCGCCAAGACATTATAGTCCACCGAGGAAGGACTTATATTTTCATCGGCCGGTTCTCTGCCATCTTCTTCATTAGCGACATGTTTTTCCTTCCCTTTTGGGGCGTTGCCCTGATTTTGCGGTAGAGCCCTGCCGCTTCTGAGCTGGATTTGATTGGCCTTTGTGGTGAGCTCCTCGTCCTTTTCCGGAAAACAGAGATCATCCTCGGAGTCACTGCCAAGATGGATGGCGCAGCAGGTCGCTACTGGGATCTCTTCATTGGAGTCTTCTTCTAACTCCTCCAGAATTTCAGCCGCTTGTACAGGGAAGAACTCCTTCAATTGAATCAATGTTCTTTCCTTTTGTTCATATTCTTCGAGGGAATCGATATATTTTTGAATGGTCGATCTCCCTGCAGACTCTTTTTCGCGCCGAGCTGCACTTTTCTTCTTCTCGAGCTTCTTGGATTTTGAGCCTGATGGAGCCGCATTGGCAGCTGGACTGGTAGGCTCCTTCTGCCCTTCCCATTCCGTCCTGGGTTCTTTCCGAAGTAGCTTTATCATCTTCTTCGTCTTAGTAGATATGTGCGTACTCCACGGAGGCCGCGATGAGTCAGTTTCGTTTGTCGGGGCAGCGGGTTCGGCTGTCTGCTCCCAGAAGGCTTCAGCTTCCGTCTGTATAAAGTTAGCGGTTGCAACTTGATTGTTCACCAACACGCTTTTGGACAGCTCGATCTCTCCAGCCTTGTACTGCTTCTCGACCCAGTCCTTGAAGATATAGCAATCCTCGATCGCATGGCTCACTACTCGGTGGTACGGGCAATACAGGGGATTGTCGGTCATTTTTGCTTCTTGGGGTCTTTTCGACTCCGGCAGTTGTAGGCCATTGTTCAAGGCATCTTTAAATATCTTGCGGACCTTGTCCCTTCTGAAAGAGTAAACCTTGTTCTTTTTCTCCTCTAGGGAAGGCCCATCTCCTCCCAGCAATGGCTTTCGAGACCGGTTGGTTTTGGATTCGCCCGCCCTTCGCTTTTCTTCATTGTCGGAGGCATTGAAGACATTGGTACTGCTGGAACTCCCGCTTCTACGGTTGTCGTCCCGCTTGCTTTTCCAGGTTTTGTCTCTCTGAGAGTCCGGCGGGGACTCTTGCTTCGAGCGTTCTAGCATTTGGACTTTCTTGGTTAGCTCCTGAAATGTCTTGAGGCCCGCTGTACACAAGAATGGGACCATCCAATTGCTGAGGTTCCCAATGAGAAGGCTGACGGACTGGTCCTGCTCCAGCGGCGGTTCGCACTTGACTGTGAGATTACGCCATCGGGCGATAAAGTCAGTGTTGCTTTCATTCTTCCCCGGCTTGGTCCTCACAAGGTCGGCAATGGAGATTTTATCACTGACGCTCATGAACCTTTGCCGGAACAGAGACTCCATTTGGGCGAAGGTAATGACGGACCCGTCTGGTATGCTCGCGTACCAGTCGAAGGCGACGCCGGTCAGGCTGTTGACAAACTGACGAAGAAGGAGCGCGTCATTGCCCCCTGTATTTCCGCACGATGCTTTGAAGTGGGCGACGTGCTGGTTTGCATTCCCCGTTCCATCAAATCTTCCGAACTTAGGAATGACGTAGCCGCTTGGGAACTCAATCAGATCGTACTGCGCGGGATATGGCCGCCCACTACTGCCGATTTCTTTCTGAGCTTCGGCTTCGGCCACCAATGTTTTAACCTTGCTGGTGACCAAATCCATTATCCGATCCTGTGTTAGCGGGATAGTGCTATCTGGGGCCAAGGCGTCCCCAGAAGCGGAATGTAGCCGGCTTTCATTTGGCTCGACCAGTCTTGGTCCCAAAGGAGCAGGCATTGGCTGCCTCGGATTGTCATCACCCGGCTGATTAGTAGCGGCTTGTGCCTGATTGGGAGGCGCTCGAGCAATTTGAGCCGTAAGCTGCATTACCACGTTCGTTAAGTCGTCAATCTTCGAATAGAGCTTGGCCATCTCTTTATCTTTGCTCCTGAGCTGTTTTCGAAGTTCTTGAAGCAGCTCTTGCTCCGCAGTCCTAGGGCGGAAAGTCGGCTCTTCCTCGCTGTCCGAGCTTGACTCTACATGGACCGAGGGGTCTATCTGCCTATCATCCTCATCGAGAGGGTTTTCTTCATCCAGCAGGGGCGGCTGTTCTTGGGCGGCGGCAACCACATTCAGGCTAGATTGGGCTTGGGATGTGGTGGCCCCGTCCTTGCTTTTGCTGCGAAGGTTGTCGCTGGGGCGCCCGCCCGCCATATAGACCGTATGGATGATATATCCAGCCGTCTCTCTATCATTGGCAGCTGATTTCACGGCTCGCTGTCTTGACCCCCTTGTTTCGGTAGATGGTAGTCGATTGAAGGCGGCCGGCCTAACCAGGTTCTTGAATGGTGCTGGCGCTTCTTTTCTGGGTTTGCCCCGCTGCTTTCGTGCGGCACAGAGTGCTTGATAGACTCTTGAAGAGACAGTGTCATACTTTTTCTGTTGGGGCCGGGACACGTCTCTTTGGGGCACTGTTCGGACCGCTGTCTTCTTGATTCTGGCGGTCATGGCATTTTTCTGAACCCACTTTAGAGGCTCGAAGGAATTGCTGATTCTTACGTCCGACTCAGCCGTCGTCGCGGGGCAACCCTGCACTTGGAACTTCCCACGATTCCATTTGGCCGAAGCCTTGGCCCTCTTGTTGGCTCGATACCTGAGCCGCTTCTGCCTTAACTTTTCTGTTCTAAGCACCTTGCAGACTTCGGCTTTTTGGGAAGACGCCGCATACCGGTTGATGGAGGGCCTTGGAGATACGCCCGATTGTGCATTTGTTGGAGTCATCGCCTGAGCTCATCCGCAACTTTTAATTTTGCCCTTCACATCGGAAGTCTTGCCCCCAGCTAGAGCGCTAGGGATTCGTTCAGACACCATCTTAAGTTTCGGTTGTGGTGCCTTGGCGATCACGACATTCGGCCTCTTACCCCTTGAGACCGGCTTGGCCACCTGTTCCACTGGGATCTCTGCCAAATGAGCGCTTCCGGCAGGGTAGATGATGACAGAGCCAAACTGGCGGGGCGGTTCCTCCCATTGTCGACTGAGGCTTGCGGGGAGAACCACACGAGCGTTGATCTTGACCACGTACGGAATCGGGGTCGTTTTGGAAGTTGAATTCGTCTGGGAAGACATTGTCGTCGAAGGTTGATTGCTGCACGGAAAAAAAACATCATTTCAGTATAAGCAATCGATATGTATATTGATTGAGTTCGCATGAACGTTTAACCCGAAATATGGGAGGAGAGATTGGTCCCACCGGGCGTGCCAGAACCTGTAGGGTGTTTTTCGTCACCCCATTGAGATGGGAATACGCGAGCGCTTGTCAGGCGTACTACAGATTCCCCCTGCCTAGGGTAGGCCGGGGGTTTAATGATTGTGGGGATCCGAATCTCCGGCAGCCGCGGACTAAGCTACCGTTAATTACCCCTCGCCTTTGGGGCGAGGGAACCTCTGATTAACGGGTTAAATTGGTCATGCGAACTCAATGTGCAGTGTGCGTGTGTTTTGTTTTGAAAGGGGGTTTTGGATATATCGAGAGCCACGCAGAGTTTTTACGGGGGTCCCGCTACCCGGATAGCGGGCTGGGGGTCAAGGGGGCTAGCAGCCCCCTTGCGGGGTTCGGGGCAGCGCCCCGGCCCGAAATTTTTTTTGAGGGGGAGAATGTGGCGGAGTATGTATATGTGTAAATTTGTATACATATGTATATGTATATGTATGTACATAAAAAGAGAGAGAAAAGGCATCCAAGGGATGCGTGGGGGCCAGCGCCTTGAGCGCTGTGCGTTAGGTGCTGTGCGCAGGTGCGCAAGCGCGCGCGCCACGTGTCGGCACGCGGGCGCCTTGCGCACTTGCGCAGGTGCGCAAGCGCACGCGCCACGTGTCGGCACGCGGGCGCCTTGCGCCCTTGCGCAAGCGCGCAGGTGCGCAAGCACGCACGCCACGTGTCGGCACGCGGGCGCCTTGCGCACTTGCGCAAGCGCGCAGGTGCGCTAGCGCGCACGCCACCTGTCGGCACGCGGGCGCCTTGCGCACTTGCGCAAGCGCGCAGGTGAGGCACAAGAGGCTTTTAGCCTGAAAAAATTTCTCAGAAGAGAAATCAGAGAGGAGTTGGACTCCTGAATGTGTTTTTCTTCTTTTTTGGGGGGTTTAGTGAAAGATGTTCTTCTTCTTCCTCCTCTGTTAGCTGGATCTTGAAGATCAAGAGATGTGGGATTTCAAAATCTTTTCTTTTTGAGATCTGATGGAAGATCTGAGTTCCCCTTGATGGGTTTTGTGGTGAAAACTAATTTGTTTTATAAAAATGAGAGTAGAACTCTTGATTTAATTCAAAAGAAAGAAGAAGGTTTTGGAACCTTGAAGAAGGAAGAAAGAGCTCAGCTCTGAAATTTTTTTGGAGAGAGAAAAAAAAGGTTCCTGAGATATTTCATTATCTTTGCCTTTATAGGCCATACATTTTACACATAGGCCCTTGGGCTTCACAAAATGGCATTTTGCCTATTTCATGGCTCATGTGCCATTTCTTTTTGCACATAAGCCATGGGCTTTACAAAAATTTGGCTTTATGCCCATTTTCTTACATTTATCCATAAAATAGAATAAAATAAAATGCAACAAGATTATTTATTACAAAAGTTTTATCTTGGCGTGGAGGAGGTCGGCCGCTTCATGTTCGGGCTCGACTCGGGCATGGGCCCACTGGGTCTGGGCTTGGGCCCACTTGGCTTGGGGTTGACTTAGATTTTGACTTGGTCAACCGGGGTGTAAATTTTTACCCCAACACACACAACTCATTTTTATTTTCAATAGGTGATCTATTTAGGGCAATCGATGGAAAACAGGAGTTGTGGGCTTCAATTGGGTAAGGGTAGGTTTGATTCGAAAATCCTCTCTCATTCTCACTCTGTCCAACTGCCGACTCATACATTGAAAAATTTGGAGCTAGCGGGACACTAGCTACCGGTTCACTAGGTTGCATAAGGGTGGCCATGGACGCTTCCACATTCCTAACCATTTTGTTTGTTGCTGCGATATACGCCTCCAACGCCTCTTCCAAACTAGACTTAGGTGGTGAGGGGGTTTCAGTAAAAGATTCAAAATTGGTTGGATATGTTAAACTCCCTAATGGTTGTGTCGAAACAGTGTCTAGTGAAGGTGGGAAGGTTGGGTATGACTGGTAGGAAGTGGGTGGTTGGGTAGGGGTAGGGTCAACATATGGATAAAAAGGTGAATAATCGTGCGGGTCCCTAGAACTAGATGAGTGGAGAGGGGTGAAAGATCGACTGCGAGATTGAGCAATATGCTCAGCAATGGACATCGGCCTAGGAGTGACAGAAGGACTTGAAAAAGTGGTATCAACATATGGAAGTGGTGAAGGTTGACTAGGTTGACACAAAGTGGGTTGAAAAGTCAAACTGTTTCTCCTAGACTCCTCTATATGATCTTTCAGAGATTTTTTAGGTATGGAGGGATCATTTTTAAATTGACCGAACACATTGACATATGATGCAAAATTAGGTTCGGGATACCAAAGTTCAGTTAATGATTTTTTATGTGGGGTAACCATGTTAAAAGAAGAAAGGTGACAAAAAGGAAGGATGGATGGTGCAAGGATTTATTTGAGGCTAAAAAATTTTGCAAGTTCTATAAAATATTTGTCCTTTTTATTTTCATTTTTCATTAATTTCTTTCTTTCTCTTTATTTGGAAAAATTTTGTTGCAAAAAGATTTTTAGAGAAAAGATATGCATCAGCAAAATATTTTATAGAAAAGAGTATGCAACAGCAAAATATTACTTGCAATTGGTTATTATTTGAAGCATATCACAAGAATCTTTATTTGGAAAGAATTGTTGCAAAATGATATTCGAGAAAAGATATGCAACAAAAAAGATTACTTGCAATCAATTTCAATTTTGAGCGGGGCCCAAAAATCCTGCACAAGACTTGTTATATGGAAGGGAATATATTTTTAAAGCGCACCAAATCGTGCAGGCATTTTTCAGAAAATATATGGAGAATTTATAGAGCAAGAAAAGAGAGGCTTACAGAAATTTTTTTAGAAGATGTTGTCACCAGAACGCAGCTATTCCGCGGCCAAATGGGGGTTCCCACCGCGGTTACGCGGCGGTAAAGTCGGCGCGGATCCCCAAATTTTTTTTCAGACGACAAATCGTCAAGGAGAGCGCGGTTCCGCGGCCTAAAGCAAGTTATGGCCGCGGAAAGGCGGCGGTTTAGGGGGTTCACTGCTCCAAAATTTTTTTTACTGTTCTGTTGTTTAAAATCTCTTCTGTTCCGATATCCCGTTTTCTGTTTCGCTTTCTGGAAATTTCCAGATCCGTCTCGATTGTTCCTGCAAAAATTCAACCACAAAGTATCCCTTCCAAAAATAACAAATGATATATATTTTTATATATTTTTGATTTTTTCAGATTTTTATGATTTTTTTAATTTTAAGATTAACCCGAAATTGCGAAAAGGAAATTTCTACGCCATCCCCGGCAACGGCGCCATTTGATTAGTGTCAAAAACTTGTATTTACCGCAATCAGAAACGACGTCGCTTCGCAGCTAGCCGGTGAGTACGGGTCGATCCACAGAGACGGGTAAATTCCTTTTATGTGTTTTAACGAGTTGATTCTATTTGTAGTTTTGATTGGTTTATAAAAATCTATAAAAACTAGATCTAATTAATCTAATTAAAAGTCTTACTAGGGTTAGGCTTAGGGGAAGTTTTGGAGATTGATGTTTCCTCACCGCTTTCAATGCCGTATTTTAGATCCATTAGGTGTTATAGTAATTATCGATAAAGTGGATACGAATCTTTTGGGAAGATGTTTTCTTCCTCTAGATTCGTATCCTTCATTTATAGTTAATTACCCTAACCCCCATGGAAAACGCGCGCAACCGGCCCTTTATACTGCGGTTCACCGTTACCTCGAGGGGTAGGGTGCCGCAGGGAGCGGTTGTGCGCGCATGCATGGAGTTCTTAATGGGATAGTTTAATATGGCATTGAAAGGGGTGAGAGATTTCATCTCTCAACCCTTTCCCTAAGGCTAACCCTAACAAGCGAGGAGACTACTCGCTCATTAGGGGATGAAATAACATTTAAAGAATAAAAGAAAAACACTTACTAATGGTGATGGCTCCCTCCAAGCGATAAAGAACAGATCTGAATGTCACTTCCAGAATTTCTGAATTTTATTTATTGAAAAGAGGCATACAATTTTTAGATCTAAGATTACAATTTATAGGAAAATAGGAAACCTAGGGTTACAGACTCTCGCACATGCGTAATTACAGATTTGACCCCTGAGAATCCCAACACCGGAACCGTCGCAGCAACAGAAGAAATCTCCACCGACACGTGTTCCTAAAGGCCGCGGATCCGCGGCGCCACCATGGGTTTGGCCGCGGTTCCGCGGCCAAACTGTGGACTTGGGCTGTGAGATTTTGTGGGCTTTCTTCTGGGCTTCTTGGCTTTCTGTTTCTATAGTCCTTTTCTCTGTTAGGCTTCTAGGTATTCTCCAGATATTTCAGTGAATATTTGTAGCGATCTTTCAACCTTTCTCATGACATTTTGGACCTTGCACTGTTCTCTGACTAGGCGTGACTAGTATCGGTCTGCTTGTTGGTCAAAAGTCCCTTTTTCTGTTGTTTTGTGTCTTTTTCACTGTATTTGCTCCAGAAACCTGTAACCTGTAATATGCAATAAACGTGCGTCAAGAGTACCTGTTTATTTATAAAAAGCATAAGAATGGGGAATATAAAATACAATATTATGGTGTGAACACACATACTTGTGGGAGCTGGGTAGTCAAAGCACATCTTTAAATGTCCCTAGTCATGGGTGTATCGAGATTGGGCATCGATACTTCAGAGTAGACTAGTGTATATATTTCTAGATCCTGACGAAGGACGATAATTGGTCCCACAGCCATTGGTATGATGCACTTAAGATTGTTTACAGGTGCTCACTGGGGCTGAGTACACTGGACAGACTCGCCGAGAACTGGCTAGATGGTATTATACCTATTGTCAGATAGCAGTTCTTTGGTGACATGAGAACAGATAGTCTGTCGACCTGAGGTCGTCATTTGTCTCGTGTGAGTTCCCACCGTGCTTTGATTACTATCCTACCACGGCTCTACTGAGTCATGCAAACAGATTTTAGTTGGGTACAGGCCCGAGCCACATGGAAGCAGTGAGCGATTGTTAGGGATTCGTCTCTCTCGGTATAGGGAGTCGATGTCACGCTGTGTTCGGTTGGCCAACATCATAAGTCCCTGGCTAGGGCGGATTGAGAATTACTGATAGTTAGATCAATAGATTCTTGGATGGTCTTGAGCTACATCGGCACGACTTGTCGGGTTATTAGGGATCTGACGTTTTTCACCCCTAGACTCAGCATGCGATACTCTCAGACGAACAGACCGGATTGTATGGAGATTGTCACGGACAAGCTAAGTAGGAGTTCGGATGAGTTTGCTCATCGGCCTTCTTTTCGACAGGTACCTGGGTAGCCGTTACGTACAGCTAGTGTCACTGACGTACTTGTGGTTAAACCCACTGCCAGCGTACTGTCGAGTCTTTAGAGTCCCACATAGAGAGTTTCTCTAGTTCAGGCGAAACGATGTAGATGCCTTATGGTTTTACGAGCAGGGTTTCGATCATATACGTGTACTAGCTACACGTATTTTTGATCGGACAGATAATACTAGATGGCTTAGGATTAAGCCGCATTCTAGTATTATATTATTGGATTATATTTTATCTCTTGGTATTCGTTGTATGAATACGGGTATGTATATACGGTGAGGGGTATTCTAGTAATTTCACTAGAATGTTTCTAGAAGAAGACACCTCATTTTAGTTTAAATCCATTTGTTTAAATAGATAATAAGGTGGAGGTATGAGGTGTTATTAAGCATGGTTGCAGCATGGCTACTTTAGATGACTCATTCTTTTGGATAACTATTGAAGTATGTCACATTATTTTTAATGTAAATGATATGCTTCATAGTTATCAAAGCTTAGCCATTCTTCACACATTCTTCACTTGACATTCTCTTTCCTCTTTTGCTCTCTCTTCTTCTTCCTCAAACCCTAAACACTCTCATGAGTTGAGAAACCTAGGGTTATTGAGATAATCTAATCCAATAAACATTCTCTACATCATCTAAGCTACCTAAATTAGCAAACTAGGTACTTTAGTTACCTTACTTTTGAGGTTAGAGTTTGAACCATAGACTCTCGAGTGGATCGTCTTCGACACGAGGAGGCCGATGACCAAGCTGAATCCGTACCAACGAGGAGCTTAAGAAGAGAATAAGATGACCCGAAGAACAGTCTACAAAGGTTGTAATCCCAACCTAGTAGCTAAAACTCTAGTTATGGTTTGTTTAGTTTAGTGTTTGGGCTTGTATAATGGGATTTTAGTGTATTGTGCTCAAGTTTTTAAAGTTTTTGATTCCGCACAGCCGTGGTTGTCACGGTAAGGAGCATATATACACTTACACTGGTATCAGAGCCTACCCAAACACTTCAATAACTATTTAGACGAAGTTTAAAGTTTCGAAATCGAAATAACTCTGTAACGTTAAATCTAAAGTCCAAGTTTCTGTCGAATTTTAAAGAGCTTCTAAATTTTTTTAAAATAATTTCAGAATGCTCCTTGTATTGTAACTAGAACACCAGAGAAAAACGATGCACTAACTCCAAGAAAAAACCGCCAGAATTGCCTATTTTCCCGCTATGGGCGGTTTTACTGTAGAGTTGTGTCTCGTGCTTCTTGTAGTGTTTTGTACTCTTGGATTTAGAATTTATGGTATTGTTTGATTGTGCCCAGATTTTATTTAGTTTTATCTTTGTGCTTGGGAAATACGGAGTGTTTCTAAGTCAAAATTTTAATATCGTTTATTCTCTTTAAGTTCGTATATGTGTTTCTAAACGTCGACTAATTGTTATATGTCGATTAGTAGGGGTTGCACATATCTAGTATCTTGTTATTGCGGTTTGTGGATATGAAGTATTGGACCGTCATGATTGAATAGCCAGGGGGATGTGAGAAGAGTGTTCTTTTCTTTCATTCATGTAATTTGTAAAAGTGATGTAATATTCTTTTGCGGGACACATCCGGGTTGAGGTTGTAGCCACCATTGTATTATTTCGTTTACTTCTTCTTGCACCTAGGATAGCCTAAGGTGGGGTGCACAAACTACTGGGTTCTTGAAGTGCCGAGTGGCCTACTCATTTCATTGAGGGAGGTTGCTTCACTTCAGGAATTTAGTAGGTATTTTTCTGCACCCGTAGGGGTATAGGGTGAGGGTTTGGCTATCCATCACGACCGTGGAATCCGTTTTTTGTTAGAGGCTAAAACGAAACATGGAAATCCTAGTATATCTAATATATTCATCTGTGTTGCTTGTGTTGTGATCTGTGATCTGGAATGACTATTATTGCGTGAGACGAATGGCTATATATATATATATATATATATATATATATATATATATATATATATATATTATATATAATAAACGTTGCTTATGTTTTACACCCGCGTTATTCCTGCCCCCGCTCTGCCATTAGTTAAGTAACCTAAAGGTGCATGACGGGGACCCATGGAGAATGCGGATGACATAAGCATATGTTTTAATTTCATTTCTTTCTGCAATGATAGGGTTAAATGATGGGACCACATTAATATTACTTAATGCAAAGCAAGAAACCTAATATTTGAAGTCGTTGGAACAATTGGAAAACCACTCGGTATTCTTCAAAAAAAACTTTTAAAAGCGGTGCTTAAACCACTCCTTTTCAAAAGCTATCCGGTTCCTTTGACTATATCAACATTAATGGTTTTCACCAAAAACCAGCCGCAGCCCTCCATCATTTCAGATAGGTATATACTAGTATTCATGCTATATGTTTTGACCTTCGTTGAGGCATAGTGTTTGGTAGCTAGTGGGTGCTTATTTGTAGCATAGATAGATGCATTAATCTAGGACAGGCGTACAGCTGTTTTGGCCTTCATCAAGGACTTGTACGAATGGGTCTAGATTAATCTGGATAATGATGGGTTGAACTTGACTTGCGACTTATGATGTTCTGACCTTCGTCAAGGTTTTAAGCATTTGGGGCAAAAACCATATCGGGAGTTTCAAACATACAAAAAACTTGCTAGTGTTGCATACCTTCTGGAGTGTGGTAGTTTTGGTAGGCTTCTTTCAAAATTATCACATAATGATAGTTAGGTCCCGATCCTACTGTGAGTATCCTCTACTCTTCGGGAAATTTTTTCACTTTATAATTAGCTAATCAAGTAGGTGTCTAGAAAGGTGTTAACGGGGCTACGCCTTTAGGAAAATGAGGTTATTTAATTGGGTCTGTGCGAAAGCACGGGGGGCATCCTTCCGAAGTACCAACACCGGCCTGGCCGAAAGATAAGCGAACTTATAGGGTGCGATTAATCCCGACTAATTCTTCTTTTAGGATTTGAAGGAGAATTCGAGGAAACAGTAGGAGCCATCCTGTTTAGATAAATTAATAACCAATCTAAACTTACAAGAGAATATATTGAATATTTCTTTTCTCTCTCTCCTTATTGCAGCGACCATGACGGGACTTAAGCTTATACTAGATAAAAACAAACCGACTGGGCCAAATTATAAAAACTGACTGAAGAGCAGTTAAATGGACCTTACTTATGATAAGGTTGCATACGTCCTCACAGCTAGAGCCCCCATGTTCCAGGTTCGGCGTCCTCGGTCGCGGATATTGAGCTCCGTAAGACTTGGGATCTGGATTGCGCGAAAACCAAGTGTCTCGTGCTGGCCTCCATAGATAATGAACATCAAAGACAGCATGAGAAGATGGACCTTGCTTCCATCTTCCTCCATACCAAAGATTTATATGGAGAGTAATCTCATATCGCAAAATACGAGACCTCGAAGAAATTGTTTCAAGCGAGGTTGGCTGTCAGATCATCTGTTGGGGACCACGTCCTAAAGATGATTACTTTCATCGAAGAGCTCGCGGACCTGGAAACTATGTTAGAGAATGAGTTGTATATTGACTTAATTCTATAGTCCCTTCCCTCTATCTATGCCCAATTCGTATTGAACTTCAATATGCAGAAGCTGGAAGTTACACTTCCTGAGCTCCTCAACATATTGAGGGTGGCAGAGAGCACCTTGAAGAAATCCAAGGAGACACCCGCTCTGTTTGTCGGGAAATCTTTTTTTGCTAAATCCAAAGCTAAGGCCAAGGGGAAGAAGAAGAAAGCCCCCACCAAACCGAGAGGAGGTGTGCAGAAGGTGCAGACAAAGGGAAAGGAAAAAATCTGGGGATGAGCCATAAAGGAAGAGTGCTTCTACTGTCACAAAAAGGGACATTGGAAGAAGGATTGCCGGGCTTTAAAAGCCAAGAATCAGGACTCGAAGCAAGTTATGGATTCGGCTTCAGGTGTGTTCATGATTGAAAACTGTTTCTCTATTAACTCTACTTATTGGGTATTGGATACTGGATCAGGATCTCACATCTGTAATTCTTTGCAGGCGCCGAGAAACCGTAGAGTTTTGACCAAAGGTGATATGACCCTCAGAGTTGGTAACGGAACCAGTGCGGATGCTTTTGCAGTAGGAGAATATCATCTTAGATTGACGAGTGGACATGTTTTGTTGTTACATAACTGCTTTTGTGTACCCAGTATGATGTGTAATATTATATCTATATCTTTCTTATCTAATAAAGAATATAATTTTGCACTTGAAAGCAATGTCATAAACATTCACCTAAATCATGAAATGATTGGGTCGGGTACACCGAATAACGGAATATACGTTCTCAATCAATATCAAGTTTTCAACGTCCAAAACACGCTAAAAAGAAAGACTCCAGAATCAAATCAAGTTTTCTTATGGCATTGTAGACTTGGTTATATCAATGAAACACGATTAACTAAGTTACATAAAGATGAATATTTAGATCCGTTTGAATATCAATCATATACAACTTGTCAATCATGTATCAGATGAAAGATGACCAAAACTCCGTTCACTGGACATGGAGAAAGAGCCACTGAGCTCCTGGGACTCATACACAGCGACGTGTGTGGTCCAATGTCTACGCATATAAGAAGTGGCTATTCCTACTTCATTACTTTTATCGATAATTTCTCAAGGTATGGATATGTATTCTTATTAAAGTATAAATCCGAGGCCTTTGAGAAATTCCAGGAGTATAAAAATGAAGCAGAAAAGAAAACTGGCAAAAGTATCAAGATGTTTCGATCTGATCGGGGTGGTGAATATTTAAGTACCGAGTTCCTGGAAAATCTAAAAGAGAATGGAATTCTCTCTCAGCTTACTCCTCCATACACACCACAACACAACAGGTATCAGAAAGTCGGAATCACACCTTGCTTGATATGGTGCGTTCCATAATGAGTAATGCTGAGTTGCCGCCATCCTTATGAGATTATGCACTAGAATCTGTTGCATACCTATTGAACAAAGTTCCAACCAAGTCTGTGCCTATCACTCCATATGAAATATGGAGTGGGAAGAAACCCTATCTTAAGTATCTTAAGATATGGGGTTGTCCTGCTTTTGTCAAAAAGGTTCATCCGGATAAGCTCGAGGCACGCTCAATATTGTGTAAGTTTGTGGGATACCCTAAGAATTCTACGGGGTATTATTTCTATTATGCCGAGGAACAAAAGGTTTTTGTTTCTCATCATGCCCGCTTTATGGAAACTCAATTTATTGAAAAATAAATTAGTGGGAGCGCAATAAAGTTGGAAGAAATTCCAGAACCATAAACTATTACCGAAGACTTAATAGAACCTGAAGTTTCAATAGAACCGGACGCCACTCTGCAGATCTAGTAGGTAGTCTCATATGCCCGATAGATACTATGGTTTTCTCATAGATGGGGATCGAGAGGATTGCATCATTGATGATGATGAGCCTACCAGTTTTCAGCAAGCCATCACGAGTAGAGACTTGGTGAAGTGGCTGGATACTATGCGATCCGAGATGGAATCCATGTACACTAATAAAGTATGAACTTTGGATGTTGCTCCTCCTGGGGTAACGCCCGTTGGATGCAAATGGATCATCAAAAAGAAGATTGGTGTAGATGGACAGGTAGAAACCTACAAAGCTAGACTTATTGCTAAAGGTTTTCATCAAAGACCAGGTTTGGACTATGACGAAACTTTTTCACCAGTGGCTATGCTTAAATCCATTCAGATCCTAATTGTCATTGCTGCTTTCCATGACTATGATATCTGGCAGATGGATGTTAAAACCGCTTTTCTAAATGGAAGTTTAGAAGAGTGTATTTACATGGATCAACCAGAGGGTTTCATAGATAGTGGGAGCAGCGGAAAGGTGTGCAAGTTGCTTAAATCCATTTATGAATTAAAGCAGGCATTACGGAGCTGGAACATTTGTTTTGATGAGTTGGTCAAGGAATTTGACTTTATCAAAAATGTAGATGAATCTTGTATTTATAAGAAGATTGTAGGGAGAACTGTGATATTTCTCGTTTTATACGAAGATGAAATTCTCATGATAGGAAACAATATTCCTATGCTACAATCGGCTAAGTTGTTCTTATCACAGAAGTTCACTATGAAAGACCCGGGTGATGCCTCATACATTCTGAGGATTAAGATCTATCGTGATAGATCTAAAAGAATGTTGGGACTTTCACAGTCGAGGTATATAGACACTATACTGAAGAGGTTTAGTATGGAAGATTCCAAGCATGGTAATTACCCGCTTGTCATGGAATCACCCTCTCCAAAGAGATGTCTTCCAAGACTGGTGAGGAGAAGGCTCACATGAGCATTGTAACCTGCTTCGGCGGTGGGGTCGATAATGTATGCGATGTTATGTACCAGACCAGATGTAGCTTACGCACTTAGCGTTGTAAGCATGTATCAGTCCAACCTAGGTGAGAAGCATTAGATTGCAGTAAAGAACATTCTTAAGTACCTGAGAAGGACTAAGGGGATGTTCTTGGTGTACGGTAATGGGGACCTCCAGATCGAGACTTTTCCCGACTCTGGCTACCAAAGTGACAAGGATGACTCTAAATCCATCTTGGGTTATGTGTTTACCCTCAACAGAGAGGCATTCTGTTGGAAGAGCTCAAACAAGATATCGTAGCAGACTCGACGATGAAGGCTGAGTACATCGTTGCTAACGATGCCACAAAAGAGGCAGTCTGGATGAGAAAGTTCATTTCTGAACTTCAGGTGGTTCCATCCATTACTGATCCAATACCTTTGTATTGCGATAACAATGGAGTTATGGCTTTGGCAAAGGAACCACGGTCCTATCAGAAATCTAGATATATTTTGAGGCGGTATCACCTGATTAGGGAGATCATGGATCGCCGGGAGATCGAGGTGCGGAGAGTAGATACAAACGATAACACGGTAGATCCATTCACCAAGGCCATCCCTCAAGTCCAGTTCGAGAGACTATTCGAGATATTAGGTATGCGGTACGCCCGCTACTGGCCTTAGTGCAGACATTGGGTACTCAATACGCCAATAACCGGCCATAGTGCAAGTAATAGATTGTTGGATGTGTATGTCCTAGAGACCTTTATTGTATAGGATGCTAAGGGTATGTATGTACAGGACAATCTTGCTCAATATAATAGTATACTATTTGGTTTGCCTTTATCTTAACATGTGTATATGTTTTACTTGTTATTTCATATCGCTTATACATGTTGATAAAACCTTTAGGATCCTTACTTGACTATCAGCGTTATGATTTCAATCATACTTGTGGGAGCTGGGTAGTCGATAAGTACGTCCTTAAAAGTCCCTAGTCGTGGGAGTATTGAGACTGGGCATCGATACTTCAGAGTAGACTAGTGTATACATTTTTAGACCCTGACGAGGGGCGATGGTTGGTTTGGTCCCCCAGCCATTGGTGTGATTCACCTAAGATTGTATACATGTGCTTACCGGTGGTGAGTACACTGGACGGACTCGCCAAGAACTGGCTAGATGGTATTATACCTATCGTCAGATAGCAGTTCTCTAGTGACATGAGTATAAATAGTTTGTCGACCCGAGGTCGTCATTTGTCTCGTGTGAGTTCCCACTGTGCTTTGATTATTACCCTACCACAACCCTACTGAGTCATGCAAATATGTTTTAGTTGGGTATAGTCCCGAGCTACATGGAGGTAGTGAGCGATTGTTGGGGATTCGTCTCTCTCAGTATAGGGAGTCAATGTCGCGCTGTGTTCTGTTGGTTAACACCATAAGTCCCTAGCCAGAGCAGATTGAGAATTACTGATAGTTAGATCAGTAGATTCTTGGATGTTCTTGAGCCACATCGGTACGACTTATCAGGTTATTAGGGGTCTGACGTTTTCCACTCCCAGACTCGGCATAGTATACTCTCAGACAAACAGACCGGACTGTACGGAGATTATCACGGACATGCTCGGTAGGAGTTCGGATGAGTTTGTTCGTCGGGCTTCTTTTCGACAAGTACCTGAGTAGCCGTTAAGTACAGCTAGTGCCACTGACGTGCTTATGGTTAAACCCACTGCCAGTGTACTGTCGAGTCTTTAGAGTCCCACACAAAGGGTTTCCGTAGTTCTGGCGAAATGATGTACAGGCTGTATGGTTTTACGTGTAGGGTTTCGAACATATAAATGTACCAGCTACACGGATTTTTGTTCGGAAGGATAATACTAGAAGGTTTAGGATTAAGCCGCATTATTAAATCATGTACTGATTTAATAATGATCTAGTATTATATAATTGGATTATTTTTATCTCTTGTTATTCATAGTACGAATACGGGTATGTATTTATGATGGCATTCTTGTATTTTCACTTGAGTGCTTCTAGAAGAAGACACCTCATTTGTGTTAAATCTATTTGTTTAAATAGATAATGAGGCGGAAGGATGAGGTGTTATTAAAGCATGGTTTGAAGCATGGCTTCTTGTTTTATTCATTCATTTGTGATAACTATTGAAGCATGGTTGCAATATTTTTATTGTAATGAAATGCTTGATAGTTTGCATCCTTAACCATTCTTCACATCATTCTTTACTTGCCATTCTCTTTCCACCTTTGAGCTCTTCTTCTTTCTCAAATCCCAACCCTCTCATGAGTTGAGAAACCTAGGGTTTATGAGATAAACTAATTTTATTATCATTATCTACATCCACTAAACCATTTAGATTAGAAAACTGGGTGCTTTAGTTACCTCACTTTTGAGGTTGGAGTTTGAACTATAGACTCTCGAGTTGATCGTTTTCGACACAAGGAGGCCGACGACCAAACTCGATCCTGACGAATGAGGAGCTTAAGAAGAGGATAAGAAGACCCGAAGGACTTGAGCATATAGGTATAAATATCTTCATAGTAGATTAGAACCTATGTTAGTTTTGCTAGTTACGGCTTATGGTATAGTTCTTGGAGATTAGTCGATGTTGCTCGCTTAAAATTGTTTTTTGTAAATTCCGCCTCTCTACAAACCCTGTGGAGTGTGCGACATCGACTTACACCATATGTATTCCAAACGAACCTTACTTATATATTGAAAAGAAAGAACTTGATTTCATCGATACCCTTTTTCAAAACTTCACCTCCACTATTTTTCGATAAAGGTTTAGATTCTTGGTTTTTGGCTTATTTGGGTTACAGTGGGGTCCTATACACTTCACATGATTTAAGTGCCAGTCATGTGTCATTTCTGGGTCGTGACATCAACTCATGAGAGTGTAAGGAATGAAGGAGGAAAAGCTCTTAAACTAGAGCTCACGAGAGAAAAGAGGAAAACTCTAAAAATTGGTTCAAAAAAGCAACTCCACATTCAAGCATACACCTTTTCTATTTGTTTTTCAAAAACCAATTTTTTCTTTTAAAATTCCAACCATGCTCGAATAGTGTAGGCAAATGAATACAATATTCATTTGCCCAATCCTTTCACCATTCCCCTCCTCTCCTCATATTACACCTCATTTCAATTTTCACAAAAATAGAAAAACCATGATGAGGTGTCTTCTTTTTAAAATGCATACTTGTATAAATACAAGAATACATCTCCGTATATACATACCCGTATTCGTATCGAAACAAAAATATCGAAGAGATAGAAAAAAACAATGAACATAATAGTAGAATATATATATCAAAATACATATATGCAAAATATTAAATTAGTACTTGATTTAATAATCCGTCTGAATCCTAAACTAGTTAGTATTATCATCCGCCCGATTAAAGTTCGTGTAGCCAGTACACTTATTTAATAAGAACACTGCACGTATTAATATACGGGCACTACATCATTTCACCTGAACCGGAAAAACCCTCTGTGTGGGACTCTAAAGACTCGGCAATACACTGGCAGCGGGCTTAACCACAAACACGTCGGCGACACTAGCTGTACGTAACGGCTACCCAGGTATTGAATGAAAGGAATGACGACAAGCAAACTCATCCGTACCCCTACCGAGCTTGTCTATGACAATCTTCGTACAGTCTGGTCTGTTCATTTAAGAGTATCGCATACCGGGTCTAGGGGGTGGATAAAGTTAGACCCTTAATAACGTGATAAGTCATGTCGGTGTGAAGCCCATCACACACTGAGAAATTACTGATCCAAATCAGTAAATCTCGTTCTCCTTAGCTAAGGATTTCTGGTGATGGACAGCCGTACATAGCGCGACATCAATGTTGGGTCACGGCAGCGCCCCGACCGTCAATCCGACGCCAAATTCGTTACAAAAATTTTATCAAAACTTGACGCTACCGCAACCAATACCCGGATCTTTTCATTAACCGTTAACTAGCAATCTAAAAAGAGAGTTCAGAGATTATACTGATCGATCCGTGTCCTTCAGTCTTCAATCCGCTCCCATAGCTTGTTGCGGCTGTCCCGGTGAAATCCGCTCTCCGATCTCGCTCGTTGAGCAGGCACCACGTCGAAGAACGTTTATACGGGCTCCCGCTTCAAACTGAAGCAATTCGGACATGAAGTTTGCTAGCCGACATGTCCAAGATGAAGTAGAGGAGAGTGTAGAATATTTTGTCTCAAGACACCCGACGAATCGGACGAAGGTAAATGAAGTTCCCATAATGGAAAATGTGAGCTAAGGAAAATTTTCAAGTGAAGGGAAAAACAAAATGTGCTCGGCCATCCTTGTGCAGGAAATGGCTCTCTGTGGAATGGCTTTTAAGTGGTGGTGAGAAAAACAGCTGAAAATGGTGGATGAATGATTAACAGCAATCAAAGAAAACCTTCACTCAATTTTTAATCCTCATAAAATAATCCCATCCCCACTTCAACAGCCACCATACTCCCTAAAAAAATCCACAGCACACCCAATCCCAATAAACAAGTGCCCATGCCTCATAAATGAAAACATGTTGCCAGCACACCAAAGTCACACCCACTCCAAAAAAATACCCAGCCCCCAGCAATTTCGAAATAGCCCACTAGGAAATGAAATGGCCCAATTTCGAAAAAAGAAACAGCCGAAGAAAAATAAATACATGCTCACATTTCACACAATAAATTAAACATTAAAACTAATGTTTAATCATGCGGAGAAAAACTGGCAACTTCAAAAGTAATCCCGTAACAAATTACAGGATTACTCCACAACTGTATATACATACCCGCATCCGTATTCCGACCGAATACGAATGCAACGAGACAAAAAATATTCTAACATAATATAATACTAGGATCCGGCTGAAACCAAAACCCACCAGTATTATCTGTCCGAAACATGACACGTGCACAAGTGCACGTGTATGTTCGAACCCTGCCATAAAACCATACGGCCTCTACAACGTTTCGCCCGAACTAGAAAAACTTTCTGTGGGGGACTCTAATGACTCATCAATACACTGGCACCGGGTATAACCACAAGCACGTCAGAGGTACTAGTTGTACGTAACGGTTGCCTATGTATTAAACGAAAGGGAAGCTGGCGAGCGAACTCATCCTGAAACCCTACTGAGCCTGACAGTGACAATATCCATACAGTCCGGTCTGTTCGTCTAAGAGTATCGCATATCGAGTCTAGGGGGGATAAAATCAGACCCCTACTAACGCGATAATTTGTGTCGGTATGAAACCCATCACCACCTGAGAAACTACCGATCCTAGATCGGTAATTCTCGACTACCTTGGCCAAGGTTTTCTGGTGATGGTCACCCGTGCACTGCGCGACATCAACCCCCAATACCGGGAGAGACGAATTCCCGACGATCCGCTCACTGCCTCCATATGGCTCAGGACTGTACCCAACTAAAACCTGTTTGCACGACTCCTTTGAGCCGTGGTAGGGTAGTAATCAAAGCACAGTGGGAACTCACACGAGACAAATGACGATCTCAGGTCGACAGACTAACCTGTACACATGTCACCTGGGAACTGCTATCTGACAATAGGTATAATACCAACTAGCAAGTTCCCGGCGAGTCCTGTCCGGTGTACTCATAACCGAATGAGCACTTGTATACATCTTAGGTGAACTGACACCAGTGGCTTGTGAGACCGGCCACCGCCCCTCGTCGGGGTCTCGAACTGTATACATTAGTCTACTATCGGAGTATCGATGCCCAGTCTCGAAACTCCCACGACTAGGGACACTTTAAGGATGCGCTTATAGACCCCAGCTCCCACGTATATGATCGCCATCATACTGCTGGCTGTCAAGCAAGAATCCTATGGGCTCTATCAACATGTACATGATGATAAAGAAAAACCAGATAGCATACTATCATCTCGAGTAAGACTGTCCTACCGGTATAGGTTCTCCCTCAATCCTTGCAATCACGTACCCGCGATCCAATAATTGACTTCAAGGGCACTATATCCAACAATCTCCCACCTGCACTTAAGGCTAATTATTGCGATGTCGCATACTCACAGCCCATGTGATACCGAACATCCAACTCCTCTACTAATCAGTTTCACAAAGCTCGTTTGTAAAACTATTGCGTTCGAGAAATAGCCTCAGTAAGTGAATCCGCCCTGATGTTTCTTTCGACGTCTCTCTTTATCTCAAATTCGCAGAGAAAGCCATCACCCGAAAATGAGCAATACCTGTCTTAGAAAATGTCTGGATATCTGATGGGACCCAGTTCACAAATGAACTCCAAATCCAGCGAACTTCTTAGACTGTATCGTCAACTGAATTTAATCAGTATCCTGCGCCACGCCTCCCTCAATATCTGCTTGGACCACCTTTCCAAAATACCGCCCCTCGTCAGAGGGAAAACTGTAACTCTGATAGTCACTCTGTCATCCAAGTCATTTTGGAAGCCTGGAATGATAACCGTCTCCCGAAGGAGGCTGTCGTTATCAAATCCTTAGAACATCGACTTATGTTCTTAAGCTGCTTTCTTACGTTTCTCCAGGATTGGATTAATATCATAACTTATTGCATCTAGTGCAAAAACAATATCTGGTGTGGTACTTGACATCTCATGATTGACTCAATAGCTTAAGCAAGTGATATGCCAATCATGCACATCCCTCTCCCCTTTAGTCTGTAAGACACCTTTAGGGAAGGTGACTCCATCACCTACAGGTTCACCACCATGCCAGGAGTCGTCCATTCTAAATATGTTTAGAATACTGTCTAAGTACCTAGATTAGGAAACTACCCAAATCTAGATCTAAAACTATAGATCTAGTAACCAGAATGCCTGATATAATATCCAAATCCTATATGGAGAAAGTACTGTGTGACAACCACAGTATAACCGATTGTAGTATAGGAATTTCACTTCCTACTATGTATATGTCATCCAAATACCAGGACATTACACCCTACTACCTTCTTAACAGATCCATCCCCTATTCTGATGAAGTCAAAGCCTATAACTGTCACATCAAAATTAGATGATTTATCTTCGCTATATTTGCTTTAGTTTATAAATAGACACAAGCTACTTCTCCACTATACTTCTACTGCTCCCACTGACCACAACAACCCTCTGGTAGAGTCATATACACGTACACTTCTAAAGCTAGTTTAGAACGACGCTATACTCATCCTCCTGTCGGGTCTCATAGTCTGGAACAACAGTAATGGCAAGTCTGGGTAAACAAGAACCTTCCTGTCACGGTCTTTGAGGCTACCGTAGTACCTCTCGGGTTCCTGAGGTTACCCACCATATTTGCGGAGTGTCTAGTGGAATGTCAAACCTGATCGAATCTTTAAGTCCTATTAAATTTTCAGTAATCGTTTGCGGTTCTGGAATCACTTCCAGTTCTACCATACTCCCACTACTGTTCTGAAAAAATCCATTTTACTAAAACTGTGGCGAGTCAAGAACAATATAAATATTGATTTTCCTGATGGTAGAAAGTTAACTCTCGTCAAAGCCCGGGATAACCCACAAACAGCCATTACTGAAACGTGCCTTGAGTTTATCCGGATTCTGGTTTTAAGCATCAGCCGGACAACTCCCTATACCTTAACATCGTAAGATATAAATTGATTCTATATATATCCAATATAGAAACAAAAGCACTAATTTAATTGGAACCAGATTCAAATCATGCAGTTGTCTCCAGTGCATGTCAACTAAATGGAGAGAGGCCGATCAACATTACTCAACTTAGGAGTGCATCCATTTATAAGTAACCTAAAAGAGAAACAAGTTTCTCAAAACATTACTATCAACTGAATACCAAACACAAGTATCTACATTTTCGATCACCTTGAAGAATCCTGATACTTGCAACACATGGTTCTCTACTTTATTCTTGTACCTATAACTTCTCAGACTTGGACCTTGTATTTCTACGAAACACTTGTCCAAAACTCGAGAAGTCATAAGTAAACAGAATATAGTACGAGGACCAACCCCTTTATCCTAATGGACACTGGACAACATACAATACTTTGTACAAGTCCGCTGAGTTGAATAACTCAAACGCTGTGCATCGTAGGTTGAAAACTGTACCCAGGCGATTTCCTAAAATATCACCAATTACAACGAATTCCGATATAATGAGGATGATCGCCTAATTCCCAATAACTTACTCCCACTCATCATCTGTAAAACCATACAGACGTGAGAATCAAACCTGGTAAATACATACCTTGGAGGAAGGGTCTAATTGAGAAATTAGTTTTCTATTAACAATACACAAAGAAACTGAAACATGAAAATGTTTCGAAAGGGTATCCGGGTATTCCTAGTAATGCCTTTTCCAGATTCATGACTGTAACCATACATTTCGTTGCCATATCTCCAAATCCCTTTATTTGTCTTTAGTCATTACCTTCTGTACACCATCTTTAAGCTAAGTGGTTTTCTTCCTTCCCTACCGTTCGGCACCAGCCTATGGTTTGGAAGAAGACTATCCAATTAGCATAATAGGTGTACTCTCATAATCCTAAGAGCACTCGCAACCTAAGAGAAGGTGATGATAAAAGACAACTAAATAAACCTTATTCTTATTTCTTCTGAACCGGAATCCATCCTCGAAAAAGTTCCTTCGAGTTCGTATATAACCATACGATGGATTTATCCAATGTTATTGGATGTTCGTAGTGATTCGGGGTGTTCTGGAGAAATACAAAGGTGAAGTATGAGTGGCGATGAAATACATGGTTTGGTCGTGAATCATAGTAGTCGCATTTTACTTTGCCCTCTTTCTAATCCCTTTATTTATCTTTACTTATTACCTTCTGCACACCACGCTTAGGCTAATTGGTTTTCTTCATTCCCTACCTTTCGGCTCCTGCCTATGGTTTGGAAGAACACTATCCAATAAGCGTAATAGGTGTACTGTCTCCTAATCCTAGGAGCCCTCACAACCTGAGAGAAGGTAAAAGGAAAAGACAACTGAATAGTCCTATTCTATCTCTCCAGAACCAGAATCCATCCTCGAAAAAGTTCCTTCGAGTTCGTATATAACCATACGATGGATTTATCCAATGTAATTGGATGTTCGTAATAATACGGGGTGTTCTGGGGAAACTCAAAGGGTAAAAGAAGGATTGGCAATGATGTATGCAACTCAGACAATCCAAAAACCAGTGTTTTAAGAAGGTTCGGTTAACTTGGTCACTGAGTTATAGTTTAGGGTCGGGTCATGGTCGCAGTCAAAGAGAGAGAGAAAGGAAACACTCTGCGTGCACTATAATCTAGATCAGAATGGTTATCACTTTATCTAATCAGGATGTCTCCCACTGTATCCTCGAATTCTCCTCCAACCCTGAAAGGAGAATTAGTCGGAATCACCCGAGGAGTAATCCTACTCATCAGTGGGAATCGGGATCCAACTATCATCGCATGATAACTTGATGGAAGCCACTCAAGTCACCACACTCTAGAAGGTATGTGCAAGCCTGGAAAGTTTCCTGTATGTTTGAAACTCCCGATATGATTTTTACCCCTAGGACCCAAGTGACCTTGACGGAGTCAACAAATCAAAGAGTCCTAGTCAAGTTCAACCCGTCATTATCTTGATTGCATTAAACCCATCCATACGTGCTCTTGATGGAGTCAACAAGGCCGCACGACTGTCTTAACCAATCGCATATCCATGCAACAAATAAGCACTACTTAGCTACCGTACACTACGCCTTGACGGAGTCAACAAACGCAGCACGAATACTAAGTACTACTTGTAAGATATGACGGAGGGCTACGGTTGGGTTTTGGCAAAAAACCTTTAGCGTAAAGAACTTGATATCGTTGAAGGAATCTAAGTGGTTTTATAAAAATATAGCGGCGAAAACCTTTGCTAAAGAGGTCACTCTCGGTGAAGGGATCTCGGCTCTTTCCCCGTAGAATGAGGTGCAGGATGTTCCAAACTGAATACCACGATGCAAAACAAAAAGTAATTGACTATAGTAAAGTTATTACATTGACGTAAACTTCTACTCAAGGGGTCACTCCCGATGAAGGGATCTCGGCCCTTGCCTCGTCGAATGAGGTGCTGGATATTCATAACCGAATACCACTGTGCAAAGCAAAAGAGAACGTCTGTAATGTCAGTTTTAAAAAAAAAACTTGGTTCCAACAACATCAAATATATGTTTGTTTTTCTTGCATTGATAAGAATCAACGCAGTCCCATCAATTGATCACACCAGAAAAGAAACGAAAATATAATATACGTATATGCCATCCGCATTCGCCACTGGGTCCCGTTATCACCCGTTAGGTTACTTAACTAATGACAGAGCGTGGACTGGACTAGCGCGGGTGCAAAACATATACAACATCTACTAGTATATATATCAATATATAATAATCGCTCCAGGCGTGATAAATGCAACATCACAGAAAAGTAATAAGTATCACAGAACAATACAGATAATATGGGAGCCCCGGGTTTCATAGAGCCGCAAATGAAACCCGACGTTCCCCTGGTCATGTGGATAGCCTGTGCAATGAAATTCTAGACCCCTACGAGTGCGGCAAGTTACCCGCCAAAACCAGAAGTGAGACAGCTCCCTTCAACAAAGTGAATGGACCACCCAGCACTTCACGGAATCCGGTAACTTGAGATCCCCTCATTGAGTCAACCTGTATCCCCTACGAGTGCGACGAACAGCCCGCCAATTCTAGAGTGAAGCCCCCTCCGTCTCAACGCCATGAGATGCGGGCCCGTTGCCCTCTAGAACCCGGCTATCCGTGCACCCCACCGTGGGGTAATTCTAGTGCAGAAAAGAAAATATATACAACGGGTACATCGACCTCAACCCGGTCATGCCCCAAAAGAATAATATACAAACAGACAGTGACGGCAGTCCACATGTCGGACGCTCGTCCCGCAATATCAAATGTACAAATACAACCAAACTGCACTACCATTGCACGCAGGCTATCCACCACGACAATCCACAACATCACAGCACAACACAGAATATCAACGTGAATGTCACGTTCGCAAATCCGTCTAAAAGGACTATAGCGATTAGACAAGATTTACCGATCAAATGACATTCACGGTCACAGATAGAAATGTAATGTACTGCTAAATTTAAACAATGTTAGAAAATATCGACTTCGAAATAACCCCCGAATAGCCCCAAACAACTAGATAAATCCATATCAAAACAGGGCTAAACTTGCAATACCACTGATCCAAAAATCTCACAACTCCACTCAAAAGCAAAACACACAATTGGGTGAAGAAAATGTGAAGTAAAAGAAATTCCTTGTGAGGGAAAAAAAATGATGGCTGTTGATTTTTTTTAGAGTGGAGATGTGAGAAGTAGTGTTCTAAAGCCACAAAAAAAAATTAAAATTTTTTTCCAGCCACACAATAAAAAAGGCCACGAAATTTTGGCCTGCACACCACTAATTTTAGGCCTGAGCACAAAAAATATAGTCCTGCACACAAAAATCAGAGGCCACCAAATTTTTCTCATCACCCAAAAAATTAAAAAATCATTGGTATTGTTTCGGGTTGTTTCGGTTTCGATAAATTTAACATCATCTAAACAACTAGTATACGGTTAATGAGTTGGCTCTGATACCATGTTGGGTCACGGCAGCGCCCCGGCCGTCAATCCAACGCCAAATGCGGAACAAAAATTTTATCAAAACTTGACGCCACCGCAACCAATACCCGGATCTTTTCATTAACCGTTAACTAGCAATCTAAAAAGAGAGTTCAGAGATTATACCGATCGATCCGTGTCCTTCGGTCTTCAATCCGCTCCCATAGTTTGTTGCGGCTGTCCCGGTGAAATCCGCTCTCCGATCACGCTCGTTGAGGAGGCACCACGTCGAAGAATCTTTATACGGGCTCCCGCTTCAAACTGAAGCAACTCGGACATGAAGTTTGCTAGCCGACATGTCCAAGATGAAGTAGAGGAGAGTGTAGAATATTTTGTCTCAAAACACCCGACGAATCGGACGAAGGAAAATGAAGTTGCCATAATGGAAAATGTGAGCAAAGGAAATTTTCAAGTGAAAAAAATGCGCTCGGCCATCCTTGTGCAGGAAATGGCTCTCTGTGGAATGGCTTTAAGTGATGGTGAGAAAAACAGTTGAAAATGGTGGATGAATGATTAATAGCGACCAAAGAAAACCTTCACTCAATTTTTAATCCTCATAAAATAATCCCATCCCCACTTCAACAGCCACCATACTCCCCAAAAAAATCCACAGCACACCCACTCCCAATAAACAAGTGCCCATGCCTCATAAATGAAAACATGTTGCCAGCACACCAAAGTCACACCCACTCCAAAAAAATATCCAGCCTCCCAGCAATTTCGAAATAGCCCACTAGGAAATGAAATGGCCCAATTTCGAAAAAAGAAACAACCAAAGAAAAATAAATCCATGCTCACATTTCACACAATAAATTAAACATTAAAACTAATGTTTAATCATGCGGAGAAAAACTGGCAACTTCAAAAGTAATCCCGTAACAAATTACAGGATTACCCCACAACTGTATATACATACCCGCATCCGTATTCCGACCGAATACGAATGCAACGAGACAAAAAATATTCTAACATAATATAATACTAGGATCCGGCTTAAACCAAAGTCCACCAGTATTATTCGTCCGAAACATGACACGTGCACAAGTGCACGTGTATATTCGAACCCTGCCATAAAACCATACGGCCTCTACAACGTTTCGCCCGAACTAGGAAAACTTTATGTGGGGGACTCTAATGACTCATCAATACACTGGCACCGGGTATAACCACAAGCACGTCAGAGGTACTAGCTGTACGTAACGGTTGCCTATGTATTGAACGAAAGGGAAGCTGGCAAGCGAACTCTTCCTGAAACCCTACTGAGCCTGACAGTGACAATATCCGTACAGTCCGGCCTGTTCGTCTAAGAGTATCGCATATCGAGTCTAGGGGGGTGGATAAAGTCAGACCCCTACTAACGCGATAATTCGTGTCGGTATGAAGCCCGTCACCACCTGAGAAACTACCGATCCTAGATCGGTAATTCTCGACTACCTTGGCCAAGCTTTTCTGGTGATGGCCACCCGTGTACTGCACGACATCAACCCCTAATACCGGGAGAGACGAATCCCCGATGATCCGCTCACTGCCTCCATATGGTTCGGGACTGTACCCAACTAAAACCTGTTTGCACGACTCCTTTGAGCCGTGGTAGGGTAGTAATCAAAGCACAGTGGGAACTCACACGAGACAAATGACGATCTTAGGTCGACAGACTAACCTGTACACATGTCACCTGGGAACTGCTATCTGACAATAAGTATAATACCAACTAGCAAGTTCCCGGCGAGTCCTGTCCGGTGTACTCATAATCGAATGAGCACCTGTATACATCTTAGGTGAACTAACTGACACCAGTGTCTTGTGAGACCGGCCACCGTCCCTCGTCGGGGTCTCGAACTGTATACACTAGTCTACTATTGGAGTATCGATGCCCAGTCTCGAAACTCCCACGACTAGGGACACTTTAAGGATGTGCTTATAGACCCCAGCTCCCATGTATATGATCGCCATCATACTGCTGGATGTCAAGCAAGAATCCTATGGGCTCTATTAACATGTACATGATGATAAAGACAAACCAGATAACATACTATCATCTCAAGTAAGACTGTCCTACTGGTATAGGTCCTCCCTCAATCATTGCAATCATGTACCCGCGATCCAATAATTGACTTCAAGGGCACTATATCCAACAATCAACCTCCAATCCAGGAGAGACGAATCCCTCACGATCCGCTCACTACCTCCATGTGGCTCGAGACTGTACCCAACTAAAACCTGTTTGCACGACTCTTTTGAGCCATGGTAAGGTTGTATTCAAAGCACAGTTATACTCACACGAGACAAATGACGATCTCAGGCCGACAGACTAACCTGTACTCATGTCACCTGAGAACTGCTATCTGACAATAGGTATAATACCATCAAGCATGTTCCCGGCAAGTCCATCCGGTGAACTCACCTCTAGTAAGCACCTACATACTATCTTAGGTGACTAACTGACACCAATGGCTTGTGAGACCAGCCATCGCCCTCGTCGGGGTCATGAAAAGTATACACTAGTCTACTTTGGAGTATCGATGCCCAGTCTCGATACTCTCTCGACTAGGGACATTTAAGGATGTGCTTATGGACCACCCAACTTCCACGTATATGATCGCCATCATAATACTGGTAGTCAAAAAAGAATCCTATGGGCTTTATCAACATGTAACGGTGATCCGTAATAAACAAATGAAAGCCCATTTAAAAATTAACCCAAAAAGTGGCCATAACCAAAAAGTGGCCATAACCAAAACATTTTCCAAATAAACAAATGAAAGCCCATTCTTCTCTACATGTACAACTATGCTCAATGCCACCTCACCCTCCACCTTATTTCATGAATATTCATAAATGAGGTAACCTTCTTCTAAAACAAATTCCGTATAAATACGGAATACAACCCAGTATACGGATCGAAATATATATACGCGTATTCGTATAAAAATACGAATAACCAAAAGAGAAAGTGAATAATGAACAATAATACGAGAATACACATTAAATATATATATATAAATTATTAAATCAAAACTTGATTTAATAATCCGGCTTAATTCTAAACCGCTAGTATTATCAATCGTCCGATTAAAATCTGTGTAGCCTATACACATATTTAATTGGACACCTGTATGTACTAATAGACATCTTCTAAATCATATCGCCTGAACCGGGAAAACCCTTTGTGTGGGACTCTAAAAACTCGTCAATACGCTGGCAGTGGGTTTAACCATAAGTACGTCAGCGACACTAGCTGTACATAACGGCTACCGAAGTATTGAGCTAAAAGAAGGCCGACGAGCAAACTCATCCGTACCCTTACTGAGCTTGTCCGTGACAATCTCCAAACAGTCCGGTCTGTTCATCTAAGAGTATCACATACCGGGTTTAGGGGTGCATAATGTCAGACCCCTAATAGCGCGATAAGTTGTTTTGGTGTGAAGCTCATCATCCATTGAGAAACTACTGATCCAAATCAGTAAATCTCGTTCACCTTGGCTAAGGATTTCTGGTGATGGCCACTCGTGCACAGCGCGATATCTACCCCCAATACCGGAAGAGAAAAATCCCTGACAATCCGCTCATTGCCTCCATGTGGCTCGTGATTGTACTCAACTAAAACCTGTTTGCACGACTCTTTAGAGCCATGGTGTTGGGTAACGGCAGCGCCCCGGCCATCAAACCGTGGCCAAATGCGGAAAAAAATTTACAAAACTGGCGCTACCACAACCCGATGCCCGGATCTATCCTAAACCCTATACTAGCAATATGTAAACTAGGAGTAAGACGGTTATACCAAACGGATCGTGACCTTCGGGTCTTCAACCATCATCCCAAGCTTCTAGTGGTCGCGGATCGAATTTGGTTGTCGATCTTCCTCCATCCATGATGATCCACCTGAGGGAAACGGCGCAAGCTCCAGCCTCGCCTAGCGAGGCAACTGACGCTCCAAGATTGCTAGCAATGGAGAGTGGAGGTGTAGGAATGTCTCACTTTCTTTTTCTCTCATGTGACATGCTCAAATGAGCAATCCAAGAAGAAGGAGAATGGAAGTGAGGAAAAACAAATGGCATGAGCAACTCAAGAATGGCTAAGTCTCACAAGAGAGTGTGTGAGTGAATCAAGTGAAGAAAAATCAAGAGTGTGGCATGAAAAGAGAATGGCTCCAATAATATTAACCATGCAACAAAAATATCTCTTCATTTTTACAATAAACAAATGTGTGCCATACCTCTTTACATGCCAAGTCCATGCTCATGCCAACTCACCCTTCCACCTCATTTCCCAAAATGATTTTCTAAAATGAAAATCAATTAATGAGTTGGCCATCTTCTAGAAGCTATTCCATATAAATACGGAATACAACCCGGTACACGTATCGAAATACATATATACGTATTCGTACAAAAATACGAATAGTCAAGAGAGAAAATGAATAGTGAATAATAATACTAGAATATATATATATATATATATATATATATATATATATATATATATATATATATATATAAATTATTAAATCAAAACCCGATTTAATAATCCGGCTTAACCATAAGATGCTAGTATTATTAACCGTCCGACTAAAGTCTGTGCATCCTGTACACCTATTTAATCGGACACCTGTATGTACCAACATACGTCATCTACACCATATCGCCTGAACCGTGAAAACCTCTGTGTGGGACTCTAAAGACTCGTCAATACGCTGGTAGTGGGTTTAACCATAAGCACGTCAGCGGCACTAGCTGTACGTAACAGCTACCCAGGTATTGAGCGAAAGGAAGGCCGGCGAGCAAACTCTTCTGTACCCCTACTGAACCTGACATTGACAATCTCCATACAGTCCGGTCCGTTCGTCTATGAGTATCACATATCGGGTCTAGGGGGCGGATAAAGTCAGACCCCTAATAACGTGACATTTAGTGTCGGTATGAAGCCCATCACCACCTGAGAAACTACTGATCCGAATCAGTACTTCTCGACTACCTTGGCCAAGGATTTCTGGTGATGGCCATCCGTGCACAACGCGACATCAACCCCCAATACCGGGAGAGACGAATCCCCTGATGATCCGCTCATTGCCTCCATGTGGCTCGGGACTGTACCCAACTAAAACCTGTTTGCACGACTCCTTTGAAATGGGGTAGGGTAGTAATCAAAGCACAGTGGGAACTCACACGAGACAAATGACGATCTCCGGTCGATAGACTAACCTGTACACATGTCACCTGGGAACTGCTATATGACAATAGGTATAATACCAACTAGCATGTTCCCGGCGAGTCCGTCCGGTGTACTCATAACCCAATGAGTACCTGTATACATCTTAAGTGAACTAACTAACATCAATGGCTTGTAAGACCGGCCACCGCCCTTCGTCGGGGTCTCGATCCGTATACACTAGTCTACTCTTGGGGTATCGATGCCCAGCCTTGAAACTCCCACGACTAGGGACACTTTAAGGATGTGCTTATAGACCACCCAACTCTCACTTATATGATCACCATCATAACGCTGGTGGTCAAGCAAGAAATTTATGGGCTCTATCAACATGTAATAGTGATCTGTAATGTTACCTGAAGTATGTACACGATGATAAAGACAAACTAGATAGCATACTATTATCTCGAGTAAGACTGTTCTATCGGTATAGTTCCTCCCTCAATCATTGCAATCACGTGGCTGAGATCTAATAAATTATTTGAGGGCACTATAGCCAACAATCTCCCATTTGCACTTAAGGCTAATTATTGCGGTGTCGCATACTCACACCCCGCGTGATACCGAACACCCAAATTCTCTACTGAGCAGTTTCACAAAGCTTGTTTGTAAAACTATTGCGTTCGAGAAATAGCCTCAGTGAGTGGATCCGCTCCAATGTTTCTTTCTATGTCTCTCTTTATCTCAAGTTCGCGGAGAAAGCCATCTCCCGAAATGAGCAATACCTGTCTTAGAATATGTCTGGACATCTGATGGGACCTAGTTCACAAATGAACTCCAAATCTAGCAAACTTCTTAGACTGTATCGTCCACTGAATTTAATTAGTATCCTGTGCCATGCCTCCCTCAGTATCCGCTTGGACCACCTGTCCAAACAACTGCCCCTCGTTAAGAGGGAAAACTTATAACTCTGACAGTCACTCTGTCATCCAGGTCACCTTGGAAGCCTGGAATGATAACCGTCTCCCGAAGGAGTCTGCCATTACCATATCCCTAGAACATCCACTTATGTTCATAAGCTGCTTCCGAACGTTTCTCCACGATTGGATTAATATATAAACTTATTGCAGCTAGTGTAAAAATAACATCTGGTGTGGTACTTGACATCTCATGATTGACTCAATTGCCTAAGCAAGTGATATGCCAACCATGCACATCCCTCTCCCCTTTAGTCTGTAAGACACCTTTAGAGAGGGTGACTCCATCACCTGCAGGTACACTACCATGCCAGGAGTCGTCCATTCTAAAACACCTTTAGAATAGCGTCAAAGTACCAAGATTGGGAAACTACCCAAATCTAGATCTAAAACCATAGATCTAGTAACCAGAGTCTCTGATATAATATCCATATCCTATGTGGAGAAACCACTGTGTGACAACCAAAGTATAACCGATCGTAGTTTAGGAATTTCACTTCCTACAAAGTGTATGTCATCCAAATACCAGGACATCACACCCTACTATCTTCTTACCAGATCCATCTCCTATTCTGATGAAGTCAAATCCTATGACCGTCACATCAAAAATTGATGATCTATCTCCGCTACACTTGCTTTAGTCTATAAATAGACATAAGCTACTTTTCCACTATGCTTCCGCTGCTCCCACTGACTACAACAACCCTCTGGCAGAGTCATATACACGTGCACTTCTAAAGCTAGTTTAGAACGACGCTATACTCATCCTCATGCCGGGTCTCATAGTCTAGAACAACAGTAATAGCCCGGGATAACCCACAAACTGCCATTACTGAAACGTGCCTTGAGTATGTCCAGAGTCTGGTTTTAAGCATAAGCCGGACGACTCCATATACCTTAAAATCGTTAAGATATGAACCATTCTATATACAATATAGAAACAGAGGCACTGATTTAATTGGACCCAGATTCAAGTCATGCAGCTGTTTCCAGTGCATGTCAAGTAAATGGAAGGAGGCCGATCAACATTACTCAATTAGGAGTGCATCCAGATATGAGTAACCTGAAAGAGAAGCAAGTTCTCAAAACTATTAATATAAACTGAATACCAAACATAAGTATCTACATCTTCGATCACCTCGAAGAATCCTGATACTTGCAACTCATGGTTCTCTACTTTATTTTTGTACCTATAACTCCTCAAAACTTGGATCTTGTATTTCTACGAAATACTTGTTTAAAACTGGAGAAGTCACAAGTAAACAGAATATAGTACGAGAACCAACCCCTTTGTCCTAATGGACACTGGACATCATAAAATACTTTGTATAAGTCCGCTGAGTTGAATAACTCAAACCCTATGCGTCGTAGGTTGAAAAATGTAGTATGGTTAAGAAGAATTACACCGCTGTTTAATGCTCCTTACCCAATCATCAACCGATATAGGTAAATGTCATGGACATAATTTCAAAAAGTAATATCTCACTTTATAAAATAAACGTACAGATATATCATTTTGAAATTGGTGCATAACAACGGATATTCAAAACCAAATATTTGCCGTCAGGCAAAACCCAAGGCGATTTCCTCAAATATCACCAATTACAATGAATTCCGATATAATGAGGATATAATCACCTAATTCCCAATAACTTACCCCCACTCATCATCTGTAAAACCATACAGATGTGAGAATCAAACCTGGTAAATACATACCCTGGAGTAAGAACCTAATTGGGAAATCGGTTTTCAATTAACAACTTACAGTGAAACTGAAAAATGAAAATGTTTCGAAGGGGTATCCGGGTATTCTTAGTAATGCCTCTTCCACTATTCATATTCATGACTGCAACCATATATTTCTTTGCCATCTCTCCAATCTCTTTATTTGTCTTTACATATTACCTTCTGTACATTACTCTTAGGCTAAATGGTTTTCTTCCTTCCCTACCGTTCGACACCAGCATAAGGTTTGGAAGAAAACTATCCAATAAGCGTAATAGGTGTACCTTCCTAATCCTAGAAGCCCTCGCAACCTGAGAGAAGGTAAAAGGAAAAAGACAACCGAATAATCCTTATTCTATTTCTCCTGAACCAGAAACCATTCTAGAACTGGAACATGTTCCTTCGAGTTCGTATGTAACTATACGATGGTGTATCCAATAAATGTGGATCTTCATAGTGATACGGAATGTTCCGGAGAAATCCAAATATGAAGTAGGAGTGGTGATGATATACGCGGTTTCGTCGTGAATGATTGCAGTCGCATTTTATTTTGCCCTCTTTCTAATCCCTTTATTTGTCTTTACTTATTACCTTCTGTATACCACACTTAGACTAATTGGTTTTCTTCCTTCCCCATCCTTCGGCACCGGCCTAAGGTTTGGAAGAAGACTATCCAATAAGCGCAATAGGTATATCCTCTCCTATTCCTAGGAGCCCTCACAACGTGAGAGAAGGTAAAAGGAAAAGACAACTGAATAGTCCTATTCAATTTCTCCAGAACCGGAAACCATTCTTGAATTTGAAACAAGTTTCTTCGAGTTCGTATGTAACTATACGATGGTCATATCCAATAACTGTGGATCTTCGTAGTGATACAGAATATTCCGAAGAAATGCAAAGGGTAAAAGTAGGAGTGGCAATGAAGTATGCAACTCTGACAATCCAAAAGCCAGTGTGTTTTAAGAAGGTTCGGTTAACTTGGTTTATGAGTTTTAGTCTAGGGTCGGGCCATGGTCACTGCCAAAGAGAGAGGGAGAAAAGAAACATTCAGCGTGCACTCTAACCTAGATCAAAATGGTTAATCACTTCATCTAATCAGGATGGCTCCCACTGTATCCTCAAATTCTTCTCCAAACCCAAAAGAAGAATTAGTCGGGATCATCTAAAATCACCCGAGGAGTAAACCAACTCATCAGTGGGAATCGGGATCCAACTATCATCGTATAATAACTTGATGGAATCCACTCAAGTTATCATACTCCAGAAGGTATGCGCATGCCTGGCAAGTTTCCTGTATGTTTGAAACTCCCGATGTGGTTTTTACCCCTAACGATTTCATGGCCTTGATAGAGACCAACGTGCCATAAGTCGCTAGTCAAGTTCAACCCGTCATTATCCAAGATTGATCTAAACCCACCCACACAAGCCCTTGATAGAGACCAACGTGACTACGTGGTTGTCGTAGATAATCGCATATCCATGCTACAGACAAGTATCACGCAACTACCGTACACTATGCCTTGATAGAGACCAACGTACATAGCACGAATACTACGAGATACCTATCTGAAATGACGGAGGGCTACGGCTGGTTTTTGGCGAAAAACCTTTAACGTAATGAACTTGATATCATTGAAGGAACCGAGTGGTTTTACAAATGTATAGTGGCGAAAAGTTTTGCTAAAGAGGTCACTCCCGGTGAAGGGATCTCGGCTCTTTCCTCATCGAATGAGGTGCAGGATTTCCTAAACTGAATACTACAATGCAAAGCAAAAGAATCGACTATAGTGAAGTTATTACACTGACGCAAACTTCTGCCCAAGGGGTCACTCCCGATGAAAGGATCTCGGCCCTTGCCTCGTCGAATGAGGTGCTGGATATTCATAACCGAATATCACTTTGCAAAGCAAAATAAAATGTCTGTAATGTCTTTTTAAAAAAATCTTGGTTCCAAAAACATCATATATAGGTTTTTTTTATTATCTTGCATTGATTTAAATTAACGTAGTCCTATCAATTAATCACACCAGAAAAGAACGAAAATATGATGTACGTATATGCCATCCGCATTCGCCACTGGGCCCCGTCATCACCCGTTAGGTTACTTAACTAACGACAGAGCGGGGGCTGGACTAGCGCGGGTGCAAAACATATACAACATCTAATAGTATATATATATAACATTCGTCTCATGCATGATATAAGCAACATCACAGAACACACGGATAATCTGGGAGCCCCGGGTTTCCTTTGAGCCGCAAGTGAAACCCAACGTTCCCCTGGTCATGTAGATAGCCTGTGCAATGAAAACCTAGACCCCTACGAGCGTGGCAAGTCACCCGCCAAAACCAGAAGTGAGGCAACCCCCTTCATCAAAGTGAATGGGCCACCTGGCACTTCAAGGAATCCGGTAACTTGAGAACCCTTTCGTGGGTCAACCTGTACCCCCTACGAGTGCGGCGAATAGCCCGCCAATTCTAGAGTGAGGCCCCCTCCGTCTCAACGCCATAAGATGCAGGCCCGTTTCTCTCTAAAACCCGGCTATTCGTGCACTCCACCGCGGGGTAATCCTAGCAGAAAAGAATACAAGGGTGATATCGACTTCAACCCGGTCGTGTCCCAAACAAATAATATAAAAAATGGCAGTGACGGCAGTCCACATGTCGGACGCTCTCCCCGCAAAATCAAATATACAAATGAATCTAAACTGTACTACCATTGCACCACTGGCTATCCACCACGACAATCCTGTTAGTGTTTATGCCCTAGAAGGCCATTACTGTATCATACTAGCTTGTATATTACTTAATGGAAGCTTGGGATATTCACATGTATATAACAGTCTTGCTAAACATGGTAGTATGCTACTTGGTTTTTCTATCTTAATATGTGAGTATACGTATTGATAGAGCTCTTAGGATCTTGCTTGTCTACCAGCGTTGTGATGGCAGTCACACTAGTGGGGGCTGGGTAGTCTACAAGCACATCCTTATTCAGGTCCCTGGTCGTTGGATTATCGAGACAGAGCATCGATACTCCGGAGTAGACTAGTGTGTACGCTTCTCATCCCAGTTGGGGAGATGGTCTGTCCCACAGCCGTCAGTACGTCGTACTGGAGATAGTATACAGGTGCTCGTTAGGTTACGGGTACACCGGACAGGACTCACAGGGAACTGTTGGTTGGTTTGATACCAGTCGTCAGTGAACAGTTCCCAGGTGACATGAGTACAGCGTAGTCCGCAGACTTGACACTGCTACTTCGCCTCGAGTGTGTCCCACTGTTCTTAGATTGCTACCCTACCACGGCTCAAAGGAGTCGTGCAAACAGGTAGCAGTTGGGTGCAGTCCCGAGCACTTGGAGGCAGTGGCGGTTAGACAGGATTCGTCCCTCCCGGTATTGGGAGTAGATATCGTGCTGTGTCAGAGAGCCATTACGCAAAGTCCCTGGCCAGGGCAAGCGAGATTTGCTGGTAGGTTCCAGCAGTTTCTCAGGGTGTAATGGGCTTCACTCCGACACGACTTATACCGCTATTAGGGGACTGACGCTTGCCGCCCCCCTAGGCCCGATATGCGATAGTCTTGGACGAACGGACCGGACTGTATGGAGATTGTCACATCAGACTCAGTAGGAGTTCGGATGGGTTTACTCATCGGCCTTCTTATCGACAACTACCTGGGGACCGTTACGTACAGCTAGTGCCGCTTGCGGTCTGTGGTTAAACCCACTGCCAGCGTAGTAGTCGAGTCTCTAGAGTCCCACACAGAGAGTTTCCTACTCCAGGCGAAACGATATAGAGGTTGCATGGTTTTGCGACAAAGGGTTCGGACGCATACGTGCGTTTACGCGCGTACGACTTTCGGACAGTTTTTACCAGTCGGCTTTGGTTTAAGCCAGTTACTGGTATCCGGTTATTGGATTTATACAGTCTAAAGTTTTTCCGTATTTTTTACGGATCGGAGGGGCGTTCTCGTAATTACTCGAGAAGCTTCTAGAAGATGTGACTAAGGAGGTTTCTTTTGGATAAGAGAGTGAGTCATGGTGGTGATTCATTCACTTCATTAATGCACATTTATTGCTTAATGACTCATGCTAATGAATCATCACAAGATATTTTATGAAGCATGCTTATTCATTTCCTTTATTGATTATTCTAAAATAAGAATGCTTCATAATATTATGATACACTCTCTCTCTTCTCTCATTATCTTATCTCACATTCTCTCTCCTCAAGCTCTCATCTTCAAACCCTAATCCTTAATCCTCATGTGTTGAGATCAAAGGATTAGTTAGACTAAACAATCCATAACCTACACTCTACATCATCCTTTCATCTTTGATTAGCAATCAAAGTTGATTAGTTACCTCAAGTTAGAGGTTTAGCTTGGAGTTTTGCTCTCGGGTGGATCGTCTACTACCTAGAGAAGGTCGAGGAGAACAAAGGAGGACGTAAAGAAGAAGGACCGGTTTCATTAGGTATAATCCCTAATCACTTGCAAAAGAAACTCATATGATACGGTTATTTATAGTTTAGCTTCGATTCAAGCGGTTAGTCGATGTTCGTTGTTTAAACTTGATTGTTTTTGAAAATTCCGCCTCCCCATAAGTACTGGGGTGTACTACATCGACTTACAGTGGTATCAGAGCCTCGCTAAACACTAAATAACTTAATCGCAAATTTGTACGAATTTCGAACGAAAAAACGAAGCCGGAAAACCCTAATTCTGTTTAGTTTCTGTCGAACTTAAAATGAAGTCCTAAAATTTTTCTAGTGTGTTCAGAGAGCTTGACATGACCACAGGAGAACACCCAAGAAATTCGAGCCCATGATTCGACTAAAGCGCCGCGGAAGGGCGGCGGATCCCACCGATCCGCCGCGCTTCCGCGGCCGAGTTGCCGAGTCATGAGCTCATTTTTCATGGGTGGGTCCCCTGTGATATTTGGGGTTTTCTGGAATATTTAATTATTGCTCAGGTTACTGTTTAACAGAGCAGATTTTGGAGCAATATTGATGTTGTTTATTCGATCGAAAAGTACAGTATTTGCGTATTGGATTATATCTGTGATTGTTTAATGTGTTCGTAAACCTCCCCCAACTGCTAGTATGTCGGTTGGCAGGGGGTTGCACATTTCTGAAATGGCAATATCTGTTTGTGCATATAAACTGTATTGGACTGTTGTGGTGTATAGCCGGGGTTTGCAATGGGTTATTGTTTAATTCATTTGTTGTAAATGTAATTTGTTGTAATATTATATTCGCGGGGCACTTCCAGGTTGCGGTTGTAGCCACCGTTGTATTATTTCATTTTACTGTTTTTGCTCCTAGGACTGACCCAATGTGGGGTACACAGACTGCCGGGTGGGTAGTTTGCCGTACCCGTAGGGGTCGAGGGTGGGGTAAACGGCTATTCATCACAACTGTGTAATCTGTCTTTTCTTGCAGGCTCAAAAGAAATACAGATTGCTTGCAAATCCAATATTGTTTATCTGTGTTCTGGAATGAATATCATTGCGTCAGACGAATGTAAAATATCTATATTATGATAGCTATTTAGACGTCACTTATGTTTTACACCCGCGCTAGCCCAGCCCCCGCTCTGTCGTTAGTTAAGTAACCTAACGGGTGATGACGGGACCCCGTGGCGAATGCGGATGGCATAAGAGGACGTTATATTTTCGTTGTTTTCTGCAATGATAGGTTAATGATGGGACGCATTATCTATAATGCAAAGTAAAACAAACCAAAGTTTAAATCGTTGGAACAATTTAAAAGAAACCACTCGGTTATTTTTAAAACAGATATTTTTAAATGCGGAGATTTAACCACTCCTTTTAAAAGCTATCAGGTTCCTTCGGTTATATCAAGTTCACTACGTTTATGGTTTCGCCAAAACCAGTCGTAGCCCTCCGTCGTTTCATTTGGGTATTCAGTAGTATTCAAGCTATGCATTTTGGCCAAAGTCAAGGCATAGTGTTTGGTAGCTACTGGGTTTTCATTTGTTGCATAAGATAGATGAGTTAGTTTGGGACAGTCGTATTATCATTTGACCAAAGTCAGGGGTATATACGGATGGGTTCAAATTGACAAGATAATGACGGGTAGAACTTGACATGTGACTTATGACATTTTGACCAAAGCCAAGGTCATAAGAGCATGGGGCAAAAACTTATATCGGGAATTTCTAAAGAAACTGAAATTTGCAAAGAGATGCATACCATTTGGAGTTTGATGAATGTTGGAAGGATTCCTTCAACATTATCATACGATGATATTTGGATCCCGATCCTACTGTGAGTATAAGCTACTTATCAGGATATTCGTCGCTTAACGATCAATGCTATAAACCTAGTAGGTGTCCAGAAAAGTGTCAGCGGGGTTACGCCCCCAGAGAAAAGAGGTTCTTTAATTAAGGAACTTCGCGAAAGCGTTGGAAAACCTCCCTCGAAGTATCGACACCGGCCTGGCTGAACGGTTAAGCAAGTATTGTACGGTGAGAATAGTCTTGGCTAATTCTTCTTTTATGGTTTGAGGAAGGATTTGAGAAACAGTGGGAGCCATCCAGTTTAGATAAACTAAAAACCACTCTAAACTTGCAAGAGCATCATGCTAAAGAGTTTTCTTCTCTCTCTCCTAATTGCAGCGACCCTGAAAATGACTGGACTTAAGTTACTTTTAGAGAAAAATATACTGACGGGGCCAAACTATAAAGATTGGCTGCGGAATGTCAAGATGGCTTTGACCTATGACAAACTGGGGTACGTCCTCACCGCTACAGCACCTGCTGTCCTTGGTCCCAAATCCAGCAATGCGGATAAGGAAATCCGCAAAACCTGGGATTTAGATTGCGCGAGAGCCAAGTGCATCGTGCTTGCCTCGATGAACAATGAACATCAGAGGAGGCACGAGGATATGTCCCTAGATGGCATATTTCTCCATACAAAGGAACTTTATGGAGAGCAATCTCGTATAGCAAGATACGAGACCTCTAAGAAATTGTTTCGAGCGAGGTTGGCTGTCGGGTCATCGGTAGGTGAACATGTCCTACAGATGATCGGCTATATTGAAGAGCTCGCGGACCTTGGGACGACTTTGGATAATGAGCTCTATACAGACCTTGTTCTCCAGTCCCTTCCTCCCACCTACGCCCAGTTTATCCTCAACTTCAATCTTCAAGGAAAAGAAGTTGAACTTGCGGAACTCCTGAACATGTTAAGGAGTGCAGAGGGCACCTTGCACAAGGCAAGGGAAACACCCGCTATGTTTGTTGGCGGTTCATCTTCTTCCGGGTCCAAGGCTAGGGCCAAAGGAAGGAAGAAGAAGGCCGCACCCAGACCTAGAGGAGGTGTTAGTAAGGTGGGAAAGAAGGGAAAGAAAAAGTTTACAGCACCGGTAGTTGGCCTGGATGAGTGCTTCCATTGTCACAGGAAAGGGCACTGGAAGAAGGATTGCAAGGCGTGGAACGCCAAGAACCAGGAACCGAAGCAGGCTGTGGCTTCGACTTCAGGTGTGTTTGTAATTGAGAATTGTCTGTCAATCAACTCTATATCCTGGGTATTGGATACCGGGTCAGGATCTCATATTTGCAATTCATTGCAGGCACTGAGAAACCGTAGAGTGCTGAAGGAAGGTGATATGATCCTCAGGGTTGCTAACGGAGCTAGCGTGGGAGCTGCGTCCGTCGGGGATTATCACCTAGGATTGACGAGTGGACACATTTTGGTTTTACATAACTGTTATTTTGTACCCAGCTTAACGTGTAATATCATATCAGTTTCCTTGTTATCAAATAAAGGTTATGATTTCACGTTTGTAAGAGATGTTGTAAACATCCACCTTAATCATGGTTTGATTGGGTCCGGTACTCTAAATAACGGCATATATGTGTTAAACCAACTCCAAATTTTCAATGTCCAGAACACACTAAAAAGAAAGTCTCCAGATTTAAATAAAGCTTTCTTATGGCATTGTAGACTGGGTCACATCAATGAGAGAAGGTTGACTAAGTTGCATAAAGAAGGATATTTGGACACGTTCGAATATCAAACTTATGACACTTGTCAATCTTGTCTCAAAGGAAAGATGACAAAGACTCCATTCACTGGACAAGGAGTAAGAGCGAGCGAGCTCTTAGGACTCATACATAGTGATGTATGCGGTCCAATGTCTACACATGCGAGAGGTGGTTTTTCCTATTTCATTACTTTCACGGATGATTACTCAAGATACGGATTCATTTATCTGATGAAACATAAATCCGAGGCTTTTGAGAAATTCCAAGAGTATAAGAATGAAGTAGAAAACCAAACCGGCAAAAGTATAAAGACACTTAGATCTGATCGAGGTGGAGAATACTTGAGTGCCGAGTTCCTAGGTTACCTAAAAGAGAAAGGAATTCTCTCTCAGCTTACTCCTCCATACACTCCACAGCATAACGGTGTATCGGAGAGAAGGAATCGAACCCTATTGGATATGGTACGATCCATGATGAGTAATGCTGAGTTACCGCGATCTTTCTGGGGTTATGCGCTTGAATCAGCGGCATATCTTCTGAACAGAGCTCCTACCAAGACTGTGCCTACCACTCCATATCAGATGTGGACTGGGAAGAAACCCCATCTTCAGCATATGAAGATTTGGGGATGTCCAGCTTTTGTTAAAAAGCAGCATGTGGACAAGCTCGAGGCATGATCAGTAAAATGTATGTTTGTGGGATATCCAAAGAACTCCAAGGGATATTATTTCTATTACGCAGAGGAACAAAAGGTTTTTGTTTCTCGTAATGCCCATTTTCTGGAAAATCAGTTTTTAGAAAAGGAAATAAGTGGGAGCGAAATAGAACTGGAAGAAATTCCAGAACCACAAACTACTGCTGAAAGTTTGGTAGAACCAGAGGTTCAAGAAGAACAGAACATTCCCGCACCCCTCCGCAGGAGTAGTAGGCCGTCTCATCCGCCTGAGAGATACTACGGTTTTCTCATTGACGGGGATAGAGAGGATTGCATCATAGATGATGATGAACCTACTGACTTCCAGCAGGCCATCCAGAGCGGCGACTCGGTACGATGGCTAGATGCAATGCGGACCGAAATGGAATCCATGTACACCAACAAAGTATGGACTTTGGACTTTGCTCCAGATGGGGTAAAACCCATAGGATGCAAATGGATCTTCAAGAAAAAGATTGGTGTAGATGGACAGGTGGAAACCTATAAGGCTAGACTTGTTGCAAAGGGTTTTCGTCAAAGACCTGGTTTGGACTATGACGAAACCTTTTCTCCAGTGGCTATGCTCAAATCCATTCGGGTCCTTCTTGCTATTGCTGCCTTCCATGATTATGAAATCTGGCAGATGGACGTAAAGACGGCTTTTCTGAATGGAAATTTAGAAGAGAGCGTCTATATGGATCAGCCAGAGGGTTTCAATCAGAGTGGGAGCAGCGGGAAAGTATGCAAGCTGCTTAAGTCCATTTATGGACTAAAGCAGGCATCGCGGAGTTGGAACATCTGTTTTGATGAGACAGTCAAAGAATATGACTTTATCAAAAATCCAGATGAACCGTGCATATATAGTAAAGTTGTGGCCAGAAGTGTCGTATTCCTCGTCTTGTACGTGGATGACATTCTATTGATAGGAAATGACATTCCTATGCTACAATCTGTCAAAGGATTCTTGTCACACAGGTTCTCCATGAAAGACCTGGGTGATGCCTCTTACATTCTGGGGATCCGGATCTATCGTGATAGATCCAAGAGGATGTTGGGACTTTCGCAGTCCAGGTATATCGACACTGTACTGAAAAGATTCAGTATGGAAGATTCTAAGCGCGGTAATCTACCGGCTTGTCACGGAATCACCCTCTCCAAAGAGATGTCTCCCAAGACTGATTTGGAAAGGGAACGCATGTCTATTATACCCTACGCTTCTGCGGTAGGCTCTATAATGTATGCGATGTTGTGTACCAGACCAGATGTAGCTTACGCACTGAGCGTGGTAAGCCGGCATCAGTCAGACCCAGGGGAGAAACACTGGAGAGCAGTAAAGAACATTCTCAAGTACCTGAGGAGGACTAAGGAGATGTTCTTGGTTTACGGCGAAAAAGACCTCAGGTTGGAGGCCTTTGCTGATTCCGGCTTCCAGAGTGATAAGGACGATTCCAAGTCCATGTCGGGTTATGTCTTTACCCTCAATGGAGGGGCGGTGTGCTGGAAGAGCTCCAAGCAGGACACCGTTGCTGACTCGACGATGGAAGCGGAGTATATAGCTGCTTGCGATGCCGCAAAAGAAGCAGTCTGGATGAAGAAGTTCCTAACAGAACTTCAGGTGGTTCCTACCATAGTTGATCCAATACCTCTGTATTGCGACAACAACGGAGCTATAGCTTTAGCGAAGGAACCAAGGTCCCATCAGAAGTCCAGACACATCTTGAGGCGGTATCACCTGATCAGGGAGATCATTGATCGTCAGGAGATCGAGGTTCGGAGAGTTGCTTCAGAAGAGAACATTGCTGATCCATTCACGAAGGCCCTTCCTCAGATTCAGTTCGAGAGGCTACTCGAGATCATTGGTCTGCGATATGCCAGTACATGGCCCTAGTGCAAGTGGGAGATTGTTAGTGTTTATGCCCTAGAAGGCCATTACTGTATCATACTAGCTTGTATATTACTTAATGGAAGCTTGGGATATTCACATGTATATAACAGTCTTGCTAAACATGGTAGTATGCTACTTGGTTTTTCTATCTTAATATGTGAGTATACGTATTGATAGAGCTCTTAGGATCTTGCTTGTCTACCAGCGTTGTGATGGCAGTCACACTAGTGGGGGCTGGGTAGTCTACAAGCACATCCTTATTCAGGTCCCTGGTCGTTGGATTATCGAGACAGAGCATCGATACTCCGGAGTAGACTAGTGTGTACGCTTCTCATCCCAGTTGGGGAGATGGTCTGTCCCACAGCCGTCAGTACGTCGTACTGGAGATAGTATACAGGTGCTCGTTAGGTTACGGGTACACCGGACAGGACTCACAGGGAACTGTTGGTTGGTTTGATACCAGTCGTCAGTGAACAGTTCCCAGGTGACATGAGTACAGCGTAGTCCGCAGACTTGACACTGCTACTTCGCCTCGAGTGTGTCCCACTGTTCTTAGATTGCTACCCTACCACGGCTCAAAGGAGTCGTGCAAACAGGTAGCAGTTGGGTGCAGTCCCGAGCACTTGGAGGCAGTGGCGGTTAGACAGGATTCGTCCCTCCCGGTATTGGGAGTAGATATCGTGCTGTGTCAGAGAGCCATTACGCAAAGTCCCTGGCCAGGGCAAGCGAGATTTGCTGGTAGGTTCCAGCAGTTTCTCAGAGTGTAATGGGCTTCACTCCGACACGACTTATACCGCTATTAGGGGACTGACGCTTGCCGCCCCCCTAGGCCCGATATGCGATAGTCTTGGACGAACGGACCGGACTGTATGGAGATTGTCACATCAGACTCAGTAGGAGTTCGGATGGGTTTACTCATCGGCCTTCTTATCGACAACTACCTGGGGACCGTTACGTACAGCTAGTGCCGCTTGCGGTCTGTGGTTAAACCCACTGCCAGCGTAGTAGTCGAGTCTCTAGAGTCCCACACAGAGAGTTTCCTACTCCAGGCGAAACGATATAGAGGTTGCATGGTTTTGCGACAAAGGGTTCGGACGCATACGTGCGTTTACGCGCGTACGACTTTCGGACAGTTTTTACCAGTCGGCTTTGGTTTAAGCCAGTTACTGGTATCCGGTTATTGGATTTATACAGTCTAAAGTTTTTCCGTATTTTTTACGGATCGGAGGGGCGTTCTCGTAATTACTCGAGAAGCTTCTAGAAGATGTGACTAAGGAGGTTTCTTTTGGATAAGAGAGTGAGTCATGGTGGTGATTCATTCACTTCATTAATGCACATTTATTGCTTAATGACTCATGCTAATGAATCATCACAAGATATTTTATGAAGCATGCTTATTCATTTCCTTTATTGATTATTCTAAAATAAGAATGCTTCATAATATTATGATACACTCTCTCTCTTCTCTCATTATCTTATCTCACATTCTCTCTCCTCAAGCTCTCATCTTCAAACCCTAATCCTTAATCCTCATGTGTTGAGATCAAAGGATTAGTTAGACTAAACAATCCATAACCTACACTCTACATCATCCTTTCATCTTTGATTAGCAATCAAAGTTGATTAGTTACCTCAAGTTAGAGGTTTAGCTTGGAGTTTTGCTCTCGGGTGGATCGTCTACTACCTAGAGAAGGTCGAGGAGAACAAAGGAGGACGTAAAGAAGAAGGACCGGTTTCATTAGGTATAATCCCTAATCACTTGCAAAAGAAACTCATATGATACGGTTATTTATAGTTTAGCTTCGATTCAAGCGGTTAGTCGATGTTCGTTGTTTAAACTTGATTGTTTTTGAAAATTCCGCCTCCCCATAAGTACTGGGGTGTACTACATCGACTTACAAATCCAACCACAACCACAGCACAACACAGAACATCAACGTGGATGTCACGTTCGCAAACCCGTCTAAAAGAACATATAGCAGTTAGACGGATTGTACTACTCGAATGACATTCACGGTCGCAGATAGTAATGCATGTACTGTAACACACAATTAAAATTTCGATCGACTAAATCTTTCCAAATTGGCCCCAAATGCAAAACCAGCACTCAGAAAAATCTGGGCCAAAACTATATATCACAAAAATCATTTTTCCAATAAATAGAGTGTCAGAAATTTTTTGGCAACGTTTGGCCACCAAAGAGCGGCGGAATCGCCGCCAATAGGCACATTTAGCGGCGTTTCCGCGGCCAAATTGTGGAGTTAGTGGCTTAAATTTCTTCTGGTGTCCTATAATTGCCTGCATGTATTTTTAAGATGCCTGAACATATTTTTTGAGCAAGTTTGAAAATCGACAGCGGGCACATCAACATGGAAAAACGATTCAAAAAAATTGGTCGATCGAGATTTTAACCTTGTGCAAACTAACTAGTAGGGTTTATGGGCTGGCTATGATACTATGTTGGGTAACGGCAGCGCCCCGGCCATCAAACCGTGGCCAAATGCGGTACAAAAATTTACAGAACTGGAGCTACCACAACCCGATGCTCGGATCTACCATAAACCCTATACTAGCAATATATAAACTAGGAGTTAGATGGTTATACCAAACGGATCGTGTCCTTCGGGTCTTCAACCATCATCCCAAGCTTTTAGTGGTCGCGGATCGAATTTGGTTGCCGCTCTTCCTCCATCCATGATGACCCACCTGAGGGAAACGACGCAAGCTCCAGCCTCGCCTAGCGAGGCAACCGACACTCCAAGGTTGCTAGAAATGGAGAGTGGAGGTGTAGGAATGTCTCACTTTCTTTTTCTCTCATGTGACATGCTCAAATGAGCAATCCAAGAAGAAGGAGAATGAAGGTGAGGAAAAACAAATGGCATGAGCAACTCAAGAATGGCTAAGTCTCACAAGAGAGTGTGTGAGTGAATCAAGTGAAGAAAAATCAAGAGTGTGCATGAAAAGAGAATGGCTCCAATAATATCAACCATGCAACAAAAATATCTCCTCATTTTTACAATAAACAAATGTGTGCCATGCCTCTCTACATGCCAAGTCCATGCTCATGCCAACTCACCCTTCCACCTCATTTCCCAAAATGATTTTCTAAAATGAAAATCAATTAATGAGGTGGCCATCTCCTAGAAGCTATTCCATATAAATACGGAATACAACCCGGTACACGTATCGAAATACATATACACGTATTCGTACAAAAATACGAATAGCCAAGAGAGAAAATGAATAGTGAACAATAATACTAGAATAAATATATAAAATATAAATATATATATAAATTATTAAATCAAAACCTGATTTAATAATCCGGCTTAACCCTAAGCCGCTAGTATTATCAACCGTCCGACTAAACTCTGTGCATCCTGTACACATATTTAATCGGACACCTGTATGTACCAACATACGCCATCTACACCATATCGCCTAAACCGTGAAAACCCTCTATGTGGGACTCTAAAGACTCGTCAATACGCTGGCAGTGGGTTTAACTACAAGCACGTCAGCGACACTAGCTGTACGTAACGGCTACCTAGGTATTGAGCGAAAGGAAGGCCGACGAGCAAACTCATCCGTACCCCTACTGAGCTTGACAGTGGCAATCTCCGTACAGTCCGGTCCATTTGTCTATGAGTATTGCATATCAGGTCTAAGGGATGGATAAAGTCAGACTCCTAATAACACGACATTTAGTGTTGGTATGAAGCCCATCACCACCTGAGAAACTACTGATCCGAATCAGTAATTCTTAACTACCTTGGCCAAGGATTTCTGGTGAGGGCCACCCGTGCACAACGCGACATCAACCCCCAATACCGGGAGAGACGAATCCCCTGACGATCAGCTCACTGCCTCCATGTGGCTCGGGAATGTACCCAACTAAAACCTGTTTGCATGACTCCTTTGAGCCGTGGTAGGGTAGTAATCAAAGCACAGTGGGAACTCACACGAGACAAATGACGACCTCAGGTCGATAGACTAACCTTTACACATGTCACCTGAGAACTGCTATATGACAATAGGTATAATACCAACTAGCATATTCCCGGCGAGTTCGTCCGGTGTACTCATAACCCAATGGGCACCTATATACATCTTTGGTGAACCAACTAACACCAATGGCTTGTGAGACCGGCCACCGCCCCTCGTCGGGGTCTCGATCCGTATACACTAGTCTACTCTTGGAGTATCGATGCCCAGTCTCGAAACTCCCATGACTAGGGACACTTTAAGGATGTGCTTATAGACCACCCAACTCTCACGTATATGATCGCAATCATACTGCTGGTAGTCAAGCAAGAATCCTGTGGGCTCTATCAACATGTAATAGTGATCTGTAATGTTACCTGAAGCATGTGCACGATGATAAAGACAAATCAGATAACATACTATCATCTCGAGTAAGACTGTTCTACCGGTATAGGTCCTCCCTCAATCATTGCAATCACGTGCCTGCGATCCAATAATTGACTTGAGGGCACTATAGCCAACACATGGTTGGGTAGTAATCAAAGCACAATGGGAACTCACACAAGACAAATGACGATCTTAGGTCGAAAAACTAACATGTACTCTTGTCACTAGAGAAATGCTATCCGACAATAGATATAATACCATCTAGCATGTTCCCGGTGAGTCCATCCAGTGTTCTCACCTCCAGTAAGCACATGTATACTATCTTAAATGACCAACTGACACCAATGGATTGTTAGACCGACCACCGCCCCTCGTCAGGGTCTCGAAAAGGATACACTAGTCTACTCCGGAGTATCGATGCCTAGTCTCGATACTCCCACGACAAGGGAAATTTAAGGATGTGCTTATAGACCACCTAACTTCTACGTATATGATCGCTATCATTATGCTGGTAGTCAATCAAGAATCTTATGGGCTCTATCAACATGTAACAATAATCTGTAATACCACATAATGCATATACATGATGATAAAGTCAAACCAGATAGCATACTATCATCACGAGTAAGACTGTTCTACCCGTATAGCTCCTCCCTCAATCATCATAATCGGCTGCCTGCGATTACAACAACTGTTTTGAGGGGCACTATAACCAACAATCTCCCACTTGCACTTAAGGCTAATTATTGCGGTGTCGCATACTTACAGCCCATGTGCTACCGATCACCCAACTTATCTACTAATCAGTTCCGCAAAGTATGTTTGCGAAACATTCGTGTTCGAGAAATAGCCTCAGTGAGTGGATCCGCTCCAATATTTCTATCTTTATCTCTCTATATCTCAACTTCGCAGAGAACAACTATCTCCCTAAATGAGCGATACTTGTCTTATAACTTGTCTGGATATTTTATAAGACCCTGTTCATAACATAACACCAAATCCAACAACCTTCTTAGACTGTATCCATTTGCTGATGTAATCAACACCCAACGCCATGGCCACCTCAGTATCCTTCTTGGAAACCTATCCAACATACTGCATCACAAAAGAGGGCAAACTATTAACCTTGACAGCCATTCTGTCATCCATATCACTTTGGAAGCCTAAACCGGTAATCGCCTCCTGCAGGAGGCTGCCATTACCATACACCAAGAACAACCTCTTATGTTCTTAACTGCTTCCCAATGTTTCTCCAGGATTGGATTAATATCTGCTTATTACAATTAGTGCAAAAAACAATATCTGGTGTGGTACATGACATCTAATGATTGACTCAATTACCTAAGCAAGTGATATGTCAACCATGTAAATCTCTCTCCTTATCAGTCTAGAAGACATCTCTTTAGAGAGGGTGACTCCATCACCTGCGGGTACACCACCACGTCAGAAGTCATCCATTCTTAAATACTTTAGAATAGTGTCAAAGTACTCGAATTGTGACACTTCCCAAATCTAGTTCTAAAACTATAGACCTAGTCACCAGAATCCCTGATATTTTGTCCAAATTTTATGTAGAGAAACATATATGGCAACCACAGTATAACCGATAATATTATAGGAACATCACTTCCTATTAAAAGTATGCCATCTAAATACCAGGACATCACTCCCTACTACCTTCTAACCAGGTCCATCTGTTGTTCTGATGAAGTCAAACTTTATGACTGTCATATCAAAAATAGATGATCTATCTTCACTATACTTGCTTTAATCTATAAATAGACATAAGCTACCGGCTCACCATGCTTCCGCTGCTCCCACTGACTACAACAACTCTCTGGCAGAGTCATATATACATGCACTTCTAAAGATAATATAGAACGACGTTATAGTCATCCATCTGCTAGATTTCATAGTCTAGAACAACAGTAGTGGCAAGTTTGGGTCATCAAAACCTTCCTGTCACCGTCTTTAAGGAGACCAAAGCACCTCTAGGGTGGTTGAGGTTACCCACCAAATTTACGGAGTGGCTAATGGATTGTCAAATCTAATTGAATTTTTAGGTTCTACCAAATTTTCAGTAACCGTTTGTGGTTATGGAATCACTTCCAGTTTTACCATACTCCCATTAATGTTTTCTGAAAAGAATTCATTTTACTAAAACGGTGGCGAGTCAAGAACAATATAAATATTGATCCTGCAAATAGTAGAATATTGACCCTCGTCAAATCCTGGGATAACCTACAAACCGCCATTACTGAATTGTACCTTGAGTTTATCCGGATTCTGGTTTTAAGCATAAGCCTGATAAAGGCACTAATTTAATTGGAACCAGATTCAAAAATCTTGCAGCTGTTTCTAGTGCATATTGACTAAATTGAAGAAGGCCATGCAGCATTACTCATTAAGGAGCGGACCCATGGATGAGTAACCTGGGAGAGAAGCAAGTTCTCAAATGTATTACTTACGATGGAATACCTAGTATAAGTATCTACACCTTCGATCACCTCGAAGAATCCTGATACTTCCAACGTATAGTTCTCTACTTTATTCTTATACCTATAACTTCTCAAAATTTTGGTCCTTGTATTTGAGCGAAATGCGTGTCTAAAAATAGAGAAATCATAAGTAAACAGAATATAGTACGAGTACCAACCCCTTGTCCTAATGGACATCGGACAATATACAATACTTTGTATAAGTCTTCTGAGTTTAATAACTCAAACCCTGTGCGTCGTAGGTTGAAAACTGTGTTATGGTTAAGAAGAATTACACTGTTATTGAATGCACCTTACCTAATCATCAACTGATATAGGTAAATGTCATAAACATAATTTCAAAAAGTTATATCTCACTTTATAAAATAAACGTGTATATATATATATATATATATATATATTAGTTTGAAATTGGTGCATAACAACGGATATTCAAAACCAAATATTTGCCGTTAAGCAAAACCCAAGCGGCTTTCTCAAATATCACTAATTACAAAGAATTCTGATATTGAGGATCTAATCACCCAATTCCTAATATTCTACTCCCACTCAGCATCTGTAACGCCATACAGATGTGAGAATCAAGTTTGGTAAATACATACCATGGAGTCAGAAACTAATTGGGAAAGCATTTTTCAATTAACACCGCACAGTAAAACTGAAACATGAAAATGTTTCAAGGGGGTGGACGGGTATTCCTAGTAATGCCACTTCCACTATCCAGATTCATGACAGTAGTCGCAATTTTCTTTGCTCTCACTTCAATTCCTTTATATGTCCTTACTTCTTACCTTCTGTATGCCACACTTAGGTTAATTGGTTTTCTTCTTTCCCTACCATTCGACACCTACCTAAGGTTTGGAAGAAGACTATCCAATAAGCGTAATAGGTGTACTCTCCTAATATTAGGAGCCTTTGCAACCTGAGAGAAGGTAAAGAGATAAGACAACCGAATAATCATATTCAATTTCTCCAGAACCGGAATTCATCCTCGAACTGAAACAAGTTTCTTCGAGTTCGTATGTAACTATACGATGGCATACCCAAGTAATATAAATCTTCGTAGTGATACTGAGTGTTCTGGAGAAATGCAAAGGGGAAGTAGGAGTGACAATGATATATGCGGCTTTGTCGTGAATTATGACAATCTAAAGCCAAAGTATGTAAGAAGGTTCGGTTAACTTGGTTCATGAGTTTTAGTTTAAGGTAAGTCATGGTCGCAATCCAGAAAGAGAAAAGAAATACTTAGCGTGCACTCTGTCAAGATTAGATTGGTTAATCACTTTATCTAATCAGGATGGCTTCCACTATTTTCTCGAATTCTCCTTCAAACCCTAAAAGGAGAACTAGTCGAGATCATATTCACTTTACAAGTTTGCTAACCGTTCAGCCATGCCAGTGTTGGTACTCTAAGGAAGGTCCCCCGTGCTTTCACACGGACCCAATTAAATAACCTCGTTTCCGCAGAGGTGTATCCTCGTTAACACTTTCTACACCTAATAGGTTAGCTAGTTGTGAAGTGAAAATCTCTCGAGGAGTAAAGCCTACCTCATCAGTGGGAATCGGGACACAACTATCATCGCGTGATAAACTGACGAAAGCCACTCAAGTCACCACACTCTAGAAGGTAAATGTATGCATGGCAAGTTTCCTTTATGTTTGTAACTCCCAATATGTTTTTTGGCCCTAGGACCCCAGTGACCTTGACTGAGCCAACAAATCATAGGGTCCTAGTCAAGTTCGACCCATCATTTTCTTGATTGCATTAAACCCACCCGCACAAGCCCTTGACTGAGCCAACAAGGCCGTGTGATTGTTTTAACCAATCGCAATACCATGCAAACAGAAAAGCATTAAATAGCTACCGAACACTACGCCTCGGCTCAGCATGACAAACACAACACGAATACTAAGCAATACTAAGCAATAATGACGGAGAGTTACGTCTGGTTTTTGGCGAAAAACCTTTAACGTAATGAACTTGATATCATTGAAGGAACTTAGGCAGTTTTGAAAAAGGAGTGGTTTAGGCTCCGTATTTTTAAAACGAGCGGTTTTGTAGAAAACCGAAGGTTTTGAAGAAAACCGATGGTTTTGAAGAAAACCGAGTAGTTTATAATCACGTAAACTTTTGCTAAAGAGATCACTCATTGTGAAGGGATTTAGGCTCTTTCCTTATCGAATGAGGTGCATGATATTCCTAACTGAATATCTCGACGCAAAGCAAAAGGAAACACCTATAGTTGTAAAGAATTGGTTCCAACAACATCATTTAGGTTTTTTTTCCTTGCATTAATCAGAATTAATGCAGTCCCATCAATTAAACATATCATGCCAGAAGGAAACGAAAATAGGCCCGCACATATAAGCCATCCGCATTCGCCACAGGGTCCCGGGTCCTCACCGTAAGGTTACTTAACTTACTGCAGGGCAGGGACAGAACTGTTGGGATTTCCTCAGCATCTAGCCCAGGGTTTGCAAGCATCAAGCATGCCACAACAAAAATTTAAGGGCATGCTAAGCAAACATCCAAGGATGCATACTAGAAAACTAGGGTAACAAAACAATGTAAGCAACCATTATATAAGAAGTGATCAAGAATACAACCTTTGTAGACCCGGTCCTTCACTTCTAAAGCTCCGTGTTGACATCCCTTCGCTGCGATCATCTATTTCCCGAACTCTAGTATGGATTCCCTCGGAGAAATGAACAGATTTACTCGTAGTCTTCGAGGCCGAAGAGGATCTACGTCGAGGAGACTCAAACTCAAGCTAACCCTTCACTAGGTTAAGAACTTTATGAAGAGAACACCGTAAAATACCCAAGAAAGTGTATATGATGATGAAATAGGAAGTGGGCTCACTTTAGATTTTATTTTCTCACTATATTTCTTCATTAATCCAAAACCTAGAAAGCTTCGGAGTTGTGAAGAAGAAGATGAAGATGAGAACAACAAAAGAATAATCAATAAGAATTATGCAACCATGGGTGAGTTCGTATCATGCACTAACTACTGTAGAGACATAACCATGGTTTAAGTCTAATGGTTTGGTTTAAAAATATCTTAAGTAAAACAAAATGTGTGGACTTTATCAATGGTTATCCAAGCTTCATGAAGCTTCAAGCCATGACAAAAATTGCCACCATTTTGAATTACTTAAAATAAATAAAACCCTCACAATTATAAATAAGCATGGTGTAAGTCTTACATACACCCAAGTTTGCATGTATCATCGAGCATGATACAGACATGTACACAATTATATATCACATATACACTTTGTGTACATCAAGTGAGAAAACAATCTTAAGTGAACCAATACTAGTTAATGTAAAGTAATATATCAAATATATAATTATACATTAAATCATTAAATCAACACTTGATTTAATAATCCGGTCATATTACATATAACCGACTAATATCATGTGTATCAAACTATCGAATCAACACTTGATTCGATAATCCGGCTATATCGCATATAACCGACCGATGATACAAATCGCGAGAATAGAATACGGTATCACATACGCGCATTAATCTCGGTCCAACACATATCTTATATGTGCTCCTACTCCGTTTTGCCTGAGCCAGGAAACCTCTGTGTAGGACTCTAAAGACTCGTCAATACGCCGGCGGTAGGTGGTGATCATATCAGTCACCCACAAGCCGCAAGCGGTCTGCCAAACGTAACGGCCACCTGGGTATTGAGCGATCAGAAGTTCAACAAGCAAGCCTGCTCACACTCCTGCGAATCCAATCAGTAACACTACCGTACAGTCCGGTCTGTTCGTTTGATATGTCGCATATCTCGCCTAGGGGTGGTAAACGTCAGACCCCAGTAGCTTGATAAGTCATGCCGATGTAAGGTCCATAACGGGCGTGAAACTACTGATAACACTTACCAGTAAATCACATCTGTCCTGGCCAGGGATTTCAGTTATGGCCGATCGAGCATAGCGCAACATCAACCCCCAATACCGGGAGAGACGAATCCCCTCCTATCGCTCATTGCCTCTATGTGGCTCGAGACTGTACCCAAAAACCACCTGTTTGCACGACTCAGTAGAGCCATGGTAAGGTGGAAATCAAAGCACAGTGGGAGACACACAAGACTCTATGACGATCTCGGGTCGACAGACTAACCTGTACCAGTGTCACCAGAGAACTGCTTTCTGACGTGAGGTATAATACCATGTAGGAGTTCTCGGCGAGTCCGTTCAGTGTACCCAGTCTCCACTGAGCACCCGTATACCATCTCCGATGTCAAACACCAATGGATATGGGATCATCCATCGCCCATCACATGGGTCGAGAAGATATACGCTAGTCTACTCTGGAATATCGATGCCCCGTCTCGATATTCCCACGACTAGGAACATTGAAGGATGAAATTATGGACTACCCAGACCCCACTAGTATGATCTTCATCATAATCCTTGAAGTCAAGTACACATCCTAAGGGCTTTATCAACATGTAACATAGAGACAGTAAGTATATATGTTAAGATAAAGAGCAACCAGATAGTGTACTATCGTGTCGAGCAAGAAAGTTGTCCCTATATATGTCCCAGCATCCACTATAATATACATCTCATGTACAATAATAGCCTCTAGGGCATACATACAACTAACAATCTCCCACTTGCACTAAGGCTAGTTGTTGTAGTATCTCATACCCAACATCCTATAAAAGTCTCTCGCAGGTAAGGCCTTTGTGAGTGGATCCGCCGTGTTAACCTCCGAGTCTACTCTCCTAACCTCGATCTCATGGAGATCAGCTATCTCCTTGATAAGGTGATATTGCCTTAGAATATGTCTGGGTCACTAATGGGATCGGGGTTCCTAGGCTAAAGCCACACCTCCATTGTCACACAATGGTAGGAACCTTGTTCATCTTATGAACAAATATACACCCAGACTTTCTCTTTGGTAGCATCTTTGGTAGCGATGTATCTAGCCTTTATCGTCTAGTTTGCCACGGTATCTAGCTTGGAACTCTTCCAACATACCGTCCCTCCACTGAGGGTAAAGACAATGCCTGTGACTGACATTCAGTCGACCTTACCACCCTGGAAGCTATCCAGTGGTTCTCCCCAGGATCGATTGATATCATCTCACTACACCTAGTGAGAATCCTAACACCCACTTAGATCTATCTCATAGATCCATAACCCAGGATTTAGGAGGAATCTCCTTGATCCTATATGATGAATCAATGTGATAAGAGGAGATTGACCGAGTGTAGCATAGGAAACTCCTTCCCTATCAAGAGTATAGCATCCACGTACTTTACGAGGAAGACCACCTTACTCTCTACTACCTTTTGTATATACAAGGTTCATCTATCATTTTGATGAAGTCAAACACCTTGACTATCAAAACAGATGTTCCAACTCCGCGGTGCCTGCTTTAACACATAAAGCAACTTGCACACGTTTTCGCTGCTCCCACTGTCAACGAGCCCTCTGGCTGTGTACTTATAGACGCTCTTTTCTAAATCATTATTTAGAAAAAGCAGTCATGACACCCAACCACCAGATATCGTAGTCATGGTATGTAGCAATGGCAAGTAGGATCCGGATGGACTTAAGCATAGCCACTGGAGAAAAGGTTTCATCATTAACCATGCCTGGTCAATGACGAGAACCTTTTGCAACAAGTCTAGCTTTGAAAGTCTTAACCTTTCCATCTACACCAAGTAATCTTCTTAAGATATACTTTCTCCTGATGGGGATTTAATCCTTCAGACATAGCAACCAAAGTCCATACTTTGTTGGTGTATATGGATTCCATCTCGGATCGCTTAGCATCCAACAATTCTTACAGAGTCGCCACTCTTGATGGCTTGCTTGAAACTAGTTGGTTCATCATCTCACGATGCAATCCTCGCTCCCACTGTCATCGAGAAACCGAAGTATCTCTCAGGCGGATGAGGAACCCTACCAGATCGGCGGAGAGGCTGAGGTTCGTCGGGAACTATTGAATCCTCCGGTTCTATCAAATCATCAGCTGTAGTTTGTATAGCTGGAACTCCTTCCAGTTCTACCTCATGACCACAAATTTCCTTCCAGTTCTACCTCATCGAGAAATAAAACACCTTTTGTTTCTCGGTGTGGTAGAAGATATTCCCTTGCGAATACTTGGGATATCCAACAAACTTCCACAGAACTGACCTTGCCTCGAGCTTGTCCGGATTTTGCTTTTAGACATAGGCCGGACAACCCAAATCTTAACTTTCTTAAGAGATGGGCTCTTCCTATACCATATCACATATGGAGTGGTAGGCACCGATTTGGTTGGAACCCAATTCAATAGGTATGTAGCTTCTCAAGTGCATAACTCCCAAAAGGAAACAAGCAACTCAGTAGTACTCATCATAGAGCGCACCATATCAAATATGGTGCGATTGCCCCACCCCGATACACCGTTGTGCTGTGGTGTATACGGAGGAGTAATGCTGAGAGAGAATATCATTCTCCTTTAGAATAGTCCAAGAATTCCATGCACAAGTATTCTCCTCTCTGATCACATCAAAGGATATAATATTTATACCCATTTTTGGTTCTCTATTTCTAACTCATATTCATTGAATTTCTCAAAAGCTTCAGACTTACGTCTCAACAGGAACACATGTCCGAATCTCAGGAGATCATCAATGAATGTAATGAAGTACAAAGAACCAATTCTGGCATGTGTAGACAGGGGACCTACATACATTACTATGTATCAGTCCCAAGAGTTCACTAACTCTTTCTCTGTTTCCAATAAACGGAGCTATGGTCATTTTATCTTTTGACATGACTGACAAGTTTCACAAGATGCAAATTCAAACTGATTTAAATATGCATCTAAATGTTACTTAGCTAGTCGGGTCGCATTGATATGACCGAGTCTACAATGCCTCAAGAAGGATTCGTTCATTTATGAACTCTTCCTCTTGTGTGTGTTCTGTACGTTAAGAACTGTGGTTTGATTTAGAACGTATATGTCATTAGATAACGTGCCTGAACCGATCAACACTTGATATAGGAAATGTTCAAAATATTATCCAACAATGCAAAATTATATCCTTCTTTAGTAAATAAAGAGACTGATATGATGTTGTATATCAGGTTCGGTATCTAATAACATTCGTTCAGAATCAATGTATTTGGTAATACAAGGTGATATTTGCCAACTGATTTGGCTGCAACAATTGCACCAATCTCTATACTTAGAGACATATCACCCTATTCTCAGTTCTCTACCTTTCTGTAGCCCATGTAACAGATTACATATGCGTGATCCTGATCCGGTATCAGATACCCAGGACGTAGAGGATACTGAGAAACAATTCTCAGTAATGAACACACCCGAAGAAGATGCATCTAACATGCACTTCCTTCGTTTGGGCGGCATGGGAATCCTGGTATTCCCCTATTACCTGCTCGGTCTTATAACAATTATAAGTTGGAGCGGGACCAATGTTCCCCAGCTCAGTATAACAAGCGGGTTCGGTCAATACATCTATATTATTATCTTGATTAAGGCGTGACATGGTCGCTACCTGGAGAGAGAGAGAGAAGAAAACACTTAGCGTGCGCTCTTGCAAGATTAAATTGGTTATATTTTATCTAATCAGGATGGCTCCCACTGTTTTTATCAAATCTTCCTTTAAACCTTAAAAGGAAAGACTAGCCGGGATTAATTACACCCTACAAGTTCTCCAATCTTTCAGCCAGGCCAGTGCCGGTACTTTGAGGGAGGTTCCCCGTGCTTTCGCACGGACCTAATTAAAATAAACCTCGTTTTCTCAGGGGCGTAGCCCCGTTAACACCTTTCTAGACACCTACTTGATCGGCTAATTATAAGGTGCAAAACTCTCCCAGGAGTAACTATTACTCGCAGTGGGTATCAGGATCCAACTATCTCATAGAAGGTATGCAATCTCATTGCAAATTTCAACACTTGAAACTCCCGATAATGGTTTTTACCCATAGTGACTTATGACCTTAACTATGGTCAACAAATCATAAGCACTAGTCAAGTTCTACCCGTCATTTCGTGATTAATTAGACCCACCCACATGACCCTTAAGTATGGTCAAAAAAGTCACATGACTGTCCTAACTAATCGCATCATATACTATGTAGGAAGACATCACTTAGCTACCGTACACTGTGCCTTAACTATAGTCAACAAACACAGCATGAATACTAAGCACTCTACTTCCTAAAATGACGGAGGGTTGCGGATGGTTTTTAAGAAAACCTTTAATGCTTTGAACTTGATATCGTTGCAGAATCAAATGGTTTTAAATGGAGTGTTTTTGAGGCTTTTGATAGTTTCGCTAAAGAGGTCACTCCCGGTGAAGGGATCTCGGCTCTTTCCTCGTCGAATGAGGTGCAGGATATTCACAATACCACTATGCAAAGCAAGAACTAGAAAATCAATCAAAAGACAAACCAAGGGTTGTAGCATCTGCCAGTTATTGCTAAAGAGGTCACTCCCGGTTAAGATATCTCGGCTCTTTCCTTATCGAATAGGTGCTGGATATTCTACAAGGAATACCGCTATGCAAAGCAGCAACTGGAGCTACCTATTTTTGAAAATTTGATTCCACAGCATCTTTAGGTTTATTTTCTTTCATTAATCTTATTAATGAATGTCCCATCATTTAAGTTACCTAAACATCACAGATAAATACAACGTACGCTTATGCTATCCGCATTCGCCTCGATGTCCCGTCATGCACCGTTAGGTTAGGTAACTAATGGCAGAGCGGGGCAGGGCTAGCACGGGTGTAAAACATAAGCAACGTCTATATAATATATCACATATACTATATTTAGTATCTATCTCATCATATCAAATAATCACATCACAGATATCGCAGCAGAAAACAACATATGAAATATAGGATATACTAGGATGTCCGTGTTTTATTTTGAGCCTGTATAAAACACGGATTCTACAGTCTTGATGAATAGCCAAATCCACATCCCAAGACCCCTATGAGAGCGGCAAGAAACCCTACCAATTCTAGAGTTAGGAGACCCGGACTCGACTCCTCGAGATGGTCTCCCACTGGACCCTAGAACCCGGTTACTTGTGCTCTCCTCCTTGGGTCTATCCTAATGCGGAAAAGTAAATAATATACATCAACGGTGACATCTTCCTCAACTCGGAAGTGCCCCAATAAAAGAATATTACATACAATGAATTTTACATGAATGAAAATGAAAAACTCTCATCTCACATAAAATCCCCCGGCTATTCAAACACGACGATCCAATATAACATATCACAGCAACACATAACATCACATGTCATCAACGTAAGTAAATACGCATATCCCAATTTTCATTGACGTATAGCAACGAAACCGTCGATACCCCACATATTACACTTACGGTCGCAGAAAAGAAAGTGAAAACTACAACAGTTGGAATCCGCAACCACCTTAGACATCATAAACCCGTAATATCTCATATTGCGGATTTCATACCTAACATTATGAATTCATTAGACACCGCATGCCTAACAATTATAAACCCCGCATTTTAGTCTCAATATTGAAAACACTTTTCAATATCAAGTCGGGAAAATCAACAAGATTCCCGACATCTTGACCGAATGCTCGACGGAAACTTTAGTAGACGGCCGCACCCCCCGATGCCGTCGACGAAGTGCACTAAGGCGGAACACCGCGGCCGCGAACACCCGGACGGATGCGTTTGGCAACGGAGTTCTCCTACAGTCACTTGGTTAGGGTTATGGGGCGTGGCTATCTATTAATGTTACCCGGCGAGTATCCGCATACACAACTTGATTGCGACGGACTTTTGATCGCATCAAAATCTCGTGGCAACCGATCAGATGAGACTAAATTGCTAAATTTATAAAATTCAAATATTGTGGATTCCAATTATTGTATCACAATATACTAGACGATATTAAACATTTCGATCGAATCAACAAATCCCCACAACTCCCATTGATCTCAACAATTGAGCGAAGTTAAAGTGTCCAAAACGTGCCACAGTAGCTATGCTCCAGCCGTAGAAGGGTCAAACCAACGCCTCACCTATGACACCGCGGAACTATGGCAAACCCTAGGGTTCGATCGCAGTTCCTTGGGCATAGAATCGAGTAAAGTTTTTTGTTCTTTTAGAGGGTCCATAGAGTTACTTGCACGACCATTGAATACACTTAACTTAAGAAAATTCCAACTCCTGGAAAATTTCAGAGGGGGTCATGGGGCGATATTTGAAGTTCGTTCGAACTGTTAAACATAACCTAGGTTACCATTACAATGTTAAATTATACGACTATGAAATATTCCGTTTTAGTCCTATAGTAAACTTTTCATTACAGGAAAATTTGGACTAAACAAACGATACTTGAAACCCCAAAATAAGCTGACCAGAGCACAGAACAAAATCGACATGATTTGGAGCCTCAGGGGCCGGCCTCCTCGGAATTTTAAGGAGAGTGCTCGGGTGAATTCCGAGCAAATGGTCTCGTTTTTGTTCTATGCACTATAGGTATCACATACATCACTCTGTAGTTGTTTGAATTTTTTTTACAGAACTTTGGAAAAACAACATAGAGCATATTTGCAGGGTTGCAGAAATTGCATTACGGATTTGTTTCGGTTTCGTATTAATCTAACATCGTCTAAGTTTCTAGTTAGGCTCTGATACCATGTTGGGATTTCCTCAGCACCTAGCCTAGGGTTTGCAAGCATCAAGCATGCCACAACAAAAATTTAAGGGGGTGCTAAGCAAACATCCAAGGATACATACTAGAAAACTAGGGTAACAAAACAATGTAAGCAACCATTACATAAGAAGTGATCAAGAATACAACCTTCGTAGACCCGGTCCTTTACTTCTAAAGCTTCGTGTTGACGTCCCTTCGCTGCGATCATCTATTTCCCGAACTCTAGTATGGATTCTCTCGGAGAAATGAACAGATTTGCTCGTAGTTTTCGAGGCCGAAGATGATCTACATAAAGGAGACTCAAACTCAAGCTAACCCTTCACTAGGTCAAGAACTTCATGAAGAGAACACCCTATAATACCCAAGCAAGTGTATAGGATGATGAAATAGGAAGTGGGCTCACTTTAGATTTTATTTTCTCACTATATTTCTTCATTAATCCAAAACCTAGAAAGCTTTGGAGTTGTGAAGAAGAAGATGAAGATGAGAACAACAAAAGAATAATCAATAAGAATTATGCAACCATGGGTGAGTTAGTATCATGCACTAACCACTGTAGAGACATAACCATGGTTTAAGTCTAATGGTTTGGTTTAAAAATATCTTAAGTAAAACAAAATGTGTGGACTTTGTCAATGGTTATCCAAGATTCATGAAGCTTCAAGCCATGACAAAAATTGCCACCATTTTGAATTACTTAAAATAAATAAAACCCTCACAATTATAAATAAGCATGGTGTAAGTCTTACACACACCCAAGTTTGCATGTATCATCAAGCATGATACAAACATATACACAATTATATATCACATATACACTCCGTGTACATCAAGTGAGAAATCAATCTTAAGGGAACCAATACTAGTTAATGTAAAGTAATATATCAAATATATAATTATACATTAAATCATTAAATCAACACTTGCTTTAATGATCCGGTCATATTACATATAACCGACTAATATCATGTGTATCAAACTATCGAATCAACACTTGATTCGATAACCTGGCTATATCGCATATAACCGACCGATGATACAAATCGTGAGAATAGAATACGGTATCACATACGCGCATTAATCTCGGTGCCGCACATATCTCATATGTGCTCCTACTCCGTTTCGCCTAAGCCAGGAAACCTCTGTGTAAGACTCTAAAGACTCGTCAATACGCCGGCAGTAGGTGGTGATCATATCAGTCACCGACAAGCCGCAAGCGGTCTGTCAAACTTAACGGCCACCCGGGTATTGAGCGATCAGAAGTTCAACAAGCAAGCCTTCTCACACTCCTGCGAATCCAATCGGTAACACTACCGTACAGTCCGGTCTGTTCGTTTGATATGTCGCATGTCTCGCCTAGGGGTGGTAAACGTCAGACCCCAGTAGCTTGATAAGTCATGCCGATATAAGGTCCATAATGGGCGTGAAACTATTGATAACACTTACTAGTAAATCATATCTACCCTGGCCAGTGATTTCAGTTATGGCCAATCGAGCATAGTGCAATATCAACCCCCAATACCGGGAGAGACGAATCCCCTCCTATCGCTCATTGCCTCCATGTGACTCGGGATTGTACCCAAAAACCACCTGTTTGCACGACTCAGTAGAGCCGTGGTAGGGTGGAAATCAAAGCACAGTGGAAGACATACAAGACTCTATGACGATCTCGGGTCGACAGACTAATCTGTACTAGTGTCACCAGAGAACTGCTATCCGACGTGAGGTATAATACCATCTAGGAGTTCTCGGCGAGTCCGTTCAGTGTACCCAGTCTCCACTGAGCACCCGTATACCATCTCTGATGTCAAACACCAATGGATATGGGATCATCCATCGCCCATCACTTGGGTCGAGAAGATATACGCTAGTCTACTCTGGAATATCGAGGCCTCGTCTCGATATTCCCACGACTAGGAACATTGAAGGATGAACTTATGGACTACCCAGGCCCCATTAGTATGATCTGCATCATAATCCTGGAAGTCAAGTACACATCCTAAGGGCTTTATCAACATGTAACAGAGAGACAGTAAGTATACATGTTAAGATAAAGAGCAACCAGATAGCGTACTATCATGTCGAGCAAGAAATTCATCCCTATATATGTCCCAGCATCCACTATAATATACATCTCATGTACAATAATGGCCTCTAGGGCATACATAAAACTAACAAGGATTAGCGCGGATGCAAAACATATATAGCATCTATTAAATATATATAATATATATAGCAACACTCGTCTCACGCATGATATCAAGTAACATCACAGAAGCATCACAGCAGAAGCAAACACAGTATCGAAATGCGAATAATTTAGGAAAAGTAAATTTCAATGGAGCCAAATATGAAATGTAATTTTTCGGTCGTGTGGATAGCTCGTAGTATTAGATCCTAGACCCCTACGAGTTCGGCAAGAGACCCGCCAATCCCAGAAGCGAGACAACCCCAGTCAACAAAGTGAGTGGGCTACCCAACACTTCCAAAATCCAGTGACACCTCTCCGCCGGTCAATCCTATGCCCCTACATGTGTGGCGAATAGCCCGCCAATTCTAGAGTAAGGAATCCCAGTCTCAACGCCATGATATGGAGGCCCGTTGCCTTCTAGAACCCGGCTACTCGAGCACTTAACTGTGGGGTAATCCTAGTGCATTTAATGAAAACCTGAATATACAATGGTGACTACGTCCGCAACCAGGACCGTCCCAAAGAATAATACAAGCCACGATGACGGCAGTCCACATGTCGGACGCTCACCACACAATATGAATATATATTACATCACAGAGAACTACATCAAATACTACATACACCGGGCGATCCATCACGACAAATCCAACATAACCATAATCAACAGAGTAACACAGAACATTAACGTGGATATCATGTTCGTATGCACATATATCAACCAGTTGGATTATACCACATTATGATATTCACGGTCGCAGAAACAAATGCACAGAAAACACGAATTTAAAATTTCGATCGATTAAAACTTTCTGCATTGGCCCCAAGTACAAACCAGTACAAAAACAAATCTAGACCAAAACTAAATATTCCAAAAATTCCATGTATTAGAGCCCCAGAAAAAATTTGAGTCACTGTAGCCAAAATTTGGGCACGGATCAGTCGCCAATAAGCGCATTTTGCGGCTGTTCAGTGGCCGAATTTTGGGCTTAGGTGCCCAAATTTTTTTCCTAGCTCTAATTCTGCCTGCACATATTTTTGATACAACCTGAAATTTTTTTAAAACAACTTTGAAATTCGAACAGCAAGAAAAGTTTTGGAAATGTGAATCGGAAAATTCCGTCGATCAAAACTCTAAATTTGTGCAAACAAGTCTAGCCTTTAGCCTGAATCTGATTCCAATGTTGGTTCCTAGTGTCCTCGCTGCTAACCCGCGGCAATGCGGAATTCGAAAACCAAAATTTTGATGGCACTAGAAACTAAACCCCAAGAATCTAACTAAACACCTAAACAAGAGCAAAAAGAAAGAAATCACAACTTTTGTAGCGTCTTCATTTGCTCTAATTGGGTTGGACTCTAGCATGCTCTCAAGAGCTCCGGATAGCGTTTGCAAGCCGGTCCTCCTTCGCCGAAGATGATCCACCCGAGGAAACGATCGAAGCTCCAGCTTCACCAAGGGAAGCAACCAACACTCCAAGCTCGCTAGGAATAGAGAGTGAAGATGTAGGAATTTTCCACTATCTTTTTCTCTCAAATCTAAATCTCATGAGAGCAAGTTAAGAAGAAGGAGGAGGAGATGAAGAAGTGGCCATAACAAAAAATATGAGCAAGTGTTGAAAGAATGAGAAGTCAAGAATGTAGCAAAAATGGCTTCATAATTTTTTCTCACCATTTAAAAATCAACCATAACATTTTTCAAATAAACAAATGAAAGCCCATTCCACTCTACATGTCTACAAGCATGCTCAATGTCACCTCACCCTCCACCTCATTTCATGAATATTCATAAATGAATATTCACAAATGAGGTGGCCTTCTTCTAGAACAAATTTTGTATAAGTACGGAATACAACCCGGTATACGTATCGAAATACATATACACGTATCCATATAAAAATACGAATAGCCAAGAGTGAAAATGAACAGTGAACTATAATACTAGAATACATATATTTAAAAAATATATAAAAATTATTAAATCAAAACCCAATTTAATAATCCGGCTTAATCCTAAGCTGCTAGTGTTATCAACCGTCCGATTAAAATCCGTGTAGCCTGTACACATATTTAATCGGACACCTGTATGTACTAATAGAAATCTTCTATATCATACCGCCTGAACCTGGAAAACCCTCTGTGTGGGACTCTAAAAACTCGTCAATACGCTGTCAGTGGGTTTAACCATAAGCACGTCAACGGTACTAGCATTACATAACGGCTATCGAAGTATTGAGTGAAAGGAAGGCCGACGAGTAAAATCATCTGTACCCCTACTGAGCCTGTTTGTGACAATTTCTGTACAGTCCGATCTGTCCGTTCTAAGAGTATCGCATATCGAGTCTACGGGGTGGATAAAGTTGGACCCCTAATAATGTGATAAGTCGTGTCAGTGTGAAGCCCATCACCCATTGAGAAACTACTGATCTAAATCAGTAAATCTTGTCCTCCTTAGCCAAGGATTTCTGGTAATGGCCAACCGTGCATAGCGCGACATCTACCCCTAATATCGGGAGAGACGAATCCCTGACGATCTGCTCATTGCCTTCATGTGACTCGGGACTGTACCCAACTAAAACTTTTTTGCATGACTCATTTGAGCTGTGGTACGGTAGTAATCAAATCATAATAGGAACTCACATGAGACAAATGACGATCTCAAGTTGACAGACTAACCTGTACTCATGTCACCAGAGAATTGCTATCTGACAATAGGTATAATACCATCTAGTAAGTTCCCGGCGAGTCCGTCCAGTATACTCACCTACAGTGAGCCCCTGTATACTATCTTAGGTGACCAACTGACACAAATGGCTTGTAAGAACGACCACCGCCCTTCGTCAGGGTCTCGAAAAGTATACACTAGTCTGCTCTGGAGTATCGATATCCAGTCTCGATACTCCCCCGACTAGGGACATTTAAGGATGTGCTTATAGACCACCCAGCTCCCACGTATATGATCTCCATCATAATGCTGCTAGTCAAGCAAGAATCTTATGGGCTCTATCAACATATAACAGTGATCTGTAATACTACAGATGCATGTACATGATGATAAAGTCAAACCAGATAGCATACTATCATCTTGAGTAAGACTGTTCTACCCGTATATGTCCCCCCTCAATCATCATAATCGCCTGTCTGCGATTATAATAATTTCCTTGGGGGTACTATAGCCAACATCATGTGCATTAGCAAGCTAATTTTAGAAGATAGCAACAAGGATTTAAAATTTTTTCTAGTTTGCTAAAGTTCCAAAACCATGAATCAAAACTAAAGTGCTAGGACTTTCAAACAAAAACATGTGAGCTATGCTAATCTACTATATTAGCAATACTCATATCCTCAAGTTTTCTTCAAGAGCTCTAATGTTGTGGATTCTAGCTAGCTCTCAAGATCTCCGGATTGCGCTTGCAAGCCGGTCCTCTTTCGCCGAAGATGATCCACCCGGGGAAACCGGTTCAAGGCTCTAGCTCCATACTAGAAACTAAATGAAGCAACTAGGAAACTTGCCAGGAAGTGGATCTTAGGGATGTAGTTGTGGTGTTCAAGTATTTTATCTATCTCAATTCATTTGATTCTCAACTCATGAGAGTGTAAGGAATGAAGGAGGAAAAGCTCTTAAACAAGAGCTTAAGATAGAAGAGAGGAAAACTCTAAAAAATGGTTCAAAAAAGAAACTCTCCATTCAACCATACACCTTTTCTATTTGTTTTTCAAAAATCAATTTTTTCTTTTAAAATTCCAACCATGCTTGAATAGTGTAGGCAAATGAATAAAATATTCATTTGCCCACTCCTTTCACCATTCCCTTCCTCTCCTCATATTACACCTCATTTTTCTATTTTCACAAAAATAGAAAAACCATGATGATGTGTCTTTCTTTTAAATTGCATACTTGTATAAATACAAGAATACATCTCCATATATACATACCCGTATTCGTATTCGAAATACGAATACCGAAGAGATAGAAAAAAACAATGAACATAATACTAAAATATATATATCAAAATACATATATGCAAATTATTAAATCAATACTTGATTTAATAATCCGGCTTAATCCTAAGCCGGCCAGTATTATCATCTGCCCGATTAAAGTCCATGTAGCCAGTACACTTATTTAATCGGAACCCTGCACGTATCAATATACGATCACTACATCATTTCGCCTGAACCGAAAAAACCCTCCTTGTAGGACTCTAAAGACTCGACAATACGCTGGCAGGGTTTAACCACAAGCACATCAGCGACACTAACTGTAAGTAACAGCTACCTAGGGATTGAATGAAAGGAAGGCCGATGAGCAAACTTATCCGTACCCCTATAGATCCTGTCTGTGACAATCTTCGTACAGTCCGGTCTATTCATCTAAGACTATCGCATACCGGGTCTAGAGGGTGGATAAAATTAGACCCCTAATAACACGATAAGTCATGTCGGTGTGAAGCCCATCACCCATTGAGAAACTACTGATCCAAATCAGTAAATCTCGTCCACCTTGGCCAAGGATTTCTGGTGATGGCCACCCGTGCACAGCATGACATTTTACCCCCAATATTGGGAGAGATGAATCCCTGACGATTCACTCACTGCCTCCATATGGGTCGAGACTGTACCCAACTAAAACCTGTTTGCACGGCTCCTTTGAGCTGTGGTAGGATAGTAATCAAAGCATAGTAGGAACTCACATGAGAAAAATGACGATTTTAGGTCGACAGACTAAGCTGTACTCATATCACCTGAGAATTGCTATCTAACAATTGGTATAATACCATCTAGCATGTTCCCGACGATTCCATCCGGTGAACTCACCTCCGGTGAGCACCTGTATACTATCTTAGGTGACCAACTGACACCAATGGCTTGCAAGACCGGCCACCGCCCTTCATCGGGGTCTTGAAAAGTATACACCAGTCTACTCTGGAGTATCGATGCCCAGTCTCGATATTCCCTCGACCAGTGATATTTAAGGATGTGCTTATGGACCACCCAGCTCCCACGTATATGATCGCCATCATAATGCTGGTAGTCAAGCAAGAATCCTATGGGTTCTATCAATATGTAATAGTGATACGTAATAATACATTATACTTGTACATGATGATAGAGATGAATCAAATAGCATATTATCATCTCGAGTAAGACTGTTCTACCTATATAGGTCCTCCCTTAATCATCATAATCGCCTGCCTGCGATTACAATAATTGCCTTGAGGGCACTATAGCTAATACTTCAGTATCACGAAATCTAAGAGAAATATAAACATATATATACCGTGATTGGTTCACGAAATATGACACACAAATTGTGGAGTGGAAAGAGAAAAATATCCCACCAGGCGTGCCAGAATCTGTTTACTGCCGGAAATCAGGAGCTGAGGTGTCGGGAGGATGTCTAGCCTGAATGTAGGGGCAGATACTATATAGAATATATCCATCTACCTCTCCGAATATACCAAATTGATTTATGGCACCGTATATCGGAGGTTTGGATAGATGCGACCGTTTTAGCAGACTTTATCTGATGCCCTCTCGTATGCGAGGGGTTTATTGATTGTGGGGACGTTTTTTCCTGCAGGCACAAGCCCCTGCAGTTAATTACGTTATTGCAGCGTGATAACAATTTTCTCTACTCCAGAAATCTTTTTGTGTCGTGTTTTTGTTTATTTGGGGTTGCCCTTAGATTGTGTACGGAGACTAATTTATGCCGTCGCCCGTAGCGCGCGGATTATTCCAAATCCGTATATTAGATTTGGGGTTTGAACCTAGGTAGTATTTCTCATCTTGATGAGGTCCATCAGTTCATGGGATATTTGTTTTCATCTAAGAATTGTTAGCCTTGTTTTAGATTAAAATCAACTTAGGTTTTGATTAAGGACCGTTAGCCATATATGAGACTAAGATCAAATTAAATATTTTAATTAAGGATCGTTGTCTTGTTGTAGACTAAGATCAACTTAATTATGAAGCAAAACCTTCTATACACTGTGTATATTAGCTTAGTATCCAAGCTATGGTTTGCTGGTCATGTACGCATGCACATAGTATAGTGCTTGATTACCAGCGTTGTGATGACAGTCACACTAGTGGGGTCTGGGTAATCTACAAGCACATCCTTATACAGGTCCCTAATCCTAGTATTATCGAGACGGGGCATCGATACTCCACAGTAGACTGGTGTATACGCTTCTCATCCCAGTAGGGGAGATGGTCTGTCCTACAGCCATTAGTACGTCGTACTGGAGATAGTATACAGGTGCTCGTTAGGTTACGAGTATACTGGACATGACTCGTCGGGAACTGCTGATGGTTAATATACCTATCATCGGGTAGCAGTTCCCAGGTGGCATGAGTACAGCTTAGTCCGTCGACTTGACACTGCTACTTCGCCTCGAGTGTGTTCCCACTGTACTTTCATCACTACCCTACCACGACTCAAAAGAGTCGTGCAAACAGGTAGTAGTTGGGTGCAGTCCCAAAGCACTTGGAGGCAGTGGCGGTTAGATAGGATTCGTCTCTCCCGGTATTGGGGGTTGATATCGCGCTGTGTTGGAGAGCTATTACACAAAGTCCGTGGCCACGGCAAGTGAGATTTACTGGTAGGTGTTCCAGTAGTTTCTCAGGGTGTTCTGGGCTACACTTCGACACGACTTATACCGCTATTAGGGGTCTGACGTTCACCATCCCCCTAGGCCCGATATGCGATACTATTAGACGAACATACCAGACTGTATGGAGATTGTCATATTCAGGCTCAGTAGGAGTTCAGATGAGTTACCTCATCGGCCTTCTTATCGACATCTACCTGGGCAGCCGTTACGTGCAGCTAGTACCGCTTGCGGCTTGTGGTTAAACTGTTGAGCCACGGCAGCACCCCGGCCGTCTATCCGAGGCCAAAATGCGGAATCAAAAATTTTCCTTACTTGGAAACTGGCGCTACCGCGGACAATATACCCGGATCGTTAACCATTAACCTATACTAGCTAACAAGAGATGAGAAGAGAAGTATACCGAGTGATCCGAGTCCTCCGGTCTTCTCGTCATGGTCCCGATCTCCCGCGGAAAGTCTAGTCTCCATATCGTCGCCTCCTCACCGGAAGGGCACCACATTGCCTACGTCTTTTACGGGCTCCCGCCTCAATACCGAGGCAACTCGGGCATGAAGCCGGCAAGTCGACATGCCCAAGATGTGCTGTAGAATGTAGTGTAGAAGATGCTTGTCTCTTTTTAGGGTAATGAAGTTGCCATGGAGGGAGAAGGAAATCATGAACTTTGGAGAGGGATTTTGGTGGCAAGAAAAATGAGATGAATGATAAATTTTCAACACCCAAATCAAATGAACCATTCTCACATTCTCCTCTAATGTGGCCGGCCAATCTCATATGGGAAAATGGTGGGAGGAAAACAACTAAGGGAGGTGAGTGTAGGATAAAGTGAAGGGTGACCACAACATAAAGTGAAGAAACATCAACCATGCTTCTCACTACTAATCACATCAAATCTCAATTAATGCACCATCATGGATGAAAGATGCTAAACATATCATAAAGAATATATTTGCAAGAAACCCCCCCACAAATGTTATTTGCACAATTGCAAATAACCCCCTCCATCGGAAAAGTCCGGCCGGGAAAGAACAAAGGAAAACCGGCCGGAACGGAATGCAAACTGGCAACTCCAGAAAACTGGTCCCGTAATAAATTACAGGAAAAACCCCTATACTGTGCATACACACCCGCATCTGTATTCCGTCCGGATACAAATGCAATGAGACAAAATCTACACTGTACTAAACTAGGATCCGGCTTAAACCAAAGCCGGCTAGTAATATCCGTCCGATCCTGATCCGTGCAATACCGCACGTATCAGATCGAACCCTGCCATATAACTATACGGCCACTAGTACAAAACTGTCCGATCCTGATCCGTGCAATACCGCACGTATCTGATCGGACCCTGCCATATCTCCATACGGCCTCTACAGCGTTTCGCCCGAAAGTTTGAGTAACTGAAAGTGTGGTGGACTCTAAAGACTCGTCAATACTATGGCTGTGGATTTAACCACTAGCACGTCAGAGGTATTAGCCAATACATGACGGGCCACCAGCTATTGACCAAAAGGGACGTCGATGAGCGAACTCATCCTGACACCCTACTGAGCCTGTCAGTGACAATATCCGTACAGTCCGGTCCGTTCTTCTATGAGCATCGCATGTCGGGCCTAGGGGGTTGGTAAAAGTCAGACCCCCAAAAGCGGTACAAGTCGTGTCGGAGTGTAGCCCAGAACGCCCTGAGATACTACTGGAATACCTACCAGTAAATCTCCTGCCTCGGCCGAGGGCTTTGCGTAATGGCTCTCCTAGACACAGCGCGACCTCACCCCCAATACCGGGAGAGACGAACCCCTGAAGATCCGCTCACTGCCTCCATGTGGCTCGGGACTGTACCCAACTAAAACCTGTTTGCACGACTCCTTTGAGCCGTGGTAGGGTAGTAATCAAAGTACAGTGGGAACTCACACGAGACAAATGACGATCTCAGGTCGATGAACTAACCTGTACACATGTCACCAGGGAACTGCTATCTGACGTCTGGTATAAGACCAACTAGCAGGTTCCCGGCGAGTCCTGTCCGGTGTACTCATAACCCAATAAGCACCTGTATACATCTTAGGTGAACCAACTGACACCAGTGGCTTGTGAGACCGGCCACCGCCCCTCGTCGGGGTCTCGACTGTATACACTAGTCTACTAATGGAGTATCGATGCCCAGTCTCGAAACTCCTACGACTAGGGACCTTTTAAGGATGTGCTTATAGACTACCAGCTCCCACGTATATGATCGCCATCATACTGCTGGCAGTCAAGCAAGAATCCTAGGGGCTCTATCAACGTGTAATAGCGACATGCCAGGTCACCTAAAGCAGTACACGATGATAAAGATAAACCAGATAGCATACTATCATCTCGAGTAAGACTGTCCTACCGGGATAGGTCCTCCCTCAATCATTGCAATCACGTGCCTGTGATCCAATAATTGACTCTGAGGGCACTATCTCCAACAATCTCCCACTTGCACTCAAGGCTAATTATTGCGATGCCGCATACTCACAGCCCGTGTGATACCGAACACCCAACTCCTCTACTAGTCAGTCTCACAAAACCCGTTTGCGAAACTATTGCGTTCGAGGAATAGCCTCAGTGAGTGGATCCGCTGTGATGTTTCTTTCTATGTCTCTCTATATCTCAAGTTCGCGGAGAAAACCATCTCCCGAAATGAGCAATACCTGTCTTAGAGTATGTCTGGATATTTGATGGGACCTAGTTCATAAATGAACTCCAAATCCAAACTTCTTAGACTGTATCGATAACTGAACTTAATCAGTACCCAGCGCTATGCCTCCCTCAGTATTGCCTTGGACCACCTGTCCAAAATACTGCCCCTCGTCAGAGGGAAAACTATAACTCTGACAGCCACTCTGCCATCCATGTCACCTTGGAAGCCTGGAATGATAACCGTCTCCGAAAAGGGGCTGGCGTTATCATATCCCTAGAACACGCACTTATGTCCTAAAACTGCTTCCGATTGTTTCTCCAGGATTGGATTAATATCAACTTATTGCATCTACTGCAAGAACAACATCTGGTGTGGTACTTGACATTTCATGATTGACTAAATTGCCTAAGCAAGTGATCTGCCAATCATGCACATCCTCTCCCCTTTAGTCTGTAAGACACCTTTAGAGAGGGTGACTCCATTGCCTGCAGGTACACTACCATGCCAGGAGTCGTCCATTCTAAATACTCTTAGAATGCTGTCTAAGTACCCAGATTAGGAAACCACCCAAATCTAGATCTAAAACCATAGATCTAGTAGCCAGAATGTCTGATATAATATCCAAGTCCTGTGTGGAGAAACAACTGTGTGACGACCAAAGTATAACCGATCGTAGTATAGGAATATCACTTCCTACTACCTTCTCAACAGATCCATCCCCTATTCTGATGAAGTCAAACCTATGACTGTCACATCAGAAATAGATGATCTATCTCCGCTGTATCTGCTTTAGTCTATAAATAGACATAAGCCTGATGACCACCAATGCTTCCGCTGCTCCCACTGACTACGACAACCCTCTGCCAGAGTCATATAGACGTGCACTTCTGAAGCTAGTTTAGAACGACGCTATACTCATCCTCCTGCCGGGTCTCGCAGCCTGGAACAACAACAATGGCAAGTGTGGGTAAACAAGAACTTCCCTGTCACCGTCCTTGAGGCTACCGGAGTACCTCTCGGGTGCCTGAAGTTACCCACCTTATCTGCGGAGTGGCTAATGGAATGTCAAACCAGATTGAATCTTTAGGTTTTTATCAAATCTTCAGTAATCGTTTGCGGTTCTGGAATCACTTCCAGTTCTACCATACTCCCACTACTGTTTTCTGAAAAAATCCATTTTTATTAAAACTGTGGCGAGTCTAGAACAATATTACTATTGATCTCCCAGATGGTAGAAAATCAACCCTCGTCATAGCCTGGGTCAACCCACAAACAGCCATTACAGAAACGTGCCTTGAGTTGTCCAGTGTCTGGTTTTAAGCAGAAGCCGGACAACTCCCCGTACCTTAACAATGTCAAGATATGAACTGTTCTATATCCAATATAGAAACAGAGGCGCAGATTTAATTGGAACCAGATTCAAATCATGCAGCTGTCTCCAGTGCATGTCAACTAAATGGAAGGAGGCCGATCAGCGTTACTCAACTTAGGAATGTTTCCAATTATGAGTAACCTGAAAGAGAAGCTAGTTCTCTTAATCATTACTATCAACTGAACACCATACACAAGTATCTATATCTTCGATCACTTTGAAGAATCCCGATACTTGCTACACCTGGTTCTCTACTCTATTAAAATACCTATAACTCCTCAAAAACTTAGACCCTGTGTTCCTACGAAACACATGTCTAAGAACTAGAGAAGTTAAAAGTAAACAGAATATAGTATGAGGACCAACCCCTCTGTCCTAATGGACACTGGACAACATACAATACTCTGTATAAGTCCGCTGAGTCTAACAACTCTTTCACTGTGTGTCGTAGGTTGAAAACTGTACTTATGGTTAAGAAGAATTACACCGCTGTTTAATGCTCCTTACCTAACCATCCACTGATATAGGTAAATGTCATCGACATAATATCAAAAGGTATATCTCACTCTATGAAAATAGACGTACAGATATATCAATTTGAAATTGGTGCACAACAGCGGATATTCAAAACCAAATATTTGCCGACCGGCAAACAGCCCAGATGATCTCCTCAAATATCACCGATTACAACGAATCCCGATATAATGAGGATGATCACCCTATTCCCAATAACTTACTCCCACTCATCATCTGTAAAGCCATACAGATGTGAGAATCATGCCTGGTAAATACATACCCTGGAGTAAGTATCTAATCGGAAAATCAGTTTTCTTTTAACATTACACAGTGAAACTGAAACATTGAAATGTTTCGGTGGGGTATTCCGGTATTCTTAATAATGCCTCTTCCATTATCCAGATTCACAACTGTAACCGTATATCTCTTTGCCATCTGTCCAAATCCCTTTATATGTCTTTAGTCATTACCGTCTGCACACCCCTTTAGGCTAAATGGTTTTCTTCCTTCCCTACCGTTCGGCACCAGCCTATGGTTTGGAAGAAGACTATCCAATAAGCATAAAAGGTGTACTGTCCTAATCCTAGGAGCACTCGCAAAGCGAGAGAAGGTGAAGATAAAAGACAACCGAATAAACCTTATTCCTATTTCTCCTGAACCAGAATCCATCCCCGAATTGGAACAAGTTCCTTTCGAGTTCGTATATAACCATACGATGGAATATCCAATAAACTGTGGATCTTCGTAGTGATACGGAGTGTCCTGGAGAAATACAAAGGTGATTTAGGATTGGCGAAGAAATACTTGGTTTGATCGTGAATAGCAGTCACAATTTACTTTGCCCTCTTACTAATCCCTTGCTTTGTCTTAACTTAATACCTTCTGCACACCATCGTTATGCTAATTGGTTTTCTTCATTCCCTACCGGTCGGCACCAGCCTAAGGTTTGGAAGAAGACTATCCAATTTGCGTAATAGGTGTACTATCTCCTAAACCAAGGAGTACTCGCAATGAGAGAAGGTGAAAAGAAAAGACAACTGAATAATCCTATTCGTTTTCTCCAGAACCAGAAACCATCCTCGAAGTCCTTCGAGTTCGTATATAACCATACGATGGTTTTGTCCAATGGAAGTGGACGTTCATAGTAATACGGGGTGTCCTGGAGAAAAGGGTAAAAGTAGGAGTGGCAATGAGGTTTGCAACTCTGACAATCCAAAAGCCTGTGTTAAGAAGGTTCGGTCAACTTGGTCACTGAGTCATAGTCCAGGGTCGGGTCAAAGGTCGCTGCCAGAGAGAGAGAGAAAAGAAATACTCAGCGTGCACTCTAACCTAGATCAGAATGGTTACAATTTATCTAATCAGGAAACCTCCCACTGTACCTCAAATTCTCCTCCAAACCTGAAAGAAGAATTAGTCGGGGTCACCCGAGGAGTAAACTAACTCATCAGTGGGAATCGGGATCCAACTATCATCGCATGATAACTTGACGGAATCCACTCAAGTCACCACACTCCAGAAGGTATGCGCATGCCTGGCAAGTTTCAGTTCTTTTGAAACTCCCGATGTGATTTTTACCCCTAGGACCCAAGTGACCTTGACGAATAATCAACAAATCAAAAGGTCCTAGTCAAGTTCAACCCGTCATTATCATGATTGCGTTAAACCCACCCGCACGACCCTTGACGAATAATCAACAAAGTCGTACGACTGTCCTAACCAATCCATATATCCATACGACAGAAAGCATTACAGAGCTACCGCACACTACGCCTCGGCGAATAGCAACGACAAACGTAGCGCGAATACTAAGCAATACTAATCTGAAATGACGGAGGGCTACGGCTGGTTTTTGGCGAAAAACCTTTAACGTAATGAACTTGATATCGTTGAAGGAACTGGATAACCTTTTAGAAAATATAGTGACGAAAACCTTTACTAAAGAGGTCACTCCCGGTGAAGGGATCTCGGCTCTTTCCCCGTAGAATGAGGTGCAGGATATTCCAACTGAATACCACGATGCAAAGCAAAAGTAATCGGCTATAGTGAAGTTAATGCCCTGACGCAAACTTCTGTCCAAGGGGTTACTCCCGGTGAAGGGATCTCGGCCCTTGCCTCGTCGACTAAGGAGCAGGATATTCCAAATGAATACCATGATGCAAAACAAAAGTGAACGTCCTTGCAATAACAGCTTTTTGAAAAGTGTTCCAACAACATCAGAATAGGTTTGTTTATCTTGCATTGATCCGAATCAACGCAGTCCCATCAAGGGATCACACCACAAAGAACGAAAATATACTGATGTACGCATATGCCATCCGCATTCGCCACTGGGTCCCGTCATCACCCGTTAGGTTACTTAACTAACGACAGAGCGGGGATTGGACTAGCGCGGATGCAAAACATATACAACATCTACTAATATATATACCAATATATAATTTTCGCTCAAGGCGTGATAAAATGCAACCTCACAGAAATGTACAGCATCACAGAACAATACAGATATCTGGGATCCCCGGGTTTCACAGAGCCGCTGCTGAAACCCGACGTTCCCCTGGTCGTGTGGATAGCCTGTGCAATGAAATCCTAGACCCCTACGGGCACGGCAAGTCACCCGCCAAAACCTGAAGCGAGGCAGCCCCCTTCAGCACCGTGAATGGACCATCCAGCACTTCATGGAATCCGGTAACTTGGGCACCCCTCCTGGGTCAACCTGTACCCCCTACGAGTGCGGCGAATAGCCCGCCAATCCTAGAGTGAAGCCCCCTCCGTCTCAATGCCATGAGATGCGGGCCCGTTGCCCTCTAGAACCCGGCTATCCGTGCACCCCTCCGCGGGGTAATCCTAGTACAGAAAGTAAAATATGCATACAACGGGTACATCGACCGCAACCAGGTCGTGCCCCAAAAGAATAATACAAACAGGCAGTGACGACAGTCCACATATCGGACACTCGCCCCGCAATATCAAATGTACATAATACAACAAAACTGTACTAGCATTGCATCCAGGCTATCCCCCACGACCGATCCGCAACAACACAGCATAAACATAGAACATCAACGTGAAAGTCACGTTCGCAAATCCGTCTAACCGGGCTATAGCAGTTAGACAGGATTTACCGATCAAGTGACATTCACGGTCGCAGATATAATGTAAATACTGTGAAATAATGTGTTTAAAATATCCGATCGATCAAACAATTAACAAGTGGGCCCCCAAGCAATACTGTAGCAGTCACAGAAAATCTGGGCCCAAATTTAATATCCCAAAACCCCTAAAATTAGCTCACAAGCCCACTGTAAAAATTTGACACAGAGAAGACAAAAATGTGCGGCGGAACCGCGGCCCAAGGGGGGGTTTGGCCGCGGTTCCGCGCTAGGGTTGTCGACTGAATGTGTCGAATTTTCACAGAAGTCTTAGAATTTGCAGTACATTAGTTTTATACAACCTGAAAAATTTTTTGAGACCAAAAATTTTCAACAGAAACTGATGCTAACAAAATGAGGTTTTTTGGAATTTCGGTCGATCAGATAAGCAAAAAACATTAGACAAAGCTAGACAAGGTTAATGGCGTGGCTCTGATACCATGTTGAGCCACGGCAGCGCCCCGGCCGTCTATCCGAGGCCAAAATGCGGAATCAAAAATTTTCCTTACTTGGAAACTGGCGCTACCGCGGACAATATACCCGGATCGTTAACCATTAACCTATACTAGCTAACAAGAGATGAGAAGAGAAGTATACCGAGTGATCCGAGTCCTCCGGTCTTCTCGTCATGGTCCCGATCTCCTGCGGAAAGTCTAGTCTCCATATCGTCGCCTCCTCGGCGGAAGGGCACCACATTGCCTACGTCTTTTACGGGCTCCCGCCTCAATACCGAGGCAACTCGGGCATGAAGCCGGCAAGTCGACATGCCCAAGATGTGCTGTAGAATGTAGTGTAGAAGATGCTTGTCTCTTTTTAGGGTAATGAAGTTGCCATGGAGGGAGAAGGAAATCATGAACTTTGGAGAGGGATTTTGGTGGCAAGAAAAATGAGATGAATGATAAATTTTCAACACCCAAATCAAATGAACCATTCTCACATTCTCCTCTAATGTGGCCGGCCAATCTCATATGGGAAAATGGTGGGAGGAAAACAACTAAGGGAGGTGAGTGTAGGATAAAGTGAAGGGTGACCACAACATAAAGTGAAGAAACATCAACCATGCTTCTCACTACTAATCACATCAAATCTCAATTAATGCACCATCATGGATGAAAGATGCTAAACATATCATAAAGAATATATTTGCAAGAAACCCCCCCCACAAATGTTATTTGCACAATTGCAAATAACCCCCTCCATCGGAAAAGTCCGGCCGGGAAAGAACAAAGAAAAACCGGCCGGAACGGAATACAAACTGGCAACTCCAGAAAACTGGTCCCGTAATAAATTACAGGAAAAACCCCTATACTGTGCATACACACCCGCATCTGTATTCCGTCCGGATACAAATGCAATGAGACAAAATCTACACTGTACTAAACTAGGATCCGGCTTAAACCAAAGCCGGCTAGTAATATCCGTCCGATCCTGATCCGTGCAATACCGCACGTATCAGATCGAACCCTGCCATATAACTATACGGCCACTAGTACAAAACTGTCCGATCCTGATCCGTGCAATACCGCACGTATTTGATCGGACCCTGCCATATCTCCATACGGCCTCTACAGCGTTTCGCCCGAAAGTTTGAGTAACTGAAAGTGTGGTGGACTCTAAAGACTCGTCAATACTATGGCTGTGGATTTAACCAATAGCACGTCAGAGGTATTAGCCAATACATGACGGGCCACCAGCTATTGACCAAAAGGGACGTCGATGAGCGAACTCATCCTGACACCCTACTGAGCCTGTCAGTAACAATATCCGTACAGTCCGGTCCGTTCTTCTATGAGCATCGCATGTCGGGCCTAGGGGGTTGGTAAAAGTCAGACCCCCAAAAGCGGTACAAGTCGTGTCGGAGTGTAGCCCAGAACGCCCTGAGATACTACTGGAATACCTACCAGTAAATCTCCTGCCTCGGCCGAGGGCTTTGCGTAATGGCTCTCCTAGACACAGCGCGACCTCACCCCCAATACCGGGAGAGACGAACCCCTGAAGATCCGCTCACTGCCTCCATGTGGCTCGGGACTGTACCCAACTAAAACCTGTTTGCACGACTCCTTTGAGCCGTGGTAGGGTAGTAATCAAAGTACAGTGGGAACTCATACGAGACAAATGACGATCTCAGGTCGATGAACTTACCTGTACACATGTCACCAGGGAACTGCTATCTGACGTCTGGTATAAGACCAACTAGCAGGTTCCCGGTGAGTCCTGTCCGGTGTACTCATAACCCAATGAGCACCTGTATACATCTTAGGTGAACCAACTGACACCAGTGGCTTGTGAGACCGGCCACCGCCCCTCGTCGGGGTCTCGACTCTATACACTAGTCTACTAATGGAGTATCGATGCCCAGTCTCGAAACTCCTACGACTAGGGACCTTTTAAGGATGTGCTTATAGACTACCAGCTCCCACGTATATGATCGCCATCATACTGCTGGCAGTCAAGCAAGAATCCTAGGGGCTCTATCAACGTGTAATAGCGACATGCCAGGTCACCTAAAGCAGTACACGATGATAAAGATAAACCAGATAGCATACTATCATCTCGAGTAAGACTGTCCTACCGGGATAGGTCCTCCATCAATCATTGCAATCACGTGCCTGTGATCCAATAATTGACTCTGAGGGCACTATCTCCAACATAAACCCACTGCCAGCGTAGTGTCGTGTCTTTAGAGTCCCACATAGAGAGTTTCCCTGCACTGGGCAAAAGGTGTAGAGGCCGTATGGTTTTACGGCAGGGCTTCGATCACTTACGTGCACTTGTGCACGCACGATGATCGGGCGGATAATACTAGTGGGCTTTGGTTTAAGCCGGATCCTAGTATTATACTGATGGATTTATTTCGTCTCTTTGTATTCGTATTCTACGGAATACGGATACGGGTATGTATATACGGATGATGGGCATTCTCGTAATTTTTCGGGAAAGCTTCTAGAAGGGGATGACTCATTAAGGTTTTTATCATTTGATTAAAGATTAAATGAGGTGGAGGAAATGAGATGTATGTTTACATTAAATGAACCATGACTCATGAGGTGATTCACTACTTGAATTAAATGAAGCATGCTAAGATATTTACTAGATATTATTTGATAGATATTTGTATGCTTCATATTATTCAATCATGAGTGATTATTTAAGGATAATCACAAACACTCTCATTCTCTCAAGTCTTCATCTTCTTCTTCCTAAAAACCCTAATAGCTCTCATGTGTTGAGAATCCTAGGGTTCAAAGAGACAAAGCACTCCATCTAAATACTCTACACCCTCTAGGATTTATAGTTTAGCATATTAGAAGCCGTAGTTACCTCAGTTTTGAGGTAGTAGCTCGGACTATAGACTCTCGGGTGGATCTTCTTTGACTCGAGGAGGCTGTCGAGGTAGCCGCGATCCGTTACGATCCTTGGAGCCAACGATGAGTAGAGGACAATGATGAAGACCTGAAGGAATTGTATCGTGAGGTATAACTTCGAATCCGAGTAGTTAAACCTCTTGTGCTTTGCTAGCCAGGGTTTGTGTTCGATCCTTGGTTCAAGTCGGTGTTGCGAAGCTCGTAAAAATCATTTTTTGCTATTTCTGCCTCCTCACGGACACATGGGGTGCGCGACATCGACTTACAGTGGTATCAGAGCCTTTCACAAACCTTAGATAGCTTGTAGCGATGTTAGAATTCCGCTGTTTTTGTCGGGCAAAACTGCCGACAAAAACAGTTTCAAAAGTGAGGTTTTGAGTTGTTTGCACACCCCGCGGGCTCACGGTTTGAACAGAGAAGCAGCGAGGTGAAGCATGCGCACCTCGGGGACAGCCCGGGGGGAACCAACAGCCGGGACCACCACCCAAGACCACCATTTGGTGGCCTTGGGTGGTGGTGACCCAAGAGCACCACCAGATGGCGCTCTCGGGTCTGCCCACTTTGTGGGGCCACCTCGTGGTGGCCCACCAGGATGGGTTCCCCCTAAGGCCCTCGGTTCGATGTTAGTTCATGTGTCTTCACCTGTGCGAAGATTCGGGCGGGTTTCGAGTTCGTTTCGACTCCCGAATTAGCTCAAAATTTTCAGTTTTGAAACTTTAGCTCACTGGATTTTCGGGTCTTGGAAAATTGGGTATGTTTGCTAATTGCGTGTGGGATTCTAATGTCGTTATTACTTTACAAGCTTCGTGTTGTTTATATTTGTTTGTAAACATCGACTAATTGCTATACGACAATTAGTCGGGGTTGCACATATCTTTGATGTTGGTATATATCGGTTTGTGTATATGAACTTGTTGGATTGTTGTGGATGAATAGCCCGGGATGTGATATGAGGGTTTTCATTATTTCATTCAAATGTAAATTGTAATTTGTTGTAATATTATCTCGCGGGGCACATCCGGGTTGAGGTTGTAGCCACCGTTGTATTATTTTATTTACTGTTTATTGCTCCTAGGATAGACCCAAGATGGGGTGCACAAATTACCGGATACTTTGAAGTGCCGAGTGACCTACTCACTTTGTTGAGAGAGGCTGTTCCACTTCGGGTATTTGGCGGGTAGTTTTCCGCACCCGTAAGGGTCTAGGGTAGGGTTTGGCTATTCATCATGACCGTGGAAACCGTCTTTTGTTGCAGGCTCAAACGAAACGCGGACTTCCTAATATATCCAATATGTTCATCTGTGATCTGGAATGCCTATTATTGCGTCAGACGAATGTACATATCTATATATGATATCTAGTAGACATTGCTTTTGTTTTACATCCGCGCTAGTCCAGCCCCCACTCTGTCATTAGTTAAGTAACCTAACGGGTAATGACGGGCTCGTGGCGAATGCGGATGGCATAAGCGTACGTTGTATTTTCGTTGTTTTCTGCAATGGTAGGCTAATTGATGGGACGCATTATATTAATGTAATGAAAACAAAACCGAAGCTGAATCGTTGGAACAAAGTTTAAAAACCACGGTTATTTCAAAACAGCAGAATTTTAAATGCGGAGCTTAAACCACTCCTTTTAAAAGCTATTAGGTTCCTTCGATTATATCATGTTCACCACGTTCACGATTTCTCCAAAACCATTCGTAGCCCTCCGTCATTTCATATGAATATTCAATAGTATTCAAGCTATGTTTGTTGATCTTCGTCAAGGCATAGTGATTGGTAGCTGCTGGGTGTTCATATGTAGCATAGATAGATGCGTTGGTTTGGGATAGTCGTATTACCTTGTTGACCTTCGTCAAGGGTATATACGGGTGGGTTCAAATTAACCTGGACAATGATGGGTAGAACTTGACATGTAACTTATGATTTGTTGACCTTCGTCAAGGCCATAGGAGCATGGAGCAAAAATCCACATCAGGGGTTTCTAAAGAAACTGAAACTTGCTAGTGCTGCATACCATTTGGAGTTTGATAATGTTGGTAGGATACCTTCACACAATGATATTTGGGTCCCGATCCTACTGTGAGTATCCGCTACTCCTTGCGAGATTCTTCACTTAACGATAAATGCTATAAACCAAGTAGGTGTCTAGAAAAGTGTTAGCGGGGCTACGCCCCCAGGTAAAAGAGGTTATTTAATTAAGGAACTTCGTGAAAGCGTCGTAAAACCTCCCTCGAAGTACCGACACTGACCTGGATGAACGGTTAAGCAAGAATTATACGGTGAGATCAATCCTGACTAATTCTTCTTTTATGGTTTGAGGAAGGATTCGAGAAACAGTGGGAGCCATCCTGTTGGGATAAATTAAAAACCAATCTAAACTTGCAAGAGCATCATGCTAAGTGTTTTCTTCTCTCTCTCTCTTAATTGCAGTGACCCTGTGACCAAGACTAGGTTACATCTAGATAACAAAATAACTGAATCTGACTATAATGACTGGCAAAGGTTTGTCCAGATGTCCATCGCCTATGACAAGATGGACCACCTCATTACTACTCAAGCCCCCGCCGTCCCAGGTCCAGTTTTCACCGTCACGGATAAGTATATCCGTAAGACAAGGGAAAAAGACTGTGTGAATGCCAAGTTCCTCGTTTTGGCCTCAGTTGATGGTGTATACCAGAGGTAGCACGAGAAGATGGACTTAGTTTCTATCTTCCTCTATAACAAAGTTTTATATGGAGAGCAATCTCATATCGCAAGATATAAGACCTCGAAGGAATTGCTTCAAGCGAGGTTGGCTGTCGGGTCATCTGTAGGGGACAACGTCCTTACGATGACTAGCTATATTGATGAGCTCACGGACCTGGAGACCACGTTGAGAAACGGGTCATAGGCTGACTTGATTCTACAGTCCCTACCTCCTACTTAAGCCTAGGGGAAGAAAGTTATACTTCTAGTTGAGGGCACCCTGAAGGAAACCAGGGTGACACCCGCTCTGCTTATTGGGGAATCTTCCTCTTCTTGATCCAAGGCGGAAGCTAAGGGTGAGAAGAAGAAGACCTCCACAAAGCTGATATGCGGTGTCAGTAAGGTAGAAGGACAAGGAAGGGCAAAAGTTTCGGGGTTAACAGTAGGGAAGGAGGGCTGTTCCTGTTGTTATGGGAAAGGGCATTGGCAGAGGGATTGTAGGGCTTGGAAAGCCAGAATCTAGGATCCGAAGTATGTTGTGGCTTCGACTTCGGGTGTGTTTGTAATCGAAAACTGTATGTCAATTAACTCTACTTCCTGGGTACTAAATACCGGATCAGAATCTCATTTCTGTAATTCATTACAGGCTTTGAGAAACCGTAGAGTTATCAGGGTAGGTGATATGACTCTCAGAGTTGCGAACGGAATGAGCGTGGAAGCTGAATCCGTAGGGGAATATCATCTAGGATTGACAAGTGGGCAGATATTGATTCTACGTAACTGTTTGTATGTACCTAGTCTAACTTGTAATATCATATCTGTATCCATACTTTCTAAGGAAGGATATGATTTTACATTTGTAAGTGATGTCGTCCACAACCACCTAAATCAAGCTTTGATTGGGTCAGGTACATTAGATAACGGTATATACGTATTAAATCAAGCTCAGGTTTTCAGTGTTCAGAACACACTTAAAAGAAAGTCTCCGGAAACAAATCAGGCTTTCTTATGTCATTGTATACTGGGTCACATCAATGAAACATGGTTGACGAAGTTACATAGAGAGGGATATTTGGATCCGTTCGAATATCAGTCTTATGCTATTTGTCAATCTTGTCTCATGGGAAAGATGACAAAGACTCCGTTCACTGGACACGGAGTAAGAGCGAGCGAGCTCTTAGGACTCATACACAGCAATGTATGCGGTCCAATGTCTACACATGCGCGAAGTGGTTATTCCTATTTCATTACTTTTACGGATGATTTCTCTAGGTATGGACATATCTTCTTGATGAAGTATAAATCCGAGGCCTTTGAGAAATTCCGAGAATACAAGAATGAAGTGGAAAAACAAACAGGCAAAAGTATCAAGACACTAAGATCTGATCGAGGTGGTGAATACTTAAGTGCCGAGTTACTGGGATACTTAAAAGAGAATGGAATTCTCTCTCAGCTTACTCCTCCATACACACCACAACACAACGGTGTATCGGAAAGGCGGAATCGAACCCTATTGGATATGGTTCATTCCATGATGAGTAAGGCTGAGTTACCGCGATCCTTCTGGGGTTATGCACTAGAATCAGCTGCATATCTTTTGAACAAGGTTCCAACCAAGACTGTGCCTACCACACCATATCAGATGTGGAGTGGGAAGAAACCCTGTCTTAAGTACCTTAAGATATGGGAATGTCCACCTTTTGTAAAGAAGTAGCATGCGGACAAGTTCGAGGCACGCTCAGTACTGTGTAAGTTTGTGGGATACCCAAAGAACTCCAAGGGGTATCTTTTCTATTACACAGAGGAACAAAAGGTTTTTGTTTCTCAGGATCCCTACTTCTTGGAAGATGAATTTTTAGAAAATCAGAAAAGTAGGAGCGCAATAGAACTAGAAGAAATTCCAGAACCCAAATCTATTACTGAAAGCTTGATAGAACCAGAAGTTTCAGAAGAACCGGACATCCCAGCGCCACTCTGCAGAAGTAGTAGGCAGTCTCATCCACCCGATAGATACTACGGTTTTCTCATAGATGGGGATCGAGAGGATTGCATCATTGATAATGATGAGCCTACTAGCTTCCAGCAAGCCATTCAGAGCGGCGACTCGGTAAAATGGCTGGATGCAATGCGGACCGAAATGGAGTCCATGTACACCAACAAAGTATGGACTTTGGACATTGTTCCAGAAGGGGTAAAACCCGTAGGCTGCAAATGGATCTTCAGAAAGAAGATTGGTGTAGATGGACAGGTTGAAACCTATAAGGCTAGACTTGTTGCAAAGGGTTTTCATCAAAGATCTGGTTTGGACTATGACGAAACCTTTTCTCCAGTGGCTATGCTTAAATCCATTCGGATCCTTCTTGCCATTGCTGCCTTCCACGATTATGAGATCTGGCAGATGGACGTAAATACGGCTTTTTTAAATGGTAATTTAGAAGAGTGCGTCTATATGGATCAGCTAGAGGGTTTCATTCAGAGTGGGAGCAGCGGGAAAGTGTGCAAGTTGCTTAAGTCCATTTATGGACTAAAGCAGGCATCGCGGAGTTGGAACATCTGTTTTAATGAAACAGTCAAAGAATTTGACTTTATCAAAAATACAGATGAACCATGTATTTACAGTAAGCTTGTAGGGAGAACTGTGGTATTTCTTGTCTTGTACATGGATGACATTCTCTTAATAGGAAATGACATTCCTATACTACAGTCAGTCAAAGGATTCTTGTCATAGAAGTTCTCCATGAAGGACCTGGGTGATGCCTCCTACGTTCTGGGGATCCAGATCTATCGTGATAGATCTAAACGGATAGTTGGACTTTCACAGTCAAGGTACATCGACACTATACTGAAAAGATTCAGTATGGAAGATTCAAAGTGCGGTAATTTACCGGCTTGTCATGAAATCACCCTCTCCAAAGAGATGTCTCCAAAGATAGATTTGGAAAGGGCTCACATGTCATCTATTCCCTACGCATCGGTGGTAGGCTCTATAATATATGCGATGGTATGTACCAGACCAGATGTAGCCTACGCATTGAGTGTTGTAAGCCGGTATCAGTCGAACCCAGGGGAGAAGCATTGGATAGCAGTAAAGAACATTCTCAAGTACCTGAGAAGGACTAAGAAGATGTTCTTGGTGTATGGCAGAAAAGATCTCCAGATCGAGACTTTTGCTGACTCCAGCTTCTAGAGTGACAGGGATGACTCCAAGTCCATGTCGGGTTATGTCTTTACCCTCAATGAAAGGGCGGTCTGTTGGAAGAGCTCCAAGCAGGACACCGTTGCTGAATCAACGATGGAAGAGTACATAGCTGCTTGCGATGCCGCAAAAGAAGCTGTCTGGATGAAGAAGTTCCTCACAGAACTTCAGGTGGTTCCGACCATTGTTGATCCAATACCGCTGTATTGTGACAACAACGACGCTATAGCTTTAGCGAAGGAACCCAGGTCTCATCAGAAGTCCAAACACATTTTGAGGCGGTATCACTTGATCAGGGAGATTGTTGATCGCCAGGAGATCGAGGTGAGGAGAGTAGATACAGAGGATAATACTGCAGATCCACTCAGGAAGGCCATCCCTCAGACACAGTTCGAGCGGCTAATCGAGATGATAGGTCTGCGATACGCCAGTACATGGCCCTAGTGCAAGTGGGAGATTGTTAGTGTATATGCCCTAGAGGCCATTATTGTATCATACTGGTTTGTATATTACTAATGGAAGCTTGGGATATTCACAGTTGTATTGATAGTCTTGCTCAAAATGGTAGTATGCTACTTGGTTTCTTTCTACTCAGATATGTGTGTGTGTTTCTTTTAGCATATCGCTTATACATATTAGTAGAGCCCTTAGGATCTTTGCTTGATTACCAGCATTGTGATGGCAGTCACACCAGTGGGGGCTAGGTAATCTACAAGAACATCCTTATACAGGTCCCTAGTCGTAGGATTATCGAGATGGGGCATCGATACTCCACAGTAGACTGGTGTATACGCTTCTCATCCCAGCAGGGGAGATGGTCTGTCCCACAACCATTAGTACGTCATACTGGAGATAGTATACATGTGCTCGTTAGGTTATGAGTACACTGGAAAGGACTCGTTGGGAATTGCTGATGGTTAATATACCTATCGTCGGGTAGCATTTCCCAGGTGACATGAGTACAGCTTAGTCCGTCGACTTGACACTACTATTTCGCCTCGAGTGTGTTCCCACTGTACTTTGATCACTACCCTATCATGGCTCAAAGGAGTCGTGCAAATAGGTAGTAGTTGGGTGCAGTCCCGAAGCACTTGGAGGCAGTGGCGGTTAGATAGGATTCGTCTCTCCCGGTATTGGGGGTTGATATCGCGCTGTGTTGGAGAGCCATTACACAAAGTCCGTGGCCACGACAAGTGAGATTTACTGGTAGGTGTTCCAGTAGTTTCTCAGGGTGTTCTGGGCTGCACTCCGACACGACTTATACCGTTATTAGGAGTCTGACGTTTACTATCCCCCTAGGCCTGATATGCGATACTCTTAGATGAACAGACCGAACTGTATGGAGATTGTCATATTCAAGTTCAGTAGGAGTTCGGATGAGTTACCTCATCGGCCTTCTTATTGACATCTACCGGGGCAGCCGTTACGTGCAGCTAGTAGCTTGTGGTTAAACCCATTGGCAGCGTAGTGTCGAGTCTTTAGAGTCCCACACAGAGAGTTTCCCTGCACTGGGCAAAAAGGTATAGAGGCCGTATGGTTTTACGGCAGGGCTTCGATCACTTACGTGCACTTGTGCGCGTACGATGATCGAGCGGATAATACTAGTAGGCTTTGGTTTAAGCCGGATCCTTGTATTATACTGATGGATTTATTTCGTCTCTTTGTTTTCGTATTCTATGGAATACGGATACGGGTATGTATATACGGATGATGGGCATTCTCGTAATTTGTCGGGAAAGTTTCTAGAAGGAGATGACCAATTAAGGTTTTTATCATTTGATTAAAGCTTAAATTAGGTGGAGGAAATGAGGAGTATGTTTACATTAAATGAACCATGACTCATGAGGTGATTCACTACTTGAATTAAATGAAGCATACTAAGATATTTACTAGATATTTGTATGCTTCATATTATTCAATCATGAGTGATTATTCAAGGATAATCACAAACACTCTCATTCTCTCAAGTCTTCATCTTCTTCTTCCTCAAAACCCTAATAGCTCTCATGTGTTGAGAATCCTAGGGTTTAAAGAGACAAAGCACTCCATCTAAATACTCTACACCCTCTAGGACTTCTAGTTTAGCAAACTAGAAGCCGTAGTTACCTCAGTTTTGAGGTAGTAGCTCGGACTATAGACTCTCGGGTGGATCGTCTTTGACTCGAGGAGGCCGCCGAGGTAGCCGCGATCCGTTACGATCCTTGGAGCCGACGACGAGTAGAGGACAGCGATGAAGACCCGAAGGACTTGTATTGTGAGGTATAACTTCGAATCCGAGTAGTTAAACCTCTTATGCTTTGCTAGCTAGGGTTTGTGTTCGATCCTTGGTTCAAGTCGAAGTTGCGAAGCTTGTAAAAATCATTTTTTGCTATTTCCGCCTCCTCGCGGACACGTGGGGTGTGCGACATCGACATACATTGCTGTGATATGTTATATTGGATCGTCATGAGTGAATAGCCGGGGGTTTTATGTGAGATGAGAGTTTTACAATTTTCATTCATGTAAAATTTGTATGTAATATTCTTTTATCGGGACACTTCCGGGTTGAGGATGATGTCACCATTGATGTATATTATTTACTTTTCCGCATTAGGATAGACCCAAGGCAGGGATCACAAGTAACCGGGTTCTGGAGTCCAGTGGGAGACCATCTTGAGGGGTCGAGGCCGGGTCTCCTAACTCTAGAATTAGCAGGGTTGCTTGTCGCTCTCGTAGGGGTCTAGGGATGTGGGATTGGATATTCATCACGACTGTAGAATCCGTGTTTTTCATTTTGGCTTAATTGAAAACACGGACCTCCTAGTATATCCAATATTTCATATGTTGACTTCTGCTGCTTGGTTCTGTGATGTGATCATATAACTACATGAGATGAATGCTATATATATATGATATAGATAATAAACGTTGCTTATGTTTTGCACCCGCGCTAGTCCAGCTCCCGCTCTGCCGTTAGTTAAGTAACTGAACGGTGCATGACAGGGCCCCGTGGCGAATGCGGATGGCATAAGCGTACGTTCTATTTTCGTTTCATTTTCTGTGATGTTTAGGAAACATTAAATGATGGGACTTCATTAATGAGATTAATGAAAAGAAAAGAAACGTAAAGATGTTGTAGAATCAAAAGATTTTACAAAAGGTAGTTCTAGTCCTTGCTTTGCATAGTGGTATTTCTTGATGGATATCCAACACCTCATTCGATGAGGAAAGAGCCGGGATCTCTACACCGGGAGTGACCTCTTTAGCAAAAGATAGTAAAAGCTATTCGGTTTGTTTTTGAAAACTACTCAATTTTAAAAGCGGAACTAAAACCACTCCTTTTCAAAATCACTAGATTCTACAACGATATCAAGTTCATCACGTTAAAGGTTTTCTTAAAAACCAGCCGTAGCCCTTCGTCTTTTCAGATAAGTACTATTTAGTATTCGTGCTACGTTTGTTAACGATAGCCAAGGCGTAGTGTGCGGTAGTTGATTACTGCTTATTTGCAGTATGTGATGTGATTGGATTAGGGTAGTCATACGGCTTTGTTGACCTTAGCCAAAGGTCATACGGGTGTGTTTAATTCAATCAAGAAATGACGGGTTGAACTTGACTAGCGCTTATGATTTGTTGACCATAGCCAAGGTTATAAGTTGCTAGGGGTAAAAATGATTATTGGGAATTTCAAGTGTTGAAATTTGCAATGAGATTTCATACCTTCTATATGATAGTTGGATCCCGATACCCACTTCTAGTAAGAGTTACTCCTGGGAGATTTTTCCACTTTACAATTAGCTGATCCATTAGGTGTCCAAGGAAGGTGTTAACAGGGTGATGCCCCTGTGAAAACGAGGTTATTTAATTAGTTCCATGCGAATGCTTGGGGAGACTCCCTCGGAGTACCAATACCTGCCTGGCCGAACGATTGGCGAACTTGTAGGGTGTAATTAATCCCGGCTAATCTTACCTTTTAGGGTTTGAAGGAAGATTTGATAAAAACAGTGGGAACCATCCTGATTAGATAAAATAATAACCAATCTAATCTTGCAAAGAGCGCACGCAAAGTGATTATCCTTCTCTCTCTCCTGGTAGCGACCAATGACATGCCTTAATCAAGATAATAATATAGATGTATTGACCGAACCCACTTATTATACCGGGCTAGGTTCATCTCTATCTTATGATTGTCATAAGTGTGAGCAAGGAATATGGGAATATCCGGATTCCCACGCCACCCAAATTAAGAATAAGCATGTTGATGCATCGTTTTCGGGTGGGTTCGATACCGAGAACCGTTTCTTAGTTAACTCTACGTCCTGGGTATAGAATACTGGATCAGGATCCCACGTATGTAATTTGTTACATGGGCTAAAGAGAGGTAAGGAACTGGGAAAGGGTGATATGTTTAGTAGGGAATGGTGCAATTGTTGCAGCCAAAGCAGTTATTGAATATCACCTTGTATTACCAAGTGGCAACACAATGATTCTGAGCGACTGTTATTTCGTACCAAAAATATTGTGAATGTTATCCTAAATCAAGTGTTGATTGGGTATGGTACGTTGTATAATAGTATATATGTTCTAAATCACAAAACAGTTCTAAGTATATAGAACACACACAAGAGGAACAGTTCAGAAATGAACGAAGCCTTCTTGTGGCATTGTAGACTAGGTCATATCAATGCGTCAAGACTAGCTGAGTTGTATAAGGATGCATATTTGAATCCGTTCGAATTTACATCTTATGAAACTTGCCAGTCATGTCTCAAAGGCAAGATGACCAAATCTCCGTATACTGGACACGGAGAAAGAGCTACTGAACTCTTGGACAGATACATAGTGATGTATGCGGTCCTATGTCTACACATGCCAGGAATGGTTCCTCGTACTTTATTAAATTCACCGATGATCTTTCAAGATAAGGACATGTGTTCCTGTTAAAACACAAATCTGAATCTTTTGAGAAATTCAAGGAATATAAGTACGAAGTTGAGAACCAGACGGGTAAAACTATTAAAATCCTTCGATCTGATCGGGGAGGAGGATACTTGAGCACGGAATTCAAAGACTACTTAAAAGAGAACGGGATTCTCTCTCAGCTTACTCCTCCGTATACACCACAGCACAACGGAGTATCGGAGTGGTGGAATCGCACCCTATTAGATATAGTGCACTCTATGATGAGTAATGTTGAGTTGCCTATTTCTTTTTGGGGTTATGCACTTAAGATAGCTTCATACCTATTGAATAGAGTTCCGACCAAATCCGTTTCCTACCACTCCATATGAGATAATTGAATGCAGTGCTGCTTGGACAACATCAATGCATGCAAAGAAAGGCGGTTTACCGCAACGCGCAGAATGGGAAGAGACCATCACTTAAACAAGTTATGATATGGGATTGTCCGACCTATGTTAAAAAGCAAAATCCGGACAAGCTCAAGGCAAGGCCAGTTCTGTGCAAGTTTGTAGGATCTCCCAAACATTCGCGAGGGTATATCTTCTACCACACCGAGGAACAAAAAGGTGTTCGTTTCTCGACATGCCACCTTTTTAGAAAAGGAATTTCTTGTGAAAGAGATTAGTGGTAATGAGGTAGAACTGGAAGAAGTTCCAGCAACACAAGCTATAATTGACAATTTGGTGGAACCAGAGGATTCAATAGTCCCCGAAGAACCGAAGCCACTCCGCAGATCTAGTACGGTTCCTCATCCACCTGAGAGATATTACGGTTTTCTCATAGACGATGGGAGCGAGGATTGCATCATGGAAGATGATGACCAAACTAGTTTCGAGCAGGTCGTCACAAGTGGAGACTATGTGAAATGGCTGGATGCTATGTGATCTGAGATGGAATCCATGTACACCAATAAAGTATGGACTTTGGAAGTTGCTCCTGAAGGGGTAAAACCCATCGGGAGCAAGTGGATCTTGAGAAGATAATTGGTGTAGATGGAAAAGTTGAGACTTTCAAAGCTAGACGTGTAGCAAAGGGTTTTCATCAACGACCTTGTGTCGACTATGATGAAACCTTTTCTCCTGTGGCTATGCTTAAGTCCATTAGGATCCTACTTGCCATTGCTGCATACCATGACTACAAAATCTGGCAGTTGCATGTCAAGACCGCTTTTCTAAATGGTGATTTAGAAGAGAGATTGTACATGACACAACCATAGGGCTTCGTAGACAGTGGGAGTAGCGGAAGCGTGTGCAAGCTGCTTAAATCCATATACGGATTAAAGCAGGCATCACGGAGATGAAATATCTATTTTGATGAAGCTGTCAAAGAGTTTGACTCCATCAAAAATGTAGATGAACCATGTATATATAAGAAGGTTGTAGAGAGTAAGGTTGTCTTTCTCGTATTGTATGTGGATGACATACTCTTGATAGGAAACGATGTTCTTATGCTACACTTGGTCAAGCTCTTCTTATCACATAAGTTCTCCATGAAAGATCTAAGTGATGACTCATACATCCCGGGGATATAGATCTATAGTGATAGATCTAAACAGATGTTGGGATTGTCCTAATCCATACCGGATGTAGCTTACTCACTAGGTGTAGTGAGTAGGTATCAAACAGATCCTGGAGAGAAATACTGGACAGCTGTGAAGAACATTCTTAAGTACTTAAGAAGGAATAGAGAGATGTTCTTGGTGTATGGTAACGGTGAACTCCAGGTGGAGTCCTTTACCGATTTGAGCATCCAGAGTGATAAGGATGACAGTATGTCGGTCTCGGGTTTTGTCTTCACCCTCAGTGGAGGGACGGTATGTTGGAAGAGTTCCAAGCTAGATACCGTAGCAAACCCGACGATGGAGGCTGAATACATCGCTACCAACAATGCTGCCAAAGAGGCTGTCTGGATGAACAAGTTCATAGCCGAACTTGGTGTGGTTCCTACCATTGAGCATCCAATACCTATGTATTGTGATAAAAATGGAGCTGTGGTTTTGGCCTAGGAACCCCGTTCCCATCAGCGATCCAGACACATTCATAGGCAGTATCACCTGATCAGGGAGATAGTATATCTCCGGGAGATCGAGGCCAGGAGAGTTGACACAGAGGATAACACAGCAGATCCACTCACAAAGGCCCTCCTCCAGATACTATTCGAGAGACTTTTTGGGATGTTGGGTATGAGATACTATAACAACAGGCTTTAGTGCAAGTGGGAGATTGTTAATGATATGTATGCCCTAGAGGCCATTATTATATGATATAGTGGATGCTTGGACATATATATGGAGGACTTTCTTGCTCGACATGATAGTATGCTATCTAGTTGTCTTTATCTTAACATGTTCACTGATATTATTATACCGTCTCTCATATACATGTTGATAAAGCCCTTAGGATATTGGCTTGACTGCCAGGACTATGGTGCGGATCATACTACTGGGACCTGGGTAGTCTACAAGCACATCCTTCAATTGTTCCTAGTCGAAGGAATATCGAGACAGGGCATCGATATTCCAGAGTAGACTAGTGTGTACGTTTCTTAATCCTGTATGGGGCGATGGTTGATCCCATATCCATTTGTGTTTGACATCAAAGATTGTACACAGGTGCTCATTAGTGAATAGGTACACCGAACAGGACTCGCTGAGAACTCTTAGATGGTACTATACCTATCGTCAGATAGCATTTCTCTGGTGACACTGGTACATGTTAGTCTGTAGACCCGAGATCGTCATAGAGTCTTATATGGTTTCTACTGTGCTTTGATTTCCTCCCTACCATCGTCATAGAGTCTTATATGGTTCCTACTGTTCTTAAAGGAGTCGTCCAAAAAGGTGGATTTTAGGTACAGTCCCGAGTTACATGGAGGCAATGAGCGATAGGAGGGGTTTCGTCTCTCCCGGTATTGGGAGTTGATGTTGCGCTATGCTCGATTGGCTATAATAGTAAGTCCCTCGCTAGGACTGTTGATGAGATTTACTGGTAAGTGTTATCAGTAGTTTCTCGAAAAGTTATGAGCCACACATCGGCATGACTTATCAAGTTATTGGGGTCTGACGAGTCCAACCCCAGACTCGATATGCGACATATCATACGAAGAGGCCGGGCTGTACGGTAAGTGTTACCTATAGGCTTCATGGGAATTTGGACAAGCTTGCTTGTTGATCTTCTATTCGCTCAATACCTGGGTAGCCGTTACGTCCAGCTAGTACCACTGACGGCTTGTGGGTGACTGATGTGATCATCACCTACTGCTGGCGTATTGACGAGTCTTTAGAGTCTCACATAGAAGTTTCTTGGTTCAAGCGAAACGAAGTAGGGCACATATGTTGATATTGGCGGGGGAATGATTAAATACGAGTATGAGATACTGTATTGTAATCTGGCGGCTATTTGTTATCAGTTAGGTTATATGCGATATAACCGGATTATTGAATCAAGTGTTGATTTGATAATGTGATATACAGATAAATGATATTTGTCGGTTATATGTGATATAACTAGATTATTATATCAAGTGTTGATTTAATAATATGATATATATTTATATTTGATATAATTGTATATTGACTAATATTATTGCTCATTAATTATATGCTTATCTTTATATATATATATATTAATCTATATGTGACATATATATATATATTAATATATATATATATATATATATATATTATATGAAGCATGGCATGGTATTTCTATTTTTAGAAAATAGAAATTGAGATGATAAATGGGGAGACTTTGGAGGCATGGGCATAGCATGGCTTATTCTATATTATATTCATTTGCTTGCACTATTGAAGCAGGGCTATACTTTTTAAGTGTTAAAAATTGTATACTTCAATAATGTGTGAGGTTTGGATGAGCCATTCTACACTTCATTCCACACTTTGTTATTTTTCTTGAGTTGAACTCATGTGATGAGTTTTCTCTCTATCTCTCTCCCTTTTCCTCACCTCCACCTCTAAGCTCAATCCCTCACATGAGTTGTGAACCCTTGAGCTTGTGAGAACCCTAGTGAGCTAACATAAGCTCTACTTCACCATCCTACACTACATTAGTGCTTTGGTGTAGTGTGTTTACTTCACTAAAGAGTTTAGTGAAGAGATAGCTTGGATTGGCGGACTTTAGATGGATCATCTTTGGCATGAAGGTCATCGGAGCAAGTTCGTTCAAATTTCAAGTGGAGCCTAGTGGAGTCGTGTGGGCTACAACGCGGAGCAAGTTCGTAAAACCTAGTGGTGGTGTTAACGTACACTTTCATAGTGCGCACGTGCTTTGCATGGTGCTTTTCCTTCTTAGAGGGGTATACATGAGTATAAGGTGTGCATGCTGTTCCATTCAATAAATGCGCACATGAGTATTACGTGATGCGCACATGAATGGGTTCAAGTGACGCGCGCATGTATATGACGTGACACGCAAGCATATCTATATAGGGTGCATACATGAGTATCACGTGACGTGCATCTTTATGAAATGCGCACGTGAGTATCATGTGATGTGCACTTGATATTGATCATTAAGTCTGGCTGATATGGATAATTTCCTCCACATGCGATCGCGTGTAGATCACGTGATGCACGCATTCATAATTCACACCCTAGGCCAAGGTGCACATTATGGTGCAGAAAGCTTTGGTTTTCAAGAAGATATAGATTTCTATTATTTGATTTAAAGTGCATTCATATGGCACATTTAAATTTAATGAAAGTCAAAACTTTCAACAGAAGCACTAACTACGATCTGTATCTTCATGATCTTCTTTTTACATGGGTTTTTGTCTAAAATCTTAGATCTTAGAATAGGTCTCTCATGAAAGAAATGGATTTTTGTATGAGAAAGATAAATTTTAAGATCATTCGATCTTTATATTTAGAGAAGCGCCAGCTTTGTTATGAAAAACACTTGTTTTTGTGAAAAAGAGAAGGCATCCTCTCTTTTTATTTACCTAGTTGGCTAGGGTTTTTCTTTTCTTTTTTCTTTTTGAAAACCTCGGTTCTTCAAGAGCTCTGAGAGTCTTTTCTTCTTCTTTTTTTTTTTTTTGCAGAGAAGAGAGCTTTTTTAAAGGAAACCTAGGTTTCAAAAGGAAGATGAATGAGAGATTATTGGTCGTTGAGACCTACCACCTCTCCAAAGACGTTAAGAAATTACAGCGCCGAATATCAAAGGTGTGGGGAGATGTACCTTTAAATCAGTCCCGTTCATAAGGGTAGAGAACATGTTGGAGCAGTATCTTTTGAGATGACGGGAAGGCTTCTTTATGCTTGGTGCAGGTGTGTCGCACGTGTTGCGCATGGCATCGGCACGTAGTGCGCATGGCACCTGCACAGGTGCGCAGGGCACCTGCACACGTGCGCCTCACGTGCATGGCACATGCGCTGCACGTGCGGGCATGGCACATGCGCTGCACGTGCGCACATGGCACCGGCGCACATGCGCTGCACATGGTGCGTATGGCACCGGCACACGTGCGCTGCACATGGTATGCATGGCACCTGCGCTTATGCATATGCGCACTAGGAGGCACGTATTTCTGGGAAAGCAATAGCTTTCAATGAAGTACTAGCTTCTGTGAAGCACTAGCTCTTCCTTTTTTGAGAGGTCTCCCCTCTTATTTATAGGGGAGTGATAGAGAAGAGATCACTTTTTTCCTGATGCGGGACTAAAGATGTATCCCCTATGTGGTTGGTTTAGACCATATGTGCATAGAATGTTTGCTCATAATTTTTGATCCCGGAAGAGTTATGAGGCCCGTAATATATCAAATCGAAAGCCTTTTCGAAACGCTTTCAACGCTATCAGAATTTTTCTGATTCTCAGTCGAGAGTTTGGCAGAATATAGCCCAGAAAATACTGGTTTGCATTTTCTTAAGCGTATTGCTGCCATTTGATATTTTGGACTCTTTTGCGCAGTAATTTTAGGCGGGAACATTTGGAAGCTCCAAATACTACTCAAAATCAGTACCCGATAGACTGCTAAAGAATCCGCGGAGAAGAAATACATCATTTCCTTCGGTGTTGCCGCACCAGGATCTGAATTGAGTGATATGTTGACGAGGATTGCCAGTCCTCTTAAATACTTGGAATGTTGGGATCGTATATCCCGGAGGGTATTGCTTCTGGTCATACCATACGGGGTACAGTCAACCAGTCTTAATCATCATGCCTACCACTTCACTGCCCTGAAAAGCTTTAAATTGTTGGGCGATATATTCGTCCAGCTTTTCTTCTGAGATCTTCTCTTCACTCGTCGCCGATGGGGCTTGTAGAGGATTTGACATATCTCCTTTGTCATCGATAATTACTACCGGTGGCTCATATTCCTGTGGTTCCGGTTGCACTATCATCCCGACCATGCTTTGGAGTAGGAGAGCCATTTTGTCCATCCTAGCATTCATTTCCGCAGATTTCTCATCCTTATTTTCAAGGATGCGCTTCAGGTAATCGATATCAGACTCCTGCCCCGTTCTTTCTTCGGGAGCGTTGTCAGGGTTTACATTAGGCGGTGGACTCATGAGTTTCGCCGCTTGAGCCAATATCTCTTGCAGCTTCTGCTAATCCTTCGTTATAGACCGAGTGATTGGTCTATGGGAAATGGAAGCTCGACTATAATCTTTGGAGTTTATCATACATACAGTATGAACTACCATGCCCTAGACTTAGGGCGTTTAGAGTGTGGGCTTTTGGAATTTTCCTCAGGCACCAGGACTTTATCAGGCCTCTTTCTTTTATGAGAAGCTTTTTTTGAACGAACCATCATAGCATGAACCTTTTGAGAATGAGCCTCTATATATTAGGTGTTAGTGTATATGCCCTAGAAGCCATTACTGTATCATACTAGTATGCATATTACTTAATGGAAGCTTGGGATATTCATAGTTGTATAAACAATCTTGCTCAAAATGGTAGTATGCTACTTGGTTTGTTTCTACTTCAATGTGTACATGTGTTTATTTTATTATATCATCTATACGCATTAGTGGAGCCCTTAGGATCTTTGCTTGATTACCAGCGTTGTGATGGCAGTCACACTCGTGGGGGATGGGTAATCCGTAAGCACATCCTTATACAGGTCCCTAGTCACAGGACTATCGAGACAGGGCATCGATACTCTGGAGTAGACTAGCGTATACGCTTCTTATCCTAGCTTGGGAGACGGTCTGTCCCACAGCCGTCAGTACGTCGTACCTGAGATAGTATGCGGGTGCTCGTTAGGTTACGAGTACACTGGACAGGACTCGTCGGGAACTGATTGGTTGGTATTATACCTATCGTCAGTTATCAGTTCCCAGGTGACATGAGTACAGCTTAGTCCGCTGACTTGACACTGTCACTTCGCCTCGAGTGTGTTCCCACTGTACTTTGATTACTACCCTACCATGGCTCAAAGGAGTCGTGCAAACAGGTAGTAGTTGGGTGCAGTCCCGAAGCACTTTGAGGCATTGACGGTTAGACAGGATTCGCCTCTCCCGGTATTGGGGGTTGACATCGCGCTGTGTCTAGGAGAGCCATTACACGAGTAGTCCCTGGCCAGGGCAAGCGAGATATACTGGTGGGCTTCTAGTGTTATCTCAGGGTGTTATGGGCTACACTCCGACACAACTTGTACCGCTATTAGGGGACTGATGTTTACCGCCCCCTAGGCCCGCCATGCGATGTATCAGACGAACAGACCGGACTGTACGGAGACTGTCACATTCAGGCTCAGTAGGAGTTCAGATGGGTTTCACCTCGTCAGTCTTCTTGTCGGCATCTACCTGGGGGCCGTTACGCACAGCTAGTGCCGCTTACGGTCTTTGGTTAAACCCACTGCCAGCGTAGTGTCGAGTCTTTAGAGTCCCACACAGAGAGCTATTCGCCTTTAGGCAAAAGAGTAGAGGTCACATGGTTTTGCGACAGGTCGCATGATTTTGCGACAGGGTTCGGTCACATCCGTGCACTTGTGCACGTTTAGTGTTCGGACAGTTAACACTAGTGGGCTTTGGTTTAAGCCAGATCCTAGTGTACGTTTTGGGATTGGTTTTATCTCGTATGTATTCGTGTTCCTCAGAACGCAGATGCGGGTGTGTATGCACAGTTGACGGAGAGACAGAGGCAGGGGATTCTCATTAGGGTTGTTGACTGTTGACTGTTGACTATTGACTTTTTACTAAAGCCTAATGAGAATATGAAACATCATTAACAATAATATTAATTAAGTATTATGGTGACATGGTTGTTGAGGGGTTGACTTTGTTGACCGGTTGACTAGGTTGGACTAGTTGACCATCATCATGACAATAGCTATCATTTCATGGAAAAGACTTTTTGCTTGCTTGTTTATCTTATACAAAATAAGTGCATGAAATGATATGGCTATTTTGACTTAAACCATCACATAATACTTGATTGCTATGATTTGTTATGATGGCTTTGGATTATGAGAGCCAAGAGAGAAAAGTCTTGCTCATTCTATCATTTCCATTCTCTCTCTTGGCTTGAGCTCTCACCCTCTTCCTCTTGCTCTCCCTTTCTTTCTAGTCTATGGTTCATTTGTCTCATGAGTTGAGAAGCAAGAACCATAGAGAAAAATCCCAACACACTCTCCTCTACTCACTGTAGTTCATAAGGTTTAGCAAACCGAGTGAACTAGTTTCTTCAAAGCTCGAAGAAGAAGCCAAAGGTAGAAGCTTTCGGGTGGATCGATTTTCGGCGCAAGGAGACGACGGGGTGAAGCCGATCCGTACACCATCAAGTGTAGAAGACGGAGGAGTTCAAGAAAGCAAGGTATAACCCCCTAACCGAGTAGTTAACTACTCCTAGTTAGGTTGTTAGGTAGATAGTTTAACAAAGATCCGGTTTGAGTCCATGTTGCCGCCTCTAGAAAATTGTTTTTCACCAAATTCCGCAAGCCCGTAAGTACCGGGAGAGGCAGCATGGACTTACAGTGGTATCAGAGCCTAGTTAAACTCTATCTAACATGTTAGAAAGTAACTAGAAGACCGATCAAAGAAAAAGTCGCGAAACGAACCCGATATGTCAAGTTTCTGCCGAATTTTTTTCTGTTCAAAAAATGATAAATTTCATCTTAAAAATCGGCAGGCTTTTGTTTAAACACCCACAAAATTTGGTCCAAAGAACCGGTCAAAGCGCCGCGGAAACGCGGCGGGAGCACGCTCCCGCCACGGTTCCGCGGCCGAGTTGACTCGGCCTAGGTCCAAATTTTGTGCAGTGTGTTTCTGGGGTTGTTTTGGGATTTTTGGAATATGTATTTTCAGCCCAGATTTTCCAGAAAGAAAATTTGTGTTTGGGGCCTAAAAATCCGTATTTTTGATCGAACTTCTAAAGACTTAAGCTGACGGGTTTTTATCTGTGATGTGATATTTGTATTGAACGTCTGCTAATCGCTATATGTCGATTAGTGGGGGTTATATAAATCCATGATCTGTAATGATGTTGGTATGTGTATATGAATTCATTGGATTGTCGCGGGTGAATAGCCGGGGGTTGTGAGACGAGAGTTTTCTTTTCTTTCAATTCATGTAAATTTGTAAATTGATGTAATAATTATTTATATGGCCGCACAACCGGGTCGGGGTTGTAGCTGTCATTGTATAATTTCTTTTTACTGTTTTTGCTCCTATGATAGACCCATGGAGGGGGTGCACAAACTACCGGGTATCCCGAAGTGCCGAGTGGCCTACTCACGGAGTTGAGGGAGGTTGCTTCGCTTCGGGTACTTGGCGGGTAGTTTGCCGCACCCGTAGGGGTCTTGGGTGGGGTTTTGGCTATTCACCGCGACCGTGTAATCTGCTTTTCGTTACAGGCTCGTACGAATTGCGGGTTCCTAGTATATCCAATGTGTTCATCTGTGATCTAAAATGGCTATCATTGCAATATATCTATATATGATATTATTTAGGTGTTGCTTATGTTTTACAGCCGCGCTAGCCCACCCCCCACTCTGTCGTTAGTTAAGTAACCTAACGGGTAATGACGGGGCCCCGTAGCGAATGCGAATGGCATAAGCGTACGTTATATTTTGGTTGTTTTATGCAATGGTAGGATTAAATGATGGGACGCATTAAAAGAACTAATGCAAGAATAATACGCATTAAAAGAACTAATGCAAGAAAATAAACCAAGTAAAAGTCGTTGGAACACTTTCGAAAAACCACTCGGTTTTTTTCAAAAACCAACTTTTAAATGCGGAGCTTGGGCCACTCCTTTTAAAAGCTATCTCGTTCCATCGATTATATCAAGTTCACTATGTTCACGGTTTAGCCAAAACCATTCGTAGCCCTCCATCATTTCAGTTAAATATTCGGTAGTATTCAAGCTATGTATTTTAACCTCACGCCAAGGCAAAGTGATTGGTAGCTGCCGGATATTTATCTGTTGCATAGATAGAATGCGTTGGTTTGGAACAGTACTGCCATTTTGGCCTACGTCAAGGGTAGGTACGGGTGGGTTCAAATCAACCTGGATAATGATGGGTAGAACTTGACATGTGACTTATGACATTTTGACCTCACGCCAAGGTCATAAGAGCATGGGGCAAAAATCTACATCGGGAGTTTCATAAGTACTGAAACTTGCTAGAGTTGCATACCATTTGGAGTGTGATGATTATGGTAGGATTCCTTCAGTTTCGTCACGCGATGATATTTGGATCCCGATCCTACTGTGAGTATATGCTACTCCTCGGGAAATTTCTCACTTAACGATCAATGCTATAAACCAAGTAGGTGTCTAGAAAGGTGTTAGCGGGGCTACGCCCACAGGGAAAAGAGGTTATTTAATTAAGGAACTTAGCGAAAGCGTTGGAAAACCTCCCTCGAAGTACCGACACCAGCCTGGACGAACGGTTAAGCAAGTATTGTACGGTGAGATTGATCCTGACTAATTCTTCCTTTTTGGCTTGAGGAGGGATTCGAGAGACAGTGGGAGCCATCCTGTTTAGACAAACTAAAAACCACTCTAAACTTGCAAGAGTATCGTGCTGAGTGTTTCTTCTCTCTCTCCTAATTGCAGCGACCAATCGACATGACTGGACTTAAGTTACTTCTAGATAAAAACATACTGACAGGGCCAAACTACAAAGTTTGCTCAGGAATGTCAAAATGGCAATCACTTACGACAAGCTGGGGTATCTTCTTACCACCAAAGCTCCCCCTGTCCCAGGTCCTACCTCCAGCGTCGCGGATAAGGAAATCCGTAAGACTTGGGAGATCGATTGCGCGAAGGCCAAGTGCCTCGTGCTTGCCTCTATGGACAACGAACATCAGAGGAGGCACGAGAATATGGACCTCGAATCCATATTTCTCCATACAAAAGAACTGTATGGAGAGCAATCTCGTATCACAAGATACGAAGTGTCGAAGAAGCTATTTTCGGCAAGGTTGGCCGTCGGATCATCGGTAGCGGAACACGTGCTTAAGATGATTGGCTACATAGAAGAGCTCGCGGACCTTGGGACCACGTTGGAGAATGTGCTCTATACGGACTTCATTCTCCAGTCCCTTCCTTCCACTTATGCCCAGTTTATCCTGAACTTCAACTTACAAGAAAAGGAAGTTGAACTTTCAGAACTCCTTAACATGCTGAGGAGCGCAGAGGGCACCCTACAGAAAGGTAGGGAAACATCCACTTTGTTTGTAGGAGGATCTTCCTCTTCTAGGTCCAAGGCGAAAGCCAAGGGAAAGAAGAAGAAAGCCCCCACCAAACCAAGGGGCGGTGTTAGTAAAGTGGATACGAAGGGAAAGACAAAAGCAACAAAGAAAGTGAGGAAGCTTGTGGATAAGGAAGAATGCTTCTACTGTCATAAGAGTGGACACTGGAAGAAAGATTGCAGGGCTTGGAAAGTCAGAACATAGGATCTGAAGCAGGTTGCGGCTTCAGCTTCAGGTGTGTATGTTATTGAAAACTGTCTATCAATAAACTCTACGTCTTGGGTATTGGATACCGGATTAGGATCTCATATCTGTAATTCTTTGCATGCGTTGAGAAAGCGTAGGTTTTTGAAAGCAGGTGACATGACCCTCAGAGTTGCAAACGGAGCTAGCATGGATGCTGAGTCCGTGGGGGACTATCACCTGGGGTTGTCAGATGGATACGTTTTGGTTTTGCGTAATTGCTATTTTGTACCCAATGCAACTGTAATATCATTTCTGTATCTTTATTATCTAAAGAAGGTTATGAATTTGCATTTGTAAGTAATGTTGTAAACATTCACCTTAATCAAGTTCTGATTGGGTCAGGTACATTGAGCAATGGTATATACGTATTAAACCAACCACAGATTTTCAATATCCAGAATACACACAAAAGAAAGTCTCCGGAAATAAATCAGACTTTCTTATGGCATTGTAGACTGGGTCACATCAATGAGAGAAGGTTGACGAAGTTACATACAGAAGGATATTTGAATCCGTTCGAATATCAATCATATGCCACTAGTCAATCCTGTCTCAAAGGAAAGATGACAAAGACTCCGTTCACTGGACACGGAGTAAGAGCGAGCGAGCTCTTGGGACTCGTACACAGCGATGTGTGCGGTCCAATGTCTACACATGCGCGAAGCGGTTATTCTTACTTCATTACTTTTACGGATGACTTTTCAAGGTACGGTTATGTCTTCTTAATGAAACATAAGTCCGAAGCCTTTGGAAAATTCCAGGAATATAAGAATGACGTAGAAAAACAAACCGAAAAAAGTATCGAGATTCTAAGATCGGATCGAGGTGGTGAATACTTGGTGCCGAGTTCCTGGACTATTTAAAAGAGAATGGAATTCTCTCTCAGCTTACTCCTCCATACACCCCGCAACATAACGGTGTATCGAAGAGACGAAACCGAACCCTATTGGATATGGTACGGTCCATGATGAGTAACGCTGAGTTACCGCGATCATTCTAGGGGTATGCGCTAGAATCAGCTGCATACCTTTTGAACCGAGTTCCCACTAAGACTGTGCCTACCACACCATATGAGATATGGAGTGGGAAGAAACCCTATCTTCAATATCTGAAGATCTGGGGATGTCCGGCTTTTGTCAAAAAGCAGCATGCGGACAAACTCGAGGCACGCTCAGTACTGTGCAAGTTTGTGGGATACCCAAAGAACTCCAGGGGGTATCTCTTCTATTATGCAGAGGAACAAAAGATCATTGTTTCTCATAATGCCCATTTTCTGGAACACCAGTTCTTAGAAAAGGAAACAAGTGGGAGCGAAATAGAACTGGAAGAAATTCCAGAACCACAGACTATTACTGAAAGCTTAGTAGAACCAGAGGGTTCAAAAGAACAGGACATTCCTACGCCGCTCCGCAGGAGTAGTAGGCAGTCTCATCCGTCCGAGAGATACTACGGTGTTCTCATAGACGGGGATAGAGAGGATTGCATCATTGATAGTGATAAGCCTACTAGCTTCCAGCAAGCCATTCAGAGCGTTGACTCGGTAAAATGGCTGGATGCAATGCGGACCGAAATGGAGTCCATGTACACGAACAAAGTATGGACGTTGGACATTGCTCCAGATGGGGTCAAACCCGTAGGATGCAAGTGGATCTTCAAAAGGAAGATTGGTGTAGATGGACAGGTTGAGACCTATAAGGCTAGACTTGTTGCAAAGAGTTTTCGTCAAAGACTTGGTTTGGACTATGACGAAACCTTTTCTCCAGTGGCTATGCTGAAATCCATTCGGATCCTTCTTGCCATTGCTGCCTTCCACAATTATAAGATTTGGCAGATGGACGTAAAGACCGCTTTTCTAAATGGAAATTTAGAGGAGTGTGTCTATATGGACCAGCCAGAGGGTTTCATTCAGAGTGGGAGCAGCGGAAAGGTGTGCAAGTGTAAGTGCACGGCGGCGCCCCGGCCGTCAAACCGACGCCGGATTGCTGAAGCGGTGATAAACTTTAATTTTGCGAACTTAGCAAACCGGCACCACCGCGCACTAAACACCCGGATCGAACCATTAACTAGTCCTAGCTAACTACAAGACGGGTTAGAGATATACCGAGTGATCCGAGTCCTCCGGTCTTCTCGTCATCGTCCCGATCTCCCGCGGAAAGTCCTGTCTCCATGTCGTCGCCTCCTCGCCGGAAGGGCACCACGTCGCCTGCATCTTTTACGGGCTCCCGCCTCAATACCGAGGCAACTCGGGCATGAAGCTGGCAAGTCGACATGCCCAAGATTTGCTGTAGAATGTAGTGTAGAGGCTATGTCTCATTTGGGGTTTTTGTTGCCTTGGAGGATGGAGGAAGAGGTAAGGAAAATTGGTGCTTTCAATTTTCTAGCAAGAAGAAGATGAGATGAAGAATTCCTCACATAACAAAAATGAACTCTCTCATTCTCTTCTCTCAAGTGTGGCCTCTCTTAACAAGTGAGAATGGTGGAGGAAATGAATATCAAACCATAACAAGAAGGAAGGTGAGTGTAGGATAAGGTGGAGGGTGACCACAACCAAACATCATGATAACAAAACTCAAATCAATATCTAATCCTTTCATATCTAAATTAATGCAAAGGAAAAGTCTAAGAAAGCATCTCATGATTATGAACCATCATGAAGCCCTACAAATGCATAAAACCCCTCCTCAATAAGTTATTTGCAAACTTGCAAATAACCCCCTCCATCGGAAAATTCCGGCCGGGAAAGAACAAAGGAAAACCGGCCGGTACGGAATGCAAACTGGCAACTCCAGAAAACTGGTCCCGTAATAAATTACAGGAAAACCCCGATCCTGTGCATACACACCCACATCTGTATTCCGACCGGATATAAATCAATGAGACAAAATCTACACTGTACTATACTAGGATCCGGCTTAAACTAAACCCGGCTAGTAATATCGGACCGATCCTGATCCGTGCAATACCGCACGTATCTGATCGAACCCTGCCATATATCCATACGGCCACTAGTACAAACCGTCCGATCCTGATCCGTGCAATACCGCACGTATCTGATCGGACCCTGCCATATCTCGATACGGCCTCTACAGCTTTTCGCCCGAAAGCTTGAGTAACTGAAAGTGTGGTGGAATCTAAAGACTCGTCAATACTATGGCTGTGGATTTAACCACTAGCACGTCAGAGGTATAAGCCAATACGTGACGGGCCACCAGCTATTGACCAAAAGGGACGTCGATGAGCGAACTCATCCTGACACCCTACTGAGCCTGTCAGTGACAATATCCGTACAGTCCGGTCCGTTCGTCTATGAGCATCGCATGGCGGGCCTAGGGGGTTGGTAAAAGTCAGACCCCCAAAATTGGTACAAATCGTGTCGGAGTGTAGCCCAGAACACCCTGAGATACTACTGGAATACCTACCAGTAAATCTCCTGCCTTGGCCAAGGACTTCGTGCAATGGCTCTCCTAGACACAGCGCGACCTCACCCCCAATACCGGGAGAGACGAACCTCTGAAGATCCGCTCACTGCCTCCATGTGGCTCGGGACTGTACCCAACTAAAACCTGTTTGCATGACTCCTTTGAGCCGTGGTAGGGTAGTAATCAAAGCACAGAGGGAACTCACACGAGACAAATGACGATCCTCAGGTCGATGAACTAACCTGTACATATGTCACCAGGGAACTGCTATCTGATGTCAGGTATAAGACCAACTTGCATGTTCCCGGCGAGTCCTGTCCGGTGTACTCATAACCCAATGAGCACCTGTATACATCTTAGGTGAACCAACTGACACCAGTGGCTTGTGAGACCGGCCACCGCCCCTCGTCGGGGTCTCGACTGTATACACTAGTCTACTCAGTAGTATCGATGCCCTGTCTCGAAACTCCCACGACTAGGGACCTTTTAAGGATGTGCTTATAGACTACCAGCTCCCACGTATATGATCGCCCTCATACTGCTGGCAGTCAAGCAAGAATCCTATGGGCTCTATCAACGTGTAATAGCGACCTGTAAGGTCATCCAAAGCAGTACACGATGATAAAGGTAAACCAGATAGCATACTATCATCTTGAGTAAGACTGTCCTACTGAGACAGGTCCTCCCCTCAATCATTGCAATCACGTGCTTGTGATCCAATAATTGACTCTGAGGGCACTATCTCCAACAATCTCCCACTTGCACTCAAGGCTAATTATTGCGATGACGCATACTCACAGCCCGTGTGATACCGAACACCCAACTCCTCTACCAGTCAGTCTCACAAAGCTCGTTTGCGAAACTATTGCGTTCGAGGAATAGCCTCAGTGATTGGATCCGCTCTGGTGTTTCTTTCTATGTCTCTCTTTATCTCAAGTTCGCGGAGAAAGCTATCTCTCGAAATGAGCAATACCTGTCTTAGAATGTCTGGATGTCTGATGGGACCTAGCTCATAAATGAACTCCAAATCCAAACTTCTTAGACTGTATCGTCAACTGAACTTAATCAGTATCCTGCGCCATGCCTTCCCTCAGTATTTCCTTGGACCACCTGTCCAAAATACTGTCCCTTATCAGAAGGAAAACTATAACTCTGACAACCTCCTTGTCGTCCATGTCACCTTGGAAGCCTGGAATGATAACCGTCTCCCGAATGAGGCTGTCGTTATCATATCCTTAGAACATTCACTTATGTTCTAAAACTGCTTCCGATTGCTTCTCCAGGATTGGATCAATATCAACTTATTGCATCTAGTGCAAGAACAACATCTGGTGTGGTACTTGACATCTCATGATCAACTCAATTGCCTAAGCAAGTGATCTGTCAATCATGCACATCCCTCCCCCCTTTAGTCTGTAAGACACCTTTAGAGAGGGTGACTCCATCACCTGCAGGTACACTACCGTGCCAGGAGTCGTCCATTCTAAATACTCATAGAATGCGGTCAAAGTACCCAGATTGGGAAACCACCCAAATCTAGATCTAAAACCATAGATCTAGTAACCAGAATGTCTGATATAATATCCAAGTCCTATGTGGAGAAACTACTGTGTGACGACCAAAGTATAACCGATTGTAGTATAGGAATATTACTTCCTACTCTGTGTATGTCATCAAATACCAGGACATCACACCCTACTACCTTCTTAACAGATCCATCCTCTATTCTGATGAAGTCAAACCTATGACTGTCACATCAGAAATAGATGATCTATCTCCGCTATATCTGCTTTAGTCTATAAATAGACATAAGCCTGATGTCCACCAATGCTTCCGCTGCTCCCACTGACTACGACAACCCTCTGGCAGAGTCATATACACGTGCACTTCTAAAGCTAGTTTAGAACGACACTATACTCATCCTCCTGCCGGGTCTCATAGTCTGGAACAACAGCAATGGCAAGTCTGGGTAAACAAGAACCTCCCTGCCACCGTCCTTGAGCATACCGAAGTACCTCTCGAGTGCCTGAGGTTACCCACCTTATTTGCGGAGTAGCCAATGGAATGTCAAACCAGATTGAATCTTTAGGTTCCTATCAAATCTTCAGTAATCGTTTGTGGTTCTGGAATCGCTTCCAGTTCTACCATACTCCCACTACTGTTTTCTGAAAAAATGCATTTTTAATTAAAACTGTGGCGAGTCAAGAACAATATCACTATTGATCTTCCAGATGGTAGAAAATCAACCCTCGTCATAGCCTGGGTCAACCCACAAATAGCCATTACAGAAACGTGCCTTGAGTTATCCAGAGTCTGGTTTTAATCATAAGCCAGACAACTCCCCGTATCTTAACATCATTAAGATATGAACTGTTCTATATCCAATACAGAAACAAAGGCACTGATTTAATTGAACCAGATTCAAATCATGCAGCTGTCTCCAGTGCATGTCTACTAAATGGAAGAAGTCCGATCATCGTTACTCAACTTAGGAGTGCTTCCAATTATGAGTAACCTGAAAGAGAAGCAAGTTCTCTTAAACATTACTATCAACTGAATACCATATATAAGTATCTACATCTTCGATCACCTTGAAGAATCCCGATACTTGCAATACTTGGTTCTCTACTTTATTCTTATACCTACAACTTCTCAAAACTTGGACCCTGTGTTTCTATGAAACACCTATCTAAAAACTAGAGAAGTCATAAGTAAACCGAATATAGTACGAGGACCAACCCCTCTGTCCTGATGGACCCTGGACAACATACAATACTCTGTATAAGTCCCTTGAGTCTGATAACTCATTCACTGTGTGTCGTAGGTTGAAAACTGTACTTATGGTTAAGAAGAATTACACCGCTGTTTAATACTCCTTACCTAACCATCAACTGATATAGGTAAATGTCGTAGACATAATTTCAAAAAGGTATATCTCACTCTATAAAAATAGACGTACAGATATATCGATTTGAAATTGGTGCATAACAGCGGATATTCAAAACCAAATATTTGCCGACCGGCAAACAACCCAGGTGACTTCCTCAAATATCACCAATTACAACGAATCCCGATATAATGAGGATGATCACCTAATTCCCAATAACTTACTCCCACTCATCATCTGTAAAACCATACAGATGTGAGAATCATACCTGGTAAATACATACCCTGGAGTAAGTGTCTAATCGGGAAATCAGTTTTCCATTAACAGTACACAGTGAAACTGAAACATTGAAATGTTTCGATGAGGTATCCTGGTATTCCTAGTAATGCCTCTTCCATTATGCATATTCACAACTGCAACCGTATAATTCTTTGCCACCTCTCCAAATCCCTTTATTTGTCTTTAGTCATTACCTTCTGTACACCCCTTTAGGCCAAATGGTTTTCTTCCTTCCCTACCGTTCGGCACCAGCCTATGGTTTGGAAGAAGACTATCCAAAAAGCATAAAGGGTGTACTGTCCTAATCCTAAGAGCACTCGCAACGCGAGAGAAGGTGAAGATAAAAGACACATGAATGTACTTTATTCCTATTTCTCCTGAACCAGGATCCATCCCCGAACTGGAACAAGTTCCTTTCGAGTTCGTATATAACAATACGATGGATTATCCAATAAACTTGGGATCTTCGTAGTGATACGGAGTGTCCTGGAGAAATACAAAGGTGATTTAGGATTGGCGAAGAAATACTTGGTTTGGTCGTGAATAGCAGTCGCAATTTACTTTGCCCTCTTACTAATCCCTTGCTTTGTCTGAACTTAATACCTTCTGTACACCGTTTTAAGCTAATTGGTTTTCTTCATTCCCTACCGGTCGGCTCCTGCCTATGGTTTGGAAGAAGACTATCCAATTTGCGTAATAGGTGTACTATCTCCTAAACCAAGGAGTACTCGCAATCTGAGAGAGAAGGTAAAAGGAAAAAGACAACTGAATAATCCTATTCATTTTCTCCAGAACCAGAAACCATCCTCGAATTCCTTCGAGTTCGTATATAACCATACGATGGTTTTGTCCAATGGAAGTGGACGTTCGTAGTAATACGGGGTGTCCTGGAGAAAAGGGTAAAAGTAGGAGTGGCAATGAGGTCTGCAACTCTGACAATCTAAAAGCCAGTGTTAAGTAGGTTCGGTCAACTTGGTCACTGAGTCATAGTCTAGGGTCGGGTCAATGGTCGCTGCCAAAGAGAGAGAGAAAATAAACACTCAGCGTGCACTCTAACCTAGACCAGAATGGTTATCACTTTATCTAATCTGGAAACCTCCCACCGTAACGTCAAATTCTTCCCCAAACCTGAAAGAAGAATTAGCCGGGATCACCCGAGGAGTATACCAACTCATCAGTGGGAATCGGGATCCAACTATCATCGCATGATAACGTGACGGAATCCGCTCACATTATCACACTCCAGAAGGTATGCGCATATCTGGCAAGTTTCAGTACTTTTGAAACTCCCGATGTGGATTTTTTCCCCATGCTCTTATGACCTTGACTTTGGCCAATAAATCATAAGTCACATGTCAAGTTCTGCCCGTCATTCTCCAGGTTAATTTGAACCCACCCGTACCTACCCTTGACTTTGGCCAACAAGGCAGTACGACTGTCCCAAACCAACGCATCTATCTATGCTGCATATGAATACCCAACAGCTACCAAACACTGTGCCTTGACTTTGGCCAACAAACACAGCTTGAATACTATTGACCACCCATATGAAACGACGGAGGGCTACGAATGGTTTCTGGCGAAAACCTTTAACGTAATGAACTTGATATCGTTGAAGGAACGGATAGCTTTTTAGAAAAATATAGTGACGAAAACCTTTACTAAAGAGGTCACTCCTGGTGAAGGGATCTCGGCTCTTTCCCCATAGAATGGGGTGCAGGATATTCCAAATGAATACCACGATGCAAAGCAAAAGTAATCGGCTATAGTGAAGTTAATGCCCTGACGCAAACTTCTGTCCAAGGGGTCACTCTCGGTGAAGGGATCTCGGCCCTTGCCTCGTCGACTGAGGAGCAGGATATTCCAACTGAATATCACGATGCAAAACAAAAGAGAACGTCCTTGCAATAACAGCTTTTTGAAAAGTGTTCCAACAACATCAGAATAGGTTTGTTTTAACTTGCATTGATCCGAATCAACGCAGTCCCATCAATTGATCACACCACAAAGAACGAAAATAATATGACGTACGTATATGCCATCCGCATTCGCCACTGGGTCCCGTCATTACCCGTTAGGTTAGCTAACTAACGACAGAGCGGGGACTGGACTAGCGCGGATGCAAAACATATACAACATCTACAAGTATATATATAATATATAAATTTCGCTCAAGGCGTGATGAAATGCAACAACACAGAAATGTATAGCAGCACAGAACAATACAGATATCTGGGATCCCCGGGTTTCACAGAGCCACTACTGAAACCCGACGTTCCCCTGGTCGTGTGGATAGCCTGTGCAATGAAATCCTAGACCCCTACGGGCGCGGAAAGTCACCAGCCAAGACCTGAAGCGAGGCAGCCCCCTTCAGCGACGTGAATGGACCACCCGGCACTCCACGGAATCCGGCAACTTGGGCACCCCTCCTGGGTCAACCTGTACCCCCTACGAGTGCGGCGAATAGCCCACCAATCCCAGAGTGAAGCCCCCTCCGTCTCAATGCCATGAGATGCGGGCTTGTTGCCTTCTAGAACCCGGCTATCCGTGCACCCCTCCGCGGGGTAATCCTAGTACAGAAAGTAAAATATACATACACCGGGTACATCGACCGCAACCTGGCCGTGCCCCAAAATAATAATACAAACTGGCAGTGACGGCAGTCCACATGTCGGACGCTCGCCCCGCAAAATCAAATGTACATAATACAACAAAACTGTACTACCACTGCAACCAGGCTATCCCCCACGACCGATCCGCAACATCACAGCATAACACAGAACATCAACGTCAAAGTCACGTTCGCAAATCCGTCTAACCGGGCTATAGCAGTTACACAGGATTTACCGATCGAGTGACATTCACGGTCGCAGATATAATGTAAATACTGTGAAATAATGTGTTTAAAATATCCGATCGATTAAATTTTACCAAGTGGGCCCCCAAGCAATACTGTAGCACTCACAGAAATTCTGGGCCCAAACAAAGTATACCAAAACCCCTATTTTCAGCCCACAAGCCCACTACAAAAAAATGATGACCTGAACCCACATTCCTGCGGCGGAACCGCGGCCAAAGAGGGGTTATGGCCGCGGTTCCGCGGTCGTACGGAAGGATCAGGGTACCAAATTTTTCCAGTGTTCTTATGACTTTCAGTACATCACTTTTCTATAACCTGAAAAAATTTTCGAGCCAGAAAAAAATGACAGAAAACTGATGTGAAGAAAACGCGGGTTTTGGAATTTTGGTCGATCGGAAATGCAAACACATTACACAAAGCTAGACTATGTTAATGGCGAGGCTCTGATACCACTATAAGTGCACGGCGGCGCCCCGGCCGTCAAACCGACGCCGGAATGCGGAAGCGGTGATAAACTTTAATTTTGCGAACTTAGCAAACCGGCACCACCGCGCACTAAACACCCGGATCGAACCATTAACTAGTCCTAGCTAACTACAAGACGGGTTAGAGATATACCGAGTGATCCGAGTCCTCCGGTCTTCTCGTCATCGTCCCGATCTCCCGCCGAAAGTCCTGTCTCCATGTCGTCGCCTCCTCGCCGGAAGGGCACCACATCGCCTGCATCTTTTACGGGCTCCCGCCTCAATACCGAGGCAACTCGGGCATGAAGCTGGCAAGTCGACATGCCCAAGATTTGCTGTAGAATGTAGTGTAGAGGCTATGTCTCATTTAGAGTTTTTGTTGCCTTGGAGGATGGAGGAAGAGGTAAGGAAAATTGGTGCTTTCAATTTTCTAGCAAGAAGAAGATGAGATGAAGAATTCCTCACATAACAAAAATGAACTCTCTCATTCTCTTCTCTCAAGTGTGGCCTCTCTTAACAAGTGAGAATGGTGGAGGAAATGAATATCAAACCATAACAAGAAGGGAGGTGAGTGTAGGATAAGGTGGAGGGTGACCACAACCAAACATCATGATAACAAAACTCAAATCAATATCTAATCCTTTCATATCTAAATTAATGCAAAGGAAAAGACTCAGAAAGCATCTCATGATTATGAACCATCATGAAGCCCCACAAATGCATAAAACCCCTCCTCAATAAGTTATTTGCAAACTTGCAAATAACCCCCTCCATCGGAAAAGTCCGGCCGGGAAAGAACAAAGGAAAACCGGCCGGTACAGAATGCAAACTGGCAACTCCAGAAAACTGGTCCCGTAATAAATTACAGGAAAACCCCGATACTGTGCATACACACCCGCATCTGTATTCCGACCGGATATAAATGCAATGAGACAAAATCTACAATGTACTATACTAGGATCCGGCTTAAACTAAAGCCGGCTAGTAATATCCGTCCGATCCTGATCCGTGCAATACCGCACGTATCTGATCGAACCCTGCCATATATCCATACGGCCACTAGTACAAACCGTCCGATCCTGATCCGTGCAATACCGCACGTATCTGATCGGACCCTGCCATATCTCCATACGGCCTCTACAGCTTTTCGCCCGAAAGCTTGAGTAACTGAAAGTGTGGTGGACTCTAAAGACTCGTCAATACTATGGCTGTGGATTTAACCACTAGCACGTCAGAGGTATAAGCCAATACGTGACGGGCCACCAGCTATTGACCAAAAGGGACGTCGATGAGCGAACTCATCCTGACACCCTACTGAGCCTATCAGTGACAATATCCGTACAGTCCGGTCCGTTCGTCTATGAGCATCGCATGGCGGGCCTAGGGGGTTGGTAAAAGTCAGACCCCCAAAAGTGGTACAAGTCGTGTCGGAGTGTAGCCCAGAACACCCTGAGATACTACTGGAATACCTACCAGTAAATCTCCTGCCTTGGCCAAGGACTTCGTGTAATGGCTCTCCTAGACACAGCGCGACCTCACCCCCAATACCGGGAGAGACGAACCCCTGAAGATCCGCTCACTGCCTCCATGTGGCTCGGGACTGTACCCAACTAAAACCTGTTTGCATGACTCCTTTGAGCCGTGGTAGGGTAATAATCAAAGCACAGTGGGAACTCACACGAGACAAATGACGATCCTCAGGTCGATGAACTAACCTGTACACATGTCACCAGGGAACTGCTATCTGACGTCAGGTATAAGACCAACTAGCATGTTCCCGGCGAGTCCTGTCCGGTGTACTCATAACCCAATGAGCACCTGTATACATCTTAGGTGAACCAACTGACACCAGTGGCTTGTGAGACCGGCCACCGCCCCTCGTCGGGGTCTCGACTGTATACACTAGTCTACTCTGGAGTATCGATGCCCTGTCTCGAAACTCCCACGACTAGGGACCTTTTAAGGATGTGCTTAAAGACTACCAGCTCCCACGTATATGATCGCCCTCATACTGCTGGCAGTCAAGCAAGAATCCTATGGGCTCTATCAACGTGTAATAGCGACCTGTAAGGTCACCCAAAGCAGTACACGATGATAAAGGTAAACCAGATAGCATACTATCATCTTGAGTAAGACTGTCCTACTGGGACAGGTCCTCCCCTCAATCATTGCAATCACGTGCCTGTGATTCAATAATTGACTCTGAGGGAACTATCTCCAACAGCAAGTTGCTTAAGTCTATCTATAGACTGAAGCAGGCATCGCGGAGTTGGAACATCTGTTTTGATAAGACAGTCAAAGAATTTGGCTTTATCAAAAATCCAGATGAACCATGCATCTATAGTAGATTTGTAGCGAGAACTGTGGTATTCCTCGTTTTATACGTGGATGACATTCTCTTAATAGGAAATGACATTCCTATGCTACAATCTGTCAAGGGGTTCTTGTCACACAGGTTCTCCATGAAAGACCTGGGTGATGCCTCATACATCCTGGGGATCCGGATCTATCGTGATAGATCCAAGAGGATATTAGGACTTTCACAGTCCAGGTACATCGACACCATACTGAAAAGATTCAGTATGGAAGATTCCAAGCGCGGTAATCTACCGGCTTGTCACGGGATCACCCTCTCCAAAGAGATGTCTCCGAAGACTGATTTGGAAAGGGATCGCATGTTTATTATACCCTACGCTTCTGCGGTAGGCTCTATAATGTATGCGATGTTGTGTACCAGACCGGATGTAGCTTATGCACTGAGTGTGGTAAGCCGGTATCAGTCAAACCCTGGGGAGAAACACTGGATAGCGGTAAAGAACATTCTCAAGTACCTGAGAAGGACTAAGGAGATGTTTTTGGTGTATGGTGGAAAAGACCTCCAGATCGAGGCCTTTGCCAACTCCAGCTTCCAGAGTGACAAGGATGATTCCAAGTCCATGTCGGGTTTTGTCTTTACCCTCAATGGAGGGGCGGTGTGTTGGAAGAGTTCCAAACAGGAAACCGTTGCAGACTCGACGATGGAAGCGGAATACATCGCTGCATCTGATGCCGCAAAAGAAGCCGTCTGGATGAGGAAGTTCTTGAAAGAACTTCAGGTGGTTCCGTCCATTGTTGATCCAATACCTCTGTATTGAGACAACAATGGGGCTATAGCTTTAGCGAAGGAACCCAGGTCCCATCAGAAATCCAGACACATCTTGAGGCGGTATCACCTGACCAGGGAGATCATGGATCGCCAGGAGATCGTGGTTCGGAGGGTTGCTTCAGAAGATAACACTGCAGATCCATTCACCAAGGCCTTTCCCCAAACTCAGTTCGAGCGGCTGATCGAGATGATAGGTCTTCGATACGCCAGTACATGACCTTAGTGCTAGTGGGAGATTGTTAGTGTATATGTCCTAGAGGCCATTACTGTATCATACTAGTATGTATATTACTTAATGGAAGCTTGGGATATTCACAGTTGTATAAACAATCTTGCTCAAAATGGTAGTATGCTATTTGGTTTGTTTCTACTGCAATGTGTACATGTGTTTATTTTATTATATCACCTATACGCATTAGTGGAGCCCTTAGGATCTTTGCTTGATTACCAGTGTTGTGATGGCAGTCACACTCGTGAGGGCTGGGTAATCCGTAAGCACATCCTTATACAGGTCCCTAGTCGCAGGACTATCGAGACAGGGCATCGATACTCCGGAGTAGACTAGCGTATGCGCTTCTTATCCCAGCTTGGGAGACGGTCTGTCCCACAGCCGTCAGTACGTCGTACTTGAGATAGTATGCGGGTGCTCGTTAGGTTATGAGTACACTGGACATGACTCGTCAGGAACTGATTGGTTGGTATTATACCTATCGTCAGTTATCAGTTCCCAGGTGACATGAGTACAGCTTAGTCCGTTGACTTGACACTGTCACTTCACCTCGAGTGTGTTCCCACTGTACTTTGATTACTACCCTACCACGGCTCAAAGGAGTCGTGCAAACAGGTAGTAGTTGGGTGCAGTCCCGAAGCACTTGGAGGCAGTGACGGTTAGACTGGATTCGTCTCTCCCGGTATTGGGGGTTGACATCGCGCTGTGTCTAGGAGAGCCATTACACGAGTAGTCCCTGGCCAGGGCAAGCGAGATATACTGGTGGGCTTCCAGTATTATCTAAGGGTGTTATGGGCTACACTCCGACACGACTTGTACCGCTATTAGGGGACTGACGTTTACCGCCCCCCTAGGCCCGCCATGCGATGTATCAGACGAACAGACTGGACTGTACGGAGACTGTCACATTCAGGCTCAGTAGGAGTTCAGATGGGTTTCACCTCATCAGTCTTCTTGTCGGCATCTACCTGGGGGCCGTTACGCACAGCTAGTGCCGCTTGCGGTCTGTGGTTAAACCCACTGCCAGCGTAGTGTCGAGTCTTTAGAGTCACACACAGAGAGCTATTCGCCTTTAGGCAAAAGAGTAGAGGTCGCATGGTTTTGCGACAGGTCGCATGGTTTTGCGACAGGGTTCGGTCACATCCGTGCACTTGTGCACGTTTAGTGTCCGGACAGTTAACACTAGTGGGCTTTGGTTTAAGCCAGATCCTAGTGTACGTTTTGGGATTGGTTTTATCTCGTATGTATTCGTGTTCCTCGAAACATGGATGCGGGTGTGTATGCACAGTTGACGGAGAGACAGAGGCAGGGGATTCTCATTAGGGTTGTTGACTGTTGACTGTTGACTATTGACTTTTTGCTAAACCCTAATGAGAATATGAAACATCATTAACAATAATATTAATTAAGTATTATGGTGACATGGTTGTTGAGGGGTTGACTTTGTTGACTTTGTTGACCGGTTGACTAGGTTGGACTAGTTGACCATCATCATGACAATAGCTATCATTTCATGGCAAAGACTTTTTTCTTGCTTGTTTATCTTGTGCAAAATGAGTGCATGAAATGATATGGCTATTTTGACTTAAACCATCACATAATACTTGATTGCTATGATTTGTTATGATGGCTTTGGATTATGAGAGCCAAGAGAGAAAAGTCTTGCTCATTCTATCATTTCCATTCTCTCTCTTGGCTTGAGCTCTCACCCTCTTCCTCTTGCTCTCTAGTCTATGGTTCATTTGTCTCATGAGTTGAGAAGCAAGAACCATAGAGAAAAATCCCAACACACTCTCCTCTACTTACTCTAGTTCATAAGGTTTAGCAAACCGAGTGAACTAGTTTCTTCAAAACTCGAAGAAGAAGCCAAAGGTAGAAGCTTTCGGGTGGATCGATCTTCGGTGCAAGGAGACGATAGGGTGAAGCCGATCCGTACACCATCAAGTGTAGAAGCTGAAGGAGTTCAAGAAAGCAAGGTATAACCCCATAACCGAGTAGTTAACTACTCCTAGTTAGGTTGTTAGGTAGATAGTTTAACAAAGATCCGGTTTGAGTCCATGTTGCCGCCTCTAGAAAATTGTTTTTCACCAAATTCCGCAAGCCCGTAAGTACCGGTAGAGGCAGCATGGACTTACAGTGGTATCAGAGCCTAGTTAAACTCTATCTAACATGTTAGCAAAGTAACTAGAAGATCGATCAAAGAAAAAGTCGCGAAACGAACATGATATGTCAAGTTTCTGCCGAATTTTTTTCTGTTCAAAAAATGATAAATTTCATCTTAAAAATCGGCTCAGGCTTTTGTTTAAACACCCACAAAATTTGGTCCAAAGAACCGGTCAAAGCGCCGTGGAAACGCGGCGGGAGCACGCTCCTGCCGCGGTTCCGCGGCCGAGTTGACTCCATTGATACCCCAGCTTCTTCTTCTTCCCCTAATTCGTCTAGTCTTCCACCTTCATCCGAGCCTATTCTCCGTTTTCCCCAAGGCTCGAACATTTCGCCGAATCTATCTAAGTCGATTCCCACTCCAATTTTGGGATCGAATCCATCCCCACAGTCTTCTCCACAAACGTTGGACCCAAAACTTATTGATCAAGCACCTTATCCAAACAGGTTAAGGGGAAACAGACCAAGTCCACAAATGGAGAAGATTATGGAAATTTTCAAGCAAGTTAACATAAACATTCATCTCCTAGATGCTATTCAACAACTTCCGTCATATGCAAAAATCCTAAAGGACTTGTGCACTAGGAAGAGAAAAGTTCAAGTACCTAAAAAAGTTTTCCTTGCGAGTAATGTGAGCACTGCTTTTACACAACAACTACCCAAGAAACGAAAGGACCCCGGAAGTCCTACAATTTCTATTTCTATTGGGGGTAACGGCTTGTTGATAGTGATGAGTTGAGAAGTCTTTCTTTTATAGTTCTTATTTTTATATGTAAATTTCATCATCTTTCTTTTGTTATAGAATTTTGTGGGTGTAATCCGCTGAAAACCCTCAGGAGACAACACTCCTCCTACTAGGGACACTTAGAGGTTTAACGGCTTGTTGCACGTGCTAAGTGTAATCGTGTCTGCCTACGAAAGTGTGCTTAGTTTTCTCCTTTCTTTTTCTCCTCTTGAATAAACTAGTTTGCTCGGGACGATCAAAGATAAGTTTGGGGGTATTTATTCAGTTGATAAAACTGCACATTTGTTATTACATTTTCTACCATTTTCATATTAAAAAAGGACTTTATTATAATATATCATACATATGAGGGTTTATGTGTAAAAATACCATTTTCTATGTGTTGATATATTATAATTAGCATTTGGTAGGAAATTGTATGCAAATAATATCATTGACCAAATCCTAGTAGAACAAAGTCTACTAAATATTATTTGAGTTGTTGTGCAGAATTTTTTCCAAGTGTGCAGAATTTTTCAATGACTAGAATCAAGCAAATCAAGTTGTTGAAGAAGACTTGCCTAATTAAGAATCAAAACTTGGGGACCAAGTCTGGTAGCAACCATGAGAAGATTTCCAAATTCTGAAGATTCCTAGGATCGCCAAATGTCAAAGAGAGCCAGCACCTAAAAATTGAACAACGGCTGAGATAAGAAGGCCGCGGATCCGCGGCATTAGCTCCTTGATGCCGCGGATCTGCGGCAGGATATTGGAGATAGAGTCTGTGCTTTTCTGGGGTAAATCTATGATGAATTTTACCTAATTTTGAAGTAAATGATTCTGGCTTTGCACTATAAAAAGGCACCGAGAGCCTCTTGGAAAATGGATTAAGCCGAAGAGATCACGAAGTCCCAGACGCTCAGGCATCCAGGCTGATCATCAACTGTTCATCTACCTCCTTAGGAAAGATCGAGAAACAACTAGTCTGTAATCATTTTCTACGGAATAAAGTGTAGATTGTTCAAGTTGATTAATAAAGGTAGTTGTTTTATTTAATTCATTTGCATTTTACATTATGTTTTCCCTCTCTGTCTTTTCATCTTCTTCTCCCAACATGCGGGAGTAATTCTCCGCTTGTTAGGGTTCGTAGGATTAGGGTAGGCTAATGGATGATGAACATCTCTAAACCCTTTTTAAGTCCTATAAAGTTTATGAACTTTATCAAAAGAATCATTAACATCCTAATCGGGCGCGCTAGCATTTCTTTGCTAGTTCCGACCGCGATTAGAGATTAGATTAATGATTGTTTTGGTAAAGGCTAGATATGAACGGAGTTCCGTGTCGAGATAAGGGTTAAGAGTGTGATTCCTTTTCCCTCCAGAAACCCTAATCTACATGCATCACCGTCGTTTTAGTTTTAAATCTATTAAAGGATAAAAAGAGTAACTTTTAATTAATCATCCATAACTACTAAATCCTAACGAACTCTACAAGCCCTCTTATTATATTATCTACATCCTTAAAATAATCTAGATCTATATTTTTGCATTTTTGCTTAAACGTAGATCTAGAAACCATTCACAAAATTCTTTATCCCTCCTCTCTTTTTCAACACATCTAAAGTAAGAGTAAAAGATTCAACGTTTCCCTGAGGACGACCCGTACTCATCTCGGTCTAGCTACGCGCGACACCGTTATTGATTGCGGTTAACTACAAACACACTCTTTCGTATCAATCAAATGGCGCCGTTGCCGGGGATACGTGCGTAATTTTTTATTCTTGCTAATTGTGTTGAATTCTTAGACGATTTATATCATTATTAACACAAAACTGCAAATTGCATATTTAACGATTTGTGCGTGAATTTTGCAAGGAGATCTGGAGTTACAGAATTGAGGAAAACAGAAGACAGAGACATTCTTAGTGATCCAGGGGATCAAAGGAGGCCACAGAAAATTTTTCATCAACCGATCCATCCACCTCGCGGCGGAACCGCGGCACAAAGGTGCTTCCGGCGGTGGAATCGCGGCAGGTTAGAGGGATTAGGGCTACATAACTCTCTGGTAAGATTCTCAACTCCTTCTCTCTCCTCTCAAATCCAATAAAATCTATCTTCTGCAGGATTCTTTGCAAAATAGCGCCGCTCAAAAATCTTTTTGCAAAAGTTTTGTGATTGGTTTTGTTTTGCATATTTTAATACGGACTCTAAGGGGCAAAGACCAAATCAAGATTAGGTGGGGATTTCATCACCCTTCCTAAGCCCCACAAATCACAAACCGAGCATCTGCATCAACCCTACAATAATTTAAAAAAATATCTAGACCAGATTCTAAGGACTATCGCGCTCATTAAGGACAGAGGAAGGTCGTGGGTAATCTATCGTTTATCCGCATTACTTTTGTAGTGCCTAGGAAAGTGTGTCAAAGGCTAGTGGTTTTTAATTAGGCCCACCACTGTGGTTCCTTCCCACTTACCTGGCACTTACCTGGCTACAAGGGTAGTACGGAGGCGGTAGAGGATTGATCATGCGGCTTGTCCTTTGGAAGTCTAGGAGCGGTCTAGAGACTGGACCTAGGTGACCTTAGTTCTAGGGTTGCTTGTGCATTTTAGGGAGATTTGTCTTGAGTCCCACTTTTTCAAAACAAGCTAATTTTAAATCACACACACGCTGCCACTTGCACTAAACCCGCTTAGTGTATGATCGGCTGGACACGGGATCCTAGTGCCCGTCTTGTCCGCATTCCTGCTATCGACGCCGAAGTCGGTACTTCTTCATCTTCTTTTCCCCCACCACACACCACATCGACCGAGATGGACGGCACTCCATCAAATTATAACACCACGCTGCCACCACCCGAAGGTGCGCAGAATCCACCGCGCATCTCTCTCCAAGAGAGATGCTATCCTATCCGTGGTCCTCTTCCCACTTATCTATCTCTTCCACCACCTAACGGGGATAATTTCGAAATCAAACCCCACCACATCAATCTGCTGCCCAAATTTCACGGGCTTGAGTCGGAAGACGCATACGTTTTCATCACCAAATTCGAAAACGTATGCGCAATGATGGGTACTTCACAATTGACTTTAGATGCTATGCGCTTGCGTCTTCTCCCATTCACACTGTGCGACTTGGCAGAAAAATGGCTTTACAATACTGCTGCACACTCTATCACTAATTGGGATGAATTCGTCATAGCATTTCTTAAGAAGTTTTACCCAAACCATAAGACCGCCCGTGTTAGGAGCGAGATCAACCAGTTCACCCAGCTTCCCAATGAACCATTTTGCAAGTGCTTTGAACGTTTCAGAGATTTGCTTGTCCAATGTCCTCATCATGGAATCAATAGATGGGATTTATGCCGAATTATATATAAGGGCATTAATCCAGCGATAAAGCAGATGCTTGAAACAATGTGTCAATGCAATTTCATGTTTAAAGATGACGGTGAAGCTTGGAAGTATCTGGAAGACCTCGCTGAACACACTTTGCAGTGGGAAAGTGTAAGACCACCTTCTTCTAAGGAAAGTATTCATCAGCTCGATGTTTCCATCGCAGTAAAAGCCGAAATGGCAGCGATACAGAAGAAACTCGACGCTATTGAGAACAAATTCTCATCATTCTCCCTAAATCAGGCCACGCTTCCTAAGACCGTCTGTGGTTGTTGTTCGGATCCTTCACACTTAACGGAAGAATGTCCTATGAATGTATCGTTTCAAGCTAATGCTGCTTTTCAGCAGCGACCTAGAAACGACCCTTATTCTTCCACGTACAAGCAAGGATGGAGGAATCATCCTAACTTTGCCTGGAATCAAAACCAATAAAGTAATCATCAAAGACCTCCTCCACAGCAACCACAACCACAGAATCAGCCCCCCTTTCAGTCACAGAATTTCCAAAATCCGGCCAATATTTCTACACCACAAGTGGCCGGTACTGACAACTCACTTGCACGAACCTTGGATTTGTTCATGAAACAATCCATGCAATTGTCGGCTGAGATGAAGTCTTCTATTGATACCATAACGAAAAACTCCGCCTCCCATGGTGAGAGTATTAAATCAATAGAAAACCAAATCGCACAGTTAAACGCCGCAATGAGTGCGAGAGAAAAAGAGAAACTCCCATCTCAACCCCTACCGAATCCTGGCCATTCATAAAATTATAATGTGAATGCCATTACTACGTTGAGATCGGGGAGAGTGCTGAACAATCGAGTGGGTGAGCAATTTGATGTTAGTGACACCATTGATACCCCAGCTTCTTCTTCTTCCCCTAATTCGTCTAGTCTTCCACCTTCATCCGAGCCTATTCTCCGTTTTCCCCAAGGCTCGAATATTTCGCCGAATCTATCTAAGTCGATTCCCACTCCAATTTTGGGATCGAATCCATCCCCACAGTCTTCTCCACAAACGTTGGACCCAAAACTTATTGATCAAGCACCTTATCCAAACAGGTTAAGGGGCAACAGACCAAGTCCACAAATGGAGAAGATTGTGGAAATTTTCAAGCAAGTTAACATAAACATTCCTCTCCTAGATGCTATTCAACAAGTTCCGTCATATGCGAAAATCCTAAAGTACTTGTGCACTAGGAAGAGAAAAGTTCAAGTACCTAAAAAAGTTTTCCTTGCGAGTAATGTGAGCACTGCTTTTACACAACAACTACCCAAGAAACGAAAGGACCCCGGAAGTCCTACAATTTCTATTTCCATTGGGGGTAAAAATATCAATCGTGCTCTACTCGATTTAGGTGCTAGTGTTAACTTGCTTCCGTATTCTGTTTATGAGCAATTAGGCATAGGAAAGTTAAAACCTGCACATTGCACTCTTCAGATGGCCGATCGATATATCACCCAACTAAGGGGTGAGCTAGAGGATGTGTTAATCAAAGTCGGGGAATTCATATTTCCTGTGGACTTTATCGTTATTGAATCACAACCTGTGGCAAACCCACGCAATCAAATCCCGGTGATACTCGGTCGACCCTTTTTGGCCACTTTCAATGCAGTAATCAATTGTAGAAACGACTCTATGACCCTATCCTTTGGAAAGAAGTCAATTGAGCTTAACATTTACAAGTTGGGAAGTGAACCCTCCGAACCCTGTGCTCATGTATGTTCTGTCGAATTAATGGATGTCGACAGCAGCGAATTTGATCAACCTCATGATACTGACTCTTTTCATATGTTGTTGTTTGACCCAACCATGTACTCTTCCACCGAGTTGTTCGGGTCAACATATAACGCTGATGAGGAACTTTTTATAGAGTCTGACGATCACCCCATTTTTTCTGATGACATTATTCTTCGGGGTATCGACGAAAGCTTTGAGGAAATTTTCGCTGATGAACTCGCATTTTTACAAGACACGGGTGTTGAGATGAATCAACTCCAAGATAAAGAAATTGGACCTCCACCCCTTCTTTTAGACAATCATGATAATGCGAGTAATCCATCATCACTATCACTGTGTCGTCTCTCCAAATTGAGACGCAATCCTTTTCCATTACACCTCATGTCACCTCCCTACTTCTTCACGTCAAAAGGTGACATGTTCTTCCACCAACCTTGGTACTTCATCGATAAAATTTTTGAATGGTTGGTGTTGACCTTCGGTCTTTGCAAAGCTTGGCATTGACCTATAACCTTGACCACCTCGTGTGATTTTTAAAGATTAAAATTGTTTAACTGAAGTTTGGGGGGGGATGGTATATTTTGGCTCTTGAAAGAAAATGTTTTTTTTAAAAAATTGTGAGCCTAAAATAAGTTTGGGGAAGGATTTTCACTTTCATATATTCTTGCCTCCATTAATAATTTCCTCCCAAGTCTACAGGTTTTTGAGCTTAACGGATGACATCAGTGAGGACATTGCTGTAAACAGCTTTGGCGGAGGTTTGTGCTTATTTACACATCAATTTGCATCATATTTTGCATAAGCACAACATTTTCAAAAAAAAAAATTTTAAAAAAAATTTCCTTTATAACAAAAGAGTAGAAAGTGAAAAATTACATCCAGAAAATAGGAATAGTTTAAGAAAACCAAGAAAATTAGAAGTTTTCTTAAACGAACTGGTAATAAGTAGTTATGAGCTGTTGTCCCAAGGGTTAGTAAGATGAAGGAAGTCACTAATCTGAGGATAAAAATAAGTCTGAAAAATAGTTTCTATTCTGGAAGCCAAACATTTGAATGTTGATACCCTACTATATGCACTTACACAGGTCTTGAAACTCGGGATAGTAGAGGATACCTTGAAATGCTCTTGTCTAAAAGCCAAAGTATGAAGGAAATGAAAAAAAAATGAAGAAAATATAGAAATGGTGAAAAGAAAAAAAATGAACACTGGTTTTGTTATCGCCAAGGCAGCAATAAAAAAAATATAGCGAGGGTGCCACTTCACCTAGTGCTCTAAGGCCAACTGGCCTGGGAGTCACTGCTAAGCCTTAGGTGGTGCAAGACGAGGAAAATAATATCACCTAATCAGCAAGCACATGAGTAATCGATCGGTTAGTACCTCAAGAAGTATTAACGGTCACAAGAAAATGTGTGAGCAAATCTAAATATTCATCAAGTTAAAAAGTACTGAGGTAGATGGACAAGAGTATGATAGCTTGAATTGAATTCTCCGAGTGTAGGGATGTCCATTTCACACACGTGGGGTTATATGATCAATGTTTGGATGAAAGGTAGGAACAAAAAATAAAGACGATGTTTTATTGAGGGATAATATGATTTCTAACATCTTTTCATGACTATTAAGATAGGGCTCATAACAACTGAAAAGCCAGTGTAGTTGGAAACTCTTATTTTCAAAGTCTTTCTTTTATGGTTCTTATCTTTATATGTAAATTTCACCATCTTTCTTTTGTTATAGGATTTTGTGGGTGTAATCCGCTGAAAACCCTCAGAAGACAACACTCCTCCTACTAGGGACACCTAGAGGTTTAACGGCTTGTTGCACGTGCTCAGTGCAATCGTGTCTGCCTACGAAAGTGTGCTTAGTTTTCTCCTTTCTTTTTCTCCTCTTGAATAAACTAGTTTGCTCGGGACGATCAAAGATAAGTTTGGGGGTATTTGTTCAGTTGATAAAACTGCACATTTGTTATTACATTTTCCTACCATTTTCATATTAAAAAAGGACTTTATTATAATATACCATACATATGAGGGTTTATGTGTAAAAATACCATTTTCCATGTATTGATATATTATAATTAGCATTTGGTAGGAAATTGTATGCAAATAATATTATTGACCAAATCCTAGTAGAACAAAGTCTACTAAATATTATTTGAGTTGTTGTGCAGAATTTTTTCCAAGTGTGCAGAATTTTTCAAAGACTAGAATCAAGCAAATCAAGTTGTTGAAGAAGACTTGCCTAATTAAGAATCAAAACTTGGGGACCAAGTCTGGAAGCAACCACGAGAAGATTTCCAAATTCTGAAGATTCCTAGGATCTCCAAATGTCAAAGAGAGCCAGCATCTAAAAGTTGATCAACGGTTGAGATAAGAAGGCCGCGGATCCGTGGCATTAGCTCCTTGATGCCGCGGATCCGCGGCAGGATATTAGAGATAGAGTCTGCGCTTTTCTGGGGTAAATCTATGATGAATTTTACCTAATTTTGAAGCAAATGATTCTGGCTTTGCACTATAAAAAGGCACCGAGAGCCTCTTGGAAAATGGATCAAGCCGAAGAGATCACGAAGTCCCAGACGCTCACGCATCCAGGCTGATCATCAACTGTTCGTCTACCTCCTTAGGAAAGATCGAGAAGCAACTAGTTTTGTAATCATTTTCTATGGAATAAAGTGTAGATTGTTCAAGTTGATTAATAAAGGTAGTTGTTTTATTTAATTCATTTGCATTTTACATTATGTTTTCCCTCTCTGTCTTTTCATCTTCTTCTCCCAACATGTGCGAGTAATTCTCCGCTTGTTAGGGTTCGTAGGATTAGGGTAGGCTAATGGATGATGAACATCCCTAAACTCTTTTTAAGTCCTATAAAGTTTATGAACTTTATCAAAAGAATCATTAACTTCCTAATCGGGCGCGCTAGCAATTCTTTGCTAGTTCCGACCGCGATTAGAGATTAGATTAATGATTGTTTTGGTAAAGGCTAGATATGAACGGAGTTCCGTGTCGAGATAAGGGTTAAGAGTGGGATTCCTTTTCCCTCCAGAAACCCTAATCTACATGCATCACCGTCGTTCTAGCTTTAAATCTATTAAAGGATAAAAAGGGTAACTTTTAATTAATCATCCATAACTACTAAATCCTAACAAACTCTACAAGCCCTCTTATTATATTATCTACATCCTTAAAATAATCTAGATCTATATTTTTGCATTTTTGCTTAAACGTAGATCTAGAAACCATTCACAAAATTCTTTATCCCTCCTCTCTTTTTCAACACATCTAAAGTAAGAGTAAAAGATTCAACGTTTCCCTGAGGACGACCCGTACTCATCTCGGTCTAGCTACGCGCGACACCGTTATTGATTGTGGTTAACTACAAACACACACTTTCGTATCAATCAAATGGCGCCATTGCCGGGGATACGTGCGTAATTTTTTATTCTGTAAGTGCACGGCGGCGCCCCGCCCGTCAATCAGACGCCGGAGTGCGGAAGCGATGATTTACTTTAACTTTTCGAACTTAGAAACCGGCACCACCGCGCACTATAAACCCGGATCGTGCCATTAAACTAGACCTAGCTATCGAGAGAAAAGGTAGAGAGATATACCGAGCGATCCGTGTCCTTCGGTCTTCATCTCCACTCCGATCTCCCGCGGAATCTCCGTCCGTCACGTTCTCGTCGAAAAGGGCACCACGTAGCCGAGTTCTTTTATGGGCTCCCACCTCTGGACCGAGGCAACTCGGGCGCGAAGTTGGCTAGCTGACGTGTCCAAGATTTGCTGTAGACTAGTGTAGAAACTTTGTCTCTTGGGGTTGTGAAGTTGCCATGATGGAGGAATGAAACAATGAGCTTTTGGAGATGTGTTATGAATTTTGCAAGCAAGCTAAAAATGAGATGATAGATTTTCACTCATGCAAAAATGAAGCTCACCCTCCTCACAAATGTAGCCAGCCCCTAATGAATCAAAAATGGTGGAGAGAAAAACCCAAACCATGAAGGAAGGTGATGGTAGTAAAAGCAAAGGGGTGACCACATCCAAAAGGTAATGATAACAATATCAAATCCATTTCAAATCTAATCTAATCTCATTAAAGTAAGCCATCATGAAAAAGCAAAGATGCTTAACCTTTCATAATGCCACAAATACAAATAACACCCTTGATCGCACGCTTTTGGCGTGTCGGATGAAAGAATTTAAGTGTAACCGCGATCAGGACGGTGTCGCTTTGCAGCTAGCCGGTGAGCACGGGTCGGTCCACAGGGAGATGGTGTATCTTACCTTCTTGTCTTAGACGAGTCAATAAAGAATCTTGTATGTTTGTTTGGTCTAACCTATGTGTTTATCTGCAAGTATAAGGTTGTTAAGAAAATACGAGATTGTAAGCTAAGAAATCCGTACTCAAAACTTTTGAGCCGAGTCTTGACCAATTGAAGCTAGACAATCGGCAACAACGGGGATTAGGGGATTTAAGCGCGGTATTCGTGGAATCCGGCTTATTTACCCTTGTCCTTCCGTTCTTGTCTCTTGCTTTCGCCTCCGGCCAAACCGAACGCAACCGGTCGCGGTTAGGAATCACCGTTACCTTGTTAGGGTACGGTGCCTAACGGAGCGCTTGCGTATGGTTCGGGCGGAGTTCAAATGGAAAATAACGGGAAAAGGAATTGGCAAAGAAATGTTAACTTATAAAACCGTATTAATTCTTAACAAGAACAATAATTACAACATTCACAATATGAACAAAAGAGAACAAAAAGAAAAGAACAAAGAAAAGAAAAGATACAAGTATTAAAGAGCATGAATAAAATGCATGAAATAAAATGCAAGTAATAAAAAGACAAATAATAAAAAGCGAGTAAAAAGAATACGGAACTAGGACCCAAGCCAAGCATGTGCTCAATAGCCAACCCTTAAACTTGCAAGCTCAATGAAGAACTTGCAAGATCAAGGGAAGGGTAGAAAGCGCATGTGAAGTGAAGTGCTAGCCCGTGAGAAAATACGACCCTTGAGATCAATAACTAACTCTTAACCATTCAACCTCAATGAAGAGATTGAATGAGCAAGAGAAAGCAGAAATCTCAAGGGGGAGCCGAACTACAAAGAGAGATACAAATCCCTCATCTTCATTAACATCCACTCAAAAGCTCTCACTACAATTTAATGGAGGAATGAAGAAGAAGAAGAAAGAAACTAACAAAAATGAGGCTAAAACAAAACTCAAAAATTGCTCCCTTGGCTTAGCTCAAAACTGCTGTATTTATAGGCAGGGAAATGGGGTTTTAGGGCAACCAGCAGCCCAGAAATGAAACACCCAAACTACCCCTGAAATCTGGCAGAGAGTGGGCACAGTACGGCCGCGGATCCGCCGCCTATAGCCCCCTATGGCCGCGGATCCGCGCCCCTATAGTAGGGTTAGGGTGTGGGCTTTTCAGTACGGCCCTGGTTTGCTGTCCCCTGTTGTCTGGTACATGTATTTTCTGATAATATCTCCAGAATACCTTCAGAATTCCTAGTCCAAGATTGCATTATCTTTTTCCCTTTTGACTTCTATCTCCCTCGAGCTCCGTGCACCCATTGATTCTTGTGCAGCCCCTCTTGTGCTCTGTGCTTGTCCGAGACACGAATGACCGCTGTCATACGTCTTGTCCCAGGAACCGGTACGCAGCACCGGACGGATATGGATGACCGGAACCCGGCTTTTATCTGTTGTGACAGATGTTCCGTATTTTGCCGTAACTGTGGAGATTTCGTCTTGATTTACAATATTTGGACTAAAAACCTGTATTCTGTAAACATGTAACAAACACGGATTAAAAGTACCTACCTATAAACACACGAGCGTAAGAATGGGCGGTATAAAATGCAATATTCTGATATGAACAACCCTCCACAAAGATAATTTGCACAACTGCAAAAAACCCCCTCCATCAGAAAGTTCGGCCGTGAAGTAACAAAGGAAAACTGGCCGGAACGGAATGCAAACTGGCAACTTCAGAAAACTGATCCCGTAATAAATTACAGGAAAACCCCGCTACTGCATATACATGCCCTCATCTGTATTCCCACTGAATACAAATGCAGAGAGACAAAACTACACTGTCTAATACTAGGATTCGGCTTAAACCAAATCCGGCTAGTATTATCCGTCCGATCCTGATTCGTGCAATACCGCACGTATCTGATCGAACCCTGCCATATCTCCATACGGCCTCTAGTACTAACCGTCCGATCCTGATCCGTGATATACCGCACGTATCTGATCGAACCCTGCCATATCTCCATACGGCCTCTAGTACTAACCGTCCGATCCTGATCCGTGCAATACCGCACGTATCTGATCGAACCCTGCCATATCTCCATATGGCCTCTACAACGTTTCGCCCAAAAATTGAGTAACTGAGTATGGTGGACTCTAAAGACTCGTCAATACTATGGCTGTGGATTTAACCACTAGCACGTCAGAGGTATTAGCCATACGTGACGGGCCACCAGCTATTGACCAAAAGGAAAGTCGATGAGCGAACTCATCCTGACTTGTCATCTAATTTCCAAGACTCACAACACGTGTAGTGTAATGTAAAGACGTATATCAGCTATAGTTAACTTCAAAGGAGAGTTATCTTTCAGGTTTTCAAAATCCAAACATAGGATTTAGTTATTCCTATCTTTTCAAACAAAAACCGTCGAATGTTGAATCAGAGTTCTTCCAAAAGCTAACTTGACAAAAAGTTTTTATATTTTTAGAAATTTTTTGATTTTTATGGGTTTTATGGGTTTAATATGCAGATGCAAAATATACAAAGGAATGCGAAGGAAGAAAGCTTGCCGAGCACACCCCCAAACTTAAACTTGACAGTGCCCTCACTGTCAGGCTATACCAAGAGGGTCAAAATTGCCGGCGCTTCTAAAAAACAAATTATATACAAAACAAAAAAAAAGGAAAACCAAAAATATATACAAAAAATGTCCCCCCCAAACTTAAGTAAAACAGTGTTTCCACTGTTAAGCGTTGAAATTCAGGATTAGGGGGAAAGAACAGTATAAATCTATACAAGGCCTTACACAGGCCAAAGGTTAGCACCAACCATTCAAAAATCTTATCTCTGTAGAGCGGTGGTTGGTCAAAGAAGGCGTAGAGAAAAGAGAGAGAGAATACGCGAGACCGCTTGTGGAGAGAAGTAGAATGCGGTCTCGGTAGATGAGAAGAAGAATGACGGAAGGGAAAAAGAAGTGGAGTACGAACTTGAGGGTGTAAATGGAGTAAATAGATTAGCACAATTTGTGATGAGCGATGTGTGAAAAGTGATTGTGCTAATATATTTACCCGTCGAGAAATGGGGTCGAATCCCTCAAGATTCGCAAGAAACCATGGGTACGCCGAACTTGGTAAACCAGACATATGAAGTGAAAATGATACGGGTTCTTGCAAGGTCAGAACGACGGACATATGGAGGGAAGTGGTTGAGGAAGGGTATCGGTTAAGACTTCTGGAGGGTGTGTACAGTCAGTGAAAGGAACAGGATGAATTGGAAAATCCGACTCATCATCTAGAACTGTTTCATCCTCAAAAATATCCTCAAAATTCTCCTCAAAGTTAAGCTTATCCATGCACATTTCATCAAAGTCTAGACGCATATGAAGTTCGGGAAAAACAGTTAAAGACTCGGGATGATGATTTGGAGAGAAAAACTCAGTCAAATCTATGGGTTCATCATCCAAAATATTCCCAGCGTCGATATCCTCAATCAAGTGAAAATCAATATTCTCTGACACCTCAACCAAAGCATGGATATTAATCAATTCAGGTTCTAAGATGGAGGTATAGAGGTCAAAAGGTTTGGGTATGGTTTCACTCAAAAGGGACCCTTCACAATCGGGCAAATCAAACACTACGAAGTCGCACAACTCATTAAACATTCTATCTTCAACTGATAGTTCATTTGGGACACTTGATAGACGTTCAAAGCAGGAGTTGTGGGATTCAATTTGGGACGGGTAGGTTTGATTAGGAAGGGGGTACATCTCACTCTCTCCACTCAAATTCACAGCCTGTCCTACCGCCTCTTCATACATTGAAAAATTTGGAGCTAGTTGAAAACTAGCTACCGGATCATTAGGTTGTATGAGGGCGGCCATGGACGCATTCAAATCCATCATTTGTTGGCTTGACGCTACCCTAAAGTCTTCCAACGACTGTTCTAGACTAGACATTGGTTGTGAAGGGGTTTCAGTGAAAGATTCACAGTTGTATGAATACTGAAAACTCCCAAAAGGCGGTTCTGATGCAATGTCTAGGGAAGGTGAAAAAGTAGGGTAGGATTGGTAGGAATTGAATGGCTGGACAGGAGGGGGATCAACATTGGGATAAGAAGGTGAATGGATTTGTTTGTCCCAAGAATTTGTAGTGGTGAAAGGAGTGAAAGATCGGCTACGAGATTGTTCAATACGTTCAGCTATAGACATAGGTCTTGGAGTGGCAACATGACTCGAAGAAGGGGTATCAACGTAAGAAGGGGTGACTGTTTGAAATGGTTGATACGAAGTGAATTGCGGAGTCAAATTGTTTGTCCTCGACGCGTCTATCCGATCTTTCAAAGAAATTTTCGGCATGGAGGGGTCGTTTGAAGTTCGACCAAAACAAGAACCGTATGAAGTAATGTCTGGTTGTGGGTACCATAGTTCGGCAAGAGTTTTGCGAGGTGGAGTACCCATGATATGAAGAGAGAATGAAAGAAAGGAAGAGAAAAGGGAGGGGAAAAAGATTTTTTTTTTTTTAGTTATATATATTACAAAAGAATGAAGTATACACAAAAAGAGTATGGACAAAGAATCACGACACAAAAATACCACACACCTAATCGTTCTAGGGTTCACCTAGGTCAACTAGACCTGCTCGAGAACTTGATTGTCGAAGTTAAACTGTGTCGAGAAACAGGCTTAAAAATACACTGATCACGAGGCCAGGTAAGTGCAGAGATAAGGGGAGGTTTTCCAACGCTTTCGCGAAGTTCCTTAATTAAATAACCCTTTCTCTTTTGGCGGTTTCGCCGTTAACACTTTCCTAGACACCCCGTAAACAATATACCGTTAAGCAAGCTTCTAAATACAGTTAACTTCTCCTAGTGAGCGCGAAGTCCTTAAGGCTTAAAGTCTAGTTTCTTTTAAATTTGTGTGGGTAAACGTTATGCGCAAGTTCATGATTTGTGGGCCACGGAAAAGGTGATGAAATCCATTACCGTATGTTGTGGTGTTCGCTTGCCCTTAAGTCCGTATTAATTGATGCAATGCGCAATTCAATAAAAATTCTATAAAGAATAAAACAATCGTTTTAAGTTTTAAGCGCGGCGCTGCAACAAATACGGGTTAGTCAATTTTTTTGTGTTTGCTAGCGAACTTGCAAAGAATCCTGCAAAAGAATAGTATATTGGAAGCGTCGGATTTGAGAAGAAGGTGTTAGTAAAGTACGTACCGTTTAAGTTTTGGGTTAAGAAACCCCCGTTGAATCGAATCCGGTAAGCTTGAAAGGTTCGCTTGCGCGGGTCAAACTACCCGGATCTTTGGCACTGTACTCCGTAATCACCTTAACTTTGAATGTACACTTTGCTCTCCACAATTGCAGTTTGCAAATACGCAAAAATCTGCACACTTGCCCACAAAAATATTGTCCAAAAAAAAGAAAAACAAAAAAGAATATTTTTTTTTATATATATATACAAAAAGCATATTAACCCGAATAACAAGAAAGAAAATACGCTACCGTCTCCCCGGCAACGGCGCCATTTGATCGCACGCTTTTGGCGTGTCGGATGAAAGAATTTAAGTGTAACCGCGATCAGGACGGTGTCGCTTTGCAGCTAGCCGGTGAGCACGGGTCGGTCCACAGGGAGATGGTGTATCTTACCTTCTTGTCTTAGACGAGTCAATAAAGAATCTTGTATGTTTGTTTGGTCTAACCTATGTGTTTATCTGCAAGTATAAGGTTGTTAAGAAAATAGGAGATTGTAAGCTAAGAAATCCGTACTCAAAACCTTTGAGCCGAGTCTTGACCAATTGAAGCTAGACAATCGGCAACAACGGGGATTAGGGGATTTAAGCGCGGTATTCGTGGAATCCGGCTTATTTACCCTTGTCCTTCCGTTCTTGTCTCTTGCTTTCGCCTCCGGCCAAACCGAACGCAACCGGTCGCGGTTAGGAATCACCGTTACCTTGTTAGGGTACGGTGCCTAACGGAGCGCTTGCGTATGGTTCGGACGGAGTTCAAATGGAAAATAACGGGAAAAGGAATTGGCAAAGAAATGTTAACTTATAAAACCGTATTAATTCTTAACAAGAACAATAATTACAACATTCACAATATGAACAAAAGAGAACAAAAAGAAAAGAACAAAGAAAAGAAAAGATACAAGTATTAAAGAGCATGAATAAAATGCATGAAATAAAATGCAAGTAATAAAAAGACAAATAATAAAAAGCGAGTAAAAAGAATACGGAACTAGGACCCAAGCCAAGCATGTGCTCAATAGCCAACCCTTAAACTTGCAAGCTCAATGAAGAACTTGCAAGATCAAGGGAAGGGTAGAAAGCGCATGTGAAGTGAAGTGCGAGCCCGTGAGAAAATACGACCCTTGAGATCAATAACTAACTCTTAACCATTCAACCTCAATGAAGAGATTGAATGAGCAAGAGAAAGCAGAAATATCAAGGGGGAGCCGAACTACAAAGAGAGATACAAATCCCTCATCTTCATTAACATTCACTCAAAAGCTCTCACTACAATTTAATGGAGGAATGAAGAAGAAGAAGAAAGAAACTAACAAAAATGAGGCTAAAATAAAACTCAAAAATTGCTCCCTTGGCTTAGCTCAAAACTGCTGTATTTATAGGCAGGGAAATGGGGTTTTAGGGCAACCAGCAGCCCAGAAATGAAACACCCAAACTACCCCTGAAATCTGGCAGAGAGTGGGCACAGTACGGCCGCGGATCCGCCGCCTATAGCCCCCTATGGCCGCGGATCCGCGCCCCTATAGTAGGGTTAGGGTGTGGGCTTTTCAGTACGGCCCTGGTTTGCTGTCCCCTGTTGTCTGGTACATGTATTTTCTGATAATATCTCCAGAATACCTTCAGAATTCCTAGTCCAAGATTGCATTATCTTTTTCCCTTTTGACTTCTATCTCCCTCGAGCTCCGTGCACCCATTGATTCTTGTGCAGCCCCTCTTGTGCTCTGTGCTTGTCCGAGACACGAATGACCGCTGTCATACGTCTTGTCCCAGGAACCGGTACGCAGCACCGGACGGATATGGATGACCGAAACCCGGCTTTTATCTGTTGTGACAGATGTTCCGTATTTTGCCGTAACTGTGGAGATTTCGTCTTGATTTACAATATTTGGACTAAAAACCTGTATTCTGTAAACATGTAACAAACACGGATTAAAAGTACCTACCTATAAACACACGAGCGTAAGAATGGGCGGTATAAAATGCAATATTCTGATATGAACAAATACCCCCAAACTTAACTTTTGCTCGTCCCGAGCAAAACCAATTATTCACAAAAATAAAATGATACCCGCACTTTCGCAGGGAACGCGATTGCACTGAGCGCGTGCAACAAGCCATTAAACCTCTAGGTGTCCCTAGTAGGAGGAGTGTTGTCTCCTGAGGGTTTTCAGCGGATACTACCCACAAAATCCGGTCAAGCTAGTTTTGTAAAATAACTAAGATTCAAGCCCCTAAAGTTTTGTTTTAGAAAATAACAATTCTATAATCCTAAGTTTAGACTATCGAACCTTTATTTTTCACACCTCTCTTCTTATTTAACTACAGATTTTATATGTCTTTACGTGCAGTGCAAAATAGTGTCGTTAAGTTCCCGAAAGGTCGAATAAAGTCATTATGTCACACAATAAAGCCCAGATAACAATTTTAAAAGGATCACATAAGTTTTATAAAGAGTTAAGCATTTTTCAAGTTTCGTTTTCCAGTAAAGTTTCAACTTCAGAATTTCTATCTTCCCTAACAGGAAACTAGGTCTTATTCTTCACTCCACCTTTTTCTTGTTTTCATTTCACACACCTCTGTGAACGTGCAATAGTCTTTATCAAAGAGTAAAACCTTCATATCTCCGTTAAAATTTTTATAAAAGCCTGTCTTTTATCAAGATTATTCTCACACAAAGAACCGTTAGGAATTTTAACTCGGTGAGAACACTTGCTTGACTTTGTTTTAAAACTGGACTTTCTAGGCTTCTTAGCGAGCTTTGGGCCAATGCACCCAAACCAGTTGGTTTTAGGGCATTAGGTGTAGAAACACCCCAGCGGACTTAATTACTCAAGTTACCTAGGTCCAAAAACAAAAGACAGTTTGGCGTGAAAAACATGATGATTCAATACGAACGGAGATATAACCGGTAGTTCAATTATTTTTTGGATAAAAGACGTGTTTAGTGAGTTTGGTGTGTAATCATTCCAATCAAGTTTCAGATGGGTTATTTTTCAGACTTAGTTCCAGTTAAGGCATCAATAACATTCCTTCATATTCACTTACTTCATAAACTATTCTTGATATATTACTTATTTCAGAACAAATCTATTTGATCCTCAGAAAATCATTTATCTATTTAAAAGTTTTTTAAACATAAAAGACTTGTCATCTAATTTCCAAGACTCACAACACGTGTAGTGTAATGTAAAGACGTATATCAGCTATAGTTAACTTCAAAGGAGAGTTATCTTTCAGGTTTTCAAAATCCAAACATAGGATTTAGTTATTCCTATCTTTTCAAACAAAAACCGTCGAATGTTGAATCAGAGTTCTTCCACAAGCTAACTTGACAAAAAGTTTTTATATTTTTAGAAATTTTTTGATTTTTATGGGTTTTATGGGTTTAATATGCAGATGCAAAATATACAAATCAATGCGAAGGAAGAAAGCTTGCCGAGCACACCCCCAAACTTAAACTTGACAGTGCCCTCACTGTCAGGCTATACCAAGAGGGTCAAAATTGCCGGCGCTTCTAAAAAACAAATTATATACAAAACAAAAAAAAAGGAAAACCAAAAATATATACAAAAAATGTCCCCCCCAAACTTAAGTAAAACAGTGTTTCCACTGTTAAGCGTTGAAATTCAGGATTAGGGGGAAAGAACAGTATAAATCTATACAAGGCCTTACACAGGCCAAAGGTTAGCACCAACCATTCAAAAATCTTATCTCTGTAGAGCGGTGGTTGGTCAAAGAAGGCGTAGAGAAAAGAGAGAGAGAATACGCGAGACCGCTTGTGGAGAGAAGTAGAATGCGGTCTCGGTAGATGAGAAGAAGAAGAATGACGGAAGGGAAAAAGAAGTGGAGTACGAACTTGAGGGTGTAAATGGTGTAAATAGATTAGCACAATTTGTGATGAGCGATGTGTGAAAAGTGATTGTGCTAATATATTTACCCGTCGAGAAATGGGGTCGAATCCCTCAAGATTCGCAAGAAACCATGGGTACGCCGAACTTGGTAAACCAGACATATGAAGTGAAAATGATAAGGGTTCTTGCAAGGTCGGAACGACGGACATGATGGAGGGAAGTGGTTGAGGAAGGGTATCGGTTAAGACTTCTGGAGGGTGTGTACAGTCAGTGAAAGGAACAGGATGAATTGGAAAATCCGACTCATCATCTAGAACTGTTTCATCCTCAAAAATATCCTTAAAATTCTCCTCAAAGTTAAGCTTATCCATGCACATTTCATCAAAGTCTAGACGCATATGAAGTTCGGGAAAAACAGTTAAAGACTCGGGATGATGATTTGGAGAGAAAAACTCAGTCAAATCTATGGGTTCATCATCCAAAATATTCCCAGCGTCGATATCCTCAATCAAGTGAAAATCAATATTCTCTGAGACCTCAACCAAAGCATGGATATTAATCAATTCAGGTTCTAAGATGGAGGTATAGAGGTCAAAAGGTTTGGGTATGGTTTCACTCAAAAGGGACCCTTCACAATCGGGCAAATCAAACACTACGAAGTCGCACAACTCATTAAACATTCTATCTTCAACTGATAGTTCATTTGGGACACTTGATAGACGTTCAAAGCAGGAGTTGTGGGATTCAATTTGGGACGGGTAGGTTTGATTAGGAAGGGGGTACATCTCACTCTCTCCACTCAAATTCACAGCCTGTCCTACCGCCTCTTCATACATTGAAAAATTTGGAGCTAGTTGAAAACTAGCTACCGGATCATTAGGTTGTATGAGGGCGGCCATGGACGCATTCAAATCCATCATTTGTTGGCTTGACGCTACCCTAAAGTCTTCCAACGACTGTTCTAGACTAGACATTGGTTGTGAAGGGGTTTCAGTGAAAGATTCACAGTTGTATGAATACTGAAAACTCCCAAAAGGCGGTTCTGATGCAATGTCTAGGGAAGGTGAAAAAGTAGGGTAGGATTGGTAGGAATTGAATGGCTGGACAGGAGGGGGATCAACATTGGGATAAGAAGGTGAATGGATTTGTTGGTCCCAAGAATTTGTAGTGGTGAAAGGAGTGAAAGATCGGCTACGAGATTGTTCAATACGTTCAGCTATAGACATAGGTCTTGGAGTGGCAACATGACTCGAAGAAGGGGTATCAACGTAAGAAGGGGTGACTGTTTGAAATGGTTGATACGAAGTGAATTGCGGAGTCAAATTGTTTGTCCTCGACGCGTCTATCCAATCTTTCAAAGAAATTTTCGGCATGGAGGGGTCGTTTGAAGTTCGACCAAAACAAGAACCGTATGAAGTAATGTCTGGTTGTGGGTACCATAGTTCGGCAAGAGTTTTGCGAGGTGGAGTACCCATGATATGAAGATAGAATGAAAGAAAGGAAGAGAAAAGGGAGGGGAAAAAGAATTTTTTTTTTTAGTTATATATATTACAAAAGAATGAAGTATACACAAAAAGAGTATGGACAAAGAATCACGACACAAAAATACCACACACCTAATCGTTCTAGGGTTCACCTAGGTCAACTAGACCTGCTCGAGAACTTGATTGTCGAAGTTAAACTGTGTCGAGAAACAGGCTTAAAAATACACTGATCACGAGGCCAGGTAAGTGCAGAGATAAGGGGAGATTTTCCAACGCTTTCGCGAAGTTCCTTAATTAAATAACCCTTTCTCTTTTGGCGGTTTCGCCGTTAACACTTTCCTAGACACCCCGTAAACAATATACCGTTAAGCAAGCTTCTAAATACAGTTAACTTCTCCTAGTGAGCGCGAAGTCCTTAAGGCTTAAAGTCTAGTTTCTTTTAAATTTGTGTGGGTAAACGTTATGCGCAAGTTCGTGATTTGTGGGCCACGGAAAAGGTGATGAAATCCTTTACCGTATGTTGTGGGGTTCGCTTGCCCTTAAGTCCGTATTAATTGATGCAATGCGCAATTCAATAAAAATTCTATAAAGAATAAAACAATCGTTTTAAGTTTTAAGCGCGGCGCTGCAACAAATACGGGTTAGTCAATTTTTTTGTGTTTGCTAGCGAACTTGCAAAGAATCCTACAAAAGAATAGTATATTGGAAGCGTCGGATTTGAGAAGAAGGTGTTAGTAAAGTACGTACCGTTTAAATTTTGGGTTAAGAAACCCCCGTTGAATCGAATCCGGTAAGCTTGAAAGGTTCGCTTGCGCGGGTCAAACTACCCGGATCTTTGGCACTGTACTCCGTAATCACCTTAACTTTGAATGTACACTTTGCTCCCCACAATTGCAGTTTGCAAATACGCAAAAATCTGCACACTTGCCCACAAAAATATTGTCCAAAAAAAAGAAAAACAAAAAAGAATATTTTTTTTATATATATATACAAAAAGAATATTAACCCGAATAACAAGAAAGAAAATACGCTACCGTCTCCCCGGCAACGGCGCCATTTGATCGCACGCTTTTGGCGTGTCGGATGAAAGAATTTAAGTGTAACCGCGATCAGGACGGTGTCGCTTTGCAGCTAGCCGGTGAGCACGGGTCGGTCCACAGGGAGATGGTGTATCTTACCTTCTTGTCTTAGACGAGTCAATAAAGAATCTTGTATGTTTGTTTGGTCTAACCTATGTGTTTATCTGCAAGTATAAGGTTGTTAAGAAAATACGAGATTGTAAGCTAAGAAATCCGTACTCAAAACTTTTGAGCCGAGTCTTGACCAATTGAAGCTAGACAATCGGCAACAACGGGGATTAGGGGATTTAAGCGCGGTATTCGTGGAATCCGGCTTATTTACCCTTGTCCTTCCGTTCTTGTCTCTTGCTTTCGCCTCCGGCCAAACCGAACGCAACCGGTCGCGGTTAGGAATCACCGTTACCTTGTCAGGGTACGGTGCCTAACGGAGCGCTTGCGTATGGTTCGGGTGGAGTTCAAATGGAAAATAACGGGAAAAGGAATTGGCAAAGAAATGTTAACTTATAAAACCGTATTAATTCTTAACAAGAACAATAATTACAACATTCACAATATGAACAAAAGAGAACAAAAAGAAAAGAACAAAGAAAAGAAAAGATACAAGTATTAAAGAGCATGAATAAAATGCATGAAATAAAATGCAAGTAATAAAAAGACAAATAATAAAAAGCGAGTAAAAAGAATACGGAACTAGGACCCAAGCCAAGCATGTGCTCAATAGCCAACCCTTAAACTTGCAAGCTCAATGAAGAACTTGCAAGATCAAGGGAAGGGTAGAAAGCGCATGTGAAGTGAAGTGCTAGCCCGTGAGAAAATACGACCCTTGAGATCAATAACTAACTCTTAACCATTCAACCTCAATGAAGAGATTGAATGAGCAAGAGAAAGCAGAAATCTCAAGGGGGAGCCGAACTACAAAGAGAGATACAAATCCCTCATCTTCATTAACATTCACTCAAAAGCTCTCACTACAATTTAATGGAGGAATGAAGAAGAAGAAGAAAGAAACTAACAAAAATGAGGCTAAAACAAAACTCAAAAATTGCTCCCTTGGCTTAGCTCAAAACTGCTGTATTTATAGGCATGGAAATGGGGTTTTAGGGCAACCAGCAGCCCAGAAATGAAACACCCAAACTACCCCTGAAATCTGGCAGAGAGTGGGCACAGTACGGCCGCGGATCCGCCGCCTATAGCCCCCTATGGCCGCGGATCCGCGCCCCTATAGTAGGGTTAGGCTGTGGGCTTTTCAGTACGGCCCTGGTTTGCTGTCCCCTGTTGTCTGGTACATGTATTTTCTGATAATATCTCCAGAATACCTTCAGAATTCCTAGTCCAAGATTGCATTATCTTTTTCCCTTTTGACTTCTATCTCCCTCGAGCTCCGTGCACCCATTGATTCTTGTGCAGCCCCTCTTGTGCTCTGTGCTTGTCCGAGACACGAATGACCGCTGTCATACGTCTTGTCCCAGGAACCGGTACGCAGCACCGGACGGATATGGATGACCGGAACCCGGCTTTTATCTGTTGTGACAGATGTTCCGTATTTTGCCGTAACTGTGGAGATTTCGTCTTGATTTACAATATTTGGACTAAAAACCTGTATTCTGTAAACATGTAACAAACACGGATTAAAAGTACCTACCTATAAACACACGAGCGTAAGAATGGGCGGTATAAAATGCAATATTCTGATATGAAAAACACTCCACAAAGATAATTTGCACAACTGCAAAAAACCCCCTCCATCAGAAAGTTCGGCCGTGAAGTAACAAAGGAAAACTGGCCGGAACGGAATGCAAACTGGCAACTTCAGAAAACTGATCCCGTAATAAATTACAGGAAAACCCCGCTACTGCATATACATGCCCTCATCTGTATTCCCATTGAATACAAATGCAGAGAGACAAAACTACACTGTCTAATACTAGGATCCGGCTTAAACCAAATCCGGCTAGTATTATCCGTCCGATCCTGATTCGTGCAATACCGCACGTATCTGATCGAACCCTGCCATATCTCCATACGGCCTCTAGTACTAACCGTCCGATCCTGATCCGTGCAATACCGCACGTATCTGATCGAACCCTGCCATATCTCCATACGGCCTCTAGTACTAACCGTCCGATCCTGATCCGTGCAATACCGCACGTATCTGATCGAACCCTGCCATATCTCCATACGGCCTCTACAACGTTTCGCCCAAAAATTGAGTAACTGAGTATGGTGGACTCTAAAGACTCGTCAATACTATGGCTGTGGATTTAACCACTAGCACGTCAGAGGTATTAGCCATACGTGACGGGCCACAAGCTATTGACCAAAAGGGACGTCGATGAGCGAACTCATCCTGACACCCTACTGAGCCTGTCAGTGACAATATCCGTACAGTCCGGTCCGTTCGTCTATGAGCATCGCATGGCGGGCCTAGGGGGTTGGTAAACGTCGGACCCCCAAAAGCGGTACAAGTCGTGTCGGAGTGTAGCCCCAGAACACCCTGAGATACTACTGGAATACCTACCAGTAAATCTCCTGCCTTGGCCAAGGACTTCGTGTAATGGCTCTCCTAGACACAGCGCGACCTCACCCTCAATACCGGGAGAGACGAACCCCTGAAGATCCGCTCACTGCCTCCATGTGGCTCGGGACTGTACCCAACTAAAACCTGTTTGCACGTCTCCTTTGAGCGTGGTAGGGTAGTAATCAAAGTACCGTGGGAACTCACACGAGACAAATGACGATCCTCAGGTCGATGAACTAACCTGTACACATGTCACCAGGGAACTGCTATCTAACGTCAGGTATAAGACCAACTACCATGTTCCCGGCGAGTCTTGTCCGGTGTACTCATAACCCAATGAGCACCTGTATACATCTTAGGTGATCCAACTGACACCAGTGGCTTGTGAGACCGGCCACCTCCCCTCGTCGGGGTCTCGACTGTATACACTAGTCTACTCTGGAGTATCGATGCCCTGTCTCGAAACTCCCACGACTAGGGACCATTTAAGGATGTGCTTATAGACTACCAGCTCCCACGTATATGATCGCCCTCATACTGCCGGTAGTCAAGCAAGAATCCTAGGGGCTCTATCAACGTGGAATAGTGACCTGTAAGGTCACCTAAAGCAGTACACGATGATAAAGGTAAACCAGATAGCATACTATCATCTTGAGTAAGACTGTCCTACAGGGATAGGTCCTCCCTCAATCATTGCAATCACGTGCCTGTGATCCAATAGTTGACTCTGAGGGCACTATCTCCAACAATCTCCCACTTGCACTCAAAGCTAATTATTGCGATGTCGCATACTCACAGCCCGTGTGATACCGAACACCCAACTCCTCTACTAGTCAGTCTCACAAATCCCGTTTGCGAAACTATTGCGTTCGAGGAATAGCCTCAGTGAGTGGATCCGCTTTGATGTTTCTTTCTATGTCTCTCTATATCTCAAGTTCGCGGAGAAAGCCATCTCCCGAAATGAGCAATACCTGTCTTAGAATGTGTCTGGATGTCTGATGGGACCTAGCTCATAAATGAACTCCAAATCCAAACTTCTTAGACTGTATCGTCAACTGAACTTAATCAGTATCCTGCGCCATGCCTCCCTTAGTATTGCCTTGGACCACCTGTCCAAAATACTGCCCCTCGTCAGAAGGAAAAACTATAACTCTGACAACCTCCTTGTCGTCCAGGTCACCTTGGAAGCCTGGAATGATAACTGTCTCCCGAATGAGGCTGTCATTATCATATCCCTAGAACATCCACTTATGTTCTAAAGCTGCTTCCGACTGTTTTTCCAGTATTGGATCAATGTCAACTTTATTGCATCTAGTGCAAGAACAACATCTGGTGTGGTACTTGACATCTCATGATTGACTCAATTGTCTGAGCAAGTGATCTGCCAATCATGCACATCCCTCTTCCCTTTAGTCTGTAAGACACCTTTAGAGAGGGTGGCTCCATCACCTGCAGGTACACTACCGTGCCAGGAGTCGTCCATTCTAAATACTCTTAGAATGCTGTCTAAGTACCCAGATTGGGAAACCACCCAAATCTAGATCTAAAACCATAGATCTAGTAACCAGTATGTCTGATATAATGTCCAAGTCCCATGTGGAGAAACCACTGTGTGACGACCAAAGTATAACCGATTGTAGTATAGGAATATCACTTCCTACTCTGTGTATGTCATCCAAATACCAGGACATCACACCCTACTACTACCTTCTTAACAGACCCATCCCCTATTCTGATGAAGTCAAACCTATGACTGTCACATCAGAAATTGATGATCTATCTCCGCTATATCAGCTTTAGTCTATAAATAGACATAAGCCACCAGTCCACCAATGCTTCCGCTGCTCCCACTGACTACGACAACCTTCTGGCAAAGTCATATACACATACACTTCTGAAGCCAGTTCAGAACGACGCTATACTCATCCTCCTGCCGGGTCTCGTAGCCTGGAACAACAGCAATGGCAAGTGTGGGTAAACAAGAACTTCCCTGTCACCGTCCTTGAGGCTACCGGAGTACCTCTCGGGTGCCTGAAGTTACCCACCTTATCTGCGGAGTGGCCAATGGAATGTCAAACCAGATTGAATCTTTAGGTTCCTTATCAAATCTTCAGTAATCGTTTGCGGTTCTGGAATCACTTCCAGTTCTACCATACTCCCACTACTGTTTTCTGAAAAAATCCATTTTTATTAAAACTGTGGGGAGTCAAGAACAATATCACTATTGATCTTCCAGATGGTAGAAAGTCAACCCTCGTCATAGCCTGGGTCAACCCACAAACAGCCATTACAGAAACGTGCCTTGAGTTATCCAGAGTCTGGTTTGTAAGCATAAACCAGACAACTCCCCGTACCTTAACATCGTTAAGATATGAACTGTTCTATATCCAATATAGAACCAGAGGCACTGATTTAATTGAACCAGATTCAAATCATGCAGCTTTCTCCAGTGCATGTCAACTAAATGGAAGGAGGCCGATCAGCGTTACTCAACTTAGGAATGCTTCCAATTATGAGTAACCTGAAAGAGAAGCAAGTTCTCTTAATCACTACTATCAACTGAATACCATACTCAAGTATCTACATCTCTGATCACTTTGAAGAATCCCGAAACTTGTAATATCTGGTTCTCTACTTTATTCAAATACCTACAACTTCTCAAAATTCGGACCCTGTGTTTCCGCGAAACACCTGTCTAAAAACTAGAGAAGTCATAAGTAAACCGAATATAGTACGAGGACCAACCCCTCTGTCCTGATGGACCCTGGACAACATACAATACTCTGTATAAGTCCCTTGAGTCTGATAACTCATTCACTGTGTGTCGTAGGTTGAAAACTATACTTATGGTTAAGAAGAATTACACCGATGTTTAATGCTCCTTACCTAACCATCCACTGATATAGGTAAATGTCGTAGACATAATTTCAAAAAGGTATATCTCACTCTATGAAAATAGACGTACAGATATATCGATTTGAAATTGGTGCATAACAGCGGATATTCAAAACCAAATATTTGCCGTCCGGCAACCAACCCAGGTGACTTCCTCAAATATCATCGATTACAACGAATCCCGATATAATGAGGATGATCACCCAATTCCCAATAACTTACTCCCACCCATCATCTGTAAAACCATACAGATGTGAGAATCATACCTGGTAAATACATACCCTGGAGCAAGTGTCTAACTGGGAAATCAGTTTCCCTTTAACAGTACACAGTGAAACTGAAACATTGAAATGTTTCGATGGGGTATCCTGGTATTTCTAGTAATGCCTCTTCCATTATCCAGATTCACAACTGTAACTTTGTAATTCTTTGCCATCTTTCCAAATCCCTTTCTATGTCTTTAGTCATTACCTTCTGTACACCCCTTTAGGCCAAATGGTTTTCTTCCTTCCCTACCGTTTGGCACCAGCCTATGGTTTGGAAGAAGACTATCCAATAAGCATAATGGGTGTACTGTCCTAATCCTAGGAGCACTCGCAATGCGAGAGAAGGTGAAGATGAAAGACAACCGAATAAATCTTATTCCTATTTCTCCTGAACCAGAATCCATCCCCGAACTGGAACAAGTTCCTTTCGAGTTCATATATAACCATACGATGGAGTATCCAATAAACTGTGGATCTTCGTAGTGATACGGAGTGTTCTGGAGAAATACAAAGGTGATTTAGGATTGGCGAAGAAATACTTGGTTTTGTCGTGAATAGCAGTCGCATTTTACTTTTCCCTCTTACTAATCCCTTGTTATGTCTTTACTTAATACCTTTTGTACACCATTGTTAGGCTAATTGGTTTTCTTCATTCCCTACCGTTCGGCACTAGCCTAAGGTTTGGAAGAAGACTATCCAATTTGCGTAATAGGTGTACTACTCCTAAACCAAGGAGTACTCGCAACCTGAGAGAAGGTAAAAGGAAAAGACAACTGAATAGTCCTATCCGTTTTCTCTAGAACCGGAAACCATCCTCGAATAAATTCCTTCGAGTTCGTATCTAACCATACGATGGTTTTGTCTAATGGAAGTGGACGTTCGTAGTAATACGGGGTGTCCTGGAGAAAAGAGTAAAAGTAGGAGTGGCAATGAGGTTAGCGACTCTGATAATCCAAAAGCCAGTGTTAAAGAAGGTTCGGTTAATTTTGGTCACTGAGTCATAGTCTTAGGGTCGGGTCAATGGTTGCTGCCGAAGAGAGAGAGAAAAGAAACACTCAGCGTGCACTCTATCCTAGATCAGAATGGTTACTAATTTATCTAATCTGGAAACCTCCCACTGTACCGTCAAATTCTCCTCCAAACCTGAAAGAAGAATTAGTCGGGATCACCCGAGGAGTAAACCAACTCATCAGTGGGAATCGGGATCCAACTATCATTGCATGATAACGTGACGGAATCCGCTCACGGTGTCACACTCCAGAAGGTATCCGCATATCTGGCAAGTTTCAGTTTCTTTAGAAACTCCCGATGTGATTTTTACCCCATGCTCTTATGACCTTGACTTTGGCCAACAAATCATAAGTCACATGTCAAGTTCTACCCGTCATTCTCCAGGTTGATTTGAACCCACCCGTACCTACCCTTGACTTTGGCCAACAAGGCAGTACGACTGTCCCAAAACAACACATCTATCTATGCTGCATATGAATAACCAACAGCTACCAAACACTGTGCCTTGACTTTGGCCAACAAACACAGCTTGAATACTATTGACTATTCATATGAAACGACGGAGGGCTACGAATGGTTTCTGGCGAAAACCTTTAACGTAATGAACTTGATATCGTTGAAGGAACGGATAGATTTATAAAAATATAGTGACGAAAACTTTCGCTAAAGAGGTCACTCCCGGTGAAGGGATCTCGGCTCTTTCCCCGTAGAATGAGGTGCAGGATATTCCAACTGAATACCACGGTGCAAAGCAAAAGTAATCGGCTATAGTGAAGTTATTGCCCTGACGCAAACTTTTTTTCCAAGGGGTCACTCCCGGTGAAGGGATCTCGGCCCTTGCCTCGTCGACTGAGGAGCAGGATATTCCAACTGAATACCGCGTTGCAAAACAAAAGAAAACGTCCTTGCAATAACAGCTTTGTGAAAAAGTGTTCCAACAACATCAGATTAGGTTTGTTTATAACTTGCATTGATCCGAATCAACGCAGTCCCATCAATTGATCACACCACAAAGAACGAAAATAATATGATGTACGTATATACCATCCGCATTCGCCACTGGGTCCCATCATTACCCGTTAGGTTAGCTAACTAACGACAGAGCGGGGACTGGACTAGCGCGGATGCAAAACATATACAACATCTACTAATATATATACCAATATATTATATCTCGCTCAAGGCGTGATAAAATGCAACATCACAGAAATGTACAACATCACAGAACAATACAGATATCTGGGATCCCCGGGTTTCACAGAGCCACTACTGAAACCCGACGTTCTCCTGGTCGTGTGGATAGCCTGTGTAATGAAATCCTAGACCCCTACGGGTGCGGCAAGTCACCCGCCAAGACCTGAAGCGAGGCAGTCCCCTTCAGCACCGTGAATGGACCACCCAGCACTTCACGGAATCCGGTAACTTGGGCACCCCTCCAGGGTCAACCTGTACCCCCTACGAGTGCGGCGAATAGCCCACCAATCCTAGAGTGAAGCCCCCTCCATCTCAATGCCATGAGATGCGGGCCCGTTGCCCTCTAGAACCCGGCTATCCGTGCACCCCTCCGCGGGGTAATCCTAGTACAGAAAGTAAAATATACATACACCGGGTACGTCGACCGCAACCTGGTCGTGCCCCAAAATAATAATACAAACAGGCAGTGACGGCAGTCCACAAGTCGAACGCTCGCCCCGCAATATCAAATGTACATAATACAACAAAAACTGTACTAGCATTGCATCCAGGCTATCCCCCACGACCGACCCGCAACATCACAGCATAACACAGAACATCAACGTGAAAATCACGTTCGCAAATCCGTCTAACCGGGCTATAGCAGTCAGACAGGATTTACCGATCAAGTTGTTAGTGTATATGCCCTAGGGACCATTATTGTATCATACTAGCATGTATATTACTTAATGGAAGCTTGGGATATTCACAGTTGTATATAACAGTCTTGCTAAACATAGTAGTATGCTACTTGGTTTGAGTCTACTTTAATATGTGCATATGTTTCTTGTAACGTATCACTTATACATATTAGTAGAGCCCATAGGATCTTTGCTTGATTACCAGCATCGTGATGGCAGTCATACTAGTGGGGGCTGGGTAGTCTGTAAGCAACATCCTATACAGGTCCCTGGTCGTTGGATTATCGAGATAGGGCATCGATATTCCAGAGTAGACTAAGTGTATACGCTTCTCATCCCAGTTGGGGAGATGGTCTGTCCCACAGCCATCAGTACGTCGTACTAGAGATAGTATACAGGTGCTCGTTAGGTTATGGGTACACCGGACAGGACTCGCCGGGGAACTAATTGGTTGGTATTATACCCATCGTCAGTTAACAGTTCCCAGGTGACATGAGTACAGCATAGTCCGCAGACTTGACACTGCTGCTTCGCCTCGAGTGTGTCCCACTGTTCTTAGATTGCTACCCTACCACGGCTCAAAGGAGTCGTGCAAACAGGTGGCAGTTGGGTGCAGTCCCGAGCACTTGGAGGCGGTGGCGGTTAGATAGGATTCGTCTCTCCTGGTATTGGGAGATGATATCGCGCTGTGTCAGAGAGCCATTACGCAAAGTCCCTGGCCAGGGCAAGCGAGATATACCGGTAGGTTCCAGTAGCTTCTCAGGGCGTAATGGGCTTCGCTCCGACACGACTTATACAACTATTAGGGGACTGACGCTTGCCGCCCCTAGGCTTGATATGCGATAGTCTTAGACGAACAGACAGGACTGTACGGAGATTGTCACATCAGGCTCAGTAGGGGTTCGAGATGGTTTTCCTCATCGGCCTTCTTATCGACATTTACCTGGGGACCGTTACGTACAGCTAGTGCCGCTTGCGGTCTGTGGTTAAACCCACTGCCAGCGTAGTGTCGAGTCTTTAGAGGCCCACACAGAGAGTTTCCCTGCTCCAGGCAAAACGATATAGAGGTCGTATGGTTTTACGACAAGAGTTCGGATGCGTACGTGTGTTTACGCACGTACGACTTTTCGGACAGTTTATACTAGCCGGCTTTAGTTTAAGCCAGTTTCTAGTATCGGGTTATTGGATTTATACAGTCTAAAGTTTTTCCGTGTTTTCACGGATTGTAGGGGCGTTCTCGTAATTTGTCGGGAACCTTCTAGAAGAGTGGTGACTATGGGGTTAAGGTGGCATGAGCATTAATTGATTAATGACTCATTTGTATGATTCATCCTTTGCACTTAATGACTCATTAATGAGATAATGAGTCATATGATGAATCATACAAGGTGAATGCATCAACCATAATGATTAAATCATTTATTTATTTATTTGATTAAATTGTTATGGTTGTTATATTCAAAATGAGTTCATTATTCTTTTTTAATTCTCATCTTCTCCTTCTCTCTCCTTAAGCTCACTCTCTCTTGAAACCCTAACCCTAACCTCTCATGTGTTGAGATCAAGGGTTAGCTAGACTAAAACATCCATAACCTCACTCTATATCCCCTAGGTAGCTTAGATTAGCACTTTAAGAAACCTAGTTATCTCAAGTTTGAGATTTAGCTTGGCGTAGGAGCTTTCGGGTGGATCGTCTTTGATTCAAGGAGGCCGTGAAGTTGCCGATGTTCCAAGGAGGCTACGAGGAGTGGAGGACAGCGATGAAGACCTGAAGGATATGTAACGTGAGGTATAACTCCGGTACCGAGTAGTTAAACCTCTAGTATAACGTTAGCAATGGTTTAGATTACGATTCATGCGCTCAAGTCCGTGTTACGAAGCTTTGACAATCGTTTTTCATATATTCCGCCTCCCCGCAAGTTAGTGGGGTGCGTGACATGGACTTACAGTGGTATCAGAGCCAACTAAACCATTACTAGCTTGTTAGAAACCGATTAGAAGTTCGATCGACAAAAAACACGGAAAACAAAACCCTAATCCTTAACAGTTTCTGTAAATTTTAAAAGTGTCGCAAAATTTTTTTGATATACCTTAAAATTCACAGTAGGGAATTGTAAGAAATCTGGGAAAATTCGAGGAGGCAACTCGACTAAACGGCCGCGGAACCGCGGCCTAATGGTGCTTTTGGCCGCGATTCCGCCGCCGAGTCAACGCTGAGTTGACTCGGAGTTTCACAGTAATTCTTATTTTTTTGTGTTTTGTTTTCCTGTATATACTGTTTCTGCCCAGGCTGCCTCTGTGATGATTTGCTTTTTGGGGTAGACACGGATATAGGTAATCGATCGATGTTCTAATCAATTTGCTAATTGGATCTTTATCTGTAATGTTTTATGTGTTCGTAAACCTCCCCTAACTGCTAGTATGTCGGTTGGCAGGGGGTTGCACATATCTGTGATGTTATATATAGCTGTTTGTGTTTATGAACTGTATTGGACTGTTGTGATGATTAGCTGGGGTTTGAGATGTATTTAATATTCATTCATTCAATGTAAATGTAATTTGATGTAATATTATTTTGCTGGGCACATCCAGGTTGCGGTTGTAGCCACCGTTGTATTATTATTTCTTTTTACTGTTTTTGCTCCTATGATAGATCCAAGGTGGGGTGCACAAACTACCGGGTATTTTGAAGTGTTGAGGCAGACCGCTTCACTTCTGGTACTTGGCGGGTAGTTTGTCGTACCCGTAGGGGTCTAGGATGGGGTAATGGCTATTCATCACAACTGTGTAATCCGTCTTTTATTGCAGGCTCAAAGCAAATGCGGATTGCTAATAAATCCAATAAAGTTCATCTGTGATATGGAATGCTTATTATTGCGTCTGACGAATGTACAATATTTATATATGATAGCTATTAGACGTCACTTATGTTTTACACCCGCGCTAGCCCAGCCCCCGCTCTGTCGTTAGTTAAGTAACCTAACGGGTGATGACGGGACCCCATGGCGAATGCGGATGGCATAAGAGGACGTGGTATTTTCGTTGTTTTCTGCAATGATAGGATAAATGATGGGACGCATTATTATAATGCAAAGAAAATAAACCAAAGTTTAATCGTTGGAACAAATTTAAAAGAAACCACTCGGTTATTTTAAAAAAGGATCAGATTTTTAATTGCAGAGCTTTAACCACTCCTTTTAAAAAGTATCAGGTTCCTTCGATTATATCAAGTTCACTACGTTCACGGTTTTTCAAAAACCATTCGTAGCCCTCCGTCATTTCATATAGATAGTCAATAGTATTCAAGCTGTGTTTGTTGACTAAAGTCAAGGCACAGTGTTTGGTAGCTGTTGGATATTTATATGAAGCATAAATAGATGCGTTGATTTGGGACAGTCGTATTACCTTGTTGACTAAAGTCAAGGGTATGTACGGGTGGGTTCAAATTAACCTGGACAATGACGGGTAGAACTTGACATGTGACTTATGATTTGTTGACTAAAGTCAAGGTCATAAGAGCATGGGGCAAAAATCCACATCGGGAATTTCTAAAGAAACTGAAATTTGCAGAGAGAGCATACCATTTTGGAGTTTGATGAATGTTGGTAGGATTCCTTCAACATTATCATATGATGATATTTTGGATCCCGATCCTACTGTGAGTACATGCTACTTATCAGGAGATTCGTCACTTAAAGATCAATGCTATAAACCAAGTAGGTACCAAGAAAGGTGTCAGCGGGGTTACGCCCCCAGAGAAAAGAGGTTATTTAATTAAGGAACTTCGCGAAAGCGTTGGAAAACCTCCCTCGAAGTATCGACACTAGCCTGGCTGAACGGTTAAGCAAGTATTGTACGGTGAGAATTGTCCTGGCTAATTCTTCTTTTATGGTTTGAGGAAGGATTCGAGAAACAGTGGGAGCCATCCTGTTTAGATAAACTTAAAACCAATCTAAACTTGCAACAGCATCATGCTAAAATGTTTTCTTCTCTCTCTCTTAATTGCAGCGACCTTGTGACCACACATAGGTTACATCTAGATAACAAATTGACTGAATCTAACTTATATGACTGGCAGAGGTCTGTCCAGATGTCCATTGGCTATAACAAGCTGGACCACCCTATTACTACTCAAGATCCCGCCGTCCCAGGTCCAGTTTCCACTGTCGCGGATATGGATATCTGTCAGACAAGGGAAAAAGATAAACCGAAAGCTAAATGCCTCGTGTTAGCTTCAGTTGATGGTGTATACCAGAAGCAGCACGAGAAGATGGACTTAGTTTCCATCTTTCTCCATAATAAAGGTTTATATGGAGAGCAATCTCATATCACTAGATATGAAACCTCGAACGAATTAAATCAAGCGAGGTTAGCTGACGGGTCATCTGTAGGGGACAACGTCCTTACAATGACTAGCTGTATTGATGAGCTCCAGGACTTGGAGACCGCGTTGGGAAACGAGTCAAATACTGACTTGATTCTACAGTCTCTGCCTCCTACCCTGAAGGAAACCAGGGAAGGAGAAGGAAAGAGAAAGGCAATAGTTTCGGGACTGGATATAATAAAAGAGGGACATTCCTATTGTTACAAGAATGAACATTGGCAGAATGATTGCAGGGCTTTAGAAGCCAGTAACCAGAATAAGAAGCATGAAGTGGCTTCAGCCTCAAGTGTGTTTGTTATTGAGAACTGTATGTCAGTTAACCCTACTTCCTGGGTATTGGATACCGGGTCAGGAACTCACATCTGTAATTCATTACAGACTCTGAGAAACCGTAGGGTTATCGGGATAGGTGATATGACCCTCACGGTTGCTAACAGAATGAGCATGAACGTTGAATCCGTAGGGGAATATCATCTTGGACTGACAACTGGGCAGATATTGATTCTGCGTAACTGTTTTTATGTACCAGGTACGACTTGTAATATCATATCTGTACCCTTACTTTCTAAGGAAGGATATGATTTTGCTTTTACAAGAGATGTGGTTCACATCCACCTAAATTAAGATTTGATTGGGTCAGGTACATTAGAAAACGGAATATACGTATTAAATCAAGCTCAGATTTTCAGTGTCCAGAACACACTTAAAAGAAAGTCTCCGGAAACAAATCAGGCTTTCTTATGTCATTGTAGACTAGGTCACATCAATGAGAGATGGTTGACTAAGTTACATGGAGAAGGATATTTGAATCCATTCGAATTTCAATCTTATGCTACTTGTGAATCTTGTCTCATGGGAAAGATGACAAAGACTCCGTTTACTGGACACGGAGTAAGAGCAAGCGAGCTCTTGGGACTCGTACACAGTGACGTGTGCAGTCCAATGTCTACACATGCGCGAGGTGGTTATTCCTACTTCATTACTTTTACGGATGATTTCTCTAGGTATGGATATATATTCTTAATGAAGCATAAATCCGAGGCCTTTGAGAAATTCCAAGAATACAAGAATGAAGTGGAAAAACAAACCGGCAAAAGTATCAAGACACTGAGATCTGATCGAGGTGGTGAATACTTAAGTGCCGAGTTCCTAGGTTACTTAAAAGAGAATGGAATTCTCTCTCAGCTTACTCCTCCATACACACCACAACATAACGGTGTATCGGAGAGACGGAACCGAACCCTATTGGATATGGTACGTTCCATGATGAGTAATGCTGAGTTGCCGCGGTCATTCTGGGGATATGCACTAGAATCAGCTGCATATCTTTTAAACCGAGTTCCAACCAAGACTGTGCCTACCACACCATATCAGATATGGAGTGGGAAGAAACCCTGTCTTAAGTATCTTAAGACATGGGGATGTCCAGCTTTTGTAAAGAAGCAGCATGCGGATAAGCTCGAGGCACGCTCAGTACAGTGTAAGTTTATGGGATATCTAAAGAACTCTATGGGATATTGTTTCTATTACGCAGAGGAACAAAAGGTCTTTGTTTCTCAACATGCCCGCTTCTTGGAAACTGAGTTTTTAGAAAATCAGAAGAGTGGGAGCGCAATAGAACTGGAAGAAATTTCAGAACCACAAGCTATTACTGAAACCTTGGTAGAACGAGAAGGTTCAGGAGAACAGGACATCCCGACGCCACTCCGCAGGAGTAGTAGGCAATCTCATCCGCCCGAGAGATACTATGGTTTTTTCATAGACGGGGATAGAGAGGATTGCACTATTGATTATGATGAGCCTTCTAGCTTCCAGCAAGCCATTCAGAGCGATGAATCAGTAAAATGGCTGGATGCAATGCGGACCGAAATGGAGTCCATGTACACCAACAAAGTATGGACTTTGGACATTGCTCCAGATGGGGTAAAACCCGTAGTATGCAAATGGATCTTCAAAAAGAAGATTGGTGTAGATAGACAGGTTGAAACCTATAAGGCTAGACTTGTTGCAAAGGGTTTCCGTCAAAGACCTGGTTTGGACTATGACGAAACCTTTTCTCCAGTGGCTATGCTTAAATCTATTCGGGTCCTTCTTGCTATTGCTGCCTTCCACGATTATGAAATCTGGCAGATGGACGTAAAGACGGCCTTTCTAAATGGTAATTTGGAAGAAAGCGTCTATATGGATCAGCCAGAAGGATTCATTCAGAGTGGGAGCAGCGGTAAAGTATGCAAGTTGCTTAAGTCCATTTATGGACTAAAGCAGGCATCGCGGAGTTGGAACATCTGTTTTGATGATGCTGTCAAAGAATTTGACTTTATTAAAAATCCAGATGAACCATGCATATACAGTAAGACTGTAGGGAGAGCTGTAGTATTCCTCGTCTTGTACGTGGACGACATTCTCCTAATAGGAAATGATATTCCTATGTTACAGTCAGTCAAAAGATTCTTGTCACATAAATTCTCCATGAAAGACCTAGGTGATGCCACCTACATTCTGGGAATCCGGATCTATCGTGATAGATCAAAGAGGATGTTGGGACTTTCACAGTCCAGGTACATAGACACCATAGTGAAGAGATTCAGTATGGATGATTCGAAACGCGGTAACCTACCGGCTTGTCACGGAATCACCCTCTCCAAAGAGATGTCTCCCAAGACTGATTTGGAAAGGGATCGCATGTCGATTATACCCTACGCTTCTGCGGTAGGCTCTATAATGTATGCGATGTTATGTACCAGACCAGATGTAGCATACGCATTGAGCGTTGTAAGCCGGTATCAGGCAAACCCAGGGGAGAAGCACTGGATAGCAGTAAAGAACATTCTCAAGTACCTGAGAAGGACTAAGGAGATATTCTTGGTGTATGGCGGAAAAGACCTCCAGATGGAGGACTTTGCCGACTCCGGCTTCCAGAGTGACAAAGATGACTCCAAATCCATGTCGGGTTATGTCTTTACCCTCAATGGAAGGGCGGTCTGTTGGAAGAGTTCCAAGCAGGAGACCGTTGCTGACTCAACAATGGAAGCAGAGTACATAGCTGCTTGCGATGCCGCAAAAGAAGCTGTCTGGATGAAGAAGTTCCTCACAGAACTTCAGGTGGTTCCTTCCAGTATTGGTCCAATACCTCTGTATTGTGACAACAACGGCACTATTGCTTTAGCGAAGGAACCCAGGTCCCATCAGAAGTCCAGACACATCTTAAGGCGGTATCACCTGATCAGGGAGATCATAGATCGCCGGGAGATCGAGGTGAAGAGAGTAAAGATGGAGGATAACATTGCTGACCCATTCACAAAGGCCATTCCTCAGACGCAGTTCGAGAGGCTATTCGAGATGATAGGTCTACGATATGCCAGCTCATGGCCCTAGTGCAAGTGGGAGATTGTTAGTGTATATGCCCTAGGGGCCATTGTTGTATCATACTTGCATGTATATTACTTAATGGAAGCTTGGGATATTCACAGTTGTATATAACAGTCTTGCTAAACATAGTAGTATGCTACTTGGTTTGAGTCTACTTTAATATGTGCATATGTTTCTTGTAACGTATCACTTATACATATTAGCAGAGCCCATAGGATCTTTGCTTAATTACCAGTGTCGTGATGGCAGTCACACTAGTGGGGGCTGGGTAGTCTGTAAGCAACATCCTATACAGGTCCCTGGTCGTTGGATTATCGAGATAGGGCATCGATATTCCAGAGTAGACTAAGTGTATACGCTTCTCATCCCAGTTGGAGATATGGTCTGTCCAACAGCCATCAGTACGTCGTACTAGAGATAGTATACAGGTGCTCGTTAGGTTACGGGTACACCGGACAGGACTTGCCGGGGAACTAATTGGTTGGTATTATACCCATCGTCAGTTAACAGTTCCCAGGTGACATGAGTACAGCATAGTCCGCAGACTTGACATTGCTACTTCGCCTCGAGTGTGTCCCACTGTTCTTAGATTGCTACCCTACCACGGCTCAAAGGAGTCGTGCAAACAGGTGGCAGTTGGGTGCAGTCCCGAGCACTTGGAGGCGGTGGCGGTTAGATAGGATTCGTCTCTCCCGGTATTGGGAGATGATATCGCGCTGTGTCAGAGAGCCATTACGTAAAGTCCCTGGCCAGGGCAAGCGAGATATACTAGTAGGTTCTAGTAGCTTCTTAGGGCGTAATGGGCTTCGCTCCGACACGACTTATACAGCTATTAGGGGACTGACGCTTGCCGCCCCCTAGGCTTGATATGCGATAGTCTTAGACGAACAGACCGGACTGTACGGAGATTGTCACATCAGGCTCAGTAGGGGTTCGAGATGGTTTTCCTCATCGGCCTTCTTATCGACATCTACCTGGGGACCGTTACGTACAGCTAGTGCCGCTTGCGGTCTGTGGTTAAACCCACTGCCAGCGTAGTGTCGATTCTTTAGAGTCCCACACAGAGAGTTTCCCTGCTCCAGGAAAAACGATATATAGGTCGTATGGTTTTACGACAAGAGTTCGGATGCGTACGTGTGTTTACGCACGTACGACTTTTCGGACAGTTTATACTAGCCGGCTTTGGTTTAAGCCAGTTTCTAGTATCGGGTTATTGGATTTATACAGTCTAAAGTTTTTTCGTGTTTTCACGGATTATAGGGGCGTTCTCGTAATTTGTCGGGAACCTTCTAGAAGAGTGGTGACTAAGGGGTTAAGGTGGCATGAGCATTAATTGATTAATGACTCATTTGTATGATTCATCCTTTGCACTTAATGACTCATTAATGAGATAATGAGTCATATGATGAATCACACAAGGTGAATGCATCAACCATAATGATTAAATCATTTATTTATTTATTTGATTAAATTGTTATGGTTGTTATATTCAAAATGAGTTCATTATTCTTTTTTAATTCTCATCTTCTCCTTCTCTCTCATCAAGCTCACTCTCTCTTGAAACCTTAACCCTAACCTCTCATGTGTCGAGATCAAGGGTTAGCTAGACTAAAACATCCATAACCTCACTCTATATCCCCTAGGTAGCTTATATTAGCACTTTAAGCAACCTAGTTATCTCAAGTTTGAGATTTAGCTTGGCGTAGGAGCTTTCGGGTGGATCGTCTTTGATTCAAAGAGGCCGTGAAGTTGCCGATGTTCCAAGGAGGCTACGAGGAGTGGAGGACAGCGATGAAGACCCGAAGGACATGTAACGTGAGGTATAACTCCGGTACCGAGTAGTTAAACCTCTAGTATAACGTTAGCAATGGTTTAGATTACGATTCATGCGCTCAAGTCCGTGTTACGAAGCTTTGACAATCGTTTTTCATATATTCCGCCTCCCCGCAAGTTACTGGGGTGCGTGACATGGACTTACACAAGTGACATTCATGGTCGCAGATATAATGTAAATACTGTGAACTAATGTGTTTAAAATATCTGATCGATTAAATTTTACCAAGTGGGCCCCCAAGCAATACTGTAGCACTCACAGAAATTCTGGGCCCAAACAAAGTATACCAAAACCCCTATTTTCAGTCCACAAGCCCACTGCAAAAAATTGGTGAAGTGAATCCAAATTCCTGCGGCGGAACCGCGGCCAAAGAGGGATTAAGGCCGCTGTTCCGCGGTCATACGGAAGGATCACATTACCAAATTTTTGCAGTCTTCTTATGATTCTCTGCACATCATTCTGAGACAACCTGAAAAATTTTTGGAGACAAAAAAATTTCGACAGAAACTGATTGTACATGAAAACGCGGTTTTGGGATTTTTGTTCGATCGGACATGTAAAACACATTAGCCAAAGCTAGACTATGTTAATGGTGAGGCTCTGATACCACTGTAAGTGCACGGCGGCGCCCCGGCCGTCAATCAGACGCCGGAGTGCGGAAGCGATAATTTACTTTAACTTTTCGAACTTAGAAACCTGCACCACCGCGCACTTTAAACCCGGATCATGCCATTAAACTAGTCCTAGCTATCTAGAGAAAAGGTAGAGAGATATACCGAGCGATCCGTGTCCTTCGGTCTTCATCTCCACTCCGATCTCCCGCGGAATCTCCATCCGTCACGTCCTCGTCGGAAAGGGCATCACGTAGCCGAGTTCATTTACGGGCTCCTACCTCTGGACCGAGACAACTCGGGCGCGAAGTTGGCTAGCCGACGCGTCCAAGATTTGCTGTAGACTAGTGTAGAAACTTTGTCTCTTGGGGTTATGAAGTTGCCATGATGGAGGAATGAAACAATAAGCTTTTGGAGATGTGTTAGGAATTTTGCAAGCAAGCTAAAAATGAGATGATAGATTTTCACTCATGCAAAAATGAAGCTCACCCTCCGCACAAATGTGGCCGGCCCCTAATGAATCAAAAATGGTGGAGAGAAAAACCCAAACCATGAAGGAAGGTGATGGTAGTAAAAGCAAAGGGGTGACCACATCCAAAAGGTAATGATAACAATATCAAATCCATTTCAAATCAAATCTAATCTCATTAAAGTAAGCCATCATGAAAAAACAAAGATGCTTAACCTTTCATAATGCCACAAATACAAATAACACCCTCCACAAAGATAATTTGCACAACTGCAAAAAAACCCTCCATCAGAATGTCCGGCCGTGAAGGAACAAAGGAAAACTGGCCGGAACGGAATGCAAACTTGCAACTTCAGAAAACTGATCCCGTAATAAATTACAGGAAAACCCCGCTACTGCATATACATGCCCGTATCTGTATTCCCACTGAATACAAATGCAGAGAGACAAAAACTACACTGTCTAATACTAGGATCCGGCTTAAACCAAAGCCTGCTAATATTATCCGTCCGATCCTGATTCGTGCAATACCGCACGTATCTGATCGAACCCTGCCATATCTCCATATGGCCTCTAGTACTAACCGTCCGATCCTGATCCGTGCAATACCGCACGTATCTGATCGAACCCTGCCATATCTCCATACGGCCTCTAGTACTAACCGTCCGATCCTGATCCGTGCAATACCGCACGTATCTGATCGAACCCTGCCATATCTCCATACGACCTCTACAGCGTTTCGCCCGAAACTTGAGTAACTGAGTGTGGTGGACTCTAAAGACTCGTCAATACTATGGCTATGGATTTAACCACTAGCACGTCAGAGGTATTAGCCATACGTGACGGGCCACCAGCTATTGACCAAAAGGGACGTCGATGAGCGAACTCATCCTGACACCCTACTGAGCCTGTCAGTGAAAATATCCGTACAGTCCGGTCCGTTCGTCTATGAGCATCGCATGGCGGGCCTAGGGGGTTGGTAAAAGTCAGACCCCCAAAAGCGGTACAAGTCGTGTCGGAGTGTAGCCCAGAACACCCTGAGATACTACTGGAATACCTACCAGTAAATCTCCTGCCTTGGCCAAGGACTTCGTGTAATGGCTCTCCTAGACACAGCGCGACCTCACCCCCAATACCGGGAGAGACGAACCCCTGAAGATCCGCTCACTGCCTCCATGTGGCTCGGGACTGTACCCAACTAAAACCTGTTTGCACGTCTCCTTTGAGCGTGGTAGGGTAGTAATCAAAGTACAGTGGGAACTCACACGAGACAAATGACGATCCTCAGGTCGATGAACTAACCTGTACACATGTCACCAGGGAACTGCTATCTGACGTCAGGTATAAGACCAACTAGCATGTTCCAGGCGAGTCCTGTCCGGTGTACTTATAACCCAATGAGCACCTGTATACATCTTAGGTGATCCAACTGACACCAGTGGCTTGTAAGACCGGCCACCGCCCCTCGTCGGGGTCTCGATTGTATACACTAGTCTACTCTGGAGTATCGATGCCCTGTCTAGAAACTCCCACGACTAGGGTCCATTTAAGGATGTGCTTATAGACTACCAGCTCCCACGTATATGATCGCCCTCATACTGCCGGTAGTCAAGCAAGAATCCTAGGGGCTCTATCAACGTGCAATAGTGACCTGTAAGTTCACCTAAAGCAGTACACGATGATAAAGGTAAACCAGATAGCATACTATCATCTTGAGTAAGACTGTCCTACCGGGATAGGTCCTCCCTCAATCATTGCAATCACGTGCCTGTGATCCAATAATTGACTCTGAGGGCACTATCTCCAACATATTCTTGCTATTTGTGTTGAATTCTTAGACTATTTATATCATTATTAACACAAAACTGCAAATTGCATATTTAACGATTTGTGCGTGCATTTTGCAAGGAGATCTGGAGTTACAGAATTGAGGAAAACAGAAGACAGAGACATTCTTAGTGATCTAGAGGATCAAAGGAGGCCACAGAAAATTTTTCATCAACCGATCCATCCGGAAGTGCAAGTGGGAGATTGTTGGATATAGTGCTCTCAAGTCAATTATAGGATCACAGGCACGTGATTGCAATGATTGAGGGAGGACCTATACCGGAAGAACAGTCTTACTCGAGATGATAGTATGCTATCTGGTTTGTCTTTATCATCATGTACATGCTTTAGGTGACATTACGGATCACTATTACATGTTGATAGAGCCCATAGGATTCTTGCTTGACTACCAGCAGTATGATAACGATCATATACGTGAGACCTGGGTGGTCTATAAGCACATCCTTAAAATATCCCTTGTCGTGGGAGTTCGAGATTGGGCATCGATACACCAAGAGTAGACTAGTGTATACTGATCGAGACCCCGACGAAGGGCGGTGGCCGGTCTCACAAGCCATTGGTGTTAGTTTGTTCACCTAAGATGTATACAGGTGCTCATTGGGTTGTGAGTACACCAGACGGACTTGGCGGGAACATGCTAGTTGGTATTAAACCTATTGTCAGATAGCAGTTCCCTGGTGACATGTGAACAGGTTATTCTATCGACCTGAGATCGTCATTTGTCTCGTGTGAGTTCCCATTGTGTTTTGATTACTACCCTACCACGGCTCAAAGGAGTCGTGCAAACAGGTTTTAGTTGGGTACAGTCCCGAGCCACATGGAGGCAGCGAGCGGATTGTCAGGGGATTCGTCTCTTCCGGTATTGGGGGTTGATGTTGCGGTGTGCACGGGTGGCCATCACCAGAAATCCTTGGACAAGGTAGTCGAGAATTACTGATATAAGATCGGTTGTTTCTCAGGTGGTGATAGGCTTCATACCAACACTAATTGTCGCGTTATTAGGGGTCTGACTTTATCCACCCCCCTAGACTTGATATGCGATACTCATAGACGAACGGACCGGACTGTATGGATATTATCACTGTCAGGCTCAGTAGGGTTTCAGGATGAGTTTGCTCATCGTTCTCCCTTTCACTCAATACCTGGGTAGCCGTTACCTACAGCTAGGGCCACTGACGTGCTTGTGGTTAAATCCACTGCCAGCATATTGATGAGTCTTTAGAGTCCCACACAGAGGGTTCCCTGCTTCGGGTGAAACGTTGTAGAGGTCGTATGGTTTTATGGCAGGGTTCGATCATATACGTGCACTTGTGCATGGATCATAATCGGACGGATAATACTAGTGGGCTTTGGTTTAAGCCGGGTCCTAGTATTATATTGTTGGATTATTTTCGTCTCGTAGTATTCGTATTCAGTCGGAATACAGATGCGGGTATGTATATACAGATGAGGGGTATTCTTGTAATTCTATTACAAGATTATTTTAGTAGATGCCATCTCTTTTTATCATTGCATTAAACATTTTGGTTTAAATGTTTAGTGAGTGGAAGTGTGAGTCATTATTGGCATTGAATCATGCATGGCTCATTTTGGTGACTCATGGAGATGAGTCATGGTGGCATGATTAGGTTCATTGTTTGTGATGAGATATTTTGTGGTGAGACATGAGTGGCTGATCATTTCTTGTGTGGCTTTTCTTTTAGTTGCATATAATATTCTCACAACAAAATAACTCACACATAACACTCACAACTCAAAGAAAAAAGGTAGCAGCCAACACTTTCTTTAGTTGCTAACAATGCTTCACAACTTCTCTCCATTGGGATCTTCTTTTACCTCCACCCTTACATGTCTCAAGTGTTGAGAAACCTAGGGTGTATTGAGACAAAGTAATCCTACACACTCTCTACTTCATCTTGGCTATCTAGGCTAGCAAACTAGATACTCGAGTTGCCTTGGATTTGAGGCGGGAGCCCGTATTATATACTCTCAAGGTGGATCGTCTTCGATGGGGGGATACCGGAGATCAAACTTGATCAAGGAAGCCGCGAGAAGCTTGGGACAGAGGTTGAAGACTGAAGGACACTGATCAATCGGTATAACCTCTCTAAACACCTTTTAAGATAACTAGTCTAGGGCTTATGGTTCGATCCGGGAATCGGGTTCTGTTAGCGCCGAGTTTCTAAAAGTTTTTGCTCCGCATTTGGCCACGAATTGATGGTCGGGGCGCTGGCGTAACCCAACAGTTTGAAGACTGACTTCTTGTAGGGATTCTTTAACACATGCCTAGGGTTTGGGTTGCATCACACATGCTATATTAAAAATTTAGGGGGTGCTAAGTAATACCATCCATGAATCGAACTAGAAATCTAGGGTAACAACCAACTAATATCACATACTAGGAGTATTTTAACACTAAGAGGTGAGTAATACAACCTTTGTAGACCTCCCTCCTTGACTCCTTGGATCAACTAGGGTTTGAAACGGTTTACTTGAATCCTTCCAAGTCCACGACGATCCACCACGAAGTCCCCTTGCTCAAGCTCCTAGCTTCACTTGATCTTTGAAGAAGTGGAGCAAACAATCTACACAAGTAGGCTAGACTAATATAGATTGGTGATGTGGGTTTGGATCTCACTTAAAAACCTTTCCTTTTTGTTTCCTTCACTCACTTGAAAATGGTAGAGAGCATGAAGGAGGAAGATGAAGGAGATGGCTAAGCTTGAGCTCTTTTGTTTGTGATGATTCTCAAATAAAATGAGAAAATAAAATATAAATGAGAGTCACACTCTCATAGAACCATGGTCAATAAATATCTAGATATTTTAGTTAGTGACTTAAAGAACAAATGAAATTAAACCATGGTTGTAAACAAGGTTAAGCAAAAGAAGAGTGTAGAAATTTTCAACCATGATTTAATACTTTTTCTTTTTCTCAATAGCGCGCGCGCGTGCGCGCGCACACACACACACACCCCATGTGAGTCTTGCATTGCCATCTCCAATGTATCAACAACCATGACACATGTATGCATGTATGTGTGCATTCAATATCAACATGTAAATATACATACATACATTCATGCACACATCCAAATAGAAAAGGTTTAAATAAATGAGCTAAAAGTCAATATTAAACCAATACTTGATTTAATAACCCGGTCAAATCACATACGACCCAACCAATAGAAAATGCCCAATTTAAAATACGGTATCATATACACGCATTTAATCGAGCTCCCGCGCATATCCCATATGAACCCCACATCATTTTTCCTGAGCTAGGAAACCCCTCTGTGGGACTCTAAGATTCGTCAATATGCTAGCAGTAGGCAGTGATCATATCACATACCCACAAACTGTCAGCGACACTAGCTGTACGTAATGGCTCCCAGGTATTGAGCGATCAGAAGAAAAACAAGCGAACCTGTCAAAACTCCCGTCGAGCCAACTGGAAACACTTACCGTACAGTCCGGTCTCTTCGTCAGATATGCTGCATATCGAGTTTAGGGATGGTTTCGTCGACCCCAATAACTCAATAAGTCATGCCGGTATATGGCCTATAACAGATCGAGAAACTACAGATAACACTTATCAGTAAATCTCATCAGCCCTGGCCAAGGACTTCCTGTTATAGCCAATCGAGCATTGCACAACATCAACCCCCAATACCGGGAGAGACGAAACCCCTCCTATCGCTCATTGCCTCCATGTGCCTCGGGACTGTACCCAAAATCCACCTGTTTGCACGACTCAGTAGAGCCGTGGTAGGGTGGAGATCAAAGTACAGTGGGAGGATACACAAGACTCTATGACGATCTCGGGTCTACAGACTAACCTGTACCAGTGTCACCTGAGAACTGCTATTCGACGATAGATATAATACCACATATGAGTTCTCGGCGAGTCCGTTCAGTGTACCCAGTCTCCACTGAGCACCCGTATACAATCTTTGGTGTTACCACACCAATGGATATGGGATCATCCATCGCCCATCATATGGGACAAGAACCGTATACGCTAGTCTACTCTGGAATAACGATGCCCCTTCATGGTACACCTACTATTAGGAACGTTTCAAGGATATGCTTATAAACTACACGTGTCCCACTAGTATGATCTGCATCATAGTCCCAGTAGTCAAGCAAATATCCTAAAGGCTTTATCAACATGTACCAAAAGAGTAAGATGCATGATCAAATGAACATGTCAAGATAAAGTACAACCAGATAGCATACTATCATGTCGAGCAAGAATGTCCTCTAAATATATATATACACATACCGATACATCCACTATCATATAATGGCCTCTAGGGCATACATATATCCAACAATCTCCCACTTGCACTAAGGCCAATTATTGGCGTATCTCATACCCAACATCTCAAAAAGTCGCTTATGCTGCGGCAGAGGGAGGGACTTGGTGAGTGGATCCGTGGTGTTATTCTTTGTATCTACTCTCCGAATTTCGATCTCGCGGCGATCAACTATCTCCTGGATCAAATGATATCGCCTGAGGATGTGTATGGATCGCTGATGGGACCTGGGCTCTTTGGCCAACGCCATAGCCCCATTATTATCACAATACAATGGTATTGGATCAATAATGGTTGGAACTACTCCTAGCTCCGAGATGAACTTCCTCATCCAGACGACATCCTTGGCAGTATCATTTGCAGCAATATACTCAGCTTCCATCGTGGAGTTTGCAACAGTATCCTGTTTGGAACTTTTCCAACATACCGCCCCTCCATTGAGGGTAAATACAAACCCTGAGATAGATTTTCTGTCATCCTTATCACTCTGGAAGCTCGAATCTGTAAAAGCCTCCATTTGGAGATCCCCGTTACCATACACCAAGAATATTTCTTTAGTCTTTCGCAAGTACTTAAGAATGTTTTTCACAGCTATCCAGTGATTCTCCCATGGGTTGGATTTATACCTGCTTACTACACCCAGTGCATAAGCTATATCAGGGCGTGTACATAACATCACATACATTATAGATCCTACAGCTGAAGCATAGGGTATAATGCTCATGCGAGCTCTCTCTTCATCAGTTTTTGGGCAAAAGTCCTTGGAGAGAATGACTTCATGACAAGCGGGTAAGGCACCCTACTTGGAGTCTTCCATACTAAACCTCTTTAGGATGGTGTTAATGTACCTGGTTTGGGACAATCCCAACAACCTTTTAGATCTATCCCTATAGATCTTCATGCCCAGTATGTATGAGGCATCACCCAGGTCCTTCATGGAGAACCTTTGCGATAAGAATAGTTTGACCGATTGTAGCATAGGAACATTGTTTCCTATCAGAATAATGTCATCTACGTACAATACGAGGAATGTGACAGTACTCCCTACAATCTTCTTATAAACACAAGGTTCATCTGGATTTTTGACGAAATCAAACTCTTTGATGACATCATCAAAACAGATGTTCCAACTCCATGATGCCTGCTTTAATCCATAAATTGATTTAAGTAACCTACATGCTTTCCCGCTGCTCCCACTATCAATGAATCCCTCTGGCTGATTCATATAAACGCATTCTTCTAAATCACCATTTAGAAAAACCGTTTTAACGTCCATCTGCCAGATTTCATAGTCGTAGTGAGCAGCAATAGCAAGTAGGATCCGAATGGATTTAAGCATGGCTACAGGAGAAAAGGTTTCGTCATAGTCCAGTCTTGGTCTTTGACGAAATCCTTTCGCCATAAGCCTTGCCTTATAGGTCTCCACCTTCCCATCTACACTGATCTTTCTCTTAAAGATCCATTTGCACCCTACGGATTTTACCCCAGAGGGTACAACATCCAAAGTCCATACTTTGTTGGTGTATATAAACTCCATTTCGGATCTCATGGCATCCAGCTACTTCACAGAGTCACCACTCGTGATAGCTTGCTAAAAACTGGTAGGGTCATCATTATCCATGATGCAATCTTCTCTATCACCATCAATGAGAAAACCATAGTATCTCTCCGATGGGCGAGAAGTCCTACCAGATCTACGGAGTGGCTGAAGTTCATAAGATTCTGTTGCAACATCAGGTTCAACCAAGTCGTCATTTGTAACTTGTGTCTCTAGAACCTCTTCTAGATCTTTTGGTAGAAAATGTGGCATGTTGAGAAATAAACACCTTTTGTTCCTCCTTTTGGTAGAAAAGATATCCAAACGAATGTTTTGGATATCCCACAAATATACATTCGACCGATCGTGTCTCGAATTTGTCTGGATTTTGCTTTTTGACAAAAGCCGGATAACTCCAAATCTTAACTCGTTTAAGAGATGGTCCCTTCCCATACCATATCTCATATGGAGTGGAATACACGGTCTTGGTTGGAACTTTGTTCAATAGAAACGATGCAGTCTTCAATGCATGCCCCCAAAAGGAGAGATGCAACTCAGTATCACTCATAATGGATCGTTCCATATCTATTAGGGTATGATTTCGCCGCTCTGACACATCGTTGTGCTGTGGCGTGTAAGAGGGAGTGAGCTGAGAGAGAATACCATTCTCTTTTAGGAAGTTCGAAAACTCTGTACTAAGATACTCTCCATCTCGATTTGATCGAAGTATTTTGATGCTCATTCCTGTTTGTTTTTCTACTTCAAGTTTGAACTCCTTTGTAACATTTAAAAAAAAAATATTATTTTTGGGAATTTTTATAATTTAATATTAATTTTTAATAAATATTTTAATATTTCGGTATAATTAAATACCGATAAATAGGGAAAATTTTGGAAAAATTATGGAAAATTCTAAAATAGGGTATTTTGTGGAAATATGCCATTTTAAAGTTTTTATGGTTAAGTATATGCTATTTTAGTGCTAATCGCGATTAAAAATCGCTAATCGGGTTTTTAGCTTTTTCGTGCAAAAATGTGCACATATCATTTTCCACACATGTTACACTTGTTGCATGTTTTGGGTGTATGGTTGCTTAGGGTTTTCCATTGAGTGAGAAGGAAAATAAAAGAAAGGAAATGAAAAAGATAAAGTATGATGAGAGAGAGAGGGTTACTTTTGACTTTTGGACCATCCCCCCATCATTTATCTTCTCATTTTCTCTCTCCCCCTTCATGAGCTGCTGCTGCTCCTGCCCTTTCCCTCTTCCTCCTCCCTCTTAACCCTAGATCTACCATGAATACAACCCCAAAACCCTATTCCGATTTCACAAAACTTGCTCCCAAGCTCACTAGCTACACATTGAACCTAGAAAGAATGGATTTGGAGAACTTTGAGCAACTCAAGAATTTTCTTGAGTTGCCAAAGGAGATAATTTCTGCACCCCTAGTAAAGTATTTCAATTCTTATTGCATCCATACTAGTTTCATGTCGATATGGTGTCGTTTGATGGACTTTTGAAATTTCAAGTTAGGGTTAGGAGTTGAATTGAGTTATAAGGTGAAATTGAGATTTGTGGTGACCTTAGAACCCCTGGTGTGATGTTAATTTAGACCCAAACCTGAACTAGAAACCAGAATACGGATTTATGAGACGATATCGGGGGAAAAGCTGTAAATCTGGGACTGTTTTTGGAGATCTGCTATCACACGAGACACCTGAAAATAATTTTGACTTGACTGAGAGATGTGCAGGCAAATAGAAACCATCACCCAAAGCCCTAGCCTCCACCTCCTTGTTCAGGCCGCAAATAAATGCGTTCTGGCCGCAAATTGCGGCCAGACCTGTAGGGAATTGCCTCGTTTTTGTTTTGGTGCCCCCTTATCTGTAAACTTGACTCCTGGCATGTGCAATTTTGTCTGATTCCATTTAGGGTAAAATCTGGGTTGATTTTCCTTTGTTGGCGCATGATTTACGACTTGTATTAGCATGGATTTTAGTATTTGATGATTCGTTTCTGTCGGATGGCGTTTGAACGTCAACGGCAAAGGGTTATTGGTCATATTCGCGTGCGGGACTATAGGTTTTTACATATGGGCGTAGCGTATGCCGTTTTGGTTTCCGATATGATTTCTATGTGCTTTAGCGTTTGTGATATCCTTGTAGGTACCCCATGCGACGTCGAGGCGTTGAAGATAAAGATGGCGACTTCGACATCGGCACACGAGAAGCAAGGTGAGTAGATTTATATCTATGGGGAGAAGTCGGGTGGATGGCGTATAGCACCCCCACAGTTCGTGGTGATGTATACGAATACGTATACACACATATACATTGATTTATTGTTGAGATTATTGATGATAAAGATGGACTTTTGGTGTTCTGTGATTGGTTTAGTGTAGTTGCGAAACCCTAGAGTAGGGGTTGCACCTATACAAACACACACACATACTTGCATACATCCTTTCTTTTACATGTGCGTATTTGGGATTATATTTATGTATTCACATGGGTATGGGACTATGTGTTCATGTACTGGATTTGAGGATTGTTAGTTATATGTATGCCCTAGAAGCCATTACTGTACATACGATGTATATTGTAGTGGATGCTTGGACATATATAGGGAGGACTTTCTTGCTCGACATGATAGTACGCTATCTGGTTGTACTTTATCTTAACATGTACTCTGATTGTCTCTTTTGTTACATGTTGATAAAGCCCTTAGGATTTGTACTCGACTACTGGGACTATGATGAGATCATACTTGTGGGGCCACAGTAGTCTATGAGTACATCCTATAACTGTTCCTAGTCGAGGGTGTGTCGAGACAGGGCATCGATACACCTGAGTAGACTAGCGTATACGCATCTTGACCCATATGATGGGCGATGGATGATCCCATATCCATCGGTGTTTGACATCAAGGATGGTGTACGGGTGCTCAGTGGAGACTGGGTACACTGAACGGACTCGCCGAGAACTCCTAGATGGTATATATACCTATTGTCAGATAGCAGTTCTCTGGTGACACTTGTACAAGTTAGTCTGTAGACCCGAGATCGTCATAGAGTCTTGTGTGGTTCCCACTGTACTTTGATTTCCTCCCTACCACGGCTCTACTGAGTCGTGCAAACAGGTGGATTTTGGGTACAGTCCCGAATCATATGGAGACAATGAGCGATAGGAGGGGTTTCGTCTCTCCCGGTATGGGGAGTTGATGTCGCGCTATGTTTGATCGGCTATAACACCTAAATCCCTGGCCAGGGTTCTCGAGGTTTACTGATAAGTGTTATCAGTAGTTCCTCGACCTGTTATGAGCCATAAATCAACATGACTTATAAAGTTATTGGGGTCTGACATTTACCACCCCTAGACTTCATATGCGACGTATCAGACGAAGAGACCGGACTGTACGGTAAGTGTTGCTAGTTGGCTCGACGGGAGTTTTTACAGCTTCGCTGGTTTTCTTCTGATCGTTTCAATACCCGGGTGGCCGTTATGTTTAGCTGACCTCTTGCGGCTTGTAGATGTTTGATATGATCATCATCTACTGCTGGCGTATTGACGAGTCTTAGAGTCCCACAATGAAGTTTCCTCGCTCAGGCAAAAAGATGTGGTGTGCATATGAGATATGCGCGGGACCCGATTAAATACGGTTATGTGATAACGTATATTAATCGGGGATTTTCTATTTGACGGATCGTATGAGATATGACCGGTTTGCTAAATCAAGTGTTGATTTAACAAATTACATTTAGATAAATTCTTTAAGTAAATCCTTTTGTATGCATGCATGTATGCACATGATGATGTGCATGGACACATACATGCATACATAGTATCATGGTTGTTGATACAAGAATGATGGCAATATAAGACTTATATTGAAGCTTTTAATTTGTATTTATCATTTTAAGTTAATGTAAAGAATATCCACTCATGCTTCTTTATTCCTTAGTGGGTAAGCTTTACTTAACTTAATGAAAAGAATTTCCACCCATGCTTAATTCTTTAGGAAAAGAATTTCCACTCACAATTATGGTGGTAATGGAATAATGGTGATTATTCCTTTCTTATCACTATAAATAGCTTCATATGTGATATGAAACAAGGACCACACTACAATGAAAAACCAAGAGAAAAATTGTGAACAAGGGTGTGAAAACAAGTTGTCATATGTGATATGATAGAAAGCTCAAGCCACCATTATCTTCTTCTTCCTCTCTTGATTTTTCTCTAGAGTGAAATTGATAAAAGAAAAGGATTTCAATTGAAGAATATAAACCACATCATCATACTACACACATCTAGCCGATTTATGTAGGGTGTTTACTCTACTTCGTTTGCGAAACAAGTAAGGTAAGGAGCTTTGGGCAAAGGGACTTCGGGTGGATCATCGTGGACAAGGAAGGCTTCCATCGATCCGTTTCAAACTCTCATAGTGCCAAGGAGTCACCGAGGAAGATCTACAAAGGTTGTAATCTTTCCTCTTAGTGATAGTTTTACATTTGCATGTGATGCTTAGTTGTATGAATCCCTAAAACTTCTAGTTTCGATTCTTGTCGAGTTAACTTAGCACCTCTAAAATTTTGATTATGGCATATGTGATGCTACCGAACCCTTGACGAGGTGCTAGGCTAGCCCTACAGTGGTATCAGAGCCAGGCTAGAGCTTTAGGCGATGCGTAGGCGAAATTAAAAGTCCGATCGAACCACGAAACACCATTTTTGACAGCTCTCTGGAAATTTTTTAAAATATTGGATTTTTCCAAATTTGAAGGTCCTAAAAAATTCAGCAGGCTTTTTTAAGAATTACTGTAAAAAATTTTTTTAATGATCATTCCAAAGAACCGCGGATCCGCGGCCAAAGCATGGCTTTGGCGGCGGATCCGCGGCGGTTCTGTTGGCTCAGGGAAAAATTTTTGGTACAGAGGACCTGATAAATTCTAAACTTGCCTCTGAAATATTTAAAACTCATTCAAGTATTGAGTGTTCTAGAGAAATATTGGTTTTGGTGATTCGATTGGAAAGGTTTAACTTCGTTCAGATTTTCAGATTTTCAGAACGTGTTAAAATGTTTGAACGAATATTAGAAACACAGTTTTTTCCCGTATTGGAACAATTCCAAGTGTTGGATTTTTCCCTAGTTCGAAACTTTCGAAAAACATGCAAGCGTATTTGTGGACACTCTAGAAGAACATAACCATAACTCGATTATGTGACCGTCAAAACTATCACTGAACCTTAGGGTTTGTGGTAGTTTAGCGTTGCCACATGTGAGGCGTTGGTTTGGCCCTTCTACGGTTGGTCCATAAGGGGCTGTGGCATGTTCTAGAAACTTTTGAACTCGGCTCAAGTGTTGTGCAGTTTGGGAAATCTTGGGTGTTTGTTTATTCGATCGAAGAGTTTAACATTGTCTATTTATCTGAAATGTGATACAATATGTGGAATTCATATAGTTAGACATGAAATACGAAGTATGTGATATTTCGAATTTATGATGACTAAGGTGATTGTGGATTCCAAATGTTGTAGTTTTTCATTTTATTTTCTGTGACCGTAAGTGTAGTATGTGGTGTATCGCCGTTTTCGTTGCTATACGTCAACGACAATCGGGATACGCATACTTACTTACGTTGATGATATGAGATATTATGTGTTGCTGAGATATGATGAGTAGGATTGTCGCGAATGAATAGCCGGGGTTTTTTTTATGTGAGATGAGAGTTTTATTTTCATTCATGTATAAATCAATTGTATATTATTTACTTTTCCGCATTAGGATAGACCCAAGGAGGGGAGCACAAGTGACCGGGTTCTAGGGTTCAGTGGGAGGCCATCTCGAGGAGTCGAGACCGGGTCTCCTAAACTCTAGAATTGGCGGGATCACTTGCCGCTCTAGTAGGGGTCTAGGGGTGTGGGCTTGGCTATTCATCACGACCGTGGAATCCGTATTTTCTATTGTTGGCTCGATACAAAATACGGACATCCTAGATATCCTTTTATATGCTTCTACTGTTGATATTCTGTAATGTGATTACTTAGTATCTGAGACGAATGGATTATTATTATATATGAGATATATATATATTAAACGTTGCTTATGTTTTGCACCCGCGCTAGTCCAGCCCCCGCTCTGCCGTTAGTTAAGTAACCTAATGGTGCATGACGGGGCCCAGTGGCAAATGCGGATGGCATAAGCGTACGTTCTATTTTGCGTTTCTTTTCTGTGATGTTTAGGAAACGTAAAAGATAGAAAACGTAAATGATGGGACCACATTAATATGATTAATGTTAAGAGAAAGAAACCTAAAGATGTTGTAGAATCAAACTTTTTGACAAAGGGTAACTCTAGCTTTTGTTTTGCATAGTGGTATTGTTGAATATCCTGCACCTCATTCGATGAGGAAAGGGCCGAGATCCCTTCACCGGGAGTAACCCCTTTAACGAAACTGAAAAAGTTACAAAGAACTCGAATTGATTTTATAGTTGATCTATTGTTGCTTTGCATCGTGGTATTTACATATCCAGCACCTTATTCAATAAGGAAAGAGCCGAGATCCCTTTACCGGGAGTGACCTCTTTAGCAAAATTAGAAAGATACTACAAAACCATTCGATATTTAAAACTGGAGCTTAAACCACTCCTTCCCACATGATTCTACAACGATATCAAGTTCAAAACGTTAAAGGTTTTCATAAAAAAACCATCCGTTGCCCTCCGTCATTTTAGGAAGCAGAGTACTTAGTATTCGTGCTACGTATGTCGACCATAGCCGAGGCGTAGTGTTCGGTAGCTAAGTGATGTATTCCTACAAAGCATATGATGCGATTAGTCAGGACATTCATGTGATTATATTGATCATAGTCAAGGGTCATGTGGGTGGGTCTGGCTAATCACGAAATGACGGGTAGAACTTGACTAGTACTTATGATATGTTGACCATAGCCAAGGTCATAAGTGACTAGGGGTAGAAACCATATCGGGAATTTCAAGAGTTGAAATTTGCAATGAGATTGCATACCTTCTATATGATAGTTGGATCCCGATCTCACTGCGAGTAAGAGTTACTCCTGGGAAAGTTTTACACAAGACAGTTTGATGAAATTATAGGGTGTAATTATTCCCGGCTAATCTTACCTTTTAGGGTTTGAAGGAAGATTTGATAAAAACAGTGGGAGACATCTGGATTAGATAATAACCAATCTAAATCTTGCAAAGAGCATACGCAAAAATGTTTTCTTCTCTCTCTCTCCAGAAAGTGACCATATCATGCCTTAATCAAGATAATAAATACGGATATATTGACTGAACCCGCTTGTTATATTGAGCTGGAGAACGTTGGTCCCGCTCCAACTTATAATTGTTATAAGACAGAGCAGGAAATAGGGAAATACCAGAATTCATATGCCGCCCAAACGAAGAAAGTGCATATGATGCATCTCCTTCGGGTGTGTTCATTACAAAGAACCGTTTCTCAGTATCTTTTACGTCCTGGGTATAATGATACCGGATCAGGATCCCATAAATGTAATCTGTTACATGGGCTATAGAAAGGTAAATGACTGAGAACGGGTGATAATTTTCAAGAGTTGGAAATGGTGCAATTGTTGCAAGCCAAGAAGTTGGCAGTTATCACTCTGTATTAAGAATACATTGATTCTGAACAAATGCTATTGGATACCGAACCTGATATACAAAATCATATCAATCTCTTTATTAGTAAAGAAATGATAAAATTTTGTATTGATGGATAATGTTTTGAACATTTCCTATATCAAGTGTTGATCGGTTCAGGCATGTTATCTAAAAGCATAGACGTTCTAAATCAAACTACAGTTCTCAGTATACAGAACACACACAAGAGAAAGAGTTCAGAAATGGACGGATCCTTCTTGAGGCATTGTAGACTAGGTCAGATCAATGCGACCCGGCTGGCTGAAGTTACATCTAGATGCATATTTAAACCAGTTTGAATTTACATCTTGTGAAACTTGCCAGTCATGTCACATAGATAAGATGACCATAGCTCTGTTTATTGGAAACAGAGAAAGAGTTAGTGAACTCTTGGGATTGATACATGATGATGTATGAAAGGTCCCCTGTCTACATATGCCATGACCGGTTCTTTATACTTCATTATTTTCTCTGATAATCTCTCAAGATTCAGACATATGTTCCTGTTGAAACATAGGTCCGAAGCTTTTGAGATATTCACAGAATATAAATTAGAAGTAGAGAACCAAAAACGGGTATAAGTATTATGTCCTTTGATGAGATCAAGGAGGAGAATACTTGAGCATGGAAATCTTGGACTATTCTAAAGGAGAATGAGATTCTCTCTCAGCATTACTCCTCCGTATACACCATAGCACGATGGTATATCGGGGCGGAGCAATTGCACCCTATGTGATATGGTGTGCTCCATGATGAGTACTAGTGAGTTTTCCTATTTTCTTTTTGGGAGTTATGCACTTGCGAAGCTGCGTACCTATTGAATAGGGTTCTAATCAAATCAGGTGCCTACTACTCCATATGTGATATGGTATGGGAAGAGCCCATCTCTTAAAGATGTTAAGATTTGGGGTTGTCCGGCCTATGTCTAAAAACCTAAATCCGGACAATCTCGAGGCAAAGTCAAAAACTGTGGAAGTTTGTTGGATATCCCAAGCATTAGCAAGGGAATATCTTCTACCTATCAGAGGAACAAAAGTTGTTTTGTTTCTCAGCATGCTACCTTTGTGAAAGGGAATTTCTTGTGAAGAAATTAGTGGTCATGAGGTAGAACTGGAAGGAGTTCCAGCTACAGCAAATGATTTGGTAGAACCAAAAGATTCAATAGAAACTAACGAACCTCAGCCTCTCCGCCGATCTAGTAGGGTTCCTCACCCACCTAAGAGATACTTTGGTTTCTCTATGACAGTGGGAGCAAGGATTTCATATTACCCCAGTGTTTCCCGAGACCGGAAGGTATTCCGGCGGGTTGTAGTCTTCGCAATGGGAACTGCATAGAAAGTAGCTGCTGAGGGACCTTTTGGTGCCACGGCGACCCTATGGGATGGGGTTGTTGCCTGACCAAAATGGTATGACCTAACTAGTTTCGAGCAGGCCATCAAGAGTGGGACTCTGTGAGAATGGCTGGATGCTTAGCGATCTGAAATGGAATCCTTATACACCAACAAAGTATGGACTTTGGTTGCTTTGTCTGAAGGGTTAAATCCCCATCAGGAGCAAGTATATCTTGAGAAGATTACTTGGTGTACATGGAAAAGTTGAGACTTTCAAAGCTATGCTTAAGTCCATCCAGATCCTACTTGCCACTGCTACATACCTTGACTGCGATATCTGGTGGTTGGGTGTCATGACTGCTTTTCTAAATGATATTTTAGAAGATAGCGTCTATAAGTACACAGCCAGAGGGCTTCGTAGACAGTGGGAGCAGCGGAAAAGTGTGCAAGATGTTTTATGTGATAAAACAGGCATCGCGGAGTTGGAACATCTGTTTTGATATGGTAGTCAAAGAATTTGACTTCATCAAAATAATAGATGAACCTTGTATATATATAAAAGGAAGTAGGGAGTATGGTGGTGATCCTCGTAGAGTACATGGATGACATACTCTTGATAGGGAAGGAGTTTCCTATGCTACACTCAGTCAATCTCTTTTTATTATAAAGATTCTCCATATAGGATCAAAGGTGATACCTCCTAAATACAGGGTTTTGGATCTATGAGATAGATCTAAATGGATGTTAGGATACTCACTAGTTGTAGTGAGATAGTATCAATCGATCCTGGGGAGAATCACTGGAAATGTTCCAGAGTGATAAAGACGACTGAATGTCTGTCGCAGGCATTGTCTTTACCCTTAGTAGAGGGACGGTATGTTGGAAGAGTTCCAAGCTAGATACCGTGACATACAAGAAAGGCAAGAAACGTCATTACTAAGGATGCTACCAAAGATAAAGTCTGGATATATATAAAAGTTCATACGATGAACTTCGTTCCCACCATTGTGTGACAATGGAGTTGTGGCTTTAGCCAAGGAACAACCGTCCCATCAGAAATCCAGATATAATTCTTAGGCAGCACCACCTGATCATGGAGATGGTTGATCTCTAGGAAGATCGAGGTTAGGAGAGTAGATACAGAGGACAACAGAGCGGATCCACTCACTAAGGCTTTTTCCCAGTAGAGACTTTTATGGGATGGTTGAGTATGAGATACTTCAACTACAGCTGATTGTATGGTATGTAATACCACAACAGATGGCCCTAGTGCAAGTGGGAGATTGTTAGTTATATTTATGCCCTAGAAGCCATTACTGTACATACGATGTATATTGTAGTGGATGCTTGGACATATATAGGGAGGACTTTCTTGGTCGACATGATAGTACGCTATCTGGTTGTACTTTATCTTAACATGTACTCTGATTGTCTCTTTTGTTACATGTTGATAAAGCCCTTAGGATTTGTACTCGACTACTGGGACTATGATGAGATCATACTAGTGGGACCACAATAGTCTATGAGTACATCCTATAACTGTTCCTAGTCGAGGGTGTGTCGAGACAGGGCATCGATACACCTGAGTAGACTAGCGTATACGCATCTTGACCCATATGATGGGCGATGGATGATCCCATATCCATCGGTGTTTGACATCAAGGATGGTGTACAAGTGCTCAGTGGAGACTGGGTACACTGAACGGACTCGCCGAGAACTCCTAGATGGTATATATACCTATTGTCAGATAGCAGTTCTCTGGTGACACTTGTACAGGTTAGTCTGTAGACCCGAGATCGTCATAGAGTCTTGTGTGGTTCCCACTGTACTTTGATTTCCTCCCTACCACGGCTCTACTGAGTCGTGCAAACAGGTGGATTTTGGGTACAGTCCCGAATCATATGGAGACAATGAGCGATAGGAGGGGTTTCGTCTCTCCCGGTATGGGGAGTTGATGTCGCGCTATGTTTGATCGGCTATAACACCTAAATCCCTGGCCAGGGTTCTCGAGGTTTACTGATAAGTGTTATCAGTAGTTCCTCGACCTGTTATGAGCCATAAATCAACATGACTTATAAAGTTATTGGGGTCTGACATTTACCACCCCTAGACTTCATATGCGACGTATCAGACGAAGAGACCGGACTGTACGGTAAGTGTTGCTAGTTGGCTCGACGGGAGTTTTTACAGCTTCGCTGGTTTTCTTCTGATCGTTTCAATACCCGGGTGGCCGTTATGTTTAGCTGACCTCTTGCGGCTTGTAGATGTTTGATATGATCATCATCTACTGCTGGCGTATTGACGAGTCTTAGAGTCCCACAATGAAGTTTCCTCGCTCAGGCAAAAAGATGTGGTGTGCATATGAGATATGCGCGGGACCCGATTAAATACGGTTATGTGATAACGTATATTAATCGGGGATTTTCTATTTGACGGATCGTATGAGATATGACCGGTTTGCTAAATCAAGTGTTGATTTAACAAATTACATTTAGATAAATTCTTTAAGTAAATCCTTTTGTATGCATGCATGTATGCACATGATGATGTGCATGGACACATACATGCATACATAGTATCATGGTTGTTGATACAAGAATGATGGCAATATAAGACTTATATTGAAGCTTTTAATTTGTATTTATCATTTTAAGTTAATGTAAAGAATATCCACTCATGCTTCTTTATTCTTTAGTGGGTAAGCTTTACTTAACTTAATGAAAAGAATTTCCACCCATGCTTAATTCTTTAGGAAAAGAATTTCCACTCACAATTATGGTGGTAATGGAATAATGGTGATTATTCCTTTCTTATCACTATAAATAGCTTCATATGTGATATGAAACAAGGAGCACACTACAATGAAAAACCAAGAGAAAAATTGTGAACAAGGGTGTGAAAACAAGTTGTCATATGTGATATGATAGAAAGCTCAAGCCACCATTATCTTCTTCTTCCTCTCTTGATTTTTCTCTAGAGTGAAATTGATAAAAGAAAAGGATTTCAATTGAAGAACATAAACCACATCATCATACTACACACATCTAGCCGATTTGTGTAGGGTGTTTACTCTACTTCGTTTGCGAAACAAGTAAGGTAAGGAGCTTTGGGCAAAGGGACTTCGGGTGGATCATCGTGGACAAGGAAGGCTTCCATCGATCCGTTTCAAACTCTCATAGTGCCAAGGAGTCACCGAGGAAGATCTACAAAGGTTGTAATCTTTCCTCTTAGTGATAGTTTTACATTTGCATGTGATGCTTAGTTGTATGAATCCCTAAAACTTCTAGTTTCGATTCTTGTCGAGTTAACTTAGCACCTCTAAAATTTTGATTATGGCATATGTGATGCTACCGAACCCTTGACGAGGTGCTAGGCTAGCCCTACAAGGATAGTACTTGAGATTGAGATGAGTCGATGAGATTTGGTTTAAGGCCGTGAGATCAGTGATTTGGTAGGTTTTGTATTTGAGGTACGACACAACGTTGTAGTGGGTCCTTGACGTAGTGTTTCACACACGTGCATGCATACTTAGGTGGTATCATTATTGTACTAGACAGAGATCAGTACCCGGATTAGGATCTTTGATAAAGAAGATACCAGATGAATAATGTGATGAACATGATATTGACCCGTACCCAGATTTGGGGATGCCGAACGACAGATTTACGTACGAGCTATATATTGATGATAGATCCCCACTCTTGACTTGGGAATATCTGATTGTAGATATGGTATCGGATGTGATATTATCGAGGCTGGATCACCGACTAATATATATGTTTATATATATACCGACTCAGATGTTAGGCGGTCTCCTTACCCTTAATTCATCTTGTTAGTTCAGCCGTATAGTTTAGTGTAGTTGTCAGACTAGATTAGATTCCTACCTATTTCAAAAACTAACGGATCGCGGGTATTTTTGAAGACAGGTCAAGAGATTCTACGGATATTTCAAAGGACTTATCTTTTCTTAAAAACACCGTAGCCCTTATTTTCAAAACACCGCGATTCGGGTTATATTCAAATGGCACCACCGTAGAACTCATATTATATTAAATGCAGATTAGTTACCGTTGTGTCTAGTATTTAGCTCCCGCTCATTATTGTTGTTCGCTCCGCATCGCGTGCTTACATTATGATTCATATTCTATTGTTGATAACATGTTGTTAGGATACCAGCACTATTACCGATGACGCGTATGTACCACGTACACTTACTTGCCGGCTCACACACATCTTCATCGGTAATTTCCATGTCACGAACACTTTAGGAAATATTATTTCATTTGACATAGGTTGTTAGCTAATAATTTAGACATGATATTAGTGTACTTGCCTTATATGCTAGTTTAGACATTGTAGATATTACTTGCTACTTCATGCATGTTATTATTCATTGATATGCCGCATTCATGGATTTTTATGTCTATATTCACTGTTTACATGCTATTGAGGATTTGGATTCAGATTTTCATGAGATTTCCTGGATTTGGGGGAAAACCGCAAAAACACTTATAAAATTCTTTTTCTTTTTTGAAAAGAAAAGTGCGGTTTTCCCATGATGTATGAGTCGTCCACCATGAGTTTGCTGATGGATTTCGAGACCCGAGTTCGAGGAGTGGAGGAACCGTTTCGGGTACATAGTGGACCCGGTGCGGTACCCCGGGGCAAGAGGATCGCAGATGATGGCGTTGAGCCTGGCAGGGGAGCACTACCGTCCGGTGATTTTACCTGACGTGTCGAATATCCGGAGGACACCGTCGTAGTCTTGAGATGGATGGTAGGGGCCGGTCTGGACTGACGGCGCCTTAGATATTGAGATTGAGACATTGAGATTTCGAGATATTGAGGTACTGAGATTTGATGATACAGGCCAGTCCGGATAGCAGGAGCCTGAGATTTTGAGACACTGAGATTTATATTTTGTGTCGATGCTAGACACTGTTTATGCTGATTTTATTTATGATACCTCTTTTAAAAAGATACAGAAATCTCATTAATTTATGAAAGCAGTTTTTCTCCAGTATATGCATCCTATTTCATGCATTCATACATCATCCCTATGACCTATTGCTACCTGAGGCACTGACACGGGCATATGAGATTACACTTGGGTTAAATATTTACCCTAGCCATTGTTATAGGCTGTATGTTTATATTATGATCGTATGACCTAGGATTGCGTCATATATGCGATTCCTGTTCGTAGATGTATTCTATTCACGAGTTGGCAACTCACCCCCGTTGTGCCACAGTTTCTTGCAGGTTTGCCGTACAGGTTTCATTACGGTTTTGCTGGCACTGCTTCTTTTCGGGTGACTTGCTAGCAGGTGGGTTTATTTGTATCGTACCCACCATTATACCTTGTATATTATTATTCTGTTGTATCTAGAAGTTCCATCAACCAAACATGTATTTATTTCATAGATAGAGACCGGTGATGTTTATTCTTTCGACCTTAGAGTCGCGCGTTGTATTTCTGTGGATTTCTTGTTGTTTTGAGTTTCCTTTTGAGTTTTGATCCTCGCCCTTGGCGTTGTATATTATATTGCTCATGTGGTTGTGACCGTCGATTGACGAAGAGCTAGCTACCCCTTGGGGATGCCTTTTTATTGATTTCGTATACTATTCATGTTGTATCACGTTTGGGGGCCAGTTTTTATAAAGGAAACTCTGTGGAAATTTTTAGAAAAGACTTGTGATTTTAAAATGCATATTTCAGCATATGTTGCAAACTACTTGATTTAAATTGGTTTTTCCTACACTCTACTACTTTTCTTGGTTTGGATTTCTGGGTTTTCGGCATACTTAGATTACGTACGCCTCGATACGTTTCGTAGTCTAAGTGCCGGTCATGTTCCGTACTTTCGGGTCGTGACAAAGTTGGTATCAGAGTGTTAGGTTTTACCTTCGGAGCGTAGGATGACCCTTGGTTGATGGAATAGGTAACTAAAGTAGAGTGACGTACCGTGGGTATGTTCCGCGGCATATTTACGATACGCTACTCCACTTAAGAAGTTTTAGGATGTACATTTCTTTGCTCAGTATTATATTCATTCATGATCTAGCCTCATCGGTACCAGTTATGGTTTTGCTGCCACGATTACGGGCAGGGAGAGCTACAGCTAGAGTTGCGGTCAGCACGAGCTCGTTACGAACGAGGACTGACCAGGGCGTGATTCCGGCGACACACGATTGCAGAGATGTGTCTTTTTATTGTGTTTTCGCGCCACGAGCGTTTGATGGATCGCTGTATGAGATTACTCGGATGTGCTGATCGGCACCAGAGGATTGAGCTAATGATAGAGGCCAGCCAGATTTTGATGACCGTTGGCGTATTGCTTATTCATGATGATTGAGGCACTGTTCAACATGCAGACGAGTGAGCCAGTTATTGCTGCGAACGATGAGATATCGCCCCAGATGTTAGAGCTATTGCAGTACGCGTTGTACTAAGAGATGATTGAAGGTCACTAGTCACCGAGGATGAATGACTAGGACATGTGGTTCGTTCGCTACCCTGATGCGAGGTCATCAGATAGATTGATTCTAGCTAGAGACGACTTCACGTGGAGACGTTGAGAGTCGACAGAGACGATCGAATGTCAGAAACCTATTCTTCCAAGTTTAAAGTATTCGGAAAGACATGCGGGCAATTCTATGGACCCTCTAGAAGAATGAAACCCTAACTCGACTTAATGATCATGCGAAAGCCTTTGAGCCTTAGGGTTTGCGGCAGTTCCGCGGCGCCATTAGTGAAGCTTGGGTTTGCCCTTCTACGGCTGGACCATCGATGCTGTGGTATGTACTCGATACTATTAAACTGTACCCAAGATGTTGAGCTCTTGGGGGATTATGAGGTTTTTACGAATCGATCGAATGGTTCGACTTCATTCGGATGCTAGGTGGTGAGATGCATTCTTGGGAGACTCCAGATATGAGGATAGCCGTTGGAGTTCAGTCCAGGAAGCCACGACGAGACGAGTCCGAAGCAGTCGACATTAGAGAAAAGTGGAGTAAGAGGTTCGTACCAGATCTGGATAAGATGACGTTCCACTCCACCGACATCAGAGATGCGATACGCATGCCGAGGCATTATGCTTGGATATACCTTCCAGAAGGAGTCGCGATGAGTATGCAGCCGTTCCGGAATAAGAAATAGATATAGTAAAGGACGATGGCTTCCGGACAGTTAGGCAGAGACGGGATTTTGGAAGAGACCTTGAGCAGGATTCCTTCCAGGACACTCCTGCAATGATAGTTGCACCCAGGATCATATGTGTCACGTGCATTCAGAGAGCCAGAGGCCGACGCCAGTGACGTGCTGCTTTACAAGTGCTCGCGATGATTGACCGAGAGATGACCAGAGAAGTGCCAAAACAGAATCGTCCCCATTAGCACGTCTGACAGGGCCGATGAGCCGATGGATTGTGAGATTGGTAATCCACAGAGAAGATAAGGACCCAGAGACAGAGGACGCTAGACCGTGAGCAATAGGGAAGTAGATATCTTGCGCTGTCAGCATTGGATCCACCTACACCTTCCGGGCTTTGAAGGAGGATATACCGATGACGGTATTTATGATTTGTGATTTTGTGATTCGATTATCACGTATCCGTCACTTTGGATTTCGGTATTTTGGGCGTTTTGTTTGCATGATTTATTCTTGATGACTGAGTTTCATGATATTTGTTTTCATGTACCCTGGTTGCACCTACTGAGTATTTACGATTGTTGCACAGTTGTTGCACTTGATATTGTTTTCGTGCCTTGGTTTCTCATGTATATGATTTTATGGGTTTCATACAGCTGAGTTGATTTTGTGCGTATGTACGCACACGATTTGATTTTTGCACTCGGTATAGTTCACATATGCTTGCAGTGCAGTGATACACATTTTGTGCACTTAGAAGCACTGGACTTCGATTTCGATTGTGATGTTCGATATTTGTTTTGTGCACCTTGTGCACCCGATTGGATTTTGCACAGGTTCGGCGCTTGATATTGGATTTCATGCATGATGGATGCACCTGACTTGGATTTTCGCGCATGTTGAGCGCATGTTATGAGATGCGATTTTGGTGCACCCCAGATGCACTAAATCGAGATTCTTCATGCATGTCAGATGCACCTGTTTTTGCTGTCAGGCACACCTGTTGCCCTTGACAGATGTTGCGTGCACACCCGATGCACCTAGATTTTTTTTCTGTGCACATGTATGGCACATTCATGGATTTTGATTTCCGTGCGCACCAGACACACGTAGTATTCATATGCACATTTTGGGATTGATTCTTATGGAGCAGTACGTTTTTATGATATTTGCAATTTGTTTTCGTACCGAGCAGGACTGGTCAGAGGACAATACCTGGACATATTTTGCATTCATTGATAGTTATCGAAGGGATTTCCAAAAGCGAGCTATAGTCTCAGTATTTACCTACGTGTCCGATATGACACGAAATGTTCAAAACAAGGAAACCCTTCTGAATTGGTTTAAAACGGCGGAACGTATTTATTAAACAAAAGATATATACGTATATGGTTATTTTCTTACGATAGACGTCCGCCACTGTGCAGTGTTATGCGTATTGCACAGCGATTTTAAAGGATTTGGCATGCATTTCCTTTAGATATTTGCACATATAGATTTGATATTCACATGTATAGTTCGAGCTATATCATATTGGTTTTGCTTGGATTTGGCATTCGTGTCTTTACCATGACTCCGATGATTGCGGGATGCTTGACGAAGCTTCGATTTTGAGTTATCTTCTCATTACTCATGCGCATGCCTTGCGCTATGATGCGTTTTATGTATTGATGATTTCAGAGCCCCGACGACTTGGACATTTTGTTGAATTGTTTTAGAATTTGGGGGTTTAAATTTAAATTCGGGGACCGAATTTCTTTAAGGGGGGAAGATTGTAACATTTCAAAAAAAAATAAAATATTATTTTTGGGAATTTTTATAATTTAATATTAATTTTTAATATTTCGGTATAATTAAATACCGATAAATGGGGAAAATTTTGGAAAAATTATGGAAAATTCTAAAATAGGGTATTTTGTGGAAATATGCCATTTTAAAGTTTTTATGGTTAAGTATATGCTATTTTAGTGCTAATCGCGATTAAAAATCGCTAATCGGGTTTTTAGCTTTTTCGTGCAAAAATGTGCACATATCATTTTCCACACTTGTTACACTTGTTGCATGTTTTGGGTGTATGGTTGCTTAGGATTTGCCATTGAGTGAGAAGGAAAAGAAAAGAAAGGAAAAGAAAAAGATAAAGTATGATGAGAGAGAGAGAGAGGGTTACTTTTGACTTTTGGACCATCCCCCCATCATTTATCTTCTCATTTTCTCTCTCCCCCTTCATGAGCTGTTGCGGCTCCTGCCCTTTCCCTCTTCCTCCTCCCTCTTAACCCTAGATCTACCATGAATACAATCCTAAAACCCTATTCCCATTTCACAAAACTTGCTCCCAAGCTCACTAGCTACACATTGAACCTAGAAAGAATGGATTTGGAGGACTTTGAGCAACTCAAGAATTTTCTTGAGTTGCCAAAGGAGGTAATTTCTGCACCCCTAGTGTATTATTTCAATTCTTATTGCATCCATACTAGTTTCATGTCGATATGGTGTCGTTTGATGGACTTTTGAAATTTCAAGTTAGGGTTAGGAGTTGAATTGAGTTATAAGGTGAAATTGAGGTTTGTGGTGACCTTAGAACCCCTGGTGTGATGTTAATTTGGACCCAAACCTGAACTAGAAACCAGAATACGGATTTATGAGACGATATCGGGGAAAAACTGTAAATCTGGGACTGTTTTTGGAGATCTGCTATCACACGAGACACCTGAAAATAATTTTGATTTGACTGAGAGATGTGCAGGAAAATAGAAACCATCACCCATAGCCCTAGCCCCTACCTCCTTGTTCAGGCCGCAAATAAATGCGTTCTGGCCGCAAATTGCGGCCAGACCTGTAGGGAATTGCCTCATTTTTGTTTTGGTGCCCCCTTATCTGTAAACTTGACCCCTGGCATGTGCAATTTTGTCTGATTCCATTTAGGGTAAAATCTGGGTTGATTTTCCTTTGTTGGCGCATGATTTATGACTTGTTTTTGCATGGATTTTAGTATTTGATGATTCGTTTCTGTCGGATGGCGTTTGAACGTCAACGGCAAAGGGTTATTGGTCATGTTCGCGTGCGGGACTATAGGTTTTTACCTATGGGCGTAGCGTATGCCGTTTTGGTTTCCGATATGATTTCCATGTGCTTTAGCGTTTGTGATATCCTTGTAGGTACCCCACGTGACGTCGAGGCGTTGAAGATAAAGATGGCGACTTCGACACCGGCACACGAGAAGCAAGGTGAGTAGATTTATATCTACGGGGAGAAGTCGGGTGGATGACGTATAGCACTCCTGCAGTTCGTGGTGATGTATACGAATACGTATACATACATATACATTGATTTATTGTTGAGATTATTGATGATAATGATGGACTTTTGGTGTTCTGTGATTGGTTTAGTGTAGTTGCGAAACCTTAGAGTAGGGGTTGCACCTATACACACACACGCACATACTTGCATACATCCTTTCTTTTACATGTGTGTATATGGGATTATATTTATGTGTTCACATGGGTATGGGACTATATGTTCATGTATTGGATTTGAGGATAGTACTTGGGAGATGAGTCGATGAGATTTGGTTTGAGGCCGTGAGATCGGTGATTTGGCATGTTTCGTATTTGAGGTACGACACGATGTTGTAGCGGGTCCTTGACGTAGTGTTTCACACACGTGCATGCATACTTAGGTGGTATCAGTATTGTACTAGACAGAGATCAGTACCCGGATTAGGATCTTTGATAAAGAAGATACCCGGATTAGGATTTTTATGTCTATATTCACTGTTTACATGCTATTGAGGATTTGGATTCGGATTATCATGAGATTTCCTGGATTTGGGGGAAAACCGCAAAAACACTTATAAAATTCTTTTTCTTTTTTAAAAAGAAAAGTGCGGTTTTCCCATGATGTATGAGTCGTCCACCATGAGTTTGCTGATGGATTTCGAGACCCGAGTTTGAGGAGTGGAGGAACCGTTTCGGGTACATGGTGGACCCGGTGCGGTACCCCTGGGCAAGAGGATCGCAGATGATGGCGTTGAGCCTGGCAGGGAAGCACTACCGACCGGTGATTTTACCCAACGCGTCGGATATCCGGAGGATACCGTCGTAGTCTTGAGATGGATGGTAGAGGCCGGTCTGGACTGACGGCGCCCTAGATATTAAGATTGAGACATTGAGATTTCGAGATATTGAGGTACTGAGATTTGATGATACATGCCAGTTCGGATAGCCGGAGCCTGAGATTTTGAGACATTGAGATTTATGTTTTGTGTTGATGCTAGACACTGTTTATACTGATTTTATTTATGATACCTCTTTTAAAAAGATACAGAAATCTCACTAATTTATGAAAGTAGCTTTCTCCAGTATATGCATCCTGTTTCATGCATTCATACATCATCCCTATGACCTATTGCTACCTGAGGCACTGACACGGGCATATGAGATTACACTTGGGTTAGATATTTACCCTAGCCATTGTTATAGGCTCCATGTTTATATTTGAGGATATATTATGATCGTATGACCTAGGATTGCGTCATACATGCGATTCCTGTTCGTAGATGTATTCTATTCACGAGTTGGCAACTCACCCCCGTTGTGCCACAGTTTCTTATAGGTTTGTCGTACATGTTTCATTACGGTTTTGCTGGCACTGCTTCTTTTCGGGTGACTTGCTAGCAGGTGGGTTTATTTGTATCGTACCCACCATTATACCTTGTATATTATTATTCTGTTGTATCTAGAAATTCCATCAACCAAACATGTATTTATTTCAGAGATAGAGACCAGTGATGTTTATTCTTTTGACCTTAGAGTCACGCATTGTATTTCTGTGGATTTCTTGTTGTTTTGAGTTTCCTTTTGAGTTTTGATCCTCGCCCTTGGCGTTGTATATTATATTGCTCATGTGGTTGTGACCGTCGATTGACGAAGAGCTAGCTCCCGCTTGGGGATGCCTTTTTATTGATTTCGTATACTATTCATGTTGTATCCCGTTTGGGGGCCAGTTTTTACAAAGGAAACTCTGCCGAAATTTTTAGAAAAGACTTGTGATTTTAAAATGCATATTTCGGCATATGTTGCAAACTACTTGATTTAAATTGGTTTTTTCTACACTCTACTAATTTTCTTGGTTTGGATTTCTGGGTTTTCGACATACTTATATTACGTACGCCTCGAGACATTTCGTAGTCTAAGTGCCGGTCATATTCCGTAGTTTCGGGTCGTGACATCCTTGAATTTCTCGAAAGCTTCAAACTTATGTTTTAATAAAAACACATGACCGAATTTTGAGAAATCATCAGTAAAAGTTATGAAGTAAGAAAAACCGCCTCTCGCATGTGTAGACATTGGCCCACATACATCACTATATATGAGACCCAAGAGCTCTATAGCTCTTTCTCCGTGTCCAGTAAACGGAGTTTTGGTCATTTTCCCTTTGATACAAGACTGACAAGTCGCATAAGATTTATACTCAAAAGGATTTAAATATCCATCTTTATGAAGCTTGTTTAGTCTTGTTTTATTAATATGACCAAGTCTACAATGCCAAAGAAAAGCTTCATTTATATCTGAAAATTTTCTTTTATTTGTGTGTAGTATGTTGAAAACTGTGTGTTGATTAAGAACGTATATCCCATTTTTAAGTGTACCACAACCAATCAACTCTTGATTCAGTTTAATGTTCATAAAATTGCTGCAATACAAAATGATATCCTTCATTGTCTAACAAAGAAACGGATATTATATTACAAAGCATGCTTGGTACAAAATAACATGGGTTCAAAACCAATATACAACCCGACGGAAACCCTAGGTGATACTCTCCCACTGAAACTGCATGTACATTGGAACCATTTCCAACTCGGAGAGTGTGATCACCGGTCTTCAAAACTCTGCTATTTCTCAAGCCCTGCACAGAATTGCAGATATGAGAACCCAAACCAGTATCCAATACCCAGGAAGCAGAGTTTATAGAAAAACATTTTTCAGTTACGAACACACCTGAAGCTGAAGCATCACCATGCTTCCTTTTCTTGAGATCAAGGTATTCAGTACAGTTCCGCTTCCAGTGCCCCGTCTTCTTGCAGTGAAAACATTTTCCTTTTCCTGACTTCTCAACCTTGGATTTGTCTCTTCCTTGTGCTTTCTTGAATCCACCACTCGGTTTGGTGGATTTCTTCTTATTCCTTCCCCTGACCTTGGCTTTTGGGACGGATGAGGAAGATTGTCCAACAATCAGAGAGGGAGACTTCGCCTTAAGCGTGCTCTCCACACTTCTCAATATATTGAGAAGTTCGGGTAGTGACTTCTCCATGTTATGCATGTTGAAGTTCACTATGAATTGAGCAAAGACAGGGGGAAGAGACTGAAGAACAATATCAATATACTGTTCGTTCTCCATTGTCCATCCGAGATCCTCAAGCTCTTCAATAAGAGCTATCATCTTCAAAACGTGATCGCTTACTGGTGTGCCAGGAACCATCCGCATCTGAAACAACTTTCGAGATGCTTCGTATCTCAGGGTCCGAGATTGCTCCCCATACAACTCTTTTGTATGGAGAAAGATGGATTGAACATCCATCTGCTCATGCTGCTTTTGATGTGTATTGTCTATCGATGCAAGCGCGAGGAATTTGGCAGTAGCACAATCAATATCCCACGTTTTGCGGATCTCCTTATCCGCAACAGAAGATTCAGGGCCTGGGCTGGGCGGGGCTGAGGTAGTGAGGACATATGATACTTTATCATATGTGAGAGCAATGTTAATGTCCCTCAGCCAATCTTTATAGTTCGGCCCAGTTAGCTTATTTTTCTCTAACAGTAGCTTAAGTCCAGTCATGGTAATCTGCCATTAGGAGAGAGAAAAGAATACACTCAGCGAAACCTCTTGCAAAAGATCAGATTGGTTATTATCTTATCTAATCGATGTCTCCCACTGCTTTTATCAAATTTTCCTTCAAACCATAAAAAGAAAATTAGCCAGGATTAATTACATTCAACAACTTTGCTAACCTTTCAGCCAGGCCAGTGCCGGTACTTTGAGGGAGGTTTCCCGTGCTTTCGCACGGACCTAATTAGAATAAACCTCGTTTTTCCAGAGGCGTAGCCCCGTTGACACTTTTCTAGACACCTAATGGGTTAGCTAATTGTAAAGTGCAAAACTCCCCGGGAGCAACTCTTGCTCATAGTAGGATCGGGATCCTACTATCATATAGAAGGTATGCAATCTCATTGCAAATTTCAACTCTTGAAACTCCTGATATGGTTTTTACCCCTAGAACTCATGACCTTGGCTATAGTCAACATATCATAAGCACTAGTCAAGTTCTACACGTCATTTCATGATTAATTAGACCCACCCACATGACCATTGGCAATGGTCAACATAATCATGTGACTGTCATAATTAATCGCATCATATGCTATGTAGGAAGACATCACTTAGCTACCGTACACTACGTCTTGGTTATAGTCAATATTCGTAGCATGAATACTAAGTACTCTACTTCCTAAAATGACGGAGGGCTGCAAATAGTTTTTAAGAAACCTTTAACGCTTTGAACTTGATATCATTGTAGAATCTAATGGTTTTAAAAGGAGTGGCTTAAGCTCCGCACTTTGAAAACTTGCTTTTTTTTTTATAAAAAGCCGAGTAGGTTTCAAATCCGATTCTACAACATATTTTAGATTCATTTTTCTTTACATTAATCTCAATAATGTAGCCACATCATTTAAGTCCTTAAGCCATCACATAAAAGAAACGAAAATAGAACGTATGCTTATGCCATCCGCATTCGCCATAATGTCCCGTTATGTACCGTTAGGTTACTTAACTAACGACATAGCGGGGCGGGACTAGCGCGGATGCAAAACATAAGCAACGTTTATTATATATCATATATATAATACACCATTCGTCTCAACATATAAATGATCACATCATAGAATATCAACAGCAGAAGCACATATATGAAAATATAGGATATACCAGGAGGTCCGTATTTTGTATTTAGCCAACAATAGAAAATACGGATTCTATGGTCGCGATGAATAGCCAAGCCCACACCCCTAGACCCCTATGAGAGCGGCAAGTGACCCTACCAATTCTAGAGTTTAGAAGACCCGGTCTCGACTCCTCGAGATGGCCTCCCACTGAACCCTAGAATCCGGTCACTTGTGCTCCCCTACTTGGGTCTATCCTAATGTGGAAAAGTAAATAATATACAACATTTGGTGACATCAACCTCAACCCGGAAGTGCCGCAATAAAAGAATATTACATACAATTAATTTTACTTGAATGAAAATAAAAACTCTCATCTCACATAAAACCCCCGGCCATTCAATCATGACGATCCTATACATCATATCTCAACAACACATAACATCACATGTCATCAACGTAAGTAAGTATGCGTACCCTAATTGTCGTTGATGTATAACAACAAAACCGGCGATACACCACATACTACACTTACGGTCGGAGAAAAGAAAGTGAAAAACAACAACAATTGGAATCATCACTTTCACAAATATCCAGACGATGTTAAAAATTTCGATTGAATCAACAAACACCCACAAATTACCCTGAGTGCTCAACATTTGAGCAAAGTTAAAATACCCAAAACTTACCACAGTGCCTATGGACCAACCGTAGAATGGTCAACCCTTGTCTCACCTATGGCGCCACGGAACTACGGCAAACCCTAAGGTTTGGCCGTGGTTCCATGGTCATAGGATCGATTTAGGGTTACGTTCTTCTAGAGGGTCCATAGGGATACTTGCACGATCTTCCGAATACGTTCAACTTGGGAAATTCCAACACTTGGAAAATTTCCAGCGAGAGTAATGAGGTGGCGTATAATATTCGTTCGAACTGTTAAACGTCATTCAAGTTACCAAAACAATGTTAAAATTATGACTACGAAATACTACGAATTATCCCCTAACCAAAATTAACATCACATGAAATTTTGGGCTAAACAAACAGTACATGAAACCCCAAAACCTACAGACCAGAGCACAGAAGAAAAACGAGGCAAAACGGAGCACTTTGGGCCGGCCGGGCCGGAATTTATGAGGTTCTCATCGGGTGAATTCTGGTGGAACGGCCTCATTTTTCATTTGTGTTCTATATGCATCACATGCAAGCTTCTGCAGTTGCTAAAATAATTTTAGGAGACAATTTTAAAATCGACAGAGAGCACATCCTAGGGTTTCAGAATATCGTATTTTCGGAGTTGTTTCGGTTTCGTAATATTTATAACATCGTCTAACTTTCTAGCTTGGCTCTGATACCACTGTAAAGATTCCTTAACACCATGCCTTGGGTTTGGGTTGCATCACACATGCTATATTAAAAATTTAGGGGGTGCTAAGTAATTCCATCCATGAATCGAACTAGAAATCTAGGGTAACAAACAACTAATATCATATACTAGGAGTACTTTAACACTAAGAGGTGAGTAATACAACTTTTGTAGACCTCCCTCCTTGACTCCTTGGATCAACTAGGGTTTGAAACGGTTTGCTTGAATCCTTCCAAGTCCACGACGATCCACTACGAAGTCCCATTGCTCAAGCTCCTAGCTTCACTTGATCTTTGAAGAAGTGGAGCAAACAATCTACACAAGTAGGCTAGACTAATATAGATTGGTGATGTGGGTTTGGATATCACTTAAAAACCTTTCCTTTTTGTTTCCTTCACTCACTTGAAAAGGGTAGAGAGCATGAAGGAGGAAGATGAAGGAGATGGCTAAGCTTGAGCTCTTTTGTTTGTGATGATTCTCAAATAAAATGAGAAAAGAAAATATAAATGAGAGTCACACTCTCATAGAACCATGGTCAATAAATATCTAGATATTTTAGTTAGTGAGTTAAAGAACAAATGAAATTAAACCATGGCTGTAAACAAGGTTAAGCAAAGAAGAGTGTAGAAACTTTCAACCATGAATTAATCCTTTTTTCTTTTTCTCAATAACACACACACACACACACACACACACACACCCCCCCCATGTGAGGCTTGCATTGCCATCTCCAATGTATCAACAACCATGACACATGTATGCATGTATGTGTGGATTCAATATCAACATGTTAATATACATACATACATTCATGCACACATCCAAATAGAAAAGGTTTAAATAAACGAGCTAAAAGTCAATATTAAACCAACACTTGATTTAATAACCCGGTCATATCACATACGACCCGACCAATAGAAAACGCCCGATTTAAAATACGGTATCATATACACGCATTTAATCGAGCTCCAGCGCATATCCCATATGCACCCCACATCATTTCGCCTGAGCTAGAAAACTCCTCTGTGGGACTCTAAAACTCGTTAATACGCTAGCAGTAGGCAGTGCTCATATCATATACCCACAAACCGTCAACGGCGCTAGCTGTACGTAACGGCTCCCAGGTATTGAGCGATCAGAAGAAAAACAAGCGAACATGTCAAAACTCCCGTCGAAACTTACCGGATAGTCCGGTCTCTTCGTCAGATATGTTACATATCGAGTTTAGAGATGGTTTCATCGACCCCAATAACTCAATAAGTCATGCCGGTATATGGCCTATAACAGATCAAGAAACTACTGATAACACTTATCAATAAATCTCATCAACCCTGGACAGGGACTTCCTGTTATAGCCAATCGAGCATTGCACAACATCAACCCCCAATACCGGGAGAGGCGAAACCCCCTATCGCTCATTGCCTCCATGTTCCTTCAGACTGTACCCAAAATCCACCTGTGTGTACGACTCAGTAGAGCCGTGGTAGGGTAGAGATCAAAGTACTGTTGGAGGACACACAAGACTCTTTGATGATCTTAGGTCTACAGACTAACCTGTACCAGTGTCACCTGAGAACTGCTATCCGACGATAGATATAATACCACATAGGAGTTCTCGGCGAGTCCGTTCAGTGTACCCAGTCTCCACTGAGCACCCGTATACAATCTTTAGTGTCACCACACCAATGGATATGGGATCATCCATCGCCCATCATATTGGACAAGAACCGTATACGCTAGTCTACTCTGGAATATCGATGCCCCGTCTCGATACACCTACGAATAGAAACGTTTCAAGGATATGCTTATAAACTACACGTGTCCCACCAGTATGATCTGTATCATAGTCTCAGTAGTCAAGCAAATATCCTAAGGGCTTTATCAACATGTACCAAAAGAGTAAGATGCATGATCAAATGAACATGTCAAGATAAAGTACAACCAGATTGCATACTATCATGTCGAGCAAGAATGTCCTCTAAATATATATATACACATACCGATTGTAGGGTTGCTAGGCACGCGCACAAGGGTCTACGAGGCATCAACCATGCCCGATTTAAAATTTAGCCGTGCCGAACAACCCGAATACGGAACTTTAAACTAGAGATTAGGCGAAAACAAGCATGCTAAACACTTTAATACTAAGTGAGAGGGATCACAACCATTGTAGATCCGGTCCTTCACTTCATATGCTCCGTGTTGTGGTCCCTTCGCTGCGATCATCGGGATCCGGACTCTCGAGAGGTTCCACGAAGAGAAAGACGCAACCTTTGCTTCCGATCTTCGATACTAAGATGATCTACCTTGAAGTTTCTTTAACACAAGCTAACACTCATGAAATGATGTGAACACCCTCATCTAAATGGCAAGGGAAGATGAGGATGATGAAGTAGGATTTTTGCTCTCTTTATTTATCTTTTTCTCACAATTATTCATAACTTGGAAAAATCAAGAAAGCTTTTTTCCATGAAAGAATGAAGGAAGAAGATGAACAATATTTGTTGAATCCTTTTGTGATGAATAGGAAAAGGAGATAATGATCAATTATGCAACCATGGTTCACTTAACCATTGTAGAGAATTAACCAAGGGTTAGGGTTTTGGGTTGAGTTAAGAATGAGTCATATGAAAATATCTTGATCATGACAAAACAAAAACCTTCTAGAATCATCTAGAAACCATTAACCCAAATCAAACCCTAATCTTGTTTAATCTCTACTAAACATGTTGCATTATTTATCATATCATGTTACAATATTATATATCACATATACAATATTTATTGTAACCAAATAAAATAATACAATTAACATATATCGCATATATATCAATGTATTACCCGAGTGAGAAAAAGAATCTTTTAGTGAGCTAATATTAGTTAATGTAATTTAATATATCATATATATTATTATACATTAAATTATCGAATCAACACTTGATCCGACAATCCGGCTATATCGCACATAACCGACTAATATTTATCCGTACCGATTCATCGAATCAACACTTGATCCGATGACCCGGCTGATATCATATATCGCGAGAATAGAATACGGTATCACATATCGCATTATCCTCGGTCCCGCACATATCACATACGTGCTCCTACTCCATTTTGCATGAGTCAAGAAACCTCTGTGTAGGACTCTAAAGAATCGTCAATACGCCGGCAGTAGGTGATGATCATATCAAACACCCACAAGCTGCAAGCGGTCAGCTAAACGTAACAGCTACCCAGGTATTGAGCGCTCAGAAGATCAACAAGCAAGCCTGTAACTTCTCCTGCGAATCCAAACAGTAACACTCCCGTACAGTCCGGTCTCGTCGTCTGATATGTCGCATATCTCGCCTATGGGTGGTAAACGTCAGACCCCAGTAGCTTGATAAGTCGTGTCGATATGAGGTCTATAACTGTTCGAAAAACTACTGATAATACTTACCAGTAAATCTCAGCAACCCTGGTCAGGGATTTCCGGTTATAGCCAATCGAACACAGCACAACATCAACTTCCTATACCGGGAGAAACGAATCCCCTCCTATCGCTCATTGCCTCCATGTGATTCGGGACTGTACCCAAAAGCCACCTTTTTGCACGCCCTCTTGGACGTGGTATGATGGAAATCAAAGCACAGTGGGAATCACACAAGACTCTATGACGATCTCGGGTCAACAGACTACTCTGTACCAGTGTCACCGGAGAACTGCCATCTGACATGTGGTATAATACCATCTGGGAGTTCTCGGCGAGTCCGTCCAGTGTACCCAGTCTCCACTGAGCACCCATACACCATCCTTGATGTCAAACACCGATGGATATGGGATCATCCATCGCCCATCATATGGGTCAAGATGCGTATACGCTAGTCTACTCTGGTGTATCGATGCCCTGTCTCGATACACCCTTGACTAGGAACAGTTATAGGATGTACTCGTCGACTACAGTGGCCCTACTAGTATGATCTCATCATAGTCCCAGTAGTCGAGTATAGATCCTAAGGGCTTTATCAACATGTAATATAGAGACAATCAGAGTACATGTTAAGATAAAGTACAACCAGATAGCATACTATCATGTCGAGCGAGAAAGTCCTCCCTATATATGTCCTAGCATCCACTGCAATATACATCGTATGTACAGTAATGGCCTCTAGGGCATACATATAACTAACAATCTCCCACTTGCACTAGGGCCATCTGTTATGTTATCGCATACCCAACAATTAGCTGCGGTTGAAGTATCTCATACTCAACCATCCCATAAAAGTCTCTACTAGGAAAAAGGCCTTTGTGAATGGATCCGCGCTGTTGTCCTCTGTATCTACTTTCCTAACCTTGATCACCTTGGAGATCATCCATCTCCATGATCAGGTGATACTGCCTAAGAATTATATCTGGATTTCTGATGGGACGGTAGTTCCTTGGCTAAAGCCACAACTCCATTGTCACACAGTGGTAGGAACGAAATTCATCTTATGAACTTATATATATCCAGAATGCCTCTATGGTAGCATCCTTGGTAACGATGTATCTTGCCTTTAATCGTCTTGTAAGTCACGGTATCTAGCTTGGAACTCTTCCAACATACCGTCCCTCCACGGAGTGTATAGACAATGCCTGCGACTGACATTCAGTCGTCCTTATCAGCCTGGAACCTTTCCAGTGATTCTCCCCAGGATCGATTGATACCATCTTACTACAACTAGTGAGTGTCCTAACATCCAATTAGATCTATCTCATAGATCCAAAACCCAGGATTTAGGAGGTATCACTTTGATCCTATATGGAGAATCCTTGTGATAAGCGGAGACTGACCGAGCGTAGCATAGGAAACTCCTTTCCTAACAAGAGTATGTCATCCACGTACTCTACGAGGATCACCACCATACTCTCTATTAACTTTTCGTATAGACAAGGTTCATCTACCATTTTGATGAAGTCAAACTCTTTGACTACCACATCAAAACAGATGTTCCAACTCCGCGATGCCTGTTTTATCATATAAAACATCTTGCACACGTTTCCGCTGCTCCCACTGTCTACGAAGCCCTCTGGCTGTGTACTTATAGACGTTCTCTTCTAAAACATCACTTAGAAAAGCAGTCATGACACCCAACCACCAGATATCGTAGTCATGGTATGTAGCCGTGGCAAGTAGGATCTGGATGGACTTAAGCATAGATCCTTAGAAAAGGTTTCAACATAATCCATACCTGGTCTATGATGCAAACTTTTAACAAGTCTAGCTTTGAAAGTCTCAACTTTTCCATGTACACCAAGTAATCTTCTCAAGATATACTTGCTCCTGATGGGGATTTAACCCTTCAGATAAAGCAACCAAAGTCCATACTTTGTTGGTGTATAAGGATTCCATCTCAGATCGATAAGCATCCAGCCATTCTTACAGAGTCCCACTCCTGATGGCCAGCTCGAAACTAGTTGGGTCATCATCTCATGATGCAATCCTCGCTCCCACTGTCATAGAGAAACCGAAGTATCTCTCAGGTGGGTGAGGAACCCTACTAGATCGGCGGAGAGGCTGAGGTTCGTTGGAAACTATTGAATCCTTTGGTTCTACCAAATCATCAGCTGTATTTTGTATAGCTGGAACCTTTCCAGTTGTACATAACAGACCTTGCCTCGAGCTTGTCCGGATTTTGCTTTTAGACATAGGTCGGACAACCCCAAATCTTAACAAGCTTAAGATATGGGCTCTTCCCTTTCCATATCACATATGAAGTGGTAGGCAACTGATTTGATTTGAACCCTATTCAATAGGTATGCAGATTCTCAAGCGCATAACACCCAAAAGGAAATAGGAAACTCAGTAGTACTCATCATAGAGCACACCATATCATATAGGGTGCTTTTGCTCCGTCCCGATACACCGACGTGCTGTGGTGTATACGAAGGAGTAATGCTGAGAGAGAATCTCATTCTCCTTTAGAATAGTCCAGGAATTCCGTGCTCAAGTATTCTCCTCCTTGATCTCATCAAAGGACATAATACTTTTACCCGTATTTTGGTTCTCTACTTCTAACTTATATTCTGTGAATATCTCAAAAGGTTCGGACTTGTGTTTCAACAGGAACATATGTCTGAATCTTGAGAGATCATCAGAGAATGTAATGAAGTACAAAGAACCGATCTTGGCATGTGTAGACAGGGGACCTTACATACATCAACATGTATCAATCCCAAGAGTTCACTAACTCTTTCTCTGTTTCCAATAAACAGAGCTATGGTCATCTTATCTTTGTGACATGACCGGCAAGTTTCACAAGATGTAAATTCAAACTAATTTAAATATGCATCTATATGTAACTTAGCTAGTCGGGTCGCATTGATATGACCTAGTCTACAATACCTCAAGAAGGATTTGTTCATTTCTGAACTCTTCCTCTTGTGTGTGTTCTGTATAGTAAGAACTGTGGTTTGATTTAGAACGTCAATGCTTTTAGATAACGTGCCTGAACCGATCAACTCTTGATATAGGAAATGTTCAAAACATTATCCAACAATACAAAATTATATCCTTTCTTTGCTAATAAAGAGACTGATATGATTTTGTATATCAGGTTCGGTATCTAATAACATTTGTTCAGAATCAATGTATTCCGGTAATACAGGGTGACAGTGACCAACAGACTTGGCTGCAACACTTGCACCGTTTTCTGTCTCATGAAACTTATCACCCGTTCTCAGTTCTCTACCTTTCTGTAGCCCATGTAACAGATTACATATGCGGGATCCTGATCCGGTATCACATACCCAGGACGTAAAGGATACTGAGAAACAGTTCTCTGTAATGAACACACCCGAAGATGATGCATCAGCATGCACTTTCTTCGTTTGGGCGGCACGGGAAATCTGGTATTCCCCAATTTCCTGCTCTGTCTTATAACAATTATAAGTTGGAGCGGGACCAACGTTCCCCAGCTCAGTATAACAAGCGGGTTCGGTCAATATATCCGTTTTATTATCTTGATTAAGGCGTGATATGGTCGCTATCTGGAGAGAGAGAGAAGAAAACACTCAGCGTATGCTCTTGCAAGATTAGATTGGTTATCTAATATATCTAATCAGGATGTCTCCCACTGTTTTAATCAAATCTTCCTTCAAACCCTAAAAGGAAAGATTAGCCGGGATTAATTACACGCTACAAGTTCGCCAATCTTTCAGCCAGGCCAGTGTCGGTACTTTGAGGGAGGTCCCCCGTGCTTTCGCACGAACCTAATTAAAGTAAACCTCGTTTTCCCAGGGGCGTAACCCCGTTAACACCTTTCTAGACACCTACTTGATCGGCTAATTGTAATGTGTAAAACTCTCCCAGGAGTAACTCTTACTCGCAGCGGGTATCGGGATCCAACTATCTTATAGAAGGTATGCAATCTCATTGCAAATTTCAACACTTGAAATTCCCAATAATATTTTGCCCCTAGCGATCTATGACCTTAACTAAGTCAACAAACCATAAATCGCAAGTCAAGTTCAACCCGTACATTTCCCGATTGAATTAAACCCACCCGTACGACCCTTAACTGAGTCAACAAAGCCGTACGAATACCCTAATCCAATCACATCTCATGTTTTAGCAGATAAACATTACTTAGCTATCGTACACTATGCCTTAACTAAGTCAACAAACATTGCACGAATACTAAATAATATCTATCTGAAATGACGGAGGGCTACGCAGGTTTTTCAGAAAACCCTAAGCGTAATGAACTTGATATCGTTGTAGAATCGAGTGACTTTTAAATGGAATGTTTTTGAGGCTTTTCTAGTTTTGCTAAAGGGGTCACTCCCGGTGAAGGGATCGTCGGCCCTTTCCTCGTCGAATGAGGTGCGGGATATATCATATATATCACTGTGCAAAGCAAGAACTATAGAAGCAATCAAAAGACAAACCGAGTTTGTAGCATCTGCCAGTTATCTCTAAAGGAGTCACTCCCGGTGAAGGGATCTCGGTCCTTTCCTTATCGAATAAGGTGCTGGATGTTCTACAAGGAACACCGCTATGCAAAGCAAGAACTAGAGCTACCAGTTTTTAAACAAGTTTCTACAACATCTTAGGTTTCTTTTATTTCATTAATCTCATTAATGAAGTCCCAATTTATTATGCTTCACAAGCATCTCTTTTGAAACAAAATTTGCAATATAACATGTATCTCATATATAATATAAACATTCGTCTCAGACAGTAATATGATCTCATCACAGAACATTGCAGCAGAAGAACATATATGAAATATTGGATATACTAGGACGTCCGTGTTTTCAATACAAGCCTGTATAAAACACGGATTCCACGGTCGCGATGAATAGCCAAACCCACATCCCTAGACCCCTACGAGAGCGGCAAGTAACACTGCCAATTCTAGGGTTAGGAGACCCGGTCTCGACTCCTCGAGATGGTCTCCCACTGGACCCTAGAACCCGGTTACTTGTGCTCCCCGCCTTGGGTCTACCTAATGCGGAAAAGTAAATAATATACAACGGTGACATCTTCCGCTACCTGGAAGTGCCCCAATAAAAGAATATTACATACAAATGAATTTTACATGAATGAAAAAGGAAAAACTCTCATCTCACATAAAACCCCCGGCTATTCAAACGCGACGATCCAATATAACATATCACAGCAACACATAATATCTCATATCATCAACGTAAGCAAGTATGCGTATCCCGATTGTCGTTGATGTATAGCAACGTAGCCGGCGATACACCACATACTACGCTTACGGTCACAGAAAAGAAAGTGTAAAACTACAACAGTTGGAATCCGCAACCTCTTTAGACATCGCATGCCTAACCAAATGAATTCCTTAGACATCACATGCCTAACAATTATAAACCCCGCATTTTAGTCTCATTATCGAAAACTCTTTTCAATGTCAAGTCGGGCAATTCAACAAGATTCCCGACGTCCTGATCGAATGCTCGTCGCTAACTTTAGTAGACGGCCGCACCCCCAGATGTCGTCGACGAAGTGCACTAAGGCGGAACACCGCTGCCGCGAGCACCCGAACGGATGCTTTCGACGACGGGGTTCTCCTACAATCACTTGGTCGGGGCTATGGGGCGCAGCTGTCTATTAAGTTTACCCGGCGAGTATCCGCGTACTCTACGTGATTGCGACGGACTTTTGATCACATCAAAATTCCATGGCAACCGATCATCTGAGACTAAACTGCTATGTTTATAATATTCAAATTAGTTATCTCATAACTACCTGTGGATTCCAAATATTGTATCACATTCCAGATAAATAGAAAAAGTTAAACTTTCCGATCGAATCATCAAACACCCAAGATTTCCCCAATATATCTCAACACTTGAAATCAGTTTAAAAACATCCATCACATGCCACAGTACCAATGGTCCAGCCGTAGAAGGGTCAAGCCAACGCCTCACATGTGGCACGCCGTACTGCCCCAAACCCTAAGGTTCAAAGGGCAGTTCAAGACAGTCACATAATCGAGTTAAGGTTTGTTGTCTTCTAGAGGGTCCACCGAGTTACTTGCATGACTTAGAACATTCTTAAACACGAGGAAAAATCCAACTTTTGAAAAATTTTCCGACAGGGGAAAAAGTGAGTTATTGATATCCGTTCGAACTTTTTAACAGTTTCTAAAAGTTATCCGGACAAAACACAAAAGACGCAGTTAAAGTTCCCGATCGAATCATCGAATCCCCAATACAACCCAGAAAATTCAACAGTTGAATAAATATTAAAAATTCCCAGAAAATACAGCACTAAAAGACAAGAATTACTGTGCAAATTTCAAACAGTGAAGTGACAAAAGGGCCGCGGAACCGCCGCACATGCCATGCATGTGCCGCGGTTCTGCCGCGCTTTGGTGGAATTAGGCGCACGTGCTTCACAGTAACTCTTGGATTTCCCTGCTGATTATTTTGAGCATTTTTAATTTGGAAAAAATCACAGTTTTAAAAAATTTCCAAAAACTAGGGTATATCGGGTTTTTCGGGTTCGATCGGACTTTAAACTTCGTCTAGACTTCGCCTAAACCTCTAGCTTGGCTTTGATACCACTGTAGGGCAGGCAGCCACCCCATCCAATGGGGTCGCCGTGGCACCAACGGGTCCCTCAGCAACTACTTTTTACGCATGCCCCCTCACGAGGACTACAACCCGCCGGAACACCTTCCGGTCTCGGGACACCCTGGGGGTAAGAGCCTATGCTTCGCCACACTGTCACACAGTGAGAACCCCCCATAGGTCGACATCTAATGCCTAGTAGCTCTGATACCACTGTAGGGTTGCTAGGCACGCGCACAAGGGTCTACGAGGCATCAAGCATGCCCGATTTAAAATTTAGCCGTGCCGAACAACCCGAATACGGAACTTTAAACTAGAGATTAGGCGAAAACAAGCATGCTAAACACTTTAACACTAAGTGAGAGGGATTACAACCTTTGTAGATCCGGTCCTTCACTTCATATGCTCCGTGTTGTGGTCCCTTCGCTGCGATCATCGGGATCCGGACTCTCGAGAGGTTCCACGAAGAGAAAGACGCAACCTTTGCTTCCGATCTTCGATACTAAGATGATCTACCTTGAAATTTCTTTAACACAAGCTAACACTCATGAAATGATGTGAACACCCTTATCTAAATGGCAAGGGAAGATGAGGATGATGAAGTAGGATTTTTGCTCTCTTTATTTATCTTTTTCTCACAATTATTCATAACTTGGAAAAATCAAGAAAGCTTTTTTCCATGAAAGAATGAAGGAAGAAGATGAACAATATTTGTTGAATCCTTTTGTGATGAATAGGAAAAGGAGATAATGATCAATTATGCAACCATGGTTCATTTAACCATTGTAGAGAATTAACCAAGGGTTAGGGTTTTGGGTTGAGTTAAGAATGAGTCATATGAAAATGTCTTTATCATGACAAAACAAAAACCTTCTAGAATCATCTAGAAACCATTAAGCCAAATCAAACCCTAATCTTGTTTAATCTCTACTAAACATGTTGCATTATTTATCATATCATGTTACAATATTATATATCACATATACAATATTTATTGTAACCAAATAAAATAATACAATTAACATATATCGCATATATATCAATGTATTACCCGAGTGAGAAAAAGAATCTTTTAGTGAGCTAATATTAGTTAATGTAATTTAATATATCATATATATTATTATACATTAAATTATCGAATCAACACTTGATCCGACAATCCGGCTATATCGCACATAACCGACTAATATTTATCCGTACCGATTCATCGAATCAACACTTGATCCGATGACCCGGCTGATATCATATATCGCGAGAATAGAATACGGTATCACATATCGCATTATTCTCGGTCCCGCACATATCACATACGTGCTCCTACTCCATTTTGCCTGAGTCAAGAAACCTCTGTGTAGGACTCTAAAGAATCGTCAATACGCCGGCAGTAGGTGATGATCATATCAAACACCCACAAGCTGCAAGCGGTCAGCTAAACGTAACAGCTACCCAGGTATTGAGCGCTCAGAAGATCAACAAGCAAGCCTGTAACTTCTCCTGCGAATCCAAACAGTAACACTCCCGTACAGTCCGGTCTCGTCGTCTGATATGTCGCATATCTCGCCTAGGGGTGATAAACGTCAGACCCCAGTAGCTCGATAAGTCGTGTCGATATAAGGTCTATAACAGTTCGAGAAACTACTGATAACACTTACCAGTAAATCTCAGCAACCCTGGCCAGGGATTTCCGGTTATAGCCAATCGAACACAGCACAACATCAACTCCCTATACCGGGAGAGACGAATCCTCTCCTATCGCTCATTGCCTCCATGTGATTCGGGACTGTACCCAAAAGCCACCTTTTTGCACGCCCTTTTGGACGTGGTATGATGGAAATCAAAGCACAGTGGGAATCACACAAGACTCTATGACGATCTCAGGTCAACAGACTACTCTGTACCAGTGTCACCGGAGAACTGCCATCTGACTTGTGGTATAATACCATCTGGGAGTTCTCGGCGAGTCCGTCCAGTGTACCCAGTCTCCACTGAGCACCCGTACACCATCCTTGATGTCAAACACCGATGGATATGGGATCATCCATCGCCCATCATATGGGTCAAGATGCGTATACGCTAGTCTACTCTGGTGTATCGATACCCTGTCTCGATACACCCTTGACTAGGAACAGTTATAGGATGTACTCGTCGACTACCGTGGCCCCACTAGTATGATCTCATCATAGTCCCAGTAGTCGAGTATAGATCCTAAGGGCTTTATCAACATGTAATATAGAGACAATCAGAGTACATGTTAAGATAAAGTACAACCCGATAGCATACTATCATGTCGAGCAAGAAAGTCCTCCCTATATATGTCCTAGCATCCACTTCAATATACATCGTATGTACAGTAATGGCCTCTAGGGCATACATATAACTAACACCGATACATCCACTATCATATAATGGCCTCTAGGGCATACATATATCCAACACTTCTTTGTTGTCGCAGGCTTTTTAGACAAACCCGCAAGGTTAGATTTCAGCCTTTGGAAGACCGAACCTTCAGAGTGGGCAGGCTTATCATCAGAGCCGGCAGCAGTAGTTATCATCCTATTAAAGACTGACTTCTTCAACGTCTCCTCCTATAACGCTGGGATAACAAGGGAGGAGGTGGAAGCATCATTCCAAAGAAAAGCAGATCGAGTTGTTGTGCCACCTGGGCCATCGGAATGTAGAGTACAGGAGCCATGGCCTGCCCTAACCAAGTTGCTCTAGCTGAAGTGTTTTTACCGCCGAAAATGAGGAACTGAGGCATGGGGAGTGCGTCTATCCTGAATACGGGGGAATATGCTATGTGGAACATATCCATCCACCTCTCCAAAGATACCAAGTTGATTTATGGCACCGTATATCGAAGGTTTGGATAGATACGACCGTTGTAGATTTAGATTCCTCCTTATATGTGAGGTTTTTTTTGATTCTTGGGACGTTTCTTTCCTGCAGGAGCAAACCCCTGCAGTTAATTACGTTATCACTACGTGATAAAAACTTTATCATTCTTTATAAATATTATTTCGTATCATGTTATATATATTGTTTATTATGGGTTTGCCCTTATATTGTCTACGGAGACTAATTTATGTCATCGCTCGTAGAGCGCGGATTAGTCCAAATCCGTAGATCTCAGATTTGGGATTGAACCTAAGATATATCGGCCATTAGTTTAGATGTTTAAGGATCATTAATCTTCTTTTAGACTAAGATCGACTTAAAATATGATTAAGGACTATTAATCATGTTTTAGATTATGGTCGACTTAAATGTATGAGTATATGGTCTCGATTGAATTTTAAAATCAAGAAGTTTAAAACTTCAGGGACTTAGTCTATTTTAGACTAAACCTTGGGCTTTATATTTGTTGGAGATAGTGCCCTCAGAGTCAATTATTGGATCACAGGCACGTGATTGCAATGATTGAGGGAGGACCTATCCCGGTAGGACAGTCTTACTCGAGATGATAGTATGCTATCTGATTTACCTTTATCATCGTGTACTGCTTTAGGTGACCTGACATGTCGCTATTACACGTTGATAGAGCCCCTAGGATTCTTGCTTGACTACCAGCAGTATGATGGCGATCATATACGTGGGAGCTGGTAATCTATAAGCACATCCTTAAATGGTCCCTAGTCGTAGGAGTTTCGAGACAGGGCATCGATACTCCATTAGTAGACTAGTGTATACAGTCGAGACCCCGACGAGGGGCGGTGGCCGGTCTCACAAGACACTGGTGTCAGTTGGTTCACCTAAGATGTATACAGGTGCTCATTGGGTTATGAGTACACCGGACAGGACTCGCCGGGAACCTGCTAGTTGGTCTTATACCAGATGTCAGATAGCAGTTCCCTGGTGACATGTGTACAGGTTAGTTCATCGACCTGAGATTGTCATTTGTCTCGTGTGAGTTCCCACTGTGCTTTGATTACTACCCTACCACGGCTCAAAGGAGTCGTGCAAACAGGTTTTAGTTGGGTACAGTCCCGAGCCACATGGAGGCAGTGAGCGGATCTGCAGGGGTTCGTCTCTCCCGGTATTGGGGGTGAGGTCGCGCTGTGTCTAGGAGAGCCATTACGCAAAGCCCTCGGCCGAGGCAGGAGATTTACTGGTAGGTATTCCAGTAGTATCTCAGGGCGTTCTGGGCTACACTCCGACACGACTTGTACCGCTTTTGGGGGTCTGACTTTTACCAACCCCCTAGGCCCGCCATGCGATGCTCATAGACGAACGGACCGGACTGTACGGATATTGTCACTGACAGGCTCAGTAGGGTGTCAGGATGAGTTCGCTCATCGACGTCCCTTTTGGTCAATAGCTGGTGGCCCGTCACGTATTGGCTAATACCTCTGACGTGCTAGTGGTTAAATCCACAGCCATAGTATTGACGAGTCTTTAGAGTCCACCACACTTTCAGTTACTCAAGCTTTCGGGCGAAACGCTGTAGAGGCCGTATGGAGATATGGCGGGGTCCGATCAGATACGTGCGGTATTGCACGGATCAGGATCGGACAGTTTTGTACTAGTGGCCGTATAGTTATATGGCAGGGTTCGATCTGATACGTGCGGTATTGCACGGATCAGGATCAGATGGATATTACTAGCCGGCTTTGGTTTAAGCCGGATCCTAGTTTAGTACAGTGTAGATTTTGTCTCATTGCATTTGTATCCGGATGGAATACAGATGCGGGTGTGTATGCACAGTATAGGGGTTTTTTCCTGTGATTTATTACGGGACCAGTTTTCTGGAGTTGCCAGTTTGCATTCCGTTCCGGCCGGTTTTCCTTTGTTCTTTCCCGGCCGGACTTTTCCGATGGAGGGGGTTATTTGCAATTGTGCAAATAACATTTGTGGGGGGGGGGTTTCTTGCAAATATATTCTTTATGATATGTTTAGCATCTTTCATCCATGATGGTGCATTAATTGAGATTTGATGTGATTAGTAGTGAGAAGCATGGTTGATGTTTCTTCACTTTATGTTGTGGTCACCCTTCACTTTATCCTACACTCACCTCCCTTAGTTGATTGCTCCCACCTTTTCCTACATGATATTGGCCGGCCACATGAGAGGATAAGGGAATTTTCATTTTTGTAGTGTGGGAAATTTATCATCTCATTTGGATACACCAAAGTTCATCTCCACTTTTGTTCATTACTTCCCTCCATCCAATGGCAACTTCATTACCCTAAAAAGAGACGAGCATCTTCTACACTACATTCTACAGCACATCTTGGGCACGTCGACTTGCCAGCTTCGTGCCCGAGTTGCCTCGGTATTGAGGCGGGAGCCCGTAAAAGACGCAGGCGATGTGGTGCCCTTCCGGCGAGGAGGCGACGATATGGAGACAAGACTTTCCGCGGGAGATCGGGACGATGACGAGAAGACCGGAGGACTCGGATCACTCGGTATACTTCTCTTCCCATCTCTTGTTTGCTAGCATTAGGTTAATGGTTAACGATCCAGGTTTTATTGTCCGCGGTAGCGCCAGTTTCCAAGTAAGGAAAATTTTTGATTCCGCATTTTGGCCTCGGTAAGACGGCCGGGGCGCTGCCGTGGCGCAACATGGTATCAGAGCCACGCCATTAACCTTACCTAGCTTGTTCTAATGTGTTTTGCATTTCCGATCGACCAAAATTCCAAAATCTGCATTTTCACTAGCATCAGTTTCTGTTGAAAATTTTTGGTCTCAAAATTTTTTTCAGTTTGTATAAAACTAATGTACTGCAAATTCTAAGACCTCTGTAAAAATTCGACACTTTCAGTCGACGACCTTAGCGCGGAACCGCGGCCAAACCCTCCCTTGGGCCGCGGTTCCGCCGCACTCTGGTCTCTTCACTGTGTCAAATTTGTACAGTGGGCTTGTGGGCTGATTTTGGGGGTTTTGGGATATTAAATTTGGGCCCAGATCTTCTGTGACTGCTACAGTATTACTTGGGGGCCCACTTGTTAATTGTTTGATCGATCGGATATTTTTAAACACATTATTTCACAGTATTTACATTATATCTGCGACCGTGAATGTCACTCGATCGGTAAATCCGGTCTAACTGCTATAGCCCGGTTAGACGGATTTGCGAACGTGACTTTCACGTTGATGTTCTATGTTTATGCTGTGTTGTTGCGGATCGGTCGTGGGGGATAGACTGGATGCAATGCTAGTACAGTTTTGTTGTATTATGTACATTTGATATTGCGGGGCGAGCGTCCGACATGTGGACTGCCGTCACTGCCTGTTTGTATTATTCTTTTGGGGCACGACCCGGTTGCGGTCGATGTACCCGTTGTATGTATATTTTACTTTCTGTACTAGGATTACCCCGCGGAGGGATGCACGGATAGCCGGGTTCTAGAGGGCAACGGGCCCGCATCTCATGGCATTGAGACGGAGGGGGCTTCACTCTAGGATTGGCGGGCTATTCGCCGCACTCGTAGGGGGTACAGGTTGACCCAGGAGGGGTGCCCAAGTTACCGGATTCCGTGAAGTGCTGGGTGGTCCATTCACGGTGCTGGAGGGGGCTGCCTCGCTTCAGGTTTTGGCGGGTGACTTGCCGCGCCCGTAGGGGTCTAGGTTTTCATTGCACAGGCTATCCACACGACCAGGGGAACGTCGGGTTTCAGCAGCGGCTCTGTGAAACCCGGGGCTTCCAGATATCTGTATTGTTCTGTGATGCTGTACATTTCTGTGATGTTGCATTCTTATCACGCCTTGAGCGAATATAATATATTGGTATATATATTAGTAGATGTTGTATATGTTTTGCATCCGCGCTAGTCCAGTCCCCGCTCTGTCGTTAGTTAAGTAACCTAACGGGTGATGACGGGACCCAGTGGCGAATGCGGATGGCATATACGTACATCATTATTTTCGTTCTTTGTGGTGTGATCAATTGATGGGACTGCGTTGATTCGAATCAATGCAAGATAAACAAACCTATTCTGATGTTGTTGGAACACTTTTCAAAAGCTGTTATTGCAAGGACGTTCACTTTTGTTTTGCATCGTGGTATTCATTTGGAATATCCTGCTCCTCAGTCGACGAGGCAAGGGCCGAGATCCCTTCATCGGGAGTGACCCCTTGGAAAGAAGTTTGCGTCAGGGCATTAACTTCACTATAGCCGATTACTTTTGCTTTGCATCGTGGTATTCAGTTGGAATATCCTGCACCTCATTCTACGGGGAAAGAGCCGAGATCCCTTCACCGGGAGTGACCTCTTTAGTAAAGGTTTTCGTCACTATATTTTCTAAAAAGTTATCCAGTTCCTTCAACGATATCAAGTTCATTACGTTAAAGGTTTTTCGCCAAAAATCAGTCGTAGCCCTCCGTCATTTCAGATTAGTATTACTTAGTATTCGTGCTGCGTTTGTCGTGCATTGCCGTGGCGTAGTGTTCGGTAGCTATGTAATGCTTTTCTGTCACATGGATAAGTGGATTGGTTAGGATAGTCGTACGGTCTTGTTGGCATTGTCAAGGACTCGTACGGGTGGGTTTAACGCAATCAAGATAATGACGGGTAGAACTTGACTAGGACTTTTTGATTTGTTGGCATTGTCAAGGTCACTTGGGTCCTAGGGGTAAAAACACACATCGGGAGTTTCAAAAGAACTGAAACTTGCCAGGCATGCGCATACCTTCTGGAGTGTGGTGACTTGAGTGGATTCCGTCAAGTTATCATGCGATGATAGTTGGATCCCGATTCCCACTGATGAGTTGGTTTACTCCTCGGGTGATCCCGACTAATTCTACTTTCAGGTTTGGAGGAGAATTTGACGGTACAGTGGGAGGTTTCCAGATTAGATAAATTGGTAACCATTCTGATCTAGGTTAGAGTGCATGCTGAGTGTTTCTTTTCTCTCTCTCTTTGGCAGCGACTATTGACCCGACCCTAAGACTATGACTCAGTGACCAAGTTGACCGAACCTTCTTAACACAGGCTTTTGGATTGTCAGAGTTGCAAACCTCATTGCCACTCCTACTTTTACCCTTTTCTTCAGGACACCCCGTATCACTACGAACGTCCACTTCCATTGGACAAAACCATCGTATGGTTATATACGAACTCGAAGGAATTCGAGGATGGTTTCCGGTTCTGGAGAAAACGAATAAGAATATTCAGTTGTCTTTTCCTTTTACCTTCTCTCTCAGATTGCGAGTACTCCTTGGTTTAGGAGTAGTACACCTATTACGCAAATTGGATAGTCTTCTTCCAAACCATAGGCTGGTGCCGACCGGTAGGGAATGAAGAAAACCAGTTAGCCTAAACGGTGTACAGAAGGTATTAAGATTAAGACAAAGCAAGGGATTAGTAAGAGGGCAAAGTAAATTGCGACTGGTATTCACGACCAAACCAAGTATTTCTTCACCAATCCTAAATCACCTTTGTATTTCTCCAGGACACTCCGTATCACTACGAAGATCCACAGTTTATTGGATACTCCATCGTATGGTTATATACGAACTCGAAAGGAACTTGTTCCAGTTCGGGGATGGACTCTGGTCCAGGAGAAATAGGAATAAGGTTTATTCGGTTGTCTTTTATCTTCACCTTCTCTCGCATTGCGAGTGCTCCTAGGATTAGGACAGTACACCTATTATGCTTATTGGATAGTCTTCTTCCAAACCATAGGCTGGTGCCGAACGGTAGGGAAGGAAGAAAACCATTTGGCCTAAGGGGTGTGCAGAAGGTAATGACTAAAGACATATAAAGGGATTTGGAGAGGTGGCAAAGAATTATACGGTTATAGTTGTGAATCTGGATAATGGTAGAGGCATTACTAGGAATACCAGGATACCCCATCGAAACGTTTCAATGTTTCAGTTCAGCTGTGTACTGTTAAAAGAAAACTGATTTCCCGATTGGACACTTGCTCCACGGTATGTATTTACCAGGTTTGATTCTCACATCTGTATGGTTTTACAGATGATGAGTGGGAGTAAGTTATTGGGAATAGAGTAATCATCCTCATTATATCGGGATTCGTTGTAATCGGTGATATTTGAGGAGATCATCTGGGCTGTTTGCCGGTCGGCAAATATTTGGTTTTGAATATCCGCTGTTGTGCACCAATTTCAAATTGATATATCTGTACGTCTATTTTCATAGAGTGAGATATACCTTTTGATATTATGTCGATGACATTTACCTATATCAGTGGATGATTAGGTAAGGAGCATTAAACAGCGGTGTAATTCTTCTTAACCATAAGTACAGTTTTCAACCTACGACACACAGTGAAAGAGTTGTTAGACTCAGCGGACTTATACAGAGTATTGTATGTTGTCCAGTGTCCATTAGGACAGAGGGGTTGGTCCTCATACTATATTCTGTTTACTTTTAACTTCTCTAGTTCTTAGACATGTGTTTCGTAGAAACACAGAGTCCAAGTTTTGAGGAGTTATAGGTATTTGAATAGAGTAGAGAACCAGGTGTAGCAAGTATCAGGATTCTTCAAAGTGATCGAAGATGTAGATACTTGTGTATGGTATTCAGTTGATAGTAATGATAATAAGAAATTGCTTCTCTTTCAGGTTACTCATAATTGGAAGCATTCCTAAGTTGAGTAACGCTGGTCGGCCTTCTTCTATTTAGTTGACATGCACTGGTGACAGTTGCATGATTTGAATCTGGTTCAATTAAATCAGTGCCTCTGTTTCTATATTGGATATAGAACAGTTCATATCTTAACGATGTTAAGATACGGGGAGTTGTCCGGCTTATGCTTAAAACCAGACAGTGGACAACTCAAGGCACGTTTCTGTAATGGCTGTTTGTGGGTTGACCCAGGCTATGACGAGGGTTGACTTTCTACCATCTGGCAGATCAATAGAAATATTGTTCTAGACTCGCCACGGTTTTATTAAAAATGGATTTTTTCAAAAACAGTAGTGGGAGTATGGTAGAACTGGAAGTGATTCCAGAACCGCAAACGATTACTGAAGATTTGATAAGGAACCTAAAGATTCAATCTGGCTTGACATTCCATTGGCCACTCCGCAGATAAGGTGGGTAACTTTAGGCACCCGAGAGGTACTCCGGTAGCCTCAAGGACGGTGACAGGGAAGTTCTTGTTTACCCACACTTGCCATTGCTGTTGTTCCAGGCTGCGAAACCCGGCAGGAGGATGAGTATAGCGTAGTTCTGAACTAGCTTCAGAAGTGTACGTGTATATGACTCTGCCAGAGAGTTGTCGTAGTCAGTGGGAGCAGCGGAAGCATTGGTGGACAGGTAGCTTATGTCTACTTATAGACTAAAGCAGAAGTAGCGGAGATAGATCATCAATTTCTGACGTGACAGTCATAGGTTTGACTTCATCTGAATAGGGGATGGATCTGTTAAGAAGGTAGTAGGGTGTGATGTCCTGGTTTTGGATGACATACACAGAGTAGGAAGTGATATTCCTACACTACGATCGGTTATACTTTGGTCGTCACACAGTGGTTTCTCCACAAAGGACTTGGATATTATATCGTACATTCTGGTTACTAGATCTATGGTTTTAGATCTAGATTTGGGTGGTTTCCCAATCTGGGCACTTAGACAGCATTCTAAAAGTATTTAGAATGGACGACTCCTGGCATGGTAGTGTACCTGCAGGTAATGGAGTCACCCTCTCTAAAGGTGTCTTACAGACTAAAGGGGAGAGGGATACGCATGATTGACAGATCACTTGCTTAGGCAATTGAATCAATCATGAGATGTCAAGTACCACACCAGATGTTGTTCTTGCAGTAGATGCAATAAGTTGATATTAATCCAATCCTGGAGAAACAATCGGAAGCAGTTTTAGGACATAAGTGCGTGTTCTAGGGATGTGATAACGACAGCCTCTTTTAAGAGACGGTTATCACTCCAGGCTTCCAAGGTGACATGGATGGCAGGGTGACTGTCAGAGTTATAGTTTCTCCTTCTGACGAGGGGCAGTATTTTGGACAGGTGGTCCAAGGCAATACTGAGGGAGGCATGGCGCTGAGTACTGATTAAGTTCAGTTATCGATACAGTCTAAGAAGTTTGGATTTGGAGTTCATTTATGAGCCAGGTCCCATCAGACATCCAGACATTCTAAGACAGGTATTGCTCATTTCGGGAGATGGCTTTCTCCGCGAACTTGAGATATAGAGAGACATAGAAAGAAACATCACAGCGGATCCACTCACTGAGGCTATTCCTCGAATGCAATAGTTTCGCAAACGAGCTTTGTGAGACTGACTAGTAGAGGAATTGGGTGTTCGGTATCACACGGGCTGTGAGTATGCGGCATCGCAATAATTAGCTTTGAGTGCAAGTGGGAGATTGTTGGAGATAGTGCCCTCAGAGTCAATTATTGGATCACAGGCACGTGATTGCAATGATTGAGGGAGGACCTATCCCGGTAGGACAGTCTTACTCGAGATGATAGTATGCTATCTGGTTTACCTTTATCATCGTGTACTGCTTTAGGTGACCTGACATGTCGCTATTACACGTTGATAGAGCCCCTAGGATTCTTGCTTGACTACCAGCAGTATGATGGCGATCATATACGTGGGAGCTGGTAATCTATAAGCAAATCCTTAAATGGTCCCTAGTCGTAGGAGTTTCGAGACAGGGCATCGATACTCCATTAGTAGACTAGTGTATACAGTCGAGACCCCGACGAGGGGCGGTGGCCGGTCTCACAAGCCACTGGTGTCAGTTGGTTCACCTAAGATGTATACAGGTGCTCATTGGGTTATGAGTACACCGGACAGGACTCGCCGGGAACCTGCTAGTTGGTCTTATACCAGATGTCAGATAGCAGTTCCCTGGTGACATGTGTACAGGTTAGTTCATCGACCTGAGATTGTCATTTGTCTCGTATGAGTTCCCACTGTGCTTTGATTACTACCCTACCACGGCTCAAAGGAGTCGTGCAAACAGGTTTTAGTTGGGTACAGTCCCGAGCCACATGGAGGCAGTGAGCGGATCTGCAGGGGTTCGTCTCTCCCGGTATTGGGGGTGAGGTCGCGCTGTGTCTAGGAGAGCCATTACGCAAAGCCTTCGGCCGAGGCAGGAGATTTACTTGTAGGTATTCCAGTAGTATCTCAGGGCGTTCTGGGCTACACTCCGACACGACTTGTACTGCTTTTGGGGGTCTGACTTTTACCAACCCCCTAGGCCCGCCATGCGATGCTCATAGACGAACGGACCGGACTGTACGGATATTGTCACTGACAGGCTCAGTAGGGTGTCAGGATGAGTTCGCTCATCGACGTCCCTTTTGGTCAATAGCTGGTGGCCCGTCACGTATTGGCTAATACCTCTGACGTGCTAGTGGTTAAATCCACAACCATAGTATTGACGAGTCTTTAGAGTCCACCACACTTTCAGTTACTCAAGCTTTCGGGCGAAACGCTGTAGAGGTCGTATGGAGATATGGCAGGGTCCGATCAGATACGTGCGGTATTGCACGGATCAGGATCAGACAATTTTGTACTAGTGGCCGTATAGTTATATGGCAGGGTTCGATCTGATACGTGCGGTATTGCACGGATCAGGATCGGACGGATATTACTAGCCGGCTTTGGTTTAAGCCGGATCCTAGTTTAGTACAGTGTAGATTTTGTCTCATTGCATTTGTATCCGGACGGAATACAGATGCGGGTGTGTATGCACAATATAGGGGTTTTTTCCTGTGATTTATTACGGGACCAGTTTTCTGGAGTTGCCAGTTTGCATTCCGTTCCGGCCGGTTTTCCTTTGTTCTTTCCCGGCCGGACTTTTCCGATGGAGGGGGTTATTTGCAATTGTGCAAATAACATTTGTGGGGGGGGGGGGGGGGTTTCTTGCAAATATATTCTTTATGATATGTTTAGCATCTTTCATCCATGATGGTGTATTAATTGAGATTTGATGTGATTAGTAGTGAGAAGCATGGTTGATGTTTCTTCACTTTATGTTGTGGTCACCCTTCACTTTATCCTACACTCACCTCCCTTAGTTGATTGCTCCCACCTTTTCCTACATGATATTGGCCGGCCACATGAGAGGATAAGGGAATTTTCATTTTTGTAGTGTGGGAAATTTATCATCTCATTTGGATACACCAAAGTTCATCTCCACTTTTGTTCATTACTTCCCTCCATCCAATGGAAACTTCATTACCCTAAAAAGAGACAAGCATCTTCTACACTACATTCTACAACACATCTTGGGCACGTCAACTTGCCAGCTTCGTGCCCGAGTTGCCTCGGTATTGAGGCGGGAGCCCGTAAAAGACGCAGACGATGTGGTGCCCTTCCGGCGAGGAGGCGACGATATGGAGACATGACTTTCCGCGGGAGATCGGGACGATGACGAGAAGACCGGAGGACTCGGATCACTCGGTATACTTCTCTTCCCATCTCTTGTTTGCTAGCATTAGGTTAATGGTTAACGATCCGGGTTTTATTGTCCGCGGTAGCGCCAGTTTCCAAGTAAGGAAAATTTTTGATTCCGCATTTTGGCCTCGGTAAGACGGCCGGGGCGCTGCCGTGGCGCAACAATATTTACCCAACAGTGCTAAGCATTAGGCCATGTATTTTGTTTTGGGCTTTACATAACCCAACAGTGCTAAGCACTAGGCCTAAAAGGTTAAGCTTCAACATGGGATATAATATCCTTCCTGTTTCAGTGCTCATGTGATATCATGTGAGTCGCTGGTGTTGGGTTACCCTAATGCCCTAGCCATCATCCATGGCCATTTGCGGAACAAATTTTTTTCTACGAGTTTAAAAACGATGCTAGAATAACCTATTAAACCGGATCTATTCATAAACCAAACTAGCTAAACTAAGAGAGCTAACTACTATGAAAAGAAGTCTCACCAAACGATCCAAGTACTTTGGTCTTCTTTCCTCATCGTTCGCTCCAAGTAGCCACCATGATCGCGCTTGATCTTCTTTGTTGGCTTCTTCGGTTCTCCGCGATCGATCTTGCTCTTCTGTCCTCCTTTGTCGTAGATGATCCACCCGAGGGATGTGATCCATGGCTCTAGCTCCACACTAAATGTCAAGTGGAGAAACTAGAGAACTTGGATTGCTATTCCAAGAAGTCTAGGATGTAGTGCGAGGTTCTAAGTGACTTTTTATCTCTGTCTTACCTCCTCTCCTGTTTCTCAACATATGAGAGTGTAGAGAGGAGGAAGATGATGAAGGTGGTGGAGCTCATTAGAAGGAGATGAGGGTGAAGCAAAATGGTGAGAGCAAGAAAATAATGAGCAACCATGTGAGAGAAAATAGCTCACATTAGTTTTGTATAACAATATCCATTAATAAAATACATCAACCATGCTTCAATAGTTGCCACAAATGAATTAATAATTCATTTGTCAACTATTGAAGCCATGGTTCTCACCATACCCCCTCACATCATATATTACACCTCATTTCCATTTAAAGATAAATGGAAAAAACATAATGAGGTGTCCACCTTCAATTATGTTATCCATAATAAAATATGGATTACAGTCTACTGTATATACATACCTGCATTCGGATAAAAACACGAATGCCTAAAGAGATAGAATAACACGAAGAACATAATACTAGAATATATATATATCAAAATACTTATATGTAAATTATTAAATCAATACCCGATTTAATAATCCAGCTCAAACCCGAGCCGGCTAGTATTATCAACTGTCCGATCGAAGTCCGGGTATATAGTACATTAATCGATCGGAACCTTGCACGTATCCAATACGGATACTACATCATTTCTCCTGAACCAGACAAACCCTCTATGTGGGAATCTAAAGACTCGACAGTATGCCGGCAGTGAGTTACTGGATAAATCCATAACCATAAGCACGTCAGCGGCACTAGTTATACGTAACGGCTACCTGGGTACTTGTCGAAAAGGAAGGCCGAAGAGCAAACTCATCCGGATCCCTACTGAGCCTATCTATGACCATCTCCGTACAGTCCGGTCTCTTCTTCTGAGAGTGTCGCATACTCAGTCTAGGGGGTGGTAAACGTCAGACCCTAATAACCCGATAATTCGTGCCGATGTGGCTCAGAATCAATCCGGGAAACTACTGATTGGCCTATCAGTAAATCCCAACTGCCTTGGCCAAGGTCTTATAGTCCTGACCAATCTAACACACTGCGATATCGACTCCCTATACCGGGAGAAAAGAATCCCCAACAATCACTCACTGCTTCCATGTGGCTCAGGACTGTACCCAACCAAAACCTGTTTGCATGACTCAGTAGAGCCGCGGTAGGGTAGTGATCAAATCATAGTAGGAACTTACATGAGAAAAATGACGATCTCAGGTCTAAAGAATAACCTGTACTCCTGTTACATGAGAACTTCCATCTGAGGATATGTATAATACCATCTAGAAGTTCTCAGCGAGTTCGTCCAGTGTACTCACACCCAGTGAGCAGCTATATACGATCTTAGGTGCAAAAGACCAATGGCTGCAGGACCATACCATCGCCCCTCGTTGGGGTTTAGAAACGTATACACTAGTCTACTCCGGAATATCGATGCCCAGTCTCGATACTCCTACGACTAGGGACCTTTTAAAGATGTGTGTACCGACTACCCAGCTACTACAAGTATGATCGCCATCACAACACAGGCAATCTAGTAATGATCCTACGGGCTTTATCAACATGTATGAATGATACGTAATAGCAAGTAAAACATATGCACATATTAAGATAAATACAAACCAGATAGCATACTATCATATCGAGCAAGACTGTCCTGTACATATATATGTCCAAGTATCCATATTTATACATATACAATAATGGGCTCTAGGGCATACATATCCAACAATCTCCCACTTGCACTAAGGCCATGTATATTGGCGTACTGAGCACCCAACGTCTGCTCTAAGGCCAGTTGTTGGCGTATCGAATACCCACTATCTCAAAAAGTCTCTCGAACTGTACTTGAGGAAGGGCCTTGGTGAATGGATCCGCCGTGTAGTCTTTTGTGTCCGCTCTCCGTACCTCGATCTCCCGGCGATCAACGATCTGCCTAATCAGGTGATACCGCCTTAAGATGTGTCTGGATTTCTGATGGGACCGTGGTTCCTTTGCTAAAACCATAGATCCATTGTTGTCGCAATATAAAGGTATTGGTTTAACAATGGATGGAACCACCTGAAGTTCAGTAATGAACTTCTTAATCCAGACGGCTTCTTTTGCGGCATCGTTGGCAGCAATGTATTCAACTTCCATCGTTGAGTCTGCGATGGTGTCCTGTTTGGAACTCATCCAACAGATCGCCCCTCCGTTGAGGGTAAACACAAAACCCGATACAGACTTTCTTTCATCCTTGTCACTCTAGAAGCTCGAATCGGTAAAAGACTCCACCTGGAGGTCCCCATTACTGAATACCAGGAACAGTTCTTTATTCCTTCTCAGGTACTTAAGAATGTTCTTAACAGTTGTCCCGTGGTTCTTACCTGGGTTAGGCTGATACTGGCTCACCACGCTAAGCACGTAGGCTACATCTGGTCGGGTACATAGCATCGCATACATTATAGATCCTTCCACCGAAACATAGAGTGTAGTGCTTATGCGGACCCTCTCCTTATCAGTCTTGGGAGCCATCTCTTTGGAGAGGGTGATTCCGTGCAATGCGGGTATGTTACCGTTCTTAGAATCTTCCATACTAAATCTCTTTAGTACGGTCTCTATGTACCTGGATTGTGAAATTCTCAGTATTCTCTTGGATCTATCTCTGTGGATCTTAATCCCTAGAATGTATGAGGCATCACCTAGGTCCTTCATAGAGAACCTTTGTGACAAGAACAACTTGAACGATTGTAGCATAGGAATGTCATTTCCTATCAAAAGAATGTCGTCCACATACAAGACTAGGAATATGACAGTTCGTCCTACAATCTTCTTATATATACACGGCTCATCCTCGTTCTTGATGAAGTCAAATTCCTTGACCGTTTCATCAAAACAGATATTCCAGCTCCGCGATACCTGCTTTAATACATAAATGGATTTAAGCAACTTGCACACCTTCTCGCTGCTCCTACTATCTACAAAACCCTCCGACTGATCCATATAAATGCACTCTTCTAAACTTTCTTTCAGAAAATCCGTTTTTACGTCCATCTGCCAGATCTCATAGTCATGGAAGACATCAATGACAAGTAGGATCCGAATGGATTTGAGCATAGCCACTGGAGAAAAGGTTTCGTCATAGTCGACACTTGGTCTTTTACAAAAACCTTTTGCAACAAGTCTAGCCTTATAGGTTTCCACCTGCCCATCTACACCAAATTTCCTTTTGTAGATCCATTTGCATCCAACCAATTTTACCCCAGGTGGAGAAATATCCAAGGTCCACACTTTATTGGTGTACATGGACTCCATTTCAGATCGCATAGCATCTAGCCACTTATCAGAGTCCCTACTGATAATGGCTTGCCTGAAACTAGTAGGATCATCTTCTTCCAAGATGCAATCCTCTCGATCCCCGTCTATGAGATAACTATAGTATCTCTCGGGCGCATGAGAAATCCTATCAGATCTGCGGAGTAGCCAAGGCTCGTCCGGGGTTATTGAATCTTGAGATTCCACCAAATCTTCAGTTACATTTTATGGTTCAGAAGTTTCTTCCACTTCTACCGTACTCCGATAAATTTCTTTTGTAAGAAATTCCATTTCTAAAAAGGTAGCGTGGCGAGATACAAATACCTTCTATTCATAAGTATGGTAGAACAGATATCCATAACAATTCTTTGGATATCCTACAAATTTACATAGAACTGACCGTGCCCCTAGTTTGTCAGGATTATGTTTTTTAACGTAAACCGGACAACCCCATATCTTGAATTTTTTTATGATATGGTCTCTTTCCATTCCATAATTCTAATGGTGTTTTAGGCATTGATTTGGATGGAACATGATTCAATAGATGTGCCGCTGTCTGAATCGCATATCCCCAAAATGAAAGAGGCAACTCGGCGTTACTCATCATGGAGTGAACCATGTCAAAAAGGGTATGATTCCTCTGCTCTGATACACCGTTGTGCTGTGGTGTATACGGAGGAGTAAGCTGAAAGAGAATTCCATTCTCTTTTAGACATTCAAGGAATTCCGTGCTTAAGTACTCCCCTCCTCTATCAGATTGGAGGATCATGATGCTTTTGCCAGTCCGGTTCTTTACTTCGTTTCTGAATTCTTTGAATTTCTCAAAAACTTTAGATTTCTGTTTCATAAGATACACGTATCCGAATCTAGAGAGATCGTCAGTGAATGTGATGAAGTACGAGAACCCACCATTTGCATTTATAAACATTCAAATATCCATCTTTATGTAACTTACTAAGTCTTTTCTCTCCGATATGACCAAGTCTACAATGCCACATGTCGGATTCGTTTTCTTCTGAACTCTTCTTGTTGCGTGTGTTTTGTATGTTGAAAACTGCGTTATGATTTAGAACATAGATACCATTACACAGTGTACCTTCTACAGCCAATACCTGATTAAGGTAAATGTTCATGATATTTCTATCAAGAACAAACTTATATCTATCTTTATCAAGTAAAAAAACTGATATGATGTTGCAAACCATGGAAGGTACATAGTAGTAATTGTTCAAAATCATAGTATTGCCTTTAAGCAACACTAGGTGATATTCACCGACGGCAGCAACATTAACCTGTGCTCCGTTCCCTACTCTGAGGGATATATCACCAGGTCCAACCATCCTACTTTTTCTCAGTCCCTGCAATAAATTACTGATATAAGATCCTGATCCGGTATATGGTACCCAGGAGGAAGGACTGACCGAAAAGCAGTTCTCAATAACAAGAACACCTGAAAGAGACACATTGGTATGCTTCTTCTTCGATGGGGTCTTCAAGAAATTCATGCAATCCTCTTTCCCTTACTCATACTTATGACTGCTGTCAATAAGTTAGAGCCAAACCGATGTTCCCCAGCCCCGAATAAGAATTCGGATCGGTCAAGCGATACATTTTATTATCTTGATTAGGGCGTGAATTGGTTGCTACCTGGAGAGAGAGAAAAGAAACACTCAGTGTGCGCTCTTGCAAGATTAGATTGGTTATTAGTTTATCATGTGCGCTCTTGCAAGATTAGATTGGTTATTAGTTTATCTAGTCAGGATGGCTCCCACTGTTTCCTCGAATTCTCCTTCAAACCTATAAAAGGAGAACTAGATGGGAATAATCGCACGTTACAATACTTGCTTAACCTTTCGGTCAGGATAGTGTCGGTACTTCGAGGGAGGTTTTCCAACGCTTTTGCGAAGTTCCTTAATTACATAATCTCTTTTTCCTGGAGGCGTAGCCCCGCTAACACCGTTCTAGACACCTACTTGGTTTATAGCATTGATTGTTAAGTGAAAAATCTCCCAAGAGTAATCCTACTCATCAGTGGGATCGGGATCCAACTATCATTGTGTGATGACGTAGACGGAATCCACTCTAGTCACCACACTCTAGAAGGTATGTAACACTAGCAAGTTTCCTATATATTTGATACTCCCGATATGGTTTTTTCCCCTAACGACCTATGACCTTGACAAGGTCAAAAAATCATAAGTCGCTAGTCAAGTTCAACCTGTCATTATCTTGATTACCTTAGACCCACCCGCATAAGCCCTTGACAAGGTCAACAAGGCTATGTGACTGTCTTAGTTAATCGCATCACTATGCTACAAACAAGCACCACTCAGCCACCGTTCACTACGCCTTGGCAAGGTCAACAAACGCAGCACGAATACTGAATACTACTCGTAGGAAATGACAGAGGGCTACGGCTGGGTTTTTTGCGAAAAACCCTTTAACGTATTGAATTTGATATCGTTGAAGGAACCAGAGCAGTTTTGAAAAGGAGTGGTTTAGGCTCCGCTTTTGAAAGCTTGTGGTTTTGAAGAAAACCGAGTAATTTACAGTATAAGATTTTGCTCAAGAGGTCACTCCCCTCAAAGGGATCTCAGCTCTTGCCTCCTGGAATGAGGTGCTGGATATTCACAACCGAATACCATTATGCAAAGCGAAAGAATATAACTATAGTTTTTCGAAATTTGTTCCAACAACATCTTTTAGGTTTCTTATCTTGCATTAATCAAAATTAATGCGGTCCCATCAGTTAAAGCCTATCACACCAGAAAAGAACGAAAATACAATGTACGTATATGCCATCCGCATTCGCCACTGGGCCTCATCATCACCTGTCAGTTTACATAACGAACGGCAGAGCGGGGGCTGGACTAGCGCGGGTGCAAAACATATACAACATCTACTTGTATATATATAAATATATATAACATTCATCCCAGGCATGATAATAAGAAATATCACAGAATCTCAACAAGCAACACAGAACGGTGGATAATCTTGAAGCCCTGGGTCTCATTTGAGCCGCAAATGAGACCTGACGTTCCCGGTCGTGTGGATAGCCCGTACAATGGAAACTTAGACCCCTACAAGCGTGGCAAGTTACCCGCCTGTCACGACCCAAAAATTGGCCCGTGATGGCCCTAATACTGCGCAACGCCCTAAGACGTAACGTAGTAAAAGAAAGCCAAAACCCAGAAGTCTAAACCATAAAAATACGGAAAAGATAATATAAGTTTTGAAACATTTGAAATCGCAACCCAAATTCTTTAAAAGTCTTACTTTCTTTCTTTTAGAATTTTAGCAACACCCTTTTTTTGTAAAACGCAGCCCAAAGGCGGAAAACAAAACTCATCACAGGTATACGACGCCGTAGCGAAGAAATGAAAGACAATAGAGATAAAGCTGTATATAAAAGACATCAAATCCACAATAATACACATGTCGTCCTCACCAAGTCTCTAAGGCAACAATACAATAGTAGATGGAGAGTACAAAATACAACGAATGTACAATGTGAAATACAGATAACCATCTAACCCACCTAAGCAAAATGGTACTGTGAGTTGATGCTGTATCTGTAGCAAAAGATGGTAGCTGGATAGCTGAATAGAGGAATAGCCTGCCTCGACTACTCTGGGGAAAAACCTGAAACACCTGTGGCACAACGGGGTGAGTTGCCAACTCGTGAATAGTATAAAACATATGCAGGTAATCGCAGGAATGCACGTACAGCATGAATCTAAGATATGCGATTACGGTAATAACATGTCATGCAAATGCTGAATCAAGGAGCGTACACTAGCAGGTACAATCAATAGATGAAACCATAGTAACATGACAATAATATGCAATAACCATGCAGTAGGGATATGAGAATGTAAATATGCAACTAACATAAGGGTACACTAACAGGTACTGCCAATATATGAAACTGTGCATAAAATAGGTAAGGGTGAGGTGTAGGGTGGAATATGTCATTTCCACGGAAATCTGACATCGTGGCAGGATCACAATCCATCAAGACATTCAAATCCCAATCCTCAAATCAGCCCCCACATTGGGCTCTCACAATATATAAGTCTCACATCTCCTCAATGTACCGTATCGAGTAATCTCCTATACCCCGAATGTACAGATCAGCAATCACATAGGTATGTCCAATATCCAATGTCAATGAATCACCTATATCCCAAGTCGAATCTCAAGTAAGTGTCTAACATCCTAAAGGTAAATACACAGAAATAAGTATGATGGGGGCAATACACATATATTAGCGTCCCATTCCACTAATATTGGTGTAAGGGTATATATAACAACGGCTAAATCCCCTGTTATATATACAAAAGGGTGTTAAAGAAATATCATGAAAACAGTGTGCCAAGCATCGACACAGAAATCCTGACCACGTATCATACGCTATCCCGAAAGCATGAGTGCCTAGCTCTGACCCTCGCCTTTCGACGTATGCATACGTACATGACTCCAAGCGGTGTCTCCGTGATCCCCCGCCGAATCATCAGTACTGTCACCGGTAGGTACTCGCCCGCCTCCAGGCTCAATCGGCAAAATCCATCGATCTTCTTGCCGAGGGGAACCATACCGGGCCCCACCATGCACTCTCATACGGCAACCACATCTCGTATGGAGTATATAATCAGCACCGATAAAACTCATGGTGGACGCGCAAATATCATCTCAAGGAAACCGGGTTCTTCAATGTATGCATAATTTCATGAACTCCCACGGTTCCCAAATCCAGAAATCATCATGTGAAATCCAAATAACAATACGCAAATCCAGGAATACATATATGCGATATATCAGAAATACGAGCATATAAATAAGAATATGTAGCTGAAACCAGATGTATACGAAACCAATAAAGTACAGCTAAGTAACATCAGCAACTGAATATGTGTATGACATACAGGTGTAGCAATGTATAGGTATCTACCTATAAGAACTGATGTCGTATACCCCCGTGGGTATAAGAAGAATATGAATAAGATATCCCCCCCGGTATAAGTAAAATATGTAGGAGGTATACTTGTAGCTGTATCGCAAGGTGAAAATATACCTATCACTAAAGGTATGATACACTATAGGTATACCGATAAGCTAGATGTCATGTGTGGCAAGTAATAGTAGCTATAAGGGGTAGTGTGTGACATGGCAATTATTGACGGTGTGTGTGTAGCATACAGTCCGTGCTCGTGCAACATGAACCGTCAATAATATGTGCAGTGTCCTACGACTGCTAGTCACAGTATAACAATATCTAAGGAAATACAGTAAGGCGCAATTCTACAATGACGTAGAATGTGCGACAGGTATTTGAATCCTAGCCCAGACGCATAACGCCATGCGGGCGATTCCCCTGTAGATGTTAAATCTACTCACCTACACTCCACGCTAAGTGAATCCTACCATCTGCTCCCTCTGTAGTAGTGTCCGTAGTCCCTGCCTGCAAACCTGCAAATACGACAAGAAATCACTCATAAGCCAAATATCCCGCGAAACGCGATATCGAACCAAAACGAGAAACTCGCGTCGCGAACTAAACGCGCGTGTGCACGATACGCTGAATCGTGTGTGTACGCGTCTAAAACCATTGCGACACGCTGCGATACGCTGGATCACAGAACCCACTCACGTATCGCGCGTATCGCGCAAACACAACGGACACCAAAAACGATATATGACCCCAGATTTTCCTACAGGTAAGATATCACAAAACTATACATGCCAAAGACCTAGACAACACAGCAGGGAACCCTACACAAAACCCCAACACCCCAGTCCCCTTCTGGGCCGCAAATTGCGGCCAAATGGAATTAATTGGCGGCCTGCATTGGGAGTTAGGGGGTCGTGCTCTGGTGGTGTAATCTAAACCTAGGTATCATGTCCCAGTTTCCTCAATTTTGACCTGAAGGCATCGGGTCCAAAGCAGATCACAGAAATCACAAATATCGCTTTAAAACACCAATTTTGCACAATACACAAACCCTATGGTATTTTAGTGTAATCTGGGGATTTTTCAGTTGAAGTGGCCCTATAAACTCATAATTAAACTAAGGTGGCTAACACAATCAACAATTTCCCAAATTTCCACTTAAACACCACAATCTAGCACTAAACTAGCTAATTTTAACACTAATCGAGCTAACTAACACACAAGCTACACAAACAAGCAATAGGGTTCAGAAAATATACCCTATAGGATCTCAAGAAGCAGGAGGAGAAGTGGAGAGGAGCTGCTACTGCTGCTGGGGCTCCTGATGCTGCTCTGCTGCTGCCTCTGCTTCTGTTGCTGCTTCTGCTTCTACTGCTGCTTCTGCTTCTGTTGCTGCTTCTGCTTCTACTGCTGCTTCTGCTTCTGTTGCTGCTGTTGTTGTTGTGAGTGTGTGTGTGTGTGTGTGTGTGTGTGTTGAGAGTGTGAGTGAATGAGAGGGAGAATGAGTGAAACAACAAGGACCCCTCCCCCTTCTCACTCTCTTTCCTCACTAATGAGGCATGGTCACACCATGCTCCCATGCCCTCTCTCTCTCACACAAAGTCAAACCATGAACCAAAACACAAATTCAAAATAAAACCCTTATTAAAACTATCATGACACTTAAACAAATATTAAAACTAGGTTAGGGAGAAATGGTTAGTTAACCATGGTTGCTAATCATGGTTTAACCCCAAAAACAACCCTAGCTATCATGCACAAGTGTGTGCAAGCCTAACAAAATTCTAATAATATACTCAATAAATAGCATATAATATTTAAAACTTCATTTGGTAAACTTTTTTATTAAAAACCACACATTAAAATATAATTAGCTACAAAACACATTCTAAGGTGTTACAATCTCCCCCCCTTAAAAGAAATTCGTCCCCGAATTTTAAAAATATACTATTACGCGTACCTTCAAAGAGAAGATTAAAATCCTCAAATCTCGCTCGCAGCCTCCCAAGTGACTATCTTACTATACGGCTACGCCTAAGGGAACCCTTCACAGATGGAAAGACCCTTGACCGATGTCCCTCCACCTGCCGAGCTATTAACACACATGGCTGCTGGTGAACGAAAGATCGCGTCCAGCTAAATGGTCTGATGCCAAATCATGTGAGAAGGTTATGAAGGTAATTGTAAAGTATCATCACAAGGAATACAGGGTGAAAATCCAATAATCTGGGCGGAAGTGCCAAATTAAAGGCAACGAAACTAACTCGCTTATAGGACTTCAAAAAGACCTAAAATCCTGGGACAAGCTCCCCAAAATCCAACACGTCATTCATCGGAAGGTCCGTAGGAATACATGATTTGCCACTGCGCACTTAAGCCTGCGACCAGCACAGTCGTATAAGACATCTGTTTGCAATGGACAATTCTCATCCTGACCTGAACACAACTGGACTATCTCCGAAGCTCTGGACTAGCTGGGGTCCAAAATCCAACTTACGCAGAGTCAGAAAAACAACAGGCTGGCAATCGACACGACCTAACCCCTAAGCCTAAGGGTGGCCAATTGGAGTGTCTCCTGATAACAGCTATCGAAGGAGAACCCTAACGATGGTGAGTGACGATCTCAACTGCTGACGACAAACAAGACAGACACACAGCTTAACAAAGAACAACTGAGCAAACTGAGTAAAACCGGACGACAAGAATCCGAATGGAGTCACACCCTGACCAAACTTGGGTAGAAACCATAACGAAATTCGTGGAGATCTTCTCCCATTCCTACTTCGGAACGGTAAAAGGTTGCAACTCTCCAGCCGGCCTCAGATGCTCGACTCAAGCACACAACAAGACAGACACCTTGAAACGAAACCTGAAACTTCTCTTTACATCCCTGTCCACTCGTAACTATCTCACAAGTCACGCCAAAGCTGGTAGAACTTGAATGCATATAGAGAGTTGACAGATGTGCATGTTCTAGGATTACACGTCTCTACCCGATGAAACCAGGTACACAAACGCGTCCCTAACTTAGCACACCATTGTCACAAATCAAGGTCTCCGAATCATTACCCAGCCGAGTATGCTCAAGTATCACTGACGTACGAGCATCGACGGGCAGTGTCTCGCGAAAATGATTTAAGGAAAGTGGTCGGGCGCGGACATGAGCAAGCTGTTCCCTCCGTAGAGACGAACTAAGCTATACTCGACGATCACACAAGAACTGCAAATCTGCAGAAGACTGTCACAACAATCAAAATCCGCTGCAGGAAGATGTACATTAAGCTCTGGTGGTCCGTGAAAATCTGACACGACTCACAAACAAGTAGTGTCCCTAAATCTCCAACGCAAAACCACCGCGGCCATCTCCAGATCATGAGTGGAATATCCTTCTCGTACTTCGTCCAAATGTAGGGAAGCAAAAGCGATGACTCTGTAGTGTCACATCAGTACACACTCGAGCCCACTCAAGAAACATTACAGTTAAGCAACAAAGTCGCCCGAACCAAAAGCAAAGAAAGAACTGATGCAGTTGTTAACCGAATCTCCAACTGCTGAAAACTCCGTACACATGCCTCAGTCCACAGAAAAGAAACCTCCTTTCTGGTCAATTCAGTCGACGGTGCAGCACTACTCTAGCAATCCTGCATGAAACGGCGGTAAAAACCATGCTAAGCCCAACAATCTGCGGATCTCCGTCCTGCACACAAGTCTGGGCCTAAGCTGTACGGCAACGATCTCCCTCGGAACCATACGGAACCGTCTCCCGTGACTACAAGACCTAGGAGTCAACACAAAACAAGCCTGAAGAAACACTCTGAGAATTTAGCAAACTGCTGGTGCTCTCCCAGTATCTGCATAACAAATCCTCACGTGCTACTCCTGTTCCTCAAGACACATTAAGTAGACCAGAGTGTCGTAAATAAGAGAACAAAAACTGGTCGAGGAACGGCCTGCAGAAATCTGGTTCATCATATCTACGAATGCTGCTAGGGCATCAGGGAACCCAATGACTCACTGATACACACAAAGCCCGTAGCACGCATAAGGCAGTCTTCGGAATGCCATCATCCCGAATCCGCAATAATGATGACCTGATCCCAAGCAAACTTAGAAAATGTCTCGCAATCTGGAGCTGATCGAAGAAATCGTCACGGTGAGGTGAAGGATACCTATCTGCACCATAAGCCGGTTCAATTGACGATCCGTCGATACGCAACCCTACACTGCCGTCTTCCTCCTGACGAACAGAAATAGGAGCTTCCAAAAGCGAAACACTCAGACACACAAAACTTCCCAACTAAAACTCTGCAGCTGACCCTTTAGCTCCCAAGCTTCGCCGGCTCACCCGGAACAACGTCGGAAAAACTCTCGCACGAAAGGAACCCGGTCCAACAATCCCACTGCGGCTCCCGTATCACGAATGAATGCCAAGAATCCATGACATCTCCTCAGTAGCCGACTAGCGAAAAGGCTGAATTCAAGCTGTGAGAGGCGGCACAACTATCCACCTGCACAACAAGAACTGACTTGCCGAGAAAAAAACCCTAACTTGTTTCCTCACGGTAGTCCACAGATGCCTAGCACGCAATTAACCAATCCGTGCCCAGGAGAACGTCAAATCCAACATCTCTAGAAGGATCAAAACGACGGACGAATCTCTATCTCCCTTCCGATTGGCACAAAACTGAAATACGTGTCGCGCAACAAAAGAATCGCTGACAGAAATTAACACCACTACGACTAATCTACCCAACCACGGTACAAGCAAGAAAATAAACGAATACATGAAAAGAACATATAAATCAAGGGTACCTGAAAACTCCACATTGGACGTCTGCGCGTCCCGATGAGTAGAAGCAAACTCCTGTGTCTGCCCTCCACTCGCAGCTGGATGAACTCCTCTGGTAGACTGAGCCCTCTGAGAGAATCTTCCACGTCCACGGCCTCTCTGAAAACGATCCTGACGAGGTGCTAAGGAACAATCCCTGACGAAGTGCTGAAGGCTCCCGCATCGAAAACATCCACGTGCTGACTGCTGGCCATCCTGGGGCTGAGAGCTGAACGACTGTCCTCGTCCTATGCCTCTGCTACTCCCGCGACGGCCACGAAATCTGTCTCGACGACCAAACCTCTGTCTCTGGGTTGGTACGCTGGTACGAGTCCTCCACTGTCCTGGAATATGTGCCTCGTCAACTGGAGCTGCAACCACTGGTGCTATGTAGGTGACGGACTGCTGCATACTGATCGTAAGGGACAGCTGAGTAACAGGAGTGACAACCTCCTGTCGTAGCTCCCGAACGACGTCAACTAAAGAACTCATAGTCTGGCGGAAGTCCTGCATCTCTACCAAAAGTCTATCCATAGTATAAGTCGTAGGCTGATCCGTCTGCACCTGTGCAACTAGAGTGCCATCCTGGTCAGTACTCGTCTCACTCGAGCTAACTCTGACCTCGGCCCTCGCTGCATCGCTCTGAATCCCCATAGTCATCGGCGGCAAGGCTATAAATAGATATAAGATGAGATTCGATAAGAATAAGGAAATCGTATCTCAAAGATGTGAATCATCAAGGAAGGAATATCAAGCAAATTGTACTTAGGCCACTTAATGCAAAGTACCGCGCTGTGGGTATGCTGCAGACATACACACACTACGTTACTCTGCTTAAGCTACCTACTCCATCCTACTAAGGTCATCCTACACTCCGAAAGGTAAAACCTAACGCTCTGATACCAACTTTGTCACGACCCAAAAATTGGCCCGTGACGGCCCTAATACTGCGCAACGCCCTAAGACGTAACGTAGTAAAAGAAAGCCAAAACCCAGAAGTCTAAACCATAAAAATACGGAAAAGATAATATAAGTTTTGAAACATTTGAAATCGCAACCCAAATTCTTTAAAATTCTTACTTTCTTTCTTTTAGAATTTTAGCAACACCCCTTTTTTTGTAAAACGCAGCCCAAAGGAGGAAAACAAAACTCATCACAGGTATACGACGCCGTAGCGAAGAAATGAAAGACAATAGAGATAAAGCTGTATATAAAAGACATCAAATCCACAATAATACACATGTCGTCCTCACCAAGTCTCTAAGGCAACAATACAATAGTAGGTGGAGAGTACAAAATACAACGAATGTACAATGTGAAATACAGATAACCATCTAACCCACCTAAGCAAAATGGTACTGTGAGCTGATGCTGTATCTGTAGCAAAAGATGGTAGCTGGATAGCTGAATAGAGGAATAGCCTGTCTCGACTACTCTGGGGAAAAACCTGAAACACCTGTGGCACAACGGGGGTGAGTTGCCAACTCGTGAATAGTATAAAACATATGCAGGTAATCGCAGGAATGCACGTACAACATGAATCTAAGATATGCGATTACGGTAATAACATGTCATGCAAATGCTGAATCAAGGAGGGTACACTAGCAGGTACAATCAATAGATGAAACCATAGTAACATGACAATAATATGCAATAACCATGCAGTAGGGATATGAGAATGTAAATATGCAACTAACATAAGGGTACACTAACAGGTACTGCCAATATATGAAACTGTGCATAAAATAGGTAAGGGTGAGGTGTAGGGTGGAATATGTCATTTCCACGGAAACCTGACATCGTGGCAGGATCACAATCCATCAAGACATTCAAATCCCAATCCTCAAATCAGCCCCCACATTGGGCTCTCACAATATATAAGTCTCACATCTCCTCAATGTACCGTATCGAGTAATCTCCTATACCCCGAATGTACAGATCAGCAATCACATAGGTATGTCCAATATCCAATGTCAATGAATCACCTATATCCCAAGTCGAATCTCAAGTAAGTGTCTAACATCCTAAAGGTAAATACACAGAAATAAGTATGATGGGGGCAATACACATATATTAGCGTCCCATTCCACTAATATTGGTGTAAGGGTATATATAACAACGGCTAAATCCCCTGTTATATATACAAAAGGGTGTTAAAGAAATATCATGAAAACAGTGTGCCAAGCATCGACACAGAAATCCTGACCACGTATCATACGCTATCCCGAAAGCACGAGTGCCTAGCTCTGACCCTCGCCTTTCGACGTATGCATACGTACATGACTCCAAGCGGTGTCTCCGTGATCCCCCGCCGAATCATCAGTACTGTTACCGGTAGGTACTCGCCCGCCTCCAGGCTCAATCGACAAAATCCATCGATCTTCTTGCCGAGGGGAACCATACCGGGCCCCACCATGCACTCTCATACGGCAACCATACCTCGTATGGAGTATATAATCAGCAACGATAAAACTCATGGTGGACGCGCAAATATCATCTCAAGGAAACCGGGTTCTTCAATGTATTTATAATTTCATGAATTCCCACGGTTCCCAAATCCAGAAATCATCATGTGAAATCCAAATAACAATGCGCAAATCCAGGAATACATATATGCGATATATCAGAAATACGAGCATATAAAGAAGAATATGTAGCTGAAACCAGATGTATACGAAACCAATAAGGTACAGCTAAGTAACATCAGCAACTGTAAATATGCGACATCAACTGAATATGTGTATGACATACAGGTGTAGCAATGTATAGGTATCTACCTATAAGAACTGATGTCGTATACCCCCCTGGGTATAAGAAGAATATGAATAAGATATCCCCCCCGGTATAAGTAAAATATGTAGGAGGTATATCTGTAGCTGTATCGCAAGGTGAAAATATACCTATCACTAAAGGTATGATACACTATAGGTATACCGATAAGCTAGATGTCATGTGTGGCAAGCAATAGTAGCTATAAGGGGTAGTGTGTGACATGGCAATTATTGACGGTGTGTGTGTAGTATACAGTCCGTGCTCGTGCAACATGAACCGTCAATAATATGTGCAGTGTCCTACGGCTGCTAGTCACAGTATAAAAATATCTAAGGAAATACAGTAAGGCGCAATTCTACAATGACGTAGAATGTGCGACAGGTATTTGAATCCTAGCCCAGACGCATAACGCCATGTGGGCGATTCCCCTGTAGATGTTAAATCTACTCACCTACACTCCACGCTAGGTGAATCCTACCATCTGCTCCCTCTGTAGTAGTGTCCGTAGTCCCTGCCTGCAAACCTGCAAATACGACAAGAAATCACTCATAAGCCAAATATCCCGCGAAACGCGATATCGAACCAAAACGAGAAACTCGCGTCGCGAACTAAACGCGCGTGTGCACGATACGCTGAATCGTGTGTGTACGTGTCTAAAACCATCGCGACACGCTGCGATACGCTGGATCACAGAACCCACTCACGTATCGCGCGTATCGCGCAAACACAACGGACACCAAAAACGATATATGACCCCAGATTTTCCTACAGGTAAGATATCACAAAACTATACATGCCAAAGACCTAGACAACACAGCAGGGAACCCTACACAAAACCCCAACACCCCAGTCCCCTTCTGGGCCGCAAATTGCGGCTAAATGGAATTAATTGGCGGCCTGCATTGGGAGTTAGGGGGTCGTGCTCTGGTGGTGTTATCTAAACCTAGGTATCATGTCCCAGTTTCCTCAATTTTGACCTGAAGGCATCGGGTCCAAAGCAGATCACAGAAATCATAAATATCGCTTTAAAACACCAATTTTGCACAATACACAAACCCTATGATATTTTAGTGTAATCTGGGGATTTTTCAGTTGAAGTGGCCCTATAAACTTATAATTAAACTAAGGTGGCTAACACAATCAACAATTTCCCAAATTTCCACTTAAACACCACAATCTAGCACTAAACTAGCTAATTTTAACACTAATCGAGCTAACTAACACACAAGCTACACAAACAAGCAATAGGGTTCAGAAAATATACCCTATAGGATCTCAAGAAGCAGGAGGAGAAGTGGAGAGGAGCTGCTACTGCTGCTGGGGCTCCTGATGCTGCTCTGCTGCTGCCTCTACTTCTGTTGCTGCTTCTGCTTCTACTGCTGCTTCTGCTTCTGTTGCTGCTGTTGTTGTTGTGAGTGTGTGTGTGTGTGTGTGTTGAGAGTGTGAGTGAATGAGAGAAGGAAAATGAGAGGGAGAATGAGTGAAACAACAAGGACCCCTCCCCCTTCTCACTCTCTTTCCTCACTAATGAGGCATGGTCACACCATGCTCCCATGCCCTCTCTCTCTCACACAAAGTCAAACCATGAACCAAAACACAAATTCAAAATAAAACCCTTATTAAAACTATCATGACACTTAAACAAATATTAAAACTAGGTTAGGGAGAAATGGTTAGTTAACCATGGTTGCTAATCATGGTTTAACCCCAAAAACAATCCTAGCTATCATGCACAAGTGTGTGCAAGCCTAACAAAATTCTAATAAAATACTCAATAAATAGAATATAATATTTAAAACTTCATTTGGTAAACTTTTTTATTAAAAACCACACATTAAAATATAATTAGTTACAAAACACATTCTAAGGTGTTACACCGCCAATCCCAGAAGTGAGGCAACCCCAATCAACAAAGTGAATGGGCCACCCAGCACTTCACGGGACCCGGTAACTTGAGCGCCTCTCCGTGGGTCATACCTATACCCTCTACGAGTGCGGTGAATAGCCCGCCAATTCTAGAGTGAAGCCTCCTCTGTGTCAACGCCATGAGATGCAGGCTCATTGCCCTCTAGAACCTGGCTATTCGTGCACTCCACCGTGGGCTAGTACTAGTACAGAAAATTGAAAATATGTACAAAGGTGACATTGAACTCAACCCGGTCGTGCTCCAATAAAAGAATATACAACACGGCAGAAGCGGCCGTCCACATGTCGGACGGTCGCCCCGCAATAATAAATGTACAAATGAATATAAACTGTACTAAACCATTGCATCACCGGCTATCGACCACGACAATCCAACCACAACCTCAACACAAACATAGAACAGCAACGTGAATGTCTTGTTCGCAAACCCGTCTAAAAGAGTATATAGCAGTTAGATGAGTTATACCGCACTAATGACATTCACTGTTGCAGATAGTAATGTATGTACTGAAACTATTAAACAATGTTAAAAATAACGACTTCGAAAGACCCCGAATTGCCCTAAAACTTAAGATAACATTATATTAAACCTGGGCAAAATCAAACAACACCTGAAACCCTAAATCCAAAAGGCAAGAACACAGACCAAAACCCAACACAATTGCACTCTACAAAACCGGTGGCGCCGGTCTAAATTTGACTTTGGCCGGCCAAGTTGAAGTGGAATTGTGTCATTTTTGTTCTGTGTTCATATCACAACATAAGGATCACTCTGCAATTGTTTAAAAAAATTTTAGAGCCTCTGAAAATTTCGACAGAAACTTGGATTTTCGTTTCGTGTTTCGGAGTTATTTCAGTTTTGTTACTTTAACATTGTTTAAACCTGCTAGTGTAGGATTTATGGGCTGGCTCTGATACCATGTTGGGTTACCCTAACGCCCTAACCATCATCCATGGCCGTTTGCGGAACAAAATTTTTTCTACGAGTTTAAAAACGGCTCTAGAATAACCCATTAAACCGGATCTTTCCATAAACCTAACTAGCTAAACTAAGAGAGCTAACTACTATGAAAAAAAGTCTCACTAAACGATCCAAGTCCTTCGGTCTTCTTTCCTCATCGTTCGCTCCAAGTAGTCACCATGATCGCGCTTGATCTTCTTTGTTGGCTCCTTCGGTTCTCCGCGATCGATCTTACTCTTTGATCCTTCTTTGTCGTAGATGATCCATCCGAGAGATGTGATCCATGGCTTTAGCTCCACACTAAATGTCAAGTGGAGAAAGTGGAGTACTTGGGTTGCTAATCCAAGAACTCTAAGATGTAGTGTGAGGTTCTAAGTGACTTTCTATCTCTATCTTACATCCTCTCTTGTTTCTCAAGACATGATAGTGTAGAGAGGAGGAAAATTATGAAGGTGGTGAAGCTCAAGAGAAGGAGAGGAGGGTGAAGCAAAATGGTGAGAGCAAGAAAATAATGAGCAACCATGTGAGAGAAAATAGCTCACATTAGTTTTGTATAACAATATCCATCAATAAAATACATCAACCATGCTTTAATAGTTACCACAAATGAATTAATAATTCATTTGTCAACTATTGAAGCCATGGTTCTCACTATATCCCCTCACATCACATATTACACCTCATTTCCATTTAAAGATAAATGGAAAAAACATAATGAGGTGTCCACCTTCTAGAATGTTATCCGTAATAAAATACGGATTACAGTCTACTGTATACACATACCTGCATTCGGATAAAAACACGAATGTCCAAAGAGATAGAATAACATGAAGAACATAATATTAGAATATATATATCTAAATACATATATGTAAATTATTAAATCAATACCTGATTTAATAATCCGGCTCAAACCCGAGCCGGCTAGTATTAGTCCGATCGAATGTCCGGGTACATAGTACATCAATCGATTGGAACCCTGCACGTATCCAATACGGCTACTACATCATTTCGCCTGAACCAGTGAAACCCTCTGTATGGGACTCTAAAGACTCGACGGTATGCCGGCAGTGAGTTACTGGATAAATCTATAACCACAAGCACGTTAGCGGCACTAGCTGTACGTAACGGCTACCCGGTTACCTGTCGAAAAGGAAGGCCGACGAGCAAACTCATCCGGATCCCTACTGAGCCTATCCATGACAATCTCCATAGAGTCTGGTCTCTTCGTCTGTGAGTATCGCATACCGGGTCTAGGAGGTGGTAAACGTCAGACCCTAATAACCTGATAATTCATGCCAATGTAGCTCAGAACCAATTCGGGAAACTACTGATCAGCCTATCTGTAAATCCCAACTGCCTTGGCCAAGGTCTTATGGTCCTGACCAATCAAACACAGTGCGATATGGACACCCTATAACGGGAGAGACGAATCCCCAACAATCGCTCCCTGCCTCCATGTAACTCGGGACTGTACCCAACCAAAACCTGTTTGCACGAATCAGTAGAGCCGTGGTAGGGTAGTGATCAAAGCACAATGGGACTTACACAAGACAAATGACGATCTCAGGTCTAAATACTAACCTGTACCCATGTCACCTGAGAACTTCCATCTGACGATAGGTATAATACCATCTAGAAGTTCTCGGCGAGTTCGTCCGGTGTACTCACACCCAGTGAGCACCTGTATACGATCTTAGGCGCAAAAGACCAATGGTTGCGGGACCATACCATCACCCCTCGTCGGGGTCTAGAAACGTATACACTAGTCTACTCCGGAATATCGATGCCCGGTCTCGATACTCCCACAACTAGGGACTTTTTAAGGATGTACGTATCGAATACCCAGCTCCCACAATTATGATCGCCATCACAACGCAGGTAGTCTAGCAATGATCTTACGGGCTTTATCAATATGTATGAATGATACGTAATAGCTGAAAGTCTACCCTAGCACCACAACAAGGTTTTAGTAGCATTAAGCATTCAAAATTTAAAATTTTTAGGTGCTAAGTTAGACTAACCAAGATCTTAACTAGAATATTAAGGTATTACTATGATGATATCACAAAACTAAAGAGAAGGAAAGAGCATACAAACTTTGTAGACCGTGTCCTTCTCTTCTTATGCTCTGAGTTGTAGTCCATGCGACTCTACTAGGCTCCACTTGAGAGAATGAGCGAGCTTTCTCCGATGACCTTCGTGCCGAAGATGATTTATCCGAAGCCCACTAGCTCAAGCTACCTCTTCACTAATCTCCTATTAGTGAAGGAAACACGCCACACCAAAGTGCTAGTTTAGTGTAGGATAGTGAAGTAGGGAATTTAAGGCTCACTAGAGTTCTCACAAGTTCAATGATTCACATCACATGTGAGTGTTTGAACTTGGAGGTGCAAGTGAGGAAAAAGTAGGAGCAAGAGAGAGCAAGAGCTCATGAAAATGGCTAAGGCACCAAGCAATAGAATGATGAATGGCTCATCCAAAACCCTCACTTATTCAAGGATCCATTATTTTTCAATTTGAATAATAGAGCCAAACTTGAATAGTGAGTGAAATAAAATATTGCCCAAGCCATTCCTCACCATTCCAGAAATATCTCCACAATTTCCACCTCATTTTCTATTTTCATAAAATAGAAAATCATGCCATACTTCATATAATATATATATACATATATCAAATATATATATATATATATACATATATCAAATATATATATATATTAATATATATTAAGAAACATAATTAGTGAGCTAATAATATTAGTTAATATATAATTATATCAAATATAATATATATCAAATTATTAAATCAACACTTGATTTAATAATCCGGTTATATCATATATGACCGATTAATATCATTTATCTGTATATCACATTATCAAACCAACATTTGATTCGATAATCCGGTTATATCACATATAACCTAACCGATATTAGATAACTGCCAGATTAGAATACGGTATCACATACACGTATTTAATCAGGCCCCGCACATATCACATATGTGCCCTATTTCGTTTCGCTTGAACCAGGAAACTTCTATATGGGAATCTAAAGACTCGTCAATACGCCAGCAGTAGGTGATGATCACATTAGTCACCTACAAGCCGTCCGCGGTACTAGCTGGACGTAACGGCTATCCGGGTATTGAGCGATATGAAAATCAACAAGCAACTTTTCCATACTCTCCATAAAGCCTATCAGTAACACTTACCGTACAGTCCGGTCTCTTCGTCTGATATGTCGCATATCATGTCTAGGGGTAGAATCGTCAGACCCGAGTAACGTGATTAGTCATACCAATGTCTGGCTCATAACGGTTCGAGAAACTAATGGTAACTCTTACCAGTAAATCTTATCAGCAGCCCTGGCCAAGGACTTCCAGTTATAGCCAATCGAGCATAACGCAACATCAACTCCCAATACCGGGAGAGACGAAACCCCTCCTATCGCTCATTGACTCCATGTGACTCGGGATTGTACCCAAAATCCACCTGTTTGCAAGACTCCTTTGAGCCGTGGTAGGGAGAAAATCAAAGCACAGTGGGAGCCACACAAGACTCTATGACGATCTCGGGTCTACAGACTAACCTGTACCAGAGTCACCAGAGAACTGCTATCTGACGATAGGTATACTACCAACTAAGAGTTCTCGGCGAGTCCTGTTCGGTGTACCCATTCTCTAATGATCACGTGTGTACAATCTTTGATGTCAAGCACCAATGGTTATGGGATCAACCATCGCCCCCATACAGGGTCAAGAAACGTACACAACTAGTCTACTCTGGTAATATCGATGCCCTATCTCGATATACCCTCGACTATGAACAATTGAAGGATGTGCTTGTGGACTACCCTGGTCCCAGTAGTATGATCTGCATCATAGTCCTGGTAGTCAAGCACATATCCTATGGGCTTTATCAACATGTGAGAGAAAGATAGTATAAGAATACATGTCAACATATTAAGATAAAGAGTAACCAGATAGCATACTATCATGTCGAGCAAGAAAGTCCTCTATATATATGTCCAAGCATCCACTATAATATACATTAATGTATAATAATGGCCTTTAAGGCATACATATTCCTAACAATCTCCCACTTGTACTAAGGCCATGTGTTGTAGTATCTAATACTCAACATCCCAAAAAGTCTCTTAAACTGCGTCTGGGGAAGGGCCTTCATGTGTGGATCCGCTACGTTGTCCTTCGTGTCAACTCTCCTGACCTCGATCTCCCGGCAATCAACTATCTCCTGGATCAGATGATATCGTCTAAGAATATGTCTGGATCTCTGATGGGACCGGGGTTCCTTGGACAAAACCATAGCTCCATTGTTATCACAATACACATGTATTGGATGTTCAATGGATGGAACCACACCAAGTTCAGATATGAACTTCTTCATCCAGACAACCACTTTGGCAGCATCGTTGGCAGCAATGTATTCAGCCTCCATCGTCGAGTCTGCTACGGTATCTTTCTTGGAACTCTTCCAACATACCGCCCCTCTATTGAGGGTAAAGACAAAACCCGAGACTGACTTACTGTCGTCCTTATCACTCTGGAAGCTCGAATCCGTAAAGGAATCCACCTGGAGTCACCGTAACCATACACCTAGAACATTTCTTTAGTCCTTCTCAAGTACTTAAGAATGTTCTTCACAGCTGTCCAGTGGTTTTCCCCAGGATTTGATTGATACCTACTCATTACACCTAGTGAGTAAGCTACATCCGGTCTGGTACATAGCATCGCATACATGATTGACCCGACTGCCGAAGCATATGGTATCCCTTGCATGCGAGCCCTCTCCAAATCAGTCTTGGGAGATATCTCTTTGGAGAGAGTGGTTCCCGAACAAGCGGGTAAATTACCACGCTTAGAATCTTCCATACTAAACCTCTTTAGTATGGTGTATATGTACCTGGATTGGGACAATCCCGACATCCATTTAGATCTATCTCTATAGATCTTTATCCCAAGGATGTAGGAGGCATCAACTAGATCTTTCATGGAGAACTTATGTGATAAGAAGAGCTTGACCGGGTGTAGCATAGGAACATCGTTTCCTATCAAGAGTATGTCATCCATGTACAATACGAGAAAGACAATCTTACTCTCTACTATCTTCTTTTATATACATGGTTCATCTACATTTTTGATGAAGTCAAACTCTTTGAAAGCTTCATCAAAATAGATGTTCCAGCTCTCCGACGCCTGCTTTAATCCATAAATGGATTTACGCAGCTTGCACACATTTCCGCTGCTCTGACTGTCTACGAAGCCCTCTGGCTGTTTCATGTACATGCTCTCTTCTAAATCACCATTTAGAAAAGCGGTCTTGACATCCATCTGCCGGATTTCGTAGTCATCGTATGTAGCAATGGCAAGAAGGATCCTGATGGACATAAGCATTGCGACAGGAGAAAAGGTTTCATCATAATCGACACCAGGTCATTGACAAAAACCTTTTGCTACAAGTCTAGCTTTGAAAATCTCAACTTTTCCATCTACACCAATCTTCTTTTTGAAGATCCACTTGCTTACAATGGGTTTTACCCCTTCAGGAGAACCATCCAAAGTCCATACTTTGTTGGTGTACATAGATTCCATCTCGGATCACATAGCATCCAACCATTTCACAGAGTCTCCAGTTGTGATGGCCTGCTCGTAACTAGTCGGGTCATCATCTTCCATGATGCAATCCTCGCTCCCACCGTCTATGAGAAAACCATAGTATCTCTTAGGTAGATGAGGAACTCTACTAGATCTGCAGAGTGACTGGGGTTCGTTGGGTACTATTGGATCCTTCGGTTCCACCAAATCGTTAGTTGTAGTTTGTGCTGCAGGAACTTCTTCCAGTTCTAACTCATTACCACTAATTTCTTTTATAAGAAATTCTTTTTCTAAAAAGGTGGCATATTGAGCAACAAACACATTTTGTTCCTCACTTTGGTAGAAGATATATCCATAGGAATTGTTTGGATATCCAACAAACTTGCACAAAACAGACCTTGTCTCGATCTTGTCCGGATTTTGCTTTTTAACATAAGCCGGACAATCTCATATCTTATCTCGTTTAAGAGATGGTCTCTTTCCATTCCATATCTCATATGGAGTGGTAGGCACTGATTTGGTCCGAACTCTATTCAATAGGTATGCAGCTGTCTCAAGTGCATAACCCCAAAAGGAAATAGGTAACTCAGTAGTACTCATCATAGAGCGCACCATATCTAATAGGGTGCAATTCCTACGCTCCGATACTCCATTGTGCTATGGTGTATACGGAGGAGTAAGCTGAGAGAGAATCCCATTCTCTTTTAATTAGTTTCTGAATTCCCCGCTCAAGTATTCTCCTCCTCGATCAGATCGTAGGACTTTAATACTTTTGCCCGTCTGGTTTTCAACTTCGCACTTATATTTTTTGAATTTCTTAAAAACTTCAGACTTGAGTTTCAACAAGAACGCATGTCCGAACCTTGAGAGATCATTGGTGAATGTAATAAAGTACGAGAAACCATTTCTGGCATGTGTAGACATAGGACCGCATACATCACTATGTATCAGTCCCAAGAGTTCCGTAGCTCTTTCTCCGTGTCCAGTAAATAGAGTATTGGTTATCTTGCCTTTGAGACATGACTGGCAAGTTTCATAAGATGAAAATTCGAACGGATTCAAATATCCATCTTTATGCAACTTAGCCAGTCTTGTCGCATTGATATGACCTAGTCTACAGTGCCACAAGAAGGGTATGTTCATTTCTGAACTCTTCCTCTTGTGTGTGTTCTGTACGTTAAGAACTGTACTTTGATTCAGAACGTATATACCGTTACATAACATACCAAATCCAATCAACACTTGATTTTAGAAAATATTCATAACATTATCCTCTAATGTGAGATTATATCCTTCTTTAGTTAGCAAAGAAACCGATATAATGTTGCACATCATATTTGGTACGTAGTAATAGTCGTTCAGAATCAATGTATTACCTGTTGGTAACACAAGGTGATATTCGCCAACTGCTTTGGCTGCAACAATTGCACCATTCCCTACTGTTAGTGATTTATCACATTTTCCCAGTTGTCTACCTTTCTTTAGCCCATGTAACAAATTACATACGTGGGATCCTGATCTGGTATCCAATACCCAGGACGTAGAACAAACCGAGAAACAGTCCTCGGTAACGAACACACCCGAAGAAGATGCATCAACATGTTGTTTCTTCATATGGGTGGAGCGGGAATCCTGATATTCCCCTATTCCTGAACCAACGTTCCCCAGCTTAGTATAATAAGCGGGTTCGGTCAATACATCCATATTATTATCTTGATTAAGGCGTGACATTGGTTGCTGCCTAGAGAGAGAGAAAGAAGGAAACGCATTGGCGTGCGCTCTTTGCAAGATTAGATTGGTTATTATCTTATCTAATCAGGATGGCTCCCACTGTTTTTATCAAATCTTTCTTCAAACCTTAAAAGGTAAGATTAGCCGGGATTAATTATATTCTACAAGTTCGCTAACGGTCAGCTTGGCCAGTGTCGGTACTTCGAGAGAGGCTCCCCGTGCTTTCGCACGGACCTAATTAAAATAAACCTCGTTTCCCTATAGGCATAACCCCGTTGACACCTTTCTAGAAACCTACTGGAATAGCTAATTGTAAAGTGCAAAACTCACCCAGAAGTAACTCTTACTCGCAGTGGGTATCGGGATCCAACTATCATATAGAAGGTATGCAATTTCGTTGCAAATTTCAACACTTAAAATTCCCTGATAATGGTTTTTGCCCCTAGCAACTTATGACCTTGGCCATGGTCAACAAATCATAAGAACTAGCCAAGTTCAATCCGTCATTTCTTGATTGAATTAAACCAACCCGTACGACCCTTGGCTAAGGTCAACAAAGTCGTACGACTACCCTAATCCAATCGCATCACATGCTGCAGACAAGCACTAATTAGCTACCGCACACTACGCCTTGGCTATGGTCAACAAACGTAGCACGGATACTAAAAAGTACTTATCTGAAATGATGGAGGGCTACGGCTGGTTTTTAATAAAACCTTTAACGTAATGAACTTGATATCATTGTAGAATCTAGTGATTTTGAAAAGGAGTGTTTTTGAGGCTTTTTCTAGTTTCGCTAAAGAGGTCACTCCCGGTGAAGGGATCTCGACTCTTTCCTCATCGAATGAGGTGCTGGATATTCTACAAGGAATACCACTATGCAAAGCAAGAACTTGAGAAGCTATCAAAAGACAAAACCGAGTGGGTTGTAGTATTTTCTAGTTTCGCTAAAGAGGTCACTCCCGGTGAAGGGATCACGGCTCTTTCCTCATCGAATGAGGTGCTGGATATAAATCAAGGAATACCACTATGCAAAGTAAGAACTAGAGCTACCCTTTTTGAAAATTTGATTCTACATCATCTTTAGGTTTATTTATTTTCATTAATCTCATTAATGAAGTCTCATCATTTAATGTTTCCTAAACATCACAGAAAAATGAAACAAAAATAGAACGTACGCTTATGCCATCCGCATTCGCCACTCGGCCCCGTCATGCACCGTTAGGTTACTTAACTACCGGCAGAGCGGGGGCTGGACTAGCGCGGGTGCAAAACATAAGCAACGTTTATTATATATATCATATATATAATATAACATTCGTCTCACGCAGTTATATGATCACATCACAGAACCAAGCAGCAGAAGCAACATATGAAATATTGTATATACTAGGATGTCCGTGTTTTAAATTTAGCCAGTAATGTAAAACATGGATTCCACGGTCGTGATGAATAGCCAAACCCACATCCCATAGACCCCTACGAGAGCGGTAAGTAACCCTACCAATTCTAGAGTTAGGAGACCCGGTCTCAACTCCTTGAGATGGTCTCCCACTGGATCCTAGAACCCGGCTACTTGTGCTCCCCGCCTTGGGTTTATCCTAATACGGAAAAGTAAATAATATACATCAATGGTGACATCATCCTCAACCCGGAAGTGTCCCAATAAAAGAATATTACATACAGATTTTACATGAATGAAAATATAAAAACTCTTATCTTACATAAAAAAAAACCCGGCTATTCAATCACGACGATCTAATAAAACATATCATAGCAACACATGATATCACATATCATCAACGTAAGTAAATACGCGTATCCCGAAATTTGGGATACCCCACATATTGCACTTACGATCGCAGAAAAGAAATGAAAAACTACAATAATTAGAATCCGCAATATCCTTAGACATCATAAACCCGGAATATCTCATATTTCGAATTTCATGCCAAACTTATAAACCTTGCATTTTAGTCTCAAATTGAAAACTTTGTTTAATAATTTGTCGGATAATTCAACAAGATTCCTGACTAAGTGATCGCGTATTATTCGAAATTGCGATGGAGTTTTGATCCGAATCAAAACTCCATGGCAATCGATCAAATGAGACTAAACGGCTATATTTACAATATACTAACTAGTTTTCACAAAACTAATTATTGTGGATTCCAAATATTTGTATCACATATCATCATCATCTTTACAACGCTAAACATTTCAATCAGTTTAACAAACACCCACACATCACAGAGACCTCAACAACTTGAGAATCTTCAAAAATACACAGAAAGTGCTAAATTTACAAATGGAGCAGCTCAGAAGAAAAAAACCATAACTCCCTAAAAGTGCGGAGGAACCGTGGCCAAACTAGGGTTTGGGCTGCGGTTCTGCAGTGGTTTAAAGGGATTAGGGCTTCAAATTTTCTGGGGCTCCATAAAAAACCATGCACGATTTTTTGGATATTTTTAATGACGAAAATTTCAATGTTTGAAAAATTCGACAGAAACTACTCAAAAATCCGGTTTCGAAAACCGATCGAACACATTAACGTCGTAAAGAACTTCCCTAATGTTCTAGCTTGGCTCTGATACTATGAAAGTCTACCCTAGCACCACAACAAGGTTCTCGTAGCATCAAGCATGCCAAATTTAAAATTTTTTGGTGCTAAGTTAGACTAACCAAGATCTTAACTAGAATATTAGGGTATTACTATGATGATATCACAAAACTAAAGAGAAGGAAAAAGCATACAACCTTTGTAGACTGTGTCCTTCTCTTCTTATGCTTCGGGTTGTAGTCCACGCGACTCCACTGGGCTCCACTTGAGAGAATGAACGAGCTTTCTCCGATGACCTTCGTGCCGAAGATGATCCACCCGAAGCCCACTAGCTCAAGCTACCTCTTCACTAATCTCGTATTAGTGAAGGAAATACGCCACACCAAAATGCTAGTTTAGTGTGGGATGGTGAAGTATAGAATTTAAGGCTCACTAGAGTTCTCACAAGTTCAATGATTCACATCACATGTGAGTGTTTGAACTTGGAGGTGCAAGTGAGGAAAAAGTAGGAGCAAGAGAGAGCAAGAGCTCATGAAAATGGCTAAGGCACGAAGCAATGGAATGAAGAATGGATACCCAAAATCCTCAATTATTCAAGCATCCATTATTTTTCAATTTGAAAAGTAGAGCCATACTTGAATAGTGAGTCATGAGGAAATAAAATATTACCCAAGCCATTCCTCACCATTCCACAAATATCTCTACAATTTCCACCTCATTTTATATTTTCATAAAATAGAAAATCAAGCCATGCTTCATATAATATATATATATATACATATATCAAATAAATATATATATATATATATATATATATATATATATATATATATATAAGTCTACGCTGCCCACCCCGGTGCTTGCGGGGAGGCGGAAAACGAAATAAAAATCAAGTTTTTATCAACTTAGGCAACATGGACTAGACAAAGAAGGATCTTTGCTAAACAAAAACAAGCTAAAGCTAACTAAAAACTAGCTAAGTGCTAGAAAGGTTATACCTTGGGCTTTATGTCCTTCTCTCCTTTCTTCTTGGAGTAGTGGAAGGAGGTTACCTTTTTCGTCTTCTCCCGTCAAAGAAAGATCCACCCGAAAGCCTCAACCTTTGGCTTCAACTCCAAGCTAGAAGTAACTAGGGTGCAAGAAGTGCTAATCCTTGAACTCTAGATGAGAGTAGAGATTATCAAGAAGAGGTTTTTCTCAAGCTCAAGTGTTTCTCAACACATGAGAGGGGAGAGCTTAAGGGAGAGGAAGAACAAGAGAGAGAAAGTGAATAATAGAATGAGAGAATAATATGAAGCATTCTCTCATATATGTGAATTATTGTAATTAGATAATTAGTGAGATAATTGTCATGGCTTAATCAAGACATGACCATTATCATTTCATTTTTAATGAAAATTGCAAGGATCAAAGTGCATCTTCCAAATGAAATGATGATGGTCAAAGTGTCAACCAAGGTCAACAAGTCAAGAGGGTCAAATGGTCAACAACCATAACCATACACAATTATTAAACTAATATCAATTAACCATAATACACACATAAGCATTAGGGTTAATAAAATGACAATACTCATTAACCCTAATCAAAGTCCTCTCCCTTTGTCTCAAGCAACTGTGCATACGCACCCGTATTCGTGATCCGAGGAACACGAATACAATGAGAAAAACCAATCCCAAATCATATACTTGGATCCGGCTTAAACCAAAGCCCGCTAGTATAAGCTGTCCGGACAGCAAACGTGCACAAGTGCGCGGATGTGAACGAACCCTGTCGCAAAACCATGCGACCTCTACTCATTTTGCCTAAAGGCGAATAGCTCTCTGTGTGGGACTCTAAAGACTCGACACTACGCTGGCAGTGGGTTTAACCACAGACCGCAAGCGGCACTAGCTGTACGTAACGGTCCCCAGGTAGATGTCGATAAGAGGACTGACGAGGTGAACCCCATCTGAACTCCTACTGAGCCTGTATATGACAGTCTCCGTACAGTCCGGTCTGTTTGTCTGATACATCGCATGGCGGGCCTAGGGGGCGGTGAACGTCAGTCCCCTAATAGCGGTACAAGTCGTGTCGGAGTGTAGCCCAGAACACCCTAAGATAACACTAGAAACCTACCAGTATATCTCGCTTGCCCTGGCCAGGGACTACTCGTGTAATGGCTCTCCTGGACACAGCGCGATGTCAACCCCCAATACCGGGAGATACGAATCCTGTCTAACCCTCACTGCCTCCAAGTGCTTCGGGACCGCACCCAAAAACTACCTGTTTGCACGACTCCTTTGAGCCGTGGTAGGGTAGTAATCAAAGTGCAGTGGGAACACACTCGAGGCGAAGTGACAGTGTCAAGTCAACGGACTAAGCTGTACTCATGTCACCTGGGAACTGATAACTGACGATAGGTATAATACCAACCAACAGTTCCCGACGAGTCCTGTCCAGTGTACTCGTATCCTAACGAACACCCGTATACTATCTCAAGTACGACGTACTGACGGCTGTGGGACAGACCGTCTCCCACACTGGGATGAGAAGCGCATACGCTAGTCTACTCCGGAGTATCGATGCCCTGTCTCGATAGTCCAACAACTAGGGACCTGTATAAGGATGTGCTTATGGATCACCCAACTCCCATGAGTGTGAGCGCCATCACAACGCTGGTAATCAAGCAATAATCCTAAGGGCTCTACTAATATGTATATCAGCAATATGCTAAAAGAAACACATGCACATATTAAAGCAGAGACAAACCAAGTAGCATACTACCATTTCGAGCAAGATTGTATATACAACTGTGAATATCCCAAGCTTACATCAAGTAATATACAAACTAGTATGATACAGTAATGGCCTCTAGGGCATATACACTAACAATCTCCCACTTGCACTAAGGCCATGTACTGGCGTATCGAAGACCTATCATCTCGATCAGCCGCTCGAACTGAGTCTGGGGAAAGGCCTTGGTGAATGGATCTGCTGTGTTATCTTCTGAAGCAACCCTCCGAACCTCGATCTCCTGGCGATCCACGATCTCCCTGATCAGGTGATACCGCCTCAAGATATGTCTGGATTTCTGATGGGACCTGGGTTCCTTCGCTAAAGCTATAGCCCCGTTGTTGTCGCAATACAGAGGTATTGGGTCAACAATGGACGGAACCACCTGAAGTTCTTTCAAGAACTTTCTCATCCAGACAGCTTCTTTTGCGGCATCAGATGCAGCGATGTATTCCGCTTCCATAGTCGAGTCAGCAATGGTTTCCTATTTGGAAATCTTCCAACACACCGCCCCTCCATTGAGGGTGAAGACAAAACCCGATATGGACTTGGAATCGTCCTTGTCACTCTGGAAGCTGGAGTCAGCAAATGCCTCAATCTGGAGATCTTTTCCGCCATACACCAAGAACATCTCCTTAGTCCTTCTCATGAACTTGAGAATGTTCTTTACTGCTATCCAATGTTTCTCCCCAGGGTTTGACTGATACCTTCTTACCACACTCAGTGAATAAGCCACATCCGGTCTGGTACACAACATCGCATACATTATAGAGCCTACCGCAGAAGCGTAGGGTATAATAGACATGCGATCCCTCTCCAAATCAGTCTTTGGAGACATCTCTTTGGAGAGGGTGATCCCGTGACAAGCCGGTAGATTACCGCGCTTGGAATCTTCCATACTGAATCTCTTCAGTATGGCGTCGATGTACCTGGACTGTGAAAGTCCTAATATCCTCTTGGATCTGTCACGGTAGATCCGGATACCCAGAATGTATGAGGCATCACCCAGGTCTTTCATGGAGAACCTGTGTGACAAGAACCCCTTGACAGATTGTAACATAGGAATGTCATTTTCTATTAAGAGAATGTCATCCACGTATAAAACGAGGAATACTACAGTTCTCGCTACAAATCAACAATAGATGCATGGTTCATCTGGATTTTTGATAAAGCCAAATTCCTTGACCGTCTCATCAAAACAGATGTTCCAACTCCGCGATGCCTGCTTTAGTCCATAAATGGACTTAAGAAACTTACACACCTTTCCGCTGCTCCCACTCTGAATGAAACCCTCTGGCTGGTCCATATAGACACACTCCTCTAAATGTCCATTTAGAAAATCTGTCTTTACGTCCATCTGCCAAATCTCATAATCGTGGAAGGCAGCAATGGCAAGAAGGATCCGAATGGATTTCAGCATAGCTACTGGAGAAAAGGTTTCGTCATAGTCCAAACCAGGTCGCTGACGAAAACCTTTTGCTACCAGTCTAGCTTTATAGGTCTCAACCTGTCCATCTACACCAATCTTCCTTTTGAAGATCCACTTGCATCCTACGGGTTTTACCCCATCTGGAGCAATGTCCAACATCCATACTTTGTTGGTGTACATGGACTCCATTTCGGTCCGCATTGCATCCAGCCATTTTACCGAGTCGACGCTCTGAATGGCTTGCTGGAAGCTAGTAGGCTCATCATAGTCTATGATTCAATCCTCTCTATCCCCGTCAATGAGAAAACCGTAGTATCTCTCGGGCGGATGAGACTGCCTACTACTCCTGCGGAGTGGCGTGGGAATGCCCTGATCTTTCGAACCCTCTGGTTCTATTAAGCTTTCAGTAATAGTTCGTGGTTCTGGAATTTCTTCCAGTTCTATTGCGCTCCCACTTAGTTCTTTTTCTATGAACTGGTGTTCTAGAAAGTGGGCATGGCGAGAAACAAAAACCTTTTGTTCCTCTTCGCAATAGAAGCAATATCCCTTGGAGTTCTTTGGATATCCCACAAACTTGCACTGTACTGAGCGTGCCTCGAGCTTGTCCGCATGCTGCTTTTTTACAAAAGCTGGACATCCCCATGTCTTAATGTGATTAAGATAGGGTCTCTTCCCACACCACATCTGATATGGTGTAGTAGGCACAGTCTTAGTTGGAACTCGGTTCAAAAGGTATGCAGCTGATTCTAGCGCATATCCCCAGAACGATCGCGGTAACTCCGCGTTACTCATCATGGACCGTACCATATCCAATAGGGTTCGGTTCCGTCTCTCCGATACACCGTTATGTTGCGGAGTGTATGGAGGAGTAAGCTAAGAGAGAATTCCATTCTCTTTTAAGTAACCCAGGAACTCGGCACTCAAGTATTCACCACCTCGATCAGATCTCAGTGTCTTGATACTTTTGCCTGTTTGTTTTTCTACTTCATTCTTATATTCCTGGAATTTTTCAAAAGCCTCGGATTTATGTTTCATTAAGAAGACATAACCGTACCTTGAAAAGTCATCCGTAAAAGTAATGAAGTAAGAATAACCGCTTCGTGCATGTGTAGACATTGGACCGCACACGTCGCTGTGTACGATTCCCAAGAGCTCGCTCGCTCTTACTCCGTATCCAGTGAACAGAGTCTTTGTCATCTTTCCTTTGAGACAGGGTTGACAAGTTGCATACGATTGATATTCGAACTGATCCAAATATCCTTCTGTGTGTAACTTAGTCAACCTTCTCTCATTGATGTGATCCAGTCTACAATGCCATAAGAAAGTTTTATTGATTTTTGGAGACTTTCTTTTGTGTGTATTCTGGACATTGAAAATCTGTGGTTGGTTTAAAATGTATATACCGTTGTTCAATGTACCTGACCCAATCAAAGCTTGATTAAGGTGAATGTTCACTACATTACTTACAAATGCAAATTCATAACCTTCTTTAGATAATAAAGATACAGAAATGATATTACAGGTTGCATTTGGTACATAATAACAACTACACAAAACCAAAAAGTGTCCATCTGACAATCCCACGTGATAGTCCCCCACGGCCTCAGCATCCATGCTAGCACTGTTTGCAACTCTGAGGGTCATGTCACCTGCCTTCAAAACTCTACGCTTTCTCAACTCCTGCAAAGAATTACAGATATGAGATCCTGATTCGGTATCCAATACCCAGGAAGTAGAGTTTATTGATAGACAGTTTTCAATAACATACACACCTGAAGCTGAAGCTGCAACTCGCTTCAAATCCTGTGTTCTGGCCTTCCAAGCCTTGCAATCCTGTTTCCAGTGACCACTTTTGTGACAATAGAAGCATTTTTCCTTCCCCACCAGCTTTCCCGCTACCTTTGTTGCTTTTCCTTTTCCCTTCGTATCCACTTTACTGACACCGCCTCTTGGTTTGGCGGGGGCTTTCTTCTTCTTACCCTTGGCTTTCGCCCTGGATCTAGAAGAGGAAGATCCTCCTACAAACAAAGTGGATGTCTCCCTACCTTTCTGTAGGGTGCCCTCAGCACTCCTCAACATGTTCAGAAGTTCGGAAAGTTCTACCTCCTTTCCATGCATGTTGAAGTTTAAGACAAACTGGGCGTAAGTGGAAGGAAGGGACTGGAGAATCAAATCAGTATAGAGTTCATTCTCCAACGTGGTCCCAAGGTCCGCGAGCTCCTCTATGTAGCCAATCATCTTAAGCACGTGTTCCGCTACCGATGATCCGACGACCAATCATGCCGAAAATAGCTTTTTCGACACTTCGTATCTTGCGATACGAGACTGCTCTCCATACAGTTCTTTTGTATGGAGAAATATGGACTCTAGGTCCATATTCTCATGCCTCCTCTGATGTTCATTGTCCATCGAGGCTAGTACGAGGAATTTGGCCTTCGCGCAATCTATCTCCCATGTCTTACGGATTTCCTTATCCGCGACGCTGGAGGTGGGACCTAGGACAAGGGGAGCTTTGGTGGTAAGGACATACCCCAATTTGTCGTAAGTGATTGCCATCTTGACATTCCTGAGCCAATCTTTGTTGTTTGGCCCTGTCAATATGTTTTTATCTAGTAATAACTTAAGTCCGGTCATGTTGAATGGTCGCTGCAATTAGGAGAGAGAAAAGAAACACTTTAGCATCATGCTCTTGCAAGTTTAGAGTGGTTTTTAATTTGTCTAAACTGGATGGCTCCCACTGTCTCTCGAATCCCTTCTCAAACCGTAAAGAAAGGATTAGTCAGGATCAATCCCACCGTACAATACTTGCTTAACCGTTCAGCCAGGCCAGTGTCGGTACTTCGAGGGAGGTTTTCCAACGCTTTCGCGAAGTTCCTTAATTAAGTAACCTCTTTTCCCTGTGGGCGTAGCCCCGCTAACACCTTTCTAGACACCTACTAGGTTTATAGCATTGATCGTTAAGTGAGAATTTTCCCGAGGAGTAGCATATACTCACAGTAGGATCGGGATCCAAATATCATCGCGTGATAAAACCGAAGGAATTCTACCAGAATTATCACACTCCAAATGGTATGCAACGCTAGCAAGTTTCAGTACTTATGAAACTCCCGATGTGGATTTTTGCCCCATGCTCTTATGACCTTGACTTTGGCCAAAATATCATAAGTCACATGTCAAGTTCTACCCGTCATTCTCCTGGTTAATTTGGACCCACCCGTACCTACCCTTGACTTTGGCCAAAATGGCAGCACGACTGTCCCAAATCAACGCATCTATCTATGGTGCACATGAATACCCAATAGCTACCAATCACTATGCCTTGACTTTGGCCAAAATACATAGCTTGAATACTTTTTGACCATTCATGTGGAATGACGGAGGGCTACGAATGGTTTTGGCAAAACCGTGAACGTAGTGAATTCGATCTAATCGATGGAACGAGATAGCTTTTAAAAAGAGTGGTTCAAGCTCCGCGTTTAAAAGTTTAGTTTTGAAAAGAACCGAGTGGTTTTCAAAGTGTTCCAATCGACTTTTACTTGGTTTATTTTCTTGCATTAGTTCTTTTAATGCATCCCATCATTTAATCCTACCATTGCAGAAAACAACCAAAATATGACGTACGCTTATGCCATTTGCATTCGCCACGGGGCCCCGTCATCACCCGTTAGGTTACTTAACTAACGACAGAGTGGGGGCTGGGCTAGCGCGGCTGTAAAACATAAGCAACGCCTAAATAGTTATCATATATAAATATATAGCAATGATAGACATTACAGATCACAGATGAATACATTGGATATACTAGGAATCCGCAATTCGTTCGAGCCTACAACGAAAAGCGGATTACACGGTCGCGGTGAATAGCCAATACCCCACCCAAGACCCCTACGGGTGCGGCAAACTACCCGCCAAGCACCCGAAGCGAAGCAACCTCCCTCAACACCGTGAGTAGGCCACTCGGCACTTCGAGATACCCGGTAGTTTGTGCACCCCCTCCATGGGTCTATCCTAGGAGCAAAAACAGTAAAAAGAATTATACAATGATGGCTACAACCCCGACCCGGTTGTGCGGCCATACAAATAATAATATTACATCAATTTACAGATTACAATGAATGAAAGAAAAAGCAACACTCATCTCACATCCACCCCGGCTATTCACCCGCGACAGTCCAACGCATTCATATACACATACCATCATCAATCACAGATCACAGATATGTATAACCCCGACTAATCGACATATAGCGATTAGCCGACGTTCAATACATATAAACATCACAGATATAACCCTTATAGTCAAAGTGTATTGAAGTTCGAAAAAAAATACGGATTTATAGGCCCCAAAAAACAAATTTCTATTCTGGAAAATCTGGGCACATATAAACCATCTTAAAAATCCTAAAACCAAGCCAGAAATACACTGCACCAAACTCGACCCAGAGACGAGCCTAGACGGCCGCGGTTGCGCGGCAATAGCTTGCTATTGCCGCGGAACCGCGGCTCTTTGGTCGAATCACTGGATCGTTTTTGGTGGCTTTCTTCACAAAACCCTGAGATGATTTTTGGAGTATGATTTATTTTGTTTTGACCAGAAAAAATTTTAACAGAAACTTAGGGTTTTGAAAACTCGGTTTTTCGATTTTTCCGATTCGAACTTCGATACACTTTACTACCTAGCTAGTTTATGTTTAGTTAGGCTCTGATACTACTGTAAGTCCACGTTGCCCACCTCGGTGCTTGCGGGGAGGCGGAAAACGGAATAAAAATCAAGTTTTTATCAACTTAGGCAACATGGACTAGACAAAGAAGGATCTTTGCTAAACGAAAACAAGCTAAAGCTAACTAGAAACTAGCTAAGTGCTAGAAAGGTTATACCTTGGGCTTTATGTCCTTCTCTCCTTGCTCCTTGGAGTAGTGGAAGGAGGTCACCTTTGTCGTCTTCTCCCGTCAAAGAAAGATCCACCCGAAAGCCTCAACCTTTGGCTTCAACTCCAAGCTAGAAGTAACTTGGGTGCAAGAAGTGCTAATCCTTGAACCCTAGATGAGAGTAGAGATTATCAAGAAGAGGTTTTTCTCAAGCTCAAGTGTTTCTCAACACATGAGAGGGAAGAGCTTGAGGGAGAGGAAGAACAAGAGAGAGAAAGTGAATAATAGAATGAGAGAATAATATGAAGCATTCTCTCATATATGTGAATTATTGTAATTAGATAATTAGTGAGATAATTGTCATGGCTTAATCAAGACATGACCATTATCATTTCATTTTTAATGAAAATTGCAAGGATCAAAGTGCATCTTCCAAATGAAATGATGATGGTCAAAGTGTCAACCAAGGTCAACAAGTCAAGAGGGTCAAATGGTCAACAACCATAACCATGCACAATTATTAAACTAATATCAATTAACCATAATACACACATAAGCATTAGGGTTAATAAAATGACAATACTCATTAACCCTAATCAAAGTCCTCTCCCTTTGTCTCAAGCAACTGTGCATACGCACCCGTATTCGTGATCTGAGGAACACGAATACAATGAGAAAAACCAATCCCAAATCATGTACTTGGATCCGGCTTAAACCAAAGCCCACTAGTATAAGCTGTCCGGACAGCAAACGTGCACAAGTGCGCGGATGTGAACGAACCCTGTCGCAAAACCATGCGACCTCTACTCATTTTGCCTAAAGACGAATAGCTCTCTGTGTGGGACTCTAAAGACTCGACACTATGCTGGCAGTGGGTTTACCACAGACCGCAAGCGGCACTAGCTGTACGTAACGGTCCCCAGGTAGATGTCGATAAGAAGACTGACGAGGTGAACCCCATCTGAACTCCTACTGAGCCTGTATGTGACAGTCTCCGTACAGTCCGGTCTGTTCGTCTGATACATCACATGGCGGGCCTAGGGGGGCGGTGAACGTCAGTCCCCTAATAGCGGTACAAGTCGTGTCGGAGTGTAGCCCAGAACACCCTGAGATAACACTGGAAACCTACCAGTATATCTCGCTTGCCCTGGCCAGGGACTACTAGTGTAATGGCTCTCCTGGATACAACGCGATGTCAACCCCTAATACCGGGAGAGACGAATCCTGTCTAACCGTCACTGCCTCCAAGTGCTTCGGGACTGCACCCAAAAACTACCTGTTTGCACGACTCCTTTGAGCCGTGGTAGGGTAGTAATCAAAGTGCAGTGGGAACACACTCGAGGCGAAGTGACAGTGTCAAGTCAACGGACTAAGCTGTACTCATGTCACATGGGAACTGATAACTGACGATAGGTATAATACCAACCAACAGTTCCCGACGAGTCCTGTCCAGTGTACTCGTAACCTAACGAGCACCCGTATACTATCTCAAGTACGACGAACTGACGGCTGTGGGACAGACCGTCTCCCACACTGGGATGAGAAGCGCATACGCTAGTCTACTCCGGAGTATCGATGCCCTGTCTCGATAGTCCAACGACTAGGGACCTGTATAAGGATGTGCTTATGGATCACCCAGCTCCCACGAGTGTGAGCGCCATCACAACGCTGGTAATCAAGCAATAATCCTAAGGGCTCTACTAATATGTATATCTGCAATATGTTAAAAGAAACACATGCACATATTAAAGCAGAGGCAAACCAGTAGCATACTACCATTTCGAGCAAGATTGTATATACAACTGTGAATATCCCAAGCTTCCATCAAGTAATGTACAAACTAGTATGATACAGTAATGGCCTCTAGGGCATATACACTAACAATATATATATTTTTGACATATATTAAGAAACATAATTAGTGAGCTAATAATATTAGTTAATATATAATTATATCAAATATAATATATATCAAATTATTAAATCAACACATGATTAAATAATTCGGTTATATCACATATGACCGACTAATATTATTTATCTATATATCACATTATCAAATCAACACTTGATTCGATAATCCGGTTATATCACATATAACCTAACCGATATCAGATAACTGCCAGATTAGCATACAGTATCTTATATACGTATTTAATCACGCCCCCGCACATATCACATATGTGCCCTACTTCGTTTCGCTTGAACCAGGAAACTTTTGTGTCGTACTCTAAAGACTCGTCAATACGCCAGCGGTAGGTGATGATCACATCAGTCACCTACAAGCTGTCAGCGCTACTAGCTGGACGTAACAGCTATCTAGGTATTAAGCGATATGAAGATCAAAAAGCAAGCTTTTCCATACTCTCCATGAAGCCTATCAGTAACACTTACCGTACAGTCTGGTCTCTTCGTCTGATATGTCGCATATCATGTCTAGGGTGGAATCGTCAGACCCCAGTAACATGATAAGTCATGCCGATGTCTGGCTCATAATGGTTCAAGAAACTACTGGTAACTCTTACCAGTAAATCTCATCAGCAGCCCTGGCCATGGACTTCTAGTTATAGCCATTCGAGCATAGCGCAATATCAACTCCCAATACCGGGAGAGACGAAACCCCTCCTATCGCTCATTGCCTCCATGTGACTCGGGACTGTACCCAAAATCCACCTGTTTGCATGACTCCTTTGAGCCGTGGTAGGGAGGAGATCAAAGCACAGTGGGAGCCATACAAGACTCTATGACGATCTCGGGTCTACTGACTAACCTGTACCAGTGTCATCGGAGAACTATTATCTGACGATAGGTATACTACCAACTAGGAGTTCTCGGCGAGTCCTGTTCGGTGTACCCATTCTCTAATGAGCACCTGTGTACAATCTTTGATGTCAAACACCAATGGCTATGGGATCAACTATCGCCCCTATACAGGGTCAAGAAACATACACACTAGTCTACTCTGGTAATATCGATACCCTGTCTCGATATACCCTTGACTAGGAACAATTGAAGGATGTGCTTGTGGACTACCCTGGTCCTAGTAATATGATCTGCATCATAGTCCTGTTAGTCAAGCACATATCCTAAGGGCCTTATCAACATGTGAGAGAAAGACAGTATAAGAATACAAGTCAATATGTTAACATAAAGAGTAACCAGATAGCATACTATCATGTCGAGCAAGAAAGTCCTCAATATATATGTCAAAGCATCCGCTATAATATAAATCAATGTATAATAATGGCCTCTAGAGCATACATATTCCTAACAATAGCAAGTAAAACATATGCACATGTTAAGATAAAGACAAACCAGATAGCATAATATCATATCGAGCAAGACTGTCCTGTACATATATATGTCCAAGCATCTATATGTACACATATACAATAATGGCCTCTAGGGCATACATATCCAACATGTCGTTGGTTTTATTTGACGCTCATGAGATATCATGTGAGTAGTGCTAAGAACTCACTCATATAGCGCTCACATGGGTATCACGTGAGCCGCTGTCTTCATGGGTGCTCACGTGCGTATCAAGTGAGCCGCTGAGTTTTGGGTGCTCACATGCCTTTCATGTAAAACACTAAGTCTCGGGTGCTCACGTTCCTTTCACGTGAGGCGCTATTTTCTTGGGTGTTCACGTGACTTTCACATAAGACGCCGCCCTTTGATATGTTCCTTGGCATTCACGTGCATATTACGTGAGGCGCTTCTTCCTTAGAGATTTAATCTCTGTTTATTTTTTAAACTTAAGTTTCAGAGAAGCTTAAGCTTCTGTTAATGGGATTTTGATCATTAACGATCACCAAGATCGATATTTGATGATCTGGGATCAAGGGAAAGAAAGTTCTTTAAGAACTTGAAGATCTTGTTCATATAAGATCTTAGTTCTTAATTATCTGAGGGAACTAAGTTCTTGGAGATAAAACTCCGTCTTTCTTTATTCTTCTTTTTTATGATGATGGGAAAACATCAAAGTTCTTCTTTGAATCCTAATTTTAAGATCAAGATCCCCTTGTGAGAATTTAATTCTCTTTTTATGGGGAAATTGTCTTATGGATCTTAAATTCAGAAAAAGAACTAAGTTCTTTGAAGGGTTAACCCTGTTTTTATATGCATGATAGGTAAAAAGAGACATATTTCTCTCTTTTTACCTAGGGTTTGAGAGTTTGAAGATGATCTTCTAGGAAAATTAAATTATCAGTTTTTGTGGAAGCTTACAGGGGGTCTCTCCTATATGAGATTTAACCTCTTAGGTCGTTTATATAGGAGTTGAGAAAAATCAATTTGTTTGAGTAAATCTCTCATTGAGAGATCTTGGTTGATTTTACAATCAATCGGATATGTTTAAATTACCGTTGGATTTTTGATCCAATAGCTCCCTGTTTAACAGAGAATATATTTCTTGTTTTTTGTAACAAGATTACGAAAATATTTCCCTAATATAGGATTTAATTCTATTATATGATTAATTGATGATTTTTAATCACCGTTGGATCTTTGATCCAACAACACTCTGTTTAACAGAGCATATTTTTCTTAATTAAGAATGATCAAGGGAAATATTTTCCCAAGTAGAATTTAATTCTACCTGAAGCAAACTGCTTTGACATTGGGCGCCAGTGCTCACGTGTTTAACACGTGGGTGCCACTGTAGGATTTAATCCTAACTGCAGCAGGTGCTTATGTGTTTTGCATGTGGGTGCTCATGTCTTTAACGCGTGGGGGCCGCCCTCTATTTTTTTTATAAGGGAATGGATGTATGTTTTGAGCCAAAATTTTTGGTGGGAACAAATTCCACCCACTGCTTTGCCCACATAAATATGTATGTGGGTTAAGTAATGCATCACCATAGATTTGAGGGCTTAGGAAATAGGTTTAGATCCCTGTCTCCCAAGGCTTTTTCAATCTTTATGATCCGTGAGGGTCTCACAAAGTATTTTCTTCCTACGAGTCGAGAGGAAATGCAAGTTCCTTCTTCTTCTCATTGGTATCTTGGTTGGATAATGGAGGATGACTTTGATGCAACTTTGTCGTATGTGGCCTATGGATAGTATACGGTAGTCCGTATGGAGACAGTCTGCAGGGAGCAATGGTTTAAGAAATAGCTTTAAATCCCTGTCACCTAAGGATTTTCAATTTTATGAGCCGTGAGGTCTCATAAAGAGTATTTCTCCCTATGAGTCAAGAGAATCTTGTAGGTGTATTTTCTCTTTAGAAGTCGTGAGGACTCCTAAGTGTATTTTCTTTTGAGAGTCGTAAGAATCTCACTAGAGTGTTTTCGACTTATAAGTCGAGAGAACCCATAAGTGGCTTCTTCACTCTATCATTTGTACTGAAGTTGTTGTATATAGTGTCCTGAAGGCAATTATTGTAATTGTAGGTAGGCGATTATGATAATTGAACGAGAACTTATACAGGTAGAACAACCTTACTCGAGATGATAGTATGCTATTTAGTTTTTTTTTATCATTATTACTATATGTTTTAATAAAGCCCGTAGGATTATTGCTTGACTACCAGCATTATGATAGCGATCATATACGTGGGAGCTGGGAGGTCCATAAGCACATCCTTAAATGTCCCTAGTCGAGAGAGTATCGAGACTGGGTATCGATACTCCGGAGTAGACTAGTGAATACTTTTCGAGATCCCGACGAGGGGTAGTGGCCGGTCTCACAAGCCATTGGTGTTGAGTCATCTAAGATAGTATACAGGTACTCACCGGAGGTGAGTACACACTTTCTGAGAACTTCTGGATGGTATTATACCTATCGTCAGATGGAAGATCTCTTGTGGCATGAGTACATGTTAGTCCTTTGACCTGAGATTTTCTTTTGTCTAGTATGAGTTCCCACCGTTCTTAGATTACTACCCTACCACGGCTCAAAGGAGTCGTGCAAATAGGTTTTAGTTGGGTACAGCCCCGAGCCACATGAAGGTAGTGAAAAATCGTCAGGGATTCGTCTCTCCCGATATTGGGAGTCGATGCCGCACAGTGTTGGGTCAGCCATCACCAGAAATCCTTGGCCAAGGTGGATGAGATTTACTGATGTGATATCAGTAGTTTCTCAGTGGGTGATGAGCTTCAGACCAGCACGACTTATCGGGTTAGTAGGGGTCTGACGTTATCTACCCCTTAGACCCGATATGCGATTATCTCAGATGAAGAGACCAGACTGTACGGAGATTATCACAGACAGGCTCAGTAGGGGACATATGAGTTTGCTCGTCGGCCTTCCTTTCTCTCATTACTTGGGTAGCCGTTACGTATAGCTAGTGTCGCTGACGTACTTGTGGTTAAACCCACTGCCAGCGTATTGACGAGTCTTTAGAGTTCCACACAGAGGGTTTTCCTAGTTTAGGAAAAATGATGTAGTGGTCATATATTGATACGTGCAGGGTTCCGATTAGGTATGTGTGCTAGCCACGCGGACTTTAATCTGGCTGATGATAATACTAGCTGGCTTAGGATTAAACCGGATTATTAAATCAAGTTTTGATTTAATAATTTACATATATATATTCTAGTATTATGTTCATTGAATTTTCTATCTCTTAGATATTCGTATTTTGATACGAATACGGGTATATATTTATGGGGATGTATTCTTGTATTTATACAAGAATACTTCTATAAGAAGGACACCTTATTTCTTGGATTTCTTTTTGAAGAAATGAGGTGCAAAAGAGAAATGGTGGAGGGTATGGGCAAATGAATTATTAATTGATTTGTACATACTATTCAAGTATGGTGGGATTTTTAAAATGAAAAAATTCTTTTAACAAAAGAAAGTAAGCATGCTTGAATTAGAGGAGGAATTTTTCATGCCACCATTTTGTTTCTCTCTCTTCCATGGCTCCTCCTCCTTCTTCTTCAACTTCAACACTCTCATGAGTTGAGAATCATGAAGATAAAGAGAAAGAAAAATGCTAGAACACACACATCATTAAGCATCCTAGATTAGAAACCTAGGATCTTTAGTTACTTCATGGATGAAGTTGAAGCTTGATCTTGGTTCTCTCGGGTGGATCATCTTCGGCGAAGGAGGACCGGCTTGCAAGCGCGATCCGTAGCTTTTAAAGATAGCTTGAGAATGTGAGTATTGCTAACAAAGTAGATTAGCATAGCTCATTAGGTTTTTGTTTACAAGTTCTAGCTCTTTAGTTCGATTCATGGTTTTGGAACTTTAGCAAGCTCGAAATTTTTGAAATCCATGTTGCCATCTTCTAAAATTAGCTTTCTAGTGTGCTTAAGTTCCCAACAGTGGTTTCAGAGCCGGGCTAATAGCTAGACTTTTTTGCACGAACTTAAAATATCGATCGAAGAATTTTTCCGATTCACAATTCCAAAATAGTGCTTGCTGTTCGAATTTCAAAGTCGTTCAAATTTTTTTTGAGGTTGCATGAAAATTATGTGCAGGAAAAACCAGAGCCAAAAAAAATTTAGGCACCTAAGCCCAAAATTCAGCCGCTGAACCGCTGCCAACTGTTCCCATTGGTCGCTGATCTGCGGTCCTATTTTGGCTACAGTGCTCCAAATTTTTTCTAGGGCTCTAATTCATGGAAATGTGATTTTTGGAATATTTGGTTTTGGTCTAGATTTGTTTATGTACTGGTTTGTACTTGGGGCCAATGCGGAAAGTTTTAATCGATTGAAATTTTAAATTCGTGGTTTTTTGTGCACTTGTTTCTGCGACCGTGAAAATCATAGCGCGTTATAATCCGACTGGTTGCTATATGTACAATCAGACGGGTTTACGAACATGATATTCCCATTGATGTTCCGTGTTGCACTGTGTTTATGGTCTTGTTGGATTTGTCGCGATGGATAGCCCGAAATATGTAGTATTAGATGTTATTCTCTATGATGCAATGTATATTCATAATGTTTGGCGAGCATCCGATATGTGGATTGCCGTCAATGCGGCTTGTATATTATTCTTTAGGGGACGTCCAAGCTGCGGATGTAGTCACAGTTGTATATTCAGGTTTTCATTACATGTAATAGGATTGCCCCATGGCGGAGTGCTCAAGTACCCAGGTTCTAGAGGACAACAGGCCACCATCTCATGGCGTTGAGACCAGGGTACCTTACTCTAGAACTTACGGGCTATTCGCCGCACTCGTAGAGAGTATAAGATTGACCCGCGGAGGGGTGCCTAAGTCACCGGATCTTGGAAGTGCTGGGTGGCCCACTCACTTTGATGATTGGGGTTACCTTGCTTCTGGGATTGGCGGGTGGCTTGCCCCAGTCGTAGGGGTCTAGGATCCGATACTATGGGCTATCCACACGACCGGAAAATCACATTTCATATTTGGCTTTATTGAAATGTACTTTTTCTAAATTATCAGCATTTCCATTCTGTGTTTGCTTTTGTTGTGATGCTTCTGTGATATTACTTGATATCATGCGTGAGACGAATGTTTATATATATATATATATATATATATATATATATATATATATATATATATATATAGTAGACGCTATATATGTTTTGCATCCGCGTTAGTCCTGTCCCCGCCCTGCCGTAAGTTAAGTAGCCTTACGGTGAAGACCCGGGACCCTATGACGAATGCAGATAGCATATATGTGTATGCCTATTTTCGTTTCTTTTCTGTCATGATATGATTAATTGATGGGACTGCATTAATTCTGATTAATGCAAGGGAAAAAACCTAAATAATGGTGTCAGAAGCAATTTTTTAAAACTACTCGGTTTTCTTCAAAACCATAGTTATATTCTTTTGCTTTGCATAGAGGTATTTGGTTAGAAATATCCTCCACCTCATTCGATGATCAAAGAGCTGTTAGAAATATGTATGCTCTAGAGGCCATTATTGTATATTATAGTGGACACCTGGACATATATATAGAGGACTTTCTTGCTCGACATGATAGTATGCTATCTGGTTGCTCTTTATCTTAACATATACACTTGTATTTATATACCGTCTCTCTGTTACATATTGATAAAGCCCTTAGGATGTAGGCTTGACTACCAGGAATTTGATGCAGATCATACTAGTGGGGCTTGTGTAGTCCAGAAGCACATCCTTTAACAGTTCCTAGTCGAGGGAATATCGAGACAGGGCATCGATATTCCAGAGTAGAATAGTGTGTACGTTTCTTGACCCTGTATGGGGCGATAGTTGATCCCACAACCATTGGTGTTTGACATCGAAGATTGTGCATGGGTGCTTATTAGAGAATGGGTACACCGAACAAGACTCGCCGAGAACTCCTAGATGGTACCATACCTATCGTCAAATAGCAGTTCTCTGGTGACACTTGTACAGGTTAGTCTGTAGACCCGAGATCGTCATAGTGTCATGTGTGGTTTCCACTGTGCTTTGATTTCCTCCCTACCACGGCTCAAAGGAGTCGTACAAACAGGTGGATTTTGGATACACTCCCGAGTTACATGGAGGCAGTGAGCGATAGGAGGGGTTTCGTCTCTCCCGGTATTGGTAGTTGATGTTGCGCTATACTCTATTGGCTATAACTGGAAGTCCCTGGCTAGGGCTGCTGATGAGATTTACTGGTAAGAGTTACCAGTAGTTTCTCAAACCGTTATGAGCCAGACATCGGCATCACTTATCACATTATTGGACTGTACGGTAAGTTTTACCGATAGCCTTCATGGAGAGTATGGAAAAGCTTGCTTGTTGATCTTCATATTGCTCAATACTTGGATAGCTGTTACGTCCAGCTAGTACCGCTGACGGCTTGTAGGTGACTGATGTGATCATCACCTGCTGCTGGCATATTGATGAGTCTTTAGAGTCCCACACAGAAGTTTCCTGGTTGAAGCGAAACGAAGTAGGGCACATATGAAGATATGTGCGGGAGCTTGATTGAATATGAGTATATGATATCGTATTCTAATCTAGCGATATTTGATATCAGTTTGGTTGTATGTGATATAACCGGATTATTGAATCAAGTGTTGATTCAATGATTTGTTTTATGTATATATATTTGATACTGGCAAGGTATATATGATATGACCGGATTATTGAATCAAGTGTTGATTTATTATCGAATATTGAATATTAGTCGGTTATATGTGATATGATCGGTTTATTGAATCAAGTGTTTATTTAATAATGTGATATATATATATATATATATATGATATTAGTCGGTTATATATGATATAACCAGATTATTGAATCAAGTGTTGATTTAATAATTTGATATATATTTATATATTTGATATATTTATATATATTAACTAATATTATTGCTCACTAAAGATTTTCTTCCCTTTACACATATATATTTATATATATTTATATATTTAAATTATTTTGTATCATGGTTGATGATAAATAGAACTAGGATGTATGAGAATCACACATGATGAAAGATGAGAAGATAAAGGGTTGATTTATGAATTAAAGAAAATAAGAGAATGAGTCATTTTTTCAAGATGCTTGTAGAAGCCTTGAGAAGCCATGACTCATTTCTTGTTTTTGTTTTTATTCATAGATATTTTCCCACTCATTTTATCACTCACCTCATGGTTCATTCTCTCATCCAAGTTCATCTCCCTCTTCCTTCTCTCCTCTCTCTCTAGATTTTTCTTGAGTTGAGATGAGAAAAGAAAAGAAGAAAAATTTGTGAGCAAAATTCCTACTTCATCAACCGACACTATCCTAGCTCTTTAGTATAGGTTGTTTACTTCACTAATACCTTGATTAGTGATGAGTGAGCTTTAGTGAGAGAGACTTCAAGGTGGATCATCTTCGGCCTCGAAGAAAACAAGCAAAGCTCATTCCTTTCTTTAAGTGGAGTTAAGGAAGAGTTCTAGGGACTACTACTTAGAGCTTTAGAAGTGAAGGACCGGTCTACAGAGGTTGTAAACCCTCTTCACTTAGTGTAGAACTTGTTTGCTTACTACAAAATCCTAATTTTCTAGTTAGATTCTAGGTTAGCTTGCTTTAGACCTCTAGATTTTTTAAAATTGTATACTTGATTGACTTTGAAACTTAGTAGAGGTGCTAAGATATACTTTCATGGTATCAAAGCCAAGATAGAGACTTAGGCGAAGTCTAGACGACGTTAAAGTGTTCGATCGAAGTTTTAGAACCGATTTTGTGTTGTTTCTGTCCAATTTTTCAAACGTTGGAATTTACAGATTAAAAATTCTCAGAAAATCATGCAGGTAATTGTATGGAGCCCCAAGAAGTACGAGGGCCTAACTCCTTGATGTTGCCGCGGAACCGCCGTCTAAACCATGTTTTGGCCGCTGTTCCGCCTCCAACATGAGGAGTCGTGGACTCGTATTTCTTCTGCTGCTTCATTGTGACATTTCTGGTTTTCTGGGTATTTTAGATGAGGCTCAAGTTGTTGAGGTCTCTATGAATTGGTATTGTTTGAAATATCGATCGAAATGTTTAACATCGTCTATATAGTTTGGATATGTGATACAAATTTTGGAATCCACATTGATTAGTTTTGTGAAAAATAGTTAACAATTTGTAAATCTCGCGTTTTAGTCTCATTTAATGGATTGCCACGGAGTTTCGATTCGGATCAAAACTCCGTCGCAATCTCGTATTGTACGCGAACACTCACCGAGAGACACTACTAGACAGCCATGCCCCATAGCCCCGACAAAGTGATTATAGGAGAACCCCATGGCCAAAAGCATCCACTCGGGTGCTCGCGGCCACGGTGTTCCGCCTAAGTGCACTTCGTTGACGGCATCGGGGGTGAGACCATCTACTAAAGTTCCCGACGAGCATTCGATCGTTTTATCGAGAATCTTGTTGAATTACCCGACTCATTTTTGAAAAGTGTTTTCAATTTGAGACTTAAATGCAAGGTTTATAGTGTTAGGCATGAAATCCAGAATATGTGATAATCCGGGTTTATGATGTCTAAGGATAATGCGGATTCTAATTATTATAGTTTTCATTTCTTTTCTACGACCGTAAGTGTAATACGTGACAGTATCCCTGATCCCGTTTCTATACGTCAACGACATTAGAGATACGCATATTTACTTACGTTGATGACATGTGATGTTATTGTGTTGCTGGTTGATATGTTATATTGGATCATCGTGATTGAATAGCTAGGGGTTTTGAGTGAGATGAGAGTTTTTTCAATTTTCTTTCATGTAAAAATTTGTATATGATATTCTTTTATTGGGACACTTCCGGGTTGAGGTTGTTGTCTTCATTGATGTATATTATTTACTTTTCCACATTAGGATAGACCCAAGGCGGGGAGTACAAGTGTTGGAGATAGTGCCCTCATAGTCAATTATTGGATCGCAGGTACGTGATTGCAATGATTGCGGAGGACCTATCCCGGTAGCACAGTCTTACTCGAGATGATAGTATGCTATCTGGTTTGCCTTTATCAGTCGTGTACATGTTCAGGTGACTGATTGCATGTTACACATTGATAGAGCCCTTAGGATCTTGCTTTACTACCAACAGTATGATGGCGATCATATACGTGAGAGTTGGGTAGTTTATATGCATATCCTTAATTGTGGTCCCTAGTCGTGGGAGTTTCGAGACAGGGCATCGATACTCCAGAGTAGACTAGTGTGTACAGTCGAGACCCCGACGAGGGGCGGTGGCCGGTCTCACAAGCCACTGGTGTCAGTTGGATCACCTAAGATGTATACAGGTGCTCATTGGGTTATGAGTACACCGGACAGGACTCGCCGGGAATCTGCTAGTTAGTATTATATCTACCGTCAGATAGCAGTTCCCTGGTAACATGTGTACAGGTTAGTTCATCGACCTGAGGTCGTCATTTGTCTCGTGTGAGTTCCCACTGTGCTTTGATTTCTACCCTACCACGGCTCAAAGGAGTCGTGCAAACAGGTAGTTTTTGGGTACAGTCCCGAGCCATATGGAGGCACGTGAGCGGATCGGCAGGGGATTCGTCTCTCCCGGTATTGGGGGCGAGGTCGTGCTGTGTATAGGAGAGCCATTACACAAAGTCCATGGCCATGGCAGGAGATTTACTGGTAGGTACTCCAGTAGTATCTCAGGGTGTAATTGGGCTTCACTCCGACACGACTTATACTGCTATTGGGGGTCTGAGGTTACTAGCCCCCTAGGCGGATATGCGATACTCATTGACGAACGGACCGGATTGTATATACATTGTCACTGTTAGGCTCAGTAGGGTTTTCCGGATGAGTACGCTCATCGGCATCCCTTGAGGTCAGTCCATGGGCAGCCGTTACGCATTGCTAGTGCCGCTGACGGTTTGTGGTTAAACCCACTGCCAGGGTGCTGACGAGTCATTAGAGTCCCCCACAGGCAGTTTCCCAAGTTCGGGCGAAACGTTGTAGAGGCCGTATGGTTTTATGGAAGGGTTCGGAAAATGCACGTGCGTTTACGCACGTGTTATTTTTCGGGCAGATGATACTGGTCGGCTTTGGTTTAAGCCGGATCCGAGTATTATATTGAGTAGGTATAATATCTTTGTCTCAGTTGCATTTGTATTCGGTCGTAATACAAATGCGGGTATATTTATACAATTTCGGGGTTGTCCTGAAATTCGTTTCAGGATCACTTTTGGAAGTTGCCAGTTTCCAGTTTTCTATCTGCCGTCTTTTAACATTTGGTTAAAGACGGATTTATCTTTTCTTGGATGAGAGTGAGTCGTGCTTCTAGAAGGTTCTAGAAGGTTCTAGATTGGGTGAGGTGTCGAGTGACTCATGCTTTGATATCAACCATTTCTTGTTTAGCTAAAGATCTTTATGCTTGATATTTGTTGATAATATCTTTTGGGTTATGATAAGGTTGCATCCTATGGTCACCCCCCTCTCCTACGGTCACCTCCCTCATTCTATAAAGAGGCCGGCCCCCTCTCTCTCTCTTATGTTTGTTGATTTCATTCGGTAAAAAGATATGATAGATTTTGGGGTGCATGGAATTTTACAGTTCATTTCATTCCATCACCCAATTCCCTCGGCAACTTCATTAACCGATCGTCCACGGATTTGGACGAAGTGAGACAAAGTCATCTACTCATTCTCTACATCAATCTTGGTCGTCTCTTTTAGCAAACTTGACGATCGAGTTGCCTCGAGTCAGAGGCGGGAGCCCGTTTAAAGAACCGATCATGTGGTGCCACCTCGACGGAGGAGATCGGAGATCGACGAGATCGGAGCAGCCGCAACGGAGCGTGGGATGATGGTTGAAGAACGAAGGACTCGGATCGTTCGGTATAACCATTCTACACTCTTTACAGTTTGTTAGTTTAGCAATAATGGCATATCCGGGTTAAAGTATACGATAGCGCCAGTTTAAAAGTTTTGTTCCGCATTTTGGCGTCTGTAGACTGCCGGGGCGCTAACGTAGACTTACAGTGGTATCAGAGCCTCACCATTTTGCTATACTAACTTGTGCTAACGCGTTTAAAACATCGATCCGACCGAAAATCGAAAATTGCAAAAATCATAATTTTTATGCCCGACAGTTTCTGTTAATTTTAAACGGTCTCAAAATTGATTTCTGGATGTCTTAAAAATCCGTGCAGGCATATTTAAGAACCACGACAAAATTTGGGGTCGTGATCCCTCCAGGCTGCCGCGGAAGAGCGGCCAAACCCATGGTTTGGCCGCCCATCCGCGGCCACGTGGGGAGCACGTGCTCCCAAATTTTCTCAGTGGCTTCTGTGTTGGTTTTTGGGGTTTTTGGTAAATATATTTTTGGCCCAGGTTTTGTTACTGTTCACCAGTAAGCAGTGGGGCCCACTTTTTGATATTTGGTCTTTGGTCGATCGTAATTTAAACACGTTAGTTTACAGTGCTTACATTATATCTCCGACCGGGAATGTCATTTGATCGGTAAACCGCGTCTGATTGCTATAGTTCTTTTAGACGGGTTTGCGAACGTGACATTCGCGTTGATGTTCTGTTTTGTGCTGTGATGTTGCGGATTTGTCGTGGTGGATAGCAGTGTGCAATGGTAGTACAGTTTGTGTTCATTTGTCCATTTGATATTGCGGGGTGAGCGTCCAACTTGTGGACAGCCGTCACTGCCTGTTGTATAATATTCTTTTGGGGCACGACCAGGTTGCGGTCGATGTACCTATTGTACTATTTTTCATTACTGTACTAGGTTTTACCCCGCGACGGAGTGCACGGATAGCCGGGTTCGGGAAAGCAACGGGTCCGCATCTCATGGCTTTGAGAGGCAGAGGGGCCCCACTTCAGAATTGGCAGACTATTCGCCGCACTCGTAGGGGGTACAGGTTGACCCAAGGAGGGGTTCTCAATTTACCGGATTCCGTGAAGTGCCGGGTGTTCCATTCATCATGCTGTGGGGACTACCTCGCTTCAGGTTTTGGCGGGTAACTTGTCGCACCCGTAGGGGTCTAGGTTTCATTGCACAGGCTATCCACACGACAGGGGAACATCGAGTTTCAGCAGCGGCTCTGTGAAACTCGGGGATCCCAGATATCTGTATTGTTCTGTGATGCTTATTACTTTTCTGTAATGTTGCATATTATCACGCCTGGAGCGATTATGTATATTGGCTTATATACTATTAGATGTTGTATATGTTTTACACCCACGCTAGTCCAGCCCCCGCTCTGTCGTTAGTTAAGTAACCTAACGGGTGATGACGGGACCCAGTGACGAATGCGGATGGCATATACGTACATTTTATTTTCGTTCTTTTCTGGTGTGATTGATTGATGGGACTGCGTTGATTCTGATCAATGCAAAGTAAAAACAAACCCGTATACAGTTGTTGGAACAATTTAAAAAGTGTTGTTGCAAAGACGTTTCCTTTTGTTATGCATAGCGGTATTCAGTGGAATATCCAGCACCTCATTCGACGAGGCAAGGGCCGATATCCCTTCACCGGGACCGACCCCTTGGACAGAAGTTTGCGTCAGCGTAATAACTGCACTATAGTCGATTACAAGTTGCTTTGCATAGCGGTATTCAGTGGAATATCCTGCACCTCATTCCACGAGGAAAGAGCCGAGATCCCTTTACCGGGAGTGACCTCTTTAGCAAAAGGTTTTCGCCACTATATTTTAAAAAGCTATCAGGTTCCTTCAGCGATATCAAGTTCACTACGCTAAAGGTTTTTCGCCAAAAACCAGCCGTAGCCCTCCGTCACTTCTTTTGGGTATTCAGTAGTATTCAAGCTATGTATTTTGACCTAACGCCAAGGCATAGTGTTTGGTAGCTGCTGGGTATTCAATTGTTGCATAGATAGATGAGTTGGTTTGGGACAGCCGTTCTGCCATTTTGACCTAACGCCAAGGGCATGTGCGGGTGGGTTCAAATTAACAAGATAGTGATGGGTAGAACTTGGCATGTGACTTATGACATTTTGACCTAACGCCAAGGTTATAAGAGCATGGGGCAAAAACAATATCAGGAGTTTCTAAAGAAACTGAAACTTGCCGAGTATGCGCATACCTTCTGGAGTATGAGTAACGTGGATGCATTCCATCACGTTATCATGCGATGAGAGTTGGATCCTGATTCCCACTGATGAGTTGGTTTACTCTTCGGGTGATCCCGATTGATTCTTCTTTAGGTTTGGAGGAGAATTTGACAGGACAGTGGGAGGTTTCCGGATTAGATAAACTGATGACCATTCTGATCTAGGTTAGAGTGCACGCAGAGTGTTTCTTTTCTCTCTCTCTCTTTGGCAGCGACCTTTGACCGACCTTAGACTATGACTCAGTGACCAGGTTGACCGAACCTTCTTAAAATACTGGCTTTTGGATTGTCTGAGTTGCATAAGTCATTGTCACTCCTTCTTTTACCCTTTGAATTTCTCAGAACACCCGTATTACTACGGATATCCACTTCCATTGGATAGAGTCATCGTATGGTTATATACGAACTCGAAGGGACTTCTTCGGGGATGGATCCAGGTTCAGGAGAAATAGAATTGGTTTATTCAGTTGTCTTTTATTATCACCTTCTCTCAGGTTGCGAGAGCTCCTTGGTTTAGGAGAGTACACCTATTACGCCTATTGGATAGTCTTATTCCAAACCATAGGCTGGTGCCGAAAGGTAGGGAATGAAGAAAACCAATTAGCCTAAGTAGGGTGTGCAGAAGGTAATATGTAAAGACAAAATAAAGGGATTAGAAAGAGGGCAAAGTAAATTGCGACTGATATCATTCACGACCAAAACCGCGTACTTCATCGCCACTCCTATTTCACCTTTAAAAAGAATAAGGTATTATTCAGTTGTCTTTTATCGTCACCTTCTCTTGAGATGCGAGTACTCCTTGGTTTAGGAGGGTACACCTATTATGCTTACTGGATAGTCTTCTTCCAAACCATAGGCTGGTGCCGAACGGTAGGGAAGGAAGAAAACCATTTAGCCTAACGATGGTGTACAGAAGGTAACGACTAAAGACAAATAAAGGGATTTGGAGAAATGGCAATAAAATATACGGTTGAAGTCATGAATTGGATTATGGAAGAGGCATTACTTTGAATACCAGGATACCCCTACGAAACATTTTCATGTTTCAGTGCATTGTTAAAGGAAAAACTGTTTTCCCGATTAGACACTTACTCCAAGGGTATGTATTTACCAGGTTTCATTCTCATATCTGTATGGTTTTACAGATGATGAGTGGGAGTAAGATATTGGGAATTAGGTGATCATCCTCATTATATCGGAATTCGTTGTAATTGGTGATATTTGAGGAAATCGCCAGGGTACAGTTTTCTACCAACGACGCACAGGTTTTGAGTTGTTCAAACTCAGCGGACTTATACAGAATATTGTATGTTGTCCAGTGTCCATCAGGACAAAGGGGTAGGTCCTCGTACTATGTTCTGTTTACTTATAACTTCTCTAGTATTTAGACGAGTGTTTCGTAGAAATACAAGGTCTAAGTTTTGAGAAGTTGTGGGTATAAGAATAAAGTAGAGAACCAGGTATCACAAGTATCGGGATTCTTCAAAGAGATCGAAGATGTAGATTCTTGTGATTGGTATTCAGATAATAGTGATGGTTTTGAGAAACGAGTTTTCTCTTTCAGGTTACTCATAATTGGATGGTTTCCTAAGTTGAGTAATGCTGATTAGCCTCTTTCCATTAAGTTGATATGCACTGGAGACAGCTGCATGGATTGAATCTGGTTCCAATTAAATAAGTGCCAAAGTTTCTATATTGGATATAGAATAGATCGTACCTTAAAAGAAATTAAGGTACGGGGAGTTGTCCAGCTTATGATTAAAACCAGACACTGGATAACTCAGGGCACGTTTCTGTAATGGTTGTTTTGTGGGTTGACCCTGGCTATGACGAGGGTTGATATTCTACCATTTGGAAGATCAATAGTGATATTGTTCTTGACTCGCCACAGTTTTAGTAAAAAATGGATCTTTTTCAGAAAACAGTAGTGGGAGTATGGTAGAACTGGAAGTGATTCCAGAACCGCGAACGATTACGGAAAAAATTTAATAGGACCTATAAATTCAATCAGGTTTGACATTCCAATAGCCACTCCGCAGGTATGGTAGGTAACCTCAGACGCCCGAGAGGTACTTCGGTAGCCTCAGAGACGGTGACAGGGAGGTTCTTATCTACCAAGACTTGACACTACTGTTGTTCCAGGCTATGAGACCCGGTAGGAGGGTTGTCGTAGTCAGTGGGAGCAGCGGAAGCATAGTGGGCAAGATGCTTATATCTATTTATAGACTTGAGCAGTTATAGCGGAGATAGATCATCTAATTTTGATGTGACAGTCATGGGTTTGACTTCAATCAGAATAAGGGATGGATCAGTTAAGAAGGTAGTAGGGTGTGATGTCATGGTATCTGGATGACATACACAGAGTAGGAAGTAAAATTCCTATACTACGATCGGTTGTACTGTGGTCGTCACACAGTTGTTTCTCCAGACAGGATATGGATATAATATTTGACATTCTGGTTTCTAGATCTATGGTTTTAGATCTAGATTTGGGTAGTTTCCCAATGTGGGTACTTTGACAGATATTCCAATGGTTTTTGGAATAGTTGACTCCTAGCATGGTAGTGTACCTGCAGGTGATGGAGTCACCCTCTCTAAAGGTGTCGTATAGACTAAAGGGGAGAGGGATGTGCATGATTGGCAGATCACTTGCTTAGGCAATTGAGTCAATCATGTGATGTCAAGTACCACACCAAATGTTGGTTTTGCACTAGATGCAATAAGTTTGTATTAATCCAATCCTGGAGAAACATAAGGAAGCAGTTTTAGAACATTGGTACATGTTCTACGGATTTGATGACGGCAGCCTCCTTCGGGAGACGATTATCATTCCAGGCTTCAAAGGTGACGTGGATGACAGAGTGACTGTCAGAGTTTTAGTTTTTCCCTCTGACGAAGAGGAACAGTATTATGGACAGGTGGTCCAAGAGGATACTGTGGGAAGCAAGGTGCCCGATACTGATTAGGTTCAGTGATCGATTCAGTCTAAGAATTTTGGATATGGAGTTCATTTATGAACCAGGTCCCATCAGATATCCAGATATATTCTAAGACAGGTATTACTCAATTCGGGAGATGGTTTTCTCCGCGAACTTGAGATTAAGAGAGATACAGAAAGAAACTTCTAGGCGGATCCACTCACCGAGGCTATTTCTCGAACACAATAGTTTTACAAACGGGCTTTGTGAAACTGATTAGTAGAGGAGTTGGATGTTCGGTTTCACACAGGCTGTGAGTAGTCGACATCGCAATATTAGCCTTGAGTGCAAGTGGGAGATTGTTGGAGATAGTGCCCTCATAGTCAATTATTGGATCGCAGGTACGTGATTGCAATGATTGCGGAGGACCTATCCCGGTAGCACAGTCTTACTCGAGATGATAGTATGCTATCTGGTTTGCCTTTATCAGTCGTGTACATGTTCAGGTGACTGATTGCATGTTACACTTTGATAGAGCCCTTAGGATCTTGCTTTACTACCAACAGTATGATGGCGATCATATACGTGAGAGTTGGGTAGTTTATATGCATATCCTTAATTGTGGTCCCTAGTCGTGGGAGTTTCGAGACAGGGCATCGATACTCCGGAGTAGACTAGTGTGTACAGTCGAGACCCCGACGAGGGGCGGTGGCCGGTCTCACAAGCCACTGGTGTCAGTTGGATCACCTAAGATGTATACAGGTGCTCATTGGGTTATGAGTACACCGGACAGGACTCGCCGGGAATCTGCTAGTTAGTATTATATCTACCGTCAGATAGCAGTTCCCTGGTAACATGTGTACAGGTTAGTTCATCGACCTGAGGTCGTCATTTGTCTCGTGTGAGTTCCCACTGTGCTTTGATTTCTACCCTACCACGGCTCAAAGGAGTCGTGCAAACAGGTAGTTTTTGGGTACAGTCCCGAGCCATATGGAGGCACGTGAGCGGATCGGCAGGGGATTCGTCTCTCCCGGTATTGGGGGCGATGTCGTGCTGTGTCTAAGAGAGCCATTACACAAAGTCCATGGCCATGGCAGGAGATTTACTGGTAGGTACTCCATTAGTATCTCAGGGTGTAATTGGGCTTCACTCCGACACGACTTATACTGCTATTGGGGGTCTGACGTTACTAGCCCCCTAGGCGGATATGCAATACTCATTGACGAACGGACCGGACTGTATATACATTGTCACTGTTAGGCTCAGTAGGGTTTTCCGGATGAGTACGCTCATCGGCATCCCTTGAGGTCAGTCCATGGGCAGCCGTTACGCATTGCTAGTGCCGCTGACGGTTTGTGGTTAAACCCACTGCCAGGGTGCTGACGAGTCATTAGAGTCCCCCACAGGCAGTTTCCCAAGTTCGGGCGAAACGTTGTAGAGGCCGTATGGTTTTATGGCAGGGTTCGGAAAATGCACGTGCGTTTACGCACGTGTTATTTTTCGGGCAGATGATACTGGTCGGCTTTGGTTTAAGCCGGATCCGAGTATTATATTGAGTAGGTATAATATCTTTGTCTCAGTTGCATTTGTATTCGGTCGTAATACAAATGCGGGTATATTTATACAGTTTCGGGGTTGTCCTGAAATTCGTTTCAGGATCACTTTTGGAAGTTGCCAGTTTCCAGTTTTCTATCTGCCGTCTTTTAACATTTGGTTAAAGACGGATTTATCTTTTCTTGGATGAGAGTGAGTCATGCTTCTAGAAGGTTCTAGAAGGTTCTAGATTGGGTGAGGTGTCGAGTGACTCATGCTTTGATATCAACCATTTCTTGTTTAGCTAAAGATCTTTATGCTTGATATTTGTTGATAATATCTTTTGGGTTATGATAAGGTTGCATCCTACGGTCACCCCCCTCTCCTACGGTCACCTCCCTCATTCTATAAAGAGGCCGGCCCCCTCTCTCTCTCTCTTATGTTTGTTGATTTCATTCGGGAAAAAGATATGATAGATTTTGGGGTGCATGGAATTTTACAGTTCATTTCATTCCATCACCCAATTCCCTCGGCAACTTCATTAACCGATCGTCCACGGATTTGGACGAAGTGAGACAAAGTCATCTACTCATTCTCTACATCAATCTTGGTCGTCTCTTTTAGCAAACTTGACGATCGAGTTGCCTCGAGTCAGAGGCGGGAGCCCGTTTAAAGAACCGATCATGTGGTGCCACCTCGACGGAGGAGATCGGAGATCGACGAGATCGGAGCAGCCGCAACGGAGCGTGGGATGATGGTTGAAGAACGAAGGACTCGGATCGTTCGGTATAACCATTCTACACTCTTTACAGTTTGTTAGTTTAGCAATAATGGCAGATCCGGGTTAAAGTATACGATAGCGCCAGTTTAAAAGTTTTGTTCCGCATTTTGGCGTCTGTAGACTGCCGTGGCGCTAACGTAGACTTACAACGAGTAACCGGGTTCTAGAGTCTAGTTGGGGGCCATCTCAAGGAGTCGAGACCGGGTCGCCAACCTCTAAGAATTGGTAGGATTGCTTGCTGCTCTCGTAGGGGTCTAGGGATGTGGGCTTGGCTATTCATCACGACCGTGGAATCCGTTTTTTTCATTACTGGCTTAATCTAAAACACGGACCTCCTAGTATATCCTATATTTCATATATTTGCTTCTACTGGTTTCTGAGATATGATGTGATCATATAACTGCGTGAAAAGAATGCTACTTATATATGATATACTAGTAGACACTATATATGTTTTGCATCCGCGCAAGTCCTGATCCCGCCCTGCCGTAAGTTAAGTAACCTTACGGTGAAGAGCTAGGTCCTTGTGGCGAATGCGGATGGCATATATGTGTGTTTTATTTTCATTTCTTCTGTGATGTTGAGGAAACATAAATGATGGGACACCATTAATGAGATTAATGAAAAGAAAAGAAACCTAAAGATGTTATAGAATCAATTTTTTCAAAAGGTAGCTCTAGTTCTTGCTTTGCATAGCGGTATTCCATTATAAATATCTAGCGGCTCATTCGATGAGGAAAGAGCCTAGATCCCTTTACCGAGAATGACCTCTTTAGAAAAACTAGCATATGCTACTGTTGGGGTTTGCTAGCGCCCTGGCCATCTACCTAAAGCTCCGTGTAGTAGTCCCTTAGCTCCGTGTAGTGGTCCCTGAACTCTTCTTAGGCTCCATTAGGCGATAGGAACGAGCTTGCTTAAGTATCTTCGGGGCCGAAGATGATCTACGTTGAGGAATCTTTAACTTAAGCTACCTCTTCACTAATTGAGGAATTAGTGAAGTAAACAACCTATACTAAATGGCTAGTTTGGTATGGATTGATGAAGTAGGTATTTTGCTCACTTTAGAAATATTTTTCTCTCTTTCTTTCTTCACTTCATGAAAAGCTAGAGAGAAAAAAAGGAGGTCAAGAAGATGATCAAGTGTGAAAAATATCTCAAGAGATATTAGTAGAGAGTTAACCATGGCTAAAGATAATGGTTGGGTTAATAAATATCTAGAGTAAAACAAAATTAGTTGACTAAGTTAAGGCTTTTACATGCTTCCACAAGCATCTTAAGCCAAGACATTTTCCATCTAATTTTGGTTTATCCCTTAATAATTAAATCACCCAAATAATCTTTAGTTTGGTGTGAGTCTCATAGACCCATATCCAATGTATCATCTAGCATGACACAATAGTAAATACATTAATATATATCTCATATATATTTATATGTATTTGTAGAAAAGAAATTCTTAAGTGAGCTAATATTAGTTAATATATATCAATATATCAAATATATAATTATATATTAAATTATTAAATCAATACTTGATTTAATAATCCGTCTATATCACATACAACCTACTAATATCATTTATATGTATATCAAATATAAATATAACAAATTATGGAATCAACACTTGATTCAATAATCCAGTTATATCATATATAACCTATGTCGCGAGATTAGAATACTGTATCACATACACGTATCAATCTTGGTCCCGCACATATCACATATGTGCCCTACTTCGCTTCGCTTGAGCTAGGAAACCTCTGTGTAGGACTTTAAAGACTCGTCAATACGCCGACAGTAGGTAATGATCATATCAGCCACCCACAAGCCGTCAGCGATACTAGCTGTGTAGGGTTGCTAGGCACGCGCACAAGGGTCTACGAGGCATCAACCATGCCCGATTGAAAATTTAGCCGTGCCGAACAACCCGAATACGGATCTTTAAACTAGAGATTAGACGAAAACTAACATGCTAAACATTTTAACACTAAGTGAGAGGGATTACAACCTTTGTAGATCCGGTCCTTCACTTCATATGCTCCGTGTTGTGGTCCCTTCGCTGCGATCATCGGGTTCCGGACTCTCGAGAGGTTCCACGAAGAGAAAGATGCAACCTTTGCTTCCGATCTTCGATACTAAGATGATCTACCTTGAAGTTCCGTTAACACAAGCTAACACTCATGAAATGATGTGAACACCCTCATCTAAATGGCAAGGAAAGATGAGGATGATGAAGTAGGATTTTTGCTCTCTTTATTTATCTTTTTCTCATATTTATTCATCACTTTGGAAAAATCTAGCAAGCTTTTTCATGAAAGAATGAAGGAAGAAGAAGAATAGTGATCCATTTCCTTTTGTGATGAATAATGAAAGGATTAATATGAAGAATAATGCAACCATGGTTGACTTAACCATTTTAGAGAATTAACCAAGGGTTAGCGTTTGGGTTGAGTTAAGAATGAGTCACTTGTAAATATCTTTTCCAAAACAAAAAGAAAACCTTCTAGAAACATCTAGAAATCCAAACCCAAATCCAAACCCTAATCATGTTTAAACTCCACAAAACAAGTTGCATTAGTTATCATATCATGTTACAATATTATATATCACATATATAATATTTATCGTAACAAAATAAAATAATACAATTAACATATATCACATATATATCAATGTATTACCCGAGTGAGAAAAAGAATCTTTTAGTGAGCTAATATTAGATAATGTAATTTAATATATCATATATATTATTATACATTAAATTATCGAATCAACACTTGATCCGACAATCCGGCTATATCGCATATAACCGACTAATATTTATCCGTACCGATTCATCGAATCAACACTTGATCCAATGACCCGGTTGATATCAAATATCGCGAGAATAGAATACGGTATCTCATATCGTATTATCCTCGGTCCCGCACATATCACATATGTGCTCCTACTCCGTTTTGCCTGAGCCAAGAAACCTCTGTGTAGGACTATAAAGAATCGTCAATACGCCGGCAGTAGGTGATGATCATATCAAACACCCACAAGCTGCAAGCGGTCAGCTAAACGTAATAGCTACCCAGGTATTGAGCACTCAGAAGATCAACAAGCAAGCCTGTACATTCTCCTGTGAATCCAAACAGTAACACTCCCGTACAGTCCGGTCTCGTCGTCTGATATGTTGCATATCTCGCCTAGGGGTGGTAAACGTCAGACCCCAGTAGCTCGATAAGTCGTGTCGATATGAGGTCTATAACAGTTCGAGAAACTACTGATAACACTTACCAGTAAATCTCAGCAACCCTGGCCAGGGATTTCCGGTTATAGCCAATCGAACACAGCACAACATCAACTCCCTATACCGGGAGAGACGAATCCCCTCCTATCGCTCATTGCCTCCATGTGATTCGCGACTGTACCCAAAAGCCACCTTTTTGCACGCCCTCTTGGACGTGGTATGATGGAAAACAAAGCACAATGGGAATCACACAAGACTCTATGACGATCTCGGGTCAACAGACTACTCTGTACCAGTGTCACCGGAGAACTGCCATCTGACGTGAGGTATAATACCATCTGGGAGTTCTCGGCGAGTCCGTCCAGTGTACCCAGTCTCCACTGAGCACCCGTACACCATCCTTGATGTCAAACATCGATGGATATGGGATCATCCATCGCCCATCATATGGGTCAAGATGCGTATACGCTAGTCTACTCTGGTGTATCGATGCCCTGTCTCGATACACCCTCGACTAGGAACAGTTATAGGATGTACTTGTCGACTACCATGGCCCCACTAGTATGATCTCATCATAGTCCCAGTAGTCGAGTACATATCATAAGGGCTTTATCAACATGTAACATAGAGACAATCAGAGTATATGTTAAGATAAAGTACAACCAGATAGCATACTATCATGTCGAGCAAGAAAGTCCTCCCTATATATGTCCTAGCATCCACTACAATATACATCGTATGTACAGTAATGGCCTCTAGGGCATACATATAACTAACAATCTCCTACTTGCACTAGGGCCATCTGTTGTGGTATCACATACCCAACAATTAGCTGTGGTTGTAGTATCTCATACTCAACTATCCCATAAAAGTCTCTACTGGGAAAAAGGCCTTTGTGAGTGGATCCGCGCTGTTGTCCTCTGTGTCTACTCTCCTAACCTCGATCTCCCTGGAGATCAACCATCTCCATGATCAGGTGATACTGCCTAAGAATTATATCTGGATTTCTGATGGGACGGTAGTTCCTTGGCTAAAGCCACAACTCCATTGTCACACAATGGTAGGAACGAAGTTCATCTTATAAACTTATATCTATCCAGACTGCCTCTTTGGTAGCATCCTTGGTAACGATGTATCTTGCCTTTAATCGTCTAGTAAGTCACGGTATCTAGCTTGGAACTCTTCCAACATACCGTCCCTCCACTGAGGGTATAGACAAGCCTGCGACTGACATTCAGTCGTCCTTATCACCCTGGAACCTTTCCAGTGATTCTCCCCAAGATCGATTGATACCATCTCACTACAACTAGTGAGAATCCTAACATCCAATTAGATCTATCTCATAGATCCAAAATCCAGGATTTAGGAGGTATCATTTTGATCCTATATGGAGAATCTTCGTGACAAGCGGAGATTGACCGAGCGTAGCATAGGAAACTCCTTCCCTATCAAGAGTATGTCATCCATGTACTCTACGAGGATCATCACCATACTCTCTACTATCTTTTTGTATATACAAGGTTCATCTACCATTTTGATGAAGTCAAACTCTTTGACTACCACATCAAAACAGATGTTCCAACTCCGCGATGCCTGTTTTATCATATAAAACATCTTGCACACGTTTCCGCTGCTCCCACTGTCTACGAAGCCCTCTGGCTGTGTACTTATAGACACACTCTTCTAAAACATCATTTAGAAAAGAAGTCATGACACCCAACCACCAGATATCGTAGTCATGGTATGTAGCCGTGGCAAGTAGGATCTGGATGGACTTAAGCATAGCTCCTTAGAAAAGGTTTCATCATAATCCATACCTGGTCAATGATGCAAACCTTTAACAAGTCTAGCTTTGAAAGTCTCAACTTTTCCATGTACACTAAGTAATCTTCTCAAGATATATTTTCTCCTGATGGGGATTTAACCCTTCAGATAAAGCAACCAAAGTCCATACTTTGTTGGTGTATAAGGATTCCATCTCAGATCGATAAGCATCCAGCCTTTCTTACAGAGTCCCACTCCTGATGGCCAGCCCGAAACTAGTTGGGTCATCATCTCATGATGCAATCCTCGCTCCCACTGTCATAGAGAAACCAAAGTATCTCTCAGGTGGATGAGGAACCCTACTAGATCGGCGGAGAGGCTGAGGTTCGTTGGAAACTATTGAATCCTTTGGTTCTACCAAATCATGAGTTGCAGTTTGTATAGCTGGAACATTTCCAGTTCTACATGACAGACCTTACCTTGAGCTTGTTCGGATTTTGCTTTTAAACATAGGCCGGACAACCCCAAATCTTAACTAACTTAAGATATGGGCTCTTCCCTTTCCATATCACATATGAAGTGGTAGGAAACTGATTTGATTGGAACCCTTATTCAATAGGTATGCAGCTTCACAAGTGCATAACTCCCAAAAGAAAATAGGAAACTCAGTAGTACTCATCATAGAGCACACCATATCAAATAGGGTGCTATTGCTCCGCCCCGATATACCATCGTGCTATGGTGTATACGGAGGAGTAATGCTGAGAGAGAATCTCATTCTCCTTTAGAATAGTCCAGGAATTCCGTGCTCAAGTATTCTCCTCCTTGATCTCATCAAAGGACATAATACTTATACCCGTTGTTGGTTCTCTACTTCTAACTTATATTCTTTGAATATCTTAAAAGGTTCGGACTTGTGTTTCAACAGGAACATATGTCTGAATCTTTTGAGATCATCAGAGAATGTAATGAAGTACAAAGAACCGGTCTTGGCATGTGTAGACAGGGGACCTTCATACATCAGCATGTATCAATCCCTAGAGTTCACTAACTCTTTCTCTGTTTCCAATAAACAGAGCTATGGTCATCTTATCTTTGTGACACGACCGGCAAGTTTCACAAGATGTAAATTCAAATAGATTTAAATATGCATCTAAATGTAACTTTAGCCAGTCGGGTCACATTGACATGACCTCGTCTACAATGCCTCAAGAAGGATTCGTTCATATCTGAACTCTTCCTCTTGTGTGTGTTCCGTATACTAAGAACTGTAGTTTGATTTAGAACGTTAATGCTTTTAGATAACGTGCCTGAACCGATCAACTCTTGATATAGGAAATGTTCAAAACATTATCCAACAATACAAAATTATATCACTTCTTTACTAATAAAGAAACTGATATGATGTTATATATCAGGTTCGGTATCTAATAACATTTGTTCAGAATCAATGTATTCTGGTAATACAGGGTGATAGTGACCAACAGACTTGGCTGCAACACTTGCACCGTTTTCTGTCTCATGAAACTTATCACCCGTTCTCAGTTCTCTACCTTTCTGTAGCCCATGTAACAGATTACATATGCGGGATCCTGATCCGGTATCTCATACCCAGGACGTAAAGGATACTGAGAAACAGTTCTCTGTAATGAACACACCCGAAGATGATGCATCAACATGCACTTTCTTCGTTTGGGCGGCACGGGAAATCTGGTATTCCCCAATTTCCTGCTCTATCTTATAATAATTATAAGTTGGAGCGGGACCAACGTTCCCCAGCTCAGTATAACAAGCGGGTTCGGTCAATATATCCGTTTTATTATCTTGATTAAGGCGTGATATGGTCGCTACCTGGAGAGAGAGAGAAGAAAACACTCAGCGTATGCTCTTGCAAGATTAGATTGGTTATCTAATATATCTAATCAGGATGTCTCCCACTTTTTTAATCAAATCTTCCTTCAAACCCTAAAAGGAAAGACTAGCCGGGATTAATTACACGCTACAAGTTCGCCAATCTTTCAGCAAGGCCAGTGTCGGTACTTTGAGGGAGGTCCCCCGTGCTTTCGCACGAACCTAATTAAAGTAAACCTCGTTTTTCCAGAGGCGTAACCTCGTTGACACCTTTCTAGACACCTACTTGATCGGCTAATTGTAATGTGTAAAACTCTCCCAGGAGTAACTCTTACTCGCAGCGGGTATCGGGATCCAACTATCTCATAGAAGGTATGCAATCTCATTGCAAATTTCAACACTTGAAATTCCCGATAATATTTTTCCCCAAGCGATTTATGACCTTGACAAGGTCAAAAAACCATAGACCGTAAGTCAAGTTCAACCCGTCATTTCCTGATTGAATTAAACCCACCCGCACGACCCTTGACAAGGTCAACAAAGTCGCACGACTACCCTAATCCAATCGCATCATATGCTTATACAGATAAGCAGTAATCAGCTACCGCACACTATGCCTTGACAAGGTCAACAAACGCAGCACGAATACTAACTATTACTTATCTGAAATGACGGAGGGCTACGACGGGTTTTTCAGAAAACCCTTTGCGTAATGAACTTGATATCGTTGTAGAATCGAGTGATTTTAAATGGAGTGTTTTTTAGGCTTTTCTAGTTTTGCTAAAGGGGTCACTCCCGGTGAAGGGATCGTCGGCCCTTTCCTCATCGAATAAGGTGCAGGATATTTCACAAATACCACTATGCAAAGCAAGAACTATAGAAGCAATCAAAAGACAAACCGAGTTTGTAGCATCTGCCAGTTATTGCTAAAGGAGTCACTCCCGGTGAAGGGATCTCGGTCCTTTCCTTATCGAATAAGGTGCAAGATGTTTTACAAGGAACACCGCAATGCAAAGCAAGAACTGTAGCTACCAGTTTTTATTAAACAAGTTTCTACAACATCTTAGGTTTCTTTTATTTCATTAATCTTATTAATGAAGTCCCATTTTATTATGCTTCACAAGCATCTCTTTTGAAACGAAATCTGCAATATAACATATATCTCATATATATAATAAAAACATTCGTCACAGGCAGTAATATGATCTCATCACAGAACATTGCAGCAGAAGAACATATATGAAATATTGGATATACTAGGACGTCCGTGTTTTCAATACGAGCCTGTATAAAACACGGATTCCACGGTCGCGATGAATAGCCAAACCCACATCCTTAGACCCCTACGAGAGCGGCAAGTAACACTGCCAATTCTAGGGTTAGGAGACCCGGTCTCGACTCCTCGAGATGGTCTCCCACTGGACCCTAGAACCCGGTTACTTGTGCTCCCCGCCTTGGGTCTACCTAATGCGGAAAAGTAAATAATATACAACGGTGACATCTTCCGCAACCTGGAAGTGCCCCAATAAAAGAATATTACATACAAATGAATTTTACATGAATGAAAAAGAAAAACTCTCATCTCACATAAAACCCCGGCTATTCAGAACGCGACGATCCAATATAACATATCACAGCAACACATAATATCTCATATCATCAACGTAAGCAAGTATGCGTATCCCGATTGTCGTTGATGTATAGCAACGAAGCCGGTGATACACCACATACTACGCTTACGGTCACAGAAGAGAAAGTGTAAAACTACAACAGTTGGAATCCGCAACCTCTTTAGACATCGCATGCCTAACCTAATGAATTCCTTAGACATCGCATGCCTAACAATTATAAACCCCGCATTTTAGTCTCATTATCGAAAACTCTTTTCAATGTCAAGTCGGGCAATTCAACAAGATTCCCGACATCCTGATAGAATGCTCGTCGCAAACTTTAGTAGATGGCCGCACCCCCAGATGCCGTCGACGAAGTGCACTAAGGCGGAACACCGCTGCCACGAGCATCCGAACGGATGCTTTCGGCGACGGGGTTCTCCTACAGTCACTTGGTCGGGGCTTTGGGGCGTGGCTGTCTATTAAGTTTACCCGGCGAGTATCCGCGTACTCTACGTGATTGCGACGGACTTTTGATCACATCAAAATTCCGTGGCAACCGATCATCTGAGACTAAACTGCTAGATTTATAACATTCAAATTAGTTATCTCATAACTACCTGTGGATTCCAAATATTGTATCACATTCCAGATAAATAGAAAAAGTTAAACTTTCCGATCGAATAATCAAACACTCAAGATTTCCCCAATATATCTCAACACTTGAAATCAGTTTAAAAACATCCATCATATGCCACAGTACCAATGGTCCAGCCGTAGAAGGGTCAAGCCAACGCCTCACATGTGGCACGTCGTACTGCCCCAAACCCTAAGGTTCAAAAGGCAGTTCAAGACGGTCACATAATCGAGTTAAGGTTTGTTGTCTTCTAGAGGGTCCATCGCGTTACTTGCACGACTTAGAACGTTCTTAAACACGAGAAAAAATCCAACTTTTGAAAAATTTTCCGACAGGGGAAAAAGTGAGTTATTGATATCCGTTCGAACTTTTTAACAGTTTCTAAAATTATCCGGACAAAACTAAACAAAGTTAAAATATCCGATTGAATCTTTAAGTCCCTAATACAACCCAGATAATTCAACAGTTGAATAAATATTAAAAATTCCCATAAAATACAACATTAAAAGATAGGAGTTACTGTGAAAAGCACGTGCCAAGAGTCGACTATTTGGCCGCGGAACCGCCGCACATGCTGGGGTGGGGCCGCGGTTCCGCGGCTATTTAGTCGACTTGCGCTCACGTGCTTCACAGTAATTCTTATAATTACCAGCTGTAATTTTTGGATATTTTTAATTCACAAAAAGCCAAATTTTCAGAAAATTTCCAGAGAGTGGGTTTTATCGGGTTTTCCGGGTTCGATCGGAATTTAAACTTCGTCTAGACTTCGCCTATAGCTCTAGCTTGGCTCTGATACCACTGTAGGGTTGCTAGGCACGCGCACAAGGGTCTACGATGCATCAACCATGCCCGATTAAAAATTTAGCCGTGCCGAACAACCCGAATACGGATCTTTAAACTAGAGATTAGGCGAAAACTAACATGCTAAACATTTTAACACTAAGTGAGAGGGATTACAACCTTTGTAGATCCGGTCCTTCACTTCATATGCAACCTTTGCTTCCGATCTTCGATACTAAGATGATCTACCTTGAAGTTCCGTTAACACAAGCTAACACTCATGAAATGATGTGAACACCCTCATCTAAATGGCAAGGAAAGATGAGGATGATGAAGTAGGATTTTTGCTCTCTTTATTTATCTTTTTCTCATATTTATTCATCACTTTGGAAAAATCTAGCAAGCTTTTTTATGAAAGAATGAAGGAAGAAGAAGAATAGTGATCCATTTCCTTTTGTGATGAATAATGAAAGGATTAATATGAAGAATAATGCAACCATGGTTGACTTAACCATTGTAGAGAATTAACCAAGGGTTAGGGTTTGGGTTGAGTTAAGAATGAGTCACTTGTAAATATCTTTTCCAAAACAAAAAGAAAACCTTCTAGAAACATCTAGAAAGCTTAACCCTAATCCAAACCCTAATCATGTTTAAACTCCACAAAACAAGTTGCATTAGTTATCATATTATATATCACATATATAATATTTATCGTAACAAAATAAAATAATACAATTAACATATATCACATATATATCAATGTATTACCCGAGTGAGAAAAAGAATCTTTTAGTGAGCTAATATTAGATAATGTAATTTAATATATCATATATATTATTATACATTAAATTATCGAATTAACACTTGATCCGACAATCCGGCTATATCGCATATAACCGACTAATATTTATCCGTACCGATTCATCGAATCAACACTTGATCCGATGACCCGGTTGATATCAAATATCGCGAGAATAGAATACGGTATCTCATATCGTATTATCCTCGGTCCCGCACATATCACATATGTGCTCCTACTCCGTTTTGCCTGAGCCAAGAAACCTCTGTGTAGGACTCTAAAGAATCGTCAATACGCCGGCAGTAGGTGATGATCATATCAAACACCCACAAGCTGCAAGCGGTCAGCTAAAAGTAACAGCTACCCAGGTATTGAGCGCTCAGAAGATCAACAAGAAAGCCTGTACATTCTCCTGTGAATCCAAACAGTAACACTCCCGTACAGTCCGGTCTCATCGTTTGATATGTTGCATATCTCGCCTAGGGGTGGTAAACGTCAGACCCCAGTAGCTCGATATATCGTGTCGATATGAGGTCTATAAAAGTTCGAGAAACTACTGATAACACTTACCAGTAAATCTCAGCAACCCTGGCCAGGGATTTCCGGTTATAGCCAATCGAACACAGCACAACATCAACTCCCTGTACCGGGAGAGACGAATCCCCTCCTATCGCTCATTGCCTCCATGTGATTCGGGACTGTACCCAAAAGCCACCTTTTTGCACGCCCTCTTGGACGTGGTATGATGGAAAACAAAGCACAGTGGGAATCACACAAGACTCTATGACGATCTCGGGTCAACAGACTACTCTATACCAGTGTCACCGGAGAACTGCCATCTGACGTGAGGTATAATACCATCTGGGAGTTCTCGGCGAGTCCGTCCAGTGTACCCAGTCTCCACTGAGAACCCGTACACCATCCTTGATGTCAATCATCGATGGATATGGGATCATCCATCGCCCATCATATGGGTCAAGATGCGTATACGCTAGTCTACTCTGGTGTATCGATGCCCTGTCTCGATACACCCTCGACTAGGAACAGTTATAGGATGTACTCGTCGACTACCATGGCCCCACTAGTATGATCTCATCATAGTCCCAGTAGTCGAGTACATATCCTAAGGGCTTTATCAACATGTAACATAGAGACAATCAGAGTATATGTTAAGATAAAGTACAACCAGATAGCATACTATCATGTCGAGCAAGAAAGTCCTCCCTATATATGTCCTAGCATCCACTACAATATATATCGTATGTACAGTAATGGCCTCTAGGGCATACATATAACTAACAAGCTGGACTTAATGGATACCCAGGTATTGAGCGATCAGAAGATCAACAAGCAAGCTTGTCCAAACTACCGTGAATCCAGTAAGTAATACTACCGTACAGTTCGGTCTCTTTGTCTGATATGTCGCATATCGAGTCTGGGGTGGTAAACATGAGACCCCAATAACTTGATAAGTCATATCGTTGTGAGGCTTATAACGGGTCGAGAAACTACTGATAACACTTACCGGTAAATCTTATCATCATCCCTGACCAGGGACTTCCTGTTATAGCCAATCGAGCATAGCGCAACATCAAACCCCAATACCAGGAGAGACAAAACCCCTCATATCGCTCATTGCCTCCATGTGACTCGGGACTGTACCCAAAATCCACCTGTTTTCACGCTCTCTTAAGCGTGGTATGGAGGAAATCAAAGAATAGAGGGAATCACATAAGACTCTATGACGATCTCGGGTTTAAAGACTAACTTGTACCAGTGTCACCAGAGAACTGGTATCTGACGATAGGTATAATACCATCTAGGAGTTCTCGGCGAGTCCTATTCGGTTTACCCATTCTCCAATGAGCACCTGCGTACAATCTTTGATTTCAAACACCAATGGATGTGGGATCATCCATCGCCCCATACAGGATCAAGAAACGTACACACTAGTCTACTTTGGAATATCGATGCCCTGTCTCGATACTCCTTCGACTAGGAACAATTAAAGGATGTGCTTACGGACTACCCTGGCCCTACTAGTATGATCTACATCATAGTCCTGGTAGTCAAGCCAACATCCTAAAGGCTTTATCAACATGTATCAGAGAGAGACAGAATAATAATACTAGTATAAATGTTAAGATAAAGTGCAACCAGATAGCATACTATCATGTCAAGAAAGAAAGTCCTCTCTATAGGTTTTAATCCCCAGGATGTAGGAGGCATCACCCATATCCTTCATGGAGAACCTTTGTGATAAGAAGAGCTTGACCGAGTGTAGCATATGAACATCATTTCCTATCAAGAGTATATCGTCCACGTACAATACGAGGAAGACAATCTTACTCTCTGTAACCTTCTTGTATATACAAGGTTCATCTACGTTTTTGATGAAATCAAACTCTTTGACTGCCACATCAAAACAGATGTTCCAGCTCCGCGATACCTGCTTTAATCCGTAGATTGATTTAAGCTGCTTACACACCTTTCCGCTGCTCCCACTATCTATGAAGCCCTCTGGCTATGTCATGTACACGCTCTCTTCTAAATCACCATTTAGAAAAACGGTCTTGACATCCATCTGCCAGATTTCATAGTCATGGTATGTAGCGATGACAAGTAGGATCCGGATGGACTTAAGCATACCCACTGGAGAAAAGGTTTCATCATAATCCACACCTGGTCATTGACGAAAACCTTTTGCTACAAGTATAACTTTGAAAGTCTCAACTTTTTCATCTACACCAAGTTTCTTCTTAAAGATCCACTTGCTCCCAATGGGTTTTACCCCTTCAGGAGCAACTTCCAAAGTGCATACTTTGTTGGTGTACATGGATTCCATCTCAGATCGCATTGCATCCAGCCATTTCACAGAGTCCCCACTCGTGATGGCCTGCTCGAAACTAGTTGGGTCATCATCTTCCATGATGCAATCCTCTCTCCTACCGTCTACGAGAAAACCGTAGTATCTTTCAGGTGGATGAAGAACCCTGCTAGATCTGCGGAGTGGCTGAGATTTGTCGGGGACAATTGAATCCTCCGGCTCCATCAAATCATCAGCTGTAGTTTGTGTAGCTGGAACTTCTTCCAGTTCTACCTCATGACCACTAATTTCTTTCACAAGAAATTCCTTTTCTAAAAAGATGGCATGTTGAGCAACAAACATCTTTTGTTCCTCAGAGTGGTAGAAGATATGCCCCTGCGTATATTTGGGATATTCAACAAACTTATACATAACAGACCTTGCCTCGAGCTTGTACGGATTTTGCTTTTTAACATAAGCCGGACAACCCCATATCTTAATGAAATTAAGGCATGGTCTCCTCCCCTCCCATATATCATATGGAGTAGTAGGCACGGATTTGGTTGGAACCCTATTCAGTAGGTATGTTGTCGTCTCAGGCGCATAACCCCAAAAGCATATAGATAACTCAGCAACACTCATCATAGAGCGCACCATATCTGATAGTGTGCGATTCCTCCACTCCAATACACCATTGTGCTGTGGTGTATACGGAGGAGTGAGCTGAGAGAGAATTCCATTCTATTTTAAATTGTCATGGAATTCCGTGCTTAAGTATTCTCTTTCCCGATCAGATCGTAGAATTTTAATAATTTTACCCGTTTGGTTCTTTACTTCGCACTTGTATTCCTTGAATTTCTCAAAAGTTTCAGACTTATGTTTCAACAGGAACACATGTCCGAATATTAAGAGATCATCGGTGAATGTAATAAAGTATGAAAAACCATTCCTGGCATGTGTAGACCTAGGACCACATACATCACTATGTATCAGTCCCAAGAGTTCAGTAGCTCTTTCTCCGTGTCCAATAAACGGAGTTTTGGTCATTTTGCCTTTGAGACATGACTGGAAAGTTTCATAAGATATAAATTCGAATGGGTTCAAATCTCCATCCTTATGTAACTTAGCTAGTCGTGTCGCATTGATATGATCTAGTCTACAATACCACAAGAAGAATTCGTTCATTTCTGAACTTTTCCTCTTGTGTGTGTTCTGTACGTTAAGAACTGCATTTTGATTCAGAACGTATAAACCGTTATATAACGTACCAAACCCAATCAACACTTGATTTAGGAAAATGTTCATAACATTTTTCTCTACTACAAAGTTATATCCTTCTTTATCTAATAAAGAAATTGATATTAAATTGCACATCATAAATGGTACGTAATAACAGTCGTTCAAGATCAATGTATTCTCATTTGGTAATACAGGGTGATATTCACCAACTACTTTGGCTGCAACATTTGCACCATTCCTTACTTTTAGAGAATGTTCACCTTTTCCCGGTTCTCTACCTCTCTTAAGCTCCTGTAACATATTACATATGTGGGATTCTAATCCGGTATCTAATACCCAGGACGTAGAGTGTACTGAGAAACAGTTCTCGGTAACGAACACACCCGAAGAAGACGCATCAACATGCGCATTCCTCGTTCGGGTCGCATGGGAATTCGGATATTCCTCTATTTCCTGCTCAGACTTATAAGAATTATAAGGTAGAGCGGAACCAACATTCCTCAGCTCAGTATAATAAGCAAGTTCGGTCAATACATCAATATTATTATCTTGATTAAGGCGTATCATGGTCTCTACCTGGAGAGAGAGAGAAGAAAACAATTTAGCGTATGCTCTTGCAAGATTAGATTGGTTATTATTTTATCTAATCAGAATGACTTCCACTGTTTTTATCAAATCTTCCTTCAAACCCTAAAAGGTAAGACTAGCTGGGATTAATTATACCCTACAAGTTCGCCAATCGTTTAGCCAGGCAAGTATTGGTACTCCGAGGGAGTCTCCTTATGCTTTTGCATGGAACTAATTAAATAACCTTGTTTCCGCAGGGGCATAACCCCGTTAACACCTTTCTTAGACACCTACTGGATTAGCTAATTGTAAAGTGCAAAACACTCCCAGGAGTAACTCTTACTCGTAGTGAGTATCGGGATCCAACTATCTCATAGAAGGTATGCAATCTCATTGCAAATCTCAACACTTGAAATTCCCGATAATATTTTTACCCCTAGCGACTTATAATCTTGACGGAGGTCAACAAATCATAGGCCGCTAATCAAGTTGAACCAGTCATTTCGTGATTGAATTAAACCCACCCGCACGATCCTTGACGGGGGTCAACAAGGTCGTACGACTACCCTAATCCAATCGCATCATATGCGGCAGATAAGCAATAATCAGCTACCGCACACTACGCCTTGACGGAGGTCAACAAACGCAGCATGAATACTAAATAGTCCTTATCTGAAATGACGGAGGGCTACGACCGGTTTTTAAGAAAACCTTTTGCGTAATGAATTTTATATCGTTGTAGAATCGAGTGATTTGAAAAGGAGTGGTTTAAGCTCCGCTTTTAAAATCGAGTAATTTTCAAAACAATCCGACTGGGTTGCAGCATGTGCTAGCTTTTTATAAAGAGGTCATTCCCGGTGAAGAGATCTCGGCTCTTTCCTCATCGAATGAGGTGTTGGATATTCATAAAGAATACCGCTATGCAAAGCAAGAACTAGAGCTATATTATAAAAATTTGATTCTACAACATCTTTAGGTTTCTTTCCTTTTCATAATCTCATTAATGAAGTTCCATCATTTATGTTTCCTAAACATCACAGAAGAAATGAAAATACAACGTACGCTTACGCTTATGCCATCCACATTCGCCACGGGGTCCCGTCATGCACCGTTAGGTTACTTAACTACCGGCAGAGCGTGGGCAGGACTATGCAAAATATAAGCAACGTTTATTATATATCATATATATAATATAAAGTATTCATCTCACGCAGTTATATGATCTCATCACAGAACATTGCAGCAGAAGTCAACATATGAAGTATAGAATATTCTAGGAGGTCCGTGTTTTAAATCAAGCCAGTAAAAAACACGGATTCCACAGTTGTGATGAATAGCCAAACTCACATCCCTAGACCCCTACGAGAGCGGCAAGCAACCCTACCAATTCTAGAGTTAGGAGACACGGTCTCGACTCCTCGAGATGGTCTCCCACTGGACTCTGGAACCTGGTTACTTGTGCCCCCGCCTTGGGTCTATCCTAATGCGGAAAAGTAAATAATATACATCAATGGTGACATCATCCTCAACCCGGAAGTGTCCCAATAAAAGAATATTACATACAAATTTTTACATGAATGAAAATGAAAAACTCTCATCTCACGCAAAAACCCCTGGCTATTCAAACACGACGATCCAATATAACATATCACAGCAACACATAACATCACATGTCATCAACGTAATTAAATATGCGTATCCTAATTTTCGTTGACGTATAGCAACGAAACCAGTGATACACCATATATTACACTTACGATCGCAGAAAAGAAAATGAAAACCATAATAATTGGAATCCGCAACATCCTTAAACATCATAAATCCGAAATATCACATACTTCGGATTTCATGCCTAACCATATAAATTCCTTAGACATCATAAACCTGGAATATCATATATTCCAAATTTCATGTCTAACGTTATAAACCCGGCATTTTAGTCTCAAATTGAAAATACTTTTCAATAACCAGTCGGGCAATTCAGCAAGATTCCCGAAAAATGATCGAATACTCGTCGGAAACTTTAGCAGACAACCGCACCCCCGATGCCATCGACGAAGTGCTCTTCGGTAGAACACCGTGGCCGCGAGCACCCGAACGGATGATTTTGGCAACGGGGTTCTCCTACATTCACTTGGTCAGGGCTATGGGGCATGGCTATCCAGTAGTGTTATCCGGCGAGTGTTCATATACACTACGTGATTGCGACGGAGTTTTGATCCGAATCAAAACCCCGTGGCAACCGATCAAAAGAAACTAAATTGCTAGATTTACAAAACACTAATTAGTTTTCACAGAAATAATTATTGTGGATTCCAAATATTGTATCACAAACCACAGATATAGTAGACGATGTTAAACATTTCGATCGATTCATCAAGCACCCACAAATCTCAGAGACCTCAACACTTGAGTCTCAGTTAAAAATACCCAGAAAGTGCCAAATGCAACTATGGAGCAGCACAAGAAGGGGGAGTCCTTGCCTCACCAATTGTGCTCGGAACCGCGGCTAAACCCATGGTTTTGCCACGGTTGCGCGGCCGTTTGGTCGAGTTGGGCGCTCATTCTTCTTAAGGATCCATAGAAAACTCTGGATAATTTTATGCATATTTTTAATTTCAAAAATTCCAAATTTTGAATTTTTTTCCAGAAACCCAGATTTTAGGGTTTCGAAAATTCGATCGAACACTTTAACTTCGCCTAGAGCATTCCTAATGCTCTAGCTTGTATCTGATACCATGTTGGGGTTTCTTAGCACGACCACTAGGTTTTAGCAAGTATCGAGTATGCAATTTTAAAAAATCTAGAGTGCTAAGGAACACAAACCTTGAATCGAACTAGAGAATTAGGGTTTTATAAAGCATGTAAACAAACTTTACACTAAGTGAACAAGGAATACAACCTTTGTAGACCGGTCCTTCACTTCTAAAGCTCCGTGTAGTAGTCCCTTAGCTCCAAGTAGTGGTCCCCGAACTATTCTTAGGCTCCATTAAGCGAAAGGAACGAGCATGCTTAAGGATATTCGAGGCCGAAGATAATCTACGTTGAGGAATTTATAACTCAATCTACCTCTTCACTAATTGAGGAATTAGTGAATTAAAAAACTTATACTAAATGGCTAGTTTGGTATAGATTGATGAAGTAGGTATTTTGCTCACTTTAAAATTATTTCTCTCTCTTTCTTTCTTCACCTCATGAAAAGCAAGAAAGCAAAGAAGGAGATCAAGAAGATGATCAAGTGTGAACCCTTGGGTGAAAAAATATCTCAAGAGATATTAGTAGAGAGTTAACTATGGCTAAAGATAATGGTTGGGTTAATAAATATCTAGAGTAAAATAAAATTAGTGGACTAAGTCAAGGCTTCTACAAGCATCTTAAGCCATGATATTTTTCACCTAATTTTGGTTTATCCCTTAATAATTAAATCACCCAAATAATCTTTAGTTTGGTGTTAGTCTCATACACCCATGTCCAATGTGTCATCTAGCATGACACAATAGTAAATATATTAATATATATCTCATATATATTTATATGTATTTGTAGAAAAGAAATTCTTAAGTGAGCTAATATTAGTTAATATATATCAATATATCAAATATATAATTATATATTAAATTATTAAATCAACAAATGATTTAATAATCTGGCTATATCACATACAACCGACTAATATCATTTATATGTATATCAAATATACATATAACAAATTATTGAATCAACACTTGATTCAATAATCCGGTTATATCATATATAACCTATATCGCGAGATTAGAATACTGTATCGCATACACGTATCAATCTTGGTCCCGCACATATCATATATGTGCCCTACTTCGTTTCGCTTGAGCTAGGAAACTTCTGTCTAGAACTCTAAAGACTCATCAATACGCTAGATGTAGGTAATGATCATATCAATCACCCAAAAGCCGTCAGCGGTACTAGCTCGACGTAACGGCTACCCAGGTATTGAACAATCAGAAGATCAACAAGCATGCTTGTCCAAACTCCCGTGAGTCCAGTAAGTAACACTACCGTACAGTCCAGTCTCTTCATCTGATATGTCCCATATCGAGTCTGGGGGTGGTAAACGTCAGACCCCAAAAACATGATAAGTAATGCCGATGTGAGGCTCATAACGGGTCGAGAAACTACTGATAACACTTACCAGTAAATCTCATTCATCAGCCCTGGCCAGGGACTTCCTGTTATAGCCAATCGAGCATAGCGCAACATCAACCCCCAATACCGGGAGAGACAAAACCCCTCCTATTGCTCATTGCCTCCATGTGACTCGGGACTGTACCCAAAATCCACCTGTTTGCACGCTCTCTTGAGCGTGGTAGGGAGGAAATCAAAGCACAGTGGGAATCGCACAAGACTCTATGACGATCTCGAGTCTACACGCTAACCTATACCAGTGTCACCAGAGAACTTCTATGTGACGATAGGTATAACACCATCTAGGAGTTCTCGGCGAGTCCCTTTCGGTGTACCCATTCTCCAATGAGCACCTATGTACACTCTTTGATGTCAGACACCAATGGATGTGGTATCATCCATCACCCTATACAGGGTTAAGAAACGTACACACTAGTCTACTCTAGAATATCGATGCCTTGTCTTGATACTCCCTCGACTAGGAACAATTAAAGGATTTGCTTACGGACTACCCTGGCCCCACTAGTATGATCCGCATCATAGTCCTGGTAGTCAAGCCAACTTCCTAAGGGCTTTATCAACATGTATCAGAGAGAGACAGTATAATAATACAAGTATACATATTAAGATAAAGAGCAACCAGATAGCATATTATCATGTCGAGCAAGAAATTCCTCTCTATATATATCCAAGCATCCACTATAATATACAATCATGTACAATAATGGCCTTTCGGGCATACATATAACTAACAATCTCCAACTTGCACTAAGGCTAGTTGTTGTAGTATCTCATACCCAACATCCCAAAAAGTCTCTCAAATTGTGTCTGGGGGATGGCCTTCGTGAGTGGATCCGCCGTGTTATTCTTCATGTCATCTCTCCTGATCTCGATCTCCCGATGATCAACTATCTCCCGGATCAGGTGATACCGCCTCAGAATATGTCTGGATCGCTGATGGGACCTGGGTTCCTTGGCTAAAGCCAAAGCTCCATTGTTATCACAATACAAAGGTATTGGATGCTCAATGGATGGAACCACACCAAGTTCAGTTATGAACTTCTTCATCCAGACGGCCTCTTTTCCGGCATCGTTGGCAGCGATGTATTCAGCCTCCATCGTCGAGTCTACCACGGTATCTTGCTTGGAACTCTTCCAACATACTGCCCCTCCATTGAGGGTGAAGAAAAAACCCGAGACCGACTTACTATTGTCCTTATCACTCTGGAAGCTCGAATCGGTAAAGGACTCCACCCGGAGTTCACCGTTACCATACACCAAGAACATTTATTTAGTCCTTCTCAAGTACTTAAGAATGTTCTTCACAGCTGTCCAGTGATTCTCCCCAGGATCCGATTGATACCTTCTTACAACACTAAGTGCGTAAGCTACATCCGGTCTGGTACATAACATCGCATACATGATAGAACCGACTGCCGAAGCATAGGGTATCCCTTGCATGCAAGCCCTCTCCAAATCAGTCTTGGGGGACATCACTTTGGAGAGAGTGATTCCTGAGATCGTGGGTAAATTTCTACGCTTGGAATCTTCCATACTGAACCTCTTTAGTATGGTGTCAATGTACCTGGATTAGGACAATCCCAACATCCGTTTAAATATATCTTTATAGATCTTAATCCCTAGGATGTAGGAGGCATCACCCAGATCCTTCATAGAGAACCTTTGTGATAAGAAGAGCTTGACTGAGTGTAGCATAGGAACATCATTTCCTATCAAGAGTATGTTATCCACGTGCAATACGAGGAAGACAACCTTACTCTCCACAACTTTTTTGTATATAAAAGGTTCATCTACATTTTTGATGAAGTCAAACTCTTTGACTGCCACATCAAAACAGATGTTCCAGCTCCGCGATGCCTGCTTTAATTCGTAGATTGGTTTAAGCAGCTTGCACACCTTTCCTGTAACATTTAAGAAAAAATAAAATATTATTTTTGGGAATTTATATAATTGAATAATAAATATTATGAATATTTTAATGTGTGGAGATTAGTTTTAAATGATATGGTATAATTAAATACCGATAAATTAGGAAATATTTGGAAATCTATATTAATTATTGATTTTGAAAGAGATTATAAGAATGGAGCATTCATAGATTTCTTATCATTAATTATATTCTATATTAATGCTAAACTCGATTAAATTTCACTAATCTTGCATTTAAGCTTGGTTATGCATTATGACATGCACTATTGCATATTACAAACCTTATTACATTTTTTTTATGTGACCATGGTTTCATTTGCAAAGAAATGGGGTTTGAATTTTGTTTTAAGGAAAAGAAAAAGAAAATGAATATAGAATAGAGGTTTGGGCAAGAGAGAGAGAGGGTGATGGGTCATTAACTTGGCTTCATTCTTCATCCTCTTCATTATTTTCCCTCCTTCTTCCTCCCATGGCTGCCCTCCATCCTCCACCTCCTCTACCTCCTCACAACAACCCAACATCCACACCAAAACACCATATCCCCTTCACAAAAATTAAGCACAAGCTCACTACAAGCATGGAGGACCAAACAAGTTGGGATTTTGAGCACATGGGGCAACTCAAGAATTTTCTTGAGTTGCCAAATGAGGTAATTCTTTCACCCTCAGCTTAGTAATTGAGTTTGTATAGCCTCTAGATTAGTTTAGAATCTATTCAGTGAGGTTTAGTGATCTTAGAAAATTCCAAGATGAGGTTTTGAGGATTTCTTGAGTTGTGATAGTACAAGTGAGTGTAATTGGTTAATACAAACCCCTTTAGTGTTAAAAACCCGGACCAACCTGAGACAAAACCCCCAAACCCCAAACTTAGAAATCCCCGATATTGGAAGTTGTGGTATTTGTGAGGTGTCATTGGAGATCTCCTATAACCCGGGAACCCTGAAAAATATTTAGCGTTTACAGTGAGGTGTGCAGGTGATTTGGAGTATACCCTAAAGACCCGAGGCCCCATCTCTCATACATGGCCGCAATTTGCGGCTTGGGTACTTCAGATTAGGTTCGTGCTTGTTCTATAGCTCCATTTTCAGTAAATTAGACTTACCATATATGCAAAATTGGCTAATTCAACTTAGGGTAAAATCTGGAGGTGTTTTCTTGAGTTGCTGCTTCGTTTTGCGACTTCGTTTTAACTTGAGTTTTGGTATATGGGTTTTGACTCGGTAGGTTGACGTTCGTACGTCGATATGGGGAGTTGTTTGATTATTCTTGCATGCGTAGACCGTAGGTTTTAACCTATGTACGTTTCGTGTGCCGTTTTGGTTTTTATCCGCGATTTCGGTTTACGATATTATATGTTTATATATAGGCACATTCATGTGGACTTCGGACGACGAGGAAGAGAACGGCGACATCGACTTCGGCAAGCGAGGATCAATGTGAGTAGATATATATCTACGGGGGAAGTCGGGTGGATGGCGTATAGCACCCCCGCAATTTCGTAGGATATGACGCGTTATGATACACACACACACACACACATATGTGTTTTATGAGATGTGTACACTTAGTAAGAAATGCTTTAGCTGACCTTGGGTTAGTTTTAGTGTAGTGTGATGAATGCGTTATTTGTTTAGTTTCTATAGTTGTGAAACCCTGGGGTAAAAGTTCACACACACACATATGCACACAAGTGATATGTTGTTGGTGTATATGTTTATATGTGTGTGTGTGTGTGTGTGTGTGTGTGTGTGTGGATGCGTTGATACACACACACACACACACACATATACATATACGTATACACGGATGGTGAGGATAGTATATGACACATGGAGATGAGTCGATGTGATCGGGTATGATGCCGTGAGATCGGTGATGTGAATTGGGTCGTGTTATGATATACGACATGTTATATGAGTGGATTGTTGGGCGATGTGTTTTCATACACACATGGATATATGTTGATGGTATCGGAATGTACTAGACTTTAGATCAGTACCCCTAGTTCTTGATATTATGATAATGATACCATATGAATAATGAGATAAATATGATATTTGACCCGTAACCCGATTTTGGGATGCTGTACGATGGATTTTACCGTACGAAGAATAAATATGATGATTGATCCACACTCATGATTTGAGGATGTCGTATTATATATTGTATCGTACGTGACGCTATTGAGGCGGGATCGCCGACTACTAGATATATCGACTCAGACTTAGCTGGATTTCATTACCCTTTCGATTAGTCTCTTAGTTTAGTCCTGTAGTTTATCAGGTAGATGTTAGACTGGGCTCGAGTCATACTTATTTTCAAAACTAACGAATCGTGAGTATTTTAAAGACAGCCCGAGAGATACTACGGATATTTCAAAGGCCATACCTTTTCTTAAAAACACCGTAGTCCCTATTTTCTAAACACCACGATTCGTGCTATTTCAAATGCCAAAACTGTATGACTTGTATATATATAATGTGTATTCTTATATGTTACGGTTACTACTTCATTTTCCATATATTCCTGTTGTTCGCATCGTATTGCATGCTTAAATGTGTTTTCGTTAGTTATTATGAAACCCATGCTGTCAGGACACCAGCACCATTATCGATGATGCGTATGCTCCACGTACACCTGCTTGCCGGCTCACACACATCATCATCGGTAATTTTCATGTCACATACACATTAGAAAACACTACTTCATCGGTATAAGTTTCTAGCTGATAGTTTCGACATAGTACTAGTGCGCTTGCTTTCATATGCTAGTTTAGACATTGCATTTATTACTGTGAGATTTCATGCATGTGTATATTCATTTGTCATGCGATATTATGGGGCTTTATGCCGGTATTCACTGTTTAATGACTTTTGATTATGGGATTCGGATTTTCCATGAGATTTCTGGATTTGGAGAAACTGCAAGGATTTATAAACTCATTATCATTTCTAAAAATAGAAATTGCGGTTTTCTCGTGATATGATGTGAGATATGTCCACCATGAGTTCTCTCGGCTCTTGAGCAGTATCATACACCCGATTCGAGGAGGAGGATGAACAGTCTGCGGGTGCATGGTGGACCCGGTGCAGTACCCCGGGACAAGATGGTCGCAGATGATGGCGTTGAGCCCGGCAGGGAAGTACTACCGACCGGTTATTGTGACGCGGCCGATATCCGGAGGATACCGACGTAGTCGTGAGATTTGATGATTTAAGCCAGTCCGGATTGCCGAAGTCCAGGGCCAGTCCGGATTGCCGGAGCCCGAGATATTGAGATTGATTATAAGGGCCAGTCCGGATTGCCGGAGCCCGAGATATTGAGATTTGATGATATGGGCCAGTCCGGATTGCCGGAGCCCGAGATATTGAGACATTAAGATATTCAGATATATGTTTTTTGTCGATGCTTGACATGGATTCTCTGTTGATTTCATTGATGATACTTCGGTTTTTTATACAGAAATCTCATTGAGATATGAAAACAGTTTTCTTATACAAGATGTATTCTGTTTTCATTTTTAATGCATTCGTATATCATATATGCGATATGTTACTACCTGAGGCACTGACACGAGCACTTGGTATTACACTTATGTATAGATGTTTACCCTTGCCATTATTAGATGCTTCGGGATTATATATTATGAGGATATTATTGTATGAGCTAGGATAGAGTCATACATGCAATTTCTGCTCGGTGATGTTTTCTACTCACGAGCTGGCAACTCACCCCTGTTGTACCACAGTTTCTTGCAGGTTTTGCCGTACAGGTTTCATTGCGGTTTGCTGGCACACTGTTTCCTTCCGGGTGATTGCTTTGTTAGGTGGGTTCACTTGCATCGTGACCACCATTGTACTTTATTTACATTCAGTTGTATCTAGTAAACTCCATCAACCAGACTTGTATTATTGATAGACTTAGAAAACTAGTTGTATATTCTTTCGACCTTAAAGTCGCACGCTTGTATTATTATGATTCTTTCTTTGGTTTTCGTGAGAATATTGGTTTTATTCTGAGTTTTGATCCTCGCCCTTCGGCGTTATATATTATATTGCATTGCGTGGTTGTTTCCGCCAATGGGCGAAAAGCTAGCTCCCGCTTGGGGATGCCTTTATTCGTTATGTATATTATGTATGTTTGTACCCGTTTGGGGCCAGTATTTACAAAGGAAACTCTGCCGAAATTTTTGGAAAAGACTTGATGCTTTTAAAAATGCTTACTACAACTTTCAAGTGATTTTTATGTTAACTTTCAAGAAGTATTCCTTCACTCTCTTTTTAAAGGGTTTAGATTTCTGAGCTTTTGGCTTACTTGAATTGAGTGGGGTCCTATAGACTTCACATGATTCAAGTGCCAGTCACGTGCTATTTCGGGTCGTGACATTTCCGCTGCTCCCACTATCTACGAAGATCTCTAGCTGTGTCATGTACACGCTCTCTACTAAATCACCATTTAGAAAAGCGGTCTTGACATCCATCTGCCAGATTTCGTAGTCATGGTATGCAGCGATGGCAAGTAGGATCCGGATGGACTAAAGCATACCCACTGGAGAAAAGGTTTCATTATAATCCACACCTGGTCGTTGATGAAAACCTTTTGCTACAAGTCTAGCTTTGAAAGTCTCAACTTTTCCATCTACACCAAGTTTCTTCTTAAAGATCCACTTGCTCTCAATGGGTTTTACCACTTCAGGAGCAACTTACAAAGTCCATACTTTGTTGGTGTACATGGATTCCATCTCAGATAGCACTGCATCCAGCCATTTCACAGATCCACACTCGTGATGGCCTGCTCGAAACTAGTTGGGTAATCATATTCCATGATGCAATCCTCGCTCCCACCATCTATGAGAAAACCGTAGTATCTCTCATGTGGATAAGGAACTCTACTAGATCTGCGGAGTGACTGAGGTTCGTTGGGGACTATTGAATCCTCCGGCTCCATCAAATTATCTGCTGTAGTTTGTGTAGCTGGAACTTCTTCCAGTTCTACCTCATGACCACTAATTTTTTTCATAAGAAATTCCTTTTCTAAAAAGGTGGCATGTTGAGCAACAAACACCTTTTGTTCCTCATGAGTATCTACACCTTCGATCATCCCGAAGAATCCTGATACTTGCAACATATGGTTCTCCACTTTATTCTTATACCAATAACTTCTCAAAATTTGGACCTTGTATTTCAACGAAATGCTTATCTAAAGCCAGAGAAGTCATAAGTAAAAGGAATATAGTACGAGTACCAACCCCTTTGTCATAATGGACATCGGACAATGTACAATACTTTGTATAAGTCTACTAAGTTTAATAACTCAAACCCTGTGCGTCGTAGGTTGAAAACTTTGTTATGGTTAAGAAGAATTACACTGTTGTTAAATGCACCTTACCTAACCATCAACTGATATAGGTAAACGTCAAAAACATAATTTCAAAAAGTTATATCTCACTTTATAAAATAAACGTACAGATATATCAGTTTGAAATTGGTGCACAACAACGGATATTTAAAACCAAATATTTGTCGTTAGGCAAAACCCAGGCGATTTCATCAAATATCACCAATTATAAAGAATTCTGATATTGAGGATCTAATCACCCAATTCCTAATGTTCTGCTCCTACTCAGCATCTGCAATGCCATATAGATGTGAGGATAAAGTCTGGTAAATACACACCCTAGAGTCAGAATCTAATTGGGAAACAGTTTTCAATTAACACCGCATATTAAGACTGAATCATGAAAATGTTTCATGGGGTATGGCCGGGTATTCCTAGTAATGCCTCTTCCACCATCCAAATTCATGACAGTAGTCGGAAATTGTCCTTGCCCTCACTCCAATCCTTTTATATATCTTTACTTCTTACCTTTTGTACACCATACTTAGGCTAATTGGTTTTCTTCCTTCCTTACCTTTTGACACCTGCCTAAGGTTTGGAAGAAGACTATCCAATAAGCGTAATGGGTGTACTCTCCTAATACTAGGAGCCCTCGCAACCTGAGAGAAGGTAAAGAGAAAAGAAAACCGAATAATTTTATTCAATTTCTCCAGAACTAGAATCCATCCTCGAACATAAACAAGTTTCTTCGAGTTCGTATGTAACTATACGATAGCATACCCAAGCAATATGGATATTCATAGTGATACGGAGTGGTCTGGAGAAATGCAAAGGGGAAGTAGGAGTGGCAGGGATATACGCGGCTTCGTCATGAATGATAGTAGTCGCAATTTCCTTTTCCCTCACTCTAATCCCTTTATATGTCTTTACTTATTACCTTCTGTACACCATACTTAGGCTAATTGGTTTTCTACCTTCCCTACCTTTCGACACATGCCTATGGTTTGGAAGAAGACTATCCAATAAGCGTAATAGGTGTACACTCCTAATACCAGGTGCTCTCGCAACCTGAGAGAAGGCAAAGAGAAAAGACAACCGGATAATCCTATTCAATTTCTCTAGAACCGGAAACCATCCTCGAACTGAAACAAGTTTCTTTGAGTTCGTATATAACTATACGATTGCATATCCAAGCAATAAGGATCTTCATAGTGATACGGAGTGTTATGGAGAAATGCAAAGGGGAAGTAGGAGTGGCAGGGATATATGCGACTTTATCGTGAACCATGATAATCCAAAAGCCAACGTGTTTAAGAAGGTTCGATTAACTTGGTTAATGAGTTTTAGTTTAAGGTCAAGTCATAGTCGCTGCCAAAGAGAGAGAGAAAAGAAACACTCAGCGTGTACTCTAACCTAGATTAGATTGGTAATCACTCTATCTAATCAGGATGGTTCCCACTATTTTCTCGAATTCTCCTTCAAACCCTAAAAGAAGAATTAGTCAGGATCATCTTAAAATCACCCGAGGAGTAACACCTACTCATTAGTGGGAATCGGGACCCAACTATCATCGCATGATAACTTGATGGAAGCCACTTAAGTCACCACATGTTAGTATATATGCCCTAGAGGCCATTATTGTATCATACTGGACTGTATATTACTTAACGGAAGCTTGGGATATTCACAGTAGTATGGACAGTCTTTCTCAAAACGGTAGTATGCTACTTGGTTTGTTTCTACTTCAATATGTGCATGTGTTTCTTTTAACATATCTCTTATACATATTAGTAGAGCCCTTAGGATCTTTACTTGATTACCAGCGTTATGATGGCAGTCACACTAGTAGGGGCTAGGTAATCTACAAGCACATCCTTATACAGGTCTCTAGTCGTAGGATTATCGAGACGGGGCATCGATACTCCGGTTTAGACTAGTGTATACTCTTCTCATCCCAGCAGGGGAGATGGTCTGTCCCATAGCCATTAGTATGTCGTACTGGAGATAGTATGCAGGTGCTCTTTAGGTTACGAGTACACCGGACAAGACTCGTGGGGAACTGCTGGTTGGTACTATACCTATCGTCAGGTAGCAGTTCCTAGGTGACATGAGTACAGCTTAGTCCGTTAACTTGACACTGGTACTTCGCCTCAAGTGTGTTCCAACTGTTCTTAGATTGCTACCCTACCACGGTTCTATTGAGTCATGCAAACAGGTAGTAGTTGGGTGCAGTCCCGAAGCACTTGGAGGCAATGGCGGTTAGATAGGATTCGTCTCTCCCGGTATTGGGGGTTGATGTCGCGCTTTGTTCGGAACGCCATTACACAAGTCCCTAGCCAGGGCAAGCGGGATTTACTGGTAGGTACTCCAGTAGTTTCTCGGGGTGTTTTGGATTGTACTCCGACATGAGTTATACCGCTATTAGGGGTCTGATGTTCGCCCCCTATGCCTGATATGCGATACTCTTAGACGAACAGACCGGACTGTACGGAGATTGTCACAGACCGGATCAGTAGGAGTTTGGATGAGCTTGCTCGTCGACCTTTTTATCGACAAATACCTAGGTAGCCATTACGTACAGCTAGTGCCGCTGACGTGCTTGTGGTTAAACCTACTGCCAGAGTACTGTCGAGTCTTTAGAGTCCCACTTAGAGGGTTTCCCACCTTCAGGCGAAACGAGTAGAGGTCGTATGGTTTTACGACAGGGTTCGATCATATATGTGTACTTGTGCGCGTGTGGTGTTCGAGAGTACAATACTAATGGGCTTTGGTTTAAGACGGATCCTAGTATTTGATTATTGGATTATCTTCGTCTCATAGTATTCGTGTTTCTCGGAACACAGATGCGGATATGTATATACGGTTGAGAGGAGGTATAGAAGGAGACACCTCATTAGGGTTTTGACCATTGACTTGGTCAAAATAAATATGAGGTGGAGAAAAGATATTGTTATTTTTGGTAAATGATAATCTTTTGTGGCATGGCTACTTGGTTGACCATTTGACTTGGGTTGACATTTTGACCTTAGATATTTTTGTGAGATATTTTTCACTCTAGATATTCTGATAAGATATTTTCCATGCCATGCTTATGGTTATATATAAGTTAGCCATTCTATTTTTTATTATCATTATCAAAAATACATTCTCTCTCTTCAAGCTTACTCTCTCTTTCCTCTCAAAAGCCTAGTGTATTATGTGTTGATAATCAAGGGTTGGTGAGATAAGCTACTCATAATCACACTCTACTCACTCTAGGTTACTTAGTCTAGCACACCAAGTGATTTAGTTGCCTTATCTTGGAGATTTAGCTCAAGGTTGGAACTCTCGGGTAGATCTTCTACTACTTCGAGAAGCTGACAAGGATGTGGTTTCCATTTCCACTCCAAGGAGCTTGCAAGGAGAAGGAGGACAGCGAAAAGAAGAGAAGGACTTTGAACTTTAGGTATAATATTCTTACCGAGTAGATAATAACTCTAGTTAGTTTGTTAGTTATGGTTCAGCTAAGATCTTGATGTTAAAGTCGATGTTACCTTGTTGTAAAAATCATTTTTTACCTGTTCCGCCTCCCCGCAAACCCGTGGGATGTGTAACGTCGACTTACAGTGGTATCAGAGCCCACTAAACTATAGCTAACTGTTTAAACGACAAGTAAAACTACGAAACCGAAATAACCCGAAAACATCGAAGCAAAGATTCAAGTTTCTGTCGATTTTTAATGAGGCTCTAAAAATTATTTTAGCAACTGCAAAGTACTCTTTGAACTGTAAAATGAACACAAAACAAAAATGGGACATTTCTACCCAAACTGGCCTGGCCATATTGCTTAAAAGACCGGCGAGCTCGATTCATTTTTGGTGAAATGCTTCGTATTTTGGGGTGTGGCTTTGTTACTTGAATCTAGGGCTTCGGGAGTTGTTTGTTTTTGCCAATTTTGATTTTACTGTAAATTCTTTACTGTGGCAAATACTGGGTGTTTCGAAGTCGCAGTTTAATGTCGTTTAATGTTTCAAGTTCTGTTAAATGTGTCTGTAAACTTTCGCTAATTGCTATATGTCGGTTAGTTGGGGGTTGCACATTTCTTTGATGATTATATTGGTTTGTGTATATGAACTTGTTGGATCGTCATGATGAAGAGACGGGGATGTGGGATGAGGGCTTTTATTCTTTCATTCGATGTAAAATTTGTAAAGTGATGTAATATTATTTTTGCGGGGCACATCCGGGTTGAGGTTGTATCCACCGTTGTATTATTTCTTTTACTGTTTTTGCTCCTAGGATAGACCCAAGGTGGGGTGCACAAACTACCCGGTACTTTGAAGTGCCGAGTGGCCTACTCACTTTGTTGTGGGAGGTTGCTTCACTTCGGGTATTTGGCGAGTAGTTTGCTGCACCCGTAGGGGTCTAAGGTGGGGTTTGGCTATTTATCACGACGGTGGAATCCGTCTTTCGTTGCAGGCTCAAACAAAAAGCGAACTCCTAATATATCCAATGTATTCATCTGTGATCTGGAATGCCAATCATTGCGTCTGACGAATGTATATATCTATATATGATATCTAGTAGAAGTTGCTTATGTTTTGCATCCGCGCTAGTCCATCCTCCGCTCTATCGTTAGTTAAGTAACCTAACGGGTGATGACAGGGCCCCGTGGTGAATGCGGATGGCATAAGCGTACGTTGTATTTTTGTTGTTTTCTGCAATGGTAGGATTAATTGATGGGACTGCATTAAATTAATGCTAAGCAAACAAACCAAAGTTGAATCGTTGGAACAATTTCAAAACCGCTCGGTTTTTTCAAAACTGCAAAACTTTTAAAATGTGGAGCTTATACCACTCCTTTTAAAAGCTATCAGGTTCCTTGGATTATATCAAGTTCACTACGTTCACGGTTTCACCAAAACCATTCGTAGCCCTCCGTCATTTCATATGAATATTCAATAATATTCAAGCTATGTTTGTTGACCTTCGTCAAGGCATAGTGATTGGTAGCTGTTGGGTGTTCATATGCAGTATAAATAGATGCGTTGGTTTGGGACAGTCGTATTACCTTGTTGACCTTCGTCAAGGGTATATACGGGTGGGTTCAAAATAACCTGGACAATGATGGGTAGAACTTGACATGTGACTTATGATTTGTTGACCTTCGTCAAGGTCATAAAAGCATAGGGCAAAAATCCACATCGGGAGTTTCTAAAGAAACTAAAACTTGCTAGTGTTGCATACCATTTGAAGTTTGATAATGTTGGTAGGATTCCTTCAGCATTATCACACAATGATATTTGGATCCTGATCCAACTGTGAGTATCCGCTACTCCTCGGGAGATTTTTTTCACTTAACGATCAATGCTATAAACCAAGTAGGTGTCTAGAACGGTGTTAGCGAGGCTACACCTCCAGGAAAAAGAGGTTATTTAATTAAGGAACTTCGCGAAAGCATCGTAAAACCTCCTTCGAAGTACCGACACTAGCCTGGCCGAACGGTTAAGAAAGAATTGTTCGGTGAGATCAATCCTGACTAATTCTTCTTTTATGGTTTGAGGAAGGATTCGAGAAACAGTGGGAGCCATCCTATTTAGATAAATTAATAACCAATCTAAACTTGCAAGAGCATCATGCTAAGTGTTTTCTTCTCTCTCTCCTGCAGCGACCCCATGACCAGAAATTGGTTACATCTAGAAAATAAAATGACTGAATCTGACTATAATAACTGGCAAAGGTCTGTCCAGATGTCCATTGCCTATGACAAGCTGGGACACCTCATTACTACTCAAGCCCCTGCCGTCTCACGTCCAGTTTCCACCATAATGGATATTGATATCCGTAAGACATTGGAAAAAGACTGTGTGAATACCAAGTGCCTCATGTTGGCCTCAGTAGATGGTGTAAACCAGATGCAGCACAAGAAGGTGGACTTAGCTTCCATCTTCCTCCATAACAAAGATTTATATAAAGAGCAATCTCGTATCGCAAGATATGAGACCTCAAAGGAATTGCTTCAAGCGAGGTTGGCTATTGGGTCATCTGTAAGGGACAACGTCCTTATGATGACTAGCTGTATTGATGAGCTCACGGACCTGGAGACCACGTTGGGAAACGGGTCATATGCTGACTTGTTTCTACAGTCCCTATCATCTGCCTTGGTCCAGAGGAAGAAAGTTATACTTCCAGTTGAGGGCACCCTGAAGGAAACCAGGGTGACACCCAATCAGCTTATTGGGGAATCTTCCTCTTCTGCATCCAAGGAGAAAGCAAAGGGTGAGAAGAAGAAAGCCTCCACAAATCCGATATGCGGTGTTAGAAAGGTAGAAGGAAAGGGAAGGGCAAAAGTTTCGAGACTAAAAGTAGGGAAGGAGGGACATTCCTATTATTACGGGAAAGGACATTGGCAAAAGGATTGCTTGGCTTGGAAAGCCAGAAGCCAGGATTCGAAGCACGTTGTGGTTTCGGCTTCGGGTGTGTTTGTAATTGAAAACTGTATGTCAATTAACCCTACTTCCAAGGTGCTAGATACCGGATCAGGATCTCATATCTGTAATTCATTACAGGCTTTGAGAAACCGTAGATTTATCAGGGAAGGTAATATGACTCTCAGGGTTACTAACGGAATAAGCGTAGACGCTGAATCCGTAGGGGAATATCACCCAGGATTGACAAGTGGGCAGATATTGATTCTACGTAACTGTTTTTATGTACCTAGTCTAGCATGTAATATCATATCTGTATCCTTACTTTCTAAGGAAGGATATGATTTTGCATTTGTAAGAGATGTGGTCCACATCCACCTAAATCAAGTTCTGATTGGGTTAGGTACATTAGAAAACGGAATATACGTATTAAATCAAGCTCAGGTTTTCTGTGTCCAGAACACACTTAAAAGAAAGCCTCCGGAAACAAATCAGGCTCTCGTATGGTATTGTAGACTGGCTCATATCAATAAAATACGGTTGACAAAGTTACATTGAGAGGGATATTTGAATCCGTTCGAATATCAGTCTTATGCTACTTGTGAATCTTGTCTCATGGGAAAGATGACAAAGACTCCATTTACTGGACACGGAGTAAGAGCAAGCGAGCTCTTGGGACTCATACACAGCGATGTGTGTGGTCCAATGTCTACACATGCGCGAGGTGGTTATTCCTATTTCATTACTTTTATGGATGATTTCTCTAGGTATGGACATGTCTTCTTGATGAAGCATAAATCTGAGGCCTTTGAGAAATTCCGAGAATACAAGAATGAAGTAGAAAAACAAATAGGCAAAAGTATCAAGACACTGAGATCTGATCGAGGTGGTGAATACTTAAGTGCCGATTTCCTGGGCTACTTACAAGAGAATGGAATTCTCTCTCAGCTTACTCCTCCATACACACCTCAACACAACGGTGTATTGGAAAGGCAGAATTGAACTCTATTGGATATGGTTCGTTCCATGATGAGTAAGGATGAGTTACCGCGGTCCTTCTGGGGTTATGCACTAGAATCAGCTGCATATCTTTTTAACAAGGTTCCAACCGAGACTATGCCTACCACACCATATCAGATGTGGAGTGGGAAGAAACCCTGTTTAAGTACCTTAAGACATGGGGATGTCCAGCTTTTGTAAAAAAGCAGCATGCGGACAAGCACGAGGCACGATCAGTACTATGTAAGTTTGTGGGATACCCTAAGAACTCAAGGGGGTATCTTTTCTATTACGAAGAGAAACAAAAGGTTTTTGTTTCTCAACATCCCCACTTCTTGGAAGCTGAATTTTTAGAAAATCAGAAAAGTTGGAACGCAATAGAACTGGAAGAAATTCCAGAACCACGAGCTATTACTGAAAGCTTGGTAGAACAAGAGGTTTCAGAAGAACCGGACATCCCAGCGCCACTCCGCAGGAGTAGTAGGCAGTCTAATCCGCCCGAGAGATACTATGGTTTTCTTATAGACGGGGATCGAGAGGATTGCATCATTGATAATGATGAGCCTACTAGCTTCCAGCAATCCATTCAGAGCGGAGACTCGGTAAAATGGATGGATGCAATGCGGACCGAAATGGAGTCCACGTACACCAACAAAGTATGGACTTTGGACATCTCTCCAGAAGGGGTAAAACCCGTAGGCTGCAAATGGATCTTCAGAAAGAAGATTGGTGTAGATGGACAGGTTGAAACCTATAAGGCTAGACTTGTTGCAAAGGGTTTTCGTCAAATACCTGGTTTGGACTATGAAGAAACCTTTTCTCCAGTGGGTATGCTCAAATCCATTCGGATCCTTCTTGCTATTGCTGCATTCCACGATTATGAGATCTGGCAGATGGACGTAAAGACGGCTTTTATAAATGATTATTTGGAAGAGTGCGTCCATATGGATCAGCCAGAGGGTTTCATTCAGAGTGGGAGCAGCGGTAAAGTGTGCAAGTTTCTTAATTCTATTTATAGACTAAAGCAGGCATTGCGGAGTTGGAACATCTATTTTGATGAGACGGTCAAGGAATTCGACTTTATCAAAAATCCAGATGAACCATGCATTTATAGTATGATTGTAGGGAGAACTGTGGTATTCCTTGTCTTGTCTTATACGTGGATGACATTCTCTTGATAGGAAATGACATTCCTACACTACAGTCAGTCAAAGGATTCTTGTCACAGAGGTTCTCCATGAAGGACCTGGATGATGACTACTACATTCTGGGGATCTAGATCTATTGTGATAGATCTAAATGGATAGTGGGACTTTCACAGTCAAGATACATCGACATCATACTGAAAAGATTCAGTATGGAAGATTTCAAGCGCGGTAACCTACCGGCTTGTCACGGAATCACCCTCTCCAAAGAGATATCTCCCAAGACTGATTTGGAAAGGGCTCACATGTCATCTATACCCTACGCATCTGCGGTAGACTCTATAATGTATGCGATGTTGTGTACCAGACCAGATGTAGCATACGTATTAAGCGTTGTAAGCCGGTATCAGTCGAACCCAGGGGAGAAGAAGTGGATAGCAGTAAAGAACATTCTCAAGTACCTGAGAAGAACTAAGGAGATGTTCTTGGTGTATGACGAAAAAGACCTCCAGATCGAGGCCTTTGCTGACTCCAGCTTCCAGAGTGACAAGGATGACTCCAAGTACATGTCGGGTTATGTCTTTACCCTCAATGGAGGGGTGGTCTGTTGGAAGAGCTCCAAGCAGGACACCGTTGCCGACTCGACAATGGAAGCAGAGTACATAGCTACTTGCGATGCCGCAAAAGAAGCAGTCTGGATGAAGAAGTTCCTTACAGAACTTCGGGTGGTTCCAACCAGTGTTGATCCAATACCGCTGTATTGCGACAACAACGGCGCTATAGCTTTAGCAAAGGAACCCAGGTCCCATCAGAAATCCAGACACATCTTGAAGCGGTATCACCTAATCAGGGAGATCGTGGATCGCCAAGAGACCGAGGTCGGAGTGTTGCTACTGAGGAAAACACTGCAAATCCATTCACAAAGGTCATCCCTCAGACGCTGTTCAAGAGGCTATTTGAGATGATAGGTCTGCGATATGCCAACACATAGCCCTGGTGCAACTGGGAGATTGTTAGTGTATATGCCCTAGAGGCCATTATTGTATCATACTGGAATGTATATTACTTAATGGAAGCTTAGGATATTCACAGTAGTATTGACAGTCTTGCTCAAAATGGTAGTATGCTACTTGGTTTGTTTCTACTTCAATATGTGCATGTATTTCTTTTAACATATCGCTTATACATATTAGTAGAGCCCTTAGGATCTTTGCTTGATTACCAGCGTTATGATGGCAGTCACACTAGTGGAGGCTGAGTAATCTACAAGCACATCTTTATACAGGTCCCTAGTCGTAGGATTATCGAGACAGGGCATCGATACTCCATAGTAGACTAGTGTATACGCTTCTCATCCCAGCAGGGGAGATGGTCTGTCCCATAGCCATTAGTATATCATACTGGAGATACTATGCAGGTGCTCGTTAGGTTACAAGTACACCGGACAAGACTCGTGGGGAACTGCTGGTTGGTACTATACCTATCGTCAGGTAGCAGTTCCCAGGTGACATGAGTACAGCTTAGTCCGTTGACTTGACACTGCTACTTCGCCTCAAGTGTGTTCCCACTGTTATTAGATTGCTACCCTACCATGTCTCTATTAAGTCGTGCAAACAGGTAGTAGTTGGGTGCAGTCCCGAAGCACTTGGAGGTAGTGGCGGTTAGATAGGATTCGTCTCTCCCGGTATTGGGGGTTGATGTCGCGCTGTGTTCGGAACGCCATTACACAAGTCCCTGGCCAGGGCAAGCGAGATTTACTGGTAGGTACTCCAGTAGTTTCTCAGAGTGTTTTGGATTTTACTCCGACACGACTTATACCACTATTAGGGGTATGACGTTTACCGCCCCCTTAGGCCCGATAAGCGATACTCTTAGACGAACAGACCAGACTGTATGGAGATTGTCACAGACAGGCTCAGTAGGAGTTTGGACGAGCTTGCTCGTCGACCTTTTTATCGATAGATACCTGGGTAGCCGTTACATACAGCTAGTGCCACCGACGTGCTTGTGGTTAAACCCACTGCTAGAGTACTGTCGAGTCTTTAGAGTCTACACAGAGGGTTTCCCAGCTTCGGACGAAACGAGTAGAGGTCGTATAGTTTTACGACAGGGTTCGATCACATACGTGTACTTGTGCGCGTGTGGTGTTCGAGCGGACAATACTAGTGGGCTTTGGTTTAAGCCGGATCCTAGTATTTGATTATTGGATTAGCTTCGTCTCATAGTATTCGTGTTTCTCGGAACACGGTTGCGGGTATGTATATACGGTTGAGAGGAGATATAGAAGGAGACACCTCATTAGGGTTTTGACCATTGACTTGGTCAAAACAAATATGGGGTGAAGAAAATATATTGTTACTTTTGGTAAATGATAATCTCTTATGGCATGGCTACTTGGTTGACCATTTGACTTGGGTTGACATTTTGACCTTAGATATTTTTGTGAGATATTTTTCACTCTAGATATTCTGATAAGATATTTTCCATGCCATGCTTATGGTCATATATAAGTTAGCCATTACATTTTTTATTATCATTATCAAAAATACTTTCTCTCTCCTCAAGCTTGCTCTCTCCTTCTGCCTCTCAAAACCCTAGTGTATCATGTGTTGATAATCAAGGGTTAGTGAGATAAGCTACTCATAATCACACTCTACTCACTCTAGGTTACTTAGTCTAGCATGATCTAGTTGCCTCATCTTAGAGGTTTAGCTCAAGGTTGGAACTCTCGGGTGGATCATCTACTACTTCGAGAAGCCGACGAGGAGGTGGTTTCCATTTCCACTCCAAGGAGCTTGCAAGGAGAAGGAGGACAACGGAAAGAAGAGAAGGAATTGGAACTTTAGGTATAATCTTCTTACCGAGTAGATAATACCTCTAGTTAGTTTGTTAGTTATGGTTCAGCTAAGATCTTGATGTTAAAGTCGATGTTACCTTGTTGTAAAAATCATTTTTTACCCGTTCCGCCTCCCCGCAAACCTGTGGGATGTGTAACGTCGACTTACACCACACTCCAGAAGGTATGCGCATGCCTGACAAGTTTCCTTTATATTCGAAACTCCCGATATGGTTTTTACCCCTAGGACCCAAGTGACCTTGACTGAGCCAATATATCAAAGGGTCTTAGTCAAGTTCAACCCGTCATTATCTTAATTGCATTAAACCCACTCATACGAGTCCTTGACTGAGCCAAAATGAACGTACGACTGTCCTAACCAATCGCATCACCATGCAACAGAAAAGCACTACATAACCACAGAACACTACGCCTCGGCTGAGCACGACATACGTAGCACGAATACTAACCAATACTAATCTGAAATGACGGAGGGCTACGGCTGGTTTTTGGTAAAAAACCTTTAACGTACTGAACTTGATATCGTTGAAGGAACTGAGTGGTTTTACAAATATATAGTGGCATAAACTTTTGCCAAAGAGGTCACTCCCTGTGAAGGGATCTGGGCTCTTTCCTTATCGAATGAGGTGCTGGATATTCATAATCGAATACCGCTGTGCAAAGCAAAAAAATTGACTATAGTGAAGTTATTACAATGACGCAAAATTTTTCCCAAGAGGTCACTCCCCATGAAGGGATCTCGGCTCTTGCCTCATCGAATGAGCTGCTGGATATTCATAACTAAATATCACTGTGCAAAGCAAAAGGAAACGTCTGTAATGTCAGTTTTCAAAAATTGGTTCCAGCAACATCATTTAGGTTTTTTTCCCTTGCATTAATCAATATTAACGCGGTCCCATCAATTAATCCCTATCATACCAGAAAAGAACGAAAATACAATGTACATATATGCCATCCGTATTCTCCACGGGGCCCCGTCATGCACCATTAGGTTACTTAACTAACGGCAGAGCGGGGCTGGACTAGCGCGGATGCAAAACATATACAACATCTACCAGTATATATATATATATATATATATATATATATATATACGCAGAAAAGCGTTAAGTAACACAGAATAACGGATAATTTAGGAGCCCCGGGTTTCATTTGAGCCACAAATGAAACCCGTCGTTCCCCGGTCATATGGATAGCCTGTGCAATGTATAACCAAGACCCCTACGAGTGCGGCAAGTTACCCGCCAATCCCAGAAGGGTGGCAACCCTAACCAACAAAGTGAATGGGCCACCCAGCACTTCACGGAATCCGGTAACTTGAGCACCCCACCGTGGGTCATCCTATACCCCCTATGAGTTCGGCGAATAGCCCGCCAATTCTAGAGTATGGCTCCTTCTGTCTCAACGTCATGAGATGCAGGCCCGTTTCCTTTTAGAACTCGGCTACTCGAGTACTCCACTGCGGGGTAATCCTAGTACAGAAAATAAAAGTATATATACAATGGCGACATCGACCTCAACCCGGTCGTGCCCCAATAAAAGAATATACAATCTGGCAGAGACAGCTGTCCACATGTCGGACGCTCGCCCCGCAATACTAAATATACAAATGAATCTGAACTGTACTACTACCATTGCACTATAGGCTATCCAACACAACAATCCATCGACAATAATCAGCACAACACATAACATCAACGTGAATTTCATGTTCGCAAACCCGTATAGTTGAACATATAGTAACTAGTCGGGTTGTACTGCTCAATGATATTCACGGTCGCAAATATTAACATATGCACTGATAAACATGTATCCAAGATTTCGATCGACAAAAACTTTTCCACATTGGCCCCAAATGCAAACCAGCACTCAAACAAATCTGGGCCAAAAACATACATCCCAAAAATCATATTTCCATATTATAGAGTGCCAGAAGAATTTTGGAGCACAACGGCCATATATCGACCACGGAACCGCGGCTAACAAGCATGTAGGCGGCAGTTCCGCGGCCGTATATTAGGCTTATGTGCCCAAATTTCTTGAGGTGCTCTAAAAATTCCTTCACGTATTTTAAGGCAATCTGAAATATTTTTTGAACAACTTTTAAAATTGGCCGCGGGCATCAAAAATTGAAACACGATTCGCAAAATTTCGTCGATCAATACTTTAAACTTGTGTAAACTAGCTAGTAAAGGTTTATGAGGTGGCTCTGATACCATATCGGGGTTTGCTAGCGCCCTGGCCATCTACCATAGCCGATGCAAAACAAAAATGGTGCTTAAAAATTTTGGCGCTAAAAACCCCGTCCTAGAATCAAACCATAAACCTAAAACTAGCTACAAAAGATAGAAGTGTTATACCGAATGATTCGTTTCCTTCAATCTTCTACCCTCTTCTTTGGCTCCTTGAGGATTCTTCGATCGAGCTTGGCCACCGGTCCACCTCCGTCGAAGATGATCCACCCGAGGGATATAGCTTGTCACGACCCAAAAAGTACGGAACATGACTGGCACTTAAATTACGAAACGTCTCGAGACGTACGTAATTTAAGTAAGCCAAAGCCCAGAAATCAAAACCCATTTAAGAAATTGAGTGAAGGAAAACCAAATAAGTCGCATCAAAATCTTTAAAAAGAACATCACATTTTCCAAAAATTTCGGTAGAGTCTCCTTTGTAAAAACTGGCCTCAAAACGGGTACAAATCACGAATAATCATATAACATGAATAAGGCATCCCCAAGCGGGAGCTATCTCTTCGCCGAAGCGGACTCAAATCCCACGCAATGTAAATCATCAATGTGCAAACATAAGCATAAAAGGCACCAGTAATAAGCATCATGACGGCTCAAGTGAGCTCGACCCAGAGAAACAACATAAATGTCTACAAATCTCACTGTCTCGTCTCTAGGTCATAGTACATCAATACAAGTAGCAGGTACAGTAGATGGAGTACTCTAGATACAATAAATGTACAAGGTGGAAACAAAATAATCTTACAACCCTCCTACGAGCAATGTCTCAAATCCAAGCAAAAGGAGCAAGTGCGTCCCCCGCTACAGTGCTGACTGAATGGACCTGCAAAAAGGCTATGGCACAACGGGGATGAGTTGCCAACTTGTGAGTAATAAGTAACATCTATAAAGGTTATCGTATGCATGCACGCAAAGTGTCATAACTCAACAATACTGATATGGCATGATATACTCGCAGGTATGTGTGTAATATGAATCAATTTTACAATACTAATCTGACATGATGTACTAGCAAGTATGTGTGCAACATGAATCAATTTTACAATACTAATCTGGCATGATGTACTAGCAGGTATGTGTGCAACATGAATCGATTTTACCCCGTGATCTGAATATGCTGATATGAGAAAATCATTATTGTCATCATAGAAAAACTCTTTTAAAATATCAACATAATATCAATGGAATCAACAGAAATCCGTGTCCAGCATCGACACCTCAAATGATTATCTCAAAGCTTCAAAGTATCGGTATCACAGTATCTCGGGCCTGGTCGTCCGGCTGGCCCATCTCAAGGTATCAATATCACAATATCTCACGACCACGGTCGGTATCCTCTGGATATCCGCCGCGCCAACAATCACCGGTAGGTAGTCTGCCCCTGCTAGGCTCATCGTCTACAACTCGAGCTTTTTGCCCCGGGGTACCTTACCGGGCCCACCATGTACCCGAGCGGTTCATCCTACTCCTCGAACCGGGTCTCGAAAACTATCAGAAAACCCATGGTGGACGACACATATATCAATTACGAGAAAACCGCAACTTGCAACATTTAAAAATGATATCTGGTTTATTAAATCCTTGCGGTTTTCTCCCAAAAACTCATAAATCTCAAGTACAGAAATTCTCAGAAAATCACCATAAGGACGCATGTCAGCTAGAATGAACCTATGGTATCGACAATACGAACTACAATATGTATCTAGAAAATTGTGCATGAATAATGATGCAATGCTTCTAGATTCTCAATTTAGCAAGTTAATTAGCACTTATGCCGCATACTCATGATAATGGGCAACAGTTTCACATTCTCAATTTAGCAAATTAAATTGTACTTATGTCGCATGTCTCATATTAATGGTTAAATGGTTCTGTAAAATGAACTAACATATATAGGGATATAAGGATCACGCAATGCAGCAAAATGAATAACTAAGAACTACACGCAATGCCTGTACTACTAGAAGTTTTAAAACTATCGGGCGCCTCACGCCATCCATACGATTTCCCCCGTAGATGTGTACATCTACTCACCGGTGATCTGGTGCTAGGTGTATCCGACCACCTGCTTTCCTTTCTTCGCAGCGTCCAAAGTCCCCGCCTGCGAACCTAGAATTTACACAAAGCAACACACATAAGGCACAATCCTGCAAAAACGCGATATCAAGATTATACGAGAAACTAGCGTCGCAAGCTAAACGCGTGTGTATACGTAACGTGTGTGCATACGTCAAAAACTACCGCGACACGCTGTGACACACAGCACACCAACTCAACCCGTATCGTATGTGTCGCGCAAGTCCCGCTACACTAATTATAGGTAAATGGTCCCAAATTTCATCTGGAGCAAAAACAAGAAAAATAAACAAAACCAAACCTCTTACAATATCTACAGACAACTACCTGCAAAAATTCAACATGATCCCACAAAATTGGGCCGGCCACCATAGGTATGATATCAGCCAAATTCAGGTGAAAAGGGCCCAGGTTTCTACACTATATTCCAAGCACAAAGTATAGCCTAATGTATATGTTTGCTTACAAAAATTATTATCCCAGCTACAGCAGATTCTATGTATCCTAAAGTTTAGTTTTAAAAACGTTTTAAAACACTTAATTTTCAACATTATGGTATTTTGTGAAATTAGGTGAATTTACAAGAATTAAGTGATACCAACAGCACATATTAGAGCTAATATAAGCTTAAAAACCCTGACTTACCCTATTCTCCACCTAAACCATCAAATTATCATCAAAGCCCATAAAACACTATAATTAACTAAACTATCCCAGATTTCTCCCACTGCAAAAACCCAAAAACCAAACAATACCAAACATAGACAAACACCCATAGACACCACTCAGCAAAGCACCAACATCCAACTCCTCAGGGGGGGCCGGCGACGCCGGAAAAACATGGGATGTCGCCGGATTTTTGGGAGGGGAACGGGCTCAAAATTCAACACAACACTCCAGCTACCCTGTACACTAATTTGAACATGTTTGCTAAACTAGAAAATGATCACAGATATAGTAGGTCACTTGTATCCTATAACTTGTTTCAAAACCGTATCAAAATTCAAATTTGGGACTTTAAGGTGTTTTAGCGAAATCTAGTGATACTACTTGGTGTACACAGCACAAATATCACCTAATTAAGTTAATTAAGCCATAACAATCCCATTTTACCCAAAACTCCACACAAAACACAAAGTTATCCCATTTCACTACTTAAACAAAATTTTAAACTAAACAAACTATAAGTTTTAGCTAAAGGAAGTTGAGGTGAGTTTTATACCTCAAAGTGACTTAGTGGTGGCTAAAACTTGTGGACTTTGCTTCAAGAACCATCAAGGAAGAGCTTGCAAGAGATTTATGATCAAAATGGATTTCTTTGATGAAGGTTCGAGCTTGGAAGCAAAAGAGAAGAAGAAGAAGAAGAGAAGAAGAAAAAGAAGAAGAGAAGAAGGGTGTGTGTGTGTGCTGCTGCTGCTGCTGCTACTCTTGTTGCTTTGCTGTTGTTGTTTTTGTTGTTGCTGCTGCTGCTACTGCTGTTGCTGCTGCTCTGTGTGTGTGTGTGTGTGGAAAATGAGAGGGAGAGAGATGTGATGAGTGTGTGAGTATGAGTGTTTGAAAAAGAAAAGAAATGAAAGATGAGAGTCAACCCTTTCCACCGCTCTCTCTCATCATAATTACCAAGCATGCTACAAGCTCATCATGCGCTCTCTCTCTCTCTCCAATTCACAAATCAACCCCAAAACAACTAATTATATTTAATTTTAAAAAAAACTAATACACTTAATTAACCTCATATTATCCTAATTAAATGGGTTAGTTCACCATGGCTACCTAAATATGGTTTAACCTCAAACTTAGCCCTAGTTTACATGCACATGTGTGTGCAAGCCCAATTAAATTCTAATAAAATATTCGAAAACTGTTTTGGTAAACTTTTTACTAAAACCCCACATTAAAGCATAATTAGCCACTAATCGATTTCTAAGGTGTTACAATCTTCCCCCCTTAAAGAAATTCGTCCCCGAATTTAAAAATATAGCTACGCGTACCTTCAAAAAGATAAAAGAATTTCTTCCGCATCTCGCCCTCGGCCTCCCAAGTGATCTCATCACCATTCGGGCTATGCCAAAGAATCTTCACAGATGGCAAGACCTTTGATCGAAGTTTCTTCACCTGCCGATCCAATATCACTACTGGCTGCTCGGTGAACGAAAGATCGCGCTGAAGCTGAACGGTCTGATGCTGAATCATGTGAGAAGGGACATGAAGATATCTGCGAAGCATCGACACATGGAATACGGGGTGAAAATCTGGAAAGCTGGGTGGAAGAGCCAAACGATACGCAACTGCGCCGACACGCTCGAGGATCTCGAAGGGACCCACAAATCTGTAGGGTTCTTAGGAACACTAATGAGGTTCCACAAGGCATCAACCATGCCAAAATCAAATTTTTCTAGTGCCGGGAAACCCTAATGCGATCGTTAACTAGAGGATAGGCGAAACTACGAGCAAGTTAACAACTTAACCGCTAAGTGAACGGAAATACAACCTTTGTAGATCCGGTCCTCCACCTCCATAGCTCCGTGACGATGTCCCTTCACTGCGATCATCGGATCTCGGACTCTAGTGTTGATTTCATCGGAGAAATGATCGGGCTAGGTCGTCGACTTCGATGCCGAAGATGATCTACGTCGAGGCAACTCAAGATCAAGCTCCAACTTCACCAAGTCATGAAACTTGTGAAGAAAACATCCTATACTACATGGCAAGTGGTATAGGATGGAGAAATAGGAAGTGGGTTCACTTTAGAATTGGATTTCTCACACTTTTTCTCATGGCACCATTGGAGCTAGAAAGCTTTCATGAAGCTTGATGAAGATGAAGAAGATGAAAGAATAAAAAGGATTATCTTAAAAAGAAAATCCAAGTCATTCTTATCATAATGCAACCATGGTTGAGTGTAGAGAGTAAACTATGGTTAGGTGAATGGTTAGGTTTAGGAAAGAAACAAGAATGGTCAAAGCTTCTTGAAGCTTCAAGGAAACAAACAAAAGAAGCAACCATTTTTTTTCTTGCCCAAGAATAAATATATAAAATAAATAGTTAAGAAAAGATAACAAAACCCTAACCATTCACTTAAACATGGTTTAAAGTAAACATACACCCAAACTTGCATGTATCATCAAACATGATACAAACTAGTGCACAAAACTATATCATATATATAATGTGCACATCAAGTGAGAAAATCCATTTTAAGTGAACCAATACTAGTTAATGTAAAGTAATATATCTAATATATAATTATACATTAAATCATTAAATCAACACTTGATTTAACGTTCCGGTCATATCGCATATGACCGACTAATATCCAATGTATCGACTCATCGAATCAATCCTTGATTCGATAACTAGGTTATATCGCATACAACCAATCGATACATTCATCGCGAGAACAGAATATGGTATCACATACACGCATTATTCTCGGTCCCGCACATATCTCATATGCGCTCCTATTTCGTTTCGCTTGAGCCAGGAAACCTCTGTGTAGGACTCTAAAGACTCGTCAATACGCCGGCAGCAGATGATGATCATATCAAGCACCCACAAGCCGCAAGCGGTCTGCTAAACGTAACATGTTGGTAAGTGCTGTATGCTCCCACAACTCTTATGGCGCGGCGGAAGTGGTGAACGAAAATTTTCTTTGCATGCAACACGCACTTAACCGAAGATCTTGTCTAAACCACAACTAGTAAATCCTAACTAGTGATCTTATCTACTATGTTAGGGATTATACCTTGATGATACGGTCCTTCGGGTCTTCTCTTGGATGCAACTCCTTTGCTCCTTTCTCCTCTTTTGGTGAACTTCTTGGCTCGTTAAGATATTGCCGACGTTTTCGATCTCCGGCCACCGAAGACCTAGATGATCCACCCGAGAGTTTTCGTGCAAGCTAGAAACTCTTCTCAAGAGTTTAACCGAGAGACCAAATTTGCTAGAAGAGGTCACTAGGATGATGTAGAGATAAGTGTATTGGATTAACTTGAAATCCTAAGCTTTGGATTCACATCTCATGTGAGGGTTTAAGCTAGGAAGAAGAATGATAATCTTCATATTTTCTTCTTATCATTCATATCATGATACACTTCATGATACACTTAGAATGATTCACACCTTTTCATTCACATCTCATGTGAAGCTATTTATAAGAAGAATGAGGAGGAGAGTAAGTGTTTATCATAATGAAAGTGTTCAAGCATGATGAATAAAGATATAGCACTAAGAGAAATAATTTGAAGCATGCATTATATAAATTAGTATCATGCTTCAATAGTAACTCCATAACAACAACCTCATCATGCTTGTACCTTTTAATTTCCACCTCATTTTATTTTCATAAAATGATGTCATAATTATGTCATTATGAGGTGGCGCCTTCTAGAAGGTATTCTTGTAACAATTACAAAAATACTCCTCCTCCGTATACTGTATACTGTATACATGCATCCGAATTCCAAAAAATACGAATACCATTAATCCAATAATATAATACCGGTATCCGGCTTAAACCAAAGCCCACCGGTATTATCCTTCCGATTATTATTCCTGTAACAATTACACGAACATAATCGAAAACCTGCCGCAACACCTTACGGCTGCCGTAACAACTTACGGTCTCTACATCTTTCGCCTGAACGAGAGAACCCTCTGTGTGGGACTCTAAAGACTCGTCAGTACGCTGGCAATGGGTTTAACCACAAACACGTCAGCGGCACTAGCTGTGCGTAACGGCTACCCAGGTACATGACGAAAAAGTGGCCGACGAGCGAAGTCATCACAACCCTTACGAGCCTGTAAGCAACACTTACCGTACAGTCCGGTCTCTTTGTCTGATACGTCGCATATGAAGTCTAGGGGTGGTTAATGTCAGACCCCAGTAACTTTATAAGTCATGTTGATTTATGACTCATAACAGGTCGAGGAACTACTGATAACACTTATCAGTAAACCTCGAGAACCCTGGCCAGGGATTTAGGTGTTATAGCCGATCAAACATAGCGCGACATCAACTCCCTATACCGGGAGAGACGAAACCACTCCTATCGCTCACTGTCTCCATATGATTCGGGATTGTACCCAAAATCCACCTGTTTTCACAACTCAGTAGAGCCGTGGTAGGGAGGAAATCAAAGTACAGTGGGAATCACACAAGACTCTATGACGATCTCGGGTCTACAGACTAACCTGTACAAGTGTCACCAGAGAACTGCTATCTGACAATAGGTATATATACCATCTAGGAGTTCTCGGCGAGTCCGTCCAGTGTACCCAGTCTCCACTGAGCACCCGTACACCATCCTTGATGTCAAACACGGATGGATATGGGATCATCCATCGCCCATCATATGGGTCAAGATGCGTATACGCTAGTCTACTCTGGTGTATCGATGCCCTGTCTCGACACACCCTCGACTAGGAACAGTTTATAGGATGTACTCATAGACTACCGTGGCCCTACTAGTATCATCTCATCATAGTCCCAGTAGTCAAGTACAAATCCTAAGGGCTTTATCAACATGTAACAAAAGAGACAATCAGAGTACATGTTAAGATAAAGTACAACCAGATAGCGTACTATCATGTCGAGCAAGAAAGTCCTCCTTATATATGTCCAAGCATCCACTACAATATACATCGTATGTACAGTAATGGCCTCTAGGGCACACATATCACTAACATAACGGCCACCCGAGTATTGAGCGATCAGAAGATCGACGAGCAAGCCCGCTCACACTCCTGTGAATCCAACCAGTAACACTTACCGTACAGTCCGGTCTGATCGTCTGATATATCGCATATCTCGCCTAAGGGTAGTAAACGTCAGACCCCAGTAGCTCGATAAGTCGTGTCGATATGAGGTCTATGACAGTTCGAGAAACTACTGATAACTCTTACCAGTACATCTCAACAACCCTGGCCAGGGATTTCCGGTTATAGCCAATCGAACACAGCGCAACATCAACTCCCTATACCGGGAGAGATGAATCCCCCCTATCGCTCATTGCCTCCATGTGATTCGGGACTGTACCCAAAAACCACCGTTTTGCATGCCCTCTTGGACGTGGTAAGGTGGAAATCAAAGCATAGTGGGAATCACACAAGACTCTATGACGATCTCGGGTCTACATACTAACATGTACCAGTGTCACCAGAGAACTGCCATCTGACGTAAGGTATAATACCATCTGGGAGTTCTCGGCGAGTCCGTACAGTGTACCCAGTCTCCACTGAGCACCCGTATATCATCTCTGATGTCAAACACCAATGGATATGGGATCATCCATTGCCCATCTGTATGGGTCGAGAAGGTATACGCTAGTCTACTCTGGTATATCGATGCCCCGTCTCGATATACCCACGACTGGGGACCTTGAAGGATGTACTTATGGACTACCATGTCCCCACTAGTATGATCCGCATCATAGTCCAGGTAGTCAAGTACACATCCTAAGGGCTTTACCAACATGTAACAGAGAGACAATCAGTATACATGTTAAGGTAAAGAGCAACCAGATAGCATACTATCATGTCGAGCAAGAAAGTCCTCCCTATATATGTCCCAGCATCCACTACAATATACATCCTATGTACAGTAATGGTCTCTACGGCATACATATAACTATCAATCTCCCACTTGCACTAGGGCCATCTGTAGCAGTGGTTGCAGTATCTCATACTCAACCATCCCATGAAAGTCTCTCTCTGGGAAAAGGCCTTTGTGAGTGGATCCGCCCGTGTTGTCCTCTGAGTCTACTCTCCTAATCTCGATCACCCTGGAGATCAACTATCTCCATGATCAGGTGATACTGCCTCAGAATACGTCTGAGTCACTGACGGGACCGGGGTTCATAGGCCAAAGCCACACTTCCATTGTCACACAATGGTAGGAACCTAGTTCATCTCATGAACCAATATACACCCAAACTGCCTCTTTGGTAGCATCTTATGTAGCGATGTATCCAGCCTTTATCGTCTAGTATGTCACGGTATCTAGCTTGGAACTCTTCCAACATACCGTCCCTTTACTGAGGGTAAAGACAATGCATGTGACTGACATTCAGTCGTCCTTATCACCCTGGAACCTTTCCAGTGATTCTCCCCAGGATCAATTGATACCATTTCACTACAACTAGTGAGAATCCTAACATCCAATTACATCTATCTCATAGATGAAAACTCAGGATTTAGGAAGTATCACTTTGATCCTATATGGAGAATCCTTGTGATAAGCGGAGATTGACCGAGCGTAGCATAGGAAACTCCTTCCCTATCAAGAGTAAGTCATCCACGTACTCTACGAGGATCACTACCATACTCCCTACTACCTTTTTGTATATACAAGGTTCATCTACCATTTTGATGATGTCAAACTGTTTGACTAACTCATCAAAACAGATGTTCCAACTCCGCGATGCCTGCTTCATCCTGTAAAGCAACTTGCACACGTTTCCGCTGCTCCCACTGTTTACGAAGCCCTCTGGCTGTGTACTTATAGACGCTCTCTTCTAAAACAACATTTTAGAAAATCTGTCATGACACCCAACCACCAGATATCGTAGTCATGGTATGTAGCCGTGGCAAGTAGGATCTGGATGGACTTAAGCATAGGCACCGAAAAAGGTTTCATCATAATCCGCGCCTGGTCGATGACGAAAACCTTTAACAGGTCTAGCTTTGAAAGTCTTAACTTTTCCATCTACACCAAGTAATCTTCTCAAGATATACTTGCTCCTGATGGGGATTTAACCCTTCAGATATAGCAGCCAAAGTCCATACTTTGTTGGTGTACATGGATTCCATCTAAGATCACTAAGCATCCAGCCATTCTTACAGAGTCCCTACTCTTGATGGCCTGCTCGAAACTAGTTGGATCATCATCTCATGATGCATTCCTCGCTCCCACTGTTATAGAGAAACCGAAGTATCTCTCAGGTGGGTGAGGAACCCTGCTAGATCGGCGGAGAGGCTGAGGTTCGTCAGGGACTATTGAATCCTTTGGTTCTGTCAAATTATCAGCTGCAGTTTGTATAGCTGGAACCATTCCAGTTCTATATAACTGACCTTGCCTCGATCTTGTCCGGATTTTGCTTTTGACATAGGCCGGACAATCCCAAATCTTAACTTGCTTAAGAGATAGGCTCTTCCCATACCATATCTCATATGGAATGGTAGGCAACTGATTTGATTAGAACCCTATTCAATAGGTATGCAGCTTCTTAAGAGCATATCTCCCAAAAGGAAATAGGTAACTCAGTAGTACTCATCATAGAGCACACCATATCAAATAGGGTGTATCTGCTCCGCCCCGATACACCGACGTGCTGTGGTGTATTCGGAGGAGTAATGCTGAGAGAGAATCTCATTCTCCTTTAGAATAGTCCAGGATTTCCGTGCTCAAGTATTCTCCTCCTTGATCTCATCAAAGGACATAATACTTATACCCGTATTGGTTCTCTACTTCTTACTTATATTCTGTGAATATCTCAAAAAGTTCGGACTTGTGTTTCAACAGGAACATATGTCTGAATCTTGAGAGATTATCATAGAATGTAATGAAGTACAAAGAACCGGTCCTGGCATGTGTAGACAAGGGACTTTACATACATCAACATGTATCAATCCCAAGAGTTTACTAACTCTTTCTCTGTTTCCAATAAACAGAGCTATGGTCTTCTAATCTTTGTTAAATGACTGGCAAGTTTCATAAGATGTAAATTCAAACTGATTTAAATATGCATCTGAAATGTAACTTCAGCTAGTCGGGTCGCATTGATATGACCTAGTCTACAATACCTCAAGAAGGATTCGTTCATTTCTGAACTCTTCCTCTTGTGTGCATTCTATATACTAAGAACTGTAGTTTCATTTAGAACGTCAATGATTTTAGATAACGTGCCTGAACCGATCAACTCTTGATATAGGAAATGTTCAAAACATTATCCAACTATACAAAATTATATCTTTTCTTTACTAATAACGAAACTGATATTATTTTTCATATCAGGTTCGGTATCTAATAGCATTTGTTCAGAATCAATGTATTCTAGTAATACAGGGTGACAGTGACCAACGGACTTGGCTGCAACACTTGCACCGTTTTCTGCCTCATGAAACTTATCACCCGTTCTCAGTTCTTTACCTATCTGTAGCCCATGTAACAAATTACATATTCGGGATCCAGATCCAGTATCTCATATCCAGGACGTAAAGAATACTGAGAAACAGTTCTGTATAATGAACACACCCGAAGATGATGCATCAGCATGCACTCTCTTCGTTTGGGCGGCACGAGAATTCTGGTAATCCCCTATTTCCTGCTCTGTCTTATAACAATTATAAGTTGGAGCGGGACCAACGTTCCCCAGCTCAGTATAACAAGCGGGTTCGGTCAATATATCCATTTTATTATCTTGATTAAGGCGTGAAATGGTCGCTACCTGGAGAGAGAGAGAAGAAAACACTCAGCGTGCGCTCTTGCAAGAATAGATTGGTTATTATTTTATCTAATCACGATGGTTCCCACTGTTTTTTATCAATTCTTCCTTCAAACCCTAAAAGGAAAGACTAGCCGGGATTAATTACACGCTACAAGTTCGCCAATCTTTCAGCCAGGCCAGTGTCGGTACTTTGAGGGAGGTCCCCCGTGCTTTCGCACGAACCTAATTAATGTAAACCTCGTTTTCCTATAGGCGTAACCTCGTTAACACCTTTCTAGACACCTACTTGATCGGCTAATTGTAGTGTGTAAAACTCTCCCAGGAGTAACAATTACTCGCAGTGGGTATCGGGATCCAACTATCTCATAGAAGGTATGCGATCTCATTGCAAATTTCAACACTTGAAATTCCCGATAATTTTGCCCCAAGTGTTCTATGACCTTGACGAATGCCAAACAACCCATAGTCCACTAGTCAAGTTCAACCCGTACATTTCTTGATTGAATTAAACCCACCCGCACGACCCTTGACGAATGCCAAACAACGCCATACGAATACCCTAATCCAATCTGCATCATATGCATAAGCAGATAAATACTAGTTAGCTACCGTACACTACGCCTTGACGAATGCCAAACTACCGCAACACGAATACTAACTAGTACTTATCTGAAATGACGGAGGGCTACGACAGGTTTTTCTGAAAACCTATTGCGTAATGAACTTGATATCGTTGTAGAATCAAATGAATTTTAAAATGGAGTGTTTTTTAGGCTTTTCTAGTTTTGCTAAAGGGGTCACTCCCGCTGAAGGGATCGTCGGTCCTTTCCTCGTCGAATGAGGTGCGGGATATATCATATATATCACTGTGCAAAGCAGAAACTATAGAAGCAATCAAAAGACAAACCGAGTGTGTAGCATCTTCCAGTTATTGCTAAAGGAGTCACTCCCGGTGAAGGGATCTCGGTCCTTTCCTTATCGAATAAGGTGCAGGATGTTCTACAAGGAACACCGCGATGCAAGGCAAGAACTGTAGCTACCTGTTTTTAAGAAATTCGATTCCACAACATCATTAGGTTTCTTTTATTTTCATTAATCACATTAATGAAGTCCAATCATTTAAGCACCTAAACATCACAGATAAATACGACGTACACTTATGCCATCCGCATTCGCCTCGATGTCCCCTCGTGCACCGTTAGGTTAGGTAACTAACGGCAGAGCGGGGCAGGGCTAGCGTGGGTGTAAAACATAAGTAACGTCTATATAATATATCATATATACTATATACAGTATCCATCACAGCATATCAAATGATCACATCACAGATATCGCAGCAGAAGAATCATATGAAACATTGGATATACTAGGACGTCCGTGTTTTTAATACGAGCCAGTATAAAACACGGATTCCACGTTCGCGATGAATAGCCAAACCCACACCCCTAGACCCCTACGAGAGCGGCAAGCAACCCTACCAATTCTAGAGTTAGGAGACCCGGACTCGACTCCTCGAGTTGGTCTCCCACTGGACTCCAGAACCCGGTTACTTATGCCCTCCTCCTTGGGTCTAGCCTAGTGCGGAAAAGTAAATAAAATACATATGGTAACATCATCCGCAACCTGGAAGTGCCCCAATAAAAGAATATTACATACAAGTTTTTACATGAATGAAAAAGAAAAACACTCATCTCACATAAAAAAACCCCGGCTATTCAAACGCGACAATCCAATATAACATATCCAGCAACACATAACATCACATGTCATCAACGTAAGTAAATATGTGTATCCCAATTGCCGTTGACATACAGCAACGAAACCGGCGATATCACATATTACACTTACGGTCACAGAAAAGAAAGTGTAAAACTACAACAGTTGGAATCCGCAACCTCCTTAGACATCGTATGCCTAAACCAATGAATTCCTCAGACATCGCATGCCTAACAATTATAAACCCCGCATTTTAGTCTCGTTATCGAAAACACTTTTCAATATCAAGTCGGGCAATTCATCAAGATTCCCGAAAAACTGATCGAATGCTCGTCGCAAATTTTAGTAGACGGCCGCACCCCCGATATCGTCGATGAAGTGCACTTAGGCGGAACACCGCTGCCGCGAGCACCCGAACGGATGCTTTCGGCGACGGGGTTCTCCTACAGTCACTTGGTCGGGGCTATGGGGGCACGGCTATCTATTAAGTTTACCGGCGAGTATCCGTGTACGCTACGTGATTGCGACGGACTTTTGATCGCATCAAAATTCCATGGCAACCGATCAAGTGAGACTAAAGTGCTATGTTTATAACATTCATATCAGTTATCTCATAACTACTTGTGGATTCCAAGTATTGTATCCCATTCCAGATAAATAGAAAGTGTTAAACTTTCCGATCGAACAGTCAAACACCCAAGTTTTCCCGAATGGTTTTCAACACTTGAAATAAGTTTAAAAACATCCATTTCATGCCACAGTACCAACGGTCCAGCCGTAGAAGGGTCAAGCCAACACCTCACATGTGGCACGCCGTACTGCCCCAAACCCTAAGGTTCAAAGGGCAGTTCAAGACGGTCACCTAATCGAGTTAAGGTTTGTTGTCTTCTAGAGGGTCCATCGCGTTACTTGCACTACTTAGAACATTCTTAAACTACGGAAAAATCCAACACTTGGAAAATTTCCGGCAGGGGAAAAAGTGGGTATTTGTATCCGGTCGAACTTTTTAACAGTTTCTAAAATATCCGGAAAAACATAAACGAAGTTAAATTATTCGATCAAATTAACGAGTCCCCAATAAAACCCTAGAAAACTCAACACTTGAGTGGAATTAAAACATTCCCATAAAAAATAGCCAAGAAAGGACCTAAGAATAAATATATGAAATTTCAGGGACTAAGTCAAATTTTGGCCGCGGAACCACCGCCAAAGCCATAGTTTCGCCGCGGTTCCGCGGTTAAATTATTGACTTAGAGGACCGTACTTCACAGTAATTCTTAGTTTTTCCTGCTTGTTTTTCTGAGAATTTTTAATTCACAAAAATCCACTGTTTTGAAAAATGTACAGAGAAGGGTTTTGTCGGGGTTTACGGGTTCGATCGGACTTCTAACTTCGTCTAAACTTCGCCTAAAGCTCTAGCTAGGCTCTGATACCACTGTAGGGTTCCTAGGCACACTAATGAGGTTCCACAAGGCATCAACAATGCCAAAATCAATTTTTTCTAGTGCCGGGAAACCCTAATGCGATCGTTAACTAGAGGATAGGCGAAACTACGAGCAAGTTAACAACTTAACCGCTAAGTGAACGGAAATACAACCTTTGTAGATCCGGTCCTCCACCTTCATAGCTCCGTGACGATGTCCTTTCGCTGCGATCATCGGATTTCGGACTCTAGTGTTGATTTCATCGGAGAAATGATCGGGCTAGGTCGTCGACTTCGATGCCGAAGATGATCTACGTCGAGGCAACTCAAGATCAAGCTCCAACTTCACCAAGTCATGAAACTTGTGAAGAAAACACCCTATACTGCATGGCAAGTGTTATAGGATGGAGAAATAGGAAGTGGGTTCACTTTAGAATTGGATTTCTCACTCTTTTTGTCATGGCGCCATTGGAGCTAGAAAGCTTTCATGAAGCTTGATGAAGATGAAGAAGATGAAAGAATAAAAAGGATTATCTTAAAAAGAAAATCCAAGTCATTCTTATCATAATGCAACCATGGTTGAGTGTAGAGAGTAAACTATGGTTAGGTGAATGGTTAGGTTTAGGAAAGAAACAAGAATGGTCAAAGCTTCTTGAAGCTTCAAGGAAACAAACAAAAGAAGCAACCATTTCTTTTCTTGCCCAAGAATAAATATATAAATTAAATAGTTAAGAAAAGATAACAAAACCCTAACCATTCACTTAAATATGGTTTAAAGTAAACATACACCCAAACTTGCATGTATCATCAAACATGATACAAACTAGTGCACAAAACTATATCATATATACAATGTGCACATCAAGTGAGAACATCCATTTTAAGTGAACCAATACTAGTTAATGTAAAGTAATATATCTAATATATAATTATACATTAAATCATTAAATCAACACTTGATTTAACGATCCGGTCATATCGCATATGACCGACTAATATCCAATGTATCGACTCATCGAATCAATCCTTGATTCAATAACTAGGTTATATCGCATACAACCAATCGATACATTCATCGCGAGAATAGAATACGGTATCACATAAACGCATTATTCTCGGTCCCGCACATATTTCATATGCGCTCATATTTCGTTTCGCTTGAGCCAGGAAACCTCTGTATAGGACTCTAAAGACTCGTCAATACGCCGGCAGCAGATGATGATCATATCAAGCACCCATAAGCCGCAAGCGGTCTGATAAACGTAACGGCCACCCGGGTATTGAGCGATCAGAAGATCGACGAGCAAGCCCGCTCACACTCCTGTGAATCCAACCAGTAACACTTACCGTACAGTCCGGTCTGATCGTCTGATATGTCGCATATCTCGCCTAAGGGTGGTAAACGTCAGACCCCAGTAGCTCGATAAGTCGTGTCGATATGAGGTCTATAACAGTTCAAGAAACTACTGATAACTCTTGCCAGTACATCTCAGCAACCCTGGCCAGGGATTTCCGGTTATAGCCAATCGAACACAGTGCAACATCAACTCCCTATACTGGGAGAGACGAATCCCCTCCTATCGCTCATTGCCTCCATGTGATTCGGGACTGTACCCAAAAACCACCGTTTTGCACGCCCTCTTGGACGTGGTATGGTGGAAATCAAAGCACAGTGGGAATCACACAATACTCTATGACGATCTCGGGTCTACAGACTAATCTGTACCAGTGTCACCAGAGAACTGCCATCTGACGTAAGGTATAATACCATCTGGGAGTTCTCAGCGAGTCCGTCCAGTGTACCCAGTCTCCACTGAGCACCTGTATATCATCTCTGATGTCAAACACCAATAGATGTGGGATCATCCATCGCCCATCTGTATGGGTCGAGAAGGTATACGCTAGTCTACTCTGGTATATCGATGCCCGTCTCGATATACCCACGACTAGGGACCTTGAAGGATGTACTTATGGACTACCATGTCCCCACTAGTATGATCTGCATCATAGTCCAGGTAGTCAAGTACACATCCTAAGGGCTTTACCAACATGTAACAGAGAGACAATCAGTATACACGTGAAGGTAAAGAGCAACCAGATAGCATACTATCATGTCGAGTAAGAAAGTCCTCCCTATATATGTCCCAGCATCCACTACAATATACATCCTATGTACAGTAATAGCCTCTAGGGCATACATATAACTAACAATATCTGGGACTAAGCTTTCCTTTTCGCCCAAATCTCATCACGCCCTTCATCGGAGAGACCCTCAGAAAAATATGATCGCCAACTGCGAACTCTATTCTGCGACGGCGCTTGTCCGCATACGATTTCTGCCTGCTCTAAGCCGCTCTCATCCGATCTCGAATCAACTGTACTTTCTCGGTCTTCTCCTGCACGATCTGCGGCCCCAAAATACTGCTCTCGCTGAGCTCTGTCCAACAGACGGGCGATCTACATCTCCTCCCATATAAGGCCTCGAAAGGTGCCATTTGATAGTATCCTGGAAGCTATTGTTGTAGAAGAACTCCACTAAGGGTAAATGATGATCCCAGCTACCACCGAAATCTAAAACGCACACTCGGAGTATGTCCTCGAAAGTCTGAAAGGTCCGCTCTGACTGGCCGTCGGTCTGCGGATGAAATGCTGTGCTGAAACTCAAGCGGGTGCCCAACGCCTCCTGAAGTCTCTGATATAGTCGGCTGGTAAACTGGGTGTCTCGGTCGGACACGATACACGTCGGGACGCTATGCAACCGTACGATCTCGTCGACGTAAATCTGGGCATACTGAGCAAAACCGAAAGTGGTCTTCACTAGCAGGAAGTGAGCCGCTTTCGTCAGTCGATCCACGATCACCCAAATGGAGTCATACCCTAGATTGGTCCTGGGTAGACCCACAATGAAGTCCATAGAAATCTGCTTCCATTTCCACTCCGGAATGGGCAAAGGCAGCAACTCTCCCGCGGGCCTCTGGTGCTCGGCCTTGACTTGCTGACAAGTCAGGCATCTCGATACGAGGTCTTTGATGTCCCTCTTCATTCCGTCCCACCAATAAACATCTTTCAGATTGCGGTACATCTTGGTGGAACCTGGATGAACGCTATAAATCGATCTATGCGCCTCCTCAAGAATCTCACGCCGCAGTCCCTAAGAATCTAGCACGCACAATCGAGTCCCAAATCGCAGTACCACCTGATCATTGATCACGAACTCGGAATCTCTGCCCTGCCTAATCTGCACCATGATCTCTGAAAGACAGTCATCATTGGGCTGCGCCTCTCGGATACGGTTAAGCAACTGCGGACGTGCACGAATATGCGCAAGCTGTCCCCCGATCGGAGTGAACTCAAACTGCACTCGGCTGTCGCATAAAATCTGTCAATCTGCCGACGACTGCTTCTGCACTGCGCTCAAATAAGATAGATTAACTTCAGGCCTCCTACTCAAAGCATCCGCCACAACGTTCACCTTGCCCGGATGATAAAGGATCTCGCAATCGTAGTCCTTCACCAGCTCCATCCAACGGCGCTATCTCAGATTCAGGTCTCGCTGTTGAAATATGTACTTCAAGCTTTTGTGGTCTGTGAATATCTGGCATGACTCACCATATAGGTAATGTCTCCAGATCTTGAGTGCAAACACCACTGCAGCCATCTCTAAATCGTGTGTAGGATAGTTCTGTTCGTGTGTCTTCAGCTGCCGAGAAGCATACGCGATAACTCTGTCGTGCTGCATCAACACGCAACCTAGTCCCACTCGAGAAGCGTCGCAATAAACCACGAATCCGTTCGATCCCGAAGGAAATGACAACACTGGTGCAGTAGTCAGACGATTCTTCAACTGCTGGAAGCTATGCTTGCACGCCTCGGTCCAATCAAAAGGATCTCCCTTCCGGGTCAACCCGGTCAACGGTGCAGCGATACGGGAGAAGTCCTGAACAAATCGTCGGTAGTAGCCAGCCAGGCTTAGGAAGCTGCAGATCTCTATAACTGATGCTGGTCTGGGCCAATGCTGAACGGCCTCGATCTTCTTCGGGTCCACACGTATGCCATCTCTCGTAATCACGTGACCCAAGAAATCAACGTTGTCAAGCCAAAACGCGCACTTGGAAAATTTCGCGAACAGCTGGTGCTCCCTCAAAGTCTGCAATGTGATCCGTAGGTGCTGCTCGTGCTCCTCTCGGCTCCGGGAATACACCAAAATGTCGTCAATAAACACGATGATGAACAGATCTAGATACGGTCTGAAAATGCGGTTCATCAAGTCCATAAACACGGCTGGTGCATTGGTGAGTCCGAACGACATCACCAAAAACTCATAGTGCCCGTAACGTGTGCGAAAAGCCGTCTCCGGGAATACACCAAAATGTCGTCAATAAACACGATGATGAACAGATCTAGATACGGTCTGAAAATGCGGTTCATCAAGTCCATAAACACGGCTGGTGCATTGGTGAGTCCGAACGACATCACCAAAAACTCATAGTGCCCGTAACGTGTGCGAAAAGCCGTCTTCGGAATATCCTCCTGCCGCACCCGCAACTGATGGTAACCCGATCGCAAGTCAACCCTCAAAAAGTATCCCGCACCTTGAAGCTGGTCGAACAAATCATCGATACGTGGTAAAGGATATCTGTTCCGTACGGTAACCCTGTTCAGCTGGCGGTAATCAATGCACAAGCGCAAACTGCCGTCCTTCTTCTTGACGAACAGGACAGGAGCACCCCAATGAGATACACTCGGTCGAATAAGCCCTTTATCTAACAAATCCTACAATTGATCCTTCAGCTCTCTAAGCTCCGCCGGGGCCATCAAATAAGGCGGTATAGAAATAGGCCCCGTGCCGGGGATCAAATCGATGCAGAACTCAACATCGCGCTCAGGCGGTAGTCCAGGCAGCTCGTCAGGGAAAACATCAGGAAACTCGCACACAATTGGGACTTGGTCCAACGGGACCTCTGCAGCTCTAGTATCACAAACAGAAGCTAAGAATCCCTGATATCCCTTCCGCAAGAGATGAAATCAAGCTGGGAAGGGTGACGCTGTAGTCTCCCTGAATCACAAGGACTGGCTCTCCCGGAAAACTAAATCTGACTGCCTTCTCACGGCAGTCCACTGATGCATAACAAGTGGCTACCCAGTCCTTGCCTAGAAGAACATCAAAGTCCAACATATCGAGGAGAATCAAATCAACCGACGAATCCCTCTCCCCGATACGAACAGAACACAAACGAAACACAAAACGAGTGACAAACGACTCGCTTACCGGAGTAATAACAACAAGCGGATGGTGTAACGACGATGACTCACGGCCCAACATCGGTGCAAAGTGTGTAGATACATACGAATGTATGGAACCTGGGTCAAATAATACTCGCGCATCGAAAGAACATACTGGCAAGGTACCTGTCACAACGGCATTGGATGCCTGAGCATCCTGCGGAGTCAAAGCGAATACTCGGGCCTGTCCCCCACAAATAGCTGGCTGTCCTCTGCCTCGGCCTCTGCCTCCTCGTCCCCTCTGAACAGGACCATCGCGTCCACGGCCTCTGGGGGCGTCTAACTGGCATGGAGCATCACTGGGGTAGGAAGTAGAGCTCTCTGAGGAGGTGGTAAAGGTGGTAAGGTCACGTGTGGAACTATCGCCTCTCCCTGTCGTCTCACCATACAGTCTCTGATACGATGGTACGGACTCCCGCACCGAAAACATCCTGGCGATGCCTGCTGGCCCTGCGGATAAGAACCAAATAGTTGACCCCGTCTGACTCCTCTGCCTCCACCATCTCTCGGAAAGAATCTGTCACGATGCCTCTGAGCTGGCATATCGGTACGAATCCTCTTCGACCCAGAAATGACCGAAGTCCCTGAAATGCGCGCCTCCATCCGTAAGGCCGTGTCCATAGCAGCTGCATAAGTGTCGAAGTGCTGGGCGGCGATGGCAAGGAATAACTGTGTGTCGAGTCCCTGCATAAACCTCTTTACCCTCTTCTCTTCAGTATCAACCAAGTACGGAGCATATCTGGACAACTGTGTAAACTGGATATCATACTCGGACACTGTCATCCTTGGAGTCTTGCGCAAAGCCTCAAAACTACGAGCTCGAGCATCATGAACGCTCTCTGGAAGGAAACGGGCTAAAAATATTGCTGTGAACTCATCCCAAGTCATAGGAGGTAGACCTGCAGCTCGACCTCTCTCGACCGACTCACACCACGTCTGAGCAAGGCCCTCTAGATGTAAACTCATAAGCTCCACCCATCTATCGTCGGAACATCTGAGCGAATGGCAAATCCTAGCCAATCTGTCGAGGAATGTCAGTGGATCCTCCGCTGCATCTATGCCGGTGAAGACCAGAGGTCTCAGCCTCATGAACTCCTGTAGTGATACGGAAATGGCTATGGTAGTAGTAGAAGCAACTGTCTGGACAGCAGGTACAATCGTGGTCTGTGCAGGGGTAGGTACGTCCTCAGATCTCTGGGCACGACTGGCCTCGACTATGGATCCCATCATCTGACATAGCTCCTGCATACCTCCCATCATCTGACGTAGCTCCTGCATGCCTGACTCTAGCCTATCTTTGCGGCCTGAGGAAGGCGGATCAATTTGTCCCAGAGGGGTGGGCACGTCGTCCTGATCGGTCCTCGTCTCGGACGAGTCCGCTCGAATCTCATCTCGAGAGGCAGCCCTCTGAGCCCTTGTAGCCTTCGGAGGCATAGTGGCTGGTACAGGAAACAGGATAATAAGAACAGTGCAATAGAATTATAGGATACACGGGATTGAAGAAGGAATTTCAAGCAAGTATATCATAAAGTCACCTAGGCGGAGTACCCTATCGCAAGTATGCCGCGAACATACACACGCTACGTTACCCTGCTTAAGTCACTTACTCCATCTACCAAGGGTCATCCTATACTCAGAAAGGTAAAACCTGGCTCTTATACCATATTTGTCACGACCCATCCCCAAACACAGATGGTATTGTCCGCTCTGGCCGAAACCGCATGGTTTTTTCCTTTTGAATGAACCCGGGGCTACTTCCCAGTAGGTCACCCATCCCAGAATTTCTCTGGCTCAAGTACGCTTAACTGCGGAGTTTTTCAAACTCCGGAGTTCCGATTCATCCAAAAGGCGCCTCTGTGTTATAGGAGTGTGTCATTCCATTTATAGTTCAGATCATGCCCTCTTTCGGAATGGAATTTGATACTCCCTATTGTTCTGGTGGGTCCCCGTGTGCATCCATATCGGTTACATCCCCACCTCGATACCGGATAACATCACACTTCTCACGGGGTAGATGGTATTCAACCCCAATTCCACCTGGGGTATTACAATAGGTGATTTGGCAACCATGACAACTTAACACAAATATTGTAACACGTCTTTCCTTCTAATTTATAATATGGTTCTAGAGTTAATTTTAAGAAAATAAAAGAAAATGCAAAAAAAGGTGGCATGGTGCATTAAAGAGGCATGGAGGAAACCTTGACCTTTGTCACTCACACCCTCACTCTCTCTCCCCTCCCTCATGCTCTCGGCCAAGCCCCAGCAGCCCCCATCCCCTTTCATCATTTTCTTCTTCTTCTCTCAAAAATTCAAGCCTCCATTTCAAAGAAAAATCCAAGAATTCTAGCAAAGATCATCACTACTCTCCCTTCTTGCAATCAAGCATGGTTCTTGGCAAGTCTCCTTAAGCACTAGCATGTTTGAATCCCCTTCTCAACCATCTTGAGGTATAAGCCTAAATCATATACTTAATTTCTAAAATTTTTGTTTATTTATCTTAATGTAGTGTTTAAGTGGTATATTAGTGCTAATTATGTGTTTTAAGAGGAGATTAGGTTAAGATAAGGTTTTTATGGCTTGAGTAGGTTAATTAAGAGTTATTAGTGTTAGATAATCCAAGTCTTTCCACCAGTTTTAACTAAAACACCATATTGTATTAGATTAGTGTTTAACTACGGTTTTAGTTAAGAATTATGTGCTTTCGTGATCTGCTACCAACCCTGATGCTATTTCGAGAAGTTGCAATTACTGGAGGGTACTCATAGGACTAGGATTACACCGTTGAAGCCCAAAACCCCACTTCCTTCTTGAGGCTGCAATTAAATGGGTTCTTACCGCAAATTGTGGCCAGATGTGTGACCTGGGTGTCGGGGCTTTTGTAGTAGGTGTCTGCTGTATAGTGTAGTTCTTTGGTTTGTGTAACTTTTCCTAATTGCACTCGTATCAAAATCTGGAACCGTTTTACCTTAAAACCGACGTTTTGTCAATGTGTGATATATACAATTCGAATCTAGTTTGGGTGTTTGCTGTGTATCACAGAAAATCGGGGTGGTTTCAGGCGTTATCACACACGCTTTGGTGATCCGAGTGCACGCGTTTAGCTTGTGGATGTTGGTTTTCTCGTACGGTCTTGATATCGTGTTTTATAGAATATTAGCCTTATGCGTTGCATTGTATGATTCTAGGATCGGGTGCGGAGACATCGTACGCGGCACGGAAAGAAAAAGCGGTGATTGGATCAGACCAGCTAAGGCGTCCTGGTGAGTAGATGTACACATCTACGGGGGAATCCTCTGGATGGCGCAAGGCGCCCGATAGTTAGAATTTCTTTTAGCACTTGCATTTATATGCGTAGTTCGTAATTATTCATCTCGTTGCATCGCATCTTCTTATATATATATATATATATATATATGATATTATCTCATAGGACACTTGCACGATTACCATTGGTTTATGCGGCACGGGCACTATTCATGTGGACATACACACCTTGGTAATTGTTATGCCACGAACACTATATAACTTGTTTAAATCAGAATATAAGACCATTGCAACATATATGATTCGTAAACCTGTATTTGTATATTCAATTCATCAGGATGGATACGTAGGATTATTAGTCATATGCATATACCTCATTGCATCATCGTTCATGCATAGTTTTCTAGTCACGCATCGTATTTCATATTGTTGATACCATAGGCCTTCATCATCACCGACATGTGTACATATGGTGAGATTTTCTTGAGGATTTCAGTATTATGAGATTTCTGGATTTTTGGGAAAACCGCAAGAATTTTATAAACCGTTATCATTTTAATAATACAAGTTGCGGTTTTCTCGTGATATGATGTATGTGTCGTCCACCATGAGATTTCTCGGTTCTTCAGCGGTTTCATACACCCGATTCGAGGAGGAGGAGGAACCGTCTGTGGGTGCATGGTGGACCCGGTGCGGTACCCCGGGGCAAGATGGTCGCAGATGATGGCGTTGAGCTCGGCAGGGGAGCACTACCGACCGGTTATTTATGACGCGGCGGATATCCGGAGGATACCGACGAAGTCTTGAGATTTGATGATATGGGCCAGTCCGGATTGCCAGAGCCCGAGATTTGATGATATGGGCCAGTCCGGATTGCCGGAGCCTGAGATATTGAGATACTGATACATCGAGACATTGAGATATTCATATTTGGTATCGATGCTTGACACGGATTTCTAATTTTGATGATACTACAGTTAAATTACAGAGGTTTTACTAAGATAAGAATATAGATTTTCTCGTATTAAACATATTCAGATCTCGTGTTGTTTATGCATTCATGTTACATACATACCAGTGCATCGCATCACATTAGTATATATAGGCTGTGATGAAATTGCGTGCATGCTTACGATAGCCTTATTAGATGTTATATACTACTCACGAGTTGGAAACTCACCCCCGTTGTGCCACAGTGTCTTGCAGGTTGACCCGTCAGCACAGTAGCGGCGGGCGTTCTTCCTCTTTTGGCTTCATTTGTTTGATTTGCAGCATTGCTCGTAGGTGGGTTGCGATGATAGTTTTATTCCATCATGTACATTATATTGTATCTAGTATACTCCATCTACCTTTGTATAATTGACTAGACGGTGAGATTCGTGGGACTTGTATTTGTGATGTTGGTGTCGATGCTCACTTGAGCCGACGTGGTATTTGCTTGTTTTCTTGATTTCAGATGCTTATTTTGCACTATTATTATATATATTGCGCGTGATTATGATATCCTTTATTGGCGAAGAGCTAGCTCCTGCTTGGGGATGCCTGATTTCATGATGTACATATATTCTTGTTTTGTACCCGTTTGGGGCTAGTTTTTACAAAGGAGACTCTGTCGAAATTTTCGGAAAGAGTGTGACATTGCTTTTAAAAGGTTTGATGTGACTTATTTGATTTAAATTGCTTTCCTTAACTGGGTTTTCCTTTACTCTATTTCCTTATTTGGTTTTGATTTCTGGGCTTTGGCTTACTTAGATTACGTACGCCTTGAGACGTTTCGTAATTTAAGTGTCAGTCACGCTCCGTAATTTTCGGGTCGTGACATCAACAAACACCCAAAATTTCCCAGAGAGCTCAACACTTGAGCACAGTTTAAAAATACTCAGAACATGCCACGGAACCTATGAACAAACCATAGTAGAGCCAACCCTTGCCTCACCTATGGCGCCGCGGAACTACCGCAAACCTTAGGGTTTGGCCGCGGTTCCGACGGTCATAGAATCGAGTTAGGGTTTTGTTCTTCTAGAGGGTCCATAGAATTACTTGCATGATTTTCTGAAGATTTTAAACTTGGAAAAATCCAACTCTTGGAAAATTTCCAGCGAGGGAGAAAAATGGTATTTAATATTCGTTCGAACTTTTTAACGCCGTCTAAATTACCTGAAACGATGTTAGAATTACGACTACGAAGCCCTCCGAATTGCCTTTGCATAAAGATAACATCACATGCAATCTTGGTAAAAACAAGCAACACCTGAAACACCAAAACCCAGAGACCAGAGCACCAAACAAAAACGAGGCCAAACCAACACTAAAGAACCGGCCAGGCCGGAATTTTGTAGCTTTTCTCCAGGTGACAACGGTTGAAAGGGGCTTATTTTTGTCTGGTGTTCATGTTACATCTTATGCAACATTCTGCAATTGCTTAAAAAAATTTAGAGGACTCAAAAATTTCGACAGAAACTAGGTTTTTGTTTCGAGTGTTACGGAGTTGTTTCGGTTTCGTAATCCTATTAATATCATCTAATTCTCTAGCTAGGCTCTGATACCACTGCTGGTTTCCCTAGCACCGCCACTGGGTTTCGGGAGGCATCGACCATGCCGTTTTCAAAAATTTGGCACGCTAAATAACCCTAACCTAGAATCTTAACTAGACAATTAGACGAATCATGCTTGTAAACATCTTTACATCTAAGTGAACAAAGAATACAACCTTTGTAGACCGGTCCTTCACTTCAAAAGCTCCGTGTAGTAGTCCCTTCACTCCGAGTAGTGAACTCCCGGACTCTAGAGATGCTCCACAAGATGAAAGAAACAAACTTGCATGAAGTCTTCGAGGACGAAGATGATCTACATCGAGGAGACACCAACTCAAGCCACCTCCTCACTAATTAGGAATTGGTGAAGGAAACAACCTAAACTAAATGGCTAGTCAACTGTAGGTTGATGAAGTAGGAATTTTGCTCACTTTAGAAATATTTTTCTCACTAATTTTCCTCACCTCCTAAAAACCTAGAGAGCTCTTGGAGATGAGGAAGAAGATGAAGTGTGGAGAATAGAATGAATCTCATGAGTGAGAATAGCAACCATAGGTGAGATAATATCCCATACTAACTCATGTAAAGACTTAATCATGGCTTAAGGTAATGGTTGGGTTAATAAAAATCTTAAGTAAAACAAAATTATTGGACTAAGTCAATGGTTCTACAAGCTTCCACTAAGCTCCAAACCATGTGACTAATTTCCAACTAATTTTGATTTACCTTTAATAAATAAAACCTTTCATTATCATAAGCATGGTGTGAGTCTCATACACCCATGTAGCATGTAGCAACAAGCATGACACAATAATATATATCACATATATATTAAGTGTACACTAGTGAGAAAAAGAAATACTTAAGTGAGCTAATATTAGTTAATGTAAATTAATATATCAAATATACAATTATACATTAAATTATTAAATCAACACTTGATTCAATAATCCGGCTATATCACATACAACCGACTAATATTATTTGTATCAACTTATAGAATCAACACTTGATTCGATAACCCAGCTATATCACATATAACCGACCGATATCACATATTGCGAGAATAGAATACGGTATCACATACTCGTATTAATCTCGGTCCCGCACATATCGCATAGCTCCTACTTCGTTTCGCCTGAGCCAGGAAACCTCTGTGTAGGGCTCTAAAGACTCATCAATACGCCAGCAGTAGGTGGTGATAATATCAGTCACCCACAAGCCGTCAGCAGTACTGCTAGACGTAACGGCCACCCGGGTATTGAGCGATCAGAAGATCAGCAAGCAAGCCTGCTCATTCTCCTGCGAATCCAATCAGTAATACTACCGTATAGTTCGGTCTCTTCGTCTGATATGTCGCATATCCAGCCTGGGGGTGGAAAACGTCAGACCCTAATAGCTTGATAAGTCATGCCGATGTGAGTCTCATAACGGTTCGAGAAACTACTGATAACACTTACCAGTAAATGTCAGTAACCCTGGCCAGAGATTTCCTGTTATGGCCAATCGAGCAAAGCGCAACATCAACCCCCAATACCGGGAGAGATGAAATCCCCTCCTATCGCTCATTGCCTCCATGTTACTCAGGACTTTACCCAAAAACCACTATTTTGCATGATCTCTTGAACGCGGTAAGGTGGAAATCAAATCACAGTACGGATCACATAAGACTCTATGATGATCTCGGGTCTAAAGACTAACTTGTACCAGTGTCATAAGAGAACTGCTATCTGATGTGAGGTCTAATACCATCTAGGAGTTCTTGGCGAGTCCGTTCAGTATACCCAGTCTCCACTGAGCACTCGTATATCATCTTTGATGTCAAACACCAATGGATGTGGGATCATCCATCGCCCATCAAATGGTTCAAGAAGCGTATACGCTAGTCTACTCTGGAATATCGATGCCCTGTCTCGATACTCCCACGACCAGGAACTATTAAAGGATGTACTTACCAACTACGCTTTCCCCACTAGTATGATCTGCATCATAATCCTGGTAGTCAAGTACACATCCTAAGGGCTTTATCAACATGTAACAGAGAGACAATAAGTGTACATGTCAAGATAAAGAGCAACCAGATAGCATACTATCATGTCGAGCAAGAAAGTCCTCCCTATATATGTCCAAGCATCCACTATAATATACATCATATGTACAATAATGGCCTCTAGGGCATACATATAACTAACAGCTTATACACCGCTTTCTTCTGGGTGATTGCTTGGTTGGTGGGGTACACTTTCATCGTGACCACCAGTTGTACTTGTATATTTATTCAGTTGTATCTAGTTAAAGCTCCATTAACCAGACTATATATTTTTGGTACTTAGAAAGCACGGTTTGTATATTCTTTCGGACTTGGAGTCACTCTCATGTATCTACTCTTATTTTTGTTTCCTTGATGCTGTTTTGGTTTCTTTCTTTTCTTTCTGTGTTTGATATTCTCCTTTGGCGTCGTATATTATTGCGTGGTTGTTTCCGCCAATTGGCGAAGAGCTAGCTCCCGCTTGGGGTTGCCTATTATTATTGTTTCTATATATTGGTTTTGGTTCAATATAACTTAGGAGATGCTGCCCAAATTTCAAATGACGAAAATGTTTTTAACTACGGTATATAATCCACTTGTGTTTCATATAATATTACTTATGTTTTAAAGAAAGAACCCGATTTCATTAAACCCTTATTTCAAAACATCACCTCCATTAATTTCCCTAAAAGGTTTAGATTTCTGGGTTTTTGGCTTACTTGGATTAGGTGGGGTCCTATAGACTCCACGTGATTCAAATGCCAGGCATGTGCCTTTTCCGAGTCGTGACAAAGTTGGTATCAGAGTGTTAGGTTTAAGCTTGGTTCGAGTCTAGGTTTGACTATGCGGAATCTAGGGCGTATACATTTTTTGGAACCTAGGATTGACCTTACGAAACTTAGACTTGACTGAGGGGGTATTACATCCGAACTTTCGTCGCATAGGTTGACCTTGGTTGATGGAGTAAGTAACTTAAGTAGAGTGACGTACCGTATATATGTTCCGTGGCATACTTACGATACGCTGCTCCGCTTAAGTAGCCTTAGGATGTATATTTCTTAGGCACTGTATTTCTATTCGTTCCTATGATCCATCCTCATCGATATCGGATGGTTTTTTCCGTTACCTTTGCTATATGAGCAGAGAGAGCTACGGCTAGAGATGCGGTCAGAGCGAGCTCGTCAGGGATGAATACTGACCAGGATGTATTCCGGTGTCATACGAACGCATTGATTTATTATTCTACTAGGATTTCTTGTTGACACGAACGTTCGGGATCTGCATCAGATGATCGGGCCATTGCTAGAGGTCATCCAAATTGTGAAGACTGTTGATGTATTGTCTACTCTAGATGATTAAGGCATTGTCTACCGTGCGGACAGATGAGGCAACTTTTGCTGAGTTTGATAATATATCGCCCCCAGACTTTCGAAGCTAATGCCGCATGAGTTTACAGGCAGGGATGTGACAGAAGATCACTAGTCACCCTTGGATAAGTAACTAGAACCTTTTGTTCATTTGGATACTCTAATGCGAGGTCATCAAATTGACTAGCTTCAGCTAGAAGGGAACCTCATTCAGGTGTGTTGTGAGTCGATCAAGAAAGGACAAGCAAAAGCGTATTCCTCCGATGACTTGGATGGGTTTTCGAGGATGTATTTGCCCAGATGCCTTCTATATGGTATTGGAGATGCCGAGTTCGTAGCTTCGAAAGAGATTCTGGATATGACTATAGCCAAATTGGAGCACAGTCCACCCAGGTACGAAGATATGGTTCCGAATTATTGCATATTAAAGGGAAGCGGAGTAAGTGGTTCGTGCGAAATCTTAATGAGTTGTTGTTCCACTCCGCTGATGTTAGAGGGTTGCTATGTATGTAGAGGCATTGGATGCGGCCATATTTTCAGAGGAAGGTCATGATGGGAATGCAGCTATCCCATAACAAGAAACAGATTAAGTAAAGAGTGACAATTTCCTGGCAGTCCGGCAGAGATGAGATTAGGAGAGACCTTGGCAGGTTCTTTCTGAAATACTACACGATAAGACTTGGACCAAGGATCGGGTGTATCACACATACTCAGTGGACCAGAGACTGCTATCATTGACATGATAAATTGCGAGTGACCATGTTAATTGGCCAGGAGATGTTCAGAGAAGTGTCTGAACGGGACTTTTCCGTCACTACTCTTGATCGTGTTGTCGAACCGAGGAGTCATACAACTGGTATTCCATAGAGAGAAATGGGGACCTAAGAGCAGAGGACGCCAGACCGTCGGCAGGAGGCAAGTAGATAATCTTGCTCTGCCAGCCTTGGGTGCACCGGCACTTTTCGACATTGAAGGAGGTGTACTTCAACGTCAGTTATTTATGAATTGCGTCTCGGTGATTCAGATATCGCGTTTTCATCATTTTGATTCTGGCATTTTGAGGATTTAGTTTCATGATTAATATTTCCTATGTGCACCACAGTTGCACTTGTTTCGTAGTTTCATGTATCAGTTGTACTGATTTTCGTTTTTGTGCATACCCATAGCACTCGATTTTGGTTTTACGCACTTCGAGTTACTTGATTTTTATTTCGTGCATATAGTATTGCAGATGATTTGACTTATGCATTCGGGGTAGTTTACGTGCACTTTCAGTACTTGATATGGGTTTTTGCGCACGCAGTTGCACACGTTTACGAGTTCAACTACCGTGGTATACTTGATTTTGAATTGGTGTATATTGTATACCGTTGATTTCGATTTTGATACTCGATATTCGTTTTCGTGCAACCTAGTGCACTAGATTTATATTTTCATGCACCTTGTGCACTCAATTTAGATTCTTGCGCACACTTGGCGCTCTTGATGAGATTTTGTGCACACCAGATGCACTTAGTCAAGATTCTTAGTGCATATTAGATGCACTTGATGTTGTTGTCGTGCACACCCGTTACACTTGACAGATGCTTTTGTGCACGCCTGTTGCACTTAGTTTTTGTTTCTGTGCACATTCGTGGCATCTGTATTTGATTTCGATTTCCGTGCGCACCAGATGCACAAGGCATTTTTATATTTCTTATTTGAGGTTAATTTCGTTCGAGCATCATATTTTTATGACATATATTATATTATATTATATAGTAACTGAGCAGGACTAGTCTGAGGACAGTACCTGGGTATTTTTGCATGCATCAATATTTATGAAGGGATTTCAAAAGAGCTATAGTCTCAATATTTTCCTACGGGTCCATGAGTGACACGAAAATTTTACAAAGAAATCCTTTCCAAAATCATTTTCAGAAGGAGAGACGTATATGTTAAACAAAAAGATATGTAGATATATTGATCAGTCGAAAATACTACATTTCTAACACGGAAATTTCCTTACCTTTTGCATTCATGTAAAGGTATTCGGTATTCATATCGCACATATTTGCAAAACACATGTAAAATACCGGATTACTTGTACTATATACTAAAACCGGCACTTTTAGGGAAATTGTGTGTGTTTCATGGCATCGCATCACCCTTGTATTGCGCAACTCTTGTCTTGGGGTCTAATGCAGGAAATTCCAGAAGCAAAGCCTAAATTTGTGGAAAAGAGCTGATAAAGGATACGCCAACTCCAAGATACAAGATCTGGTAGTGATACAGAAGGCCAAATAAAATTCAACATATCAGAAACAGGCCCAAAACACAGCCCAAGATTGTACTAGAAAAATAAAGCTCCAAGGCCACTAAAGGACCGCGGATCCGCTGCCCATACCCCCTTGGCGCCGCGGATCCGCGGCCTATTGAGGAGATCAGCCCTTCAAATTTTGTCACGTGCTTACCTATAACGGCCAAAGCTTCCAGAAGACCCCAGAAGCTCCACGTGGCGCATCTAGAAGGCTCGGCTTAACAAACTATTTCTAGAAGGCTCTTTTGGAGGGAAATTCAAATATTGTGCTAACTGACTTGTGGAGGGAAAATTCAAATTCAAATCCTAAATCTAGGGTTTTGGGAGTTCTATAAAAGAGAGCCTAGAGCTAGGGTGAAGGTGGTTCAAGAATCACCATCATCTTCTACCCACAAGTTGAGTGACACGACTTATGCCTCAAACCCTTACCCCAATTCCAATTCAACCTCAAGATCAAGATCCCGAGTGCAATTCAAGCAAGAGAGCCTTCAACCTTTAGAAGCGACGCCGGATTTCAACGGAGCAAGAGATCCACACCGATCCGTGACTCAAGGAGCCGAGCGAAGCCAAAATCGACAATCTAGTTCCTTTCTTTTGTAAATTCAAGAGAGTTGTAACGAAAATTGTCGATAAATTAAGGTGAATTTTCTATATTCTTGCTTATCTTTTAATTCAAGCATAATGATTAGATCTCAATTTATGATTGTGTTTGTGATCATGATGTTTGAGTAATCTCTACTCGTGTAGGAGTTGTGACGATCTTTAGATGATGATGATCTAAATATTTTTACAATTCTTAAATCCTATAATGTTTGGAAATTCTAGTGAATCAAATGATTAATGACCTAGTTTCGAGATGATGCTTTTTTGATCGTGTTCACTCGAAACTAGGGAACAACTATTGACCATTTGATTAACTAGAAGCTAGAATTTGAATGCGATCCATCGAAAGGACAAAGGATGGTTGTGGAATCTCTAATTTCCTCGCAAGATCCTTAAACCTCGATGAATTTGCGTCGATCTAGTATCAATTCGTTAATGGATAAGAATGAGTAATCATTAGATCTCATCACATCTATAGATCCGATCTACTTCTACGAGCCATACTTCTAATCTTGATTGTTGGTTGGAAATTATCACACATCTCAATTCTTGTCTTTAATGTTTTTTCTAGATCTAGATTTTTCTTATTCTTGATCTTCAAATGCAAATCATGAATTGTTTTCTTTTCTTTTCCTTAAATTTTCAACTCATCTAATTCGGAAATTGAACGGATCTCACTTTCCCTGTGGACGATCCGCACTTACTAACGCGCTACATCCGACACCGTTATTGATTGCGGTCAAAATATTTTTGGTTGTGATTTCTCTTTACAATTTTCTAATAACCAACACACAATCGGAAATCAAACGTTATCATTCAAATGGCGCCGTTGCCGGGGATCGTGTTCTATTTGTTCATTTTTTGAAATTTGAGTTGAAAAGTTTATTCCATCTAAAATTTTTAAAATCAAAACTCGCGCAAAACACTAAACGAGTTGTTGTGGTTAATTGCAAGGAAATCTGGAGCTTGCTGTGCAATTGGAAAAATATTTGAAGAATTCCAGAGAACTAAGGAGGTGATCAGGAGCTCTCTGGAAAAATTTTGTGCAGGGAATAGTTAAAACCGCGGCGGAATCGCGGCTTTAGGAGCTTATTGCGGCGGAACCACGGCGGGCTTGAGGCTTCTCTGTACCAAATTTTCTCAGGTCCTTCCTTCCTTTCTTATCTCCTTCCTCATCTGCTCCAATTAACAATTTGTTGCAGGCTTCTTTGCAAAAATCGCAGTGCCACAAAAAGCAAAATAAATTGTGCTTGTTTTTGATCTTGTGGTTGTTTGCATAATTAATACAGACATTAAGGGGCACGGCCAAATCCAGATTAGGTGGGGAGTTCATTACCCTTCCTAAGCCCCAAAAATCAAAAACTTGCATCCGCATTACCCTCATTAACTAAAAAATATCTAGAGATGACTCTAAGGACCGTTGCGCTCACTTAGGACAGAAGAAGGCCGTGGGTAATTCATTGATTATCCGCGTTTCTTTTTGTGGTGTCTAAGGCAAGTGTGTCGAAGGCTAGTGGTTACTTAATTAGGCCAACTACTTACGTAGTGGAGAACCTCCCACTTACCTGGCACTTACCTGGCCACAGGAGAAACAAAGAGACAGTGGAGGACTTTATCCTGCGACTTGTCTTTTGGAAGTTAGGAGCGGTCTAGAGCTTTGACCTAGGTGACCACTAGATTCTAGGGTTGCTTGTTGCATTTGTTGTGATCGCATCATATTTTCAAAATCCATATCATTTTTCAAAACAAACACCGCATTCACTTCATTTCCCCTAATTATAAATCACGCTGCCACTTGTACTAACCTCTTTTAGTGCAAGATAGGCTGGACACGGGATTCTAGTGCGTGACTTGTCTGCGTCCCCTCGATCGACTCCGAAGTCGGTATTTCTCCATTTACCTTTCTTTTACCCACCACTACAACCACACCGATGGATCAGTCTCCATCGAACCTCTTTACCGCTGCTCTGCCGCCGTCCGTTGGTACGCAGAATCCTCCCCGCATCTCTCTCCAAGAGAGGTGCTATCCTTTGCGAGGTCCTCTCTCGACCTGCTTATCCATTCCACTAGCCAACGGGGATAATTTTGAGATTAAACCCCAGTACATCAACCTTCTACCCAAATTCCACGGTCTCGAGGCTGAAGACGCATACGTTTTTATTACCAAATTTGAAAACGTATGCGTAATGATGGGTACGTCACAACTTTCTGTGGATGCCATGTGTCTACGACTTCTTCCATTTACCTTGTGCAATATAGCCGAGAAGTGGCTGTATAACACCACCGCACATTCCATCAAGAATTGGGAAGAATTCGTTGCATGCTCCCACAACTCTTGTGGCGCGGCGGAAGCGGTGAACAAAAATTTTCTTGGCATACAACACGCACTTAACCGAAGATCTTGTCTAAACCACAACTAGAAAAACCTAACTAGAGATCTTATCTACTATGTTAGGGATTATACCTCAATGATACGGTCCTTCGGGTCTTCTCTTTGATGAACTCCTTAGCTCCTTTTGACGTTGCCGATGTCTTCGATCTCCGGCCACCCAAGACCTAGATGATCCACCCGAGAGTTGTCGTGCGAGCTAGAAACTCTTCACAAGAGTTTAACCTAGAGACCAATTTTGCTAGAATAGGTCACTAGGATTATGTAGAGATGAATGTATTGGATTAGCTTGAAATCTATAGCATTTCTTCTTCTTAACCTTTTCTTGATACACTTAACATTCACATCTCATGTGAAGCTATTTATAAGAAGAAGGAGAAGGAGGAGATGAGAAGGAGTAAGTGTTTATCATAATGAAAGTGTTCAAGCATGATGAATAAAGATATAGCACTAAGAGAATTAATTGAAGCATGCATTATATAAATTAGTATCATGCTTCAATAGTAACTCCATAACAACAACCTCATCATGCTTGTACCTTTTAATTTCCACCTCATTTTATTTTTCATAAATGATGTCATTATTATGTCATTATGAGGTGGCACCTTCTAGAAGGTATTCTTATAACAATTACAAAAATACCCCTCCTCCGTATACCGTATACCGTATACTGTATACCCGCATCCGAATTCCGAAAAATACGAATACCATTAATCCAATAATATAATACCGGTATCCGGCTTAAACCAAAGCCCACCAGTATTATCCTTCCGATTATTATTCCTGTAACAATTACATGAATAAAATCGAAACCCTGCCGTAATAGCTTACGGCTGCCATAACAACTTACAGCCTCTACATATTTCGCCTGAACGAGGGAACTCTCTGTGTGGGACTCTAAAGACTCGACAGTACGCTGGCAGTGGGTTTAACCACAAGCACGTCAGCGGCACTAGCTGTGCGTAACGGCTACCCAGGTACTTGACGAAAAGGTGGCCGACGAGCGAACCCATCACAACCCTTATGAGCCTGCAAGCAACACTTACCGTACAGTCCGGTCTCTTCGTCTGATACGTCGCATATGAAGTCTAGGGGTGGTAAATGTCAGACCCCAGTAACTTTATAAGTCATGCTGATTTATGGCTCATAACAGTTCGAGAAACTACTGATAACACTTATCAGTAAACCTCGAGAACCCTGGCCAGGGATTTAGGTGTTATAGCCGATCAAACAAAGCGCGACATCAACTCCCTATACCGGGAGAGACGAAACCCCTCCTGTCGCTCACTGTCTCCATATGATTCGGGACTGTACCCAAAATCCACCTGTTTGCACGACTCAGTAGAGCCGTGGTAGGGAGGAAATTAAAGTACAGTGGGAATCACACAAGACTCTATGACGATCTCGGGTCTACAGACTAACCTGTACAAGTATCACTAGAGAACTGCTATCTGACAATAGGTATATATACCATCTAGGAGTTCTCAGCGAGTCCTGTTCGGTGTACCCATTCTCCAATGAGCACCTGTGTACAATCTTTGATGTCAAACATCAATGGTTGTGGAATCAACCATTGCCCCCAGGGTCAAGAAACGTACACACTAGTCTAATCTGGTAATACCGATGCCCTGTCTCGATATACCCTCGACTAGGAACTATTGAAGGATATGCTTGTAGACTGCCCAGGTCCCACCAGTATGATCTCATCATAATCCTGGTAGTCAAGCATAGTCCTAAGGGCTTCATCAACACATCACATGTTATTATAAAGATAAACCAGATAGCATACTATCATTTCGAACAAAGATTGTTTCTGTACATATACATGTCCAGTATCCTATACAATACAGGCCTCTAGGGCATACATATCCAACAATCTCCCACTTGCACTAAGGCCTGTAATTAATGCTATAAGTACCAGCTAGAACCAGTTTCCGGCGTACCGCATGCCTAACAGCTCAAACAGTTTCTCAAACTGTACTTGAGGGATAGCCTTAGTGAATGGATCTGCTGTGTTGTCTTTCGTGTCTACTCTTCGTACCTCGATTTCCTGGCGATCCACTATCTCCCTGATGAGGTGATACCGCCTCAAGATATGTCTGGATTTCTGATGGGACCTCGGTTCCTTTGCCAAAGCCATGGCTCCATTGTTATCGCAATACAGAGGTATTGGATTAGCAATGGATGGAACCACTTGAAGTTCTGAAATGAACTTCCTCATCCAGACCGCTTCTTTTGCGGCATCATTAGCAGCAATATACTCAGCTTCCATCGTGGAGTCAGCGACGGTATCTTGTTTAGAACTCTTCCAACATACCGCCCCTCCATTTAGAGTAAATACAAACCCTGAGATGGACTTACTATCATCCTTGTCGCTCTGGAAGCTGGAGTCGGTAAAGCCCTCCATTTGGAGATTTCCGTTACCATACACTAAGAACATTTCTTTAGTTCTTCTCAAGTACTTTAGAATGTTCTTCACAGCAGTCCAGTGTTTCTCCCCTGGGTTGGATTGATACCTGCTTACTGCACTTAGTGCATAAGCTACATCTGGGCGAGTACATAACATCGCATACATTATAGATCCTACTGCCGAAGCATAGGGTATAATGCTCATGCGAGCCCTCTCCTCATCAGTCTTTGGAGAAATCTCTTTGGAGAGGGTGATCCCATGACAAGCGGGTAAATTACCCCTCTTGGAATCTTCCATACTAAACCTCTTTAGTATGGTGTCAATGTATCTCGATTGGGACAATCCCAATAATTTCTTAGATCTATCTCTATAGATCTTAATCCCCAGAATGTACGAGGCATCACCCAGGTCTTTCATGGAGAAACTCTGCGATAAGAATAGTTTGACCGATTGTAGCATAGGAATATCATTTCCTATCAAGAGAATATCGTCCACGTACAATACGAGGAATGTAACAGTACTCTCTACAATCCTTTTATAAATACATGGTTCATCCACATTTTTGATAAAACCAAACTCTTTGATTGTATCATCAAAACAGATGTTCCAACTCCGTGATGCCTTCTTTAATCCATAGATGGATTTAAGCAGCATGCATGCTTTTCCGCTGCTCCCACTATCAATGAAGCCCTCTGGCTGATCCATAAAAACGCATTCTTCTAAATCACCATTTAGAAATGTCGTTTTAACATCCATCTGCCAGATCTCATAATCATAGTAAGCAGCTATAGCAAGCAAGATCCGAATGGATTTGAGCATCGCGACTGGTGAAAAAGTTTCATCATAGTCCAAGCCCGGTCTTTGACGAAATCCTTTTGCTACCAGCCTAGCTTTATAGGTCTCCACCTGACCATCCACACCAATCTTTCCTTTAAAGATCCATTTGCACCCTATGGGTTTTACTCCAGAAGGTGCAGCCTCCAAAGTCCATACTTTGTTGGTGTGCATGGATTCCATTTCGGATCTCATGGCATCCAACCATTTCACTGAGTCACCACTCGTGATAGCTTGCTGAAAACTAGTAGGGTCATCATCATTCATGATGCAATCTTCTCTATCGCCGTCAATTAGAAAACCGTAGTATCTATTAGGTGGGCGAGAAGTCCTACTAGATTTACGGAGTGGCTGAGGTATGTCAGGTTCTATTGAAACCTCAGGTTCAATCAAATCATCGGTAATGGTTTGTGCATCTGGAACTTCTTCCAGTTCTACCGCATTGCCAACAGTATCATTTGTAAAAAATTCATTTTCTAAAAATGTGGCATACTGAGAAACAAACACCCTTTGTTCCTCCTTGTAGTAGAATAGATATCCATACGAGTGTTTTGGATATCCCACAAATTTACACAAAACCGATCGTGTCTCAAGTTTGTCTGGATTCTGCTTTTTCACATAAGCCGGACAACCCCATACCTTAACTCTGTTAAGAGATGGTCTCTTCCCGTACCATATCTCATATGGAGTGGTAGACACGGTTTTGGTTGGAACCCTATTCAATAGATAAATCGCAGTCTCCAATGCGTGCCCCCAAAATGATATTGGTAACTCAGCATCACTCATCATAGATCGTACCATATCTAATAATGTGTGATTCCTCCTTTCCGATACACCGTTGTGCTGTGGTGTATACGGAGGAGTGAGCTGAGAGAGAATCCCATTCTCTTTTAGGAAATCTAGAAACTCTGAGCTTAGATACTCACCTCCACGATCCGATCGAAGTTTCTTGATGCTTAAGCCTGTTTGTTTTTCTACTTTAGATTTATACTCCTTGAACTTTTCAAAGGCTTCGGACTTATGTTTCAACAAGAACGAGTGCCCGAATCTCGATAAATCATCAGTGAAGGTTATGAAGTATGAAAAACCACCTCCAGCATGTGTAGACATTGGTCCACATAAATTACTATGTATGAGGCCTAAGAGTTCAGTAGCTCTCTCTCCGTGTCCAGTAAACGGAGTTTTGGTCATTTTACCTTTGATGCAAGATTGGCAAGTCGCATAAGATTTATATTCAAACGAGTTTAAAAATCCATCTTTATGTAACTTGGTTAGTCTTGTTTCATTAATATGACCAAGTCTACAATGCCAAATGAAAGCTTCATTTATGTCGGAAACCTTTCTTTTGTTTCCGTGTTGTATATAAAAAACTGTATGCTGATTTAGGATGTATATCCCGTTATTTAATGTTCCATACCCAATCAACTCTTGATTAAGGTTAATGTTCATAACATTAGATTGCAATACAAAATTATATCCAGCATTGTCCAACAACGATACAGATATAATATTACATAACATCGAAGGTACAAAATAACATGGTTTCAAAACCAATATAGAACCCGACAGCAAACCAAGATGATACTCTCCCACTGCAGCAGCATGTACTGAGGAACCATTCGCAACTCGGAGAGTGTGATCACCTTTCTTCAACAACCTGCTATTTCTCAACCCCTGCATACAATTGCAGATGTGAGATCCTGACCCAGTATCTAATACCCAGGAAGCAGGGTTAATTGAAAAATAGTTTTCTGTTACAAACACACCTGAAGTGGAAGCATCACCATGCTTCTTCTTCTGGAGGTCGGCCAAGTATTTAGCACAGTTTCTCTTCCAGTGCCCAGTCTGGTGGCAGTGGAAACATTCCCCACGACCTGTCGCAGCAGCCCCTTTCTTGTCCCTTCCCGATGCCTTTTTCACTCCACCTCTCTGCTTGATGGGATTCTTCTTCTTCTTTCCCTTGGCCTTGGCTTTCAGGATGGAGGAAGAAGATGGCCCAGCAATAAGAGCGGGAGTTTTCGCTACCTTTAGCGTGCTCTCTGCACTCCTCAACATATTGAGGAGTTATGGTAAAGACTTCTCCATTTTGTGCATGTTGAAGTTTACAATGAATTGAGCAAAGGCAGGGGAAAGGGATTGTAGAACAATATCAACATACTGCTCGTTCTCCATGGTCCAACCCAGGTCCTCAAGTTCTTCGATAAGTCCAATCATCTTCAATACATGGTCACCTACAGACGTGCCAGCAGCCATCCGCATCTGAAACAACTTTCGAGATGCCTCGTATCGGAGAGTACGAGATTGCTCTCCATACAACTCCTCCGTATGGAGAAAGATGGATTGGACATCCATCTTCTCGTGCTGCTTCTGATGTTCATTGTTCATAGAAGCTAGCGCGAGGCACTTGGCTGTTGCGCAGTCTGTATCCCATTTCTTGCGGTTTTCTTTATCCGCAACTGAAGAATCAGGGCCTGAGCTAGGAGGGGCTGGAGTAGTCAGGACGTATGCGACCTTATCATATGTCAGGGAAATATTCACGTTCCTTAGCCAATCTTTGTAATTCGGTCCAGTGAGTTTGTTTTTGTCTAATAAAAGTTTAAGTCCCGACATCGGTATCTGCTATTATGAGATAGAAAAGAAGTCATTCAGCGATTGCTCTTTCATAATTAGATTGGTTACTTATCTAATTGTTGTCTCCCACTGCTTTTTATCAAATTTTCCTTCAAACCTAAAAAGAAAACTAGCCAGGATAAATTGCAATCTACAAGTTTGCTAACCAGAAAGTGCAAAATTCTCCCGGGAGTAACTTTTACTCACAGTGGGATCGGGATCCAACTATCATATAGAAGGTATGCAATCTCATTGCAAATCTCAACTCTTGAAATTCCCGATATGATTTTTACCCCTAGTGACTTATGACCTTAACTATGGTCAACAAATCATAAGCACTAGTCAAGTTCAACCCGCCATTTCGTGATTGATTTAGACCCACCCACATGACCCTTAACTATGGTCAACAAAGTCATGAGAATGCCCTAATCGATCGCATCAAATGCTTTGTAAGAATTCACCACTTAGCTACCGTACACCACGCCTTAACTATGGTCAACAAACGTGGCACGAATACTAAGTACTCTGCTTCCTAAAATGGCGGAGGGCAACGGATGGTTTTTATGAAAACCTTTAACGTTTTGAACTTGATATCGTTGTAGAATCGAGTGGGAAAGAGTGGTTTAAGCTCCAGTTTTTTTAAAAATCGAATGGTTTTGTAGTATCTTTCTAATTTTGCTAAAGAGGTCACTCCCGGTGAAGGGATCTCGGCTCTTTCCTTATCGAATAAGGTGCTGGATATGAAAATACCACGATGCAAAGCAAAGTTAGATCAACTATAAAATCAGATCGAGTTCTTAGTAACATTTTCCAGTTTCGCTAAAGGGGTCACTCCCGGTGAAGGGATCTCGGCCCTTTCCTCATCGAATGAGGTGCAGGATATTCAAGAATACCGCTATGCAAAACAAAAGCTAGAGTTACCCTTTTTCTTAAAAAAAAAAACTTGATTCTACAACATCTTTAGGTTTCTTTCTCTTATCATTAATCACATTAATGTAGTCCCATCATTTACGTTTCCTAAACATCACAGAAAAGAAACGGAAAAATAGAACGTACGCTTATGCCATCCGCATTCGTCACTGGGTCCCGTCATGCAGCGTTAGGTTACTTAACTAACGGCAGAGCGGGGGCTGGACTAGTGCGGGTGCAAAACATAAGCAACGTTTATTATATATCTCATATATAAATATAACTATTTCAGATCACAGATGAATGCATTGGATATACTAGGAATTCCGTATTTCATTCAAGCACTTAATGAAAGACGGATTCCACGGTCGTGATGAATAGCCAAACCCCCCCTAGACCCCTACGGGTGCGGCAAACGACCCGCCAAATTCCCGAAGTGTAGTAACCTCCCTCAACAATTGAGTAAGCCTCTCGGCACTTTGAAAACCCGATAGTTTGTGCACCCCACCTTGGGTCTATCCTAGGAGCAAAAATAGTAAAAAGAAATTATACAACGGTGGCTACAACCTCATCCCGGATGTATCCGTAAAACAATATTACATGGCTTTTTACAAATTACATGGAATGAAAGAAAAGAAAAAACGCTCTTCTCACACACCCCCGGTCATTCATCACGACGATCCAACACATTCATATACACATACCATCTCATGATATCCATATGTGCAACCCCCACTAATCGCCATATAGCAATTAGCGGACGTTTCAAACACATATCACAAAAAAAACAAAAAACCCGATTAGCCAAACACTATTAGAATTTCGATCGATAATTTTAAACCATGCCAACACTTGACATGTTCCTGTAAAAACATCTTTGTAAAATTCTTTATATCCCAGAAACCCTAATTCTTCATTATGTGAGCACTGTAGAAAATTGAGTCGACGCGGCCCCAACTCGGCGGCGGATCCGCGGCAAAACCATGCGTTTGGCAGCGGATCCGCGGCTCTTTAGTCGATTCAAAAGTCCAAATTTCTACAGTGTTCTTATAAAATCCTGCTTGTATTTTTAAGACATGTCAAATTAATGTTGGAACACTTTCAAAAACTGACAGCAGCAAGGACAGAATACGAGTTTTCGGGAGAAAAAACTGTCGATCGAGCTTCTAACTTTTGGATAACATCTAATTGTGGTTTAGTTAGGCTCTGATACCATGTTAGTGTATGTTGCATGCTCCCACAACTCTTGTGGCGCGGCGGAAGCGGTGAACAAAAATTTTCTTGGCATACAACACGCACTTAACCGAAGATCTTGTCTAAACCACAACTAGAAAAACCTAACTAGAGATCTTATCTACTATGTTAGGGATTATACCTCAATGATACGGTCCTTCGGGTCTTCTCTTTGATGAACTCCTTAGCTCCTTTTGACGTTGCCGATGTCTTCGATCTCCGGCCACCGAAGACCTAGATGATCCACCCGAGAGTTGTCGTGCGAGCTAGAAACTCTTCACAAGAGTTTAACCTAGAGACCAATTTTGCTAGAATAGGTCACTAGGATTATGTAGAGATGAATGTATTGGATTAGCTTGAAATCTATAGCATTTCTTCTTCTTAACCTTTTCTTGATACACTTAACATTCACATCTCATGTGAAGCTATTTATAAGAAGAAGGAGAAGGAGGAGATGAGAAGGAGTAAGTGTTTATCATAATGAAAGTGTTCAAGCATGATGAATAAAGATATAGCACTAATAGAATTAATTGAAGCATGCATTATATAAATTAGTATCATGCTTCAATAGTAACTCCATAACAACAACCTCATCATGCTTGTACCTTTTAATTTCCACCTCATTTTATTTTTCATAAATGATGTCATTATTATGTCATTATGAGGTGGCACCTTCTAGAAGGTATTCTTGTAACAATTACAAAAATACCCCTCCTCCGTATACCGTATACCGTATACTGTATACCCGCATCCGAATTCCGAAAAATACGAATACCATTAATCCAATAATATAATACCGGTATCCGGCTTAAACCAAAGCCCACCAGTATTATCCTTCCGATTATTATTCCTGTAACAATTACATGAATAAAATCGAAACCCTGCCGTAACAGCTTACGGCTGCCATAACAACTTACAGCCTCTACATATTTCGCCTGAACGAGGGAACTCTCTGTGTGGGACTCTAAAGACTCGACAGTACGCTGGCAGTGGGTTTAACCACAAGCACGTCAGCGGCACTAGCTGTGCGTAACGGCTACCCAGGTACTTGACGAAAAGGTGGCCGACGAGCGAACCCATCACAACCCTTATGAGCCTGCAAGCAACACTTACCGTACAGTCCGGTCTCTTCGTCTGATACGTCGCATATGAAGTCTAGGGGTGGTAAATGTCAGACCCCAGTAACTTTATAAGTCATGCTGATTTATGGCTCATAACAGTTCGAGAAACTACTGATAACACTTATCAGTAAACCTCGAGAACCCTGGCCAGGGATTTAGGTGTTATAGCCGATCAAACATAGCGCGACATCAACTCCCTATACCGGGAGAGACGAAACCCTCCTATCGCTCACTGTCTCCATATGATTCGGGACTGTACCCAAAATCCACCTGTTTGCACGACTCAGTAGAGCCGTGGTAGGGAGGAAATTAAAGTACTGTGGGAATCACACAAGACTCTATGACGATCTCGGGTCTACAGACTAACCTGTACAAGTATCACTAGAGAACTACTATCTGACAATAGGTATATATACCATCTAGGAGTTCTCAGCGAGTCCTGTTCGGTGTACCCATTCTCCAATGAGCACCTGTGTACAATCTTTGATGTCAAACATCAATGGTTGTGGAATCAACCATTGCCCCAGGGTCAAGAAACGTACACACTAGTCTAATCTGGTAATACCGATGCCCTGTCTCGATATACCCTCGACTAGGAACTATTGAAGGATATGCTTGTAGACTGCCCAGGTCCCACCAGTATGATCTCATCATAATCCTGGTAGTCAAGCATAGTCCTAAGGGCTTCATCAACACATCACATGTTATGATAAAGATAAACCAGATAGCATACTATCATTTCGAGCAAAGATTGTTTCTGTACATATACATGTCCAGTATCCTATACAATACATGCCTCTAGGGCATACATATCCAACAAGTGCAAAGCACTGTTTGTTTTCTTGATCCAATTTAGATCAAAGAAAACAAGTTCCTCTTGTTTTTCTTATCTTCGAGAACCAATGGTTCATAAGTGCAAAGCACTAATTTATTTTTGTTTTTATTAAAGATCATTGATCTTGTTTTTAGATCTATGATCTGTTCATAAGAGAACTTTCTCTTTTTCTAAAGGTTTTATCTTTTTGTTCTTGAGGAATTCTTCAGAGTTCTCCCTTTTTTTCTCAAAAAATGTTGATGCCTTTGAACTGAGGCCTAGGGTCCTTTTTATAGTGCCCATAAATTAGTTAAATTTGTTAAAGAGATCTTTCTCTGAGTGATTTGGGGAATTTTCCCCACCGTTGGATCCTTGATCCAAGGGCTTCTGTTTTACAGAAGAAAATCTTCTTGTTTTAAATGGAACAGAAAGATCTTTTTAGAATTTTAATTATATTTGGCGCAAATGCTTCAGAGCGTGACACGTGTTACGCAGCGCACAGCGCAGCGCAACTGCGCTAGCGCAACAGCGCTGACACGTGTCGCGGAGCGCAACTGCGCTGCCATGGGGCGTGCAGCGCAGAGCGCAGGCCAGCTGAAGCGTTGCTTCTTTAATTAAAGTTTGAATTTTAAATAGAGCCTTGCTCTGATTGGGTGCGCTGCCTTGGGCGCTGCGCTCCCTGTGCCAACGAGTCTGATTTGACACGTGGCGCTTCTGCGCGCAGCGCAGGGGATCTGAAGCGTTGCTTCATTTATTTTAACTTTAATTTTCAAGACAGAGCTTTGCTCTGATTGGAGGAAAACAGAAGCATTGCTTCTTTTTCCACCTTGGGATTTGAACAGAGCTTTGCTCTGATTGGGGTAAACAAATGCCTCCCCACCGTTGCGCTTACGTGGCCTTCCAAACGTGAGCACAGCGGTGGCAGAATTCCAACCATCGCGGCAACTCTTGGAAGTTGAAAGGGCATTTGATGCCTGTAAATAGGACCTTTGGTCCTTCACAGATGATCATCATCTCCAAAAATTTTATTTTCAGAACCTCAGAGCCCTACTCTTGTTTTATAGAACTCTTAGATTTTCTTTAAAAGGAACTATTTAGGTAAGAATTAGTCTTGAATTAAATCAATTTTAATTAATAGAGCTTTGCTCTTATAGATCTTTGATCTAAAGAAACCCTTCTGGGGTTTTCATTAATAGAGCCTTGCTCTTAAGAATCTGTTTCAAGGTTTCTTGACCCATGAACAGAACCTTGCATCTTTGTCAAAACATAGATCTTTTTGATCTAAAAATGATGAACTTTTAAGAGTTTGAATATTAATAATGAAAATTAAAAATGGAGTTTTGTATTTTAATGGACTATATCATCTTTTAATAATAGTGATCTCAGAATCTTGGGGGACTTCTTTAAATTTCCCTTATTAGCATTTTGATAGTCACTCCTGTTCGTAGAGCATTGCTCTCGAGGAGTTTAACTGTCTGTGCTCGTTTTTTAACAAGAATTCGCTTAATCGGTCGGTCTGCTAATTCTGTTGATCTTCTTTCACAGGAACAATGGACGCCCATATGTATGCTCTTAACGAGATCATCTCTTATGGGGACATCCGCCGACTTGGCCGCTCTTAGAATCGAGAGTTCACAAACGCGGAGTGTGCTGAAATTATGAGCCGCTTCGAGGCATACAATGGTCCACTGCTCCCCCGGCGTTCCTCCCTCCTTAAGCTTATCGTGGGAGCCATCTGGGAAGCGCTTCCCCTATTCTGTTCCGGCGTGCCGCTTAGGGCGTTGGATGCCGCTGAGGACAAGGTGCACTCGGTGTACCTATTGAACTTTATCTCGAAGAGACGGCGAGACAGTCTTATCGATCTCTTGCACGAAGTCTTTCAACAGTCTGCCATACTCGCTGCTTATCGGAGGGTGGAAGACATTAGGAGGGGACCCTGACGCTTGTGCTCACGAAAGAAAGCACACTAGGATGGTCCGCGAGGCCTAGAAAGTCATAGATAGAGTCACTTTTGAATTCCTCAATCCATGCCCTGGATCTGAGGTTATTCCATTGTAACTTTCGTTTATTGCTTTCATGATTGTAAGAACTTCGGGCAATATTAATGAAAATTTTTGTTTTTCCTAGCCTGTCTTATCTTTTGTTCCGAGTCTTTTGCCCCTGCATGAATGAATGTGTTTTGAATGCTTGATCAAATGTAAATCGGATGCTCTTTCTGTTGCTTTTCTTCTTTCTCAGCATGTCGACACAATTAGCATACAATAGAGTATGCCTCTTGATTTCTTCACAGGATAGCGATGGCTTAGTCTGCAGGTTCAGATCTGCCGCCTAAGACTTTTCAACTCTATGAGCCGTGAGGGTCTCATAGAGACTTTTCTCCCTACAGATCGAGAGGATCTCGTAGGTGGGTTTTCTCCTTAGGAATCGTGAGGATTCCTAAGCGTTTTCTCTTGGAAGTCGTAAGGATCTCACAAGAGAAATTATTCCCTTACGGGTCGTGAGGACCCGCAAGTGATGGGTGAAGTTGTCCTTATCCACATTCCACGTAGCCAGGAATTTTGCTCTGGGTGTTTCACATGGGGTCAGAATTGACATAAGCCGCGTTCCACGTAGCCAGGAATTTTTGCTCTAGATGCTTCCCATGGGTTCACTGCCGTGTTCGGCGAGGACTAGGCTCTACTCTAGATGCTTCGCACGGGTTCACTGCCGTGCTCTGCGAGGACCAGGATCCGCTCTGGACGTTTTTCACGGGGTTAGGATTGACATAAGCCGCGTTCTACGCAGCCAGGAATTTTGCTCTGGGTGTTTCACACGAGGTCAGGATTGACATAAGCCGCGTTCCACGTAGCTAGGAATTTTGCTCTGGGTGTTTCACACGGGGTCAGGATTGACATAAGCCGCGTTCCACGTAGCCAGGAATTTTTGCTCTAGATGCTTTCCACGGGTTCACTGCCGTGTTCGGCGAGGACTAGGCTCCACTCTGGATGCTTCGCACGGGTTCACTGCCATGCTCTGCGAGGACCAGGATCCGCTCTGGACGTTTTCCACGGGGTCAGGATTGACATAAGCCGCATTCCACGCAACCAGGAATTTTGCTCTGGGTGTTTCACACGGGGTCAGGATTGACATAAGCCGCATTCCACATAGCCAGGAATTTTGCTCTGTGTGTTTCACACGATGTCAGGATTGACATAAGCCGCGTTCCACGTAGCCAGGAATTTTTGCTCTAGATGCTTCCCACGGGTTCACTGCCGTGTTCGGCGAGGACTAGGCTCCACTCTGGATGCTTCGCACGGGTTCACTGCCATGCTCTGCGAGGACCAGGATCCTCTCTGGACGTTTTCCACGGGGTCAGGATTGACATAAGCCGCGTTCCACGTAACCAGGAATTTTGCTCTGGGTGTTTCACACGGGGTCAGGATTGACATAAGCCGCGTTCCACGTAGCCAGGAATTTTTGCTCTAGATGCTTCCTACGGGTTCACTGCCGTGTTCGGCGAGGACTAGGCTCCACTTTGGATGCTTCGCACGGGTTCACTGCCGTGCTCTGCGAGGACCAGGATCCGCTCTGGACGTTTTCCACGGGGTCAGGATTGACATAAGCCGTGTTCCACGTAACCAGGAATTTTTGCTCTGGATGCTTCACACGGGGTCAAGATTGACATAAGCCGCGTTCCACGTAGCCAGGAATTTTGCTCTAGGTGTTTCACACGGGGTCAGGATTGACATAAGCCGCGTTCCACGTAGCCAGGAATTTTTGCTCTGGATGCTTCCCACGGGTTCACAACCGTGTTCGGCGAGGACTAGGCTCCACTCTGGATGCTTCGCACGGGTTCATTGCCGTGCTCTGCGAGGACCAGGATCCGCTCTGGACGTTTTCCACGGGGTCAGGATTGACATAAGCCCCATTCCACGTAACCAGGAATTTTTGCTCTGGATGCTTCACACGGGGTCAAGATTGACATAAGCCGCGTTCCACGTAGCCAGGAATTTTTGCTCTAGATGCTTCCCACGGGTTCACTGCCGTGTTCGGCGAGGACTAGGCTCCACTCTAGTTGCTTCGCACGGGTTCACTGCCGTGCTCTGCGAGGACCAGGATCCGCTCTGGACGTTTTCCATGGGGTCAGGATTGACATAAGCCGCGCTCCACGTAACCAGGAATTTTGCTCTGGATGCTTCACACGGGGTCAAGATTGACATAAGCCGCGTTCCACATAGCCAGGAATTTTGCTCTGGGTGTTTCACACGGGGTCAGGATTGACATAAGCCGCGTTCCACGTAGCCAGGAATTTTTGCTCTAGATGCTTCCCACGGGTTCACTGCCGTGTTCGACGAGGACTAGGCTCCACTCTGGATGCTTCGCACGGGTTCACTGCCGTGCTCTGCGAGGACCAGGATCCGCTCTGGACGTTTTCCACGGGGTCAGGATTGACATAAGCCACGCTCCACGTAACCAAGAATTTTGCTCTGGGTGTTTCACACGGGGTCTGGATTGACATAAACCACGTTTCACGTAACCAGGAATTTTTGTTGATTGTATCCGTATTTCACGGAATCTGTATATCGCCGAGCCATAGAACTGGGAGTTGCCGCTGTTCCGCTTCGCTTGAAGTTGTGTTCGTTGTTACGAGACGAGTGTTGAGATGACCTCTAGGTCATTTGCGGCCCGTCAAGATTTGGATTCTTCTTATGATGAAACCTGGGAGAGGAGTATGATCCCTTCTTTGTTTACGCCCTTGGATTGTATACAGGGTTTGATGTACCATCACCTGTAGGGCATAAATTTCATTTTTTTTGTTTCTTTTTCCGCGATGCTCTATTATTTCAGCTTTTATATCGCGAAGGTCGCGATTTCCCTATCATTTCGGATGTTTTTCGCGGTGCCCCATCATTTCGGCTATTTATTTTATTTTTACTCGCTGCTTTTTATTGCGAGTTGCCCCATCATTTCGGCTATTTTTTTTTGCATACATCTTTACTTGCTGATTTTGTCTGCAAGTTACCCCATCATTTCGGCTATTTCGTATGCATGTGTGGTTTGTTGACTTTTCGCTGCAAGCTCTGGTTTAGACACCGATTTCGGCATCAGCATCGCTACAACTGGGATATTACCTGGAGCGAATCATCATCTGCTTCTGTCGATGTCGAACAAAGGTGGCTTAGCGACCAGGGTTAGGGTCCTGTCGACCAAGGCTTTTGACTTCATGAGCCATAAGGGTCTTACAAAGTTATTTCTTCCTTCAAGTCGTGAGGATCTTGTAGGTGTATTTTCTCCATAGGAATCATGAGGATTCCTAAGTGTTTGTTCCTCTGTAAGTCGTAAGGATCCTACAGGAGAATTTTTTTCCTCATAAATCGAGAGGATTTAAAAGGGTTGTTCACCATGCGAACATATCTCTAGTCTCGGATGGGACTTAGTTAGGGAAATGTTTATTCGTGCCCGTGGATTGTATACAAGGGTCAGTACGAGCCGCTTGTAGGGCATAAATTGAAGGTTGTGGGGGGTTTGCTTAAGAACAGGTTCAGGTTTCTGTAACATAAGACTTTCAAGTCTTATGAGCCGTGAGGGTCCCATAAGCAAGTTCTCCTTACGAGTCGTGAGGATCTCACAAGTGTATTTTCTCCCTAGGAATCGTGGGGATCCCAAAGTGTGTTTCTCCCTTGTGAGTCGTAAGGATCTCACGCGGGTGGTTTCTCCTTACAAGGTCGAGAGGATCCTGTAAGTGTCTCTTAACGAGGTGGCGCCCTTTCAGGTTTTCACAAACACTCGCCGGTAGCCCTGCTGTTTTTACTCAAGGAGCCTTTTCGGGTTTTCATCCGTGCCCATTTTGCTTATGGACATACCGTTTTTCTTCTTTTTTTTTTTAAACGAGGTCGCGCCCTTTCGGGTTTTCACAAACACTTGCCGGTAGCCCTGTTGTTTTTACTCACAGAGCCCTTTCGGGTTTTCATCCGTGCCCATTTTGCTTATGGACATACCGTTTTTATTTATGATATTTTTCTTTTTTTTTAATCTAATCAGCCTATGGATGCTGCGGTATTAGTTTAAGGACGTTTTCGGTCCGCCATTAGTTTAAGGACGTTTCGGTCCGCCATTAGTTTAAGGACGTTTTGGTCCGTTATCCAGTTTTAGGACGTAGTGGTCCGTGGGGCTTTCTCTTCGAATGAGCATGATGCCCCCGACATATCCATCTTTTTCGGAACATGTGGTTGTGGCGGGCTCACTTTCCACTTTTCGGACAGCGCGAGTTCGCCTTGTTGGTACTGGTCTTCAACCCAGTTTTTGAAGACGAAGCAATCTTCGAGCGGATGACTTACTGCTCGATGGTAGGGGAAGTAATTAGGATCGTTTACATCTCCTGGTTGTAGTGAACGTTTTGGAGTCGGCAGATTGACGAATTCGTTGCGCACTGTCAGTTCAAACAGTTTCCTCGTTTTATCTTGGGGAAATGAGTAAGGACGTCCCAGTCTTTCCTCGAGTGATGGGCATGGGCGCATGTTGTTTTGGAGAACAACCGATTTTGAGTTGCTCGGCTGTTGTTGAGTGTTAGCGACGAAGGTCAGTTTTCCTTTTCCTTTATCCCTCTTGTTCGATCCGTCGTTTGCGGGTCCGGGATTCTTTCCGGGTAGTATGCCCTCGCACGGATGAATGTTTTCATGATTCTTCAATTTTTCAAAGATGGGTTCCTCAAAGAGGGGGTTGAAGGCTGTTTTTCCATCGGGGTCGTTCCTATGGCAATTGCCGGTGACTCTTTTATGCTCCTCTTTCGTATTTTTCGGCCGTCTATGAGCTTCCCGCTTTGTTCTGTTGAGGTAGCGCTTGTGAGCGACATACCCTTGCCACCAGCACTTAAAGGAGTTGCAGTCTTCAGTAGCGTGTGCTATTTTCTGATGATATAGGCAATAATTAGGATACATCTCTATTCCACCGAGAGTGTTTTCTTCAGAGGGTGGTAGCTTCATTCCCATTGATATGGCTTTAGCAAACCTTTTCCTCGTCTTGAATTTGTTTTTATCGGCAGCGGATGTCTTTTGATTTGATGGGGGTGCTTCGACTCTTTCGTCCAGTCGGCGGTGTTTAGCTCCTTCTAGTATGGCCATTTCACGCTCTTGATTAGCTTTAACTTTCAGACGAATCTCATTCAGGAAGGCATCGATCATCCCATCTGACGGCTATAGAATTTCCGGTTCAGGGTCTCCTCTCGGTCGCTCGGTGCAAGGAGCCTCTTCATCGTCTACGAACGAATGGGAAATCACATGGCAGCTTGCCACGTATTCTTCAGATGAACTTTCTCCCTCATCTTCCTCTTGAAAGACGTGATTGAGGAATTCTTGGAATGTAATGGGAGTCCGTTCCTTCTAGTTGTATTCCTCCATCGCGTCAATTTGTTTTTGCAAGTCCGTGTGCTTGTCGCCAGGCTTCATGGGCTTCTTTGATCTCTTTTTCTTCTTCCTTGAAGATTTCGACGGCTGGTTGTGAATGCTTGAGCCACCTCCATCGATCTTTTGAGTTGGACGCGGCTTCAATATCCTTTCAATGATCTGGGGTTCCAGCGGGTTCTTCCACCTGATCGTCGGGCATGTCTGGAGCTCATTTAGCATTCTTTTGGTTTTCGCTGAAAGCACGATTTCCCATGGAGCTTCTTTAATGAAAGAACAAGTTGCCCCCGGTGTGTCCTTCTTCTTCGAAGTGTGCGGTTGTGGTGGGTTTACCTTCCACTTTTCAGATAGGGCAAACTTGCCTTGTAGGTATTGATCTTCAATCCATCCCTTGAAGACGAAGCAATCCTCAATCGGATGGTTTGTCGTTTGATGATAAGGGCAATAATTGGGGTTATTCTCCTCGCTGGGTTGTGGCGGTTGCCTTGGATTCGGAAGGTTGATAAGCCTGTTGTGCACAGCCAGCTCGAACAGCCTCTTCGTCTTATCCCGCGGGAATGAGTAGGGGCGCCTCATTTTCTCAATATAGAACCGCCGTCTCTCTCCCAATTGATCTGCTAGCTTTGGGGTGCTGGGTTGCTGCTGAGCGTTCGCAACGAAGGTTGCCTTCCCTTTACCCTTGTCATTCCGCGGTTCTGGCTTTGGGGGAGAAGGTCTGTGACCCATTTGATCCATCTGGGCCAGCTTGTCGATCAAAGCCTGGAATGTGGTCGGCTTAAAGAACATCATGAACTGTGAGATAATGGCATGAGGGTCTAGGGTACCTATGAACATGCCCACCGCAGGCGCTTCTTCAATGCGTTGTTCGCATTTCGACCACATGTTTCGCCAGCGTATAGCGTACTGGACCCACGTCTCGCCCGGCCTCACCCTGGCATTAATCAATGCCGTTATCGGAGTGCGTTCGCTGGCGCTTGCGAATCGCTGAGTGAATAGCAATTCCATTTCAGCGAATATCTTGACGGAATCGTTCGGGATTTCCGAATACCATTCGAACGCTGTTTCTGACAAGCTGCCCACGAACTGGCGAAGCAACAGTTTGTCCTCACCGCCGGTGTTACCGCAGGGGCTATGAACTGAGCGACATATTGGCGGGGATTGCCAGTCCCCTTATATATGCGGAACTTAGGTATTGTATAGCCCGGCAGGTACTGTATCTGATCATACCAGCCCGGATATGGTCGTCCTGTTTTGACGATCTGACTGGCTGCCTCAGTCGCATGATGAACCCGGATCTGTTGGGCTATGTAGTCTCTAAGTCAGCTTTGGAGATTGTCTCCTCCTTGGCCGTTGACAAAGCCGGCGGAGGATTCGATGTCTCTCCCCTATCGTCTCCAAGGACGATCGGGGGCTCTTCAGCCGGAGGATCTTGTTGTATCATCATCCCTATCATATCTTGGAAGAGGAAGCCCATACGCTGTATGTTGGCTGCTTGTTCAGCAGCCTCTTTGTCTTTCCTCTCCAATATTCGGCGAAGGAATTCGGCATCGGTTTCTTCCTCTTGGCGTTCATCCGAGGACGTTTCAGAGTTTTCTTTTGGCCCGGTAAGTGCGGCCATAGCATTCATCATCTCTTGGAGCTTCTGTTGCTGCTCCTGCGCCTTGGTCACCGATCGCGTAAGCGGTCGATGACCCGTAGATATGCGACTGTCCTCCTTACCAGACGCCACATAGACGGTATAAACTACAATGCCCCCTGACTTAGGGCGTTTGGGTTCACCACCTCTGATATTTGTTGCCGGCATGGGGTTTTTCTCCGGCTTCCTTCTTTTGTAGGCCGTTGAAGTTGGAGGGGCTGTTGCAGTGGGCAACCTAGCGATCGTTGTCCCCTGCTGTTTAATGGGATATTCTTTTTCTTTTTGCACCTTCGTATTCTTTTGTTGACGAGAGTGATCTGGGTCAATCACGGAGTCTTGAACCCTTCGCCAAACCTTGTATATTTTTGAGGACAGTCGTTGAGGGAGCTGTTCTTGCTTTGTTTCCGGAACTCTCTCCGCGGGCGGAGGAGATCTTTTCAATGTAGCGGTTGGAGAATTCTTACATGCCCTCCTCAGCAGTTCAAAGCTGTTCTCAGTTGGAACAGCAGCGTTGACTTCCACCACTGGAGCCGGTGGAGTTAGCTCTGAGGGGGAGTTGCCTCCTGCCTTCCTCACTCGTTGCCAATGGCGACGTCGAGCATGACGAGCCGTTGGGACTGGCTCGGAGATTGAGACAGCTTCTTTTTGCCCCATGTCTGAATGAGGCGCCGCCGCTGTTAACCTCTTAAAGACTGAGGTTGTCTTTTGAGGGATGATATTCAACCTGTCGAAGACAGATCCTCGAGCAGGGGCAGGAGCAGGAATCGTCAGCCTTGAAAAGACTGACTCTTTGACAGGGGAAGCCGCCTTGACGATTTCTGGAGTAGCAGTTATTGCCTTCCTTGGAACAGCCAATTTAGAGTTCTGATCCAGCCTGGCGAAAACCGAAGCTGTTGGTTTGGCAGCGGGTGACCCGTTGACAGGGGTCGTCGTAGCAGTGAGCCGGTCGAAGACCGACTTCTTGTTCACTTCCGGTGCAGGTATTGGCATAGAGGAGCTTGAAGGCGGGTTCATGGTCCCGAAAAACAAACTGGTGGTAGTCTGGGTCACCTGTTCTACCGGCAGAGTGAGGAAGGAGGCCGCTTGGGGCCCATATGCTACACCTCTCGGTGAGGTGGAGCGTCCGCTGCAGTGGCACTTCGAGCAGTTGGTGCAATTAGAGGCCATTGAATCTTGAGTTCATTGCCAGGCAAGAAACCAAATCTTAGTAACTTGAAATCCGAAGGCAACCATTTAACAAACCGCGAATGACTCGCGAAGACGAAACATGAAGTGTGGAGTGGAAAGAGGAAAAGGTCCCACCGGGCGTGCCAGAATATGTTCCCCTCCGAATGGCGGCGCACAGGACTGCGAAGTCTCGGCACTGAGATTCGGGGCAGATGCTATATGGTTTTATCCGTCTACCTCTCCGAAGATGCCAAGTTGATTTATGGCACTGGGTATCGGAGGTTTAGACGGATGCGGCCGATGTAGCAGACTAAGTCAGATTCCCCCTCGCTAGAAGGGTTTTTGATTGTGGGGACGCTCTTCCCTGCAGGCGCAAGCCCCTGCAGTTAATTACGCTACCGCATCGCGGTAGCCACTTTCGCCTTCTCCAGAATTTCACTCCGTGTCGTGTGTGTTTGTTTTGTTTGTGGTTGCCCGTGGATTGTATATGGAGACTGAGTAATGTCGTCGCCCGTAGGACGTGGATTAGTCCAAATCCGTATTTACTTAGATTTGGGTTTGGTGTTTTTAGTTTAAGGATGCGTTAGTCGTATTGAGACTAAGATCAACTTAAACGTTCGTCAAGGATACGTTAGTCCTGTTTTGGACTAAGATCAATTTGACGTAGTGATCGATTTAATATATATGGTCGTCAGGACTCATCACCTCTCTGACGTCGTTGAAGGATTACAACGATAGGTGTCAGAGGAGTTCAGAGATGTACCCTTAAACCAAAGTCGATTTGAAGTTTTATCGCTCATTTAAATGTTTAAGGATACGTTAGCCGTATTTGGGGCTAAGATCAACTTAAACGGGACCGTTTAGATCTGGCAAAAGAGCATTTGGATGCTCTATTGTTCCAGTTTAGGGACGTAGTGGTCCATGTTCCAGTTTAGGGACGTGGTGGTCCTTATTAGTTTAAGGACGTTTCTGTCCAATATTAGTTTAAGGACGTTTCGGTCCACGAGTTTAAGGACCCCGCAGTCCATATTCATGTGTGGTGGTTGGGACCCGTCACCTCTCTGACGTCGTTGAAGGATTACAACGAGAACTGTCAGAGGAGTTCGGAGATGTACCCTCGAACCGGATGTAAATTGATTTAAGAGAGCAATCTTGCTCAGTCAATTTAATTTAAGGACTTACGGCCAGAATTGGGCTATGTCCAGTTGAAAATGTTCAACATTTTATTTATTTTTGGTCTATTAGACCTTTGCTGGGGCTCTGCTCCTGTTTAATAATGCATGGCATTTTTTGTTTTGTCTATTAGACCTTTATTTGGGCTCTGCCCTTTTATGAATGATGCACAGCATCTGTTTTGGTTTGGGCTCTGCCCTTTTTAAAATAATGCATTGCATTTTATCAGGCCTGTTAGGCCTTCTTTAATTGGGCTTGGCCCTTTTGTAAGCAATGCAGTGCACTAATTATTTGACAGTGGCTTGTCAGGCGCTTTGCGCTAAGGAATGAGCGCAAACTCATATGGTGATGACACGTGTCACGCTCTAGCGAGCGCAAGCGCAACAGCGCAGTGTGCTGCGCCAGTGCGCTGCGCTGATGCGCTGCTGACACGTGGCACGCTCTGATAAGTTGCGCCAACACAGGAGCGGAACAGCGCTGTTCTTGCAAGTGCAGAGCACTGTTTTATCTTTTGATCGATTTTAAATCAAAGAAAAACAAGTTTTTCTTGTTTTCGAGGAACCAATGGTTCATAAGCAAGTGCAAAGCACTGTTTGTTTTCTTGATCCAATTTAGATCAAAGAAAACAAGTTCCTCTTGTTTTTCTTATCTTCGAGAACCAATGGTTCATAAGTGCAAAGCACTATTTTTATTTTTGTTTTTATTAAAGATCATTGTTCTTATTTTTAGATCTATGATCTGTTCATAAGAGAACTTTCTCTTTTTCTAAACGTTTTTACCTTTTTGTTCTTGAGGAATTCTTCAGAGTTCTCCCTTTTTTCTCAGAAAATGTTGATGCCTTTAAACTGAGGCCTAGGGTCCTTTTTATAGTGCCCATAAATTAGTTAAATTTGTTAAAGAGATCTTTCTCTGAGTGATTTGGGGAATTTTCCCCACCGTTGGATCCTTGATCCAACGGCTTCTGTTTTACAGAAGAAAATCTTCTTGTTTTAACAAGAACAGAAAGATCTTATTAGAATTTTAATTCTGTTTGGCACAAATGCTTCAGATCGTGACACGTGTCACGCAGCGCACAGCGCAGCGCAACTGCGCTGACACGTGTCGCGCAGCGCACAACGCTGTGCAACTGCGCTGCCACGTGGCGTGCAGCGCAGAGCGCAGGCCAGCTGAAGCGTTTCTTCTTTAATTAAAGTTTGAATTTTAAATAGAGCCTTGCTCTGATTGGGTGCGCTGCCTTGGGCACTGTGCTCCCTGTGCTAACGAGTCTGATTTTGACACGTGGCGCTTCTGCGCGCAACGCAGGGTATCTGAAGCGTTGCTTCATTTATTTTAACTTTAATTTTCAAGACAGAGCTTTGCTCTGATTGGAGGAAAACAGAAGCATTGCTTCTTTTCCCACCTTGGGATTTGAACAGAGCTTTGCTCTGATTGGGGTAAACAGGGGGACAAAGAGACATAAGGGTATGGGCAAGAGAGAGGGAGAGAAAGAGAAGGGTTTTTTTCCTACCACCATGGCTCCTTCACCATTCCTCATCTTCATCTCATTTTCTTCATCTCTTCCTTCTTCATCTCCTTCTCCTCTTCCTCCACCTCACTATCACCCCCACAAACACCACTCAAAACATCTCAAAACTCATGGCTTCCTTCACAAAAAATATGCACCACCTCATCCTAAACACCATGGTAGGATCAAGTTGAGGCTTTGAGCACTTTGGCCATCCTAGAAGTTTCTTAGGTTTCTCTTGGATGGTAAATCCTACACTTTTAGTTAAGTATTTAGTTTTCCTACTCTTCTATAGTGATTTAGAGTTAATCAAGTGTAGGTTAATGATCTTGGAAAATTCTAAGATGAGGTTTAGGGGATGTTTTGAGTTGTGAAGGTGTATTTGAGGCTTAGTTAGTAACTACAACCTATTAGTGATAGAATTCTGGACCCAAATGAGTTTATAAGTCCCAAACATGAACTTGGAATTTTCCGATATCGGGTTTTGTGGAAAATGTGATTATAAAATAGGATCTTCTTTAACTCGGAGACTGTGAAAAATATTTAGCAAACACAGAGATATGTGCAAGTTATCTAGAAGCTACCCCTGAAACCCGAGCTCCCATCTCCCAATTTGGGCCGTAGATTTAATTGTTGTGGCCGCAATTTGCGGCCGCATTTTTGAGTTAGGGGTTGGTTTTTGGCCCATGGTTCCTTAATCTAATATTTAGACCTACCACATATACAAAATGTCCCAATTTCACCTGAGTCAAAATCCAGGAGTGTTTTCCCAAGTTGCTGTTTTCGTTTTGCGACTTTTGTTAACTTGAGTTTTGGTATTTGAGTTTTGATTCGGTCGTTTGAAGTTTGTACGTCAACGTCGAGAGTTGTTTGGTTATTCTTGCATGCGTAAACCATAAGTTCTAACCTATGTATGTCTCGTTTGCCGTATCGGTTTTCGAACTCGATTTTGATGTCGATACGAAGTGCTTGAACTGTAGGTACCTTCGCGTGGACTTCAAGATGAAATGGGAGAGCAAGGCGTTCATTGACTTCGGCTAAAGCGAGGATAGTAGGTGAGTAGATGTATATCTACGGGGGAAGTTGGGTGGAAGGCGTATAGCACCCCCGCAACCGTAGATTAGGATACTTATATATATATATATATATATATATATATATATATATATATTTAAATGTCGGATATGGATATTTAGCAAATAGGGTTCTAGGAGACTATAGATTAGAATAAGCGTACTCGTAGGGAGGTATACCCTTAGCCCTATTTCTCTTAGTCGTGAGCCTTTGGATTTATGTTGTCGCGCGCACACACACATGCACACACACTTGGTATGATATATGTATATACATATATATATATGGATATGTTGATGTGTGTGTGTGTGTGTATACGTGCAAGATGAGGATATGTTTTGTGAGAAGGATATGAGTCGATATGATCGGACATGATGTCACGAGATTATGAGATATGATTTGAGACCGAAACACCATGTTATGATATGAGATTTTACATGATCATTGGGCGATATACATATAACATGTGATGACATGTGACTAGATGAGATAATAGAATGTACGTGACCTTAGATCCGTACCCTTGATTATGATATCGTACGATGGAGTATACCGTACGAGATATGATATATATGATGATTGATCCGTATTCTTGATTCGAGGATATCGTACGACGAATTATACCATACGAGATACGACACACACACACACACACACGATGATTAATCCGCACTCTTGACTTAAGGATATTGTATGAGGAACTATACCGTACATGATATTGTGAGGCTGGATCGCCGACTAATAGACGTATCAACTCGGAAATGTTATACATTTCTAATCACTTTCGACTCGGGATTAGTTTAGCCTTTTAGTCACTTAGTAGACATTAGAATATAACTAGAGCCATACCTATTTTCAAAACTAATGAATCATATGCATTTTCAAAAGACAAATCCGAGGGACGCTACAGATTTTCAAAAGGTCTCTTTTTCTCAAAAATACCGTATCCCCTATCTTTCTAAAAACAATGATTCGTGCTATTTTAAATACTATAACTGTATGGTTCGTATATAGATATATATTTTATATTGTTGCGTTTACTGTTTACTTTTCTTCTATGCTCATATTATTCTCATTGCATTTATATATATACAAGTTCCTTCTTTAGCTGTTATAATCTCATCTGCTAGGACACATGCACCATTACCAATGATGCGCATGTTGCACGTACACTTACCTGCCGACTCACACACATCATCATCGGTAATTGCTATGCCATGTACACATTAGAATTCGACATTTCAATCGTACAACCTGATAACTTGTAGCTAAATAGTATTGCTTAGCACTCTTTATCTCACCTGCTAGTTTAGATATTGCATTTCTTACTTAATTAGATGTCACATTCATATATACATTCTGGTTATGCACTGTAGATTGGGTTTCTGCCGGTATTCATTGGTTCATTATTGACTCATGATTATGAGATTTCGGTTTTCATGAGATTTCTGGATTTGGGAAACCGCATGTGAATTTTGAAAACTTATGATCTTTTGAAAAGAAAATTGCGGTTTTCCTTCATATGATGTGTGGCGTCCACAATGAGTTTTCTCGGTTCTTGAGTTAAGTATATACCCGTTTCGAGAAGAGAGGGGGCACCGTCTGCGGACCCGGTACGATACCTCGGGGCAAGAAGATCGTATAGAAAAACATTGAGCCCGGCAGTGGAGAACTACCGACCGGTGATAGTTTGGCTCGGTGGATATCCAGAGGATACCGACCGGAGTCATGTGATTCAGATGGATATGGGGCCGATCCGATGAGACAGAGCCCGAGATATGAGGATTATGTGTCGCTGCTGGACACGGTTTTTACGATATTTTCGATTGTCGATTTTGGGCACTCAGGTTTTTATAATGATTTGGTGTGTCGTTGATGGGCACACGTTGGATGATACATTTATACTCATACATATATTTTATATATGACATGGTACTACCTTATGACACAGACACGAGTATATTGGTATTACACTTATGCTTAACCATTACCTTTGCTACCACTCGATGTTATTGTATGTTTATTATATTATTGTATGACCTAGGAGATCATCATATATTCGATTTCTGCCAGGTGATGTGTTGGATATATGTATGCCCTAGAGGCCATTATATGTATAGTGGATGCTTGGACATGTATATATGTATATAGATGACTTTCTTGCTCGACAGCTATCTGGTTTACTTTATCTTGACATGTTCATTTGATCATGCATCTTACTCATTTGGTACATGTTGATAAAGCCTATATGATATTTGCTTGACTACTGGGATTATGATGTAGATCATACTAGTGGGATATGTGTAGTTTATAAGCATATCCTTTAACTATTCCTAGTCGTGGATGTATCGAGACGGGGCATCGATATTTCAGAGTAGACTAGCGTATACCATTCTTATCCCATATGATGGGCGATGGATGATCCCATATCCATCTGGTGTGCTGACACCAAAGATTGTATACGGGTGCTCAGTGGAGACTGGGTACACTGAACGGACTCGCCGAGAACTCCTATGTGGTATTATATCTATCATCGAATAGCAGTTCTCAGGTGACACTGGTACATGTTCGTCTGTAGACCCAAGATCGTCATAGAGTCTTGTGTGTCCTCCCACCGTACTTTGATCTCCACCCTACCACGGCTCTACTGAGTCGTGCAAACAGGTGGACTTTGGGTACAGTCCCAAAGCACATAGAGGCAATGGGTGATAGGAGGGGTTTCGTCTCTCCCGGTATTGGGGGTTGATGTTGTGCAATACTCGATTGGAAGTCCTTGGCCAGGGCTGCTGAGATTTACTGATAAGTGTTATCAAAAGTTTCTCGATCTGTTATGAGCCATACACCAGCATGACTTATTGAGTTATTGGGGTCGACGACACCATCCCTAGACTCGATATGCAGCATATTTGACGAAGAGACCGGACTGTACAGTATGTGTTTCCAGTTGGCTCGACGGGAGTTTTGACAGCTTCGCTGGTTTTCTTCTGATCGCTCAATACCCGGGTGGCCGTTATGTTTAACTGACCGCTTGCAGCTTGTAGGTGTTTGATATGATCATCACCTACTGCCGGTATATTGACGAGTCTTAGAGTCCCACACAGGAGTTTCCCAGCTCAGGCGAAAAGATGTGGTATGCATATGAGATATGCGCGGGGACCCGATTAAATACATGTATATGATACCGTATATTAATCGGGCGTTTTTCTATTGGTCGGGTCGTATATGATATGACCGGTTTGTTAAATCAAGTGTTGATTTAACATTTGACTTTTAGATTAATTCTTTATTAAACCCTTTTTGATATATTGATGTATGCATGCATGTATGCACATGTTGATGTGCATGGACACATACATGCATACATTGTATCATGGTTGTTGATACATGTGAGATGGCAATGCAAGACTCACATGGTTCAATAATATATATATATATATATATATATATATATTTGTATTTGGATTAAAAGGAAATGAAAATTAAATCATGGTTGATTATTATCCACATTTGACCAAGCTTTAACCCATGGTTTAGTTTTCATTTAGACTTTAACTCATATGCAAAATATCTAGATATTAGTTGACCATGGTTTGAGATGAGAGAGTGAAAATATATATATTTTCACTTCTCATTTTTCATTGAGTAATTATCATTATCTTTTGAGAAAAGTTTTTCCATCTCCTTCTTCTTCCTCCAAGCTCTCTTGAGTTTTCTTTTGAGTGAGGTTAATAAAAAGAAAGGGCTTTGATTAGAGAATACAAACCACCTCATCATTCTACACCTCTCTAGCCCATTTGTGTAGGGTGTTTGCTATACTTCTTTCAAAGATCAAGTAAAGTAAGGAGCTTTGGGCAAACGGACTTCGGGTGGATCATCGTGGACTAGGTAAGCCTCTAGCGATCCGTTCCAAACTCTCAAAGGTCCAAGGAGTCACCAAGGGAGGTCTACAAAGATTGTAATTTCTTCACATGATGACAGATTCTTATTTTCATGTGATGCTTATTCATTGTTGCCCTAAAATTCTAGTTAAGATCCTAGGTTAGTTTACTTAGAAAACACATTTTTCAAAAATAAGTCGGATAATTCAACAAGATTTCCGATCATACCCGAGACCGAAATGTTAGATTTACACGCAACAAACAAATTTATAGATTCCAATTATTGTATCACATTCACATATACTAGGCACAGTTAAAACATTCGATCGAACTATCAATCACCCAAAGAATTCTCAGCAAGTTCAACACTTGACTAGTTTTAAAAATACCAGAAACTGCTATTAGCATATACGGGCCAGCAAAAGAAGGCACAGTCCATGCCTCACCAACGGCGCCGCGGAACCGCAGCAAAAAGAGCCTTTCGGCCGCGGTTCCGTGGTCGTTAAGTCGAGTTAAGGCTTCGTTCTTCTTGTAGGCCCATACAATACCTTGCACGATTTTCTAAGCATTTTTAATGTGAAAAATTCCACCTTTTTGAAAAATTTCCAAAGAGGATTTTTCGGGCGTCGTATTTTGTTCGTTCGAGGTTCCTAACGTCGTCTAGGTTACATTAAAACTCTGGCTTGTCTCTGATACCATTGTTAGGCATGAAATTTTTGATATGTGATATCGTGGGTTTGTGTTGTCTAAGGGCAGTTAAGATTTCAAATTTTGTAGTTTTTCATTTCTTTTCTTGGACCGTAAGTGTAGTATGTGGTGTATCGCCGATTTCGTTGCTATACATCAACGACAATCGGGGTACGCATATTTACTTACGTTGATGATATGTGATATTATATGTTGCTGAGATATGTTGTGCAGGATTGTCATGATTGAATAGCCGGGGGTTTTATGTGAGATGAGAGTGTTTATTTTCATTCATGTAAAAATCAAATGTATGTAATATTCTTTTATTCAGGGCACTTCCGGGTGGAGGATGATGTCGCCATTATTGTATGTTATTTACTTTTCCGCATTAGGATAGACCCAAGGAGGGGAGTATAAGTGACCGGGTTCTAGGGTTCAGTGAGAGGCCATCTCGAAGAGTCGAGACCGGGTCTCCTAAACTCTAGAATTTGTAGGGTCACTTGCCGCTCTCGTAGGGGTCTAGGAGTGTGGGCTTGGCTATTCATCGTGACTGTGGAATCCGTATTTTCTATTGTTGGCTAAATACAAAATACGGACCTCCTAGATATCCTTTATTTTCATATGTGCTTCTGCTGTTGATATTCTGTAATGTGATTACTTAATATCTGAGACGAATGGATTATTATTATATATATATGATATATAATAAACGTTGCTTATGTTTTACACCCGCGCTAGTCCCGCCCCGCTATCCCGTTAGTTAAGTAACCTGACGGTGCATAACGGGACACTGTGGCGAATGCGGATGGCATAAGTGTATGTTCTATTTTCGTTTTTTTTTTCTGTGCTGGCTTAGGAACTTAAATGATGGGACTACATTAATAAGATGAATGTAAAGAAAAAGAAACCTAAAGATGGTGTAGAATCAGATTTGAAACCCACTCGGCCTTTTTATGAAAAATGCAAGTTTCAAAAGATGCAGAGCTTAAACCACTCCTTTTCTAAACAGTTTTGATTCTACAACGAGATCAAGTTCAAAGAGTTAAAGGTTTTCATAAAAAACATCCGCAACCCTCCTTCATTTTAGGAAGCAGAGTACTTAGTATTCATGCTACGTATGTTGATCATAGTCAAGGCGTAGTGTATGGTAGCTAAGTGATGTCATCCTACAAAGCATATGATGCGATCAGTTAGAACATTCATGTGATTATGTTGATCATAGTCAAGGGTCATATGGGTGGGTCTAGTTAATCTCGAAATGACGGGTAGAACTTAACTAGTGTTTATGATATGTTGACTATAGCCAAGGTCATAAGCAGTTACGAGTAAAAACCATATCGGGAGTTTCAAGAGTTGAAATTTGCAATGAGATTGCATACCATCTATATGATAGTTGGATCCCGATCCCACTGTGAGTAACAGTTGCTCCTAGGAGAGTTTTGCACTTTACAATTAGCTAATCCAGTAGGTGTCTAGAAAGGTGTCAACGGGGTTTGACCTCTGGGAAAACGAGGTTTATTTTAATTAGGTCCGTGCGAAATCACAGGGAACCTCCCTCAAAGTACTGACACTGGCCTGGCTGACCGGTTTGCGAAACTGTAGAATGTAATTAATCCTGGCTAGTTTTCTTTTAAGGTTTTGAAAGAAAATTTGATAAAAGCAGTGGGAGATATCGATTAGATAAGATAATAACCAATCTAATTCTTTGCAAGAGTATTTCGCTGAGTATTTTCTTTTCTCTCTCCTAATGGCAGATACCGATGACGAGACTTAAGTTTCTTTTAGAGAAAAATAAACTGACAGGACCGAATTATAAAGAATGGTTGAGGAACTTGAACATTGCACTCACATATGATAAAGTATCATATGTTCTCACTGCCAAACCCCCACCCGTCTCAGGACCTGAATCATCTGTTTCGGATAAGGAAATCCGAAAAACATGGGATATTGATTGTGACACGGCCAAGTTCCTCATGCTTTCTTCTATGGACAATTTTCATCGGAAGTGGCACGAGAAGATGGATGTTCAATCCATCTTTCTGTAAGTCCATGTTGCCTACCCCGGTGCTTGCGGGGAGGCGGAAAACGGAATAAAAAAACAGATTTTTATCATGCTATGCAACATGGACTAACTAGAGAAGAATCTTTGCTAAACAAAAAACTAGCCACCATTGCAAACTAGAAATAAGCTACAAGGAAGAATGGTTATACCTAGGTCTTTATGTCCTTCTCTCCTTTCTCCTTGGAGTGTAAGAAAGAGATCGCCTTGTCGCCTTCTTGAGTCGAAGAAGGATCCACCCGAAAGCCTCAACCTTTGGCTTCAACTTCAAGCTAGAAGTAACTAAGGTGCTAAAAGTGCTAATCCTAGAACCATAGATGAGAGTAAAGATTATCTAGAAGAGGTTTTCTCTCAAGCTCAAGTGTTTCTCAACACATGAGAGGGAAGAGCTTGAGGAAGAGGAAGAACAAGAGAGAGAAAGTATATGATAGAATGAGAATAAAAGGAACCATTCAAACAAATATGTGTGAATTATTGTAATTTGATAATTAGCAAGATAATTGTCATGGCTAAATCAAGACATGACCATTATCATTTCATTTTTATTGCAAATTGCAAGGATCAAAGGGCATCTTTTATATGAAATGATGATGGTCAAAGTGTCAACCAAGGTCAACAAGTCAAGATAGTCAAAAGGTCAACAACCCTAACCATGCACAATTATATTTAACTAATATCAATTAACCATAATACACACATAAGCATTAGGGTTAATAAAATGACAATGGTCATTAACCCTAATCAAAGTCCTCTCCCTCTGTCTCAATCAACTGTGCATACGCACCCGTATTCGTGATCCGAGGAACATGAATACAATGAGAAAAAACCAATCCCAAATTATATACTAGGATCCGGGTTAAACCAAAGCCCGCTAGTATAAGCTGTCCGGACAGCAAACGTGCACAAGTGCGCGGATGTGAACGAACCCTGTCGCAAAACCATGCGACCTCTACTCATTTTGCCTAAAGGCGAATAGCTCTCTGTGTGGGACTCTAAAGACTCGACACTACGCTGGCAGTGGGTTTAACCACAGACCTCAAGCGGCACTAGCTGTACGTAACGGTCCCCAGGTAGATGCCGATAAGAAGACTGACGAGGTGACCCCATCTGAACTCCTACTGAGCCTGTATGTGACAGTCTCCGTACAGTCCGGTCTGTTCGTCTGATACATCGCATGGAGGGCCTAAGGGGCGGTGAACGTCAGTCCCCTAATAGCGGTACAAGTCGTGTCGGAGTGTAGCCCAGAACACCCTGAGATAACACTGGAAACCTACCAGTATATCTCGCTTGCCCTGGCCAGGGACTACTTGTGTAATGGCTCTCCTAGACATAGCGTGATGTCAACCCCCAATACCGGGAGAGACGAATCCTGTCTAACCGTCACTGCCTCCAAGTGCTTCGGGACTGCACCCAAAAACTACCTGTTTGCATGACTCCTTTGAGCCGTGGTAGGGTAGTAATCAAAGGGCAGTGGGAACACACTTGAGGCGAAGTGGCAGTGTCAAGTCAGCGGACTAAGCTGTACTCATGTCACCTGGGAACTGATAACTGACGATAGGTATAATACCAACCAACAGTTCCCGACGAGTCCTGTCCAGTGTACTCGTAACCTAACGAGCACCCGCATACTATCTCAAGTACGACGTACTGACGGCTGTGGGACAGACCGTCTCCCACACTGGGATGAGAAGCGCATACGCTAGTCTACTCCGGAGTATCGATGCCCTGTCTCGATAGTCCAACGACTAAGGACCTGTATAAGGATGTGCTTATGGATTACCCAGCCCCCACGAGTGTGAGCGCCATCACAACGCTGGTAATCAAGCAAAGATCCTAAGGGCTCTACTAATATGTATATAAGCGATATGCTAAAAGAAACACATGCACATATTGAAGTAGAGACAAACCAAGTAGTATACTACCATTTCGAGCAAGATTGTATATACAACTGTGAATATCCCAAACTTCCATCAAGTAATATACATACTAGTATGATACAGTAATGGCCTCTAGGGCATATACACTAACAATCTCCCACTTGCACTAAGGCCATGTACTTGCGTATCGAAGGCCTATCATCTCGATCAGCCGCTCGAACTGAGTCTGGGGCAAGGCCTTGGTGAATGGATCTGCAGTGTTATCTTCTGAAGCAACCCTCCGAACCTCGATGTCATGGCGATCCACGATCTCCCTGATTAGGTGATACCGCCTTAAGATGTGTCTGGATTTCTGATGGGACCTAGGTTCCTTCGCTAAAGCTATAGCCCCGTTGTTGTCGCAATACAGAGGTATTGGGTCAACAATGGACGGAACCACCTGAAGTTCTTTCAAGAACTTCCTCATCCAGACAGCTTCTTTTGCGGCATCAGATGCAGCGATGTATTCCGCTTCCATAGTCGAGTCAGCAACGGTTTCCTGTTTGGAGCTCTTCCAACACACCGCCCCTCCATTGAGGGTAAAGACAAAACCCGACATGGACTTGGAATCATCCTTGTCACTCTGGAAGCTGGAGTCAGCAAAGGCCTCAATCTGGAGGTCTTTTCCGCCATACACCAAGAACATCTCCTTAGTCCTTCTCAGGTACTTGAGAATGTTCTTTACCGCTATCCAGTGTTTCTCCCCAGGGTTTGACTGATACCTGCTTACCACACTCAGTGCATAAGCCACATCTGGTCTGGTACACAACATCGCATACATTATAGAGCCTACCGCAGAAGCGTAGGGTATAATAGACATGCGATCCCTCTCCAAATCAGTCTTGGGAGACATCTCTTTGGAGAGGGTGATCCCGTGACAAGCCGGTAGATTACCGCGCTTGGAATCTTCCATACTGAATCTTTTCAGTATGGTGTCGATGTACCTGGACTGTGATAGTCCTAAAATCCTCTTGGATCTGTCACGGTAGATCCGGATACCCAGAATGTATGAGGCATCACCCAGGTCTTTCATGGAGAACCTGTGTGATAAGAACCCCTTGACAGATTGTAGCATAGGAATGTCATTTCCTATTAAGAGAATGTCATCCACGTATAAAACGAGGAATACCACAGTTCTCGCTACAAATCTACAATAAATGCATGGTTCATCTGGATTTTTGATAAAGCCAAATTCCTTGACCGTCTCATCAAAATAGATGTTCCAACTCCGCGATGCCTGCTTTAGTCCATAAATGGACTTAAGCAACTTGCACACCTTTCCGCTGCTTCCACTCTAAATGAAACCCTCTGGCTGGTCCATATAGACACACTCCTCTAAATTTCCATTTAGAAAAGTGGTCTTTACGTCCATCTGCCAAATCTCATAATCGTGGAAGGCAGCAATGGCAAGAAGGATCCGAATGGATTTCAGCATAGCTACTGGAGAAAATGTTTCGTCATAGTCCAAACCAGGTCGCTGACGAAAACCCTTTGCAACCAGTCTAGCTTTATAGGTCTCAACCTGTCCATCTACACCAATCTTCCTTTTGAAGATCCACTTGCATCCTACGGGTTTTACCCCATCTAGAGCAATGTCCAACGTTCATCTTTGTTGGTGTACATGGACTCCATTTCGGCCCGCATTGCATCCAGCCATTTTACCGGGTCGACGCTCTGAATGGCTTGCTGGAAGCTAGTAGGCTCATCACAATCTATGATGCAATCCTCTCTATCCCCGTCTATGAGAAAACCGTAGTATCTCTCGGGCGGATGAGACTGCCTACTACTCCTGCGGAGTGGCGTGGGAATGTCCTGATCTTTCGAACCCTCTGGTTCTATTAATCTTTCAGTAATAGCTCGTGGTTCTGGAATTTCTTCCAGTTCTATTGCGCTCCCACTTAATTCTTTTTCTATGAACAGGTGTCCTAGAAAGTGTGCATGGCGAGAAACAAAAACCTTTTGTTCCTCTTCGCAATAGAAGAAATATCCCTTGGAGTTCTTTGGATATCCCACAAACATGCACTGTACTGAGCGTGCCTCGAGCTTGTCCGCATGCTGCTTTTTTACAAAAGCTGGACATCCCTATGTCTTAATGTGATTAAGATAGGGTATCTTCCCACACCACATCTGATATGGTGTAGTAGGCACAGTCTTAGTTGGAACTCGGTTCAAAAGGTATGCAGCTGATTCTAGCGCATATCCCCAGAACGATCGCGGCAACTCAACATTACTTATCATGGACCGTACCATATCCAATAGTGTTCGGTTTCGTCTCTCCGATACACCGTTATGTTGCGGAGTGTATGGAGGAGTAAGCTAAGAGAGAATTCCATTCTCTTTTAAGTAACCCAAGAACTCGACACTCAAGTATTCACCACCTCGATCAGATCTCAGTGTCTTGATGCTTTTTCCTGTTTGTTTTTCTACTTCATTCTTATATTCCTGGAATTTTTCAAAATCCTCGGATTTATGTTTCATTAAGAAGACATAACCGTACCTTGAAGAGTCATCCGTAAAAGTAATGAAGTAAGAATAACCACTTCGTGCATACGTAGACATTGGACCGTACACGTCGCTGTGTACGAGTCCCAAGAGCTCGCTCGCCCTTACTCCGTGTCCAGTGAACGGAGTCTTTGTCATCTTTCCTTTGAGACAGGATTGACAAGTTGCATATGATTGATATTCGAACGAATCCAAATATCCTTCTGTATGTAACTTAGTCAACCTTCTCTCATTGATGTGACCCAGTCTACAATGCCATAAGAAAGTTTTATTGATTTCTGGAGACTTTCTTTTGTGTGTATTCTGGACATTGAAAATCTGTTGTTGGTTTAATACGTATATACCGTTGTTCAATGTACCTGACCCAATCAAAACTTGATTAAGGTGAATGTTCACTACATTACTTACAAATGCAAATTCATAACCTTCTTTAGATAATAAAGATACAGAAATGATATTACAGGTTGCATTTGGTACAAAGTAACAACTACGTAAAACCAAAATGTGTCCATCTGACAATCCCAGGTGATAGTCCCCCACGGCCTCAGCATCCATGCTAGCTCCGTTTGCAACTCTGAGGGTCATATCACCTGCCTTCAAAACTCTACGCTTTCTCAACGCCTGCAAAGAATTACAAATATGAGATCCTGATCCGGTATCCAATACCCAGGAAGTAGAGTTTATTGATAGACAGTTTCAATAACATACACACCTGAAGCTGAAACCGCAACTTGCTTCAGATCCTGGGTTCTGGCCTTCCAAGCCTTGCAATCCTGTTTCCAGTGACCACTTTTGTGACAATAGAAGCATTCTTCCTTCCCCACCAGCTTTCCTGCTACCTTTGTTGCCTTTCCTTTTCCCTTCGTATCCACTTTACTGACACCGCCTCTTAGTTTGGCGGGGGCTTTCTTCTTCTTACCCTTGGCTTTCGCCCTGGACCTAGAAGAGGAAGATCCTCCTACAAACAAAGTGGATGTCTCCCTACCTTTCTGTAGGGTGCCCTCAGCAGTCCTCAACATGTTTAGAAGTTCGGAATGTTCAACCTCCTTTCCTTGCATGTTGAAGTTTAGGATAAACTGGGCGTAAGTGGAAGGAAGGGACTGGAGAATCAAATCAGTATAGAGTTCATTCTCCAACGTGGTCCCAAGGTCCGCGAGCTCCTCTATGTAGCCAATCATCTTAAGCACGTGTTCCGCTACCGATGATCCGACGGCCAATCTTGCCGAAAATAGCTTCTTCGACACTTTGTATCTGGCGATACGAGACTGCTCTCCATACAGTTCTTTTGTATGGAGAAATATGGACTCTAGGTCCATATTCTCATGCCTCCTCTGATGTTCGTTGTCCATCGAGGCAAGTACGAGGCATCTGGCCTTCGCGCAATCTATCTCCCATGTCTTACGGATTTCTACATCCGTGACGCTGGAGGTGGGACCTGGGAAAGGGGGAGCTTTGGTGGTAAGGACATACCCCAACTTGTCGTAAGTGATAGCCATCTTGACATTCCTGAGCCAATCTTTGTAGTTTGGCCTTGTCAGTATATTTTTATCTAGTAATAACTTAAGTCCGGTCATGTTGAATGGTCGCTGCAATTAGGAGAGAGAAAAGAAACACTTTAGCATGATTCTCTTGCAAGTTTAGAGTGGTTTTTAGTTTGTCTAAACAGGATGGCTCCCACTGTCTCTCGAATCCCTTCTCAAACCGTAAAGAAAGAATTAGTCGGGATCAATCTCACCGTACAATACTTGCTTAACCGTTCAGCCAGGCCAGTATCGGTACTTCGAGGGAGGTTTTCCAACGCTTTCGCGATGTTCCTTAATTTAAGAACCTCTTTTCCCTGGGGGCGTAGCCCCGCTAACACCTTTCTAGACACCTACTAGGTTTATAGCATTCATCGTTAAGTGAGAACTTTCCCGAGGAGTAGCATATACTCACAGTAGGATCAGGATCCAAATATCATCGCGTGATAAAACCGAAGGAATCCTACCAGAATCAACACACTCCAAATGGTATGCAACGCTAGCAAGTTTCAGTGCTTATGAAACTCCCGATGTGGATTTTTGCCCCATGCTCTTATGACCTTGACTTTGGCCAAAATATCATAAGTCACATATCAAGTTCTACCCGTCATTCTCCTGGTTAATTTGGACCCACCCGTACATACCCTTGACTTTGGCCAAAATGGCAGCACGACTGTCCCAAACCAACGCATCTATCTATGCTGCACATGAATACCCAATAGCTACCGATCACTATGCCTTGACTTTGGCCAAAATACATAGCTTGAATACTTTTTGACCATTCATGTGGAATGACGGAGGGCTACGAATGGTTTTGGCGAAACCGTGAACGTAGTGAACTTGATATAATCGATGGAACGAGATAGCTTTTAAAAGGAGTGGTTCAAGCTCCGCATTTAAAAGTTTAGTTTTGAAAAGAACCGAGTGGTTTTCAAAGTGTTCCAATCGACTTTTACTTGGTTTATTTTCTTGCATTAGTTCTTTTAATGCATCCCATCATTTAATCCTACCATTGCAGAAAACAACCAAAATATGACGTACGCTTATGCCATTCGCATTCGCCACGGGGCCCCGTCATCACCCGTTAGGTTACTTAACTAACGACAGAGCGGGGGCTGGGCTAGCGCGGCTGTAAAACATAAGCAACGCCTAAATAGTTATTTATATATAGATATATAGCAATGATAGACATTACAGATCACAGATGAATACATTGGATATACTAGGAATCCGCAATCCGTTCGAGCCTGCAACGAAAAGCGGATTACACGGTTGCGGTGAATAGCCAATACCCACCCAAGACCCCTACGGGTGCGGCAAACTACCCGCCAAGTACCCGAAGCGAAGCAACCTCCCTCAACACCGTGAGTAGGCCACTCGGCACTTCGAGATACCCGGTAGTTTTTGCACCCCCTCCATGGGTTATCCTAGGAGCAAAAACAGTAAAAAGAATTATACAATGACGGCTACAACCCCGACCCGGTTGTGCGGCCATACAAATAATAATACATCAATTTACATGTTACATGAATGAAAGAAAAAGAAACACTCATCTCACATCCACCCCGGCTATTCACCCGTGACAATCCAACGCATTCATATACACATACCATCAACAAACACAGATCACAGATATGTATAACCCCCACTAATCGACGTATAGCGATTAGCCGACGTTCAATACATATATACATCACAGATATAACCCATTAGTCAAAGTGTAGTGAAGTTCGATCAAAAATACGGATTTATAGGCCCCTAAAAACAAATTTCTTTTCTGGAAAACCTGGGCACAAATAAACCATCTTAAAAATCCCAAAACCAAGTCAGAAGAACACTGCACCAAACTCAACCCAGAACCGAGTCAACTCGGCCGCGGTTGCGCGGCAATAGCTTGCTATTGCAGCGGAACCGCGGCGCTTTGATCGATTCACTGGACCGGGTTTGGTGAGTGGCTTAACAAAACCCTGAGCCAATTTTTGAAGTATGATTTTTTATTTTTAGAGCAGAAAATATTTCAACAGAAAGTTAGGGTTTTGCGTTTTTAGTTTTGTGATTTTTTCCGATTGAACTTCCATACACTTTACTACCTAGTTAGTTTATGTTTAGTTAGGCTCTAATACCACTGTAAGTCCACGTTGCCCACCCCAGTGCTTGCGGGGAGGCGGAAAACGGAATAAAAAACGGATTTTTATCATGCTAGGCAACATGGACTAACTAGAGAAGGATCTTTGCTAAACAAAAAACTAGCCACCATTGCAAACTAGAAATAAGCTACAAGGAAGAATGGTTATACCTAGGACTTTATGTCCTTCTCTCCTTGCTCCTTGGAGTGTAAGAAAGAGATCGCCTTGTCTCCTTCTTGAGTCAAAGAAGGATCCACCCGAAAGCCTCAACCTTTGGCTTCAACTTCAAGCTAGAAGTAACTAAGGTGCTAGAAGTGCTAATCCTAGAACCCTAGATGAGAGTAAAGATTATCTAGAAGAGGTTTTCTCTCAAGCTCAAGTGTTTCTCAACAGATGAGAGGGGAGAGCATGAGGAAGAGGAAGAACAAGAGAGAGAAAGTATATGATAGAATGAGAATAAAAGGAACCATTCTCACATATATGTGTGAATTATTGTAATTTGATAATTAGCAAGATAATTGTCATGGCTAAATCAAGACATGACCATTATCATTTCATTTTTAATGCAAATTGCAAGGATCAAAGAGCATCTTTTATATGAAATGATGATGGTCAAAGTGTCAACCAAGGTCAACAAGTCAAGATAGTCAAAAGGTCAACAACCCTAACCATGCACAATTATATTTAACTAATATCAATTAACCATAATACACACATAAGCATTAGGGTTAATAAAATGACAATGGTCATTAACCCTAATCAAAGTCCTCTCCCTCTGTCTCAATCAACTGTGCATACGCACCCGTATTCGTGATCCGAGGAACACGAATACAATGAGAAAAAACCAATCCCAAATTATATACTAGGATCCGGGTTAAACCAAAGCCCGCTAGTATAAGCTGTCCGGACAGCAAACGTGCACAAGTGCGCGGATGTGAACGAACCCTGTCGCAAAACCATGCGACCTCTACTCATTTTGCCTAAAGGCGAATAGCTCTCTGTATGGGACTCTAAAGACTCGACACTACGCTGGTAGCGGGTTTAACCACAGACCTCAAGCGGCACTAGCTGTACGTAACGGTCCCCAGGTAGATGCCGATAAGAAGACTGACGAGGTGACCCCATCTGAACTCCTACTGAGCCTGTATGTGACAGTCTCCGTACAGTCCGGTCTGTTCGTCTGATACATCGCTTGGCGGGCCTAGGGGGCGGTGAACGTCAGTCCCCTAATAGCGGTACAAGTCGTGTCGGAGTGTAGCCCAGAACACCCTGAGATAACACTGGAAACCTACCAGTATATCTCGCTTGCCCTGGCCAGCGACTACTTGTATAATGGCTCTCCTGGACACAACGCGATGTCAACCCCCAATACCGGGAGAAACGAATCCTGTCTAACCGTCACTGCCTCCAAGTGCTTCGGGACTGCACCCAAAAACTACCTGTTTGAATGACTCCTTTGAGCCATGGTAGGGTAGTAATCAAAGTGCAGTGGGAATACACTCGAGGCGAAGTGGCAGTGTCAAGTCAGCAGACTAAGCTGTACTCATGTCACCTGGGAATTGATAACTGACGATAGGTATAATACCAACCAACAGTTCCCGACGAGTCCTGTCCAGTGTACTCGTAACCTAACGAGCACCCGCATACTATCTCAAGTACGACGTACTGACGGCTGTGGGACAGACCGTCTCCCACACTGGGATGAGAAGCACATACGCTAGTCTACTCCGGAGTATCAATGCCCTGTCTCGATAGTCCAACGACTAGGAACCTGTATAAGGATGTGCTTATGGATTACCCAGCCCCCACGAGTGTGAGCGCCATCACAACGCTGGTAATCAAGTAAAGATCCTAAGGGCTCTACTAATATGTATATAAGCGATATGCTAAAAGAAACACATGCACATATTGAAGTAGAGACAAACCAAGTAGCATACTACCATTTCGAGCAAGATTGTATATACAACTGTGAATATCCCAAGCTTCCATCAAGTAATATACATACTAGTATGATACAGTAATGGCCTCTAGGGTATATACACTAACACTTTCTTCATATAAAGGAGTTGTATGCAGAGCAATCTCGGACATTACGGTACGAGGCATCTAAAAAGTTGTTTCAGATGCGTATGGCCCCTGGCACATCAGTAGGAGAACATGTCTTGCAGATGATTGGTCTTATAGAAGAACTTGAGGACCTGGGACGGACCATGGATAATGAGCAATATACAGATATTGTTCTACGGTCTCTCCCCCTTCCTTTGATCCGTTCATAGTGAATTTCAATATGAACGATTTAGAGAAATCATTGCCTGAGATTCTCAATATGTTGAGAAGTACAGAGAGTACGCTTAAGACAGCGAGAACTCCCGCTCTGCTTGCTGGGCCATCTTCCTCTTTCGTCCCAAAAGCCAAGGCCAAGGGAAATAAGAAGAAGAAACCCATCAAACCGAAAGGTGGAGTTCAAAAGGCGAAAGGGAAAGACAAATCTGGGGTCGCGGGAAGTGGAAAAGGAGAATGTTTTTTCTGCCACAACTCGGGACATTGGAAATGCAACTGTTCTCTGTATCTTGCTGATCTCAAGAAGAAGAAGCATACCGATGCTTCCACTTCAGGTGTGTTTGTAACTGAAAACTGTTTTTCTATAAACTCTGCATCTTGGGTATTAGATACCGGTTCTGGTTCTCACATCTGCAATTGTATGCATGGATTGAGAAACAGTAGAGTTTTGAAGACTGGTGACCATACTCTGCGAATTGGAAATGGTTCCAATATACATGTTGTATCCGTAGGAGAATATCATTTGGGGTTGCCTTCGGGTTGTATTATGGTTTTGAACCTTTATTATTATGTACCAAGTATGCTATGTAATATAATATCCGTTTCTTTGTTGAACAATGAAGGATATCATTTTGTGTTGCAGAATAATGTTATGAACATTAACTTGAATCAACCGTTGATTGGGTATGGTACACTAAATAACGGCATTTATGTCCTGAACCAACACACAGTTTTCAATATACAACATACTAATAAAAGAAAGTTTTCAGATATAAATGAAGCTTTTCTTTGGTACTGTAAACTTGGTCATATTAATAAAACAAGACTAAACAAGCTACATAAAGATGGATATTTAAATCCTATTGAATATAAATCTTATGCGACTTGTCAGTCCTGTATCAAGGGTAAAATGACCAAAAATCCGTTTACTGGACACGGAGAAAGAGCTGTGGAACTCTTAAGCCTCATGTATAGTAATGTTTGCGGACCAATGTCTATACATGCTAGAGGCGGTTTTTCGTACTTCATTACTTTTACTGATGATTTCTCAAGATTTGGACACGTGTTTTTGTTAAAGCATAAATCCGAAGCTTTCGAGAAATTCATGGAGTACAAACTTGAAGTAGAAAAACAAACAGGCTTGAGTATCAAGAAACTTCAATCAGATCAAAGTGGAGAGTATTTGAGTACAGAGTTTTCAGACTTCTTAAAAGAGAATGTGATTCTCTCTCAGCTCACTCCCCTACACACCACAGCACAACGGTGTGTCAGAACGGAGGAATCGTACCCTATTAGATATGGTACGGTCCATGATGAGTGATGCTGAGTTACCGCTTTCCTTTTGGGGGCATGCATTGGAGACAGCAATGTATCTGTTAAACAGGGTTCTAACCAAAACCGTGTCTACCATTCCATATGAGATATGGTGTGGAAAGAGACCTCTTTTAAAAGAGTTAGGATATGGGGTTGTCCGGCTTTTGTCAAAAAGCAGAATCCAGACAAACTCGAGACACGATCGGTCATGTGTAAATTTGTGGGATATCCAAAACATTCATATGGATATCTTTTCTACCACAAGGAGGAACAAAAGGTGTTTGTTTCTCAACATGCCGCATTTTTAGAATTTTTTTACAAATAGTAAGGCAATGCGGTAGAACTAGAAGAGGTTCAAATTACTCATGACGAATTGGTTGAAACTGACGTTGCAGTAGAACTTCAAGAACCTCAGCCGCTCCGGAGATCTAGTAGAACTTCTCGCCCACCGGAGAGATACTATGGGTTTCTCATTGATGGTGATAGAGAAGATTGCATCATGGATGATGATGACCCTACTATTTTTCAGCAAGCTATCACGAGTGGTGACTTAGTGAAGTGGCTGGATGCCATGAGATCCGAAATAGAGTCTATGTACACCAACAAAGTATGGACTTTGGACGTTGCACCTCCTGGGATAAAACCCATAGGGTGCAAATGGATCTTTAAGAGAAAGATTGGTGTAGATGGACAGGTAAAGTCCTATAAAGCAAGGTTTGTAGCGAAAGGTTTTCGTCAAAGACCAGGATTGGACTATGATGAAACTTTCTCTCCAGTAGCAATACTTAAATCCATTCGGATCCTACTTGCTATTGCTGCTTACTACGACTATGAAATCTGGCAGATGGACGTTAAAATTGCATTTCTAAATGGTGATTTAGAAGAATGCGTTTATATGGATCAGCCGGAGGGCTTCATTGATAGTGGGAGCAGCGGGAAGGCATGTAGGTTGCTTAAATCTATTTATGGATTAAAGTAGGCCTCACGGAGCTGGAACATCTGCTTTGATGATACAATCAAAGAGTTTGATTTTGTCAAAAATATAGATGAACCATGCATTTATAAGAAGATTGTAGGGAGTACTGTCACATTCCTCGTATTATACGTGGATGACATTCTCTTGATAGGAAATGATATTCCTATGCTACAATCGGTCAAACTATTTTTATCACAAAGGCTCTCCATGAAGGACATGGGTGATGCTTCTTGCATTTTGGGAATTAGGATCTATAGAGACAGATCCAAAAGGTTATTGGGATTGTCCCAATCAAAGTACATTGACACCATCTTAAAAAGGTTTAGTATAGAAGATTCTAAGCGTGGCGCTTTGCTCGCTTGTCATGGAATCGCTCTCTCCAAGGACTTCTATCCGAAGACTGATGAAGAAAGAGCTCGCATGAGCATTATACCCTACGTTTCAGCCGTAGGATCTATAATGTATGCGATGTTATGTACTCGCCCTGATGCAGCTTATGCACTAGCTGTTGTAAGCAGGTATCAATCCAACTCAGGGGAGAAACATTGGATAGCAGTGAAGAACATTCTTAAGTTCTTGCAAAGGACTAAAGAACTGTTCTTGGTGTATGGTAATGGGGATCTCCAAATGGAGGCCTTTATCGATTCCAGCTTCCAAAGTGATAAGGATAACAGCAAATCTGTCTCAGGGTTTGTATTTACCCTCAATGGAAGGGAGGTTAGTTGAAAAAGTTCCAAACAGGATACCGTTGCAGACTCCACGATGGAAGCTGAGTATATTGCTGCAAATGATGCTGCCAAGGAAGCCGTCTGGATGAGGAAGTTCATCGCGGAACTAGGAGTAGTTACATCCATTGTTGATCCAATACCATTGTATTGTGATAATAATAGAGCTATGGCGTTAGCCAAAGAACCAAGGTCCCATCAGAAGTCCAGACACATCCTAAGGCGATATCATTTGATCCGGGAGATAGTAGATCACCATGAGATCGAGATCCGGAGAGTAGATACAAAGAATAACACCGCGGATCCACTCACCAAGGCTCTTACACAGCCGCAGCATGAGCGAATTTTTGAGATGTTGGGTATGAGATACGCCAATAATTGGCCTTAGTGCAAGTGGGAGATTGTTGGATATATGTATGCCCTAGAGGCCATTATATGTATAGTGGATGTTTGGACATGTATATATGTATATAGATGACTTTATTGCTCGATATGATAGTATGCTATCTGGTTTGCTTTATCTTGACATGTTCATTTGATCATGCATCTTACTCATTTGGTACATGTTGATAAAACCCATAGGATATTTGCTTGACTACTGGGATTATGATGTAGATCATACTAGTGGGACACGTGTAGTTTATAAGCATATCCTTTAACTGTTCCTAATCATGGGTGAATCGATACGGGGTATCGATATTCCAAAGTAGACTAGCGTATACCATTCTTGTCCCATATGATGGGCGATGGATGATCCCATATCCATCTGGTGTACTGACACCAAAGATTGTATACGGGTGCTTAGTAGAGACTGGGTACACTGAACGGACTCACCGAGAACTCCTATGTGGTATTATATCTATCGTCGGATAGCAGTTCTCAGGTGACACTGGTACATGTTAGTCTGTAGACCCAAGATCGTCATAGAGTCTTGTGTGTCCTCCCACTGTACTTTGATCTCCACCCTACCACGGCTTTACTGAGTCGTGCAAGGTACAGTCCCGAGGCACATGAAGGTAATGAGCGATAGGAGGGGTTTCATCTCTTCCGGTATTGGGGGTTGATGTTGTGCAATGCTCGATTGGCTATAATAGGAAGTCCTTGGCAAGGGCTGCTGAGATTTACTGATAAGTGTTATCAGTAATTTCTCGATCTGTTATGAGCCATACACCGGCATGACTTATTGAGTTATTGGGGTCGACGATACCATCCCTAGACTCGATATGCAGCATATTTGATGAAGAGACCGGACCGTACGGTAAGTGTTGCCAGTTGGCTCGACGAGTGTTTTGACAGCTTCGCTGGTTTTCTTCTAATCGCTCAATACCCGGGTGGCCGTTACGTTTAGCTAACCGCTTACGGCTTGAAGATATTTGATATGATCATCACCTACTGCCGGCGTATTGACGAGTCTTAGAGTCCAACACAGGAGTTTCCTAGCTCAGGCAAAAAGATATGGTGTGTATATGAGATATGCGCGGGGACCCGATTAAATACATGTATATGATACCGTATATTAATCGGGCATTTTTATATTGGTCGGGTCGTATTTGATTTGACCGGTTTGTTAAATAAACTGTTGATTTAACATTTGACTTTTAGATTAATTCTTTATTAAACCCTTTTTGATATATTGATGTATGCATGTATGTATGCACATGTTGATGTGCATGGACATATACATGCATACATTATATCATGGTTGTTGATACATGGGAGATGGAAATACAAGACTCACATGGTTCACTAATATATATATATATATATATATATATATATATATATATATATATATATATTTGGATTTGGATTAAAAGGTGCCACAATTAAATTTTATGAGGTGCTAAGGAATCCCAACATGATGTCTTCTACTCACGATTTGGCAACTCACCCCCGTTGTGACACAGTTTCTTGCAGGATTGACCGCACAGGTTTCATAGGGGCTTTGCTGGCACACTGCTTTCTTCTGGGTGATTACTTGGTAGGTGGAGTACACTTGCATCGTGACCACCAGTTGTACTTGTGTATTTATTCAGTTGTATCTAGTTAAAGCTCCATCAACCAGACTATATATATTTGGTAGACTTAGAAAGCACAGTTTTTATATTCTTTCGGACTTAGAGTCACGCTCATTTATCTATTCTTATTTCTATTTCTTTGATGATGGTTTGGTTTCTTTCTTTTCTTTCTGTGTTTAATCTTCGCCTTTGGCGTCGTATATCATTGCATGGTTGTTTTCGCCAATTGGCGAAGAGCTAGCTCCCGCTTGGAGATGCCTATTATTATTATTGTTGTTGTGTATTGGTTTTGGTTCAAAATTACAAAGGAGGTGCTGTCCAAATTTCAAATGACGAAAATGTTTTTAACTACGTTATATAATCCATTTGTGTTTCATATAATATTACTTGTGTTTTAAAGAAAGAACTTGATTTCATTAAACCCTTATTTCAAAACTTCACCTCCATTAATTTCCTTAAAAGGTTTAGATTTCTGTGTTTTTGGCTTACTTGGATTAGGTGGGGTCCTATAAACTCCACATGATTCAAGTGCCAGTCACGTGCTTTTTCCGGATCGTGACATTGAATTTACCACCAAAGAAGTACAAAAAAGAGAAAGATGGATCACACACTAGAACTCCTTGATTGAGCAAATACTTAAAATTAAGGGCATTGATTTAAGTATAAATATTTGAGAAATATAGTGAAAGAGTTTTTAAGTAAGAAGCTTAGTGGAAGAGTTGATGATAAAACATGAAAACCTCATCTTCTTTTATACTAGAAACTTGATATTTTTTGTGCTAAAATATTTCAAATATCCATATATAAAATACTGGCTGCTGTAATTCAAATTTTAATTTATATGGAAATATTTGAGCAATGATAGTAATCATACAAAACAGCCCAAAAGAAAACTGCAGAAAAAAATACATCCAGACTTCGGGCGGTCAAGTGGACCGGTCGACTCACTTCTTGAATGGTCAGCCATTTAGTCGTCTCTGGATATTCAAATAAAAACATAATGTGCAGACGGGAGATTGACGAATCGACTGGCGTTTGTCCGCTCGAAGCATATCTACACAAAAACGATAGATTTTAGAAATCTTGATTTTCTCAAAAAAAATTAAGATAAAATAAGAAAATAATTTGAGAATAAATCATATTACTGATTTGCGAAAATAATTCACAAAAGTAAAAATCCATAAATCTATCAATCATAAATCCATAAATCCATGGAATCAAATATTCAATCATGTATATTAATAAGGAAAATATTTGAATTCTCTCAATCAAAAGAATCCAATCAAAAAATCGAATTTAAAAACACTTCCAAATGTGGATTTAATTAAACAAAAAAGAATGTCACATGAAATCTTTGTATCAAAACTTTCTTGGAAATAATTTGATATTAATTTTCCAAACTTCATGAAAAAATAATACAACAAAATCATATAAGATATTTTCCAGAAAACACAACAGACATGATAAGAAAAATCTTAAAAATAATCTTGCAAAACATATCATTTAAAATTACTTTGTGCATGAGGATTTTACATTAGGGAATACTTAGTAGAATACAGCAAAGTGTTTTATCTTCAAACATTATTATAAAAACCATAAGTTAAAACTCTTTTGTCCTAAAAATAAAGTATCATATTATTTTAGAAGGATATTTTGCATATTAGGCACTTAACTTTTATATTCACAAAATCGAAAGAGTTTTTACAAGTCATACATATTCCCCACTCAAAACATAACCAAAATTACAAGCACTTTAAATTTTGAGTCTTGAATTCTTCAAGCTTTTTTTCCATTTGACACGAAGTGTTTGTGGCATGTTAAAGCTTATGGAGTTGACATCTTTGCCATCTCCTATTGTATATTATGCATATATGAAATGTATAAATTTACACTTGTACACAATATAGGGTTAGCTCACAAATATAAATCATTAATAATACGAGCTAAAAATATTATCATAATTTGTAATGTGATCATAATTATAGATTTGTTAATCATTAAATCTAATAACAAGTGAATCTCTTTGGGGTCAAAAATTGTAGGAACAGGAAGAAACAGAAGAGAGAGAACGTCGATGCTGCAAACATGGTTCAAAATGAAGAATCTGTAATCGTGGCCATGGTCTATGATTGGCACATCAGCATGATATATGACGTCAATACAACTGTTGCAACTAAGTCTCATGACTGGTGGTATGATTCTGGTATAACTGTCCATGTCTGCAACAACAAATCTCAATCCAAGAACTATGAAGATATTGCGGAGGGACATGAGGTGCTGATGGGAAACTTTGACAAGGGTAAGGTGCAGGGTTCCCTAGGATGGCAGCAAGGTTTCAGGAGGCATCGTCCATACCAAATTCAAAAATTTTCCGTTCTAGATAACCCTAACTTAGAATCGTTAACTAGAAATCCGACGGAATATAAATGCAAACACTTTGCAAGTAAAGAGTGCAAGGAATACAACCTTTGTAGACCGGTCCTTCACTTCAATAGCTCCGTATAGTAGTCCCTTCATTGCGATCGTGAACTTCGGACTCTAGAGAGGCTCCACAAGATGTACGGATCAAGCTTGCTAGAAGACTTTGAGGCCGAAGATGATCTACGTCGAGGAGACACTAACCCAAGCTATCTCTTCACTAATTGTGGAATTAGTGAAGCAAACACCCTATACTAAATGGCAAGTAGTAGAGGATGATGAAGTAGGAAGTAGGCTCACTTTAGATTTATTTTTCTCACAAGGTTTCATCACTTATCAAAAATCAAGAGAGCTCAAAAATGAGGAAGATGAAGTGATGAACAAAGAGATGAGGTTAGAAATGCAACCATGGTGAGTTAATATCTCATGCCTAACTCATGTAGAGAATAAACCATAGTCATGGGTTAATATTGGATTAATAAATATCTCAAGCAAGACAAACAAGTGGACTTGGTCAATGGTTATCTAGTTTGTACAAAATATCAACCATAACAAAAACCAAATGTTTGAATTACCTAATAAATATAAACCCTAACATAAACCCTAGTATGGTATGAGTCTCATACACCCATGTTGCATGTGTAACAAAGCATGACACACTAATATATATCACATATATAATAAGTGTGCATAAAGAAAACAATACATTTAACATATATCACATATATATCAATGTATCATCAAGAGAGAAAAATGGAGACTTAAGTGAGCTAATATTAGTTAATGTAATGTAATATATCAAATATATAATTATACATTAAATTATTAAATCAACACTTGATTTAGTAATCCGGTCATATCACATATAACCGACTAATATCTAATGTAACATCTTATCGAATCAATACTTGATCCGATAACCCGGCTATATCACATATAACCAATCGATACATTTATCAAGAGAATACAATACGGTATCACATATTCGTATCAATCTCGGTCCCGCACATATCACATATGTGCTCCTACTCCGTTTCGCTTGAGCCAGGAAACCTCTGTGTAGGACTCTAAAGACTCATCAATACGCCGGCAGTAGGTGATGATCATATCAAACACCCACAAGCCGTAAGCGGTCTGCTAAACGTAACGGCCACCCGGGTATTGAGCGATCAGAAGATCAACAAGCAAGCCTGCTCACACTCCTGCGAATCCAATCGGTAACACTACCGTACAGTCCGGTCTCATCGTCTGATATGTCGCATATCTCTTCTAGGGGTGGTAAACATCAAACCCCAGTAACTCGATAAGTCTTGTCGATATGAGGCTCATAACGGGTCGAGAAACTACTGATAACACTTACCAGTATATCTAAGAATCAGCCCTGGTCAGGGACTTCCTGTTATATCCAATCGAGCACAGCACAACATCAACCCCTAATACCGGGAGAGACAAAACCCCTCATATCGCTAATTGCCTCTATGTGATTCGGGACTGTACCCAAAAGCCACCATTTTGCACGTTCTCTTGATCGTGGTAAGGTGGAAATCAAAGCACAGTGGGAATCACACAAGACTCTATGACTATCTCGAGTCTACAGACTAACCTGTACCAGTGTCACTAAAGAACTGCCATCTGACGTGAGGTATAATACCATCTGGGAGTTCTCGGTGAGTCCGTTCAGTGTACCCAGTCTCCACTGAGCACACGTATACTATCTCTGATGTCAAACGCCAATGGATATGGGATCGTCTATCGCCTATCTACATGGGTCGAGAAGCTATACGCTAGTCTACTCTGGTATATCGATGCCCTGTCTCGATACACCTACGACTAGGAACATTTGAATGATGTACTTAGCGACTATACTGTCCCCACTAGTATGATCTGCATCATAATCCTGGTAGTCAAGTACTCATCCTGAGGGTTTTATCAACACGTATCATAGAGACAATCAGTGTACATGTTAAGATAAAGAGCAACCAGATAGCATACTATCATGTCAAGCAAGAAAGTCCTCCCTATATATGTCCAAGCATCCACTACAATATATATCGCATGTACAGTAATGGTCTCTAGGGCATACATATAACTAACATAAGGTTCTCGGCAAGAGCAGTGTCTAACTTCACTTTACTTCTGGAAAGAAACTGGTACTAACCGATGTCCTATTGAAAGGTCACCTACGACGGCAGTAAGGTTTCGGGAGGCATCTTCCATGCTATATTAAAATATTGCCGATTTAGATAACCCTAACATAGATCGTCTACTAGAAATATACGGAAAGATAAATGCAAACACTTTGCAAAAGTAAAGAGAGCAAGGAATACAACCTTTGTAGACCGGTCCTTCACTTCAATAGCTCCGTGTAGTAGTCCCCTCCGCTGCGATCGCAAACTCCGGACTCTAGAGAGGCTCCGTTGAAGAAACGAACGTGCTTGCTTCAAAGACTTCGAGGCCGAAGATGATCTACGTCGGGGAGACACTAACTCAAGCTATTCCTTCACTAGGTCATGAACTTTATGAAGAGAACGCCCTATACTACATGGAAAGTAGTAGAGGATGATGAAGTAGGAAGTGGGCTCACTTTAGAATTGATTTTCTCACATTTTATCTCATAGCACCATTAGAGCTAGCAAGCTTTTCATGAAGCTTGATGAAGAAAAAGAAGAAAGAATAATTCATCATATGAATTAATTCCATCAATAATGTAACCATGGTGAGTTAAGCTATCATGCTTAACTCATGTAGAGAATTGACCAAGGTATGAGGTTAAGGGTTGGGTTAAAGAATATCAAGAGAAATGACAAAAGAGTGGACTTTGTCAAAGTTTCTCCAAGCTTGAGAACTTTGACTAAGTCTAACTCTTTTGTTAATTCTTAAGATAGTAAACAAAACCCTAACTTAACCCTAATGATGGTATAAGTCTCATACACCCATCTTGCATGTATCATCAACCATGACACAATGCATGTACACAAACATACATATCACATATGTACAATGTGCACACAAAGTGAGAAAACAAATCATAAGTGAGCTAATACTAGTTAATGTAATGTAATATATCAAATATATAATTATACATTAAATTATTAAATCAACTCTTGATTTAATAATCCGGCTTTAACCGACTAATATCATATGTAACAACTTATCGAATCAACACTTGATCCGATAACCCGGCTATATCGCATACAACCGATCAATGTCACAATTCGCGAGAATAGAATACGGTATCTCATATCGTATAAATCTCGGTCCCGCACATATCATATATGTGCTCCTACTCCGTTTCGCTTGAGCCAGAAAACCCCTGTGTAGGACTCTAAAAACTCGTCAATACGCCGGCAGTAGGTGATGATCATATCAAACACCCACAAGCCGCAAGCGGTCTGCCAAACGTAACGGCCACCCGGGTATTGAGCGATCAGAAGATCAACAAGCAAGCCTGCTCACACTCATGCGAATCTAATCAGTAACACTACCGTACAGTCCGGTCTCTTCGTCTGATATGTCGCATATCTCGTCTAGGGGTGGTAAACGTCAGACCCCAGTAACTCGATAAGTCGTGTCGATATGAGACTCATAACGGGTCGAGAAACTACTGGTAACACTTACCAGTATATCTCAGAAGCTGCCTTGGCTAAGGACTTCCTGTTATAGCCAATCGAACACAGCGCAATATCAACTCCCTGTATCGGGAGAGACGAAACCCCTCCTATCGATCATTGCCTCCATGTGATTCGGGATTGTACCCAAAAGCCACCATTTTGCACGCCCTCTTGGACGTGGTATGATGGAAATCAAAGCACAGTGGGAATCACACAAGACTCTATGACGATCTCGGGTCTACAGACTAACCTATACCAGTGTCACCAGAGAACTGCCACCTGATGTGAGGTATAATACCATCTGGGAGTTCTCGGCGAGTCCGTCCAGTGTACCCAGTCTCCACTAAGCATCCATATACTATCTCTGATGTCAAACACCAACGGATATGGGATCATCCATCGCCCATCTACATGGGTCGATAAGCTATACGCTAGTCTACTCTGGTATATCGATGCCCTGTCTCGATACAGCCACGACTAGGGACATTTGAAGGATGTACTTAGCGACTACACTGTCCCCACTAGTATGATCTCCATCATAGTCCTGGTAGTCAAGTACTCATCCTAAGGGCTTTATCAACATGTAACATAGAGACAATCAGAGTACATGTTAAGATAAAGTGCAACCAGACAGCATACTATCATGTCGAGCAAGAAAGTCCTCCATATATATGTCTAAGCATCCACTACAATATATATCGTATGTATAGTAATGGCCTCTAGGACATACATATCACTAACAATCTCCCACTTGCACTAGGGCCATCTATTGTAGTATCTCATACCCAACAATCAGCAGCGGTTGAAATATCTCATACTCAACCATCCCATAAAAGTCTCTACTGGGAAATAGGCCTTCATGAGTGGATCCGCGTTGTACTCCTCTGTGTCTACTCTCCTAACCTTGGTCTCCCTGGAGATCAACCATCTCCATGATCAGGTGATACTGCCTAAGAATATGTCTGGATCTCTGATGGGATGGGGATTCCTAGGCCAAAGCCACAACTCCATTGTCATACAATGGTAGGAAAGAAGTTCATCTCATGAACTTATATACATCCAGACTACTTCTTAGGTAGCATCCTTGGTAGCAATGTATCCAGCCTTTATCATCTAGTATGCCATGGTATCTAGCTTGGAACTCTTCCAACATATCGTCCCTCTATTGAGGGTAAAGACAATGCTTATGACTGACATTCAGTCGACCTTACCACCTTGGATCCTATCCAGTGATTCTCCCCAGGATCGATTGATACCATTTCACTACACCTAGTGAGAATCCTAACATCCACTTAGATCTATCTCATAGATCCAAAATCCAGGATTTAGGAGGTATCACCTTGATCCTATATGGATAATCTATGTGATAAGAGGAGATTGACCGAGCGTAGTGATTTGAATGTTATTTTGTGTATGCGCTTTCAAAAGATTAATCAAAGAATATTTATAACCGCAATCAAGAACGGCGTCGCTTGGTAGCTAGCCGGTGAGTATGGGTCGGTCCACAGGGATGTTGTGTATTTCCTTATTTGGTCTAACGAGTTAATTCCAAACGGTGTGAATGGATTATCGCTAAAAACTAAACTGATTTATACTAAGACTAGAATCTTGCTAGGGTTAGGTTTAAGTTAAGTTTGGAGATTGAAGATTTCCTCACCGCTTTCAATGCCCTAATTTAGATCTCTTTAGGTGTTATGGTAACAATTAATAAAAGGGATTAGTACCATCGGGAAGAAACGATGTTTCTTCCTCTAGGTTCTTGTCCTTCCTTTCTTAATTCTTACCCTAACCTCCATGGAAAACATACGCAACCGGTCGTTTATACTACGGTATCACCGCTACCTCGTGGGTAGGGTGCCGTAGGGAACGGTGTGTGTATGTATGCATGACGTCCTAATTATATGTGATGGGCAAGAAAGAGGTGAGAGATTTCATCTCTCAAGCCTTCCCTAAATCTAACCCTAATAAGTGAGGAGACTACTCACTCATTAGGGAATTAAAAATAAACATTTCTAACTATCTAACTAGGGCAGATAATAAAATTATACTAGGGCAGAATAAAAATTACTTACTTTATTGATGGCTCTCTCTAAACATTTACACAGGAATTAAATTCTGAATAGATGAAATAAAAAGAGGCATACCTCAAAAAGAGGTTTAGGATTTCCATTTATAGAATATAGAAAACCCTAGGGTTACAATCGACGCACATCTGCTTTTACAATTTTACCCCCTAAGAAACCTAGTCAACGCACCGATGCGCCGCCACAGAAACTTCTACCGACACGTATCTCGTACGGCCGCGGTTCCGCGGCCAAAACCCATGTTTGGCCGCGGATCCGCGGCCAGGTAGAGGGGTCTTGGGCTCATGTTTCTAGGTATTCTTCTGTTGCATTTTTACTTCTGTTTTCTTCAGTTGTTTTCTCAGATTGGCTTCTAGATTTCTTCAAGATTTCCATAATGAATAATGTCGTGGACTTTTACCGCTTACTTCGTGTCGAAGTCTTGAACCTTGCGCTGCCTTTGTACTCTGTGAACTTGTTTATTGATCTTCGTTTATTCTCCAAACTGTAGGATCGATCAAGATTCTTCCATTTATCGGTCGTAGTCTCACTTTTGTATCGTCTTTTTATCGTTTTCACTGTTTTTGTTCCGAGAACCCGTAACCTGCAACTATGTAGCAGACATGGGTCAAAAGCACCTGTTTATTTGTAAAATGAATAAGAATGGGGAATATAATAATGCAATATTATGATATGAACAAACACCCCCAAACTTATCTTTTTGCTCGTCCTCGAGCAAACCTCGTTTTATTCTCGAAAAATACATAGCCTCACTTTCGTAGGGAAACGCGATTGCACTGAGCTCGTGCAACAAGCCGTTAAACCTCTAGGTGTCCCTAGTAGGACGAGTGTTGTCTCCTGAGGGTTTTCAGTGGATACTACCCACAAAATCCTATCAATTCGTCTTATCGACTTTTATTCTCCAATTAAGTTTTCTAACAAGAAACTCTATTATCTTCGATGCATAAATTATCCACCCGTATTTTTCACGCTTCCTTATTATTTAACTTAAGATTATATATGTTCTGTAGACTTACTTAGCTTTTAGCATCTTTTAAGTTTTCCTTCTAGGGTTCTATCTCAACGTAGGAATTTCTATCATCTCTATTAAAGATATAAGTCATATTCTTCATTCCTAACTCTTATCTAAACCCCAATCACATACCCCTACGTGTGTGTATATATCACCCCTACACTTGGAAATTCAAATCAAGCTATTATACTCTTGTCCATCGTTCAAAGTACTTTTCAATTGGTGAATTTTTTAGATGAAATTTCTCACACATTCTTCATGCGACCGTTAATACTTCTTGAGGTACCAACGACCGATTACAAAATATGCTTGCACATTAATGCGTAATTCCTAGTCTTGTAATACCTAAGGCTTATAGCAGTGACTCCCAAACCAGTTGGTCTAAGACACTAGGTAATAAAGCACCCTCGCTAAATATTTTATTCTATTTATGCAGCCTTAAGTAATTACAAAAACCAGTGTTCATTTTTTTATCTCTTATTCACACTTGTATTTTTATTTTATTTTCCTTTATACTAAGGACTTTAGACAAGAGCATTTCAAGGTCTCTTCTACTATTCCAAGTTTCAAGGTTCGTGTTTATGCAATTTGTAGGGTATATATTTTCAAAATTTAGACTTAAGCTTAGGAATTATTTTTCAAGCTTATACTTTAATAAAAATATCAATACTTTTCCTTTGTTTTAACTTAGCCCAAGAAGTCAACTCGAAATTTGCCTATCTCTAAATAAACTACAAAGACATATACTTTCTACCGTTAAACTTTAAGAAAGGTTATTTTTAGGGTTTTTAATTTACTAAGTCTAGATCTAGTTGTTCCTAACTAGTTAACCTTTTTGTTAAACTCAAGTCAATTATGGCCAAAATTGAATATTTTAATTTTTATAACTTTTCAAATTTTTATGGGTTTTAAAATAAGTATGCAAATGCAAGAATATACACATGAATGCGAAGGAAGAAAGCTTACCGAGCATATCCCCAAACTTAAACTTGACAATGTCCTCACTGTCATGCCATACCAAGAGGGTCAAAATGTCGGCTCTCCCCAGTTTATATATTTATAATTTCTTTTATTGTTAAAAAAAAACAAAGTCCCCCCCCCCCAAACTTAAGTCAAACGATATTATAAGTCATTGCCAAACTTTGCAAAGACAAAATGTCAACACCAACCAGTTGAAAAATTTATCTGTGTAAAGTATCGGTCGGTGGAAGAACATGTTGTACCGATCCAAGAAGAATTGGGGAAGAGACAAGTGGTGGTATGGAAAGTGTCTGTATGTACGTGGAAGTGAAGAGATAGAAGGTGATGATGAATCAAAACGAGAATGTGAATGATCAGAAATCAGTGGAAGATTGGCATTCTCGTAGCTTATTAAAAGAAAAAGGGGTGGTTCAACTTCTAAAGGAGGAGGTTGAGTATCCACACAATCCCCGAGATATTTCTGTGGATCCTTTATTGACTTGGCATCATCCATCATATGCATATGATATTTAATTATGAGGGAACTAATCTTCTCGATGTCCGCCATAGTCTAGCCAAAATCTTGCCGGTTATTTTGTAAGACCATTAAAAGAGCTTTCTCTTGCTCGAGGGATAGAGAGGCTGATATGATAACGGGAAAGGTCTCATTCTCACCTAGATAAGCGTATTTAAGGTGAGACGGCAAAGACTTGAGTTCGAGTTTCGGAAGTGAAACAATTGAAGGTAAAATTGGGGAATCGATCTCGAACTCAAAGGATTCCAACAATGGTTCGAAATCACTGCAAACAACCGAATCGGATAGTTCAACTAACTCATCCAAAAATTCAAAGGACTCATATTCGGGCGGTGAGTCGTCAAAATCGTCCAAAAAAATGAAACATTCATAATCAATATCGGTTGTGCCAACTGTGTTAGATTCAAGGAGGGACGCACTAGTGGCGTCAAAACTGTTGTCATCTAACAGAAATTTTTCAAGCTCGCAGTCCTCCTGCGTGATTTCATGAATCGAGCAAACTTCACGTGTACTAGTTTTAGGCACGGGGGGCAGACTTCCTATCTTGTAAATATTGAACTCACTAGACATCTTTCCGAAGGATAGAGTCATGGAGCCATTGCGACAATTAATTACGGCATTGGAAGTGGCCAAAAATGGTCGACCGAGGATCACCGGAATTTGGTTCCGTGGGTTAGCAACAGGTTGTGTGTCCATAACAATAAAATCAACAGGGAATATGAAATCCCTTACTTTGATCAACACATCCTCTAACTCACCCCTAGGATGGGTGATTGATCGATCAGCCATTTGGAGAATACAACGAGTGGGTTTCAACTCTCCAACACCTAATTGCTCGTACACAGAGTAGGGAAGTAGATTAACACTAGACCCAAGATCTAAAAGTGCTCGATTAATGTTCTTATCCCTAATTGTTATTGAAATTGTAGGACAGCCAGGGTCCTTTCGTTTTTGGGGTAAAGGTTGACGTTGGTTAATAGCATTACTCACGGCACTAGCTACTAGCACTTTCTTGGGTATCTGAGACTTTCTCTTCGAGGTGCATAAGCCCTTTAAGATTTTCGCATACGAAGGGACTTGTTGGATTGCATCCAAGATAGGTATATTTATGCTAACCTGTTTAAATAACTCTACAATCTTCTCCATTTGTGGAGTTGGTTTATTGGATCTCAACCTGTTTGGAAAAGGAACATTTTGAAAATTTGTTGAGTTCAATGTCTGTAGAGTAGAATGTGGAGTTGGAACGGATCCCAGTGTTGGTGTGTTCGTAAAGTGAGATGTGGTCCGTTCGGATCAGAAGAAGAAGAGCCTTTTGAAGAATGAAGAATAAGCTCTAACGAAGAAGATGAAGATGAAGAAGAAGAGGATGAAGAAGAAGAAGATGAAGAAGAAGAACCGGCGGGGGTGTCATCACTATTACCTACATTATTATGCAACACTCTTCCAGATCTCAACGTGGTCACAGCATTTACATTATAATTTTGTTGTTCATATGCAATATGTGCATTGTGTGTGTGACCGGGATTTGGCAATGGTTGAGATGGAAGCTTTTTCTTTTCTCGCTCGCTCAACGCAGCAGTTAGTTGTACAATTTGGGCTTCAATTGATTTGATACTTTGATCATGTGAAGCATTGTTGTGCACCAAAGACTGAATGGAAGTCTCCAACCTTGCTGAGGATTGTGTAGATTGTTTGAGAAACGCATCTAGACTTCTTTCTAGCGAGATAACCTTATCATCATTTGGTTGAACAAAATTGTTTGGAGGGTAAGAGTTGTTGGGCACAAAAATTTTCATTTGGTTTGGGTAAGGTTGTGGTTGGAAAGGTTGCTCGTACTGAGTTTGTTGTGGTGCTTGTTGTTGTGGAAGAGGAGGCCTTTGAAAGTTGTTGTTTTCTTGGAATTGTTGATTTTGATCCCAAGCAAAATTTGGGTGAGTCCTCCAACCCGGATTATAAGTCGAAGAGTATGGATCATTTTTTTGTCGTTGCTGAAAGGCAGTATTGACTTGATCTTGTCCTTGAACAGGTGGATTGTAAGGACACTCTTCGGTAAGATGTGATGGATCCGAAAAACAAGCGCAAACAGTTCGTGGGGGCAAAGCAGGGGCAGGAGAAGGCAATGAGATTTTGGTCTCAATTGCTTCTAGCTTTTTCGTAAGTGCGGCCATTTCAGCCTTCATTGCAAACGACATATCTAATTGATGTATTCCTACCCTAGACTGACCAACAGAAGAAGATGAGGTGGTCTTAGTGCTTTTCCACTAATGTGTTTGTTCAGCAAGGTCCTCGAGAAACTGCCAAGCTTCCTCACTAGATTTGGTTAGAAAGTGACCTTGACAAAGGGTTTCCAGCAACTGCTTCGTTGCTGGGTTCAATCTCTCGTATAAAGTTTGGCAAAGTTGCCAATTTTCGATCCCATAGTGAGGACATTGAACAAGTAGGTCTTTGAATCTTTCAAAACACTTCCAAAATGGTTCGGAAGGAAACTGGGAAAATTGTATAATCTCATTGCGAATTCTCGCGGTCTTGTGATGTGGATAAAACTTTTTAAGAAAAGCTTTAACAAACTCTTCCCAATTCTTAATAGAGTGTGATGTTGTGCTGTATAACCATTTCTCGGCTAAGTCACATAAGATGAAAGGAATGACCCTTAGCCTTATAGCATCGTCAGAAAGTTGGGTTGTCTTCATCATTGCGCAAACGTTTTGGAATTTGTTTATGAAGATATAGGCATCTTCAGATTTCAGTCCATGAAATTTTGGCAACATATTGATGAAGTGGGGTTTGATCTCAAAGTTGTCCCTATTTGCCGGTGGGAGTGAAAGACAAGTAGGTAAGGCGGTGCGGACAGGGTAGAAAAGATCCTGGAGCGCGATTCGTTGGGACGCTTCAACAGGCGGGTGTTGCGGGTTATTCGCACCTAACGGAGGTGGAATCAGTCATGTGGGTAAGGTGTTATTAGGATTATATCCCGACATCCCTTCGGAGGAAGAATGTGAAGGTGAAGGTAGGGAAGTGGAAGGAATTTCGACTTCAGAGTCGAAAGCGTCGCCGGTCGGTACCAACGAGACACGGACTAATCGGGCGCTAGTGTTCCTAGTCCAACCGGACATACACTAAAGAGGTAGTGTAGTCAAAAAGGTGAAAAACAGAATGTGGGAGTAAGAAAACGTCAATGAGAAGAAGGTGGTGTAAGTGGGGTACATGGATTTCTTAGCGACAAGTTGCAAGTTTTTGTAAAAAAAAATCTTTTCTCTTTTTGTGTTTTTTTTATGTGGAACTTTTTGCAAAAAAAAAAATTTCGATAAAAGGCTTAGACACACGTTCAATCAACCACAAATGCACAATCAGGCCTAGATCTAGGGTCACCTAGGTCAGCTAGACAGCTCCTAACTGTTCCAAAGGGCAAGAAGTGGGACCTCAAACCGCCTCTTCACCGCCAATTGTCGCCAGGTGAGTGCCAGGTGAGTGGGAGGTTCTCCACTGCGTAAGTAGTGGGCCTAATTAAGTGACCACTTGCCTTTGACACACTTGCCTAGACACCACAAAGTCAGGTTAGGATCAACGGTCGATGCCTACAACTGTTCCTCTGTCCTATTGAGCGCGAAGTCCTGAGGGCTGAGTCTAATCTCATTTTTTTTAATTAATTGATGGTCAATGCAATATGCCTTATGTGATTTCTGGGGTCCTAGGAAGGGTAATGAAATCCCCACCCAATCTGGATTGGTTTCAAGCCCTTTAAGGTCCGATTAAATATGCAAAACAGTAAGCAACCACTTGCAAACAATTTTTAGCACGGCGCAAAGAATCCTGCAGAAGATCAATTATTGGAAGGGGGAGAGATTTTTAGCGCAAAGAATCTGATTGATACGAAAGAGTGTGTTTGTAGTTAACCGCAATCAATAACGGTGTCGCGCGTAGCTAGACCGAGATGAGTACGGGTCGTCCTCTGGGAAACGTGGAACCTTTTATTTTTACTTTAGATGTGTTGAGAAAGAGAGGAGGAATAAAGAATTTTGTAGAAAGATTTCTAGATCTACTTTAAACAAGAATGTTAAATATAGATCTAGATTATTTTAGAGATTTAAATAATATAATAATAGGGCTTGTAGGGTTCGTTAGGATTTAGTAGTTATGGAAGATTAATTAAAAGTTACCCTTTTTATCCATTAATAGATTTAGAACTAGAACGACGGTGATGCGTGTAGATTAGGGTTTCTGGAGGGAAAAGGAATCCCACTCGTAACCCTTATCTCGACACGGAACTCCGTTATATATCTAGCCTTTACCAAAACAATCATTAATCTAATCTCTAATCGCGGTAGGAACTAGCAAGGAATTGCTAGCGCGCCCGATTAGGATGTTAATGATTATTTTGATAAAGTTCCTAAACTTTATAGGACTTAAAAAGGGTTTAATTATTTTCATCGTCCATTAACCTACCCTAATCCTACGAACCCTAACAAGCGGAGAATTACTCGCGCATGTTGGGAGAAGAAAATGAAAAGAAAGAGATGGAAAACATAATGTAAAAGAAAACAAACAATTAAAAAAAACTACCTTTATTAATCAACTCCTTCAACTACACTTTTAATCCATAGAAAATGATTACAAAACTTGATTTGCTTCTCGATCTTTCCTAGGGAGGTAGTCGAACAGTCGATGATCAGCCTGGATGCGTGAGCGTCGGGAGCTTCGTGATCTCTTCGGCTTGATGATTTTTCCAAGAGGCTCTCGGTCCTTATTTATAATGCAAAGCCAGAATCTTATTGTTGAAAACTTGGTAAAATATAGCTTGGATTCACACCAGAAAATCTTGCCTTCCAATTCCACAAAAGTGCGGCGGATCCGCGGCCCAAGGGTGGGTTTGGCCGCGGATCCGCGCTCAATGGATGAGATCTTTTGATCAATTTTCTTTGGCTCTCTGATTTTTACATTTGGCAATCCTAGGCATCTTTAGAATTCAGAAATCTTCTCTCGGTTGCTTCCAGACTTGGTCTCCAAGTTTTGCTTCTTAATTTGGCAAGTTTTCTTCAACAAATTGATTTGTTTGTTAAATCCTTCATAACAACTTGGAAATATTCTGCACAACAACTCAAATAAGATTTTAGTAGACCTTGTTCTACTAGGATTAGATCAATAATATTATTTGCATAAATTTTCCTACCAAATGATAATAAAAATATATTAACACATGGAAAATAATGTTTTTACACATAAACCCTCATATGTATAATATATCATATTAAAGTCCTTTTTTAATATGAAAATGGTAGGAAAAATGTAATACAAATGTGCAGTTTTATCAACTGAACAAATACCCCCAAACTTATCTTTGATCGTCCCGAGCAAACTAGTTTATTTAAGAGGAGAAAAAGAAAGGAGAAAACTAAGCACACTTTCGTAGGCAGACACGATTGCACTGAGCACGTGCAACAAGCCGTTAAACCTCTAGGTGTCCCTAGTAGGAGGAGTGTTGTCTCCTGAGGGTTTTCAGCGGATTACACCCACAAAATCCTATAACAAAAGAGAGATGGTGAAATTTACATATTAAGACAAGAACCATAAAAGAAATACTTTGAAAAGAAGAGTTTCCAACTATGCCAGCTTTTCAGTTGTCATGAGCCCTATCTTAATAGTCATGAAAAGATGTTAGAAATCACATTATCTCTCAATAAAACATCGTCTTTATTCTTCATTCCTACCTTTCATCCAAACATTGATCATATACCCCTACGTGTGTGAAATGGTCATCCCTACACTCAGAGAATTCAATTCAAGCTATCATACTCTTGTCCATCTACCTTAGTACTTTTCAATTTGATGAATACTTAGAACTGCTCACACATTTTCATGCGACCGTTAATACTTCTTGAGGTACTAACCGACCGATTACTCATGTGTTTGCAGATTTGGTGATAATATTTTTCTCGTCTTGCACCACCTAAGGCTTAGCAGTGACTCCCAGACCAGTTGGCCTTAGGGCACTAGGTGAAGAGGAACCCTCGCTATATTTTTTTATTGCTGCCTTGGTGATAACAAAACCAGTGTTCATTTTTCTTTTCACCATTTTTATATTTTCTTCATCATTTTTTTTTCATACTTTGGCTTTTAGACAAGAGCATTTCAAGGTATCCTCTACTATCCCGAGTTTCAAGACGTGTGTAAGTGCATATAGTAGGGTATCAACATTCAAATGTTTGGCTTCCAGAATAGAAACTATTTTTCAGACTTATTTTTATCCTCAGATTAGTGACTTCCTTCATTTTACTAATCCTTGGGACAACAGCTCATAACTACTTATTACCAGTTCGTATAAGAAAACTTCTAATTTTCTTCGTTTTCTTAAACTATTCCTATCTTTTGGATGTAATTTTTCACTTTCTACTCTTTTATTATCAAAGAAAATTTTTAAAAATTTTTTTTTTTTTGAAAATGTTGTGCTTATGCAAAATATGGTGTAAATTGATGTGTAAATAAGCACAAACCTCCCCCAAACCTGTTTACAGCAGTGTCCTCACTGATGTCATCCGTTAAGCTCAAAAACCTGTAGACTTGGGAGGAAATTATTAATGGGGGCAAGAATATATGAAAGTGAAAATCCTCCCCCAACTAATTTTGGGCTCACAATTTTGTAAAAATTATTTTCTTTCAAGAGCCAAAACATACCACCCCTCCCCCAAACTTGAGTTAAACATTTTTAATCTTTTAAAATCACATGAGGGGGTCAAGGTTATTGGTCAATGCCAAGCTTTGCAAAGACCGAAGGTCAACACCAACCATTCAAAAATTTTATCGATGAAGCACCAAGGTTGGTGGAAGAACATGTCACCTATTGACGTGAAGAAGTGGGGAGGTGAACTTGGAAAATGATTGCGTCTCAATCTGGAGAGACGACACAGTGATAGTAATGATGGATTACTCGCATTGTCATGATTGTCCAAAAGAGGGGGTGGAGGTCCAATTTCTTCATCTTGGAGTTGATTCATCTCAACACCCGTGTCTTGTAAAAATGCGAGTTCATCAACGAAAATTTCCTCAAAGCTTTCATCGATACCCCGAAAAATAATGTCATCAGAAAAAATGGGGTGATCGTCAGACTCAATATAAGGTTCCTCATTAGATGTTGACCCGGAAAACTCGGTGGAAGAGTCCGTGTCAAGCAACAACATATGAAAAGAGTCAGAATTATGAGGTTGATCAAATTCGCTGCTGTCGACATCCATTAATTCGACAGAACACACATGAGCTTAGGGTTCGGAGGGTTCACTTCCCAACTTGTAAATGTTGAGCTCAATTGACTTCTTTCCAAAGGATAGGGTCATAGAGCCGTTTCTACAATTGATTACTGCGTTGGAAGTGGCCAAAAAGGGTCGACCGAGTATCACCAGGATTTGATTGCGTGGGTTTGCTACAGGTTGTATATCAATAACGATAAAGTCCACAGGAAATATGAATTCCCCGACTTTGATTAACACATCCTCTAGCTCACCCCTAGGTTGGGTGATAGATCGATCGGCCATCTGAAGAGTGCAATGCGCCGGCTTTAACTCTCCGATCCCTAATTGCTCATAAACAGAATACGGAAGCAAGTTAACACTAGCACCAAGATCGAGTAGAGCACGATTGATATTTTTACCCCTAATGGAAATAGAAATTGTAGGACTTCCGGGGTCCTTTCGTTTCTTGGGTAGTTGTTGTGTAAAAGCAGTGCTCACATTACTCGCAAGGAAAACTTTTTTAGGTACTTGAACTTTTCGCTTCCTAGTGCACAAGTCCTTTAAGATTTTCGCATATGACGGAACTTGTTGAATAGCATCTAGGAGAGGAATGTTTATGTTAACTTGCTTAAAAATTTCCACAATTTTCTCCATTTGTGGACTTGGTCTGTTGCCCCTCAACCTGTTTGGATAAGGTGCTTGATCAATAAGTTTTGGGTCCAACATTTGTGGAGAAGACTGTAGGGATGGATTCGATCCCAAAACTGGAGTAAGAATCGACTTAGATAGATTTGGCGAAATGGACGAAGGGTTCGAGCCTTGGGGAAAACGGAGAATAGGCTCGGATGAAGGTGGGGGACTAGACGAATTAGGGGAAGAAGAAGAAGAAGAAGGGGTATCAAATGTGTCACTATCATCAAATTGCTCACCCACTTGGTTATTCAGCACTCTCCCCGATCTCAACGTAGTAATGGCATTCACATTATGACTTTGTGAATGGCCAGGATTCGGTAGGGGTTGAGATGGGAGTTTCCCTTTCTCTCTCGCACTCATTGCGGCGTTTAACTGTGCGATTTGGTTTTCTATTGATTTAATACTCTCACCATGGGAGGAGGAGTTTTTCGTTAGGGTATCAATAGAAGACCTTATCTCAGCCGAATTTTGCATGGATTGTTTCATGAACATATCCAAAGTTTGTGCAAGCGAGTTGTCAGTACCGGCCACTTGTGGTGTAGAAATGTTGGCCGGATTTTGGAAATTTTGTGACTGAAAGGGGGGCTGATTCTGTGGTTGTGGTTGCTGTGGAGGAGGTCTTTGATAATTACTTTGTTGGTTTTGATTCCAAGCAAAGTTAGGATGATTCCTCCATCCTTGATTGTACGTAGAAGAATAAGGGTCGTTTCTAGGTCGCTGCTGAAAAGCAGCATTAGCTTGAAACGATGCATTCATAGGACATTCTTCCGTTAAGTGTGAAGGATCCGAACAGCAACCACAGACGGTCTTAGGAAGCGTAACCTGATTTAGGGAGACTGATGAGAATCTGCTCTCAATAGCGTCGAGTTTCTTCTGCATCGCTGCCATTTCGGCTTTCACTGCGATGGAAACATCGAGCTGGTGAACTCCTCCCCTAGATGAAGGTGGTCTTACGCTTTCCCACTGCAGAGTGCTTTCAGCAAGGTCTTCCAGATATTTCCATGCTTCACCGTCATCTTTAGACATGAAATTGCATTGACACATTGTTTCAAGCATCTGCTTTGTCGCTGGATTAATGCCCTCATATATAATCCGACATAAATCCCATCTTTGTATTCCGTGATGGGGGCATTGGACAAGCAGATCCTTAAAACGTTCAAAGCATTTCCAAAATGGTTCATTGGGAAGCTGGGTGAACTGGTTGATCTCGCTCCTAACATGTGCAGTCTTATGATTTGGGTAAAACTTCTTAAGAAATGCTACGACGAATTCATCCCAATTAGTGATAGAGTGTGCGGCAGTATTGTAAAGCCATTTTTCTGCCAAGTCGCACAATGTGAATGGGAGAAGACGTAAGCGCATAGCATCTAAAGTCAATTGTGAAGTACCCATCATTGCGCATACGTTCTCGAATTTGGTGATGAAAACGTACGCGTCTTCCGATTCAAGCCCGTGAAATTTAGGCAGCAGATTGATGTAGTGGGGTTTAATCTCGAAATTATCCCCGTTAGGTGGTAGAAGAGATAGACAAGTGGGAAGAGGACCACGAATAGGATAGCATCTCTCTTGGAGAGATATGCGCGGTGGATTCTGCGCACCTGCGGGCGGTGGCAGCGTGGTGTTATAATTAGATAGAGTGCCGTCCATCACGGTTGATGTGGTGTGTGGTGGGGGAAAAGAATATGAAGAAGTATCGACTTCGGCGTCGATAGCATGAACGCGGACAAGACGGGCACTAGGATCCCATGTCCAGCCGAGCATGCACTAAGCGGGTTTAGTGCAAGTGGCAGCGTGTGTGTGATTTTAAAATTGGCTTGTTTTGAAAAAGTGGGACTCAAGACAAATCTCCCTAAGATGCACAAGCAACCCTAGAACTAAGGTCACCTAGGTCCAGTCTCTAGACCGCTCCTAGACTTCCAAAGGACAAGCCGCAGGATTAATCCTCTACCGCCTCCGTGCTACCCTTGTAGCCAGGTAAGTGCCAGGTAAGTGGGAAGGAACCACGTCATGGGCCTAATTAAAAACCACTAGCCTTTGTCACACTTGCCTAAGCACTACAAAAGTAATGCAGATAAACGATAGATTACCCACGACCTTCCTCTGTCCTTATTGAGCGCGACAGTCCTTAGAGTCTGGTCTAGATATTTTTTAAATTAATGAAGGGTTGATCTATATGCTCGGTTTGTGATTTGTGGGGCTTAGGAAGGGTGATGAAATCCCCACCTAATCTTGATTTGGTCTTTGCCCCTTAAAGTCCGTATTAAAATATGCAAAACAAAACCAATCACAAAACTTTTGCAAAAAGATTTTTGAGCGGCGCTATTTTGCAAAGAATCCTGCAGAAAATAGATTTTATTGGATTTGAGAGGAGAGAGAAGGAGTTGAAAAGGATACCAGAGAATTGTGAACCCTAGATCTCCTGTTTCCTCAAGTCCGTGACTCCAGATCTCCTTGCAAAAATTCATGCACAAATTGTAAAATATGCAGTTTGCAGTTTTGTTTTAATAATGATATGAATCGTCTAAGAATTCAACACAAATAGTAAGAATAAAAAATTAACGGCGCCATTTGATTGATACGAAAGAGTGTGTTTGTAGTTAACCGCAATCAATAACGGTGTCGCGCGTAGCTAGACCGAGATGAGTACGGGTCGTCCTCTGGGAAACGTGGAACCTTTTATTTTTACTTTAGATGTGTTGAGAAAGAGAGGAGGAATAAAGAATTTTGTAGAAAGATTTCTCGATCTACTTTAAACAAGAATGTTAAATATAGATCTAGATTATTTTAGAGATTTAAATAATATAATAATAGGACTTGTAGGGTTCGTTAGGATTTAGTAGTTATGGAAGATTAATTAAAAGTTACCCTTTTTATCCATTAATAGATTTAGAACTAGAACGACGGTGATGCGTGTAGATTAGGGTTTCTGGAGGGAAAAGGAATCCCACTCGTAACCCTTATCTCGACACGGAACTCCGTTATATATCTAGCCTTTACCAAAACAATCATTAATCTAATCTCTAATCGCAGTTGGAACTAGCAAGGAATTGCTAGCGCGCCCGATTAGGATGTTAATGATTATTTTGATAAAATTCCTAAACTTTATAGGACTTAAAAAGGGTTTAATTATTTTCATCGTCCATTAACCTACCCTAATCCTACGAACCCTAACAAGCGGAGAATTACTCGCGCATGTTGGGAGAAGAAAATGAAAAGAAAGAGATGGAAAACATAATGTAAAAGAAAACAAACAATTAAAAAAAACTACCTTTATTAATCAACTCCTTCAACTACACTTTTAATCCATAGAAAATGATTACAAAACTTGATTTGCTTCTCGATCTTTCCTAGGGAGGTAGTCGAACAGTCGATGATCAGCCTGGATGCGTGAGCGTCGGGAGCTTCATGATCTCTTCGGCTTGATGATTTTTCCAAGAGGCTCTCGGTCCTTATTTATAATGCAAAGCCAGAATCTTATTGTTGAAAACTTGGTAAAATATAGCTTGGATTCACACCAGAAAATCTTGCCTTCCAATTCCACAAAAGTGCGGCGGATCCGCGGCCCAAGGGTGGGTTTGGCCGCGGATCCGCGCTCAATGGATGAGATCTTTTGATCAATTTTCTTTGGCTCTCTGATTTTTACATTTGGCAATCCTAGGCATCTTTAGAATTCAGAAATCTTCTCTCGGTTGCTTCCAGACTTGGTCTCCAAGTTTTGCTTCTTAATTTGGCAAGTTTTCTTCAACAAATTGATTTGTTTGTTAAATCCTTCATAACAACTTGGAAATATTCTACACAACAACTCAAATAAGATTTTAGTAGACCTTGTTCTACTAGGATTAGATCAATAATATTATTTGCATACATTTTCCTACCAAATGATAATAAAAATATATTAACACATGGAAAATAATGTTTTTACACATAAACCCTCATATGTATAATATATCATATTAAAGTCCTTTTTTAATATGAAAATGGTAGGAAAAATGTAATACAAATGTGCAATTTTATCAACTGAACAGAATCCTGCAGGCAAATTAACAGAGGAGATATCAGGGGTTGCAGAGAAGGAGAGGAGAAGCTTATAGTGGGTTTTCCACCAGCTGAAGTCACCAACGCACCGCGCTTCCGCGGCCGAAGTAGGGGTCCTGCGGCGGTTCCGCGGCCTTCTAGAAGTTTCGGTTCCTGAGAAATTTTTTGCTCCTCTGTTATTATTTTCCTCTGTTGTTCAGATCTGCCGTTTTTGTTTTGCTCTCTGGATTTTTCCAGATCCGAACTCGTTAGTTGATCCTGCAAAATTCATAAGAAACACCCTTCAAACAATAAAAAGATGATAAAATTTTTATATTTTTAATTTTTCAGTTTTTATGATTTTTTTAATTTTATACTAACCCGAAATTGCAAAATGAAATACTACGCCATCCCCGGCAACGACGCCATTTGATTTGAATGTTATTTTGCGTATGAGCTTTCAAAAGATTAATCAAAGAATATTTATAATCGCAATCAAGAACGGCGTCGCTTGGTAGCTAGCCGGTGAGTACGGGTCGGTCCACAGGAATGTTGTGTATTTCTTAATTTGGTCTAACGAGTTAATTCCAAACGGTGTGAATGGATTATCGCTAAAAACTAAACTGATTTATACTAAGACTAGAATCTTGCTAGGGTTAGGTTTAGATTAAGTTTGGAGATTGAATATTTCCTTACGGCTTTCAATGCCCTAATTTAGATCTCTTTAGGTGTTATGGTAACAATTAATAAAGGGGATTAGTATCATCGGGAAGAAACGATGTTTCTTCCTCTAAGTTCTTGTCCTTCCATTCTTAATTATTACCCTAACCTCCATGGAAAACATACGCAACCGGTCGTTTATACTACGGTATCACCGCTACCTCGTGGGTAGGATGCCATAGGGAACGGTGTGTGTATGTATGCATGGAGTCCTAATTATATGTGATGGGCAAAAAAGGGGTGAGAGATTTCATCTCTCAAGCCTTCTCCAAATCTAACCCTAACAAGTGAGGAGACTACTCACTCAATAGGGAATTAAAAATAAACATTTCTAACTATCTAACTAGGGCAGATAATAAAATTATACTAGGGCAGAATAAAAATTACTTACTTTATCGATGGCCCTCTCCAAACATTTACACAGGAATTAAATTCTGAATAGATGAAATAAAAAGAGGCATGCCTCAAAAAGAGGTTTAGGGTTTCTATTTATAGAACATAGAAAACCCTAGGGTTACAATCGACGCACATCTGCTTTTATAATTTTACCCCCTAAGAAACATAGTCAACGCACCGACGCGCCGCCACAGAAACTTCCACCGACACATGTCTCGTACGGCCGCGGTTCCGCGGCCAAAACCCATGTTTGGCCGCGGATCCACGGCCAGGTAGAGGGGTCTTGGGCTCATGTTTCTAGGTATTCTTCTGTTGCATTTTTACTTCTGTTTTCTTCAGTTGTTTTCTCAGATTGGCTTCTATATTTCTTCCAGATTTCCATAGTGAATAATGTCGTGGACTTTTACCGCTTACTTCATGTCGAAGTATTGAACCTTGCGCTGCCTTTGTACTCTGTGAACTTGTTTATTGATCTTCGTTTATTCTCCAAACTGTAGGCTTGATCAATATTCTTCCATTTATCGGTCGTAGTCTCACTTTTGTACCGTCTTTTCATCGTTTTCACTGTTTTTGTTCCGAGAACCTGTAACCTGCAACTATATAGCAGACATGGGTCAAAAGCACATGTTTATTTGTAAAATGAATAAGAATGGGTAATATAATAATGCAATATTATGATATGAACACGTAGCATAGGAAACTCATTTCCTATCAAGAGTATGTCATCCACGTACAATACGAGGATCATCACCATACTCTCTACTACCTTTTTGTATATACAAGGTTCATCTACCATTTTGATGAAGTCAAACTCTTTGACTACCACATCAAAACAGATGTTCCAACTCCGCGATGCCTGCTTTATCCCATAAAGCAACTTGCACACGTTTCCGCTGCTCCCACTGTCTACGAAGCCCTCTGGCTGTGTACTTATAGACGCTCTCTTCTAAATCCCTATTTAGAAAAGCAGTCATGACACCCAACCGCCAGATATCGTAGTCATGGTATGTAGCAGTGGCAAGTAGGATCCGGATGGATTTAAGCATAGGCACTAGAAAAGGTTTCATCATTATCCACACCTGGTCGATGACGAGAACCTATTACAACTAGTCTTAGCTTTGAAAGTCTCAACATTTCCATGTACACCAAGTAATCTTCTCAAGATATACTTGCTCCTGATGGGGATTTAACCCTTCAGATAAAGCAACCAAAGTCCATACTTTGTTGGTGTATATGGATTCCATCTCAGATTACTTAGCATCCAGCCATTCTCATAGAGTCCCCACTCCTGATGGCCTGCTCGAAACTAGTTGGGTCATCATCTCATGATGCAATCCTCGCGCCCACTGTCATAGAGAAACCAAAGTATCTCTCAGGCGGATGAGGAACCCTACCAGATCGGCGGAGAGGCTGAGGTTCGTTGGGTACTATTAAATCCTTCGGTTCTACCAAATCAGCTGCAGTTTGTATAGCTGGAACTCCTTCCAGTTCTACCTGGAGAGAGAAAGAAGAAAACACTCAGCGTATGCTCTTGCAAGATTTAGATTGGTTATTAATATATCTAATCAGGATGTCTCCCGCCGTTTTAGTCAAATCTTCCTTCAAATCGTAAAAAGAAAGACTAGCCGAGATTAATTACACCCTACAAGTTTGCCAATCTTTCAGCCAGGCCAGTTCCAGTACTTTGAGGGAGGTTCCCCGTGCTTTCGCACGGAACTAATTTAAATAAACCTCGTTTTCCCAGAGGCGTAACCCCGTTGACACCTTTCTAGACACCTACTTGATCGGCTAATTGTAATGTGTAAAACTCTCCCAGGAGTAACTCTTGCTCGCAGTGGGTATCGGGATCCAACTACCTCATAGAAGGTATGCAATCTCATTGCAAATTTCAACACTTGAAACTCCCAATAATTTTTTGCCCCAAGGATCTATGACCTTGACAAGGTCAACATACCATAGACCGCAAGTCAAGTTCAACCCGTCATTTCCCAATTGAATTAACCCCCCCCCCCGCATGACCCTTGATAAGGTCAACAAGGTCACACGACTACCCCAACTCAATCGCATCATATTCTTTTGCAGATAAGCATAAATAGCTACCGCACACTACGCCTTGACAAGGTCAACAAACGCAGCACGAATACTATGAAGTACTTATCTGAAATGACGGAGGGCTACGACAGGTTTTTTATGAAAACCTTTTGCGTAATGAACTTGATATCGTTGTAGAATCAAATGATTTAAATGGAGTGTTTTTGAGGCCTTTACTAGTTTTGCTAAAGAGGTCACTCCCGGTGAAGGGATCGTCGGCTCTTTCCTTATCGAATAAGGCGCAGGATATTTCACAAATATCACTATGCAAAGCAAGGACTAGAAAAGCAGTCAAAAGACAAAACCGAGGTTGTAGCATCTGCTAGTTATTGCTAAAGAGGTCACTCCCGGTGAAGGGATCTCGGCTCTTTCCTTATCGAATAAGGTGCTGGATGTTCTACAAGGAACACCGCTATGCAAAGCAACAACTAGAGCTACCTGTTTTTAAAAATTCGATTCCACAACATCTTTAGGTTACTTTTATTTCATTAATCTCATTAATGAATTCCCATCATTTTAAATTACCTAAATATTACAGATAAATACAACGTACGCTTATGCCTTCCGCATTCGCCTCGATGTCCCCTCGTACACTGTTAGGGTAGGTAACTAACGGCAGAGCGGGGCAGTGCTAGCGCGGGTATAAAACATAAGCAACGTCTATATAATATATCAAATATACTATATCCTGTATCCATCTCAACATATCAAATGATCACATCACAGATATCGCAGTAGAAGAACAACATATGAAATATTAGATATACTAGGATTTCCGTGTTTTATTTTAAGCCTGTATAAAACACGGATTCTACGGTCGTGATGAATAGCCAATCCCACACCCCTAGACCCCTACGAGAGCGGCAAGAAACCCTACCAGTTCTAGAGTTAGGAGACCCAGTCTCGACTCCTCGAGATGGTCTCCCACTGGACTCCAGAACCCGGTTACTTGTGCTCCCCGCCTTGGGTCTATCCTAATGCGGAAAAGTAAATAATATACAACGGTGACATCATCCTCAACCGGGAAGTGCCCCAATAAAATAATATTACATACAATAAATTTTACATGAATGAAAATAAAAAAAAACTCTCATCTCACGTAAAATCCCCGGCTATTCAAACACGACGATCCAATATAACATATCCAAGCAACACATAACATCACATGTCATCAACGTAAGTAAATATGCGTATCCCAGTTGTTGTTGACATATAGCACCGAAACCGGCGATACACCACATATTACACTTACGGTCGCAGAAAAGAAAGTGAAAAACTACAACAGTTGGGATCCGCAACCATCTTAGACATCATAAACCCAACGTATCACATACTTTGGATTTCATGCCTAACCAAATGAATTCCTTAGACATCGCATGCCTAACAATTATAAACCCTGCATTTTAGTCTCGATCTCGAAAACACTTTTCAATATCTAGTCGGGCAATTCAACAAGATTCCCGACATCCTGATCGAATGCTCGTCGGAAACTTTAGTAGACGGCCGCACCCCCCGATGCCATCGACGAAGTGCACTAAGGCGGAACACCGCTGCCGCGAGCACCCGAACGGATGCTTTTGGCGACGGGGTTCTCCTACAGTCACTTGGTCGGGGCTATGGGGCGTGGCTATCTATTAAGTTTACCCGGTGAGTATCCGCGTACGCTACGTGATTGCGACGGACTTTTGATCACATCAAAATCCCGTGGCAACCGATCAACTGAGACTAAACTGCTAGATTTATAACATTCAAATTAGTTATCTCATAACTACTTATGGATTCCAAATATTATATCCCATCACATAAAATCCGGACGACGATAAACTCTTCGATCGATTGATCAAAGTCCCACAATTTCCCGACAGCTCAACACTTGAGCACAGTTTTAGTAATACCCAGAAGATGCCACAGTACCTATGAACCAGCCGTAGAAGGGTCAAACCGACGCCTCACATGTGAAACGCCAAACTAACACAAACCCTATGGTTTAAGTGGTGGTTTTGACGGCCACATAATCGAGTTAAGGTTTACGTTCTTCTAGAGGGTCCAAAGAATCACATGCATGTTTTTCCGAGTACGTTAAACTTGGAAAAATGGGTTTTTAACATTCGATCGAACCTTTTAACTTCGTCCAGACAATACGTGAAACACCAGAAACAATGTTAAAACTACGAATACGAAATACTCCGAATTGCTTACAGTGCAAGATTACATTACATGCAAAATTAGAAAAAATAAACAACACCTGAAACACCAAACTAAAGTCACTAGAACACACTACAAAACTCAACCCCATTCCTCACCTGGAGGCCGAGGTCGCCGGACCTGCACACAATGTCGCCGGCCAGGGGCCGAGAGAGGGGTTGGGTTTTCTTGTGTGTTCATGTGGTATCTCATACTACATTCTGCAATTGTTTAAATAATTTTTTGAACTTTTTTCAAAATCGACAGAAACTATAGTTTTGGGTTTCAAGTTTCGGAGTTGTTTCGGTTTCGTGATCTTAACAAAATTCGTATTTATTCCTAGCATGGCTCTGATACCACTGAAGGGTTACCTACAACGGCAGCAAGGTTTCGGGAGGCATCTTCCAAACCATATTAAAAAAAATTCGATTTAGATAACCCTAACATAGATCGTCTACTAGAAATATACGGAAAGATAAATGCAAACACTTTGCAAAAGTAAAGAGAGCAAGGAATACAACCTTTGTAGACCGGTCCTTCATTTCAATAGCTCCGTGTAGTAGTCCCCTCTGCTGCGATCACAAACTCCGGACTCTAGAGAGGCTCCGTTGAAGAAACGAACGTACTTGCTTCTAAGACTTCGAGGCCGAAGATGATCTACGTCGGGAGACACTAACTCAAGCTATTCCTTTACTAGGTCATGAACTTTGTGAAGAGAACACCCTATACTATATGGCAAGTAGTAGAGGATGATGAAGTAGGAAGTGGGCTCACTTTAGAATTGATTTTCTCAAACTTTATCTCATAGCACCATTAGAGCTAGCAAGCTTTCCATGGAGCTTGATGAAGAAAAAGAAGAACGAATAATTAATCATATGAATTAATTCCATCAATAATGTAACCATGGGTGAGTTAAGCTATCATGCTTAACTCATGTAGAGAATTGACCAAGGTATGAGGTTAAGGGTTGGGTTAAAGAATATCAAGAGAAATGACAAAAGAGTGGACTTTGTCAAAGTTTCTCCAAGCTTCTTCCAAGCTTGAGAACTTTGACTAAGTCTAACTCTTTTGTTAATTATTAAGATAGTAAACAAAACCCTAAATTAACCCTAATAATGGTATAAGTCTCATACACCCATCTTGCATGTATCATCAACCATGACACAATGAATGTACACAAACATACATATCACATATGTACAATGTGCACACAAAGTGAGAAAAAAAATCATAAGTGAGCTAATACTAATTAATGTAATGTAATATATCAAATATATAATTATATATTAAATTATTAAATCAACTCTTGATTTAATAATCCGGCTTTAACCGACTAATATCATATGTAATAACTTATCGAATCAACACTTGATCCGATAACCCGGCTATATCGCATACAACCGATCAATATCACAAATCGCGAGAATAGAATACGGTATCTCATATCATATCAATCTCGGTCCCGCATATATCACAAATGTGCTCCTACTCCATTTCGCTTGAGCCAGGAAACCCCTATGTAGGACTCTAAAGACTCGTCAATACGCCGGCAGTAGGTGATGATCATATCAAACGCCCACAAGCTGCAAGCGGTCTGCAAAACGTAACGGCCACCCGGGTATTGAGCGATCAGAAGATCAACAAGCAAGCCTGCTCACACTCCTATGAATCCAATCAGTAATACTACCGTACAGTCCGGTCTCTTCGTCTGATATGTCGCATATCTCGTCTAGGGGTGGTAAACGTCAGACCCCAGTAACTCGATAAGTCGTGTCGATATGAGACTCATAACGGGTCGAGAAACTACTAGTAACACTTACCAGTATATCTCAGAAGCTTCCTTAGCCAAGGACTTCCTGTTATAAGCAATCGAACACAACGCAACATCAACTCCCTATACCGAGAGAGACGAAACCCCTCCTATCGCTCATTGCCTCCATGTAATTCGGGACTGTACCCAAAAGCCACCATTTTTCACGCCCTCTTGGACGTGGTATGATGGAAATCAAAGCACAGTGGGAATCACACAAGACTATATGTCGATCTCGGGTCTACAGACTAACCTGTACTAGTGTCACCAGAAAACTGCCATCTGATGTGAGGTATAATACCATCTGGGAGTTCTTGGCGAGTCCGTCCAGTATACCCAGTCTCCACTGAGCACCCGTATACTATCTCTGATGTCCAACACCAACGGATATGGGCTCATTCATTGCCCATCTACATGGGTCGAGAAGCTATACGCTAGTCTACTCTGGTATATCGATGCCCTGTCTCGATACGCCCACGACTAGGGACATTTGAAGGATGTACTTAGCGACTACACTGTCCCCACTAGTATGATCTCCATCATAGTCCTGGTAGTCAAGTACTCATCCTAAGGGTTTTATCAACATGTAACATAGAGACAATCAAAGTACATGTTAAGATAAAGTGCAATCAGATAGCAAACTATCATGTCGAGCAAGAAATTCCTCCATATATATGTCCAACCATCCACTACAATATACATCGTATGTACAGTAATGACCTCTAGGACATACATATCACTAACACCTATATGTTCTGGAAATCAGGAAGAATCTTGTGTCTAATAATCTATTGTGTAAGAAGGGGATTAAGTGTGTTCTTGAGTCAGACAAATTAATTTTTTCAAAGAATGTGGTATTCGCTGGGAAGGGATACTCTCGCGATGGAATGTTCAAACTGAGTATCAATAAAGTTGATATTTGTGCTTATATTGTTGGACCTTCTTTTTCTTTATGGCCTAGTAGATTAGCACATATTAACTTTCACACTTTAAAATTTATGTCTAAGTATTATTTGATTTCTTGCAAAACGAGAAAAATAGGAAACGTGAAATTCGCATTCCAGGAAAAATAACTAGAAAACATTTTTCCTCAGTTGAAAGAAATTCGGAATTATTAGAACTTATACATTCTGATATATGTGAATTGAATGGCATGCTTACTAGGGGAGGAAATAGATATTTTATTACTTTTATGAATGATCACTCTAGTTTTACTTATGTTTATCTTATGAACTTTAAGGATCAAGCTTTTGATATGTTCAAATGTTATAAATCTAAAGATGAAAATCATAAAGGAAAGAAAATAAAGATCCTTAGGCGTGATAGAGGTGGAGAATATTTTTCCACTGAATTTTCTTCCTATTGTTAAAAAATGGCATTATACATAAGTCTAGTGCACTATACACCCACAATAAAACAGATTGGCAGAAAGAAAAAGCAGGATACCAGTTGACATGTTAAATACCATGATTCTAAATGTTGTGCTGCCAATAAATTTGTAGAAGGAAGCATTACTTACATCATGCAACTTGCATAATAGAGTTCCCCCTCGGAAAACTCAAGTATCTCCATATAAACTATGGAAAGGAAGAAAACCAAATCTGAATTATTTCCGAGTTTCGGGATTTCTAGCATTTTATAGAATTCCATATCTTAAAAGAACAAAGTTAGGATCAAGGGCTCTAAAGAGTGTTTTCATAGGCTATGCAGAAAATTCCAAAGCATATAGATTGTTAGACTTGGATGCAAATGTGATTGTGGAATCAAAAGATGTAGAATTTATCGAAAATAAATTTGTAAATGATTCCAAAATTGCTGCAGAGCCTATTCAAACACAAGAAAATAATACTAATTAAGGTTCTTCTAGCAATAAAAGGAAGTCTTCTGAACCTCTTCCTAAATCAAGGAGGAGTCAAAGGCTAGAACAGAGAAGAATTTGGCTGCAAACTTTGTTTCTTCACAAGCAATAGTCTTTCTTGTTGAAAGAAGTAGAGATGTTTTACACAAAAAGATACCCATTTTACTAAATATAAAGGAAGATCCAAAATCATTTGGTGAAGCAATGACATCAAGAGATGTTGCTTTTTGGAAGGAGGCAATAAACGATGAAATGGACTCCATTTTATCAAATAACACTTGGGTGTTGACAGATTTGCCTCCAGGATCAAAACCTATAGGATATAAGTGAGTATTCAGGAGAAAGTACAACCCAGATGGATCCATTCAAACTTTCAAGACCAAATTAGTGGCTAAAGGATTTAGAAAAAAAGAGGAGATTGATTATTTTGACACATACACACATGTGGTTAGGATAACGTCCATTAGAATGTTGCTATCATTAGCCTTAATTTACAATTTATTTGTGTACTAAATAGACGTTAAAACTGTTTTTTTTTAAACGGTGACCTAAACGAGGAGGTTTACATGGAACAACCTGAAGGGTTTGTTCTGCCGGACAATGAAAAGAAAGTTTGCAAGTTAATTAAATCATTATATGGATTAAAACATACACTAAAACAATGGGACGAAAAGTTTGATTCTGTAATATTGTCCCATGGGTGCAAGCATAATAATGCAAACAAATGTATTTACTCCCAATTGACAAGTGAATATGGTGTTATAATTTGTCTTTATATTGATGACATGCTCATTATTGAGACAAATATGTTTGGTGTGACTGAAACTAAGAAGTATATATCTTCTCAATTTAAAATGAAAGATTTCGGAGAAGCAAATACTATCTTAGGTATTAAAGTAAAGAAATATAGTGGGGATTATGCTTTGTGTTAATCTCATTAGATTGACAAAATATTAAACAAGTTTAAACACTTGAAAATCAAAGAAGCAAATACCTTCTATGATGTATCATACAAGTTGACTGAAAATTCTGGAAAAGCAGTTGCTCAACTAGAATTTGCTTCACTAGTAAAAAAAGGGGTTGCCCCTACGGATATTGGAATCCGTAGGGGCATATTTAACTTGGCCCTACGGATTAATCCGTAGGGCTAAAGGGTTACCCCTACGGGCACAGACGTTCAAGAATTAAAATATTAATTCTTAATTTGGTGTTTGCCCCTACGGAGCCGCAAACGAAGGACCTACGGGTATATCCATAGGGACAAGTAAATATCGATTTAATAAGACCCCAGACCGATCGCCTACGCTCACTTTCTCTCTCTCTCTCTCGATCGGGCGCGAGAAAAATCCCCAAATCGCCACGCCGTCGTCGCCACCGTCGTTCTCCTCGTCGCCACCGCCGGTTTCGTCGCCACCGCAGTTCTCGTCGCCACCGCGGTTCAGGTCGTCGCCCCAGCCCCAGCAGCAGCCGTTCAGGTGAGTAAATCTCGAGGTAAATTAAAGAATTTTTGGATTATTTTGGGCTTAGGGTTCATGGCTGGGTCTGGGGTTGCGCGCGCGAGTTGGGGTTGGGCAGGGGTCGCGGTCGCGGTCGGGGTCGGGGTCAGGGTAGGGTTAGGGTTGGGGTTCGGCTGCTGCTGGGGTGGGGCTGGGGTTAGGGTTTGCCTTAGGGTTGGTGTTGGGGTTTAGCTGGCCACGCTGGGGTTAGGGTTGGGCTGGGGCTGGGGGCTGGGGCTGGGGGCTGGGGCTGGGCCACGCGGGGTTTTGGGATCTTTGTAATTTGCTTGCTCTGTTTGGGGTTTCAGTTGATCCTCATTAAAAAAATTGGTGATTGATCTCTTCAATCATATTATTATCTGTATTTAAAATTTTTGTGAAGCCTTCAGAGTTTGGAAAAATCTAGAATTACCGTTGAAATTCTGGCAACATTCAAAAACTGTGTATATGATGTGTGTGTGTGTATGCATGTATATACATTTGAAATTTATCTTTCTTCTATGATATAAAACGGTTAAACCGAAGAAAATTACTGGGGGAATTTTTGCTAAAATGTCTTGAGAGGGGGTTCAAGTGATGGGATAATTTCATTTGGTAATCTTTTACTTATTTTACATCTCTTATTTTTTCATGCAAAAATCTGAATAGGTTTCTTGCAATTTTGCCTATCGATCAATTATTATATTTATTTCTATTTTTTGTGGATGATTTGGCTTCAATTGAATGGAGGCGATGATGGCTTGCCCTCAAGCTTCCACTTTTATGAGCTTTATAGTTATGAGATTGGCGAGGCAAGCTGGTTTGTAGCCATCTTATTTCTTTTCCTAAATTCAAATCCAAATATAAACTGTCTGATTGAGAGAGAGAGAGTATGGGAGATTATGTATTATTCAATGTGTTTGGAAGCTGGCATGTTCTGAGCGTCATCTCTGCATGAAAGCTATGGTTTTGCAAAGGGTTTGCCCTAACTATTTTCTGTGGGGAAGCTGAAGGCCTGAAGCTTCATCAAACTCAGGATTGGATTCTGGTCTGGTATTGTAAATTCTTGTGAGAGTTCCGTTCAAGATTTGTTCAGAGCTTGCATAACATCCTTTTCATCTTTATGAGATCTTTATGCAGTCATTTTTTTGGGTTTATATATTTCTCGAGCCCGTTTGACTTTGGACTTAGGATAACCCCAAATCTCTTTCTTATTTTGATTCCTAAGCTGGCATATCTGAGGCTCGTATTCCAGTATCGTTGCTGGAAAAGCTAGGGTTGCGAACATTTTTGCAACGATAATTTCTGTATGACAGCTTAAGCACACATAAAACTTAAACAATCTTGAAGCACTGCAGTTTTTCACTAAACTACCTAAAAGTTTTTATATTGCTGCAAGCTTCCTTAAAGTGCTGCATCTAAGTGTATTTTAGTGGGAAAACCCTTGAAAGCCAAACTTCATGGGGTTTGCTGTTTGCCTTCTCTGTAGCTAGTTTGAGGTTTATTTAGTTTTGGATTTGTTTTGCAACACTCTCTGAGTTCCAAATCAACAAAAAGCTGAATGTTGAATCACAAGCAAGAAGCAGCCAAACTGGCCCTAAAGTAATCCTGAGTGATGATAATTTTCCAGGGAGTTTAAAATTTATAGAAATGGCGAGGCAACATTGGATTGTCTGCAAGTATTCAAGCAACCTGTTTGCAGCCATCATGCTATTTGTGATCCCAGTATAAAACTCAAACATGCCTCTTAGTTAGTTTACTTTAATTTGTTATTTATGTGTGTGTGTCAACATTGGATTGTCCCAAGTATAAAACCAAACCCACAAAACATCAAAACTGTCTCCGACAATCTTATGGTCATTAGACATAAGATTTATGCATATAGGTAACATCTGCCAATATGCCATATCCAGACCGCAATCTATTTTTGCCTATTGGCTAATATGAAAATATCGGCCCGCGTATATGACATAATCAAAGTTGTTAAATCTTAATACGGTTTGTGTTTCGTTTTTTTATTTATCAGTTCTATCAATGTTACGTATAACGCTTTATGATATCAGTATCCTACATTTGTAGTTTTAATTGTTGATTGTTATAGATGAATACCATTGCAATAATAGTTTTTGGTCGATGAATGCTATTGCAATGTAAGATGATCAGTTCTATCAATCTTGATCTCAATGGTTTAAAATCATGTTACACATACAACACGAATGCACAACATGTTAGTTATATGTATGCCCTAGAGGCCATTACTGTACATACGATGTATATTGTAGTGGATGCTAGGCCATATATAGAGAGGACTTTCTTGCTCGACATGATAGTATGCTATCTGGTTGTACTTTACCTTAACATGTACTCTAATTGTCTCTATATTACATGTTGATAAAGCCCTTAGGATATGTACTCGACTACTGGGACTATGATGAGATCATACTAGTGGGGCCACGGTAGTCGACGAGTACATCCTATAATTGTTCCTAGTCGTGGGTGTATCGAGACAGGGCATCGATGCACCAGAGTAGACTAGCGTATACGCATCTTGACCCATATGATGGGCGATGGATGATCCCATATCCATCGGTGTCTGACATCAAGGATGGTGTACGGGTGCTCAGTAGAGACTGAGTACACTGGACGGACTCGCCGAGAACTCCCAGATGGTATTATACCATACGTCAGATGGCAGTTCTCCGGTGACACTGGTACAGAGTAGTCTGTTGACCCGAGATCGTCATAGATTCTTGTGTGATTCCCACTGTGCTTTGATTTCCATCATACCACGTCCAAGAGGGCGTGCAAAAAGGTGGCTTTTGGGTATAGTCCCGAATCACATGGAGGCAATGAGCGATAGGAGGGGATTCGTCTCTCCCGGTATAGGGAGTTGATGTTGTGCTGTGTTCGATTGGCTATAACCGGAAATCCCTGGCCAGGGTTGCTGAGATTTACTGGTAAGTGTTATCAGTAGTTTCTCGAACTGTTATAGACCTCATATCGACACGACTTATCAAGCTACTGGGGTCTGACGTTTACCACCCCTAGGCGAGATATGCAACATATCAGACGACGAGACCGGACTGTACGGGAGTGTTACTGTTTGGATTCACAGGAGAAGTTACAGGCTTGCTTGTTGATCTTCTGAGCGCTCAATACCTGGGTAGCTGTTACGTTTAGCTGACCGCTTGCAGCTTGTGGGTGTTTGATATGATCATCACCTACTGCCCGCGTATTGACGATTCTTTAGAGTCCTACACAGAGGTTTCTTGACTCAGGCAAAACGGAGTAGGGGAACATATGTGATATGTGCGGGACCGAGGATAATGCGGTATGTGATATCGTATTGTATTCTCGCGATATTTGATATCAGCCGGGTCATCGGATCAAGTGTTGATTCGATGAATCGGTACGGATAAATATTAGTCGGTTATATGCGATATAGCCGGATTGTCGGATCAAGTGTTGATTCGATAATTTAATGTACAATAATATATTTAATATATTAAATTGCATTAACTAATATTAGCTCACTAAAAGATTCTTTTTCTCACTCGGGTAATACATTGATATATATGCGATATATGTTAATTGTATTATTTTATTTTGTTGCAATAAATATTATATATGTGATATATAATATTGTAACATGATATGATAACTAATGCAACTTGTTTAGTGGAGTTAAACTTGATTAGGGTTTGGATTAGGGTTAAACCTTCTAGTTGATTCTAGAAGCTTTTCTTTTTGTCATGATAAAGATATTTTCAAGTAAGTCATGCTTTAACCAAACCCAAACCCTAACCCTAGTTAATTCTCTACAAGTGTTAGCTTGACCATGGTTGCATTATCTATCATATGATTTCTTTTCCTATTCATCACAAAGAGATTAACATGATTCATCATCTTCTTCCTTCTTCTTCTTTGCATGAAAATGGTTTCTTGCTTTGATTTTGTGATGGATAAATGTGAGAAAAATATAAATAAAGAGAGCAAAAATCCTACTTCATCATCCTCATCTTCCCTTGCCATTTAGATGAGGGTGTTCACATCATTTCATGAGTGTTAGCTTGTGTTAAAGAAACTTCGAGGTAGATCATCTTAGTATCGAAGATCGGAAGCAAAGGTTGCGTCTTTCTCTTCGTGGAACCTCTCGAGAGCCCGGAACCCGATGATCGCAGCGAAGGGACCACAACACGGAGCATATGAAGTGAAGGACCGGATCTACAAAGGTTGTAATCCCTCTCACTTAGTGTTAAAATGTTTAGCATGCTTGTTTTCGCCTAATCTCTAGTTTAAAGTTCCGTATTCGGGTTGTTCGGCACGGCTAAATTTTTATTCGGGCATGGTTGATGCCTCGTAGACCCTTGTGCGCGTGCCTAGCAATCCTACACAACAAACGCATAATTAGAGAGCGACTCAAGATATTCAGGTTAAAACCAATATATGATACTCGATGATAATATGAAACCTTCATATTCCCATCGATACTCATATATGAAACTAAAAGCGCCACTTTGTCCCTACGGTGCCCGACATTTTAATTTAAAAATATTATATCTTAATTTGTTGTTTAGCCCTACGGGCACCTAAATGGGAATTTAATTAAAAAAGGCACAGAAATGCCCTACGCCTCGATATCTTTCCCTCTCGTTCCCAAAATTTTCTCTCGTTCCCGCGTCTCCAATTTTCTCTTCGTCGCCACCGCGCGCCCTCCGTTCTCAGCCCGCCACCGCCCTCGTTCTTCCTAGTCGAGTTCCTCGTCGCCGATATTTGTGCCTACATTGATGCCTCAAGCAACGAATCAAATGATGTGGATCACAAACTAATTAAATAAATTTTGAATACCAATCTGGACTGGGATTTGAATACCAATCCTAGTTTGCTATATTTTTTTATATATAGTAGATGGTGATACTTCTTTATGTAAAAACAACCCTACACTTAAGCGAAATCATAAATCGAAACACACATATATAGAATACAACTCATACATGGGTATCCTCAAATCTAACTTTCATTGAATTTGCACGCGCACTTAAAATAACAACCTTTATACTAAAAAAATTATGTATGCCATTACTTAGTAGTTTATGGTTTTAAGACGCAAAAGCCATTTGAGAAATACTTTTTCTACCCACTATTAATCCATATTCTCAATATAGTCATTGAATTTGCACGCGCACATAATAAGAAGGAGAAGACAGTAATGTGGCAGAAGGAGAAGACAGTAATGTGGCGGAAGAAGAAAAAAATGACATTTCTCGTTCTCTGTTTCAGCATCAATCTTCTGATATGAACTAATGATGGCTTTCACATAGGCTTTTCCCATTAGAGACTTCTTAGTGTCCAATGGAAAGCATACATCAGATTTGTGCAGGTCGGGTTCTTCTATGACTTTCAAGAGTCTCAACTGATTCTGTAAATTACACTCTCGTTGGGTGGTACTTTTACCACTTCTCACTGCAGGTGCGCTCTCTAATATCCATTTTGAATGTAATATTATCGATATTCAAAATGGATATTAGAGAGCGCACCTGCAGTGAGAAGTGGTAAAAGTATCACCCAATTAGGGTGTAATTTACAGAATCAGTTGAGACTCTTAAAAGTCATAGAAGAACCCGACCTGCACAAATCTGATGTATGCTTTCCATTAGACACTAAGAAGTCTTTAAAGGGAAAAGCCTATGTGAAAGCCATCATTAGTTCATATCAGAAGATTGATGCTGAAACAGAGAACGAGGAATGTCATTTTTTTCTTCTTCCGCCACATTACTGTCTTCTCCTTCTGCCACATTACTGTCTTCTCCTTCTTATTATGTTCGCGTGCAAATTCAATGACTATATTGAGAATATGGATTAATAGTGGGTAGGAAAAGTATTTCTCAAATGGCTTTTGCGTCTTAAAACCATAAACTACTAAGTAATGACATACATAATTTTTTTAGTATAAAGGTTGTTATTTTAAGTTTTCCCTTATAGAGATATGATCTAACTGCATCTATCAACTATAAGTGTGCAGAAAATTATGATAAGAAATCATAAGAAAGGGTCGTAGCCATGCATAACCTTGAATCTACATACCAAATCATGCAAAAGCATGCACTTATTGTCACCTTGCCTTAGAATATAAAATATCTTGGAAGACTATAAGCGAGCATTTAAATCTTGATAGGTTTTGACTTCAACATATATTTTTCTCAATTACCATGAAATATACTTGCTCCGTATAAACCGTTTTCAGGAAGATGGATTAATAATGACAAATTATCCATTGTGGCTCACTAGATTAGCATTTTCTCTTCTATTGACCATCTTTCTAATCTGCTTGGTAAATTTATTCGGAACCGGCTGCGAATCATTAAAAAACATGCATAAGAAAGAAAACTAAAATACAGATATATAGCATACCGATACATCGAAACTTCATAGTTGCGATGGCAATCCAGAGATATTTATTTCTACACACGTGGTGCGCGTGCGAATGCGTCAGGCATCATGGACAAATATTTCAGAACATGGAAAGTATTATTCGTATAAAGTAATTAAAACTTTTAAACACCTTGGGTAGATATTTTCTTAGTTGATGCAATCATATCATGAGGACTAAATTTAAGCTATTATACATATGCTTATGTATTTTTCTAATCTAATATATCACACACACAAAGAGAGAGAGAGAGGGGGGGAAAACACCAGGTAGATAGAGAAATCAGGTAGCAGGATCCTGAAGAAATGGAGTCCATAGCATTGCTCATCATCATCATCCGTGATCCCTTTGAAAAAATATTATCAAAGGGATCATGGATGATGATGATGAGCAATGCTATGGACTCCATTTCTTCAGGATCCTGCTACCTGATTTCTTTACCTACCAGGTGTTCTCTCTCTCTCTGTGTGTGTGTGTGATATTTTAGGTTAGAAAAATACATATGCATATGTATAATAGTTTAAATTTAATCCTCATGATATGATTGCATCACCTAAGAAAATATCTACCCAAGGTGTTTAAAAGTTTTAATTACTTTATACGAATAATACTTTCCATGTTCTGAAATATTTGTCCATGATGCCTGACGCATCCGCACGCGCACCACGTGTGTAGAAATAAATATCTCTGGATTGCCATCGCAACTATGAAGTTTCGATGTATCGGTATGCTATATATCTGTATTTTAGTTTTCTTTCTTATGCATGTTTTTTAATGATTCGCAGCCGGTTCCGAATAAATTTACCAAGCAGATTAGAAAGATGGTCAATAGAAGAGAAAATGCTAATCTAGTGAGCCACAATGGATAATTTGTCATTATTAATCCATCTTCCTGAAAACGGTTTATACGGAGCAAGTATATTTCATGGTAATTGAGAAAAATATATGTTGAAGTCAAAACCTATCAAGATTTAAATGCTCGCTTATAGTCTTCCAAGATATTTTATATTCTAAGGCAAGGTGACAATAAGTGCATGCTTTTGCATGATTTGGTATGTAGATTCAAGGTTATGCATGGCTACGACCCTTTCTTATGATTTCTTATCATAATTTTCTGCACACTTATAGTTGATAGATGCAGTTAGATCATATCTCTATAAGGGAAAACTTAAAATAACAACCTTTATACTAAAAAAATTATGTATGTCATTACTTAGTAGTTTATGGTTTTAAGACGCAAAAGCCATTTGAGAAATACTTTTCCTACCCACTATTAATCCATATTCTCAATATAGTCATTGAATTTGCACGCGCACATAATAAGAAGGAGAAGACAGTAATGTGGCAGAAGGAGAAGACAGTAATGTGACGGAAGAAGAAAAAAATGACATTTCTCGTTCTCTGTTTCAGCATCAATCTTCTGATATGAACTAATGATGGCTTTCACATAGGCTTTTCCCTTTAGAGACTTCTTAGTGTCCAATGGAAAGCATACATCAGATTTGTGCAGGTCGGGTTTTTCTATGACTTTTAAGAGTCTCAACTGATTCTGTAAATTACACCCTAGTTGGGTGATACTTTTACCACTTCTCACTGCAGGTGCGCTCTCTAATATCCATTTTGAATGTAATATTATAGATATCCATGCCTGTTTATGTCAAAATTACTTATATTGTCAATGTTTGATTGTCTAGTTGTTGGTGATGCGTCCATATCAGGGACAGAGGGCACTCCCGTTCCTCCAGGTATGTTTATATATTATATAGGGCATGTATATTGATTTATAATGCTATATCATAAATATACACACATTTCTTTTGCTCTTAGTCGTCCAACTCATTATCATGGGCTGCTTGATGAGATTAGATTTGCGCCTGATGATCTACAAGAGCTTGTTCACTCCCTGTCATATGTGTAAGCAGCGCTATATGCGAGTTTACCTTGTTAGTATGTATGTACTGAAATTAATTAATATTATTCAAATTTTGATACATGCAGATACCAGAGGAGCACATCTTCTATCTCTGTAGGTAAGGCTTTGAATTTGTTGATTTTGGTATTTCTTGTCAATTTTATAGACCAGTATGTGCTAAATATAATGTTCTGACAGTTGCTAGGGGGAAGGCAACATTCGAGGCTGCTGACCCCAGTCCTGGACGCCGCACACGGACGGCACCACGGAGGTTTGGAGAGAGGCCGAGGACTGGGCTCTAGCAGGGCCCATATGAGGTTGGACTCCACCCCGGTGGTTACTTCCTCCGTCTCCAGTTAGCGACGTATCCAGCAGGAACAGGAGAGCTTGAAGGCCACCGTTCAGGAGTTGAATGAGATGCTGGTATGTATACTACTTAATAGTAAAATATAATGTCATATTATAGATATCAACATATCCAATATCAGTACATTGCCTGAGCTTATTTGGTTGTAGACTTATGTTTTATTAATCATACATACATATGTAATTGAAATAAACAACGCTTTTCCAAACTAGATATCCAAACAGGGTTTCGAAATAACTTAATAATGATACGAATTCGAATAATAAACAGTTCTTACACGCTTCTTACACACGTTATATCCAGACGCGACAGGGTAGATCGGCCGAGCCTCCACACGCATCTCCTTCGGCTGCGGTTCCGCAGACAGCTCCTGTAGCTCCACCGCCCACTCAGACTCCCGCTCACGACGAATTGCAGAGTTTATTGACCGAGGAGCAGGACCAAGCTGGACCGAGCTAGGGTAGATTTTTGGTTCTTTTTTTTTGAAACATGTATTTATTTATATCATACACATTGTACTACATTTTGAAACGATATTGATATTGGTTTGTATTTATATCATATTCAGTTTTTGTGTTTCTTTTGTATATTATATATATGCGTGAGATGTGATTATGAATACTGCAATATATGATTTGATTGATGTATACATTATTGTGCACAGGGCGGGAAAAAATCAAGCAGCCCATTTTTTAAAAAAAATTACAGACAATATGTACCTACGGATTAATCCGTAGGCCTACATGTTACCCCTACGGATATATCCGTAGGGGCTAAATATCAGCAGTAACTGATATTTCCCCCAGATGTCAGTGCCAGGTGTTTGGGAATCCCCCTACGGATATATCCGTAGGGGCCACTGACACTCCCCTACGGCGTTATCCGTAGGGGCAAATATCAGGAATCCTGAATTTGTGCCCCTGCGGAAAAGTACCTACGAATATATCCGTAGGGGGTAGTACATACCCCTACGGCTATATCCGTAGGTCCAAGTAATTTATTAAAATAAACCGTAAATAATATAAAATCTTATACCCTACGGCTTAATCCGTAGGGGACCCTGGACCGACACAAATACCCGTAGGGGCAAAAATTTAACCGTAGGGGCAAGTTCAGGGTCTCAACTTGCACCTGCGGCCTTTGCACCTACGGGGTATTTTTTCGCCCCTACGTATATAACCGTAGGGGCAGTGGGTTGCCCCTACGGATAAATCCGTAGGGGCAACCCTTCTTTGTAGCAGTGCTTGTGCTATTGGCAGTCTCATATATGCCATACATTGCACTAGACCAGTTATTGCTTTTGCAGTATGCAAACTTTCTAGATTTACAGGTAATCCTGGTATTGCATATTAGAAAGGTATAGAAAGAGTTCTTGGATATTTCCAAAGAACTATAAATTTGGGACTTTTCTATAATAATTATCCTACGGTGCTAGAAGGATTTATTGATGCTAGATGGATAACTAGTGCCAGTGACAATAAGTCAACATCCGGGTGGGTATTCACACTTAGAGGGGGAGTTGTTTCTTAGGCTTCAAAGAAACATACATGTATTACTCATTCTACTATGGAATCAAAGTTTGTTGCATTAGCGGCAGCAGGTAAAGAGGAAGAATGGCTGAGAAATTTATTATTGGATATAGAGTTGTTGCCACAACCGATGCCTGCCATCTCTTTGTGCTGTGATAGTCAAGCAACTATGTCTCATGCTTTTAGTAAAGTTTACAACGGAAAATCGGGGCATATAAGCTTAAGACATGAATATAGCAGACAATTGATAACATATAGAATAATCACAATTGCATATGTAAAATCGAGTGAAAACTTGGTTGACCCATTTACAAAGGGACTCTCGAGAGATTTAGTAAAAATTACAACAACTGCAATGGATCTAAGGTCTTTCTTATAAATCACCAGTAATGGGAACCTAATCTTGTCTCCGGTACTACCACTGGTTAAAAGGTTCAATGTATAATAACAAATTACTAATGAGTGATTGGAAACTGTTATGTTTTGGAGGTTGCATTTACACTCTTAATGAATTTCAAGGTTTTTCAAAGTAACAGGGGCAGATATAAGGAACTTCACTTATATGAACATTAGAAGTGGTGCCGTTTCTATCAAATATCGGAATTGAATTTTTGGATATGTTCATGAAATTACTAGGAAGAAGTACATGGCCATAACGGTGCTAAAGTTTTTGGTGAATTTCTAAATGGGATTGGATAGTAGCATGTGTGCGGTATTTCCGGTTTTATCAAAGCATCATGGTTCAAGCGTTCAGCTACCAATGATTTAGTTAAAACTCTGATTTATTTGCACTAATGGAAGGTTCAAATCAAAATATACATTTTCTTATGTAGGGAACTATTAGTATTTTAGTATTTCTTACCATTTAACAAACCAAGTAGGGGATTGTTGAATTTTGTGCGTTTGTTAAATAGAAGAAATGAGAGAGACAAATAGAGTGGATTCTTTTAATCCATGAAAATGTGCATTTATTCCAACAGTCATATTGTTTGGAAGACCTTTCTTTTTGGATTGAAAGGATGCCATGAAAATGTGTATTTATGCCAACAGTCATATTGTTTGGAATAACTACCTTTTGGTGAATATATTGGATTGAAAGGATGCCATGAAAATATGCATTTATGCCTATTTAAATGAGTGCCAGGAATAATTGTTGTGTGCTCTCTCTCTCTCTCTCACATACTTGTATTATCCAAAATACCCAATCTCTAATTTTGATGTTCTAAGAGAATCTTCAGTTTTGCCGACCGCCGACTTTTGGGTTGGTTTGATATATACTAAAAGTGATTTGCTACAAACCCATCAACAAACTCTTTCAAGTGGGGGTAAATATCATCTTAAGGACAGTGATATCACGATTCGAAGCAACAACTCAATTCCACTTCTATTCTCAATTTTTCCAACAATTACTGGTTTAAGTCATCAAACGGATTTATCAGGTTAGAAAATGGTTCTGATGAAGTGGGACAACTAGAGAAAAAAGTATCATTGGTCAAATGGAGCTTAGTATGTAGACCAAAATGGGAAGAGGAATAAGGAATTAATGAAAGATTTACGTGAAATGGACAAAGCACGAAGCTTTGTTTCGGAAATGGTGGCGGTGGTGCCGGGTATCTCGGAGTAAGCAGAGTTGGGTCTAAGCATTAATGCGGCGTATGGAAATAGATCATGGTCTATCCATGCTAAACATAAAAGACAGGATACGGCTTCAGGATTCTGGAAAAGGGCGTTGACGGTTAAAAAAAAGGTATTTGATCTTGGTATACATTCATTGCGGAAAGGTTACATTGAGTGAAAGGTTTCCCACCCTATTTGAATTCGCCAAGGACAAGGATTCATCAATTGCAAGCCACCAGAGAAGACACAAATGGTGGCCCAACATTCTATCGAGCACTATTAGCAAATTAATGAAAGGAGTGAAAGATGTTAATCGAGTATTTGCAACCCCTTGGTCCAACGGAAAAGGAATTGAAAGATAAGCCGGGTTGGAAATGGGACCTAATAATAGTAATTTCTCGATGATATCATTCTGAGACAGACTTCACTATTGGGGAATTGGAGGTAGATCCCTGACAAGGACGTGGAGGCAGCAGCATGTGAGGCGGGCCATGGAGAGAGAGCCGACGAGGAGTAGAAGAACGCGACATTAAGTACATGGTCATAAGGGGTGATTTGATATAAGTTTATATGGTGATTGATATTAGGGTAGATTGTTAAAAAAAAGCACCAAGCAGGTTTTCCCGCAGACAAAATACCCCTGGTCCGAAGCGGTTGTCAAAAGCCCCTGGAAAAATTCCATGCTGTATCTGTATAATTGCCCGCTATTTTTAAATAGGTCATACATATCGCAGGAAACTGTATAGATATCACAGACAACTACATGGATATCGCATAATAACTAGATCTAGCAGGCATTAGATACCACATGCAGGTGGTTTTTTGACAGATGAAAACTTTCCAGGAAGGTATTGACAAGCGTTTCGGGGCCAGAGGTTAATCTGCTGTTTTTTTTTGGGATAATTTACCCTTGATATTATGTGTCTCTAGTTTGTGGGGGCCGGTCTACCAATATGTGGTTTCTGCCCTTTGTTGTTTTTCCTTTTTCTTTTTTTGACTTTTCTTGTATTAGTTTTGTTAAAACAACATTTAATAAAACATGGGACTGTATGCCGACATTTTAGTCAAAAGACATGAAAGTGAAATGCATTGCTCTAATTTGTGGCAACGATATAAAAAAAAGACTTAGTTTGTGGCAAGCATTTGTTGCGAGATATTTTGTTGATATGACCATAATATATGCATTACACATTGGTAACGAGGTGGTTATTAATGTGACTATTATCTTCATAGACCATGCTAAATTCTACGAAGTTTGTTTTGTATCTTTCTAATCTTTCTAATCTCTCGGCAAATAATGTAGGGAATTTGTTGAACTCGGTCACATGTCTTAATTCTTCAGGATCTAGATTTTTGTGCAGCCGTTCATTTATTGGTATGTTATTTAAATTTATGTATGATGAGAGTAGGACTTGTGTTGGTTTCAAACTTCCATCTAATTATATAAAAAAAATTAGAATTGTCAAGGTGTAGGTGCTACAAGATCGATATTTTGCATGCAAATCATGTTTAATTACATCCATAACAATTTTTCATTTGACTCGGATCTTGATTTGTATAATCATAAAACATTGCATATATGTTTATTTGACCAAAACAGTGCATGTATGTTTATTAATTACAAAAGTATTTAGAAGACAAAAGCTTATGTGTGTACATGTACAAATTAATTAATCTTGCACTGCCCTGCGACTTGGCACGATTAGAAGAGAAAAAGGTAAATTATGATGAGTTTTTTTGGGAGTTTGAATCAAGTTTTACCTTTTGACCACCCATTGAATTTTAAACATGCCGAAAAAATCCTCGTAGATATATAATAACATATAGTCCTCCATGAGTGTTTTTTTTTTCCCTTTTTTGCCTAATGCGAGGGAAAAAAGACCAATTTTTGTACATTAAAATAAAAGCTAGAAAAGAAAATAAATACAAACAACTAGATCAAGGGCTGTCACAAGTCAATAGATGAAGTAAAGTAACGCAGTCCAATCGCGAGCAAATTGGTTTACTATTGAGGTTCACGGTATTAAAGAACTTCGCCTTTTCCTATAATAGATCTATCAAATATAACACGATAAAGAACAATCTCTTTAGACTTATAAAGAGATCTAAAAATTTTGTAGTTGTGTTCTTTTCAAATGTGTCAAACGGTATTTACAATCACGACATGAAGGAGACTAAATGAAATCTATACGGCCACATAGATTGGAGAGTGACGGATGTCGGATCACGTCAAGATGTTACTTTCCGTAGATCTGCTGTTGGCGATGATGGACGGCTGAGATTTAGTTGGAGGTTGCCTCCTGAAGCGTGTGGATCTCAATGGGTTTGAGGTTGATATGGCCGAGCTACCTGCAAGGAAGTCCCGGGGCGGTTGTGCCACCAAGGCCCCTCCGACGATCAAGTTAGATCGGATATTTGAGCAGAATAACGGCCTAGTGAGCAGAAAAATGACTTACTTGAACCGCCTGAAAGTGGGGTTTATATAGTGGTGGCAACAGACAGGCAGGCGCAAGAATCACGCCGGCCGTTACGCTCCCGGCGTCACGCCCGCGTGATAGGCGGGATCCCGCATTAATGACGAGACATGGTCGTTAATGGGGATCGTGATGGCGTGGAACGCGGGACGTGGCTGGCGGATATCTCGCTCATGGAGAGATTCACGGAGGTGAGGCGGTTGCGCCTGCAATTGGTGGCGTTGGTCGGTCATATGAGATCGAGGAAGGTGAGCTCGGCGGGAGGCTCGGGGACGAGCGGGAGGCCGAGGTATCTTGGTTCTGCGGTAGTCCGGAGACGAGCTGAGAGGGCCGAGGAGGCCAATTGTGCAGGGGCTCGGAGGTGAGCCAACGGTTGTTTGCAAGGCGGGCACAGGAGTGGTGTGGTCGGTCACAGAGGGTCGGCTACGTCCATGGGCCACAGACCCGGGGTATTTTACCGACGTACCGTTCCTGGTCTTTTCTTGCTAGCTTCAGGACACGTCATCTGCCACATGTCACAATCTAGGAGATCACCGATATCGAGCATCATCATTAGCCCCCCACTCTCGTCCCGACCTGTTCACGGGTCGGGTCGCGAGTGGTCTGCTGGGTCATCCGAGGTGAGCTACTTTTCGTAGATATCGTAAGCGTGCATTCCCGGGCAATTAGCTGTATTTTCTTGAGGATGTTAGCGGATCAGGGGCCAGATCTTGCATTAAAGAAGATGCGTCGGATCGTGCGTATGTTCACCGAAGCGAAAACCCACGTGTCCGACTCTGGTTGGCTGACACGACGGGCCGCAGATTTTCGGCGTCCGATAGGTGTGACCAATGCGCGTGTGCAAGGTGGAGCGATGGAGGCCGTCGAATGCGATGAGTCGTTTTGGCGGGAGATGACTGTCACCGTTGGATGTGTATGCTGGTAGCTATAAATAGAGGTGGGGTCCTCATTAGGGCCCATACCTTTTCATAATTTCCTCGTCCAGAGTCTCGTTAGCTCGGCGCTCTCCTTTTTAGGTCGGATCTCTGCGTTTTCTCGTCCGAGGACTCCTCTCCATCAGGTTAGATGTCTTCTTCTGAGGAGTCTGTAGATGTCGTCCGGATAGATTCTAGGGAGTCTTCTGGAGCTTCCTCTTCCACTCTTCCTCTTCCTCTTCTGAGTCGGAGTCCTCCCGGAAAGCTAGGGTTGGTAATGCTTCCCGGGGTCGTGCGACGGGGGCTGTCCCCAGAGCACAAGTCTCAGGTGTTCTCGGCATACGGTCCTCACTGAGGCGTGTGGAAGAGCTTGTCAACATCAAGACTCGTTTCCTTATTCCTCCCGGCTATTCGCTTCGGTTGGCCGAGAAGGGGGAGAGGGCAAACCAGGTACTGGGCAATGAGATTGCCCAATACCTAGAGGCCATTCGGGCCGGGTTACGTCTGCCCTTCGCCCCTGAGGTGATTGCGGCGTTGAACTGTTTTGGGTTAGCCCTGGGCCAACTGGTACCAAAATCCTGGAGGATCCTCCTTGGGTTTCTAGTCCGGTTGAGATTGAGTCAGATCCCTTTCGGCCTGAGCCTCCTTATTTCCTCCCTTTGCTACAAAAACCACTCCGGTGCTCGCAAGGGCGAGCGGAGCTGGGTATATATTTCTTTTAGAAAAAAACAGGGGGATGCTGCCGGGTCGGGGATTGTCGTAGTACCTTCTTCCATTCATGAATGGAAGAGGAAGTTTTTCTTTATCGCGCCCCCCGAGGGTGAGGATTGGCCTGTGCCCACCCTGTGGCAAAGGGCCAGCTGTCCGCGGGTGAGGCGGTCGAATGATCCCGACACGGTGGCGGTGTCAAAGTGGGAGCCCTTACCTCGGGTTGACGTGTTGCTGTCTGAGCAGGCCCTCAGTTGGGCCGGGCTCAGCCTCGCCGAGTACACGAGTATGTTGGGAGCTCTCAGGCAACCTGTTTAGACTTGTGCATTTTTTCTATTTTTCCTGGCATCGCTGACTCCTCGTATTTTTGTCTTATGCAGGACCCATGGATATGAGCAAGTTCCGCGCGGCAGTGATCGACGCGAAGAGGGGGGAGATGTCCAAAGGTGCTGGCCCTTCTCGCCCGCCGTCCGTTCCGGCCCCGCCAGTAGCCCTTTTACCCAGATGCCCAAATGAGCCCCGGGCCCCCGAGTCTAGTCGTACACCGGTTCGAAAGCGTGCTCGGGCACAAGAGCCTCGGGCCCCCGAAGTGGGAGACGAGGAGGGTTCTCCCGTGCCGTCCCTCAAGAGGTCTCACAGGAGGGCGCCTCGCTCCCCAGTCCTTGTGGACGATGGGGAGCTTCGCTTCGAGGTGCCATCAGGGCTTTCTGTCGCTGACAGCCTGCTCTCGGATATAGAGAGGTTGGCCGGAGGAAGGGTACCTCGAGGAACTCTCCGGACCCAAATGGCGGCGATAGCTCAAAAGGCCGTGCAGGTTAGTGTTCGCACTCCACCTGGTTCTTCATCCAACATTTTGTCCGCGAGGTCGGGTGTTCCCCTCCCCTTTTCGACCATCTTTCTTTCATCAGGTCCTCCAGCACGTCTCCCTCGTCGTCCATATTTAGGACGAGGAGATTGTTCTGGCGATGCGGGCCGCATGCGAGTTCTTCTTGCTGGAGGAGAGCTTAAGGCAGGAGCTGGGGGCAGCGATGGAGAGGGCTGCTGCCCTTGAGGACCGGGTGGAGGCTGGGAACAGGGAGGTCGCTCGGTCCCGAGAGGCCGCCCGAGCCGCTGAGTCCCAGTTGGAGGACTCCCGGGTGCTCATTGCTAATATGAAGAAGACGGTGAGAACTCTCCGGAATGAGAACGAGGCAGCGAAGGACCGGGCGTGGAAGGCGGTGGAGAGCTACCAAAAGTCGGATCAGTTACACGCCGACCTTGCCAGTGCCGGGGGCATCATTTGGCACGGCGCCCTCGACTCTGTGAAGGATCAGATGCCGGAATTCCCTGACGCCGAGCTCCGGGCCTTGTACCCTCTCGACGACGATGCGAAGGGGATCGCCCCCGGACATGATGCAGAGAAAGTGGCCCCCGGTGGGAGTGCGAGGGGTAAATTGGTCGCCCCGGCTGCCGGCGCCGAAGTTCCCGCCGGTGATGCCGACCTTTAAGATGCCGCCCCGGTGGTCGTAAAGGAGGCGCCGCTCGCCAAGGTCATCCCTGCCCCTGAGGCTTGAAAACCCACGTCTTCTTATTTCTCTCCTTTGCTCTGAAATTTTGTAAGCCTCCGGGCAATTTTGTTAGGCTGGGGAGTCCATAATATCTTTGTAGAGACTTTTGATTTATGTGAATAAAAAATCTTTTTGCAGTTTTTTTGCGTGCACATTATTTTTTGTTTGTGGAGAACATTCTTATTTGGACGGTTCAGCTTTCATGTCAGGTCGGTTCTTCGTCTGGCGATCACACGTCGAGTTTAATTTGACCATTTTCCAAGTGTGCAAAGACCGGTGAAGGGTCGGTATATCTATGGCCCCGAAGTCGAGGTGGGGATCACTTAGATGTGGATGGCCTCTTGGCGAGGGCTTGGACCGCGGCGTCGGTGCGTAGTAATACCAGCCATGGATGACCGAGCAGGGTTGCTGCTCGATTGCCTATTGGCGAGGGCTTTACTCTCTAGCATTGTGGGTAGGGAGCTACCAGCCAGGGATAACCGAGCAGGGTTGCTTCCCGATTGCCTTTTGATGAGGGCTTTGATCCTTAGCGCGGAAGAGGCCGTAAGGGGCCTGCTAAGGACGGGCCGAACAGGGTTGCTGCCCGGTGCCTCTTAGCGAGGGCTTTGATCTTTAAGGACGGGCCGAGCGGGGTTACTGCCCGGTGCCTCTTGGAGAGGACTTTGATCTCTGGCATTGTGGATAGGGAGCTACCAGCCAGGGATAACCGAATAGGGTTGCTGCCCGATTACCTCTTGATGAGGGCTTTGATCCTTAGCGCGGGAGGGGCCGTAATGGGACTGCTAAGGACGGGCCGAGCAGGGTTTCTGCCCAGTGCCTCTTGGCGAGGGCTTTGATCCTTAAGGACGGGCCGAGCAAGGTCACTGCCTGGTGCCTCTTGGCGAGGACTTTGATCTCTGGCGTTGTGGGTAGGGAGCTACCAGCCAGGGATAACCGAGCAAGGGCGAGCCCGGTTGCCTTTTGGTGAGGGCTTCGATCCTTAGCGCGGGAGGGGCCGTAAGAGGCCTGCTAAGGATGGACCGGGCAGTGAAGCTGCTCAGTTTCCTCTTGGCGAGGGCTTTGATCCCTGGCGTTGCGGGGTAGAGAACTACCAGCCAGGGATAACCGAGCAAGGGCGAACCCGGTTTCCTCTTTGTGAGGGCTTCGATCCTTAAGGACGGGCCGAACAGGATTACTGCCCGGTGCCTCTTGACGAGGGCTTTGATCCCCGGCGTCGTGGGGTAGCGAAGTGCCATCCAGGGATAACCGAGCAAGGGTGAGACTGGTTGCCTCTTAGCGAGGTCTTTGATCCTTAGCGCGGGAGGGGCCGTAAGAGGCCTGCTAAGGACGGGCCGAGCAGGGTTGCTGCCCTGTGCCTCTTGGCGAGGGCTTTGATCCTTAAGGATGGGCCGAGCAGGGTTACTTCCCGGTGCCTCTTGGCGATGGCTTCGATCCCTGGTATTGTGGGTTAGCGAACTACCAGCCATGGATAACCGGGCGAGGGCGAGCCCGGTTTCCTCTTAGCGAGGGCTTCGATCCTTAACGCGGGAGGGGCCGTAAGAGGCCTGTTAAGGATGGGCCGAGCAGTGAAGCTGCTCAGTTGCCTCTTGGCGAGGGCTTTGATCCCTGGCGTTGCGGGGTAGGGAACTACCATCCAGGGATAACCGAGCAAGGGCGAGCCCGGTTTCCTATTGGTGAGGGCTTTGATCCTTAAGGACGGGCCGAGCAGGGTTACTGCCCGGTGCCTCTTGGAGAGGGCTTTGATCCCCGGCGTCGTGGGGTAGCGAACTACCAGCCAAGAATAACCGAGCGAGGGCAAGCCCGGTTGCCTCTTAGCGAGGGCTTCGATCCCTGGCGTTGTCGGGTAGCGAACTACCAGCCAGGGATAACCAAGCGAGGGCGAGCCCGGTTGCTTCTTAGCGAGGGCTTCGATCCTTAGCGCGGGAGGGGCCGTAAGAGGCCAGCTAAGGACGGGCCGAGCAGTGAAGCTGCTCAGTTGCCTCTTGGAGAGGGCTTTGATCTCTGGCGCTGTGGGGTAGGGAACTATTGCAGGGTTCTCTCGCACGGCAGCAAGGTTTCGGGAGGCATCGTCCATGCCAAATTAAAATTTTGCCATTCTAGCTAACCCTAAACATTGAATCGTTAACTAGAAATCCGATTGAATAATATACACACTTTTTGTAACTAAAAGCGAACAAGGAATACAACCTTTGTAGACCGGTCCTTCACTTCATTAGCTTCGTGTAATAGTCCCTTCGCTGTGATCGTGAACTCTGGACTCTAGAGAGGCTCCCTTGAAGAAACGAACATGCGTGCTTCAAAGACTTCGAGGCCGAAGATGATCTACGTCGAGGAGACACTAACCCAAGCTATCTCTTCACTAATTACGGAATTAGTGAATCAAACACTCTATACTAAATGGCAAGTAGTAGATGATGATGAAGTAGGAAGTTTGCTCACTTTAGAAATGATTTTCTCACTCATTTTCCATCAACTCCATTGAAGCTAGAAAGTTTTGAGGAAGAAGAAGAATAAGCAAGTGATCAAGTGATGAATGAATTCATGTTGTGGTTAGAAATGCAACGAAGGGTTAAGAATGTCATGCTTAACCTTTATAGAGAGTTAACCATGAGGTAGGGTTAAAGGTTAGGTCAAATAATATCTTAAGCTAGACAAAAGGAGTGGACAAAGTCAAAGATGCTTACTAGTTTCTACAAGCTTTCAACAAATATCAACCATGACTAATTCCACAATTTTTGAATTACTTAATGATAAAATATAAACCCTAATCTTAACCCTAGCATGGTTTAATCTCTATAAACCCTAGTTGCATTTGTAACCTAGCATGATACAAACATGTACACAAATATACATATCACATATATACAATGTGCACAAAGTGAGAAAAAGAAATCATAAGTGAGCTAAATATTAGTTAATGTAATATAATATATCAAATATATAATTATAAATTAAATTATTAAATTAACTCTTGATTTAATAATCCGGCTATATCACATATAACCGATTAATATCATGTGTAACAACTTATCGAATCAACACATGATCCGATAACCCGGCTATATCGCATATAACCGACCAATGTCACAAATCGCGAGAATAGAACACGGTATCTCATATCGTATCAATCTCGGTCCCACACATATCACATATGTGCTCCTACTCCATTTCGCTTGAGCCAGAAAACCTCTGTGTAGAACTCTAAAGACTCATCAATACGCCGGCAGTAGATGATGATCATATCAAACACCCACAAGCCGCAAGCGGTTTGCTAAACGTAACGGCCACCCGGGTATTGAGCGATCAGAAGATCCATAAGCAAGCCTGCTCACACTCCTACGAATCCAATCAGTAACAATACTGTACAGTCCGGTCTCTTCGTCTGATATGTCGCATATCTCGTCTAGGGGTGGTGAATGTTAGACCCCAGTAACTCGATAAGTCGTGTCGATATGAGGCTCATAACAGGTGAAGAAACTACTGATAACACTTACCAGTATATCTCTGAAGCAGCCCTGGCCAGGGACTTTCTGTTATAGCCAATCGAGCACAGCGCAACATCAACCCTCAATACCGGGAGAGACGAAACCCCTCCTATCGCTCATTGCCTCCATGTGATTCAGGACTGTACCCAAAAGCCACCGTTTTGTACATTCTATTGAACGTGGTAAGGTGGAAATCAAAACACAGTGGGAATCACACAAGACTCTATGACGATCTCGGGTCTACAGACTAACCTGTACCAGTGTCACCAGAGAACTGCCATATGACGTGAGGTATAATACCATCTGGGAGTTCTCGGCGAGTCCGTCCACTGTACCCAGTCTCCACTGAGCACCCATATACTGTCTCTGATTTCAAACACCAATGGATATGGGATCATTCATCGCTACATGGGTCGAGAAGCTATATGCCAGTCTACTCTGGTATATCGATGCCCTGTCTCAATACACCCTCGACTAGGAACATTTGAAGGATGTACTTAGCGACTACACTGTTCCCACTAGTATGATCTGCATCATAATCCTGGTAGTCAAGTACTCATCCTAAGGGCTTTAACAACATGTAATCAAGAGACGATCAGTGTACATGTTAAAATAAAGAACAAGCAGATAGCATACTATCAAGTCGAGCAAGAAAGTCCTCCAAATATATGTCCAAGCATCCAGTTGTATGTACAGTAATGGCCTCTAGGGCATACATATAACTAACAATCTCCCATTTGCACTAGGGCCATCTGTTGTAGTATCCAATACCCAACAATTAGCAGTGGTTGAAGTATCTCATACTCAACCATCCCATAAAAATCTCTTTTGGGAATAAGCCTTCGTCAGCGGATCCGCCGTGTTGTCCTTTGTGTCTACTTTCCTATCCTCGATCTTCCTGGAGATCAACCATCTCCATGATCAGGTGATACTGCCTAAGAATATGTCTGGATCTTTGATGGGACGGGGATTCCTAGGCCAAAGCCACAACTCCATTGTCACATAATGGTAGGAATGAAGTTCATCTCATGAACTAATATACATCCAGACTACCTCTTTGGTAGTATCCTTGGTAGTAATGTATCCAGCCTTTATCGTCCAGTATGCCACGGTATCTAGCTTGGAACTCTTCCAACATACCGTCCCTCCACCGAGGCTAAAGACTGTTGGATATAGTGCCCTCAAAGTCAATTATTGGATTGCAGGCACGTGATTGCAATGATTGAGGGAGGACCTATGCCGGTAGGACAGTCTTACTCAAGATGATAGTATGCTATCTGGTTTATCTTTATCATCGTGTACATGGTTTAGGTGACATTAAAGGTCACTATTACACGTTGATAGAGCCCTTAGGATTCTTGCTTGACTACCAGCAGTATGATGGCGATCATATACGTGAGAGTTGGGTAGTCCATAAGCACATACTTAAAGTGTCCCTAGTCATGAGAGTTTCGAGACTGGGCATCGATACTCCGATAGTAGACTAGTGTATACAGTCGAGACCTCGACGAGGGGCAGTGGCCGTTCTCACAAGCCATTGGTGTCAGTTGGTTCACCTAAGATGTATACGGGTGCTCATTGGGTTATGAGTACACCGGACACGACTCGCCGGGAACATGCTAGTTGGTATTATACCTGTCGTCAGATAGCAGTTCCCTGGTGACAAGTGTACAGGTTAGTTCATCGACCTAAGATCGTCATTTGTCTCGTGTGAGTTCCCACTGTGCTTTGATTACTACCCAACCACGGCTTAAAGGAGTCGTGCAACCAGGTTTTAGTTGGGTACAGTCTCGAGCCACATGGAGGCAGTGAGCGGATCGGCAGGGGATTCGTCTTTCCCGGTATTGGGGGTGAGATCGCGCTGTGTCTAGGAGAGCCATTACACGAAGTCTCTGGCCAAGACAGGAGATTTATTGGTAGGTATTCCAGTAGTATCTCAGGGTGTTCTAGGCTACACTCCGACACGACTTGTACTGCTTTTGGGGGTCTGACGTTTACCAGCCCCCTATGCCCAACATGCGATACTCATAGACGAACGGACCGGACTGTACGGATATTGTCACTGACAGGCTCAGTAGGGTTTCAGGATGAGTTCGCTCATCGGCCTCCCTTTTGGTCAATACCTGGGCGCCCGTTACGTACAGCTAGTACCATTGACGTGCTAGTGGTTAAATCCACAGCCAGTGTATTGACGAGTCATTAGAGTCCCCCACAGATAGTTTTCCCAAGGTTCGGGCGAAACGTTGTAGAGGCCGTATGGTATTATGGCAGGGTTCGATCATATACGTGCACTTGTGCACGGATCATGATCGGACGGATCATACTAGTGGGCTTTGCTTTAAGCCGGATCTTAGTATTAGATTTGTTGGATTACTTTCGTCTCATCGCATCTTCATTCAGTCAGAATGCGGATGCAGGTATGTATATACAGGTGAGGGGTATCCTTGTGACCCGTCACGAGTTTACTTTAGATGTTGCCATATCTTTTTGTTGGACTAAACATTTGGATTAATGTTTGGATGGTGGAAATTGTGAGTGGATATTATCATGAGGAGCAATTAATGTGGCATGTTCAATTTGGTGACTCATGGTCTCTTTTTTTATGAACATGTCATGTTAATTGATTGTTGATGGTGTTGAAATGAGAGGTGGAGAGAGAGAGGGCAGCCATATGAGGTTGTTTGCTCTTGAGATTATTATACTAGATCTCATTTTTCATATGCAACACAACAACAAAAGCCTCTCTTCTTCTTCTTCTTCCTCTAGTTCACAAGTTCCACCATGGCTTCATCTTCAACCTCCATCCATACACTCTCATGTGTTGAGAATCAATGGATGCTTGAGACAAAATTATCACACACATTCTCTACATCACCTTGGACATGTCGGCTAGCAAACTTCATGTCCGAGTTGCTTCGGTTTGAAGCGGAAGCCCGTAAAAAGACTTCTTGACGTGGTGCCCTTCCGACGAGGAGACCGGAGATTGGAGATGCCATGAGGAGCTAGGGATGGTGGCTAAAGACCGAAGGGTACGGATCGATCGGTATAGCTTTTCTATCATCTTTCTAGTTAGCTAGTTTGTGTTAAAAGTTCGATCCGGGTGAAAGACTACGATAGCGCCGGTTTTGTAAAAAGTTTTTGTTCTGTGTTTGGCCTTGGATTGACGGCCGGGGCGCTACCGTAGACTTACAAAGACAATGCCTGTGACTGATATTCAGTCGACCTTACCACCCTGGAAGCTATCCAGTGATTCTCCCCAGGATCGATTGATACCATCTCACTACACCTAGTGAGAATCCTAACATCCATTTAAATCTATCTCATAGATCCAAAACCCAGGATTTAGAAGGTATCACCTTGATCCTAAATGGAGAATCCTTGTGATAATTGGAGATTGACCGAGTGTAGCATAGGAAACTCCTTTCCTATCAAGAGTATTTCATTCGCGTACAATACGAGGATCACCAACATACTCCCTACTACCTTTTTGTATATACAAGGTTCATCTACTATTTTGATGAAGTCAAACGCTTTAACTACCGCATCGAAACAGATGTTCCAATTCCGCGATGCCTGCTTTAACCCATAAAGCAACTTGCACACGTTTCCGCTACTCCCACTGTCTACGAAGCCCTCTGGTTGTGTACTCATAGGCGCTCTCTTCTAAATCACTATTTAGAAAAGCAGTTATGACACCCAATCGCCAGATATCGTAGTCATGGTATGTAGCAATGGAAAGTAGTATCCGGATGGACTTAAGCATAGGCACTAGAAAAGGTTTCATCATTATCCACACCTGGTCGATGATGAGAACCTTTTGCAACTAGTCTTAGCTTTGAAATTCTCAACTTTTCCATGTACACTAAGTAATCTTCTCAAGATATACTTACTCCTGATGGGGATTTAACCCTTCAGATAAAGCAACCAAAGTCCATACTTTGTTGGTGTATATAGATTCCATCTCAGATCGCTTAGCATCTAGCCATTCTCAAAGAGTCCCCACTCCTGATGGCCTGCTCGAAACTAGTTGGGTCATCATGTCATGATGCAATCCTCGCTCCTATTGTCATTGAGAAAACCGAAGTATCTCTCAGGTGGATGAGGAACCCTACCAGATTGGCAGAGAGGTTGAAATTCGTCGGGAACTATTGAATCCTTCGGTTCTACCAAATCATCAGCTGCAGTTTGTATAACTGGAACTCCTTCCAGTTCTACCTCATGACCACTAATTTCTTCACAAGAAATTCGCTTTCCAAAAGGTGGCATACTTAGAAATAAAACACTTTTTTTCCTCAGTGGGGTAGAAGATATTCCCTTGATAATGCTTAGGATATCCAACAAACTTCCACAGAATTGACCCTGTCTCGAACTCGTCCGGATTTTGCTTTTAGAAATAGGCCGGACAACCCAAAATCTTAACATCCTTAAGAGATGGACTCTTCCCATACCATATCACATATGGAGTGGTAGGCACCTGATTTGGTTGGAACCCAATTCGATAGGTATGCATCTTCTCAAGTGCATAACCCCCAAAACGAAATAGGCAACTCAGTAGTACTCATCATAGAGCACACCATATCACATAGGGTGCGATTGCTCTGCCCCGATATACCAATGTACTGTGGTGTATACGGAGGAGTAATGCTGAGAGAGAATCTCATTCTCCTTTAGAATAGTCCAGGAATTCCATGCTCAAGTATTCTTCTCCTCGATCACATCAAAGGACATAATACTTAAACCCATTTTGGTTCTCTACTTCTAACTTATATTCATTGAATTTCTCAAAATTTTCAGATTTGTGTTTCAACAGGAACACATGTGCGAATCTTGAGAGATCATCAGTGAATGTAATAAAGTACAAAGAACCAGTCCTGGCATATGTAGACAGGGGACCTACATACATCATCATGTATCAATACCAAGAGTCCACTAACTCTTTTCCTGTTTCCAATAAACGGAGTTATGGTCATCTTATCTTTGTGACATGACTGGCAAGTTTCACAAGATGTAAATTCAAACTGATTTAAATATGCATCTAAATGTAACTTAGCTAGTCGGATCACAGTTGATATGACCTAGTCTACAATGCTTCAAGAAGGATTCGTTCATTTCTGAACTCTTCCTCTTGTGTGTGTTCTGTACGTTAAGAACTGTAGTTTGATTTAGAACGTATATGCTTTTAGATAACATGCCTGAACCGATCAACTCTTGATATAGGAAATGTTCAAAACATTATCCAACAATACAAAATTATATCCATCTTTACTAAATAAAGAGACTGATATGATATTGTATATCTGGTTCGGTATCTAATAACATTCATTCAGAATCAATGCATTTGGTAATACAGGGTGCTAACTGCCAACTGCTTTGGCTGCAATACTTGCACCGTTTCCAACTCTTGAAACTTATCTCCCGTTCCTAGTTCTCTACCTTTCTGTAGCCCATGTAACAGATTACATATACGGGATCCTGATCCGGTATCACATACCCAGGACGTAGAGGATACTGAAAAACAGTTCTGGGTAATGAACATACCCGAAGAAGATGCATCATAATGCACTTTCTTCGTTCGGGCGGCACGGGAATCCTAGTAATCCTCTATTTCCTGCTCGGTCTTATAACAATTATAAGTTGGAGCGGGACCAACGTTCCCCAACTCAGTATAACAAGCGGGTTCGGTCAATACATCCGTATTATTATCTTGATTAAGACGTGACATGGTCGCTTCCTGGAGAGAGAAAGAAGAAATCACTCAGCGTATGCTCTTACACGATTAGATTGGTTATTAATTTATCTAATCAGGATGGCTCCCACTGTTTTAGTCAAATCTTCCTTCAAACCCTAAAAGGAAAGACTAGCCGTGATTAGTTACACCCTACAAGTTCGCTAATCTTTCGGCCAGGCCAGTGTCGGTACTTTGAGGGAGGTTCCCCGTGTTTTCGCACGGACCTAATTAAAATAAACTTCGTTTTCTCAAGGGAGTAACCCCGTTAACACCTTTCTAGACACCTACTTGATCGGCTAATTGTAATGTGTAAAACTCTCCAAGGAGTAACTCTTACTCACAGTGGGTGATCAGTCGAAAATAATGTATTTTTAACACGTCAATTTCCCTATCATTTGCACTCATCTAGTAGTGTTCGGTTTGCATATTATACATATTAGCAAAACAGTCGTAAAATACCAGATTACCTGTGTTGTATATTAAAATCGACATTTCTGAGGGAAATTGAGTGTTTATCATGGCATCGCATCATCTTTGTATAGTGCAACACTTGACTCGAGAATCTGTGCAGGAAATTGCAGGAAAAGAGCCAAAACAGTTAAAAGTGCTAAGAAAAATACGCCAAGTCCAAGACTTGAGATCTGGCAGAAATATAGAAAGCAAAATGAGATTCAACACATCAGGAAAATGTCAAAATATCGGCCCAATTAAAGCCCTGAAATCCCATGCACTGAAGCCCTCTTTGGACCGTGGATCCACGGCCAATGGGCGCTTCCCACCGCGGATCCGCGGCGCTTTGATGACGTCAGCAGCTCAATTTTTTGCACGTGCCTTCCAATAACGGTATAAGCTTCTAGAAGACTCCATAATGCCATGTGGCTTCATCCAGAAGGCTCGGCCTAACAAACTCAACCTAGAATATTCCCTCCAACTAACTTCTTCTAGAAGCCTCTCTCTAACAAATATTTGGAGGGAAATTTGAAATTTAAATTCTAGATCTAGGGTTTTGATGGCTTATAAAAGGAAACATAGATCTAGGATTAAGGGTTGTTCATTCTCTCTCTCCACTCTTCATACAAGTTGAGTGACACAACTTGTAAACCCTAATTCAAATTCCAAAGACAAATTCAAGATCCCGAGTACCAAATCAAGCGAGAAGCCTTCAACCTTTTATGAGCGGAGCCGATCTTCAATCGAGCAAGTGATCCAGGCTGATCCGTGACTCAAGGAGACGAGCGAAGCCAAATCGACGATCGAGTTCTTCCTCTTGTAGTTCTTGAGCGAATTGTAACGGAATTGTTGATAAATAAAAGGTGAAATTCTTTGATCTTGCTTTCTTTAAATTCTTGCATCATGATCCGATCTCAATTTGTAATTATGGTTCTTGTTATGATGTTTAAGTAAAACTCCGCTCGTAAAGGAGTCGAGACGATAAAAAGAATGATGATGTAACAAATCTTAAAACAATTCTTAAGTCCTATGAGTTTGTAAACCCTAGCAACTTGAAGAATCGACGACCTAGTTTCGATGCGATGCTTTCTTGATTGTGTTCGCTCGAAATTAGGGATCCACGATCGATTCTTGAATTTACTAGAGGATAGAATGTGAATGATATCGACGAAGGAACAAGGGATAGATGATGAAACCCTAGTTTCACAAGAAATCCCTAATTCTCGTTGATCATCATCGATCTAGTATCAATTCATTGATGGATAAGAATATGTAATCGCTAGATTTCATCACATCTATAGATCCGATCGATTCCTACGAGCCTCACTTCGATTCTTGATATTTGATTTGGAAATCATCACATCTCAATTCTTGATTTTAATGTTTTCTTGTTGATTAGATTAGATCTAGATGATTCTTGAATTCATTTTACAAATCTTGAATTGAATTGTCTTCTTTTCTTTTCTTTAATTTTCAAGTCATCTAATTCGAAATACGAACGGATTACACTTTCCCTGTGGACAATCCGCACTTACTAACGCGCTATATACGACACCGTTATTGATTGCGGTCAAAATATTTTTGGTTGTGATTTCTACACATTTTCTAAAACTACACACCGAGAATTCATTCTATCAAATGGCACCGTTGCCGGGGATAGTGCGCTAATTTGTTCGTTTTTGAAATTTGAGTTGAAAAATTTATTCCATCTATATTTTTAGATCTAAATTCGCACAAACACTAAACGTGTTGTTGTGATTTGTTGCGAGAAAATCTGGAACCTGTGGAATTTTTTTTCTGAATATTCCAGAGAGCTTAGAAGGTGAACAAAGGCTCTTTGTAAAAATTTTATGCAGTGAACAGTTCAAACCGCGGCGGATCCATGGTTTAAGGCCTTAATTGCAGCGCTTCCGTAGCCATCCTAGGGCATTACTATACAAAAATTCTCAGGTGACTCCTGTACTTTCTTATCTCTCTCCTTGTCTGCTCCAATAATAATTTGCTGCAGGTTTCTTTGCAAATAAATCGCAGCACCGCAAAAGCAATAAAAATTGTGCGTGTTTTGATCTTGGTTGTTTGCATATTAATACGGAATTTAAGGGGCACGGTCAAATCAAGATTAGGTGGGGAGTTCATTACCCTTCCTAAGCCCCAAAAATCACAAACTTGCATCCGCATTTACCCTCATTAACTAAAAGAAATCTAGAGATGACTCTAAGGACCGTCGCGCTCACTTAGGACAGAAGAAGGCCATGGGTAATTCATTGCTTATCCGCGTTTCTTTTGTGGTGTCTAAGGCAAGTGTGTCTAAGGCAAGTGGTTACTTAATTAGGCCCACTACTTACATAGTGGAGAACCTCCCACTTACCTGGCACTTACCTGGCCACAGGAGAGACAAAGAGGCAGTGGAGGATTGATCCTGCGACTTGTCTTTTGGCAGTTAGGAGCGGTCTAGAGCCTTGACCTAGGTGACTACTAGACTTAGGGTTGTGTGTGCATTTGTTGTGATTTGCATCATTTTTTCAAAAAAAATCCGTAATCTTTTTCAAAACAAACACCAACCAATCTTTCCCCTAATTATACCAACGCTGCCACTTGTGCTACAACCATTTTGCACAATGTTAGTGTTAGTTGTATGTATGCCCTAGAGGCCAGTATTGTACAGATGATGTATATTATATTGGATGCTTGGACATATATAGAGATGACTTTCTTGCTCGATATGATAGTATGCTATCTGGTTGCTCTTTATCTTAACATGTATACTAGTCTCTTTATACTATCTTAGAGTTACATGTTGGTAAAGCCCTTAGGATGTGTACTTGACTACCTGGACTATGATGCGGATCATACTAGTGGGGACATGGTAGTCTATAAGTACATCCTTCAAGGTCCCTAGTCGTGGGTGTATCGAGACGGGGCATCGATATACCAGTGTAGACTAGCGTATACGCCTCTCGACCCATGAGATGGGCGATGGATGATCCCATATATATTGGTGTTTGACATCAGAGATGGTATACGGGTGCTCAGTGGAGACTGGGTATACTGGACGGACTCGCCGAGAACTCCCAGTTGGTATTATACCTCACGTCAGATGGCAGTTCTCTGGTGACACTTGTACATGTTAGTCTGTAGACCCGATATCGTCATAGAGTCTTGTGTGATTCCTACTGTACTTTGATTTCCACCTTACCACGTCCATGAGGGCGTGCAAAACGGTGGTTTTTGGGTACAGTCCCGAGTCACATGGAGGCAATGAACGATAGGAGGGGTTTCGTCTCTCCCGGTATTGGAGGTTGATGTTGCGCTGTGCTCGATTGGCCGTAGCAGGGAAGTCCCTAGCCAGGGCTGATTCAGAGATTTGCTGGTAAGTGTTACCAGTAGTTTCTCGACCCGTTATGAGCCTCACATCGGCACGACTTATCAGTTATTGGGGTCTGACGTTTACCACCCCTAGACTTGATATGCGACATATCAGACGAGGAGACCGGACTGCACGGGAAGTGTTGCCAGTTGGCTCGACGGGAGTTGTAGCAGGTTCGCTTGTTCTCTTCTGATCGTTCAATACCCGGGTGGCCGTTACGTTTAGCTGACCGCTTGCGGCTTGGGGGTGCTTGATATGATCATCACCCACTGCCGGCGTATTGACGAGTCTTAGAGTCCCACAAAGGAGTTACCTAGTCCAGGCGAAATGTTGTGGTGCGCGTATGCGATATGCGCATGGACCCGGTTAAAATGCGCGTATAGGATACCGTATATTGATCGGGCGGATTGTTATTGGTGGGGTCGTATGTGATATGACCGGATTGATAAATCAAGTATTGATTTATCATTTAACCATTAGCTTCTCACTTGAAATCCTTTCTTGAGTTTGATGGATGCATGCATGCATGTATGCTTTCTTTATAGATTCATGCACATATGGATGTACATACACACACACATACATACATACATCCTTCATGGTTGTACATACATGAAAATGGTGGCAATATAAGACTCACACCATGGTTTGATTTCTATATAAATTATTATTGCATTTGATTTAAAAACAAAAGAAAAGAAAAGGATAATTCATGGATACTTTCTACACTCTTCTTGACCTAACCATGCTCACCCACCATTTAACCATGGATTACTTTTCCTTTTGGTTTTTAACTCAAGTTCAATAATTGTTCAACCATGGTTTGAGATGAGAGATAAAAAATATATATAGATATATTTTCTATTTTCAAGTGAGAGGTTTTTCTTTTCTCTTGTTCAATAAGGCCACCATCTTCTTCCTCCTTCATCTTTTGGTCTCTAGATTTTTCTAGTGAGCAAGTTATTCATCAAGATAGGATTTTTAAGTGAGAAAAGCCACCACAACATCATTCTACATAAGTCTTGCCCACTTGTTTAGAGTGTTAGCTTCAATTTTTCATTCTTGATCTTGCGAAGTTACTAGCTTGGACAAAGCGGACTCCGGATGGATCATCGGTGACCTAGAGGAGTTCAAGCGGACCTTTTCCAAACCCCAAGTAGCCGAGGAGTCTAGCGTAGGGAGCTACAAAGGTTTTACTCTCAAAACCCTAGCATTTCTTACTTGTGATGAAGTATAGTTCTTGAAACCCTAATTTTCTAGGAATGATTCTTTGTATGCTTACTTAGCACCCTAAAATTTTAATCTTTGGTACATGTAATGCTTCCAATCCCTTCATGAGGTGCTATGTAAACCCAACATTGGTATCAGAGCCAGGTTAGAACATTAGGCGACACTTTAGCGAAGTCAAAACTCCGATCGAACCAAAATACGACCTTTTCGGACACTCTCTGGACATTTTTTAAAACCTGGTTATTTTCAGAATTAAAAATATGCAAAAAATTCAGCAGGTAAATATAAGAATTACTGTGAAAAATGATGCCATGAACAGTTAATTCCACCGTGGAACCGCGGCAATAGCCTGCTTAGGCCGCGGTTCCGCGGCCGTTCTGTTGCTTCATCGTGTCGTTTTTGTACAGTAACTAATTTATCTGCTTGTATATTGTTTTGGAGTATTTTTAATCTGAATTTAGTACTGTAAATTCTGGAGATGTTTTTGGACTCGACGATTCGATCGGAATTTTGATTTCGTGACTTTTCCGGGTAAATTAGAAAGTATCGAATTGTTCGAACGAGTGTCATTTGCTCACTTTTCACGGGGTTTAAATCCTTCGGAGATACGTGCAAGTTTTGTGGTAGACCCTCTAGAAGACAACAAAGCTTAACTCGATTATGTGACCGTCTTGAACTGCCCTTTGAACCTTAGGGTTTGGCGCAGTACGGCGTGCTACATGTGAGGCGTTAGCTTGACCCTTCTACGGCTTGACCGCTACTACTGTGTCACACTCCGGGTTTTTGAACTCCGCTCAAGTGCTGAGCTTTAGCGAATCTTGGGTATTTGATCGTTCGTTCAAAAAATTTAATACTGTCTATTTATCTGGAATGTGATGCAATGTGTGGAATTCATATTACTAGACATGAAATACGAAGTATGTGATATTTCACATTTACGATGTCTAAAGAGAATGTGGATTCCAGATATTGCAGTTTTACACTTTCTTTTCTGTGACCGTAAGTGTAGTATGTATTTACCGATTTTCGTTGCTATACATCGACGACGATTAGTGTATGCATACTTACTTGCGTTGATGATATATGATATTATGTGTTGCTGAGATATGATGTGCAGGATTGTCGCGATTGAATAGCCGGGGGGGGGGGTTTATGTGAGATGAGAGTTTTATTTTTCATTCATGTAAAATTCAAATGTAATGTAATATTCTTTTACTTGGGGCACTTCCGGGTTGAGGTCGATGCCACCAGTGTTGTATATTATTTACTTTTCCGCATTAGGATGGACCCAAGGAGGGGAGCACAGGTGACCGGGTTCTGGGGATCAGTGGGAGGCCATCTCGAGGAGTCGAGACCGGGTCTCCTAAACTCCAGAATTGGTAGGGTCGCTTGCTGCTCTCGTAGGGGTCCAGGGTGTGGGCTTGGCTATTCATCGCGACTATGGAATCCGTATTTTCTATTATTGGCTAAATACTAAATACGGACGTCCTAGTATATCCCACATTATATCTATATTTCTGCTGCGATATCTGTGATGTGATCATATGATGTGCTGTGATAGATACTTTATATAGTATATATGATATATTATATAGACGTTACTTATGTTTTGCACCCGCACTAGTCCTGCCCTGCTCTGTCGTTAGTTACCTAACCTAACGGTGCACGATGGGACATCGAGGCGAATGCGGATGGCATAAGTGTACGTCGTATTTATCTGTGATATTTAGGTGACTTAAATGATGGGACTTCATTAATGTGATTAATGAAAGAAAAGAAACCTAAAAGATATTGTAGAATCAAATTTTAAAATAAAAGGGTAGCTACAGTCTTGCTTTGCATAGCGGTATATATGATATACCCTGCACCTTATTCCATGGCGAAAGAGCCGAGATCCCTTCACCGGGAGTGACCTCTTTAGCAAAACTGGCAGATGCTACAACACTCGGTTTGACTTTTGATTGCTTTTGGAGTTTTGCTTTGCACGGTGATATATATGATATATCCCGCACCTTATTCGATGAGGAAAGAGCCGAGATCCCTTCACCGGGAGTGACCTCTTTAGCAAAACTAATGAAAGCCTCAAAATCACTCCATTTCAAAATTCACTCGATTCTACAACGATATCAAGTTCATTACGCAATAGGTTTTCAGAAAAAACCTGTCGTAGCCCTCCGTCATTTCAGATAAGTCCTGCTTAGTATTCGTGCTGCGTTTGTTGACCTTGTCAAGGCGCAGTGTGCGGTAGCTGACCAGTATTTATCTGCTTATGCATATGATGCAGATTGGATTAGGGTAGTCGTACGACCTTGTTGACCTTGTCAAGGGTTGTGCGGGTGGGTTTAATTCAATCAAGAAGTGACGGGTTGAACTTGACTTACGGTTTATGCTTTATTGACCTTGTCAAGGTCACAGATCGTTTAGGGCAAAATATTATCGGGAATTTCAAGTGTTGAAATTTGCAATGAGATTGCATACCTTCTATGAGATAGTTGGATCCTGATACCCACTGCGAGTAATTGTTACTCCTGGGAGAGTTTTACACAGGACAATTAGCCGATCAAGTAGGTGTCTAGAAAGGTGTCAACGGGGTTACACCGTGCGAAAGCACGGGGAACCTCCCTCAAAGTACCGACACTGGCCTGGCTGAAAGATCGGTGAAGTTGTAGGGTGTAATTAATCTCGGCTAGTCTTTCCTTTTAGGGTTTGAAGGAAGATTTGATAAAAACAGTGGGAGCCATCCTGATTAGATAAGATAATAACCAATCTGATCTTGCAAGAGCATACGCTAAACTGTTTTCTTCTCTCTCTCTCCAGGTAGCGACCATGTCATGCCTTAATCAAGATAATAATATAGATGTATTGACCGAACCCGCATGTTATACTGTGCTGGGGAACGTTGGTTCCGTTCTATCTTATAAGAGTTATAGGACTGAACAGGACATAGGGGAATACCAGGATTCCCATGCCACCCGAATGAAGAAAGTACATGATGATGCATTTTCTTCGGGTGTGTTCGTTACAGAGAACTGTTTCTCCATTTGCCCTACGTCCTGGGTATTAGATACCGGGTCAGGATCCCATATATGTAATCAGTTACATGGGCTTAGGAAAGGTAGAGAACTTGGCGAAGGTGATAAAGACATAAGAGTTGGAAATGGTGCAATTGTTGCAGCTAAGACTGTCGGGGAATATCACCTTGCATTACCAACTGGTAATACATTGGTTCTGAACGAATGCTATTACATGCCGAACCTGATATGCAACATTATATCGGTTTCTTTGTTGAGTAAAGAGGGATATAATTTTGTATTACAGGATAATGTTATGAACATTTTCAGTAACCAAAAGTTGGTTGGATCAGGCATGTTGTGCAATGGCATTTATGTTCTAAATCAATCAACAATTCTGAGTATAACAAACACACACAAGAGGAAGAGTTCAGAACTGAACGAATCCTTCTTGTGGCATTGTAGACTGGGTCACATCAATGCGACAAGACTAGCTAAGTTACATAAAGATGGATATTTGAATCCGTTTGAATTTTCATCTTATGACACTTGCCAGTCATGTCTCAAAGGCAAGATGACCAAAACTCCGTTTACGGGACACGGAGAAAGAGTTACTGAACTCTTGGGACTGATACATAGTGATGTATACGGTCCCATGTCTACACATGCCAGGGATGGTTCTTCGTACTTCATTACATTCACTGAAGATCTCTCTAGATTCGGATATGTGTTCCTAATGAAACACAAATCAGAAGCTTTTGAGAAATTTAGAGAATATAAACAAGAAGTCGAGAACCAAACCGGAAAAATTATTAAAATCCTTCAATCTGATCGAGGAGGTGAATACTTGAGCAATGAATTCCTGGACTTCCTAAAAGAGAATGGGATTCTCTCTCAGCTGACTCCTCCATATACACCACAGCACAACGGTGTATCGGAACGGAGGAACCGCACCCTATTAGATATGGTGCGCTCTATGATGAGCACAGCTGAGTTACCTATTTCCTTCTGGGGATATGCGCTGGAGACAGCAGCATACCTATTGAATCAAGTTCCATCTAAATCTGTACCTACCACACCATATGAGATATGGAGTGGGAAGAGGCCATATCTTAAACGAGTTAAGATATGGGGTTGTCCGGCCTATGTCAAAAGAAAAAATCCGGACAAACTCGAGGCACGGTCAGTTCTTTGCAAGTTTGTGGGATATCCAAAGAACTCATATGGGTATTTTTTCTACCACAGTGAGGAACAAAAAGTGTTTGTTGCTCAACATGCCACCTTTTTAGAAAAGGAATTTCTTGTAAAAGAAATTAGTGGCAAAGTGGTGGAGCTGGAAGAGGTTCCAGATACACAAACCGCAACTGAAGATTTAGTGGAACCAGAAGATTCAGTAGCTCCCAACGAACCTTAGCCTCTCCGCCGATCTAGTAGGGTTCCTCGCCAACCTGAGAGATACTACGGTTTTCTCATGGATGGTGGGAGAGAGGATTGCATCATGGAGGATGATGACCCAACTAGCTTCGAGCAGGCCATCATGAGTGGGGACTCAGTGAAATGGCTAAATGCTATGCGGTCCGAGATGGAATCCATGTACACCAACAAAGTATGGACTTTGGAAGTTGCTCCTGAAGGGGTAAAACCCATTGAGAGCAAGTGGATCTTCAAGAAAAAACTTGGTGTAGATGGGAAAGTGGAGACTTTCAAAGCTAAAATTGTTGCAAAGGGTTTTCATCAAAGACTAGGTGTGGACTATGACGAAACCTTTTCTCCAGTGGCTATGCTTAAATCCATCCGGATCATGCTTTCCATCGCTGCATATCATGATTACGAAATCTGGCAAATGGATGTTAAGACCGCCTTTCTAAACGGTGATTTAGAAGAGTGCGTGTACATGACTCAGCCAGAGGGCTTCGTAGATAGTGGGAGCAGCGGGAAGGTGTGCAAGCTGCTTAAATCCATTTATGGATTAAAACAAGCATCGCGCAGTTGGAACATCTTCTTTGACGTCGTTATCAAAGAGTTTGATTTCGTCAAAAACGTAGATGAACCTTATATCTACAAGAAGGTGGCAGAGAGTAAGGTTGTCTTCCTCGTATTGTACGTGGATGACATACTCTTGATAGGAAATGACATTCCTATGCTGCAATCGGTCAAGCTCTTCTTATCACAAAGATTCTCAATGAAAGATCTTGGCGATGCCTCCTGCATATTAGGAATTAGGATCTATAGAGATAGATCCAAACGGATATTGGGATTGTCCCAATCCAGGTACATTGACACCATACTAAAGAGGTTTAGTATGGAAGAATCCAAGCGTGGGAACTTAACCACGATCTCTGGAGTCACTCTTTCCAAAGAGATGTCTCCCAAGACTGGTTTGGAGAGAGCTCTCATGCAAGGGATACCCTATGCTTCAGCTGTAGGCTCTATCATGTATGCGATGCTATGTACCAGACCCGATGTAGCATACTCACTAAGTATAGTGAGTAGGTATCAAGCTGATCCTGGAGAGAGTCACTGGACAGCATTGAAGAGCATTCTCAAGTACTTACGAAGGACTAAAGAGATGCTCTTGGTGTATGGTAACGGAGAACTCCAAGTGGAGTCCTTTACCGATTCGAGCTTCCAGAGTGATAAGGACGACTCTAAGTCGCAGTCGGGATTTGTATTTACCCTTTACAGAGGGGCGGTTAGCTGGAAGAGTTCCAAGCAGAAAACCGTGGCAGACTCGACGATGGAGGCTGAATACATTGCTGCCAACGATGCTGCCAAAGAGGCTGTCTGGATCAAGAAGTTCATTACTGAACTTGGAGTGGTTCCATCCATTGAGCATCCAATACCTTTGTGTTACGATAACAATGGAGCGGTGTCTTTGGCCAAGGAACCCAGGTCCCATCAGCGGTCCAGGCATATTCTGAGGTGATATCACCTGATACGGGAGATAGTTGATCGCCGGGAGATCGAGGTCAGGAGGGTTGACACGAAGAATAACACAGCGGATCCACTCACGAAGGCCATTCCCCAGACACAGTTTGAGAGACTCTTCGGGATGCTCGGTATGCGATACTATAGCAGCTGGCCCTAGTGCAAATGGGATATTGTTAGTTGTATGTATGCCCTAGAGGCCAGTATTGTACAGATGATGTATATTATATTGGATGCTTGGACATATATAGAGATAACTTTCTTGCTCGATATGATAGTATGCTATCTGGTTTCTCTTTATCTTAACATGTATACTAGTCTCTTTATACTGTCTTAGAGTTACATGTTGGTAAAGCCCTTAGGATGTGTACTTGACTACCTGGACTATGATGCAGATCATACTAGTGGGGACATGGTAGTCCATAAGTACATCCTTCAAGGTCCCTAGTCGTAGGTGTATTGAGACGGGGCATCGATAGATCAGTATAGACTAGCGTATACGCCTCTCGACCCATGAGATGGGCGATGGATGATCCCATATCCATTGGTGTTTGACATCAGAGATGGTATACGGGTGCTCAGTGGAGACTGGGTACACTGGACGGACTCCCCGAGAACTCCCAGTTAGTATTATACCTCACGTCAGATGGCAGTTCTCTGGTGACACTTGTACAGGTTAGTCTGTAGACCCGAGATCGTCATAGAGTCTTGTGTGATTCCCACTGTACTTTGATTTCCACCTTACCACGTCCATGAGGGCGTGCAAAACGGTGGTTTTTGGGTACAGTCCGGGGTCACATGGAGGCAATGAGCGATAGGATGGGTTTCGTCTTTCCCGGTATTGGGGGTTGATGTTGCGCTGTGCTCGATTGGCCGTAACAGGGAAGTCCCTGGTCAGGGATGATTCAGAGATTTGCTGGTAAGTGTTACCAGTAGTTTCTCGACCCGTTATGAGCCTCACATCGGCACGACTTATCAGTTATTGGGGTCTGACGTTTACCACCCCTAGACTTGATATGCGACATATCAGACGAGGAGACCGGACTATACGGGAAGTGTTACCGGTTGGCTCGACGGGAGTTGTAGCAGGTTCGCTTGTTCTCTTCTGATCGTTCAATACCTGGGTGGCCGTTACGTTTAGCTGACCGCTTGTGGCTTGGGGGTGCTTGATATGATCATCACCCACTGCCAGTGTATTGACGAGTCTTAGAGTCCCATAAAGGAGTTACCTAGTCCAGGCGAAACGTTGTGGTGCGCGTATGCGATATGCGCATGGACCGAGTTAAAATGCGCGTATAGGATACCGTATATTGATCGGCCGGCTTGTTATTGGTGGGGTCGTATGTGATATGACCGGATTGATAAATCAAGTGTTGATTTATCATTTAACCATTAGCTTCTCACTTGAAATCCTTTCTTGAGTTTGATGGATGTATGCATGCATGTATGCTTTCTTTATAGATTCATGCACATATGGATGTACATACATACACACATACATACATACATACATCCTTCATGGTTGTACATACATGAAAATGGTGGCAATATAAGACTCACATCATGGTTTGATTTCTATATAAATTATTATTGCATTTGATTTAAAAACAAAAGAAAAGAAAAGGATAATTCATGGATACTTTCTACACTCTTCTTGACCTAACCATGCTCACCCACCATTTAACCATGGATTACTTTTCCTTTTGGTTTTTAACTCAAGTTCAATAATTGTTCAACCATGGTTTGAGATGAGAGATAAAAAATATATATAGATATATTTTCTATTTTCAAGTGAGAGGTTTTTCTTTTCTCTTGTTCAAAAAGGCCACCATCTTCTTCCTCCTTCATCTTTTGCTCTCTAGATTTTTCTAGTGAGCAAGTTATTCATCAAGATAGGATTTTTAAGTGAGAAAAGCCACCACAACATCATTCTACACAAGTCTTGCCCACTTGTTTACAGTGTTAGCTTCAATTTTTCATTCTTGATCTTGCGAAGTTGCTAGCTTGGACAAAGCGGACTCCGGGTGGATCATCGGTGACCTAGAGGAGTTCAAGCGGACCTTTTCCAAACCCCAAGTAGCCGATGAGTCTAGCGTAGGGAGCTACAAAGGTTGTACTCTCAAAACCCTAGCATTTCTTACCTGTGATGAAGTATAGTTCTTGAAACCCTAATTTTCTAGGAATGATTCTTTATATACTTAGTTAGCACCCTAAAATTTTAATCTTTGGTACATGTGATGCTTCCAATCCCTTCATGAGGTGCTAGGTAAACCCAACTGTTAGGTTGGACACGGGATTCCATTTCCCGTCTTGTCCGCGTTTCTTTTATCGACCCCAGAGTCGGTAATTCTTCGCCTTCTTCCCCACCACCTACCACGACCGCGATGGACCCAAATCCATCAAACTTTAACACCACTCTGCCACCGCCCGCAGGTGCGCAGAATTCTCCACGCATTTCTCTCCAAAAGAGATGCTATCCTACACGTGTTCCCTTTCCTACCTGTCTTTCTATACCACCTGCCAACGGGGAAAATTTTGAAATCAACCCCCAATTCATCAAACTGTTACCCAAATTTCACGGTCTTGATTCTGAAAACGCATACATGTTTATTTCCAAATTTGGAAACGTATGCGCTTTGATGAGTAATTCACAACTGTCTTTGGATGCTCTGCGTTTACGTCTTCTCCCATTCACTTTGTGCGACTTAGCCGAGAAGTGGCTTTACATCACACCCGCACATTCTATTTCAACATGGGACGAATTCGTTGCAGTATTCCTTAAGAAATTTTATCCCAATCACAAGACCAGCCGTGTTCGGAGCAAAATCTTCAAATTTACCCAACTTCCCAATGAACCATATTGGAAATGCTTTGAATGGTTCAAGGATCTTCTTATCCAATGTCCTCATCACGGAATCTCCAGATGGGATTTGTGTCGAATTATCTATGAGGGTATTGATCTCACTACTAGACAGATGCTTGAAACCATGTGTCATTGCCAATTCCTATCTAAAGATGATGGTGAAGCTTGGAAATACCTAGAAGATTTAGCTCAAAACACATCACAATGGGAAAGTGTTAGACCACCACCGCCTAGGGAAGATGTCAATCAGTTCGATGTTTCCGTCACAATGAAAGACGAAATGGCCGCAATTCAAAGGAAACTCGATGCTATAGAAAACAAAATTTCTTCAGCCTTCCTAAACCAATCCACACTTCCCAAAACCGTGTGTGGCTGCTGTTCAAACCCTTCACATTTGACAGAAGAATGTCCTTTGAATGTGCCGTTTCAAGGTCACACTAAGGCTGCATTTCAGCAAAGACCTGGAAACGATCCTTCTTCTTCCTCATATAATCAAGATTGGAGGAATCGCCCTAATTTTTCTTGGATCCAACACCAACCTCAATACACGGATCCAAATCAAAACAATTTTCAAAGGGATCTTCCACTACAACAACAACCACACTAATTGAGTCAGCACCCCTACCAATCACAAAATTTCCAAAATCCGGCCAACACTTTTGCACCACATGAAAACTCTTTGCAATTGGCCAGTACTGATAATACCTCTGCACTAGTACAAACCTTGGTTACTTTCATGAAACAATCCATCCAAGGGTCGGCAAGTTTTCAATCTTCCGTCGATAATATGATGAAGATCATTCTCACTCAAAATGAGAATATTAAATCGATGGAAGCACAAATTGAACGAATAATAGCCGAAATAAGTGCTAGAGAAAAAGGAAATCTTCCATCTCAACCCCTACCAGATCCTGGACCTTCACATTGCACTAATGTGGATGCTTTTACAACGTTGAGGTCTGGAAGAGTGCTAGACAATCATGTGGGTGAACAAATTGATAATGGTGAATTGATCATTAACACCCTGGCTTCCACTTCCACTTCCATTCCCACTTCTACCTCTTGTCCTATTTCGTCTAATTTACCGTCTTCTTCCGAGCCTATTCTCCATTTTCCCAAAGGCTCGAACCCTCCACCCACCTCACCTTTTCCACCCCCACAAACTTCTCCACAAATATTGGACCCAACACTTATTGATAGAGCTCCATTTCCAAATAGGTTGAGGCCTAATAAACATGATGCCCAAATGGAGAAGCTTGTGGACATGTTTAAGGAAGTTAACATCAACATCCCTCTCCTAGATGCTATCCAACAAGTTCCGTCCTATGCGAAAATTCTTAAGAACTTGTGCATTAGGAAGAGGAAGACTCAAGTGCCCAAGAAGATATTCATCGCAAAGACTATAGACACGGCTTTCCCCCAACAATTACCAAGAAAACATAAGGATCCTGGCTATCCTACGATTTCCATTTCTATCGGGGAAAAACACATCAACCGTGCTCTACTAAACCTTGGCGCTTGTGTTAACTTGCTTCCATACTCGGTTTACGAGCAGTTAGGTATCGGAGTGTTAAAGCCCTCGAGCATAACTCTCCAGATAGTTGACCGATCAATCACCAAACCTAGGGGTGAATTGGAGGACGTGTTAATAAAAATTGGGGAATTTGTATTCCCTGTGAACTTTATTGTACTTGATACACAGCCTGTAGCAAACCCACGGAATCAAATTCCGGTGATCCTTGGTCGCCCCTTTTTGGCCACTTCCAATGCTATCATCAACTGTCGTAATGGCTCTATGACCCTAACCTTCGGGAATAGGTCAATTGAGCTAAACATTTACAAGTTGGGAAGTGTACCCTCTGAACCTACTGCTCAGGTCTGTTCTGTTGAATTAATGGATGTCGACAGCAGCGAATTTGACAATCCTCATGATACTGATCTTGACTCTTTTCATATGTTATTGTTTGACCCAACTATGTATCATACACATACAGACTCTTCCACCGAGATGTCCGGGTCAACAACTAACACTGATTATGAACCGGTTTTAGAGTCTGAAGATCACCCCGCGCTTTGTGATGACATTATTCTTCAGGGTATTGATGGAATCTTCGCTGACGAACTCGCATTTTTGAAAGACACGGGTGTTGAGATGAATCATCTCCCAATCAATGAAACTGAACCTCCACCACTTTTTCTGGACTGTAAAAAGAATGCGAGTAATCCATCACATACACTGCATCGTCTCTCCAAAATGAGATGCACACACATTCTTGTAAGTCCACGTTGCGACCCCCGGTGCTTACGGGGAGGCGGAAACGGTATAAAAAACAAATTTTTATCGCAAGAGGCAACATGGACTAAACAAGGTCGGGATCGTGTCTAAACTAAACTAGCAAACTTGCTAAAGAGATTTAGCTACTCGGATGAAGATGGTTATACCTAAACTTGAACTCCTTCTTCTTCAAACTTTTGTAGAGGTTGATGGTTCTCTTCTTGTCGCCTTCTTCCGTCGAAGATGGATCCACCTCGAGGGTTCAACCTTTGGGCTCTTTCTCGAACTTGGATTGAACTAGAATCTCCGGCTTGCTAAACCCTTGATCCTAGAGTGAGTAGAGAGTGTCTAAGGGGTGCTTTTCTTTTTAAAGAGAGGGATTCTCAACACATGAGAAGGTTTCTCTTTTGCTAGAGGAAGAAGAAGATGAAGTGAGGAGAGAGAAGCTAACTGAGATAATGAGCTCTCTTTTGCTATCTTGCAACCATAATGCAAAAGAAAAAGAATTATCAAATAATAATAATGATGAAAATGAAAAGGTTGATGGAAAGTTTTAGAATGACCATTATCATTTCAAACATTTAATGAATTTGCTAGAATCAAAGAGCATCTTCATTTGTAATGATGATGGTCAAAACTTCAACCATGGTCAACAAGTCAACCATGGTCAACAAGTCAACAAAAAACCAACCATGACACTTTTTCATTTTATTAATATTATTAATTGATAAAACATAAATCCATTAGGGTTTGGAAAAAAGACGACTATCAACTGTGCATGCGCACCCGTTCCGAAACCCTAATGAAAGTCATCTTCCTCCTGCATTCTTGTTCCGAGGAACATGAATACTGAGAGATAAAAGCAACCCCAAAACATATACCGGTATCTGACTCAAACCAGAGCCAACCAGTAAAATCCGTCCGGACTCCAAACGTGCACAAGTGCGCGGATGAGAACGAACCCTGTCGCAAAACCATGCGACCTCTACTCTGTTTTGCCCAGAGGCGAATACCCTCTGTGTGGGACTCTAAAGACTCGACACTACGCTGGGAGTGGGTTTAACCACAGACCGCAAGCGGCACTAGCTGTGCGTAACGGTCCCCAGGTAGATGTCGACAAGAAGGCTGACGAGGTGAAACCCCATCGGAACTCCTACTGAGTCTGAATATGACAGTCTCCGTACAGTCCGGTCTGTTCGTCTAATACATCGCATGTCGGGCCTAGGGGGCGGTAAAACGTCAGTCCCCTAATAGCGGTACAAGTCGTGCCGGAGTGAAGCCCAAAACACCCTGAGATAACACTGGAACCTACCAGTATATCTCGCTTGCCCTGGCCAGGGACTACTCGTGTAATGGCTCTCCTAGACACAGCGCGATGTCAACCCCCAATACCGGGAGAGACGAATCCTGTCTAACCGTCACTGCCTCCAAGTGCTTCGGGACTGCACCCAACCACCACCTGTTTGCACGACTCCTTTGAGCCGTGGTAGGGTAGTGATCAAAGTGCAGTGGGAACACACTTGAGGCGAAGTGCCAGTGTCAAGTCAGCGGACTAAGCTGTACTCATGTCACCTGGGAACTGATAACTGACGATAGGTATAATACCAACCTGTCAGTTCCCGACGAGTCCTGTCCAGTGTACTCGTAACCCAACGAGCACCCGCATACTATCTCCAGTACGACGTACTGATGGCTGTGGGACAGACCATCTCCCACACTGGGATGAGAAGCGCATACGCTAGTCTACTCCGGAGTATCGATGCCCTGTCTCGATAGTCCTGCGACTAGGGACCTGTATAAGGATGTACTTATAGATTACCCAGCCCCCACTGGTGTGACTGCCATCACAACGCTGGTAATCAAGCAAAAGATCCTAAGGGCTCCACTAATGCGTATAAGTGATATAGTAAAATAAACACAAGTACACATTGAAGTAGAAACAAACCAAGTAGCATACTACTATATTGAGCAAGATTGTTTATACAAGGTGAATATCCCAAGCTTCCATTAAGTAATATACAAACTAGTATGATACAGTAATGGCCTCTAGGGCATATACACTAACAATCTCCCACTTGCACTAAGGCCATGAACTGGCGTATCGAAGACCTATCATCTCGATCAGCCGCTCGAACTGAGTCTGGGGTAAGGCCTTGGTGAATGGATCTGCAGTGTTCTCTTCTGAAGCAACCCTCCGAACCTCGATCTCCTTGCGATCCACGATCTCCCTGATCAGGTGATACCGCCTCAAGATGTGCCTGGATCTCTGATGGGACCTGGGTTCCTTCGCTAAAGCTATAGCCCCGTTGTTTTCGCAATACAGAGGTATTGGGTCAACAATGGACGGAACCACCTGAAGTTCTTTTAAGAACTTCCTCATCCAGACAGCTTCTTTTGCGGCATCAGATGCAGCAATGTATTCCGCTTCCATAGTCGAGTCTGCAACGGTTTCCTGTTTGGAGCTCTTCCAACGCACCTCCCCTCCATTGAGGGTAAAGACAAAACCCGACATGGACTTGGAATCATCCTTGTCACTCTGGAAGCTGGAGTCAGCAAAGGCCTCGATCTAGAGGTCTTTTCCTCCATACACCAAGAACATCTCCTTAGTCCTTCTCAGGTACTTGAGAATGTTCTTTACTGCTATCCAGTGTTTCTCCCCAGGGTTTGACTGATACCGGCTTACCACACTCAGTGCATAAGCTACATCCGGTCTGGTACACAACATCGCATACATTATAGAGCCTACCGCAGAAGCGTAGGGTATAATAGACATGCGATCCCTCTCCAAATCAGTCTTGGGAGACATCTCTTTAGAGAGGGTGATCTCGTGACAAGCCGGTAGGTTACCGCGCTTGGAATCTTCCATACTGAATCTCTTCACTATGGTGTCGATGTACCTGGACTGAGAAAGTCCTAATATCCTCTTGGATCTATCACGATGGATCCGGATCCCCAGGATGTATGAGGAATCACCCAGGTCTTTCATGGAGAACCTGTGCGACAAGAACCCCTTGACAGATTGTAGCATAGGAATGTCATTTCCTATTAAGAGAATGTCATCCACGTATAAAACGAGGAATACTACAGTTCTCGCTACAAATCTACTATAGATGCATGGTTCATCTGGATTTTTGATAAAGCCAAATTCTTTGACCGTCTCATCAAAACAGATGTTCCAACTCCGCGATGCCTGCTTTAGTCCATAGATGGACTTAAGCAACTTGCACACCTTTCCGCTGCTCCCACTCTGAATGAAACCCTCTGGCTGATCCATATAGACACACTCCTCTAAATTTCCATTTAGAAAAGCGGTCTTTACGTCCATCTGCCAAATCTCATAATCGTGGAAAGCAGCAATGGCAAGAAGGATCCGAATGGATTTCAGCATAGCCACTGGAGAAAAGGTTTCGTCATAGTCCAAGCCAGGTCTTTGACGGAAACCCTTTGCTACAAGTCTAGCTTTATAGGTCTCAACCTGTCCATCTACACCAATCTTCCTTTTGAAGATCCACTTGCATCCTACGGGTTTTACCCCGTCTGGAGCAATGTCCAACGTCCATACTTTGTTGGTGTACATGGACTCCATTTCGGTCCGCATTGCATCCAGCCATTTTACCGAGTCAACGCTCTGAACGGCCTACTGGAAGCTAGTAGGCTCATCATAATCTATGATGCAATCCTCTCTATCCCCGTCTATGAGAAAACCGTAGTATCTCTCGGGCGGATGAGACTGCCTACTACTCCTGCGGAGCGGCATAGGAATGTCCTGTTCTTTTGAACTTTCTGGCTCTTCCAAGCTTTCAGTAATAGCTTGTGGTTCTCGAATTTCTTCCAGTTCTATTGCGTTCCCACTTATCTGAGTTTCCAAAAACTCAGTTTCCAAGAAGCGGGCATGTTGAGAAACAAAAACCTTTTGTTCCTCAGCGGAATAGAACAGATACCCCCTGGAGTTCTTTGGGTATCCCACAAACTTGCACTGTACTGAGCGTGCCTCGAGCTTGTCCGCATGCTGCTTTTTTACAAAAGCTGGACATCCCCATATCTTAAGGTACTTAAGACAGGGTTTCTTCCCACTCCACATCTGATATGGAGTGGTAGGCACAGTCTTGGTGGGAGCTTTGTTCAAGAGATATGCAGCTGCTTCTAGTGCATAGCCCCAGAAAGATCGCGGTAACTCAGCCTTACTCATCATGGAACGAACCATATCCAATAGGGTTCGATTCCTCCTTTCCGATACACCGTTATGTTGCGGAGTGTATGGAGGAGTACGCTGAGAGAGAATTCCATTCTCTTTTAAATAGTCCAGGAACTCGGCACTCAAGTATTCACCACCTCGATCCGATCTTAGAATCTTAATACTTTTGCCTGTTTGTTTTTCAACTTCATTCTTGTAATCCCGAAATTTCTCAAAGGCCTCGGATTTGTGCTTCATTAAGAAGACATGTCCATACCTAGAGAAATCGTCTGTGAAAGTAATGAAGTATGAATAACCGCTTCGCGCATGTGTAGACATTGGACCACACACGTCACTGTGTATAAGTCCCAAGAGCTCGCTCGCTCTTACTCCGTGTCCAGTGAACGGAGTCTTTGTCATCTTTCCCATGAGACAAGATTCACAAGTGGCATAAGACTGATACTCGAACGGATCCAAGTATCCTTCTTTATGTAACTTAGTCAACCGTGTCTCATTGATGTGACCCAGTCTACAATGCCATAAGAAAGCCTGATTGATATCTGGAGACTTTCTTTTGTGTGTATTCTGGACATTGAAAATCTGTGGTTGGTTTAACACGTATATACCATTGCTCAGTGTACCTGACCCAATCAGAACTTGATTAAGGTGAATGTTTACAACATTACTTACAAACGCAAATTCATAAACTTCTTTAGAAACCAAAGATACAGAAATGATATTACAAGTTGCGTTGGGTACAAAAAAGCAATTACGCAAAACCAAAACATGCCCATCTGTCATTCCCGGGTGATAGTCCCCCACGGCTTTAGCATCCATGCTAGCTCCGTTCGCAACTCTGAGGGTCATGTTACCTGCCTTCAAAAACCTACGGTTTCTCAACGCCTGCAAAGAATTACAGATATGAGATCCTGATCCGGTATCCAATACCCAGGAAGTAGATTTTATAGAAAGACAGTTTTCAATAACATACACACCTGAAGCTGAAGCCGCAACCTGCTTCAGTTCCTGTGTCCTGGCCTTCCAAGCCCTGCAATCTTTCTTCCAGTGTCCACTCTTATGACAATAGAAGCATTCCTCTTTCCCTATAAGCTTCCCCGCAATCTTTGTTGCCTTTTCCTTTCCCTTCGTACCCACTTTACTAACACCGCCTCTTGGTTTGGCGGGGGCTTTCTTTCTCTTTCCCTTGGCTTTCGCCTTGGACCTAGAGGAAGAAGATCCTCCTACAAACAAAGAGGGTGTTTCCCTACCTTTCTGTAGGGTGCCCTCTGCGCTTTTCAGCAAGTTGAGGAGTTCTTAAAGTTCAACTTCCTTTCTTGTAAGTTGAAGTTCAGTATAAACTGGGCGTAAGTGGATGGAAGGGACTGGAGGATTAAATCCGTATAGAGTTCACTTTCCAACGTGGTCCCAAGTTCCGCGAGCTCCTCAATGTAGCCAATCATCTTAAGCACGTGGTCCGCTACCGATGATCCGACGGCCAACCTTGCCGAAAATAACTTCTTCGACAATTCGTATCTTGCGATACGAGACTGCTCTCCATACAGTTCTTTTGTATGAAGAAATATGGATTCCAAATCCATATTCTCGTGCCTCCTCTGGTGTTCGTTGTCCATAGAGGCAAGCACGAGGCATTTGGCCTTCGCGCAATCAATCTCCCAAGTCTTACGGATTTCCTTATCCGCGACGCTGGAGGTGGGACCTGGGACGGGGGGAGCTTTGGTGGTAAGAAGATACCCCAGCTTGTCGTAAGTGATTGCCATTTTGACATTCCTGAGCCAATCTTTGTAGTTTGGCCCTGTCAGTATATTTTTATCTAGAAGTAACTTAAGTCCAGTCATTTCGATTTGGTCGCTGCAGGGGGAGAGAGAAGAAACACTTTAGCACGATGCTCTTGCAAGTTTAGAATGGTTTTTAGTTTTTCTAAACAGGATGGCTCCCACTGTCTCTCGAATCCCTCCTCAAACCATAAAGGAAGAATTAGTCGGGATCAATCCCACCGCACAATACTTGCTTAACCGTTCAGCCAGGCCAGTGTCGGTACTTCGAGGGAGGTTTTCCAACGCTTTCGCGAAGTTCCTTAATTAAATAACCTCTTTTCCCTGGGGGCGTAGCCCCGCTAACACCTTTCTAGGCACCTACTAGGTTTATAGCATTGATCGTTTAATGAGAAATTTCCCGAGGAGTAGCATATACTCACAGTAGGATCGGGATCCAAATATCATCGCGTGACGAAAATGAAGGAATCCTACCATAATCATCACACTCCAAATGGTATGCAAATCTAGCAAGTTTCAGTACTTATGAAACTCCCGATGTGGATTTTTGCCCCATGCTCTTATGACCTTGACGAAGGTCAACAAATCATAAGTCACATGTCAAGTTCTGCCCGTCATTATCCAGGTTAATTTGAACCCACCCGTATATACCCTTGACGAAGGTCAACAAGGCAATACGACTGTCCCAAACCAACGCATCTATCTATGCTACATATGAACACCCAACAGCTACCAATCTCTATGTCTTGACGAAGGTCAACAAACATAGCTTGAATACTATTGAATATTCATACGAAACGACGGAGGGCTACGAATGGTTTTGGCGAAACCGTGAACGTAGTGAACTTGATTTAATCGATGGAACGAGATAGCTTTTAGAAGGAGTGGCTCAATCTCCGCATTTAAAAGTTAGTTTTGAAAAGAACCGAGTGGTTTTTCGAAAGTGTTCCAACGACTTCAACTTGGTTTATTATCTTGCATTAGTTCTTTTAATGCGTGATATTCTTGCATTAGTTCTTTTAATGCGTCCCATCAATTAATCCTACCATTGCAGAAAACAACCAAAATATGACGTACGCTTATGCCATATGCATTCGCCACGGGGCCCCGTCATCACCCGTTAGGTTACTTAACTAACGACAGAGCGGGGGCTGGGCTAGCGCGGCTGTAAAACATAAGCAACGCCTAAATAGTTATAGATATAGCAATAGTAGACATTACAGATCACAGATGAATGCATTGGATATACTAGGAATCCGCAATCCGTTCGAGCCTGTAACGAAAAGCGGATTACACGGTCGCGGTGAATAGCCAAATACCCCACCCAAGACCCCTACGGGTGCGGCAAACTACCCGCCAAGTACTCGACAGTTTGTGCACCCCTCCATGGGTCTATCTTAGGAGCAAAAATAGTAAAAAGAATTATACAATGACGGCTACAACCCCGACCCGGTTGTGCGGCCAAACAAATAATAATATTACATCAATTTACATTTACAAATGAATGAAAGAAAAACAAAAGCTCATCTCACATCCACCCCGGCTATTCACCCGCGACAGTCCAACACATTCATATACACATTCCAATATCAAACACAGATCATGTATAACCCCGACTAATCGACTTATAGCGATTAGCCGACGTTCAATACATGCAAACATCACATATATAACCATCATAGTCAAAGTGTAGTGAAGTTCGGAAAAAATACGAAATTATAGGACCCCAAAAGTAAATTTCTGTTCTGGAGAATCTGGGCACATATAATATATTTTAAAAATCCCAAAACCAACACAGACACACACTGCACGAAAAACGATGCAGAGAAGACAACAAACGGCGGCGGTTCCGCGGCACATGCCTACCTCGTGCCGCTGAACCGCGGCGGTTTGAACGAAACAGTGGATCGTTTTTCATGGGTGTTCTAACAAAACCCTGAGCCGAATTTAGGTGTATAACAAATCTTGTTTTGACCAGAAATTTTTTTAACAGAAACTAGGATTTTGAAAAAGTTTGGTTTTTAGAATTTTTCGGTTCCGAACTTCGTTACACTTCACTACCAAGCTAGTTTAAGTTTAGTTAGGCTCTGATACCACTGTAAGTCCACGTTGCGACCCCCGGTGCTTACGGGGAGGCGGAAACGGTATAAAAAACAAATTTTTATCGCAAGAGGCAACATGGACTAAACAAGGTCGGGATCGTGTCTAAACTAAACTAGCAAACTTGCTAAAGAGATTTAGCTACTCGGATGAAGATGGTTATACCTAAACTTGAACTCCTTCTTCTTCAAACTTTTGTAGAGGTTGATGGTTCTCTTCTTGTCGCCTTCTTCCGTCGAAGATGGATCCACCTCGAGGGTTCAACCTTTGGGCTCTTTCTCGAACTTGGAGTGAACTAGAATCTCCGGCTTGCTAAACCCTTGATCCTAGAGTGAGTAGAGAGTGTCTAAGGGGTGCTTTTCTTTTTAAAGAGAGGGATTCTCAACACATGAGAAGGTTTCTCTTTTGCTAGAGGAAGAAGAAGATGAAGTGAGGAGAGAGAAGCTAAATGAGATAATGAGCTCTCTTTTGCTATCTTGCAACCATAATGCAAAAGAAAAAGAATTATCAAATAATAATAATGATGAAAATGAAAAGGTTGATGGAAAGTTTTAGAATGACCATTATCATTTCAAACATTTAATGAATTTGCTAGAATCAAAGAGCATCTTCATTTGTAATGATGATGGTCAAAACTTCAACCATGGTCAACAAGTCAACCATGGTCAACAAGTCAACAAAAAACCAACCATGACACTTTTTCATTTTATTAATATTATTAATTGATAAAACATAAATCCATTAGGGTTTGGAAAAAAGACGACTGTCAACTGTGCATGCGCACCCGTTCCGAAACCCTAATGAAAGTCATCTTCCTCCTGCTCAAATAACTGTGCATACACACCTGCATTCTTGTTCCGAGGAACATGAATACTGAGAGATAAAAGCAACCCCAAAACATATACCGGTATCTGACTCAAACCAGAGCCAACCAGTAAAATCCGTCCGGACTCCAAACGTGCACAAGTGCGCGGATGAGAACGAACCCTGTCGCAAAACCATGCGACCTCTACTCTGTTTTGCCCAGAGGCGAATACCCTCTGTGTGGGACTCTAAAGACTCGACACTACGCTGGGAGTGGGTTTAACCACAGACCGCAAGCGGCACTAGCTGTGCGTAACGGTCCCCAGGTAGATGTCGACAAGAAGGCTGACGAGGTGAAACCCCATCGGAACTCCTACTGAGTCTGAATGTGACAGTCTCCGTACAGTCCGGTCTGTTCGTCTAATACATCGCATGTCGGGCCTAGGGGGCGGTAAAACGTCAGTCCCCTAATAGCGGTACAAGTCGTGCCGGAGTGAAGCCCAAAACACCCTGAGATAACACTGGAACCTACCAGTATATCTCGCTTGCCCTGGCCAGGGACTACTCGTGTAATGGCTCTCCTAGACACAGCGCGATGTCAACCCCCAATACCGGGAGAGACGAATCCTGTCTAACCGTCACTGCCTCCAAGTGCTTCGGGACTGCACCCAACCACCACCTGTTTGCACGACTCCTTTGAGCCGTGGTAGGGTAGTGATCAAAGTGCAGTGGGAACACACTTGAGGCGAAGTGCCAGTGTCAAGTCAGCGGACTAAGCTGTACTCATGTCACCTGGGAACTGATAACTGACGATAGGTATAATACCAACCTGTCAGTTCCCGACGAGTCCTGTCCAGTGTACTCGTAACCCAACGAGCACCCGCATACTATCTCCAGTACGACGTACTGATGGCTGTGGGACAGACCATCTCCCACACTGGGATGAGAAGCGCATACGCTAGTCTACTCCGGAGTATCGATGCCCTGTCTCGATAGTCCTGCGACTAGGGACCTGTATAAGGATGTGCTTATAGATTACCCAGCCCCCACTAGTGTGACTGCCATCACAACGCTGGTAATCAAGCAAAAGATCCTAAGGGCTCCACTAATGCGTATAAGTGATATAGTAAAATAAACACAAGTACACATTGAAGTAGAAACAAACCAAGTAGCATACTACTATATTGAGCAAGATTGTTTATACAAGGTGAATATCCCAAGCTTCCATTAAGTAATATACAAACTAGTATGATACAGTAATGGCCTCTAGGGCATATACACTAACAATTCTATTCCACCACTTACCCTTTCCCCACTTCTTCTTCCACCAACCAGAGCACTACATTGATAAAATATTCGAATAGTTGGTGTTGACTTTCGGTCTTTGCAAATCTTGGCATCGACCAATAATTCTTAAACCCCTCATGTGATTTTCAAAGATTAACATTGTTTAACTCAAGTTTGGGGGGGGTATAATCTGGCTCTTGAAATGAAATTTTTTTACAAAATGATGAGCCAAAAATAAGTTTGGGGGAGGATCTTCACTTAAATAGTTTGCCCCCATTAATAAATTTCCTCCCAGGCTTACAGGTTTTTGAGATCTAGCAGAAGGCAACAGTGAGGACACTGTTGAAAACAAGTTTGGGGGAGGTTTGTGCTTATTTTCGCATCATTTGCATCATACTTTGCATAAGCACAAAACATTTTGAAAAACTCATAAAAATTTAATAATTTTCAAAAATATAAAAATAAAAATAAAAATATTTTTGTACATAAATAAGATAATAAAAGATTAGATAGTGAAAAATTACATCCAAAAGATTAGAAAAATTTAAGAAAAACAAGAAAATTAGAAGTTTTCTTATACGAAATAGTAATAAGTAGTTATGAGCCGTTGTCCCAAGGGTTAGTAAGATGAAAGAAGTCACTAATCTGAGGATAAAAATAAGTCTGAAAAATAGTTCCTATTCTGGAAGCCAAACATTTTGAACGTTGATACCCTGCTATTCGCACTTACACACGTCTTGAAACTCGGGATAGTAGAGGATACCTTGAAATGCTCTTGTCTTAAAGCCAAAGTATGAAGCAAAATAAAAAAAATGAATAAAATATAAAATGGTGAGAAAAATGAACACTGGTTTTGTTATCGCCAAGGCAGCAATAAAAAAATATAGCGAGGGTGCCTCTTCACCTAGTGACCTAAGGCCAACTGGTCTGGGAGTCACTGCTAAGCCTTAGGTGGTGCAAGACGAGAAAATACACCTAATAAGCAAGCACATGAGTAATCGATCGGTTAGTACCTCAAGAAGTATTAACGGTCGCATTAAAGTGTGTGAGCAAATCCATCTAAATAATCATAAATTAAAAAGTACTGAGGCAGATGGACAATAGTATGATAGCTTGAAATGAATTCTCCGGGTGTAGGGATGTTCATTATACACACGTATGGTTATATGATCGATGTTTGGAAGAAAGATAGGAATGAAAGATAAGACGATGTTTTATTGAGGGATGATGTGATTTCTGACATCTTTTCATGACCATTAAGATATGGCTCATAACAACCGAAAAGCTAGCTTAGTTGGAAACCCTAATTTTCAAAGTCTTTCTTTTACGATTCTTTTCTTTAAATGTAATATTCATGATCTTCCTTTTATTATTGGATTTTGTGAGTGCAATCCGCTGAAAACCCTCAGGAGACAACACTCCTCCTACTAGGGACACTTAGAGGTTTAAAGGCTTGTTGCATGTGCTCAGTGCAATCGTGATGCCTACGAAAGTGTGCTAGTTAGTTTTTCTCTTTCTTTATTTTTTCCTTCTCTTTTTAATAAAACAGTTCGCTCGAGACGACCGAAAATAAGTTTGGGGGAATTTGATCAGTCGAAAATAATGTATTTATAATACGTCAATTTCCCTATCATTTGCACTCATCTAGTATTGTTCGGTTTGCATATTATACATATTAGCAAAACAGTCGTAAAATACCAGATTACCTGTGTTGTATATTAAAACCGACATTTCTGAAGGAAATTGAGTGTTTATGATGGCATCGCATCATCTTTGTATCGCGCAACACTTTTCTCGAGAATCTGTGCAGGAAATTGCAGGAAAAGAGCCAAAACAGTTAAAAGTGCTGAGAAAAATACGCCAAGTCCAAGACTTGAGATCTGGCAGAAATATAGAAAGCAAAATGAGATTCAACATATCAGGAAAAGGCCAAAATATCAGCCTAATTAAAGCCCTGAAATCCCATGCACTGAAGCCCTCTTTGGACCGCGGATCCGCGGCCAATGGGCGCTTCCCGCTGCGGATCCGCGGCGCTTTGATGATGTCAGCGGCTCAATTTTCTGCACGTGCCTTCCAATAACGGTATAAGCTTCCAGAAGACTCCATAATGCCACGTGGCTTCATCCAGAAGGCTCGGCCTAACAAACTCAACCTAGAATATTCCCTCCAATTAACTTCTTCTAGAAGCCTCTCTCTAACAAATTTTTGGAGGGAAATTTGAAATTTGAATTCTATATCCAGGGTTTTGATGGCTTATAAAAGGAAACATAGATCTAGGGTTAAGGGTTGTTCATTCTCTCTCTCCACTCTTCATACAAGTTGAGTGACACAACTTGTAAACCCTAATTCAAATTCCAAAGCCAAATTCAAGATCCCGAGTACCAAATCAAGCGAGAAGCCTTCAACCTTTTAGGAGCGGAGCCGATCTTCAATCGAGCAAGTGATCCAAGCCGATCCGCGACTCAAGGAGACGAGCGAAGCCAAATCGACGATCGAGTTCTTCCTCTTATAGTTCTTGAGCGAATTGTAACGGAATTGTTGATAAATAAAATGTGAAATTCTTTAATCTTGCTTTCTTTTGTTAGTTATATGTATGCCCTAGAGGCCATTACTGTACATATGATGTATATTGTAATGGATGCTTGGACATATATAGGGAGGAATTTTTTGCTCGACATGATAGTATGCTATCTGGTTGTACTTTATCTTAAGATGTACTCTGATTGTCTCTATGTTACATGTTGATAAAGCCCTTAGGATATGTACTCGACTGCTAGGACTATGATGAGATCATACTAGTGGGGCCACGGTAGTCGACGAGTACTGTAACCCTTCGAAAATCGTTTAGGCAGTTTTTCAGTAATCGGTTAATTTTTCGGCTTTTTCCGTAAAAAGTCAAAATATGTATTTTTCATTGTAGACCTAATTATACAAAATTTAGATAAGATATTACTATAATTTTGTCACTAAAATGTCACTTATAATTTTTCTAGTTAAATAAAATTTTTTCGTAATTAATTATTTTTTTATTATTTTAAGCCTTTTTAAATACATTAAATTAGTGATAAATACAAATTTAATTAGGTAAATTTCATAATTAGGAGTCTTTATAAGCTAAAATATGGTGTTAATAAAATTGTATCATGACTTGCAACATTTTAGTTTTATGGTGTGAAAATTATGAAAAAAATGATGTAAAAAGGGTTTTTTTTTGTAAAAATTTGATGTGAAATGCATTAAATGAGATGTGAGGGATCTTTTTGACCTAGAAACTTCTCCAAAAACCCCACACCCTCCTCCTCTTCACCTCTGGCCGAAAATAGCAGCAGCTCCCCCCTCTTTTCACCTCAATTCTTGCTTCAAAAATCATGAAAAATCATGAAAAATCCATAAAAATTCACCATTTTCTTCTCCAATTCAAAGACAAACCCTAATCCACTCTCTCCTCAACCAAATTTAGTTCAAAACTAGGAGAAAGCAGGCTTCTTTGGTGGCTTGATCATGCTAGGGTTCCACTTGTGAGGTAAAATCCTAAATTAGTTTGTTAACTTGTAGTTATATGTGCTAAAAATTCAATTTTGAAGTATTAATTTAGTTGTAAATTCTTGTTCATGAAAAATCAAGAATGGGATTTGGTGTTGAACTAGGGTTTGAAGCATGGCTGTTAGACTTAAGTTAGGGCTTTGGTTACCTAATTGATTAGAGTGGTTAATTGGGTAATGATACGCTCGCTAAATCGTTAAATTTCGATGTTTGCATCGAATCGGTATTGAATTTGCTTACTAGATTTTTACAAAAATTAGAATGCGATCAAATTGCGTTATGTTAGTGATATAATTAGCTTCGTATAGGACTATTAGAGTGCGCGAACGTGGGGTTTCGTCTAGTCGGGTTGTAGTTTTGTCGATTTCCCCGAAATGACGATTCTAGTTAAAGATTAGCGATTTTCGTGCGTTTTCCCGCGCACCGAGTGTATGCTATGTTTAATCCGAGAGCGTCGATAATTGTATATTGTGACTTGCATCATTTTAGGTTTTGTAATCTTATGCATGGTGTTGTACAAATATAGGATCGGTCGGGGAAACATCGGACACGGCGCGTAAAGGCAAAGCGGTGGTCGGATCGGATTAGCGAGGCATTCAGGTGAGTAGATGTATTCATCTATGGGGGAATCGTCTAAATGGCGCGATGCGCCCCCTAGTTAGGATTACTTTATTTCTTGCAAGATATGCATTGTTAGTTAGCTAAGCCCCCTCATGCACATTTCATACATTTATAGCTATTCGTCTGCAAGATTTGCATAGGACATCCATATACACATGTGCGATATCACTTCGTAGGACACGAACACCATTACCATTGGCTCCTATTGCACGCGTACTATTCATGTGACTCACACGCCTTTGGTAATTTCCATGCCACGAGCACTGTAGGACCTGTTTAGTTTAGTATCACCATTTGCATTATAAACGATATATGAAATCGCATAGCATGTATATATACCTCGCATCATCTTCATACTAACATAGATTCTAGCCACAAATCACATCGCATACCTTGATATCATAGAAATTTATCATATAAAACATGTTGGGTATTATGATTTTCTTGAGGATTTCAGTATTGCTGCGATTTCTGGATTTTGGGGAAAACCGTAAGAATTTAACAAAAGCTTATATTTATCATTTTTAAAACAAAGTTGCGGTTTTCTCATGATGTATGTGTCGTCCACCATGAGTTTTCATGTTTTCTGTTGGATTTCGAGACCCGATTCGAGGAGTGGATGAACCGTCTCAGGTACATGGTGGGCCCGGTATGGTACCCCCGGGGTAAGAAGATCGAGTTGTAGACGATGAGCCTGGCAGGGGAAGACTACCTACCGGTGATATCTGGCGCGGCGGATATCCGGAGGATACCGACCGTTGTCATGAGATTGGATGATATGGGCTGATCCGGACTGACGGAGCCCGATATTTGAGACATTGATACAGTGAGATATTGAGACAGATATGATTTCATATTTGGTGTCGATGCTTGACACGGGTTTTCAGATAATTTCGGCAGAGTCTCCTCTGTATTTTCTATCCCCCAAAATGGGTACAACAAGATAATAAACCTGTAATCATAAAATGGCATCCCCAAGAGGGAGCTAGCTCTTCGCCCAAGGCGGATCACAACCACATGCAATATAATAACCATATCAAGAAAAGAGCATAAAAGAAACGCAAAATATCAGAAAACACATCGCCGGCTCAAGTGAGCTCGACCCAAAAGAAACCACAAATATACAACCTCTCAGTCTCACCACTAGGTCACATATACAATATAAAGTGGTAGATGGAGAATACTAGATACAACGATAAAGAAAAAGAAATAAAGTGTGCTCGCAACCCACCTACGGGCGATGTCGCGAGTCTGCGCAAAAGGAGCTGATAATAAGATAGCGGCCGCTACAAGACTGATGAGTCCGACCTGCAAGACACTGTGGCACAACGGGGGTGAGTTGCCAGCTCGTGAGTAAATATAACATCTAATAAGGCAATCGTAAGAATGCACACGATGCACCACAACATGCATGTCCATATGCGATATAATATCTCTTGTATGCATGCACATGTATGCAATGTCATTACTAATTCTTTAAGTGTTTTAAATGCTAAGGGTACTGCATTCTTAACTTTAGAAAATGAATATCTGTATAATAGCTAAGTACCATCAAGAAATCATCTAAAAACCCGTGTCAAGCATCGACACCAAATATGAAATCATATCTGTCTCAATATCTCACTGTATCAATGTCTCAAATATCGGGCTCCGTCAGTCCGGACGGCCCATATCATCCAATCTCACGACAACGGTCGGTATCCTCCGGATATCCGCCGCGCCAGATATCACCGGTAGGTAGTCTTTCCCTGCCAGGCTCACCGTCTACAACTCGATCTTCTTACCCCGGGGTACCATACCGGGCCCACCATGTACCCGAGACGGTTCATCCACTCCTCGAATCGGGTCTCGAAATCCAACAGAAAACATGAAAACTCATGGTGGACGACACATACATCATGAGAAAACCGCAACTTTGTTTTAAAAATGATAAATATAAGCTTTTGTTAAATTCTTGCGGTTTTCCCCAAAATCCAGAAATCGCAGCAATACTGAAATCCTCAAGAAAATCATAATACCCAACATATTTTATATGATAAATTTCTATGATATCAAGGTATGCGATGTGATTTGTGGCTAGAATCTATGTTAGTATGAAGATGATGCGAGGTATATATACATGCTATGCGATTTCATATATCGTGTATAATGCAAATGGTGATACTAAACTAAACAGGTCCTACAGTGCTCGTGGCATGGAAATTACCAAAGGCGTGTGTGTCACATGAATAGTGCGCGTGCAATAGGAGCCAATGGTAATGGTGTTCGTGTCCTACAAAGTGATATCGCACATGTGTATATGGATGTCCTATGCAAATCTTGCAGACGAATAGCTATAAATGTATGAAATGTGCATGAGGGGGCTTAGCTAACTAACAATGCATATCTTGCAAGAAATAAAGTAATCCTAAGTAGGGGGCGCCTCGCTCCATCCAGACGATTCCCCCATAGATGAATACATCTACTCACCTGAATGCCTCGCTAATCCGATCCGACCACCGCTTTGCCTTTACGCGCCGTGTCCGATGTTTCCCCGACCGATCCTATATTTGTACAACACCATGCATAAGATTACAAAACCTAAAATGATGCAAGTCACAATATACAATTATCGACGCTCTCGGATTAAACATAGCATACACTCGGTGCGCGGGAAAACGCACGAAAATCGCTAATCTTTAACTAGAATCGTCATTTCGGGGAAATCGACAAAACTACAACCCGACTAGACGAAACCCCACGTTCGCGCACTCTAATAGTCCTATACGAAGCTAATTATATCGCTAACATAACGCAATTTGATCGCATTCTAATTTTTGTAAAAATCTAGTAAGCAAATTCAATACCGATTCGATGCAAACATCGAAATTTAACGATTTAGCGAGCGTATCATTATCCAATTAACCACTCTAATCAATTAGGTAACCAAAGCCCTAACTTAAGTCTAACAGCCATGCTTCAAACCCTAGTTCAACACCAAATCCCATTCTTGATTTTTCATGAACAAGAATTTACAACTAAATTAATACTTCAAAATTGAATTTTTAGCACATATAACTACAAGTTAACAAACTAGTTTAGGATTTTACCTCACAAGTGGAACCCTAGCATGATCAAGCCACCAAAGAAGCCTCCTTTCTCTTAGTTTTGAACTAAATTTGGTTGAGGAGAGAGTGGATTAGGATTTGGCTTTGAATTGGAGAAGAAAATGGTGAATTTTTATGGATTTTTCATGATTTTTGAAGCAAGAATTTAGGTGAAAAGAGGGGGGAGCTGCTGCTATTTTCGGCCAGAGGTGAAGAGGAGGAGGGTGTGGGGTTTTTGGAGAAGTTTTAGGTCAAAAAGATCCCTCACATCTCATTTAATGCATTTCACATCAACTTTTTACAAAAAAACCCCTTTTTACATCATTTTTTTCATAATTTTCACACCATAAAACTAAAATGTTGCAAGTCATGATACAATTTTATTAACACCATATTTTAGCTTATAAAGACTCCTAATTATGAAATTTACCTAATTAAATTTGTGTAACGTGTTAAAAATGATTAAATAAATAATTAAATGAATAAAAGTGTTTAAGTGAATTTTAGGATTTTCGGTAAAGTAAAATGTATTTTTCGTAAAACCAAACCGTGATTGTTTTCATTATAATTTTTAAAATATCTATTTTAATTATGAAATTACTAGTAAATGGTGTTTATTTAGCCACTTATAAATTTTTAGTTTAATAAAATATTTTTATTAAATTAATTATTTTAAATATTAACATAAGCTTTATTTTTACACTAAATTAGTGTAAATTACAAATTTAAATGGTTTTAATTTTCAAAAATGAACCATGGCATATTAGAAATTAGTGTGTATCATGCAAAATTTATTTGCAAATTTTTCCTATTTTCTAGAGCTTTCTTGAGTTGTTATAGTAAAGAAATAAATAAATAAATAAATAAAGCATGTAAAGACTTTTATTGATGTTTCTTCTCTTGAAACTTCTACACACTTTTCCCACTTTCTTCTTTCTCTCCCTCACCTCTCTAGGGCCGGCCACAACCCCCCCATGGCTGCCCCCCCATTTACCACATCATTTTTATTCAAAATTCATCAAAAACACATCAAAAATTCAATTAAAATTCCACAAAATCCTATTTATTCCATACTCTTTATTCCTTGCTCATTTTTATATGAAATTTGGAGATGGAAGGCATGCATTTTGGAGGCTCATTTCTTGTTTGGATTTCACATTTTGAAGGTATAATTTTCTTTCTTTTGATTTATTGTTATTAGATGATCATATTAAGCTTAATTAGATTTAAAGAATTAATTCTATGTTTTTTTTAAAAAATTCAAGTTAGGTTTTGTAAATTTAAGTTATGATTTTTGTTAATTATTTAGGGTTATAATAGTTAGTTTAACACTTTTAGAATTGGAAAATATTGCATGGTTGTTGAATTGTAAAACTTTCATTTAAAATTGTTTTAAATTAGGAAATTAGCTAACTAGGTTTTTGCAAAATGTGTTTGTGGTTAATATAAAATTCTAATTTGGGTTGTTATCATTGGATTATAGTTTTAGTAGAAATGTTAGCATGTTAATGGGAAGAAAAACTTAGTTTGATTGCTAGTTTCTATGGTTAATTGATAAATTGTGATAAAATTGCTAATTGTGTAAACTAGATTTTAGAAATTCCTATATAAATGAGATTAAAAATATAATTATGGTTTCATTATATCATTATCATCATGAATTGTGGTTTAAGTCATTAATTTATGCAAAATCACGTTTTGCGGTGGAATTGTGGTATTTTGCTTGAAAAATGTTAAAATTGTTAAAAGTTGCAAACTAGAAATTTCAAATAAATGCAAAATTGTGTAATAAAAATATAGTAATGGTTTGTATAGTCTAGTAATGCTATTTAATAAGATTTATGACCATTAGTTTCATTTAAATGTCAAGTTTTGCAGAAAAACGGTATACTGGCATTTTCGGGTTTTTGCGAAATTGGACGGTTTGATAGATTTTAGGGTTTCGATGGATTTAATCGTGTTTTATGGTATAAGTAATGTGTTTTAAAACTACAAGTTGTTTGATGATGTTATCTCGATCCATCGGAGTTTGTACGCCGATATCGAGCGGTATTTGGTTCTTTTGCGTAGACGGGACATAGGTTTTAACCTATGCTTGTTCCTTGTATCGTTTGACTTTTGTATGTGATTCGGTTTACGATGCTATTTATATGTTTGCGTTTAGGCACCCTTCAAGTGGACTGCGGGCGATGAAGAGGAGGATGGCGACACCGTCGTCGGCAGACATGGACCAGGTGAGTAGATGCATATCTACGGGGGGAAGTCGGGTGGATGGCGTTTAGCACCCCCGCAACGTAGAATAGGAATAGCACTTATTGACATTAGGAAACCAGATGTGACCTAGATTCTTACTGAGTAGGACCCTGGTAATGACCCTAGGCGGGACTAGACTGATTTAGGAAAACCACTCCTGAGGATGAATACTTTGGGAGAGGTTCGTAGGTTTCTGATAGAAACATACACGCACACACTAAAACTTGACATGGCGTATACGCATATGTGTGTATATATATAAAACTAGGTATAGGTGTATATATATACACAACACGTATATGGGATTCATTGATGTGATATAATATCTGAGGTATGATGAAACAGTATAACTGGGCTTGATGCCGTGATTCTTGACTACACAGTCGTATTAAAGTGTTAGCGGATCATTAGAGAATGAGATAATGAACATTAATATATAAATTAATAAGGGTGGGGGTGATATTGAGGTACATGGAACGCTAAAATAGTACCTGGGCTGTAGCTTGTGACTGATCATGATATGATATATGTATGACTTGATTACGACATCATATAGGTATGAGCTGATGTCGATATCGTATAGGTGTGACTTGATGACGATAAGATATCGGTATAATGTACTCACAATATGACACATGTGACATGATATTTCTGAGGATAAACTAAGGATTATTCTATGATGGCAATGATATACGATTGATGTATGCGATTATAGTTTAGAACCTTGAACATGAGATGTGTTGATGATAACATTATACGAATGATGAGACACCTAGGAGATACTTGACCCGTACCCCGATATTGGGATGCCGTACGATGGATTTTACCGTACGAGGCCTAGATATGATGATTGATCCGCACTCTTGGTTCGAGGAAGCCGTACTACATACGTGACGCTTTTGAGGCTGGATCGCCGACTATTAGAGATATTGGTTCAGACCTTAGGTAGATGCTTGTTTCTTATTGACCAGTTTCTTAGGTTAGTTCCTTAGGATATTAGATGGACACTAGTTTAGGTTCGACTCACATAGTGGTAGTTGTACTCGTATCTCGCAGAGGAGTGGATAATGCACACCTGTATTTACATTCATACTATAATCATCATGGTGAATGTTTTTTATATGTTGCTATAATCAGTATAAATCTTACCTGTTAGGACACCAGCACCATTACCGATGATGCGCATATTCCACACACACTTATTTGCCGGCTCACACACATCATCATCGGTAATTGCTATGTCACGTACACTTTAGATCATATTATCTTTTATTGATAGAATCAGTTAACAACTAAACCGATATAATATTATGATTACTCTCTGATGTTAGTATAAGACATGATATTTATTACTTAGACATTCATGCATTCATATTTCATGTTATCGCACAGTAGTATGGGCATATGCCGACACTTATCATATACTTACTCATGATTTTGAGATTTGGATTTCTATGAGATTTCTGGATTTTTGGGGAAAACCGCAAAAATACATAAAAACTTCTCTCTCTCTCCTCTTCTCTTTTTTAAATAAAATGTGGTTTTCTCGTGATGTATGTGTCGTCCACCATGAGTATTTCATGTTTTCTGTTGAATTTCGAGACCCGATTCGAGGAGTGGATGAACCGTCTCGGGTACATGGTGGGCCCGGTATGGTACCCCGGGGCAAGAAGATCGAGTTGTAGACGATGATCCTGGCCGGGGAAGGCTACCTACCGGTGATGTCTGGCGCGGCGGATATCCGGAGGATACCAACCGTTGTCGTGAGATTTGATGATATAGGCCGATCCGGACTGACGGAGCCCGAGATATTGAGACTATGAGACTTGAGATTTACATGTTTGTGTCGATACTTGACAGGGATTTCCATGGATTTCATTGTTGATATTTCCGGTTTCTATACCCGTTTTACTATGATAACAGCTAAAGATTTCTTATACAGATATACCTGGATTTCAGGGTTTGTTTATTTTACATTCATGGTGCATGCATATCCATTCATATGACATAGTACTATATGAGGCACTGACACGACACGGAGTATTTGCACTTACACGTAGTATTACCCTGCTATTACTAGATGATTGGGATATAATAGTGTATTATTATGACCTAGGATAGCGTCGTGCATTCGATTTCTTTTCGTAGATGTTTTCTACTCACGAGTTGGCAACTCACCCCCGTTGTGCCAAATTGTATTACAGGTTCGATGTACAGGTTTCCGTGGCAGCTTGTTGGCACATCTTTTCTTCAGGGTGATTTGCACGGTAGCTTGGTTCACTTGTATCCGAACCACCATTGTACTTTTATTCATTTATTTGTACCTAGTAAGCTCCATCAACCATATTTGTATTACTTGATAAGTTTATAGGACCAGTCTTTTATTTCGACCTTAGAGTCGGGCATGTATTATTCTGATCTGGTGGTTTTGTTTTCTTTTGAGTTTTGAGCCTCGCCTATTGGCGTTGTATATTATTGTGCTTGTTGTGGTTGTTTCCGCCTGTTGGCGTTGATGCTAGCTCCCGTTTGGGGATGCTTTTTATTGTTTATGTATATTATACTTGTTATACCCGTTTGGGGGGCAGTTTTTACAGAGGAGACTCTGCCGAAATTTTTGGTAAAATTTGCTGATGTTTTTATACTTGTTTTCTTTTCTTTTCTTCTTTTTCTTCTTTTATGGTTTAGATTTCCGGGCTTCGGCTTACTTAGGTCACGTGGCGCCTCTAGACGCTTCGTAATCTAAGTGCCGGTCACGTTCCGTACTTTCGGGTCGTGACAAAGTTGGTATCAGAGCGCTAGGTTTAACCCTGTATAAGTCTAGGTGACCCTTGGTTGATGGAGTAGGCGATTTAGGTAGAGTAACGTACCGTGGGTATGGTCCGCGGCATACTTACGATACGCTACTCTGCTTAAGGAGCCTTAGGATGTACATTTGTTTGCACCGTTTTTCATTCGTTCCTTTGATCTATCTTCGTCGATGTCGGAGGGTGGTTCTGTTACCACGGGCGCATGGGCAGAGGGAGCTGCGGCTCGAATGCGATTACCAATAGAGTATTGGTTATTCTTGAGGATTGAAGCATTGCTTAGCGTGCGGACGAAGGGTATTCACATGCCGTCCGGATGAAGTTAAAGGGTTCGAAAGATTATCAGAAAACCATTTTCCTAAGTTTAAGGTATTCGGAAGAACATGCAGGTATTTCGATGGACCCTCTAGAAGAATGAAACCCTAACTCGACATAATGACCACGAGAACGCCCTTGAACCTTAGGGTTTACGGCAGTTCCGCGGTGCCATTAGTGAGGCTTGGGTTTGCCCTTCTACGGCTGGATCATCGATGCTGGGGTATGTACCGGATATTTTTAAACTGTACTTGAGTGTTGAGCTCTCGGGGAATTATGGGATTTTGATGGATCGATCGAAAAGTTTAATGTAGTCCGGATATCAAGTGAAGGGATCGACTATGTGGGAGACTCTAGACATGAGTATTGCCGTTGGTAGCGCAGTCAGCACACCTATGAAAGAACGAGTTCGAAGCAGTCGACATCAGAGGAAAGAGGCTCACATTGACGATAATGTTTACGATGGTGATTTAGTGATTTGAATTTCCTATTTTCGTTGATTGGATTTTTGTATTTTGAGGACTTTGTTCTACGATTGGTATTTCCTGTGTGTACCTTCATTCTATCTGTGTTTCATATATCAGTTGTATTGATGTGGTTTAGTACGCACCCAGTACACTTGATTTGGTTTTATATATTTTGAGATTTTTGATTTGATTTCGTGCATAGGGGTTACACATGATTTTGACATATGTTTTGACTTAGTTTTCATGCATTTTTGTACTGTGATTTTGATTTTGATATTCGAGGTATGTTTTCGTGCACCATGTGCACCTGATTAGGATTCTTGCGCATACTTGGCGCACTTGATGCGATTTTGTGCACACCAGATGCACTAAATCGGGGTTTTGTGCAGATTAGATGCACCTGATATTGTGTCGTGCACGCCCGTTGCACTTGACAGATGTTTTTGGTGCACACCTGTTGCACTTAGTTTTGTTTTGTGGGTATTCATGGTATCTGTAATTGGTTTCGATTTCAGTGCGCACCGGACGCACATGACATTTTATTGATATGATTGGGATTGATTTTAGTTTGAGCAGTATGTTTTCCTAATTATTATTATTGATTTAGTAACCAGGCGGGACGTGTATGTTAAATAAACGATATATATATATATATATATATATAGTTATTTTTTTAAAATTAAACGTCCGTTACTTATGCCGTGACACGTGCATTGCACGGCGATTTTCAAGAGGGGTTTTTGTATGCTTCTTTATTATGATGATTCGGCGATTTTACTAGGATGCGAACTATATATAAGTTATAGATTGATGTATATTATGATGGTTTTCATATTGAGTTTTGATATTTTATTCTCGCCATAACTCCGATGATTGCGTTATGCTTGACGGAGTTGATTTTTGTTATGTATTGATGATTTCGGAGCCCCGACGATTTGAATGTTTTGCTAAACGTTTTAGTATTTGGAGGGGGAGTTTTAATTTAAATTCGGGGACCGAATTTCTAAAAGGGGGGAAGATTGTAACGTGTTAAAAATGATTAAATAAATAATTAAATGAATAAAAGTGTTTAAGTGAATTTTAGGATTTTCGGTAAAATAAAATGTATTTTTCGTAAAACCAAACCGTGATTGTTTTCATTATAATTTTTAAAATATCTATTTTAATTATGAAATTACTAGTAAATGGTGTTTATTTAGCCACTTATAAATTTTTAGTTTAATAAAATATTTTTACTAAATTAATTATTTTAAATATTAACATAAGCTTTATTTTTACACTAAATTAGTGTAAATTACAAATTTAAATGGTTTTAATTTGCAAAAATGAACCATGGCATATTAGAAATTAGTGTGTATCATGCAAAATTTATTTGCAAATTTTTCCTATTTTCTAGAGCTTTCTTGAGTTGTTATAGTAAAGAAATAAATAAATAAATAAATAAAGCATGAAAAGACTTTTATTGATGTTTCTTCTCTTGAAACTTCTACACACTTTTCCCACTTTCTTCTTTCTCTCCCTCACCTCTCTAGGGCCGGCCACAACCCCCCCATGGCTTCCCCCCCACTTACCACATCATTTTTATTCAAAATTCATCAAAAACACATCAAAAATTCAATTAAAATTCCACAAAATCCTATTTATTCCATACTCTTTATTCCTTGCTCATTTTTATATGAAATTTGGAGATGGAAGGCATGCATTTTGGAGGCTCATTTCTTGTTTGGATTTCACATTTTGAAGGTATAATTTTCTTTCTTTTGATTTATTGTTATTAGATGATCATATTAAGCTTAATTAGATTTAATGAATTAATTCTATGTTTTTTAAAAAAAATTCAAGTTAGGTTTTGTAAATTCAAGTTATGATTTTTGTTAATTATTTAGGGTTATAATAGTTAGTTTAACACTTTTAGAATTGGAAAATATTGCATGGTTGTTGAATTGTAAAATTTTCATTTAAAATTGTTTTAAATTAGGAAATTAGCTAACTAGGTTTTTGCAAAATGTGTTTGTGGTTAATATAAAATTCTAATTTGGGTTGTTATCATTGGATTATAGTTTTAGTAGAAATGTTAGCATGTTAATGGAAAGAAAAACTTAGTTTGATTGCTAGTTTCTATGGTTAATTGATAAATTGTGATAAAATTGCTAATTTTGTAAACTAGATTTTAGAAATTCCTATATAAATGAGATTAAAAATATAATTATGGTTTCATTATATCATTATCATCATGAATTGTAGTTTAAGTCATTAATTTATGCAAAATCACGTTTTGCGGTGGAATTGTGGTATTTTGCTTGAAAAATGTTAAAATTGTTAAAAGTTGCAAACTAGAAATTTCAAATAAATGCAAAATTGTGTAATAAAAATATAGTAATGGATTGTATAGTCTAGTAATGCTATTTAATAAGTTTTATGACCATTAGTTTCATTTAAATGTCAAGTTTTGCAGAAAAACGGTATACTGGCATTTTCGGGTTTTTGCGAAATTGGACGGTTTGATAGATTTTAGGGTTTCGATGGATTTAATCGTGTTTTATGGTATAAGTAATGTGTTTTAAAACTACAAGTTGTTTGATGATGTTATCTCGATCCATCGGAGTTTGTACGCCGATATCGAGCGGTATTTGGTTCTTTTGCGTAGACGGGACATAGGTTTTAACCTATGCTTGTTCCTTGTATCGTTTGACTTTTGTATGTGATTCTGTTTACGATGCTATTTATATGTTTGCGTTTAGGTACCCTTCAAGTGGACTGCGGGCGATGAAGAGGAGGATGGCGACACCGTCGTCGGCAGACATGGACCAGGTGAGTAGATGCATATCTACGGGGGGAAGTCGGGTGGATGGCGTTTAGCACCCCCGCAACGTAGAATAGGAATAGCACTTATTGACATTAGGAAACAGATGTGACCCTAGATTCTTACTGAGTAGGACCCTGGTAATGACCCTAGGCGGGACTAGACTGATTTAGGAAAACCACACCTGAGGATGAATACTTTGGGAGAGGTTCGTAGGTTTCTGATAGAAACACACACGCACACACTAAAACTTGACATGGCATATACGCATATGTGTGTATATATATAAAACTAGGTATAGGTGTATATATATACACAACACGTATATGGGATTCATTGATGTGATATGATATCTGAGGGATGATGAAACAGTATAACTGGGCTTGATGCCGTGATTCTTGACTATACAGTCGTATTAAAGTGTTAGCGGATCATTAGAGAATGAGATAATGAACATGAATATATAAATTAATAAGGGTGGTGGTGATATTGAGGTACATGGAACGCTAAAATAGTACCTGGGCTGTAGCTTGTGACTGATCACGATATGATATATGTATGACTTGATTACGACATCATATAGGTGTGACCTGATGTCGATATCGTATAGGTGTGACTTGATGACGATAAGATATCGGTATAATGTAATCACAATATGACACATGTGACATGATATTTCTGAGGATAAACTAAGGATTATTCTATGATGGCAATGATATACGATTGATGTATGCGATTATAGTTTAGAACCTTGAACATGAGATGTGTTGATGATGACATTATACGAATGATGAGACACCTAGGAGATACTTGACCCGTACCCCGATATTGGGATGCCGTACGATGGATTTTACCGTACGAGGCCTAGATATGATGATTGATCCGCACTCTTGGTTCGAGGAAGCCGTACTACATACGTGACGCTTTTGAGGCTGGATCGCCGACTATTAGAGATATTGGTTCAGACCTTAGGTAGATGCTTGTTTCTTATTGACCAGTTTCTTAGGTTAGTTCCTTAGGATATTAGATGGACACTAGTTTAGGTTCGACTCACATAGTGGTAGTTGTACTCGTATCTCGCAGAGGAGTGGATAATGCACACCTGTATTTACATTCATACTGTAATCATCATGGTGCATGTTCTTTTATATGTTGCTATAATCAGTATAAACCTTACCTGTTAGGACACCAGCACCATTACCGATGATGCGCATATTCCACACACACTTATTTGCCGGCTCACACACATCATCATCGGTAATTGCTATGTCACGTACACTTTAGATCATATTATCTTTTATTGATAGAATCATTTAACAACTAAACCGATATAATATTATGATTACTCTTTGATGTTAGTATAAGACATGATATTTATTACTTAGACATTCATGCATTCATATTTCATGTTATCGCACAGTAGTATGGGCATATGCCGACACTTATCATATACTTACTCATGATTTTGAGATTTGGATTTCTATGAGATTTCTGGATTTTTGGGGAAAACCGCAAAAATATATAAAAACTTCTCTCTCTCCTCTTCTCTTTTTTAAATAAAATGCGGTTTTCTCGTGATGTATGTGTCGTCCACCATGAGTATTTCATGTTTTCTTTTGAATTTCGAGACCCGATTCGAGGAGTGGATGAACCGTCTCGGGTACATGGTGGGCCCGGTATGGTACCCCGGGGCAAGAAGATTGAGTTATAGACGATGAGCCTGGCAGGGGAAGGCTACCTACCGGTGATGTCTAGCGCGGTGTTCATAGCAGAATATTGCATTTTATACCGCCCATTCTTACGCTCGTGTGTTTATAGGTAGGTACTTTTAATCCGTGTTTGTTACATGTTTACAGAATACAGGTTTCCAGTACAAATATTGCAAATCAGGATAAAATCTCCACAGTTACGCTAAAAGCAGAACATCTGTAGACAGCAGATAAAAGTCGGGTTCCGGTCATCCATATCCGTCCAGTGCCGAGTACCGGTTCCCGATATAAGACATGTGACAGTGGTCATTCATGTCTGGGACAAGCACAGAGCACGAGGTGGGCTGCACAAGAATCAATGGGTGCACGGAGCTCGAGGGAGATAAAGTCAAAAGTAAAGGAAAGAGTGCAATCTTGGACTTGGAAATCTGGAGATATTCTGAAGACTTTTGCGCAGTTTAAAGTTGGCAAACACGAGGAAACAAGAAACCAGGGCAGCCAAGAAAAGCACACTGCCCAACACCTCAAAAGGGCCGCGGATCCGCGGCCAAAGGGGGGTCTTGGTCGCGGTTCCGCTGCCAAGTGGGGCCCTCTCACTGCCGAATTTCAGGGGTATTTTGGGTGTTTCATTTTATGTCTGCTGGTTGCCCTAGAACTCCATTCTCCTGCCTATAAATACAGCAGACCTGAGCTTAACCAAGGGAGCAATTTTTGGAGCTTTTCTTTAGCCTCTTTTTTGTAGTTTTGTTCTTCTTTCTTCTTCTTCTTCTTAATTCTTCCTCCATGAAATTGTAGTGAGAGCTTTTGAGTGGATGTTAATGAAGATAAGGGTTTTTTATCTTTCTTGTTAGTTTGCTCCCCCTTGAGATTTTTGCTTTCTCTTGCTCATTCAACCTCTTCATTGAGCTTGAATGGTTAAGGGTTAGTTATTGATCTCAAGGGTCGTATTTTCTCACGGGACTAGCACTTCATTTCACATGCGTTCTCTACCCTTCCCTTGATCTTGCAACCTCTTCATTGAGCTTGCAAGTTTAAGGGTTGGCTATTGATCACATGCTTGTCTTGAGTCCTAGTTTCGTATTCTTTTTATCGCTATTTATTACTTGCATTTTTCATTCTTGCTTTACTTACTTGCAATTTTATTCCATGTACTTTAATTACTTGTATCTTTTCTTTTCTTTGTTCTTTTCTTTTTGTTCTCTTTTGTTCATCTTGTGAATGTTGTAATTATTGTTGTTGTTAAGAATCCATATGATATTGTAAGTTAACATTTCTTTGCCAATTCCTTTTCCCGTTATTTTCCATTTGAACTTCGCCCAAACCATACGCAAGCGCTCCGTTAGGCACCCTACCCTGACAAGGTAACGGTGATTCCTAACCGCGACCGGTTGCGTTCGGTTTGGCCGAAGGCGAAAGCAAGAGACAAGAACGGAAGGACAAGGGTAAATAAGCCGGATTCCACGAATACCGCGCTTAAATCCCCTAATCCACGTTGTTGCCGATTGCTTAGCTTCAATTGGTCAAGACTCGGCTCAAAGGTTTTTGAGTACGGATTTCTTAGCTTACAATCTCGTATCTTTTCTTAACAACTTTATACTTGCAAATAAACACATAGGTTAGAATCAAACAAACATACAGATTCTTTATTGACTCGTCTAAGACAAGAAGGTAAGATACCACCATCTCCCTGTGGACCGACCCGTGCTCAACCGGCTAGCTGCAAAGCGACACCGTCCTGATCGCGGTTACACTTTAATTCTTTGAACATCCGACACGCCAAAAGCGTGCGATCAAATGGCGCCGTTGCCGGGGGGACGGTAGCGTATTTTCTTTCTTGTTATTCGGGTTAATATTCTTTTTGTATATATTTATATAAAAAAAAATATTCTTTTTTGTTTTTTATCATTTTTTTTGGGGCAAGAGTGCAGATTTTTGCAAGTTTGCAAACTGCAATTGTGGGGAGCAAAGTGTACATTCAAGGCTAAGGTGATTTACGAAGTACAGTGCCAAAGATCCGGGTAGTTTGACCCGCGCAAGCGAACCTTTCAAGCTTACCGGATTTGATTCAACGGGGGTTTCCTAACCCAAAACTTAACGGTACGTACTTTACTAACACCTTCTTCTCAAATCCGACGCTTCCAATATACTATTCTTTGCAGGATTCTTTGCAAGTTCGCTAGCAAACGCAAAAATTGACTAACCCGTATTTGTTGCAGCGCCGCGCTTAAACTAAAAAACGATTGTTTTATTCTTTATAGAATTTTTTTTGAATTGCGCATTGCATACATTAATACGGACTTAAGGGCAAGCGAACCCCACAACATACGGTAAAGGATTTCATCACCTTTCCCGTGGCCCACAAATCACGAACTTGAGCATAACGATTACCCGCACAAATTTTAAAAGAAATTAGACTTTAAGCCTTAAGGACTTCGCGCTCACTAGGAGAAGTTAACTGTATTTAGAAGCTTGCTTAACGGTATATTGTTTACGGGGTGTCTAGGAAAGTGTTAACGGCGAAACCGCCAAAAGAGAAAGGGTTATTTAATTAAGGAACTTCGCGAAAGCGTTGGAAAACCTCCCCTTATCTCTGCACTTACCTGGCCTCGTGATCAGTGTATCTTGAGCCTGTTTCTCGACACAGTTTTTACTTCGACAATCAAGTTCTGGAGCAGGTCTAGTTGACCTAGGTGAACCCTAGAACGAGTAGGTGTGTGGTATTTTTGTGTCATGATTGTTTTTGTCCATATTTTTTTTTGTGTATATTCCATTCTTTTGCTAACAACTAACCAAAAAAAAATAAAAAATTTCACATTCTTTTTCCCCTCCTTTTCTCTGCCTTTCTCTCTTTCTCTCTTCATATCATGGGTACTCCACCTCGCAAAACTCTTGCCGAACTTTGGTACCTACAACCAGACATTACTTCATACGGTTCTTGTTTTGGTCGAACTTCGAACGACCCCTCCATGCCGAAAATTTCTTTGAAAGATCGGATAGACGCATCTAGGACGAACAACCGGACCCCGCAATCCACTTCGTATCAACCGTTTCAAACATTCACCCCTTCTTGCGTTGATACACATTTTGAAAATCCAGTTGTAACTCCACGACCAATGTCTCTTGCTGAACGTATTGAACAATCTCGTAACCGATCTTTCACTCCTGTCACCACTTCAAATTCTTGGGATCAACAATTCCATTCACCTTCTTATCCCAATGTTGATCCCACTCCTGTCCAGCCATTCAATTCCTACCAATCCTACCCTACTTTTGCACCTTCCCTAGACATTGCTTCTACACAGCCATTTGGGGGTTTCCAGTATCCAAACGACTTCGAATCTTTTACTGAAACCCCATCACAACCTATGTCTAGTCTGGAACAGTCGTTGGAAGATTTTAGGGTAGCGTCAAGCCAACAGATGATGGATTTGACTGCGTCCATGGCCGCCCTCATGCAACCTAGTGACCCGGTAGCTAGTTTTCAACTAGCTCCAAATTTTTCAATGTATGATGAGGCGGCAGGACAGGCTGTGAATTTGAGTGGAGAGAGTGAGATGTACAACCTTCCGAATCAAACCTACCCGTCCCAAATTGAATCCCACAACTCCTGTTTTGAAAGTCTATCGAGTATCCCACATGATTTATCCGCTGAAGATAGAATGATGAATGAGTTGTGCGACTTCGTAGTGTTTGATTTGCCTAATTGTGAAGGGTCTCTTCTAAGTGAAACTGATCCTAAACCTTTTGACCTCTACACCTCTATCTTAGAACCAGAATCGATTAACATCCATGCTGTTGATGAGGTGTCGGAGAAAATAAACTTTCACTTGATTGAGGATATTGACGCAGGGAACATTTTGGATGATGAACCCGTAGATTTGGCTGAGTTTGTCTCTTCAAATCATCGTCCCGAGTCTTTAACTGTTTTTCCCGAACTTCATATGCGTCTAGATTTTGAAGAGAAGTGCATGGATGTGCTAAATTTTGAGGAAACTTTTGAGGATAGTCTTGAGGATGAACCAGTTTTGTTTGATGAGTCGGATTTACCAAGTCATCCTGTTCCTTCCACTGACTGTGTACACCCTCCCGAGCCCTTAACCGATACCCTTCCTCAACCACTTCCCTCCATCCTTTCCATCATTCCGACCTTGCAAGAACCCGTCTCACTTTCATTTACTATGTCTGGTTTACCAAGTTCGGCGTACCCGTGGTTTCTTACGAATCTTGAGGGATTTGACCCAATTTCTCGACGGGTTAATAGATTAGCACAATCGCTGTTTACACATCGCTCATCACAAATTGTGCTAATCTATTCACTCCATTTGCACCCTCAAGTTCGTACTCCACTTCTTTTTCCCTTCCGCCATTCTTCTTCTTCTCATCTATCGAGACCGCATTCCACTTCTCTCCACAAGCGGTCTCGCGTATTTTCCATCTCTTTCCCCTTCACCTTCTTTCACCAACCACTGCTTTACCATGATAAAATCTTTGAATGGTTTGTGTTAACTTTTGGCCTGTGTAAGGCTTTGTATAGATGGATACTGTTCTTTCCCCCCTAATCCTGAACTTCATCGCTTAACAGTGGAAACACTGTTTTACTTAAGTTTGGGGGGGACACTTTTTGGTGTATATATATATATTTTTGTTTTGTTCTTTCTCCTTTTGTATATAATTTGTTTTTTTAAGGAGCGCCGGCAATTTTGACCCTCTTGGTATAGCCTGACAGTGAGGGCACTGTCAAGTTTAAGTTTGGGGGTGTGCTCGGTAAGCTTTCTTCCTTCGCATTCATTTGTATATTCTGCTTTTGCATACCTTATTAAAAACTCATAAAAATCAAAAAATTTCCTAAAATATAAAAATCTTTTTTGTCAAGTTAGCTTGTGGAAGAACTCTGATTCAACATTCGACGGTTTTTGTTTAAAAAGATAGGAATAACTAAATCCTATGTTTGGATTTTGAAAACCTGAAAGAGAACTCTCCTTTGAAGTTAACTATAGCTGATATACGTCTTTACATTACACTACACGTGTTGTGAGTCTTGGAAATTAGATGACAAGTCTTTTATGTTTAAAAAACTTTTAATAGATAAATGATTTTCTGAGGATCAAATAGGTTTGTTCTGAAATAAGTAATATATCAAGAATAGTTTATGAAGTAAGTGAATATGAAGGAATGTTATTGATGCCTTAATTGGAACTAAGTCTGAAAAATAACCCATCTGAAACTTGATTGGAATGATTACACACCGAACCCACTAAACACGTCTTTTATCCAAAAAATAATTGAACTACCGGTTATATCTCCGTTCGTATTGAATCATCATGTTTTTCACGCCAAACTGTCTTTTGTTTTTGGACCTAGGTAACTTGAGTAATTAAGTCCGCTGGGGTGTTTCTACACCTAATGCCCTAAAACCAACTGGTTTGGGTGCATTGGCCCAAAGCTCGCTAAGAAGCCTAGAAAGTCCAGATAAAAACAAAGTCAAGCAAGTGTTCTCTCCGAGTTAAAATTCCTAACGGTTCTTTGTGTGAGAATAATCTTGATAAAAGACAAGCTTTTATAAAAAAAATTTTAACGGAGATATGAAGGTTTTACTCTATGATAAAGACTATTGCACGTTCACAGAGGTGTGTATGAAATGAAAACAAGAAAAAGGTGGAGTGAAGAATAAGACCTAGTTTCCTGTTAGGGAAGATAGAAATTCTGAAGTTGAAACTTTACTGGAAAAGGAAACTTGAAAAATGCTTAACTCTTTATAAAACTTATGTGATCCTTTTAAAATTGTTATCTGGGCTTTATTGTGTGACATAATGACTTTATTCGACCTTTCGGGAACTTAACGACACTAGTTTGCACTGCACGTAAAGACATATAAAATCTGTAGTTAAATAAGAAGACAGGTGTGAAAAATAAAGGTTCGATAGTCTAAACTTAGGATTATAGAATTGTTATTTTCGAAAACAAAACTTTAGGGTTTGAATCTTAGTCATTTTACAAACTAGCTTGACGGGATTTTGTGGGTGTAATCCGCTGAAAACCCTCAGGAGACAACACTCCTCCTACTAGGGACACCTAGAGGTTTAACGGCTTGTTGCACATGCTCAGTGCAATCGCGTTCCCTGCGAAAGTGCGGATATCATTTTATTTTTGTGAATAATTGGTTTTGCTCGGGACGAGCAAAAGTTAAGTTTGGGGGTATTTGTTCATAGCAGAATATTGCATTTTATACCGCCCATTCTTACGCTCGTGTGTTTATAGGTAGGTACTTTTAATCCGTGTTTGTTACATGTTTACAGAATACAGGTTTCCAGTACAAATATTGCAAATCAGGATAAAATCTCCACAGTTACGCTAAAAGCAGAACATCTGTAGACAGCAGATAAAAGCCGGGTTCCGGTCATCCATATCCGTCCAGTGCCGAGTACCGGTTCCCGATATAAGACATGTGACAGTGGTCATTCATGTCTGGGACAAGCACAGAGCACGAGGTGGGCTGCACAAGAATCAATGGGTGCACGGAGCTCGAGGGAGATAAAGTCAAAAGTAAAGGAAAGAGTGCAATCTTGGACTTGGAAATCTGGAGATATTCTGAAGACTTTTGCGCAGTTTAAAGTTGGCAAACACGAGGAAACAAGAAACCAGGGCAGCCAAGAAAAGCACACTGCCCAACACCTCAAAAGGGCCGCGGATCCGCGGCCAAAGGGGGGTCTTGGCCGCGGTTCCGCGGCCAAGTGGGGCCCTCTCACTGCCGAATTTCAGGGGTATTTTGGGTGTTTCATTTTATGTCTGCTGGTTGCCCTAGAACTCCATTCTCCTGCCTATAAATACAGCAGACCTGAGCTTAACCAAGGGAGCAATTTTTGGTGCTTTTCTTTAGCCTCTTTTTTGTAGTTTTGTTCTTCTTTCTTCTTCTTCTTCATTCTTCCTCCATGAAATTGTAGTGAGAGCTTTTGAGTGGATGTTAATGAAGATGAGGGTTTTTTATCTTTCTTGTTAGTTTGCTCCCCCTTGAGATTTTTGCTTTCTCTTGCTCATTCAACCTCTTCATTGAGCTTGAATGGTTAAGGGTTAGTTATTGATCTCAAGGGTCGTATTTTCTCACGGGACTAGCACTTCATTTCACATGCGTTCTCTACCCTTCCCTTGATCTTGCAACCTCTTCATTGAGCTTTCAAGTTTAAGGGTTGGCTATTGATCACATGCTTGTCTTGAGTCCTAGTTTCGTATTCTTTTTATCGCTATTTATCACTTGCATTTTTCATTCTTGCTTTACTTACTTGCAATTTTATTCCATGTACTTTAATTACTTGTATCTTTTCTTTTCTTTGTTCTTTTCTTTTTGTTCTCTTTTGTTCATCTTGTGAATGTTGTAATTATTGTTGTTGTTAAGAATACATATGATATTGTAAGTTAACATTTCTTTGCCAATTCCTTTTCCCGTTATTTTCCATTTGAACTTCGCCCAAACCATACGCAAGCGCTCCGTTAGGCACCCTACCCTGACAAGGTAACGGTGATTCCTAACCGTGACCGGTTGCGTTCGGTTTGGCCGAAGGCGAAAGCAAGAGACAAGAACGGAAGGACAAGGGTAAATAAGCCGGATTCCACGAATACCGCGCTTAAATCCCCTAATCCACGTTGTTGCCGATTGCTTAGCTTCAATTGGTCAAGACTTGGCTCAAAGGTTTTTGAGTACGGATTTCTTAGCTTACAATCTCGTATCTTTTCTTAACAACTTTATACTTGCAAATAAACACATAGGTTAGAATCAAACAAACATACAGATTCTTTATTAACTCATCTAAGACAAGAAGGTAAGATACCACCATCTTCCTGTGGACCGACCCGTGCTCAACCGGCTAGCTGCAAAGCGACACCGTCCTGATCGCGGTGACACTTTAATTCTTTGAACATCCGACACGCCAAAAGCGTGCGATCACGCGGCGGATATCCGGAGGATACCGACCGTTGTCATGAGATTTGATGATATAGGCCGATCCGGACTGACGGATCCCGAGATATTGAGACTATGAGACTTGAGATTTACATGTTTGTGTCGATACTTGACAGGGATTTCCATGGATTTCATTGTTGATATTTCCGGTTTCTATACCCGTTTTACTATGATAACAGCTAAAGATTTCTTATACAGATATACCTGGATTTCAGGGTTTGTTTATTTTACATTCATGGTGCATGCATATCCATTCATATGACATAGTACTATATGAGGCACTGACACGACACGGAGTATTTGCACTTACACGTAGTATTACCCTGCTATTACTAGATGATTGGGATATAATAGTGTATTATTATGACCTAGGATAGCGTCGTGCATTCGATTTCTTTCCGTAGATGTCTTCTACTCACGAGTTGGCAACTCACCCCCGTTGTGCCAAATTTTATTACAGGTTCGATGTACAGGTTTCCGTGGCAGCTTGTTGGCACATCTTTTCTTCAGGGTGATTTGCACGGTAGGTTGGTTCACTTGTATCCGAACCACCATTGTACTTTTATTCATTCATTTGTACCTAGTAAGCTCCATCAACCATATTTGTATTACTTGATAAGTTTATAGGACCGGTCTTTTATTTTGACCTTAGAGTCGGGCATGTATTATTCTGATCTGGTGGTTTTGTTTTCTTTTAAGTTTTGAGCCTCGCCTATTGGCGTTGTATATTATTGTGCTTGTTGTGGTTGTTTCCGCCTGTTGGCGTTGATGCTAGCTCCCGTTTGGGGATGCTTTTTATTGTTTATGTATATTATATTTGTTGTACCCGTTTGGGGGCCAGTTTTTACAGAGGAGACTCTGCCGAAATTTTTGGTAAAATTTGCTGATGTTTTTATACTTGTTTTCTTTTCTTTTCTTCTTTTTCTTCTTTTATGGTTTAGATTTCCGGGCTTCGGCTTACTTAGGTCACGTGGCGCCTCTAGACGCTTCGTAATCTAAGTGCCGGTCACGTTCCGTACTTTCGGGTCGTGACAATTTGTATTTATCACTAATTTAATGTATTTAAAAAGGCTTAAAATAATAAAAAAATAATTAATTACGAAATTTTTTTATTTAACTAGAAGAATTATAAGTGATATTTTAGTGACAAAATTATAGTAATATCTTATCTAAATTTTGTATAATTAGATCTACAATGAAAAATACCTATTTTGACTTTTTACGGAAAAAGCCGAAAAATTAACCGATTACCGAAAAACTGCCTAAACGATTTTCGAAGGGTTACAATCTTCCCCCCTTAAAGAAATTCGGTCCCCGAATTTAGAATTTAACTATGCGTACCTTCAAAAAGATGGGGATATCTCTTCCTCATCTCGACCTCGGTCTCCCAGGTGACCTCCTCGCTGTTCGGGCCACGCCAAAGGACCTTGACGGACGGTATAACCTTCGACCTCAATTTCTTCACCTGCCGATCCAAAATGACCACCGGCTGCTCGGTGAATGAAAGATCACGCTCTAATTGGATCGTCTGGTGCTGAATCACCTGGGAAGGATCATGAAGGTACTTGCGGAGCATCGAGACATGGAATACGGGGTGAACATCGGGGAAGCTAGGCGGAAGAGTTAACCGATAAGAGACTGGACCAACACGCTCTAGGATCTCGAAAGGACCAACATATCTAGGACTCAGTTTCCCTTTCCGCCCAAATCTCATCACACCTTTCATCGGAGAGACCTTCAGGAAAACATGATCGCCAACAGCGAACTCGAGTCGGCGACGGCGCCTGTCAGCATATGATTTCTGCCTGCTCTGTGCCGCTCTCATCCTGTCCCGAATCAGCTGTATCTTCTCGGTCGTCTCCTGTACGATCTGCGGCCCCAAAATACTGCTCTCCCTGAGCTCTGTCCAACATACAGGCGATCGACATCTCCTCCCATATAAAGCCTCAAAAGGTGCCATCTGAATCGTCTCCTGGAAGCTATTATTGTAGGAAAACTCGATCAAAGGCAAATGACGATCCCAGCTACCACCGAAATCTAAAACACAAGCTCTGAGCATGTCCTCAAGAGTCTGAATTGTATGCTCCCACTGACCGTCAGTCTGCGGATGAAAGGCTGTGCTAAAACTCAATCGAGTGCCCAAAGCTTCCTGTAGTTTCTGCCACAATCGGCTGGTAAACTGGGTGCCACGGTCGGACACGATGCAAGTCGGAACACTATGCAGTCGTACTATCTCATCAATATAAACCTGGGCGTACTGAGAAAATCCAAAAGTGGTCTTCACTGGTAGGAAGTGAGCTGCTTTCGTCAGTCGATCCACAATCACCCAAATAGAGTCGTACCCTCGACTGGTCCTGGGTAGACCCACAACGAAGTCAATGGAGACCTGCTCCCACTTCCACTCAGGGATGGGCAAAGGCTGTAACTCGCCGGCTGGCCTCTGGTGCTCGGCCTTGACTTGCTGACAAGTCAGGCATCTCGACACAAAGTCTGTAATATCCTTATTCATCCCGTCCCACCAGTAAACCTCTCTCAAATCACGGTACATTTTGGTGGAACCCGGATGCACATTGTATACTGATCTATGTGCCTCCTCGAGAATATCACGCCTCAGTCCCTCTGAATCTGGCACGCACAGTCGAGTCCCAAATCGAAGTATCCCCTGATCATCAATCACGAACTCGGAAACTCTGCCCTGCCGAATCTGCTCAATAATCTCTAATGTACGGGCATCGCCGGACTGTGCCTCGTGGATACGGTCAAGTAACTGTGGGCGTGCTCTGAAATGGGCCAGCTGTCCCCCTGTAGGAGTAAACTCGAACTGCACTCTGCTATCACATAAAACCTGCCAATCCGCCGTCGATTGCATCTGTACTGCGCTCAAACAAGATAAGCTACCTCCGGGCCTTCTACTCAAAGCATCTGCCACCACATTCGCCTTGCCCGGATGGTATAGAATCTCGCAGTCATAATCCTTCACCAGCTCCATCCATCGGCGCTGTCTCAGATTCAGATCTCGCTGCTGGAAGATATACTTCAAACTCTTGTGGTCAGTGAATATCTGGCACGACTCACCGTATAGGTAATGTCTCCAGATCTTAAGTGCAAATACCACTGCAGCCATCTCTAAATCATGGGTGGGGTAGTTCTGTTCGTGTTTCCTCAGCTGCCGAGAAGCATACGCGATAACTCTGTCGTGCTGCATCAATACACATCCCAGCCCCACTCTAGAAGCATCACAATATACCACGAACCCGCCTGATCCTGAAGGCAATGCTAACACTGGTGCAGTAGTCAGACTAGTCTTCAACTGCTGGAAACTATCCTCACATGCCTGGGTCCAATCAAAAGGAACCCCCTTCCGGGTCAACCCGGTCAAAGGTGCAGCAATGCGGGAGAAATCCTGGACGAAACGTCGATAGTAGCCGGCCAGACCTAGAAAGCCGCGAACCTCTGTAACTGATACTGGTCTAGGCCAACGCTGAACTGTCTCGATCTTCCTCGGGTCCATACAAATACCATCTCTCATCACCACATGACCCAAGAAATCGACACTGTCTAGCCAGAATGCGCACTTGGAGAATTTGGCGAACAGTTGATGCTCCCTCAAAGTCTGCAATGTGATACGTAAGTGCTGCTCATGTTCCTCCCGGCTTCGAGAATAAACCAAGATGTCGTCAATGAACACAATGATGAACTGATCGAGATACGGCTTGAATACGCGGTTCATCAAATCCATAAATGCTGCCGGGGCATTGGTGAGCCCGAACGACATCACCAAGAACTCATAATGACCATAACGAGTACGGAAAGTGGTCTTCGGAATATCCTCCTTCCGAACCCGCAACTGGTGATAACCTGATCGTAAATCAACCTTCGAGAAAAACCCTGCACCCTGGAGCTGATCAAATAAGTCATCAATGCGGGGTAGGGGATATCTGTTCCTCACAGTAACCCGGTTCAGCTGACGATAATCAATGCATAAACGCATACTTCCGTCCTTCTTCTTATCAAACAGGACGGGAGCACCCCAAGGTGACACACTCGGTCGGATAAGCCCTTTGTCCAGCAAGTCCTGTAACTGATCCTTTAGCTCTCTCAGCTCCGCCGGGGCCATCCGATAAGGCGGTATAGAGATAGGCCCCGTGCCAGGGATCAAGTCAATACAGAACTCAATCTCGCGCTCTGGTGGCAGACCAGGCAGCTCGTCAAGGAATACATCAGGAAACTCTCTCACAACAGGGACCTGGTCCAACGGAACCTCTGTGGAGCTAGTATCACAAATATAGGCTAAGAATACTTGACACCCTTTCCTTAAGAGCTGACCAGCGCGAAGAGAAGAAATCAAGCTGGGAAGGGTAGCACTACGATCTCCCTGAATAATAAGAACCGGCTCACCAGGAAAACTGAATCTGACTGCCTTTTCACGGCAGTCCACGGATGCATAACAGGTGGCTAGCCAGTCCATACCAAGAAGAACGTCAAAGTCAAGCATACCGAGGAGAATCAAATCAACTGAAGAATCTCTCTCCCCGATACGAACGGAACACGATCGGTACACAAAACGGGCAACAAAAGACTCGCCTACCGGGGTAATAACGACGAGCGGCTGATCTAACGGAGAAGACTCTCGGCCCAACCTCGGTGCAAAATACGTGGAAACATAGGAATGTGTGGAGCCTGGATCAAATAATACCCGTGCATCAAAAGAACATACTGGCAGAGTACCTGTCACGACGGCATTGGATGCCTGTGCATCCTGAGGAGTCAACGCGAACACTCGGGCCTGTCCACCACTAATAGCTGGCTGTGCTCTGCCTCTACCTCGGCCTCTGCCTCTGTCGCCTCGTCCTCTCTGAACCGGACCGCCACGCCCACGGCCTCTAGAAGCATCTGGCTGGCGTGGAGCATCATCAGGAGTAGGAAGTAAAGCTCTCTGAGAAGGTGGTGAGGGTGGTAAAGTTACATGCGGGACTGTCACCGCGCCTTGGCGTCCCATGGTACAGTCTCTGACACGGTGGTACTGACTCCCGCACCGAAAACATCCTGGAGACGACTGCTGGGTCTGTGGATATGAACCAAATAACCGACCTCGTCTCAATCCTCTGCCTCCACCATCTCCCGGAAACAATCTATCGCGGTGTCTACCCATCTGCCGCAGAGCTGGCGTATCAGTACGGATCCTCTTCGGCCCAGAAACGACCGGAGTCTCAGAAATACGCTCCTCCAAAAGTAAGGCTGCATCCATCGCGGCTGCGTATGTATCAAAGTGCTGGGTGCCGATGGCAAGGAATAGCTGTGTATCAAGCCCTCGTACAAACCTCTTTATTCTCTTCTCTTCTGTGTCTACTAGGTACGGAGCATATCGAGACAACTGGGTAAACTGTATATCATACTCCGACACTGTCATCCCAGGAGTCTTGCGCAAAGACTCAAAACTACGGGCTCGAGCATCTCGGACACTCTCCGGAAGAAAACGGGCAAGAAATGCAGCTGTAAACTCGTCCCAGGTCATAGAAGGTAGACCTGCAGCTCGGCCTCTCTCTACTGAATCGTACCATGTCTGGGCAAGACCCTCCAGACGAAAACTCGCAAACTCCACCAATCTATCATCAGAACACCTCAACGAATGGCAAATCTGAGCCATCCTATCAAGAAATGCCTGTGGGTCCTCTGTCACGTCTGTACCGGTAAAAGCTGGAGGTCTCAATCTCATGAACTCCTGTAGTGAAACAGGGATAGTCTCCGTAGTAGCAGCAGGAGTAACCATCCGTGCAGCAGGTACGATCGTGGTCTGTGCGGTGGAAGGAACGTCCTCGGATCTCTGAGCCCGACTGGACTCAACTAAAGATCCCATCATCTTTCGCAACTCTTGCATGCCGGCCTCTAATCTGGCAATACGGTCAGGATAAGGCGGATCAGTATGACCCTGAGGGATAGGCGTATCCTCCCGCTCGATCCTCGCCTCAGACGAGCCCGCTCGAATCTCATCCCTAGCGGCAGCCCGCTGAGCTCTCGTAGTCTTTGGCGGCATCAAAGATGGAATAAGAAACAGGATCGATAAGAACATTGCAATCGAATCAAGGAATGCAAGGAATCAAGAAGGAAATACAAGCAATTATGTCCTAAGGTCACTTAGGCGGAGTACCGTATCGTATGTATGCTGCGGATCATACCCACGCTACGCCACACTGTTTAAGTCACCTACTCCATCTACCAAGGTCGTCCTACACTCAGAAAGGTAAAACCTACGCTCTGATACCAACTTTGTCACGACCCGAAAGTACGGAACGCGACTGGCACTTAGATTACGAGACGTCTAAAGGCGTACCGTAACCCAAGTCAGCCAAAGCCCAGAAGAATCTAAACCAAAATCAAAAGAGAGTGAAGGAAAACCTTTAATGAAGAAGATTTTCAAATCAATTAAGTTGCAAAGAATCCCTTTTTTAAAAACATCATAAATTTCAAAAAATTTCGGCAGAGTCTCCCCTGTATTTTCTGTTTCTTTTGGGTCGAGCTCACTTGAGCCGGCGATGTGTTTTCTGATATTTTGCGTTTCTTTTATGCTCTTTTCTTGATATGGTTATTATATTGCATGTGGTTGTGATCCGCCTTGGGCGAAGAGCTAGCTCCCGCTTGGAGATGCCATTTTATGATTACAGGTTTATTATCTTGTTGTACCCATTTTGGGGGATAGAAAATACAGGGGAGACTCTGCCGAAATTTTCTGAAATTTATGATGATTTTAAAAAAGGGATTCTTTGCAACTTAATTGATTTGAAAATCGTCTTCATTAAAGGTTTTCCTTCACTCTCTTTTGATTTTGGTTTAGATTCTTCTGGGTTTTGGCTGACTTGGGTTACGGTACGCCTTTAGACGTCTCGTAATTTAAGTGCCAGTCGCGTTCCGTACTTTCGGGTCGTGACAAGTACATCCTATAACAGTTCCTAGTCGAGGGTGTATCGAGACAGGGCATCGATACACCAGAGTAGACTAGCGTATACGCATCTTGACCCATATGATGGGCGATGGATGATCCCATATCCATTGGTGTTTGACATCAAGGATGGTGTACGGGTGCTCAGTGGAGACTGGATACACTGGACAGACTCGCCGAGAATTCCTAGATGGTATTATACCTCACGTCAGATGGCAGTTCTCCGGTGACACTGGTACAGAGTAGTCTGTTGACCCGAGATCGTCATAGAGTCTTGTGTGATTCCTACTGTGCTTTGATTTCCATCATACCACGTCCAAGTGGGCGTGCAAAAAGGTGGCTTTTGGGTACAGTCCCGAATCACATGTAGGCAATGAGCGATAGGAGGGGATTCGTCTCTCCCGGTATAGGGAGTTGATGTTGTGCTGTGTTCGATTGGCTATAACTGGAAATCCTTGTCTAGGGTTGCTGAGATTTACTGATAAGTGTTATCAGTAGTTTCTCGAACTGTTATAGACCTCATATCGACACGACTTATCGAGTTACTGGGGTCTTACGTTTACCACCCCTAGGCGAGATATGCGACATATCAGACGACGAGACCGGACTGTACGGGAGTGTTACTGATTGGATTCACAGGAGAATGTACAGGCTTGCTTGTTGATCTTCTGAGCGCTCAATACCTGGGTGGCTGTTACGTTTAGCTGACCGCTTGCAGCTTGTGGGTGTTTGATATGATCATTACCTACTGCCGGCGTATTGACGATTCTGTAGAGTCCTACACAGAGGTTTCTTGACTCAGGCAAAACGAAGTAGGAGCACATGTGTGATATGAGCGGGACCGAGGATAATGCGGTATGTGATACCGTATTGGATTCTAGCGATATGAGATATCGGCCGGGTATATGTGATATAGCCGGGTCATCGGATCAAGTGTTGATTCGATGAATCGGTACTGATAAATATTAGTCGGTTATATGCGATATAACCGGATTGTCGGATCAAGTGTTGATTCGATAATTTAATGTATAATAATATATATGATATATTAAATTACATTAACTAATATTAACTCACTAAAAGATTCTTTTTCTCACTCGGGTAATACATTGATATATATGCGATATATGTTAATTGTATTATTTTATTTTGTTGCAATAAATATTATATATGTGATATATAATATTGTCACATGATATGATAACTAATGCAACATGATTAGTGGAGATTAAACATGGTTAGGGTTTGATTTGGGTTAAGTTTTTCTAGATGATTCTAGAAGGTTTAGTTTTGTTTTGTGCAAAGATATTTTCAAGTGACTCATTCTTAACCTAACCCAAACCCTAGCATTGGTTAATTCTCTACAAAGGTTGGTTGCATTATTCATCATATTTATCTTTCATTATTCATCACAAAAGGTTTCTAAGGATATTATTCATCATCTTCTTCCTTCTTTTTTTGAGCAGAAGCTTTCTAGCTTTTTGCTTTGTGATGAAAATGAGTGAGAATATGAAAACAAATGAGAGCAAAAATCCTACTTCATCATCCTCATCTATCCTTGCCATTTAGATGAGGGTGTTCACTTCATATTATGAGTGTTAGTTTGTGTTAACGAAACTTCAAGGTAGATCATCTTTGTATCGAAGATCGGAAGCAAGACTGCATCTTTCTCTTCGTGGAACCTCTCGAGAGTCCGGAACACGATGATCGCAGTGAAGGGACCTCAACACGGAGCTTAAGAAGTGAAGGACCGGATGTAAAAAGGTTGTAATCCCTCTCACTTAGTGTTAAAGTGTTTAACATGCTTGTTTTCGCCTAAACTCTAGTTTAAAGATCTCGTATCGGGTTGTTCGGCACGGCTAATTTTTAAATCGGGCATGGTTGATGCCTCGTAGACCCTTGTGCGTGTGCCTAGCAACCCTGCAGTGGTATCAGAGCCATGTTAGAGCTTTAGGCGAAGTCTAGACGAAGTTTAAAGTCCGATCGAACCCGAGAACCCCGATAAAACCCCTTCTCTGGAAATTTTTCAAAAACTGTGTTTTTTTCATATTAAAAATACTTTAAAAAATCAGCAGGGAATTCTATGTACACGTGTGCAAAATGACACTTTGAATCGTTCAAAGAGCCGCGGAACCGCGGCCAAACTAGGGTATTGGCGGCGGTTCCGCGGCCGAAGTTGGGGATTAAAAGTTAGTTTTTACTAAAGTTGATACGTCTGTACTTCCTGATTCTTCTGGGTATTTTTATTTTTTTACTCAAGTGTTGAGTTTTCTAGGTTGTATTGGGGACTTAATGATTCGATCGGATAATTTAACCTTGTTTAGTTTTGTCCGGATAATTTTAGAAACTGTTAAAAAGTTCGAACGGATATCAATAACTCACTTTTTCCCCTGTCGGAAATTTTTTCAAAAGTTGGATTTTTTCTCGAGTTTAAGAACGTTCTAAGTCATGCAAGTAACGCGGTGGACCCTCTAGAAGAACACAAACCTTAACTCGATTATGTGACCGTCTTGAACTGCCTCTGAACCTAGGGTTTGGGGCAGTACGGCGTGCCACATGTGAGGCGTTGGCTTGACCCTTCTACGGCTGGACCATCGGTACTGTGGCATGTGATGGATGTTTTTAAACTGATTTCAAGTGTTGAGATATATTGGGGAAATCTTGGGTGTTTGATTATTCGATCGGAAAGTTTAACATTGTCTATTTATCTGGAATGTGATACAATATTTGGAATCCACAGGTAGTTATGAGATAACTAATTTGAATGTTATAAACATAGCAGTTTAGTCTCAGATGATCGGTTGCCACGGAATTTTGATGCGATCAAAAGTCCGTTGCAATCACGTAGCGTACGCGGATACTCGCCGGGTAAACTTAACAGACAGCCACGCCCCAAAGCCCCGACCAAGTGACTGTAGGAGAACCCCGTCGCCAAAAGCATCCGTTCAGGTGCTCGCGGCAGCGGTGTTCCGCCTTAGTGCACTTCGTCGACGACATCTGGGGGTGCGTCCGTCTACTAAAGTTTGCGACGAGCATCCGATCAGGATGTCAGGAATCTTGTTGAATTGCCCGACTTGATATTGAAAAGAGTTTTTGATAATGAGACTAAAATGCAGGGTTTATAATTGTTAGGCATGCGTTGTCTAAGGAATTCATTTGGTTAGGCATGCGATGTCTAAGAAGGTTGCGGATTTCAACTGTTGTAGTTTTACACTTTCTTTTCTGTGACCGTAAGCATTGTATGTGGTGTTTCGCCGGCTTCGTTGCTATACATCAACGACAATCGGGATACGCATACTTGCTTACGTTGATGATATGAGATATTATGTGTTGCTGTGATATGTTATATTGGATCGTCGCGTTCTGAATAGCCGGGGGTTTTATGTGAGGTGAGAGTTTTTCTTTTTCATTCATGTAAAATTCATTTGTATGTAATATTCTTTTATTGGGGCACTTTCGGGCTGAGGATGATGTCACCGTTGTATATTATTTACTTTTCCACATTAGGTAGACCCAAGGCGGGGAGCACAAGTAACCGGGTTCTAGGGTCCAGTGGGAGACCATCTCGAGGAGTCGAGACCGGGTCTCCTAACCCTAGAATTGGCAGTGTTACTTGCCGCTCTCATAGGGGTCTAGGGATGTGGGTTTGGCTATTCATCGCGACCGTGGAATCCGTGTTTTACACAGGCTCGTATTTAAAACACGGACTTCCTAGTATATACAATATTTCATATATGTTCTTCTGCACACTACGCCTTGACGCAGGCCAACAAACGTAGCACGAATACTAACTACTACTTATCTAAAATGACGGAGGGCTACGACAGGTTTTTCTGAAAACCTATTGCGTAATGAACTTGATATCATTGTAGAATTGAATGATTTTTGAAATGGAATGTTTTTTAGGCTTTTCTAGTTTTGCTAAAGGAGTCACTCCCGGTGAAGGGATCGTCGGTACTTTCCTCGTCGAATAAGGTGCGGGATATATCATATATATCACTGTGCAAAGGAAAAACTCTTAAAAGCAATCAAAAGACAAACCGAGTGTGTAGTATCTGCCAGTTATTGCTAAAGGAGTCACTCTCGGTGAAGGGATCTCGGTCCTTTCCTTATCGAATAAGGTGCAGGATATATCACATATACCGCTGTGCAAAGCAAGAACTGTAGCTACCTGTTTTTATTTTTGAAATTCGATTCTACAACATCTTAGGTTTCTTTTACTTTCATTAATCATATTAATGAAGTCCCATCATTTAAATACCTAAACATCACAGATAATTATAACGTACACTTATGCCATCCGCATTCGCCTCGATGTCCCCTCGTGCACCGTTAGGTTAGGTAACTAACGGCAGAGCGGGGCAGGGCTAGCGCGGGTGTAAAACATAAGTAACGCCTATATAATATATCATATATACTATATACAGTATATCTATCACAGAACATCACATGATCACATCACAGATAACGCGGCAGAAGAATCATATGAAATATTGGATATACTAGGACGTCCGTGTTTTCAATACGAGACAGTATAAAACACGGATTCCACGGTCGCGATGAATAGCCAATCCCACACCCCTAGACCCCTACGAGAGCGGCAAGCAACCCTACCAATTCTAGAGTTAGGAGACCCGGACTCGACTCCTCGAGTTGGTCTCCCATTGGACTCCAGAATCCGGTTACTTGTGCCCTCCTCCTTGGGTCTATCCTAGTGCGGAAAAGTAAATAATATACAAATGGTGACAACATCCGCAACCTGGAAGTGCCCCAATAAAAGAATATTACATACAAGTTTTTACATGAATGAAAATGGAAAAACAGTCATCTCACATAAAAACCCTCGGCTATTCAACCACGACGATCCAATATAACATATCCAGCAACACATAACATCACATGTCATCAACGTAAGTAAACATGCGTATCCCAATTGTCGTTGACATATAGCAACGAAACCGGCGATATCACATATTACACTTACGGTCACAGAAAAGAAAGTGTAAAACTACAACAGTTGGAATCCGCAAACTCTTTAGACATCGCATGCCTAAACAAATGAAATACTTAGACATCGCATGCCTAACAATTATAAACCCCGCATTTCAGTCTCATTATCGAAAACTCTTTTCAATATCAAGTCGGGTAATTCAACAGGATTCCCGACATTTTGATCGAATGCTCGTCGCAAACTTTAGTAGGCGGCCGCACCCCCGACGCCGTCGACGAAGTGTACCAAGGCGGAACACCGCTGCCGCGAGCACCCGAACGGATGCTTTCGGCGACGGGGTTCTCCTACAGTCACTTGGTCGGGGCTATGGGGTGTAGCTGTCTATTAAGTTTACCCGGCGAGTATCCGCATTCGCTACGTGATTGCGACAGACTTTTGATCACATCAAAATTCCGTGGCAACCGATCAAGTGAGACTAAACTGCTAGATTTATAACATTCATTCAGTTATCTCATAACTGCTTGTGAATTCCAAATATTGTATCACATTCCGGATAAATAGAAAATGTTAAACTTTTCAATCGAACAATCGAACACCTAAGTTTTCCCGATACAGCTCAACACATGAAATAAGTCTAAAAACATCCAGTTCGTGCCTCAGTACCAACGGTCCAGCCGTAGAAGGGTCAAGCCAACGCCTCACATGTGGCATGCCGTACTGCCCCAAACCCTAAGGTTCAAAGGGCAGTTCAAGAAGGTCACATAATCGAGTTAAGGTTTGTTGTCCTCTAGAGGGACCATCGCGTTACTTGCACTACTTAGAACGTCGTTAAACAACGGAAAAGTCCAACAATTGGAAATTTCCCGGCTGGGGAAAAAGTGGGTATTTATATCCGGTCGAACTTTTTAACATATTCTAAAATTACCCGGAAAAACACATAGACAAAATTTGATAATCCGATCGAATCAACGAACTCCTAATACAACCCAGAAAACTCAACTCTTGAGTTCAGATTAAAAATTCCCAGGAAAACCAGCACTGACAAATAGGAATTACTGTGTAAAATTCAATGAAAGAGGAGTCTAATTGTCCGCGGAACCGCCGCATTAGGCATACTAATGCCGCGGTTCCGCCGCGTTTTAATGGACTCAGGAGTACGGGCTTCACAGTAATTCTTAGAATATCCTGCTGGTTTTTCTGCATATTTTTAATTCTAAAAAATCCTCGAATTTCAAAATGTACAGAGAGCAATTTTGGGTTTGGGTTTTGGTTCGATCGGACTTCTAACTCCGTCTACGCATCGCCTAAGGCTCTAGCTAGGCTCTGATACCACTGTAGGGTTCTTAGACACGCTAATGAGGTCTCACAAGGCATCAACCATGACAATTTGAAATTTTACGGTGCCGAGAAACCTTAGACTAGATCGTTAACTAGAATTTTAGGCGAAATTACGAGCTAGTTAACAACTTAACTAAAGGGTAAACTGAAATACAACCTTTGTAGATCCGGATCTCCACCTCCATGGCTCCGTGATGAAGTCCCCTCGCTGTCCATATCGGATCCCGGACTCTAGCATCGGCTTCATCGGAGAATGGGCGGGCTAGGTCATCGACTTCGATGCCGAAGATGATCTACGTCGAGGCATCACAAGATCAAGCTCCCACTTCACCAAGTCATGAAACTTGTGAAGAAAACACCCTATACTACTTGGCAAGAGGTAGAGGATGAAGAAATAGGAAGTGGGTTCACTTTAGAATTGGATTTCTCACTCTTTTTCTCAAGTTGCCATTGTTGGTAGCAAGCTTCTTCATCTTGAAGAAGAAGAAGAAGAAGGAATATATTATGATAAGTTAATTGCAAATAGAAAATAAATGAATACTTATCATAATCCAACCATGGTAGTGTGTATAGAATGAACTATGGTTAAAGCAAATGGTTAGGGTTAAGGAAAGAGACAAAAATGGTCAAAGCTTTTCTAAGCTTCAAGAAGCTTCAAGATAAATCCAAAAAGCCACCATTTTCTTTTCTTTCCTAAATGAACAAATAAATAATTGAATAAGTAAATGAAGCATATAAAACCCTAACCATTGACCAACCATGGTTTAAACCAAACACACAAACTTTCATGTATCATCAAACATGATACAATCAAATGCACAAAAGTATATCACATATACAATGTGCACTTCAAGTGAGAAAATCCTTTTTAAGTGAACCAATACTAGTTAATGCAAAGTAATATATCAAATATATAATCATGCATTAAATCATTAAATCAACACTTGATTTAATGATCCGGTCATATCGCATATAACCGACTAGTATCAAGTGTATCAATGTATCGAATCAACACTTGATTCGGTAACCCGGCTATATCACATATAACCTGCCGATGATACAAATCGCGAGAATAGTATACGGTATCATATACACGCATTATTCTCGGTCCCGCACATATCTTATATGCGCTCCTATTTCGTTTCGCTTGAGCCAGGAAACCTCTGTGTAGGACTCTAAAGACTCGTCAATACGCCGGCAGCAGATGATGATCATATCAAACATCCACAAGCCGCAAGCGGTCTGCTAAACGTAACGGCCACCCGGGTATTGAGCGATCAGAAGATCGACGAGCAAGCCCGCTCACACTCCTGTGAATCCAACCAGTAACACATACCGTACAGTCCGGTCTCGTCGTCTGATATGTCGCATATCTTGCCTAGGGGTGGTAAACGTCAGACCCCAATAGCTCGATAAGTCGTGTCGATATGAGGTCTATAACAGTTCGAGAAACTACTGGTAACATGTACCAGTAAATCTCAGCAACCCTGGCCAGGGATTTCCGGTTATAGCCAATCGAACACAGTGCAACATCAACTCCCTATACCGGGAGAGACGGATCCCCTCCTATCGCTCATTGCCTCCATGTGATTCGGGACTGTACCCAAAAACCACCGTTTTGCACGCCTTCTTGGACGTGGTAAGGTGGAAATCAAAGCACAGTGGGAATCACACAAGACTCTATGACGATCTCGGGTCAACAGACTACTCTGTACCAGTGTCACCAGAGAACTGCCATCTGACGTGAGGTATAATACCATCTGGGTGTTCTCGGCGAGTCCGTCCAGTGTACCCAGTCTCCACTGAGCACCCGTATATCATCTCTGATGTCAAAAACCAATGGATATGGGATCATCCATCGCCCATCTGTATGGGTCGAGAAGGTATACGCTAGTCTACTCTGGTATATCGATGCCCCGTCTTGATACACCCACGACTAGGGACCTTGAAGGATGTACTTATGGACTACTATGTCCCCACTAGTATGATCCGCATCATAGTCCAGGTAGTCAAGTACACATCCTAAGGGCTTTACCAACATGTAACAGAGAGACAATCAGTATACACGTTAAGGTAAAGTGCAACCGGATAGCATACTATCATGTCGAGCAAGAAAGTCCTCCCTATATATGTCCCAGCATCCACTACAATATACATCCTATGTACAGTAATGGCCTCTAGGGCATACATATAACTAACAATCTCCCACTTGCACTAGGGCCATCTGTAGCAGTGGTTGTAGTATCTCATACTCAACTATCCCATAAAAGTCTCTCTCTGGGAATAGGCCTTCGTGAGTGGATCCGCCGCGTTATCCTCTGAGTCTACTCTCCTAATCTTGATCTCCTTGGAGATCAACCATCTCCATGATCAGGTGATACTGCCTTAGAATATGTCTGGATCACTGATGGGACCGAGGTTCCTGGGCCAAAGCCACAACTCCATTGACACACAATGGGAGGAACTAAGTTCATCTCATGAACTAATATACACCCAGACAGCCTCTTTGGTGGCATCTTAAGTAGCGATGTATCCAGCCTTTATCGTCTAGTATGCCACGGTATCTAGCTTGGAACTCTTCCAACATACCGTCCCTTTACTGAGGGTAAAGACAATGCCTATGACTGACATTCAGTCGTCTTTATCACCCTGGAACCTTTCCAGTGATTCTCCTCAGGATCAATTGATACTATCTCACTACAACTAGTGAGTATCCTAATATCCATTTAGATCTATCTCATAGATCCAAAACCCAGGATTTAGAAGGTATCACTTTGATCCTACATGGAGAATCCTTGTGATAAGCGGAGATTGACCGAGCATAGCATAGGAAACTCCTTCCCTATCAAGAGTATGTCATCCACGTACTCTACGAGGATCACCACCATACTCCCTACTACCTTTTTGTATATACAAGGTTCATCTACCATTTTTATGATGTCAAACTCTTTGACTAACACATCAAAACAGACGTTCCAACTCCGCGATGCCTGCTTTATCACATAAAACATCTTGCACACGTTTCCGCTGCTCCCACTGTCTACGAAGCCCTCTGGCTGTGTACTTATAGACGCTCTCTTCCAAAACATCATTTTAGAAGAGCTGTCATGACACCCAACCACCAGATATCGTAGTCATGGTATGTAGCCGTGGCAAGTAGGATCTGGATGGACTTAAGCATACCTACTTGAAAAAGGTTTCATCATAATCCACGCCTGGTAAATGATGCAAACTTTTAACAAGTCTAGTTTTGAAATTCTCAACTTTTCCATCTACACCAAGTAATCTTCTCAAGATATACTTGCTCCTGATGGGGATTTAACCCTTCAGATATAGCAACTAAAGTCCATACTTTGTTGGTGTATAAGGATTCCATCTCAGATCGCTAAGCATCTAGCCATTCTTACAGAGTCCCTACTCTTGATGGCCAGCTCGAACTAGTTAGGTCATCATCTCATGATGCAATCCTCGCTCCCACTGTCATAGAGCAACCGAAGTATCTCTCAAGTGGGTGAGGAACCCTAACAGATCGGCGGAGAGGTTGAGGTTCGTCGGGAACTATAAAATCCTTTGGTTCTGTCAAATCATCAACTGCAGTTTTGTATAGCTGGAACCTTTCCAGTTCTATAGAACTGATCCTGCCTCGATCTTGTCCGGATTTTGCTTCAGACATAGGCCGGACAATCCTAAATCTTAACTTACTTAAAAGATAGGTTCTTCCCATACCATATCTCATATGGAGTGGTAGGCACTGATTTGATTCGAACCTAATTCAATAGGTATGCAGCTTCTCAAGCGCATAACTCCCAAAACGAAATAGGAAACTCAGTAGTACTCATTATAGAGCACACCATATCTAATATTGTGCGATTGCTCCACCCCGATACACCGTTGTGCTGTGGTGTATTCAGAGGAGTAACACTGAGAGAGAATCTCATTCTTCCTTTAGAATAGTCCAGAAATTCCATGCACAAGTATTCTCCTCCCTGATCTTATCAAAGGACATAATACTTATACCCGTATTGGTTCTCTACTTCTAACTTATATTCTGTGAATATCTCAAAAGGTTCGGACTTGTGTTTCAACAGGAACATAGGTCGGAATCTTGAAAGATCATCAGAGAATGTAATGAAGTATAAAGAACCTGTCTTGGCATGTGTAGACAGGGAACCTTACATACATCAACATGTATCAATCCCAAGAGTTCACTAACTCTTTCTCTGTTTCCAATAAACAGAGCTATGGTCATCTTATCTTTGTGACATGACTGGCAAGTTTCATAAGATGGAAATTCAAACTGATTTAAATATGCATCTACATGTAACTTCAGCTAGTCGGGTCGCATTGATATGATCTAGTCTATAATACCTCAAGAAGGATTCGTTCATTTCTGAACTCTTCCTCTTGTGTGTGTTCTGTATACTTAAAAACTGTAGTTTGATTTAGAACTGCAATGCTTTTAGATAACGTGCCTGAATCGATCAACTTTTGATATAGGAAATGTTCAAAACATTATCCAACAATACAAAATTTTATCATTTCTTTACTAATAAAGAGACTGATATGATTTTGTATATCAGGTTCGGTATCTAATAACATTCGTTCAAAATCAATGTATTGGTAATACTGGGTGACAGTGACCGACAGACTTGGCTGCAACACTTGCCCTGTTTTCTGCCTCATGAAACTTATCACCCGTTCTCAGTTCTTTATCTGTAGCCTTATGTAACAGATTACATATCTGGGATCCTGATCTGGTATCATATACCCAGGACGTAAAAGACACTGAGAAATAGTTCTATGTAACGAACACACCCGAAGATGATGCATCATATGCACTTTCTTCGTTTGGGCGGCATGGGAAATCTGGTATTCCCCAATTTCCTGCTCTGTCTTATAACAATTATAAGTTGGAGCGGGACCAATGTTCCCCAGCTCAGTATAACAAGCGGGTTCGGTCAATATATCCGTATTATTATCTTGATTAAGGCGTGATATGGTCGCTACCAGGAGAGAGAGAGAAGAAAACACTCAGCGTGCACTCTTGCAAGAATAGATTGGTTATTATTTTATCTAATCAGGATGGCTCCCACTGTTTTTATCAAATCTTCCTTCAAACCCTAAAAGGAAAGACTAGCCGGGATTAATTACACACTACAAGTTCGCCAATCTTTCAGCCAGGCCAGTGTCGGTACTTTGAGGGAGGTCCCCCGTGCTTTCGCACGAACCTAATTAATGTAAACCTCGTTTTCCCAGAGGCGTAACCCCGTTGACACCTTTCTAGACACCTACTTGATCGGCTAATTGTAATGTGTAAAACTCTCCCAGGAGTAACAATTACTCGCAGCGGGTATCGGGATCCAACTATCTCATAGAAGGTATGCAATCTCATTGCAAATTTCAACACTTGAAATTCCCGATAATATTTTGCCCCTAGCGTTCTATGACCATGACGCAGGCCAACAAACCATAGTGCGCTAGTCAAGTTCAACCCGTCATTTCCTGATTGAATTAAACCCACCCGCACGACCCTTGACGGAGGCCAACAAAGTCGCACGACTACCCTAATCCAATCTGCATCATATGCATAAACAGATAAATACTAGTTAGCTACCGCACACTACGCCTTGACGCAGGCCAACAAACGTAGCACGAATACTAACTACTACTTATCTGAAATGACGGAGGGCTACGACAGGTTTTTCTGAAAACCTATTGCGTAATGAACTTGATATCGTTGTAGAATTGAATGATTTTTGAAATGGAATGTTTTTGAGGCTTTTCTAGTTTTGCTAAAGGAGTCACTCCCGGTGAAGAGATCGTCGGTCCTTTCCTCGTCGAATGAGGTGCGGGATATATCATATATATCACTGTGCAAAGGAAAAACTCTTAAAAGCAATCAAAAGACAAACCGAGTGTGTAGTATCTGCCAGTTATTGCTAAAGGAGTCACTCTCGGTGAAGGGATCTCGGTCCTTTCCTTATCGAATAAGGTGCAGGATATATCACATATACCGCTGTGCAAAGCAAGAACTGTAGCTACCTGTTTTTATTTTTGAAATTCGATTCTACAACATCTTAGGTTTCTTTTACTTTCATTAATCATATTAATGAAGTCCCATCATTTAAATACCTAAACATCACAGATAATTATAACGTACACTTATGCCATCCGCATTCGCCTCGATGTCCCCTCGTGCACCGTTAGGTTAGGTAACTAACGGCAGAGCGGGGCAGGGCTAGCGCGGGTGTAAAACATAAGTAACGCCTATATAATATATCATATATACTATATACAGTATATCTATCACAGAACATCACATGATCACATCACAGATAACGCGGCAGAAGAATCATATGAAATATTGGATATACTAGGACGTCCGTGTTTTCAATACGAGACAGTATAAAACACGGATTCCACGGTCGCGATGAATAGCCAATCCCACACCCCTAGACCCCTACGAGAGCGGCAAGCAACCCTACCAATTCTAGAGTTAGGAGACCCGGACTCGACTCCTCGAGTTGGTCTCCCATTGGACTCCAGAATCCGGTTACTTGTGCCCTCCTCCTTGGGTCTATCCTAGTGCGGAAAAGTAAATAATATACAAATGGTGACAACATCCGCAACCTGGAAGTGCCCCAATAAAAGAATATTACATACAAGTTTTTACATGAATGAAAATGGAAAAACAGTCATCTCACATAAAAACCCTCGGCTATTCAACCACGACGATCCAATATAACATATCCAGCAACACATAACATCACATGTCATCAACGTAAGTAAACATGCGTATCCCAATTGTCGTTGACATATAGCAACGAAACCGGCGATATCACATATTACACTTACGGTCACAGAAAAGAAAGTGTAAAACTACAACAGTTGGAATCCGCAAACTCTTTAGACATCGCATGCCTAAACAAATGAAATACTTAGACATCGCATGCCTAACAATTATAAACCCCGCATTTCAGTCTCATTATCGAAAACTCTTTTCAATATCAAGTCGGGTAATTCAACAGGATTCCCGACATTTTGATCGAATGCTCGTCGCAAACTTTAGTAGGCGGCCGCACCCCCGACGCCGTCGACGAAGTGTACCAAGGCGGAACACCGCTGCCGCGAGCACCCGAACGGATGCTTTCGGCGACGGGGTTCTCCTACAGTCACTTGGTCGGGGCTATGGGGTGTAGCTGTCTATTAAGTTTACCCGGCGAGTATCCGCATTCGCTACGTGATTGCGACAGACTTTTGATCACATCAAAATTCCGTGGCAACCGATCAAGTGAGACTAAACTGCTAGATTTATAACATTCATTCAGTTATCTCATAACTGCTTGTGAATTCCAAATATTGTATCACATTCCGGATAAATAGAAAATGTTAAACTTTTCAATCGAACAATCGAACACCTAAGTTTTCCCGATACAGCTCAACACATGAAATAAGTCTAAAAACATCCAGTTCGTGCCTCAGTACCAACGGTCCAGCCGTAGAAGGGTCAAGCCAACGCCTCACATGTGGCATGCCGTACTGCCCCAAACCCTAAGGTTCAAAGGGCAGTTCAAGAAGGTCACATAATCGAGTTAAGGTTTGTTGTCCTCTAGAGGGACCATCGCGTTACTTGCACTACTTAGAACGTCGTTAAACAACGGAAAAGTCCAACAATTGGAAATTTCCCGGCTGGGGAAAAAGTGGGTATTTATATCCGGTCGAACTTTTTAACATATTCTAAAATTACCCGGAAAAACACATAGACAAAATTTGATAATCCGATCGAATCAACGAACTCCTAATACAACCCAGAAAACTCAACTCTTGAGTTCAGATTAAAAATTCCCAGGAAAACCAGCACTGACAAATAGGAATTACTGTGTAAAATTCAATGAAAGAGGAGTCTAATTGTCCGCGGAACCGCCGCATTAGGCATACTAATGCCGCGGTTCCGCCGCGTTTTAATGGACTCAGGAGTACGGGCTTCACAGTAATTCTTAGAATATCCTGCTGGTTTTTCTGCATATTTTTAATTCTAAAAAATCCTCGAATTTCAAAATGTACAGAGAGCAATTTTGGGTTTGGGTTTTGGTTCGATCGGACTTCTAACTCCGTCTACGCATCGCCTAAGGCTCTAGCTAGGCTCTGATACCACTGTAGGGTTCTTAGACACGCTAATGAGGTCTCACAAGGCATCAACCATGACAATTTGAAATTTTACGGTGCCGAGAAACCTTAGACTAGATCGTTAACTAGAATTTTAGGCGAAATTACGAGCTAGTTAACAACTTAACTAAAGGGTAAACTGAAATACAACCTTTGTAGATCCGGATCTCCACCTCCATGGCTCCGTGATGAAGTCCCCTCGCTGTCCATATCGGATCCCGGACTCTAGCATCGGCTTCATCGGAGAATGGGCGGGCTAGGTCATCGACTTCGATGCCGAAGATGATCTACGTCGAGGCATCACAAGATCAAGCTCCCACTTCACCAAGTCATGAAACTTGTGAAGAAAACACCCTATACTACTTGGCAAGAGGTAGAGGATGAAGAAATAGGAAGTGGGTTCACTTTAGAATTGGATTTCTCACTCTTTTTCTCAAGTTGCCATTGTTGGTAGCAAGCTTCTTCATCTTGAAGAAGAAGAAGAAGAAGGAATATATTATGATAAGTTAATTGCAAATAGAAAATAAATGAATACTTATCATAATCCAACCATGGTAGTGTGTATAGAATGAACTATGGTTAAAGCAAATGGTTAGGGTTAAGGAAAGAGACAAAAATGGTCAAAGCTTTTCTAAGCTTCAAGAAGCTTCAAGATAAATCCAAAAAGCCACCATTTTCTTTTCTTTCCTAAATGAACAAATAAATAATTGAATAAGTAAATGAAGCATATAAAACCCTAACCATTGACCAACCATGGTTTAAACCAAACACACAAACTTTCATGTATCATCAAACATGATACAATCAAATGCACAAAAGTATATCACATATACAATGTGCACTTCAAGTGAGAAAATCCTTTTTAAGTGAACCAATACTAGTTAATGCAAAGTAATATATCAAATATATAATCATGCATTAAATCATTAAATCAACACTTGATTTAATGATCCGGTCATATCGCATATAACCGACTAGTATCAAGTGTATCAATGTATCGAATCAACACTTGATTCGGTAACCCGGCTATATCACATATAACCTGCCGATGATACAAATCGCGAGAATAGTATACGGTATCATATACACGCATTATTCTCGGTCCCGCACATATCTTATATGCGCTCCTATTTCGTTTCGCTTGAGCCAGGAAACCTCTGTGTAGGACTCTAAAGACTCGTCAATACGCCGGCAGCAGATGATGATCATATCAAACATCCACAAGCCGCAAGCGGTCTGCTAAACGTAACGGCCACCCGGGTATTGAGCGATCAGAAGATCGACGAGCAAGCCCGCTCACACTCCTGTGAATCCAACCAGTAACACTTACCGTACAGTCCGGTCTCGTCGTCTGATATGTCGCATATCTTGCCTAGGGGTGGTAAACGTCAGACCCCAATAGCTCGATAAGTCGTGTCGATATGAGGTCTATAACAGTTCGAGAAACTACTGGTAACATGTACCAGTAAATCTCAGCAACCCTGGCCAGGGATTTCCGGTTATAGCCAATCGAACACAGTGCAACATCAACTCCCTATACCGGGAGAGACGGATCCCCTCCTATCGCTCATTGCCTCCATGTGATTCGGGACTGTACCCAAAAACCACCGTTTTGCACGCCTTCTTGGACGTGGTAAGGTGGAAATCAAAGCACAGTGGGAATCACACAAGACTCTATGACGATCTCGGGTCAACAGACTACTCTGTACCAGTGTCACCAGAGAACTGCCATCTGACGTGAGGTATAATACCATCTGGGTGTTCTCGGCGAGTCCGTCCAGTGTACCCAGTCTCCACTGAGCACCCGTATATCATCTCTGATGTCAAAAACCAATGGATATGGGATCATCCATCGCCCATCTGTATGGGTCGAGAAGGTATACGCTAGTCTACTCTGGTATATCGATGCCCCGTCTTGATACACCCACGACTAGGGACCTTGAAGGATGTACTTATGGACTACTATGTCCCCACTAGTATGATCCGCATCATAGTCCAGGTAGTCAAGTACACATCCTAAGGGCTTTACCAACATGTAACAGAGAGACAATCAGTATACACGTTAAGGTAAAGTGCAACCGGATAGCATACTATCATGTCGAGCAAGAAAGTCCTCCCTATATATGTCCCAGCATCCACTACAATATACATCCTATGTACAGTAATGGCCTCTAGGGCATACATATAACTAACAATCTCCCACTTGCACTAGGGCCATCTGTAGCAGTGGTTGTAGTATCTCATACTCAACTATCCCATAAAAGTCTCTCTCTGGGAATAGGCCTTCGTGAGTGGATCCGCCGCGTTATCCTCTGAGTCTACTCTCCTAATCTTGATCTCCTTGGAGATCAACCATCTCCATGATCAGGTGATACTGCCTTAGAATATGTCTGGATCACTGATGGGACCGAGGTTCCTGGGCCAAAGCCACAACTCCATTGACACACAATGGGAGGAACTAAGTTCATCTCATGAACTAATATACACCCAGACAGCCTCTTTGGTGGCATCTTAAGTAGCGATGTATCCAGCCTTTATCGTCTAGTATGCCACGGTATCTAGCTTGGAACTCTTCCAACATACCGTCCCTTTACTGAGGGTAAAGACAATGCCTATGACTGACATTCAGTCGTCTTTATCACCCTGGAACCTTTCCAGTGATTCTCCTCAGGATCAATTGATACTATCTCACTACAACTAGTGAGTATCCTAATATCCATTTAGATCTATCTCATAGATCCAAAACCCAGGATTTAGAAGGTATCACTTTGATCCTACATGGAGAATCCTTGTGATAAGCGGAGATTGACCGAGCATAGCATAGGAAACTCCTTCCCTATCAAGAGTATGTCATCCACGTACTCTACGAGGATCACCACCATACTCCCTACTACCTTTTTGTATATACAAGGTTCATCTACCATTTTTATGATGTCAAACTCTTTGACTAACACATCAAAACAGACGTTCCAACTCCGCGATGCCTGCTTTATCACATAAAACATCTTGCACACGTTTCCGCTGCTCCCACTGTCTACGAAGCCCTCTGGCTGTGTACTTATAGACGCTCTCTTCCAAAACATCATTTTAGAAGAGCTGTCATGACACCCAACCACCAGATATCGTAGTCATGGTATGTAGCCGTGGCAAGTAGGATCTGGATGGACTTAAGCATACCTACTTGAAAAAGGTTTCATCATAATCCACGCCTGGTAAATGATGCAAACTTTTAACAAGTCTAGTTTTGAAATTCTCAACTTTTCCATCTACACCAAGTAATCTTCTCAAGATATACTTGCTCCTGATGGGGATTTAACCCTTCAGATATAGCAACTAAAGTCCATACTTTGTTGGTGTATAAGGATTCCATCTCAGATCGCTAAGCATCTAGCCATTCTTACAGAGTCCCTACTCTTGATGGCCAGCTCGAACTAGTTAGGTCATCATCTCATGATGCAATCCTCGCTCCCACTGTCATAGAGCAACCGAAGTATCTCTCAAGTGGGTGAGGAACCCTAACAGATCGGCGGAGAGGTTGAGGTTCGTCGGGAACTATAAAATCCTTTGGTTCTGTCAAATCATCAACTGCAGTTTTGTATAGCTGGAACCTTTCCAGTTCTATAGAACTGATCCTGCCTCGATCTTGTCCGGATTTTGCTTCAGACATAGGCCGGACAATCCTAAATCTTAACTTACTTAAAAGATAGGTTCTTCCCATACCATATCTCATATGGAGTGGTAGGCACTGATTTGATTCGAACCTAATTCAATAGGTATGCAGCTTCTCAAGCGCATAACTCCCAAAACGAAATAGGAAACTCAGTAGTACTCATTATAGAGCACACCATATCTAATATTGTGCGATTGCTCCACCCCGATACACCGTTGTGCTGTGGTGTATTCAGAGGAGTAACACTGAGAGAGAATCTCATTCTTCCTTTAGAATAGTCCAGAAATTCCATGCACAAGTATTCTCCTCCCTGATCTTATCAAAGGACATAATACTTATACCCGTATTGGTTCTCTACTTCTAACTTATATTCTGTGAATATCTCAAAAGGTTCGGACTTGTGTTTCAACAGGAACATAGGTCGGAATCTTGAAAGATCATCAGAGAATGTAATGAAGTATAAAGAACCTGTCTTGGCATGTGTAGACAGGGAACCTTACATACATCAACATGTATCAATCCCAAGAGTTCACTAACTCTTTCTCTGTTTCCAATAAACAGAGCTATGGTCATCTTATCTTTGTGACATGACTGGCAAGTTTCATAAGATGGAAATTCAAACTGATTTAAATATGCATCTACATGTAACTTCAGCTAGTCGGGTCGCATTGATATGATCTAGTCTATAATACCTCAAGAAGGATTCGTTCATTTCTGAACTCTTCCTCTTGTGTGTGTTCTGTATACTTAAAAACTGTAGTTTGATTTAGAACTGCAATGCTTTTAGATAACGTGCCTGAATCGATCAACTTTTGATATAGGAAATGTTCAAAACATTATCCAACAATACAAAATTTTATCATTTCTTTACTAATAAAGAGACTGATATGATTTTGTATATCAGGTTCGGTATCTAATAACATTCGTTCAAAATCAATGTATTGGTAATACTGGGTGACAGTGACCGACAGACTTGGCTGCAACACTTGCCCTGTTTTCTGCCTCATGAAACTTATCACCCGTTCTCAGTTCTTTATCTGTAGCCTTATGTAACAGATTACATATCTGGGATCCTGATCTGGTATCATATACCCAGGACGTAAAGGACACTGAGAAATAGTTCTATGTAACGAACACACCCGAAGATGATGCATCATATGCACTTTCTTCGTTTGGGCGGCATGGGAAATCTGGTATTCCCCAATTTCCTGCTCTGTCTTATAACAATTATAAGTTGGAGCGGGACCAATGTTCCCCAGCTCAGTATAACAAGCGGGTTCGGTCAATATATCCGTATTATTATCTTGATTAAGGCGTGATATGGTCGCTACCAGGAGAGAGAGAGAAGAAAACACTCAGCGTGCACTCTTGCAAGAATAGATTGGTTATTATTTTATCTAATCAGGATGGCTCCCACTGTTTTTATCAAATCTTCCTTCAAACCCTAAAAGGAAAGACTAGCCGGGATTAATTACACACTACAAGTTCGCCAATCTTTCAGCCAGGCCAGTGTCGGTACTTTGAGGGAGGTCCCCCGTGCTTTCGCACGAACCTAATTAATGTAAACCTCGTTTTCCCAGAGGCGTAACCCCGTTGACACCTTTCTAGACACCTACTTGATCGGCTAATTGTAATGTGTAAAACTCTCCCAGGAGTAACAATTACTCGCAGCGGGTATCGGGATCCAACTATCTCATAGAAGGTATGCAATCTCATTGCAAATTTCAACACTTGAAATTCCCGATAATATTTTGCCCCTAGCGTTCTATGACCATGACGCAGGCCAACAAACCATAGTGCGCTAGTCAAGTTCAACCCGTCATTTCCTGATTGAATTAAACCCACCCGCACGACCCTTGACGGAGGCCAACAAAGTCGCACGACTACCCTAATCCAATCTGCATCATATGCATAAACAGATAAATACTAGTTAGCTACCGCACACTACGCCTTGACGCAGGCCAACAAACGTAGCACGAATACTAACTACTACTTATCTGAAATGACGGAGGGCTACGACAGGTTTTTCTGAAAACCTATTGCGTAATGAACTTGATATCGTTGTAGAATTGAATGATTTTTGAAATGGAATGTTTTTGAGGCTTTTCTAGTTTTGCTAAAGGAGTCACTCCCGGTGAAGAGATCGTCGGTCCTTTCCTCGTCGAATGAGGTGCGGGATATATCATATATATCACTGTGCAAAGCAAAAACTCTTAAAAGCAATCAAAAGACAAACCGAGTGTGTAGCATCTGCCAGTTATTGCTAAAGGAGTCACTCCCGGTGAAGGGATCTCGGTCCTTTCCTTATCGAATAAGGTGCAGGATATATCACATATACCGCTGTGCAAAGCAAGAACTGTAGCTACCTGTTTTTATTTTTGAAATTCGATTCTACAACATCTTAGTTTTCTTTTACTTTCATTAATCATATTAATGAAGTCCCATCATTTAAATACCTAAACATCACAGATAAATATGACGTACACTTATGCCATCCGCATTCGCCTCGATGTCCCCTCGTGCACCGTTAGGTTAGGTAACTAACGGCAGAGCGGGGCAGGGCTAGCGCGGGTGTAAAACATAAGTAACGCCTATATAATATATCATATATACTATATACAGTATATCTATCACAGAACATCACATGATCACATCACAGATAACGCGGCAGAAGAATCATATGAAATATTGGATATACTAGGACGTCCGTGTTTTCAATATGAGCCAGTTTAAAACACGGATTCCACGGTCGCGATGAATAACCAATCCCACACCCCTAGACCCCTACGAGAGCGGCAAGCAACCCTACCAATTCTAGAGTTAGGAGACCCGGACTCGACTCCTCGAGTTGGTCTCCCACTGGACTCCAGAACCCGGTTACTTGAGCCCTCCTCCTTGGGTCTATCCTAGTGCGGAAAAGTAAATAATATACAAATGGTGACAACATCCGCAACCTGGAAGTGCCCCAATAAAAGAATATTACATACAAGTTTTTACATGAATGAAAATGGAAAAACACTCATCTCACATAAAAATCCCCGGCTATTCAACCACGACGATCCAATATAACATATCCAGCAACACATAACATCATATGTCATCAACGTAAGTAAATATGCGTATCCCAATTGTCGTTGACATATAGCAACGAAACCGGCGATATCACATATTACACTTACGGTCACAGAAAAGAAAGTGTAAAACTACAACAGTTGGAATCCCTAAACTCTTTAGACATCGCATGCCTAAACAAATGAAATACTTAGACATCGCATGCCTAACAATTATAAACCCCGCATTTCAGTCTCATTATCGAAAACTCTTTTCAATATCAAGTCGGGTAATTCAACAGGATTCCCGACATTTTGATCGAATGCTCGTCGCAAACTTTAGTAGGCGGCCGCACCCCCGACGCCGTCGACGAAGTGTACCAAGGCGGAACACCGCTGCCGCGAGCACCCGAATGGATGCTTTCGGCGACGGGGTTCTCCTACAGTCACTTGGTCGGGGCTATCGGGTGTAGCTGTCTATTAAGTTTACCCGGCGAGTATCCGCGTACGCTACGTGATTGCGACGGACTTTTGATCACATCAAAATTCCGTGGCAACCGATCAAGTGAGACTAAACTGCTAGATTTATAACATTCATTCAGTTATCTCATAACTGCTTGTGAATTCCAATTATTGTATCACATTCCGGATAAATAGAAAATGTTAAACTTTTCGATCGAACAATTGAACACCCAAGTTTTCCCGATACAGCTCAACACATAAAATAAGTCTAAAAACATTCAGTTCATGCCTCAGTACCAACGGTCCAGCCGTAGAAGGGTCAAGCCAACGCCTCACATGTGGCACGCCGTACTGCCCCAAACCCTAAGGTTCAAAGGGCAGTTCAAGACGGTCACATAATCGAGTTAAGCTTTGTTGTCTTCTAGAGGGACCATCGCGTTACTTTCCCTACTTAGAACATCGTTAAACTACGGAAAAGTCCAACAATTGGAAATTTCCCGGCAGGGGAAAAATGGGGGAATTTATATCCGGTCGAACTTTTTAACATATTCTAAAATTACCCGGAAAAACACATAGACAAAATTTGATAATCCGATCGAATCAACGAACTCCTAATACACCCCAGAAAACTCAACTCTTGAGTCCAGATTAAAAATTCCCAGGAAAACCAGCACTGACAAATAGGAATTACTGTGTAAAATTCAATAAAAGAGGAGTCTAATTGTCCGCGGAACTGCCGTATTAGGCATACTAATGCCGCGGTTCCGCCGCGTTTTAATGGACTCAGGAGTACGGGCTTCACAGTAATTCTTAGAATATCCTGCTGGTTTTTCTGCATATTTTTAATTCTAAAAAATCCCCGAATTTCAAAAATGTACAGAGAGCAATTTTGGGTTTGGGTTTTGGTTTGATCGGACTTCTAACTCCGTCTACGCATCGCCTAAGGCTCTAGCTAGGCTCTGATACCACTGTAGGGTTCCTAGGCACGCTAATGAGGTCTCACAAGGCATCAACCATGCCAATTTGAAATTTTACGGTGCCGAGAAACCCTAGACTAGATCGTTAACTAGAATTTTAGGCGATACTACGAGCTAGTTAACAACTTAACTAAAGGGTAAACTGAAATACAACCTTTGTAGATCCGGATCTCCACCTCCATGGCTCCGTGATGAAGTCCCTTCGCTGTCCATATCGGATCCCGGACTCTAGCATCGGCTTCATCGGAGAATGGGCGGGCTAGGTCATCGACTTCGATGCCGAAAATGATCTACGTCGAGGAATCACAAGATCAAGCTCCCACTTCACCAAGTCATGAAACTTGTGAAGAAAACACCCTATACTACTTGGCAAGAGGTAGAGGATGAAGAAATAGGAAGTGGGTTCACTTTAGAATTGGATTTCTCACTCTTTTTCTCAAGTTACCATTATTGGTAGCAAGCTTCTTCATCTTGAAGAAGAAGAAGAAGAAGAAGAAGGAATATATTATGATAAGTTAATTGCAAATAGAAAATAAATGAATACTTATCATAATCCAACCATGGTAGTGTGTATAGAATGAACTATGGTTAAAGCAAATGGTTAGGGTTAAGGAAAGAGACAAAAATGGTCAAAGCTTTTCTAAGCTTCAAGAAGCTTCAAGATAAATCCAAAAAGCCACCATTTTCTTTTCTTTCCTAAATGAACAAATAAATAATTGAATAAGTAAATGAAGCATATAAAACCCTAACCATTGACCAACCATGGTTTAAACCAAACACACAAACTTTCATGTATCATCAAACATGATACAATCAAATGCACAAAAGTATATCACATATACAATGTGCACTTCAAGTGAGAAAATCCTTTTTAAGTGAACCAATACTAGTTAATGCAAAGTAATATATCAAATATATAATCATGCATTAAATCATTAAATCAACACTTGATTTAATGATCCGGTCATATCGCATATAACCGACTAGTATCAAGTGTATCAATGTATCGAATCAACACTTGATTCGGTAACCCGGCTATATCACATATAACCTGCCGATGATACAAATCGCGAGAATAGTATACGGTATCATATACACGCATTATTCTCGGTCCCGCACATATCTTATATGCGCTCCTATTTCGTTTCGCTTGAGCCAGGAAACCTCTGTGTAGGACTCTAAAGACTCGTCAATACGCCGGCAGCAGATGATGATCATATCAAACATCCACAAGCCGCAAGCGGTCTGCTAAACGTAACGGCCACCCGTGTATTGAGCGATCAGAAGATCGACGAGCAAGCCCGCTCACACTCCTGTGAATCCAACCAGTAACACTTACCGTACAGTCCGGTCTCGTCGTCTGATATGTCGCATATCTCGCCTAGGGCTGGTAAACGTCAGACCCCAATAGCTCGATAAGTCATGTCGATATGTGGTCTATAACAGTTCGAGAAACTACTGGTAACACTTACCAGTAAATCTCAGCAACCCTGGCCAGGGATTTCCGGTTATATCCAATCGAACACAGTGCAACATCAACTCCCTATACCGGGAGAGACGAATCCCCTCCTATCGCTCATTGCCTCCATGTGATTCGGGACTGTACCCAAAAACCACCGTTTTGCACGCCCTCTTGGACGTGGTAATGTGGAAATCAAAGCACAGTAGGAATCACACAAGACTCTATGACGATCTCGGGTCAACAGACTACTCTGTACCAGTGTCACCAGAGAACTGCCATCTGACGTGAGGTATAATACCATCTGGGAGTTCTCGGCGAGTCCGTCCAGTGTACCCAGTCTCCACTGAGCACCCGTATATCATCTCTGATGTCAAACACCAATGGATATGGGATCATCCATCGCCCATCTGTATGGGTCGAGAAGGTATACGCTAGTCTACTCTGGTATATCGATGCCCCGTCTTGATACACCCACGACTAGGGACCTTGAAGGATGTACTTATGGACTATCATGTCCCCACTAATATGATCCGCATCATAGTCCAGGTAGTCAAGTACACATCCTAAGGGCTTTACCAACATGTAACAGAGAGACAATCAGTATACATGTTAAGGTAAAGTGCAACCAGATAGCATACTATCATGTCGAGCAAGAAAGTCCTCCCTATATATGTCCCGGCATCCACTACAATATACATCTTATGTACAGTAATGGCCTCTAGGGCATACATATAACTAATAAGATGCCTACCACTTCATATGTGATATGGAAAGGGAAGAGCCCATATCTTAAGTTTGTTATGATTTGGGGTTGTCCGGCGTATGTCTAAAAGCATAATCCGGACAAGCTCGAGGCAAAGTCAGATCTGTGGAAGTTTGTTGGATATCCTAAGCATACGCAAGGGAATATCTTCTACCTAACCGAGGAACAAAAGATATTTTGTTTCTCAGCATGCCACCTTTATGAAAGGGAATTTCTTGTGAAGAAATTATTGGTCATGAGGTAGAACTGGAAGGAGTTCCAGCTACACAAACTACAGCAGATGATTTGGTAGAACCAAAGGATTCAATAGTAACCAACGAACCTCAGCCTCTCCGCCGATCTAGTAAGGTTCCTCACCCACCCGAGAGATACTTCGGTTTCTCTATGACAGTGGGAGCGAGGATTGCATCATGAGATGATGACCCAGCTAGTTTCGAGCTGGCCATCAGGAGTGAGACTCTGTAAGAATGACTGGATGCTTATCGATCTGAGATGGAATCCTTATACACCAACAAAGTATGGACTTTGGTTGCTTTATCTGAAGGGTTAAATCCCCATCAGGAGCAAGTATATCTTGAGAAGATTACTTGGTGTACATGGAAAAGTTGAGACTTTCAAAGCTATGCTTAAGTCCATCCAGATCCTACTTTCCACGGCTACATACCATGACTACGATATCTGGCGGTTGGGTGACATGACAGCTTTTCTAAATGATGATTTGGAAGAGAGCATCTATAAGTACACAGCCAGAGGGCTTCGTAGACAGTGGGAGTAGCGGAAACGTGTGCAAGATGTTTTATATGATAAAGCAAGTATCGCGGAGTTGGAACGTCTGTTTTGATGTGGTAGTCAAAGAGTTTGACTTCATCAAAATGGTAGATGAACCTTGTATATACAAAAAGGTAGTAGGGAGTATGGTGGTGATCCTCGTAGAGTATGTGGATGACATGCTCTTGATAGGGAAGGAGTTTCCTATGCTACGCTCGGTCAATCTCCGCTTATCACAAGGACTCTCTCCATATAGGATCAAAGTGATACCTCCTAAATACTGGGTTTTGGATCTATGAGATAGATCTAATTGGATGTTAGGATACTCACTAGTTGTAGTGAGATGGTATCAATCGATCTTAGGGAGAATCACTGGAAAGGTTCCAGGGTGATAAGGACGACTGAATGTCAGTCGCAGGCTTGTCTATACCCTCAGTGGAGGGACGGTATGTTGGAAGAGTTCCAAGCTAGATACCGTGACTTACTAGACGATTAAAGGCAAGATACATCGTTACCAAAGATGATACCAAAGAGGCAGTCTGGATACATATAAGTTCATGAGATGAACTTCGTTCCTACCATTGTGTGACAATGGAGTTGTGGCTTTTGCCAAGGAACCCCCCGTCCTATCAGAAATCCAGATATAATTCTTAGGCAGTATCACCTGATCATGGAGATGGTTGATCTCCAGGGAGATCGAGGTTAGGAGAGTAGACACAAAGGACGACAACGCGGATCCACTCACAAAGGCCTTTTTCCCAGTTGAGACTTTTAAGGGATGGTTGAGTATGAGATACTTCAGCCACAGCTAATTGTTGGGTATGTGATACCACAACAGATGGCCCTAGTGCAAGTGGGAGACTGTTAGTTATATGTATGTCCTAGAGGTCATTACTGTACATATGATGTATATTGTAATGGATGCTTGGACATATATAGGGAGGACTTTCTTGCTCGACATAATAATATGCTATCTGGTTGTACTTTATCTTAACATGTACTCTGATTATCTCTATGTTACATGTTGATAAAGCCTTAGGATATGTACTCGACTAATGGGACTATGATGAGATCATACTAGTGGGGCTACGGTAGTCGACGAGTACATCCTATAACAGTTCCTAGTCGAGGGTGTATCGAGACAAGGCATCGATACACCAGAGTAGACTAGCGTATACGCATCTTGACCCATATGATGGGCGATGGATGATCCCATATCCATCGGTGTTTGACATCAAGGATGGTGTACGGGTGCTCAGTAGAGACTGGATACACTGGACAGACTCGCCGAGAATTCCTAGATGGTATTATACCTCACGTCAGATGGCAGTTCTCCGGTGACACTGGTACAGAGTAGTCTGTTGACCCGAGATCGTCATAGAGTCTTGTGTGATTCCCACTGTGCTTTGATTTCCATCATACCACGTCCAAGAGGGCATGCAAAAAGGTGGCTTTTGGGTACAGTCCCGAATCACATGGAGGCAATGAGCGATAGGAGGGGATTCGTCTCTCCCGGTATAGGGAGTTGATGTTGTGCTGTGTTCGATTGGCTATAACCGGAAATCCCTGGCCAGGATTGCTGAGATTTACTGATAAGTGTTATCAGTAGTTTCTCGAACTGTTATAGACCTCATATCGACACGACTTATCGAGCTACTGGGGTCTGACGTTTACCACCCCTAGGCGAGATATGCGACATATCAGACGACGAGACCGGACTGTACGGGTGTGTTACTGATTGGATTCACAGGAGAATGTACAGGCTTGCTTGTTGATCTTCTGAGCACTCAATACCTGGGTGGCTGTTACGTTTAGCTGACCGCTTGCAACTTGTGGGTGTTTGATATGATCATCACCTACTACCGGCGTATTGACGATTCTTTAGTGTCCTACACAAAGGTTTCTTGGCTCAGGCAAAACGAAGTAGGAGAACATATGTGATATGTGCGGGACCGAAGATAATGCGGTATGTGATACCATATTGGATTCTCGCGATATGAGATATCGGCCGGGTATATGTGATATAGCCGGGTCATCGGATCAAGTGTTGATTCGATGAATCGGTACGGATAAATATTAGTCGGTTATATGCGATATAACCGGATTGTCGGATCAAGTGTTGATTCGATAATTTAATGTATAATAATATATATAATATATTAAATTACATTAACTTATATTATCTCACTAATAGATTCTTTTTCTCACTCGGGTAATACATTGATATATATGCGATATATGTTAATTGTATTATTTTATTTTGTTGCAATAAATATTATATATGTGATATATAATATTGTAACATGATATGATAACTAATGCAACATGATTAGTGGAGATTAAACATGGTTAGGGTTTGATTTGGGTTAAGTTTTTCTAGATGATTTTAGAAGGTTTAGTTTTGTTTTGTGCAAAGATATTTTCAAGTGACTCATTCTTAACCTAACCCAAACCCTAGCCTTGGTTAATTCTCTACAAAGGTTTATTCAACCATGGCTGCATTATTCATCATATTTATCTTTCATTATTCATCACAAAAGGTTTCTAAGGATATTATTCATCATCTTCTTCCTTCTTCTTTTTTTGAGCAAAAGCTTTCTAGCTTTTTGCTTTGTGCTGAAAATGAGTGAGAATATGAAAACAAATGAGAGAAAAAATCCTACTTCATCATCCTCATCTATTCTTGCCATTTAGATGAGGGTGTTCACTTCATATTATGAGTGTTAGCTTGTGTTAACTAAACTTCAAGGTAGATCATCTTTTTATCGAAGATCGGAAGCAAGACTGCATCTTTCTCTTCGTGGAACATCTCGAGAGTCCGGAATACGATGATCGCAGCGTAGGGACCTCAACACGGAGCTTAAGAAGTGAAGGACTGGATCTACAAAGGTTGTAATCCATCTCACTTAGTGTTAAAGTGTTTAACATGCTTATTTTCGCCTAAACTCTAGTTTAAAGATCTCGTATCGGGTTGTTCGGCACGGCTAATTTTTAAATCGGGCATGGTTGATGCCTTGTAGACCCTTGTGACAGTGCCTAGCATCCCTACATCTTTAAATTCTTGCATCATGATTCGATCTCAATTTGTAATTGTGGTTCTTGTTGTGATGTTTGAGTAAAACTCCGCTCGTAAAGGAGTCGAGATGATCAATAGAATGATGATGTAACAAATCTTAAAACAATTCTTAAGTCCTACGAGTTTGTAAACCCTAGCAACTTGAAGAATCGATGACCTAGTTTCGATGCGATGCTTTCTTAATTGTGTTCGCTCGAAATTAGGGATCCACGATCGATTCTTGAATTTACTAGAGGCTAGAATGTGAATGATATCGACGAAAGAACAAGGGATAGATGATGAAACCCTAGTTTCATAAGAAATCCCTAATTCTCGTTGATCATCATCGATCTAGTATCAATTCATCGATGGATAAGAATATGTAGTCGCTAGATTTCATCACATCTATAGATCCGATTGATTCCTACGAGCCTCACTTCGATTCTTGATATTTGATTTGGAAATCATCACATCTCAATTCTTGATTTTAATGTTTTCTTGTTAATTAGATTAGATCTAGATGATTCTTGAATTTATTTTACAAATCTTGAATTGAATTGTCTTCTTTTCTTTTCTTTAATTTTTAATTCATCTAATTCGAAATACGAACGGATTACACTTTCCCGGTGGACGATCCTCACTTACTAACGCGCTATATACGACACCGTTATTGATTGCGGTCAAAATATTTTTGGTTGTGATTTCTACACATTTTCTAAAACTACACGCCGAGAATTCATTCAATCAGTGGGTATCGAGATCCAACTATCTCATAGAAGGTATGCAATCTCATTGCAAATTTCAACACTTGAAATTCCCCATAATATTTTACCCCTAGCAACTTATGACCTTGGCTAAAGTCAACAAATCATATGCGCTAGCCAAGTTTAACCCGTCATTTCCCGATTGAATTAAACCCACCCGCACGACCCTTGGCTAAGGTCAACAAAGTCGCACGACTACCCTAACTCAATCGCATCATATGCTAAGCAGATAAGCACTGATTAGCTACCGCACATTACGCCTTGGCTAAGTTCAAAAAACGTAGCACGAATACTAACTAGTACTTATCTGAAATGACGGAGGGCTACGACAGGTTTTTAAGAAAACCTTTTGCATAATGAACTTGATATCGTCGTAGAATCGAGTGATTTTGAAAATGAGTGTTTTTGAGGCTTTTACTAGTTTTGCTAAAGAGATCACTCCTGATGAAGGGATCTCGGCTCTTTCCTTTTCGAATAAGGTGCAGGATATTTCACAAATACAACTATGCAAAGCAAAAACTATAGAAGCAATCAAAAGACAAACCAAGGGTTGTAGCATCTGCTAGTTTCGCTAAAGATGTCACTCCCGATGAAGGGATCTCGTCTCTTTCCTTATCGAATAAGGTGAAGGATATTCTGCAAGGAATACCGCTATGCAAAGCAAGAATTAGAGCTACCAGTTTTTAAAACAAGTTTCTACAACATCTTTTAGGTTTCTTTTATTTCATTAATCTCATTAATGAAGTCCCATTTATTATGCTTCATAAGCAACACATATGAAACGAAAGCAACAATATTAATTATATCTCATAGATATAATATATAGGCATTCGTCTAAACATATCACAGTGATCACATCACAGAGCAGCAGAAAACAACATATGAAATATTGGATATACTAGGATTTCCGTGTTTTAAATTAAGCCTGTATAAAACACGGATTTTACGGTCGTGATGAATAGCCAAACCGACATCCCTAGAGCCCTACGAGAGAGGCAAGCAACCCTACCAATTCTAGAGTTAGGAGACCCGATCTCGACTCCTCGAGATGGTTTCCCACTGGACCCTAGAACCCGTTTACTTGTGATCCCCGCCTTGGGTCTATCCTAATGCGGAAAAGTAAATAATATACAATGGTGACATCATCCTTAACCCGGAAGTGCCCTAATAAAAGAATATTACATACAATGAATTTTACATGATTGAAAATAAAAACTCTCATCTCACATAAAAAAACCCGGCTATTCAAACACGATGATCCAATATAACATATCACAGCAACACATAACATCGCATGTCATCAATGTAAGTAAATATGCGTATCCCAATTGTCGTTGACGTATAGCAATGAAACCGGCGATACACCACATTTTACACTTACGGTCGCAGAAATGAAAGTGAAAAACTACAACAGTTGGAATCCGCAACCATCTTAGACATCATAAACCCAACGTATCTCATACTTTGGATTTCATGCCTAGCCAAATGAATTTCTTAGACGTTGCATGCCTAACAATTATAAACCCCACATTTTAGTCTCGATATTCAAAACACCTTTTAATATCTAGTCGGGCAATTCAACAAGATTCCCGACATCCTGATCGAATGCTCGTCGGAAACTTTAGTAGACGGACGCACCCCCGGTACCGTCGACGAAGTGCACTAAGGCGGAACACCGCTGCCGTGAGCACCTGAACGGATGCTTTTGGCGACGGGGTTCTCCTACTGTCACTTGGTCGGGGCTGTGGGGCGTGGCTATCTAATAATGTTACCCGGCGAGTATCCGCGTACACTACGTGATTGCTACGGACTTTTGATCACATCAAAATCCCGTGGTAACCGATCAAATGAGACTAAATTGCTAGATTTATAACATTCAAATTAGTTATCTCATAACTACATTTGTGGATTCCAAATATTGTATCCCATCACATGATACCCGGATGACGTTAAACTTTTCGATCGATTCATTAAAGTCCCACAATTTCCCTACAGCTCAACACTTGAGCACAGTTTTAGTAATACCCAGAATATGACACAGTACCTATGCACCAGCCGTAGAAGGGCAAACCCAGGCCTCACTCATGTCGCCACGGAACTACGACAAACCCCAGGGTATGATCGCGATTCCGCGATCCAAAAAGTAGAGTTAGGGTTTCATTCTTTTAGAGGGTTCATAGACTTACTTCAATATTTTTCCGAATACGTTAAACTTGGAAAAATGAGTTTTTGACATACGATCGACCTTTTTAACTTTGCTTAGACAACATGCGAATAACCCGAAATATTGTTAAAACTACGAATACGAAACACTCCGAATAGCTTATAGTGTAAGGTTACATCACATACAAAATTAGCAAAAACAAACAACACGTGAAACATCAAAACCAAGTCACCGGAACACACAAAAAATTTCAGGAGGGAGCTCGGATTATAGCCGAGATGGGGTGGGGGGTAGTGGCCGGCCAAAAAGTCTTAGAATTGCCTTAAATTTCTTCCGTGTTCATGTCATATCCCATATAACACTCTGCACTTGTTTAAATTTTTTTTTGACAATTATTTAAAATCAACAGAAACCTTATTTTGGCGTTTCAAGTTTCAGAGTATTTCGGTTTCGTAATCTTAACAAAATTCGTATAAATTTCTAGCATGTCTCTGATACCACTGCAGGATTTCCTAGCACGGCAGCAAGGTTTTGGGAGGTATCGTCCATGCCAAATTAAAATTTTACCGTTCTAGCTAAACCTAAACATTGAATCGTTAACTAGAAATCCGACGGAATAATTTACAAACACTTCGTAACAAAAGCGAACAAGGAATACAACCTTTGTAGACCGGTCCTTCACTTCATTAGCTCCGTGTAGTAGTCCCTTCGCTACGATCGTGAACTACGGACTCTAGAGAGGTTCCCTTGAAGAAACGAATATGCTTGCTTCGAAGACTTCGAGGCCGAAGAAGATCTACGTCGAGGAGACACTAATCCAAGCTATCTCTTCACTAATTACGGAATTAGTGAAGCAAACACCCTATACTAAATGGCAAGTAGTATAGGATGAAGAAGTAGGATGTTTGCTCACTTTAGAAATGATTTTCTCACTCATTTTCCATCAACTCCATTGAAGCTAGAAAGCTTTGAGGAAGAAGAAGAAGAAGCAAGTGATCAAGTGATGAATGAATTCATATAGTGGTTAGAAATGCATCCAAGGGTTAAGCATGTCATGCTTAACCCTTGTAGAGAACTAACCATGAGCTAGGGTTAAAAGTTAGGTCAAATAATATCTTAAGCTAGATAAAAGGGGTGGACAAAGTCAAAGATTCTTACTAGCTTCTACAAGCTTTCAATAAATATCAACCATGACTAATTCCACAATTTTTGAATTAATTAATGATAAAATATAAACCCTAATCTTAACCCTAACATGGTTTAATCTCTATACACCCTAGTTGCATTTTTAACCTAGCATGATACAAATATGTACACAAATACACATATCGCATATATACAATGTGCACAAAGTGAGAAAAAGAAATCATAAGTGAGCTTAATATTAGTTAATGTAATATAATATATCAAATATATAATTATATATTAAATTATTAAATCAACTCTTGATTTAATAATCCGGTTATATCACATATAACCGACTAATATCATGTATAACAACTTATCGAATCAATACTTGATCCGATAACCCGGCTATATCGCATATAACCAACCAATGTCATAAATCGCTAGAATAAAATATGGTATCTCATATCGTATCAATCTCGGTCCCGCACATATCACATATGTGCTCCTACTCCATTTCGCTTGAGCCAGGAAACCTCTGTGTAGGACTCTAAAGACTCATCAATACGCCGGCAGCAGATGATGATCATATCAAACACCCACAAGCCGCAAGTGGTCTGCTAAACGTAACGGCCACCCGGGTATTGAGAAATCAGAAAATCAACAAGCAAGCCTGCTCACACTCCTGCAAATCCAATCAGTAACACCACCGTACAGTCCAGTCTCTTCGTCTGATATGTCGCATATCTCGTCTAGGGGTGGTAAACGTCAGACCCCAGTAACTCGATAAGTCGTGTCGATATGAGGCTCATAATGGGTCAAGAAACTACTGATAACACTAACCAGTATATCTCTGAAGCAGCCCTGGCCAGGGACTTCCTGTTATAGCCAATCGAGCACAGCGCAACATCAATCCCCAATACCGGGAGAGACGAAACCCCTCCTATCGCTCATTACCTCCATGTGATTCAGGACTGTACCCAAAAGCCACCGTTTTGCATGTTCTCTTGAATGTGGTAAGGTGGAAATCAAAGCACAGTGGGAATCACACAAGACTCTATGATGATCTCGGGTCTACAGACTAACCTGTACGAGTGTCACCAGAGAACTGCCATCTGACGTTAGGTATAATACCATCTGGGAGTTCTCGGCGAGTCTGTCCAGTGTACCCAGTCTCCACTGAGCACCCGTATACCATCTCTGATGTCAAACACCAATGGATACGGGATCATCCATCGCCCATCTATATGGGTCGAGAAGCTATACGCTAGTCTACTCTGATATATCGATGTCCCGTCTCAATACACCCTCGACTAGGAACAATTGAAGGATGTACTTAGCGACTACACTGTCCCCACTAGTATGATCTATATCATAATCCTGGTTTTCAAGTACTCATCCTAAGGGCTTTACCAACATGTAATCAAGAGATAATCAGTGTACATGTTAAGATAAAGAGCAACCAGATAGCATACTATCATGTCGAGCAAGAAAGTCCACCAAATATATGTCCAAGCATCCACTACAATGTACATTGTATGTACAGTAATGGCCTCTAGGGCTTACATATAACTAACAACTACTAGCCAGGGATAACCAAGCAAGGGTGAGCCCGGTTGCCTCTGGTGAGGGCTTCGATCCTTAAGGACGGGCCGAGCAGGGTTACTTCCCAGTCGATTTGTGAGGTTCTGTCCGACCTTCCCGGTGTGAGTAAGGGGAAGAGGGATAGTCGTGGGTGACACGTGTCTTGAACGTGTGGGGGAGGCGAAGTGCCGGAGCCGCGTCGTTTCAATTTCGCCGAGAAAGGCTCGATGTCTGCCGCGTGGCGGTACAGTTGTCGGTGAAACAAGCGACTGTTGGACTCCTGGGGTGCTGTGGGCTATAAAACGGAGGGAGCATTGATCACTCCTTCCTTCACATCCAAAATGTAAGAATGGAGGACTTCCCTTTTACAATCCCCGACATCGTAAACTTCGAGGACGTGTACTTCTACAATCAGCACTGCACCGAGGACACGGTGCAGTTAGTGATAGGCCATATTGAGGATCATTTCGGCCGACTACTTCCCCGGCGCTCCTCGCTGCTCCAGCTGTTGATGTACTACATTTGGAAGGCGTCGCCAGGGCTCTACAACCCCTTGTCCGAACAGCTGAGGGACGAGGCGGTTGGTAAGCTAAAGTCTTTGTGGTGCTTAGGTCTGATATCCGCGGGTCGGCGGGATCGCTCAGCGGCGCTCATCCTTGAGGGCTACCAATTGAGGCACGATGCCGACGTTCGCGGGCGGCTTCAGGGGCAGAGGTCTGAGGCCGCGAGGGCTCGGCTGGCGGAAATATCCTCGGAGTACCATGAGCAATGTTCTCTGCACCCCCTTCCCCGCTACTGTAATTTTTCTTTTTCGGTGTACGGCTGAGGAGCCTATAGTACCCCTTTGAATAAACAAAACTCTTATTTTTGCAATGTTTTATTGATCCCTTATTATTATTATAAACAGAAAGATCTTGAGAAAAGTTTACATTGCCTTAGTAAAAGAAGTACACGCTAGTAGATATTCTTTTTATTGGTACAGTTTGAGCTCCTCGGATGTCTGTTGACCTCCACGACCGGTGTGGGGTGCTGAGCCTCGTGGGTACTCGACGTACCCCCCGCCGACATGACCATGATTTGGCCGATTGTCAACTCGCCGGGAGGGGGACGCTGCTCCTGCTCGCGGTCAGCTTGCTGTTTGTCCCGCAAGTACGCTGCCAGGTGTACCGAACGGATGAGCTCCTCGATGTAGTCTCGGAGTTGCTTACAGCTCTTTGTGGAGTGGCCTTGCGACCTGTGGAAACTGCAGTAGGGGCCCCGGGTGCGTTTTGCCGCCATGTGCGAGACCGGGGGAGCTTGAAGAACCCCTTGCCTTTATCCTCCTCTAGCAGTACCGTCTGGGAGATGTTGAGCGGGGTGTACTCCTGAAACTTCGGGGAGTAGGGCTTTTGCCGCTCAAGCCTCTTTCTCTCTTCCCTCGCACTTTTCTTTTGTTCAGTTTGCTCTACCCGGGGGAGATTTGCGTTCACCTCGGACTCGAGCTGGATCTCACACTCGGTCCAGGCCTTTACCTCGGCCATGGTCTTAGGTTGCGCTAGTGAAAAGGAGCGTAACCATTCCTTCTGCCTAAGACCAGACCTAAGTGCTATAATGACTGTCTCGTCTCGATGTTCTGGGACCTCGAGAAGGGCGTTGTAGAAGTGAGTGACGTACCCTTTGAATGTCTCTTTGTCTCCGCTCTTGATTGTGAAGAGATGGTCGACAGTCCGTTTCTGCCGTCTGTTCCAGATTAAGTGGCCGAGGAATTGGGTGGCCAGCTCGTCGATGGTTGAGATTGAGCATGGTGCGAATCCTCAGAACCAGTCTCGTCCGGAGCGGATGAGAGTGGCCGGGAAAGCTCGGCATTGGGCGGCGTCAGAGTTGTCTTGGAAGCTCATTCCTGCGGTGAACACGTCCAAATGATCCTTCGGGTCAGACTTACCGTCGAAGAGAGAGATCTTCGGGGGCTTGTTCGAGGGGAGACATAGACGGCGAGTAGATCCTCGGTGAAGGGTTTTGTGAGCGAGTCGACGGCATACTTAGCCCCGTCACTCGATTGATGACCTTCCCAATGCATACCTTCGATCTTTTTTTCGAGGATGTCGGGTCGGCCGTGGTATCCCGACTATTCGGCACATTTTGATCTTTAGCCTCTGCTGTTGGAGACCTGTGTTCGCCGCCGAAAATCGGGAAGACAAACGTCTTGCCTGAATTTGGGGGCAGATGCTATTTGGTTTTATCCATCCACCTCTTTGTAGATACCAAGTTGATTTATGGCACCGTGTATCGGAGGTTCAGATGGATGCGGACGTTGTAGAAGACTTCGTCAGATTCCCCCTCGTGTACGATGGGTTTTTGATTGTGGGGATGCTCTTCCCTGCAGGCGCAAGCCCCTGCAGTTAATTACGCTACCGCATCGCGGTAACCACTTTCTTCTTCTCCAGATGGTCACTTCGTGTCGTGTGTGTTTGTTTTATTTTTGGTTTTCCGTGGATTGTATACGGAGACTAATTTATGTTGTCGCCCGCGGGGCAAGGATTAGTCCAAATCTATATTTTCTTAGATTTGGGTTTGGGTTGGTTTAAGGATCGTTAACCTCATTTGAGATTAAAATCAATTTAAATATTTGTTAAGGATACATTAGTCTAATTTTAGACTAAGATCTAATTAACAAGGTTTTAGGATCATTTAGATCCAACGAAAGAGTATTTGGGCTCAATCGTCTTAGTTTTGGGACGTTGCGGTCCATAACTTTAAGGACATCATAGTCCATGGAGTTTAAAGATATCATAGTCTGTGGGGTTTAGTTTAGGACGTTGCGGTCCATAAGTTTAAAGACATCATAGTCCATATAGTTTAAGGACATCATAGTCCATATAGTTTAAGGACATCATAGTCTATAGAGTTTCTGGTTGTCGGGACCTACATCTCTGAAGACATTGAAGAATTACAACGACACACATCAGAGGAACGAAGAGATGTACCCTTGAACCAATGTTGGTTGGGATATTTGTAGTCAGATTTGGGACTAAGACCAATTCAGGAAATTGTGAGCATATAGGCTCGGTTGGTCTGAGTTAGGGACTTGTGGCCAACTTGGGCTCAGTCCATTCAGTTCTGAATAAAATGTTGAACATTTGTTTGGGTGTTGAACATTTGTTTGGGCTCAGTCCCTTCTTGTTCAATAATGCTGAGCATTAATTTGGGTTCTGACAGCCCTTTTTCTTTTTGTCTTTTATTGAGTGTTGAACACTCTTTGTAGTGCAGAGCGCTCTATGTACAGAACCTTTATGTGCGGTGCTCTTTATTTACAGAGCACTTGGCCCTGAGCGCCAGACTTAGAGCGCTAAAGCACTTCTTATGAGATAGTGCCCACGTGTGGGGCACGTGGCGCGCTTGGCGCTGAGCGCCAGACTTTGAGTGCTGGAGTGCTAAAGCGCTTCTTGAGGAGCAGGTGGCGCGATTGGAGCTGAGCTCCAGACTTGGAGCGTTAAGGTGCTTCTTTTTTAAAATAGCGCTTGGAGCTGAGTGCCAGACTTAGAGTGCTAAGGCGCGTCTTTTTAAATTAGAGCGTTAAGGCGCTTTTTTGGTAGTTCTGATTAACTTTGTGCTCTGAGAATTAAATTCTCGTTCATAAGAGACTTTGTCTCATAGATCTAAGAACTAAGTTCGTCTCTTTTTGATGAGATGCTATGATCTCTTTGTTTTTTGTGAAAAAACCTTGTCTTATGGATCTGTGATCTAGAAAAAGAACTGAGTTCTTATGAGGTGAGAGTTAAACTCTTAAAAATTGAGGAGACACTATGATCTCACTCATTATCATTTACCTTGAAGAAAATTTCTTCTTCTCAGAGCTTGCTCTTCTCTTTTTTCTTTTCTGAAGTTTAGAGGGGGGAGGGGTTCTTCTATGTTTCTCTTTCTTTTTTTTGGAAAGAAGGATCATTGGTTGTTGGGACCCACCACTTCTCCGACGACACTGAGAAAGTAAAACGCCATATATCGAACGTGTGGAGGGATGTACCCTTTGAACCATGTCCCACTCATCAGGGGGAAGAACAGCTTGGAGCTTAGCTTCTCGCTACTGAAAAAGGCTTCTTTACGTTCGCGCACGTGCGTCGCACGTGCGTCGCACGTGTTGGGCGCACATGTTTACACATAGCGCACATGGAGCTTTTGCATATGCGCATTATGGGAGGGCAGCTATGGCCCTAACTTGGAGAACTAAGCTCCTTTGAGGATTGAATCCTCGAACGTGGTGCGCACGTGTGTTGCACGTGGCGGGAGTACGTTCGTTGCACGTAGCGCACATGGCGCTTGCGCATATGCGCATTATGGGGGGCAGTTATGGCCCTAACTTGTAGCACTAAGCTCATAGGATTGAATCCTCGCACGTGGTGCGCACGTGGCGGGCGCACATACATTGCACGTAGAGCACATGGTGAAAGGTTCTTAGGCACTCTAATGAGGTCTCACAAGGCATCAACCATGCCAATTTCAAATTTTAACGGTGCCGAGAAACCCTAATACGGACCGTTGGCTAGAAGTTTAGGCGAATCAAGCAACTAGTTAGCAAATTAACTAAGTGTACGGAAATACAACCTTTGTAGATCCGGTGCTCCACCTCCATAGCTCTGTGATGATGTCTCCTCACTGTCCAAGTCGAACCCCGGGCTCTAGCGTCGGCTTCATCGGAGAATGGACGGGCTAGGTCATCGACGACGATGCCGAAGATGATCTACGTCGAAGCATCACAAGATCAAGCTCCCACTTCACCAAGTCATGAAACTTGTGAAGAAAACACACTCTACTACTTGGCAAGAGGTAGAGGATGAAGAAATAGGAGGTGGGTTCACTTTAGAATTGGATTTCTCACTCATTTGCAAGAGTTGCCATTGATGAAGTAAGCTTTCTTCATCTTTGAAGAAGAAGAAGAAGAAGAAGAAGAAGATGAAGATATTATGATAAGTTATCTTCAAAAAGAAAATAAAAACAATACTTATCATATGGCAACCATGGTCAAGTGTAGAGAATAAATCATGGTTAGATGGAATGGTTAGGGTTAAGCATGAGACAAAATGGTCATATGGTCAAAGCTTCATGAAGCTTCAATATGAAACAAAATTAGCAACCATTTTCTCTTTATGCTTTTCATTTTCCAAAAAGAATAAAGAATAAATAAATGAATAATAAAATGAAAACCCTAATCATTACACAACCATGGTTTAATCTTTACACAAACCCTAATGAGCATGCATCATCAAACATGATACAATCAAGTGCACAAAAGTATATCACATATACAACTTGTGAACTTCAAGTGAGAAAATCCATTTAAGTGAACCTATATTAGTTAATGCAAAGTAATATATCAAATATATAATTATGCATTAAATCATCAAATCAACACTTGATTTAACGATCCGGTCATATCGTATATGACCGACTAATATCAACAGCAACAACTTATCGAATCAACAATTGATCCGATAACCCGGTTATATCGCATATAACCGATCAATGTCACAAATCGCGAGAATCGAATATAGTATCACATACTGGTATCATTCTCGGTCCCGCACATATCTCATATGCGCTCCTATTTCGTTTCGCTTGAGCCAGGAAACTCTGTGTAGGACTCTAAAGACTCGTCAATACGCCGGCAGCAGGTGATGATCATATCAAACACCCACAAGCCGCAAGCAGTCTGCTAAACGTAACGGCCACCCGGGTATTGAGCGATCAGAAGATCGACGAGCAAGCCCGCTCACACTCCAGTGAATCCAACCAGTAACACTTACCGTACAGTCCGGTCTGATCGTCTGATATGTCGCATATCTCGCCTAGGGGTGGTAAACGTCAGACCCCAATAGCTCGATAAGTCGTGTCGATATGAGCTTTATAACAATTCGAGAAACTACTGGTAACACTTACCAGTAAATCTCAGCAACCCTGGCCAGGGATTTCCTGTTATAGCCAATCGAACACAGCGCAACATCAACTCCCTATACCGGGAGAGACGAATCCCCTCCTATCGCTCATTGCCTCCATGTGACTCGGGACTGTACCCAAAAACCACCGTTTTGCATGCCCTCTTGGACGTGGTAAAATGGAAATCAAAGCACAGTGGGAATCACACAAGACTCTATGACGATCTCGGGTCTACAGACGAACCTGTACCAGTGTCACCAGAGAACTGCCATCTGACGTAAGGTATAATACCATCTGGGAGTTCTCGGCGAGTCCGTCCAGTGTACCCAGTCTCTACTGAGCACCCGTATATCATCTCTGATGTCAAACACTAATGGATATGGGATCATCTATCGCCCATCTGTATGGGTCGAGAAGGTATACGCTAGTCTACTCTGGTATATCGATGCCCCGTCTCGATACACCCACGACTAGGGACCTTGAAGGATGTACTTATAGACTACCATGTCCCCACTAGTATGATCCGCATCATAGTCCAGGTAGTCAAGTTCACATCCTAAGGGCTTTACCAACATGTAACAGAGAGACAACCAGTATACACGTTAAGGTAAAGAGCAACCAGATAGCATACAATCATGTCGAGCAAGAAAGTCCTCCCTATATATGTCCCAGCATCCACTACAATATACATCCTATGTACAGTAATGGCCTCTAGGGCATACATATAACTAACACATGGCGCTTGCGTTATGCGCATTATGGGGGGGCAGCTATGGCCCTAACTTGGAGCACTAAGCTCCTATGGAGAACTAATCTCCTTTGAGAATTGAATTCTCTCATGTGCGTTGCACATGTTTGGCTCACGTGCGTTGCACGTTGTGTGCATGTGGCGGGCGCACGTGCATTGCACGTGGCGCACATGGCGCTTCCGTATATGCACATTATGGGGGGCAGTTATGGCCCTAACTTGGAGAACTAAGCTCCTTTGAGAATAGAATTCTTATCTTTTTCTAAGAGGTATCCTCTCTTATTTATATAGGAGTGGTAGAGAAGAGATCTCTCTTTTTCCCGATGTGGGACTAAAAATGCAACTCCGATGTAGTAGAGCATTATTTAGATTACACGTTCATAGTATATTTGCTCATAATTTTTGATCACGGATGAATTATGAGGCCCATAATAAATCAAATCGAAGGATTTTTCGAGACGCTTTCCATAGCATTAGAATTTAGCTAGTTCTCATTTGGGCGTTTGTCAAAATACAGCCTGAAAAATACTGGTTTATATTTTCTTAAGCGCATCGCTGCAATTTGATACCTTGGGCTCTTTTGCCCAGAAATTTTTGGCGGGAACAAATGCCCCCCACTACATTGCCGACGTAGTTATATACGTGGGTTAAGTAGTGCAAAGTAATATACAGCGTATGACCGGTTTCTGGCTGGTATATAACTTTTAGAATCTTGGTCTGAGAAGATAGCGAGCGGACACAAGCGTCGTCATCTATCATTGACTCAAATCTCAACTCTTAAGGGATATAGTTCCAAACCCTGATGCCCATGAGCTGCACCCTTCTGTTTCTTTATATCTTGATCTGGCACGAAGTAGTTTATGTACTCATTTCGGAGGTTGTAGTTTATTCACTCATCCCGGAGTCTCTAGTTTATGAACTTATTTCGGAGCTTGTAGTTTACCTCACTTTGGCTTGTAGGAAAACTTGTCCTAACGTTACAGTTAACCCCTGATCTTTACGACAGAGGTCCGTTAGGGTCTGTGGTACTAGGGTTTTGTGTCCGTCGTACTGTGGCGTTGGCTGATGCATTCCCCGATATGCAGTCTTGCTGTTGAGTAGCAGCGCGACTGTCGTGTCTCTTATCCCTTTGGGGCTCGACAAGACGTCTTCAAACGATCTCCCAGGTCACATTACCGTCGGGAAAGTATATTCTCCCTGGAAATCGTGATGATTTCTAAGTGTTCATCGCCTCCGTGAGTCGCAAGAATCTCACTCAGGTATTTTTTCCTTACGAATCGTGAGGACCCATAAGTAGCTTCTTCATTTCAGTGGCATGTAACATCAGAGAATGTGGCCCGTAGATAGTCCATCTTGACTTCCTTGTAGGGCAGCGATGTCTTAGGAAACAGGTTTGGATCTTCCGCCTAAGACTTTTCAACTTTATGAGCCGTGAGGGACTCATAAAGACTTTTCTCCTTACGAGTCGAGAGGATCCCGTAGGCGTATTTTCTCCTTAGGAATTGTGAGGATCCCTAAGTGTGTATTTTCTCTTGAGAGTCGTAAGGATCTCACAAGAGAATTTTTCCCCTTTACAGGTCGAAAGGACTCGTAAGTGGTTGTTTCCCTTCTTGTCGATATTCGACTTGGAAGAGTGTGGCCCGTGGATAGTGTATTATGGTCCATCTTGGACCTCCTTACAGGGCAGTGATGGCTTAGGAGATAGGGTTAGGATCTGCCACCTAAGACTTTCCAAATTTATGAGCCATGAGGGTCTCGTAAAGACTTTTCTCCCTACAGGTCGAGAGGATCTCGTAGGTGTAAGTCCACGTTGCCAACCCCGGTTCTTGCGGGGAGGCGGAAACGGTATAAAAAACAAATTTTTAGCGCATAAGGCAACATGGACTAACCGAAAGTCGGGATCTTTGCTAAACTAAACTAGCTACCAAGCTAAAGAGAGTTAGCTACTCGGAAAAGATGTTATACCTAACTTGAACTCCTTATTCTTGAAAACTTTGTAGAGCTTTGGATGGTGCTTTCCTCGTCGCCTTCTTCCGTCAAAGATGGATCCACCTGAGGGTTCAACCTTCGGGCTCCTTTCTCGAACTTTGAGAGAACTAGGATGTTTGGCTTGCTAGACCTCTAACCCTAGAGTGAGTAGAGAGTCGATTTGAGGTGTTTTTATCTCAAGGAGATGGTTTCTCAACACATGAGAGTGAGTCTCCTTGAACTAGAGGAGGAGGAAGAAGAAGAGAAGAGAGAGAAGTGTTATGATAGAATGAAATAATCTTTTACAACCATAACATAATATCAAATGAATTATCAAATTAATAATAATAATCTAAATGAAATAGTTGATGGATGGTTTGGAATGACAATTATCATTACACACATTAAATGGTTTTGCTAGATTCAAAGAGCATCTTTGATATGTAATGATGATAGTCAAAGTTTCAACCATGGTCAACAAGTCAACCATGGTCAACAAGTCAACAAACCCAACCATGACACAATTTCATTTAATTAATATTATTAATTGATATATCATAAATTCATTAGGGTTTGGAAAAAGACGACTGTCAACTGTGCATACACACCCGTTCCGAAACCCTAATGAAAATCCTCTTCCTCCGCCTCAATCAACTGTGCATACACACCCGCATTCTTGTTCCGAGGAACATGAACACAATGAGATAAAACTTACCCCAAAACATATACTAGTATCTGACTCAAACCAGAGCCAGCCAGTAATATCCGTCCGGACTCCAAACGTGCACAAGTGCGCGGATGAGAACGAACCCTGTCGCAAAACCATGCGACCTCTACTCTGTTTTGCCCAATGGCGAATAGCCCTCTGTGTGGGACTCTAAAGACTCGACACTACGCTGGCAGTGGGTTTAACCACAGACCGCAAGCGGCACTAGCTGTGCGTAACGGTCCCCAGGTAGATGCCGATAAGAAGACTGACGAGGTGAACCCCATCTGAACTCCTACTGAGTCTGAGTGTGACAATCTCCGTACAGTCCGGTCTGTTCGTCTGATACATCGCATGGCGGGCCTAGGGGGCGGTAAACGTCAGTCCCCTAATAGCGGTACAAGTCGTGTCGGAGTGAAGCCCAAAACACCCTGAGATAACACTAGAAGCCTACCATTATATCTCGCTTGCCCTGGCCAGGGACTACTCGTGTAATGGCTCTCCTAGACACAGCGCGATGTCAACCCCCAATACCGGGAGAGACGAATCCTGTCTAACAGTCACTGCCTCCAAGTGCTTCGGGACTGTACCCAACTACTAATTGTTTGCACGACTCCTTTGAGCCGTGGTAGGGTAGTAATCAAAATGCAGTGGGAACACACTCGAGGCGAAGTGACATTGTCAAGTCAGCGGACTAAGCTGTACTCATGTCACCTGGGAACTGATAACTGACGATAGGTATAATACCAACCTGTCAGTTCCCGACGAGTCCTGTCCAGTGTACTCGTAACCTAACGAGCACCCGTATACTATCTCCAGTACGACGTACTGATGGCTGTGGGACAGACCATCTCCCATACTGGGATGAGAAACGCATACGCTAGTCTACTCCGGAGTATCGATGCCCTGTCTTGATAGTCCTGCGACTAGGGACCTGTATAAGGATGTGCTTATAGATTACCCAGCCCCCACTAGTGTGACTGCCATCACAACGCTGGTAATCAAGCAAAGATCCTAAGGGCTCCACTAATATGTATAGGTGATATACAAAATAAACACATGTACACATTGAAGTAGAATCAAACCAAGTAGCATACTACTATATTGAGCAAGATTGTTTATACAAGGTGAATATCCCAAGCTTTCATTAAGTAATATACAAACTAGTATGATACAGTAATGGCCTCTTGGGCATATACACTAACAATCTCCCACTTGCACTAAGGCCATGTACTGGCGTATCGAAGACCTATCATCTCGATCAGCCGCTCGAACTGAGTCTGGGGTAAGGCCTTGGTGAATGGATCTGCAGTGTTTTCCTCTGAAGCAACCCTCCGAATCTCGATCTCCTTGCGATCCACGATCTCCCTGATCAGGTGATACCGCCTCAAGATGTGTCTGGATTTCTGATGGGACCTGGGTTTCTTCGCTAAAGCTATAGCCCCGTTGTTGTCGCAATACAGAGGTATTGGATCAACAATGGACGGAACCACATGAAGTTCTTTCAAGAACTTCCTTATCCAGACGGCTTCTTTTGCGGCATCAGATGCGGCGATGTATTCCGCTTCCATAGTCGAGTCTGCAACGGTTTCCTGTTTGGAACTCTTCCAACACACCGCCCCTCCAATGAGGGTAAAGACAAAACCCGACATGGACTTGGAATCATCCTTGTCACTCTGGAAGCTGGAGTCAGCAAAGGCCTCGATCTGGAGGTCTTATCCGCCATACACCAAGAACATCTCCTTAGTCCTTCTCAGGTACTTGAGAATGCTCTTTACCGCTATCCAGTGTTTCTCCCCAGGGTTTGACTGATACCGGCTTACCACACTCAGTGCATAAGCTACATCCGGTCTGGTACACAACATCGCATACATTATAGAGCCTACAGCAGAAGCGTAGGGTATAATCGACATGCGATCCCTCTCCAAATCAGTCTTGGGAGACATCTCTTTAGAGAGGGTGATCCCGTGACAAGCCGGTAGGTTACCGCTCTTGGAATCTTCCATACTGAATCTTTTCAGTATGGTGTCGATGTACCTGAACTGAGAAAGTCCTAATATCCTCTTGGATCTATCACGATGGATCCGGATCCCCAGGATGTATGAGGCATCACCCAGGTCTTTCATGGAGAACCTGTGTGACAAGAACCCCTTGACAGATTGAAGCATAGGAATGTCATTTCCTATTAAGAGAATGTCATCCACGTATAAAACGAGGAATACTACAGTTCTCGCTACAAATCTACTATAGATGCATGGTTCATCTGGATTTTTGATAAAGCCAAATTCCTTGACCGTCTCATCAAAACAGATGTTCCAACTCCGTGATGCCTGCTTTAGTCTATAGATGGACTTAAGCAACTTGCACACCTTTCCGCTGCTCCCACTCTGAATGAAACCCTCTGGCTGGTCCATATAGACACACTCCTCTAAATTTCCATTTAGAAAAGCTGTCTTTACGTCCATCTGCCAAATTTCATAATCGTGGAAGGCAGCATTGGCAAGAAGGATCCGAATGGATTTCAGCATAGATACTGGAGAAAAAGTCTCGTCATAGTCCAAACCAGGTCTTTGGCGAAAACCCTTTGCAACTAGTCTAGCTTTATAGGTCTCAACCTGTCCATCTAGACCAATCTTTCTTTTGAAGATCCACTTGCATCCTATGGGTTTTACCCCGTCTGGAGCAATGTCCAACGTCCATACTTTGTTGGTGTACATGGACTCCATTTCGGTCCGCATTGCATCCAGCCATTTCACCGAGTCAACGCTCTGAACGGCCTGCTGGAAGCTAGTAGGCTCATCATAATCTATGATGCAATCCTCTCTATCCCCGTCTATAAGAAAACCGTAGTATCTCTCGGGCGGATGAGACTGCCTACTACTCCTGCGGAGCGGCGTAGGAATGTCCTGTTCTTTTGAACCCTCTGGTTCCACTAAGCTTTCAGTAATAGTCTGTGGTTCTGGAATTTCTTCCAGTTCTACTGTGCTCCCACTTATCTGGTTTTCCAAAAACTCAGTTTCCAAGAAGTAGGCATGACGAGAAACAATAACCTTTTGTTCCTCTTCGCATTAGAAGAAATATCCCTTGGAGTTCTTTGGATATCCCACGAACTTGCACTGTACTTAGCGTGCCTCGAGTTTGTCCGCATGCTTCTTTTTAACAAAAGCCGGACATCCCCATGTCTTAATGTGATTAAGATGGGGCCTCTTTCCACACCACATCTCATATGGTGTGGTAGGCACAGTCTTAGTGGGAACTCGGTTCAAAAGGTATGCAGCTGATTCTAGCGCATACCCCCAGAATGATCGCGGTAACCCAGCGTTACTCATCATGGACCGTACCATATCCAATAGGGTCCGGTTCCGTCTCTCCGATACACCGTTATGTTGCGGAGTGTATGGAGGAGTAAGCTGAGAGAGAATTCCATTCTCTTTTAAGTAATTCAGGAACTCGGCACTTAAGCATTCTCCACCTCGATCCGATCTTAGAATCTTGATACTTTTGCCTGTTTGTTTTTCTACTTCATTCTTATATTCCTGAAACTTTTCAAAGGCTTCGGACTTATGTTTCATTAAGAAGACATAACCATACCTTGAAAAGTCATCCGTAAAAGTAATGAAGTAAAAATAACCGCTTCGCGCATGTGTAGACATTGGACCGCACACGTCGCTGTGTACGAGTCCCAAGAGCTCGCTCGCTCTTACTCCGTGTCCAGTGAACGGAGTCTTTGTCATCTTTCCTTTGAGACAGGATTGACAAGTGGCATATGATTGATATTCGAACGGATTCAAATACCCTTCTGTATGTAACTTTGTCAACCTTGTCTCATTGATGTGACCCAGTCTATAATGCCATAAGAAAGCCTGATTGATTTCTGGAGACTTTCTTTTGTGTGTATTCTGGACATTGAAAATCTGTGGTTGGTTTAACACGTATATACCATTGCTTAATGTACCAGACCCAATCAGAACTTGATTAAAGTGAATGTTTACAACATTACTTACAAACGCAAATTCATAACCTTCTTTAGAAACCAAAGATACAGAAATGATATTACAAGTTGCGTTGGGTACAAAAAAGCAATTGCGCAAAACCAAAACATGTCCATCTGTCATTCCTAGGTGATAGTCCCCCACGGCCTTAGCATCCATGCTAGCTCCGTTCGCAACTCTGAGGGTCATGTCACCTGCCTTCAAAAACCTACGGTTTCTCAACGCCTGCAAAGAATTACAGATATGAGATCCTGATCCGGTATCCAATACCCAGGAAGTAGAGTTTATTGAAAGACAGTTTTCAATAACATACACACCTGAAGCTGAAGCCGCAACCTGCTTCAGTTCCTGTGTCCTGGCCTTCCAAGCCCTGCAATCTTTCTTCCAGTGTCCACTCTTATGACAATAGAAGCATTCTTCTTTACCCACAAGCTTCCCCGCTATCATTGTTGCCTTTGCCTTTCCCTTCGTATCCACTTTACTAACACCACCCTTTGGTTTGGCGGGGGCTTTCCTCTTCTTTCCCTTGGCTTTCGCCTTGGACCTAGAAGAAGAAGATCCTCCTACAAACAAAGTGGATGTTTCCCTACTTTTCTGTAGGGTGCCCTCTGCGCTCCTCAGCATGTTGAGGAGTTCTGAAAGTTCAACCTGTTTTTCTTGTAGGTTGAAGTTCAGTATAAACTGGGCGTAAGTGGAAGGAAGGGACTGGAGAATCAAGTCCGTATAGAGCTCACTCTCCAACGTGGTCCCAAGTTCCGCGAGCTCCTCAATGTAGCCAATCATCTTAAGCACGTGTTCCGCTACCGATGATTCGACGGCCAACTTTGCCGAAAATAACTTCTTCGACACTTCGTATCTTGCGATACGAGACTGCTCTCCATACAGTTCTTTTGTATGAAGAAATATGGATTCCAGGTCCATATTATCGTGCCTCCTCTGATGTTCGTTGTCCATAGAGGCAAGCACGAGGCACTTGGCCTTCGCGCAATCAATCTCCCAAGTCTTACGAATTTCCTTATCCGCGACGCTGGAGGTGGGACCTAGGACGGGGGGAGCTTTGGTGGTAAGAAGATACCCTAGCTTGTCATAAGTGATTGCCATTTTGACATTCCTGAGCCAATCTTTGTAGTTTGGCCCTGTCAGTATGTTTTTATCTAGAAGTAACTTAAGTCCAGTCATGTCGATAGGTCGCTGCAATTAGGAGAGAGAAGAAGAAACACTCAGCATGATGCTCTTGTAAGTTTAGAATGGTTTTTAGTTTGTCTAAACAGGATGGCTCCCACTGTCTCTCGAATCCCTCCTCAAACCATAAAGGAAGAATTAGTCGGGATCAATCCCACCGCACAATACTTACTTAACCGTTCAGCCAGGCTAGTGTCGGTACTTCGAGGGAGGTTTTCCAACGCTTTCGCGAAGTTCCTTAATTTAAGAACCTCTTTTCCCTGGGGGCGTAGCCCCGCTAACACCTTTCTAGGCACCTACTAGGTTTATAGCATTGATCGTTAAGTGAAAAATTTCCCGAGGAGTAGCATATACTCACAGTAGGATCGGAATCCAAATATCATTGCGTGACGAAACTGAAGGAATCCTACCAGAATCATCACACTCCAAATGGTATGCAAATCTAGCAAGTTTCAGTACTTATGAAACTCCCGATGTGGATTTTTTGCCTCATGCTCTTATGACCTTGACTTTGGCCAACAAATCATAAGTCACATGTTAAGTTCTACCCGTCGTTCTCCAGGTTAATTTGAATCCACCCGTACCTACCCTTGACTTTGGCCAACAAGGCAGTACGACTGTTCCAAATCAACGCATCTATCTATGCTGCACATGAATACCCAATAGCTACCAATCACTATGCCTTGACTTTGGCCAACAAACATAGCTTGAATACTATAGACTATTTATGTGAAACGACGGAGGGCTACGAATGGTTTTGGCGAAACCGTGAACGTAGTGAACTTGATATAATCGATGGAACGAGATAGCTTTTAAAAGGAGTGGCTCAAGCTCCGCATTTAAAAGTTAGTTTTGAAAAGAACCGAGTGGTTTTTCGAAAGTGTTCCAACGACTTTTTGCTTGGTTTATTATCTTGCATTAGTTCTTTTAATGCGTGATATTCTTGCATTAGTTCTTTTAATGCCTCCCATCAATTAATCCTACCATTGCAGAAAACAACCAAAATATGATGTACGCTTATGCCATTCGCATTCGCCACGGGGCCCCGTCATTACCCGTTAGGTTAATTAACTAACGACAGAGCGGGGGCTGGGCTAGCGCGGCTGTAAAACATAAGCAACGCCTAAATAGTTATAAATATATAGCAATGATAGACATTACAGATCACAGATGAATACATTGGATATACTAGGAATCCGCAATCCGTTCGAGCCTGCAAAGAAAAGCGGATTACACGGTCGCGGTGAATAGCCAAAACCCCACCCAAGACCCCTACGGGTGCGGCAAACTACCCGCCAAGTACCCGAAGTGGAGCAACCTCCCTCAACGCCGTGAGTAGGCCACTCGGCACTTCGAGATACCCGGTAGTTTGTGCACCCCCTCCATGGGTCTATCCTAGGAGCAAAAACAGTAAAAAGAATTATACAATGACGGCTACAAGCCCGACCCGGTTGTGCGGCCATACAAATAATATTACATCAATGTACATATTACATGAATGAAAGAAAAAGAAAACACTCATCTCACATCCACCCCGGCTATTCACCCGCGACAGTCCAACGCATTCATATACACATACCATCAGCAATCACAGATCACAGATATGTATAACCCCGACTAATCGACATATAGAGATTAGCTGACGTTCAATACATACAAACATCACAGATATAACATATTAGTCAAAGTATAGTGAAGTTCGATCCAAAAATACGGATTTATAGGCCCCCAAAAACAAATTTCTTTTCTGGAAAACCTGGGCGCAAATAAACCATCTTAAAAATCCCAAAACCCTACCAGAAGCACACTGCACCAAACCCGGTCGTGAGAGGAGCCAAAACGGCGGCGGTTCCGCGGCAAATGTATACTCATTGCCGCGGAACCGCGGCGGTTTGATGGATTAAGGCGACCGTTTTTGGTGGGTGTCTTCACAAAACCCTGAGCCGATTTTAGGAGTAAAACTTTTTATCTTTTGAGCACAAAAAATTTCAACAGAAAGTTAGGGTTTTTGATGTTTAGGTTTTTGCGATTTTTCCGATCGAACTTCCATACACTTTACTACTTAGCTAGTTTAAGTTTAGTTAGGCTTTGATACCACTGTAAGTCCACGTTGCCAACCCCGGTTCTTGCGGGGAGGCGGAAACGGTATAAAAAACAAATTTTTAGCGCATAAGGCAACATGGACTAACCGAAAGTCGGGATCTTTGCTAAACTAAACTAGCTACAAAGCTAAAGAGAGTTAGCTACTCGGAAAAGATGTTATACCTAACTTGAACTCCTTCTTCTTGAAAACTTTGTAGAGCTTTGGATGGTGCTTTCCTCGTCGCCTTCTTCCGTCAAAGATGGATCCACCTGAGGGTTCGACTTTCGGGCTCCTTTCTCGAACTTTGAGAGAACTAGGATGTTTGGCTTGCTAGACCTCTAACCCTAGAGTGAGTAGAGAGTTTATTTGAGGTGTTTTTATCTCAAGGAGATGGTTTCTCAACACATGAGAGTGAGTCTCCTTGAACTAGAGGAGGAGGAAGAAGAAGAGAGGAGAGAGAAGTGTTATGATAGAATGAAATAATCTTTTACAACCATAACATAATATCAAATGAATTATCAAATTAATAATAATAATCTAAATGAAATAGTTGATGGATGGTTTGGAATGACAATTATCATTACACACATTAAATGGTTTTGCTAGAATCAAAGAGCATCTTTGATATGTAATGATGATAGTCAAAGTTTCAACCATGGTCAACAAGTCAACCATGGTCAACAAGTCAACAAACCCAACCATGACACAATTTCATTTAATTAATATTATTAATTGATATATCATAAATTCATTAGGGTTTGGAAAAAGACGACTGTCAACTGTGCATACACACCCGTTCCGAAACCCTAATGAAAATCCTCTTCCTCCGCTTCAATCAACTGTGCATACACACCCGCATTCTTGTTCCGACGAACATGAAAACAATGAGATAAAACTAACCCCAAAACATATACTAGTATCTGACTCAAACCAGAGCCAGCCAGTAATATCCGTCCGGACTCCAAACGTGCACAAGTGCGCGGATGAGAACGAACCCTGTCGCAAAAACATGCGACCTCTACTCTGTTTTGCCCAATGGCGAATAGCCCTCTGTGTGGGATTCTAAAGACTCGACACTACGCTGGCAGTGGGTTTAACCATAGACCGCAAGCGGCACTAGCTGTGCGTAACGGTCCCCAGGTAGATGCCGATAAGAAGACTGACGAGGTGAACCCCATCTGAACTCCTACTGAGTCTGAGTGTGACAATCTCCGTACAGTCCGGTCTGTTCGTCTGATACATCGCATGGAGGGCCTAGGGGGCGGTAAACGTCAGTCCCCTAATAGCGGTACAAGTCGTGTCGGAGTGAAGCCTAAAACACCCTGAGATAACACTGGAAGCCTACCAGTATATCTCGCTTGCCCTGGCCAGGGACTACTCATGTAATGGCTCTCCTAGACACAGCGCGATGTCAACCCCCAATACCGGGAGAGACGAATCCTGTCTAACCGTCACTGCCTCCAAGTGCTTCGGGACTGTACCCAACTACTACCTGTTTGCACGACTCCTTTGAGCCGTGGTAGGGTAGTAATCAAAATGCAGTGGGAACACACTCGAGGCGAAGTGACAGTGTCAAGTCAGCGGACTAAGCTGTACTCATGTCACCTGGGAACTGATAACTGACGATAGGTATAATACCAACCTGTCAGTTCCCGACGAGTCCTGTCCAGTGTACTCGTAACCTAACGAGCACCCGTATACTATCTCCAGTACGACGTACTGATGGCTGTGGGACAGACCATCTCCCACACTGGGATGAGAAGCGCATACGCTAGTCTACTCCGGAGTATCGATGCCCTGTCTCGATAGTCCTGCGACTAGGGACCTGTATAAGGATGTGCTTATAGATTACCCAGCCCCCACTAGTGTGACTGCCATCACAACGCTGGTAATCAAGCAAAGATCCTAAGGGCTCCACTAATGTGTATAAGTGATATACAAAATAAACACATGTACACATTGAAGTAGAATCAAACCAAGTAGCATACTACTATATTGAGCAAGATTGTTTATACAAGGTGAATATCCCAAGCTTCCATTAAGTAATATACAAACTAGTATGATACAGTAATGGCCTCTAGGGCATATACACTAACAGTAGGTGTATTTTCTCCTCAGGAATTCCTAAGTGTGTTTTCTCTTTAGAGTCGTAAGGATCTCACAAGAGAATTTTCTTTTCATGCATGGGGACACTAATTTCCCTGCCGGTCGAGACGAATCGAGAGATTCTCGCAAAGATACTGATTTCCTTGCTGGTCGAAACGAATCGAGAGGTTCTCGTCAAGAACGCTGATTTCCCTGAATCGAGAGGTATTTCCAAGGACACTGATTTCCCTGCCGTTCGAGATGAATCGAGAGATTCCTGCAAAGACACTGATTTCCTTGCGGTTCGACACAAATCGTGAGATTCCTGCAAAGACACTGATTTCCCTGCGGGTGGAAACGAATCGAGAGGTTCTCGTCAAGGACGCTGATTTTCCTGAATCGAGATATTTTGCCAAGGACACTAATTTCCCTGGGGTTGAGACGAATCGAGAGATTCCTGTAAAGACACTGATTTCCTTGCAGGTCGACGCGAATTGAGAGGTTCTCGTCAAGGGCGTTGATTTCCATGAATCGAGATATTTTGCCAAGGACACTGATTTCCCTGGGGTTGAGACGAATTGAGAGATTCCTGCAAATACACTGATCTCCTTGCGGGTTGACGCGAATCGAGAGGTTCTCATTAAGGGCGCCGATTTTCCTGAATCGAGATATTTTGCCAAGGACGCCGATTTCCCTGGGGTTGAAACGAATCGAGAGATTCCTGCAAAGACACTGATTTCCTTGCGGGTCGACGCGAATCGAGAGGTTCTCGTCAAGGGCGCTGATTTCCCTGAATCAAGATATTTTGCCAAGGACACTGATTTCCCTGGTGTTGAAACGAATCGAGAGACTCTTGCAAAGACACTGATTTCCTTGCGGGTCGACGAGAATCGAGAGGTTCTCATCAAGGACGCTGATTTTCCTGAATCGAGATGTTTTGCCATGGACACTGATTTCCCTGGGGTTGAGACGAATCGAGAGATTCCTGCAAAGACACTGATTTCTTTGCGGGTCGTCGCGAATCGAGGTTCTCGCCAAGGACGCTGATTTCCCTGAATTGAGGTTTTGCCAAGGATACTGATTTCCCTGGGGTTGAGACGAATCGAGAGATTCCTGCAAAGACACTAATTTCCTTGCGGGTCGACGTGAATCGAGAGGTTCTCATCAAGGATGCTGATTTCCCTGAATCGAGATATTTATCAAGGAAACTGGTTTCCCTGAGGTTGAAACGAATCGAGAGATTCCTGCAAAGACACTGATTTCCTTGCGGGTCGACGCGAATCGAGGTTCTCGCCAAGGATATTGATTTCCCTGAATGGAGGTTTTGCCAAGGACACTGATTTCCTTGGGGTTGAGACGAATTGAGAGATTCCTGCAAAGACACTAATTTCCTTGCGGGTCGATGATTTGAACGATGTTTTGTGATCAAAGAATTGTTAACTGCAATCAAGAACGGCATCGCATGGTAGTTAGCCGGTGAGTACGGGTCGGTCCACAGGGATGTTGTGTATTCCCTAATTGTTCTAACGAGTTAATTCTAAACGATGTTGGGTTGATTATCACTAGAAACTAAGTTGATTTAGACCAGAATTAAAACCTTTCTAGGGTTAGGTTTAGTTTAAGTTTTGAAATTAATGATTTCCTCACCGTTTTCAATGCCCTAATTTAGATCTCTTTAGGTGTTATGGTAATAATTAATAAAGGGGATTAGTACCATCGGGAAGAAACGATGTTTATTACTCTAGGTTCTTGTCCTTCCTTTCTTAATTCTTACCCTAACCTCCATGGAAAACATACGCAACCGGTCTTTTAAACTACGGTATCACCGCTACCTCGTAGGATAGGGTGCCGTAGGGAACGGTGTGTGTATGTATTCATAGAGTCCTATAAATTAATATGTGATGGGCAAGAAAGGGGTGAGAGATTTTCATCTCTCAAACCTTCCCAATTCCTAATCCTTACAAATTAATGAGTGAGGAACTACTCACTCATTAGGGAATTGATAAACATGTTCTAACCTAATTAACTATGGCAGATAATAAAAGTTATACTAGGGCAGAAAGAAAAATTAACTAGGGCAATAAAAAGAAAACTTACTCTAATTTTTATTTGATGCTCTCTTCCAACATTACAGGAATTGAATTCCGAATTTTGATAAATAAAATGAGGCATAAGAAGTGGCATACCCTATAGAGAGGTTTATGATTTCTATTTATAGAGCATAGAAAACCCTAGGGTTACAATCGACTCACATCTGCATTTACAATTTTACCCTAAAGAAAAACCTAAGTAATGCACCGACGCACCGACACACGCGACATGTGGCAACACGCGCGACGCACGGCTGCGGATCCGCGGCCATAAGCATGGTTTGGCCGCGGTTCTGCGGCCATTCAGAGAGCTTGTTGCATCATTTCTTTAGGTATTCTTCTGTTGCTTTGTTTCTTCTATTTCTTTCACTTGGTTTCTCAGATGGACTTGTAGTTTCTTCCAGAATTCCACAGTGAATAATGTCGTGGACTTTACAGCTTGCTTCGTGTCGAAATCTTGAACCTTGCGCTGCCTTTGTCCTTTGTGAAATTGTCCATTGATCTTCGTTTAGTCTTCAAACTGTAGGCATGATCAAGATCTTTCCATTTGTTGGTGGTAGTCTCACTTTTATATCGTCTTTTCATCGTTTTCACTGTTTTTGTTCTGAGAACCTGTAACCTGCAACTATGTAGCAGGCATGGGTCAAAAGCACCTGTTTATTTGTAAAATGAATAAGAATGGGGAATATAATAATGCAAAATTATGATATGAACAAATACCCCCAAACTTATCTTTTGCTCTTCCTCGAGCAAAACTAGTTTTATTCTCGAAAAAGACCTACCCTCACTTTCACAGGGAAACGCGATTGCACTGAGCTCGTGCAATAAGTCGTTAAACCTCTAGGTGTCCCTAGTAGGAGGAGTGTTGTATTTTGAGGGTTTTCAGCGGATACTACCCACAAAATCCTATCAATTCGGCCTATTAACTTTTATTCTCCAATTAGGTTTTCCAACAAGGAATTCTATTATCTTCGACTCATTAATTATCCACCCGTATTTTTCACGCTTCCTTATCATTTAACTTAAGATTATATATATTCTTGTGAATTTACTTAGCTTTTTGCATCTTTTAAGTTTTCCTTCTAGGGTTCCATCTCAATTTAGGATTTTTTATCATCTCTATTAAAGATATAAGTCCTATTTTTCATTCCTATCTCTTATCTAAACCCCAATCACATATATCGCCCCTACATTTGGAAATTCAAATCAAGCTATTATACTCTTGTCCATCGTCCAAAGTACTTTTCAATTGGTGAATTTTTAGATGAAATTGCTCACACATTCTTCATGCGACCGTTAATATTTCTTGAGGTACCAACGACCGATTACAAAATGTGTTTGCACATTTAAGCGTAATTCCTAGTCTTGTAATCCCTAAGGCCTTTAGCAGTGACTCCCAAATCAGTTGGTCTAAGGCACTAGGTGATGAAGCACCCTCGCTAAATATTTTTTTTCCTATTAATGCAGCCTTAAGTAATTACAAAAACCAGTGTTCATTTTTTTTTATCTCTTTATTCACACTTGTATATTTTTTTTATTTTCCTTCATACTAAAGACTTTAGACAAGAGCATTTCAAGGTCTCTTCTACTATTCCAAGTTTCAAGGTTCGTGTTTGTGCAATTTGTAGGGTATATATTTTCAGAATTTAGACTTAAACTTATGAATTATTTTTCAGACTTATAATTTAATAAAAATATCAATACTTTTCCCTTGTTTTAACTTTGCCTAAGAAGTCAACTCGAAATTTGCCTATTTCTAAATAAACTACAAAAACATATATTTTCTACCGTTAAATTTTAAGAAAGGTTAATTTTAGGGTTTTTAATTTACTGAGTCTAGGATCTAGTTTTTCATAGCTAGTTAACTGTCTTGTCAAACTCAAGTTAATTATAGCCAAAATTGAATTTTTAATTTTTATAATTTTTAAATTTTTTCAATTTTTATGGGTTTTTAAATAAGTATGCAAATGCAAAAATATACACATGAATGCGAAGGAAGAAGGCTTACCGAGCACACCCCCAAACTTAAACACACTACTAAAATAGGGGGTTGCCCCTACGGATAACAGCATCCGTAGGGGCAGATTTAGTTTGGCCCTACGGATTACTCCGTATGGCCAAACGGTTGCCCCTACAGATTACTCCGTAGGGCCAAACGGTTGCCCCTACGGTCCTTCCATATTTATTTAAAAATTATTAAATCTTAAAATGTTGTTTGCCCCTACGGAGCCGCAAACCAAGCACCTACGGATATATCCGTAGGGGCATCTAAATAGAGATTTAAGTGATCGATCCTACGCTGATTATTTCTTATTCCCTTATCAGTTGCGCGCGAACCAAAATCCCCAAACCCTCGTTCCCGCCGATCGCCGTTCTCGTCGTCGCCGTTCTCGTCGTCGCCAGCACCGGCCGAATCGTCGTCGCCACCGCCTGCTTCTTCCTCATCTCCGTTCGTCGACGCCATCGCCTGCTTCTTTAACCTACGGCCGATTCGTCGTCGCCACCGATTCGTCGTCGCCACCGCCTCACAGGTTAGGAAATCTTAATCAAACAAATTTTTGATTGTTTTAGGTCTATGGTTCATGGTTTAGGTAGGCATAGGTTGGGGTTAGCATTAGGGTTAGGGGTGGGGCTGGGGGCTGCTGTTGCGGTTGGGGTTGGGGTCCGATAGGGGGTAGCGGTTGGGGTTGTGTGTCCCTGAGCACTTCTTGATTGGGGCTAGGGCTGCGGGCTAGGGCTGGAGCTAGGGCTGGGGCTGGGGCTCGGGCTGCAGCTAGGGCTGTGGTTGGGGTTAGGGTTCGGGCTCGGGTTGCGGTTAGCGTTAGGGTTGGGGCTGGGGCTGGGGTTCGGGCTGAGGTTAGGGTTGGGGTTCGGCAAAGGGGTTGCTGTTGGGGTTGGGGTTAGGGTTGGGTTTAGGGTTAGGGTTGAGGTTGGGGTTTTGGATTTCAGGGTCTAAGTTAATTTCCATTCTAATTAGCATTAAGCTCGTTAATTGAAATGTTGATGATCATCATAAGAGGAAAATGTGTCTAGTTTGAGAAGGTGTTCGAAACTGGACAAATAATGTGGGTAAAGCCTAGTTTAATTAATAATTTTATTTGTCATTCTCAAATTTTCTTGGAAACGGAGACTGTTTTGTTGAACTTTTAGCCGTTGGGCATGTTGGGTTGAATATGTTTGCTAATTGCATAAGATGCTCATAAGATTCTGGATTTTGAGGATGGGCCGTTGTAATTGGAAATGCTTAGAATTGTAGGAACTTCTTTGTTTTAGCTATATATAATTGCAAAAAAAAAACGTCACATTTCTGATTTGAAGAAAAGGAAGGGCAAGATAGGGATTTAGTTATGGATTTCACTTGGGCGTCTCCTATTTTAATACATGTCTATTTTACAAGAATATCGTATTACATATTCGGTTTTAGCATCTGTACGCAACTGCTTTGATTATCATCATGTTATTAACATCTTTAACTTCTATCATTTTTCTAATATGTTTCATAGTTAATATAATAATTCTTTGTCTATATTTGTTGACAGTGGCCTTTCTTTTGGATGAACATGTTTTTTGATGCATGTTTCAGTCATGTGAATTCATATGTTGCGTATAACGCTTTATGATATCAGTATCCTATATTTGTAGTTTTAATTGTTGATTGTTATAGATGAATGCCATTGCAATAATAGTTTTTGGTAGATGAATGCCATTGCAATGTAGGATGATCGGTCTATCAATCTTGATCTCAATGGTTTAAAATCATGTTACACATACAACACGAATGCACAACCAACGCATCATTAGAGAGTGATTCAAGATGTTCAAGTTAAAACCAATATATGATACTCGATGATAATATGAAACCTTCATATTCTCATCGATACTCATATATAAAACTAAAAGCGCCACTTAGTCCCCGTCTATCGGTTAACATACGTGCGATGCTCGTCGTGACATAGAACTATACGAAGGTTGTTAAATATCGGACAGTATAGCTCGATACTAATAACCGCCGTATAGTCTACGCGACGAGAAAATTCAATCGTATGGTAACCCATAGATTTGTCCCGTGTGAACAAGTTAAGAATGTATAAAGCAAACGCCTTCATTCACTTGTGTTTTCATCCGTTTCGAGATATTTCGTCGGTACCTTTCCGCTGGTTCTCCATGTACAAAGATAGATTAGATGTTCATTTCAACGTTGTTTCACAGCTTTGAAATGATTATCTATTCTATTACAGTGTACTCGGAGAACAGCGGGAAGGTGCTGCCGAAATTTACTCGAAACGATTGAAAGCACAAGTGATGGGTGTTCGCTCTATACATTCTTAATGGGATAGAAGCCTACCCCCGACAGCCGGAACACACACATACAACAAGAATACACAACAAACGCATAATTAGAGAGTGATTCGAGATGTTCAAGTTAAAACCGATACTCAATGTTAATATAAAACCTTCATATTCTCATCGATACTCATATATGAAACTAAAAGCGCCACTTAGTCCCCATCTATCGGTTAACATACGTGCGATGCTCGTCGTGACATAGAACTATACGAAGGTTGTTAAATATCGGACAGTATAGCTCGATACTAACAACCGTCGTATAGTCTACGCGACGAGAAAATTCAATCGTATGGTAACCCATAGATTTGTCCCGTGTGGACAAGTTAAGAATGTATAAAGCAAATGCCTTCATTCACTTGTGTTTTCATCCGTTTCGAGATATTTCGTCGGTACCTTTCCGCTGGTTCTCCGTGTACAAAAATAGATTAGATGTTCATTTCAACGTTGTTTCACAGCTTTGAAATGATTATCTATTCTATTATAGTGTACTCGGAGAACAGCGGGGAGGTGCTGCCGAAATTTACTCGAAATGGTTGAAAGCACAAGTGATGGGTGTTCGCTCTATACATTCTTAATGGGATAGAAGCCTACCCCCGACAGCCGGAACACACACATACAACAAGCATACACAACAAACGCATAATTAGAGAGTGATTCGAGATGTTCAAGTTAAAACCGATACTCGATGATAATATGAAACCTTCATATTCTCATCGATACTCATATATGAAACTAAAAGCGCCACTTAGTCCCCGTCTATCGGTTAACATACGTGCGATAATTTATTCTTTTCAACGACAAACGCACACACAAAGCATATACACGGATTTTCTCCTTTGTCAGTAACTATCCCGTTCTTATATTTCTCAATATAGTCAGCATAACCTACAATTTATATGTTATACAGTCTAACATGGCCCGTGAGTACATCAGAGTTAAGGACTGGATGTATGTGGATTGGAAACAACGTATGCAACCTAAGTTTGTCGCAGGAGTTGCTGCATTCCTTGAATTTGCACGCGCACATAATAAGATCATAATAGAGAAGATTCTCTATCCGTGCGATAGATGTGGCAATAAGTACTGGCAGAAAGTAGAATTGGCAGAGCTTCATATTGTAAAACATGAGTTTACTAGACTTTATACAACTTGGAAATATCACGGGGAAGGAGAAGAATGCAGTACTGCGGAAGAAGAAGTAGAACACGATAATGCGGCAGGAGAAGAAGAAGAATTCGGTAATGCGGCAGAAGGAGAAGGCGGTAATTTATTTCCATCAGAAGAAATGGAGGATATGGTAGAGGCTGCCCTAGGTGAATCTATTCGTACCGAAGATGACATTCCTTCCGGTCAAGGACCGCGTGCGGATAAATATGAAAATTTCATGAATGATGCTAGGAAACCAATTTATGAGAATGCAAAGTATTCCACCCTCTCATGGTTCGTCCAACTTTTCCAGATTAAGTGTCTAAATGGATGGAGAAACAAGTCATTCACAATGCTTCTTTCGTTCTTGAATGATTCTATGCCTCCGGTAAATAATGTGCCCGACAGCTGGTACGAAGCCCAGAAGATGATGTCTGATTTGGGTCTAAAGTGCGAGAAGATTCAAGCATGTCCTAAAAATTGCGTGTTGTACCGGAAAGAGAATTCAGATTTGAAAGAGTGTCCAACATGCGGAGAGGCCAGGTATATGCCGAAAGATTCTGATAAGAAGCCTGATATACCTGTGAAGATAGCACGATACTTTCCCATAACACAGAGGCTACAGAGGCTATTCAGGTGCAAGAAAACAGCCGAGGCAATGATTTGGCATCACCGTGCTCCTCCAAATGAAGATGGAAAAATGAGCCATCCAAGAGATTCACCGGCATGGAAGGATTTCGATAGGAGGCACGCAATATTCAGTAGCGATCCTCGCAATGTCCGGCTCGAATTGGCTACTGATGGCTTCTTCCCATTCAACTATATGGCTGGAAGTCACGGCACATGGCCCGTTGTAATGATAATTTATAATATGTCGCCTTGGTTGGCTATGGACCAATCATACTTTATGATGCCTCTTCTTATCGATGGACCAAACTCACCGGGGAACAATATCGACGTCTATCTCCGACCTCTGATCGAGGAGTTGAAATCTTTGTTCATTGATGGTGTAGAGACATATGATGCAAACACAAATACAACCTTCATACTGCGTGCGGCTTTAATGTGGACAATTAATGACTTTCCTGCGTATGGAATGCTATCAGGTTGGTCCGTACATGGTCACAAAGCATGTCCTCATTGCCATGAACACACAACATCGAAATTCTTGAATTTTAGAAGGAAGGTTTGTTACTGCGGCCATCGACGTTTCCTGCCTCCAGACCACCCCTATAGGTTAGACACGGTTCACTTTGATGGTCATCAGGAGCTTCTTGGACCTCCATCCCCATTGTCCGGAGAGGACGTGACTGCTAAATGGGATGGTTACAATAACGTGACCTTCGGGATGGATCCGACGAAACAGGTCAAACCACCATATTGGAACAAGTTAAGCATTTTCTTCGAGCTTCCGTACTGGTCTACAAATTCAGTGCGTCATTGTCTGGACGTTATGCATATAGAGAAGGGAGTATCAGAGCACATACTTAACTTGCTTCTTTGTAAAGAAGGGAAATCTAAAGACAACATGAATGCTCGGATGGATCTACAAGAGTAGGGAATAAGAAGTGAATTGCACCCTAGACCGGTAGCGGGTAAACCGGGCAAGTTTGTACTTCCTAATGCCGCTTATCATATGTCACAACCGGAGAAGAAAAGATTCCTGCCGGTGTTGCATGATTTGAAAGTCCCCACAGGTTTCTCAGGATCATTCAGCAAGAAAATAAAAATTGTGAAGAGCAAGATCGATGGGCTGAAAAGTCATGATCACCATGTTATCTTGGAGCACCTTCTTCCCTTAGACCTCAGGACTTCTCTCCCCGACTCGGTTGGTCTAGTAATCAACGACCTATGTTGTTTTTTCAGGGAGTTGTGTGCTAAAACACTGGAGGTTGTGACGCTGGATAAACTAGAAAATTCTATTGCGTTGATACTTTGAAAGTTTGAGCGTATTTTCCCACCGTCATTCTACGATATCAAAATACACTTGACGGTTCATCTTGCAACTGAGGCGAAATTAGCCAGACCGGTACAATATCGATGGATGTATCCCGTCGAGAGGTACGTGTAATTTTTTGTTTCGCGCAATTTAAAAATTTATTGTTGTCCTGTATGCCCGTATTTATTTATTCAACATATTTTCATTAGGTACCTCTACACTCTTAAGAAGTATATACGCAATAAAAATCGACCAGAGGGTTCTATAATGCAAGGTTATCTTCTTGATGAAGCAACCACATTTTGTTCCCGCTATCTGGACGAGAACATTGAGACAAGGCTTAACCAACCATGAAGAATTCAAGACGGACCATATGGTAAAGCCGAGTATAAGAGGGTAGACACTATATTTATCAACAAGATATATCGGTTTATCTTGCTTAATTGCGCATGTCTTGAACAAATTAGAGAGTAAGTTTTTTTGGATTAATTGTTATATCTGTGTTTGTGTGTGTATGAAATGATATAATATTAATGTCACCATTATTTGTCGAAAACAAAATTCATTTTAACGAGGTACGTGAGGGGAATCCTGATTGGAATGAAGAACAATTGGAAAAATATCATCAGGATAATTTTTGTAATTGGGTCACAGATCATGTAAGTTATTCGAATAACATTTTATTGCTAGCAGTTTTAATCTAAACTTGTATCGTAATGTATTTGTCGTAAAATTTGTTTTGTTAGATCCACGATCCGAACTTGTCTGCATCATTTGAGAGTGATTCAAGATGTTTAGCTCAATTTCCTAGTACGGAGGTTGCATATTACAAAGGATTTGGTGTCCTTGGATACAAATTCGAAGTTAAGGAATTAGAAACATCTAGAACCACTCAGAATAGTGGGATTGCGATGGTAGGATCGGACGGTGTAATTTATTATGGGTACTTAAATTGTATACTCGGCATCCACTATCCCGGATGATCAGAACCCTTTTATATATTCCAGTGTACTTGGTATGATACGCGAACCGATACGGACAGGTGGAGAAGCAATCTTAGGACTTGGAAAGATGAATATGGATTGACCAGTGTGAACACACTTCGATTTTACTGTCAGGAAGATCCATTTATCTTTCCGAACCAAGCGTTCAAAGTATACTACTCACAGTGTTTGAAGCATCCGGGGTGGAGTGTTGTATGCCGATGGAAACCCAGAGATGTCTACGATGTCCCAGAATACGAGGACAGCGATGAGGATGAAGAAGAGAGAAGGATTAAAGTGCTCCGACCGTCTGTTTCGAAGGACGGGTTGTCTTCGACCGATCATGAAGTTACGTGGGTTAGAAATGACATCGATGATGAAATCCAAGTAGATATGTATAATACGCCTACGAAACGAAAAAGGTTTTCAGTAATGTTATATTATTACTTCACATTTTACGCTCTATACATATATAGTCAATATTTTTAATGATTGTCTAATGCGTCCACGAACCGTTTATCTAGATTTGATGACGATGTCGGGAGCAGCGAGGGGTGGCAGGAGCTCCAGCCGCGGTAGAGGCAGAGGCAGAGCGGTTCTGCCGCCCGAAGAGCTTCGTAGGGAGCTTCAGAGGGCCGGTCTTGCACCCAGATCGGAGACCCCTTCGGATGCCTCCTTCCGTGTGGATTTTGCCACACCTTCAGGTATACTGCACGCATATCCATTTTGAATGTAATATTACAGATATTCATGCCTGTTTATGTCAAAATTACTTATATTGTCAATGTTTGATTGTTTAGTTGTTGGTGATGCGTCCACATCTGGGACAGAGGCCACTCCCACTCCTCCAGGTATGTTTATATATCATATAGTGCATGTATATTGATTTAGAATGCTATATCATAAATATACACAAATTTCTTATTTTTTGAAACATGTATTTATTTATATCATACATATTGTACTACATTTTGAAACGATATTGATATTCATATTGGTTTATATTTATATCATATTCAGTAGTTGGGTTTCTTTTGTATATTATATGCGTGAGATGTGATTATGAATACTGCGATATATGTTGTGTGATGATTAATTTTATATTTTATTGATATATATATTATTGTGCACAGGGCGAGAAAAAATAAGGCTGCCCTTTTAAAAAAAAACAGATAATGTGTACCTACGGATTAATCCGTAGGAACACATGTTGCCCCTACGGATTAACCCGTAGGAGAAAAATATCAGCAGTAACTGATATTTCCCCCCTGATCTCAGTGTCAGGGGGGTTGGGCTTGTCCCTACGAATATATCCGTAGGGGCAAACAAAGACCCCTACGGATATATACCTACGCATATATCCGTAAGGGATACTACTTGGCCCTACTGATATATCCGTAGGTACAGTTAATATAATTAAAATAACCGTAAATAAAATAACTTTTTTTCCCCTATGCCCTAATCCGTAGGTGCAAATGTACCTACACAGAACTCCGTAGGGGCAAGTTTTTGATCGTAGGGGCAAGTGCAGGGCTTCAACTTGCACCTGCGGCGTTTGCACCTACAGATGAATTTTGTGCCCCTACAGAGATATCCGTAGGGGCAGTGGGTTGCCCCTACGGGTAAATCCGTAGAGGCAACCCTTATTTCTAGTAGTGACATGACAGTATCCTCACTGTCATGCTACACCAAAAGGGTCAAAATTGTCGGCACTCGTCTGTTTATTTTTTTTTTATTTATATTTTTTTTATTGTTGAAAGAAAAATATATATATATATATATATATATATATATATATATATACAAAAAGGTCCCCCCAAACTTAAGTGAGACAGTGTTTCCACTGTTTAAGCATTAAAGTTCAGAGTTAGGGAGGAGAAAAACACAGTATCAAGCTATACAAGGCCTTACACATGCCAAAGGTTAGCACCAACCATTCAAAAAATTTATCGTTATAATGGTGTGGTTGGTGAAAGAATGGAGTGTAGAGAAAAGAAATGAGAAACACACGAGACCGTATGGAAAGAAAGGTGAAATATAGTCTCGGTATATTAGGAGAAGAATGGCTGAAGAGAGAAAGAAGTGTAGTACGAACTTGAGGGTGTAAATGGAGTGAATAAATTAGCACAAATTATGATGACGGATGTGTTAAAAGCGATTGTGCTAATCTATCAACCCATCGAGAAATGGGGTCAAATCCCTCAAGATTCACGAGAAAACATGGGTACGTTGAACTTGGTAAACCAAACATTGAAAATGGAAGCGTGACGGATTTTTGCGCGGTCGAAACGATGGATTCCATCAATGGTTCGAAATGACTTGGCTTGAGTTTGAGTTTCAGAGGTAAAACAATTGAAGGTGAAATTGGTGAAACTGTCTCGAACTCGAAGGATTCCATCAATGGTTCGAAATGACAGTAAGCAACCGAGTCTGATGGTTCAACTAACTCATCTGAAAATTCAAAGGACTCAAACTCGGGCGGTGAGTCTTTAAAATCGTCCGAAAAAATGAAACACTCGTAATCGTTATTGGTTGTGAGAACTGTGTCAGATTCAAGGAGGAACACACTAGTGGCGTCAAAACTGCTGTGATCGAACATAAATTTTTCAAGCTCACAGTCCTCCTGCGTGATCTCTTGCGTGGTCGGAATGATGGAAATGATGAAGGGAGGGGATTTAGGAAGTATAACAGTTAAAGGTTCAGGAGGATGAATTGGAAAATCTGACTCATCAAACAAAACTGGTTCATCCTCAATACTATCCTTAATAATATCCTCATAATTCTCCTCAAAAGTTATCTCATCCATACAATTACCATCAAAATCAAGATGCATATGAAGTTCGGGAGAAACATTTAATGACTCGAGATGATAAATTGGAGAGAAAAATTCAGTTAAATCTCCGGGTTCATCATCCAAAATATTCCCTGCGTCAATATCCTCAATCAAGTGAAAATCAATTTTTTCGGACACCTCATCAAAAGCATGGATATTTATCAATTCAGGTTTTAGATTGGAGGTGTAGAGGTCGAAAGGATTGGTGATGGTTTCACTCGAAAGGGACCCTTCACAATCTGGCAAATCAAGCACTACAAAGTCGCACAACTCATTAAATGTTTTATTTTCAACTGGTGAATCATTTGGGACACTTGATAGATATTCAAAACAGGAGTTTTGGGATTCAATTGGTGATGGGTAGGTTTGATTTGGAAGGGTGCACAGCTCACTCTCTCCACTCAAATTCTCAATCTGTCCAACCGCCTCATCATACATTGGAATTTTTGGAGCTAGTTGGAAACTAGCTACCGGGTCACTAGGTTGCATAAGGGCGGCAATGGACACATCCAAATTCCTCATCTGTTGGTTTGTTGCTACAATATAAGTTTCCAACGACCGTTCCAGACTTGACATGGGTTGTGAAGGGGTTTCAGTAAAAGATTCAAAATTGTTTGGATTCTGGAAACTCCCAAATGGCTGTGTAGAAGCAATGTCTAGGGAAGGTGTGAAAGTCGGGTAAGACTGGTGGGAATTGAATGGTTGGACAGGAACATGATCAACATTTGGATAAAAAGGTGAATGGACTTGTTGATCCCAAAAACTAGAAGTGTTGAAATGAGTGAAAGATCGGTTACAAGATTGTTCAATATGTTCAGCAATAGACATGGCTTTCGGAGTTACAATAGGGCTCGAAAAAGTAGTATCAACGTAAGAAGGTGGTGAAGGTTGAAATGGTTGATACAAAGTGGAGTGCAGAGTCGAACTGTTTCTCCTAGACGCTTCTATTGGATCTTTCAAAGAAATTTTGGGCATGGAGGGGTCGTCCGTAATTCGACCAAAACAATTCGCGTAGGAAGCAATGTTTGGATGAGGGTACCAAAGTTCTGCAAGAGTTTTGTGAGGTGGGGTACCCATGACGTAAGAAGGAGAAGAAAAAGAATGTGGGTGCAAGTGGGGTGCAATGGATTTCTTAGCGACAAGTGGCAAGTTTTTGTAAAAAAAAAATTTCCTTTTTTCTTTTGGTGTTTTTTTTATATGGAGCATTTTGCGAAAAAGATTTTCGATAAAAGGCTTAGACACATGTTCAATCAATCATAAATGCACAATCAAGCCTAGATCTAGGGTCACCTAGGTCAGCTAGACAGCTCCTAACTGTTCCAAAGGGCAAGAAATAGGACCTCAAACCGCCTCTTCACCGCCAATTGTGGCCACGTAAGCACAAGTAGAGAAAGGAGGGATCCGCTCACGAATCACCGTGAAACGGGCCTTTTAAAGTTACCTTTCACTACCTGTCTAGCCTAGGCACCACAAAATCAGGTTAGGATCAACAGTCGATGCCTACAACTATTCCTTTGTCTTATTGAGCGCGAAGTCCTTAAGGCCGAGTCTAATCTTTCTTAATTAACTTGATGGTCAATGCAATATGCTTTATGTGATTTTTGGGATCCTGGGAAGGGTAATGAAATCCCCACCCAATCTGGATTGGTGTTCAAGCCCCTTAAAGTCAATTTTAAATATGCAAAGCAGTAAAACACACAAAACACACTTGCCAAATTTTTTTTTTATTGCGGCGCAAAGAATCCTGCACAAGATCAAGTTATTGGAGAAGGGGAGAAGTTTTTGCGCAAAGAATCCTGCAGGAAAATTTTTACAGAGGATATAAGGGGGTTCAGAAGGAGAGAAGAAGCTCACATAGAGGATTTGGTCTGCTGACGTCAGCAGACTATGGCGGTTCCGCGGCGGGAAGTAGCTTCGTGCGGCGGAAACGTGATGCTTTAATCGGTTCAAGCCTCTAAACTTCTTCTGTTGCTCTGTTGTGGTACTTCTCTATTGTTCAGATCTGATGTTTTCTGTTTTGCTCTCTGGATTTTTCCAGATCTGAATTCGTTCGTCGATCCTGCACAATTCAAAAGAAAACCCTTCAAAGAATAAAAAGATGATAAATTTTTTTATATTTTTTATTTTTTCAGTTTTTATGATTTTTTAATTTTATATTAACTCGAAATTACAAAAAGAAAATAACTACGCCATCCCCGGCAACGACGTCATTTGATTTGAACGATGTTTTGTGATCAAAGAATTGTTAACCTCAATCAAGAATAGCGTCGCTTGGTAGCTAACCGGTGAGTACGGGTCGGTCCACAGGAATGTTGTGTATTCCCTAATTGTTCTAACGAGTTAATTCCAAACGATGATGGGTTGATTATCACTAAAAACTAAGTTGATTTAGACCAGGATTAAAACCTTGCTAGGGTTAGGTTTAGTTTAAGTTTGGAAATTAAAGATTTCCTCACCGTTTTCAATGCCCTAATTTAGATCTCTTTAGGTGTTATGGTAATAATTAATAAAGGGGATTAGTACCATCGGGAAGAAACAATGTGTCTTCCTCTAGGTTCTTGTCCTTCCTTTCTTAATTCTTACCCTAACCTCCATGGAAAACATACGCAACCAGTCTTTAAACTACGGTATCACCGCTACCTTGTGGGATAGGGTGCCGTAGGGAATGGTGTGTGTATGTATGCATGGAGTCCAATGAATAATATGTGATGGGCAAGAAAGGGGTGAGAGATTTTTATATCTCAAACCTTCCCTATTCCTAACCCTAACAAGTGAGGAACTACTCACTCATTAGCGAATTGATAAACATGTTCTAAACTAATTAAGTAGGGCAGATAATAAAAGTTATACTAGGGCAGAAACAAAAATTAACTAGGGCAATAAAAAGAAAACTTACTCTAATTTTTATTTGATGCTCTCTTCCAACATTACAGGAATTGAATTTTGAATTTTGATAAATAAAATGAGGCACAAGAAGAGGCATACCCCATAGAGAGGCTTAGGAATTCTATTTATAGAGCATAGAAAACCCTAGGGTTACAATCGACTCACATCTGCATTTACAATTTTACCCTAAAGAAAAACCTAAGTAATGCACCGACGCACCGACACACGCGACATGTGGCAACACGCGCGACACACGGCCGTGGATCCGCGGCCAAAAGCATGGTTTGGCCGCGGTTCTGCGGCCATTCAGAGAGCTTGTTGCATCATTTCTTCAGGTATTCTTCTGTTGCTTTGTTTCTTCTATTTCCTGCACTTGGTTTCTCAGATGGTCTTCTAGTTTCTTCCAGAATTCCATAGTGAATAATGTCGTGGACTTTTCAGCTTGCTTCGTGTCGAAGTCTTGAAGCTTGCGCTTCCTTTGTTCTTTGTGAAATTGTCCATTGATCTTCGTTTAGTCTTCAAACTGTAGGCATGATCAAGATCTTTCCATTTGTTGGTCGTAGTCTCACTTTTATATCGTCTTTTCATCATTTTCACTATTTTTGTTCCGAGAACCTGTAACCTGCAACTATGTAGCAGACATAGGTCAAAAGCACCTGTTTATTTGTAAAATGAATAAGAATGGGGAATATAATAATGCAAAATTATGATATGAACAGTCGACACGAATCGAGAGTTTCTCGTCAAGGACGCTGATTTCCCTGGATCTAAATATTTGTCAAGGACACTGATTTCCCTGGGGTCGGCTGACGTACTTCCGAGACGGGGTCATTGGATGACGTATTTCCACGACGGGGTCATTTGGTGACGTAATTCCGAGACGGGGGTCATTGGTTGATGTGCTCCGCTTTCTGCGGTGTCGGGTTGACTTGCTCCATTTTCCATGGTGTCGGGATCGACTTTCTCCGTTTTCTACGGTGTTAGGGTTGACTTTCTCTGTTTTCTACGGTGTCGTGATCGACTTTCTCCGTTTTCTATGGTGTCGAGGTTGACTTTCTCCATTTTCTACGATGTCGGGATCGACTTTCTCCATTTTCTACGGTGTCAGGGTTAACGTACTCCACTTTCTGCGGTGTCAGGGTTGACGTTCTCCGCTTTCTGCGGTGTCAGCGTTGACGTTCTCCGCTTTCTGTGGTGTCAGGGTTTTGACTCTAGGTTTTCTGTGCACCATAGAGTCTTGGAACTGGGGACTTTGCCGTGGCTCCGATTGGTGATGCCGCGTCCGTATCCTGCTGGAATGAGGAGGAACGCCGTTGTTGGTCTCCAGGCTGTAGATGTTGCTGTTGAGACCTAACTCTCTCTTTGACAGAGTTTGTTGGGACATGTGGTTCCCTTTTCGTTTATGTCTATAGATTGTATACAGGGGTCACTATGGACTTATCTGCAGGGCAAAAGTTTCATTCTTTCATCATTTTTTTTATTTCTTTCAGTGATGCTCTCTCATTTCAGCTTTTTATATCGCGAAAGTCGCGATTGCCCAATCATTTCGGCTGTTTTTTCGCCGTGCCCAATCATTTCGGCTATTTTTCTTTTTACTCGCTGCTTTTTATTGCTAGTTGCCCAATCATTTCGGCTATTTTTGTATGCATATCTTTTACTTGCTGATTTTGTTGCAAGTTGCCCTATCATTTCGGCTATTTCATATACATTTATGGCTTGCTGAATTTTTGCCGCGAGTATGGAACTTGGGATCTGATACCAATCTTAGCATCAGCATCACTGCAACTGGATATTGCTAGGAGCGAATCATCATTTGCCGTGAAAGGACTTGGAATTTGTTACTGATTTAGGCATCAACATCGCTACTACTGGAACATTGCCAGGAGCGAATTATCATTTGCCTCTGTCGATTCGAATAAAAGTGGCTTAGCAAACAAGGTTAGGATCCTGTCGACTAAGGCTTTTGACTTCATGAGCCATAAGGGTCTCATAAAGGTATTTCTCCCTACGAGTCGTGAGGATCTCATAGGTGTATGTTCTCCTAGAAGTCGTGAGGACTCCTATGTGGCATTCTCTCTTATAAGTCGTAAGGATCTTGCGAGAGTGTTCTCTCCTTGTAAATCAAGAGGACTTATAAGCGTTGTTCACCAAATAGGGGGATTTTACGCTATTGGCGGAACTTGGTGGGGGAGACGTTTATTTGTGCCCGTGGATTATATACAAGGTCAATATTGAACCGTTTGTAGGGCAGTCTGGGAGATATGATGGCTTATGAACAGGTTCAGATCCCTGTAGCTTAAGGCTTTTGAATCTTACGAGCCGTGAGGGTCTCATAAGAAGGTTCTCCTTACGAGTCGTGAGGATCTCGTAAGTGTAATTTCTCGTCAGGAATCGTGGGGATCCCTAAGTGTGTCGCTCCTTGTTCAGTCGATAAAACTGCACATTTGTAGTACATTTTTCCTACCATTTTTATATTAAAAAAGGACTTTATTATAATATATTATACATATGAGGGTTTATGTGTAAAAACAGTATTTTCCATGTGTTAATATATTTTAATTATCATTTGGTAGGAAAATGTATGCAAATAATTTTATTGGCCTAATCCTAATAGAACAAAGTCTACTAAAAATCTTATTTGAGTTGTTGTGCAGAATATTTCTGAGTTGTTGTGCAGAAATCAGGTTGTTGAAAAAAACTTGCCTAATTAAGAAATCAAAATGAAGAAATCAAGTCTGGCAGAAGAAAAGAAAAGATTTCTAATTTCTGAAGATTCCAGAGATTGCCACATGTCACCAGATGAAAGCCCAAGAAAAATGATTAATTGATCACATCCCTTGAGCGCGGATCCGCGGCCAAACACACCCTTGGGCCGCGGATCCACCGCAATGATGAGGAGAGAGAATGCAATATTTTGGGAGATTGACAACTGCCGAATTTTACCAACTTCTCAACAATAAGATTCTGGGTTTGCACTATATAAAGGCACCGTGAGCCTCTTGGAAAAGCCATCAAGCCGAAGAGATCACGAAGCTCCCGACGCTCACGCATCCAGGCTGATCATCGACTGTTCAATTACCTCCTTAGGAAAGATCGAGAAGCAACTAGTTGTAATCATTTTCTACGGAATAAAAGTGTAGTTTGAAGAAGTCGATTAATAAAGGTAGTTATTTTATTTAATTGTTTTTTTTTTACATTATGTTTTCCCTCTCTTTCTTCTCATCTTCTTCTCCCAACATGCGCGAGTAATTCTCCGCTTGTTAGGGTTCGTAGGATTAGGGTAGGCTAATGAGCGATAAAAATAATTAAACCCTTTTTAAGTCCTATAAAGTTTAGGAACTTTATCAAAATAATCATTAACATCCTAATCGGGCGCGCTAGCAATTCCTTGCTAGTTCCGACCGCGATTAGAGATTAGATTAATGATTGTTTTGGTAAAGGCTAGATATGAACGGAGTTCCGTGTCGAGATAAGGGTTACGAGTGGGATTCCTTTTCCCTCCAGAAACCCTAATCTACACGCATCACCGTCGTTCTAGTTCTAAATCTATTAATGGATAAAAAGGGTAACTTTTAATTAATCTTCCATAACTACTAAATCCTAACGAACCCTACAAGCCCTATTATTAAATTAATTACATCTTTAAAATAATCTAGATCTATATTTTACATTCTTGTTTAACGTAGATCTAGAAATCTTTCTATAAAATTCTTTATCCCTCCTCTCTTTCTCAACACATCTAAAGTAAAAGTAAAAGGTTCCACGTTTCCCAGAGGACGACCCGTACTCATCTCGGTCTAGCTACACGCGACACCGTTATTGATTGCGGTTAACTACAAACACACTCTTTCGTATCAATCAAATGGCGCCGTTGCCGGGGATACGTGCGTAATTTTTTATTTTTACTATTTGTGTTGAATTCTTAGACGAGTCATATCATTAACACAAAACTGCAAATTGCATATTTAACGATTTGTGCGTGAATTTTGCGAGGAAATCTGGAGACACGGAATTAAGGAGAACAGGAAACAGAGACATTTTTAGAGATCCAGAGGAGCACAGAAGGCTATACAAAAATTTTCATCAAATGATCCCTCTTCCACGCGGCGGAACCGCGGCATAAAGCCACTTTGTGCGGCGGAATCGCGGCAGGAAAGAAGAGTTAGGGCCACAGAATTCTCTGGTATCTTTCTCAACTCCTTCTCTCTCCTCAAATCCAATAAAATCTATTTTCTGCCGGATTCTTTGCAAAATTGCGCCGCTCAAAAATCTTTTTGCAAAAGTTTTGTGATTGGTTTTGTTTTGCATATTTAATACGGATTTCTAAGGGTCAAAGACCAAATCAAGATTAGGTGGGGATTTCATCACCCTTCCTAAGCCCCACAAATCACAAACCGAGCATATAGATCAACCCTTCATTAATTTAAAAAGTATCTAGACCAGACTCTAAGGACTGTCGCGCTCAATAAGGACAGAGGAAGGTCGTGGGTAATCTATCGTTTATCCGCATTACTTTAGTAGTGTCTAGGCAAGTGTGACAAAGGCTAGTGGTTTTTAATTAGGCCCACGACGTGGTTCCTTCCCACTTACCTGGCACTTATCTGGCTACAAGGGTAGTACGGAGGCGGTAGAGGATTGATCCTGCGGCTTGTCCTTTGGAAGTCTAGAGCGGTCTAGAGACTGACCTAGGTAACCTTAGTTCTAGGGTTGCTTGTGCATTTTAGGGAGATTTGTCTTGAGTCCCACTTTTGCAAAACAAGCCAATTTTAAATCACACACACGCAGCCACTTGCACTAAACCCGCTTAGTGCATGCTCGGCTGGACACGGGATCCTAGTGCCCGTCTTGTCCGCGTTCCTGCTATCGACACCGAAGTCGGTACTTCTTCATCTTCTTTTCCCCCACCACACACCACATCAACCGTGATGGACGGCACTCCATCAGAGGATAACACCACGCTTCCACCGCCCGAAGGTGCGCAGAATCCACCGCGCATCTCTCTCCAAGAGAGATGCTATCCTATTCGTGGTCCCCTTCCTACTTGTCTATCTCTTCCACCACCTAACGGGGATAATTTCGAAATCAAACCCCACTACATCAATCTGCTGCCCAAATTTCACGGGCTTGAGTCGGAAGATGCGTACGTTTTCATCACCAAATTCGAAAACGTATGCGCAATGATGGGTACTTCACAATTGACTTTAGATGCTATGCGCTTACGTCTTCTCCTATTCACACTGTGCGACTTAGCAGAAAAATGGCTTTACAATACTGCCGCACACTCTATCACTAATTGGGATGAATTCGTCGTAGCATTTCTTAAGAAGTTTTACCCAAATCATAAGACTGCACATATTAGAAGAGAGATCAACCAGTTCACCCAGCTTCCCATTGAACCATTTTGGAAGTGCTTTGAACGTTTCAAAGATCTGCTTGTCCAATGCCCCCATCACGGAATACAAAGATGGGATTTATGTCGGATTATATATGTGGGCATTAATCCAACGACAAAGCAGATGCTTGAAACAATGTGTTAATGCAATTTCATGTCTAAAGATGACGGTGAAGCATGGAAATATTTGGAAGATCTCGCTGAACACACGTTGCAGTGGGAAAGCGTAAGACCACCTACAACTAAGGGAGGTGTTCACCACCTCGACGTTTCCATCGCAGTAAAAGCCGAAATGGCAGCGATGCAAAAGAAACTCGATTCTATTGAGAACAAACTTTCATCAGTCTCCCTAAATCAGGTCACGCTTCCCAAGACTGTCTGTGGTTGCTGTTCGGATCCTTCACACCTAACGGAAGAATGTCCTATGAATGCATCGTTTCAAGCTAATGCTGCTTTTCAGCAGCGACCTAGAAACGACCCTTATTCTTCCACGTACAATCAAGGATGGAGGAATCATCCTAACTTTGCTTGGAATCAAAACCAACAAAGTAATTATCAAATACCTCCTCCACAGCAACCACAACCACAGAATCAGCCCCCCTTTCAGTCACAAAATTTCCAAAATCCGGCCAACATTTCTACACCACAAGTGGCCGGTACTGACAACTCACTTGCACAAACTTTGGATATGTTCATGAAACAATCCATGCAAAATTCGGCTGAGATAAGGTCTTCTATTGATACCCTAACGAAAAACTCCTCCTCCCATGGTAAGAGTATTAAATCAATAGAAAACCAAATCGCACAGTTAAACGCCGCAATGAGTGCGAGAGAGAAAGGGAAACTCCCATCTCAACCCCTACCGAATCCTGGCCATTCACAAAGTCATAATGTGAATGCCATTACTACGTTGAGATCGGGGAGAGTGCTGAATAACCGAGTGGATGAGCAATGTGATGATAGTGACACCAATGATACCCCAGCTTCTTCTTCTTCCCCTAATTCGTCTAGTCTCCCACCTTCACCCGAGCCTATTCTCTGTTTTCCCCAAGGCTCTAACCCTTCGCCCATTTCGCCAAATCTATCTAAGTCGATTCCCACTCCAGTTTTGGGATCGAATCCATCTCCACAGTCTTCTCCACAAACGTTGGACCCAAAACTTATTGATCAAGCACCTTATCCAAACAGGTTGAGAGGAAACAGACCAAGTCCACAAATGGAGAAGATCGTGGAAATTTTTAAGCAAGTTAACATAAACATTCCTCTCCTAGATGCTATTCAGCAAGTTCCGTCATATGCGAAAATCCTAAAGGACTTGTGCACTAGGAAGAGAAAAGTTCAAGTACCTAAAAAAGTTTTCCTTGCGAGTAATGTGAGCACTGCTTTTACACAACAACTATCCAAGAAACGAAAGGACCCCGGAAGTCCTACAATTTCTATTTCCATTGGGGGTAAAAATATTAATCGTGCTCTACTCGATCTTGGTGCTAGTGTTAACTTGCTTCCGTATTCTGTGTATGAGCAATTAGGGATCGAAGAGTTAAAACCTGCGCATTGCACTCTTCAGATGGCCGATCGATCTATCACCCAACCTAGGGGTGAGCTAGAGGATGTGTTAATCAAAGTCGGAGAATTCATATTCCCTGTGGACTTTATCGTTATAGATACACAACCTGTAGCGAACCCACGCAATCAAATCCCGGTGATACTCGGTCGACCCTTATTGGCCACTTCCAACGCAGTAATTAATTGTAGAAACGGCTCTATGACCCTATCCTTTGGAAAGAAGTCAATTGAGCTTAATATTTACAAGTTGGGAAGTGAACCCTCCGAACCCTATGCTCATGTGTGTTCTGTCGAATTAATGGATGTCGACAGCAGCGAATTTGATAAACCTCATGATACGGACTCTTTTCATATGTTGTTGTTTGACCCAACCATTTACTCTTCCACCGAGTTGTCCGGGTCAACATCTAATGAGGAACTTTATATTGAGTCTGTTGATCACCCCATTTTTTCTGATAACATTATTTTTCGGGGTATCGATGAAAGCTTTGAGGAAATTTTCGCTGATGAACTCGCATTTTTACAAGACACGGGTGTTGAGATGAATCAACTCCAAGATGAAGAAATTGGACCTCCACCCCCTCTTTTGGACAATCATGACAATGCGAGTAATCCATCATTACTATCACTGTGTCGTCTCTCCAAATTGAGACGCAGCCCTTTTCCATTACACCTCTTGTCACCTCTCCACTTTTTCACGTCGAAAGGTGACATGTTCTTCCACCAACCTTGGTGCTTCATTGATAAAATTTTTGAATGGTTGGTGTTGACCTTCGGTCTTTGCAAAGCTTGGCATTGACCAATAACCTTGACCCACTCGTGTGATTTTAAAAGATTAAAATTGTTTAAAGTTTGGGGGGGTGGTATATTTTGGCTCTTGAAAAGAAAATGATTTTTACAAATTTGTGAGCCTAAAATAAGTTTGGGGGAGGATTTTCACTTTCATATATTCTTGCCCCCATTAATAATTTCCTCCCAAGTCTACAGGTTTTTGAGCTTAACGGATGACATCAGTGAGGACACTGCTGTAAATAGGTTTGGGGGAGGTTTGTGCGTATTTACACATCAATTTGCATCATATTTTGCATAAGCACAATATTTTAAAAAAAAAATTTCAAAAAATTTCTTTTATAACAAAAGAGTAGAAAGTGAAAAATTACATCCAAAAGATAGGAATAGTTTAAGAAAACCAAGAAAATTAGAAGTTTTCTTACACGAACTAGTAATAAGTAGTTATGAGCTGTTGTCCCAAGGGTTAGTAAAATGAAGGAAGTCACTAATCTGAGGATAAAAATAAGTCTGAAAAATAGTTTCTATTCTGGAAGCCAAACATTTGAAAGTTGATACCCTACTATATGCACTTACACACGTCTTGAAACTCGGGATAGTAGAGGATACCTTGAAATGCTCTTGTCTAAAAGCCAAAGTATGAAGGAAGTGAAAAAAAAAATTAAGAAAATATAAAAATGGTGAAAAGAAAAAAATGAACACTGGTTTTGTTATCGCCAAGGCAGCAATAAAAAAATATAGCGAGGGTGCCTATTCACCTAGTGCCCTAAGGCCAACTGGTCTGGGAGTCACTGCTAAGCCTTAGGTGGTGCAAGACGAGGAAAATATTATCACCTAATCAGCAAGCACATAAGTAATCGGTCGGTTAGTACCTCAAGAAGTATTAACGGTCGCATGAAAATGTGTGAGCGAATCTTAATATTCATCAAATTAAAAAGTACTAAGGTAGATGGACAAGAGTATGATAGCTTGAATTGAATTCTCCGAGTGTAGGGATGTTCTTTACACACACGTGGGGTTATATGATCAATATTTGGATGAAAGGTAGAAATGAAGAATAAAGACGATGTTTTATTGAGGGATGATGTGATTTCTAACATTTTTTCATGACTATTAAGATAGGGCTCATGACAACTGAAAAGCTAGTATAGTTGGAAACTCTTCTTTTCAAAGTATTTCTTTTATGATTCTTATCTTTATATGTAAATTTCACCATCTTTCTTTTATTATAGGATTTTGTGGGTGTAATCCGCTGAAAACCCTCAGGAGACAACACTCCTCCTACTAGGGACACCTAGAGGTTTAACGGCTTATTGCACTTGCTCAGTGCAATCGCGTCTGCCTACGAAAGTGTGCTTAGTTTTCTCCTTTCTTTTTCTCCTCTTAAATAAACTAGTTTGCTTGGGACGATCAAAGATAAGTTTGGGGGTATTTGTTCAGTCGATAAAACTGCACATTTGTAGTACATTTTTCCTACCATTTTTATATTAAAAAAGGACTTTATTATAATATATTATACATATGAGGGTTTATGTGTAAAAATATTATTTTCCATGTGTTAATATATTTTAATTATCATTTGGTGGGAAAATGTATGCAAATAATATTATTGGCCTAATCCTAGTAGAACAAAGTCTACTAAAAATCTTATTTGAGTTGTTGTGCAGAATATTTCCAAGTTGTTATGAAGAAATCAGGTTGTTAAAGAAAACTTGCCTAATTAAGAAATCAAAATGAAGAAATCAAGTCTGGCAGAAGAAAAGAAAAGATTTCTAATTTCTGAAGATTCCAGAGATTGCCACATGTCACCAGATGAAAGCCCAAGAAAAATGATCAATTGATCACATCCCTTGAGCGCGGATCCGCGGCCAAACACACTCTTGGGCCGCGGATCCGCCGCAATGATGAGGAGAGAGAATGCAATATTTTGGGAGATTGACAACTGCCGAATTTTACCAACTTCTCAACAATAAGATTCTGGGTTTGCACTATATAAAGGCACCGTGAGCTTCTTGGAAAATCCATCAAGCCGAAGAGATCACGAAGCTCCCGACGCTCACGCATCCAGGCCGATCATCGACTGTTCAATTACCTCCTTAGGAAAGATCGAGAAGCAACTAGTTGTAATCATTTTCTACGGAATAAAAGTGTAGTTTGAAGAAGTCGATTAATAAAGGTAGTTATTTTATTTAATTGTTTTTTTTTACATTATGTTTTCCCTCTCTTTCTTCTCATCTTCTTCTCCCAACATGCGCGAGTAATTCTCCGCTTGTTAGGGTTCGTAGGATTAGGGTAGGCTAATGGGCGATGAAAATAATTAAACCCTTTTTAAGTCCTATAAAGTTTAGGAACTTTATCAAAATAATCATTAACATCCTAATCGGGCGCGCTAGCAATTTCTTGCTAGTTCCGACCGCGATTAGAGATTAGATTAATGATTATTTTGGTAAAGGCTAGATATGAACGGAGTTCCGTGTCGAGATACGGGTTACGAGTGGGATTCCTTTTCCCTCCAGAAACCCTAATCTACACGCATCACCGTCGTTCTAGTTCTAAATCTATTAATGGATAAAAAGGGTAACTTTTAATTAATCTTCCATAACTACTAAATCCTAACGAACCCTACAAGCCCTATTATTATATTAATTACATCTTTAAAATAATCTAGATCTATATTTTACATTCTTGTTTAACGTAGATCTAGAAATCTTTCTATAAAATTCTTTATCCCTCCTCTCTTTTTCAACACATCTAAAGTAAAAGTAAAAGGTTCCACGTTTCCCAGAGGACGACCCGTACTCATCTCGGTCTAGCTACACGCGACACCGTTATTGATTGCGGTTAACTACAAACACACTCTTTCGTATCAATCACTCCTTTGTGAGTCGTACTGTAAGTCCACGTTTCCCACCCCGGTGCTTACGGGGAGGCGGAAACGTTATGAAAAATTCGATTTTTACAACACTAGGCAACATGGACTAGCTAAAGGAGGGATCTTTGCTAAACAAAAACTAACTAACAAGCTAAAAGAGTTAGCTACTCGGTTAAGGGGTTATACCTAGGTCTTCAAGTCCTTCTCTTCTTGCTCCTTGGAGTGGAAAGAACGGGTTCTCCTTGTCGCCTTCTCTTGCTGAAGAAAGATCCACCCGAGGGCCTCTACCTTTGGCTCTAACCTCAAACTAGAAGTAACTAAGGTGCTTGGTGTGCTAAACCTAGGACCTTAGAAAGAGTAGAGAGTAATTTTGAAGGTTTTATCTCAAGCTCAAATGGTTCTCAACTCATGAGAGGGGAGAGAGAGAGAGAGAGGAAGAGGATGAGAGAGAATGAGAATGATAAAGTGAGAAGAATAATGCCAACCTTCTCACATATATGTGAATTATGATAAATAAATAATTAGCTAAAGATAATTGTGATGGTTAATCATGAAATGACCATTATCATTTCACATTAAATACTTTTGCAAGGATCAAAGAGCATCTTTCATATGTAATGATGATGGTCAACTTGTCAACCTAGTCAAATGGTCAACAACCCTAACCATACACAACTATAATTAACTAATATTAATAATCATATTTCACACATAAACATTAGGGTTAAGAAAAAGACAACGGTCATTAACCCTAATGAAAATCCTCTGCCTCTGTCTCAGTCAACTGTGCATACACACCCGTATCCGTGTTTCGAGGAACATGAATACAATGAGATAAAACCAATCCCAAAACATATACTAGGACCTGGCTTAAACCAAAGCCCGCTAGTATAAGCTGTCCGGACACCATACGTGCACAAGTGCGCGGATGTGAACGAACCCCGTTGCAAAACCATGCGAACTCTACTCATTTTGCCTAAAGGCGAATGACCCTCTGTGTGGGACTCTAAAGACTCGACACTACGCTGGCAGTGGGTTTAACCACATACCGCAAGCGGCACTAGATGTACGTAACGGTCCCCAGGTAGATGCCGATAAGAAGACTGACGAGGTGAACCCATCTGAACTCCTACTGAGCCTGAATGTGACAGTCTCCGTACAGTCCGGTCTGTTCGTCTAAGAGTATCGCATGGCGGGCCTAGGGGGTGGTAAACGTCAATCCCCTAACAGCGGTACAAGTCGTGCCGGAGTGTAACCCAGAATACCCTGAGATATCACTGGAAACCTACCAGTATATCTCGCTAGCCTTGGCCAGGGACTTTGTGTAATGGCTCTCCTAGACACAGCGCGATATCAACCCCCAATACCGGGAGAGACGAATCCTATCTAACCGTCACTGCCTCCAAGTGCTTCGGGACTGCTCCCAACTACTACCTGTTTGCACAACTCAGTAGAGCCGTGGTAGAGTAGTAATTAAAGAACAGTGGGACCACACTCGAGGCGAAGTGACTGTGTCAAGTCAACGGACTAAGCTGTACTCATGTCACCTGGGAACTGGTAACTGACGATAGGTATAATACCAACCAACAGTTCCCGACGAGTCCTGTCCAGTGTACTCGTAACCTAGCGGGCACCCGCATACTATCTCAAGTACGACGTACTGACGGCTGTGGGACAGACCGTCTCCCAAGCTGGGATGAGAAGCGTATACGCTAGTCTACTCTGGAGTATCGATGCCCTGTCTCGATAATCCTATGACTAAGGACCAAAAATAAGGATGTGCTTATAGACTACCCTGCCCCCACTAGTGTGATCGCCATCACAACGCCGGTAGTCAAGCAAAGATCCTAAGGGCTCCATCAATATGTTTCAGCGATATGTTAAAAGAAACATATACACATATTAAGATAGAAACAAACCAAGTAGCATACTACTATATCGAGCAAGACTGTCGTAAAACCGTATATATATATCCCAAGCTTCCAAAATGTATTATACAATATAGTACTATACAATAATGGCCTCTAGGGCATACATATCTAACAATCTCCCACTTGCACTAAAGGCCAACAATTGTTGTACCGCATACCCAACGTCTGCACTAGGGCCAGCTGCTGCCGTACCGCATACCCAATTGATCAAAAAGTCGCTCGAACTGAGTCTGGGGCAAGGCCTTTGTGAATGGATCCGCCGTGTTGTCTTTTGTGTCCACTCTCCATACCTCGATCTCCTGGCGATCAATGATCTCCCTGATCAGGTGATACCGCCTTAAGATGTGTCTGGATTTCTGATGGGACCTTGGTTCCTTCGCTTAAGCTATAGCCCCATTGTTATCGTAATACAAAGGTATTGGGTCAACAATGGACGGAACCACCTGAAGTTCACTAATGAACTTCTTTATCCAGACCACCTCTTTTGCGGCATCGCTTGCAGCAATGTATTCAGCCTCCATCGTCGAGTCTGCGACGGTATCTTGTTTGGAACTCCTCCAACATACCGCCCCTCCGTTGAGGGTAAACACAAAACTCGAGACAGACTTGCTGTCATCTTTGTCACTCTGGAAGCTTGAATCGGTAAAGGACTCGACCCTGAGGTCTCCATTACCGTAAACCAGGAACATCTCCTTAGTCCTTCTCACGTACTTGAGAATGTTCTTCACTGCCGTCCAGTGTTCCTCACCTGGGTCTGACTGATACCGGCTCACCACGCTAAGTGCGTAAGCTACATCTGGTCTTGTACATAGCATCGCATACATTATAGATCCTACCGCCTAAGCGTAGGGTATAGTGCTCATGCGAACCCTCTCCTTGTCAGTCTTAGGAGACATCTTCTTGTAAAGGGTAATTCCGTGCAATGCGGGTATGTTACCGCGCTTGGAATCCTCCATACTAAATCTCTTTAGTACGGTCTCTATGTATCTGGACTGCGAAAGTCCCAATAGTCTCTTGGATCTATCTCTGTAGATCTTGATCCCCAGAATGTACGAGGCATCACCCAGGTCCTTCATGGAGAACCGTTGTGACAAAAATAGCTTGACCGATTGAAGCATAGGAATCTCATTTCCTATCAAAAGAATGCCGTCCACGTACAAGACTAGGAACACGACAGTTCGTCCTACAATCTTCTTGTAAGTGCAGGGCGGCGCCCTGGCCTCCATCCCGAGGCCAAGTGCGGAAGCGAAGGCTAACTTTAAATTTTCTTGAACCGGCACCACCGCGTACTAAAACCCCGGATCGTACCATTAACTAGTCCTAGCTAACTACAAGATGGGGAAGAGAGATATACCGAGCGATCCGTGTCCTCCGGTCTTCTCGTCGTCGTCCCGATCTCCCGCGGAAGCTCCGGTCTCCACCTCGCCGCCGGAAGGGCACCACGTCGCCTGCTTCTTTTACGGGCTCCCGCCTCTATACCGAGGCAACTCGGGCACGAACCTGGCAAGTCGACGTGCCCAAGATTTGCTGTAGAATGTGTAGTGCTCAAGTCTCATTTGGGGTTGTAGGAATTGCCATATTGGTGGAGGTATGAACTATCTTTTGGAGAGGAGCTAAAAATGATTTTTCCAAGCCAAATGAGTGTAAATCCCTACACCAAAAATTGGGACAGCCCACTAGAGGAAATGGCCGGCCATGCCAATGTGGGAGGAGAGAATGAGAGTGAATGAGGGAGTGAATCAATCAAAAGAATGAGAGTCTCTCATAATCCAAGAGAGAGAAAAAGCTATCATGCAAAGAAATCATTACTATGAAAGTCCAATACTCAAACAACAATCATCACACCCCTTCATCATAACCAACCATGATCATAAAGCATGATGACTTCAAAAAGGTCAAGCCATCATGAAAGAAGAAGTCAAAAGGTCAAGAGATGGTGCAACCATCATGATCCAACCAATATGCAAAAGACCCCCCTTCCAAATTGCTTATTTGCACAAATGCAAATAAGCCCTCCTCCACCAATCTTCGGCCATTGAAAGATACAAATGAAAATGGCCGACACTGAAAGCAAACTTGCAACTCCAGAAAACTGGTCCCGTAATAAATTACAGGAAAACCCCGATACTGTGTATACACACCCGCATTTGTATTCCGACCGAATACAAATGCAATGAGACAAAATCTACACTGTACTATACTAGGATCCGGCTTAAACCAAAGCCGGCTAGTAATATCCGTTCGATCCTGATCCGTGCAATACCGCACGTATCTGATCGAACCCTGCCATATATCCATACGGCCTCTAGTACAAACCGTCTGATCCTGATCCGTGCAATACCGCACGTATCTGATCGGACCCTAGCCATATCTCCATACGGCCTCTACAGCGTTTCGCCCGAAACCTGAGTAACTGTATGTGTGGTGGACTCTAAAGACTCGTCAATCCTATGGCTGTGGATTTAACCACTAGCACGTCAGAGGTATTAGCCATACATGACGGGCCACCGGCTATTGACCAAAAGGGACGTCGATGAGCGAACTCATCCTGACATCCTACTGAGCCTGTCAGTGACAATATCCGTACAGTCCGGTCCGTTCGTCTATGAGCATCGCATGGCGAGCCTAGGGGGTTGGTAAAAGTCAGACCCCCAAAAGCGGTACAAGTCGTGTCGGAGTGTAGCCCAGAACACACTGAGATACTACTGGAATACCTACCAGTAAATCTCCTGCCTCGGCCGAGGGCTTCGTGTAATGGCTCTCCTAGACACAGCGCGGCCTCACCCCCAATACCGGGAGAGACGACCCCCTGAAGATCCGCTCACTGCCTCCATGTGGCTCGGGACTGTACCCAACTAAAACCTGTTTGCACGTCTCCTTTGAGCGTGGTAGGGTAGTAATCAAAGTACAGTGGGAACTCACACGAAACAAATGACGATCCCCAGGTCGATGAACTAACCTGTACACATGTCACCAGGGAACTGCTATCTGACGTCAGGTATAAGACCAACCAGCATGTTCCCGGCGAGTCCTGTCCGGTGTACTCATAACCCAATGAGCACCTGTATACATCTTAGGTGAACCAACTGACACCAGTGGCTTGTGAGACCGGCCACCGCCCCTCGTCGGGGTCTCGAATGACACACTAGTCTACTCTGGAGTATCGATGCCCTGTCTCGAAACTCCCACGACTAGGGACCATTTAAGGATGTGCTTATAGACTACCAGCTCCCACGTATATGATCGCCCTCATACTGCTGGTGGTCAAGCAAGAATCCTAGGGGCTCTACCAACGTGTAATAGCGACCTGTCAGGTCACCTAAAGCAGTACACGATGATAAAGATAAACCAGATAGCATACTATCATCTTGAGTAAGACTGTCCTACTGGGACAGGTCCTCCCTCAATCATTGCAATCACGTGCCTGTGATCCAATAATTGACTCTGAGGGCACTATCTCCAACAATCTCCCACTTGCACTCAAGGCTAATTATTGCGATGTCGCATACTCACAGCCCGTGTGATACCGAACACCCAACTCCTCTACTAGTCAGTCTCACAAAGCTCGCTTGCGAAACTATTGCGTTCGAGGAATAGCCTCAGTGAGTGGATCCGCTTTGATGTTTCTTTCTAAGTCACTCTATATCTCAAGTTCGCGGAGAAAACCTTCTCCCGAAATGAGCAATACTTGTCTTAGAATGTGTCTGTAGCTCATAAATGAACTCCAAATCCAAACTTCTTAGACTGTATCGTCAACTGAACTTAATCAGTATCCTGCGCCATGCCTCCCTCAGTATTGCCTTGGACCACCTGTCCAAAATACTGCCCCTCGTCAGAAGGAAAAACTAAAACTCTGACAACCTCCCTGTCGTCCAGGTCACTTTGGAAGCCTGGAATGATAACTGTTTCCCGAATGAGGCTGTCGTTATCATATCCCTAGAACATCCACTTATGTTCTAAAACTGCTTCCGACTGTTTCTCCAGGATTGGATCAATGTCAACTTTTTGCATCTAGTGCAAGAACAATATCTGGTGTGGTACTTAACATCTCATGATTGACTCAATTGCCTGAGCAAGTTATCTGCCAATCATGCACATCCCTCTCCCCTTTAGTCTGTAAGACACCTTTAGAGAGGGTGACTCCATCACCTGCAGGTACACTACCCTGCCAGGAGTCGTCCATTCTAAATACTCTTAGAATGCTGTCTAAGTGCCCTGATTGGGAAACCACCCAAATCTAGATCTAAAACCATAGATCTAGTAACCAGTATGTCTGATATGATGTCCAAGTCCCATGTGGAGAAACTACTGTGTGACGACCAAAGTATAACCGATCGTAGTATATGAGTTTCTTTTCCTATTCTATGTATGTCATCCAAATACCATGACATCACACCCTACTACCTTCTCAACAGATCCATCCCCTATTCTGATGAAGTCAAACCTATGACTGTCACATCAGAAATTGATGATCTATCTCCGCTATATCTGCTTTAGTCTATAAATAGACATAAGCTATCTGTCCACCAATGCTTCTGCTGCTCCCACTGACTACGACAATCCTCTGGCAGGGTCATATAGACGTACACTTCTAAAGCCAGTTTAGAACGACGTTATACTCATCTTCCCGCCGGGTCTCGCAGCCTGGAACAACAGCAATGGCAAGTGTGGGTAAACAAGAACTTCTCTGTCACCGTCCTTGAGGCTACCGGAGTACCTCTCGGGTGCCTGAGGTTACCCACCGTATCTGCGGAGTGGCCAATGGAATGTCAATCCAGATTAAATCATTAGGTTCCTTATCAAATCTTCAGTAATCGTTTGCGGTTCTGGAATCACTTCCAGTTCTACCATACTCCCACTACCGTTTTCTGAAAAAATCCATTTTTAATAAAACTGTGGCGAGTCTAGAACAATATTTCTATTGATCTGCCAGATGGTAGAAAGTCAACCCTCGTCATAGCCTGGGTCAACCCACAAACAGCCATTACAGAAACGTGCCTTGAGTTATCCAGAATCTGGTTTTAAGCATAAGCCAGATAACTCCCCATACCTTAACATCGTTAAGATATGAACTGTTCTATATCCAATATAGAAACAGAGGCACTGATTTAATTGAACCAGATTCAAATCATGCAGCTGTCTCCAGTCCATGTCAACTAAATGGAGGAGGCCGATCAGCGTTACTCAACTTAGGAATGCTTCCATTTATGAGTAACCTGAAAGAGAAGCAAGTTCTCTTAATCATTACTATCAACTAAACACCTTACACAAGTATCTACATTTTCGATCACTTTGAAGAATCCCGATACTTGCAATACCTGGTTCTCTACTTTATTCAAATACCTATAACTTCTCAAAATTCGGACCCTGTGTTTCCACGAAACACCTGCCTAAAAACTAGAGAAGTCATAAGTAAACCGAATATAGTACGAGGACCAACCCCTCTGTCCTGATGGACCCTGGACAACATACAATACTCTGTATAAGTCCCTTGAGTCTGATAACTCATTCATTGTGTGCCGTAGGTTGAAAACTGTACCGTGGTTATGAAGAATTACACCGCTGTTTAATGCTCCTTACCTAACCATCCACTGATATAGGTAAATGTCATAGACATAATTTCAAAAAGGTATATCTCACTCTATGAAAATAGACGTACAGATATATCAATTTGAAATTGGCGCACAACAGCGGATATTCAAAACCAAATATTTGCCGACCGGCAAACAGCCCAGGTGATTTCCTCAAATATCACCGATTACAACGAATCCTGATATAATGAGGATGATCACCTAATTCCCAATAACTTACTCCCACTCATCATCTGTAAAACCATACAGATGAGAGAATCATACCTGGTAAATACATACCCTGGAGTAAGTATCTAATCGGGAAATCAGTTTTCCCTTAACAGTACATAGTGAAACTGAAACATTGAAATGTTTCAATGGGGTATCTTGGTATTCCTAGTAAAGCCTGTTCCATTATTCAGATTCACAACTGTAACCGTATAATTCTTTGCCACCTCTCCAAATCCCTTCATATGTCTTTAGTCTTTACCTTTTGTACACCCCTTTAGGCCAAATGGTTTCCTTCCTTCCCTACCGTTCGGCACCAGCCTATGGTTTGGAAGAAGACTATCCAATAAGCATAATGGGTGTACTGTCCTAATCCTAGGAGCACTCGCAATGCGAGAGAAGGTGAAGATAAAAGACACCTGAATAAATCTTATTCCTATTTCTCCTGAACCAGAATCCATCCCCGAACTGGAACAAGTTCCTTTCGAGTTCGTATATAACCATACGATGGAGTATCCAATAAACTGTGGATCTTCGTAGTGATACGGAGTGTTCTGGAGAAATACAAAGGTGATTTGGGATTGGCGAAGAAATACTTGGTATGGTCGCGAATAGCAGTCGCAATTTACTTTGCCCTCTTACTAATCCCTTGCTTTGTCTTAACTTAACCTTCTGCACACCATCGTTATGCTAATCGGTTTTCTTCATTCCCCACCTTACGGCACCAGCCTAAGGTTTGGAAGAAGACTATCCAATTTGCGTAATAGGTGTACTATCTCCTAAACCAAGGAGTACTCGCAACTTGAGAGAAGGTAAAAGGAAAAGACAACTGAATAGTCCTATTCGTTTCCTCCAGAACCGGAAACCATCCTTGAATAAATTCCTTCGAGTTCGTATCTAACCATACGATGGTTTTGTCCAATGGAAGTGGACGTTCGTAGTAATACGGGGTGTCCTGGAGAAAAGGGTAAAATTAGGAGTGGCAATGAGGTTTGCAACTCTGACAATCCAAAAGCCAGTGTTAAAGAAGGTTCGGTCAATTTAGTCACTGAGTCATAGTCTTAGGGTCGGGTCAATGGTCGCTGCCAAAGAGAGAGAGAAAAGAAACACTCAGCGTGCACTCTATCCTAGATCAGAATAGTTACCAATTTATCTAATCTGGAAACCTCCCACTGTACCGTCAAATTCTCCTCCAAACCTGAAAGAAGAATTAGTCGGGATCACCCGAGGAGTAAACCAACTCATCAGTGGGAATCGGGATCCAACTATCATCGCATGATAACGTGACGGAATCCGCTCACGGTGTCACACTCCAGAAGGTATGCGCATATCTGGCAAGTTTCAGTTCTTTTGAAACTCCCGATGTGATTTTTGCCCCATGCTCTTATGACCTTGGCGTGAGGTCAAAATATCATAAGTCACATGTCAAGTTCTGCCCATCATTATCCAGGTTAATTTGAACCCACCCGTACATACCCTTGACGTAGGCCAAAATAGTAGTACGACTGTCCCAAACCAACGCATCTATCTATGCAACAGATAAATACCCGGCAGCTACCAATCACTATGCCTTGGCGTGAGGTCAAAATACATAGCTTGAATACTGCCGAATATTTAACTGAAATGATGGAGGGCTACGAATGGTTTCTGGCGAAAACCTTTAACGTAATGAACTTGATATCGTTGAAGGAACTGGATAGCTTTTATGAAAATATAGTGACGAAAACCTTTGCTAAAGAGGTCACTCCCGGTGAAGGGATCTCGGCTCTTTCCCCGTAGAATGAGGTGCAGGATATTCCAACTGAATACCATGATGCAAAGCAAAAGTAATTGTCTATAGTGAAGTTAATGCCATGACGCAAACTTTTGTCCAAGGGGTCACTCCCGGTGAAGGGATCTCGACCCTTGCCTCGTCGACTGAGGAGCTGGATATTCATAACCGAATATCACTGTGCAAAACAAAAGAGAGCGTCCTTGCAATAACAGCTTTTTGAAAAATGTTCCAACAACATCAGATTAGGTTTGTTTTAAGTTGCATTGATCCGAATCAACGCAGTCCCATCAATTGATCACACCACAAAGAACGAAAATATACTGATGTACGTATATGCCATCCGCATTCGCCACTGGGTCCCGTCATTACCCGTTAGGTTAGCTAACTAACGACAGAGCGGGGACTGGACTAGTGCGGATGCAAAACATATACAACATCTACTAATATATATACCAATATATTATATTCGCTCAAGGCGTGAAAAAAATGCAACATCACAGAAATGTACAGCATCACAGAACAATACAGATATCTGGGATCCCCGGGTTTCACAGAGCCACTACTGAAACCCGACGTTCCCCTGGTCGTGTGGATAGCCTGTGCAATGAAATCCTAGACCCCTACGGGCACGGCAAGTTACCAGCCAAAACCTGAAGCGAGGCAGCCCCTTTCAGCAACGTGAATGGACCACCCAGCACTTCACGGAATCCGGTAACTTGGGCACCCCTCCTGGGTCAACCTGTACCCCCTACGAGTGCGGCGAATAGCCCGCCAATCCTAGAGTGAAGCCCCCTCCGTCTCAATGCCATGAGATGCGGGCCCGTTGCCCTCTAGAACCCGGCTATCCGTGCACCCCTCCGTAGGGTAATCCTACTACAGAAAGTAAAATATACATACAACAGGTACATCGACCGCAACCTGGCCGTGCCCCAAAATAATAATACAAACAGGCAGTGACGGCAGTCCACATGTCGGATGCTCGCCCCGCAATATCAAATGTACATAATACAACAAAAACTGTACTAGCATTGAATCCAGGCTATCCCCCACGACCAATCCGCAACATCACAGCATAACACAGAACATCAACGTCAAAGTCACGTTCGCAAATCCGTCTAACCGGGCTATAGCAGTTAGACTGGATTTACCGATCAAGTGACATTCACGGTCTCAGATATAATGTAAATACTGTGAAAAATGTGTTTAAAATATCCGATCGATCAAATTTTAACAAGTGGGCCCCTAAGTACTACTGTAGCACATCAAGAAATTCTGGGACCAAAATTAATATTCCAAAAACCCTATTTTCAACCCAGAAAGCAACTGCAGAAATTTGATACGGCAAGGACATCAATGTGCGGCGGAACCGCGGCCCAAAGGGGGGGTTTGGCCGCGGTTCCGCGCTCCCATTGTCGAGTTACTGTATCGAATTTCTACATAATGCTTAGAACTTCCAGTACATCACTATTCAACAAACTGAAAAAAATTTCGAGCCAGAAAAAAATCCACAGAAAACTGATGCATGTGTTATTGGGTTTTCGGAACATTTGTTCGATCGGAAGTGTAAAACACATTAGACAAAGCTAGACTATGTTAATGGCGAGGCTCTGATACCACTGTAAGTTCACGGCGGCGCCCTGGCCTCCATCCCGAGGCCAAGTGCGGAAGCAAAGGCTAACTTTAAATTTTCTTGAACCGGCACCACCGCGTACTAAAACCCCGGATCGTACCATTAACTAGTCCTAGCTAACTACAAGATGGGTAAGAGAGATATACCGAGCGATCCGTGTCCTCCGGTCTTCTCGTCGTCGTTCCGATCTCCTACGGAAGCTCCGGTCTCCACCTCGTCGCCGGAAGGGAACCACGTCGCCTGCTTCTTTTACGGGCTCCCGCCTCTATACCGAGGCAACTCGGGCACGAACCTGGCAAGTCGACGTGCCCAAGATTTGCTGTAGAATGTGTAGTGCTCAAGTCTCATTTGGGGTTGTAGGAATTGCCATATTGGTGGAGGTATGAACTATCTTTTGGAGAGGAGCTAAAAATGATTTTTTGCCAAACCAAATGAGTGTAAATCCCTACACCAAAAATTGGGACAGCCCACTAGAGGAAATGGCCGGCCATGCCAATGTGGGAGGAGAGAATGAGAGTGAGTGAGGGAGTGAATCAATCAAAAGAATGAGAGTCTCTCATAATCCAAGAGAGAAAAAGCTATCATGCAAAGAAATGATCACTATGAAAGTCCAACACTCAAACAACAATCATCACACCCCTTCATCATAACCAACCATGATCATAAAGCATGATGACTTCAAAAAGGTCAAACCATCACGAAAGAAGAAGTCAAAAGGTCAAGGGATGGTGCAACCATCATGATCCAACCAATATGCAAAAGACCCCCCTTCCAAATTGATTATTTGCACAAATGCAAATAAGCCCTCCTCCACCAATCTTCGGCCATTGAAAGATACAAATGAAAATGGCCGACACTGAAAGCATACATGCAACTCCAGAAAACTGGTCCCGTAATAAATTACAGGAAAACCCCGATACTGTGTATACACACCCGCATTTGTATTCCGACCGAATACAAATACAATGAGACAAAATCTACACTGTACTATACTAGGATCCGGCTTAAACCAAAGCCGGCTAGTAATATCCATTCGATCCTGATCCGTGCAATACCGCACGTATCTGATCGAACCCTGCCATATATCCATACGGCCTCTAGTACAAACCGTCTGATCCTGATCCGTGCAATACCGCACGTATCTGATCGGACCCTTGCCATATCTCCATACGGCCTCTACAGCGTTTCGCCCGAAACCTGAGTAACTGTATGTGTGATGGACTCTAAAGACTCGTCAATACTATGGCTGTGGATTTAACCACTAGCACGTCAGAGGTATTAGCCATATATGACGGGCCACCAGCTATTGACCAAAAGGAACGTCGATGAGCGAACTCATCCTGACATCCTACTGAGCCTGTCAGTGACAATATCCGTACAGTCCGGTCCGTTCGTCTATGAGCATCGCATGGCAAGCCTAGGGGGTTGGTAAAAGTCAGACCCCCAAAAGTGGTACAAGTCGTGTCGGAGTGTAGCCCAGAACACCCTGAGATACTACTGGAATACCTACCAGTAAATCTCCTGCCTCGGCCGAGGGCTTCGTGTAATGGCTCTCCTAGACACAGCGCGGCCTCACCCCCAATACCGGGAGAGACGACCCCCTGAAGATCCGCTCACTTCCTCCATGTGGCTCGGGACTGTACCCAACTAAAACCTGTTTGCACGTCTCCTTTGAGCGTGGTAGGGTAGTAATCAAAGTACAGTGGGAACTCACACGAAACAAATGACGATCCCCAGGTCGATGAACTAACCTGTACACATGTCACCAGGGAACTGCTATCTGACGTCAGGTATAAGACCAACCAGCATGTTCCCGACGAGTCCTGTCCGGTGTACTCATAACCCAATGAGCACCTGTATACATCTTAGGTGAACCAACTGACACCAGTGGCTTGTGAGACCGGCCACCGCCCCTCGTCGGGGTCTCGAATGTACACACTAGTCTACTCTGGAGTATCGATGCCCTGTCTCGAAACTCCCACGACTAGGGACCATTTAAGGATGTGCTTATAGACTACCAGCTCCCACGTATATGATCGCCCTCATACTGCTGGTGGTCAAGCAAGAATCCTAGGGGCTTTACCAACGTGTAATAGCGACCTGTCAGGTCACCTAAAGCAGTACACGATGATAAAGATAAACCAGATAGCATACTATCATCTTGAGTAAGACTGTCCTACTGGGACAGGTCCTCCCTCAATCATTGCAATCACGTGCCTGTGATCCAATAATTGACTCTGAGGGCACTATCTCCAACACTTCTTATAGACACAAGGTTCATCTTCGTTCTTGATGAAATCAAATTCCTTGATTGCCTCATCAAAACTGATGTTCCAGCTCCGCGATGCCTGCTTTAATCCATAAATAGATTTAAGTAACTTGCACACCTTCCCGCTGCTCCCACTGTCTACAAAACCCTCTGGCTGATCCGTGTAAACGCACTCTTCTAAACAGCCATTCAGAAAAGCCGTTTTAACGTTCATCTGCCAGATTTCATAGTCATGGAAGGCAGCAATGGCAAGTAGGATCCGAATGGATTTGAGCATTGCCACTGGAGAAAAAGTTTCCTCATAGTCCAAACTAGGTCTTTGACGAAAACCTTTTGCAACGAGTCTAGCCTTATAGGTTTCCACCTGCCTATCTACACCAAGTTTCCTTTTGTAGATCTATTTGCATCCAACGGGTTTTACCCCAGGTGGAGCAATATCCAAGGTCCACACTTTATTGGTGTACATGGACTCCATTTCGGATTGCATTGCATCCAGCCACTTATCAGAGTCCCTACTGATAATGGCCTGCCTGAAACTGGTAGGGTCATCTTCTTCCAAGATGCAATCCTCTCGATCCCCGTCTATGAGAAAACCGTAGTATCTCTCGGGCGGATGAGAAATCCTACCAGATCTGTGGAGTGGCTGAGGTTCGTTGGGTGTAACTGAATCTAGCGGTTCCTCCAAATCTTTAGTTAAAGTTTGTGTTTCTGGAATTTCATCCAGTTCTACCGTGCTGCCACAAATATTTTTAACAAGAAATTCTTTTTCCAAAAATGTGGCATTCCTGGAAACAATTATCTTCTGTTCCTCTGCATGGTAGAATAGATACCCACTTGAATCTTTTGGGTATCCCACAAACTTACATAAAACTGCCTGTGCCTCAAGTTTGTCTGGGTTCTGCTTTTTGACATAAGCTGGGCAACCCCAAATCTTAATACGTTTAAGATACAAACTCTTACCACTCCATATTTCATACGAAGTCTTAGGCACGGATTTGGATGGAACTTGATTCAATAGATGTGCTGCTGTTTGAAGTGCATATCCCCAGAATGAAAGAGGCAACTCGGCACTACTCATCATGGAGCGAACCATATCCAATAGGGTACGATTCCTCCGCTCCGATACACCGTTGTGCTGTGGTGTATAAGGAGAAGTAAGATGAGAAAGAATACCATTCTCTTTTAAGTAATCTAAGAATTCCGTGCTTAAGTATTCCCCTCCTCTATCAGACCGAAGGATCTTGATACTTTTGCCAGTCTGGTTCTCTACTTCGTTTCTGAATTCCTTGAATTTCTCAAAAGCTTCAGATTTGTGTTTCATAAGATATACATATCCGAATCTAGAGAGATCGTCAGTGAATGTGATGAAGTACGAGAACCCACCCCTTGCATGTATAGAAATCGGCACACATACATCAATGTGTATGAGTCCCAAGAGCTCTGTTGCTCTTTCTCCATGTCCGGTGAACGGAGATTTGGTCATCTTCCCTTTGAGACAAGACTGATAAGTTTCATAAGATGAAAATTCGAACGTATTCAAGAGTCCATCTTTATGCAACTTACTTAGTCTTTTCTCTCCGATATGACCAAGTCTACAATGCCACAAGTAGGATTCATTCGTATCTGAATTCTTCCTCTTGCGTGTGTTTTGTATATTGAGAACTGTATTCTGATTTAGAATGTAGATACCATTACATAGTGTACCTTCTGCAACCATCACCTTATGAAGGTAGATTTTCATGATATTTCTATCAAGAACAAAGTTATATCCATCTTTATCGAGTAAAGAAACTGATATGATGTTGCAAACCATGGAAGGTACATAGTAGCAATCGTTCAAAATCATAGTATTGCCATTTGGCAACACTAGGTGATATTCATCGACGGCTACAGCATAAACTTGTGCTCCGTTCGCTACTCTGAGCGACATATCACCAGGTACAACTTTCCTACTTTTTCTCAGTCCTTGCAATAAATTACCGATATGAGATCCTGATCCGGTATCAAGTACCCACGAGGTAGGGCTGACTGTAAAGCTATTCTCAATTACAAGAACACCTGAAGTAGATGCAAAACCATGCTTCTTCTTCAACTGGGTATCCTTGGAATCCATATAAACCTCTTTCCCTTGCTCATACTCATGACTGTTGTCGTAAGTTAGAGCCGAACCAACGTTTCCCAGCCCCGAATAAGAATCCGGATCGGTCAAGCGATACATTTTATTATCTTGATTAGGGCATGAAATGGTTGCTACCTGGAGAGAGAGAAAAGAAACACTTAGCGTGCGCTCTTGCAAGATTAGATTGGTTTATTAATTTATCTAATCAGGATGGCTCCCATTGTTTCCTCAAATTCTTCTTCAAACCCTAAAAGAAGAACTAATCAGGATTAATCGCACGTCACAATACTTGCTTAACCTTTCTGCCAGGCTAGTGTTGGTACTTCGAGGGAGGTTTTCCAACTCTTTCGCGAAGTTCCTTAATTAAATAACCTCTTTTCCCTGGAGGCATAGCCCCGCTAACACCGTTCTAGACACCTACTTGGTTTATAGCATTGATTGTTAAGTGAAATAATCTCCCGAGAGTAATCCAACTCATCAGTGGGATCGGGATCCAACTATCATTGTGCGATGACCTAGATGAAATCCACTCTAGTCACCACACTCCAGAAGGTATGCTAAATCTGCAAGTTTCAGTTTCTTTAGAAACTCCCGATGTGGTTTTTGCCCCTAGGACCCAAGTGACCTTGACACGGTCAACAAATCAAAGAGTCCTACTCAAGTTCAACCCGTCATTATCTTGATTGCATTAAACCCACCCGCATAACCCTTGACACAGTCAACAAGGTTACATGACTGTCCTAACCAATCATATTGTATCCAGCAGATAAGCAATACTCAGCTACCGTTCACTGCGCCTTGATACAGTCAACAAACGCAGCACGAATACTAAGTATAACTCATAAGAAATGACAGAGGGCTACGGCTGGGTTTTGGCGAAAACCCGTTAACGTAATGAACTTGATATTGTTGAAGGAACGTGATACCCTTTTGAAAAAATATAGTGGCGAAAACTTTTGCTAAAGAGGTCACTCCCTGTGAAGGGATCTCGGCTCTTTCCTCGTTGAATGAGGTGCAGGATATTCTAAGCTGAATACCTCGATGCAAAGCAAGAATAATCGACTATAGTGAAGTTATTACCCTGACGCAAACTTTTTATCCAAGGGGTCACTCCCGATGAAGGGATCTCGGCCCTTGCCTCGTCGACTGAGGTGCTGGCCATTCATAACCGAATACCTCTATGCAAAACAAAAGTGAACGTCCTTGCAATAACAGCTTTTTGAAAATTGTTCCAACAAAGTCTTTTAGGTTTATTTTCTTGCATTAAATTAATGCGTCCCATCAATTAATCCTACCATTGCAGAAAACAACGAAAATATGACGTACGCTTACGCCATCCGCATTCGCCACGGGGTACCGTCATCACCCGTTAGGTTACTTAACTAACGACAGAGCGGGGGCTGGACTAGCGCGGATGCAAATATAAGCAACGCCTAAATATATATCATATAGATATATATATAAACATTCGTCACATGCAATGATTGTCATTCCATATCACAGATGAACACATTGGATATACTAGGAATCCGCATTTCGTACGAGCCTGTAACGAAGAGTGGATTACACGGTTGAGATGAATAGCCAAAGCCCACCCTAGACCCCTACGGGTGCGACAAACTACCCGCCAAGTACCCGAAGTGAAGCAACCTCCCTCAACACCGTGAGTAGGCCACTCAGCACTTCGAGATACCCGGTAGTTTGTGCACCCCACCTTGGGTTTATCCTAGGAGCAAAAACAGTAAAAAGAAATTATACAATGACGGCTACAACCCCAACCCGGTTGTGCGGCCATACAAATAATATTACATCAATTTACATATTACAAGAATTGAAAGAATAAGAAAACTCTCATCTCACAACCCCCCGGCTATTCATCCGCGACAATCCAATGAATTCATATACACAAACCATCAACATTACAGATCACAGATATGTATAACCCCCACTAATCGACGTATAGCGATTAGCAGACGTTCAATACATATATCACATCATAGATATAACCCATTAGCCAAAGTGTAAAGAAGTTCGATCAAAATACGGATTTTTGACCACCCTAAAAACTAATTTGTTCTCTGGAAAATCTGGGCAGAAACAAACCATCCTAAAAATCCCAAAACAGCAACAAAAGAACACTGCAGGAAAAATGACCCACGGCCGAGTCAACTCGGCCGCGGATCCTCTTGCCGCGGTTCCGCAGTGAGTTGGTCGACTCGCTGTTTCGTTTTTCTTGGGTGTTCTGTAAAAACCCTGAGCCGATTTATAGTGTATGATTTATTATTTTTAAAGCAGGTTTAAAAATCGGCAGAAACTTTGGGTTTTTGAAAAATGTTTTGCGATTTTTTCCGATCGAAGTTCTAGATACTTTGCTAACTAGTTAGTTTGTGTTTAACTAGGCTCTGATACCACTGTAAGTCCACGTTGCCTATCCCGGTGCTTATGGGGAGGCGGAAACGTCATGAAAAATTCGATTTTTACAACACTAGGCAACATGGACTAGCTAAAGGAGGGATCTTTGCTAAACAAAAACTAACTAACAAGCTAAAAGAGTTAGCTACTCGGTTAAGGGGTTATACCTAGGTCTTCAAGTCCTTCTCTTCTTGCTCCTTGGAGTGGAAAGAACGGGTTCTCCTTGTCGCCTTCTCTTGCCGAAGAAAGATCCACCCGAGGGCCTCTACCTTTGGCCTCAACCTCAAACTAGAAGTAACTAAGGTGATTTTTGTGCTAAACCTAGGACCTTAGAAAGAGTAGAGAGTAATTTTGAAGGTTTTATCTCAAGCTCAAATGGTTCTCAACTCATAAGAGGGGAGAGCTAGAGAGAGAGGAAGAGGATGAGAGAGAATGAGAATGATAAAGTGAGAAGAATAATGCCAACCTTCTCACATATATGTGAATTATGATAAATAAATAATTAGCTAAAGATAATTGTGATGGTTAATCATGAAATGACCATTATCATTTCACATTAAATACTTTTGCAAGGATCAAAGAGCATCTTTCATATGAAATTATGATGGTCAACTTGTCAACCTAGTCAAATGGTCAACAACCCTAACCATACACAATTATAATTAACTAATATTAATAATCATATTTCACACATAAACATTAGGGTTAAGAAAAAGACAACAGTCATTAACCCTAATGAAAATCCTCTGCCTCTGTCTCAGTCAACTGTGCATACACACCCGTATCCGTGTTCCGAGGAACACGAATACAATGAGATAAAACCAATCCCAAAACATATACTATGATCTGGCTTAAACCAAAGCCCGCTAGTATAAGCTGTCCGGACACCAAACGTGCACAAGTGCGCGGATGTGAACGAACCCCGTCGCAAAACCAAGCGACCTCTACTCATTTTTCCTAAAGGCGAATGACCCTCTGTGTGGGACTCTAAAGACTCGACACTACGCTGGCAGTGGGTTTAACCACAGATCGCAAGCGGCACTAGCTGTACGTAACGGTCCCCAGGTAGATGCCGATAAGAAGACTGACGAGGTGAACCCATCTGAACTCTTACTGAGCCTGAATGTGACAGTCTCCGTACATTCCTGTCTGTTCGTCTAAGAGTATCGCATGGCGGGTCTAGGGGGCGGTAAAGGTCAGTCCCCTAATAGCGGTACAAGTCGTGCCGGAGTGTAGCCCAGAATACCCTGAGATATCACTGGAAACCTACCAGTATATCTCGCTAGCCCTGGCCAGGGACTTTATGTAATGGCTCTCCTAGACACAGCGCGATGTCAACCCCCAATACCGGGAGAGACGAATCCTATCTAACCATCACTGCCTCCAAGTGCTTCGGGACTGCTCCCAACTACTACCTGTTTGCACGACTCAGTAGAGCCGTGGTAGGGTAATAATCAAAGAACAGTGGGAACACACTCGAAGCGAAGTGAAAGTGTCAAGTCAACGGACTAAGCTGTACTCATGTCACCTAGGAACTGATAACTGACGATAGGTATAATACCAACCAACAGTTCCCGACGAGTCCTGTCCAGTGTACTCGTAACCTAACGAGCACCCGCATACTATCTCAAGTACGACGTACCGACGGCTGTGGGACAGACCGTCTCACATGTTGGGATGAGAAGTGTATACGCTAGTCTACTCTGGAGTATCGATGCCCTGTCTCGATAATCCTATCACTAGGGACCAAAAATAAGGATGTGCTTATAGACTACCCTGCCCCCACTAGTGTGATCTCCATCACAACGCCGGTAGTCAAGCAAAGATCCTAAGGGCTCCATCAATATGTTTCAGCGATATGTTAAAAGAAACATATACACATATTAAGATAGAAACAAACCAAATAGCATACTACTATATCGAGCAAGACTGTCGTAAAACCGTATATATATATATATCCAAAGCTTCCAAAATGTATTATACAATCTAGTACTATACAATAATGGCCTCTAGGACATACATATCTAACAGTACGGATCTCATGCAGGTAGTTTTCTCCTTACAAGGTCAAGAGGACCTTGCAAGTGTCTTTTAACGAGATTGCACCCTTTCGGGTTTTCATAAAATCGCCGGTAGCCCTGCTGTTTTTACTCACAGAGCCCTTTCGGGTTTTCATCCGTGCCCATCTTGCTTATGAACGTACTTTTATTATTAATTTTTTTTGTGCCAGCCCTAAGATGCTGCGGTGTGTAGTAGTTTAAAGACGTTTCGGTCCGTCATTAGTTTTAAGACATTACGGTCCATTGTTAGTTCAAGGATGTTTCGGTCCGATGTTCATCCTGCATGCACGTGTATTTGTTACGTGACGGGATACATGAAGATAAAGTGGGATACACCCATTTAGGGTGTGATTTGATTTGTTTGGGTGTTTTGTGATACATCCCTACCGTGACTTCTTCAACTTGACGCCGACGCCTGGCCTTTTTGAATATGGCTATTTCACGTTCTCGATCAGCTTTGCTCTTCTGACGGGCTTCATTTAGCATCACGTCAATCAGCTCATCGGACGGTTCTAAGGATTTTGGCGCCGATTCTTCCCCAGCTCCACTATGTTCTCTTCTAAAGCCGAGTGAGCTTCTTCATCATCTAGTGACGAATGGGAGAACATGTGACAACTTGCCACGTAATCCTCGGGTTCTTCTGACGAGTCGTCTCCCTCGGCATTATCATCATCTCCGCTCTCAAGGATGTGATTGAGAAACTCTTGGAGTGTGACTGGGGTTCACGCCTTCTGGTTATATTCTTCCAGCGCGTCAATACGCTTCTGTAGATCCGTGCACTTATCATCAAGCTGCGCGGGCTTCTTGATCTTCTTCTTTTTCTTCAAAGACTTTGATGGCTGGACCTGGGTATTTTGCCCATTGCTACCAACTCTTAGTGTCGGGCACGGTTTCAGCATCCCCTCAATGATCTCTGGCTCTAGCGGTTTTTTCCACCTGATTGCCGAGAATGCTTGAAGATCCTTCAGTATTCTTTTCGTTTTGGCTGAAAGGACAACTTCTGACGGAGCTTCTTCTACAAATGAGCATGATGCCCCCGGCGTGTCAACCCTTTTAGGAGTGTGCTGTTGTGGCGGATTTACCTTCCAATTTACGGACAACGCGAACTTGCCCTGTTGGTACTGGTCTTCAACCCAGTTTTCAAAGACGTAGCAATTTTCGGTTGGGTGGCCCATTATTCGGTGGTAGGGGTAGTAATTGGGATTGTTGACGTCGTTCGATTGCAGTAGGTGTCTCGGCTCTGGCAGAATGATGAGCCTGTTGCACACTGCCAGTTCGAACAGTCTCCTTATTTTATCCCGGGGAAACGAGTAGGGACGTCTCAACTTCTCATTGAGAGATCGCCGCTTGTTTCTTTGGCGAACAACCGGTCTTGGGCCTGTCACGACCCGAAATATTAGTTCGTGACCAGCACTTGAATCACACAACGTCAAAAGGCGTAACGGAATTCAAGTAAGCTGAAACCCAGAAATCTAAACCTTTTTAGAAAAATAAAAGAAGGGAGGTTTTGAAATAAAGGTATAATGGAAACAAGTTTTCTTAATGCATAGAAAAGGAACATGAATGATGTAAGTGAAATTTACTAGTTTGAAAACATGTTTCGTCTTTTAAAAATTTCGGCAGTACCTCCTTTGTATATTTTGATCCAAAACCACAATACATAGTAAGAATAATGGCATCCCCAAGCGGGAGCTAGCTCTTCGCCAAACGACGGATCATAACCACGCAATACAGTATAAATAAGTATACGACGCCCAACGACGAAGTTCACCACAAAAGATAAAGAAATGAGCAAATATAACCCCAAAAGTGAATATAAAACCCATCGCTCAAATCTCGCAACTACAAGTCACACTAAGTCTCATCACTTATACAATTACAACTTTTAATTGACGGAGTTAACTAGATACAATATGAAATATAGATATAAGAGTGGGAATGATACAAATATCCCACCTACCAAAGCAAAACACCCGAATGCAACTGTGTGCCAGCGAAGCCGGTACTGATCCAAGCGGTCAACCTGCAAGAACTGTGGCACAACGGGGGTGATTTGCCAACTCGTGGGTAGAAAAATATCAATAGATAGAAATCGAATAAACAATGACTCCTAGGCCAACTATATCATAAAGGTAATACTATGATATCTAGGGTGACCGGGTCTGTATATGTGCCAACAAGGTAGTCAATACCTAACTACATGTGTATAACATCCCATGGTAATAATAAATGCATGTATATGGATCTCGTCCAACCATAATCAAGGTATGTATGCATTTGGATCTCGTCCACCCAAAATCAATGTCTGTATGCACGTAGATATCATAAAGGAGTGTGCATGAAAGTATGAGGATATAAATATCAACGTTGTCCCTCCCGACACATCAAAATCATGGAACCTGAGTGCCTAGCATCGACACTCGAAAACATAATGAAAACCGTGCCCAGCATCGGCACATAAATCCTCATATATCGGGTTCCGTCAGTCCGGATCGGCCCACGGGCTCCGTCTGCGGAATCGGCCCTCAGTCCCGGCAGTACGGGTCATCCCATATCCATCTATCGACTCTGGTCAGTATCCTCCGGATAACCGCCAGGTCCAACCAATCACCGGTAGGTAGTGGTCCCACTGCTAGGCTCACCGTCTAGCTACACAGCAGATCCGTTCTCGCCCCGGGGTACCATACCGGGTCCACCATGTACCCGCAATCGGCCTCATCCACTCCTCGAATCGGGTTTCACATGTCACTCTCAGCACCGAGAAAACACATGGTGGATGCACCGAAATATCATATCAAGAGGAACCGGGTTTTTCAAAACAGTGCATCTTTTCTTAAATAACCCCACGGTCCTCAAATCCAGAAATCTCATAAAAACAGCATATCTCAATGCGTAAAATCATAAAGCATGATGTATGCGACATATGATGGAAATGTAAGCATATCCGTATATCATGCAACAAGGAACAGTGATATATCATATTAAGGGAAAACCGCTCCTTTAAAGAATTCCAGTTTTGAAAATATGCCTTGCGGTTCCCAATATCCCCCAAAGTCAAATGCAACATCGTATATAAGTGCACGGGTAACTATAGCTAGTAAATGATGTATAGAGTCATATCATGATGCAGCAATCCTACTGTGTAGTGACATGGCAATTATCGATGATGAAGTGTGTGAGCCGGCAAATCTGTGTACGTGTAACATACGCATCATCGATAATGGTGTAAGTGTACTAACACAGGTATATGCAATGCAATGTAAATAATATGAATGCAGCATAAGGTAAATCATATGCAATGCTGACGGGTATACGTATCTAACATGATCGAGTCGGTGAATCTATCCGTCGGCATCTAGCCTCACAGCATCACGTACGGTATAATCCATCGTACGGCGTCCTCTAGTCAAGGATAAGGATCAATCATCAAATCAACTCGTCACGCACGGAAAATCATCGTACGGCAGCATTAAGCTAATAGGGATCTTATCATCCTATACGACAAATGAGGGTACGGCCTAATATCACATACGGCCTATCATCAATGATTCACAACATTCTATATATGAATATATATCTACGTCCCAGGTCACATCCATAATAATCTCATATCAGGGGACCGGCAGGGTATAAGTCATCTCGATCGACTCGCATCCGTATACCAACATAACATCATATCATCATATCAGTCTTATATTATTTCATCGCATTTGTATCACATATCAAATCAAATTTACAGAAACATTCTATCTCTACTAAGTATCAGTATCTAATCTAACAAACACACCCGAACAATACAATCAGATTTTTTAAAGAAGTGAATCGTAGTTTTGAAAATAGGGGTTACGGTGTTTTTAAGAAAAAGATATCATTTGGAAATCCAAAACATCCCTCAAGATTATATTTTTTTTAAAAAGATACATACGACTCTTTGTTTTAGAAAAAGGTATGGTTCGGATGACGCATCTACATCGACTATCTAGTCCTACAGTACCCTAAACGGCAATATCGGCAAACGTCGTCCTCGAATCCCGTCATCACATAATAGCCATATTATCTCATTTATAACTATCCTTAGTTTCAATATAGTATCACTAACTATTCTTTACTATAACCCTAGTTTCCTAATCTAGGTTTCCTAACCATATTCTATAATAAGTTCCCAACACAACTTTGCGGGGGTGCTATACGCCATCCACCCGACTTCCCCCGTGGATATAGATCCACTCACCTTGCTTCTTGCTTTCCGAAGTCGATGACGCCACGCTCCATCGCCTTGGAATCCACGTGAAGGTACCTACAAGAATAAACCATCGCAATGCGTATTAAAATCAAGGCAGAAAATTAAAACGGTACACGTTCCGCTCATAAGTCAAAACCTATGGCTTTGAGTGCAACACACGACCAAAACCCTGGTCGTGGATGTCCAAACTCCACACGACGGAAACACAAAACCAAATACCAAAATCAAGTCAAAACAGAGTCGTAATAACATGCACCAACTCACGGAAATGGTCCCAGATTTTACCCTAAGCCAAATTGGTCAATTTTGCATATATGGAGGGTCCATTTTAGTTATATAGGAGCTACAGACGAAGAAGGAACCAAAAATGAAGTGTCCCGGCCGCAAATTGCGGCCTAGGGGATTAAATTTACGGCCCAAGTGTTAGGGTTTGGTCTCGGGTCTCTAGAGTATGCTCCGTATCACCTGCACATACCTCTGTAATCTTAGAAATTTTTTTAGGTCACCCGGGGTACTCTAGATCCTAAAATCCCATCACTATTATCACAAATCGACATGAACTTAAATCCCAAATCTGTATTTTTGGTTTCATCCCCCGTTCCAGGTCAGTAAAACACCACTGAGGCCTGTAGGCAGCCACTACACATCACAAATTTCAACAAACACTCAACCCTTTTCTAGGGTTTCCCAATATTCACTAACCTTCGCAATTTCACTTATAAACAAATACGAATACTGAAGTAAAAGTAATTCTATGCTAATGGTGATGAATTTACCTCATATAGCACCCATGAATCCCCCAAGATCATCCAAAACTGAAATTTCTTGGTCCCATGTGTAGAGGTTGAAAAGGGGATTAATTTTTGTGAAAGGTGTGTAGGGTTTTGGGGCTTATTGGGAGAGAGATCTAGGGATGGAAGGAGAGGGTTATGAGTTTGAGGAAGATGAAGGAGAGAGGATAAAATGATGGGGGATTCAATGAGGCAGCAGCCCCCTCCCTCTCTCTCACTAAATCACACACTCTCTCTCTTTCACAAATCTACCTAACCTCATTCTTTAATCCCCTTTGACCTTTTCTTTTCCTTTGTCCTTTTCTTTTCTCTCAACCAATAACCTAATGAAATGAAACATGTTATAAGATGAAGCATGTCATGGTGTACTAACCATGGAAAACTGTAAAAACGCGGATTTGGCTTAATCGCGATTAGTAGTGCACTAATCGGGTTTTTATCAAAACTGCATAAAATAAATTTTAAAAATACCAAATCCTTTAATTATATAATTAAATGAATAAATCATTTATATTTCCATTTGTTTAACAATTATTTCTATATATTTATACCCTTTTTCGAAAACCCCAATTTCGCAAATCGGGCAGTTTTCGGGAAAAATATTATTTTAATATTAAATTCCCAAAAATAATATTTTATATTTTCTGAAATGTTACAATCTTCCCCCCTTAAATAAATTCGGTCCCCGAATTTAAATTTAAACCCCCAAAATCTAAAATATTTCAATAATCAGCTCAAATCAACGGGGCTCCGAAATCATGGAAGACGCAGAAATAACACAGCGCGTCAATTGCGCATAAAAACGAGTACAAAACTCAAAATCAAACTCCATCAAGTGTCACACAAATCATCGGATTTGCACGCATATCCTCGGAGTCACAATAGAGATGCAGATCTCGAAATTCACTACTGAAATCCAATATACACTAGTCAAATACTGTAATACGTGTATAGTACGCATCTTTGAAAACTCCAAAATCTGAATAAAACACATGCAAAATCTTTTCTAAATCACCGCGGGAATTCGTAACTCACGGTATAACAGACGGACGCTCATTTTAAAATAATAATATATATCCATATATGTTTTCCTAAATACACGTTCCGTCGTTTTCAAAATATCCCAAAAGGTTCTCCTTTATAAACGTTCATATCACTCACGAACATGTAGGAACTAGCGAGACTATAGCTCCTTTTGAAACCCTTTTGGAATCTTTTAATGCATACAAGGTACTCAGGAACTGTTCTCAGATCAGTCCTGTTTGGCTACTACACAATGTAGTGCCCAACATGAAAATATGTGCTCAAAAGCAAAATCAGCCTCAAAAGACGTATCCAAAATTCATATGGGTCTGGTGCGCATGGAAATCAAATCTAAATACAGGTGCCACAATACACACAAAGCAAAATGAAGTGCAACGGGTGTGCACAAAAGCATCTGTCCACTGCAACGGTGTGCATGACAGCAATATCTGGTGCACCTATTGTGCACGAAATAACATCGGGTGCATCAAATGCACGAAATACAATCAATAACTCAAACGCATGAAAAGAAACACCGAGTATACCAAGGTATATAAATCAAAATCGTGTGCAACTGCGTGCACAAAACACATATCAATACACTGCAAGCACATATAAGCTATACCGAGTGCAAAAATTAAATCATCCGTATGAAATCCGTGAAATCATAAACACATGCTACGCGGGTATAAAATCGACATCAAACGTAATAAGCATGCACAAATTGCAAATCAACACAACGGAATACAAAATACATATCAGGTGCGATAACTATGCACAAAACGTAAACACTCGGTAGGTGCAGCCATGGTGCACGAAATCAATGTCAGGAACTCGTCATCAAAACTCAAATCCAAGCGATGTAAGCGTGATACTCGGATCACAAACGCAAATCGCAATAAAGGACATTGAGGTACACCTCCTACAATGTCGAAAATGAATCGGTGTGCCTAAAACCTGCGGAACAAGAATATCCGCTTGCCTCTTGCTCACGGTCTGGCGTCCTTATCTTCTCTGTGGATTACCAATCCCGTAATCACCAGCTCGTCGGCCCTGTCAGGTGTGCTAACGGGAACGATTCCGCTCTAGCACTTCTTTGGTCATCTCTCGGTCAATCATCACGACCACTCGTAAATCAGCACGTTACTGGCGTCGGCCTCTGGTCCTCTGAATACACGCGACACATCTGATCCTGGGTGCAAATCTCATTGCAGCAGTGTCTTGGAAGGAATCCTGCTCAGGGTCTCTTCCGATCTTGCCTATGCCGAACTGTACGGAGGCCGGTACTCTTACATAATCTTTCCCCGTTTTCTGGACATCTGCGTGTTTCACACACATTTCCTCGGAAGCTGGCCGTATCCCAACGCCTCTGTATGTATATCAGATCTTCTGGCATCAACGGGGAGTAATAACAGCTCGTCAGCGTCCTGCACGAACCTCTGGTTCCACTTTTCTATATCGTCGTCCAATATGACGTCACATCATGCTATCTGCGTACTGCAACTGTTCTCGGTCTCTGTCAATCCGAAGTCTCTCACACGGACTCGAAATTGCGTACTCTGTATCTTGATCACTCTGTAGATGATATCTGGCTGAACACGTCCTCGGGAACTCGTCCCAACCATCGGAGGAATACTCCATACTCGTCCGTTCTTTTTAGCTTCGCCTATACAACATGTGAATATTCTTCGCCCGCATGCCAAACAATGCCTCAATCCTCCAGGAAAGGCGATACATCGGCGGTCATCTCTGAATCGGTCTGCTCTAGATCTGAGTAAGATTCTCTCCACACTGGAAATCTTCAACTCAACTGAGCCTGCGTCGGCGCATCAATCTGACGAATCACCTTCGTCTCTCAAATCGGAGTAGACTAGCTATCTTCTGTCGCATTTCTTCCTGGAAGCTCCGGCGATGATAGCTCGTAAGCTCTGGAAGCGACATCCCATCATCTCAGCAACAGCTGGGTCACCTGTCTGCACGGTAGGCGACATCAAAATCTCTGAGGTATGTTGTACATCAACAGTCCTCTCGCAACTGGCAGCTCTAACAATGTCCTGATCATCCGATGTAAAACCAAGCACTCGCCTCCACAAGAGGCCACAACATAACACTACATCGAGACGTTCCCATGTCACCAGAAAACACAATGGTCATCCTTCGTACCAGACGAGCTCGCCCTGAACGCAACACTAGCAGTAGCTCAAACTGCGCTCAAACTATGGTGACAGGAACCTCAATCGAGTATCGAAAAAAGCAGATCAACAGCATGAGAGGACACGACAGATCCAGAATGGATACATGTTCATATGAAGGAACATCATCAATGAAAGTATGATCACGAAACAAATAAAATCAAGGATCTCCAATGGACGTATAATCATGGATACGAAAAGAATCATTGATATCAAAATATGTACATCCTAAGGTTTCTTATGTGGATTATCGTATCGTAAATATGCCGCGAAACATACGTACGGTACGTCACTCTACTCAAGCTACCTACTCCATCAATCAGGGTCAGCCTATGAAACGAAAGTTCGGGTCTAATACCCCCCCCGTCCAAGTCTAAGTTCCGTAAGGTCAAGCCTAGGTTCCGAAATACATACCTGCCCTAGACTCCGCATTGTCAAACATAGACTCGAAACAAGGTTAAACCTAGCACTCTGATACTAACTTTGTCACGACCCGAAATATTAGTTCGTGACCAGCACTTGAATCACGCAACGTCAAAAGGCGTAACGGAATTCAAGTAAGCTGAAACCCAGAAATCTAAACCATTTGAGAAAAATAAAGGAGGGGAGGTTTTGAAATAAAGGTATAATGGAAACAAGTTTTCTTAATGCATAGAAAAGGAACACGAATGATGCAAGTGAAATTTACTAGCTTGAAAACATGTTTCGTCTTTTAAAAATTTCGGCAGCACCTCGTTTGTATATTTTGATCCAAAACCATAATACATAGTAAGAATAATGGCATCCCCAAGCGGGAGCTAGCTCTTCGCCAAACGGCGGATCATAACCATGCAATACAGTATAAATAAGTATACGACGCCCAACGGCGAAGTTCACCACAAAAGATAAAGAAATGAGCAAATATAACCCCAAAAGTGAATATAAAACCCATCGCTCAAATCTCGCAACTACAAGTTACATCACTTATACAATTACAACTTTTGATTGATGGAGTTAATTATATACAATAAGAAATATAGATACAAGAGTGGGAATGATACAAATATTCCACCTACCAAAGCAAAACACCCGAATGCAACTGTGTGCCACCGAAGCCGCTACTGATCCAAGCGGTCAAACTGCAAGAACTGTGGCACAACGGGGGTGAGTTGCCAACTCGTGAGTAGAAAAATATCAACAGATAGAAATCGACTAAACAACGACTCCTAGGTCAACTATATCATAAACATAATACTATGATATCTAGAGTGACCGGGTCTGTATATGTGCCAACAAGGTAGTCAATACCTAACTACATGTGTATAACATCCCATGGTAATAATCAATGCATGTATATGGATCTCGTCCAACCATAATCAAGGTATGTATGCATGTGGATCTCGTCCACCCAAAATCAATGTCTGTATGCACGTAGATATCATAAAGGAGTGTGCATGAAAGTATGAGGATATAAATATCAACGGTGTCCCTCCCGACACATCAAAATCATGGAACCTGAGTGCCTAGCATCGACACTCGAAAACATCATGAAAACCGTGCCCAGCATCGGCACATAAATCCTCATATATCGGGCTCTGTCGGTCCGGATCGGCCCACGTGCTCCGTCTGCGGAATCGGCCCTCGGCCCCGGCAGTACGGGTCATCCCATATCCATCTATCGACTCTGGTCAGTATCCTCCGGATAACCGCCAGGTCTAACCAATCACCGGTTGGTAGTGGTCCCACTGCCAGGCTCACCGTCTAGCTACACAGCAGATCCGTTCTCGCCCCGGGGTACCATACCGGGTCCACCATGTACCCGCAATCGGCCTCATCCACTCCTCGAATCGAGTTTCACATGTCACTCTCAGCACCGAGAAAACACATGGTAGACGCACCGAAATATCATATCAAGAGGAACCGGGTTTTTCAAAATAGTGCATCTTTTCTTAAATAACCCCACGGTCCTCAAATCCAGAAATCTCTTAAAAACAGCGTATCTCAATGCGTAAAATCATAAAGCATGATGTATGCGACATATGATGGAAATGTAAGCATATCCGTATATCATGCAACAAGGAACATTGATATATCATATTAAGGGAAAACCACTCCTTTAAAGAATTCCAGTTTTGAAAATATGCCTTGCGGTTCCCAATATCCCCCAAAGTCAAATGCAACATTTCATATAAGTGCACGGGTAACTATAGCAAGTAAATGATGTATAGAGTCATATCATGATGCAACAATCCTACTGTGTAGTGACATGGCAATTATCGATGATGAAGTGTGTGAGCCGGCAAATCTGTGTACGTGTAACATACGCATCATCGATAATGGTGTAAGTGTACTAACACAGGTATATGCAATGAAATGTAAATAATATGAATGTAGCATAAGGTAAATCATATGCAATGCTGACGGGTATACGTATCTAACATGATCGAGTCGGTGAACCTATCCGTCGGCATCTAACCTCACAACATCACATACGGTATAATCCATCGTACGGCATCCTCTAGTTAAGGGTAAGGATCAATCATCAAATCAACTCGTCACGCACGGAAAATCATCGTACGGCGGCATTAAGCTAATAGGGATCCTATCATCCTATACGACAAATGAGGGTACGGCCTAATATCAAATACGGCCTATCATCCATGATTCACAACATTCTATATATGGATATATATCTACGTCCCAGGTCACATCCATAATAATCTCATATCAGGGGACCGGCAGGGTATAAGTCATCTCGATCGACTCGCATCCGTATACCAACATAACATTATATCATCATATCAGTCTTATATTTTTTCATCGCATTTATATCACATATCAAATCAAATTTACAGAAACATTCTATCTCTACTAAGTATCAGTATCTAATCTAACAAACACATCCAAACCATACAATCAGATTTTTTAAAGAAGTAAATCGTAGTTTTGAAAATAGGGGTTACGGTGTTTTTAAGAAAAATATATCATTTGGAAATCCGTAACATCCTTCAAGATTATATTTTTTTTTAAATATACATATGACTCTTTTTTTTAGAAAAAAGTATGGTTCGGATGAAGCATCTACATCGTCTATCTAGTCCAACAGTACCCTAAACGGCAATATCGGCAAATGTAGTCCTTGAATCTCGTCATCACATAATAGCCGTATTATCTCATTTATAACTATCCTTAGTTTCAATATAGTATCACTAACTATTCTTTACTATAAACCTAGTTTCCTAATCTAGGTTTCCTAACCATATTCTATAATCAGTTCCCAACACAACTTTGCGGGGGTGCTATACGCCATCCACCCGACTTCCCCTGTGGATATAGATATATTCACCTTGCTTCTTGCTTTCCGAAGTCGATGACGCCACGCTCCATCGCCTCGGAATCCACGTGAAGGTACCTACAAGAATAAACCATCGCAATGCGTATTAAAATCAAGGCAGAAAACTAAAACGGTACACGTTCCGCTCATAAGTCAAAACCTATGGCTTTGCGTGCAACACACGACCAAAACCCTGGTCGTGGATGTCCAAACGCCACACGACGGAAACACAAAACCAAATACCAAAATCAAGTCAAAACGGAGTCGTAATACCATGCACCAACTCATGAAAAAGGTCCCAGATTTTACCCTAAGCCAAATTGGTCAATTTTGCCTAAGCTAAATTGGTCAATTTTGCATATATGGAGGGTCCATTTTACTGATATAGGAGCTACAGAAGAAGCAGGAACCAAAAATGAAGTGTCTCGGCCGCAAATTGCGGCCCAGGGGGTTAAATTTGTGGCATAAGTGTTAGGGTTTGGTCTCGGGTCTCTAGAGTATGCTCTGTATCACCTGCACATCCCTCTGTGATCTCAGAAAAATTTTCAGGTCTCCCGGGTCACTCCAGATCCTAAAATACCATCACTATTATCACAAATCGACATGAACTCAAATCCCAAATCCGTATTTTGGTTTTCATCCCCTATTCCAGGTTAGTAAAACACCACTGAGGCTTGTAGGCAGCCACTACACATCACAAATTTCAACAAACACTCAACCATTTTCCAGGGTTTCCCAATGTTCACTAACCTTCGCAATTTCACTTCTAAACAAATACGAATACTAAAGTAAAAGTAATTATATGCTAATGGTGATGAATTTACCTCATATATCACCCATGAATCCCCCAAGATCATCGAAAACTAAAATTTCTTGGTCCCATATGTAGAGGTTGAAAAGGGGATTAATTTTTGTGAAGGGTGTGTAGGGTTTTGGGAGAGAGATCTAGGGATGGAAAGGGAAGGTTGTGAGTTTGAGGAAGATGAAGGAGAGAGGAGAAAATGATGGCTGATTCAATGAGGCAGCAACCCCCTCCCTCTTTCTCACTAAATCACACACTTTCTCTCTCACACAAATCTACCTAACCTCATTCTTTAATTCCCTTTGACCTTTTCTTTTCCTTTTTTGTTTTCTTTTCTCTCAACCAATAACCTAATGAAATGAAACATGTAATAAGATGAAGCATGTCATGGTGCACTAACCATGGAAAACTGTAAAAACGCGGATTTGGCTTAATCGCGATTAGTAGTACACTAATCGGGTTTTTATCAAAACTGCATAAAATAAATTTAAAAAATCCAAATCCTTTAATTATATAATTAAATTAATAAATCATTTTAATTTCCATTTATTTAACAATTATTTCTATATATTTACACCCTTTTTCGAAAACCCCAATTTCGCAAATCGGGTAGTTTTCGGGAAAAATATTATTTTAATATTAAATTCCCAAAAATAATATTTTATATTTTCTAAAATGTTACAGGGCCACTCGGTTGTTGCTGAGAGTTGGCGATGAAGGTCTCTTTCCCTTTGCCTTTTTTCATTTCGAAGCACCGTTTTTTAGGAGGGCGGTTTATGGCCCATCTGGTCCATTCAGGCCAGCTTGTCGAACAAGGCCTGGAAAGTGGTCGGCTTGAAGAACATCATAAACTGAGATATGGTCGCCTGCGGGTCTAGGGTCCCTACGAATATGTCCACAGCAGGAGCTTCTTCTTTGCATTGTTCGCATCTCGATCATATATTCCGCCACCGGATTTCATACTGTACCCATGTCTCTTCTGGCTTCACTCTGGCATTGATCAATGCCGTGATCGGGGTGCATTCGCTGGCGCTTGCGAAATGCTGGGTGAACATCAACTCCATTTCTGTGAATTTTTTGATAGAGTCATTGGGAAGCTCTGAATACCATTCGAACGCTGTTTCCGCTAAGCTGCCGATGAATTGGCGAAGCAGTAGCTTATCGTCACCTCCAGAATTGCCGCAAAGAGCCCTGAACTGAGCAGCGTGCTGATGGGGGTTACCCGTCCCCTTATACACATGGAATTTGGGGATCGTATATCCCGGCGGTACTTGATTTGATTGTACCATCCTGGATAGGGTCGCCCCGTTCTGACGACTTGGCTGGTTGCTTCATTTGCCTGATGAGCTCGTATTTGTTGAGCTATATAGTCATCAAACGCAGCTTTCGAGATCGTCTCCTCCCTGGATGCTGATAAAGCCGGAGGAGGGTTTTATATCTCTCCTCTGTCGTCTTCAATGATTACTGGAGGATCTTCGGCTGGAGGGTCCGGCTGGATCATCATCTCCACCATATCCTGGAACAAGAGCACCATTTATTTTATGTTGGCCGCTTGTTCCGCGGCCTCTTTGTCTTTCTTCTCGAGCATCTTCCGGAGGAACTCAGCTTCGGTTTCTTGCTCTTAGCGTTGATTCGACGATACTTCCGGGCTTTCCTTCTGCCCAGTGAGCGTGTCCATCTTTGTCAGCATTTTTTGGAGCTTTTGTTGCTGCTCCTGAGTTTTCGTCATAGACCGTGTGAGTGGTCGATGACCAGTAGAAGTACGGATTTCCTCCTTTCCGGAAGCCATGTAGACGGTGTGCACTACTATGCCCCCAGACTCGGGGCGTTTGGATTCAACACCTTTGAGATTTGCCATAGACATGGGGATCATCTCCGGCCTTCTACTTTTGTGGGCGGTCGAAGTTGAGGGGGCCGTTGCAGCAGGCACCCAAGAAGACGACACTTTCTGTAGTACGACAGGGTGGTCCTTCTCTTTCCGAACCTTCATCTTTTTCTATCAGTGGGAGTAGTCTTGGTTAATCACAGAGTCTTGGACCCTTTTCCAGACCCTGTGAATTTTGGAGGACAACCGCTAAGGGGGCTGCTCTAGCTTTTCCTTTGCAGCGTTCTCCACAGGTGGAGGAGATCTTTTCAACACAGCAGTTGGAGAGTTTTTGCACACACTCCTAAGTGGTTCAAACCTGTTCCCAGTTGGAACAGCAACATCAATTTCCACCATTGGAGCTGATGGAGTCAGTCCAGAAGGGGAATTGCCCCCATCATTCCTCACTCGGCACCAGTGGCGACGTCGAGCGCGTCTTGCAGATGGGATCACCTCCGTTGTCAGGGTAGCTGCATTGTGCTTCATGCTTTGATGAGAAACTGATGTTGGTGTCAGCCTGTTAAAGACTGAATTCCGTTGAGAAGGAACGTCTAGCCTGTCAAAGACTGACTTTCGGCAGGGAAGCAGCCTTGGTGACTTTTCCTGAAGCGGGAGTTGCAGTGGCCACTCTTGCAAAGACTGATCCTTTAGCAGGAGAAGCCGCTTTGAAGATTTCCTCTACTTGAGCCCGAATGACTATCCGCTTTGGGATAACCCATTCAGGTATTACAGGCTTTTTCATGGGCCCACTTAAGCTCAGGCTCAGCCTGTCAAAGACTGATGCAGTAGACTTGGAATTGGACGACTAGTTGAGAGGGGCCATGGTAGTGGTATGGTAGTGGTGAGCCGATCAAAGACCGACTTCTTCGGAGCTTCCTGTGACGGGATTGGGATGCTGAAGCTTGCCGGTAGGATCATGGTCCTAAAGAACAGTCCAGTGGTGGCCTGAGTCACCTGTTCCACTGGCATGGCGAAGATGGATGCCGTTTGAGGCCCATAGGTCACTCCTCCGGCGAGGACGAAGTGGGAGTTGTTGCAATAGTTATAGTTGGCACGGTTGGAAGCCATTTTCTCTGTACGGGAGCAAGACATCAAATCTTAGTACCTCGAATTTAGGGGCAACCACATTAAACCACGATTCGTTCGCGAAACACGACACACGAAGTGTGGAGTGCAAAGAGGAAATGAGGTCCCACCGGGTGTGCCAGAATCTATTCGCCGCTGAAAAACAGGAAGACAAACGTCTTGCTTGAATTTGGGGGCAGATGCTATTTGGTTTTATCCATCCACCTCTCCGAAGATGCCAAGTTGATTTATGGCACCGTGTATCGGTGGTTCAGACGAATGCGGTCGTTGTAGCAGATTTCATCAGATTCCCCCTCGTGTATGAGGGGTTTTTGATTGTGGGGACGCTCTTCCCTGCAAGCATAAGCCCCTGTAGTTAATTACGCTACCGCATCACGGTAACCAATTTCTCCTTCTCCAGATGGTCACTTCGTGTCGTGTGTGTTTGTTTTTTTTAGGTGCCCGTGGATTGTATACGGAGACTAATTTATGTTGTCGCCCATAGGGAGTGGATTAGTCCAAATCCGTATATTCTTAGATTTGGGTTTGGGTTGGTTTAAGGATCGTTAACCTCATTTGAGATTAAGATCAACTTAAATGTTTGTTAAGGATACGTTAGTCTAATTTTAGACTGAGATCTACTTAACAAAGATTTAGGACCATTTAGATCCAACGAAAGAGTATTTAAGCTCTATCGTCTTAGTTTAAGGACGTTGCGGTCCATAAGTTTAAGGACATCATAGTCCATGGTGTTTAAAGACATCATATTCCATGGAGTTTAAAGACATCATAGTCTGTGGGGGTTTAGTTTAGGGACGTTGCGGTCCATAAGTTTAAAGACATCATAGTCCATAGAGTTTAAGGACATCATAGTCCATAGTTTAAAGACGTCATAGTCTATAGAGTTTCTGGTTGTCGGGACCCGTCACCTCTCTGAAGACGTTGAAGAATTACAACGACACACATCAGAGGAATGAAGAGATGTACCCTTAAACCAATATTGGTTAGGATATTTGTAGTCAGATTTGGGACTAAGACCAATTAGGAAAATTGTGAGCATATGGGCTCGGTTGGTCTGAGTTAGGGACTTGTGGCCAACTTAGGCTCAGTCCATTCAGTTCTGAATAAAATGTTGAACATTTGTTTGGGCTGAGTCCCTTCTTGTTCAATAATGCTGAGCATTAATTTGGGTTCCGACACCCTTTTTCCTTTTTGTCTTTTATTGAGTGCTGAACACTCTTTGTAGTGCAGAGTGCTCTATGTACAGAACCTTTATGTACAGAGCGCTTTATGTACAGAGCACTTGGCGCTGAGCGCCAGACTTGGAGCGCCGAAGTGCTTCTTCTAAGATAGCACCCACGTGAGGGGCACGTGGCGCGCTTGGCGCTGAGCCCCAGACTTGGAGCGCTAAGGCGTTGATTGATCTGTTTTATGCGTAGTAACCGCAATCAATAACGGTGTCGCGTATAGCTAGACCGAGACGAGTACGGGTCGTCCTCTGGGAAACGTTGAATCTTTTAATCTTACTTTAGGCGTGTTGAGAAAGAAAGGAAGAAGAATAAAGAATGGTGAAGAATGGTTGTATGTTCTAGATCTACGTCAAACACGGATGCAGAATATAGATCTAGATTAACTACGGATATAGGTTTTATAGTAGAAGGAGGCTTGTAGGGTTCTTTAAGATTTAGTAGTCATGGATGATTAATTAAAGATTACTCTTTTTATCCTTTAATAGATTTAAAACTAGATCGACAGTGATGCATGTAGATTAGGGTTTCTGGAGGGAATAGGGTTCCCACTCTTAACCCCTATCTTGACATGGATCTCCGTTCATGTCTAGCCTTTACCAAAGCAAACGTTAATCTAATCTTTAATCATGGTCGTGACTATCAATGAATTGATAGCGCGTCCGATTAATATGTTAACTATTCTTTTGATAAAGTTTATAAATTTTATAGGATTTAAAAAGAGTTTAAGGATTTTCATCATCCATTAATCTGCCCTAATCCTATGAGCCCTAACAAGCGGAGAATTACTCGCGTATGTTGGGAAAAGAAAAGATAGAGAGGGAAAACATAATGTAAAATGCAGAAAAATATAAGAAAACAATTACCTTTATTAATCAACAAGATCAAGTACACTTTGTTTCCTTAGAAAATGATTACAAAACCCTAGTTTGCTTCTCGATCTCTTCTAAGGAGGTAGATGAACTGTTGATGATTATCCTGGATGCGTGAGCCGTCTTGGACTTCGTGATCGCGTCGATTTGATAATTTTTCCAAGAGGCTCTCGGTTCTATTTATAGTCATAGAAGTTGAAAATCCTAGATCTTGTTAGTTAGGGTTTGTTGAGAAAATATTTCTTAGAAAATTACACATCATAACTCCACTAACAAGCCACGGATCCACCGCCAATAGTGGGTTTTGGCCGCGGATCCGCCGCTCTTTGGTAGGATCTTGGGCTCCAACTTCTGGGGCTTCCTCTCTGTAGCACTTGGTGATCTTTTGAATATCTAGACTTTGAAAATCTTTTCTATGTTTCTGTCAGAATTGGTTTCTTCAATTTACTTGAATATCTTCGGCAGATTTGATCTCGCCAACTCGGATTTCCATAAAACTTCAGTCATGATATAATTCCTATACAATTATCACAATAAATGATATTAATAGAATTCGTTGAGATATTATCTTAACCATTTGTCATGATATTTTAGTTTTAAGAGAATTGGTCAAGATATTTAATAAGGTAAGCATATTTAAATAGACCAAATATTATATGAATATTATATGTTTACATTTCCCTTCATAATGTTAATTATAATACATAAACACATGAAAATATTATTTTTACGGATAAACCCTTATATGTGTCATATTTATAATAAACGTCTTTTATTATATATAAATAGTGAGAAAAATGTCATATCAAAAGTGCAGTTTTATCAACTGAACAATACCCCCAAACTTAACTTTGATCATCCCGAGCAAACTAGTTATTCAAGAGAAGGAGAAAAAGAAAAAAAAACTAACTAGCACACTTTCGTAGGCAACACGATTGCACTGAGCACGTGCAACAAGCCGCCAAACCTGTAGGTGTCCCTAGTAGGAGAAGTGTTGTCTCCTGAGGGTTTTCAGCGGATTACACCAACAAAATCCTATAATAAAAGAAAGATGGTGAAACTTACATATAAAGATAAGAACTGTAAAAGAATGAATTTGAAAATAATAGTTTCCAACTATACCAGCTTTTCGGTTGTCATGAGCCATATCTTAATGGCCGTGAAAAAATGTTAGAAATCATATTATCCCTCAATAAAACATCGCCTTTAGTCTTTCTCCCTATTTTACTTCCAAACATTGATCATATACTCCTACGTGTGTGTAAAAGATATCTCTACACTTAGAGAATTCAATTCAAGCTATCATACTCTTATCCATCTTCCAAAGTACTTTATAGTTGGTGAATATTTTCGATAAAATTGCTTGCACATTCTTCATGCGACCATTAACTACTTCTTTAGGTACTAACCGACCGATTAAAAAATGTGCTCGCGCATTTATACGTAATTCCTCATTTCGCAACACCTAAGGCTTAGCAGTGGCTCCCAAACTAGTTGGTCTAAGGCACTAGGTGATAAAGCACCCTCGCTATATTTTTTATGCTGCCTTGATAACTACAAAACCAGTGTTCATTTTTTTTCTTCACCATCACTTATACTTCATTTTACTAAGGCTTTTAGACAAGAGCACTTCAAGGTATCCTCTGCTATCCCAAATTTAAAGATGTGTGTAAGTGCGTATAGTAGGGTATCAACATTCAAATGTTTGGCCTCAAGAATAGGGACTATTTTTCAGACTTATTTCTATCCTCAGATTAGTAATTTCCTTCATCTTACTAACCCTTGGGACAACAGCTCATAACTACATATTACTAGTTTTGTTTAAAAAAACATTTAACTTTCTTGCTTTTCTCAAACTATTCATATCTTTCATATATAATTTTTCACTTTCTACTCTTTGTTATATAAATTTTTTTTATGGCCAGTGCCAAAGATAATTCAGTGAATACAAACCCTCCCCCCAAACCTGTTTTCAGCAGTATCCTCACTGATGTTGTCTTTTGAGAGCATAGACCTGCAGACTTGGAGAGATAATAATAGGGGTAAAATAATAGATAAATGAAGACTACCCCCAAACTTGTTCTTTGGAACGCACAGATATTCAGTTAAGTCATGTTTTTCACTCACCTCCATTTTTTAAGATGATACAATGTTACTGAAACATGGAGGTAAGGCGGAGGAATTTAGTTATGATAAAGCGGCTCCTGTAAAAACAGGAGCTCCTCCGCTAGGTCAGTAGAGAAATACGGTTTTAATCTATGCCCATTTACTTTAAAAATTGAACCGTTTTTTATATTTTCAACTTCTACTGCCCCGTGCGGGTGTACATACCGCACCACAAAAGGTCCTTTCCAATGAGATTTAAGCTTATTCGGATGAAGATGGAGACGGAAATCGTTAAGAAGGACTTGTTGTCCCGGTGTGAAAGTTTTTCTAAAAAGTTTTTATCATGGAACACTTTAGTTCGGTTCTTTACTATCACTACATTATCGTAAGCTTCATCGAGGAGTTCGCTTAGCTCATTCAATTGCAGCTTCCGGTAACTGCTAGCTTGATCAAAATCGAAGTTTAGCTCTTTAATAGCCCACATTGCCTTATGTTCGATCTCGACAGGAAGGTGGCATGCCTTCCCAAACACAAGGCGGTATGGAGACATACCAAGATTGGTCTTATAAGCGGTGCGAAATGCCCAAAGAGCATCCGTCAATTTGGTTGACCAATCTTTACGGTTTTTAGAAACCGTCTTTTCCAAAATTTGTTTGATTTACCCATTCGAGATCTCAGCTTGCCCGCTTGTTTGGGGATGATAGGGCGTAGAAAGTTTGTGGTTGATAGCATATTTCCGCATCAAAGCCTCAAAAGACCGATTAGGGAAATGCGTCCCGTTGTCGCTAATTATAGCACGAGGGTGTCCGAATCATGAAAAGATATTTTATTTAAGGAACTTGTCATTAGTGCGACACGGTATTGCTTCCACCCATTTCGAGACGTAATCAACCGCTAACAAGATATATAAATTCCCAAAAAAGTTGGGAAAATGGCCCATAAAATCAATACCCCAAACATCGAATATTTCCACAACCAAGATAGGTTGGAGCGGCATCTCATTTCTTCATAAAATCCCACCCAAGTGCTGACACCGCGGGCAAGTTTTGCAATGATCATAAGCATCTTTAAACAGTGTTGGCCAATAAAAGCCACATTGCAAAACTTTCTCCGCCGTTTTTCGAGGTCCAAAGTGACCACCACATGCCTGATCATGACAAAATAATAACACACTCTTGAATTCATCGTTAGGGACACACCTGCGAATGATTTGATCAGAACAATTCTTAAACAAATAAGGTTCATCCTAGTAAAAGTATTTTACCTGGGATAGAAATCGAAGTTTGTCTTGTTTCGACCAATTGCTAGGAATAAGTCCCGTCGCTAGATAATTCACAATATCCACGAACCAAGGTTCGTAGGATACGGTCAAGAGCTGTTCGTCAGGAAATGAGTCATTTATCGGCACGGTCAACGTTGGTGAAGAAGAGATGCGTGAAAGATGGTCAGCTACTACGTTTTCACATCCACTCTTGTCTCGGATGACAAGATCAAATTCTTGTAACAACAGGATCCAACATATTAGCCTGGCCTTAGCATCCTTCTTCGATAAAAGGTGTCGTAGGGCGGAGTGATCAGTGTAAACCACAATTGGAGAGCCAATCAAGTAGGGCCTGAATTTTTCTAATGTAACTACAACTGCCAAGTGTTCTTTTTCGGTAGTTGTGTAATTAATTTGTGCATCGTTCAAGGTGATACTTGCATAGTAAATTACATGTGGCATCTTATCAATGTGCTGTCCTAAGATCGCGCCAATAGCAAAATATGATGCATCACATATAAGCTTGAACGGGTGGTTCCAATCCGGAGATGATAGAACATGGGCTGTCGTGAGAGTTCTTTTAAGTGACTCAAAAGCAGCCTCACAATTCGAATCGAAGTGATACTTGCATAGTTAAGGGTCTAGCAATTTTGCTAAAGTCCTTAATGAATCTCCTATAAAATCCTGCATGGCCAAGAAAGGATCGTATATTTTTGACGCAATTGGGACGATGGAGGTTATGGATGACATCTATTTTAGCTCTGTCAACCTCAATGCTTTTTCTTGAAATTATATATCCAAGGACAATACTTTCTTGGACCATAAAATGGAATTTTTCCTAATTCAAAGTTAAGTTCTTATCTTTACAGCGGGGAAGAACCGCGTCAAGATAACGAAGACAGTCCTCAAAGGAGTCCTCAAATATGGAGAAATCGTCCATAAATATTTCCAGAAAATTCTCAACCATGTCTGAGAATATCCCCATCATACACCACTAAAATGTAGCGGGAGCGTTGCATAACCTAAAGGGCATGCGTTTATAAGCAAAAGTACCGAAAGGACAAGTAAATGTGGTTTTATCTTGATCCTTTTCGGCGATGGGAACTGGTTATAGCCAGAGTATCAGTCCAAAAAACAATAGTATTCATGTCCAGCTAATCGTTTTAACATCTGGTCAATGAAAGGTAGAGGGAAGTGATCTTTTATCGTTGTGGCATTGAGTTTCCTATAATCAATACATACGTGCCATCTAGTTTGGGTGTGTATTTGGATTAACTCATTAGCCTCATTAGTTATGACCGTGATGCTAGACTTTTTAGGGACCATGTGAATAGGGCTTACCCATTGGTTATCGGATATAGGGTAAATTATACCACTATCTAGGCACTTGACGATTTCTTTCTTTACCGCCTCCTTCATAACGGGATTTAACCGTCTTTGTGGGTTTCGGGTTGGCTTGGCTTCATCTATTAGATGTATATAATGTTCTACAATTAAGGGACTAATCCCTTTGATGTCAGCCATTGTCAAACCAAATGCTTGCCGATTTGATCTCAACACCGCCAAAAGTGCGTTCTCTTGCTCTAAAGCTAGAGAAGCGGATATGATCATGGGTAAAGACTCTTTCTTACCTAACTATGCATATTTAAGATGAGAAGATAGGGGTTTGAGATCTAGTATTGGCGGAGAGACAATAGAAGGTGGGGTAAGGGAATGCTGCTCGGACTCCCTAAGAGGTTCATAACTTGCATAGGATATTGACTCGGAAAGTGCTACTGACTTTTGCGACTAGTCAACGGATTCAAACTCGGAGATGGAATCATCGAATATATCCTCACTATAAGAATTTTCCAAATCAAACAATGTCGTACTAGTGTTGTCAAGATCATCATAGCAAAGTGCTTCCACTTCGCAGCTGTTGGAAGCTATCTCGTTGATGGAACAGACATCAAGCAAATAAGCAGAAGATTCAGATGGTTGACTTCCTAACTTGTATATATTAATCTCAATTGTCATCTTCCTGAAGGATAAGTTCATAGAACCGTTACGACAATTAACTACAGCGTTGGAAGTTGCTAGGAAGGGTTGACCGAGTATCACCGGGATTTGATTGCGTGGGTTCGCCACAGGCTGTGTATCTAAAACAATAATGTCCACAGGGAATATGAATTCCCCGACTTTAATTAACACATCCTCTAGTTCACCCCTAGGTTTGGTGATTGATCGGTCTGCCATCTGGAGAGTACAATGGGCGGGTTTCAACTCTCCAATCCCTAACTTCTCATATACGGAATATGGAAGTAAGTTAACGATAGCGCCAAGGTCGAGTAAATCACGATTAATATTGTTACTCCTAATAGAAATAGAGATGGTAGGACAGCCAGGGTCCTTACGTTTCATTGGTATTTACTGGGTAAAAGCTGTGCTGACATTACTCGTCACGAAAACGTGTTTCGGCACTTGAGTTTTTCTCTTCCTAGTGCACAAGTCTTTAAGAATTCTTGCATAAGATGGGACTTGTTGAATAGCATCTAGGAGAGGAATATTGACGTTAACTTTATTAAACATTTCAACAATCTTCTCCATTTGTGGGTTAGGTTTGTTGGCCCTTAATCTATTTGGAAAGGGAGCTTTATCAATAAGGGTTGTGTCCAACATTGGAGAAGATTGTGGGGATGGAATGGATCCCAAAATTGGAGTGGGGATCGCTTTAGATAGATTTGAGGAAGTGGGTTGAGGGTTCGAGCCTTGTGGGAAGCGTAGAATAGGCTCAGAAGTAGGTAGGAGACTAGACAAATTAGGGGAAGAAGTAGTAGCCGGGGTATCATTGGTATCACTAACGTCATCAACTTGTTCACCCACTCGGTTATCGAGCACTCTTCCCGATCTCAACGTAGTAACGGGACTGACATTATGATGTTGTGAGTGGCCAGGATTCGGTAGGGGTTGAGATGGGAGTTTCCCTTTTTCTCTCGCACTCATCGCGGCATTCAACTGTGCAATTTGGGCTTCTATTGATTTAATACTCTCACTGTGGGAGGCGGAGTCTTTCTTTATGGAATCAATAGAAGACCTCATATCAGCCGACATTTGGATGGAATGTTTCATAAAAAAATTTAAAGTTTGTGCGAGTGAAGAGGAGTTATCAGCACTGGTCGTTTGGAAAGAATTATTGGCCGAGTTTTAAACAGGTTGCGATTGGAAGGGGTGCTGACTCTGTGGTGGTGGTTGCAGTTGCTGTGGAGGAGGTCATTGGTAATTGCTTTGGAACTGGTTTTGATTTTGGGGTTGCTTTTGGTTCCAAGAAAAATTAAGATGATTCCTCCATCCCTGATTGTATGTGGAAGAATAAGGATCGTTTCTAAGTCGTTGCTGAAAAGTAGCATTAGTTTGCTCGTGACCTTGAAACGGTGCATTCATAGAACATTCTTCCGTCAAGTGTGATGGATCGGAACAGTAACCACACACGGTTTTGGGAAGCGTTACCTGGTTTAGGGAGACTGATGAGAATTTGTTTTCAATAGCGTCAAGTTTCTTTTGCATCGCTGCCATTTCGGCTTTTACTGCGATGGAAACATCGAGCTGGTGAATACCTCCCCTAGATGAAGGTGGTCTAACACTTTCCTACTGCAAAGTGTTTTCAGCGAGATCTTCTAGATATTTCCAGGCTTCACCATCGTCTTTGGACATGAAATTGCATTGACACATTGTTTCAAGCATTTGCTTTGTCGCTGGATTAATACCCTCATATATAAATGTCGGGACCCGGTTCTTGCTCACGGAGCAAAGTGCCACATGGAACAAAGTGCCACGCCAAGTGTCATGTTAAGTGAGCGGGGGCCACCTCTTGAATCCGTGGTGGACACCTCTTGAGTCCGTGGAACCCACTGTAGAACAATAGGGAATTTTCGGAATACATTCCGAAAGAGGGCAGATCTATACTATAAATCGAACGATATCACTCTTCAATACAGAGGCGTCTTTTAAGTGAACTGGCACTACAGGAGTTTGAGAACTCCGTGGTTAAGCGTGCTCGGGCCAGGGAAGTCCTAGGATGGGTGACCTCGTGGGAAGTGGCCCCTGGTCGGGTCCGGTTCGCTCCGAAGGACAAAACCGTACGGTTTCGGCCAGAGCGGACAATACTCTCTATATTGGGGGTGGGGCATGACAGAATGGTATCAGAGCCTGGTCCCTCAATAGTAGGTCTGTGGTTCGAGGACGAACCATTGTTCAATGGTGGGAAGAATGTCGGGACCCTGTTCTTGCTCACGGAGCAAAGTGCCACACAGAAAAAAGTGCCACGCCAAATGTCATGTTAAGTGAGAGGGGGCCACCTCTTGAATCTGTGGGGGCCACCTCTTGAGTCCGTAGGACCCACTGTAGATCAATGGGGAATCTTCGGAATACATTCCGAAAGAGGGCAGATCTGTACTATAAATGGAACGATATCACTCTTCAATACAGAGACGCCTTTTAAGTGAACTGGCACTACAGGAGTTTGAGAACTCCGTAGTTAAGCGTTCTCGGGCCAGGGAAGTCCTAGGATGGGTGACCTTCTGGGATGTGGCCCCTGGTCGGGCCCGGTTCGCTCCGAAGGACAAAACCGTGTGGTTTCGGTCAGAGCGGACAATACTCTCTGTATTGGGGGTGGGGCGTGACAATAATTCGGCACAGATCCTATCTATGTATTCCATGATGAGGACATTGTATAAGCAGACCCTTGAAACGTTCAAAGAACTTCCAAAATGGTTCATTGGGAAGCTTGGTGAACTGGTTGATTTCGCTCCTAACACGGACGGTCTGATGATTTGGGTAAAATTTCTTAAGGAATGCTATCACGAATTCATCCAAATTGGTAATAGAGTGTGCGACAGTATTATAAAGCCATTTTTCTGCCAAGTCGCACAAAGTGAATGGGAGAAGACGCAGGCGCATAGCATCCATAGACAGTTGTGAAGTACCCATCATTGCGCATACGTTTTCAAATTTAGTGATGAAAACGCACGCGTCTTCAGACTCAAGCCCGTGAAATTTGGGCAACAGGTTGATATAGTGGGGTTTAATTTCAAAATTATCCCCGTTGGCTGGTGGAATAGATAAACAGATAGGAAGGGGACCGCGTATAGGATAGCATCTTTCTTGGAGAGAGATGTGCGGGGGATTCTGCTCACCTACGGGCGGTGGTAAGGTGGTATTATAATTTGATGGAGTACCGTCCATCTCGGTCGATATGGTGGGTGGTGGGGAAAAAGAAAATGAAGAAGTACCGACTTCGGAGTCGATAGCAGGAACGCGGATAAGACGGGCATTAGAATCCCGTGTCCAGCCGAGCATGCACTAAGCGGGTTTAGCGCAAGTGGCAGAATGTGTGTGATTAAAATTGGTTTGTTTTGAAAATGTTAGACTTAAGACAAATCACACAAAAATGCACAAACAACACTAGAACTAAGGTTACCTAGGTCAAGTCTCTAGACCGCTCTTAGACTTCCAAAGGACAAGCCGCATGATTAATCCTCTATCGCCTCTTTACTATCCTTGCGACCATGTAAGTGCCAGGTAAGTGGGAGGTATCCGCTATACGAATCACCGAAAATAGCGGGCCTAATTAAATAACCACTTTCCTTAGACACACATGCCGAGGCACCACTAAAGTAATGCGGATAAGCGATAGATTACCCACGACCTTCCTCTGTCCTTATTGAGCATGACAGTTCTTAGAGTCTTGTCAAGATATTTTTTAAAATTAATGTAGGGTTGATGCGGATGCTCGTTTTGTGATTTGTGGGGCTTAGGAAAGGTGATGAAATCCCCACCTAATCTGAATTTTGGTCTTGCCCCTTAAAATCCGTATTAAAATATGAATAAACAAACCAAGTACAAAACTTTGCAAAAAGATTTTTGAGCGGCGATATTTTGCAAAGAATCCTGCAGGAAAGATATTTTATTGGATTTCAGAGGAGAGAGAAAGAGTTGAGAAATTTACCAGAGAAGTTTAGAACCCTAATCCCTCAAATCCGCCGCGCTTCCGCCGCACTTTTGCTTATTTAATGCGGTTCCGCCGCGAAGTGGATGGATCTCATGATGATTTTTTCTACGTGGCCTCCTGTGCTCCTCTAGATCTTGATGTATGTCTCTGGCACTCTGTTTCCTCAATTCTGTGATACCAGATCCCCTTGCAAAATTCATACAATAATCGTTAAATATATAATTTGCAGTTTTGTTTTGTTTATGATATGGATCGAATAAGAATTGAACACGAATAGTAAGAAAAATAGATTACGCACATATCCCCGGCAACCGCGTCATTTGATTGATCTATTTTATGTGTAGTAACCGCAATCAATAACGGTGTCGTGTGTAGCTAGATCAAGATGAGTACGGGTCGTCCTCTGAAAACGTTGAATCTTTTAATCTTACTTTAGGCGTGTTGAGAAAGAAAGGAGGAAGAATAAAGAATGGCGAAGAATGGTTGTAGGTTCTAGATCTATATCAAACACGGATGCAGAATATAGATCTAGATTAACTACGGATATAGGTTTTATAATAGAAGGGGGCTTGTAGGGTTCTTTAAGATTTAGTAGTCATGGATAATTAATTAAATATTACTCTTTTTATCCTTTAGTAGATTTAAAATTAGATCGACAGTGATGCATGAAGATTAGGGTTTCTGGATGGAATAGGGTTCCCACTCTTAACCCTATCTTTACATAGATCTCCGTTCATGTCTAGCCTTTACCAAAGCAATTGTTAATCTAATCTTTAATCGTGGTCGTAACTATCAATGAATTGATAGCGCGCCCGATTAGGATGTTAACTATTCTTTTGATAAAGTTTATAAACTTTATAGGAGTTAAAAAGAGTTTAAGGATCTTCATCACCCATTAATCTACCCTAATCCTACAAACCCTAACAAGCGGAGAATTACAAGTGCATGTTGGGAAAAGAAAAGATAAAGAGGGAAAACATAATGTAAAATGCAGAAAAATCTAAGAAAACAACTACCTTTATTAATCAACAATATCAAGTACACTTTGTTTCCTTAGAAAATGATTACAAAACCCTAGTTTGCTTCTCGATCTCTTCTAAAGAGGTAGATAAACTGTTGATGATCGGCCTGAATGCGTGAGCCTTCTTGAACTTCGTGATCGCGTCGGTTTGATAATTTTTCCAAGAGGCTCTCGGTTCTATTTATAGTCACAGAAGTTGAAAACCCTATATCTTGTTAGTTAGGGTTTGTTGAGAAATCATTCCCAGAAAATTATGTTAGTTGTATGTATGCCCTAGAGGCCAGTATTGTACAGATGTTGTATATTATATTGGATGCTTGGACATATATAGAGATGACTTTCTTGCTCGATATGATAGTATGCTATCTGGTTACTCTTTATCTTAACATGTATACTAGTCTCTTTAAACTGTCTTATAGTTACATGTTGGTAAAGCCCTTAGGATGTGTACTTGACTACGTGGACTATGATGCAGATCATACTAGGGGGGACATGGTAGTCCATAAGTACATCCTTCAAGGTCCCTAGTCGTGGGTGTATCGAGATGGGGCATCGATATACCAGAGTAGACTAGCATATACGCTTCTCGACCCATGAGATGGGCGATGGATGATCCCACATCCATTGGTGTTTGACATCAGAGATGGTATACGGGTGCTCAGTGGAGACTGGGTACACTGGACGGACTCGTCGAGAACTCCCAGATGGTATTATACCTCACGTCAGATGGCAGTTCTCAGGTGACACTTGTGCAGGTTAGTCTGTAGACCCGAGATCGTCATAGAGTCTTGTGTGATTCCCACTGTGCTTTGATCTCCACCTTACCACGTCCATGAGGGCGTGCAAAACGGTGGTCTTTGGGTACAGTCCCGAGTCACATGGAGGCAATGAGCAATAGGAGGGGTTTCGTCTCTCCCGGTATTGGGGGTTGATGTTGCGCTGTGCTCGATTGGCCGTAACAGGGAAGTCCCTGGCCATGGCTGATCAGAGATTTGCTGGTAAGTGTTACTAGTAGTTTCTCGACCCGTTATGAGCCTCACATCGGCACGACTTATCGAGTATTGGGGTCTGACGTTTACCACCCCTAGACTTGATATGCGACGTATCAGACGAACAGACCGGACTGTACGGTAAGTGTTACTGGTTGGATTCACAGGAGTATGAGCGGGCTAGCTCGTCGATCTTCTGATCGCTCAATACCCGGATGGCCGTTACGTTTAGCAGACCGTTTGCGGCTTGTGGATGCTTGATATGATCATCATCTGCTACCGGCGTATTGACGAGTCTTTAGAGTCCTACACAGAGGTTTCCTGGCTCAAGCGAACCGAAATAGGAGCGTATATGAGATATGTGCGGGAGCGAGAATAATGCGTGTATGTGATACCGCATTTCATTCTCGCGTCAAATGTTTCGATTGGTTATATTCGATATGGCCTAGTTATCGAATCATTGATTCGATAAATCGATACATTGGATACTAGTCGGTTATGTGTGACATGACCGGATCATTGAATCAAATGTTGATTTAATGATTTAATATATAGTTATATATTTGATATATTACTTTGCATTAACTAGTATTGGTTCACTTTATATGGATTTTCTCACTTAATGTACACATTGTATATGTGAATACTTTTGTACACTAGTTTGTATCATGTTTGATGACTTGGGTTTGTGTAAAGATTAGACCATGGTTATGTGAATGGTTAGGGTTTTGTTTATTCACTTATTTATTTATTTATTTATTTATTCATTTTGGATATTAGTAAGGATGGTGGCTTATTTTGTTTTTATGTTGAAGCTTCTTGAAGCTTTGATTAAGTCAACCATTCTTATCTCATCCTTAACCCTAACCAATCCCACTAACTTTAGTTTAATCTCTACACTTGACCATGGTCAAGAGATGATAAGTATTCATATTAGTTTTATTTTTAAAATATCTTATCATATTATTTTTCTCCTTGATCATCTTCTTCTTCAAGAAAAGCTTAAGGTCCTTTAGGGTTGCTATGCACGCGCAGAAGGGTCTACGAGGCATCAAGCATGCCCGATTAAAATTTTAACCGTGCCGAACAACCCGAATACGGATCTTTAAACTAGAGATTAGGCGAAAACTAACATGCTAAACACTTTAACACTAAGTGAGAGGGATTACAACCTTTGTAGATCCGGTCCTTCACTTCATATGCTCCGTGTTGTGGTCCCTTCGCTGCGATCATCGGGTTCCGGACTCTCAAGAGGTTCCACGAAGAGAAAGACGCAACCTTTGCTTCCGATCTTCGATACTAAGATGATCTACCTTGAAGTTTCTTTAACACAAGCTAACACTCATGAAATGATGTGAACACCCTCATCTAAATGGCAAGGGAAGATGAGGATGATGAAGTAGGATTTTTGCTCCCTTTATTTATCTTTTTCTCATATTTATCCATCACAAAAATCAAAGCAAGAAAGCATTTTAAGCAAAGAAGAAGAAGGAAGAAGATGAACAATATTAGAATCCTTTTTGTGATGAATAGAAAATGAAATGATATGAAGAATAATGCAACCATGGTTGACTTAACCATTGTAGAGAATTGACTAGGGTTAGGGTTTGGGTTGGGTTAAAGCATGAGTCACTTACAAATATCTTTTCCAAAACAAAATGAAAACCTTCTAGAAACATCTAGAAAGTTTAACCCTAATCCAAACCCTAATCATGTTTAAACTCCACTAAACATGTTGCATTAGTTATCATATCATGTTACAATATTATATATCATATATATAATATTTATTGTAACAAAATAAAATAATGCATTTAACATATATCGCATATATATCAATGTATTACCCGAGTGAGAAAAAGAATCTTTTAGTGAGCAAATATTAGTTAATGTAATTTAATATATTATATATATTATTATACATTAAATTATCGAATCAACACTTGATCCGACAATCCGGCTATATCGCATATAACCGACTAATATTTATCCGTACCGATTCATCGAATCAACACTTGATCCGATGAGCCGGCTGATATCAAATATCGCGAGAATAGAATACGGTATCACATATCGCATTATCCTCGGTCCCGCACATATCACATATGTGCCCCTACTCCGTTTTGCCTGAGTCAAGAAACCTCTGTGTAGGACTCTAAAGAATCGTCAATACGCCGGTAGTAGGTGATGATCATATCAAACACCCACAAGCTGCAAGCGGTCAGCTAAACGTAACAGCTACCTAGGTATTGAGTGCTCAGAAGATCAACAAGCAAGCCTGTGCATTCTCCTGTGAATCCAAACAGTAACACTCCCGTACAGTCCGGTCTCGTCGTCTGATATGTTGCATATCTCGCCTAGGGGTGGTAAACGTCAGACCCCAGTAGCTCGATAAGTCGTGTCGATTTGAGGTCTATAACGGTTCGAGAAACTACTGATAACACTTACCAGTAAATCTCAGCAACCCTGGCCAGGGATTTCCGGTTATAGCCAATCGAACACAGCACAACATCAACTCCCTATACCGGGAGAGACGAATCCCCTCCTATCGCTCATTGCCTCCATGTGACTCGGGATTGTACCCAAAAGCCACCTTTTTGCACGCCCTCTTGGACGTGGTATGATGAAAATCAAAGCAAAGTGGGAATCACACAAGACTCTATGACGATCTCGGGTCGACAGACTACTCTGTACCAGTGTCACCGGAGAACTGCCATCTGACGTATGGTATAATGCCATCTGGGAGTTCTCGGCGAGTCCGTCCAGTGTACCCAGTCTCCACTGAGCACCCGTACACCATCCTTGATGTCAAACACCGATGGATATGGGATCATCCATCGCCCATCATATGGGTCAAGATGCGTATACGCTAGTCTACTCTGGTGTATCGATGCCCTATCTTGATACACCCTCGACTAGGAACAGTTATAGGATGTACTCGTCGACTACCGTGGCCCCACTAGTATGATCTCATCATAGTCCCAGTAGTCGAGTACATATCCTAAGGGCTTTATCAACATGTAATGTAGAGACAATCAGAGTACATGTTAAGATAATGTACAACCAGATAGCATACTATCATGTCGAGCAAGAAAGTCCTCCCTATATATGTCCTAGCATCCACTACAATATACATCGTATGTACAGTAATGGCCTCTAGGGCATACATATAACTAACAATCTCCCACTTGCACTAGGGCCATCTGTTATGGTATCGCATACCCAACAATTAGCTGCGGTTGAAGTATCTCATACTCAACCATCCCATAAAAGTCTCTACTGGGAAAAAGGCCTTTGTGAGTGGATCCGCGCTGTTGTCCTCTGTGTCTACTCTCCTAACCTCGATCTCCCTGGAGATCAACCATCTCCATGATCAGGTGATACTGCCTAAGAATTATATCTGGATTTCTGATGGGACGGTAGTTCCTTGGCTGAAGCGACAACTCCATTGTCACACAATGGTAGGAATGAAGTTCATCTTATGAACATATAAATATCCAGACTGCCTCTTCGGTAGTATCCTTGGTAACGATGTATCTTGCCTTTAATTGTCTAGAATGTCACGGTATCTAGCTTGGAACTCTTCCAACATACCATCCCTCCTCTGAGGGTAAAGACAATGCCTGCGACTGACATTCAGTCGTCATTATCATCCTGGAACCTTTCCAGTGATTCTCCCCAGGATCGATTGATACCATCTCACTACAACTAGTGAGTGTCCTAACATCCAATTAGATCTATCTCATAGATCCAAAACCCAGGATTTAGGAGGTATCACTTTGATCCTATATGGAGAATCCTTGTGATAAGCGGAGATTAACCGAGCGTAGCATAGGAAACTCCTTCCCTATCAAGAGTATGTCATCCACGTATTCTACGAGGATCACCACCATACTCTCTACTACCTTTTCGTGTATACAAGGTTCATCTACCATTTTGATGAAGTCAAACTCTTTGACTACCACATCAAAACAGATGTTCCAACTCCGCGATGCCTGTTTTATCATATAAAACATCTTGCTCACGTTTCCGCTGCTCCCACTGTCTACGAAGCCCTCTGGCTGTGTATTTATAGACGTTCTCTTCTAAAACGTCATTTAGAAAAGCAGTCATGACACCCAACGACCAGATATCGTAGTCATGGTATGTAGCCGTGGCAAATAGGATCTGGATGGACTTAAGCATAGATCCTTAGAAAATGTTTCAACATAATCCATACCTGGTCTATGATGCAAACCTTTAACAAGTCTAGCTTTGAAAGTCTCAACTTTTCCATGTACACCAAGCAATCTTCTCAAGATATACTTGCTCCTGATGGGGATTTAACCCTTCAGATAAAGCAACCAAAGTCCATACTTTGTTGGTGTACAAGGATTCCATCTCAGATCGATAAGCACCCAGCCATTCTTACAGAGCCCCACTCCTGATGGCCAGCTCGAAACTAGTTGGGTCATCATCTCATGATGCAATCCTTGCTCCCACTGTCATAGAGAAACCGAAGTATCTCTCAGGTGGGTGAGGAACCCTGCTAGATCGGCGGAGAGGCTGAGGTTCGTTGGAAACTATTGAATCCTTTGGTTCTACCAAATCATCAGCTGCATTTTGTATAGCTGGAACATTTCCAGTTCTACATAACAGACCTTGCCTCGAGCTTGTCCGGATTTTGCTTTTAGACATAGGCCGAACAACCCCAAATCTTAACAAGCTTAAGATATGGGCTCTTCCCTTTCCATATCATATATGAAGTGGTAGGCAACTGATTTGATTTGAACCCTATTCAATAGGTATGCAACTTCACAAGTGCATAACTCCCTAAAGGAAATAGGAAACTCAGTAGTACTCATCATAGAGCACACCATATCAAATAGGGTGCTAATGCTCCACCCCGATACACCGACGTGCTGTGGTGTATACGAAGGAGTAAGGCTGAGAGAGAATCTCATTCTCCTTTAGAATAGTCCAGGAATTCCGTGCTTAAGTATTCTCCTCCTTGATCACATCATAGGACATAATACTTTTACCCGTATTTTGGTTCTCTACTTCTAACTTATATTCTGTGAATATCTCAAAAGGTTCAGACTTGTGTTTCAGCAGGAACATATGTCTGAATCTTGAGAGATCATCAGAGAATGTAATGAAATACAAAGAACCAGTCTTGGCATGTGTAGACAGGGGACCTTCATACATCAGCATGTATCAATCCCAAGAGTTCACTAACTCTTTCTCTGTTTCCAACAAACAGAGCTGTGGTCATCTTATCTTTGTGACATGACCGGCAAGTTTCACAAGATGTAAATTCAAACTAATTTAAATATGCATCTATATGTAACTTCAGCCAGTCGGGTCGCATTGATATGACCTAGTCTACAATGCCTCAAGAAGGATTCGTTCATTTCTGAACTCTTCCTCTTGTGTGTGTTCCGTATACTAAGAACTGTAATTTGATTTAGAACGTCAATGCTTTTAGATAACGTGCCTGAACCGATCAACTCTTGATATAGGAAATGTTCAAAACATTATCCAACAATACAAAATTATATCCTTTCTTTACTAATAAAGAGACTGATATGATTTTGTATATTAGGTTCGGTATCTAATAACATTTGTTCAGAATCAATGTATTCAGGTAATACAGGGTGATAGTGACAAACAGACTTGGCTGCAACACTTGCACCGTTTTCTGTCTCATGAAACTTATCACCCGTTCTCAGTTCTCTACCTATCTGTAGCCCATGTAACAGATTACATATACGGGATCCTGATCCGGTATCACATACCCAGGACGTAAAGGATACTGAGAAATAGTTATGTGTAATGAACACACCCGAAGATGATGCATCAACATGCACTTTCTTCGTTTGGGCGGCACGGGAATTCTGGTAATCCCCAATTTCCTGCTCTGTCTTATAACAATTATAAGCTTGAGCGGGACCAACGTTCCCCAGCTCAGTATAACAAGCGGGTTCGGTCAATATATCCGTTTTATTATCTTGATTAAGGCGTGATATAGTCGCTATCTGGAGAGAGAGAGAAGAAAACACTCAGCGTATGCTCTTGCAAGATTTAGATTGGTTATCTAATATATCTAATCAGGATGTCTCCCACTGTTTTAGTCAAATCTTCCTTCAAACCCTAAAAGGAAGGACTAGCCGGGATTAATTACACGCTACAAGTTCGCCAATCTTTCAGCCAGGCCAGTGTCGGTACTTTGAGGGAGGTCCCCCGTGCTTTCGCACGAACCTAATTAATGTAAACCTCGTTTTCCCAGAGGCGTAACCCCGTTAACACCTTTCTAGACACCTACTTGATCGGCTAATTGTAATGTGTAAAACTCTCCCAGGAGTAACTCTTACTCGCAGCGGGTATCGGGATCCAACTATCTCATAGAAGGTATGCAATCTCATTGCAAATTTCAACACTTGAAATTCCCAATAGTATTTTACCCCTAGCGTGCTATGACCTTGACGCATGCCAAACAACCCATAGTCCGCTAGTCAAGTTCAACCCGTACATTTCTTGATTGAATTAAACCCACCCGCACGACCCTTGACGCATGCCAAACAACGCCGTACGAATACCCTAATCCAATCGCATCGTATGCTAGCAGATAAGCACTAGTTAGCTACCGTACACTACGGCCTTGACGCATGCCAAACTACCGCAGCACGAATACTAAGTAGTACTTATCTGAAATGACGGAGGGCTACGACAGGTTTTTAAGAAAACCCTTTGCGTAATGAACTTGATGTCGTTGTAGAATCGAGTGATTTTAAATGGAGTGTTTTAAGGCCTTTCTAGTTTTGCTAAAGGGGTCACTCCCGGTGAAGGGATCGTCGGCCCTTTCCTCATCGAATAAGGTGCAGGATATTTCACAAATATCACTATGCAAAGCAAGAACTATAGAAGCAATCAAAAGACAAACCGAGTTTGTAGCATCTGCCAGTCATTGCTAAAGGAGTCACTCCCGGTGAAGGGATCTCGGTCCTTTCCTTATCGAATAAGGTGCTGGATGTTCTACAAGGAACACCGCGATGCAAAGCAAGAACTGTAGCTACCTGTTTTTATTAAACAAGTTTCTACAACATCTTAGGTTTCTTTTATTTCATTAATCTCATTAATGAAGTCCCATTTTATTATGCTTCACAAGCATCTCTTTTGAAACGAAATCTGCAATATAACATATATCTCATATATATAATATAAACATTCGTCTCAAGCAGTAATATGATCTCATCACAGAACATTGCAGCAGAAGAAACATATATGAAATATTGGATATACTAGGACGTCCGTTTTTTCAATACGATCCTGTATAAAACACGGATTCCACGGTCGCGATGAATAGCCAAACCCACATCCCTAGACCCCTACGAGAGCGGCAAGTAACACTGCCAATTCTAGGGTTAGGAGACCCGGTCCCGACTCCTCGAGATGGTCTCCTACTGTACCCTAGAACCCGGTTACTTGTGCTCCCCGCCTTGGGTCTACCTAATGCGGAAAAGTAAATAATATACAACGGTGACATCTTTCGCTACCTGGAAGTGCCCCAATAAAAGAATATTACATACAAATGAATTTTACATGAATGAAAAAGAAAGAACTCTCATCTCACATAAAAACCCTCGGCTATTCAGAACGCGACGATCCAATATAACATATCACAGCAACACATAATATCTCATATCATCAACGTAAGCAAGTATGCGTATCCCGATTGTCGTTGATGTATAGCAACGAAGCCGGCGATACACCACATACTGCGCTTACGGTCACAGAAAAGAAAGTGTAAAACTACAACAGTTGGAATCCGCAAATTCTTTAGACATCGCATGCCTAACCAAATGAATTCCTCAGACATCGCATGCCTAACAATTATAAACCCCGCATTTTAGTCTCATTATCGAAAACTCTTTTCAATATCAAGTCGGGCAATTCAACAAGATTCCCGACGTCCTGATCGAATTCTCGTCGCAAACTTTAGCAGACGGCCGCACCCCCGACGCCGTCGACGAAGTGCACCAAGGCGGAACACCGCTGCCGCGAACACCCGAACGGATGCTTTCGGTGACGGGGTTCTCCTACAGTCACTTGGTCGGGGCTTTGGGGTGTAGCTGTCTATTAAGTTTATCCGGCGAGTATCCGCGTACGCTACGTGATTGCGACGGACTTTTAATCACATCAAAATTCCGTGGCAACCGATCATCTGAGACTAAACTGCTATGTTTATAATATTCAAATCAGTCATCTTATAACTACCTGTGGATTCCAAATATTGTATCACATTCCAGATAAAACAGAAAATGTTAAACTTTCCGATTGAACAATCAAACACCCAAGATTTCCCCAATATATCTCAACACTTGAAATCAGTTTAAAAACATCCATCACATGCCACTGTACCAATGGTCCAGCCGTAGAAGGGTCAAGCCAACGCCTCACATATGGCACGCCGTACTGCCCCAAACCCTAAGGTTCAAAGGGCAGTTCAAGACGGTCACATAATCGAGTTAAGGTTTGTTGTCTTCTAGAGGGTCCACCGAGTTACTTGCATGACTTAGAACATTCTTAAACACGAGAAAAAAAATCCAACTTTTGAAAAATTTTCCGACAGGGGAAAAAGTGAGTTATTGATATCCGTTCGAACTTTTTTTAACAGTTTCTAAAATTTATCCGGAAAGCCACATAGACAAAATCTGATAATCCGATCGAATCATCGAATCCCTAAACAACCCCAGAAAACTCAACAGGAGAATAAAAATTAAAAATTCCCAGAGACCTCAGCACTGTGTAATAGGAATTACTGTGCAAAATAGGAGGGGTGACGTCATCAAATGGCCGCGGAACCGCGGCAGAAGCCAGGCTTCTGCCGCGGTTCCGCCGCACTTTTGACGAATTAGCCCCTCGAATTTCACAGTAATTCTAATAAGACCCTGCTGAATTTTTTAGAAATTTTTAATTGACAAAAATCCAAATTTTCAGAAAATTTCCAGAGAGCATTTTGGAGTCGGGGTTTCGGGTTCGATCGGAATTTAAACTTCGTCTAGACTTCGCCTAAAGCTCTAGCTTGGCTCTGATACCACTGTAGGGTTGCTATGCATGCGCAGAAGGGTCTACGAGGCATCAAGTATGCCCGATTAAAATTTTAGCCGTGCCGAACAACCCGAATACGGATCTTTAAACTAGAGATTAGGCGAAAACTAACATGCTAAACACTTTAACACTAAGTGAGAGGGATTACAACCTTTGTAGATCCGGTCCTTCACTTCATATGCTCCGTGTTGTGGTCCCTTCGCTGCAATCATCGGGTTCCGGACTCTCAAGAGGTTCCACGAAGAGAAAGACGCAACCTTTGCTTCCGATCTTCGATACTAAGATGATCTACCTTGAAGTTTCTTTAACACAAGCTAACACTCATGAAATGATGTGAACACCCTCATCTAAATGGCAAGGGAAGATGAGGATGATGAAGTAGGATTTTTGCTCTCTTTATTTATCTTTTTCTCATATTTATCCATCACAAAAATCAAAGCAAGAAAGCATTTCAAGCAAAGAAGAAGAAGGAAGAAGATGAACAATATTAGAATCCTTTTTGTGATGAATAGAAAATGAAATGATATGAAGAATAATGCAACCTTGGTTGACTTAATCATTGTAGAGAATTGACTAGGGTTAGGGTTTGGGTTGGGTTAAAGCATGAGTCACTTATAAATATCTTTTCCAAAACAAAATGAAAACCTTCTAGAAACATCTAGAAAGTTTAACCCTAATCCAAACCCTAATCATGTTTAAACTCCACTAAACATGTTGCATTAGTTATCATATCATGTTACAATATTATATATCATATATATAATATTTATTGTAACAAAATAAAATAATACATTTAACATATATCGCATATATATCAATGTATTACCCGAGTGAGAAAAAGAATCTTTTAGTGAGCAAATATTAGTTAATGTAATTTAATATATTATATATATTATTATACATTAAATTATCGAATCAACACTTGATCCGACAATCCGGCTATATCGCATATAACCGACTAATATTTATCCGTACCGATTCATCGAATCAACACTTGATCCGATGACCCGGCTGATATCAAATATCGCGAGAATAGAATACGGTATCACATATCGCATTATCCGCGGTCCCGCACATATCACATATGTGCCCCTACTCCGTTTTGCCTGAGTCAAGAAACCTCTGTGTAGGACTCTAAAGAATCGCCAATACGCCGGTAGTAGGTGATGATCATATCAAACACCCACAAGCTGCAAGCGGTCAGCTAAACGTAACAGCTACCCAGGTATTGAGTGCTCAGAAGATCAACAAGCAAGCCTGTACATTCTCCTGTGAATCCAAACAGTAACACTCCCGTACAGTCCGGTCTCGTCGTCTGATATGTTGCATATCTCGCCTAGGGATGGTCAACGTCAGACCACAGTAGCTCGATAAGTCGTGTCGATTTGAGGTCTATAACGGTTCGAGAAACTACTGATAACACTTACCAGTAAATCTCAGCAACCCTGGCCAGGGATTTCCGGTTATAGCCAATCGAACACAGCACAACATCAACTCCCTATACCGGGAGAGACGAATCCCCTCCTATCGCTCATTGCCTCCATGTGATTCGGGACTGTACCCAAAAGCCACCTTTTTTCACGCCCTCTTGGACGTGGTATGATGGAAATCAAAGCACAGTAGGAATCACACAAGACTCTATGACGATCTTGGGTCAACAGACTACTCTGTACCAGTGTCACTGGAGAACTGCCATCTGACGTATGGTATAATACCATCTGGGAGTTCTCGGCGAGTCCGTCCAGTATACCCAGTCTCCACTGAGCACCCGTACACCATCCTTGATGTCAAACACCGATGGATATGGGATCATCCATCGCCCATCATATGGGTCAAGATGCGTATACGCTAGTCTACTCTGGTGTATCGATGCCCTGTCTCGATACACCCTCGACTAGGAACAGTTATAGGATGTACTCGTCGACTACCGTGGCCCCACTAGTATGATCTCATCATAGTCCCAGTAGTCGAGTACATATCCTAAGGGCTTTATCAACATGTAATATAGAGACAATCAGAGTACATGTTAAGATAATGTACAACCAGATAGCATACTATCATGTCGAGCAAGAAAGTCCTCCCTATATATGTCCTAGCATCCACTACAATATACATCGTATGTACAGTAATGGCCTCTAGGGCATACATATAACTAACAGGTCCATCAATGGCATCTTGAGCTAAAGTGAGATAAATCCAATTCTAAAGTGAACCCACCTCCTATTTCTTCACCCTCTACCTCTTGCCAAGTTGTTTTGGGTGTTTTCTTCACAAGTTTCACAACTTGGTGAAGTTGGAGCTTGAACTTGTGATGCCTCGACGTAGATCGTCTTTGACACGAAGCCGACGACCTATTCCGCTCGCTTTCCCGATGAAGCCGATGAACGAGTCTAGGATTGGAAAAGGACAGCGAGAGGACCACTACGTGGAGCTAAGGAAGTGGATATCCGGATCTACAAAGGTTGTAGCATCTAACTTTTAGTTAAGTAGTTAACTAGTTTTGTTTTTCGCCTAGACATCTAGCCGTCGATCCGTAGTCTAGGGTTTCTCGGCACCATATTTTTGAAATTGGCATATTCGATGCCTTGTGAGACCTCTATAGGGTGCCTAGGAACCTTTCACTGGTATCAGAGCCTAGCTAGAGCCTTAGGCGAAGTCTAGACGCAATTTGAAGCCCGAACGAACCCGAAACCCTAAACCAAACATGCTCTCTGTACATTTTCTAAAATCTGGGATTTTTCAATATAAAAAATGCTTAAAAAATTCAGCAAGGAATTCTAAGAATTACGATGCAAATTTCATCCAATGAACAGTAATAAGAGCGGCGGTTCCGCGGCGGCTTGATGACGTCATCCCTCCTGCTCTACACAGTAATTCATAGATTCTGCAGTTGAGTTTTGTGAGTATTTTTTAATAATTATTCCAGAGTTTAATTTTCTGAGATGTTTTAGAGCTTCGGTGTTTCGACCGGATTATCAAATTTCGTCTTTGTGTATTTCCGGATAATTTTTTGAATATGTTAAAAAGTTCGACCGGATATAAATACCCAATTTTTCCCTTGTCGGGAAATTTCCAAGTGTTGGATTTTTCCGTAGTTTAACGACGTTCTAAGTAGTGCAAGTAACGCGATGGACCCTCTAGAAGACAACAAACCTTAACTCGATTATGTGACCGTCTTGAACTGCCCTTTGAACCTTCGGGTTTGGGGCAGTACGGCGTGCCACATGTGAGGCGTTGGCTTGACCCTTCTACGGCTGGACCGTTGATACTGAGGCACGAACTGAATGTTGCTAGACTTATTTCATGTGTTGGACTGTATCAGGAAAACTTGGGTATTCGACTGTTCGATAGGAAAGTTTAACATTTTCTGTTTATCTGGAATGTGATACAATAATTGGAATTCACAAACAGTTATGAGATAACTGAATCAATGTTATAAATCTAGCAGTTTAGTCCCACATGATATTGAAAAGAGTTTTCGATAATGAGACTAAAATGGGGGATTTATATCTGTTAGGCATGTGATGTCTAAGTATTTCATTTGATTAGGCATGGATGTCTAAAGAAGTTGCGGATTCCAATTGTTATAGTTTTACACTTTCTTTTCTGTGACCGTAAGTGTAGTATGTTCATATCGCCGGTTTCATTGCTATATGTCAAAGACAATTGGGGTATGCATACTTACTTACGTTGATGACATGTGATGTTATGTGTAGCTGGATATGTTATATTGGATCGTCGTATTCGAATAGCCGGGGGTTTTTATGTGAGATGGGTGTTTTTCATTTTCATTCATGTAAAAACTTGTATGTAATATTCTTTTATTTGGGGCACTTCCAGGTAGCGGAAGATGTCACCTTTTGTATATTATTTACTTTTCCGCATTAGGATAGACCCAAGGAGGGGAGCACAAGTAACCGGGTTCTGGGGTCCAGTGGGAGACCAACTCGAGGAGTCGAGTCCGGGTCTCCTAACCCTAGAATTGGCAGGGTTGCTTGCCGCTCTCGTAGGGGTCTAGGGGTGTGGGATTGGCTATTCGTCACGACCGTGGAATCCGTGTTTTATACCGGGTCGTATTGAAAACACGGACGTCCTAGTATATCCAATATTTCATATGTTTATTCTGCCGCGATATCTGTGTTGTGACTCTGTGATGGATATAGTATATAGTATATATGATATATTATATAGACGTTACTTATGTTTTACACCCGCGCTAGCCCTGCCCTGCTCTGTCGTTAGTTACCTAACCTAACGGTGCACGAGGGGACATCGAGGCGAATGCGGATGGCATAAGTGTACGTCATATCTATCTGTGATGTTTAGGTATTTAAATGATGGGACTTCATTAATGTGATTAATGAAAGATAAGAAACCTAAGATGTTGTGGAATCGAATTTTAAAATAAAACAGGTAGCTACAGTTCTTGCTTTGCACAGCAGTATATATGATATACCCTGCACCTTATTCGATGAGGAAAGGACCGAGATCCCTTCACCGGGAGTGACTCCTTTAGCAGTAACTGGCAGATGCTACACACTCGGTTTGGCTTTGATTGCTTTTAAGAGTTTTTGCTTTGCATAGTGATATATATGATATATCCCGCACCTCATTCGACGAGGAAAGGGCCGACGATCCCTTCACCGGGAGTGACCCCTTTAGCAAAACTGGAAAAGCCTCAAAATCACTCCATTTCAAAACTTCATTTGGTTCTACAACGATATCGAGTTCATTACGCAATAGGTTTTCAGAAAAACCTGACGTAGCCCTCCGTCATTTCAGATAAAGACTATTTAGTATTCGTGCTGCGTTTGTTGACCTCTGTCAAGGCGTAGTGTGCGGTAGCTAACTAGTATTTATCTGCAAAGCATGTGATTTGATTGGATTAGGGTAGTCGTACGACCTTGTTGACCTCTGTCAAGGGTCGTGCGAGTGGGTTTGATTCAATCAAGAAATGACGGGTTGAACTTGACTAGTGCACTATGATTTGTTGACCTCTGTCAAGGTCATGGCACACTAGGGGCAAAATATTATCGGGAATTTCAAGTGTTGAAATTTGCAATGAGATTGCATACCTTCTATGAGATAGTTGGATCCCGATACCCGCTGCGAGTAAGAGTTACTCCTGGGAGAGTTTTACACATTGCAATTAGCTGATCAAGTCGGTGTCTAGAAAGGTGTCAACGGGGTTACGCCTCTGGGAAAACGAGGTTTACATTAATTAGGTTCGTGCGAAAGCACGGGGGACCTCCCTCAAAGTACCGACACTGGCCTGGCTGAAAGATTGGCGAACTTGTAGTGTGTAATTAATCCCGGCTAGTCTTTCCTTTTAGGGTTTGAAGGAAGATTTGATAAAAAGCAGTGGGAGCCATCCTGATTAGATAAGATAATAACCAATCTGATCTTGCACGAGCATACGCTAAAGTGTTTTCTTCTCTCTCTCCAGGTAGCGACCATTTCATGCCCTAATGAAGATAATAATATGGATGTATTGACCGAACCCGCATGTTATACTGTGCTGGGGAACGTTGGTTCCGTTCTTTCCTATAAGGGTTATAGGACTGAACAGGATATAGCGGAATACCAGGATTCCCATGCCACCCGAATGAAGAAAGTACATGATGATGCATTTTCTTCGGGTGTGTTCGTTACTGAGAACTGTTTCTCCATTTCCTCTACGTCCTGGGTATTGGATACCGGGTCAGGATCCCATATATGTAATCAATTACATGGGCTTAGGAAAGGTAGAAAACTTGGAGAAGGTGATAAAGACATAAGAGTTGGAAATGGCGCAATTGTTGCAGCTAAGACTGTCGGGGAATATCACCTTGTATTACCAATTGGTAATACATTGGTTCTGAACGAATGCTATTACATGCCGAACCTGATATGCAACATTATATCGGTTTCTTTATTAAGTAAAGAGGGATATAATTTTGTATTACAGGACAATGTTATGAACATTTTCCGAAACCAAAAGTTGGTTGGATCAGGCACGTTATGCAATGGCATTTATGTTCTAAATCAATCAACAGTTCTGAGCATAACAAACACACACAAGAGGAAGAGTTCTGAACTCAACGAATCCTTCTTATGGCATTGTAGACTGGGTCACATCAATGCGACACGGCTGGCTAAGTTGCATAAGGATGGGTATTTGAAACCATTCGAATTTTCATCTTATGACACTTACCGGTCATGTCTCAAAGGTAAGATGACCAAAACTCCGTTTACGGGACACGGAGAAAGAGTTACCGAACTCTTGGGACTAATACATAGTGATGTATGCGGTCCCATGTCTACACATGCCAGGGATGGTTCTTCGTACTTCATTACATTCACTGACGATCTCTCAAGATACGGACATGTGTACTTGATAAGACACAAGTCTGAAGCTTTTGAGAAATTTAGAGAATATAAACAAGAAGTCGAGAAACAAACCGGAAAAAGTATTAAAATCCTTCGATCTGATCGAGGAGGTGAATACTTGAGCAATGAATTCCTGGACTTCCTAAAAGAGAATGGGATTCTCTCTCAGCTTACTCCTCCTTATACACCACAGCACAACGGTGTATCGGAGCGGAGGAATCGCACCCTATTAGATATGGTGCGCTCTATGATGAGTACAGCTGAGTTACCTATTTCCTTCTGGGGGTATGCGCTTGAGTCAGCGGCATACCTATTGAATCAAGTTCCAACTAAATCTGTACCTACCACACCATATGAGATATGGAGTGGGAAGAGACCATGTCTTAAACGAGTTAAGATATGGGGTTGTCTGGCCTATGTCAAAAGGAAAAATCCAGACAAACTCGAGGCACAGTCAGTTCTATGTAAGTTTGTGGGATATCCTAAACATTTAAATGGATATTTATTCTACCACAGTGAACAACAAAAAGTGTTTATTGCTCAACATGCCACCTTTTTAGAAAAGGAATTTCTTGCAAAAGGGATTAGTGGCTCTGAGGTAGAACTGGAAGAAGTTCCAGAAACACAAACTATAACTGAAGATTTAGTGGAACCGGAGGATTCGGTAGTACCCGACGAACCCCAGCCTCTCCGCCGATCTGGTAGGGTTTCTCGTCCACCTGAGAGATACTAAGGTTTTCTCATTGATGGTGGGAGCGAGGATTGCATCATGGAGGATGATGACCCAACTAGCTTCGAGCAGGCCATCACGAGTGGGGACTCAGTGAAATGGCTGGATGCTATGCTGTCCGAAATGGAATCCATGTACACCAACAAAGTATGGACTTTGGACGTTGCTCCTGAAGGGGTAAAACCCATTGGGAGCAAGTGGATCTTCAAGAAGAAACTTAGTGTAGATGGGAAAGTGGAGACTTTCAAAGCTAGACTTGTAGCAAAAGGTTTTCGTCAAAGACCAGGTGTGGACTATGACGAGACCTTTTCTCCAGTGGCTATGCTTAAATCCATCCGGATCATACTTGCCATTGCTGCATATCATGATTACGAAATCTGGCAAATGGATGTTAAGACCGCCTTTCTAAATGGTGATTTAGAAGAGTGCGTGTACATGACTCAGCCAGAGGGCTTCGTAGATAGTGGGAGCAGCGGGAAGGTGTGCAAGCTACTTAAATCCATTTATGGATTAAAGCAAGCATCGCGGAGTTGGAACATCTGCTTTGACGTCGTTATCAAAGAGTTTGATTTCGTCAAAAATCCAGATGAACCTTGTATCTACAAGAAGGTGGCAGAGAGTAAGGTTGTCTTCCTCGTATTGTACGTGGACGACATACTCTTGATAGGAAATGATATTCCTATGCTGCAATCGGTCAAGCTTTTCTTATCACAAAGATTCTCAATGAAAGATCTTGGTGATGCCTCCTGCATATTGGGAATTAGGATCTATAGAGATAGATCCAAACGGATTTTGGGATTGTCCCAATCCAGGTACATTGACACCATACTAAAGAGGTTTAGTATGGAAGAGTCCAAGCGTGGGAACTTGCCCACGATCTCTGGAGTCACTCTCTCCAAAGAGATGTCTCCCAAGACTGATTTGCAGAGAGCTCGCATGCAAGGGATACCCTATGCTTCGGCAGTAGGCTCTATCATGTATGCGATGCTATGTACCAGACCCGATGTAGCATACTCACTAAGTGTAGTGAGCAGGTATCAAGCTGATCCTGGAGAGAGTCACTGGACAGCTGTGAAGAGCATTCTCAAGTACTTGCGAAGGACAAGAGATATGTTCTTGGTGTATAGTAACGGAGAACTCCAAGTGGAGTCCTTTGCCGATTCGAGCTTCCAGAGTGATAAGGACGACTCTAAGTTGCAGTCGGGCTTTGTCTTTACCCTTTACGGAGGGGCGGTTAGCTGGAAGAGTTCCAAGCAGGAAACCGTGGCAGACTCGACGATGGAGGCTGAATACATCGCTTCCAACCATGCTGCCAAAGAGGCTGTCTGGATCAAGAAGTTCATTGCTGAACTTGGAGTGGTTCCATCCATTGAGCATCCAATACCTTTGTATTGCGATAACAATGGAGCGGTGGCTTTGGCCAAGGAACCCAGGTCCCATCAGCGGTCCAGGCATATTCTGAGGCGATATCACCTGATCCGGGAGATAGTTGATCGCCGGGAGATCGAGGTCAGGAGGGTTGCCACGAAGAATAACACGGCGGATCCACTCACGAAGGCCATTCCCCAGATACAGTTTGAGAGACTCTTTGGGATGCTCGGTATGCGATACTACAGCAGCTGGCCCTAGTGCAAGTAGGAGATTGTTAGTTGTATGTATGCCCTAGAGGCCAGTATTGTACAGATGTTGTATATTATATTGGATGCTTGGACATATATAGAGATGACTTTCTTGCTCGATATGATAGTATGCTATCTGGTTACTCTTTATCTTAACATGTATACTAGTCTCTTTAAACTGTCTTATAGTTATATGTTGGTAAAGCCCTTAGGATGTGTACTTGACTACGTGGACTATGATGCAGATCATACTAGTGGGGACATGGTAGTCCATAAGTACATCCTTCAAGGTCCCTAGTCGTGGGTGTATCGAGATGGGGCATCGATATACCAGAGTAGACTAGCGTATACGCTTCTCGACCCATGAGATGGGCGATGGATGATCCCACATCCATTGGTGTTTGACATCAGAGATGGTATACGGGTGCTCAGTGGAGACTGGGTACACTGGACGGACTCGCCGAGAACTCCCAGATGGTATTATACCTCACGTCAGATGGCAGTTCTCAGGTGACACTTGTGCAGGTTAGTCTGTAGACCCGAGATCGTCATAGAGTCTTGTGTGATTCCCACTGTGCTTTGATCTCCACCTTACCACGTCCATGAGGGCGTGCAAAACGGTGGTCTTTGGGTACCGTCCCGAGTCACATGGAGGCAATGAGCGATAGGAGGGGTTTCGTCTCTCCCGGTATTGGGGGTTGATGTTGCGCTGTGCTCGATTGGCCGTAACAGGGAAGTCCCTGGCCAGGGCTGATCAGAGATTTGCTGGTAAGTGTTACCAGTAGTTTCTCGACCCGTTATGAGCCTCACATCGGCACGACTTATCGAGTATTGGGGTCTGACGTTTACCACCCCTAGACTTGATATGCGACGTATCAGACGAACAGACCGGACTGTACGGTAAGTGTTACTGGTTGGATTCACAGGAGTATGAGCGGGCTAGCTCGTCGATCTTCTGATCGCTCAATACCCGGATGGCCGTTACGTTTAGCAGACCGCTTGCGGCTTGTGGATGCTTGATATGATCATCATCTGCTACCGGCGTATTGACGAGTCTTTAGAGTCCTACACAGAGGTTTCCTGGCTCAAGCGAAACGAAATAGGAGCGCATATGAGATATATGCGGGAGCGAGAATAATCCGTGTATGTGATACCGCATTTCATTCTCGCGTTAAATGTTTCGATTGGTTATATTCGATATGACCTAGTTATCGAATCATTGATTCGATAAATTGATACATTGGATACTAGTCGGTTATGTGTGACATGACCGGATCATTGAATCAAATGTTGATTTAATTATTTAATGTATAATTATATATTTGATATATTACTTTGCATTAACTAGTATTGGTTCACTTTATATAGATTTTCTCACTTAATGTACACATTGTATATGTGATATACTTTTGTACACTAGTTTGTATCATGTTTGATGATACTTGCTCACTTGGGTTTGTGTAAAGATTAGACCATGGTTATGTGAATGGTTAGGGTTTTGTTTATTCACTTATTTATTTATTTATTCATTTTGGATATTAGTAAGGATGGTGGCTTACTTTGTTTTTATGTTGAAACTTCTTGAAGCTTTGATTAAGTCAACCATTCTTATCTCATCCTTAACCCTAACCATTCCCACTAACTTTAGTTTAATCTCTACACTTGACCATGGTCAAGAGATGATAAGTATTCATATTAGTTTCATTTTTAAAATATCTTATCATATTCTTTTTCTCCTTGATCATCTTCTTCTTCAAGAAAAGCTTAAGGTCCATCAAAGGCATCTTGAGCTAAAGTGAGATAAATCCAATTCTAAAGTGAACCCACCTCCTATTTCTTCACCCTCTACCTCTTGCCAAGTTGTTTTGGGTGTTTTCTTCACAAGTTTCACAACTTGGTGAGGTTGGAGCTTGAACTTGTGATGCCTCGACGTAGATCGTCTTTGACACGAAGCCGACGACCTATTCCGCTCGCTTTCCCGATGAAGCCGATGAACGAGTCTAGGATTGGAAAAGGACAGCGAGAGGACCACTACGTGGAGCTAAGGAAGTGGATATCCGGATCTACAAAGGTTGTAGCATCTAACTTTTAGTTAAGTAGTTAACTAATTTTGTTTTTCGCCTAGACATCTAGCCGTCGATCCGTAGTCTAGGGTTTCTCGGCACCATATTTTTGAAATTGGCATGTTCGATGCCTTGTGAGACCTCTATAGGGTGCTTAGGAACCTTTCAAATTACACATCCCAACTCCACTGACAAGCCGCGGATCCGCCGCCAATAGTGGGTTTTGGCCGCGAATCCGCCGCTCTTTCGTGGGATCTTGGTCCCCAACTTCTGGGGCTTCATCTCTGAAGCACTTGGTGATCTTTTGAATATCTAGACTTTGAAATTTTTTTCTACGTTTCTGTCAGAATTGGTTTCTTCAATTTACTTGAATATTTTCGGCAAATTTGATCTCGTCAACTTGGATTTCCTTAAATCTTCAGTCATGATATAATTCTTGCACAATTATCTCAATAAATGATATTAGTAGAATTTGTTGAGATATTATCTTAATCATTTATCATGATATTTTAGCTTTAGGAGAATTGGTTAAAGATATTTAATAAGATAAGCATATTTAAATAGACCAAATATTACATGAATATTATATGCTTACATTTCCCTTCACAATGTTAATTATAATATATAAACACATGAAAATAGTTTTTTTATGGATAAACCGTTATATGTGTCATATTTATAATAAAAATCTTTTATTATATATAAATAGTAAGGAAAATGTCATATCAAAAGTGCAGTTTTATCAACTGAACATGCGTTTCTTTTAAAATAGTGCTTGGAGCGCCGGGCCCTGAGCGCCAGACATGGAGCGCTGGAGCGCTAAAGCGCTTCTTTTAGAATAGCGCACATGTGAGGAGCACGTGGCGCGTTTGACTTGGAGCGCTAGAGCGTTTCTTTTTTAAAATAGCGCTTGGAGCGCTGGGCGCTGAGCGCCAGACTTGGAGCGCTAAGGCGCCTCTTTTTAAATTGGAGCGCTAAGACTCTTTTTTGGTAGTTATGATTAATTTTGTGCTTTGAGAATTAAATTCTCGTTCATAAGAGACTTTGTCTCATAAATCTAAGAACTAAGTTTTTCTCTTTTTGATGAGATGCTAAGATCTTTTTGTTTTTGTGAAAAAAACCTTGTCTTATAGATCGGTGATCTAGAAAAAGAACCAAGTTCTTATGAGGTGAGAGTTAAACTTTAAAAAATTGAGGAGATACTATGATCTCACTCATTATCATTTACCTTGAAAAAAATTTCTTCTCCTCAGAGCTTGCTCTTCTATTTTTTTCTTTTCTGAAGATTGGGGGGGGGGGTTCTTCTATGTTTCTCTTTATTTTTTTGGAAAGAAGGATCATTGGTCTTTGGGACCCACCACCTCTCCGACACAATAAGAGATTACAGCGCCATATATCGAAGGTGTGGAGGGATGTACCCTTTGAACCATGTCCCACTCATCAGGGGGGAAGAACAGGCTGGAGCTTAAGCTTCTCGCTGCTGAAAAAGGTTTCTTTGCGTTCGTGCACGTGTTGGGCGCACATGTTTGCACGTAGCGCACATGGAGCTTGCGCATATGCGCATTATGGGGGGGCAGCTATGGCCATAACTTGGAGAACTAAGCTTCTTTTAGGATTGAATCCTCGCACGTGGTGCGCACGTGCGTTGTATGTAGCACACATGGCGCCTGCGTATTATGGGGGGCAGCTATGGACCTAACTTGGAGCACTAAGCTCCTTTGAGGATTGAATCCTCGCATGTGTTGCGCATGTGCGTTGCACGTGGTGCGCACGTGGCGGGCGCATGTGCGTTGCACGTAGCGTACATGGCGCTTGCGCATATGCGCATTATAGGGGGCGGCGGCTATGGCCCTAACTTGAAGCATTAAGCTCCTATGGAAAACTAATCTCATTTGAGAATTAAATTCTCTCACGTGCGTTGCACATGTTTGGATCACGTGTGTTGCACGTGGCGCGCATGTGGCGGGCGCATGTGCATTGCACGTGGCGCATGCGCATATGCGCATTATGGGGGCAGCTATGGCCCTAACTTGGAGAACTAAGCTCCTTTGAGAATTGAATTCTCATTCTTTTCTAAGAGATATCCCCTCTTATTTATATAGGAGTGGTAGAGAAGTGATCTCTCTTTTTCCCAATGTGGGACTAAAAATGTAACCTCCTATGTAGTAGAGCATTATTTAGATTACGCGTGCATAGCACATTTGCTCATATGTTTTGATCACGGATGAATTATGAGGCCCATAATATATCAATTCGAAGGATTTTTCGATACTCTTTCGATACCATCAGAATTTAGTTGGTTCTCATTTAGGAGTTTGTCAAAATACAATCCGGAAAATACTGGTTTATATTTTCTTAAGCGTATCGCTGTCATTTGATACCTTGGGCTCTTTTGCGCAGAAATTTTTGGCGGGAACAATCTGTGTCTGGCCGCGCCCCCAGTTCCTCTCGATGAGGTTCCTTAGGTTCCCTGGTGAGGTAATCTTCGAGCTGCCGTGACGAGTCCCGTCCGCATAACCCCGTCGAGGGAGGGAGTGTCGGTCTGCCTGGGTGTCGGCGAGCTGACCGACATCTCATCGGGAGGGACGGGGGCGCGAAGGGGCTCGGGGCGAGGCGCTCTGGCGATGGACCTCGGTGTTGAACTATGGGACGCCCAGCGGGTCATAGAATATGTTGGCCCGGGAGATCTGTGGCCGTGGGAGGCACCGAGGCGGTGGTCGGCCGTGCCGACACGAGCAGAGTCTCCTCTCTCTCTTTATGAGTCTCGGTCCCGAGGTAGGGGACCGGCGACCTGGGGAGCTTTCCCTGCCGTTTGGACACGGACGAGCGCATCCACGACGGACGCGGGTCGATCTATCCGAGCGGCTAGGGCGTTGATGGAGTTTGGGGGTGGAGATTCGTCCGCGGCTCCGTTATGAGGGAGGAGGCGGCTAGTGCTTGGATTGTAGCGGTGATTGCTCACTATTGGGTTGAGATCGGAAGATGAACGTTGTTCAGTGGAATCAAGGGTTCCCACAGACGGCGCCGGCTGACGGTTGTCGGATCACGTCAAGATGTTACCTGATTAGTCGAAAATATTGCATATTTTAACCGGCAATTTCCTCATCATTTGCATTCATATAGAAGTGTTCGGCATTCATATTTTACATATTAGCAAAACTGTCGCAAAATATCAGATTGCATGTATTAGACTCTAAAACCGACACTACAAAGGAAATTGACTACCTTTCATGGCATCGCATCATCCCTACATTTGCGCAACACTTGTTTTGAGATCTGTGCAGGAAAATCCAGAAGTAAGACCAAAAATGTACATGGTACCGATCAAACATTACGCCAACTCAATGATTTCAGATCTGGTATCAATCCAAAAGGGAAAATACAAATCAACATATCAGATAAAGCCCAAAATGTTAGCCAAAGACCAGTGCAAAAAGATCAAAGCCCAAGCCTCCAACATGGCCGAGGAACCGCGGCCGGAGCCTGCTTGCGCCGCGGTTCCGCGGCCGTTTTGCCTTGTCATCCACTCAAATTTCTGCACAACTCCTAACTCAGTGGCTACAGCTCAGAATAACACTCCAACTTCCAGAAGACTCCAGAGACTTCTGCCAGATCAGCAAACTTTGGGATCAACACTAAACTAGCCTTGTATTCTAGAACCTTCTCCCTAAACCCTAGCTTAAACCCTAAGCTAAGCCTAACAAAACTACTTCTAGAAGTCTTTCAACAAACTTTTGGAGGGAACTCAAAGGCTTAGGGTTTGGATGCTCTATAAATAAGACCCTAGGCTCACTTGTAAAAGATATAATTCATGAGCTTGGAAAAATCAATCCATTAGTTCATTTAGAGCCATTCTATCTCTTTCTTCATCTTCTTCTTCCACAAGTATAGTGAGAGGATTTGTATGAAACCTCAACCCTAAATTCCAATCAAAAGATAAGATCCCGAGTACCCATTCAAGCAAGAAGCCTTGCAACCTTTTAGGAGCCGAGCCGGTCTTCAACAGAGAAAGTGGTCCAAGCCGATCCGCGACTCACGGAGCCGAGCGAAGCCAAGTCGACAATTTAATTCTTCCTCTTGTAGTTCTTGAGCGACTGTAATCAAATTGTTGAGATAAATAAAAGGTGATATTCTTTTATCTTGTTTTCTTTAAATTCTTGTATCATGAGTCAATCTAAATTTCTAGTTATAATTCTTGTTGTGATGTTTGAGTAATACTCCGCTCGTCGAGGAGTCGAGACGATCAATAGAATGATGTTGTAATATATCTGAAAACGATTCTTGATTCCTACGAGTTTTGTAAACCCTAGCAAGTTCAAGAACCGACGACCCATTTCGTTGCGATGTTTTCTTGATTGATATCGCTCGAAATTGGGAAGTTACGATCGTTTCTTGAAATTGCTAGAGGCTAGAATGTGAATGATATCGACGAAAGAACAAGGGTTAAATGATGAAACCCTAGTTTCACGAGAAAGCCCTAACTCTCGTCGATCATCATCGATCTAGTATCAATTCTTCGAAGGACAAAAGCACGTTATCTTTAGATTACATCACGTCTATAGATCCGATCGATTCATACGAGCCTCATTTAGATTCTTGACATTTTGGTTGGAAATATTATCGAAACCCAATTCTTGATTGTTTATCAGTTTCTTGATTCTTGATTAAACATCGTGACACCTGAATCAATTGATAAATTCTTGAATCATGTTTTCTTTTCTTTTCGATTAACTTTTCGATTCAAACAAATCAAATATAAAAACGAATCGCACAATCCCTGTGGACGATCCGCACTTGCTTACGATCTACAACTGACACCGTAGTTGATTGCGGTCAAATATAATTTTTTGATTGTGAACTTCATTCAATTTTCTAATTACCGACACAAAGAGACTCTTATCGATTTGATTTACTCAGTCTCGTATTTTACGATCAATCAAATAGCACCGAAATCGGGGACTATTTGAATCGATACTTTTTACTTTTGACATTAACATCCAATCGGAAATTATAATTCTATCAAAATGGCGCCATTGCCGGGGATCGCGCGCTAATTCGTTTTATATCAAAGTTTGAATTGAAAGATTTATTTCATTGTGATTTTTTTTTTGAGATCAAAATTCGTGCAAACCCTAAACAATTTGTTGTGTTTCATTGCAAGGAGATCTGGAGCTTGCTGGGAATTTGAAAAAAATTTTGGAAAATACCAAAGAGCTGAGGGAGTCTACAGAAGCTCCCTGAAAAATTTTGGTTCAGTGATCCGACACTTCGACCGCGGAAGGGCGGCATTATAGGGCATTTGCGGCGGAACCGCGGCCCCTTTGAGGGTTCTCTGCAAATTTTTTCTCTCAGGTGATTTCTTATCTTCTTCTCTCTCATCTTTTTAGCTCCAACTGACAATTTTCTGCAAGATTCTTTGCAAAGAATAGCAGCTTGCAAATTGCAAAAATTAAATTTGTGCATGATTTTGTTTCTTGGTTGTTTGCATTATAAATACGGATATTAAGGGGCACGGCCAAATCCAAATTAGGTGGGGATTTCATTACCCTTCCTAGGCCCCGAAAACCACAAAACTTGCATCCGCATTGAACCACATTAACTAAAAGAAACTAGAGATGACTCTAAGGACTGTCGCGCTCAATTAGGACAGAAGAAGGCCGTGGGTAATTCATTGCTTATCCGAGTTTTCTTGTGGTGCCTAAGGCGAGTGTGTCTAAGGCTAGTGGTTTTTAATTAGGCCCACTACTTACCTAGTGGAGTACCTTCCCACTTACCTGGCACTTATCCGGCCATAGGGGGACAAAGAGGCAGTGGAGGATTCTATCCCCCGACTTGTCTTTTGGCAGTTAGGAGCGGTCTAGAGCCGGACCTAGGTGACCACTAGATTCTAGGGTTTGTGTGCTGCATTTGTTGTGTCGCATCATTTTTTCAAAAAAAATCCGTCCCTTTTTCAAAGCAAACACCGCATTCATTCATTTACCCCTAATTATAAGCCAACGCTGCCACTTGTACTAACCCTTTTTAGTACAAGATAGGCTGGACACGGGATTCTAGTGCCCGTTTAGACCGCATACCTCTTATCGACTCCGAAGTCGATATTTCTCCATTTACCATTCCTTTACCTCCTACCACACCCACACCGATGGATCCACCTCCATCAAACTTCTTTAACCCTAATCTGCCGCCGTCCGTTGGTGAGCAGAATCCACCCCGCATCTCTCTCCAGGAGAGTTGCTATCCACTTAGAGGTCCTATTTTGACCTGCTTATCCACACCACCAGCCAATGGGGATAACTTTGAGATTAAGCCCCAGTATAACAATCTTTTACCCAAATTCCACGGACTCGAGACTGAGGACGCTTACGTTTTCATTACCAAATTTGAAAACATATGCGCAATGATGGGTACGTCACAACTTTCAGTGGATGCGATGCGTCTACGACTTCTTCCATTTACATTGTGCGATATGGCCGAGAAGTGTCTATATAACACTACCGCACATTCTATTACGAATTGGGAAGAATTCGTCGCTGCATTCCTTAAGAAATTTTACCCAATCCAAAAGACGGCTCGAATCCGTAGCGAACTGAATCAATTTGCCCAGCTCCCTACCGAACCATTTTCAAAATGCTTTGAATGTTTCAAGGATCTATTGGTTCAGTGTCCTCATCACGGCATCCCGAGATGGGAGCTTTGCCGAATCATTTATGAGGGCATTAACCCAAGCACTAAACAGAGCCTTGAAAACATGTGTCAAGGTACTTTTATGACCAAGGATGACGGGGAAGCTTGGAAGTACTTAGAAGAGTTCGCTGAAAAATCACTACAGTGGGAGAGTGGAACCCAACCATTGAATAGGGGTGGCGTACACCAAGTAGATGTGTCCATAGGTGTTCGAGCTGAGATGGCAGTAATGCAAAAGAAGCTCGACGCTATGGAACACAAATTTTCTGCAGCCTCCCTAAACCCAATGTCGCTCCCCAAAACTGTTTGCGGGTGCTGTTCTGATCCTTCTCATTTAACGGAAGAATGTCCATTAAACTCTGCGTTTCAAGGTCACGAGCATTCTAAAACCGCATTTCAACGACCTCGAAACGATCCATATTCTTCCACGTACAATCAGGGTTGGAGGAACCACCCGAATTTTGCTTGGAACCAAAACCAATCTCAAAACACGGTTCCAAACACGAATAATTTTCAAAGGGCTCTTCCTCCACCACAACAGCAACCCCTTCAACTCACTCAGCACCCCTACCAGTCACAAAATTTCCAAAACGAGGGCAACACTCCTGCACAGTCTAATCCTATGCAGTCCTGTTCTGACGAGTTCTCTCAATTCACTCAAACCATGAAATCACTTTTATCAAATTTCATAGAGGTTTCGACTGAGGTTAGATCTTCCGTCAGTGAGATAAAGAAAAACTCAGCGTCCCAAGCTGAGAGTATCAGATCGATGGAAGATGAAATCGCACGCCTAAAAGCCGAAATGAGTACGAGAGAAAAAGGGAAACTTCCCTCTCAACCCCTACAGAATCCTGGGCATTACAATGTAAATGCCATCACAACGTTGAGATCGGGAAAAGTGCTGAACAATCATGTCGGGGAAGGTATTGATGATACTGAAAATCATATCAACACCCCGGCTGAGACCTTTCCACACACACACACTTCTCCTTCTGATCCTTCTTCTTCTACCATACCATCTTCTCGTGAGCCTATTCTCCATTTCCCATTAGGCTCTACACCTTCTCCCAACCCTTATAGTTCTCCACAGATGGTCCCCACACCTCTTTTGGGACCTCGTCTACCCCCTCTTCCTTCTCCTATGATGGACCCAGCACTTATTGCGAAAGCTCCTTATCTGAACCGGTTAAGGGGTAACAGAACGAGTCCTCATATGGAGAAAATTTTGGAAATGTTCAAACAGGTTAACATCAATATCCCTCTCCTAAATGCAATCCAACAAGTCCCCGCTTATGCGAAAATTCTTAAGGACTTGTGCACTAGGAAGAGGAAGACCCAAGTGCCGAAGAAGGTCTTTATGGCTAATAATATCAGCACTGCTTTTATTCCCCAGCTACCAAAGAAACGAAAGGACCCAGGATGTCCTACAATATCGATTTCTATTGGGGGTAAAAACATAAATCGTGCTCTTTTAGACCTTGGCGCAAGTGTTAACCTACTCCCTTATTCTGTCTATGAGCAACTAGGGATTGGAGAGCTGAAACCTGCTCACTGCACTCTCCAGATGGCAGACCGATCTATCACCAAACCAAGGGGTGAATTAGAGGATGTGTTGATAAAGGTCGGGGAATTTGTTTTCCTTGTAGACTTCATTGTGCTCGACACACATCCTGTAGCAAACCCCCGGGGCCAAATTCCGGTGATTCTAGGTCGTCCTTTCCTTGCCACTTCCAACGCTGTTATAAACTATAGAAACGGTTCAATGAACTTATCATTTGGAAATATGACCATTGAACTAAATATCTACAAAGTTGGAAGTCAGCCATCAGAACCCTCTGCTCATATTTTAGATGTGTGCTCTGTCCATGAGATCGCTCCCGATAGTTGTGGAGCTAAGGAACTTTGCTTTACTGATCTCGATGACATTACCACATCTCTGTTTGACTTTACACAAGATCTTAGTGAGGACACTTTACTTACACTTAAGTTCTGCACTTCTGACTTTTCTCCACCCGAGTCTGTATCTTTCACAGGCTCTGAGCTTCTTTGTAAATCCAAAAATCATTCAATGATACCTCCTTCTATCATTTCTCCGCCCGAATTAGATCTCAAAATTTTACCGTCTCATCTGAAATATGCTTATTTAGGTGAGAAGGAGACTTTACCGGTTATAATTTCTGCTTCTCTAGCATTAGAGCAAGAGACTGCACTTTTATCGGTTTTGAGATCTAACAAAGAGGCGTTTGGTTGGAGTATGGCGGACATCAAAGGGATTAGTCCCTTGATAGTTGAACATCATATACATGTGATGGATGATGCCAGACCAACCCGAGAACCACAGAGACGGTTGAATCTCGTCATGAAGGAAGCGGTCATGAAAGAGATCGTCAAATGCTTAGATAATGGTATTATATACCCCATCTCCGATAGCCAATGGGTGAGTCCTATACATGTCGTTCCTAAGAATTCCGGCATCACAGTTGTAACCAATGAGGCGAATGAGTTGATTCAGACACGCGTCCAAACTGGGTGGCGTGTATGTATCGATTATAGAAAACTCAACGCTGCCACGAGGAAAGACCACTTTCCTCTACCATTCATTGATCAGATGCTGGAACGCTTAGCGGGACGAGAGTATTATTGTTTTATGGACGGATACTCAGGCTATAATCAGGTCCCCATCGCCAAAAAGGATCAAGATAAAACCACTTTTACTTGTCCTTTTGGTACTTTTGCTTACAGTCGCATGCCCTTCGGGCTATGCAATGCTCCCGCTACCTTTCAGCGGTGTATGATGGGGATATTCTCTGATATGGTAGAGAATTTTCTGGAGATTTTTATGGACGACTTCTCGATTTTTGGAGACTCTTTTTCCTATTGCCTAGCTAATCTTGACGATGTTCTTACTCGTTGCAAAGAGAAGAACTTGACTTTGAACTGGGAAAAATGCCATTTTATGGTCCAAGAAGGAATTGTTCTTGGACATGTCATTTCACAGAAAGGCATTGAGGTTGACAGAGCTAAGATAGATGTCATTCAAAACCTCCCTCATCCCAAAAGCGTCAAAGATATTCGCTCTTTCCTTGGCCATGTGGGCTTTTATAGGAGATTCATTAAGGACTTTAGCAAAATTGTTAGTCCTTTAACTCTTCTCCTGGCCAAGGATACGATCTTCCATTTTGACTCGGATTGCGAGATAGCTTTCGACTCACTTAAACACCCACTCACTTCAGCCCCCGTTTTATCATCACCAAACTGGGACTACCCCGTTGAGCTGATGTGTGACGCATCTGATTTTGCAGTAGGTGCAGTCTTAGGACAGCACATCGAAAAGATGCCACACGTGATTTACTATGCTAGTAAGACCCTGAATGATGCGCAAATCAATTATACAACCACAGAAAAAGAACTTTTAGCGGTTGTATTTGCATTAGAAAAATTCAGGCCTTACTTAATTGGCTCTCCTATAGTTGTGTACACTGACCATTCCGCTTTAAAACATCTTCTGGCGAAGAAAGATGCAAAAGGTCGACTAATACGTTGGATCCTTCTGTTACAAGAATTCGATCTTGTTATCAAAGATAAGAAAGGATGTGAAAACGTAGTAGCCGACCATCTTTCACGCATCATTTCTTCTCCTGTGACCCTGCCGATCAATGACTCGTTTCCTGACGAACAACTCTTGAGTGTATCCAATGAACCATGGTTCAGGGATATTGTGAACTATCATGCCACGGGACTGATACCCAGCGATTGGTCGAAACAGGACAAATACCACTTTCTATCCCAAGTAAAACACTTTTACTGGGATGAGCCATATCTGTTTAAATATTGTCCTGATCAGATCATTCGCCGGTGTGTCCCAAATGAAGAGTTCAAGAGTGTTCTTTCTTTTTGTCATGATCAGGCCTGTGGGGGTCACTTCGGTCCTAAAAAGACAGCGGAGAAGGTTTTGCAATGTGGATTTTATTGGCCGACCTTATTCAAGGACGCATTTGAACAATGCAAAACCTGTACACAATGTCAGTATACGGGTAGAATCTTCCGGAGGAATGAAATGCCTCAGCAACCCATCTTCGTTGTTGAAATATTCGATGTTTGGGGCATTGATTTTATGGGTCCTTTTCCCAACTCCTTTGGGAATTTGTACATACTGCTGGCGGTTGATTATGTCTCAAAGTGGGTAGAAGCCATTCCATGTCGCACTAATGACAAGAAAGTTGTCATTAAGTTCTTAAAAGAGAATATCTTCTCGCGATTTGGACACCCACGCGCTATTATTAGCGATAATGGGACACACTTCTACAACAGATCTTTCGAGACTCTGATGCGGAAATACTCAATCAACCACCGACTTTCTACACCCTATCATCCCCAAACAAGCGGGCAGGCTGAAATCTCAAAAAGACAAATCAAACTTATCCTGGAGAAAACTGTTGCTAAGAATAGAAAAGATTGGTCGACCAAACTGACGGATGCTCTTTGGGCATTCCGAACTGCATATAAAACCGACCTAGGGATGTCTCCATATAGGATAGTGTTTGGGAAAGCATGCCACTTACCTGTCGAGATAGAACATAAAGCATTGTGGGCCATTAAAGAAATAAATTTTGATCTAAACCTTGCTTGCAACTTTCGGAAGCTGCAACTTAATGAGCTAAGTGAACTCCGCGATGAAGCTTATGATAACGCTGTAATCACAAAGAATAGGACTAAGGTTTTTCACGATAAAAACATTTTCACCTGGTCAACAAGTCCTTCTTTATGATTCACGATTACACCTTCACGCGGGTAAGCTCCGATCTCGATGGAAGGGACCTTTTGTTGTGCGGTCTGTATACCCGCACGGGGTAGTAGAAATAGAAAATGTTAAAAACGGCACATTTTTCAAAATAAATGGACATAGATTAAAGCCGTATTTTTCCACTGACCCCACGGAGGAGCTCTTGTTCTTACAAGAGCCAGTTTATTTGGATTAAAATTCCTCCGTCTCACCTTCATGTCCAGTATATCATTGCATCATTTTTTTGAATGAAGGTGAGTGAAAAGAATAAGTTTGGGGGAAGTTCTTCACTTATATATTTTGCCCCCACTAATAATTCCTCCCAGACTTACAGGTTTTGTAGATATAGCTGTCGGCAACAGTGAGAACACTGTTGGAAACAAGTTTGGGGGAGGTTTGTGCTTATTTTTGCATCATTTGCATATCATTTGCATAAGCACAAAACATTTCTTTTTTAAAAAATCTATAAAAAATTGAAAAATTTTCAAGTATAAAAATAACTTTAATATTTACACTTTTTTGTATATAAATAAGATAACGAAAGTTTAGATAGTGAACAATTACATTCATGAGATTAGAAAAATTTAAGAAAACTAAGAAAATTAGAAGTTTTCTTATACGAACTAGTAATAAGTAGTTATGAGCCGTTGTCCCAAGGGTTAGTAAGATGAAAGACGTCACTAATCTGAGGATAAAAATAAGTCTGAAAAATAGTTTCTATTCTGGAAGCCAAACATTTTGAACGTTGCTACCCTTCTATTCGCACTTACACACGTCTTAAAGCCTGGGATAGTAGAGGATACCTTGAAATGCTCTTGTCTTAAAGCCAAAAGTATGAAGGAAAAAAAAAGTGAATAAAAAAAATATATAAAGTGGTGAGAAAAATGGACACTGGTTTTGTTATCACCGAGGGCAATAAAAAATATATAGCGAGGGTGCTTCTTCACCTAGTGCCCTAAGGCCAACTGGTCTGGGAGTCACTGCTATGCCTGAGGTGGTGCAAGACGAGGAAAATACACCAAGTAAGCAAGCACAAGAGTAATCGGTCGGTTAGTACCTCAAGAAGTATTAACAGTCGCATGAAAGTGTGTGAGCAACCTCATCTAAATATTCATTAATTAAAAAGTACTGAGGCTGATGGGCAAGAATATGATAGCTTGAATTGAATTCTCCGGGTGTAGGGATGTCCTTACACACACGCAGGGTTATATGATCGATGTTTGGAAGAAAGATAGGAATGAAGAATAAGACGATATTTTATTGAGGGAGGACGTGATTTCTAACATCTTTTCATGACCATTAAGATAGGGCTCATGACAACCGAAAAGCTAGCTTAGTTGGAAACCCTAATTTTCAAAGCTTTTCGTTTACAATTCTTTTCTTTAAATGTAATATTCATGATCTTTCTTTTATTATTGGATTTTATGGGTGCAATCCGCTGAAAACACTCAGGAGACAACACTCCTCCTACTAGGGACACCTAGAGGTTTAAAGGCTTGTTGCACGTGCTCAGTGCAATCGTGTTGCCTACGAAAGTGTGCTAGTTAGTTTTTCTCTTTCTTTATTTTCTCCTTCTCTTTTTAATAAAACAGTTCGCTCGAGACGATCGAAATTAAGTTTGGGGGAATTTGATTAGTCGAAAATATTGCATATTTTAACCGGCAATTTCCTCATCATTTGCATTCATATAGAAGTGTTCGGCATTCATATTTTACATATTAGAAAAACTGTCGCAAAATATCAGATTGTATGTATTAGACTCTAAAACCGACACTACAAAGGAAATTGACTACATTTCATGGCATCGCATCATCCCTACATTTGCGCAACACTTATTTTGAGATCTGTGCAGGAAAATCCAGAAGTAAGACCAAAAATGTACATGGTACCGATCAAACATTACGCCAACTCAATGATTTCAGATCTGGTATCAATCCAAAAGGGAAAATACAAATCAACATATCAGATAAAGCCCAAAATGTTAGCCAAAGACCAGTGCAAAAAGATCAAAGCCCAAGCCTCCAACATGGCCGCGGAACCGCGGCCGGAGCCTGCTTGCGCCGCGGTTCCGCGACCGTTTTGCCATGTCATCCACTCAAATTTCTGCACAACTCCTAACTCAGTGGCTACAGCTCAGAATAACACTCCAACTTCCAGAAGACTCCAGAGACTTCTGCCAGATCAGCAAACTTTGGGATCAACACTAAACTAGCCTTGTATTCTAGAACCTTCTCTCTAAACCCTAGCTTAAACCCTAAGCTAAGTCTAACAAACTACTTCTAGAAGTCTTTCAACAAACTTTTGGAGGGAACTCAAAGGCTTAGGGTTTGGATGCTCTAAAAATAAGACCCTAGGCTCACTTGTAAAAGATGTAATTCATGAGCTTGGAAAAATCAATCCATTAGTTCATTTAGAGCCATTCTATCTCTTTCTTCATCTTCTTCTTCCACAAGTCTAGTGAGAGGATTTGTGTGAAACCTTAACCCTAAATTCCAATCAAAAGCCAAGATCCCGAGTACCCATTCAAGCAAGAAGCCTTGCAACCTTTTAGGAGCCGAGCCGGTCTTCAACAGAGCAAGTGGTCCAAGCCGATCCGCGACTCACGGAGCCGAGCGAAGCCAAGTCGACAATTTAATTCTTCCTCTTGTAGTTCTTGAGCGACTGTAATCAAATTGTTGAGATAAATAAAAGGTGATATTCTTTTATCTTGTTTTCTTTAAATTCTTGCATCATGAGTCAATCTAAATTTCTAGTTATAATTCTTGTTGTGATGTTTGAGTAATACTCCGCTCGTCAAGGAGTCGAGACGATCAATAGAATGATGTTGTAATATATCTGAAAACGATTCTTGATTCCTACGAGTTTTGTAAACCCTAGCAAGTTAAAGAACCGACGACCCATTTCGTTGCGATGTTTTCTTGATTGATATCGCTCGAAATTGGGAAGTTACGATCGTTTTTTAAAATTGCTAGAGGCTAGAATGTGAATGATATCGACGAAAGAACAAGGGTTAAATGATGAAACCCTAGTTTCACGAGAAAGCCCTAACTCTCGTCAATCATCATCGATCTAGTATGAATTCTTCGAAGGACAAGAACACGTTATCTTTTGATTACATCACGTCTATAGATCCGATCGATTCCTACGAGCCTCATTTAGATTCTTGACATTTTGGTTGGAAATATTATCGAAACCCAATTCTTGATTGTTTATCAGTTTCTTGATTCTTGATTAAACATCGTGACACCTGAATCAATTGATAAATTCTTGAATCATGTTTTCTTTTCTTTTCGATTAACTTTTCGATTCAAACAAATCAAATATAAAAACGAATCGCACAATCCCTGTGGACGATCCGCACTCGCTTACGATCTACAACTGACACCGTAGTTGATTGCGGTCAAATATAATTTTTTGATTGTGAACTTCATTCAATTTTCTAATTACCGACACAAAGAGACTCTTATCGATTTGATTTACTCAGTCTCGCATTTTACGATCAATCAAATAGCACCGAAATCGGGGACTATTTGAATCGATACTTTTTACTTTTCACATTAACATCCAATCGGAAATTATAATTCAATCATTACCTTCCGTAGATCTGCTGTTGGCGATAATGGACGGCTGAGATTGAGTTGGAGTTTGCCTCCTGAAGCGTGTGGATCTCAATGGGTTTGAGGTTGAAGTGGCCGAGCTACCTTCAAGGAAGTCCCGGGGTGGTGTGCCACCGAGGACCCTCCGACGATCAAGTTATACCGGATATTTGAGTAGAGTAACGGCCTAGTGAGGAGAAAAATGACTTACTTGAACCGTTTGAAGAGGGGTTTATATAGTGGTGGCAACAGGCAGGCAGGCGCGAGAATCACGCCGGCCGTTACGCTCCCGGCGTCACGCCCGCGTGATAGGCGGGATCCCGCATTAATGATGAGATATGCTCGTTAATGGGGGATCATGATGGCGTGGAACTCGGGACGTGGCCGGCGGATATCTCGCACATAGCGAGATTCACGGAGGTGAGGCGATTGCGCCTTCGATTGGTGCCGTTGGTCGGTCATATGAGACCGAGGAAGGTGAGCTCGGTGGGAGGCTCGGGGACGAGCGGGAGGACGGGGTATCTTGGTTCTGCGGTAGCCCGGAGACGAGCTGAGAGGGCCGAGGATGCCAATTGTGCAGGGGGCTCGGAGGTGAGCCAACGGTTGTTTGCAAGGCGGGCATAGGAGTGGTGTGATCAGTCGCAGAGGGTGGGCTACATTCATGGGCCGCAGACCCGGGGTATTTTACCGACATACCGTTCCTGGTCTTTTCTTACTAGCTTCGGGACACGTCATCTGTCATGTGTCACAATCTGGGAGATCACCGATATCGAGCATCATAAGAGAGTGAACATGAAACACCACAATGTGCTAATGATAGTCGGACTGCCCAGTTAGAGAAATGATATTAAAAAGAAAGAGTTGTTTATGATTTTGGGATTGTGATTTACGAAGAATGCATTATTCCCTTTCACTAATACTTGGACCATCCAATTAGAGAAATAACATTCTAAAACGGATGTAATAACCAGGGTTGTGGTAGAAGTGCTACTTTCGCTGATTTTATTGTGGATTTGCCCGAATGAGAAGGCTTCGAAAATAAGTGTTGCCATCGATATTTCTATTAATATTAATTGATCGTATTAAATTACTTGCCTCATGATTATGGCGAAGTAAGTTGAGATATCAACCATTCTCCATAACAAATTAAAATCGAAAAATTCGTATTATGGGGTAAACATATATCATATGCCAATTGCTCTCCAAATGTATCTAAAAGAGATTTTTTTTTCAATCCATATATCAAGAAATAGATAAGTGGAGGGTGTTTCCATCATTAATCCGATAATCAACTATTTTTTTTAAATAAAGGCTTAATTCCCGCATGCTACCAAAAACTTAAAGATTGTGGCAAGTTACTACCAAATGTACGAAAATTTATAAAATTAATATTAAATAAACTACCAAACCTAAACTTATTTAGTAAATGTTCAATAAACTATCAATTATTTTTAGTAAATATTTAATAAGGTACCAAACAAGTTTCCTAAATATTCATTAACTACCAATCTAATTTAAGAAAGCTTAAAAATGTCAGTACACTTTGATATTCTTCAGTAATTTTAAAACAATTTGATAGTTACTTATCTTACAACATCTACTAAGCTTTTGGGAATTAATACTTGATAAAATCTCTTATATAGATAATATTTCACATAATAGGAGATTTGTACGTAGATGAAATATTCCAAAAATTCCAGAAACTATTTCTTGTGTAACAGATACCGAGTAGGGATGAAAATTGGGTTGGATTTGATATGAACCCGGCTTAAATTTTCCCAGTTCTTTTGGACAGTGCATACTTGCACCAACCATATCCGATGGGTTGAAAATTAAATGAAAATTTTTGGGTGGTGTATAGATTAAGCGTTAAACCCGTCTGTCTGAACCCAAAGCCCAGTCAAACTGGTTTCCTATATCGGCCCGACTCTATATATTTCACTTCTTATACTATAATGTGCATATTTTAATTTATTTCATGGTGTCTAATTAGTGTAATTTTTAGGAGTAATCTTTAAATCTATCTTATATAAATGTATAGTTTTATCAAATTATAAATTATATATATATATATATATATATATTTGGTAGAATTCATCTCAAGTATTATAATTACAGTCACTTTGATTATTTATAACGGACAAAGCCCAAAAACCCGCAAAGATTGAGCCGTCCGCCTAAACCTGAAACCCGTCCAAACCCGTCCGAAACCCGAATTTGCACGTTCAGGTTTAACACATTATATACATGTCTGGTTTGGACGGGTTTTGGAATTAGGTTATAATCTTTGGATCGGGTATAAAATTTCTTAAAAACCCGTCCAACCTGGCCGCGCTTTCACTCCTAATACCGAGTGAGTTTATAAAACCCCAAAATCCCTTTTATGAAAAAGTTTGCAACACAAAGCTATGATGCACCATTGCAATCATCTACAGATGTCCAAACCACCTTGATTTTTCCACTTGCAAATATCATTAAGCGTGATGGTAAATTTTTTTGAATTGCACCCGAAAAAACCTCCGCAGATATGCTTCTATGCTCCACTTCGTTTTAAACCAGTTTTGGAAAATTAGAAACTTTTGAATGGTCGTGGAAAATTGTGTTTATGAGTGTTTTAAATACAGCAGTCAAGATGGTGTCGTAAATAGCTAGCCGCAATGAGTACGGGCCGTCCACAGGGAAACGGTAAACTGCTTTTCTTGCTTTAGACGAGTTGATATGAGAAAGATGGAATTGTTATCGTTTATTACTAAGAATATTTGAAAAGTTTATAATAGAATGACTTGTAGGATTTATATGATTTAGTAGTTAATGGAAGGAAATTTTAAAAATAATTCTTTTTATTTTTTAATTATTTATTACTAGAGAAATAGCGATGAATGTGCATTAGGGTTCTTGTAGAGAATTAGGATTTCCCCCTACTGACTTTTGTCCTTTCATTAATTCATATTTGTCTTAAGCCCTTAACAAAACGATTATTAACGAATCTCATACCGTGGTCATGATTATCATGAATTGATAGTGCGCCCGATAAGAGCGTTAATATTTATTTTACTAAAACTTATAAAAATTAAAACTTTATAAGGAATTTAAGAGGTATTTTTCATCCATTATTTTACCTTATCCTAAAAATCCGAGTAAGAATTTACTCGTTCATGTAGATCAATGAAGAAGAAGAAAGGTAGAAGAAAACGGAATCCATAATTAAAATTAAATATGTAGAAAGTAAATGCAGAATGTAAATGCAAAATGTAAATGCGGAAAGTAAATGCGGAAAATAAATGCGACAAAATTAAAATAAAGAACTATCTTTATTGATTAACTATTGCATTACAAAAATTACTCGCTGAAAAACCAAATTACAAAACCCATGGTACACTTTAACCGTGGATTCGCCGCCCCTCTGTGGGTTTGTGCTTCCAAATTCTTCGTGCCTTTTTCTCTCGATATTCGGAGATCCTTGTAATAAAAATATTCTGAAAATATTTCTCTTAATTTCTTCCGTTACGAGATTCTTCAATTTGCTCCTAATATTCGGTAGATTTGGTTTTGTAATAAATTTGCTATGAATCTCCTACTTTTATTTCAGATTCGAACTGATCTATTATAATACCTGCACAATATCTCAAATTCAATTGTTAGTAGTATTTTTTTTGGAGATATTATTCCAACCAATTATATGATATGATATCTTAAGAATATTGGTTAAGAATATTTGATATGATATTCATATTTTAGTAATAAATAATCTCATGAATATTTCATTTAAATATGATATGCATATATTTTCCCTAATTATATTAATTATAAATGAAGAAATATATGAAAATAATCATTTTACAAATTAACCCATATATGTTCTTTATTTACAATTAACACCTTTTAATAGTTAATAATAATAGGGAAAATGTCCATACAAATGTGCAATAAATTTGACTGATCAAATACCTAAAAACTTATTTTTGATCGTCCCGAACAAATTATTTATTAAAAAGAAAAACCTATCATATTTTCGTAGGTAACACGATTGCACTTAGCTCATGCAACAAGCCTTTAAAGCTCTAAGTGTTCCTAGTAGGAACGTTGTCTTCTGAGAGTTTTCAGCAGATTACACCTATAAAATCCTAAAATTTAGAAAATAAAGGAAAGAAAACGAAAATTACATGAAAAAATAAGAAACATATAAAAGAAAAAAACTTGAGAATAAGAGTTTCAAACTACACTAGATTTTTAGTTGTCATGAGCCCTATCTTAATGGTCTTGAAAAGATTTTGGAAATCATATCATCTCTCAATAAAATATCATTTTTAGTTTTTCTCCCCACCTTTCCTCTAAATATCGATCATATACCCCTACGTATGTGTAAAAAACATTCTTACACTTAGAGAATTCAATTCAAGTTATCATACATTTTGTTCTTATTTCTTAGTACTATTTCGACGGTGATATTGTAGATGGATTTTTTCACACATTTTTCATGCGACCGTTAATACTTCTTGGTGTACTAACCAACCGATTACCGGATGTGCTCACTTATTAAGACGTAATTAGCAATATCCTAGTCTTGCAACACCTAAAACTTAGCAGTGACTCCCAAACCAGTTGGTCTAAGGCACTAAGTGATAAACCACCCTCGCTATATTCTTTTTATACTGCCTTAAATAATTAAAAAACCAGTGTTTATTTTTCTGCACCATTTATATTTTTGTTATTATATATATTTTTATCTTCATATTAAGGCTTTTAGAAAAGAGTAATTCAAGGTATTCTCTACTATTCTAAATTTCAAGATGTGTGTAAGTGCGTAAGTAGGGTATCAACATTCAGAAGTTTGGACTCAAGAATAGAGACTATTTTTCAGACTTATTTCTATCCACAGATTAGTGATTCTTTCATCTTACTAACCCTCAGGACAACTGGTCATGACTACATATTATTAGTTTCATTTTAAAATATCTAATTTTCTTGCATTTCTTAAATCTCTTCCTTTGTTTCATAGGTATTTTTCACTTTCTAACTTTTATTTTCAAAAATTTATGCAATACAATATTTACATATGATGCGAGCAAACCATCCATACAAACCATTTCCCCAAACTTGTTTGCAGCAATGTCCTCACTGATATTGTTCTGTAAGCTCAAAACCTGAAAACTAGAAAAAACAATTTAATAAGATGGTATAAAGAAGGGGCAAGAGTGAATGATAGTAAAATCCTCTCCCAAACTTGTTCTTGGTTCACAATCATGGAAAAATTTCCTTTCTTTTAAGAGCCATTTTAAAAATATTTTTCTTCTTTCCCTCCCCAAACTTGAGTAAAACAGTGTTTTCATTATAAGAGAGGAAAATTAATATTATCGGTCTATACAAAACTTTACAAAGACCAAAAGTTAAAACCAACCATTCAAATATTTTATCTAGGTAACCCCATGGTTGATTGAAAATTGTGTAGAAGAATACTCGAGACTGTATAAGAATAGAGGTTGTATCATATCTCCAGTAAAAGAAATAGAAATGAGAGTAACGATAAAAGACGAAGGGGGGGGGGGGGGTAAGATAAGAGATGTAATCGAAAGGTTTTACATTTCGGTTGGTGGAGACAAAAAATTGAGTGTGAACAAAAACGAGAATGTGGTAAATAAGGAATGGGTGGAATAGTCGTATTCTCGTATGTGATAGGAAGAAATGATAGCGGTTCAACTTCTTCGGCCTCAAAGGGAGGCGCACAAATTTCCGGTGGAGGTTAATTCATCATAGCATCCAAGTCTTTAAGGAATGCGAGTTCTTCGGTGAAAATATTTTCGAAACATTCATCGATGGTCCGAATGATGATCTCATCGGAACGAAACGAATCGATATCTATATCATTAGAATAGGCAGATTCACTAGGAAGGTTTAAAGTTTCAAGGCCAATCTGATGCGCACCAGGATTCGAAACACTCGATTCGTCAGAAATTATGGAGGTAGGAGACTTGAAAAGACCGTCTCTCTCATTCTTAAAAGAGTCTAAATCAAGTGGTCTTTCAAGAATCATAGAACTCGAAATATCGGAGTGAGGTTAACCAAATCCCTGTGGAATTGAAAAAGGATGAGAAGAACAATAGAAAGTGTGTAATGAAATGGGTAAACGAACTTGAATGTTGAGTATTGTTGATCCAGATGTGGGAGATGAAAGCTGAATATCGTTTTGCATATCGGATAGATCGATGGTAAGAATAGAATCGGTTAAATGCACAGGAAGATGTTCACATGAAATGGAAGGGAAATGATGGATCGGTGCATTCAACTCATCCAACATAGCGAATTCATGTTCAAAGATATTCACATTATCGATCTCACTAGTATCTTTAGTCAAATCAAATGAATAGTTTTTTTAAAAATTCATCAATTATATTATCCTCAATTGATGGGTCACTAGGTTCACTTGATAGAATTGGAAGGTTTGAAATGCCAAGTTTAGTCGGATAAGGATCGATTTGATTTGGAATGGGTAAGGCTCTTTTTCACACTCACTATTGGGCAAGTCAAACATGTTATTCTCAGACACCTCATCAATTAGATTATTAAGCAGTTGATCATCAAATACATTCGGTTAGAGTTCAGGATGAAAGGTGTCGAGATCAAAAAAATTGGTTCTGGTTTGACTTGGAGGGATCCCTAATTCATTCTCACCACTCAATTCCAACTCTAGTTCAAAACGAGACATGGTTTGTGAAAAAATTTCAATGAAGGATTCTTTTTGAACCATGGAACTTCCTAATTGATTATCAGAAGTATTGTCTGGATAAGGTGCAACAGTTGAGTATGGTTGGACTGGGTTTAATTGTTGGCTATGGGCGAGTTCAATATGTTCTGCAATAGAAATAGGTTTACGAATTGCCACATTAGCCTCAAGAGAAATATCAACATGAGAGGGTGTGAAAGTTTGGTACTGTTGATAAGAGGTAGAAGGGTGTATCCAATTTTCATATATAGGATTAGGATCAACATTGTGATATGAAGAAGATTGAGATTGGTTAAATTGTTGGCGACTGGCTTTTGCAATTTGCTCAGCAATGGTCATGGGTTTAGAAGTTGCCATATTCGCCTCAAAAGGAGTATCAATATTTTCATATGGAAATAGTTGTAACTGTTGTCCTAATGGTTTTAGAGAAGTGAAAGGTATGAAACTTTTGCTACAAGCCTTCGCAATATGCTCAGCGATGGATATATGTTTAGAAGTATCTTCATTAGCCTTAAAAGGATTATCAACATAAGAAGGTGTTGAATTTTGACATGGTTGATAGGATTTTGAGTGAGGTGTCCAACTATTATTTCTAGAGCGTTCTATCCTATCCGTTAAAGAAATGGTAGGGTCGGAATTACTACGAAAGCAATAATGATATAAAGAAATATCTGATTGTGTGTAGCAAAACTCACCAAGGGTTGGTCGATTTGGGTTACCCATCATAAAAGAGTGAAAAGAAAAGAGGGTGAAATGGTAATTTTTAAATTATTTTTTTTGAAATTTTGAAATTGTTTTGTTTTGGAAAAGGGACTCGACACACTCTTTGCGTCAAGCGCTGTACCGAGATCAACCAAACACAAACGTGCACAAACAGTCCCTAGAGGTAGGGTCACCTAGGTCAAATCATTAGACCGCTCCTACACTTCCAAAGGATAAGATATAAGATAAATCCTTTTTCACCTCCTTATCAATCTTGCAGCCAGATAAGTGCCAGGTAAGTGGGAGATATCCGCTATACGAATCACCGAAATAGCGGGCCTAATTAAATAACCACTTTCTTAGTCACACTTTCCTTAGACACCAAAAGAGAAAAGCGGATAAGCAATATATTACCCAAGACCCTCATTTGTCCTAATTGAGCACTATTATCCTTAGAGACTTGGTCTAGGTATTTTTTTATTAATGTAGGGCGATAGTATACTCGTTTGAGATTTGTGAGGCCTAGGAAGGGTGATGAAATCCCCACCTAATCTGAATTTGGGTTTCTTGCATCTTAATGTCCGTTTTAAACATGCAAAAAAAACCAAAATTTAAAACACGCAAAAAGACTTTTTTAGCAGTACTGCTTGCAAAGAATCTTGCAGGTAAAAACAGTTTATTGAAGTTTTAGAGGAGAGAGGAAGACTATAGGATAATACAAGAAAATTTTAGGGGCTTAACTCCCCACTGTGGCCGTGCTTCCGCCGCCCAATGCCTCTTTTGGCCATGGTTCCGCCGCTAGTTGATGGAATATTTTCTCCAAAAGTTAGCACCTAACTCCACTGCTCCTCTTCTCCTACATGATAGTCTCTGAATCTCTGTTGGTTCGCTCCAAGTGCTTCAGATTTCTTGCAAAACGCGCACAAAAATCGTTAAAAATACAAAATGCGGTTTTTTATTTATATTTATATTTTTTATGTTCTCTGGTTTTATATTAGAAATCAAGCCGAATAATAAGAAAAATAATTATGACTGTCTCCCCGGCAATGGCGCTATTTGATTGGTCGTGGAAAATTGTGTCTATAAGTGTTCTAAATACCGCAATCAAGACGATGTCGTAAATAGCTAGCCGCGATGAGTACGGGTCGTCCACAGGGAAACAATGAACTTCTTTTCTTGTTTTAGATGAGTTGATAGGAGAAAAGTGGAATTGTTATCGTTTATTACTAAGAAGGTTTGAAAATGTTATAATAAAAGGGCTTGTAGGGTTTATAGGATTTAGTAATTAATGGATGAATGTTTTAAAATAATTCTTTTTATCTTTTAATTATTTATTACTAGATAAGTAGGGATGAATGTGGATTGGGGTTCTTGTAGAAAATTATGGTTTCTCTCTATTGGCCCTTGTCCTTCCATTGATCCCTATTTGTCTCAAGCCCTTAACAAAACGATTATTAACGAATCTTAAATCGTGGTCGTGACTATCATGAATTGATAGTGATTGATTTTTTTCGATGTCGTGTTTAGAATATTTCACAACCAAAGAAATTTATACCGCAATCAATTGACGGTGTCTATTGTAGTTTCGTCAATGAGAACGGATCGTCTACTGAGAAAGTGTGATTTGCTCGTTATTTTTTTAGTTGAGTCGAAAATTAAAATGTAAAAGAAAATGATTAAAGAATTATGAAATTTAGTTTCAAGAATCGTCAAGAAAATAAAGATCAAGAATCAAGAATTGTCCAAATCGAATGAATTATCAAGATTTGTATAGAGGCTTGTAGGAATCGATCCAATCGATAGTGATGATGAAGAATGATGATTACAAATTCTTATCTATTGAATATTTGTTATTAGATCGATGATAATCAACGAGATTTAGGGATCTAGTGAAGAAACTAGGGTTTCTTCATCATCATCCCTTGTCCTTTCCTTAATTAGCATTCAAATTCTAGCCTCTAGGAAATTCAATCGTCGATCATTGATCCCTAATTTAGAGCGAAAACATTCAAGAAAGCATCTCGCTCAAAACTAGGACATCGTTGATTCAATTTCCTAAAGTTTACAAAACTCATAAGACTTAAGAATCGTTCAAGAATTTAATCATCATCATCTATCTATTTTCTCGATTCCTCCACAAGCGGAGTTTTCACTCAAACATCATGAAAAAGGAAACAATCAAGAATTGATAACTCTTCATAATGCTCAAATGTAAAGAAAAGCAAGATCAAGAATTTTCACCTTTTATAAATCGACGTTTCGTTACAATTCACTCAAAGATTACAAGATTTTGAGGAGAGAACTCAATCATCGATACTAGTTTCGCATCGCCTTCTTGAGACACGGATCGTCGTGGATCTCTTGCTCGGATGAAGATCGGCGTTGCTTCAAAAGCTTGTTGAATGCTTGCTTGATTTGGTACTCAGTGGATCTTGATTTTGGCTTTGGAATTGGATTAGGGTTAGGGTTTTGAGTTGCAAGTTGTGTCACTCAACTTGTGGAATTTTGGCTCAATTTTCAACAACCTTTTTAATGAAGCCTTGGGTCCCTTTTTATAGTCTTCTTCTTTAGCTTCCCCTAGAAGCTTGATCTAGCTTCCTTTAGAAGCTAAGCTAGGTTTAGCTTCCCTTGTAAGCTTTGTAGTTGAGGAGAAGCTTCTAGATTAAGATAGTTAGCTAGCTTGCATGAGAAGCTTGGTAGGTATAAGGCTTGCATAAGAAACTTGGCTGTTAGAAGGGAAGCTTCTTGAGATCTCTGGAGACTGAAGTGTCTTGAAGAAGTTAGGCTATTGAAAGGAGAAGCTTGAGAAAATATTCTGCCCCTGATGAGTCAACGCGGCCGCGGATCCGCGGCGGATAGGCCAACTCGGCCGCGGATCCGCAGCCGTTTGGTGGATTTGCTGCATGGATTTCTCAGGTTGATTTGGTGCTGATCCATAGGGCCTTATTTTATGTCTGGAATCTTTTTATACTTTCTTGTTTACTGCCAGATCATAAGTCTTGGACTTGGTGTATTTTTATCAGCACTTTTATGATTCCGGTTCTTTACCTGGAGAATTTCCTGCACATAATCTCGAGACAAGTGTTGATTCACAAAAGATCATGCGTGCAATAATAAACACTCAATTTCCTTCAAAATGCCGGTTATAATGTATAACACATGTTATTTGATATTTTGCAGACGATTTGCTCATATGTGCTTTATTTATACCAAACATGTTTAGATGATTACAAAGAGCAGGGAAATTGATGTGTTAAAAATGCAATATTTTCGACTGATCAATAGCGAGCTTGATAAGAGGGTTAATATTCATTTTACTAAAGTTTATAAAAATTAAAACTTTAAAAAGAATTTAAGAGATATTTTTCATCCATTATTCCGCCCTATCCTACAAAGCCTAGCAAGTAAGAATTTACTCGCTCATGGAGATCAATGAAGTAGAAGAAAGGTGGAAGAAAACGGAACACACAATTAAAATTAAAAATGCAGAAAGTAAATGCAGAATGTAAATGCAGAAAGTAAATGTGACAAATTAAAAGAAAGAACTATTTTTATTGATTAACTGTTGCATTACAAAAGTTGCTCGCTGAAAAACCAAATTACAAAACCCTAGTTTTCTCTAGATAGCTTGGTCGGTAGATTAGTTGATTCTTCGATGGATGGTTCGATTGATTCTAATGATAGATACTCTTGGTCCTTTTATAGGCTCTGGAATTTGAAATGCTTGATGTCATATTGAAGTGTGTGCAAAGATGATCAAGCCCTTGATTTTTCACATCCTAAGGCTACCATACGATCATGCAACTGCCGCCTATGGTACCCTTTGACCGCGGATCCGCCGCCCCTTGGTGGGTTTGTGCTTCCAAATTCTTCATGCATTTTTGTCTCGATATTTAGAGATCCTTCTGATAAAAATATTCTGAAAATATTGCTCTTAATCTCTGCCATTGCGAGATTCTTCAATTTGCTCCTAATATTCGACATATTCGATTTTGTAATCGATCTGCTATGGATCTCCTACTTGTATTTCAGATCTGAACTGATCTATTATAATACCAGCAAAATATCTCAAATCCAATTGTTAGTACCATTTGTTTTATTTAAGATATTATTTTAACCAATTATATGATATGATATCTTAAGAATATTGGTTAAGAATATTTGATATGATATGCATATTTTAATATTAAATAATTTCATGGATATTTCATTTAAATATGATTTGTATATATTTTCCTTAATTATATTAATTATAAATGAAGAAATATATGATAATAATCTTTTTACAAATAAACCAACATATGTTCTTTATTTACAATTAACATCTTTTAGTAGTTAATAATAATAGGAAAAATGTCTATACAAATGTGCAATAAATTTGATTGATCAACTTTCTACCAATAGATTTGATAGGCGAGAAGAGTTGATAGTAGAATCTTGAAATGTCCAGTGTATAGAGAAGCTTGAACTTCCATCCATTAAATCTTTTCATTTTTTTATCTACATGTATTATAGGATCTAGAATTTGTTAAAAAGATGACCGTCATTTTGATAAAATTCTTTTCTATTTAAAATGGTAGTCATTTGATTTCAAAATTCATATGTAATTTAGGACATGAAATTTGATTTAAATTCGAATTAGTTAGAGATTAGTTAGGATTTAAATCTAATCTCTTTAGTTTAGATTTAAATCTAATCTACAATTTAAATTTATAATTATCTCTAATTTAAATATGCATTTATCTTCTGCCATTTATTTACCCTACAAATCAAAGCCTTTGTCTCGGATTCTTAGGTATCCATAATTCACTAATAACCTAGGATTTGATTAGAGTGGGAGAGGCGGCCAAGTGCGGTCGCATACAGATAGAGGTTTTGTAAGAGGGTATTTAATTGTAAAGGAGGTGAATAGGCGATATAATCTTTTTTAATTCTTCCTTATAATGGAAGGTCTCGTTGTGGTTTGCAGAATTAGGTGCTAGTTGCGCCGAATCTGGATAAATCTTGTGTGTTGTTGTTGGTGTGTTTTTTTGTTAGTTATATGTATGCCCTAGAGGCCATTACTGTACATAGGATGTATATTGTAGTGGATGCTGGGACATATATAGGGAGGACTTTCTTGCTCGACATGATAGTATGCTATCTGGTTGCTCTTTACCTTAACGTGTATACTGATTGTCTCTCTGTTACATGTTGGTAAAGCCCTTAGGATGTGTACTTGACTACCTGGACTATGATGCGGATCATACTAGTGGGGACATGGTAGTCCATAAGTACATCCTTCAAGGTCCCTAGTCATGGGTGTATCGAGACGGGGCATCGATATACCAGAGTAGACTAGCGTATGCCTTCTCAACCCATACAGATGGGCGATGGATGATCCCATATCCATTGGTGTTTGACATCAGAAATTATATACGGGTGCTCAGTGGAGACTGGGTACACTGGACGGACTCGCCGAGAACTCCCAGATGGTATTATACCTTACGTCAGATGGCAGTTCTCTGGTGACACTGGTACAGGTTAGTCTGTAGACCCGAGATCGTCATAGCGTCTTGTGTGATTCCCACTGTGCTTTGATTTCCACCTTACCACGTCCAAGAGGGCGTGCAAAACGGTGTCTTTTGGGTACAGTCGCGAATCACATGGAGGCAATGAGCGATAGGAGGGGATTCGTCTCTCCCGGTATAGGGAGTTGATGTTGCACTGTGTTCGATTTGCTATAACCGGAAATCCCTGGCCAGGGTTGCTGAGATTTACTGGTAAGTGTTACCAGTAGTTTCTCGAACTGTTATAGACCTCATATTGACACGACTTATCGAGCTATTAGGGTCTGACGTTTACCACCCCTAGGCAAGATATGCGACATATCAGACGAACAGACCGGACTGTACGGTGAGTGTTACTGGTTGGATTCACAGGAGTGTGAGCGGGCTTGCTCGTCGATCTTTTGATCGCTCAATACCCGGGTGGCCGTTACGTTTAGCAGACCGCTTGCGGCTTGTGGGTGTTTGATATGATCATCACCTGCTGCCGGCGTATTGACGAGTCTTTAGAATCCTACACAGAGGTTTCCTGGCTCAAGCGAAACGAAATAGGAGCGCATATGAGATATGTGCGGGACCGAGAATAATGCGTGTATGTGATACCGTATTCCATTCTCGCGATGAATGTATCGATTGGTTGTATGCGATATAACCTAGTTATCGATTCAAGGATTGATTCGATAAGCCGATACATTGGATATTAGTCGGTTATATGAGATATGACCGGATCGTTAAATCAAGTGTTGATTTAATGATTTAATGCATAATTATATATTTGATATATTACTTTGCATTAACTAGTATTGCTTCAATTTAAATGGATTTTCTCACTTGATGTGCACATTGTATATGTGATATATTTTTTGTGCACTTGATTGTATCATGTTTGATGATACATGCTTGTTTGTGTGTATGTTTAGTTTAAACCTTGGTTAAGTAAATGGTTAGGGTTTTGTTTAAATTACTTATTCATTTAGTTATTTATTTATTCATTTCGGAAAATAAAAAGAATGGTGGCTTATTTTGTTGTTTTGTAGAAACTTCTTGAAGTGTTGAAAGCTTGACCATTCTTGTTCTTTTCCTTAAGCTAACCATTCAACCTAACCATGGTTTATTCTTTACACCTAACTATGGTTGCAATATGATAAGTATTCATTTATTTTCTATTTTGAAAATAACTCATCATATTATCTTCTTCTTCTTCTTCTTCTTCAACAAAGAAGAAGCTTGCAACCATTAATGGCATCTTGAGCAAATGAGTGAGAAATCCAATTCTAAAGTGAACCCACCTCCATTTCTTCATCCTCTACCTCTTGCCAAGTAGTATAGGGTGTTTCCTTCACAAGTTTTCATGGCTTGGTGAAGCTGGAGCTTGATCTTGTGATGCCTCGACGTAGATCATCTTCGGCATCGAAGCCGACGACCTAGCCCGCCCATTTCTCCGATGAAGCCGATGCTAGAGTCATGGATTCAATTTGGAAAGCGAGGGGACTTCATCACGGAGCCTAAGAGGTGGAGGACCGGATCTACAAAGGCTGTAGCCTCTTTCTTTTAAGTTAAAGTTGTTTACTTGCATCGCTTCGCCTAAAATTCTAGTTAACGATCTAGTCTAGGGTTTCTCGGCACCGTAAAATTTGAAATTGGCTTGGTTGATGCCTTGTGAGACCTCATTAGCGTGCCTAGGAACCCTACAGTGGTATCAGAGCCTAGCTAGAGCCTTAGGCGAAGTGTAGACGACGTTTGAATCCCGAACGAACATCGAAACCCTAATCCAAAATGCTCTCTGGAAATTTTCTGAAAATTTGGATTTTTCTCAATTAAAAATATGCAGAAAAATCAGCATGTATTTCTAAGAGTTACTGTGAAATCCGATAACCCAATTCCATCAAACCGCTGCGGCTCCGCGGCACGAGCTGACTCGTGCGGCGGTTCCGCGGCAGTATGGTTTCCTTATCCAATTTGTTTTACACAGTAACTCCTATTTTGCAGTGCTGGTTTTCCTGGGAATTTTTAATCTGAACTCAAGAGTTGAGTTTTCTGGGTTGTATTGGGAGTTCGTAGATTCGATCGGATTATCAAACTTTTTCTAAGTGTTTTCCGGATAATTTGTTGAATATGTTAAAAAGTTCGACTTGATATTAATACCCACTTTTTCCCCTACCGGGAAATTTCTAATTGTTGGATTTTTCCGTGGTTTAAAGACGTTCTGAGTAGTGCAAGTAACACGATGGTCCCTCTAGAAGACAACAAACCTTAACTCGATTATGTGACCGTCTTGAACTGCCCTTTGAACCTTCGGGTTTGGGGCAATTCGGCGTGTCATATGTGAGGCGTTGGCTTGACCCTTCTACGGCTGGACCGTTGGTACTGAGGCACGAAGTGAATGTTTTTAAACATATTTCATGTGTTGAGCTGTTTCGGGAAAACTTGGGTGTTCGATTGTTCGATCGAAAAGTTTAATATTTTCTATTTATCCGGAATGTGATACAATAATTGGAATTCACAAGTAATTATGAGATAACTGAATGAATGTTATAAACATAGCACTTTAGTCTCACTTGATCGGTTGCCACGGAATTTTGATGCGATCAAAAGTCCCTCGCAATCACGTAGTGTACGCGGATACTCGCCGGGTAAACTTAATAGACAGCTACACCCCATAGCCCCGACCAAGTGACTGTAGGAGAACCCCGTCGCCGAAAACATCCGTCCGGGTGCTCGCGGCAGCGGTGTTCCGCCTTGGTGCACTTCGTCGACAGCGTCGGGGGTGTGGCCGCCTACTAAAGTTTGCGACGAGCATTCGATCAGTTTTTCGGGAATCTTGTTGAATTGCCCGACTTGATATTGAAAAGAGTTTTCGATAATGAGACTAAAATGCGGGGTTTATAATTGTTAGGCATGTGATGTCTAAGTAATTCATTTGATCAGGCATGCGATGTCTGAGGAGGTTGCAGATTCCAACTGTTGTAGTTTTACACTTTCTTTTCTGTGACCGTAAGTGTAATATGTGATATCGCCGGTTTCGTTGCTATATGTCAACGATTATTGGGATGCGCATATTTACTTACGTTGATGGCAAGTGATGTTATGTGTTGCTGGATATGTTATATTTGATCGTCATGTTCGAATAGCCGGGGGTTTTTATGTGAGATGAGTGTTTTTCATTTTCATTCATGTAAAAACTTGTATGTAATATTCTTTTATTGGGGCACTTCCAGGTTGCGGAAGATGTCACCTTTTGTATATTATTTACTTTTCCGCACTAGGATAGACCCAAGGAGGAGGGCACAAGTAACCGGGTTCTGGAGTCCAGTGGGAGACCAACTCGAGGAGTCGAGTCCGGGTCTCCTAACTCTAGAATTGGTAGGGTTACTTTCCGCTCTCGTAGGGGTTTAGGGGTGTGGGTTTGGCTATTCATCGCGACCATGGAATCCGTGTTTTATAATGGCTCGTATTGAAAAACACGGACGTCCTAGTATATCCAATATTTCATATGTTTCTTCTGCTGCGATATCTGTGATGTGATCATGTGATGTTCTGTGATAGATACAGTATATAGTATATATGATATATTATATAGACGCTACTTATGTTTTACACCCGCGCTAGCCCTGCCCCACTCTGCCGTTAGTTACCTAACCTAACGGTGCACGAGAGGACATCGAGGCGAATGCGGATGGCATAAGTGTACGTCGTATTTATCTGTGATGTTTAGGTACTTAAATGATGGGACTTCATTAATGTGATTAATGAAATAAAAGAAACCTACAGATGTTGTAGAATCGAATTTCAAAATAAAAAAGGTAGCTACAGTTCTTGCTTTGCACAGCGGTATATGTGATATATCCTGCACCTTATTCGATGAGGAAAGGGCCGAGATCCCTTCACCGGGAGTGACTCCTTTAGCAATAACTGGCAGATGCTACACACTCGGTTTGTCTTTTGATTGCTTCTATAGTTTCTGCTTTGCACAGTGATATATATGATATATCTCACACCTCATTCGACGAGGAAAGGACCGACGATCCCTTCACCGGGAGTGACTCCTTTAGCAAAACTAGAAAAGCCTAAAAAACACTCCATTTCAAAATTCATTCGATCCTACAACGATATCAAGTTCATTACGCAATAGGTTTTCAGAAAAACCTGTCGTAGCTCTCCGTCATTTCAGATAAGTACTAGTTAGTATTCGTGCTGCGGTTGTTTGGCATGCGTCAAGGCGTAGTGTACGGTAGCTAACTAGTGCTTATCTGCTAGCATACGATGCGATTGGATTAGGGTATTCGTACGGCATTGTTTGGCATGCGTCAAGGGTCGTGCGGGTGGGTTTAATTCAATCAAGAAATGTACGGGTTGAACTTGACTAGCGGACTATGGGTTGTTTGGCATGCGTCAAGGTCATAGCACGCTAGGGGCAAAATATTATCGGGAATTTCAAGTGTTGAAATTTGCAATGAGATTGCATACCTTCTATGAGATAGTTGGATCCCGATACCCGCTGCGAGTAAGAGTTACTCCTGGGAGAGTTTTACACATTACAATTAGCCGATCAAGTAGGTGTCTAGAAAGGTGTCAACGGGGTTATGCCTCTGGGAAAACGAGGTTTACATTAATTAGGTTCGTGCGAAAGCACGAGGGACCTCTCTCAAAGTACCGACACTGGCCTGGCTGAAAGATTGGCGAACTTGTAGCGTGTAATTAATCCCGGCTAGTCTTTCCTTTTAGGGTTTGAAGGAAGATTTGATAAAAAGCAGTGGGAGCCATCCTGATTAGATAAAATAATAACTAATCTATTCTTGCAAGAGCGCACGCTGAGTGTTTTCTTCTCTCTCTCTCCAGGTAGCGACCATATCACGCCTTAATCAAGATAATAATACGGATTATTGACCGAACCCGCTTGTTATACTGAGCTGGGGAACGTTGGTCCCGCTCCAACTTATAATTGTTATAAGACAGAGCAGGAAATAGGGGAATACCAGATTTCCCGTGCCGCCCAAACGAAGAAAGTGCATATGATGCATCTTCTTCGGGTGTGTTCGTTACATAGAACTGTTTCTCAGTGTCCTTTACGTCCTAGGTATATGATACCGGATCAGGATCCCGCATGTGTAATATGTTACATGGGCTACAGATAGGTAAAGAACTGAGAACGGGTGATAAGTTTCATGAGACAGAAAATGGGGCAAGTGTTGCAGCCAAGTCTGTTGGTCACTGTCACCCTGTATTTTCAATACATTGATTCTGAACGAATGTTATTAAATACCGAACCTGATATACAAAATCATATCAGTCTCTTTATTAGTAAAGAAATGATAAAATTTTGTATTGTTGGATAATGTTTTGAACATTTCCTATATCAAAAGTTGATCGGTTCAGGCACGTTATCTAAAAGCATTGACGTTCTAAATCAAAATACAGTTCTTAGTATTCGGAACACACACAAGAGGAAGAGTTCAGAAATGAACGGATCCTTTTGAGGTATTGTAGACTAGGTCATATCAATGCGACCCGACTAGCTAAGTTTCATTTAGATGCATATTTAAATCAGTTTGAATTTACATCTTGTGAAACTTGCCAGTCATGTCACAGAGATAAGATGACCATAGCTCTGTTTACTAGAAACAGAGAAAGAGTTAGTGAACTCTTGGGATGATACATGTTGATGTATGTAGGTCCCCTGTCTACACATACCAAGACCGGTCCTTTGTACTTCATTACATTCTCTGATGATCTCTCAAAATTCAGTCATATGTTCATGTTGAAACATGAGTCCGAACCTTTTGAGATATTCACAAAATATAAGATAGAAGTAGAGAACCAATACGGGTATAAGTATTATGTCCTTTGATGAGATCAAGGAGGAGAATACTTGAGCACGGAAATCCTGGATTATTCTAAAGGAGAATGAGATTCTCTCTCAGCATTACTCCTCCGTATACACCATAGCACGATGATAAATCGGGGCGGAGCAATCACACCCTATATGATAAGGTATGCTCTATGATGAGTACTACTGAGTTACCTATTTCCTTTTGGGAGTTATGCACTTGAGAAGTTGCATACCTATTGAATAGGGTTCCAATCAAATCAGCTGCCTACCGCTTCATATCTGATATGGAAAGGGAAGAGCCCATATCTTAAGTTAGTTAAGATTTGGGGTTGTCCGGCCTATGTCTAAAAGCAAAATCCGGACAAGCTCGAGGCAAGGTCTGTTATGTAGAACTGGAAATGTTCCAGCTATACAAACTGCAGCTGATGATTTGGTAGAACCAAAGGATTCAATAGTAACCAACGAACCTCAGCCTCTCCGCCGATCTAGTAGGGTTCCTCACCCACCTGAGAGTTACTACGGTTTCTCTGTGACAGTGGGAGCGAGGAATGCATCATGAGATGATGACCCAACTAGTTTCGAGCTGGCCATCAGGAGTGAGACTCTGTAAGAATGGCTGGATGTTTATCGATCTGAGATGGAATCCATGTACACCAGCAAAGTATGGACTTTGGCTGCTATATCTAAAGGGTTAAATCCCCATCAGGAGCAAGTATATCTTGAGAAGATTACTTGGTGTAGATGGAAAAGTTGAGACTTTCAAAGCTAGACTTGTTAAAGGTTTTCGTCATCGACCAGGCGTGGATAATGATGAAAACTTTTTCCAGTACCTATGCTTAAGTCCATCCAGATCCTACTTGCTACGGCTACATACCATAACTACGATATCTGGCGGTTGTGTGTCTTGACTGCTTTTCTAAATGATGATTTGGAACAAAGCGTCTATAAGTACACAGCCAGAGGGCTTCGTAGATAATGGGAGCAGCGGAAACGCGAGCAAGATGTTTTATGTGATAAAGCAGGCATCGCGGAGTTGGAACGTCTGTTTTGATGTGTTAGTCAAAGAGTTTGACATCATCAAAATGGTAGATGAACCTTGTATATACAAAAAGGTAGTAGGGAGTATGGTAGTGATCCTCGTAGAGTACGTGGATGACATACTCTTGATAGGGAAGGAGTTTCCTATGCTACGCTCGGTCAATCTCCGCTTATCACAATGATTCTCCATATAGGATCAAAGTGATACCTCCTAAATCCTGGGTTTTGGATCTATGAGATAGATCTAATTGGATATTAGGATACTGACTAGTTGTAGTGAGATGGTATCAATCGATCCCGGGGAGAATCACTGGAAAGGTTCCAGGGTGATAAAGACGACTGAATGTCAGTCAAAGGCATTGTCTTTACCCTTAGTAAAGGGACGGTATGTTGGAAGAGTTCCAAGCTAGATACCGTGGCATACTAGACGATAAAGGATGGATACATCGCTACTTAAGATGCTACCAAAGAGGCAGTCTGGATGTATATTGGTTCATGAGATGAACTTAGTTCTTCCCATTGTGTGACAATGGAGTTGTGGCTTATGCCAAGGAACGACCGTCCCATCAGTGATCCAGACATATTCTAAGGCAGTATCACCTGATCATAGAGATGGTTGATCTCCAGGGGATCAAGGTTAGGAGAGCAGACTCAGAGGATAACGCGGCGGATCCACTCACGAAGGCCTATTCCTAGAGAGAGACTTTTTCGGATGGTTGAGTATGAGATACTACAACCACTGCTACAGATGGCCCTAGTGCAAGTGGGAGATTGTTAGTTATATGTATGCCCTAGAGGCCATTACTGTACATAGGATGTATATTGTAGTGGATGCTGGGACATATATAGGGAGGACTTTCTTGCTCGACATGATAGTATGCTATCTGGTTGCTCTTTACCTTAACGTGTATACTGATTGTCTCTCTGTTACATGTTGGTAAAGCCCTTAGGATGTGTACTTGACTACCTGGACTATGATGCAGATCATACTAGTGGGGACATGGTAGTCCATAAGTACATCCTTCAAGGTCCCTAGTCGTGGGTGTATCGAGACGGGGCATCGATATACCAGAGTAGACTAGCGTATACCTTCTCGACCCATACAAATGGGCGATGGATGATCCCATATCCATTGGTGTTTGACATCAGAGATAATATACGAGTGCTCAGTGGAGACAAGGTACACTGGACGGACTCACCGAGAACTCCCAGATGGTATTATACCTTACGTCAGATGGCAGTTCTCTGGTGACACTGGTACAGGTTAGTCTGTAGACCCGAGATCGTCATAGCGTCTTGTGTGATTCCCACTGTGCTTTGATTTCCACCTTACCACGTCTAAGAGGGCGTGCAAAACGGTGGCTTTTGGGTACAGTCGCGAATCACATGGAGGCAATGAGCAATAGGAGGGGATTCGTCTCTCCCGGTATAGGGAGTTGATGTTGCACTGTGTTCGATTGGCTATAACCGGAAATCCCTGGCCAGGGTTGCTGAGATTTACTGGTAAGTGTTACCAGTAGTTTCTCGAACTGTTATAGACCTCATATCAACACGACTTATCGAGCTATTGGGGTCTGACGTTTACCACCCCTAGGCAAGATATGCGACATATCAGACGAACAGACCGGACTGTACGGTGAGTGTTACTTGTTGGATTCACAGGAGTGTGAGCGGGCTTGCTCGTCGATCTTCTGATCGCTCAATAACCGGGTGGCCGTTACGTTTAGCAGACCGCTTGCGGCTTGTGGGTGTTTGATATGATCATCACCTGCTGCCGGCGTATTGACGAGTCTTTAGAGTCCTACACAGAGGTTTCCTGGCTCAAGCGAAACGAAATAGGAGCGCATATGAGATATGTGCGGGACCGAGAATAATGCGTGTATGTGATACCGTATTCCATTCTCGCGATGAATGTATCGATTGGTTGCATGCGATATAACCTAGTTATCGATTCAAGGATTGATTCGATAAGCCGATACATTGGATATTAGTCGGTTATATGAGATATGACCGGATCGTTAAATCAAGTGTTGATTTAATGATTTAATGCATAATTATATATTTGATATATTACTTTGCATTAACTAGTATTGGTTCACTTTAAATGGATTTTCTCAATTGATGTGCACATTGTATATGTGATATATTTTTTGTGCACTTGATTGTATCATGTTTGATGATACATGCTTGTTTGTGTGTATGTTTAGTTTAAACCTTGGTTAAGTAAATGGTTAGGGTTTTGTTTAAATTACTTATTCATTTAGTTATTTATTTATTCATTTTGGAAAATAAAAAGAATGGTGGCTTATTTTGTTGTTTTGTAGAAACTTCTTGAAGTGTTGAAATCTTGACCATTCTTGTTCTTTTCCTTAAGCTAACCATTCAACCTAACCATGGTTTATTCTCTACACCTAACTATGGTTGCAATATGATAAGTATTCATTTATTTTCTATTTTGAAAATAACTCATCTTATTATCTTCTTCTTCTTCTTCTTCTTCTTCAACAAAGAAGAAGCTTGCAACCATTAATGGCATCTTGAGCAAATGAGTGAGAAATCCAATTCTAAAGTGAACCCACCTCCTATTTCTTCATCCTCTACCTCTTGCCAAGTAGTATAGGCTGTTTCCTTCACAAGTTTTCATGGCTTGGTGAAGTTGGAGCTTGATCTTGTGATGCCTCGACGTAGATCATCTTCGGCATCGAAACCGACGACCTAGCCCGTCCATTTCTCCGATGAAGCCGATGCTCGAGTCATGGTTTCAATTTGGACAGCGAGGGGACTTCATCACGGAGCCTAAGAGGTGGAGGACCGGATCTACAAAGGTTGTAGGCTCTTTCTTTTAAGTTAAAGTTGTTTACTTGCATCGCTTCGCCTAAAATTCTAGTTAACGATCTAGTCTAGGGTTTCTCGGCACCGTAAAATTTGAAATTGGCATGGTTGATGCCTTGTGAGACCTCATTAGCGTGCCTAGGAACCCTACATTTTTCATGTGATTTGATATCTCTCGGATAGTTCTTTCTCAATCTACGCTAAAATGAAGGTCTTGGATTTTCGCTATGCATAAGTACATAATTCATATAACAAGTGGTATCAGAGTATCAAGTTCGCATTGTGGAGTTGATTTGGCTGATGACGTCTACAAATAACGAGATCGAAAATTTCGATGGGCATAATAAATTCTGTATGTGGAGATTGAAGATTATGGCACTGCTGAAACAACAAGATATGCATAAGATTGTTTTTGCGAAAGACATGAATCCGGCGATGACCACGTCAGTGGAAAGTGTAGAGATGGAGGAGTTCACAATTCAATCCAGCGTTCAATGGTTGATAAGGTTTTTTGCGAAGTGTACAAGAGACGACAACGACATAATTGTGGAATATATTAGAGTCATTTTACATGAAGAAATCTCTTATTAACTGATTCTATCTAAAATAGTTCGGGAAGCGTGTAGAGATTCTTCGTTTCAGATTATGTTTTGCTAGAGTTTGTAGTAGTGTGTAGTCCGGAGAGGATCGTGCATCAGTAAACCACAATGGGAGATCCTCAGTTAGATGTCATTTCATAGCTAATGGTTCGGACAGTTTGGAAGAACAAAATTTTAAGGCTTACTATGTTGGATATAGGTGCCCACAAGTCAATTATTGTAATTGAAGTAGAACCTATCCGAGACAGAAATCATACTCGAGATGATAGTTTGTTATCTGTTTTGCCTTTATCTTTCATGTGATTTATTTTATTTACTATCACGTATCGTTTTGACATGAGATAAACCCTAGGATTTTTCTTGACTACCAAGACGATGATGGAGATCATACTAGTGGGGCCTGGGTAGTCAATAAGCACATCCTTAAAAGTCCCTAATCGTAAGAGTATCAATACTGGGTATTGGTACTCCAATTTAGAATGGTGTGTACATTTCCTGACCTGGTCGAAGGGCAATAACTGATCCTATGATGTGGATTTTTATTACCTCCAAATTTAACCACAAGTATACAGGTTATCGTAGTCGTACTTGAGAATCGTTCTCATAGAGATATGTGTTAACTACTTTTAAACTAAGTTAAAATTGAGTTGTTTTTAAAAGTGCAATTAAAAGAAAGAGTTGGTTTTTAAATAGAGAGAAAACTCTAGGGTTTTTATTTGCTTTTCTAATATGGTGGTTTATATGATAAACTTTTATTCTCTTTCCTAGTTTTAACTAATGATCTATTAATAACATAAAAGCAAAAGATAAATTATTTTATTTTATCTTATCCTATCAATTATATTATATCATCTAGATTTAAATAAAAACCTTAATTCTAGTTTATTAAAATTATCTAATTTAACCATCTATGCATATTTGTAGGTCATGAATCTACAACTATCATATTTTAGGTTTTACTAGATTAAATCAATTAACTAGATTGAATATATATGATTTATAATTATCTCCATCGTCCTTAATTAAGTTTCTAGGTTGTCATGATATCATCAACTTAATTAGTTTATAGGTTTCTTATCTATCCCTAATTTTTACTTAAAGGCGCCAACTTTTCATAAAAATAGATTTTTTAGATTAAGAACAAAGAGAGATAAAAATATATAGATTAAGAAACATTCATATTAAAGAAAGAATAAAAGTTATAAAAATATCACACCACAAAAGATAGCAAATAAAAAACACCTAGAAAAAGATTAGTTACTTATGATATTAAGAAAAAGCAGAATTTTATTCATAATAAAATAACTTACAACTTTTTCTAGATCTTTTCAAACTTGAAAACCCTAGTTCTATATCAAGAGATAGATATGAAATCCTAAAACTATACAAGTGCTTATATAAGGCTAAGAAAAATTAGAGAACAATTAATAGAAAATATAAGAGAATCTACTTGTTAACAATTATGATAATCTAATCTAATTGCTCTGTTGGATGCTATTGCAAACTTTTAGAATCTTTAAAAGACGAAATCCTACATCTCATATTAATTTATGTAGAAAGAAAATTGCGTCCATAAAAATTTTCATCGAACGGTCCAAAATCGATAGCTGATCCGCCGCCATTTTTTTGGCTTCGTGGCTCTAGAATTTTTCTGTGGTTTTATTGTCAATTTAGATTATTTTTTAGCACATAAAATCTTGAACATCTCGCTATATCTCTGTAGTTGCGTTTATCTCTGAATTGTTCCCAAATTTGGCATATAATTAGGCAGGTTTATTTGTTGCTTTTAATTTGATTTGGTTTTTTCAACTGATTTGTTATCGTGATGATTGATTCATCTCTATTTGTTGCAATCTTTGCTGATTTGTAATGATATTCCTAAATTTGTTCCAAATTTACAAATTTTCTTTTGAATTTCTGAATAATTCCCTTAAATCTCCATTATACACACATAATCCTCATTTTAGCATAATTTTCCGTTTTTTTGCATTCAAACCCTGTTCTCTGTAAAAATTCAAAAAAGATACCCGGACAAGAATAAAATATGACAATAAAATGATAAATGAGTTATAAAAATGTGCAATAAATTACACCAATCAAATACCCCACACTTATCTTTTGTTAGTTTTCGAGCAAATTTAGGGTTTCAAACTCTAAACTAAACTAAACTACCTTCTAACTAAATCCTACTACTACTCTTATTCCTATAAAAGAAAATAAAGAAAACAAAATTAAGAAAATGAAAACTATATACAAAGATAGAAATAAATAAGAAAAATACGAAAAACAAGAGTTTAATCTTTATTAGATTTTTAGTCATCATAAACCATGCCTTAATAGATTTTGATCTATGCCGAAAATTTGTTTCTCTTCATTCTTCCAATCTTTCCTACCTATTTTGCTTCCAAACATGATCATATACCCCTACGTGTGCGAAAAAAATTATCTCTACACTCGGAGAATTCAATTCAAGCTCCTATACTCTTGCCCTTAAATTCTTATTGACGAATCAAATTGATTGATTTTATCCCATATTTTTCATGCGACCGTTAATATTTTGTGAGGCACTAACCAATCGATTATCGAATGTGATCATTTATTGGTCGTAAATAGCAGTATCCTAATTTTGCAACACTTAAGGCACAGCAAATTATCCTAAACTAGTTGGTCTAAATCACTAGGTGATGAAGCACCCTCGCTGATTTTTTTATGCTATCTTAATAATTGCAAGACAATATTTATTTTTTGTGATATTAAATTTTTTTCCATACTAAGGCATTACAGACAAGAGCATGACAGGCCTCTTCTACTATCCCAAACTTTAAGATGTGTACATGTGTGTATAGTAAGATATTAACGTTCAAGTATTTGGACTCAAAAATAGGTTCCACTTACATCTTCTTAAACCTAGCAACTCCTGCATGATACTAGCCTTTTAGGAATGGTCTCATGACAACTTATTACTAGATCCATTAAACCATCCCTTTTTCTTATTTTTCTTCGAACCCCTTTCTCTCTTTTATTTACATTTTTCATTTTTATTTGCAAAATTTTTAATTTTGAAAACTAAAAACTATGTACAAAACCACCCCCACACTTGAACTTGACAGTGCCCTCATTGTCTAACGTGACTCTTCCTTAAAAAAAATAATAAACTAATGATATGCATATGTTACAAATGAGGGGTTTTAAAATATTTTCAAGTGTATTCCGGCTCATGGAGATCCATGAGCCCTGCCTCATTATTCGCAGAAAATTTTAAAAATGGTATTGATTTTTGACTATTAATTTTGAATACCACACCAGTTTTAGGAATTTTAATCTCGATAGCTCCATGTTAAAAAACGTTTTTGACAATAAACGGCCCGATCCATTACGATTATTATTTTCCAGGAAATAGATGCAACCGCGAATCATATAGTTAAACTTTTTGGCCCATTTGAAAATCTTTTCGTAAAATGTTTTTGTCATGGAAGATTTTCGTTTCTTCTTTAAAAATCTTGGTATTGTCATAAGTATCGTTCCTAATTTCCTCCAATTCATTTAGTTAGAGCTTTCTATACTTACAAGCATCATCAATATCCATATTTAACTATTTTATGGCCCAGATAGTGCGGTGTTCCAATTTTATTGATAAGGGGCAAGGTTTCCCAAATATAAGCCTATAAGGAGACATACCAAGGATGGTCTTGTATGTGGTTCGGTAAGCCTAAAATACGTCAAAAAGCTTAAGTGACCAATCCTTTCAGTTTTTATTAACCGTCTTTTCCAATATTTTCTTAATTTATCTATTTGATATCTCAACTTGCCTACTAGTTTGCGGATGATATGGGGTGGATAACTTGTGGCGGATCGAATATTTTCTCATAAGACCTTCGAAAGATCGGTTGGAAAAATGGGTCCTATTATCACTAATAATGGAGCGTGGAATGCCAAACCGTCAAATAATATTATTTTTCAAAAACTAGACAACAACTTTATTGTCATTGGTTTTGCATGTCATTACTTCCACTCATTTCGATACGTAATCGACCACTAATAAAATATAAATGTTCACAAATGGATTTGGGAATGGCCCCATGATATCGATACCCCATACATCAAAGATCTCAACTATAAGGATAGAATTGAGAGGCATCATGTTCCGCCTAGCGATTTTACCTATGTGTTGACAGTATTCACAAGTGTTACAAAATTCGTATGCATCTTTAAATAACATGGGCCAATACAATCCACTTTGTAAAACTTTTTATGCCATCTTTTTAGCCCCAAAATGGACCTCACTTGCATGATCATGACAAAATAAAAGAACACTCCGAATTTCATCATTAGGTACATAACGCCGAATGATTTGGTCATTGTACTTTTTAAACAAATAAGGATCATCCTAAAAGAAATATTTTACTTGGGAGTGAAACTTATATTGATCTTGCTTAGACCAATCAGACGGTGTCATTTTTGTGACAAGAAAGTTAACTATATCCATGAACCATGGTTCGTTAGCAGCTGTATATAACTGTTCGTCGGGAAAATGATCATTATAGGAAGTTCTTGTGTAGGTGCAAGCGGTAGACGCGATAAGCAATCGGCCACAACATTTTCGAATCCCTTTCTGTCTTTTATTTTAAGGTCAAACTCTTGCAATAAAAGGATCCATCTAAGCAATCGAGCTTTAGCATTTTTCTTAGAGATAAGATGTCTAATGGCCGAATGATCCATGTAGATTGTAATGTATGAATTGATGAGATATGACCTAAACTTTTCAAGTGCATATACAACAACTAAATTATTTTTCGTTGGTGGAATATTTTAACTGTGCATCATTTAGGGTCCTATTCGCATAATGGATGGCATATAGTATCTTGTTAATTCGCTGTCCTAAGACGGCTCCAATTGCAAAATCTGATGTATCACACATAATCTCAAAGGGCTCCCTCCAATTAGGAGCGTGAATAATAGGAGCGGATGTAAGTTCCTTCTTCAATTACTCTAATGATTTGAGGTAATCAGAACCAAATTCAAAAGGTTTATTCTTGGCAAGAAGTGAAGTCAAGGGTCTAGTAATCTTACTAAAGTACTTGATAAAGCGTCTATAAAATCCCGCATGCCTAAAGAATGATCTAATGTCCTTAATAGTTTTAGGAAGGGGTAGATTAGAGATAATATCCACTTTAGATTTGTCTACCTCAATGTCTTTGCGTGAAATAATGTGGCCTAGCACAATGCCTTGCTTGACCATAAAGTGGAATTTCTCCCAATTAAGTGTTAAATTCATTACTTTGCACCTTTGGAGTACTAACTCCAAGTGGTGTGAACACTCATCAAATGTATCCCCAAAGACTGAAAATTCGTCCATAAAAAGCTCAGGAAAGCGTTCCACCATGTCGAAAAATCGGCTCATCATGCATCGCTGAAAAGTGGCGGGTACATTACATAACCCAAAGAGCATCCATCTGTATGCAAAGGTGCCAACATGTGAAGGTGGTCTTTTCTTGGTCTTTAAGTGCAATGGGTATTTGGTTATAACCGGAGTATCCATCTAGGAAACAATAGTACTCAAGACCGGCTAACCTTTGTAGAATTTGATCGATAAAAAGCAACGGAAAGTGATCTTTCCTAGTTGCGGTATTAAGCTTATGATAGTCAATGCACACACACCACCTGGTTTGTGTGCGAATAGGGACTAGCTCGTTCATGTGGTTTTCAATGACAGTAATATCCGACTTTTTAGGTACCATATGAATTGGGCTAACCCACGTGCTACCAGAAATAGAGTATATTATATCACTATCAAGACATTTAGTTATGTCTTTCCTCACTGCGTCTTTCATAATAGGATTCAAACGGCGTCGAGACTCTCTAACTGACTTGGCATTGTCTATCAAGTGAATTCTATGTTGTACTATAGTAGGGTTAATTCCCTTGATATCTACTATCGTCCATCGAATAGCCTACTTATTATTCTTAAGAATAGATAGTAAGGCCTCCTCATGCTCCTTAATAAGTTCAGCAGAAATTATAAATAGAAGCGTGTTATTCAAACCTAAATAGGAATATTTTAGGTTTGATGAGAGGGGCTTAAGCTTTAACTGTGGGGAATCTTCTACCGATGGGCGAAAAAGAGGCCTAGGTTCAAGAAAAAAGTGGCTCAAGTAGGGCCCTTCCCATGTAGGCAATTGGGAGAGAATCATCAAAAATAACAACTTCTTTGTTACTAAGTTCCTTCTCTATGAAATTTACTATAAAGTAGTTATCTAAGTCAACAGCTTCATCATTAGGAATATCATTAATTAAGTTGACTTCGAAAGGCTTATAGGGATCACTTGGCTGATTTCCAAGGTTAAAAATATTAAGATCAATTGTCATGTTCCCAAATGATAGTTTCATAGAACCATTGCGACAATTGATCATTGCATTCGAAGTGGCTAAGAAGGGCCGACATAGTATGATAGGATTTTCATTTCTACGGTTAGTGATGGGTTGTGTTTCTATCACGATAAAATTTATGAGGATTATAAAATTCCCAATTTTAATCAACACGTCATTGATCTCACCCATAGGAGTCTTGATGGACCGGTCGGCTAATTGCAAAGTGATCTTGGTGGGCTTAAGCTCACCTAACCCTAACTGCTCATATATAGAATATGGCAAAAGATTAACACGAGTGCCCAAGTCCAATAAAGCTCTATTTATGACCTTTTCTTCTATAATGTAAGATATAGTAGGACAACCGAGGTCCTTATACTTAACGGCATAGCATTTCTTAGGACGTCATAAATATTGCCGGCTAAAAAGACCTTCTTAGGCACTTTAGTTTGTCTCTTTTTCATGCATAAATCTTTAACATATTTTGCATACGAAAAAACTTGGTCAATCATGTCTAAAAGAGGGATATTGACCTTCATTGTTTAAATATCTCCACCATCTTTTCTACCTTAGCAGCTTGCTTCTTAGCCTTTAAATGTTTTGGATATGGTGCTCTAGGATCAAGAGGGGTATCTATAGAAGATAGGTGGGGTGGAAATATGGGTGCATCAGTAGATGCCGGCTGTGTAAGCGGGGTAGGAGACTGCTGCTCCTTATTAGCCGGGATCTCTTCCATATCTTCTGGCATCCTAACCTCATTATCAACCTGTTTACCCGATTGCAAGGTAATTATGGCATTTTCTTGCGCTAGATTTGTATGTATAATTTTAGGATTTGTAACAGGTTGACTAGGTAGGGTTCCTTGCTCACATCCTCCTAATGCTGTAGCTAACTGACCGATTTTCTTTTCTATATTGGAGATAGATTGTTTAATTGGTGTTATCTCATTTTGAAAATAGGCGGTCATTTACTTCTCAACATTAATATAATTATTCACATTCCTATCCCTTTGATAAGCATTAGGTTGGATAGGATTGGATGGTGTTGCCTTGATTCTATTGCAATTTAGGATGGTTCCTCCATCCTTCATTGTAGGTTCGAGAATAACGATTATTATTGTTGTTAAGTTGATAGATAGCATTAATGGTCTCTTGACCTTGAGGACCATTTAAAAGAGGACATTCTTCCGAAAGGTGGAAAGAGTCTTGATAGTTAAGACAAGGAGAGGGTTGACTGATTTGAGCAAGGGGGTTAGTTGATAGCTTTTCTATTGATTTCTGAATGGAAGCCAACTGTGCTTGCATTCCAATTGTAGCTTCAACCGTGTGGATCCTATCCTTAGAATTAGTTGACCCCTCTCACTAGAACTCTCCCTCTACATGGTCTTATCGGACAATTCTTTTTGAAAGTCCCATGCCTCATCGTCATTCATCATCATAAAATCCCCTTAACACATGGACTCAATCATAAACTTAGATTCCATGCCATCACAGACTATTTGACATAGCTCCTACTTAGCTATACCATAATGGGGGCATTTTATGAGAAGATCCTTGAAACGTTCGAAATACTTCTAAAAAGATTCTCTCTAATTTTGTGAAAAATTCTTAATTTCATTTCGAAATTTGGTGGTTTTAAAATGTGGGTAGAACTTTTTAAGAAATGTCTTCGTAAACTCATCTTGTGTCTTAATTGTATTGGCTGGCACACTATAAAGCCAAAACTTAGCTTTATCAATGAAGGTAAAGAGAATAAGTCTAAACTTAACTGTATCTTGGTTCAACCACTTAAATTAAACATTTGACATAAATCCTCAAACTCTGTTATGAAGACATAGACATCTTCAAATTCTAAACTATGAACTTAGGAAGTGAGTTTATGAAAGCATGTTTTATTTCATAGTCACCGGCTGCTAACGGTAATACAATGAAAGATGGTAATGATGTACGGACATGATATCATCTATCCTGTAGGGTAGATGTAGCAGGAACGATTTCACCATAGTATATATAAAATCAAGATGAGTCAAATGATTTGTTTTGTCTCGACCCCACAAGAGCATACACTGTGTGTAAAAGTTTTTTTTGTTTCTTTTAATGCAAAAACTCAGATGAATAGAGATTTAACAAATCACCAACACAGTGCGCAAACAAAACTAAATCTAGGGTTACCTAGGTCATGTTACTAGACCCGCTCCTAACTACCAAGAGACAAATTGCAGGTAGATCCTCCAACAGATCTTTAACAACATTGAGCCTAGATTAGTGCCAGTTAAGTCGGTGGCTTTCTCTATACGAATTACCGAAATAGCGGGCCTTAATTAAATAACCATAACTAGTCACACGTCACTAGACACCTCAATATTGAATCGGATAACCGTTAGATTACCTGCAAGCCCCTCTTGTCTATTGAGTGTGATATGTCATTAAAAGTTGAAGTCTAGATATTTTTTAAATTACTTTAGGTCAATACGGATGCTCAGTTGTGATGTGTGGGGGCCTAAGGGGATGAAATCCCCACCTAATCAAGATTTAGGTTGTTGTCACTTAGAATCTTTTAAAATATGCAATGCAGTCTAAAACAATCAAATATAAAATCAAATTTTTTTAGCGCAAAAAATCCTGCAAAAATCTATTAGTTGGAATCAAATCGAGATTTTGGGAAGCACGAGATCATACCTAGATTTTCCTCTGTTCGTCTTGATCTTCTCTTCCAGTAAATTTGTCTCGATTCTTGAAAGATAAAACCGAGAATTCGCAGAATCAAGTAGATAAATCTAATTTAATTTATAACAAAAATCTAAAACTTGGTTTTAAATGTAATTAAACTATATCTCCACAGCAACGGCGCCAAAAACTTGATGTGGATATTGTTGGATATAGTGCCCTCAAACTCAATTATTGGATCGCAGGCACGTGATTGCAATGATTGAGGGAGGACCTATACTGGTAGGACGGTCTTACTCGAGATGATAGTATGCTATCTGGTTTGCCTTTATCATCGTGTACATGCTTTAGGTGACATTACAGATCACTATTACACGTTGATAGAGCCTTTAGTATTCTTGCTTGACTACCAGCAGTATCATGGCGATCATATAAGTGAGAGTTGGGTAGTCTATAAGCACATCCTTAAAGTGTCCCTAGTCATGGGAGTTTCGAGACTGGGAATCGATACTCCATGAGTAGACTAGTATATACGATCGTGACCCCGACGAGGGGCGATGGCCGGTCTCACAAGCCATTGGTGTCAGTTGGTTCACCTAAGACGTATACAGGTGCTCATTGGGTTATGAGTACACTGGACAAGACTCGCCGGGAACATGCTAGTTGGTACTATACCTGACGTCAGATAGCAGTTTCCTGGTGACATGTGTACAGGTTAGTCCATCGACCTGAGATCGTCATTTGTCTCGTGTGAGTTCCCACTATGCTTTGATTACTACCCTACCACGACTCAAAGGTATCGTGCAAATAGGTTTTAGTTGGGTACAGTCCCGAGCCACATAGAGGCAATGAGCGGATCGGCAGGGGATTCGTCTCTCCCGGTATTGGGGGTGAGATTGCGCTTTGTCTAGGAGTGCCATTACACAAAGTTCTTTCCCAAGGCAAGTGAGAATTACTGGTAGGTATTCCAGTAGTATCTCAGGGTGTTCTGGGCTACACTCCGACACGATTTATACCGCTTTTGGGGGTCTGACGTTTACCAGCCCCCTAGGCCCGATATGCGATACTCATAGACGAACGGACCGGACTGTACGGATATTTTCACTGACAGGCTCAGTAGGGTTTCAGGATAAGTTCGCACATCAGCCTCCCTTTTGGTCAATACCTGGGTGGCCGTTACGTACAGCTAGTACCACTGACGTGCTTGTGGTTAAACCCATTGCCAGCGTATTGACGAGTCTTTAGAGTCCCCCACAGATAGTTTCCTAAGTTTCGGACGAAACGTTGTAGAGGAGGTATGGTTTTATGGCATGGTTCGATCATATGTATGCACTTGTGCACGGATCATGATCGGACGGATCATATTAGTGGGCTTTGGTTTAAGCCGGATCCTAGTATTAGATTTGTCGGGTTACTTTATTCTCATTGTATTCGCATTTAGTCAGAATGCGGATGTAGGTATGTATATACAGGTGAGGGGTATCCTTATGATCTGTCACGAGTTTACTTTAGATTTTGCCATTCACTTTTTGGATTAAACATTTTGGTTTAAATGTTTAGTGGTGGAAATTGTAAGTGGAAATCATGATGAAGGGCATTAAATGAGGCATGTGCATGGGTGATGACTCATGGTCTTATTATTTGTGCAATGTCAATTTTTTTGATGGATTATTGTGTTGAAATGATATGAGGAGAGAGTGAGGGCAGCCATTAGGCTTGGGGTTGATCTTGAGATTTCATTCTGGGACTCTCATTTTTCCATTCCAACACAATAACTAAAGTAGCTCTTCTTCATCTTCTTCTCTAGTTCACATCTTCCACCATGGCTTCATCTTCAAACTCCATCCATACAATCTCATGTGTTGAGAATCAATGGATGATTGAGACAAAGTTATCACACACATTCTCTACTTCATCTTGGACATGTCGGCTAGCAAACTTCATGTCGGAGCTGTTCGGTTTGAAGCGGGAGCCCGTAAAAAGACTTCTTGATGTGGTGTCCTTTTCGACGAGGAAACCGGAGATCGAGCGAGATCGGAGATGCCGCGAGGAGCTAGGGATGGTGGCTAAAGACCGAAGGATACGGATCGATCGGTATAGCCTTTCTATCATCTTTGTAGTTAGCTAGTTTAGGGTTAATGGCACGATCCGGGTAAAAGTTTGCGTTAGCGCCGGTTTAGTAAAAGTTTTTTTCCGCGTTTGGCCTCGGATTGACGGCCGGGGCGCTACCGTAGACTTACATGGTATCAGAGCCACGCCATTAACCTTTACTATCTTGTTCTAACTTGTTTAAAATATCGATCGAATGAAATTTCCAAAACCGCAATTCCAAATTCAATGTTTCTGTCGAATTTTAAAACTGGTCGAAAAATTATTTTCAGTATGTCAGAAAATCGTGCAGGCTTTTCTAAGACCCTTAAAGAAATTTGAAAGCATGATCCCATCATTACGCCGTGGAACCGCGGCAGAGCTGGCAAGTTTGTCGCGGATCCGTCGTGGAAATGTTGGCTCAGAGCTTAATTTTTCTTCTGGATGTCTTTCATGTGGAATTGTGGTTTCTGGAATATTTTGTTTGGGCCCAAATTTTGTTTGAGTACTGGATTTGTACTTGGGGCCCACTTCGGGAAGTTTTGTCGATCTAGATTTTAAATACATTAGTTTACAGTGCTTATGTTATATCTGCGACCGTGAATGTCATTAGAGCGGTAAATCTTGTCTAATTGATATAGTCCTTTTAGACGGGTTTGCGAACGTGACATTCACGTTGATGTTCTGTGTTGTACTGTGATGTTTCGGATTTGTCATGGTGTATAGCTTGGTGCAATGTTAGTGCAGTTTGGATATATTTGTACATTTGATATCGCGGGGCGAGCGTACGACATGTGGACTGCCGTCACTGCCTGTTTGTATATTATTCTTTTGGGGCACGACCTGGTTGAGGTCGATGTACAAGTTGTACATATTTTCTTTTCTGTACTAGGATTACCCAGTGGTGGAGTGCACGGATAGCCGGGTTCTAAAGGGCAACGGGCCCGCATCTTATGGCTTTAAGACGGAGGGGGCTTCACTCTAGAATTGGTGGGCTATTCGTCGCACTCGTAGGCGGTACAGGTTGACCCAAGGAGGGGTGCTCAAGTTACCGGATTCCATGAAGTGCTGGATGGTCCATTCACTTTGCTGAAGGGGGCTGCCTCGCATCAGGTTTTGGCGGGTAACTTGCCGCACTCGTAGGGGTCTAGGTTTCATTGCACAGGTTATCCACATGACCAGGGGAACGTCGGGTTTCGCTTACGGCTCAAAGGAAACCCGGGGCTCCCAGATACTTGTACTGTTCTGTGATGCTTATTGCAGTTCTGTGATGTTGCATTTATCATGCCTGGTGCGATTATTGTATATTGATATATAGACTAGTGGATGTTGTATATGTTTTACACCCGTGCTAGTCCTGCCCCCGCTCTATCGTTAGTTAAATAACATAACGGGTGATGGCGGACCCAGTGGCGAATGCTGATGGCATATACATACATTTTATTTTCGTTCTTTTCTAGTGTGATTAATTGATGGGACTGCCTTGATTCTGATCAATGCAAGGAAAACAAACCTATTTGATGTTGTTGGAACAATTTTCAAAAAGCTGTTATTGCAAGGATGTTCTCTTTTGTTTTGCACAACGGTATTCAGTTGGAATATCCAGCACCTCATTCGACGAGGCAAGGGCCGAGATCCCTTCATCGGGAGTGACCCCTTTGGCAGAAGTTTGCGTCAGGGTAATAACTTCACTATAGTCGATTACTTTTTGCTTTGCACTGCGGTATTCAGTTGGAATATCCTGCACCTCATTCTACGGGGAAAGAGCCGAGATCCTTTCACCGGGAGTGATCTCTTTAGCAAAGATTTTCGCCACTATATTTTTGTGAAAAGGTATCCGGTTCCTTCAACGATAGCAAGTTCATTATGTTAAAGGTTTTCGCCAAAAAACATTCATAGCCCTCCGTCATTTCAGACGGGTAGAACTTAGTATTCATGTTATGTTTGTTGACCTTCATCAAGGCATAGTGTATGATAGCTGCGTGTTACCTTTCTGTTGCATAGATAGATGCGTTGGTTTGGGACAGTCGTACAGCCTTGTTGACCTTCATCAAGGGCAAGTACGGGTGGGTTTAAATTAACCTGGACAATGATGGGTAGAACTTGACATGTGACATATAATTTGTTGACCTTCGTCAAGGTCATAAGAGCATGGGGTAAAAATTACATCGGGAGTTTCTAAAGAAACTGAAACTTGACAGGCATGCGCATACCTTCTGGAGTGTGATAACGTGAGTGGATTCCATCACGTTATCATGCGATGATAGTTGGATCCTGATTCCCACTAATGAATTGGTTTACTCCTCGGGTGATCCCGACTAATTCTTCTTTCACGTTTGGAGGAGAATTTGAGGATACAGTGGGAGGCTTCCTGATTAGATAAATTGATAACCATTCTGATCTAGGTTAGAGTGCACGTAGAGTGTTTCTTTTCTCTTTCTCTTTGGCGGCGACCATGGCCCGATCCTAGACTATGACTCAGTGACCAAGTTAATCGAACTTTCTTAAAACACTGGATTTTGGATTGTCTGAGTTGCATACATCATTGCCACTCCTTCTTTTACCCTTCGCATTTCTCCAGAACACCCCGTATCACTACGAATATCCACTTCAATTGGATAAATCCATCATATGGTTATATACGAACTCGAAGGAACTTGTTCCAGATTCGAGGATGGATTCTGGTTCTGGAGAGATTGAATATGACTATTCAGTTATCTTTTCCTTTTACCTTCTCTCAGGTTGTGAAGGCTCCTAAGATTAGGAGAGAGTACACATATTGCGCTTATTGGATAGTCTTATTCCAAAACATAGGCAGGTGCCGAAAGGTAGGGAATGAAGAAAACCAATTAGCCTAAGTGTAGTGTACAGAAGGTAATAAGTAGAGACAAATAAAGGGATTAGAAAGAGGGCAAAGTAAACTGCGACTGCTATCATTCACGACCAAACTGAGTATCTCATCGCCACTCCTATTTCACCTTTGTATTTCTCCAGAACACCCCGTATCACTACGAACATCCAATTTCAATGGATAAATCCATCGTATGGTTATATACGAACTTGATGGAACTTGTTCCAGTTCGAGGATGGATTCTGGTTCAGGAGAAATAGGAATAAGGTTTATTCAGTTGTCTTTTATCTTTACCTTCTCTCAGGTTGCAAGTACTCCTAGGATTAGGAGAGTACACCATTACGCTTATTGGATAGTCTTCTTCCAAACTATAGGCTGGTGCCGAACGGTAGGGAAGGAAGAAAACCATTTAGCCTAAGGAGGTGTACAGAAGGTAATGACTAAAGATATATAAAGGGATTTGGAGAGATGGCCATGAAATATACGGTTACAGTCGTGAATCTGATAATGGAAGAGGCATTACTAGGAATACCAGGAAACCCCTACGAAACATTTTTATGTTTCAGTTTCACTATATGTTGTTAAAGGAAAACTGATTTCCCAATTAGATTCTTACTCCAGGGTATGTATTTACCAGGTTTGATTCTCACGTCTTTACAGTTTTACAAATGATGAGTGGGAGTAAGTTATTGGGAATTAGGTGATCATCCTCATTATATCGGAATTCGTTGTAATTGGTGATATTTGAGGAAATCGCCTGGGTTTTTTTTGGACGGCGAATATTTGGTTTTGAATATCCGTTGTTATGCACTAGTTTCAAATTGATATATCTGTACGTTTATTTTATAATGTGAGATATAACTTTTTGAAATTATGTCCATGAAATTTACCTATATCAGGTGATGGTTAGGTAAGGAGCATTGAACAACAGTGTAATTCTTCATAACCATAGTACATTTTTCAACCTACAACGCACAGGGTTTGAGTTATTCAACTCAGGGGACTTATACAGAGTATTGTATGTTGTCCAGTGTCCATTAGGACAGAGGGGTTGGTCCTCATACTATATTCTATTTACTTGTGACTTCTCAAGTTTTAGACAAATGTTTCGTAGAAATACAAGGTCCAAGTTTTGAGAAGTTATAGGTACAAGAATAAAGTAGAGAACCACGTATTGCAAGTATCGGGATTCTTCAAGGCGATCGAAGTTGTAGATACTTGTGTGAGGTATTCAGTTGATAGTAATGGTTTTTGAGAACTTGCTTCTCTTTCGGGTTACTTATAATTGGACGCACTCCTAAATTGAGTAATGCTGATCGGCCTCTTTCCATTTAGTTGACATGCACTGGAGACAGCTGTATGATTTGAATCCGATTCCAATTAAATCAGTGCCTCTGTTTCTATATTGGATATAGAACAGTTAATATCTTAACAATATTAAGGTATATAGAGTTGTCCAGCTTATGCTTAAAACCAGACACTGGATAACTCAAGGTACGTTTCTGTAATGGCAGTTTGTGGGTTAACTTGGGCAATGACGAGGGTTGACTTTCTACCATCTGGAAGATTAATAGTGATATTGTTCTTAACTCGCCACAATTTTAGTAAAATGGACTTTTTCATAAAACAGTAGCGGGAGTATAGTAGAACAGGAAGTGATTCCAGAACCGCAAACGATTACTGAAAATTTAATAGGACCTAAAGATTCAATCCGGTTTGACATTCCATTAGCCACTCCGCACATATGGTGGGTAACCTCAGGCACCCGAGAGGTACTTCGGTATTCTCAAAGACGGTGACAGGGAGGTTCTTGTTTACCCGAACTTGCCATTACTGCTGTTCCCAACTATGAGACCCTGCAGGAGGATGAGTATAGCGTCGTTTTAAACTAGTTTTAGAAGTGTACGTGTATATGACTTTGCCAGAGGGTTGTCGTAGTCAGTGGGAGCAGCGGAAACATAGTGGACAAGTAGCTTATGTCTATTAATAGACTAAAGCAAATATAGTGGAGATAGATCATCTATTTTTGATGTGACAGTCATAAGCTTTGACTTCATCAGAATAGGGGATGGATCTGTTAAGAAAGTAGTAGGGTGTGATGTCCTGGTATTTGGATGACATACACATATTAGGAAGTAAAATTCCTATCGTACAATCGGTTATACTGTGGTTGTCACACAGTGGTTTCTCAACATAGGATATGGATATAATATCAGGCATTCTGGTTACTAGATCTATAGTTTTATATCTAGATTTTGGTAGTTTCCCAATCTAGGTACTTAGACAGCATTCTAAAGGTGTTTTAGAATGGGCAACTCCTGGCATGGTGGTGTATATGAAGGTGATGTAGTCACCCTCTCTAAAGGTGTCTTACAGACTAAAAGGGAGAGGGATGTGTATGATTGGCATATCACTTGCTTAGGCAATTGAGTCGATCATGAGATGTCAAGTGCCACACCAAATGTTTTTTTTGCACTAGCTGCAATAAGTTCAGATATTAATCCAATCCTGGAGAAACGTTAGGAAGCAGTTTTAGAACATAAGTGGATGTTCTAGGGAGATGATAACGACAGCCTCCTTCGGGAGACAGTTATCATTCCAGGCTTCGAAAGTGACCTGGTTGACAGAGTGACTGTCAGAATTATAGTTTTCTCTCTGACGAGGGGCAGTAGTTTGGACAGGTGGTCCAAGCGGATACTGAGGGAGGCATGGTGCAGGATACTGATTAAGTTCAGTTGACGATACAGTCTAAGAAGTTTGGATTTGGAGTTCATTTGTGAACTAGGTCCCATCAGATATCCAAACATATTCTAAGACAGGTATTGCTCAATTAGGGAGATGGATTTCTCCGCGAAATTGAGATAAAGAGAGACATAGAAAAAGACATCAGAGCGGATCCACTTACTGAGGCTATTTCTCGAACGCAATAGTTTCACAAACGGGCTTTGTGAGACAAATCAGTAGAGGAGTTGGGTGTTCGGTATCTCACGGGCTCTCAGTATGCGACATCGCAATAATTAGCCTTTAGTGCAAGTGGGAGATTGTTGGATATAGTGCCCTCAAAGTCAATTATTAGATCGCAGGCACGTGATTGCAATGATTGAGGGAGGACCTATGCCGGTATGACAGTCTTACTCGAGATGATAGTATGCTATCGGGTTTGCCTTTATCATCGTGTACATACTTTAGGTGACATTACAGATCACTATTACATGTTGATAGAGCTCTTAGAATTCATGCTGGACTACCAGCAGTATTATGGCGATCATATACGTGAGAGTTGGGTAGTCTATAAGCACATCCTTAAAGTGTTCCGAGTCGTGGGAGTTTTGAGACTGGGCATCGATACTCCATGAGTAGACTAGTGTATACGATCGTGACCCCGACGAGGGGCGATGGCCGGTCTCACAAGCCATTGGTGTCAGTTGGTTCACCTAAGACGTATACAGGTGCTCATTGGGTTATGAGTACACCGGACATGACTCGCCGGGAACATGCTAGTTGGTACTATACCTGACGTCAGATAGCAGTTCCCTGGTGACATGTGTACAGGTTAGTCCATCGACTTGAGATCGTCATTTCTCTCGTGTGAGTTCCCACTGTTCTTTGATTACTACCCTACCACGGCTCAAAGGAGTCGTGCAAACAGATTTTAGTTGGGTACAGTCCCGAGCCATATGGAGGCAGTGAGCGGATCGACAGGGGATTCGTCTCTAACGGTATTGTGGGTGAGATTGCACTGTGTCTAGGAGAGCCATTACAAGAAGTCCTTGGCCAAGGCAAGTGAGATTTACTGGTAGGTATTCCAGTAGTATCTCAGGGTGTTCTGGGCTACACTCCGACACGACTTATACCGCTTTTGGGGGTCTGACATTTACCGACCCTCTAGGCCCGATATGCGATACTCATAGACGAACGGACCGGACTGTACGGATATTGTCACTGAGAGGCTCAGTAGGGTTTCAGGATGAGTTCGCTCATCAGCCTCCCTTTTGGTCAATACCTGGGTGGCCGTTACGTACAACTAGTACCACTGACGTGCTTGTGGTTAAACCCACTGCCAGCGTAATGACGATGTCGACAACTCCTGAGGCGTTTTCATTTGATCCGGGAGATTGTAGATCGCCGCGAGATCGAGATTAGGAGAGTAGACACAAAGAATAACGCCGCGGATCCACTCACCAAGGCCCTCCCTCAGCCGCAGCATGAGCGACTTTTTGAGATGTTGGGTATGAGATACGCCAATAACTGGCCTTAGTGCAAGTGGGAGATTGTTGGATATATGTATGCCCTAGAGGCCATTATATGATAGTGGATGTATTTATACATACATACATACATATATATATATATATATATAAATATATATATATATATATATATATATATTCAGTGTACATTCTTGCTCGACATGATAGTATGCTATCTGGTTCTGCTTTATCAACATGTGTGAAAGAATAAAAGCATGATCAAATCAACATGTCAGATAAAGAAGAACCAGATAGCATGCTACCATGTCGAGCAAGAATGTATACTGAATATATATATATACATGTATAAATACATCCACTATCATATAATGGCCTCTAGGGCATACATATATCCAAAAATCTCCCACTTGCACTAAGGCCAGTTATTGGCTATCTCATACCCAACATCTCAAAAAGTCGCTCATGCTGCGGCAGAGGGAGGGCCTTGGTGAGTGGATCCGCGGCGTTATTCTTTGTGTCTACTCTCCTAATCTCGATCTCGCGGCGATCTACAATCTCCCGGATCAAATGAAAACGCCTCAGGATGTGTCTGGATCGTTGATGGGACCTGGGCTCCTTGGCTAACGCCATAGCCCCATTATTATCACAATACAATGGTATTGGATCACTAATGGTTGGAACTACTCCTAGCTCCGAGACGAACTTCCTCATCCAGACGGCTTCCTTGGCGGCATCATTCGCAGCAATGTACTCAGCCTCCATCGTAGAGTCTGCAACGGTATCATGTTTGGAACTCTTCCAACTTACCGTCCCTCCATTGAGGGTAAATACAAACCCAGAGATAGATTTGATGTCGTCCTTATCGCTCTGGAAGCTCGAATCGGTAAAGGCCAACATTAGGAGATCTCCATTACCATACACCAAGAACAATTCTTTAGTCCTTCGTAAATACTTAAGAATGTTCTTCACAGCTATCCAGTGATTCTCCCATGGGTTGGATTGATACCTGCTTACAACACTAAGTGCATAAGCTACATCTGGGCGTGTACATAACATCGCATATATTATAGATCCTACTGCCGAAGCATAGGGTATAATGCTCATGCGAGCTCTCTCTTCATTGGTCTTTGGGCAAGAGTCTTTAGAGAGAGTAACCCCATGGCAAGCGGGTAAGGCACCCCGCTTGGAGTCTTCCATACTAAACCTTTTTAGGATGGTGTTGATGTACCTGGTTTGGGACAATCTTAACAACCTCTTGGATCTATCCCTATAGATCCTAATGCCCAGAATGTATGTGGCATCACCCAGGTCCTTCATGGAGAACCTTAGTGATAAGAAAGATTTGACCGACTGTAGCATAGGAATATCATTTCCTATCAGAAGAATGTCATCCACGTACAATACGAGGAATATGACAGCTCTCCCTACAGCCTTCTTATAAAGACAATGCTCATCTAGATTTTTGATGAAATCAAACTCTTTGATAACATCATCGAAACAGATGTTCCAACTCCGTGATGCCTGCTTTAACCCATAAATGGATTTAAGCAATCTACAAGCTTTCCCGATGCTCCCACTGTCAATGAAGCCCTTCGTCTGATCCATATAAACGCATTCTTCTAAATCCCCATTTAAAAATGCCCTTTTAACGTCCATCTGCCAGATTTCATAGTCGTAGTGAGCATGTTAGTTGTATGTATGCCCTAGAGGCCAGTATTGTACAGATGATGTATATTATAATGGATGCTTGGACATATATAGAGATGACTTTCTTGCTCGATATGATAGTATGCTATCTGGTTGCTCTTTATCTTAACATGTATACTAGTCTCTTTAAACTATCTTATAGTTACATGTTGGTAAAGCCCTTAGGATGTGTACTTGACTACCGGGACTGTGATGAAGATCATACTAGTGGGGACATGGTAGTCCATAAGTACATCCTTCAAGGTCCCTAGTCGTGGGTGTATCGAGACGGGGCATCGATATACCAGTGTAGACTAGCGTATACGCTTCTCGACCCATGAGATGGGCGATGGATGATCCCATATCCATTGGTGTTTGACATCAGAGATGATATACGGGTGCTCAGTGGAGACTGGGTACACTAGACGGACTCGCCGAGAACTCCCAGATGGTATTATACCTCACGTCAGATGGCAGTTCTCAGGTGACACTTGTACAGGTTAGTCTGTAGACCCGAGATCGTCATAGAGTCTTGTGTGATTCCCACTGTGCTTTGGTATCCACCTTACCACGTCCATGAGGGCGTGCAAAACGGTGGTTTTTGGGTATATTCCCGAGTCACATGGAGGCAATGAGCGATATGAGGGGTTTCGTCTCTCCCGGTATTGGGGGTTGATGTTGCGCTGTGCTCGATTGGCCGTAACAGGGAAGTCCCTGGCCAGGGCTGATTCAGAGATTTGCTGGTAAGTGTTACCAGTAGTTTCTCGACCCGTTATGAGCCTCACATCGGCACGACTTATCGGTTATTGGGGTCTGACGTTTACCACCCCTAGACTTGATATGCAACATATCAGACGAGAAGACCGGACTGTACGGGAAGTGTTGCCGGTTGGCTCGACGGGAGTTGTAGCAGATTCGCTTGTTCTCTTCTGATCGCTCAATACCCGGGTGGCCGTTACGTTTAGCTGACCGCTTGCGACTTGGGGGTGCTTGATATGATCATCACCTACTGCCGGCGTATTGACGAGTCTCAGAGTCCCACAATGGAGTTTCCTAGTCCAGGCGAAACGTTGTGGTGCGCGTATGCGATATGCGCATGGACCCGATTAAAAGGCGCGTATAGGATACCGTGTATTGATCGGGCGGCTTGCTTTTGGTAGGGGTCATATGTGATATGGCCGGATTGATATATCAAGTGTTGATTTATCATTTAACCATTAGCTTCTCACTTGAAATCCTTTCTTGAGTTAGTTGGATGTATGCATGCATGTATGCCTTCTTTTTGATTCATGCACATATGGATGTACATATACACATACATACATACATACATCTTTCATGGTAGTATATACATGAAAATGGTGGCAATATAAGATTCACACCAAGGTTTTATTTATGAATTATTATTGTATTTATACTAAAACATAAAAGGAAAGAAAAGGTTCATTATTGATTTGTTCTACACTCTTCTTTTGACCTAACCTTTCTCACCCACCTTTTAACCTTTGGTAAAGTTTCCTTTTGTGTTTTAACTATAGTACAATAATGATTCAACCATGGTTTGAGATGATAGATAGAAAATATATATTGATATATTTTTCCATTTTTCTAAAAGAGTTGAACTTATCATCTTCTCATATTGCCATCATCTTCTTCTTCCTCTCTCAACTTGCTCTCTAGTTCTATGTAGTGAGCAATATACTCATCAAGATTGGATTTTGAAGTGAGAAAGAGAACCACAACACCATTCTACACAAGTCTAGCCCACTTGTTTAGAGTGTTAGCTTGATTTCGTTCACTTGATCGGATAAAGTTGCAAGCTTGGACAAAGCGGACTCCGGATGGATCATCGGTGACCTCGAGGAGTTCAAGCGGAGCTATTTCAAACCCCAAGTAGTCGAGGAGTCTAGCGTAGGGAGCTACAAAGGTTGTACTCTCTAAACCCTAGCATTTCTTTCATATGATGATGTGAAAAGTTTTTGAAACCCTAATTTTTCTAGGATCGATCCTTTGCATGTTAACTTAGCACCCTAAAAATTCCATCTTTGGTACATGTGATGCTTCCAAACCCTTCATGAGGTGCTAGGTAGACCTTTCAGAGCAGCAATAACAAGTAGGATCCGAATGTATTTAAGCATGGCTACAGGCGAAAAAGTCTCATCATAGTCCAAACCTGGTCTTTGACGAAAACCCTTCGCCACATGTCTTGCCTTATAGGTCTCTACCTGCCCATCTACACCAATCTTTCTTTTAAAGATCTATTTGCACCCCACAGGTTTTACCCCAGGGGGTACAACGTCCAAAGTCCATACTTTGTTGGTGTACATAGACTCCATTTCGGATCTCATGGCATCCAGCCACTTCACAGAGTCTCCACTCGTGATAGCTTGCTGAAAACTGGTAGGATCATCATCTTCCATGATGCAGTCTTCTTTGTCACCATCAATGAGGAAACCGTAGTACCTCTCCGGTGGGCGAGAAGTCCTACCAGACCTACAGAGTTGTTAGTTATATGTATGCGCTAGAGGCCATTACCGTACATAGGATGTATATTGTTGTGGATGCTGGGACATATATAGGGAGGACTTTCTTGCTCGACATGATAGTATGCTATCTGGTTACTCTTTACCTTAACGTGTATACTGATTGTCTCTCTGTTACATGTTGGTAAAGCCCTTAGGATGTGTACTTGACTACCTGGACTATGATGCGGATCATACTAGTGGGGACATGGTAGTCCATAAGTACATCCTTCAAGGTCCCTAGTCATGGGTGTATCGAGACGGGGCATCGATATACTAGAGTAGACTAGCGTATACCTTCTCGACCCATACAGATGGGCGATGGATGATCCCATATCCATTGGTGTTTGACCTCAGAGATGATATACGGGTGCTCAGTGGAGACTGGGTACACTGGACGGACTCGCCGAGAACTCCCAGATGGTATTATACCTTACGTCAGATGGCAGTTCTCTGGTGACACTGGTACAGAGTAGTCTGTTGACCCGAGATCGTCATAGAGTCTTGTGTGATTCCCACTGTGCTTTGATTTCCACCTTACAACGTCCAAGAGGGCGTGCAAAACGGTGGCTTTTGGGTACAGTCCCGAATCACATGGAGGCAATGAGCGATAGGAGGGGATTCGTCTCTCCCGGTATAGGGAGTTGATGTTGCACTGTGTTCGATTGGCTATAACCGGAAATCCCTGGCCAGGGTTGCTGAGATTTACTGGTAAGTGTTACCTATAGTTTCTTGAACTGTTATAGACCTCATATCGACACGACTTATCGAGCTATTGGGGTCTGACGTTTACCACCCCTAGGAAAGATATGCGACATATCAGACGACGAGACCGGACTGTACGGTAAGTGTTACTGGTTGGATTCACAGGAGTGTGAGCGGGCTTGCTCGTCGATCTTCTGATCGCTCAATACCCGGGTGGCCGTTACGTTTAGCAGACCGCTTGCGGCTTGTGGGTGTTTGATATGATCATCACCTGCTGCCGGCGTATTGACGAGTCTTTAGAGTCCTACACAGAGGTTTCCTGGCTCAAGCGAAACGAAATAGGAGTGCATATGAGATATGTGCGAGACCGAGAATAATACCAGTATGTGATACTGTATTTAATTCTCGCGAATTGTATCATTGGTCAGTTATATGTGATATAGCCGAGTTACCGAATCAAGTGTTGATTCGATACATTGATACACTTGATATTAGTCGGTTATATGCGATATGACCGGATCGTTAAATCAAGTGTTGATTTAATAATTTAATATATAATTATATATTTGATATATTAATTTACATTAACTAGTATTTGTTCACTTTAAATGGATTTTCTCACTTGAAATGCACATTGTATATGTGATATACTTTTGTGCACTTGTTTGTATCATGTTTGATGATACATGCTCACTTGGGTTTGTGTAAAGAATTAAACCATGGTTATATGAATGGTTAGGGTTTTGTTTATTTACTTATTCATTCATTTATTTATTTTGTTTATTTTGGCAAAAGAAAATGATATGGTGGCTTTCTTTGTTTGCTAGTTGAAGCTTCATGAAGCTTTGACTAAGTGACCATATTTGTTTTCATGCTTAACCCTAACCATTCCACTTAACCCTAGTTCATTCCCTACACTTGACCATGGTTGCTATATGATAAGTATTCCTTTTATTTTCCATTTTTGGAGGAATACTCATGATATTCTTTCTTCTTCTTCTTCATCTTCAATAATGAAGAAAGCTTGCCTCCATCAATGGCAACTTGAGCAAATGAGTGAGAAATCCAATTATAAAGTGAATCCACTTCCTATTTCTTCATCCTCTACCACTTGCCAAGTAGTATAGGGTGTTTTCTTCACAAGTTTCATGGCTTGGTGAAGTTGGAGCTTGATCTTGTGTTGCCTTGACGTAGATCATCTTCGGCATCGAAGTCGACGACCTAGCCCGCCCATTTCTCCGATGAAGCCGACGGTAGAGCCTGGGAAACGATATGGACAGCGAGGAGACATCATCACGGAGCTATGGAGGTGGAGGACCGGATCTACAAAGGTTGTATTTCCGTTTACCCTATAGTAAAGTAGTTTACTAGTTCTTGTTTCGCCTAAAATTCTAGTTAACGATCTAGTCTAGGATTTCTCGGCACCTCTAAAATTTGAAATTGGCATGGTTGATGCCTTGTGAGACTTTATTAGTGTGCCTAGGAACCCTACAGTGGTATCAGAGTCTAGCTAGAGCCTTAGGCGAAGTCTAGACGACGTTTGAAATCCGAACGAACATCGAAACCCTAATCATTCATGCTCTCTGGACTTTTTTCAAAAACTGGGTTTTTTCCAGATTAAAAATGCTTAAAAAATTCAGCAGGGAATTCTAAGAATTACGGTGCAAAAATTACTTAATGATGCCTCTAAAGAGCGGCAGAACAGCGGCAGAAGCATGGCTTATGTGGCGATTCCGCGGCCACTTGATGGGATTTTCCTCCAAACTTTGCACAGTAATTCATGTTTTCAGGTGCTGAGTTTTCTGGGAATTTTTAATTTGCACTCAAGAGTTGAGTTTTCTGGGGTGTTTTGGGGCTTCGATGATTCGATCGGAAATTTCAGACTTTGTCTTTGTGGCTTTCCGGATATTTTAGAATATGTTAAAAAGTTCGACCGGATGTAAATACCCAATCTTTCCCCTACCGGGAAATTTCCAATTGTTGGATATTTCTGTAGTTTAATCACGTTCTAAGTAGTGCAAGTAACGCGATGGTCCCTCTAGAAGACAACAAACCTTAACTCGATTATGTGACCATCTTGAACTGCCTTTTGAACCTTCGGGTTTGGCGCAGTACGGCGTGCCACATGTGAGGCGTTGGCTTGACCCTTCTACGGCTGGACCGTTGGTACTGAGGCATGAACTGAATGTTTTTAGACTTATTTCATGTGTTGAGCTGTATCGGGAAAACTTGGTTGTTTGACTGTTCGATCGGAAAGTTTAACATTTTCTGTTTATCTGGAATGGGATACAATAATTGGAATTCACAAATAGTTATGAGATAACTGAATGGATGTTATAAACACAGCACTTTAGTCTCATTTGATCGGTTGCCACGGAATTTTGATGTGATCAAAAGTCCGTCGCAATCACGTAGCGTACGCGGATACTCGCCGGATAAACTTAATAGACAGCTACACCCTTTAGCCCCGACCAAGTGACTGTAGGAGAACCCCGTCGCCGAAAGCATCCGTTCGGGTGCTCGCGGCAGCGGTGTTCCGCCTTGGTGCACTTCGTCGACGGTATCGGGGGTGCGGCCGTCTACTAAAGTTTGCGACGAGCATTCGATCAGGATGTCAGGAATCTTGTTGAATTGCCCGACTTGATATTGAAAAGTGTTTTCGATAATGAGACTAAAATGCGGGGTTTATAATTGTTAGGAATGTGATGTCTAAGGAATTCATTGGATTAGGCATGTGATGTCCAACAAGTTTGCGGATTCCAACTGTTGTAGTTTTACACTTTCTTTTCTGTGACCGTAAGTGTAATATGTGATATCGCCGGTTTCGTTGCTATATGTCAACGACAATTGGGATGCGCATATTTACTTACGTTGATGACATGTGATGTTATGTGTTGCTGGATATGTTATATTGGATCGTCGTGTTTGAATAGCCGGTGGGTTTTATGTGAGATGAGTGTTTTTCATTTTCATTCATGTAAAAACTTGTATGTAATATTCTTTTATTGGGGCACTTCCAGGTTGCGGAAGATGTCACATTTTGTATATTATTTACTTTTCCGCACTAGGATTGACCCAAGGAGGGGAGCATAAGTAACTGGGTTCTAGAGTCCAGTGGGAGACCAACTCGAGGAGTCGAGTCCGGGTCTCCTAACTCCAGAATTGGTAGGGTTGCTTGCCGCTCTCATAGGGGTCTAGGGGTGTGGGTTTGGCTATTCATCGCGACCGTGGAATCCGTGTTTTATACTGGCTCGTATTGAAAACATGGACGTCCTAGTATATCCAATATTTCATATGTTTCTTTTGCTGCGATATCTGTGATGTGATCATGTGATGTTCTGTGATAGATACAGTATATAGTATATATGATATATTATATAGACGTTACTTATGTTTTACACCCGCGCTAGCCCTGCCCCGCTCTGCCGTTAGTTACCTAACCTAACGGTGCACGAGGGGACATCGAAGCGAATGCGGATGGCATAAGTGTACGTCGTATTTATCTGTGATGTTTAGGTAACTTAAATGATGGGACTTCATTAATGTGATTAATGAAAGAAAAAGAAACCTAAAGATGTTGTGGAATCGAATTTCTAAATAAAACAGGTAGCTACAGTTCTTGCTTTGCATCGCGGTGTTCCTTGTAGAACATCCTGCACCTTATTCGATAAGGAAAAGACCGAGATCCCTTCACCGGGAGTGACTCCTTTAGCAATAACTTGCAGATGCTACACACTCGGTTTGTCTTTTGATGCTTTTAAGAGTTTTTGCTTTGCACAGTGATATATATGATATATCCCGCACCTCATTCGACGAGGAAAGGACCGACGATCCCTTCACCTGGAGTGACTCCTTTAGCAAAACTAGAAAAGCCTAAAAAACACTCCATTTCAAAATTCATTCGATCCTACAACGATATCAAGTTCATTACGCAATAGGTTTTCAGAAAAACCTGTCGTAGCCCTCCGTCATTTCAGATAAGTAGTAGTTAGTATTCGTGCTGCGTTTGTTGGCCTTTGTCAAAGCGTAGTGTGCGGTAGCTGACTAGTGCTTATCTGTTTATGCATATGATGCAGATTGAGTTAGGGTAGTCGTGCGACCTTATTGGCCTTTGTCAAGGGCCGTGCGGGTGGGTTTAATTCAATCAAGAAATGACGGGTTGAACTTGACTAGCATCCTATGTTTTGTTGGCCTTTGTCAAGGTCATAGGAGGTTAGGGGCAAAATATTATCGGGAATTTCAAGTGTTGAAATTTGCAATGAGATTGCATACCTTCTATGAGATAGTTGGATCCCGATACCCGCTGCGAGTAATTGTTACTCCTGGGAGAGTTTTACACATTACAATTAGCCGATCAAGTAGGTGTCTAGAAAGGTGTCAACGGGGTTACGCCTCTGGGAAAACGAGTTTTACATTAATTAGGTTCGTGCGAAAGCACGGGGGACCTCCCTCAAAGTACCGACACTGGCCTGGCTGAAAGATTGGCGAACTTGTAGCGTGTAATTAATCCCGGCTAGTCTTTCCTTTTAGGGTTTGAAGGAAGATTTGATAAAAACAGTGGGAGCCATCCTGATTAGATAAAATAATAACCAATCTATTCTTACAAGAGCACACGCTGAGTGTTTTCTTCTCTCTCTCTCTCCAGGTAGCGACCATATCTCGCCTTAATCAAGATAATAATACGGATAATTGACCGAACCCACTTGTTATACTGAGCTGGGGAACGTTGGTCCCGCTCCAACTTATAATTGTTATAAGACAGAGCAGGAAATTGGGGAATACCAGATTTCCCATGCCGCCCAAATGAGGAAAGTGCATATGATGCATCATCTTCGGGTGTGTTCGTTACAAAGAACCGTTTCTCTGTATCCTCTACGTCCTGGGTATTTGATACCAGAACAGGATCCCAGATATGTAATCTGTTACATAGGGCTACAGAAAGGTAAAGAACTGAGAACGGGTGATAAGTTTCATGAGGCAGAAAACGGGGCAAGTGTTGCAGCCAAGTCTGTTGGTCACTGGCACCCTGTATTTTCAATACATTGATTCTGAACGAATGTTATTAGATACCGAACCTGATATACAAAATCATATCAGTCTCTTTATTAGTAAAGAAATGATAAAATTTTGTATTGTTGGATAATGTTTTGAACATTTCCTATATCAAAAGTTGATCGATTCAGGCACGTTATCTAAAAGCATTGATGTTCTAAATCAAACTACAGTTCTTTAGTATACGGAACACACACAAGAGGAAGAGTTCAGAAATGAACGGATCCTTCTTGAGGAATTGTAGACTAGGTCAGATCAATGTGACCCGACTAGCTAAAGTTACATTTAGATGCATATTTAAATCAGTTTGAATTTACATCTTATGAAACTTGTCAGTCATGTCACAAAGATTAGATGACCATAGCTCTGTTTACTGGAAACAGAGAAAGAGTTAGTAAACTCTTGGGATGATACATGATGATGTATAAAGGTCCCCTGTCTACACATACCAAGACCGGTTCTTTGTACTTCATTACATTCTCTAATGATCTCTCAAGATTCAGACATATGTTCCTGTTGAAACACAAGTCCGAACCTTTTGAGATATTCACAGAATATGATTTAGAAGTAGAGAACCAAAATACGGGTATAAGTATTATGTCCTTTGATGAGATCAAGGAGGAGAATACTTGAGCACGGAATTCTTGGACTTTTCTAAAGGAGAATGAGATTCTCTCTCAGAATTACTCCTCCGTATACACCATAGAACGATGGTATATCGGGGCGGAGCAATCACACCCTATAAGATATGGTGCACTCTATGATGAGTACTACTGAGTTACCTATTTTCTTTTGGGAGTTATGCACTTGAGAAGCTGCATACCTATTGAATAGGGTTCAAATCAAATCAGTTGCCTACCACTCCATATAAGATATGGAAAGGGAAGAGCCCATATCTCAAGTTAGTTAAGATTTGGGGTTGTCCGGCCTATGTCTAAAAGCAAAATCCGGACAAGCTCGAGGCAAGGTCTGTTATGTAGAACTGGAAATGTTCCATCTATACAAACTGCAGCTGATGATTTAACAGAACCAAAGGATTCAGTAGACTCCAACGAACCTCAGCCTCTCCGCCGATCTAGTAGGGTTCCTCACCCACCTGAGAGTTACTTAGGTTTCTCTATGACAGTGGGAGCGAGGATTCCATCATGAGATGATGACCCAACTAGTTTCGAGCAGGCCATCAGGAGTGGGACTCTGTAAGAATGGCTGGATGCTTAGCGATCTGAGATGGAATCCATATACACCAACAAAGTATGGACTTTGGTTGCTATATCTGAAGGGTTAAATCCCCATCAGGAGCAAGTATATCTTGAGAAGATTACTTGGTGTACATGGAAAGGTTGAGACTTTCAAAGCTAGACTTGGTAAAGGTTTTCGTCATCGACCAGGCGTGGATAATGATGAAACCTTTTCCAGTGGCTATGCGTAAGTCCATCCGGATCCTACTTTCCACGGCTACATACCATGACTACGATATCTGGCGGTTGGGTGTCATGACTGCTTTTCTAAATAATGATTTAGAAGACAGAGTCTATAAGTACACAGTCAGAGGGCTTCGTAAACAGTGGGAGCAGCGGAAACGTGTACAAGATGCTTTATAGGATAAAGCAGGCATCGCGGAGTTGGAACATCTGTTTTGATGTAGTAGTCAAATAGTTTGACTTCATCAAAATGTTAGATGAACCTTGTATATACAAGAAGGTAGTAGGGAGTATGGTAGTGATCCTCGTAGAGTACGTGGATGACATACTCTTGATAGGGAAGAAGTTTCCTATGCTACGATCGGTCAATCTCCGCTTATCACAATAATTCTCCATAAAGGATCAAAGTGATACCTCCTAAATCCTGGGTTTTGGATCTATGAGATAGATCAAAATGGATATTAGGGATGACCCTGAGACAGCATCTCCCGACTCTGTATTTTTTCTCCCAATCTGCGCAATGGACCCCGGTTCAGTCCCTAAATCTTCTTTTATACTCACTAGTTGTAGTGAGATGGTATCAATCGATCCTGGGGAGAATCATTGGAAAGGTTCCAGGGTAATGAGAACGACTGAATATCAGTCACAGGCATTGTCTTTACCCTCAGTAAAGGGACGGTATGTTGGAAGAGTTCCAAGCTAGATACCGTGGCATACTAGACGATAAAGGCAGGATACATCGCTACTTAAGATGCTACCAAAGAGGCAGTCTGGGTGTATATTTGTTCATGAGATGAACTTAGTTCCTCCCATTGTGTGACAATGGAGTTGTGGCTTTGGCCCGGGAACCCCGGTCCCATCAGTGACCCAGACATATTCTAAGGCAGTATCACCTGATCATGGAGATAGTTGATCTCCAGGGTGATCGAGGTTAGGAGAGCAGACTCAGAGGATAACACGGCGGATCCACTCACGAAGGCCTATTCCCAGAGAGAGACTTTTATGGGATGGTTGAGTATGAGATACTACAACCACTGCTACAGATGGCCCTAGTGCAAGTAGGAGATTGTTAGTTATATGTATGCCCTAGAGGCCATTACCGTACATAGGATGTATATTGTAGTGGATGATGGGACATATATAGGGAGGACTTTCTTGCTCGACATGATAGTATGCTATCTGGTTACTCTTTACCTTAACGTGTATACTGATTGTCTCTCTGTTACATGTTGGTAAAGCCCTTAGGATGTGTACTTGACTACCTGGACTATGATGCGGATCATACTAGTGGGGACATGGTAGTCCATAAGTACATCCTTCAAGGTCCCTAGTCGTGGGTGTATCGAGACGGGGCATCGATATACCAGAGTAGACTAGCGTATACCTTCTCGACCCATACAAATGGGCGATGGATGATCCCATATCCATTGGTGTTTGACATCAGAGATAATATACGGGTGCTCAATGGAGACTAGGTACACTGGACGGACTCGCCGAGAACTCCCAGATGGTATTATACCTTATGTCAGATGGCAGTTCTCTGGTGACACTGGTACAGAGTAGTCTGTTGACCCGAGATCGTCATAGAGTCTTGTGTGATTCCCACTGTGCTTTGATTTCCACCTTACCACATCCAAGAGGGCGTGAAAAATGGTGGCTTTTGGGTACAGTCCCGAATCACATGGAGGCAATGAGCGATAGGAGGGGATTCGTCTCTCCCGGTATAGGGAGTTGATGTTTCACTGTGTTTGATTGGCTATAACCGAAAATCCCTGGCCAGGGTTGCTGAGATTTACTGGTAAGTGTTACCTGTAGTTTCTCGAACTGTTATAGACCTCATATCGACACGATTTATCGAGCTATTGGGGTCTGACGTTTACCACCCCTAGGCAAGATATGCGACATATCAGACGACGAGACCGGACTGTACGGTAAGTGTTACTGGTTGGATTCACAGGAGTGTGAGCGGGCTTGCTCGTCGATCTTCTGATCGCTCAATACCCGGGTGGCCGTTACGTTTAGCAGACCGCTTGCGGCTTGTGGGTGTTTGATATGATCATCACCTGCTGCCGGCGTATTGACGAGTCTTAAGAGTCCTACACAGAGGTTTCCTGGCTCAAGCGAAACGAAATAAGAGCGCATATGAGATATGTGCGGGATCGAGAATAATACCAGTATGTGATACTGTATTTAATTCTCGCGAATTGTATCATTGGTCGGTTATATGTGATATAGCCGGGTTACCGAATCAAGTGTTGATTCGATACATTGATACACTTGATATTAGTCGGTTATATGCGATATGACCGGATCGTTAAATCAAGTGTTGATTTAATGATTTAATGTATAATTATATATTTGATATATTACTTTACATTAACTAGTATTTGTTCACTTTAAATGGATTTTCTCACTTGAAATGCACATTGTATATGTGATATACTTTTGTGCACTTGTTTGTATCATGTTTGATGATACATGCTCACTTGAGTTTGTGTAAAGAATTATACCGTGGTTATATGAATGGTTCGGGTTTTGTTTATTTACTTATTCATTTATTTATTTATTTTGTTTATTTTGGCAAAAGAGAATGATATGGTGGCTTTCTTTGTTTGCTAGTTGAAGCATCATGAAGCTTTGACTAAGTGACCATATTTGTTTTCATGCTTAACCCTAACCATTCCACTTAACCCTAGTTCATTCTCTACACTTGACCATGGTTGCTATATGATAAGTATTCCTTTTATTTTCCATTTTTGGAGGAATACTCATGATATTCTTTCTTCTTCTTGTTCATCTTCAACAATGAAGAAAGCTTGCCTCCATCAATGGCAACTTGAGCAAATGAGTGAGAAATCCAATTCTAAAGTGAACCCACTTACTATTTCTTCATCCTCTACCACTTGCCAAGTAGTATAGGGTGTTTTCTTCACAAGTTTCATGGCTTGGTGAAGTTGGAGCTTGATCTTGTGTTGCCTCGACGTAGATCATCTTCGGCATCGAAGTCGACGACCTTGCCCGCCCATTTCTCCGATGAAGCCGACGCTAGAGCCCGGGATCCGATATGGACAGCGAGGAGACATCATCACGGAGCTATGGAGGTGGAGGACCGGATCTACAAAGGTTGTATTTCCGTTTACCCTATAGTAAAGTAGTTTACTAGTTCTTGTTTCGCCTAAAATTCTAGTTAACGATCTAGTCTAGGGTTTCTCGGCACCTCTAAAATTTGAAATTGGCATGGTTGATGCCTTGTGAGACTTCATTAGTGTTAGTTATATGTATGCCCTAGAGGCCAATATTGTACATTGGATGTATATTGTAGTGGATGCTGGGACATATGTAGGTAGGATTTCTTGCTCGACATGATAGTACGCTATCTGGTTGCTCTTTATCTTAACATGTATACTTTCTGTCTCTCTGATTACATGTTGATAAAGCCCTTAGGATGTGTACTCGACTACCAGGACTATGATACAGATCATACTAGTGGGGCCTGGGTAGTCAGCGAGTACATCCTTCATTGTTCCTAGTCGTGGGAATATCGAGACGGGGCATCGATATTCCAGAGTAGACTAGCGCATATCTTCTCGACCCATGCGATGGGCGATGGATGATCCCATATCCATTGGTGTTTGACATCGAAGATGGTATGCGGGTGCTCAGTGGAGACTGGGTACACTGAACGGACTCGCCGAGAACTCCCAGATGGTATTATACCTCACGTCAGATGGCAGTTCTCTGGTGACACTGGTACAGCTTAGTCTGTTGACCCGAGATCGTCATAGAGTCTTGTGTGTCTCCCACAGTGCTTTGATTTCCACCCTACCACGGCTCTACTGAGTTGTGCAAACAGGTGGTTTTTGGGTACAGTCCCGATTCACATGGAGGCAATGAGCGATAGGAGGGGATTCGTCTCTCCCGGTATTGGGGGTTGATGTTGTGCTATGCTCGACTGGACATAACAGGAAATCCCTGGCCAGGGTTGCAGTGATATACTGGTAAGAGTTATCAGTAGTTTCACGAATGTTGTGGACCTTACGTCGGCATGACTTATCAAGCTATTGGGGTCTGACGTTTACCACCCATAGGCGAGATATGCGACATATCAGACGAACAGACCGGACTGTACGGTAAGTGTTACTGGTTGGATTCGCAGGAGTCTGAGCGGGCTTGCTCGTCGATCTTCTAATCGCTCAATACCCAGGTGGCCGTTACGTTTAGCAGACCGCTTGCGGCTTGTGGATGCTTGATATGATCATCATCTGCTGCCGGCGTATTGACGAGTCTTTAGAGTCCTACACAGAGGTTTCCTGGCTCAAGCGAAACGAAATAGGAGCGCATATGAGATATGTGCGGGACCGAGAATAATTCAAGTATGTGATACCGTATTCCATTCTCGCGATCAATTTATCGATTGGCTATATGCGATATAACATAGTTATCGAATCAAGGATTGAATCGATAAGCCGATACATATGATACTAGTCGGTTATATCCGATATGACCAGATCGTTAAATCAAGTGTTAATTTAATGATTTAGTGCATATTTATATATTTGATATATTACTTTGCGTTAACTAGTATTGGTTCGCTTTAAAAGTATTTTCTCACTTGAATTGTACACATTGTATATGCGATATAGTTTTGTGCACATGTTTGTATCATGTTTGATGATACATGCTTACTTGGTTAAGTGTAAAGAATCAAACCATGGTTTAATTTAATGATTAGGGTTTTGATTATTTATTCATTTATCTTTCTTATTTATCCATTTTGGAAAAAGAAAAAGGATAAATGAATGGTTGAATGTTTTGTTTTTAGTTGAAGTTTCTTGAAACTTTGACTAAGTCTCTCTTTTGTTCTTATCCTTAACCCTAACCATTCCATTAACCATGGTCTTTTCTCTACACTTAACTAAGGTTAAAAGTATGATAAGATTTAATTATTATTCATTTTTTATTATTGAACTTATCATATCTTTCTTCTTCTTCTTCAAGAGCTAGAAAAAGAAAAGCTTTCTAGTTCAATGGCAACTAGCCAAATCACGTGAGAAATCCAAATCTAAAGTCTACCCACTTCCTATTTCTTCATCCTCTACTAGAGTGTGTTGTCTTCACAAGTTTCTTGACTTGGCGAAGGCGGAGCTCGCTCTTGTGACGCCTCGACGTAGATCATCTTCGGCATCGAACCGACGATCAAGCCCGCCCATTTCTTCGACGAAGCCGATACTTGAGTTCGGGGTTCGATTTGGACAGCGAAGGGAGATCATCGTGGAGCTTAGGAATTGGTGGACCGGATCTACAAAGGTTGTAGCCCCTTTCCTTTAAATACATTTCCGTTTACTTGCATGCTTCGCCTAGATATCTAGTAAACGATCCGTATTAGGGTTTGTAGGCACCCGTAAAATTTGATTTGTGCATGTTTGATCACTTGTGAGACTTCACTAGAGTGCCTAGGAACCCTACAGTGGTATCAGAGCCTAGCTAGACCCTTAGGCGAAGTCCCGACGGAATCAGAAGTCCGATCGACCCAAAACCCGACTTTGAATATGCTCTCTGTACATTTTTTAATTTTGACGATTTTTCCATATTAAAAATATCCAGAAAAATCAGCAGGCTAATTTGAGAATTTCTGTGAATTTCGATGGAGTAATTCCATCAAAGAGCCGTGGATCCGCGGCACGAGCATGGCTCGTGCGGCGGTTCCGTGGCCATTTTGTCGTTATGTGCATCCTATTTTGCACAGTAATTCTTAGTTGTCTGTGCTGGTTTTCCTGGGGTTTTTTAATAATTTTTCCCAGAGTTGCATTTTCTGAGTTGTATTGGGGACTCGGTGTATTCGATCGGACTGTCTAATTTTGTCGGTGTGGCTTTCCGGGTAATTTTAGAATATGTTAAAAAGTTCGACCGGATATAAATACCCACTTTTTCCTCTGCCGGGAAATTTCCAATTGTTGGATTTTTCCGTAGTTTAACGACGTTCTAAGTAGTGCAAGTAACGCGATGGACCCTCTAGAAGACAACAAACCTTAACTCGATTATGTGACCGTCTTGAACTGCCCTTTGAACCTTCGGGTTTGGGGCAGTACGGCGTGCCACATGTGAGGCGTTGGCTTGACCCTTCTACGGCTGGACCGTTGGTACTGAGGCACGAACTGAATGTTGTTAGACTTATTTCATGTGTTGAGCTGTATCGGGAAAACTTGGGTGTTCGATTGTTCGATCGAAAAGTTTAGCATTTCCTGTTTATCCGGAATGTGATACAACAATTGGAATTCACAAAAGTTATGTGATAACTAAATGAATGTTATAAACATAGCACTTTAGCCTCACTTGATCGGTTGCCACGGAATTTTGATGTGATCAAAAGTCCGTCGCAATCACGTAGCGTACGCGGATACTCGCCGGGTAAACTTAATAGACAGCCTCACTCCATAGCCCCGACCAAGTGACTGTAGGAGAACCCCGTCGCCGAAAGCATCCGTTCGGGTGCTCGCGGTAGCGGTGTTCCGCCTTGGTGCACTTTGTCGACGGCGTCGGGGGTGCGGCCGTCTACTGAAGTTTGCGACGAGCATTCGATCAGAATGTCGGGAATCCTGTTGAATTGCCCGACTTGATATTGAAAAGAGTTTTCGATAATGAGACTAAAATGCGGGGTTTATAATTGTTAGGCATGCGATGTCTAAAGAATTCATTTGGTCAGGCATGCGATGTCTAAGGTGGTTGCGGATTCCAACTGTTGTAGTTTTACACTTTCTTTTCTGTGACCGTAAGTGTAATATGTGATATCGCCGGTTTCGTTGCTATATGTCAACGACAATTGGGATGTGCATATTTACTTACGTTGATGACATGTGATGTTATGTGTTGCTGGATATGTTATATTGGATCGTCGTGTTTGAATAGCCGGGGTTTTTTTATGTGAGATGAGTGTTTTTTCATTTTCATTCATGCAAAAACTTGTATGTAATATTCTTTTATTGGGGCACTTCCAGGTTGCGGAAGTTGTCACCGTTGATGTATATTATTTACTTTTCTGCACTAGGTAAGACCCAAGGAGGGGAGCACAAGTAACCGGGTTCTAGGGTCCAGTGGGAGACCAACTCGAGGAGTCGAGTCCGGGTCTCCTAACCCTAGAATTGGTAGGGTTGCTTGCCGCTCTCGTAGGGGTCTTGGGGTGTGGGATTGGCTATTCATCACGACCGTGGAATCCGTGTTTTATACTGGCTCGTATTGAAAACACGGACGTCCTAGTATATCCAATATTTCATATGTTTCTTCTGCTGTGTTTTATCTGTGATCATGTGATGTTCTGTGACAGGTATTATATATAGTATATATGATATATTATATAGACGTTGCTTATGTTTTACACCCGCGCTAGCCCTGCCTCGCTCTGGCGTTAGTTACCTAACCTAACGGTGCAGACGGGACATCGAGGCGAATGCGGATGGCATAAGCGTACGTTATATTTATCTGTGATGGTTAGGTGGACTTAAATGATGGGATATTCATTAATGAGATTAATGAAAGAAAATAAACCTAATTGATGTTGTGGAATCGAATTTCAAAATAAAACAGGTAGCTACAGTTCTTGCTTTGCATCGCGGTGTTCATTATAGAACATCCTGCACCTTATTCGATGAGGAAAGGACCGAGATCCCTTCACCGAGAGTGACTCCTTTAGCAATAACTGGCAGATGCTACAACCCTCGGTTTGTCTTTGATCGCTTCTATAGTTTCCGCTTTGCACAGTGATATATATGATATATCCCGCACCTCATTCGACGAGGAAAGGGCCGACGATCCCTTCACCGGGAGTGACCCCTTTAGCAAAACTAGAAAGCCTCGAAAACATTCCATTTAAAAACCATTTGATTCCGCAACGAGATCAAGTTCAAAGCGTTAAAGGTTTTCACAAAAACCATTCGCAACCCTCCGTCATTTTAGGAAGTAGAGTACTTAGTATGCGTGCTGTGTTTGTTGACCATAGTCAAGGCACAGTGTACGGTAGCTAAGTGATGTCTTCCTACACCGCATATGATGCGATTAGTTAGGACAGTCGCGTGACTTTGTTGACCTTAGTTAAGGGTCATGTGGGTGGGTCTAATTAATCACGAAATGACGGGTAGAACTTGACTAGTACTTATGATTTGTTGACCATAGTTAAGGTCATAGGTGCTAGGGGTAAAAACCTTTATCGGGAGTTTCAAGTGTTGAAACTTGCAATGAGATTGCATACCTTCTATGTGATAGTTGGATCCCGATACCCACTGCGAGTAATTGTTACTCCTGGGAGAGTTTTGCACTTTACAATTAGCCGATCAAGTAGGTGTCTAGAAAGGTGTCAACGGGGTTACGCCTCTGGGAAAACGAGGTTTACAGTAATTAGGTCCGTGCGAAAGCACGGGGAACCTCCCTCAAAGTACCGACACTGGCCTGGCTGAAAGATTGGCGAACTTGTAGAGTGTAATTAATCCCGGCTAGTCTTTCCTTTTTAGGTTTGAAGGAAGATTTGATAAAAACTGTGGGAGCCATCCTGATTAGATAAAATATATAACCAATATGATCTTGCAAGAGCGCACGCTGAGTGTTTTCTTCTCTCTCTCTCCAGGTAGCGACCATATCACGCCTTAATCAAGATAATAATATGGATGAATTGACCGAACCCGCTTGTTATACTGAGCTGGGGAACGTTGGTCCCGCTCCAACTTATAATTGTTATAAGACAGAGCAGGAGATAGGGGAATACCAGATTTCCTATGCCGTCCAAATGAAGAAAGTGCATATGATGCATCTCCTTCGGGTGTGTTCGTTAAACAGAACTGTTTCTCAGTATCCTCTGAATCCTGGGTATATGATACCGGATCAGGATCCCAGATATGTAAGCTGTTACATAGGGCTACAAAAAGGTAGAAAAACTGAGAACAGGTGATAAGTTTCATGAGACAGAAACCGGGGCAAGTGTTGCAGCCAAGTCTGTTGGTCACTATCACCCTGTATTACCAGCACATTGATTCTGAACAAATGCTATTAGATACCGAACCTGATATACAAAATCATATCAGTCTCTTTATTAGTAAAGAAAGGATATAATTTTGTATTGATGGATAATGTTTTGAACATTTCCTATATCAAAAGTTGATCGGTTCAGGCACGTTATCTAAAAGCATTGAAGTTCTAAATCAAACTACAGTTCCTTGTATACTGAACACACACAAGAGGAAGAGTTCATAAATGAACGGATCATTCTTGAGGCATTGTAGACTAGGTCATATCAATGCGACCCGACTGGCTGAAGTTACATTTTAGATGCATATTTAAATCAGTTTGAATTTACATCTTATGAAACTTGCCAGTCATGTCACAAAGATTAGATGACCATAGCTCCGTTTACTGTAAACAGAGAAAGAGTTAGTAAACTCTTGGGACTGATACATGATGATGTATGTAAAGTCTCCTGTCGACACATGCCAGGACTGGTTCTTCATACTTCATTATATTCTCTGATAATCTCTCAAGATTCAGTCATATGTTCCTGTTGAAACATAAGTCCCAACCTTTTGAGATATTCACAGAATATAAGTTAGAAGTAGAGAACCAAAATACGGGTATAAGTATTATGTCCTATGATAAGATCACGGAGGAGAATACTTGTGCATAGAATTCCTGGACTGTTCTAAAGGAGAATGAGATTTTCTCTCAGTGTTACTCCTCTGAATACACCACAGCACAACGGTGTATCAGGGCGGAGCAATTGCACAATATTAGATATGGTGTGCTCTATGATGAGTATTACTGAGTTACCTATTTCCTTTTTGGGGTTGTGCACTTGAGAAGCTGCATACCTATTGAATTAGGTTTGAATCAAATCAGTGCCTACCACTCCATATGAGATATGGTATGGGAAGAACCCATCTCTTAAGCGAGTTAAGATTTGGGGTTGTCCGGCCTATGTTTAAAGCAAAATCCGGACAAGATCGAGGCAGGATCAGTTCTGTAGAACTGGAACGGTTCCAGCTATACAAAACTGCAGTTGATGATTTGACAGAACCATAAGATTCTATAGTTCCCGGCGAACCTCAGCCTCTCCGCCGATCTAGTAGGGTTCCTCATCCACCTGAGAGATACCTCGGTTTCTCGATGACAGTGGGAGCAAGGATTGCATCATGAGATGATGACCCAACTAGTTTCGAGCAGGCCATCGAGAGTAGGGACTCTGTAAGAATGGCTGGATGCTTAGCGATCTGAGATGGAATCCATGTACACCAGCAAAGTATGGACTTTAGCTTCTATATCTGAAGGGTTAAATCCCCATCAGGAGCAAGTATATCTTGAGAAGATTACTTGGTGTAGATGGAAAAGTTGAGACTTTCAAAGCTAGACTTGTTAAAGGTTTTCGTCATCGACCAGGCGTGGATAATGATGAAACCTTTTTCCAGTAGCTGTGCTTAAGTCTATCCAGATCCTACTTACCACGGCTACATACCATGACTGCGATATCTGGCGGTTGGGTGCCATGACTGCTTTTCTAAATACTGATTTAGAAGAGAACGTCTATAAGAACACAGCCAGAGGTCTTCGTAAACAGTGGGAGCAGCGGAAACGTGTGCAAGTTGCTTTACATAATGAAGCAGGCATCGCGGAGTTGGAACGTCTGTTTTGATGTGATAGTCAAAGTGTTTGACTTCATCAAAATGGTAGACCAACCTTGTATATACAAAAGGGTAGTAGAGAGTAAGGTGGTCATCTTCGTATTGTACGTAGACAACATACTCTTGATAGGAAAAGAGTTTCCTATATTACGATCGATCAATCTCCTATTATCACAAGGATTCTCCAAATAGGATAAAGATGATACCTCCTAAATCCTGAGATTTGGACCTATGAGATAGATCTAAAGGGATATTATGGTTCTCACTAGGTATAGTAAGATTGTATCAATCGATCCTGGGGAGAATCACCGGAAGTGTTCCAGGGTGATAAAGACGACTGATTGTCAGTCACAGGCACTGTCTTTACTCTCAGTAAAGGGACGGTATGTTGGAAGAGTTCCAAGCTAGATACCGTGGTAAACTAGACGATAAAGGCTGGTAACATCGCTTTTGAAGATACTACCAAAGAAGAAGTTTGGGTGTATATTGGTTCATAAGATGAACTAGGTTCCTGCCATTGTATGACAATGGAAGTATGGCTTCGGCCCTGGAACCCTGGTCCCATCAGTGACCCAGACAAATTCTGAGGCAGTGTCACCTGATCATGGAGATAGTTGATATCCAGGGTGATCGAGGCTAGGAGAGTAGACTCAGAGGACAACACGGCGGATCCACTCACGAAGGCCTTTTCCCAGAGAGAGACAAATATGGGATGGTTGAGTATTAGATACTGCGACCACTGCTACAGATGGCCCTAGTGCAAGTGGGAGATTGTTAGTTATATGTATGCCCTAGAGGCCATTACTGTACATTGGATGTATATTGTAGTGGATGCTGGGACATATATAGGTAGGACTTTCTTGCTCGACATGATAGTACGCTATCTGGTTGCTCTTTATCTTAACATGTATACTTTCTGTCTCTCTGATTACATGTTGATAAAGCCCTTAGGATGTGTACTCGACTTCCAGGACTATGATACAGATCATACTAGTGGGGCCTGGGTAGTCAGCGAGTACATCCTTCATTGTTCCTAGTCGTGGGAATATCGAGACGGGGCATCGATATTCCAGAATAGACTAGCGCATATCTTCTCGACCCATGCGATGGGCGATGGATGATCCCATATCCATTGGTGTTTGACATCGAAGATGGTATGCGGGTGCTCAGTGGAGACTGGGTACACTGAACGGACTCGCCGAGAACTCCCAGATGGTATTATACCTCACGTCAGATGGCAGTTCTCTGGTGACACTGGTACAGCTTAGTCTGTTGACCCGAGATCGTCATAGAGTCTTGTGTGTCTCCCACTGTGCTTTGATTTCCACCCTACCACGGCTCTACTAAGTTGTGCAAACATGTGGTTTTAGGGTACAGTCCCGATTCACATGGAGACAATGAGCGATAGGAGGGGATTCGTCTCTCCCGGTATTGAGGGTTGATGTTGTGCTATGCTCGACTGGCCATAACAGGAAATCCCTGGCCAGGGTTGCAGTGATATACTGGTAAGAGTTATCAGTAGTTTCATGAATGTTGTGGACCTTACGTCGGCATGACTTATCAAGCTATTGGGGTCTGACGTTTACCACCCCTAGGCGAGATATGCGACATATCAGACGAACAGACCGGACTGTACGGTAAGTGTTACTGGTTGGATTCGTAGGAGTCTGAGCGGGCTTTCTCGTCGATCTTCTGATCGCTCAATACCCGGGTGGCCGTTACGTTTAGCAGACCGCTTGCGGCTTGTGGATGCTTGATATGATCATCATCTGCTGCCGGCGTATTGACGAGTCTTTAGAGTCCTACACAGAGGTTTCCTGGCTCAAGCGAAACGAAATAGGAGCGCATATGAGATATGTGCGGGACCGAGAATAATTCGAGTATGTGATACCGTATTCCATTCTCGCGATCAATGTATCGATTGGCTATATGCGATATAACCTAGTTATCGAATCAAGGATTGATTCGATAAGCCGATACATATGATACTAGTCGGTTATATCCGATATGACCGGATCGTTAAATCAAGTGTTGATTTAATGATTTAGTGCATATTTATATATTTGATATATTACTTTGCGTTAACTAGTATTGGTTCACTTTAAAAGGATTTTCTCACTTGAATTGTACACATTGTATATGCGATATAGTTTTGTGCACATGTTTGTATCATGTTTGATGATACATGCTTACTTGGTTAAGTGTAAAGAATCAAACCATGGTTTAAGTTAATGATTAGGGTTTTGATTATTTATTCATTTATCTTTCTTATTTATCCATTTTGGAAAAAGAAAAATGATAAATGAATGGTTGAATGTTTTGTTTTTAGTTGAAATTTCTTGAAACTTTGACTAAGTCTCTCTTTTGTTCTTATCCTTAACCCTAACCATTCCATTAACCATGGTCTTTTCTCTACACTTAACTAAGGTTAAAAGTATGATATGATTTAATTATTATTCATTTTTTATTATTGAACTTATCATATCTTTCTTCTTCTTCTTCAAGAGCTAGAAAAAGAAAAGCTTTCTAGTTCAATGGCAACTAGCCAAATCAAGTGAGAAATCCAAATCTAAAGTCTACCCACTTCCTATTTCTTCATCCTCTACTACTTGCTATGTACTATAGTGTGTTGTCTTCACAAGTTTCTTGACTTGGCGAAGGCGGAGCTCGCTCTTGTGATGCCTCGACGTAGATCATCTTCGACATCGAACCGACGATCAAGCCCGCCCATTTCTTCGACGAAGCCGATACTTGAGTTCGGGGTTCGATTTGGACAGCGAAGGGAGATCATCGTGGAGCTTAGGAATTGGTGGACCGGATCTACAAAGGTTGTAGCCCCTTTCCTTTAGATACATTTCCGTTTACTTGCATGTTTCGCCTAGATATCTAGTAAACGATCCGTATTAGGGTTTGTAGGCACCCGTAAAATTTGATTTGTGCATGTTTGATCACTTGTGAGACTTCACTAGAGTGCCTCGGAACCCTACAATTAGTGTGCCTAGGAACCCTACAGTATCAAGCTCTCTACGTTCACGGTTTCGCCAAAACCATTCGTAGCCCTCCGTCGTTTCACATGAATAGTCAATAGTATTCAAGCTGTGTTTGTTGGCCAAAGTCAAGGCATAGTGATTGGTAGCTATTGGGTATTCATGTGCAGCATAGATAGATGCGTTGGTTTGGAACAGTCGTACTGTCTTGTTGGCCAAAGTCAAGGGTAGGTACGGGTGGATTCAAATTAACCTGGAGAACGACGGGTAGAACTTGACATGTGACTTATGATTTGTTGGCCAAAGTCAAGGTCATAAGGGCATGGGGCAAAAATCCATATCGGGAGTTTCAAAAGAACTGAAACTTGCTAGTGTTGCATACCATTTGGAGTGTGATGATTTTGGTAAGATTCCTTCAGTTTCGTCACGCGATGATATTTGGATCCCGATCCTACTGTGAGTATATGCTACTCCTCGGGAAACTTCTCACTTAACGATCAATGCTATAAACCTAGTAGGTGTCTAGAAAGGTGTTAGCGGGGCTACGCCCCCATGGAAAGAGGTTCTTAAATTAAGGAACTTCGCAAAAACGTTGGAAAACCTCCCTCGAAGTACCGACACCAGCCTGGCCGAACGTTTAAGCAAGTATTGTACGGTGAGATTGATCCTGACTAATTCTTCCTCTTTGGTTTGAGGAGGGATTCGAGAAACAGTGGGAGCCATCCTGTTTAGACAAATTAAAAACCACTCCAAACTTGCAAGAGCATCATGCTGAGTATTTCTTCTTCTCTCTCCTAATTACAGTGACCAATCGACATGACTGGACTTAAGTTACTTCTAGATAAAAACATACTGACAGGGCCAAACTACAAAGATTGGCTCAGGAATGTCAAAATGGCAATCACTTACGACAAGCTGGGGTATCTTCTTACCACCAAAGCTCCCCCTGTCCCAAGTCCCACCTCCAGCGTCGCGGATAAGGAAATCCGTAAGACTTGGGAGATTGATAGCGCGAAGGCCAAGTGCCTCGTACTTGCCTCTATGGACAACGAACATCAGAGGAGGCACGAGAATATGGACCTTGAATCCATATTTCTCCATACAAAAGAACTGTATAGAGAGCAATCTCGTATCGCAAGATACGAAGTGTCGAAGAAGTTATTTTCGGCAAGATTGGCCATCGGATCATCGGTAGCGGAACACGTGCTTAAGATGATTGGCTTCATTGAGGAGCTCGCGGAACTTGGGACAACGTTAGAGAACGAGCTCTATACGGACTTGATTCTCCAGTCCCTTCCTTCCACTTACGCCCAGTTTATCCTGAAATTCAACTTACAAGAAAAAGAAGTTGAACTTTCAGAACTCCTCAACATACTGAGGAGTGCAGAGGGCACCCTACAGAAAGGTAGGGAAACATCCACTTTGTTTGTAGGAGGATCTTCCTCTTCTAGGTCCAAGGCGAAAGCCAAGGGAAAGAAGAAGAAAGCCCCCGCCAAACCAAAGGGGCGATGTTAGTAAAGTGGATACGAAGGGAAAAGCAAAAGCAACAAAGAAAGCGGGGCAGCTTGTGGATAAAGAAGAATGCTTCTATTGTCATAAGAAAGGACACTGGAAGAATGATTGCAGGGCTTGGAAAGCCAGGACACAGGAATTGAAGCAGGTTGCGGCTTCAGCTTCAGGTGTGTATGTTATTGAAAACTGTCTTTCAATAAACTCTACTTCCTGGGTATTGGATACCGGATCAAGATCTCATATCTGTAATTCTTTGCAGGCGTTGAGAAACCGTAGGGTTTTGAAGGCAGGTGACATGACCCTCAGAGTTGCAAATGGAGCTAGCATGGATGCAAAGGCCGTGGGGGACTATCACCTGGGAATGTCAGATGGACATGTTTTGGTTTTGCGTAATTGCTTTTTTGTACCCAACGCAACTTGTAATATCATTTCTGTATCTTTGTTTCTAAAGAAGGTTATGAATTTGCGTTTATAAGTAATGTTGTAAACATTCACCTTAATCAAGTTTTGATTGGGTCAGGTACATTGAGCAATGGTATATACATATTAAACTAACCACAGATTTTCAATGTCCAGAATACACACAAAAGAAAGTCTCCGGAAATAAATCAGACTTTCTTATGGCATTGTAGACTAGGTCACATCAATGAGAGAAGGTTGACGAAGTTACATACAGAAGGATATTTGAATCCGTTCGAATATCAATCGTATGCCATTTGTCAATCCTGTCTCAAAGGAAAGATGACAAAGACTCCGTTCACTGGACACGGAGTAAGAGCGAGCGAGCTCTTGGGACTCGTACACAGCGACGTGTGCGGTCCAATGTCTACACATGCGCGAAGCGGTTATTCTTACTTCATTACTTTTACGGATGACTTCTCAAGGTACGGTTATGTCTTCTTAATGAAACATAAGTCCGAAGCCTTTGGAAAGTTCCAGGAATATAAGAATGAAGTAGAAAAACAAACCGGCAAAACTATCAAGATTCTAAGATCGGATCGAGGTGGAGAATACTTAAGTGCCGAGTTCCTGGATTATTTAAAAGAGAACGGAATTCTCTCTCAGCTTACTCCTCCATACACCCCGCAACATAACGGTGTATCGGAGAGACGGAACCGAACCTTATTGGATATGAGACGGTCCATGATGAGTAACGCTGAGTTACCGCGATCATTCTGGGGGTATGCGCTAGAATCAGCTGCATACCTTTTGAACCGAGTTCTAACTAAGACTGTGCCTACTACACCATATGAAATGTGGTGTGGGAAGAGACCCTATCTTAAGCACATTAAGACATGGGGATGTCCAGCTTTTGTTAAAAAGCAGCATGCGGACAAGATCGAGGCACGCTCAGTACAGTGTAAGTTCGTGGGATATCCAAAGAACTCCAAGGGATATTTCTTCTACTGCGAAGAGGAACAAAAAGTTCTTGTTTCTCGTCATGCCTACTTCTTGGAAACTGAGTTTTTGGAAACCCAGATAGTGGGAGCACAGTAGAACTGGAAGAAATTCCAGAACCACGAGCTATTACTGAAAGCTTAGTGGAACCAGAGGGTTCAAAAGAACAGGACATTCCTACGCCGCTCCGCAGAAGTAGTAGGCAGTCTCATCCGCCCGAGAGATACTACGGTTTTCTCATAAATGGGGATAGAGAGGATTACATCATAGATAATAATGAGCCTACTAGCTTCCAGCAAGCCGTTCAGAGCGTCGACTCGGTAAAATGGCTGGATGCAATGCGGACCGAAATGGAGTCCATGTACACCAACAAAGTATGGACGTTAGACGTTGCTCCAGACGGGGTAAAACCCGTAGGATGCAAGTGGATCTTCAAAAGGAAGATTGGTGTAGATGGACAAGTTGAGACCTATAAAGCTAGACTGGTTGCAAAGGGTTTTCGTCAAAGACCTGGTTTGGACTATGACGAGACCTTTTCTCCAGTAGCTATGCTGAAATCCATTCGGATCCTTCTTGCCATTGCTGCCTTCCACGATTATGAGATTTGGCAGATGGACGTAAAGACAGCTTTTCTAAATGGAAATTTAGAGGAGTGTGTCTATATGGACCAGCCAGAGGGTTTCATTCAGAGTGGGAGCAGCGGAAAAGTGTGCAAGTTGCTTAAGTCCATTTACGGACTAAAGCAGGCATCGCGGAGTTGGAACATCTGTTTTGATGAGACGGTCAAGGAATTTGGCTTTATCAAAAATCCAGTTGAACCATCCATCTATAGTAGATTTGTAGCGAGAACTGCAGTATTCCTCATTTTATACGTGGATGACATTCTCTTAATAGGAAATGACATTCCTATGCTACAATCTGTCAAGGGGTTCTTGTCATAAAGGTTCTCCATGAAAGACCTGGGTGATGCCTCATACATCCTGGGGATCCGGATCCATCGTGATAGATCCAAGAGGATATTAGGACTTTCACAGTCCAGGTACATCGACCCCATACTGAAAAGATTCAGTATGGAAGATTCCAAGCGCGGTAACCTACCAGCTTGTCACGGGATCACCATCTCTAAAGAGATGTCTCCCAAGACTGATTGGAGAGGGATCGCATGTCTATTATACCCTACGCTTCTGCGGTAGGCTTTATAATGTATGCAATGTTGTGTACCAGACCGTATGTAGCTTATGCACTGAGTGTGGTAAGCCGGTATCAGTCAAACCCTACGGAGAAACACTGGATAGCGGTAAAGAACATTCTCAAGTACCTGAGAAGGACTAAGGAGATGTTCTTGGTATATGGCGGAAAAGACCTCCAGATCGAGGCCTTTGCTGACTCCAGCTTCCAGAGTGACAAGGATGATTCCAAGTCCATGTCGGGTTTTGTCTTTACCCTCAATGGAGGGGCGGTGTGTTGGAAGAGTTCTAAACAGGAAACCGTTGCAGACTCGACGATGGAAGCGGAATACATCGCTGCATCTGATGTCGCAAAAGAAGCTGTCTGGATAAGGAAGTTCTTGAAAGAACTTCAGGTGGTTCCGTCCATTGTTGATCCAATACCTCTGTATTGCGACAACAACGGGGCTATAGCTTTAGCGAAGGAACCCAGGTCCCATCAGAGATCCAGACACATCTTGAGGCGGTATCACCTGATCAGGGAGATCGTGAATCGCCAGGAGATCGAGGTTCGGAGGGTCGCTTTAGAAGATAACACTGCAGATCCATTCACCAAGGCCTTGCCCCAGACTCAGTTCGAGCGGCTGATCGAGATGATAGGTCTTCGATACGCCAGTACATGGCCTTAGTGCAAGTGGGAGATTGTTAGTGTATATGCCCTAGAGGCCATTACTGTATCATACTAGTCTGTATATTACTTAATGGAAGCTTGGGATATTCACCTTGTATAAACAATCTTGCTCAATATAGTAGTATGCTACTTGGTTTGTTTCTACTTCAATGTGTACATGTGTTTATTTTAGTATATAACCTATACATATTAGTGGAGCCCTTAGGATCTTTGCTTGATTACCAGCGTTGTGATGGCAGTCACACTAGTGGGGGCTGGGTAATCTATAAGCACATCCTTATACAGGTCCCTAGTCGCAGGACTATCGAGACAGGGCATCGATACTCCGGAGTAGACTAGTGTATGCGCTTCTCATCCCAGTGTGGGAGATGGTCTGTCCCACAGCCATTAGTACGTTGTACTGGAGATAGTATACGGGTGCTCGTTAGGTTACGAGTACACTGGACAGGACTCGTCGGGAACTGACCGGTTGGTATTATACCTATCGTCAGTTATCAGTTCCCAGGTGACATGAGTACAGCTTAGTCCGCTGACTTGACACTGTCACTTCGCCTCGAGTGTGTTCCCACTGTACTTTGATTACTACCCTACCACGGCTCAAAGGAGTCGTGCAAACAGGTAGTAGTTGGGTACAGTCCCGAAGCACTTGGAGGCAGTGACGGTTAGACAGGATTCGTCTCTCCCGGTATTGGGGGTTGACATCGCACTGTGTCTAGGAGAGCCATTACACGAGTAGTCCCTGGCCAGGGCAATCGAGATATACCGGTAGGCTTCCAGTGTTATCTCAGGGTGTTTTGGGCTTCACACCGACATGACTTGTACCGCTATTAGGGGACTGACGTTTACCGCCCCCTAGGCCCGCCATACGATGTATCAGAAGAACAGACCGGACTGTATGGAGAATGTCACATTCAGGCTCAGTAGGAGTTCAGATGGGTTTCACCCCGTCAGTCTTCTTGTCGGCATCTACCTGGGGACCGTTACGCACAGCTAGTGCCGCTTGCGGTCTGTGGTTAAACCCACTGCCAGCGTAGTGTCGAGTCTTTAGAGTCCCACACAGAAAGCTATTCGCCTTTAGGCAAAAGAGTAGAGGTCGCATGGTTTTGCGACAGGTCGCATGGTTTTGCGACAGGGTTCGGTCACATCCGTGCACTTATGCACGTACAGTGTCCGGAAAGTTTACACTAGCGGGATTTGGTTTAAGCCAGATCCTAGTGTATGTATTGGGATTGGATTTATCCAGTATGTATTCGTGTTCCTCGGAACGCGGATGCGGGTGTGTATGCACAGTTGACGGAGAGATACAGGCAGAGGATTCTCATTAGGGTTGTTGACCGTTGGCTGTTGACTATTGACTTTTTGCTCAACCCTAATGAGAATATGATATATGATTAACAATAATATTAATTAAGTATTATGGTGACATGGTTGTTGAGGGGTTGACTTTGTTGACTTGTTGACTTTGTTGACCGGTTGACTAGGTTGGACTAGTTGACCATCATGATGACAATGGCTATCATTTCATGGCAAAGACTTTTTACTTGCTTGTTTCTCTTGTGAGAAATGAGTGCATGAAATGATATGGCTATTGTAGCTTAAACCATTTACACAATACTTGATTACTATTTTTGTGATGATGGTTTTGGATTATGAGAGCCAAGAGAGAAAAGTCTTTCTCATTCTATCATTCTCATTCTCTCTCTTGTTCTTGAGCTCTCATCTCCTTCCTCTTGCTCCCCCTCTCATTTTGTCTATGGTTCACTTGTCTCATGTGTTGAGAACCAAGAACCATAGAGAAAATCCCAACACACTTTTCTCTACTCACTCTAGTTCACAAGGTTTAGCAAACCAAGTGAACTAGTTTCTTCAAAGACCGAAGAAGAAGCCAAAGGTAGAAGCTTTCGAGGTGGATCCATCTTCGGCGCAAGGAGACGACGGGGTGAAGCCGATCCAGACAACCATCGAAGCTTGAAGACGAAGGAGTTCAAGAAAGTAAGGTATAACCCCCTAACCGAGTAGTTAACAACTCCTAGTTAGGTTGTTAGTTAGATGTTTAACAAAGATCCGGTTTTGAGTCCATGTTACCACCTCTAGAAAAATTGTTTTTCACCAAATTCCGCATGCCCGAAAGTACCGGGAGAGGTAGCATGGACTTACATCTGGGGCATACATATCCAACAATCTCCTACTTGTACTGAGGCCATATATTGGCATATCAAGTATCCAACGTCTGTTCTAGGCCAGTTGTAGGTGTATCGTATTTCTAACATCTCAAATAGTCTCTCGAACTGTGCTTACAGGAGGGCCTTGGTGAATGGATCCGCCGTGTTCTCTTTTGTTTCTACTCTTCGCACCTCGATCTCCCAGTGATCTACGATCTCCCTGATCAGGTGATACCTCCTAAAGATGTGTTTGGATCTCTGATAGGACCGTAGTTCCTTTGCTAAAGCCACAGCTTTATTGTTGTCGCAATACAAAGGTATTGAATCAATAATGGACGGAACCACCTAAAGTTCAGTAATGAACTTATTCATCTAGACCGCTTCTTTTGCGGCTTCGTTGGTAGCAATGTATTCAGGCTCCATCGTAGAGTCTGTGATGGTGTCCTGTTTGGAACTCTTATAATGGACTGGCCCTCCGTTGAGGGTAAACACAAAACCCAAGACAGACTTGCTGCCATCTTTTTCATTTTGGAAGCTCGAGTTAGTAAAATACTCCACCTGAAGGTCCCCATTACCATACACCAAGAACAATTCCTTAGTCTTTCTCAGGTACATAAGAATGTTCTTCACTTCTGTCCAGTGGTTCTCCCCTGGGTTTGACTAATACCGACTCACCACACTATGTGCATAAGCTACATCTGATCTACTACATAGCATCGCAGACATTATAGATTCTACCGCCAAAGTGTAGGATATAATACTCATGCGATCCCTCTCCTCATCAGTCTTGGGAGACATCTCTTTGGAGATGGTGATTTCGTGCAAAGTGGGTATATTACCACGCTTGGAATCTTCCATACTAAATCTCTTTAGTATTGACTCTATGTACTTAGACCATGAGACTCCCAACAATCTCTTGGATTTATCTCTGTAGATCTTTAATCTCCAGAATCTAGGAGGTATCACCTAGCTCTTTCATGGAGAACATTTGTGATAAGAACAGCTTTACCGATTGTAGCATAGTAATGTCATTTCTTATCAAGCGAATGTCATCCACGTACAAGACTAGGAATATGACAGTTCTTGCTACAATCTTCTTATATATACACAGCTCATCCTGGTTCTTGATGAAGTCAATTCCTTGAATGTCTCCTCAAAATAGATGTTCAAGCTCCGCGATACCTGCTTTAATCCATAAATGGATTTAAGCAACTTTCACACCTTCTCACTACTCCCACTGTCTATGAATTCCTTTGGTTGATTCATAAAAACGCACTCTTCCAAACTTCCATTCAGGAAAGATGTTTTTACATCAATCTGCCAGATTTCATAGTCATGAAAGGTAGCAATGGTATGTAGGATCCGAATGGATTTCAGCATAGCCACTAGAGAAAAGGTTGCGTGATAGTCCATACCGGGTCTTTGACGAAAACTATTTGCAACAAGGCCAGCCTTATAGGTTTCCACCTGTCTATCTACACCAATCTTCTTTGGATCCAACCGGTTTTACCCCAAGAGGAGCAATATCCAATGTCCAAACTTTATTGGTATACATGGACTCCAATTCTTATTTCATAGTATCCAACCATTTATCAAAGTCTTTACTGGTAATGGCCTGCTTAAAACTAGTAGGATCATTTTCTGCTAAGATGCAATCCTCTCGATCCTCGTCTATGAGAAAACCATAGTATGTTCATACTAGATCTATAGAGTAGCTTAGATTCATCCAGGATTGTTGAATATTGAGGTTCCTCCAAATCTTCAATTTCAATTTGTGGTTATAGAATTTCTTCTAGTTCTATCGTACTCCCTCTAATTTCTTTTGCAAGAAATTCCATTTCTAAGAAAACGGCATGATGAAAAATAAACACCTACTATTTTTTGGTGTGGTAGAACAGATATCCATATCCATTCTTTGGATATCCCATAAACTTACATAGAAATGATCGTGCCTCTAGTTTGTACGGATTATGCTTTTTAACATAACCTGGACAACCCCATATCTTAAATTTTTTAAGATATGGCATTTTACAATTCCATATTTCTGATGGTGTCTTAGGAATGGATTTGGATGGAAAATTATTTAATAGATATGCTGCTATCTGAAGCGCATGTCCCCAGAGTGAAAGAGGTAGATCAACACTACTCATCATGGAGTGAACCATGTCAATAGGGTACGGTTCTTCCGCTCCGATACACCGTTGTGCTGTGGTGTATACAGAGGAGTAAGATGAGAGAGAATTCCATTCTCTTTTAGATAGTCAAGGAATTTCGTGCTCAAGTACTCACCTCCACGATCAGATCGGAGGATCTTGATACTTTTTCCAGTCTGGTTCTCCACTTCGCTCTTATATTCCATGAATTTCTCAAAAGGTTTGGATTTGTGTTTCATGAGAAATACATATCCGAACCTAGAGAGATCATCAATGAATATAATGAAATACGAGAATCCAGCCCTTGCATGTATAGACATTGTACCATATACATCACTATGTATGACTCCTAAGAGCTCTGTAGCTCTTTCTTCGTGTCACGTAAATAGAGTTTTGGTTATCTTTCCTTTGAGAAGAAACTGACTAGTTTCATAAATTGAAAATTCGAACGGATTCAAATATCCATCTTTATGTAACTAAATAGTCTTTTCTTATCGATATGACCAAGTCTATAATACCATAAGTAGGCTTCGTTCATATCTATAAAATGTCTCTTGCGTGTGTTTTGTATATTGAAAACTGTGTTTTGATTAAGAACATAGATACCATTACATAATATACCTTCTGCAACTAATACTTTATCAAGTTAAATGTTCATGATATTTCTATCTAGAACAAAGTTATACCCATCTTTATAAACTGATATCTTATTGCAAAGCATAGAAGGTACATACTAGCAGTTATTCAAAATCATAGTATTGCCGCTTGGCAATACAAGGTGATAATCACCGACGGCAGCAGCATCAACTTGTACTCCATTCCCTACTCTGAGTGACATATCACCATGTCCAACCATCCTACTTTTTCTCAGTCCCTGTAATAAATTACAGATATGAGATCCCAATCCGGTATCAAGTTCCCAGGAGGTTAGACTGACCGAAAAACAGTTCTCAATAAAAAGAACACCCGAAGAAGATGCATTAGAATGTTTCTTCTTCATCATGGTCAAATGGAAGTCTTTGCAATCCTCTTTCCCCTGCTCATACTTATGACAATTTTCATGAGTTAGAGCCGAACCGATGTTCCTCGGCCCTGAATAAGAATCTGGGTCGGTCAAGTCATAGATTTTATTATCTTGTTTAGGGCGTGACATGGTTGCTACCTTGAGAGAGAGAGAAAAAACACTCAGCGTGCGCTCTTGCAAGAATATATTGTTTTTTAATTTATCTAATCAGGATGGCTCCTACTGTTTCGTAGAATTCTCCTTCAAACCAGTAAAAGGAGAACTAGTCAAGATCATTTGCGCCTTATAAGTTCACTAGACATTCAGCCATGTGGGTGTTGGAACTCCGAGGGAGGTTTCTTGTGCTTTCGCACAAACCTAATTAATATAAAGCTCGTTTCCGTAGAGTCGTAGCCTCGTTAATACCTTTCTAGACACCTAATGGGTTAGCTAATTGTGAAGTGAAAAATATCTCCCGAGAGTAAATCTACTAATCAGTGGGATCGGGTCCCAACTATCATCGTGTGATAACCAAGATGGAAGCCACTCTAGTTACCACAATCTAAAAGGTATGCAACACGAGCAAGTTTCCTGTATATTTGAAACTCCTGATAAGGTTTTTGCCCCTTACTGCTTATGACCTTGACTAGGTCAACAAACCATAAACTGCTGGTCAACAAACCATAAATCTCTAGTCAAGTTCAATGCATCATTTTCTTGATTCCATTAAACCGACCAGTATGAGTCCTTGACTAGGTCAACAATGCCGTACGACTGTCCAAACCAATCACATCTCTATGCATAGAAAACCACCACTTAGGTACCATACACTACGTATTGACTAGGTCAACAAACGCATTACGAATACTAAATATAACTAATCTGAAATGACTGAGGGCTACGTCTGGTTTTTGGCAAAAAGCCTTTAACATAATGAACTTGATATCGTTAAAGGAACTGAGCAGTTTTGAAAAGGAGTAGTTTAAGCTCCGCCTTTGAAAACCAGTGGTTTTGAAGAAAACCGAGTAATCGATAGTAACATAAAATTTTGATCAAGAGATCACTCCCCATGAAGGGATCTAGACTCTTACTCCTTCGAATGAGGTGCTGTATATTCCTGACCGAGTACCTTATGCAAAGCAAAAGAATACGATTATAGTTTTTCGAAAAATTTGCTCGGACAACATCTTTTATATTTATTTTTCCTTGAATTAATCAAATTGTGGTCCCATCAATTAATACCTATCACACCAGAAAAGAAAGAAAATAGAATATACATATATGTCATCCGCATTCGCCATGAGCCCCGTCAGGCTTAACAAACGGCAGAGCTGGGGCAGGGCCAGTGCGGATGCAAAATATATACAAGATATATATATATATATATATATATATATATATATATATATATATATAGTCATCTCAGGTGTGATATAAGCAACATCACAAAAAGGTGATAAGCAATATAGAAAAGCGGATAATCTAGGAGTACCGTGTTTCATTTGAGCCGTAAATGAAACTCGACGTTCTTCGGTCATATGGATATACTGTATAATGTAGAACCAAGACCCCTACAGGCACAGAAAGCTACCCTCCAATCCCAGAAATGAGGCAAGCTTAATTAACGAAGTGAGTGGGCCACCCAGCACTTCACGAAATCCGGAAACTTGAGCACTCCACCATGGGTCAACATAAAACCCCTACGAGTGTGGCGAATAGTCCGCCAATTCTAGAGTAAGGCACCCCGGTCACAACGCTATAAGATGGAGTCCTGTTTGCCTATAGAACCCGGCTACTCGAGCACTCCGCTATGGGTTTTACCCTAGTATAGAAAAGAAATAATATACAATGGCGACATCGACCTCAACGTGTCCCAATAAAAAATATACAAACAGGCAGAAATAGCAGTTCATATGTTGGATGCTCGTCCCGCAATAATGAATATAAAAATGATTTAAAACTGCATAACCAATATTGCACAAAAGGCTATCCAACACGACAATCCGTCCGAACTATTACAGAGATGTCTCAAGCAATGCCACAAGTAAGAAAGATTCATGTAACCCCTCCTAATCGACGTATAGCGATTAGAAGATGTTAAACAACACATATACACATCACATAAGCAAGTAATGAAAGCTACAACAATAGAATTCCGTGCACAAATAGAAAGCATAACAAGTTTTCCCAAAATCGGAAAAAATGGTTTACTAAACCCTAAAATTCTTTCGCTTTAAGCCAATACGGGAGTTGAAATGAACTCAAAACTCGCCTGAACCATCGCGGAAGTGAAGAACCCAAAAATAGCTATTGCTTAGGGGGCTAAGGGTACCCACCCTCCGAGGCCACCATGTATTGGCAAAGAGGGGAGGGCAGACCCGGGCCTACCCTTTTAGAGTAGGTCTTGGGTCCCCACCCCCAAGTCCACCTCATGGTGGTCTAGGGTGATGGATATGTATACCCTAGAGGCCTGTATTATATAGGATGCTAGGGATATTTATGTACAGGAAAATCTTGCTTAGTTGTATATAGTGCATTATTTGAGTTGTCTTTATCTTGATATGGGTATTTCTTTCCATTGATGCTTTATATCACATGCACATATTGATAAAGACTCGATATAGTAGCATACTATTATGGTTTGACTTTATCTTAACATGTGCATATGTTATACACGATATAACATATGGCGGTTACATGTTGATAAAGCCCGTAAGATTTTTCTTGACTACCAGCGTTATGATGGCGATCGTACTTGTGGGAGCTGGGTAGTCTATAAGCACATCCTTAAAGGTCCTAAGTCACAGGAGTATCGAGATCGGGCATCGATACTCCAGAGTAGACTTGTGTATAAATTTCTAGACTCCGACAAGGGGCGGTGGTTGGTCCAACAAACATTAGTGTGATCTCCTAAGATTGTATACAGGTGCTCACTAGGGATGAGTACACTGGACGGACTCGCCGAGAACCTCTATATAGTACTATACCTATCGTCAGATAGTGGTTCTCAGGAGACATGCGTACATGTTAGCCTTAGGATCTGAGGTCATCATTTATCTCGTGTGAGTTCCCACTGTGCTTTAATCACTACTTACCATGGCTTTACTAAGCCATGTAAACAGGTTTTGTTTGGGTACAATCCCGAGCCACATGGAGGTAGTGAGTGATTGTCAAGGTTTCTTCTCTCCCGGTATTGGGAGTCGATATCACACTACGTTTTGTTGGCTAGAACCATAAGACCTTAGCCAAAGCAGTTTAGAACTATTGAAGGTCAGATCAGTAGTTTCTCGGATTGGTCCTGAGCCAAATCGACATGACTTATCGGGTCAGTGGTGTTGGGATTTCCTACCGCCCTGACCATCTACTGTGGCCGTTGCGGAACAAAATTTTTTAGGGTTTTGAAACTGGCGCTAGAAATAACCCGTCCTAGAATCTACCATAAACCGAAACTAGTTAACAAAAGAGGATATCTATCTACTATGATAGAAGAGTCTCACCGTAAGATCCGTATCCTTCGGTATTCTTTCTTCTTCGTTTACTCCTAAAGATCTCTTTGATCGAGCTTGTTCGTCTTTCCTTGCTCCTTAAGTTCTCCTGGATCGATCTTGATCGCCGGTCTTCCTCCGTCAAAGATGATCCACCCGCGAGATGTAGTCCATGGCACTAGCTTTACACTAAGAGTCTAGTGGAGAAAATGAAGACTTTAAATTGCTAATCTATAGTGTCTAGGATGCAGTGTAAGGTTCTATGTATGTATCTAACTCACCTCCTCTCTTGATTCTCATCACATGAGATTGTAGAGAGGAGGTTGAAGATGAGGGTGGAGGAGCTCAAGAAAAGAAGTGAGGAGAGTGAAGCAAACGGTGAGGAGGAAAAATGAATCTCATGAAAGAGAAAAATAACTCAACCATGGTTTTGTAAAAAAATATTTCCAATATAAAAAATCCAACCATGCTTGAATAGTTTGCACAAATGAATTGAAAATTCATTTGTCAATACTATTTAAGCATGGCTCTCACCATACTCCCCTTACAAATTTTACACCTTATTTTCTATTTAAAAATAACTGGATAAAAACTAAAATAAGGTGTCCACCTTCTAGAATGTTTTCCGTATAAATACGGATTACACTTTACTGTATATACATACCTGTATTCGTATCGAAATACGAATACCCAAAGAGATAGAATAACACAAAGAATATAAGACTAGAATATACATATCGAAATAAATATATGTAAATTATTAAATCAATAACTGATTTAATAATCCGGCACATTCCCGAGCCGGCTAGTATTACCAACTATCCGATCGAAAATCCGGGTAACTAGTACAATCAATCGATCAGAACCCTGCACGCATCCAATACGGCCACAACATAATTTCTCCTGAACCAGGGAAACCCACTGTGTGGGACTCTAAAGAATTGACAGTACACTGGCAGCGAGTTACTGGATAAATCCATAACCATAAGCACATCAGTGGCACTAGCTGTACGTAACGGCTACCTGGGTACCTTTCGAAAAGGAAGGCCGATGAGCAAACTTATCCAGATCCCTACTGAGCCTATCTATGACAATCTCCATACAGTCCGTTCTCTTCGTCTGTGAGTATCGCATACCGGGTATAGGGGTGGTAAAACGTCAGACCCTAATAACTCGATAATTCGTGTTGATGTCGCTCAGGACCATTTTGGAAAACTACTGATAAACCTATCAGTAAATCCCAACTGTCTTGACCAAGGTCTTATGGTCTTGGACAATCAAACATGGTGCGATATTGACTCCCAATACCGGGAGAGACGAAACTCTGATAATCAATCACTGCCTCCATGTTGCTCCGGCCTGCACCTAAAAAAACCTGTTTGCATGACTCAGTAGAGCCGTGGTAGGGTAGTGATCAAAACACAGTGAGAACTCACACGGGACAAATGATGACCTTAGGTCTTAAGACTAACCTGTACTCATGTCACCTGAGAACCACTATCTAACGATAAGAATAATACCATCTAGAGGTTCTCTGCGAGTCCGTCCAGTGTACTCATCCCTAGTGAGCACCTGTATACAATCTTAGGTGATCACACTCATGGCTGTGGGACAAACTACCGCCCCTCATCGGGGTCTAAAAATGTATACACAAGTCTACTCTGGAGTATCGATGCCCGATCTCGATACTCCTGCAACTTGGGACCTTTAAGGATATGCTTATAGACTAACCAACTCCCACAAGTATGATGGCCATCATAACGCTGGTAGTCAAGTAAAATCATACGAGCTTTATCAACATGTAATCGCCATGTGTTATATCGAGTATGACATATGCACATGTTAAGATAAAGTCAAACCATAATAGTATACTACTGTATCAAGTCTTTAACATTGTGTGCAAGTAGGATATAGTATCAATGGAAAGAAATACACATATCAAGATAAAGACAACTCAAATATTATACAATATATAACTGAGCAAGATTGTCCTGTACATGCATATCCCCAGCATCCTATACAATACAGGCCTCTACGGTATACATATCCAATAATCTCCCACTTGCACTAAGGTCTATAATTGGCGTACCGAATACCCAACGTCTGTTCTAGGTCCAGCTGTTGGCATATCGCATACCCAACATCTCAAAATGTCGCTCGAACCGCGCTTGAGGGAGGGCCATGGAAAATGGATTCTCCGTGTCGTCTTTCGTACCTACTCTTTGGACCTCGTTCTCCTGGCCATCTATGATCTCCCAGATCAGGTGATACCGCCTTAAGATCTGTCAGTATTTCTGATGGGGCCGTGGTTCCTTCGATAAAGCTGTAACCCTATTGTTATCTCAATACAAAGGTATTAGATTAACAATGGATAGAACCACCTCAAGTTCATTAATGAACTTCTTCATCCAGACTGCTTCTTTTGCGGCATCGTTTGCAGTAATTTATTCAGCCTCCATCGTCGAGTCTGCGACGGTGTCCTGTTTGGAGCTCTTCCAACACACCGTCCCTCTATTGATGGTAAACACAAAACCTGAGACAGACTTGTTGTTATCCTTGTCACTCTGGAAGCTTGAATCAGTAAAGGACTCGTTCTGCAGGTCTCCATTACCGTAAACCAAGAACATCTACTAAGTCCTTCTCAGGTACTTGAGAATGTTCCTCATAGATGTCCAATGATTCTCACCCGGGTTTGACTCACCACGCTAAGCACGTATGCTATATCTAGTTTGGTACATAGCATCGCATACATTATAGATTCTACCGCCGAAGCGTAGGGTATAGTGCTCATGCGAACTCTCTCTTTATCAGTCTTGGGAGACATCCCTTTGGAGAGGGTGATTCCATGCAATGCGGGAATATTACCGCATTTTGAATCTTCAATACTAAATCTCTTTAGTATGGTCTCTATGTATTTGGACTGTAAAAGTCCCAACAATCACATGGATCTATCTCTACAGATCTTAATCACCAGAATGTAGAAGGCATCACCCAGGTCCTTCATGGAGAACTTTTGTGACAAAAACAGCTTAACCGATTGTAACATAGGAATATCATTTCCTACCAAAATAATGTCGTCCACGTACAAGACTAGGAATATGACAGTTCGTCCTACAATCTTCTTATATATATAAAGCTCATCCTCGTTTTTGATGAAGTCAAATTCCTTGACTGTTTCATCAAAATAGATGTTCCAGCTCCGCGATGCCTGCTTTAATTTATAAATGGATTTAACCAACTAGCACACCTTCCCGCTGCTCCCACTATCTACAAAACCTTCCCGCTGATCCATATAAACGCACTCTTTCAAACTTTCGTTCAGAAAAGTCATTTTTACGTCCATTTGCCAGATTTCATAGTAATGGATGGAAGCAATGGCAAGTAGGATCCGAATGAATTTAAGCATAGCCACAGGAGAAAGGGTTTCGTCATAATACACACCTGGCCTTTGACGAAAGCCTTTTGCAACAAGTCTAGCCTTATAGGTTTCCACTTGTCCATCTACACTAATTTTCTTTTTATAGATCCATTTGCATCCAACGGGTTTTACCACAGGTGGAGCGAAATCCAAGGTCCACACAATATTGGCGTATATGGACTCTATTTTGGATCTCACAGCATCCATCCATTTATCAGAGTCCCTACTAATAATGGCTTGCTTGAAACTAATAGGATCATCTTTTTCTAAGATGCAATCCTCTCGATCTCCATCTATGATAAAACCATAGTATCTCTCGGGCGGATGAGAAATCCTACTAAGATTTGTGGAGTGGCTGAGGTTCGTCTGGGACTATTGAATCTAGCTGTTCCACCAAATCTTCAGTTTGAGTTTATGGTTCAGAAATTTCTTTCAGTTCTACCGTCCTCCCACTAATTTCTTTTGCAAGAAATTGCCATTCTAAAAAGGTGGCATGCTGAGGAACAAACACCTTCTGTTCCTCGGTGCGGTAGAACAAATATCAATTTGAATGCTTTGGATATCCCACAAACTTACATAAAACTGATCGTGCCTGAAGTTTGTCCAGATTCTGGATTTTAACATAGGCCGGACAACCCCATATCTTAATCCGTTTAAGACATGGATTTTTACCACTCCACATTTCGTATAGAATCGTAGGCACTGATTTAGATGGAACCAGATTCAATATGTACTCTGCTGTTTTGAGCGCAAGTCCCTAGAATGAAAGAGGCAATTCAGCGTTACTCATCATGGAGCGAACCATATCCAATAGGGTACGGTTCCTCCGCTCCGATACACCGTTGTGGTGTGGTTTATATGGAAAAGTAAGCCAAGAGAGAATACCGTTCTCTTTTAGAAAGTCTCGGAATTCCGTACTCAAGTACTCCCCTCCCTTATCTGATCGGAGGATCTTGATACTTTTGCCAGTCTGGCTCTCTACTTCGTTCTTATATTATTTGAATTTCTCAAAAGTTTTGGATTTGTGTTTTATAAAAAATACATGTCCGAATCTAGAGAGATCATCAGTGAATGTAATGAAGTACAAGAATCCACCCCTTGCATATATAGACATTGGACCATATACATCACTGTGTATGAGTCCTAAGAGCTCTGCTTCTCTTTCTCCGTGTCCGGTGAACAGAGATTTGGTCATCTTTCCTTTGAGACAAGACTGACAAGAGTCATAAGATGAAAATTCGAACGCATTCAAAATTCCATCTTTGTGCAATTTACTTAGTCTTTTCTCTCCGATATGAACAAGTCTACAATGCCATACGTAGGATTCGTTCACTTCTGAACTCTTCCTCTTGCATGTGTTTTTTATATTGAAAACTGTGTTTTGATTTAGAACATAGATACCATTACACAGTGCACCTTCTACAACCAATACCTGATTAAGGTAAATGTTCATGATATTTCTATCAAGAACAAACTTATGTCCATCTTTATCAAGTAAAGAAACTCATATGATGTTGCAAACCATGGAAGGTACATAGTAGCAATTGTTCGAAATCATAGTATTGCCACTTGGCAATGCTAGGTGATATTCACCGACGGCAGCAGCATCAACTTGTGCTCCGTTCCCTACTCTGAGGGACATATCACCAGGTCCAACCATCCTACTTTTTCTCAGTCCCTATAATAAATTACATATATAAGATCCTGATCCGATATATAGTACCCAGGTGTTAGGAATGACCGAAAAATAGTTCTCAATATCAAGAACACCTGAAGGAGATGCAATAGTATGCTTCTTCTTCGTTGGGGTCATCAAGGAATTCATGAAATCCTCTTTCCTTTGCTTATTCTCATGACTGTTGTCATAAGTTAGAGCTGAACCGATGTTCCTCAGCCCCGAATAAGAATTCGGATCGGTCAAACGATACATTTTATTATCTTGATTAGGGCGTGAAATGTTTGCGATCTGGAGAGAGAAAAGAAACACTCAGCATGTGCTCTTGCAAGATTAGATTGGTTATTACTTTATCAAATCAGGATGGCACCCACTGTTTCCTCGAATTCTCTTTCAAACCTTTAAAAAGAGAATTAGATGGGATCATTAACAACTTACAAGTTCGCTAACCGTTCAGCCATGTGAGTGTTGGTACTCCAAGGGAGGTTCCCCGTGCTCTCGCACGAACCTAATTAAAATAAACCTCATTTCTGCAAAGGCGTAGCCCCGTTAACTCTTTTCTAGACACCTAATAGGTCAGCTAATTATGAAGTGAAAAATATCTCCCAAGAGTAATCCTACTCATCAGTGGTATTTGGATCCAACTATCATTGCGTGTAAATTAGATGGAAGCCACTCTAATCACCATACTCTAGAAGGTATGCAGCACTAGCAAGTTTCTTGTATATTTGAAACCCCTGATGTGGTTTTTGCCCCAAGCAGCGTATGACCTTAACAGAGGTCAACATGTCATAAGTCGCAAGTCAAGTTCAACCCATTATTGTCCTCGATTAGTTTAGACCCACCCGCACAAGCCCTTGACAGAGGTCAGCATGACCGTGCGACTGTCCTAAATAATCACATATCTATGCAAAAAACAAGCATTATCTAGCTACCATTCACTATACTTTGACAGAGGTCAACATACACAGCATGAATACTAAGTAATACTTGTATGAAATGACGGAGGGCTATGGTTGGGTTTTTGGCGAAAAACTCTTTAACGTAATGAAATAGATATCGTTGAAGGAACCAAGTAGTTTAGAAAAGGAGTAGTTTAGGCTCCGCTTTTGAAAACTTGTGGTTTTTAAGAAAACCGAATAATCTACAATATAAACTTTTTCTCAATAGGTCACTCCCCATGAAAGGATCTAGGCACTTGCCTCCTAGAATGAGGTGCTGGATATTCATGACCGAATACCACTATGCAAAGCACAAGATTATGACTATAGTTTTTCGAAATTTGTTCCAACAACAACTTTTAGATTTATTTTCTTGCATTAATCAAAATTAATGCGGTCCTATTAGTTAAATCCTATCACACCAGAAAAGAACGAAAATACAATGTACGTATATGCCATCCGCATTCGCCACGGGGCCCCGTCATGCACCGTTAGGTTACTTAACTAACAGCAGAGTGGGGGTTGGACTAGCGCGGGTGCAAAACATATACAACATCTACTAGGATATATATAAATATATAACATCTTTCCCACGCATGCTATAAGCAACATCATAGAACATCAACAAGCAACACAGAATGGCGGATAATCTTGGAGCTTCAGGTTTCATTTGATCCACAAATGAGACCCGACATTCCCGCTAGTGTGGATAGCTCATGCAATGAAAAGCATAGACCCCCACGAGCGCGGCAAGTTACTTGCCAATCCTAGAAGTGAGGCAACCCTAATTAACAAAGTGAATGGGCCACCTATCACTTCACAGAATCCGATAATTTGAGCGCCCCTTCGTGGGTCATCCTATACCCCTACGAGTGCAGTGAATAGCCCGCCAATTCTAGAGTAAGGCCCCCTCCGTCTCAACGCCATGAGATGTGGGCCTTTTGTCCTCTAGAACCAGGCTATTCGAACACTCCACCGTAAGGTAATCCTAGTAAAGAAAAGAAAAATATATGTACAATGGTGACATCGACCTCAACCCGGTCGTGCCTCAATAAAATAATATACAATTCGGAAGAAACGACTATCCACATGTCGGACGCTCGCCCCGCAATAATGAATACACAAATGAATCTAAACTGTACTACTACCATTGCAACATCGACTATCCACCACGACAATCCAACCACAATTTCAGGTCAATACAGAACATCAACGTGAATATCATGTTCGTAAACCCGTCTAATAGAACATATAGCAATTAGTCGGTTTATACCACTCAATGATATTCACAGTCGCAGATACTAACACATGTACTGTTAAACACTTATTTAAAATTTCCATTGACTAAACTTTTCTGTATTGGCCCCAAGTGCTAACCTGTACTCAAATAAATCTGGGCAAGAAACATACTTCTCAAAAATCACATTTCCATACAGCAGAGTGCCAGAAGAATTTTTGAACACAGAAGCCCCACTTCGACCATGGAACCACCGCAAACAAGCGTGTTGTGTGGCGGTTTCATGGCCGTATGATGGGCTTATGTGCCCAAATTTCTTCGGGCCCTCTTAAATTTCCTGCACATATTTTTAAGGTACTTTAAATAATTTGTGGAACACTTTTCAAAATTGACAGCGGGCATATTAATGGAATTGCGGTTTTGAAAAATTTTGTCGATCGATATTTTAAACTTGTTTAAACTAGCTAGTAAGAGTTTATAGGGTGGCTCTGATACCATGTTGGGATTTCCTGGTGCCCTGACCATCTACCGTGGCCGTTGCGGCACAAATTTTTTTAATGTTTTGAAACTGGCGCTACAAATAACCCGTCCTAGAATCTATCATAAACCAAAACTAGCTAACAAAAGAGGATATCTATCTACTATGATAGAAGAGTCTCACCATAAGATTTGTGTCCTTCGGTCTTCTTTCCTTTTCGTTTGCTCTTAGAGATCTCCTTGATCGAGCTTGTTCGTCTTTCCTTGCTCCTTGAGTTCTCCTGGATCGATCTTAATCGTCGGTCACCCTCCGTCAAAGATGATCCACCCGAGAGATGTAGTCCATGACTCTAGCTCCACACTAAGAGTCTAGTGGAGTAACTAAAGACTTTAGATTGCTAATCTAAAGTGTCTAAGATGTAGTGTAGGGTTCTATGTGTGTATCTATCTCACCACCTCTCTTGATTCTCAACACATGAGATTGTAGAGAGGAGGTTGAAGATGAAGGTGGAGGAGCTCAAGAAAAGAAGTGGGGAGAGTGGAGCAAATGGTGAGGAGGAAAAATAAATCTCATGAGAGAGAAAAATAACTCAACCAATTCCAATATAAAAAATCCAACTATGCTTTAATAGTTTGCACAAATGAGTTGAAAATTCATTTGTCAATATTATTTAAGCATGGCTCTCACCATACTCCCCTTACCAATTTTACACCTCATTTTCCATTTAAAAATAAATGAATAAAACTAAAATAAGGTTTCCACCTTCTAAAATATTTTTCGTATAAATACGGATTACATTCTACTGTGCATACATATTTGTATTCGTATCGAAATACAAATACCCAAAGAGATAGAATAGCACAAAGAACATAATACTAGAATATACCTATCGAAATACATATATGTAAATTATTAAATCAATACCTGATTTAATAATCCGGCTCATTCCCGAGCCGGCTAGTATTACTAACTGTCCGATCGAAAGTGTGGGTAACTAGTGCAATCAATCGATCGGAACGCTGCTCGTATCTAATACGGCCACTACATCATTTCTCCTGAACCAGGGAAACCCTCTGTGTGGGACTCTAAAGACTCGACTGTACGCCAGCATTGAGTTACTAGATAAATCCATAACCACAAGCACGTCAGCAGCACTAGCTATACATAACGGCTACCCGGGTATCTTTCGAAAAGGAAGGCCGATGAGCAAACTCATCCAGATCCCTACTGAGCCTACTTGTGACAATCTCCGTACAATCCGGTCTCTTCGTCTGTGAGCATCGCATACCGGGTCTACGGTGTGGTAAAACGTCGGACACTAGTAACCCTATAATTAATGATGATGTGGCTCAGGACCAATCCTGGAAACTGCCGATCAACCTATCAGTAAATCCCTACTGCCTTGGCTAAGGTCTTATGGTGCTGGCCAATCGAACACGGTACGATATCGACTCCTAATACCGGGAGAGACGAATCCCTGACAATCACTCACTGCCTCTATATGGCCCGGGACTACACCAAACCAAAACCTGTTTTCACGACTCAGTAGAGCCATGGTAGGGTAGTGATCAACACACAGTAGGAACTCATACGAGACAAATGATGACCTCAGGTCCTAAGACTAACCTATACTCATGTCACCTGAGAACCGCTATATGCCGATAGGTATAATACCATCTAGAGGTTCTCGGCGAGTCCATCCAGTGTACTCACCCCTAGTAAGCACCTGTATATAATTTTAGGTGATCACACCAGTGGCTGTAAGACCAACTACCGCCCCTCGTCGGGATCTAGAAACGTATACACAAGTCTACTCTGGAGTATCGATGCCCAATCTCGATACTCCTGCGACTCGGGACCTTTAAGGATGTGCTTTTGGACTACCCAGCGCCCACAAGTATGATCGCCATCATAACGCTGAAAGTCAAGCAAAATCCTATGGATTTTATCAACATGTAACCGCCATATGTTATATCGAGTATGACATATGCACATGTTAAGATAAAGTCAAACCATAATAGTATACTGCTGTATCGAATCTTTGTCAATATGTGCAAGCAGGATAAAGCATCAATGGAAAGAAATACACATATCAACATAAAAACAAGTCAAATAATATACTATATATAACTTAGCAAGATTGTCCTATACATACATATCCCCAGCATCCTATACAATATAGGCCTCTAGGGAATACATATCCAACAAGTAGGGGTCTGACTTTTACCACCTCCTTGACTCGGTATGCGATACTCTTAGACAAAGAGACCGGACTGTACGAAGACTGTCATGGATAGGCTCAGTAGGGGTCCGGATGAGCTTGCTCGTCGTCCTTCTTTTCGACAGGCACCTGGGTAGCCGTTACGTACAGCTAGTGCCGCTGACGTGCTTGTGGTTAAACCTACTGCCTGCATACTGTCGAGTCTTTAGAGTCCCACAAAGAGGGTTTCTCTGATTCAGGCGAAACGATGTGGTGGCCATATATTTATACGTGCTGGGTTTCGATCGAATGATAACACTAACCGGATTAGGATTATACCGGATTATTAAATCAAGTATTGATTTAATAATTTACGTGTACAAATTTTGATATGCAAATTCTAGTGTTATCCAAATTTTCGATCAGACGGTTAATAATACTGGTGGGCTTAGAATTAAGCCGGTTCATTAAATTGGATATTGATTTAATGCTAGTATTATTTTAGTGGTATTATTCTATCTCTTTGTTTTTCGTATTTTAATACGAATACAGGTATGTATATACGGTACAAAGTATTTTGTATTTATACAAAATACCTTGTAGAAGATGACACCTCTTCTTGTATATTTTTCTATTTTTTTAAAAATAGAAAATGAGGTGGAAAGAGGATGCATGGCATGAAGAATGGTCTAGGTATTTATTGCAAATACTATTAAAGTATGGTTGGTTTTTAAATGAAAAGAAAATACTTCATAGAAAAAAAAGGTTAGCCGTACTCTTGCTCATTCTTGATTGGTTTTTCTCTCTCATCTTTGAGAGCTCTCTCATTCATCTTCCTTTTGAGTTCATCTTCAACTCAAAACCCTACCATTCTCATATGTTGAGAGACAAGGGTTTTGAGGTAAAGAATTACCACTAAACTTCACCACATCAACTAAGCAAGATAGATTAGCAAACTAGTTTTCCTAGTTTACTTCTATTTAAAGGTAGGAGCTTGAATCAAGAATCTTTCGGCGGATCATCTTGGAACGAGAAGACCGGCCATCAAGTTCGATCAAGATCACCTGAGGAGCATAAGAAGTGGAGTAATGAACCGAAGGACAGGAGTCTCTAGGTATAACTCCTTATCACAGTAAATTGATCTCTTTAGATAGCTAGTTTCGTTTTATGGTTAGATTTTAGAATGTGTTTTCTAGCGCCGGATTTTTAAAAGTTAAAGCTTTTTGTTTCGCAATGGCCGTGGTAGACGGCCAGGGCGCTAGGAAACCCAACATAGGTCAGAGCCGCTCCATAAACCATAACTAGTTAATTTGCACTAATTTAGAGCTTCGATCAACAAAATTATACGAATTGTATTTCCGAAAAACCCTACTCGTTGTTCGAATTTTGATGTTCAAAAAATATTTTCGGTGACCTTTAAAATATGTGCAGCGTTTTTCTGAGCCAAGAAGTATTTTTGAGCATATAATTCCCATACTAGACCTCTAATCTGTGGCCAAATAAGCATTTGGCCATGGATCCACGGCCAAATTGTGGGCACTATGCTCTAAATTTTTTCAGGGGTTCTTGGTTATGGAAATGTGATTTTTGGTATGTTTGGTTTTTGCCCAGATTTATTTGTGTATTGGTTTGTACATTGGGAAAATGCTGAAAGTTTTAATCGATCGAAACTCTAAATTCTTGCTTTTCTGTATATTTGTTTCTGCAATCGTGAATATCATGGAGCGATGTAACCTGACTGATTGCTTTATGTATAATCAGACGGGTTTACGAACATGAATTAAAATTGATGTTCTGTGTTGCACTGATGTTGTAGATGGATTGTCATGGTGGATAGCCTATAGTGCAATGATAGTTGTACAGTTCAGATTCATTTTTATATTCATTATTTCGGGTTAAGCGTCCGACATGTGGACAGTCGTTTCTGCTAGATTGTATATTCTTTTATTGGGGCACGACCGGGTTGAGGTCGATATCACCGTTATATATATATTTATTTTCTGTACTAGGATTACCGCGTGGAGCAGTGCTCGAATAGCCGGATTCTAGAGGGTAACAGGCCCGCATCTCATGGTGTTGAGACTGAGGGGGTCTTACTTTAGAATTAGCGGGCTGTTCGCCTCACTCGTAGAGAGTATAGAATGACCTATGGAGGGGTGTTCAAGTTACTGGATTCCGTGATGTGCTGGGTGGTCCATTCACTTTGTTGATTGGACTTGCCTCACTTCTGGGATTGGCGGGTAACTTGTCGTGCTCGTGAGGGTCTAGGTTTTCTATTGCACTGGCTATCCACATGATCAGGAACATCGGCTCTCATTTGCGGCTCAAATGAAACCCGAGACTCTAAGATTATCTGCTATTCTATGTTTCTTATTATTGTTCCGTGATATTGCTTATATCATGCCTTAGACGAATGGTTATATATATATATATATATATATATATATATATATATATATATATAATAGTAGATATGTTATATATTTTGCATCCGCACTAGTCATGTCCCCGCTCTGCCAGTAGTTAAGTAACCTAACGGTGCATGGAAGGGCCCCGTGGTGAATGCGGATGGCATATATATATATACATTTTATTTTCGTTCTTTTCTGGTGTGATAAGGATTAATTGATGGGACCGCGCTAATTTTAATTAATGCAAGAAAAAGAAAACTAAAATATATTTTTGGAAAAATTTCAAAATCAATAGTCATATTCTTTCGTTTTACATAGTGGTATTCGGTTAGGAATATCCAGCTCCTCATTCGAGGTGGCAAGGGCCTAGATCCCTTTACAGGGAGTGAACCCTTGAGCAAAATTATAAGCTACTGTAGATTACTCGGTTTTTTTTCAAAACAGCTAGTTTTCAAAAGCGGAGCCTAAGCCGCTCCTTTTCAAAACTACTCGGTTCCTTCAACGATCTCAAGTTCATTATGTTACATGTTTTTCGCTGAAAACCAGTTGTAGCCCTCCATCATTTTAGAATAGTAATATTTAGTATTCATGCTACGTTTGTTAACCTAATCAATGCGTAGTGTACGGTAGTTAAGCGGTTCTTTTCTATGCATTATAATGCGATTGGTTAGGATAGTCGTGCAGCCTTGTTGACCTAGTCAACGGTACGTGCAGGTGGGTTTAATGCAATCAAGAAAATGACAGGTTGAACTTGACTAGCGGTTTATGGTTTGTTGACCTAGTCAAGGTCATAAACCGTTAGGGGCAAAAACTACATCGAGAGTTTCAAATATACAGGAAACTTGCTAGTGTTGCATACTTCTAGAGTGTGGTGACTAGAGTGGCTTCCATCTAAGTTCTTACACGATGATCTTGCAAGAGCGCACGCTGAGTGTTTCTTTACTCTCTTTCCAGGTAGCAACCATTTCACGCCCTAATCAAGATAATAAAATATTTGACTTGACCGAACCAGCTTGTTATATAAGACTGGGGAACGTCGGTCCTGCTCTAACTTGTGACAACAGTTACGAGTGCGTGAAAGGAAAGGAGGAATGTAAGGAATTCCAGACAACTCCTTTGAAGGAGAAGTATTCTAATGCATCTTCTTCGGGTGTATTTGTTATTGAAAACTGTTTTTCAGTCAACCCTACCTCCTGGGTACTAGAAACCGGATCAGGATCTTACATATGTAATTTATTACAATGATTGAGAAAACTAGAATGGTTGGACCGAGTGATATGTCCCTCGGAGTGGGGAAAGGAGCACAAGTTGATACTGCTGCCGTCGGTGAATATCACCCAGTATTGCCAAGCGGCAATACTAGAATTTTGAACAATTGTTATTATGTACCTTCCATGCTTTGCAATATTATATCAGTATCTTTACTTGATAAAGATGGATATAACTTTGTTATGGATAGAAATATCATGACCATTTATCTTAATCAGGTATTGGTTCCAGAAAGTACACTGTGTAATGGTATCTACGTTCTAAATCAAAACACAGTCTTCAATATACAAAACACATGCAAGAGAAAGAGTTCAGATACAAACGAAACCTACTTGTAGCATTGTAGACTTGGACATATTGGTGAGAAAAGACTAGGTAAGTTGCATAAGGATGGCTATCTGAATTCGTTTGAATTTTACTCTTATGAAACTTGCCAATCCCATCTCAAAGAAAAAATTACCAAATCTCAATTCATCAGACATAGAGAAAGAGCTACAGAACTTTTGGGACTCATACACAGTGATGTATGTGGTCCGATGTCTATACATACAAGGGGTGGGTTCTCGTACTTCATTACATTCACTGACGATCTCTCTAGATTCGGGTATGTGTATCTTTTGAAACACAAATCTAAAGCTTTTGAGAAATTCAAAGAATATAAGAACGGAGTAGAGAACCAGACTGGCAAAAGTATCAAGATCCTCAAATCTGATAGAGAACGAGAATACTTAAGCATGGAATTCTTAGAATACCTGAAAGAAAATGGTATTCTCGCTCAGCTTATTTTTCCATACACACCGCAGCACAATGGTGTATCGGAGTTGAGGAACCATACCCTTTTGGAAATGGTTCGCTCCATGTTGAGTAGTGCTGATCTACCTCTTTCATTCTGGGGATATGTGCTTCAAACAGCGACATATCTATTGAATGACTTTCCATCCATATCCATACCTAAGCCACCATTTGAAATATGGAATGGTAAAAGGCCGTATCTAAAAAGATTTAGGATATGGGATTGTCCGACTTACGTTAAAAGGTATAATCCAGGAAAACTAGAGGCACGGTAAGTTCTATATAAGTTTGTAGGATATCCAAGGAATGGTTATGGATATCTGTTCTACCACACCGAGGAACAGAAGATGTTTATTACTCAGCACACCGTTTTCTTAGAAATTGAGTTTCTTTCAAAAGAAAGCAGTAGGGGCACAGTAGAACTGGAAGAAATTCCAGAAGGACAAACTATAACTGAAGATTTGGTGGAACCAGAGGATTCAATAATCCCGAAAGAACCTCAAATACTCCGTAAATCTTGTAGGATTTCTCATCCGCCAGAAAGATACTACGGTTTTCTTATAGATGGGGATTGAGAGGATTGCAACTTGGAACTCACCCAAGTGACGAAAAGATAAATCCGTATTTAACCGAATGTCAGATACGGTTGATAGAAAACTGGAAACTGGCAACTTCCAAAAGTGATCCTGAAACGAATTTCAGGATAACCCCGTATCAGTATAAACATACCCGCATTTGTATTACGACCGAATACAAATGCAACTAAGACAAAGATATTATATCTACACAGTATAATACTCGGATCCGGCTTAAACCAAAGCCGGCCAGTATTATCTGCCCGAAATATGACACGTGCGTAAACGCACGTGCATTTTCCAAACCCTTCCATAAAACATACGGCCTCTACAACGTTTCGCCCGAACTTGGGAAACTGTCTGTGGGGGACTCTAATAACTCATCAACACACTGGCACTGGGTATAACCACTAGCACGTCAGAGGTACTGGCTGTACGTAACGGTTGCCTATGTATTGATTGGAAGGGAAGCTGACGAGCGAACTCATCCAGAAACCCTACTGAGCCTGACAGTGACAATATCCGTACAGTCCGGTCCGTTCGTCTAAGAGTATCGCATATCGAGTCTAGGGGGTGGATAAAGTCAGATCCCTAATAACACGATAATTCATGTCGGTATGAAGCCCATCACCTCTTGAGAAACTACTGATCCAAATCAGTAATTTTCCACTACCTCGGCCGAGAATTTCTAGTGATGGCCACCCGTGCACTGTGCGACATCAACCCCCAATACTGGGAGAGACGAATCCCCGACGATCCGCTCACTGCCTCCATGTGTCTCGGGACTGTACCCAACTAAAACCTGTTTGCACGTCTCCTTTGAGAGTGGTAGGGTAGTAATCAAAGCATAGTGGGAACTCACACGAGACAAATGACGATCTCAGGTCGACAAACTAACCTGTACATATGTCACCAAGGAACTGCTATCTGACGATATATATAATACCAACTAGCATGTTCCCGGCGAGTCTTATCCGGTGTACTCATAATGCAATGAGCACCTATATACATCTTAGGTGAACCAACTGACACCAATGGCTTGTGAGACCGGCCATCGCCCCTTGTCGGGGTCTCGACTGTATACACTAGTCTACTCTGGAGTATCGATGCCCTGTCTCGAAACTCCTACGACTAGGGAAACGTTAAGTATGTGCTTAAGACCCCAGCTCCCACGTATATGATCGCCATCATACTGCTGGCAGTAAAGCAAGAATCCTATGGTCTCTATCAACATGCAATAGAGAACTAAAGCATGTAAATGATGATAAAGTCAAACCAGATTGCATACTATCATCTCGAGCAAGACTTTCATATCGGTATAGGTCCTCCCTCAATCATTGCAATCATGTATCTGCGATCCAATAATTGACTTAGAGGGCACTATATCCAACAATTTCCCTCTTGCACTTAAGGCTATTATTGCGATGTCGCATACTCTTAGCCTCAGTAAGTGGATCCGCCCTGATGTTTCTTTCTATATCTCTCTTAATCTCAAGTTCGAGGAGAAAACCATCTCCCGAATTGAGTAATACATGTCTTAGAATATGTCTGGATATCTGATGGGACCTAGTTCATAAATGAACTACAAATCCAAACTTCTTAGACTGTATTGATAACTGAACCTAATCAGTATCGGGCACCATGCCTCCCACAGTATCCTCTTGGACCACCTGTCCATAATACTGTCCCTCGTCAGAGGGAAAACTATAACTCTGACAATCACTCTGTCATCTATGTCACCTTGGAAGCCTGGAATGATAACCGTCTCCCGAAAGAGGCTGCCGTCATCAAATGCGTAGAACACGCACTTATGTTCTAAAACTGCTTCCTTATGTTTCTCCAGGATTGGATTAATACAAACTTATTGCATCTACTGCAAAAACAACATCTGGTGTGGTACTTGACATCTAACGATTGACTCAATTGCCTAAGCAAGTGATCTGCCAATCATGCACATCCCTCTCCCCTTTAGTCTGTAAGACACCTTTAGAGAGGGTGACTCCATCATCTGCAGGTACACCACCATACCAGGAGTCATCTATTCTAAAATACCATTAGAATACTGTCAAAGTACCCAAATTGGGAAACTACCCAATTCTAGATCTAAAACCATAGATCTAGTAACCAGAATGTCTGAAATTATATCCATATCATCTGCGGAGAAACAACTGTGCGACAACCACAGTATAACCGATCGTAGTATAGGAATTTTAATTCTTATTCTGTGTATGTCATCCAACTACCAGGACATCACACCCTACTACCTTCTCAACAGATCGATCCTTTATTCTGATGAAGTCAAAGCCATGACTGTCACATCAAAATTAGATAATCTATCTCCGCTTTATCTGCTCAAGTCTATAAATAGATATAAGCTACATGCCCACTATGCTTCCGCTGCTCCTACTGACTAAAAACAACCCTCTGGCAGAATAATATATACGTACACTTCTAAAGCTAGTTTAGAATGATGCTATACTTAACCTCCTGCCGGGTCTCATAGCCTGGAACAACAGTAGTGTCAAGTCTGGGTTAACAAGAACCTCCCTGTCACCATCCTTGAGGATACCGGAGTACCTCTCGGGTTTCTGAGGTTACCCAACCATGTCTGAGGAGTGGCTATTGGAATGTCAAACCTGATTGAATATAAAGGTCCTATTAAATTTTCTGTAATCGTTTGCGGTTCTGGAATCACTTCCAGTTCTACCATACTCCTACTACTGTTTTCTGAAAAAATCCATTTTACAAAAACTGTGGCGAGTCAATAACAATATCACTATTGATCTTCCAGATGGTAGAAAGTCAACCCCCGTCAAAGCCAGGGTCAACCCACAAACTGCCATTACAGAAATGTGCCTGGAGTTATCCAGTGTCTGGTTTTAAGCATAAGCTGGACAACTCACCGTACCTTAACATCGTTAAGATATGAATCATTCTATATTCAATATAGAAACATTTGGCACTTATTTAATTGGAACCAGATTCTAATCATGCAATTGTCTCCAGTGCATATCAAATCAATGGAGAAAGGCTAATCAGCATTACTCAACTTAGGAATATATCCAATTATGAGTAACCTGAAAGAGAAACAAGTTTCTCAAAACCATTACTATCAACTGAATACCAATCATAAGTATCTACATCTTCAATCTCTTTGAAGAATCCTGATACTTGCGACATCTGGTTCTCTACTTTATTCTTATACCCACAACTTCTCAAAACTTAGACATTGTATTTCTACGAAACACTTGTCTAAAAACTTAGAGAAGTCACAAGTAAATAGAACATAGTACGAGGACCAACCCCTTTGTCCTGACGGACACTGGACAACATACAATACTCTGTATAATTCCGCTGAGTTGAATAACTCAAAACCTGTGCGTCGTAGGTTAAAAACTGTACTTATGGTTAAGAACTACTCCGTTGTTCAATGCTCCTTACCCAATCGTATCTGATATAGGTAAAATGTCATGGACATAATCTCAAAAAGTTATATCTCACTTTATAAAAATAAACGTACAGATATATCATTTTGAAATTGGTGCACAACAACGGATATTCAAAACCAAATTCATGCCGTCTGGCAAAAACTCAGGCGACTTCCTCAAATATCACCAATTACAACGAATTCCGATATAATGAGGATGATCACCTTATTCCCAATAACCTACTCCCACTCATCATCTGTAAAACCATACAGATATGAGAATAAAACCTGGTAAATACATACCCTGGAGTAAGTATCTAATCGGGAAATTTGTTTTCCTTTAACAATGCACAGTGAAACTGAAACATGAAAATATTTCGTAGGGGTATCATGGTATTCCTAGTAATGCCTCTTCCATAATCCAATTCATGACTGTAACCGTATATTTCTTTGCCATCTCTCCAAATCCTTTTATTTGTCTTTAGTCGTTACCTTCTGTACACCATCGTTAGGCTAAATGGTTTTCTTCCTTCCCTACTGTTCGGCACCAGCCTATGGTTTGGAAGAAGACTATCCAGTAAGCATAATAGGTGTACTCTCCTAATCCTAGGAGTACTCGCAACTTGAGAGAAGGTGATGATAAAAGACTACTGAATAATACCTTATTCTATTTTTCCCGAACTGGGGAAAAAGAAAAGGTGAAATAGGAGTGGCGATGAAGTACGCGATTTGGTCGTGAATGATAACAGTCGCAATTTATTTTGCCCTCTTTCTAATTCCTTTATTTTGTCTTTAGTTATTACCTTCTGTACACCCTACTTAGGCTAATTGGTTTTCTTCATTCCCTACCTTTCGGCACCAGCCTATGGTTTGGAATAAGACTATCCAATAAGCGTAATAGGTGTACACTCCTAAACTAAGGAGCCCTCGCAACCTGAGAGAATGTGATAATAAAAGACAACTGAATAAACCAATTATATTTCTCCTAAACCTGGATCCTTCCTCGAAGAAGTCCTTCGAGTTCGTATATAACCATACGATAGATCTATCCAATGAAGTGGATGTCCGTAGTAATACGGGGTGTTCTGAGAAAAGCAAAGGGTAAAAGAAGGAGCGGCAATGACTTATGCAACTTGGACAATCCAAAAGCCAGTATTTTAAGAAGGTTCGGTCAACTTGGTCACTGAGTCATAGTCTAGGGTCGGTCAAAGGTCGCTGCCCAAGAGAGAGAGAGAAAAGAAACACTCTGCGTGCACTCTAACCTAGATCAGAATGGTTATCACTTTATCTAATCCGGAAACCTCCCACTGTAATCTCAAATTCTCCTCCAAACCTGAAAGAAGAATCAATCGGGATCACCCGAAGAGTAAACCAACTCATCAGTGAGAATCGGGATCCAACTATCATCGCATGATAACTTGATGGAAGCCACTCAAGTTATCACACTCCAAAAGGTATGCGCATGCCTGGTAAGTTTCAGTTTCTTTAGAAACTCCCGATATGATTTTTGCCCCATGCTCTTATAACCTTGGCTTTGGTCAAAATGTCATAAGTCACATGCCAAGTTCTACCCGTCACTATCCAGGTCAATTTGAACCCACCCGCACATGCCCTTGACTTTGGCCAAAATGGCAGAACGACTGTCCCAAAATAACTCATCTATCTATGCAACAAATGAATACCCAACAGCTACCAAACACTATGCCTTGGCTTTGGTCAAAATACATAGCTTGAATACTACTGAATACCCAAAAGAAATGACGGAGGGCTACGGCTGGTTTTTGGCCAAAAACCTTTAACGTAATGAACTTGATCTCGTTGAAGGAACCTGATAGCTTTTTATAAAAATATAGTAGCGAAAACCTTTTGCTAAAGAGATCACTCCCGGTGAAGGGATCTCGGCTCTTTCCTCGTGGAATGAGGTGCAGGATATTCCAACTGAATACCGCGATGCAAAGCAACTTGTAATCGACTATAGTGAAGTTATTACCCTGACGTAATCTTCTGCCCAAGGGGTCACTCTCGGTGAAGGGATATCCGCCCTTGCCTCGTCGAATGAGGTGCAGGATATTCTAACTGAATATCGCTATGCAAAACAAAAGGAAACATCTTTGTAATAACACCTTTTAAAATTTATTTCAAGAACATCAAATATAGGTTTGTTTTATCCTCGCATTGATAAGAATCAATGCAGTCCCATCAATCAATCACACCAGAAAAGAACGAAAATAAAATGTACGTATATGCCATTCGCATTCGTCACTGGGTCCCGTCATCACCCGTTAGGTTACTTAACTAACGACTGAGCGGGGGCTGGACTAGCGCGGGTGTAAAACATATACAACATCTAATAGTATATATACCAATATACAATAATCGCTCCAGGCGTGATAATATGCAGTGTTACAGAAAACAAATAAGCATCACAGAACAATACAGATAATCTGGGATCCCCGGATTTCACAGAGCCGCTGCTGAAACCCGACGTTCCCCTAGTCGTGTGGATAGCCTGTGCAATGAAACCTAGACCCTTACGGGTGCGGCAAGTTACCCGCCAAAACCTGAAGTGAGGCAGCCCCCTACAGCAAAATGAATGGACCACCCGGCACTTCAGGGAATCCGGTAACTTGAGCACCCCTCCTTGGGTCAACCTGTACCCCTACGAGTGCGGCGAATAGTCTGCCAATTCTAGAGTGAGGCCCCTCTGCCTCTTAAAGCCATGAGATACGGACCCGTTGCCCTCCAGAACCCGGCTATCCATGCACTCCGTCGCAGGGTAAACCTAGTACAGAAATAAAAATATGTACAACGGGTACATCGACCTCAACCCGGTCGTGCCCCAAAAGAATATTATACAAACAGGCAGTGACGGCAGTCCACATGTTGGACGCTCGTCCTGCAATATCAAATGTACAAATAAATCAAAACAGTACTACCATTGCATACTGCTATCGACCACGACATATCCGCAACATCACAGCATAACACAGAACATCAACACGAATGTCACGTTCGCAAATCCGTCTAAAAGGACTATAACAATTAGACGCAATTTACCGCTCAAATGACATTCCCGGTCAGAGATATAATGTAAATACCGCATACTAACAAGTTTAAAATTTCGATCGACAAAATTTCCCGAAGTGGGCCCCACAAACATCTGCTGTACAGTAATAAAATCTGGGCCCAAAAGAATAGTACCAAAAACCCACAATTTCCAATGTAAAGCTCAATGGAAAAATTTGGAGCACTGTTCCCACAAAACGTTAGCGGTTCCGCGGTGGCAATGAGGGATCACGTGCCAAAATTTTCCCAGAATTCTTCGAAAAGCCTGCTCTGTTTTCTGTGATATGTAAAATTATTTTTAGACCCCATTTAAAATCGACAGAAACTTTAGACTTGGAATTTGCGGTTTTCGAAAATCCGTTCGATTGATATTTTAAACGCGTTAGCACAAGTTAGTAAAGCTTAATGGTGAGGCTCTGATACCACTGTAATTACACGGTAGCGCCCCATCCGTCTAACAGACGCTAAATGCGGAACAAAAATTTTACGACTGGCGCTATCGTATATTATCACCCGGATCTGCCATTAAAGCTAAACTAACTAACTACAAAGTGGGTAGAAATGTTATACCGAACGATCCGAGTCCTTCGGTCTTCAACCATCATCCCACGCTTTGTTGCGGCTGCTCCGATCTCCTGAATCTCCAGTCTTCTTGTCCAGGTGGCACCACGTCGACGGATCTTTAAACGGGCTCCCGCCTCTGAACCGAGGCAACTCGATCATCAGGTTTGCTAAAAGAGATGACCAAGATTGATGTAGAGAATGAGTAGAACACTTTGTCTCGTTACGTCCAAAGCCATGGACGAACGGTTAAAGAGGTTGCCTTTTTGGATTGGAATGAAATGAGAAATTTTCCTATCTAATTTCCATGAATCCCAAAGCTATCATAAATCTTTTTTCATGCAACCATCATCCATCACCAAGAATGGCCGGCCACTATATGGAGGTGGGGGGCTGAGTGTAGGAAGCAAGGAGGGTAACCATAACAATAAATGAATGGGTGAGTCAAATAAACACCTTGCATTAACATTAATGCAAGAATGATTCATCTAACCTAGTCACCCAAACCAATGAACTAAGAACACCTCACCATCCTAGTCATCATCTAGAAACTTCTAGAAGCACGACTCACCCTCATGACTCACCCAAGTGAGGAAAAGATAAATCCGTATTTAACCGAATGTCAAATACGGTTGATAGAAAACTGAAAACTGGCAACTTCCAAAAGTGATCCTGAAACGAATTTCAGGATAACCCCGTATCAGTATAAACATACCCGCATTTGTATTACGACCGAATACAAAAACAACTAAGACAAATATATTATATCTACACAGTATAATACTCGGATCCGGCTTAAACCAAAGCCGACCAGTATTATCTGCCCGAAATATGACACGTGCGTAAACGCACGTGCATTTTCCGAACCCTACCATAAAACCATACGGCCTCTACAACGTTTCGCCCGAACTTGGGAAACTGTCTGTGGGGGACTCTAATGACTCATCAACAAACTGGCACTGGGTATAACCACTAGCACATCAGAGGTACTGGCTGTATGTAACGGTTGCCTATGTATTGATTGGAAGGGAAGCTGACGAGCGAACTCATGCAGAAACCCTACTGAGCCTGACAGTGACAATATTCGTACAGTCCGGTCCGTTCGTCTAAGAGTATCGCATATCGAGTCTAGGGGGGTGGATAAAGTCAGACCCCTAATAACACGATAATTCGTGTCGGTATGAAGCCCATCACCTCCTGAGAAACTACCAATCCAAATCAGTAATTCTCCACTACCTCGGCCGAGGATTTCTAGTGATGGCTACCCGTGCACTGTGAGACATCAACCCCCAATACCGAGAGAGACGAATCCCCGACGATCCGCTCACTGCGTCCATGTGGCTCGGGACTGTACCCAACTAAAACCTGTTTGCACGTCTCCTTTGAGCGTGGTAGGGTAGTAATCAAAGCACAATGGGAACTCACACGAGACAAATGACGATCTCGGGTCGACAAACTAACCTGTACACATGTCACCAGGGAACTGCTATATGACGATATATATAATACCAACTAGCATGATCCCGGTGAGTCCTGTCCGATGTACTCATAATGTAATGAGCACCTGTATACATCTTAGGTGAACCAACTGACACCAAAGACTTGTGAGACCGGCCATCGCCCCTCGTCGGGGTCTCGACTGTATAGACTAGTCTACTCTGGAGTATCGATGCCCTGTCTCGAAACTCCTACGACTAGGGAAACTTTAAGGATGTGCTTACAAACCCAAGCTCCCACGTATACGATTGCCATCATACTGCTGGCAGTCAAGCAAGAATCCTATAGGCTCTATCAACATGCAATAGAGAACTAAAGCATGTAAACGATGATAAAGTCAAACCAGATAGCATACTATCATCTCGAGCAAGATTTTCATATCGGTATAGGTCCTCCCTCAATCATTGCAATCACGTATCTGCGATCCAATAATTGACTTAGAGGGCACTATATCCAACACTTGATTCTTTAATTTTTATGATGTGCGAATGAAATCTCCGCTTGTAAAGGAATCGAGAGAATCGGTAGATCTAATGATGATGAAATCTTAATACTAATTTTAAGTCTTATGAGATTTGTGAACTTTAGGAAAAAGAATCATCAATGACCTAATTTGGATCGAGATCATGTTCTTGCTAATTTCGTTGCAAATTAGGAATTAAACAATTGATGATTTTCTTTGCTAGAGGCTAGATTTGAATGATGATGAATGAAAAGACAAGAGATAGTGAAGGAGAAACCTTAGTTTTTTCAATAGATCCCTAATCTTCATTCATCACCATAGTTCTAGCTACAATTCATCAATAGATAAGATTCGTAATTTGTAGTATTCATCATTGCTACTAACTCGATCGATTCCTAAAAGCTATCCTTCATATTCTTGATAATTCAAATTGATATTGGACATTTTCTTGATTTCTAATTCTTGATTGTATTCTTGATTTTCTTGAAATGACAACTCAATTAAATCTCGAAATACTTTCTTGAATTTTCTTTTGTATTTTCATTTCGACTCGTCTAAAGCAAGATCGAATAAATCCTTGCATCTTGGTGGACGATCCGTATTCATTAACGAGTTATATCGACACCGTTAATTGATTGCGGTTATAAATTCTTTGGTTGTGATTACATTTCAAAACACTATCCGAAATTTTAGATCAATCAGCCGCCGAAAGTCGGGAAGAAAAACGTCTCGCCTGAATTTGGGGGCAGATGCTATTTGGTTTTATCTGTCCACCTTTCCGAAGATGCCAAGTTGATTTATGGTACCGTGTATCGGAGGTTTAGACAGATGCAGCCGTTGTAGCAGATATCGTCAGATTCCCCCTCGTTTACAAGAGTTTTTTGATTGTAGGGACGCTCTTCCCTGCAGGCTCAAGCCCCAGCAGTTAATTACGCTACCGCATAGCGGTAACCACTTTCTCCTTCTTCAGATGGTCACTTCGTGTCGTGTGTGTTTGTTTTATTTCGGGTGCCGGTGGATTGTATACGGAGACTAATTTATGTTGTCGCCCGTAAGGCGTGGATTAGTCCAAATCCATATTTTCTTAGATTTGGGTTTAAGGATCGTTAATCTCATTAAGATTAAAATCTACTTAAAGTTTGTTAAGGATACATTAGTCTAATTTTAGACTAAAATCTACTCAACAGGATTTTGGGATCATTTAGATCCGACAAAAGAGTATTTGGACTCTATCATTTTAGTTTAGGGACATTGCGGTCTATTGGGTTTAAGGACATCGTATTCCATAGAGTTAAAGACATCATAGTCTGTAGGGTTTAAAGACGTCATAGTCTGTGGGGTTCTGGTTTAGCCAATTTGGGGATGCACCAAAAGTTATTGGTTATTGGAACCCTCCACCTCTTTGAAGACATTGAAGAATTACAACGATACATATCAGATGTGTAGAGAGATGTACCCTTGAACTAGTATTGGTTGGGAGATCTCTAGTCAGGTTTGGGACTAAGACCCATTGTAGGCACATAGGCTCAGTTAATCTGAATTATGGACTTGTGGCCAACTTGGGTTCAGCCCACTAGGTTTTGAATAAAATGTTGAACATTTATTTGAGCTCAGTCCCTTTTTATTCAACAATCCACAGCGTTGATTTGGGTTCTGATATCCCTTTTTCTTTTTTTCTTTTGCTGAGTGTTGAACACTATTTATGGTGCTGGGGCTTTATTTACAGAGCGCTTTGTATTCTCTTAGCGCACACGTGAAGAGCACGTGGTGCACTTGGTGCTGAGCGCCAGACCTGAAGCGCTAAGGTGCTTCTTGTGAAATTGCGCACACGTGAGGAGCACGGGGTGAGCTTGGCGCTGAGCGCCAGACTTGGAGTGCTGAAGCACTTCTTTTAAAATAACACACATGTGAGGAGCACGTGGTGCGCTTGGCGCTGAGCGCCAGACTTGGAGCGCTGAAGCGCTTCTTATAAAATAGCGCACACATGAGGAGCAAGTGGTGCGCTTGGCGCTGAGCGCCAAACTTGGAGCACTGAAGCGCTTCTTTTGAAATAGCGCATACATGAGGAGCACATGGTGCGCTTGGTGCTGAGCGCCTGACTTGGAGTGCTGAAGCGCTTCTTTGAAATAACGCATACGTGAAGAGCACGTGGTGCGCTTGGCGCTGAGCGCCAGACTTGCAGCGCTGAAGCGCTTCTTATGAAATAGCGCACAAATGAGGAGCACGTGGTGCGCTTGGCGCTGATCACCAAACTTTGAGAACTGAAGCATTTCTTTTGAAATAGCGCATACGGGAGGAGCACATGGTGTTCTTGGTGCTGAGCGCCAGACTTGGAGCGCTGAAGCGCTGCTTTAGCAGTCCTAGTCAGTTCTGTGCTCTGAGAATTAAATTCTCGTTTATAAGAGATTTTGTCTCATGGATCTAAGAACTAAGTTCTTCTTTTTATAAAGAGACGCTATGATCTCTTTTGTTTTTCTTTATTAGTGACTTTGTCTCATGGATCTAAGAACTAAGTTCTTCTTTTTATGAAGAGATGCTATGATCTCTTCTGTTTTTTTTGAAAGACTTTGTCTTGTAGATCTGTGATCTAGAAAAAGAACTAAGTTCTTTTGATGTGAGAGTTAAACTCTCAAAAATCGAGGAGATGTTATGATCTCACTTATTATCATTTACCATGAAGAAAATTTCTTCTTCTTAGACCTTGCTTTTCGTTTTTTCTTTTTGAAGTTTATGGGGGGTTCCTCTCTGCAAGACTTGAATTCTAGGGTCCTTTATATAGGGGAGGATGATTTGTTGAATTAGTTATGGAAATCTTTCTCTGATTGATTTAGGGATGCTTCCCACCATTGGATTTTTAATCCTAGGGCTTCTATTTTACAGAAGACAATCTTCGTGTTTTTAAAAAGATTGGAAAAATATTTTCCCATACAGAACGTATTCTGTATCTTGGTGATTTTTAATCTCTATTGGATCTTTAATCCAACGGTACTCTGGTTTACAGAGCACAATCTTTCTTGTTTGGAAAGATTTGAGGAGTATTCCTCAAGAGAATTTTATTTTGGTAATTTGATGAATTAATCATTTTCGTTGGATCTTTAATACAAGGGTGGAGAACGTTTAATTTTAGCGCTAGCACTCTTGTGCTTTGCTCGTGAGCGCTGCATCAGAGTTTTTGACTCTTGGCGCTGGTGCACTTAGCGTTAGCGCTCCCGTGCTTTGCACGTGAGCGCTGCATCAGAGTTTTTGACTCTTAGCGCTGGCGCTCTTAGCACGAGCGCTTTTATGAAGCGCTGCTTCAGTTCAAATTTCGAAATTTGAACAGAGCTTTGCTCTGATTGGGGGAAACAAATGCCCCCCCACCGTTGCGCTCAGTGGCTCACATGTGAGTGTAGCGGTGGCAGTTTTTCCTCCGTTGGATCAATCTTGGAAGTTGAACCGGCTTCCCCTGCCTATAAATAGAGCCTTTGGCCTCTGTTCATCTTCTTGATTTCTTGTTTTTGTGAGAATTATAATCTCTCTTCAGAGCATAGCTTTTTGTCTTAAGAATTCTTTTAAAGAGAGAACCCTGTCGAAATTTTTTGGTAAAGATTAAATCTTTGAAGGGATTACTTTATAATCTAGGGTTTCACCTATTCATCATATAAAACTGCATTTTAATACCGCTCATTCAATATCTATTTTTGTATATATCAGTACTATTAACCAGTGTCTGCTCGTTAATACAGATTACAGGTATCCGTGACGGAATACTGGAAATACACTTAATATCACGGATATATCATATGTGAGCCAACACTGCAACCAGAACTAGAAACCGACCGATATCCAAAGTGATTTTGCGAATAAAATGTGTGCACAATATTTTTGTCCAACACAATGCAAGTGTGTACACATGCTCTTTGGCACATGGACCATGGATGGGGCAGCCATGAATCATGGCACAAGTGGGCATGGAAGTGATGGGTAGTTAATGCATAAAGTTGTGATGTGATCCAAAGTTTCAAGTTTCCCTCCAAAACACTGGGTGCAGACCAGATCAAATTAAAGAAAACAAACAGCACCAAAGTGATATTGGGAAGCACATAAGCCATCACACCAAGCATGAGCCCAGAGCTCGGAATTGGGCCGAGCACAATACACCCTTGGCCGGCCCCCCTACTCCCAAATGCTTCAAGACTTCTGTGGGCCCTCCCTTGCTGCCACTTCATCATGTTTTTATTGTTTGTTTATTTTTCTTTTCTGCCTATAAAAGCAGGCAGTGGGCAAGGGGTCAAGGGTCTCACTTTTGCCAAGTTTTATTCTTTACAAGTTCTCATTTTTGTTTCTCTTTTGTTATCTTGTATATAGCATAACTACCTCTTGAGTTCTTTGCCTTCTCTTGAGCTTGCAACCTCTTCATTGAGCTTGCAAGTTTAAGTTTTGGCAATTGATCTCAAGGGTTGAATCTTCTTTTGGAATTAATAAATCTCTCTTTTGTGCTATCATTTTGCCTTAGGTTTTTAGCTCTCTCTTGATCTTGCAACCTCTTAATTGAACTTGCAAGTTTATGTTTGGGTTATTAAACCCATGGTTTGTAACTTGTTCCATGGTTCCTAGTTCTTTCTTTCTTACTCTTTTATTACTTGCTTTATATTCTTGCAATTTACATTCCATGTTTTACTTTCATGCAACTTTTATTCCATGCCCTTTACTTACTTGCTTGTATTGTTTTTCTTTTCTTTTCTCTTTTCTTTTGCTCTTTTGGTTTGTTGTTGTGAATGGTTTGTGAATATGTGTTGTTAGGAAAAGAATACGATATTGTAAGTTAAGGTTTCCGTTTCCCATTTCCTTTTCCCGTTATTTTCCATTGAACCCTGCCCAAACCTTACGCAAGCGCTCTATTAGGCACCCTACCCTGCCAAGCTATCAGTATTTCCTAACCGCGACCGATTGTGTTCGGTTTCGCCGGAGGCGAAAACAAGAGACAAGAACGGACGGACAAGGGTCAATAAGCCAGATTTCTTAAATACCGTGCTTAAGTACCCTAATCCACGTTGTTGCCGATTGCTCTAGCTTCAATTGGTCAAGACTTGGATCAAAGGACTTGAATAAAGATTTCCTTAACTTACACTATCCTATCTTATCCTAACAAGCGTTTACTTTGCATATAACACATAGGATAGATACGAACATTCTGCCACGTGCATTAACTCGTCAGAACAAGAACGTAAAACGCTCTGTCTCCCTATGGATCGACCCGTACTCATCGCGGCTAGCTACAAAGCGACACCGTCTTGATTGCGGTAACTAAAATTCTTTCAATCATCACCCATTAACAGAACTTTTCTCTTTTCGGATCATGGATCTAAAATTTTTTTTAGGGTTTTCTCAACAGAGCTTTGCTCTTCTTGAATCATAGATCTAAAGAGATCTTTCCTAGTGTTTCTTAATCTATTAACAGAGCTTTGCTCTTTTCAAATCATATAGATTTGTTAATCTTTCATGAAGAACTCTTAGAGTTTGTTCATAGATCTTGAAGATCTCGGAATTTTTAATTTATTAAAAGCTTTGCTTTTAGGGTTTCTGATGGGTTACTCCATCATCTTCACAGAGCATAGTTCATCATAATTTTTTTAAGGGAATTTTTATTCCTTTCATCATTAGAGTTGACAGATGTCACTCTGTTGTAGAGCACTGCTCTCAAGGGAGATTAACTCCTTAGCCCGAGGGGGCCCCTCATTAAATGAGAATCCTTTTAGGATTTTCTATTTAATGAGTGACTGTCTCATCAATGATGAGTCGTCATCTTGATTTTGTGGGTCCCCTTTGGTCCCTTTCCACTGCATTGCAATGCGGTACGAATTTAAAGTACCAAGTGCTAGAACTTAAACTGTAGCATTGACGGCTAACTCTTGTTCTTTTTTGTGCAGGTACTATGTCTTTCGAAACATCTTTCCCGTTTGTTCGTTCGGAAAGCGGATTCCCTGAAGCGTCTGTGGATAGGGAAGTCTTCGCATTGATCAACGATCACGACCCGGAGCAAAAGAATCTTCATTTATGGGGGGCATGGTACAATCAAATCATCCGGGGTCGACGCAGCTTTTCTTGTATGGTGCCTTCGGAACCCATTTCGGCGATCTCCTACGCCGACTCACCCTCAGTGAACTATGCGTAAAGGAGGTCCACTGGACTTCGGAAGGTTGCCTTCAGCCCTCTATGGTTGCGATATCCGTACAGCCGCCGATGGCTTTAGATACTCTAGGACGGCGTATATATTAAGGCGAGTCACGCCCTTGGGGACAGATGTATATGATTTGCTTGACTCCTCGCCATCCAGCTGGGTACTTGCAGTGGGCCCGGTACATTTTGTCGGCCAAGAAATCGTAGCTGCTGAAGCTCGGGTTGTACCCCGCGATTTATGCGTCTCACTTCCAGTATTCTACGACCCTTTATGGTGGATAAAACCTTTCCTAACAATAGAACGTTCCGACTCATACCTTTCTTCTAGCAGATCGAGAAGTCTCAATCTCTTTGGAGGAATTCGCGGAGATCTTTGGCTTGCCTATCAGGGGAGAGCATTACGAGGAGCTACTTCCTCCTGACGAGTACATCTTTGCCGCCAAGTCAGTGGTGATGGGCTTTACCCCGGAGAATGCCATCAACATCAATGCCTAAGTCTGATTAAGGTGTTGAATATTTATGAAATTCTATTTCTTGAATCCGGAAGGCACGGGGTTAACTTCACAGATTTCATCGCCCGTTTTCTCCCCTCAAAAGTCCGATCGAAGGAAGCCGCGAAATTCGCTAAACTCGATAATCCTTTTGGCTTTGGTTTGGACAACCAGCCGGCAGCGGAGGCGGATCGGAGGAATTTCTTTCTTGACACCCCGGTCGTCTCTTTCGCAGAGCTCGCAGCTTCCGACATTGACGAAGAGGCATTCTTTTTGGGGTTCCTTCGGCTATGGCTAAGTTGGTTTGTGCTCCCAATGCACCCTCGCCATATGAGGCCATCTGTCTTCTACCCAACTTACCGAAAGGCTATTAGGATGCGAATGGCCGCCGGGGTCGCTGGGCTGGCTCACCTATATCATGGCTTTAGCTTGGCGGCCGACACCACTCAGCCAGGGGTGCAACCCGTAAACTTCTCGCTGCACTATTTCACTTCATGGATCGAGCTGCACAAGCTCGGCGCCTTTGGAGTCCACAACCGGCCCCATTTCTACGAAAGTTATAATTTTCCTCGGGTTATGCGGCTAGTTGACGCTGCCGCCTTAGAACCGACTTAGCGAGAGGCTCGGGGCTTGGTTCTTCGCCCGCGTATGGTCAGGGATGGCATGACCTTCGTCGATAATGCCTTAACCATCGGTAAAGAATCCGCAAAAACGGTGCAGCCTCTGCCCGACACTTTTAAAGATGGGGCATCTACCTTGAAAGCTTGGGAGATCCTTCATTTATATTCGATCAGGCTGGGCTTTCTAGTGTTTAGGCAGAACAATTCGGCGTTGTTCATGTAACATTTCAAAATAATAAAATATTATATTTTAATTTTTATAATTTAATATTATTTTATTGATTATTTTAATACTAAATTATAATTAAATACCGATAAATGAGAAAAATTATGGAAAAATTTTGGAAAATTCTAAAATAGGGTATTTTATGAAATTATGCCATTTTAAAGTTTTTATGATCATTTATATGCTAATTTAGTGTTAATCGCGATTAAAAATCGCTAATCGGTTTTTTTAGCATTTTGTGCAAAACATGCACATATCATTTTTGTTTTACACTTGTGCATTTCTACCATGTTACTTTGGGTTTACTATTGTTGAGAGAAGGAAAATGGAATTTGAAAAGAAAAAAGAAAAGGTTTTGGATTAGAATATTAGGTATGTTGAAGAGAGAGAAAGGTGAGGGTTTTGTTGACTTGGTCTTGAGCCATCCCTCTCCAATTATTTACACATCTCTCTTCTCTTCCTCCTCCATTGTTACTGCTGCTGCTGCCCCCATTCTCCCCTCCACAAATCCCCTCACTTCATCTCAAAAATCAACTCAAAATCCTACCCCCCCCTTTCACAAAAAGTGTGCACAAGCTCACAAGCATGCCTTTGGACCAAGAAAGCAGTCATTTTGGCGCTGTTGAGGATTCATGAGGGTATTATGAGGCAATTTCTTCACAATTAGAGTGTTATTGTTTGTGCTTAAGCTTCAATTCAAGTTTCATATCGATATCGTGTAATTTGGTGTATTTTGGACCAACTTAGAGAGGGTTAGGGTAAAGTTGAGATGTTGCTTTGCAATTGGACTTAAATGGTGACCTTAGACCCTATATTGACCAAAACACTGGCCTAGCACAACCTGAAACCCAAAATACGGAATTACGAAACTTTTCATGTCGGTTTGTGTGATCTGTGAAGGTGTTCTGGAATCTGGAGCAACCCGGGGTCACCAAAAATAAAATTGAGCTGACAGTGAGTCGTGCAAGCACCTAGGAAGGTACCACCAAGACCCGAGCCCCTAACTCAAAGTCCTGGCCGCAAATTTAATCCCCCTGGCCGCAATTTGCGGCCAGAGCAGTGTAAAAATGCCTCGTTTTGCGTGCACAGCCCATTTTTCAAGTAAAATTGACCCCTGGCATATCTAGTTTTGACTGTTTCCTGTTAGGGTAAAATCTGGGTTCATTTTCATGAGTTGGCGTATGTTTTATGACGTGTTTTTGTATGGATTTTGATATTCGATGATTCGTATCTGTCGGGTGGCGTTCGGACGTCGACGACAGTGGTGATTGGCTGTTTTTGCACACAAGGTCACAGGTTTTTACCTATGGGCGTAGTGTGCACCATTTTAGTTTCCGACATGGTTTTCATGAGTTTTAGCGTGCGATATCCTTGTAGGTACCCTACGTGGCGTCGAGGCGTTGGAGATGCAAACGGCGACATCGGCACCGGCACACATAACTAGGTGAGTAGATTTATATCTACGGGGAGAAGTCGGGTGGATGGCGTATAGCACCCCCGCAGTCCGTGGTGATGTATACGGATGCGTATACACACCAACAATTTATGATATGTTGTTAGAATTTATTATTGATGATTTAAGATGGATATTGGTGTTGGATTGGTGCATGGTTACGAAACCTTAGGTAGTGGGTGCACTACACTTACACACACACACATATACATACTTGCATACATTCTTTCTTTCATATGTGCGTGTATGGGAATATATAGTTATGTGTTCACATAGGTATGTGACTATGTGTTCATATACTGGATTTGAGAATAGTATTTGGAAATTGAGATGAGTCGATGAGATTGGGCTTGAGGCCAGGAGATCGGTGATGTGTTTTGGTTCGTATTGAGATACGACATGATGTTTTAGCGGGTCTTTTGACGTAGTGATTCTTACACCTGCATGCATACATAGATGGTATCAATATTGTACTAGACGTAGATCAGTACCACGATCATGATATTTGATAAAGAGGATACCAGATGAATATAATGATGAATGTGATATTGACCCGTACCCAGATTTGGGATGCCGTATGACGGATTTACGTACGAGCTATATATTGATGATTGATCCGCACTCTTGACTTGGGATGTCTAATTATAGATATGGTATCGGATATGATATTATTGAGGCGGGATCACCGACTATACATATACAGGTATGTATATGTATCGACTCAGATGATAGGCGGTTTCCTTACCTGTAGTTCAGCCGTATAGTTTAGTGTAGTTGTTAGATTAGATTAGACTCCTACCTATTTCAAACTAGCGGGTCGTGGGTATTTTAAAAGACAGGTCAAGGGATCCTACGGATATTTCAAAGGACGTATCTTTTCATAAAAACACCGTAGCCCCTATTTTCAAAACCCCATGATTCGTGTTATTTCAAAAGGCACCATTTGTAGGACTTATATTAGGTTAATGCAGATTAGTTATAGTTGCGTCTAGTTTTCAATTCCCACTCATTTTGGTTGGTCGCTCCGCATCGCATACTTATATTGTTATTTCATATTGCATTGTTGACATTATGCTGTTAGGACACCAGCACCATTACCGATGATGCGTATGTACCACGTACACTTACTTGCCGGCTCACACACATCTTCATCGGTAATTGCCATGTCACGTACACCTTAGAAAATATTATTGCTTAACTTAGCTTGATAGCTCGTAGTTTGACATAATATTAGTGTACTTACCTTATATGCCAGCTTAGATATTGTAGTTATTACTTGTCACTTCATGCATACTGTTATTCATTGTTATGCCGTATTCATGGATTCTCATGCTTATATTCATGGTTTTACATGCTATTGATGATTCAGATTCCCATGATATTTTCTGGATTTGGAGGAAAACCGCAAAACATATATAAACTGCTTTCTCTCTTTTTAAATAAAAAATGCGGTTTTCCTATGATGTATGAGTCGTCCACCATGAGTTTGCTGATGGATTTCGAGACCCGATTCGAGGAGATGGATGAACCGTTTCGGGTACATGGTGGGCCCGGTGCGGTACCCCGGGGCAAGAGGAATGTGTTGTTGACGTTGAGCCTGGCAGGGGAGCACTACCGACCGGTGATATTACCCGACGCGTCGGATATCCGGAGGATACCGTCGTGGTCTTGAGATGGATTGTAGGGGCCGGTCTGGATTGACGGCACCCTAGATATTGATTTTGAGATATTGAGGTACAGAGATTGTGATACAGAGATATCGAGATATTTGGACACTTGTTTTGTGTCGATGCTGGGCACTGTTTTATACTGATTTCATTTATGGTACCTCACTTTAAAAATACAGAAATCTCACGGATTTATGAAAGCAGTTTTCGTCAGTACATGCATTCTGTTCCGTGCATTCATACCTCATTCATATGATATATTGCTACCTGAGGCACTGACACAGGCACATGAGATTACACTTGGGTTAGATATATACCCTAGTCATTGTTTTAGACTGTTGGTTATATTGAGGATATATTATGATCGTATGACCTAGGATTGCGTCATACATGCGAGTTCTTTTCGTAGATGTTTCTCTATTCACGAGTTGGCAACTCACCCCCGTTGTGCCCCAGTTTCTTGCAGGTTTCGCCGTACAGGTTTCTTTACGGCTTTGCGGGTACAGTTTCGTTCGGGTGACTTGCTAGTAGGTGGGTTTATTTGTATCGTACCCATCACTATACATTGTATATTATTATTCAGTTGTACCTAGAAGTTCCATCAACCAAACATGTATTTATTTCAGAGATAGAGACCAGTGTTGTTTATTCTATCGATCTTAGAGTCGCGCGTTGTATTTTTACGGATTTCATGCTGTTTTGAGTTTCCTTTTCTGTTGTGATCCTCGCCTTTCGGCGTTGTATATTATATTGTTTTTGTGGTTGTGGCCGTCGTTTGACGAAGAGCTAGCTCCCGCTTGGGGATGCCTTTTTTTGATTTCGTATACTATTCATGCTGTATCCCGTTTTGGGGCCTGTATTTACAAAGGAGACTGTGCCGAAATTTTCAGGAAATATTTGATGTTTTTATAAAACGCATAATTCGGCTTATGCTATTAAAACTTCTTGATTTAAATAGGTTTTTCTACACTCTACTACTTTTTCTGGTTTGGATTTCTGGGTTTTCGGCTTACTTAGAATACGTACGCCTTGAGACGTTCGTAGTTTAAGTGCCGGTCATATTCCGTACTTTCGGGACGTGACAAAGTTGGTATCAGAGCGTTAGGTTTTACCTTCGGAGCGTAGGATGACCCTTGGTTGATGGATTAGGTGACTAAAGTAGAGTGACGTACCATGGGTATGTTCCGCGGCATATTTACGACACGCCACTCCACTTAAGAAGCCTTAGGATGTACATTTCTTGTTCAGTATCATATTCATTCCTGATCTAGCCTCATCGGTACCAGTTTTGGTTTTGCTGCCACGATTACGGGCAGGGAGAGCTACGGCTAGAGTTGCGGTCAGCACGAGCTCGTCACGAACGAGGACTGACCAGAGCGTGATCCCGGTGACACACAATTGTAGAGATGTGTCTTTTGATTGTATTTTGCGCCACGAGCGTTGGATGGATCGCTGTATGAGATTACTCGGACGTGCGGATTAGCACCAGAGGTTGGAGCCACTAAAGGAGGCCAGCCAGATTTTGATGACCGTTGGTGTATTGCTTGTTCATGATGACTGAGGCACGGTTCAGCGTGCGGATGAGTGAGCCAGTTTTTGCTGCAAACGACAGGATATCGCCCAGATGTTGGAGCTATTGCAGTACGAGATTGTACTAAGAGATTATAGGAGGTCGCTAGTCACCAAGGATAAAAGACTAGGACATGTGGATCGTTCGCTACCCCGATGCGAGGTCATCAGATAGATTGATTCCAGCTAGAGACGACTTCACGCGGAGACGTTGAGAGTCGACAGAGACGATCGAATGTCAGGAACCTATTATTCCATGTTTAAAGTACTCGGAAAGACATGCAGGCAATTCTATGGTCCCTCTAGAAGAATGAAACCCTAACTCGACTTAATGACCGTGTGAAAGCCTTTGAACCTTAGGGTTTATGGCAGTTCTACGGCGCCATTAGTGAGGCTTGGGTTTGCCCTTCTACGGCTGGACCACCGATGCTGTGGTATGTACTCGATACTATTAAACTGTGCCCAAGATGTTGAGCTCTTGGGGGATTATGAGGTTTTGACGACTCGATTGGATGGCTCGACTTAATTCGGATGCTAGGTGGTGAGATGCATTTCTTGGGAGACTCTCGATACAAGGATAGCCGTTGGAGCTCAGTCCATGCAGCCACGACGAGACGAGTCCGAAGCGGTCGGCATTAGAGAAAAGTGGAGTAAGCGGTTCGTACGAGATCTTGATAAGATGACGTTCCACTCCGCCGACATCAGAGATGCGATACGCATGCTGAGGCATTGTACTTGGATATACCTTCCAGAAGGATTCGCAGTGAGTATGCAGCTGTTCCAGAACAAGAAACAGATATAGTAAAGGACGATGACTTCCGGACAGTTGGGCAGAGACGAGACTTGGAAGAGACCTTGAGCAGGATTCCTTCCAGGACACTGCTGCAATGATATTTGCACCAGGATTAGATGTGTCACGTGCATTCTGAGAGCCAGAGGCCGACGCCAGTGACATGCTGCTTGACGAGTGGTCGTGAGGATGTACCGAGAGATGACCAGAGAAGTGCCAAAACGGAATCGTCCCCGTTAGCATACCTGACAGGGCCGATGAGCCGGTGGATCGTGAGATTGGTAATCCACAGAGAAGACTTAGGCCCAGGAGTGGTCATATTACGCACACCAGCAGGCCAGAGTTCAGGATTGCCGATGGGACATGCTATGAGTGACCATGACAGTTGGCCAGAGATTCTTGGAGGATGTGCTTGAGCGGGACTATCTCGCCATGCTTGTTTTCAGTATTGTTGGGCAATCTATTCGCATGAGTGATTTTGATGATTGGGTTTCATGATATTTGTTTTCATGCACCATGGTTGCACTTGCTGAGTATTTACGATTTTTGCACAGTTGTTGCACTTGATATCGTTTTCGTGCCTTGGTTTCACATGTTTGTGATGTTATGGGATTTAGACATTTGAGTTGATTTTGTGCGTATGCACGCACACGATTTGGTTCCTGCACTCTGTATAGTTTATATATGCTTGCAGTGCAGTGATACGCCTTTTGTGCACTTAGATGCACTGGACTTCGATTTCGATTGTGATACTCGATATTTGTTTGTGCACCTTGTGCACCTGATTGGATTTTGCGCGTGTTCGACACTCGATATTGGATTTCATGCATGATGGATGCACCGGGTTTGGATTTTTAGCGCATGTTGGGCGCCTGTTATGAGATGCGATTTGGTGCACACCAGATGCACTAAATCGGAATTTTCGTGCATGTCAGATGCACCTGATTTTGCGGTCAGGCACACACGATGCCTATGACCAAAGTTGTGTGCACAACCGTTGCACCTTAATGTTTTTTGTGCACATTCATGGATTTTGATCTCCGTGCGCACCGGACGCACAGGGTTTTCATATGCACTTTTTGGAACCGATTTCTTATGAAGCAGTACATTTTCATGGTATTGCGATTGGTTTTCGTACTGAGCAGGACTGATCGGATGACAGTGTCTGGATATATTTTGCATGCATTGATAGATTTCAAAGGGATTTCCAAAGGCGAGCTATAGTCTCATTATTTACATACGTGTCTGATATGCCACGAAAACGTTTAAAACAGGGAACCCTTCCAAATTGTTTTCAAAAACGGCGGATCGTGCATATTAAACAAAAGATATATAAGTATATGGCTATTTTCTGATAAAGACGTCCGCCACTGTGCAGTGTTATGCGCATCGCACAGCAACTTAAAAAGATTTGGCATGCATTTACTTCAGATATTTACGTGTATAGTTTCGAGTTGTATCATATTGGTTTTGTATTGGTTTTGACATTTGTGTCTTTACCATGACTCCGATGATTGCGGGATGCTTGACGGAGTGTTGATTTTGAGTTATCTGCTCATTACTCATGCGCATGCATTACGCTATGATGCGTTTTATGTATTGATGATTTCGGAGCCCCGACGACCTGGACTTCTTATTGAAATGTTTTAAAAAATTGGGGGTTTAAATATAAATTCGGGGACCGAATTTCTTTAAGGGGGGAAGATTGTAACATTTCAAAATAATAAAATATTATTTTTTTATTTTTATAATTTAATATTATTTTATTGATTATTTTAATACTAAATTATAATTAAATACCGATAAATGAGAAAAAATTTGGAAAAATTTTGGAAAATTCTAAAATAGGGTATTTTATGGAATTATGCCATTTTAAAGTTTTTATGATCATTTATATGCTAATTTAGTGTTAATCGCGATTAAAAATCGCTAATCGGTTTTTTTAGCATTTTGTGCAAAACATGCACATATCATTTTTGTTTTACACTTGTGCATTTCTACCATGTTACTTTGGGTTTACTATTGTTGAGAGAAGGAAAATGGAATTTGAAAAGAAAAAAGAAAAGGTTTTGGATTAGAATATTAGGTATGTTGAAGAGAGAGAAAGGTGAGGGTTTTGTTGACTTGGTCTTGAGCCATCCCTCTCCAATTATTTACACATCTCTCTTCTCTTCCTCCTCCATTGTTACTGATGCTGCTGCCCCCATTCTCCCCTCCACAAATCCCCTCACTTCATCTCAAAAATCAACTCAAAATCCCACCCCCCCTTTCACACAAAGTGTGCACAAGCTCACAAGCATGCCTTTGGACCAAGAAAGCAGTCATTTTGGCGCTGTTGAGGATTCATGAGGGTATTATGAGATAATTTCTTCACAATTAGAGTGTTATTGTTTGTGCTTAAGCTTCAATTCAAGTTTCATATCGATATCGTGTAATTTGGTGTATTTTGGACCAACTTAGAGAGGGTTAGGGTAAAGTTGAGATGTTGCTTTGCAATTGGACTTAAATGGTGACCTTAGACCCTATATTGACCAAAACACTGGCCTAGCACAACCTGAAACCCAAAAATATGGAATTACGGAACTTTTCATGTCGGTTTGTGTGATCTGTGAAGGTGTTCTGGAATCTGGAGCAACCCGGGGTCACCAAAAATAAAATTGAGCTGACAGTGAGTCGTGCAGGCACCTAGGAAGCTACCACCAAGACCCGAGCCCCTAACTCAAAGTCCCGGCCGCAAATTTAATCCCCCTGGCCGCAATTTGCAGCCAGAGCAGTGTAAAAATGCCTCGTTTTGCGTGCACAGCCCATTTTTCATGTAAAATTGACCCCCGGCATGTCTAGTTTTGACTGTTTCCTGTTAGGGTAAAATCTGGGTTCATTTTCATGAGTTGGCGTATGTTTTATGACGTATTTTCGTATGGATTTTGATATTCGATGATTCGTATCTGTCGGGTGGCGTTCGGACGTCGACGACAGTGGTGATTGGCTGTTTTTGCACACAAGGTCACAGGTTTTTACCTATGGGCGTAGTGTGCACCATTTTAGTTTCCGACATGGTTTTCATGAGTTTTAGCGTGTGATATCCTTGTAGGTACCCTACGTGGTGTCGAGGCGTTGGAGATGCAAACGGCGACATTGGCACCGACACACATAACTAGGTGAGTAGATTTATATCTATGGGGAGAAGTCGGGTGGATGGCGTATAGCACCCCCGCAGTCCGTGGTGATGAATACGGATGCGTATACACACCAACAATTTATGATATGTTGTTAGAATTTATTATTGATGATTTAAGATGGATATTGGTGTTGGATTGGTGCATGGTTACGAAACCTTAGGTAGTGGGTGCACTACACTTACACACACACATATACATACTTGCATACATTCTTTCTTTCATATGTGCGTGTATGGGAATATATAGTTATGTGTTCACATAGGTATGTGACTATGTGTTCATATACTGGATTTGAGAATAGTATTTGGAAATTGAGATGAGTCGATGAGATTAGGCTTGAAGCCAGGAGATCGGTGATGTGTTTTGGTTTGTATTGAGATACGACATGATGTTTTAGCGGGTCTTTTGACGTAGTGATTCTTACACCTGCATGCATACATAGATGGTATCAATATTGTACTAGACGTAGATCAGTACCCCGATCATGATATTTGATAAAGAGGATACCAGATGAATAGTATGATGAATGTGATATTGACCCGTACCCAGATTTAGGATGCCGTATGACGGATTTACGTACGAGCTATATATTGATGATTGATCCGCACTCTTGACTTGGGATGTCTAATTATATATGGTATCGGATATGATATTATTGAGGCGGGATCTCCGACTATACATATACAGGTATGTATATGTATCGACTCAGATGATAGGCGGTTTCCTTACCTGTAGTTCAGCCGTATAGTTTAGTGTAGTTGTTAGATTAGATTAGACTCCTACCTATTTCAAACAAGTGGGTCGTGGGTATTTTAAAAGACAGGTCAAGGGATCCTACGGATATTTCAAAGGACGTATCTTTTCATAAAAGCACCGTAGCCCCTATTTTCAAAACCCCATGATTCGTGTTATTTCAAAAGGCACCATTTGTAGGCCTTATATTAGGTTAATGTAGATTAGTTATAGTTGCATCTAGTTTTCACCTCCCACTCATTTTGGTTGGTCGCTCCGCATCGCATACTTACATTGTTATTTCATATTGCATTGTTGACATTATGCTGTTAGGACACCAGCACCATTACCGATGATGCGTATGTACCACGAACACTTACTTGCCGGCTCACACACATCTTCATCGGTAATTGCCATGTCACGTACACCTTAGAAAATATTATTGCTTAGCTTGATAGCTCGTAGTTTGACATAATATTAGTGTACTTACCTTATATGCCAGCTTAGATATTGTAGTTATTACTTGTCACTTCATGCATACTGTTATTCATTGTTATGCCGTATTCATGGATTCTCATGCTTATATTCATGGTTTTACATGCTATTGATGATTCAGATTCCCATGATATTTTCTGGATTTGGAGGAAAACCGAAAAACATATATAAACTGCTTTCTCTCTTTTTAAATAAAAAATGCGGTTTTCCTATGATGTATGAGTCGTCCACCATGAGTTTGTTGATGGATTTCGAAACCCGATTCGAGGAGATGGATGAACCGTTTCGGGTACATGGTGGGCCCGGTGCGGTATCCCGGGGCAAGAGGAATGTGTTGTTGACGTTGAGCCTGGCAGGGGAGCACTACCGACCGGTGATATTACCCGACGCATCGGATATCCGGAGGATACCGTCGTGGTCTTGAGATGGATGGTAGGGGCCGGTCTGGATTGACGGCACCCTAGATATTGATTTTGAGATATTGAGGTACAGAGATTGTGATACAGAGATATCGAGATATTTGGACACTTGTTTTGTGTCGATGCTGGGCACTGTTTTATGCTGATTTCATTTATGGTACCTCACTTTAAAAATACAGAAATCTCACGGATTTATGAAAGCAGTTTTCGTCAGTACATGCATTCTATTCCGTGCATTCATACCTCATTCATATGATATATTGCTACCTGAGGCACTGACACAGGCACATGAGATTACACTTGGGTTAGATATATACCCTAGTCATTGTTTTAGACTGTTGGTTATATTGAGGATATATTATGATCGTATGACCTAGGATTGCGTCATACATGCGAGTTCTTTTCGTAGATGTTTCTCTATTCACGAGTTGGCAACTCACGCCCGTTGTGCCCCAGTTTCTTGCAGGTTTCGCCGTACAGGTTTCTTTACGGCTTTGCGGGTACAGTTTCGTTCGGGTGACTTGCTAGAAGGTGGGTTTATTTGTATCGTACCCATCACTATACATTGTATATTATTATTCAGTTGTACCTAGAAGTTCCATCAACCAAACATGTATTTATTTCAGAGATAGAGACCAGTGTTGTTTATTCTATCGATCTTAGAGTCGCGCGTTGTATTTTTACGGATTTCATGCTGTTTTGAGTTTCCTTTTCTGTTGTGATCCTCGCCTTTCGGCGTTGTATATTATATTGTTTTTGTGGTTGTGGCCGCCGTTTGACGAAGAGCTAGCTCCCGCTTGGGAATGCCTTTTTTTGATTTCGTATACTATTCATGCTGTATCCCGTTTGGGGGCCTGTATTTACAAAGGAGACTGTGCCGAAATTTTCAGGAAATATTTGATGTTTTTATAAAACGCATAATTCGGCTTATGCTATTAAAACTTCTTGATTTAAATTGGTTTTCCTACACTCTACTACTTTTCCTGGTTTGGATTTCTGGGTTTTCGGCTTACTTAGAATACGTACGCCTTGAGACGTTCGTAGTTTAAGTGCCGGTCATATTCCGTACTTTCGAGACGTGACAGTTCATGAGATTATACCCGCACCGTTTCGCCCAACAATCAAGTTATAATTAGGGCATCCTGCTCGAAGCCTTCCCAGCTGAGTCAGTTGCCACAGAAGAAGATACGCTCGAGGCCTTCCTAGCTGAGTCAGTTGCCACAGAAGAAGGTATCCGCAACGCGCTACACCATTTCATGCGGCTCAACACCGGGTATAACTTCTTTATCAGTGAGCCGAGCTGCGTCCCGAAGGTGTTGAACGTATACGTGGCATGGTATCAGCACGCGATGTGTGCTGTTATCAGGGAGGAAAAACGATTATTGCTTGATCGTAAGGGCGTTATCCCAGCTGGTAATCCAGTCGTTCTTTTGAAGCGACGAACCATCGTTTGTCCTTCCTTGAGAGAAGCTGCTACGGCGGTGGTCTCGCACGCCTTTCCTGATAAATGTCTACCTTATGCGCCTGTAGAAGCGGTGGCTACAGCGTCTCCTGATTCAGGCGTAGGTACAAAGATCGGGACTCGTCAACCAAAGTTTCCAGCAAAGTGCAAGATTGTGTTGTCAGCTGCCGGCACTCGCTCATAGAAAAATAAGAAGTCGATGTTTTCTGCCAACGTCGTACTCGGCCAGGAGCCCTATACTCCCTACAGCGAAGTCTTAAGTGAGTACGGGACTAATGAGGGTCTATTCATCGCGCCTGCAGATGATACCGATCTTCAAGATTCCCTTGTGGCTTCCGAGCGACTGGCTCGTGATGAAGCAGTTGTTAGTGTATATGCCCTAGAGGCCATTACTGTATCATACTAGCATGTATATTACTTGATGGAAGCTTGGGATATTCACAGTTGTACAGACAATCTTGCTCAATATAGTAGTATGCTACTTGGTTTGTCTCTGCTTTAATGTGTACATGTGTGTTTATTTATTATATCACCTATACGCATTAGTAGAGCCCTTAGGATCTTTGCTTGATTACCGGCGTTGTGATGGCGATCACACTCGTGGGGGCTGGGTAATCTACAAGCACATCCTTATACACGTCCCTAGTCGTGGGAGTACCGAGATAGGGCATCGATACTCCGGAGTAGACTAGCGTATGCGTTTCTCATCCCAGCACGGGAGACGGTCTGTCCCACAGCCGTCGGTACGTCGTACTTGAGATAGTATGCGGGTGCTCGTTAGGTTACGAGTACACTGGACAGGACTCGTCGGGAACTGATGGTTGGTATTATACCTATCGTCAGTTATCAGTTCCCAGGTGACATGAGTACAGCTTAGTCCGCTGACTTGACACTGTCACTTCGCCTCGAGTGTGTTCCCACTGTTCTTTGATTACTACCCTACCACGGCTCTACTGAGTCGTGCAAACAGGTAGTAGTTGGGAGCAGTCCCGAAGCACTTGGAGGCAGTGACGGTTAGACAGGATTCGTCTCTCCCGGTATTGGGGGTTGACATCGCGCTGTGTCTAGGAGAGCCATTACACGAGTAGTCCCTGGCCAGGGCAAGCGAGATATACTGGTAGGTTCCAGTGTTATCTCAGGGTGTTCTGGGCTTCACTCCGACACGACTTGTACCGCTATTAGGGGTCTGACACTTGCCGCCCCCCTAGGCCCGACATGCGATGTATCAGACGAACAGACCGGACTGTACGGAGATTGTCACATACAGACCCAGTAGGAGTTCGGATGGGTTTACCTCATCGGCCTTCTTATCGACATCTACCTGGGGACCGTTACGTACAGCTAGTGCCGCTTGCGGTCTGTGGTTAAACCCACTGCCAGCGTAGTGTCGAGTCTTTAGAGTCCCATACAGAGAGTTTCCCTGCACTGAGCGAAACGTGTAGAGGCCGTATGGTTTTTTACGGCAGGGCTGCGATCACTTACGTACACTTGTGTGCGTATGATGTTCGGGCAGGCAGTACTAGTGGGCTTTGGTTTAAGCCAGATCCTAGTATTGCACGGATGGATTTGTTTTGTCTTCTGCGCATCCGCATTCTACGGAATACGGATGCAGGTGTGTATGCACAGTTTTCTGGAGCGATGAAGGAGGAGGTGCCTCATTAGGGTTTTGGCAGATGGTTCGGCCAAAACCACTATGTGGCAGGCTCATTAGGGTTTTGACAGTTGATTCGGTCAAAACCATTTTGAGGCCAACTCATTAGGGTTTCGACAGTTCGTTTGGTCAAAACCATTATGAGCCGGGGACATTATTTACTAATCCTTTCATTGATAATTTTGTTATGGCTAATTACATTGACCATTTGACCATCTTGATTTTGTTGACCATTTGACCAAAGTTGACTTGGATCTTCTTAGAAGTTCTAAAGTATTCTTTGGTTTTATTTTTCTTTTGTTATGATAATGGTCATGTCATTTGTAGCCATCACCTTTATCTTGATGGGATTAGTAATCATGATGTTTATGCATTATTGCAACCATGGTTAGCTTTTCTCTTGGTTAAGCTTTTCATTTGCTTTTTCTCATTCTCTCTCTTGAAATGAGAAGCTCCATGGTTGCTAGAAAATCTCCTTCTTCTTCCTCCTCTTGATTTCTCCTTTGATCTCATGTGTTGAGAGAAAAAGGATTCTACTTGACAAACACATCCATACATCCTCTCTACACTACCTAGGGCTTCTAGATTAGCAATCTCCTTGCCCTAGTTACCTCGGCTTGAGGTGGAGCTCGGTGTACATCTCTCGGGTGGATCGTCTTCAACTCAAGGAGGCCGCGGAGGTGACCGAAGTCCGGATCAACCATTGAGCAAGCAATGAGAAGAACAACAAGAAGAGAAAAACATCAAAGAAGAACAACCACAAGAAGTGAAGGAGTTCAAGTTGAGGTATAACCACTTTGCCGAGTAGTTAACTCTTCTTTGCAAGTATGCTAGTTTAGTTTAGCAAAGATCCGGCTTTTACGGTCCATGTTACAAAGTTTAGAAAAATTTTGATTTACCGTTTCCGCAACCCCGAAAGTGTCGGGAGAGGTAACGTGGACCTAACAGTGGTATCAAAGCCTAACTAAACTTAAACTAGCTTGGTAGTGAAGTGTAACGAAGTTCGGAACCGAAAAAATCCAAAAACCAAACTTTTACAAAATCCTAGTTTCTGTTAAAAAAATTTCTGGTCAAAACAAGATTTGTTATACACCTAAATTCGGCTCAGGGTTTTGTGTGAACACCCAAGAAAAATGATACCCTAATTCCTTTAAACCGCCGCGGATCCGCGGCCTCACCTATTCTTAGCGCCGCGGATCCGCCGCCGTTTAATGTCTTCTGGTGATTGTTTTTAGTGCAGTGTTTCTCTGTATTGGTTTTAGGATTTTTAAAATATGTTATATGTGCCCAGATTTTCCAGAACAGAAATTTACTTTTGGGGGCCTATAATTCCGTATTTTTTCCGAACTTCACTGCACTTTGACTATGATGGTTATATCTGTGATGTTTGCATGTATTGAACGTCGGCTAATCGCTATAAGTCGATTAGTCGGGGTTATACATCTCTGTGATCTGTGTTTGATATTGGTTTGTGTATATGAACTCGTTGGATTGTCGCGGATGAATAGCCGGGGTGGATGTGAGATGAGAGTTTCTTTTTCTTTCATTCATGTAATAAATTTGTAAATTGATGTAATATTATTTGTTTGACCGCACAACCGGGTCGGGGTTGTAGCCGTCATTGTATAATTCTTTTTACTGTTTTTGCTCCTAGGATAGACCCATGGAGGGGGTGCACAAACTACCGGGTAGCTCGAAGTGCCGAGTGGCCTACTCATGGCATTGAGGGAGGTTGCTTCGCTTCGGGTACTTGGCGGGTGGTTTGCCGCACCCGTAGGGGTCTTGGGTGGGGTATTGGCTATTCATCGCGACCGTGTAATCCGCTTTTCGTTGCAGGCTCGAACGAATCGCGGGTTCCTAGTATATCCAAAGTGTTCATCTGTGATCTGGATTGGTTATCATTGCAGTATATCTATATATAATAACTATTTAGGCGTTGCTTATGTTTTACAGCCGCGCTAGCCCAGCCCCCGCTCTGTCGTTAGTTAAGTAACCTAACGGGTGATGACGGGGCCCCGTGGCGAATGCGAATGGCATAAGCGTATGTCATATTTTGGTTGTTTTCTGCAATGGTAGGATTTAATTGATGGGACGCATTAAAAGAACTAATGCAAGAAAATAAACCTAAAAGACGTTGTTGGAACAAGTTTTTCAAAAAGCTGTTATTGCAAGGACGTTCATTTTTGTTTTGCATAGCGGTATTCGGTTCTGAATGCCCAGCACCTCAGTCGACGAGGCAAGGGCCGAGATCCCTTCATCGGGAGTGACCCCTTGGACAAAAGTTTGCGTCAGGGTAATAACTTCACTATAGTCGATTATTCTTGCTTTGCATCGAGGTATTCAGTTTGGAATATCCTGCACCTCATTCGACGAGGAAAGAGCCGAGATCCCTTCGTAGGGAGTGACCTCTTTAGCAAAAGTTTTCGCCACTATATTTTCAAAAATATTATCAGGTTCCTTCAACGATATCAAGTTCATTACGTTAACGGGTTTTTCGCCAAAAACCCAGCCGTAGCCCTCCGTCGTTTCGGATAATTAATACTTAGTATTCGTGCTGCGTTTGTTGATTATTCGTCAAGACACAGTGAACGGTAGCTGAGTAATAATTCTCTGTTGCACTGATAGATGCGATTGGTTAGGACGGTCGCATGATTTTGTTGATTATTCGTCAAGGATCATGCGGGCGGGTCTAATGCAATCCTGGATAACGACGGGTTGAACTTGACTAGGACCTTTTGATTTGTTGATTATTCGTCAAGGTCACTTGGGTCCTAGGGGCAAAAACCACATCGGGAGTTTCAAAAGAACTGAAACTTGCAGATTTAGCATACCTTCTGGAGTGTGGTGACTAGAGTGGATTCCATCTAGGTTATCACACAATGACAGTTGGATCCCGATCCCACTGATGAGTTGGTTTACTCTCGGGAGATTATTTCACTTAACGATCAATGCTATAAACCTAGTAGGTGTCTAGAAAGGTGTTAGCGGGGTTACGCCCCCAGGGAAAAGAGGTTCTTTAATTAAGGAACTTCGCGAAAGCGTTGGAAAACCTCCCTCGAAGTACCGACACTAGCCTGGCTGAAAGGTTAAGCAAGTATTGTGACGTGAATTAAAACCCGGCTAGTTCTTCTTTTAAAAGGTTTTAAGAAGAATTTGAGGAAACAGTGGGAGACATCCTGGTTAGATAAATTAATAAACAAATCTAATCTTGCAAGAGCATACGCTGAGTGTTTCTTTTCTCTCTCTCCAGGCAGCAACCTTTTCACGCCCTAATCAAGATAATAAAATGTATCGCTTGACCGAACCGAATTCTTATTCGGGACTGGGGAAAGTTGGTTCAGCTCTAACTTATGACAACAGTCATGAGTATGAGAATGGGAAAGAGGAAAGTATGGATTTCCAGGATACCCAGTTGAAGAAGAAGCATGGTTTTGCATCTACTTCAGGTGTTCTTGTAATTGAGAACTGTTTTACAGTCAGCCCTACCTCCTGGGTACTTGATACCGGATCAGGATCTCATATCTGTAATTTATTGCAAGGACTGAGAAAAAGTAGGAAAGTTGCACCGGGTGATATGTCGCTCAGAGTAGCGAACGGAGCACAAGTTAATGCGGCAGCCGTCGGTGAATATCACCTAGTATTGCCAAATGGCAAAACTATGATTTTGAACGATTGTTACTATGTACCCTCCATGGTTTGCAACATCATATCAGTTTCTTTACTCGATAAAGATAGATATAAGTTTGTTCTTGAAAAGAATATCATGAACATTTACCTTGATAAGGTACTGGTTGCAGAGGGTACACTGTTTAATGGTATCTACGTTCTAAATCAGAATATAGTTCTCAATATACAAAACACACGCAAGAGGAAGAATTCAGATACGAATGAATCCTACTTGTGGCATTGTAGACTTGGTCATGTCGGAGGGAAAAGACTGAGTAAGTTGCATAAAGATGGACTCTTGGATGCGTTCGAGTTTTCATCTTATGAAACTTGTCATTCTTGTCTCAAAGGGAAGATGACCAAATCTCCGTTCACCGGACATGGAGAAAGAGCAGCAGAGCTCTTGGGACTCGTACATAGTGATGTATGTGGTCCGATGTCTATACATGCAAGGGGTGGGTTCTCGTACTTCATCACATTCACTGACGATCTCTCTAGGTTCGGATATGTGTATCTGATGAAACACAAATCTGAAGCTTTTGAGAAATTCAAGGAATTCAGAAAGGAAGTAGAGAACCAGACAGGCAAAAGTATCAAGATCCTCCGGTCTGACAGGGGAGGGGAGTACTTAAGCACGGAATTCCTAGATTACTTAAAAGAGAATGGTATTCTCTCTCAGCTTACTCCTCCTTATACACCACAGCACAACGGTGTATCGGAGCGGAGGAATCGTACCCTATTGGATATGGTTCGCTCCATGATGAGTAGTGCTGAGTTACCTCTTTCATTCTTGGGACATGCGCTTCAGACAGCGGCATACCTTTTGAATCAAGTTCCGTCCAAATCTGTGCCTAAAACTCCGTATGAAATATGGAGCAGTAAAAAACCATGTCTGAAGTTTATTAAGATATGGGGTTGTCCGGCCTATGTAAAAACACAGAAACCGGACAAGTTAGAGGCACGGTCAGTTCTCTGTAAATTTGTGGGATATCCTAAAGACTCACTAGGATATCTGTTCTACCACACTGAGGAACAGAAGGTGTTTGTATCTCGCCACGCCACCTTCTTAGAAAGGGAGTTTCTTGCAAAAGAAACTAGTGGGAGTTCGGTAGAACTGGAAGAAATTCAGCGACCACAAAATGTAACTGAAAATTTGGAGGAACCGCTAGATTCTATAACCCCAGACGAACCTCAGCCACTCCGCAGATCTGGTAGGATTTCTCATCCGCACGAGAGATACTACGGTTTTCTCATAGACGGGGATCGAGAGGATTGCATCTTGGAAGAAGATGACCCTACCAGTTTCAGGCAGGCCATTATCAGTAGGGACTCTGATAAGTGGCAGGAAGCAATGCAATCCGAAATGGAGTCCATGTACGCCAATAAAGTGTGGACCTTGGATATTGCTCCACCTGGGGTAAAACCCGTTGGATGCAAATGGATCTACAAAAGGAAACTTGGTGTAGATGGGCAGGTGGAAACCTATAAAGCTAGACTCGTTGCAAAAGGTTTTCGTCAAAGACCTGGTTTGGACTATGACGAGACTTTTTCTCCGGTGGCTATGCTCAAATCCATTCGGATCTTACTTGCCATTGCTGCCTTCCATGACTATGAAATCTGGCAGATGGATGTTAAGACGGCTTTCCTAAACGGTTGTTTGGAAGAGTGCGTTTACATGGATCAACCATAAGGTTTCGTAGACAGTGGGAGCAGCGGAAGGGTGTGCAAGTTGCTTAAATCCATTTATGGATTAAAGCAGGCATCGCGGAGCTGGAACATCTGTTTTGATGAGGCAATCAAGGAATTTGATTTCATCAAGAACGAAGATGAACCCTGTGTATATAAGAAGATTGTAGGACGAACTGTCGTATTCCTAGTCTTGTACGTGGACGACATTCTTTTGATAGGAAATGATATTCCTATGCTACAATCGGTCAAGCTGTTTTTGTCACAAAGGTTCTCCATGAAGGACCTGGGTGATGCCTCGTACATTCTGGGGATCAAGATCTATAGAGATAGATCCAAGAGACTATTGGGACTTTCGCAGTCCAGGTATATAGAGACCGTACTAAAGAGATTTAGTATGGAGGGTTCCAAGCGCGGTAACATACCCGCATTGCACGGAATTACCCTCTCCAAGAAGATGTCTCCTAAGACTGACGAGGAGAGGGTTCGCATGAGCACTATACCCTACGCTTCGGCGGTAGGATCTATAATGTATGCGATGCTATGTACAAGACCAGATGTAGCTTACGCGTTGAGCGCGGTAAGCCGGTATCAGTCAGACCCAGGGGAGGACCACTGGACAGCAGTGAAGAACATTCTCAAGTACCTGAGAAGGACTAAGGAGATGTTCCTGGTTTACGGTAATGGAGACCTCAGGGTCGAGTCCTTTACCGATTCAAGCTTCCAGAGTGACAAAGATGACAGCAAGTCTGTCTCGGGTTTTGTGTTTACCCTCAACGGAGGGGCGGTATGTTGGAGGAGTTCCAAGCAGGATACCGTCGCAGACTCGACGATGGAGGCTGAATACATTGCTGCAAGCGATGCCGCAAAAGAGGCGGTCTGGATAAAGAAGTTCATTAGTGAACTTCAGGTGGTTCCGTCCATTGTTGACCCAATACCTCTGTATTGCGATAACAATGGGGCTATAGCTTTAGCGAAGGAACCAAGGTCCCATCAGAAGTCCAGGCACATCTTAAGGCGGTATCACCTGATCAGGGAGATCATTGATCGACAGGAGATCGAGGTGCGGAGAGTAGACACAAAGGACAACACTGCGGACCCATTCACGAAGTCTTTACCCTAGACTCAGTTCGAGCGGCTGATCGAGATGATAGGTCTTCGATACGCCAGTACATGGCCTTAGTGCAAGTGGGAGATTGTTAGTGTATATGTCCTAGAGGCCATTACTGTATCATACTAGCATGTATATTACTTGATGGAAGCTTGGGATATTCACAGTTGTACAGACAATCTTGCTCAATATAATAGTATGCTACTTGGTTTGTCTCTGCTTTAATGTGTACATGTGTGTTTATTTATTATATCACCTATACGCATTAGTAGAGCCCTTAGGATCTTTGCTTGATTACCGGCGTTGTGATGGTGATCACACTCGTGGGGGCTGGGTAATCTACAAGCACATCCTTATACACGTCCCTAGTCGTGGGAGTACCGAGATAGGGCATCGATACTCCGGAGTAGACTAGCGTATGCGCTTCTCATCCCAGCATGGGAGACGGTCTGTCCCACAGCCGTCGGTACGTCGTACTTGAGATAGTATGCGGGTGCTCGTTAGGTTACGAGTACACTGGACAGGACTCGTCGGGAACTGATGGTTGGTATTATACCTATCGTCAGTTATCAGTTCCCAGGTGACATGAGTACAGCTTAGTCCGCTGACTTGACACTGTCACTTCGCCTCGAGTGTGTTCCCACTGTTCTTTGATTACTACCCTACCACGGCTCTACTGAGTCGTGCAAACAGGTAGTAGTTGGGAGCAGTCCCGAAGCACTTGGAGGCAGTGACGGTTAGACAGGATTCGTCTCTCCCGGTATTGGGGGTTGACATCGCGCTGTGTCTAGGAGAGCCATTACACGAGTAGTCCCTGGCCAGGGCAAGCGAGATATACTGGTAGGTTCCAGTGTTATCTCAGGGTGTTCTGGGCTTCACTCCGACACGACTTGTACCGCTATTAGGGGTCTGACGCTTGCCGCCCCCCTAGGCCCGACATGCGATGTATCAGACGAACAGACCGGACTGTACGGAGATTGTCACATACAGACTCAGTAGGAGTTCGGATGGGTTTACCTCATCGGCCTTCTTATCGACATCTACCTGGGGACCGTTACGTACAGCTAGTGCCGCTTGCGGTCTGTGGTTAAACCCACTGCCAGCGTAGTGTCGAGTCTTTAGAGTCCCACACAGAGAGTTTCCCTGCACTGAGCGAAACGTGTAGAGGCCGTATGGTTTTTTACGGCAGGGCTGCGATCACTTACGTACACTTGTGTGCGTATGATGTTCGGGCAGGCAGTACTAGTGGCCTTTGGTTTAAGCCAGATCCTAGTATTGCACGGATGGATTTGTTTTGTCTTCTGCGCATCCGCATTCTACGGAATACGGATGCAGGTGTGTATGCACAGTTTTCTGGAGCGATGAAGGAGGAGGTGCCTCATTAGGGTTTTGGCAGATGGTTCGGCCAAAACCACTATGTGGTAGGCTCATTAGGGTTTTGACAGTTGATTCGGTCAAAACCATTTTGAGACCGACTCATTAGGGTTTCGACAGTTCGTTTGGTCAAAACCATTATGAGCCGGGGACATTATTTACTAATCCTTTCATTGATAATTTTGTTATGGCTAATTACATTGACCATTTGACCATCTTGACTTTGTTGACCATTTGACCAAAGTTGACTTGGATCTTCTTAGAAGTTCTAAAGTATTCTTTGGTTTTCTTTTTCTTTTGTTATGATAATGGTCATGTCATTTGTAGCCATCACCTTTATCTTGATGGGATTAGTAATCATGATGTTTATGCATTATTGCAACCATGGTTAGCTTTTCTCTTGGTTAAGCTTTTCATTTGCTTTTTCTCATTCTCTCTCTTGAAATGAGAAGCTCCATGGTTGCTAGAAAATCTCCTTCTTCTTCCTCCTCTTGATTTCTCCTTTGATCTCATGTGTTGAGAGAAAAAGGATTCTACTTGACAAACACATCCATACATCCTCTCTACACTACCTAGGGCTTCTAGATTAGCAATCTCCTTGCCCTAGTTACCTCGGCTTGAGGTGGAGCTCGGTGTACATCTCTCGGGTGGATCGTCTTCGACTCAAGGAGGCCGCGGAGGTGACCGAAGTCCGGATCAACCATTGAGCAAGCAATGAGAAGAACAACAAGAAGAGAAAAACATCAAAGAAGAACAACCACAAGAAGTGAAGGAGTTCAAGTTGAGGTATAACCACTTTGCCGAGTAGTTAACTCTTCTTTGCAAGTATGCTAGTTTAGTTTAGCAAAGATCCGGCTTTTACGGTCCATGTTACAAAGTTTAGAAAAATTTTGATTTACCGTTTCCGCAACCCCGAAAGTACTGGGAGAGGTAACGTGGACCTAACAGCAGTGCTGATTACTATCGCACAGTCAGGTTGACTTCAGTCGCATCTTTCTGCTGTTATCTTTCTTTTATTATGCTTTGACTGATGCTTTCTTCTTCAACAGGTATCTCTGCCGAAGAGGCTCTCGCTGCTTCCCTCAAAACTTTTGAAGAGGAAGAGAGGCTCCGTGCTTCTTTAGGCCTTGGTATAATTCGGCTTATTATGCCTTCATTCCCTTTTTCTTTATTTGTAGTCTGACCCCCTCTTTCATTTTGTTGCAGGGAATACTTTGACACGGGTTATCCCAAGCACGGTGTCGATCCCAAGAGGTGATGCGGCAACGCTTCCAGAGCCGGCTATCGTGGCCTCAGCCCCCCCGTCAGTATCACAAGAGGCTTCACTTAAATGTTAATTATATATATGCCCTAGAGGCCATTGTTGTACATATGATGTATATTATAGTGGATGCTTAGATATATATAGAGAGGACTTTCTTGCTCGACATGATAGTATGCTATTTGGTTTCACTTTGTCTTAACATGTTGACTTGTATTAGTTTACTGTCTTGCTCTCACATGTTGATAAAGCCCTTAGGATATGTACTCGACTACTCAGACTATGATGAGATCATACTAGTGGGGCCAGGGTAGTCAACGAGTGCATCTTATAAATGTTCCTAGTCGAGAGTGTATCGAGACAGGGCATCAATACACCAGAGTAGACTAGCGTATACGCATCTTGACCCATATGATGGGCAATGGATGATCCTATATCCATCGGTATTTGACAGCAAAGATGGTGTACGGGTGCTCAGTGGAGACTGGGTACACTGAACGGACTCTCCGAGAGCTCCTAGATTGTATTATACCTATCGTCAGATAGCAGTTCTCCGGTGACACTGTTACAAGTTAGTCTGTAGACCCGAGATCATCATAGAGTCTTGTGTGATTCCCACTGTGCTTTGATTTCCACCTTACCACGTCTAAGAGGGCGTGCAAAACGGTGGCTTTTGGGTACAGTCCCAAATCACATGGAGGCAATGAACGATAGGAGGGGTTTCGTCTCTCCCGGTATAGAAAGTTGATGTTGTGCTGTGTTCGATTGGCTATAACTGGAAGTCCCTGGCCAGAACTGATATGGAGTGCTACTGGTAAGTGTTATCAGTAGTTTCTCGACCTGTTATGAGCCTCGCATCGACACGACTTATCGGTTACTGGGGTCTGACGTTTACCACCCCTAGACTAGATATGCAACATATCAGACAAAGAGACCGGACTGTACGGTAGTGTTACTGATTGGATTCACAGGAGAATGTACAGGCTTGCTTGTTGATCTTCTGATCGCTCAATACCTGGGTGGATGTTACGTTTAGCTGACCGCTTGCAGCTTGTGGGTGTTTGATATGATCATCACCTACTGCCGGCGTATTGACGATTCTTGAGAGTCCTACACCGAGGTTTCCTAGCTCAGGCAAAACGGAGTAGGAGAACATATGTGATATGTGCGGGACCGAGAATATTACGATATGAGATACCGTATTCTATTCTCACGATATATGATATCGGCCGGGTATATGTGATATAGCCGGGTCATCGGAACAAGTGTTGATTCGATGAATCGGTATATGATATATTAGTCGGTAATATGCTATATAGCCGGATTGTCGGATCAAGTGTTAATTCGATAATTTAATGTATAATTATATATGTAATATATTAAATTACGTTTACTAATATAAGCTCGGTTTATTGATTCATTTTTTCACCGGATAATACATTGATATATATGCGATATATTTTAATTGTATTATTTTCTTTTGTTATAAAAATATATTATATATGTGATATATAATATTGTAACAAGTTAGGGTTACAAATGCAACATGTTTTGTGAAGTTTAAACAAGTTAGGGTTTGGATTTGGGTTAGTTTTTGGGTTAGCATTTTCATGAAGTTTCATGAAGCTTTTTTTTATTTTCTAGCTTGATATTTTGTGAACATATTTGTTAACCCAACCCAGACCCTTCACTATAGTTTATTCTCTACATGAGTTAATGCCTTCATTCTTAACTCATGGTTGCAATTGTAACCACAACAATAATTCATTATTCATCACAAAAGCTTTCTTCTTCTTCTTCTTCCTCCTTGTAAAAGCTTGCTAGCTTTTTGCTTGTAATGAATTAGTGTGAGAAATTGAAAACAAAAGAGAGATAAATTCCTACTTCATCATTCCCATCTATTCTAGCCACTTAGATTAGGGTGTTCACTTCTCTAATAAGTTGTTTATTAAAGTGTAAGCTTGGGTTTGAGATTCTTCAAGGTAGATCATCTTAGATCATGAAGACTACATGCAAGGTGTCTCATTTACCTCATGGAGCCACTCGTGAGTCGGAGTTCATGTTGATCGCAGTGAAGGGACCTCAACACGGAGCTTATGAAGTGAAGGAACGGACTACAAAGGTTGTAATCCCTCTCTCTTAGATGTAAAGTTGCTTACATGCATGTTAACCCTAATTCTCTAGTTAAGATCTTGGTTAGGGTTTGTTTAGCACCCCAAAAATTTTAAAGTAGCATGATTGATACTTGCCAAAAGCTTCACAAGGTGCTATGCTAACCCTACAGTGGTATCAGAGCCAAGCTAGAGCATTAGGCATTGTCTAGACGAAGTTTGAAGTCCGATCGAACTCCGAAACCCCGATAATTCCCACTTTCTGGAAAAATTTTCAAAAGTTGAAATTTTTCATATTAAAAATACTCAGAAAATCATGCAGGGAATTCTAAGGATTACTATGAAGTACGAAGCCATAACTCACTCAAGGGACCGTGGTACCGCGGCCAAACCTTGTGTTTGGCGACGGTTCTGAGGCCAACTTTGGGAGTTGGGGGCTAATACTTCAAGGGTTTATTCTTGGGTACTTTTTCATACTTCTGGGAATTTTTAGTTCTACTCAAGTGTTGAGCTTTCTGGGATCTATTGGGAACTCGTTGAGTCGATCGGAAAGTTTAACTTCGTTTAAGTTTTTCCGGATAATTTAGAACGTGTTAAAAGGTTCGAACGGATATCAATAACTCACTTTTTCCCCTGTCAGAAAACTTTCAAGTGTTGGATTTTTTCCTGAGTTTAAAACTTTCAGAAAATCATGCAAGCGAATCTGTGGACCCTCTAGAAGAACGTAACCTTAACTCGATTATGTGACCGTCAAAACCACCACTGAACCATATGGTTTTGGTAAGTTTAGCGTTTCCACATGTGAGGCGTTGGTTTGACCCTTCTACGGCTGGTTCATAGCGGCTATGACATGTTCTGGGACTTTTTGAACTCTGCTCAAGCGTTGAGCCATTTGGGAAATCTTGGGTGTTTGTTTATTCGATCGGAAAGTTTAACATTATCTATTTATCTGGAAGGTGATACAATATGTGGAATTCATATAGTTAGGCATGAAATGCGAAGTATGTGATATTTCGAATTTAAGATATCTAAAGTTATTGTGGATTCCAAATGTTGTAGTTTTACATTTTCTTTTATGTAACCGTAAGTGTAATATGTGGTATATCATCGTTTTCGTCTCTATAGATCGACGACAATTATGATAGGCATATTTACTTAAGTTGATGACATGTGTTGTTATGTGTTACTGTGATATGTTATATTGGATCGTCGTGTTCTGAATAGCCGGGGGTTTTATGTGAGATGAGGGTTTTTATTTTCATTCATGTAAAATTCATAGTATGTAATATTCTTAGATTGGGGCACTTCCGGGTTGAGAATGTTGTCACCATTGTATATTATTTACTTTTCCGCATTAGGATAGACCCAAGGAGGGGAGCACAAGTAACCGGGTTCTAGGGTCCAGTGGGAGGCCATCTCGAGGAGTCGAGACCGGGTCTCCTTACCCTAGAATTGGCACTGTTTCTCGCTGCTCTCGTAGGGGTCTAGGGATGTGGGTTTGGCTATTCATCGCGACCGTGGAATCCGTGTTTTATACAGGCTCGATGTAAAACACGGACGTCCTAGTATATACAATATTTCATATATTATCTTCTGTTGCAATGTTCTGTGATGAGATCATATTACTGCCTAAGACGAATGCTTATACTATATATATATGATATATAAATATTACTGCTTTCGTTTCTTCTGTGATGCTTCGGAAGCATAACTGATGGGATTTATTAATAAGATTAAAAAAAGAAAAGAAACCTAAAAAAATGTTGTAGAATCAAATTTTCAAAAGGGTAGCTACAGTTTTTTGCTTTGCATAGTGGTATATATGATATACCCTGCACCTTATTCGATGAGGAAATAGCCGAGATCCCTTCACCGGGAGTGACCTCATTAGCAAAACTGGCAGATGCTACAAACTCGCGGTTTAGTTTTTTGATTGCTTCTATAGTTCTTGCTTTGTACCACGGTAGTTTTGAAATATCCTGCACCTTATTCGATAAGGAAAGAGCCGAGTTCCCTTCACCGGGAGTGACCTCTTTAGCGAAACTAGAAAAGCCTTAAAAACACTCTTTTTCAAAATCACTTGTTTCTAAAACGATATAAAGTTCATTACGTTCATGGTTTTCTAAAAAACCTGCGTAGCCCTCCGTCATTTCAGATAAGTACTACTTAGTATTCGTGCTACGTTTGTTGACTATGTTAGGGCGTAGTGTGCGGTAGCTAATTAGTGCTTATCTGTTAAAATATGAGATGTGATTGTATTAAGGTAGTCGTACGACTTTGTTGGCTATGTTAAGGGTCGTACAGGTGTGTAACGTTTTAAAAATAAGTAAATAAATAATTAAATAAATAAAATCCTTTAAGTGAATTTTTGGATTTTCGGTAAAATGAACCGTATTTTCCGTAAAACTTAACTATAAATTATTTTCATCATAAATTTAAAAAGACCTATTTTAATTATGTAATTACTAGTAAATGGTGTTTATTTAGTGACTTATAAATTATTATTTTACTTAAATATTTTTCCTTAATTAATTATTTTTAAAATTAACATAAGCTTTTAAACATACATTAAATTAGTGTAAATTACAAATTTGCAATGGGTTTATTTTTTTCAAAAGTGAACCATGACATATTAGAATTAGATTTTTAGCATGCTAGTCTCTTCTTGAAGTGTCTTTAAAATTCTAGAGTTTTCTATGATGAATTGAATTAAGAAAATTAATAAAATAAAGAAATTTATGAAAAGACTAATAAGAGGTAATTAATTGGAGAAGTTTCTACATCATACTACAAACTTCTCTTTCTCTTCCCTCACTCCCTACCATGGCCGGCCTCACCCCATGGCATCCCCCCCTCCCCCCATTTTCCAAGTTCATTTTACCTTTAAAAATCATCAAAAATTCTACAAAAATTCAAATAAAAATCCCCAAATTCCTAATTAAAATCCTACCAATTATACTTTGTTCATCTAGAATGGATCTTGGAGTAGGAAACCATTATTTTGGAGGCATATTTTCATGTTGGATCTCATATGTGAGGTATAATTCTAAGCCCTTTGTTTGAATGTTTGTAAATTACTTAATTTAGCTTAATTAAGTGTTTAATTAATTTTTAAATTGGTTCAATTGCTAAATGATTTATTCAAGGGAGGGTTTTAAAATGAAGTTTGGGTTTTTTATTAATTGAGTGGGGTTATAATAACTAGTTTAATATTTTTAGAAATGGAAAATCTAGTATGGTTGATGTATTGTAAATTGTTCTTTCAAAATTGTTTAAATTAAACAATTTTGCAAACTAAATTTTTATAAATTATATATATTGGTGTGATAAAATTCTAATTAATGTTTTTATCATTAGATTGTGGTTTTAATGAGAATATTAACTTGTTAAAGGAATGCAAAACCTAATCTAATTATTAGTTTCAAATTGTTAGTTAATATAATGTGATAAATATGCTATTTTGGTAAACTAGGTTTTAGAAATTAATTTAAAATGTAGGATTAAAAAATATAGTTAGGATTTTAGCACATCCTTAAGGTTTCATTGAGTGGTTTAACAATTTAAAATATGCAAAATCAAGTTTAGTAGTGGAATTGTGAATTTTTGCTTAAAAAGTGTTAAATTTGGCTAAAATTGCAAACTAGAATTTTCTAATTAAGACAAATTAGTGTGATAAAAATATAGTAATGGTTTATATAATCTAGTTATGTTATTTAATGAATATTATGACCATTAGTTTCATTTAAACATCAAGTTTTGAAGTAAAACGGTAAATTGACATTTTCAAGGTTTTACGAAATCGGACGATTTGATCGATTTTAAGGTTTCGATGATTTAAACCATGTTTTATATTATAAATGATGAGTTTTGAAACTACGAATTGTTTTTTGGTGTTTTATCTCGATCAATCGGCGTTTGTACGCCGATATCGAGCGATATTTGGTTCTTTTGCATGAGCGAGTCATAGATTTTAACCTATGCACGTTCGTGCGCTGTTTTGGTTTTATCCGTGATTCAGTTTACAATATTATATATGCTTGCATAGGTACCCCTCACGTGGACTTCGGACGAGGAAGAAGAGGAGGGCGACATCGTCTTCGGCAGACAAGGACCAGGTGAGTAGATGTATATCTACGGGGGAAGTCGGGTGGATGGCGTTTAGCACCCCCGCAAACATAGAATAGGAATATTCCTTATTGTCATTAGGGAGTTGGATGTGACCTTAGATTCTTAACGAGTAGGACCCTATAAAAGACTTTAGGTTGGACTAGACTGATTTAGAAAGACTTTACCAGAGGATGAATGTCTTGGAGGGAATTCGTAGGTTTCAGGTAGACACACACACACGCACACACAGAAACATGAATTGGTGTGTGTGTGTGTGTGTGTGTGTGTGTGTAGGAATGTGTGTAGGTATGTGTGTGTGTATGTGTACACAACATGTATATGTGATATAAGGATATTATATGATACATGGGGATGAGACGATATAACTGGGCTTGATGCCGTGATCTCTTGGCTATATAGTCATATTGTGATGATTAGCGGATCGTTGTAAAATGAGAGAATGGATATGTATAAATAAACGATAATAGATGATGATGACATTGAGATATACGGGACTCTAGAATAGAACCCGGACTGTAATAGGTGACTGAATTACGATATGATATATGTGTGACTTGATTATGATATGATATATGTGACTTAATCATGACATGATATATGTGACTTAATCACGATATGATATATATGGCATGATATTTCTGAGGACCAATTGACGATGTATATTTACGCAGACAATGATATATGATTGATGATATTGGGATGTGTGCGATTACAGTACAGTACCCTTGATCATGACATTATTTGATGATGATATTATACGAATGATGATGTACATAGGTGATAGTTGCCCCGTACCCCGATTTTGGGATGCCGTACGATGGATTTTACCGTACGAGGCGTTGATGTGATGATTGATCCGCACTCTTGACTCGAGGAAGTCGTACTATGTACGTGGCGCTATTAAGGCTGGATCACCGACTATTAGAGATATCAACTCAGAACGTAGGTGGATTCTTATTTCCTATCGACTAGTTCCTTTCGTTTAGTTCCTTAGTAGGTTAGAAAGATACTAGTTTAGACTTGAGTCATATAGTTGTAGTTGGAAATACACATTCATCTTTACATTCAGATTGTAATCATCAAGTTGAATGTTTATACATATGTTTCTTTAGTCAGTATGAAACTCTACCTGTTAGGACACCAACACCATTACCGATGATGCGTATAATCCACGTACATTTATTTGCCGGCTCACACACATCATCATCGGTAATTGCTATGTCAGGTACATTTTAGAACATATTATCTTTTATTGATAGAATCAACAAAAGGCTAGATCAATATAATATTGTGATTACTCTCAGGTGTTAGTCTAGACATTGCATTTATTACTTAGATATTTCATACATTCACATTTTCATGTTATCATGCAGTATTGTGGGACTTATGCCAATACTTATTATTTCCTCACTAATGATTTTGGGATTTTGGATTTTTATGAGATTTCTGGATTTTGGGGAAAACCGCAAGAATATATATAAAAACTTCTCTCTCCCTCTCCCTCTCTTTTTAAAATATAAGTTGCGGTTTTCTCGTGATGTATGTGTCGTCCACCATGAGATTTCATGTTTTCTGTTGGATTTCAAGACCCGATTCAAGGAGTGGATGAACCGTCTCGGGTACATGGTGGGCCCGGTATGGTACCCCGGGGCAAGAAGATCAAGTTTTAGATGATGAGCCTGGTAGGGGAAGACTACCTACCGGTGATGTCTGGTGCGACGGATATCCGGAGGATACCGACCGTTGTCGTGAGATTTGATGATATGGGCCGATCCGGACTGACGGAGCCCGAGATATTGAGACTATGAGTTATTGAGACTTTGAGATTTACATGTTTTGTGTCGATACTTGACACGGATTTCCATGGTTTTCATTGAGGTTTCAGATTACCATACAAATTTTACTATGATACAGTTAAAGATTTCTTATACAGATATACCCAGATTTCATGGTTGATTGTTTTACATTCATGGTGCATGCATACTCATACACACGACATGTTACTACTTGAGGTACTGACACGAGCACCGAGCATTGCACTTGCGCATAGTTTATTACCCTGCACTACTAGATGACCAGTGATATATAAGTATATTATTATGACCTAGGACAGCGTCGTGCATTCAATTTCTTCTTACAGATGTCTTCTACTCACGAGTTGGCAACTCACCCCTGTTGTGCCAAATTTTTCTTACAGGTTTTGATGTACAGGTTTTCTTGGCAGTTTGCTGGCACATCATTTCATTCAGGGTGATTTGCTTGGTAGGTTAGTTCATTTGTATCAGGACCACTGTTGTACCTTTATTATTTCATTTGTATCTAGTAAGCTCCAACAACCAGACTTGTATTCTTGATAGTTTAGAAGACCAGTTGTTTTTATTCCGACCTTAGAGTCGCGCTTGTATTATTATGGTTTCTGGTGGATTTGGTTTTTCTTTTGAGTTTTGAGCCTCGCCCTTTGGCGTTGTATATTATTATGCATTGTGTGGTTGTTTCCGTCTGTTGGCGTAGAGCTAGCTCCCGCTTGGGGATGCCTATTTTTTGTTTGTATATACTATTCTTGTTTGCACCCGTTTGGGGCCAGCTTTTACAAAGGAGACTCTGCCGAAATTTTTGAGAAAATTTGATGTTGCTTTTAAACTTGTTTTCCTACATGTTTTCCTTTACTTCTTCTTTTATATGGTTTAGATTTCTGGGCTTCGGCTTACTTAGATTACGTTGCGCCTCTAGACACTTCGTAATTTAATTGCCGGTCACGTTCCGTACCTTCGGGTCGTGACAAAGTTTGTATCAGAGCGCTAGGTTTAACCCTTGTCTAAGTCTAGGTTGACCTTGGTTGATGGAGTAGGTGACTTAGGTAGAGTGACGTACCGTGGGTATGATCCGCGGCATACTTACGATACGCTACTCTGCTTAAGAAGCCTTAGGATGTACATTTCTTTGCACCGTATTCTATTCGTTCCTTTGATCTATCTTCGTCGATGTCGGATGGTGGTTTCTGTACCACGGTCGCACGGGCAGAGGGAGCTACGGCTCGAATATGATGACCATTAGTGTATCTCTTATTCTTGAGGATTGAAGCATTGTTTAGCGTGCGGACGAAGGGTATTCACATGCCGTCCAGACGAAGTTAAAGGGTTCGAACGATTGTCAGAAACCCATTTTCCCAAGTTTAATATATTCGAAAGAACATGCAGGTATTTCTATAGACCCTCTAGAAGAATGAAACCCTAACTCGACATAATGACCACGAGAACGCCTTTGAACCATAGGGTTTACGGCAGTTCCGCGGTGCCATTAGTGAGGCTTGGGTTTGCCCTTTTACGGCTGGTCCGCAGATGCTCGGGCATGTACTAGGTATTTTTAAAATGTACTTGAGTGTTGAACTCTCAGGGAACTATGGGATTTTGATGAATCGATCGAAAAGTTTAACGTAGTCCGGATATCAGGTGAAGGGATAGATTATGTGGGAGCCTCTCGATATGAGCATATCCGTTTGTAGCGCGGTCAGCACAGCGATGAGGAGACGAGTCCGAATCAGTCGACATTAGAAAAGGCGCACATTGACGATAGTGTTTACGATTGTGATTTGGTGATTTGAATTTCATATTTCCGTTGTTTGGATTTTGGTATTTTGAGGATTTTGTTCTACGATTGGTATTTCTTATGTGTACATTCATTACACTCTATTCGTGTTTCATATATCAGTTGTATTGATGTTGTTTTGTACATACCCAGTGCACTCGATTTGGTTTTATACATTTTGAGATATTGATTTGATTTTGTGCATATGGGTTGCACATAATTTTGACGTATGCTTCGACATGGTTTTCATGCATTTTTCGTACTGTGATTTCGATTTTGATATTCGGTGTATGTTTTCGTGCACCATGTGCGCTTGATTGAGATTCTTGCGCACACTTGACGTACTTGATGCGATTTTGTGCACACCAGATGCACTAAATCGGGGTTTTGTGCAGATTAGATGCACCTGATATTATTGTCGTGCACGCCCGTTGCACTTGACAGATGTTTTTGGTGCACACCCGTTGCACTCAGTTTTTTTTCTGTGTGTATTCGTGGTATCTGTATTTGGTTTCGATTTCAGTGCGCACCGGACGCACATGATATTTTTATGATGTGATTGGGATTGATCTCATTTTGAGCAGTATGTTTTTTATAATCATTACTATTTGACTTAGTAACCAGGCGGGACGTGTATGTTAAATAAAAGATATATATATATATATATATATATATATATATATATATATATATATATATATATATATAGATATTTTTTTTAAATAAACGTCCGCTACTTATGCCGTGACACGCGTATCGCACGGCGATTTTAAAAAGGGAGTTTTTTGCGTGTTCTTTATTAAGATGTTTAGCCGATTTTACTACGATGAGCCCTATATACAAGTTATAGTATTGATGACTTTCATGTTGGTTTTTGAATTGGGCTTTGATATTTTATTCTCACCATAACTCCGATGATTGCGTTATGTTTGACGGAGTTTTGAATTTGAGTTATGTATTCGTTTTTCATGCGCATGCATTGCGCTAAGATGTGTTTTACGTATTGATGATTTCGGAGCCCCGACGATTTGAGTGTTTTGCTACATGTTTTAGTATTTGGGGGAAGTTTAATTTAAATTCGGGGACCGAATTTCTTAAAGGGGGGAAGATTGTAACGTTTTAAAAATAAGTAAATAAATAATTAAATAAATAAAATCCTTTAGGTGAATTTTCTGATTTTCGGTAAAATGAACAATATTTTCCGTAAAACTTAACTATAAATTATTTTCATCATAAATTTAAAAAGACCTATTTTAATTATGTAATTACTAGTAAATGGTGTTTATTTAGTGACTTATAAATTATTATTTTACTTAAATATTTTTCCTTAATTATTTATTTTAAAAATTAACATAAACTTTTAAATATACATTAAATTAGTGTAAATTACAAATTTGCAATGGGCTTTTTGTTTCAAAAGTGAACCATGACATATTAGAATTAGGTTTTTAACATGCTAGTCTCTTCTTGAAGTGTCTTTAAAATTCTAGAGTTTTCTATGATGTATTGAATTAAGAAAATTAATAAAATAAAGAAATTTATGAAAAGGCTAATAATAAGTAATTAATTGGAGAAGTTTCTACATCATACTACACACTTCTCTTTCTCTTCCCTCACTCCCTACCATGGCCGGCCTCACCCCATGGCAGCCCCTCCCCCCCATTTTCCAAGTTCATTTTACCTTCAAAAATCATAAAAAATTCTACAAAAATTCAAATAAAAACCCCTAAATTCCTAATTAAAATCCTACCAATTATTCTTTGTTCATCTAGCATGGATCTTTTAGTAGGAAATCATTCTTTTGGAGGAATATTTTCATGTTGGATCTCATATGTGAGGTATAATCCTAAGCCCTTGGTTTGAATGTTTGTAAATTACTTAATTTAGCTTAATTAAGTGTTTAATTAATTTTTAAATTGATTCTATTGCTAAATGAAAAATTCAAGAGAGGGTTTTAAAATGAAGTTTGAGTTTTTATTAATTGAGTGGGGTTATAATAAGTAGTTTAACATTTTTAGAAATGGAAAATCTAGTATGGTTGATGTATTGTAAATTGTTCTTTCAAAATTGTTTAAATTAAACAATTTTGCAAACTAGATTTTTATAAATTATATATATTGGTGTGATAAAATTCTAATTAAGGTTTTTATCATTAGATTGTGGTTTTAATGAGAATATTAACTTGTTAAACGAATGAAAAACCTAATCTAATTATTAGTTTCAAATTGTTAGTTAATATAATGTGATAAATATGCTATTTTGGTAAACTAGGTTTTAGAAATTAATTTAATATGTAGGATTAAAAAATATAGTTAGGATTTTAGCACATCCTTAAGGTTTCATTGAGTGGTTTAATAATTTAAAATATGCAAAATCAAGTTTAGTAGTGGAATTGTGAATTTTTGATTAAAAAGTGTTAAATTTGGCTAAAATTCCAAACTAGAATTTTCTAATTAAGACAAATTAGTGTGATAAAAATATAGTAATGGTTTATATAATCTAGTTATGTTATTTAATAAATATTATGACCATTAGTTTCATTTAAATATCAAGTTTTGAAGTAAAACGGTAAATTAACATTTTCAAGGTTTTACGAAATCGGACAATTTGATCGATTTTAAGGTTTCGATGATTTAAACCATGTTTTATATTATAAATAATGAGTTTTGAAACTATGAATTGTTTGTTGGTGTTTTATCTCGATCAATCGGCGTTTGTACGCCGGTATCGAGCGATATTTGGTTCTTTTACATGAGCGGGTCATAGGTTTTAACCTATGCACGTTCGTGCGCTGTTTTGGTTTTTTCCGTGATTCAGTTTAACATATTATATATGTTTGCTATAGGTACCCCTCACGTGGACTTCGGACGAGGAAGAAAAGGAGGGCGGCATCGTCTTCGGCAGACAAAGACCAGGTGAGTAGATGTATATCTACGAGGGAAGTCGGGTGGATGGCGTTTAGCACCCCCGCAAACGTAGAATATGAATATTACTTATTGTCATTATGGAGTTGATTTGATCTCAAAAACTATTTCTATTACCGCAATCAAGAACGGCGTCGCATAATGCTAGCCGGTGAGTACGGGTCGGTCCACAGGGATGTTGTGAATTTCCTAGTCGCGCTAACGAGTTAATTCCAAAGGGTGTTCGGATTGGTTATTAAATCTAAAACCTAAATTATTCTATCTAGATCTATTCTTGCTAGGGCTAGGTTTAGGGATGGTTTGGAAATGCAAGTAAATCTCAACGCTTTCTATACCCGAATGAAGATCTATGAGGAGTTATGGTAATTATCAATAAAGGGGATTAAATCCATTCGGGAAGGTGTTCCTTCCTCTAGGTTCTTGTCCTTCCTTTAGAGATCCTTACCCTAACCTCCATGGAAAATGCGCGCAATCGGGCTTTTACACTACGGTATCACCGCTACTTCGAGAGATAGGGTGCCGTAGGATGCGGTGTGTGCGTGTATGCATGGAGTCTTATTGAAAATATATTATGGGGAAGAAAGGGATGAGAGATCTCATCTCTCAAAATCCTTCTCAAAAGCTAACTCTAGCAATCTATCTACGGCGAGGAAATAAAACTACCTAGGGCAAAGAATTAAAATCTAAACTAGAGCAGGAATTAAATCTACTTACAGATGCATTTCTCCAATCATCAATGCAGGGTTGTCAGATCTGAATTTCTGAATTGAAGAGAGGCACCGATGCTTTCCATAAAGAATTTTGGAATTTTTATTAAAAGGAGGCATAAATAATTATAATGATTAGAGTTCCTATTTATAAAGATTAGGAAACCCTAGGGTTACATTCTACAATTACAAAAATACCCTTATGTTGACTAGTCAGAGCCATCTTGAATTATGGTAAAAATATTATATTCTAACTGCGCAATACGGCCGCGGAACCGCGGCCTAAGCCTGGGTTTGGCCGCGGTTCCTCGGCCAACAAGTGGGCTTGGGCTCTGTAATTTTCTGTGCTGGCTCATGTCATTTTGGGCTTCCTGTTTCTTTGGTTTTTTCTTTAAAATAGCTTCTGATTCTCTTCCAGATTTTCCAGTGAACATTGTAGTGGACTTCTAACCGTTCGCTTCGCGATCTTGGACCTTGCATTGCCTTGCACTTTGTAAACTTTATCTTTGATGTAGGCTTGATCAAGAGTCTTCTGTTTGTTGGTCAAAGTCTCACTTTTACGTCGTCTTTACATCGTTTTCACTATTTTCTGTCCAAGAACCTGTTACCTATAACATGTAGCAGACATGCGTCAAAAGCACCTGTTTATTTATAAAAAGAATAAGAATGGGGAATATAATAATACAATATTACGGTGTGAACAAATACCCCCAAACTTATCTTTTGCTCGTCCTCGAGAAAACTTATTTTTATTCTCTATAAAAAACCTAACCACACTTTTGCAGGGAAACGCGATTGCACTGAGCACTTGCAACAAGCCGTTAAATCTCTAGGTGTCCCTAGTAGGAGGAGTGTCGTCTCCTGAGGGTTTTCAGCGGATACTACCCACAAAATCCTATCAATTTAGCTTTTCGACTTTAGTTCTCCAATTAGGTTTCCTAACAAGGAATTATATTATCTTCTACTTGTAAATTATCCGCCCATATTCTTCACACTTCCACATTATTTAACTTAAGATTATATATGTTCTGCAGACCTACTTAGCTTTCGGCATCTCTTAAGTTTTCCTTCTAGGGTTCCATCTCCACTTAAGAATTTCTATCAACTCTACTAAAGATACAAGTTCTATTCTTCATCCCTTTCTCTCATCTAAATCCCAATCACATATCCCCACGTGTGTGTAAATATCACCCCTACACTTGGAAATTCAAATCAAGCAATCATACTCTTATCTGTTGTCCAAAGCACTTTTTAGTTGGTGAATTTAAATGAATTTTTGCTTACACATCCTTCATGCGACTGTTAATACTTCTTAAGGTACCAACAACCGATTACAAGATATGTTTGCACTTTAAAGCGTAATTTCTAGTCTTGTAACACCCAAGGCTTTTAGCAGTGACTCCCAAACCAGTTGGTCTAAGGCACTAGGTGATGAAGCACCCTCGCTAAATATTTTTCTATTTTTGCAGCCTTAAGTAATCACAAAAACCAGTGTCTATTTTTTTATTCTTTATTCACACTTATTTTTTTTTTCATTTTCATTGTACTAAGGACTTTAGACAAGAGCATTTCAAGGTCTCTTCTACTATTCCAAGTTTCAAGGTGCGTGATTATGCAAATTGTAGGGTATACATTTTCAGAATCTAGACTTAAGATAGGAACTATTTTTCAAACTTATACTCTAATAAAAACATCAATACTCTTCCCTTGTTTCGACTTAGCCCAAGAAGTGAACCCAAAATTTGCCTATTTCTAAATAAACTACAAGGCATATACTTTCTACCGCTAAACTTTAAGGAATGTTATCTTTAGGGTTTTTAATTCACTAAGTCTAAGATCTAGTTGTTCCTAGCCAGTTAACCTATTTGTCAAATTCAAATCAAATACGGTCAAAATTGAATACATTAATTTTTATGATTTTTGAAATTTTTCAATTTTTATGAGTTTTAAAATAAGTATGCAAATGCAAAAATATACACATGAATGCGAAGGAAGAAAACCTACCGAGCATACCCCCAAACATAAACTTGACAGTGTCCTCACTGTCATGCTACACCAAGAGGGTCAAAATACCGGCACTCCCCTATTTATTTATTTATAATTTTTTTTATTTTATTGTTTTGAAATTTTTTTGTTATTTTTTAAAGAAAAAGAAAACAAAAAAAATATATGCATATATACAACAAGGCTCCCCCCAAACTTAAGCTTGGCCTTACACAAGCCAAAGGTTAGCACCAACCATTCAAAAATCTTATCGTGGTAATGGTATAGTTGGTGTAAGAATGGGGTGGAAAGAAAAGAAATGAGAAACACGCGAGACCGTGTGGAAAGAAAGGTAGAGTATGGTCTCGGTGGGGGAGAAGAATGGCGGAAAGGAGAAAGAAGGGTCGCGCGATCTTGAGGGTGTAAATCGAGTGAATAAATTAGTGCAATATGTGATGACCAATGTGTTAAAAGCGATTGCGCTAACCTATCAACTCGTCGAGAAATGGGATCAAATCCCTCAAGATTCGCAAGAAAACATGGGTACGCCGAACTAGGTATTGGGGATGAAAGCGTAACAGTCTTTTGTCCGGTCAGAATGATAGGAAGGACGAAAGGAAGTGAATTAGGGATAGTCTCATTCTCACCGTAGTAAACTGTCTCGAACTTAAAAGATTCCATCAATGGTTCAAAACTACTGTAATCAACCGAGTCTGATGGTTCAACTAACTCATCTGAAAATGTAAAGGACTCAAACTCGGGCGGTGAGTCATTAACATTGTCCGAAAAAGTGAAACACTCGTAGGTGTTATCGTCTGTGAGAACTGTGTTAGATTCAAAGGAAAATTTTTCAAGCTCACAGTCTTCAAGCGGGGTCTGAACGATGGAAAGGAGGGAGGGTGATTTAGTTAAACGTTCAAGAGGATGAATTGGAAAATCAGACACATCAAACAAAAATGATCCAACCTCAATATTATCCTCAAGACTCTCCTCAATACTATCCTCAATATTCAACTCATCCATGCCATTATCATCAAAATCTAGACGCATATGAGATTCGGGAGAAACATTTAATAACTCGGGATGATGATTTTAACATAAAATTTCAATCAAATCGACAGGTTCATCATCCGAAATATTCCCGGCGTCTATATCCTCAATCAAGTGAAAATTAATTTCTTTAGACACCTCATCAAAAGCATGGATATGAATCGATTTAGGTTCTGGAGTGGAGGTGTAAAGGTCGAAAGGATTAAGTGTGGTTTCACTCGAAAGGGGTTCTTCACAATTTGGAAAATCAAGCACTACAAAATCACACAACTCATTTTTATTTTCAACAGGTGAACTATTTAGGGCAATCGATGGAAAACAGGAGTTGTGGGCTTCAATTGGGTAAGGGTAGGTTTGATTTGGAAATCCTCTCTCATTCTCACTCAGTCCAACCGCCTCCTTATACATTGAAAAATTTGAAGCTAGCAGGAAACTAGCTACCAGTTCACTAGGTTGCATAAGGGCGGTAATGGATGCTTCTACATTCCTAACCATTTTGTTTGTTGCTGCGATATATGCCTCCAACGACTCTTCCAAACTAGACTTGGGTGGTAAGGGGGTTTCGGTAAAATATTCGAAATTGTTTGGATATGTGAAACTCCCTAATGGCTGTGTAGAAACATTGTCTAGTGACGGTGGAAAAGTCGGGTAGGACTGGTAGGAAGTGGGTGGTTGGACAGGGGTAGGGTCAACATGTGGATAAAAAGGTGAATAGTCTTGTGGATCCCTAGAACTAGATGAGTGGAGAGGGTTTAAAGATCGACTGCGAGATTAAGCAATATGCTCAGCAATGGACATCGGCTTAGGAGTGACAGAAAGACTTGAAAAAGAGGTATCAACATATGGAAGTGGTAAAAGTTGACTTGGTTGACACAAAGTAGGTTGAAAAGGCAAACTGTTTCTCCTAGACACCTCTATTTGATCTTTCAAAGATATTTTTGGCAAGGAGGGATCGTCTTTAAATTGACCGAACAAATTGACATACGACGCAAAATTAGGTTCGGGATACCAAAGTTCGGCAAGTGATTTATTATGTGGGGTACCCATGTTAGAAGAAGGGGTGAAAGAAAGAAAGATGGGTTGTGGTGCAAGGATTTCTTAGCGACAAAAGTTTGCAAGTTTAAAAATTTTCCTTTTTTTATTTATTTGTTTTGCAAAAATGATTTTTGATAAAGGGCTAAGACACACTTTCGATCAACCAAAAATGCACAATCAGGCCTAACTCTAGGGTCACCTAGGTCAGCTAGACAGCTCCTAACTGTTCCAAAGGGCTAGAGATAGGACCTCAAACCGCCTCTTAACCGCCAATTGCGGCCAGGTAAGTGCCATGTAAGTGGGAGGCTCCCCGCTATAAGTAGCAGTCCTAATTAAGTAACCACTTGCCTTAGACACACTTGTCTAGACATCGCAAAATCAGGTTAGGATTAACGGCTGATGCCTATAACTAGTCCTCTGTCCTATTGAGCTCGAAGTCCTTAGGGCTAAGTCTAGTATTTTTTAATTAAGATATGGTCAATGCAAATGCCTTATGTGATTTCTGGGGTCCTGGGAAGGGTGATGAAATCCCCACCCAATTTGAATTGGTCAAAAGCCCCTTAAAGTCCGATTAAAGATATACAAAACAGTAAATCACTTACAATCAAAGATTTTTTTGTTATTGCAGGTTGAGAAAAGATATGCAAAATAGAAAAGATTTCTTGCAATCAATTTTTATTTTAAACGCGCGCAAAGAATCCTGCACAAGATTTGTTATTGAGAAGGGGGGAGATTTTTTAAGCGCAAAGAATCCTGCAGGAGATTTTACAGAAGATATATCGAGATTTGCAGAGGAGGAGATCAGAAGACTTACAGAGTTTTTTTTTTTGTTGAACCGCAGAGGAAGTTTGGGGATCTGATCCGCTGATATGACCGCGGAACCGCCGCGTGATGCAGCCTCAAACCGCGGGTCCGCCGCGGTTTGGTGGCTTCGGAAGTTTTTTTTTTTACCAAATCGCCGCAGTTGCCTTGTGGACTCGGTCCTCCAAATTTCTTCTGTTCCTCAGTTGTTGTGATCTTCTGTTTGTTCGGATTTGATATTTGCTGTTTTGATCTATGTAGATTTTCAGATCCGAATTTGTTCGTAGATCCTGCAAAAATTCTCACAAGAATACCCTTTCCAAAAATAACAGATGATATATTTTTATATATTTTTGATTTTTCAGATTTTTATGTTTTTTTTAAATTTTGATTAACCCGAAATTGCAAAAAGGAAATAACACGCCATCCCCGGCAACGGCGCCATTTGATTTGATCTCAAAAACTATTTCTACTACCGCAATCAAGAACGGCGTCGCATGAAGCTAGCCGGTGAGTACGGGTCGGTCCACAGGGATGTTATGAATTTCCTAGTCGCTCAAACGAGTTAATTCCGAAGAGTGTTCGGAGTGATTATTAAATCTAAAAACCTAAATTATTCTATACTACGATTATCTAGATCTAGTCTTGCTAGGGTTAGGTTTAGGTTAAGTTTGGAAGGTCTATAAATCTCACCGCTTTCTATACCCATATGAAGATCTAATTAGGTGTTATGGTAAATATTAATAAAAGGGATTAGGATGATTGGGAAGATTGTTCTTCCTCTAGATCCTTGTCCTTCCATCTTAATCTTTACCCTAACCTCCATGAAAAACCTTAAAATCTGGGCCTTTAGACTACGGTATCACCGTTACCTCGTGGGTAGAGTGCCGTAGGGAGCGGAATAAGAAGGTATGCATGGAGTTCTATGAAAATATATGACGGGAAAGAAAGGGGATGAGAGATCTTCGCTCTCAAACCTTCCCCAAATCTAACCCTAACAAGCGAGGAGACTACTCACTCATTAGGGAATTAAAATACATTTATCTAGGGCAGAGAATAAAAATTACCTAGGGCAAGAATTGAAATCTAAACTAGGGCAATTAAATAAATCTACTTACTTTAGAGATGGCTCTCTCCAAACATTTACGCAGGGTTGTCAGATCTGAATAGATGATATGAAAAGAGGCATCGATGCTCTCCAAAAGAATTCTAAATTTTATTCATAGAAAGAGGCATAGGGAGGCATGAAAAGAATACAATGATTTGGGCTTCTATTTATAGGAGATAGAAACCCTAGGTTACAATTGATTTGCATGTCTACATTTACCAAAATATCCTTAGGAAGACCTGGTCAAAGTAGACTTCAAGCTTTGGTAAAATTTTATGTTTCTGTTTCTTTAAAGGGAAGTATTGGGCCTTGAATCTTTGGGCTTCCTTATTATTTGGTTCTTTTATTAAAATGACTTCTATGTTCCTTCCAGATCTCCAGTGAATAATTGCGGTGGACTTTTAACCGTTTGCTTTGTAATCTTGGACCTTGCATTGCCTTGTACTTTGTGAATTTTATCTTTGATGTAGGCTTGATCAAGAGTCTTCTGTTTATTGGTCAAAGTCTCACTTTTACGTCGTCTTTACATCGTTTTCATTGTTTTCTGTCCAAGAACCTGTTACCTGTAACATGTAGCAGACATGCGTCAAAAGCAACTGTTTATTTATAAAAAGAATAAGAATGGGGAATATAATAATACAATATTACGGTGTGAACAGGAGTCGGACGTGACCTTAGATTCTTGGCGAGTAGGACCCTATTAAAGACTTTAGGTTGGACTAGACTGATTTAGAAAGACTTTACCAGAGGATGAATGTCTTGGAGGGAATTCGTAGGTTTCAGGTAGACACACACATGCACACACAAAAACTTGACATGGTGTATATGTGTATGTGTGTGTCTGTATATATATATATATATATATATATATATATATATATATATATATATATATAGGAATGTGTGTAGGTATATATATATATATATATATATATATATATACACAACAAGTATATGTGATATAAGGATATTATATGATACATGGGGATGAGACGATATAACTGGGCTTGATGCCGTGATCTCTTGGCTATATAGTCGTATTGTGATGATTAGCGGATCGTTGGAAAATGAGAGAATGGATATGTATACATAAACGATAATAGGTGATGATGACATTAAGATATACGAGACTCTAGAATAGAACCCGGACTGTAATAGGTGACTGAATTACGATATGATATATGTGTGACTTGATTATGATATGATATATGTGACTTAATCACGACATGATATATGTGACTTAATCACGATATGATATATGTGGCATGATATTTCTGAGGACCAATTGACGATGTATATTTACGCAGACAACGATATATGATTGATGATATTGGGATGTATGCGATTACAGTACAGTACCCTTGATCATGACATTATTTGATGATGATATTATACGAATGATGATGAACATAGGTGATAGTTGCCCCGTACCCCGATTTTGGGATGCCGTACGATGGATTTTACCGTACGAGGCGTTGATGTGATGATTGATCCGCACTCTTGACTCGAGGAAGTCGTACTATGTACGTGGCGCTATTAAGGCTGGATCACCGACTATTAGAGATATCAACTCAGACTGTAGGTGGATTCTTATTTCCTATCAACTAGTTCCTTTAGTTTAGTTCCTTAGTAGGTTAGATAGATACTAGTTTAGACTTGAGTCATATAGTTGTAGTTGGAAATACACATTCATCTTTACATTCAGATTGTAATCATCAAGTTGCATGTTCATACATATGTTTTTTTAGTCAGTATGAAACTCTTCCTGTTAGGACACCAGCACCATTACCGATGATGCGCATATTCCACGTACACTTATTTGCCGGCTCACACACATCATCATCGGTAATTGCTATGTCACGTACACTTTAGAACACATTATCTTTTATTGATAGAATCAGCTAAAGGCTAGATCAATATAATATTGTGATTGCTCTCAGGTGTTAGTCTAGACATTGCATTTATTACTTAGATATTTCATGCATTCACATTTTCATGTTATCATGCAGTATTGTGGGGCTTATGCCGATACTTATTATTTACTCACTCATGATTTTGGGATTTTGGATTTTTATGAGATTTCTGGATTTTGGGGAAAACCGCAAGAATATATTTAAAAAATTCTCTCTCTCTCCTCTCTTTTTAAAATATAAGTTGCGGTTTTCTCGTGATGTATGTATCGTACACCATGAGATTTTATATTTTCTGTTGGGTTTCGAGACCCGATTCGAGGAGTGGATGAACCATCTTGGGTACATGGTGGGCCCGGTATGGTACCCCAGGGCAAGAAGATCGAGTTGTAGACGATGAGCCTGGCAGGGGAAGACTACCTACCTGTGATGTCTAGCGCGGCGGATATCCGGAGGATACCGACCGTTGTCATGAGATTTGATGATATGGGACGATCCGGACTGACGGAGCCCGAGATATTGAGACTATGAATTATTGAGACTTTGAGATTTACATGTTTTGTGTCGATGCTTGACACGGATTTCCATGGTTTTCATTGAGGTTTCAGATTACCATACAAATTTTACTATGATACAGTTAAAGATTTCTTATACAGATATACCCAGATTTCATGGTTGATTGTTTTACATTCATGGTGCATGCATACTCATACACACGATATGTTACTACATGAGGTACTGACACGAGCACCGAGTATTGCACTTGCGCATAGTTTATTACCATGCACTACTAGATAACTAGTGATATTTAAGTATATTATTATGACCTAGGACAGCGTCGTACATTCGATTTCTTCTCACAGATGTCTTCTACTCACGAGTTGGCAACTCATCCCCGTTATGCCAAATTTTTCTTACAGGTTTCGATGTACAGGTTTCCTTGGCAGTTTGCTGGCACATCATTTCATTCAGGGTGATTTGCTTGGTAGGTTGGTTCATTTGTATCAGGACCACTATTGTACCTTTATTATTTCATTTGTATCTAGTAAGCTCCATCAACCAGACTTGTATTCTTGATAGTTTAGAAGACCGGTTGTTTTTATTCCGACCTTAGAGTCGCGCTTGTATTATTATGGTTTCTGGTGGATTTGGTTTTCTTTTGAGTTTTGAGCCTCGCCCTTTGGCGTTGTATATTATTGTGCATTGTGTGGTTGTTTCCGCCTGTTGGCGTAGAGCTAGCTCCCGCTTGGGGATGCCTATTTTTTGTTTGTATATACTATTTTTGTTTATACCCATTTGGGGCCAGCTTTTACAAAGGAGACTCTGCCGAAATTTTTAAGAAAATTTAATGTTGCTTTTAAACTTGTTTTCCTACATATTGTCCTTTACTTCTTCTTTTATATGGTTTAGATTTCTGGGCTTCGGCTTACTTAGATTACGTTGCGCCTCTAGACGCTTCGAAATTTAATTACCGGTCACGTTCCGTACCTTCGGGTCGTGACAAGGTGGGTTTAATTCAATAGGGAAATGACGGCTTGAACTTGGCTAGCAATTATGATTTGTTGACTATGTTAAGGTCATAAGTTGCTAGGGGCAAAAGCATTATCAGGAATTTGAAGTGTTGAAATTTGCAATGAAATTGCATACCTTCTATAAGATAGATGTATCCTGATACCCACTGCAAGTAACAGTTACTCTTGGGAGAATTTTACACAGGACAATTAGCCGATCAAGTAGGTGTCTAGAAAGGTGTTGACGAGGTTATGCCACTGGGAAAACAAGGGGAACCTCCCTCAAAGTTCCAACACTGGCCTGGCTAAAAGATTGGCGAACATGTAAGGTGTAATTAATCCTGGCTGGTCTTTCTTTTTAGGGTTTGAAGGAAGATTTGATAAAAACAGTGGGAGACATCTTGATTAGATAAGATAATAACCAATCTAATCTTGCATGAGCATACGCTAAAGTGTTTTCTTCCCTCTCTCTCTCCAGGTAGCGACCATATCAGGCCTTAATCAAGATAATAACATGGATGTATTGACTGAACCCGCTTATTATACTGAGCAGGGGAACGTTGATCCCGTTCTTTCTTATAAGTGTTATAAGACTGAGCAGGAAATAGGAGAATATCTGGATTCTTACGCCACCCAAACGAAGAATAAACATGTTGATGCATCTTCTTCAGGTGTGTTAGTTATCGAGAACTGTTTCTCAGTTCACTCTACGTCCTAGGTATTCGATACCGGATCGGGATCCCACATATGTAATATGTTACATGGGCTACGAAAAGGTAGGGAACTGGGAGAGGGTGATCATTCCGTAAGAGTAGGGAATGTTGCAAATGTTGCAGCCAAGGCAGTTGGCGATATCACCTTGTATTACCAAATGGTAATACATTGGTTCTGAACGAATGCTATTACATTCCGACCCTAATATGCAATCTTATATCAGTTTCTTTATTGAGCAAAGAAGGATATAATTTTGCAGTACAGGATAATGTTATGAACATATTCCTAAATCAAAAGTTGATTGGATCAGGATCATTAAATAATAGCATATACGTTCTCAACCAAACTACAGTACTTAATATACAAAACAGACACAAGAGGAAGGGTTCAGAAATGAACAAATCCTTCTTGTGGCATTGTAGACTAGGTCATATCAATGCAACACGGCTAGCTAAATTGCATAAGGATGGATATTTGAATCCGTTTGAATTTTCATCTTATGACACTTGCCAGTCATGTCTCAAAGGCAAAATGACCAAAATTCCGTTTAGTGGACACGGAGTAAGAGTTACAGAACTCTTAGGGCTGATACATAGTGATGTATGTGGTCCCATGTCTACACATGCCAGGAACGGTTCTTCCTACTTCATTACATTCACTGACGATCTCGCAAGATACGGACATGTGTTCCTGATGAAACACAAGTCTGAAGCTTTTGAGAAATTCTGGGAATATAAGCACAAAGTAGAGAACCAAACGGGCAAAATTATTAAGATCCTTCGATCTGATCGAGGAGGAGAATACTTGAGCAATGAGTTCCTAGACTATCTAAAAGAGAATGGGATTCTCTCTCAGCTTACTCCTCCTTATACACCACAGCACAACGGTGTATCGGAGCGGAGAAATCGCACCCTATTAGATATGGTGCGCTCTATGATGAGCACTGCTGAGTTACCTATTTTCTTCTAGGGTTATGCGCTTGAGACAGCGGCATACTTATTGAATCAAATTCCGTCTAAAACTGTACCTACCACACCATATGAGATATGGAGTGGGAAGAGACCATATCTTAAGATATGGGGTTTTCCGGCTTATGTCAAAAGGCAAAATCCGGACAAACTCGAGGCACGATCAGTTCTTTGCAAGTTTGTGGGATATCCTAAGAATTCCCAAGGATATTTTTTCTACCATGCTGAAGAACAAAAAGTGTTTGTTTCTCAATACGCCACTTTTTTAGAAAAGGAATTTCTTGCAAAAAAAATTAGTGGCAAAGAGGTAGAGCTGGAAGAATTTCCAGCACCACAAACTATAACTGAAGATTTAGTGGAACCAGATGATTCAGTAGTTCCTAACGAACCTCAGCCTCTCCGCCGATCTAGTAGGGTTTTTCATCCACCTGAGAGATACTACGGTTTTCTCGTTGATGGTGGGAGCGAGAATTGCATCATGGAAGATGATGACCCAACTAGCTTCGAGCAGGCCATCACGAGTGGGGACTCTATGAAGTGGCTGGATGCAATGCGATCTGAGATAGAATCCATGTACACCAACAAACTATGAACTTTGGAAGTTTCTCCTGAAGGGGTAAAACCCATTGGGAGCAAATGGATCTTTAAGAAAAAACTTAGTGTAGATGGAAAAGTTGAGACTTTCAAAGCTAGACTTGTTGCAAAAGGTTTTCGTCAATGACCAGGTGTGGATTATGACGAAACCTTTTCTCCAGTGGCTATGCTTAAGTCCATCCAGATCCTACTTGCCATTGCTGCATACCATGACTACGAAATCTGGCAGATGGATGTTAAGACCACCTTTCTAAATAGTGATTTAGAAGAGTGCGTGTACATGACTCAGCCAGAGGGCTTCATAGACAGTGGGAGCGGCGGAAAGGTGTGCAAGCTGCTTAAATCCATCTACGGGTTAAAGCAGGCATCGCGGAGTTGGAACATCTGCTTTGATGTTGTAGTCAAAGAGTTTGACTTCATCAGAAACGTAGATGAACCTTGTATATACAAGAAGGTTGCAGAGAGTAAGGTTGTCTTCCTCGTATTGTACGTGGATGACATACTCTTGATAGGAAATGATGTTCCTATGCTGCACTCGGTCAAGCCCTTCTTATCGAAAAGATTCTCAATAAAAGATCTAGGTGATGCCTCCTGCATACTTGGAATTAAAATCTATAGAGATAGATCTAAACGGATAATGGGATTGTCCCAATCCAGGTACATTGACTCTATACTAAAGAGGTTTAGTATGGAAGAATCCAAGCGTGGGAACCAACCCACGATCTCTGGACTCACTCTCTCCAAAGAGTTGTCTCCCAAGACTGATTTGGATAGAGCTCGCATGCAAGGGATACCCTATGCTTCGGCAGTAGGCTCTATCATGTACGCAATGCTATGTACCAGACCCGTTGTAGTATACTCACTAAGTGTAGTGAGTAGGTATCAAGCAGATCCTGGAGAAATTCACTGGATAGCTGTGAAGAACATTCTCAGGTACTTGAGAAGAACTAAGGAGATGTTCTTGGCGTATGGTAACGGAGAACTCCAGGTGGAGTCCTTTACCGATTCGAGCTTCCAAAGTGATAAGGACGACTTTAAGTCGCACTCAGGATTTGTCGTTACCCTCAATAGAGGGGCAGTGTGTTAGAAGAGTTCCAAACAGGAAACCGTTGTAGACTCGACGATGGAGGCTGAATACATCGCTGCCAACGATACTGCCAAAGAAGCTGTCTGGATGAAGAAGTTCATCACTGAACTTGGAGTGGTTCCGTCCATTGAGCATCCAATACCTTTGTATTGTGAAAACAATGGAGCTGTGGCTTTGGCCAAGGAACCCAGGTCCCATCAGAAGTCCAGACATATTCTAAGGCGGTATCACCTGATCCGGGAGATAGTTGATCGCAGGGAGATCGAAGTCAGGAGAGTTGATACGAAGGACGACACTGTGGATCCACTCACGAAGGCTATTCCCCAGACACAGTTTGAGAAACTCTTCAGGATGTTGAGTATGAGATACTACAACAGCTGGCCTTAGTGCAAGTGGGAGATTGTTAGTTATATATAGGCCCTAGAGGCCATTGTTATACATATGATGTATATTATAGTGGATGCTTGGATATATATATAGAGAGGACTTTCTTGCTCGACATGATAGTATGCTATTTGGTTTCACTTTGTCATAGCATGTTGACTTGTATTAGTTTATTTTCTTGCTCTCACATGTTGATAAAACCCTTAGGATATGTACTCGACTACTCGGACTATGATGAGATCATACTAGTGGGGCAAAGATAGTCAACGAGTACATCCTATAACTGTTCCTAGTCGAGGCTGTATCGAGACAGGGCATCGATACACCAGAGTAGACTAGCGTATACGCATCTTGACCCATATGATGGGCGATGGATGATCCCATATCCATTGGTGTTTGATATCAAAGATGGTGTAAGGGTGCTCAGTGGAGACTGGGTACACTGAACGGACTCGTCGAGAACTCCTAGATGGTATTATACCTATCTTCAGATAGCAGTTCTCCGGTGACGCTGTTACAGGTTAGTCTGTAGACCCGAGATCGTCATAGAGTCTTGTGTGATTCCCATTGTGCTTTGATTTCCACCTTACCATGTCCAAGAGGGTGTGCAAAACGGTGGCTTTTGGGTACAGTCCTGAATCACATGGAGGCAATGAGCGATAGGAGGGGTTTCGTCTCTCCCGGTATAGGGAGTTGATGTTGTGTTGTGTTCGATTGGCTATAACTGGAAGTCCCTGGCCAGGGCTGATATGGAGTGCTACTGGTAAGTGTTATCAATAGTTTCTCGACCTGTTATGAGCCTCACATCGACACGACTTATCGTTTACTGGGATCTGACGTTTGCCACCCCTAGACTAGATATGCAACATATCAGACGAAGAGACCGGACTGTACGGTAGTGTTACTGATTGGATTCACAGGAGAATGTACAGGCTTGCTTGTTGATCTTCTAATCGCTCAATACCTAGGTGGCTTTACGTTTAGCTGACCGCTTACAGCTTGTGGGTGTTTGATATGATCATCACTTACTGCCGGCGTATTGACGATTCATGAGAGTCCTACACAGAGGTTTCCTAGCTCAGGCAAAACGGAGTAGGAGCACATATGTGATATGTGCGGGACCGAGAATATTACGATATGAGATACCATATTCTATTCTCACGATATATGATATCGGCCGGGTATATGTGATATACCGGGTCATCGGATTAAGTGTTGATTCGATGAATCGGTACATGATATATTAGTCGGTTATATGCTATATAGCCGGATTGTCGGATCAAGTGTTAATTCGATAATTTAATGTATAATTATATATGTGATATATTACATTACGTTAACTAATATAAGCTCTCTTTATTGATTCATTTTCTCACCGGATAATACATTGATATATATGCGATATATGTTAATTGTATTATTTTCTTTTGTTACAAAAATATATTATATATGTGATATATAATATTGTAACAAGTTAGGGTTACAAATGCAACATGTTTTGTGAAGTTTAAACAAGTTAGGGTTTGGATTTGGGTTAGCTTTTTCATGAAGCTTCTTTTGTTTTCTAGCTTGATATTTTGTGAAGATATTTGTTAACCCAACCCAAACCCTTCACTATAGTTTATTCTCTACATGAGTTAATGCTTTCATTCTTAACTCATGGTTGCAATTGTAACCACAACAATAATTCATTACTCATCACAAAAGCTTTCTTCTTCTTCTTCTTCCTTGAAAAAGCTTGCTAGCTTTTTGCATGTGATGAATTAGTGTGAGAAATTGAAAACAAAAGAGAGCTAAATTCCTACTTCATCATCCTCATCTATTCTAGCTACTTAGATTAGGGTGTTCACTTCTCTAATAAGTTGTTTATTGAAGTGTAAGCTTGGGTTTGAGATTCTTTAAGGTAGATTGTCTTAGATCATGAAGACTACAAGCAAGGTGTCTCATTTACCTCATGGAGCCACTCGTGAGTCGGAGTTCATGTTGATCGCAGCGAAGGGACCTCGACACGGAGCTTATGAAGCGAAGGAACAGACTACAAAGGTTGTAATCCCTCTCTCTTAGATGTAAGGTTGTTTACTTGCATGTTAACCCTAATTCTCTAGTTAAGATCTTGGTTAGGGTTTGTTTAGCACCCTAAAAATTTTAAAGTAGCATGATTGATGCTTGCCAAAACCTTTACATGGTGCTATGCTAACCCTACATTAAACAGCCGATGACGGATGCTGTAGCGGCTCCAGAGGCAGAACTTGGTTTGGACGATGACGTCCCTTTGACGGAGGTCTTGCGGAGATCGCTTCTTACCGCTCAGACCGAAAGGAAGCGTAGGAAGCGTGCGGCAAGGGAACGTGATGCCAGCTTGGCTATGGGTGCAGGCTCAAGTACCATTCCCTCTGTCGCCATCCCTTCAGAGGATGCTCCAGTTGCCCTGTCTACCGCTCATAGACAGGTTGTGCGCACGGCTCGGGAAGAAACCGAAAAGCCGCCCCAAGGTAACGTAATATTGTGTCTTTTTATTAGAATTTGATCTTCAAATTATATATATCATATCCTGTAGGGCCAAGTCCTGGCGACGAGGTGGCAGGTGAGATGACGGCAACCACCGAGCCCGAAGCGACTACTTTTTCTTAGGAGTCTGGAACTGCCCTAATTGCCGCTCTTTCTTCTTATGGTTCCCTACCATCAGTGGGCATTGCGAGTGTCACGACGGCCCTCGTAGAGTCAGGGGATGAAGCCACTGGCGCCGAAACTATTCCACTGAAGGAGAGAGAAGAAACCACAAAGCCCAGTGATGCTTCCGTCGCAATTTTGGCTGATGACCAATCAGATAGGTCTCAAGTCGCTGTTTACTTTTTGTTTCGCAATCCCTTTCAGTCCCTTTTGATGACATTTCGTTTGTTTCAAATGCAGGTGTGGTGAGCGCTGAGGTTGTGCCACCCGAAGAAGCATCACCAGTTGCTGCTCTGACGGTCGCCGTCCCTTCGCCTTCTCTTATGTCCTCTCAAATGCTGAAAGGTATGGGTTTGCGATTAATTTAAATTGTGGGTACCATTTTCCTTGTACTGACAATGTATCGTTGCAACGTTGTAGGAGTTCTCTTGGATCATCTATATCAGGTGCTGAACTCACATTTCTCCTTCCAGTCAGAAGTCGGTCTGCCTGCTGGTGTCGGTGAGTACAGTTTTTTAACCGACATCCTTTTCTTCCTTTTATGGGTGACCATGTCATTTTTAATTCTTCTTTGAATTGATTTTAGCGTTACAAATTGAAGGAGGGGACGGGAGAATAGGCACGTCACCGGTACTCCCAACTTTGCCACCTGTCGCAGCCGGTATAGTAGACTTCGTTGCTCGTGCATTTTCTTTATCTCTTGAGCCTACCTTTGACCATAACTTGTCTTTCAGCAATCGCACGAGCTCCATCTTCCTTCGAGTCTCGCATCCTGATGCCGGCAGGGCCCTTTTCTAGACGTCCATCTTCCAAGGGCGCTACAACCAGCCTGCGTATGCTGAATGAATCCATCAAGGAGCTTGATGCAGAGGCCCCTACATTCGCTGCAGATTTTGCTGCTGAGGTTAATCCCATACTGGTGACGCTTGTGAACTTCCACAGCGAGAGCGTCGTCGAGTCTTGGGTTAATTATTGTAGACAGCTCGAAGCCTGCTTGCATGTGATTGAGCTCAAGCATCCTGCTCCAGAGGTTCTGGCTCTGAACTCCCGGCGGGCTGCGTGGGTTGAGTAGAGCGTTCCCTTCCTCCGCCATTTCGAACAAGAGGAGACCTTAAGGCGGAAGGAACTTTAGGAGGCTTCAGGAGAATCCGCCCGGCTGAGCGCCCAGGTTGACGCGAATGCTGTACAGTTGAAAGCTATCTTTGAGGGCCTCCTACGATGTATTTCTGACGGGCCAATGTTAGTTGTATGTATGCCCTAGAGGCCAGTATTGTACAGATGATGTATATTATATTGGATGCTTGGACATATATAGAGATGACTTTCTTGCTCGATATGATAGTATGCTATCTGGTTTCTCTTTATCTTAACAAGTATACTAGTCTCTTTAAACTGTCTTATAGTTACATGTTGGTAAAGCCCTTAGGATGTATACTTGACTACCTGGACTAAGATGCAGATCATACTAGTGGGGACATGGTAGTCCATAAGTACATCCTTCAAGGTCCCTAGTCGTGGGTGTATCGAGACGGGGCATCGATATACCAGTGTAGACTAGCGTATACGCTTCTCGACCCATGAGATGGGCGATGTATGATCCCATATCCATTGGTGTTTGATATCAGAGATGGTATACGGGTGCTCAGTGGAGAGTGGGTACACTGGACGGACTCGCTGAGAACTCCCAGATGGTATTCTAACTCACGTCAGATGGCAGTTCTCAGGTGACACTTGTGCAGGTTAGTCTGTAGACCCGAGATCGTCATATAGTCTTGTGTGATTCCCACTGTGCTTTGATCTCCACCTTACCACGTCCATGAGGGCGTGCAAAACGGTGGTTTTTGGGTACAGTCCCGAGTTACATGGAGGCAATGAGCGATAGGAGGAGTTTCGTCTCACCCGGTATTGGGGGTTGATGTTGCGCTGTGCTCGATTGGCCGTAACAGGGAAGTCCCTGGCCAGGGCTGATCAGAGATTTGCTGGTAAGTATTACCAATAGTTTCTCGACCCGTTATGAGCCTCACATCGGCACGACTTATCGGTTATTGGGGTCTGACGTTTACCACCCCTAGACTTGATATGCGACATATCAGACGAACAGACCGGACTGTACGGTAAGTGTTACTGGTTTGATTCACAGGAGTGTGAGCGGGCTTGCTCGTCGATCATCTGATCGCTCAATACCCGGGTGGCCGTTACGTTTAGCAGACCGCTTGCGGCTTGTGGGTGCTGATATGATCATCATCTACTGCCGGCGTATTGACGAGTCTTTAGAGTCCTACGCAGAGGTTTCCTGGCTCAAGCGAAACGAAATAGGAGCGCATATGAGATATGTGCGGGAGCGAGAATAATGCATGTATGTGATACCGTATTCCATTCTCGCAATGAATGTATCGATTGGTTGTATGCGATATAACCTAGTTATCGAATCGAAGATTGATTCGATAAGTCGATACATTGGATACTAGTCGGTTATATGCGACATGACCGGATCATTGAATCAAGTGTTGATTCAATGATTTAATGTATAATTATATATTTGATATATTACTTTGCATTAACTAGTATTGGTTCACTTTAAAAGGATTTTCTCACTTGATGTGCACATTGTATATGTGATATATTTTTGTGTACACTTAATTATATCATGTTTGATGAGACATATTAACTTGTGCATGTGTAAAGACTAAACCATGGTTATATGAATGGTTAGGGTTTTTGATTACTTATTCATATATTAATTTTGTTTATTTATTTTGGAAAAGCAAAAAGAAAATGGTGGCTTTTCTTGTTTCTTTCATGAAGCTTCATGAAGAGTTGAAATGTTGACCATTTTGTTTGCTTCCCTTAACCTAACCTTCACCTAACCCTAGTTTACTCTCTACACTTGACTATGGTTAGGATATGATAAGTATTCATATTAGTTTCTTTTTTAAAGAAGAAACTTATCATATTCTATCATCTTCTTCTTCTTCTTCTTCAAGAAAATGCTTGCCACCATTAATGGCATCTTGAGCAAAAGAGTGAGAAATCCAATTTTGAAGTGAACCCACCTCCTATTTCTTCATCCTCTACCTCTTGCCAAGTAGTATAGGGTGTTTACTTCACAAGTTTCATTGCTTGGTGAAGTAGGAGCTTGATCAAGTGTTGCCTCGACGTAGATCATCTTCGGCAACGAAGCCGACGACCTAGCCCGCCCATTTCTCCGATGGAGCCGATGCAAGAGTCCGGGATCCGACATGGACAGCGAGAGGATGTCTACGTGGAGTTAAGGAAGTGGAGAACCGGATCTACAAAGGTTGTAGCCTCTTTCTTTTAGTTAAATTGTTAACTAGTTTCGCTTTTCGCCTAAACTCTAGTCAACGAATCCGTATTAGGGTTTCTCGGCACTTGTAAAATTTGAAATTGGCATGTTTGATGCCTTGTGAGACCTCATGAGCGTGCCTAGGAACCCTACAGTGGTATCAGAGCCTAGCTAGAGCCTTAGGCGAAGTGTAGACAACGTTTGAAACCCGATCGAACCAAAACCCTAATTCTAAAATGCTCTCTGGACTTTTTTCAAAAACTGGGTTTTTTCCAGATTAAAAATTCTTTAAAAATTCAGCAGGAAATTCTAAGAATTACGGTGCAAAATTTTCCAAAAGATACGTCCAACGTACGGCGGAACCGCGGCAGAAGCCTGGCTTCTGGGGCGGTTCCGCGGCCATCTGATAACGCCAGCCTTCCAATTTTGCACAGTAATTTGTTATTTGAGGTGCTGAGTTTTCTGGGAGTTTTTAATCTGAACTCAAGAGTTGAGTTTTCTGGGGTGTTTTGGAGCTTGGATGATTCGATCGGATTATCAGATTTTGTCGATGTGGTTTTCCGGATATTTTAGAATATGTTAAAAAGTTCGACCGGATGTAAATACCCAATCTTTCCCTTGCCGGGAAATTTCCAATTGTTGGACTTTTCCGTAGTTTAATGACGTTCTAAGTAGTGCAAGTAACGCGATGGTCCCTCTAGAAGACAACAAACCTTAACTCGATTATGTGACCGTCTTGAACTGCCCTTTGAACCTTAGGGTTTGGGGCAGTACGGCGTGCCACATGTGAGGCGTTGGCTTGACCCTTCTACGGCTGGACCATTGGTACTGAGGCATGAAGTGAATGTCTTTGAACTTATTTCATGTGTTGATCGGTTTCGGGAAAACTTGGGTGTTCGAATGTTAGATCGGAAAGTTTAATATTTTCTATTTATCCGGAATGGGATACAATAATTGGAATTCACAAACAGTTATGAGATAACTGAATGAATGTTATAAATCTAGCGGTTTAGTCTCACATGATATTGAAAAGAGTTTTCGATAATGAGACTAAAATGCCGGGTTTATAATTGTTAGGCATGTGATGTCTAAGTATTTCATTTGATTAGGCATGCGATGTCTAAAGAGGTTGCGGATTCCAACTGTTGTAGTTTTACACTTTCTTTTCTGTGACCGTAAGTGTAGTATGTAAATATCGCCGGTTTCGTTGCTATACGTCAACGACAATTGGGGTATGCATACTTACTTACGTTGATGACATATGATGTTATGTGTTGCTGGATATGTTATATTGGATCGTCGTGTTTGAATAGCCGGGGTTTTTTATGTGAGATGAGTGTTTTTCATTTTCATTCATGTAAAAACTTGTATGTAATATTCTTTTATTGGGACACTTCCAGGTTGCGGAAGATGTCACCGTTGATGTATATTATTTACTTTTCCGCATTAGGATAGACCCAAGGAGGGGAGCACAAGTAACCGGGTTCTAGGGTCCAGTGGGAGACCATCTCGAGGAGTCGAGTCCGGGTCTCCTAACCCTAGAATTGGTAGGGTTGCTTGCCGCTCTCGTAGGGGTCTAGGGGTGTGGGATTGGCTATTCATCACAACCGTGGAATCCGTGTTTTATACTGGCTCGTATTAAAAACACGGACGTCCTAGTATATCCAATATTTCATATGATATTTTCTGCTGTGATATCTGTGATGTGATCATTTGATATGTTCTGATGGATACAGTATAGAGTATATATGATATATTATATAGACGTTACTTATGTTTTGCACCCGCACTAGCCCTGCCCTGCTCTGTCGTTAGTTACCTAACCTAACGGTGCACGAGGGGACATCGAGGCGAATGCGGATGGCATAAGTGTACGTCGTATTTATCTGTGATGTTTAGGTGACTTAAATGATGGGATTTCATTAATGTGATTAATGAATGAAAAGAAACCTAAGATGTTGTAGAATCAAATTTTAAACAAAACAGGTAGCTACAGTTCTTGCTTTGCACAGCGGTATATGTGATATATCCTGCACCTTATTCGATGAGAAAAGGACCGAGATCCCTTCACCGGGAGTGACTCCTTTAGCAATAACTGGCAGATGCTACACACTCGGTTTGTCTTTTGATTGCTTCTATAGTTTCTGCTTTGCACAGTGATATATATGATATATCCCGCACCTCATTCGACGAGGAAAGGGCCGACGATCCCTTCACCGGGAGTGACCCCTTTAGCAAAACTAGAAAAGCCTCAAAATCACTCCATTTCAAAACTTCACTTGATTCTACAATGATATCAAGTTCATTACGCAATAGGTTTTCAGAAAAACCTGTCGTAGCCCTTCGTCATTTCAGATAAGAACTGTTTAGTATTCGTGCTGCGTTTGTTGGCCTTTGTCAAGGCGTAGTCTGCGGTAGCTGAATAGTGCTTATCTGCTTGTGCATGTGATGCAGATTGTTTCAGGGTAGTCGTACGACCTTGTTGGCCTTTGTCAAGGGTCGTGCGGGTGGGTTTGATTCAATCAAGAAATGACGGGTTGAACTTGACTAGTAGCCTATGATTTGTTAGCCTTTGTCAAGGTCATAGGACGCTAGGGGCAAAATATTATCGGGAATTTCAAGTGTTGAAATTTGCAATGAGATTGCATACCTTCTATGAGATAGTTGGATCCCGATACCCACTGCGAGTAAGAGTTACTCCTGGGAGAGTTTTACACATTACAATTAGCCGATCAAGTAGGTGTCTAGAAAGGTGTCAACGGGGTTACGCCTCTGGGAAAACGAGGTTTACTTTAATTAGGTCCGTGCGAAAGCACGGGGAACCTCCCTCAAAGTACCGACACTGGCCTGGCTGAAAGATCGACGAAGTTGTAGGGTGTAATTAATCCCGGCTAGTCTTTCCTTTAAGGGTTTGAAGGAAGATTTGATAAAAACCAGTGGGAGCCATCCTGATTAGATAAGATAATAACCAATCTGATCTTGCACGAGCATACGCTAAAGTGTTTTCTTCTCTCTCTCTCCAGGTAGCGACCATGTCATGCCCTAATAAAGATAATAATATGGATATATTGACCGAACCCGTATGTTATACTGTGCTAGGGAACGTTGGTTCCGTTCTTTCTTATAAGAGTTATAGGAATGAACAGGACATAGGGGAATACCAGGATTCCCATGCCACCCGAATGAAGAAAGTACATGTTGATGCATTTTCTTCAGGTGTGTTCGTTACAGAGAACTGTTTCTCCATTTGCTCTACGTCCTGGGTATTAGATACCGGGTCAGGATCCCATATATGTAATCAGTTACATGGGCTCAGGAAAGGTAGAGAACTTGGAGAAGGTGATAAAGACATTAGAGTTGGAAATGGTGCAATTGTTGCAGCTAAGACTGTTGGGGAATATCACCTTGTATTACCAACTGGTAATACATTGGTTCTGAATGAATGCTATTACATGCCGAACCTGATATGCAACATTATATCGGTTTCTTTGCTGAGTAAAGAGGGATATAATTTTGTATTACAGGACAATGTTATGAACATTTTCCGTAACTAAAAGTTGGTTGGATCAGGCACGTTGTGCAATGGCATTTATGTTCTAAATCAATCAACAGTTCTGAGCATAACAAACACACACAAGAGGAAGAGTTCTGAACTGAACGAATCCTTCTTGTGGCTGTTAGTGTTTATGCCCTAGAAGGCCATTACTGTATCATACTAGTTTGTATATTACTTAATGGAAGCTTGGGATATTCACATGTATATAACAGTCTTGCTAAACATGGTAGTATGCTACTTGGTTTTTCTATCTTAATATGTGAGTGTACGTATTGATAGAGCTCTTAGGATCTTGCTTGTCTACCAGCGTTGTGATGGCAGTCACACTAATGGGGGCTGGGTAGTCTACAAGCACATCCTTATTCAGGTCCCTGGTCGTTGGATTATCGAGACAGAGCATCGATACTCCGGAGTAGACTAGTGTGTACGCTTCTCATCCCAGTTGGGGAGATGGTCTGTCCCACAGCCGTCAGTACGTCGTACTGGAGATAGTATACAGGTGCTCGTTAGGTTACGGGTACACCGGACAGGACTCACAGGGAACTGTTGGTTGGTTTTATACCAGTCGTCAGTGAACAGTTCCCAGGTGACATGAGTACAGCGTAGTCCGCAGACTTGACACTGCTACTTCGCCTCGAGTGTGTCCCACTGTTCTTAGATTGCTACCCTACCACGGCTCAAAGGAGTCGTGCAAACTGGTAGCAGTTGGGTGCAGTCCCGAGCACTTGGAGGCAGTGGCAGTTAGACAGGATTCGTCCCTCCTGGTATTGGGAGTAGATATCGCGCTGTGTCAGAGAGCCATTACGCAAAGACCCTGGCCAGGGCAAGCGAGATTTGCTGGTAGGTTCCAGTAGTTTCTCAGGGTGTAATGGGCTTCCCTCCGACACGACTTATACCGCTATTAGGGGACTGACGCTTGCCGCCCCCCTAGGCCCGATATGCGATAGTCTTGGACGAACGGACCGGACTGTATGGAGATTGTCACATCAGACTCAGTAGGAGTTCGGATGGGTTTCCTCATCGGCCTTCTTATCGACAACTACCTGGGGACCGTTACGTACAGCTAGTGCCGCTTGCGGTCTATGGTTAAACCCACTGCCAGCGTAGTAGTCGAGTCTCTAGAGTCCCACACAGAGAGTTTCCTATTCCAGGCGAAACGATATAGAGGTCGTATGGTTTTACGACAAGGGTTCGGACGCATACGTGCGTTTACGCGCGTACGACTTTCGGACAGTTTTTACCAGTCGGCTTTGGTTTAAGCCAGTTACTGGTATCCGGTTATTGGATTTTTACAGTCTAAAGTTTTTCCGTATTTTTGCGGAAAGGAGGGGCGTTCTCGTAATTATGCGGGAAGCTTCTAGAAGGTGGTGACTAAGGAGGTTAAGGTGGCATATGAAATGATTGTGATTAGTGAGTCACCTTGATGATTCATAGAAGTCTTTTGTCATTCTAATGAATCATCACAAGATATTTTCTAGCATGGTTGCTAAATTCTTTTCTTATTCTTTTCTTGAAAAGAGAAATGCTAGATATATATCTTCTTGACTCACTATTCTCTTATCATTTTTTATCATCATCTTCTCTCTCCTCAAGCTCTCATCTTCAAACCCTAATCCTTACACCTCATGTGTTGAGATCAAAGGATAAGAAAGACTAATCAATCCATAACCATCACTCTATTTCATTCTATCTTCTTTTATTAGCAATCCAAGAAGATTAGTTACCTCAAGTTAGAGGTTTAGTTTGGAGTTTTGCTCTCGGGTGGATCGTCTACTACCTAGAGAAGGCCGAGGAGAACAAGGAGATCGTAAAGACGAAGGACTGATTTCATTAGGTATAATCCCTAAACACAATAGTTAAGAAACACTTTGTGTTTGGTTATTTCTAGTTTAGCTTCGATTCAAGCGGTTAGTCGATGTTCGTTCACTAAACAAGTTCGTTTTTGAAAATTCCGCCTCCCCACAAGTATTGGGGTGTACTACATCGACTTACAGTGGTATCAGAGCCTCGCTAAACAATAAATAACTTAATTGCAAATTTGTACGAATTTCGAACGGAAAAACGAAGCCGGAAAACCCTAAAAAATATCAGTTTCTGTCGAATTTAAAATGATGTCCTAAAATTTTTCAGGTTCGTTCAGAAAGCTTGAAAAGACATTATAAGAACACCCAAGAAAACTGGTCCCCTGAATCGTCTAACGCGCCGCGGAACCGCGGCCTCACCCTACTGAGTCGCCGCGGTTCCGCCGCCGAGTTGGCAATTCAGGAACCAATTTTTCTTCTGTTGCTTCTGTGTAATATTTGGGATTTTCTGGAATATTTTAATTTTGCTCAGGTTTCAGTTTAACAGAGCAGTTTTTGGAGCAATATTAAAGATGTTTAATCGATCGAAATTGTACAGTATTTGCATATTGGATTATATCTGTGATTGTTTAATGTGTTCGTAAACCTCCCCTAACTGCTAGTATGTCGGTTGGTAGGGGGTTGCACATTTCTGAAATGGTTATATCTGTTTGTGCATATAAACTGTATTGGACTGTTGTGGTGTATAGCCGGGGTTTTGCAATGGGTTATTATTTGATTCATTTGTTGTAAATGTAATTTGTTGTAATATTATTTTGCGGGGCACATCCAGGTTGCGGTTGTAGCCACCGTTGTATTATTTCATTTTACTGTTTTTGCTCCTAGGACTGACCCAAGGTGGGGTACACAAACTGCCGGATGGGTAGTTTGCCGTACCCGTAGGGGTCGAGGGTGGGGTAACGGCTATTCATCACAACTGTGTAATCTGTCTTTTCTTGCAGGCTCAAAAGAAATACAGATTGCTTGCAAATCCAATATTGTTTATCTGTGTTCTGGAATGAATATCATTGCGTCAGACGAATGTAAAATATCTATATATATGATAGCTATTTAGACGTCACTTATGTTTTACACCCGCGCTAGCCCAGCCCCCGCTCTGTCGTTAGTTAAGTAACCTAACGGGTTATGACGGGACCCCGTGGCGAATGCGGATGGCATAAGAGGACGTTGTATTTTCGTTGTTTTCTGCAATGATAGGTTAATGATGGGACGCATTATCTATAATGCAAAGAAAATAAACCAAAGTTTTAATCGTTGGAACAATTTAAAAGAAACCACTCGGTTATTTTTAAAACAGATATTTTTAAATGCGGAGCTTTAACCACTCCTTTTAAAAGCTATCAGGTTCCTTCGGTTATATCAAGTTCATTACGTTCACGGTTTCGCCTAAACCAGTCGTAGCCCTCCGTCATTTCATCTGGGTATTCAGTAGTATTCAAGCTATGTATTTTGACCTAACGCCAAGGCATAGTGTTTGGTAGCTGCTGGATATTCATTTGTTGCATAGATAGATGAGTTAGTTTGGGACAGTCGTATTATCATTTTGGCCGAACGTCAAGGATATATACGGATGGGTTCAAATTGACAAGATAATGATGGGTAGAACTTGACATGTGACTTATGACATTTTGACCTAACGCCAAGGTCATAAGAGCATGGGGCAAAAACTTATATCGGGAATTTCTAAAGAAACTGAAATTTGCAAAGAGATGCATACCATTTTGAGTTTGATGAATGTTGGTAGCATTCCTACAACATTATCAGACGATGATATTTGGATCCCGATCCTACTGTGAGTATATGATACTTATCAGGATATTCGTCACTTAATGATCAATGCTATAAACCTAGTAGGTGTCCAGAAAAGTGTCAGCGGGGTTACGCCCCCAGAGAAAAGAGGTTATTTAATTAAGGAACTTCGCGAAACCGTTGGAAAACCTCCCTCGAAGTACCGACACCAGCCTGGCTGAACGGTTAAGCAAGTATTGTACGGTGAGAATAGTCCTGGCTAATTCTTCTTTTATGGTTTGAGGAAGGATTCGAGAAACAGTAGGAGCCATCCAGTTTAGATAAACTAAAAACCACTCTAAACTTGCAAGAGCATCATGCTAAAGAGTTTTCTTCTCTCTCTCCTAATTGCAGCGACCCTGAAAATGACTGGACTTAAGTTACTTTTAGAGAAAAATATACTGACGGGGCCAAACTATAAAGATCGGCTGCGGAATGTCAAAATGGCTTTGACCTATGACAAACTGGGGTACGTCCTCACCGCTACGGCACCTGCTGTCCCTGGTCCCAAATCCAGTAATGCGGATAAGGAAATCCGCAAAACCTGGGATTTAGATTGCGCGAGAGCCAAGTGCATCGTGCTTGCCTCGATGAACAATGAACATCAGAGGAGGCACGAGGATATGACCCTAGATGGCATATTTCTCCATACAAAGGAACTTTATGGGGAGCAATCTCGTATAGCAAGATACGAGACCTCTAAGAACTTGTTTCGAGCGAGGTTGGCTGTCGGGTCATCAGTAGGAGAACATGTCCTAAAGATGATCGACTATATTGAAGAGCTCGCAGACCTTGGGACGACTTTGGATAATGAGCTCTATACAGACCTTATTCTCCAGTCCCTTCCTCCCACCTACGCCCAGTTTATCCTCAACTTCAATCTTCAAGGAAAAGAAGTTGAACTTGCGGAACTCCTGAACATGTTAAGGAGTGCAGAGGGCACCTTGCAGAAGGCAAGGGAAACACCCACTATGTTTGTTGGCGGTACATCTTCTTCCGGGTCCAAGGCTAGGGCCAAAGGAAGGAAGAAGAAGGCCGCACCCAAACCTAGAGGAGGTGTTAGTAAGGTGAGAGGGAAGGGAAAGAAAAAGTTTGCAGCACCGGTAGTATGTCAGGATGAGTGCTTCCATTGTCACAGGAAAGGGCACTGGAAGAAGGATTGCAAGGCGTGGAACGCCAAGAACCAGGAACCGAAGCAAGCTGTGGCTTCGACTTCAGGTGTGTTTGTAATTGAGAATTGTCTGTCGATCAACTCTACTTCCTGGGTATTGGATACCGGATCAGGATCTCATATTTGCAATTCATTGCAGGCACTGAGAAACCGTAGAGTGCTGAAGGAAGGTGATATGACCCTAAAGGTTGCTAACGGAGCTAGCGTGGGAGCTGCGTCCATCGGGGACTATCACCTAGGATTGACGAGTGGACACATTTTGGTTTTACATAACTGTTATTTTGTACCAAGCTTAACGTGTAATATCATATCAGTTTCCTTGTTATCAAATAAAGGTTATGATTTCACGTTTGTAAGAGATGTTGTCAACATCCACCTTAATCATGGTTTGATTGGGTCAGGTACACTAAATAACGGAATATATGTTTTAAACCAACTCCAAATTTTCAATGTCCAGAACACACTAAAAAGAAAGTCTCCAGATTTGAATAAAGCTTTCTTATGGCATTGTAGACTGGGTCACATCAATGAGAGAAGGTTGACTAAGTTGCATAGAGAAGGATATTTGGACTCGTTCGAATATCAATCTTATGACACTTGTCAATCTTGTCTCAAAGGAAAGATGACAAAGACTCCATTCACTGGACAAGGAGTAAGAGCGAGCGAGCTCTTAGGACTCATACACAGCGATGTATGTGGTCCAATGTCTACACATGCGAGAGGTGGTTTTTCCTACTTCATTACTTTCACGGATGATTACTCAAGATACGGATTCATTTATCTGATGAAACATAAATCCGAGGCTTTTGAGAAATTCCAAGAGTATAAGAATGAAGTAGAAAACCAAACCGGCAAAAGTATAAAGACACTTAGATCTGATCGAGGTGGTGAATACTTGAGTGCCGAGTTCCTAGGTTACCTAAAAGAGAAAGGAATTCTCTCTCAGCTTACTCCTCCGTACACTCTACAGCATAACGGTGTATCGGAGAGACGGAACCGAACCCTATTGGACATGGTACGATCCATGATGAGTAATGCTGAGTTACCGCGATCTTTCTGGGGTCATGCGCTAGAATCAGCGGCATATCTTTTGAACATGGTACCTACCAAGACTGTGCCTACCACTCCATATCAGATGTGGAGCGGAAAGAAACCCCATCTACAGTATATAAAGATTTGGGGATGTCCAGCTTTTGTTAAAAAGCAGCATGTGGACAAGCTCGAGGCACGATCAGTAAAGTGTTTGTTTGTGGGATATCCAAAGCACTCCAGGGGATATCTATTCTATTACGCAGAGGAACAAAAGGTGTTTGTTTCTCGTAATGCCCATTTTCTAGAGCATTAGTTTTTAGAAAAGGAATCAAGTGGGAGCGAAATAGAACTGGAAGAAATTCCAGAACCACAAACTGCTACTGAAAGTTTGGTAGAACCGGAGGTTCAAGAAGAACAAGACATTCCCGCACCCCTCCGCAGGAGTAGTAGGCCGTCTCATCCGCCTGAGAGATACTACGGTTTTCTCATAGACGGGGATAGAGAGGATTGCATCATAGATGATGATGAACCTACTGACTTCCAGCAGGCCATCCAGAGCGGCGACTCGGTACGATGGCTAGATGCAATGCGGACCGAAATGGAGTCCATGTACACCAACAAAGTATGGACTTTGGACTTTGCTCCAGATGGGGTAAAACCCATAGGATGCAAATGGATCTTCAAGAAAAAGATTGGTGTAGATGGACAGGTGGAAACCTATAAGGCTAGACTTGTTGCAAAGGGTTTTCGTCAAAGACCTGGTTTGGACTATGACGAAACTTTTTCTCCAGTAGCTATGCTCAAATCCATTCGGGTCCTTCTTGCTATTGCTGCCTTCCATGATTATGAAATCTGGCAGATGGACGTAAAGACGGCTTTTCTGAATGGAAATTTAGAAGAGAGCGTCTATATGGATCAGCCAGAGGGTTTCAATCAGAGTGGGAGCAGCGGGAAAGTATGCAAGCTGCTTAAGTCTATTTATGGACTAAAGCAGGCATCGCGGAGTTGGAACATCTGTTTTGATGAGACAGTCAAAGAATATGACTTTATCAAAAATCCAGATAAGCCGTGCATATATAGTAAAGTTGTAGCCAGAAGTGTCGTATTCCTCGTCTTGTATGTGGATGACATTCTATTGATAGGAAATGACATTCCTATGCTACAATCTGTCAAAGGATTCTTATCACACAGGTTCTCCATGAAAGACCTGGGTGATGCCTCTTACATTCTGGGGATCCGGATCTATCGTGATAGATCCAAGAGGATGTTGGGACTTTCGCAGTCCAGGTATATCGACACTGTACTGAAAAGATTCAGTATGGAAGATTCTAAGCGCGGTAATCTACCGGCTTGTCACGGAATCACCCTCTCCAAAGAGATGTCTCCCAAGACTGATTTGGAAAGGGAACGCATGTCTGTTATACCCTACGCTTCTGCAGTAGGCTCTATAATGTATGCGATGTTGTGTACCAGACCAGATGTAGCTTACGCACTGAGCGTGGTAAGCCGGTATCAGTCAGACCCAGCGGAGAAACACTGGATAGCAGTAAAGAACATTCTCAAGTACCTGAGGAGGACTAAGGAGATGTTCTTGGTTTACGGCGGAAAGGACCTCAAGATGGAGGCCTATGCTGATTCCGGCTTCCAGAGTGATAAGGATGACTCCAAGTCCATGTCGGGTTATGTCTTTACCCTCAATGGAGGGGCGGTCTGTTGGAAGAGTTCCAAGCAGGACACCGTTGCTGACTCAACGATGGAAGCGGAGTACATAGCTGCTTGCGATGCCGCAAAAGAAGCTGTCTGGATGAAGAAGTTCCTCACAGAACTTCAGGTGGTTCCTACCAGTGTTGGTCTAATACCTCTGTATTGCGACAACAACGGAGCTATAGCTTTAGCGAAGGAACCAAGGTCCCATCAGAAGTCCAGACACATCTTAAGGCGGTATCACCTGATCAGGGAGATCGTAGATCGCCGGGAGATCGAGGTAAAGAGAGTAAATACGGAGGATAACATTGCTGATCCATTCACTAAGGCCCTACCTCAGATTCAGTTCGAGAGGCTACTCGAGATCATCGGTCTTCGATACGCCAGTACATGGCCCTAGTGCAAGTGGGAGATTGTTAGTGTTTATGCCCTAGAAGGCCATTACTGTATCATACTAGTTTGTATATTACTTAATGGAAGCTTGGGATATTCACATGTATATAACAGTCTTGCTAAACATGGTAGTATGCTACTTGGTTTTTCTATCTTAATATGTGAGTGTACGTATTGATAGAGCTCTTAGGATCTTGCTTGTCTACCAGCGTTGTGATGGCAGTCACACTAGTGGGGGCTGGGTAGTCTACAAGCACATCCTTATTCAGGTCCCTGGTCGTTGGATTATCGAGACAGAGCATCGATACTCCGGAGTAGACTAGTGTGTACGCTTCTCATCCCAGTTGGGGAGATGGTCTGTCCCACAGCCGTCAGTACGTCGTACTGGAGATAGTATACAGGTGCTCGTTAGGTTACGAGTACACCGGACAGGACTCACAGGGAACTGTTGGTTGGTTTTATACCAGTCGTCAGTGAACAGTTCCCAGGTGACATGAGTACAGCGTAGTCCGCAGACTTGACACTGCTACTTCGCCTCGAGTGTATCCCACTGTTCTTAGATTGCTACCCTACCACGGCTCAAAGGAGTCATGCAAACAGGTAGCAGTTGGGTGCAGTCCCGAGCACTTGGAGGCAGTGGCGGTTAGACATGATTCGTCCCTCCTGGTATTGGGAGTAGATATCGCGCTGTGTCAGAGAGCCATTACGCAAAGACCCTGGCCAGGGCAAGCGAGATTTGCTGGTAGGTTCCAGTAGTTTCTCAGGGTGTAATGGGCTTCCCTCCGACACGACTTATACCGCTATTAGGGGACTGACGCTTGCCGCCCCCCTAGGCCCGATATGCGACAGTCTTGGACGAACGGACCGGACTGTATGGAGATTGTCACATCAGACTCAGTAGGAGTTCGGATGGGTTTCCTCATCGGCCTTCTTATCGACAACTACCTGGGGACCGTTACGTACAGCTAGTGCCGCTTGCGGTCTGTGGTTAAACTCACTGCCAGCGTAGTAGTCGAGTCTCTAGAGTCCCATACAGAGAGTTTCCTATTCCAGGCGAAACGATATAGAGGTCGTATGGTTTTACGACAAGGGTTCGGACGCATACATGCGTTTACGCGCGTACGACTTTCGGACAGTTTTTACCAGTCGGCTTTGGTTTAAGCCAGTTACTGGTATCCGGTTATTGGATTTTTACAGTCTAAAGTTTTTCCGTATTTTTGCGGAAAGGAGGGGCGTTCTCGTAATTATGCGGGAAGCTTCGAGAAGGTGGTGACTAAGGAGGATAAGGTGGCATATGAAGTGATTGTGATTAGTGAGTCACCTTGATGATTCATAGAAGTCTTTTGTCATTCTAATGAATCATCACAAGATATTTTCTAGCATGGTTGCTAAATTCTTTTCTTATTCTTTTCTTGAAAAAAGAAATGCTAGATATATATCTTCTTGACTCACTATTCTCTTATCATTTTTTATCATCATCTTCTCTCTCCTCAAGCTCTCATCTTCAAACCCTAATCCTTACACCTCATGTGTTGAGATCAAAGGATAAGAAAGACTAATCAATCCATAACCATCACTCTATTTCATTCTATCTTCTTTGATTAGCAATCCAAGAAGATTAGTTACCTCAAGTTAGAGGTTTAGTTTGGAGTTTTGCTCTCGGGTGGATCGTCTACTACCTAGAGAAGGCCGAGGAGAACAAGGATATCGTAAAGACGAAGGACTGGTTTCATTAGGTATAATCCCTAAACACAATAGTTAAGAAACACTTTGTGTTTGGTTATTTCTAGTTTAGCTTCGATTCAAGCGGTTAGTCGATGTTCGTTCACTAAACAAGTTCGTTTTTGAAAATTCCGCCTCCCCACAAGTATTGGGGTGTACTACATCGACTTACAGTGGCATTGTAGACTGGGTCACATCAATGCGACACGACTGGCTAAGTTGCATAAAGATGGATATTTAAATCCATTTGAATTTTCATCTTATGACACTTGCCAGTCTTGTCTCAAAGGCAAGATGACCAAAACTCCGTTTACGGGACACGGAGAAAGAGTTACCGAACTCTTGGGACTGATACTTACTGATGTATGCGGTCCTGTGTCTACACATGCCAGGGATGGTTCTTCGTACTTCATTGCATTCGCTGACGATCTCTCTAGATTCGGATATGTGTTCCTAATGAAACACAAATCAGAAGCTTTTGAGAAATTTAGAGAATATAAACAAGAAGTCGAGAACCAAACCGGAAAAAGTATTAAAATCCTTCGATCTGATCGAGGAGGTGAATACTTGAGCAATGAATTCCTGGACTTCCTAAAAGAGAATGGGATTCTCTCTCAGCTGACTCCTCCATATACACCACAGCACAACGGTGTATCAGAACGGAGGAATCGCACCCTATTAGATATGGTGCGCTCTATGATGAGCACAGCTGAGTTACCTATTTCCTTCTGGGGATATGCGCTGGAGACAGCAGCATACCTATTGAATCAAGTTCCATCTAAATCTGTACCTACCACACCATATGAGATATGGAGTGGGAAGAGACCATGTCTTAAACGAGTTAAGATATGGGGTTTCCCGACGTATGTCAAAAGGCAAAATCCGGACAAACTCGAGGCGCGGTCAGTTCTATGCAAGTTTGTGGGATATCCCAAACATTCACATGGATATCTTTTCTACCATACAGAGGAACAAAAAGTGTTTGTTTCTCGACATGCCACCTTTTTAGAAAAGGAATTTCTTGCAAAAGAAATTAGTGGCGATAAGGTAGAACTGGAAGAAATTCCGGCTACACAAACTCAAACTGAAGATTTAGTGGAACCAGAGGATTTAGTAGCTCCCAACGAACCTCAGCCTCTCCGCCGATCTAGTAGGGTTCCTCGCCAACCTGAGAGATACTACGGTTTTCTCATGGATGGTGGGAGCGAGGATTGCATCATGGAGGATGATGACCCAACTAGCTTCGAGCAGGCCATCACCAGTAAGGACTCAGTGAAATGGCTGGATGCTATGCGGTCCGAGATGGAATCCATGTACACCAACAAAGTATTGACTTTGGAAGTTGCTCCTGAAGGGGTAAAACCCATTGGGAGCAAGTGGATCTTCAAGAAAAAACTTGGTGTAGATGGGAAAGTGGAGACTTTCAAAGCTAGACTTGTTGCAAAAGGTTTTCGTCAAAGACTAGGTGTGGACTATGACGAAACCTTTTCTCCAGTGGTTATGCTTAAATCCATCCGGATCATGCTTGCCATCGCTGCATATCATGACTATGAAATCTGGCAAATGGATGTTAAGACCGCCTTTCTAAACGGTGATTTAGAAGAGTGCGTGTACATGACTCAGCCAGAGGGCTTCGTAGACAGTGGGAGCAGCGGGAAGGTGTGCAAGCTGCTTAAATCCATTTATGGATTAAAGCAAGTATCGCGGAGTTGGAACATCTGCTTTGACGTCGTTATCAAAGAGTTTGATTTCGTCAAAACCCAGATGAACCTTGTATTTACAAGAAGGTGGCAGAGAGTAAGGTTGTCTTCCTCGTATTGTACGTGGACGACATACTCTTGATAGGAAATGATATTCCTATGCTGCAATCGGTCAAGCTCTTCTTATCACAAAGATTCTCGATGAAAGATCTTGGTGATGCCTCCTGCATATTGGGAATTAGGATCTTTAGAGATAGATCCAAACGGATTTTGGGATTGTCCCGATCCAGGTACATTGACACCATACTAAAGAGATTTAGTATGGAAGAATCCAAGCGTGGGAACTTGCCCACGATCTCTGGAATCACTCTCTCCAAAGAGATGTCTCCCAAGACTGATTTGGAGAGAGCTCGCATGCAAGGAATACCCTATGCTTCGGCTGTAGGCTCTATCATGTACGCGATGCTATGTACCAGACCCGATGTTGCATACTCACTAAGTGTAGTGAGCAGGTATCAAGCTGATCCTGGAGAGAGTCGCTGGACAGCTGTGAAGAGCATTCTCAAGTACTTGCGAAGGACTAAAGAGATGCTCTTGGTGTATGGTAACGGAGAACACCAAGTGGAGTCCTTTACCGATTCGAGCTTCCAGAGTGATAAGGACGACTCTAAGTCGCAATCGGGATTTGTCTTTACCCTTTACGGAGGGGCGGTTAGCTAGAAGAGTTCCAAGCAAGAAACCGTGGCAGACTCGACGATGGAGGCTGAATACATCGCTACCAACGATGCTGCTAAAGAGGCTGTCTGGATCAAGAAGTTCATTACTGAACTTGGAGTGGTTCCATCCATTGAGCATCCAATACCTTTATATTGCGATAACAATGGAGCGGTGGCTTTGGCCAAGGAACCCAGGTCCCATCAGCGATCCAGGCATATTCTGAGGCAGTATCACCTGATCCGGGAGATAGTTAATCGCCGGGAGATCGAGGTCAGGAGGGTTGACACGAAGAACAACACGGCGGATCCACTCACGAAGGCCATTCCCCAGATACAGTTTGAGAGACTCTTCGGGATGCTTGGTATGCGATACTACAGCAGCTGGCCCTAGTGCAAGTGGGAAATTGTTAGTTGTATGTATGCCCTAGAGGCCAGTATTGTACAGACGATGTATATTATATTGGATGCTTGGACATATATAGAGATGACTTTCTTGCTCGATATGATAGTATGCTATCTGGTTTCTCTTTATCTTAACATGTATACTAGTCTCTTTAAACTGTCTTATAGTTACATGTTGGTAAAGCCCTTAGGATGTATACTTGACTACCTGGACTATGATGCAGATCATACTAGTGGGGACATGGTAGTCCATAAGTACATCCTTCAAGGTCCCTAGTCGTGGGTGTATCGAGACGGGGCATCGATATACCAGTGTAGACTAGCGTATACGCTTCTCGACCTATGAGATGGGCGATGGATGATCCCATATCCATTGGTGTTTGACATCAGAGATGGTATACGGGTGCTCAGTGGAGACTAGGTACACTGGACGGACTCGCCGAGAACTCCCAGATGGTATTATACCTCACGTCAGATGGCAGTTCTCAGGTGACACTTGTGCAGGTTAGTCTATAGACCCGAGATCGTCATAGAGTCTTGTGTGATTCCCACTGTGCTTTGATCTCCACCTTACCACATCCATGAGGGCATGCAAAACGGTGGTTTTTGGGTACAGTCCCGAGTCACATGGAGGCAATGAGCGATAGGAGGGGTTTCGTCTCTCCCGGTATTGGGGGTTGATGTTGCGCTGTGCTCGATTGGCCGTAACAGGGAAGTCCCTGGCCAGGGCTGATCAGAGATTTGCTGGTAAGTGTTACCAGTAGTTTCTCGACCCGTTATGAGCCTCACATCGGCACGACTTATCGGTTATTGGGTTCTGACGTTTACCACCCCTAGACTTGATATGCGACATATCAGACGAACAGACCGGACTGTACGGTAAGTGTTACTGGTTGGATTCACAGGAGTGTGAATGAGCTTGCTCGTCGATCTTCTGATCGCTCAATACCCGGGTGGCCGTTACGTTTAGCAGACCGCTTGCGGCTTGTGGGTGCTTGATATGATCATCATCTACTGCTGGCGTATTGACGAGTCTTTAGAGTCCTACGCAGAGGTTTCCTGGCTCAAGCGAAACGAAATAGGAGCGCATCTGAGATATGTGCGGGAGCGAGAATAATGCGTGTATGTGATACCGTATTCCATTATCGCAATGAATGTATCGATTGGTTGTATGCGATATAACCTAGTTATCTAATCGAAGATTGATTCGATAAGTCGATACATTGGATACTAGTCGGTTATATGCGACATGACCGGATCATTGAATCAAGTGTTGATTCAATGATTTAATGTATAATTATATATTTGATATATTACTTTGCATTAACTAGTATTGGTTCACTTTAAAAGAATTTTCTCACTTGATGTGCACATTGTATATGTGATATATTTTTGTGTACACTTAATTGTATCATGTTTGATGATACATATTAACTTGTGCATGTGTAAAGACTAAACCATGGTTATATGAATGGTTAGGGTTTTTGATTACTTATTCATATATTTATTTTGTTTATTTATTTTGGAAAAGCAAAAAGAAAATGGTGGCTTTTCTTGTTTCTTTCATGAAGCTTCATGAAGAGTTGAAATGTTGACCATTTTGTTTGCTTCCCTTAACTTAACCATTCACCTAACCCTAGTTTACTCTCTACACTTGACTATGGTTAGGATATGATAAGTATTCATATTAGTTTCTTTTTTAAAGAAGAAACTTATCATATTCTATCACCTTCTTCTTCTTCTTCTTTAAGAAAATGCTTGCCACCATTAATGGCATCTTGAGCAAAAGAGTGAGAAATCCAATTCTGAAGTGAACCCACCTCCTATTTCTTCATTCTCTACCTCTTGCCAAGTAGTATAGGGTGTTTACTTCACAAGTTTCATTGCTTGGTGAAGTAGGAGCTTGATCAAGTGTTGCCTCGACGTAGATCATCTTCGGCAACGAAGCCGACGACCTAGCCCGCCTATTTCTCTAATGGAGCCGATGCAAGAGTCCGGGATCCGACATGGACAGCGAGAGGACGTCTACGTGGAGCTAAGGAAGTGGAGAACCGGATCTACAAAGGTTGTAGCCTCTTTCTTTTAGTTAAATTGTTAACTAGTTTCACTTTTCGCCTAAACTCTAGTCAACGAATCCGTATTAGGGTTTATCGGCACTTGTAAAATTTGAAATTGGCATGATTGATGCCTTGTGAGACCTCATGAGCGTGCCTAGGAACCCTACAGCTAACGCTGAGGCAGAAGCTCGATCTCATTGTGCGGGATGCGCAGAGTCGTGAGGCAGCTCAGCGGGAAATCGATGAGAAGGTTTCATCCTGTTTGCAGCAATGGGCCCGAGTCGAAGCGGAGCTGGCCGCGGCGGCTGCTCATAAAAAGGAGCTGAGAGGAATGCCCGAGCGGCTTGCTGATTTGCTAAAATCGCCTCCTTCTCAATATACGTCTATGTATCGATTGTAATTTATGAATAACATGTATTCATTTCTTTTTTTTATTTTATATGATGTATCTCGTATTCAACTGAATTCATGAATAAAGGACACATTTTTTTATCTCCGACTATCGCTTTCTTTTCTCTGCTGTGTTGTTGGCATGTGATTTCAGCAAGTGTAACTTGTAGACGATAGATAACAGTCCATCTTGAACTCTTTATAAGGTAGCGATGGCTTAGGAAACAGGGTTGGGATCTGCCACCTAAGACTTTTCAACTTTATGAGCCATGAGGGTCTCATAAAGATTTTTCTCCCTACGAGTTAAGTGGATCACGTAGGTGTATTTTCTCTTTAGAAATCGTGAGGATCCCTAAGTGTGCTTTCTCTTGAGAGTCGTAAGGATCTCGCAAGAGAATTTTCTCCCTTACAAGTCGAAAGGACTCGTAAGTGGTTGATGAGTTGACTTATTCTCGAGTCGAAGCATTACTTCGACGGGGAGGTCGAGGGTTGACTTTCTCCGTTTTCTACGGTGTCGGGATCGACTTTCTCCGTTTTCTACGGTGTCGGGGTTGACTTTCTCCATTTTCTACGGTGTCAGGGTCGACCTTCTCCATTTTCTACGGTGACGGGGTTGACTTTCTCCGTTTTCTACGGTGTCGAGATCTACTTTCTCCATTTTCTACGGTGTCGGGATCGACCTTCGCCGGTTTCTATGGTGTCAGGATCGACCTTCGCTGTTTTCTACGGTGTCAGGATCGACTTTCTCCATTTTCTACAGTGTCGGGATTGATTTTCTCCATTTTCTACGGTGTCGGGATCGACTTTCTCCATTTTCTACGGTGTTGGGATATCGACTTTCTCCGTTTTCTACGGTGTCGGGATATCGACTTTCTCCATTTTCTACGGTGTCAGGATCGACTTTCTCCATTTTCTACGGTGTCATGGTCGACTTTCTCCGTTTTCTACGGTGTCGGAATCGACTTTCTCCGTTTTCTACGGTGTCGGGATTGACTTTCTCCGTTTTCTACGGTGTCAGGGTTGACTTTCTCCATTTTCTACGGTGTCGGGATCGACTTTCTCCATTTTCTATGGTGTCGGGGTTGACTTTAGATTGTCTGTGAACTGCAGAGACTTGGAACTGGGGACTTTGTCATGGCTCCGATTGGTAGTGTCGCGTCCGTGTCCTGCTGGCATAAGGAGGAACGCCGTTGCTGGTCTTCTGGGATGTAGATACTGCCACTGAGACCTGACTCTCCGTTTGATAGAGTTTGTTTGGACATGTGGTTCCCTTTTCGTTTATGCCTATGGATTGTATACAGGGGTCAGTATGGACTTACCTGCTGGAAAAATTTCATTCTTTCATTTTTTTATTTCTTTCCGTGATGCTCTATCATTTCAGCTTTTTATATCGCGAAAGTCGCGATTGCCCAATCATTTTGACTATTTTTCGCGGTGCCCAATCATTTCGGCTATTTTTCTTTTTACTCGCTGCTTTTTATTATGAGTTGCCCAATCATTTCGGCTATTTTTGTATGCATATATTTTACTTGCTGATTTCGTTGTAAGTTGCCCTATCATTTCAGCTATTTCATATGCATTTTTTTTAGTATGGAACTCAAGATCTGATACCAATCTTAGCATCAGCATCGCTGCGACTGGAATATTGCCAGGAGCAAATCATCATTTGCCGTGAAAGGACTTGGAATTTGATAACGATTTAGGCATCAGCATCGCTACCACTGGGACATTGCCAGGAGTGAATCATCATTTGCCTCTGTCGATTCGAACAAAGATGGCTTAGCAAATAGGGTTAGGATCCTGTCGACTAAGGCTTTTGACTTCATGAGCCGTAAGGGTCTCATAAAGATGTTTCTCCTTACGAGTCGTGAGTATCTCGTAAATGCGTTTTCTTTTTAAGAATTGTGAGGATTCTTAAGTGTATGGTCTCTTATAAGTCATAAGGATCTCATAAGAGCATTTTCTCCTTGCAAGTCGAGAGGACCTACAAGTGTTTGTTCACCAAATGAGGAAATTCCTCGTCATTGGTGGGACTTGGTGGGGGAGACGTTCATTTGTGCCCGTGGATTGTATACAAGGGTCAGTGTTGAGCCGCTTGTAGGGCAATCTAGGAAAGGTGATGGCTTAAGAACAGGTTCAGATCCCTATAGCTTAAGGCTTTTGAATCTTATGAGCCGTGAAGGTCTCATAAGAGGTTTCTCCTTACGAGTCGTGAGGATCTCGTAAGTGTAATTTCTCTTTAGGAATCGTGGGGATCCCTAGGTGTGTTGCTCCCTTGTGAGTCGTAAGGATCCTACGCAGGTATTTTCTCCTTACAAGGTCGAGAAGACCTCGCAAGTGTGCACGAATTTTTTTATGAGCCTGCTCCCTCTCAGGTTTTCACAAACTCGTCGGTAGCCCTGCTGTTTTTACTCACGGAGCCCTTTCGGGTTTTCATTTGTGACTATTTTGCTTATGGACATACCCTTTTTTTACGAGTCTGGGCCTTTTCGGGTTTTTACAAACATCGCCGGTAGCCTTGCTATTTTTACTCACGGAGCCCTTTCGGGTTTTCATCCGTACCCATTTTTCTTGTGGACGTACCATTTTTTATTGTCAGCCCTAGGATGCTGCGATTTGTAGTAGTTTACAGACGTTTCAGTCAGGCGTAGTATTTTTTCAAGAACCGACTGTTTATTGGCCTGAAGGATCTTTAGCCATGCATATTCATGAGCATTCAGCTCCACCTTGGTAGACCTTGTCTATGATGTACGGGCCCTCATAATTCGTCTCGAACTTCCAACGTTTGGCACGATTGGGGATCATAGGTCTTTTGACCACTAGCATGAGTTCGCCTTGGCGAAATGTCCTCGGCCTAGTCAATCTCCCGTATGAGGGTGTCATCTTCGCTTTGTAAGCCTCCAAGTTTTTCTGCGCCATGAGCCGAGTTTCATCGAGGGCGTCAAGCTCCTCGAGCCGAAGATGAGCATTCTCTTCGTCTGTTAGCTCGTAATGAACTGCCACTCGTAGAGAGGGTAACTCTATCTCCAAGGGGAGTACTGCTTCAGCGCCGAATACCAATGCATACGGCGTTGTGTTTGTGTCCGTTTTGAACGTGGTCCGATACGCCCAGAGAGCATTATGCAGTCTCTCGTGCCAGTCTTTCTTATTTTTGGACACCGTCTTCTTTATGATCTTCGTCAAGGTTTTGTTGAAAGCCTCAGCTAGACCGTTAGCTCGGGGATTATAAACCGACGAGTATCTCCAGTCTATATTATGTTATTGTGCGGAGCGGCTGATTCTGTGACTTCTGTAGGCCGGCCCGTTATCAGAGATAATCCGTCGCGGAGTGCCGAACTGATAGATGATGTGTGTCTTGAAGAAATAGAGAATATTCTCTGTCTTCACTTCTCTTAACGGTACTGCTTCTGCCCACTTGGAGAAGTAATCAGTTGCCGCCAATATGAACCGATGTCCTTTGGACGATGCTGGTTTTATAGGCCCAATTATGTCCGTTCCCCACATTTTGAACGGTCAGCTAGCTACTGTTGGATGTAGCGGGTTCGGATGCTGATGGACGAAGTCTCTATGAATTTGGCACGAGTGGCACTGCTTCGCGTATTCAAGGCAGTCCTGAATCATCATGGGCCAATAGTAGCCTATCCTTTTGATCTTCAGCTTCATCTTTGGCCCGGCTTGATGAGAACCGCAGAGTCCATCGTGAGTTTCTTGGATGACTCTCCTCGCTTCTTCCGGTCCCAGGCATCTCAGCCATAGAGAGTCGAACGATCTCTTATATAGGGTATTATTGACGAAGGCGAAAGACAGAGCTCGTTTCATAAGCTGATGTCTTGAGGATGCATCTTCCGTCATTTGATGGGATTTGAAGTAGTCTATAAAGACTTCTCTTCAATCTTTAGCCTTTTCTTGGTTCTCTATTTGTAGAGCCTTTTGCTTGGTCGCTTCCATTTCTTCAGACGACTTCGTGGACATTTCTGCTGGTGCAAGAACCCGACGGCTTTGTACAACGATCCTTTCGTCATCGAGATTTTCGTCAGCCGGTTCTTTGGCAAGTTTGGCTAATGCATCCGCCTTGCTATTCTCCGCTCGTTGTATGCTTTCCAGAGCGTAGGAAGGGATTTGGGTCAGCAATTGTTGCACTCTTTCGCCATATTTTACCAACTTCGGTTTGCACGTTTGATAGTCGTCGTTTACTTGACTAACGACCAACTGGGAGTCTCCGTATATAAAGAGGTTTTCGATTCCCATGTCGATAGCGATCTCAAGTCCTGCTATCAAGGCTTCATATTCCGCTTCATTATTTGTCCTCGCCTCTGTTAAGGAAAAGGCAAAGCGTATTATCTCTCCTTGCGGAGTCACGAAGATAAGTCCTATCCCAGATTTGATTATATGGGTGTTGTACTTTCTCTTCTTCATGGAAAATGCCCCTATCGAAGTAGAGTTCACATCGGGTATCACCCCCTCCTCTCTCCCTGTCGATCGTGTCAAACGTGTGCTCGTCCGGCAATTCACAATTTAGGGGTGAATCGGCAGGTATCGGATGGTCAGCGAGGAAGTCGGCGATGGCCTGGCCTTTCACTGCTTTGAGGGGTCGATAGATTATCGATAACTCCATCAAGAGAAGGGCCCATTTAGCGAGTCGTCCTATCAAAATGGCTTTTGACATCAAATATTTAAGAGGATCCACTTTTGATAGGAGATGGACCTCATGCATCAAAGCATAATGCCGAAGCTTCGTTATTGCGAAGATTAGCGCCGGGCAGTATTTTTCGATAGAGGAGTAGTTGTTTTCTGCCCCCAGGAGAACTCGACTCAAATAGTAGAGGGCTCTCTCTTTCCCATGGTCATTTTCCTGTGCCCATAGCGCGCCTAAAGAACCTTCAAGAATGGTTGTGTACAAGATGAGGGCTTTCCCTTGACTGGAGCGGTCAGTATCGGCGGATTCTGCAGGTATTGGTTGATTTCGTCCAGTGCGCTTTGGCATTTGCGATCCCAGACGAACGGGGTCCCCTTCTTCATTAAATGGATGTAGGGGCGGCACTTGCTGGAGAGATTGGCTATGAATCGTCAGATATATGCGAGCTTTCCTTGGAGAGACCGCAGTTGCTTGAGAGTTCTTGGCGGAGGCATTTCCATGATCGCCTTGATCTTCGACGGGTCTATCTCGATGCCCTGGTGTCACACGATGAATCCTAGGAATTTGCCCGAGAAAACTCCGAACGCACATTTCAGAAGGTTCATCTTCAGGTTGTATTTCCGAAGGCGCTGAAACACGATCTTCAGATACTCCCAATGCTCCTCATACGACTTTTTTTCACCACAAGGTCATCAATATAGCATTCGACGATTTAATGTATGAGGTCGTCGAAAATCTTTGTCATGGCCCTCTGATAGGTAGCACCGGCATTCTTTAAGCCGAAAGGCATCACTTTATAGCAGAATATTCCCAGGGGAGTTAAGAAAGCGGTATGCTTCTGGTCTTCGGGGTGCATCTTTATTTGATTGTACCCTGATGATCCGTCCATGAAGGAGAAGACTTCGTGAGTGGACGTGTTGTCTATCATCAGCTCGGTAACCGATACAGGAAAATCATCTTTCGGGCAAGCTTTGTTGAGGTCCCGAAAGTCTACGCGGATGCACACCGTCCCATTTTTCTTCATCACTGGGACAATGTTGGCAATCCAGTCAGGATACTGAACTTCTTGGATAAAGCCGGAGTCGATTAGCTTCTTGACTTCGGCGTTGATGCTCATTTCAAGTTCGAGCCGTATTCTCCTCGGTGCTTGTTTGACTGGCTTGACGTCCGGGGATATTGCCAATTTATACATAACTATTTCCGGATCTAGCCCCGGCATCTCGGAGTAGTTCCATGCGAAACAGTCTTTATACTGCATGAGCACATCTCTTAGCGTAGCTACCTATTCTTTATAAAGCAGCTCACTAACGAACGTAGGCCGCGAGTCGTGTGCCTTCCCCAAGTCTATTTTCCTTAGGTTATCCGCCGTGGTGTGTATTCCATCCTCCAATTCTTATGGCGCTGGTGGAAATTCCGAGATCAATTCCTCTTCACCCTCATTTTCGAAGCACAAGGACAGGTTATCCATGTTCTCGGGCACTCCTTCTTTTGGTAGCGTTATTGCGTGGCAGGTGCGAGATCGTTTCCAGGACCGAGGTTGATCTGGTTTTACCCTCGCCATATACATTGCCTTTGGCATATGCTTTTGCGGTGGGGATACCCTCTAACTGTTGGATAGAGTGAACCTGCCGAGCTGATATTGGTTTTCGACCCAGTTTTTTAAAGTGAAGCAGTCTTTGAGAGGATGTCCTATCGCTCAGTGATAGGAGCAATAATCCGAATGAGAGACCTCGTATGCTTGTTCGGGGTGTTTGGACTCCGGAAGCGTAATCATTTGATGTTTCATGACAAGATCGAATATCTTCCTTGTCTTATCTTGGGGAAAAGAATATGCTCAATCCATCTTTTTTATAAGAGACGGATCCCGGCTGCTCAATTCTATATCGCATGGCATTTTGGACCACTTTGCCGCTGTCGAACGTTTTTTCCGTTCTTTAGTTTGCTTTTGCCTCCGCGTCGGGTATTCTGTATGACGGGCTGGCGGCGAAGGGTATCGTTATTCTCCGTAGCCTGCTGAAAGAGGCGCTGCGTCCTGGCTTTCTCGTAAATGGCCATTTCACGGATGTGGTCATCCTGGGCCTTTTGACCCGCTTCCCTTATTGGCTTGTCCGTTTGTTCTTCAAATGACGGACTTGGATCTCGTTTTGGTTCAAACGTAGTGTCTTCTAATAGTGCATCTCCTTCTTTACTGAAGTCATGTATAACGTAGCAGCCATGGAATCGCTCCCGTTTCTTGGATCGAACATATCCAAGCCCGAACGTTTCTATTCTCCTGTTGGGAAATTTTCGCTGTGTTCCGGGGACGTTCCAGATCCTGTTGTAGAACTGAGCTTGTCGAGCTGTCTGTTTGAAGGATATGCCTTGGTGCCTCAACAGCCTTTTTAATCCTTCTGTGTAATATTTGGGCAGACGGATGGGCTGGAGCCTGTCAAGGGTAGAATCGGCACCATGCCAGATTTCTTTCTCCACTTTGGTTTCCGCGGATCGATAAAAGAGTATCGTCTTTTCATCTTTCCGCCTGGGAGGGATGTAGAACATCTACAGTTCATGCACACTATAGGTATCAAGTGTGTTGAGCTCTTTGTAGTGCTGCTATGGAACCATAGCGATTTGCAAATTCTTATCATCTCCAGCGAAGGCCTGTACTGATGGATGGACCGAGAATACCGCGTTGATCTCGTCTTCAGAGTCACTGCCAAAGACCAGAATAGGGGTAGACGGTCCCAGTTTGTTGCATTGGGGAGGTCCTGAATAAACTATCTCTTCCTCCTCCTCGGTATCTCTCCCAAAGACCGGAATAGTGGTGATAGCTTTCTGCTTATTCTCTGGTATATGGCATCTTTCCGTGTTTTCAAAGTCAGGTAGGAAGTACTTTGCATCTTCATACTTTCGGACTTCATTCACAGAAAATGGGTTCAGCTCTCCTGTCACGGTGTTGTTGGGGTAAAAATTTACACCCCAGTTGACCGAGTCAAAGTCAAGGTCAACCCCCAAGCTAGGTGGGCCCAAGCCCAGGTCAAGTGGACCCATGCCCAAGTCGAGCCCGCGGCCAGCCTCCCCATGCCAACAACGAAATCATGTCATAAATAATTTTTAAGTAATTTTTTATGCATGAATGTAAGCAAAATGGGCATAAAGCCAATATTTTTTAAGCCCATGGCTTATGTGCAAAATGAAATGGCATATGAGCCATGGGATGGGCAAAACTCCATTTTTTGCAAACCCCAAGGGGCTATATGTAAATATGTAAGCCTATATAAGGCAAAATAATGATGAATAAAGTAACACTTTTCATTCTCTCCAAAACAATTAGATCTGAGATCTTTTCTCCTTTCTCCTTTCTCAAGATTCCAAAACCTTCTTCTTTTTTCTGAATTAAATCAAGAGTTTTACTCTTCTTTTTCAAAAACAAAATAGTTTTCCACCACAAAACCCACAAAGGAGAACTTGGATCTGTCATCAGATCTCAAAAAGGAGAGATTTTGAGATCTCACATCTCTTGATCTTCAAGATCCAGCTAACAGAGGAGGAAGAAGAAGAACCCCTCTCATTAACCCCAAAAACACACTCAGGAGTCCAACTCCTCTCTGATTTCTCTTTCGAGAAATCTTTTTTTTAGGCTAAAAGCCTCTTTTTCTCACCGGCGCTCAAGCGCAGAGCGCCCGCGTGCCGACACGTGGCGCGTTTAAGCTCAAGCGCTCAGCGCTCGAGCGCAAAGCGCCCACGTGCCGACACGTGTCGCGCTTGCGCTCCAGCACAGGCGCTCGAGCGCAAAGCGCCCACGTGCCGACACGTGTCGCGCTTGCTCTCCAGTGCAGGCGCTCGAGCGCAAGTCGCCCCGGTGCCGACACGTGTCGCGCTTGCGCTCCAGCGCAAGCGCTCGAGAGCAAGTCGCCCCCGTGCCGACACGTGGCGCGCTTGCGCTCCAGCGCTAGCGCTCGAGCGCAAGCGCTCGAGCGCAAGTCTCCCCAGTGACGACACGTGGTGCGCTTGTGCTCAAGCGCAAATCGCCCCCGTGCCGACACGTGGCGCACTTGCGCTCAAGCGCCCGGCGCTCAAGCGCCCGGCGCTCAAGCGCAGAGCGCCCACGTGCCGACACGTGGCACTCTAGCGCCTGAGCACACAGCACCTAGGCGCACAGCGCCCAAAGTGTTGCCCCCACGCATCCTTTGGATGCCTTTTCCCCCTCTTTTTATGTACATAAATATATATATATACATATGTATACATATTTACACACACACATATTTCGCGACACTGTCCCTGTTAGAAAAAAAATTCTAACGGGGCACTGCCCCGCATCCCGCAAGGGGGCTGCTAGCCCCCTTGACCCCCAGCCCGCTATCCGGGTAGCGGGACCCCCGTAAAAACTGTAAGTCCACGTTGCCCACCCCGGTGCTTGCGGGGAGGCGGAAAACGGAATAAAAATCGGATTTTTATCGACTATAGGCAACATGGACTAGAGCTAGAAGGATCTTTGCTAAACAAAAACTTGCTAAAGCTAACTAGAAACTAACTAAGTGCTAGAAAGGTTATACCTTGGGCTTTAAGTCCTTCTCTCCTTGCTCCTTGGAGTGGTGGAAGGAGGTCACCTTGGTCGTCTTCTCGCGTCGAAGAAAGATCCACCCGAAAGCCTCAACCTTTGGCTTCAACTCCAAGCTAGAAGTAACTAGGGTGCAAGAAGTGCTAGTCCTTGAACCCTAGATGAGAGTAGAGATGATCAAGAGAGGGTTTTTCTCAAGCTCAAGTGTTTCTCAACACATGAGAGGGGAGAGCTTGAGGGAGAGGAAGAACAAGAGAGAGAAAAGAGATGATCGAATTATAATGGAATAAACCATTCTAACCAATATATGTGTATTATTTTAATTAGATAATTAGCTAGATAATTTTCATGGTTAATCAAGACATGACCATTATCATTTCATTTTTAATGCAAATTGCAAGGATCAAAAATCATCTTCCAAATGAAATGATGATGGTCAAAGTGTCAACTAAGGTCAACAAGTCAATAAGGTCAAATGGTCAACAACCATAACCATGCTCAATTATTAAACTAATATCAATTAACAATAATACACACATAAACAATAGGGTTAATAAAATGACAATAGCCATTAACCCTAATCAAGGTCCTCTCCCTCTGTCTCAAGCAACTGTGCATACGCACCCGCATTCATGATCCGAGGAACACGAATACAATGAGAAAAACCAATCCCAAATCATATACTAGGATCCGGCTTAAACCAAAGCCCGCTAGTATAAACTGTCCGGACAGCAAACGTGCACAAGTGCACGGACGTGAACGAAACCTGTCGCAAAACCATGCGACCTCTACTCATTTTGCCTAAAGGCGAATAGCTCTCTGTGTGGGACTCTAAAGACTCGACACTACGCTGGCAGTGGGTTTAACCACAGACCGCAAGCGGCACTAGCTATACGTAACGGTCCCTAGGTAGATGTCGATAAGAAGACTGACGAGGTGAACCCCATCTGAATACCTACTGAGCCTGTATGTGACAATCTCCGTACAGTCCGGTCTGTTCGTCTGATACATCGCATGGCGGGCCTAGGGGGCGGTGAACATCAGTCCCCTAATAGCGGTACAAGTCGTGTCGGAGTGTAGCCCAGAACACCCTGAGATAACACTGGAAACCTACCAGTATATCTCGCTTGCCCTGGCCAGGGACTACTCGTGTAATGGCTCTCCTGGACACAGCGCGATGTCAACCCCCAATACCGGGAGAGACGAATCCTGTCTAACCGTCACACCTCCAAGTGCTTCGGGACTGCACCCAAAAACTACCTGTTTGCACGACTCCTTTGAGTCGTGGTAGGGTAGTAATCAAAGTGCAGTGGGAACACACTCGAGGCGAAGTGATAGTGTCAAGTCAGCGGATTAAGTTGTACTCATGTCACCTGGGAACTGATAACTGACGATAGGTATAATACCAACCAACAGTTCCCGACGAGTCATGTCCAGTGTACTCGTAACCTAACGAGCACCCGTATACTATCTCAAGTACGACGTACTTACGGCTGTGGGACAGACCGTCTCCCATACTGGGATGAGAAGCGCATACACTAGTCTACTCCGAAGTATCGATGCCCTGTCTCGATAGTCCAACGACTAGGGACCTGTATAAGGATGTGCTTATAGATCACCCAGCTCCCACGAGTGTGAGCGCCATCACAACGCTGGTAATCAAGCAAAGATCCTAAGGGCTCCACTAATATGTATATCAGCAATATGCTAAAAGAAACACATGCACATATTAAAGCAGAGACAAACCAAGTAGCATACTACCATTTTGAGCAAGATTGTATATACAACTGTGAATATCCCAAGCTTCCATCAAGTAATATACAAACTAGTATGATACAGTAATGGCCTCTAGGGCATATACACTAACAATCTCCCACTTGCACTAAGGCCATGTACTGGCGTATCGAAGACCTATCATCTCGATCAGCCGCTCGAACTGAGTCTGGGGCAGGGCCTTGGTGAATGGATCTGCTGTGTTATCCTCTGATGCAACTCTCCGGACCTCGATCTCCTGGCGATCTACGATCTCCCTGATCAGGTGATACCGCCTTAAGATGTGTCTGGATTTCTGATGGGACCTGGGTTCCTTCGCTAAAGCTATAGCCCCGTTGTTGTCGCAATACAGAGGTATTGGGTCAACAATGGACAGAACCACCTGAAGTTCTCTCAAGAACTTCCTCATCCAGACAGCTTCTTTTGCGGCATCAGATGCAGCGATGTATTCCGCTTCCATAGTCGAGTCAGCAACGGTTTCCTGTTTGGAGCTCTTCCAACACACCGCCCCACCATTGAGGGTGAAGACAAAACCCGACATGGACTTGGAATCATCCTTGTCACTCTGGAAGCTGGAGTCAGCAAAGGCCTCAATCTGGAGGTCTTTTCCGCCATACACCAAGAACATCTCCTTAGTCCTTCTCAGGTACTTGAGAATGTTCTTTACTGCTATCCAATGTTTCTCCCCGGGGTTTGACTGATACCTGCTTACCACACTCAGTGCATAAGCCACATCCGGTCTGGTACACAACATCGCATACATTATAGAGCCTACCGCAGAAGCGTAGGGTATAATAGACATGCGATCCCTCTCCAAATCATTCTTGGGAGACATCTCTTTGGAGAGGGTGATCCCGTGACAAGCCGGTAGATTACCGCGCTTGGAATCTTCCATACTGAATCTTTTCAGTATGGCGTCGATGTACCTGGACTGCGAAAGTCCTAATATCCTCTTGGATCTGTCACGGTAGATCCGGATACCCAGAATGTATGAGGCATCACCCAGGTCTTTCATGGAGAACCTGTGTGACAAGAACCCCTTGACAGATTGTAGCATAGGAATGTCATTTCCTATTAAGAGAATGTCATCCACATATAATACGAGGAATACTACAGTTCTCGCTACAAATCTACAATAGATGCATGGTTCATCTGGATTTTTGATAAAGCCAAATTCCTTGACCGTCTCATCAAAACAGATGTTCCAACTCCGTGATGCCTGCTTTAGTCCATAAATGGACTTAAGCAACTTGCACAGCTTTCCGCTGCTCCCACTCTGAATGAAACCCTCTGGCTGATCCATATAGACACACTCCTCTAAATGTCCATTTAGAAAAGCTGTCTTTACGTCCATCTGCCAAATCTCATAATCGTGGAAGGCAGCAATGGCAAGAAGGATCCGAATGGATTTCAGCATAGCTACTGGAGAAAAGGTTTTGTCGTAGTCCAAACCAGGTCGCTGACGAAAACCCTTTGCAACCAGTCTAGCTTTATAGGTCTCAACCTGTCCATCTACACCAATCTTCCTTTTGAAGATCCACTTGCATCCTACGGGTTTTACCCTATCTGGAGCAATGTCCAACGTCTATACTTTGTTGGTGTACATGGACTCCATTTCGGTCCGCATTGCATCCAGCCATTTTACTGAGTCGACGCTCTGGATGGCTTGCTGGAAGCTAGTAGGCTCATCACAGTCTATGATGCAATCCTCTCTATCCCCGTCAATGAGAAAACCGTAGTATCTCTCGGGCGGATGAGACTACCTACTACTCCTGCGGAGTGGCGTGGGAATGTCCTGATCTTTCGAACCCTCTGGTTCTACTAAGCTTTCAGTAATAGCTCGTGGTTCTGGAATTTCTTCCAGTTCTATTGCGCTCCCACTTAATTCTTTTTCTATGAACTGGTGTTCTAGAAAGTGGGCATGGCGAGAAACAAGGACTTTTTGTTCCTCTTCGCAATAGAAGTAATATCCCTTGGAGTTCTTTGGATATCCCACAAACTTGCACTGTACTGAGCGTGCCTCGAGCTTGTCCGCATGCTGCTTTTTTATAAAATCTGGACATCCCCATGTCTTAATATGATTAAGATAGGATTTCTTCCCACACCACATCTGATATGGTGTAGTAGGCACAGTCTTAGTTGGAACCCGGTTCAAAAGGTATGCAGCTGATTCTAGCGCATATCCCCAAAACGATCACGGCAACTCAGCGTTACTCATGATGGACCGTATGTTCATCACAGAAAACTGCATTTTATACCGCCCATTCTTATGCTCGTTTGTTTATAGGCAGGTGCTTTTAATCCGTGTTTGCTACATATTTACAGGCTACAGGTTCCTGGTCCAAAATAACGCAAATGATACAAAATCTCTACTGTTACGTTAAAATCCAGGACATCTGTTGCCAGCAGAAAAAAGCCGGGTTCCGATCATCCGTATCCGTCCAGTGCCGCGTACCTGTTCCAGAGACAAGACAAATGACAGTGGTTATTCATGTCTCAGACAAGCACAAAGCACGAGAGGGGCAGCACAAAGCACGAGAGGGTCAAACACAAAGCACGAGAGGGACAGCACAAAGCACGAGAGGGAATGGTGCATTCAATGCATAAAGTGTTGATTCAAAAATTCAAACTTCCCTCCAAATTTTGGATGCATTCAAATTCAAAAATTCAAACTTCCCTCCAAATTTTGGATGCATTCAAATTCAAATTAAAGGAAATGTCTCTTTCTTTGCCTATAAAAGCAAACCATGGGCAAAGGAGAAGGGAGTCCAATTTTGTGTCCACTCTTTTGTAGTTTTTTGTATAGTTCTTCTTCTTCTTCTTCATTCTTCCTCCATGGAAATGTAGTGAGAGCATTGAGTGGATGTTAATGAAGATGAGGGTTTTTTATCTTTCTTGTTAGTTTCTTCTTCCCCTTGAGATTCTTGCTTTCTCTTGATCTTTCAACCTCTTCATTGAGCTTGAAAGGTTAAGAGTTTGTTATTGATCTCAAGGGTCGTATTTTCTCACAGGACTAGCACTTCATTTCACATGCGTTCTCTACCCTTCCCTTGATCTTGCAACCTCTTCATTGAGCTTGCAAGTTTAAGGGTTGGCTATTGATCACATGCTTATCTTGAGTCCTAGTTTCGTATTCTTTTTATCGCTTTTTATTACTTGCTTTTTATTACCTTGTCTTTAATTACTTGCATTTTATTCCATGTGCTTTAATTACTTGTATCTTTTCTTTTCTTTGTTCTTTTCTTTTTGTTCTCTTTTGTTCATTTTTGTGAATGATGTAATTATTATTGTTAAGAAGAAATACGGTATTATAAGTTAACATTTCTTTGCCAATTCCTTTTCCCGTTATTTTCCATTTGAACTTCGCCCAAACCATACGCAAGCGCTCCGTTAGGCACCCTACCCTGACAAGGTAACGGTGATTCCTAACCGCGACCGGTTGCGTTCGGTTTGGCCGGAGGCGAAAGCAAGATGCAAGAACGGAAGGACAAGGGTAAATAAGCCGGATTCCACGAATACCGCGCTTAAATCCGCTAATCCACGTTGTTGCCGATTGCTTAGCTTCAATTGGTCAAGACTCGGCTCAAAGGTTTTGAGTACGGATTTCTTTAGCTTACAATCTCGTATTTTTCTTAACAACTTTATACTTGCAAATAAACACACAGGTTAGACCGAACAAACATACAGATTCTTTATTGACTCGTCTAAGACAAGAAGGTAAGATAACACCATCTCCCTGTGGACCGACCCGTGCTCACCGGCTAGCTGCATAGCGACACCGTCCTGATCGCGGTTACACTTTAAATCTTTGAACATCCGACACGCCAAAAGCGTGCGATCAAATGGCGCCGTTGCCGGGGAGACGGTAGCGTATTTTCTTTCTTGTTATTCGGGTTAATATTCTTTTTGTATATATATAAAAAAAAATATTCTTTTTGTTTTTTTTGGACAATATTTTTGTGGGCAAGTGTGCAGATTTTTGCAGATTTGCAAACTGCGATTATGGGAGCAAAGTGTACGATTAAAGTTAAGGTGATTACGGAGTACAGTGCCAAAGATCCGGGTAGTTTGACCCGCGCAAGCGAACCTTTCAAGCTTACCGGATTCGATTCAACGGGGGTTTCTTAACCCAAAACTTAAACGGTACGTACTTTACTAACACCTTCTTCTCAAATCCGACGCTTCCAATATACTATTCTTTTGCAGGATTCTTTGCAAGTTCGCTAGCAAACGCCAAAATTGACTAACCCGTATTTGTTGCAGCGCCGCGCTTAAAATAAAAAACGATTGTTTGATTCTTTATAGAATTTTTTGAATTGCGCATTGCATCAATTAATACGGACTTAAGGGCAAGCGAACCCCACAACATACGGTAAAGGATTTCATCACCTTTTCCGTGGCCCACAAATCACGAACTTGAGCATAACGATAACCCGCACAAATTTTAAAAGAAACTAGACTTTAAGCCTTAAGGACTTCGCGCTCACTAGGAGAAGTTAACTGTATTTAGAAGCTTGCTTAACGGTATATTGTTTACGGGGTGTCTAGGAAAGTGTTAACGGCGAAACCGCCAAAAGAGAAAGGGTTATTTAATTAAGGAACTTCGCGAAAGCGTTGGAAAACCTCCCCTTATCTCTGCACTTACCTGGCCTCGTGATCAGTGTATCTTGAGCCTGTTTCTCGACACAGTTTTACTTCGACAATCAAGTTCTCGAGCAGGTCTAGTTGACCTAGATGAACCCTAGAACGATTAGGTGTGTGGTATTTTTGTATCGTGATTATTTTTGTCCATATTTTTTTTGTGTATATTTCATTCTTTTGCTAACAACTAACTAAAAAATAAAAAAAAATAAATAAAAAAAAATCACATTCTTTTCCCCCTCCTTTTCTCTACCTTTCTTTCATTCTCTCTTCATATCATGGGTACTCCACCTCGCAAAACTCTTGCCGAACTTTGGTACCCACAACCAGACATCACTTCTTACGGTTCTTGCTTTGGCCGAACATCAAATGATCCCTCCATGCCAAAAATTTCATTGAAAGATCGGATAGACGTGTCTAGGACGAACAACTGGACCCCGCAATCCACTTCGTATCAACCGTTTCAAACATTCACCCCTTCTTGCGTTGATACACCTTTTGAAAATCCAGTTGTAACCCCAAGACCAATGTCTCTTGCTGAACATATCGAACAATCCCGTAGCCGATCTTTCACTCCTGTCACCACTTCAAATTCTTGGGATCAACAATTCCATTCACATTCTTATCCCAATGTTGATCCCACTCCTGTCCAGCCATTCAATTCCTACCAATCCTACCCTACTTTTGCACCTTCCCTAGACATTGCTTCTACACAGCCATTTGGGGGTTTCCAGTATCCAAACGACTTCGAATCTTTTACTGAAACCCCATCACAACCTATGTCTAGTCTGGAACAGTCGTTGGAAGACTTTAGGGTAGCGTCAAGCCAACAGATGATGGATTTGAATGCGTCCTTGGCCGCCCTCATGCAACCTAGTGACCCGGTAGCTAGTTTTCAACTAGCTCCAACTTTTTCAATGTATGATGCGGCGGCAGGACAGGCTGTGAATTTGAGTGGAGAGAGTGAGATGTACCCCCTTCCAAATCAAACCTACCCATCCCAAATTGAATCCCACACCTCCTGTTTTGAAAGTCTATCGAGTATCCCAAATGAATTATCAGTTGCAGATAGAATGTTTCATGAGTTGTGCGACTTTGTAGTGTTTGATTTGCCAGATTGTGAAGGGTCCCCTCCAAGTGAAACCAATCCCTATCCTTTTGACCTCTACACCTCCATCTTAGAACCAGAATCGATTGATATCCATGCTTTTGTTGAGGTGTCGGAGAATTTTGATTTTCACTTGATTGAGGATATTGACGCTGGGAACATTTTGGATGATGAAACCGTAGATTTGGCTGAGTTTATCTCTTCAAATCATCATCCCGAGTCTTTAACTGTTTTTCCCGAACTTCATATGCGTCTTGATATTGATGATAAAGGCATGGATGAGATAAATTTTGAGGAGAATATTGAGGATAGTACTGAGGATGAAACAGTTTTAATTGATGAGTCGGATTTTCCAATTCATCCTATTCCATCCACTGACTGTGTACACCCTCCTGAACCTTTCACCGATAACCCTCCTCGATCACTTCCCTCCATTCTTTCCATCGTTCCGACCTTGTAAGAACCCGTATCACTTACATTTCATATGTCTGGTTTACCGAGTTCGGCGTACCCATGGTTTCTCACGAACCTTGAGGGATTTGACCCCATTTCTCGACGAGTAAATATATTAGCACAATCACTCTTCACACATCGGTCATCACAAATTGTGCTAATCTATTTACTCCATTTGCACCCCCAAGTTCGTATTCCACTTCTTTTTCCCTTCCGCCATTCTTCTTCTTCTGATATACCGAGACCGTATCCCGCTTCTTCCTCCATACGGTCTCGCGTAGTCTCCATTTCTTTTCTCTACGCCTTCTTCCACCAACCGGTACATTATAGCGATAAAATCTTTGAATGGTTGGTGTTAACTTTTGGCCTGTGTAAGGCCTTGTATAGATTGGTACTGTTCTTCCCCCCTAATCCTGAACTTCAATGCTTAGCAGTGGAAACACTGTTTTACTTAAGTTTGGGGGGGGACACCTTTTTTTGTATATATCTTTTTGGTTTTTGTTTTGTATATAATTTGTTTTTAAGGAGCGCCGGCAATTTTGACCCTCTTGGTATAGCCTGACAGTGAGGGCACTGTCAAGTTTAAGTTTGGGGGTGTGCTCGGTAAGCTTTCTTCCTTCGCATTCATATGTATATTTTGCATCTGCATAGTAAATCCATAAAATCCATAAAAATCTGAAAATTTTCTAAAAATATAAAAACTTTTTGTCAAGTTAGCTTGTGGAAGAACTCTGATTCAACATTCGACGGTTTTTGTTTGAAAAAATAGGAATAACTAAATCTTATGTTTAGATTTTGAAAACCTGGAAGATAACTCTCCTTTGAAGTTAACTATAGCTGATATAAGTCTTTACATCACACTACACGTGTCGTGAATTTTGGGAATTAGATGACAAGTCTTTCATGTTTAAACTTTTAAACAGATAAATGATTTTCTGAGGATCAAATAGGTTTGTTCTGAAATAAGTAATGTCAAGAATAGTTTATAAAGTAAAGCGAATATGAAGGAATGTTATTGATGCCGTAATTAGAGCTAAGTCTGAAAAATAACCCATCTGAAACTTGATTGGAATGATTACACACCAAACCCACTAAACACGTCTTTTATCCAAAAAATAATTGAACTACCGGTTATATCTCCGTTCGTATTGAATCATCATGTTTTCACGCCAAACTGTCTTTTGTTTTTGGATCTAGGTAACTTGAGTAATTAAGTCCGCTGGGGTGTTTCTACACCTAATGCCCTAAAACCAACTGGTTTGGGTGCATTGGCCCAAAGCTCGCTAAGAAGCCTAGAAAGTCCAGATAAAAACAAAGTCAAGCAAGTGTTCTCTCCGAGTTAAAATTCCTAACGGTTCTTTGTGTGAGAATAATCTTGATAAAAGACAAGCTTTTATAAAAAAATTTAACGGAGATATGAAGGTTTTACTCTATGATAAAGACTATTGCACGTTCACAGAGGTGTGTATGAAATGAAAACAAGAAAAAGGTGGAGTGAAGAATAAGACCTAGTTTCCTGTTAGGGAAGATAGAAATTCTGAAGTTGAAACTTTACTGGAAAACGAAACTTGAAAAATACTTAACTCTTTATAAAACTTATGTGATCCTTTTAAAATTTTTATCTAGGCTTTATTGTGTGACATGATGACTTTAATCGATCCTTCTGGAACTTTACGACACTATTTGCACTACACGTAAAGACATATAAAATCTTTAGTTAAATAAGAAGCGAGGTGTGAAAAATAAGGGTTCGATAGTCTAGACTTAGGATCATAGAATTATTATTTTCTGAAACAAAACTTTAGGGTTTGAATCATAGTTATTTCGCAAAACTAGCTTGACGGGATTTTGTGGGTGTAATCCGCTGAAAACCCTCAGGAGACAACACTCCTCCTACTAGGGACACCTAGAGGTTTAACGGCTTGTTGCACACGCTCAGTGCAATCGCGTTCCCCGCGAAAGTGCGGTTAGGATTCTCTTTTGTGAATAAATGGTTTTGCTCGGGACGAGCAAAAGATAAGTTTGGGGGTATTTGTTCATCACAGAAAACTGCATTTTATACCGCCCATTCTTATGCTCGTTTGTTTATAGGCAGGTGCTTTTAATCCGTGTTTGCTACATATTTACAGGCTACAGGTTCCTGGTCCAAAATAACGCAAATGATACAAAATCTCTACTGTTACGTTAAAATCCAGGACATCTGTTGCCAGCAGAAAAAAGCCGGGTTCCGATCATCCGTATCCGTCCAGTGCCGCGTACCTGTTCCAGAGACAAGACAAATGACAGTGGTTATTCATGTCTCAGACAAGCACAAAGCACGAGAGGGGCAGCACAAAGCACGAGAGGGTCAAACACAAAGCACGAGAGGGACAGCACAAAGCACGAGAGGGAATGGTGCATTCAATGCATAAAGTGTTGATTCAAAAATTCAAACTTCCCTCCAAATTTTGGATGCATTCAAATTCAAAAATTCAAACTTCCCTCCAAATTTTGGATGCATTCAAATTCAAATTAAAGGAAATGTCTCTTTCTTTGCCTATAAAAGCAAACCATGGGCAAAGGAGAAGGGAGTCCAATTTTGTGTCCACTCTTTTGTAGTTTTTTGTATAGTTCTTCTTCTTCTTCTTCATTCTTCCTCCATGGAAATGTAGTGAGAGCATTGAGTGGATGTTAATGAAGATGAGGGTTTTTTATCTTTCTTGTTAGTTTCTTCTTCCCCTTGAGATTCTTGCTTTCTCTTGATCTTTCAACCTCTTCATTGAGCTTGAAAGGTTAAGAGTTTGTTATTGATCTCAAGGGTCGTATTTTCTCACAGGACTAGCACTTCATTTCACATGCGTTCTCTACCCTTCCCTTGATCTTGCAACCTCTTCATTGAGCTTGCAAGTTTAAGGGTTGGCTATTGATCACATGCTTATCTTGAGTCCTAGTTTCGTATTCTTTTTATCGCTTTTTATTACTTGCTTTTTATTACCTTGTCTTTAATTACTTGCATTTTATTCCATGTGCTTTAATTACTTGTATCTTTTCTTTTCTTTGTTCTTTTCTTTTTGTTCTCTTTTGTTCATTTTTGTGAATGATGTAATTATTATTGTTAAGAAGAAATACGGTATTATAAGTTAACATTTCTTTGCCAATTCCTTTTCCCGTTATTTTCCATTTGAACTTCGCCCAAACCATACGCAAGCGCTCCGTTAGGCACCCTACCCTGACAAGGTAACGGTGATTCCTAACCGCGACCGGTTGCGTTCGGTTTGGCCGGAGGCGAAAGCAAGATGCAAGAACGGAAGGACAAGGGTAAATAAGCCGGATTCCACGAATACCGCGCTTAAATCCGCTAATCCACGTTGTTGCCGATTGCTTAGCTTCAATTGGTCAAGACTCGGCTCAAAGGTTTTGAGTACGGATTTCTTTAGCTTACAATCTCGTATTTTTCTTAACAACTTTATACTTGCAAATAAACACACAGGTTAGACCGAACAAACATACAGATTCTTTATTGACTCGTCTAAGACAAGAAGGTAAGATAACACCATCTCCCTGTGGACCGACCCGTGCTCACCGGCTAGCTGCATAGCGACACCGTCCTGATCGCGGTTACACTTTAAATCTTTGAACATCCGACACGCCAAAAGCGTGCGATCACCGTACCATATCCAATAGGGTTCGGTTCCGTCTCTCCGATACACCGTTGTGTTGCGGAGTGTATGGAGGAGTAAGCTGAGAGAGAATTCCATTCTCTTTTAAGTAACCCAGGAACTCGGCACTCAAGTATTCACTACCTCGATCAGATCTCAGTGTCTTTATACTTTTGCCTATTTGTTTTTCTACTTCATTCTTGTATTCCTGGAATTTTTCAAAAGCCTCGGATTTATGTTTCATTAAGAAGACATAACCGTACCTTGAAAAGTCATCCGTAAAAGTAATGAAGTAAGAATAACCGCTTCGCGCATGTGTAGACATTGGACCGCACACGTCGCTTTGTACGAGTCCCAAGAGCTCGCTCGCTCTTTCTCCGTGTCCAGTAAACGGAGTCTTTGTCATCTTTCCTTTGAGACAGGATTGACAAGTTGCATACGATTGATATTCGAACGGATCCAAATATCCTTCTGTGTGTAACTTAGTCAACCTTCTCTCATTGATGCGACCCAGTCTACAATGCTATAAGAAAGTTTTATTGATTTCTGGAGACTTTCTTTTGTGTGTATTCTAAACATTGAAAAACTGTGGTTGGTTTAATACGTATATTCCGTTGTTCAATGTACCTGACCCAATCAAAGCTTGATTAAGGTGAATGTTCACTACATTACTTACAAATGCAAATTCATAACCTTCTTTAGATAATAAAGATATAGAAATGATATTACAGGTTGCATTTGGTACATAATAACAACTACGTAAAACCAAAAAATGTCCATCCGACAATCCCGGGTGATAGTCCCCCACGGCCTCAACATCCATGCTAGCACCGTTCGCAACTCTGAGGGTCATGTCACCTGCCTTCAAAACTTTACGCTTTCTCAACGCCTGCAAAGAATTACAGATATGAGATCCTGATCCGGTATCCAATACCCAGGAAGTAGAGTTTATCGATAGACAGTTTTCAATAACATACACACCTGAAGCTGAAGCTGCAACTCGCTTCAAATCCTGTTTTCTGGCTTTCCAAGCCTTGCAATCCTGTTTCCAGTGACCACTTTTGTGACAATAGAAGCATTCTTCCTTCCCCACTAGCTTTCCCGCTATCTTTGTTGCTTTTCCTTTTCCCTTCGTATCCACTTTACCGACACCGCCTCTTGGTTTGGCGGGGGCTTTCTTCTTCTTACCCTTGGCTTTCGCCCTGGATCTAGAAGAGGAAGATCCTCCTACAAACAAAGTGGATGTCTCCCTACCTTTCTGTAGGGTGCCCTCAGCACTCCTCAACATGTTCAGAAGTTCGGAAAGTTCTACATCTTTTCCTTGCATGTTGAAGTTAAGAATAAGCTGGGCGTAAGTGGAAGGAAAGGACTGGAGAATCAAATCAATATAGAGTTCATTCTCCAATGTGGTCCCAAGGTCCGCGAGCTCCTCAATGTAGCCAATCATCTTAAGCATGTGTTCCGCTACCGATGATCCGACGGCCAACCTTGCCGAAAATAGCTTCTTCGACACTTCGTATCTTGCGATACGAGACTGCTCTCCATACAGTTCTTTTGTATGGAGAAATATGGACTCAAGGTCCATATTCTCGTGCCTCCTCTGATGTTCGTTGTCCATCGAGGCTAATACGAGGCATTTGGCCTTCGCGCAAGCTATCTCCCATGTCTTACGGATTTCCTTATCCGCGACGCTGGAGGTGGGACCTGGGACAGGGGGAGCTTTGGTGGTAAGGACATACCACAACTTGTCATAAGTGATTGCCATCTTGACATTCCTGAGCCAATCTTTGTAGTTTGGCCCTGTCAATATGTTTTTATCTAGTAATAACTTAAGTCCGGTCATGTTGAATGGTCGCTGCAATTAGGAGAGAGAAAAGAAACACTTTAGCATGATGCTCTTGCAAGTTTAGAGTGGTTTTTAATTTGTCTAAACTGGATGGCTCCCACTGTCTCTCGAATCCCTTCTCAAACCGTAAAGAAAGGACTAGTCAGGATCAATCCCACCGTACAATACTTGCTTAACCGTTTAGCCAGGCCAGTGTCGGTACTTCGAGGGAGGTTTTCCAACGCTTTCACGAAGTTCCTTAATTAAGTAACCTCTTTTCCCTGTGGGCGTAGCCCCGCTAACACCTTTCTAGACACCTACTAAGTTTATAGCATTGATCGTTAAGTGAGAGTTTTCCCGAGGAGTAGCATATACTCACAGTAGGATCGGGATCCAGATATCATCGCGTGATAAGACCGAAGGAATCCTACCAGAACTATCACACTCCAAATGGTATGCAGCGCTAGCAAGTTTCAGTACTTATGAAACTCCCGATGTGGATTTTTTCCCCATGCTCTTATGTCCTTGACTTTGGCCAAAATATCATAAGTCACATGTCAAGTTCTACCCGTCATTCTCCTGGTTAATTTGGACCCGCCCGTACCTACCCTTGACTTTGGCCAAAATGGCAGCACGACTGTCCCAAACCAACGCATCTATCTATGCTTGCACATGAATACCCAATAGCTACCAATCACTATGCCTTGACTTTGGCCAAAATACATAGCTTGAATACTTTTTGACCATCATGTGGAATGACGGAGGGCTACGAATGGTTTTGGCGAAACCGTGAACGTAGTGAACTTGATCTAATCGATGGAACGAGATAGCTTTTAAAAGGAGAGATTCAAGCTCCGCGTTTAAAAGTTTTGTTTTGAAAAGAACCGAGTGGTTTTCAAAGTGTTCCAATCGACTTTTACTTGGTTTATTTTCTCGCATTAGTTCTTTTAATGCGTCCCATCATTTAATCCTACCATTGCAGAAAACAACCAAAATATGACGTACGCTTATGCCATTCGCATTCGCCACGGGGCCCCGTCATCACCCGTTAGGTTACTTAACTAACGACAGAGCGGGGACTGGGCTAGCGCGGCTGTAAAACATAAGCAACGCCTAAATAGTTATCATATATAAATATATAGCAATGATAGACATTACAGATCACAGATGAATACATTGGATATACTAGGAATCCGCAATCCGTTCGAGCCTGCAACGAAAAGAGGATTACACGGTCGCGGTGAATAGCCAATACCCCACCCAAGACCCCTACGGGTGCGGCAAACTACCCGTCAATTACCCGAAGAGAAGCAACCTCCCTCAACACCGTGAGTAGGCCACTCGGCACTTCGAGATACCCGGTAGTTTGCGCACCCCCTCCATGGGTCTATCCTAGGAGCAAAAACAGTAAAAAGAATTATACAATGACGGCTACAAGCCCGACCCGGTTGTGCGGCCAAACAAATAATAATATTACATCAATTTACATATTACAATGAATGAAAGAAAAGCAACACTCATCTCACATCCACCCCGGCTATTCATCCGCGACAATCCAACCCATTCATATACACATACCATCATCAATCACAGAACACAGATATGTATAACCCCGACTAATCGACATATAGCGATTAGCCGACGTTCAATACATGCAAACATCACAGATATAACCTTTATAGTCAAAGTGTGTTGAAGTTCGAAAAAAAATACGGATTTATAGGCCCCCAAAAATGAATTTCTATTCTGGAAAACCTGGGCACATATAAACCATCTTAAAAATCCTAAAACCAAGCCAGAGATACACTGCACCAAACTCGACTCAGTGAAGAGTCAAAACGGCGGCGGTTCCGCGGCAATAGCTTGCTATTGCCGCTGAACCGCGGTGGTTTAGACGACTCACTGGACCGGGTTTGGTGGTTTTCTTCACAAAACCCTGAGACGATTTTTGGAGTATAACAAATTTTGTTTTGACCAGAAAAAATTTTAACAGAAAACTAGGGTTTTGATATTTTGGTTTTTCGATTTTTCCGTTTCGAACTTCGATACACTTCACTACCTTGCTAGTTTATGTTTAGTTAGGCTCTGATACCACTGTAAGTCCACGTTGCCCACCCCGGTGCTTGCGGGGAGGCGGAAAACGGAATAAAAATCGGATTTTTATCGACTATAGGCAACATGGACTAGAGCTAGAAGGATCTTTGCTAAACAAAAACTTGCAAAAGCTAACTAGAAACTAGGTAAGTGCTAGAAAGGTTATACCTTGGGCTTTAAGTCCTTCTCTCCTTGCTCCTTGGAGTGGTGGAAGGAGGTCACCTTGGTCGTCTTCTCGCGTCGAAGAAAGATCCACCCGAAAGCCTCAACCTTTGGCTTCAAATCCAAGCTAGAAGTAACTAGGGTGCAAGAAGTGCTAGTCCTTGAACCCTAGATGAGAGTAGAGATGATCAAGAGAGGGTTTTTCTCAAGCTCAAGTGTTTCTCAACACATGAGAGGGGAGAGCTTGAGGGAGAGGAAGAACAAGAGAGAGAAAAGAGATGATCGAATTATAATGGAATAAACCATTCTCACTAATATATGTGTATTATTTTAATTAGATAATTAGCTAGATAATTTTCATGGTTAATCAAGACATGACCATTATCATTTCATTTTTAATGCAAATTGCAAGGATCAAAAAGCATCTTCCAAATGAAATGATGATGGTCAAAGTGTCAACTAAGGTCAACAAGTCAATAAGGTCAAATGGTCAACAACCATAACCATGCTCAATTATTAAACTAATATCAATTAACAATAATACACACATAAACATTAGGGTTAATAAAATGACAATAGCTATTAACCCTAATCAAGGTCCTCTCCCTCTGTCTCAAGCAACTGTGCATACGCACCCGCATTCGTGATCCGAGGAACACGAATACAATGAGAAAAACCAATCCCAAATCATATACTAGGATCCGGCTTAAACCAAAGCCCGTTAGTATAAACTGTCCGGACAGCAAACGTGCACAAGTGCACGGACGTGAACGAACCCTGTTGCAAAACCATGCGACCTCTACTCATTTTGCCTAAAGGCGAATAGCTCTCTGTGTGGGACTCTAAAGACTCGACACTACGCTGGTAGTGGGTTTAACCACAGATCGCAAGCGGCACTAGCTGTACGTAACGTTCCCCAGGTAGATGTCGATAAGAAGACTGACGAGGCGAACCCCATCTGAACTCCTACTGAGCCTGTATATGACAATCTCCGTACAGTCCGTTCTGTTCGTCTGATACATCGCATGGCGGGCCTAGGGGGCGGTGAACGTCAGTCCCCTAATAGCGGTACAAGTCGTGTCGGAGTGTAGCCCAGAACACCCTGAGATAACACTGGAAACCTACCAGTATATCTCGCTTGCCCTGGCCAGGGACTACTCGTGTAATGGCTCTCCTGGACACAGCGCGATGTCAACCCCCAATACCGGGAGAGACGAATCCTGTCTAACCGTCACTGCCTCCAAGTGCTTCGGGACTGCACCCAAAAACTACCTGTTTGCACGACTCCTTTGAGTCGTGGTAGGGTAGTAATCAAAGTGCAGTGGGAACACACTTGAGGCGAAGTGACAGTGTCAAGTCAGCGGACTAAGCTGTACTCATGTCACCTGGGAATTGATAACTGACGATATGTATAATACCAACCAACAGTTCCCGACGAGTCCTGTCCAGTGTACTCGTAACCTAACGAGCACCCGTATACTATCTCAAGTACGACGTACTGACGGCTGTGGGACAGACCGTCTCCCACACTGGGATGAGAAGCGCATACGCTAGTCTACTCTGGAGTATCGATGCCCTGTCTCGATAGTCCAACGACTAGGGACCTGTATAAGGATGTGCTTATAGATCACCCAGCTCCCACGAGTGTGAGCGCCATCACAACGCTGGTAATCAAGCAAAGATCCTAAGGGCTCCACTAATATGTATATCAGCAATATGCTAAAAGAAACACATGCACATATTAAAGCAGAGACAAACCAAGTAACATACTACCATTTCGAGCTAGATTGTATATACAACTGTGAATATCCCAAGTTTCCATCAAGTAATATACAAACTAGTATGATACAGTAATGGCCTCTAGGGCATATACACTAACAAAAACTCTGTGTGGCCCCCGATATATCCAAAACCCCCCTTTCAAAACACAACACACGCACACTGCACATTGAGTTCGCATGACCAGTTTAACCCGTCAATCGGAGGTTCCCTCGCTCCAAAGGCGAGGGGTAATTAACGGCAGCTTAGTCCGCGGCTGCCGGAGATTCGGATCCCCACAATCATTAAACCCCGGCCTATCCTAGGCAGGGGGAATCTGTAGTACGCCTGACAAGCGCGCGCGTATTCCCATCTCAATGGGGTGACGAAAAACACCCTACAGATTCTGGCACGCCCGGTGGGACCATCTCTCCTCCCATATTTCGGGTTAAATGTTCATGCGAACTCAATCAATATACATATCGATTGCCTATACTGAAATAATGTTTCTATTTACAGGTTAACAATTTCCAATTGCCATATTCGATGCAAGTCGGTATTTGAACGATTTTTCTTGGCCCCAACTGGGGGCAAGGCCATCAACACTGACAAAGTAATAAGGCATCTCGGGCAAACTCCAGCGGTGCCCCTTACAGCTACTCAATCAGGTATCTTCTCTAAGCACCTCGTCACACGACCTCTAAGTTGTTAAACTGGAAACAGAGGACCACCAAGTCGTTAAACTGGAAACAGATGACCTCCAAGTCGTTAAACTGGAAACAGATGACCTCCAAGTCGTTAAACTGGAAACAGATGACCTCTACGTCGTTAAACTGGAAACAGATGACCTCTACGTCGTTAAACTAGAAACAGATGACCACCAAGTCGTTAAACTGGAAACAGATGACCACCACGTCGTTAAACTGGAAACAGACGACCTCTAAGTCGTTAAACAGGAAACAGACGACCACCAAGTCGTTAAACTGGAAACAAATGACCTCTAAGTCGTTAAACTGGGAACAATCGACCGCCACGTCATTAAACTGGGAACAATCGACCGCCACGTCATAAAACTGGGAACAATCGACCGCCACGTCATTAAACTGGGAACAATCGACCTCCACGTCTTTAAAAATGGAAACAGATGACCACCACGTCTTTAAACTGGAAACAGATGACCTCTAAGTCGTTAAACTGGAAACAGATGACCACCACGTCGTTAAACTGGGAAGCGTCGACCGCCACGTCATTAAACTAGGAACCGTCGACCTCTAAGTCGTTAAACTGGGAATGTAAAAAAATATATATGTATGTAAATAAACAAAAAAAAAATGTGTAAATAAAAGAAAAATAAAGAAAAGACGAAATGATGGGGCAACTCGCAAAAAAAAATCAGCGAGTAAAGATAAAAATGAAAATAAAGCCGAAATGATGGGGCAACCGCGAATAAATAGCCGAAATGATAGGGCAATCGCGACATTCGCGATAAGAAAAGCTGAAATGATAGAGCAATCGCGGTAAAACAAAAACAAAAAAAACAAAAAAAACAACGGAGAATGATGAGTCGCTCCTGGTACCATATTCCAGTGCAGCGATGCAGACGCCAACCAAAATCCAATTTTCCAAAATTCTTCCTGCCCTACGGCCAGTCCCCAAATTGACTGCCGTATACAATCCACGGGCTCAAATAATTCTCAGCATACCCATGCCCCACCGCAATCACCAGTTACGCGGCTGGTCTCCGCCTGTGGAATTATGCTCCATTGAGAAGACCCACCCATGTGTCCTCACGATACATGAGGAGAACAAACCTTTGTGGGATCCTTACGACTCATAAAGGAAAAACACACTTAGGAGTCCTCACGACTCCTAAGGAGAAAATACACCTGCTGGATCCTCACGACTCGCAGGGAGAAAATGCTTTTATGGGACCCTCACGGCCCATAAAATTGAAAAGCCTTAGGTGATAGGGATCTAAACCTGTCTCCTAAGCCATCGCTCCCCAATCCCTAAGTGGCGAATGATGAGTCGCTCCTGGTACCATATTCCAGTGCAGCGATGCAGACGCCAACCAAAATCCAATTTCCTAAAATTCTCCAGGCCCTACGGTCTGGATCATACATCCTGCAAAACCGTATACAATCCACGGGCGTAAAACGATCCCAATCTCTCCCAAGTCCTGCTGGTGAGACCGCATTCAAAGTCCAAAAAAAAAAAATAATAATAATAATAATAAAAATATAAATAAAATGGTATGTCCACAAACAAAATGGGCACGGATGAAAACCCGAAAGGGCTTCGTGAGTAAAAACAGCAGGACTGCCGACGAGTTTGTGAAAATCCGAAAGGGCGCAAACTCGTAAAAAAAAGAAGAGATGAAATGCACTCGCAAAGTTCTCTCGACTTTGTGAGGGGAAAATTCCCGCGTGAGATCCTTACGACTCACAAAGGAGCAACACACTTAGGAGTCTCCACGACTCCTAAGGAGAAAATACACCTACGGGATCCTTACAACCCGTAGGGAGAAAATGCTTTGTGAGACCCTTACGACTCACAAAATTGAAAAGCCTTAGGTGACAGGGATCTAAACCTGTCTCCTAAGCCACCAATTCCCAAATCCTCTCGGGACACATGATGAGTTGCTCCTGGCATTATTCCAGTGCAGCAATGCAGATGCCAAACAAACCAAATCCAAATCCTCCCGGGGCAAATGATGAGTTGCTCCTGGCATCACTCCAGTGCAGCAATGCAGATGCCGACAAAAATACCAATCCCAAAATTCTCTCATGACAAATGATGATTCGCTCCTGGTACCATATTCCAGTATAGCGATGCTGATGTCAACTCAAATCAAACAAATCAAACCAACCAATTCCAACATCGACCTCTGCGTCAAACAACAGACACTCCGTCTCGGGGATACGTCGACCAGCCGATACTCCGCCTCAGGGAAACGTCAAGCAGACACTCCGTGCCGGGGGCACATCGACAACAGGCACTCCGTATCGGGGAAACGTCCTACCACAGGCACTCCGTCTTGGGGAAACGTCCAACAACAGACGCTCCGTCTCGGGGATACGCCCTACAACAGGCACTCCGTATCGGGGAAACGTCCTACAACAGGAACTCCGTCTCGGGGAAACGCCCTACAACAGGCACTCCGTATCGGGGAAACGTCCTACCACAGGCATTCCGTATAGGGGAAACGTCCTACCACAGGCACTCCGTATCGGGGAAACGCCCTACAACAGGCACTCCGTCTCGGGGATACGCCCTACAACAGGCACTCCGTATCGGGGATACGCCCTACAACAGGCACTCCGTATCGGGGAAACGTCCTACAACAGGCACTCCGTCTCGGGGATACGCCCTACAACAGGCACTCCGTATTGGGGAAATGTCCTACCACAGGCATTCCGTATCGGGGAAACGTCCTACCACAGGCACTCCGTATCGAGGAAAAGTCCTACCACAGGCACTCCGTATCAGGGAAACGTCCTACAACAGGCATTCCATATCGGGGAAACGTCCTACCACAGGCACTCCGTATCGGGGAAACGTCCTACCACAGGCACTCCGTCTCGGGGATACGCCCTACAACAGGCACTCCGTATCGGGGATACACCCTAAAACAGGCACTCCGTATCGGGGAAACGTCCTACAACAGGCACTCCGTCTCAGGGATACGCCCTACAACAAGCACTCTGTATCGGGGAAACGTCCTACAACAGGCACTCCGTATCGGGGATACGCCCTACAAGAGGCACTCCGTCTCGGGGATACGCCCTACAACAGGCACTCCGTATCGGGGATACGCCCTACAACAGGCACTCCGTATCGGGGAAACGTCCTATAACAGGCACTCCGTCTTGGGGATACGCCCTACAACAGGCACTCCGTATCGGGGATACACCCTACAACAGCCACTCCATATCGGGGAAACGTCCTACAGCAGGCACTCCGTCTCGGGGATACGCCCTACACCAGGCACTCCGTATCGGGGAAACGTCCTACAACAGGCACTCCGTATCGGGGAAACGCCCTACAACAGGCACTCCGTCTCGGGGATACGCCCTACAACAGGCACTCCGTATCGAGGATACGCCCTACAACAGGCACTCCGTATCGAGGAAACGTCCTACAACAGGCACTCCGTCTCGGGGATACGCCCTACAACAGGCACTCCGTATCGGGGAAACGTCCTACCACAGGCATTCCGTATCGGGGAAACGTCCTACAACAGGCACTCCGTATCGGGGAAACGTCCTACAGCAGGCACTCCGTCTCGGGAAAACGTCCGACAACAGACACTCCGTGCCGGGGACACGTCAACCAGCGATACTCTGCATCGGGAAAACGTTCAACACAGACACTCCGCATCAGGGAAACGTCAAGCAGACACTCCGTCTTGGGGATACGTCCTATAGCAGGCACTCCGTCTCGGGGAAACGTCCTATAGCAGGCACTCCGTCTCAGGGAAACGTCCTACCACAGGCACTCCGTCTCGGGGATACGTCCAACAGCAGACACTCTGCATTGGGGAAACGTCCAACACAGACACTCCGCATCTGGGAAATGTCCAACACAGACACCCTATAACGGGGATACGTCAACCAGCCGATACTCCGCCTCGGGGAAACGTCAAGCAGACACTCCGTGCCGGGGGCATATCCACAACAGACACTCCGTCTCGGGGAAAGGTCGACCAGCGACACTCCGTGCCGGGGACACGTCTACCAAATCGCTTCGGATCAGAGCGTCGACCGTCCACGTCGTAAAAAGGGCAGTGCATCCCAAAAAGTGGGAACCAAAGCAAGTCACCTCCACGTGAAAGAAGATCCATCAATTTCATACACACGACCCATATGTGCGGTGTGCATTTATTGATGAGGGGCAATTTGTTGGGGTAAAAATTTACACCCCAGTTGACCGAGTCAAAGTCAAGGTCAACCCCCAAGCTAGGTGGGCCCAAGCCCAGGTCAAGTGGGCCCATTCCCAAGTCGAGCCCGCGGCCAGCCTCCCCATGCCAACAACGAAATCATGTCATAAATAATTTTTATGTCATTTTTTATGCATGAATGTAAGCAAAATGGGCATAAAGCCAATATTTTGTAAGCCCATGGCTTATGTGCAAAAATGAAATGGCACATGAGCCATGGGATGGGCAAAACGCCATTTTTTGCAAAGCCCAAGGGGCTATATATAAATATGTAAGCCTATATAAGGCAAAATGATGATGAATAAAGTAACACTTTTCATTCTCTCCAAAAAAAATTAGATCTGAGATCTTTTCTCCTTTCTCAAGGTTCCAAAACCTTCTTCTTTCTTCTGAATTAAATCAAGAGTTTTACTCTTCTTTTTCAAAAAAAAAATAGTTTTCCACCACAAAACCCACAAAGGGGAACTTGGATCAGTCATCAGATCTCAAAAAGGAGAGATTTTGAGATCTCATATCTCTTGATCTTCAAGATCCAGCTAACAGAGGAGGAAGAAGAAGAACCCCTCTCATTAACCCCAAAAACACACTCAGGAGTCCAACTCCTCTCTGATTTCTCTTTCGAGAAATCTTTTTTTTAGGCTAAAAGCCTCTTTTTCTCGTCGGCGCTCAAGTGCAGAGCGCCCGCGTGCCGACACGTGGCGCGTTTGCGCTCAAGCGCTCAGCGCTCGAGTGCAAAGAGCCCACGTGCCGACACGTGTCGCGCTTGCGCTCAAGCGCAGGCGCTCGAGCGCAAGTCACCCCGGTGCCGACACGTGGCGCGCTTGCGCTCCAGCGCAAGCGCTCGAGCGCAAGTTGCCCCCGTGCCGACACGTGGCGCCCAGCGCTCAAGCGCAGAGCGCCCACGTGCCGACACGTAGCACTCTAGCGCCTGAGCGCACAGCACCTAGGCGCACAGCGCCCAAAGTGTTGCCCTCACGCATCCTTTGGATGCCTTTTCCCCCTCTTTTTATGTACATATATATATATATATATATATATATATATATATATATATATATACATATGTATACATATTTACACACACACATATTCCGCGACACTGTCCCTGTTAGAAAAAAAATTCTAACGGGGCGCTGCCCCGCACCCCGCAAGGGGGCTGCTAGCCCCCTTGACCCCCAGCCCACTATCCGGGTAGCGGGACCCCCGTAAAAACTCTGCGTGGCCCCCGATATATCCAAAACCCCCTTTCAAAACACAACACATGCACACTGCACATTGAGTTCGCATGACCAGTTTAACCCGTCAATCGGAGGTTCCCTCGCTCCAAAGGCGAGGGGTAATTAACGGCAGCTTAGTCCGCGGCTGCCGGAGATTCGGATCCCCACAATCATTAAACCCCGGCCTACCCTAGGCAGGGGGAATCTGTAGTACGCCTGACAAGCGCGCGCATATTCCCATCTCAATGGGGTGACGAAAAACACCCTACAGGTGTACTCAAGACCATCCTTGAAATACTTCATACATTGATGTTGCGTAGAAGAGATGATATTGTACTCGTGCAACCAAGGCCTACCGAGCAAGGCGTTGTAGCAAGTCTTGGCGTCAATGACATGGAACTTGATGTCGGTGACGAGCAACCCGAAGCGTAATGTCAGTATCACAGACCCGAGCGTCCGTGATGACTGGGAGTCAAACCCGGAGATAGTGATTTTATCCCGAGCGAGGTGCTGGACACTCATGCAGATTTCTTTTAACACCCTCACATTTAGGAGATTAACAGAGGACCCATTATTAACTAAGATCTTCCCTATCCTGATGTCATGGCAGTATCCGGTGACATAGAGGGGACTGTTGTGCTCGCACGTCCCGAGGAGGAGATCTTCATCGCCGAAAGTGATATCAGTTGTGTGAACCTCTTCGAGCTCGTCCTTCATCTTTTCTTCGGCGAGGAAAGCTTGAAACTGTTCGGGCTCTTGTAGTGCCTTGATCAGGGAATCTCGCGCCTCTTTAGACAATAGAAGGGCATCCAAGATGCTTAGATGTGAGGTATCTTCCTCAAGTGTGCTAGGACGTTGTAATCCACTTTGCTTTTCTTGGGCAGGTTCTTAGCTACCAGCTCTTCGACGACTCGATCATCGAGGGCGATATCCTCAGGGATTTTTTCCTTCCCCTTATCATTTCTATTCGATCCCCTTTTTACAGGTCCGAGATTCGTTTTGGGCAACGTACGGTTACGCAGCTGAATATTCTCACAGTTCTTCACCTCTTCCTCTTTTCCTAAGGTGGATTCTTTGAAGAGAGGGCCGAGGGCTATTTCTTCATCAGGATCGCTCCCGAAGGTGAGAACTTGCGATCCCCAGGAATCAACCATATGACAGTTGCCGGCAGTTCCTTTATGCTCATCTGTCGTGCTTCTCTGTTCCCGACAAGCCTTGTGCTTCAATCGCCTGATGTGTTGTCGGTGGGTAACATATCCCTGCCACCAGTTTTGAAAGGCGTTGCACTCTTCGGTAATGTGCGTGATCCTCCGATGGTATAAGCAGTAATTTGGATGTGCATCCACTTCGTCAAGGTGCATGCTGCCGGGAGTATTTCTTTTAAAAGGCGGCAGCTTCATTCCCATTGAAAAGGCTTTGGCGAATTGCTTCCTTGTCTTAAGCCTTCTTTTGTCTGCTGTAGGCATGCTTCGATCTGGTAAGGGTATACTACGGTTTCCCAATACCGGAGCTTCTTCAACTTGACGCCGACGCTTGGCCCTCTCGTATATGATTATTTCCCGCTCTCTGTCAGCTTTTCTTTTCTGAAGAGCTTCGCTCAGCAGCCTGTCAATCAATTCATCTGATGGCTCCAGGGATTTTGGTTCCACTCTGGATCTGCCCCCAGTTTCTCTATATCAGGATCCTCTTTACCGTCTATGGACGAGTGAGAGGTCATGTGGCAGCTTGCCACATAATCCTCGGGCTTTTCTGAAGAATTGTCTCCTTCATCAGCGTCATCGTCTACATTTTCAAGAACATGCATAAAGAATTTGTCCAATGTGATTGGGGTCCGTGCCTTCTGGTTATATTCTTCCAGTGCATCGATGTATTTCTGCAGACATGTACGGCTATCTTCGGGTTGGACGGGCTTCTTGGCCTTCTTCTTTTTCTTTAAAGAATTTGGAGGCTTGGCCTGAATGTTTTGTCCACCTTCACCAAATTTTAGCGTTAGGCGCGGCTTCAGCATCCCCATAATAATCTCGGGCTCCAGCGGGCTCTTCCACCTAATCGCCAGACATTCTTGGAGATCATTCAGCATTCTTTTAGTTTTTTTCGAAAAAAAAACTTCCCATGGAGCTTCCTCTATAAATGAGCATGATGCCCCCCGGCGTGTCCATCTTTTTCGGAGCGTGTGGTTGTGGAGGGTTTACCCTCCAGTTTTCAGACAACACGAATTTGCCTTGCTGGTATTGGTCCTTAATCCAGTTTTTGAAGAAAAAACAATCTTCGATTGGATGGCCCATTATTCGATGGTAGGGGAAATAGTTGGGAATGTTGTTATCACCGGGCTGCAGTAGGCGCTTCGGATCCAGCAGGGTGATGAGCCTGTAGCGCACCGCCAGCTCGAACAATCTTCTCGTTTTATCCCAGGGAAACGAATAAGGGCGTTTTAACTTTTCGTTGAAGAATCGATGTTTATCGTTTTGGCGAATAGTTGGTTTTGGACCACTGGGCTGCTGCTGAGCATTGGCGACAAAGGTCGCTTTCCCTTTCCCCTTTTTCGTTTCGAGGCTCTATTTTCGAGGAAGACGGTCGATGGCTCATCTGGTCCATTTGGGCCGGCTTGTCAATCAAGGCCTGGAAGGTAGTCGGCTTGAAAAACATCATGAACTGGGATATGGTCATCTAAGGATCGAGGGTTCCTACGAACATGCCCACAGCAGGAGCTTCCTCTATGCGTTGTTCGCACTTTGACCATAGGTTCCGCCATCGAATTGCATACTGAACCCATATTTCTCCCGGCTTCACCGTGGCATTGATCAATGCCGTGATTGGGGTGCGTTCGCTGGCACTTGCGAAACGCTGGGTGAATAGCAATTCCATCTCCGTAAAAGTTTTGACAGAGTCGTTAGGAAGCTCTGAATACCATTCGAACGCCGTCTCCGCCAAGATGCCGACGAATTGGTGAAGCAGTAGCTTATCGTTACCTCCAGTATTGCCGCAGAGAGCCCTGAACTGGGCGACATGCTGATGAGGATTGTCGGTCCCCTTATATACGTGAAATTTAGGGATTGTGTATCCTGGTGGATGCTTAATTTGATCGTACTAGCTAAGATATGGTCGTCTAGTTCTGACGACTTAGCCAGTAGCTTCATTCGCTTGATGAGCTCGTATCTGTTGAGCTATATAATCATCGAGCGCAGCTTTCGAGATTGTTTCCTCTTTTGCAGCTGAAGAGGCCGGAGGAAGGTTTGATGTCTCTCCTCTATCGTCTTCAATTATTACTGGAGGATTTTCGGCTGGGTGGTCTGGTTAGATCATCATGCCCACTATATCTTAGAACAATAGCGCCATTTTTTTTATTGGCCGCTTGTTCGGCGGTCTCTTTATCTTCCCTCTCGAGCATTCTTCAGAGAAATTTGGCATCAGTTTCCTATTCTTAGCACTGCTCTGACAACGTCTCCGGGCTTTCTTTCGACCCAGTGAGCGCAGCCATCTCCGTTAGCATTTCCTGAAGCTTTTGCCGTTGCTCCTGGGCTTTTGTCACAGATCAGGTGAGTGGTCGATGACCTGTATAGATACGTCTATCCTCCTTTCTGGAATCCATGTAGATAGTGTGCACTATCATGCCCCCAGACTTGGGGCATTGGGATTCAGCACCCTTGAGATTTGTCGGAGACACAGGGATCTTCTCCGGCCTTCTCCTTTTATGGGCGGTGGAAATTGCGGGGGCTGCTACTGCCGATGCTTTCCGTGGTACGATGGAGATGAGATTCTCTTCTTGCCGGATCTTCATTCCCTTCTATCAGCAGGAGTAGTCCTTGTCGATCACAGAATCCTAGACTCTCCGCCAGACCTTGTGGATTTTGGAAGACAGCCGTTGAGGGGGCTGCTCCGGCTTCGACTTTGTAACATTCTCCACAGGTGGAGGAGATCTTTTCAATACAGCAGTTGGAGAGTTTTTGCGCACCCTCCTAAGTGGTTCAAAGTTGTTCCCAGTTGGAACAGCAGCATCAATTTCCACCATTGGAGCTGGTGGAGTCAGTCCAGAAGGGGAACTGCCCCCAGCTTTCCTCACTCGGCGCCAGTGGCGACGTCGAGCGCGTCTTGCAGATGGGATCACCTCTGTTGTCGTGGTAGCTGCATCATGCTTTTTGCTTTGATGAGAAACTGTTGTTGGTGTTAGCCTGTCAAAGACTGACGTCCGTAAAGAGGGGATAGCCAGCCTGTCGAAGGCAGACTTTCGAGCAGGCGTAGAAACCTTTGTGACTTCGCCCGGAGCGGGAGTTGGAACGGCCAGTCATGTGAAGACCGACCCCTTAGTAGGAGAAGTCTCTCTGATGACTTCATTTACTGGAGCAGGGATGGCTATCCGTTTCGGGATAGCCCCTTCAGGTAATGCGGGCTTCTTCATGGGCTCATTGGAGCTTTGGCCCAGTCTGTTAATAACCGAGGCGTTGGATCTGGGCGACCCGTTGAGAGGGGCCGCGGTAGTTCCAAGTCGATCAAAGACCGACTTCTTTGGAGCTTCTGGCGATGGCACTGGGGCATTGAAGCCCATTGGTGGGAGCAGAGTCCTGAAAAACAGTCCAGTGTTTGCCTGAGTCACCTGTTCCACTGGCATGGCGAAGATGGAGGCCACTTGGGGCCCATAAGTCACTCCTCCGGCGAGGACGGAGTGGGAGTTGTTGTTGCAGCTGGTGCAGTTGGAAGCCATTTTCTCTGCACGGGTGCAAGACACCAAATCTTAGTACCTCGAATCCAGGGCAACCATACTAAACCGCGATTTGTTCGTGAAACACGACACACGAAGTGTGGAGTAGAAAGAAGAAAAGGTCCCACCGGGCGTGCCAGAATCTGTTCTCCGGCGAAAGCCAGGAAGACAAACGTCTCACCTGAATTTGGGGGCAGATACTATTTGGTTTTATCTATCCACCTCTACGAAGATGCCAAGTTGATTTATGGCTCCATGTATCGGAGGTTTTGATAGATGCGGCATTTGTAGCAGACTTCGTCAGATTCCCCTCGTTTACGAGGGGTTTTTGATTGTGGGGACGCTCTTCCCTGCAGGCGCAAGCCCCTGCAGTTAATTACTCTACCGCATAGCGGTAACCACTTTCTTCTTTTCTAGATGGTCACTTCGTGTCGTGTGTGTTTGTTTTATTTTCGGGTGCCCGTGGATTGTATACGAAGACTAATTTATGTTTTCGCCCGTAGGGCGTGGATTAGTCCAAATCCGTATTTTCTTAGATTTGGATTTAAAGATCGTTAATCTCATTGAGATTAAGATCAACTTAAACGTTTGTTGAGGATACGTTAGTCTAATTTTAGACTAAGATCTACTCAACAGGATTTTGGGATCATTTAGATTCGACGAATGAGTATTTGGACTCTATCGTTTTAGTTTAGGGACATTGCGGTCCATTGGGTTTAAGGACATCGTAGTCCATGGAGTATAAAGACATCATAGTCTGTAGGGTTTAAAGACGTCATAATCTGTGGGGTTCTGGTTTAGCCAATTTGGGGATGCACCAAAAGTTATTGGTTATTGGGACCCTCCACCTCTCTGAAGACGTTGAAGAATTACAACGACACGTATCAGAAGTGTGGAGAGATGTACCCTAGAACCAGTGTTGGTTAGGAGATCTCTAGTCAGGTTTGGGTCTAAGACCTATTGTGGGCACATGGGCTCAGTTAATCTGAATTATGGACTTGTGGCCAACTTGGGCTCAGCCCACTCGGTTTTGAATAAAATGTTGAACATTTATTTGGGCTCAGTCCCTTTTTATTCAACAATGCAGAGCATTGATTTGGGTTCTGACACCCTTTTTTCTTATTGTCTTTTGCTAAGTGTTGAACACTCTTTATGGTGCTGGGGCTTTATTTACTGAGCGCTTTGTATTACCTTAGCGCACACATGAGGAGCACGTGGTGCGCTTGGCGTTGAGCGCCAGACCTGAAGCGCTAAGGCGCTTCTTGTGAAATAGCACACACGTGAGGAGCACGTGGTGTGCTTGGCGCTGAGAGCCAGACTTGGAGTGCTGAAGTGCTTCTTATGAAATAGCGCACATGTGAGGAGCACGTGGTGCGCTTGGCGCTGAGCGCCAGACTTGGAGCGCAGAAGCGCTTCTTTTGAAATAGCGCACACGTGATGAGCACGTGGTGCACTTGGCGCTGAGCTCCAGACTTAGAGCGCTGAAGCGCTTCTTTGAAATAACGCACACGTGAGGAGCAAGTGGTGGGCTTGGCGCTGAGCGCCAGACTTGGAGCGCTGAGCGCCAGACTTGGAGCGCTGAAGCGCTTCTTATGAAATAGCGCACACGTGAGGAGCACGTGGTGCGCTTGGCGCTGAGCGCCAGACTTGGAGCGCTGAAGCGCTTCTTTTGAAATAGCGCACACGTGAGGAGCACGTGGTGCGCTTCGCGCTGAGCGCCAGACTTGGAGCGCTGAAGCGTTTCTTTGGCAGTTCTTAGTCAGTTCTGTGTTCTGAGAATTAAATTCTCTTTTATAAGAGATTTTGTCTCATGGATCTAAGAACTAAGTTCATCTTTTTATGAAGAGATGCTATGATCTCTTTTGTTTTTCTTTATGGGAGACTTTGTCTCATGGATCTAAGAACTAAGTTCTTCTTTTTATGAAGAGATGTTATGATCTCTTCTGTTTTTTGTGAAAGACTTTGTCTTGTAGATCTGTGATCTAGAAAAAGAACTTAGTTCTTTTGATGTGAAAGTTAAACTCTAAAAAATTGAGGAGATTTTATGATCTCACTTATTATCATTTACCTTGAAGAAAATTTCTTTTTCTTAGAGCTTGCTCTTCTCTTTTTCTTATTGAAGTTTATGGGGTGTTCCTCTCTGCAAGACTTGAAGTCTTGGGTCCTTTATATAGGGAGGCTGATTTGTTGAATCAGTTAAGAAAATCTTTCTCTGATTGATTTGGGGATGTTTCCCCACCATTGGATCTTTAATCCTAGGGCTTCTGTTTTACAAAAGACAATCTTCGTGTTTTTAACAAGATTGGGAAAATATTTTCCCATACAGAACTTATTCTGTATCTTGGTGATTTTTAATCACCGTTGGATCTTTGATCAAACGGAGCTCTGGTTTACAGAGCACAATTTTTCTTGTTTGGAAAGATTTGAGGAGTATTTTCTCAACAGAATTTTATTCTAGTAATTTGATGATTTAATCATTTTCGTTGGATCTTTAAACCAAGGGTGGAGAACGTTTAGTTCTAGCGCTAGCGCTCTCGTATATTGTACGTGAGCGCTGCATCAGAGTTTTTGACTCTTGGCGCTGGTGCACTTAACGCTAGCGCTCTCATGCTTTGCACGGGAGCGCTGCATCAAAGTCTTTGACTCTTAGAGCTGGCGCATTTAGCGCCAGCGCTCTCGTGCTTTGTACGTAAGCGCTGTGTCAGAGTCTTTGGCTCTTAGCGCTGACGCTCTTAGCACTAGCGTTTTTATGAAGCGTTGCTTCATTTCAAATTTCGAAATTTGAATAGAGCTTTGCTCTGATTGGGGGAAACAACGGAGGGCTACGACAGATTTTTAAGAAAATTCTTTGCGTAATGAACTCGATATTGTTGTAGAATCGAGTGATTTTGAAAAGGAGTGTTTTTGAGGCTTTTACTAGTTTCACTAAAGAGGTCACTCCCGGTGAAGGGGTCTCGGCTCTTTCCTAATCGAATAAGGTATAGTATATTTCACAAATACCACTATGCAAAGCAAAAACTATAAAAGCAATCAAAAGACAAACCGAGTTTGTAGCATCTGCTAGTTTCGCTAAAGAGGTCACTCCCGGTGAAGGGATCTCGGCTCTTTCCTTATCGAATAAGGTGCTGGATATTCTACAAGGAATACCGCTATACAAACTAAGAACTAGAGCTACCAGTTTTTAAACAAGTTTATACAACATCTTAGGTTTCTTTTATTTCATTAATCTCATTAATGAAGTCCCGTTTATTATGCTTCTCAAGCATCACGCAAGAAACGAAAGCAACAATATTTATTATATCTCATATATATAATATAAGCATTCGTCTCAGAACATATCAAGTGATCACATCATAGAATATCAGTAGCAGAAGAATCACATATTAAATATTGGATATACTAGGAATTTCGTATTTTATTTAAGCCAGTAAAAACGCGGATTCCACGGTCGTGATGAATAGCCAAACCCACATCACTAGACCCCTACGAGAGCGGCAAGCAACTCTACCAATTCTAGAGTTAGGAGACCCGGTCTCGACTCCTCGACATGGTCCCCCACTGGACCCCGGAACCCGGTTACTTGTGATCCCCGCCTTGGGTCTATCCTAATGCAGAAAAGTAAATAATATACATCAATGGTGATATCATCCTCAACCCGGATGTGCCCCAATAAAAGAATATTACATACAATGAATTTTACATGAATGAAAATAAAAACTCTCATCTCACATAAAACCCCCGGCTATTCAAAACATGATGATCCAATATAACATATCACAGCAACACATAACATCACATGTCATCAACGTAAGTAAATATGTGTATCCCAATTGTCGTTGACATATAGCAATTAAACTGGCGATACACCACATATTACACTTACGGTCGCATAAAAGAAAATGAAAAACTACAATAGTTGGAATCCGCAACCACCTTAGACATCATAAACCCAATGTATCATATACTTTGGATTTCATGCCAAACAAAATGAATTCCTTAGACATCTCGTGCCTAACAATTATAAACCCCACATTTTAGTCTCGATATTGAAAATACTTTCCAATAACCTGTCGGGTAATTCAACAAGATTCTCGATAACCTGATCGAATGCTCGTCGGAAACTTTATTAGATGGCCGCACCCCCCGATGCCATCGACGAAATGCACTAAGGCGGAACACCGCTGCCGCGAGCACCCGAACGGATGCTTTTGGCGACAGGGTTCTCCTACAGTCACTTGTTCAGGGCTATGGGGCATGGCTATCTAGTAAGGTTACCTGGAGAGTATTCGCGTACACTACGTAATTGCGACGGACTTTTGATCCACATCAAAATTCCGTTGCAATCGATCAAATGAGACTAAATTGCTAGATTTATAAAATTCAAACTAGTTATCACATAACTACTTGTGGATTCCAAATATTGTATCACAATCACAGATAACTAGATGAAGTTAAAATTTTCGATCGAATAAGCAAGCACCCAAAATTTCCCATGAAGCTCAACACTTAAGCGAAGTTCAAAAAGTACACAGAAACATGCCACAGCATGTATGAACCAGCCGTAGAAGGGTCAACCAATGTCTCACATGTGGCACCGCTAAACTACCACAAACCCTAGGGTTTAATGGCAGTTCTGACGGTCACAGAATCGAGTTAGGGTTACGTTCTTCTAGAGGGTCCACAAAATCGCTTGCAAGATTTTCTGAAAATTTTAAACTCGGAAAAAATCCAACTCTTGAAAAATTTCCAGCGGGGAAAAATTGGGTTATTGATATCCGTTCGAGCTTTTTAACATTGTCTAAATAATCCGAATACATGTTAGAATTACGATTATGAAACACACCAAGTTGTTTTTGCAGAATGTTAACATCATATGAAAATTTAGCAAAAACAAACAACACCTGAAACCCGAAAACCCAGAGACCGGAACACAGTGAAAATTTGAAGCAAAAACTCCACAAATGGACCAAAGAGGCCGGATTTTCTCCCTATGTGGCCGTCCATATTTGCATAAAACCCCCTCAAATTTTCTCAGTGTTCATGCCATATCTCATACAATATTCTGCAGTTGTTTAAAAAAAAATTTGAAGACTTTTTAAAATCGACAGAAACCAAGTTTTCGTATCGGGTGTTTCGGAGTAGTTTCGGTTTCGTAATCCTAGAAAATATCGTCTAATTTTCTAGCATGGCTCTGATACCACTGATGGGTTTCTTAGCACGGCAGCAAGGTTTCGGGAGGCATCATCCATGCCATATTTAAATTTTTGTTGTTCTAGCTAACCCTAACCCTAGAATCGATACTAGAAAATACGACGAAACTAAATGTAAACACTTTACAACTAAAGTGAACAAGGAATACGACCTTTGTAGACCGGTCATTCACTTCAATAGCTCCGTGTAGTAGTCCCTTCACTGCGATCACGAACTCCCGGACTCTAGAAAGGCTCCCATGAAGATATGAACAAGCTTGCATCGAAGTCTTCGAGGCCGAAGATGATCTACGTCGACGAGACACTAGCTCATGCTACGTCTTCACTAATGGTGAGATTAGTGAAGCAAACACCCTAAACTAAATGGGTAATAGTAGAGTATGATGAAGTAGGAAGTGAGCTCACTTTAGTTTTATTTTTCTCATAATAAATCATCACTTAGAAAAAGCTTGCGCAATCTTTTTCTCTTGAGGAAGAAGAAGAAGTGATGAAGAAAATGAATGCGAGAGTAAGATTCGAATTGCAACCATGGTGAGTTAGTGTCATGCCTAACTCATGTAGAGAATAAACCATAGTCTAAAGTTAAGGGTTGGGTTAACAAACATCTTAAGCAAGACAAAGGAGTGGACTAAGTCAATGAAGACCACAAGCTTCTACAAGCTTTGAACCATGACAAATATCTCCACAATTTTGAATTTTCTTGAAATAAATATAAACCCTAACTTAACCCTAGCATGGTGTGAGTCTCATACATACATGTTGCAAGTGTAACCTAGCATGACACAACAATATATATCACATATATATTTTGTGTACAAAAAGAAAATAATACAATTAACATATATCACATATATATCAATGTATCATCAAGTGAGAAAAAATAATACTTTAATGAGCTAATATTAGTTAATGTAATGTAATATATCAAATATATAATCATACATTAAATTATTAAATCAACACTTGATTTAATAATCCGGCTATATTATATATAACCGACTAATATCAAATGTAACAACTTATCGAATCAACACTTGATCCAATAACTTGGCTATATCACATATAACCGATGAATGTCACATATCGCGAGCATGGAATGCGGTTTCACATACTCGCATTAATCTCGGTCCCGCGCATATCACATATGTGCTCCTACTCCGTTTCGCATGAACCAGGAAACCTCTGTGTATGACTCTAAAGACTCGTCAATACGCCGGCAGTAAGTGATGATCATATCAAACACCCACAAGCCACAAGCGGTCTGCTAAACGTAACGGCCACCCAGGTATTGAGCGATCAGAAGATCAACAAGAAAGCCTGCTCGTACTCCTGCGAATCCAATCAATAACACTACCGTACAGTCCGGTCTCTTCGTCTGATATGTTGCATATCATAGCCTAGGGGTGGTATAACGTCAGACCCCAATAGCCTGATAAGTCATGCCGATGCAAGGTCCATAACGGTTCGAGAAAGTACCGATAACACTTACAAGTAAATCTCAGCAACCCTGGCCAGGGATTTCCTGTTATGGCCAATCGAGCATAGCGCAACATCAACTCCCAATATCGGGAGAGACGAAACCCCTCCTATCGCTCATTTCCTCCATGTGACTCAGAACTGTACCCAAAAACCACCTTTTTGCACGATCTCTTGACCATGGTATGGTGGAAACTAAAGCACAGTGGGAATCACATAAGACTCTATGACGATCTCGGGTCTACAGACTAACCTGTACAAGTGTCACCAGAGAACTGCTATCCGACGATAGGTTTAATACCATCTAGGAGTTCTCGACGAGTCCGCTAAGTATACCCAGTCTCCACTGAGCACCCATATATGTTCTCTGATATCAAACACCAATGGATATGGGATCATCATCGCTCATCACATGGGCCGAGAAGCGTATACGCTAGTCTACTCTGGAGTATCGATGCCCTGTCTCGATACTCCCACGACTAGGAACAACTATAGGGTGTACTTATGGACCACCCTTGGCCCTACTAGTATGATCTACATCATAGTCCTGGTAGTCAAGTACACATCCTAAGGGCTTTGTCAACATGTGAGAGCAAGACAGCATCACGTATACAAGTCAACATGTTAAGACAAAGAGCAACTAGATAACATATTATCATATCGATCAAAAAAGTCCTCCCTATATATGTCCAAGCATCCACTACAATATACATCCCATTTACAGTAATGGCCTCCAGGCCATACATATAACTAACAATTGCTTGTTTAGCCCAGTTTGGATATAGTTTTATCTTTTGGTTTATGGGCTATTTGGGGTGTTTCGAAGTCGATACTTCTAACATTGTTTAAAGTTTTACAGTACATGCATTACTATCTGCGATCGTGAATGTCATTAGAGCGGTACAACTTGTCTAATTGCTATAGTTCTTTTAGACAGGTTTGCGAACATGACATTCACGTTGATGTTCTGTGTTGTGCTGTGTTGTGGCGGGATCGTCGTGATGGATAGCTTCGGTGCAATGTTAGTACAGTTTAGTTTTATTTGTACATTTGATATCGCGGGACGAGCATCCGACATATGGAATGCCGTCACTGCCTATTTGTATATTATTTATTTGGGGCACGACCGAGTTTAGGTCGATGTCACCGTTGTACATATTTTCTTTTCTGTACTAGGATTACCCCGCGATGGAGTGCACGGATAGTCGGGTTCTAGAGGGCAATGGGTCCGCATCTCATGGCGTTGAGACGGAGGGGGCTTCACTCTAGAATTGGCGGGCTGTTTGCCGCATTCGTAGGGGGTACAGGTTGACCCAAGGAGGGGTGCTCAAGTTGCCGGATTCCGTGAAGTGCCGGGTAGCCCATTCACTTTGATGAAGGGGGTTTCCTCACTTCTTGTTTTGGCAGGTAACTTGCCGTGCTCGTAGGGGTCTAGTTTTTCATTGCACAGGCTATCCATACGACCGGGAGAATGTCGAGTTTCACTTGCGGCTCAAAGAAAACCCGGGGCTCCAGATTATTAGTATTGTTCTGTGATGCTTATCTATTATCTGTGATGTTGCATTTATCATGCCTGGAGCGATTATTATATATTGTTAAATATATACTAGTAGATATTGTATATGTTTTGCACCCGCGCTAGTCCAGCCCCCGCTCTGTCGTTAGTTAAGTAACCTAACGGGTGATGACGGGCCCAGTGGCGAATGCGGATGGCATATACGTACATCATATTTTCGTTCTTTTCTGGTGTGGTTAATTGATGGGACTGTGTTGATTCTGATCAATGCAAGGAAAATAGACCAATTCGATGTTGTTAGAACAATTTTCAAAAAACTGTTATTACAAAAACGTTTTCTTTTGTTTTGCACAGCGGTATTCGGTTATGAATATCTGGCACCTCATTCGACGAGGCAAGAGCCGAGATCCCTTCACTGGGAGTGACCTCTTGGGCAGAAGTTTGCGTCAGGGTAATAACTTCACTATAGTCGATTACTTTTTTGCTTTGCATCGAGGTATTCAGTTGGAATATCCTGCACCTCATTCCACGAGAAAAGAGCCGAGATCCCTTCACCAAGAATGACCTCTTTAGCAAAGGTTTTCGCCACTCTATATTTGTATAAAGCTATCAAGTTCATTCAATGATATCAAGTTCATTACGTTAAAGATTTTTCGCCAAAAACCATTCGTAGCCCTCTGTCATTTCAGACGGGTAGCACTTAGTATTCATGCTATGTTTGTTGGCCTTCGTCATGACATAGTGTATGGTAGCTATTTGTTACTTTTCTGTTGCATAGATAGATGTATTGGTTTGGAACGGTCGTACTACTATGCGGGCCTTCGTCAAGGGTATGTACGGGTGGGTTCAAACTAACCTGGACAATGACGGGTAGAACTTGACATGTGACTATTGATATGTTGGCCTTCGTCAAGATCATAAGAGTATGGGGTAAAAATCATAGCGGGAGTTTCAAACATACAGGAAACTTGCCAGATATGCACATACCTTCTGGAGTGTGATAACTTGAGTGGATTCCATCAAGTTATCATGCGATGATAGTTGGATCCCGATTCCCACCGATGAGTTGGTTTACTCCTCGGGTGATTTTAGATGATCCCGACTAATTCTTCTTTAGGGTTTGGAGGAGAATTTGAGGATACAGTGGGAGACATCCTGATTATATAAAGTGATTAACCATTTTGATCTAGATTAGGGTGCACGCTGAGTGTTTCTTTTCTCTCTCTCTTTGGCAGCGATCATCGCCCGACCCTAGACTAGAACTCATAAACCAAGTTAACCAAACCTTCTTAAAACACATTGACTTTTGGATTGTCAAAGTTGCATACTTCATTACCACTCCTACTTTTACCCTTTGCTTTTCTCCGGCCGTATCACTACGAAGATCCACATTTATTGGATATGACATCGTATAATTACATACGAACTCGAAGAAACTTGTTTCAGATTCGAGAATGGTTTCCGGTTCTGGAGAAATTGAATAGGACTATTCAGTTGTCTTTTCCTTTTACCTTCTCTCAGCTTGTGAGGGCTCCTAGGATTAGGAGAGGGTACATCTATTGCGCTTATTGGATAGTCTTCTTCCAAATCATAGGCAGGTGCCGAAATGTAAGAAAGGAAGAAAACCAATTAGCCTAAGTGTGGTGTACATAAGGTAATAAGTAAAGACAAATAAAGGGATTAGAAAGAGGGCAAAGTAAATTGTGACTGCTGTCATTCATGACGAAACCGCGTATATCATCGCCACTCCTACTTCACCTTTGAATTTCTCCAGAACACCCCGTATCACTATGAAGATCCACATTTATTGGATAATCCACCGTATAGTTATATATGAACTCGAAAGAACTTGTTCCAGATCGAGAATGGATTCTGGTTCAGGAGAAATAGAATAAAGATTATTCAGTTGTCTTTTATCATTACCTTCTCTTAGGTTGCGAGAGCTCCTAGGATTAGGAAAGTACACCTGTTACACTTATTGGATAGTCTTCTTCCAAACCATAGGCGGGTGCCGAACGGTAGGGAAGAAAGAAAACCATTTAGCCTAAGGATGGTGCACAGAAGGTAATGAGTAAAAACGAATAAAGGGGTTTAGAAAGATGGCAAGGAAATATACGGTCACATTCATGAATTTGGATAATGGAAGAGGCATTATTACTAGGAATACCCGGTTACCCCTTCAAAACATTTTCATGTTTCAGTTTCACTATACGTTGTTAATTGAAAGCTGATTTCCTAATTAGATCCTTACTCCAGGGTATGTATTTACCAGGAATGATTCTTACATCTGTATGGTTTTACATATGATGAATGGGAGTAAGTTATTGAGAATTAGGTGATTATATCCTCTTTATATCGGAATTCGTTGTAATTGGTGATATTTGAGGAAATCACCTGGGATTTTGTTTGACGGCAAATATTTGATTTTGAATATCTGTTGTTATGCACCAATTTCAAACTGAAATATCTGTACGTTTATTTTATAAGTGAGATATAACTTTTTGAAATTATGTCCATAATATTTACCTATATCAGTTGATGATTGGGTAAGGAGCATTAAACAGCGATGTAATTCTTCTTAACCATACTACAGTTTTCAACTTACGACGCACAGGGTTTGAGTTATTCAACTTAGGAGACTTATACAAAGTATTGTATGTTGTCCAGTGTCCATTAGGACAAAGGGGTTGGTGCTCGTACTATATTCTGTTTACTTGTGACTTCTCCAGTTTTATACAAGTATTTCGTAGAAATACAAGATCCAAGTTTTGAGAAGTTATAGGTAAAAGAATAAAGTAGAGAACCATGTGTTGCAAGTATCATGATTCTTCAAGGTAATCGAAGATGTAGATACTTGTGTTTGGTATTCAGTTGATAGTAATGGTTTTGAGAACTTACTTCTCTTTCAGGTTACTCATATTTGGATGTACTACTAGTTGAGTAATGTTGATCATCCTCCTTCCATTTAGTTGACATGCACTGGAGACAGCTGCATGATTTGAATCTGGTTTCAATTAAATTAGTGCCTCTGTTTCTATATTGAATATAGATTGGTTCATATCTTAACAAGGTATATGGAGTTTTCCGGCTTATGCTTAAAACCAGACTCTGGACATACTCAAGGCACGTTTCTGTAATGGCAGTTTGTGGGTTATCCCGGGCTATGATGAGGGTTAACTTTCTACCATCTGAAAGATCAATATTGATATTGTTCTTGACTCGCCACAGTTTTAGCAAAATGGATTTTTTCAGAAAACAGTAGTGGGAGTATGGTAGAAGTGGAAATGATTCCAGAACCACAAAAGATTACCGAAAATTTAATAGAATCTAAAGATTCAATAGGGTTTGACATTCCATTAGCCACTTCGCAGATATAGTGGGTAACCTCAGACGCCCGAGAGGCACTTCAGTATCCTCAAAGACGGTGACAGGGAGGTTCTTGTTTACCCAGAGATGTCATTACTACTGTTCTAGACTATGAGACCCGCCAGGAGGATGTGTATAGTGTCGTTCTAAACTAGCTTTAGAAGTGCACGTGTATATAACTCTGCCAGAGAGTTATTGCAGTCAGTGGGAGCAGCGGAAGCATAGTGTAAAAGTTGCTTGTGTCTATTTATAGACTAAAATGGGTATAGTGGAGATAGATCGTTTATTTTTGATGTGATAGTCATAGGCTTTGCTTTCATCAAAATAGGAGATGGATCTGTTAAGAAGGTAGTAGGGTGTGATGTCCTGGTATTTGGATAACATGCACTTTGTAGGAAGTGAGATTCCTATACTACAATCGGTTATACTGTGGTTGTCACACAGTGGTTTCTCCACATAGGATATGGATATTATATCAGGCATTCTGGTTACTAGATCTATGATTTTAGATCTAGATTTAGGCAGTTTCCCAATCTGGGTACTTTGACACTATTCTAAAGATATTTTAGAATGGACGACTCCTGGCATGGTGGTGTACCTGCAAGTGATGGAGTCACCCTCTCTAAAGGTGTCTTGCAGAATAAAGAGGAGAGGGATGTGCATGATAGACATATAACTTGCTTAGGCAATTGAGTCAATCATGAGATGTCAAGTACCACATCAGATGTTGTTTTTGCACTAGCTGCAATAAGTTCATATATTAATCCAATCCTGGAGAAACGTTCGGAAACAGTTTATACATAAGTGAATGTTCTAGGGATTTCGTAACGGCGGCCTCCTCCGGAAGACGGTTATCATTCTAGGCTTCCAAGGTGACCTGGATGACGGAGTGACTGTTAGAGTTATAGTTTTCCCTCTTTTGAGGGGCAGTAATTTAGACAGATGGTCCAAGCGGATATTGAAGGAGGCATGGTGTAGGAAACTGATTAAATTCAGTGGACGATACAGCCTAAGAAGTTTGCTGGATTTGGAGTTCATTTGTGAATTAGGTCCCATCAGATATCCAGACATATTCTAAGACAGGTATTGCTCATTTCGGGAAATGGCTTTCTCCGTGAACTTAAGATACAGAGAGACATAGAAAGAAACATTGGAGCGGATCCACTCACTGAGGCTATTTCTCGAACGCAATAGTTTTATAAACGAGCTTTGTGAAACTGATTAGTAGAGAAGTTGGGTGTTCGGTATCACACGGGCTGTGAGTATGCGACACCGCAATAATTAGCCTTAAGTGCAGTGGGAGATTGTTGGCTATAGTGTCCTCAAGTCAATTATTGGATCGCAGGCACGTGATTGCAATGATTGAAGGAGGACCTATACCGGTAGAACAGTCTTACTCGAGATGATAGTATGCTATCTGGTTTATCTTTATCATCGGGTATATGCTTTAGGTGACATTGCAGATCACTATTACATGTTGATAGAGCCCATAGGATTCTTGCTTGACTACCTGCAGTATGATGGCGATCATATACATGGGAGCTGGGTAGTCTATAAGCACATCGTTAAAATATCCCTAATCGTAGGAGTTTCAAGACTGGGCATCGATACTCTAAGAGTAGACTAGTGTATACTGATCGAGACCCTGACGAGAGGCGGTGGCCGGTCTCACAAGCCATTGGTGCCAGTTGGTTCACCTAAGATGTATACAGGTGCTCATTGGGTATGAGTACACCAGACGGACTCGCCGGGAATATGCTAGTTGGTATTATACCTATTGTCAGATAGCAGTTCCCAGGTGACATGTGTACAGGTTAGTCTATCGACCTGAGATCGTCATTTGTCTCATGTGAGTTCCCACTGTGCTTTGATTACTACCCTACCACGGCTGAAAGAGTCATGCAAACAGCTTTTAGTTGGGTATAGTCCCGGGCCACATGGAGGCAGTGAGCGGATCGTCCTGGGATTTGTCTCTCTCGGTATTGGGGGTTGATGTCGCGGTGTGCACGGGTGGCCATCACCAGAAATCCTTGGCCAAGATAGTCGAGAATTACTGATTCAGATCAGTAGTTTCTCAGGTGGTGAAGGCTTCATACCGACACTAAATGTCAAGTTATTAGGGGTCTGACTTTATTCACCCCCTAGACTCAATATGCGATACTCATAGACGAACGGACCGGACTGTACGAATACTGTCACTGTCAGGCTCAGTAGGGGTTTCAGGATGAGTTTGCTCATCGGCCTCACTTTCGCTCAATACCTGGGTAGCCATTACGTACGCTAGTGCCACTGACGTGCTTGTGGTTAAACCCACTGCCAGCGTATTGACGAGTCTTTAAAGTCCCACACAGAGGGTTCCCTACTTCGGGCGAAACGTTGTAGAGGCCGTATGGTTTTATGGCAGGGTTCGATCATATTCGTACACTTGTGCACGGATCATGATCGGACGGATAATACTAGTGGGCTTTGGTTTAAGCCGGATCCTGGTATTATATTGTTGGATTATTTTCATCTCGTAGTATTCGTATTCAATTGGAATATGGATGCGGGTATGTATATACGGATGAGGGGTAATCTTGTAATTTATTAATAGATCACTTTAGAGTTGCCTTATCCTTTTTTCTTTAAACATTTAGTTTAAATGTTTAATTGTAGTAGAAGTGTGAGTCATGGTTCATGCATGCACTTGGTGACTCATGGTAATGAGTCATGAGGTGATTCATTGTGACATGGATAGGCTTTGTTTTGGCTAAGATATTTGTGTGAGATTTTTTTTGTAGTGAGATGGAAGATCTTTTCTAGTGAGGATTTTCTTTAAGCGCTCAAAAAATAACACACAAAGATGAAGTCAAAACAACTCAAGAAAAGGCAGCCACATTCTTTTCTTCACTTGATTTTTCTTGAGCTCACACTCTTCACCTCATGGCATCGTCTTCAACCTCCACCCTACATGTCTCATGAGTTGAGAAACCTAGGGTGTATTGAGACAAAGTAATCACACACACTCTTTACTTAATCTTGTCTATCTAGGCTAGCAAACTATATACTCGAGTTGCTTCGGTTTTGAGGTTGGAGCCCGTATTACTAACTCTCAATGTGGATCGTCTTCGATGGGAGGAGACCGGAGATCAAACATGATCAAGGAAGCCGTGAGGAGCTTGGGACAGAGATTGAAGACCGAAGGACACGGATCGATCGGTATAACCTCTCTAAACTCCTTTACATACAACTAGTGTAGGGTTAATGGTACGATCCGGAAATCGGGTTCCGTTAGCGTCGGTTTCTAAAAGTTTTTGTTCCGTATTTGGCCACGGATTGATGGCCAGGGCACTGGCGTAACCCAACAAAAACTCCATCGACCTAGAAATTGTATATTGTGGACTTAGAAGCGAGACTTAGAGTATATGCGTTTTAGGCGTCGCACTCGTTGGAGTCGACTCTTTTATACTTTTTGATTTTGTTTCGCTTTTCTTTTCATAGACATTGGACGTCGTATATTATCTGCATGGTTGCTGAGCCATTTGGGCATAGAAGCTAGCTCCCGTTGGGATGCTTTATATATTATGCTTGTATCGGATTTTATTCCAAATTTACAAAGGAGGTGCTGCCGATTTTTAAAACATCATAGATACTTTTCAAACACACTTATTTAGACTTAAATGATTATTTTAAACTAATTCTATCTAATGACTATTTTTATACTTCGCCTCCAATATTTTCGTAAAAAGGTTTAGATTCTGGGTTTTTGGCTGACTTGGATCACATCGACGTCTTTAGATGTCACATGATTTAAGTGCCGTTCACATGCCACTTTTGGGTTGTGACAGAAAGAACTTGATCTTGATGGAACTTGGACTTGAAGATGAACTTTGAGAGGAATTTTTCAGAATAATTTTAGAGGGGATGAGTTAGGATAGCTTGGTATTTATAGGGAAGGAAAATAGATGTATGTGAAATATAAAGAGAATTAAAATGTAATAAAAAGGTGATAAATAGGTAGCTGAAGAGACTGGCAGCTCTCTGGATTGAACTAGTTGTTTTAAATTATGAAAATGAACAGTCTCCAGGCCAAGAGTCGTACGTACACGAGCGGGGCTCGTTCAACCAAAGTCTAGCCGACCGAACCCTTAGTTGGGCCAACCTGGTCGGCTCCACCATGTGGGTTCGGGTCGGGGTTCGGGTTAGGGTCTCAGGTTGGTTCGATTAGATCAAAAACATATATCTTTTTGTCTAACACTTTTGTAAACACCGTCAATCTCCCATAGAATTTTCAGGATTCCAAAAACGTCAAAAGAAAAATATAATAAAATAATTGGGATGCGAGGATTCGAACACATGGGCTATGGGACAACAGCGTAGAGACTTAACCAGTGAGCAACAAATCATTTCTTGTTCTTATTTAACAAGAATTACTTATAACACGAAACTTGAACAGAAAACTACCTCTCATATTAATCAAAACAAAAAGGGTTGGAATATGAAATTTAGGGTCGTTACAACGACTGAAGAATTTGTATCGTTTAGACGGCATCACGATGACTGGTGGTGCGGCTATAGCTACGGAGAAACAGGTGGAGGATACCACAAAACTGTTGCATAGGCATCTAGGCTATATGAGTGAGAGGGCGCTTCATGAGTTGCACGGAAGGAAGTTGCTAAAAGGTATTATCTCGTGCAACTTAAGTTTCTGCAAATTTTGTATGATCGGGAAGTAATATAAGGTCGGATTCAAGCAAACCGTGCATAAGACTGAGAGACTTCTCAATTACATTCACTCAGACATATGGGGGTCATCGCCGGTTGCATCAAAGGGAGGTGCCGTATATTACGTCAGTTTCATTGACGACTTTTCACGAAAGGTATGGGTCTACTTTCTCAAACACAAATAAGATGTGTTTGCCAGTTGCAAGGAGTGGAAAGCGGCCGGGGAGAAGCAAAAGGGGCAATCGGTGAAGTATTTGCCGGCAGACAATGGAAGTGAATACACCTAAAAGGATATATAGATTATTGTAAAGAACAGGGAATACAGAGGCAATGGACTGTTCCAGGACAGTCAGAGTAGAATAGGGTAGCGGAGCGCACGAACAGGACACTATTAGAGAGAGACTGAAGTATACGGTTGCAATTCGGTCTTACGGAGAACTTTAGGCAAAGACAGTGAGTCATGCACACTATTTGGTCAACAGGTCTCCATCAACGGCCATAAATATTTAGATCCTAGAAAAAGTATGGAGAGAAGAGCCAGTCAGTTATGATTCTCTATGAGTGTTTGGGTACCATATCTACTTGCTAGTGAATCAAAAGGATAGGACCAAGCTGGAATCAAAATCAAATAAGTGTGTTTTCTTGAGATTCAAACTTGGTGTTAAAGGCTACAAATTATAAGATCTCAAAAACAAAAAGGCGTTCACTAGCCGAGTTGTAATCTTCGATGAGGATTCAATATTGAAAGACGTGGTTGGAGATAATAAGGAAGCAGGTGGAGTATTAAGGGACAATGATTCAGTAGAGATAGAGTTATCTGGCGCTCATAAGGATATGAACACCGAAGCACAATATCAGCCTATTGATGCGGAGTTGGACGGGCATATTACGAAGATAGAAAGTGAGAACCAATCCCAACAAGACCCACAGAAAATGGCATTAAGGAAATCAACATATACTCATAAGGCACCAGTCAGGTACTGTCACGACCCGGAAAAGGCACGTGACTAGCACTTGAATCATGTGAAGTCTATAGGACCGCACCTAATTCAAGTAAGCCAAAAACCCAGAAATCTAAACCGTTTCAGGGAAAATAGTGGAGGTGAAGTTTTGAAATAACGGTATAATGAAATCAAGTTCTTCCTTTAAAACATAAGTTATATTCTATAAAAATGCAATGTTTTATCCTATTTTGAAAACATTTCGTCATTTGAAATTTGGGCAGCACCTCCTTTGTATATTTTAAACCGAAAACAAATACAGCATTAATAATAATAAGCATCCCCAAGTGGGAGCTAGCTCTTCGCCAATTGGCGGAAACAACCACGCAATAATATAAATATACAACGCCAAAGGTGAGGATCAAAACACAGAAAGAAAGCAAAGAAACTAAGCATCATCAAGAAACCAGAAACAAGAATAAATACATGAGCATGACTCTAAATCCGAAAGAATATAAAAAATGCGGTTCTATGTCTACGAATATACATAGTCTGGTTGATAGAGCTTTTAACTAGATACAACAGAATAAATATACAAATACAAAATGGTGGTCAATATTCAAGTGAAACCCTACCTACCAAAGCAATCACCCAGAAGATGGCAGTGTACCGGCAAGCCGCAATGGAACCTGTACGGTCAAACCTGCAAGAAAACTGTGGCACAATGGGGGTGAGTTGCCAACTCGTGAGTAAAAAACATCACCGAGTAGAAATCGAACGTATGACGCTCTCCTAGGTTATACGATAATATAACAATAATAATATAGTAACATCGAGTGATAGCTAGTGTAAAAGTATAAGCATAAGTGTGTTACCAATATACACGTGTCCGTGTCATAAAATAGTAACATGTCATATGTTTAATGTATAAATGCATCATCCAACGTGTGTCCAGCAACGACACACAAAAATCATGATAAAACCTGAGTACCCAGCATCGACACTCAAAAACATCATGAAAGTCATGTCCAGCAGCGACACATCATCCTCATATCTCGGGCTCCGTCTGTCCGGATCGGTCCCATATCATCTGATCTCACGACTATGGTCGGTATCCTATGGATATCCGCCGCGCCAAACTATCACCGGTCGGTAGTGCTCCCCTGTCGGGCTCAACGTCTCTCTATACGATCTTCTTGTCCCGGAGTACCGCACCGGGTCCACCATGTACGCGCAGACGGTGCCTCCTCTCTTCTTGAATCGGGTATACATATGGATCAAGAACCGAGAAATATCATCATGGATGCCATATATCATATCATGAGAAACCGCATTTTCTTTTTAAAATGATCAAAAATTTTCAAATTCGCATGTAGTTTCCCAAATCCAGAAATCTCATGAAAAACTGAAATCTAATATCATGAGTCAATAATGAAGCAATGAATACCGGCATATAGCCAATCGATAGTGCATAACCAGAATGTATGCATATGAATGCATGTAGCATCTAAGTAAGAAATGCAATGTCTAAACTAGCATGTGAGATCATGTATGCTAAACAGTACTATTAACTACAAGCTATCAGGTTATACAAGTGAAGTAATGTTTTCTAATATGTACGTGACATGGCAATTACCGATGATGATGTGTGTGAGCCGGTAAGAAAGTGTACGTGCAACATACGCATCATCGGTAATGGTGCAGGTGTCCTAGGCGAGATCCTAATAGCTAATGAAAACACATGTATAAATCTATAATGCAATGAGAATAGTATGAGCATAGCAGAAAGTAAACAATAAAAGAAACAATAAGATATACATATCTATATAAGAACCATACAGCTATCGTATTTAAAATAGCATGAATCGTTGTTTTTAGAAAAGTAGGGGCTACGGTGGTTTTTGAGAAAAGAGATACCTTTTGAAATTCCGTAGCGTCCCCTCGGATTTTGTCTTTAGAAAATGCATACGATTCGTTAGTTTTGAAAATAGGTATAGCTCTAGTTATACTCTAACATCTACTTAAGTAATTAAAAGATTAAAAGTCTAAACTAAATCTAAGTCGAAAGTGATTAGAAAATCTATAGCATTCCGAGTTGATATATCTAACAGTCGGCGATCCAGCCTCATAGCATCGCGTACGGTATAGTCCGTCGTACGGCATCCTCGAGTCAAGAGTGCGGATCAATCATCATATATATATCTCGTACGGTAAAATCCATCGTTCGGCATCCTCAAATCAAGGGTACGGGTCAATTATCATATATATCATAATTCGTACGGTATCATCTGTCGTACGATATCATAATTAAGAGTACGGATCTAAGGTCACGTACATTCTATTATCTCATCAAATCACATGTTATCGCATGTTATGTATATATATCGCCCAACGATCCTTTAATATACATCATATCGTATACGATGTCTCAAACTCAAATCATATATCATAATCACTTGACATCATATCCGATCATATCAACTCATATCCTTTTTAACATGTTATATCCTCATCCCACATGTATATGTATATGTATATAAACACACACACACACACACACACACACACACACATATACATATACACACAACAATCACGTGTGTGCGCGCTTGTGTGTGACAACATATACCTTAAAGGTTCGCAACTAAGAAAAAAGAGGCTAAGGTTTTACCTTCCAACGAGTACGCTTATTCAATCCTACGGTCTCCTAAAACCCTATTTGCTAAGTATACATGTCTCGCATTAACATATATATATATATATAATATATAAATATCATATTCTACGGTTGCAGGGGTGCTATACGTTATCCACACGACTTTCCCCGTAGATATACATCTACCCACCTTCAATCCTCGCTTTGCCGAAGTCGATGAACGCCTTGCTATCCCTTATCGTCCCGAAGTCCACACGAAGGTACCTACAGTTCAAATACGTCGTATAATAAACAAGAATCGAATACGGAAATCGATACGGCACGTGGAGGGCACATAGGTTAGAACCTACAGCCTACGCATGCAAGAATAACCAAAAACTCTCGACGCCGACGTACAAACGTCAAACGACCGAGCCAAAACCTCAAATAACAAAACTCAAGTCATTAAAAGTCGTAAATAAAAACAACAACTAGAGAAAACAACTCCATATTTTAACCTAGGTTTAATTGGGACATTTTGCATATAGGATAGGTCAACTTAACAGATAAAGGAGCCATGGACCAAACCTGGGGCCTACCTACCCAAGCCAGGTCGCAAATTGCGACCTTTGAGGTTAAATCTGCGGCCTAAATGTGTATTTTAGGTCTCGGGTCTGTAGGGTATTCTCATAATCACCTGCTGATCTCTCTGTGATCGCTACTTATTTTTCAGAGCTCAAGAGTTATAGTAGATCCTAGAATATCGTCACAAATTCCACAAAATCCGATATCGGTGCATTTCCAAGTTCAAGTTTTGGGGTTTAGTCTCAGGTTTAGTCAATAAATCTGGTACTATAGGAGTTGTGGTCACTAATTACACCTTAATTACACCTTTCAATTCATCAAATCTCCTAAACCTCATCTTGGAATTTTCCGACATCACTAAACTACATTATTTTAACTCTAAACTACAATAGGAGATAAGAAAACTCAAATTCTAAACTAAAGGTGTAGGATTTATCTCATGTAGCAACTAAGGAAAATTTTAGGGTTGTCCAAAATGCTCAAAGTCCCAACTTGATACACCCAAGTGGTTTGTAGTGAGCTTATGGTTATTTTTAGTAAAAGCGGCATGGTATTTTGGTGAAGATTTGGAGGTGTTTGAGGGTGGTAAAGAAGGTGGAGGTGGATGAAGGCGGAGGAGAAGAATGAAGAGGAGAAATGAAGGAGGAAAGGATAATGAGGAATGGAGCTATGGTGGTGAGAAGACTCCCCCCACCCCCCACCCCCTCTCACACTCTCTCTCTTTCTCTCTCTCTCTCTTATCATATCCTTTTGTCCCCTCACTTTTCATCTTTTATTTTTTTATATAAAACAAAACAAAAACCATATAAATGCAAGTGAGCCATGGTTCAAATAAAAAATGTAACAAGTCTTGCAACATATCATGTTGCATGACATAATACATAAACATGATTAATGCATAATTAGTGAAGTATTAATCAAGTTTAGTATTAAACTTGTATACAAATAATTGTATAATAATTTATACAATGTCCAAATCACATAAATTCTTTAGAAATCAATAATTATTATTAATTTCCAAATATTTTCCAAGCTATACATATATAATCATGCCATTTCATTAAAATCAATTTCCATATTTTTATAATATTCATAAAATTTATTATTTTATTTATTTAAATTCCAAAAATAATATTTTACTTTTCTGAAATGTTATAGGCACGGTTTCGAAGACATGCTCGCATACGTTTTATTCATTCAAAGTAGAGATCTCAGTTCTTATTAGGAGGCCATTGGACAAGAGGAGACAGAGTCATTTGAAAAGAATGGTACATAGAGATTGACAGCTACCGAAAGGCAAAGGGGCAATTGGCTACAAGTGGGTATTCAGGAAAAAGAAAAATGAGCAATACACAACATGTTTAGTTGTAAAGGATTTTGCTTAGAAGGAGGGGTTGATTACAATAAGATTTTCTCGCTAGAAGTCGAGCATATATCTATTCGAATGTTGTTGGTGAAGGTAGCTACTCAACATTTAAAGTTAAAGTAAATGGATATGAAAACGGAATTTCTGCATGGTGAGTTGGAAGATAGGATCTTCATAAAGTAACCTGAGGGTTTTGTTGTTAGTGTATATGCCCTAGAGGCCATTACTGTATCATACTAGTTTGTATATTACTTGATAGAAGCTTGGGATATTCACAGTTGTATAGACAATCTTGCTTAAAATGGTAGTATGCTACTTGGTTTGTCTCTACTTCAATTTGTGTCGCTTATACATATTAGTAGAGCCCTTAGGATCTTTTCTTGATTACCAGCGTTGTGATGGCAGTCACACTAGTGGGGGCTGGGTAATCTACAAGCACATCCTTATACAGTTCCCTAGTCGTAGGATTATCGAGACAGGGCATCGATACTCCGGAGTAGACTAGCGTATACGCTTCTCATCCCAGCACGGGAGACGGTCTGTCCCACAGCCGTCAGTGCGTCGTACTTGAGATAGTATGCGGGTGCTCGTTAGGTTACGATTACACTGGACAGGACTCGTCGAGTACTGTTGGTTAGTATTATACCTATCGTCAGTTATCAGTTCCCAGGTGACATGGGTACAGCTTAATCCGCTGACTTGATACCGTCACTTCACCTCGAGTGTGTTCCCACTGTACTTAGATTACTACCCTACCACGGCTCAAAGGAGTCGTGCAAACAGGTAGTAGTTGGGTGCAGTCCCGAAGCACTTGGAGGCAGTGACGGTTAGACAAGATTCGTCTCTCCCGGTATTGGAGGTTGATATCGCGTTGTGTCTAGGAGAGCCATTATAGGAGTAGTCCCTGGCCAGGGCAACCGAGATATACTGGTAGGTTTCCAATGTTATCTCAGGGTGTTCTGGGCTACACTCCGACACGACTTGTACCGCTATTAGGGGACTGACGTTTACCACCCCCCTAGGCCCGCCATGCGATATTCTCAGACGAACGGACCAGACTGTACAGAGATTGTCACATACAGGCTCAGTTGGAGTTCGGATGGGTTTATCTCATCGGCCTTCTTATCGACATCTACCTGGGGACCGTTACGTACAGCTAGTGCCGCTTGCGGTCTGTGGTTAAACCCGCTGCTAGCGTAGTGTCGAGTCTTTAGAGTCCCACACAGAGAGTTTCCCTGCACTGAGCGAAACGTGTAGAGGCCGTATGGTTTTACGGAAGGGCTACAATCACTTACGTAGACTTGTATGCGTATGTTGTTCGGGCAGGCAATACTAGAGGGCTTTGGTTTAAGCCGGATCCTAGTATTGCGCGGATGGATTTGTTTTGTCTTTTGTGCATTCGCATTCTACGGAATGTGGATGCGGGTGTGTATGCACAGTTTTGAGGAGCGAAGAAGGAGGAGGTGCCTCATTAGGGTTTTGGCAGTTGATTCGGCCAAAACCGTTATGTGGCAGGCTCATTAGGGTTTTGACAGTTGATTCGGTCAAAACTATTTTGAGACGGACTTATTAGGGTTTTGGCAGTTCGTTCGGTCAAAACCATTATGAGCCGGGGACATTATTTACTAATCTTTTCAGTGATAATTATGTTATGGTTAATTGCTTTGACCATTTGACCACACTTGACTTTGTTGACCGTTTGACCAAAGTTGACTAGCATCTTCATGTGAGGTCTAGATTCTTCTTTGGTTTTCTTATTCTTTTTATTTTTGAGTTATGAAAATGGTCAATTCAATTAGTAGCCATCAACTTTATCATGAAAGGATTGGTAATGATGTTGTTTATGGATTATTGAACAATGGTACTTTTTCTTTAGTTGATAATTTCATTTCTCATATTCTCATTCTCTCTCTTGTGAGAAGAAAAGAAAAGAGCTCCATGGTTGCTAGTTCTTCTTCCTCCTCTTGAAAAATCCTTTGATCTCATGTGTTGAGAGAAAAAGGATCCAAATAGACAAACACTTCCATCTACCTCTTCTACACATCCTAGGACATCATGACTAGCGATCTTGTTGCCCTAGTTGCCTCGGCTCGAGGTGGTGCTCGGAGTACAACTCTCGGGTGGATCGTCTTCGATTCAAGAAGGCCGCGGAGGTGATCAAGATCCGGATCAACCCTCGGAGCGTAGATGGACGAGCCGGACAGCGGAGAGAAGACCCGAAGGACCGGTATCGTGAGGTATAATCTCTATGGCATAGTAGATAACACCTCTTGTAGTTTGCTAGTTTGTAGTTTAGCAAAGATCCTTCTTTTAGTCCATGTTTCCTTTGCGCCAAAAATTGTTTTTCGCCGTTTCCGCCTCCCTGTAAGAACCGGGGTGAGCAACGTGGACTTACAGTGGTATCAGAGCCTAGCTAAACACAAACTAGCTTATTAGCAAATTATTTAGAATTTCGATCGGAAAAAATTCGCAAAACAAGTCCGGAAAATTCAACTTTCTGCCGATTTTCAGATCTGTTCAAAAAGTAATTTAACATACATGAAAAATCAGCTCAGGGTTTTCTAAAGACACCCACAAAAAACGATCCATTGACTCGGTCAAAGCGCCGCGGTTCCGCGGCAAGAACATGCTTCTTGCCGCGGATCCGCGGCTGAGTTGACTCGGCCGTGGACCGTTTTTGGTGCAGTGTTATTAGTTGGATGTTTTGGGATTTTTAGTATAGTTTGTTTCTGCCCAGATTTTCCAGAGAACAAATTTGTTTTTGGGGTGGTTACAAATCCGTATTTTGATCGAAATTCCGTAGACTTTGGCTAATGGATATTATCTGTGATGTGATATATGTATTGAACGTCTGCTAATCGCTATACGTCGATTAGTGGGGGTTATACATATCTGTAATCTGTAATGTTGATGGTATGTGTATATGAACTCGTTGGATTGTCGCGAATGAATAGCCGGGTGGATGTGAGATGAGAGTTTCTTTTTCTTTCATTCATGTAAAATTTGTAAATTGATGTAATATTATTTGTTTTGCCGCACATCCGGGATGAGGTTGTAGCCGCCATTGTATAATTTCTTTTTACTGGTTTTGCTCCTAGGATAGACCCAAGGAGGGATGCACAAACTACCGGGTATCTCAAAGTGCTGAGTGGCCTACTCACGTTGTTGAGGGAGGTTGCTTCGCTTCGGGTAATTGGCGGGTAGTTTGCCGCACCCGTAGGGGTCTAGGGTGGGGTATTGGCTATTCATCGCGACCGTGTAATCCGCTCTTCGTTACAGGCTTGTACGGAATGCGGATTCCTAGTATATCCAATGTGTTCATCTGTGATCTGGAATGGCTATCATTGCATGTGACGAATGTATATATCTATATATGATATCTATTTAGGCGTTGCTTATGTTTGCATCCGCGCTAGTCCAGCCCTCGCTCTGTCGTTAATCAAGTAACCTAACGGGTGATGACGGGCCCCGTGGCGAATGCGGATGGCATAAGCGTACGTCATATTTTCGTTGTTTTCTGCAATGGTAGGATTAAATGATGGGACACATTAAAATTAATGCAAGAAAATAAACCAAGTAAAAGTCGTTGGAACACTTTCAAAACCTCTCGGTTCTTTTCAAAAACCAACTTTTAAACGCGGAGCTTGAACCACTCCTTTTAAAAGCTATCTCGTTCCATCGATTATATCAAGTTCACTACATTCACGGTTTCGCCAAAACCATCCGTAGCCCTCCGTCGTTTCATATGAATATCCAACAGTATTCAAGCTGTGTTTGTTGGCCTTAGTCAAGGCACGGTATTTGGTAGCTGGTGGGTATTCATATGTTGCATAGATAGATACGTTGGTTTGGGACAGTCATATTACTTTGTTGGCCATAGTCAAGGGTATATACGGGTGGGTTCAAATCAACCTGGACAACGACGGGTAGAACTTGACATGTGACTTATGATTTGTTGGCCTTAGTCAAGGTCATAAGAGCATGGGGAAAAAATCCACATCGGGATTTTCTAAAGAAACTGAAACTTGTTAGCGCTGCATACCATTTGGAGTGTGATGATTCTGGTAGGATTCCTTCAGTTTTGTCACGCGATGATATTTGGATCCCGATCCTACTGTGAGTATATGCTACTCCTCGGGAACTTTCTCACTTAACGATTAATGCTATAAACCAAGTAGGTGTCTAGAAAGGTGTTAGCGGGGCTATGCCCACAGGGAAAAGAGGTTACTTAATTAAGGAACTTTGCGAAAGTGTTGGAAAACCTCCCTCGAAGTACCGACACTGGCCTGGCTGAACGGTTAAGCAAGTATTGTACGGTGAGATTGATCCCGACTAATTCTTCCTTATGGTTTGAGGAGGGATTCGAGAGACAGTGGGAGCCATCCTGTTTAGATAAATTAAAAACCAATCTAAACTTGCAAGAGTATCATGCTGAGTGTTTTCTTCTCTCTCTCTTAATTGCAGCGACCCAGTGACCACACCTAGGTTACATCTAGATAATAAAATGACTGAATCTGACTGTTATGACTGGCAAAGGTCTGTCCAGATGTCCATTGCCCATAACAAGTTGGGACACCTCTTGACCGATCCAACCCCTGCCGTCTCAGGTCCAGTTTCCCCTGTCACGTATATTCATATCCGCAAGACATCGGAAAAAGACTGTGCGAAAGCCAAGTGCCTTGTGTTAGCTTCAGTTGATGGTGCATACCAGAGGCAGCACGAGAAGATGGACTAAGTTTCTATCTGTAAGTCTACGCTAGCGCCCCGGCAGTCTACAGACGCCAAAATGCGGAACAAAACTTTTTAACTAGTGCTATCGTATACTTTAACCCGGATCTGCCATTATTGCTAAACTAACAAACAGTAAAGAGTGTAGAAAGGTTGTACCGAACGATCCGAGTCCTTCGTTCTTCAACCATCATCCCACGCTCCATTGCGGCTGCTCCGATCTCGTCGATCTCCGATCTCCTCGTCGAGGTGGCACCACATGATCGGTTCTTTAAACGGGCTCCCGCCTCTGACTTGAGGCAACTCGATCGTCAAGTTTGCTAAAAGAGACGACCAAGAATGATGTAGAGAATGAGTAGATGACTTTGTCTCACTTCGTCCAAGTCCGTGGACGATCGGTAAATGAAGTTGCCGAGGGAATCGGGTGATGGAATGAAATGAACTGTAAAATTCCATACACCCCGAATACTATCATAATCTTTTCTAGTCAAAATGAAACATCAAGTGAGAGAGAGAATGAGAGAGGAGGCCATCCATTCATATATGAAGGAGGAGGGTGAGTGTAGGAGCAAGTGGTGACCTTAAGAAAGCTTCTCACTTCAAAAGATCAAGAAGAAAATATCCTTAAGTAAACAAAAAGCTTTAATGATAATGCATGATTCACAAACCTAGTCATCATGCATTAATGAACCATTAAATGTAACCAATGAAAACTCAACACTAATTAATCCTAGTCACCTCTTCTAGAACCTTCTAGAAGCTTCCACACTCATCTCAAGAAAAGATAAATCCGTCTCTAACCGAATGTTAAAAGACGGCTGATAGAAAACTGGAAACTGGCAACTTCCAAAAGTGATCCTGAAACGAATTTCAGGACAACCCCGAAACTGTATAAATATACCCGCATTTGTATTACGACCGAATACAAATGCAACTGAGACAAAGATATTATACCTACTCAATATAATACTCGGATCCGGCTTAAACCAAAGCCGACCAGTATTATCTGTTCGAAAATCGACACGTGCGTAAACGCACGTGCATTTTCCGAACCCTGCCATAAAACCATACGGCCTCTACAACGTTTCGCCCGAACTTGGGAAACTGTCTGTGGGGGACTCTAATGACTCGTCAGTACCCTGGCAGTGGGTTTAACCACAAACCGTCAGCGGCACTAGCTATGCGTAACGGCTGCCCATGGACTGACCTCAAGGGTGGCTGAGGAGCGAACTCAAGGGAGACCGATGAGCGAACTCCTCCGAAAACCCTACTGAGCCTAACAGTGACAATGTATATACAGTCCGGTCCGTTCGTCTATGAGTATCGCATATCTGCCTAGGGGGCTAGTAACGTCAGACCCCCAATAGCAGTATAAGTCGTGTCGGAGTGAAGCCCAATAACACCCTGAGATACTACTGGAGTACCTACCAGTAAATCTCCTACCATAGCCATGGATTTGTGTAATGGCTCTCCTAGACACAGCACGACCTCGCCCCCAATACCGGGAGAGACGAATCCCCTGCCGATCCGCTCACGTGCCTCCATATGGCTCGGGACTGTACCCAAAAGCTACCTGTTTGCACGACTCCTTTGAGCCGTGGTAGGGTAGAAATCAAAGCACAGTGGGAACTCACACGAGACAAATGACGACCTCAGGTCGATGAACTAACCTGTACACATGTCACCAGGGAACTGCTATCTGACGGTAGATATAATACTAACTAGCAGATTCCCGGCGAGTCCTGTCCGGTGTACTCATAACCCAATGAGCACCTGTATACATCTTAGGTGATCTAACTGACACCAGTGGCTTGTGAGACCGGCCACCACCCCTCGTCGGGGTCTCGACTGTACACACTAGTCTACTACGGAGTATCGATGCCCTATCTCGAAACTCCCACGACTAGGGACCACAATTAAGGATTTGCATATAAACTACCCAACTCTCACGTATATGATCGCCATCATACTGTTGGTAGTAAAGCAAGATCCTAAGGGCTCTATCAAAGTGTAACATGCAATCAGTCACCTGAACATGTACACGACTGATAAAGGCAAACCAGATAGCATACTATCATCTCGAGTAAGACTGTCCTACCGGTATAGGTCCTCCGCAATCATTGAAATCACGTACCTGCGATCCAATAATTGACTATGAGGGCACTATCTCCAACAATCTCCCACTTGCACTCAAGGCTAATATTGCGATGTCGACTACTCACAGCCCGTGTGAAACCGAACATCCAACTCCTCTACTAATCAGTTTCACAAAGCCCGTTTGTAAAACTATTGTGTTCGAGAAATAGCCTCAGTGAGTAGATCCGCCTAGAAGTATCTTTCTATATCTCTCTTAATCTCAAGTTCGTGGAGAAAACCATCTCCCGAATTGAGTAGTACCTGTCTTAGAATATGCCTGGATATCTGATGGGACCTTAGTTCATAAATGAACTCCATATCCAAACTTCTTAGACTGTATGGATCACTGAACCTAATCAGTATCCAGCACCATGCCACCCACAGTATCCTCTGGAACCACCTGTCCATAATACTGTCCCTCGTCAGAGGGAAAACTAAAAACTCTGACAATCACTCTGTCATCCATGTCACCTTTGAAGCCTGGAATGATAATCGTCTCCCGAAAGAGGCTGCCGTTATCAAATCCGTAGAACATGTACCAATGTTCTAAAACTGCTTCCTTATGTTTCTCCAGGATTGGATTAATACAAACTTATTGCATCTAGTGCAAAACCAACATTTGGTGTGGTACTTGACATCACATGATTGACTCAATTGCCTAAGCAAGTGATCTGCCAATCATGCACATCCCTCTCCCCTTTAGTCTATACGACACCTTTAGAGAGGGTGACTCCATCACCTGCAGGTACACCACCATGCTAGGAGTCAACTATTCCAAAAACCATTAGAATATCTGTCAAAGTACCCACATTGGGAAACTACCCAAATCCAGATCTAAAACCATAGATCTAGAAACCAGAATGTCAAATATTATATCCATATCCTGTCTGGAGAAACAACTGTGTGACGACCACAGTACAACCGATCGTAGTATAGGAATTTTACTTCCTACTCTGTGTATGTCATCCAGATATCATGACATCACACCCTACTACCTTCTTAACAGATCCATCCCCTATTCTTATTGAAGTCAAACCCATGACTGTCACATCAAAATTAGATGATCTATCTCCGCTATAACTGCTCTAGTCTATAAATAGACATAAGCATCTTGCCCACTTTGCTTCCGTTGCTCCCACTGACTACGACAACCCTCCTACCGGGTCTCATATCCTGGAACAACAGTAGTGTCAAGTCTGGGTAGACAAGAACCTCCCTGTCACCGTCTCTGAGGCTACCGAAGTACCTCTCGGGCGTCTGAGGTTACCTACCATATCTGCGGAGTGGCTATTGGAATGTCAAACCTGATTGAATGTATAGGTCCTATTAAATTTTCCGTAATCGTTCGCGGTTCTGGAATCACTTCCAGTTCTACCATGCTCCCACTACTGTTTTCTGAAAAAGATCCATTTTACTAAAACTGTGGCGAGTCAAGAACAATATCACTATTGATCTTCCAAATGGTAGAATATCAACCCTCGTCATAGCCAGGGTCAACCCACAAACAGCCATTACAGAAACGTGCCCTGAGTTATCCAGAGTGTGGTTTTAAGCATAAGCTGGACAACTCCCCGTATCTTAGTTTCTTTTAAGGTACGATCCATTCTATATCCAATATAGAAACTTTGACACTAATTTAATTGGAACCATATTCAAATCATGCAGCTGTCTCCAGTGCATTTCAACTTAATGGAAAGAGGTTAATCAACATTACTCAACTTAAGAATCCATCCAATTATGAGTAACCTGAAAGAGAAACACGTTTCTCAAAACCATCACTATCATCTGAATACCAATCACAAGAATCTACATCTTCGATCTCTTTGAAGAATCCCGATACTTGTGACATCTGGTTCTCTACTTTATTCTTATACCCACAACTTCTCAAAACTTAGACCTTGTATTTCTACGAAACACTCGTCTAAATACTAGAGAAGTTATAAGTAAATAGAACATAGTACGAGGACCTACCCCTTTGTCCTGATGGACACTTGGACAACATACAATACTCTGTATAAGTCCGCTGAGTTAAACAACTCAAAACCTGTGCGTTGTTGGTGGAAAACTGTACCCTGGCGATTTCCTCAAATATCACCAATTACAACGAATTCTGATATAATGAGGAGGATCACCTAATTCCCAATATCTTACTCCCAATCATCATCTGTAAAACCATACAGATATGAGAATGAAACCTGGTAAATACATACCCTTGGAGTAAGTGTCTAATCGGGAAAACAGTTTTTCTTTTAACAATGCACTGAAACATGGAAATGTTTCGTAGGGGTATCCTGGTATTCATAGTAATGCCTCTTCCATAATCCAATTCATGACTTCAACCGTATATTTTATTGTCATCTCTCCAAATCCCTTTATTTGTCTTTAGTCGTTACCTTCTGTACACCATCGTTAGGCTAAATGGTTTTCTTCCTTCCCTACCGTTCGGCACCAGCCTATGGTTTGGAAGAAGACTATCCAGTAAGCATAATAGGTGTACCCTCCTAAACCAAGGAGTACTCGCATCTCGAGAGAAGGTGATGATAAAAGACAACTGAATAATACCTTATTTTTTTAAAGGTGAAATAGGAGCGGCGATGAAGTACGCGGTTTTGGTCGTGAATGATATCAGTCGCAATTTACTTTGCCCTCTTTCTAATCCCTTTATTTTGTCTTTACATATTACCTTCTGCACACCCTACTTAGGCTAATTGGTTTTCTCCATTCCCTACCTTTCGGCACCAGCCTATGGTTTGGAATAAGACTATCCAATAAGCGTAATAGGTGTACTCTCCTAAACCAAGGAGCTCTCGCAACCTGAGAGAAGGTGATAATAAAAGACAACTGAATAAACCAATTCTATTTCTCCTGAACCTGGATCCATCCTCGAAGAAGTCCCTTCGAGTTCGTATATAACCATACGATGGCTCTATCCAATGGAAGTGGATATCCGTAGTAATACAGGTGTTCTGAGAAATACAAAGGGTAAAAGAAGGAGTGGCAATGACTTATGCAACTCAGACAATCCAAACGCCAGTATTTTAAGAAGGTTCGGTCAACCTGGTCACTGAGTCATAGTCTAGGGTCGGTCAAAGGTCGCTGCCAAAAAGAGAGAGAGAAAAGAAACACTCTGCGTGCACTCTAACCTAGATCAGAATGGTAATCACTTTATCTAATCCGGAAACCTCCCACTGTCCTGTCAAATTCTCCTCCAAACCTAAAGAAGAATCAATCGGGATCACCCGAAGAGTAAACCAACTCATCAGTGGGAATCGGGATCCAACTCTCATCGCATGTTAACGTGATGGAATGCATCCACGTTATTCATACTCCAGAAGGTATGCGCATACTTGGCAAGTTTCAGTTTCTTTAGAAACTCCCGATATCATTTTCTTGCCCCATGCTCTTATGACCTTGGTGTATGTCAACAAATCATAAGTCACATGTCAAGTTCTGCCCGTCATTATCTTGTTAATTTGAACCCACCCGTACATACCCTTGACGTATGCCAACAAGGTAATACGACTGTCCCAAACCAACTCATCTATCTATGCAACAAATGAATACCCAGCATCTACCAAACACTATGCCTTGACGTATGCCAACAAACATAGCTTGAATACTACTGACCATCCATAAGAAACGACGGAGGGCTACGACTGGTTTTTGGCGAAAAACCTTTAGCGTAGTGAACTTGATATCGCTGAAGGAACCTGATAGCTTTTTATAAAAATATAGTGGCGAAAACCTTTTGCTAAAGAGGTCATTCCAGGTGAAGGGATCTCGGCTCTTTCCTCGTGGAATGAGGTGCAGGATATTCCACTGAATACCGCTATGCAAAGCAATATGTAATCGACTATAGTGAAGTTATTACTCTGACGCAAACTTCTGTCCAAGGGGTCTTTCCCGGTGAAGGGATATCAGCCCTTGCCTCGTCGAATGAGGTGCTGGATATTCACACCGAATACCGCTATGCATAACAAAAAGAAACGTCTTTGTAATAACACCTTTTTAAAATTGTTCCAACAACTCAAACAGGTTTGTTTTCCTTTGCATTGATCAGAATCAACGCAGTCCCATCAAATAATCACACCAGAAAAGAACGAAAATAAAATGTACGTATATGCCATCCGCATTCGTCACTGGGTCCCGTCATCACCCGTTAGGTTACTTAACTAACGACAGAGCGGGGACTGGACTAGCGCGGGTGTAAAACATATACAACATCTAATAGTATATAAACCAATATACAATAATCGCTCCAGGCGTGATAGTATGCAACATTACAGAAAAGTAATAAGCATCACAGAATAATACAGATATCTGGGATCCCCGAGTTTCACAGAGCCGCTGCTGAAACCCGACGTTCCCCTGTCGTGTGGATAGCCTGTGCAATGTAACCTAGACCCCTACGGGTGCGGCAAGTTACCCGCCAAAACCTGAAACGAGGCAGTCCCCACAGCATAGTGAATGGAACACCCGGCACTTCACGGAATCCGGTAATCTTGGGCACCCCTCCTTGGGTCAACCTGTACCCCTTACGAGTGCGGCGAATAGTCTGCCAATTCTGAAGTGGGGCCCCTCTGCCTCTCAAAGCCATGAGATGCGGACCCGTTGCTTTCCCGAACCCGGCTATCCGTGCACTCCGTCGCGGGGTAAAACCTAGTACAGTAATGAAAAATAGTACAACAGGTATATCGACCGCAACCTGGTCGTGCCCCAAAATAATATTATACAACAGGCAGTGACGGCTGTCCACAAGTTGGACGCTCGCCCCGCAATATCAACAAATAAACTCAATCTGTACTATCATTGCACACTGCTATCCACCACGACAAATCCGCAACATCACAGCACAACACAGAACATCAACGCGAATGTCACGTTCGCAAACCCGTCTAAAAAAACTATAGCAATCAGACGCGGTTTACCGATCAAATGACATTCCCGGTCGGAGATATAATGTAAGAACTGTAAACTAACGTGTTTAAATTTCGATCGACCAAAGACCAAATATCAAAAAGTGGGCCCCACTGCTTACAGGTGAACAGTAACAAAACCTGGGCCAAAACGATATTTACCAAAAACCCCAAAATCCAAAGAAGAACCCACTGGAAAAATTTGGAAGCATGAACTCCCCAATTGGCCGCGGATGCGCGGCCAAACCATGGGTTTGGTCGCGTTTCCGCGGCTCCTTGGAGGAATCATTACCCCAAATTTCGTCGTGGTTCTTAGAAAAGCCTGCACGGATTTTTAAGACATCCAGAATTCAATTTTGACACCGTTTAAAATCAACAGAAACTGTCGGCTTGGATTTTTGCAGTTTTCGATTTTCGGTCGGATCGATGTTTGAAACGCGTTAGCACAAGTTAGCATAGCAAAATGGTGAGGCTCTGATACCACTGTAAGTCTACGCTAGCGCCCCGGCAGTCTACAGACGCCAAAATGCGGAACAAAACTTTTTAACTGGCGCTATCGTATACCTTAACCCGGATCTGCCATTATTGCTAAACTAACAAACAGTAAAGAGTGTAGAAAGGTTGTACCGAACGATCCGAGTCCTTCGTTCTTCAACCATCATCCCACGCTCCGTTGCGGCTGCTCCGATCTCGTCGATCTCCGATCTCCTCGTCGAGGTGGCACCACATGATCGGTTCTTTAAACGGGCTCCCGCCTCTGACTTGAGGCAACTCGATCGTCAAGTTTGCTAAAAGAGACGACCAAGAATGATGTAGAGAATAAGTAGATGACTTTGTCTCACTTCGTCCAAGTCCGTGGACGATCGGTAAATGAAGTTGCCGAGGGAATCGGGTGATGGAATGAAATGAACTGTAAAATTCCATACACCCCGAATACTATCATAATCTTTTCTAGTCAAAATGAAACATCAAGTGAGAGAGAGAATGAGAGAGGAGGCCATCCATTCATATATGAAGGAGGAGGGTGAGTGTAGGAGCAAGTGGTGACCTTAAGAAAGCTTCTCACTTCAAAAGATCAAGAAGAAAATATCCTTAAGTAAACAAAAAGCTTTAATGATAATGCATGATTCACAAACCTAGTCATCATGCATTAATGAACCATTAAATGTAACCAATGAAAACTCAACACTAATTAATCCTAGTCACTAGAAGCTTCCACACTCATCTCAAGAAAAGATAAATCCGTCTTTAACCGAATGTTAAAAGACGGCTGATAGAAAACTGGAAACTGGCAACTTCCAAAAGTGATCCTGAAACGAATTTCAGGACAACCCCGAAACTGTATAAATATACCCGCATTTGTATTACGACCGAATACAAATGCAACTGAGACAAAGATATTATACCTACTCAATATAATACTCGGATCCGGCTTAAACCAAAGCCGACCAGTATTATCTGTCCGAAAATCGACACGTGCGTAAACGCACGTGCATTTTCCGAACCCTGCCATAAAACCATACGGCCTCTACAACGTTTCGCCCGAACTTGGGAAACTGTCTGTGGGGGACTCTAATGACTCGTCAGTACCCTGGCAGTGGGTTTAACCACAAACCGTCAGCGGCACTAGCTATGCGTAACGGCTGCCCATGGACTGACCTCAAGGGTGGCCGAGGAGCGAACTCAAGGGAGACCGATGAGCGAACTCCTCCGAAAACCCTACTGAGCCTAACAGTGACAATGTATATACAGTCCGGTCCGTTCGTCTATGAGTATCGCATATCTGCCTAGGGGGCTAGTAACGTCAGACCCCCAATAGCAGTATAAGTCGTGTCGGAGTGAAGCCCAATAACACCCTGAGATACTACTGGAGTACCTACCAGTAAATCTCCTACCATGGCCATGGATTTGTGTAATGGCTCTCCTAGACACAGCACGACCTCGCCCCTAATACCGGGAGAGACGAATCCCCTGCCGATCCGCTCACGTGCCTCCATATGGCTCGGGACTGTACCCAAAAGCTACCTGTTTGCACGACTCCTTTGAGCCGTGGTAGGGTAGAAATCAAAGCACAGTGGGAACTCACACGAGACAAATGACGACCTCAGGTCGATGAACTAACCTGTACACATGTCACCAGGGAACTGCTATCTGACGGTAGATATAATACTAACTAGCAGATTCCCGGCGAGTCCTGTCCGGTGTACTCATAACCCAATGAGCACCTGTATACATCTTAGGTGATCCAACTGACACCAGTGGCTTGTGAGACCGGCCACCGCCCCTCGTCGGGGTCTCGACTGTACACACTAGTCTACTCCGGAGTATCGATGCCCTGTCTCGAAACTCCCACGACTAGGGACCACAATTAAGGATATGCATATAAACTACCCAACTCTCACGTATATGATCGCCATCATACTGTTGGTAGTAAAGCAAGATCCTAAGGGCTCTATCAAAGTGTAACATGCAATCAGTCACCTGAACATGTACACGACTGATAAAGGCAAACCAGATAGCATACTATCATCTCGAGTAAGACTGTCCTACCGGTATAGGTCCTCCGCAATCATTGCAATCACGTACCTGCGATCCAATAATTGACTATGAGGGCACTTTCTCCAACACTATCTTCCTCCATAACAAAGATTTATATGGAGAGCAATCTCGTATCGCAAGATATGAGACCTCGAACGAATTGCTTCCAGCGAGGTTGGCTATCGGGTCATCTGCAGGGGGCAACGTCCTTACAGAGACCATCTATTTTGAGCTCACGGACCTGAAGACCACGTTGAAGAACGGATCAGATGATGACTTGATTCTACAGTCTCTACCTTCTACCCTGAAAGAAACCAGGGAAGTAGAAGGAGAGGAAAGAGCAGAGTTTCGGGACTGGATGTAGTAAAAGAAGGACATTCCTATTGTTACGGGAATGAACATTGGCAGAAGGATTGCAGGGCTAGCAAAGCCAGTAACCAGAATTCGAAGCATGTTGTGGCTTCGGCTTCGGGTGTGTTTGTAATTGAGAACTGTATGTCAATTAACCCTACTTCCTGGGTATTGGATACCGGATCAGGATCTCACATCTGTAATTCGTTACAGACTCTGAGAAACCGTAGGGTTATCAAGATAGGTGATATGACTCTCAGGGTTGCTAACGGAATGAGCATGTACGCTGAATCCGTAGGGGGATATCATCTTGGACCGAGAACTGGGCAGATATTGATTCTGCGTGACTGTTTTTATGTACCAGGTGCGACTTGTAATATCATATCTGTATCCTTACTTTCTAAGGAAGGATATGATTTTACTTTTGTAAGCGATGTAGTCAACATCCACCTAAATCAAGTTCTGATTGGGTCAGGTACATTGAAAAACGGGATATACGTATTGAATCAAGCTCAGGTTTTCAGTGTCCAGAACACACTTAAAAGAAAGTCTCCGAAATTAAATCAGGCTTTCTTATGGCGTTGTAAACTGGGTCACATTAATGAGACACGGTTAACAAAGTTACATAAAGAAGGATACTTGGATCCGTTCGAGTACCAGTCTTATGCCACTTGTGAATCTTGTCTCATGGGAAAGATGACAAAGACTCCGTTCACTAGACACGGAGAAAGAGCAAGCGAGCTCTTGGGACTCATACACAGTGACGTGTGTGGTCCAATGTCTACACATGCGCGAAGTGATTATTCATACTTCATTACTTTCACAGATGATTTCTCTAGGTATGGACATGTCTTCTTGATGAAGCATAAATCCGAGGCCTTTGAGAAATTTCGGGAATACAAGAATGAAGTTGAAAAACAAGTAGGCAAAAGTATCAAGACACTGAGATCTGATCGAGGCGGTGAATACTTGAGTGTCAAGTTTCTGGGCTACTTAAAAGAGAATGGAATTCTCTCTCAGCTTACCCCTCCATACACACCACAACACAACGGTGTATCGGAAAGGAGGAATCGAACCCTATTGGATATGGTTCGTTCCATGATGAGTAAGGCTGAGTTACCGCGATCCTTCTGGAGTTATGCACTAGAAACAGCTGCATATCTTTTGAACCAAGTTCCTACTAAGTCAGTGCCTACCATACCATATCAGATGTGGAGTGGGAAGAAACCCTGTCTTAAACACTTTAAGACATGAGGGTGTCCAGCTTTTGTTAAAAAGCAGCATGCGGACAAGCTCGAGGCACGTTCAGTACAGTGTATGTTTGTGGGATACCCAAAGAACTCCAAGGGGTATCTTTTCTATTACGCAGAGAAACAAAAGGTTTTTGTTTCTCGTCATGCCCGCTTCTTGGAAACTGAGTTTTTGGAAAATCAGATAAATGGGAGCGCAATAGAACTGGAAGAAATTCCAGAACCACGAGCTATTACTGAAAGCTTAGTAGAACCAGAGAGTTCGAAGGAACAGGACATTCCTACACCGCTCCGCAGGAGTAGTAGGCAGTCTCATCCGCCCGAGAGATACTATGGTTTTCTCATAGACGGGGATAGAGAGGATTACACTATTAACTATGGTGAGCCTACTAGCTTCCAACAAGCCATTCAGAGTGGTGACTCGGTAAAATGGCTGGATGCAATGCGGACCGAAATGGAGTCCATGTACACCAACAAAGTTTAGACTTTGGACTTTGCTCCAGAAGGGGTAAAACCCATAGGCTGCAAATGGATCTTCAGAAAGAAGATTGGTGTAGATGGGCAGGTTGAAACCTATAAAGCTAGACTTGTTGCAAAGGGTTTTCGTCAAAGCCCTCGTTTGGACTATGACGAGACCTTTTCTTCAGTGGCTATGCTTAAATCCATTCGGATCCTTCTTGTCATTCCTGCCTTTCACGATTATGAAATCTGGAAGATGGACGTAAAGACGGCTTTTCTAAATGGAAATTTAAAAGAGTGCGTCTATATAGATCAACCGGAGGGATTCATTCAGAGTGGGAGCAGCGGTAAAGTGTGCAAGTTGCTCAAGTCCATCTATGAACTTAAGCAGGCATCGCGGAGTTGGAACATCTGCTTTGATGATACTATCAAGGAATTCAACTTTATCAAAAACCCAGATGAACCATGCATTTACAGTAAGATTGTAGGGAGAACTGTAGTATTCCTCGTCTTGTACGTGGATGACATTCTCCTAATAGGAAATGATATTCCTATGCTACAGTCAGTCAAAGGATTCTTGTCACAGAGGTTCTCCATGAAGGACCTGGGCGATGCCAACTACATCCTGGGGATCCAGATCTATCGTGATAGATCTAAGAGGATGTTGGGACTTTCACAGTCCAGGTACATCGACACCATACTGAAAAGATTCAGTATGGAAGATTCCAAGCGCGGTAATTTACCGGCTTGTCACGGGATCACCCTCTCCAAAGAAGTGTCTCCCAAGACTGATTTGGAAAGGGATTGCATGTCAATTATACCCTACGCTTCTGCGGTAGTCTCTATAATGTATGCGATGTTATGTACCAGACCAGATGTAGTATACGTATTGAGCGTTGTAAGCCGGTATCAGTCGGACCCAGGGGAGAAACACTGGATATCGGTAAAGAACATTCTCAAGTACCTGAGAAGGACTAAGGAGATGTTCTTGGTATATGGAGGAAAAGACCTCCCGATCGAGGCCTTTGCTGACTCCAGCTTCTAGAGTAACAAGAATGACTCCAAGTCCATGTCGGGTTATGTCTTTACCCTCTATGGAGGCGCGGTTTGCTGGAAGAGTTCCAAGCAGGAAACCGTTGCCGACTCAACTATGGAAACGGAGTACATAGCTGCTTGCGATGCCGCAAAGGAAGCTGTCTGGATGAAGAAGTTCCTCACGGAGCTTCAGGTGGTTCCTACCATTGTTGATCCAATACCGCTGTATTGCGACAACAATGGCGCTATAGCTTTAGCGAAGGAACCCAGGTCCCATCAGAAGTCCAGGAACATTTTGAGGCGGTACCACCTGATCAGGGAGATCGTAGATCGCCGGGAGATCGAGGTGAAAAGAGTAGATTCGGAGAATAACACTGCAGATCCACTCACAAAGGACCTACCCCAGACTCAGTTCGAGCGGCTGATCGAGATGATAGGTCTTCGGTACGCCAGTACATGGCCTTAGTGCAAGTGGGAGATTGTTAGTGTATATGCCCTAGAGGCCATTACTATATCATACTAGTTTGTATATTACTTTATGGAAGTTTGGGATATTCACAGTTGTATAGACAATCTTGCTCAAAATGTTAGTATGCCACTTGGTTTGTCTCTACTTCAATATGTGCATGTGTTTCTTTTAGCAGATCGCTTATACATATTAGTAGAGCCCTTATGATCTTTTCTTGATTACCAGCGTTGTGATGGCAGTCACACTAGTGGGGGCTGGGTAATCTACAAGCACATTTTTATACAGGTCCCTAGTCGTAGGATTATCGAGACGGGGCATCGATACTCCGGAGTAGACTAGCGTATACGCTTCTCATCCCAGCATGGGAGACGGTCTGTCCAAAAGCCGTCAGTACGTCGTACTTGAGATAGTATGCGGGTGCTCGTTAGGTTACGAGTACACTGGACAGGACTCGTCGGGAACTGTTGGTTGGTATTATACCAATCGTCAGTTATCAGTTCCCAGGTGACATGAGTACAGCTTAGTCCGCTGACTTGACACTGTCACTTCGCCTCGAGTATGTTCCCACTGTACTTAGATTACTACCCTACCACGTCTCAAAGGAGTCGTGCAAACAGGTAGTGGTTGGGTGCAGTCCCGAAGCACTTGGAGGCAGTGACGGTTAGACAGGATCGTCTCTCCCGGTATTGGGGGTTGATATCGCGCTGTGCCTAGGAGAGCCATTACACGAGTAGTCCCTGGCCAGGGCAAGCGAGATATACTGGTAGGTTTCCAGTATTATCTCAGGGTGTTTTGGGCTACACTCCGACACGACTTGTGCCGCTATTAGGGGACTGACGTTTACCACCCCCCTAGGCCTGCCATGTGATATTCTCAGACGAACGGACCGGACTGTACGGAGATTGTCACATACAGGCTCAGTAGGAGTTCGGATGGGTTTACCTCATCGACCTTCTTATCGACATCTACCTGGGGACCGTTACGTACAGCTAATGTCGCTTGCGGTCTGTGGTTAAACCCACTGCCAGCGTAGTGTCGAGTCTTTAGAGTCCCACACAGAGAGTTTCCCTGCACTGAGCGAAACGTGTAGAGGCCGTATGGTTTTACGGCAGGGCTACGATCACTTACGTACACTTGTGTGCGTATGCTGTTCGAGCAGGCAATACTAGAGGGATTTGGTTTAAGCCGGATCCTAGTATTGCACGGATGGATTTGTTTTGTCTTCTGTGCATTTGCATTCTACGGAATGCGGATGCGGGTGTGTATGCACAGTTTTGAGGAGTGAAGAAGGAGGAGGTGCCTCATTAGGGTTTTGGCAGTTGATTCGGCCAAAACCGTTATGTGGCAGACTCATTAGGGTTTTGACAGTTGATTCGGTCAAAACCATTTTGAGACGGATTCATTAGGGTTTTGGCAATTCGTTCGGTCAAATCCATTATGAGCCGGGGACATTATTTACTAATCTTTTCAGTGATAATTATGTTATAGCTAATTGCTTTGACCATTTGACCACACTTGACTTTGTTGACCGTTTGACCAAAGTTGACTAGCATCTTCATGTGAGGTCAAGATTCTTCTTTGGTTTTCTTTTTCTTTTTATTTTTGAGTTATGAAAATGGTCAATTCAATTAGTAGCCATCAACTTTATCAAGAAAGGATTGGTAATGATGTTGTTTATGGATTATTGAACTATGGTGCTTTTTCTTTAGTTGATAATTTCATTTCTCATATTCTCATTCTCTCTCTTGTGAGAAGAAAAGAAAAGAGCTCCATGGTTGCTAGTTCTTCCTCCTCCTCTTGAAAAATCCTTTGATCTCATGTGTTGAGAGAAAAAGGATCCAAATAGACAAACACTTCCATCTACCTCTTCTACACATTCTAGGACATCAAGACTAGCGATCATGTTGCCCTAGTTGCCTCGGCTCGAGGTGAAGCTCGGAGTACAACTCTCGGGTGGATCGTCTTCGACTCAAGAAGGCCGCGGAGGTGATCAAGATCCGGATCGACCCTCGGAGCGTGGATGGATGAGCCAGACAGCGGAGAGAAGACCCGAAGGACCGGTATCGTGAGGTATAATCTCTATGGTATAGTAGATAGCACCTCTTGTCGTTTGCTAGTTTGTAGTTTAGCAATGATCCTTCTTTTAGTCCAGGTCTCCTTTGCGCCAAAAATTGTTTTTCGCCGTTTTCGCCTCCCCGTAAGAACCGGGGTGAGCAACGTGGACTTACATTTGTAGAGCCCGGCAATGAGAATCATGTATGTAAACTCAAGCGGTTTTTATATGAGTTGAAACAGTCTTCCACGCAGTGATACAAGCGCTTCGATTCTTCTATGAGGAAGACCAACTACTTTTGATATGGGTATGACAACTGTGTGTGCTCGAAAAGGTTTAAGGATGGGTCGTCGATATATCTATTCCTATATGTCGATGACATGTTGATCGCGGGTAAGAGTATGACAGTAATAAAAGCATTTAAAGTTTCATTGAGCGCAGAATTTGACATGAAGTACTTAGGTGAAGCGAAGAAGATTATTGGGATGGAAATTATTCGAGACAGAAAGGCTGGAAAACTATGGCCATCCCAAGTCAGATATATTGAGAAGGTATTAGAGAGATTCAATATAAAAGACTCAAAACAAGTGAGCGTCCCTATCGCCGGTCATTTCAAGTTATCCTCCAAGTAGTGTCTAAAATCAGCGAAGAAGAAGGAAAAATGTCTCGGGTACCATATGCAAGTGCGATGGGATCACTGATGTATGTTATGGAATAAACACGTTTAGACACACCCTATACGGTAAGTCTGGTTACCCGGTACATGTCAAATCCAGGCAAGCTTCATTGGGAAGCGGTAAAGTTGATACTTCGGTATTTAAAAGGAACTAAAGATCTCGGTTTATTCTTTCACAAATCACAAGATAAATCGAGCCAGTCGTAAGGATACGTAGATGCGGATTATGCTGGGGATTTGGACAAAAAAAGATCTCTTACAGGTTATGTATATACAGTTGCAGAATCTCTTATCAGTTGGAAGTCGACACCTCAAGATATCATGGCGCTCTCAACAACGTATACAAAGTACATGGCGGTAGTGGAAGTATCTAAGGAGGTCTTGTGGTTAAAGGCATAGTTGGCAAGTTCGGGTTTGATAAGGGGCCGGTTCCTTTGTTCTGCTACAGTCAAAGCGTCATTTATTTAGCGAAGAATCTAGCATACCACAGTCGAACTAAGTATATCGACGTGCACTATCATAAGATAAGAGAGTGGGCCGAGATGGAAATCAATCTGATAAAAATCGATACTAAGGTGAATCCGGCGGACATGCTAACGAAGGTCATTCCTACGGAGAAATTCAAGACTATCTTGGCATCTATTCGGGTACTTAAGTGTAAAGAAGGACGACCTCGGTAGGAGAGTGTCACCAGTTTCGCAGTTCTGGTAAAAAATTGTGTCAGCAACAGTTTCGCAGTTCTGCTGAAAAATTATGATAGTTTACAGTTTCAAGATTTGGAGCTGCGCCAATAGGGAAAAACGGGAAGAACTAAAGGCAATCCTAAGGGATAAAAGATGACGGCGACAAATTTTCAAGATTTTATTTAGATTTAAAATAAGGTGGAGATTGTTGAGATTAGCTTAAATTTAAATAATTAGTTATTATATATAGAATTAAAATAAATCTCTTATTTAAATATAAATTTAGATAGGAGAAAATATTCTTATAAATAAATTCTTATTTAAGTATAGATTTAGATTTAGATTTAAATCAGAGATAATATTTCATTAGATAGGGATAAAAGGAGATTTATGTTGATCCTAATTTAAGTGGAAGAAGGTTTATTTTATACTATAAATATGAAGGTGCTCTCATCAACGAAAATATATCGACTTGATCATAAGGTTTAAGAGAGGCGAGAGACGACTCCATAAGGGATCAAGGCGGTCATTAAAAAATTGTTTTAATTATAAAGTTTAAGAGAGACGAAACGGCGGTTTCATAAAGGATCAAAACAATCATAAAGAGAATTTGTAGCAGAAGAAGATTTTATTAGAGATCATAAGGAGAAGGTTTTTTGTAATCTTTTGTAAGATATTATTTTTCTTAAATTCTAATAAAGTTTTCCCATTTTCCCCCATTAATCTCTTGTTATTTATTATCACGGTTTGCATCTAGTGTTTTTTGTTATTCGTTTATAAAGAGATTTAAGTTTATAGATCCGTAAGATTTTCCGCAGCGCCGACTGATCTGTGTTCATCAACAAAGGTGTGATGTAAGATATTTAGAAATTGACAGGAGAATCAATATTGGATGTATTTAATTAAAGGGTTCTCCATATTAGGTGAATTTTTTGAATTAATATTTTCCATTTTGTTTACTATATCAATATCTTATATCAGCTCTTGTGGTTTTCCACACTCTCCTCCCTCATTTGCAACATCTCATTGCTTGTAAATTGCTCTCTCAGAGGTATTGTTGGATCTTGATTCTCATAGTATGTTAGAATAATATTCAGTCTATATATATCCATTGTCCCTCGTTATTTCCGACTTGGGATTATTCCAAATCATTTTAAATTTCCAATTTCCAAACATGAAGCAAATATAGTACTCTGTGATGGGCTCCACACACTTGTGCGGCGCCGATAATTATGTGTTGGTGTTCACATTATTTGGAATTTTTATTAGTTATATAAAAGAAAAATGGGAAAAAATGGTCCATTAGTTGACCTCACATTTCACGTTTCTTCATTTGTGGAGAATCAGGAAGACAAGGAATCTTTCATTCAGGTCTGTCTGCTGCGTAATGTTAAGGGACTCCTCTCTCTCTCTCTCCTCTTTCTCTCTCTATAAATAATATATTCAAGCACAAGCTGCAGTTCATCAAAACTATCTCCTATTCTTTCATATCTCAAAGGAAAATATCATCACTTCCATTGCTATGGCTGTAAATTTCTCAAAATGCTCGGGCTTGTCGCTCTTCTCTTTCGACCGAGGAAGCCGAAACTCCGGTGCAGGAAAAAAACCCGCGACACATCAAGCTTGCTATCCACAAAGCAACCCTATGGTTCAGCGGATATCACTACCCTCTGTTGATACGGACGCACGTGCTATTGATGTGAGTACCCTTGCCAGCCAGCCAGTTATTTAAACGCGGTATATATTATGTACACGTGATGCACGCATCTATATATAAGAGGACCTCTTATATAACATTTTACTGGTATTAAAAATTTATTAGACTGCCAATGGCATCACATGCTCGTGCATAGCAATTCTTTTTACATAGAATGATAGCAAAGTGCATTATGGTCATTTTATATTCTTGTGTATGCAATTATTAAATTATTGTTTCCCTTGAAATCTTGGAACCAAAGCAAGGGTTTCGGTTTTTCTTAATATTTTAATTGATTTTAATGCAGGACTACTCAGATATCATGCACATGGAGAACATAAAGAGAGTGAAGCACATTCTCATGCAAATAGACGATTCATTGGAATCCATGCATACCATTGATTACCTCCAAAAACTTGGCATTGACTACCGTTTTAAGGAAGAGATTGAAAACATGTTAGGGTTCTTGCATGAAAATGTTTCTAATTATGAAGACCAACAAATTACCAATGATTTGTTCCAAGTTACTCTTTCCTTCCGTTTATTGAGACAAGCTGGATACCCAATATCCTCGGGTATAAATTTGTTTATGAATTCTTATTGTTAAACTATGAGAATATATCCCTCGCTTCTATTAATCGCTACTTTAGTAGAAAAAGACTTCGAAATGGCAACAAAGAAACATATGTTTCGGTCTTACCTATTTTACACCCACAAAAAATGAACATGAACAAACCGTTTTGATCCACCAAATTTAGTTACTAATTATTTTTTCTTCATTGAACAGATGTGCTTAATAATTTCATTGACGAGGGTAAATCAACACTGAATCAAGATGTCCAGGGGTTAGTAAGCTTGTATGAAGCATCACACTTGAACACAGGAGAAGACATATTGCTATACAAAGCTAATTTGTTCTCTAGAAAGCAACTTGAATCATGCATCCAAGATTTGGAACCAAATGTTGCAAGATTAGTGAGACATAGCATGAAGAATCCATGCCACATGACTATATCAAGGTATAATGCAAGGCACTTCCTAGATCATTTCCAGAATGGATATGGATTTAATGGAGCTTTAGAAGAGTTGGCAAGATTGGATTTCAACCTGGTGCAATCATTGCACAAGAAAGAACTAGAAGAAATTTTAAGGTAAAACAAATTATCATCAGATAATTGAGCTCATGAATTTATAGTATGAATTATTATTATTTAATCTTTGGAATGTCTAAATTAAGATATTTACTCATGAATGACAGCTGGTGGAAAAGCACGGGTTTGGCGGAACAGATGAAATTCATACGAAACCAACCTTTGAAATGGTATCTCTGGCCCATGACCGTACTTCCTGATCCAGAATTCTCTTGGTGCAGAATCCAGATGACAAAAATAGTCTCTTTTGTTTATATTATTGATGATATCTTCGATGTTTATGGCTCGCCCAACGAACTCGAGCATTTCACGGAAGCCATTAGCAAGTATGACTTTACACATACATACACATACATACACACACACATATGGGTTCTAATCCAAGAAAATAAAATGCTAATGCTCGCAGATGGGACCTTTCGGTTGTTGAAACGCTGCCTGATTACATGCAATCTTGCTACACAATCTTATACAACTTCACTCATGAGATTGCTCAAACAATCTCTGAAGAACAAGGATTGAACCCTATCAACTATCTCCAAAAATCAGTATGTATACATTCTAGGCTATATTTCTGATTGCTACCGTGAACTGCGGACACTTTTTCCAATTAATGCTGCCACGAACTTTCAAAATGATGGGTTGATACTATGAACTTTCAAGCGACAACAAGAAAGTACAAAATGACCATAATACCCCTCTCATATCTATAATAATAATAACTATATTTGCAAAAAAATAGGAAAGGGGATTATGGTCATTTTGTAACTTTTTGTTAACCAGTTATAAGAATGTTTTGATACTCTTTATGATGTCAAACCATCATTTTGAAAGTTCATGATAACATTTAGGAAAAGTGCCTATCGTTCATGGTATACTAAGTTGAAATTTAGCCTACATTTTAAATCTAGTATATATTATATAATTAACTACTCTTAACTCAAGAGTTTAACATGTTTTTCATTGATGATAAATATTAGTGGGAGAGATTATGCAATGCATTTCTGATAGAATCAAGATGGCTCAGAGCAAAGCATATTCCAAAGGCTGATGAGTACTTGAGAAATGCAGTGATCAGCTCAGGGGCATACACAGTGTTGATGCACACATTTTTCCTCTTGGGACAAGGGATTACAAAGGAAAATGCGAAATTTTTAGAGTGCAACCCAACAATTTTGTCATGCCCTGCAACAATTCTTAGGCTTTGGGATGATCTTGGAAGTGCAAAGGTATATTAAATTACAATATATATGTGCAGGCTTAAGTATGATAAATTACCATAAACTTTAGGTGTTTTTCCAGATAAATACCTTGAACTTTTAGTGTTCTTCTATTAATTAGCAGCATAAGTATCCAGTTTGAGGGGGTTTATTTATTTTTTTTCGAAACAAAAAATTGAAGTTTTAATTAAAGGTAATAAATACGAAGGTATATTATATTACACAAGATTTAAGGCGGTATATCAAAAAAACCCTTGTAATTATTAATAGCGAATTAGCTAGAGTCTCTTTGCTTCTTATCTTTCATAAATCTTAAACCATATAATTTTGGGTTTTCCATTCTTGCACAAGGCATTACATATATATTTATTGGATTACAATATTGTCTTGATTTATTAAAAGTAAAAATAAGGATTCATTATAACATTATTTTTCATTTTTAAATAAACATTATCTAGAAATATACACATATACAATTTCCTTGGTGATAAATAAAAATATCAACAATTCTCATTACTTAATTTTGCGTACTCGTTGTTAAATATAAGTGTTTCTGTAATATTCTTGAATCTTTTCATTTGCAAAGACGGATGCGTAGCAACTCTCAAGTGCAATGTTGCACGGGATTAAGAAACTATAACTTCAAATTAGAAACTATAACTTCAAAATAACCAGAATATTTCGTTAGCTAAGCTAATAACAAGTAGTTGGATTGGATAAAACTAAATAGAAGGATATATATACATTAAGAATTTTTAACCGAACAAAGCAGTTGCACCAATTATTATTAATTTTTTTAATAAAAATTGTCATGCAAATTAAAAAAGTTCTTGTAAAATTCTCAGGATGAAAATCAAGAAGGCTATGATGGCTCATATGTGGACTGCTACATGAAAGATCATCCAAATTCCTCTACTGAAGATGCAAGAGATCATGTGAAGCAAATAATTTCCAACACTTGGGAAAAACTCAACAAGGAATGCTTCTCACGTGACCATTTTGCACCAAATCTTGTGACTGCGGCTCTAAACAGTGCTAGGATGATTGAAGTGATGTATAGATATGATGAGAATCAAAACCTTCCAATCCTTGAAGATTACATCAATGCATTGCTTTTCAAAAGCATGTAGAATATTTGATGTTGATCCTTTGATATAGATTTTTTATTTTTTTTTTGCTTCTTCTTTTTCCATCTTTTTTTTGGTTTGATCCTGATAGTGTATCATTTATATACCGTTAAATGTTAGCATTTATACTTTTTTAGCTGCGGTCTTCAGCCTAACACAGGGTTCGAATCAAATCTTTTGCTCAACCACAAGAAGCTTTTGCATTAGGCTGTAGTTAAGGAGTATCCTCACTACTACAATATCCACTTGTCCCTACAGATTTAGCCGTGGTGACAAACCGTGGCCCCTACGGATTAATCCGTAAGGACGTAAAATAACTCCGTAAATGCAAATACCGCCGGTGAAAGTATTTTCCCTGAACATGCCCCGACGGAATAAATATTGCCCCTACGGCATAATCCGTAGGGTCATTTGGCCCTACGGATTATTCCGTAGGGACATAATCTTTTTCTAATTTATTTGTTTAAAAAATAAAATAATTACCTCTACGGAGTTCTCCGTAGTGCCTTTGCCCCATCGGATTACGTCGTAGGGGCAAGTTTTGCCTATGTTACTGAGTCCCTAGGGACAAAATATCAGATATTCTGATATTTTATCCCTACGGATAAGTGTGTAGGGACAACATGTGTCCCTACGGACTACGGGGCAACTGTTTCCCTTACAAATTAATCCGTAGGAACATTATATCCGGATTTTTTTAAAAAGGGGCCGCCCGTTTTTCCCCCGTTCTGTGCACAATAATATATATATCATATAGCCGAATACAAAAATATTCATAAATGACATATAAAATAAATAAGCAAACAGAATACGAAATCAATCTAACATCATCGTAAACATCCAAACAACTACCGATGTTGTCCAAAACATACAATATGTATCAAATAAGTACATGCATCCTCAAAAATATAAATAAACTTATCCTAGCTTGGTCCAGCTCCTCTACCTTTAATAATCATCGTAATCTGGCGCATCTGCTCTTCCGTACAGCCCTGGGTTGTCAAAACTCGACAAATGAAGGAGCGGCCTGTGCAGATATTTGAGTGCTTTTTGCAGGAGTCTGGATGGGCTGTGGAGCAATAGGAGTGGTCTGCGCAGCCGCAACCGAGGTAGTGGCTTGCGGAGCCGCAGCCGAAAGAGAGGCATGTGGAGCCACGGACGAAATAGCCTGCCGAATCTGTAAAATTTTGTGTTTGTGTAATAAACGAGTAAGAACGATGTATTAGATTTTAGTCGAATTCGTATAATTATCGGATTATTGCGGAACCGTGAATTTATATATATTTTGTTGAGATTCCACACGTTCTCTTGAAATTTATATGTTATATATAAGAATTTATACATGTTGAAATTGCACACATTCAGGGCTATGCTTTTTTCCCCAATCTAAGAATATTTAGGGACTTAGGCCTAGTTTGGACATCTAGTTTGGAAAACCGCAGTTTATTTGAAGTAGAGGTAGAAATGATACTTACTTTAACTTGTAAGCCTATATCTCTTCTTAATTATTTAGCTTTGATTGGATACTTGGTTTTAGAGTTATCTAATTTACAAAGCAATGTTTTCTTCTCAAGTTTTGAGTTTGGATAATCATAACTTTTTAAACTCCAAAATTAACAAAGATGTGGCATGGTTATAATTATAGAGTTCAGTTTAATTAGATAGTTTTATACAAGTTTGATTAATCAAACTTAAGTCTAAAACCAAATAAGCTCAGACTACTAATATTGCATCTGCTACTATCTATAATGTGATATAATATTTTACTAATAAGTAATATACGGACCAACATCTCTTTCAACTCTTCGACAGTGTTCTTCAATGCGGCAATATCATGCTTTAGACGTCGCTCACGGGGGGTAGGGGAAGTAACCGCCGGAGTGGAGGCCAACTTCATATAGGCTTTGCTCGGACCAAGTCTCCGGCCTCTCTCTCAAGCTTCGTGGTGCCCTCCGTATGTGGCGTCTAAGACTGGGGTCAGTATGACCGAATCGGTCTGTCCACTGAAATCGATCCCCGATACCTCCTCTTGCTCCACCACCCGCTTCTACATCCACATTAAGCATTAAAACATAAGTATATATATCATTTAAATTTGAACTTATCAAAACAAAAATTTTATTCGAATTAGAATAACTATTAACACTTATGCATTACTCTTGGGTGGCAGTGTCGGGAAATCGAAGCTCGCTCGTGGTGAGATCTGTCGAGATGCGGTGGATAGCAAGATACGCGGTCAACATACTCGGTGTACCACCCTGCATCAGGGTCTGATCTCTCTGCAATTCGCCAAAAATTTACATATATTATAAAAAAAAGTCTTAATATTGTATTATATCAAAATAAATCTATTGTAATTTACTGATGCCTCCATGGCATGAGTAATGTTCATCGAGCCATTTGTGTAAGTGGGACGACCCCTCTTCGCCGACTTCATATTCTTCTTATTTTGATTGGACTTCTGCACAACACAATCAGATTTAGTTTTCTAATTAAGCAACAAAAAAAATACATTATATACTAAACAATGAATTAAATTTAAATTACAAACCTTTTTGCGCCCAGACTCATAATACCGCCATAAGAGAGGCCATGTATCTACGTCGAATCTGGCAAAAGCCGAAAAATGTAGGAGAGCCACTCTCTCCTTCTGGGGGGTCACCAGCCATAGCATGTAGGAATCGATTTTCAGCTCGTTTCTATTATATCGAATCTTAGATTGCATGTTCTTCATGAGGCCCAGGTAAAGAGCATGAAGATCGAGCACTCTATCAGGATGATTAGGGTCAGATACAGACTGAAAGTCGTAATGGAACTGCAAATACAAGAAAATAATATAATTAAACTATAAGTGTTAAATAATAAAAAATTTACTTGATAAGTCAAATGAAAATATATATTAATACTTGAGCCTGATACCAGAAGAGGGCAAAGGACTGCCGGTGCTGATCGCCCCACTCAACGTAAAGAAGATATTTCTTTTGGATGCGGTTCTCATCCCTCATATACCAGCCGAAGCTCTCGGCATAATCGCCGGTATAGTGATAATCGGGGGTAAAGAAGATGGGGAATGGTTCCTCCCCTACCTCTATCAGGCCTCATCCTATGGGACTGATTCGGCCCTCGAGTCCCGCTCTAGGGGTGGGGCTGCCATGCATCTACAAGAAATATCAAGACAAGTAATATCAAGACAAAAATGTATTTAAAAATCAAGAATTAACGAAAATTGAAGTGCGGTATATACCTCCGGCGACCGCAGCTGTAACACTCTAGTACGTTTATACAATGTTAGTTGGTATTTTAAGACTTACTTTATATTTCTTCTATTTTATTCATTTGGATTGCTATCGATTCGAACAGTAAAGATAGTTATCCGACCCGTCCCGCATGTGTGAAAACCAGTTTGGTGCTAGATTATATCTAATATTTATCAGTAAACTGAATGTATGTGAATCTAGTATTTTATATATATATATATATATCATATATTTAGATCATCATATATCTTTTAGTAGCCACAAGTTGAGAATAAAATATATTTTTTTAAATGCCATCACATGGTTAATCATCACATATCTTATTTTGGTTTTATCTATTACGTTTAAATTTTATGAAAACAAGATATCGAATATTTTTTAAAATTATAATACATTTAAAACCCTTTTAAATCTTAATTAAAGGGATATAGGATATTTGAGTTATATCATTTGCATTATGGTTTAAAAGATTACATATAAGCATAAATATATTTTTTATGAGATTTTGATGAACTTTCGTTAAAGTTTGATATTATCTTTTTATACTATTAACTACAATATGTTACATACACTAAACTATATATATACTATTTTATACTTTATATATTTTTATATATAACAAAACTCAATCTCTTTCTTCTCCCCCTCTCTCTCCCGCTCCTTACTTCTTCCTCCCTCTCCGTTCGCCACACCCCTGTAGGGTTTCCTAAGCACCATGCCTAGGGTTTGGAAGCATCAAACATGCCACTTTAAAATATTTAGGGGGTGCTAAGCAAACTAACCTAGGAATCGAACTAGAAAGTTAGGGTAACAACTTGTAGTATCACATACAAACTAGTTGTTGGAGATAGTGCTCTCAAAGTCAATTATTGGATCGCAGGTACGCGATTGTAATGATTGAAGCAGGACCTATACCGATATGACAGTCTTGCTCAAGATGATAGTATACTATCTGGTTTGTCTTTATTATCGTATACATGCTTTAGTTCACTATTACATGATGATAGAGCCCATAGGATTCTTGCTTGACTACCAGCAGTATGATGGCGATCATATACGTGGGAGCTGGGGTCTGTAAGCACATCCTTAAAAGTGTTCCTAGTCGTGGGAGTTTCGAGACAGGGCATCGAAACTCCAGAGTAGACTAGTGTATACAGTCGAGACCCCGACGAGGGGCGATGGCCGGTCTCACAAGCCATTGGTGTCAGTTGGTTCACCTAAGATGTATACAGGTGCTCATTGGGTTATGAGTACTCCGGACAGGACTTGCCGGGAACATGCTAGTTGGTATTATACATATCGTCAGATAACAGTTCCCTGGTGACATGTGTACATGTTAGTTTGTCGACCTGAGATCGTCATTTGTCTCATGTGAGTTCCCACTGTGCTTAGATTACTACCCTACCACGCTCAAAGGAGATGTACAAACAAGTTTTAGTTGGGTACAGTCCCAAGGCCATATGGAGGCAGTGAGCGAATCGCCGGGGATTCGTCTCTCCCGGTATTGGGGGTTGATGTCACATAGTGCACGGGTGGCCATCACTAGAAATCCTCGGCCGAGCTAGTGAAGAATTACTGATTTGGATCAGTAGTTTCTCAGGTGGTGATGGGCTTCATGCCGACACGATTTATCGCGTTATTAGGGGTCTGACTTTATTCACCCCCCTAGACTCGATATGCGATACTCTTTAGACGAACGGACCGGACTGTACGGATATTGTCACTGTTAGGCTCAGTAGGGTTTATGGATGAGTTCGCTCGTCAGCTTCCCTTCCAATCAATACATAGGCAAACGTTACGTACAGCTTGTACCTCTGACGTGGTAGAGGTTATACCCAGTGCCAGTGTGTTGATGAGTCATTAGAGTCCCCCACAGACAGTTTCCCAAGTTCGGGTGAAACGTTGTAGAGGCCGTATGTTTTTATGGCAGGGTTCGGAAAATGCACGTGCGTTTTCGCACGTGTCATATTTCGGGCAGATAATACTGGTCGGCTTTGGTTTAAGCCGGATCCGAGTATTATACTGTGTAGATATAATATCTTTGTCTCAGTTGTATTTGTATTCGGTCGTAATACAAATGCGGGTATGTTTATACTGATACGAGGTTATCCTGAAATTCGTTTCAGGATCACTTTTGGAAGTTGCCAGTTTCCAGTTTTCTATCAGCCGTATTTAACATTCGGTTAAATGCGGATTTATCTTTTCTTCTCTTGGGTGAGTCATGAGGGTGATGTGTGTGGAAGCTTCTAGAATTTGTGTGGTGTTCTTTGTTCATTGGTAGCATTTAATGAAAGGGTGACTAGGTTAAGGTGATTCATCCTTTGCTTTAAATGAGTTCATACTAGGTGTTAGATGACACATTCTCTTCATTAATGCTATGGTCACTCTCCCCTCTCCTACACTCACCCCCCCTCACCATATATGGTCGGGCCCCCTTTTGAGAAAGGATTATGGTTGCTTGGAAAAGATTATGATAGTTTTGGTTGATAGAAATTAGATGTGATCCATTTCTCATTTCCATTCGATCCAAAAAGGCAACTTCATTAACCGTTCGTCCGTGACTTTGAAAGTAACGAGAAAAAGTGTTCTACTCATTCTCTACATCATCTTGGTCGTCTCTTTTAGCAAACTTGACGACCGAGTTGCCTCGGTTCAGAGGCGGGAGCCCGTTTAAAGATCCGTAGACGTGGTGCCTGTTCATATCAGATTTTTGCATTTTCATACCGCCCAATTTTTGTCACATTGCATATCGGTAGATCCTCTTGAGCCGTGTTTGCTAGTCAATTGCAGGATACAGGTTCTCGGTTCTAAAACGGTGAAATTCATGGAAAACACAACAAAATCCGGGTTCCTGCCAACCACTGAGAAAACACGGTCTCCGCTCGTCATCCGTATGTTGCCAGATACCAGTTTAGGAAGACAAAATGTCAAATCAATGTCACCTTCATGCACAAGGCTCAATGGCAACAACAAGTTCCAAGAAATCTACGCGGAGCTCAAGAAGATCTTGACAAAAGTCCACCTTTCCCTCAACAGAAATTCTGGAAGAAATGTGAATGTATTTTCAGAAAATACATATACCAGACAAGAGGGGACAGAAGACCAGGGAAATACGCAGAAGACGACACCCCAACTCACCCATAGGGCCGCGGATCCGCGGCCAATAGGGGGTATAGGCCGCGGATCCGCGGCCATAAGGTGGCGGCAGTTGATGATTTTTAGGGGTATTTTGGTCTTTGTATATGTGTTCTGGTGGATGCCCTAGGTTTTCATTTTTTGGCCTATAAATAGCCCAGAACTTTGTGAAGGAAAGGGTCCATTCTTGTATTTTCTTTTTGCTAGGTTTTAGATTACATGTTCTTCTTCTTCTCATCTCTTCTCCATTAAACTTGAGTGAGCTTTGTGAGTGAAGAATGGTGAATAAAGAAGATCATTTTATTATCATGCTTGTCTTACTTTTGCTATAATTGTTGTAACTTTAATTCGTTAAGTAGTTGTTGTTATTTTCTTGTTGTTTCTTTCTTCTCTCTTTTTCTTTATCCTTACATACGACAATGATGCTTACGCTCGATCCTCGCCAAGGTGAGGTCGCAAATAGCTAGTCGTATTCTTCTAATCTCTTTCTTTCTATCTTCCTCTTTTGTTTTGTTTTATTTTTCCGTATCATGATGTGTGAGTAGTTCATTCTTGTTAGGGTAGGATAAGGGAAGTTTGAGAGAAGGAAATCTCTCTCACTCTTTCCTTGCCCAACAGCTTAAATCGACTCCCGTTAATTGAACCACAATCCGCTCCTTACGGCACCCTATCCTACATGATAGCGGTGATTCCGTAGTAAGACCGGTTGTGGTTGAATTAACCGGAGGTTATGGCTAAGAGCCAAGAACGGACGGACAAGCACCAAAAGGAAGGACTTATGCGTTGGAAAGCCTAGCTTATACTCGCAAGTTCCTTCCTAGTCGTGCTAATCCCCGTTGTTGCCGATTACCGTAACACCGATATTAAGAGGGGCAACGAAAGATGTGGAGACTCCTAACTCAAACTAACCTAATCCTAACCCTAACAAGCTCTCTTTAAATATCAACTCAACACTTAGATAATCACAAACAAAATCTGAAAAACCGGACTTAACTCGTTAACGCACATTGAAGAAGACTCCCATCTCCCTGCGGACGACCCGTACTCAACCGGCTAGCTATAAGCGAAACCGTCTTGATTGCGGTATTTAAACTAGAACTTGAACACGCACATACTCTAACAATCAAATGGCGCCGTTGCCGGGGTGACGGTAGTTTATTTCCTTGTGTAATTTCGGGTTAACTTGTAAATTCAACCAAAAAAAAAAAACAAACAAAACAAAAAAATATACTTTGTAAAAGAAACCATCTTGTTATTCTTGATAAGTTTTTGTGCAAGTGTGCAGGAAAATACAAGGTTCGAGTTCAGTGGCCAAGACGTTGAAAATACGGAGTTCAAGTACAGTGCCAAAGACGTGGGAAGATAGACCCACATTTCGCGGCTACACCGCGACGGACAAAACGAAGTTAACGGTCTACTGAACAAATCTGGAGCAGATACAGTGAGCAAATCAAGATTTAGCAAATCCAGACAAGCAGAGGACACCCAAAACTGCAAGCTCAAGAAAAATGGTGTCCCAATCTTCCCTTCCTGCCGCGGATCCGCGGCAATAGAGGGCTTAGGCCGTGGATCCGCGGCCACTTGGTGGCCTCAGGCTTTCAAAATCTTTCTGGTGAGTCTCTCTCTTCTCTCCACTCCTCTGAACTCCACTGAACTGTGTTTTCTGCAGCCTTCTTTGCGCAAATTCTTCTCCCCCTTCCAATAAACTGTTCTTGTGCAGGATTCTTTGCGCCGCAAATAAAAATTGTTTGCAGTTGATTTGTTACTGCTTTGCATTTCTTTAATACGGACTTAAGGGGCTTGAAACCAATCCAGATTGGGTGGGGATTTCATCACCCTTCCCAGGACCCCAAAAATCACTAAAGCATATGCATTGTCCATTGTAAATTAAAAAATACTAGACTTCAGCCCTAAGGACTTCGCGCTCATTAGGAGAAGATAAACCGTGTTTAGAAACTCGCTTAACGGTATATTGTTTACGGGGTGTCTAGGAAAGTGTTAAAGGCGCAACCACCGAAAGAGAAAGGGTTATTTAATTAAGGAACGTCGCGAAAGCGTTGGACAACCTCCCCTTATCTCTGCACTTACCTGGCCTCGTGATCAGTGTATTTTTAAGCCCGTTTCTCGACACTGTTTAACTTCGACAATCACGTTCAGGAGCAGGTCTAATAGACCTAGGTTACCCTAGATCTAGGTGTGATTGTGCATATCTTGTTTGTGATTGCTTAAGCCGTATTTCCGTACATATTTCTGTAAATCTCTTTCTAAAAAAAAAAAGAAAAAGAAAAAAAATCAAAAACTTTTATAAAAACTTGCCCTTTTTCACCCACCACCCATCGCCTTTCTCCATTGACGTTTTCTTACCCTCACCTTCTCCGCTTTGACTATACTAAACTCGTTTAGTGTATGTCCGCTTGGACTCGGGACACTAGCGCCCGTCTAGTCCGCGTTACGTTAGTCGCTACCGACTACGCGATCGACTCAGAAGTCGATACTCCGTCTACTCCTCTTTCACCCCTTCCTTTGCCGGCCAACTCCGACGTTGACCGGAATTCTGTTCATACATCTTCACCTTCACCTTCACCAACCTCTTCTTCCGCGATGTCGGGATTTAATCCGAACATCTCTTTGACCACCGCTGGATTGGCTCCACCTCCTACGGAGACCAATCTCCCACCACCTCCGCCTGTTGTAGCGCCGCAGCGAATCGCGCTCCAGGATCGTTTCTATCCCACCAGTTCTGCACTTCCCACCTGCCTTTCTCTTCCTCCGGCCAATGGGGACAACTTTGAAATTAAGCCCCATTTCATCAACATGCTTCCACGTTTTCATGGGCTTGAATCTGAAGATGCCTATATCTTCATCAATAAATTTCAAAATGTCTGTGCCATGATGAAAACCACCCAGCTGTCGGACGATGCTATACATCTACGGGTCATTCCGTTCACTTTATGCGATCTCGCTGAAAAATGGCTGTATAGCACCGCTTCCCACTCAATCACCAGCTGGGACGAGTTTGTTAAAGCGTTTCTAAAAAAATTCTATCCGAATCATAAAACCGCAAGGATTCGAAATGAAATCAACCAATTCTCTCAGCTTCCTTCTGAACCCTTCTGGAAGTGCTTTGACCGATACAAAGACCTTCTTGTTCAGTGTCCTCACCACGGTATAGAGAAATGGCAACTTTGCCAAACCTTATACGAGGGCCTGAACCCAGCAACGAAGCAGTTGTTGGAAACCATCTGTCAGGGCCACTTCCTATCAAAATCTGACGAGGAAGCGTGGCAATTCTTTGACGACCTTGCGGAGCAAACGCTACAGTGGGAGAGCACCAGACCGATTTCTTCTTCTTCTTCTACCTCCACTTCTACCAGTCAGTCTAGGGTAGGAATTCACCAGCTTGATGTCTCTATTGCGATGAGAGCTGAAATGGCTGCAATAACAAAAAAGCTTGAAGCAATAGAGAGCAAATTTTCTTCTCCTGCTCCAGCCCCTGTTCTTCCCCTTCGTACCATTTGCGCTTGTTGTTCCGATCCTTCTCACTTGACCGAAGAGTGTCCTTACAATCCACCTTTGCAAGGACAGGATCAGGTTAATGCTGCCTTCCAGCAAAGACCGAGGAATGATCCATACTCTTCCACCTACAATCCCGGTTGGAGGAACCACCCCAATTTCGCCTGGAATCAGAATCAGAATCAATTCCAAGGCAACAATTTCCAAAGGGCCCCTCCACCGCAACAACAAGCGCAACAACAAACTCAGTATCAGCAGCCCTTCCAACCCCAACCTTTCCAAAATCAGACGAACAACTTTGCACCCAACAATTCTTTTCCACCAAACAACTTTGTTCCGTCAAACAACGATAAGGTTTCCTCGCTCGAACGAAGTCTGGAGGCGTTTGTTAAACAGTCGACTCAGTCCACCGCCAACATCCAGTCTTCCATTCAATCTTTAGTGCAACACACTGCCGCACACGGGCAAAGCATCAAGACAATCGAGGCCCAGATTGCACAGCTGAACGCGGCCTTAAGCGAGCGAGAGAAGGGGAAGCTCCCGTCCCAGCCACATCCAAATCCCGGTCACCCACATAATGCACATGTTGCTCTTGAACAACAAAACCATAATGTGAGTGCCGTGACTACACTGAGATCGGGGAGGATGCTGCAAAACAATATTGGCAAACGGATCAACGATGACACCCCGGCCGCTTCTTCTTCTTCTTCTTCTTCTTCTTCTTCATCTTCTGAGCCTATTCTCCATTCTTCACAAGGCTCCCCTTCCTCTTCTTCTGCTCTGAACGGACCCACTTCTCACTCCACGAAAACACCTATTCTGGGATCCGTTCCAACTCCACAATCTCCTCCTCCAGCATTAGACTCAACCAATTTTCAAAATGTTCCATTTCCAAACCGGTTGAGATCTAATAAACAAAATCCTCAAATAGAGAAGATTCTGGAGTTATTTAAGCAAGTTAATATTAACATTCCTCTTTTAGATGCTGTCCAACAAGTCCCGTCCTACGCGAAAATCTTAAAGGACTTGTGCACGAAAAAGAGGAAGTCTCAGGTACCCAAGAAAGTTTTCTTGGCTAGTGCTGTGAGTGATGCCCTTACCCAATCTTTACCACAAAAACGGAAGGACCCTGGCTGTCCTACGATTTCAATTACCATTGGGGATAAGAACATCAACCGCGCACTATTATATCTTGGTGCCAGTGTTAACTTGCTTTCGTATTCAGTATACGAGCAATTAGGCGTAGGAGAGCTGAAACCCACGCACTGCACTCTCCAAATGGCCGACCGATCGATCACCCATCCTAGGGGTGAGCTAGAGGATGTGTTGATAAGAGTCGGGGACTTCATATTCCCCGTTGACTTCATTGTATTAGATACACAGCCTGTAGCTAACCCCCGGAATCAAATTCCGGTGATACTCGGTCGCCCATTTCTCGCAACCTCAAATGCTGTGATCAACTGTCGCAACGGTTCAATGAACCTCTCCTTTGGAAATATGACGATTGAACTCAACATTTTTAGGTTAGGGAATCAGCCCGCCGAACCTAATGCTCATATACTGGACGTCTGCTCGATCCAGGAGATCACCCCCGAAGAGTGTGAATTTGAGGAGTTTCTGTTTGAACACGATAATCTTGACGCCACTAGTGCGTTTCTCTTCGAACCTGCTGCTGTTTCTGCGCCCGACAACGACTACGAGTGTTTCACGTTTTCGAACGATCTTAGCTGCGCACAACCCGAGTTTGAATCCTTCGACTTTCCGGATGAGTTACCTGAACCATCCAACTCGGTTGCCTACACTCGTTTTGAACCTTTGCTGGAGTCCTTTGAGTTCGAGACCTTTGCACCAATCTTGCCTTCCATCGTTTCTCCTCCAACGCTCGAACTCAAGCCTTTGCCGTCTCACCTTAAGTACGCTTACTTGGGTGAGAACGAGACCCTCCCTGTCATCATCTCGGCTTCTCTAGCTCCCGAGCAAGAGAAAGCCCTTCTCGCGGTCTTGCACAGCAACAGGCAAGCTTTTGGCTGGTCCATGGCGGACATCAAGGGGATTAGTCCCCTGATCATTGAGCATCACATTCATCTGATGGATGATGCCAAACCAGCCCGGGATCCACAAAGACGTCTTAATCCAGTCATGAAGGAGGCTGTGAAGAAGGAGATCGTCAAATGTCTAGATAGTGGTATCATTTACCCTATCTCTGATAGCCAGTGGGTTAGCCCCATTCACGTTGTCCCCAAAAAGTCAGGCATCACGGTCATAACCAACGAGGCAAACGAGTTAATCCCTACTCGCACCCAAACTGGGTGGCGAGTTTGCATTGATTACAGAAAACTCAACGCCGCAACGAGGAAAGACCACTTTCCGCTACCTTTCATTGACCAGATGCTTGAACGATTGGCCGGACACGAGTACTACTGCTTTCTTGATGGCTACTCTGGCTATAATCAAATTCCCATCGCCGAAAAAGACCAGGACAAGACCACTTTCACTTGTCCTTTCGGCACGTTTGCATATCGACGCATGCCCTTTGGGTTATGCAATGCGCCCGCTACCTTCCAGCGGTGTATGATGGGAATTTTCTCGGACATGGTGGAAAAATTTCTGGAGATTTTCATGGATGACTTCTCCATCTTCGGCGACTCCTTCAACGAGTGTTTGCTGCATCTTGACGCTGTCCTTACCCGATGTAAGGACAAGAATCTCACTTTGAATTGGGAGAAATGCCACTTCATGGTGCGCGAAGGTATTGTCTTAGGACATATCATCTCGCAAAATGGCATAGAGGTTGACAAAGCAAAGATTGAGGTCATTTCCAATCTGCCTCCTCCCCGATGCGTTAGAGATATCCGAGCCTTCCTTGGCCATGCCGGTTTCTATAGACGGTTCATCAAGGACTTTAGCAAGATTGCTAGGCCCTTGACGCTTTTGCTGGCCAAGGACACGCCATTCGACTTCAACTCGAGCTGTGTGACTGCATTCGAGTCACTGAAACGCTCACTCACTTCTGCTCCCGTTCTTTCTTCACCTGACTGGACGTACCCATTCGAGATTATGTGCGATGCATCCGACTTTGCCATCGGTGCTGTCCTTGGATAGCACATCAACAAGATGCCGCACGTAATCTATTATGCGAGCCGAACCCTGAACGACGCCCAACTCAACTATACAACAACTGAGAAGGAATTCTTAGCTGTTGTATTTGCTTTAGAAAAGTTCAGGCCCTACCTCATCGGCTCTCCAGTCATTGTCTACACAGACCATTCAGCTCTGCGCCATCTTTTTGCGAAGAAAGACGCAAAATCTCGGTTAATACGTTGGATCCTCTTGCTTCAAGAGTTTGACCTTGTCATTAAGGACAAACGAGGATGTGAAAACGTAGTTGCCGACCATCTCTCACGACTTCCTTCTTCGCCTTCGCTTCCAATTCCGATCAACGACGTTTTCCCGGATGAACAGCTCTTGACAGTATCGTGCGAACCCTGGTTCGCAGATATTGTGAACTATTTGGCCACGGGATTACTACCGACCGAATGGTCAAGTCAGGACAGACTTCGCTTCTTATCCCAAGTAAAACACTTTTACTGGGACGAACCCTATCTGTTCAAGTACTGTACCGACCAGATTATTCGTCGGTGTGTTCCTGACGAGGAATTCAAGAGTGTGCTGTCATTTTGCCACGATCAAGCATGTGGCGGGCATTTTGGCCCCAGAAAGACAGCTGAGAAGATCTTGCAATGTGGTTTCTACTGGCCACAACTCTTCAAAGACGCTCATGACTATTGCAAGACTTACTCCCGGTGGGCCGGATATCCCGGAGGAACGAGATGCCGCTCCAACCAATCTTGGTTGTGGAGATTTTCGATGTTTGGGGGATAGATTTCATGGGGCCGTTTCCCAGCTCTTTTTGGAACTTGTACATCCTTCTCGCTGTTGATTACGTCTCTAAATGGGTCGAGGCTGTGCCCAGCCGGACAAGGTTGTCGTTAGGTTCCTTAAAGAAAACATTTTCTCCCGGTTTGGGCACCCCCGAGCGATCATTAGCGACAATGGAAGTCATTTCTGCAATAAAACTTTCGAAGCCTTGATGCGGAAATACTCCATAAATCATAAGCTCTCTACGCCCTACCACCCCCAAACCTGCGGGCAGGCCGAAGTTTCAAATCGGCAAATCAAGCAGATACTGGAGAAGACGGTTTCCAAGAACCGTAAGGATTGGTCTCTGAAACTCACTGATGCCCTTTGGGCATTTAGAACCGCTTATAAGACCGACCTTGGCATGTCTCCCTATCGGCTTGTGTACGGAAAAGCCTGCCACCTACCTGTCGAAATAGAGCATCGTGCATTTTGGGCGATAAAGGAGCTGAATCTGTCTCTCGAAGATGCGGGCAGCCATCGGAAGCTGCAGTTGAACGAACTGAACGAGCTTAGGGATGAGGCTTACGATAACGCGGTTGTCGTTAAGAACCGAACGAAGGTGTTTCACGATAAACACCTTTTGCGCAAAACCTTCGTACCTGGTCAGCAGGTACTGCTTTACGACACCCGACTTCACTTCCATCCTGGAAAGCTCAGATCTCGCTGGAAAGGGCCGTATTTTGTGCGGAATGTGTATCCGCAGGGCGCTGTGGATTTGGAAAATCCAAAGGACGGTTCACTCTTCAAGGTAAATGGACACCGATGCAAACCGTACCTTAGCGCCGAACCAACAGAGGAGCTCCTGTTCTTACAGGAGCCGGTTTACCCTGAATGATCTTCCTCTGCCTACCTCCAAACTTCGGTTATCCAGCCAAGAACAGTGGACACTGTTCCAAATAAGTTTGGGGGTATGTACAAACCATTTTGTATATATTTATGTATATTCTTTTTCTTCTTCTTTAAAAAAAAAACAAAAAAAAAATTTGTGTATCGCTAACCGACAATTTTGAACCTTCAAATGATCTCTCCATGCAATGACAGTGAGGACACTGTCCAGTTTAAGTTTGGGGGTACGCTCGGTACGCATTTCTTACCTTCGCATTCATATGTATATTTTGCATCTGCATATTAAAATCCATAAAATCCATAAAAATCTGAAAATTTTCTAAAAAATATAAAAACTTTTCTGTCAAGTTAGCTTGTGGAAAAACTCTGATTCAAAATTTCGACGGTTTTTGTTTGAAAAAATAAGAATAACTAAATCTTATGTTTAGATTTTGAAAACCTGAAAGATAACTCTCCTTTGAAGTAAACTATAGCTGATATAAGTCTTTACATCACACTACAGGTGTCGTGAGTTTTGGGAATTAGATGACAAGTCTTTTATGTTTAAAAACTTTTAAATAGATAAATGATTTTCTGAGGATCAAATAGGTTTATTCTGAAATAAGTAATGTCAAGAATAGTTTATGAAGTAAAGCGAATATGAAGGAATGTTATTGATGCCGTAATTGGAGCTAAGTCTGAAAAATAACCCATCTGAAACTTGATTGGAATGATTACACACCAAACCCACTAAACACGTCTTTTATCCAAAAAAAAATAATTGAACTGCCGGTTATATCTCCGTTCGTATTAAATCATCTGATTTTCACGTCAAACTGTCTTTTGTTTTTGGACCTAGGTAACTTGAGTAATTAAGTCCGCTGGGGTGTTTCTACACCTAATGCCCTAAAACCAACTGGTTTGGGTGCATTGGCCCAAAGCTCGCTAAGAAGCCTAGAAAGTCCAGTTTAAAACAAAGTCAAGCAAGTGTTCTCTCCGAGTTAAAATTCCTAACGGTTCTTTGTGTGAGAATAATCTTGATAAAAGACAGGCTTTTATAAAAATTTTAACGGAGATATGAAGGTTTTATTCTATGATAAAGACTATTGCACGTTCACAGAGGTGTGTATGAAATGAAAACAAGAAAAAGGTGGAGTGAAAAATACGACTTAGTTTCCTGTTATGGAAGATAGAAATTCTGAAGTTGAAACCTTACTGGAAAACGAAACTTGAAAAATGCTTAACTCTTTATAAAACTTATATGATCCTTTTAAAATTGTTATCTGGGCTTTATTGTGCGACATGATGACTTTAATCGATCCTTCCGGAACTTAACGACACTATTTGCACTGCACGTAAAGACATATAAAATCTGTAGTTAAATAAGAAGCGAGGTGTGAAAAATAAAGGTTCGATAGTCTAGACTTAGGATTATAGAATTGTTATTTTCTGAAACAAAACTTTAGGGTTTGAATCTTAGTTATTTTACAAAACCAACTTGACCGGATTTTGTGGGTAGTATCCGCTGAAAACCCTCAGGAGACAACACTCCTCCTACTAGGGACACCTAGAGGTTTAACGGCTTGTTGCACATGCTCAGTGCAATCGTGTTCCCTGCGAAAGTGAGGTTAGGAAATTTTTGTGAATAAATGGGCTTTGCTCGGGACGAGCAAATGATAAGTTTGGGGGTATTTGTTCATATCAGATTTTTGCATTTTCATACCGCCCAATTTTTGTCACATTGTATATCGGTAGATACTCTTGAGCCGTGTTTGCTAGTCAATTGCAGGATACAGGTTCTCGGTTCTAAAACGGTGAAATTCATGGAAAACACAACAAAATCCGGGTTCCTGCCAACCACTGAGAAAACACGGTCTCCGCTCGTCATCCGTATGTTGCCAGATACCAGTTTAGGAAGACAAAATGTCAAATCAATGTCACCTTCATGCACAAGGCTCAATGGCAACAACAAGTTCCAAGAAATTTACGCGGAGCTCAAGAAGATCTTGACAAAAGTCCACCTTTCCCTCAACAGAAATTCTGGAAGAAATGTGAATGTATTTTCAGAAAATACATATACCAGACAAGAGGGGACAGAAGACCAGGGAAGTACACAGAAGACGACACCCCAACTCACCCATAAGGCCGCGGATCCGCGGCCAATAGGGGGTATAGGCCGCGGATCCGCGGCCATAAGGTGGCGGCAGTTGATGATTTTTAGGGGTATTTTGGTCTTTGTATATGTGTTCTGGTGGTTGCCCTAGGTTTTCATTTTTTGGCCTATAAATAGCCCAGAACTTTGTGAAGGAAAGGGTCCATTCTTGTATTTTCTTTTTGCTAGGTTTTAGATTACATGTTCTTCTTCTTCTCATCTCTTCTCCATTAAACTTGAGTGAGCTTTGTGAGTGAAGAATGGTGAATAAAGAAGATCATTTTATTATCATGCTTGTCTTACTTTTGCTATAATTGTTGTAACTTTAATTCGTTAAGTAGTTGTTGTTATTTTCTTGTTGTTTCTTTCTTCTCTCTTTTTCTTTATCCTTACATACGACAATGATGCTTACGCTCGATCCTCGCCAAGGTGAGGTCGCAAATAGCTAGTCGTATTCTTCTAATCTCTTTCTTTCTATCTTCCTCTTTTGTTTTGTTTTATTTTTCCGTATCATGATGTGTGAGTAGTTCATTCTTGTTAGGGTAGGATAAGGGAAGTTTGAGAGAAGGAAATCTCTCTCACTCTTTCCTTGCCCAACAGCTTAAATCGACTCCCGTTAATTGAACCACAATCCGCTCCTTACGGCACCCTATCCTACATGATAGCGGTGATTCCGTAGTGAGACCGGTTGTGGTTGAATTAACCGGAGGTTATGGCTAAGAGCCAAGAACGGACGGACAAGCACCAAAAGGAAGGACTTATGCGTTGGAATGCCTAGCTTATACTCGCAAGTTCCTTCCTAGTCGTGCTAATCCCCGTTGTTGCCGATTACCGTAATACCGATATTAAGAGGGGCAACGAAAGATGTGGAGACTCCTAACTCAAACTAACCTAATCCTAACCCTAACAAGCTCTCTTTAAATATCAACTCAACACTTAGATAATCACAAACAAAATCTGAAAAACCGGACTTAACTCGTTAACGCACATTGAAGAAGACTCCCATCTCCCTGCGGACGACCCGTACTCAACCGGCTAGCTATAAGCGAAACCGTCTTGATTGCGGTATTTAAACTAGAACTTGAACACGCACATACTCTAACAATCAGTGCCACCTGGACGAGAAGATTGGAGATTCAGGAGATCGGAGCAGCCGCGACAAAGCGTGGGATGATGGTTGAAGACCGAAGGACTCAGATCGTTTGGTATAACAATTCTACCCACTTTGTATTTTGTTAGTTTAGCTTTAATGGCAGATCCGGGTTATAGTACGCGATAGCGCCAGTTATAAAAAGTTTTTGTTCCGCATTTGGCGTCTGTTAGACGGCCGGGGCGCTACCGTGGACTTACACTAGTGTCTAACACTAAGTGGGGAGAAATACAACCTTTGTAGACCTCCTCTTATGGCTCCTTGGATCAACTAAGGTTTGAACCGGCTCACTTGAATCCTTCCAAATCCACGACGATCCACCCGGAGTCCCTTTGCTCAAGCTCCTAACTTCACTTGATCTATGAAGAAGTGGAGCAAACAACCTACACTAATGGGCTAGACTAGTATAGATTGGTGATGTGGTTTGTATTCTCACTTTAAAACTCTTTCTTTTTATATTCCTCACTCAATAGAAAACTCAAGAGAGCATGAAGGAGGAAGAAGAAGGAGATGGCAAAGCTTGAGCTCAATAATGATAATCTCTTAATAAAAAGAATATATATGAGAGTCACACTCATATAAACCATGGTCAATAAATATCTAGATATTTTCATTAGTGAGTTTAAAGAACAAAGGAAATTAAACCATGGGTTAAAGTCAAGGTTAATGAGAGAAGAGTGTAGAAACTATGAACCATGAATTAATTTCCTTTTTCTTTTTCTCAATAATAAATATATATGTATATTTATACCATGTGAGTCTTGCATTGCCATCTCCAATGTATCAACAACCATGGCACACATGTATGCATGTATGTGTGCATTCACATCAACATGTATATATGCATGCATACATTCATGCATACATCCAAATAGAAAAGGTTTAAACAAGTGACCTAAAAGTCAATATTAAATCACCACTTGATTTAATAAACCGGTCATATCACATACAACCCGACCAATAGAAAACGCCCGATTAAAATACGGTATCGTATACGCGCATTTAATCGAGCTCCCGCGCATATCTCATATACACACCAAATCTTTTCGCCTAAGCTAGGAAACTCCTCTGTGGGACTCTAAGACTCGTCAATACGCTAGCAGTAGGCAGTAATCATATCGCATACCTACAAACCGTCAGCGGCACTAGCTGTACGTAACGACTCCTAGGTATTGAGCGATCAGAAGAAAAACAAGCGAACCTGTCAAAACTCCCATCGTGCCAACTGGCAACACTTACCGTACAGTCCGGTCTCTTCGTCAGATATGCTGCACATTAAGTCTAGGTATGGTATCGTCGACCCCAATAACTCAATAAGTCATGCCGGTATATGGCCTATAATAGATCGAGAAACTACTGATAACACGTATTAGTAAATCTCATCAGCCCTGGCCAGGGACTTCCTTTTATAGCCAATCGAGCATAGAGCAACATCATCCCCCCAATTGTTGGCTATAGTGCCCTCAAGTCAATTATTGGATCACAGGCACGTGATTGCAATGATTGAGGGAGGACCTATACCGGTAGAACAGTCTTACTCGAGATGATAGTATGCTATCTTCTTTGTCTTTATCATCATGTACAAGCTTCAGGTGACATTACAGATCACTATTACATGTTGATAGAGCCCATAGGATTCTTGCTTGACTGCCAGCAGTATGATGCCGATCATATACGTGGGAGCTGGGGTCTATAAGCACATCCTTAAATGGTCCCTAGTCGAGGGAGTTTCGAGACAGGGCATCGATACACCAGAGTAGACTACTGTATATAGTTCGAGACCCCGACGAGGGGCGGTGGCCGGTCTCACAAGCCATTGGTGTCAGTTGGTTTACCTAAGATGTATACAGGTGCTCATTGGGTTATGAGTACACCGGACGGACTCGCAGGGGCACTGCTGATTGGTACTATACCTATCGTCAGGAGCAGTTCCCAGGTGACATGAGTACAACTTAGTTCGTTGACTTGACACTGCTACATTGCTTCAAGTGTGTTACCACTGTTCTTTAATTGCTACCCTACCACGGCTCAAAGGAGTCGTGCAAACAGGTAGTAGTTGGGTGCAGTCCCGAAGCACTTGGAGGCAGTGGCGGTTAGAAAGGATTCGTCTCTCCCGGTATTGGGGGTTGATATCGCACTGTGTCTGGAGAGCCATTACACAAAGTCCTTGGCTAAGGCAAGTGAGATTTACTGGTAGGAATTCTAGTAGTTTCTCAAAGGTGTTCTATGCTACACTCCGACACGACTTATACCGCTTTTAGGGGTCGAACGTTTACCATCCCCTTAGGCCCGATATGCGATAATCATAGACGAACAGACCGGACTGTACGGAGATTGTCACAGATAGGCTCGGTAGGGTTTCGGGATGAGTTTGCTCATCAGCTTCCCTTTCGCTTAATTCATGGGCAGCCGTTACGTATAACTAGTACCACTGACATGCTTGTGGTTAAACCCAGTGCCAGCGTTTTTAGAGTCCCCCACAGAAAGTTTCCCAAGTTCGGGAGAAACGTTGTAGACGCCGTATGGTTTTATGGCAGGGTTCGATCATATACGTGCACTTGTGCACGAATCATGATCGGACGGATCATATTAATGGGCTTTGGTTTAAGCCGGATCCTAGTATTAGATTTGTTGGATTACTTTCGTCTTATTGCTTTCGCATTCAGTCGGAATGCGGATGCAGGTATGTATATACAAGTGACGGGTATTCTTGTGATCCGTCACGAGTTTACTTTAGAAGATGCAATTCTATTTATTGTTATAAACATTTGGATTAATGTTTATTAGTGGAAAATGTGAGTGCAAGTTTTGTCCATATGCATCATTTCATGTCGCATTCACTTGGTGACTCATGATCTTGGTTTATATGACCATTAATGTGACATGGATTGATTTATGGGGCTAATTATGATTAGTGGGGGTATTTTGGAGAGAGAGGGGCTGCCATGTGTTGGTTGGGGCTTTGGTTATTGATATATTTCTCTCTCTCTATCAAAATAGAACACACAACATAACAGGCAAAAGCTTTTCTTCTTCTTCCTTCTTCTTGTGCTCACATATTCCTCCATGGCTTCTTCTTCAACCTCCATCCATACAATCTCATGTGTTCAGAATCAATGGATGTATTGAGACAAAGTTATCACACGCATTCTCTACTTCACCTTGGACATGTCGGCTAGCAAACTTCATATTCGAGTTGCTTCGGTTTGTAGCGGGAGCCCGTAAAAAGACTTATTGATATGGTGCCCTTTTCGACGAAGAGATCGGAGATGCCACGAGGAGCTAGGGATGGTGGCAAAAGACCGAAGGACACGGATCGATCGGTATAGCTTTCCTATCATCTTTGTAGTTAGCTAGTTTAGTGTTAATGGTACGATCCGGGTGAATGCCTACGATAGCGCCAGTTTCATAAAAAGTTTTCGTTTCTGCGTTTGGCCTCGGATTGACGGCCGGGGTGCTACCATAGACTTATATGGTATCAAAGCCACGCCATTAACCCTTTACTATCTTGTTCTATCTTATTTAAAATATCGATCGAACGAAATTTCCAAAACCGCGATTCCACTTTATGCAGTTTCTGTCGAAATTTTTTTGTTGTTGAAAAATTATTTTGAGTATGTCAGAAAATCATGCAGGCGTTTTTAAGACTACTGTAGAAATTTGGTAAAATGATACCACAAGAACACCGCGGAACCGCGGCATAACCCACGTTTTGGCCGCGGTTCCGCCGCCGTTTTGGGGCTTCAGTGCACCAATTTTTCTTCAGGTTGTCTTTAATGTGGAATTGTGGTTTCTGGAGTATTTTGTTTGGACCCAGATTTGTTTAAGTACTAGATTTATACATGAGGCCCACTTCGGGAAATTTTGTCGATCGAAATTTTAAATATGTTAGTTCACAGTACTTACATTACTATCTGCGACCATGAATGTCACTTGAGCAGTAAATCTTATCTAATTGCTATAGCTCTTTTAGACGGGTTTGCGAACGCGATATTCACGTTGATGTTCTGTGTTGTGCTGTGATGTTGCGGATTTGTCATGGTGGATAGCTTGGATGCAATGTCAGTACAGTTCAGTTTTATTTGTACATTTGATATCGCGGGGAGAGCGTCCGACAAATGGACTGCCGTCACTTCCTGTCTGTATATTATTTGTTTGGGGCACGACCGGGTTGAGGTCGATGTACCCGTTGTACATATTTTTCTTTTCTGTACTAGGATTACCCCGCGGTGGAGTGCACGGATAGCTGGGTTCTAGAGGGCAACGGGCCCGCATCTCATGGCTTTGAGACGGAGGGGGTTTCACTCTAGAATTGGCAGGCTATTCGCCGCACTCGTAGGGGGTATAGGTTGACCCAAGGTGGGGTGCTCAAGTTACCGGATTCCGTGAAGTGCTGGGTGGTCCATTCACTTTGCTGAATGGGTTGCCTCGCTTCAGGTTTTGGCGGGTAACTTGCCGCACTCATAAGGGTCTAGGTTTCATTGCACAGGCTATCCACACGACCAGGGGAACGTCGGGTTTCAGTTGCGGCTCAAAGGAAACCCGGGGATCCCAGTTATCTGTATTGTTCTGTGATACTTATTACTTTTCTGTGATGTTGCATTTATCACGCCTGGAACGATTATTATATATTGATATATATACTAGTAGATATTGTATATGTTTTACACCCGCGCTAGTCCAGTCCCCGCTCTATCGTTAGTTAAGTAACCTAACGGGTGATGACGGGACCCAGTGGCGAATGCGGATGGCATATACGTACATTTTATTTTCGTTCTTTTGTGGTGTGATTAAATGATGGGACTGCGTTGATTCGGATCAATGCAAGGAAAACAGACCTATTCTATGTTGTTGGAACAAATTTTCAAAAAGCTGTTATTGCAAGGACGTTCTCTTTTGTTTTGCACAGTGGTATTCGGTTATAAATATCCAACACCTCATTCGACGAGGCAAGGGCCGAGATCCCTTCATCGGGAGTGACCCCTTGGACAGAGGTTTGCGTCATGGTAATAACTTCACTATAGTCGATTACTTTTTGCTTTGCATCGTGGTATTCAGTTGGAATATTCTGCACCTCATTCTACGGGGAAAGAGCTGAGATCCCTTCACCGAGAGTGACCTCTTCAGCAAAAGTTTTCGCTACTATATATTTATATAAAAAGCTATGCAGTTCCTTCAACTATATCAAGTTCATTACGTTAAAGGTTTTTTTCCAAAAACCAGCCGTAGCCCTCCGTCATTTCTTACAAGTATTGCTTAGTATTCGTGCTGCGTTTGTTGACTGTGTCAAGGCATAGTGTGCGGTAGCTAAGTAGTGCTTGTTTGTGGCATATTAATGCGATTGGTTAGGACAGTCGTGCGGCCTTGTTGACTGTGTCAAGTGCTCGTACGGGTGGGTTTAATGCAATCCAGGATAATGACGGGTTGAACTTGATTAGGACTCTTTGATTTGTTGACTGTGTCAAGGTCACTTGAGTCCTAAGGGTAAAAACATACATCGGGAGTTTCTAAAGAAACTGAAACTTACCAGGCATGTGCATACCTTCTGGAGTGTGATAACGTGAGTGGATTCCATCACGTTATCATGCAATGATAGTTGGATCCTCCCGCTGATGAGTTGGTTTACTCCTCGGGTGATCCCGACTAATTCTTCTTTCAGGTTTGGAGGAGAATTTGAGGTTACAGCGGGAGACATCCTGATTAGATAAAATGATGACCATTCTGTTCTAGGTTAGAGTGCACGCAGATTGTTTCTTTTCTCTCTCTTTGACAGCGACCATGGCCCGACCCTAGACTATGACTCAGTGACCAAGTTAACCGAACCTTCTTAAAACACTGACTTTTGGATTGTCTGAGTTGCATACAACATTGCCACTTCTTCTTTTACCCTTTGCTTTTCTCCAGAACACCCCGTATCACTACGAACATCCACTTACATTGGATAAATCCAACGTATGGTTATATACGAACTCGAACGAACTTATTCCAGATTCGAGAATGGATTCTGGCTCTGGAGAGATTGAATAGGATTATTCAGTTGTCTTTTCCTTTTACCTTCTCTCAGGTTGTGAGGGCTCTTAGGATTAGGAGAGAGTACACCTATTGCGCTTATTGGATAGTCTTCTTCCAAACCATAGGCAGATGCCAAAAGGTACGGAATGAAGAAAACCAATTAGCCTAAGTGTGGTGTACAGAAGGTAATAAGTAAAGACAAATAAAGGGATTAGAAAGAGGGCAAAGTAAAATGCGACTGCTATCATTCACGACCAAACCGCGTATATACGGTTACATTCATGAATCTAGATAATAGAAGAGGCATTACTAGGAATACCCGGATACCCCTTCGAACCATTTTTCATGTTTCAGTTTCACTATGCGTTGTTAATTGAAAACCGATTTCCCAATTAGCCTTGCTCCAGGGTATGTATTTACCAGGTTTGATTCTCACATCTGTATAGTTTTACAGATGATGAGTTGGAGTAAGTTATTGGGAAATTAGGTGATCATCCTCATTATATCGGAATTCGTTGTAATTGGTGATATTTTAGGAAATCGCCTGGGTTTATGCCGGATGGCAAATATTTGATTTTGAATATCCGTTGTTATGCACCAATTTCAAACTGATATATCTTTACGTTTATTTTATAAAGTGAGATATAACTTTTTGAAATTATGTCTATGCCATTTACCTATATCAGTTGACGGTTAGGTAAGGAGCATTCAACAGCGGTGTAATTCTTCATAACCATAGTATAGTTTTCAGCCTACGACGCACAGAGTTTGAGTTATTCAACTCAGGGGACTTATACAAAGTATTGTATGTTGTCCAGTGTCCATTAGGATAGAGGGGTTGGTACTCGTACTATATTCTGTTTACTTGTGACTTCTCCAGTTTTAGACAAGTGTTTCGTAGAAATACAAGGTCCAAGTTTGAGAAGTTATAGGTACAAGAATAAAGCAGAGAACCATGTATTGCAAGTATCAGGATTCTTCAAGGTGATCGAAGGTGTAGATACATGTGTTTGGTATTCAATTGATAGTAATGGTTTTGAGAAACATGTTTCTCATTTAGGTTACTCATATCTGGATGCACTCCTAAGTTGAGTAACGCTGATCGGCCTCTCTCCATTTAGTTGACATGCACTGGAGACAGCTGCATGATTTGAATCTGGTTCCAATTAAATCAGTGCCTCTATTTCTATATTGTATATAAAATGGCTCATATATTAACGATATTAAGGTATATGGAGTTGTCCGGCTTATGCTTAAAACCAGACTCTGGATAACTCAGGGCACGTTTCAGTAATGGCAGTTTGTGGGTTTTCCCAAGCTATGAAAAGGGTTAGCTTTCTACCATCTGGAAGATCAATAGAAATATTGTTCTTGACTCGCCACAGTTTGAGTAAAATGGATTTTTTTTTCAGAAAATAGTAGTGGGAGTATGGTAGAACTGGAAGAGATTCCAGAACCACAAACGATCACTGAAAATTTAATAGGACCAAAAGATTTAATCAGGTTTGACATTCCATTAGCCACTCCGCAGATATGGTGGGTAACCTCAGGCGCCCGAGAGGTACTTCGGTATCCTCAAAGACAGTGGCAGGGAGGTTCTTGTTTACCCAGACTTTACACTACTGTTGTTCTAGACTATGAGACCCGGCAAGAGGATGAGTATAGCGCTGTTCTAAACTAGCTTTAGAAGTGCATGTGTATATGACTCTGACAGAGGGTTGTTGTAGTCAGTGGGAGCAGCGGAAGCATAGTGGACAAGTAGCTTATGTCTATTTATAGACTAAAGCAGGTATAACGGAGATAGATCATCTATTTTTGATGTGACAGTCATAGGTTTTGACTTCATCAGAATAAGAGATGGCTCTGTTAAGAAGGTAGTAGGGTGGTATGTCCTGGTATTTTTATGACATGCACGATGTAGGAAGTGAAATTCCTATACTACAATCGGTTATATTGTGGTTGTCACACAGTAGTTTCTCCACATAGGATATGGATATTATATAAGGCATTCTGGTTACTAGATCTATGGTTTCAGATCTAGATTTGGGTAGTTTCCCAATCTGGGTACTTGGACAACATTCTAAAGGTATTTTAGAATTGTCGACTCCTGGCATGGTGGTGTACCTGCAGGTGATGGAGTCGCCCTCTCTAAAGGTGTCTTATAGACTAAAGGGGAGAGGAATGTGCATGATTGGCATATCACTTGCTTAGGCAATTGAGTCAATCATCAGATGTCAAGTATCACACCAGATGTTGTTTTTGCACTAGATGCAATAAGTTGATATTAATCCAATCCTGGAGAAATGTTCGGAAGCGATTTTAGAACATAAATGGATGTTCTAGGGATATGATAACGACAGCCTCCTTCGGGAGACGGTTATCATTCCAGGCTTCCAAGGTGACCTAGATGACAGAGTGACTGTTAGAGTTATATTTTTCCCTCTAACGAGGGGCAGTAGTTTGGACAGGTGGTCCAAGCGGATACTGAGGGAGGCATGACGCAGGATACTGATTAAATTCAGTTGACGATACATTCTAAGAAGTTTGCTGGATTTGGAGTTCATTTGTGAACTGGGTCTCATCAGATATCCAGACATATTCTAAGACAGCTATTGCTCATTTCGAGAGATGGCTTTTCTCCATGAACTTGAGATTAAGAGAGACATAGAAAGAAACATCAGAGCGGATCCACTCACTGAGGCTATTTCTCGAAAGCAATAGTTTCACAAACGAGTTTTGTTAAACTGATTAGTAGAGGAGTTGGGTGTTCGGTATCACACGGGCTGTGAGTATGCGACACCGCAATAATTAGCCTTAAGTGCAAGTAGGAGATTGTTGGCTATAGTGCCCTCAAGTTAATTATTGGATCACAGGAACGTGATTGCAATGATTGAGGGAGGACCTACACCGGTAGAACAGTCTTACTCGAGATGATAGTATGCTATCTGGTTTGTCTTTATCATCATGTACATGCTTCAGGTGACATTACAGATCACTATTACATGCTGATAGAGCCCATAGGATTCTTGCTTTACTGCCAGCAGTATGATGGCAATTATATACATGGGAGCTGGGGTCTATGAGCACATCCTTAAATGGTCCCTAGTTGAGGGAGTTTCGAGACAAGGCATCGATACTCCAGAGTAGACTAGTGTATATAGTTCGAGACCCCGACGAGGGGCGGTGGCCGGTCTCATAAGCCATTGATGTCAGTTGGTTCACCTAAGATGTATACATGTGCTCATTGGGTTATGAGTACACCGGATGGACTCGCAGTGGCACTGCTGATTGGTACTATACCTATCGTCAGGAGCAGTTCCCAGGTGACATGAGTACAGTTTAGTCCGTTGACTTGACATTGCTACATTGCCTCAAGTGTGTTCCCACTGTTCTTTGATTGCTACCCTACTACGGCTCAAAGGAGTCGTGCAAATAGGAAGTAGTTGGCTGCAGTCCCGAAGCACTTGGAGGCAGTGGCAGCTAGAAAGGATTCGTCTCTCCCGGTATTGGGGGTTGATATCGCGCTGTGTCTGGAGAGCCATTACACAAAGTGCTTGGCCAAGGCAAGTGAGCTTTACTGGTGGGTATTCCAGTAGTTTCTCAAAGGTGTTCTAGGATACACTCCGACACGACTTATACCGCTTTTAGGGGTCTGACGTTTACCATCCCCCTAGGCCCGATATGCGATACTCATAGACGAACAGACCGGACTGTATGGAGATTTTCACAGATAGGCTCGGTAGGGTTTCAGGATGAGTTCGCTCGTCAGCTTCCCTTTCGCTCAATACATGGGCAGCCGTTACGTACAGCTAGTACCACTGACGTGCTTGTGGTTAAACCCACTGCCAGCGTATTGACGAGTCTTTAGAGTCCCCAACAAAAAGTTTCCCAAGTTTGGACGAAACATTGTAGAGGCCGTATGGTTTTATGGCAGGGTTCGATCATTGTTGGATTACTTTAGTCTCATTGCATTCGCATTCAGTTGGAATGCGGATGCAGGTATGTATATATAGGTGAGGGATATCCTTGTGATCCATCATGAGTTTACTTTAGAAGATGCCATTCTATTTATTGTTATAGACATTTGGATTAATGTTTATTAGTGGAAAATGTGAGTGCAAGTTTTGTCCATATGCATCATTTCATGTCACATTCACTTGGTGACTCATGGTCTTGGTTTATATGACCATTAACGTGACATGGATTGATTTATGGGGCTAATTATGATTAGTGGGGGTATTTTGGAGAGAGAGGGGCTGCCATGTGATGGTTGGGGCTTTGGTTATTGATATTTCTCTCTCTCTCAAAATAGAACACACAACATAATAAGCAAAAGCTTTTCTTCTTCTTCCTTCTTCTTGTGCTCACATATTCCTCCATGGCTTCTTCTTCAACCTCCATCCATACAATCTCATGTGTTGAGAATCAATGGATCTATTGAGACAAAGTTATCACACACATTCTCTACTTCACCGTGGACATGTCGGCTAGCAAACTTCATGTTCGAGTTGCTTCGGCTTGTAGCGGGAGCCCGTAAAAAGACTTCTTGATGTGGTGCCCTTTTCGACAAAGAGATCGAAGATGCCGCGAGGAGCTAGGGATGGTGGCTAAAGACCGAAGGACACAGATCGATCGGTATAGCCTTCCAATCATCTTTGTAGTTAGCTAGTTTAGTGTTAACGGTACGATCCGGATGAAAGCCTATGATAGCGCCAGTTTCATAAAAAGTTTTCATTTCCGCGTTTGGCCTCGGATTGACGGCCGGGGCGCTACCATAGACTTACATATACCGGGAGAGACGAAACCTCTCCTATCGCTCATTGCCTCCATGTGCCTAGGGACTGTACCCAAAATCCACCTGTTTGCATGACTCAGTAGAGCCGTGGTAGGGTGGAGATCAAAGTACAGTAGGAGGACACACAAGACTCTATGACGATCTCAGGTCTACAGACTAATCTGTACCAGTGTCACCTGAGAACTGCTATCCGACGATAGATATAATACCACATAGGAGTTCTCGGCGAGTCTGTTCAGTGTACCCAGTCTCACTGAGCACCCGTATACAGTCTTTGGTGTCACCACACCAATGGATATGGGATCATCCATCGCCTATCATATGGGACAAGAACTGTATACGCTAGTCTACTCTGGAATATCGATGCCCCGTCTCGATACACCTATGACTAGGAATATTTCAAGGATATGCTTATAAACTACACTTGTCCCACTAGTATGATCTGCATCATAGTCTCAGTAGTCAAGCAAATATCCTAAGGGCTTTATCAACATTTACCAAATGAGTAAGATGCATGATCAAATGAACATGTCAAGATAAAGTAAACCAGATAGCATACTATCATGTCGAGCAAGAATGTCCTCTGAATATATATATATATACACATACCAATACATCCATTATCATATAATGGCCTCTAGGTCATACATATATTCAATAATCTCCTACTTGCACTAAGGCCAATGATTAGCGTATCTCATACCCAACATCTCAAAAAGTCGCTCATGCTGCGACTGAGGGAGGGCCTTGGTGAGTGGATCCGCAGTGTTATTCTTTGTATCTACTCTCCTAATCTCGATCTCGTGGCGATCAACTATCTCTCAGATCAAATGATATCGCCTCCGGATGTGTCTGGACTTCTGATGGAACCTGGGCTCTTTGTCCAACGCCATAGCCCCATTATTATCACAATACAATGGTATTGGATCAATAATGGTTGGAACTACTCCTAGCTCCGAGATGAACTTCCTCATCAAGACGGCTTCCTTGGCAGCATCATTTGCAGCAATGTACTCAGCTTCCATCGTAGAGTCTGCAACGGTATCCTGTTTGGAACTCTTCCAACTCATCACCCCTCCGTTGAGGGTAAATGAAAACCCTGAGATAGACTTGGTGTCATCCTTATCACTTTGGAAGCTCGAATCAGTAAAAGTCTCCATTTGGAGATCCCCGTACCATACACCAAGAACAATTCTTTAGTCCTTCGCAAGTACTTAAGAATGTTCTTCACAGCAGTCCAGTGATTCTCCCCTACGTTTGACTGATACATGCTTACTACACCCAGTGCATAAGCTACATCAGGGCGTATACACAACATCATATACATTATTGATCCTACGGCTGAAGCGTAGGGAATAATGCTCATGCGAGCTCTCTCTTCATCAGACTTGGGTCAAAAGTCCTTGGAGAGAGTGACTCCATAGCAAGCGGGTAAGGCACCCCGCTTGGAGTCTTCCATACTAAACCTCTTTAGGATGGTGTTGATGTACCTGGTTTGGGATAATCCCAATAACTATTTGGATCTATCCCTATAGATCCGAATGCCCAATATGTACGTGGCATCACCCAAGTTCTTCATGGAGAACCTTTGTGATAAGAATGATTTGACCGACTGTAGCATAGGAGTGTCATTTCCTATCAGAAGAATGCCATCCATGTACAATACGAGGAATGCGACAATTCTCCCTACAGTCTTCTTATAAACACAAGGTTTATCTGGATTTTTGACGAAATCAAACTCTTTGATAACATCATCAAAATAGATGTTCCAACTCCGTGATGCCTGCTTTAATTCACAGATGGATTTAAGCAATCTACATGCTTTCCCGCTGCTCCCACTGTCAATGAAGCCCTCTGGCTGATCCATATAAACGTATTCTTCTAAGTCACCATTTAGAAATGCAGTTTTAATGTCCATCTGCCAGATTTCATAGTCGTAGTGAGCAGCAATAGCAAGTAGGATACGAATGGATTTAAGCATGGCTACCGGAGAGAAAGTCTCATCAAAGTCTAGTCATGGTCTTTGACAAAAACCTTTTGCTACCAACCTTGCCTTATAGGTCTCCACCTGCCCATCTACACCGATCTTTCTTTTAAAGATCCATTTGCACCCTAAGGGTTTTATCCCAGAGGGTACATCCTCCAAAGTCCATACTTTGTTGGTGTACATAGACTCCATTTCGGATCTCATGGCATCCAGCCACTTCACTGAGTCACCACTCGTGATAGCTTGCTGAAAACTGGTAGGGTCATCATCATCCATGATGCAATCTTCTCTATCACCATCAATGAGAAAACCGTAGTATCTCTCCAGTGGGCGAGAAGTCCTACCAGATCTACGGAGTGGCTGAGGTTCATAAGATTCTGTTGCAACATCAGGTACAACCAAGTCGTCATTTGTAACTTGTATCTCTAGAACCTCTTCTAGATCTACCACATTGCCATCAGTATCATTTGGAAAAATCTTATTTTCTAAAAATATGGCATACTGAGAAACAAACACCATTTGTTCCTCCTTGTGGTAGAAAAGATACCCAAACGAATGTTTCGGATATCCCACAAATAGATACTTGACCGATCGTGTCTCGAGTTTGTCTGGATTCTGCTTTTTGAAAAAAGCCGGACAACCCCAAATCTTAACTCATTTAAGAGATGGTCTCTTCCCATACCATATCTCATATGGAGTGGTAGACACGGTTTTGGTTAGAACTTTGTTAAACAGAAAAGCTGCAGTCTCCAATGCATTCCCCAAAAGGAGAGAGGCAACTCAACATCACTCATCATGGATTGTACCATATCCAATAGGGTACGATTCTACCGCTCTGACACACCGTTGTGCTCTGGTGTGTAAGGGGGAGTGAGCTGAGAGAGAATCCTATTCTCTTTTGGGAAGTTCTAAAACTCTGTACTAAGATACTCTCCACCTCGATCTGATCGAAGTATTTTGATGCTCATTCCTGTTTGTTTTTCTACTTCAAGTTTGTACTCCTTAAATTTCTCGAAAGCTTCAGACTTATGCTTTAATGAAAACACATGACCGAATCTTGAGAAATCATCAGTAAAAGTTATGAAGTAAGAAAAACCGCCTCTCACATGTGTAGACTTTGGCCCACATACATCACTTTGTATGAGGCCCAAGAGCTCTGTAGCTCTTTCTCCGTGTCCAGTAAACAGAGTTTTGGTCATTTTCCCTTTGATACAAGACTGACAAGTCGCATAAGATTTATACTCAAAAGGATTTAAATATCCATCTTTATGAAGCTTGTTTAGTCTTGTATCATTAATATGACCAAGTCTACAATACCAAAGAAAAGCTTCATTTATATCTGAAAATTTTCTTTTATTTGTATGTTGTATGTTGAAAACTGTGTGTTGATTTAGGACGTATATCCCGTTATTAAGTGTACCATAACCAATCAACTCTTGATTCAGTTTAATGTTCATAATATTGTGCTGCAATACAAAATGATATCTTTCATTGTCTAACAAAGAAACGGATATTATATTACAAAGCATGCTTGGTACAAAATAACATGGGTTCAAAACCAATATACAACCCGACGGCAACCCTAGGTGATACTCTCCCACTAAAACTGCATGTACATTGGAACTATTTCCATCTCGGAGAGTGTGATCACCGGTCTTTAAAACTCTGCTATTTCTCAACCCCTACACAGAATTGCAGATATGAGAACCCGAACCGGTATCCAATACCAAGGAAGCAGAGTTAATAAAGAAACAGTTTTCAGTTACAAATACACCAGAAGCGGAAGCATCACCATGCTTCTTTTTCTTGAGATCTAAGTACTCGGTACAATTTCGCTTCCTGTGCCCTGACTTCTTGCAATAGAAACATTCTCCTTTCCCCGACTCCGCAACTTTGGATTTGTCTTTCCCCTTCGCCTTCTTAATTCCACCTCTTGGTTTGGTGGATTTCTTCTTATTCTTTCCCTTGGCCTTGGCTTTTAGGATGGAAGAGGAAGTTTGTCCAACAAGCAGAGAGGGAGACTTCGCCTTAAGCGTGCTCTCCGCACTTCTCAACATATTGAGAAGTTCGGGTAGTGACTTCTCCATGTTATGAATGTTGAAGTTCACTATGAATGGAGCAAAAGCAGAGGGAAGAGACTGTAGAACAATATCAACATATTGTTCGTTCTTCATTGTCCATCCGAGGCCCTCAAGCTCTTCAATAAGAGCTATCATCTTCAAAATGTGATCGCCTACTGGTGTGCCAGAAGCCATTCGCATCTTAAACAACTTTCGAGATGCTTCATATCTCAAGGTCCGAGATTGCTCCCCATACAACTCTTTTGTATGGAGAAAGATGGATTGGACATCCATCTTCTCGTGCTGCTTTTGATGTGTATTGTCCATCGATGCAAGCATGAGGCATTTGGCAGTGGCACAGTCAATATCCCACGTTTTATGGATCTTCCTATCCACAACAAAAGATTCAGGGCCTGGACTGGGTGGGGCTGAGACAGTGAGGACATATGATACCTTATCATATGTGAGAGCTGTAGGGTTCCTAGGCACTCTCAAGAGGTCTCACAAGGCATCAACCATGCCAATTTCAAAAATACGGTGCCGAGAAACCCTAGACTAGATCGTTGGCTAGAAGTTTAGGCGATAAAACGAGCTAGTTTACAACTAAATTATAAGATAACGGAAATACAACCTTTGTAGATCCGGTGCTCCACCTCCATAGCTCCGCAATGAAGTCTCCTCGCTGTCCAAGTCGAACCCCGGGCTCTAGCGTCGGCTTCATCGGAGAATGGACGGGCTAGGTCATCGACGACGATGCCGAAGATGATCTACATCGAGGCATCACTAGATCAAGCTCCACCTTCACCAAGCCATGAAAACTTGTGAAGGAAACACACTCTACTACTTGACAAGAGGTAGAGGATGAAGAAATAGGAAGTGGGTAGACTTTAGAATTGGATTTCTCACTCATTTTCATCAATCACCATTGATGAAGTGAAGGTTTCTTCAAGTGATGAAGAAGAAGAAGAAGATGAATATTATGATAAGTTGTTTTCAAAATAAAAAGTAAATAAATACTTATCATAATAATAACCACGGTCAAGTGTAGAGAATAAATCATGGTTAGTGGGAATGGTTAGGGTTATGCATGGAGACAAAATGGTCACTTGGTCAAAGCTTCATGAAGCTTCAACATCCATCCAAAGAAAGCCACCATTTTGCATTATGCTTATCATTTTCCAAAATGAATAAATAAATAAATAAATAGATATGAAAATGAAAACCCTAACCATTACATAACCATGGTTTAAACTTTACACAAAACACAAGTTAGTATGCATCATCAAACATGATACATACAAGTGCACAAAAATATATCACATATACAATGTGCACAATCCAAGTGAGAAAATCCATTTAAAGTAAACCAATACTAGTTAATGCAAAGTAATATATCAAATATATAATTATACATTAAATCATTAAATCAACACTTGATTTAACGATCCGGTCATATCGTATATAACCGACTAGTATCCAATGTATCGGCTTATCGAATCAATCCTTGATTCGATAACTAGGTTATATCGCATACAACCATTCGATACATTCATCGCGAGAATGGAATATGGTATCACATACACGCATTATTCTCGGTCCCGCACATATCTCATATGCGCTCCTATTTCGTTTCGCTTGAGCCAGGAAACCTCTGTGTAGGACTCTAAAGACTCGTTAATACGCCGGCAGCAGGTGATGATCATATCAAACACCCACAAGCCGCAAGCGGTCTGCTAAACGTAACGGCCACCCGGGTATTGAGCGATCAGAAGATCAACGAGCAAGCCCGCTCACACTCCAGTGACTCCAACCAGTAACACTACCGTACAGTCCGGTCTGATCGTCTGATATGTCGCATATCTTGCCTAGGGGTGGTAAACGTCAGACCCCAATAGCTCGATAAGTCGTGTCGATATGAGGCTCATAACGGGTCGAGAAACTACTGGTAACACTTACCAGCAATTCTCTGATCAGCCCTGGCCAGGGACTTCCTGTTATAGCCAATCGAACACAGTGCAACATCAACTCCCTATACCGGGAGAGACGAATCCCCTCCTATCGCTCATTGCCTCCATGTGACTCGGGACTGTACCCAAAAACCACCGTTTTGCACGCCCTCTTGAACGTGGTAAGATGGAAATCAAAGTACAGTGGGAACCACACAAGACTCTATGACGATCTCGGGTCAACAGGCTACTCTGTACCAGTGTCACCTGAGAACTGCCATCTGACGTAAGGTATAATACCATCTGGGAGTTCTCGGCGAGTCCGTCCAGTGTACCCAGTCTCTACTGATCACCCGTATATCATCTCTGATGTCAAACACCAATGGATATGGGATCATCCATCGCCCATCTGTATGGGTCGAGAAGGTATACGCTAGTCTACTCTGGTATATCGATGCCCCGTCTCGATACACCCATGACTAGGGACTTTGAAGGATGTACTTATTGACTACCATGTCCCCACTAGTATGATCCGCATCATAGTCCAGGTAGTCAAGTACACATCCTAAGGGCTTTACCAACATGTATCGGAGAGACAATCAGTGTACACATTTAGGTAAAGAGTAACCAGATAGCATACTATCATGTCGAGCAAGAAAGTCCTCCCTATATATGTCCCAGCATCCACTACATTATAAATCCAATGTACAGTAATGTCCTCTAGGGCATACATATAACTAACAATCTCCCACTTGCACTAGGGCCATCTGTAGCAGTGGTTGTAGTTTCTCATACTCAACCATCCCATAAAAGTCTCTCTCTGGGAATAGGCCTTCGTGAGTGGATCCGCCGTGTTATCCTCTGAGTCTGCTCTCCTAACCTCGATCAGCCTGGAGATCAACCATCTCCATGATCAGGTGATACTGCCTTAGAATATGTCTGGATCACTGATGGGACCGGCGTTCCTTGGCATAAGCCACAACTCCATTGTCTCACAATGGGAGGAACATAGTTCATCTCATGAACCAATATACACCCAAACAGCTTCTTTGGTAGCATCTTTAGTAGCGATGTATCCTGCCTTTATCGTCTAGTATGTCACGGTATCTAGCTTGGAACTCTTCCAACATACCGTCCCTTTACTGAGGGTAAAGACAATGCTTGCGACTGACATTCAGTCGTCTTTATCACCCTGGAACACTTCCAGTGATTCTTCCCAGGATCGATTGATACCATCTCACTACAACTAGTGAGAATCCTAACATCCAATTAAATCTATCTCATAGATCCAAAACTCAGGATTTAGGAGGTATCATCTTGATCCTATATGGAGAATCCTTGTGATAAGCGGAGATTGATCGAGCGTAGCATAGGAAACTCCTTCCCTATCAAGAGTATGTCATCCACGTACTCTACGAGGATCACCACCATACTCCCTACTACCTTTTTGTTTATACAAGGTTCATCTACCATTTTGATGATGTCAAACTCTTTGACTTATCTATCAAAACAGATGTTCCAACTCCGCGATGCCTGCTTTAATCCTATAAAGCAACTTGCACACGTTTCCGCTGCTCCCACTGTCTACGAGGCCCTCTAGCTGTGTACTTATAGACGCACTCTTCTAAAATATCATTTAGAAAAGCAGTCATGACACCCAACCACCAGATATCGTAGTCATGCTATGTAGCCGTGGCAAGTAGGATCTGGATGGACTTAAGCATAGCTACTTGAAGAGGTTTCACCACTATCCATGCCTGGTTGATGATGAAAACCTTTAACAAGTCTAGCTTTGAAAGTCTCAACTTTTCCATCTACACCAAGTAATCTTCTCAAGATATACTTGCTCCTGATGGGGATTTAACCCTTTAGATATAGCAACCAAAGTCCATACTTTGTTGGTGTACATGGATTCCATCTCAGATTGCTAAGCATCCAGCCATTCTTACAGAGTCCCACTCTTGATGGCCAGCTCGAAACTAGTTGGGTCATCATCTCATGATGCAATCCTCGCTCCCACTGTCATAGAGAAACCGAAGTATCTCTCAGGTGGGTGAGGAACCCTGCTAGATCGGCGGAGAGGCTGAGGTTCATTGGAATCTACTGAATCCTTTGGTTCTGTCAAATCATCAGCTGCAGTTTGTATAGTTGGAACATTTCCAGTTGTACATAATAGACGTTGCCTCGAGCTTGTCTGGATTTTGCTTTTAGACATTGGCCGGACAACCCCAAATCTTAACTGAATTAAAAGATAGGCTCTTCCCATTCCATATCACATATGAAGTGGTAGGCTACTGATTTGATCGGGACCCTATTCAATAGGTATGCAGCTTCTCAAGCACATAACTCCCAAAAGGAAATAGATAACTCAGTAGTACTCATCATAGAGTACACCTTATCATATAGGGTGTGATTTCTCCGCCCCGATATACCATCGTGCTATGGTGTATACGGAGGAGTAATTCTGAGAGAGAATCTCATTCTCCTTTAGAATAGTCCAGGAATTCCGTGCACAAGTATTCTCCTCCCTGATCTCATCATAGGACATAATACTTATACCCGTATTTTGGTTCTCTACTTCTAACTTATATTCTGTGAATATCTCAAAAGATTCGGACTTATGTTTCAACAGGAACATAGGTCTGAATCTCGAAAGATCATCAGAGAATGTAATGAAGTATAAAGAACCAGTCCTGGCATGTGTAGACAGGAGACCTTGCATACATCATCATGTATCAGTCCCAAGAGTTCACTAACTCTTTCTCTGTTTCCAATAAACAGAGCTATGGTCATCTTATCTTTGTGACATGACTGGCAAGTTTCACAAGATGTAAATTCAAACTGATTTAAATATGCATCTATATGTAACTTCAGCTAGTCGGGTCGCATTGAGATGACCTAGTCTACAATACCTCAAGAAGGATTCGTTCATTTCTGAACTCTTCCTCTTGTGTGTGTTCTGTATACGAAGAACTGTAGTTTGATTTAGAACATCAATGCTTTTAGATAACGTGCCTGAACCGATCAACTTTTGATTTAGGAAATGTTCAAAACATTATCCAACAATACAAAATTTTATCATTTCTTTACTAATAAAGAGACAGATATGATTTTGTATATCAGGTTCGGTATCTAATAACATTCGTTCAGAATCAATGTATTACAATACAGGGTGACAGTGACCAACAGACTTGGCTGCAACTCTTACCCCGTTTTCTGCCTCATGAAACTTATCACCCGTTCTCAGTTTTTCTACCCTTTTGTAGCCCTATGTAACAGATTACATATCTGGGATCCTGATCCGGTATCATATACCCAGGATGCAGAGGATACTGAGAAACAGTTCTGTATAATGAACACACCCGAAGATGATGCATCAGCATGCACTCTCTTCGTTTGGGCGGCACGGGAAATCTGGTATTCCCCAATTTCCTGCTCGATCTTATAACAATTATAAGTTGGAGCGGGACCAACGTTCCCCAGCTCAGTATAACAAGCGGGTTCGGTCAATAATCCGTATTATTATCTTGATTAAGGCGTGATATGGTCGCTACCAGGAGAGAGAGAGAAGAAAACACTCAGCATGCGCTCTTGCAAGAATAGATTGGTTATTATTTTATCTAATCAGGATGGCTCCCACTGCTTTTTATCAAATCTTCCTTCAAACCCTAAAAGGAAAGACTAGCTGGGATTAATTACACACTACAAGTTCGCCAATCTTTCAGCCAGGCCAGTGTCGGTACTTTAAGGGAGGTCCCCCGTGCTTTCGTACGAACCTAATTAATGTAAACCTCGTTTTCCCAGAGGCGTAACCTCATTAACACCTTTCTAGACACCTACTTGATCGGCTAATTGTAATGTATAAAACTCTCCCAGGAGTAACTCTTACTCGCAGCGGGTATCGGGATCCAACTATCTCATAGAAGGTATGCAATCTCATTGCAAATTTCAATACTTGAAATTCCCGATAATATTTTGCCCCTAGCAGCTATATGACCTTAACATAGTCAACAAATCATAAGTGCTAGTCAAGTTCAACGCGTCATTTCCCGATTGAATTAAACCCACCCGCACGACCCTTAACATAGTCAACAAATTCGCACGACTACCCTAATCCAATCACATCATATGCTTATGCAGATAAGCACTAATTAGCTACCGCACACTACGCCTTAACATAGTCAACAAACGTAGCACGAATACTAACTAGTACTTATCTAAAATGACGGAGGGCTACGACAGGTTTTTCAGAAAACCTATTGCGTAATGAACTTTATATCGTTGTAGAATCAAATGATTTTTGAAATGGAGTGTTTTTGAGGCTTTTGTAGTTTTGCTGAAGGAGTCACTCCCGGTGAAGGGATCGTCGGTCCTTTCCTCGTCGAATGAGGTGCGGGATATATCATATATATCGCTGTGCAAAGCAAAAACACTTAAAAGCTATCAAAAGACAAACCGAGTGTGTATCATCTGCCAGTTATTGCTAAAGGAGTCACTCCCGGTGAAGGGATCTCGGTCCTTTCCTTATCGAATAAGGTGCAGGATATATTATATATACCGCTGTGCAAAGCAAGAACTGTAGCTACCTGTTTTATTTTGAAATTCGATTCTACAACATCTTAGGTTTCTTTTATTTCATTAATCATATTAATGAAGTCCCATCATTTAAGTACCTAAACATCACAGATAAATACGACGTACACTTATGCCATCCGCATTCGCCTCGATGTCCCCTCGTGCACCGTTAGGTTAGGTAACTAACGGCAGAGCGGGGCAGGGCTAGCGCGGGTGTAAAACATAAGTAACGTCTATATAATATAACATATATACTATATATTGTATCTATCACAGAACATCACATGATCACATCACAGATATCACAGCAGAAGAAACATATGAAATATTGGATATACTAGGACGTCCGTGTTTTCAATACGAGCCAATATAAAACACGGATTCCACGGTCGTGATGAATAGCCAAACCCACACCCCTAGACCCCTACGAGAGCGGCAAGCAACCCTACCAATTCTAGAGTTAGGAGACCCGAACTCGACTCCTCGAGTTGGTCTCCCACTGGACTCCAGAACCCGGTTACTTGTGCCCTCCTCCTTGGGTCTATCCTAGTGCGGAAAAGTAAATAATATACATCAACGGTGACAACTTCCGCTACCTGGAAGTTCCCCAATAAAAGAATATTACATACAAGTTTTTACATGAATGAAAATGAAAAACACTCATCTCACATAAAAACCCCCGGCTATTCAAACACGACGATCCAATATAACATATCCAGCAACACATAACATCACATGTCATCAACGTAAGTAAATATGCGCATCCCAATTGTCGTTGACATATAGCAACGAAACCGGCGATATCACATATTACACTTACGGTCACAGAAAAGAAAGTGTAAAACTACAACAGTTGGAATCCGCAACCACCTCAGACATCGCAAGCCTGACCAAATGAATTCCTTAGACATCGCATGCCTAACAATTATAAACCCCGCATTTTAGTCTCAAAATCGAAAACTCTTTTCAATATCAAGTCGAGCAATTCAACAAGATTCCCGGCATCCTGATCGAATGCTCGTCGCAAACTTTAGTAGGCGGCTGCACCCCCGATACCGTCGACGAAGTGCACCAAGGCGGAACACCGCTACCGCGAGCACCCAAACGGATGCTTTCGGCGATGGGGTTCTCCTACAGTCACTTGGTCGGGGATATGGGGTGTAGCTGTCTATTAAGTTTACCCGGCGAGTATCCGCGTACGCTACGTGATTGCAACGGACTTTTGATCACATCAAAATTCCGTGGCAACCGATCAAGTGAGACTAAACTGCTATGTTTATAACATTCATTCAGTTATCTCATAACTTCTTGTGAATTCCAATTATTGTATCCCATTCCGGATAAATAGAAAATGTCAAACTTTCCGATCGAACAATCGAACACCCAAGTTTTCCCGATACAGATCAACACATGAAACAAGTCTAAAAATATTCAGTTCGTGCCTCAGTACCAACGGTCCAGCCGTAGAAGGGTCAAGCCAACGCCTCACATGTGGCACGCCGTACTGCCCCAAACCCGAAGGTTCAAAGGGCAGTTCAAGACGGTCACATAATCGAGTTAAGGTTTGTTGTTTTCTAGAGGGTCCATTGCGTTACTTGCACTACTTAGAACGTCTTTAAACTACGGAAAAATCCAACACTTGGAAATTTCCCGACAGGGGAAAAATTGGGTATTTATATCCGGTCGAACTTTTTAACATATTCTAAAATTTATCCGGAAAGCCAAATAGACAAAATCTGATACTCCGATCGAAACACCGAATCCCCAAAACAACCCCAGAAAATAAAACTCTGGAATAAATATTAAAATATTCCCAGGAAAACCAGCACTGACAATTATTGATTATGGTGCAAATTTCGATGAACAATACGAAAACAAGGCCGCGGATCCGCCGCACGAGCCATGCTCGTGCCGCGGATCCGCGGTGGAATGATGGAATTAGGTCATAAAAATTCACCGTAACTCTTATATATCCCTGCTGGTTTTTCTGCATATTTTTAATTTGGAAAAAACCACGATTTTAGAAAAAGTACAGAGAGCATTTTCCGGGTTGGGTTTTCGGTTCGATCGGGTTTCAAACATCGTCTAGACTTCGCCTAAGGCTCTAGCTAGGCTCTGATACCACTGTAGGATTCCTAGGCACTCTCAAGAGGTCTCACAAGTCATCAACCATGCCAATTTCAAAAATACGGTGCCGAGAAACCCTAGACTAGATCGTTGGCTAGAAGTTTAGGCGATAAAACGAGCTAGTTTACAACTAAACTATAAGATAACGGAAATACAACCTTTGTAGATCCGGTGCTCCACCTCCATAGCTCCGCAATGAAGTCTCCTCGCTGTCCAAGTCGAACCCCGGGCTCTAGCGTCGGCTTCATCGGAGAATGGACGGGCTAGGTCATCGACGACGATGCCGAAGATGATCTACGTCGAGGCATCACTAGATCAAGCTCCACCTTCACCAAGCCATGAAAACTTGTGAAGGAAACACACTCTACTACTTGGCAAGAGGTAGAGGATGAAGAAATAGGAAGTGGGTAGACTTTAGAATTGGATTTCTCACTCATTTTCATCAATCACCATTGATGAAGTGAAGGTTTCTTCAAGTGATGAAGAAGAAGAAGAAGATGAATATTATGATAAGTTGTTTTCAAAATAAAAAGTAAATCAATACTTATCATAATAATAACCACGGTCAAGTGTAGAGAATAAATCATGGTTAGTGGGAATGGTTAGGGTTAAGCATGGAGAAAAAATGGTCACTTGGTCAAAGCTTCATGAAGCTTCAACATCCATCCAAAGAAAGCCACCATTTTGCATTATGCTTATCATTTTCCAAAATGAATAAATAAATAAATAAATAGATATGAAAATGAAAACCCTAACCATTACATAACCATGGTTTAAACTTTACACAAAACACAAGTTAGTATGCATCATCAAACATGATACATACAAGTGCACAAAAATATATCACATATACAATGTGCACAATCCAAGTGAGAAAATCCATTTAAAGTAAACCAATACTAGTTAATGCAAAGTAATATATAAAATATATAATTATACATTAAATCACTAAATCAACACTTGATTTAACGATCCGGTCATATCGCATATAACCGACTAGTATCCAATGTATCGGCTTATCGAATCAATCCTTGATTCGATAACTAGGTTATATCGCATACAACCATTCGATACATTCATCGCGAGAATGGAATACGGTATCACATACACGCATTATTCTCGGTCCCGCACATATCTCATATGCGCTCCTATTTCGTTTCTCTTGAGCCAGGAAACCTCTGTGTAGGACTCTAAAGACTCGTCAATACGCCGGCAGCAGGTGATGATCATATCAAACACCCACAAGCCGCAAGCGGTCTGCTAAACGTAACGGCCACCCGGGTATTGAGCGATCAGAAGATCGACGAGCAAGCCCGCTCACACTCCAGTGACTCCAACCAATAACACTACCGTACAGTCCGGTCTGATCGTCTGATATGCCGCATATCTTGCCTAGGGGTGGTAAACATCAGACCCCAATAGCTCGATAAGTCGTGTCGATATGAGTCTCATAACGGGTCGAGAAACTACTGGTAACACTTACCAGCAATTCTCTGATCAGCCCTGGCCAGGGACTTCCTGTTATAGCCAATCGAACACAGTGCAACATCAACTCCCTATACCGGGAGAGACGAATCCCCTCCTATCGCTCATTGCCTCCATGTGACTCGGGACTGTACCCAAAAACCACCGTTTTGCACGCCCTCTTGGACGTGGTAAGATGGAAATCAAAGCACAGTGGGAACCACACAAGACTCTATGACGATCTCGGGTCAACAGACTACTCTGTACCAGTGTCACCTGAGAACTGCCATCTGACGTAAGGTATAATACCATCTGGGAGTTCTCGGCGAGTCCGTCCAGTGTACCCAATCTCTACTGAGCACCCGTATATCATCTCTGATGTCAAACACCAATGGATATGGGATCATCCATCGCCCATCTGTATGGGTCGAGAAGGTACACGCTAGTCTACTCTGGTATATCGATGCCCCATCTCGATACACCCACGACTAGGGACTTTGAAGGATGTACTTATAGACTACCATGTCCCCACTAGTATGATCCGCATCATAGTCCAGGTAGTCAAGTACACATCCTAAGGGCTTTACCAACATGTATCGGAGAGACAATCAGTGTACACGTTAAGGTAAAGAGTAACCAGATAGCATACTATCATGTCGAGCAAGAAAGTCCTCCCTATATATGTCCCAGCATCCACTACAATATACATCTAATGTACAGTAATGGCCTCTAGGGCATACATATAACTAACAAGAGCAATGTTGATGTTCCTCAACTAGTCTTTATAGTTCGGTCCAGTCAGCTTGTTTTTATCTAGTAAAAGCTTAAGGCCTGTCATTGGTATCTACCATTAAGAGAAAGAAAAGAATACACTCAGCGAAAGCTCTTGCAAAGATCAAATTGGTTATTATCTTATCTAATCGATGTCTCCCACTGCTTTTATCAAATTTTGCTTCAAACCTTCGCAAACCATTCAGCCAGGCCAGTGCCGGTACTTTGAGGGAGGTTCCCCGTGCTTTTGCACGGACCTAATTAAAATAAACCTCATTTTCCCAGAGGCTTAGCCCCATTGACACCTTTCTAGACACCTAATGGGTTAGCTAATTGTAAAGTGCAAAACTCTCCTGGGAGCAACTCTTGCTCACAGTGGGATCGTGATCTTACTATCACAGAAGGTATGCAATCTCATTGCAAATTTCAACTCTTGAAACTCCCGATATGGTTTTTACCCCTAGCACTCATGACCTTAACTATAGTCAACATATCATAAGTACTATTCAAGTTCTTCCCGTCATTTCATGATTAACTAGACCCACCCATATGACCCTTGACCATAGTCAAAATAATCATATGAATGTCCTAACTAATCGCATCATATGCGGTGTAGGAAGACATCACTCAGCTACCGTACACTGCGCCTTAACTATTGTAACATTTCAGAAAAATAAAATATTATTTTTTAGGAACTTTTATAATTTAATATTAATTTTAAAGAATATTTTAATATTTTAGTATAATTAAATACCCATAAATGGGAAAATTTTGGAAAATTATGGAAATTACTGAAAAGAGTGTGTTTTATGTGAATTATGCAAATTATGAGATTTTATGAGTTATTTGACACTATTTTAGTGCTAATCGCGATTAAAAATTGCTAATCGGGATTTAAGCGTGTTTTGTGCAAAATATGCACCATATCATTTTTACACTTGTTACATTTTTATTCCTACATGATTTTTGGATGTATGGTTGTTTGTTTTGGGTTTACTATCGAGGAGAGAAGAAATAAAACAAAAAAATAAAGAGAATAGGAAAAGAAAAGAAAAGGATTTTATAATGAGGAATGGGCATGAGAGAGAGAAGGTGAGGGGTCTCCATTGATCATGGCTTGTCTCCACACTTCATCATTTTCATCTCTTTCCTCTCTCCCTCTCACTTTGGCTGCCCCATCTCCATCCCCTTTTTCAACCCTCAAAACACCCCTAAAACCAACTCAAAACTTCATCTCACTTTCACAAAAAACATGCACAAGCCTTCTAGCTAGAATGGACAAAGAAAATTTTGATTTTGGTGCCCTAAAGGATTCATGAGTGCAAAATGAGGTAATTATTCCACCATTATCCTAGTATTTCCATTGCTTTTACATCCATGTTTATTTAGAACCGATTTGGTGTCGTTTAGTGAGACTTGGGAAATTCTAGTTAGGGTTATGGAAATTTTGAGAAGTGAAGTGTAATTAAGCTTAGCAGAGACCACACAGACCCCCTATTGCTAGAATTCAGACCTAAACCAGAGACTAGAACCCTGGAATACGGATTTAGAAAACCCGATATCGGAAAATTGTGGAATCTGTGTGAGTATATTGAAATCTGCTAACACCCGGGTGACCTGAAAATTAATTAGCAAACACAGGGATACAAGCAGGCAACCTAGGACCCCCACTGAAACCCAAGCCCCTAAGTCCCTGACTTGGCTGCAATTTTTCCCCTTCTGGTAGCAAATTGCGGCCAGACCTGGAGCATTTGGCTTTGTGCTTCTCCTGTAGCTCCATTTCTAGTAAACTAGACCCTTGGCATATGCAAAATTGGCTAATTTGACCTAGGGTAAAATCTGGGACCATTTTCAAGAGTTGCTGTTTTGATTCGGGGTTTCGTTTCTCATATTTTGAATTCTGGATTTCTAGTTTTGTGTTTTACCTCGATCACGTGACGTTTGTACGACGGTATCGAGGGTTGTTTGGTGGTTTTGAAGGCGTGGTCCATAGGTTCTAACCTATAGGCTTTTAGCGTGTCGTTTTGGTTTTGAATTGAGTTTTAATGTGATACGATACGTTATGATGTGTAGGTACCCTCGCGAAGACTTCGAGAGGACAAGCAAGCGCGTGGCGACATCAGCATCGGCAAGCGAAGCTCAAGGTGAGTAGATTATATCTACGGGGAAAGTCGGGTGGATGGTGTATAGCACCCCCGCGGTTCGTAGTATAGTGTATGGTGTATATATATATTATATGGATATAATTATATGTTATTGTGAGGCTATGATTATCTAGATAGACTTTGGGAGTCATGGTTAATTTGGTGTATTTGGGTGATAGCGTCATTAGTAGTCTAGCCACGAAGCCTAGAATAAGGTTTACACCCACACGCACACACATGCTTACCTTGCTTTATTGGCGCGTATATGGGACTATGTATATATACGTATGCCTACATATGGATGATGAGGATTGTATATGGTATTTGGAGATGAGTCGATAAGTTTGGGCATGGTGCCATGAGATTGGTGATATGATGAGTTCATATTAGGAGATACGACATGAGATTTTAGCGGGCCTTTAGGCGTGTGTTTTCATACACGCACACATATATTTATAGATGGTATCAGTTTGTACTAGACTTAGATCAGTACCCCAGTTCATTGTGATGTGATGATAAGGATACCAGATAATTGATGAAATAAATGTGAGATTCAATCCGTACCCAGATTTGGGATGCCGTACGATGGATTTACCGTACGAGCTATATATTGATGATAGATCCGTACTCTTGACTCGAGCACATCATATTGTATATTGTATCGTATGTGATAATATTTAGGCGGGATCACCAACTATTATATTTATATATATATATATATCGACTCAGAGTTAGGTGGTTTCCATACCCCGTTCGATTAGCTTATTTGTTAGATCTATAGCTGACTTAGTAGATGTTAGACTAGACACGAGTCATATCTATTTCCAAACTAACGAATCGGGGGTATTTTTAAGACATGTCAAGGGATTATACAGATATTTTCAAAAGACGCATTTTTCTTAAAAACACCGTAGCCCTTATTTTTTCTAAACACCACGATTCGTCTTATTTCAAAAGGAAAAACTGTATGACGTTTATATATTGATGTAAATTCTGCACAGTTGCGTTTATTATTCATTTTCCTCATATTCTTGCTATTCGCATTACATTTTATGTTTAAATGTGTTTATTGTTATGTTAAACCCATTCTTTCAGAACATCAGCACCATTATCGATGATGCGTATATTCCACGTACACCTGTTTGCCGGCTCACACACTTCATCATCGATAATTGCCATGTCACAACACAGTAGGATTATTGCATCATGATATGACTCCTTGTATGACATACTGGCACACATACATATTGTACACTCATACTTGCGTATATACCAACTTGTACATCTATATTGGCGCACAGACATATTGTACACCCATACTGCTTATATACGTATTTGCACATACATAGATGATTCTCGCTTGATTTTGGGGATTTGGGAACCGCAAGATATATTTTAAAACTGGATTCATTTTAAAGGAGCGGTTTTCCCTTGATATGTGCATATTACTATTCCATGTTGCTTGATATACGGATATGCTTACATTTCTGTTATATGTAGCATACATCATGCTTTATGATTTTACCCATTGAGATATGCTGTATTCATGAGATTTCTGGATTAAGAACCGACGCTATTTCAAAAGAAAGCATGTACTGTTTTAAAAACCTGGTTTCTCTTGATATGATATTTCAGTGCGTCCACCATGTGTTTTCTCAGTTCTGAGTGTGACTTGTGAAACCCGATTCGAAGAGCTCGATGAGGCTGATTGCGGGTACATGGTGGGCCCGGTATGGTACCCCGGGGCGAGAATGGATCTGTCGTGCAGTAGGCGATGAGCCTGGCAGAGGGACCACTACTTACCGGTGATTGTATTTGAGCTCGGCGGATATCCGGAGGATACCGACCGGAGTTGAGAGATGATACAGGCCGATCCGGACTGACGGAGCCGGTGGGCCGATCCGGACTGACGGAGCCCTATATATATGAGGATTTATGTGCCGATGCTGGGTGCAAGTTTCATGATGTTTTCGAGTGTCGATGCTGGACACTCAGGTTCCATGATTTTGATGTGTCGCGAGGGACACACGTTGATTTATATCCTCATACTTCCATGCATATGCTTTATGTTATTTACATGCATAATGCTTTGTGTCTTTAGTTGACACGTAGACGAGATCCACATACATACAGACATTGACTACATAGTTGGATGATATCTACATATTTTGACTTCATGATATTGTTGACACTGATTTCATGATGATTACAATGATGATACCTCATATTTATGATATGTTGCTACCTGAGGCACTGACATGAGCACTTGGTCTTACACTGATGTATAGATGAGTATCTTTGCCACCTTATCATGCTTCAGACTTATGTATATTGAGGATATATTATTACTGATCGTATTTGACCTAAAATTGAGTCATACATACGATTTCTGCTCTGTGATGTTTTCTACTCACGAGTTGGCAACTCACCGCCGTTGTGCCACATTTTCTTGCAGGTTTTGCCGTACAGGTTTCATTACGGCTTTTCTGGCACACTGGGTGATTGCTTTGGTAGGTGGGTTCACTCACATCGTGACCACACCTGTATTTATTTTAATCAGTTGTATCTAGTAATTCCATCAACCAAACTTGTATATTGTTTCAGACTTAGAAAACCAGTTATGTATTTATTTCGACCTTAGAGTCGCGCGTTGTAGTATTATTGTTTTTTTTGATGATTTCGAGTTTCCTTTTGAGTTTTGATCCTCACTCTTCGGCGTTGTATATTATTGCTTGCGTGGTTGTGACCGTCGATTGACGAAGAGCAAGCTCCCGCTTGGGATGCCTTTTATCATACATATATATATTTATCATGTTGTACCCCGTTCGGGGCCAGTATTTACAAAGGAAACTCTGCCGAAATTTTCAGAAAAGACTTGGGATTTTTGAAAAATGCATATTCGTCTTACGTATTTAAATACCTTGTTTTTAAAACATGTTTTCTTCACCTCTTTAAAAATAGTTTTTCTTCATTTATTATTTAAAATGATTTTAGATTTCTGGGCTTTTGACTTACTTGAATTAGATGAGGTCCTATAGACTTCATATGATTCAAGGGCCAGTCACGTGCTATTTTGGGTCGTGACAAAGTTGGTATCAGAGCGCTAGGTTAACCTTGGTTCAAGTCTAAGTTTGAGTATGCGGAGCCTAGAGCGTTTGTATATATTCGGAACTTAGGCTTGACCTTACGGAACTTAGACTTAGTCGAGGGGTATTAGACCCGAACTTTCATCGCGTAGGTTGACCTTGGTTGATAGAGTAGGTGATTTAAGGAGAGTGACGTACCGTGTGTATGTTCCGCGGCATACTTACGATACGCCACTTCGCTTAAGGAGCCTTATGATGTACATTTCTTTGCACATTACTATATTCATTCCTATGATCTATCCTCATCGATTTTGGTTATGATTTTGCTGCCACGATTATACGGGCAGAGAGAGCTACGGCTAGAGTTGCGGTCAGCGCGAGCTCGTCACGAACGAGGACTGACCAGGGCATGATTCTAGAGACGTACGATTGCATAGAGGCATCGTTTTATTGTGTTTTCGCGCCATGAGCATTTGATGGATCGCTTTTACGAGATTTGTCGGACGTGCAGATCAACACCAGAGGATTGAGCCGCTGATAGAGGCCAGCCAGAATGTGATGACCATTGATGTATCGCGTATTCATGATGATCGAGGCACTGTTCAGCGTGCGGAAAAATGAGCCTGTTGTTGCTGCGAACGATGAGATATCGTCTCAGATGTTGGAGCTATTGAAGTACGAGATGTACTTAGAGATATGATACAAGGTCGCTAGTCACCCGAGGATGAATGACTAGGACATGTGGTTCGTTCGCTTACCCCGATGCGAGATCATCAGATAGATTAATTCCAGCTAGAGCCGACTTCACGCAGGTACGTTGAGAGTCGATGGAGACGATCCAATGTCAGGAGCCCATTTTCCAAGTTTAAAGTATTCAGAGACAAATGCAAGTAATGCTATGCACCCTCTAGAAGAATGAAACCCTAACTCGACGTAATGACCATGGAACGCCTTTGAACCTTAGGGTTTGCGGCAGTTTAGCGGTGCCATTTGTGAGGCTTGGGTTTGCTCTTCTACGGTTGGTTCACAGGTGCTGTAGCATGTACTGGAGTACTATTAAACTGTACCCAAGAGGTTTAGCCTTTGGGGGATTATGAGGTTTTGACGAATCGATCGAATGATTCGACATCTTTCGGATATCATGTGATGGGATGCATTGCTTGGGAGACTCCAGATACGAGTATAGTCATTGGAGCACAGTCCATGCAGCCACGGAGAGACGAGTCCGAAGCAGTCGACATTAAAGAAAAAGTGGAGTAAGGTGTTCGCACGAGATTTCGACGAGATGACGTTCTACTCCGCCGATATCAGAGATGTGATACGCATGCAGAGACGTTGATTATTGATATATCTTCCAGAAGGAGTCGCGATGAGAATGCAGCCGTTCCGGAACAAGAAATATATATAGTAAAGGGTGGTAACTTCCGGGCAATTTGGCAGAAACGAGATTTGAGAGAGACCTCGACAGGACCTTTCTGGAATACTATACGAGAAGACTTGGACCCAGGAGCGGTCATATTGCGCACACCCAACAGGACAGAGTTCGGCATTGTCGACGAGGTAGTTGGCCAGAGATCTGTAGAGGATGGGCCAGAGCGGGACTGTTTCTATTTTCATTCCATATTGGGCCGTTGAGCCGAGGAGCTATATATCTAGCAATGCACAGCGAGAGACAAGAGCCTAAAAGCACCAGGCGCCAGACCATAGAAAGGAGGCAAGTGGATATCTTGCTCTGCTAGCATTGGATGCACCGGCACCTTCTCGACTCTGAAGGAAGGACATATCGACGACGGTATTTATGATTTGTGATTTGGTGGTTCGATTAGTATCCGTCACCTTGGATTTCGGTATTTTGGGTGATCTATTCGCATGATTTAGTCTTGATGACTGAGTTTCATGATATTTGTTTCCGTGCACCATGGTTGCACCTACTGGGTATTTATATTCTGTGCATAGTTCTTACACTTGAGTTATGCTTTATACACCGTTGTGTTGATTTATGATTTGTGCACAGTTATTGCACTGATATTGTTTTTGTGCCTTGGCTGCACATGTTTATGATTTCCTGGATTTCATACAGTCAGGTTGATTTTTTGCTTATGGTACGCACACGATTTGGTTTTGCACTCGGTATAGTTCGCATATGCTTGCAGTGCATTGATCAGTATTTTGTGCACCACGGTTGCACCTGACTTCGGTTTGATGTCATTCGATATGTTGATTTTGATTTCATGCCTATGTTATGCATGCGATTCGACTTATGCTTTCGGCATGGTTTTCATGCACTTTTATTGTTTGGTATTTGTGCACGCTGAAGCACATGGTTGTGATATTATATACCGCGGTATACCTGATTTGGATTGAGCTTTATTGTATACCGTCGATTTCGATTCTGATATTGATGTTGATTTCGTGCACTCTGTGCATTTGATTTGGATTCTTGCGCATATTTGGCGCGCTTGGATTGGATTTTGCCCATGTTCGGCGCTTGGTATTGGATTTCGTGATTTCGTGCATGTTGGATGCACATGTTTTAGATGCGATTTTGGTGCACACCAGATGCACTAAATCGGGATTCTTCGTGCATATCAGATGCACCTGATTTTGCTGTCAGGCACACACGTTTCCTCTGACAAGTGTTTTGTGCACACCAGTTGCACTTAGATGTTATTTCTGTGCACATGTATGGCATATATATGGATTTTTATTTCCGTGCGCACCAGACGCACGTAGCTTTTTTATGCACATTTTAGGATTGATTTCTTATGTAGCAGTACGTTTTTATGATATTCGCTATTTGTTTTCGGACCGAGCAGGACTAGTCAGAGAACAGTACCTGGATATATTTTGCATGCATTAGCAGTTATCGAAGGGATTTCCAAAAAAGGAGCTATAGTCTCAGTATTTACCTACGTGTCCGATATGACACGAAACGTTTAAAACAAGGAAACCCTTCTAAATTGTTTTCAAAAACGGCGGTACATGCATGTAAACAAAGGATATATGTATATATATAGAGTTATTTTCTTACTAGAGACGCCCGCCACTGTGCAGCATTATGCGCATAGCACAGCGACTTAAAACGGTTTGACATGCATTTCCTTCAGGTGTTTATATGTATAGTGTTGATGTATATCGTATTGGTTTTCGTATTGGATTTGATATTGGTGTCTTCACCACGACTTCGATGATTGGGAAATGCTTGACGGTGTTTTGATTTTGAGTTATCTGCTAATTGTTCATGAGCATGCATTGCGCTATGACGCGTTTTTATGTATTGATGATTTCGGAGCCCCGACGGCTTGGACTTTTTACTAAAATGTTTTAGTATTGAGGGGTTTAAATTAAAATTCGGGGACTAAATTTCTTTAAGGGGGGGAGATTGTAATATTTCAGAAAAATAAAATATTATTTTTTGGGAATTTTTATAATTTAATATTAATTTTAAAGAATATTTTAATATTTCAGTATAATTAAATACCCATAGATGGGAAAAATTTGGAAAATTATGGAAATTACTGAAAAGGGTGTGTTTTATGTGAATTATGCAAATTATGAGAATTTATGAGTTATTTGACACTATTTTAGTGCTAATCGCGATTAAAAATCGCTAATCGGGCTTTAAGCGTGTTTTATGCAAAACATGTACCATATCATCTTTACACTTGTTACATTTTTATTCCTACATGATTTTTGGATGTATGGTTGTTTGTTTTGGGTTTACTATTGAGGAGAGAAGAAATAAAACAAAAAGATAAAGAGAATAGGAAAAGAAAAGAAAAGGATTTTATAATGAGGAATGGGCATGAGAGAGAGAGGGTGAGGGGTCTCCATTGACCATGGCTTGTCTCCACACTTCATCATTTTCATCTCTTTCTTCTCTCCCTCTCACGTTGGCTGCCCCATCTCCATCACCTTCTTCAACCCTCAAAACATCCCCAAAACCAACTCAAAACTTCATCTCACTTTCACAAAAAACATGCACAAGCCTTCTAGCTACACAATGGACCAAGAAAAATTTGATTTTGGTGCCCTAGGGGATTCATGAGTGAAAAATGAGGTAATTATTCCACCATTAGCCTTGTATTTCCATTTCTTTTACATCCATATTTGTTTAGAACCGGTTTGGTGTCGTTTAGTAAGACTTGGGAAATTCTAGTTAGGGTTTAAGGAAATTTTGAGTAGTGATGTGTAATTAAGCTTAGTAGAGACCACATAAACCCCCTAGTGCTAGAATTCAGACCTAAACCAGAGACTAGAACCCTGGAATACGGATTTAGAAAACTCGATATCGGAAAATTGTGGAATCGGTGTGAGTATATTGAAATCTGCTAACACCCGGGTGACCTGAAAATTAATTAGCAAACACAGGGATACAAGCAGGCAACCTAGGACCCCCACTAAAACCCTAGCCCCTAAGTCCCAGACTTGGCCACAATTTTTCCCAATCTGGCCGCAAATTGCGGCCAGACCTGGAGCATTTGTCATCGTGCTTCTCCTGTAGCTCCATCTCCAGTAAACTAGACCATTGGCATATGAAAAATTTGCTAATTTGACCTAGGGTAAAATCTGGGACCATTTTCAAGAGTTGCTGTTTTAATTCGGGGTTTCGTTTCTCATATTTTGAAATCCGGATTTCTAGTTTTGTGTTTTACCTCGATCACTTGACGTTTGTACGACGGTATCGAGGGTTGTTTGGTGGTTTTGAAGGCGTGGTCCATAGGTTCTAACCTATAGGCTTTTAGCGTGTCGTTTTTGTTTTGAATTCAGTTTTAATGCGATACGATATGTTATGATGTGTAGGTACCCTCACGAATACTTCGAGACGACAAGCAAGCGCGTGGCGACATCGGCATCGGCAAGCAAAGCTCAAGGTGAGTAGATTATATCTACGGAGGAAGTCGGGTGGATGGCGTATAGCACCCCCGCGGTTCGTAGTATAGTGTATGGTATATATATATATATTATATGGATATAATTATATGTTATTGTGAGGTTATGATTATCTAAATAGTCTTTGGGAGTCATGGTTAATTTGGTGTATTTGGGTGATAGCGTCATTAGTAGTCTAGCCACGAAGCCTAGAATAAGGTTTACACCCACACGCACACACATGCTTACCTTGCTTTATTGGCGCGTATATGGGACTGTGTATATATACGTATGCCGACATATGGATGATGAGGATTGTATATGGCATTTGGAGATGAGTCGATGAGTTTGGGTATGGTGCCTTGAGATCGGTGATATGAAGTGTTCATATTAGGAGATACGCCATGAAATTTTAGCGGGCCTTTAGGCGTGTGTTTTCATACACGCACACATATATTTATTGATGGTATCAGTTTGTACTAGACTTAGATCAGTACCCCAGTTCATTGTGATGTGATGATAAGGATACCAGATAATTGATGAGATAAATGTGAGATTCGACCCTACCCAGATTTGGGATGCCGTACGATGGATTTACCGTACGAGCTATATATTGATGATAGATCCGCACTCTTGACTCGAGGACGTCACATTGTATATTATATCGTATATGATACTATTGAGGCGGAATCACCGACTATTATATTTATATATATATATATATATATATATATATATATATATATATATATATATATATATATATATATATATCGACTCAGAGTTAGGTGGTTTCTATATCTCGTTTGATTAGCTTATTAGTTAGATCTGTAGCTGACTTAGTAGATGTTAGACTAGACCCGAGTCATACCTATTTCCAAACCAACGAATCGTGGGTATTTTTAAGACATGTCAATGGATTATACGAATATTTTCAAAAGACACTTCATTTCTTAAAAACACCGTAGCACTTAATTTTTCTAATCACAACGATTCGTCTTATTTCAAAAGGCAAAACTTTATGACACTTATATATTGATGTAGATTCTGCACTGTTGCCTTTATTTTTCATTTTCCGCATATTCTTGCTATTCGCATTGCATTGTATGTTTAAATGTGTTTATTGTTATGTTAAACCCATGCTGTCAGGACACCAGCACCATTATCGATGATGCGTATGTTCCACGTACACCTGTTTGCCGGCTCACACACTTCATCATCGATAATTGCCGTGTCACTACACAGTAGGATTGTTGCATCATGATATGACTCTTTGTATGACATACTGGCACATATATATATTGTACACTCATACTTGCGTATATACCAACTTATACATTTATATTGGAGCACAGACATATTGTACACCCATACTGCATACATACGTATTTGCACATACATAGATTATTCTGGCTTGATTTTGGGGATTTGGGAACCGAAAGATATATTTTAAAACTAGATTCATTTTAAAGGAGCAGTTTTCCCTCGATATGTGCATATTACTATTCCTTGTTGCCTGATATACGGATATGCTTACATTTCTGTTATATGTAGCATACATCATGCTTTATGATTTTACGCATTGAGATATGCTATATTTATGAGATTTCTGGATTTGAGAACCGTGGCTATTTCAAAAGAAAGCATGTACTGTTTTAAAACCCGGTTTCTCTTGATATGATATTTCAGTGCGTCCACCATATGTTTTCTCGGTTCTGGGTGTGACATGTGAAACCCGATTTGAGGAGCTGGATGAGGCCGATTGCGGGTACATGGTGGGCCCGGTATGGCACCCCGGGGCGAGAACGGATCTGTCGTGCAGTAAGCGATGAGCCTAGCAGAGGGACCACTATCTACCGGTGATTGTATTTGAGCTCAGCGGATATCCGGAGGATACCGACTGGAGTTGAGAGATGATACGGGCCGATCCGGACTGACGTAGCCCGTGGGCCGATCCGGGCTGACGGAGCCCTATATATATATGAGGATTTACGTGCCGATGCTGGGCACAGGTTTCATGATGTTTTCGAGTGTCGATGGTGGACACTCAGGTTTCATGATTTTGATGCGTCGCGAGGGACACACGTTGATTTATATCCTCATACTTCCATGCATATGCTTTATGTTATGCATGATGCTTTGTGTCTTTGGTTGACACGTAGATGAGATCCATATACATACAGACATTGACTACATAGTTGGATGCTATCCACATATTTTGACTTCATGATATTGTTGACACTGATTTCATGATGGTTATATTGATGATACCTCATATTTATGATATGTTGCTACGTGAGGCACTGACATAAGCACTTGGTCTTACACTGATGTATAGATGTGTACCCTTCCCACCTTATCATGCTTCAGACTTATGTATATTGAGGATATATTATTACTGATCGTATTTGACCTAGGATTGAGTCATACATACGAATTCTGCTCTGTGATGTTTTTTACTCACGAGTTGGCAACTCACCGCCGTTGTGCCACAGTTTCTTGCAGGTTTTGCCGTACAGGTTTCATTGCCGCTTTTCTGGCACACTGCTTCCTTTCAGGGTGATTGCTTTGGTAGGTGGGTTCACTCGCATCGTGACCACCCTTGTATTTATTTTAATCAGTTGTATCTAGTAATTTCATCAACCAAACATGTATATTGTTTCAGACTTAGAAAACCAGTTATGTATTTATTTCGACCTTAGAGTCGCACGTTGTAGTATTATGGTTTTTTTTTATGATTTCGAGTTTCCTTTTGAGTTTTGATCCTCGCCTTTCGACGTTGTATATTATTTCTTGCGTGGTTGTGACCGTCGATTGACGAAGAGCTAGCTCCCGCTTGGGGATGTCTTTTATCATTCATGTATATATTTATCATGTTGTACCTCGTTCGGGGCCAGTATTTACAAAGGAAACTCTGCCGAAATTTTCAGAAAAGACTTTGGATTTTCTGAAAAATGCATATTCGGCTTACTTATTTAAAAACTTTGTTTTTAAAACATGTTTTCTTCACTTATTTAAAACTAGTTTTCCTTTATTTATTATTTAAAATGGTTTTAGATTTCTGGGCTTTTGGCTTACTTGAATTAGATGAGGTCCTATAGACTTCATATGATTCAAGGGCCAGTCACGTGCTATTTTGAGTCGTGACAAAGTTGGTATCAGAACGCTAGGTTAACCTTGGTTCAAGTCTAAGTTTGAGTATGCGGAGCCTAGAGCGTTTGTATATATTCGGAAGTTAGGCTTGACCATATGGAACTTAGACTTAGTCGAGGGGGTATTAGACCCGAACTTTCGTCGCGTAGGTTGACCTTGGTTGATAGAGTAGGTGATTTAAGGATAGTGATGTACCGTGTGTATGTTCCGCGGCATACTTACGATACGCCACTCCGCTTAAGGAGCCTTAGGATGTACATTTCCTTGCACAGTACTATATTCATTCCTATGATCTATCCTCATCGATTTTGGTTATGATTTTCCTTCCACGATTGTACGGGCAGCGAGAGCTACGGCTAGAGTTGCGGTCAGTGCGAGCTCGTCACGAACGAGGACTGACCAGGGCGTGATTCTAGAGACGTACGATTGCATAGAGGCGTCGTTTTATTGTGTTTCGGCGCCGTGAGCGTTTGATGGATCGCTTTTACGAGATTTGTCGGACGTGCAAATCAACACCAGAGGATTGAGCCACTGATAGAGGCCAGCCAGAATGTGATGACCATTGATGTATCGCGTATTCATGATGATCGAGGCACTGTTCAGCATGCGGACAAATGAGCCTGTTGTTGCTGCGAACGACGAGATATCGTCTCAGATGTTGGAGCTATTGCAGTACGAGATGTACTTAGAGATATGATACAAGGTCGCTAGTCACCCGAGAATGAATGACTAGGACATGTGGTTCGTTCGCTTACCCCGATGCGAGGTCATCAGGTAGATTGATTCCAGCTAGAGACGACTTCACGCAGGTACGTTGAAAGTCGATGGAGACGATCAAATATCAGAAACCCATTTTCCAAGTTTAAAGTATTCAGAGACAAATGCAAGTAATGCTATGGACCCTCTAGAAGAATGAAACCTTAACTCGACGTAATGACCATGGAACGCCTTTGAACCTTAGGGTTTACGGCAGTTTAGCGGTGCTATTTGTGAGGCTTGGGTTTGCCCTTCTACGGTTGGCCCATAGGTGTTGTGGCATGTAAGGGAGTACTATTGAACTGTACCCAAGAGGTTTAGCCCTTGGGGGATTATGAGGTTTTGACGAATCGATCGAATGATTCGATATCTTTCGGATATTATGTGATGGGATGCATTGCTTGGGAGACTCCAGATACGAATATAGTCATTGGAGCACAGTCCATGCAGCCACGAAGAGACGAATCCAAAGCAGTCGACCTTAGAGAAAAACTGGAGTAAGGAGTTCGCACGAGATTTCGACGAGATGACGTTCCACTCCACCGACATCAAAGATGTGATACGCATGCAGAGGCGTTGATTATTGATATATCTTTCAGAAGGAGTCGCGATGAGAATAGAGCCGTTCCGGAACAAGAAACATATATATTAAAGGGTGATAACTTCCGGGAAATTTGGTAGAAACGAGATTTGAGAGAGACCTCGACAGGACCTTTCTGGAATACTATACAAGAAGACTTGGACCCTGGAGCGGTCATATTACGCACACCCAGCAGGACAGAGTTCGGCATCGTCGACGAGATAGTTGGCCAGAGATCTGTAGAGGATGGGCCAGAGCGGGACTGTTTCCATCTTCATTCCATATTGGGCAGTTGAGCCGAGGAGCTATATATCTAGCAATGCACAGTGAGAGACAAGAGCCTAAAAGCACCAGGCGCAGACCATGGAAAGGAGGCAAGTAGATATCTTGCTCTGCTAGCATTGGATGCACCGGCACTTTCTCGACTCTGAAAGAAGGACATATCGACGACGGTATTTAAGATTTGTGATTTGGTGGTTCGATTATCACGTATCCGTCACCTTGGATTTCGGTATTTTGGGCGATCTATTCGCATGATTTAGTCTTGATGACTGAGTTTCATGATATTTGTTTCCGTGCACCATGGTTGCACCTACTGGGTATTTATATTTTGTGCATACTTATTACACTTGAGTTATGCTTTATACACCGTTGTGTTGATTTATGATTTGTGCACAGTTATTGCACTGATATCGTTTTTGTGCCTTGGCTGCACATGTTTATGATTTCATGGATTTCATACAGTTAGGTTGATTTTGTGCTTATGGTACGCACACGATTTGGTTTTTGCACTCGGTATAGTTCACATATGTTTGCAGTGCATTGATAAGTATTTTGTGCACCAAGGTTGCACCTGACTTCGGTTTGATGTCATTCGATATGTTGATTTTGATTTCATGCCTATGTTATGCATGCGATTCGACTTATGCTTTCGGCATGGTTTTCATGCACTTTTATTGTTTGGTATTTGTGCACGCTGATGCACATGGTTGTGAAATTATATACCGCGGTATACCTGATTTGGATTGAGCTTTATTGTATACCGTCGATTTCGATTCTGATATTGATGTTGATTTCGTGCACTCTGTGCATTTGATTTGGATTCTTGCTCATATTTGGCGCACTTGGATTGGATTTTGCGTATGTTCGGCGCTTGATATTGAATTTCTTGATTTCGTGCAAGTTGGATGCACATGTTTTAGATGCGATTTTGGTGCACACCAGATGCACTAAATCGGGATTCTTCGTGCATATCAGATGCACCTGATTTTGCTGTCAGGCACACACGTTTCCTTTGACAAGTGTTTCATGCACACCCGTTGCACTTAGATGTTGTTTCTGAGCACATGTATGGCACATATATGGATTTTTATTTCCGTGCACACCAGACGCACGTAGCATTCTTATGCATATTTTGGGATTGATTTCTTATGGAGCAGTACTTTTTTATGATATTTGCTATTTGTTTTCGTACTTAGCAGGACTAGTCAGAGAACAGTACCTGGATATATTTTGCATGCATTAATAGTTATCGAAGGGATTTCCAAAAAGGGAGCTATAGTCTCAGTATTTACCTACATGTCCGATATGACACGAAACGTTTAAAACAAGGAAACCCTTCTAAATTGTTTTCAAAAACGGCGGTACGTGCTTGTAAACAAAGGATATATGTATATATATATATATATATAATATATATATATAGAGGTATTTTCTTACTAGAGACGCCCGCCACTGTGCAGCGTTATGCGTATAGCACAGCGACTTAAAACGGTTTGGCATGCATTTCCTTCATGTGTTTATATGTATAGTGTTGATGTATATCATATTGGTTTTCGTATTGGATTTGAAATTGGTGTATTCACCATGACTCCGATGATTGCGAGATGCTTGACGAAGTTTTAATTTTGAGTTATCTGCCCATTGTTCATGCGCATGCATTGCGCTATGATGCGTTATTATGTATTGAAGATTTCGGAGCCCCGACGACTTGGACTTTTTACTGAAATGTTTTAGTATTGAGGGGTTTAAATTTAAATTCGGGGACCGAATTTCTTTAAAGGGGGAAGATTGTAATATTTCAGAAAAATAAAATATTATTTTTTGGGAATTTTTATAATTTAATATTATTTTTAAAGAATATTTTAATATTTCAGTATAATTAAATACCCGTAAATGGGAAAAATTTGGAAAATTATAGAAATTACTGAAACGAGTGTGTTTTATGTGAATTATGCAAATTATGAGAATTTATGAGTTATTTGACACTATTTTAGTGCTAATCGCGATTAAAAATCGCTAATCGGGCTTTAGGCGTGTTTTGTGCAAAACATGCACCATATCACTTTTACACTTGTTACATTTTTATTCCTACATGAATTTTGGATGTATGGTTGTTTGTTTTGGGTTTACTATTGAGGAGAGAAGAAATAAAACAAAATGATAAAGAGAATAGGAAAAGAAAAGAAAAGGATTTTATAATGAGGAATGGGCATGAGAGAGAGAGAGGGTGAGGGATCTCCATTGACCATGACTTGTCTCCACACTTCATCATTTTCATCTCTTTGTTCTCTCCCTCTCACCTTGGCTGCCCCATCTCCATCCCCTTCTTCAACCCTCAAAACACCCCCAAAACCAACTCAAAACTTCATCTCACTTTCACAAAAAACATGCACAAGCCTTCTAGCTACATAATGGACCAAGAAAAATTTGATTTTGGTGCCCTAGGGGATTCATGAGTGAAAAATGAGGTAATTATTCCACCATTAGCCTAGTATTTCCATTGCTTTTACATCCATATTTGTTTAGAATCGATTTGGTGTCGTTTAGTGAGACTTGGGAAATTCTAGTTAGGGTTTATGGAAATTTTGAGTAGTGATGTGTAATTAAGCTTAGTAGAGACCACACAAACCCCCTAGTGCTAGAATTCAGCCCTAAACTAGAGACTAGAACCCCGAAATACGGATTTAGAAAACCCGATATCGGAAAATTGTGGAATCTGTGTGAGTATATTGAAATCTGCTAACACCCGGGTGACCTGAAAATTAATTAGCAAACACAGGGATATAAGCAGGCAACCTAGGACACCCCACTGAAACCCTAGCCCTTAAGCCCCTGACTTGGCCGCAATTTTTCCCCTTCTAGCCTCAAATTGCGGCCAGACCTGGAGCATTTGGCTTCGTGCTTCTTCTGTAGCTCCATCTCCAGTAAACCATACCCTTGGCATATGCAAAATTGGCTAATTTGACCTAGGGTAAAATATGGGACCATTTTCAAGAGTTGCTGTTTTGATTCGGAGTTTCGTTTCTCGTATTTTGAATTCCGGATTTCTAGTTTTGTGTTTTACTTCGATCACTTGACGTTTGTACGAAGGTATCGAGGGTTGTTTGGTGGTTTTGAAGGCGTGGTCCATAGGTTCTAACCTATAGGCTTTTAGCGCGTCGTTTTGGTTTTGAATTGAGTTTTAATGCGATACGATATGTTATGATGTGTAGGTACCTCGTGAATACTTCGAGACGAAAAGCAAACGCGTGTCGACATCGGCATCGGCAAGCAAAGCTCAAGGTGAGTAGATTATATCTACGGGGGAAGTCGGGTGGATGGCGTATAACACCCCCACGGTTCGTAGTATAGTGTATGGTATATATATATATATTATATGGATATAATTATATGTTATTGTGAGGTTATGATTATCTAGATAGACTTTGGGAGTCATGGTTAATTTGGTGTATTTAGGTGATAGCGTCATTAGCAGTCTAGCCACGAAGCCTAGAATAAGGTTTACACCCACACGCACACATGCTTACCTTGCTTTATTGGCGTGTATATATACGTATTCCTACATATGGATGATGAGGATTGTATATGGTATTTGGAGTTGAGTCGATGAGTTTAGGCATGGTGCCATGAGATCGGTGATATGATGTGCTCGTATTAGGAGATACGACATGAGATTTTTGCGGGCCTTTAGGCGTGTGTTTTCATACACGCACACATATATTTATAGATGGTATCAGTTTGTACTAGACGTAGATCAGTACCCCAGTTCATTGTGATGTGATGATAAGGATACCAGATAATTGATGTGATAAATGTGAGATTCGACCCGTACCCAGATTTGGGATGCCGTACGATGGATTTACCGTACGAGCTATATATTGATGATAGATCCGCACTCTTGACTCGAGGACGTCACATTGTATATTATATCATATGTGATACTATTGAGGCGGGATCACCGACTATTGTATTTATATATATATCGACTCAGAGTTAGGTGGTTTCCATACCCCGTTCGATTAGCTTATTAGTTAGATCTGTAGCTGACTTAGAAGATGTTAGACTAGACCCGAGTCATACCAATTTCCAAACTAACGAATCGTGGGTATTTTTAATACATGTCAAGGGATTATACGGATATTTTCATAAGACACATCTTTTCTTAAAAACACCGTAGCCCTTAATTTTTCTAAACACCTCGATTCGTCTTATTTCAAAAGGCAAAACTTTATGACATTTATATATTGATGTAGATTCTGCACTGTTGCGTTTATTATTCTTTTTCCGCATATTCTTGCTATTCGCATTGCATTGTATGTTTAAATGTATTTATTGTTATGTTAAACCCATGCTGTTAGGACACCAGCACCATTATCGATGATGCGTATGTTCCATGTACACCTGTTTACCGGCTCACACACTTCATCATCGATAATTGCCGTGTCACTACACAGTAGGATTGTTGCATCATGATATGACTTCTTGTATGACATACTAGCACACATACATATTGTACACTCATACTTGCGTATATACCTACTTGTACATCTATATTGGCGCACAAACATATTGTACACCCATACTACATACATACGTATTTGCACATACATAGATGATTCTGGCTTGATTTTGGGGATTTGGGTACCGGAAGATATATTTTAAAACTGGATTCATTTTAAAGGAGCGATTTTCCCTTGATATGTGCATATTACTATTCCATGTTGCCTGATATACGGATATGCTTACATTTCTGTTATATGTAGCATACATCATGCTTTATGATTTTACGCATTGAGATATGCTGTATTCATGAGATTTCTGGATTTGAGAAACGTGACTATTTCAAAAGAAAGCATGTACTATTTTAAAAATCCGGTTTCTCTTGATATGATATTTCAGTGCGTCCACAATGTGTTTTATCGGTTCTGGGTGTTACATGTGAAACCCGATTCAAGGAGCTAGATGAGGCCGATTGCGGGTACATGGTGAGCTCGGTATGGTACCCCGGGACGAGAACGGATCTGTCGTGCAGTAGGCGATGAGCCTGGCAGAGGGACCACTACCTACCGGTGATTGTATTTGAGCTCGACGGATATCCGGAGGATACCGACCGGAGTTGAGAGATGATACGGGCCGATCCAGACTGACGGAGCCCGTGGGCCGATCCGGAATGACGGAGCCCTATATATATATGAGGATTTACGTGCCGCTGCTGGGCACATGTTTCATGATGTTTTCGAGTGTTGATACTGGACATTCAGGTTCCATGATTTTGATGTGTCGCGAGGGACACACGTTGATTTATATCCTCATACTTCCTTGCATATGCTTTATGTTATTTACATGCATGATGCTTTGTATCTTTGGTTGACACGTAGACGTGATCAACATACATACAAACATTGACTATATAGTTGGATGATATCCACATATTTTGACTTCATGATATTGTTGACACTGATTTCATGATGATTACATTGATGATACCTCATATTTTTGATATGTTGCTATCTGAGGCACTGACATGAGCACTTGGTCTTACACTGATGTATAGATGTGTACCCTTGCAACCTTATCATGCTTCAGACTTATGTATATTGAGGATATATCATTACTGATCGTATTTGACCTAGGATTGAGTCATACATACGATTTCTGCTCTGTGATGTTTTCTACTCACGAGTTGGCAACTCACCGCCGTTGTGCCACAGTTTCTTGCAGGTTTTGCCGTAAAGGTTTCATTGCGTCTTTTCTGGCACACTGCTTTCTTTCAGAGTGATTGCTTTGGTAGGTGGGTTCACTCGCATCGTGACCATCCTTGTATTTATTTTAATCAGTTGTATCTAGTAATTCCATCAACCAAACTTGTATATTGTTTCAGACTTAGAAAACCAGTTATGTATTTATTTCGACCTTAGAGTCGAGCGTTGTAGTATTATGTTTTTTTTTGATGATTTCGAGTTTCATTTTGTGTTTTGATCCTCGCCCTTCGGCGTTGTATATTATTGCTTGCGTGGTTGTGACAGTCGATTGACGAAGAGCTAGCTCCCGCTTGGGGATGCCTTTTATCATTCATGTATATATTTATCATGTTGTACCCCGTTCGGGGCCAGTATTTACAAAGGAAACTCTGCCGAAATTTTCAGAAAAGACTTGGGATTTTATAAAAATGCATATTCGGGTTACTTATTTAAAAACCTTGTTTTTAAAACATGTTTTTTTCACTTCTTTAAAACTAGTTTTCCTTCATTTATTATTTAAAATGGTTTTAGAATTCTGGGCTTTTGGCTTACTTGAATTAGATGAGGTCCTATAGACTTCATATGATTCAAGGGCCAGTCACGTGCTATTTCGGGTCGTGATAACTATAGTCAAAATACGGAGCCTGAATACTAAGTACTCTACTTCCTAAAATGACGGAGGGTTGCGAATAGTTTTTAAGAAAACCTTTAACGCTTTGAACTTGATATCGTTATAGAATCAAATGGTTTTAATGGAGTGGCTTAAGCTCTGCACTTTGAAAACTTGCTTTTTCATAAAAAGCCGAGTAGGTTTCAAATCCGATTCTATAACATCTTTTAGGTTCATTTTTCTTTACATTAATCTCATTAATGTAGTCCCATCATTTAAGTCCTTAAGCCATCACAGAAAAGAAACGAAAATAGAACGTACGCTTATGCCATCCGCATTCGCCACAGTGTCCCGTTATGTACCGTTAGGTTACTTAAGTAACGTCATAGCAGGGCGGGACTAGTGCGAATGCAAAACATAAGCAACATTTATTATATATATCATATATATAATACACCATTCGTCTCATCATATAAAGTGATCACATCACAGAATATCAACAGCAGAAGCACATATATGAAAATACAGGATATACTAGGAGGTTCGTATTTTGTATTTAACCAACAATAGAAAAATACGGATTCCACGGTCGCGGTGAATAGCCAAGCCCACACATCTAGACCCCTATAAGAGCGGCAAGTGACCCTACAAATTCTAAAGTTTAGGAGACCCGGTCTCGACTCCTAGAGATGGCCTCCCACTGAACCCTAGAACCCGGTCACTTGTGCTCCCCTCCTTGGGTCTATCATAATGCGGAAAAGTAAATAATATACAACAATGGCGACATCATCCTCAACCCGGAAGTGCCCTAAATAAAAGAATATTACATACAATTAATTTTACATGAATGAAAATAAAAACTCTCATCTCACATAAAACCCCCGGCTATTCAATCACGACGATCATGCACATCATATCTCAGCAACACATAACATCACATATCATCAACGTAAGTAAGTATGCGGAGCCCAATTGTCGTTGATGTATAGCAATGAAACCGGCGATACACCACATACTACACTTACGGTCGCAGAAAAGAAAGTGAAAAACTACAACAATTGGAATCATCACTTTCACATATATCAAGACGATGTTAAGCATTTCGATCGAATCAACAAACACCCACAAATTACCCTTAGAGCTTAACACTTGAGAAAAATTAAAATACCCGAAACGTGCCACAGTGTCTATGGACCAACCGTAGAAGGGTCAACCCTTGCCTCACTTATGGCGCCACGGAACTACGGAAAACCCTAAGGTTTGGCCGCGGTTCCATGGTCATAGGATCAAGTTAGGGTTTCGTTCTTCTAGAGGGTCCATAGGGATACTTGCACGATCTTCCGAATATGTTCAACTTGGGAAATTCCAACACTTGAAAATTTCCAGCGAGAGTAATGAGGTTGTGTGTGATATTTGTTTGAACTGTTAAACGTCGTCCAAGTTACCAAAACAATGTTAAATTTACGACTATGAAATACTACGAATTAGCCCTTTAACAAAATAAACATCACATGAAATTTTGGGCTAAACTTACAATACCTGAAACCCCAAAACTTACAGACCAGAGCACAGATGAAAAACGAGATGATTCAGAGCCAGAATGGCCGGCCGGCTCGGAAAAAGTGAGCTTGTGCTCGGGTGAAATCCGATGGAATAGCCCTATTTTTCATCTGTGTTCTTTAGGCATCACATGCAAGCTTCTGCAGTTGCTAAAATAATTTTTACAGACCATTTAAAAATCGACAGAGAGCAATTTTCAGGGTTCCAGAATATTGTATTTGCGGAGTTGTTTCGGTTTTGTATTATATTTAACATCGTCTAAGTTTCTAGCTTAGCTCTGATACCACTTGTAGGGTTTCCTTAGCACCATGCCTAGGGTTTGGAAGCATCAAACATGGCACTTTAAAATATTTAGGGGGTGCTAAGCAAACTAACCTAGGAATCGAACTAGAAAGTTAGGGTAACAACTTGTAGTATCACATATAAACTAGTGTATAACACTAAGTGGGGAGAAATACAACCTTTGTAGACCTCTTATTGTGACTCCTTGGATCAACTAAGGTTTGAACCGGCTTGCTTGAATCCTTCCCAGTCCACGACGATCCACCCGGAGTCCCTTTGCTCAAGCTCCTAGCTTCACTTGATCTATGAAGAAGTGGAGGAAACAACCTACACTAATGGGCTAGACTAGTATAGATTGGTGATGTGGTTTGTATTCTCACTTTAAAACACTTTCTTTTTATATTCCTCATCCAATAGAAAACTCAAGAGAGCATGAAGGAGGAGGAAGAAGGAGATGGCAAAGCTTGATGATAATCTCTTAATAAAAAGAGAAAAGAAAAAGAATATATATGAGAGTCACACTCACATAAACCATGGTCAATAAATATCTAGATATTTTCATTAGTGAGTTTAAGAACAAAGGAGATTAAACCATGGGTTAAAGTCAAGGTTAATGAGAGAAGAGTGTAGAAACTATGAACCATGAATTAATTTCCTTTTTCATTTTCTCAATAATAAATATATATGTATATTTATACCATGTGAGTCTTGCATTGTCATCTCCAATGTATCAACAACCATAACACACATGTATGCATATATGTGTGCATTCACATCAACATGTATATATGCATGCATACATTCATGCATACATCCAAATAGAAAAGGTTTAAACAAGTGAGTTAAAAGTCAATATTAAATCAACACTTGATTTAATAAACCGGTCATATCACATACGACCCAACCAATAGAAAATGCCCGATTAAAATACGGTATCATATGTTGGATATAGTGCCCTCAGAGTCAATTATTGGATCACAGGCACATGATTGCAATGATTGAGGGAGGACCTATGCCGGTAGGACAGTCTTACTCGAGATGATAGTATGCTATCTGGTTTATCTTTTATCAGCGTGTACTGCTTTAGGTGACCATACAGGTCACTATTGCACGTTGATAGAGCCCCTAGGATTCTTTCTTGACTACCAGCAGTATGAGGGCGATCATATACGTGAGAGCTGGGGTCTATAAGCAAATCCTTAAAAGGTCCCTAGTCGTGGGAGTTTCGAGACAGGGCATCGATACTCCAGAGTACACTAGTGTATACAGTCGAGACCCCGACGAGGGGTGGTGGCCGGTCTCACAAGCCACTGGTGTCAGTTGGTTCACCTAAGATGTATACAGGTGCTCATTGGGTTATGAGTACACCGGACAGGACTCACCGGGAACCTACTAGTTGGGATTATACATAATGTCAGATAGCAGTTCCCTGGTGACATGTGTACAGGTTAGTTCATCGACCTGAGATCGTCATTTGTCTCGTGTGAGTTCCCACTATGCTTTGATTACTACCCTACCACGCTCAAAGGAGACGTGCAAACAGGTTTTAGTTGGGTACAGTCCCGAGCCACATGGAGGCAGTGAGCGGATCTACAGGGGTTCGTCTCTCCCGGTATTGGGGGTGAGGTCGCACTGTGTCTAGGAGAGCCAGTACATGAAAAGTCCTTGGCCAAGGCAGGAGATTTACTGGTAGGTATTCCAGTAGTATCTCAGGGTGTTCTGGGCTACACTCTGACACGACTTGTACCGCTTTTGGGGGTCTGACTTTTACCAACCCCCTAGGCCCGCCATGCGATGCTCATAGACGAACGGACCGGACTGTACGGATATTGTCACTGACAGGCTCAGTAGGGTGTCAGGATGAGTTCGCTCATCGACGTCATAGCTGGTAGCCCGTCACGTATGGCTAATACCTCTGACGTGCTAGTGGTTAAATCCACAGCTATAGTATTGACGAGTCTTTAGAGTCCACCACACACAGTTACTCAAGTTTCGGGCGAAACGCTGTAGAGGCCGTATGGAGATATGGCAGGGTTCGATCAGATACGTGCGGTATTACACGGATCGTGATCGGACGGTTTTTACTAGCCGGCTTTGGCTTAAGTCGGATCCTAGTATTTGACAGTGTAGATTTTGTCTCTTTGCATTTGTGTTCAGTGGGAATACAAATGCGGGCATGTATATGCAGTAGCGGGGTTTTCCTGTAATTTATTACGGGATCAGTTTTCTGAAGTTGCCAGTTTGTATTCCGTTTCGGCCGGTTTTCATTTGTTCCTTCGCGGCCGGACATTCCGATGGAAGGGGGTTATTTGCAAGAGTGCAAATAACTTATTGTGGAGGGGTTTCTTGCATTTGTAGCTTCATTATGATATTCTTATCATCATGAGATTAGAAAGAATTTGATATTGATTTGATAATGTTATCATTGCCTTTTTGATCTGGTCACCTTTCTACTTTTCCTACACTCACCTCCCTTCATGCTTGAGTTTTTTTTCCTCTCCACCATTTGTTCCATGTTGGGGCCGGCCAAATTAGAGAGGGAAATGAGAGAGATTCATTTTTGAGTGGTAGCATTTTTCTTCATCTCATTTTCATGCTAGGAAAAATGAAAGCACCATTTTTCCTTATCTTCATTCCTCCACATCCATGGCAACATAAACCCCAAAAGAGACATAGCCTACTACACTTGCCTACAGCAAATCTTGGACGCGTCGGCTAGCCAACTTCGCGCCCGAGTTGCCTCGGTCAAGAGGTGGGAGCCCGTAAAAGAAATCGGCTACGTGGTGCCCTTTCCGACGAGGACGTGACGGACGGAGATTCCGCGGGAGGTCGGAGTGGAGACGAAGACCGAAGGACACGGATCGCTTGGTATAACTCTCTACCCATCTTTTAGTTTGCTAGTAGCTAGGTTAATGGCCCGATCCGGGTTAAAAGTGCGCGGTGGTGCCGGTTTGCAAGTTCGCAAAGTTTTTCGTTTCCGCGGTTCCGGCGTCGGATCGACGGCCGGGGCGCCGCCGTGCACTTACATTGGTATCAGAGCCACGCCGTTAACCTTGCCTAGCTTGCTCTAGTATGCTTAGAACTCGATCGAACAAAAATCCCGAAAACCCGATTTCAAGTTGCACAGTTTCTGTCGAAATTTTTTTGGAGTCTAAAAATTTTTCAGGTTGTTTCAGAATGACGTGCAAGGTGTTCTAAGAATTCTGAGAAAATTTGGTGTCATGAATCCTCTGTTCCACCGCGGAACCGCGGCCAAACCCATGCTTGGGCCGCGGTTCCGCTGCAGAATATCCTGTTCATTTCACCAAAATTTTACAGAGAGCTTTGTCACGACCCGAAAGTACGGAACGTGACCGGCACTTAGATTACGAAACGTCTAGAGGCGCAACGTAACCTAAGTAAGCCGAAGCCCAGAAATCTAAACCAAAAGAAACCAAAGAGAGTGAAGGAAACCTTTCATGAAAACGATTTTTAAAATCAATTAAGTTGTATAGAATCCCTTTTTAAAAACATAAAAAATTTCCGAAAATTTCGGCAGAGTCTCCCCTGTAAATTCTATCCCCCAAAATGGGTACAACAAGATATATATAATCTGTAATCACAAAATGGCATCCCCAAGCGGGAGCTAGCTCTTCGCCCAAGGCGGATCACAACCACATACAATATATAAGTAATATCAAGAAAAAGAGCATAAAAGAAATGCAAAATATCAGAAAACACAACGTCGGCTCAATGAGCTCGACCCAAAAGAAACCACATATATACAAATCTCTCAGTCTCATCACTAGGTCGCATATACAAATAGAAAGGGGTAGATGGAGAATACTAGATATAACGATAGAGCAAAAAGAGATAAAGTGTGCTCGCAACCCACCTACGAGCAATGTCGCGAGTCTGAGCAAAAGGAGCTGATGATAAGATAGCCCGCCGCTACAAGGATGACGGGTCCGACCTGCAAGACACTGTGGCACAACGGGGGTGAGTTGCCAGCTCGTGAGTAGAATATAATATCTAATAAGGCAATCGTAAGAATGCACGCAAATGCGTCACAGCATGTATGTTCATATGTGATATAATACCTCTAGTATGCATGCTCATGTATGCAATGTCATTACTAAATCTTTAAGGGTTTTAAATGCTAAGAGTTCTGCCTTCTTAACTTTAGAAAAAGAATATCTGTATAATAGCTAAATACCATCAAGAAATCATCTGAAAACCCGTGTCAAGCATCGACACCAAATATGAAATCACATCTGTCCCAATGTCTCACTGTAGCAATGTCTCAAAATATCGGGCTCCGTCAGTCCGGATCGGCCCATATCATCAAATCTCACGACAACGGTCGGTATCCTCCGGATATCCGCCGCGCCAGACATCACCGGTAGGTAGTCTTCCCCTGCCAGGCTCATCGTCTACAACTCGATCTTCTTGACCCGGGGTACCATACCGGGCCCACCATGTACCCGAGACGGTTCATCCACTCCTCGAATCGGGTCTCGAAATCCAACAGAAAACATGAAAACTCATGGTGGATGACACATACATCATGAGAAAACCGCAACTTTGTTTTAAAAATGATAAATATAAGCTTTTGTTAAATTCTTGCGGTTTTCCCCAAAAATCCAGAAATCGCAGCAATACTGAAATCCTCAAGAAAATCATAATGTTCAACATGTTGTATATGATAAATGTCTATGATATCAAGGTATGCGATGTGAATTGTGGCTAGAAATCTATGTAAGTATGATGATGATGTAAGGTATATACATGCTATGCGATTTCATATATCATGTATGATGCAAATGGTGACACTAAGCTAAACAGGTTCTATGGTGCTCGTGGCATGGCAATTACCAAGGCGTGTGTGTCACATGAATAGTGCGCGTGCAACAGAAGCCAATGGTAATGGTGTTCGTGTCCTACGAAGTGATATCGCATATGTGTATATGAATATCCATGCAATCTAGCATACTATTAGCTATAAGGGTATGCAATGTAAATGAAGGGGTAAGCTAACAAAGCAAATCTTGCAATAAATAAAGTAATCCTAACTACGGGGCGCCTCGCGCCATCCAGACGATTCCCCCATAGATGAATACACCTACTCACCTGAATGCCTCGCTAATCCGATCCGACCACCGCCTTGCCTTTGCGCGCCACGTCCGATGTTTCCGCGACCGATCCTATATGTGCACAACACCAAGCATAAGATTACATATCCTAAAATGACACCGAGTCATAATATGAAAAGATCAACGCTCACAAGTTAGGCACAACATGCACAAGGTGTGCGGAACACACACGAAAATCACTAAATCTTAACTAGAATCGTCATTTCGGGGCAATCGACAAAACTAAAACCCGACTAGACAAAACCCCGCAATCACGCACACTAAAAGTCGTATATGATGCTAATTACATCGTCCATATATCAAAATTAGATCACCTCCTAATTTACATAAAAACCTAGAAAGCATTTGCATACCGATTCGATGCAAATATCGCAAAGTACCGATCTAGCGAGCGCAACATCGCACAATTAACCATTCTAACCAATTAGATAACCAAAACCCTAACTTAATCCATCAACCATGCTACAAACCCTAATTCAAAATCAAGTCCCTTTCTTGAATTTCATAAACAAGCAATTTCTACTAAATTAATACTTCAAAGTTCTATTTTAGCACAATTAAGCTACAATTTAACAACTAGTTTAGAATTTTCACCTCACAAGTTGAACCCTAGCTTGCTCAAGCTACCAAAGATGCCTCCTTTCACCTTGTTTTAAAACAATTTAGGGTTGGAAAGAGGTGGACAAGGATTGTGGTTTGAATTTATGAAGAAAATGGTGTATTTTTGTGGATTATTCTTGATTTTGTCATGATTTTTGAAGCAAGAATTGAGGTGAAAAGGGGGGGAGCCGCTGCTTAAGTCTCGGCCAGAGGTGAAGAGGGAGGGAGAGTGAGGAGAAGTGTGGAAAATTCTACACAAAATGTCACTTACAAGCTCATTTAATGCTCTCACATCAACTTTTTCACAAAAAACCCCATTTTAATTCATTTTTTTGATTAATTTCAAACCATAAAACTAAAATCTTGCAAAGTCATGATACAATTTATTAACACTATAATTTAGTTTATAATATTTCCTAAGTGTGTAATTTACCTAATTAAATTTTTATTTATCACTAATTTAATGTATTTTTAAAAGCTTAAAATAATATTAAAAATAATTAATTACGAATTTTTTTTATTTAACTAGAAAATTTTAAGTAACATTTAGTAATCAGGCGGGTTCGTGGTATACTGTGATGCTTCTCGAGTGGGGCTGGGCTGTGTATTGATGCAGCACGACAGAGTTATCGCGTATGCTTCTCGGCAGCTGAGGAAACACGAACAAAACTACCCCACTCATGATTTAGAGATGGCTGCAGTGGTATTTGCACTTAAGATCTGGAGACATTACCTATACGGTGAGTCGTGCCAGATATTCACTGACCATAAGAGTTTGAAGTATATCTTCCAGCAGCGAGATCTGAACCTGAGACAGCGCCGTTGGATGGAGTTGGTGAAGGATTATGACTGCGAGATTCTATACCATCCGGGCAAGGCGAATGTGGTGGCAGATGCTTTGAGTAGGAGGCCCGGAGGTAGCTTATCTTGTTTGAGCGCAGTACAGATGCAGTCGACGGAGGACTGGCAGGTTTTATGTGATAGCAGAGTGCAGTTCGAGTTTACTCCTACAGGGGGACAGCTGGCCCATTTCAGAGCACGTCCACAGTTACTTGACCGTATCCGTGAGGCACAGTCTGGCGATGCCCGTATTTTAGAGATTATTGAGCAGATTCGGCAGGGCAGAGTTTCTGAGTTCGGGATTGATGATCAGGGGATACTTCGATTTGGGACTCGACTGTGCGTACCAGATTCTGAGGGACTGAGGCACGATATTCTCGAGGAGGCACATAGATCAGTATACAGTATTCACCCAGGTTCCACCAAGATGTACCATGATTTGAGAGAGGTTTACTGGTGGGACGGGATGAAGAAGGATATTACAGACTTTGTGTCGAGATGCCTGACTTGTCAGCAAGTCAAGGCCGAGCACCAGAGGCCAGCCGGCGAGTTACAGCCTTTGCCCATCCCTGAGTGGAAGTGGGAACAGGTCTCCATGGACTTCATTGTGGGTCTACCTAGGACCAGTCGAGGGTATGACTCTATTTGGGTGATTGTGGATCGACTGACAAAAGCGGCTCACTTCCTGCCAGTGAAGACCACTTTTGGATTTTCTCAGTATGCCCAGGTTTATATTGATGAGATAGTGCGACTGCATGGCGCTCCGACTTGCATCGTGTCCGACCGGGGCACCCAGTTTACCAGCCGCTTGTGGCAGAAACTTCAGGAAGCATTGGGCACCCGATTGAGTTTTAGCACAGCCTTTCATCCGCAGACTGACGGTCAGTCGGAGCGTACCATTCAGACTCTTGAGGACATGCTCAGAGCTTGTGTTTTAGATTTCGGTGGTAGCTGGGATCGTCATTTGCCTTTGATCGAGTTTTCCTACAATAATAGCTTCCAGGAGACGATTCAGATGGCACCTTTCGAGGCTTTATATGAGAGGAGATGTCGATCGCCTGTGTGTTGGACGGAGCTCAGGGAGAGCAGTATTTTGGGGCCGCAGATCGTTCAGGAGACGACCGAAAAGATACAGCTGATTCGAGACAGGATGAGAGCGGCACAGAGCAGGCAGAAATCATATGCTGACAGACGCCGTCGCCGACTCGAGTTCACTGTTGGCGATCATGTTTTCCTGAAGGTCTCTCCGATGAAGGGTGTGATGAGATTTGGACGGAAAGGGAAACTGAGTCCTAGATATGTTGGTCCTTTCGAGATCCTAGAGCGTATTGGTCCAGTCGCTTATCGGTTAGCTCTTCCGCCCAGCTTCCCCGATGTTCACCCCGTGTTCCATGTCTCGATGCTCCGCAAGTACCTTCATGATCCTTCCCATGCGATTCAGCACCAGACGATCCAGCCAGAGCATGATCTTTCATTCACCGAGCAACCGGTGGTCATTTTGGATCGGCAGGTGAAGAAATTGAGGTCGAAGGTTATACCGTCCGTCAAGGTCCTTTGGCGTGGCCCGAACAGCGAAGAGGTCACCTGGGAGACCGAGGTCGAGATGAGGAAGAGATATCCCCATCTTTTTGAAGGTACGCGTAGTTAAATTCTAAATTCGGGGACCGAATTTCTTTAAGGGGGGAAGATTGTAACTCTTCGAAAATCGTTTAGGCAGTTTTTCGGTAATCGGCTAAAATGTCAGCTATTTTCCGTAAAAAGTCAAAATATGTATTTTTCATTGTAGACCTAATTATACAAAATTTAGATAATATATTACTATAAATTGGTCACTAAAATGTTAGGTCTACAATGAAAAATACCTATTTTGACTTTTTACGGAAAAAAGCTGACATTTTAGCCGATTACCGAAAAACTGCCTAAACGATTTTCGAAGAGTTACAAGCTTATGGGATGAAAATAGGGTTTTTGGAATATTATTTTTGGGTCCAGAATTTCTTTAACTGCTACAGTAATGCTTGGGGCCCACTTGATAAAATTTGATCGATCGGATATTTTAAACATGCTTGTTCACAGTATTTACATTATATCTGCGACCGTGAATGTCACTTGATCGGTAAATCCTGTCTAACTGCTATAGCCCTCTTAGAAGGATTTGCGAACGTGACATTCACGTTGATGTTCTGTGTTGTGCTGTGATGTTGCGGATTGGTCATGGGGGATAGCCTGGATGCAATAGTAGTACAGTTTTATTTTATATATACATTTGATATTGCGGTGCGAGCGTCCGACATGTGGACTGCCGTCACTGCCTGTTTGTATTATTCTTTTGGGGCACGACCGGGTCGAGGTCGATATACTCGTTGTATGTATATTTTACTTTCTATACTAGGTTTACCCCGTGGAGGGGTGCACGGATAGCCGGGTTCTAGAGGGCAACGGGCCCGTATATCATGGCATTGAGACGGAGGGGGCTTTACTCTAGAATTGGCAGGGCTATTCGCCGCACTCGTAGGGGGTACAGGTTGACCCAGGAGGGGTGCCCAAGTTACCGGATTCCGTGAAGTGCTGGGTGGTCCATTCACATTGCTGAAGGGGCTGCCTCACTTCAGGTTTTGGCGGGTAACTTGCCGCGCCCGTAGGGGTCTAGGATTTTCATTGCACAGGCTATCCATATGACCAGGGGAACGTCGGGTTTCAGTAGCGGCTCTATGAAACCCGGGGATCCCAGATATCTGTATTGTTCTGTGATGCTGGTTACATTTCTGTGATGTTGCATTTTATCACGCCTTGAGCGAAATATTATATATTGATATATATACTAGTAGATGTTGTATATGTTTTGCATCCGCGCTAGTCCAGTCCCCGCTCTGTCGTTAGTTAAGTAACCTAACGGGTGATGACGGGACCCAGTGGCGAATGCATATGGCATATACGTACATCATTATTTTCGTTCTTTATTGGTGTGATCAATTGATGGGACTGCATTGATTCGGATCAATGCACGATAAACAAACATATTCTGATGTTGTTGGAACGCTTTTCAAAATCTGTTATTGCAAGGACGTTCTCTTTTGTTTTGCATAGTGGTATTCAGTTGGAATATCCTGCTCCTCAGTCGACGAGGCAAGGGCCGAGATCCCTTCACCGGGAGTGACCCCTTGGACAGAAGTTTGCGCCAGGGCAATAAATTCACTATAGCCGATTACTTTTTCTTGGCATTGTGGTATTCAGTTGGAATATCCTGCACCTCATTCTACGGGGAAAGAGCCGAGATCCCTTCACTGGGAGTGACCTCTTTAGCAAAGGTTTTCGTCACTATATTTTTAAAAGCTATCCGGTTCCTTCAACGATATCAAGTTCATTACGTTAAAGGTTTTCGCCAGAAACCATTCGTAGCCCTCCATCGTTTCAGACGGGTAGCACGTAGTATTCATGCTATGTTTGTTGGCTTTCGTCAAGGCATAGTGTATGGTAGCTGCTTGTTGCCTTTCTGCTGCATAGATAGATGCGTTGGTTTGGGACAGTCGTATAGCCTTGTTGGCCTTCGTCAAGGGCTTGTACGGGTGGGTTCAAATTAACCTGGACAATGACGGATAGAACTTGACATGTGACTTATGATTTGTTGGCCTTCGTCAAGGTCATAAGAGCATGGGGCAAAAATCCATATCGGGAGTTTCTAAAGAAACTGAAACTTGCCAGATATGCGCATACCTTCTGGAGTGTGATAGCGTGAGCGGATTCCGTCACATTATCATGCGATGATAGTTGGATCCCGATTCCCACTGATGAGTTGGTTTACTCCTCGGGTGATCCCGGCTAATTCTTCTTTTAGGTTTGGGGAAGAATTTGACGTTACAGTGGGAGGTTTCCAGATTAGATAAAGTGATAACCATTCTGATCTAGGCTAAAGTGTACGCTGAGTGTTTCTTTTCTCTCTCTCTTTGGCAGCGACCATTGACCCGACCCTAGACTATGACTCAGTGACCAAGTTGACCGAACCTTCTTAAACACTGGCTTTTGGATTGTCAGAGTTGCAAACCTCATTGCCACTCCTACTTTTACACTTTTCTCCAGGACACCCCGTATTACTACGAAAGTCCACTTCCATTGGACAAAACCATCGTATGGTTATATACGAACTCGAAGGAATTCGAGGATGGTTTTTGGTTCTGGAGAAAACGAATAGGACTATTCAGTTTTCTTTTCCTTTTACCTTCTCTCAGGTTGCGAGTACTCCTTGGTTTAGGAGATAGTACACCTATTACGCAAATTGGATAGTCTTATTCCAAACCAAAGGCAGGTGCCGACCGGTAGGGAATGAAGAAAACCAATTAGCCTAAACGGTGTACAGAAGGTATTAAGTTAAGACAAAGAAAGGGATTAGTAAGAGGGCAAAGTAAATTGCGACTGCTATTCACGACCAAACCAAATATTTCTTCGCCAATCCTAAATCATCTTTGTATTTCTCCAGGACAATCCGTATCACTACGAAGATCCACAGTTTATTGGATAATCCATCGTATGGTTATATACAAACTCGAAAGGAACTTGTTCAAGTTCGGGGATGGATTCTGGTTCAGGAAAAATAGGAATAAGGTTTATTCGGCTGTATTTTATCTTCACCTTCTCTCGCATTGCGAGTACTTTTAGGATTAGGAAAGTACACCCATTATACTTATTGGATAGTCTTCTTCCAAACCATAGGCTGGTGCCGAACGGTAGGGAAAGAACAAAACCATTTGGCCTAAAGGGGTGTGCAGAAGGTAAAGACTAAAGACAAATAAAGGGATTTGGAGAGGTGGCAAAGGATTATACGGTTACAGTTGTGAATCTGGATAATAGAAGAGGCATTACTAGGAATACCAGGATACCACATCGAAACATTTCAATGTTTCAGTTTCACTGTGTACTGTTAAAAGAAAACTGATTTCCCGATTAGACACTTGCTCCAGGGTATGTATTTACCAGGTATGATTCTCACATCTGTATAGTTTTACAGATGATGAGTGGGAGTAAGTTATTGGGAATTATGTGATTGTCCTCATTATATCGGGATTCGTTGTAATTGGTGATATTTGAGGAAGTCACCTGGGTTGTTTGCCGGACGGCAAATATTTGGTTTTGAATATCCGTCGTTGTGCACCAATTTCAAATTGATATATCTGTACGTCTATTTTTATAGAGTGAGATGTACCTTTTTGAAAATATGTCTAAGACATTTACCTATATCAGTGGATGGTTAGGTAAGGAGCATTGAACAGCGGTGTAATTCTTCTTAACCATAAGTACAGTTTTCAACCTACGACACACAGTGGATGAGTTGTTAGACTCAGCGGACTTATACAGAGTTTTGTGTATTGTCCAGTGTCCATTTGGACAGAGGGGTTGGTCCTCGTACTATATTCGGTTTACTTATCACTTCTCTGGTTCTTAGACCGGTGTTTCGTAGAAACACAGGGTCTGAGTTTTGAGAAGTTATAGGTATAAGGATAAAGTAGAGAACCAGGTATTGCAAGTATCAGGATTCTTCAAAGTGATCGAAGATGTAGATACTTGTATATGGTATTCAGTTGATAGTAATGGTTAAGAGAACTTGCTTCTCTTTCGGGTTACTCATAATTGGAAGTATTCCTAAGTTGAGTAACGCTGATCGGCTTCTCTCCATTTAGTTGACATGCACTGGAGACAGCTGCATGATTTGAATCTGGTTCAATTAAATCAGTGCCTCTGTTTCTGTATTGGATATAGAACAGTTCATATCTTGACATTGTTAAGATACGGGGAGTTGTCCGGCTTATGCTTAAAACCAGACACTGGACAACTCGAGGCACGTTTTTGTAATGGCTGTTTGTGGGTTGACCCGGGCTATGACGAGGGTTGACTTTCTACCATCTGGAAGATCAATAGTGATATTGTTCTTGACTCGCCACAGTTTTAACAAAAATGAATTTTTTTTCAGAAAACAGTAGTGGGAGTATGGTAGAACTGGAAGTGATTCCAGAACCACAAACGATTACTGAAGATTTGATAAGAACCTAAAGATTCAATCTGGTTTGACATTCCATTGGCCACTCCGCAGATATAGTGGGTAACCTCAGGCACTCGAGAGGTACTTAGGAATGCTCAAGGACGGTGACAGGGAGGTTCTTGTTTACCCAGACTTTCCATTGCTGTTGTCCCAGACTGTGAGACCCGGCAGGAGGATGAGTATAGCGTCATTCTAAACTAGCTTTAGAAGTGCACGTGTATATGACTCTGCCAGAGGGTTGTCGTAGTCAGTGGGAGCAGCGGAAGCATTGGTGGACATCAGGCTTATGTCTATTTATAGACTAGAGCAGATATAGCGGAGATAGATCATCTATTTCTGATGTGACAGTCATAGGTTTGACTTCATCCGAATAGGGGATGGATCTGTTTAGAAGGTAGTAGGGTGTGATGTCCTGGTATTTGATGACATACACAGAGTAGGAAGTGATATTCCTATACTACGATCGGTTATACTTTGGTCGTCACACAGTGGTTTCTGCACACAGGACTTGGATATTATATCAGACATTATGTTTACTAGATCTATTGTTTTAGATCTAGATTTGGGTGGTTTCCCAATAAGGGTACTTAGACAAGCATTCTAAAAGTATTTAGAATGGACGACTCCTGGCATGGTGGTGTACCTGCAGGTAATGGAGTCACCCTCTCTAAAGGTGTCTAACAGACTAAAAGGGAGAGGGATATGCATGATTGGTAGATCACTTGCTTAGGCAATTGAGTCAATCATGAGATGTCAAGTACCACACCAGATGTTGTTCTTGCAGTAGATGCAATAAGTTGATATTGATCCAATCCTGGGGAAACATTCGGAAGCAGTTTTAAAACATAAGTGGATGTTCTAGGGATATGATAACAGCATTCTCCTTCGGGAGACAGTTATCATTCCAGGCTTCCAAGCTGACCTGGATGGCAGAGTGGCTGTCAGAGTTATAGTTTTCCCTCTGATGAGGGGCAGTAGTTTGGACAGGTAGTCCAGGCGGATACTGAGGGAGGTATGGCGCAGGATACTGATTAAGTTCAGTTGACGATACAGTCTAAGAAGTTTGGATTTGGAGTTCATTTATGAGCTAGGTCCCATCAGACATCCAAACATATTCTAAGACAGGTATTGCTCATTTCGGGAGATGGCTTTCTCCGCGAACTTGAGAGAAAGAGAGACATAGAAAGAAACATCAGAGCGGATCCACTCACTGAGGCTATTCCTCGAACGCAATAGTTTCGCAAACGAGCTTTGTGAGACTGACTAGTAGAGGAGTTGGGTGTTTGGTATCACATGGGCTGTGAGTATGCGACATCGCAATAATTAGCCTTGAGTGCAAGTGGGAGATTGTTGGATATAGTTCCCTCAGAGTCAATTATTGGATCACAGGCACGTGATTGCAATGATTGAGGGAGGACCTATGCCGGTAGGACAGTCTTACTCGAGATGATAGTATGCTATCTGGTTTATCTTTTATCATTGTGTACTGCTTTAGATGACCATACAGATCACTATTGCACGTTGATAGTGCCCCTAGGATTCTTGCTTGACTACCAGCAGTATGAGGGCGATCATATACGTGAGAGCTGGGGTCTATAAGCAAATCCTTAAAAGGTCCCTAGTCGTGGGAGTTTCGAGACAGGGCATCGATACTCCAGAGTAGACTAGTGTATACAGTCGAGACCCCGATGAGGGGCGGTGGCCGGTCTCACAAGCCACTGGTGTCAGTTGGTTCACCTAAGATGTATACAGATGCTCATTGGGTTATGAGTACACCGGACTGGACTCGCCGGGAACCTGCTAGTTGGGATTATACTTGATGTCAGATAGCAGTTCCCTGGTGACATGTGTACATGTTAGTTCATCGACCTGAGATCGTCATTTATCTCGTGTGAGTTCCCACTATGCTTTGATTACTACCCTACCATGCTCAAAGGAGACGTGCTAACAGGTTTTAGTTAGGTACAGGCCCGAGCCACATGGAGGCAGTGAGTGGATCTGCAGGGGTTCGTCTCTCCCGGTATTGGGGGTGAGGTCGCGCTGTGTCTAGGAGAGCCAGTACATAAAAAGTCCTTGGCCAAGGCAGGAGATTTACTGGTAGGTATTCCAGCAGTATCTCAGGGTGTTCTGGGCTACACCCCGACACGACTTGTACCGCTTTTGGGGGTCTGACTTTTACCAACCCCCTAGGCCCGCCATGCGATGCTCATAGACGAACGGACCGGACTGTATGGACATTGTCACTGACAGGCTCAGTAGGGTGTCAGGATGAGTTCGCTTATCGACGTCCCTTTTGGTCAATAGCTGGTAGCCCGTCACGTATGGCTAATACCTCTGACGTGCTTGTGGTTAAATCCACATCCATAGTATTGACGAGTCTTTAGAGTCCACCACACACAGTTACTCAAGTTTCGGGCGAAACGCTGTAGAGGCCGTATGGAGATATGGCAGGGTTCGATCAGATACGTGCGGTATTACACGGATCGTGATCGGACGGTTTTTACTAGCCGGCTTTGGCTTAAGCCGGATCCTAGTATTTGACAGTGTAGATTTTGTCTCTTTGCATTTGTGTTCAGTGGGAATACAAATGCGGGTATGTATATGCAGTAGCGGGGTTTTCCTGTAATTTATTACGGGATCAGTTTTCTGAAGTTGCCAGTTTGTATTCCGTTTCGGCCGGTTTTCATTTGTTCCTTCGCGGCCGGACTTTCCAATGGAAGGAGGTTATTTGCAAGAGTGAAAATAATTTATTGTGGAGGGGTTTCTTGCATTTGTAGCTTCATTATGATATTCTTATCATCATGAGATTAGAAAGGATTTGATATTGATTTGATAATGTTATCATTGCCTTTTTGATGTGGTCACCTTTCTATTTTTCTTACACTCACCTCCCTTCATGCTTGAGTTTTTTTTTCCTCTCTACCATTTGTTCCATGTTGGGGCCGGCCACATTAGAGAGGGAAATGAGAGAGATTCATTTTTGAGTTGTAGCATTTTTCTTCATCTCATTTTCATGCTAGGAAAAATGAAAGCACCATTTTTCCTTATCTTCATTCCTCCACATCCATGGCAACATAAACCCCAAAAGAGACATAGCCTACTACACTTGCCTACAGCAAATATTGGACACGTCGGTTAGCCAACTTCGCGCCCGAGTTGCCTCGGTCAAGAGGTGGGAGCCCATAAAAGAAATCGGCTACGTGGTGCCCTTTCCGACGAGGACGTGACGGACGGAGATTCCGCGGGAGGTCGGAGTGGAGACGAAGACCGAAGGACACGGATCGCTTGGTATAACTCTCTACCCATCTTTTAGTTTGCTAGTAGCTAGGTTAATGGCCCGATCCGGGTTAAAAGTGCGCGGTGGTGCCGGTTTGCAAGTTCGCAAAGTTTTTTCGTTTCCGCGGTTCTGGCGTCGGATCGACGGCCGGGACGCCGCCGTTCACTTACATCATATACGCATATTTAATCAAGCTCCCGCACATATCTCATATGCACAACACATCTTTTCGCCTGAGCTAGGAAACTCCTTTGTGGGACTCTAAGACCCGTCAATATGCTAGCAGTAGGCAGTGATCATATCACACACATACCCGCAAACCGTCAGCGGCACTAGCTGTACGTAACGACTCCTAGGTATTGAGTGATCAGAAGAAAAACAAGCGAACCTGTCAAAACTTCCGTCGAGCCAACTGGCAATACTTACCGTACAGTCCGGTCTTTTCTTCAGATATGCTGCACATTGAGTCTAGGGATGGTATCGTCGACCCCAATGTCTCAATAAGTCATGCTGGTATATGGCCTATAACAGATCGAAAAACTACTCATAACACTTATCAGTAAATCTCATCAGCCCTGGCCAGGGACTTCCTGTTATAGCCAATCGAGCATAGCGCAACATCAACCCCCAATACCGGGAGAGAAGAAACTCCTCCTATCGCTCATTGCCTCCATGTGCTTCGGGACTGTACCCAAAATCCACCTGTTTTCACGCCTCAGTAGAGCCGTGGTAGGATGGAGATCAAAGTACAGTGGGAGGACACCCAAGACTCTATGGCGATCTCGGATCTACAGACTAACCTATACCAGTATCATCTGAGAACTGCTATCCAACGATAGATATAATACCATATAGGATTTCTCGGCGAGTCCGTTTAGTGTGCCCAGTCTCATTGAGCACCCGTATACCTTCTTTGGTGTCACCACACTAATAGGTATGGGATCATCCATCGCCCATCATATGGGACAAGAACTGTATACGCTATTCTACTCTGGAATATCGATGCCCCATTTCGATACACCTACGACTAGGAACATTTTAAGGATATGCTTATAAACTACACTTGTCCCACTAGTATGATCTGCATCATAGTCTCAGTAGTCAAGCAAATATCCTAAGGACTTTATCAACATGTACCAAATGAGTAAGATGCATGATCAAATGAACATGTCAAGATAAAGTAAACCAGATAGCATACTATCATGTCGAGCAAGAATGTCCTCTGAATATATATATATACACATACCAATACATCCATTATCATATAATGGCCTCTAGGACATACATATATTCAATAATCGTCTGAACCTTGCCTGCACCACCTAGCCGACGCCATGCTTCTGACCCCGGCCTTGCCTCCATCTTCTACTCCCCTGTCCTGACTCCACCTTCGCCGGAGTTGTCATCTCTGCCTCGCAACACCTAACCACCGTGCCATCCCTATACCCAGACCGTGCTATCCCTTTGCCCAGACCATGCCACACGATGCCCGCTTCGTGCCCAGCTCGTGCCCACTTGCATACAACCTTCGCATCAGCCCCGTGTCACCGCAATACCCAGCACCGTATTGTCCAGCTCCATGCACTGTGTTGTGTCATGTCATGTCGTGTCACACCGAGCCACTGCATACCTTCATCATTGTTGAAACTATTGTCTCCTTGATTCTCTATGTAGTAATAGTCGATCAACCTATTGACATCGTCATTTGCACATCAACCGTCGAGCCGAGCACATTGTTAGATAGTACATCGCATCATGTTTTGTCGTTATCGTTCCATGACCGATCGAGACAAGTTTTCTAACTTGCAACATTCTAGTTACATATACCAATATATATATATATATATCTATATATATATATATATATATATATATATAGTTGCAAATTATTATCGTTATATAATTTTATAAAGGCAATCCGTATTTTGTTATTTATAACACATACTCGTAATTGTTATCAATACACAATTAATCTATATTTTATCATTTATTAATACTAGTTACAATTGTTGAAGTTATGCAAAACACTTATACGAATTATTTTAGTAGAGACAGTTAATTTAAATAATAAACAAGTGCGGAACATTATTACAGATATGGTTAGAAATATTTTGAAAAGTGATAATGCATATATCAATATCGTTACGGCTAGATAACAATGACCATTATAGTATTGCTTTTATTATGATTTGTTTTCACAAGTAAATATTTCACCTGTTTTGTACACAATACCTGACATGCTTGTGACTTGCTATCTTGCTACTGTTATTATTATCTTGCTTATACCTGTTACCTGTATTGGTTGCCAATACTAAGAATATTGACTTGTTATCTTCATTGACCTGACTTGTTGTCTTACTAGACAAGACCAGTACACGATTGTTCCTGTATTAGGATTTGGTAGACATTCTATTTATACCTGACTTGAACATGAAACCTGGGGTAAAAAGGGAAATCAATAATGAAACCCGTCTTGTAACTCAACAGTTTGGTACTTTCCAGAAACTGATCAGTCGATACAGGCTTCGGGTCCCGGAATGATGATGCTGACATCATTCATCTGTACATGACATTATTTTACTACCTAGCGGCACGTCTTGGATTCAGCCCCGAGAATCATGACCGTGGCCCCGGGAACGCACGGGATACTATTGAGTTACGAATAGGATTACATTAATTGGTTTCAAATACCGTGAGGATAGATAATCTAGAAACACAGACTTTAGGATACACGTGACATACCTATAGCCTGTTGATATATCCCTGTGATTATTTTGTTTATAATTATACCTTATTTTGCACATAACACCCTGTATAGTACAATGTTCAGTTATTATTATTGTCATATTTATGACGCATCGACGTCTGAGTTTTGCATGGCCTAGATACTTGACTTAGCTCATGAGTACTTCGACAGAACTATCGATCAGTGGGTACCATCTCACTGATACAGCTCTTATTGATGGTTCGTTATTCCTTGGATCTTTATTGCTTCCGCTATCGTTTCCTATTATTATTTATCGTGGTTATTAGACATGTTTAGGGATAGAAAGTTATATTATTGTTCTTGATTACTGATTGACAGCCGTAATATGACTATGGGAGGATATTTCCTTACCATAAGTAGCATGGTTGGTTTTTTTACGTTCCCAAATTTTCGTATTTTAGGAAGCGGGCGTGACAAGGTTTTGTTGGTATCAAAGTCAGGTTTTAGGTTAGCTGGGACTTGGTTCAATTTGTAGTTGGGTATGGTACTCAATACATTATCCTTAAGACCCAGAATTTTAGGAGCATGTCCTGCCACACTATTGTCTTGTCATTCAAATTCTTTAATCTTATTCTTTCCATAAAATCTTTGATCTCGACGATATGGATTTGACATTGCATGTCAGCTTGGAATCCTTCTGATTCCTTATTGTTTCTCCCCTCTTATTCCTTCGATTCCGACAGTAGGATTCGGGCGACTTGATTGGAGTTGTATGATTGTAACTGTGTACCACAGCATGGTTACAATGCGGTACTCTATTCGGGTAATCTAGAGTTCTATTTTAATTCATTTTCTTGACTTTTGTTCATTATACTACTTTGTCTTCACTCGGAGTCATCGCTTACGAGTTTATGTCTTATCGCAAACTTGAATCCAACAACCGCGTTATGTCTTTCATCTTGTCCCATAGGAACCAATCCGTTTGTGTTTTGAAGAACTAGGAGAAACACGGGAGAGCATATGATGGTTTCAGTTGTTCGACGTTGACCCCAGCAGGAGCTAGTATAGACCGGTTCAAGGCCGATCAAATGTAAGATATTTCATTAAAGAAGTTCTGACAGACCCGCCTCAATTTATCAGTGTAGCACAGCGGAAGTGTGATAGGATGATAGCCCACAAGTCTTAGAACAGACTTGCAAATTCAAGATGAAGGGAACCATTTACTGAATAGTGAAGTTCGTAAACAAGTTGCAGATGAAGCGTTGATAGCAGTTTGGGATTTCATGGATGTGTTCAAGGACATCTCGAGTTTACCTTCAAAATAAGATGTAGAGTTCATAATTGATCTTATTCTCATAGCAGCGCCAATTCGAAGGATTTTAGCCAATGTCATTGGCAGAACTGAAAAGGGTAAAGAGACAAGTCTCGGAGTTATTAGAGAAGGTTTGGATTCATAGCAGTGGTTCACCGTAGAGAGCTCCAGTTCTTTTAGTCAAGAAGAAAGATGGCATGCAGAGGATGTGTATTGACTATCGAGAGTTAAATTAGGTGACTATTTGTTAGTTATATGTATGCCCTAGAGGCCATTACTGTACATACGATGTATATTGTAGTGGATGCTAGGACATATATAGGGAGGACTTTCTTGCTCGACATGATAGTATGCTATCTGGTTGTACTTTATCTTAACATGTACTCTGATTGTCTCTATATTACATGTTGATAAAGCCCTTAGGATAGGTACTCGACTACTGGTACTATGATGAGATCATACTAGTGGGGCCACGGTAGTCGGTGAGTACATCCTATAACTGTTCCTAGTCGAGGGTGTATCGAGACAGGGCATCGATGCACCAGAGTAGACTAGCGTATACGCATCTTGACCTATATGATGGGCGATGGATGATCCCATATCCATCGGTGTTTGACATCAAGGATGGTGTACGGGTGCTCAGTGGAGACTGGGTACACTGGACGGACTCGCCGAGAACTCCCAGATGGTATTGTACCATACGTCAGATGGCAGTTTTCCGGTGACACTGGTACAGAGTAGTCTGTTGACCCGAGATCGTCATAGAGTCTTGTGTGATTCCCACTGTGCTTTGATTTCCATCATACCACGTCCAAGAGGGCGTGCAAAAAGGTGGCTTTTGGGTACAGTCCCGAATCACATGGAGGCAATGAGCGATAGGAGGGGATTCGTCTCTCCCGGTATAGGGAGTAGATGTTGTGCTGTGTTCGATTGGCTATAACCGGAAATCCCTGGCCAGGGTTGCTGAGATTTACTGGTAAGTGTTATCAGTAGTTTCTCGAACCGTTATAGACCTCAAATCGACACGACTTATCGAGCTACTGGGGTCTGACGTTTACCACCCCTAGGCGAGATATGCAACATATCAGACGACGAGACCGGACTGTACGGGAGTGTTACTGTTTGGATCCACAGGAGAAAGTACAGGCTTTCTTGTAGATCTTCTGAGCGCTCAATACCTGGGTAGCTGTTACGTTTAGCTGACCGCTTGCAGCTTGTGGGTGGTTGATATGATCATCACCTACTGCCGGCGTATTGACGATTCTTTAGAGTCCTACACAGAGGTTTCTTGACTCAGGCAAAACGGAGTAGGAGCACATATGTGATATGTGCGGGACCGAGGATAATGCGATATGTGATACCGTATTATATTCTCGCGATATTTGATATCAGCCGGGTCATCGGATCAAGTGTTGATTCGATGAATCGGTACGGATAAATATTAGCCGGTTATATGCGATATAGCCGGATTGTCGGATCAAGTGTTGATTCGATAATTTAATGTATAATAATATATTTGATATATTAAATTGCATTAACTAATATTTGCTCACTAAAAGATTCTTTTTCTCACTCGGATAATACATTGATATATATGCGATATATGTTAATTGTATTATTTTATTTTGTTACGATAAATATTATATATGTGATATATAATATTGTAACATGATATGATAAATAATGCAACTTGTTTAGTGGAGTTTAAACATGATTAGGGTTTGGATTAGGGTTAAACTTTCTAGAAGTTTCTAGAAGGTTTTATTTTGTTTTGTGAAAGATATTTGTTCATGAGTCATGCTTTAACCAAACCCAAACCCTAACCCTAGTTAATTCTCTACAAAGGTTTACTTGACCATGGTTGCATAATTCTATCATATGATTATTTTCCTATTCATCACAAAAGAGATAATTCATTATTCATCATCTTCTTCCTTCTTCTTCAAAGCTTGAAATGGTTTCTTGCTTTGATTTTTGTGATGGATAATTATAAGAAAAAGATAAATAAATAGAGCAAAATTCCTACTTCATCATCCTCATCTTCCCTTGCCATTTAGATGAGGGTGTTCACATCATTTCATGAGTGTTAGCTTGTGTTAAAGAAACTTCGAGGTAGATCATCTTAGTATCGAAGATCGGAAGCAAAGGTTGCGTCTTTCTCTTCGTGGAACCTCTCGAGAGTCCGGATCCCGATGATCGCAGCGAAGGGACCACAACACGGAGCATATGAAGTGAAGGACCGGATCTACAAAGGTTGTACCCCCTCTCACTTAGTGTTGAAGTTGTTAACATGATAGTTTTCGCCTAATCTCTAGTTTAAAGTTCCGTATTCGGGTAGTTCGGCACGGCTAAATTTTTATTCGGGCATGTTTGATGCCTCGTAGACCCTTGTGCTCGTGCATAAGCAACCCTACAGTGGTATCAGAGCCAAGCTAGAGCTTTAGGCGAAGTCCTGAACGAAGTTTAAAGTCCGATCGAAACCCGAAACCCCGATAAAACATGCTCTCTGGAAATTTCTAAAAATTGGGATTTTTCCACATTAAAAATATCCAAAAATTACAGCAGGTAATTATAAGAGTTACTGTGAAGCAAGTGAGCGTAATTCGCTCAAAGCGCCGCGGAACCGCGGCCCCACCCCAGCTTGTGCGGCGGTTCCGCGGTCACGTGATCGATTCAGCGCACGTGCTTTTCACAGTAACTCCTATTTTCTAATGTTGTATTTTCTGGAAATTTTTATTTTTTATTATTCAACTGTTGAATTATCCAGGTTGTATTGGGGACTTAAAGTTTTGATCGGATATTATAACTTTGTTTAGTTTTATCCGGATAATTTTTTAGAAACTGTTGAAAAGTTCGAACGGATATCAATAACTCACTTTTTCCCCTGTCGGAAATTTTTTCAAAAGTTGGATTTTTCCTCGTGTTTAAGAACGTTCTAAGTCGTGCAAGTAACTCGGTGGACCCTCTAGAAGACAACAAACCTTAACTCGATTATGTGACCGTCTTGAACTGCCCTTTGAACCTTAGGGTTTGGGGCAGTACGGCGTGCCACATGTGAGGCGTTGGCTTGACCCTTCTACGGCTGGACCATTGGTACTGTGGCATGTAATGGACGTTTTAAACTGATTTCAAGAGTTGAGATATATTGGGGAAATCTTGGGTGCTTGATGATTCGATCGGAAAGTTTAACTTTTTCTATTTATCTGGAATGTGATACAATAATTGGAATCCACAGGTAGTTATGAGATAACTAATTTGAATATTATAAACATAGCAGTTTAGTCTCAAATGATCGGTTGCCGCGGAATTTTGATGCGATCAAAAGTCCGTCGCAATCACGTAGTGTACGCGGATACTCGCCGGGTAAACTTAATAGACAGCCTCACTCCATAGCCCCGACCAAGTGACTGTAGGAGAACCCCGTCGCCGAAAGCATCCGTTCGGGTGCTCCCGGTAGCGGTGTTCCGCCTTGGTGCACTTCGTCGACGGTATCGGGGGTGCGGCCATCTACTAAAGTTTGCGACGAGCATTCGATCAGGACGTCGGGAATCTTGTTGAATTGTCCGACTTGGTATTGAAAAGAGTTTTCGATAAATGAGACTAAAATACGGGGTTTATAATTGTTAGGCATGTGATGTCTAAGAAATTCATTTGGTTAGGCATGCGATGTCTAAGGAAGTTGCGGATTCCAACTGTTGTAGTTTTACACTTTCTTTTCTGTGACCGTAAGCGTAGTATGTGGTGTATCGCCGGCTTCGTTGCTATACATCAACGACAATCGGGATACGCATACTTGCTTACATTGATGATATGAGATATTATGTGTTGCTGTGATATGTTGTATTGGATCGTCGCGTTTGAATAGCCGGGGGTTTTATGTGAGATGAGAGTTTTTTCTTTTTCATTCATGTAAAATTCATTTGTATGTAATATTCTTTTATTGGGGCACTTCCAGGTAGCGGAAGATGTCACCGTTGTATATTATTTACTTTTCCGCATTAGGTAGACCCAAGGCGGGGAGCACAAGTAACCGGGTTCTAGAGTCCAGTGGGAGACCATCTCGAGGAGTCGAGACCCGGGTCTCCTAATCCTAGAATTGGCAGTGTTACTTGCCGCTCTCGTAGGGGTCTAGGGATGTGGGTTTGGCTATTCATCGCGACCGTGGAATCCGTGTTTTATACAGGCTCGTATTGAAAACACGGACGTCCTAGTATATCCAATATTTCATATATGTTCTTCTGCTGCAATGTTCTATGATGAGATCATATTACTGCCTGAGACGAATGTTTATATTATATATATGAGATATATGTTATATTGCAGATTTCGTTTCAAATGTGATGCTTATGAAGCATAATTAAAATGGGACTTCATTAATGAGATTAATGAATTAAAAGAAACCTAAGATGTTGTAGAAACTTGTTTATAAAAAACTTGTTTATAAAAACTGGTAGCTACAGTTCTTGCTTTGCATCGCGGTGTTCCTTGTAGAACATCCTGCACCTTATTCGATAGGGAAAGGACCGAGATCCCTTCACCGGGAGTGACTCCTTTAGCAATAACTGGCAGATGCTACAAATTCGGTTTGTCTTTTGATTGCTTCTATAGTTTCTGCTTTGCACAGCGGTATATATGATATATCCTGCACCTTATTCGATGAGGAAAGGGCCGACGATCCCTTCACCGGGAGTGACCCCTTTAGCAAAACTAGAAAAGCCTCAAAAACACTCCATTTAAAATCACTCGATTCTACAACGATATCAAGTTCATTACGCAATAGGTTTTCTGAAAAACCTGTCGTAGCTCTCCGTCATTTCAGATAAGTTGTATATAGTATTCGTGCTGCATTTGTTGGCTTTCGTCAAGGTGCAGTGTGCGGTAGCTATATGCTCCTTATCTGCTAGCATACGATGCGATTGGATTAGGGTAGTCGTGCGGCTTTGTTGGCTTTCGTCAAGGGTCGTGCGGGTGGGTTTAATTCAATCAAGAAATGTACGGGTTGAACTTGACTAGCGGGCTATGGTTTGTTGGCTTTCGTCAAGGTCATAGCACGTTAGGGGCAAAATATTATTGGGAATTTCAAGTGTTGAAATTTGCAATGAGATTGCATACCTTCTATGAGATAGTTGGATCCCAATACCCGCTGTGAGTAAGAGTTACTCCTGGGAGAGTTTTACACATTACAATTAGCCAATCAAGTAGGTGTCTAGAAAGGTGTTAACAGGGTTACGCCTCTGGGAAAACGAGGTTTACTGTAATTAGGTTCGTGCGAAAGCACGGGGGACCTCCCTCAAAGTACCGACACTGGCCTGGCTGAAAGATTGGCGAACTTGTAGCGTGTAATTAATCCCGGCTAATCTTTCCTTTTAGGGTTTGAAGGAAGATTTGATTAAAACAGTGGGAGACATCCTGATTAGATATATTATATAACCAATCTAATCTTGCAAGAGCATACGATGAGTGTTTTCTTCTCTCTCTCTCCAGGTAGCGACCATATCACGCCTTAATCAAGATAATAATACGGATATATTGACCGAACCCACTTGTTATACTGAGCTGGGGAACGTTGGTCCCGCTCCAACTTATAATTGTTATAAGACAGAGCAGGAAAATTGGGGAATACCAGATTTCCCGTGCCGCCCAAACGAAGAAAGTGCATGTTGATGCATCATCTTCGGGTGTGTTCTTTACACAGAACTGTTTCTCAATATCCTTTACGTCCTGGGTATGAGATACCGGATCAGGATCCCGCATATGTAATCTGTTACATGGGCTACAGATAGGTAGAGAACTGAGAACGGGTGATAAGTTTCATGAGGCAGAAAACGGTGCAAATGTTGCAGCCAAGTCTGTTGGTCACTGTCACCCGTATTACCAGAATACATTGATTCTGAACGAATGTTATTAGATACCGAACCTGATATACAAAATCATATCAGTCTCTTTATTAGTAAAGATAGGATATAATTTTGTATTGTTGGATAATGTTTTGAACATTTCCTATATCAAGAGTTGATCGGTTCAGGCACGTTATCTAAAAGCATTGATGTTCTAAATCAAACTACAGTTCTTAGTATATGGAACACACACAAGAAGAAGAGTTCAGAAATGAACGAATCCTTCTTGAGGCATTGTAGACTAGGTCATATCAATGCGACCCGACTGGCTAAAGTTACATTTAGATGCATATTTAAATCTGTTTGAATTTACATCTTGTGAAACTTGCCAATCATGTCACAAAGATAAGATGACCACAGCTCTGTTTATTGGAAACAGAGAAAGAGTTAGTGAACTTTTGGGATTGATACATGCGGATGTATGAAAGTCCCCTGTCTACACATGCCTAGATTGGTTCTTTGTACTTCATTACATTCTCTGATAATCTCTTAAGATTCAGACATGTGTTCCTGTTGAAATATAAGTCCGAAGCTTTTGAGATATTCACAGAATATAAGTTAGAAGTAGAGAACCAAAATACGGGTAAAAGTATTATGTCCTTTGATGTGATCAAGGAGGAGAATACTTGAGCACGGGAATTCCTGGACTATTCTAAAGGAGAATGAGATTCTCTCTCAGCATTACTCCTCCGTATACACCACAGCACGTCGGTGTATCGGGGCAGAGCAATAGCACCCTATGTGATATGGTGTGCTCTATGATGAGTACTACTGAGTTGCTTATTTCCTTTTGGGAGTTATGCACTTGAGAAGCTGCATACCTATTGAATAGGGTTCAAATCAAATCAGTTGCCTACCACTTCATATATGATATGGAAAGGGAAGAGCCCATATCTTAAGTTTGTTAAGATTTGGGGTTGTCCGGCCTATGTCTAAAAGCAAAATCCAGACAAGCTCGAGGCAAGGTCTGTTATGTAGAACTGGAAATGTTCCAGCTATACAAAATGCAACTGATGATTTGGTAGAACCAAAGGATTCAATAGTTTCCAACGTACCCCAGCCGCTCCGCCGATCTAGTAGGGTTCCTCACCCACCTGAGAGATACTTCGGTTTCTCTATGACAGTGGGAGCGAGGATTGCATCATGAGATGATGACCCAACTGTTTCGAGCTGGCCATCAGGAGTGGGACTCTGTAAGAATGGCTGGATGCTTATCAATCTGAGATGGAATCCTTATACACCAACAAAGTATGGACTTTGGTTGCTTTATCTGAAGGGTTAAATTCCCATCAGGAGCGAGTATATCTTGAGAAGATTACTTGGTGTGCATGGAAAAGTTGAGACTTTCAAAGCTATGCTTAAGTCCATCCAGATCCTACTTGCCACGGCTACATACCATGACTACGATATCTGGTGGTTGGGTGTCATAACTGCTTTTCTAAATGATGTTTAGAAGAGAGCGTCTATAAGTACATAGCCAGAGGGCTTCGTAGACAGTGGGAGCAGCGGAAACGTGTGCAAGATGTTTTATATGATAAAACAGGCATCACGGAGTTGGAACATCTGTTTTGATGTGGTAGTCAAAGAGTTTGACTTCATCAAAATGGTAGATGAACCTTGTATATACAAAAAGGTAGTAGAGAGTATGGTGGTGATCCTCATAGAGTACGTGGATGACATACTCTTGATAGGGAAGGAGTTTCCTATGCTACGCTCGGTCAATCTCCGCTTATCACAAGGATTCTCCATATAGGATCAAAGTGATACCTCCTAAATCCTGGGTTTTGGATCTATGAGATAGATCTAATTGGATGTTAGGATACTCACTAGTTATAGTGAGATGGTATCAATCGATCCTGGGGAGAATCACTGGAAAGGTTCCAGGGTGATAAGGACGACTGAATGTCAGTCGCAGGCTTGTCTATACCCTCAGTGGAGGGACGGTATGTTGGAAGAGTTCCAAGCTAGATATCGTGACATACTAGACGATTAAAGGTAAGATACATCGTTACCAACGATGCTACCAAAGAGGCAGTCTGGATATTTATAAGTTCATAAGATGAACTTCGTTCCTACGATTGTGTGACAATGGAGTTGTGGCTTTAGCCAAGGAACTTCCGTCCCATCAGAAATCCAGATATAATTCTTAGGCAGTATCACCTGATCATGGAGATGGTTGATCTCCAGGGAGATCGAGGTTAGGAGAGTAGACACAGAGGACAACAGCGCGGATCCACTCACGAAGGCCTTTTTCCAGTAGAGACTTTTACGGAATGGTTGAGTATGAGATACTACAACCGCAGCTAATTGTTGGGTATGCGATACCATAACAGATGGCCCTAGTGCAAGTGGGAGATTGTTAGTTATATGTATGCCCTAGAGGACATTACTGTACATACGATGTATATTGTAGTGGATGCTAGGACATATATAGGGAGGACTTTTTGCTCGACATGATAGTATGCTATCTGGTTGTACTTTCATCTTAACATGTACTCTGATTGTCTCTATATTACATGTTGATAAAGCCCTTAGGATATGTACTCGACTACTGGGACTATGATGAGATCATACTAGTGGGGCCACGGTAGTCGGTGAGTACATCCTATAACTGTTCCTAGTCGAGGGTGTATCGAGACAGGGCATCGATGCACTAGAGTAGACTAGCGTATACGCATCTTGACCTATATGATGGGCGATGGATGATCCCATATCCATCGGTGTTTGACATCAAGGATGGTGTACGGGTGCTCAGTGGAGACTGGGTACACTGGACGGACTCGCCGAGAACTCCCAGATGGTATTGTACCATACGTCAGATGGCAGTTCTCCGGTGACACTGGTACAGAGTAGTCTGTTGACCCGAGATCGTCATAGAGTCTTGTGTGATTCCCACTGTGCTTTGATTTCCATCATACCACGTCCAAGAGGGCATGCAAAAAGATGGCTTTTGGGTACAGTCCCGAATCACATGGAGGCAATGAGCGATAGGAGGGGATTCGTCTCTCCCGGTATAGGGAGTAAATGTTGTGCTGTGTTCGATTGGCTATAACCGGAAATCCCTGGCCAGGGTTGCTGAGATTTACTGGTAAGTGTTATCAGTAGTTTCTCGAACCGTTATAGACCTCAAATCGACACGACTTATCGAGCTACTGGGGTCTGACGTTTACCACCCCTAGGCGAGATATGCAACATATCAGACGACGAGACCGGACTGTACGGGAGTGTTACTGTTTGGATCCACAGGAGAAAGTACAGGCTTGCTTGTAGATCTTCTGAGCGCTCAATACCTGGGTAGCTGTTACGTTTAGCTGACCGCTTGCAGCTTGTGGGTGGTTGATATGATCATCACCTACTGCCGGCGTATTGACGATTCTTTAGAGTCCTACACAGAGGTTTCTTGACTCAGGCAAAACGGAGTAGGAGCACATATGTGATATGTGCGGGACCGAGGATAATGCAATATGTGATACCGTATTATATTCTCGCGATATTTGATATCAGCCGGGTCATCGGATCAAGTGTTGATTCGATGAATCGGTACGGATAAATATTAGCCGGTTATATGCGATATAGCCGGATTGTCGGATCAAGTGTTGATTCGATAATTTAATGTATAATAATATATTTGATATATTAAATTGCATTAACTAATATTTGCTCACTAAAAGATTCTTTTTCTCACTCGGATAATACATTGATATATATGCGATATATGTTAATTGTATTATTTTATTTTGTTACGATAAATATTATATATGTGATATATAATATTGTAACATGATATGATAAATAATGCAACTTGTTTAGTGGAGTTTAAACATGATTAGGGTTTGGATTAGGGTTAAACTTTCTAGAAGTTTCTAGAAGGTTTTATTTTGTTTTGTGAAAGATATTTGTTCATGAGTCATGCTTTAACCAAACCCAAACCCTAACCCTAGTTAATTCTCTACAAAGGTTTACTTGACCATGGTTGCATAATTCTATCATATGATTATTTTCCTATTCATCACAAAAGAGATAATTCATTATTCATCATCTTCTTCCTTCTTCTTCAAAGCTTGAAATGGTTTCTTGCTTTGATTTTTGTGATGGATAATTATGAGAAAAAGATAAATAAATAGAGCAAAATTCCTACTTCATCATCCTCATCTTCCCTTGCCATTTAGATGAGGGTGTTCACATCATTTCATGAGTGTTAGCTTGTGTTAAAGAAACTTCGAGGTAGATCATCTTAGTATCGAAGATCGGAAGCAAAGGTTGCGTCTTTCTCTTCGTGGAACCTCTCGAGAGTCCGGATCCCGATGATCGCAGCGAAGGGACCACAACACGGAGCATATGAAGTGAAGGACCGGATCTACAAAGGTTGTACCCCCTCTCACTTAGTGTTGAAGTTGTTAACATGATAGTTTTCGCCTAATCTCTAGTTTAAAGTTCCGTATTCGGGTAGTTCGGCACGGCTAAATTTTTATTCGGGCATGTTTGATGCCTCGTAGACCCTTGTGCTCGTGCATAGCAACCCTACACTATTAAGAACAAGTACCCAATTTCTTGCATCGGCGAATTATTCGATCAACTCAGTGGCGCGAGAATATTCTTGAAGTTGGATTTGCGATCAGTGTATCACCAGGTTCGGGTGAAAGCAGAAGACATTCGCAAGACGGCGTTCAGAACTCGATATGGGCATTATGAGTATTTAGTTATGCCATTTGGAGTTCCTAATGCACCGGCGATATTTATGGACTTGATGAACTGGATCTTTTCACCATTTCTAGATCAGTTTGTGGTGGTATTCACTGATGATATTTTGGTCTATTCGAGGAGTAAAGAAGAGTATGAAGAGCACTTGAGAATTGTACTGCAGATGTTGAGACAAGAAAAGTTATATGCTAAGATGAGCAAGTGTGAGTTTTGGCTCGAAGAAGAAAAGTTCTTGGGTTATGTTGTATCCGAAGATGGAATTGATGTTGACCCCGAAAAGATTGCGGCTGTTCACGATTTGTCAAGACCCAGAAAAGGCACGTGACCGGCACTTAGATCACGTGAAGTCTATAGGACCCTATCGTAACCTAAGTAAGCCGAAAACCCAGAAATCTAAACTTTTTAAAGAAAAATGGTAGAGGTGGAGTTTTGAAAAGGAGTATAAATGAAATCAAGTTCTCTTTCTAAAAATTTACGTAAAGCTTGTAATGAAACAAGTGGATTAAATACTAAGGTTTGAAAACGTTTTCGTCATTTCAAATTGGGCAGCATCTCCTTTGTAAATTTTGATAAAAACCAATACATAAACGATAATATCATATGCATCCCCAAGCGAAAGCTAGCTCTTCGCCAATCGGCGGAAACAAAACCACGCAACATGAATATACGACGCCCAAGGCGAAGATCAATCACAGAAAAAGGGTAAATAAAAATCAAAACATCACCAAGTATAATATGAAGAATATATATACAAGTATCGTCACTACGTCCAAAGAATATACAACGATATCTATGTCTACCAAATATACATAGTCTGGTTGATGAAGCTTTTAACTAGATACAAATGAATATAAAAGTAAACAATGGTGGTTAGCTCTGAACTGTAACCCACCTACCAATGCAAATAATCCAGAAAGGAGGAATGTGCAAGTAAGCCGCTACTGAATCCGAGCGGTCGATCCTGCAAGAAAACTGTAGCACAAAGGGGGTGAGTTGCCAACTCATGAGTAGAAGACATCATCAGGTAGAAATCGAATATATGATGATCTCCTGGGTCATACAGTAATATAATAATATCATGCCGTGTTGTAACGAAGGTGATCGTGTATACATAAGTATAATGAGAAAATAATATCGTGCCTATGTGAATATAAGGTATCATGTCATCTGTATCATGTGTGTGTGTGTGTCATCCAACGTGTGTTCATCAACGACACATCAAATCATCATAAAATCCTGAGTGCCCAGTATCGACACTCGAAATCATCATAAATCTCGTGTTCAGCATCGACACGTAAATCCCCATATCGCAGGCGTCGTCTCATCGGATCGGCCCTTATATCTCAGGCACCGCCTCATCAGATCGGTCCTCATATCCATTTGTCTCATATCACTCCGGTCGGTATCCTCCGGATATCCGCCGAGTCCAGTACTTTTACCGGTAGGTAGTGTTTCCCTGCCAAGCTCAACGCCTTTTTATACGATCTTCTTATCCTGGGATACCGTACCGGGTCCAATATATACCCGCAGACGGTGACTCCTCCCTCCTCGAATTGGGTAATCATCATAGCTTAGCACCGAGAAATCTTATGGTGGACGTCGAAATATTATATCATGAGAAACTGCGTTTTTAAAACAATCATAAGTTTTTAAATAATATCCGCGGTTTCTCAAATCCAGAAATCTCATGAAAATAAAACCTCATAAAAGCATGGCAGTAATGAAATAATATGCATGGGCACAGAACAACACTACAATGCATAGCAAGTGTGTTCATATGAGAGTGTCGTGTACCAAGGAAAAGAAAGTGAAATATCTACAATAGTATGGGATACCGTGTACTAATCAGTAATTAAAATGCTAACAGGTTATAAGGTGATACGGTGACAGCGATTTCCAACGTGTACGTGGTATGGAAATTACCGATGATATGTGTGTGAGCTGGCAAGCACGTGTACGTGCAACATGTGCATCATCGGTAATGGTGCGTGTGTCCTAGCAATCGATATCATATAAGATAAGGGTATAAAACGTAAGATATATATATCGTAAATGAAAATAATGCGAGCGTATGCAGAAATAAGAAATCATATTGCGAGCGTAAGCAGAATAAAGAAATCATAACATGAACAGTAATAAAACACACAACTACGTATGAGCCATACAGTTATAGTTTAAAATAGTACGAATCATTGTTTTTGAAAATAGGTGCTACGATATTTTTGAAAAAGATACCATTTGAAAATTTGTAGCGTCCCTTGAAATTATAATTTAAAAGTGAGTGATGATTCGATAGTTTGAAAAAAGGTATAGCTCTAAATATATCGTAATATCCGCTTAAAAATTTTAATCAATATTTCTCGAGTCGATAAATATAAGTCGGCGATCCATCCTCATTATATCACGTACGGTAAGTACCTCTCGGGTGGCTTAGATTACCTACTAAAATCCACGGAGTGGTAATAGTTTGTCAAATCCAATTGAATCATTAGGTTCTACTAAATTTTCAGTAATCGTTTGTGGTTCTGGAATACTTCCAATTCTACCGTACTCCCATTAAATTCTTTTACAAAGAAGTTCTTTTATAAAAAGGTGGCGAGTCAAGAACAATGCAACCATTGATCTTGAAAATGGTAGAAGTTAAACCCTTGCTAAAGCTTAGGATAACCCACAAACTATCATTACAAAAGTGTGCCTTGAGTTCGTCCAGATTCCGCTTTTAAACAAAAAACCAGATAACTCCATATCTTAACATCCATAAGATATGCAACCAATCTATGTCCATATAGAATCAAAGGAACTTATATTGATGAAACCAGATTCAAAAGGTTATGCAACTGTGTCCAGTGCATATCCCCTAAATGGTAAAAGGTCATACATCATTACACATCAAGGAGCGCACCCACGGATAACTAACCTGTGAGAGAAATAATATTCTCATTATTACTATGATGAAATACCTAGCATAAGTATCTACATTTTCGATCACCTCGAAAAATACTGATACTTCCAACGTATGGTTGTATACTGTATTCTTATACCTATAACTTCTTAAAATTTGGATCTTGTATTTCAACGAAATGCGTGTGTAAAATCTGAGAAGTCATAAGTAAACGGAATACAGTATGAGTACCAACCCTTTGTCCTAACAGACACTGGACAACATATATTATAATGTATAAGTCCCAAGAGTTTTACTAACTCAAAATCTGTGTATCGTTAGATGAAAAATGTATTTTGGTCAAGAACGACTATATCGTTATTCAATGTACCTTATCTTATCCTCAACTGATAGAAGTAAATGTTAAAGACATATTTTAAACATTCATATCTCACTTTATAAAATAAAGATACAGTTATTTCATTTTAAAAATTGGTACACAACAACAGCTATTCAAAACACCAAATGTTTGCCATTTAGGAAAACCCAGGTGATTTACTCAAATATCACCAATTACAAAGAATTCTGATATTGAGAATCTAATCACCCAATTCCCAATAGTCTTCTCCCACTCATCATCTGTAACACCATACAGATGTGAGAATCTCAACCGGTTTATACATATCCTAGAGTCAGAATGTAATTGGGAAGCATTTTTCAATCACTACTGCACAGAAATACTGAAACATAATTGTTTTAAGGGGGTGGCCGTGTATTCCTAGTAATGCCCTTTCCAATACTCAGATTTAAGACAGTGGTTACAATATCCTTTGCCGTCGCATCAATCTCTTTATATGTCTCTACATCTTACCTTCTTTACACCAATTTATGCTAGTTAGTTTTCTTCTTTCCCCATCTTTCAGCACCTGCCTAAGATTTGAAAGAAGACTATCCAACAAGCATAACAGGTGTACTCTCATAATATAAGGAGCTCTCAACTTGAGAGATGGTGAAGAAAAGGAGACAATCGAATTATACAATTCAATTTCTCCAGAACCCGTGGCCATCCTCGAATTGGAATAAATTTCTTCAAGTTTGTATATAGCTATACGAGATGGTCATTCTATACGATATGGATCTTTGTAGTGATACAGAGTGTTCTGGAGAAGGAAAAGGGTAATGTAGGAGCGGCAAGGATATATGTGATTTTGTCGTGAATCATGTAAATCCAAAGCCAAAGTTTATAAAAAAGGTTCGGTCAACATAGTTTACGAGTTTTAGTTTAAGGTCAATCATAGGTCGCTGCGAGAGAGAGAGAGAGAGAGAGAGAGAGAGAGAGAGAAAACACTCGGCGTGTACTCTATCAATATTAGATTGGTTAATCACTTTATCTAATCAGGATGGCTCCCGCTATTTCCTCGAATTCTCCTACAAACCCTAAAAGTAAAACTAGTCGGAATCATTTACACCTTCCAAATTTGCTAACCGTTCAGCCAGTCCAGTGTTGGTACTCCGAGGGAGACTCCCCATGCTTTCACACGGACCTAATTAAATAACCCCATTTTTGCAGAGGTGTAATCTCGTAACACTTTCTAGACACCTATTAAGTTAGCTAACTGTGAAGTGAAAATCTCCCGAGGAGTAACACGTACTCATCAATAGAAATCGGGACCCAACTATCAACGCATGATAACATTGATAGAAGTTGAACAAAATCACCACACTCCAGAAGGTTTGTGCATACTTGGCAAGTTTCCATTATATTTGAAACTCCGGATATGGTTTTTATCCTCATGCATTTAGGAGCTTGACTTTGGCCAACAAATCATAACGCACAAGTCAAGTTCTACCCGTCATTATCCAAATTAATTTAGACCCACCCATACTCACCCTTGACTTTGGCCAACAAGGTGGTATGACTATCCTGAACCAATGCATCTATCTATGCTACGGATAATCAACACACAACTACCATTCAAAATACTTTGACTTTGGCCAACAAACACCACATGAATACTATGCGCTATTTATACGAAATGACGAAGGGCTACGACCGATTTTTGGCAAAAAAACCTTTAACGTAATGAACTTGATATCGTTGAAGGAACTTGAGTGGGTTTGAAAAAAAGTGGTTTAAGCCCCGCTTTTAAAGCGAGTGGTTTTGAAGAAAACCGTGTAGTTTTAAAAATTGGTTCCGACAACATCATTTAGCTTTGTTTTCTTTGCATTAAACCTATAATGTTATCCCATCAATCTATGTTTCTAAGCCACACCAGAAACAACCAAAATAACATGCTTTTATATGCCACCTGAATTCGCCATGGGGTCCACGGTCTTCACTGTAAGGTTACTTAACTTACGGCAGGGCGGGGACAAGGCTAGTGTAGATGCAAAACATATATAGAAGCATCTAATAATATATATCAATATCACAGACATGTGATAAATAATAAACTAGATGGAACAGCAGATAAGCTAGGAGCCCCGTGTTTCGTTTGAGCCGCAAATGAAAACAAACGGTCCATAGTCATTTGGATAGCCCGTACAAACTCGAACCAAGATCCCTACGAGTGCGGCAAGTTACCCGCCAATTCTAGAAGTGAGGCGACCCGCACTCAATAACATGGGTGGGAGACCCGGCTCTTTCTATAATTCGATAACTTAAGCACTCATCCTTGGCTCAAAGCTACACGCCCTATAAGTACGGCGAGCAATCCGCCAATCCGAGAATGAGACGGCCTGAGTCTTAACTCCATGAGATGGCCATCTGTTCTATTCTCGAATCTGGCTAATCGAGCCTCCGTCTCAGGGTATCCTAGTACAAGTAATGAAATATATACAACGGTGACAACGCCCGTGTAACAACTCCAAATTCCGTGTACATAAAATTGTTTAAAAGGTAATGTACAATTAGGGTATTTGCAAATCCTGTGTATACTATAAGTATTTGTTTTAATTTAGAACAGCAAGAAAGTACTTATAGCACATTGGTAAAACCTTGCACTGCTGTGATGTAGCACCCGAGTTCGAATCCCATCAACCACAATATCTTTTTATTTTATTTTATTTTATTCTTTTTAGAAGCCCAAGAGTCTACACGTGCACAATACGTAAAACCAAGAGTCACAGATAATTTAAATATATGCACTGTGGAATATCAATCGACCCCGGCATGTGGCATCAAACCTACCCCCACCCGACGGTACAAAACCGGCGAAAAGCCCATTAGGCCCGGCGCCGCCGGTCTCGCCCACTGGGAATGCTCCCAATCTTTTCCTTCGCAACCCTTGGCCTATCCCACTTTCTTTCACACTGCTTGTTTTCTATGCATTTACACAGAGAACTTAAATCACCCATCTAATTCCTTTTAAATGCATTTTAATTCTCAAATTCATCACCCCCTAAACCCTAATCCTCCCTATAAATACCCACTCCATTTTACACCACTCTCACTCAGAATTCTATTACAAAAACTATACAAAATTCTCAAGTACTTTTGTGTACAAGTGGAGTAAGTGAAGGGGGAAGCTCCGACGAACTTCCGAGGAGATTCCGGCGACGAAACGATGCTCCGAAGCCTTCTTTAGGACCCCCTCTCTCTCCTCTAGTCCAACAAACCAGTAAGTCCCATCTCCTCCCTCTTCTTCTTCTATATAAATATTCATTTCTAAAACCCGACGGAAGCAGAGTTAATCCGACGTCCGATTCGGTTTTCTTTAAAACTATACTTTTCTTTAACAAGATAATACCATATTCTCACATATTGTTTAACAAACATTAATAAATCTATTAAAACAAGTTTCACATTAAAAGAACCATTTTTGTAACTTTTATTACTTTTTTTTACAGAAAAATACCATATATTTTAGTTTCGACATAATAACTTTATTCCTTGCTATACCTTTAGATAGTTCACGAGATAATGACCTACTTCATCACTGAAAGGTTACGCTAGTTCCCTGGCCAACTTCCATGGCCAAATGTGGAACAAAATTTTTTCTAACGATTAGAACATGGCGCTAGAATAACCTTTAACCCGGATTTTTCCATAAACCTATCTAGCAAAACTAAAAGAGATGAACTAACTACTATGAAAGAAGTCTCACAAAACGATCCAAGTACTTCGGTCTTCTTTCCACTTTGTTAACTCCAAGTGACCACCTTGAACATACTTGATCTTCTTTTCCCGCTCCATTGGTTCTCCGGGATCGAGCTTGTTCTCCGGTCCTCCTTTGTCGTAGATGATCCACCTGAGGGATGTGATCCATAGATCTAGCTCCTTACAATATGTCAAGTGGAGCAACTAGAGAACTTGGGTTGCTAAACCAAGTAGTCGAGGATGTAGTGTGAAGATCTATGTGTTTGCTATCTCTTTCTTGCCTCTTCACTTGTTTCTCAACTCATAAGAAGGGTAGTGAAGAGGAAGATGATGAAGATGAAGGAAACTCAAGAGGAGGGAGGAGATGAAGAAAAATGGGAGCTCAAGAATTATGAAGCATGCGTGAGATAGAAAATCAACACAAAGGTTTTGTGTATGAATTCACATGAATAAACAAGTGTAGCCATGCTTCAATAGTAACCACAAATGAATAAAGAATTCATTTGTGAACTATTGAAGCCATGCCACTCACCATGCCTCCTTCTCCTTAATTTCCACCTCATTTCCATTTATCAATAAATGGAAAATTCCATGATGAGGTGTCCACCTTCTAGAAGGAAATCTGTAATAAAACACAGATTATAGTCTGTTGTATATATATACCTGCATTCAGATAAAAACATGAATGCCCAAAGAGATAGAATACCATGAAGAACGTAATACTAGAATATACATATCGAAATACATATATGTAAACTATTAAATCAAAACCTGATTTAATAATCCGGCTCAAACCTGAGCCGGCTAGTATTACCAACTGTCCGATCAAAAGTCCGATTACAATGTACATCAATCGATCGAGACTTTGCACGTATCCAATACGGCTACTGCATCATTTCGCCTGAACCAGGGAAACCCTCTATGTGGGACTCTAAAGACTCGACAGTACGCCGGCAGTGAGTTACGGGATAAATCCATAACGACAAGTATGTATGCGTCACTAGCTGTACGTAACGGCTACCTGGGTACTTATCGAAAAGGAAGGCCAACGAGAAAACTCATCCAGATCCTTACTGAGCCTACTTGTGACAATCTCCGTACAGTCCGGTCTTTTCGTCTGAGAGTATCGCATACTGGGTCTAGGGGGTGGTAAACGTCAGACCCTAATAACCCGATAAGTAGTGCTGATGTGGCTCAGGACCAATCCGGGAAACTACTGATCAGCCTATCAGTAAATCCCAACTGCCTTGGCCAAGGTATTATGATCCTGACTAATCGAACACAATGCGATATCGACTCCCTAAACTGGGAGAGACGAATCCCCAACAATCTCTCACTGCCTCCATATGGCTCAGGACTGTACCCAACCAAAACCTGTTTGCACGACTCAGTGGAGCCGTGGTAGGGTAGTGATCAAAGCACAGTGGGAACTCACACGAGACAAATGCCGATCTCAGGTCTAAAGACTAACCTGTACTCATGTGACCTGAGAACTTCCAGCTGACGATACGTATAGTACCATCTGGAAGTTCTCGGTGATTCCGTCCGGTGTACTCACCCCCAGTGAGCACCTGTATATGAACTTAGGTGCAAAAGACCAATGGTTGCGGGACCATACCATCTCCTCTCGTCGGAGTCTAGAAACATACACACTAGTCTACTCCGGAATATCGATGCCCAGTCTCGATACTCCCACGACTAGAGACCAATTAAGGATGTGCGTACCGACTACCCAGCTCCCACAAGTATGATCGCCATCACAACGCAGGTAGTCTAGCATTGATCCTACGGGCTTTATCAACATGTATAAAAGATATGTAATAGCAAGTAAAACATGCACATGTTAAGATAAAGACAAACCAGATAGCATACTATCATATCGAGCAAGACTTTCCTGTACATATATATGTCCAAGCATCCATATGTATACATATACAATAATGGCCTCTAGGGCATACATATCCAACAATCTCCCACTTGCACTAAGGCCATATATTGGTATACCGAGTATCCAGCGTCTGCTCTAGGGCCAGCTGTTGGCGTACCGCATACCCAATATCTCAAAAAGTCTCTCGAACTGTGCTTGAGGAAGGGCCTTGGTGAATGCATCCGCAGTGTTTTCTTTTGTATCCACTCTCCAGACCTCGATCTCGTGGCGATCTACGATCTCCCTGATCAGGTGATACCGCCTTAAGATGTGCCTGGATTTCTGATGGGACCGTGGTTCCTTCGCTAAAGCTATAGCCCCGTTGTTATCGCAATACAAAGGTATTAGGTCAACAATGGATGGAACTATCTGAAGTTCACTAATGAGCTTGTTCATCCAGACCGCCTCTTTTGCGGCATCGCTTACAGCAATGTATTCAGCCTCCATCGTCGAGTCTGCGACGGTATCCTGTTTGGATCTCTTCCAACACACCACCCCTTCATTGAGGGTAAACACAAAACCCGAGACAAACTTGCTATCATCCTTGTCACTCTGGAAGCTTGAATCGGTAAAGGACTCGACCTTTAGGTCTCCATTACCGTAAACCAAGAACATCTCCTTAGTCCTTCTCAGTTATTTGAGAATATTCTTTACTGTTGTCCAGTGGTCCTCACCTAGGTTCGACTGATACCGGCTCACCACGCTTAGCGCATAAGCTACATCTGGCCTTGTACATAGCATCGCATACATTATAGATCCTACCGCCGAAACGTAGGGTATAGTGCTCATGCGAACCCTCTCCTCGTCAGTCTTGGAAGACAACTCCTTGGAGAGGGTGGTTCCGTGCAATGCGGGTATGTTACCGTGCTTGGAATCTTCCATACTAAAACTCTTTAGTACGGTCTCTATTTACCTGGACCGTGAAAGTCCCAGTAATCTCTTGGATCTATCTCTGTAGATCTTAATCCCCAGAATGTACGAGGCATCTCTCAGGTCCTTCATGGAGAACCTTTGTGATAAGAATAGCTTGACCGATTGTAGCATAAGAATGTCATTTCCTATCAAAAGAATGTCGTCCACGTACAAGACTAGGAACACGACAGTTCGTCCTACAATCTTCTTATAAATACAAGGCTCATCCTCGTTTTTGATGAAGTCAAATCCCTTGACTTTTTCATCAAAATAGATGTTCCGGCTCTGCGATACCTTCTTTAATCTATAAATGGATTTAAGCAACTTGCACACCTTCCCGCTGCTCCCACTGTCTACGAAACCTTCCAGCTGATCCATATAAATGCACTCTTCTAAACTTCTGTTCAGAAAAGCCATTTTTACGTCCATCTGCCAGATCTCATAGTCATGAAAGGCAATAATGGAAAGTAGGATTCAAATGGATTTAAGCATAGCTACTGGAGAAAATGTTTCGTTATAGTCCACACCTGGTCTATGACGAAAACCTTTTGCAACAAGTCTAGGCTTATAGGTTTCTACCTGCCTATCTACACTAAATTTCTTTTTGTAGATCCATTTGCATCCAACGGGTTTTATCCCAGGTGGAGCAATATTCAAGTTCCACACTTTATTGGTGTACATGGACTCCATTTCTGATCGCATAGCATCCAGCCATTTGTCAGAGTCCCTACTGATACTGGCCTGCCTGAAACTAGTAGGATCATCTTCTTCCAAGATGCAATCCTCTCGATCCCCGTCTACGAGAAAACCGTAGTATCTCTCGAGCGGAAGAGATATTCTACTAGATCTGCGGAGTGGTTGAGGTTCGTCTGGGGTTATTGAATCTTGAGGTTCCACCAATTCTTCAGTTTGAGTCTATGGTTCGTGAATTTCTTCCAGTTCTACCGAACTCCCATTTGTTTCTTTTGCACGAAATTGCCACTCTAAAAAGGTGGCGTGGCGAGATACAAACACGTTATGTTCCTCGGTGTGGTAGAACAGATATCCTATTAAATTTTTAGGATATCCCATAAACTTGCATAAAACTGAACATGCCTGCAATTTGTCCGGATTTTGTACTTTTACATACGCCGGGCAACCCCATATCTTAATACGTTTAAGATAAGGCCTTTTACCATTACATATCTCGAATGGTGTCTTAGGCATTGATTTGGATGGAACATCATTCAACAGATATGCCACTGTCAAAAGCGCATGTCACCAAAATGAAAGAGGCAACTCGGCATTAATCATCATGGAGAGAACCATGTCCAATAGGGTACGGTTCCACTGCACCGATACACCGTTGTGCTATGGTGTATACGGAGGAGTAAGCTGAAAGAGAATTCCATTCTCTTTTAGGTAATCTAGGAATTCCGTGCTTAAGTACTCCCCTCCTCTATCAGATCGGAGGATCTTGATACTTTTGCCAATCTGGTTCTCTACTTCGTTTCTGAATTCTTTGAATTTCTCAAAAAGCTTCAGATTTGTGTTTCATGAGATACACATATCCGAACCTAGAGAGATCATCAGTGAATGTGATGAAGTATGAGAACCCACCCCTTGCATGTATAGATATTGGAACACATACATCACTATGTATGAGTCCCAAGAGCTCTGTTGCTCTTTCTCCGTGTCCAGTGAACGGAGATTTGGTCATTTTTCCTTTGAGACAAGACTGACAAGTTTCATAAGATCAAAACTCGAACGTATCAAAAAATCCATCTTTATGCAACTTACTCAATCTTTTCTTTCCGATATGACCATGTCTACAATGCCACAAGTAGGATTCGTTCACTTCTGAACTCTTCCTCTTGCGTGTGTTTTGTATGCCGAGAACTGTGTTTTGATTAAGAACATAGATACCACTACACAGTGTACCTTCTGCAACCAGTACCTGATTAAGGTAAATGTTCATGATATTTCTATCAAGAACAAACTTATATCAGTCTTTATCAAGTAAAGAAACTGATATGATGTTACAAACCATAGAAGGTACATAGTAGAAATTGTTCAAAATCATAGTATTGCCATTTGGCAATACTAGGTGATATTCACCGACAGCTGCAGCATTAACTTGTGCTCCGTTCCCTACTATGAGGGACATATCACCAGGTCCAACCATCCTACTTTTTCTCAGTCCCTACAATATAATATATATATGAGATCCTGATCTGGTATCTAGTACCCAGGAGGTAGGACTGACCGAAAAACAGTTCTCAATAACAAGAACACCTGAAGAAGATGCAATAGTATGCTTCTTCTTCGATAGGGTCATCAAGGAATTCATGCAATCCTCTTTTCTCTGCTCACACTCATGACTGTTATCATAAGTTAGAGTCAGTGATACATTTTATTATCTTAATTAGGTCGTGAATTGGTTGCTACCTGGAGAGAGAGAAAAGAAACACTCAGCGTGTGCTCTTGCAAGATTAGATTGGTTATTAGTTTATCTAATCAGGATGGCTCCCACTGTTTCCTCGAATTCTTCTTCAAACCTAAAAAGAAGAATTAGTTGGGATTAATCGCACGTCATAATACCTGCTTAACCTTTTGGCCAGGCTAGTGTTGGTACTTCGAGGGAGGTTTTCCAATGCTTTCGCGAAATTCCTTAATTAAATAACCTCTTTTCCCTGGAGGCGTAGCCCCGCTAACACCGTTCTAGACACCTACATTATTTATAGCATTGATTGTTAAGTGAGAAAATTTCTCATGAGTAATCCTACTCATTAGTGGGATCGGGATCCAACCATCATTGTTTGATGCACTAGATGGAATCCACTCTAGTCACCACACTCCAGAAGGTGTACTAAATCTGCAAGTTTCCTGTATGTTTGAAACTCCCGATGTAGTTTTCCACCCTAGGACCCAAGTGACCTTGACTGAGCCAACATATCAAAGGATCCTAGTCAAGTTCAACCCGCCATTATCTTGATTGCATTAGACCTGTAGGGTTCCTAGGCACACTCAAGAGGTCCCACAAGGCATCTACCATGCCAAATACAAATATTTATGTGCCGAGAAACCCTAATGCAAGATCGTTAACTAGAGGATAGGCGAAAAAACAAGCAAGCAAACGACTTTGCTACTAAGTGAAAGGGACTACAACCTTTATAGATCCGGTCCTCCACTTCTTTAGCTCCGTGTTGACGTCACTCCACTGTGATCATCGGAATCCCGGACTCTAGCATTGGTTTCGTCGGAGAAACGAGCGGGCTAGGTCGTTGACTTCAGTGCCGAAGATGATCTACGTCGAGGCGACTCAAACTCAAGCTCCATCTTCACTTGGTCATAAACCTTGTGAAGAAAACACCCTATACAACATGGCAAGTGGTAGATGATATAGAAATAGGAAGTGGGTTCACTTTGGATTTGGATTTCTCACTTGATTTCAACACTTGAAATTTTCTTGCAAGCTTTTTTCTCTTCATCAAGAAGAAGAAGAAGAAGGAAATGAAAATGAATTATTGTCAAAAAAGAAAATTCAAGTGAAGACTTATCATAATGCAACCATGGGTGAAGTTAACCTTTGTAGAGACTAAACTAAGGTTTAGGTAATGGTTAGGTTAAAGAGCAAAACAAAATGGTTAGACTTTTCAAAGATGCATAAAGCATCATGAAGCTTCAAATGAAAACAAAGAGAGCCACCATTTTATTTCACTAAAAATAAATAAATAAAATGAATAAAACCCTAACCATTAACCGAAACATAGTGTTATCCAAACACACACCCAAGTTTGCATATATCATCAAACATGATACAAACTAGTGCACAAAAATATATCACATATACAACTTGTGCACTTCAAGTGAGAAAATCAATCTTAAGTGAACAAATACTAGTTAATGTAAAGTAATATATCAAATATATAATTATACATTAAATCATTAAATCAACACTTGATTTAATGATCCGGTCATACTGCATAGAACAGACTAATATCAAGTGTATCAATATATCGAATCAACACTTGATTCGGTAACCCGGCTGTATCTTATATAACCGTCCGATGATACAAATCGCGAGAATAGAATTCAGTATCACATACTGGTATTATTCTCGATCCCGCACATATCTCATATGCGCTCCTATTTCGTTTCGCTTGAGCTAGGAAACCTCTGTATAGGACTCTAAAGACTCGTTAATACGCCGGCAGCAGGTGATGATCATATCAAACACCCACAAGCTGCAAGCGGTCTGCTAAACGTAACGGCCACCTGGGTATTGAGCGATCATAAGATCAACGAGCATGCCCGCTCACACTCCTGTGAATCCAACCAGTAACACTTACCGTACAGTCCGGTCTGATCGTCTGATATGTCGCATATCTCGCCTAGGGGTGGTAAACGTCAGACCCCAGTAGCTCGATAAGTCATGTCGATATAAGGTCTATAAAAGTTCGAGAAACTACTGGTAACACTTACCAGTAAATATCAGCAACCCTGGCCAGGGATTTCCGGTTATAGCCAATCGAACACAGCACAACATCAACTCCCCATACCGGGAGAGATGAATCCCCTCCTATCGCTGATTTCCTCCATGTGATTCGGGACTGTACCTAAAAACCACCGTTTTGCACGCCCTCTTAGACGTGGTAAGGTGGAAATCAAAGCACAGTGTGAATCACATAAGACTCTATGACGATCTCGGGTCTACAGACTAACCTATACCAGTGTCACCAGAGAATTGCCATCTGACGTAAGGTATAATACCATCTGGAAGTTCTCGGCGAGTCCGTCCAGTATACCCAGTCTCCACTGAGCACCCGTATATCATCTCTGATGTCAAACACCAATGGATATGGGATCATCCATCGCCCATCTGTATGGGTCGAGAAGGTATACGCTAGTCTACTCTGGTATATCGATGCCCCGTCTCGATACACCCACAACTAGGGACCTTGAAGTATATACTTATGGACTACTATGTCCACACTAGTATGATCCGCATCATAGTCCAGGTAGTCAAGTACACATCCTAAGGGCTTTACCAACATGTAACAGAGAGACAATCGGTGTTCACGTTAAGGTAAAGAGCAACCAGATAGCATACTATCATGTCGAGCAAGAAAGTCCTCCCTATATATGTCCCAGCATCCACTACAATATACATCCTATGTACAGTAATGGCCTCTAGGGCATACATATAACTAACAATCTCCCACTTGCACTAGGGCCATCTGTAGAAGTGGTTGCAGTATCTCATACTCAACCATCCCATAAAAGTCTCTCTCTAGGAAAAGGCCTTTGTGAGTGGATCTGCCGTGTTGTCCTCTAAGTCTACTCTCCTAACCTCGATCACCCTGGAGAACAACTATCTCCATGATCAAGTGATGCTGCCTTAGAATACGTCTGGGTCACTGATGGGACCGGGGTTCCTGGGCCAAAGCCACACTTCCATTGTAACACAATGGTAGGAACCTAGTTCATCTCATGAACCAATATACACCCAAACTGCCTCTTTGGTAGTATCTTTAATAGCGATGTCACCAGCCTTTATCGTCTGTTGGAGATAGTGCCCTCATAGTCAATTATTGGATCGCAGGTACGTGATTGCAATGATTGCGGAGGACCTATACCGGTAGGACAGTCTTACTCGAGATGATAGTATGCTATCTGGTTTGCCTTTATCAGTCGTGTACATGTTCAGGTGACTGATTGCATGTTACACTTTGATAGAGCCCTTATGATCTTGCTTTACTACCAACAGTATGATGGCGATCATATACGTGAGAGTTGGGTAGTTTATATGCATATCCTTAATTGTGGTCCCTAGTCGTGGGAGTTTCGAGACAGGGCATCGATACTCCGGAGTAGACTAGTGTGTACAGTCGAGACCCCGACGAGGGGCGGTGGCCGGTCTCACAAGCCACTGGTGTCAGTTGGATCACCTAAGATGTATACAGGTGCTCATTGGGTTATGAGTACACCGGACAGGACTCGCCGGGAATCTGCTAGTTAGTATTATATCTACCGTCAGATAGCAGTTCCCTGGTGACATGTGTACAGGTTAGTTCATCGACCTGAGGTCGTCATTTGTCTCGTGTGAGTTCCCACTGTGCTTTGATTTCTACCCTACCACGGCTCAAAGGAGTCGTGCAAACAGGTAGCTTTTGGATACAGTCTCGAGCCATATGGAGGCACGTGAGCGGATCGGTAGGGGATTCGTCTCTCCCGGTATTGGGGGCGAGGTCGTGCTGTGTCTAGGAGAGCCATTACACAAATCCATGGCCATGGTAGGAGATTTACTGGTACGTACTCCAGTAGTATCTCAGGGTGTATTGAGGCTTCACTCCGACACGACTTATACTGCTATTGGGGGTCTGACGTTGCTAGCCCTCTAGGCAGATATGCGATACTCATTGACGAACGGACCGGACTGTATATACATTGTCACTGTTAGGCTCAGTAGGGTTTCTGGATGAGTTCGCTCATCGGCCTCCCTTGAGTGCGCTCATCGGTCTCCCTTGAGGTCAGTCCGTGGGCAGCCGTTACGCATTGCTAGTGCCACTGACGGTTTGTGTTTAAACCCACTGCCATGGTGCTGACGAGTCATTAGAGTCCCCCACAGACAGTTTCCCAAGTTCGGGCGAAACGTTGTAGAGGTCGTATGGTTTTATGGCAGGGTTCGGAAAATGCACGTGCGTTTACGCACGTGTTATTTTTCGGGCAGATAATACTGGTCGGCTTTGGTTTAAGCCGGATCCGAGTATTATATTGAGTAGGTATAATATCTTTGTCTCAGTTGCATTTGTATTCGGTCGTAATACAAATGCAGGTATATTTATACAGTTTCGGGGTTATCCTGAAAGTTGTTTCAGGATCACTTTTGGAAGTTGCCAGTTTCCAGTTTTCTATCAGCCGTCCTTTAACATTCGGTTAAAGACGGATTTATCTTTTCTTCAGTTGAGGTGAGTCAGTGTTCTAGAAGATTCTAGATGAGGTGACTAGGATTATTTGGTGTTATGTTTTCATTGGTTGCAATTATGTCTTGATGAGGTGTTTAAGTGACTCATGCTTTAACATTAAAGCATTTTGTTTAGCTAAAGATATTTCTTCTTGATATTTTGAGTGAGAAGCTTTCTTGTGGTCACCCCCCTTCTCCTACGGTCACCTCCCTCTTGCTATATATGGCCGGCCCTCTCTCTCCTCACACTCTCTCTCACTTGATATTTTCATTTTGACTAGAAAAGATTATGATAGTATTCGGGGTGTATGGAATTTTACAGTTCATTTCATTCCATCACCCGATTTCCACGGCAACTTCATTAACCGATCGTCCACGGATTTGGACGAAGTGAGACAAAGTCATCTACTCATTCTCTACATCATTCTTGGTCGTCTCTTTTAGCAAACTTGACGATCGAGTTGCCTCCAAATTTTTCCAGTGGCTTCTCTGTTGGATTTTGGGGTTTTTGGTAAATATCGTTTTGGCCCAGATTTTGTTACTGTTCACCAGTAAGTCGTGGGGCCCACTTTTTGATATTTGGTCGATCGAAATTTAAACACGTTAGTTTACAGTGCTTACATTATATCTCCGACCGGGAATGTCATTTGATCGGTAAACCGCGTTTAATTGCTATAGTTCTTTTAGACGGGTTTGCGAACGTGACATTCGCGTTGATGTTCTGTGTTGTGCTGTGATGTTGCGGATTTGTCGTGATGGATAGCATTGTGCAATGGTAGTACAGTTTGTGTTTATTTGTACATTTGATATTGCGGGGCGAGCGTCCAACTTGTGGACTGCCGTCACTGCCTGTTGTATAATATTCTTTTTGGGGCACGACCAGGTTGCGGTCGATGTACCTATTGTACTATTTTTCATTCCTGTACTAGGTTTTGCCCCGAGACGGAGTGCACGGATAACCGGGTTCTGGAGGGCAACGGGTCCGCATCTCATGGCTTTGGGAGGCAGAGGGGCCCCACTCTAGAATTGGCAGACTATTCGCCGCACTCGTAGGGGGTACAGGTTGACCCAAGGAGGGGTGCTCAATTTACCGGATTCCGTGAAGTGCCGGGTGTTCCATTCACTATGCTGTGGGGGACTGCCTCGCTTCAGGTTTTGGCGGGTAACTTGTCGCACCCGTAGGGGTCTAGGTTTCATTGCACAGGCTATCCACACGACAGGGGAACGTCGAGTTTCAGCAGCGGCTCTGTGAAATTCGGGGATCCCAGATTATCTGTATTGTTCTGTGATGCTTATTACTTTTCTGTAATGTTGCATACTATCACGCCTGGAGCGATTATGTATATTGGTTTATATACTATTAGATGTTGTATATGTTTTACACCCGCGCTAGTCCAGTCCCCGCTCAGTCGTTAGTTAAGTAACCTAACGGGTGATGACGGGACCCAGTGATGAATGCGGATGGCATATACGTACATTTTATTTTCGTTCTTTTCTGGTGTGATCGATTGATGGGACTGCATTGATTCTGATCAATGCAAAGTAAATCAAACCTGTATACAGTTGTTGGAACAATTTAAAAAGTGTTATTGCAAAGACGTTTCCTTTTGTTATGCATAGCGGTATTCAGTGGAATATCCAGCACCTCATTCGACGGGGCAAGGGCCGATATCCCTTCACCGGGACCGACCCCTTGGGCAAAAGTTTGCGTCAGGGTAATAACTTCACTATAGTCGATTACAAGTTGCTTTGCATAGCGGTATTCAGTGGAATATCCTGCACCTCATTCAACGAGGAAAGAGCCGAGATCCCTTTACCGGGAGTGACCTCTTTAGCAAAAGGTTTTCGCCACTATATTTTAAAAAGCTATCAGGTTCCTTCAGCGATATCAAGTTCACTACGCTAAAGGTTTTTCGCCAAAAACCAGCCGTAGCCCTCCGTCATTTCATATGGATGGTCAGTAGTATTCAAGCTATGTTGGTCTAGCCCTTAGCTAGGACATAGTGATTGGTAGCTGCTGGGGTGTTCACATGTTGCATAGATAGATGAGTTGGTTTGGGACAGTCGTACAGCCTTGTTGGCCCTTAGTCAAGGGCGAGTACGGGTGGGTTCAAATTAACAAGATAATGATGGGAAGAACTTGACATGTGACTTATGGTGGGCTGGCCCTTAGTCACGATCATAAGAGCATGGGGCAAAAACTATATCGGGAGTTTCTAAAGAAACTGAAACTTGCCAAGTATGCGCATACCATCTGGAGTATGAGTAACGTGGATGCATTCCATCACGTCATCATGCGATGAGAGTTGGATCCCGATTCCCACTGATGAGTTGGTTTACTCTTCGGGTGATCCCGATTGATTCTTCTTTAGGTTTGGAGGAGAATTTGACAGGACAGTGGGAGGTTTCCGGATTAGATAAAATGATGACCATTCTGATCTAGGATAGAGTGCACGCAGAGTGTTTCTTTTCTCTCTCTCTCTTTGGCAGCGACCTTTGACCGACCCTAGACTATGACTCAGTGACCAAGTTGACCAAACCTTCTTAAAATACTGGCTTTTGGATTGTCTGAGTTGCATAAGTCATTGCCACTCCTTCTTTTACCCTTTGAATTTCTCAGAACACCCGTATTACTACAGATATCCACTTCCATTGGATAGATCCATCGTATGGTTATATACGAACTCGAAGGGACTTCTTCGGGGATGGATCCAGGTTCAGGAGAAATAGAATTGGTTTATTCAGTTGTCTTTTATTATCACCTTCTCTCAGGTTGCGAGAGCTCCTTGGTTTAGGAGAGTACACCTATTACGCCTATTGGATAGTCTTATTCCAAACCATAGGCTGGTGCCGAAAGGTAGGGAATGAAGAAAACCAATTAGCCTAAGTAGGGTGTGCAGAAGGTAATATGTAAAGACAAAATAAAGGGATTAGAAAGAGTGCAAAGTAAATTGCGACTGATATCATTCACGACCAAAACCGCGTACTTCATCACCGCTCCTATTTCACCTTTAAAAAGAATAAGGTATTATTCAGTTGTCTTTTATCGTCACCTTCTCTCGAGATGCGAGTACTCCTTGGTTTAGGAGGGTACACCTATTATGCTTACTGGATAGTCTTCTTCCAAACCATAGGCTGGTGCCGAACGGTAGGGAAGGAAGAAAACCATTTAGCCTAACGATGGTGTACAGAAGGTAACGACTAAAGACAAATAAAGGGGATTTGGAGAGATGGCAAAGAGATATATGGTTGAAGTCATGAATTGGATTATGGAAGAGGCATTGCTATGAATACCAGGATACCCCTACGAAACATTTTCATGTTTCAGTGCATTGTTAAAGAAAAACTGTTTTTCCCGATTAGACACTTACTCCAAGGGTATGTATTTACCAGGTTTCATTCTCATATCTGTATGGTTTTACAGATGATGAGTGGGAGTAAGATATTGGGAATTAGGTGATTATCCTCATTATATCGGAATTCGTTGTAATTGGTGATATTTGAGGAAATCGCCAGGGTACAGTTTTCCACCTACAACGCACAGGTTTTGAGTTGTTTAACTCAGCGGACTTATACAGAGTATTGTATGTTGTCCAGTGTCCATCAGAACAAAGGGGTAGGTCATCGTACTATGTTCTGTTTACTTATAACTTCTCTAGTATTTAGACGAGTGTTTCGTAGAAATACAAGGTCTAAGTTTTGAGAAGTTGTGGGTATAAGAATAAAGTAGAGAACCAGGTGTCACAAGTATCGGGATTCTTCAAAGAGATCGAAGATGTAGATTCTTATGATTGGTATTCAGATGATAGTGATGGTTTTGAGAAACGTGTTTCTCTTTCAGGTTGCTCATAATTGGATGGATTCCTAAGTTGAGTCATGCTGATTAGCCTCTTTCCATTAAGATGATATACACTGGAGACAGCTGCATGGATTGAATATGGTTCCAATTAAATAAGTGCCAAAGTTTCTATATTGAATATAGAATAGTTCGTACCTTAAAAGATATTGAGGTACGGGGAGTTGTCCAGCTTTTGCTTAAAACCAGACTCTGGATAACTCAGGGCACGTTTCTGTAATGGCTGTTTGTGGGTTGACCCTGGCTATGACGAGGGTTGATATTCTACCATTTGGAAGATCAATAGTAATATTGTTCTTGACTCGCCACAGTTTTAGTAAAATGGATCTTTTTCAGAAAACAGTAGTGGGAGTATGGTAGAACTGGAAGTTATTCCAGAACCGCGAACGATTACGGAAAATTTAATAGGACCTATACATTCAATCAGGTTTGACATTCCAATAGCCACTCCGCAGATATGGTAGGTAACCTCAGACACCCGAGAGGTACTTCGGTAGGCTCAAGGACGGTGACAGGGAGGTTCTTATCTACCAAGACTTGACACTACTGTTGTTCCAGGCTATGAAACCCGATAGGAGGGTTGTCGTAGTCAGTGGGAGCAGCGGAAGCATAGTGGGGAAGATGCTTATGTCTATTTATAGACTTGAGCAGTTATAGCAGAGATAGATCATCTAATTTTGATATGACAGTCATGGGTTTGACTTCAATCAGAATAGGGGATGGATCTGTTAAGAAGGTAGTAGGGTGTGATGTCAAGGTATCTGGATGACATACACAAGGTAGGAAGTAAAATTCCTATACTACGATCGGTTGTACTGTGGTCGTCACACAGTTGTTTCTCCAGACAGGATATGGATATAATATTTGACATTCTGGTTTCTAGATCTATGGTTTTAGATCTGGATTTGGGTAGTTTCCCAATGTGGGTACTTTGACAGATATTCTAATGGTTTTTGGAATAGTTGACTCCTAGCATGGTGGTGTACCTGCAGGTGATGGAGTCACCCTCTCTAAAGGTGTCGTATAGACTAAAGGGGAGAGGGATGTGCATGATTGGCAGATCACTTGCTTAGGCAATTGAGTCAATCATGAGATGTCAAGTACCACACCTAATGTTGGTTTTGCACTAGATGTAATAAGTTTGTATTAATCCAATCCTGGAGAAACATAAGGAAGCAGTTTTAGAACATAAGTACATGTTCTACGGAATTGATGACGGCAGCCTCCTTCGGGGGACGATTATCATTCCGGGCATCAAAGGTGACATGGTTGACAGAGTGATTGTCAGAGTTATAGTTTTTCCCTCTGACGAAGAGGGACAGTATTATGGACAGGTGGTCCAAGAGGATACTGTGGGAAGCAAGGTGCCCGATACGGATTAGGTTCAGTGATCGATTCAGTCTAAGAAGTTTGGATATGGAGTTCATTATGAACTAAGGTCCCATCAGATATCCAGACATGTTCTAAGACAGGTAATACTCAATTCGGGAGATGGTTTTCTCCGCGAACTTGAGATTAAGAGAGATATAGAAAGATACTTCTAGGCGGATCCACTCACTGAGGCTATTTCTCGAACACAATAGTTTTACAAACGGGCTTTATCAAACTGATTAGTAGAGGAGTTGGATGTTCGGTTTCACACGGGCTGTGAGTAGTCGACATCGCAATATTAGCCTTGAGTGCAAGTGGGAGATTGTTGGAGATAGTGCCCTCATAGTCAATTATTGGATCGCAGGTACGTGATTGCAATGATTGCGGAGGACCTATACCGGTAGGACAGTCTTACTCGAGATGATAGTATGCTATCTGGTTTGCCTTTATCAGTCGTGCACATGTTCAGGTGACTGATTGCATGTTACACTTTGATAGAGCCCTTAGGATCTTGCTTTACTACCAACATTATGATGGCGATCATATACGTGAGAGTTGGGTAGTTTATATGCATATCCTTAATTGTGGTCCCTAGTCGTGGGAGTTTCGAGACAGGGCATCGATACTCCGGAGTAGACTAGTGTGTACAGTCGAGACCACGACGAGGGGCGGTGGCCGGTCTCACAATCCACTGGTGTCAGTTGGATCACCTAAGATGTATACAGGTGCTCATTGGGTTATGAGTACACCGGACAGGACTCGCCGGGAATCTGCTAGTTAGTATTATATCTACCGTCAGATAGCAGTTCCCTGGTGACATGTGTACAGGTTAGTTCATCGACCTGAGGTCATCATTTGTCTCGTGTGAGTTCCCACTGTGCTTTGATTTCTACCCTACCACGGATCAAAGGATTCGTGCAAACAGGTAGCTTTTGGGTACAGTCCCGAGCCATATGGAGGCACGTGAGCGGATCGGCAGGGGATTCGTCTCTCCCGGTATTGGGGGCGAGGTCGTGCTGTGTCTAGGAGAGCCATTGCACAAATCCATGGCCATGGTAGGAGATTTACTGGTAGGTACTCCAGTAGTATCTCAGGGTGTATTGAGGCTTCACTACGACACGACTTATACTGCTATTGGGGGTCTGACGTTGCTAGCCCCCTAGGCAGATATGCGATACTCATTGACGAACGGACCGGACTGTATATACATTGTCACTGTTAGGCTCAGTAGGGTTTCTGGATGAGTTCGCTCATCGGCCTTCCTTGAGTGCGCTCATCGGTCTCCCTTGAGGTCAGTCCGTGGGCAGCCGTTACGCATTGCTAGTGCCACTGACGGTTTGTGGTTAAACCCACTGCCATGGTGCTGACGAGTCATTAGAGTCCCCCACAGACAGTTTCCCAAGTTCGGGCGAAACGTTGTAGAGGCCGTATGGTTTTATGGCAGGGTTCGGAAAATGCACGTGCGTTTACGCACGTGTTATTTTTCGGGCAGATAATACTGGTCGGCTTTGGTTTAAGCCGGATCCGAGTATTATATTGAGTAGGTATAATATCTTTGTCTCAGTTGCATTTGTATTCGGTCGTAATACAAATGCGGGTATATTTATACAGTTTCGGGGTTATCCTGAAAGTTGTTTCAGGATCACTTTTGGAAGTTGCCAGTTTCCAGTTTTCTATCAGCCGTCTTTTAACATTCGGTTAAAGAAGGATTTATCTTTTCTTCAGTTGAGGTGAGTCAGTGTTCTAGAAGATTCTAGATGAGGTGACTAGGATTATTTGGTGTTATGTTTTCATTGGTTGCAATTATGACTTGATGAGGTGTTTAAGTGACTCATGCTTTAACATTAAAGCATTTTGTTTAGCTAAAGATATTTCTTCTTGATATTTTGAGTGAGAAGCTTTCTTGTGGTCACCCCCCTTCTCCTACGGTCACCTCCCTCTTACTATATATGGCCGGCCCTCTCTCTCCTCACACTCTCTCTCACTTGATGTTTTCATTTTGACTAGAAAAGATTATGATAGTATTCGGGGTGTATGGAATTTTACAGTTCATTTCATTCCATCACCCGATTTCCATGGCAACTTCATTAACCGATCGTCCACGGATTTGGACGAAGTGAGACAAAGTCATCTACTCATTCTCTACATCATTCTTGGTCGTCTCTTTTAGCAAACTTGACGATCGAGTTGCCTCGAGTCAGAGGCGGGAGCCCGTTTAAAGAATCGGTGATGTGGTGTCACCTCGACGAGGATATCGGAGATCGACGGGATCGGAGCAGCCGCAACGGAGCGTGGGATGATGGTTAAAGAACGAAAGACTCGGATCGTTCGGTACAATCTTTCTACACTCTTTACAGTATGTTCGTTTAGCAATAATGGCAGATCCGGGTTAAAGTATACAATAGCGCCAGTTTAAAAGTTTTTATTCCGCATTTGGCGTCTGTAGACTGCCGGGGCGCTAGCGTAGACTTACATCGTCTAGTTTGCCACGGTATCTAGCTTGGAACTCTTCCAACATACCGTCCCTCCACCGAGGGTAAAGACAATGCCTGCGACTGACATTCAGTCGTCCTTATCACCCTGGAATCTTTCCAGTGATTCTCTCCAGGATCGATTGATACCATCTCAGTACAACTAGTGAGTATCCTAACATCCAATTAGATCTATCTCATAGATCAAAACTTTGGATTTAGAAGGTATCACTTTGATCCTATATGGAGAATCATTGTGATAAGCGGAAATTTATCGATCGTAGCATAGGAAACACCTTCCCTATCAAGAGTATGTCAACCATGTACTCTACGAGGATCATCTTCCATTTTGATGAAGTCAAACTCTTTGATTACCACATCAAAACAGATGTTCCAACTCCGCGATGCCTGCTTTATCACATAAAACATCTTGCTCACGTTTCCGCTGCTCCCACTGTCTTCGAAGCACTCTGGCTATGTACTTATAGACGCTCTCTTCTATAACATCATTTAGAAAAGCAGTTATGACACCCAACCACCAGATATCGTAGTCATGGTATGTAGCCATGGCAAGTAGGATCTGGATGGACTTAAGCATAGCTCCTTAGAAAAGGTTTCATCATAATCCATACCTGGTCAATGATGCAAACCTTTAACAAGTCTAGCTTTGAAAGTCTCAACTTTTACATGTGCACCAAGTAATCTTCTCAAGATATACTTGCTCATGATGGGGATTTAACCCTTCAGATAAAGCAACCAAAGTCCATACTTTGTTGGTGTATAAGGATTCCATCTCAGATCGATAAGCATCCAGCCACTCTTACAGAGTCCCACTCCTGATGGCCAGCTCGAAACTAGTTGAGTCATTATCTCATGATGCAATCGTCGCTCCCACTGTCATAGAGAAACCAAAGTATCTCTCAGGTGGGTGAGGAACCCTACTAGATCAGCGGAGAGGCTGAGGTTCGTTGGAAACTATTGAATCCTTCGATTCTACCAAATCATCAACTGTAGTTTGTATAGCTGGAACCTTTCCAGTGCTACATAACAGACCTTGCCTCGAGCTTGTCCGGATTTTGCTTTTTAGACAGGCCGGACAACCCCAAATCTTAACAAACTTAATATATGGGCTCTTCCCTTTCCATATCATATATGAAGTGGTAGGCAACTGATTTGATTTAAACCCTATTCAATAGGTATGCAGCTTCTCAAGTGCATAACTCCCAAAAGGAAAATAGGAAACTCAGTAGTACTCATCATAGAGCACACCATATCACATAGGGTGCTATTGCTCCGCCCCGATATACCATCGTGCTATGGTGTATATGAAGGAGTAATGCTGAGAGAGAATCTCATTCTCCTTTAGAATAGTCCAGGAATTCCGTGCTCAAGTATTCTCCTCCTTGATCACATCAAAGGACATAATACTTATATCCGTTTTGGTTCTCTACTTCTAACTTATATTCTGTGAATATCTCAAAAGGTTCGGACTTGTGTTTCAACAGGAACATATGTCTGAATCTTGAGAGATTATCAGAGAATGTAATAAAGTAAAAGGAACTGGTCTTGGCATATGTAGACAGGGGACCTTCATACATCAGCATGTATCAATCCCAAAAGTTCACTAACTCTTTCTCTGTTTCTAATAAACAGAGCTGTGGTCATCTTATCTTTGTTACATGACCGGCAAGTTTCACAAGATGTAAATTCAAACAAATTTAAATATGCATCTATGTGTAACTTAGCTAGTCAGGTCACATTGATATGACCTAGTCTATAATGCCTCAAGAAGGATTCGTTCATTTCTGAATTCTTTCTCTTGTGTGTGTTCTGTATACTAAGAACTGTAGTTTGATTTAGAACGTTAATGCTTTTAGATAACGTGCCTGAACCGATCAACTCTTGATTTAGGAAATGTTCAAAACATTATCCAACAATACAAAATTTTATCATTTCTTTACTAATAAAGAGACTGATATGATTTTGTATATCAGGTTCAGTATCTAATAACATTCGTTCAGAATCAATGTACTGGTAATACAGGGTGATAGTGACCAACAGACTTGGCTGCAACATTTGCACCGTTTTCTGTCTCATGAAACTTATCACCCGTTCTTAGTTCTCTACCTTTCTGTAGCCCATGTAACAAATTACATATCTGGGATCCTGATCTGGTATCAAATACCCAGGACGTAGAGGATACAGAGAAACAGTTCTTTGTAATGAACACACCCGAAGGAGATGCATCATATGCACTTTCTTCGTTTGGGTGGTATAGGAATTCTGGTATTCCCCTATTTCCTGCTCGGTCTTATAACAATTATAAGTTAGAGCGGGACCAACGTTCCCCAGCTCAGTATAACAAGAGGGTTCGGTCAATATATCCGTTTTATTATCTTGATTAAGGCGTGATATGGTCGCTACCTGGAGAGAGAGAGAGAAGAAAACACTCAGCGTATGCTCTTGCAAGATCAGATTGGTTATTATTTTATCTAATCAGGATGGCTCCCACTGTTTTTATCAAATCTTCCTTCAAACCCTAAAAGGAAAGACTAGCCGGGATTAATTACACGCTACAAGTTCGCCAATCTTTCAGCCAGGCCAGTGTGAGTACTTTGAGGGAGGTTCCCCGTGCTTTCGCACGGACCTAATTACAATAAACCCCGTTTTCCTAGGGGCGTAACCCCGTTGACACCTTTCTAGACACCTACTTGATCGGCTAATTGTAATGTGTAAAACTCTCCCAGGAGTAACTCTTACTCGCAGCGGGTATCGGGATCCAACCATCTCATAGAAGGTATGCAATCTCATTGCAAATTTCAACACTTGAAATTCCCGATAATATTTTGCCCCTAGCGTCCCATGACCTTGACGCAGGCCAACAAACCACAGTGTGCTAATCAAGTTCAACCCGTCATTTCTTGATTGAATTAAACCCACCCGCACGACCCTTGACGCAGGCCAACAAAGTCGCACGACTACCCTAATCTAATCTGCATCATATGCATAAGCAAATAAATACTAGTTAGCTACCGCACACTACGCCTTGACGCAGGCCAACAAACGTAGCACGAATACTAAGTAGGACTTATCTGAAATGACGGAGGGCTACGACAGGGTTTTTTGAAAACCTATTGCGTAATGAACTTGATATCATTATAGAATAAAATAATTTTAAAATGGAGTGTTTTTGAGGCTTTTCTAGTTTTGCTAAAGGGGTCACTCCCGGTAAAGGGATCGTCGGCCCTTTCCTCATCGAATAAGGTGCAGGATATATCACATATACCGCTGTGCAAAGCAAAAACTATAGAAGAAATCAAAAGACAAACCGAGGGTTGTAGCATCTGCCAGTTATTGCTAAAGGGGTCACTCCCGGTGATGGGATCTCGGCCCTTTCCTTATCGAATAAGGTGCAGGATGTTCTACAAGGAACACCGCGACGTAAAGCAAGAACTGTAGCTACCTGTTTTTGAAAATTCGATTCCACAACATCTTAGGTTTCTTTTCTTTCATTAATCACATTAATGAAGTCCCATCATTTAAATCACCTAAACATCACAGATAAATACGACGTACACTTATGCCATCCGCATTCGCCTCGATGTCCCCTCGTGCACCGTTAGGTTAGGTAACTAATGGCAGAGCGGGGCAGGGCTAGCGCGGGTGTAAAACATAAGTAACGTCTATATAATATATCATATACAACTATATACAATATCTATCACAACATATCAAATGATCACATCACAGATATCACAGCAGAAGAAACATATGAAACATTGGATATAATAGGACGTCCGTGTTTTCAATACGAGCCAGTATAAAACACGGATTCTACGGTCGCGATGAATAGCCAAACCCATACCCCTAGACCCCTACGAGAGAGGCAAGCAACCCTACCAATTCTAGAGTTAGGAGACCCGGACTCGACTCCTCGAGTTGGTCTCCCACTGGACTCTAGAACCCTGTTACTTATGCTCTCCTCCTTGGGTTTATCCTAGTGCGGAAAAGTAAATAATATACAAATGGTGACATCATCCACAACCTGGAAGTGCCCCAATAAAAGAATATTACATACAAGTTATTTACATGAATGAAAATGAAAAACTCTCATCTCACATAAAATCCCCGGCTATTCAAACACGACGATCAAATATAACATATCCAGCAACACATAACATCACATGTCATCAACGTAAGTAAATATGCCCATCCCAATTGTCGTTGACATATAGCAACAAAACCGGCGATATCATATATTACGCTTACGGTCGCAGAAAAGAAAGTGTAAAACTACAACAGTTGGAATCCGCAACCTTCTTAGACATCACATGCCTAACTAAATGAATTCCTTAGACATCGCATGCCTAACAATTATAAACCCCGCATTTTAGTCACTTTATCGAAAACTCTTTTCAATATCAAGTCGGCAATTAAAAAGATTCCCGATATCCAGAACGAATGCTCATCGCAAACTTTAGTGGACAGCCGCACCCCCGATACCGTCGACGAAGTGCACTAAGGCGGAACACCGCTGCCGCGAGCACCCAAACAGATGCTTTTTGGCAACGGGGTTCTCCTACAGTCACTTGGTCGGGGCTATGGGGTGTAGCTGTCTATTAAGTTTACCGGCGAGTATCCGCGTACGCAACGTGATTGCGACGGAGTTTTGATCACATCAAAATCCCGTGGTAACCGATCAAGTGAGACTAAACTGCTATGTTTATAACATTCAAATTAGCTATCTCATAACTATTTGTGGATTCCAAATATTGTATCACATTCCAGATAAATAGAAAATGTTAAACTTTCCGATCGAACAATCAAACACCCAAGTTTTCCCGAAACAGCTCAACACATGAAATAAGTTTAAAAACATTCACTTCATGCCACAGTACCAACGGTCCAGCCGTAGAAGGGTTAAGCCAACGCCTCACATGTGGCACGCCGTACTGCCCTAAACCTTAAGGTTCAAAGGGCAGTTCAAGACGGTCATATAATCGAGTTAAGGTTTGTTGTTTTCTAGAGGGTCTATCGCGTTACTTGCACTACTTAGAACGTTATTAAACTACGGAAAAATCCAACAATTGGAAATTTCCCGGCATGGGAAAAAGTGGGTATTTATATCCGGTCGAACTTTTTAATATGTTCTAAATTACCCAGAAAAACACATAGACGAAGTTAAATAAACCGATCGAATCATTGAAACAACCCAAAAAATTCAACTGTTGAATATAAGTTAAAAATTCCCAAAAAACACAGCACTTACAGAGAGAGATTACTGTGCAAACCACGTGTCAAAATTCACTACTATGGCCGCGGAACCGCCGCGCAAGCCAGGGTGGGGCCGCGGTTCCGCGGCTCCTTAGTCGATTTGTGGTCACGTGCTTCACAGTAACTCCTATAAAACCCTGCTGAATTTTTTGACAATTTTTAATTAGGAAAAATACACAGTTACAGAAAATGTACAGAGAGGGTTAATGGTTAGGGTTTCGCGGTTCGATGGGATTTCTAACATCGTCTACACATCGCCTAAAGCTCTAGCTAGGCTCTGATACCACTGTAGGGTTCCTAGGCACACTCAAGAGGTCCCAGAAGGCATCTACCATGCCAAATACAAATATTTATGTGCCGAGAAACCCTAATGAAAGATCGTTAACTAGAGGATAGGCGAAAAAAAAAAGCAAGCAAACGAATTTGCTACTAAGTGAAAGGGACTACAACCTTTGTAGATTCGGTCCTCCACTTCTTTAGCTCCGTGTTGACGTCACTCCGCTGCGATCATCGGAATCCCGGACTCTAGCGTTGGTTTCGTCGGATAAATGAGCGGGCTAGGTCGTTGACTTCGGTGCCGAAGATGATATACGTCGAGGCGACTCAAACTCAAGCTCCATCTTCACTTGGTCATAAACCTTGTGAAGAAAACACCCTATACAACATGGCAAGTGGTAGAGGATGAAGAAATAGGAAGTGGGTTCACTTTGGATTTGGATTTCTCACTTGATTTCAACACTTGAAATTTTCTAGCAAGCTTTTTTCTCTTCATCAAGAAGAAGAAGAAGAAGGAAATGAAATGAATTATTGTCAAAAAAGAAAATTCAAGTGAAGACTTATCATAATGCAACCATGGGTGAAGTTAACCTTTGTAGAGACTAAACTAAGGTTTAGGTAATGGTTAGGTTAAAGAGCAAAACAAAATGGTTAGACTTTTCAAAGATGCATAAAGCATCATAAAGTTTCAAATGAAGACAAAGAGAGCCACCATTTTATTTCACTAAAAATAAATAAATAAAATGAATAAAACCCTAACCATTAACCTAAACATAGTGTTATCCAAACACACACCCAAGTTTGAATGTATCATCAAACATGATACAAACTAGTGCACAAAAATATATCATATATACAACTTATGCACTTCAAGTGAGAAAATCAATCTTAAGTGAACAAATACTAGTTAATGTAAAGTAATATATTAAATATATAATTATACATTAAATTATTAAATCAACACTTGATTTAATGATCCGGTCATACTGCATATAACCGACTAATATCAAGTGTATCAATATATCGAATCAACACTTGATTCGGTAACCCGGCTATATCTTATATAACCGTCCGATGATACAAATCGCGAGAATAGAATTCAGTATCAAATACTGGTATTATTCTCGGTCCTGCACATATCTCATATGCGCTCCTATTTCGTTTCGCTTGAGCCAGGAAACCTCTGTGTAGGACTCTAAAGACTCGTCAATACGCCGGCAGCAGGTGATGATCATATCAAACACCCATAAGCCGCAAGCGGTCTGCTAAACGTAACGGCCACCCCGGTATTAAGCGATCAGAAGATCAACCAGCAAGCCCGCTCACACTCCTGTGAATCCAACCAGTAACACTTACCGTACAGTCCGGTCTGATCGTCTGATATGTCGCATATTTCGTCTAGGGGTGGTAAACGTCAGACCCCAGTAGCTCGATAAGTCGTGTCGATATGAGGTCTATAACAGTTTGAGAAACTACTGGTAACACTTACCAGTAAATCTCAGCAACCCTGGCCAGGGATTTCCGGTTATAGCCAATCGAACACAGCACAACATCAACTCCCCATACCGGGAGAGACGAATCCCCTCCTATCGCTTATTGCCTCCATGTGATTCGGGACTGTACCTAAAAACCACCGTATTGCATGCCCTCTTGGACGTGGTAAGGTGGAAATCAAAGCGCAGTGGGAATCACACAAGACTCTATGACGATCTCGGGTCTACAGACTAACCTGTACCAGTGTCACCAGAGAACTGCCATCTGACGTAAGGTATAATACCATCTGGGAGTTCTCGGCGAGTCCGTCCAGTGTATCCAGTCTCCACTGAGCACCCGTATATCATCTCTGATGTCAAACACCAATGGATATGGGATCATCCATCGCCCATCTGTATGGGTCGAGAAGGTATACGCTAGTCTACTCTTGTATATCGATGCCCCGTCTCGATACACCCACGACTAGGGACCTTGAAGGATGTACTTATGGACTACCATGTCCCCACTAGTATGATCCGCATCATAGTCCAGGTAGTCAAGTACACATCCTAAGGGCTTTACCAACATGTAACAGAGAGACAATCAGTGTACACGTTAAGGTAAAGAGCAACCAGATAGCATACTATCATGTCGAGCAAGAAAGTCCTCCCTATATATGTCCCAGCATCCACTATAACATACATCCTATGTACAGTAATGGCCTCTAGGGTATACATATAACTAACAAGAACCACCCGTACAAGTCCTTGACTGATCCAAAATGACCGCACGACTGTCCCAACCAATCGCATTGTGTGCTACAGAAAAATATTACATAGCTATCGAACACTACCCCTCGGCTGAGCACGAAATACGTAGCACGAATACTAAGCAATACCAATCTGAAATGACGGAGGGCTACGGCTGGGTTTTTGGCGAAAAACCCGATAACGTAATGAACTTGATATCGTTGAAGGAACCCGAGCAGTTTTGAAAAAGGAGTGGTTTAGGCTCCGCTTTTGAAAAACTTCTGTTTTTGAAAAAACCGAGTAATCTACAATATAGAATTTCGCTCAAGAGGTCACTCCCCGTGAAGGGATCTCGGCTCTTGCCTCCTGGAATGAGGTGTTGGATATTCATGACCAAACACCACTGTGCAAAGTGATAGAATATAACTACAGTTTTTCGAAATTTGTTCCAACAACATCTTTTAGGTTTATTTTCTTGCATTAAATCAAAATTAATGTTGTCCCATCATTTAACCTATCACACCAGAAAAGAACAAAAATATGATGTATGTATATGCCATCCGCATTCGCCACGGGGCCCTGTCATCACCTGATAGGTTACTTAACTAACGACAGAGCGGGGGCTGGACTGGCGCGGGTGCAAAACATATACAACATCTACTAGTATATATAAGTATATATAACATTCGTTCCAGGCATGATAATAAGCAACATCATAGAATCTCAGCCAACAATACAGAAAGGTGAATAATCTTGGAGCCCCGGGTTTTATTAGAGCCGCAAATAAAACCCGACGTTCCCGGTCGTGTGGATAGCCTGTGCAATGAAAACCTGGACCCCTACGAGCGTGGCAAGTTACCCGCTAATCCCAAAAGTGAGGTAACCCCCTTCAACAAAGTGAATAAGCCACCCAGCTGTAACACCTGAGAATGCGTTTAGTGACTAATTATATTTTAATATGTGATTTTTTAATAAAATTTTACCAAATTGCTTTTTAAATATTTTATAAAAAATTAATAAACATTTTTCTAGAATTTTCCTAAGCTTGCACAAACCTGTGCATGTAAACTAGGGTTACAATTTAGGGTGAACCATGTTAGGCAACCATGGTGGTCTAACCCCTTCTTGTCAAACTATTTAGTTCTAGTCAAAGTCTTAGTTTTGGGTTAAGAGTGATTAGGGTATTGTTTTGATTTTAAATTTTAAAATCCTTTTGGTTGACTTGAGGGAAGGAGAGAGAGTATGCATGGTGGCTTGGGCACATGCAAGCATTTATGTTGAAATGACAGATGGGTGGCTTTGAGGTTGAGTCACAATCCATCTCATTTCAAAGCTTTTTGCTATCTTTCAAACTCTATCACTCACATCTTCTCACTCTCTCACACACACACACATCACAACATCAGCTGCATCAGCAGCAGCACTCTCTTTAACAACAGCCCCTAACCTCATTTCAAACACCCAGCAGCAGCTGCACAAGCAACAACAGAAGTTGCAGTAGCAGCAACACCATACAACAAACCCTCAACAACAACAACAACCACAACAGCAGCAGCAGGCACAACAGTAACACCAGCAGTAGTTGCAAAGCTGCAGCATCAACAATAACAACAGCAGCAGCAGTTCAGGCAACAACAGCAGCAGTTCCAGGCAGCAACAGCAACACCCCAGCAGCTCCATCCCCTCTTCTCCTTCTCCTTCTCCTTGTTGTGAGGTTCTTAGTGGGGTATAACTTCGAAACTCCTTCCTTGTTTGCTTAGTTCTGTCGACATAGCTTCGATTAGCAGTAATTATACGATTTTGTGCTTGTTTTGGTGATTTGTGTGAAGTTTGTTTAAGGGAGGTTAGTGTTGGGTAGACTAGCCTAAGTAAGTATTGTTAGGGCCAAATTAACCTAGGAAAACCCCAGATTACACTAAAATACCCTCAGTTTTCAAATTGTACAAAACTTGACATTTTTTTTGGACAAAACTTAGCTTTTTGAAATCTGCTGTTACCCCTGTAAGTTCAGAATGAAATTGAGTGGACCATAGCCTACTGGTGACACCCTAACCCCACCACCAGTGCCCGACCCCACCACTCCAACCTACGGCCGCCGGAAAATTCATTCTGGCCGCAAATTGCGGCCAGACCAGGGAGTTAGGAGCTAGGGTTTTGGTACAGGTGTCTGCTACATTTTTTAGGTCCATGGTATATATAGTTTTGTAATATTCTAACCTGGGTAAAATCTAGGGCAGTATGTCGTTTTCTGGTATTTTTAGTTTGCGCGATACGCGAGTGGATTCTGTGATTCAGCGTATCGCGGCGTATCGGGTTGAGTTTTAGGCACACGCACACGTTCCAGCGGATCGCGCGCACGCGCGTTAATTCGCGACGCGAGTTTCTAGTTTCGTTCCGATATCGCGTTTTACGAGATTTTGATTATATTGGGATTCTTGTGTAAATTCCAGGTTCGCAGGCGGGTACGTCAGACGCCGCCAGAAAATGGAAGCAGGTGGTCGGCTATACTTAGCACGCGACCAGGTGAGTAGATTTAACATCTACGGGGAAATCCCCCGTATGGCGTTAAGCGTCAGGGCGTAATAGGATATTTAGTTTTATGTGTTCATATAGACATACTAGAGTAGCATACCTTTTGTTATATATAGAACTGGTAGTATAGAACACTGCACTGTCACTAACGGTACAAGTTGCATGAGCACAACTTATATGCTACTCTCACACCGTTAGTGATTGCCATGACACTCACAGTATAGGATTGCTAGAAATCATTTATTATATTGATTCCGTTTTATTGACGTTGTCATGATTTGCCACATATTGGCATATGTTATATTCATACCATGTATACTATATACTTATGGTTGTGCATACCTTCGTTGATATATCACTACCTGTGCACATGCACCCTTATATTTCGTCATAGTACATATATATCTTGATATGTTTACCCTTGTGCCCTATACATCACATATATTCAGACTTGGGCACACATACATTACATGTTCATACTTGCGCCTTATGCATCACATATATTCATACTTGGCACAAATACATCACATGTTCATACTTGTGCCCTATACGTCACATATATTCATGCTTGGCACAGATACATCACAGATTCATGCTTATGCCACATATATCATCTATTCGTACTTGGACACATATACATCATATGTACACCTTAGCGCACATGTACATTGCTACATTCACTTAGCATCCTTATCTTTCACACATCCATACATATACTTATATTCATATGTTACATACATGGATGATATTGACTTGATTTGAAAACTAAGGGACCGCATATGATATTTTCCAAACTGGATCTTTTAAAAAGAGCGGTTTTCCCTTTCTTCTACTCTTAGCGTCATACGACGCATGGCATTGATTTACACATTAGATTGATTTATGTGATTTCTGGATTTGGGAACCGGAGTACTATTTTAAGAAACTACGCACTATTTAAAAACCCGGTTTCCCTTGATATGATATTTCAGTGCGTCCACTATGTGTTTTCTCGGTGCTAGAGTGATACATGTGAACCAGAGTCGAGGAGCTGGACGAGGCCGATTGCGGGTACATGGTGGACCTGGTATGGTACCCCGGGGTGAGAACGGATCGCTTTGCAGTAGACGGTGAGCCTGGCAGAGGGACTACTACCTACCGGTGATTGGTTGGATCTGGCAGTTATCCGGAGGATACTGACCAGAGTTGAGAGATGGATACGGGACGACTCGTACTGCCGGGGCAGAGGGCCGATACCGCAGACAGAGCCCGTGGGCTGACCCGGACTGACGGATGCTCGAGATATGAGGTTTTGCGTGTCGATGCTGGACATGAGTTTTCTTGATATTTGTGTGCCGATGTTGGGCACTCACGATTTTATGAGATTACAGGATTTGAGGGCCGATGTGGATTACGGCGCCTGAGTTATACTGGGATTTGGGTGTATTGATAGACACCAGTTATTTTTCCACGTTGACACTCTGTGTAGACATTATTTCTTCCCGTACTCAGCATTCAGTACTTGACATCTCATCCTGTAGCTAGCATACCTGATAGAGTACACATGTTCCATATCATCACATACCCTGCTCATCATATATTGCGTTGTTAGATTACATTGCCATGCCTCATTATCACATATCTTGCTCATTACATAGAGATGTTATTAGATCGCACTTGTTGCATGATATTGAGCATCCAGTTCATCATATAGATGTTACCTGCTGGCATAGGTTAGAGTATCGCAGCACGTGCATACTCACGATTACCTTTATATGTTACCTACTACTCACGAGTTGGCAACTAACCCTTGTTGTGCCACAGTGCTTGCAGGTTTCCTTTTGGAGTAGTCGCGGCTGGCTGTTTACCGCATCTTTTGACACAGATACCATTGCTGAGGCGTGTTAGCCCTTTTGCTATTAGGTGGGTTTCGTACGGTATCTGTTTACTTTCAGTTGTATATTGATGTATCTAGTATTCTCCATCTACCTTTATGTATTAACTTAGAGACAGTTGTGAGGACGACGTATGTTATTTTGTACTCTGTTGTCGAGCTCGCTGTGAGTCGACTTTATTTATGCAGTTCTATATTTCTTGCTGTCTCCATTTCATTTTTTTTCTCAGTCGTACATTATCATTGTGATGCTCTATTCATTCCACATGTCATTTTACTTACATCTCGTCTTTTACCCGCTTCTCGGGACAAATTTTTATAAAGGAAATGTTGCCAAAATTATTTAAACAACACTTGAACTTAAAAAGGGTTTCTACTAAACTAATTAAAGTTTTCTAAACATTTATAATTGTTTTTACAAAAATGTTTTAACACTCTAAATTCAATGGTTTTGATTTCTGGGTTTCGGCTTACTTAGTCGCGTTACGCCTGTAGACATTACGTGGTTAAGTGCCGGTCACGGGCCGAACTTCGGGTCGTGACAAAGTTGGTATCAGAGCGTAGGTTTTCCCTTCGGAGTGTAGGATGAACCTGGTATGATGGAGTAGGTAGCTGCAGCAGAGTGGCATGGCGTATGTATGTTCCGCGACATACTCACGACGCGGTACTCCGCCTAAGCGACCTTAAGACTATTTGATTGAAATTCCTTCTTGATTATATATACATTCTAGCAATTCGATTTCCGTATCCTCATCGAATCCTACTTCTTCAGCCATTATGCTGCCACGGACTACGAGGGCATAGAGAGCGGCCGCGAGGGCCGAGATGCGAGTTGACTCATCTGAGACGAGGACTGATCCGGGTAGTACCCCTGTTGCACCTGAGCAGACTATCCCTCCTATGACAGATCAGATCGCCACACTAGGGGCTGGTATGCAGGAGATGCGCCAGACGGTGGGATCCAGTATGCAGGAGATGCGCCAGATGATAGAATCGCTAGTTGAGACGCTTCGGGCACAGCGACCAGAGGTAGCTCCACCAGTCACTGGGACCGCGATGGTACCTACCGTACAACCAGTTTCCCCTGCAGCCACGGAGGTGATTACAGTATCGTTAGCAGAGTTCATGAGGCTGAAGCCTCCGGTCTTCACAGGCACCGATGCAGCCGAGGACCCACAGTCTTTCGTTGATAGGATGGCCCGGATATGCCGCTCCTTCAAATGCTCAGATGCGAGATGGGTAGAGTTCGCGAGCTTTCGCCTGGAAGGACTTGCGCAGAAATGGTGCGAATCGGTTGAGATGGGCAGAGCAGCAGGTCTTCCTCCTATGACCTGGACAGAGTTCGTGACGATGTTCCTTGCCCGCTTCCTTCCCCAGAGTGTTAAGGATGCCCGAGCACGCAGATTTGAGTCCGTGCGCCAGACGCCAGAGATGACCATGGCAGAGTATGATGTGCTATTCACCGAGCTATCAGTCTATGCTCCGTACCTAGTGGCTACTGAGGAGTTGCGAGTCAAGAGATTTGTTCGAGGCTTGCTTACCCCACTGTTCCTCGCGATCAGCGCACAGCATTACGAGACATATGCAGCAGCCGTAGACGCAGCCCTATTAGTCGAGGCGCGCCTTGCAGAGACTTCGACAGTTCTAGGGCCGAAGAGGGTTCATACTGATGCATCGGCACAGAGATGGTCATTCAGGCGCAGCGACAGACACCTTGCTGGTGGCAGAGACTCGAGACGAGGTCAGCTTTTCAGCTCTTATCCCCAGGAGGGTCAGCCAGCATCATCCGGATGTTTCCGTTGCGGGAGTTCTTATCATCGTGTTCGAGAGTGTCCTGAGATACCCCGTAGGGAGGCAGCCGTACCACATGTCACACTACCACCTTCACCACCTCATAGGGTGTTGCCCATTGTACCCATAGTTGCTCCGTGTCAGACTCAGGCACAGAGAGGCCGTGGTCGCAGAGGGTTTGTTCCTAGAGGACGAGGCGGACGAGGGAGAGGACAGCCAGCCACCGGCTGAGTACAGCCAGTTGCTAGTAGGGGACCGCCAGTTGCAGGTGGAGGACAGGCACGGGTTTTCGCGTCGACGCATCAGGACGCCCAGGCGTCCAATGCGGTGGTTTCAGGTACCTTATCAGTATGTTCTGTTGATGCACACGTATTTTCGATCCCGGATCCACGCACTCGTACGTTTCCACACATTTTGTGCCGAGTTTGGGTAGAGAGTCTGGGTTGCTTGAGCAGCCGCTTGTTGTGACCACTCTAGTGGGGGAGTCGTTTGTTGCTAGGTACATGTTCCGATCCTGTGTTGTCCGTATTGGCGAGAGAGTTTTGCCTGTCGACTTGATCCTTCTTGAGATGTTGGACTTCGACGTTCTTTTGGGCATAGATTGGTTAGCCACATGCTACGCGTCTGTGGACTTCCGCGTGAAGACAGTTAGATTTTGTTTTCCCGACGAGTCGGCTTTTATTGTGCAGGGGGACCGTGGTGCCGCCCCTCACAAATTGATTTCTTCTTTTCACGCTGGACAGCTTTTGAGTAAGGGATGTCAGGGATTTCTAGCCTATGTTTGTGACACTAGAGCCACAGAGGTTCCGCTGGATCAGGTTCCGATTGTATGTGAGTTCCCTGACGTATTCCCTAACGAGCTTCCTGGGCTACCGCCTGAGCGTGATGTTGTGTTCTGTATTGATTTGATTCCCGGCACAGGGCCTTTTTCTATACCGCCTTATCGGATGTCCCCGGCGGAGCTTACTGAGTTGAAGAGTTAGTTGCAAGATTTGTTGGACAAGAGACTCATTTGACCTAGTGTTTCTCCTTGGGGTGCTCCGGTCCTGTTTGTTAAGAAGAAGGACGGTAGTTTGCGTCTGTGTATCGACTACCGGCAGCTGAACCGGGTGACCGTGCGGAACAGGTATCCTTTGCCATGCATCGACGATTTGTTCGACCAGTGTCAGGGGGCAGGGTATTTTTTGAGGATCGATTTGCGATCAGGCTATCATCAGCTGCGAGTTCGACAAGAGGACATTCCGAAGACAGCTTTCCGTACGCGTTATGGCCATTATGAGTTTTTGGTGATGTCGTTCGGACTCACCAACGCGCCAGCAGCTTTCATGGACATGATGAACCGTATATTCAGACCGTATCTTGACTTGTTCATCATCGTATTCATTGACGATATATTGGTGTGTTCCCGGAGCAGAGAGGAGCGCGAGCAGCACCTGCAGATCACACTGCAGACTTTGAGGGAGCACCGGCTTTATGCAAAATTATCTAAGTGCGCGTTCTGGCTGGACAGCGTAGACTTCTTGGGCCACGTGATTACACGGTATGGTATATGTGTAGACCCGAGGAAGGTCGAGGCCGTTCGGAGTTGGCCCAGACCTACATCCGTTATTGAGATACGCATCTTTCTAGGACTGGCCGGCTACTACAGGCGATTTGTACAGGATTTCTCCCGTATTGCTGCACCTTTGACCGGATTGACCCGGAAGGGAGTTCCTTTCGTTTGGACGAAGGAGTGCGAGCGCAGTTTCCAGCAGCTACGGACTTGTTTAACTACGGCGCCGGTGTTATCATTGCCTTCAGGATTAGGCGGGTCTGTAGTCTATTGTGACGCCTCACGAGTGGGGCTAGGGTGCGTATTGATGCAGCACGGCAGGGTGATCGCATATGCTTCCCGGCAATTGAAGAAACATGAACAGAACTACCCCACTCACGATTTGGAGATGGCTGCAGTGGTCTTTGCACTTAAGATCTGGCGACATTACCTCTATGGCGAGTCGTGCCAGATATTCACTGATCACAAGAGCCTAAAGTATATATTTCAGCTGCGAGACCTGAATCTCCGACAGCGCTGTTGGATGGAACTGGTGAAGGACTACGACTGCGAGATCTTGTATCACCCGGGCAAGGCTAATGTAGTAGCAGATGCTTTGAGCAGGAGCCTCGAGGGTAGTCTATCATGTTTGAGTGTAGTACAGGGGCAGTCGTCGGTAGATTGGCAGATATTATGCGACAGCCGAGTGCAGTTTGAGTTCACGCAGATGGGGGGACAGCTTGCGCACGTTCGTGCACGCCCACATTTGCTTGACCGTATATATGAGGCACAGTGCAGGGATGACCGTTGCTCAGAGATCATGGCACAGATTGGACAAGGCAGATTCTCCGAGTTCGTGATCGATCATCAGGGGATATTACGATTTGGTTCTAAACTGTGCGTACCAGATGCTGAAGGATTGCGACGCGATATTCTTGAGGAGGCACATCGATCGGTGTACAGTGTCCACCCCGGTTCCACCAAGATGTACCATGATATGAAAGAGGTCTACTGGTGGGAAGGAATGAAGAAGGACATCGCAAATTTCGTATCGAGATGCCTGACTTGTCAGCAAGTCAAGGCCGAGCACCAGAGGCCCGTAGGAGAGCTACAGCCGTTACCCATTCCGGAGTGGAAATGGGAACATATTTCGATGGATTTCGTTGTGGGTCTATCCAGGACTAGGCGGGGGTATGACTCCATTTGGGTGATCGTCGATTGTTTGACGAAAGCAACCCACTTCCTGCCGGTGAAGACGACCTTCGGATTTGCTCAATACGCCTAGATTTACATCGACGAGATTGTACGACTGCATGGAGTCCCGACGTGTATTGTGTCCGACCGAGGCACCCAGTTTACCGGCCGACTATGGCAGAGACTTCAGGAGGCTTTGGGCACTCGTTTGAGTTTCAGCACAGCATTTCATCCGCAGACCGACGGACAGTCAGAGCGGACCATTCAGACTCTCAAGGACATGCTGCGAGCGTGCGTTTTAGACTTTGGTGGTAGCTGGGATCATCATTTACCCTTGATAAAGTTCTCCTACAACAATAGCTTCCAGGACGCTCTTCAGATGGCACCTTTCGAGGCTTTGTATCGGAGGAGATGTAGATCGCCCGTCTGTTGGACAGAGCTGAGCGAGAGCAGTATTTTGGGGCCACAGATCGTACAGGAGACGACCGAGAAGATACAGCTGATTCGAGACAGGATGAGGACAGCTCAGAGCAGGCAGAAATCGTATGCTAACAGACGCCTGTTAGGTCCACGTTACCTCTCCCGGTACTTTCGGGGTTGCGGAAACGGTAAAACAAAATTTTTCTAGACTTGGTAACATGGACCGTAAAAGCCGGATCTTTGCTAAACTACACACTAGCATCCTAACTAGAGATTTATCTACTCGGTTAGGGGTTATACCTCAACTTGAACTCCTTCTCTTCTTGTTGTTCTTCTCCTTGCTTGCTCCGAGGGTTGATACGGACTTTGGTCACCTCCGCGGCCTCCTTGAGTCGAAGACGATCCACCCGAGAGATGTACACCGAGCTCCACCTCGAGCCGAGGTAACTAGGGCAACAAGATTGCTAGTCTTGGTACCCTAGGTTGTATAGAAGAGAAAGATGGTGATGTTTGTCTATGTGGATTCTTTTTCTCTCAACACATGAGATCAAAAGAATTTGTCAAGAGGAGGAAGATGAAGGAGCTAGCAACCATGGAACATTTCTTTTCTTCTCAAGAGAAAGAGCAAGAGAGAGAATGAGAAAAGAATTATGAGCTAAAGAAAATATACCATGGTTCAATAATGCACTAAACCATCATTACCAATCCTATCAAGATAAAGTTTGATGGCTATATTGAAATGACCATTATCATAATTGTAACATTTTCAAAAGTATAAAATATTAATTTTGGGAATTTTTATAATTTAATATTATTTTATTGATTATTTTAATATTAAATGCAAATAAATAGGAAAAATGTTAGAAAAATTATGAAAAATTATGGAAAATTCTAAAATAGGGTAAATTAGTGAATTATGACATTTTTAAGTTTTTGTGATTAATTTGACACTAATTTAGTGCTAATCGCGATTAAAATCGCTAATCGGATTTTTGGCAATTTTGTGCAAAACATGCACATATCACATTTTCTACACTTGTGCATTTTTCTTGCCATGGTTTTCATTTGGGTTTACTATTCTTGTAAGAAGGTTAGGGTTTTAAAAGAAAAAGGAAAAGAAAAGAAAAAGAAAAGGAATTAAGAATGGAGTTGGTGAGAGAGGGTATGGGCATCTTTGACAAACCCTTAGCCATTTGTTTTCCTCTCATTTTTCCCCCTCCCTCTTCATGCTTGCTGCTGCTGCCTCTTCTTCATTCTCCCTCCCCTCTTCAAGCTCCAAAACACATCCAAAACAACCCCAAAACCATATATCGGTTTCATTAAAAATGTGCACAAGCTCGAGATCTACAAGATGGACTAAGAAAGCGTGGATTTTGGCCACTAGGGGCAACTCAAGAAAATTCTTGAGTTGCTAATGGAGGTAATTTCTGAACCATTATCTTAGTTTTAGCATTTCCTTTAACCCCAAGTTAAGATTATATCGATATTATGTGATATTATGGACTTGATGAAAACCTAGTTAAGGTTTGAGAGAAACTTGAGTTGTAATGTGAAATTGAGCTTAGTAAAGGACTTGTTAACACCCTAGTGCATGAATTGGAACCCAAAACCTGAAGCTAGAACCAGAAATACGGATTTTAGAAACCGATATCGGGGAAATTGTGTAATCTGTGCAGGTTAATTTGAATCTGCTATCACCCCGAGAACCCTAAAATGATATTGAGTGGAAATCGAGATGTGCAGGCACCATAGAGGCAACACCCCAAACCCTAGCCCCCAACTCATCCGTACGGCCGCCAATTTCCTCCTTTTGGCCGCCAATTGCGGCCTGGGTCCCACCTCCTTGGCTCGTTTTGGTTCTGTAGCTCCTACATTGTTAGTTTAGGCCCTTGGTATATATAGATTTGTATAAAGTGACCTGGGGTAAAATCTGGGACATATTTCATGAGTTGCTGTTTTGGACTTTAGTTTCCGTATTCCGTATTTTCATTTCTGCATTGGTGTGTTTCGTTTTACCTCGACTATTTGGCATTTATACGACGATATAGAGGATTTATATGTGGTTTTGAAGGCGTGCCATAGGTTCTCACCTATAGGCCCCCTTATCGTATCGTTCTGGATTTCATGCGCCGTTTTAGCTTAGATTTGGTTTTAATGCGCATATACGATATTTGATGTGTAGGTACCCATGAAGACTTCGGGACGACAAGCAATTGCGTGGTGATGTCCGCAAATGATGTTTCAGGTGAGTAGATTATATCTACAGGGGGAAATCGGGTGGATGGCGTATAGCACCCCCGCAGTCCGTAGTTAGTATAATATATATAGTAGATGTGTGATAGTTTTAGTGTGTTGTAGCTTTGTGTTAGAAGTATTGTGTATAGTGTAGGGTAGAAGTGACTAGTGTAGTTCATAGTCGCGAACCTAGGGTAGAATTACACCTACACACACACCCTTGCATATTACTTGTACTTACACGGTGTTTGATGATATGGATTGACTTTAGAGATGAGTCGATGATGCGGCTTGATGACGGGAGATAGGTGATATGTTATGATGCATATGTGGGATATGACTGGGGATTTCTTGCGGGCTTGGGATATGTGTTTTCCCCCGCACACATACTTCACTGATGGTATCGTTTGGTGCTAGACATAGAGTAGTACCCCAGGCTATATGATCTGACGATAGTGATACCTGATATGTGATGAGATAGTGTGACACTGACCCCTACCCAGCTATTGGGATGCCGTACGATGATTACCGTACGAGCCGATATTGATGATAGATCCGCACTCATAACTCGAGGATATCTTATGATATGACATTGAGGCGAGATCACCGACTATATACCTTTATATATGTATCGACTCAGATTTAGGCGGTTTCCATACCCCTCCAGACTTGCATGATACTTAGATCAGTAGCTGCATAGTAGATGTTAGATTAGACCAGAGTCATACCTATTTCAAACTAACGAATCGGGAATATTGCAAGATAGGAAAAAGGGGATTCTACGGATATTTTCAAATGTGTAGTGTCTATTTTCTAAACACCGTAGCCCTTGTTTTACCAAAGACCCCGATTCGTCTTATTTCAAAAGGCAAGGTTGCATGATATAGCTTTCGAGTTAGATTCTTCACTATTGCGTTGATTATTCGATTGCACCTGTTCATACTATTTGCATGGCATTACTTGTGCTTATTGTTATATTGCCATCATGCTGTTAGGACACCAGCACCCTTATCGATGATGCGTATGTTCAACGTACACTGATTGCCGGCTCACACACTTCATCATCGATAATTTCTATGCCACTACACTGTAGTACTGCTGCATTCATGGTATGATTTCCGCATGGCATATTGTACACATAGACTTGTACACAAACATATATGATTTTAACTTAATATTCATACCTGATACTTATGTCACACCTGATCATTATATTGTAGCTCATTTATATGTGACATGACTTGATACTCACATTGATGCTTACATCACACCTGATCATTATATTGTAGCTCATTTATATGTGACATGACTTGATACTCACATTGATGCTTACATCACACCTGATCATCATATTGTAGCTCATTTATATGTGACATGACTTGATACTCATATTGATGCTTACATCACACCTGATCATTATATTGTAGCTCATTTATATGTGACATGACTTGATACTCACATTGATGCTTACATCACACCTGATCATCATATTGTAGCTCATTTATATGTGACATGACTTGATACTCACATTGATGCTTACATCACACCTGATCATTATATTGTAGCTCATTTATATGTGACATGACTTGATACTCACATTGATGCTTACATCACACCTGATCATCATATTGTAGCTCATTTATATGTGACATGACTTGATACTCACATTGATGCTTACATCACACCTGATCATTATATTGTAGCTCATCTATATGTGACTTGACATGATATTTATGTTTGACGCACATATCATATCAGATTAGTGACTTACATTCTGGTTTGGATTATATGTGATTTCTGGATTTGGGAACCGTGGCTATTTCAAATATGTAATCATTTAAAAACCCGGTTCCCTTGATATGATATTTCGGTGCGTCCACCATGTGTTTTCTCGGTGCTAGAGTGATATATGAAAACCCGAATCGAGGAGGCGGTTGAGGCCGATTACGGGTACATGGTGGACCCGGTATGGTACCCCGGGGCGAGAACGGTTTCGCTGTGTGACAGACGGTGAGCCCGGCAGAGGGACTACTACCTACCGGTGATTGTACTTTAGCTGATATCTGGAGGATTCCGACCGGAGCCCAGAGATGGATATGGGCTGACCCGTACTGCCGGGGCCGAGGGCCGATACCGCAGACGGAGCCCAGAGATGGACATGGGTTGACTCGTACTGCCGGGGCCGAGGGCCGATACCGCAGACGGAGCCCCATATGGATGAGGATTTACGTGTCGATGCTTGGCACGGGTTTCATGATGTTTTACCATGATGTTGTTTATATCCTCATATTGCATGCATGATGCTTATTGTCATTGGGTGACGGGTGGACGGGTTCCACGCATATACAGACATAGATCATATACAGACATGGATCATATACAGACATGGATCATATACGGACATGGATCATATACAGACTGGATTTACACTTATCATACTTCATTTGTATATATATAACAGGGTATGAGGGCGCTGTTATATATACCCTTACACCAATATTAGTGGTATGGGACGCTAATATATGTGTATTGATATTATTTGATACTTCATCATATTTACTTCATACAGCATACCTTACATTCATGACATGTTATTACCTGAGTACTTGGCACCACATACATATTTAGATGTTACCTTGCCACCTTATCACACTCAGATGTACTCTTGTGGATTATATTACTGATCGTTGACTTAGGTTTATGTCTTGCATTCGGTTTCTGCTTGTAGATGTTTCTATTCACGAGTTGGCAACTCACTCCCGTTGTGCCACAGTTCTTGCAGGTTCTGCCGTACAGGTTTCATTGCGGCATTTCTGGCACACTACTTTCTTGCGGGTGGTTTTGCTTTTGGTAGGTGGATTCTTTTGCATCAAGAACCACCCTTGTATTTATTTATTTCATTGTATCTAGAAGTTGTCCATCAACTAAAACTTGTATATTCTTTCAGACTTAGAGACAGTGTTGTATTATTCGACCTTAGAGTCGCGCTTAGTAGTATTGCGGTTTCTTGTTGCTTGAGTTTTCTTTTGGGTTTGATCCTCGCCACTTGGCGTTGTATATTATTGTTGCATGTGTGGTTGTAACCGTCTATTGACGAAGAGCTAGCTCCCGCTTGGGGATGCCTTTATCATTGCATATATATCGTTATTCTTGTTTTACCCCATTCGGGGCCATTTTTACAAAAGAAACTCTGCCGAAATTTCTGGAAAAGATTGTACTGTTTTTAAAATGCACATTCGGCTTAGTTATTTAAAAACCTTGATTTCAAACATGTTTTCTTCACTTCTTTAAAAACCAGTTTCTTTACTTATTCTTCAAAATGGTTTTAGATTTCTGGGCTTTCGGCTTACTTAGTCGTGTTACGCCTGTAGGCGTTACGCGGTTAAGTGCCGGTCACGGGCCAAACTTCGGGTCGTGACAAAGTTGGTATCAGAGCGCTAGGTTGACCTTGGTTCGAGTCTGAGTTTGACTATGTGGAGCCTAGGGCGTTGTGTATATACGGAACTTAGGCTTGACCTTACGGAACTTAGACTTGGTCGAGGGGGTATTAGACCTGAACTTTCGTCGTATTAGGATGACCCTTGGTTGATGGAATAAGTGACTAAAGTAGAGTGACGTACCGTTGGTATGTTCCGCGGCATACTTACGACACGCCACTCCGCTTAAGGAACCTTAGGATGTGCATACTTTTTGAGATCAGTGATTCTCTTCATATCCAGGATTATACATCCATTTGAGATCCCCGATTCGATTAGTTTCATGATCATACCTTCATTGATGTTGTTCCTTCCTATGATCATGTATCCACTCTGGATCTGTTGTTTCCTTCTTGTCACTGATGTGCTCTCTTTAATACTCGATTGAGATTCCTGTCACCATGTTTGAGCGCAGTTTGGGCTGCTGCTAGGGTTACGGCCGGTGTGAGCTCGTTTGGTACGAGGGCCGACCATTGTGTTTTCTGGTGACATGGGAATGTCTCGAGTTAGTATTGTTGATTGTGACCTCTAGTGGAGGCGAGTGCTTGGATTTGCACCGGATGATCGGGCCATTGTTAGAGCTGCCTGTTGTGAGAGGACTGTTGATGTGCAGCATACCTCAGAGATTGTGATGTCGCCTACCGTGCAGACAGATGGACCAGCTGTTGCTGAGATCGACAGGATGTTGCTTTCGGAGCATACGAGCTGAGACTGCCGGAGCTTTCGGGCAGTCATGCGACAGATGATAGCTAGTCTACCCGATTTGAGAGACGAAGGTGATTCGTCCGATTTTGCGCCAGAGCGGGCCCAGTTGAGTTGAAGAATTCCAGTGTGGAGAATCTTACTCAGATCTAGAGCAGACCGATTCAGAGATGACAGCCTATGTATTGCCTTCCTGGAGGATTGAGGCATTGTTCGGCGTACAGGCGTATGAGCCAGTTGCTGCTGTAAATGATGAGATATCGCCCAGATGATTGGAGCTGTTGCAGCGTGAGCATATACTCAGAGAGATGATAGCGAGTTGCTAGTCACCGAGGATGAATGACTAGGACGTGTGGTGAGTTCGCTTACCCCGATGCGAGGTCATCAGATAGATTGTTTCCAGCTAGAGATGATTTCACGCAGGTTCGTTGAGAGTCGATTGAGACGATCGAATGTCAGGAGCCATTCTCCAAGTTTAAAGTATACGGAAAGACATGCAGGTGATTCTATGGACCCTCTAGAAGAATGAAACCCTAACTTGACTTAATGACCGTGTGAAAGCCTTTGAACCTTCGGGTTTGCGGCGGTTCCTCGGCGCCATTAGTGAGGCTTGGGTTTGCCCTTCTACGGCTGGACCACCGACGCTGTGGCATGTACTCGATACTATTAAACTGTACCCGAGATGTGAGCTCTTGGGGGATTATGAGGATCTGACGAGTCGATCGGATGGTTCGACATCCTTCGGATATCATGATGGGACACTGCTTGGGAGACTCCAGATGCGAGCATAGCCGTGGGAGCACAGTACATGCAGCCAGGATGAGACGAGTCCGAATCAGTCGACATTGAGCAATATGGAGTAGAGAGTTCGTACGAGGTTTCGATGAGATGACGTCCCACTCCGCTGACATCAGAGATGCTATACACACCCAGAGGCGTGGTATATGGATATATTTTCCAGAAAGAAGCGCGATGAGTATGTAGCCGTTCCGGAATAAGCTTTAGCTTCAGCATTGGATGATGACTTCCGGGCAGTTCGGCAGGATTGAGATTTGAGACAGGAACCTCAACAGGACCCTTCGGGAAACGATACGAGAAGACCTAGACCAGGAGTGGTCGTATTGCGCACACCCAGCAGGACAGAGTTCGGCATTATCGACGAGGTAGTTGACCAGGATCGAATAAAAGGGACTTACCCAGATGCGTTGCGAATTGATCAAGGACGGACGAGTGACGAGTATCCCTCCGATGTTTGGGACGTGTTCCCGAGGATCTGTTCGGCCTGACATCTTCTACAGAATGGTGAAACTACAGAGTACGCGATTTCGAGTCCGTGCGAGAGACTTCAGATTGGCCATGGCCGAGAACAGTGCAGTGCAAGGTGGCTTGGCGTGACGTCATGGTGGACGATGATAGAGACAAGTGGAACCAAAGGTTCGTGTGAGACACTGACGAACTGTCATTACTTCCCGTCGAGACTAGAGACCTGAATTGCTTACAGAGACGTTGGGATGTGACCAGTTTCTGAGAAATATTGTGCTGAGGACACAGGTGTCTTTGAGCGAGAAGAGGTTGTGCAGGAAAGCCAGCCTCTGTACAGATCGGCATAGGCATGATTGGAAGAGACCTTGAGCAGGATTCCTTCCAGGACATTGCTGCAATGATGTTTGCACCCCGGATCAGATGTGTGACGTGCTTCCAGAGAGCCAGAGGCCGACACCAGTGATATGCTGTCTTACGAGTGGTCATGAGGATTGACCGAGAGGTGACCAGAGAAGTGCCAGAACGGAATCGTCCCTGTTAGCGCATCTGACAGGGCCGATGAGCCGATTGACTGTGAGATTGGTAGCCCACAGAGAAGATAAGGACCCAGAGTCAGAGGACGCCAGACCGCGAGCAAGAGGCACGTAGATATCCTGCGCTGCTAGCAGTGGATTGCACCGACTCCTTCTCGACCTCGAAGGAGGAACTACCGACGACGGTATTTATGATTTGTGATTTTGTGATTCGATTGTCACGTATCCGTCGTTTGGGATTTCGGTATTTTGTGCGTTCTGTTTGCATGATTTAGTTTGATGACTGAGTTTCATGATATTCGTTTCATGCACCCACTGGATATTTATATATTTTGCGCTGAGTTGTTACATTTGAGATTTTGATTGAGATTTCATGCCTATCGTATTCAGTGATTTGATTTGCACTTCAAGCGTAGTTTTCATGCATCTTTAGTGTTTTGATATACGATTTTGGTGCACGCCAGATGCACTAAATCGGAATTCTTCGTGCATTTCATATGCACCTGATTTTTTCTGTCAGGCACACACGTTGCCTACGACAGATGTTTCGTGCACACCCGTTGCACCTAGATGTTGTTTTATACACCTGTTTGACAAATATATGGATTTTGATTCCTTGCGCACCAGAAGCATAGGATATTCTTATATATGCATTTTGGGGATTGATTTCTAGTAGAGTAGTACTTTTTTTTATGATATTCTCTATGTGTTGTTGTTTTCGGAACCCCGACAAATGGATTATTACTGAAATTGTTTTAGTAGTGGGGGTTTAAATTTAAATTCGGGGACCGAATTTCTTTAAGTGGGGTAGATTGTAACATTTTCAAAAGTATAAAATATTAATTTTGGGAATTTTTATAATTTAATATTATTTTATTGATTATTTTAATATTAAATGCAAATAAATAGGAAAAATGTTAGAAAAATTATGAAAAATTATGGAAAATTCTAAAATAGGGTAAATTAGTGAATTATGATATTTTTAAGTTTTTGTGATTAATTTGACACTAATTTAGTGCTAATCGCGATTAAAATCGCTAATCGGGTTTTTTGGCAATTTTGTGCAAAACATGCACATATCACATTTTCTACACTTGTGCATTTTTCTTGCCATGGTTTTCATTTGGGTTTACTATTCTTGTAAGAAGGTTAGGGTTTTAAAAGAAAAAGGAAAAGAAAAGAAAAAGAAAAGGAATTAAGAATGGAGTTGGTGAGAGAGGGTATGGGCATCTTTGACAAACCCTTAGCCATTTGTTTTCCTCTCATTTTTCCCCCTCCCTCTTCATGCTTGCTGCTGCTGTCTCTTCTTCATTCTCCCTCCCCTCTTCAAGCTCCAAAACACATCCAAAACAACCCCAAAACCATATATCGGTTTCATTAAAAATGTGCACAAGCTCGAGATCTACAAGATGGACTAAGAAAGCGTGGATTTTGTCCACTAGGGGCAACTCAAGAAAATTCTTGAGTTGCTAATGGAGGTAATTTCTGAACCATTATCTTAGTTTTAGCATTTCCTTTAACCCCAAGTTAAGATTATATCGATATTATGTGATATTATGGACTTGATGAAAACCTAGTTAGGGTTTGAGAGAAACTTGAGTTGTAATGTGAAATTGAGCTTAGTAAAGGACTTGTTAACACCCTAGTGCATGAATTGGAACCCAAAACCTGAAGCTAGAACCAGAAATACGGATTTTAGAAACCGATATCGGGGAAATTGTGTAATCTGTGCAGGTTAATTTGAATCTGCTATCACCCCGAGGACCCTAAAATGATATTTAGTGGAAATCGAGATGTGCAGGCACCATAGAGGCAACACCCCAAACCCTAGCCCCCAACTCATCCGTACGGCCGCCAATTTCCTCCTTTTGGCCGCCAATTGCGGCCTGGGTCCCACCTCCTTGGCTCGTTTTGGTTCTGTAGCTCCTACATTGTTAGTTTAGGCCCCTGGTATATATAGATTTGTATAAAGTGACCTGGGGTAAAATCTGGGACATATTTCATGAGTTGCTGTTTTGGACTTTAGTTTCCGTATTCCGTATTTTCATTTCTGCATTGGTGTGTTTCGTTTTACCTCGACTATTTGGCGTTTATACGACGATATAGAGGATTTATATGTGGTTTTGAAGGCGTGCCATAGGTTCTCACCTATAGGCCCCCTTATCATATCGTTCTGGATTTCATGCGCCGTTTTAGCTTGGATTTGGTTTTAATGCGCATATACGATATTTGATGTGTAGGTACCCATGAAGACTTCGGGACGACAAGCAATTGCGTGGTGATGTCCGCAAATGATGTTTCAGGTGAGTAGATTATATCTACAGGGGGAAGTCGGGTGGATGGCGTATAGCACCTCCGCAGTCCGTAGTTAGTATAATATATATAGTAGATGTGTGATAGTTTTAGTGTGTTGTAGCTTTGTGTTAGAAGTATTGTGGATAGTGTAGGGTAGAAGTGACTAGTGTAGTTCATAGTCGCAAACCTAGGGTAGAATTACACCTACACACACACCCATGCATATTACTTGTACTTACACGGTGTTTGATGATATGGATTGACTTTAGAGATGAGTCGATGATGCGGCTTGATGACGGGAGATAGGTGATATGTTATGATGCATATGTGGGATATGACTTGGGATTTCTTGCGGGCTTGGGATATGTGTTTACCCCCGCACGCATACTTCACTGATGGTATCGTTTGGTGCTAGACATAGAGTAGTACCCCAGGCTATATGATCTGACGATAGTGATACCTGATATGTGATGAGATAGTGTGACACTGACCCCTACCCAGCTATTGGGATGCCGTACGATGATTACCGTACGAGCCGATATTGATGATAGATCCGCACTCATAACTCGAGGATATCTTATGATATGACATTGAGGCGAGATCACCGACTATATACCTTTATATATGTATCGACTCAGATTTAGGCGGTTTCCATACCCCTCCAGACTTGCATGATACTTAGATCAGTAGCTGCATAGTAGATGTTAGATTAGACCAGAGTCATACCTATTTCAAACTAACGAATCGGGAATATTGCAAGATAGGAAAAAGGGGATTCTACGGATATTTTCAAATGTGTAGTGTCTATTTTCTAAACACCGTAGCCCTTGTTTTACCAAAGACCCCGATTCGTCTTATTTCAAAAGGCAAGGTTGCATGATATAGCTTTCGAGTTAGATTCTTCACTATTGCGTTGATTATTCGATTGCACCTGTTCATACTATTTGCATGGCATTACTTGTGCTTATTGTTATATCGCCATCATGCTGTTAGGACACCAGCACCAATATCGATGATGCGTATGTTCCACGTACACTGATTGCCGGCTCACACACTTCATCATCGATAATTGCTATGCCACTACACTATAGTACTGCTGCATTCATGGTATGATTTCCGCATGGCATATTGTACACATAGACTTGTACACAAACATATATGATTTTGACTTAATATTCATACCTGATACTTATGTCACACCTGATCATTATATTGTAGCTCATTTATATGTGACATGACTTGATACTCACATTGATGCTTACATCACACCTGATCATTATATTGTAGCTCATTTATATGTGACATGACTTGATACTCACATTGATGCTTACATCACACCTGATCATCATATTGTAGCTCATTTATATGTGACATGACTTGATACTCACATTGATGCTTACATCACACCTGATCATTATATTGTAGCTCATTTATATGTGACATGACTTGATACTCACATTGATGCTTACATCACACCTGATCATCATATTGTAGCTCATTTATATGTGACATGACTTGATACTCACATTGATGCTTACATCACACCTGATCATTATATTGTAGCTCATTTATATGTGACATGACTTGATACTCACATTGATGCTTACATCACACCTGATCATCATATTGTAGCTCATTTATATGTGACATGACTTGATACTCACATTGATGCTTACATCACACCTGATCATTATATTGTAGCTCATCTATATGTGACTTGACATGATATTTATGTTTGACGCACATATCATATCAGATTAGTGACTTACATTCTGGTTTGGATTATATGTGATTTCTGGATTTGGGAACCGTGGCTATTTCAAATATGTAATCATTTAAAAACCCGGTTCCCTTGATATGATATTTCGGTGCGTCCACCATGTGTTTTCTCGGTGCTAGAGTGATATATGAAAACCCGAATCGAGGAGGCGGTTGAGGCCGATTACGGGTACATGGTGGACCCGGTATGGTACCCCGGGGCGAGAACGGTTTCGCTGTGTGACAGACGGTGAGCCCGGCAGAGGGACTACTACCTACCGGTGATTGTACTTTAGCTCGGCGGATATCTGGAGGATTCCGACCGGAGCCCAGAGATGGATATGGGCTGACCCGTACTGCCGGGGCCGAGGGCCGATACCGTAGACGGAGCCCAGAGATGGACATGGGTTGACTCGTACTGCCGGGGCCGAGGGTCGATACCGCAGACGGAGCCCCATATGGATGAGGATTTACGTGTCGATGCTTGGCACGGGTTTCATGATATTTTACCATGATGTTGTTTATATCCTCATATTGCATGCATGATGCTTATTGTCATTGGGTGACGGGTGGACGGGTTCCACGCATATACAGACATAGATCATATACAGACATGGATCATATACGGACATGGATCATATACGGACATGGATCATATACAGACTGGATTTACACTTATCATACTTCATTTGTATATATATAACAGGGTATGAGGGCGCTGTTATATATACCCTTACACCAATATTAGTGGTATGGGACGCTAATATATGTGTATTGATATCATTTGATACTTCATCATATTTACTTCATACAGCATACCTTACATTCATGACATGTTATTACCTGAGTACTTGGCACCACATACATATTTAGATGTTACCTTGCCACCTTATCCCACTCAGATGTACTCTTGTGGATTATATTACTGATCGTTGACTTAGGTTTATGTCTTGCATTCGGTTTCTGCTTGTAGATGTTTCTATTCACGAGTTGGTAACTCACCCCCGTTGTGCCACAGTTCTTGCAGGTTCTGCCGTACAGGTTTCATTGCGGCATTTCTGGCACACTACTTTCTTGCAGGTGGTTTTGCTTTTGGTAGGTGGATTCTTTTGCATCAAGAACCACCCTTGTATTTATTTATTTCATTGTATCTAGAAGTTGTCCATCAACCAAAACTTGTATATTCTTTCAGACTTAGAGACAATGTTGTATTATTCGACCTTAGAGTCGCGCTTAGTAGTATTGCGGTTTCTTGTTGCTTGAGCTTTCTTTTGGGTTTGATCCTCGCCACTTGGCGTTGTATATTATTGTTGCATGTGTGGTTGTGACCGTCTATTGACGAAGAGCTAGCTCCCGCTTGGGGATGCCTTTATCATTGCATATATATCGTTATTCTTGTTTTACCCCATTCGGGGCCATTTTTACAAAAGAAACTCTGCCGAAATTTCTGGAAAAGATTGTACTGTTTTTAAAATGCACATTCGGCTTAGTTATTTAAAAACCTTGATTTCAAACATGTTTTCTTCACTTCTTTAAAAACCAGTTTCTTTACTTATTCTTCAAAATGGTTTTAGATTTCCGGGCTTTCGGCTTACTTAGTCGTGTTACGCCTGTAGGCATTACGCGGTTAAGTGCCGGTCACGGGCCAAACTTCGGGTCGTGACAATAATCAAAAAAGAAGATGAAAAAGAAAAGAAGAGTGTAGACCTCTCTTGAAGGTCAATGGTCAACACAGTCAACCGGTCAACAAAGTCAAGAAAGGTCAATGGGGTCAAATGGTCAATGCAATTAGCCATCATAAAATTATCACTAAAAGGATTAGTAAATGATGTCCGCGGCTCATAATGGTTTTGACAAAACGAACTGTCAATACCCTAATGAGTCCGCCTTAAAATGGTTTTGACCGAATCAACTATCAAAACCCTAATGAGCCTGCCACATAACGGTTTTGGCCGAACCAACTGCCAAAACCCTGATGAGGCACCTCCTCCTTCATCGCTCCGGAAAACTGTGCATACACACCTGCATCCGCATTCCGTAGAATGCGGATGCGCAGAAGACAAAACAAATCCATCCGTACAATACTAGGATCCGGCTTAAACCAAAGCCCACTAGTATTGCCTGCCCGAATACCACACGCACACAAGTGTACGTAAGTGATCGCAGCCCTGCCGTAAAACCATACGGCCTCTACACGTTTCGCTCAGTGCAGGGAAACTCTCTGTGTGGGACTCTAAAGACTCGACACTACGCTGGCAGTGGTTTAACCAAAGACCGCAAGCGGCACCAGCTGTACGTAACGGTCCCCAGGTAGATGCCGATAAGAAGGCCGATGAGGTAAACCCATCCGAACTCCTACTGAGCCTGTATATGACAATCTCCGTACAGTCCGGTCTGTTCGTCTGATACATCGCATGGAGGGCCTAAGGGGGAGGTAAACTTCAGTCCCCTAATAGCGGTACAAGTCGTGTCGGAGTGAAGCCCAGAACACCCTGAGATAATACTGGAAACCTACCAGTATATCTCGCTTGCCCTGGCCAGGGACTACTCGTGTAATGGCTCTCCTAGACACAGCGCGATGTCAACCCCCAATACCGGGAGAGACAAATCCTGTCTAACCGTCACTGCCTCCAAGTGCTTCGGGACTGCACCCAACTACTACCTGTTAGCACGACTCAGTAGAGCCGTGGTAGGGTAGTAATCAAAGAACAGTGGGAACACACTCGCGGCGAAGTGACAGTGTCAAGCCAGCGGACTAAGCTGTACTCATGTCACCTGGGAACTTATAACTGACGATAGGTATAATACCAACCATCAGTTCCCGACGAGTCCTGTCCAGTGTACTCGTAACCTAACGAGCACCCGCATACTATCTCAAGTACGGCGTACTGACGGCTGTGGGACAGACCGTCTCCCGTGCTGGGATGAGAAGCGCATACGCTAGTCTACTCCGGAGTATCGATGCCCTATCTCGATAATCCCACGACTAGGGACGTGTATAAGGATGTGCTTATGGTTTACCCAGCTCCCACGAGTGTGATCGCCATCACAACGCCGGTAATCAAGAAAAGATCCTAAGGGCTCTACTAATGCGTATAGGTGATATAATAAAGAAACACACATGTACACATTAAAGCAGAGACAAACCAAGTAGCATACTACTATATTGAGCAAGATTGTCTGTACAACTGTGAATATCCCAAGCTTCCATCACGTAATATACATACTAGTATGATACAGTAATGGCCTCTAGGGCATATACACTAACAATCTCCCACTTGCACTAAGGCCATGTACTGGCGTATCGAAGACCTATCATCTCGATCAGTCGCTCGAACTGAGTCTGGGGCAATGCCTTCGTGAATGGGTCCGCTGTGTTGTTCCTTCGCTAAAGTTATAGACCCATTGTTATCGCAATAAAAAGGTATTGGGTCAACAATGGACGGAACTACCTGAAGTTCACTAATGAACTTCTTCATCCAGACTGCCTCTTTTGCAGCATCGCTTGCAGCAATGTATTCAGCCTCTATCGTCGAGTCTGCGACGGTATCCTGTTTGGAACTCCTCCAACATACCGCCCCTCCGTTGAGGGTAAACACAAAACTCGAGACAGACTTGCTGTCATCTTTGTCACTCTGGAAGCTTGAATCGGTAAAGGACTCGACCCTGAGGTCTCCATTACCGTAAACCAGGAACATCTCCTTAGTCCTTCTCAGGTACTTGAGAATGTTCTTCACTGCTGTCCAGTGTTCCTCACCTGGGTCTGACTGATACCGGCTTACCGCGCTCAGCGCGTAAGCTACATCTGGTCTTGTACATAGCATCGCATACATTATAGATCCTACCGCCGAAGCGTAGGGTATAGTGCTCATGCGAACCCTCTCCTCGTCAGTCTTAGGAGACATCTTCTTGGAGAGGGTAATTCCATGCAATGCGGGTATGTTACCGCGCTTGGAATCCTCCATACTAAATCTCTTTAGTACGGTCTCTATGTACCTGGACTGCGAAAGTCCCAGTAGTCTCTTGGATCTATCTCTATAGATCTTGATCCTCAGAATGTACGAGGCATCACCCAGGTCCTTCACGGAGAACCGTTGTGACAAAAATAGCTTGACCGATTGTAGCATAGGAATGTCATTTCTTATCAAAAGAATGTCTTCCACGTACAAGACTAGGAATACGATAGTTCGTCCTACAATCTTCTTATAGACACAAGGTTCATCTTCGTTCTTGATGAAATCAAATTCCTTGATTCCCTCATTAAAACAGATGTTCTAGCTCCGCGATGCATGCTTTAATCCATAAATGGATTTAAGCAACTTGCACACCTTCCCTCTGCTCCCACTCTCTATGAAACCTTCTGGCTGATCCATGTAAACGCACTCTTCCAAACAACCGTTTAGGAAAGCCGTTTTAACATCCATATGCCAGATTTCATAGTCATGGAAGGCAGCAATGGCAAGTAGGATCCGAATGGATTTGAGCATAGCCACTGGAGAAAAAGTTTCGTCATAGTCCAAACCAGGTCTTTGACGAAAACCTTTTGCAACGAGTCTAGCCTTATAGGTTTCCACCTGCCCATCTACACCAAATTTCCTTTTGTAGATCCATTTGCATCCAACGGGTTTTACCCTAGGTGGAGCAGTATCCAAGGTCCACACTTTATTGGCGTACATGGACTCCATTTCGGATTGCATTGCTTCCTGCCACTTATCAGAGTCCCTACTGATAATGGCCTGCCTGAAACTGGTAGGTTCATCTTCTTCCAAGATGCAATCCTCTCGATCCCCGTCTATGAGAAAACCGTAGTATCTCTCGGGCGGATGAGAAATCCTACCAGATCTGCGGAGTGGCTGAGGTTCGTCTGGGGTTATTGAATTCTGAGGTTCTGTCAAATCTTCAGTTTCATTTTGTGGTCGCTGAATTTCTTCCAGTTCTACCGAACTCCCACTTGTTTCTTTTGCAAGAAATTGCCACTCTAAAAAGGTGGCGTGGCGAGATACAAACACCTTCTGTTCCTCGGTATGGTAGAACAGATATCCTATGGAGTTCTTAGGATATCCCACAAATTTACATAGAACTGAACGTGCCTGAAGTTTGTCCGGATTTTGTACTTTTACATAGGCCGGACAACCCCATATCTTAATACGTTTAAGATACGGCTTTTTACCATTCCATATCTTGAACGGTGTCTTAGGCACAGATTTAGACGGAACATCATTCAATAGATATGCTGCTGTCAACAGCGCATGTCCCCAAAATGAAAGAGGTAACTCGGCATTACTCATCATGGAGCGAACCATATCCAGTAGGGTACGATTCCTCCGCTCCGATACACCGTTGTGCTGTGGTGTATAAGGAGGAGTAAGCTAAGAGAGAATACCATTCTCTTTTAAGTAATCTAGGAATTCCGTGCTTAAGTACTCCCCTCCTCTATCAGACCGGAGGATCTTGATACTTTTGCCAGTCTGGTTCTCTACTTCGTTTCTGAATTCCTTGAATTTCTCAAAAGCTTCAGATTTGTGTTTCATCACATACACATATCCGAACCTAGAGAGATCGTCAGTGAATGTGATGAAGTACGAGAACCCACCCCTTGCATGTATAGACATCGGACCACATACATCACTATGTACGAGTCCCAAGAGCTCTGCTGCTCTTTCTCCATGTCCGGTGAACGGAGATTTGGTCATCTTCCCTTTGAGACAAGACTGACAAGTTTCATAAGATGAAAACTCGAACGCATCCAAGAGTCCATCTTTATGCAACTTACTCAGTCTTTTCTCTCCAATATGACCAAGTCTACAATGCCACAAGTAGGATTCATTCGTATCTGAATTCTTCCTCTTGCGTGTGTTTTGTACATTGAGAACTGTATTCTGATTTAGAACGTAGATACCATTACACAGTGTACCTTCTGCAACCAGTACCTTATGAAGGTAAATGTTCATGATATTTCTATCAAGAACAAAGTTATATCCATCTTTATCGAGTAAAGAAACTGATATGATGTTGCAAACCATGGAAGGTACATAGTAGCAATCGTTCAAAATCATAGTCTTGCCATTTGGCAATACTAGGTGATATTCACCGACGGCTGCCGCATTAACTTATGCTCTGTTCGCTACTCTGAGCGACATATCACCCGGTGCAACTTTCCTACTTTTTCTCAGTCCCTGCAATAAATTACAGATATGAGATCCTGATCCGGTATCAAGTACCCAGGAGGTAGGGCTGACCGGAAAATAGTTCTCAATTACAAGAACACTTGAAGTAGATGCAAAACCATACTTCTTCTTCAACTGGGTATCCTGGGAATCCATACAATCCCCTTTCCCTTGCTCATACTTTTAACTGTTGTCACAAGTTAGAGCCGAACCAACGTTCCCCAGCCCCGAATAAGAATTTGGATCGGTCAAGCGATACATTTTATTATCTTGATTAGGGCGTGAAATGGTTGCTACCTGGAGAGAGAGAAAAGAAACACTTAGCGTGCGCTCTTGCAAGTTTAGATTGGTTTTTAATTTATCTAAACAGGATGGCTCCCACTGTCTCTCGAATCCCTCCTCAAACCATAAAGGAAGAATTAGTCGGGATCAATCTCATCGTACAATACTTGCTTAACCGTTCAGCCAGGCCAGTGTCGGTACTTCGAGGGAGGTTTTCCAACGCTTTCGCGAAGTTCTTTAATTAAGTAACCTCTTTTCCCTGTGGACGTAGCCCCGCTAACACCTTTCTAGACACCTACTTGGTTTATAGCATTGATCGTTAAGCGAGAAAGTTCCCGAGGAGTAGCATATACTCACAGTAGGATCGGGATCCAAATATCATCGCGTGACATAACTGAAGGAATCCTACCAGAATCATCACACTCCAAATGGTATGCAACACTAGCAAGTTTCAGTACTTTTGAAACTCCCGATGTGGTTTTTGCCCCTAGGACCCAAGTGACCTTGACTGAGCCAACATATCAAAGGATCCTAGTCAAGTTCAACCCGTCATTATCTTGACTGCATTAGACCCACCCGTACGAGTCCTTGACCGAGCCAAAATGACCGCACGACTGTCCTAACCAATCACTTTGTATCCTACGGAAAAATATTACATAGCTACCGTACACTACGCCTCGGCTGAGCACGAAATACATTGCACGAATATTAAGCAATATCAATCCGAAACGACGGAGGGCTACGACTAGGTTTTGGCGAAAACCCGTTAACGTAATGAACTTGATATCGTTGAAGGAACGTGATACACTTTTTGAAAATATAGTGACGAAAACTTTTGCCAAAGAGGTCACTCCCTGTGAAGGGATCTCGGCTCTTTCCTCGTCGAGTGAGGTGCTGGGCATTCATAAGATGAATACCTCGATGCAAAGCAAGAATAATCGACTATAGTGAAGTTATCACCCTGACGCAAACTTTTGTCCAAGGGGCCACTCCCGATGAGGGGATCTCGGCCCTTGCCTCGTCGAATGAGGTGTTGGGCATTCATAACCGAATACCTCGATGCAAAACAAAAGTGAACGCCCTTGCAATAACTGCTTTTTGAAAAATTGTTCCAACAACGTCTTTTAGGTTTATTTTCTTGCATTAGTTCTTTCAATGTGTCCCATCATTTAATCCTACCATTGCAGAAAACAACCAAAATATGACGTACGCTTATGCCATTCGCATTAGCCACGGGGCCCCGTCATCACCCGTTAGGTTACTTAACTAACGACAGAGCGGGGGCTGGGCTAGTGCGGCTGAAAAACATAAGCAATGCCTAAATAGTTATCATATATAGATATATAGCAATGATAGCCAATCCAGATCACAGATGAACACTTTGGATATAATAGGAACCCGCAATTCGTTCGATCCTGCAACGAAAAACGGATTACACGGTCGCGATGAATAGCCAATACCCTACCCAAGACCCTTTACGGGTGCGGCAAACTACCCGCCAAGTACCCGAAGCGAAGCAACCTCCCTCAACACCGTGAGTAGGCCGCTCGGCACTTCGAGATACCCGGTAGTTTGTGCACCCCCTCCATGGGTCTATCCTAGGAGAAAAAACAGTAAAAAGAATTATACAATGACGGCTACAACCCCGACCCGGTTGTGTGGCCATACAAATAATATTACATCAATTTACAAATTTTTACATGAATGAAAGAAAAAGAAACTCTCATCTCACATCCACTCCGGCTATTCATCCGCGAAAATCCAACGAGTTCATATACACATACCATCAACAACACAGATCACAGATATGTATAACCCCCACTAATTAACATATAGCGATTAGTAGACGTTCAATACACATATGACATTACAGATATAACCATTAGCCAATGTCTACAGAACATCGACCAAAAAAAATACGGATTTTTAAGCCCCAAAAACAAATTTTGCTTTCTGGAAAATCTGGGCAGAAAAATCATATCCCAAAAATCCCAAAATACCCATATAAGAACACTGCAGGAAACAGGAACCCCAACCGAGTTAACTCGGCCGCGGTTCCGCGGCATAAGCAAGCTTATGCCGCGGTTCCGTGGCGCTTTAGCCGAGTTTGGGGATCGGTTTTCTCCAGTGTTCTAACAAAAGCCTGAGCCGATTTTTAGTGCATGATTTATTAATTTTGGAACAGATCTAAAAATCGGCAGAAACTTGAATTTTTTCAGGGTGTTTTGCGGTTTTTCGTCCGATCGATATTCTAAATACTTTGCTAACATGCTAGGGTGTGTTTAGTTAGGCTCTGATACCACTGTTAGGTCCACGTTACCTCTCCCGGTACTTTCGGGGTTGCGGAAACGGTAAAACAAAATTTTTTCTAGACTTGGTAACATGGACCGTAAAAGCCGGATCTTTGCTAAACTACACACTAGCATCCTAACCAGAGATTTATCTACTCGGTTAGGGGTTATACCTCAACTTGAACTCCTTCTCTTCTTGTTGTTCTTCTCCTTGCTTGCTCCGAGGGTTGATCCGGACTTTGGTCACCTCCGCGGCCTCCTTGAGTCGAAGACGATCCATCCGAGAGATGTACACCGAGCTCCACCTCGAGCCGAGGTAACTAGGGCAACAAGATTGCTAGTCTTGGTACCCTAGGTTGTGTAGAAGAGAAAGATGGTGATGTTTGTCTATGTGGATTCTTTTTCTCTCAACACATTGAGATCAAAAGAATTTGTCAAGAGGAGGAAGATGAAGGAGCTAGCAACCATGGAACATTTCTTTTCTTCTCATGAGAAAGAGCAAGAGAGAGAATGAGAAAAGAATTATAAACTAAAGAAAATGAACCATGGTTCAATAATGCACTAAACCATCATTACCAATCCTATCAAGATAAAGTTTGATGGCAAATATTGAAATGACCATTATCATAATCAAAAAAGAAAAAGAAAAAGAAAAGAAGTGTGTAGACCTCTCTTGAAGGTCAATGGTCAACACGGTCAACCGGTCAACAAAGTCAAGAGAGGTCAATGGGGTCAAATGGTCAATGCAATTAGCCATCATAAAATTATCACTAAAAGGATTAATAAATGATGTCCGCGGCTCATAATGGTTTTGAGCAAACGAACTGTCAAAACCCTAATGAGTCCGCCTCAAAATGGTTTTGACCGAATCAACTGTCAAAACCCTAATGAGCCTGCCACATAACGGTTTTGGCCGAACCAACTACCAAAACCCTGATGAGGCACCTCATCCTTCATCGCTCCGGAAAACTGGGCATACACACCTGCATCCGCATTCCGTAGAATACGGATGCGCAGAAGACAAAACAAATCCATCCGTGCAATACTAGGATCCGGCTTAAACCAAAGCCCACTAGTATTGCCTGCCCGAACACCATACGCACACAAGTGTACGTAAGTGATCGCAGCCCTGCCGTAAAACCATACGGCCTCTACACGTTTCGCTCAGTGTAGGGAAACTCTCTGTGTGGGACTCTAAAGACTCGACACTACGCTGACAGTGGGTTTAACCACAAACCGCAAGCGGCACCAGCTGTACGTAACGGTCCCCAGGTAGATGACGATAAGAAGGCCGATTAGGTAAACCCATCCGAACTCCTACTGAGCCTGTATATGACAATCTCCGTACAGTCCGGTCTGTTCGTCTGATACATCGCATGGCGGGCCTAAGGGGGCGGTAAACGTCAGTCCCGTAATAGCGGTACAAGTCGTGTTGGAGTGAAGCCCAGAACACCCTGAGATAACACTGGAAACCTACCAGTATATCTCTCTTTCCCTGGCCAGGGACTACTCATGTAATGGCTCTCCTAGACACAGCACGATGTCAACCCCCAATACCGGGAGAGACGAATCCTGTCTAACCGTCACTGCCTCCAAGTGCTTCGGGACTGCACCCAACTACTACCTGTTAGCACGACTCAGTAGAGCCGTGGTAGGGTAGTAATCAAAGAACAGTGGGAACACACTCGCGGCGAAGTGACAGTGTCAAGCCAGCGGACTAAGCTGTACTCATGTCACCTGGGAACTTATAACTGACGATAGGTATAATACCAACCATCAGTTCCCGACGAGTCCTGTCCAGTGTACTCGTAACCTAACGAGCACCCGCATACTATCTCAAGTACGGCGTACTGACGGCTGTGGGACAGACCGTCTCCCGTGCTGGGATGAGAAGCGCATACGCTAGTCTACTCCGGAGTATCGATGCCCTATCTCGATAATCCCACGACTAGGGACGTGTATAAGGATGTGCTTATGGTTTACCCAGCTCCCACGAGTGTGATCGCCATCACAACGCCGGTAATCAAGAAAAGATCCTAAGGGCTCTACTAATGCGTATAGGTGATATAATAAAGAAACACACATGTACACATTAAAGCAGAGACAAACCAAGTAGCATACTACTATATTGAGCAAGATTGTCTGTACAACTGTGAATATCCCAAGCTTCCATCAAGTAATATACATACTAGTATGATACAGTAATGGCCTCTAGGGCATATACACTAACAACACCGCCGCAGATTAGAGTTCGCAGTTGGCGATCACGTTTTTCTGAGGGTCTCTCCAATGAAGGGAGTGATGAGGTTTGGACAAAAGGGGAAGCTTAGCCCCAGATTCATAGGTCCTTTCGAGATCCTCGAGCGGGTAGGCGCCATAGCATATCGTTTGGCTCTTCCACCCAGTCTTTCAGATGTTCACCCCGTCTTCCACGTATCGATGCTACGCAGATATCTTCATGACCCTTCCCACACGATCCAGCATCAGACAGTTCAGCTTGAGCCCGACCTTTCGTTCACCGTGCAGCCAGTTGAGATACTGGATTGGCAGGTGAAGAAACTTCGATCTAGGGTCCTGCCGTCGGTGAAGGTTCTTTGGCGCAGCCCGAATGGTAAGGAGATCACTTGGGAGGCCGAGGGAGAGATGCGGAAGAAATTCCCTCATCTCTTTGAAGGTACGCGTAGATATATATTTTAAATTCGGGGACGAATTTTCTTAAGGGGGGAAGACTGTAACACCTGAGAATGCGTTTTGTGACTAATTATATAATATGTGATTTTTTAATAAAAGTTTACCAAATTTCTTTTCAAATATTTTATCAAAATTAATAAACATTTTTTCTAGAATTTTTCTAAGCTTGCACAAACCTGTGCATGTAAACTAGGGTTAAAATTTAGGGTGAACCATGTTAGGCAACCATGGTGGTCTAATCCCTTCTTGTCAAACTATTTAGTTCTAGTCAAAGTCTTAGTTTTGGGTTAAGAGTGATTAGGGTTTTGTTTTGATTTTAAATTTTAAAATCCTTTTGGTTGACTTGAGGGAAGGAGAGAGAGTATGCTTGATGGCTTGGGCACATGCAAGCATTTATGATGAAATGAGAGATGGGTGGCTTTAAGTTTGAGTCACAACCTATCTCATTTCAAAGCTTTTTTCTATCTTTCAAACTCTCTCACTCACATCTTCTCACACACACACACACACACACACACATCACAACATCAGCTGCATCAGCAGCAGCACCCTCTTTAACAACATCCCCTAACCTCATTTCAAACACCCAGCAGCAGCTGCACAAGCAACAACAGAAGTTGCAGCAGCAGCAACACCACACAACACACCCTCAACAACAATAACAACAACCACAACAGCAGCAGCAGGCACAACAGTAACACCAGCAGCAGTTGCAAAGCAGCAGCATCAACAATAACAACAGCAGCAGCAGTTCAGGCAACAACAGCAGCAGTTCCAGGGAGCAACAGCAACACCCCAGCAGCTCCATCCCCTCTTCTCCTTCTCCTTCTCCTTTTTGTGAGGTTCTTAGTGGGGTATAACTTCTAAACTCCTTCCTTGTTTGCTTAGTTGTGTCGACATAGCATCGATTAGCAGTAATTATACGATTTTGTGCTTGTTTTGGTGATTTGTGTGAAGTTTGTTTAAGGGAGGTTAGTGTTGGGTAGACTAGCCTAAGTAAGTGTTGTTAGGGCCAAATTAACCTAGGAAAACCCCAGATTACACTAAAATACCCTCAGTTTTCAAATTGTACAAAACTTGACGTTTTTTGGGGCAAAACTTAGCTTTTTGAAATCTGCTGTTACCCCTGTAAGTTCAGAATGAAATTGAGTGGAACATAGCCTACTGGTGATACCCTGACCCCACCACCAGAGCCCGACCCCACCACTCCAACTTACGGCCGCCGGAAAATTCATTCTGGCCGCAAATTGCGGCCAAACCAGGGAGTTAGGAGCTAGGCTTTTTGGTACAGGTGTCTGCTACATTTTTTAGGTCCATGGTATATATAGTTTTGTAATATTCTAACCTCGGTAAAATCTGGGGCAGTATGTCATTTTCTAGTATTTTTAGTTTGCGCGATACGCGAGTGGATTCTGTGATTCAGCGTATCGCGGCGTATCGGGTTGAGTTTTAGGCACATGAACACGTTCCAGCGTATCGCGCGCACGCGCGTTAATTCACGACGCGAGTTTCTCGTTTCGTTCCGATATCGTGTTTTACGAGATTTTGATTATATTAGGATTCTTGTGTAAATTCCAGGTTCGCAGGCGGGTACGTCAGACGCCGCCAGGAAAGGGAAGCAGGTGGTCGGCTATACTTAGCATGCGATCAGGTGAGTAGATTTAACATCTACGTGGAAATCGCCCGTATGGCATTAAGCGTCAGGACGTAATAGGATATTTAGTTTTATGTGTTCATGTAGACATACTAGAGTAGCATACCTTTTGTTATATATAGAACCGGTAGTATAGAACACTGCACTGTCACTAACGGTACAAGTTGCACGATCACAACTTATATGCTACACTCACACCGTTAGCGATTGCCATGACACTCACAGTATAGGATTGCTAGAAATCATATATTATATTGATTCCGTTTTATTGACGTTGTCATGATTTGACACATATCAGCATATGTTATATTCATACCATGTACACTATATACTTATGGTTGTGCATACCTTCGTTCATATATCACTACCTGTGCACATGCACCCTTATATTTCGTCATAGTACATATATACACATATATCTTGATATGTTTACCCTTGTGCCCTATACATCACATATATTCAGACTTGGGCACACATACATTACATGTTCATACTTGCGCCATACGCATCACATATATTCATACTTGGCACAGATACATCACATGTTCATACTTGTTCCCTATACGTCACATATATTCATGCTTGGCACAGATACATCACAGATTCATGCTTGTGCCACATATATCTTCTATTCGTACTTGGACACATATACATCATATGTACACCTTACCGCACATGTACATTGTAAGTCCACGTTGCCCACCCCGGTGCTTGCGGGGAGGCGGAAAACATAATAAAAATTGGATTTTTAATGACTTAGGCAACATGGACCTTGCCTATGAGGATCTTTGCTAAACGAAAACTAGCTAAAGTAAACTAACAACTAACTAAGTTGTAGAAAGGTTATACCTTGAGCTCGAACTCCTTCTCTCCTTGCTCGTCGGAATGGTAGAAAGGCCTCACCTTGCTTGTCTTCTTCCGTCAAAGAACGATCCACCCGAAAGCCTCGACCTTTAGCTTCAACTCCAAGCTAGGAGTAACTAGAGTGCAAGAAATGCTAAGACTTGAACCCTAGAAGTGAGTAGAGAAGATCAAGTGAAGGTTTTTCTCAAGCTTTTTTGTTTCTCAACACATGAGAGGGAGAGAGCTTGAGGGAGAGGATGAGCAAGAGAGAGAAAAGATATGATAGAATGAATTATTAGTGAGCCATTCTCACTAATATGTGTGTGTTATTTTAATTAATTAATTAGCAAGAAAATTGTCATGGTTTAATCAAGAGGTGACCATTATCATTTCATTATTAATGCAAATTGCAAGGATCAAAGAGCATCTTCCAAATGAAATGATCATGGTCAAATTGTCAACTTGGTCAACAAGTCAATGAAGTCAAAAGGTCAACAAGAACAACCATGCACAATAATTAAGCTAATTATTAATTAACAATAATACACACAAAAGCAATAGGGTTAATAAAACGACAATAGTCATTCACCCTAAACAAGGTCCTCTCCCTCAATCTCAAGCAACTGTGCATACGCACCCGCATTCGTGATCCGAGGAACACGAATACTCTGAGAAAAACCAATCTCAAATCATATACTAGGATCCGGCTTAAACCAAAGCCCGCTAGTATAAACTGTCCGGACAGCAACCGTGCACAAGTGCGCGGATGTGAACGAACCCTGTCGCAAAACCATGCGACCTCTACTCATTTTGCCTAAAGGCGAATAGCTCTCTGTGTGGGACTCTAAAGACTCGACACTACGCTGGCAGTGGGTTTAACCACAGACCGCAAGCGGCACTAGCTGTACGTAACGGTCCCCAGGTATATGTCGATAAGAAGACTGACGAGGTGAACCCCATCTGCACTCCTACTGAGCCTGTATGTGACAATCTCCGTACAGTCCGGTCTGTTCGTCTGATACATCGCATGGCGGGCCTAGGGGGGTGGTGAACGTCAGTCCCCTAATAGCGGTACAAGTCGTGTCGGAGTGTAGCCCAGAACACCCTGAGATAACACTGGAAGCCTACCAGTATATCTCGCTTGCCCTGGCCAGGGACTACTCGTGTAATGGCTCTCCTGGACACAGCGCGATGTCAACCCCCAATACCGGGAGAGACGAATCCTGTCTAACCGTCACTGCCTCCAAGTGCTTCGGGACTGCACCCAAAACCTACCTGTTTGCACGACTCCTCTGAGCCGTGGTAGGGTAGTAATCAAAGTGCAGTGGGAACACACTCGAGGCGAAGTGACAGTGTCAACTCAGCGGACTAAGCTGTACTCATGTCACCTGGGAACTGATAACTGACGATAGGTATATTACCAACCAACAGTTCCCGACGAGTCCTGTCCAGTGTACTCTTAACCTAACGAGCACCCGCATACTATCCCAAGTACGACGTACTAACGGCTGTGGGACAGACCGTCTCCCACACTGGGATGAGAAGCGCATACGCTAGTCTACTCCGGAGTATCGATGCCCTGTCTCGATAGTCCAACGACCAGGGACCTGTATAAGGATGTGCTTATAGATTACCCAGCTCCCACGAGTGCGAGCGCCATCACAACGCTGGTAATCAAGCAAAGATCCTAAGGGCTCTACTAATATGTATACCTGCAATATGCTAAAAGAAAAACATGTACATATTAAAGAAGAGACAAACCAAGTAGCATACTACCATTTCGAGCAAGATTGTATATACAACTGTGAATATCCCAAGCTTCCATTAAGTAATATACAAACTAGTATGATACAGTAATGGCCTCTAGGGCATATACACTAACAATCTCCCACTTGCACTAAGGCCATGTACTGGCGTATCGAAGACCTATCATCTCGATCAGCCGCTCGAATTGAGTCTGGGGCAAGGCCTTGGTGAATGGATCTGCTGTGTTATCCTCTGATGCAACTCTCCGGACCTCGATCTCCTGGCGATCCACAATCTCCCTGATCAGGTGATACCGCCTTAAGATGTGTCTGGATTTCTGATGGGACCTGGGTTCCTTCGCTAAAGCTATAGCCCCGTTGTTGTCGCAATACAGAGGTATTGGGTCAACAATGGACGGAACCACCTGAAGTTCTTTCAAGAACTTCCTCATCCAGACAGCTTCTTTTGCGGCATCAGATGCAGCGATGTATTCCGCTTCCATAGTCGGGTCAGCAACGGTTTCCTGTTTAGAGCTCTTCCAACACACCGCCCCTCCATTGAGGGTAAAGAAAAAACCCGACATGGACTTGGAATCATCCTTGTCACTCTGGAAGCTGGAGTCAGCAAAGGCCTCAATCTGCAGGTCTTTTCCGCCATACACCAAGAACATCTCCTTAGTCCTTCTCAGGTACTTGAGAATGTTCTTTACTGCTATCCAATGTTTCTTCCCAGGGTTTGACTGATACCTGCTTACCACACTCAGTGCATAAGCCACATCCGGTCTGGTACACAACATCGCATACATTATAGAGCCTACCGCAGAAGCGTAGGGTATAATAGACATGCGATCCCTCTCCAAATCAGTCTTGGGAGATATCTCTTTGGAGAGGGTGATCCCGTGACAAGCCGGTAGATTACCGCGCTTGGAATCTTCCATACTGAATCTCTTCAGTATGGTGTCGATGTACCTGGACTGTGAGAGTCCTAATATCCTCTTGGATCTGTCACGGTAGATCCGGATACCCAGAATGTATGAGGCATCACCCAGGTCTTTCATGGAGAACCTGTGTGACAAGAACCCCTTGACAGATTGTAGCATAGGAATGTCATTTCCTATTAAGAGAATGTCATCCACGTATAAAATGAGGAATACTACAGTTCTCGCTACAAATCTACAATAGATGCATGGTTCATCTGGATTTTTGATAAAGCCAAATTCTTTGACCGTCTCATCAAAACAGATGTTCCAACTCCGCGATGCCTGCTTGAGTCCATAAATGGACTTGAGCAACTTGCACACCTTTCCGCTGCTCCCACCCTGAATGAAACCCTCTGGCTGGTCCATATAGACACACTCCTCTAAATGACCATTTAGAAAAGCTGTCTTTACGTCCATTTGCCAAATCTCATAATCGTGGAAAGCAGCGATGGCAAGAAGGATCTGAATGGATTCAGCATAGCTACTGGAGAAAAGGTTTCGTCATAGTCCAAACCAGGTCGCTGACGAAAACCCTTTGCTACCAGTCTAGCTTTATAGGTCTCAACCTGTCCATCTACACCAATCTTCCTTTTGAAGATCCACTTGCATCCTACGGGTTTTACCCCGTCTGGAGCAATATCCAACGTCCATACTTTGTTGGTGTACATGGACTCCATCTCGGTCCGCATTGCATCCAGCCATTTTACCGAGTCGACGCTCTGAATGGCTTGCTGGAAGCTAGTAGGCTCATCACAATCTAGGATGCAGTCCTCTCTATCCCCGTCAATGAGAAAACCGTAGTACCTCTCGGGCGGATGAGACTGCCTACTACTCCTGCGGAGTGGCGTAGGAATGTCCTGTTCTTTTGAACCTTCTGGTTCCACTAAGCTTTCAGTAATAGTTTGTGGTTCTGGAATTTCTTCCAGTTCTATTGCGCTCCCACTTATTTCTTTTTCTAAAAACTGATGTTCCAGAAAATGGGCATTACGAGAAACAAGGACTTTTTGTTCCTCTGCGTAATAGAAAAGATACCCCCTGGAGTTCTTTGGGTATCCCACAAACTTGCACAGTACTGAGCGTGCCTCGAGCTTGTCCGTATGCTGCTTTTTGACATAAGCTGGACATCCCCAAATCTTCAAGTATTGAAGATAGGGTTTCTTCCCACTCCATAACTCATATGGCGTGGTAGGCACAGTCTTAGTGGGAACACGGTTCAAAAGATATGCAGCTGTTTCTAGCGCATATCCCCAGAACGATCGCGGTAACTCAGCGTTACTCATCATGGACCGTACCATATCCAATAGGGTGCGGTTCCGTCTCTCCGATACACCGTTATGTTGCGGAGTGTATGGAGGAGTAAGCTGAGAGAGAATTCCATTCTCTTTTAAGTAATTCAGGAATTCGGCACTTAAGTATTCTCCTCCTCGATCCGATCTTAGGATCTTGATACTTTTGCCGGTCTGTTTTTCTACTTCATTCTTATATTCCTGGAACTTATCAAAAGCTTCGGATTTATGCTTCATGAGGAAGATGTGTCCGAATCTTGAGAAATCATCCGTAAAAGTAATGAAGTAAGAAAAACCGCTTCGCGCATGTATAGACATTGGACCGCACACGTCGCTGTGTACGAGTCCCAAGAGCTCGCTCGCTCTTTCTCCGTGTCCAGAAAACGGAGCCTTTGTCATCTTTCCTTTGAGACAGGATTGACAAGTTGCATACGATTGATATTCGAACGGATCCAAATATCCTTCAGTATGTAACTTAGTCAATCTTCTCTCATTGATGTGACCTAGTCTACAATGCCATAAGAAAGTTTTATTAATTTCTAGAGACTTTCTTTTGTGTGTATTCTGGATATTGAAAACCTGTGGTTGGTTTAAAACGTAAATACCGTTGTTTAATGTACCTGACCCAATCAAAACTTGATTAAGGTGAATGTTCACTACATTACTTACAAATGCAAATTCATAACCTTCTTTAGATAATAAAGATACAGATATGATATTACAGGTTGCATTTGGTACATAATAACAACTACGCAAAACCAAAAAGTGTCCATCTGATAGTCCCAGGTGATAGTCCCCCACGGCCTCAGCATCCATGCTAGCACCGTTCGCAACTCTGAGGGTCATGTCACCTGCCTTCAAAACTCTACACTTTCTCAACGCCTGCAAAGAATTACAGATATGAGATCCTGATCCGGTATCCAATACCCAGGATGTAGAGTTTATTGATAGACAGTTTTCAATAACATACACACCTGAAGCTGAAGCTGCAACTCGCTTCAAATCCTGTGTTCTGGCTTTCCAAGCCTTGCAATCCTGTTTCCAGTGACCACTTTTGTGACAATAGAAGCATTCTTCCTTTCCCACCATCTTCCCCGCTACTTTTGTTGCTTTACCCTTTCCCTTCGTATCCACTTTACCGACACCGCCTCTTGGTTTGGCGGGGGCTTTCTTCTTCTTGCCCTTGGCTTTCGCCCTGGACCTAGAAGAGGAAGATCCTCCTACAAACAAAGTGGATGTCTCCCTACCCTTCTGTAGGGTGCCCTCGGCAGTCCTCAACATGTTCAGAAGTTCGGCAAGTTCAACCTCCTTTCCTTGCATGTTGAAGTTAAGAATGAACTGGGCGTAAGTGGAAGGAAGGGACTGGAGAATCAAATCGGTATAGAGTTCATTCTCCAACGTGGTCCCAAGGTCCGCGAGCTCCTCTATGTAGCCGATCATCTTAAGCACGTGGTCCGCTACCGATGATCCGACGGCCAACCTTGCCGAAAAAAGCTTCTTCGACACTTCGTATCTAGCGATACGAGACTGCTCTCCATACAGTTCTTTTGTATGGAGAAATATGGACTCTAGGTCCATATTCTCGTGCCTCCTCTGATGTTCGTTGTCCATCGAGGCTAGTACGAGGCATCTGGCCCTCGCGCAATCTATCTCCCATGTCTTACGGATTTCTACATCCGCGACGCTGGAGGTGGGACCTGGGACAGGGGGAGCTTTGGTGGTAAGTATATACCCCAGCTTGTCATAAGTGATCGCCATCTTGAAATTCCTGAGCCAATCTTTGTAGTTTGGCCCTGTCAATATATTTTTATCTAACAGTAACTTAAGTCCGGTCATGTTGAATGGTCGCTGCAATTAGGAGAGAGAAAAGAAACACTTTAGCATGATGCTCTTGCAAGTTTAGAGTGGTTTTTAGTTTGTCTAAACTGGATGGCTCCCACTGTTTCTCGAATCCCTTCTCAAACCATAAAGAAAAGGATTAGCCGGGATCATTCTCACCGTACAATACTTGCTTAACCGTTCAGCCAGGCCAGTGTCGGTACTTCGAGGGAGGTTTTCCAACGCTTTCGCGAAGTTCCTTAATTAAGTAACCTCTTTTCCCTGTGGGCGTAACCCCGCTAACACCTTTCTAGGCACCTACTAGGTTTATAGCATTGATCGTTAAGTGAGAGTTTTCCCGAGGAGTAGCATATACTCACAGTAGGATCGGGATCCAAATATCATCGCGTGATAAAACCGAAGGAATCCTACCAGAATCATCACACTCCAAATGGTATGCAACGCTAGCAAGTTTCAGTACTTATGAAACTCCCGATGTGGATTTTTGCCCCATGCTCTTATGACCTTGGCGTGAGGTCAAAATGTCATAAGTCACATGTCAAGTTCTTCCCATCATTATCCTGGTTAATTTGAACCCACCCGTACCTACCCTTGACGTAGGTCAAAACGGCAGTACGACTGTCTCAAATCAACGCATTCTATCTATGCAACGGATAAATATCCGGCAGCTACCAATCACTATGCCTTGGCGTGAGGTCAAAATACATAGCTTGAATACTACCGAATATTTAACCGAAATGATGGAGGGCTACGGATGGTTCTGGCGAAACCGTGAACGTAGTGAACTTGATATAATCGATGGAACGAGATAGCTTTTGAAAGGAGTGGTTCAAGCTCCGCGTTTAAAAGTTTAGTTTTGAAAAGAACCGAGTGGTTTTCAAAGTGTTCCAATCGACTTTTACTTGGTTTATTTCTTGCATTAGTTCTTTTAATGCGTCCCATCATTTAATCCTACCATTGCAGAAAACAACCAAAATATGACGTACGCTTATGCCATTAGCATTCGCCACGGGGCCCCGTCATCACCCGTTAGGTTACTTAACTAACGACAGAGCGGGGGCTGGGCTAGCGCGGCTGTAAAACATAAGCAACGCCTAAATAGTTATTATATATAAATATATAGCAATGATAGACATTACAGATCACAGATGAATACATTGGATATACTAGGAATCCGCAATGCGTTCGAGCCTGCAACGCAAAGCGGATTACACGGTCGCGGTGAATAGCCAATACCCCACCCAAGACCCCTACGGGTGCGGCAAACTACCCGCCAAGCACCCGAAGCGAAGCAACCTCCCTCACCACCGTGAGTAGGCCACTCGGCACTTCGAGATACCCGGTAGTTTGTGCACCCCTCCATGGGTCTATCCTAGGAGCAAAAACAGTAAAAAGAATTATACAATGACGGCTACAACCCCGACCCGGTTGTGCGGCCATACAAATAATATTATTACATCAATTTACATGTTACAAATGAATGAAAGAAAAACAACGCTCATCTCACATCCACCCCGGCCATTCACCCGCGACAATCCAATCCATTCATATCCACAAACCAATAACAATCACAGATCATGTATAACCCCGACTAATCGTCTTATAGCGATTAGCCGACGTTCAATACATGCAAGCATTACAGATATAACCGATGTAGTTAAAGTGTAGTGAAGTTCCGAAAAATACGGATTTATAGGCCCCCAAAAGTAAATTTTAGTTCTGCAAAATCTGGGCACATATAATATATTCTAAAAATCCCAGAACCAACACAGACACACACTGCACGAAAAACGATGCAGAGAAGACGACAAACCGCGGCGCTTCCGCGGCACATGCCTACCTCGTGCCGCGGAAGGGCGGCGGTTTGAACGAATCACTGTACCGTTTTTCATGGGTGTTCATAGAAAACCCTGAGCCGAATTTACAAATATAAAGTTTTTCATTTAGAGCAGAAAAATTTTTAACAGAAACTAGGGTTTTTCAAAAGTTTGGTTTTTGGATTTTCCGGTTTCGAAACTTCGTTACACTTCACTACCTAGCTAGTTTGAGTTTAGTTAGGCTCTGATACCACTGTAAGTCCACGTTGCCCACCCCGGTGCTTGCGGGGAGGCGGAAAACATAATAAAAATTGGATTTTTAATGACTTAGGCAACATGGACCTTGCTTGTGAGGATCTTTGCTAAACGAAAACTAGCTAAAGTAAACTAACAACTAACTAAGTTGTAGAAAGGTTATACCTTGAGCTCGAACTCCTTCTCTCCTTGCTCGTCGGAATGGTAGAAAGGCCTCACCTTGCTTGTCTTCTTCCGTCAAAGAACGATCCACCCGAAAGCCTCGACCTTTAGCTTCAACTCCAAGCTAGGAGTAACTAGAGTGCAAGAAATGCTAAGACTTGAACCCTAGAAGTGAGTAGAGAAGATCAAGTGAAGGTTTTTCTCAAGCTTTTTTGTTTCTCAACACATGAGAGGGAGAGAGCTTGAGGGAGAGGATGAGCAAGAGAGAGAAAAGATATGATAGAATGAATTATTAGTGAGCCATTCTCACTAATATGTGTGTGTTATTTTAATTAATTAATTAGCAAGAAAATTGTCATGGTTTAATCAAGAGGTGACCATTATCATTTCATTATTAATGCAAATTGCAAGGATCAAAGAGCATCTTCCAAATGAAATGATCATGGTCAAATTGTCAACTTGGTCAACAAGTCAATGAAGTCAAAAGGTCAACAAGAACAACCATGCACAATAATTAAGCTAATTATTAATTAACAATAATACACACAAAAGCAATAGGGTTAATAAAATGACAATAGTCATTAACCCTAAACAAGGTCCTCTCCCTCAATCTCAAGCAACTGTGCATACGCACCCGCATTCGTGATCCGAGGAACACGAATACTCTGAGAAAAACCAATCTCAAATCATATACTAGGATCCGGCTTAAACCAAAGCCCGCTAGTATAAACTGTCCGGACAGCAACCGTGCACAAGTGCGCGGATGTGAACGAACCCTGTCGCAAAACCATGCGACCTCTACTCATTTTGCCTAAAGGCGAATAGCTCTCTGTGTGGGACTCTAAAGACTCGACACTACGCTGGCAGTGGGTTTAACCACAGACCGCAAGCGGCACTAGCTGTACGTAACGGTCCCCAGGTATATGTCGATAAGAAGACTGACGAAGTGAACCCCATCTGCACTCCTACTGAGCCTGTATGTGACAATCTCCGTACAGTCCGGTCTGTTCGTCTGATACATCGCATGGCGGGCCTAGGGGGGCGGTGAACGTCAGTCCCCTAATAGCGGTACAAGTCGTGTCGGAGTGTAGCCCAAAACACCCTGAGATAACACTGGAAGCCTACCAGTATATCTCGCTTGCCCTGGCCAGGGACTACTCGTGTAATGGCTCTCCTGGACACAGCGCGATGTCAACCCCCAATACCGGGAGAGACGAATCCTGTCTAACCGTCACTGCCTCCAAGTGCTTCGGGACTGCACCCAAAAACTACCTGTTTGCACGACTCCTCTGAGCCGTGGTAGGGTAGTAATCAAAGTGCAGTGGGAACACACTCGAGGCGAAGTGACAGTGTCAAGTCAGCGGACTAAGCTGTACTCATGTCACCTGGGAACTGATAACTGACGATAGGTATATTACCAACCAACAGTTCCCGACGAGTCCTGTCCAGTGTACTCTTAACCTAACGAGCACCCGCATACTATCCCAAGTACGACGTACTAACGGCTGTGGGACAGACCGTCTCCCACACTGGGATGAGAAGCGCATACGCTAGTCTACTCCGGAGTATCGATGCCCTGTCTCGATAGTCCAACGACCAGGGACCTGTATAAGGATGTGCTTATAGATTACCCAGCTCCCACGAGTGTGAGCGCCATCACAACGCTGGTAATCAAGCAAAGATCCTAAGGGCTCTACTAATATGTATACCTGCAATATGCTAAAAGAAACACATGCACATATTACAGCAGAGACAAACCAAGTAGCATACTACCATTTCGAGCAAGATTGTATATACAACTGTGAATATCCCAAGCTTCCATTAAGTAATATACAAACTAGTATGATACAGTAATGGCCTCTAGGGCATATACACTAACATACATTGCTACATTCACTTAGCATACTTATCTTTCGCACATCCATACCTATACTCATATCCATATGTTGCATACATGGATGATATTGACTTGATTTGAAAACTAAGGGACCGCATATGATATTTTCCAAACCGGATCTTTTAAAAAGAGCGGTTTTCCCTTTGTTCTACTCTTAGCGTCATACGACGCATGACATGGATTTACATATTAGATTGATTTATGTGATTTCTGGATTTGGGAACCGGAGTACTATTTTAAGAAAATACGCACTATTTAAAAACCCGGTTTCCCTTGATATGATATTTCAGTGCGTCCACCATGTGTTTTCTCGGTGCTAGAGTGATACATGTGAACCCGAGTCGAGGAGCTGGACGAGGCCGACTGCGGATACATGGTGGACTCGGTATGGTACCCCGGAGCGAGAACGGATCGCTGTGCAGTAGACGGTGAGCCTGGCAGAGGGACTACTACCTACCGGTGATTGGTTGGACCTGGCGGTTATCCGGAGGATACTGAACAGAGTCGAGAGATGGATACGGGACGACTCGTACTGCCGGGGCCGAGGGCCGATATAGCAGACAGAGCCTGTGGGCTGACTCGGACTGACGGATGCCCGAGATATGAGGTTTTGCGTGTCGATGCTGGACACGAGTTTTCTTGATATTTGGGTGCCGATGTTGGGCACTCACGATTTTATGAGATTACAGGATTTGAGGGCCGATGTGGATTACGGCGCCTAAGTTGTACTGGGATATGGGTGTATTGATAGACACCAGTTATTTTTCCACGTTGACATGCCGTGTAGACATTATTTCTTCCCGTACTCAACATTCAGTACTTGACATCTCATCCTGTTGCTAGCATACCTGATAGAGTACACATGTTCCATAACATCACATACCCTGCTCATCATATATAGGGTTGTTAGATTACATTGCCATGCCTGATTATCACATATCTTGCTCATTACATAAAGATGTTATTAGATCGCACTTGTTGCATGATATTGAGCATCCAGTTCATCATATAGATGTTACCTGTTGGCATAAGTTAGAGTATCGCAGCACGTGCATACTCGCGATTACCTTTATATGTTACCTACTACTCACGAGTTGGCAACTCACCCCCGTTGTGCAACAGTGCTTGCAGGTTGCCCTTTGGAGTAGTCGCGGCTGGCTATTTACCGCATCTTTTGACACAGATACCATTGCTGAGGCGTGTTAGCCCTTTTGCTATTAGGTGAGTTTCGTACGGTATCTGTTTACTTTCAGTTGTATATTGATGTATCTAGTATTCTCCATCTACCTTTATATATTGACTTAGAGACAGTTGTGAGGACGACGTATGTTAGTTTGTACTCTGGTGTCGAGCTCGCTGTGAGCCGACTTTATTTATGCAGTTCTATATTTCTTGCTGTCTCCATTTTATTTTTTTTTCTCAGTCGTACATTATCATTGTGATGATCTATTCATTCCACATGTCATTTTACTTACATCTCGTCTTTTACCCGCTTCTCGGGACAAATTTTTATAAAGGAAATGTTACCAAAATTATTTAAACAACACTTGAACTTAAAAAGGGTTTCAACTAAACTAATCAAAGTTTTCTAAACATTTATAATTGTTTTTACAAAAATGTTTTTACACTCTAAATTCAATGGTTTTGATTTCTGGGTTTCGGCTTACTTAGTCGCGTTACGCCTGTAGACGTTACGTGGTTAAGTGCCGGTCACGGGCCGAACTTTGGGTCATGACACCAGCACTTCACGGGATCCGGTAACTTGGGCGTCCCTCCGTGGGTCATCCTATACCCCCTACGAGTGCGGCGAATAGCCCGCCAATTCTAGAACGAAGCCCCTTCCGTCTCAACACCATGAGATGCGGGCTTGTTGCCTTCTAGAACCCGGCTATTCGTGCACTCCACCGTGGGGTAAGCCTAGTACAGAAAATGAAAATAATATGTACAAATGGTGACATCGACCTCAACCCGGTCGTGCCCCAAATAAATAATATACAACCCGGCAAAGGCGGCAGTCCACATGTCGGACGCTCGCCCCGCAATAACAAATGTACAAATGAATACAAACTGTACTAAATCATTGCACCACCGGCTATCCACCACGACAATCCAACCATAATATCAACACAATCATAGAACATCAACGTGAATGTCATATTCGCAAACTCGTCTAAAAGGACATATAGCAGATAGACGGGTTTACCGATCAAATGACATTCACGGTCGCAGATGCTAATCTAAGTACTGATAACAATTAAACAGTTGTTAAAATATAATGACTTTGAAACACTCCGAATTGCCCCAAACTGAAAAACAACAGAACATAAAACTTGGGCAAAAACAAACAACACCTGAAAACCAAACTCCATGAGATAAGACCCCAGAACAAAACTCAACCCAATTCTCCACTAGAAAACTGGTGAGGCCGGAATTTTTGAAGGTGTGGCCGGCCAAAACTTGGTAGAATTGATTCGTTTTTGTTCAGGGTTCATCTTACCGTCAAAGGATCACTCTTCACTTGCTTTAAAAAAATTTGGAAGCCTCTGAAAAATCGACAGAAACTTAAAGTTTGGTTTCAATTTTACGGAGTTGTTTCGATTTCGTTGTTTTAACATTGTTTAAACTTGCTAGTGTATGCTTTATAGGCTGGCTCTGATACCATAAAAGGTTACGCTAGTGCCCCGGCCAACTTCCGTGGCCAAATGCGGAACAAAATTTTTTCTAACGATTAGAACATGGCGCTAGAATAACCTTTCACCTGGATCTTTCCATAAACCAATCTAGAAAAACTAAAAGAGATGAACTAACTACTATGAAAGAAGTCTCACAAACGATCCAAGTCCTTCGGTCTTCTTTCCTCTTCGTTAGCTCCAAGTGGCCACCTTGAACATGCTTGATCTTCTTTTCCCGCTCCATCGGTTCTCCGGGATCGAGCTTATTCTCCGGTCCTCCTTTGTCGTAGATGATCCACCTGAGGGATGTGATCTATGGCTCTAGCTCCTCACAATATGTCAAGTGGAGCAACTAGAGAACTTGGATTGCTAAACCAAGTAGTCTAGGATGTAGTGTGAAGATCTATGTGTTTGCTATCTTTTTCTTTCCTCTTCACTTGTTTCTCAACTCATGAGAAGGGTAGTGAAGAGGAAGATGATGAAGGTGGAGGAAACTTAAGAGGAGGGAGGAGATGAAGAAAAATGGGAGCTCAAGAATTATGAAGCATTCATGAGAGAGAAAATCAACACAAAGGTTTTGTGTATGAATTCTCATGAATAAACAAGTGTAGCCATACTTCAATAGTAACCACAAATGAATAAAGAATTCATTTGTGAACTATTGAAGCCATGCCACTCAACATGCCTCCCTCTCCTTAATTTCCACATCATTTCTGTTAGTTATATGTATGCCCTAGAGGCCATTACTGTACATACGATGTATATTGTAGTGGATACTTGGACATATATAGGGAGGACTTTCTTGCTCGACATGATAGTAAGTTATCTGGTTACTCTTTATCTTAACATGTACTCTGATTGTCTCTATGTTACATGTTGATAAAGCCCTTAGGATGAGTACTTGACTACCAAGACTATGATACGGATCATACTAGTGAGGACAGTGTAGTCGTCAAGTACATCCTTCAAATGTTCCTAGTCGTGGGAGTACCGAGACAGGGCATCGATACTCCAGAGTAGACTAGCCTATGCGCTTCTTGACCCATATGATGGACGATGGATGATCTCATATACATTGGTGTTTGAAATCAGAGAAGGTATACGGGTGCTCAGTGGAGACTGGGTACACTGGACGGACTCGCCGAGGACTCCCAGATGGTATTATACCTCACGTCAGATTGCATTTCTCTGGTGATACTGGTACATAGTAGTTTGTTGAGCCGAGATCGTCATAGAGTCTTGTGTGATTCCCAATGTGCTTTGATTTCCATCATACCACATCCAAGAGGGCGTGCAAAAAGGTAGCTTTTGGGTATAGTCCCGAATCACATGGAGGCAATGAGCGATAGGAGGGGATTCGTCTCTCCCGGTATAGGGAGTTGATGTTGTGCTGTGTTCGATTGGCTATAACTGGAAATCCCTGCCCAGGGTTGCTGAGATTTACTGGTAAGTGTTATCAGTAGTTTCTCGAACTGTTATAGATCTCATATCGACACGACTTATCAAGCTACTGGGGTCTGACGTTTACCACCCCTAGGCGAGATATGCGACATATCAGACGACGAGACCGGACTGTACGGGAGTGTTACTGATTGGATTCGCAGGAGAATGTACAGGCTTGCTTGTTGATCTTCTGAGCGCTCAATACCTGGGTGGCTGTTACATTTAGCTGACCGCTTGCAGCTTTTGGGTGGTTGATATGATCATCACCTTCTGCCGGCTTATTGACGATTCTTTAGAATCCTACACAGAGGTTTCTTGGCTCGGGCAAAACGGAGTAGGAGCACATATATGATATGTACGGGACCGAGAACAATACGTGTATGTGATACCGTATTAGATTCTCGCGATATGAGATATCGGCCGGGTATATGTGATATAGCCGAGTCATCAGATCAAGTGTTGTTTCGATGAACTGATACAGATTTTATTAGTCGGTTATTTATGAAATAGACGGATTATCGGATCAAGTGTTGATTCAATAATTTAATGTATAATTATATATATGATATATTAAATTACATTAACTAATATTATCTCACTTATTGATTTATTTTCTCACTCGGGTAATACATTGATATATATGCGATATATGTTAATTGTATTATTTTCTTTTGTTACAAAATATATTATATATGTGATATATAATATTGTAACAAGTTATGATAACTAATGCAACATGATTAGTGGAGATTAAACAAGGTTAGGGTTTGATTTGGGTTAGTCCATTCATGAAGCTTCTAGAAGATTTTTGTTTTGTTTCTTGCAAAGATATTTTTGTGAGATATTTTTTAACCCAACCCAAACCCATAACCCTAGTTAATTCTCTACATCGGTTTGCCTTTTCATTTAGCAACCATGGTTGCATAAGTTATTATTATTACATTTTCATTATTCATTACAAAATGATTCATCTTCTTCTTCCTCTTTGAAAAGCTTTCTTGCTTTGATTTTTGTGATGAAAGTGAGTGAAAATAAGAAAACAAATGAGAGCTAAAATCCTACTTCATCATCCTCATCTATCCTTGCTATTTAGATGAGGGTGTCCACCTCATTAGTGAGTGAGAGCTTGGGTTAAGGAAACTTCAAGGTAGATCATCTTTGTTATCGAAGATCGGAAGCAAGCTTGCATCTTTCTTTTCGTGGAGCCTCTCTAGAGTCTGGATGCACGATGATCGAAGCGAAGGGACCTTAACACGGAGCTTTAAAAGTGAAGGACAGGATCTACAAAGGTTGTAATCCCTCCCACATAGTGTTAAAGTGTTTAACATGCTTTGTTTCACCTAATCTCTAGTCTAAGATCTTGGTTTAGGGTTGTTCGGCACGGCTAAATATTAAATTGGGCATGGTTGATGCCTCATAGACCCTTGTACGTGTGTCTAGTAACCCTACAATGGTATCAGAGCCAAGCTAGAGCTTTAGGCGAAGTCTGGGCGAAGTTTATAGTCCGATCGAACCCTGAAACCCCAAAACATACCCTTCTCTGGAAATTTTGTAAAAATGTTGATTTTTTCATATTAAAAATACTCAAAAAAATCTGCAGGGAAATACAAGAATTACTGTGCAGTACGTGTCTCCAATTCCTTTAATGCGCTGCGGAACCGCGGCAATGACCTGGCTTGCGCGGCGATTCCGCGGCCAAACAGTAACATTAGGGTTTACTGTTTGCACAGTTATGTCCGTATTTCTTTCCTGATATTTTTGGGAATTTTTTATTTCTACTCAAGTGTTGAGTTTTCTGGGATATATTGAGGACTCGTTGATTCGATCGGATAATTTAATTTCGTTTATTTTTTTTTCGGATAATTTTAGAAACTGTTAAAAAGTTCGAACGGATATCAATAACTCACTTTTTCCCCTGTCCGAAAATTTTTCAAAAGTTGGATTTTTTCTCGAGTATGAAACTTCCGAAAAATCATGCAAGTAACGAGGTGGACCCTCTAGAAGAACACAAACCTTAACTCGATTATGTGACCTTCTGAACCGCCTCTGAACCTTAGGGTTTGGGGCAGTACGGCGTTGCCACATGTGAGGCGTTGGCTTGACCCTTCTACGGCTGGACCATTGGTACTGTGGCATGTGATGGATACTTTTTGAACTCCGCTCAAGTGTTGAGCTATTAGGGAAATCTTGGGTGTTTGTTTATTCGATCGGAAAGTTTAACATTGTCTATTTATCTGGAATGTGATACAATATTTGGAATCCACAAAAAGTTATGAGATAACTAATTTGAATGCTATAAATCTAGCAGTTCAGTCTCAGATGATCGATTGCCACGGGATTTTGATGTGATCAAAAGTTCGTCGCAATCACGTAGCGTACGCGGATACTCGCCGGGTAAACTTAATAGACAGCCACGCCCCATAGCCCCGACCAAGTGACTGTAGGAGAACCCCGTCGCCAAAAGCATCTTTTCGGGTGCTCGCGGCAGCGGTGTTCCGCCTTAGTGCACTTCGTCGATGGCATCCGGGGGTGCGGCCGTCTACTAAAGTTTGCGACGAGCATTCGATCAGGATGTCGGGAATCTTGTTGAATTACCCGACTTGATATTGAAAAGAGTTTTCGATAATGAGACTAAAATGCGGGGTTTATAATTGTTAGGCATGCGATGTCTAAGGAATTCATTTGGTTAGGCATGCGATATCTAAGGAGGTTGTGGATTCCAACTGTTGTAGTTTTACACTTTCTTTTCTGTGACCGTAAGCGTAGTATGTGGTGTATCGCCGGCTTCGTTGCTATAAATCAACGACAATCGGGATACACATACTTACTTACGTTGATGATATGAGATATTATGTGTTGCTGTGATATGTTATATTGGATCGTCGCGTTTTGAATAGCCGGGGGTTTTATGTGAGATGAGAGTTTTTTCTTTTTCATTCATATAAAATTCATTTGTATGTAATATTCTTTTATTGGGGCACTTCCGGGCTGAGGATGATGTCACCATTGTATATTATTTACTTTTCCGCATTAAGTAGACCCAAGGCGGGGAGCACAAGTAACCGGGTTCTAGGGTCCAGTGGGAGACCATCTCGAGGAGTCGAGACCGGGTCTCCTAACCCTAGAATTGGCAGTGTTACTTGCCGCTCTCGTAGGGGTCAAGGGATGTGGGTTTGGCTATTCATCGCGAACGTGGAATCCGTGTTTTATATAGGCTCGTATTAAAACACGGACGTCCTAGTATATCCAATATTTCATATATGTTCTTCTGCTGCAATGTTCTGTGATGATATCATATTACTGCCTGAGACGAATGTTTATATTATATATATGAGATATATGTTATATTGCAGATTTCGTTTCAAATGTGATGCTTGTGAAGCATAATAAAATAGGACTTCATTAATGAGATTAATGAAACTAAAAGAAACCTAAAGATGTTGTAGAAACTTGTCTCAAAAACTGGTAGCTCTAGTTCTTGCTTTGCATAGCGGTGTTCCTTATAGAACATCCAACACTTTATTCGATAAGGAAAGAGCCAAGATTCCTTCACCGGGAGTGACCTCTTTAGCGAAACTAGCAGATGCTACAAACACGGTTTATCTTTTGATTGCTTATATAGTTTTTGCTTTGCATAGTAGTATTTGTGAATATCCTGCACCTTATTCGATAAGGAAAGAGCCGACGATCCCTTCACCCGTAGTGACCTCTTTAGCAAAACTAGAAAAGGCCTAAAAAACATTCCTTTTAAAAATCACTCGATTCTACAACGATATCAAGTCCATTACGCAAAAGGTTTTCTTAAAAACCTGTCGTAACCCTCCGTCATTTTAGGAAGTAGGGTACTTAGTATTCGTGTTGTGTTTGTTGACCTTAGTTAAGGCACATTGTACGGTAGCTATGTGATGTCTTCCTATATATCATATGATGCGATTAGTTAGGACAGTCATGTGACTTTGTTGACCTTAGTTAAGGGTCATGTGGGTGGGTCTATTTAATCAAGAAATGACGGGTAGAACTTGACTAGTGCTTATGATTTGTTGACCATAGTTAAGGTCATAAGTCACTAGGGGTAAAATATTATTGGGAATTTCAAGAGTTGAAATTTGCAATGAGATTGCATACCTTCTATGAGATAGTTGGATCCCGATACCCGCTGCGAGTAAGAGTTACTCCTGAGAGAGTTTTACACATTACAATTAGCCAATCAAGTAGGTGTCTAGAAAGGTGTTAACGGGGTTACGCCCCTGAGAAAACGAGGTTTACTTTAATTAGGTCCGTACGAAAGCACGTGGAACCTCCCTCAAAGTACCGGCACTGACCTGGCTGAAAGATTGGCGAACTTGAATAGTGTAATTAATCCCGGCTAGTCTTTCCTTTTAGGGTTTGAAGGAAGATTTCACTAAAATAGTGAGAGACATCCTGATTAGATAAATTGATAACCAATCTAATCTTGTAAAAGAGCACGCTGAGTGTTTTCTTCTCTCTCTCTCCTGGTTGCGACTATGTCACGCCTTAATCAAGATAATAATATGGATCTATTGACCGAACCCGCTTGTTATACTGTGCTAAGGAACGTTGGTCCCGCTCTAACTTATAATTGTTATAAGACAGAGCAGGAAATAGGGGATTACCAGAATTCCCGTGACGCCCAAACGAAGAAAGTACATGTTGATGCACCTTCTTCGGGTGTGTTCATTACAAAGAATTATTTCTCAGTATCCTTTACGTCCTGGGTATGAGATACCGGATCAGGATCCCGCAAATGTAATTTGTTACATGGGCTAAAGATAGGTAGAGAACTGAGAATGGGTGATAAGTTTCATGAGATAGAAACGGTGCAAGTGTTGCAACCAAGTCTGTTGGCAGTTATCACCCTGTATTATCTGAATACATTGATTCTGAACGAATGTTATTAGATACCGAACCTGAGATACAACATCATATCAGTCTCTTTATTAGTAAAGAAAGGATATAATTTTGTATTGTTGGATAATGTTTTGAACATTTCTTATATTAAGAGTTGATCGGATCAGGCACGTTATCTAAAAGCATAGACATTCTAAATCAAACTACAGTTCTTAACGTACAGAACATACATAAGAGGAATAGTTCAGAAATGAATGAATCCTTCTTGAGGCATTGTAGACTAGGTCATATCAATGCGACCCGACTAGCTGAAGTTACATAAAGATGCATATTTAAATTAGATTGAATTTACATCTTGTGAAACTTGCCGGTCATGTCACAGAGATGGGATGACCATAGCTCCGTTTATTGGAAACAGAGAAAGAGTTAGTGAACTCTTAGGATTGATACATGCTGATGTATGAAGGTCCCCTATCTACACATGCCAGGACCGGTTCTTTATACTTCATAACATTCACCGATGATCTCTTAAGATTCAGACATATGTTCCTGTTGAAACACAAGTCCGAAACTTTTGAGATAATCACAGAATATAAGTTGAAAGTAGAGAACCAAAAACGGGTATAAGTATTATGTCCTTTGATAAGATCAAGGAGGAGAATACTTAAGCACGGGATCCCTGGACTATTCTAAAGGAGAATGAGATTCTCTCTCAGCATTACTCCTCCGTATACACCATAGCACGTCGGTGTATCGGGGCGGAGCAATCATACCCTATGTGATATGGTGGGCTCTATGATGAGTACTACTGAGTTTCCTATTTCCTTTTGGGAGTTATGCACTTGTGAAGCTGCATACCTATTGAATAGGGTTCCAATCAATTCAGTTGCTTACCACTTCATATGTGATATGGAAAGGGAAGAGCCCATATCTTAAGTTTGTTAAGATTTGGGGTTGTCCGGCCTATGTATAAAAGGCAAAATCCGGACAAGCTCGAGGCAAAGTCAGTTCTGTAGAAATTTGTTGGATATCCTAAGCATTCACAAGGGAATATCTTCTACCAAACCGAGGAACAAAAGATGTTTTGTTTCTCAGCATGCCACCTTTGTGAAAGGGACTTTCTTGTGAAGAAATTATTAGTCATGAGGTAGAACTGGAAAGAGTTCCAGCTATACAAACTGCAGCTTATGATTTGATAGAACCAAAGGATTCAATAGTTTCCAACGAACCTCAGCCTCTCCACCGATGTAGTAGGGTTCCTCACCCACCTGAGAGATACTTCGGTTTTCTCTATGACAGTGGGAGCGATGATTGCATCATGAGATGATGACTCAACTAGTTTCGAGCTGGCCATCAAGAGTGAGACTCTGTAAGAATGGCTGGATGCTTAGTGATCTGAGATGGAATCCTTATACACCAACAAAGTATGGACTTTGGTTGCTTTATCTGAAGGGTTAAATCCCCATCAGGAGCAAGTATACCTTGAGAAGATTACTTGGTGTACGTGGAAAAGTTGAGACTTTCAAAGCTATGCGTAAAGTCCATCCAGATCTTGCCATGGCTACATACCATGACTACGATATCTGGCGGTTGGGTGTCATGACTGCTTTTATAAATGATGATTTGGAAGAGAGCGTCTATAAGTACACAGCCAGAGGGCTTCGTAGACAGTGGGAGCAGCGGAAACATGAGCAAGATGTTTTATGTGATAAAGTAGGCATCGCAGAGTTGGAACGTCTGTTTTGATGTGGTAGTCAAAGAGTTTGACTTTATCAAAATGGTAGATGAACCTTGTATATACAAAAGGTAGTAGGGAGTATAGTGGTGATCATCGTAGAGTAAGTGGATGACAGACTCTTGATAGGGAAGGAGTTTCCTATGCTACGCTCGGTCAATCTCCACTTATCACAATGATTCTCCATATAGGATCAAGCAGATACCTCCTAAATCCTGGGATTTGGATCTATGAGATAGATCTAATTGGATGTTAGTATTCTCACTAGTTGTAGTGAGATGGTATCAATCGATCCTGGGGAGAATCACTGGAAAGGTTCCAGGGTGATAAGGATGACTGAATGTCAGTCGCAGGCTTTGTCATTACCCTCAGTGGAGGGACGGTATGTTGGAAGAGTTCCAAGCTAGATACCGTGACTTACTATACGATTAAAATGCAAGATACACCGTTACCAAGGATGCTACCAAAGAGGCAGTCTGGATATATATAAGTTCATGAGATGAACTTCGTTCCTACCAATGTGTGACAAGGGAGTTGTGGCTTATGCAAAGGAACCCCCGTCCCATCAGAAATCCAGATATAATTCTTAGGCAGTATCGCCTGATCATGGAGATGGTTGATCTCCAGGGAGATCGAGGTTAGGAGAGTAAACACAGAGGACAACAGCGCGGATCCACTCACAAAGGCCTTTTTCCCAGTAGAGACAATTTATGGGATGGTTGAGTATGAGATTCTTCAACCACAGCTAATTGTTGGGTAGGTGATACCACAACAGATGGCCCTAGTGTAAGTGGGAGATTGTTAGTTATATGTATGCCCTAGAGGCCATTAATGTACATACGATGTATATTGTTGTAGATGCTTGGACATATATAGGGAGGACTTTCTTGCTCGACATGATAGTACGCTATCTGGTTACTCTTTATCTTAACATGTACTCTGATTGTCTCTATGTTACATGTAGATAAAGCCCTTAGGATGAGTACTTGACTAACAGGACTATGATGCGGATCATACTAGTGAGGACAGTGTAGTCGTCGAGTACATCCTTCAAATGTTCCTAGTCGTGGGAGTACCGAGACAGGGCATCGATACTCCAGAGTAGACTAGCGTATGCGCTTCTTGACCCATATGATGGGCGATGGATGATCTCATATACATTGGTGTTTGAAATCAGAGAAGGTATACGGGTGCTCAGTGGAGACTGGGTACACTGGACGGACTCGCCGAGAACTCCCAGATGGTATTATACCTCACGTCAGATTGCAGTTCTCTGGTGATACTGGTACATAGTAGTCTGTTGACCCGAGATCGTCATAGAGTCTTGTGTGATTCCCATTGTGCTTTGATTTCCATCATACCACATCCAAGAGGGCGTGCAAAAAGGTAGCTTTTGGGTATAGTCCCGAATCACATGGAGGCAATGAGCGATAGGAGGGGATTCGTCTCTCCCGGTATAGGGAGTTGATGTTTTGCTGTGTTCGATTGGCTATAACTGGAAATCCCTGCCCAGGGTTGCTGAGATTTACTGGTAAGTGTTATCAGTAGTTTCTCGAACTGTTATAGATCTCATATCGACACGACTTATCAAGCTACTGGGGTCTAACATTTACCACCCCTAGGCGAGATATGTGACATATCAGACGACGAGACCAGACTGTACGGGAGTGTTACTGATTGGATTCGCAAGAGAATGTACAGGCTTGCTTGTTGATCTTCTGAGCGCTTAATACCTGGGTGGCTGTTACGTTTAGCTGACCTCTTGCAGCTTGTGGGTGGTTGATATGATCATCACCTACTGCCGGCGTATTGACGATTCTTTAGAGTCCTACACAGGGGTTTCTTGTCTCGGGCAAAACGGAGTAAGAGCACATATATGATATGTGCGGGACCGAGAACAATACGTGTATGTGATACCGTAATAGATTCTCGCGATATGAGATATCGGCCGAGTATATGTGATATAGCCGGGTCATCGGATCAAGTGTTTATTCGATGAACTGATACAGATTTTATTAGTCGGTTATTTATGAAATAGCCGGATTATCGGATCAAGTGTTGATTCGATAATTTAATTTATAATTATATATATGATATATTAAATTACATTAACTAATATTAGCTCACTTATTGATTCATTTTCTCACTCAGGTAATACATTGATATATATACGATATATGTTAATTGTATTATTTTCTTTTGTTACAAAATATATTATATATGTGATATATAATATTGTAACAAGTTATGATAACTAATGCAACATGATTAGTGGAGATTAAACAAGGTTAGGGTTTGATTTGGGTTAGTCCATTCATGAAGCTTTTAGAAGCTTTTTGTTTTGTTTGTTGCAAAGATATTTTTGTGAGATATTTTTTAACCCAACCCAAACCCATAACCTTAGTTAATTCTCTACATCGGTTTGCCTTTTCATTTAGCAGCCATGGTTGCATAAGTTATTATTATTACATTTTCATTATTCAACACAAAAGGATTCATCTTCTTTTCCTCTTTGAAAATCTTTCTTGCTTTGATTTTTGTGATGAAAGTGAGTGAGAATAAGAAAACAAATGAGAACTAAAATCCTACTTCATCATCCTCATCTATCCTTGCCATTTAGATGAGGGTGTTCACCTCATTAGTGAGTGAGAGCTTGGGTTAAGAAAATTTCAAGGTAGATCATCTTTGTTATCGAAGATCGGAAGCAAGCTTGCATCTTTCTCTTCGGGGAGCCTCTCTAAAGTCCGGATGCACGATGATCGCAGCGAAGGGACCTCAACACAGAGCTTTAGAAGTGAAGAACAGGATCTACAAAGGTTGTAATCCCTCTCACTTAGTGTTAAAGTGTTTAACATGCTTTGTTTCACCTAATCTCTAGTCTAAGATCTTGGTTTAGGGTTGTTCGGCACGGCTAATTTTTAAATCGAGCATGGTTGATGCCTCATAGACCCTTGTGCGTATGTCTAGTAACCCTACAATTTCCATTTATCAATAAATAGAAAATTCCATGATGAGGTGTCCACCTTCTAGAAGGTAATCTGTAATAAAATACGGATTACAGTCTGCTGTATATACATACCTGCATTCAGATAAAAACACGAATGCCCAAAGAGATAGAATAACACGAAGAACGTATTACTAGAATATACATATCAAAATGCATATATGTAAACTATTAAATCAATACCAGATTTAATAATCCGGCTTCAACCCGAGCCGGCTAGTATTCCCAACTGTCCGAACGAAAGTCCGTGTACAAAGTACATCAATCGATCGAGACCCTGCACGTATCCAATACGGCTACAACATCATTTCGCCCGAACCAGGGAAACCCTCTATGTGGGACTCTAAAGACTCGACAGTATGCCGGCAGTGAGTTACTGGATAAATCCATAACCACAAGCACGTCAGCGGCACTAGCTGTACGTAACGGCTACCCGGGTACCTGTCGAAAAGGAAGGCCGATGAGAAAACTCATCCGGATCCCTACTGAGCCTATCTGTGACAATCTCCGTACAGTCCGGTCTCTTCGTCTGAGAGTATCGCATACCGGGTCTAGGGGTGGTAAACGTCAGACCCTAATAACCCGATAAGTCGTGCTCAGGACCAATCCGGGAAACAACTGATTAGCCTATCAGTAAATCCCAACTGCCTTGGCCATGGTCTTATGGTCCTGACCAATCAAACACAGTGCGATATCGACTCCCTAAACCGGGAGAGACGAATCCCCGACACTCGCTCACTGCCTCCATGTGGCTTGGGACTGTACCCAACCAAAACCTGTTTGCACGACTCAGTGGAGCCGTGGTAGGGTAGTGATCAAAGCACAGTGGGAACTCACACGAGACAAATGCCGATCTCAGGTCTAAAGACTAACCTGTACTCATGTCACCTGACGATAGGTATAGTACCATCTGGAAGTTCTCAGCGAGTCCGTCCGGTGTACTCACCCCCAGTGAGCACCTCTATACGATCTTAGGTGTGAATGACCAATGGTTGAGGGACCATACCATCGCCCTTCGTCGGGGTCTAGAAACATATACACTAGTCTACTCCGGAATATCGATGCCCAGTCTCGATACTCCTACGACTAGGGATCATTTAAGGATGTGCGTACCGACTACCCAGCTCCCACAAGTATGATCGCCATCACAACGCAGGTAGTCTAGCAATGATCCTACGGGCTTTATCAACATGTATAAAAGATATGTAATAGCAAGTAAAACATGCACATGTTAAGATAAAGATAAACCATATAGCATACTATCATATCGACCAAGATTGTCCTGTACATATATATGTCCAAGCATCCATATGTATACATATACAATAATGGCCTCTACGGCATACATATCCAACAATCACAACACACATCTCTATCATAGCACGATGAAGTTTGGGAACTTTACAAATAAATACCCTAAACTTAAAAAACCGTTTTGTTTAAAAAGTGTATTAAACATTTCCATGCAATTGCGTCTCTACAACCCATTTTGGGGACCCCGTTCGGGATGGTGCGGGTTATCGCACATCCTCGGGCTTAGTAGAGCGAGATGCAGACCTCCGAAAGGAGCATTCGATCTCGATGGAATTTTTATACCTTTTTCCTTAGAAAATGAGATTTCTACATAAAAATAAATAAATTATTTTCATAAAATATATATATATATATATTATCAAAATATCTATTTTAATTATATAAACATTCCAAGTTTTCTAAATCAAAGGAATCACTATTACTTGAAAATACCATCCAAACATAAAGTAATTCCAATATTTCAAGAAAATACCATATATTATGAAATTAGGTTTTACTCACTAGAAATTTCACATTTATAAAATTTACATCTATGAAAACTATAAAGACGATAAATAAATGCTTGAGGTGTATTTTGAAATTATGCCAAAACTATTTTTACATAAACCCCCCTCAAGTTATACTAAATTACAATAAGGACCCTAGTAAACATAGGTTTAAGCGGGACCAGTCTCTTGAGCCTCATGGAGCCGGAGATATGGGTGCTTGCTTATTTAAGGTAGACAATCTAACAAACGGTGTTATAAACACGGTAATTGTCTTAGAAAAAGACACAAATCCTGCCGTCCATGCGCAACAGTTACCGATAACATCAAAACCTAATTCAGGACTTCAATTTCTTTTCTAATTGTCTGACTTAGACTGAGTCTCATATAATTAATCTGACTTAAATGCGATTTAAGTATAAAACTATAATTCAATATGAATCCATCCATTCAATCTATTCAATATTGACCGAACCGAACTATGGATATAGTCCATTTACATGTTCATCCATTATATCCATTCCATTTACTGATATCATGGTTTTGGCAAGTCATCCATCTATATAACCAAAAATACAATACAAACAAGACATCGCGGGGTTTATAAGGGGTAAATTGGTACGGAATGTGTTAAAAGTGGCACGAGACTGTAACCATAATACACCTAACCTGAATCTCTATTGCCGTTGTACCGTGGCTGAACGGTTCCTTGTGCTCCGTATGCCTTAGTCTCCGGAATAGTGGGACTCCTCTCGTATACACTGGCAATTTCTGTACCAAGCTACAAACAACAACGTTAACAATATAATACAACTTTAAAAGTTACATTCTTCTTCTGTCTATACTTATTCTTTGGGACTTACCGAGCGATTGTTCGCTAACGATATTCATTTTCTTCTTTCTTTGGAATGTTGTCAGGTGGATCGGACCTTCTGGAGACAGAGCCCACCAGCGAGGACTTGGGTCAGTTAGCCTTTGCCCCGGAGCTCTAGTTTACTTGCACATTTTGTTTTCATTTCTGTTATACCATTGTTTAGGCATTGCTTTCATTCCATGTATTTACTTTTCATTGTATTGTAAAAAGAATGTTAATAAATAAAGTTGCTGTTCATTTACATCTTTTCTCTTGTGTACATTTTTTTTATATTGCTTAGATACACTTAGCTGTTTACTTCTGAGTAAATACGTCGCGTGACCCATCGCGTCCTCTTCCCGTACACTGGGAAGCGGGGCGTGACAGCCCGCAACCTCGATGTGTCCCAAAAAGAATATACATCAAGCGATAACGACGGCCACAATCCAGTCGCTCGTCCCGAATAAAAGAATATACATATCAAAACTATACAAACAAATCGCAAGAGGAGTTATCCATCATGACAATCCATTTAAACTATCACAAGATATATATACAGACCAATATAACAAGTAACCAGTGTGCAACCCCGTCTAATCGAACATATAGCAATTAGACGACATTTTCAAATACAAAAACAAAGAAACGGATCATAAACGATGTATTAGTTTCGACCGAAAAGTTTCTCGAACTTGCTCGAACACAAAGATAACATAAATTGAAATCCGGGAAAAAACAAACATAACCAAAAATCAAGTTTCTAAACAAACAAACACCTGCATAAAACCAGGGACCAAATTCCAAAAATGGGCTGACCAAAACCCAATTGTAGCGGCTAGAAACTGCCCAAACTGGCTCGATTTTGGGAAATTTTTTCATTTTAAAATAGTAGTCCTCTGAAATTGTTTAAAAAAATTTCATGTGTCGTTTGAAAAAAACAGCAGAAATGTGGTTTTACGAAATTTGATCGGGTCAAGTTTTCGGTTCCGAAACGTAAACATGATCTACAACTAGTTAAAGTGTTTGGCATGGCTCTGATACCACTATAAGGACCCTTATGCTCACACCGCAAGACTCACAGCGAAGGAAGAAGCGAAAACAAAATTTTTTAGAACAAGCACTAGCAACCAAGACCCTAGAATCGGTTTCAAACACTAAACTAGATAACTTAACATGCAAGGTTAGGGGGTTAGCTGCCTTTGTAGAGTTTCCGCCTAATCATGGAAGACCCCTATGATGCTTAAAGGACTCTACTTAGGCTCCGAGTTGTATGAACAAATTTGCAAAGAGACCCTCTTTCGTCGAAAATGATCCACTCGAGAGAGTTCGAAAAAAGCTCAAGACTCACACCAAAATGACAATTGAATCAACTCATGATCATAACTTGCTAAGAAGTGATGATAAGAGATGTAATGAAGAAGAATCTCATGTTTTCTCTCTTTGTCAAATTCTTTCTCAAGTTGGAAGCTCATATAAAAGGAAAAGAAGAAAGAGGAGAACAAGAAAAATCTACGAGTAAAAAACTTAGCCATATTTTATTTACTCCTTTGCTCTTAGCCTCTTGGTGAAGTGGGTGGGAATGGGTGAGTCACTCTTGTGACTCATAAGCCCACTCATTTCTCCATGCTTCCAAAATTTGAAAAGAAAAGTGTGTATAAATACACACACATGTGTATATATATAACCCCCCCCCACACACACATATACATATATACATACAACCAAATATGTATCAAAATATATGCACCCGTATTTTTATCAAAATGAGAATACTATAAAAATATGAATACCCGTATTCATATCGAGGCAAAAATACCCGTATTCATATTAAGATACAAATACCCATATTTATACAAATACCCGTATTCGTATAAGTATTGTATTCTTATCAAAATACAACTACCGTATTCGTATAAAAATACGATTACCAAAAGAGAGAAAATGAAAGATATATAATACTAGCTCACAATGATCCGGCTATCTTTCAAACCTGCCAGTATTATCATAATGTCCGATTAAAGTACGTGCGCGAAATACACGTATTTAATCGAACCAGAGTGCGTATCAAAATACGCACATACTACATCGTTTCACCTAAACCGGGAAACCCTCTGTGTTGGGCTCTAAAGACTCGACAATATGCTGTAAGTGAGTTTAACCACAAGCATATCAGCAGCACTAGCTTTACGTAACGGCTACCCAGGTATTAAACGAAAGGAAGGTCGACAAGCAAACGCATCTGTAGCCCTACTGAGCCTATAAGTGACAATCTCGGTACAGTCTAGTCTCTTCGTCTAAGAGCATCACATACCAGGTTTAGGGGGTGGATATCGTCAGACCCCTAAAAACCTGATAAGTCGTGTCAGTGTCAAGCTCATCACCCACCGAGAAACTACTGATCTACAATCAGTAAATCTCATCCACCCTGGCTAAGGATTTATGGTGATAGCCAACCGTACACAGCGCGACATCAACTCCCTATACCGGGAGAGAAGAATCCCTGACTATCGCTTACTGCCTCCATGTGGCTTGAGACTGTACCCAACTAAAACCTGTTTGCACGACTTAGTAGAGCCGTGGTAGGGTAGCAATCTAAGTACAGTGGGAACTCACACGAGACAAATGACAACCTCAGATCAACAGACTACCTGTACTCATGTCAACTGAGAACCGCTATCTGACGATAGGTATAGTACTATCTAGAAGTTCTCAGTGAGTCCGTCCGGTGTACTTACCTCCAGTGAGCATCTGTATGCAATCTTAGGTGCAACACACCAAGGGCTATGAACATGCTACTGCCCCTCGTCGGGGTCTAAAAACATATACACTAGTTTACTCTGGAATATCGATGCCCAGTCTCGATTCTCCCATAACTAGGGACATTCAAGGACGTGCTTATGGACTACCAAGCTCTCACAAGTATGATCGCCATCATAACTCTAGTAGTCAAGCAAAGATCTTACAAGATTTATCATTATGTATTAGCGGCACATAATGAAACGTATACACATCAATGATAAAGAAAAACCAGATAGCATACCATCATATCGAGCAAGACTGTTCTACCAGTATAGGTCCTCCTTCAATTATCATAATCTCCTACTTTCAATTACAATATTTGCCTTGAGGGCACTATAGCCGACTAATAAAAGTTGAAAAACCTTAGGCGATAGGGACCTAAACCTTTCTACTAAGCCATCATTATCCAAAAGGGCAATAGCAAATGATGAATTGCTCCTGGCATGCGTGCTTCAGTGTTAGCAATGCTGATGCCATCCTAAGATCCAAACTATAAACCTCAAATTCGTTAAACTGGGAAAGAAATAAAAATAGCTGAAATGATTGGGCAACTCGCAATAAAAATCAGCGAGTGAAATAAAAATAAAATAGCCAAAATAATTGGGTAACTCGCAATAAAAATCAGCGAGTAAAATGAAAATAAAAGGCCAAAATGATTGGGCAATCAGAAATAAATAGTCAAAATGATTGAGCAATCACGACTTTCACGATAAGAAAAGCTGAAATGATAGAGCAATCACGGTATATATATATATATATATATATATGTATGTATGTATGTATTTCTGCCCTACAGGTAAGTCAATACTGACTCTGGTATACAATCCATGGGCACAAACAAATGAAAGGGGACAATATGCTCCACCATGCTTTTCTAAATGATGAATTAAGTCTTGATGGCATACATACAGCCTAAAGACTGCCTTGACGTCCGTTCTACTTTAGCAGAGTACAAACATGTCGTATACAAGGACCAAAAGGTCAAAACAAAAGCGGAATATTGGAAACTTCTTAGCTCCAGGTCCGGATGGTAGTACATACACGCATAAAGACCAATAGATGTCAGCTCACCTCAGAAGGGTGTAGTCGTGATGTCTCTGGGACTCAAATAGTCTGACCTCAAGGTAAAGCGCCATGGTGATGCCTAACGCTGAATCTCCGATGGTCATCTTTATATTAGCCTAAGAAGATTACTTGAGACGTATTTTTTCCTTAGAAAGGATTGGGGGATACGGCAAGTGCATCGCTATTCGAATAGCGAACCGAGCGGACACAAACCGAGAAGAAATATGCTAATGCAAAGGTGAGACAGACTACACCCAGTACCACAAACCTAACGGACCCCTAAGCTAACGGGGGTTATGTATGTTTAACGTCAGGCTGAGTTTATTCATACCTAAAAGGAGAATAGACTAAACACTCCAAGATAAGTGCGTATACTAAATCGGTACTTCATGAGCATAAGCAGAAAATAAGAAGTGCAATTCGCAGAAACACAATATTTAGGAAAACAAAAGATGTTTTTATTTACACAGCAAAAGGTGGATTATAGACTTCCAGGCAAGGCCTCTACAGGGGAACAAAAGATGAATATTTAAGGCTCACAGCGGCAAGATACTAGCGTTTTACATGAATTCAGAAACTCAAAAACAAAACCTAGCAAGGTTTCATCGACTTTGTTTGCCATCGCCTTGTGTACTTGCTCGCGATGACAGGCATCGGGGTACCACTGATGTCCTCCAGCCTCTCATATATAAGGATATTATCACCTTCTGGTGATAGAAGCGGTGCAAAAGCTTAGTTGCATCATCTCTTCACCTTTTCAAGATTAAGCCCATCATATAGACCGAGTGTACTTTATCTTCAGCATGATCAAGTGCCTGGAGCGGCATCACCTCAAACACCATAGGCGAAGCATCCCCAATCGCTTTAAAAATCATTTGCATAAGAGCGGAACGGTAAGGAAGAAACCGCCCGCGGTGATCTTCGAAGTGGCGTAATACGGATTCACATTGAGCAGTTTTATAGTCCGGCCCATAAGAACGAATGTTGGCATGGGAAATGATATCCCTAATGGAGTACAGATGACCAGCCATGGTACCTGAAAAGAAAAGCGAAGAGAGCGTCTGCTCAAAATACAAGAAAGCACTGAAAGTTAAAGTGTGGATTCTCTAGCTTCAGAGCTAAGAGACCCCACTGAGTTAAAAGAGACCCGCTAAGGTTGGGTTTTAGAGCATGCGATCGTTAGCAAATCTACAGATTTTCTGAGCCTAGGCTCCAAAATTCCAAAAGGAAGTGTGCTCCATTTAGAGCCGGAGCGCGTGCTCCATTTAGATTAGATCTTCACCTTGATGTGACTTATGCTACTTGTCTAATCAAGGGGGAAGCTTAACCTTCAATGGAGGGCACAAAGCTCTGAGATAACTAGTTCTAAAGAAATCAAGAAAGATTAAGGAGGTATAGCCTTACCCAGAGCCTAGAGCTCTATTTATAGGGGTGTGGGGTCAGTTCGATTTCCCCTTATCTCGAGGAAGATCCAACGGTGCAGAGATTGACACCGCTGGGCCCACGTGCAATGCACGTGAGCGCAGTGGTAGGGGACATTTTTTTCCCTCCCAAATAGGGCGCACCATCCTTAGAGTGCAAGCTCCATAAAATATCCTTGGAGTGCAAAGCTTCACTTGCTAAGCGCCGCGTGCAAAGCGCGTGCACAAGCGCAAGTCCCCACTTGTGATGCGCAACATGCAATGCATGCACACAAGGGCAAGTCCTTTGTGCGCTGTGCTACACGTGCAAGGCACGTAGTGCAAATGTACTTCTGATTAGAGCCTTGGCTATTTTAGAAGAAAATCTTCCTATCTTAACTATCTCAACAAAAGATGTTAGGATATTTAAACCAACGGTGTTTAAGTACACTTAATTGATATGAATCAATTAAAATCTGGTATTTAGGGACTTACCCTAACTACTCTTACTCATATAAAAAGGAGGAGAGGGGGAGAAAAATCTCTAAGTCTTAAGTAAAAAAAAAGAAGAAAAGAATCATCAAGATTTCTCAAGGCCTGCGTCTCCAAGTCTTCTCGAAAAAGCCTTAGTCTCAACTAGGTAAAAATTATATAAGAGAAAAGTCTCTTCTATTCGAAGCATAGGCTTCATTAGAATTTCGACTCACCACGTGTAAGATCAAAAGATCTTAGGGTTTATACCCTCTCTATGAAAGTATAGACTTTCATGAAGAGATTGATCTTAGGATCTAAGATCTTGGGGAGAAAGCTTCCATTAAAATATATTTAAAACATATAAAAATCGAAGCTTTTCTTCACAAATTTGGACAAAGGTCCAGAAAAGGAGCTTGTAATCCTAAGAACCGAAGCATGGGCTTCAAAGAAAGTAATGTTTTCTTGAAAGATGTTACCTTTCAAAAAACTAGGGTTTGCCCTAATTTTAGGGCGCATCTTATATTGGTGCACACACTAAGAGAGCAGAGACTCTGAAAATTGACTTACAGAAGCCATTGCTTCTTTGAAAGCAAAGACTTTCCTGAAAGACAACATATTTCACAAAACTAGGGCATACCCTAGGCAGTGCACTGCGCACAAATGCAAAACACGTGCGTAAGCGTTAGGCACAAATGCCAATTTCAAATGAAGTCAGGCTCCACTGAGCGTCATGCCATGCATGTGCACCACGTGCCACGCACGTGGGCTAATGCATGTGCACCTCAAGTGCGCAGGCGCTTCTAGTTACCAAGCTAAAACTTGAAATGTAGCCAATTGGCTAAGTATGGAAGCTTATTCTTCATGTGTGATCAAATGTTCAATAGAGAAAAATATTCTCAAAATATGACTAAATCATTTAAAATGATCTTTGTTTCCAAACGAGACTAATGATCCTTAATAGAGCTTCTTCTCCTAATTGAACAGACGAACCTCACAAATGTGAAAAATGAAACCTTAAGTTCAATCCCGTTAGCAAACCAAGCTAACAATGTGGACCCTGTCAAGCAAATGCTTGACCCAAATCTTGAAAATATAAGTACGGATTTAGAGTAATCTGCACCCTACGGACGACGAGAAATTAGTTTCCGTATACAATCCAAGGGCAACCCAAAATAAACAAAACCTAAAACACGACACACGAAGCAAAGAACCTGGAGAAGCAGAAAGCTGTTATCACTTGCGATAATGTAATTAACTACAGAGGTTTACGCATGTAGGAAAGATTCGTCCCCACAATCTGTAACACCTTATAATGCGATTAGAGTTAATTAAGCGATTTAATGCGGTTTTTTTATAAAAGTTAACCAAAATTGTTTTCATATATTTTATTTTAATTAATTAATATTTTATTTAATTATTTTTGAAAATGCACACACTTGTGCATGTTTAACTATGGTCTTAGTAGGTGTTAACCATGCTTGGTTAGCCATGGCACCTTAACATATTTGTTATGTCATATATGTGTGTGTGTGTGTGTGTGTGTGTGTGTGTACATAATTATTTTTAAGTATTAGTTTTATTACATTTTAATTATCAAAATTAAGTTTTGTTTTAAAAAATAAAATAAGGAGGAAAAGATTAAAGAATTGAAGCATGAGAGACATGGGGGGACAAGGCATGGGAGACATGGACAAAGCATGGGAGACATGGGGACAAGGCATGGGAGGCATGGGGGGACAAAGCATGGGAGGAATCTTTGAGGAGATAGAAAGAGCATGGCTCTTAAATCTCACCCTCACCCTCCACACTCCTTCATCCCTCATTCTCTCGACTCACCCCCTTACACTCTCATTTGCTCTCCTTCATCATCACTAAAAATCCCCTCTTGAATTTATTCTTCACACAAACCTTAAGCCTAAAAATTCATCAAACCTCATCAAACCCTTCATAAATCATGTTCAACCCTCATGTGATGTCTTGGAGCTTGAATGGCTAGGGTTTCATTCAATTTGTGGTGAGGTAATGATCCTTAACTGTTAATTAGGCTCTAAGGTAGTTTTTTGTTAATTAGTTTTAGTAAAATACCATGATGTTCTAAGTTTAGTGTTAATATCGTATTTTAGTAAGAATTAAGCCTCTGTTGAATCTGTTGTTATTACGTTGAACCACTATAAAATCTAAGAACACAGTAGACTAATCTTATATCCTAGAGTATACCCTAAAAACCCAGACCCAATACAACACCTTTGACCCGGCGATACTCGCCATTTGGCCGGCGCCGCCGGTTCTTATGAGAAGTTAGGTGATGTAATTTTGAGGGTAACTCTCTGTTGATCTTGTGAGGTGTCTGGTATACTTTGTTTTTCCTGTATAGTCTATAGGTAAAATCTAGAACTGTTTAGCTAGGATTTAAGTATTTCGGTAATGTACGATGCGGATTTATCCGACATTTGGGTAAGTGTTTCGTCATTTAACAGCCGTAGAATTAGGTTAGGTTGTCACTGCACACATTTAGCCTGCTGAGCTAACACTTGGTAGCCTGTGGGAATCGATTCGTTAGTTAGGTATTCGTGTCCGTGTGTTATCATAAGTTTACTAATTCCGTACATATTGGTTTTATTTGTATGATATTAGGATCGCAGGCGGGGACTTCGAACGCAGCCAGGAAAGGGAAGGAGGTGATCGGTTCACCTAGCTCGAGATCGTTCGGTGAGTAGATTTAACATCTACGGGGGAATCGCCTGTATGGCGTTAAGCGCCAAAGGCTGGATTCAAGTGAAATACCCTTATGTGATATGCTTATATGTCTATATATATATATATTGAATTTTCATAAGTATCATTTTGTACATCATATTACATGTTATACCTGGACATACAATTAATAGGACACTGCACCATTACTAACGGTTAATATTGCACGAGCACTGATTTATATACCACACACACCGTTGGTAATTGTCATGTCACGTGCACTATAGAAATTGCCATGGATAAATTGTACCATATTCATGATTGTAGTTACACAGTTATTCTTGTCTAGTTCGCATTATGAAATGCATCATGCATTCATTGCTATAATAATATAAGCACTTTCATATGATATCCTATTTCGATTTCGTGGATTTTGGAAACCGTAAGATACCTTCTGAAACTTGAAATATTTTAAAAGTGTGGTTTTTCCTTGATATGCTTACATTACTTTTATGTTGTATACAAAGTACTTCATGGACATATGAATTTGAGATACCGTTTTCATGAGATTTCTGGATTTGAGAACCGCGGATATATTTCAAAGGAAACTATAAACTATTTTAAAAAAAAGCGGTTTCTCGTGATGTGATTTCTAGGCGTCCACCATGAGTTTTCTCTGTTCTGAGGTTGTTTTCGAGACCCGATTCGAGGAGTTGGATGAACCGTTTGCGGGTACATGGTGGGCCCGGTAAGGTACTCTGAGGCAAGAAGCTCGACATGTAAACGATGAGCCTGGAAGGAGGGAACACTACCTATCGGTGATTGTATAGAAACTCGACGGATATCCGGAGGATACCGTTCGGAGTTATGAGATGAGATAGATATGAGGGCCGATCATAGTGACGGCGCCTGAGATATTGAGATTTGGGGTGTCGTTGATGGACATCGGGTTTTCATGATGATGATTTATAGATGAGTATTCTGTTTTACCCCATACTCAGGATTTTTATGATTACTCTGTACATACAGTCATTTTACTCCGATGTAGTATCTTGATCATGATTTTTATTGCAGCTCATATTTTTACACATATGCTATCGTGACCACATATGTAGGATTGGTTGTTTATCGTGTAGGGTTCCTAGGAACACCAATGAGGTCTCACAAGGCATCAACCATGCCAATTTCAAATTTTACGGTGCCGAGAAACCCTAGACTAGATCGTTAACTAGAATTTTAGGCGAAACAACAAGCTACTAAACTACTTTAGTGCTAAGTGAACGGAAATACAACCTTTGTAGATCCGGTACTCCACCTCCATAGCTCCGTGATGATGTCCCCTCGCTGCGATCATCGGATCCCGGGCTCTAGCGTCGGTTTCATCGGAGAAATGGGCGGGCTAGGTCATCGAATTCGATGCCGAAGATGATCTACGTCGAGGCAACACAAGATCAAGCTCCAACTTCACTAAGTCAAGAAACTTGTGAAGAAAACACCCTATACTACTTGGCAAGTGGTAGAGGATGAAGAAATAGGAAGTGGGTTCACTTTAGAATTGGATTTCTCACTCTTTTTCTCAAGTTCCCATTGATGGAGGCAAGCTTTCTTCTTGAAGAAGAAGAAGAAGATGATGATAATATGATAAGTATTATCCCAAAATAGAAAATAAATTAATACTTATCATATAGAAACCATAGTTAGGTGTAGAGAATAAACTATAGTTAGGTTGAATGGTTAGGGTTAAGTCAACAAACAAAATGGTCAAGCTTTCAACACTTCATGAAGCTTCATGAAAGAAACAAAATAAGCCACCATTCTATTTGTCTTTCTAAGAAGAATAAATAAATAAATAAATGAATAATTAAATAAAATCAAAACCCTAACCATTACACAACCATGGTTTAATCTTAACATACACCCAAACTAACATGTATCATCAAACATGATACAATAAAATGTACAAAAGTATATCACATATACAATGTGCACATCAAGTGAGAAAATCCATTTAAAGTGAACCAATACTAGTAAATGCAAAGTAATATATCAAATATATAATTATGCATTAAATCATTAAATCAACACTTGATTTAACGATCCGGTCATATCTCATATAACCGACTAATATCCAATATATCGGCTTATCGAATCAATCCTTGAATCGATAACTAGGTTATATCGCATACAACCAATCGATACATTTATCGCGAGAATAGAATACGGTATCACATACACGCATTATTCTCGGTCCCGCACATATCTCATATGCGCTCCTATTTCGTTTCGCTTGAGCCAGAAAACCTCTGTGTAGGACTCTAAAGACTCGTCAATACGCCGGCAGCAGGTGATGATCATATCAAACACCCACAAGCCGCAAGCGGTCTGCTAAACGTAACAGCCACCCGGGTATTGAGCGATCAGAAGATCGACGAGCAAGCCCGCTCACACTCCTGTGAATCCAACCAGTAACACTTACCGTACAGTCCGGTCTGTTCGTCTGATATGTCGCATATCTCGCCTAGGGGTGGTAAACGTCAGACCCCAATAGCTCGATAAGTCGTGTCGATATGAGGTCTATAACAGTTCGAGAAAATACTGGTAACACTTACCAGTAAATCTCAGCAACCCTGGCCAGGGATTTCCGGTTATAGCCAATCGAACACAGCACAACATCAACTCCCTATACCGGGAGAGACGAATCCCCTCCTATCGCTCATTGCCTCCATGTGATTCGGGAGTGTACCCAAAAACCACCGTTTTGCATGCCCTCTTGGACGTGGTAAGGTGGAAATCAAAGCACAGTGGGAATCACACAAGACTCTATGACGATCTCGGGTCTACAGACTAACCTGTACCAGTGTCACCAGAGAACTGCCATCTGACGTAAGGTATAATACAATCTGGGAGTTCTCGGCGAGTCCGTCCAGTGTACCCAGTCTCCACTGAGCACCCGTATATTATCTCTGATGTCAAACACCAATGGATATGGGATCATCCATCGCCCATCTGTATGGGTCGAGAAGGTATACGCTAGTCTACTCTGGTATATCGATGCCCCGTCTCGATACACCCACGACTAGGGACCTTGAAGGATGTACTTTTGGACTACCTTGTCCCCACTAGTATGATCCGCATCATAGTCCAGGTAGTCAAGTACACATCCTAAGGGCTTTACCAACATGTAACAGAGAGACAATCAGTATACACGTTAACGTAAAGAGTAACCAGATAGCATACTATCATGTCGAGCAAGAAAGTCCTCCCTATATATGTCCCAGCATCCACTACAATATACATCCTATGTACAGTAATGGCCTCTAGGGTATACATATAACTAACAATCTCCCACTTGCACTAGGGCCATCTGTAGCATTGGTTGTAGTATCTCATACTCAACCATCCGATAAAAGTCTCTCTCTGGGAATAGGCCTTCGTGAGTGGATCCGCCGTGTTGTCCTCTGAGTCTGCTCTCCTAAGCTTGATCACCCTGGAGATCAACCATCTCTATGATCAGGTGATACTGCCTTAGAATATGTCTGGATCACTGATAGGACGGACGTTCCTTGGCTAAAGCCACAACTCCATTGTCACACAATGGGGGGGAACTAAGTTCATCTCATGAACTAATATACACCCAGACTTCCTCTTTGGTAGCATCTTAAGTAGAGATGTATGCAGCCTTTATCGTCTAGTAAGTCACGGTATCTAGCTTGGAACTCTTCCAATATACCGTCCCTCTACTGAGGGTAAAGACAATGCCTGCGACTGACATTCAGTCATCCTTATCACCCTGGAACCTTTCCCGTGATTCTCCCCAGGATCAATTGATACCATCTCACTACAGCTAGTGAGTATACTAACACCCAAATAACATCTATCTCATAGATGAAAGCTCAGGATGGAGGAGGTATCACTTTGATCCTATCTGGAGAATCCTTGTGATAAGCGGAGATTGACCGAGCGTAGCATAGGAAACTCCTTCCCTATCAAGAGTATGTCATCCACGTACTCTACGAGGATCACATCCATACTCCCTACTACCTTTTTGTATATACAAGGTTCATCTACCATTTTGATGATGTCAAACTCTTTGACTAACTCATCAAAACAGATGTTCCAACTCCGCGATGCCTGCTTCATTATATAAAACATCTTGCACACGTTTGCACTGCTCTCACTATTTACGAAGCCCTCTGGCTGTGTACTTATAGACGTTCTCTTCTAAATCAGTATTTAGAAAAACAGTCATGATACCCAACCACCAGATATCGTAGTCATGGTATGTAGCCGTGGCAAGTAGGATCTGGATGGACTTAAGCATAGCTACTTGAAAAAGGTTTCATCATAATCCACGACTGGTAAATGATGCAAACTTTTAACAAGTCTAGCTTTGAAAGTCTCAACTTTTCCATCTACACCAAGTAATCTTCTCAAGATATACTTGCTTCTGATGGGGATTTAACCCTTCAGATATAGCAGCCAAAGTCCATACTTTGTTGGTGTATAAGGATTCCATCTCAGATCGCTAAGCATCCAGCCATTCTTACAGAGTCTCGCTCCTGATGGCCAGCTCGAAACTAGTTGGATCATCATCTCATGATGCATTCCTCGCTCCCACTGTCATAGAGAAACCGAAGTAACTCTCAAGTGGGTGATGAACCCTACTAGATCGGCGGAGAGGCTGAGGTTCGTTGGTTACTATTGAATCCTTCGGTTCTACCAAATCATCTGCTGTAGTTTGTATAGCTGAAACACTTCCAGTTCTACATAACTGACCTTGCCTCGAGCTTGTCCGGATTTTGCTTTTTAGACATAGGCCGGACAACCCCAAATCTTAAGAAACTTAAGATATGGGCTCTTCCCTTTCCATATCACATATGAAATGGTAGGCATCTGATTTGATCGGAACCCTATTCAATAGGTATGCAACTTCATAAGTGCGTAACTCCCTAAAGGAAATAGGTAACTCAGTAATACTCATCATAGAGCACACCATATCATATAGGGTGTTATTGCTCCGCCCTGATACACCGTTGTGCTGTGGTGTATTCAGAGGAGTAATACTGAGAGAGAATCTCATTCTTCTTAAAATAGTCCAGGAGTTCCGTGCTCAAGTATTCTCCTCCTTGATCACATCAAAGGACATAATACTTTTACTCGTATATTGGTTCTCTACTTCTAAATCATATTCTGTGAATATCTCAAAAGGTTCGGACTTGTGTTTCAACAGGAACATATGTTTGAATCTTGAGAGATTATCAGAGAATGTAATGAAGTACAAAGAACCGGTCTTGGCATGTGTAGACAGGGGAACTAACATACATCAACATGTATCATCCCAAGAGTTCACTAACTCTTTCTCTGTTTCCAGTAAACAGAGCTTTGGTCATTTTATCTTTGTGACATGACTGGCAAGTTTCATAAGATGTAAATTCAAACTGATTTAAATATGCATCTAGATGTAACTTTAGCTAGTCGGGTCGCATTGATATGACCTAGTCTACAATACCTCAAGAAGGATCCGTTCATTTCTGAACTCTTCCTCTTGTGTGTGTTCCGTATACTAAGAACTGTAGTTTGATTTAGAACATCAATGCTTTTAGATAACTTGCCTGAACCGATCAACTTTTGATATAGGAAATGTTCAAAACGTTATCCAACAATACAAAATTTTATCATTTCTTTACTTATAAAGAGACTGATATGATTTTGTATATCAGGTTCGGTATCTAATAACATTCGTTCAAAATTAATGTATTGGTAATACAGGGTGACAGTGACCAACAGACTTGGCTGCAACACTTGCCCCGTTTTCTACCTCATGAAACTTATCACCCGTTCTCAGTTTTCTACATTTCTGTATCCCTATGTAACAGATTACATATCTGGGATCCTGATCCGGTATTAAATACCCAGGACGCAGAGGATACTGAGAAACAGTTCTTTATAATGAACACACCCGAAGAAGATGCATCATCATGTACTTTCTTCGTTTGGGCGGCACGGGAAATCTGGTATTCCCCAATTTCCTGCTCTGTCTTATAACATTTATAAGTTGGAGCGGGACCAACGTTCCCCAGCTCAGTATAACAAACGGGTTCAGTCAATATATCCGTTTTATTATCTTGATTAAGGCATGATATGGTCGCTACCTAGAGAGAGAGAGAAGAAAACACTCTGCGTGCGCTCTTGCAAGATCAGATTTGTTATTATTTTATCTAATCAGGATGGCTCCCACTGTTTTTATCAAATCTTCCTTCAAACCCTAAAAGGAAAGACTAGCCGGGATTAATTACACGCTACAAGTTCGCCAATCTTTCAGCCAGGCCATTGTCGGTACTTTGAGGGAGGTTCCCCGTACTTTCGCACGAACCTAATTAATGTAAACCTCGTTTTCCCAAAGGCGTAACCCCGTTGACACCTTTCTAGACACCTACTTGATCGGCTAATTGTAATGTGTAAAACTCTCCCAGGAGTAACAATTACTCGCAGTGGGTATCGGGATCCAACTATCTCATAGAAGGTACGCAATCTCATTGCAAATTTCAACACTTGAAATTCCCGATAATTTTTCTCCTAACCTCCTATGACCTTGACAAAGGCCAACAAACCATAGGCTGCTAGTCAAGTTCAACCCGTCATTTCCTGATTGAATTAAACCCACCCGCACGGCCCTTGACAAAGGCCAACAAGGTCGCACGACTACCCTAACCCAATCTGCATCATATGCATAAGCAGATAAGCACCAGTTAGCTACCGCACACTACGCCTTGACAAAGGCCAACAAACGCGGCACGAATACTAACTACTACTTATCTGAAATGACGGAGGGCTACGACAGGTTTTTCTGAAAACCTATTGCATAATGAACTTGATATCATTGTAGGATCGAATGAATTTTGAAATGGAGTGTTTTTGAGGCTTTTCTAGTTTTGCTAAAGGAGTCACTCCCGGTGAAGGGATCGTCGGTCCTTTCCTCGTCGAATGAGGTGCGGGATATATCACATATATCACTGTGCAAAGCAGAAACTATAGAAGCAGTCAAAAGACAAACCGAGAGTTGTAGCATCTGCCAGTTATTTCTAAAGGAGTCACTCCCGGTGAAGGGATCTCGGTCCTTTCCTTATCGAATAAGGTGCAGGATGTTCTTCAAGGAACACCGCGATGCAAAGCAAGAACTGTAGCTACATGTTTTATTTTGAAATTTGATTCCACAACATCTTAGGTTTCTTTTCTTTCATTAATCACATTAATGAAGTCCCATCATTTAAGTACCTAAACATCACAGATAAATACGACGTACACTTATGCCATCCACATTCGCCTCGATGTCCCCTCGTGCACCGTTGGGTTAGGTAACTAACGGCAGAGCGGGGCAGGGCTAGCGCGGGTGTAAAACATAAGTAATGCCTGTATAATATATCATATATACTATATACTGTATCTATCACAGAACATCACATGATCACATCACAGATATCGCAGCAGAAGAACCATATGAAATATTGGATATACTAGGACGTCCGTGTTTTTTAATACGAGCCAGTATAAAACACGGATTCCACGGTCGCGATGAATAGCCAAATCCACACCCCAAGACCCCTACGAGAGCGACAAGCAACCCTACCAATTCTAGAGTTAGGAGACCCGGACTCGACTCCTCGAGTTAGTCTCCCACTGGACTCCAGAACCCGGTTACTTGTGCCCTCCTCCTTGGGTCTATCCTAGTGCGGAAAAGTAAATAATATACAAAATGTGACATCTTCCGCAACCTGGAAGTGCCCCAATAAAAGAATATTACAAACAAGTTTTTACATGAATGAAAATGAAAAACACTCATCTCATATAAAAAACCCCGGCTATTCAAACACGACGATCCAATATAACATATCCAGCAACAAATAACATCACATATCATCAACGTAAGTAAATATGCGCATCCCAATTTTTGTTGACATATAGCAACGAAACCGGCGATATCACATATTACTCTTACGGTCACAGAAAAGAAAGTGTAAAACTACAACAGTTGGATTCCGCAAACTTCATAGACATCATATGCCTAATCAAATGAATTCCTTAGATATCGCATGCCTAACAATTATAAACCCCGCATTTTAGTCTCATAATCGAAAACACTTTTCAATACATAATCGGGCAATTCAACAAGATTCCCGATATTCTGATCGAATGCTCGTCGCAAACTTTAGTAGGCGGCCGCACCCCCGATACCGTCGACGAAATGCACTAAGGCGGAACACCGCTACCGCGAGCAGCCGAACGGATGCTTTCGGCGACGGTGTTCTCCTACAGTCACTTGGTCGAGGCTAAGGGGTGTAGCTGTCTATTAAGTTTATCCGGCGAGTATCCGCGTACGCTACGTGATTGCGACGGACTTTTGATCACATCAAAATTCCGTGGCAACCGATCAAGTGAGACTAAAGTGCTATGTTTATAACATTCAAATCAGTTATCGCATAACTGATTGTGGATTCCAAGTATTGTATCCCATTCCAGATAAATAGAAAATGTTAAACTTTTCGAACGAACATTCGAACACCCAAGTTTTCCCGAAACAGCTCAACACATGAAATAAGTTTAAAAACATTCACTTCGTGCCTCAGTACCAACAGTCCAGCCGTAGAAGGGTCAAACCAACGCCTCACATGTGGCACGCCGTACTGCCCCAAACCCGAAGGTTCAAAGGGCAGTTCAAGACGGTCACATAATCGAGTTAAGGTTTGTTGTCTTCTAGAGGGACCATCATGTTACTTGCACTACTTGGAACATTATTAAACCACGGAAAGATCCAACACTTGGAAATTTCCCGACAGGGGAAAAAGTGGGTGTTTATATCCGGTTGAACTTTTTAACATATTCTAAAATTATCCGGAAAACACATAGACAAAATTAGACAATCCGATCGAATAATCGAATCCCCAAAACAACCCCACAAAAACTCAACTGTGTAAGCCACGTGGTCTAACTCACCAAAATGGCCGCGGAACCGCCGCGGAACCCAGGGTAGGGCCGCGGTTCCGCGGCGCTTTGGTCAAGTTAGAATCACGTGCTTCACAGTAACTCATAGAATTCCCTGCTGAATTTTTTGGCAATTTTTAATTCACAAAAATCCAAATTTTCAGAAAATTTCCAGAGAGTGGTATTCTTTTAGGGTTTTGGATTCGAACGGATTTCTAACATCGTCTACGCATCGCCTAAGGCTCTAGCTAGGCTCTGATACCACTGTAGGGTTCCTAGGCACACCAATGAGGTCTCACAAGGCATCAACCATGCCAATTTCAAATTTTACGGTGCCGAGAAACCCTAGACTAGATCGTTAACTAGAATTTTAGGCGAAACAACAAGCTACTAAACTACTTTAGTGCTAAGTGAACGGAAATACAACCTTTGTAGATCCGGTACTCCACCTCCATAGCTCCGTGATGATGTCCCCTCGCTGCGATCATCGGATCCCGGGCTCTAGCGTCGGCTTCATCGGAGAAATGGGCGGGCTAGGTCATCGACTTCGATGCCGAAGATGATCTACGTCGAGGCAACACAAGATCAAGCTCCAACTTCACCAAGTCAAGAAACTTGTGAAGAAAACACCCTATACTACTTGGCAAGTGGTAGAGGATGAAGAAATAGGAAGTGGGTTCACTTTAAAATTGGATTTCTCACTCTTTTTCTCAAGTTGCCATTGATGGAGGCAAGCTTTCTTCTTGAAGAAGAAGAAGAAGAAGAAGATGATAATATGATAAGTATTATCCCAAAATAGAAAATAAATGAATACTTATCATATAGCAACCATAGTTAGGTGTAGTGAATAAACTATAGTTAGGTTGAATGGTTAGGGTTAAGTCAACAAACAAAATGGTCAAGCTTTCAACACTTCATGAAGCTTCATGAAAGAAAAAAAATAAGCCACCATTCTATTTGTCTTTCTAAGAAGAATAAATAAATAAATAAATGAATAAGTAAATAAAATCAAAACCCTAACCATTACATAACCATGGTTTAATCTTAACATACACCCAAACTAACATGTATCATCAAACATGATACAATCAAATGTACAAAAGTATATCACATATACAATGTGCACATCAAGTGAGAAAATCCATTTAAAGTGAACCAATACTAGTTAATGCAAAGTAATATATCAAATATATAATTATGCATTAAATCATTAAATCAACACTTGATTTAACGATCCGGTCATATCTCATATAACCGACTAATATCCAATGTATCGGCTTATCGAATCAATCCTTGAATCGATAACTAGGTTATATCGCATAAAACCAATCGATACATTTATCGCGAGAATAGAATACGGTATCACATACATGCATTATTCTCGGTCCCGCACATATCTCATATGCGCTCCTATTTCATTTCGCTTGAGCCAGGAAACCTCTGTGTAGGACTCCAAAGACTCGTCAATACGCCGGCAGCAGGTGATGATCATATCAAACACCCACAAGCCGCAAGCGGTCTTCTAAACGTAACGGCCACCCGGGTATTGAGCGATCAGAAGATCGACGAGCAAGCCCGCTCACACTCCTGTGAATCCAACCAGTAACACTTACCGTACAGTCCGGTCTGTTCGTCTGATATGTTGCATATCTCGCCTAGGGGTGGTAAACGTCAGACCCCAATAGCTCGATAAGTCGTGTCGATATGAGGTTTATAACAGTTCGAGAAACTACTGGTAACACTTACCAGTAAATCTCAGCAACCCTGGCCAGGGATTTCCGGTTATAGCCAATCGAACACATCACAACATCAACTCCCTATACCAGGAGAGACGAATCCCCTCCTATCGCTCATTGCCTTCATGTGATTCGGGACTGTACCCAAAAACCACCGTTTTCCACGCCCTCTTAGACGTGGTAAGGTGGAAATCAAAGCACAGTGGAGATCACACAAGACTCTATGACGATCTCGGGTCTACAGACTAACCTGTACCAGTGTCACCAGAGAACTGCCATCTGACGTAAAGTATAATACCATCTGGGAGTTCTCGGCGAGTCCGTCCAGTGTACCCAGTCTCCACTGAGCACCCTTATATCATATCTGATGTCAAACACCAATGGATATGGGATCATCCATCGCCCATCTGTATGGGTCGAGAAGGTATACGCTAGTCTACTCTGGTATATCGATGCCCCGTCTCGATACACCCACGACTAGGGACCTTGAAGGATGTACTTTTGGACTACCTTGTCCCCACTAGTATGATCCGCATCATAGTCCAGGTAGTCAAGTACACATCCTAAGGGCTTTACCAACATGTAACAGAGAGACAATCAGTATACACGTTAAGGTATAGAGTAACCAGATAGCATATTATCATGTCGAGCTGAAGGGTCCCGGCAGCGCCCCGGCCGTCAAAACGCGGCCATAATACGGAACGAAAAATTTCTAAACCGGCGCTACCGCGACCCGATTTCCAGATCGACCTTAAACCCTAAACTAGCAAACTAAGAGGAGGTTAGAATTGTTATACCGAGATGATCCAAGTCCTTCGGTCTTCATTCCAAGCTCCTAGCGATCCTTGATGTGGTTTGGTTGCCGATCTTCCTTCGTCTCCGATGATCCACCCGAGGGAAACGGCGCAAGCTCCAACCTCGTCGAACGAGGTAACCGACGCTCCAACGTCGCTAGCGAAGGAGAGTGGGGGTGTATGAAAGTGTCACTATGTTATTCTCTCATCTCATGTGCTCAAGAGAGCAATGCAAGAAGAAGTTTGGAGGTGGTGAAGAAAACTTGGCATGAACAAAGAATGGTGTGTAGTTTTTATGAAACTTGAGAGAGTGAGAGAGTGAGCTAGCAAGTAATTAATCATGTAACCTCATGAAAATGAAACCCCATTCACAAAAATGGCCGGCCCCCTCTCTCTCTCTCCAATCAACAAAAATCATTTTCTTTTATCAAATTACTATAAACAAATCACCACCATACTTTACAACCATACCTAGGTCATGTCCATCCCACCTCACACCCTCCACCTTATCATTAAACAAAATGAATTTTCATAAAAGAAAAATCAAATAATGAGGTGGCAAAACTTCTAGAATCTATTCCGTATAAAATACGGAATACTTCCGGTACATGTACCGAAATACATATACGCGTATTCGTACCAAAATACGAATAGCCGAGAGAAAACGAATAGTGAACAATAATACTAGAATACGTATATACAAATATATATATAAATTATTAAATCAAAATCCGATTTAATAATCCGGCTTAATCCTAAGCCGCTAGTATTATCAACCGTCCGATTAAAGTCTGCGCAGCAAGTGCACATATTTAATCGGACAACCGTATGTATCAACATACAACATGTACACCATATCGCCTGAACCGTGAAAACCCTCTGTGTGGGACTCTAAAGACTCGTCAATACGCTGGCAGTGGGTTTAACCACAAGCACGTCAGCGGTACTAGCTGTACGTAACGGCTACCCAGGTATTGAGCGAAAGGGAGGCCGACGAGCAAACTCATCTTGAACCCCTACTGAGCCTGACAGTGACAATATCCATACAGTCCTGTCTGTTCGTCTAAGAGTATCGCATATCGAGTCTAGGGGGGTGGATAAAGTCAGACCCCCAACAACACGAAATTTAGTGCCGGTATGAAACCCATCACCACCTGAGAATCTATCGATCCTTGATCGGTAGTTCTCATCCACTGTGGCCACGGATTTATGGTGATGGCCATCCGTACACAACGCGACATCAACCCCTAATACCGGGAGAGACGAATCTGTTAGTTATATGTATGCCCTAGAGGCCATTACTGTACATAGGATGTATATTGTAGTGGATGCTGGGACATATATAGGGAGGACTTTCTTGCTCGACATGATAGTATGCTATCTGGTTGCTATTTACCTTAACGTGTACTCTGATTGTCTCTCTGTTACATGTTGGTAAAGCCCTTAGGATGTGTACTTGACTACCTGGACTATGATGCGGATCATACTAGTGGGGACATGGTAGTCCATAAGTACATCCTTCAAAGTCCCTAGTCGTGGGTGTATCGAGACGGGGCATCGATATACCAGAGTAGACTAGCGTGTACCTTCTCGACCCATACAGATGGGCGATGGATGATCCCATATCCATTGGTGTTTGACATCAGAGATGATATACGGGTGCTCAGTAGAGACTGGGTACACTGGACGGACTCGCCGAGAACTCCCAGATGGTATTATACCTCACGTCAGATGGCAGTTCTCTGGTGACACTGGTACAGAGTAGTCTGTTGACCCGAGATCGTCATAGAGTCTTGTGTGGTTCCCACTGTACTTTGATTTCCAGCTTACCACGTCCAAGAGGGCGTGCAAAACGGTGGTTTTTGGGTACAGTCCCGAGTCACATGGAGACAATGAGCGATAGGAGGGGATTCGTCTCTCCCGGTATAGGGAGTTGATGTTGCGCTGTGTTCGATTGGCTATAACAGGAAATCCCTGGCCAGGGTTGCTGAGATTTACTGGTAAGCGTTACCAGTAGTTTTTCGAAGTGTTATAGACCTCATATCGACACGACTTATCGAGCTATTGGGGTCTGACGTTTACCACCCCTAGGCGAGATATGCGACATATCAGACGATCAGACCGGACTGTACGGTAGTGTTACTGGTTGGATTCACTGGAGTGTGAGCGGGCTTGCTCGTCGATCTTCAGATCGCTCAATACCCGGGTGGCCGTTACGTTTAGCAGACCGCTTGCGGCTTGTGGATGCTTGATATGATCATCATCTGCTGCCGGCGTATTGACGAGTCTTTAGAGTCCTACACAGAGGTTTCCTGGCTCAAGCGAAACGAAATAGGAGCGCATATGAGATATGTGCGGGACCGAGAATAATACCAGTATGTGATACTGTATTCCATTCTCGCGATGTGACATTGATCGGTTATATGCGATATAGCCGGGTTATCGGATCAAGTGTTGATTCGATAAGTTGTTACTAATGATACCTGTCGGTTTTGTGCGACACGACCGGATCATTGAATCAAGTGTTGATTTAATGATTTAATGCATAATTATATATTTGATGTATTACTTTGCATTAACTAGTATCGGTTCACTTTAAGATGGATTTTCTCACTCGGTAGTGCGCATTATATATGTGATATGATTTTGTGCACTAGCTTGTATCATGTTTGATGATACATGCTTTTTGGTTAAGTGTAAAGTGTTAAACCTTGGTTAATGAATAGGTTAGGGTTTATTATTTCTTATTCATTTATCTTATTTTATTATCCATTACTTTATGATAAATGAATAAAATGAAATGAAATGAAATGGTTGCTAATTTTGGAAGCTTGTTGAAGCTTCATGAAGACTTTGACTTTAGCAACCATTTTGTCTCATGCTTAACCCTAACCATCTCATGTAACCATGATTGATTCTCTACACATAACCATAGTTAACATTATGATAAGAATGAATTATTCTTTTCTTTTTATTGATTCTTATCATAACTATTATCTTCTTCTTCTTCCTTTCTTCAAGTGAAGAAAGCAAGGTCCATCAATGGTGATTGATGGAAACATGTGAGAAATCCAAAACTAAAGTCTACCCACTTCCTATTTCTTCATCCTCTACCTCTTGCCAAGTAGTAGAGTGTGTTTACTTCACAAGTTTCTTGACTTGGTGAAGTCGGAGCTTGATTTAGCGATGCCTCGACGTAGATCATCTTCGGCATGGACATCGACGACCTAGCTTGCCCATTCTCCGATGAAGCCGACGCTAGAGCCCGGGACTTCTTATGGACAGCGAGAGGACGTCGTTGCGGAGCTATGGAGGTGGAGCAAACGGATCTACAAAGGTTGTATTTCCGTATTCTCATTAGCTAAGTTGTTAGCTTGTTTTAGTTTCGCCTAGACATCTAGCAATCGATCCGTAGTTTAGGGTTTCCGGCACTAGAATTTTTGAAATTGGCATGGTAGATGCTTTGTGAGACCTCACTAGAGTGCCTAGGAACCCTACAGTGGTATCAGAGCCTAGCTAGAACCTTAGGCGAAGTCCCGACGGAATTTGAAGTCCGAACGAACCCGAAACCCCGAACCAATCTTGCTCTCTGTACATTTTTGAAAACAGTGAGTTTTTCCAAATTAAAAAAATCCAGAGAACTCAGAAGGGAAATATAAGAATTACGGCGCAAAAATTTTTGGATGAACAGTTAAACCCGCGGCGGAAGCGCGGCATAAGATAGGTTAATGCGGCTGTTCCGCCGCACATTGATGACGTCAGCCCTAAATTTTTACACTGTAATTCATTGTATCTGGTTCTGAGTTCTCTGGATGTTTTGAAATTTTATTCAAGAGTTGAATTTTCTGGAGTTGTTTTGGGGATTCGGTATTTCGATCGGGGTATCAAATTTTGTCTATGTGGCTTTCCGGATAAATTTTAGAATATGTTAAAAAAAGGTTCGACCGGATATAAATACCCAATTTTTCCCCTGTCGGGAAATTTCCAAGTGTTGGATTTTTCCGTAGTTTAACGACGTTCTAAGTAGTGCAAGTAACGCGATGGACCCTCTAGAAGACAACAAACCTTAACTCGATTATGTGACCGTCTTGAACTGCCCTTTGAACCTTCGGGTTTGGGGCAGTACGGCGTGCCACATGTGAGGCGTTGGCTTGACCCTTCTACGGCTGGACCGTTAGTACTGAGGCACGAACGGAATGTTGTTAGACTTATTTCATGTGTTGATCTGTATCGGGAAAACTTGGGTGTTCGATTGTTCGATCGAAAAGTTTGACATTTTCTATTTATCCGGAATGGGATACAATAATTGGAATTCACAAGAAGTTATGAGATAACTGAATGAATGTTATAAACATAGCAGTTTAGTCTCACTTGATCGGTTGCCACGGAATTTTGATGTGATCAAAAGTCCGTCGTAATCACGTAGCGTACGCGGATACTCGCCGGGTAAACTTAATAGACAGCTTCACTCCATAGTCCCGACCAAGTGACTGTAGGAGAACCCCGTCGCCGAAAGCATCCATCCGGGTACTCGCGGCAGCGGTGTTCCGCCTTGGTGCACTTCGTCGACGGTATCGGGGGTGCGGCCGCCTACTAAAGTTTGCGACGAGTATTCGATCAGGATGTCGGGAATCTTGTTGAATTACCCGACTTGGTATTGAAAAGTGTTTTCGATTTTGAGACTAAAATGCGGGGTTTATAATTGTTAGGCATGCGATGTCTAAGTGATTCATTTGGTCAGGCATGTGATGTCTGAGGTGGTTGCGGATTCCAACTGTTGTAGTTTTACACTTTCTTTTCTGTGACCGTAAGTGTAATATGTGAAATCGCCGGTTTCGTTGCTATATGTCAACGACAATTGGGATGCACATATTTACTTACGTTGATGACATGTGATGTTATGTGTTGCTGGATATGTTATATTGGATCGTCGTGTTTGAATAGCCGGGAGTTTTTATGTGAGATGAGTGTTTTTCATTTTCATTCATGTAAAAACTTGTATCTAATATTCTTTTATTTGGGGCACTTCCAGGTAGCGGAAGTAGTCACCGTTTGTATATTATTTACTTTTCCGCACTAGGATAGACCCAAGGAGGAGGGCACAAGTAACCGGGTTCTGGGGTCCAGTGGGAGACCAACTCGAGGAGTCGAGTCCGGGTCTCCTAACCCTAGAATTGGCAGGGTTGCTTGCCGCTCTCGTAGGGGTCTAGGGGTGTGGGTTTGGCTATTCATCACGACCGTGGAATCCGTGTTTTATACTGGCTCGTATTGAAAACACGGACGTCCTAGTATATCCAATATTTCATATGATTCTTCTGCTGCGATATCTGTGATGTGATCATGTGATGTTCTGTGATAGATACAGTATATAGTATATATGATATATTATATAGACGTTACTTATGTTTTACACCCGTGCTAGCCCTGCCCTGCTCTGTCGTTAGTTACCTAACCTAACGGTGCACGAGGGGACATCGAGGCGAATGTGGATGGCATAAGTGTACGTCGTATTTATCTGTGATGTTTAGGTACTTAAATGATGGGACTTCATTAATGAGATTAATGAAATTAAAGAAACCTAAGATGTTGTAGAATCGAATTTCAAAATAAAACAGGTAGCTACAGTTCTTGCTTTGCACAGCGGTATATGCGATATATCCTGCACCTTATTCGATAAGGAAAGGACCGAGATCCCTTCACCGGGAGTGACTCCTTTAGCAATAACTGGCAGATGATACACACTCGGTTTGTCTTTTGATAGCTTTTAAGAGTTTTGCTTTGCACAGTGAAATATATGATATATCCCGCACCTCATTTAACAAGGAAAGGACCGACGATCCCTTCACCGGGAGTGACTCCTTTAGCAAAACTAGAAAAGCCTCAAAAGCACTCCATTTTCAAAATTCATTTGATTCTACAACGATATCAAGTTCATTACGCAATAGGTTTTCAGAAAAACCTGTCGTAGCCCTCCGTCATTTCAGATAAGTCCTAGTTAGTATTCGTGCTACAGTTGTTGACTATGTTAAGGCGTAGTGTGCGGTAGCTAATTAGTGCTTATCTGCATAAGCATATGATGTGATTGGATTAGGGTAGTCGTGCGACTTTGTTGACTATGTTAAGGGTCGTGCGGGTGGGTTTAATTCAATCGGGAAATGACGGGCTGAACTTGACTAGCACTTATGATTTGTTGACTATGTTAAGATCATATAGCTGCTAGGGGCAAAATATTATCGGGAATTTCAAGTGTTGAAATTTGCAATGAGATTGCATACCTTCTATGAGATAGTTGGATCCCGATACCGGCTGCGAGTAAGAGTTACTCCTGGGAGAGTTTTATACATTACAATTAGCCGATCAAGTAGGTGTCTAGAAAGGTGTTAACGAGGTTACGCCTCTGGGAAAACGAGGTTTTACATTAATTAGGTTCGTGCGAAAGCACGGGGGACCTCCCTCAAAGTACCGACACTGGCCTGGCTGAAAGATTGGCGAACTTGTAGTGTGTAATTAATCCTGACTAGTCTTTCCTTTTAGGGTTTGAAGGAAGATTTGATAAAAAGCAGTAGGAGCCATCCTGATTAGATAAAATAATAACCAATCTATTCTTGACAGAGCGCACGCTGAGTGTTTTCTTCTCTCTCTCTCCTGGTAGCGACCATATCATGCCTTAATCAAGATAATAATACGGATTATTGACCGAACCCGCTTGTTATACTGAGCTGGGGAACGTTGGTCCCGCTCCAACTTATAATTGTTATAAGACAGAGCAGGAATTTGGGGAATACCAGATTTCCCGTGCCGCCCAAACGAAGAGAGTGCATGCTGATGCATCATCTTCGGGTGTGTTCATTATACAGAACTGTTTCTCAGTATCCTCCGCTTCCTGGGTATATGATACCGGATCAGGATCCCAGATATGTAATCTGTTACATAGGGCTACAAAAGGGTAGAAAAACTGAGAACGGGTGATAAGTTTCATGAGGCAGAAAACGGGGCAAGTGTTGCATCCAAGTCTGTTGGTCACTGTCACCCTGTATTGTAATACATTGATTCTGAACGAATGTTATTAGATACCGAACCTGATATACAAAATCATATCAGTCTCTTTATTAGTAAAGAAATGATAAAATTTTGTATTGTTGGATAATGTTTTGAAAATTTCCTATATCAAAAGTTGATCGGTTCAGGCACGTTATCTAAAAGCATTGTTGTTCTAAATCAAACTACAGTTCTTAGTATATGGAACACACAAAAGAGGAAGAGTTCAGAAATGAACGAATTCTTCTTGAGGTATTGTAGACTAGGTCATATCAATGTGACCCGACTAGCTGGAGTTACATAAAGATGCATATTTAAATTGGTTTAAATTTACATCTTGTGAAACTCGCCAGTCATGTCACAAAGATAAGATGACCATAGCTATGTTTATTGGAAACATAGAAAGAGTTAGTGAACTCTTGGGATGATACATGTTGTTGTATGTAGGTCCCCTGTCTACACATACCAAGACCGGTTCTTTATACTTCATTACATTCTCTGATGATCTCTTTAGATTCAGACCTATGTTCCTGTTGAAACACAAGTCCGAACCTTTTGAGATATTCACAGAATATAAGTTAGAAGTAGAGAACTAAAATACGGGTATAAGTATTATGTCCTTTGATGTGATCAAGGAGGAGAATACTTGTGCACGGAAATCCTGGACTATTCTAAAGGAGAATGTGATTCTCTCTCAGCATTACTCCTCCGTATACACCATTGCACGATGGTATATCGGGGCGGAGCAGATACACCGTATTTGATATGGTGTGCTCTATGATGAGTACTACTGAGTTACCTTTTTCCTTAAGGGGTTATGCACTTGAGAAGTCGCATACCTATTGAATAGGGTTCCAATCAAATCAGTTGCCTACCGCTTCATATGTGATATGGAAAGGGAAGAGCCCATATCTTAAGTTAGTTAAGATTTGGGGTTGTCCGGCCTATGTCTAAAAGCAAAATCCGAACAAGCTCGAGGCAAGGTCTGTTAAGTAGAACTGGAAATGTTCCAGCTATACAAACTGCAGCTAATGATTTGATAGAACCAAAGGATTCAGTAGATTCCAACGAAGCTCAGCCTCTCCGCCGATCTAGTAGGGTTCCTCACCCACCTGAGAGATACTTTTGTTTCTCTATGACAGTGGGAGCGAGGATTGCATCATGAGATGATGACCCAACTAGCTTCGAGCTGGCCATCAGGAGTGTGACTCTGTAAGAATGGCTGGATGCTTAGTGATCTGAGATGGAATCCTTATACACCAACAAAGTATGGACTTTGGTTGCTATATCTGAAGGGTTAAATCCCCATCAGGAGCAAGTATATCTTGAGAAGATTACTTGGTGTAAATGGAAAAGTTGCGACTTTCAAAGCTTGACTTGTTAAAGGTTTTCGTCATTGACCAGGCATGGATAATGATGAAACCTTTTCTAAGGAGCTATGCTTAAGTCCATCCAGATCCTACTTGCCACGGCTACATACCATGACTACGATATCTGGTGGTTGGGTGTCATGACTGCTTTTCTAAATGATGTTTTAGAAGAGTGAGTCTATAAGTACACAGCCAGAGGGCTTCGTAAACAGTGGGAGCAGCGGAAACGTGTGCAAGATGTTTTATATGATAAAGCAGGCATCGCAGAGTTGGAACGTCTGTTTTGATGTAATAGTCAAAGAGTTGACATCATCAAAATGGTAGATGAACCTTGTATATACAAAAAGGTAGTAGGGAGTATAATGGTGATCCTCGTAGAGTACGTGGATGACATACTCTTGATAAGAAAGGAGTTTCCTATGCTACGCTCGGTCAATCTCCGTTTATCACAATAATTCTCCATGAAGGATCAAAGTGATACCTCCTTAATTCTGAGTTTTGGATCTATGAGATAGATTTAATTGGAAATTAGGATACTCACTAGTTGTAGTGAGATGGTATCAATCGATCCTGGGGAGAATCACTGGAAAGGTTCCAGGGTGATAAAGACGACTGAATGTCAGTCGCAGGCATTGTCTTTACCCTCAGTAAAGGGACGGTATGTTGGAAGAGTTCCAAGTTAGATACCGTGACATACTAGACGATAAAGGCTGGATACATCGCTACTTATGATGCTACTAAAGAGGATGATTGGATGTATAATGGTTCATGAGATGAACTATGTTCCTACCATTGTGAGACAATTGAGTAGTGGCTTATGCCAAGGAACGCCGGTCCCATCAGTGATCCAGACTTATTCTAAGGCAGTATCACCTGATTAAAGAGATGGTTGATCTCTAAGGTGATCGAGGCAAGGAGAGCAGACTTAGAGGATAACGCAGCGGATCCACTCACGAAGGCCTATTCCCAGAGAGAGACTTTTATGGGATGGTTGAGTATGAGATACTACAACCACTGCTACAGATGGCCCTAGTGCAAGTGGGAGATTGTTAGTTATATGTATGCCCTAGAGGCCATTACTGTACATAGGATGTATATTGTAGTGGATGCTGGGACATATATAGGGAGGACTTTCTTACTCGACATGATAGTATGCTATCTGGTTGCTCTTTACCTTAACGTGTACTCTGATTGTCTCTCTGTTACATGTTGGTAAAGCCCTTAGGATGTGTACTTGACTACCTGGACTATGATGCGGATCATACTAGTGGGGACATGGTAGTCCATAAGTACATCCTTCAAAGTCCCTAGTCGTGGGTGTATCGAGACGGGGCATCGATATACCAGAGTAGACTAGCGGGTACCTTCTCGACCCATACAGATGGGCGATGGATGATCCCATATCCATTGGTGTTTGACATCAAAGATGATATACGGGTGCTCAGTAGAGACTGGGTACACTGGACGGACTCGCCGAGAACTCCCAGATGGTATTATACCTCACGTCAGATGGCAGTTCTCTGGTGACACTGGTACAGAGTAGTCTGTTGACCCGAGATCGTCATAGAGTCTTGTGTGGTTCCCACTGTACTTTGATTTCCATCTTACCACGTCCAAGAGGGCGTGCAAAACGGTGGTTTTTGGGTACAGTCCCGAGTCACATGGAGACAATGAGCGATAGGAAGGGATTCGTCTCTCCCGGTATAGGGAGTTGATGTTGCGCTGTGTTCGATTGGCTATAACAGGAAATCCCTGGCCAGGGTTGCTGAGATTTACTGGTAAGCGTTACCAGTAGTTTTTCGAAGTGTTATAGACCTCATATCGACACGACTTATCGAGCTATTGGGGTCTGACGTTTACCACCCCTAGGCGAGATATGCGACATATCAGACGATCAGACCGGACTGTACGGTAGTGTTACTGGTTGGATTCACTGGAGTGTGAGCGGGCTTGCTCGTCGATCTTCAGATCGCTCAATACCCGGGTGGCCGTTACGTTTAGCAGACCGCTTGCGGCTTGTGGATGCTTGATATGATCATCATCTGCTGCCGGCGTATTGACGAGTCTTTAGAGTCCTACACAGAGGTTTCCTGGCTCAAGCGAAACGAAATAGGAGTGCATATGAGATATGTGCGGGACCGAGAATAATACCAGTATGTGATACTGTATTCCATTCTCGTGATGTGACATTGATCGGTTATATGCGATATAGCCGGGTTATCGGATCAAGTGTTGATTCGATAAGTTGTTACTAATGATACCTGTCGGTTTTGTGCGACACGACCGGATCATTGAATCAAGTGTTGATTTAATGATTTAATGCATAATTATATATTTGATGTATTACTTTGCGTTAACTAGTATCGGTTCACTTTAAGATGGATTTTCTCACTCGGTAGTGCGCATTATATATGTGATATGATTTTGTGCACTAGCTTGTATCATGTTTGATGATACATGCTTTTTGGTTAAGTGTAAAGTGTTAAACCTTGGTTAATGAATAGGTTAGGGTTTATTATTTCTTATTCATTTATCTTATTTTATTATCCATTACTTTATGATAAATGAATAAAATGAAATGAAATGAAATGGTTGCTAATTTTGGAAGCTTGTTGAAGCTTCATGAAGACTTTGACTTTAGCAACCATTTTGTCTCATGCTTAACCCTAACCATCTCATGTAACCATGATTGATTCTCTACACATAACCATAGTTAACATTATGATAAGAATGAATTATTCTTTTCTTTTTATTGATTCTTATCATAACTATTATCTTCTTCTTCTTCCTTTCTTCAAGTGAAGAAAGCAAGGTCCATCAATGGTGATTGATGGAAACATGTGAGAAATCCAAAACTAAAGTCTACCCACTTCCTATTTCTTCATCCTCTACCTCTTGCCAAGTAGTAGAGTGTGTTTACTTCACAAGTTTCTTGACTTGGTGAAGTCGGAGCTTGATTTAGCGATGCCTCGACGTAGATCATCTTCGGCATGGACATCGACGACCTAGCTTGCCCATTCTCCGACGAAGCCGACGCTAGAGCCCGGGACTTCTTATGGACAGCGAGAGGACGTCGTTGCGGAGCTATGGAGGTGGAGAAAACGGATCTACAAAGGTTGTATTTCCGTATTCTCATTAGCTAAGTTGTTAGCTTGTTTTAGTTTCGCCTAGACATCTAGCAATCGATCCGTAGTTTAGGGTTTCCGGCACTAGAATTTTTGAAATTGGCATGGTAGATGCCTTGTGAGACCTCACTAGAGTGCCTAGGAACCCTACAGAATCCCCGACGTTCCGATCACTGCCTCCATGTGGCTCGGGACTGTACCCAACTAAAACCTGTTTGCACGACTCCTTTGAGCCGTGGTAGGGTAGTAATCAAAGCACAGTGGGAACTCACACGAGACAAATGACGATCTCAGGTCGACAGACTAACCTATACACATGTCACCTGGGAACTGCTATCTGACAATAGGTATAATACCAACTAGCAGGTTCCCGGCGAGTCCGTCCAGTGTACTCATAACCCAATGAGCACCTGTATACTATCTTAGGTGAACAAACTAACACCAATGGCTTGTGAGACCTGGCCACCGCCCCTCGTCGGGGTCTCGATCAGTATACACTAGTCTACACTGGAGAATCGATGCCCGGCCTCGATACTCCTACGACTAGGGACATTTAAGGATGTGCTTATAGACCCCGGCTCCACAAATATGATCGCCATCATACTGCTGGCAGTCAAGCAAGAATCCTAAGGGCTCTATCAACACATACATGATGATAAAGACAAACCAGATAGTATAGTATCATCTTGAGTAAGACTGTTTTATCGGTACAGGTCCTACCTCAATCATCATAATCACAAGTCCGCGACTATGATAATTGCCTTGAGGGCACTATAGCCAACAATCTCCCACCTGCACTTAAGGCCAATTATTGCGATGTTGCATACTCACAGCCCGTGTGATACCGAACACCCAACTTCACCACTAATCATTTTCGCAAACATGCTTTGCGAAACTGATTGCTTTCGAGAAATAGCCTCAGTGAGTGGATCCGCAAATAGCCTCAGTGAGTGGATCCGCTCCAATGTTTCTTTCTGTATCTCTCTTAATCTCAACTTCGCGGAGAAAACTATCTCCCGAAATGAGCAATACTTGTCTTAGAATTTATCTGGATATCTGATGGGACCCAGTTCACGAATGAACTCCAAATCCAGCAAACTACTTAAACTGTATCGTCTACTGAATTTAATCAGCATCATGCGCCATGCCTTTCCTCAGTATCTGCTTGGACCACCTATCCAACATACTGTCCCTCAAAAGAGGGAAAACTATAACTCTGACAGTCATTCTGTCGTCCAGGTCACCATGGAAGCCTGAAATGATAACCGTCTCCCAAAGGATGCTGCCGTAATCATTTCCCAAGAACATTCACTTATGTTTAATAACTGCTTCCCAATGTTTCTCCAGGATTGGATTAATATATCTGCTTATTGCATCTAGTACAAAAACAATATCTGGTGTGGTACTTGACATTTCATGATTAACTCAATTGCCTAAGCAAGTGATATGCTAATCATGCAGATCCCTCTCCCCTTTAGTCTGTAAGACACCTTTAGAGAGGGTGACTCCATCACCTGCAGGTACACCACCATGCCAGGAGTCATCCATTTAATGTCAAAGTGCCCAGATTGGGATACTTCCCAAATCTAAATCTAAAACCATAGATCTAGTAACCAGAAAACCTGATATTACATCCATATCCTATGTGGAGAAACAACTTTATGACAACCACAGTATAACCGATCGTAGTATAGGAATATCTCTTCCTATCAAGTGCATGTCATCCCGAATCCTCGGACATCACACCCTACCACCTTCTTAGCAGATCCATCTCCTATTCTGATGAAGTCAAAGCCTATGACTGTCTCATCAAAATTAGATGATCTATTTCCGCTATAGCTGCTTTAGTCTATGAATAGACATAAGCTACTTGCCCACTATGCTTCCGCTGCTCCCACTGACTACAACAACCCTCTGGCAGAGTCATATACATGTGCATTTCTAAAGCTAGTTTAGAACGACACTATACTCATCCTTCTGCCGGGTCTTATAGTCTAGAACAGCAGCAATGGCAAGTCTGGGAAAATAAGAACCTCTCTGTCACCGTCACTGAGAAGACCGAAGTACCTCTCGGGTGCCTGAGGTTACCCACCAAATCTGCGGAGTGGCTAATGGAACGTCAACAACAATTGAATCCTTAGGTTCTATTAAATTTTCAGTAATCGTTTGTGGTTCTGGAATAACTTCCAGTTCTACCATACTTCCACTTTTGTTTTTCTAAAAAAAAAATCCATTTTACTAAAACTGTGGCGAGTCAAGAACAATATAAATATTGATCTTCCTGATGGTAGAAAGTTAACCCTCGTCAAAGCCCGGGATAACCCACAAACTGCCAATACTGAAACGTGCCTTGAGTTTGTCCAGATTCTGGTTTTAAGCATCAGCCGGATAACTCCCTATACCTTAACATCGTTAAGATATAAATTGATTCTATATAAATCTAATATAGAAACAAAATCAATAATCTAATTTGAACCAGATTCAAAATCATGCAGCTGTCTTCAGTGCATATCAATTAAATGGAAAGAGGACAATCAGCATTACTCATCTAGGAGTGCATCCATATATGAGTAACCCAATAGAGAAACAAGTTCTCAAAACCATTACTATTAACTGAATAACAAACATAAATATCTACATCTTCGACTTCCTCGAAGAATCCTGATACTTACAACAGATGGTTCTCTACTTTATTCTTATACATATGACTTCTGAATATTTGGACCTTGCATTTCAACGAAATACATGTCCATAACTGAAGAAGTCATAAGTGAACAGAATATAGTACGAGTACCAACCCCTTTATCCTAATGGACACTGGACAACATACAATACTTTGTATAAGTCCCTTGAGTTCAATAACTCAAACCCTGTGCGTCGTAGGTTGAAAAACTGTAGTGTGGTTAAGAAGAATTACACCGCTGTTGAATGCACCTTACCTAATCACCAACTGATATAGGTAAGTGTCATAGACACAATATCAAAAAGTTATATCTCACTTTATAAAATAAATGTACAGATATATCAGTTTGAAATTGGTGCATAACAATGGATATTCAAAACCAAATATTTGCCATCCGGCAAAAACCAGATGATCTCCTCAAATATCACTAATTACAACGAATTCCGATATAAAGAGGATTTAATCACCCAATTCTCAATATCTTACTCCGACTCACCATCCGTAATAACATGCAGATGTGTGAAACTGATCTAGTAAATACATACCCTGGAGTTAGATTCCAACTGGGAAAACAGTTATCAATTAACATCGCACAGTGAAAACTGAAACATGAAAATGTTCCAAAGGTGTTAGCTGGTATTCCTAGTAATGCCTCTTCCAATGTCCTGATTCACGACAATAACCATATACTTACCTGCCCTCACTCCAATCCCTTTATTATGTCTTTACTTATTACCACCCTCTTTACGCTAATTGGTTTTCTTCATTCCCTACGCTTCGGCACCAGCCTATGGTTTGGAAGAAGACTATCCAATAAGAATAATAGGTGTACTCTCCTAATCCTAGGAGCCATCGCAATCTGAGAGAAGGTAATGGGAAAAGACATCTGAATAATCCTATTCAATCTCTCCAGAACCAGAATCCATCCTCGAAAAAGTTCCTTCGAGTTCGTATATAACCATACGATGGATTTATCCAATGGAAGTGGATGTTCGTAATAATACGGGGTGTTCTGGAGAAAAGCAAAGCGGACGTAGGAGTGGCAGGGGTATACCCGGTCTTTGTCGTGAATGATGGTGATCGTATTTCCTTTTGCCATTATTCTAATCCCTTTATATGTCTTTACTTATTACCTTCTATACACCACCGTTAAGCATGTTGGTTTTCTTCCTTCCCTACCGTTCGGCACCTGCCTATGGTTTGGAAGAAGACTATCCAATAAGCTCAATAGGTGTACCCTCTCCTAATCCTAGGAGCCATCACAACCTGAGAGAAGGTAAAGAGAAAAGACAACCGAATAATCCTATTCAATCTCTCCAGAACTGGAATCCATCCTCGAAAAAGTTCTTTCGAGTTCGTATATAACCATACGATGGATTTATCCAATGGAAGTGGATGTTCGTAATAATACGGGGTGTTCTGGAGAAATGAAAAGGTGATATAGAAGTGGCAATGATGTATGCGACACCGTGACATTCCAAAGTCCAAAGTATTTTAAGAAAGTTCGGTCAACTTGGTTTCATGAGTTTTAGTCAAAGGTCGGGTCAAAGTCGTAGCCAGAGAGAGAGAGAAAAGAAACACTCAGCGTGCACTCTAACCTAAATCAGAATGGTTAATCATTTTATCTAATCTGGATGGCTCCCACTGTTTTCTCAAATTCTCCTCCAAACGTAAAAGGAGAATTAATCGGAATCACCCAAGGAGTAAACCTACTCATCAGTGGGAATCGGGATCCAACTATCATCGCATGATAACCTGATGGAAGCCACTCAAGTCACCACACTCCAGAAGGTATGCGCAAGCCTGGCAAATTTCCTGTATGTTTGAAACTCCCGATATGATTTTTACCCCAAGCGGTTTATGACCTTGACTAGGTCAACAAACCATAAACCGCTAGTCAAGTTCAACCCGTCATTATCCTGAATTGCATTAAACCCAACCGCGCGTGCCCTTGACTAGGTCAACAAGGCCGCACGACTGTCCTAACCAATCGCATTTAAAATGCCACAAACAAGCACCACTTAGCTACCGAACACTACGTCTTGACTAGGTCAACAAACGCAGCACGAATACTAAATAATACTCATAAGAAATGACGGAGGGCTACGGCTGGTTTTTGGCGAAAAACCTTTAACGTAATGAACTTGATCTCGTTGAAGGAATCCAAGTGGTTTTTTATAAATATATAGTGGCGAAAATTTTTTCTAAAGAGGTCACTCCCGGTGAAGGGATCTCGGCTCTTTCCCCATCGAATGGGGTGTAGGATATCCGAAACTGAATACCACGATGCAAAGCAAAAGGAAACGACTATAATAAAGTTATTATGTTAACGCAAACTTTTACCCAAGGGGTCACTCCCGATGAAGGGATCTCGGCCCTTGCCTGATCGAATGAGGTGCAGGATATTCCAAATGAATACCACGATGCAAAGCAAAAGGAAACGTCTGTAATGTCAGTTTTTAAAAACTTGGTTCCAACAACATCATATATATAGGTTTGTTTTATCCTTGCATTGATAAGAATCTATGCAGTCCCATCAATTAATCACACCAGAAAAGAACGAAAATAAAATATACGTATATGCCATCTGCATTCACCACTGGGTCTCGTCATCACCCGTTAGGTTACTTAACTAACGACAGAGCGGGGACTGGGCTAGCACGGATGCAAAACATATACAACATCTACTAATATTTATAAATATATATGTAACATTCATCCCAGGCATGATATAAAGCAACATCACAGATACATCACAGAAGCAACACAGAATGGTGGATAATCTGGAGCCCCGGGTTTCACTTGAGCCGCAAGTGAGCCCGACGTTCCCTGTCGTGTGGATAGCATGTGCAATGAAACCTAGACCCCTACGAGCGCGGCAAGTTACCCGCCAAAACCAGAAGTGAGGCAGCCCCCCCTTCAGCAACATGAATGGACCACCCAGCACTTCACGGAATCCGGCAACTTGAGCACCCCTCCTGGGTCACCTATACCCCCTACGAGTGCGGCGAATAGCCTGCCAATTCTAGAGTAAAGTCCCCTCCGTCTGAATGCCATGAGATGCGGACCCGTTGCCCTCCAGAATCCGGCTATTCGTGCACCCCTCCGCGGGGTAATCCTAGTACAGAAAATAAAATAATATACAAGGGTGATATCGACTTCACTGAAACCTGGGCCAAAACAGAATATCAAAAAAATCACAATTCCAAGTCTCTGTGCTACAGGAAAAATTTGAAGGCCCGTAGCCAAAACATAACCGCGGATCCGCCGCACAAAGGGGGTTAGTGCGGCGGATCCGCGGCACTTTAGTGGCTTCACGAGCTCAAATATTTTTCTGTAGCCTTGTATTTGCCTGCACGGATTTTTAAGATATGTGAAATAATTTTTTGAACACTTTTGAAAATCGACAGCAACCAGAGAAATGAAAACGTGATTTCGGTAAAATCCGTCGATCGATCTTTTAAGCACGTCTAAACAAGCTAGTAGAGGGTTTAAAGGGTGGCTCTGATACCATGAAGGGTCCCGGCAGCGCCCCGGCCGTCAAAACGCGGCCATAATGCGGAACGAAAAATTTCTAAACCGGCGCTACCGCGACCCGATTTCTGGACCGACCTTAAACCCTAAACTAGCAAACTAAGAGGAGGTTAGAATTGTTATACCGAGATGATCCAAGTCCTTCGGTTTTCATTCCAAGCTCCTAGCGATCCTTGATGTGGTTTGGTTGTCGGTCTTCCTTCGTCTCCGATGATCCACCCGAGGGAAACGGCGCAAGCTCCAACCTCGTCGAACGAGATAACCGACGCTCCAACGTCGCTAGCGAAGGAGAGTGGGGGTGTATGAAAGTGTCACTATGTTATTCTCTCATCTCATGTGCTCAAAAGAGCAATGCAAGAAGAAGTTTGGAGGTGGTGAAGAAAACTTGGCATGAACAAAAAATGGTGTGTAGTTTTTATGAAACTTGAGAGAGTGAGAGAGTGAGCTAGCAAGTAATTAATCATGTAACCTCATGAAAATGAAACCCCATTCACAAAAATGGCCGGCCCCCTCTCTCTCTCTCCAATCAACAAAAATCATTTTCTTTTATCAAATTACTATAAACAAATCACCACTATACTTTACAACCATACCTAGGTCATGTCCATGCCACCTCACACCCTCCACCTCATCATTAAACAAAATGAATTTTCATAAAAGAAAAATCAAATAATGAGGTGGCAAAACTTCTAGAAGCTATTCCGTATAAAATACGGAATACTTTCGGTACATGTACCGAAATACATATATGCGTATTCGTACCAAAATACGAATAGCCGAGAGAAAACGAATAGTGAACAATAATACTAGAATACATATATACAAATATATATATAAATTATTAAATCAAAATCCGATTTAATAATCCGGCTTAATCTTAAGCCGCTAGTATTATCAACCGTCCGATTAAAGTCTGCGCAGCAAGTGCACATATTTAATCGGACACCCGTATGTATCAACATACAACATGTACACCATATCGTCTGAACCATGAAAACCCTCTGTGTGGGACTCTAAAGACTCGTCAATACGCTGGCAGTGGGTTTAACCACAAGCACGTCAGTGGCACTAGCTGTACGTAACGGCTACCCAGGTATTGAGCGAAAGGGAGGCCGACGAGCAAACTCATCCTGAACTCCTACTGAGCCTGACAGTGACAATATCCGTACAGTCCGGTCTGTTCGTCTAAGAGTATCGCATATCGAGTCTAGGGGGTGGATAAAGTCAGACCCCCAACAACACGACATTTAGTGCCGGTATGAAACCCATCACCACCTGAGAATCTATTGATCCTTGATCGGTAGTTCTCGTCCACCGTGGCCACGGATTTATGGTGATGGCCATCGGTACACAACGCGACATCAACCCCCAATACCGGGAGAGACGAATCCCCGACGATCCGATCACTGCCTCCATGTGGCTCGGGACTGTACCCAACTAAAACCTGTTTGCACGACTCCTTTGAGCCGTGGTATGGTAGTAATCAAAGCACAGTGGGAACTCACACGAGACAAATGACGATCTCAGGTCGACAGACTAACCTGTACACATGTCACCTGGGAACTGCTATCTGACAATAGGTATAATACCAACTAGCAGGTTCCCGGCGAGTCCGTCCAGTGTACTCATAACCCAATGAGCACCTGTATACTATCTTAGGTGAACAAACTAACACCAATGGCTTGTGAGACCTGGCCACCGCCCCTCGTCGGGGTCTCGATCAGTATACACTAGTCTACACTGGAGAATCGATGCCCGGTCTCGATACTCCTACGACTAGGGACATTTAAGGATGTGCTTATAGACCCCGGCTCCCACAAATATGATCGCCATCATACTGCTGGCAGTCAAGCAAGAATCCTAAGGGATCTATCAACACATACATGATGATAAAGACAAACCAGATAGCATACTATCATCTTGAGTAAGACTGTTTTATCGGTATAGGTCCTACCTCAATCATCATAATCACAAGTCCGCGACTATGATAATTTCCTTGAGAGCACTATAACCAACACGAGCAAGAAAGTCCTCCCTATATATGTCCCAGCATCCACTACAATATACATCCTATGTACAGTAATGGCCTCTAGGGCATACATATAACTAACATATCGTGCATACTTGTCATTACCTGTATGATTTTACTTACTTCTCACGAGTTGGAAACTCACCTTCGTTGTGCCACAGTGTTTTACAAGGTTGACCCTCAAGTTTAGTCGCGGCAGGCTCTTTATTGCATCATTTTCCGTGGATACCGCTACTGTTCGGTTGAGACCCTTTTGGTAGGTGGGTTTATGCGGATATCCATATATTTTCATTGTATATCTTATTTTTATCTAGTACTCTCCATATACCATTTACATGTATTTGACTTAGAGATTGAGAGGTGCGGTATTTGTATTTTATATGACTCTGGGTGTCGTGCTCGTATGAGCCGGCTTTTATTTCAAGCTACGATGTTGTTTACCTCTTATTATGTTGTTTTCACTTCTCATTTTCTTAGTTCTTCGCTACGGCGTCGTATATATAGCTGTTGTGGTTGTGTTCCACCTTTAGACATGAGATGCTCCCGTTTGGGGATGCTTTATATATATTCTATGTTTGTACCCGTTTGGGACTAGTTTTTACAAAAGAGATGCTGCCAGAATTTTTTAAGAAAATGAATTTAAGTTTTTAAAGATTTTTAACTTGAGATTTCAAATGTTTTTAACAAATTTTTTAATGTTTTATCACTCTATCTTTTCATGGTTTATATTTCTGGGTTTTTCGGCTTACTTGAATTATGTTACGCCTTTAGACGTTGCGTGATTTAAGTGCCGATCGCGTTCCTAAATTGGGTCGTGACACAATCAATAAACCCCTCATCCGTGAGGGGAGAATCTGAAGTCAAGTTACATCGGTCGCATTCATTCAAACCTCTGATACATGGTGCTATAAATCAACTTAGTGTCTTTGGAGAGATGGATGGATCAAACTTATGTATCTTCCCCCAAATTAAAGGCTAGACGATCCATCCCGGATCGCCGTCAATCCAGTTTTCGATGGCAAGCAACCACCGAATGCTTTCTATAATCCTGAAACTCGAGCATTCTATCATGGGTCTATCCCATATCTCCTACAAGCGCGGTGAGCAATCCGCCAATTTTAAAATGAGGCGACCCGGTTTCAACTCTTTGAGACGGCCACCCGTTGCATTCTAGAACCCGATGGCCCAAGCACATCTCCACGGGGTAAAAACTGAAACATGTTTTATATAAAATGGCAACAACGATCGTATCCTGACCACGTCTCGAAAAATAATAATACAGACAATGGAAATGGTGTCTATAATTCGGCCACTCATCTCGATAAAACGAATATACAGCCACAAGTCGACCGCTCGTCCCGTAGTAAAGAATATACATTTGGCCCATGCAAGAAATGAAATACATACAAATCACACACGAGGCTATTCATCGTGACAATCTGAGCTAAACCAAACACACAATGTGCAACCCCATCGAATTGATCAAATATCAATTCATCGACGTTAAACAATAATGTCAATGTATGCCTTTGAATTAACTCGATTAAACACTTTAATCGCATTAATTCAGAAATCATGGCCAATGAATTCAATAACCAATGGATTCGCAAACTTGCGTCTCCAAAAAATCTAAAACTTAAGTTCACTCCGGCATAAAAAAAACCCATCCTAATTCTTGCTCAAAACGAATCATAATTGACCCGAAAAATGCCCGAGACACCGGGGGACCTTGGGCACGAACGATGGGGCCCCTAGGGGTTTTAGGTGGGGCCACTAACCTATGGCCACAAAGTTGTGGGCATGGGTTGGCTACTGGAACAGCCAGCACGCAACAGCGTGCTTGCTGTTCCAGCTCCACATCTAAGGCCATCTCGTGATGGTTTTGGGTGTAGGGACCGACCCAAGCCCCCAGGAACAACCTCGGGGTTGTACCCATGCCCCTACTAGGCTCTTGTTCCAAACCGTGAGCCCCGGGACGCGAGTTTCAGCAAAGTTTTAGGACCGTTTTTGTAAAGGAATTTTTTTTTAATGAGTTGTGAAAAATGTTTAAGTGAATCAATTGGCCACCAAATTGCAACTGGATGTAAATGATCGGCTCTGAAAATATGTTCGTGAACTGGTGCAAGGGTCATGGTGTTCATAAATCCGTAGGAAGCGTAAAACAAAAATTCAAGGGAGCATAAGCACTGATTACTAAAACAAGATCAACATTTACATCAATTGCAAACACATAAGGATTTAAAGAGGAGTTTAGAGAGCTACAACCTTTGTAGAGTGTCCACCCAATCATGGATGTCCCAAGCTAAACTCCATCGCCATCCGGATCGAGCTTGCAAGACAACCATCTTACCGAAGATGATCCACAACGAGGAAACACCACATCAAGCTTCAACTCCACCAAGTGAAGTAACATGATCTCAAGTGTTGCTAGGACTTGAGATGATGAGATATAACAAGCTCACACTAATTTTTTCCTCTCTTATTTTCCACTCTCAAATTCAAGAGGAAGAAGAACAAAAAGAAGAGAGAGAATGTGTCATGCTAGAATGAGAGAAAAGTTGTCACGACCCAGAAAAGGCACGTGACTGGCACTTGAATCAGGTGAAGTCTATAGGACCCCACCTAATTCCAGTAAGCCAAAAGCCCAAAAATCTAAACCTTTTTAGGGAAAATAGTAGAGGTGGGGTTTTGAAATAATGGTATAATGAAATCAAGTTCTTCTTTTACAAGTATAAGTAATAACATATGAAAATGAAATGTTTATATCTGTCTTGAAACATTTTTCGATGTTTGAAATTTTGGCAGCACCTCCTTTGTAATTTTTAACCCGAAAACAATACAAATATAATAATAATAGGCATCCCCAAGCGGGAGCTAGCACTTCGCCAATTGGCGGAAACAACCACGCAAAGATATAAATATACAACGCCGAAGGCGAGGATCAAAATGCAGAAATAAAGCAAGAAAACAAATCATAATCAAGAAGCCAGAAATAATAAATAAATGCATAAGCGTGACTCTAAGGCCGAAAGAATATACAACAAAGGTGTCTAAGTCTACGAATATACACAGTCTGGTTGATAGAGCCTGTAACGTTTTGAAAATCGTTTCGGTGAAATTTCGAAAAAATCGGTAAAATAAGGGGGTTTTCTGTAAAAAGTCAAAATACAAATATCTTATTATAAAAATTAAATATACATATTCTAGCTATGTAATTGCTATTATTTGGTGTTTATTGAGCCGCAGGTGAACTTCCAAATTTTCTGAAAAAAATATTATTTTATTATTATTTTAAGCCGTCACTAATACATTTAATTAAGGAAAATTACAAATTGGAATGAGTTGAAACAAATTTTGTGCATCATAAAACATTAAATAAAATTTTATCATGTGGTTTTTGGAACGAAATTATTTGCCAAAGCGGTTTAGAAATTATTGAAGAAAAAAACCCTTTTTTTAGCGTAAATGGATGTTTGGGGTATTGTATTTATCATTTTTCTACACCCCACACCCGTACCCACACCCACACACACCCATTCACTTCTCCCCTTGGCTGAATTCAGCAGCCCCCATCTTTTTCCCCACTTGAATTTTCAAAGGAAAGAAATGAAAGAAAAGAAAAGAAAATGGATAAATGAGGTGGACTTTTGACTTGGTTTGACCTTAACTTTCTCCCACCACTTTCTCTACTTCACTCTCTCTCCTCTCCCCCTCCCATTCCAGCCGACCCCCCCTCTCCTACAGCAGCAGCAGCCCCCCCCCATTTCCCTTCTCTTTTCTCTTCAAAACATCATCAAAATTTGCCCCAAAATCCATCAAAAAAATCCCAAAACCCAAATCCGACTCCTACCCATTTTAGCTTAGCCCATATAGCATGGATCCTTGTGAAAAGAGAGCATTTTGGAGGGCCATGGATGCTTGTGGATCCTCAATTGTTTTTGGGTATAATTATAAACATTTTTGCTTAATTTGTTACTAATTTCTTAAAGCTAATTTAATTAAGTGTTAATTTGGTTTATGTGAGTTTAATTGCATGATTAAAGATTTCAAGTAAGGGTTTGTTGTGGAAATGAGTTGTGTTTGATTGTGCATGGTTTAGTGATGTGGATTAACATATTTAGCTTTGTACAAAACTAATCTAGTTGTTAATTACAAGTCGTTACTTGAAAAATGTCCAAATTAAGCTTTTGTTGCAAACTAGGTTTTTTGATTTAATTCGAAATATGAGATTAAAAATATGGTTAGGGTTTTTATCGTATTATTAACTTTATTAAGTGTAGTTTAATGCTTTAGAGCATGGAAATCCAACCTAAATTGTAGTTTGTGCATTTTTGGCTATGAAATTGTTAAAAAGGGTATTTTGTAAACTAGAATATTAGGGTTTTTGGAATTTAAAGAGATTAAATTCCGGAAATTATTTCTATGACTTATTTAAGAAATTTAATAAGTATATTGGCCGCTACATTCATTTAAACGCCATGTTTTGTACAAAAACGGCGAATTGTGCTAGATTTTCGGAAAAAATGACTTTTTAAGTGAAATTAGGGTTTTTGTGAGTTTTAACCTAGTTTTTATTAAAATTAGTGTTCGTGAATGTGAAAATGAGTGTGATTGGATTTTTCTCGATGGTTTGACGTTTGTACATCGACATCGAGAGTTGGTTTGACTATTCTTGCATGCGTAGGCGATAGGTTTGGACATATGCGTGATACGCGTGCCGATTTGATTTTCGTATGCCGTTTCGATTTCGAATTTAGTTTTAATGCGATATGGTGCGTTATGATATGTAGGTAACCCCAGGTGGACTTCGAGACGACAAGCAAGCGCGTGGCGACGTCGGCACCGGCGGGCGAGGACCAGGTGAGTAGATTTATATCTACGGGGAGAAGTCGGGTGGATGGCGTATAGCACCCCCGCAGTTCGTGATGATGTATACGAATACGTATGCACACATATATATATTGTTTATATATTGTTTCAGTATATTGATGATAATATGGATATTTGGTGTTCTTGGATGATTTAGTGTCCCGAAACCCTAGAGTAGTGGTCGCACTACACATGCACACACCAACCCATACTTGCATACTTTCTTCTTTCATTTATGCTTACGGGATATATAGTTATGTGTTCACATGGGTATGGGACTATGGGTTCACATACGAATTTGAGGCTTGGGTTTGAGATGAGTCGATGTGATTTGTGTTGAGATTGTGATATCGGTGATATGGCAGGATTCGTATTTGAGATACGACCTGACGTTGTAGAGGGTACTTGACGTAGTGTTTCACACACGTGCATGCTTACTTAGGCGGTATCAGTATTGTACTAGACGTAAATCAGTACCCCGATCATGATATTGATAAAGAGGATACCAGATGAATAGTATAATGAATGTGATATTGACCCGTACCCAGATTTGGGATGCCGTACGACGGATTTACGTACGAGCTATATATTGATGATTGATCCGCACTCTTGACTTGGGATTCCTGATTATAGATATGGTATCGGATATGATATTATTGAGGCGGGATCACCGACTATACATATACAGGTATGTATATGTATCGACTCAGATGATAGGCGGTTTCCTTACCTGTAGTTCAGCCGTATAGTTTAGTGTTATTGTTAGACTAGATTAGATTTCTTACCTATTTCAAAAACTAACGAATCGTGGGTATTTTAAAAGACAACCCAAGGGATCCTGCGGATATTTCAAAAGACGTATCTTTTCATAAAAACACCGTAGCCTCTATTTTCAAAACCCCATGATTCGTGTTATTTCAAAAGGGCACCATTTGTAGGATTTATATTAGGGTAATGCAGTTTAGTTATCGTTGTGTCTTGTATTCCGTTCATTATTGTTGTTCGCTCCGCATCGCATACTTATGTTATAATTTGTTATTGCATTGTTGATATCATATTGTTAGGACACCAGCACCATTACCGATGATGCGTATGTACCACGTACACTTACTTGCCGGCTCACACACATCTTCATCGGTAATTGCCATGTCACGTACACCTTAGAAAATATTATTGCTTAACTTAGCTTGATAGCCAGTAGTATGACATAATATTAGTGTGCATACCTTATATGACAGCTTAGATATTGTAGTTATTACTTGTCGCTTCATGCATACTGTTATTCATTCTCATGCTTATATTCATGGTTTTACATGCTTTTGATGATTCGGATTTCCATGATATTTTCTGGATTTGGAGGAAAACCGCAAAACATATATAAACTGCTTTCTCTCTTTTTAAATAAAAATGTGGTTTTCCCATGATGTATGAGTCGTCCACCATGAGTTTGCTGATGGATTTCGAGACCCGATTCGAGGAGTCGGATGAACCGTTTCGGGTACATGGTGGGCCCGGTGCGGTACCCCCGGGGCAAGAGGAATGTGTTGTTGACGTTGAGCCTGGCAGGGGAGCACTACCGACCGGTGATTTTACCCGACGCGTCGGATATCCGGAGGATACCGTCGTGGTCTTGAGATAGATGGTAGGGGCCGGTCTGGACTGACGGTGCCCTAGATATTGTGATTAAGACATTGAGATTTGTGAGTTGATTTTGATGTACAGAGATTACAACACAGAGATATCGAGATATTTGGATACTTCTTTTGTGTCGATGCTGGGCACTGTTTTATGCTGATTTCATTTATGGTACCTCCTATTTAAAAATAAGGAAATCTCACTAAACAATGAAAACAGTTCTTCATTTACATGTATCCTGTTTTCATGCATTCATACCTCATTCATATGATATATTGCTACCTGAGGCACTGACACGGGTACATGAGATTACACTCGGGTTAGATATTACCCTAGCCATTGTTATAGGCTGCCTGTTATTCATATATTTGAGGATATATTATGATCATTGACCTAGGTTGCGTTATTTATGCGATTTCTGTGCGTAGATGTTTTTCTATTCACGAGTTGGCAACTCACCCCCGTTGTGCCCCAGTTTCTTGCAGGTTTGCCGTACAGGTTTCATTACGGCTTTACGGGCTCAGTTTCATTCGGGTGACTTGCTAGTAGGTGGGTTTTTCTTGTATCGTACCCATCGTATTACCTTGTATAATATTATTCCGTTGTATCTAGTAAATTCCATCAACCAAACATGTATTTTTTGAGATAGAGACCAGTGATGTTATTCTTTCGACCTTAGAGTCGCTCGTTATATTTCTTGTGGTTTTGAGTTTCCTTTGAGTTTTTGATCCTCGCCGTTGGCGTTGTATATTATATTGCTTGTGTGGTTGTGACCGTCGATTGACGAAGGGCTAGCTCCCGCTTGGGGATGCCTTTTATTGATTTCATATACTATTCATGTTGTATCCCGTTTGGGAGCCAGTATTTACAAAGGAGACTCTGCCGAAATTTTCAGTAAATTTTTGATGTTTTAAAAACCGCATAATTCGGCTTATGCTATTGAAATTACTTGCTTTAAGTTGGTTTTTCCTGCACTCTACTACTTTTCTTGGTTTGGATTTCTGGGTTTTCGGTTTACTTAGATTACGTACGTCTCGAGGCGTTCGTAGTTTAAGTGCCGGTCATGTTCCGTACTTTCGGGCCGTGACAAAGTTGGTATCAGAGCATTAGGTTTTACCTTCGGAGCGTAGGATGACCCTTGGTTGATGGAATAAGTGACTAAAGTAGAGTGACGTACCTTAGGTATGTTCCGCGGCATATTTACGATACGCTACTCCACTTATGAAGCCTTAGGATGTACATTTCCTTGTTCAGTATTATATTCCTTCCTGATCTAGCCTCATCGGTACCAGTTTGGTTTTGCTGCTACGGTTACAGGCAGGGAGAGGTACGGCTAGAGTTGCGGTCAGCACAAGCTCGTTACGAACGAGGACTAACTAGAACATAATTCCGGCGACACACGATTGAAGAGATGTGTCTTTTTACTGTGTTTCCGCGCCATGAGCGTTTGGCGGATCGCCTTTATGAGGTTACTCGGAGGTGCTGATCGACACTAGAGAATTGAGCCAATGATGGAGGCCAGCCAGATTTTGATGACCGTTGGTGTGTTGCTTACTCCTGATGATTGAGGCACGGTTCAGCGTGCAGACGAGTGAGCCAGTTGTTGCTGCGAGTGACGAGATATCGCCCCACATGTTGGAGCTATTGCGGGGCGAGTTGTACGAATAAATGATAGAAGGTCGCTAGTCACCCGATGATGAATGACTAGGACAGGTGGTTCGTTCGCCTATCCCGATGCGAGGTCATCAGATAGATTGCTTCCAGCTAGAGACGACTTCACGCGGAGACGTTGGGAGTCGACAGAGACGATCGAATGTCGGAAACCTATTATTCCAAGTTTGAAGTATTCGGAAAGACATGCAGGCAATTCTATGGTCCCTCTAGAAGAATGAAACCCTAACTCGACTTAATGACCGTATGAAAGCCTTTGAACCTTAGGGTTTGCGGCAGTTCTACGGCGCTATTAGTGAGGCTTGGATTTGCCCTTCTATGGCTGGACCACCGATGCTGTGGTATGTACTCGATACTATTAAACTGTGCCCAAGATGTTGAGCTCTTAGGGGATTATGAGGTTTTGACGACTCGATCGGATGGCTCGACTTAATTCGGATGCTAGGTGCTGAGATGCATTTCTTGGGAGACTCCCGATACGAGGATAGTCGTTGGAGCTCAGTCCATGCAGCCGCGACGAGACGAGTCCAAAGCAGACGACATTAGAGAAAAGTGGAGTAAGAGGTTCGCACCAGATCTAGACGAGATGACGTTCCACTCCGCCGACATCAGAGATGCGATGCGCATGCCGAGGCATGGTACTTGGACTTACCTTCCAGAAGGAGTCGCGATGAGTATGCAGTCGTTCCAGAGCAAGATGCAGATATAGGAAAGGACAATGACTTCCGGACAGTTGGCAGAGATGAGACATGGAAGAGACCGTGAGCAGGATTCCTTCCAGGACACTGCTGCGATGATACTTGCACCCAGGATCAGATGGGTCACGTACATTCAGAGAGCCAGAGGCCGACGCCAGTGATATGCTGTCTTACGAGTGGTCGCGATGATTGACCGAGAGATGACCAGAGAAGTGCCAGAACGGGATCATCCCCGTTAGCACACCTGACAGGGCCGATGAGCCGGTGGATCATGAGATTGGTAATCCACAAGGAAGACTTGAAACCAGGAGCGGTCATGTTACGCACACCAGCAGGCCAGAGTTCAGGATCGTCGATGAGACATGCTATGAGTGACCACGACAGTTGGCCCGAGATTCTTAGAGGATGCACTTGAGCGGTACTATTCCGCCATTATTGATTTCGATGTTTTTGGTGATTTATTCGTATGATTTGATTTTGATGATTGAGGATTTACGATCTTTGCACAGTGTTGCACTTGATATCGTTTTCGTGCTTTAGTTTCACATGTTTGTGATTTTACGGTTTTAAACAGTTGAGTTGGTTTTGTGCGTATGCATGCACACGAATTGGTTCCTGCACTCTGTATAATTATTATATGCTTGCAGTGCAGTGATACGCCTTTTATGCACTTAGATGCACTGGACTTCGATTTCGATTGTGATACTCGATATTTGTTTGTGCACCTTGTGCACCTGATTGATTTTACGCACGTTCGGCGCTTGATATTGGATTTCATGATTTCGTGCACGATGGATGCACCTGATTTGGATTTTCGCGCATGTTGGGCGCATGTTTTGAAGGGTGATTTTGGTGCACACCAGAGGCACTAAATTGAGAATTTTTCGTGCATGTCAGATGCACTTGATTTTGCTGTCAGGCACAGATGTTGCCTACGACAGATGTTTCGTGCACACCCGATGCACTTAGATGTTGTTTCTGTGCGCATGTATGGCACATTTATGGATTTTGATTTCCGTGCGCACCAGACGCACGTAGCATTCATGTGCATATTTTGGGATTGATTTCGTATAGAGCAGTACGTTTTTATGATATTGCTATGTGTTTTCGTACTAAGCAGGACTAGTCAGAGGACAGTACCTGAATATATTTTGCATGCATTGATAGTTATTGAAGGGATTTCCAAAAAGCGAGCTATAGCCTCAGTATTTACCTACGTGTCTGATATGACACGAAATGTTTAAAACAAGGAGACCCTTCCAAATTGTTTCCAAAACGGCGGAACGTACATTTCAAACAAAGGTATATATGTATATAGTTATTTTCTTATGATAGACGTCCGCCACTGTGCAGTGTTATACGCGTTGCACAGCGACTTAAAGAGATTTGGCATGCATTTCCTTCAGATACTTACAGATATAGATTCGATGTTTACATGTATAGTTTCGAGTTATATCATATTGGTTTTGCTTTGGATTTGGTATTGATGTCTTCCCCATGACTCCGATGATTGCGGGATGCTTGACGGAGTTCTGATTTGAGTTATATGCTCATTTTTCATGCGCATGCGTTGCGCTACGATTTGTTTTATGTATTTACAATTTCGGAGCCCCGACAACTTGATGGTTTTCTTAGATGTTTTAGTATTTGGGGGAGTTTGAATTTAAATTCGGGGACCGAATTTCTTTAAGGGGGAAGATTGTAACGTTTTGAAAATCGTTTCGGTGAAATTTCGGAAAAATCGGTAAAACAAGGGGGTTTTCTGTAAAAGGTCAAAATACAAATATCTTATTATAAAAATTAAATATACATATTCTAGCTATGTAATTGCTATTATTTGGTGTTTATTGAGCCGCTGGTGAAATTTCAAATTTTCTGAAAAAAATATTATTTTATTATTATTTTAAGCCGTCACTAATACATTTAATTAAGGAAAATTACAAATTGGAATAACTTGAAATAAATTTTGAGCATCATAAAACATTAAATAAAATTTTATCATATGGTTTTTGGAACGAAATTATTTGCCAAAACGGTTTAGAAATTTTTGAAGAAAAAAGGCTTTTTTTTAGCGTAAATGGATGTTTGGGGTATTGTATTTATCATTTTTCATCACACCACACCCGTACCCACACCCACACACCCCCATTCACTTCTCCCCTTGGCTGAATTCAGCAGCCCCCATCTTTTTCCCCACTTGAATTTTCAAAGGAAAGAAATGAAAGAAAAGAAAAGAAAATGGATAAATGAGGTGGACTTTTGACTTGGTTTGACCTTGACTTTCTCCCCCCACTTTCTCTACTTTCCTCTCTCTCCTCTCCCTCTCCCATTCCAGCCGACCCCCCCTCTCCTACAGCAGCAGCACCCCCCCCCCATTTCCCTTCTCTTTTCTCTTCAAAACATCATCAAAAATTGCCCCAAAATCCATCAAAAAAATCCCAAAACCCAAAACCGACTCCTACCCATTTTAGCTTAGCCCGTATAGCATGGATCCTTGTGAAAAGAGAGCATTTTGGAGGGCCATGGATGGTTGTGGATCCTCAAACGTTTTTGGGTATAATTCTAAACATTTTTGCTTAATTTGTTACTAATTTCTTAAAGCTAATTTAATTAAGTGTTAATTTGGTTTATGTGAGTTTAATTGCATGATTAAAGATTTCAAGTAAGGGTTTGTTGTGGAAATGAGTTGTGTTTGATTGTGCATGGTTTAGTGATGTGGATTAACATATTTAGCTTTGTAGAAAACTAATCTAGTTGTTAATTACAAGTCGTTACTTGAAAAATGTCCAAATTAAGCTTTTGTTGCAAACTAGGTTTTTTGATTTAATTCGAAATATGAGATTAAAAATATGGTTAGGGTTTTTATCGTATTATTAACTTTATTAAGTGTAGTTTATTGCTTTAGAGCATGGAAATCCAACATAAATTGTAGTTTGTGCATTTTTGGCTATGAAATTGTTAAAAAGGGTATTTTGTAAACTAGAATATTAGGGTTTTTGGAATTTAATGAGATTAAATTCCGGAAATTGTTTCCATGACTTATTTAAGATATTTAATAAGTATATTGGCCGCTACATTCATTTAAACGTCATGTTTTGTACAAAAACGGCGAATTGTGCTTGCTAGATTTTCGGAAAAAATGACTTTTTAAGTGAAATTGGGGTTTTTGTGAGTTTTAACCTAGTTTATATTAAAATTAGTGTTCGTGAATGTGCAAATGAGTGTGATTGGATTTTTCTCGATGGTTTTACGTTTGTACATCGACATCGAGGGTTGGTTTGACTATTCTTGTATGCGTAGGCGATAGGTTTGGACCTATGCGTGATACGCGTACCGATTTGATTTTCGTATGCCGTTTCGATTTCGAATTTAGTTTTAATGAGATATGGTGCGTTATGATATGTAGGTAACCCCAGGTGGACTTCGAGACGACAAGCAAGCGCGTGGCGACGTCGGCACCGGCGGGCGAGGACCAGGTGAGTAGATTTATATCTACGGGGAGAAGTCGGGTGGATGGCGTATAGCACCCCCGCAGTTCGTGGTGATGTATACGAATACGTATGCACACATATATATATTGTTTATATATTGTTTCAGTATATTGATGATAATATGGATATTTGGTGTTCTTGGATGATTTAGTGTCCCGAAACCCTAGAGTAGTGGTCGCACTACACAAGCACACACCAACCCATACTTGCATACTTTCTTCTTTCATTTATGCTTATGGGATATATAGTTATGTGTTCACATGGGTATGGGACTATGGGTTCACATACGAATTTGAGGCTTGGGTTTGAGATGAGTCGATATGAATTGTGTTGAGATTGTGATATCGGTGATATGGCAGGATTCGTATTTGAGATACGACCTGACGTTGTAGCGGGTCCTTGACGTAGTGTTTCACACACATGCATGCTTACTTAGGCGGTACCAGTATTGTACTAGACGTAGATCAGTACCCCGATCATGATATTGATAAAGAGGATACCAGATGAATAGTATAATGAATGTGATATTGACCCGTACCCAGATTTGGGATGCCGTACGACGGATTTACGTACGAGCTATATTTTGATGATTGATCCGCACTCTTGACTTGGGATTCCTGATTATAGATATGGTATCGAATATGATATTATTGAGGCGGGATCACCGACTATACATATACAGGTATGTATATGTATCGACTCAGATGATAGGCGGTTTCCTTACCTGTAGTTCAGCCGTATAGTTTAGTGTAATTGTTAGACTAGATTAGATTTCTTACCTATTTTAAAAACTAACGAATCGTGGGTATTTTAAAAGACAGCCCAAGGGATCCTGCGGATATTTCAAAAGACGTATCTTTTCATAAAAACTCCGTAGCCCCTATTTTCAAAACCCTATGATTCGTGTTATTTCAAAAGGGCACCATTTGTAGGATTTATATTAGGGTAATGCAGTTTAGTTATCGTTGTGTCTTGTATTTCGTTCATTATTGCTGTTCGCTCCGCATCGCATACTTATGTTATAATTTGTTATTGCATTGTTGATATCATATTGTTAGGACACCAGCACCATTACCGATGATGCGTATGTACCACGTACACTTACTTGCCGGCTCACACACATCTTCATCGGTAATTGCCATATCACATACACCTTAGAAAATATTATTGCTTAACTTAGCTTGATAGCCAGTAGTATGACATAATATTAGTGTGCATACCTTATATGACAGCTTAGATATTGTAGTTATTACTTGTCGCTTCATGCATACTGTTATTCATTCTCATACTTATATTCATGGTTTTACATGCTATTGATGATTCGGATTTCCATGATATTTTCTGGATTTGGAGGAAAACCACAAAACATATATAAACTGCTTTCTCTCTTTTTAAATAAAAATGCGGTTTTCCCATGATGTATGAGTCGTCCACCATGAGTTTGCTGATGGATTTCGAGACCCGATTCGAGGAGTCGGATGAACCGTTTCGGGTACATGGTGGGCCCGGTGCGGTACCCCCGGGGCAAGAGGAATGTGTTGTTGACGTTGAGCCTGGCAGGGGAGCACTACCGACAGGTGATTTTACCCGACGCGTCGGATATCCGGAGGATACCGTCGTGGTCTTGAGATAGATGGTAGGGGCCGGTCTGGACTGACGGTGCCCTAGATATTTTGATTGAGACATTGAGATTTGTGAGTTGATTTTGATGTACAGAGATTACGACACAGAGATATCGAGATATTTGGATACTTCTTTTGTGTCGATGGTGGGCACTGTTTTATGCTGATTTCATTTATGGTACCTCCTATTTAAAAATAAGGAAATCTAACTAAACTATGAAAACAGTTCTTCATTTACATGTATCCTGTTTTCATGCATTCATACCTCATTCATATGATATATTGCTACCTGAGGCACTGACACGGGTACATGAGATTACACTCGGGTTAGATATTACCCTAACCATTGTTATAGGCTGCCTGTTATTCATATATTTGAGGATATATTATGATCATTGACCTAGGTTGCGTTATTTATGCGATTTCTGTGCGTAGATGTTTTTCTATTCACGAGTTGGCAATTCACCCCCGTTGTGCCCCAGTTTCTTGCAGGTTTGCCGTACAGGTTTCATTACGGCTTTGCGGGCTCAGTTTCATTCGGGTGACTTGCTAGTAGGTGGGTTTTTCTTGTATCGTACCCATCGTATTACCTTGTATAATATTATTCCGTTGTATCTAGTAAATTCCATCAACCAAACATGTATTTTTTGAGATAGAGACCAGTGATGTTATTCTTTCGACCTTAGAGTCGCTCGTTATATTTCTTGTGGTTTTGAGTTTCCTTTGAGTTTTTGATCCTCGCCGTTGGCGTTGTATATTATATTGCTTGTGTGGTTGTGACCGTCGATTGACGAAGGGCTAGCTCCCGCTTGGGGATGCCTTTTATTGATTTCGTATACTATTCATGTTGTATCCCGTTTGGGAGCCAGTATTTACAAAGGAGACTCTGCCGAAATTTTCAGTAAATTTTTGATGTTTTAAAAACCGCATAATTCGGCTTATGCTATTGAAATTACTTGCTTTAAGTTGGTTTTTCCTGCACTTTACTACTTTTCTTGGTTTGGATTTCTGGGTTTTCGGTTTACTTAGATTACGTACGTCTCGAGGCGTTCGTAGTTTAAGTGCCGGTCATGTTCCGTACTTTCGGGCCGTGACAGAGCCTTTAACTAGATACAACTGAATAATATAAAAGTACAATAGTGGTCATGATGCAAGTGAACCCCACCTACCAAAGCAATCAACCGGAAGGAAGTGGTGTGCCAGCAAGCCGCAACGGAATCTGTGTGGTCAAACCTGCAAGAAAACGGTAGCACAACGGGGGTGAGTTACCAACTAGTGAGTAGAAGATATCACCGAGTAGAAATCGAATGTATGATTATCTCCTAGGTCATATAGTAATATAATAATAATATAAGGACATCGAATAAATAACGAGGGTAACAATATAAGTATAAGTGTGATATCAAGTACTCGTGTCCGTGTCACAAAGTGATTACATGTCAAGTGTATCATGTATAAATGTATCATCCAACGTGTGTCCAGCAACGACATACTAAAATCATGATAAAACCTGAGTGCCAAGCATTGACACTTGAAAACATCATGAAAACCGTGTTCATCAGCGACACATAATCCTCATATATCGGGCTCCGTCGGTTCGGATCGGCCCATATCCATCTGATCTTACGACTACGGTCGGTATCCTCCAGATATCCATCGCGCTAACTATCACCGGTCAGTAGTGCTCCCCTGCCGGGCTCAGCGTCTCTCTATACGGCCTTTTTACCTAGGGGTCCGCACCGGGTCCACCATGTACCCGCAGATGGTGCCTCCTCTCTCCTCGAATCGGGTAAACATATGGCTCAAGAACCGAGAAATCTCATGGTGGACACCACACATCATATAAAGGAAAACCGCATTTTTTTTAAAAGATTATAAGTTTTCAAATTCACGTGCGGTTTCCCAAATCCAGAAATCTTATGAAAATCGAAATCTCATAATCATGAGTATATAATGAGATAATGAATACCGGCGTAAAGCCAATTGATTAGTGCATGACTAGAATGTATGTATGTAAATGCATGTGGCATCTAAGTAAGAAATTCAAAGTCTAAACTAGCATATGATATCATGAATGCTAAACAATACTACTTAGCTACAATTTATCAGGGTATACGAATGAAGTAACGGTTACTAAAGTGTACGTAACATGGCAATTACCGATGCTGATGTGTGTGAGCCGGCAAGAAAGTATACGTGCAACATCGCATCATTGGTAATGGTGCAAGTGTCCTAGCAGGTGAGATCATAACAGCTAATGAAATCACATGTATATATCTACAATGCAATGAGAATAATATGAGCATAGTAGAAAGTAAACAGTGAACGCAACATTATATAAAATATATATCTATATACGAGCCATACAGTTATAGTATTTGAAATAGCACAAATCATTGTTTTTAGAAAAGTAGGGGCTACGATGTTTTTGAGAAAAGAGATATCTTTTGAAAATCCACAGCGTCCATCGGGTTGTCTTTTGAAAATGCAAACGATTCGTTAGTTTTGAAAATAGGTATGACTCTAAACCTATTCTAACATCTACTTAATTAATTAAAAGACTAAACTAAGAACCGAGTTGAAAGTGATAAGAAATCTATAACATTCCGAGTCGATATATCTAACAGTCGGCGATCCAGCCTCATATCATCACGTACGGTATAGTCCATCATACGGCATCCTCGAGTCAAGAGCGCGGATAAATCATCATATATATCTCGTACGGTAAAATCCATCGTACGACATCCTCAAATCGAGGGTACGGGTCAAATAGCATGTATATCATATAGTTCATACGGTATCATTCGTCGTACAATATCATAATCAAGGGTACAGATCTAAGGTCATGTACAATCTATTATCTCATCAAATCACATGTTATCGCATGTTATGTATATAACGCCCAACGATCCTTTAGTATATCGCATCATAATCGATGTCTCATCTCAAATCATATATCATAATCTCTTGACATCATATCCGATCATATCGACTCAAAACCATATAACATATCATATCCTCATCTTACGCTTATATGTATACTATGTGTGTGTGTATAAACATCCATATATATATACACACACATATCATATCAAGTGTGTGTGTGCACGTGCGCAACAATAAAACTAACGACTCACAATTAAGGAAATAACACTAGGGGTAGACTTTCCTATGAGTACGCAAAATCTTGCCTAAAGTCCACTAGAAACCCTATTTGCTAAGAATCCATCTCGCATTGCTATATATACATAATATAGATAATTATCCTATTCTACGGTTGCGGTGTGCTATACGCCATCCACCCGACTTCCCCCATAGATATACATCTACTAACCTTCGATTTTTGCTTGCCGAAGTCGATGACGCCTTGCTCTCCCTTGTCGTCCCGAAGTCCATGCGAAGGTACCTACAGTTTCAAACACGTCGTATCGTAAACAAGAATCCAACACGAAAACCGATACGGCACGTGGAGTGCACATAGGTTAGAACCTATGGCTTACACATGCAAGAATAACCAACAACTCTCGACGTCGACGTACGGACGTCGACGTACGGACGTCAATCGACCGAGTCAAAACCCAAATACCAAAACTCAAGTTAACAAAACTCGCAAAAAAAAATCAGCAAATTAAGAAAACACTTCCAGATTTTTCCCTAGGTTGAATTATCCAATATTGCACATAGGATAGGTCTAATTACTAGATAAAGAAGCCATGGACAAAGCAAGAACCCAATCCAACATCCCAGGCTGCAATTTAAGGCCAAAACTAGTTTATTTGCGGCCAAAGGTTAGGGTTAGGGTCTCGGGTCTCTAAGGTAGCTTCCCAGTCACCTGCATGACTCTCTTTGATCGCTAAATAATTTTCAGAACTCACATGTAGCAGCAGATCCTAATATATCACCACAATTTTCACAAAAACCGATATCGGTGAATTTCCAAGTTCAAGTTTTGGGGTTCTACACTCAGTTTAGCTCAGAATTCTATCACTAGAAGGGTTTGTGGCCTCTACTAAAGCTCAATTAAACTTTCGTAATTCATAATACACCCTAACCCTCATCTTAGAATTTTCCTAGATCGCTAATCTACATTAGTTAGGCTCTAAACTACTATAGTATATAATAAACACCAATAACTCAACTAAAAGTATAGAATTATACCTCATGTAGCAACTAGAGAAAATTCTAGGGTTACCTAAAGTGTTCAAAGTCCCAATTTGATGCACCCAAGTGGTTTGTAGTGAGCTTGAGGTCAATTTTTGTGAAAGGAGCATGGTGTTTTGGTGAGTATTTCGAGGTGTTTGTGGATGGTAGAGGAGGTAGAGGGAGATGAGGGGGAAGATGAAGGAGGGAGCGAAGGAAAAGAGAGATGAAGAGAATAAGGGTGAGGCTAAAATCATAAGTGACCATGGTTCACTCTCTCTCTCTCTCACCCCATACCCCTTTGTCCCCCCCTCTCACAAATATCTCACATATAATATTCCTTTTTCTTTTTATTTTAAAAATAAAAACAAAAACCATACACATATGCAAAAATGAAGAATTAAAGCCATGGTTCATAGAAATGTAACAAATGTTTTGCAACATGTTTTGTTACATGCCATGTACATAAACAAGATTAATGCATAATTAGTGAAATATTAATCAAGTTTAGTATTAAACTTGTATACAAATAATTGTATAATAATTTATAAAATATCCAAATCACATAAATTCTTTCAAAATCAATAATTTATATTAAATTTCCAATTATTTTCCAAATTATAAGTATATAATCATACCATATCATTAAAACTAATCTCCATACTTTTATAATATCCATAGAATTTATAATTTAAAATTTAAAATTCTAAAAATAGTATTTTATTTTCTGAAATGTTACAAGAGTGTAGAGAGTATACTTTATTTTGAATTTAAAAACCTTTTTCCATTTAAAAATTTATAAACACACTCTTTACTATTCTTTCATGCCACCTTTTCTTTTTCTTTTTTCTTTTTCCTTAATTAGAAATGAGGTGTCTCTTCTAGGTGTTCACACACACACACACACACAAAACATAAACCTAAACATCTAAATGCGTATCATATACACAATATATATGCATCGCATACATTTACCCGTATTTGTATCAAATACAAATAGCAAATGGGAGAGAAATATAATGTGAACATAATACATAAATATAAATATCGAATATATATATATATATATATATATATTAAATCACCACTATATTTAACAATCTGGTTTAAACCTAAACCAGTTAGTATTATCAAACGTCCGATTAAAATATATAATCGAACTCCCGCACGTATCACCATACGCGCGCACTACATAGTTTCACCTGAGCAGGAAAAACCTCTGCGTAGGACTCTAAATACTTAATCAATATACTAACAGTAGGTTAGGATCATATCCGTCAATCCACAAGCACATCAGCGGCACTAGCTGTATGTAACGACTACCCAGGTATTAATCAAAAGAAAGGTCGATAAGCAAACTCGTCTGCATGCAATCAGAGAGTACTAGTGATAGCCAACATGTAGTATGGTCTCTTCGTCTGAGAGTGTCGCATACCAGGTGTTAGTTATGTATATGCCCTAGAGGCCATTGTTGTACATATGATGTATTTTATAATAGATGCTTGGATATATACAGAGAGGACTTTCTTGCTCGTCATGATAGTATGCTATTTGGTTTCACTTTATCTTAACATGTTGACTTGTATTGATTCACTGTCTTACTCTCACATGTTGATAAAGCCCTTAGGATCTGTACTCGACTACTGGGACCATGATGAGATCATACTAGTGGGGCCATAGTAGTCGATGAGTACATCCTATAACTGTTCCTAGTCGAGGGTATATCGAGACAGGGTATCGATACACCAGAGTAGACTAGCGTATACGCATCTTGACCCATATGATGGGCGATGGATGATCCCATTTCCATCGGTGTTTGACATCAGAGATGGTGTACGGGTGCTCAGTCGAGACTGGGTACACTGGACGGACTCGCCGAGAACTCCCAGATGGTGATATACCACACGTCAGATGGCAGTTCTCCGGTGACACTGGTACAGGGTAGTCTGTAGACCCGAGATCGTCATAGAGTCTTGTGTGATTCCCACTGTGCTTTGATTTCCACCTTACCACGTCCAAGAGGGAATGCAAAACGGTGGCTTTTGGGTACAGTCCCGAATCACATGGAGGCAATGAGCGATAGGAGGGGATTCGTCTCTCCCGGTATAGGGAGTTGATGTTGTGCTGTGTTCGATTGGCTATAACTGGAAGTCCCTGGCCAGGGCTGATATAGAGATATACTGGTAAGTGTTATTAGTAGTTTCTCGACCTGTTATGAGCCTCACATCGACACAACTTATCGGTTACTGGGGTCTGACGTATACCACCCCTAGACTTGATATGCGACATATCAGACGAACAGACCAGACTGTACGGGAGTGTTACTGATTGGATTCACAGGAGAACGGACATGCTAGCTTGTTGATCTTCTGATTGCTCAATACCTGGGTGGCTGTTACGTTTAGCTGACCACTTGCAGCTTGCGGGTGTTTGATAGGATCACCACCTACTACCGGCGTATTGACGATTCTTTAAAGTCCTACACAGAGGTTTCTTGGCTCAGGCAAAACGGAGTAGAGGCACATATGTGATATGTGCAGGACCGAGGATAATGCGATATGAGATACCGTATTATATTCTCGCGATATTTAGATATGAATCGGGACATCGAATCAAGTGTTGATTCGATGAATCGGTACATGATATATTAGTCGGTTATATTCGATATAGCCGGATCGTCGGATCAAGTGTTGATTCGATGATTTAATGTATAATAATATATATGATATATTGTATTACATTATCTAATATTGGCTCGCTTTATTATTTCATTTTCTCACCGGATTAATACATTGATAAATATGCGATATATGTTAATTGTATTATTTTCTTCTGCTGCAAATATATAATATATATGTGATATATATTATTGTGAAATGATATGATTTATTATGAAACATGTTTAAGGATGATAAAAAGGGATTAGGGTTTGATTAGGGTTAGCTCATTCTTGTTCATTCTAGAAGGATTCTATTTTGTCTTGGTTAAGATATTATGGTTGATACTTATCCTTAACCTAACCATACCCTAACTCTAGTTTATTCTCTACAAACTTTTAGCCTCTCATTCTTGACCATGGTTCCATAATCAATCATATACATTTATCTACTATTCATCACAAAAAGATTATTCTCTTCATTCTTCATCTTCTTCTCTCTTTAGTTTTGAGAGAGAGCTCACTAGAATTTCTTTTTGTGATGATTTCTTGTGAGAAAGTGAATTAAAAAGAAAGCATAAATACTACTCCATCATCCTCATCTAATCTAGCCCATTAGATTAGGGTGTTCATCTCTTTAGAGTGAGAAAGCTTGGGTTATAGCAACTTCGACGTAGATCATCGGAGAATCGGAACACTTCAAGCTAGCATGGATCGTTCGAGTCGTGGAGCCTCTCTTGAGTCCAGGAGATCGTGGATCGCGGCGAAGGGACTTCTACTCGGAGCTTGTGAAGCGAAGGAGCGGACTACAAAGGTTGTAATCCCTCACACTTAGCTTTAAAGATGTTATCTTGCATGCTAAACCCTAATAATCTAGCAAAGATCCCGTCTTTGGGTTGTTCGGCACATGTAAATTTTATTCGGGCATGTTTGATGCTTAATGAACCTTCACAAGTGTGCCTAGGAACCCTACAGTGGTATCAGAGCCTAGCTAGAGCATTAGGCGACGTGTTTATGAAGTTAAAACTCCGATCGAACCCGAACCGACAAAAATGTACCCCTCTCTGGATATTTTTCAAAATCTGGGATTTTCTGAATTAAAAATACCTAAAAATATCATCAGGGAAAAATAAGCAATTCTGTGAAAAACGAGCCCCTGTTCCGTACAAACCGCCGCGGAACCGCGGCCGTACCACGCTTGGGCCGTGGAACCGCGGCAATACTGAGGAATCAAGGACTAGATTTTTCACAGTTATTCCTATTTCTGTGATTTACTTTTTATGGGTATTTTTAATCTGACTCAAGTGTTGAGAATTCTGGGGTTTATTTTGTAATCGATGATTCGATTGGAATATTTAAATTCGTTATAATTTCCGGATATTTAGAAACTGTTAAAAAGTTCGAACGGATATCATTAACTCACTTTCTCCCGACATAAAAAATTTTCAAGTGTTGAATCTTTTCTCGAGTTTAAATCTTTCGGAAAAATGTGCAAATAACACGGTGGACCCTCTAGAAGACAACAAACCTTAACTCGATTATGTGACCGTCTTGAACTTCCTTTTGAACCTTCGGGTTTGGGGCAGTACGGCGTGCCACATGTGAGGCGTTGGCTTGACCCTTCTACGGCTGGATCACTGGTACTGTGACATATTCTGGGATTATTTGAACTCCGCTCAAGTGTTGAGCACTTTAGGAAATTTTGGGTATTTGATTATCTGTTCGAAAAGTTTAATACTGTCTATTTATCTGGAATGTGATACAATATGTGGAATTCATTGTGTTAGGAATGAAATGCGAAGTATGTGATATTTCGGATTTACGATGTCTAAAGTGTTTGTGGATTCCAAATATTGTAGTTTTACATTTTCTTTTCTATGACCGTAAGTGTAGTATGTAGTTGTATTGCCGATTGTCGTTGCTATACATCGATGACAATCGGTGTATGCATACTTACTTACGTTGATGATATGAGATATTATATGTTGCTGAGATATGATGTGCAGGATTGTCGCGATTGAATAGCCGGGGGTTTTATGTGAGATGAGAGTTTTACATTTTCATTCTTGTAAATTCAATTGTAATGTAATATTCTTTTATTTGGGGCACTTCCGGGTTGAAGTTGATGCCACCAGTGTTGTATATTATTTACTTTTCCGCATTATGATGGACCCAAGGAGGGGAGCACAGGTGACCGGGTTCTGTGGTTCAGTGGGAGGCCATCTCGAGGAGTCGAGACCGGGTCTCCTAAACTCCAGAATTGGCAGGGTCGCTTGCCGCTCTCATAGGGGTCCAGGGTGTGGGCTTGGCTATTCATCGCGACTGTGGAATCCGTATTTTCTATTGTTGGCTAAATACTAAATACGGACGTCCTAGTATATCCCACATTATATCTATGTTTCTGCTGCGATATCTGTGATGTGATCATTTGATATGTTGTGATGGATACAGTATATAGTATATATGATATATTATATAGACGTTACTTATGTTTTACACCCGCACTAGCCCTGCCCTGCTATGTTGTTAGTTACCTAACCTAACAGTGCACGAGGGGACATCGAGGCGAATGCGGATGGAATAAGTGTACGTCGTATTTATCTGTGATGCTTAGGAAGCATAAGCTGATAGGATTTTTTATTAATGAGATTAATAAAAAGAAAAGAAACCTAAAAGATGTTGTAGAATCAAAACTTTATAAATAGGGTAGCTACAGTTTTGCTTTGCATAGCGGTATATATGATATACCCTGCACCTTATTCGATGAGGAAAGAACCGAGTTCCCTTCACCGGGAGTGACCTCTTTAGCGAAACTGGCAGATGCTACAAAACTCGGTTTTTCTTTTGATTGCTTTTAGAGTTTTGCTTTGCACAGTGATATATATGATATGTCCTGCACCTTATTCGATGAGGAAAGAGCCGAGATCCCTTCACCGGGAGTGAGCTCTTTAGCAAAACCAATGAAAGCCTAAAAAACACTCCATTTAAAAATTTCACATGATTCTACGACGATATCAAGCTCATTACGCTCATGGTTTTCTGAAAAACCTGCATAGCCCTCCGTCATTTCAGATAAGTACTACTTAGTATTCGTGCTGCGGTAGTTTGGCCTCCATCAAGGCGTAGTCTACGGTAGCTAACTAGTGCTTATCTGCTAGCATATGATGCGATTGGATTAGGGTATTCGTACGGCGTAGTTTGGCCTCCGTCAAGGGTCGTACGGGTAGGTTTAATTCAATCAAGAAATGACGGGTTGAACTTGACTAGCGCCCTATGGGTAGTTTGGCCTCTGTCAAGGTCATGGGACGCTAGGGGTAAAAGCATTATCGGAAATTTCAAGTGTTGAAATTTGCAATGAGATTGCATACCTTCTATGAGATAGTTGGATCCCGATACCCACTGCGAGTAAGAGTTACTCCTGGGAGAGTTTTACACAGGACAATTAGCCGATCAAGTAGGTGTCTAGAAAAGTGTTAATGAGGTTACGCCTCTGGGAAAATGAGGTTTACTTTAATTAGGTCTGTACGAAAGCACGGGGAACCTCCTTCAAAGTACCGACACTGATCTGGCTGAAAGATTGACGAAATTGTAGGGTGTAATTAATCCCGGCTAATCTTACCTTTTAGGGTTTGAAGGTAGATTTGATAAAAACAGTGGGAGACATCCTGATTAGATAAGATAATAACCAATCTAATCTTGCAAGAGCATACGCTAAAGTGTTTTCTTCTCTCTCTCTCTCTAGGTAGCGACCATGTCAGGCCATAATCAAGATAATAATATGGATGTATTGACTGAACCCGCTTATTATACTGAGCAGGGGAATGTTGGACCCGTTCTTTCTTATAAGAATTATAAGACTGAACAGGGAATAGGAGAATATCTGGATTCTCACGCCGCCCAAAAGAACATGCAGGGGAACGTTGGATCCGTTCTTTCTTATAAGAATTATAAGACTGAACAGGGAATAGGAGAATATCTGGATTCTCACGCCGCCCAAAAGAACATGCATGTTGATGCATCTTCTTCAGGTGTGTTAGATATTGAAAACTGTTTCTCAGTTCACCCTACGTCCTGGGTATTAGATACCGGATCAGGATCCCACATATGTAAATTGTTACATGGGCTACGTAAAGGTAGAGAACTGGGAAAAGGTGATCGTTCCGTTCAAGTAGGGAATGGTGCAAATGTTGCAGCCAAAGTAGTTGGCGAATATCACCTACTATTACCAAGTGGTGATACACTGATTCTGAATGAGTGCTATTATATACCGAACATGATGTGCAACATTATATCAGTTTCTTTATTAAGTAAAGAAGGATATAATTTTGTAGTACAGGATAATGTTATGAACATATTCCTAAATCAAAAGTTGATTGCATCAGGCTCGTAACATAATGGCATATTCATTCTAAATCAGAATACAGTCCTCAATATACAAAACACACACAAGAGGAAAAGTTCAGAAATGAACGAATCCTACTTGTGGCATTGTAGACTTGGTCATATCAATGCGACACGACTGGCTAAGTTACATAAGAATGGTTATTTGAATCCGTTCGAATTATCATCTTATGATACTTGCCATTCATGTCTCAAAGGAAAGATGACCAAAACTCCATTTAGTGGACACGGAGAAAGAGTTACTGAACTCTTAGGACTAGTACATAGTGATGTATGCGCTCCCTTGTCTACGCATTCCAGGAACGGTTCTTCCTACTTCATTACATTCACTGACGATCTCTCTAGATTCGGACATGTGTTCCTGATGAAACACAAGTCTGAAGCTTTTGAGAAATTCAGAGAATATAAACACAAAGTAGAAAAACAAACGGGCAAAAGTATTAAGATCCTTCGATCTGATCGAGGAGGAGAATACTTAAGCAATGAATTCCTAGATTATCTAAAAGAGAATGGGATTCTCTCTCAGTTTACTCCTCCTTATACACCACAGCACAACGATATATCGGAGCGGAGGAATCGCACCCTATTGATATGGTGCGCTCTATGATGAGTACAGCTGAGTTACCTATTTCCTTCTGGGGATATGCACTGGAGACAGCTGCATACCTATTGAATAGAGATCCAACAAAATCAGTATCTACCACTCCATATGAGATATGGAATGGTAAGAGACCATGTCTTAATTTTATTTAGATATGGGGTTGTCCGGCCTATGTTAAAACACACAATCCGGACAAGATCGAGGCAAAGTCTGTCCTATGTAAGTTTATTTGATATCCCAAACATTCGCGAGGGTATATCTTCTACCACTTCGAGGAACAAAAGGTGTTTGTTTCTCGACATGCAACTTTCTTAGAAAAAGGTTTTCTTATGAAACAGATTAGTGGCATTGAGGTGGAACAGGAAGAAGTTCCAGCAGAACAAACTACAACAGATGATTTGGTAGAACCAGAGGATTCAGCAGTACCCAACGAACCCCAGCCTCTCCGCCGATCTAGCAGGGTTTCTCATCCACCTGAGAGATACTACGGTTTTCTCATTGATGGTGGAAGCGAGGATTGCATCATGGAAGATGATGACCCAACTAGTTTCGAACAGGCCATCATGAGTGGTGACTCTGTGAAATGGCTGGATGCAATGCGATCTGAGATGGAATCCATATACACCAATAAAGTATGGACATTGGAAAATGCTCCTGAAGGGGTAAAACCCATTGGGAGCAAGTGGATTTTTAAAAATAAATTTGGTGTAGATGGAAAAGTTGAGACTTTCAAAGCTAGACTTGTAGCAAAGGGATTTCGTCAATGACCAGGTGTGGATTATGACGAAGCCTTTTCTCCAGTGGCTATGCTTAAGTCCATCCGGATCTTACTTGCCATTGCTGCATACCATGACTACGAAATCTGGCAAATGGATGTTAAGACCGCCTTTCTAAATGGTGATTTAGAAGAGTGCGTGTACATGACTCAGCCAGAGGGCTTCGTAGATAGTGGGAGCAGCGGAAAGGTGTGCAAACTGCTTAAATCCATTTATGGGTTAAAGCAAGCATCGCGGAGTTGGAACATCTGTTTTGATGTAGAAGTCAAAGAGTTTGACTTCATCAAAAACATAGATGAACCTTGTATCTATAAGAAGGTAGCGAAGAGTAAGGTTGTCTTCCTCGTATTGTACGTGGATGACATACTCTTGATAGGAAATGATATTCCTATGCTGCAATCAGTCAAGCTCTTCTTATCACAAAGATTCTCAATGAAAGATCTAGGTGATGCCTCCTCCATATTGGGGATTAGGATCTATAGAGATAGATCCAAACGGATACTGGGATTGTCCCAATCCAGGTACATTGACACCATACTAAAGATGTTTAGTATGGAAGAATCCAAGCGTGGGAACCAACCCATGATCTCTGGACTCACTCTCTCCAAAGAGATGTCTCCCAAGACTTATTTGGAGAGAGCTCGCATGCAAGGGATACCCTATGCTTCGGAAGTAGGCTCTATCATGTATGCGATGCTATGTACCAGACCCGATGTAGCATACTCACTAAGTGTAGTGAGTAGGTATCAAGCAGATCCTGGAGAGAGTCACTGGACAGCTGTGAAGAACATTCTCAAGTACTTGCGAAGGACTAGAGACATGTTCTTGGTGTATGGTAACGGAGAACTCTGGGTGGAGTCCTTTACCGATTCCAGCTTCCAAAGTGATAAGGACGACTCTAAGTCGCACTCGGGATTTGTCTTTACCCTCAATAGAGGGGCGGTATGTTGGAAGAGTTCCAAACAGGATACCGTTGCAGACTCGACGATGGAGGCTGAATACATCGCTGCCAACGATGCTGCCAAAGAGGCTGTCTGGATGAAGAAGTCCATCACTGAACTTGGTGTGGTTCCATCCATTGAACATCCAATACCTCTGTATTGCAAAAACAATGGAGCTGTGGCTTTGGCCAAGGAACCCAGGTCCCTTCAGAAGTCCAGACATATTCTGAGGCGGTATCACCTAATCAGGGAGATAGTTGATCGCCGGGAGATCGAGGTCAGGAGAGTAGATACGAAGGATAACACTGTGGATCCACTCACGAAGGCCATTCCCCAGAAAGAGTTTGAGAGATTATTCGGGATGCTAGGTATGAAATACTACAGCAGCTGGCCTTAGTGCAAGTGGGAGATTGTTAGTTATGTATATGCCCTAGAGGCCATTGTTGTACATATGATGTATATTATAATGGATGTTTGGATATATACAGAGAGGACTTTCTTGCTCGTCATGATAGTATGCTATTTGGTTTCACTTTATCTTAACATGTTGACTTGTATTGGTTCACTGTCTTACTCTCACATGTTGATAAAGCCCTTAGGATCTGTACTCGACTACTGGGACCATGATGAGATCATACTAGTGGGGCCATAGTAGTCGATGAGTACATCCTATAACTGTTCCTAGTCGAGGGTATATCGAGACAGGGCATCGATATACCAGAGTATACTAGCGTATACGCATCTTGACCCATATGATGGGCGATGGATGATCCCATATCCATCGGTGTTTGACATCAGAGATGGTGTACGGGTGCTCAGTGGAGACTGGGTACACTGGACGAACTCGCCGAGAACTCCCAGATGGTGATATACCACACGTCAGATGGCAGTTCTCCGGTGACACTGGTACAGGGTAGTCTGTAGACCCGAGATCGTCATAGAGTCTTGTATGATTTCCACTGTGCTTTGATTTCCACCTTACCACGTCCAAGAGGGCGTGCAAAACGGTGGCTTTTGGGTACAGTCCCGAATCACATGGAGGCAATGAGCGATAGGAGGGGATTCGTCTCTCCCGGTATAGGGAGTTGATGTTGTGCTGTGTTTGATTGGCTGTAACTGGAAGTCCCTGGCTAGGGCTGATATAGAGATATACTGGTAAGTGTTACTAGTAGTTTCTCGACCTGTTATGAGCCTCACATCGACACGACTTATCGGTTACTGGGGTCTGACGTATACCACCCCTAGACTTGATATGCGACATATCAGACGAACAGACCGGACTGTACGGGAGTGTTACTGATTGGATTTACAGGAGAACGGACAGGCTAGCTTGTTGATCTTCTGATCGCTTATTACCTGGGTGGCTGTTATATTTAGCTGACCGCTTGCAGCTTGCGGGTGTTTGATATGATCATCACCTACTACCGACGTATTGACGATTCTTTAGAGTCCTACACAGAGGTTTCATGGCTCAGGCAAAACGGAGTAGAGGCACATATGTGATAGGTGCAGGACCGAGGATAATGCTATATGAGATACCGTATTTTATTCTCGCGATATTTAGATATGAATCGGGGCATCGAATCAAGTGTTGATTCGATGAATCGGTACATGATATATTAGTCGGTTATATTCGATATAGCCGGATCGTCGGATCAAGTGTTGATTCGATGATTTAATGTATACTAATATATATGATATATTGTATTACATTATCTAATATTGGCTCGCTTTATTATTTCATTTTCTCACCGGATTAATACATTGATATATATGCGATATATGTTAATTGTATTATTTTCTTTTGTTGTAAATATATAATATATATGTGATATATATTATTGTGACATGATATGATTTATTATGAAACATGTTTAAGGATGATAAAAAGGGATTAGGGTTTGATTAGGGTTAGCTCATTCTTGTTCATTCTAGAAGGATTCTATTTTGTCTTGGTTAAGATATTATGGTTGATACTTATCCTTAACCTAACCAAACCCTAACTCTAGTTTATTCTCTACAAACTTTTAGCCTCTCATCCTTGACCATGGTTCCATAATCAATCATATACATTTATCTACTATTCATCACAAAAAGATTATTCTCTTCATTCTTCATCTTCTTCTCTCTTTAGTTTTGAGAGAGAGCTCACTAGAATTTCTTTTTGTGACGGCAGAGCGGGGCAGGGCTAGCACGGGTGTAAAACATAAGTAACGCCTATATAATATATCATATATACTATATACTGTATCTATCACAGAACATCACAAGATCGCATCACAGATATCGCAGCAGAAGAAACATATGAAATATTGGATATACTAGGACGTCCGTGTTTACAATACGAGCCAGTATAAAACACGGATTCCACGGTCGCGATGAATAGCCAAACCCACACCCCTAGACCCCTACGAGAGCGGCAAGCAACCCTACCAATTCTAGAGTTAGGAGACCCGGACTCGACTCCTCGAGTTGATCTCCCTCTGGACTCCAGAACCCGGTTACTTGTGCCCTCCTCCTTGGGTCTATCGTAGTGCAGAAAAGGAAATAATATACAAAAGGTGACAACTTCCGCAACCTGGAAGTGCCCCAATAAAAGAATATTACATACAAGTTTTTACATGAATGAAAATGAAAAACACCCATCTCACATAAAAATCCCCGGGCTATTCAAACACGATGATCCAATATAACATATCCAGCAACACATAACATCATATGTCATCAACGTAAGTAAATATGCGCATCCCAATTGTCGTTGACATATAGCAACGAAACCGGCGATATCACATATTACACTTACGGTCATAGAAAAGAAAGTGTAAAACTACAACAGTTGGAATCCGCAACCACCTCAGACATCACATGCCTGACCAAATGAATTTCTTAGACATCGCATGCCTAACAATTATAAACTCCGCATTTTTGTCTCAAAATCGAAAACACTTTTAAATACATAATCGGGCAATTCAAAAAGATTCCCGATATCATGATCGAATGCTCGTCGCAAACTTCAGTAGACGGCCGCACCCCCGATGCCGTCGACGAAGTGCACCAAGGCGGAACACCGCTACCGCGAGCACCCGAACGGATGCTTTCGGCGACGGGGTTCTTCTACAGTCACTTGGCCGGGGCTATGGGGTGTAGCTGTCTATTAAGTTTACCCGGCGAGTATCCGCATACGCTACGTGATTGCGACGGACTTTTGATCACATCAAAATTCCGTGGCAACCGATCAAGTGAGACTAAAGTGCTATGTTTATATTCATTCAGTTATCTCATAACTACTTGTGAATTCCAATTATTGTATCACATTCCAGATAATTAGAAAATGTTAAACTTTCCGATCGAACATTCAAACACCCATGTTTTCCCGATACAGATCAACACATGAAACAAGTCTAAAAACATTCAGTTCGTGCCACAGTACCAACGGTCCAGCCGTAGAAGGGTCAAGCCAACGCCTCACATGTGGCACGCCGTACTGCCCCAAACCCGAAAGTTCAAAGGGCAGTTCAAGACGGTCACATAATCGAGTTAAGGTTTGTTGTCTTCTAGAGGGTCCATCGAGTTACATGCACTACTTAGAACGTCTTTAAACCACGGAAAAATCCAACACTTGGAAATTTCCCGGCAGGGGAAAAGTTGGGTATTTTTATCCGGTCGAACTTTTTAACATATTCAAAAATTATCCGGAAGCCACATAAACAAAATCAGATAATCCGATCGAATAAACGAATCCCCAAAACAACCCAGAATATTCAACTCTTGAATAAAATTTTAAAAATTTCCAGGAAAACCAGCACTATCAATTAGGAGTTACTGTGTACAATTTATTGAATAAGGAGGCCGAACGGCCGCGGAACCGCCGCACGAGCCATACTCGTGCCGCGGAACCGCGACAGTTTGATGGAGTTAGGCACACGAATTTTACAGTAACTCTTAAAATCACCTGCTGATTTTTCTGCATATCTTTAATATATAAAAATCCACAAATTTGAAAAATGTACAGAGAGCTATTTTGGGGTTAGGTTTTCGGTTCGTCCGGCTTTCAAACTTAGTCTACGCATCGCCTAAGGCTCTAGCTAGGCTCTGATACCACTGTAGGGTTCCTAGGCACACCAAGGAGGTCTCACAAGGCATCAACCATGCTAATTTTAAAAATTACGGTGCCGAGAAACTCTAATACGGATCGTTGGCTAGATGTTTAGGCGATAAAATGAAACTAGTTTACAACTAAACTAAAAGAACGGAAATACAACCTTTGTAGATCCGGTTCTCCACCTCCATAGCTCCGTGATTATGTCTCCTCGCTGTCCAAATGGAAACCCGGGCTCTAGCGTCAGCTTCATCGGAGAAAAAGCGGGCTAGGTCATCGACGACGATGCCGAAGATGATCTACGTCGAGGCATCACTAGATCAAGCTCCACCTTCACCAAGCCATGAAAACTTGTGAAGGAAACACACTCTACTACTTGGCAAGAGGTAGAGGATGAATAAATAGGAAGTGGCTAGACTTTAGAATTGGATTTCTCACTCATTTTCTTCACTTGCCATTGATGAGGCAAGCTTTCTTCATGTGAAGAAGAAGAAGAAGATGAAGAAAGAATTATGATAAGTTAATTAGAATTGAAAAGAAAAATGAATCCTTATCATTATTCCAACCATAGTTAGGTGTAGAGAATAGACTAGGGTTAGTGAGTGGTTAGGTTAAGGAGATGAAGACAAAATGGTCAAAGTTGCATGAAGCTTCAAGAAACTTCATGAATCAAAGCAACCATTTTGTTTTCTTCTCTCTTTATTAATCCAAAATGAATAGATAAATGAATGGATAAATAAATGAAAACCTAACCATATACTTAACCAAGGTTTAATTCTTTACACTTAACCAAATAAGCATGTATCATCAAACATGATACAATCAAGTGCACAAAAGTATATCGCATATACAATGCGCACATCCGAGTGAGAAAATCCATCTTAAGTGAACCGATACTAGTTAATGCAAAGTAATATATCAAATATATAATTATGCATTAAATCATTAAATCAACACTTGATTTAATGATCCGGTCATATCGCATATAACCGACTAATATCAACAGTAACAACTGATCGAATCAACACTTGATCCGATAACCCGGCTATATCGCATATAACCGATCAATGTCACAAATCGCGAGAATCGAATACAGTATCACATACTGGTATCATTCTCGGTCCCGCACATATCTCATATGCGCTCCTATATCGTTTCTCTTGAGCCAGGAAACCTCTGTGTAGGACTCTAAAGACTTGTCAATACGCCGGCAGCAGGTGATGATCATATCAAACACCCACAAGCCGCAAGCGGTCTGCTAAACGTAACGGCCACCCGGGTATTGAGCGATCAGAAGATCGACGAGCAAGCCCGCTCACACTCCAATGAATCCAACCAGTAACACTACCGTACAGTCCGGTCTGATCGTTTGATATGTCGCATATCTCGCCTAGGGGTGGTAAACGTCGGACCCCAATAGCTCGATAAGTCGTGTCGATATGAGGTCTATAACAGTTCGAGAAACTACTGGTAAAACTTACCAGTAAATAACAGTTCGAGAAACTACTGGTCCTTGAGTTCCTCCCTCCTCTTGCTTTCTTCCATCTTCATCTTCTTCCTCTTCACTAACATTCTCATGTGTTGAGAAACAAGTGAAGAGGTTAGAAAAGGGATAGCAAACACTTAGACACCCTCCACTACATCCTAGATTACTTGGACCAGCATCCCAAGTTCTCTAGTTACTCTTTTAATATATTGCAAAGAGCTAGAGCCATCGATCATACTTCCCGGGTGGATCATCAAGGACCAAAGAAGGCCGGAGAACAAGCTCGATCCCGGAAGACCGACGGAGCAAGGAAAGAAGTTCAAGCATGTTCAAGGCGCTTGCTAGGAGCTAAGGATGAAGAAAGAAGACCGAAGGAATTGGTTCGTTTGGTGAGGTTTCTATCATAGTAGATAGCTCTTCTTGTTAGCTAGTTTGTTTTATGGAAAGATCCAGTTTTAGGGTTTAGTCTAGCGCCAAGTTTTTATTTGCAAGAAAATTTTTGTTCCGCATTTAGCCACGTGAGATGGCCGGGGCACTAGGGTAACCCTTCATCGTATCAGAGCCACCCATAAAACCTATACTAGCTTGTTAAATCGTGTTTAGAATAACGATCGATTGGTTTTTTCAAAAACTGCATTTTCTCACATGATGTTTCTGTCGATTTTTAAAGTGCTTGAAAAATCAATATTTTGCTCTCAGAAAATCATGCAGGCTTTTTTAAGACTACAGAAGAAAATTTGGCACGTGAGCCCTCTAAACCGCCGCGGATCCGCCGCGCAAACCCCCTATTGGCGGCGGATCCACGGCCATTTTAGGGGCCCACGTGATCAAATTTTTCCTGGGCCTCATTTATTTGAATTTGTGGTTTCTGGAATAATTACTTTTTGGGCCCAGATTTGTTACAGTGTTGGTTTAATTCTTGGGGTCCACTTGGAAAGTTTAGTCGATCGTAATTTTAAAATTCGTGTTTTTATTATCAGTACATTCACTTTTATCTGCGACCGGGAATGTCACTCGATCGGTAAAACTCATATGATTGCTATATGTTCATTTAGACGGGTTTTGCGAACGTGACATTCGCGTTGATGTTGTGTGCTTGTGCTGTGATTGTGGTTGGATTGTCGTGGTGGATAGCATGTGGTGCAATATTAGAATACAGTTTACATTCATTTGTACATTTGTTATTGCGGGACGAGCGTCCGACATGTGGACTGCCATCTTTGCAGGGTTGTATATTACTTTGGGGCACGACCGGGATGAGGTCGATGTCACCGCTTGTATATATTATTTTCATTTTCTGTATTAGGATTACCCTGCGATGGGGTGCACGAATAGCCGGGTTCTAGAAGGCAACAAGATCGCATCTCAAGGCGTTGAAACAGAGGGGGCTTCATTCTAGAACTGGCGGGCTATTCGCCGCACTTGTAGGGGGTACGGGTTTTCATTGCACAGGCTATCCACACGACCGGGAACGTCGGGTTTTATTTGCGGCTTAAATGAAACCCAGGGCTCCAAGATTATCCACCATTCTGTATTGTTATCTGTGATGTTGTTTATTATCATGCCTGGGACGAATGTTATATATACTTATATATATACTAGTAGATGTTGTATATGTTTTGCACCCCCGCTAGACCAGCCCCCGCTCTGTCGTTAGTTAAGTTACCTAACGGGTGATGACGGGGCCCCGTGGCGAATGCGGATGGCATATACGTACATTTTATTTTCGTTCATTTCTGGTGTGATAGGTTACAAATTGATGGGACCGCATTAATTTTAATTAATGCAAGATAAAAAAACCTAAAAGATGTTGTTGGAACCAGATTTTAAAAACTAACATTACAGACGTTCTCTTTTGCTTTCCACAGTGGTATTCATTTTAGAATATCCAGCACCTCATTTGACGAGGCAAGGGCCGAGATCCCTTCACCGGGAGTGACCCCTTGAGTAAAAGTTTGCGTCAGTGTAATAACTTCACTATAGTCGATTATTTTTGCTTTGCATCGTGGTATTCAGTTTGGAATATCCTGCACCTCATTCGACGAGGAAAGAGCCGAAATCCCCTCACAGGGAGTGACCTCTTTAGCAAAGGTTTTCGCCACTATATATATTTACAAAACTGCTCAGGTTCCTTCAACGATATCAAGTTCATTACGTTAACAGGTTTTTTCGCCAAAAACCTAGCCGTAACCCTCCGTCATTTCGGATAAAAACACATAGTATTCATGCGGTGTTTGTTGGCCAAAGTCAAGGCATCGTGTATGGTAGCTATATGATTTTTATCCGTAGCATAGATAAAATGCATTGGTTTAGGACAGTCGTACCATCTTGTTGGCCAAAGTCAAGGGTGTGTGCGGGTGGGTCTAAATTAATCAGGACAATGACGGGTAGAACTTGACTTGCGCGTTATGATTTGTTGGCCAAAGTCAAGGTCATAAGCGCTTGGGGCAAAAACCACATCGGGAGTTTCAAATATACAGGAAACTTGCAGATTTAGCATACCTTCTGGAGTGTGGTGACTAGAGTGGATTCCATCTAGTGCATCACACAATAATAGTTGGATCCCGATCCCACTGATGAGTAGGATTACTCTCGGGAGATTATCACACTTAACAATCAATGCTATAAACCAAGTAGGTGTCTAGAAAGGTGTTAGCGGGGCTACGCCTCCAGCGAAAAGAGGTTATATAATTAAGGAACTTCGCGAAAGCGTTGGAAAACCTCCCTCGAAGTACCAACACCGGACTGGATGAAAGGTTAAGCAAGTATTGTGACGTGCGATTAATCCTGACTAGTTCTTCTTTTAGGGTTTGAAGAAGAATTTAAGGAAACGGTGGGAGCCATCCTGGTTAGATAAATTGATAAACCAATCTAATCTTGCAAGAGCGCACGCTGAGTGTTTTCCCTCTCTCTCCAGGTAGCAACCATTTCATGCCCTAATCAAGATAATAAAATGTATCGCTTGACCGATCCGAATTCTTATTCGGGGCTGGGGAACGTCTGTTCGGCTCTAACTTATGACAACAGTCATAAGTATGAGAAAGGGAAAGAGGAAAGTTTGAATTCCTTGATAAACCCATCGAAGAAGAAACATACTGTTGCGCCTTCTTCAGGTGTTCTTGTAGTTGAGAACTGCTTTTCGGTCAGTCCTACCTCCTGGGTACTAGATACCGGATCAGGATATCATATCTGTAATTTATTGCAGGGACTGATAAAAAGTAGAATAGTTTGACCTTGTGATATGTCCCTTAGAGTAGGGAACGGAGCACAAGTTAATGTTGCGGCCGTCGATGAATATCACCTTGTGTTGCCAACTAGCAATACTATGATTTTGAACAATGCTACTATATACCTTCCATGTTATGCAACATAATATCAGTTTCTTTACTTGATAAAGATGGATATAAGTTTGTTCTTGATAGAAATATCATGAACATTTACCTTCAAAAGGTATTGGTTGCAGAAGGTACACTGTGTAATGGTATCTATGTTCTAAATCAGAACACAGTTCTTAATATACAAAACACACGCAAGAGGAAAAGTTCAGATACGAACCAATCCTACTTGTGACATTGTAGACTTGATCATATCGGAGAGAAAAGACTAAGTAAGTTACATAAAGATGGATATTTGAACACGTCCGAATTTTCATCTTATGAAACTTGTCAATCATGTCTCAAAGGAAAAATGACCAAATCTCCCTTCACCGGAGAAGGAGAAAGAGCAAGAGAGCTCTTGGGACTCATACACGGTGATGTGTGTGGTCCAATGTCTACACATGCAAAGGGTGGATTCTCGTACTTCATCACATTCACTGACGATCTCTCTAGGTTCGGATATGTGTATCTTATGAAACACAAATCTGAAACTTTTGAGAAGTTCAAAGAATTTAGAAGCGAAGTAGAGAACCAGACTGGCAAAAGTACCAAGATCCTCCGATCTGATAGAGGGGGAGAGTACTTAAGTACGGAATTCAGGGATTTTCTAAAAGAGAATGGAATTCTCCCTCAGCTTACTCCTCCGTATACACCACAGCACAATGGCGTGTCGGAGCGAAGGAACCGTAACCTATTGGATATGGTTCGCTCCATGATGAGTAATGCCGAGTTACCTCTTTCTTTCTGGGGGTTTGCTCTTGAATCAGCAGCATTCATATTGAATAGAGCGCCATCTAAATCAGTGCCTACCACTCCATATGAAGTATGGACTGGGAAGAGACCGTGTCTTGATTACATTAAGATATGGGGGTGTCCTGCTTTTGTTAAAAAGCAGAATCCAGATAAACTCGAGGCAAGGTCTGTATTGTGCAAGTTTGTGGGATACCCTAAGCATTCCAAGGGATATCTGTTCTACCACACTGAGGAACAGAAGGTGTTAGTATCTCGCCATGCTACCTTTTTAGAAAGGAAATTTCTTGCGAAAGAAATTAGTAGGAGTACGGTAGAACTAGAAGAAATTCAGGAACCACAAACTATAACAGAAAATTTGGAAGAACCCTTAGATTCAGTTATACCCGACGAACCTCAGCCACTCCGCAGATCTAGTAGGATTTCTCATCCGCCCGAGAGATACTACGGTTTTCTCATAGATGGGGATCGAGAGGATTTCATCTTGGAAGAAGATGATCCTACTAGTTTCAGGCAGGCCATTATCAGTAGGGACTCTGATAAGTGGCTGGATGCTATGAAATCTGAAATGGAGTCCATGTACACCAATAAAATGTGGACCCTGAAAGTTGCTCCACCTGGGGTAAAACCCGTTGGATGCAAATGGATCTACAAGAAGAAACTTGGTGTAGATGGGCAGGTGGAAACTTATAAGGCTAGACTCGTTGCAAAAGGTTTTCGTCAAAGACCAGGAGTGGACTATGACGAGACTTTTTCTCCAGTAGCTATGCTCAAATCCATTAGGATCCTGCTTGCCTTTGCTGCCTTCCTTGACTATGAGATCTGGCAGATGGACGTAAAAACGGCTTTTCTAAACGGAAGTTTAGAAGAGTGCGTTTACATGGATCAGCCAGAAGGATTTGTAGACAGTGGGAGCAGCGGGACGGTGTGCAAGCTGCTCAAATCCATTTATGGATTGACGCAAGCATCGCGGAGCTGGAACATCTGTTTTGATGAGACGGTCAAGGACTTTGACTTCATCAAGAACGAAGATGAGCCATGTATTTATTAGAAGATTGTAGGACGAACTGTCGTATTCCTAGTCCTGTACGTGGACGGCATTCTTTTGATAGGAAATGACATTCATATGCTACAATCGGTCAAGCTATTCTTATCACAAAGGTTCTCTATGAAAGACCTAGGTGATGCCTCGTACATTCTGGGGATCAAGATCTTCAGAGATAGATCCAAGAGACTACTGGGACTTTCACAGTCCAGGTACATAAAGACCGTACTAAAGAGATTTAGTATGGAAGATTCCAAGCGCGGTAACATACCCGCATTGCACGGAATCACCCTCTCTAAGGAGATGTCTTCCAAGACTGACGAGGAGAGGGTTCGCACGAGCACTATACCCTACGCTTCGGCGGTAGGATCTATAATGTATGTGATGCTATGTACAAGACCAGATGTAGCTTACGCGCTAAGCGTGGTGAGCCGGTATCAGTCAGACCCAGGTGAGGACCACTGGACAACAGTAAAGAACATTCTCAAGTACATTCGAAGGACTAAGGAGATATTCTTGATTTACGGTAATGGAGACCTCAGGGTCGAGTCCTTTACTGACTCAAGCTTCCAGAGTGACAAGGATGACAGCAAGTCTGTCTCGGGTTTTGTGTTTACCCTCAACGGAGGGGCGATATGTTGGAAGAGTTCCAAACAGGATACCATCGCAGACTCGACGATGGAGGCTGAATACATTGTTGCAAGCGATGCCGCAAAAGAGACGGTCTGGATAAAGAAGTTCATAGACGAACTTCAGGTGGTTCCGTCCATTGTTGATCCAATACCAGTGTATTGTGACAACAATAGGGCTATAGCTTTAGCGAAGGAACCACGGTTCCATCAGAAATCCAGGCACATCTTAAGGCGGTATCACATGATCAGGGAGATCGTAGATCGCCAGGAGATCGAGGTCCGGAGAGTGGATACGAAAGACAAAACGGCGGATCCATTTACAAAGGCACTCCCTCAAGCACAGTTCGAGCGACTTTTTAGGATGTTGGGTATGCGGTACGCCAGCAGCTGGCCTTAGAGCAGACGTTGGGTATTCGGTACGCCAATCACTGGCCTTTAGTGCAAGTGGGAAATTGTTGGATGTATATGCCCTAGAGGCCAGTATTGTATATGTATACATATGGAAACTAGGGATATGTATGTACAGAACAATCTTGCTCAGTTTTATAGTATATTATTTGACTTGTCTTTATCGGGATATGTGTATTTATTTGTATTGTTGTTATGTCTGGTTTGCACATATTGATAAAGACTAGATACGGTGGTATACTATGGTGGTTTGCCTTTATCTTAACATGGCATATGTCATACTCGTTATTACATATTGCGGTTACATGTTGATAAAGCCCCTAAGATCTTGCTTGACTACCTGCGTTGTGATGGAGATCATACTTGTGGGAGCAGGGTAGTCCATAAGCACACCATTAAATGGTCCCTAGTCGCGTGAGTATCGAGACTGGGCATTGATACTCCAGAGTAGACTGGTGTATACGTTTCTACCCCCGTTGGGGGATGGTTGGTCCCGCAGCCATTGGTCTGATCCACCTAAGATCGTATACAGGTGCTCACTGGGTGTGAGTACACTGGACGGACTCGCCGAGAACTTCCATATGGTACTATACCTATCGTCAGATGGAAGTTCTCAGGTGATATGTGTACAGGTTAGTCTTTGGACCTGAGATCGGCATTTTTCTTGTGTGAGTTCCCACTGAACTTTGATCATTACCCTACCACGGCTCTACTGAGTCGTGCAAACAGGTTTTGGTTGGGTTCAGTCCCGAGCCACATGGAGGCAGTGAGCGGTTGTCGGGGATTCTTCTCTCCCGGTATAGGGAGTCGATATCGCACTGTGATTTGATTGGTCAGGACCATAAGACCTTGGCCAAGGCAGTTGGGATCTACTGATAGGCTGATCAGTAGTTTCCAGGATTGGTCCTGAGCCACATCGGCACGACTTATCAAGTTGTTAGGGTCTGACGTTCACCGTCCCCTAGACCCGGTATGCGATACTCTTTGACGAAGAGACCGGACTGTACGGATATTGTCACGGATAGGCTCAGTAGGAGATCCGGATGAGTTTTCTCGTCGGCCTTCCTTTTCGACAGGTACCTGGGCAGCCGTTACGTACAGCTAGTGCGCCTGACGTGCTTGTGGTTAAACCCACTGCCAGAGTATTGTCGAGTCTTTAGAGTCCCACACAGAGGGTTTCCCTGATCCAGGCAAAATGATGTAGTAGCCGTATTGGATACGTGCAGGGTTCGATCGATTGATGTACTTGGTACTCGGATTTTCGATCGGACAGTTTGTAATACTAGCCGGCTCGGGTTTGAGCCGGATTATTAAATCAGGTATTGATTTAATAATTTACGTATATGTATTTCGATATATATATTCTAGTATTACGTTCTTTGTGTTATTCTATCTCTTTTGGGCGTTCGGATTTTTATCTGATTGCCGGTATATTTGTACAGTAGTTGGAAATCCGTATTTATTACAGTTTTCCTTCTAGAAGGTGGCCACCTCATTTTGTATTTTCCTTTTATTTGATAATTGGAAATGAGGTGTAAAGTAAAAGGTATGGGAGGAATGGTGATGACCATGCTTTAATAATTCACAAATGAATTTATAATTCATTTGGAGTTACTATTGAAGCATGGTTGTTAATTGTTTATTGAAAGAATTCACACACAAAACTAAGGTGTGTGATTTTCTCTCACTTCATGCTTCATTTCTCTTTGAGCTCTCTTCTTTCTTGAGTTCCTCCCTCCTCTTGCTTTCTTCCATCTTCATCTTCTTCCTCTTCACTAACATTCTCATGTGTTGAGAAACAAGTGAAGAGATTAGAAAAGAGATAGCAAACACTTAGACACCCTCCACTACATCCTAGATTACTTGGACTAGCATCCCAAGTTCTCTAGTTACTCTTTTGATATATTGCAAAGAGCTAGAGCCATGGATCATACTCCCCGGGTGGATCATCAAGGACCAAGGAAGGCCGGAGAACAAGCTCGATCTCGGAGGAACGACGGAGCAAGGAAAGAAGTTCAAGCATGTTCAAGGCGCTTGCTAGGACCTAAGGATGAAGAAAGAAGACCGAAGGACTTGGTTCATTTGGTGAGGTTTCTATCATAGTAGATAGCTCTTCTTTTTAGCTAGTTTGTTTTATGGAAAGATCCGGTTTTAGGGTTTAGTCTAGCGCCGAGTTTTTGTTTGCAAGAAAATTTTTGTTCCGCATTTGGCCACGTGAGATGGCTGGGGCACTAGGGTAACCCTTCACGAAAACCAGGAATCTAAACCATTTTAAGTAAATAGTGGAGGTGAAGTTTTGGAAAATGGTTATTAATGAAATCAAGTTCCGCTCTTTAAAGTGTAAATAAATTTTGTTTGAAAATGCAAGTGGTTTAAGACTAAGGCTCGAAAACATTTTCGTCATTTAAAATTTTGACAGCAACTCCTTAGTAAATTTTGATAAAAACCAGTATATAAACATAAATAATATCAGCATCTCCAATCTGGAGCTATCTTATTGCCCAATCGGGAGAATCACAACCACGCAGTATATACAACGCCCAAGGAGAAGATCAACGCAAGAAAAAAAGTAAAAGAAATACAAAAAATATCATCAACTCAAATATAAAGAATAACATAAAAGTCTCGCCTCTAAGCCAAAAAGAATATACAAGTTTGGTTTCTAAGTCCACAAAATATACAAGTTTGGCCGATGGAGATTTTAACTAGATCACAAAAGATTATAAATATACATGCGACGGTTACGATCTGTAATGTAACCTACTTACCAAGCAATCACCCAAAAGGAGAAACATGCAAGCAAGATGCTAGTGATCCGAGCGGTCGGTCCTGCAAGAAAACTATGGCACAACAAGGGTGAGTTGCCAACCCGTGAGTAGAAGACATCATCATGTAGAAATCGAATGCATAATGATCTACCTAGGTGATACAGTATATTAATATCATACTATGCGATAACGAATATGAACGTTTATATATATAATATCATGTCAGTATCAATATATGGAAATATGTTCTCCATAACATGTATATATCATCCAAAGAGTGTCCATCAACGACACTCGAAATCCTCATAAAAACAACTGAGCGTCCAGTATCGACACTCGAAATCCTCATAAATTCCGTGTCCAATATCGACACTCAAAATCCTTATATCTCAGGCGTCGTCTCTCTGATCGGCCCTCTCTCAAGCGCCGTCGTTTAGATCGGCCCTCATATCCATCCGAATCATATAACTCCGGTCGGTATCCTCCAGATATCTGCCGAGTTTCTATACTGTCACCGGTAGGTATCACTCCTAGCTAAGCTCAACGTCTTTCTATACAATTTTCTTTCCCCTGGATACCGTACCGAGTCCACCATATATCCGCAATCGGTTCCTCCCCCTCCCTCGATTCGGATAATACTCATATCTTAGAATCCAGAAAAATCATGGTGAATGCCAAAATATTATATCAAGAGAAAACCGCAGTTTTAAAACATTCACAAGTTTTATAAAATCGTATCCACGGTTTCTCAAATCCTATGAAAACATCATCTCATAAGAACATGACAATAATAGAACAACATATAAAAGTACTGAACAATAATGTGACGCATGTTGATGTGAACTGAGCAGCAATCGAATGTACTAGCAGGAATATAGTATGATGTGAAATAGCATGGCAAGTGTGTTCATATAAGCGGGTTCATATAAGTAATGTAAAGAAAGTACAATATCTGGAATAGTACGCGGTGCTAGGTACTAAACAATAATCTATAGTACTAATATGGTATAGTGTAATACGGGTGACATAGCAAGATCTATATGTGTACGTATACCAATGAGGTGTAGATGTAACATGCGAGTATGTGCAAGTGCAATATGAAATCGTCGGTAATGGTGCGCGTGTCCTAGAACATGAAGTTAAATAGAGTTAAAGGTATAAACATAGTGTGTGTGTGTGTGTATCGTAAGTAATCGAAGCGCGAATGTATGCAGAAGTAAGAAGATCGTAATTTGAGCAAGCATTTAAAATATCTAACTATATATGAGTCATACAATTATAGTTTAAAATAGAATGAAACGTTGTTTTGGAACAAAGGGGCTACGATGTTTTTGAAATAGATATCATTTGAAAATTCGTAGCGCACTCTTGACGTTATCATTTAAAAGTATGCAACGATTCGTTAGTTGTTTAAAATACACATGGCTCTAAACATCTCATAATTTCCATTTTGGGATTTTACTCAAGTCGAAATGAATATCAGCCGTATTCAGCAATCTATCCTCAACATATCATGTATGGAATCTCCCTTGTACGATATCATCCAATCAAGCAGTACGGATCTATAGTCGCGTACGCCAACCCATATCATATCATATCACGCCTTATCATGTATACTTATATCGTAAGTACACTCATGTCATATATATACATATATCATTTAAAGTGTGTGTGTGTGTGTGTGTGTGTGTGTGTGTGTGTGTGTGTGTATTTAGCTCAATGGCTAAGGAATAGATACTAGGTCTAAAATCCTTTACTAAGTATACTAATATACTCATATGGTTAGGCTAGATATATGATTCTAATATATATGGTATCCTAGCTACTATGGTTGCGGGGGTGCTATACGCCATCCACCCGACTTCCCGCGTAAATATACATTTACTCACCTATACACCTCACCGTAGTCGAAGCCGACGAATGCCTTGCCCTTCTTCATCGTCTCGGAAATTCCCGCGATTGCACCTACAATCGAAACCATATCGAATCATATAAAAATCTATATCAAAACCGAAACGACGAGCGAAACGCACATAGGTTAAAACCTATGATCAACGCATGCTGAATAAGATAAAATACTCCCGACGACGTACAAATGTCAAATGACCAAGTCACAACATAGAAATTCGAAAACCAAGTTTCAAAAATCGAAAAACATCGTTAAAACCAAGGAAAAATGCGCCCGGATTTTTACTCAGGAAATCAGAGGCAAATTAGCATATAAAATAGGCTTAGTTATCAAGTGTGTGAGCTACAGAACAAACCTCAAACCCTAACTCCACAACTTGGCCGCAATTTGCGACCAAAAGCATTAAATTTGCAGTTTTGGGGAGGAGATAAGGGTTTGGGCTTCTACGGTGGTCTTCTACTGGTCCTAGTATCTCACAGTTTCCTCTACATATTTTTCAGAGATCCCAAATTGCTCTAGATTCAAGTTGAACTTCAAAACATCAATGAAAATCATGTTTTAAAACTTCAAAACTCTTTTAAACCAATGATACTAGCACTTACATACGCTCATGTATCACTAATTAGGTTGTAATCACTAACTAACCCACTACTACACCACCACTACAAGTTGTATCCACCAAAAACTCACTTTGTAATCTCACAACTAAGAAAACATAAACCTTTAGCTCTAAACTAGTTTGTCATGGAAAGTGTACTAAAAATGTGGTTAAAGAGAGAAATTTTACCTCATGATAGGGATTTAGGAATGTTCTAAACTTGCAAATGATCTCAAAGTGAAGACTTGATCACTACATCATGTTTAGAATGAGAATGTGAACATTTTTAATGGTGGTTTCAAGGTGTTTTGAGGGGATTTGTGTAGGTGTTTGGGGTTCGAAGAAGGCAGAGAAGAAGAGGAAGAAGAAATGAAACATGAAGAAAATGAGATTAAGAAATGAGATGGTAACAAGCCATAACCCCTCAGGTTTTTATGTTGATTTGGTGTGTCGTTGATGGACACATGTTGAATGATACACCTATACACATATATATGATACAGATGACATGGTACCACATTATGACACGGACACGATTATATTAGTATATACTTATGCTAACGTTATCACCCTTGTTACCACTCGATATTATTATTATTATTTTACTGTATGACCTAGGAGATCGTCATACATTTGATTTCTACTCAGTGATGTCTTCTACTCAAAAGTTAGCAACTTACCCCCGTTGTGCCACAGTTTTCTTGCAGGTTTGACCACACGGATTCAGTAGTGGCTTGCTGGCACATAGTTTCCTTCCGGGTGATTTGCTTTGGTAGGTGGGATACACTTGCATCGTGACCACCGTTTGTACTTGTATATTTATTCAGTTGTATCTAGTTAAAAACTCCATCAACCAGACTTTGTATATTTAGTAGACTTAGAAGACCACAGATTGTATATTCTTTTGGACCTAGAGTCACTGATGTGTATTTATTCCTTATTTCTGTTTTCTTAATTATGTTTTGGTTTTCTTTCTTTTTTATGTTTGATCTTCTCCTTAGAGCATCGTATACATATCATTTGTGTGGTTGTGATTCCGCTAATTGGCGAAGAGCTAGCTCCTATTTGGGAATGCCTATTATTATTGCTTTGTATTGGTTTTGGATTAAAATGTACAAACGAGGTGCTGCCCAAATTTCAAATGACGAAAATGTTTTCAACTATAGTATATAATCCACTTGTATTTTCATATAACATTACTCATGCAATTAAAAAAACCGATTTCAATATACCTTTATTTCAAACTTCACCTCCTCTATTTTCCGAAAAAGGTTTAGATTTCTGGGCTTTTGGCTTACTTGGATTAGGTGGGGTCCTATAGACTTCACGTGATTCAAGTGTCACTCATGTGCCTTTTCCGGATCGTGACAAAGTTGGTCTCAGAGCGTTAGGTTTAACATTGGTTCGAGTCTAGGTTTGACTATGCGGAGTCTAGGGAGTATATATATTTCGGAATCTGGGCTTGACCTTACGGAACTTAGACTTGGCTGAGGGGGTATTAGACACGAACTTTCGTCACATGGGTTGACCTTGGTTGATGGAGTAGGTAACTTAAGTAGAGTGACGTACCGTGTGTATGTTCCGCGGTATACTTACGTTACGTTGGTCGCTTAAGTAGCCTTAGGATGTACATTTCTTAGACACCGTATTTCTATTCGTTCCTATGATCTATCCTCATCGATATCGGATTATGGTTTCTGTTATCTTGGAGACATGAGCAGAGAGAGTTGTGGCTAGAGATACGGTAAGAGCGAACTCGTCAGGGATGAGGACTAACTAGGATGTATTCCAGTGACGTACGAACGCATTGATTTATTGTTCTACTAGGATTTCTTGTCGACATGAACATTCGGGATCTGCACCAGATGATCGGGCCATCGCTACAGGCCAGCCAGATTATGGAAACTGTTAATGTACCATCTACTTTAGAAGATCGATGTGTTGTCTACCGTGCGGACAGATGAGCTAACTGTTGCTGCGTTTGATAAGACATCACCCCCAGACATTTGAAGCTAATGCAGCCTGAGTTTACAAGCAGGGATATGATGGAAGATCTCTAGTCACCCTTGGATAAGTGACTAGGACATTTTGTTCGCATGGATGCTTCAATGTAAGGTCATCAATGTGATTAGCTTCAGTTAGAAGGGAACCTCACTCAGACGTGCCGTGAGTCGATCGAGAAAGGACTGGCAAAAGAGTATTCCTCCGATGACTTGGACGAGTTTCCGAGGAAGTAATTGGCCAGATGCCTTCTACAGGGTATTGGAGATGCCGAGTTTGTAGTTTTGAAACAGACTCTGGATATGACTATAGCCAATTGGAACACAGTCAACATAGCTACGAAGAGATGATTCCGAATTGGTCCATATTGAAGGGGAGCGGAGTAAGTGGTTCGGGCGAGAACGAGTTGTCGTTCCTCTCCGTTGATGTCAGAGACTTGACACGAACGCAGAGGCGTTGGGTACGGCCATATTTTCAGAGGAAGGTCATGATAGGAATGCAGTTGTTCCAGAACAAGAAACGGATTAAGTAAAGAGTGCCAACATCCGGGTAGCCAGGCAGAGATGAGATTGGGAGAGACCTTGGCAGGTTCTTTCTGGAATACTACGCGATAAAGATTTGGACCCAGGATCGGTTGTATCGCACATGCTTGAGGGCCAGAGGCCTCCATCATTCACGTGCTACATTACAAGTGGCCATGTAAATTGGCCAGGAGATGTTCAGAGAAATATCTGAACGGGGCTGTTTCCATCGCTACTCCCAAACGGGCTATCAAGCCTAAGAGTCGTGCAAATGGTGGTTCATAGAGAGAAACGAGGACTTAAGAGTAGAGGACGCCAGAACGTGGGAAGGAAGCAAGTGGATAATCTTGCTCTGCCAACCTTAGGTGCATAGGCACCTTTCAATATTAAAGGAGGGGTACCTCTACGTCAGTTATTTATGAATTGCGTCTTGGTGATTCGGATATCACATTTCTATCGCTTTGATTCCGGTATTTCGAAGATTTGTTTCATGATTGATATTTCCTATGTGCACCACAGTTGCACTTGATTCGTATCTTTATGTATCAGTTGTACTGATTTTCATTTTCATGCATACCCATTGCACTCGATTTGGATTTTATGCACTCCGAGATACTTGATTTTGATTTCATGCATATAGTATGCACTTGATTTTGACTTATGCATTCGGTGTAGTTTACATGCGCTTTCAGTGCATTGATATGGGTTTTGTGTACGCAGTTGCACACGTTTACGATTTCATATATCTCGGTATACTTGTTTTTTATTTGTGTATGTCGTATACCGTTGACCTGATTCATATACTTGATATTTATTTTGTGCACCCTGGTGCACTCACTATATGTTTTCGTGCACCCTAGTGCACTGGATTTAAATTTTTGTGCACCTTGTGCATTTAATTTAGATTCTTGCGCATACTTGGCGTCCATGATGTGATTTTGTGCACACCAGATGCAGTTAATCGAGATTCTTCGTGCATATTAGATGCACATGGTATTGTTGTCGTGCACACCCGTTGCACTTGACAGATAATTTCGTACACACCCGTTGCACTAAGTTTTTGCTCTATGCACATTCATGGCACTGGTATTTGATTCTGATTTCCGTGCACACCCAACGCATGTGGCATTTGTGTATACACTATTTGAGATTGATTTCTTTCGAGCATCGTATTTTTATGACATATACTATATTATATAATAACCGAGCAAGACTGGTCTAAGAACAGTACTTGAATATTTTTGCATGCATCGATATTTACCGAGGGGATTTTCAAAAAAAAAAGAGCTATAGTCTTAATATTTTCCTACGTGTTCATGAGTGACACGAAATTTTACAAATAAAACCCTTTCAACTCATTTTCAATAAGGCGGAACATATATCTTAAGTAAAACGTATATAGACATATATAGCTATTTCTCTACAAATGAACGTCCGCCACTTATGCCGTGATATACGTATCGCACGGCGATTTGAAAAGGATTTTGCACGTACTTCTATTCAGTTGTTTAGAAGATTTTATAAGGATGCGTACTATATATATATGTATGTATGTATGTATGTATATATGTATGTATGTATATATATGTATGTATGGATGGATGTATGTATGTATGTGTTAGTGATATATGCCCTAGAGGCCATTATTGTATCATACTGGATTGTATATTACTTAATGGGAGCTTGGGATATACAGGGATATAGTAACAGTCTTACTCAAAATGTTAGTATGCTACCTGGTTTGTCTCTACCACAATATGTGCATGTGTTTTCTTAGCATATCGCTTATACATATTGGTAGAGCCCTTAGGATCTTTGCTTGATTACCAGCATTGTGATGGCAATCACACTAGTGGGGGTTAGGTAGTCTATAAGCACATCCTATACAGGTCCTTAGTCATAGGATTATCGAGACGGGGCATCGATACTCCGGAGTAGACTGGTGTATACGCTTCTCATCCCAGCAGGGGAGATGGTCTATCCCACAGCCATTAGTACGTAGTACTGGAGATAGTATGCAGGTGCTCATCAGGTTATGAGTACACTGGACAGGACTCGCTGGGAACAGTTGGTGGGTATTATACCTATCGTCGAGTAGCAGTTCCCAGGTGACATGAGTGCATCTTAGTCCGTCGACTTGACACTGCTACTTCATCTCGAGTGTGTTCCCACTGTACTTTGATTACTACCCTACCACGGCTTAAAGGAGTCGTGCAAATAGGTAGTAGTTGGGTGCAGTCCCGAAGCACTTGGAGGCAGTGGCGGTTAGATAGGATTCGTCTCTCCCGGTATTGGGGGTTGATATCGTGATGTGTTCAGAGAGCCGTTACACAAAGTCCCTGGACAGGGCAAGCGAGATTTACTGGTAGGTATTCCAGTAGTTTCTCAGGGTGTTTTGGGCTACACTCCGGCACTACTTATTACGCTATTAAGGGTCTGACGATTACCGCCCCCTATGCCCGATATATGATACTCTTAGACGAACAGACCGGACTGTACATAGATTGTCACATTCAGGCTCAGTAGGAGTTCGGATGGGTTTCCTCATCGGCCTTCTTATCGACATCTACCTGGGGAACATTACGTGCAGCTAATACCACTTGTGGCCTATGGTTAAACCCACTTCCAGCGTAGTGTCGAGTCTTTAGAGTCTCACACAGAGAGTTTCCCTGCATCGGGTAAAAGATGTAGAGGCCGTATGGTTTTACGACAGGGATTCGATCACTTACGTGCACTTGTGCGCGTTTGATGTCCGGGCGGATAATACTAGTAGACTTTGGTTTAAGCTGGATCCTAGTATTATATTCATAGATCAGTTTCGTTTCTTTGTATTCGTGTTTCTCGGAACACAAATGCGGGTATGTATATACGGATTAGAGGGGCATAGAAGGAGACACCTCATTAGGGTTTTGACCATTGACATGATTAAAACAATTTTGAGGTGGTGGAAAGTATTTGTTATTTTTTGTAAATGATAATTGAGGCAGGGCTACTTGTTTTGACTACTTGACTTGGTTTGACCATTTGATTTGGTTTGACTACTTGACTTGGTTTGACTCTTTGACTAGATATTTCTTGTGAGATATTTTGTGGCACTAGATATTTTGGGTGAGATTTTTTTCTTGCCATGCTTGTAGTCAAGTTAAGGGAGCTATCTCATTTTATCATTATCATTATCAAAAATCATTTCTCTTTCCTCAAGCAGGCTCTCTTCTTCTTCCTCACATCAAAACCCTAAAAGCTCTCATGTCTTGAGAATCTTAGGGTTTCAAGAGACAAATAAATCCATCTTAATACTCTACATCACCTAGGCCATCATGTTTATCAAGCTAGTTGCCCTAGTTACCTCGGTTTTGAGGTGGAGCTCGGACTATAAACTCTCGGATGGATCGTTTTTGACGCGAGGAGGCCATCGAAGAAGCTACAATCGGGATCGATCCTTGGAGCCTACGATCACGAAGAAGACTGCGGAGAAGACCCTAAGTACTTGTATCATGAGATATTTCATTCTTTCCGAGTAGTTAAACCTCATGTAGTTTCCTAGCTAGGGTTTATGGACGATCCTTAGTTCTAGTTGGTGTTGCGAAGCCCGTAAAAATATTTTTTTGCAAATTCCGCCTCCCCGCGAACACGTGGGGTGTGCAACATCGACTTACAGTGGTATCATAGCCTCTCATAAACCATAGATAGATTGTAGCGATGTTAGAATTCCGTCGGTTTTTGTCGCGCAAAAACTGCCGAAAAACAGTTTTCGAAAGTGAAGTTTTAAGTTGTTTGCACACCCCGCGGACTCACGGTTTGAACCGAGAAGCCGCGGGGTGGAGTGTGCGCGCCCCGAGGACCTTCCGGCGGGCCGAACGGCTGGCCCACTCACCAAGACCACCAAAAGGTGGTCTTAGCGGTGGGGACCCGAAACTGCCCCACCTTGGGCAGTTTCGGGTCTGCCTCACCCCATGGCCACCTCGTGGTGGCCTTGGGGGTGGGGTACCCCCTCTAAGCCCCCCGGCTTGAATTTAATTTCGTGCTCTAACATCCCGCGAAGGTTCGGGCGTGTTTCATTTTGATTCAGACTTCCGAATTGGCTCAAAACGATCGGCTTTGGAACTTTAGCTCACTGGATTTTCATGTCTTGGAAAATTGGTTAAGTTTGCTAATTGCGTGCCGAATTCGAATGTCGTAGTTGCTTTACAAGCTTTGTGTTGTATATATGTGTTTGGAAACTGTTAGATACTCTTGAGCCGTGTTTGCTAGTCAATTGCAGGATATAGGTTCTCGGCTCTAAACGGTGAAATTCATGGAAAAACACGACAAAACCCGGGTTCCTGCCAACCACAGATAAAACACGGATCTCCGCACTTTATCCGTCTGTTGCCACACACCAGTTTAAGAGACAAAATGGCAAATCAATGTCGTTTTCATGCACAAGGCTCAATGGCAACACAAGATCCAAGAAATCTACACGGAGCTCGAGGAAATCATGACAAAAAGATCCACATCAAATCACCTTTTGCTCAACAGAAATTCTGGAAAAATCGTGAAGAAAATCTGAGAAAATACATATACCAGAATAAAGTACAAAGAAAACCAGGGAAGCACAGAAAGTTGGAGGGCCCAACTCCTCCATACGGCCGCGGAACCGCGGCCAATGGGGGGTCTAGGCCGTGGTTACGCGGCCATACTGGCGCCGCAGCTGTCCAATCTTCAAGGGTAGTTTTGACATTTCATGTAAAGGCAGAATTTTGCCCTAGGTTTTCATTCTCCAGCCTATAAATAGCACAGAACCTTATGAAGCCAAGGGTGCATAATCTTGTATTTTCCTAGGGTTTAGAATACTTGTTTCTTCTTCCACTTCTCATCTCTTCTCCATTGAAAAACTTTTAGTGAGCTTTTGTGAGTGAAGAATGATGAATAAAGAAGATCCTTTTACTTATCATGCTTGTCTTGTTCTTTAGTTAAATTATTATTGCTTGTAATTTTCATTTGTTAACTTAGTTGTTGTTATTTCTTGTTGTTTCTTTCTTTTCTCTTTTCCTTTATCCTTAAACAACCATGACGCTTACGCTTGATCCTTGCCAAGGTGAGGTCGCAAATAGCTAGTTGTTATCTTCTAATCTCCTTCTTTCTATCTTCCTCTTTTGTTTTGTTTTCTTTTCATAATGATGTGTGAGTAGTTTCATACTTGTTAGGGTAGGATAAGGGAAGTTTGAGAGAAGGAAATCTCTCTCACTCTTTCTTTGCCCAACATCTTAAATCGACTCCCGTTAATTGAACCACAATCCGCTCCCTTCGGCACCCTATCCTACATGATAGCGGTGATTCCGTAGTGAGACCGGTTGTGGTTGAATTAACCGGAGGTTATGGCTAAGGGCCAATAACGGACGGACAAGCACCAAAAGGAAGAACTTAAGCGTTGGAAAGCCTAGCTTATACTCGCAAGTTCCTTCCTAGTCGTGCTAATCCCCATTGTTGCCGATTACCGTAACACCGATATTAAGAGTGGCAACGAAAGAGGTGAGCGACTCCTAACTCAAACTAACCTAATCCTAACCCTAACAAGCTCTCTTTACATATCATTTTAACACTTAATTAATCACAACAAAATCTGGAAAACTGGACTTAACTCGTTAAAGCACTTAGAAAAAGATTCTCATCTCCCAGCGGACGACCCGTACTCAACCAGCTAGCTACAAGCGAAACCGTTTTGATTGCGGTAATTAACTAAACTTGAACACGCAGAATTTCTAACAATCAAATGGCGCTGTTGCCGGGGAGACGGTAGTTTATTTCTTTGTGTAATTTCGGGTTAACTTGTGAATATAACCGAAAAAAAAACAAAAAAAAATATACTTTGTAAAAAATCATTTTGTTATTTTTGATTGGTTTTTGTGCAAGTGTGCAGGATAATACGGAGTTCAAGTTCAGTGCCAAAGACGTGGGAAGATAGACCCATATTTTGCGGCTACACCGCGACGGATCAAAACGAAGCAAACGGTCTACTGTAAAAATCTGGAGCAGTTACAGTGAGCAAATCAAGATTCAGAAAATCCAGATAAGAAGAGGACAGCCAAAGAGGGACCCACAGAATTTTTGAAGGCCCATCTCCACTACTACGCCGCGGAACCGCGGCATAATCAAGCTTAGGCCGCGGAACCGCGGCCGTTTGGTGCCTTCGGGCTGCCAAAATTTCTGTACGTGTTTCGCTCCTCTCTCCCACTCCTCTGGACTCCAATAAACTGTGTTTTCTGCAGCATTCTTTGTGCAAACTCTCTTCCCCCTTCCAATAAACTGTTTTTGTGCAGGATTCTTTGCGCCGCGCTTAAAATAAAAATTGTTTGCAGTTGATTTGTTACCGCTTTGCATTTATTAATACGGACTTAAGGGGCTTGAAACCAATTCAGATTGGGTGGGGATTTCATCACCCTTCCCAGGAGCCCAAAAATCATAAAAAGCATATGCATTGACCATTGTTAATTAAAAAATACTAGACTCAGCCCTAAGGATTTCGCGCTCAATAGGACAGAGGACTAGTTACAGGCATCGGTCGTTTATCCTATCTGACTTTTGCAGTGTCTAGGCAAGTGTGACGAAGGCAAGTGGTTATTTAATTAAGGAACTTCGCGAAAGCGTTGGATAACCTCCCACTTACCTGGCACTTATCTGGCCGCATTTGACGGAGAAGAGGCGGTTTGTGGTCCTATTTCTAGCCCTCTGGAACAGTTAGGAGTTGTCTAGCAGACCTAGGTGACCCTAAATCTAGGTGAGATTGTGCATATCTTATTTGTGATTGCTTAAAGCTTTAAATCCGTACATATTTCTGTAAAGCTTTTTCTAAAACAACAAAAAAAAGGAAAAAAATCAAAAACTTTTATAAAAACTTGCCCTTTGTCGCTAAATCCATTTTTCACCCACCACCCATCATATTTCTCCATTGACGTTTTCTTACCCTCACCTTCTCCTCTTTGACTATACTAAACTCGTTTAGTGTATGTCCGCTTGGACTCGGGACACTAGCGCCCGCCTAGTCCGCGTTACGTTAGTCGCTACCGACTACGCGATCGACTCAGAAGTCGAAACTCCGTCCACTCCTCTTTCACCCTTACCTTTACCGGCCAACTCCGACGTTGACCGGAATTCTGTTCATACTTCTTCACCTTCACCATCACCAACCTCTTCTTCCGCGATGTCAGGATTTAATCCGACCATCTCTTTGACTACCCCTGGATTGGCTCCACCTCCTACGGAGACCAATAACCCACCACCACCGCCTGTTGTAGCGCCGCAGCGAATCGCGCTCCAGGATCGTTTCTATCCCACCCGTTCTGCACTTCCCACCTGCCTTTCTCTTCCACCGGCCAATGGGGATAATTTTGAAATTAAGCCCTACTTCATCAACATGCTTCCACGATTTCATGGGCTTGAATCTGAAGATGCCTATATCTTCATCAATAAATTTCAAAACGTTTGTGCCATGATGAAAACCACCCAGCTGTCGGACGATGCTATACGTCTACGGGTCATTCCGTTCACTTTATGCGATCTTGCTGAAAAATGGCTGTATAGCACCGCTTCCCACTCCATAACCAGTTGGGACGAGTTTGTTAAAGCGTTTCTAAAAAAATTCTATCCGAATCATAAAACCGCAAGGATTCGCAATGAAATCAACCAATTCTCTCAGCTTCCTTCTGAACCCTTCTGGAAGTGCTTTGACCGGTACAAAGACCTTCTTGTTCAGTGTCCTCACCACGGTATAGAGAAATGGCAACTTTGCCAAACCTTATACGAGGGCCTGAACCCAGCAACGAAGCAGTTGTTGGAAACCATCTGTCAGGGCCACTTCCTATCGAAATCTGACGAGGAAGCGTGGCGATTCTTTGATGACCTTGCGGAGCAAACGCTACAATGGGAGAGCACCAGACCGACTTCTTCTTCTTCTACATCCACTTCTACCGGTCAGTCTAGGGTAGGAATTCACCAACTTGATGTCTCTATTGCGATGAAAGCTGAAATGGCTGCAATAACGAGAAAGCTTGAAGCAATAGAGAGCAAATTTTCTTCTCCTGCCCCTGCCCCTGTTCTTCCCCTTCGTACCATCTGCGCTTGTTGTTCCGATACTTCTCACTTAACCGAAGAGTGTTCTTACAATCCACCATCGCAAGGACAGGATCAGGTTAATGCTGCATTCCAGCAAAGACCGAGGAATGATCCATACTCTTCCACCTACAATCCCGGTTGGAGGAACCATCCCAATTTCGCCTGGAATCAGAATCAGAATCAATTCCAAGGCAACAACTTCCAGAGGCCCCCTCCGCCGCAACAACAAGCGCAACAATAAACTCAACATCAATATCAGCAGCCCTTCCAACCCCAACCTTTCCAAAATCAGACGAACAACTTTGCACCCAACAATTCTTTTCCACCAAACAACTTTGTTCCGTCAAACAACGATAAGGTTTCCTCGCTCGAACGAAGTCTGGAGGCGTTCGTGAAACAATCGACACAATCCACCGCCAACATCCAGTCTTCCATTCAGTCCTTAGTGCAACACACTGCCGCACACGGGCAAAGCATCAAGACCATCGAGGCCCAGATTGCACAACTGAATGCGGCCTTAAGCGAGCGAGAGAAGGGGAAGCTTCCGTCCCAACCACTCCCAAATCCCGGTCACCCACTAATGTACATGTTGCTCTTGAACAACAGAATCATAATGTGAGTGCCGTGACCACATTGAGATCGGGAAGGATGCTGCGAAACAACATCGGCACACGGATCGACGATGACACCCCGGCCGCTTCTTCTTCTTCTCCTGCTTCTTCATCTTCTGAGCCTATTCTCCATTCTTCAAAAGGCTCTCCTTCTTCTTCTTCTTCTTCTGCTCTGAACGGACCCACTTCTCACTCCATGAAAACACCTGTTCTGGGATCCGTTCCAACTCCACAATCTCCTCCACAAGCATTAGACTCAACCAATTTTAAAAACGTCCCATTTCCAAACCGGTTGAGGTCTAATAAACAAAATCCTCAAATGGAGAAGATTCTGGAGTTATTTAAGCAGGTTAACATTAACATTCCTCTTTTATATGCTGTCCAACAAGTCCCGTCCTATGCGAAAATCTTAAAAGACTTGTGCACGAAAAAGAGGAAGTCTCAGGTACCCAAGAAAGTTTTCTTGGCTAGTGCTGTGAGTGATGCTCATACCCAATCTTTACCACAAAAACGGAAGGACCCTGGCTGTCCTAGGATTTCAATTACCATTGGCGATAAGAACAACAACCGCGCACTATTAGATCTTGGTGCCAGTGCTAACCTGCTTCCGTACTCAGTATACGAGCAATTAGGCCTAGGAGAGCTGAAACCCACGCACTGCACTCTCCAAATGGCCGACCGATCGATCACCCATCCTAGGGGTGAGCTAGAGGATGTATTAATTAAGGTTGGGGACTTCATATTCTCCGTTGACTTCATTGTATTAGACACACAGCCTGTAGCTAACCCCCGGAATCAAATTCCGGTGATACTCGGTCGCCCATTCCTTGCAACCTCAAATGCTGTGATCAATTGTCGCAATGGTTCGATGAACCTCTCTTTTGGAAACATGACGATTGAACTCAACATTTTTAGGTTGGGGAATCAGCCCGCCGAACCTAATGCTCATATACTGGACGTCTGCTCGATCCAGGAGATCACCCCAGAAGAGTGTGAATTCGAGGAGTTTCAATCGAACACGATAACCTTAACGCCACTAGTGCGTTCCTCTTCGAACCAGCTGCTGTTTCTGCGCCCGACAACGATTATGAATGTTTCACGTTCTCGAACGATCTTAGCCGCTCACAACCCGAGTTTGAATCCTTCGAATTTCCGGATGAGTTACCTGAACCATCCAACTCGGTCGCTTACACTCGTTTTGAACCTTTGCTGGAGTCCTTTGAGTTCGAGACCTCTGCACCAATCTTGCCTTCAATCATTTCACCTCCATCGCTCGAACTCAAGCCTTTGCCGTCTCACCTTAAGTATGCTTACTTAGGTGAAAACGAGACCCTCCCTGTCATCATTTCGTCTTCTCTAGCTCCAGAGCAAGAGAAAGCCCTTCTTGCGGTCTTGCACAACAACAGGCAAGCTTTTGGCTGGTCCATGGCGGACATCAAGGGGATTAGTCCCCTGATCGTTGAACATCACATTCATCTGATGGATGATGCCAAACCAGCCCGGGATCCACAAAGACGTCTCAATCCAGTCATGAAAGAGGCTGTGTAGAAGGATATCGTAAAATGTCTAGATAGTGGTATCATTTACCCTATCTCTGATAGCCAGTGGGTTAGCCCCATCCACATTGTCCCCAAGAAATCAGGTATAACGGTCATAACCAACGAGGCGAACGAGTTAATCCCTACTCGCACCCAAACTGGGTGGCGAGTATGCATTGATTACAGAAAACTCAACGCCGCAACGCGGAAAGACCACATTCCGCTACCTTTCATTGAACAAATGCTTGAACGATTGGCCGGACACGAGTACTACTGCTTTCTTGATGGCTACTCCGGCTATAATCAGATTCCCATCGCCGAAAAAGACCAGGACAAGACCACATTCACTTGTCCTTTCGGCACGTTTGCATATCGTCGCATGCCCTTTGGGTTATGCAATGCGCCCGCTACCTTTCAGCGGTGTATGATGGGAATCTTCTTAGATATGGTGGAAAAATTTCTGGAGATTTTCATGGATGATTTCTCCATCTTCGGCAATTCCTTCAACGAGTGTTTGCTGCATCTTGACGCTGTCCTTACCCGGTGTAAGGACAAGAATCTCACTTTGAATTGGGAGAAGTGCCACTTCATGGTGCGCGAAGGTATTGTCTTAGGACATATCATCTCGCAAAATGGCATAGAGGTTGACAAAGCAAAGATTGAGGTCATTTCCAATCTCCCTCCTCCCCGATGCGTCAGAGATATCCGAGCCTTCCTTGGCCATGCCGGTTTCTATAGACGGTTCATCAAGGACTTTACCAAGATTGCTAGGCTCTTGACTCTTTTGCTGGCCAAGGATACGCCATTCAACTTCAACTCGAGCTGTGTGACTGCATTCGAGTCATTGAAAACCTCACTCACTTCTGCTCCCGTTCTTTCTTCACCTGACTGGACGCACCCATTTGAGATTATCTACGATGCATCCGACTTTGCCATTGGTGTTGTCCTTGGACAACACATCAACAAGATGCCGCACGTAATCTATTATGCGAGCCGAACCCTGAACGTTGCCCAACTCAATTATACAACAACTAAGAAGGAATTCTTGGCTGTTGTATTTGCTTTAGAAAAGTTCAGGCCCTACCTCATCGGCTCTCCAGTCATTGTCTACACCGACCATTCTACTCTGCGCCATCTTTTTGCGAAGAAAGATGCAAAATCTCGGTTAATACGTTGGATCCTCTTGCTTCAAGAGTTTGACCTTGTCATTAAGGACAAACGAGGATGTGAAAACGTAGTTGCCGACCATCTCTCACGACTTCCTTCTTCGCCTTCGCTTCCAATTCCGATCAACGATGTTTTCCCGGATGAACAGCTCTTGACAGTATCTTGCGAACCCTGATTCGCAGATATTGTGAACTATTTGGCCACAGGGTTACTACCGACTGAATGGTCAAGTCAGGACAGACTTCGCTTCTTATCCCAAGTAAAACACTTTTACTGGGACGAACCCTATCTGTTCAAGTACTGTACCGACCAGATTATTCGTCGGTGTGTTCCTGACGAGGAATTCAAGAGTGTGCTGTCATTTTGCCACGATCAAGCATGTGGCGGGCATTTTGGCCCCAGAAAGACAGCTGAGAAGATCTTGCAATGTGGTTTCTACTGGCCACAACTCTTCAAAGACGCTCATGACTATTGCAAGACTTACTCCCGGTGGGCCGGATATCCCGGAGGAACGAGATGCCGCTCCAACCAATCTTGGTTGTGGAGATTTTCGATGTTTGGGGGATAGATTTCATGGGGCCGTTTCCCAGCTCTTTTTGGAACTTGTACATCCTTCTCGCTGTTGATTACGTCTCTAAATGGGTCGAGGCTGTGCCCAGCCGAACTAACGACAACAAGGTTGTCGTTAGGTTTCTTAAAGAAAACATTTTCTCCCGTTTTGGGCACCCCCGAGCGATCATTAGTGGCAATGGAAGTCATTTCTTCAATAAAACTTTCAAGGCCTTGATGAGGAAATACTCCATTAATCATAAGCTCTCTACGCCCTACCACCCCTAAACCTGCGGGCAGGCCGAAGTTTCAAATCGGCAAATCAAGCAGATACTGGAGAAGACGGTTTCCAAGAACCGTAAGGATTGGTCGCTGAAACTCACTGATGCCCTTTAGGCATTTCGAACCGCTTATAAGACCGACCTTGGCATGTCTCCCTGTCGGCTTGTGTACGGAAAAGCCTGCCACCTACCTGTCGAAATAGAGCATCGCGCATTTTAGGCGATAAAGGAACTGAATCTATCTCTCGAAGATGCGGGCAGCCATCGGAAGCTCCAACTGAACGAACTAAGCGAGCTTAGGGATGAGTCTTACGATAACGCGGTTGTCGTTAAGAACCGAACGAAGGTGTTATTAGGTCCACGTTAGCTCTCTCGGTACTTTCGTGGTTGCGGAAACGGTAAAACAAAATTTTTTCTGGACTTGGTAACATGGACCGTAAAAGCCGGATCTTTGCTAAACAATACACTAGCATCCTAACTAGAAATTTATCTACTCGGTTAGGGGTTATACCTCAACTTGAACTCCTTCTCTTCTTGTTGTTCTTCTCCTTGCTTGCTCCAAGGGTTGATCCGGACTTTGGTCACTCAACATGAACTCCTTCTCTTCTTGTTGTTCTTCTCCTTGCTTGCTCCGAGGGTTGATCCGGACTTTGGTCACCCCCGCGGCCTCCTTGAGTCGAAGACGTTCCACCCGAGAGATGTGCACCGAGCTCCACCTCAAGCCGAGATAACTAGGGCAAAGAGATTGCTAATCTAGAAGCCCTAGGTTGTGTAGAAATGATCAATGGATGGTTTTGTCTTTGTGGGATCTTTATCTCTCAACACATGAGATCAAAAGATGAATCAAGAGGAGGAAGAAGAAGGAGGAGCAACAACCATGGTTCATTTCCTTTCTTCTCACTTGAAAAACAAGAGAGAGAATAAGAAATTATGATACAAAGAAAAGTGACCATGGTTGCAATAATGCAAAAACATTATCATTACTAATCCCATCAAGATAAAGTTGATGGCTACAAATGACATGACCATTATCATAACAAAAAGAAAAAGAAAACCAAAGAAAACTTTAGATCTTTCAAGAAGATCCTAGTCAACTTTGGTCAAAAGGTCAACAAAGTCAAGATGGTCAAATGGTCAATGTAATTAGCCATAACATAATTATCAATGAAAGGATTAGTAAATAATGTCCCCGGCTCATAATGGTTTTGACCAAACGAACTGTCAAAACCCTAATGAGTCCGCCTCAAAATGGTTTTGACCGAATCAACTGTCAAAACCCTAATGAGCCTGCCACATAACGGTTTTGGCCGAACCAACTGCCAAAACCCTAATGAGGCACCTCCTCCTTCACCGCTCCAGAAAACTGTGCATACACACCTGCATTCGTATTCCGTAGAATGCGGATGCACAGAAGACAAAAAAAATCCATCCGTGCAATACTAGGATCTGGCTTAAACCAAAGCCCACTAGTATTGCCTGCCCGAACACCACACGCACACAAGTGTACGTTAGTGATCGCAGCCCTGCCGTAAAACCATATGGCCTCTACACGTTTCGCTCAGTGCAGGGAAACTCTCTGTGTGGGACTCTAAAGACTCGACACTACGCTGGCAGTGGGTTTAACCACAGACCGCAAGCGGCACTAGCTGTACGTAACGGTCCCCAGGTAGATGTCGATAAGAAGGCCGATGAGGTAAACCCATCCGAACTCCTACTGAGTCTGTATGTGACAATCTCCATACAGTCCGGTCTGTTCGTCTGATACATCGCATGGCGGGCCTAGGGGGGCGGTAAATGTCAGTCCCCTAATAGCGGTACAAGTCGTGTCGGAGTGAAGCCCAATACACTCTGAGATAACACTGGAAACCTACCAGTATATCTCGCTTGCCCTGGCCAGGGACTACTCGTGTAATGGCTCTCCTAGACACAGCGCGATGTCAACCCCCAATACCGGGAGAGACGAATCCTGTCTAACCGTCACTGCCTCCAAGTGTTTGGGGACTGCACCCAACTACTACCTGTTTATACGACTCAGTAGAGCCGTGGTAGGGTAGTAATCAAGGAACGGTGGGAACACACTCGAGGCGAAATGACAGTGTCAAGTCAGCGGACTAAGCTCTACTCATGTCACTTGGGAACTGATAACTGACGAGAGGTATAATACCTACCATCAGTTCCCGACGAGTCCTGTCCAGTGTACTCGTAACCTAACGAGCACCCGCATACTATCTTAAGTACGACGTACAGACGGCTGTGGGACAGACCGTCTCCCGTGCTGGGATGAGAAGCGCATACGCTAGTCTACTCCGGAGTATCGATGTCCTATCTCGATACTCCCACGACTAGGGACGTGTATAAGGATGTGCTTGTAGATTACCCAGCCCCCACGAGTGTGATCGCCATCACAACGCCGGTAATCAAGCAAAGATCCTAAGGGCTCTACTAATGCGTATAGGTGATATAATAAATAAACACACATGTACACATTAAAGCAGAGACAAACCAAGTAGCATACTACTATATTGAGCAAGATTGTCTGTACAACTGTGAATATCCCAAGTTTCCATCAAGTAATATACATACTAGTATGATACAGTAATGGCCTCTAGGGCATATACACTAACAATCTCCCACTTGCACTAAGGCCATGTACTGGCGTATTGAAGACCTATCATCTCGATCAGCCGCTCGAACTGAGTCTGGGGCAAGGCCTTCGTGAATGGGTCCGCTGTGTTGTCCTTTGTGTCCACTCTCCGCACCTCGATCTCCTGGCGATCGATGATCTCCCTGATCAGGTGATACCGCCTTAAGATGTGCCTGGATTTCTGATGGGACCTTGGTTCCTTCGCTAAAGCTATAGCCCCATTGTTATCGCAATACAAAGGTATTGGGTCAATAATGGATGGAACCACCTGAAGTTCACTGATGAACTTCTTTATCCAGACCGCCTCTTTTGCGGCATCGCTTGCAGCAATGTATTCAGCCTCCATCGTCGAGTCTGCGACGGTATCCTGCTTGGAACTCCTCCAACATACCGCCCCTCCGTTGAGGGTAAACACAAAACCCGAGATAGACTTGCTGTCATCTTTGTCACTCTGGAAGCTTGAATAGGTAAAGGACTCGACCCTGAGGTCTCCATTACCGTAAACCAGGAACATCTACTTAGTCCTTCTCAGGAACTTGAGAATGTTCTTCACTGCTGTCCAGTGGTCCTCCCCTGGGTCTGACTGATACCGGCTTACCGCGCTCAGCGCGTAAGCTACATCTGGTCTTGTACATAGCATTGCATACATTATAGATCCTACCGCCGAAGCGTAGGGTATAGTGCTCATGCGAACCCTCTCCTCGTCAGTCTTAGGAGACATCTTCTTGGAGAGGGTAATTCCGTGCAATGCGGGTATGTTACCGCGCTTGGAACCCTCCATACTAAATCTCTTTAGTACGGTCTCTATGTACCTGGACTGCGAAAGTCTCAGTGGTCTCTTGGATCTGTCTCTATAGATCTTGATCCCCAGAATGTACGAGGCATCACCCAGGTCCTTCATGGAGAACCGTTGTGACAAAAATAGCTTGACCGATTGTAGCATAGGAATGTCATTTCCTATCAAAAGAATGTCGTCCACGTACAAGACTAGGAATACGACAGTTCGTCCTACAATCTTCTTATAGACACAGGGTTCATCCTCGTTCTTGATGAAATCAAATTCCTTGATTACCTCATCAAAACAGATGTTCCAGCTCCGCGATGCCTGCTTTAATCCATAAATGGATTTAAGCAACTTGCACACCTTCCCGCTGCTCCCACTGTCTACGAAACCTTCTGGTTGATCCATGTAAACGCACTCTTCCAAACAACCGTTTAGGAAAGCCGTTTTAACATCCATCTGCCAGATTTCATAGTCATGGAAGGCAGCAATGGCAAGTAGGATCCGAATGGATTTGAGCATAGCCACCGGAGAAAAAGTTTCATCATAGTCCAAACCAGGTCTTTGACGAAAACCTTTTGCAACGAGTCTAGCTTTATAGGTCTCCACCTGCCCATCTACACCAAGTTTCCTTTTGTAGATCCATTTGCATCCAACGGGTTTTACCCCAGGTGGAGCAATATCCAAGGTCCACACTTTATTGGCGTACATGGACTCCATTTCGGATTGCATTGCTTCCTGCCACTTATCAGAGTCCCTACTGATAACGGCCTGCCTGAAACTGGTAGGGTCATCTTCTTCCAAGATGCAATCCTCTCGATCCCTGTCTATTAGAAAACCGTAGTATCTCTCGGGCGGATGAGAAATCCTACCAGATCTGCGGAGTGGCTGAGGTTCGTCTGGGGTTATTGAATCCTGAGGTTCTGTTAAATTTTCAGTTTCAGTTTGTGGTCGCTGAATTTCTTCTAATTCTACCGTGCTCCCACTAATTTCTTTTGCAAGAAACTCCGTTTCTAAGAAAACGGCATGCTGAGCAACAAACACCTTCTGTTCCTCGGTGTGGTAGAATAGATATCCATAACCATTCTTTGGATATCCCACAAACTTACATAAAACTGACCGTGCCTCTAGTTTATCCGGTTTATGCGTTTTAACATAAGCCGGACAACCCCATATCTTAAATCTTTTAAGATATGGCATTTTTCCATTCCATATCTCGAACGGAGTCTTAGGCACTGATTTAGACGGAACATCATTCAATAGGTATGCTGCTGTCAATAGCGCATGTCCCCAAAATGAAAGAGGCAACTCGGCATTACTCATCATGGAGCGAACCATATCTAGAAGGGTACGATTCCTCCTCTCCGATACACCGTTGTGCTGTGGTGTATAAGGAGGAGTAAGCTGAGAGAGAATACCATTCTCTTTTAAGTAATCTAGGAATTCCGTGCTTAAGTACTCCCCTCCCCTGTCAGACCGGAGGATCTTGATACTTTTGCCTGTCTGGTTCTCTACTTCGTTTCTAAATTCCTTGAATTTCTCAAAAGCTTCAGATTTGTGTTTCATCAGATACACATATCCGAACCTACAGAGATCGTCAGTGAATGTGATGAAGTACGAGAACCCACCCCTTGCATGTATAGACATCGGACCGCATACATCACTATGTACGAGTCCCAAGAGCTCGGTTGCACTTTCTCCATGTCCGGTGAACGGAGATTTGGTCATCTTCCCTTTGAGACAAGACTGACAAGTTTCATAAGATGAAAACTCGAACGCATTCAAGAGTCCATCTTTATGCAACTTACTCAATCTTTTCTCTCCGATATGACCAAGTCTACAATGCCACAAGTAGGATTCATTCGTATCTGAATTCTTCCTCTTGCGTGTGTTTTGTATATTGAGAACTGTATTCTGATTTAGAACGTAGATACCATTACACAGTGTACCCTCTGCAACCAGTACCTTATGAAGGTAAATGTTCATGATATTCTTTTCAAGAACAAAGTTATATCCATCTTTATCGAGTAAAGAAACTGATATGATGTTGCAAACCATGGAGGGCACATAGTAGCAATCGTTCAAAATCATAGTCTTGCCATTTGGCAATACTACGTGATATTCACCGACGGCTGCCGCATTAACTTGTGCTCCGTTCGCTACTCTGAGCGACATATCACCCGGTGCAACTTTCCTACTTTTTCTCAGTCCCTGCAATAAATTACAGATATGAGATCCTGATCCGGTATCAAGTACCCAGGAGGTAGGGCTGACCGTAAAACAGTTCTCAATTACAAGAACACCTGAAGTAGATGCAAAACCATTCTTCTTCTTCAACTGGGTATCCTGGAAATCCATACAATCCCCTTTCCCATTCTCATACTCATGACTGTTGTCACAAGTTAGAGCTGAACTAACTTTCCCCAGCCCCGAAAAAGAATTTGGATCGGTCAAGCGATACATTTTATTATCTTGATTAGGGCGTGAAAAGGTTGCTGCCTGGAGAGAGAGAAAAGAAACACTCAGCATATGCTCTTGCAAGATTAGATTGGTTTATTAGTTTATCTAACCAGGATGTCTCCCACTGTTTCCTCAAATTCTTCTTAAAACCCTTTAAAAGAAGAACTAGCCGGGATTTAATTCACGTCACAATACTTGCTTAACCTTTCAACCTGGCTAGTGTCGGTACTTCGAGGGAGGTTTTCCAACGCTTTCGCGAAGTTCCTTAATTTAAGAACCTCTTTTCCCTGGGGGCGTAGCCCCGCTAACTCCTTTCTAGACACCTACTAGGTTTATAGCATTGATCGTTAAGTGAAATAATCTTCCGAGAGTAAACCAACTAATCAGTGGGATCGGGATCCAACTGTCATTGTGTGATAACCTAGATGGAATCCACTCTAGTCACCACACTCCAGAAGGTATGCTAAATCTGCAAGTTTCAGTTCTTTTGAAACTCCCGATGTGGTTTTTGCCCCTAACGGTTCATGACCTTGACTAGGTCAACAAGCCACAAACTGTTAAACAAGTTCTACCCATCATAATCCTGATTGCATTAGACCCACCCGTACGTGCCCTTGACTAGGTCAACAAGGCCGCACGACTGTCCTAACCAATCACATTTGCAATCCACAGAAAAATATTATTTAGCTACCGTTCACTACGCCTTGACTAGGTCAACAAACGCAGCACGAAAACTAAATAATATTAATCCGAAACGACGGAGGGCTACGGCTGGGTTTTTGGCAAAAAACCCGTTAACGTAATGAACTTGATATCGTTGAAGGAACATGATTGCACCTTTTTGAAAATATAGTGGCGAAAACTTTTGCTAAAGAGGTCACTCCCTGTGAAGGGATCTCGGCTCTTTCCTCGTCGAATGAGGTGCAGGATATTCCAAACTGAATACCTCGATGCAAAGCAAGAATAATCGACTATAGTGAAGTTATTACCCTGACGCAAACTTTTGTCCAAGGGGTCACTCCCGATGAAGGGATCTCGGCCGTTGCCTCGTCGACTGAGGTGCTGGGCATTCATAACCGAATACCTCGATGCAAAACAAAAAATTGAACGTCCTTGCAATAACAGCTTTTTGAAAAACTTGTTCCAACAACGTCTTTTAGGTTTATTTTCTTGCATTAGTTCTGTTAATGCGTCCCATCATTTAAATCCTACCATTGCGGAAAACAACCAAAATATGACGTACGCTTATGCCATTCGCATTCGCCACGGGGCCCCGTCATCACCCGTTAGGTTACTTAACTAACGACAGAGCGGGGGCTGGGCTAGCGCGGCTGTAAAACATAAGCAACGCCTAAATAGTTATTATTATATAGCAATGATAACCAATCCAGATCACAGATGAACACTTTGGATATACTAGGAACCCGCGATTCGTTCGAGCCTGCAACGAAAAACGGATTACACGGTCGCGATGAATAGCCAATACCCCACCCAAGACCCCTACGGGTGCGGCAAACTACCCGCCAAGTACCCGAAGCGAAGCAACCTCCTTCAACGCCGTGAGTAGGCCACTCGGCACTTCAAGATACCCGGTAGTTTGGGCACCCCCTCTATGGGTCTATCCTATGAGCAAAAACAGTAAAAAGAATTATACAATGACGGCTACAACCCCGACCCGGTTGTGCGGCCATACAAATAATATTACATCAATTTACAAATTTATTACATGAATGAAAGAAAAAGAAACTCTCATCTCACATCCACCCCGGCTATTCATCCGCGACAATCCAACGAGTTCATATATACAAACCATCATCAACACAGATCACAGATATGTATAACCCCCACTAATCAACGTATAGCGATTAGTAGACGTTCAATACACATATAACATTATAGAGATAACCATTAGCCAAAGTCTACAAAACATCGACCAAAAATACGGATTTTTGAGCCCCAAAAACAAATTTTGCTTTCTGGAAAATCTGGGCAGAAAAGTCATATACCAAAAATCCTAAAAACCCATCAGAAAAAAACTGCAACAAAGATGATCCACGGCCGAGTCAACTCGGCCGCGGTTCCGCGGCAGAAGCAAGCTTCTGCCGCGGAACCGCGGTGAGTTGGTCGACTCGTGCGATCATTTTTCTTGCCTGTTCTAATAAAAGCCTGAGCCGATTTTTAAGACATGATTTATTATCTTTTGAGCAGAAAAAAAATCGGCAGAGAATCAGGGTTTCCGTGGTGTTTTTTCGGTTTTTCGTTCGGTCGATGTTCTAAACACTTCGCTAACATGCTAGGGTGTGTTTAGTTAGGCTCTGATACCACTGTTAGGTCCACGTTACCTATCCCGGTACTTTCGGGGTTGCGGAAACGGTAAAACAAAAAAATTTCTGGACTTGGTAACATGGACCGTAAAAGCCGGATCTTTGCTAAACAATACACTAGCATCCTAACTAGAGATTTATCTACTCTGTTAGGGGTTATACCTCAACTTGAACTCCTTCTCTTCTTGTTGTTCTTCTCCTTGCTTGCTCCAAGGGTTGATCCGGACTTTGGTCACTCAACATGAACTCCTTCTCTTCTTGTTGTTCTTCTCCTTGCTTGCTCCGAGGGTTGATCCGGACTTTGGTCACCTCCGCGGCCTCCTTGAGTCGAAGACGATCCACCCGAGAGATGTGCACCGAGCTCCACCTCGAGCCGAGATAACTAGGGCAAAGAGATTGCTAATCTAGAAGCCCTAGGTTGTGTAGAAATGATCAATGGATGGTTTTGTCTTTGTGGGATCTTTATCTCTCAACACATGAGATCAAAAGATGAATCAAGAGGAGGAAGAAGAAGGAGGAGCAAAAACCATGGTTCATTTCTTTTCTTCTCACTTGAAAAACAAGAGAGAGAATGAGAAAGAAATTATGATACAAAGAAAAGTGACCATGGTTGCAATAATGCAAAAACATTATCATTACTAATCCCATCAAGATAAAGTTGATGGCTACAAATGACATGACCATTATCATAACAAAAAGAAAAAGAAAACCAAAGAATACTTTAGATCTTTCAAGAAAATCCTAGTCAACTTTGGTCAAAAGGTCAACAAAGTCAAGATGGTCAAATGGTCAATGTAATTAGCCATAACATAATTATCAATGAAAGGATTAGTAAATAATGTCCCCGGCACATAATGGTTTTGACCAAACGAACTGTCAAAACCCTAATGAGTCCGCCTCAAAATGGTTTTGACCGAATCAACTGTCAAAACCCTAATGAGCCTGCCACATAACGGTTTTGGCCGAACCTGAAAGGTTCCTAGGCACCTAAAGGAGGTCTCGCAAGGCATCAACCATGCCAATTTGAAAATTTAATGGTGCCGAGAAACCCTAACAAGATCATTGGCTAGAATTTTAGGCGACAAAGCAACTAGTTAACTACTTTAACTAAAAGTAAACGAACATACAACCTTTGTAGATCCGTTTCTCCACCTCCATAGCTCCGCAATGAAGTCTCCTCGCTGTCCATATCAAATCCCGGGCTCTAGCGTCGGCTTCATCGGAGAAAAAGCGGGCTAGGTCATCGACGACGTGCCGAAGATGATCTACGTCGAGGCATCACTAGATCAAGCTCCACCTTCACCAAGCCATGAAAACTTGTGAAGGAAACACCCTATACTACTTGGCAAGAGGTAGAGGATGAAGAAATAGGAAGTGGGTTCACTTTAGAATTGGATTTCTCACTCTTTTTCATCAATCACCATTGATGAAGTGAAGCTTTCTTCAAGTGATGAAGAAGAAGAAGAAGAATGAATATTATGATAAGTGTTAATTGAATAGAATAGAAAATCAATTCTTATCATAATATTAACTATAGTTATGTGTAGAGAATTGACCAAGGTTAAAGGAATGGTTAGGGTTAAGCATGAAGACAAGAGCGGTTACAAAGTCAAAGCTTCATGAAGCTTCAACTAGAAACAAAGAAAGCCACCATTCTCTTCATGCATATTATTTTCCAAAAATAATAGATAAATAAATAAGTGAAAAAAACAAAACCCTAACCATTATCATGTAACCATGGTTTGATCTTTACACAAAAACCCTAGCAAACATGTATCATCAAACATGATACAATCAAGTGCACAAAAGTATATCACATATACAATGTGTACATCCGAGTGAGAATATCCATTTAAATGAACCTATATTAATTAATTTAAAGTGATATATCAAATATATAATTATACATTAAATCACTAAATCAACACTTGATTTAACGATCCGGTCATATCGCATATAACCGACTAATATCTTTAGTAACAACTTATCGAATCAACACTTGATCCGATAACCGGCTATAACGCATATAACCGATCAATGTTACAAATCGCGAGAATCAAATACAGTATCACATACTGGTATTATTCTCGGTCCCGCACATATCTCATATGCGCTCCTATTTCGTTTTGCTTGAGCCAGGAAACCTCTGTGTAGGACTCTAAAGACTCGTCAATACACCGGCAGCAGGTGATGATCATATCAAACACCCACAAGCCAAAAGCGGTCTGCTAAACGTAACGGCCACCCGGGTATTGAGCGATCAGAAGATCGACGAGCAAGCCCGCTCACACTCCAGTGAATCCAACCAGTAACACTACCGTACTGTCCGGTCTCGTCGTCTGATATGTCGCATATCTTGCCTAGGGGTGGTAAACGTCAGACCCCAATAGCTCGATAAGTCGTGTCGATATGAGGTCTATAACCATTCGAGAAACTACTGGTAACACTTACCAGTAAATCTCAGCAACCCTGGCCAGGGATTTCCGGTTATAGCCAATCGAACACAGCGCAACATCAACCCCCTATACCGGGAGAGACGAATCCCCTCCTATCGCTCATTGCCTCCATGTGACTCGGGACTGTACCCATAAACCACCGTTTTGCATGCCCTCTTGGACGTGGTAAGATGGAAATCAAAGCACAGTGGGAACCACACAAGACTCTATGACGATCTCGGGTCAACAGACTACTCTGTACCAGTGTCACCAGAGAACTGCCATCTGACGTAAGGTATAATACCATCTGGGAGTTCTCGGCGAGTCCGTCCAGTGTACCCAGTCTCTACTGAGCACCTGTATATCATCTCTGATGTCAAACACCGATGGATATGGGATCATCCATCGCCCATCTGTATGGGTCGAGAAGGTACACGCTAGTCTACTCTGGTATATCGATGCCCCATCTCGATACACCCACGACTAGGGACTTTCAAGGATGTACTTATGGACTACCATGTCCCCACTAGTATGATCCGCATCATAGTCCAGGTAGTCAAGTAATCATCCTAAGGGCTTTACCAACATGTAATAGAGAGACAATATGTGTACACGTTAAGGTAAAGAGCAACCAGATAGCATACTATCATGTCGAGCAAGAAAGTCCTCCCTATATATGTCCCAGCATCCACTACAATATACATCCAATGTACAGTAATGGCCTCTAGGGCATACATATAACTAACAATCTCCCACTTTCACTAGGGCCATCTATAGCAGTGGTTGTAGTATCTCATACTCAACCATCCCATAAAAGTCTCTCTCTGGGAATAGGCCTTCGTGAGTGGATCCGCCGTGTTGTCTACTGAGTCTACTCTCCTAACCTCGATCCTTTAGAGATCAACCATCTCCATGATCAAGTGATACTGCCTTAGAATATGTCTGGATCACTGATGGGACCTACGTTCCTTGGCATAAGCCACAACTCCATTGTCACACAATGGGAGGAACATAGTTCATCTCATGAACCAATATGCACCCAAACAGCCTCTTTGGTAGCATCTGAAGTAGCGATGTTTCCTGCCTTTATCGTCTAGTATGTCACGGCATCTTGCTTGGAACTCTTCCAACATACCGTCCCTTTACTGAGGGTAAAGACAATTCCTGTGACTGACATTCAGTCGTCTTTATCACCCTGGAACACTTCCAGTGATTCTCCCCAGGATCAATTGATACCATCTCACTACAATTAGTGAGTATCCTAACATCCAATTAGATCTATCTCATAGATCCAAAACCCAGGATTTAGTAGGTATCATTTTGATCCTATACGGAGAATCTTTGTGATAATCGGAGATTGATCGAGCGTAGCATAGGAAACTCCTTTCTTATCAAGAGTATGTCATCCACGTACTCTACGAGGATCACCACCATACTCCCTACTACCTTTTTGTTTATACAAGGTTCATCTACCATTTTGATGATGTCAAACTCTTTGACTAATCCATCAAAACAGATGTTCCATCTCCGCGATGCCTGCTTTAATCCTATAAATCATCTTGCATGCGTTTCCGCTGCTCCCACTGTCTACGAAGTCCTCTGGTTGTGTACTTATAGACGCACTCTTCTGAAACATCATTTAGAAAAGCAGTCATGACACCCAACCACCAGATATCGTAGTCATGGTATGTAGCCGTGACAAGTAGTATCTGGATGGACTTAAGCATAGCTACTTGAAAAGGTTTCATCATTATCCACACCTAGTCAATGATGCAAACTTTTAACAAGTCTAGCTTTGAAAGTCTCAACTTTTCCATCTACACCAAGTAATCTTTTCAAGATATACTTGCTCCTGATGGGGATTTAACCCTTCAGATATAGCAACTAAAGTCCTTACTTTGTTGGTGTATAAGGATTCCATTTCAGATCGATAAGCATCCAGCCATTCTTACAGAGTCACACTCCTGATGGCCAGCTCGAAACTAGTTAGGTCATCATCTCATGATGCAATCCTCGCTCCCACTGTCATAGAGAAACCGAAGTATCTCTCAGGTGGGTGAGGAACCATACTAGATCGGCGGAGAGGCTGGGGTTCATTGGAATCTATTGAATCCGTTGGTTTTATCAAATCATCAGCTGCAGTTTGTATAGCTGGAACCTTTCTAATTCTACTTAACAGACCTTGCCTCGAGCGTGTCCGGATTTTGCTTTTAGACATAGGCCGGACAACCCCAAATCTTAACTAACTTAAGACATGGGCTCTTCCCATTCCATATCACATATGAAGCGGTAGGCAACTGATTTGATTGGAACCCTATTCAATAGGTATGCAACTTCTCAAGTGCATAACCCCCTAAGGAAAAAGGTAACTCAGTAGTACTCATCATAGAGCACACCATATCAAATAGGGTGTATCTGCTCCGCCCCGACATACCATCGTGCAATGGTGTATACGGAGGAGTAATGCTGAGAGAGAATCTCATTCTCCTTTAGAATAGTCCAGAAATTCTATGCACAAGTATTCTCCTCCTTGATCTCATCATAGGACATAATACTTATACCCGTATTTTGGTTCTCTACTTCTAACTTATATTCTGTGAATATCACAAAAGGTTCGGACTTGTGTTTCAACAGGAACATATCTCTGAATCTTGAGAGATTATCAGAGAATGTAACGAAGTACAAAGAAGCGGTCTTGGCATGTGTAGACAGGGGACCTACATACATCAACATGTATCATCCCAAGAGTTCATTAACTCTTTCTCTGTTTCCAATAAACGGAGCTATGGTCATTTTATCTTTGTGACATGACTGGCAAGTTTCATAAGATGTAAATTCAAACTGATTTAAATATGCATCTAAATGTAACTTCAGCCAGTCGGGTCGCATTGATATGACCTAGTCTACAATGCCTTAAGAAGGATCCGTTCATTTCTGAACTACTTCCTCTTATGTGTGTTCCGTATACTAAGAACTGTAGTTTGATTTAGAACATTAATGCTTTTAGATAACGTGCCTGAACCGATCAACTTTTGATATAGGAAATGTTCAAAACATTATCCAACAATACAAAATTTTATCATTTCTTTATTAATAAAGAGACTGATATGATTTTGTATATCAGGTTCGGTATCTAATAACATTCGTTCAGAATCAATGTATTGGTAATACAGGGTGACAGTGACCAACAGACTTGGCTGCAACACTTGCCCCGTTTTCTGCCTCATGAAAATTATCACCCGTTCTCAGTTTTTCTACCCTTTTGTAGCCCTATGTAACAGATTACATATCTGGGATCCTGATCCGGTATCATATACCCAGGATACGGAGGATACTGAGAAACAGTTCTGTATAATGAACACACCCGAAGATGATGCATCAGCATGCACTCTCTTCATTTGGGCGGCACGGGAAATCTGGTATTCCCCAATTTCCTTCTCTGTCTTATAACAATTATAAGTTGGAGCGGGACCAACATTCTCCAGCTCAGTATAACAAGCGGGTTCGGTCAATATATCCGTTTTATTATCTTTATTAAGGCGTGATATGGTCGCTACCTGGAGAGAGAGAGAAGAAAACACTCAGCGTGCGCTCTTGCAAGAATAGATTGGTTATTATTTTATCTAATCAGGATGGCTCCCACTGCTTTTTATCAAATCTTCCTTCAAACCCTAAAAGGAAAGACTAGCCGGGATTAATTACACACTACAAGTTCGCCAATCATTCAGCCAGGCCAGTGTCGATACTTTGAGGGAGGTCCCCCGTGCTTTCGCACGAACCTAATTAATGTAAACCTCATTTTCCTAGAGGCGTAACCTCGTTAACACCTTTCTAGACACCTACTTGATCGGCTAATTGTAATGTGTAAAACTCTCCTAGGAGTAACTCTTACTCGCAGTGAGTATCGGGATCCAACTATCTCATAGAATGTATGCAATCTCATTGCAAATTTCAACACTTGAAATTCCCGATAATTTTGCCCCTAGCGTCCTATGACCTTGACGCAGACCAACAAACCATAGTCCGCTAGTCAAGTTCAACCTGTCATTTCCTGATTGAATTAAACCCACCCGCACGACCCTTGACGCAGGCCAACAAAGTCGCACGACTACCCTAATCCAATCTGCATCATATGCATAAGCAGATAAATACTAGTTAGCTACCGCACACTACGCCTTGACGCAGGACAACAAACGTAGCACGAATACTAAATAGGACTTATCTGAAATGACGGAGGGCTACGACAGGTTTTTCTGAAAACCTATTGCGTAATGAACTTGATATCGTTGTAGAATTGAATAATTTTGAAATGGAGTGTTTTTGAGGCTTTTCTAGTTTTGCTAAAGGAGTCACTCCCGGTGAATGGATCGTCGGTCCTTTCCTCGTCAAATGAGGTGCGGGATATATCATATATATCACTGTGCAAAGCAAAAACTCTTAAAAGCAATCAAAAGACAAACCGAATGTGTAGCATCTGCCAGTTATTGCTAAAGGAGTCACTCCCGATGAAGAGATCTCGGTCCTTTCCTTATCGAATAAGGTGCAGGATATATCACATATACCGCTGTACAAAGCAAGAACTGTAGCTACCTGTTTTATTTTGAAATTCGATTCTACAACATCTTAGGTTTCTTTTATTTCATTAATCTCATTAATGAAGTCCCATCATTTAAGTACCTAAACATCACAGATAAATACGACGTACACTTATGCCATCCGCATTCGCCTCGATGTCCTCTCGTGCACCGTTAGGTTAGGTAACTAACGGCAGAGCAGGGCAGGGCTAGCGCGGGTGCAAAACATAAGTAACGCCTATATAATATATCATATATACTATATACAGTATCCATCAAGGAACATCACATGATCACATCACAGATATCGCAGCAGAAGAATCATATGAAATATTGGATATACTAGGACGTCCGTGTTTTCAATACGAGCCAGTATAAAACACGGATTCCACGGTCGCGATGAATAGCCAAACCCACGCCCCTAGACCCCTACGAGAGCGGCAAGCAACCCTACCAATTCTAGAGTTAGCAGACCCGGACTCGACTCCTCGAGTTGGTCTCCCACTGAACTCCAGAACCCGGTTACTTGTGCTCTCCTCCTTGGGTCTACCCTAGTGCGGAAAAGTAAATAATATACAAACGGTGACAACTTCCGCTACCTGGAAGTGTCCCAATAAAAGAATATTACATACAGTTTTTACATGAATGAAAATGAAAAACACTCATCTCATATAAAAACCCTCCGGCTATTCAAACACGACGATCCAATATAACATATCCAGCAACACATAACATCACATGTCATCAACGTAAGTAAATATGCGCATCCCAATTGTCGTTAACATATAGCAACGAAACCGGCGATATCACATATTACACTTACGGTCACAGAAAAGAAAGTGTAAAACTACAACAGTTGGAATCCACAACCGCCTCAGACATCGCATGCCTGACCAAATGAATTACTTAGACATCGCATGCCTAACAATTATAAACCCCGCATTTTAGTCTCAAAATCGAAAACACTTTTCAATATCAAGTCGGGCAATTCAACAAGATTCCCGACATCCTGATCGAATGCTCGTCGCAAACTTCAGTAGGCGGTTGCATCCCCGATACCGTCGACGAAGTGAACCAAGGCGGAACACCGCTACCGCGAGCACCCGAACGGATGCTTTCGGCGATGGGGTTCTCCTACAGTCACTTGGTCGGGGCTATGGAGTGAGGCTGTCTATTAAGTTTACCCGGCGAGTATCCGCGTACACTACGTGATTGCGACGGACTTTTGATCACATCAAAATTCCGTAGCAACCGATCAAGTGAGACTAAACTGCTATGTTTATAACATTCATTCAGTTATCTCATAACTACTTGTGAATTCCAATTATTGTTTCACATTCCGGATAAATAGAAAATGTCGAACTTTCCGATCGAACAATCGAACACCCAAGTTTTCCCGATACAGATCAACACATGAAACAAGTCTAAAAACATTCAGTTCGTGCCTCAGTACCAACGGTCCAGCCGTAGAAGGGTCAAGCCAACGCCTTACATGTGGCACGCCGTACTGCCCCAAACCCGATGGTTCAAAGGGCAGTTCAAGACGGTCACATAATCGAGTTAAGGTTTGTTGTCTTCTAGAGGGACCATCGCGTTACTTGCACTACTTAGAACGTCTTTAAACCACGGAAAAATCCAACACTTGGAAATTTCCCGGCAGTGGAAAAATTGGGTATTTATATCCGGTCGAACTTTTTAACATATTCAAAAATTATCCGGAAAAACACACTGACAAAATTAGACTATCTGATCGAAACACGGAATCCCCAATACAACCCAGAAATTTCAACTCTTGAATAAATATTAAAAATTCCCAGGAAAACCAGCACTGCAAAGTAGGAGTTACTGTGCAAAAATCAATGCATGAAGAGACTAAATGAGCGCGGAACCGCGTCAATAGGCGGCTAATGCCGCGGTTCCGCCGCGCTTTAGAAAGATCATTAAATAATTTTTGCACCGTAATTCTTAGAATTTCCTGCTGAATTTTTTAAGAATTTTTAATTTGGAAAAAACCGCTTTTTCAGAAAAAGTCCAGAGAGGGTTAAAAGTCAGGGTTTCGGGGTTCGATCGGGTTTCTAACATCGTCTACGCATCGCCTAAGGCTCTAGCTAGGCTCTGATACCAGTGAAAGGTTCCTAGGAACCCCAAGGAGGTCTCACAAGGCATCAACCATGCCAATTTGAAAATTTAACGGTGCCGAGAAACCCTAAATAAATCATTGGCTAGAATTTTAGGCGACAAAGCAACTAGTTAACTACTTTAACTAAAAATAAACGAACATACAACCTTTGTAGATCCGTTTCTCCAGCTCCATAGCTCCGCAATGAAGTCTCCTCGCTGTCCATATCAAATCCCGGGCTCTAGCGTCGGCTTCATCGGAGAAAAAGCGGGCTAGGTCATCGACGACGTGCCGAAGATGATCTACGTCGAGGCATCACTAGATCAAGCTCCACCTTCACCAAGCCATGAAAACTTGTGAAGGAAACACCCTATACTACTTGGCAAGAGGTAGAGGATGAAGAAATAGGAAGTGGGTTCACTTTAGAATTGGATTTCTCACTCTTTTTCATCAATCACCATTGATGAAGTGAAGCTTTCTTCAAGTGATGAAGAAGAAGAAGAAGAATGAATATTATGATAAGTGTTAATTGAATAGAATAGAAAATCAATTCTTATCATAATATTAACTATAGTTATGTGTAGAGAATTGACCAAGGTTAAAGGAATGGTTAGGGTTAAGCATGAAGACAAGAGTGGTTACAAAGTCAAAGCTTCATGAAGCTTCAACTAGAAACAAAGAAAGCCACCATTCTCTTCATGCATATTATTTTCCAAAAAGAATAGATAAATAAATAAGTGAATAAAATAAAACCCTAACCATTATCATATAACCATGGTTTGATCTTTACACAAAAACCCTAGCAAACATGTATCATCAAACATGATACAATCAAGTGCACAAAAGTATATCACATATACAATGTGTACATCCGAGTGAGAATATCCATTTAAACGAACCTATATTAGTTAATGTAAAGTGATATATCAAATATATAATTATACATTAAATCACTAAATCAACACTTGATTTAACGATCCGGTCATATCGCATATAACCGACTAATATCTTTATTAACAACTTATCGAATCAACACTTGATCCGATAACCCGGCTATAACGCATATAACCGATCAATGTTACAAATCGCGAGAATCAAATACAGTATCACATACTGGTATTATTCTCGGTCCCGCACATATCTCATATGCGCTCCTATTTCGTTTTGCTAGAGCCGGAAGCCTCTGTGTAGAACTCTAAAGACTCGTCAATACGCCGGCAGCAGGTGATGATCATATCAAACACCCACAAGCCGCAAGCGGTCTGCTAAACGTAACGGCCACCCGGGTATTGAGCGATCAGAAGATCGACGAGCAAGCCCGCTCACACTCCAGTGAATCCAACTAGTAACACTACCGTACAGTCCGGTCTCGTCGTCTGATATGTCGCATATCTTACCTAGGGGTGGTAAACGTCAGACCCCATTAGCTCGATAAGTCGTGTCGATATGAGGACTATAACCATTCGAGAAGCTACTGGTAACATTTACCAGTAAATCTCAGCAACCCTGGCCAGGGATTTCCGGTTATAGCCAATCGAACACAGCGCAACATCAACCCCCTATACCGGGAGAGACGAATCCCCTCCTATCGCTCATTGCCTCCATGTGACTCGGGACTGTACCCAAAAACCACCGTTTTGCACGCCCTCTTGGACGTGGTAAGATGGAAATCAAAGCACAGTGGGAACCACACAAGACTCTATGACGATCTCGGGTCAACAGACTACTCTGTACCAGTGTCACCAGAGAACTGCCATCTGACGTAAGGTATAATACCATCTGGGAGTTCTCGGCGAGTCCGTCCAGTGTACCCAGTCTCTACTGAGCACCCGTATATCATCTCTGATGTCAAACACCGATGGATATGGGATCATCCATCGCCCATCTGTATGGGTCGAGAAGGTACACGCTAGTCTACTCTGGTATATCGATGCCCCATCTCGATACACCCACGACTAGGGACTTTCAAGGATGTACTTATGGACTACCATATCCCCACTAGTATGATCCGCATCATAGTCCAGGTAGTCAAGTACTCATCCTAAGGGCTTTACCAACATGTAATAGAGAGACAATCTGTGTACACGTTAAGGTAAAGAGCAACCAGATAGCATACTATCATGTCGAGCAAGAAAGTCCTCCCTATATATGTCCCAGCATCCACTACAATATACATCCAATGTACAGTAATGGCCTCTAGGGCATACATATAACTAACAGAACCAACTGCCAAACCCCTAATGAGGCACCTCCTCCTTCACCGCTCCAGAAAACTGTGCATACACACCTGCATCCGTATTCCGTAGAATGCGGATGCACAGAAGACAAAACAAATCCATCCGTGCAATACTAGGATTTGGCTTAAACCAAAGCCCACTAGTATTTCCTGCCCGAACACCACACGCACACAAGTGTACGTAAGTGATCGCAGCCCTGCCGTAAAACCATACGGCCTCTACACGTTTCGCTCAGTGCAGGGAAACTCTATGTGTGGGACTCTAAAGACTCGACACTACGCTGGCAGTGGGTTTAACCACAGACCGCAAGCGGCACTAGCTGTACGTAACGGTCCCCAGGTAGATGTCGATAAGAAGGCCGATGAGGTAAACCCATCCGAACTCCTACTGAGTCTGTATGTGACAATCTCCGAACAGTCCGGTCTGTTCGTCTGATACATCGCATAGCGGGCCTAGGGGGCAGTAAACGTCAGTCCCCTAATAGCGGTACAAGTCGTGTCGGAGTGAAGCCCAATACACCCTGAGATAACACTGGAAACCTACCAGTATATCTCGCTTGCCCTGGCCAGGGACTACTCGTGTAATGGCTCTCCTAGACACAGCGCGATGTCAACCCCCAATACCGGGAGAGACGAATCCTGTCTAACCGTCACTGCCTCCAAGTGTTTCGGGACTGCACCCAACTACTACCTGTTTGCACGACTCAGTAGAGCCGTGGTAGGGTAGTAATCAAGGAACAATGGGAACACACTCGAGGCGAAGTGACAGTGTCAAGTCAGCGGACTAAGCTCTACTCATGTCACCTGGGAACTGATAACTGACGAGAGGTATAATACCAACCATCAGTTCCCGACGAGTCCTGTCCAGTGTACTCGTAACCTAACGAGCACCCGCATACTATCTCAAGTACGACGTACTGACGGCTGTGGGACAGACCGTCTCCCGCGCTGGGATGAGAAGCGCATACGCTAGTCTACTCCGGAGTATCGATGCCCTATCTCGATACTCCCACGACTAGGGACGTGTATAAGGATGTGCTTGTAGATTACCCAGCCCCCACGAGTGTGATCGCCATCACAACGCCGGTAATCAAGCAAAGATCCTAAGGGCTCTACTAATGCGTATAGGTGATATAATAAATAAACACACATGTACACATTAAAGCAGAGACAAACCAAGTAGCATACTACTATATTGAGCAAGATTGTCTGTACAACTGTGAATATCCCAAGCTTCCATCAAGTAATATACATACTAGTATGATACAGTAATGGCCTCTAGGGAATATACACTGACAGGTGTTTCACGATAAACACCTTTTGCGCAAAACCTTCATACCTGTCAGCAGGTACTGCTTTACGACACCCGACTTCACTTCCATCCAGGAAAGCTCAGATCTCGCTGGAAAGGGCCGTATTTTGTGCGGAATGTGTATCCGCAGGGCGCTGTGGATTTGGAAAATCCAGAGGACGGTTCATTTTTCAAAGTGAACGGACACCGACTAAAACCGTACCTTAGCGCCGAACCAACAGAGGAGCTCCTGACCTTACAGGAGCCGGTTTACCCTGCATAATCTTCCTCCGCCTACCTCCAAACTTCGTTTATCCAGCCAAGAACAGTGGACACTGTTCCAAATAAGTTTGGGGGTATGTATAGTCCATTTTGTATATATTTGTGGATATTCTTTTCCTTTCTTTTTCTTTTTCTTTTCTTTAAAAAAAAACAACAAAAAAATTGTGTATCGCTAACCGACGATTTTAACCCTTCAAATGTCTCTTCATGCAATGACAGTGAGGACACTGTCCAGTTTAAGTTTGGGGGTACGCTCGGTACGCATTTCTAACCTTCGCATTCATATGTATATTTTGCATCTGCATTTTAAATCCATAAAACCCATAAAAATAATCTGAAAATTTTCTAAAAATATAAAAACTTTTTGTCAAGTTAGCTAGTGGGAGGACTATGATTTAACATTTCGACGATTTTGTTTGAAAAAATAAGAATAACTAAATCTTATGTTTAGATTTTGAAAACCTGAAAGATAACTCTCCTTTGAAGTTAACTATAGCTAATATACGTCTTTACATCACACTACACGTGCCGTGAGTTTTTGGGAATTAGATGACAAGTCTTTTATGTCGAAAAACTTTTAAATGGATAAATGATTTTCTGAGGATCAAATAGGTTTGTTCTGAAATAAGTAATATCAAGAATAGTTTATGAAGCGAGAGAATATGAAGGAATGTTATTGATGCCTTAATTGGAACTAAGTCTGAAAAATAACCCATCTGAAACTTAATTGGAATGATTACACACCAAACCCACTAAACAAGTCTTTTATAAAAAAAAAAATTGAACTGCCGGTTATATCTCCGTTCGTATTAAATCATCATGATTTTCACGCCAAACTGTCTTTTGTTTTTGGACCTAGATAACTTGAGTAATTAAGTCCGCCGGGGTGTTTCTACACCTAATGCCCTAAAGCCAACTGGTTTGGGTGCATTGGCCCAAAGCTCGCTAAGAAGCCTAGAAAAGTCCAGATTAAAACAAAGTCAAGCAAGTGTTCTCTCCGAGTTAAAATTCCTAACGGTTCTTTGTGTGAGAATAATCTTGATAAAAGACAGGCTTTTATAAAAAATTTAGCGGAGATATGAAGGTTTTATTCTATGATAAAGACTATTGCACGTTCACAGAGGTGTGTATGAAATGAAAACAAGAAAAAGGTGGAGTGAAAAATAAGACCTAGTTTCCTGTTAAGGAAGATAGAAATTCTGAAGTTGAAACCTTACTGGAAAACGAAACTTGAAAAATGCTTAACTCTTTATAAAACTTATGTGATCCTTTCAAAATTCTTATCTGGGCTTTATTGTGTGACATGAGGACTTTATTCGACCTTTCTGGAACTTAACGACACTATTTGCACTGCACGTAAAGACATATAAAATCTGTAGTTAAATAAGAAGCGAGGTGTGAAAAATAAAGGTTCAATAGTCTAGACTTAGGATAATAGATTTGTTATTTTCTAAAACAAAACTTTAGGGTTTGAATCTTAGTTATTTTACAAAACCAACTTGACCGGATTTTGTGGGTAGTATCCGCTGAAAACCCTCAGGAGACAACACTCCTCCTACTAGGGACACCTAGAGGTTTAACGACTTATTGCACATGCTCAGTGCAATCGCGTTCCCTGCGAAAGTGAGGTTAGAAAATTTTTTGTGAATAAATTGGCTTTGCTCGGGACGAGCAAATGATAAGTTTGGGGGTATTTGTTCATATCAGATTTTTGCATTTTCATACCGCCCAATTTTTATCACATTGCATATCGGTAGATACTCTTGAGCCGTGTTTGCTAGTCAATTGCAGGATACAGGTTCTCGGCTCTAAACGGTGAAATTCATGGAAAAACACGACAAAACCCGGGTTCCTGCCAACCACAGATAAAACACGGATCTCCGCTCTTTATCCGTCTGTTGCCACACACCAGTTTAAGAGACAAAATGGCAAATCAATGTCGTTTTCATGCACAAGGCTGAATGGCAACACAAGATCCAAGAAATCTACACGGAGCTCGAGGAAATCATGATAAAAAGATCCACATCAAATCACCTTTTGCTCAACAGAAATTCTGGAAAAATCATCAAGAAAATACATATACCAGAATAAAGTACAAAGAAAACCAGGGAACCACAGAAAATTGGAGGGCCCAACTCCTCCATACGGCCGCGGCACCGCGGCCAATGGGGGGTCTAGGCCGCGGTTCCGCGGCCATACTGGCGCCGCAGCTGTCCAATCTTCAGGGGTAGTTTTGACATTTCATGTAAAGGCAGAATTTTGCCCTAGGTTTTCATTCTCCAGCCTATAAATAGCCCAGAACCTTGTGAAGCCAAGGGTGCATAATCTTGTATTTTCCTAGGGTTTAGAATACTTGTTTCTTCTTCCTCTTCTCATCTCTTCTCCATTGAAAAACTTGTGGTGAGCTTTTGTGAGTGAAGAATGATGAATAAAGAAGATCCTTTTACTTATCATGCTAGTCTTGTTCTTTAGTTAAATTATTATTGCTTGTAATTTTCATTTGTTAACTTAGTTGTTGTTATTTCTTGTTGTTTCTTTCTTTTCTCTTTTCCTTTATCCTTAAACAACCATGACGCTTACGCTTGATCCTTGCCAAGGTGAGGTCGCAAATAGCTAGTTGTTATCTTCTAATCTCCTTCTTTCTATCTTCCTCTTTTGTTTTGTTTTCTTTTCATAATGATGTGTGAGTAGTATCATACTTGTTAGGGTAGGATAAGGGAAGTTTGAGAGAAGGAAATCTCTCTCACTCTTTCCTTGCCCAACATCTTAAATCGACTCCCGTTAATTGAACCACAATCCGATCCCTTCGGCACCCTATCCTACATGATAGCGGTGATTCCGTAGTGAGACCGGTTGTGGTTGAATTAACCGGAGGTTATGGCTAAGAGCCAAGAACGGATGGACAAGCACCAAAAGGAAGAACTTAAGCGTTGGAAAGCCTAGCTTATACTCGCAAGTTCCTTCCTAGTCGTGCTAATCCCCGTTGTTGCCGATTACCGTAACACCGATATTAAGAGTGGCAACGAAAGAGGTGAGCGACTCCTAACTCAAACTAACCTAATCCTAACCCTAACAGACTCTCTTTACATATCATTTTAACACTTAATTAATCACAACAAAATCTGGAAAACTGGACTTAACTCGTTAAAGCACTTAGAAAAAGATTCCCATCTCCCTGCGGACGACCCGTACTCAACCGGCTAGCTACAAGCGAAACCGTTTTGATTGCGGTAATTAACTAAACTTGAACACGCAGAATCTCTAACAATCAGAAACGTCGACTAATTTCTATACGTCGATTAGTCGGGGTTGCACATATCTGTGATGATATTATGTTGGTTTGTGTATCTGAACTTGTTGGATCGTCGTGGATGAATAGCCAGGGTGTGAGATGAGGGTTTTCATTCTTTCATTCGATGTAAATTTGTTGGGGCACATCCGGGTTGAGGTTGTAGCCACCGTTGTATTATTTCTTTTACTGTTTTTGCTCCTAGGATAGACCCAAAGTGGGGTGCACAAACTACCGGGTACTTTGAAGTGCCGAGCGTCCTACTTACTTTGTTGAAGGAGGTTGCTTCACTTCGGGTATTTGGAGGGTAGTTTGCCACACCCATAGGGTCTAGGGTAGGATTTTGGCTATTCATCACGACCGTGGAATCTGTCTTACGTTACAGGCTCAAACGAAACGCGGAATTCCTAGTATATCCAATATGTTCATCTGTGATCCGGAATGCCTATCATTGTGTCTGACGAATGGATATTATTATATATGTATTATATAATAGACGTTGCTTATGTTTTGCATCAGCGCTAGTCCAGCCCCCGCTCTGTCGTTAGTTAAGTAACCTAACGGGTGATGACGGGGCCCCGTGGCGAATGCGGATGGCATAAGCGTACGTTGTATTTTCGTTGTTTTCTGCAATGGTAGGTTAATTGATGGGACTGCATTACATTGATGCAAAGCAAACAAACCAAAGCTGAATCGTTGGAACAAATTTTAAAACCACTCGATTATTTTAAAACAACAGACTTTTAAATGCGGAGCTTAAACCACTCCTTTTAAAAGCTATCAGGTTCCTTCGATTATATCAAGTTCACTACATTCACGGTTTCGCCAAAACTATTCGTAGCCCTCCGTCATTTCATATGAATAGTTAGTAGTATTCATGCTATGTTTGTTAGCGTTCGTCAAGGCATAGTGATTGGTAGCTGCCGGGTGTTCATATGTAGCATAGATAGATCCGTTGGTTTGGGATAGTCATATTACTTTGTTGGCCTTCGTCAAGGGTATATACGGGTGGGTTCAAATTAACCTAGACAATGATGGGTAGAACTTGACATGTGACTTATGATTTATTGGCCTTCGTCAAGGTCATAAGAGCATGGGGAAAAAATCCACATCGGGAGTTTCTGAAGAAACTGAAACTTGCTAGTGCTGCATACCATTTGGAGTTTGATAATGTTGGTAGGATTCCTTCAGCATTATCATACAATGATATTTGAATCCCGATCCTACTGTGAGTATATGCTACTCCTCGGGAGATTTTTTCACTTAATGATCAATGTTATAAACAAAGCAGGTGTCTAGAACAATGTTAGCGGGTCTACGCCTCCAGGGAAAAGAGGTTATTTAATTAAGGAATTTCGCGAAAGCGTCGTAAAACCTCCCTCGAAGTACCGACACTAGCCTGGCCAAACGGTTAAGCAAGAATTGTACGGTGAGATCAATCCTGAATAATTCTTCTTTTATGGTTTGAGGAAGGATTTGAGAGACAGTGGGAGCCATTCTATTTAGATAAATTAAAAACCAATCTAAACTCGCAAGAGCATCATGCTGAGTGTATTCTTCTCTCCCTCCTAATTGCGGCGACCAAGTGACCAGATTAGGTTACAGATAGATAATAAAATGACTGAGTTATACTATAATGACTGGCAAAGGTTTGTCCAGATGTCCATTACCTATGACAAGCTGGACCACCTCATCACTACTCAAGCCCCCGCCGTCCCAGGTCCAGTTTCCACCGTCGCGGATAAGGATATCCGTAAGATAAGGGAAAAGGACAGTGCGAATGCCAAGTGCCTCGTGTTGGCCTCAGTTGATGGTGTATACCAGAGGCAGCATGAGAAGATGGACTTAGTTTCCATCTTCCTCCATAACAATGTTTTATATGGAGAGCAATCTTGTATCGCAAGATATGATACCTCGAAGGAATTGCTTCAAGCGAGGTTGGCTGTCGGATCATCTGTAGGAAACCACGTCCCTACAATGATTAGCTATATTAAAAAGCTCATGGACCTGGAGACCACGTTAGAGAACGAGTCATACGCTGACTTGATTCTACAGTCCATACCTTCTACTTACGCCCAGGGAAAGAAAGTTATACTTCCAGTTGAGGGCACCCTGAAGGAAACCAGGGAGACACCCGCTCTGCTTATTGGGGAATCTTCCTCTTCTGGATCTAAGGTGGATACCAAGGGTGAGAAGAAGAAGACCTCCACAAAGCCGATAGGCGGTGTCGATAAGGTAGAAAAAAGGGAAGGGTAAAAGTTTCGAGGTTAACAGTAGAGAAGAAGGGATGTTCCTATTGTTATGGGAAAAGGCATTGGCGGAAGGGATGCAGGGCTTGGAAAGCCTGAATCCAGGATCCAAAGCATGTTATGGCTTCGACTTCAGGTGTGTTTGTGATTGAAAACGGTCTGTCAATTAACTCCACTTCCTGGGTACTAGATACCGGATCAGGATCTCATATCTGTAATTCATTACATGCTTTGAGAAACCGTAGAGTTATCAGGGCAGGTAATATGACCCTCAGGGTTGCTAACGGAATGAGCGTGGACGCTATATCCGTAGGGTATATCACCTAGAATTGACAAGTGGGAAGATATTGATTCTACGTAACTGTTTGTGTGTATCAAGTCTAGTTTGTAAGCGATGTGGTTCACATCCACCTAAATCAAAGTTTGATTAGGTCAGGTACACTAGAGGACGATATAGATTGAATCAAGCTCAGGTTTTCAAATGTCCAGAACACACTTAAAAGAATGTCTCCATCATTAAATAAGGCTCTCTTAAGGCATTGTAGACTGGGTCGCATCAATGAAACACGGTTGATGAAGTTACATAAAGAGGGATATTTGGATCTGTTCGAATATCAGTGTTATGCAACTTGTCAATCTTGTCCCATAGGAAAGATAACAAAGACTACTTTCACTGGACACGGAGTAAGAGCGAGCGAACTCTTGGGACTCATACACAGCGACGTGTGTAGTCCAATATCTACAAATGCACAAAGTGGTTATTCCTATTTCATTACTTTTACGGATGATTTCTCTAGGTATGGACATGTTTTCTTGATGAAGCATAAATCCGAGGCCTTTGAGAGATTCCGGAAATACAAGAATGAAGTAGAAAAACAAACAGGCAAATGTATCAAGACACTGAGATCTGATCGAGGTGGTGAATACTTAAGTGCCGAGTTCCTGGACTACTTAAAAGAGAATGGAATTCTCTCTCAGCTTACTCCTCCATACACACCACAACACAACGGTGTATAGGAAAGATGGAACAGAACCCTATTGGATATTGTTCGTTCCATGATGAGTAACGCTGAGTTGTCACGATCCTTCTGAAGTTATGCACTAGAATCAGCTGCATATCTTGTGAAAAAGGTTCCTACCAAGACTGTGCCTACCACACCATATCAGATATGGAGTGGGAAGAAACCCTATCTTCAGTATCTAAAGATATAGGGATGTCTAGCTTGTGTTGAAAAGCAGTATGCGGACAAGCTCGAGGCACGCTCAGTACTATGTAAGTTTGTGGGATACCCAAAGAACTCCAGGGGTATCTTCCTATTACGCAGAGGAACAAAAGGTTTTTGTTCCTCGTCATGCCCATTTTTTAGAAAATCAATTTTTTGTAAAAAGAAATAGTGGGAGCGCAATAAAACTGGAAGAAATTCCAGAACCACAAACTATTACTAAATGTATGGTAGAACCAGAGGTTTCAAAAGAACCGGACATCCCTACGCCAATTCGCAGGACTAGTAGGCAGTCTCATCCGCCTGAAAGATACTACGGTTTTCTCATAGACGGGGATCGAGAAGATTGCATCATTAACAATGATGAGCCAACTAGCTTCCAGTAAGCCATTCAGAGCGGTGACTCGGTAAAATGGCTGGATCCAATACGGACCGAAATGGAGTCCATGTAGACCAACAAAGTATGCACTTTGAACATTGCTCTAGAAGGGGTAAAACCCGTAGGCTGCAAATGGATCTTCAGAAAGAAGATTGGTGTAGGTGGATAGGTTGAAACCTATAACGCTAGACTTGTTGTAAAAGTTTTTCGTCAAAGACCTGGTTTGGACCATGATGAAACCTTTTCTCCGGTTTCTATGCTCAAATCCATTCGGATCCTTCTTGCCATTACTGCCTTCCAAGATTTTGAGATCCGGCAGATGGACGTAGAGACAGTTTTTCTAAATGGTAATTTGGAAGAGTGCGTCTATATGAATCAGCCAGAGGGTTTCAATCAGAGTGGGAGCAGCGGGACAATGTGCAAGTTACTTAAGTCCATTTATGGACTAAAACATGGATCGCGGAGTTGGAACATCTGATTTTATTGAGACAGTCAAAGAATTAGACTTTATCAAAAATCCAGATGAACCACGCATTTATAGTAAGATTGTAGCAAGAACTGTAGAATTCCTCGTTGAGTATGTGGATGACATTCTCTTGATAGAAAATGGTATTCCTATGTTACAATCAGTCAAAAGATTCTTGTCACAGAGGTTCTCTATGAAAGACCTGGGTGATACCAACTATATTTTGGGGATCCAGATCTATCGTGATAGATAAAAGAGGATGGTGGGACTTTTACAGTCAAGGTACAACAACACCATACTAAAAATATTTAGTATGGATGATTCTAAGTGCGGTAGTCTACCGGCTTGTCATGGAATCACCCTCTCCAAAGAGATGTCTTCCAAGACTGATTTGGAAAGGGCACGCATGTCGATTATACCCTACGCTTCTGCGGTTGGCTCTATAATGTATGTGATGTTGTGTACTAGACCAGATGTAGCTTACGCACTGAGCGTGGTAAGCTGGTATCAGTCAAACCCAGGAGAGAAGCACTGGAGAGCAGTAAAGAACATTCTCAAGTGCCTGAGAAGGACTAAGGAGATGTTCTTGGTGTATGGCGGAAAAGGACCTCCAGATCGAGGCCTTTGCTAACTCCAGCTTCCAGAGTGATAAGAATGACTCCAAGTCCATGTCAGGTTATGGCTTTAGCCTCAATGCAGGGGCGGTCTGTTGGAAGAGCTCCAAGAAGGACACCGTTGCAGACTCGACGATGGAAACAGAGTAGTTCGCTGCATGAGATGCCGCAAAAGCGGCAGTCTGGATGAGAAAGTTCTTAATTGAACTTCAGGTGGTTCCTTCCATTGTTGGTCCAATACTTTAGTATTGTGACAACATACTGCGCTATAGCTTTAGGGAAGGAACCCAGGTCCCATCAGAGATCCAGACATATTTTGAGTCGGCACCATCGTTGATCCCAGGAGATCGAGGTGAGGAGAGTAGATACGGAGAACAACACTGCAGATCCACTCACAGAGGCCATCCCTCAGACAGTGTTCGAAAAGGCTATCGAGATCTTCGGTCTGCGATATGCCAGTATATGGCCTTAGTGCAAGTGGGAGATTGTTAGTGATATATGCCCTAGAGGCCATTATTGTATCATACTGGATTGTATATTATTTAATGGGAGCTTGGAATATACACGGATATAGTAACAGTCTTGCTCAAAATGGTAGTATGCTACCTAGTTTGTCTCTATCTCAATATGTGCATGTGTTTTCTTAGCATATCGCTTATACATATTGGTAAAGCCTTTAGGATCTTTGCTTGATTACCAGCGTTGTGATGGCAATCACACTAGTGGAGGATGGGTAGTCTATAATCACATCCTATACATGTCCCTAGTCATAGGATTATCGAGACGGGGCATCGATACTCCGGAGTAGACTAGTGTATACGCTTCTCATCCCAGCATGGGAGATGGTCTGTCCCACAGCCATTAGTACGTCGTACTGGAGATAGTATACAGGTGCTCATTAGGTTATGAGTACACTGGACAGGACTCGCTGGGAACTGTTGGTGGGTATTATACCTATCGTCGGGTAGCAGTTCCCAGGTGACATGAATGCAGCTTAGTCCATCGACTTGACACTGCTACTTCGCCTCGAGTGTGTTCCCATTGTACTTTGATTACTACCCTACTACGGTTTAAATGAGTCGTGCAAATAGGTAGTAGTTGGGTGCAGTCCCGAAGCACTTGGAGGCAGTGGTGGTTAGATAGGATTCGTCTCTCCCGGTATTAGGGGTTGATATCGTGCTGTGTTCGGAGAGCCATTACACAAAGTCCCTGGCCAGGGTAAGCGAGATTTACTGGTAGGTATTCCAGTAGTTTCTCAGGGTGTTTTGGGCTACACTCCGGCATGACTTATTTCCCTATTAGGGGTCTGACAATTACCGTCCCCTAGGCCCGATATGAGATACTCTTAGACGAACAGACCGGACTGTACATAGATTTTCACATTCAGGCTCAGTAGGAGTTCGGATGGGTTTTCCTCATCGGCCTTCTTATCGACATCTACCTGGGGACCGTTACGTGCAGCTAGTACCGCTTGCGGCCTGTGGTTAAACCCACTGCCAGCGTAGTGTAGAGTCTTTAGAGTCGCACACAGAGAGTTTCCTTGCATCGGGAAAAAGATGTAGAGGCCGTATGGTTTACGACAAGGCTTCGATCACTTACGTGCACTTGTGCGCGTATGATGTTCAGGCGGATAATACTAGTGGGCTTTGGTTTAAGCCGGATCATAGTATTATATTGATGGATCAGTTTCGTTTCTTTGTATTCGTGTTTCTCGGAACACGAATGCGGGTATGTATATACGGATGAGAGGGGCATAGAAGGAGACACCTCATTAGGGTTTTGACCATTGACTTGATTAAAACAATTATGAGGTGGAGGAAAGTATTTGTTATTTTTTGTAAATGATAATTGAGGCAGGGCTACTTGTTTTGACTACTTGACTTGGTTTGACCATTTGACTTGGTTTGACCACTTGACTTGGTTTGACTCTTTGACTAGATATTTCTTGTGAGATATTTTGTGGCACTAGATATTTTCGGTGAGATTTTTTCTTTCCATGCTTGTAGTCAAGTCAAGAGAGCCATCTCATTTTATCATTATCATTATCAAAAATCATTTCTGTTTCCTCAAGCTAGCTTTCTTCTTCTTCCTCATATCAAAACCCTAAAACCTCTCATATGTTGAGAATCCTAGGATTTCAAGAGACAAATAAATCCATTTTCATACTCTACATCACCTAGGCCATCAATTTTAGCAAGCTTGTTGCCTTAGTTACCTCGGTTTTGAGGTGGAGCTCGAACTATAGACTCTCGGGTGGATCGTTTTTGACTCGAGAAGGTCGTCGAAGAAGCTACGATCCGGATCGATCCTTGGAGCCTACGATCATGAGGAGGACAGTGGAGAAGACCCGAAGGACTTGTATCATGAGGTATAACATTCTTTCCGAGTAGTTAAATCTTATGTAGTTTGCTAGCTAGGGTTTATAGACGATCCTTGGTTCTAGTCGGTGTTGCGAAGCCCGTAAAATCTTTTTTTGCAAATTCCGCCTCCCCAAGAACACGTGGGGGGCGCGACATCGACTTAAAATATGTATGTATATGTATATATATGTATGTTATAGTCATAATTATATTATATTTGATTTTAAAAGTAGATTTTGAAACTTGTATATTTCGTCATAACTCCCATGATTGCGCGACGCTTGACGGGATTTCGATTTTGAGTTTTGCACTCATTTTTGTTAGTTATATATATGCCCTAGAGACCATTACTGTACATAAGATGTATATTGTAGTGGATGCTGGGACATATATAGGTAGGAATTTCTTGCTCGACATGATAGTACGCTATCTGGTTGCTCTTTATCTTAACATGTATACTTGCAGTCTCTCTATTACATGTTGATAAAGCCCTTAGAATGTATGCTCGACATCCAGGACTATGATGTAGATCATATTAGTGGGGCCTGGGTAGTCCATGAGTACATCCTTCAATGTTCCTAGTCGTGGGAATATCGAGACGGGGCATCGATATTCCAGAATAGACTAGCGTATATCTTCTCGACCCATGTGATGGGCGATGGATGATCCCATATCCATTGGTGTTTGACATCAGAGATGGTATGCGGATGCTCAGTGGAGACTGGGTACACTGAACGGACTTGCCAAGAACTCCCAGATGGTATTATACCTCACGTCAGATGGCAGTTCTCTGGTGACACTGGTACAGCTTAGTCTGTTGACCCGACATCGTCATAGAGTCTTGTGTGTCTCCCACTGTGCTTTGATTTCCACCCTACCATGGCTCTACTGAGTCGTGCAAACAGGTGGTTTTTGGGTACAGTCTCGATTCACATGGAGGCAATGAGCGATAGGAGGGGATTCGTCTCTCCCGGTATTGGGGGTTGATGTTGCGCTATACTCGACTGGCCATAACTGGAAATCCCTGGCCAGGGTTGAAGTGATTTACTGGTAAGAGTTATCAGTAGTTTCATGCTTGTTATGGACCTTACATCGGCATGACTTATCGAGCTACTGGGGTCTGACGTTTACCACCCCTAGGCGAGATATGCGACATATCAGACGAACAGACCGGACTGTACGGTAAATGTTGCTGTTTGGATTCACAGGAGTGTGAGCAGGCTTGCTCGTTGATCTTCTGATCGCTCAATACCCGGGTGGCCGTTACTTTAGCTGACCGCTTGCGGCTTGTGGGTGTTTGATATGATCATCACCTGCTGCCGGCGTATTGACGAGTCTTTAGAGTCCTACACAGAGGTTTCCTGGCTCAAGCGAAACGAAATAGGAGCGCATATGAGATATGTGCGGGACCGAAAATAATACCAGTATGTGATACTGTATTCTATTCTCGCGATTTGTATCATTGGACGGTTATACTAGATATATCCGGGTTACCGAATCAAGTGTTGATTCGATACATTGATACACTTGATATTAGTCGGTTATATGCAATATGACCGGATCATTAAATCAAGTGTTGATTTAATGATTTAATGTATAATTATATATTTGATATATTACTTTATATCAACTAGTATTGGTTCACTTAAGATAATTTTCTCACTTGATTGTGCACATTGTATATATGATATATGTTTGTGCACTAGTTTGTATCATGTTTGATGATACATGCAAACTTGGGTGTGTGTTTACTTTAAACCATGTTTAGGTTAATGGTTAGGGTTTTAACTTAATTATTTATTTTATTCATTTATTTTTGGCAAGAATAAAATGGTGGCTAACTTTGTTTTACTCTTGAAGCTTCATGAAGCTTTGAAAGTCTTTGCCATTTTGTCTTTTGCCGTAACCTAACCATTAAACCTAAACCCTAGTTTATTCTCTACATGTGTTAACCTCACCCATGGTTGCATTATGATAAGAATCACATGATTTATTATTTTCAAAATAATTGATTTTCTTTCTTCTTCTTCATCTTCTTCTTCAGGTGAAGAAACCATTCTTGAAAATTTCCAAGTGATAAAATCAAGTGAGAAATCCAAATCCAAAGTGAACCCACTTGCTATTTCTTCATCCTCTATCACTTTCCATGTAGTAGAGTGTGTTATCTTCACAAGTTTTCTGACCAAGTGAAGATGGAGCTTGATCTTGAGTTGCCTCGACGTAGATCATCTTCGGCATCATAGTCGACGACCTAGCCCGCCTATTTCTCCGATGAAACCGACGCTAGAGTCCGGGATCCGATGATCGCAGTGGAGGGACATCATCACGGACCTAAAGAAGTAGAGGACCGGATCTACAAAGGTTGTATTTCCATTCACTTAGTAGCAAAGTAGCTTGCTTGTTTGTTTGTTTCGCCTTACCTCTAGTAACGATCTAGTTTAGGGTTCTTTGGCACATAGAAAAATTTGAATTGGACATGTTTGATCAGTTGTAGAACCTCATGGGTATGCCTAGGAACCCTACAGTGGTATTAGAGCCTAGCTAGAGCCTTAGGCGATGAGTAGACGAAGTTAGAAGTCCGTTCGAACCCGAAACCCTAATCGAATACCCCTCTCTGTACAATTTTTGAAACTGTGGATTTTTCCAGATTAAAAATGCTTAAAAAATTCAGCAGGAAGTTTTAAGAAATACAGTGCAAAACGATCCGCCCAAAGCGCCGCGGAACCGCGGCACAACCTTGGCTTATGCGGCTGTTCCGTGGCCAAATGATGACGTAATCCCTTACTTTTTGCACAGTAATCTCTTTCTGTGCATGCTGTATTTTCTGGGAATTTTTAATGTTTAATCAAGAGTTGAGTTTTCCGGGTTGTATTGGGAGTTCGTAGATTCGATCGGATTGTCTAATTTTGTCTATGTGTTTTTCCGGTTAATTTAGAACATGTCAAAAAGTTCGACCGGATATAAATACCCAATTTTTCCCCTGCCGGAAAATTTCCAAGTGTTGGATTTTTCCGAAATTTAAGAATGTTCTAAGTAGTGGAAGTAACTCGATGGACCCTCTAGAAGACAACAAACCTTAACTCGATTATGTGACCGTCTTGAACTGCCCTTTGAACCTTAGGGTTTGGGGCAGTACGGCGTGCCACATGTGAGGCGTTGGCTTGACCCTTCTACGGCTGGACCGTTTGTACTGTGGCATGAAGTGAATGTTTTTTAAACTTATTTCATGTGTTGAGCTATTTCGGGAAAACTTGGGTGTTTTGATTGTTCGATCGGAAAGTTTAACATTTTCTATTTTATCTGGAATGTGATACAATATTTGGAATCCACAAGTAGTTATGAGATAACTGATTTGGATGTTATAAGCATTGCAGTTTAGTCTCAATTGATCGGTTGCCACGGAATTTTGATGTGATCAAAAGTCCGTCGCAATCACGTAGCGTACGCGGATACTCGCCGGATAAACTTAATAGACAGCTACACCCCAAAGCCCCGACCAAGTGACTGTAGGAGAACCCCGTCGCCAAAAGCATCCGTCCGGGTGCTCGCGGCAGCGGTGTTCCGCCTTGGTGCACTTCGTCGACGGCATCGGGGGTGCGGCCGCCTACTAAAGTTTGCGACGAGCATTCGATCAAAATGCCGGGAATCTTGCTGAATTGCCCGACTTGATATTGAAAACAGTTTTCGATAATGAGACTAAAATGCGGGGTTTATAATTGTTAGGCATGCGATGTCTAAGGAATTAATTTGGTTAGGCATGCGATGTCTAAAGAGTTTGCGGATTCCAACTGTAGTAGTTTTACACTTTCTTTTCTGTGACCGTAAGTGTAATATGTGGCATCGCCGATTTCGTTGCTATATGTCAACGACAATTGGGATGGGCATATTTACTTACGTTGATGACATGTGATGTTATATATTGCTGGATATGTTATATTGGATCGTCGTGTTTGAATAGCCGGGTTTTTTTTTATCTTAGACGAGTGTTTTTCATTTACATTCATTTAAAAACTTGTATGTAATATTCTTTTATTGGGGCACTTCCAGGTTGCGGAAGATGTCACCGTTGATGTATATTATTTACTTTTCCGCATTAGGATAGACCCAAGGAGGGGAGCACAAGTAACCGGGTTCTAGGATCCAGTGGGAGACCAACTCGAGGAGTCGAGTCCGGGTCTCCTAACAATAGAATTGGTAGGGTTGCTTGTCGCTCTCGTAGGGGTCTAGGGGTGTGGGATTGGCTATTCTTCACGACCGTGGAATCCGTATTTTATACTGGCTCGTATTAAAAACACGGACATCCTAGTATATCCAATATTTCATATGATATTTTCTGCTGCGTTATCTGTGATGTGATCATGTGATATGTTCAGATAGATATAGTATATAGTATATAGTATATATGATATATTATATAGACGTTACTTATGTTTTACACCCGCGCTAGCCCTGCCCCGCTCTGCCGTTAGTTACCTAACCTAACGGTGCACGAGGGGACATCGAGACGAATGCGGATGGCATAAGTGTACGTCGTATTTATCTGTGATGTTTAGGTGGACTTAAATGATGGGATATTCATTAATGTGATTAGTGAAAGAAAATAAACCTAAAAGATGTTGTGGAATCAAATTTCAAAAATAAAACAGGTAGCTACAGTTCTTGCTTTGAATCGCGGTGTTCCTTGAAGAACATCCTGCACCTTATTCGATAAGGAAAGGACCGAGATCCCTTCACCGGGAGTGACTCCTTTAGCAATAACTGGCAGATGCTACAATCCTCGGTTTGTCTTTTGATTGATTCTATAGTTTTTGCTTTGCACAGCGGTATATATGATATATCCTGCACCTTATTCGATGAGGAAAGGGCCGACGATCCCTTCACCGGGAGTGACCCTTTTAGCAAAACTAGAAAAGCCTCAAAAACACTCCATTTAAAAACCATTTGATTCCGCAACGAGATCAAGTTCAAAGCGTTAAAGGTTTTCATAAAAACCATCTGCAACCCTCCGTCATTTTAGGAAGTAGAGTACTTAGTATTCGTGCTGTGTTTGTTGACCATAGTCAAGGCACGGTGTACGGTAGCTAAGTGATGTCTTCCTACACCGCATATGATGCGATTAGTTAAGACAGTCGCGTGACTTTGTTGACCTTAGTTAAGAGTCATGTGGGTGGATCTAATTAATCACGAAATGACGGGTAGAACTTGACCAGTACTTATGATTTGTTGACCATAGTTAAGGTCATAAGTGCTAGGGGTAAAAACCTTTATCGGGAGTTTCAAGTGTTGAAATTTGCAATGAGATTGCATACCTTCTATATGATAATTGGATCCCGATACCCACTGCGAGTAATTGTTACTCCTGGAAGAGTTTTGCACTTTACAATTAGCCGATCAAGTATGTGTCAACGGGGTTACGCCCCTGGGAAAACGAGGTTTACTTTAATTAGGTCCATGCGAAAGCACGGGGAACCTCCCTCAAAGTACCGACACTGGCCTGGTTGAAAGATTGGCGAACCTGTAAAGTGTAATTAATCCCGGCTAGTTTTTCCTTTTAAGGTTTGAAGGAAGGTTTGATAAAAACAGTGGGAGCCATCCTGATCAGATAAAATATATAACCAATCTAATCTTGCAAGAGCGCACGCAGAGTATTTTCTTTTCTCTCTCTCAAGGTAGCGACCATATCACGCCTTAATCAAGATAATAATATGGATGTATTGACCGAACCCGCTTGTTATACTGAGCTGGGAAACGTTGGTCCCGCTCCAACTTATAATTGTTATAAGGCAGAGCATGAAATAGGGGAATACCAAGATTCCCATGCCGCCCAAACGAAGAAAGTGCATATGATGCATCTTCTTCGGGTGTGTTCGTTACACAGAACTGTTTCTCAGTATCCTTACACAGAACTGTTTCTCAGTATCCTCTGCGTCCTGGGTATCTGATACCGGATCAGGATCCCAGATATGTAATCTGTTACATAGGGCTACAGAAAGGCAGAGAACTGAGAACGGGTGATAACTTTCATGAGACAGGAAACGGTGCAAGTGTTGCAGCCAAGTCTGTTGGTCACTGTCACCCTGTATTACCAATACATTGATTCTGAACAAATGCTATTAGATACCGAACCTGATATACAAAATCATATCAGTCTCTTTATTAGTAAAGAAATGATAAAATTTTGTATTGTTGGATAATGTTTTGAACATTTGCTATATCAATAGTTGATCGGTTCAGGCACGTTATCTAAAAGCATTGACGTTCTAAATCAAACTACAGTTCCTAGTATACAGAACACACACAAGAGGAAGAGTTCAGAAATGAACGAATTCTTCTTGAGGTATTGTAGACTAGGTCATATCAATGTGACCCGACTATCTTAAGTTACATTTAGATGCATATTTAAATTAGTTTGAATTTACATCTTATGAAACTTGCCATTCATGTCACAAAGATTAGATGACCATAGCTCTGTTTATTGGAAACAGAGAAAGAGTTAGTAAACTTTTGGGACTGATACATGATGATGTATGTAAGGTCCCCTGTCTACACATGCCAGGACCGGTTCTTTGTATTTCATTACATTCTCTGATAATCTCTCAAGATTCAGACATATGCACCTGTTGAAACACAAGTCCGAACCTTTTGAGATATTCACAGAATATAAGTTAGAAGTAGAGAACCAAGAACCGGGTAGAAGTATTATGTCCTATGATAAGATCAGGGAGGAGAATACTTGTGCATGGAATTCTTTGACTATTCTAAAGGAAAATGAGATTCTCTCTCGGTGTTACTCCTCTGAATACACCACAGCACAAAGGTGTATCGGGGCGGAGCAATCGCACCATATTAGATATGGTGTGCTCTATGATGAGTACTACTGAGTTACCTATTTCCTTTTAGGGGTTGTGCACTTGAGAAGCTGCATACCTATTGAATTGGGTTCGAATCAAATCAGTGCCTACCACTCCATATAAGATATGGTATGGGAAGAACTTATCTCTTAAGTAAGTTAAGATTTGGGATTGTCCGGCCTATGTCAAAAGCAAAATCCGGACAAGATCGAGGCAAAGTCAGTTCTGTAGAACTGGAAAGGTTCCAGCTATACAAACTACAGCTGATGATTTGATAGAACCAAAAGATTCTATAGTCCCCAACGAATCTCAGCCTCTCCGCCGATCTAGCAGGGTTCCTCACCTGCCTGAGAGATACTTCGGTTTCTCGATGACAGTGGGAGCGAGGATTGCACCATGAGATGATGACCCAACTAGTTTCGAGCAGGCCATCGAGAGTAGGGACTCTGTAAGAATGGATGGATGCTTAATGATCTGAGATGGAATCCATGTACACCAACAAATTATGGACTTTGGATGCTGTATCTGAAGGGTTAAATCCCCATCAGGAGCAAGTATATCTTGAGAAGATTACTTGGTGTAGATGGAAAAGTTGAGACTTTCAAATCTACACTTGTTAATGGTTTTCATCATCGACCAGGTGTGGATAATGATGAAACCTTTTTCCAGTGGCTATGCTTAAGTCCATCTGGATCCTACTTAACATTGCTACATACCATGACTACGATATCTGGTGGTTAGGTGTCATGACTATTTTTCTAAATACTGATTTAGAAGAGAACGTCTATAAGTACACAGCCAGAGGGCTTCGTAAACAGTGGGAGCAGCGGAAACATGTGCAAGTTGCTTTACAGGCTAAAGCAGGCATCGCGGAGTTGGAACGTCTGTTTTGATGTGGATGACATACTCTTGATAGGAAAGGAGTTTCCTATGCTACGCTCGGTCAATCTCCGCTTATCATAAGGATTCTCTATACAGGATCAAAGTGATACCTCCTAAATCCTGGGATTTGGATCTATGAGATAGATCTAAATGGATGTTAGGCTTCTCACTAGGTTTAGTGAAATGGTATCAATCGATCCCGGGGAGAATCACTGGAAAGGTTTCAGGGTGATAAGGACGACTGAATGTCAGTCACAGGCATTGTCTTTACCCTCAGTAGAGGGACGGTATGTTGGAAGAGTTCCAAGCTATATACCGTGGCAGACTAGACGATAAAGGCTGGTGACATCGCTATTAAAGATACTACCAAAGAGGCAGTTTGGGTATATATTGGTTCATGAGATGAACTAGGTTCCTTCCATTGTATGACAATGGAAGTGTGGCTTTGGCCCAGGAACCCCGGTCCCATCAGTGACCCAGACATATTCTGAGGCAGCATCACCTGATCATGGAGATAGTTGATCTCCAGGGTGATCGAGGTTAGGAGAGTAGACTCAGAGGACAATACGGCGGATCCACTCACAAAGGCCTTTTTCCAAAGAGAGATTTATATGGGATGGTTGAGTATTAGATACTACAACCACTGCTACAGATGGCCTTAGTGCAAGTGGGAGATTGTTAGTTATATATATGCCCTAGAGCCATTACTGTACATAGGATGTATACTGTAGTGGATGCTGGGACATATATAGGTAGGACTTTCTTGCTCGACATGATAGTACGCTATCTGGTTGCTCTTTATCTTAACATGTATACTTGCAGTCTCTCTATTACATGTTGATAAAGCCCTTTGGATCTGTGCTCGACTTCCAGGACTATGATGTAGATCATATTAGTGGGGCCTGGGTAGTCCATGAGTACATCCTTCAATGTTCCTAGTCATGGGAATATCGAGACGGGGCATCGATATTCCAGAGTAGACTAGCATATATCTTCTCGACCCATGTGATGGGCAATGGATGATCCCATGTCCATTGGTGTTTGACATCAGAGATGGTATGCGGGTGCTCAGTGGAGACTGGGTACACTGAATGGACTCGCCGAGAACTCCTAGATGGTATTATACCTCACGTCAGATGGCAGTTCTCTGGTGACACTGGTACAGCTTAGTTTGTTGACCCGAGATCGTCATAGAGTCTTGTGTGTCTCCCACTGTGCTTTGATTTCCACCCTACCATGGCTCTACTGAGTCGTGCAAACAAGTGGTTTTTGGGTACAGTCCCGATTCACATGGAGGCAATGAGGGTTAGGAGGGGATTAGTCTCTCCCGGTATTGGGGGTTGATGTTGCGCTATGCTCGACTGGCCATAACTGGAAATCCCTGGCCAGGGTTGCAGAGATTTACTGGTAAGAGTTATCAGTAGTTTCACGCTTGTTATGGACCTTACATCGGCATGACTTATCGAGCTACTGGGGTCTGACGTTTACCACCCCTAGGCGAGATATGCGACATATCAGACGAACAGATCGGACTGTACGGTAAGTGTTGCTGGTTGGATTCACAGGAGTGTGAGCGGGCTTGCTCGTTGATCTTCTGATCGCTCAATACCCGGGTGGCCGTTACGTTTAGCAGACCGCTTGCGGCTTGTGGGTGTTTGATATGATCATCACCTGCTGCCGGCGTATTGACGAGTCTTTAGAGTCCTACAGAGAGCTTTCCTGGCTCAAGCGAAATGAAATAGGAGCGCATATGAGATATGTGCGGGACCGAGAATAATACCAGTATGTGATACTGTATTCTATTCTCGCGATTTGTATCATTGGACGGTTATATAAGATATAGCCGGGTTACCGAATCAAGTGTTGATTCGATACATTGATACACTTGATATTTGTCGGTTATATGCAATATGACCGAATCATTAAATCAAGTGTTGATTTAATGATTTAATGTATAATTATATATTTGATATATTACTTTACATCAACTAGTATTGGTTCACTTAAGATAATTTTCTCACTTGATTGTGCACATTGTATATATGATATATGTTTGTGCACTAGTTTGTATCATGTTTGATGATACATGCAAACTTGGGTGTGTGTTTACTTTAAACCATGTTTAGGTTAATGGTTAGGGTTTTAACTTAATTATTTATTTTTGGCAAGAATAAAATGGTGGCTAACTTTGTTTTACTCTTGAAGCTTCATGAAGCTTTGAAAGTCTTTACCATTTTGTCTTTTGCCTTAACCTAACCATTAAACCTAAACCCTAGTTTATTCTCTGCATTTGTTAACCTTACCCATGGTTGCATTATGATAAGAATCACTTGATTTATTATTTTCAAAATAATTGATTTTCTTTCTTCTTCATCATCTTCTTCTTCAAGTGAAGAAACCATTCTTGAAAATTTCCAAGAGATAAAATCAAGTGAGAAATCCAAATCCAAAGTGAACCCACTTCCTATTTCTTCATCCTCTACCACTTGCCATGTAGTAGAGTGTGTTATCTTCACAAGTTTTATGACCAAGTGAAGATGGAGCTTGATCTTGAGTTGCCTTGACGTAGATCATCTTCGGCATCGAAGTCGACGACCTAGCCAGCCCATTTCTCCGATGAAACCGACGCTAGAGTCTGGGATCCGATGATCGCAACGGAGGGACATCATCACGGAGCTAAAGAAGTGGAGGACCGGATCTACAAAGGTTGTATTTTCATTCATTTAGTAGCAAAGTAGTTTGCTTGTTTGTTTGTTTCGCCTTACCTCTAGTAACGATCTAGTTTAGGGTCACATAGAAAAATTTGAATTGGACATGTTTGATTTGTTGTAGAACCTCATGGGTGTGCCTAGGAACCCTACAATTTTTATACGCATGTGTTGTGATATGATATATCTTATGTATTCGTTATTTTGGCGTCCCGATGGCTTGATCGTTTTACTAAAATGTTTTAGTAATTGGGAGGTTTAAATTTAAATTCGGGGACCGAATTTATTTAAGGGGTGAAGATTGTAACATTTCAGAGATATAAAATATTATTTTTGGAATTTAAATAATTAAATAATGAATATTATAAAAGTATAGAGATTAATTTTAATGGAATGGTATATATACCTCTATTTTGAAAAATAATTGGAAATTAATATGAATTATTGATTATGGAAGCATTTATTTAGATTTGGATATTTTATAAATTATTTTACAATTATTTATATATAAGTTTAATGCTAAACTCGATTAATACTTTACTAATTAAGTATTAACCATATTTATGCAGGGTTACCTAGGACGGCAGCAAGGTTTCGGGAGGTATCGTCCATGACAAATTTAAAAATTGCCGTTCTAGCTAACCCTAACCCTAGAATCGTATACTAGAAATCGACGGAATAGAAAAGCAAACACTTTGCAAATGAAAAGTGAGCAAGGAATACAACCTTTGTAGACCGATCCTTAACTTCATTACCTCCGTGTAGTCGTCCCTTCGCTGCGATCGTGAACTCCGGACTTTTGAGAGGCTCCCTTGAAGAAACGAACATGCTTGCTTCAAAGACTTCGAGGCCGAAGATGATCTACGTCGAGGAGACACTAACCCAAACTATCTCTTCACTAATTACGGAATTAGTGAAGAAAACACCCTATACTAAATGGCAAGTTGTAGAGGATGATGAAGTAGGAAGTGGGCTCACTTTAGATTTGAGTTTCTCACATTTTTTCTCACATCTCCATGGAAGCTAGAAAGCTTTGAGGAAGAAGAAGAAGAATGAACTCAAGTGATGAATGAATAATTGCAACCATGGGTGAGTTAAGCCCTCATGCCTAACTCATGTAGTGAATAAACCAAGGGCTAAGGTTAAGGGTAGGGTTAACAAATATCTTAAGCAATGACAAAAGAGTTGAATAAGTCAATGTATCCATAAGCTTCTACAAGCTTATCCATGACTAATTCAAATGTTTTGTGAATTACTTAATGATAAATAAAACCCAAACATAAACCCTAGTATGGTATATGTCTCATACACCCATCTTGCATATATCATCAAGCATGACACATTACATGTACACAAATATACATATCAGATACATATAATGTGCACATCAAGTGAGAAAAGAAATCATAAGTGAGCTAATACTAGTTAATGTAATGAAATATATCATATATATAATTATACATTAAATTATTAAATCAACACTTGATTTAATAATCCGGCAATATCACATATAACTGACTAATATTATGTGTAACAACTTATCGAATCAACACTTGATCCGATAACCCGGCTATATCGCATATAACCGACCAATGTCAAAAATCGCGAGAATAGAATACGGTATCTCATATCGTATCAATCTCGGCCCCGCACATATCACATATGTGCTCCTACTCCATTTCACTTGAGCCAGGAAACCTCTGTGTAGGACTCTAAAGACTCGTCAATACGCCGGCAGTAGGTGATGATCATATCAAACACCCACAAGCCGCAAGCGGTCTGCTAAACGTAACGACCACCCGGGTATTGAGCGATCAGAAGATCAACAAGCAAGCCTGCTCACACTCCTGCGAATCCAATCAGTAACACTACCGTACAGTCCGGTCTCTTCGTCTGATATGTCGCATATCTCGACTAGGGGTGGTAAACGTCAGACCCCAGTAACTCGATAAGTCGTGTCGATATGAGGCTCATAACGGGTCGAGAAACTACTGATAACACTTACCAGTATATCTCTGAAGCAACCCTGGTCAGGGACTTCCTGTTATAGCCAATCGAACACAGCGCAACATCAACCCCCAATACCGGGAGAGACGAAACCCCTCCTATCGCTCATTGCCTCCATGTGATTCGGGACTGTACCCAAAAGCCACCGTTTTGCACGTTCTCTTGAACGTGGTAAGGTGGAAATCAAAGCACAGTGGGAATCACACAAGACTCTATGACGATCTCGGGTCTACAGACTAACCTGTATCAGTGTCACCAGAGAACTGCCATCTGACGTTAGGTATAATACCATCTGGGAGTTTTCGGCGAGTCCGTTCAGTGTACCCAGTCTCCACTGAGCACCCGTATACTGTCTCTGATGTCAAACACCAATGGATATGGGATCATCCATCGTCCATCTACAAGGGTCGAGAATCTATACGCTAGTCTACACTGGTATATCGATGCCCTGTCTCGATACACCCAAGACTAGGAACATTTGAAGGATGTACTTAACGACTACGCTGTCCCCACTAGTATGATCTGCATCATAGTCCTGGTAGTCTAGTACTTATCCTAAGGGCTTTATCAACATGTAACATAGAGACAATCAGAGTACATGTTAAGATAAAGAGCAACCAGATAGCATACTATCATGTCGAGCAAGAAAGTCCTCCATATATATGTCCAAGCATCCACTACAATATACATCGTATCTACAGTAATGGCCTCTAGGGCATACATATAACTAACAATTTATGTATTATGACATGCAACATATCATATTGTAACATTTGTTCATATTTGCAACCATGGCTTTATTTTTGTTGCTTTTAAGTTTGCTTTTAAATGGTTTTGTTTTTTTAGAAAAGAAAAGAATAATTGAAAAAGGGTGGGGACAAGTATCATGAGAGAGAGAGGGAGGGAGGGAGAAGTTTCTACAACTTTCCCTTCTCTTCTTTACTCTTCTTCATTTCTTCACCTCCCATTCTTCTTCATCTCCTCCATTTTCTCTAACTCCTCATCCACCACCCTCATGACTACAACCATATAACCCTCTCAAATATTCAATAAAACCCTATACAACCTTCACAAAAATCATTCCAAAGCTCAGTACAAACACCATGGTAGGATCAAATTGGGACTTTGAGCACTTTTGCCATTCTAGAAATTTATTGAGTTGCTCTTGGAAGGTAAATCCCTCACTTTTAGTTAAGTGTTAAGTTTCCCTAATCTCCTATAGTAATTTAGAGTTAAACAAGTGTAACTTTTGTGATCTTGGAAAATTCTATGATGAGATTTATTGGATGTTTTGAGTTGTGGAAGTGTATTTGAGGCTTAGTTAGTGACTACAAACCTTTTAGTGAAAGAATTCTGGACCAAACTGAGTTTAGAAGTCCCAAACATGAACCTGGAATTTTCCGATATCGGGTTTTTATGGAAATATGATAATCAATTAGGATCTGCTTTGGCTCGGGGACTCTGAAAAATATTTAGCTAACAGAGAGATGTGCAGGCAATTAGGAACATACCCTAACAACCCGAGCCCCCAATTCCCTCACCTGGACGCCAGAAAATGCTATCTTGCCGCAAATTGCGACCTGACCTAGTTGAGTGAGTCCCGGGTTTGGTCCATAGCTCTATTATCTGATATTTTGACCTACCACATATGCAAAATGTCCTAATTTCACCTAGGGTAAAATATGGGAGTGTTTTTCCAAGTTGCTGTTTTCGTGTTGCGATTTTTATTAACTTGAGTTTTGGTATTTGAGTTTTGACTCGATCGTTTGACGTTTTTACGTCAACGTCGGGAGATGTTTGGTTATTCTTGCATGCGTGGACCATAGATTCTAACCTATGTGCACTTTGCATGCCATATCGGTTTTTGGATTTGATTCTTGCTTACGATACGATATTCCTTGAATTGTAGATACCTTCGCATGGACTTCCGAGACGACGAAGGAGAGCAAGACGTTCATCGACTTCGGCTAGAGCGAGGATAGTAGGTGAGTATATGTATATCTACGGAGGAAGTCGGGTGGATGACGTATAGCACCCCCGCAACCGTAGTATTAGGATATTAGATATATAGCTATATAGGTAGATATTAGATGGGTATACCTAGTTAATAGGGTTCTAGGAGATTTTAGGCTATAGTAGGCATACACGTAGGAAGGATTACCCTTAATTCTTATTCTCTAAGCGTTGAGCTTTCGGTATATATGTTTTCACACGCACACACTTGGTATGATATGTGGGTATATGTATATGTATATGTATGTATATGTACATGTACGTATATGTACATGTACATGTATATACATCTACACACACATATATATACCCATTTACACACACACACACGCACGCACACGCACACACATATATATACATATGTAGATATAATATACATATGTATATATATATATATACATATGTATATATATATATATATATATATATATATATATCTGTGTGTGTGTGCACACATAAATGAGTATGTACATATATATGTGTGTGTGTGTACATACATACATATGTGTGTGTATGTATATGTACACATGTAATTTGAGGATGATTTCGATATGATATCACGAGATGATGATATGACATGTTAGAATGATATGAGTCGATATGATCGGACATGACGTCATGAGATTATGATATATGATTTGAGATTGAAACATCATGTCATGATATGATATATTAAATGATCATTAGGCGATATACACATAACATGCGACGACATGCGACTAGATGAGATAATAGATTGTACGTGACCATAAATCCGTACCCTTGAGTATAATATCGTACGACAGATTATACCATACGAGATATGATATATACGATAATTGACCCACACTCTTGATTCGAGCATTCCGTACGATGGATTATACAGTATGAGATATAATATATATGATGATTGATCCACACTCTTGATTCGAGAATGCCGTACGATAGATTATACCGTATGATATATATATATATATATATATATATATATATATATATATATTGTCTCACATACGCACACACTTGGTATGATATGTGGGTATATATATATATATATATACATACATGTATATGTATATGTATATGTACATACACACATGTAATTTAAGGATGATTTCGATATGATATCACGAGATGGAGATATGACATGTTAGAATGATATGAGTCGATATGATCGGACATGACGTCACGAGGTTATGATATATAATTTGAGACTGAAACATCATGTCATGATATGAGATTGAAACATCATGTCATGATATGATATATTAAATGATCATTGGGCAATATGCACATAACATGCGACGACATGCGACTAGATGAGATAATAGTTCGTACATGACCATAGATCCGTATCCTTGAGTATGATATCATATGACGGATTATACCGTACGAGATGTGATATATACAATGATTGACCCGCACTCTTGATTAGAGGATGCCGTACGATGGATTATACCGTATGAGATATGATATATATGATGATTGATCCGCACTCTTGATTCGAAGATGTCGTACGATGGATTATACCGTACGAGATATGATATATATGATGATTGATCCACACTCTTGACCCGAGGATGTCGTACGATGGACTATACCGTACATGATATTATGAGGCTGGATCACCGACTGATAGATGTATTGACTCGGAAATGTTATAGTCTTCTAATCACTTTCGACTCGGATATATTTTAGTCCTCTGATCACTTAAGTAGATATTAAAATATAATTAAAACCATACCTACTTTCAAAACTAACGAATCGTTATGCATTTTCAAAAGACAATCCTGAGGGACGCTAAGACTTTTCAAATGGTATATTTTCTCAAAACGTCCTAGCCCTCTATTTTTCTAAAAACAATAATTCGTGCTATTTTAAATACTATAACTGTATAGCCCGTATGTAGTTATTGTTAGTGTTTATGCCCTAGAAGGCCATTACTGTATCATACTAGTTTGTATATTACTTAATGGAAGCTTGGGATATTCACAGATGTATTGACAGTTTTGCTAAAAATGGTCATATGCTACTTGGTTTGTGTCTATTTTAATATGTGCATATGTTTCTTATAACGTATCGCTTATACATATTAATAGAGCCCTTAGGATCTTTGCTTGATTACCAGCGTTGCGATGGCAGTCACACTAGTGGGGGCTGGTGTTAGTTATGTATATACCCTAGAGGCCGTTGTTGTACATATGATGTATATTATAATGGATGCTTGGATATATATAGAGAGAAATTTCTTGCTCGTTATGATAGTATGCTATTTGGTTTCACTTTATCTTAACATGTTAACTTGTAATGGTTTACTGTCTTACTCTCACATGTTGATAAAGCCCTTAGGATCTGTACTCGACTACTGGGACTATGATGAGATCATACTAGTGGGTCCATAGTAGTCGATGAGTACATCCTATAACTGTTCCTAGTCGAGGGTATATCGAGACAGGGCATCGATACACCAGAGTAGACTAGCGTATACGCATCTTGACCCATATGATGGGCGATGGATGATCCCATATCCATCGGTGTTTGACATCAGAGATGGTGTACGGGTGCTCAGTGGAGACTGGGTATACTGGATGGACTCGCCGAGAACTCCCAGATGGTGATATACCACACGTCAGATGGCAGTTCTCTGGTGACACTGGTACAGGGTAGTCTGTAGACCCGAGATCGTCATAGAGTCTTGTGTGATTCCCACTGTGCTTTGATTTCCACCTTACCACGTCCAAGAGGGCGTGCAAAACGGTGGTTTTTGGGTACAGTCCCGAATCACATGGAGGCAATGAGCGATAGGAGGGGATTCGTCTCTCCCGGTATAGGGAGTTGATGTTGTGCTGTGTTCGATTGGCTATAACTGGAAGTCCCTGGCCAGGGCTGATATAGAGATTTACTGGTAAGTGTTACTAGTAGTTTCTCGACCCGTTATGAGCCACACATCGACACGACTTATCGGTTACTGGGGTCTGACGTTTACCACCTTTAGACTTGATATGCGACATATCAGACGAACAGACCGGACTGTACGGGAGTGTTACTGATTGGATTCACAGGAGAACGCACATGCTAGCTTGTTGATCTTCTGATCGCTCAATACCTGGGTGGCTGTTACGTTTAGCTGACCGCTTGCAGCTTGTGGGTGATTGATATGATCATCACCTGCTACCGGCGTATTAACGATTCTTTAGAGTCCTACACAGAGGTTTCTTGGCTCAGGCGAAACGGAGTAGAGAGAAATATGTGATATGTGCAGGACCGAGAATAATGCGATATGAGATACCGTATTATATTCTCGCGATATTTAGATATGAACCGGGTCATCGGATCAAGTGTTGATTTGATGAATCAGTACATGATATATTAGTCGGTAATATTCGATATAGCCGGATCGTCGGATCAAGTGTTGATTCGATGATTTAATGTATAATAATATATATGATATATTGTATTACATTATCTAATATTGGCTCGCTTTATTATTTCATTTTCTCACTGGATGATACATTGATATATATGCGATATATGTTAATTGTATTATTTTCTTTTGTTGCAAATATATAATATATATGTGATATATATTATTGTGACATGATATGATTTATTATTAAACATGTTTAAGGATGATTAAAAGGGATTAGGGTTTGATTAGGGTTAGCTTCTTCTTGCACCTTCTAGAAGCTTTGTTTTTGTCATGCTTAAGATATTATGGTTGATATTTTTGCATGACTCATAACTTAACCTAACCAAACCCTAACTCTAGTTTATTCTTTACAAACTCTTAGCCACTCATCCTTGACCATGGTTGATATATCAATCATATACATTTCTTTTCTATTCATCACAAAAGGAATTATCATTATCATTATCATTTCCATTATCATCTTCTTCTCTCTTGATTTTGAGCTCACTAGAAATTCCATTTGTGATGATAAATTGTGAGAAAGTGAATTAAAAAGAAAGCATAAATACTACTCCCTCATCCTCATCTCATCTAGCCTATGAGATTAGGGTGTTCATCTCTTTAGAGTGAGAAAGCTTGGGTTATTGCAACTTCGACGTAGATCATCGGAGATTCGGAACACTTCAAGCTAGCATGGATCGTTCGAGTCGTGGAGCCTCTCTTGAGTCCGGGAGATCGAGGATCGCGGCGAAGGGACTTCTACTCGGAGCTTGTGAAGCGAAGGAGCGGACTACAAAGGTTGTAATCCCTCACACTTAGATAAAAAGATATTATCCTGCATGCTTAACCCTAATAATCTAGCAAAGATCCCGGCTTTGGGTTGTTCGGCACGTCTAAATTTTTATCCGGGCATGTTTGATGCCTTATGAACCTTCACAAGAGTGCCTAAGAACCCTACAGTGGTATCAGAGCCTAGCTAGAGCATTAGGCGTCGTGTTTACGAAGTTAAAACTCCGATTGAACCCGAACCGACAAAATTTACCCCCTCTCTGGAAATTTTTCAAAATCTGGGATTTTTCTGAATTAAAAATACCTAAAAAAATCAGCAGGGAATTCTAAGAATTACCATGAAACACGGGCCCACAACTCCACCAAACCGCGGCTGAACCGCGGCGGGAACCTGCTTCCCGCGGCGGTTCCGCGGCCGAATTTTAGAATTGTGACACGTGGTTTTCATGGTAATATCCGTAGGTGCTTGTTGATGCTTCTGGGTATTTTTAAAAGTGATTCAAGTGTTGTTTAATTCTGGGGTTTGTTTTGTAATCGTAGATTCGATTGAAAAATTTAAATTCGTTGTTTTACCAGATATTTAGAAATTGTTAAAAAGTTCGAACGAATATCATTAACTCACTTTTTCCCGGCATGTAAAACTTTCAAGTGTTGAATTTTTATCGGGTTTAAATCTTTCGGAAAAATTGTACAAGTTAAGCGGTGGACCCTCTAGAAGACAACAAACCTTAACTCGATTATGTGACCGTCTTGAACTGCCTTTTGAACCTTCGGGTTTGGGGCAGTACGGCGTGCCACATGTGAGGCGTTGGCTTGACCCTTCTACGGCTGGATCACCGATACTGTGACATATTCTGGGATTATTTGAACTCCGCTCAAGTGTTGAGCAATTTAGGAAATTTTAGGTATTTGATTATCTGTTCGGAAAGTTTAATACTGTCTATTTATCTGGAATGTGATACAATATGTGGAATTCATAGAGTTAGGCATGAAATGCGAAGTATGTGATATTTCGGATTTACGATGTCTAAAGTGATTATGGATTCCAAATGTTGTAGTTTTACACTTTCTTTTCTGTGACCGTAAGTGTAATATGTGACATCGCCGGTTTCGTTTCTATATGTCAACGACAATTGGGATGCGTATATTTACTTACGTTGATGATATGTGATATTATGTGTTGCTGTGATGTGTTATATTGGATCGTCGTGTTCTGAATAGCCGGGGGTTTTATGTGAGATGAGGGTTTTTATTTTCATTCATGTAAAATTCATTTGTAATGTAATATTCTTTTTTTTGGGGCACTTCCAAGTTGAGGTTGATGTCACCCTTGTATATTATTTACTTTTCCGCATTAGGTAGACCCAAGGAGGGAAGCACAAGTAACCGGGTTCTAGGGTCCAGTAGGAGGCCATCTCGAGGAGTCGAGACCGGGTCTCCTAACCCTAGAATTGGCAGTGTTACTTGCCGCTCTCGTAGGGGTCTTGGGATGTGGGTTTGGCTATTCGTCGCGACCGTGGAATCCGTGTTTTATACAGGCTCGTATTGAAAACACGGACGTCCTAGTATATCCAATATTTCATATATGTTCTTCTGCTGCAATGTTCTGTGATGAGATCATATTACTGCCTGAGACGAATGCTTATACTATATATATATATATGCTGATATATAAATATTACTGATTTCGTTTCTTCTGTGATGCTTAGGAAGCATAAGCTGATGGGATTTATTAATGAGATTAATAAAAAGAAAAGAAACCTAAAGATGTTGTAGAATCAAAACTTTATAAAAAGGATAGCTACAGTTTTGCTTTGCACAGTGATATATATGATATGTCCTGCACCTTATTCGATGAGGAAAGAGCCGACGATCCCTTCACCGGGAGTGACCTCTTTAGCGAAACTGGCAGATGCTACAAAACTCGGTTTGTATTTTGATTGCTTTTAGAGTTTTTCTTTGCACAGCGATATATATGATATATCCTGCACCTTATTCGATGAGGAAAGGGCCGACGATCCCTTCACCGGGAGTGACCCCTTTAGCAAAACGAGAAAAGCCTCAAAAACACTCCTTTTCGAAAACACATAATTCTACAACGATATCAAGTTCATTACGCTCGGGGTTTTCTGAAAAACCTGCGTAGCCCTCCGTCATTTCAAATAAGCACTATTTAGTATTCGTGCTGCGTTTGTTGGCCTGCGTCAAGACGTAGTGTGTGGTGGCTAACTAGTATTTATCTGTTTATGCATATGATGCAGATTGGATTAGGGTAGTCGTGCGACTTTGTTGGCGTGCGTCAAGGGTCATGCGGGTGGGTTTAATTCAATCAAGAAATGATGGGTTGAACTTGACTAGCGCACTATGGTTTGTTGGCCTGCGTCAAGGTCATAGAACGCTAGGGGCAAAAATCTTATCGGGAATTTCAAGTGTTGAAATTTGCAATGAGATTGCATACCTCCTATGAGATAGTTGGATCACGATACCCGCTGCGAGTAAGAGTTACTCCTGGGAGAGTTTTACACAGGACAATTAGCCGATCAAGTAGGTGTCTAGAAAAGTGTTAACGGGGTTACGCCTCTGGGAAAACGAGGTTTACTTTAATTAGGTCCGTGCGAAAGCACGGGGAACCTCCCTCAAAGTACCGACACTGATCTGGCTGAAAGATTGACAAAATTGTAGGGTGTAATTAATCCCGGCTAATCTTACCTTTTAGGGTTTGAAGGTAGATTTTATAAAAAAAGTGGGAGACATCCTGATTAGATAAGATAATAACCAATCTAATCTTGCAAGAGCATACGCTAAAGTGTTTTCTTCTCTCTCTCTCCAGGTAGCGACCATGTCAAGCTATAATCAAGATAATAATATGGATGTATTGACTGAACCAGATTATTGTACTGAGCTAGGGAACGTTGGACCCGTTCTTTCTTATAAGAGTTATAAGACTGAACAGGGAATAGAAGAATATCTGGATTCTCAAGACGCCCAAAAGAACATGAATGTTGATGCATCTTCTTCGGGTGTGTTAGTTATTGAGAACCGTTTCTCAGTTCACCCTACGTCCTAGGTATTAGATACCGGATCAGGATCCCACATATGTAAATTGTTACATGGGCTACGGAAAGGTAGAGAACTAGGAAAAGGTGATCATTCCGTTCAAGTAGAGAACGGTGCAAGTATTGTAGCCAAAGCAGTTGGCGAATATCACCTTGTATTACCAAGTCGTAATACACTGATTCTGAATGAGTGTTATTATATACCGAACATGATGTGCAACATTTTATCAGTTTCTTTATTAAGTAAAGAAGGATATAATTTTGTAGTAAAGGATAATGTTATGAACATATTCCTAGATCAAAAGTTGATTGCATCAGGCTCGTTACATAATGGCATATTCATTCTAAATCAAAATACAGTCCTGAATATACAAAACACACACAAGAGGAAAAGTTCAGAAATGAACAAATCCTTCTTGTGGCATTGTAGACTTGGTCATATCAATGCGACACGACTGGCTAAGTTACATAAGGATGGTTATTTGAATCCGTTCGAATTATCATCTTATGATACTTGCCATTCATGTCTCAAAGGAAAAATGACCAAAGCTCCGTTTAGTGGACACGGAGAAAAAGATACCGAACTCTTAGGACTGGTACATAGTGATGTATGCGGTTCCATGTCTACGCATGCCAGGAACGGTTCTTCCTACTTCATTACATTCACTGACGATCTCTCTAGATACGGACATGTGTTTCTGATGAAACACAAGTCTGAAGCTTTTGAGAAATTCAGAGAATATAAGCACGAAGTAGAGAACCAAACGGGCAAAAGTATTAAGATTCTTCGATCTGATCGAGGAGGTGAATACTTAAGCAATGAGTTCCTAGATTATCTAAAAGAGAATGGGATTCTCTCTCAGCTTACTCCTCCTTATACACCACAGCACAACGGTGTATCTGAGCGGAGGAATCGCACCTTATTAGATATGGTGCGCTCTATGATGAGTACAGCTGAGTTACCTATTTCCTTCTGGGGGTATGCACTGGAGACAGCTGCAGACCTATTGAATATGGTTCCCACCAAATCTGTGCCAACCACTCCATATGAGATATGGAAAGGAAAGAGACCATATCTTAATTATGTTAGGATATGGGGTTGTCCGGCATATGTGAAAACACAAAATCCGGACAAACTCGGCGCAAGATCTATTCTGTGCAAGTTTATTGGATATCCCAAACATTCGCGCAGGTATATCTTCTACCACACCGAAGAACAAAAGGTGTTTGTTTCTCGGCACGCCACCTTTTTAGAAAAGGAATTTCTTGCAAAAGAAATTAGTGGCTCTGAGGTAAAACTGGAAGAAGTTCCAGCAGAACAAACTACAACAGATGATTTAGTGGAACCAGAGGATTCAGTAGTACCCGACGAACCCCAGCCTCTCCGCCGATCTAGTAGGGTTTCTCGTCCACCTGAGAGATACTACGGTTTTCTCATTGATGGTGGAAGCGAGGATTGCATCATGGATGATGATGACCCCACTAGTTTTGAGCAGGCCATCACGAGTGGTAACTCTGTGAAATGGCTGGATGCAATGCGATCTGAGATGGAATCCATGTACACCAACAAAGTATGGACTTTGGAAAATGCTCCTGAAGGGGTAAAACCCATTGGGACCAAGTGGATCTTTAAAAAGAAATTTGGTGTAGATGGAAAAGTTGAGACTTTCAAAGCTAGACTTGTAGCAAAGGGTTTTCGTCAACGACCAGGTGTGGATTATGACGAAACCTTTTCTCCAGTGGCTATGCTTAAGTCCATCCGGATATTACTTGCCATTGCTGCATACCATGACTACGAAATCTGGCAAATGGATGTTAAGACCGCCTTTCTAAACGGTGATTTAGAAGAAAGCGTGTACATGACTCAGCCAGAGGGCTTCGTAGATAGTGGGAGCAGCGGAAAGGTGTGCAAGCTGCTTAAATCCATTTATGGGTTAAAGCAAGCATCGCGGAGTTGGAACATCTGCTTTGATGTAGTAGTCAAAGAGTTTGACTTCATCAAAAATATAGATGAACCTTGTATCTATAAGAAGGTAGCAGAGGGTAAGGTTGTCTTCCTCGTATTGTACGTCGATGGCATACTCTTGATAGGAAATGATATTCCTATGCTGCAATCAGTCAAGCTCTTCTTATCACAGAGATTCTCAATGAAAGATCTAGGTGATGCCTCCTGCATATTGGGAATCATGATCTATAGAGATAGATCTAAACGAATACTAGGATTGTCCCAATCCTGGTACATTGACACCATACTAAAGAGGTTTAGTATACAAGAGTCCAAGCGTGGGAACCAACCCACGATCTCTGGACTCACTCTCTCCAAAGAGATGTCTCCCAAGACTGATTTGGAGAGAGCTCGCATGCAAGGGATACCCTATGCTTCGGCAGTAGGCTCTATCATGTATGCGATGCTATGTACCAGACCCGATGTAGCATACTCACTAAGTGTAGTGAGTCGGTATCAAGCAGATCCTGGAGAGAGTCACTGGACGCTGTAAAGAACATTCTCAAGTACTTACGAAGGACTAAGGAGATGTTCTTGGTGTATGGTAACGGAGAACTCCAGGTGGAGTCCTTTACCGATTCTAGCTTCCAAAGTGATAAGGACGACTCTAAGTCGCACTCGGGATTTGTCTTTACCCTCAATGGAGGGGCGGTATGTTGGAAGAGTTCCAAACAGGATACCGTTGCAGACTCGACGATGGAGGCTGAATACATCGCTGCCAACGATACTGCCAAAGAGGCTGTCTGGATAAAGAAGTTCATTAGTGAACTTGGTGTGGTTCCATCCATTAAGCATCCAATACCTCTGTATTGCGATAACAATAGAGCTGTGGCTTTGGCCAAGGAACCCAGATCCCATCAGAAGTCCAGACATATTCTGAGGCGGTATCACCTGATCAGGGAGATAGTTGATCGCCGGGAGATCGAGGTCAGGAGAGTAGATACGAAGGACAACACTGCGGATCCATTCACGAAGGTTATTCCCCAGATACAGTTTGAGAGATTATTCGGGATGCTAGGTATGAGATACTACAGCAGCTGGCCTTAGTGCAAGTGGGAGATTGTTAGTTATGTATATGCCCTAGAGGCCATTGTTGTACATATGATGTATATTATAATGGATGCCTGGATATATATAGAGAGGACTTTCTTGCTCGTCATGATAGTATGCTATTTGGTTTCACTTTATCTTAACATGTTGACTTGTAATGGTTTACTGTCTTACTCTCACATGTTGATAAAGCCCTTAGGATCTGTACTCGACTACTGGGACTATGATGAGATCATACTAGTGGGTCCATAGTAGTCGATGAGTACATCCTATAACTGTTCCTAGTCGAGGGTATATCGAGACAGGGCATCGATACACCAGAGTAGACTAGCGTATACGCATCTTGACCCATATGATGGGCGATGGATGATCCAATATCCATCAGTGTTTGACATCAGAGATGGTGTACGGGTGCTCAGTGGAGACTGGGTACACTGGACGGACTCACCGAGAACTCCCAGATGGTGATATACCACACGTCAGATGGCAGTTCTCTGGTGACACTGGTACAGGGTAGTCTGTAGACCCGAGATCGTCATAGAGTCTTGTGTGATTCCCACTGTGCTTTGATTTCCACCTTACCACGTCTAAGAGGGTGTGCAAAACGGTGGCTTTTGGGTACATTCCCGAATCACATGGAGGCAATGAGCGATAGGAGGGGATTCGTCTCTCCCGGTATAGGGAGTTGATGTTGTGCTGTGTTCGATTGGCTATAACTGGAAGTCCCTGGCCAGGGATGATATAGAGATTTACTGGTAAGTGTTACTAGTAGTTTCTCGACCCGTTATGAGCCACACATCGACACGACTTATCGGTTACTGGGGTCTGACGTTTCCCACCCCTAGACTTGATATGCGACATATCAGACGAACAGACCGGACTGTACGGGAGTGTTACTGATTAGATTCACAAGAGAACGCACATGCTAGCTTGTTGATCTTCTGATCGCTCAATACCTGGGTGGCTGTTACGTTTAGCTGACCGCTTGCAGCTTGTGGGTGATTGATATGATCATCACCTGCTACCGGCGTATTGACGATTCTTTAGAGTCCTACACAGAGGTTTCTTGGCTCAGGCGAAACGGAGTAGAGGCACATATGTGATATGTGCAGGACCGAGAATAATGCGATATGAGATACCGTATTATATTCTCACGATATTTAGATATGAACCGGGTCATCGGATCAAGTGTTGATTCGATGAATCAGTACATGATATATTAGTCGGTAATATTCGATATAGCCGGATCGTCGGATCAAGTGTTGATTCGATGATTTAATGTATAATAATATATATGATATAATTTATTACATTATCTAATATTGGCTCGCTTTATTATTTCATTTTCTCACTGGATGATACATTGATATATATGCGATATATGTTAATTGTATTATTTTCTTTTGTTGCAAATATATAATATATATGTGATATATATTATTGTGACATGATATGATTTATTATTAAACATGTTTAAGGATGATTAAAAGGGATTAGGGTTTGATTAGGGTTAGCTTCTTCTTGCACCTTCTAGAAGCTTTGTTTTTGTCATGCTTAAGATATTATGGTTGATATTTTTGCATGACTCATAACTTAACCTAACCAAACCCTAACTCTAGTTTATTCTCTACAAACTCTTAGCCACTCATCCTTGACCATGGTTGATATATCAATCATATACATTTCTTTTCTATTCATCACAAAAGGAATTATCATTATCATTATCATTTCCATTATCATCTTCTTCTCTCTTGATTTTGAGCTCACTAGAAATTCCATTTGTGATGATAAATTGTGAGAAAGTGAATTAAAAAGAAAGAATAAATACTACTCCCTCATCCTCATCTCATCTAGCCCATGAGATTAGGGTGTTCATCTCTTTAGAGTGAGAAAGCTTGGGTTATTGCAACTTCGACGTAGATCATCGGAGATTCGGAACACTTCAAGCTAGCATGGATCGTTCGAGTCGTGGAGCCTCTCTTGAGTCCGGGAGATTGAGGATCGCGGCGAAGGGACTTCTACTCGGAACTTGTGAAGCGAAGGAGCGGACTACAAAGGTTGTAATCCCTCACACTTAGATAAAAAGATATTATCTTGCATGCTTAACCCTAATAATCTAGCAAAGATCCCGGCTTTGGGTTGTTCGGCACGTCTAAATTTTTATCCGGGCATGTTTGATGCCTTATGAACCTTCACAAGAGTGCCTAGGAACCCTACAGCTGGGTGGTCTATAAGCAACATCCTATACAGGTCCCTAGTCGTAGGATTATCGAGACAGGGCATCGATACTCCGGAGTAGACTAGTGTGTACGCTTCTCATCCCAGTTGGGGAGATGGTCTGTCCCACAGCCATCGGTACGTCATACTGGAGATAGTATACAGGTGCTCGTTAGGTTATGGGTGCACCGGACAGGACTCGCTGGGAACTGCGGGTTGGATTTATACCCATCGTCAGATAGCAGTTCCCAGGTGACATGAGTACAGCTTAGTCCATCGACTTGATACTGCTACTTCACCTCGGGTGTGTTCCCACTGTACTTAGATTACTACCCTACCACGGCTCAAAGGAGTCGTGCAAACAAGTAGTAGTTGGGTGCAGTCCCGAAGCACTTGGAGGCAGTGACGGTTAGACAGGATTCATCTCTCCCGGTATTGGGGGTTGATATCGCGCTGTGTATGGAAAGCCATTACGTAAAGTCCCTAGTCAGGGCAAGCGAGATTTACTGGTGGATTCCAGTAGTTTCTCAAGGTGTAATGGGCTGCACTCCGATACGACTTATACCGCTATTAGGGGTCTGACGTTTACCACCCCCTAGGCCCGATATGCGATAGTCCTAGACGAACAGACCGGACTGTACGGAGATTGTCACATCGGGCTCAGTAGGAGTTCGGATGGGTTTCCTCATCGGCCTTCTTATCGACATCTACCTGGGGACCATTACGTACAGCTAGTGTCGCTTGCGGTCTGTGGTTAAACCCACTGCCAGCGTAGTGTCGAGTCTTTAGAGTCCCACACAGAGAGTTTCCCTGCTTTGGGCAAAACGATATAGAGGTCGTATGGTTTTACGACAGGGTTCGGACACATACGTGTTTTTACGCACGTACGATGTTCGGACAGTTTTTAATAGTCGGCCTTGGTTTAAGCCAGATTCTAGTATCGGATTATTGGATTTATACAGTCTTAAGTTTTTCCGCGTTTTCATGGATAGGAGGGGCGTTCTCGTAATTTGTCGGGAAGCTTCTAGAAGGATGATGACTTGGAGGCTAAGGTGGCATTTGCATTTATTGGATTAATGAGTCATGAGAGTGAATCATCCATGGAGTTAATGTTGCATTAATGTTTTAAATGACTCATGAGATGAATCACTCTATGAATTAATGAAGCATAATGACACATATTTATTTGTTATTCATTTTAATAAAATCATATGCTTCATATATTCAAATGATATCATTCATCTAAAAGGATGCTCATTCTCACCTTCTCTCTCCTCAAGCTCTCTCTCTTCAAACCCTAACCCTAACCTCTCATGTGTTGAGATCAATGGTTAGAAAGACTTATTAATCCATAATCCTACTCTATATCCCCTAGGTTGCTTTGATTAGCACTTTTAGTAACCTAGTTACCTCAAGTTAGAGGTCAAGCTTGGAGTAGTAGCTCTCGGGTAGATCGTCTTTGACTCGAGGAGGCCGTTGAGGTGCTGACGTTCCATAGAGCCTACAAGGTGTGGAGGACAGCGATGAAGACCCGAAGGACAAGTAACGTGAAGTATAACTTCAAATCCGAGTAGTTAAAACTTTCGTAGTTAGCTAGTAATGGTTTAGACACGATCCGTGTGCTCAAGTCCGTGTTACGAAGCTTTGATAATTGTTTTTCATATATTCCGCCTCCCCGCAAGCTTGTGGGGTGCGTGACATGGACTTACAGTGGTATCAGAGCCTACTAAACCTTTACTAGCTTGGTAACAACTAATTAGAAATTTGATCGTCGGAAAAACGAGAAAACATTACCCCGGACCCCTCATGTTTCTGTCAATTTTAAACGTGTCGAAAAAATTATTTGATGTGCCTGAAAATTAACAGCAGGGGATTCTAAGAATTCTGGGAAAATACGAGCTGCTAACTCGGTAATAAGGCCGTGGATCCGCCGCAGAATAGTGCTTTTCGTCGCGGATCCGCCGCCGAGTTAACTCCGAGTTGACTCGAATTTTCACAGTAATTCATATTTTGTGGTGTTTTGTTTTCCAGTATATTCTGTTTCTGCCCAGGTTACTTCTGTGCTGGCTTGCATTTGGGGTAGACACGGAAAAAGGTTGTCGATCGATATTCTAAGTTATTTGCTAATCGGGTTTTTATCTGTAATATTTAATGTGTTCGTAAACCTCCCCTAACTGCTAGTATGTCGGTTGGCAAAGGGTTGCATATTTCTGTAATGGTTTTTACTGTTTGTGTATATGAACTTGATTGGATCGTTGTGATGATTAGCCGGGGTTTGAGATGGGTTATTATATTCATTCATTCGATGTAAATTGTAATATGATGTAATATTCTTTTGCGGGGCACATCCAGGTTGCGGTTGTAGCCACCGTTGTATTATTTCATTTACTGTTTTTTTCTCCTAATATAGACCCTAGGTGGGGTGCACAAACTACCGGGTAATTTGAAGTGTTTAGTGGCCTACTCACGTTGTTGAGGGAGACCGCTTCACTTCGGGTATTTGGCGGGTAGTTTGCCGTACCTGTAGGGGTCTAGGGTGGGGTAATGGCTACACAACTGTGTAATCCGTCTTTCGTTGCAGGCTCGAAGGAAACGCGGATTGCTTGTATATCCAATAATGTTCATCAGTGATCTGGAATGCCTATTATTGCGTCTGACGAATGTACAATATCTATATATGATAGCTATTTAGACGTCACTTATGTTTTACACCTGCGCTAGCCCAGCCCCCGCTCTGTCGTTAGTTAAGTAACCTAACGGGTGATGACGGGACCCAGTAACAAATGCGGATGGCATAAGAGGACGTTGTATTTTCGTTGTTTTCTGCAATGATAGGTTAATGATGGGACGCATTATATTAATGCAAAGAAAACAAACCAAAGTTGAATCGTTGGAACAAATTTAAAAGAAACCATTCGGTTATTTTTAAAAGAGCAGAATTTTAATTGCGGAGCTTTGACCACTCTTTTTAAAAAAGCTATCAGGTTCCTCCGATTATATCAAGTTCACAACATTCACGATTTCTCCAAAACCAATCATAACCCTCCGTCATTTCTTATGGATGGTCAGTAGTATTCAAGCTATGTTTGTTGGCTTTCGTCAAGACATAGTGTTTGGTAACTGCTGGGGTATTCATTTATTGCATAGATAGATGAGTTGGTTTGGGACAGCCGTATTACCTTGTTGGCTTTCATCAAGGGTATGTACGGGTGGGTTCAAATTAACAAGATAATGATGGGCAGAACTTGACATGTGACTTATGATTTGTTGGCTTTCGTCAAGGTCATAAGAACATGGGGCAAAAATCCACATCGGGAGTTTCTAAAGAAACTGAAACTTGCTAGTATTGCATACCATTTGGAGTTTGATGAATGATGGTAGGATTCCTTCAACATTATCATACGATGATATTTGGATCCCGATCCTATTGTGAGTATATGCTACTTATCAGGAGATTTGTCACTTAAACGATCAATGCTATAAACCAAGTAGGTGTCAAGAAAGGTGTCAGCGGGGCTACGCCCCCAGAGAAAAGAGGTTATTTCATTAAGGAACTTCGCGAAAGCGTTGGAAAACCTCCCTTGAAGTACCGACACCGGCCTGGCTGAACGGTTAAGCAAGTATTGTACGGTGAGATCAGTCCTGGATAATTCTTCTTTTATGGTTTGAGGAAGGATTCGAGAAACAGTGGGAGCCATCCAGTTTAGATAAACTAAAAACCAATCTAAACTTGCAAGAGCATCATGCTAAAGTGTTTTCTTCTCTCTCTCTCAATGCAGCGACCTTGTGACCATGACTAGGTTACATCTAGATAACAAGTTGACTGAATCTGACTTATATGACTGTCAAAGGTCTGTCCAGATGTCCATTGCCTATGACAACCTGGACCACCCTATTACTACTCAAGATCCCGTCGTCCCAGGTCCAGTTTCCACCGTCTGTGACCATGACTAGGTTACATCTAGATAACAAGTTGACTGAATCTGACTTATATGACTGGCAAAGGTCTGTCCAGATGTCCATTGCCTATGACAAGCTGGACCACCCTATTACTACTCAAGATCCCGCCGTCCCAGGTCCAGTTTCCACCGTCACGGATATGGATATCAGTCAGACAAGGGAAAAGGATAATGCGAATGCCAAATGCCTCGTATTAGCTTCAGTTGATGGTGTATACCAGAAGCAGCACGAGAAGATGGACTTAGTTTCCATCTTTCTCCATAACAAAGATTTATATGGAGAGCAATCTCATATCGCAAGATATAAGACCTCGAACGAATTAATTCAAGCGAGGTTGGCTGTCGGGTCATCAGTAGGGGACAACGTCCTTACGGTGACTAGCTATATTGATAAGCTCAAGGACCTGGAGACCACGTTGGGAAACAGATCATACGCTGACTTATTTCCACAGTCCCTACTCTCTACTTACACCCTGAAAGAAACCAGGGAGACACAAGCTCTGCTTAATGGAGGACCTTCTTCTTCTACATCCAGGGCGAAAGCAAAGGGTGAAAAGAAGAAGACCTCTACAAAGCCGATATACGGTGTCAGTAAAGTAGGAGGAAAGGGAAGAGCAAAAGTTTTGGGACTTGGTGTAGCTAAAAAGGGATGTTCCTATTGTTATTGGATTGGGCATTGGCAGAAGGATTGCAGGGCTTTGGAAGCCAGTAGCCAGGATACGAAGCATGTTGTGGCTTCGGCCTCAAGTGTGTTTGTAATTGAGAACTGTTTGTCAATTAACTCTACTTCCTGGGTACTAGATACCGGAGCAGGATCTCATATCTGTAATTCATTACATGCTTTGAGAAACCGTAGAGTTATAAGGGTAGGTGATTTGTCTCTCAAAGTTGCAAACGGAATGAGCGTGAACGCTGAATCCGTGGGAGAATATCGCCTAGGTTTGACAAGTGGGCAGATATTGATTCTACGTAACTGTTTGTATGTACCTAGTTTGACTTGTAATATCATATCAGTATCCTCACTTTCGAGAGAGGGATATGATTTTACATTGGTAAGCGATGTAGTTCACATCCACCTAAATCAAGTTCTGATTGGGTCCGGTACATTAGATGACAGTATATACGTATTGAGTCAAGCTCAGGTTTTCAATGTCCAGAACACACTTAAATGAAAGTCTCCAGAAATAAATCAGGCTTTCTTATGGCATTGTAGACTAGGTCATATCAATAAAACACGATTAACTAAGTTACATAGAGAAGGATATTTGAATCCGTTTGAATATCAATCTTATGCTACTTGTGAATCTTGTCTCATGGGAAAGATGACAAAGACTCCGTTTACTGGACATGGAGTACGAGCGAGCTCGCTCTTGGGACTCATACACAGTGACGTGTGCGGTCCAATGTCTACACATGCGCGAGGTAGTTATTCCTACTTCATTACTTTTACGGATGATTTCTCTAGGTATGGACATATCTTCTTAATGAAGCATAAATCCGAGGCTTTTAAGAAATTCCAGGAATACAAGAATGAAGTGGAAAACCAAACAGGCAAAAGTATCAAGACACTGAGATCTGATCGAGGTGGTGAATACTTAAGTGCCGAGTTCCTGGGTTACATAAAAGAGAATGGAATTCTCTCTCAGCTTACTCCTCCATACACACCACAACACAACGGTGTATCGGAAAGGAGGAATCAAACCCTATTGGATATGGTTCGTTCCATGATGAGTAAGGCTGAGTTACCGCGATCTTTCTGGGGTTATGCACCAGAATCAGCTGCATATCTTTTGAACAAGGTTCCAACCATGACTGTGCCTACCACACCATATCAGATGTGGAGTGGGAAGAAACCCTATCTTCAGTACCAGAAGTGTAGGGTTGCTGGGCACACGCACAAGGGTCTACGAGGCATCAACCATGCCCGATTTAAAATTTAGCCGTGCCGAACAATCGAAAGCCGGATCTTTAAACTAGAGTTTAGACGAAAACAAGCATGTTAAACACTTTAACACTAAGTGAGAGGGATTACAACCTTTGTAGATCCGGTCCTTCACTTCTTAAGATCCGTGTTGAGGTCCCTTCGCTGCGATCATCGTGCATCTGGACTCTAGAGAGGCTCTACAAAGAGAATGATGCAAGCTTGCTTCCGATCTTCGATAACAAAAATGATCTACCTTGAAGTTTCATTAACACAAGCTCTCACTCACTAAATGAAGTGAACACTCGCATCTAAAGGGCAAGGGTAGATGAGGATGATGAAGCATGATTTTTGTTCTCATTTGTTTTCTTATTCTCACACATAATCATCACTTAGAAAAAGCTAGAAAGCTTTTTCCATGAAAGAACTCAAGGAAGAAGAAATGAATCATGGATCAACCTTTTGTGATGAATAATGAAAAGATGATAATGATGAATAATGAAACCATGGTTAACTAAACCTTTGTAGAGATTTAACTATGGCTAGGGTTTGGGTTGAGTTAAAGATGAGTCACTTTAAAATATCTAACACAAAACAAAAAGAAACCTTCTAGAAGGTTCATGAAACAACTAACCCAATTCAAACCCTAATCTTGTTTAATCTCCACTAATCTTGTTTCATTAATAATCATATCATGTTACAATATTATATATCACATATACAATATTTATTGTAACAAAATAAAATAATACAATTAACATATATCAATATATTACCCGAGTGAGAAAAAGAATCTTTTAGTGAGCTAATATTAGTTAATGTAATTTAATATATCATATATATATTATTATACATTAAATTATCGAATCAACACTTGATCCGACAATCCGGCTATATCGCATATAACCGACTAATATCTCATTTACCGATTCATCGAATCAACATTTGATCCGATAACCCGGCTGATATCAAATATCGTGAGAATAGAATACGGTATCACATATCGCATTATCCTCGGTCCTGCACATATCACATATGTGCCCCTACTCCGTTTTTCCTGAATCAAGAAACCTCTGTGTAGGACTCTAAAGAATCGTCAATACGCCGGCAGTATGTGATGATCATATCAAACACCCACAAGCTGCAAGCGGTCAGCTCACCCAGGTATTGAGCGATCAGAAGATCAACAAGCAAGCCTGTACATTCTCCTGCGAATCCAATCAGTAACACTCCCATACAGTCCGGTCTCGTCGTCTGATATGTCGCATATCTCGCCTAGGGGTGGTAAACGTCAGACCCCAGTAGCTTGATAAGTCGTGTCGATATGAGGTCCATAACAGTTTAAGAAACTACTGATAACACTTACCAGTAAATCTCAGCAATCCTGGCCAGGGATTTCCAGTTATAACCAATCGAACACAGCGCAACATCAACTCCCTATACCGGGAGAGACGAATCCCCTCCTATCGCTCATTTCCTCCATGTGATTCGGGACTGTACCCAAAAGCCACCTTTTTGCACGCCCTCTTAGACGTGGTATAATGGAAATCAAAGCACAGTGGGAATCACACAAGACTCTATGACGATCTCGGGTCAACAGACTACTCTGTACCAGTGTTACCGGAGAACTGCCATCTGACGTGAGGTATAATACCATCCGGGAGTTCTCGGCGAGTCCGTCCAGTATACCCAGTCTCTACTGAGCACTCGTACACCATCCTTGATGTCAAACACCGATGGATATGGGATCATCCATCGCCCATCATATGGGTCAAGATGCGCATACGCTAGTCTACTCTGGTGCATCGATGCCCTGTCTCGATACACCCTCGACTAGGAACAATTATAGGATGTACTCGTCAACTACCGTGGCCCCACTAGTATGATCTCATCATAGTCCCAGTAGTCGAGTACATATCCTAAGGGCTTTATCAACATGTAACATAGAGACAATCAGAGTACATGTTAAGACAAAGTACAACCAGATAGCATACTATCATGTCGAGCAAGAAAGTACTCCCTATATATGTCCAAGCATCCATTACAATATACATCGTATGTACAGTAATGGCCTGTAGGGCATACATATAACTAACATTAAGACATAGGGATGTCCAGCTTTAGCAGCATCCGGACAAGCTCGAGGCACGCTCAGTACAGTGTATGTTTGTGGGATATCCAAAAAACTCCATGGGATATTGTTTCTATTACGCAGAGGAACAAAAGGTTTTTGTTTCTCGTCATGCCCACTTCTTAGAAGCTGAATTTTTAGAAAATCAGAATAGTGGGAGCGCAGTAGAACTGGAAGAAATTCCAGAACCACAAGCTGTTACTGAAAGTATGGTAGAACCAGAAGTTTCAGAAGAAAGGGACATACCAGCGCCTATCCGCAGAAGTAGTAGGCAGTCTCATCCGCCCGAGAGATACTACGGTTTTCTCATAGACGGGGATTGAGAAGATTGCATCATTGATAATGATGACCCTACTAGCTTCCTGCATGCCATTCAGAGCGGCGACTCGGTAAAATGGCTGGATACAATGCGGACCGAAATGGAGTCCATGTACACTAACAAAGTATGGACTTTGGACATTGCTCCAGATGGGGTAAAACCCGTAGGATGCAAATGGATCTTCAGAAAGATGATTGGTGTGGATGGACAGGTTGAAACCTATAAGGCTAGACTTGTTGCAAAGAGTTTCCGTCAAAGACCTGGTTTGGACTATGACAAAACCTTTTCTCCAGTGGCTATGCTCAAATCCATTCGGGTCCTTCTTGCTATTGCTGCCTTCCACGATTATGAGATCTGGCAGATGGACGTAAAGACGGCCTTTCTAAATGGTAATTTGTAAGAGTGCATCTATATGGATCAGCCAGAAGGATTCATTCAGAGTGGGAGCAGCGGTAAAGTGTGCAAGCTGCTTAATGTTAGTGTTTATGCCCTAGAAGGCCATTACTGTATCATACTAGCTTGTATATTACTTAATGGAAGCTTGGGATATTCACATGTATATAACAGTCTTGCTAAACATGGTAGTATGCTACTTGGTTTTTCTATCTTAATATGTGAGTGTACGTATTGATAGAGCTCTTAGGATCTTGCTTGTCTACCAGCGTTGTGATGGCAGTCACACTAGTGGGGGCTGGGTAGTCTACAAGCACATCCTTATTCAGGTCCCCGGTCGTTGGATTATCGAGACAGAGCATCGATACTCCGGAGTAGACTGGTGTGTACGCTTCTCATCCCAGTTGGGGAGATGGTCTGTCCCACAGCCGTCAGTACGTCGTACTGGAGATAGTATACAGGTGCTCGTTAGGTTACGGGTACACCGGACAGGACTCACAGGGAACTGTTGGTTGGTTTGATACCAGTCGTCAGTAAACAGTTCCCAGGTGACATGAGTGCAGCGTAGTCCGCAGACTTGACACTGCTACTTCGCCTCGAGTGTGTCCCACTGTTCTTAGATTGCTACCCTACCACGGCTCAAAGGAGTCGTGCAAACAGGTGGCAGTTGGGTGCAGTCCCGAGCACTTGGAGGCAGTGGCGGTTAGACAGGATTCGTCCCTCCCGGTATTGGGAGTAGATATCGTGCTGTGTCAGAGAGCCATTACGCAAAGTCCCTGGCCAGGGCAAGCGAGATTTGCTGGTAGGTTCCAGTAGTTTCTCAGGGTGTAATGGGCTTTACTCCGACACGACTTATACCGCTTTTAGGGGACTGACGCTTGCCGCCCCCCTAGGCCCGATATGCGATAGTCTTGGACGAACGGACCGGACTGTATGGAGATTGTCACATCAGACTCAGTAGGAGTTCGGATGGGTTTACTCAACGGCCTTCTTATCGACAACTACCTGGGGACCGTTACGTACAGCTAGTGCCGCTTGCGGTCTGTGGTTAAACCCACTGCCAGCGTAGTAGTCGAGTCTCTAGAGTCCCACACAGAGAGTTTCCTACTCCAGGCGAAACGATATAGAGGTTGCATGGTTTTGCGACAAAGGGTTCGGACGCATACGTGCGTTTACGCGCGTACGACTTTCGGACAGTTTTTACCAGTCGGCTTTGGTTTAAGCCAGTTACTGGTATCCGGTTATTGGATTTTTACAGTCTAAAGTTTTTCCGTATTTTTGCGGATCGGAGGGGCGTTCTCGTAATTGTACGAGAAGCTTCTAGAAGATGTGACTAAGGAGGTTTCTTTTGGATGAGGTTGTGAGTCATGGTGGTGATTCATTCATTTCATTAATGCACATTTATTGCTTAATGACTCATGCTAATGAATCACCACTAGATATTTTATGAAGCATGCTTATTCATTTCCTTTATTCATTATTGAAAAATAAGAATGCTTCATAATATTATGATACACTCTCTCTCTTCTCTCATTATCTCATCTCACATTCTCTCTCCTCAAGCTCTCATCTTCAAACCCTAATCCTTAATCCTCATGTGTTGAGATCAAAGGATTAGTTAGACTAAACAATCCATAACCTACACTCTACATCATGCTTTCATCTTTTGATTAGCAATCAAAGTAGATTAGTTACCTCAAGTTAGAGGTTTAGCTTGGAGTTTCGCTCTCGGGTGGATCGTCTACTACCTAGAGAAGGCCGAGGAGAACAAAGGAGGACACAAAGACGAAGGACTAGTTTCGATCGGTATAATCCCTTAACACTATAGTTTAGTATAGCTATGTGTTTGGTTATTATTTGTTTAGCTTCGATTTAAGCGGTTAGTCGATGTTCGTTGTTTAAACTTGATCGTTTTTGAAAATTCCGCCTCCCCATAAGTACTGGGGTGTACTACATCGACTTACAGTGGTATCAGAGCCTCGCTAAACAATAAATAACTTAATTGCAAATTTGTACGAATTTCGAACGGAAAAACAAAGCCGCAAAACCCTAATTCTGCCAAGTTTCTGTCGAAGTTAAAATGAAGTCCTAAAATTTTTCTGGTGTGTTCAGAGAGCTTGACATGACCACAGGAGAACACCCAAGAAATTCGAGCACATGATTCGACTAAAGCGCCGCGGAAGGGCGGCGGATCCCACCGATTCGCCGCGCTTCCGCGGCCGAGTTGCCGAGTCATGGGCTCATTTTTCATGGGTGGGTCCTCTCTGGTGTTCGGGGTTTTCTGGAATATTTAATTATTGCTCAGGTTACTGTTTAACAGAGTAGATTTTGGAGCAATATTGATGTTGTTTATTCGATCGAATTGTACAGTATTTGCGTATTGGATTATATCTGTGATTGTTTAATGTGTTCGTAAACCTCCCCTAACTGCTAGTATGTCGGTTGGCAGGGGGTTGCACATTTCTGAAATGGTTATATCTGTTTGTGCATATAAACTGTATTGGACTGTTGTGGTGTATAGCCGGGGTTTGCAATGGGTTATTGAATAATTCATTTGTTGTAAATGTAATTTGTTGTAATATTATTTTCGCGGGGCACTTCCAGGTTGCGGTTGTAGCCACCGTTGTATTATTTCATTTTACTGTTTTTGCTCCTAGGACTGACCCAAGGTGGGGTACACAGACTGCCGGGTGGGTAGTTTGCCGTACCCGTAGGGGTCGAGGGTGGGGTAACGGCTATTCATCACAACTGTGTAATCTGTCTTTTCTTGCAGGCTCAAAAGAAATACAGATTGCTTGCAAATCCAATATTGTTTATCTGTGTTCTGGAATGAATATCATTGCGTCAGACGAATGTAAAATATCTATATTTATGATAGCTATTTAGACGCCACTTATGTTTTACACCCGCGCTAGCCCAGCCCCCGCTCTGTCGTTAGTTAAGTAACCTAACGGGTGATGACGGGACCCCGTGGCGAATGCGGATGGCATAAGAGGACGTTGTATTTTCGTTGTTTTCTGCAATGATAGGTTAATGATGGGACGCATTATCTATAATGCAAAGTAAAACAAACCAAAGTTTAAATCGTTGGAACAATTTAAAAGAAACCACTCGGTTATTTTTAAAACAGATATTTTTAAATGCGGAGCTTTAACCACTCCTTTTAAAAGCTATCAGGTTCCTTCGGTTATATCAAGTTCACTACGTTCACGGTTTCGCCAAAACCAGTCGTAGCCCTCCGTCATTTCATTTGGGTATTCAGTAGTATTCAAGCTATGCATTTTGGCCAAAGTCAAGGCATAGTGTTTGGTAGCTACTGGGTTTTCATTTGTTGCATAAGATAAATGAGTTGGTTTGGGACAGTCGTATTACCATTTGACCAAAGTCAGGGGTATATACGGATGGGTTCAAATTGACAAGATAATGACGGATAGAACTTGACATGTGACTTATGACATTTTGACCAAAGCCAAGGTCATAAGAGCATGGGGCAAAAACTAATATCGGGAATTTCTAAAGAAACTGAAATTTGCAAAGAGATGCATACCATTTTGAGTTTGATGAATGTTGGTAGCATTCCTACAACATTATCAGACGATGATATTTGGATCCCGATCCTACTGTGAGTATATGCTACTTATCAGGATATTCGTCACTTAACGATCAATGCTATAAACCTAGTAGGTGTCCAGAAAAGTGTCAGCGGGGTTACGCCCCCAGAGAAAAGAGGTTACTTAATTAAGGAACTTCGCGAAAGCGTTGGAAAACCTCCCTCGAAGTATCGACACCGGCCTGGCTGAACGGTTAAGCAAGTATTGTACGGTGAGAATAGTCTTGGCTAATTCTTCTTTTATGGTTTGAGGAAGGATTCGAGAAACAGTGGGAGCCATCCAGTTTAGATAAACTAAAAACCACTCTAAACTTGCAAGAGCATCATGCTAAAGAGTTTTCTTCTCTCTCTCCTAATTGCAGCGACCCTGAAAATGACTGGACTTAAGTTACTTTTAGAGAAAAATATACTGACGGGGCCAAACTATAAAGATTGGCTGCGGAATGTCAAGATGGCTTTGACCTATGACAAACTGGGGTACGTCCTCACCGCTACGGCACCTGCTGTCCCTGGTCCCAAATCCAGCAATGCGGATAAGGAAATCCGCAAAACCTGGGATTTAGATTGCGCGAGAGCCAAGTGCATCGTGCTTGCCTCGATGAATAATGAACATCAGAGGAGGCACGAGGATATGTCCCTAGATGGCATATTTCTCCATACAAAGGAACTTTATGGAGAGCAATCTCGTATAGCAAGATACGAGACCTCTAAGAAATTGTTTCGAGCGAGGTTGGCTGTCGGGTCATCGGTAGGTGAACATGTCCTACAGATGATTGGCTATATAGAAGAGCTCGCAGACCTTGGGACGACTTTGGATAATGAGCTCTATACAGACCTTGTTCTCCAGTCCCTTCCTCCCACCTACGCCCAGTTTATCCTCAACTTCAATCTTCAAGGAAAAGAAGTTGAACTTGCGGAACTCCTGAACATGTTAAGGAGTGCGGAGGGCACCTTGCAGAAGGCAAAGGAAACACCCGCTATGTTTGTTGGCGGTTCATCTTCTTCCGGGTCCAAGGCTAGGGCCAAAGGAAGGAAGAAGAAGGCCGCACCCAGACCTAGAGGAGGTGTTAGTAAGGTGGGAGGGAAGGGAAAGAAAAAGAAAGCAGTACCGATAGTTGGTCAGGATGAGTGCTTCCATTGTCACAGGAAAGGGCACTGGAAGAAGGATTGCAAGGCGTGGAACGCCAAGAACCAGGAACCGAAGCAAGCTGTGGCTTCGACTTCAGGTGTGTTTGTAATTGAGAATTGTCTGTCGATCAACTCTACTTCCTGGGTATTGGATACCGGATCAGGATCTCATATTTGCAATTCATTGCAGGCACTGAGAAACCGTAGAGTGCTGAAGGAAGGTGATATGATCCTCAGGGTTGCTAACGGAGCTAGCGTGGGAGCTGCGTCCGTCGGGGATTATCACCTAGGATTGACGAGTGGACACATTTTGGTTTTACATAACTGTTATTTTGTACCCAGCTTAACGTGTAATATCATATCAGTTTCCTTGTTATCAAATAAAGGTTATGATTTCACGTTTTAAGAGATGTTGTCAACATCCACCTTAATCATGGTTTGATTGGGTCCGGTACTCTAAATAACGGCATATATGTGTTAAACCAACTCCAAATTTTCAATGTCCAGAACACACTAAAAAGAAAGTCTCCAGATTTAAATAAAGCTTTCTTATGGCATTGTAGACTGGGTCACATCAATGAGAGAAGGTTGACTAAGTTGCATAGAGAAGGATATTTGGACACGTTCGAATATCAAACTTATGACACTTGTCAATCTTGTCTCAAAGGAAAGATGACAAAGAATCCATTCACTGGACAAGGAGTAAGAGCGAGCGAGCTCTTAGGACTCATACACAGTGATGTATGCGGTCCAATGTCTACACATGCGAGAGGTGGTTTTTCCTATTTCATTACTTTCACGGATGATTACTCAAGATACGGATTCATTTATCTGATGAAACATAAATCCGAGGCTTTTGAGAAATTCCAAGAGTATAAGAATGAAGTAGAAAACCAAACCGGCAAAAGTATAAAGACACTTAGATCTGATCGAGGTGGTGAATACTTGAGTGCCGAGTTCCTAGGTTACCTAAAAGAGAAAGGAATTCTCTCTCAGCTTACTCCTCCGTACACTCCACAGCATAACGGTGTATCGGAGAGACGGAATCGAACCCTATTGGATATGGTACGATCCATGATGAGTAATGCTGAGTTACCGCGATCTTTCTGAGGTTATGCGCTAGAATCAGCGGCATATCTTCTGAACAGGGCTCCAACCAAGACTGTGCCTACCACTCCATATCAGATGTGGACTGGGAAGAAACCCCATCTTCAGCATATGAAGATTTGGGGATGTCCAGCTTTTGTTAAAAAGCAGCATGTGGACAAGCTCGAGGCACGATCAGTAAAATGTTTGTTTGTGGGATATCCAAAGAACTCCAAGGGATATTATTTCTATTACGCAGAGGAACAAAAGGTTTTTGTTTCTCGTAATGCCCATTTTCTGGAAAATCAGTTTTTAGAAAAGGAAATAAGTGGGAGCGAAATAGAACTGGAAGAAATTCCAGAACCACAAACTGCTACTGAAAGTTTGGTAGAACCAGAGGTTCAAGAAGAACAGAACATTCCCGCACCCCTCCGCAGGAGTAGTAGGCCGTCTCGTCCGCCTGAGAGATACTACGGTTTTCTCATAGACGGGGATAGAGAGGATTGCATCATAGATGATGATGAACCTACTGACTTCCAGCAAGCCATCCAGAGCGGCGACTCGGTACGATGGCTAGATGCAATGCGGACCGAAATGGAGTCCATGTACACCAACAAAGTATGGACTTTGGACTTTGCTCCAGATGGGGTAAAACCCATAGGATGCAAATGGATCTTCAAGAAAAAGATTGGTGTAGATGGACAGGTGGAAACCTATAAGGCTAGACTTGTTGCAAAGGGTTTTCGTCAAAGACCTGGTTTGGACTATGACGAAACTTTTTCTCCAGTGGCTATGCTCAAATCCATTCGGGTCCTTCTTGCTATTGCCGCCTTCCATGATTATGAAATCTGGCAGATGGACGTAAAGACGGCTTTTCTGAATGGAAATTTAGAAGAGAGCGTCTATATGGATCAGCCAGAGGGTTTCAATCAGAGTGGGAGCAGCGGGAAAGTATGCAAGCTGCTTAAGTCCATTTACGGACTAAAGCAGGCATCGCGGAGTTGGAACATCTGTTTTGATGAGACAGTCAAAGAATATGACTTTATCAAAAATCCAGATGAACCGTGCATATATAGTAAAGTTGTGGCCAGAAGTGTCGTATTCCTCGTCTTGTACGTGGATGACATTCTATTGATAGGAAATGACATTCCTATGCTACAATCTGTCAAAGGATTCTTATCACACAGGTTCTCCATGAAAGACCTGGGTGATGCCTCTTACATTCTGGGGATCCGGATCTATCGTGATAGATCCAAGAGGATGTTGGGACTTTCGCAGTCCAGGTATATCGACACTGTACTGAAAAGATTCAGTATGGAAGATTCTAAGCGCGGTAATCTACCGGCTTGTCACGGAATCACCCTCTCCAAAGAGATGTCTCCCAAGACTGATTTGGAAAGGGAACGCATGTCTATTATACCCTACGCTTCTGCGGTAGGCTCTATAATGTATGCGATGTTGTGTACCAGACCAGATGTAGCTTACGCACTAAGCGTGGTAAGCCGGTATCAGTCAGACCCAGGGGAGAAACACTGGATAGCAGTAAAGAACATTCTCAAGTACCTGAGGAGGACTAAGGAGATGTTCTTGGTTTACGGTGGAAAAGACCTCAGGTTGGAGGCCTTTGCTGATTCCGGCTTCCAGAGTGATAAGGACGATTCCAAGTCCATGTCGGGTTATGTCTTTACCCTCAATGGAGGGGCGGTGTGCTGGAAGAGCTCCAAGCAGGACACCGTTGCTGACTCGACGATGGAAGCGGAGTATATAGCTGCTTGCGATGCCGCAAAAGAAGCAGTCTGGATGAAGAAGTTCCTAACAGAACTTCAGGTGGTTCCTACCATAGTTGATCCAATACCTCTGTATTGCGACAACAACGGAGCTATAGCTTTAGCGAAGGAACTAAGGTCCCATCAGAAGTCCAGACACATCTTGAGGCGGTATCACCAGATCAGGGAGATCATTGATCGTCAGGAGATCGAGGTTCGGAGAGTTGCTTCAGAAGAGAACATTGCTGATCCATTCACGAAGGCCCTTCCTCAGATTCAGTTCGAGAGGCTGCTCGAGATCATTGGTCTGCGATATGCCAGTACATGGCCCTAGTGCAAGTGGGAGATTGTTAGTGTTTATGCCCTAGAAGGCCATTACTGTATCATACTAGCTTGTATATTACTTAATGGAAGCTTGGGATATTCACATGTATATAACAGTCTTGCTAAACATGGTAGTATGCTACTTGGTTTTTCTATCTTAATATGTGAGTGTACGTATTGATAGAGCTCTTAGGATCTTGCTTGTCTACCAGCGTTGTGATGGCAGTCACACTAGTGGGGGCTGGGTAGTCTACAAGCACATCCTTATTCAGGTCCCCGGTCGTTGGATTATCGAGACAGAGCATCGATACTCCGGAGTAGACTGGTGTGTACGCTTCTCATCCCAGTTGGGGAGATGGTCTGTCCCACAGCCGTCAGTACGTCGTACTGGAGATAGTATACAGGTGCTCGTTAGGTTACGGGTACACCGGACAGGACTCACAGGGAACTGTTGGTTGGTTTGATACCAGTCGTCAGTAAACAGTTCCCAGGTGACATGAGTGCAGCGTAGTCCGCAGACTTGACACTGCTACTTCGTCTCGAGTGTGTCCCACTGTTCTTAGATTGCTACCCTACCACGGCTCAAAGGAGTCGTGCAAACAGGTGGCAGTTGGGTGCAGTCCCGAGCACTTGGAGGCAGTGGCGGTTAGACAGGATTCGTCCCTCCCGGTATTGGGAGTAGATATCGTGCTGTGTCAGAGAGCCATTACGCAAAGTCCCTGGCCAGGGCAAGCGAGATTTGCTGGTAGGTTCCAGTAGTTTCTCAGGGTGTAATGGGCTTTACTCCGACACGACTTATACCGCTTTTAGGGGACTGACGCTTGCCGCCCCCTAGGCCCGATATGCGATAGTCTTGGACGAACGGACCGGACTGTATGGAGATTGTCACATCAGACTCAGTAGGAGTTCGGATGGGTTTACTCATCGGCCTTCTTATCGACAACTACCTGGGGACCGTTACGTACAGCTAGTGCCGCTTGCGGTCTGTGGTTAAACCCACTGCCAGCGTAGTAGTCGAGTCTCTAGAGTCCCACACAGAGAGTTTCCTACTCCAGGCGAAACGATATAGAGGTTGCATGGTTTTGCGACAAAGGGTTCGGACGCATACGTGCGTTTACGCGCGTACGACTTTCGGACAGTTTTTACCAGTCGGCTTTGGTTTAAGCCAGTTACTGGTATCCGGTTATTGGATTTTTACAGTCTAAAGTTTTTCCGTATTTTTGCGGATCGGAGGGGCGTTCTCGTAATTGTACGAGAAGCTTCTAGAAGATGTGACTAAGGAGGTTTCTTTTGGATGAGGTTGTGAGTCATGGTGGTGATTCATTCATTTCATTAATGCACATTTATTGCTTAATGACTCATGCTAATGAATCACCACTAGATATTTTATGAAGCATGCTTATTCATTTCCTTTATTCATTATTGAAAAATAAGAATGCTTCATAATATTATGATACACTCTCTCTCTTCTCTCATTATCTCATCTCACATTCTCTCTCCTCAAGCTCTCATCTTCAAACCCTAATCCTTAATCCTCATGTGTTGAGATCAAAGGATTAGTTAGACTAAACAATCCATAACCTACACTCTACATCATCCTTTCATCTTTTGATTAGCAATCAAAGTTGATTAGTTACCTCAAGTTAGAGGTTTAGCTTGGAGTTTCGCTCTCGGGTGGATCGTCTACTACCTAGAGAAGGCCGAGGAGAACAAAGGAGGACACAAAGACGAAGGACTAGTTTCGATCGGTATAATCCCTTAACACTATAGTTTAGTATAGCTATGTGTTTGGTTATTATTTGTTTAGCTTCGATTTAAGCGGTTAGTCGATGTTCGTTGTTTAAACTTGATCGTTTTTGAAAATTCCGCCTCCCCATAAGTACTGGGGTGTACTACATCGACTTACACTTAAGTCCATTTATGGACTAAAGCAGGCATCGCGGAGTTGGAACATCTGTTTTGATGATACTGTCAAAGAATTCGACTTTATCAAAAATCAAGATGAACCATGCATATACAGTAAGATTGTAGGGAGAGTTGTTGTATTCCTCGTCTTGTACGTGGATGACATTCTCCTAATAGGAAATGATATTCCTATGCTACAGTCAGTCAAAAGATTCTTGTCACAGAAGTTCTCCTTGAAGGACCTTGGTGATGCCACCTACATTCTGGGGATCCAGATCTATCGTGATAGATCAAAGAGGATGTTGGGACTTTCGCAGTCCAGGTACATAGACACCATATTGAAAAGATTCGGTATGGAAGATTCTAAGCGCGGTAACCTACCTTCTTGTCACGGAATCACCCTCTCCAAAGAGATGTCTCGCAAGACTGATTTGGAAAGGGATAGCATGTGGATTATACCCTACGCTTCTGCGGTAGGCTCTATAATGTATGCGATGTTATGTACCAGATGTAGCATACGCATTGAGCGTTGTAAACCGATATCAGACAAACCCAGGGGAGAAGCACTGGATAGCAGTAAAGAACATTCTCAAGTACCTCAGAAGGACTAAGGAGATGTTCTTGGTGTATGGAGGAAAAGACCTCCAGATCGAGGCCTTTGCCGACTCCAGCTTCCAGAGTGACAAGGATGATTCCAAGTCCATGTCGGGTTATGTCTTTACCCTCAATGGAGGGGCGGTCTGTTGGAAGAGTTCCAAGCAGGAGATCGTTGCTGACTCAACAATGGAAGCGGAGTACATAGCTTCTTGCGATGCCGCAAAAGAAGCTGTCTGGATGAAGAAGTTCCTCACAGAACTTCAGGTGGTCCCTACCAGTATTGGTCCAATACCTCTGTATTGCGACAACAATGGCGCTATAGCTTTAGCGAAGGAACCCATGTCCCATCAAAAGTCCAGACACATCTTAAGACGGTATCACCTAATCAGGGAGATCGTAGATCGTCGGGAGATCGAGGTAAAGAGAGTAGATACGGAGAATAACATTGCCGATCCATTCACAAAGGCCATTCCTTAGACGCAGTTCAAGAGGCTATTCGAGATCATAGGTCTGCGATATGCAAGTACATGGCCCTAGTTCAAGTGGGAGATTGTTAGTGTTTATGCCCTAGAAGGCCATTACTGTATCATACTAGTTTGTATATTACTTAATGGAAGCTTGGGATAGTCACAGATGTATTGACAGTCTTGCTAAAAATGGTAGTATGCTACTTGGTTTGTGTCTACTTTAATATGTGCATATGTTTCTTATAACGTATCGCTTATACATATTAGTAGAGCCCTTAGGATCTTTGCTTGATTACCGGCGTTGCGATGGCAGTCACAATAGCGGGGGCTGGGTAGTCTATAAGCAACATCCTATACAGGTCCCTAGTCGTAGGATTATCGAGACAGGGCATCGATACTCCGGAGTAGACTAGTGTGTACGCTTCTCATCCCAGTTGGGGAGATGGTCTGTCCCACAGCCATCGGTACTTCGTACTGGAGATAGGATACAGGTGCTCATTAGGTTACGGGTACACCGGACAGGACTCGCCGGGAACTGCAGGTTGGATTTATACCCATCGTCAGATAGCAGTTCCCAGGTGACATGAGTACAGCTTAGTCCGTCGACTTGATACTGCTACTTCGCCTCGGGTGTGTTCTCATTGTACTTAGATTACTACCCTACCACGGCTCAAAGGAGTCGTGCAAACAGGTAGTAGTTGGGTGCAGTGCCGAAGCACTTGGAGGCAGTGGCGGTTAGACAGGATTCGTCTCTCCCGGTATTGGGGGTTGATATCGCGCTGTGTATGGAAAGCCATTACGCAAAGTCCCTGGTCAGGGCAAGCGAGATTTACTGGTGGCTTCCAGTAGTTTCTCAAGGTGTAATGGGCTACACTCCGACACGACTTATACCGCTATTAGGGGTCTGACGTTTACCTCCCCCTAGACCCGATATGCGATAGTCTTAGACGAACAGACCGGACTGTACGGAGATTGTCACATCAGGCTCAGTAGGAGTTCGGATGGGTTTCCTCATCGGCCTTCTTATCGACATCTACCTGGGGACCGTTACGTACAGCTAGTGCCGCTTGCGGTCTGTGGTTAAACCCGCTGCCAGCGTAGTGTCGAGTCTTTAGAGTCCCACACAGAGAGTTTCCCTGCTTCGGGCGAAACGATATAGAGGTCGTATGTTTTACAACAAGGTTCGGACGAATACGTGTTTTTACGTACGTATGATGTTCGGACAGTTTTTACTAGTCAGCTTTGGTTTAAGCCAGATTCTAGTATCGGATTATTGGATTTATACAGTCTAAAATTTTTCCGTGTTTTCACGGATAGGAGGGGCGTTCTCGTAATTTGTCGGGAAGCTTCTAGAAGGATGATGACTTGGAGGCTAAGGTGGCATTTGCATTTATTGGATTAATGAGTCATGAGAGTGAATCATCCATGGAGTTAATGTTGCATTAATGTTTTAAATGACTCGTTAGATGAATCACTCTATGAATTAATGAAGCATGATGACACATATTTATTTGTTATTCATTTTAATAAAATCATATGCTTCATATATTCAAATGATATCATTCATCCAAAAGGATGCTCATTCTCACCTTCTCTCTCCTCAAGCTCTCTCTCTCTCTCTTCAAACCCTAACCCTAACCTCTCATGTGTTGAGATCAAGGGTTAGAAAGACTTATTAATCTATAATACTACTCTATATCCCCTAGGTTGCTTTGATTAGCACTTTAGTAACCTAGTTACCTCAAGTTAGAGGTCAAGCTTGGAGTAGTAGCTCTCGGGTGGATCGTCTTTGACTCGAGGAGGCCGTTGAGGTGCCGACGTTCCATAGAGCCTACGAGGTGTGGAGGACAGCGATGAAGACCCGAAGGACAAGTAATGTGAGGTATAACTTCGAATCCGAGTAGTTAAACCTTTCGTAATTTGCTAGTAATGGTTTAGAAACAATCCGTGTGCTCAAATCCGTGTTACGAAGCTTTGATAATTGTTTTTCATATATTCCGTCTCCCCGCAAGCTTGTGGGGTGCGTGACATGGACTTACAGTAATATATATTTTATAATGTTGCGTTTATTGTTTACTTTTCTGCCATGCTAGTATTATTCTCTTTTGCGTTTTACATACATGTTCTTTTCATTATCTTATATGACATCGTTTGCTAGGACACCTGCACCATTACCGATGATGTGCATGTTGCACGTGTTGGATATATGTATGCCCTAGAGGCCATTATATGATAGTGGATGTATTTATACATGTATATATATATATATTCAGTGTACATTCTTTCTCGACATGATATTATGCTATCTGGTCCTTCTTTATCTGACATGTTGACTTGATCATGTTTTTATTCATTCATACATGTTGATAAAGCCCTGAGGATATAGGATTGACTACTGTGATTATGATGGAGATCATATTAGTGGGACATCTGTAGTTTATAAGCATATCCTGAAAAGTCCCTAGTCGTAGGTGTATCGAGATGGGGCATCGATATACCAGAGTAGACTAGCGTATATGATACTAGACCCATATGATGGGCGATATATGTTCCCACATTCATCGATGTTTGACATCAAGATCGTATACGGGTGCTCAGTGGTGACTGGGTACACTGGACGGACTCACCGAGAACTCCTATATGGAATTATATCTATCGTCGGATAGCAGTTCTCAGGTGACACTAGTACAGGTTAGTCTGTAGACCCGAGATCGTCAAAGAGTCTTGTGTGTTCTCCCACTATACTTTGATTACCACCCTACCACGGCTCTACTGAGTCGTGCAAACAGGTGACCGTTGGATACAGTCCTGAGACACACGAAGGCAATGAGCGATAGGAGGGGTTTCGTCTCTCCCGGTATTGGGAGTTGATGCTGTGCTGTGCTCGATTGGCTATATCAGTAAGTCCCTGGCCAGGGCTGTTGAGATTTACTGATAAGTGTTATCAGTAGTTTCTCGATCTGTTATAGATCACTCGTCGGCACGACTTATTGAGTTATTGGGGTCGACGTTACCATCCCTAGACTCGATATGCAACATATCTGACGAAGAGACCGGACTATACGGTAGTGTTGCCGGTTGGCTCGACGGGAGTTGTGACAGGTTCGCTTGTTTTCTTCTGATCGCTCAATACCCGGGTGGCCGTTACGTTTAGCTGACCGCATGCGGCTTGCGGGTGTTTGATATGATCATCACCCACTGCCGGCGTATTGACGAGTCTTAGAGTCCCACAATGGACTTGCCTAGTCCAGGCAAAACGATGTGGTGCGCATATGAGATATGCGCGTGGATCCGGTAAAAATGCGCGTATGAGATACCGTATATTAATCGGGTGGTTTGCTTTTGGTCGGGTCGTATGTGATATGACCGGTTTGCTAAATCAAGTGTTAATTTATCATTGACCATTAGTTTCTCACTTTAAACCCTTTCTTGTCTTTTTGTTGTATGCATGCATGTTTGCATTTATTCTCATTCATGCTCATATTGATGTGCATGCACACACACATGCATACATAATTCTATCATGGTTGTTGATATAGTGGATGGTGGAAATATAAGACTCACACCATATATAAATATATAGATATTATTTTTGGAAAAAGAAAAATGGAAATAGAAATTGTTATCATGGTTTAATATTTTATTCTTACTCTAACCCTTTGGTTTAACCATGATTTATTTTCTATGGCCATTTTTGTTCCAAAACAAATATCTAGATATTTTATAACTATGGTTAAGAATGAGAAAGAGAAAATATATATATTTTCATTTCTCATTTTTATTGTTATGCTTATCATTATCTTGAGCTCTTTACAAGCCATCATCTTCTTCCTCCTTTCTCTCTTGCTCTCTAGTTTCCTCAAGTGAGCAAAAGAGTCATCGAGTTAGGGTTTTGAAGTGAGAAAATAAACCACATCGCCATTCTACACTAGTCTTGCCCATTAGTCTAGAGTGTTAGCTTCTACTTCTTCTCTTGATCTAGTGGAGCTTCAAGCTTGGACAAAGAGGATTCTGGGTGGATCGTCGTGGACCTAGAGGATCTCAAGTGAACATTTTTCCAACTCTCAAGTAGCCAAGAAGTCTAGCGTAGTGAGCTACAAAGGTTGTACTCTCAAAACCCTAGTCTTTACTACTTGTGTTATTGTTAAAGTTTTGTTACCCTATATTTTCTAGCATGATCCTTAAGATAGTTTCTCTAGCACTATATAAAATTTAAATATGGCATGTGTGTTTCCTCCAAACCCTTGTAGTGGTGCTGTAGGAAACCCTTCATGGTATCAGAGCTACTAGGCATTAGAAGTCGACCTATGGGGGGTTCTCACTGTATGACAGTGTGGCGAAGCATAGGCTCTTACCCCCAGGGTGTCCCGAGACCGGAAGGTGTTCCGGCGGGTTGTAGTCCTCGCGGGAAGGCATGCGTAAAAAGTAGCTACTGAGGGACCCGTTGGTGCCACGGTGACCCCATTGGATGGGGTGGCTGTCTGACCAACAATGGTATCAGAGCCAAGCTAGAACCTTAGGGTAACCTAGACGACGTTAAAAATCTCGAACGAACGAAACACGACACCCGGGGGATGCTCTCTGGAAATTTTTCAAAAACCTGGATTTTTTCAAATTAAATATACTTAAAAAATTCAGCAGGGTATTTTATGGACCCACCAGAAATACGATGCCCTAACTCATCCGTACGACCGCGGAACCGTGGCCATAATGGCCTTTCTGCGGCGGTTCCGCGGCACAGTAGGAGAGTTATGGGCCGTAGTTTCTTGTGCAGGCCCGTATGTATTTTGTGTAGTTACTGGTATTTTTTAATTCTGCTCAGGTGTTGAGCTTTCTGAGAAGTCTTTGGGTGTTCAATCGTTCGATCGAATGTTTTAAAGTCGCCTAGTTTATTAATATTTGATACAATAATTGGAATCTACAAATTTGTTTGTTGCGTGTAAATCTAGTAATTCGGTCTCGGCAACAATCGGAAATCTTGTTGAATTATCCGGCTTATTTTGAAAAGGTGTTTTCATGGATAAGACCGAAATGCGAGCTTTACATTGTTAGGCATGAAATCTTGTATATGTGATATTCCGGATTTGTATTGTCTAAAGACGGTTACGATTCCAATTGTTGTAGTTTTTCATTTTATTTCTCTGTGACCGTAAGTGTAGTATGTGGCATATCGCCATTTTCGTTGTTATACATCAACGACAATTGGGGTACGCATACTTACTTACGTTGATGATATGTGATATTATGTGTTACTGTGATTTGACATGTAGGATTGTCGTGATTGAATAGCCGGGGTGTTTCATGTGAGATGAGAGTTTTCTTTTCATTCATGTAAAATTCAAATGTAATGTAATATTCTTTTATTTGGGTCACTTCCGGGTTAAGGTTGATGTCACCAGTGTTGTATATTATTTACTTTTCCGCATTAGGATAGACCCAAGGAGGGGAGCACAAGTGACCGGGTTCTGGGGTTCAGTGGGAGGCCATCTCGAGGATTCGAGACCGGGTCTCCTAAACTCCAGAATTGGTAGGGTCTCTTGCCGCTCTCGTAGGGGTCTAGGGGTGTGGGCTTGGCTATTCATCGCGACTGTGGAATCCGTATTTTCGATTTTTGGCTAAATACTAAATACGAACGTCCTAGTATATCCTATATTATCATATCTGTGTTTCTGCTGCCTGTATACTGTGATGTGATATCTGAGACGAATGATATATTATATATGAGATATATAGTAGACATTGCTTATGTTTTAAACCTGCGCTAGTCTCGTCTCGGTATGCCGTTAGTTAAGTAACCTAACGGTGCATAACGGTACATTGCGGCGAATGCGGATGACATAAGCGTACGTTGTATTTTCGTTTCTTTTCTGTGATTGGCTTAAGGAATTAAATGATGGGGATACATTAATATGATTAATTAATAGAAAATAAACCTAAAAGGATGTTGTAGAATCGGATTTGAAAACCACTCGGCTCTTTATGAAAAAGCTACATTTCAAAACTGCGGAGCTCAAGCCACTCCTTTTGAAAACCATTTGATTCTACGACGATATCAAGTTCAAAGCGTTAAAAATTTTCTTAAAAATCATCTGCAACCCTCCGTCATTTTAGGATGTAGAGTACTTAGTATTCGTGCTACGTTTGTTGACTATAGTTAAGGCGTAGTGTACGGTAGCTAAGTGATGTCTTCCTACACTGCATATGATGCAGATTAATTAGGACATTCATGCGACTTTGTTGACCATAGTTAAGGGTCATGTGAGTGGGTCTAATTAATCAAGAAATGACGGGTAGAACTTAACTGGTACTTATGATTTGTTGACCATAGTTAAGGTCATAGGTACTAGGAGTAAAAACCACATCGGGAATTTCAATAGTTGAAATTTGCAATAAGATTGCATACCTTCCATATGATGGTTGGATCCCGATCCCACTGTGGGCAATAGTTGCTCCCAGGAGAGTTTTGCAGTTTACAATTAGCTAACTCATTAGGTGTCTAGACAGGTGTTAACGGGGCTACGCCTCTGGGAAGACGAGGTTTACTTTAATTAGGTCCGTGCGAAAGCACGGGGAACCTCCCTCAAGTACCGACACTGGCCTGGCTGAACGGTTAGCAAAGTTGTAGACTGTAATTAATCCTGGCTAGTTTTCTTTTTAAGGTTTGAAAGAAAAACTTGATTAAAGCAGTGGGAGACATCGATTAGATAATATAATAACCAATCTGATCTTTGCAAGAGTTTTCGCTGAGTGTATTCTTTTCTCTCTCTTAATGGCAGATACCAATGACAGGACTCAAGCTTCTACTAGATAAAAATAAACTGAATGGGACCAATTATAAAGTCTGGCTGAGGAATCTTAACATTGCCTTGACTTATGATAAGTTATCATATGTCCTCACGGCTCCAGCCCGGCCCGTCCCAGGTCCAAAATCCTCAGTTGCGGATATTGAAGTCTGCAAGACATGGGACGCTGACTGTGCCACGGCCAAATGCCTCTCGCTTGCATCGATGGATAACACACATCAAAAGCAGCACGAGAATATGGACGTTCACGCCATATTCCTCCATACAAAGGAGTTGTATGGAGAGCAATCCCGCGTATTACGATACGAAGCATCAAGAAAACTGTTTCAGATGTGAATGGCCCCTGGCACACCAGTAGGAGACCATGTTCTGAAGATGATAGCTCTCATAGAAGAGCTTGAGGACCTTGGATGGACAATGGACAATGAACAATATACGGATATTATTCTGCAGTCCCTACCCTCCACCTTTGCTCAATTTATAGTTAACTTCAACATGCACAACATGGAGAAGGAACTACCTAAACTCCTTAATATGTTAAGGAGTGCAGAGAGCACACTGAAATCAGTGAAAATCCCGCTTTGAATGTTGGGCAATCTTCCTCTTCTCGCCCAAAGGATAAGGCCAACGGAATGATGAAGAAGAAGCCCACCAATCCTAGGGGAGGAGTTAAAAAGGTTAAGGGGAAGGACAAGTCCAAAGCTGGAGAATCGGGGAAAGGGGAATGTTATCACTGCCACAAAACAGGACATTGGAAGCGCAACTGCACGGAGTACTTGAATCTCAAGAAGAAACATGGGGATGCTTCCGCTTCAGGTGTGTTTGTGACAGAAAATTGTTTTTCAATAAACTCTGCTTCCTGGGTATTAGATACCGGTTCAGGTTCTCTCATTTGCAATTCTATGCAGGGGCTGAGAAATAGCAAGGTTTTGAAGACAGGTGACCATACTCTCCGCGTTGGAAATAGTTCCAATGTACATACAGTTGCAGTGGGAGAGTATCACTTGGGGTTGCCATCTGGGTGTATATTGGTTTTGAACCCATGTTATTATGTACCTTGTATGCTTTGTAATATAATATCTGTTTTCTTGTTAGAAAATGAAGGATATAATTTTGTATTGCAGAACAATGTTATGAACATTCACCTGAATCAAATGTTGGTTGGGTATGATACGCTTAATGACGGGATATACGTTCTAAATCAACACACAGTTTTCAGCATACAACACACTAATACAAGAAAACTTTCAGAAATAAATGAAGCTTTTTTTTGGCACTGTAGACTTGGTCATATTAACAAAACAAGACTAAACAAGTTACACAAAGATGGATATTTAAACCCTTTTGAATATAAATCTTTAAACCCTTTTGAATATAAATCTTATGCAACTTGCCAGTCTTGTATCAAGGGTAAAATGACCAAAACTCCATTTACAGGACACGGAGAAAGAGTTACTGAGCTCTTAGGCCTCATACATAGTGATGTATGCGGGCTAATGTCTACACAGGCTAGAAGCGGTTTTTCATACTTCATTACTTTCACTGATGATTTCTCAAGATTCGGTCATGTATTTTTATTAAAGCACAAATCCGAAGCTTTCGAGAAATTCATTGAATATAAACTCGAAGTAGAAAAACAAACCGGCTTGAGTATCAAAATGCTTCAATCAGATCGAGGTGGAGAGTATCTCAGTACAGAATTTGCAAACTTCCTAAAAGAGAATGGGATTCTCTCTCAGCTCACTCCTCCTTACACACCACAGCACAACGGTGTGTCAGAACGACGAAATCGGACCCTATTAGATATGGTATGTTCCATGATGAGTGATGCTGAGTTACCCGTATCATTTTGGGGGCATGCATTGGAGACTGCAGCGTTTCTACTGAACAGGGTTCCAACCAAAACCGTGTCTACCACGCCATATGAGATATGGCATGGGAAGAGACCATCTCTTAAGAGAATTAAGATTTAGGGTTGCCCGACCTATGTTAAAAAGCAGAATCCGTACAAACTCGAGACACGGTCGGTCATGTGTAACTTTGTGGGATATCCAAGGAATTCTTATGGATATCTTTTCTACCACAAGGAGGAACAAAAGGTGTTTGTTTCTCGGTATGCCACATTCTTGGAAAAAGAGTTTTTCACTAATGAAACTGATGGCAATATGGTAGATCTAGAAGAGGTTCTAGAGACACAAACTAAAAATGACGACTTGGTTGAGCCGTCTGTTGCAATAGAAACTGAGGAACCTCGACCACTCTGTAGATCTGGTAGGACTTCTCGCCCACCGGAGAGGTACTACGGTTTCCTCATTGATGGTGACAGAGAAGACTGCATCATGGAGGATGATGATCCTACGAGCTTTCAGCAAGCTATCATGAGTGGAGACTCTGTGAAGTGGCTGGATGCCATGAGATCCGAAATGGAGTCTATGTACACCAACAAAGTATGGACTTTGGACGTTGTACCCCGTGGGGTAAAACCTGTGGGGTGCAAATGGATCTTTAAAAGAAAGATTGGTGTAGATGGGCAGGTAGAGACCTATAAGGCAAGACTTGTGGCGAAGGGTTTTCGTCAAAGACCAGGTTTGGACTATAACGAGACTTTTTCTCCCGTAGCCATGCTTAAATCCATTCGGATCCTACTTTCTATTGTTGCTCACTACGACTATGAAATCTGGCAGATGGACGTTAAAACGGCATTTCTAAATGGAGAATTAGAAGAATGCGTTTATATGGATCAGCCAGAGGGCTTCATTGACAGTGGGAGCAGCGGGAAAGCATGTAGATTGCTTAAATCCATTTATGGGTTAAAGCAGGCATCACGGAGTTGGAACATCTGTTTTGATGAAGTTATCAAAGAGTTTGATTTCATCAAAAATCCAGATGAACCTTCTGTTTATAAGAAGGCTGTAGGGAGAGCTGTCACATTCCTCGTATTGTACGTGGATGACATTCTTCTGATAGGAAATGATATTCCTATGCTACAATCGGTCAAATCCTTCTTATCACTAAGGTTCTCCATGAAGGACCTGGGTGATGCCACATACATTCTGGGCATTAGGATCTATAGGGATAGATCCAAGGGGTTATTGGGATTGTCCCAAACCAGGTACATCAAAACCATCCTAAAAAGGTTTAGTATGGAAGACTCCAAGCGGGGTGCCTTACCCGCTTGCCATGGGGTCACTCTCTCTAAGGACTCTTGCCCAAAGACCGATGAAGAGAGAGCTCGCATGAGCATTATACCCTATGCTTCGGCAGTAGGATCTATAATGTATGCGATGTTATGTACAAACCCAGATGTAGCTTATGCACTTAGTGTTGTAAGCAGGTATCAATCCAACCCAGGGGAGAATCACTGGATAGCTGTGAAGAACATTCTTAAGTACTTGCGAAGGACTAAAGAATTGTTCTTGGTGTATGGTAATTGAGATCTCCAAATGGAGGCTTTTACCGATTCGAGCTTCCAGAGCGATAAGGACGACAGCAAATCTATGTCTAGGTTTGTATTTACCCTCAATGGAGGGGCGGTAAGTTGGAAGAGTTCCAAACAGGATACCGTTGCAGACTCTACGATGGAGGCTGAGTACATTGCTGCAAATGATGCCGCCAAGGAAGCCGTCTGGATGAAGAATTTCGTCTCGGAGCTAGGAGTAGTTCCAACCATTATTGATCCAATACCATTGTATTGTGATAATAATGGGGCTATGGCGTTAGCCAAGGAGCCCAGGCCCCATCAGAGGTCCAGACACATCCTGAGGCGCTTTCATTTGATCCGGGAGATTGTAGATCGCCGCGAGATCGAGATTAAGAGAGTAGACACAAAGAATAACGCCGCGGATCCACTCACCAAGGCCCTCCTTCAGCCGCAGCATGAGCGACTTTTTGAGATGTTGGGTATGATATACGCCAATAACTGGTCTTAGTGCAAGTGGGAGATTGTTGGATATATGTATGCCCTAGAAGCCATTATATGATAGTGGAAGTATATATATATATATATATATATATATATATATATTCAGTGTACATTCTTGCTCGACATGATAGTATGCTATCTGGTTCTTCTTTATCTGACATGTTGACTTGATCTTGTTTTTATTCATTCATACATGTTGATAAAGTCCTGAGGATATAGGATTGACTACTGTGATTATGATGGAGATCATACTAGTGGGACATCTGTAGTTTATAAGCTTATCGTGAAAAGTCCCTAGTCATAGGTGTATCGAGACGGGGCATCGATATACCAGAGTAGACTAGCGTATATGATACTAGACCTATATAATGGGCGATGGATGTTCCCACATTCATCGATGTTTGACATCGAGATCGTATACGGGTGCTCAGTGGTGACTGGGTATACTGGACGGACTCATCGAGAACTCCTATATGGAATTATATCTATCGTCGGATAGCAGTTCTCAGGTGACACTAGTACAAGTTAGTCTGTAGACCCGAGATCGTCATAGAGTCTTGTGTGTTCGCCCACTGTACTTTGATTACCACCCTACCACGGCTCTACTGAGTCGTGCAAACAGGTGGCCGTTGGGTACAGTCCCGAGACACACGAAGGCGATGAGCGATAGGAGGGGTTTCGTCTCTCCCGGTATTGGGAGTTGATGCTGTGCTGTGCTCGATTGGCTATATCAGTAAGTCCCTGGCCAGGGCTGTTGAGATTTACCGATAAGTGTTATAAGTAGTTTCTCGATCTGTTATAGACCACTCATCGGCACGACTTATTGAGTTATTGGGGTCGACGTTACCATCCCTAGACTCGATATGCAGCATATCTGACGAAGAGACCGGACTGTACGGTAGTGTTGCCGGTTGGCTCGATGGAAGTTGTGACAGGTTCGCTTGTTTTCTTCTGATCGCTCAATACCCAGGTGGCCGTTACGTTTAGCTGACCGCTTGCGGCTTGCGGGTGTTTGATATGATCATCACCCACTGCCGGCGTATTGACGAGTCTTAGAGTCGCACAATGGACTTGCCTAGTCCAGGCGAAACGATGTGGTGCGCATATGAGATATGCGTGTGGACCCGGCTAAAATGCGCGTATGAGATTCCGTATATTAATCGAGCGGTTTGCTTTTGGTCGGGTCGTATGTGATATGACCGGTTTGCTAAATCAAGTGTTGATTTATCATTGACCATTAGTTTCTCACTTTAAACCCTTTCTTGTCTTTTTGTTGTATGCATGCATGTATGCATTTATTCTCATTCATGCTCATATTGATGTGCACGCACACACACATGCATACATAATTCTATCATGGTTGTTGATATAGTGGATGGTGGCAATATAAGACTCACACCATATATAAATATATAGATATTATTTTTGGAAAAAGAAAAATGGAAATAGAAATTGTTATCATGGTTTAATATTTTATTTTTACTCTAACCCTTTGGTTTAACCATAATTCATTTTCTATGGCCATTTTTGTTCCAAAACAAATATCTATATATTTTATAACTATGGTTAAGAATGAGAAAGAGAAAATATATATATTTTCATTTCTCATTTTTATTATTATGCTTATCATTATCTTGAGCTCTTTACAAGCCATCATCTTCTTCCTCCTTTCTCTCTTGCTCTCTAGTTTCCTCAAGCGAGCAAAAGAGTCATCAAGTTAGGGTTTTGAAGTGAGAAAATAAACCACATCATCATTCTACACTAGTCTTGCCCATTATTCTAGAGTGTTAGCTTCTACTTCTTCTCTTGATCTAGTGGAGCTTCAAGCTTGGACAAAGAGGACTCCGGGTGGATCGTCGTGGACCTAGAGGATCTCAAATGAACCTTTTTCCAACTCTCAAGTAGCCAAGGAGTCTAGCGTAGGGAGCTACAATGGTTGTACTCTCAAAACCCTAGCCTTTACTACTTGTGTTATTGTTAATGTTTTGTTACCCTATATTTTCTAGCATGATCCTTAAGATAATTTCTATAGCACCATATAAAATTTAAATATGGCATGTGTGTTGCCTCCAAACCCTTGTAGTGGTGCTGTAGGAAACCCTTCAGCACGTACACATACTCGCCGGCTCACACACACATCATTGGTAATTTCCATGCCACGTATGTTGGTGATAGTGCCCTTAAAATCAATTATTGGATCGCAGGTACGTGATTGCCATGATTGAGACAGGACCTATACCGATATGACAGTCTTGCTCGAGATGATAGTATGCTATCTGGTTTGTCTTTATCATCGTATACATGCTTTAGTTCACTATAGCATGATGATAGAGCCCATAGGATTCTTGCTTGACTACCAGCAGTATGATGGCGATCATATACGTGGGAGCTGGGGTCTGTAAGCACATCCTTAAAAGTGTCCCTAGTCATGAGAGTTTCGAGACAGGGCATCGATACTCCAGAGTAGACTAGTGTATACAGTCGAGACCACGACGAGGGGTGGTGGCCGGTCTCACAAGCCACTGGTGTCAGTTGGATCACCTAAGATGTATACAGGTGCTCACTAGGTTATGAGTACACCGGACAGGACTCGCCGGGAATCTGCTAGTTGGTATTATACATATCGTCAGATAGCAATTCCCTGGTGACATGTGTACAGGTTAGTTCATCGACCTGAGATCGTCATTTGTCTCGTATGAGTTCCCACTGTGCTTAGATTACTACCCTACCATGCTCAAAGGAGTTGTGCAGACAGGTTTTAGTTAGGTACAGTCCCGAGCCACATTGGAGGCAAGTGAGCGGATCGTCGGGGATTCGTCTCTCCCGGTATTAGGGGTTGATGTCGCGCAGTGCACAGGTGGCCATCACTAGGAATCCTCGGCAGAGGTAGTGGAGAATTACTGATTTGGATCAGTAGTTTCTCAGGTGGTGATGGGCTTCATGCCGACACGATTTATCGCATTATTAGGGGTCTGACTTTATCCACCCCCCCTAGACTCGATATGCGATATTCTTTAGAAGAATGGACCAGACTGTATATACATTGTCACTGTTATGCTCAGTAGGGTTTATGGATGAGTTCGCTCGTCAGCTTCCCTTCCAATCAACACATAGGAAAACCGTTACGTACAGCTTGTACCTCTGACGTGCTAGTGGTTATACCCAATGCCAGTGTGTTGTTGAGTCATTAGAGTCCCCCACAGACACTTTACGAAGTTCGGGCGAAACGTTGTAGAGGTCGTATGGTGATATGGCAAGGTTCGGAAAAAGCACGTGCGTTTTCGCACGTGTCGTTTTTTGGGCAGATAATACTGGTAGACTTTGGTTTAAGCCGGAACCCAGTATTATACTGTGTAGATATAATATCTTTGTCTCAGTTGCATTTGTATTCGGTCATAATACAAATGCGGGTATGTTTATACTGATACGGGGTTATCCTGAAATTCGTTTCAGGATCACTTTTGGAAATTGCCGGTTTCCTATTTTCTATTAGCCGTATTTAACATTCGGTTAAATACGGATTTATCTTTTCTTCTGGAGGGTGAGTCATGAGGTGAGTCGTGCATCTAGAAATTTCTAGATGATGACTAGGATTAGTAACTCATGGTTGCATTAATTGTTCCATTAATGTTTTGGTGACTAAGCTTAATGATTCATCACTTGCTTTAAATTGTGTTCATACTATGTGTCATGATAAGCTTCATTCTTATTGTCACCACTTTGCTCCTACCCTCACCTCCCTCTTCCTATAAGTGGCCGGCTACCCCTTGGTGGAGGTTCATGGTTGTTATTTGGAAAAAAGATATAAGTTTTGATGCATAGAAATTAGATGTGATCGGTTTCTCTTTTCACCCGATCCAAAAGGCAACTTCATTAACCGTTCGTCCATAGCCTTGGACGTAACGAGACAAAGTGTTCTACTCATTCTCTACTTCATCTTGGTCGTCTCTTTTAGCAAACTTGACGATCGAGTTGCCTCGGTTCAGTGGCGGGAGCCCGTTTAAAGATCCGTCGACGTGGTGCCACCTGGACGAGAAGATTGGAGATTCAGGAGATCGGAGCAGCCGCAACAAGCGTGGGATGATGGTTGAAGACCGATGGACTCGGATCGTTCGGTATAACTCTTCTACCCACTTTGTAGTTTGTTAGTTTAGCTTTAATGGCAGATCCGGGTTACGGTACACGATAGCGCCAGTTTATAAAAAGTTTTTGTTCCGCATTTGGCATCTGTTAGACGGCCGGGGCGCTACCGTGGACTTACAGTGGTATCAGAGCCTCACCATTAAGCTATACTAACTTGTGCTAATACGTTTAAAAGATCGATCGAACGGAATTTCCGAAATCGCAATTTCATGCACACTGAATTTCTGTCGATTTTTCAAAGGGCCTAAAAATAATTTTGCATGTCACAGAATATTGTGCAGGGTTTTCTAAGCATACTTGAAAAAGTTGGGCTCGTGATCCCAAAAGAGCACCGCGTATCCGCCGTCAAACCTAGGGTTTGACCGCGGAACCGCGGCACTTCAGTGGGAACGGTGCTTCATTTTTTTCCAGTAAGCTTCTATGAGAAAATTGTGGGTTTTTGTATGTTTCTTTTGGGCCCAGATTTTATTACTGTACAGCAGATGTACGTGGGGCCCACTTCGGGAAATTTTAGTCGATCGAAATTTTAAACTTGTTAGTATGCAGTATTTACATTATATCTCCGACCGGGAATGTCATTTGATCGGTAAACCGCGTCTAATTGCCATTGTTCTTTTAGACGGGTTTGCGAACGTGACATTCGCGTTGATGTTCTGTGTTGTGCTGTGATGTTGCGAATATGTCGTGGTGGATAGCAGGGTGCAATGATAGTGCAGTTTGGATTTATTTGTACATTTGATATTGCGGGGCGAGCGTCCAACATGTGGACTGCCGTCGCTGCCTGTTTGTATAATATTCTTTTGGGGCACGACCGGATCGAGGTCGATGTACCCGTTGTATATTTTTTATTTCTGTACTAGGTTTATCCCGCGAAGGAGTGCATGGATAGCCGGGTTCTGGAGGGTAACGGGTCCGTATCTCATGGCTTTGAGAGGCAAAGGGACCTCACTCTAGAATTGGCAGACTATTCGCCGCACTCGTATGGGGTACAGGTTGACCCAAGGAGGGGTGCTCAATTTACCGGATTCCGTGAAGTGCCGGGTGTTCCATTCACTATGCTGTGGGGACTACCTCGCTTCAGGTTTTGGCGGGTAACTTGCCGCACCCGTAGGGGTCTAGGTTTCATTGCACAGGCTATCCACACGACCAGGGGAACGTCAGGTTTCAGCAGCGGCTCTGTGAAACCCGGGGATCCCAGATTATCTGTATTGTTCTGTGATGCTTATTACTTTTCTATAATGTTGCATATTATCACGCCTGGAGAGATTATTGTATATTGGTATATATACTATTAGATGTTGTATATGTTTTACACCCGCGCTAGTCCAGCCCTCGCTCTGTCGTTAGTTAAGTAACCTAACGGGTGATGACGGGACCTAGTGGCGAATGCGGATGGCATATACGTACATTATATTTTCGTTCTTTTCTGGTGTGATTGAATGATGGGACTGCATTGATTCTTATCAATGCAAGGATAAAACAAACCTATATTTGATGTTGTTGGAACAAATTTTAAAAAAGAGTTATTACAAAGATGTTTCCTTTTGTTATGTATAGTGATATTCAGTTGGAATATCCTGCACCTCATTCGACGAGGCAAGGGTTGATATCCCTTCACCGGGAAAAACCCCTTGGACAGAAGTTTACGTCAGGGTAGTAACTTTAATATAGTCGATTATAAGTTGCTTTGCATCGCGGTATTCAGATGGAATATCCTGCACCTCATTCCACGAGGAAAGAGCCGAGATCCCTTCACCGGGAGTGACCTCTTTAGGAAAACGTTTTCGTCACTATATTTTTATAAAAAGCTATCAGGTTCCTTCAACGAGATCAATTTCATTACGTTAAAGGTTTTTCGCCAAAAACCAGTCGTAGCCCTCCGTCATTTTTTATGGGTGGTCAGTAGTATTCAAGCTATGTTTGTTGACTAAAGTCAAGGCATAGTGTTTGGTAGTTTCTGGGTATTCGTATGTTGCATAGATAGATGTGTTGGTTTGGGACAGTCGTATTACCTTATTAACTAAAGTCAAGGGTATGTACGGGTGGGTTCAAATCAACCTAGACAATGACGGGTAGAACTTGACATGTGACTTATGATTTGTTGACTAAAGTCAAGGTCATAAGAGCATGAGGCAAAAATCATATCGGGAGTTTCAAATATAAAGCAAACTTGCCAGGCAAGCGCATACCTTGTGGAGTGTGATAACTTGAGTGGCTTCCATCAAGTTATCATGCGATGATGGTTGGATCCCAATTCTCACTGATGAGTTGGTTTACTCTTCGGGTGATCCCAACTAATTCTTCTTTTAGGTTTGGAGGAGAATTTGAGATTACAGTGGGAGGTTTCCTGATTAGATAAATTTATAACCATTCTGATCTAGGTTAGAGTGCACGCAGAGTGTTTCTTTTCTCACTCTCTTTGGCAGCGACCTTTGACCGACCCTAGACTATGACTCAGTGACCAAGTTGACCGAACCTTCTTAAAATACTGGCTTTTGGATTGTCTAAAGTTGCATAAGTCATTGCCGCTCTTTCCTTTACCCTTTGTATTTCTCATAACACCCCGTATTACTACGGACATCCACTTCCATTGGATAGATCCATCGTATGGTTATATACGAACTCGAAGGGACTTCTTCGAGGATGGATCCTGGTTCAGGAGAAATAGAATTAGTTTATTCAGTTGTCTTTTATTATCACCTTCTCTCAGGTTACGAGGGCTCCTTGGTTTAGGAGACTACACCTATTACGCTTATTGGATAGTCTTAGTCCAAACCATATGCATGTGCCGAAAGGTAGGGAATGAAGAAAACCAATTAGCCTAAGTAGGGTATGCAGAAGGTAATAACTAAAGACAAAATAAAGGAATTAAAAAGAAGGCAAAGTAAATTGCGACTGTTATCATTCACGACCAAACCGTGTACTTCATCGCTACTCCTATTTCACCTTTGCTTTTTCCCCAGTTCGGGAGAAATAGAATAAGGTATTATTCAGATTGTCTTTTATCATCACATTCTCTCAAGTTGCGAGTACTCCTAGAATTAGGAGGGTACACCTATTATAATTACTGGATAGTCTTCTTCCAAACCATAGGCTGGTGCCGAACGGTAGGGAAGGAAGAAAACCACTTAGCCTAACGATGGCGTACAGAAGGAAATGACTAAAGACAAATAAAGGGATTTGGAAAGATGGCAAAGAAATATACGGTTACAGTCATGAATAGGATTATTGAAGAGGCATTACTAGGAATACCAGGATACCCCTACGAGACATTTTAATGTTTCAGTTTTACTGCGTATTGTTAAAAGAAAACTGATTTCCCTATTGGATACTTGCTACAGGGTATGTATTTACCAGGTATCATTCTCATATCTGTATGGTTTTACAGATGATGAGTGGGAGTAAGTTATTGGGAATTAGGTGATCATCCTCATTATATCGGAATTCGTTGTAATTTGTGATATTTGAGGAAATCGCCTGGGTACAGTTTTCAACCTACGATGCACAGGTTATGAGTTATTCAACTCAGCGGACTTATGCAGAGTGTATTGTATATTTTCCAGTGTCCATCAGGACAAAGGGGTAGGTCCTCGTACTATGTTCTGTTTACTTATGACTTCTCTAGTTTTTTGACAAGTGTTTCGTAGAAATACAATGTCTAAATTTTGAGAAGTTGTGGGTATAGGAATAAAGTAGAAAACCAGGTATCGCAAGTATCGGGATTCTAGATCCTTGTGATTGGTATTCAGTTGATAGTAATGGTTTTGAGAAACTTGTTTCTCTTTCAGGTTACTCATAATTGGATGGATTCCTAAGTTGAGTAATGTTGAGTAGCCTCTCTCCATTAAGTTGTTATGCACTGGAGACAGCTGCATGATTTGAATCTGGTTCCAATTAAATTAGTGCCTCTATTTCTATATTAGATATAGAATAGTATATCTTAACGTTGTTAAGATACGTGGAGTTGTCCAACTTATGCTTAAAACCAGACACTGGATAACTCTAGGCACGTATCTGTAATAGCAGTTTGTGGGTTGACCCTGGCTTCGACGAGGGTTGATTTTTCTACCATCTGAAAGATCAATAGTGATATTGTTCTTGACCCGCCACAGTTTTAGTAAAAATGGATTTTTTCAGAAAACGGTAGTGGGAGTGTGGTAGAACTGGAAGTGATTCCAGAACCGCAAACGATTATGGAAAATTTAATAGGACCTATATATTCAATCAGGTTTGACATTCCATTAGCCACTCCGCAGACATGGTGGGTAACCTCAGACACCCGAGAGGTACTCAGGTAGCCTCAAGGACGGTGACAGGGAGGTTCTTGTTTACCCAAACTTGACACTACTGTTGTTCCAGGCTATGAGACCCGGCAAGAGGATAAGTATAACGTCGTTCTAAACATGCTTTAGAAATGTACGTAGATATTATTCTGCCAAAGGGTTGTCGTAGTCAGTGGGAGCAGCGGAAGCATAATGGGCAAGTAGCTTATGTCTATTTATAGACTTAAGCAGATATAGCGGAAATAAGATCATCTAATTTTGATGTGACAGTCATGGGTTTGACTTCATCAGAATAGAGAATGGATCTATTAAGAAGGTAGTAGGGTGTGATGTCCTGGTATTTGGATGACATACACAGAGTAGGAAGTAAAATTCCTATACTACGATCGGTTGTACTGTGGTTGTCACACAGTTGTTTCTTCACAAAGGACATGGATATAATATCAGACATTTTGGTTACTAGATCTATGGTTATTAGATCTAGATTTTGGTAGTTTCCCAATTTGGGTACTTTGACAGAATTCTAATGGTATTTAGAATAGATGACTCCTGGCATGGTGGTGTACCTGCAGATGATGGAGTCACCCTCTCTAAAGGTGTCTTAGAGACTAAAGGAGAGAGGGAAGTGCATGATTGGCAAATCACTTGCTTAGGCAATTGAGTCAATCATGAGATGTCAAGTACCACACCAGATGTTGTTTTTGCACTAGATGCGATAAGTTTATATTAATCCAATCCTGGAGAAACATAAGAAAGCAGTTTTAGAACATAAGTGTTCTATGGATTTGATGATGGCGGCCTCCATAGGGAGACGGTTATCATTCCAGGCTTCCAAGGTGACATGGATGACAGAATGATTGTCAGAGTTATAGTTTTCCCTCTGACGAGGGACAGTATTATGGACAGGTGGTCCAAGAGGATACTGTGGGAGGCATGGTGCTGGAAACTGATTAGGTTCAGTTATCGATACAGTCTAAGAAGTTTGAATTTGGAGTTCATTTATGAACTAGGTCCCATCAGATATTCAGACATATTCTAAGACAGGTATTACTCGATTCGGGAGATGGCTTTCTCCTCGAACTTGAGATTTAGATAGATATAGAAAGAAACATCAGGGCGGATCCACTCACTGAGGCTATTTCTCGAACACAAGAGTTTTACAAACTAGCTTTGTGAAACTGATTAGTAGAGGAGTTGGATGTTCGGTATCACATGGGCTGTGAGTATGCGACATCGCAATAATTGGCCTTAAGTGCAAGTGGGAGATTGTTGGTAATAGTGCCCTTAAAGTCAATTATTGGATAGCAGGTACGTGATTGCAATGATTGAGACAGGACCTATACCGATATGACAGTCTTGCTCGAGATGATAGTATGCTATCTGGTTTGTCTTTATCATCGTATACATGCTTTAGTTCACTATTGCATGATGATAAAGCCCATATGATTCTTGCTTGACTACCAGCAGTATGATCGCAATCATATACGTGAGAGCTGGGGTCTGTAAGCACATCCTTAAAAGTGTCCCTAGTCATGGGAGTTTCGAGACAGTGCATCGATACTCCAGAGTAGACTAGTGTATACAGTCGAGACCCCGACGAGGGGCGGTGGCCGGTCTCACAAGCCACTGGTGTCAGTTGGATCACCTAAGATGTATACAGGTGCTCATTAGGTTATGAGTACACCGGACAGGACTCGCCGGGAATCTGCTAGTTGGTATTATACATATCGTCAGATAGCAATTCCCTGGTGACATGTGTACAGGTTAGTTCATCGACCTGAGATCGTCATTTGTCTCGTGTGAGTTCCCACTGTGCTTAGATTACTATCCTACCACGCTCAAAGGAGTTGTGCAACAGGTTTTAGTTGGGTACAGTCCCGAGCCACATTGGAGGCAAGTGAGCGGATCGTCGGGGATTCGTCTCTCCCGGTATTGGGGGTTGATGTCACGCAGTGCACGGGTGGCCATCACTAGGAATTCTCGGCCGAGGTGGTGGAGAATTACTGATTTGGATCAGTAGTTTCTCAGGTGGTGATGGGCTTCATGCCGACACGATTTATCGCGTTATTAGAGGTCTGACTTTATCCACCCCCTAGACTCTATATGCGATACTCTTTAGACAAATGGACCGGACTGTATATACAATGTCACTGTTAGGCTCAGTAGGGTTTATGGATGAGTTCGCTCGTCAGCTTCCCTTCCAATCAACACATAGGCAAACCGTTACGTGCAGCTTGTACCTCTGACGTGGTAGTGGTTATACCCAGTGCCAGTGTGTTGATGAGTCATTAGAGTCCCCCACAGACACTTTCCCAAGTTCGAGCGAAATGGTGTAGAGGCCGTATGGTGATATGGTAAGGTTCGGAAAAAGCACGTGCGTTTTCGCACGTGTCGTTTTTTGGGCAGATAATACTGGTAGGCTTTGGTTTAAGCCGGAACCCAGTATTATACTGTGTAGATATAATATATTTGTCTCAGTTGCATTTGTATTCGGTCATAATACAAATGCGGGTATGTTTATACTGATACGGGGTTATCCTGAAATTCGTTTCAGGATCACTTTTGGAAGTTGCCAGTTTCCTGTTTTCTATCAGCCGTATTTAACATTCGGTTAAATACGGATTTATCTTTTCTTCTGGAGGGTGAGTCATGAGGTGAGTCGTGCATCTAGAAGTTTCTACATGATGACTAGGATTAGTGACTCATGGTTGCATAAATTGTTCCATTAATGTTTTAGTGACTAAGCTTAATGATTCATCACTTGCTTTAAATTATGTTCATACTGTGTGTCATGATAAGCTTCATTCTTATTGTCACCACTTTGCGCCTACCCTCGCCTCCCTCTTCCTATAAGTGGTCGGCCACCCCTTTGTGGAGGTTCATGGTTGTTATTTGGAAAAAAGATATAAGTTTTGATGCATAGAAATTAGATGTGATCGGTTTCTCTTTTCACCCGATACAAAAGGCAACTTTATTAACCGTTCGTCCATAGCCTTGGACGTAACGAGACAAAGTGTTTTACTCATTCTCCACTTCATCTTGGTCGTCTATTTTAGCAACTTGACGATCGAGTTGCCTCGGTTCAGAGGCGGGAGCCCATTTAAAGATCCGTCGACGTGGTGCCACCTGGACGAGAAGATTGGAGATTCAGGAGATCGGAGCAGCCGAAACAAGCGTGGGATGATAGTTGAAGACCGAAGGACTAGGATCGTTCGGTATAACTCTTCTACCCACTTTGTTGTTTGTTAGTTTAGCTTTAATGGCAGATCCGGGTTACGGTACACGATAGCGCCAGTTTATAAAAAGTTTTTGTTCCACATTTGGCGTCTGTTAGACGGCCGGGGCGCTACCGTGGACTTACAACGTACACATTAGAAATCGTTATTTCATCGTATAACCTAATAACTTGTAGCTTATTTGTATTGCTTAGTACTTATTACCTCACATGCTAGTTTAGATATTGCATTTCTTACTTAGTTAGATGCTACATTTACATACACACACACACACACACATTATGGTTATGTACTGTAGATTGGCTCTGTGCCGGTATTCATTGTTTTCATTATTGGTTCATGTTTATGAGATTTCGGTTTTCATGAGATTTCTGAATTTGGGAAACCGCATGTGAATTTTGAAAACTTATGATCATTTTAGAAGAAAAATGCGGTTTTATTTGATATGATGTGTGGCATTCATCATGAGTTTTCTCAGTTCTGAGCTATATGTATACCCGATTCGAGGAGAGAGGAGGCAGCGTCTGCGGGTACATGGTGGACCCGGTACGTTACCCCGGGGCAAGAAGTTCGTATAGAGAGATGTTGAGCCCGGCAGGGGAGCACTATCGACCGGTGATAGTTTGGCTCAGCGGATATCCGGAGGATACCGACCGGAGTCGTGTGATCAGATGGATTGGAGGGCCGATCCGATGAGACGGAGCCCGAGATATGAGTATTTATGCGTCGCTGCTAGACATAGTTTTTATGATGTTTTCGAGTGTCGATACTGGGTTCTCAGGTTTTTATGTTGATCTGGTGTGTCGTTGATGAACACACGTTGAATGATACACCTACACACATATATATGATATAGATGATATGGTACCACATTATGACACGAACTCGATTATATCAGTATATACTTATGCTAATGTTATCACCCTTGTTACCACTCAATGTTATTATTATTATTTTACTGTATGACATAGGTGATCGTCATACATTCGATTTCTACCCGGTGATATCTTCTACTCACGAGTTGGCAACTCACCCCTGTTGTGCCACAGTTTTCTTGTTGGTTTGACCGCACGGATTCAGTAGCGGCTTGCTGGCACATAGTTTCCTTCCGGGTGATTTGCTTTGGTAGGTGGGGTACACTTGCATCGTGACCACCATTTGTACTTGTATATTTATTCAGTTGCATCTAGTTAAAAGCTCCATCAACCAGACTTTGTATATTTAAAAGACTACAGATTATATATTCTTTCGGACCTAGAGTCACGGATGTATATTTATTTCTTATTTCTATTTTCTTGATTATGTTTTGGTTTTCTTTCTTTTCTGTGTTTGATCTTCGCCTGAGGGCGTTGTATACATATCATTTGTGTGGTTGTGATTCCGCCAATTGGCGAAGTGATAGCTCCCACTTGTGGATGCCTATTATTATTGCTTTGTATTGGTTTCGGATTAAAATGTACAAAGGAGGCGCTGCCCAAATTTCAAATGACGAAAATGTTTTCAATTATAGTATATAATCCACTTGTATTTTCATATAATATTACTCATGCAATTAATGAAACTGATTTCATTATACCTTTATTTCAAAACTTCTACTCCACTATTTTCCTAAAAAAGTTATATATTTCTGGGCTTTTGGCTTACTTGGATTAGGTGGGGTCCTATAGACTTCACGTGATTCAAGTGTGAGTCACGTGCCTTTTCGGGGTCGTGACATTATCGGTTGATGTATCCATTCGAGAGGTAAGCAACGGTTACATATTTAATAGTTAACTTTAATTTTCCAATAATATTTATTATATCATCAATTAAACTTACCAAAATAAAAACCACAGATTTATGTGATAAAACTATATATCCGTAATAAAGCTAGACATCGATTGCCAAAGGATTTCTCGATGACGAATGCATGGCATTTTGTTCTATATACCTTGAAGCGACCAAGAATGCATTCAACAGGCTGCGTCGTAATGAGAATGTCATGGGTAACGAGAGACGATGATTAGTATCCGTCTTCCATAGAGGCGGGAAGATAATAGGTGTCATGAAATATGTTGCACTTCATTGTGAGGAGATTGACACAATACATAAATATATATTATTTAACTCTGACAGGCTCGATGTATTTCAAGAGTATGTATATAGCCTGATACTTTTCTCAACAAATAAATATGAAATTAACTAACTGTATTGTTTCATACTTAGATTGTGGTAGATTTCGTTGATCCCGCCTCGAGATTTCGTTGATCGAGATGTATATATCGGCGACGAGAGATTTCGTTGATCCCGGGGCAAAAAAAGCTAAAGAAATTCTGTGACTCCATCTACAAAAATGAGAAACGCATATTGCATTGCATGAAAGACGGTTTCAGTTATGTCCTGATGGATTGGACGTCGAAAGCTTTGGAGGCTAAGAAGCAAACGGTCTTAGATGAGATTTTGGTAAGCTTATTTAATTAAGCATTAATTTATTAATTTCACATATATATGTTTGACGGTAATACCTTTACGGTGTTTCTTTGTAAGTGCGCTTTTCCGTAGTCTAGTGGATTGACAGCTCTCCCGTACCTCTACACGTCGCCCGAGACCAACTGTTTATATACATATCGGGGAATTTGCATGATCATAAACACATGGTCTATAAGAAATGGAGGAACGCTACCACCAATGAGGCGAAATGGACGGCGAATCCCGTAAATTCGACGGAGCGAGCTTGGATTAGTAGCGCAGAGTTGCAACTTTGATCGGTGGTTTGGCGGTGAAATGAACTCCTCTCAATATGGAATTGCTCGTATAAGAACAAATAAAATATTCTTAATTTGTTAACTTCCTAAACTTGATCTAAATCAAATTTTTGTCTAAATATCAGGCGAGACAAACAGGAGAAATGTCCAGTCGCTAGGACATTTATCGTGTGGGTTTACGCGTGACTCCAGAAGCCCCAGCTCACAGAAGGCGACTGAGCATTATGTAAGTATGCTCCTATATGGGTTTCTTGTAGTTATTTAAATTACTTAATTTCTTTTTCAATAATTAACTTAATTTGGTTCATACTGTAATTTTGTGCAGCAAGAGATAAACAGAAAGATTGAGCAGCAAGCGATTGCATTTGTCGATGAGCACGGCTGAGATCCTACTCTTGAGAAGCTTCATGGGATCAACGAGGATGTCATTCAGAGACACAATCCGGAGCGGCACGGGAGAGTTCACCTGAGCGGCCAAGGCATTTCTCCTACGGTATATCATGCCCATCATGGTCCGGAGCTGCATCCTCCTCGGATAAACGAAGTTTTATTCGTTTAGGAGTCCGTACCCCCAACAGTACCCACGCCCACTAGTAAAATAAGGGGTTGCCCCTACGGATATTGAAATCCGTAGGGGCATATTTAAGTAGGCCCTACGGATTAATCCGTAGGGCTAAAAGGTTGCCCCTACGGGCCCAGACTTCAAGAATAAAAATATTAATTTTTAATTTGGTGTTTGCCCCTACGGAGCCGCAAACCAAGGACCTACGGACAAATCCGTAGGGGCAACTAAATATCGATTTAATAAAGGCACAGATCGATCGCCTACGCTCTCTTTCTTCCTCTCTCGATCGCGCGCGAAAGAAAATCCCTAAATCGCCACCGCCGTTCTCGTCATCGCCACCGCCGTTCTCCTCGTCGCCACCGCCGTTCTCGTCGCCACCACCGTTCTCGTCGTCGCTACCGCCGTTCAGGTCGTCCCTACCTCCGTTCAGGTTAGTAAATCTTCAACTAAATTAAAGAAATTTTTGATTATTTAGGGCTAGGGTTCATGGCTGGTTCTGGGGTTGCGGTTGGAGTTGGAGTTCGGCAGGGGTCGCGGTCGGGTTAGGGTTAGGGTTGGGGTTCGGATGCGGCTGGGGCTGGGGCTGGGGTTAGGGTTTGGCTTAGGGTTGGGGTTGGGGTTTAGCTGGGGCGCGCTAAGGTTAGGGTTAGGTTGGGGCGGGGCTGGGCTGGGGCTGGGCTGGGGCTGGGGCTAGGGTTAGGTCGGGGTTGGGGTTGGGTTTGGGGCTGGGGCTAGGGCTAGGGCTGGGGCTGGGGCTATGGTTAGGCTGGGGCTGGGGCAGGGCTGGGCTAGGGCTGTGGCTAGGGTTAGGTTGGGGTTGGGTATCGATGTATATACATGTATCATATCATGATTGATTCATTTTCATTTAATGTGGTAAAATTAAGTGTATAAAATCATGCCATATAAATAGATTGTGTTCGTGAATTGCGATCTAGTTAGGCGAACCAAAGTGTTGCATTGATGAAAGTTTACCGTAGAGGAAATTACGGCTAGCTCTATGCATTTAACCTGAATGTATCCAGTAATTACTAGCATGTATAGAAAAGTTGGTTTAATTTATGAAAAAATGGGGAGACAACATGCATGTATGCATATAGGTAACATCTGCCAATATGCCATATCCAGACCGCAATCTATTTTTGCCTATTGGCTAATATGAAAATATCGGCCCGCGTGTATGACATAATCAAAGTTGTTAAATCTTGATACGGTTTGTGTTTCATTTTTTTATTTATCAGTTCTATCAATGTTGCGTATAACGCTTTATGATATCAGTATCCTACATTTGTAGTTTTAATTGTTGATTGTTATAGATGAATGCCATTGCAATAATATTTTTTGGTTGATGAATGCTATTGCAATGTAGGATGATCAGTTCTATCAATCTTGATCTCAATGGTTTAAAATCATGTTACACATACAACACGAATGCACAACAAACGCATAATTAGAGAGCGATTCGAGATATTCAGGTTAAAACCAATATATGATACTCGATGATAATATGAAACCTTCATATTCCCATCGATACTCATATATGAAACTAAAAGCGCCACTTAGTCCCCGTCTATCGGTTAACATACGTGCGATTCTCGTCGTGACCTAGAACTATACGAAGGATGTTAAATATCGGACAGTACAGCTCGATACTAACAACCGTCGTATAATCTACACGACGAGAAAATTCAATCGTATGGTAACCCATAGATTTGTCCCGTGTGGACAAGTTAAGAATGTATAAAGCAAACGCCTTCATTCACTTGTGTTTTCATCCGTTTCGAGATATTTCGTCGGTACCTTTCCGCTGGTTCTCCGTGTACAAAGATAGATTAGATGTTCATTTCAACGTTGTTTCATAGCTTTGAAATGATTATCTATTCTATTACAGTGTACTCGGAGAACAGTGGGCAGGTACTGCCGAAATTTACTCGAAACGGTTGAAAGCACAAGTGATGGGCGTTCACTCTATACATTCTTAATGGGATAGAAGCCCATCCCGGACAGCCGGAACACACACATACAACAAGAATACACAACAAACGCATAATTAGAGAGCGATTCGAGATGTTCGGGTTAAAACCAATATATGATAATATGAAACCTTCATATTCCCATCGATACTCATATATGAAACTAAAAGCGCCACTTAGTCCCCGTCTATCGGTTAACATACGTGCGATGCTCGTCGTAACCTAGAACTATACGAAGGTTGTTAAATATCGGACAGTGTAGCTCGATACTAACAACCGTCGTATAGTCTACGCGACGAGAAAATTCAATCGTATGGTAACCCATAGATTTGTCCCGTGTGACCAAGTTAAGAATGTATAAAGCAAACGCCTTCATTCACTTGTGTTTTCATCCATTTCGAGATATTTCGTCGGTACCTTTCCGCTGGTTCTCTGTGTACAAAGATAGATTAGATGTTCATTTCAACGTTGTTTCACAGCTTTGAAATGATTATCTATTCTATTAAAGTGTACTCGGAGAACAGCGGGGAAATGCTGCCGAAATTTACTCGAAACGGTTGAAAGCACAAGTGATGGGCATTCGCTCTATACATTCTTAATGGGATAGAAGCCTACCCCCGACAGCCGGAACACACACATACAACAAGAATACACAACAAACGCATAATTAGAGAGTGATTCGAGATGTTCGGGTTAAAACCAATATATGATAATATGAAACCATCATATTCTCATCGATACTCATATATGAAACTAAAAGCGCCACATAGTCCCCGTCTATCGGTTAACATACGTGCGATGCTCGTCGTGACCTAGAACTATACGAAGGTCGTTAAATATCGGACAGTATAGCTCGATTCTAACAACCGTCGTATAGTCTACGCGACGAGAAAATTCAATCGTATGGTAACCCATAGATTTGTCCCGTATGGACAAGTTAAGAATGTATAAAGCAAACGCCTTCATTCACTTGTGTTTTCATCCGTTTCAAGATATTTCGTTGGTACCTTTCCGCTAGTTCTCCGTGTACAAAGATAGATTAGATGTTCATTTCAACGTTGTTTCACAGCTTTGAAATGATTATCTATTCTATTACAGTGTACTCGGAGAACAGCGGGGAGGTGCTGCCGAAATTTACTCAAAACGGTTGAAAGCACAAGTGATGGGCGTTCGCTCTATACATTCTTAATGGGATAGAAGCCTACCCCCGACAGCCGAAACACACACATACAACAAGAATACACAAAAAGCGCATAATTAGAGAGTGATTCGAGATGTTCGGGTTAAAACCAATATATGATAATATGAAACCTTCATATTCCCATCGATACTCATATATGAAACTAAAAGCGCCACTTAGTTCCCGTCTATCGGTTAACATACGTGCGATAATTTATTCTTTTCAACGACAAACGCACACACAAAGAATATACACGGATTTTCTCCTTTGTCAGTAACTATCCCGTTCTTATATTTTTCAATATAGTCAGCATAACCTACAATTTATATGTTATACAGTCTAACATGGCCCATGAGTACGTCAGAGTTAAGGACTGGATGTATGTGGATTGGAAACAACGTATGCAACCTAAGTTTGTCACAGGAGTTGCTGCTTTCCTTGAATTTGCACGCGCACATAATAAGATCATAATAGAGAAGATTCTCTGTCCGTGCGATAGATATGGCAATAAGTACTGGCAGAAGGTAGAATTGGCAGAGCTTCATATTGTAAAACATGGGTTTACTAGACTTTATACAAATTGGAAATATCACGGGGAAGGAGAAGAATGCAGTACTGCGGTAGAAGAAGAAGGAGAACACGATAATGCGGCAGGAGAAGAAGAAGAATTCGGTAATGCGGCAGGAGACGGAAATTTATTTCCATCAGAAGAAATGGAGGATATGGTAGAGGCTGCCCTAGGTGAATCTATTCGTACCGAAGATGACATTCCTTCCGGTCAAGGACCGCGTGCGGATAAATATGAAAATTTCATGAATGATGCTAGGAAACCAATTTATGAGAATGCGAAGTATTCCACCCTCTCATGGTTCGTCCAACTTTTCCAGATTAAGTGCCTAAATGGATGGAGCAACAAGTCATTCACAATACTTCTTTCGTTCTTGAAAGATTCTATGCCTCCGGGAAATATTGTGCCCGAAAGCTGGTACGAAGCCCAGAAGATGATGTCTGATTTGGGTCTAAAGTGCGAGAAGATTCAAGCATGTCCTAAAAATTGCGTGTTGTGCCAGAAAGAGAATTGAGATTTGAAAGAGTGTCCAACATGCGGAGAGGCCAGGTATAAGACAAAAGATTCTGATAAGAAGCCTGATATACCTGTGAAGATAGCACGATATTTTCCCATAGCACAGAGGCTACAGAGGCTATTCAGGTGCAAGAAAATAGCCGAGGCAATGATTTCGCATCACCGTGCTCTTCCAAGCGAAAATGGAAAAATGAGCCATCCAAGAGATTCACCGGCATGGAAGGATTTCGATAGGAGGCACGCAATATTCAGTAGCGATCCTCGCAATGTCCGGCTCGGACTGGCTACCGATGGCTTCTGCCCATTCAACTATATGGCTGGAAGTCACAGTACATGGCCCGTTGTAATGATAATTTATAATCTGTCGCCTTGGTTGGCTATGGACCAATCATGCTTTATGATCCCTCTTCTTATCGACGGACCAAACTCACCGGGGAACAATATCGACGTCTATCTCCGACCTCTGATCGAGAAGCTGAAATCTTTGTTCATTGATGGTGTAGAGACATATGATTCAAACACAAATACAACCTTCATACTGCGTGCGGCTTTAATGTGAACAATTAATGACTTTCCTGCGTATGGAATGCTATCAGGTTGGTCCGTACATGGTCACAAAGCATGTCCTCATTGCCATGAACACACAACATCAAAATTTTTGAATTTTAGCAGGAAGGTTTGTTATTGCGGCCATCGACGTTTTCTGCCTCCAGACCACCCCTATAGGTTGGACACGGTTCACTTTGATGGTCATCAGGAGCTTCTTGGACCTCCATCCCCATTGTCCGGAGAGGACGTGACTGCTAAATGGGATGGTTACAATAACGTGACCTTCGGGATGGATCCGACGAAACAGGTCAAACCACAATATTGGAACAAGTTAAACATTTTCTTCGAGCTTCCGTACTGGTCTACAAATTCAGTGCGTCATTGTCTGGACGTCACGCATATAGAGAAGGGAGTATCAGAGCACATACTTAACTTGCTTTTGTGTAAAGACGGGAAATCGAAAGACAACATGAATGCTCAGATGGATCTACAAAAGTGGGGAATAAGAAGTGAATTGCATCCTAGACAGGTAGCGGGTAAACCGGGCAAGTTTGTACTTCCCAATTCCGCTTATCATATGTCACAACCGGAGAAGAAAAGATTCCTGCAGGTGTTGCATGATTTGAAAATCCCCACAGGTTTCTCAGGATCATTCAGCAAGAAAATAAAAATTGTGAAGGGCAAGATCGATGGGCTGAAAAGTCATGATCACCATGTTATCGTGGAGCACCTTCTTCCATTAGCCCTCAGGACTTCTCTCCCCGACTCGGTTGGTCTAGTAATCAACGACCTATGTTGTTTTTTCAGGGAGTTGTGTGCTAAAACACTGGAGGTTGCGACGCTGGATAAACTAGAAAATTCTATTGCGTTGATACTTTGCAAGTTTGAGCGTATTTTCCCACCGTCATTCTTCGATATCATAATACACTTGACGGTTCATCTTGCAACTGAGGCGAAGTTAGCCGGACCGGTACAATATCGATGGATGTATCCCGTCGAGAGGTACGTGTAATTTTTCGTTTCGCGCAATTTATAAATTTATTGTTGTCCTGTATGCCCGTATTTATTTATTCAACGTATTCTCATTAGGTACCTCTACACTCTTAAGAAGTATATACGCAATAAAAATCGACCAGAGGGTTCTATCATACAAGGTTATCTTCTTGATGAAGCAACCACATTTTTTTCCCGCTATCTGGACAAGAACATTGAGACAAGGCTTAACCGACCACGAAGAATTCAAGACGGGCCATATGGTAAAGCCGAGTATAAGAGGGTAGACACTATGTTTATCAACAAGATATACCGGTTTATCTTGCTTAATTGCGCATGTCTTGAACAAATTAGAGAGTAAGTTCTTTTGGATTAATTGTTATATCTGTGTTTGTGTGTGTATGAAATGACATAATATTAATGTCATAATTATTTGTCGAAAACAGAATTCATTTTAACGAGGTACGTGAGGGGCATCCTGATTGGAATGAAGAACGTTTGGAAAAATACCATCAGGATAATTTTTGTGATTGGGTCACAGATCATGTAACTTATTCGAATAACATTTTATTGCTATCAGTTTTAATCTAAACTTATATCGTTATGTATTTGTCGTAAAATTTGTTTTGTTAGATCCACGATCCGAACTTGTCTGCATCATTTGAGAGTGATTCAAGATGTTTAGCTCAATTTTCTAGTATGGAGGTTGCATATTACAAAGGATTTGGTGTCCTTGGATACAAATTCGAAGTTAAGGACATAGAAACATCTAGAACCACTCAGAATAGTGGGATTGCGACGGTAGAATCGGACGGTGTGATTTACTATGGGTACTTAAATTGTATACTCGGCATCCACTATCCCGGACGATCAGAACTCTTTTATATATTCCAGTGTACTTGGTACGATCCGCGAACCGATACGGACAGGTGGAGAAGCAGTCTTGGGACTTGGAAAGATGAATATGGATTGACCAGTGTGAACACACTTCGATTTTACGGTCAGGACGATCTGTTTATCTTTCCGAACCAAGAGTTCCAAGTATACTACTCACAGTGTTTGAAGCATCCGGGGTATAGTGTTGTATGCCGATGGAAACCCAGAGATGTCTACGATGTCCCAGAATACGAGGACAGCGATGAGGACGAAGAAGAGAGAAGGCTTAAAGTGCTCCGACCGTCTGTTTCGAAGGACGGGTTGTCTTCGACCGATCATGAAGTTACGTGGGTTAGAAATGACATCGACGATGAAATCCAAATAGATATGTATGATGCGCCCACGAAACGAAAAAGGTTATCAGTAATATTATATTATTACTTCACATTTTACGCTCTATACATATATAGTCAATACTTTTAATGATTGTCTAATGCGTCCACGAACCGTTTATCTAGATTTGATGACGATGTCGGGAGCAGCGAGGGGCGGCAGGAGCTCCAGCCGCGGCAGAGGCAGAGGGAGAGCGGTTCTGCCGTCCGGAGAGCTCCGTAGGGAGCTTCAGAGGGCCGGTCTTGCACCCAGATCGGAGACCCCTTCGGATGCCTCCTTCCGTGTGGATTTTGCCACACCTCCAGGTATACTGCACGCATATCCATTTTGAATGTAATATTACAGATATTAATGCCTGTTTATGTCAAAATTACTTATATTGTCAATGTTTGATTGTCTAGTTGTTGGTGATGCGTCTACATCTGGGACAGAGGCCACCCCCGCTCCTCCAGGTATGTTTATATATCATATAGTGTATGTATATTGATTTAGAATGCTATATCATAAATACACACATTTCTTTTGCTCTTACTTAGCAATTTTTATTATTGTCTAGCTATAGGTGGTGACACCACCGTACCTGCGGGTATGTTTATATATCCTATAGTGCATGCATATTGATTTAGAACGTTATATTATTGATCTACACATTCTTTTTGCAATTACTTATATAATCTATTTTTAATTGTCTAATTATAGGTGGTGCGTCCACATCTTCCGCAGGGGTCACTCCTGCCGCTTCCATACCCTCCGCATCATCTGTAGATTAGTATGAATAAATTTAAAATATTTATTCATTTTACATATGCTCTATAGAATAAATATGAACTTCATGGAAATTTAGCGTCGATGTTTATTTTCTAGTTGGAGGGGATGCGTCCACATCCGGGACCCCGGTTGTTCCTCACCGGAGGAACTATCGTCCCGCTCGTGCTGCTGCCCGGGCCCAGACTCGTGCGATAGTCACCGGAGGTATATATCACACTTGAATTTTTGTTTAACCTTGATTTCTTAATACAACTTTGTCTTATTATTGATTGTCTTTATATTTCGTGCAGACGCAGGGCCTCCCTATCCCCAGAGGGGGACTCGAGGCCCGAATCAGTCCCATAGGCTGAGGCCTGACAGAGCTAGGGGGAGGCAGCATTCCCCCTTTTTTTTATCCTTGACTATCACTATACCGGTCCTCATGCCGAGAGGTTCGGCCGGTATTTGGGGGACGAGAGCCGGCTCGTGAAGAACTATCCACTTCACGTTGAGTGGGACGAGCAGCACCAGCGCTCATTCGCCCTCTTCTTTGATCAGGCTCGGGTATGTATTAATATATATTTTCATTTGATCTATCCAATATATTTATTATTAACACTTGCAATCTAAAAACAATGTTTTTTTTTGTATTTTCAGTTGGATTACGATTTTCAGCCTGTAGCCGACCCTGATCACCCGGGGAGGGTGCTCGACCTTCATGCTCTGTACAATGGCCTGATGAAGAACATGCAGGCCAAGGTCCGATACAACAGGAATTAGCTGAAGGCCGACTGCTACTCCCTGTGGATGGCGACCCCGAGGCAGAGAGAGCGGCCCTCCTATCTACTCCGGCGTTTGCGAGAGTCGACGTAGAGACATGGCCTCTATTGTGCGCTTATTTCGACTCCCAACGCAAACAGGTATGTATTTTAAATGTAATTCATTATTTATGATATAATATATTTCTTTGTGTTTCTTAATTAGAAAACTAAATGTTAATGCGTTGTGCAGAAACAGGCCGCTCAGAATACAGAGAACAGGAAGTCGGCGAAGAGGGGTCGCCCCACTTACACAGGTGGCTCGAGGAACATTACTCGAGCCATGGAGTTATCGGTAAATTACAATAGACTGACCTTTGTGATATTCTGTAATATTAAGAGTTATTTTCTAATATTTCTAATATTAAGAGTTACTTTCTAATATTGTAGACATCTCGGACCGTGGCGTCAGGTGGTACACCGAGCGTGCTGTCCGCATATCTTGCCGTCCACGGCACCTCGACAGATCCCGCCACGGGCGAGCTTCGATATCCCGACGTAGCTACCCAGGAGTACTGCGTAAGTGTTAATATTTTTTCTACCCAAATTTGAAATTTTAGTTTTGGAAGGTTCAAGTTTAAATTTTATACTTATACTTTAATGCTTAATGTGGGTGTAGGAGCGGGTGGTTGTGCAGGCCCAGGCCTCGGGGATCGATTTTACCGGACAGAGCGATCCGAGGCTGCTGACCCCAGTTCTGGACGCCGCACACGGAAGGCACCATGGGAGAGAGGCCGGGGGACTGGGCCCTAGCAGGTCCCATATGAGGTTGGACTCCACCCCGGCGGTTACTTCCTCCGTCTCCGGTGACCGACGTGTCCATCAGGAACTGGAGAGCTTGAGGGTCACCGTTCAGGAGTTGAAGGAGATGCTGGTATGTATACTACTTTATAGTAAAATATCATGTCATATTATATAGATATCAACATATCCATAATTAGTACGTAGCTTAAGCTTATTTGGTTTTAGACTTAAGTTTGATTAATCATACATACAGATGTAATTAAAATAAACAACAAACTAGATAACCAAACGGGGTTTCGAAATAAGTTAATAATGATACGAATTCGAATAATACACAGTTTTTACACGCTTATTACACACGTTAGGTCCAGACGCGACAGGGTACATCGGCCGAGCCTCCACATGCAACTCCTTCGGCTGCGGCTCCGCAAGCCACTACATCGGCTGCGGTTCCGCAGACAGCTCCTATAGCTCCACCGCCCGCTCAGACTTCCGCAGCCGCGGCTCCGCAAGCGACTACCTCGACGGCGGCTGCGCAGACCACATCGCCAGCTCCACAGGCCGCTCAGACTCCCGCTCGCGCCGAATTGCAGAGTTAATTGACCGAGGAGCAGGCGCGCGTTATTCTATCGTTATTCAGAGGTGGAGCTGAACCGAACTAGGGTAGCTTTTTGGTTCTTATTTTTTTGAAACATGTATTTATTTATATCAAACATATTGTACTACATTTTGAAACGATATTGATATTGGTTTATATTTATATCATATTCAGTTTTTGGGTTTCTTTTGTATATTATATATATGCGTGAGATGTGATTATGAATACTGCGATATATGTTGTATGATGATTAATTTTATATTTGATTGATGTATATATTATTGTGCACAGGGCGGGAAAAAATCAAGCAGCTCTTTTTTCTAAAAAAAATACAGATAATATGTACCTACGGATTAATCCGTAGGTACACATGTTGCCCCTATGGATATGCCCGTAGGGGCAAAAATATCAGCAGTAACTGATATTTCCCCCCTGATCTCAGTGCCAGGGGGTTGGGAGTGCCCCTACGGACATGTCCGTAGGGGCCACGGCCTCGTCCCTACGGCGTTATCCGTAGGGGCAAATTATCAGGATTCCTGATATTCTGCCCCTACGGATAGCTACCTACGCATATATTCGTAGGGGGTAGTACATGGACCTACGGACACGTCCGTAGGTACATTTAATATATTAAAAAAAACCGTAAATAATATAAATTTTTTTACCCTATGGCCTAATCCGTAGGAGCAACAGGACCTACACAGAAATCCGTAGGGACAAGAATTTGCCCGTAGGGGCAAGTTCAGGGCTTCAACTTGCACCTACGGCCTTTGCATCTACGGGGTATTTTTTCGCCCCTACACATATATCCGTAGGGGCAACCTTTATTTGTAGTAGTGGCCCCGTGCGGCCCCATCTGCATCTCCATCCATTCTGTTACACCATCCAAAAGGCTCATCTCCCTATACTCCCGGCGGGACTTCTTCTGCATCAAGACTGTCGTCGGCTTCGGGTTCACAATGGAGGATGTCGAAACAAGAAGTCCACGAAGAACTCGAGGCGAGGATAGCAATCGTCCGGAACTTACAACGTCAAGGAAAGAGAGTTCCGCTGTTGGTTTGATAATCCTTTGTTTCAATATAATTTTCATATAATTATCGACAATATTATGTACCAATATGTGTCTATTGATAACACTATAGTACATGATGGATTTCACAAACTTTCTGTATAATGACGACGTCTAGTGAGCTCAAGATGGAGTGGAAAAGCACAAAACGCCAGCGCATTGACAAGTCACTCTATTTCGTATGTTTTTTCGTTTTAATTGAGTTGAATTTGTAATTAAATTGAATTGGATTTTGCTTTTTTGTATATCGGTATTTGAATTGTATTGAACTGAACTGATAGTTGTGGTTGTTGTATTGATACAATTGAATTGAATTTGTATCGAATGCTCGAAAACGACGTAAAACCAACTCTATTTTTTCTCAATCTAAATTTTATTTCATTGGGTACATACCGACGAAATAACTCATTCTGTCGGATTTATACCGAAGAAATAAGTCTTAATAATAAAATACACACATGTATTTTGAACTTATTCTGTCGGCTACAAGTCGACAGAATAAATACCTGATGAAATAAATCTGCTAGCCGACGAAAAGTATTTTTTCGTCGCGTTTTATTACGTCAGACATAAGCCGACGAAATAAGTTTTTTGCGTCAGGTACCCATTTATTCTGTCGGGTGATGCCCCGACAAAATAGGTATCATTTTCTTGTGGTGTATAGATGATGATAAGTAAAAGAGATGAGTTAACCAGTTAGACAAGAAATATGTGTGACAATATTCAAAATATCATACTATGATTAATCTACTAACAAGAAACAAAACATATATAGGTAAGCTAAATAAAACCAAAGGCAAAATGAAAATGCACTATCAACCTTTGCTATAAATTTCATTTTCATTTTCATTTTGATAAAGCTACAAAACCCCATTGAAAGATAAGCTTCTCGTGAATTTTCCCTCCAAAGCAAGAGGTTACTTTGTTCAATTCCCTTCAATTGAAGGGGCTGCCTAAAAAATATTTTTAAAAAAATCTTTTGGTGATTTAGAAAAGCAACTCCAATGCTAACACTAACCCAAACCAGAAGGTTGTAAACTGAACATACACCAAGAGATGCATCATGCAAACATGAGCTTATACTGCAAACAATCAATTGAGTGCTCAGTTTGAAGGAAAGCAGCAAGACAATTGCACAAGAGATTCAAAATATTTAAGGAAGGGCATAATCAAAAAGTTAATGCTAGCTACAAATTAAGTAAATGGAAAGGAGCCAACATGGAGATGATGCTATGATTGGTATTCTTGTTTGGCCACCATACATAACCCTTACCCACAGAATTAAATATCGGTCATATCGGCCGATATACCGTCCAATATATCGTTTTGGGACCCCTAGCAATATGATAACACTGATATAATATAGTCCGATATATCGGCCGATATGACGATATCTCCCGATATATCGACGATATCTGCTATATGAAGTATCTCTCCGATACGTTTCCGATATCCGATATTTAACCATATTTAAAACCTTGCCCTTACCATGAGGGCACGCTCTATTGGAGCCTATCGATACTGCCATTTTGCCTGTGAATATTTAATCTTTTACTTTAATCTAATCTATTTTTGACTTGGTGAGCTTCATTATAAAAGCAAAATTCTCTACTGAGCATCTTAGCAAAAATATGAAACAAATAAGCCACTTGCTAAATTAAAAACAAAAACTAGAGTAAAAATAAAGCATCAAATTAAAAGAGTGATCCTTTTTGTTGGCTACCAACACAATCTGAGAGTACTCCTGGAAATAAATAAATAAAAAGTTCTTAATCCATTGCATGCATGATTTACTGTTTATCATCACGGGTTCATTTCTGACTTAGATATCAAAAACGCTTTTGGCTGCATTGTACCTGTAGATTTGACATGCACACTTGAATGTATGGACACATGCAAGCACCACCAATTCTGAGTGATGCTCGTCTTTCAGGATGACTGGTGCGATTTAGACCGCACCAATTTTCAAATGGTACGTTTTTTCTTACTTACGTGGTTTATTTAAACTCATCTAATTATAACAATCCTTCTAATTATCAAAATAATTTTATTTGTATGGAATAAGATTTCGCGCCATGCATCCATTTTGCTATCTATTATGGTGAGTTGCAATTAATAATTAGTTCCTTGTGAATTGCATAATTGTGTGGATCACTCTTGGATATTTAAAAAAATAGCAAAAAAATAGGATTTGCGCCATTCATCCAAACTCTCGATTCTATTTTTCTTCGACTATTTTTTTACCTGAAAGATAACAGGTGAAAAGAAATAAATATAAGAACTACTCAATGTTCTTTTACAAATGCTTATCCTTGAATCATTTATTTTTCTTTATTTTTTTACTTGTTTAAGAAATAAACTAAAACATAGAAGAAATACAGAAAGTTTTCTCATCGTGACCTCTCACAACCATTGCTCTTCTGTTTTCACCAACATAGCTCCTTGGATAGCAAGAGAAAATGAAAAAACCCCATAAAGGACCGTCAAAAAAGCTTGAAGCTCAGATCGAATCGGTTCGACAGAAGCTCGTTAAAGCTTATTTACTTGTTAAACAAACCGAGCTTGAACATAAATTGAAACTCGATAAAACAAAAAAACACGAACATAGCTTGTTCAAGCTTGCCGATCGGCTCATTTAGGACTCATGTGGCTTAGAATAGTTTATGACTTAATTAATTAGTATTTAAAAGAAATAAAAATAATTACTCATTCCTCAATTTAGATTATATTTATTAATTCCTCAATACCTAGATATTAACACCAAATCAAATCACAATAATAATTATTTAGCCAAATATTGTTTCACCAAAAAATAAAAAAATATTAGCATGATTGCAAACACTCCCTGCCTCGTTTGTCTAGTACTAACATCAATATTTCTCACTGTTTAGTTTATCCCAAAAAAATATCGAACATCATTATGTTTTTTTCCTCCATATATTCTTGTACATCGGAACAACATCATGTAAAAAACGGTCAGTAATTATTTACAGATATATTCAAGATCTTAAACTGGCCCGATAAAGATCGAGGCCTGGCTCGGGCTTGATGAAAACTCGCTCGTGCTCGTCCAACAAATAAACAAGCGGAGTTTAAAGAAGTTTTTAATCTCATTTAAATAATTGAATCAAGCCGTAAAACTTAAATCTCCGCACGTTTGGCACGTGGACAGTCACGTCATCCAAAGAAACTGACTCCTAATAAAGATGGGTACGTGACAGAAAGAACAGCCACGATTTCAACACAAATTGGGACCCAAAATCTATGTGAAAAAGCAGAGTGAATGATAGATATTGATACTGATAACGGCAGGTTTTTGACGAGGGCCAATGTGAAAGCAAGAATATGCCGACTTCAGAGGATGAAAGCTCGAGGACCAAGAAATTTCCAAAATAGTTGGGTCCATCAACCAATGGATGAGTGAGAAGGAATTTTTCAATACGCCGGCCATATACATCCGGACAGAAGAGAGAAAGAAATGAAGATTTTCCGGCCATATAGGAATGTGGATCCGACCAAACTATCCGAAGGATGCCCGAAATTCTCCATCTCATTCTCTCTTCTGTCCGGATATATACTGCCGCCACATGGAAAAATAGAAAGGGGCCAATTCTCTAATGTCTCTTTTCAATGCTCTCCCAATGAATACAATTAATTATATAGGTTACTCACGAGGTACAAACATTCGGATAAAAAATTTAACTAACAAATCAGGACGATTAGTCGCTTCTTAAAGAGGTTAAAATCTAACGTTTGTTATTTATCCGCTACTTAAATTAGTGGTTAAAGTCAACGTTGGATAAAAAAACTATCCAACAAATCATAGCCGTTTATAGTTAACCGCTACTTTAAGTAGCGGTTAAATCTAACGGTTTTTATTTAACCTATACTTAAAATAACGGTTAAAAATCAAAAGTTTAGTTATCTATCAAATCAGAACGGTTTAAAATTAACCGCTACTTAAGCTACCGGTTAAATCTAACGGTTGTTATTTAAACTCTACTTTAATGGTTAAATCAAAAGTTAACCGTTGCTTAAGTAATTTTTTTCAAGCGGTTACCTTATATATCACCTCTCTTCTTCTTCTTCTTCTTCCTATCTTCCGCCACAAGACGTCTATGTCTTCCTCAACAAGGTTTTCTCGAAGTGGTTGTAGTATATTTTTTATTTCTTCGTTTACATACGCTATTATGTCTATTAATCTAACTTATGAGTGGACTATTCCTGAATTAGAGGAAAAAGAAGGTATAGTAGTGCAAGTAGACGAAAAAACATTATAATTAATTGATTTATGTTATAAAATCGATTCAAGAAACAATAGAATACCCAGCAACAACCGTAATTAAAATCATATGAAAAAATGCCCAATTAATTTACATCTGAAAATCCTAACAAAAAACCCCTAAATAAATAACAAAACTTATAGTAATTAAAATAATTAACTCACTTTATCAAATCGATCCAATAATCAAGAGAATACCCAGCAAGAATCGTAGTTCAAATCATAGCAAAAATCGCCCAACTTCTATCTTAAAAGCCTAAACCGCTGATACTGTTGGGACGGTTTTCTCTTTTATATAATATGAACCACTATTTTAAGTAACGGTTAAATATTTTAACATATATTTTAAGTAGCGGTTAATTCTGAACAGTTTATTTTAACCGCTGCTTCAAACTTTAAGTAGCGGTTAACCGTTAAAATAAACAAATTCAAAATTGTTGGATAAATTAATTTATTCAAAACGAGTGTATGTCCGTCCCTAATAATTACTACCCATAGTCACAAATTTGTGATTCGGCAATAATTCGGCGAGGTCGAAATTCGGATTCGGAGAACTATTCGGAAAAAATCGGTAGGTATTCGGGAAAAATTCGGTAAGTGTTCGGGAAGGATTTCGGGCAAAAAATTAATATATGAGACACTAGATTTTGATTTCGTGAATTATTTGCTGTTTTTTGAATAATTCGGTTTTTTGAATAATTCGCGAATAATTCGGGAATTATTCGCGAATAATTCGGCAATAATTCAGCGCGTTCGGTGATGACGAATAATTCGCAGATTTAATCGACAGTCACATAATCCGTGAATTATTCACGAATTCGCCGAATAATTCATGAATTACGATGACTATCTTACTACCAGCAAATATTCTATCAGAGACATTAATTGATGGAAGGACTTTCTTAATTAATAACATTTGGATTAATTGCACAACACCCGGTCTCTATTGTTTATCTGTTAAAAATACTAGTGCATTGCATGTACGATGCACGTGTCATTTATGAATAAAAATAAAATGGTACTGTGCATTTATTAGATAAGTAGTTATTATTATCAAATCATTTTATATCTTTTATTTTCATTTTGGTTTATTTTATTTATGTTGATTTATATTTTCAATTTCTTTTTTATAAGAATGACATGCGGTCGAACCTTTGTTAATCTAAATTAAAATTTAATGAATAATTTTGATAAAAAAACTTACTTCAATAAATAATTAGGAAAAGATGCCTAATGGAAATTTATTTATCAAAATAGCCCACATTTTTCCACATAAGCAATTAGAATAAATATTTGCTTATATGGTATTTCTTATGTGGTAATAACGAAGTCAATTTTGATACATAAATTTCAGTGAGGTCCATTTTAAAAATTATTTATTAAAATAATTTTTTTGGAAAATAAATCCTCTTAAATAATATAATAACCTTTGGAAAATAAATCTTTCTAAATTAATCTACGGAAATTTAATCAATTACTTTTTACTATTTATTTCTCACTAAATAAATCCATGTAAGTTTTAAATACTCTAAGTTATCAAATTTTCTAAATTGATAATTTAGAAAATTTAAGAGCTCATTAGTAAATAGAAAAATTATTCAGGAAACCATATTAAATTTATGAATTAATATTGTATTTGATTCTTACATTTTTAATTTATATTTGGTTAGTGCTCGTTAGAATATAGGGTTACCATTTTTCATTTATTAATTGTTATTGTCATATAGAAATTCCAATTAAAAATAAATCGAGCACATCCAAAGTATTATGGTTATAACATTCGAGATTATCAAATTTTACTTGGACAAAACCTAAAAAAATTTATACTAAAACCAGACAATCACTTGGGTTCTTTAGAGTTGAATTTGCGCTAATAAATGAGGATGTGGGAGTTTTTTTATGCGACCAAGCCACCAGCCCCGCGTGCCCCTTTCAAAGCATTAAATGAAAAACTCCGGTTCGATCCCGGCCCCCCTCAAAAAAAAAATCTATTGCCCAAAAGTGGGCTATGAGCCTTGTCCAAGTATGAGTGTCACACAGACGGTAACTGATACTTATGCATATATTTTGTAAAAAATTACAAATTCAATTTGTTTTTTCATGCTTTCATCCAAAATAATGACAAAATTGTACGTTAAACAGCAAACTTCTTAATAGAAAAAAGAACCACCAACAAACCACTTGTTCTCACAAATTGGGCATACCTTACATAGCAAATTCGTGGGTCTCCTGAATGTGTATGTAGGATGGTGCGGTGTGGTGTGGGATGGGATGGATCGGTGTGGTGTGCATGAGTGTGTTGCATGTGTTGTAGATTAGGCGTTACGGGTCAGTGCCAAAAAACCAATAAGCAACGTCTCAGTCGGTATGGGCACTTCCCCTCTTGGGGAGAGTGCGGGGTTTCAAGAGGTGAAGTGGTCACAAATCAACGCTTTTGGGGAAATTTTATGGCCCCTTTGAATTTGTATACGGGTTGCGAGGAGACTTATTTTGTTACTTCTACATGTTGGTCTATTGTCCGAGATTCTTCGGCTTGGGACTCCGACCCAGTAAGCCACATGAGTTTTGAAGAAGTGTAGAATGTTCGACGTCTTCATTTCTCCCAACGGTATTGCTTTTTCCTATTTGGAAAAGTAGTCAGTAGTCGCTAGGATGAACCGATGTCATTTGGACAATACCGGTTTGATAGGGCTAACTATATCGGTTCCTCCCATCACGAAAGGTCGGTTGGCAATGGTTGGGTGTAGAGGATTTGAATGCTGATGGATGAAGTCTCCATATATTTGGCATGAATGGCAGCTCTTCGCATACTCTATGCAGTCTTGAATCATAGTGGGCCAGTAGTACCCCATTCTTTTGATCTTCAGCTTTATTTTCGGACCAGCTTGACGGGATCCACAAAGTCCGGTGTGTACTTCTTGAACAACTCTCTTTGATTCTTTCGGTCCTAGGCATCTTAACCATATGTAGTCAAAGGATCTTTTATATAGAATTCCATCGCTGGAAGCGTAGAAAAGAGCTCGTTTTACAAGTTGGTGTCTTTGTGACGCGTCTTCAGGCACTCGCGGAGATCCGAAGTAGTCAATAAAAACTTCTCGTCAGTTTTGCTCTTCCCATTTTGCTTGGAGGACATTCTCTTCGACCGTTTTCATAGGAGTCTCAGAAGGCGTTTCTGCTGGCGCTGGGATCTTTGCGGTTTTGTACAATGATCCTTACGTCATCAAGATTTTCATCTGCAAATTCCTTCGCCAGTTTGGCTAGTGCATCTGCTTTGCTGTTTTCCGGTCGTGTCACGCTTTCTAGCTTATAGGATGGAACTTGCTTTAACAACTCTCGTACCTTTTTGCTATACTTTATAAGTTCTGGTTTGCATGTTTTGTAACCGCAATTGACTTGACTGATGATCAATTAAGAATCCCTATATATGTGAAGATCCTTAATGCCTACGTCGATCGCGATTTCGAGACCGGCCATGAGAGCCTTATATTCCGCCTTGTTGTTGGTTCTAGATTCTGTCGACGAGATCGCGTATCTCATGATTCCGCTTTGTGGAGTAACAAAGATAAGAACCATCCCGACTTTGATTATGGGAGTGTCTTTTCTTCGTACTTTCCTTGAAGATACTCCATCGAAATAGACATCCCACGAACATTTTTCTCATTATTCTTTTTCCTCGATTGTGAATGCATGTTCATCCGGCAGCTCACAACTTAGCGGGGTGTCGGCTGAGATAGTGTCATGCCCCGCTTTCCAAAATACGGATTACGAGGAGTGACAAGGCCAGTCATGCTCCTACGGTCAAGGAAATATCTGTAAGTCCACGTTGCCCACCCCGGTGCTTGCGGGGAGGCGGAAACGGTATACAAATCGGATTTTTATCAAACTAGGCAACATGGACTATCAAAAGGAGGATCTTTGCTAAACAAAAACTAACTACAAAGCTAACTAGTTTTAGCTACATGGAAGAAAGGTTATACCTAGGGCTTTATGTCCTTCTCTCCTTGCTCCTTGAAGTGAACGGAAGTGATCTCCTTGTCGTCTTCTCTAGTCGAAGAAGGATCCACCCGAGAGCCTCAACCTTTGGCTTCAACTTCAAGCTAGAAGTAACTAAGATGCTTGGAGTGCTAATCCTAGAACCTTAGAAAAGAGTAGAGAGTATTTTAGAGTGATTTATCTCAAGCTCAAGTGTTTCTCAACTCATGAGAGGGGAGAGCTAAAGAGAGAGGAAGAGGAGGAGAGAGAATCTATATCATAGAATGAAATGAAAAATAAACCATTCTCGCATATATGTGTGAATTATGAAATTAGATAATTAGCTAAGATAATTGTCATGGTTAATCAAGACTTGACCATTATCATTTCACATTAAATGCAAATTGCAAGGATCAAAGAGCATCTTTCATATGGAATGATGATGGTCAACATGTCAACCTAGGTCAACAAGTAAAGTATAGTCAAATGGTCAACAACCCTAACCATGCACAATTATATTTAACTAACATCAATTAATCATAATTCTCACATAAGCATTAGGGTTAAGAAAATGACAATGGTCATCAACCCTAATCAAAGTCCTCTCCCTCTGTCTCAGTCAACTGTGCATACGCACCCGTATCCGTGATCCGAGGAACACGAATACAATGAGATAAAACCAATCCCAAATCATATACTAGGATCCGGCTTAAACCAAAGCCCGCTAGTATAAGCTGTCCGGACAGCAAACGTGCACAAGTGCGCGGATGTGAACGAACCCTGTCGCAAAACCATGCGACCTCTACTCATTTTGCCTAAAGGCGAATAACCCTCTGTGTGGGACTCTAAAGACTCGACACTATGCTGGCAGTGGGTTTAACCACAGACCGCAAGCGGCACTAGCTGTACGTAACGGTCCCCAGGTAGATGCCGATAAGAAGACTGACGAGGTGAATCCATCTGAACTCTTACTGAGCCTGAATGTGACAGTCTTCGTACAGTCCGGTCTGTTCGTCTGATACATTGCATGGCGGGCCTAGGGGGCGGTGAACGTCAGTCCCCTAATAGCGGTACAAGTCGTGTCGGAGTGTAGCCCAGAACACCCTGAGATAACACTGGAAACCTACCAGTATATCTCGCTTGCCCTGGCCAGGGACTACTTTTGTAATGGCTCTCCTGGACACAGCGTGATGTCAACCCCCAATACCGGGAGAGACGAATCCTGTCTAACCGTCACTGCCTCCAAGTGCTTCGGGACTGCACCCAACTACTACCTGTTTGCACGACTCCTTTGAGCCGTGGTAGGGTAGTAATCAAAGTACAGTGGGAACACACTCGAGGCGAAGTGGCAGTGTCAAGTCAGCGGACTAAGCTGTACTCATGTCACCTGGGAACTGATAACTGACGATAGGTATAATACCAACCAACAGTTCCCGACGAGTCCTGTCCAGTGTACTCGTAACCTAACGAGCACCCGTATACTGTCTCAAGTACGACGTACTGACGGCTGTGGGACAGGCCGTCTCCCGTGCTGGGATGAGAAGCGCATACGCTAGTCTACTCCGGAGTATCGATGCCCTGTCTCGATAATCCCACGACTGGGGACATGTAAATAAGGATGTGCTTGTAGATTACCCAGCCCCCACAAGTGTGACTGCCATCACAACGCTGGTAATCAAGCAAAGATCCTAAGGGCTCCACTAATGCGTATAGGTGATATAATAAAAGAAACACATGTACACATTAAAGCAGAGACAAACCAAGTAGCATACTACCATTTCGAGCAAGATTGTCTATACAACTGTGAATATCCCAAGCTTCCATCAAGTAATATACATACTAGTATGATACAGTAATGGCCTCTAGGGCATATACACTAACAATATCCTGTCATAATCACACTTCGGCTTCTAGCGTTACGTGGTAATCAGCAATCATAGCACAAGTAATGAGAAATGCAGTCACTAACTCTATCAAAACAGATGTAAAATTAACCAGATAGAGTCAAAAGAAAGGATAGCGCTGATGTCGCTAATCTAGATGTCCGCAGTATCCTCGAGGTAAGAAAGGTCCTAATCCGAGCTAAGTCCACTTCTCAATCTGAGTATGCATACTAAGGTCGTCAGAGCGACACAATAGAAATATATATAAATATGTAATATGTGCAATGATAATGAACGTGTAACAGTAATCATAAAGTAATGACGTGAGCTTGAAATAACCGGTACAGGTAAACAGTAAAGCATGTGTATCGAATCAGTAATCAATGTGATGTCCATGTCACTAAAGCTATCAGTCTCTAAGTTTCAATGTCCAAGTCATTAAACTTATCGTCAGTCCAAGTGTGAGTGTCAACCACCGCAGAAGAATCCCCAATCCAAAGGTAAGCCCCAGGGACAAAGGAACATAGGCCTGAATCACGATCTGTAAGAATCAGAAACAATATTAGTAACAAATCTCGGAATCACTAAATATGCTGGCAGTGGGACTCCTGAGATTCCGTTGATCGAACTCACACTCAAACTACCCCACTCCCCGCAGTCTACATCAAACACCGACCATGAATCAAAATACTAGTCGTTCCATGACAAGTCTACACGAGAACTGGAGGCAGGGTCTTCATCAAGCATGTCTAGACTAGTATCCAAGATAAATGGATAGTACTCTATGTCTTGCCTATGACACTAATATAAGTGCTTCCATACCCGTCCCATACAAGTTATAGTCACACCTATATATATCCCATAGTCGTCGACAATGCAATAACTAATTGGTCCCGCTGATTGTGTACAAGTACGCGTCACTTCCATTATTCAATCACGCTTTTACACTAACGTACTTGACACAATCCAATCACTAACATTTATCACTTGGTAATTTAAGACGGTCACCAGGATATTGATGCAAATGAACACTATTTATAAGGGTATAACGGTCATGCAACATGATGGGAATACAGTAAAGGCACTGCTAAAAACATATGAGCAGCCGGTGTCGGTTGGATTAGAAAAATCATATAAAATCACAAGTGCAAAATTTGGCAAAGCAATATAAAAAGCGTAAATAGAGTATTAAATTATCTATACGGAAAAATTAGTTTCGAGTCAATCAGATATCATGTTTGCGAGTTATGGTCATTCCATTTTAAGTGTTTACTGCTGGAAGTCCAATTTCTAAACTGGAAGTCCGTATTGTAACAAATTTTACTCCCTGTTGGGATTATAATTAGGCAGTACAACAGTTAGATAATATTTATATTTATCTATTATGTTTCCAACTCATTAGACGGATCAATAATACCCATTGTATGCAGGGAGATATGCACTGTCTAAGGTTAAGGTATACATTCTGGTTCTGCACGAAACTGCAGCACACATCGATAGTTTAAAAAGTGTTATAAATATCAAATGACACCGGAATGCAATGAGACCAGCAATGTAAGAAACCTAATTCAATTCTACAATCTTCCATATATGGTTCCACACACTTGGGCGCTTAAATAGTCAAAATTATGCGTTCTCAAAACGGGTAAAGGCAGAGATTCTTGCTCTGGACTGCAGTTCAGAGCCATAAATCGCCTCAGTTTTCGTCGTTAAAACTTATTAAAATACAAAGATCAGCCATGCGATACTATAGGTTTATCTGTTGGTTTCGATACGAGCCCTAAAACATTAGTTTACAAGTTGCATTCAGTTTAATATAGATTTTAGAACATGGCATGTGCGATGAATTCCAGATTCAATGTCGCTTTTTGGTGCGTCATTACATAATGTAAACTTCACTATTTTCAACCAAAATTCCTACATGTCGATGCTATACACGGGTATTCATGATGTTTTCGGGTGTCGGTGGTAGACACCCAGGTTTCTATGATTTGATGTGGGATTGATGGACACACATTCTTTGATATCCTCATTTTTACCTGCATATGCTTTTATGATATTTACATGCAGGAGTTGTTGTGTCAGTGGTTGACGCGTGGACGAGATCTACGGCATACATGCATTGATTATATTGTTGGACGAGATCCACCTGCATACATGCATTGATTATATTGTTGGACGACATACACTTGTTGTTAGGCATTTATATTGTGTTGGCACATATGCAGATACGGTCACCCTAGATATCATAGTATTACCTTTATGATATAGTTGACCTAGGAATAGTTGTTTATTTCAATTTTTACCTGTTGATATTTTCTACTCACGAGTTGGCAACGCACCCCCGTTGTGCCACAGTTCTTGCAGGTTGTCCGCTCGAATCAATAGCGGCATTGCTGGCACACAGCTTGCTTTCGGGTGTTTTGCTTTGGTAGGTGGTGCATGTTGGATCATTCCCCTCTTGTACTTGTTATTCATATTGTATCTAGTCACTCCATCAAATCAGAAACTAGTAATTGTATATATTGCAGATTTAGAAGACTTGTAGTTGCGAGACTTGAGCGATGGGTTTTTATGTTCGCTTTTGGGGTTGATGTCTTGCTTTACTTTATTTCTTATTGTGGATCTTCGCCGTTGAGCGTCGTATACTTGTTATTTATTCTTGTGGTGTTGTTTCCGCCTTTGGGCGTGTTTTTCTCCCATTTGGGATGCTTTCATTATATTCCTTGTTGTACCCATTTTCGGGGCTAGTTTTTACAAAGGAGGTGTTGCCGAAATTTTTATGAAAACCAAGGAAAAGAGTTAAGATAAGTTTAAGGATTTTTACTTAGTTTCTAAATGTTGTAAATGTTTTCTTTACTTACTTCTATTGTAAGGTTTAGATTTCTGGGTTTCGACTTATTTAGGTTACGTTATGCCTGTAGACGTTGCGTAATTTAAGTGCCGGTCATGAGCTAATATTTTTGGTCGTGACAAAGTTGGTATCAGAGCGCTAGGTTTAACCTTAGTTCGAGTCTAGGTTTGACTATGTGGGGTCTAGGGCATATGTACCTAGGCTTGACCTTACGGAACTTAGACTTGAACAAGGGGGTGTTAAACCCGAACTTTCCTTTTATAGGTTGACCTTGATTGATGGAGTAGGTAGCTTGAGTAGAGCGACATACCGTACGTATGTTCCGCGGCATATTTACGATACGATACTCCATTTAAGTGACCTTAGGATGTACATATCTTGAGACTGGTGATTCTCTTCGTTCCTTTGATTTTACATCCATTGAGATACTTGATTTTATTTGCTTCCATGATCATACTCTCAGTGATTTTACTCCTCCTTATGATCATGTATTCATTTTGGGATCTGTTGACTCTTTCATCCCTTTGATCTTTTTCGTCGATACTTGATTAAGATTCCTGTCACCATGGTTTGAGTGCAGTTTGAGCTGCTGTTGGTGATGCGGTCAGGGTGAGCTCGTCGTGGACGAGGACTGGCCATCATGTTTTCTGGTGCCATGGGAACGTATCGATGTAGTATTGTATTTTTGTGACCCCTCATGTGAGACGAGTGTGCGGTTTTGTACCGGATGACCGGGCCTTTGTTAGAGGCTGTCTGTTGGGAGAGGACTGTTGATGTACAACATACCCCTGAGATTGTGATGTCATCTACCATGCAGACAGATGACCCGGCTGTTGCTGAGATTGGTGTGATGTCGCTTCCAGAGCTTAAGAGCTGAGATCGCTGGAGCTTCCAGGCAGAGATACGACAGGTGATAGCTAGTCTATCTTGAGTTGAAAGACGGAGGTGATTCGTCAGATTTGATGCGTCGACGCAGGCCCAGTTAAGTTGAAGATTGCCAGTGCGGAGAATCTTACTCAGGTCTAGAGTAGACCGACCCAGAGATGACCGTTGATGTATCGTCTATCCTTGAGGATTGGGGGCATTGTTTATCATGCGGACGAAGGGTGTTCACATGTCGTCTGGGCAGAGTTGAAAGGTTCGAACAAATGTTAGAAAACCCATTTTTTCCAAGTATAAAGTATTCGGAAGGACATGCAAGTGCTTCTGTGGACCCTCTAGAAGAATGAAACCCCAACTCGACGTGATGACCATGAAACCGCTTTTGAACCTTAGGGTTTGCGGCAGTTTAGCGGTGCCATCAGTGAAGCTTGGGTTTGCCTTTCTACAATCGGTCCATAGGTACTGTGGCATATACCGAATATTATTAAATCGTGCTCAGGTGTTGAGCTCTTGGAAAATTTTGGGACTTTTGATGACTCGATCAAAAAGTTTAACGCCGTCCGGATATCCTGTGATAGGAGATCAGCAACAAGACCAGCTTCGGATAGAGGACCTCACCCAGGTGTGTTATGAGTTGATCGAGAACGGAAGGGTATTGAGTATTCCTCTGATTGTTGGGACGGGTTCCCTAGGACGTGTTCGGCTAGATATCTTAGATAGAGTGATGAAGATACCGTGTTCGTAGTTCGAGTCCGTGTGAGAGATTCCGGATTGACTGTAGCCGAGAACATCTGCGGTACGCAGATAGCATAATGTGATGTCAAGTGGACGATAATGAAGACGAGTGGAGCAAGAGGTTCGTGCGAGATGTTAACGAGCTGTTGTTACTTCCCGTTGAGATTAGAGATCGGAAGAGACTTTGAGCCGGTTCCTTCCATGACACTGCTGCAATAAGATTTGCTTCGAGGATCAAATGTGTTACGTGTATTCTGAGGACCCAGAGACAGAGGACGCCAGACCATGGGCAGGGGGCGAGCGGATGTTCTTGCTCTGCCAGTTTGGGCGCACCGAATTTTTCTTCGACATTGTAGGAGGTGTACCTGAATGTCATTTGTTGCGATTTGCGTTGTGATCTAAGTATCACACTTATATCGCTTGGATTTGAGTTTCATGATATTTCGTGCACCATGGCTGCACCTACTGGGTATTTACATTTTGTGCATAGTTGTTGCACTGGATATACTCTTTAAACACTGTTGTATTGGTTCGTGATTTGTGTATTTCTATTTGCGCTTGATATTGATTTTGTGCCTTGGTTGCACATGTTTATGATTTCGCGGACTGTTGATTTGATATGTGCGTGTGGTACGCACTCGATTTGATTTTTGCACTCGGTATAGCTCATATGTGCTTGCAGTGCATTGATACGTATTTTGTGCACGCAGTTGCACACTTTTATGATTTTTATACACCTTGGTACGCTCGTGTGGTTTTAATACGCATTTGAGTTATTGATGATATTTCGTGCACTGGATGCACAGGATTTGATATTTCGTGCACTGGATGCACGTGATTGGTATTTCGTGCATTGGTTGTACTCGATTTATTCCTTTGAGCATTCATTTTACCGGATGTTCGTTTTCGTGCACATTCATACTTGATGTTCGATTTCGTGCATGCTACTGCACTTGATGCTTATTACGGACTTGACGCGCTTGGGTCGGATTTTGCGCATATTGGGCGCTTGATTTAGATTTTTTTTTATTCATGCATGTGGGATGCACATGATTCAGATTTTATTTGTGCATGACGGATGCACTTGAGTTGGATTTTCGTGCATATTGAGCGCAAGATATGAGATGTGATTGGTGCACACCGGATGCACTCGATTGGGATTTTCGTTCGTGCATGACAGTTGCACTGGTTGAGATTTTCGTGCACTATAGATGCGCTAGATGTTGTTGTCGTGCACACCTGTTGCACTGGACAGATACTTTCGTGCACACCCGTTGCACTTAGATTTGCTTCCGTGCATATTGGCACTTGTATTTGGGTTTGATTTCCGTGCACACCAGGCGTACGTGATTGTTGGATACGCCTTATGAGGTTGATTTTGCTTTTGAGCACTTTGTTTTCATGATGAAGCCCTATACTTTGTAGTACCTTAACAGGACTGATCCGTGGACGGTACCTGTGTACTTTTGCATGCATAAAAAGTTTACCAGGAGGTTTCAAAAAGGATCTATAGTCTCGCTATTTCTTACGTGTCTGCGTGTGACACGAAAGTTTACAAATAAAGCCTTTTGGGATATTTCAAAAAGACGGGACGCATATTTTGGCAAAACATATATGCTAGTATATTATTACTTTAAAAATGAGCATCCGCCACTTGTGCCTTGAGTTACGCATTACACGGCAATTCAGAAAAGATTATGCATATGAATTATTCGGTTTTGGAGATTTTTCAAACATGATGCGTACTATATATGTATTATAGTATTTGATTAGTGCATATGGGATTTCGGTAGTGGATTTGAGATCTGTATCTCCTTTGTGACTCTGATGATATGCGTGCAAGTCAGTTGGTTTGCGTGACGTTTGACGGAGATCGGTTTTAAGTTTAGTACTCATTTTTCCGGCGAGCAGGATGCGCTGTGGTTTTCTGTTTCTTCCGTTATTTCGGAGCCCCGTTGATTTAGCTGTTTATTGCAATGTTTTAGCATTTGGGGGTTTAAATTAAAATTAAAATTCACGGACCGGATTCTTTAAGGGGGGAAGATTGTAACGTTTCTGAAATCGTTATGTGAATTTTTCCGTTTTAGGGTAAAATAGTCAGTATTTTCCGTTTTAACCGATTTTGATCAAACTTCCGTATAAACTCGCCGGCACATAGTTTAGCTAAAATAAAGCTAGTGCGCGTGTTTTGGGGGTCAATGGGAAGTTTTGGTTCAAATATAATTTTTCCCTAATAAAATATTATTTTCAGTGGTAAATTATACACGTAAATTGTGGTAATTATTTCTAATGAGAATCATTGCTAATCTAATCACTAGAATTAGTTTAGAAACTTCTTTTTTAATATCTTGATATATTGTGATGACTAATGGTTTAATTTTAAAAAGAAAATAAGAAATGAAAAGGTGGCAAAAAAAGGATTTAAGTGCATTTATTAGCATCTAATGCTATTTTTAGCTAGAAAATTCTACTTTTTTCACAAACCCCCCCTTTTTGTGTTGGTCGAGCCTCCTTGTTGCTGCCCTCTCATATTTCCTTGCTCATTTCCATCATTCCAAGCTCCAAAAATTCATCAAAATCCTAAAATAAATCCATCAACTTCCTAAACAAAAAATTAAACCATCATCCTTCTTCACTAACCAGCTCGGATCTTCATGAAAAAGTATCATTTTGGAGGGTTAATTTTGGCGATGTTGTAAAATTGAGATCTTGTTTATGAGGTATAAATTCTAAACCTAATCCTAATTTGTTGCTTAATTTCTTAAGCTTGCTTAATTATGTGCTAATTATAGCTTTAAAGTTCATGTGTAATAAATTCATGATAATTAATTATGAAATCAAGTTAGGATTTTGATGTGCTTATGTTGTTAAGCAAGATGTGTAGATTTGAAAAAGTTAAGTATTTTGTGGAAATGATAATTGTTATTTTTCCTAATCGCCTATTAAGCTTAATCGCAAACTAGGTTTTTCTAACTCATTTTTGGGAAAGTTTAAAAATATGGAAGGGGTTTGGATAGCTTAGTTAAGCTATTATATGATGTTTGAAATCGCTAGAATTGTTAAATTTCTAGACTTGTGGTAAATTGAGAGAAAATGATATAAACTGCTTACTAGCTTTTCGGTAAAATTTGGCGTGGATTTTAAATGAAAGTGGAGATGACATAAATATTAATACCTACGATATTAATTATGTTTGTAAATGCGTATTGGTATTATTGGGTTTTAATGTGGCAGTTTTCATGTATAGCGACCCTATTTAGGGTTTCGGCAATGTTTTCCGGTATTTGGATTCTTGGTTTGAGTTTTGGATGTGGTATTTGGTCGTTGGATGTTTGTACGTCAACGACAAGGGTGGTTGATTGTTTTGCATGTGTAGGCTATAGGTTCTAACCTATGAGCGCACCGCGTGCCGTATTTTGGATTTCGGAATTTGATGTTAATAGCGTTGCGAATTCGTATTGATTGTAGATACCTTCGCATGGATTCTGAGACGACGAAGCGCATCGACTACGGCTAAGTGAGGAGTTTAGCAGGTGAGTAGATTTATATCTACCGGGAAAGTCGGGTGGATGACGTATAGCACCCCCTCAAATATTGGATTGAAAGATCATTGATTATTATATCCTGATAAATGATATGCGATGGACATGATTGTAGGAATTGCAAGATAAAATGATAGAAGTGGACACTAGTGAACATATTGGTTTAGGAGAATATGAAATGATAAGTGAATCATGTAGGTATGAATTAAAAGAGAACAAGTGTGATGTTCATTTAATATGTTGCGAGATATTAGTGTAAGGAATGGGTATACAGTGTGATATGATGATCTAGTGTGATAGTCGTTATATGGATTCGGGTCGATATGTGATTGTTGATACCTTTATAGGTCCCCTGATATGAGATTGACATGGATGTGACCTGAGAGATTGATATATAATTATCATGGATAATGATTGCATAATGAGTGATATGCCGTACGAGACTTAGATCCGTACCCCGATATTGTATAGGTTGATAGAATCCCTATTTGTTAATGCCGCTGTACGTTAGATTACTGTACGCGATGACTTTTTACCTTTTGATTTATCCATACCCTTGATTAGAGGATGCCGTATGATGGATTGTACCGTACGTGATATTGTGAGGCTGGATGCCGATTGATAGATTCACCGACCCGGTCTTGTTGATATGTATACCCCATAGCATTTGATGCATTATATGCATTATGCTGCATTCATGCTATTCTCATTGCATTTCTTATACCTGTGCTAGTACACTACACCATTATCGATGATGTGTCTGTTACACTTACACAGATTGCCGGCGCACACACTTCTTCATCGATAATTGCTATGTCACTTACACAGTAGAATTGCTATATCATGCTATGATATACTGCCATGTTCACATCGCTATGCTAGGTTGCATGATATACTGACATGTACACCCACATACTTTGCTACAACTACATGTATATCATGCCTACATATTGACATGTGATATTGAGACATTGCTTATTGTGCTTAGGAGATACATCATACATACCTGCTTACATGTAGAAACTTAAACCTTGCTACAATTACATGTACACTTCATATGATGCTGCACTTGATTTCGGAGGATTTAAGAACCGCATGATATATTTTAAAGTTGGATTCATTTAAAAGAGCGGTTTTCCCTTTATACGCTCATATTGCTGTTTTATGTTGCATATATTAGTTTTTCATGGATTTTACGCATTGAGATATGAATTTCATGTGATTTATGGATTTGAGAACCGTGGGGGTATTTTCAAGAAATTATGCATTATTTGAAAAACCTGGTTTCTCTAGATATGATATTTCAGTGCGTCCACCATGTGATTTCTCGGTTCTGAGATTGGCATGTGAAACCCGATTCGAGGAGCGAGAGGCACCGTTTGCGGGTACATGGTGGACCCGGTATGGTATCCCAGGGCGAATGGTAATTTCATGGTGTAGACGATAAGCCTGACAGAGGGACCACTACCTACCAGTGATAGTATTTGGACTCGGCGGTTATCGTGGGGATACCGACCGGAGTGATGTACGGACATGATAGCAGGGCCAGTCGTGGTGACAGCGCCTGAGTTATGAGGATTTACGTGTCGATACTAGACACGGGTATTCATGATGTTTTCGGGTGTCGGTGGTAGACACCCAGGTTTTCATGATTTGATGTGGCATTGATGGACACACATTCTTTGATATCCTTATTTTTACCTGCATATGCTTTTATGATATTTACATGCAGGGGCTGTTGTGTCAGTGGTTGACGCGTGGACGAGATCCACGGCATACATGCATTGATTATATTGTTGGACGAGATCCACCTGCATACATGCATTGATTATATTGTTGGACGACATACACTTGTTGTTAGGCATTTATATTGTGTTGGCACATATGCAGATACGGTCACCCTAGATATATAGTATTACCTTTATGATATAGTTGACCTAGAAATCGTTGTTTATTTTAATTTCTACCTATTGATGTTTTCTACTCACGAGTTGGCAACTCACCCCCGTTGTGCCACAGTTCATGCAGGTTGTCCGCTCGAATCAATAGCGGCATTGCTGGCACACAGCTTGCTTTCGGGTGTTTTGCTTTGGTAGGTGGTACATGTTGGATCGTGCCCCTCTCGTACTTGTTATTCATATTATATCTAGTCACTCTATCAAATCAGAAACTAGTAATTGTATATGTTGCAAACTTAGAAGACTTGTAGTTGCGAGACTTGAGCGATGGGTTTTTATGTTCGCTTTTGGGGTTGATGTCTTGCTTTACTTTATTTCTTATTGTGGATCTTCGCCGTTGAGCATCGCATACTTGTTATTTATGCTTGTGGTGTTGTTTCCGCCTTTGGGCGTATTTTGCTCCCGTTTGGGATGCTTTCATTATATTCCTTATTGTACCCGTTTTCGGGGCTAGTTTTTACAAAGGAGGTGCTGCCGAAATTTTTATGAAAACCAAGGAAAAGAGTTAAGATAAGTTTAAGGATTTTTACTTAAGTTCTAAATGTTGTAAATGTTTTCTTTACTTACTTCTATTGTAAGGTTTAGATTTCTGGGTTTCGGCTTACTTAGGTTACGTTACGCCTGTAGACGTGTAATTTAAGTGCCGGTCACGAGCTAATATTTTGGGTCGTGACAGCACCTTCCATATTCACCTAGCAAGCAGCCTACAGCTCAGCTCCTAGCAGTCCAGCAAGCTTCCTTAGCCTCATTCCTCATATCCGAGCTGTCTGCCAGGGCTGAGCTTCCTCGGCCTCCGGCTCATCTCCGAGCCATCCATCGAACCGAGCTTCCTCGCCCTCCCCGATGATCAGAGAGCAGGGAGCCCAAGCGACTCCGCAACTTCTCCATGTATCTCGCCAAATGCGAGATATCCGTCGCCCCATGTTTCGCATCCCACACCCATTAATGGGCGTATCACACCATTAATGCGGGGATAACGCATGGGCGTAACTGACGGCGAGAATCTCGTGCCGGCTTGCTCTACGCGATCATTATATAAACCCTTCTTTTGGACGACTCAGGTAAAGGGATAACACATTCCAATATGGCGCTACTTTGCCCTTATTCCACGGTACTAACTTGATCGTTGGAGGGTCATACGGTGGTCATCCACCCCGTGACTTCTTTTGCAGATAGCTCGGCGTCATCCCATTGAGATCCATACACTCAACCCCAAACCAATCTCACCCGCTAAAAACTGCCATCACCGGATCAACGGAGGACAACATCAGAAAGAGATCATAACCTCCATCAGTTGGCACCGTTTGTGGGAACGTTTCAGAATCTTCTCCACCCATAAAGTTGATCTTCCGCCCTTGACCCAATGGCGAGCAACAACCGCGACGATCCCAATACGAGCCACCCCCATCCATAACGGAGGTGAGAGCGGTTCTCCTCCCCCACCTAACGTCATCGGCGTCTTATCTGCTCGGATCGACAGGCTCACATTGATGGTGGATGCGTTCGTCCGTATCCAAGCGGCGGGCCTTACCCACCAGACCGTAGTTCCCTCTCTTTGAGATAATGTCGTCTGCAGAAGGACGGATGGACACACTCAGGTCCTCGATCTCGCTCACGCTCATCTCAGCGTCACTGAGCACCGGCGTGCCGATTTCAGAAACCATGACCTGCATGCGGTGAATGATTCCATGACCTGCTGGGTGCCAGACAGCTCCATACCCTAGTCTCAGGGGAGAATAGGCCGTCACTCCGATGCTCGCCGCGCGCTCACACCCTTTGAGGAGGTGTCAGTCAGCTCGCCTGCCTCCAGGCATGACCGACGCCCCCACTCCCACCGAGGCTGCATAAACGGAGAATGGCGGGACTACTCAAGAAGAGCCTCGCCCGAGGATTTAAGGAATTTAATAGAGCGGAATCATAGCCGCACCATCACGCAGACCTGGAGATGGGGTAGCCACCACTCTGACTGTGCAGAGTCCTCGGGGCACCACAATCGGCTTGAAGCCCTCGAAAAGAAATTCGAAGTCATATGACAAGATGGCTACATATCCGGCGAAGGGTCCCGGTATTCTGCCGATTCACTCATAAAGCCCTTTACAGAAGAGCTGCTGGCCGAGCATGTCTCGTCCAGGAACAAGCCCCCAAAGTGTCCCTCTTCGACGGGAAGTCCGACCCGAAGGACCACTTGGACGTATTTACGGCGGGCATGAGTTTCCAAGATAACTCGGATGCGGCTCAATACCGAGCTTTCCCCACTACCCTAATCCGGGCTGGCCGGGACTGGTTCCGCGGGCTTGCCCATGCTCCATCTCGACCATCGATGAGTTGGCTACCCAATTCCTCGGTCATTTCATCGGTAGCTGTTGACAGAAAAGGACGGTCGACTACCTGTTCACTGTCAAGAGCGAAGACAAGGAATCCTTCAAAGGGTATGTCACTCACTTCTACAATGCTCTCCTAGAGATTCCAGAGCACCGCGATGAAATAGTTATCACCACGCTGAGGTCGGGTCTTAATCACAAAGAGTGGCTCCGCTCTTTTGCATTAGCGCAACCTAAGACCATGGCCGAAGTGAATGCCTGGACCGAGCGAGAAATCCAGCTTGAGCCGCAGGTGAACTTAAACCTGCCCCGAGCCGATCAGGTGGACAGAAAGAAAAGGGACAGTGAAGAGAAAAAGAAAGTTGATCATCTGAAGCTTTACTCCCCGAGGTTCTAAGAGTACACCCTTCTGAACATTTCCCAGACCGAGCTGCTGGAGGAAGCGAAGGGCGAGAGGTTCTTTAAGCTCCCACCCGTTACCCAAAGAACGGGCAAGCGTCTCTGCGTCCCGTACTGCGCCTTCCACAGGTCGTAGGGTCACCTGACTGAAAACTACAAATAACTCCGTGACTACATCGAGGAGCTGATCCGCTCTGGACACCTGGCGAAATATTTACGGGACAAGCGGTAGGCGGAGCTAGAGCAAAAGGATCAAACTCCTCCGAGGGAATTAACGATCGGGAAAATCATGGTCATTGCCTCAGATCAGGCTCAGGGGAACTGGGGGAACCACCACCTCCTCCCAGTCGAGGGCGTATGTGATCCGCCTCGAAAGAGGTGCAGGAAGGACGAGTCGATCATCTTCACTGATGAAGACCTCCACGACATATCGCTTCCTCACAATGACCCTCTCATGATAACGGCCCGAGTCCACCGTTAAGAAGTCCAGAGAATTTTGGTCGATTCAGGAAGCTCGGCGGATATCTTGTTCCATGACTGTTTCCAGTGTATGGGTCTAGGACTATCCAACCTTTGACCGACCTCCCATGTCCTCTCTGGGTTCACAAACCACTCCGTTCCGGCCGAGGGGATGGTCACCCTCCTCTTCAACATTGGGGAAGCGGGAAATACGCGAACCATACCAGTGAACTTCCTCGTCGCTAAGGTCCCTTCATCCTATAACATTCTCCTGGGATGTCATACTTAAATGCCCTCCGGGTTCAGATATCGACCTATCACCTTGCGATCAAATTACTTTTGAATCAAGGGGGATAGGTCGGGCATATGGGGACCAGCAAACCGCTAAGATTTGCCTCACCTCGACGTCCCCCACCGGAGAGCAGGAAAGCGATTTTGAAGACACGCATGACTTCCAAAGTTCTTTAGATATACGTGATGACCAAAAGGAAGTCTGAGGTGCCCTAGTGGAAGCATTGATGGAAGTTCCCCTCGCAAAAGGGGTCGATGGCCGGCCGGTCCAGATCGGCTCTCTCTTGAAAGGGGACCACCGCGAATACCTAATCCGGTTCCTCTGAGATAACTCGGACTTATTCGCTTGGGCGCCGGCAGACATGCCCAGGATCGACCCTAAAGTAATCTCCCACAAGCTCGGGGTCGACCTGAAGGCCCGGCCCATCCGACAGAAGAAGAGAAGTTTTGCACCAATTAAACAAAAGGCGATAGAAGACGAGGTGGATCAATTGCTCGTCGCCAACCTCATCAGAAACATGGACTACTCGTATTGGCTGGCAAACGTGGTCATGGTCAAGAAGGAAAATGGGAAATGGCGCATGTGCATCGATTTCAAGGACTTGAATAAGGCTTTCCCCAAAGACAACTATCCACTTCCTCGGATAGACCAGCTAGTGGACAGTTCAGCCGGCCATGAACTATTAAGCTTCATGGACGTTTTCTCCGGTTTCAATCAGGATGAACCCGTCCGACGAAGAGTTTACCACCTTCACCACAGATCGGGGGGTATACTGCTACAATGTGATGCCCTTCGGACTCAAGAACGCTGAGGCCACATATCAACGCCTACTCAACAAACTATTCAAACCACAGATTGGGAGAAACATGGAAGTCTACGTCGACGACATACTCATAAAACCCGTCTCCTCAGAAGGGTAGACTAAAGACCTTGGTGAGACGTTCGACGTACTGCGCAAGTACAAAATGAAGCCAAACCCAGCTAAGTGTGCGTTCTGAGTCACCAGTGGGAAGTTGCTCGGATTCATGGTTACCCATCGAGGAATCGAAGCAAACCTAGAAAAGATCAGCGCTATCCTCAGCATGGCAACACCCAAGAGTAATGTCGACATCATGAGGTTCACGGGGATGGTGGCTTCCCTGAGTGGCTTCATGTCCATATCCGGAGAGAAGTGCCTTCCGTTTTTCAGGGCCCTAAGGAAAATTCTTAAGTTCGAATGGTCTGAGGAGTGTCAGAACACTTTCGAACAACTCAAAGGCATACATAGCGACTCCCCCGCTACTCGCCCGACCGGTCGAGGGAGGCGGGCTATTATTATATCTGGTCGTCTCCAACCAAGCTGCAGGCTCGGTGCTTGTCAGAGAATTTGAAGGCATACAGAGGACGGTCTATTACGTGAGCCATGTTTTCAAAGATGCAGAAACAAGATACCCGGCCATAGAAAAAATAGTTTTGGCACTTGTCGTCACCTCTCGGAGGTTCGACACTATTTCCAAGCGCACACTATCTTCGTCCTCACTGAGCGACCTATAGAGTCTATTCTCGCCTCCCCTGAATCATCTGGTTGTCTGGAAAAAATGGAGGTGAGAATTGTTCCAATTCGATATCAAATACTGCCCTCGACAAGCCATCAAAGCATAGGTCTTAGTGGATTTTGTTGTCGAATGCACCATCCCCATTAAAGAAGAAACATCGTCGCGGGGCCCCAAACTACGTCCCTCGGTCAAAGAGGTGCCCGACGCCATCCTGGATTGGGTGCTCTACGTAGACAGATCCTCTACCTAGGAGGGGTACGGGGCTGGCCTGATCATCCGTGGCCCAGATGAAGCGGAAATGGAATACTCTTTAAAGCTTGGGTTCCGAGCTTCAAATAACGTCGCGGAATACGAGGCTTTGTTGGCAGGACTGTGGATTGCCTCCAGGGTAGGGCTGAAGACTATCAGAGTTCGCAGTGACTTCGCACTGGTCGCTGGCCAAGTAACCAGGCACTTCGAGGCCCGGGAACCGCTCTTGATAAAGTACCTGGCCGAGGTAAAAAGGTTTTGAAAAAATTTCGACGAAGTTCAAGTGGAGCAGATTCCCTGGAACTTGAGACCCAAGCCGATGCCTTGAGAAAGCTCGCTTCTTCCTATTCGGCCAACAATAAAAGAAATATCCTTTTAGAAATCTTGCCACAGCCCAGTGTGGAAGATGGAGAGGTAACACTCCAGATCATGAATTAGTAACTGCATCCAATCTCCAAATAATTCCCAATTGTTAAGGCCAGGATTGGAGAAAACCCCTCATGGAGTTCCTAAAGGACGGTGTGCTTCCCGAAGACCGACGGGAAGCTCGCCGGCTATGGGCAAAAGCTCCCCATTTCATATGGAGCAACGAGAACCTATACAAGAAGTCATACACTCAGCCCCTGCTCCGATGCATCGACCCCCACGAGCCAGACTACGTTCTGCGAGAGATACATGAAAGGGTGGGGGGAGCTCATCAAGGAGCCCGCACCTTGGTCCAGAAGACACTGCTATAAGGGTACTACTGGCCGAAAATACACCAGGACACCGAGAAGCTGGTAAAATGATGCAAAAACTGCTAACTCTTCGGCAGCATACCTCATCTTCCCGGCACCGATCTAACGCCACTCAGTTCCCCTTGGCCGTTTGCACAATAGCGAATGGATATGGTGGGATAACTCCCCACAGGCACGAGCGGGCACAGATACATCCTTTTCTCCGTGGACTACTTCACGAAATGGATAGAGGCCATACCCATCAGGAAACCGAACGCCATCTCTACGATAAAGTTCCTGCAGAACAACATAATTTCTCGATTTGGGATCCCGAGGTGCATAGTTACCGACCATGGGACCAACTTCGAAAACGACAAAGTCAAGAAGTTTTGCTGCGACTATCACATATTGATGAAGTTCGCCGCTTATCAACTGAACAAATACCCCCAAACTTATCTTTAATCGTCCCGAGCAAACTAGTTTATTCAAGAGAAGGAGAAAAAAGAAAGGAGAAAACTAAGCACACTTTTGTAGGCAAACACGATTGCACTGAGCACGTGCAACAAGCCGTTAAACCTCTAGGTGTCCCTAGTAGGAGGAGTGTTGTCTCCTGAGGGTTTTCAGTGGATTACACCCACAAAATCCAATAACAAAAGAGAGATGGTGAAATTTATATATAAAGATAAGAACCATAAAAGAAAGACTTTGAAAATAAGAGTTTCCAACTACACTAGCTTTTCAGTTGTCATGAGCCCTATCTTAATAGTCATGAAAAGATGTTAGAAATCACATTATCTCTCAATAAAACATCGTATTTATTCTTCATTCCTACCTTTCGTCCAAACATTGATCATATACCCCTACGTGTGTGAAATGGACATCCCTACACTCGGAGAATTCAATTCAAGCTATCATGCTCTTGTCCATCTACCTCGGTACTTTTTAACTTGATGAATATTTAGATTTGCTCACACATTTTCATGCGACCGTTAATACTTCTTGAGGTACTAACCGACCGATTACTCATGTGCTTGCTGATTAGGTGATAATATTTTCCTTGTCTTGCACCACCTAAAGCTTAGCAGTGACTCCCAGACCAGTTGGCCTTAGGGCACTAGGTGAAGAGGCACCCTCGCTATATTTTTTTTATTGCTGCCTTGGCGATAAAAAAACCAGTGTTCATTTTTCTTTTCACCATTTTTATATTTTCCTCATTATTTTTTTTTCATTTCCTTCATACTTTGGCTTTTAGACAAGAGCATTTCAAGGTATCCTCTACTATCCCGAGTTTCAAGACGTGTGTAAGTGCATATAGTACGGTATCAACATTCAAATATTTGGCTTCCAGAATAGAAATTATTTTTAAGAAAACTTCTAATTTTCTTGGTTTTCTTAAATTTTTCCAATCTTTTGGATGTAAATTTTCACTATCTACTCTTTTGTTATAAAAGAATTCTTTTTTCAAAATTTTTGAAAATGTTGTGCTTATGCAATATATGATGCAAATTGATGTGTAAATAAGCACAAACCTCCCCCAAACCTGTTTACAGCAGTGTCCTCACTGATGTCATCCATTAAGCTCAAAAACCTGTAGACTTGGGAGGAAATTATTAATGGGGGCAAGAATATATGCAAGTGAAATCCTCCCCCAAACTTATTTTTGGCTCACAATTTTGTAAAAATCATTTTCTTTCAAGAGCCAAAATATACCCCCCCCCCAAAACTTGAGTTAAACAATGTTAATCTTTTAAAATCACACGAGGGGGGTAAGGTTATTGGCCAATGCCAAGCTTTGCAAAGACCGAAGGTCAACACCAACCATTCAAAAATTTTATCGATGAAGCACCAAGGTTGGTGGAAGAACATGTCACCTTTCGACGTGAAGAAGTGGGGAGGTGATAAGAGGTGTAATGGAAAAGGATTGCGTCTCAATTTGGAGAGACGACACAGTGATAGTAATGATGGATTACTCGCATTATCATGATTGTCCAAAAGAAGGGGTGGAGGTCCAATTTCTTCATCTTGGAGTTGATTCATCTCAACACCCGTGTCTTGTAAAAATGCGAGTTCATCAGCGAAAATTTCCTCAAAGCTTTCATCGATACCCCAAAAAATAATGTCATCAGAAAAAATGGGGTGATCGTCAGACTCTATAAAAAGTTCCTTATCAGCGTTAGATGTTGACCCGGACAATTCGGTGGAAGAGTCCGTGTCAAGCAACAACATATGAAAAGAGTCAGAATTATGAGGTTGATCATATTCGCTGCTGTCGACATCCATTAATTCGACAGAACACACATGAGCATAGGGTTCGGAGGGTTCACTTCCCAACTTGTAGATGTTAAGCTCAATTGACTTCTTTCCAAAGGATAAGGTCATAGAGCCGTTTCTACAATTGATTACTGCGTTGGAAGTGGCAAAAAATGGTCGACCGAGTATCACCGGGATTTGATTGCATGGGTTTGCCACAGGTTGTGTATCAATAACGATAAAGTCCACATGAAATATGAATTCCCCGACTTTAATTAACACATCCACTAGCTCACCCCTAAGTTGGTTGATAGATCGATCGGCCATCTGAAGAGTGCAATGCGCAGGTTTTAACTCTCCGATCCCTAATTGCTCATAAACAGAATACGGAAGCAAGTTAACACTAGCACCTAAATTGAGTAGAGCACGATTGATATTTTTACCCCCAATAGAAATTGAAATTGTAGGACTTCCTGGGTCCTTTCGTTTCTTGGGTAGTTGTTGTGTAAAAGCAGTGCTCACATTACTCGCAAGAAAACTTTTTTAGGTACTTGAACTTTTCTCTTCCTAGTGCACAAATCCTTTAAGATTTTTGCATATGACGGAACTTGTCGAATAGCATCTAGGAGAGGAATGTTTATGTTAACTTGCTTAAAAATTTCCACAATCTTCTCCATTTGTGGACTTGGTCTGTTGCCCCTTAACCTGTTTGGATAAGGTGCTTTGTCAATAAGGGTTTGGTCCAACATTGGAGAGGATTGTGGGGATGGAGTTGATCCCGGAATTGGAGTGGGGATCGTCTTAGGTAGATTCAAGGAAATGGGCGAAGGGTTCGAGCCTTGGGGAAAACGGAGAATAGGCTCGGGAGAAGGTGGGAGACTAGACGAATTAGGAGAAGAAGAAGGAGCTGGGGTATCATTGGTGTTACTAACATCATCACATTGCTCACCCACTCGGTTATTCAGCACCTTTCCCAATCTCAACGTAGTAACGACACTCACATTATAACTTTGTGAGTGGCCAGGATTAGGTATGGGTTGAGATGGGAGTTTTCTTTTTTCTCTCGCACTCATTGCGGCGTTTAACTGTGCGATTTGGTTTTCTATTGATTTAATACTCTCACCATGGGAGGCGGAGTTTTTCGTTATGGTATCAATAGAAGACTTCATCTCAGCCGACAATTGCATGGATTGTTTCATGAACAAATCCAAGGTTTGTGCAAGTGAGTTGTCAGTACCGTCCACTTGTGGTGTAGAAATGTTGGCCGGATTTTGGAAATTTTGTGACTGAAAGGGGGGCTGATTCTATGGTTGTGGTTGCTGTGGAGGAGGTCTTTGATAATTGCTTTGTTGGTTTCGATTCCAAGCAAAGTTAGGATGATTCCTCCATCCTTGATTGTATTTGGAAGAATAAGGATCGTTTCTAGGTTGCTGCTGAAAAGCAGCATTAGTTTGCTCGTGACCTTGAAACGGTGCATTCATAAGACATTCTTCCGTTAAGTGTGAAGGATCCGAATAGCAACCACAGACGGTCTTAGGAAGCGTGACCTGATTTAGGGAGAATGATGAGAATTTGTTCCCAATAGCGTCGAGTTTCTTCTGTATCGCTGCCATTTCGGCTTTTACTGCGATAGAAACATCGAGCTGGTGAACACCTCCCTTAGATGAAGGTGGTCTTACGCTTTCCCACTGCAAAGTGTGTTCAGCGAGGTCTTCCAGATACTTCCAAGCTTCACCGTCATCTTTAGACATGAAACTGCATTGACACATTGTTTCAAGCATCTTCTTTGTCGTTGGATTAATGCCCTCATATATAATCCGACATAAATCCCATCTATTGATTCCATGATGAGGACATTGGACAAGCAGATCCTTGAAACGTTCAAAGCACTTCCAAAATGGTTCATTGGGAAGCTGGGTGAACTGGTTGATCTCGCTTCTAACACGGGCAGTCTTATGGTTTGGGTAAAACTTCTTAAGAAATACTATGACGAATTCATCCCAATTAGTGATAGAGTGTGCGGTAGTATTGTAAAGCCATTTTTCTGCCAAGTCGCACAGTGTGAATGGGATAAGACGTAAGTGCATAGCATCTAAAGTCAATTGTGAAGTACCCATCATTGCGCATACGTTTTCGAATTTGGTAATGAAAACATATGCGTCTTCCGATTCAAGCCCGTGAAATTTGGGCAGCAGATTGATGTAGTGGGGTTTAATTTCGAAATTATCCCCGTTAGGTGGTAGAAAAGATAGACAAGTAGGAAGGGGACCACAGATAGGATAGCATCTCTCTTGGAGAGAGATGCGCGGTGGATTCTGTGCACCTACGGGTGGTGGCAGCGTGGTGTTATAATTTGATAGAGTGCCGTCCATCTCGGTCGTGATGTGTGGTGGGGAAAAAGAAGATGAAGAAGTACCGACTTCGGCGTCGATAGCAGGAACGCGGACAAGACAGGCACTAGAATCCCGTGTCCAGCCGAGCATGCACTAAGCAGGTTTAGCGCAAGTGGCAGCGTGTGTGATTTAAAATTTGGTTTGTTTTGAAAAAGTGGGACTCAATACAAATCACTCTATAATACACAAACAACCCTAGAACTAAGGTCACCTAGGTCCAGTCTCTAGACCGCTCCTAGACTTCCAAAGGACAAGCCGTAGGATCAACCCTATACCGCCTCGTTACTACCCTTGTGGCCAGGTAAGTGCCAGATGAGTGGGAGGCTCCCCACTACGAAAGTAGCGGTCCTAATTAAGTAACCACTCGCCTTGGACACACTTGCCTAGGCACCACAAAAGTAATGCGGATAAGTGATAGATTACCCACGACCTTCCTCTGTCCTTAATGAGCGCGACAGTCCTTAGAGTCTGGTCTAGATATTTTTAAATTAATGTAGGGTTGATGCAGATACTCGGTTTGTGATTTGTGGGGGCTTAGGAAGGGTGATGAAATCCCCACCTAATCTGTATTTTGGTCTTGCCCCTTAAAAATCCGTATTAAAATATGAAATAACAAACCAATAACAAAACTTTGCAAAAAGATTTTTGAGCGGCGATATTTTGCAAAAAATCCCGCAGAAAAGATATTTTATTGGATTTGAGAGGAGAGAGATATAGGTTAGAATCTTACCAGAGAATTTTGAAACCCTAGATCCTCTAACTGGCCGTGCTTCCGCCGCCGATGTGCGCTTCCGGCCGCGGTTCAGCCGCAAGAGGGAGAGATCAATTGATGATTTTTTTTTCTGTGGCCTTCTCTACTTCTCTGGATCTCAATGAATGTATCTGTCTCCTGTTTCCTCAAGTCTGTGACTCCAGATTTCCTCGCAAAATTCACACAATAATCGTTAAATATACAATTTGCAGTTTTGTTTTATTTATGATATTGATCGAATAAGAATTCAACACAAATAGTAAGAATAAAAAATTACGCACGTATCCCCGGCAACGGCGCCATTTGATTGGTTCGAAAGAGTGTGTGTTTGTAGTTTAACCGCAATCAGAACGGTGTCGCGTGTAGCTAGACCGAGGTGAGTACGGGTCGTCCTCAGGGAAACGTTGAATTTTTTACTCTTACTTTAGATGTGTTGAAAAAGAGAGGAGGGATAAAGAATTTTGAAGAATGGTTTCTAGATCTAATTTAAGCAAGAATGCAAAAATATAGATCTAGATTATTTTAGGGATGTAGTTAATATAATAAGGGGGCTTGTAGGTTTCGTTAGGATTTAGTAGTCATGGACGATTAATTAAAAATTACCCTTTTTATCCTTTAATAGATTTAAAACTAGAACGACGGTGATGCGTGTAGATTAGGGTTTCTGGAGGGAAAATGAATCTCACTCTTAACCCTTATCTCGACACGGAACTCCGTTCATATCTAGCCTTTACCAAAACAATCATTAATCTAATCACTAATCGCGGTCGGAACTAACAAAGAATTGTTAGCGCGCCCGATTAGGATGTTAATGATTCTTTTGATAAAGTTCATAAACTTTATAGGACTTAAAAAGGGTTTAGGGATGTTCATCATCCATTAGCCTACCCTAATCCTACGAACCCTAACAAGCGGAGAATTACTCGCGCATGTTGGGAGAAGAAGAGATGGAGAGAAAATGCATAATTAAACTACGAAGAAATAGAATAAGAAAAAGAAAGCTACCTTTATTAATCAACAATATTCATTACACTTTGATTCCTTAGAAAATGATTACAAAGACTAGTTTGCTTCTCGATCTCTTCCAAGGAGGTAGACGAACAGTTGATGATCAGCCTGGATGCGTGAGCCGTCTGGGACTTCGTGATCTCGTCGGATTGATGATTTTTCCAAGAGGCTCTCGGTCTTTATTTATAGTCCCAAAGCCAGAAACTTAGCTTCTAAATTTGGAAGCTAACAGGAAAGATTCACCCCAAAAAATCTCAGCTTCCAACCTCTCTGTATTGCGGCGGATCCACGGCCCAAGGGGGGTATGGCCGCGGATCCGCGGCCATTATATCTCAGCCGTTCATCATTTTTCTGGGGCTGGCTCGTTGTGACATTTGGCGATCCTTGGAACCTTCAGAATTTGGAAATCTTTTCTTTTCTTCTGCCAGAATTGATTTCTTAATTTTGATTTCTTAATTAGGCAGGTTAGCTTTAACAACTTGATTTCCTTGATTTAAGACCTGAAAATTCTGCACAACAACTAAATAATATTTAGTAGACTAAGTCTACTATGATTAGGTCAATAATATTATATACATTTTCCTACCAAATGCTAATTATAATATATTAACACATGGAAAATAGTATTTTTACAGATAAACCCTCATATGTATGAGGCTCTTGCGGATACCCGCCCTTCTCTATTTTGAGGGATCCCTCATATTGATGATTCCAGGCTTCCCGGACTCGTAACAGACGGCTTATATTATAATAAAGACCTTTTTAAATATGGAAATGGTAGGAAAAATGTAATAAAAAATGTGCAGTTTTATCAACTGAACAGCCGCAGTCGTACATTCTCAATGCAACGGGCAGGCCAACATAGTGAACCGAGGCATCATCCGCAGTCTCAGAGCCCGCTTAGAAGGAAGACAAGGCGTTTGGGTCGAGAAATTGCCACAGGTTCTATGGGCATCGCGGACATCGAAGAAAACACACACGGGAGAAACCCGATTTAGCCTCTGCTATAGTACCGATGCGATGGTCCCCGCGGAGATTGGACTGCCCAGTTATAGGGTCGAACACTTTGATGATGAATCCAACACCTCAGTGCTCCGAAGCAACCTGGACATTTTGTTGGAAAAGCGGGATCGAGCGCAAATCAGAGCGGCTGTCTATCAGCAGCAAACCGCTCGCTACTACAATGCCCGAATTAAACATCGGGCCTTCAAGATGGGAGATTTGGTCTTTCAAAGAAACAAGTTCAAAGACCAAGGGGGACTAAATAAGTTCTCCCCGAAGTGGGACGGACTATTCCACGTAACAGAAGCGTTTCCCGGTGGAGCATACCGCCTGCAGGACACTGGGGGCGTAATATTTTTCGGCCCTATAACGCCGAAAAACTTAAGTTATATAAATTAACATGTACCCTCTTTTGAAATAATGTAATTCCTATTGGCATTTAATTAAGGCTCCTGAGCTAGGTCCTCTCATAGAAGAGACCGTTTAGACCACCATGTGGCTCTAGCCTTTTGTATCTTTTCTCGGTTCCAAAACTCTAAGGTTTTTTAGAAAAAGTATAAAATGTACCGACGGGATAAAAAGAGACAATACACCTCAAAAAAAGAGGAATTTATTTATTAAGAGGTATTATGGGCTCCTCAGCCTTACAACAATTACAACAAAGGAGGGCAAGGGTTAAGCAAACATTGTCGGTGATACATCAAAGAAAGCTCCTCCAGCAGAGCCCAAGTAGCCTCGACCCGCTCCTTCCAATGGTACTCGTGGACCCTAGAAGCCATGGACTCCCCAGGATTTCTGTTCGCCGAGCAAGATGCGACGACCAACTTTTAATGAAAACTCTCAAGCAGAAGATCCACCGAGCGGTCCCGCCGACTCTTTAAGATCAGACCAAGCCCATGGACCATGTGCGTTTTGTCAAACGCCTCGTCCATTAACTGCGGAGACAACGTGTTGTACGGACCCAGGGAAGTCCTCCATATCGCATAAATTAGCACCTGAAGCAGAGGAGATCACCGGGTAAGTAAGTGGCCCTCTAAGCGGCTTATCACCGCCTTGTACGTCTCCTCGGAACGATCAAGGTTATAAATGTAAGTCTACGGTAGCGCCCCGGCCGTCTACAGATGCCAAATGCGGAACAAAAACTTTTTAACTGGCGCTATCGTATACATTAAGCCGGATCTGCCATTATTGCTAAATTAACAAACAATAAAGAGTGTAGAAAGGTTATACCGAACGATCCGAGTCCTTCGTTCTTCAACCATCATCCCATGCTCCGTTGCGGCTGCTCCGATCTCGTCGATCTCCGATCTGCTCGTCCAGGTGGCACCACGTCAACGATTCTTTAAACGGGCTCCCGCCTCTGACTCGAGGCAACTCGGTCGTCAAGTTTGCTAAAAGAGACGACCAAGAATGATGTAGAGAATGAGCAGATGGCTTTGTCTCACTTCGTCCAAATCCATGGACGATCGGTTAATGAAGTTGCCACTCGAATCGGGTGATGGAATGAAAAAGGTAATGAAATTTCCATGCACCCCAAATACTATCATAATCTTTTAGCAAATGAATCAAGCTCTCAAAAATTGAGAGTGGGGAAAGAGGGAGGCCGGCCACTCTTTAACAAGAGGGAGGTGAGGGTAGGAGCAAGGAGGGGGTGACCATAAGATAAATATCAAGTGTGAACACAATAAATAGAAACAATGAACCTAAACCCTTAGTCATTAAGCATTAATGGCATCATTAATGCACTAATGACTCACCAAGCCAAGTCACCCTCTCTAGAACCTTCTAGAATCATGACTCACCCTTATCCAAGAAAAGATAAATCCGTCTTTAACCGAATGTTAAAAGACGGCTGACAGAAAACTGGAAACTGGCAACTTCCAAAAGTGATCCTGAAACAACTTTCAGGATAACCCCGTAACTGTATAAATATACCCGCATTTGTATTACGACCGAATACAAATGCAACTGAGACAAAGATATTATATTTACTCAATACAATACTCGGATCCGGCTTAAACCAAAGCCGACCAGTATCATCTGTCCGAAAACCAACACGTGCGTAAACGCACGTGCATTTTCCGAACCCTGCCATAAAACCATACGGCCTCTACAACGTTTCGCCCGAACTTGGGAAACTGTCTGTGGGGGACTCTAATGACTCGTCAGTACCCTGGCAGTGGGTTTAACCACAAACCGTCAGCGGCACTAGCTATGCGTAACGGCTGCCCATGGACTGACCTCAAGGGAGGCCGATGAGCGAACTCATCCGGAAACCCTACTGAGCCTAACAGTGACAATGTATATACAGTCCGGTCCGTTCGTCAATGAGTATCGCATATCTGCCTAAGGGGCTAGTAACGTCAGACCCCCAATAGCAGTATAAGTCGTGTCGGAGTGAAGCCCAATAACACCCTGAGATACTACTGGAGTACCTACCAGTAAATCTCCTGCCACGGCCGTGGGCTTTGTGTAATGGCTCTCCTAGACACAGCACGATCTCGCCACCAATACCGGGAGAGACGAATTCCCTGCCGATCCGCTCACGTGCTTCCATATGGCTCGGGACTGTACCCAAAAACTGCCTGTTTGCACGACTCCTTTGAGCCGTGGTAAGGTAGAAATCAAAGCACAGTGGGAACTCACACGAGACAAATGACGACCTCAGGTCGATGAACTAACCTGTACACATGTCACCAGGGAACTGCTATCTGACGATAGGTATATTACTAACTAGCAGATTCCCGGTGAGTCCTGTCCGGTGTACTCATAACCCAATGAGCACCTGTATACATCTTAGGTGATCCAACTGACACCAGTGGCTTATGAGCCCGGCCACCGCCCCTCGTCAGGGTCTCGACTGTATACACTAGTCTACTCCGGAGTATCGATGCCCTGTCTCGAAACTCCCACGACTAGGGACCAAAATTAAGGATATGCGTATAAACCACCCAACTCTCATGTATATGATCGCCATCATACTGTTGGTGGTAAAGCAAGATCCTAAGGGCTCTATCAAAGTGTAACTTGCAATCAGTCACCTGAACATGTACACGACTGATAAAGGCAAACCAGATAGCATACTATCATCTCGAGTAAGACTGTCCTACCGGTATAGGTCCTCCGCAATCATTGCAATCACGTACATGCGATCCAATAATTGACTCTGAGGGCACTATCTCCAACAATCTCCCACTTGCACTCAAGGCTAATTATTGCAATGTCGACTACTCAAAGCCCGTGTGAAACCGAACATCCAACTCCTCTACTAATCAGTTTCACAAAGCCCGTTTGTAAAACTATTGTGTTCGAGAAATAGCCTCAGTGAGTGGATCCTCCTAGAAGTTTCTTTCTATGTCTCTCTTAATCTCAAATTCGCGGAGAAAGCCATCTCCCGAATCGAGTAATACCTGTCTTAGAATATGTCTGGATATCTGATGGGACCTAGTTCATAAATGAACTCCAAATCCAAACTTCTTAGACTGTATCGATCACTGAACCTAATCAGTATCCGGCACCATGCCACCCACAGTATCCTCTTGGACCATCTGTCCATAATACTGTCCCTCGTCGGAGGGAAAACTATAACTCTGACAATCACTCTGTCATCCATGTCACCTTTGAAGCGTGGAGTGATAATCGTCTCCCGAAGGAGACTGTCGTCATCAAATCCGTAGAACATGTACTTATGTTCTAAAACTGCTTCCTTATGTTTCTCCAGGATTGGATTAATACAAACTTATTGCATCTAGTGCAAAAACGACATCTGGTGTGGTACCTGACATCTCATGATTGACTCAGTTGCCTAAGCAAGTGATCTGCCGATCATGCCCATCCCTCTCCTCTTTAGTCTGTAAGACACCTTTAGAGAGGATGACTCCATTCCCTGCAGGTACACCACCATGCCAGGAGTCATCTATTCTAAAAAACCATTAGAATACTGTCAAAGTACCCACATTGGGAAACTACCCAAATCCAGATCTAAAACCATAGATCTAGAAACCAGAATGTCAAATATTATATCCATATCCTGTCTGGAGAAACAACTGTGTGACGACCACAGTACAACCGATCGTAGTATAGGAATTTTACTTCCTACTCTGTGTATGTCATCCAGATACCATGACATCACACCCTACTACCTTCTTAACAGATCCATCCCCTATTCTGATTGAAGTCAAACCTATGACTGTCACATCAGAATTAGATGATCAATCTCCGCTATAACTGCTCAAGTCTATAAATAGACATAAGCTACTTGCCCACTATACTTCTGCTGCTCCCACTGACTATGACAACCCTCCTACCGGGTCTCATATCCTGGAGCATTAGTAGTGTCAAGTCTGGGTAGATAAGAACCTCCCTGTCACCGTCCTTGAGGCTACCGAAGTACCTCTCGGGTGTCTGAGGTTACCCACCATATCTGCGGAGTGGCTATTGGAATGTCAAACTTGATTGAATATATAGGTCCTATTAAATTTTCCGTAATCGTTCGCGGTTCTGGAATCACTTCCAGTTCTACCATACTCCCACTACTGTTTTCTGAAAAAGATCCATTTTACTAAAACTGTGGCGAGTCAAGAACAATATCACTATTGATCTTCCAAATGGTAGAATATCAACCCTCGTCATAGCTAGGGTCAACCCACAAACAGCCATTACAGAAACGTGCCCTGAGTTATCCAGAGTCTGGTTTTAAGCAAAAGCTGGACAACTCCCCGTACCTTAACTTCTTTTAAGGTACGAACTATTCTATATCCAATATAGAAACTTTGGCACTTTATTTAATTGGAACCAGATTCAAATCATGTAGCTGTCTCCAGTGCATATCACCTTAATGGAAAGAGGCTAATCAGCATTACTCAACTTAGGAATCCATCCAATTATGAGTAACCTGAAAGAGAAACAAGTTTCTCAAAACCATTACTATCATCTGAATACCAATAACAAGAATCTACATCTTCGATCTCTTTGAAGAATCCCGATACTTGTGACACCTGATTCTCTACTTTATTCTTATACCCACAACTTCTCAAAACCTAGACCTTGTATTTCTACGAAACACTTGTCTAAAAACTAGAGAAGTCATAAGTAAACATAACATAGTACGAGGACCTACCCCTTTGTCCTGATGGACACTGGACAACATACAATACTCTGTATAAGTCCGCTGAGTTAAGCAACTCATAACCTGTGCGTTGTAGGTTGAAAACTGTACCCTGGCGATTTCCTCAAATATCACCAATTACAACGAATTCCGATATAATGAGGATGATCACCTAATTCCCAATAACTTACTCCCGCTCATCATCTGTAAAACCATACAGATATGAGAATGAAACCTGGTAAATACATACCCTTGGAGTAAGTATCTAATCGGGAAAACAGTTTTCCTTTAACAATGCACTGAAACATGAAAATGTTTCGTAGGGGTATCCTGGTATTCATAGCAATGCCTCTTCCATAATCCAATTCATGACTTCAACCGTATATTTTATTGCCTTCTCTCCAAATCCATTTATTTGTCTTTAGTCGTTACCTTCTGTACACCATCGTTAGGCTAAATGGTTTTCTTCCTTCCCTACCGTTCGGCACCAGCCTATGGTTTGGAAGAAGACTATCCAGTAAGCATAATAGGTGTACCCTCCTAAACCAAGGAGTACTCATATCTTGAGAGAAGGTGATGATAAAAGTCAACTGAATAATACCTTATTCTTTTAAAGGTGAAATAGGAGTGGTGATGAAGTACGTGGTTTGGTCGTGAATGATAACAGTCGCAATTTACTTTTCCCTCTTTCTAATCCCTTTATTTTGTCTTTACATATTACCTTCTGCACACCCTACTTAGGCTAATTAGTTTTCTTCATTCCCTACCTTTCGGCACCTGCCTTTGGTTTGGAATAAGACTATCCAATAAGCGTAATAGGTGTACTCTCCTAAACCAAGGAGCTCTCGCAACCTGAGAGAAGGTGATAATAAAAGACAACTGAATAAACCAATTCTATTTCTCCTGAACCTGGATCCATCCTCGAAGAAGTCTCTTCGAGTTCGTATATAACCATACGATGGATCTATCCAATGGAAGTGGATATCCGTAGTAATACGGGTGTTCTGAGAATTTCAAAGGGTAAAAGAAGGAGTGGCAATGACTTATGCAACTCAGACAATCCAAAAGCCAGTATTTTAAGAAGGTTCGGTCAACTTGGTCATTGAGTCATAGTCTAGGGTCGGTCAAAGGTCGCTGCCAAAGAGAGAGAGAGAGAAAAGAAACACTCTGCGTGCACTCTAACCTAGATCAGAATGGTTATCACTTTATCTAATCCGGAAACCTCCCACTGTCCTGTCAAATTCTCCCCCAAACCTGAAAGAAGAATCAATCGGGATCACCTGAAGAGTAAACCAACTCATCAGTGGGAATCGGGATCCAACTCTCATCGCATGATAACGTGATGGAATGCATCCACGTTACTCATACTCCAGAAGGTATGCGCATACTTGGCAAGTTTCAGTTTCTTTAGAAACTCCAGATATGATTTTTGGCCCATGCTCTTATAACCTTGGCTTTGGTCAAAATGTCATAAGTCACATGCCAAGTTCTACCCGTCACTATCTTGTCAATTTGAACCCACCCGCACATGCCCCTGACTTTGGCCAATCGGCAGAACGACTGTCCCAAACTAACTCATCTATCTATGCAACAAATGAATACCCAGCAGCTACCAAACACTATGCCTTAACTTTGGCTAAAATGCATAGCTTGAATACTACTGAATACCCAAAAGAAGTGACGGAGGGCTACGGCTGGTTTTTGGCGAAAAACCTTTAACGTAACGAACTTGATATCGCTGAAGGAACCTGATAGCTTTTTAAAATATAGTGGCGAAAACCTTTTGCTAAAGAGGTCATTCCCGGTGAAGGGATCTCGGCTCTTTCCTCGTGGAATGAGGTGCAGGATATTCCACTGAATACCGCGATGCAAAGCAACTTGTAATCGACTATAGTGAAGTTATTACTCTGACGCAAACTTCTGCCCAAGGGGTCAGTCCCGGTGAAGGGATATCGGCCCTTGCCCCGTCGAATGAGGTGCAGGATATTCCACTGAATACCTCTATGCAAAACAAAAGGAAACGTCTTTGCAATAACACTTTTTAAATTTGTTCCAACAACTGTAAACAGGTTTGTTTTACTTTGCATTGATCAAAATCAATGCAGTCCCATCAATCAATCACACCAGAAAAGAACGAAAATAAAATGTACGTATATGCCATCCGCATTCGTCACTGGGTCCCGTCATCACCCGTTAGGTTACTTAACTAACGACAGAGCGGCGCGGGTGTAAAACATATACAACATCTAATAGTATATAAACCAATATACAATAATCGCTCCAGGCGTGATAATATGCAACATTACAGAAAAGTAATAAGCATCACAGAACAATACAGATAATCTGGGATCCCCGGGTTTCACAGAGCCGCTGCTGAAACCCGACGTTCCCCTGTCGTGTGGATAGCCTGTGCAATGAAACCTAGACCCCTACGGGTGCGGTAAGTTACCCGCCAAAACCTGAAGCGAGGAAGCCCCCTACAGCAAAGTGAATGGACCACCCAGCACTTCACGGAATCCGGTAATCTTGGGCACCCCTCCTTGGGTCAACCTGTACCCCCTACGAGTGCGGCGAATAGTCTGCCAATTCTAGAGTGAGGCCCCTTTGCCTCTCAAAGCCATGAGATGCGGACCCGTTGCCCCCCATGAACCCAGCTATCCGTGCACTCCGTCGCGGGGCAAAACCTAGTACAGTAATGAAAAATAGTACCACAGGTACATCGACCGCAACCTGGTCGTGCCCCAAAAGAATATTATACAACAGGCAGTGACGGCAGTCCACATGTTGGACGCTCGCCCCGCAATATCAAATGTACAAATAAACTCAAACTGCACTACCATTGCACACTGCTATCCTCCACGACAAATCCGCAACATCACAGCACAACACAGAACATCAACGCGAATGTCACGTTCGCAAACCCGTCTAAAAGAACTATAGCAATCAGACGCGGTTTACCGATCAAATGACATTCCCGGTCGGAGATATAATGTAAGCTCTGTAAACTAACATGTTTAAATTTCGATCGACTAAATATCACGAAGTGGGCCCCACGAACAACTGGTGAACAGTAACAAAATCTGGGCCCAAAAGATATGTACCAAAACCCCCAATTTCCAGAGAAGAATACACTGTGCAAGTTTGGGGGCATGATCACACAGAATGGCCGCGGATGCGCGGCCAAACCATGGGTTTGGCCATGATTCCGCTGCAGTCTTGTCGATTCATGAGCCCAAATTTGTACGGTGTTCTAATAAAACCCTGCTGAATTTTCTGTGATATGTAAAATTAATTTTGGAACCCTTTTAAAATCGACAGAAACTCAGAATTAGAATTTTGCGGTTTTCGATATCCGGTTCGATCGATGTTTTAAACGCGTTAGCACAAGTTAGTATAGCAAAATGGTGAGGCTTTGATACCACTGTAAGTCTACGGTAGCGCCCCGGCCGTCTACAGACGCCAAATGCGGAACAAAAACTTTTTAACTGGCGCTATCGTATACATTAACCCGGATCTGCCATTATTGCTAAATTAACAAACAGTAAAGAGTGTAGAAAGGTTATACCGAACTATCCGAGTCCTTCGTTCTTCAACCATCATCCCACGCTCCGTTGCGGCTGCTCCGATCTCGTCGATCTCCGATCTGCTCGTCTAGGTGGCACCACGTCAACGATTCTTTAAACGGGCCCCCGCCTCTGACTCGAGGCAACTCGGTCGTCAAGTTTGCTAAAAGAGACGACCAAGAATGATGTAGAGAATGAGTAGATGACTTTGTCTCACTTCGTCCAAATCCGTGGACGATCGGTTAATGAAGTTGCCACTCGAATCGGGTGATGGAATGAAAAAGGCAATGAAATTTCCATGCACCCCAAATACTATCATAATCTTTTAGCAAATGAATCAAGCTCTCAAAAATTGAGAGTGGGGAAAGAGGGAGGCCGGCCACTCTTTAACAAGAGGGAGGTGAGGGTAGGAGCAAGGAGGGGGTGACCATAAGATAAATATCAAGTGTGAACACAATAAATAGAAACAATGAACCTAAACCCTTAGTCATAAAGCATTAATGGCACCATTAATGCACTAATGACTCACCAAGCCAAGTCACCCTCTCTAGAACCTTCTAGAATCATGACTCACCCTTATCTAAGAAAATATAAATCCGTCTTTAACCGAATGTTAAAAGACGGCTGATAGAAAACTGGAAACTGACAACTTCCAAAAGTGATCCTGAAACAACTTTCAGGATAACCCCGTAACTGTATAAATATACCCGCATTTGTATTACGACCGAATACAAATGCAACTGAGACAAAGATATTATATCTACTCAATACAATACTCGGATCCGGCTTAAACCAAAGCCGACCAGTATCATCTGTCCGAAAACCGACACGTGCGTAAACGCACGTGCATTTTCCGAACCCTGCCATAAAACCATACGGCCTCTACAACATTTCGCCCGAACTTGGGAAACTGTCTGTAGGGGACTCTAATGACTCGTCAGTACCCTGGCAGTGGGTTTAACCACAAACCGTCAGCGGCACTAGCTATGCGTAACGGCTGCCCATGGACTGACCTCAAGGGAGGCCGATGAGCGAACTCATCCTGAAACCCTACTGAGCCTAACAGTGACAATGTATATACAGTCCGGTCCGTTCGTCAATGAGTATCGCATATCTGCCTAAGGGGCTAGTAACGTCAGACCCCCAATAGCAGTATAAGTCGTGTCGGAGTGAAGCCCAATAACACCCTGAGATACTACTGGAGTACCTACCAGTAAATCTCCTGCCACGGCCGTGGGCTTTGTGTAATGGCTCTCCTAGACACAGCACGATCTCGCCCCCAATACTGGGAGAGACGAATCCCCTGCCGATCCGCTCACGTGCCTCCATATGGCTCGGGACTGTACCCAAAAACTGCCTGTTTGCACGACTCCTTTGAGCCGTGGTAGGGTAGAAATCAAAGCACAGTGGGAACTCACACAAGACAAATGACGACCTCAGGTCGATGAACTAACCTGTACACATGTCACCAGGGAACTGCTATCTGACGATAGGTATAGTACTAACTAGCAGATTCCCGGCGAGTCCTGTCCGGTGTACTCATAACCCAATGAGCACCTGTATACATCTTAGGTGATCCAACTGACACCAGTGGCTTGTGAGACCGGCCACCGCCCCTCGTCGGGGTCTCGACTGTATACACTATTCTACTCCGGAGTATCGATGCCCTGTCTCGAAACTCCCACGACTAGGGACCAAAATTAAGGATATGCGTATAAACCACCCAACTCTCACGTATATGATCGCCATCATACTGTTGGTGGTAAAGCAAGATCCTAAGGGCTCTATCAAAGAGTAACATGCAATCAGTCACCTGAACATGTACACGACTGATAAAGGCAAACCAGATAGCATACTATCATCTCGAGTAAGACTGTCCTACCGGTATAGGTCCTCCGCAATCATTGCAATCACGTACCTGCGATCCAATAATTGACTCTGAGGGCACTATCTCCAACAATAAAAATATATGTCATTGCGAGAAACTATCTCCCTCCCTGATGGTGTACACACGGCCGGTCATCTTAAGAAATACAACATTAGGAAGAAATCAATATGCATTCGTTATTTATAGCCTCAACAAAAATCTTCCAACGGCCAATTTACTCGCACAACGACGTAAATCAGGAATATCACAATTTTCGATATGGCGCTGCTACGTGTCATCCGCTACAGTCACCCTTCCTTGGCTTTACGGGTCAAGGGAGGTTGAACGACGCCCCAAGAAGATAATAGAGAGTTAAGAAAGCCCTCATCACGAGGCGACCGGGTAGCTTCCTGCTCGGCTCATCCACAAGGGGTAGATTCCTGCCCAACAAAGAAGTGGATCTAAAGCCCTCCTTACGAGGTGGCCGAGCAGCTTCATGTTTGGCTCATACACAAGGGGTAGATTCCTGCCCAACAAATGTTGTTGATCCAAAGCCCTCACCACGAGGTGGCCAGGCAGCTTCCTGCTCGGCTTATCTGCAAGCGGGTAGCTTCCTTCCCAACAAACGCTGTGGATCTAAAGCCTTCATCATGAGGCGGGCAGGCAGCTTCCTGTTCGGTTCATCCACAAGGGGTAGATTCATGCCCAACAAACGCTGTAGATCTAAAGCCTTCACCAGGAGGCGGCTGGGTAGCTTTCTACTCGGTTCATCCATAAGCGGGTAGTTTTTTGCCGAACAAATGCTGTTGATCGCACGCTTTTGTCGTGTCGGATGTTCAAAGTTCTAAAATTATAACCGCGATCAGGACGGTGTCGCTTCGCAGCTAGCCGGTTGAGCACGGGTCGATCCGCAGGGAGATGGTTGTATGTTCGTTCGAGTTTTAGACGAGTTAATAAATAATGTGTATATGTTTGTTCAGTTCTAACCTATGTGTTATATGCAAGTATAAAGTTGTTAAGAAAAAGATACGAAAGTGTAAGCTAAAGAAATCCGTACTCAAAACCTTTGAGCCGAGTCTTGACCAATTGAAGCTAGAGCAATCGGCAACAACGTGGATTAGGGTACTTAAGCACGGTATTCGTGGAATCCGGCTTATTGACCCTTGTCCGTCCGTTCTTGTCTCTTGCTTTTGCCTCTGGCCAAACCGAACGCAACCGGTCGCGGTTAGGAATCACCGTTACCTTGGTAGGGTAGGGTGCCTAACGGAGCGCTTGCGTATCGTTTGGGTGGAGTTCAATGGAAAATAACGGGAAAAAGAAATGAGCAAAGAAACATTAACTTACAATATCGTATTTATTCTTAACAACAACGTATTAACAACGAACCAAAAAAGAGAGAACAAAAGAACAAAGAAAAGAAAAGATTACAAGTAAGTAAGGGCATGGAATTTAAAGTGCAAGAAAGTAAAGCATGAATGTAAAGCAAGTAATAAAAATTAAGAAAGAAATAAGCAAGAAAGAGAACTAGAAACCATGGAACAAGTTACACGCCATGGGTTTAATAACCCAAACTTAAACTTGCAAGCTCAATTAAGAGGTTGCAAGATCAAGAGAGAGCTAAAAACCCAAGGGAAAATGAAGCACAAAAGAGACTTTATTCCTTCCAAAATGATACAACCCTTGAGATCAAATACCAACCCTTAAACCTTCAAGCTCAATGAAGAGGTTGAAAGATCAAGAGAAAGCAAGGATCTCAAGGGGAAGCTAAGCAAAAGAATGATACAAAATAACCCTCATCTTCATTTAACATCCACTCAAAAGCTCTCACAACAATTTAATGGAGGAAAGATGATGAAGAAGAAGAAGTAAACTAAAAACTAACAAAAAGAGGGCATAAGAATGAACATCTTTGGCTTGGCAAGTTCTGGGATATTTATAGGCAGGGAACTGGAAACCTAGGGAAACAATCTGCCTCTATATAAAATTACCAATATACCCCTAAAATTTCATCAATTGAGGAGCCGACATGGCCGCGGATCCGCGGCCTAAGCGCGCTTATGCCGCGGTTCCGCGGCCCTTTAGAAGGCTTGTGCCTTCATATTTTGTCGTATCCCCTAGTTTGTGGTCCTCTTCAGTGTGGTATAGTACTTTTCTCAGAATCTCTTCACAATTCTTCCAGAATTTCAGTAGATCAAAAGATGATGTGATGTGGATCTTTTGCCATGATTTCCTCGAGCTCCGTGTAGATATGTTGGATCTTGTGTTGACATTGAGCTTTGTGCATGAAAATGACATCGATTTGCCATTTTGTCCCTTAAACTGGTGTGTGGCAACATACGGATAGAGAGCGGAGACCCGTGTTTTATCTGTTGTTGGCAGTAATCCGGAATTTGTCGTACTTTTCCATGATATTCACTGTTTAGAGCTGAGACCAGTATCCTGCAATTATGTAGTAAACACTGATTAAAAGCACCTGCCTATAAACAAACGAGCGTAAGAATGGGCGGTATAAATTGCAATATTCTTGTATGAACAAATACCCCCAAACTTAACTTTTGCTCGTCCCGAGAAAAACTAATTATTCACAAAAAAATCCTAACCGCACTTTCGCAGGGAACGCGATAGCACTGAGCACGTGCAACAAGCCGTTAAACCTCTAGGTGTCCTTAGTAGGAGAAGTGTTGTCTCCTGAGGGTTTTCAGCGGATTACACCCACAAAATCCCGTCAAGCTAGTGTCATAAGTTAATGTTGATTCTACTCTTACAGTTTAGTATTTACGTTAGAAATTCTATCATCCTAAGTTAAAAATATCCAACCCTTATGTTTCACACCTCCTATCTATCTAACCTTAGATCCTATACGTTCCAAAAAAGTTTAGAAAGAAGATGGTATCTCCTGAGTTTTCCTTCTTTAAGTGTGGTCTCAAATCAGGGATTTTTATTAACTTTACAGAAAACATAAGTCTTATTCTTCATTTCTATCTTTTATCCAAACATCGATTGTATACCCCTACGTGTGTGTGTATTTGCACCCCTACACTCAAGAATACAATTCAAGCTATAATACCCTTGCCCTGATACCTAATACTAATTTTTTTCATTAAGGATGGACGGATTTGCTCACACACCTTTTATGCGACTATTAATGCTTCTTGAGGCACTAACAGCCGATTACTGAATACGCGAACTTAAAGCGTAAATAGCAGTTTCCAGGTCTTGACATTATTCTATTTTTCTTTTTTTTTCTTTTTCTTTTTCAAGACCGGATATATTTTTCAATATGCTCTTTTGGTGTTTAGCTTTAAATACCGTTTTTTTTCTTTCATACTAGGCTTTCAGGCAAGAGTATTTCTAGGTATCCTCTACTATCCCAAGTTTCAAGGTGCGTGTAAGTGCAGTTTGTAGGGTATATACTTTCTAAATTTGAACTCAAGAAAAGAAACTATTTTTCAGACTTATCCTTCAGTAAAGTTTCAATACTTTCCCTTCATCTTGACTTAACTCAAGAACTGAACTCAAGATTACCTATTTCTAAAAAAAAACTGTAAGGACGTATACTTACCAAAGTTAGACAGAATGAGGGTTATTTTTAGGATTTTCAATTCCTAAGCCTAGAATTTAGTTATTTCTAACATATCAACTAAACTTTCAGAATAAAAATCTATGTTACCCTATTAGCTAACTTGACGACAAAGTTTTTATATTTTTGGAAAATTTTCGATTTTTGTGGGTTTTTTTTAATAAGGTATGCAAATGCAAAATATACAAATGAATGCGAAGGAAGAAAGCTTACCGAGCACACCCCCAAACTTAAACTTGACAGTGCCCTCACTGTCAGGCTATACCAAGAGAGTCAAAATTGTCGGCGCTCTCCCTAAAAACAAATTATATACAAAACAAAAAGGAAAACAAAAAATATATACAAAAAAAAAGGGCCCCCACTAAACTTAAGTAAAACAGTGTTTCCACTGTTAAGCGTTGAAGTTCAGGATTAGGGGGGAAAGAAAAAAGTATCAAGCTATACAAGGCCTTACACATGCCAAAAGTGAGCACCAACCATTCAAAGATTTTATCGTTATAAAGCGACGGTTGGTGAAAGAATGGAGTGTAGAGAAAAGAAATAAGAAACGCGCGAGAGAACAATGGCGGAAGGGAGAAAGAAGTGGAATACGAACTTGAGGGTGGAAATGGATTGAATAAATTAGTACAATCTGCAATGATCGATGTGAAAAGATGGATTGTACTAATCTATCAATATGGCGAGAAATGGGGTCAAATCCCTCAAGATTCGTGAGAAACCATGGGTACGCCGAACTCGGTAAACCAGACATATGAAATGAAAGTGAGACGGTTTCTTGCAAGGTCGGAACGATGGAAAGGACGGAGGTAGGTAATTGAGGAAGGTTATCGGTTAAAGGTTCAGGATGGTGTACACAGTCAATGAAAGGAACAAGATGAATTGGAAAATCCGACTCATCAATTAAAACTGGTTCATCCTCAAAAATATCCTCAAAAGTTTCCTCAAAATTCAGCTTAGCCACGCAAATTTCATCAAAATCAAGACGCATATGGGGTTCGGGAAAAACAGTTAATGACTCGGGATGATGAATTGGAGAGAAAAACTCTGCCAAATCTACAGGTTCATCATCCAAAATATTCCCGGCGTCAATATCCTCAATCAAGTGAAAATCAATATTCTCAGACACCTCAACAAAAGCATGGATATTAATCAATTCAGGTTCTAGAGTGGAGGTGTAGAGGTCAAAAGGATTGGGTGTGGTTTCACTCGAAAAGGACCCTTCACAATCGAGCAAATCAAACACTACGAAGTCACACAACTCATTATCTGTTCTATCTATAATCAATGAATCATTTGGAACACTAGATAGACATTCAAAACCGGAGTTGTGGGATTCAAGTTGAAACGGGTAGGCTTGATTCGGAAGGGGGTACATCTCACTCTCTCCACTCAAATTCTCAACCTTTCCTACCGCCTCTTCATACATTGGAAAATTTGGAGCTAATTGAAAACTAGCTACCGGGTCACTAGGTTGTATGAGGGTGGCCATGGACGCATTCAAATCCATCATCTGTTGGTACGACACTACCCTAAAGTCTTCCAATGACTGTTCCAAACTAGACATGGGTTGTGAAGGGGTTTCAGTAAAAGATTCAAAGTTGTTTGGATACTGAAAACTCCCAAATGGCGGTTCAGAAGCAATGTCTAGGGAAGGTGCAAAAGTTGGGTAGGACTGGTAGGAATTGAATGGCTGGACAGGAGAAGGATCAACATTTGGATAAGAAGGTGAATGGAATTGTTGATCCCAAGAATCTGTAGTGGTGAAAGGAGTGAAAGATCGGCTACAGGATTGTTCAATATGTTCAGCGACGGACAAAGGACGACTTGCAAAAGGGGTATCAACATAAGAGGGTGGGGGAGGTTGAAAACGTTGATACAAAGTGGATTGCGGAGGGCAAGTGTTTGTCCTAGACGCGTCTATCCGATCTTTCAAAGAGATTTTGGGCATGGAGGGATCGTTCGACGTTCGGCCAAAGCAAGAACCGTAAGAAATAATGTCTGGTTGTGGGTACCAAAGTTCGGCAAGAGTTTTGCGAGGTGGGGTACCCATGATATGAAGAAAGAAAGAAAGAAAGGTAGAGAAAAGGAGGGGGAAAAAGAATGTGATTTTTTTTAGTTATTAACAAAAGAATGAAATATACACAAAAAAAGAATCTGGACAAAAAACAATCACGACACAGAAAATACCACACACCTAATCGTTCTAGGGTTCACCTAGGTCAACTAGATCTGCTCCAGAACTTGATTGTCGAAGTAAAACTGTGTCGAGAAACGGGCTTAAGATACACTGATCACGAGGCCAGGCAAGTGCAGAGATAAGGGGAGGTTTTCCGACGCTTTCGCGAAGGTCCTTAATTAAATAACCCTTTCTCTTTTGGCGGTTTCGCCGTTAACACTTTCATAGACACCCCGTAAACAATATACCGTTAAGCGAGGTTCTAAACACAGTTAACTTCTCCTAGTGAGCGCGAAGTCCTTAAGGCTTAAAGTCTAATTTCTTTTAAAGTTTGTGCGGGTAAACGTTATGCTCAAGTTCGTGATTTGTGGGACATGGAAAAAGTGATGAAATCCTTTACCGTATGTTGTGGGGTTCGCTTGCCCTTAAGTCCGTATTAATGTATGCAATGCGCAATTCAATAAAAATTCTATAAAGAATCAAACAATCGTTTTTTAGTTTAAGCACGACACTGCAACAAATACGGGTTAGTCAATTTTTAGCGTTTTCTAGCGAACTTGCAAAGAATCCTGCAAAGAATAGTATATTGGATGCGTCGGATTTGAGAAGAAGGTGTTAGTAAAGTACGTACCATTAAGTTTTTGGGTTAGGAAACCCCCGTTGAATCAAATCCGGTACGCTTGAAAAGTTCGCTTGCGCGGGTCAAACTACACGGATCTTTGGCACTGTACTCTGCAATCACCTTAGCCTTGAACGTACACTTTGCTCCACACAATCGCAGTTCGCAAATCCGCAAAAATCTGCAGAAAATACAGTATAGTGGAATTCACAGAGAAGATAAAAGAAAAGACAAAGGGGTGGAGAAAAAATTGGGCACAGAGGCCTCAATGGGACCGCGGAACCGCCGCGCAAGGCACCTTTTGACTGCGGTTCCGCGGTCAAAATGTTGACTTGGGGATTTGTCTTTGGTCAACGAACTCCACTTCTTCTCTTCTCCAAAATAAAAACCTCTGTTTTCTTTTTGGATTACTGTACTTGCTCCAGATTATCCTGCACACTTGCTCACAAAAAATATCAAAAATAACAAAAAGATTTTTTTTCTTTATAAATACATACAAAAAGAATATTAACCCGAATAACAAGAAAGAAAATACGCTACCGTCTCCCCGGCAACGGCGCCATTTGATCGCACGCTTTTGGCGTGTCGAATGTTCAAAGTTCTAAAGTTATAATCGCGATCAGGACGGTGTCGCTTCGCAGCTAGCCGGTTGAGCACGGGTCGATCCGCAGGGAGATGGTTGTATGTTCGTTCGAATTTTAGACGAGTTAATAAATAATGTGTATATGTTTGTTCAGTTCTAACCTATGTGTTATATGCAAGTATAAAGTTGTTAAGAAAAAGATACGAAAGTGTAAGCTAAAGAAATCCGTACTCAAAACCTTTGAGCCGAGTCTTGACCAATTGAAGCTAGAGCAATCGGCAACAACGTGGATTAGGGTACTTAAGCACGGTATTCGTGGAATCCGGCTTATTGACCCTTGTCCGTCCGTTCTTGTCTCTTGCTTTTTCCTCTGGCCAAACCGAACGCAACCGGTCGCGGTTAGGAATCACCGTTACCTTGGTAGGGTAGGGTGCCTAACGGAGCGCTTGCGTATCGTTTGGGCAGAGTTCAATGGAAAATAACGGGAAAAGGAAATGAGTAAAGAAACATTAACTTACAATATCGTATTTATTCTTAACAACAACGTATTAACAACGAACCAAAAAAGAGAGAACAAAAGAACAAAGAAAAGAAAAGATTACAAGTAAGTAAGGGCATGGAATTTAAAGTGCAAGAAAGTAAAGCATGAATGTAAAGCAAGTAATAAAAAGTAAGAAAGAAATAAGCAAGAAAGAGAACTAGAAACCATGGAACAAGTTACACACCATGGGTTTAATAACCCAAACTTAAACTTGCAAGCTCAATTAAGAGGTTGCAAGATCAAGAGAGAGCTAAAAACCCAAGGGAAAATGAAGCACAAAAGAGACTTTATTCCTTCCAAAATGATACAACCCTTGAGATCAAATACCAACCCTTAAACCTTCAAGCTCAATGAAGAGGTTGAAAGATCAAGAGAAAGCAAGGATCTCAAGGGGAAGCTAAGCAAAAGAATGATACAAAATAACCCTCATCTTCATTTAACATCCACTCAAAAGCTCTCACAACAATTTAATGGAGGAAAGATGAAGAAGAAGAAGTAAACTAAAAACTAACAACAAGAGGGCATAAGAATGAACATCTTTGGCTTGGCAAGTTCTGGGATATTTATAGGCAGGGAACTGGAAACCTAGGTCAACAATCTGCCTCTATATAAAATTACCAATATACCCCTAAAATTTCATCAATTGAGGAGCCGACATGGCCACGGATCCGCGGCCTAAGCGCGCTTATGCCGCGGTTCCGCGGCCCTTTAGAAGGCTTGTGCCTTCATATTTTGTCGTATCCCCTAGTTTGTGGTCCTCTTCAGTGTGGTATAGTACTTTTCTCAGAATCTCTTCACAATTCTTCCAGAATTTCAGTAGATCAAAAGGTTATGTGATGTGGATCTTTTGCCATGATTTCCTCGAGCTCCGCGTAGATATGTTGGATCTTGTGTTGACATTGAGCTTTGTGCATGAAAATGACATCGATTTGCCATTTTGTCCCTTAAACTGGTGTGTAGCAACATACGGATAGAGAGCGGAGACCCGTGTTTTATCTGTTGTTGGCAGTAATCCAGAATTTGTCGTACTTTTCCATGATATTCACTGTTTAGAGCTGAGACCAGTATCCTGCAATTATGTAGTAAACACTGATTAAAAGCACCCGCCTATAAACAAACGAGCGTAAGAATGGGCGGTATAAAATGCAATATTCTGGTATGAACAACTGTGGATCTAAAATCCTCACCACGAGGCGGCTGGGCAGCTTCTTTCTCGGCTCATCCATAAGGGGTAGATTCCTGCCCAACAAACGCCGTAGATCAAAAGTCCTCATCAAGAGGTGACCAAACAGCTTCCTGCTCGGCTCATCCAGAAGGGATCGATTCCTGCCCAACAAACGCTGTAGATCCAAATCCCTCATCGCGAGGTGACCGAGTAGAATCGGGTGATGCCGACCTTCCTACACTCGGCTATCGATCGATTCATACTCGATGCACGTTCGCCACCTCGACTACGTGGAAAGGGAGAATACCGACCATCCTACACTTGGCTATCGATCGGTATACTCGATGCGCGATCGCCACCTCGACTCCGGAGAAAGGGAGGATACCAAACTTCTTACACTTGGCCATCGTTTAACTCATACTCAATGAACGATAGTTACTCAGAAAGGGTGGACACCGACCTAACACTAGGAAGATAAAAAGACTTACGAGCTAAGAATACTTGAAGAATGAAGATTTGAATAATGAAAAGTATTCGAGCTATAGTACTTGCAGAATGATCATATATTTGAGCTAAGGAAAATGTATACTTTATTTATGATCAAAATTATATAAAAGGTATTATGGGCTCCTCAGCCTTACAAAAATGCCCGGAGGTTTACAAAATTCTAAAACAAATAATATATACAAGAAAAATCGTGAAGGGGGATAACTCAGACCGCCCCCTCGGCCGGGATCTCTCCCTTCTCGACGCCACCATCAAGGGCTAAAACGGCGACCTCATGGTCGGTGCTTCCGCCGATAGCCTCGCCTCCTGCAGCCAGCTCAGCGCCTCCCCCTGCGGCTCTTCCTCGGCGAGGGGGAACATAGCACGGAGCTTACCGTTGATGAACTTCGGCATAGATTCCTTGACGGCGTTGAGGGCCTTGTGCCATCCGACAGCCGTGGATTCGGCGAGATCAAGGTAAAACTGATCAGACGCCTTGTATTCCTCCACGACCTTTGCTTTCCGGCTCTTGGCAAGCTTCACCGCATCCAAAGCCGCCCGAGCATCCTTCTTGATGGAATCCCTCGACCTTTTTATGGAGTTGTAAAGGCCGTTCGTCTCCTCCATCTTGGCTTGAATAGCCCAGTTGGATTCAGTGAGAAGACGATGGGATTCCTTCAGCTTGGAGATCATCATCCCCTTGGCGACCAATCTCGAGTCAAGAAGGGCCGTCTTCTCCTCTGCTCGCTGCAATTGAAGGCGAAGCTCTTCCTCCCGCGAGGAGGATTCTCCCGCCTTCTTCATTGCCGGGGCTATCTCCTCGGACTCTATGTGGAACAAGAGAACACAGTGCCGGAGGACCTGAGGAAAAAAACAAACATGTTAGAAAACTGATACCATGGAAATAAAACTTAAGAAATTCCTTAAGAAAGAATCTACCGACCTGAACCGCCTACTGGGCAATTGCGGCCACTTGGGCCTTCATGGTACCTCAGAGAATCTTGGTCCCCGCTGCCTTATCCATGTCCGCTATAAAGCCGTCGGCCATGGATAGCTCCAAGGGAACCTCAATGAAGAAGTCTCCTTCCTGCACTTGGATCCCGACAGGGGGTGGCCGAGAGACCACCTGCTTCTGTCTCTTGAGGGAGGTCTCCTCAGCAGGGGAAGACTCCTCCTTCCTCGTCCGAGGCGATGGGTCCCATACGTGCTTCTGACCCCTCCCCCCCGCGGCGCTCCTCCGGGACTAGGCGTGCTGCAGAAGGTAGGGCCAGAAGAGTTTTCCTCGGGGCCGCGCTTGGACCGGGTCGGGACAACTTGGGCCACCGGTCTTTCTTCTTTGGGCCTTGGCAGCCATGGCAACCATGATTTTTGATCGGTCCATAGGCTCTGCAAAAAAAAAAAAGAACACATAAGAGAAAAGATAAGCGAAGTTGAAATGGCAAAGAAATTTAGCAGAGTTTAAGCAGATCGTCAAAACCCTAACTTACCCAAAAAAAAAGCACAGGACTGAGCCCAGCCCAGCTAGTTACCTGCTCGGAAAGCAAGACATCAGCCTGCTGGATCGGTTCCCATTGGGACACCACTTTCGCTTTGGGAGAGGTCCACTGCTTTGCCCTCAGGCAGTCGGCCCTGTGCCACTGTATGGGCACAGGACAATCCTTTTCCTCCAGGGGCTCGACGAAGACGTACTTCTTCTTCTATTCATGGATGGAAGAAGGGACTACCACTACCCCAAACCCGGCCGCCACACCCTTATGTTTTTTAAATGAAAAGTATACCAAGCTCGGCTCTTCCTTACTGGTACCAGGGTGATTTTTATTACAAAGAAAAGACAAGAGGAGGGTCAAACTGAAGGGGATCTGATCAAATTTAACTGGACCAGAAACCCGAGGAGGATCCTTTACGAGTTCGGCGCTAGCTGGCCCGGGGCAAGATGGAAGCAATGAAGCACCACACAAACCTCTGGTGAGAAGGACAGATGGATTCCTGCTCGGAATGCTTCCAGATACAGGGCAATCTCCTTATCCTGCACTTGTTCTGCCCGCTCGCTCTCTCTGGCCAGACAGAGTGAATAGTTAGAGGGAATTTGGAATCGAGTCCGGATGTCGGAAAGCTTGACTATGCGATTCAAGACGGAGAACGCATTGCGGGTATTCCCGATGCACGCCTTGGGAGCCCTTATCACCACCCGACGTCGGGTGACTCGGGAAGCCCTGACTCTAGGGGTCGATCCTGACACAGAAGACACAGTAGAAGAAGAACCCTCTCGGCTATCTGAAGCCGAAGAGGAAGAAGACCCACTGGACTCGGCCCCAGCGATTGGAGCCTTATCGCCCGACTCTACCCTTACTATATCAATATACACCTCGGGGGAAGACATCTAACCTGATTCAAAGAAACAGACTCGCCAAGGAAAATCAACGGAAGATCCGATCTATGCGGAGGAGCTCCGAGCAATCTTCAAGAGACGAAAGAGAATTAAGGCAAAGTGTTAGCCCTTAGACAGTCCCCTCCTATTTATACACCCGCAAAGAGAACATCCTACGGCCCAGATGATTCCTGCCAAAACGAAGCGTCGCGCCTAGCGGCCGTCGGGCTCCATGTGGCGGTCGACCATTGGGAACATCTCTTCACTGCAAAAGTCAGAGACAGCCTGTCGCACCCGCCAACCAACGTCAGACACGTGGCCCGTAGCCCAACCGAAGATCGAGTGAAATGGCGCCACCTCTTTAAAGCGCAATCATTTCACTGATCCGCTGACGCCATTAGGGATACGCTTGAAAATTTAGGCATATGGTGAGACGCTACGTGGACCCAAAGATCGAAACTACGCAACCGCCAAAGGCTATGCTGTTCCCGGGAAATCCATACTATGATTCCCGACAACAAACTGAGTAGAAGAAAACCAAGTAGGCCACTCTCGACCCGACCTATAAATAGGTCAGAATAAGAGTGGGGGGCTAATGATTCTCACAACTGGGAATTCCCTGGATCATGACGCGTAGCGGATAACATGTCTTAGGGGCTACGGAGCTGGAGTATGTATAAAGCTTTGGGGACATACCTCGGGACCTCATCTCCGAGGACGCACCCGACGTATCGGAGATCTCCCAAAGTACCTTCCATATTCACCTAGCAAGCAGCCAATAGCTTTCCTCTGAGCAGTCCAGCAAGCTCCCTTAGCCTTCTTGCTCGTCTTCGATCCATCCATCAAACCGAGATTCCTCGTCCTCCCCGATGATTCGAGAGCAGGGAGCCTAAGAAACTCCGCATCGGCTCCATGTATCTCGCCAAATGCAAGATATCCGACGCCCCACGTTCCGCATCCCACGCTAGCGCGTCCCCCTATTAATGGGGCGTATCCCACCAATAATGTTGGAATAACGCAGAGGCATAACTGACGGCGAGGATCTCGCGCCGGCTCACTCCACACGACCATTATATAAACCCCTCTTTCGAAAGACTCAGGTAAAGGGAGAACTCATTCCAATACGCCGCTACTCTACCCTTATTCCACGATACTAACTTGATCGTTGGAGGGTCCTATGATGATCACCCATCCCGGGACTTCTTTTGCAGATAGCTCGGCGTCGACACCAACCCATTGAGATCCACACACTTAACTCCCAAACCAATCTCAGCCGCTAAAAACCGCCATCACAGGATCGACGGAGGACAACATCTGAAGGAGATCACAGCCTCCATCAGTGTCATTCGGGATATCTATTTCTATTATTCGACATGAGTTTTTATTAGTTCAATTTCTAAATAATATCCAGATGAAAAAAACAATCACTATACCAGTTCCAATCACAACCACTAACTTACCACAGTTTATTATTAAAACTACCGTGATACTTTGAGGTATATAGCTGTAGGGTGTTTTTCGTCACCCCATTGAGATGGGAATACGCGCGCGCTTGTCAGGCGTACTACAGATTCCCCCTGCCTGGGGTAGGCCGGGGTTTATTGATTGTGGGGGTCCGAATCTCCGGCAGCCGCGGACTAAGCTGCCGTTAATTACCCCTCGCCTTTGGGGCGAGGGAATCTCCGATTAACGGGTTTAATCTGGTCATGCGAACTCAATGTGCGGTGTGCGTGTGTTGTGTTTTGAAAAGGGGTTTTGGATATATCGGGAGCCACGCAGAGTTTTTTACGGGGGTCTCGCTACCCGGACAGCGGGCTAGGGGTCAAGGAGGCTAGCAGCCCCCCGTTAGAATTTTTTTTCTAACAGGGACAGTGTCGTGGAGTATGTGTGTGTGTAAATATGTATGCATATGTACATATATATGTATGTATACATGTGTATATATATATATATATATATATATATATATATATATATATATATATAAAAGAAAGAGGGGGAAAAGACATCCAAAAGATGCGTGGGGCAGCACCTTGGGCGCTGTACGCTCAGGCGCTAGAGTGCCACGTGTCGGCACGTGGGCGCTCTGCGCTTGAGCGCAAGTGCGCCACGTGTCGGCATGGGGGCGATTTGTGCTTGAGCGCAAGCGCGCCACGTGTCGACACGGGGGCGACTTGCGCTCGAGCGCTTGCACTGGAGCGCAAGCGCGCCACGTGTCGGCACGGGGGAGACTTGCGCTCGAGCGCTCTGCGCTCGAGCGCAAGCGCGCCACGTGTCGGCACGCGGGCGCTCTGCGCTTGAGCGCCGGCGAGAAAAAGAGGCTTTTAGCCTAAAAAAAGATTTCTCGAAAGAGAAATCAGAGAGGAGTTGGACTCCTGAGTGTGTTTTTGGGGTTAATGGAAGGGGTTCTTCTTCTTCCTCCTCTGTTAGCTAGATCTTGAAGATCAAGAGATGTGAGATCTCAAAATCTCTCCTTTTTGAGATCTGATGACAGATCCAAGTTCCCCTTTATGGGTTTCGTGGTGAAAAACTATTTTGTTTTTGAAAAGTAAGAGTAAAACTCTTGATTTAATTCAAAAGAAAGAAGAAGGTTTGAGACCTTCAGAAAAGGGAAAGAGATACAAACCCTAGGTTTTTTGTGAAAATGAAAAGTGTTTTTTTATTCATCATCATGTTGCCTTTTATAGGCCTACATATTTACATATAGCCCCTTGGGCTTTACAAAAATGGCATTTTAGCCATCCCATGGCTCATGTGCCATTTCATTTTTGCACATAAGCCATGGGCTTACAAAATATTGGCTTTATGCCCATTTTACATATATTCATGTATAAAAAAATTACATAATAATTATTTATTACATGATTTTGTCGTTGCCTTGGGGAGGCTGGCCGTGGGCTTGACTTGGGCATGGGTCCGCTTGACCTGGGCTTGGGCCCACCTAGCTTGGGGGTTGACCTTGACTTTGACTCGGTCAACCGGGGTGTAAATTTTTACCCCAACAAATTGCCCCCCATCAATAAATGCACACAGCATATATGGGTCGTGTGCATGATATTGATGGTTTTTTTTTGCGTGGAGGCGACTTGCTTTGGTTCCTACTTTTTGGGATGCACTGCCCTTTTTACGACATGGACGGTCGGCGCTTGACGCGTCTCCGAGATAGAGTGTCCGTGGTAGACGTTTCCCTAGTCTGGTGTGATTTCGTTGACGTGCCCCCGGCGCGGAGTGTCGCTGGTCGACGTTTCCCCGAGGCGGAGTATCGGCTGGTTGACGTGTCCCCGAGACGGAGTGTCTGCTTGACGTTTCCCCGGAACGGAGTGTCGCTGATCGACTTTTCCCCAGCGCGGAGTGTCGCTGGTTGACATGTCCCCAGTACGGAGTGTCTGCTTGACGTTTACCCGGCACGGAGTGTCGCTGTTGGACGTTTCCCTGATGCGGAGTGTCTGTGTTGGACGTTTCCCCGATGCAGAGTGTCGCTAGTTGACGTATCCCCCGCACGGAGTGTCTGCTTGACGTTTCCCCGGCACGGGGTGTCGCTGTTGGACGTTTCCCTGATGCGGAGTGTCTGTGTTGGACGTTTCCCCGATGCAGAGTGTCGCTGGTTGACGTGCCCCCGGTACTGAGTGTCTGCTTGACGTTTCCCCGGCACGGAGTGTCGTTGTCGGACGTTTCCCTGATGCGGAGTGTCTGTGTTGGATGTTTCCCCGATGCAGAGTGTTGCTGGTTGACGTGTCCCCGGTACGGAGTGTCTGCTTGACGTTTCCCCGGCACGGAGTGTCGCTGTCGGACGTTTCCTTGATGTGGAGTGTCGCTGATCGACTTTTCCCCGTCGTGGAGTGTCGGGTTGACTTTACCCGGCACGGAGTGTCGCTGGTCGACTTTTCCCCGGCGCGGAGTGTCGGGTTGACTTTTCCCCGGCACGGAGTGTCGCTGATCGACTTTTCCCCGGCGCGGACTGTCGGGTTGACTTTTCCCCGGCACGGAGTGTCGCTGATCGACTTTTCCCCGGCACGGAGTGTCGCGAGTTGATTTTTCCCCGGCACGGAGTGTCGCTGATCGACTTTTCCCCGGCACGGGGTGTCGCTGATTGACTTTTCCCCGGCGCGGAGTGTCGGGTTGACTTTTCCCCGGCACGGAGTGCGCTGATCGACTTTTCCCGGCGCGGAGTATCGCGGGTTGACTTTTCCCCGGCGCGGAGTGTCGCTGGTCGACTTTTCCCCGGCACGGAGTGTCGCTGGTCGACTTTTCCCCGGCGCGGAGTGTCGGTTTGACTTTTCCCCGGCACGGAGTGTCGTTGTTGGAATTGGTTGGTTTGATTTGTTTGATTTGAGTTGACATCAGCATCGCTATACTGGAATATGGTACCAAGAGTGAATCATCATCTGTCTTTGAGAGGATTTGGGAATTGGTTTTCTGTCGGCATCTGCATTGCTGCACTGGAATAATGCCAGGAGCAACTCATCATGTGCCCCGGGAGGATTTGTATTTGGTTTTTTTTGGCATCTGCATTCCTGCACTGGAATAATGCCAGGAGCAACTCATCATGTGCCCAGAGAGGATTTGGATTTGGTTTGTTTGGCATCTGCATTGCTGCACTGGAATAATGCCAGGAGCAACTCATCATGTGCCCCGAGAGGATTTGGGAATTGGTGGCTTAGGAGACAGGTTTAGATCCTTGTCACCTAAGGCTTTTCCATTTTGTGAGCCATAAGGGTCTCACAAATCATTTTCTCCCTACGGGTCATACGGATCCCGTAGGTGTATTTTCTCCTTAGGAGTCGTGGGGACTCCTAAGTGTGTTGCTCCTTTGTGAGTCGTAGGGATCTCACGCGGGAATTTTCTCCTCACAAAGTTGAGAGGACTTTGCGAGTGCATTACATTTCTTTCTTTTTAACGAGTTTGCGCCCTTTCGGGTTTTCACAAACTCGTCGGCAGTCCTGCTGTTTTTACTCACGGAGCCCTTTCGGGTTTTCATCCGTGCCCGTTTTGCTTGTGGACATACCGTTCTCCTTTTTTTTCTTTTTTTTTGGAGAGATCGGGATTGTTTTACGCCCATGGATTGTATACGGTTTTACAGGATGTATGATCCAGACCGTAGGGCTGGAAAAATTTCAGGACTTTGTTTGGCGTCTGCATCGCTGCACTGGAATGTGGTACCAGGAGCGACTCATCATTCGCCGTTGGGATATGGGATTTGGAATTTGGTTGGCGTCTGTATCGCTACACTGGAATATGGTACCAGGAGCGACTCATCATTCGCCATTTTGGGGTTGGGGAACGATGGCTTAGGAGACAGGTTTAGATCCCTGTCACCTAATACTTTTCAATTTTATGGGCCGTGAGGGTCCCATAAAAGCATTTTCTCCCTACGAGTCGAAATGATCTCATAGGTGTATTTTCTCCTTAGGAGTCGTGGGGACTCCTAAGGGTGTTGCTCCTTTGTGAGTTGTAAGGATCCCATGCGGGAATTTTCTCCTCACAAAGTCGAGAGGACTTTGCGAGTGCATTTCATCTCTTTTTTACGAGTTTGCGCCTTTTCGGGTTTTCACAAACTCGTCGGCAGTCCTGCTGTTTTTACTTACGGAGCCCTTTCGGGTTTTCATCCGTGCCCATTTTGCTTGTGGACATACCTTCTTTTTTTTCTTCTTCTCTTTTTTTTCTTTTTTTTTTGAATCTTCCCTGCCGGTGGGACTTTGAATGTGGTCTCGCCGGTAGGACTTGGGAGAGATTGGGATCGTTTTACGCCCGTGGATTGTATACGGTTTTGCAGAATGTATGATCTAGACCGTAGGGCCAAAAACATTTCGGGACTTTGTTGGCGTCTGCATCGCTGCACTGGAATATGGTACCAGGAGCGACTCATCATTCACCGTTGGGGTGTGGGATTTGGAATTTGGTTGGCGTCTGCATCGCTGCACTGGAATATGGTACCAGGAGCGACTCATCATTCGCCATTGGGGTATGGGATTTGGAAAGCGATGGCTTAGGAGTCAGGTTTAGATCCCTATCACTTAAGACTTTTCAATTTTATGGGCCGTGAGGGTCCCATAAAAGTATTTTCTCCCTACGAGTCGTAAGGATCTCGCAGGTGTATTTTCTCCTTAGGAGTCATGAGGACTCCTAAGTGTGTTTTTCCTTTGTGAGTCGTAAGGATCCCACAAAGGTTTGTTCTCCTCATGTATCGTGAGGACACATGAGTGGATTTCCCTCGTTTCCAGTTTAATGACTTAGAGGTCGACTGTTTCCAGTTTAACGACTTAGCGGTCATCTGTTTCCAGTTTAAAGACTTAGGGGTCTGTGGTGCCCAGTTTAACGACTTAGCGGTCATCTGTTTCCAGTTTAACGACGTGGTGGTCATCTGTTTCCAGTTTAGCGACTTAGAGGTCTACTGTTTCCAGTTTAACGACTTAGAGGTCATCTATTTCCAGTTTAAAGACTTAGAGGTCATCTGTTTCCAGTTTAAAGACTTAGAGGTCTACTGTTTTCAGTTTAACGACTTGGAGGTCATCTGTTTCCAGTTTAAAGACTTAGGGGTCTATCGATGGCGAGCTAGGAATTTTGGGGTATGGGCCGGCATCAGCGTTGCTAACACTGAAGCAGAGGTGCTGGGAGCAATTCATCATTTGCCTACTCTTGTTGGCGGAGCGATGGCTTAGGATACGGGTTTAGGTCCCTATCGCCTAAGGCTTTTCAATTTTATGGGCCGTGAGGGTCCCATAAAAGCATTTTCTCCCTGCGAGTCATGAGGATCCAGCAGGTGTATTTTCTCCTTAGGAGTCGTGAGGACTCCTAAGCGTGTTTTTCCTTTGTGAGTCGCAAGGATCCCACAAAGGTTTGTTCTCCTCCTGTATCGTGAGGACACATGAGTGGATCTTCTCAATGGAGCATAACTCCAAAGGCGGAGACCAGCCGCGTAACGGGTGATTATGGTGGGGCATGGGTATGGTGAGAATTATTGGAGCCCGTGGATTGTATACGGCAGTCAATTTGGGGATTGGCCGTAGGGCCGGAAGAATTTTGCAAAAATGGATTTTTGTTGGCGTCTGCATCGCTGCACTGGAATATGGTACCAGGAGCAACTCATCATTCGCCAGTTTTTTTTTTACCGCGATTGCTCTATCATTTCAGTTTTTCTTATCGCGAAGGTCGCGATTGCCCTATCATTTCGGCTATTTATTCGCGGTTGCCCCATCATTTCGGCTTTATTTTCATGTTTATCTTTAGTCGCTGATTTTTTTATTTTTTTTTATTTTTTTTGCGAGTTGCCCTATCATTTCGGTTTTTCTTTATTTTTCTTTTATTTACATATTTTTTTGTTTATTTACACATATATATATATATATATATATATATATATTTACATTCCCAGTTTAACGACTTAGAGGTCGACGGTTCCCAGTTTAACGACGTGGGGGTCATCTTTGCTTATCCCAGCTCCTTGAACTTTGATCTTGGCGGAGCTGTGTTAATGACCTAGCTCCGCGGCTTGCTGATACATCCGAGGATTGTGAGGTTTTTCCAAGCTTATATTGGTCCTCCGCCCAATCTTTGAAAATATAGCAGTCTTCGATGGTATGACCCACCACTCTATGATATGGGCAGTATACGGGATTGCCGGTCATGTTCATTTCTTGTGGCCTCTTTGGAACAGGTAGTTGCAGACCGTTGTTCAAGGCGTCCATGAATATTTTGCGGACTTCATCCCTCCTGAAGGAGTATACCTTCTTCTTTCTCTCCATTGGAGTAGGTTCCTTTACTGATGCTGGTCCTTGAGGCCGATCGGTCTTTGGTTCGCCCTTTTCAGATAATGGCACATGTCTGGGAGGATTAGGTTCCCGAAAGGCTCCGGTCTCCAATTGCATGAAATCGGCGGTCGTAGCTTGACTGTTTGCTAACACGCCTTTAGACAGTTCTATCTCTCCCGTCTTGTATTGCCTTTCGACCCAATCTTTGAAGATGAAGCAGTCCTCAATGGCATGACCTATCACCCTGTGATAGGGCAATATTCTGGGTCGTCGGTCATATTCGCTTCTTGCGGTCTCTTTGATTCCGGCAGTTGTAGACCGTTTCTTAGAGCGTCCTTGAATATCTTGTGGACTTTTTTCTTTTTGAAGGAATAGACCTTTTCCAGCTTCTCTTTCAGAGGCGATTCCCCTCGGGCATATGTATCGGAGGGACTGGAGGCTGATTGCGGCCGTTTTTCGCGAAGGCGCTCCGCTTTTAGGTTGGAAGGGATATCAGTTGGCTGCCCCCGGGTATCAATCCCTAGCTCATGAGCCAAAATTTGATTCTGCTGTAATTGCAATCGGGCGACTTGGGTCGCGAGATCTGCCACGACGTTTGCCAGCTCGTCGACTTTGGAATGTACCTCGGCCATCTTCTCATCCCTGTCCTGAAATTGCCTTTGAAGCCATTGGAATAATGCATGTTCTGTAGTTCCGGCTATGACAACCGGGTAATCTTTATTTCCTGAGCTCAATTCCGCAGGAACCACGGGCTCCTCTGGCTTATCGGCCTGAGCGGGCTTTTCATCATTTAGATCGAGCCGATGCTGGGTAGCGTCAACCATATCATCACCATGGCTGTGAAGAAGAAGAGGGTTCGTTTCTTCATGTCCGGCCATGTAGACAGTGTGGATAACACATTCATCCATTCTTTCATCACTGGCAGCTGGTTTCGCGGAGCGGTCCGGGCTTTGGAAATTCATTAATTTTAATATGGCCAGAGCCCTAGCCCTTTTGTTGGCTCTATATCTGAGCCGCTTCTGCCCCAGCTTCTCTGCCTTAAGCGCTTGGCAGGCTTTTGCTCTTCGGGAAGCCACCATAGGCCGAGTGATGGGGATGCTTGAGAAGACATCTGCCCGCGTGTCCATCGAAGGTATCGCCTGGGCTTGCCCACTACGTCTGGCAACTTCTTTTGTTCCGATGGCTTTGCCCTCAGTTGGGGCCATGGAAAGCCGTCCAGACACCGATTTGCATTTGGGTTGGGGCGCCCCCGAGATTACCACATTCGGTCTCCTGCCTTTCGAGTCCGGTCTGTCTGTTGCTGGAGCTTGAGGAGCCGGGATGGCATTAGCTGACACGAACAGGATAGAGCCGAATGGTAGCGGATCCTCCTCCCATTGTCGCCCGAGACTGACCGGAAGGACCTTCCTGGAGTCCATCTTCATCGTGTAGGAGACGAGAGTCGTGCTGAGAGCTGAGATCATCCTTGGAGACATTGTTGGAGAGTGATTGCTTAAAAACCTGCATGAAAAAGCATTATTTTAGTATAAATACAGATATGTACATTGATTGAGTTCGCATGAACGCTTAACCCGAAATATGGGAGGAGAGATTGGTCCCACCGGGCGTGCCAGAATCTGTAGGGTGTTTTTCGTCAACCCATTGAGATGGGAATACGTGCGCGCTTGTCAGGCGTACTACAGATTCCCCCTGCCTGGGGTAGGCCGGGGTTTATTGATTGTGGGGGTCCGAATCTCCGGAAGCCGCGGACCAAGCTGCCGTTAATTACCCCTCGCCTTTGGGGCGAGGGAACCTCCGATTAACAGGTTTAAACTTGTCATGCGAACTCAATGTGCGGTGTGCGTGTGTTGTGTTTTGAAAAGGGGTTTTGGATATATTGGAAGCCACGCAGAGTTTTTTACGGGTGTCCCGCTACCCGGATAGCGGGCTAGGGGTCAAGGGGGCTAGCAGCCCCCTTGCGGGGTGCGGGGCAGCGCCCCGTTAGAAATTTTTTTCTAACAGGGACAGTGTCGTGGAGTATGTGTGTATGTAAATATGTATGCATATGTACATATATATATTTATATATACATGTATATGTGTATATATACATGTATATGTGTGTATATACATGTATATGTGTGTGTGTATATATATATATATATATATATATATATAAAAGAAAGAGGGGGAAAAGACATCCAAAGGATGCGTGGGGCAGCACCTTAGGCGCTGTGCGCCTAGGTGCTGTGTGCTCAGGCGCTAGAGTGCCACGTGTCGGCACGTGGGCGCTCTGCGCTTGAGCGCTGGGCCCTTGAGTGCAAGTACGCCATGTGTCGGCACGGGGACGATTTGCGCTTGAGCGCAAGAGCGCCATGTGTCGGCAGGGGGGCGACTTGCGCTCGAGCGCTTGCGCTTGAGTGCAAGCGCGCCACGTGTCGGCACCGGGGTGACTTGCGCTCGAGCGCAAGCGCACCACGTGTCGGCACGTGGGCGCTTTGTGCTCGAGCGCTGAGCGCTTGAGCGCAAGCGCGCCACGTGTCGGCACGCGGGCGCTCTGCGCTTGAGCGCCGGCGAGAAAAAGAGGCTTTTAGCCTAAAAAAAGATTTCTCGAAAGAGAAATCAGAAAGGAGTTGGACTCCTGAGTGTGTTTTTGGTGTTAATGGAAGGGGTTCTTCTTCTTTCTCCTCTGTTAGCTGGATCTTGAAGATCAAGAGATGTGAGATCTCAAAATCTCTCCTTTTTGAGATCTGATGACAGATCCAAGTTCCCCTTTGTGGGTTTCGTGGTGAAAAACTATTTTGTTTTTGAAAAGGAAGAGTAAAACTCTTGATTTAATTCAAAAGAAAGAAGAAGGTTTGAGACCTTCAGAAAAGGGAAAGAGATACAAATCCTAGGTTTTTTGTGAGAATGAAAAGTGTTTTTTTTATTTTTCATCATGTTGCCTTTTATAAGCCTATATATTTACATATAGCCCCTTGGGCTTTACAAAAATGACATTTTAGCCATCCCATGGCTCATGTGCCATTTCATTTTTGCACATAAGCCATGGGCTTACAAAATATTGGCTTTATGCCCATTTTACATACATTCATGTATAAAAATTTACATAATAATTATTTATTACATGATTTTGTCGTTGCCATGGGGAGGCTGGCCGTGGGCTTGACTTGGGCATGGGTCCGCTTGACCTGGGCTTGGGGGTTGACCTTGACTTTGACTCGGTCAACCGGGGTGTAAATTTTTACCCTAACAATAGCTAGATACACCCCCACTCACATATCTATACACATCGATCTATTATTACTATAGAATGTAAAGCAAGTGGAGTTCACATGCTTGACGTCGGCTATCCAGGGCACTATGGCGATGGCACGAGGCAGCGGATGCAAGGGAAAGTCGGCGGCAATGGAATAGGTGTTCGATGGAATGCCAGTGGGGATTTCAGCTCGTCTTTGAAGATGGCGCAATGGAGATACGAGGAAGTGGCTCAACACAGCAAGGAGGCTGTGGGGCAGAGACGGCGACGACAATGAGCTCAGACAGCACAGGCAGTGATGGGTGGTAGCACAGGCTCGGGTTTGTGGTGCTGGAGTCGAGGATGAGCAGGGGGTGTTGGGAACTCGGCGGCGGCGCTAGGGGCTTGTCGGTAATGGATTGCGAAGGAGGTGTGGTCGCCGGAGATGGAGGAAAGAGGTTTGGGGGTGTAGTGGTTTGGGTTCGGGTTTTGGTATCATGGTGCAAGGCAGTGAGCTCGGTGAAGGGGTCAGTAGTTGGAGGAGGGATGGAGTCGATAGGAGGAGGAAGTTCTTGGGTGGAGTTGATGGCCGAAGGTATTGGTGAGGTAGTGGCGACGGAGTTTCTGGCGATGAGGGAGAAGCTGGTGATGGCAGGGGAAATGTGTAACGTCTTAGATTTCAGTTAGTGTTAGTTTAGACGATAATGCGGGTTTTTGGTAAAAAGTTTACCAATTTGGGTTCCTCATATTTTATAACATTTAATTAATAATTTATTATTATTTGTTATGGCATGCGCACACATGTGCATGTTTATGTGAGGGTTTGTTTTTGTAATCTAGTTTAGCAACCATGACAACTTAACCCTGAATCTAATCCTTTGGTTTATCCTAATCCTTGTTTTAATCTAATCCTTAACCTAACCTCTTGATACTTGTGTTAGAAGAGAAATATTTCTTTTGGAAGTGAGGAGGTGGTGTGTGAATGCATTATTTGTGGTTTAATGCAAAGGGTACACTCACCTCACTCTCACCCTACACTCAACTCCCTCTCTCATTATCCTCACACTCTCTCATTTTCTCTATCTCTTTTTATTTTCTCATTCCTTTCTCATCTCAACTGAACACTTCATCATTCCTTCACAAATCCATCTCAAATCTTCATCCAAACTCATAAAAATTACATCTTTTGCTTGGTTTTGCCTTTTGGATGCCTTGGAGCTTGGGAAGCTAGGATCCTTGAGTTCTTTTGGTTAGGTAATGATCTCTTTCTGATAGTTAGGTGTTTATTGTATAGCGTAGCTTATTAGTTTCAGTTTATAATGCGTATAGTTTCGTTTCGGGTAAATATCGTATTTTTAGTGTTGTTTTGGGGTCTGGGATGATCTGCTATCAAACCAGGTAATTGTTGCAAAAGTTCCCATCACAGTGACCTAGTGTAGTGATCTAGAACCTACCCTCAAAATACGAGCCCATTCCCTCTTGTTACGGCCGCAGATTTAATGGTTCTTGCCGCAATTTGCGGCCAGAGTGGGGACTGAGGTAGTGAGTTTTGGTGTAGGGGTCTCTAGGGTTGTATGTGTCTCATGGTACTTGCAACTTTTACAGATTGTTGGTATAGCAAAATCTGGGACCACTTTGCGTATTTCTTGTGTTTCGTTTCACGCGTTACGTTATCCGACACGGTTCATGCACTTTGTGTGGTTTTTCTCTTGGGTTGGTTTCGTAGTGTCGCTACGCACGTTTTCTACAATACGAACACTTGAGAGTACGTTTGTGTTGTCACGTTGGTCAGTGTAGTTTGTACGTGTTTTGGGTCTATTGCTAATATATATACTTATTTCATTGATTTATGTTTTAGGTTCGCAGGCGGGGACTTCGGGCGCTGCGAAGAAGGGAAAACAGGTGGTTGGCTTTACTTATCTAGGAGCGTTGGTGAGTAGATTTAACATCTACAGGGGAATCGCCCGCATAGCGTTATGCATCTGGGCTAGAGATGACATGATATTGTCGCATATTCTATTTCATATATAGAGTTGCGCATGCACCTTATTGCTTAGTTACTTGTTGTGCTTGGACTATTACCCTTAGGACACTGCACTATTATTGACGGCTCATGTTGCACGAGCACTGATTGTATGCCACACACAGCGTCAATAATTGCTATGACACCCACAACACACATATAGATATGATATTGTTTGGTTAGGGATATTGAGACATTGATTCATATTCCTTATGGCATATGACATATAGCATACCTGTATATCTATATACTTACACATATGCCTTGATATGCTTACATGCTAGTTACCCGTATACCTATATGGTATTGTACCATTAACGATAGGTATATTTCACACATAATGACATAGCTACATGTATACCTGGCATACACACTTCACTTATACCTGGAGGGTATATTACATCATTACCGATAGGTAGATACTTATACTTTGCTATACCTTTATGTTTACACATATATATGGCTATAGCTACATGTTTACCTTTATTTGATGTTATATAGACTTGGAGAAATTAGGAACCGCATGATATATATTTTTACTTGTTGCAGTTAAATAGCGGCTTTTCCTTTATATGCTCACATTAAAGTTTTATGTTGCATATATTATATTCATGGATTTTCGCATTGAGATGTGGATTTTTCATGATGTTTTCTGGATTTGAGGACCGTGGTAGTTTCATGAAATTATGCATTATTTGAAAAACCCGGTTTCTCTTGATATGATATTTCAGCAGCCACCATGAGTTTTATCAGTTCTGATATATATATATATATATATATATATATATATATATATATATATATATATACCCCATGCGAGGAGCGTCGTGGGACGTGTGAGGGTACATGGTGGTCCCGGAGGTACCGCGGGGCAAAGAAAGGGTTGTCGATGTAACATGCCGATGAGGACTAACAGGGGACCATACCTATCGGTGATAGTACCTATGACTCGGCGGTTATCGTAGGGATACCGACGGAAGTCATGTACGTATGGATACGTCGAAAGGCGAGGGTCAGAGCTAGGTACTCGATCTTTCGGGATAGCGTATGATACATACCTATCAGGGAGACAGTCGTGGTGACAGCACCTGATAGATCAGCCTTTATGTGTCGATGCTAGACACTTGTTTTCATGATATTTTTACTCCTAAGTATATATAACAGTGGAATGGGATGCTGTTATATATATATATATATCAGTGGAATGGGACGCTAATATATATGTATACATATCAATTCATATACATCATCATAATTATTCATGCAAATATACTTAGGATATTTAAGATTCACTCGATATTGGATTTAGGATATTTGAGATTCACTTGATATTGGATACAGGATATATGACACTTACTTGATTCTGTACATTCAGGATATATGAGATTTACTTGATATTGTACATTCAGGATTTGTGAGACTTACATGATATGAGAGCCAATTTGGGGGCTGATCTGAGGAAATTGGGATTTGGATTGTCATGGTGGACTTTGGTCCTACCACGAGGTTAGGATTCCATGGGAATGACATGTTTTATCCCATACTCCGCATTTATTGTTTATGCACTGCTTCATGTATTGTAGTACCTGATAGAGTACCTTTCATGACTGTTGCATATATACATTGTCATATCATTGCTTCATGTATTAGTAGTACCTGATAGAGTACTTTACATGACTGTTGCATATATATTATCATATTATTACTTCATGTATTAGTAGTACCTGATATAGTACTTTGTTAGTTATGTGTATGCCCTAGAGGCTATTGTTGTACATATGATATATATTATAATGGATGCTTGGATATATATAGAGAGGACTTTCTTGCTCGATATGATAGTATGCTATCTGGTTTCACTTTATCTTAACGTGTTAACAAATACTGTTTTGTGATCACATGTTGATAAAGCCCTTGGGATATGTACTCGACTACTAGGACTATGATGAAGATCATACTAGTGGGGCCAGGGTAGTCAACGAGTACATCCTATAACTTTCCTAGTCGAGGGTGTATCGAGACAGGGCATCGATACACCAGAGTAGACTAGCGTATACACATCTTGACCCATATGATGGGCGATGGATGATCCCATATCCATTGGTGTTGGACATCAAAGATGGTGTACGGGTGCTCAGTGGAGACTGGGTACACTGAACGGACTCGCCGAGAACTCTTGGATGGTATTATACCTATCGTCAGATAGCCGTTCTCTGGTGATACTGGTACAGGTTAGTCTGTAGACCCGAGATCGTCATAGAGTCTTGTGTGATTCTCATTGTGCTTTGATTTCCACCATATCACGTCCAAGAGGGCGTGAAAAATGGTGTCTTTTGGGTACAGTCCCGAATCACACGGAGGCAATAAGTGATAGGAGGGGTTTCGTCTCTCCGGGTATATGGAGTTGATGTTGTGCTGTATTCGATTGGCTATAACTGGAAGTCCCTGGCCAGGGTTGATATGGAGATTTATTGGTAAGTGTTATCAGTAGTTTCACGACCCGTTATGAGCCTTACATCGACACGACTTATCGGTTACCGTGGTCTGACGTTTACCACCCCTAGACTAGATATGCAACATATCAGACGAAGAGACCGGACTGTATGGTAGTGTTTACTGATTGGATTCACAGGAGAATGTACAGGCCTGCTTGTTGATCTTCTGATTGCTTAATACACAGGTGGCTGTTACGTTTAGGTGACCGCTTGCAGCTTGTAGGTGTTTGATATGATCATCACCTACTGCCGGCGTACTGACGATTCTTCAGAGTCATACACAGAGGTTTCCTGGCACAGGCAAAACGGAGTAGGAGCACATATGTGATGTGTGAGGGACCGGGAATAATACGATATGAGATACCGTATTATATTCTCGTGATATGAGATATCGGCCGGGTATATGTGATATAGCCGGGTCATCGGATCAAGTGTTGATTCGATGAATTGGTAAATGTTATATTAGTTGGTTATATGCGATATAGCCGGATTGTCGGATCAAGTGTTGATTCGATAATTTAATGTATAATTATATATGTGATATTTTACATTATGTTAACTAATATAAGCTCGCTTTATTGATTCATTTTCTCACTGAATAATACATTATTGTATATGCGATATATGTTAATTGTATTATTTTCTTTTGTTACAAAATATATTGTATATGTGATATATAATATTGTAACAAGTTAGGGTTACAAATGCAACATGATTGTTTAGTTTAAACAAAGTTAGGGTTTGGATTTGGGTTAGCTTTTTCATGAAGCTTCATGAACCTTTCCTTTTGTCATTTTGTTTTGATATTTTGTGTAGATATTTGTTAACCCAACCCAAACCCTTAACCATAGTTTATTCTCTATATGACTTAATGCTTTCATTTATTAACTCATGGTTGTCATTTGTAACCACAACAATTCATTATTCATCATAAAATCTTTCTTCTTCTTCCTTCTTGAAAAGGCTTTCTAGCCTTTTGTGTTGTGATGATTTAAAGTGATAAATTGAAAACAAAAGAGAGCAAAATTCCTACTTCATCATCCTCATATATTCTAGCCACTTAGATTAGGGTGTTCACTTCACTAATTGTTTCATTAGTGAAGTGTAAGCTTGGGTTTGAGATTCTTAAAGGTAGATCTTCTTCGAAAAGGAAGACTTCAAGCAAGCATGGATCATTCGACTTGTAGAGCCTCTCTTGAGTCCGGGAGTTCATGGATCGCGGCGAAGGGAATACTAATCGGAGCTTATGAAGGAAAGGAATGGACTACATAGGTTGTAATCCCTCTCTCTTAGATGTAAAGTTGTTTACATGCATTGCTAACCCTAATTCTCTAGTTCGATTACTTGGTTGGTTTGTTTAGCACCCCAAAATTTTTAATATAGCATGTTTGATGCTTGCCAAAACCTTGCTAAGGTGCTAAGCTAACCCTACAGTGGTATCAGAGCCAAGCTAGACCATTAGGAGTTGTCTAGATGAAATTAGAAGTCCGATCGAACCCCGAAACGACCCCTTTTCTGGAAAATTTCCAAAAGGTTGAAATTTTTCATATTAAAAATGCTCAGAAAATCATGCAGGGAATTTTATGGACCCACCTGAAGAACGAGTCCCTAACTCGCTATAGTGACCGCATAACCGCGGCCAAAACCTGGTTTTGGCGGTGGTTCCACGGCGCCACTGTGGAGGCTTGGGACGGCCCCTTCAGCGACGGTCCATAGGTGCTGGGGCATACTACTGGGAATTTTTATTTCTGCTCAAGTGTTGAGATCACTGTGGTATTTTGGGAATTCGTTATATCTATCAAATTATCTAACTTCTCCTAGTTATCTGTGATGCTTATGTATTACTGTGATATGTTATATTGGATCGTTGTGTATTGAATAGCCGGGGGTTTTATCTGAAATGAGAGTTTTCTTTTTCATTCATGTAAAATTCATTTGTATATAATATTCTTTTATTAGGGCACTTCCGGGTTGAGGTTGATGTCACCATTGTATATTATTTACTTTTCCGCATTAGGACAGACCCAAGACGGAGAGCACAGGCAACCGGGTTCTAGGGTCCAGTGGGAGGCCATCTCGAGGAGTTGAGACCGGGTCTCCTAACCCTAGAATTGGCAGGGTTACTTGCCGCTCTCGTAGGGGTCTAGGGATGTGGGTTAGGCTATTCATCGCGACTGTGGAATCCGTGTTTTATACAGGATCAAAATAAAACACGGATGTCCTAGTATATCTAATATTTCATATGTTGACTTCTGCTGCAATGTTCTGTGATGAGATCATATTATATCCTGAGACGAATGCTTATACTATATGTATGTGTTGATATATAAATATTACTGCTTTCGTTTTTTCTGTGATGCTTAGGAAGCTTAAATGATGGGTTTTATTAATGAGATTAATAAAAGAAAAGAAACCTAAAAGATGTTGTAGAATCAAATTTTCAAAAAGGGTAGCTACAGTTATTATTTTGCATAGCGGTATTCCTTATAGAATATCCAGCACCTTATTCGATAAGGAAAGAGCCGAGATCCCTTCACCGGGAGTGACCTCTTTAGCAAAACTGGCAGATGCTACAAAATCATGGTTTAGTTTTTGATTGCTTCTATAGTTCTTGCTTTGCACCGCGGTATTTGTGAAATATTCTGCACCTTATTCGATAAGGAAAGAGCCGAGATCCCTTCCCCGGGAGTGACCTCTTTAGCGAAACTAGAAAAGCCTAAAAACATTCCTTTTCAAAATCATTTGTTTCTACAACGATATCAAGTTCATTACGCTCATGGTTTTTAGAAAAACCTGCGCAACCCTCCGTTATTTCAGATAGGTGCTATTTTAGTATTCGTGCTACGGTAGTTTGGCCTCCGTCAAAGTGTACTGTACGGTAGCTGATTTAGTACTTACCTGAAGCATGAGATGCGATTGGATTAGGGTATTCTTACGCCGTTGTTTGGCCTCCATCAAGGGTCGTGCGGATGGGTCTAATTCAATCAGGAAATAACGGGTTGAACTTGACTAGCGCCATATGGGTAGTTTGGCCTCTTTCAAGGTCATAAGACGTTAGGGGTAAAATATATTATCGGGAATTTCAAGTGTTGAAATTTGCAATGAGATTGCATACCTTCTATGAGATAGTTGGATCCCGATACCCACTGCGAGTAAGAGTTACTCCTGGGAGAGTTTTACACATGACAATTAGCTGATCAAGTAGGTGTCTAGAAAGGTGTTTACGGGGTTAAACCTCTGGGAAAATGAGGTTTATTTTAATTAGGTCCGTGTGAAAGCACGGGGAGCCTCCCTCAAAGTACCAACACTGACCTGGCCGAAAGATTGGCGAACTTGTAAGGAGTAATTAATCCCGGCTAGTCTTACCTTTTAAGGTTTGAAGGAAGATTTGATAAAAACAGTGGGAGCCATCCTGATTAGATAAGATAATAACCAATCTAATCTTGCAAGAGCGCACGCTAAAGTGTTTTCTTCTCTCTCACTCCAGGTAGCGACCATGTCAGGCCTTAATCAAGATAATAATATGGATGTATTGACCGAACACGCTTGTTATACTGGGCAGGAGAACGTTAGTTCCGTTCTTTCTTATAATTGTTATAAGACTGAACAAGAAATAGGGGAATACCAGAATTTACACGCCGCCCAAACGAAGAATAAACATCTTGATGTATCTTCTTCGGATGTGTTGGTTACCGAGAACTGTTTCTCAGTTCACTCTACGTCCTGGGCATTAGATACCGGATCAGGATCCCACATATGCAATATATTGCATGGGTTAAAGAAAGGTAGAGAAGGAATGGGTGATCATTCCGTAAGAGTAGGGAATGGTGCAAATGTTGCAGCCAAATCAGTTGGCGAATATCACCATATATTACCAAGTGGTAATACATTGATTCTGAACGAATGCTATTACATTCCGAGCATGATATGAAACATTATATCAGTTTTTTTTATTAAGTAAATAAGGATATAATTTTGTTGTACAGGATAATGTTATGAACATCATCCTGAATCAAAAGTTGATTGGATTAGGCTCGTTAAATAATGGCATATATGTTCTAAATCAAAACACAATTCTTAATATACATAACACACACAAGAGGAAAAGTTCAGAAATGAAAGAATCCTTCTTGTGGGATTGTAGACTTGGTCATATCAATGCGACACGACTTGCTAAGTTACATAAAGATGGTTATTTGAATACATTCGAATTATCATCTTATGAAACTTTCCATTCATGTCTCAAAGGCAAAATGACCAAAAATCCGTTTAGTGGACATAGAGAAAGAGTTACAGAACTCTTGGGGCTGATACATAGTGATGTATGTGGTCCCATGTCTACACATGCCAGGAATGGTTCCTCGTACTTCATTACATTCACTGACGATCTCTTAAGATACGAACATGTGTTCCTGATGAAACACAAGTCTGAAACTTTTGAGAAATTCAGGGAATATAAGCACGAAGTAGAAAACCAAACGGGCAAAAGTATTAGGATCCTTCGATTTGATCGAGGAGGAGAATACTTGAGCAATGAGTTCCTTGGTTACCTAAAAGAGAATGGGATTCTCTCTTAGCTTACTCCTCCTTATACACCACAGCACAATGGTGTATCGGAACGGAGGAATCGCATCATATTAGATATGGTACGCTCTATGATGAGCACTGCTGAGTTACCTATTTCCTTTTAGGGCTATGCGCTGGAGACAGCTGCATGCCTATTGAATAGAGTTCCAACTAAATCAGTGCCTACCACTCCATATGAGATATGGAATGGGAAGAGGCCATGTCTTAATTTTATTCAGATATGGGGTTGTCTGGCCTATGTGAAAACACAAAATCCGGACAAGCTCGAGGCAAGGTCTGTTTAGTGCAAGTTTATTGGATATCCCAAGCATTCGCGAGGGTATATCTTCTACCGCTCCGAGGAACAAAAGGTGTTTGTTTCTCGACATGCCGCCTTTTTAGAAAAGGGTTTTCTTATGAAAGAAATTAGTGGCAATGAGGTAGAACTGGAAGAAGTTCCAGCTACACAAACTGCAACAGAGGATTTGATGGAACCAGAGGATTCAATAGTACCTGACGAACCCCAGCCTCTCCGCCGATCTAGTAGGGTTCCTCATCCACCTGAGAGATACTACGATTTTCTTATTGATGGTGGGAGCGAGGATTGCATCATGGAAGATGATGACCCAGCTAATTTCGAGCAGGCCATCATGAGTGGTGACTCTGTGAAATGGTTGGATGCAATACAATCTGAGATGGAATCCATGTACACCAACAAAATATGGACTTTGGAAGTTGCTCCTGAAGGGGTAAAACCCATTGGGAGCAAATTGATCTTTAAGAAGAAACTTGGTGTGGATGGAAAAGTTGAGACTTTCAAATCTAGATTTGTTGCAAAGGGTTTTCGTCAACGACCAGGTGTGGATTATGGAGAAACCTTTTCTCCAGTGGCTATGCTTAAGTCCATCCAGATCCTACTTGCCATTGCTGCATTCCATGACTACGAAATCTGGCAAATGGATGTTAAGACCGCCTTTCTAAATGGTGATTTAGAGGAGTGCATGTACATGACTCAGCCAGAGGGCTTCATAGACAGTTGGAGCAGCGGAAAGGTGTGCAAGCTGCTTAAATCCATCTACGGGTTAAAGTAGGTATCGCTGAGTTGAAACATCTGTTTTGATGTTGTAGTCAAAGAGTTTGACATCATCAAAAACATAGATGAACCTTGTATATACAAGAAGGTGGCAGAGAGTAAGGTTGTCTTCCTCGTATTGTACGTAGATGGCATACTCTTGATAGGAAATGATGTTCCTATGCCGCACTCGGTTAAGCTCTTCTTATCACATAGATTCTTAATGAAAGATCTAGGTGATGCCTCCTGCATTTTGGGAATTAAGATCTATAGAGATAGATCTAGAAGGATACTTGGATTGTCCCAATCCAGGTACATTGACACCATACTAAAGTGGTTTAGTATGGAAGAATCCAAGCGTGGGAACTTACCCACAATCTCTGGACTCACTCTCTCCAAAGAGATGTCTCCCAAGACTGATTTGGAGAGAGCTCGCATGTAAGGGATACCCGATGCTTCGGCAGTAGGCTCTATCATGTACGCGATGCTATGTACCAGACCCGATGTAGCATACTCACTAAGTGTAGTAAGTAGGTATCAAGAAGATCCTGGAGAGAATCACTGGACAGCTGTGAAGAACATTCTCAAGTACTTAAGAAGGACTAAAGAGATGTTCTTGGTGTATGGTAATGGAGAACTCCAGGTGGAGCCCTTTACCGATTCGAGCTTCAAAAGTGATAAGGACGACTCTAAGTCGCACTCTGGTTTTGTCATTACCCTCAATGGAGGGACGGTGTGTTGGAAGAGTTCCAAACAGGAAACCGTGGCAGACTCGACGATGGAGGCTGAATACATCGCTGCCAACAATCCTGCCAAAGAAGCTGTCTGGATAAAGAAGTTCATCACTGAACTTGGTGTGGTTCCATCCATTGGGCATCCAATACCTCTGTATTGTGATAACAATGGAGCTGCGGCTTTAGCCAAGGAACCCAGGTCCCATCAGAAGTCCAGACATATTCTGAAGCGGTATCACCTGATCCGGGAGATAGTTGATCGCTGGGAGATCGATGTCAGGAGAGTTGATACGAAAGACAACACTGCGGATCTAACCATGAAGGCCATTCCTCAAATACAATTTGAGAGACTCTTTGGGATGTTGGGTATGAGATACTACAACAGCTGTCCTTAGTACAAGTGGGAGATTGTTAGTTATGTGTATGCCCTTGAGGCCATTGTTGTACATATGATGTATATTACAATGGATGCTTGGATATATATAGAGAGGACTTTCTTGCTCAATATGATAGTATGCTATCTGGTTTCACTTTATCTTAACGTGTTAACAAATACTGTTTTGTGATCACATGTTGATAAAGCCCTTGGGATATGTACTCGACTACTAGGACTATGATGAAGATCATACTAGTGGGGCCAGGGTAGTCAATGAGTACATCCTATAACTGTTCCTAGTCAAGAGTGTATCGAGACAGGGCATCGATACACCAGAGTAGACTAGCGTATACGCACCTTGACCTATATGATGGGCGATGGATGATCCCATATCCATTGGTGTTGGACATCAAAGATGGTGTACGGGTACTCAGTGGAGACTGGGTTCACTGAACGAACTCACCGAGAACTCCTGGATGGTATTATACCTATCGTCAGATAGCAGTTCTCCGGTGACACTGGTACAGGTTAGTCTGTAGACCCGAGATCGTTATAGAGTCTTGTGTGATTCCCACTGTGCTTTTATTTCCGCCTTACCACGTCCAAGAGGGCGTGCAAAATGGTGGCTTTTGGGTACAGTCCCGAATCACATGGAGGCACGATAGAAGGGGTTTCGTCTCTCCCGGTATAGGGAGTTGATGTTGTGCTGTGTTCGATTGGTTATAACTGGAAGTCCCTGGCAAGGGCTGATATGGAGATTTACTGGTAAGTGTTATCAGTAGTTTCTCGACCCGTTATGAGCCTTACATCGACACGACTTATCGGTTACTGGGGTTTGACGTTTACCACCCCTAGACTAGATATGCAACATATCAGACGAAGAGACCGGACTGTTTGGTAGTGTTTACTGATTGGATTCACAGGAGAATGTACAGGCCTGCTTGTTGATCTTCTGATTGCTCAATACACAGGTGGCTGTTACGTTTAGGTGACCGCTTGCAGCTTGTAGGTGTTTGATATGATCATCACCTACTGTCGGCGTACTGACGATTCTTCAGAGTCCTACACAGAGGTTTCCTGGCTCAAGAAAAACGGAGTAGGAGCACATATGTGATATGTGCAGGACCGAGAATAATACGATATGAGATACCGTATTATATTCTTGCGATATGAGATATCAGCCAGGTATATGTGATATAGCCGGGTCATCGGATCAAGTGTTGATTCGATGAATTGGTACATGTTATATTATTCAGTTATATGCGATATAGCCGGATTGTCGGATCAAGTGTTGATTCGATAATTTAATGTATAATTATATATGTGATATATTACACTACATTAACTAATATAAGCTCGCTTTATTGATTCATTTTCTCACTAAATAATACATTAATGTATATGCGATATATGTTAATTGTATTATTTTCTTTTGTTACAAAATATATTGTATATGTGATATATAATATTGTAACAAGTTAGGGTTACAAATGCAATATGATTGTTTAGTTTAAACCAAGTTAGGGTTTGGATTTGGGTTAGCTTTTTCATGAAGCTTCATGAATCTTTCCTTTTGTCATTTTGCTTTGATATTTTGTGTAGATATTTGTTAACCCAACCCAAACCCTTAACCATAGTTTATTCTCTACATGAGTTAATGCTTTCATTTATTAACTCATGGTTGTCATTTGTAACCACAACAATTCATTATTCATCACAAAATCATTCTTCTTCTTCCTCCTTGAAAAAGCTTTCTAGCCTTTTGTGTTGTGATGATTTAAAGTGAAATTGAAAAAAAAGAGAGAGCAAAATTCCTACTTCATCATCCTCATCTATTCTAGCCACTTAGATTAGGGTGTTCACTTTACTAATTGTTTCATTAGTGAAGTGTAAGTTTGGGTTTGAGATTCTTCAAGGTAGATCATCTTCGAAAAGGAAGACTTCAAGCAAGTATGAATCATTCGACTTGTGGAGCCTTTCTTGAGTCCGGGAGTTCTTGGATCGCGGCGAAGGCACTACTACTCGGTGCTTATGAAGCGAAGGAATGGACTACAAAGGTTGTAATCTCTCTCTCTTAGATGTAAAGTTGTTTACATGCATAGCTAACCCTAATTCTCTAGTTCGATTACTTGGTTGGTTTGTTTAGCACCCCAAAAATTTTAATATAGCATGTTTGATACTTTCCAAAACCTTGCTAAGGTGCTAAGCTAAGCCTATATACTTTACATGACTGTTGCATACATATTGTCATATTATTGCTTCATGTATTAGTTGTACCTGCTAGAGTACTTTTGATGACTGTTGCATACATATGACCATTTATTGCTATTAGCTTGTATATGTTAGATTCGCGCTGTACGTTCATACTTGTGATTACCTGCTTATGTTATTTACTATTCACGAGTTGGCAACTCACCCCCGCCGTGCCACAGTGTTTTGCAGGTTGTTCCCCAGAGTAGTCGAGGCAGGCTATTCATCTTTCATATCATTGTTTGCAGCGGATACTGCTTCGGCTCATAGTGTGCAGTTTTACTTTAGGTGGGTTTTGTGGTTATCCGTTCATATTCATTGTATATTCGTTGTATCCTGTACTCTCCATCTACCATTATCTTGTTTGACTTAGAGACTTGTTGTGAAGACGATATTGTATATTATTTTGTGACTTGGAGGTCATTTATGCAGTTTTATTTATATCGTCTTTTATTTCTTCGCTACTGCGTCGTATATCTGTTGTGGTGCTTGTTTTCTGCCTTTGGCGTGTTTTTCTCCCGTTTGGGGATGCTTTACTTATATTTTTGTTGTACCCATTTTTGGGGCTGGTTTTTACAAAGGAGGTGCTGCCAAAATTTTAAAGGAAATAAAGTTGGACTTTTAAAGAATTTGGGTTGTGGTTTCATAGGTTTTGAAAATGCTATTATCACTTACTACTTTTGATGGTTTAGATTGCTGGATTTTCGGCTTACTTAAATTGCGTTACGCCTGTAGACGTTGCGTAGTTTAAGGGCCGTCACGTGCCAATTTCGGGTCATGACAAAAGGGATATGAGGTGGTGCCTTGGAGGAAGTGTGTTAGGAATATGAATGCCCTAGAGGCCATTATTGTACATGTGATGTATATTATAGTGGATGCTTGGACATATATATAGAGGAATTTCTTGCTCGACATGATAGTATGCTATCTGGTTACTCTTTATCTTAACATGTTGACTGGTATTCTTTACTGTCTTGCTCTCACATGTTGATAAAGCCCTTAGGATATGTACTTGACTACCATGATTATGATGAGATCATACTAGTGGGGCTAGGGTGGTCCAAAAGTACTCTTAGTGTATATGCCCTAGAGGCCATTACTGTATCATACTGCATGTATATTACTTAATGGAAGCTTAGGATATTCACCTTGTATAAACAATCTTGCTCAATATAGTAGTATGCTACTTGGTTTGTTTCTGCTTCAATGTGTACTTGTGTTTTTTAGTATATCACTTATACACATTAGTGGAGCCCTTAGGATCTTTGCTTGATTACCAGCGTTGTGATGGCAGTCACACTAGTGGGGGCTGGGTAATCTATAAGCACATCCTTATACAGGTCCCTAGTCGCAGGACTATCGAGACAGGGCATCGATACTCCGGAGTAGACTAGCGTATGCGCTTCTCATCCCAGTGTGGGAGATGGTCTGTCCCACAGCCATCAGTACGTCGTACTGGAGATAGTATACGGGTGCTCGTTGGGTTACGAGTACACTGGATAGGACTCGTCGGGAACTGACAGGTTGGTATTATACCTATCGTCAGTTATCAGTTCCCAGGTGACATGAGTACAGCTTAGTCCGCTGACTTGACACTGGCACTTCGCCTCAAGTGTGTTCCCACTGCACTTTGATCACTACCCTACCACGGCTCAAAGGAGTCGTGCAAACAGGTGGTGGTTGGGTGCAGTCCCGAAGCACTTGGAGGCAGTGACGGTTAGACAGGATTCGTCTCTCCCGGTATTGGGGGTTGACATCGCGCTGTGTCTAGGAGAGCCATTACACGAGTAGTCCCTGGCCAGGGCAAGCGAGATATACTGATAGGTTCCAGTGTTATCTCAGGGTGTTTTGGGCTTCACTCCGGCACGACTTGTACCGCTATTAGGGGACTGACGTTTTACCGCCCCCTAGGCCCGACATGCGATGTATTAGACGAACAGACCGGACTGTACGGAGACTGTCACATTCAGACTCAGTAGGAGTTCCGATGGGGTTTCACCTCGTCAGCCTTCTTGTCGACATCTACCTGGGGACCGTTACGCACAGCTAGTGCCACTTGCGGTCTGTGGTTAAACCCACTGCTAGCGTAGTGTCGAGTCTTTAGAGTCCCACACAGAGGGTATTCGCCTCTGGGCAAAACAGAGTAGAGGTCGCATGGTTTTGCGACAGGGTTCGTTCTCATCCGCGCACTTGTGCACGTTTGGAGTCCGGACGGATATTACTGGCTGGCTCTGGTTTGAGTTAGATACCGGTATATGTTTTGGGGTTGCTTTTATCTCTCAGTATTCGTGTTCCTCGGAACAAGAATGCAGGTGTGTATGCACAGTTATTTGAGGAGGAGGAAGATGACTTTCATTAGGGTTTCGGAACGGGTGCGTATGCACAGTTGACAGTCGTCTTTTTCCAAACCCTAATGGATTTATGTTTTATCAATTAATAATATTAATAAAATGAAAAGTGTCATGGTTGGTTTTTTGTTGACTTGTTGACCATGGTTGACCATGGTTGAAGATTTGACCATCATCATTACAAAAGCAAGATGCTTTTTGATTCTTGCAAAACCATTTAATGTTTGAAATGATAATGGTCATTCTAAAACTTTCCATCAACCTTTTCATTTTCATTATTATTATTATTTGATAATTCTTTTTCTTTTGCATTATGGTTGCAAGAAAGAAAAAGAGAGCTCATTATCTCATTTAGCTTCTCTCTCCTCACTTCATCTTCTTCTTCCTCTAGCATAAAGAGAACCCTTCTCATGTGTTGAGAATCCTCTCTTTAAAAGGAAAAGCACCTCTTAGACACTCTCTACTCACTCTAGGATCAAGGGTTTAGCAAGCCGGAGATTCTAGTTCACTCCAAGTTCGAGAAAGAGCCCAAAGGTTGAACCCTCGAGGTGGATCCATCTTCGACGGAAGAAGGCGACAAGAAGAGAACCATCAACCTCTACAAAAGTTTGAAGAAGAAGGAGTTCAAGTTTAGGTATAACCATCTTCATCCGAGTAGCTAAATCTCTTTAGCAAGTTTGCTAGTTTAGTTTAGACACGATCCCGACCTTGTTTAGTCCATGTTGCCTCTTGCGATAAAAATTTGTTTTTATACCGTTTCCGCCTCCCCGTAAGCACCGGGGGTCGCAACGTGGACTTACAAGTACATCCTTCAATCAGTTCCTAGTCGAGGAAATATCGAGACCAGGGCATCGATATTCCAGAGTAGACTAGTGTGTACGTTTCTTGTCCCTTACCGGGCGATGGTTGATCCCACAACCATTGGTGTGTGACATCAAAGATTGTACACAGGTGCTCATTAGAGAATGGTTACACCGAACAGGACTCACCGAGGACTCCTAGTTGGTAGTCTACTTATCGTCAGATAGCAGTCCTCTGGTGACACCGTTATAGGTTAGTCTGTAGACCCAAGAACGTCATAGAGTCTTGTGTGACTCCCACTATGCTTTGATTTCCTTCCTACCACGCTCAAAGGAGACGTTCAAAAAGGTGGATTTTTGGTACATTCCCAAGTCACATAGAGGCAATGAGCGATAGGAGGGGTTTCGTCTCTCCCGGTATTGGGGGTTGATGTTGCGCTATACTCGATTGGCTATAACTGGAAGTCCTTGGCCAAGGCTGCTACTGAGATTTACTGATAAGAGTTATCAATAGTTTCTCAAACTATTATAGGCCAGACATCGGCATGACTTATCATGTTACTGGGGTCTGATGTTTACCACCCCTAGACATGATATGCAACATATCAGACAAAAAGACCGGAATGTACGGCAGTGTTGCCGATAGGCTTCATAGAGAGTATGGACGATCTTGCTTGTTGATCTTTATATTGCTCAATACCCGGGTAGCCGTTACGTCCAGCTAGTACCGCTGACGGCTTGTGTATGGCTGATGTGATCATCACCTACTGCTGGCGTATTGACGAGTTTTTAGAGTCCCACACAGAAGTTTTCTGGTTCAAGCAAAATGAAGTAAGGCACATTTGTTGATATGTGCGTGGGCCTGATTAAATACGAGTATGCGATACCGTATTGTAATCTGGCAGTTATCTGTTATCGGTTAGGTTATATGTGATATAGCCAGATTATCGAATCAAGTGTTGATTTGATAATGTGATAAACAGATGAATGATATTAGTCGGTCATATATGATATAAACGGATTATTAAATCAATTTTTGATTTAATTTGATATAAATCATATTTGATATAATATATATTAACTAATATATATTTACTAATATCATTAGATCACTAATAACTTTATTAATATATATATATATATTAATTTATATTTGTTATACATAAATATATATATTATTAAATGAAGCATGGCATGTATTTTTCTATTTTTAGAAAATACAAAATGAGGTGTAATATGTGGAGATATTTGTGGAATGGGCAAGCCATGGGTTATATTATTTGTATATTACTCTTGACTTACTATTCAAGCATGGTTGCAATTTCTTATTGCATTTTAATTCCATACTTGAATAAGTGAGGAAAGAGAGAGCTATTTGAGTTCACTATCATTTTTCATTCTTCATGCCTTAACCATTTCAAGAGCTCTTGCTCTCCAAAAATTATCACCTCATCTCCAAACTCAAAACCCTCACATGAGATGTGAATCATTGAGTTTGAGAGATCATTTATGAGCTTACAAAACCTCTACTTCTCCATCCTACACAAGACTAGCCATTTGGTGCGGTGTGTTTCCTACACTAAAGGAGTTTAGTGTAGAGGTAGCTTGATCAAGGACTTTGGGTGGATCGTCTTTGGCGTGAAGATCTTCTGAGGAGGCTCGTACAAGTTTGTAGTGGAGTTTAGTGGAGTCAAGTGGACCACAACCCGGAGCCTAAGAAGAGAAGGACTTGATCTTCAAGGGTATAACCTTCTTTCTCTTAGCTAGTTTGTGATGATATCAATCTAAACCCTAATCATCTAGTTAGTATCAGTAAGAACCGCCCATAGGCTGACATCTAATGCCTACTAGCTGCTGAGGGATCCGTTGGTGCCACGGCGACCCCATTGGATGGCGTGGCTTTCTGACCAACAATGGTATCAAAGCCAAAGCTAGAAGATTAGACGATGTTAGATAAGTTACGAAACCGAAACAACTTTGAAACAGTCACCATAAAACCCTATTCTCTGTCGAATTTCTCAGAGCCTCTGAATTTTTTTTAAACAACTGCAGAGTGCTATTTATAATGAATCTAGAACACCACAAAAATTTCAAGCATTTTGGCTAAAATTGGGCCGACCACTTTGGTGAAATCCCCGATCTCACCCGTTTTACTATAGCATTATTCCTTAAAATTTTTGTGGTGTTCTGATCTCTGGAAGTTGTGTTTAATGGTTATATTTGATTAGCCTAAAATTGCATGTGATGTTAATTTAGTTAAAGGGCTAATACATAGTGTTTACTATTCGTAATTTAACGTTGTTTCGGGTTAATTTTGATATGTGATGCAATGGTTTGAATATACATCTGATTGGTTTTGAGAAAACTAGTTAGTTACATGTAAATCTAGTGTTTTAGTCTCGGATAATCGGTTGCCACGGAGTTTTGATTTGGATCAAAACTCCGTCGCAATCGCGTATAATACGCGATACTTGCCGGATTACTTTGCTAGATGCCGTTTGATATCCAAAAACTGCTTAGCTGCCAAAAGCATCCTCTCGGGTGCTTACAGCCACAGTGTTCCGCCTTAGTGCACTTCGTCGATGGCATCGGGGGTGTAGCCATCTACTAAAGTTCCTGAAGATTATTCGATAATATAGTTGGGAATCTTATTGAATCCCCGACTAAGCAATTGAAAAGCGTTTTCAATTTGAGACTAAAATACAAGATTTATCTGGTTAGGCATGAAATCCGAAATATGAGATATTCCAGGTTTATGATGTCTAAGGAAATGTGGATTCTAATTATTGCAGTTTTTCACTTTATTTTCTGCGACTGTAAGTGTATTATGTGGGGTATCCCGATCTCGTTTCTATATGTAAATGAGCTTCGGGATACGCATATTTACTTACGTTGATGATATGTGATATCATGTGTTGTTGGTGATATGATTTATTGGATCGTCGTGAATGAATAGCCGAGGGGGGGGGTTTATGTGAGATGAGAGTTTTTGTTTTCATTCATGTAAAATTCAATGTAATATTCTTTTATTGGGACACTTCCGGGTTGAGGATGATGTCACCACTGTTGTATATTATTTACTTTTCTGCATTAGGATAGACCCAAGGCGGGGAGCATAAGTAACCGGGTTCTAGAGTCCATTGGGAGATCATCTCAAAGTGTTGAGACCGGGTCTCCTAACTCTAGAATTGGTAGGGTTACTTGCCACTCTCATAGGGGTCTAGGGATGTGGGTTTGGCTATTTATCACGACCGTGGAATCCGTGTTTTACATTACTGGCTAAATTTAAAACACGAAAATCCTAGTATATCCAGTATTTCATATGTTGCTTCTGCTGCTTGGTTCTTTGATGTTGATCATATAACTGCGTGAGACGAATGTTATATTATATATAGGATATAAAATAAACGTTGCTTATGTTTTGTACCCGCGCAAGTCCAGCCCCCGCTCTACCGGTAGTTAAGTAACCTAACGGTGTATGACGGGGCCCAGTGGCGAATACGGATGGCATAAGCATACGTTTTATTTTCGTTTCACTTTTTTTAATGTTTAGGAAACATTAATTGATGGGACTTCATTAATGAGATTAATGAAAAGAAAGAAACCAAAAGATTTTGTAGAATCAAATTTTCAAAAATGGTAGCTCTAGTTTTTTCTTTGCATAGTGGTATTCCTGAATGAATATCCAGCACCTCATTCGATGAGGAAAGAGCTGAGATCCCTTCACCGGGAGTGTGCTCTTTTGCAAAACTAGCAAATGCTACAACTCACTCGGTTTTGTCTTTTGATTGATTCTCTAGTTCTTGCTTTGCATAGTGGTATTACTGAATATCCTGCACCTCATTCGATGAGGAAAGTGCCGAGATCCCTTCACCGGGAGTGACCTCTTTAGCGAAACTAGCAAAAGCCTAAAAAAAACTCCTTTCCAAAATCACTAGATTCTACAACGATATCAAGTTCATTACGCTCATGGTTTTCTTAAAAACATGCGTAGCCCTCCGTCATTTCAGATAAGTAATATTTAGCATTCTTGCTGCATTTGTTGACCTTGTTAAGGCATAGTGTGCGGTAGCTGATTAGTACTTATCTGCAATATATGATGCGATTGGATTAGGGTAGTCGTACGGCTTTATTGACCTTGTTAAGGGTCGTACGGGTAGGTTTAATTCAATCAAGAAATGACGGGTTGAACTTGGCTAGTGCTTATGATTTTTTGACCTTGTTAAGGTCATAAGTGGCTAGAGGTAAAAACTATTATCGGGAATTTCAAGTGTTGAAATTTGCAATGAGATTGCATACCTTCTATGCGATAGTTGGATTCCGATACCCACCGCGAGTAAGAGTTACTCATGGGAGAGTTTTGCACTTTACAATTAGCTAATCCAGCAGGTGTCTAGAAAGGTGTCAACGGGGTTATTATGCCTATAGGGAAACGAGGTTTATTTTGATTAGGTCTGTGCGAAAGCATGGGGAACCTCCGTTGGAGTACTGATACTTACTTGGCCGAACGATTGGCGAACCTGTAGGGCATGATTAATCCCGGTTAATCTTTCCTTTTATGGTTTGAAGGAAGATTTGATAAAAAACAGTGGGAGCCATCCTGGTTAGATAACATAATAACCATCTAATCTTGCAAAGAGCGCATGCTAATGCGTTTCCTTCACTTTCTCTCCAGGCAGCAACCAATGTCACGCCTTAATCAAGATAATAATATGGATGTATTGATCGAACTGGCTTATTATACCGAGCTGGGAAATGTTGGTTCCTTAGGAATAGGGAAATATCAGGATTCCCACTCCACCCATACGAAGAAACAACATGTTGATGAATCTTCTTCGGGTGTGTTCGTTACCGAGAACTGTTTCTCAGTTTGTTCTACATCTTGGGTATTGGATACCGGATCAGGATCCCACGTATGTAATGGCTAAAGAAAGGTAGAGAACTTGGAAAGGATGATAAATCCCTAACAATAGGGAATGGTACATTGTTGCTGCCAAAGCAGTTTGCGATTATCACCTTTTATTACCAACAGCTAATACATTGATTCTGAATGACTGTTACTACGTAGCAAAGATGATGTGCAACATTATATCGGTTTCTTTGCTAACTAAAGAAGGATATAATTTCATATTAGAGGATAATGTTATGAACATTTTTCAAAATCAACTGTTGATTGGATTTGGTACATTATGTAACGGTATATATGTTCTTAATCAAAGTACAGTTCTTAACGTATAGAGCACAAACAAGAGAAAAAGTTCAGAAATGAACGAAGCCTTCTTGTGGCACTGTAGACTAGGTCATATCAATGCGACACGACTGGCTAAGTTGCATAAAGATGTATATTTGAATCCGTTCGAATTTTCATCTTATGAAACTTGCCAGTCATGTCTCAAAGGCAAGATGACCAAAACTCCGTTTACTGGACACGGAGAAAGAGCTACTAAACTCTTGGGACTAATACATAGTGATGTATGCGGTCCTATGTCTACACATTTCAGGAATGGTTTCTCATACTTCATTACATTCACCGATGATCTCTCAAGGTTCGGGCATGCGTTCTTTGATGAAACAAAAGTCTGAAGCTTTTGAGAAATTCAAGGAATATAAATACGAAGTTGAAAACTAAACGGGTAGAAGTATTAAAATCCTACGATCTGATTGGGAAGGAGAATACTTGAGCGGGGAATTCCGAGACTATCTAAACGAGATTGGGATTCTCTCTTAGCTTACTCCTCTGTATACACTACATCACAACCGTGTATCGGAGCGGAAGAATTACACCCTATTAGATATGGTGCGCTCTATGATGAGTACTGCTGAGTTGCCTATTTCTTTTTGGGGTTATGCACTTGAGACAGCAGCATACCTATTGAATCAAGTTCCATCAAAATCTGTGCCTAAAACACCATATGAGATATGGAGTGGAAATAGACCACATCTTAAACGAGTTAAGATATGGGGTTGTCTGGCCTATGTCAAATGGCAAAATTCGGACAAGCTCGAGTCAAGGTCAGTTCTATGTAAGTTTGTAGGATATCCGAAGAATACTCATGGATATATCTTCTACAACTCTGAGGAACAAAAGGTGTTTGTTTCTCAATTGCCACCTTTTTAGAAAAGGAATTTCTTGTAAAAGAAATTAATGGCGGTGAGGTAGAACTGGAAGAAGTTCCAGTAGTATAAACCACAACTGACGATTTGGTGGATCCGGAGGATCCAATAGTGCCCAACGAACCCCAGCCACTCGGCAGATCTAGTAGGGTTCTTCATCCACCTGAGTGATACTGCGGTTTTCTCGTAAACGGTGGGAGCGAGGATTGCATCATGGAAGATGATGACTCGACTAGTTTCGAGAAGGCCATCACAAATGGGGACTCTATGAAATAGCTGGATTCTATGCGATCCGAGAAGGAATTCATGTACACCAACAAAGTATGGACTTTGGAAGTTTCTCTTGAAGGGGTAAAACAAATTGGGAGGAAGTGTATCTTCGAAAAGAAGACTGGTGTAAATGGAAAAGTTGAGACTTTCAAAGCTAGACTTGTAGCTAAAGGTTTTCGTCAACGACCTGGTGTCGATTATGATAAAACCTTTTCTCCTGTCGCTATGCTTAAGTCCATCAGGATCCTACTTGCCATTGCTGCATACCATGACTACGAAATCTGGCAGATGGACGTCAAGAGCTCTTTTCTAAATGGTGATTTAGAAGAGAGCGTATACATAACACATCCAGAGGGATTCATAGACAGTGGGAGTAGCGGGAAGGTGTGCAAGCTGCTTAATTCCATCTACGGATTAAAGCAGGCATCGCTGAGCTGGCACATCTGTTTTGATGAAGCTATCAAGAGTTTGACTTTATCAAAAATGTAGATGAACCTTGTATATGTAGGGTTTCCTAGCACGACACAAGGTTTCGGGAGGCATCGTCCATACCATTTTCAAATTTTTTCCGTACTAAAGAATCCTAACCCTAGAATCTTAACTAGAGATTTAGACGAAACAATAATGTAAACAACTTTACATCTAAGTGAATGAGGAATACAACCTTTGTAGACCGGTCCTTCACTTCTAAAGATTAGTGTACTAGTCCTTTTGCTCCAAGTAGTGAGAACCCGAACTCTAGTAAGGGTTCACATGAAGAAATGAACAAACTTGCTAGAAATCTTCGAGGCCGAAGATGATCTACGTCGAGGAGACTCAGGCTCAAGCTACCTCTTCACTAATGGTAGATTAGTGAAGCAAACACCCTAAACTAAATGGATAATATAGTAGAGGTTGATGAAGTAGGAAATGGGCTCATTTTAGATTAATTTTTCTCACAATATTTCATCACCTTTCCAAAAGCTAGAAAGATTTTCCATGAGGAAGAAGAAGATGAAGTGGGGATGAGAATGAAAACTCATGAGGTGAGAATAGCAATCATGGGTGAGTTAGTGTCATACACTAACTCATGTAGAGAATAAACCATAGCTAACAATAATGTTTAGGTTAATAAATATCTAATGTAAAACAAAGTTAGTGGACTAAGTCAATGGTTAGCAACAAGCTTCTCCAAGCTTCTAGCCATGACATAATCCCACCAATTTGTGATTTACTTAAATAAATAAAAACCCTAGATTATTATAAGCATGGTTTAAGTCTCATACACCCATGTTGCATGTGGCATCAAGCATGACACAATAAAATGTATATTAATATATATCACATATATACTATATGCACACAAGTGAGAAAAAGAAATGTTTAGTGAGAAAATATTAGTTAATGTAAGTTAATATATCAAATATATAATTATACATTAAATTATCAAATCAACACTTGATTTAATAATCCGGCTATATCACATACAACCGGCTAATATCAAATGTAACAATCTATCGAATCAACACTTGATCCGATAACCCGACTATATCACATATAACCGACCGATATCACATATCGTGAGAATAGAATGTGGTATCACATACACGCTTTAATCTCGGTCCCGCACATATCACATATGTGCTCCTACTTCGTTTCACATGAACCAGGAAACCTCTGTGTAGGACTCTAAAGACTCGTCAATACGCCGCCAATATGTGATAATCATATTAAACACCCACAAGGCGCAAGCGGTCTGCTAAACGTAACGGCCACCCGGGTATTGAGCGATCAGAAGATCAACATGCAAGCCTGCTCTTACTCCTGCGAATCCAATGAATAACATTACCGTACAGTCCGGTCTCTTCATCAGATATGTCGCATATCAAAGCCTGGGGGTGGTAATCATCAGACCCCAATAGCCTGATAAGTCATGCCGATGTGAGGTCCATAACGGTTCGAGAAACTACTGATAACACTTACCAGTAGATCTCAGTAACCCTGGCCACGGATTTCCTTTTATGGCCAATCGAGCATAGCGCAACATCAACCCCCAATACCGGAAGAGACGAATCCCATCCTATCGCTCATTGCTTCTATGTGACTCGGGACTGTACCAAAAAACCACCATTTTGCACGATCTCTTGAACGTGGTAAGGTAGAAATCAAAGCACAGTGGGAATTACACAAGGCTCTATGACGATCTCGGGTCGACAGACTAATCTGTACCAGTGTCACCAGAGAACTGCTATCTGACGATACGTATAATACCATCTAGGAGTTCTCAGTGAGTCCGTTCAGTGTACCCAGTCTCCACTGAGCACCCGTGTACCTTCTCTGATGTCAAAAACCAATGGATATGGGATCATCCATCGCCCATCATATGGGTCGAGAAGCATATACGCTAGTCTACTCTGGAATATCGATGCCCCATCTCGATACCCCCATGACTAGGAACATTTGAAGGATGCACTTACCGACTACCTCTGCCCCACTAGTATGATTTGCATCATAATTCTGGTAGTTGAGTACTCATCCTAAGGGCTTTATCAACATGTAATAGAGAGACAATAAGTGTACATGTTAAGATAAAGTGCAACCAGATAGCATACTATCATGTCGAGTAAGAAAGTCCTCCCTATATATGGCCAAGCATCCACTACAATATACATTGCATGTACAGTAATGGCCTTTAGGGCATACATATAACTAACAGTATATACAAGAAGGTTGTAGAGAGTAAGGTGGTCTTCCTCGTATTGTACGTGGATGATATACTCTTGATAGGAAATGATGTTCCTATGCTACACTCGGTTGAGCTCTTCTTATCACACAAGTTCTCCATGAAAGATCTAGGTGATGCCTCCTACGTCCTGGGAATAAAGTTCTATAGAGATAGATCTAAATGGATGTTGGGATTGTCCCAATCCAGATACATAGACACTATACTAAAGAGATTTAGTATGGAGGATTCCAAGCGGGGTAATTTACCCTCCTGCTCAGGAATCACTCTCTCCAAAGAGACCTCTCCCATGATGATTTGGAGACGGCTCGCATGCAAGGGATACCCTATGCTTCGGAAGTAGGCTCTATCATGTATGCGATGTTATGTACCAGACCGAATGTAGCTTACTCACTAGGTGTAGTGAGTAGGCATCAATCAGATCCTGGAGAAACACTGGACAGCTGTGAAGAATATTCTCAAGTACTTGAGAAGGACTAAAGAAATGTTCTTGGTGTATGGTAATGGTGAACTCCAGGTGGAGTCCTTTACCGATTCGAGCTTCCAGAGTGATAAGGACGATAGTAAGTCGGTCTCGGATTGTCTTTAGCCTCAATGGAAGGGCGGTGTATAGGAAGAGTTCCAAGCAAGACACCGTAGCAGACTCGACGATGGAGGCTAAATACATCGCTGCCAACGATGCTACCAAAGGGGCTGTATGGATGAAGAAGTTCATTGCTGAGCTCAGTGTGGTTCTGTCCATTGATCATCCAATACCTGTGTATTGTGATAACAATGGAGCTGTGGCTTTGGCCAAGGAACCCAAGTCCCATAAGAGATCCAGACATATTTTTAGGCGGTATCACCGGATCAGGGAGATAGTAGATCGCCGGGAGATCGAGGTCAGGGGAGTTGACACAAAGGACAACGTAGCGGATCCATTCACGAAGGCCCTCCCCCAGATGCAGTTTGAGAGACTTTTTGGGATGTTGGGTATGAGATACTACAACACATGGCCTTAGTGTAAGTGGGAGATTGTTAGGAATATGTATGCCCTAGAGGCCATTATTGTACATGTGATGTATATTATAGTGGATGCTTGGACATATATATAGAGGACTTTCTTGCTCGACATGATAGTATACTATATAGTTACTCTTGATCTTAACATGTTGACTGGTATTCTTTACTGTCTTGCTCTCACATGTTGATAAAGACCTTAGGATATGTACTTGACAGCTAGGATTAAGATGAGATCATACTAGTGGGGCCAAGGTGGTCCAAAAGTACATCCTTCAATCAGTTCCTAGTCGAAAGATTATCGAGACTAGGGCATCGATATTCCAGAGTAGAGTAGTGTGTACGTTTCTTTTCCCTTACAGGGCAATGGTTGATCCCACAACCATTGGTGTGTGACAACAAAGATTGTACACAGGTGCTTATTGGAGAATGGGTACACCGAACATGACTCATCGAGGACTCCCAGTTGGTAGTATATCTATCGTCAGATAGCAGTCCTCTGATGACACAGGTATAGGTTAGTCCGTGTTAGTGTATATGCCTTAGAGGCCATTACTGTATCATACTAGTTTGTATATTACTTAATGGAAGCTTGGGATATTCACCTTGTATAAACAATCTTTCTCAATATAGTAGTATGCTACTTGGTTTGTTTCTACTTCAATGTGTACATGTGTTTATTTTTGTATATCACCTATACACATTAGTGGAACCCTTAGGATCTTTGCTTGATTACCAGCGTTGTGATGGCAGTCACACTAGTGGGGGCTGGGTAATCTATAAGCACATCCTTATACAGGTCCCTAGTCGCAGGACTATCGAGACAGGGCATCGATACTGTAGAGTAGACTAGCGTATACGCTTCTCATCCCAGTGTGGGAGATGGTCTGTCCCACAGCCATCAGTACGTCGTACTGGAGATAGTATACGGGTGCTCGTTAGGTTACGAGTACACTGGACAGGACTCGTCGGGAACTGACCAGTTGGTATTATACCTATCGTCAGTTATCAGTTCCCAGGTGACATGAGTACAGCTTAGTCCGCTGACTTGACACTGTCACTTCGCCTCGAGTGTGTTCCCACTGCACTTTGATTACTACCCTACCACGGCTCAAAGGAGTCGTGCAAACAGGTAGTAGTTGGGTGCAGTCCCGAAGCACTTGGAGGCAGTGACGGTTAGACAGGATTCGTCTCTCCCGGTATTGGGGGTTGACATCGCGCTGTGTCTAGGAGAGCCATTACACGAGTAGTCCCTGGCCAGGGCAAGTGAGATATACTGGTAGGCTTCCAGTGTTATCTCAGGGTGTTTTGGGCTTCACTCCGACACGACTTGTACCGCTATTAGGGGACTGACGTTTACCGCCCCCTAGGCCCGCCATGCGATGTATCATACGAACAGACCGGACTGTACGGAGATTGTCACACTCAGACTCAGTAGGAGTTCAGATGGGGTTCACCTCGTCAGTCTTCTTATCGGCATCTACCTGGGGACCGTTACGCACAGCTAGTGCCGCTTGCGGTCTGTGGTTAAACCCACTGCCAGCGTAGTGTCGAGTCTTTAGAGTCCCACACAGAGGGCTATTCGCCATTGGGCAAAACAGAGTAGAGGTCGCATGGTTTTGCGACAGGGTTCGTTCTCATCCGCGCACTTGTGCACATTTGGAGTCCGGACGGATATTACTGGCTGGCTCTGGTTTGAGTCAGATACTACTATATGTTTCGGGGGTGATTTTATCTCATAGTATTCATGTTCCTCGGAACAAGAATGCGGGTGTGTATGCACAGTTGATTGAGGCGGAGGAAGAAGTTTTTTTTCATTAGGGTTTCGGAACGGGTGCGCATGCACTGTTGACAGTCGTCTTTTTCCAAACCCTAATGAATTAGTGATATAAAAGGTTATACCTAACTTGAACTCCTTCTTGAAACCTTTGTAGGGTTTGATGGTGCTTTCCTCGTCGCCTTCTTCCGTCAAAGATGGATCCATCTGAGGGTTCAACCTTCGGGCTCTTTCTCGAACTTTCAGTGAACTAGGATCTTCGGCTTGCTAAACCTCTAACCCTAGAGTGAGTAGAGAGTGGCTTTGGGGTGTTTTTATCTCAAGGAGATGGATTCTCAACACATAAGAAGGGAGCTCCTTGATCTAGAGGAGGAGGAAGAAGAAGAGAGGAGAGAGAAGTGTTATGATAGAATGAGCTATTCTTTTCATTTTATAACCATAACTCAAAATGAAAAGAATTATCAAATTAACAATAATAATAAAAATGAAATAGTTGATGGATGGTTTGGAATGACCACTATCATCACATTCATTAAATGAATTTTGCTAGAATCAAAGAGCATCTTTGATATGTAATGATAATGGTCAAACTTTCAACCATGGTCAACAAGTCAACCTTGGTCAACAAATCAACAAACCCAACCATGACACAATTTCATTTAATTAATATTGTTAATTGATATATCACTAATTCATTATGGTTTGGAAAAAGACGACTGTCAACAGTGCATGCGCACCCGTTCCGAAACCCTAATGAAAACAAACTTCTTCCTCCGCCTCAATCAACTGTGCATACACACCCGCATTCTTGTTCCGAGGAACATGAATACTATGAGATAAAATCACCCCCGAAACATATAGTAGTATCTGAATCAAACCAGAGCCAGCCAGTAATATCCGTCCGGACTCCAAACGTGCACAAGTGCGCGGATGAGAACGAACCCTGTCGCAAAACCATGCGACCTCTACTCTGTTTTGCCCAATGGCGAATAGCCCTCTGTGTGGGACTCTAAAGACTCGACACTACGCTGGCAGTGGGTTTAACCACAGACCGCAAGCGGCACTAGCTGTGCGTAACGGTCCCCAGGTAGATGCCGATAAGAAGACTGACGAGGTGAACCCCATCTGAACTCCTACTGAGTCTGAGTGTGACAATCTCCGTACAGTCCGGTCTGTTCGTCTGATACATCGCATGACGGGCCTAGGGGGCGGTAAACGTCAGTCCCCTAATAGCGGTACAAGTCGTGTCGGAGTGAAGCCCAAAACACCCTGAGATAACACTGGAAGCCTACCAGTATATCTCACTTGCCCTGGCCAGGGACTACTCGTGTAATGGCTCTCCTAGACACAGCGCGATGTCAACCCCCAATACCGGGAGAGACGAATCCTGTCTAACCGTCACTGCCTCCAAGTGCTTCGGGACTGCACCCAACTACTACCTGTTTGCACGACTCCTTTGAGCCGTGGTAGGGTAGTAATCAAAGTGCAGTGGGAACACACTCGAGGCGCAGTGACAGTGTCAAGTCAGCGGACTAAGCTGTACTCATGTCACCTGGGAACTGATAACTGACGATAGGTATAATACCAACTGGTCAGTTCCCGACGAGTCCTGTCCAGTGTACTCGTAACCTAACGAGCACCCGTATACTATCTCCAGTATGACGTACTGATGGCTGTGGGACAGACCATCTCCCACACTGGGATGAGAAGCGTATACGCTAGTCTACTCCAGAGTATCGATGCCCTGTCTCGATAGTCCTGCGACTACGGACCTGTATAAGGATGTGCTTATAGATTACCCAGCCCCCACTAGTGTGACTGCCATCACAACGCTGGTAATCAAGCAAAGATCCTAAGGGCTCCACTAATGTGTATAGGTGATATACAAAAATAAACACATGTACACATTGAAGTAGAAACAAACCAAGTAGCATACTACTATATTGAGCAAGATTGTTTATACAAGGTGAATATCCCAAGCTTCCATTAAGTAATATACAAACTAGTATGATACAGTAATGGTCTCTAGGGCATATACACTAACAATCTCCCACTTGCACTAAGGCCATGTACTGGCGTATCGAAGACCTATCATCTCGATCAGCCGCTCGAACTGAGTCTGGGGTAAGGCCTTGGTGAATGGATCTGCAGTGTTTTCTTTTGAAGCAATCCTCCGAACCTCGATCTCCTTGCGATCCACGATCTCCCTAATCAGGTGATACCGCCTCAAGATGTGTCTGGATTTCTGATGGGACCTGGGTTCCTTCGCTAAAGCTATAGCCCCGTTGTTGTCGCAATACAGAGGTATTGGATCAACAATGGACGGAACCACCTGAAGTTCTTTCAAGAACTTCCTTATCCAGATGGCTTCTTTTGCGGCATCAGATGCAGCGATGTATTCCGCTTCCATAGTCGAGTCTGCAACGTTTTCCTGTTTGGAACTCTTCCAACACACCGCCCCTCCATTGAGGGTAAAGACAAAGCCCGACATGGACTTGGAATCATCCTTCTCACTCTGGAAGCTGGAGTCAGCATAGGCCTCGATCTGGAGGTCTTTTCCGCCATACACCAAGAACATCTCCATAGTCCTTCTCAGGTACTTGAGAATGTTCTTTACCGCTATCCAGTGTTTCTCCCTAGGGTTTGACTGATACCGGCTTACCACACTCAGTGCATAAGCTACATCCGGTCTGGTACACAACATCGCATACATTATAGAGCCTACCGCAGAAGCGTAGGGTATAATCGACATGCGATCCCTTTCCAAATCAGTCTTGGGAGACATCTCTTTAGAGAGGGTGATCCCGTGACAAGCCGGCAGGTTACCGCGCTTGGAATCTTCCATACTGAATCTTTTCAGTATGGTGTCGATGTACCTGGACTGTGAAAGTCCTAATATCCTCTTGGATCTATCACGATGGATCCGGATCCCCAGGATGTATGAGGCATCACCCAGGTCTTTCATGGAGAACCTGTGTGACAAGAACCCCTTGACAGATTGTAGCATAGGAATGTCATTTCCTATTAAGAGAATGTCATCCACGTATAAAACGAGGAATACTACAGTTCTCGCAACAAATCTACTATAGATGCATGGTTCATCTGGATTTTTGATAAAGCCAAATTCCTTGACCGTCTCATCAAAACAGATGTTCCAACTCCGCGATGCCTGCTTTAGTCCATAGATGGACTTAAGCAACTTGCACACCTTTCCGCTGCTCCCACTCTGAATGAAACCCTCTGGCTGATCCATATAGACACACTCCTCTAAATTTCCATTTAGAAAAGCGGTCTTTACGTCCATCTGCCAAATCTCATAATCGTGGAAGGCAGCAATGGCAAGAAGGATCCGAATGGATTTCATCATAGCCACTGGAGAAAAGGTTTCGTCATAGTCCAAACCAGGTCTTTGACGAAAACCCTTTGTAACAAGTCTAGCTTTATCGGTCTCAACCTGTCCATCTACACCAATCTTCCTTTTGAAGATCCACTTGCATCCTACGGGTTTTACCCCGTCTGGAGCAATGTCCAACGTCTATACTTTGTTGGTGTACATGGACTCCATTTCGGTCCGCATTGCATCCAGCCATTTTACCGAGTCAACGCTCTGAACGGCCTGCTGGAAGCTCATAGGCTCATCATAATTTATGATGCAATCCTCTCTATCCCCGTCTATGAGAAAACCATAGTATCTCTCGGGCGGATGAGAATGCCTACTACTTCTGCGGAGCGGCATAGGAATGTCCTGTTCTTTTGAACCCTCTGGTTCCACTAAGCTTTCAGTAATAGTCTGTGGTTCTGGAATTTCTTCCAGTTCTATTGTGCTCCCACTTATCTGGTTGTCCAAAAACTCAGTTTCCAAGAAGTAGGCATGACGAGAAACAATAACCTTTTGTTCCTCTTCGCAGTAGAAGATATATCCCTTGGAGTTCTTTGGATATCCCACGAACTTGCACTGTACTGAGCGCGCCTCGAGTTTGTCCGCATGCTGCTTTTTAACAAAAGCCGGACATCCCCATGTCTTAATGTGATTAAGATGGGGCATCTTTCCACACCACATCTCATATGGTGTGGTAGGCACAGTCTTAGTGGGAACTCGGTTCAAAAGGTATGCAGCTGATTCTAGCGCATACCCCCAAAATGATCGCGGTAACTCAGCGTTACTCATCATGGACCGTACCATATCCAATAGGGTCCGGTTCCGTCTCTCCGATACACCGTTGTGTTGCGGAGTGTATGGAGGAGTAAGCTGAGAGAGAATTCCATTCTCTTTTAAGTAATTCAGCAACTCGGCACTTAAGTATTCTCCACCTCGATCCGATCTTAGAATCTTGATACTTTTGCCGGTTTGTTTTTCTACTTCATTCTTATATTCCTGGAACTTTTCAAAGGCTTCGGACTTATGTTTCATTAAGAAGACATAACCGTACCTTGAAAAATCATCCGTAAAAGTAATGAAGTAAGAATGACCGCTTCGCGCATGTGTAGACATTGGACCGCACACGTCACTGTGTACGAGTCCCAAGAGCTCGCTCGCTCTTACTCCGTGTCCAGTGAACGGAGTCTTTGTCATCTTTCCTTTGAGACATGATTGACAAGTGGCATACGATTGATATTCGAACGGATTCAAATATCCTTCTGTATGTAACTTAGTCAACCTTCTCTCATTGATGTGACCCAGTCTACAATGCCATAAGAAAGTCTGATTTATTTCCGGAGACTTTCTTTTGTGTGTATTCTGGACATTGAAAATCTGTGGTTGGTTTAACACGTATATACCATTGCTCAATGTACCTGACCCAATCAGAACTTGATTAAGGTGAATGTTTACAACATTACTTACAAACGCAAATTCATAACCTTATTTAGAAACCAAAGATACAGAAATGATATTACAAGTTGCGTTGGGTACAAAAAAGCAATTGCGCAAAACCAAAACATGCCCATCTGACATTCCCAGGTGATAGTCCCCCACGGCTTTAGCATCCATGCTAGCTCCGTTTGCAACTCTGAGGGTCATGTCACCTGCCTTCAAAACCCTACGGTTTCTCAACGCCTGCAAAGAATTACAGATATGAGATCCTGATCCGGTATCCAATACCCAGGAAGTAGAGTTTATTGAAAGACAGTTTTCAATAACATACACACCTGAAGCTGAAGCCGCAACCTGCTTCAGTTCCTGTGTCCTGGCCTTCCAAGCCCTACAATCTTTCTTCCAGTGTCCACTCTTATGACAATAGAAGCATTCTTCTTTATCCACAAGTTTCCCCGCTATCTTTGTTGCTTTCGCCTTTCCCTTCGTATCCACTTTACTAACACCGCCCCTTGGTTTGGCGGGGGCTTTCCTCTTCTTTCCCTTGACTTTCGCCTTGGACCTAGAAGAAGAAGATCCTCCTACAAACAAAGTGGATGTTTCCCTACCTTTCTGTAGGGTGCCCTCTGCACTCCTCAGCATGTTGAGGAGTTCTGAAAGTTCAACTTCTTTTTCTTGTAAGTTGAAATTCAGGATGAACTGGGCGTAAGTGGAAGGAAGGGACTGAAGAATCAAGTCCGTATAGAGCTCATTCTCCAACGTGGTCCCAAGTTCAGCGAGCTCCTCAATGTAGCCAATCATCTTAAGCACGTGTTCCGCTACCGATGATCCGACGGCCAATCTTGCCGAAAACAACTTCTTCGACACTTCGTATCTTGCGATACGAGACTGCTCTCCATACAGTTCTTTTGTATGGAGAAATATGGACTCGAGGTCCATATTCTCATGCCTCCTCTGATGTTCGTTGTCCATAGAGGCAAGCACAAGGCATTTGGCCTTCGCGCTATCTATCTCCCAAGTCTTACGGATTTCCTTATCCGCGACGCTGGAGGTGGGACCTGGGACGGGGGGAGCTTTGGTGGTAAGGAGATACCCCAGCTTGTCGTAAGTGATTGCCATTTTGACATTCCTGAGCTAATCTTTGTAGTTTGGCCCTGTCAGTATGTTTTTATCTAGAAGTAACTTAAGTCCAGTCATGTCGATTGGTCGCTGCAATTAGGAGAGAGAGAAGAAACACTTTAGCACGATGCTCTTGCAAGTTTAGAGTGGTTTTTAATTTGTCTAAACAGGATGGCTCCCACTGTCTCTCGAATCCCTCCTCAAACCATAAAGGAAGAATTAGTCGGGATCAATCCCACCGCACAATACTTGCTTAACCGTTCAGCCAGGCCAGTGTCGGTACTTCAAGGGAGGTTTTCCAACGCTTTCGCGAAGTTCCTTAATTTAAGAACCTCTTTTCCCTGGGTGCGTAGCCCCGCTAACACCTTTCTAGGCACCTACTAGGTTTATAGCATTGATCGTTTAGTGAAAAATTTCCCGAGGAGTAGCATATACTCACAGTAGGATCGGGATCCAGATATCATTGCGTGACGAAACTGAAGGAATCCTACCAGAATCATCACACCCCAAATGGTATGCAAATCTAGCAAGTTTCAGTACTTATGAAACTCCCGATGTGGATTTTTGCCCCATGCTCTTATGACCTTGACTTTGGCCAACAAATCATAAGTCACATGTCAAGTTCTACCCGTCGTTCTCCAGGTTAATTTGAATCCACCCGTACCTACCCTTGACTTTGGCCAACAAGGCAGTACGACTGTTCCAAATCAACGCATCTATCTATGCTGCATATGAATACCCAATAGCTACCAATCACTATGCCTTGACTTTGGCCAACAAACACAGCTTGAATATTATAGACTATTCATGTGAAACGACGGAGGGCTACGAATGGTTTTGGCGAAACCGTGAACGTAGTGAACTTGATATAATCGATAGAACGAGATAGCTTTTAAAAGAAGTGGCTCAAGCTCCGCATTTAAAAGTTGGTTTTGAAAAGAACCGAGTGGGTTTTCGAAAGTGTTCCAACGACTTTTGCTTGGTTTATTATCTTGCATTAGTTCTTTTAATGCGTGATATTCTTGCATTAGTTCTTTTAATGCGTCCCATCAATTAATCCTACCATTGCAGAAAACAACCAAAATATAACGTACGCTTATGCCATTCGCATTCGCCACGGGGCCCCGTCATTACCCGTTAGGTTACTTAACTAACGACAGAGCGGGGGCTGGGCTAGCGCGGCTGTAAAACATAAGCAACGCCTAAATAGTTATATATATATATATATAGCAATGATAGACATTACAGATCACAGATGAATACATTGGATATACTAGGAATCCGCAATCCGTTCGAGCCTGCAACGAAAAGTGGATTACACGGTCGCGGTGAATAGCCAATACCCCACCCAAGACCCCTACGGGTGCGGCAAACTACCCGCCAAGTACCCGAAGCGAAGCAACCTCCCTCAACGCCGTGAGTAGGCCACTCGGCACTTCGAGATACCCGGTAGTTTGTGCACCCCCTCCATGGGTCTATCCTAGGAGCAAAAACAGTAAAAAGAATTATACAATGACGACTACAACCTCGACCCGGTTGTACGGCCATACAAATAATAATATTACATCAAATTACATATTGCATGAATGAAAGAAAAAGAAACACTCATCTCACATCCACCCCGGCTATTCACCCGCGACAGTCCAACGCATTCATATACACAAACCATCATCAAACACAGATCACAGATATGTATAACCCCGACTAATCGACATATAGCGATTAGCCGACGTTCAATACATATAAACATCACAGATATAACCATTGCAGTCAAAGTGTAGTGAAGTTTGAAAAAAATACGGATTTATAGGCCCCCAAAAGCAAATTTCTTTTCTGGAAAACCTGGGCACAAATAAACCATCTGAAAAATCCCAAAACCCTACCAGAAGAACACTGCACAAAACCCGATCACGAGAGGAGCCTAAACGGCGGCGGTTCCGCGGCAAATGCATACCTATTGCCGCGGAACCGCGGCGGTTTGAGGGAATCAGGGGATCGTTTTTGGTGGGTGTTCTCACAAAACCCTGAGCCGATTTTAGGAGTAAAACCTTTTCATTTTAGAGCACAAAAAATTTCAACAGAAAGTTAGGGTTTTGTTTTTCCGGTTTTTTTGCGATTTTTCGTTCGAACTTCCATACACTTTACTACTAAGCTAGTTTAAGTTTAGTTAGGGTCTAATACCACTGTAAGTCCACGTTGCCACCCCCGGTTCTTGCGGGGAGGCGAAAACGGTATAAAAATCAAATTTTTAGCGCAAGGGACAACATGGACTAACAAAGTCGGGATCTTTTCTAAACTAAACTAGCTATCATGCTAAAGAGAGTTAGCTACTCGGATAAAAGGTTATACCTACTTTATTAGTCCATGTAGCCCCCTGCGCTAAAAATTTGATTTTTATACCGTTTCCGCCTCCCCGCAAGAACCGGGGGTAGCAACGTGGACTTACAGTCTGTAGAGCCGAGATTGTCGTAGAGTCTTGTGTGGCTCCCACTGTGCTTTGATTTCCTCCCTACCAAGCTCAAAGGAGACATGCAAATAGGTGGATTTTGGGTACAGTCCTGAGTCACATGGAAGCAATGAACGATAGGAGGGGTTTCGTCTCTCTCGGTATTGGGGTTTGATGTTGCGCTATTCTCGATTGGCTATAACTGGAAGTCCTTGACCAGGGCTACTGCTGAGATTTACTGAATAGAGTTATCAGTAGTTTCTCGAACAGTCATAGTCCAGACATCGGCATGACTTATCACGTTACTGGGGTCTGACGTTTACCACCCCTAGACACGATATGCGACATATCAGATGAAGATACCGGACTGTACGGTAGTGTTACTGATAGGCTTCATAGAGAGTATGGACGAGCTTGCTTGTTGATCTTTATATTTCTCAATACCCGGATGGCCGTTACGTCCAGTTAGTACCGCTGACGGCTTGTGGGTAACTGATGTGATCATCACGTACTGCTGGCGTATTGATGAGTGTTTAGAGTCCCACACAGAAATTTACCGGTTCAAGCGAAACGAAGTAAAGCATATTTTTTGATATGTGCGTGGGCCTGATTAAATACGAGTATGTGATACCCTATTGTAATCTGGCATTAATCTGTTATCGGTTTGGTTATATATGATATAGCCAGATTATCGAATCAAGTGTTAATTTGATAATGTGATAAACAGATAAATGATATTAGTCAGTCATATGTGATATAACCGGATTATTAAATCAATTGTTGATTTAATAATTTGATATAAATTATATTTGATATAATTATATATCATTAGCTCACTAATAGCTTTATTAATATATATATATATATTAATGTATATTTGATATACATAAATATATATATTATTAAATGAAGCATGACATGTATTTTTCTATTTTTAGAAAATACAAAATGAGGTGTTGTATATTGAGATATTTGTGAAATGGGTAAGGCATGGGTTTTATTATTTGTATATTACTCTTGACCCACTATTCAAGTATGGTTGCAATTTCTTATTGCATTTTAATTCCATGCTTGAATAAGTGAGGAAAGAGAGAGCCATTTGAGTTCACTCTCATTTTTCATTGTTTATGCCTTAGCCATTTCAAGAGCTCTTTCTCTCCAAAAATTCTCACCTCATCTCCAAACTCAAAACCCTCACATGTGATGTGAATCATTGAGTTTGAGAGATCATTTGTGAGCTTACAAAACCCCTACCTCACCATCCCATACTAGACTAGCCATTTGCTGCGGTGTGTTTCCTAAACTAAAGGAGTTTAGTGTAGAGGTAGCTTGATCAAGTAGACTTCGGGTAGATCGCCTTTGGCATGAAGATCTTCATAGGAGGCTCGTCCAAGCTTGAAGTGGAGTCTAGCGGAGACAAGTGGACCACAACCCGGAGCCTAAGAAGAGAAGGACTTGATCTTCAAGGGTATAGCCTTCTTTCTCTTAGCTAGTTTTGTGATGATATCAATCTAAACACTAATAATCTAGTTAGTATCTTAGTTTAGTCTAGCTTAGCACCATGAAAATTTTAAATTTGGCATGCTTGATGCCACTAAAACCCTTTGCTGGTGCTAGGGCAGACTTTCAAAGTGTTCGCTGGAGATCGACTGATAGTGTAAGAAGCTCGTCGGAGATGGCCCAGGTCGCAGGCGGCGAGGCGGACGAAGGGGGAGCTTATTACAGGTGGAGGCGGAGCTGGTTGGTGGGGAAGGTAGCTCATGTGGAGCTTAGGGTGTAGCGGTGGGTGCTTGGGCTCGTTGGCTGGAGCTAAGCAAGGAGATAAGGGATCGAGGGAGGTGAAGATGGTGGAAAGGAGGCTCGGAGCTCGGAGATGGAGGGGGAAGCGGTGTTCGTGAGGTGGTTGTTTGTGGTCGGGCGGCGCTAGGGTGAGCAGACTATGGCGCTCTGGGTTGGTGACGGCGTGGGATGGGGGGCTCGAAAGCTAGGTTGAGGGAGGAGGTGCTGGTCCGGGGAGGTGAGCTCGTCGGAGGAGTGGAGAGGTCAGTGGAGGGTGGCCTATGGCGGTAGAAGGCAGCGGCTGTGGGTGCAAGGGTGAGTGAATTAGTTGAAGATAGGTGGAGCTCGGTTGAAGAAGGAGGAGACTGAGTGATAGTTGAGGAGGTCACTGGGAGTTTGATGGGGTAGGGCACAGTCGTGAGGAGGAGCGAGTCGTGCAGGCAGTTTCGATGGAGGAGGAACGACGAGGGTGAAAACTTGGGGAGGAAAGAAAGGAAGAAGAAGATAAGAGGGAAGGAGGAGAAGAGGTCGGTTGTGAGAAGAGAGAGAGAGGAGGGGCAGGCGAGGGGATCTCGCGAGAGGTGGGCGAGATCTCGGAGACACCGAGGAGTGGGATTCGTCGTCGAGGCCATTGCAGGAGCGGATCGCGCAGAGTATGGAGTGGGGACTTAGGCTTTAGCCGAGGTCGTGGAGGAGCGCTCATGGGGAGCTTGTCGCGATAAAGGTGGGAAGGAAAAGAAAAGAAGAAGGAGAAGAAGAAGAAGGAGGAGGATGATGGGGGATGGGGAATCAGGTCGGGTCGGGTAAGGCATATCGGGTCGGGCATGGTAGGGTTAGGGAACAGGCTTGGGTTTGGGTTTAGGTTTTGGCTAAAAAAATATAGAAATTATTATTACAAAAAGTAGGAATTATTTATATAAAATATTTAAATTGAGAAAAATTTGGGAAACATTTATTTATAAATGCGGAAAAATATTTACAAAGGAACTGTGTATTATATCATACCCCAATTATATAAAATTTCGTCCTCGAAATTTAAAATAAACACTAAGCTATAAAAGTCGGGAAAACAACTAGAAAAATCAAATATTTGTATGTAATAAGTAAAGCGGCAAAAAAAGGGACGGTCATAAGTAAGAATAAAGACATAACAATTTATAGTAATAAACGGTATATATGCAAATACAACAGAAAATAGAATAACTGTTGGCTATAGTGGCCTCAAGACAATTATTGGATCGCAGGCACGCGATTACAATGATTGAGGAAGGACCTATACAGGTAGAATAGTCTTACTCGAGATGATAGTATGTTTTCTGGTTTGTCTTTATCATCATGTACATGCTTCAGGTGATATTACAGATCACTATTACATGTTGATAGAGCCCATAGGATTCTTACTTGACTACCATAAATGTGATGGCGATTATATATGTGAGTTGGGTGGTCTATAAGCACATCCTTAAAGTGTCCCTAGTCCTAGGAGTTTCGAGACTGGGCATCGATACTCCAAGAGTAGACTAGCGTATACGGATCGAGACCCCAACGAGGGGCGGTGGCCGGTCTTACAAGCCATTGGTGTTAGTTGGTACACTTAAGATATATACAGGTGCTCATTGGGTTATGAGTGCACCGGACGGATTCGCCGGGAACATACTAGTTGGTATTATACCTATTGTCAGATAGCAGTTCCCTGGTGACATGTATACAGGTTAGTCTATCGCCCTGAGATCATCATTTGTATCGTGTGAGTTCCCACTATGCTTTTATTATTTCCCTACCACGGCTCAAAGGAGTCGTGCAAACAGGTTTTAGTTGGGTATAGTCCCGAGCCATATGGAGGCAGTGAGCGGATCGTCAGGGGATTCGTCTCTCCCGGTATTGGGGGTTGATGTTGCGGCATGCACGAGTGGTCATCACCAGAAATCCTCGGCCGAGGTAGAAAAGAATTACCGATCTAGGATCGGTAGTTTCTCAGTTGGTGATAGGTTTCATGCCGACACTAAATGTCAAGTTATTTGGGGTCTGACTTTATCCACCTCCTAGACTTGATATGCGATACTCATAGACGAACGGACATGACTGTATGGATATTGTCACTGTCAGGCTCAGTAGGGTTTCAAGTTGGGTTTGCTCGTCGTCCTCCCTTTCGCTCAATACCTGGGCAGCCGTTACGTACAGCTAGTGCCACTGACGTGCTTGTGGTTAAACCCACTGCCAGCGTATTGACGAGTCTTTAGAGTCCCACATAGAGGGTTTCCTTAATTCGGGCGATACTTTGTAGAGGTCGTATAGTTTTATGGCAGGGTTCGATCATATACGTGCACTTGTGCAAGGATCATGATCGAACGAATAATACTAGTGGGCTTTGGTTTAAGCCGGATCCTTGTATTAAATTGTTGGATTTTTTTCGTCTCGTTGTATTCGTATTCAGTCGGAATACGGATGCAGGTATGTATATACGGATGATGGGTATTCTTGTAATTACAAGTTTACATTAAAGTTTCCATTTCTTTTATTGATTTAAACATTTAGTTTAAATGTTTAATGTGTTAAAAGTGTGAAGTTAAGTTTTCGATTATGAGTGCATGTCTTGGCCTTGTGAATTCATGGTGGCATGTGCTCACTTGGTGCCTCATGGTGTTGGGTGTTGTGTGCATTGATGTTTCTTGTGGTGGGTGGGAGATATTTTAGTGCTGGAGATTTTCTTGTGTTGCTTCAATTTTTACTCACAACACCACAACAAGAAAACAACAGAGCCATTTTTTCCTTTTCCTCACAAGCCACAACACTTTCTTCACAAGCAAAACTTGAGCTCACACTTTACTCCAATGGCAATTCTTTACCTCCACCGTAACATGTCTCATGTGTTGAGCAACCTAGGGTGTATTGAGACAAAGTATTCACACACACTCTCTACTTCATCTTGGGTATCTAGGCTGGAAAACTGGATGCCTGAATTGCTTCGGTTTTGAAGCGGGAGCTCGTATTACTAATCCTCGACATGGATCCTCTTCGACGAGGGAGACCGGAGAGCGAACTTGATCGAGTAAGCTGCGACAAGCTTGGGACAGAGATTGAAGACCGAAGGACACAGATCGATCGGTATAACCTCCTAAACTCCTTAAATAGAACTAGTATAGGATTAATTGTACGATCCGTCGATTAGGGTTCCGTTAGCGCCGTATTTTTAAAGTTTTTGTTCCGCATTTGGCCACGGAATGATGGCCGGAGTGCTGCCGTAACCCTGCATGGTATCAGAACCAAACCATTAAACACTTACTAGTTGGTTTAGACAATGTTAAAGTATCGAAACTGAAACAACTCCGAAACAATACCCGTAGTATTCCAGTTTCTGTCATTTTTTTCATGGTCTTCTAAAAATATTTTAGTAACTGCAGAAGACTACTAACATGACCACTAGACTATACCCCAAATACGGACCAATTGCACCTGAAATGAACCGAGCACATTGCTCTAAAATCTGAGTCGGCCGGCATGGTAAGGGACTTTGGGCTTCGTATTTTTGGTGTGGTCTGGTCTCTGGAATATTGGTTCAGTGGTATTGCTAGTTTGACCCAGTTTTGATATGGATTTATCTAGTTGTTTGGGGGCTATTCGGGGTGTTTCGAAGTCGATATTTCTAACATTGTTTAATGTTTACAGTACTTACATTACTATCTGCGACCGTGAATGTCATTAGATCGGTACAACTTTTCTAATTGCTATAGTTCTTTTAGACGGGTTTGCGAACGTGATATTCGCGTTGATGTTCTGTGTTGTGCTGTGTTTGTTGCAGATTCGCCGTGGTGGATAGATTGGGTGTAATGATAGTACAATTTAGTTTTATTTGTACATTTGATATCGCGGGGCGAGCGTTTGACATGTGGACTGCCGTCACTGCCTGCTTGTATATTATTTATTTGGGGCACGACCGGGTTAAGGTCGATGTCACCGTTGTACATATTTTCTTTTTTGTACTAGGATTACCCCGCGATGGAGTGCACGGATAGCCGGGTTCTGGAGGGCAATGGGTCCGCATGGCGTTGAGAAGGAGGGGGCCTCACTCTAGAATTGGCGGGCTATTCGCCGCACTCGTAGGGGGTACAGGTTGACCTAAGGAGGGGTGCTCAGGTTACCGGATTCCGTGAAGTGCTGGGTGGCCCATTCACTTTGATGAAGGGAGCTGCCTCGCTTCTGGTTCTGGCTGTAACTTTCCACGCTCGTAGGGGTCTAGGTTTTCATTGCGCAGGCTATCCACACGACCAGGGGAACGTCGGGTTTCGCTTGCGGCTCAAAGGAAATCCAGGTCTCCCAGATTATCTATATTGTTCTGTGATGTTGCATTTATCATGCCTGGAGTGATTATTATATATTGTAATATATACTAATAGATGTTGTATATGTTTTACACCCGCGCTAGTCCAGTCCCTGCTCTGTCATTAGTTAAGTAATCTAACGGGTGATGACGGGACCCAGTGGTAAATGCGGATGGCATATACATACATCATATTTTTGTTCTTTTGTGGTGTGATTAATTGACGGGACTGCATTGATTCAGATCAATGCAAGGAAAACAAACCTATTCGATGTTGTTGGAACAATTTTAAAAAGATGTTATTACAAGGACGCTTTTTTTTGTTTTGCACAGCGGTATTCGGTTATGAATATCCAGCACCTCATTCCATGAGGCAAGAGCTGAGATCCCCTCACCGGGAGTGACCCCTTGGGCAGAAGTTTGCGTCAGGATAATAACTTCACTATAGTCAATTACTTTTTTTTGCTTTGCATCGCGGTATTCAGTGAGAATATCCTGCACCTCATTCTACTAGGAAAGAGCCGAGATCCCTTCACCGGGAGTGACCTCTTTAGCAAAGGTTTTCGCCACTATATATTTATAAAAAGCTATCCGGTTCCTTCAACGATATCAAGTTCATTACGTTAAAGGTTTTTCGCTAAACACCATTCGTATCCCTCCGTCATTTCAGACGGGTAGCACTTAGTATTCATGCTATGTTTGTTGGCCTTCGTCATGGAATAGTGTATGGTAGCTATTTGTTACTTTTCTGTTGAATAGATAGATGCGTTGGTTTGGGAAAGTCGTACTACTATTTTGGCCTTCGTCAAGGGTATGTACGGCTGTATTCAAATTAACCTGGACAATGACGGGTAGAACTTGACACATGACTTTTGATATGTTGGCCTTCGTCAAGGTCATAAGAGCATGGGGTAAAAATTTCATCGGGAGTTTCAAACATAGAGGAAACTTGCCAGATATGCGCATACCTTCTGGTGTATGATAACTTGAGTGAATTCCATCAGGTTATGATGCGATGATAGTTGGATCCCGATTCCCACTGATGAGTTGGTTTGCTCCTCGGGTGATTTTAGATGATCCTGACTAATTCTTCTTTCAGGTTTGGAGGAGAATTTGAGGATACAGTGGGAGACATCTTGATTAGATAAAGTGATTGACCATTATGATCTAGGTTAGAGTGCACGTTGAGTGTTTCTTTTCTCTCTCTCTTTTGCAGCGACCATATCCCGACCCTAGACTAGAACTCATAAACCAAGTTAACCGAACCTTCTTAAACCAAATTGACTTTTGGATTGTTAGAGTTGCATACTTCATTGGCACTCCTTCTTTTACCCTTTGGTTTTCTCCGGAACATTCCGTATCAGTACGAAGATATGCATTTTTTGGATATGACTATCGTATAGTTATATACGAACTCGAAGAAACTTGTTTCAAATTCGAGAATGGTTTCTGGTTCTGAAGAAATAGAATAGGACTATTCAGTTGTCTTTTCCTTTTACCTTCTCTCAGGTTATGAGGGCTCCTAGGATTAGGAGAGGGTATACCTATTACGCTTATTGGATAGTCTTCTTCCAAACCATAGGCAGGTGCCGAAAGGTGGGGAAGGAAGAAAACCAATTAGCCTAAATGTGGTGTACAGAAGGTAATAAATAAAGACAAATAAAGGGATTAAAAAGATGGCAAAGTAAATTGTGAATGCTACCATTCACGACGAAACCGCGTATATCATCGCCACTCCCACTTCACCTTCGGTTCTGGAGAAATTGAATATGGTTATTCAGGTTGTCTTTTATCATTACCTTCTCTCAGGTTGCGAGGGCTCCTTGGATAGGGAGGGTACACCTATTACGGTTATTGTATAGTCTTCTTCCAAACCATAGGCTGATGCCGAACGATAGGGAAAGAAGAAAACCATTTAGCCTAAGGGTGGTGTACAGAAGGTAATGAGTAAAGACAAATAAAGAGATTTGGACAGATGATAAAGAAATATACGGTTACAGTCATGAACCTGATAATGGAAGAGGCATTACTAGGAATATCCGGATACCCCTTCGAAACATTTTCATGTTTCAGTTTCACTATGCGTTGTTAAAAGAAAATTGATTTCCCAATTAGATCCTTACTCCAGGGTATGTATTTACCAAGTTTTGATTCTTACATCTGTATGGTTTTATAGATGATGAGTGGGAGTAAGTTATTGGTAATTAGGTGATTATATCCTCATTATATCGGAATTCGTTGTAACTGGTGATATTTGAGGAAATCACCTGGGGTTTTGTCTGACGGCAAATATTTGGTTTTGAATATCCGTTGTTATGCACCAATTTCCAACTGATATATCTGTATGTTTATTTTATAAAGTGAGATATAATTTTTTGAAATTATGTCCATGACATTTACCTATATTAGCTGATGGTTAGGTAAGGAGCATTTAACAGCGGTGTAATTCTTCATAATCATAGTACAGTTTTCAACCTACGAAACACAGTGTTTGAGTTATTCAACTCAGGGGACTTATACAAAGTATTGTATGTTGTTCCGTGTCCATTAGGACAAAGGGGATGGTCCTCCTACTATATTCTGTTTACTTATGACTTCTCCAGATTTAGAAAAGTATTTCGTAGAAATACAAGTTCCATGTTTCGAGAACTTATAGGTATAAGAATAAAGTAGAGAGCCATGTGTTGCAAGTATCAGGATTCTTCAATGTAATTGAAGATGTAGATACTTGCGTTTGGTATTCAGTTGATAGTAATGGTTTTGAAAACTTGCTTCTCTTTCAGGTTACTCATATCTGGATACACTCCTAAGTTGAGTAATGCAGATCGGCCTCTCTTTCTTTAGTTGACATGCACTGGAAATAGCTGCATGATTTGAATCTGGTTCCAATTAAATCAGTGCCTCTGTTTCTATATTATATATAGAATGGTTCATATCTTAACGATGTTAAGGTATATGGAGTTGTCCGGCTTATGCTTAAAACCAGACTTTGGATAACTCAAGGCACGTTTTTGTAATGGCAGTTTGTGGGTTACCCCGGGCAATGACGAGGGTTAACTTTCTACCATCTGGAAGATCAATAGCGATATTGTTCTTGACTCGCCACAGTTTTAGTAAAATGGATTTTTTTTCAGAAAACAGTAGTGGGAGTATGGTAGAAATGGAAGTGATTCCAGAACCACAAACGATTACTAAAAATTTAATAGAACCTAAAAATTCAATCAGGTTTGACATTCCATTAGCCACTCCGCAGATATGGTGGGTAACCTCAGGTGCCCGAGAGGCACTTCGGTATCCTTAAAATGGTGACATGGAGGTTCTTCTTTACCCAGACTTGCCATTACTGCTGTCCTAGACTATGAGACCCGGCAGGAGGATGAGTATATTGTCGTTCTAGACTAGCTTTAGAAATGCACGTGTATATGACTCTGCCAGATGGTTGTTGTAGTCAGTGGGAGCAGCGGAAGCATAGTGGACAAGTAGCTTATATCTATTTATAGACTAAAGTATATATAGCGGAGATAGATCATCTATTTTTGATGTGACAGTCATAGGCTTTGACTTCATCAGAATAGGAGATGGATTTGTTAAGAAGGTAGAAGTGTGTGATGTCCTGGTATTTGGATGACATACACTTTGTAGGAAGAGAATTTCCTTCACTACGATCGGTTATACTGTGGTTGTAACAAAGTGGTTTGTCCATATAGGATTTGGATATTATATCAGGAATTCTGGTTACTACATCTATGGTTTTAGATCTAGATTTGGATAGTTTCCCAATCTGGGTACTTAGACAGTATTCTAAAGGTGTTTTAGAATAGACGAATCCTGGCATGGTAGTGTACCTACAAATGATAGAGTCACCCTCTCTGAAGGTGTCTTACAGAATAAAGGGGAAATGGATGTGCATGATTAGCATATCACTTGCTTAGGCAATTGAGTCAATCATGAGATGTCAAGTACCATACCAGATGTTGTTTTTGCACTAGATGCAATAAGTGTATATTAATCCAAATCCTGGAGAAACGTTCGGAATCGGTTTTTGAAAATAAATGGATGTTCTAGGGATTTGGTAATGACAACCTCCTTTGGGAGACGGTTATAATTCCAGGCTTCCAAGGTGACATGAATGACAGAGTGACTGTCAGAGTTATAGTTATCCCTCTTTTGAAGGGCAGTAGTTTGGACAGGTGGTCCAAGCAGATAACAAGGGAGGCATGCCGCAGGATACTGATTAAATTCAGTTGACGATACAATCTAAGAAGTTTACTAGATTTGGAGTTCATTTGTGAACTGGGTCTCATCAAATATTTAGAAATATTCTAAGACAGATATTGCTCAATTCGGGAGATGGCTTTCCCCGCAAACTTGAGATAAAGAGAGACATAGAAAGAGACATTGGAGCTGATCCACTCACTGAGGTTATTTCTCGAATGCAATAGTTTTACAAACGAGCTTTGTGAAACTGATTAGTAAAGAAGTTGGGTGTTCGGTATCACACGGTCTGTGAGTATGCGACACCGCAATAATTGGCCTTAAGTGCAAGTGGGAGATTGTTGGCTATAGTGCCCTCAAGTTAATTTTTGGATCGCAGGCACGTGATTGCAATGATTGAGGGAGGACCTATACCGGTAGAACAGTCTTAATTGAGTTGATAGTATGCTATCTGGTTTGTCTTTATCATCGTGTACATATTTAAGGTGACATTACAGATCGCTATTACATGTTGATAGAGCCCATAGGATTTTTGCTTGACTATCAGCAGTGTGATGGCGATCATATATGTGAGAGTTGGGTGGTCTATAAGCACATCCTTAATGTGTCCCTAGTCGTAGGAGTTTCAAGGCTGCGCATCGATATTCCAAGAGTAGACTAGCGTATATGGATCGAGACCTCGACGAGGGGCGGTGGCTGGTCTCATAAGCCATTGGTGTTAGTTGGTACACCGAAGATGTATACAGGTGCTCATTGGGTTATGAGTACACCGGACGGACTCGCCGGGAACATGCTACTTGGTAATATACCTATTGTTAGATAGCAGTTCCCAGGTGATATGCGTACAGGTTATTTTATCGACCTGAGATCGTCATTTGTCTCATATGAGTTCCCACTATACTTTGATTACTTCCCTACCACAGCACAAAGGAGTCGTGCAAACAGGTTTTAGTTGGGTACAGTCCCAAGCCACATGGAGGTGGCGGATCGTTAGGGGATTCGTCTCTCCCGGTATTGGGGGTTGATGTCACGGGGTGAACGGGTGGCCATCACCAGAAATCCTCGGCCGGGATAGACGAGAATTATCAATCTAGGATCGGTAGTATCTCAGTTGGTGATAGTTTTCATGTCGACACTAAATATCAAGTTATTTGACTTTATCCACCCGTAGACTCGATATGCGATACTCATAGACGAACGTACCAGACTTTACGGATATTGTCACTGTCAGGTTCAGTAGGGTTTCAGGATGAGTTTGCTCGTCGGCCTCCCTTTCGCTCAGTACTTGGGCAGCCGTTACGTAAAGCTAGTGCCACTGACGTGCTTGTAGTTCAACCCACTGCCAATGTATTGACGAGTTTTTAGAGTCCCACATAGAGGGTTTCCCATATTCGGGCGAAACGTTGTAGAGGCCGTATAGTTTTATGGCAGGGTTCGATCATATACGTGCACTTGTGCACGGATCATGATCAAACGGATAATACTAGTTGGCTTTGGTAGCCAGATCCTAGTATTATATTGTTGGATTATTTTCGTCTCGTTGTATTCGTTTTCAGTCGGAATACGGATGCATGTATGTATATACGGATGAGGGGTATTCTTGTTATTCGTTACAAGTTTACTTTAAAGTTGCCATTTCTTTTATTGATTTAAATGTTTAATGTGTTAAAAGTGTGAAGTTAAGTTTTGGATTATGAGTGCATGTCTTGGCTTATGCATTCATGGTTGCATGTGCTCACTTGGTGACTCATGGTGTTGGGTGTTGTGTGCATTGATGTTTCTTGTGGTGGGTGGCAGATATTTTAGTGTTGGAGATTTTCTTGTGTTGCTTCAATTTTTACTCACAACACCACAACAAGAAAATAACAAAGCCATTTTTTTTCTTTTCCTCACAAGCCATAACACTTTCTTCACAAGCAAAACTTGAGCTCACACTTTACTCCAATGGCAACTCTTTACCTCCACCCTAACATGTCTCATGTGTTGAGAAACCTAGGGTGTATTGAGACAAAGTATTCACACACACTCTCTACTTCATCTTGGATATCTAGACTGCAAACTGGATGCCCGAGTTGCTTCGTTTTTGAAGCGGAAGCCCGTATTACTAATCCTCGACATGGATCCTCTTCGGCGACCGGAGAGCGAACTTGATCGAGGAAGCCGCGACAAGCTTGGGACAGGGATTGAAGACCGAAGGACACGGATCGATCGGTATAATCTCTTAAACTCCTTTATATAGAACTAGTATAGAGTTAATGGTACGATCCGTCGATTAGAGTTCCCTTAGTGCCGTATTTTTAAAGTTTTTGTTCCACGTTTGGCCACAGATTGATAGCCGGGCGCTGCCGTAACCCTACAATTACAATAATAAACAATAGTGAAGGATTAGCTGATAAGCCTTAAGAACCAAAACTATTTTGGTGAAACTACAACTCAAACAAGTACAAAATAACTTTAGAATATTTATAAGGTAAAAGTGTCGAAAAGATAAATGAAGAATAAGTGAGCTATTAATGAAAGCAAAAAAGTGACATGTAAACTAAAAGCATTAATATGAAACAATTGAAATTACCTTCTTTTTTTTGACTTGATAAGATATATTTGAAGTGTGGATATATTAGTAATTTAAAACAGAAAAAGAATGAACCATATATTGGATTAATAACATTTTGAATGTAAAGGGAAAAATATATAAGAACAATATATAACTTAGAGTAATAGTATAAAAGAGATATGAAGCGATAAGATAAACGAAATATAGCATGACAAATGCCAGTAAGGAAATCATATACACGAAATAGCCAAGAATGAAAATATTGTAGACAAAACAAAACAAACTTATATAAATTGAGCAAGCACAAAACAATAGAGGAGGGATACTGATAAGGTAAGAAAATATTGTGAGGGAGAGTAATTCAAATGGTATAAATATGACTAGTCGCCAAACTAGATAACAATAGATAAAGTAAAGAAAAAGACTAGTTTATATATATATATATATATATATATATATATATATATATATATGTCCGGAGAAAATAAAATATAAGGAAATAAAGATAAACTGAGACAGAGATGATATATGTATGAAATAAATAAACAAACTACTATCATGCGGAATAACGATAATTGTATTAGAGATCATAGAAAATGAAGTACAATCATAAGTAACCAAACGAAGATATGAAAATGAAAAATAGCTATCATAAACAAGAATAAAGCAAAGAGAAACTATGTAGATAATCAAGATAAAACGTGTACAAAAGAAAAACTAAATAGTTAATAAACTTAATTTTAGGAGTTAAACAAGAGATCACTAATAAACTAGCTGAATATAAACGATAACACTATAATAGAATGCTAAAGTAAGGTAGAGTAGTAGTTAAATTGAGATGGCAATCTGTAGTTAAAAGTAGAGAAAAGTTCAAACAAGATGTATGAAGAATAACACAACATATTAAGAATCTTGTGTTGGGTCCGTTGCATTCAAACTAAGAAGTTCAACAGATACAAGATTTTAAACGAAAGAAAATAGCTACTAAATAGAGTAACCATGTTTTTATTGAAAGCAAGAAAGGTGATAACTCTGCGTCGATATCTAACTCGCTTCAATCTCGTAAAGCATGTCTGAATCTGGTGTTGGGTCCGTTTCATCCTTGAAATTCAAGATACGAAAACAACCAAGCCGCTCAAGCAGATGTGGAAGGTGTTGACGAATCTCCTCCTTGCATATCTTTCCTTTTAGGGCAACCATTGACAAGATGTTCGTTGGATCCACAAATCAAGCACTGCCCTTTGGCCCGGCGACAGTCCCTCTGAAGGTGTCATGGCCACTTGCAATAACCACAAATTTGGGTTCTTCGCTGCATCTGTTGCCGAGGAACAAATGAGCGCTTCATCTGCACACCTCCTCTTTGCTTAATAGGAATTCCCCTACGATTGGAAACTCCTCCTAATGTCCGAACCATTTTCCTTCTTAATCCTTTATCCAAGAGATCGTTTGTTCCTTCCTGGGCTTCCATTAAGCCTTGCAGTACACCCAAAATCTCGATGGTCTGACTCTCACTACTACAAATAAGGGTTGCCCCTACGGACTAAAAATTGCCCCTACGGAGTTATGTGTAGGTACTTTTTTCCCTACGGATTAGGCCGTAGGGACAAAAAAATTATTTTATTTAAGGTTTTTTAAAATAGATTTCTTGTACCTACGGATGAATCCGTAGGGCCAAGTAATAGCCCTTACGGATACATCCGTAGGTACATATCCGTAGGGGCAAAATATCTGAAATCCTGATATTTTGCACCTACGGATACCACCGTAGGGGCATTTGTTTATCCCTACGGATATATCCGTAGGGGCACACCCAACCCCCTGAAACTGAGATCAGGAGGAAAATATCAGTTATTCTGATATTTGGCCCCTACGGATTAAACCGTAGGGGCAACCTTTGTACCTACAGATTAATCCGCAGGTACATATTATCTGTTTTTTTTAAAAAAAAGGGCTGCCTGATTTTTTCTCGCCCTGTGCACAATAATATATACATCAATCAAATATAAAATTAATCATCACACAACATATATCGCAGTATTCATAATCACATCTCACGCATATAATATACAAAAGAAACCAAAAAACTGAATATGATATAAATATAAACCAATATCAATATCGTCCAAAATGTTTCAAAATGTAGTACAATATGTATCATATAAATAAATACATGTTTCAAAAAATAATAATCAAAAAGCTACCCTAGTCGGTCCAGCTCCACCTCTGATAAACGCTAGAATCTGGCGCGCCTGCTCCTCGGTCAATAAACCATGCAATTCGGCGCGTGCGGGAGTCTGAGCGGGCTATGGACCTGGCGATGTGGTCTGCGCAGCCACCGTCGAGGTAGTGGCTTGCGGAGCAGCGGCTGCGGGAGTCTGAGTGGGCGGTGGAGCTATAGGAGCTGTCTGCGGAACCGCAGCCGATGTAGTGGCTTGAGGAGCCGTAGCCGAAGGAGATGCATGTGGAGGCTCGGCCGATGTACCCTGTTGCGTCTGGACCTAACGTGTATAATAAGCGTATAAGAACTGTGTATTATTCGAATTCATATCATTATCAAGTTATTTCGAAACCCCATTTGGATATCTAGTTTCGAAAACCGTAGTTTATTTTAATTAGATATGTATGTATGATTAATCAAACCTAAGTCTACAACCAAATAAGCTCAGGCTACGTACTAATATTGGATATGTTGATATCTATAATATGACATGATATTTTACTATAAAGTAGTATACATACCAGCATCTCCTTCAACTCCTGAATGGTGGCCTTCAAGCTCTCCAGTTCCTGCTGGACACGTCGCTCACTGGAGACGGAGGAAGTAACCGCCGGGGTAGAGTCCAACCTCATATGGGCCCTGCTAGGGCCCAGTCCCCGGCCTCTCTCCCAACCTCCGTGGTGCCCTTCGTGTGCGGTGTCCAGGACAGGGGTCAGCAGCGTCGGATCGCTCTGTCCGGTAAAATCGACCCCCGAGGCCTCGGCCTGCTCAACCACTTGCTCCTACACCCACATTAAGCAATAAAGTATAAGTATAAAATTTAAATTTGAACCTTCCAAAACCAAAATTTCAAATATGGGTTGAATAAATATTAACACTGTTAGGTCCACGTTACCTCTCCCGGTACTTTCGGGGTTGCGGAAACGGTAAAACAAAAAAATTTCTGAGCATTGGTAACATGGACCGTAAAAGCTGGATCTTTGCTAAACTACACACTAGCATCCTAACTAGAGGTTTATCTACTCGGGTAGGGGTTATACCTCAACTTGAACTCCTTCTCTTCTTGTTGTTCTTCTCCTTGCTTGCTCTTTGTGGTAGTTTGAATGGCTTCCCCCTCCTCGTCTCCTCTTTGTCGAAGATAGATCCACCTGAGGGCTTCATCCTTGGGCTCCTTTCTCGATCTTGAGAGAACTAAGGTACCGGCTTGCTAGACCTTCTACCTTAGAGTTAGTAGAGTGTGCTTTGGGGTGTTATATCTTCAAGGAGATGATTCTCAACACATGAGATTTGCTCTCCTTGAACTAGAGGAGGAAGAAGATGAAATGAAGAGAGAGAAACCAAATGATAGAATGATATGGTAATTTTTTACAACCATAACATATATGTTATTTTCTAATAATAATATTAATTCAAAATGAAAAAGGTGATGGATGGATTGAAGAGACCATTATCATATCACAATAAATGAATTTTGCAAAGATCAAAGAGCATCTAAAAAGGGTAATGATGATGGTCAATGTTTCAAACCTAGTCAACTAGTCAACCATGGTCAACAGGTCAACAAACCCAACCATGACACAATTTCATTTAATTAATATTATTAATTGATAAATCACAAGATCATTAGGGTTTGGAAAAAGACGACTGTCAACTGTGCATACACACCCGTTCCAAAACCCTAATGAACAAACTCTTCCTCCGCCTCAATCAACTGTGCATACACACCCGCATTCATGTTCGGAGGAACATGAACACAATGAGATAAAACTAACCCCAAAGCATATACTAGGATCCGGCTCAAACCAGAGCCCGCTAGTAATGACTGTCCGGACACCAAACGTGCACATGTGCGCGGATGTGAACGAACCCTGTCGCAAAATCATGCGACCTCTACTCTGTTTTACCCAAAGGCGAGTAACCCTCTGTGTGGGACTCTAAAGACTCGACACTACGCTGGCAGTGGGGTTAACCACAGACCGCAAGCGGCACTAGCTGTACGTAACGGTCCCCAGGTAGATGCCGATAAGAAGACTGATGAGGTGAATCCATCCGAACTCCTACTGAGTCTGTATGTGACAATCTCCGTACAGTCCGGTCTGTTTGCCTAATACATCGCATGGAGGGCCTAGGGGGGCGGTAAACGTCAGTCTCCTAATAGAGGTACAAGTCGTGTCGGAGTGAAGCCCAGAACACCCTGAGATAACACTGGAAACCTACCAGTATATCTCGCTTGCCCTGGCCAGGGACTACTCGTGTAATGGATCTCCTAGACACAGCGCGATGTCAACCCCCAATATCGGGAGAGACGAATCCTGTCTAACTGTCACTGCCTCTAAGTGCTTCGGGACTGCTCCCAACTACTACCTGTTTGCACGACTCAGTAGAGCCGTGGTAGGGTAGTAATCAAAGAGCAGTGGGAACACACTTGAGGCGAAGTGATAGTGTCAAGTCAGCAGACTAAGCTGTACTCATGTCACCTGAGAACTGATAACTGACGATAGGTATAATACTAACCATCAGTTCCCGACGAGTCCTGTCCAGTGTACTCGTAACCTAAAGAGCACCCGCATACTATCTCAAGTACGACGTACTGACGGCTGTGGGACAGACCGTCTCCCGTGCTGGGATGAGAAGCGCATACGCTAGTCTACTCCGGAGTATCGATGCCTTGTCTCGATAATCCCATGAGTAGGGACGTGTATAAGGATGTGCTTGTGGAGTACCCAGCCCCCACGAGTGTGATCGCCATCACAACGCCGGTAATCAAGCAAAGATCCTAAGGGCTCTACTAATGCGTATAGGTGATATAATAAAGAAACACACATGTACACTTTAAAGCAGAGACAAACCAAGTAGCATACTACTATATCGAGCAAGATTGTCTGTACAACTGTGAATATCCCAAGCTTCCATCAAGTAATATACATACTAGTATGATACAGTAATGGCCTCTAGGGCATATACACTAACAATCTCCCACTTGCACTAAGGCCATGTACTGGCGTATCGAAGACCAATCATCTCGATCAGCTGCTCGAACTGAGTCTGGGGTAAGGCCTTCGTGAATGGGTCCGCTGTGTCGTCCTTTGTGTCCACTCTCCGCACCTCGATCTCCTGGCGATCAATGATCTCCCTGATCTGGTGATACCGCCTTAAGATGTGCCTGGATTTCTGATGGGACCTTGGTTCCTTCTCTAAAGCTATAGCCCCATTGTTATCGCAATACAAAGGTATTGGGTCTACAATGGACGGAACCACCTGAAGATCAATAATGAACTTCTTCATCCAGACCGCCTCTTTTGCGGCATCGCTTGCAGCAATGTATTCAGCCTCCATCGTCGAGTCTGCGACGGTATTCTGTTTGGAACTCCTCCAACATACCGCCTCTCCGTTGAGGGTAAACATAAAACCCGAGACAGACTTGCTTTCATCTTTGTCACTCTGGAAGCTTGAATCGGTAAAGGACTCGACCCTGAGGTCTCCATTACCGTAAACTAGGAACATCTCCTTAGTCCTTCTCAGGTACTTGAGAATGTTCTTCACTACTGTCCAGTAGTCCTCCCCTGGGTCTGACTGATACCGGCTTACTGCGCTCAGCGCGTAAGCTACATCTGGTCTTGTACATAGCATCGCATACATTATAGATCCTACCGCCGAAGCGTAGGGTATAGTGCTTATGCGAACCCTCTCCTCGTCAGTCTTAGGAGGCATCTTATTGGAGAGGGTAATTCCGTGCAATGCGGGTATGTTACCGCGCTTGGAACCCTCCATACTAAATCTCTTTAGTATGGTCTCTATGTACCTGAGCTGCGAAAGTCCCAGTAGTCTCTTGGATCTATCTCTATAGATCTTGATCCCCAGAATGTACGAGGCATCACCCAGGTCCTTCATGGAGAACCTTTGTGACAAAAATAGCTTGACCGATTGTAGCATAGGAATATCATTTCCTATCAAAAGAATGTCGTCCACGTACAAGACTAGGAATACGACAGTTCGTCCTACAATCTTCTTATAGACACAGGGTTCATCTTCGTTCTTGATGAAATCAAATTCCTTGATTGCCTCATCAAAACAGATGTTCCAGCTCCGCGATGCCTGCATTAATCCATAAATGGATTTAAGCAATTTGCACACCTTTCCGCTGCTCCCACTGTCTACGAAACCTTCTGGTTGATCCATGTAAACGCACTCTTCCAAACAACCGTTTAGGAAAGCCGTTTTAACATCCATCTGCCAGATTTCATAGTCATGGAAGGCAGCAATGGCAAGTAGGATCCGAATGGATTTGAGCATAGCCACCGGAGAAAAAGTATCATCATAGTCCAAACCAGGTTTTTGACGAAAACCTTTTGCAACGAGTCTAGCCTTATAGATTTCCACCCGCCCATCTACACCAATTTTCCTTTTATAGATCCATTTGCATCCAACGGGTTTTACCCCAGGTGGAGCAATTTCCAAGGTCCACACTTTATTGGAGTACATGGACTCCATTTCGGATTGCATTGCCTCCTGCCACTTATCAGAGTCCCTACTAATAATGGCCTTCCTGAAACTGGTAGGGTCATCTTCTTCCAAGATGCAATCCTCTCGATCCCCGTCTATGAGAAAACCGTAGTATCTCTCGGGCGGATGAGAAATCCTACCAGATCTGTGGAGTGGCTGAGGTTCGTTTGGGGTTATTGAATTTTCTGGTTCTGCTAAATCCTCAGTTTGAGTTTGTGGATCAGATATTTCATCCAGTTCTACCGTGCTCCCACTTATTTCTTTTGCAAGAAATTGCCACTCTAAAAAAGTGGCGCGACGAGCAACAAACACCTTCTGTTCCTCAGTGTGGTAGAACAGATATCCCAGAGAATTTCTAGGATATCCCACAAACTTGCATAAAACTGACCGTGCCTTAAGCTTGTCCGGTTTTTGTAATTTTACATAGGCCGGACAACCCCATATCTTAATTCTTTCAATATATGGTTTCTTACCACTCCATATTTCATATGGAGTCTTAGGCACGGATTTAGACGGAACCTGATTCAGTAAGTATGCAGTTGTATCTAGCGCAAGTCCCTAGGATGAAAGAGGTAACTCAGCATTACTCATCATGGATCGAACCATATCCAACAGGGTACGATTCCTCCTCTCCGATATACCGTTGTACTGTGGTGTATAAGGAGGAGTAAGCTGAGAGAGAATACCATTCTCTTTTAAGTAATCTCGGAATTCCGTGCTTAAGTACTCCCCTCCCTTATCAGACCGGAGGATCTTGATACTTTTGCCTGTCTGGTTCTCTACTTCATTTCTAAATTCCTTGAATTTCTCAAAAGTTTCAGATTTGTGTTACATCAGATACACATGTCCGAACCTAGAGAGATCGTCAGTGAATGTGATGAAGTACGAGAACCCACCCCTTGCATGTATAGACATTGGACTACACACATCACTGTGTACGAGTCCCAAGAGCTCTGTTGCTCTTTCTCCATGTCCGGTGAACGGAGATTTGGTCATCTTCCCTTTGAGACAAGACTGACAAGTTTCATAAGGCGAAAACTCGAACGTATTCAAGAGTCCATCTTTATGCAACTTACTCAGTCTTTTCTCTCCGATATGACCAAGTCTACAATGCCACAAGTAGGATTCATTCGTATCTGAATTCTTCCTCTTGCGTGTGTTTTGTATATTGAGAACTGTATTCCGATTTAGAACGTAGATACCATTACACAGTGTACCCTCTGCAACCAGTACCTTATGAAGGTAAATGTTCATGATATTCTTGTCAAGAACAAAGTTATATCCATCTTTATCGAGTAAAGAAACTGATATGATGTTGCAAACCATGGAGGGTATATAGTAGCAATCGTTCAAAATCATAGTCTTGCCATTTGGCAATACTAGGTGATATTCACCGACGGCTGCCGCATTAACTTGTGCTCCGTTCGCTACTCTGAGCGACATATCACCCGGTGCAACTTTCCTACTTTTTCTCAGTCCCTGTAATAAATTACAGATATGAGATCCTGATCCGGTATCAAGTACCCAGGAGGTAGGGCTGACCGTAAAACAGTTCTTAATTATAAGAACACCTGAAGTAGATGCAAAACCATGCTTCTTCTTCAACTGGGTATCCTTGGAATCCATACAATCCCCTTTCCCTTGCTCATACTTATGACTGTTGTCACAAGTTAGAGCCGAACCAACGTTCCCCAGCCCCGAATAAGAATTCAGATCGGTCAAGCGATACATTTTATTATCTTGATTAGGGCGTGAAATGGTTGCTACCTGGAGAGAGAGAAAAGAAACACTCAGCGTGCGCTCTTGCAAGATTAGATTGGTTTATTAGTTTATCTAACCAGGATGTCTCCCACTGTTTCCTCAAATTCTTCTTAAAACCTTTTAAAAGAAGAACTAGTCGGGATTTAATTCACATCACAATACTTGCTTAACCTTTCAGCCAGGCTAGTGTCGGTACTTCGAGGGAGGTTTTCCAACACTTTCGCGAAGTTCCTTAATTTAAGAACCCCTTTTCCCTGGGGGCGTAGCCCCGCTAACACCTTTCTAGACACCTATTAGGTTTATAGCATTGATCGTTAAGTGAAAGTAATCTCCCGAGAGTAATCCAACTCATCAGTGGGATGGGGATCCAACTGTCATTGTGTGATAACCTAGATGGATTCCACTCTAGTCACCACACTCCAGAAGGTATGCTAAATCTGCAAGTTTCAGTTTCTTTAGAAACTCCCGATGTGGTTTTTGCCCCTAACGGTTTATGACCTTGACAATGCCAACATATCATGAACCGCTAGTCAAGTTCGGCCCGTCATTATCTTGATTAACTTAGACCCACTCGCATAACTCTTGACAATGCCAACATAGCTATGCGACTGTCCTAAATAATCCGAAAAATAAGGCTGCAAATAAGCAATACTTAGCTACCGATCACTACGCCTTGATAATGCAAAATACGTAGCTCGAATACTAAGTAGTACTTGTAGGAAATGACGGATGGGTACGGTTGGGTTTTTGGCGAAAAACCTGTTAACGTAATGAACTTGATATCGTTGAAGGAACATGATTGCCTTTTTGAAAATATAGTGGCGAAAACTTTTGCTAAAGAGGTCACTCCCTGTGAAGGGATCTCGGCTCTTTCCTCGTCGAGTGAGGTGCTGGGCATTCATAAGATGAATACCTCGATGCAAAGCAAGAATGATCGACTATAGTGAAGTCATCGCTCTGACGCAAACTTTTGTCCAAGGGGTCACTCCCGATGAGGGGATCTCGGCCCTTGCCTCGTCGAATGAGGTGCTGGGCATTCATAACCGAATACCGCGATGCAAAACAAAAATGAACGTCCTTGCAATAACAGATTTTTGAAAAACTTGTTCCAACAACGTCTTTTAGGTTTATTTTCTTGCATTAGTTCTTTTAATGCGTCCCATCATTTAAATCCTACCATAGCAGAAAACAACCAAAATATGACGTACGCTTATGCCATTCGCATTCGCCACGGGGCCCCGTCATCACCCGTTAGGTTACTTAACTAACGACAGAGCGGGGGCTGGGCTAGCGCGGCTGAAAAACACAAGCAACGCCTAAATAGTTATTATATATAGATATATAGCAATGATAGCCAATCCAGATCACAGATGAACACTTTGGATATACTAGGAACCCGCGATTCGTTCGAGCCTGCAACGAAAAGCGGATTACACGGTCGCGATGAATAGCCAATACCCCACCCAAGACCCCTACGGGTGCGGCAAACTACCCGCCAAGTACCCGAAGCGAAGCAACCTCCCTCAACGCCGTGAGTAGGCCACTCGGCACTTTGAGATACCCGGTAGTTTGTGCACCTCCTCCATGGGTCTATCCTAGGAGCAAAAAACAGTAAAAATAATTATACAATGACGGCTACAACCCCGACCCGGTTGTGCGGTCATACAAATAATATTACATCAATTTACAAATTTATTACATGAATGAAAGAAAAAAGAAATTCTCATCTCACATCCACTCCGGCTATTCATCCGCGACAATCCAACGAGTTCATATACACATACCATCAATAACACAGATCACAGATATGTATAACCCCCACTAATCAACGTATAGCGATTAGTAGACGTTCAATACACATATAACATTACAGATATAACCATTAGCCAAAGTCTACAGAACATCGACAAAAAAAATACGGATTTTTAAGCCCCAAAAAAAAATTTTGCTTTCTGGAAAATCCGGGCTGAAAAATCATATTTCAAAAATCCCAAAATACCCATATAAGAACACTGCAGAAAAGAAAATCGCCAACCGAGTTAACTCGGTCGCGTTTCCGCGGCATAAGCAAGCTTATGCCGCGGAACCGCGGCGCTTTAACCGAGTTAGGTGACCATTTTTCTTCAGTTTTCTATAAAAAGCCTGAGCTGATTTTTAGTGTATGATTTATTAATTTTGGAACAGATCTGAAAATCGGCAGAAACTTGAAATTTCCGGGGTGTTTTGCGGTTTTTCGTCCAGTCGAAATTCTAAATACTTTGCTAACATGCTAGGGTGTGTTTAGTTAGGCTCTGATACCACTGTTAGGTCCACGTTACCTCTCCCGGTACTTTCGGGGTTGCGGAAACGGTAAAACAAAAAATTTTCTGAGCATTGGTAACATGGACCTTAAAAGCCGGATCTTTGCTAAACTACACACTAGCATCCTAACTAGAGGTTTATCTACTCGGTTAGGGGTTATACCTCAACATGAACTCCTTCTCTTCTTGTTGTTCTTCTCTTTGCTTGCTCTTTGTGGTAGTTTGAATGGCTTCCCCTCCTCGTCTCCTCTTTGTCGAAGATAGATCCACCTGAGGGCTTCATCCTTGGGCTCCTTTCTCGATCTTGAGAGAACTAAGGTACCGGCTTGCTAGACCTTCTACCTTAGAGTGAGTAGAGTATGCTTTGGGGTGTTATATCTCCAAGGAGATGATTCTCAACACATGAGATTTGCTCTCCTTGAACTAGAGGAGGAAGAAGATGAAGTGAAGAGAGAGAAACCAAATGATAGAATGATATGGTATTTTTTTTTACAACCATAACATATATGTGATTTTCTAATAATAATATTAATTCAAAATGAAAAAGGTGATGGATGGATTGAAGAGACCATTATCATATCACAATAAATGAATTTTGCAAAGATCAAAGAGCATCTAAAAAGGGTAATGAAGATGGTCAATGTTTCAAACCTAGTCAACCATGGTCAACAAGTCAACAAACCAAACCATGACACAATTTCATTTAATTAATATTATTAATTGATAAATCACAAGATCATTAGGGTTTAGAAAAAGACGACTGTCAACTGTGCATACACACCCGTTCCAAAACCCTAATGAACAAACTCTTCCTCCGCCTCAATCAACTGTGCATACACACCCGCATTCATGTTCTGAGGAACATGAACACAATGAGATAAAACTAACCCCAAAGCATATACTAGGATCCGGCTCAAACCAGAGCCCGCTAGTAATGACTGTCCGGACACCAAACGTGCACAAGTGCGCGGATGTGAACGAACCCTGTCGCAAAACCATGCGACCTCTACTCTGTTTTGCCCAAAGGCGAGTAACCCTCTGTGTGGGACTCTAAAGACTCGACACTACGCTGGCAGTGGGGTTAACCACAGACCGCAAGCGGCACTAGCTGTACATAACGGTCCCCAGGTAGATGCCGATAAGAAGACTGATGAGGTGAACCCATCCGAACTCCTACTGAGTCTGTATGTGACAATCTCCGTACAGTCCGGTTTGTTCGTCTGATACATCGCATGGCGGGCCTAGGGGGCGGTAAACGTCAGTCCCCTAATAGCGGTACAAGTCGTGTCGGAGTGAAGCTCAGAACACCCTGAGATAACACTGGAAACCTACCAGTATATCTCGCTTGCCCTGGCCAGGGACTGCTCGTGTAATGGCTCTCCTAGACACAGCGCGATGTCAATCCCAATACCGGGAGAGACAGAATCCTGTCTAACCGTCACTGCCTCCAAGTGCTTCGGGACTGCTCCCAACTACTACCTGTTTGCACGACTCAGTAGAGCCGTGGTAGGGTAGTAATCAAAGAGCAGTGGGAACACACTTGAGGCGAAGTGACAGTGTCAAGTCAGCAGACTAAGCTGTACTCATGTCACCTGAGAACTGATAACTGACGATAGGTATAATACCAACCATCAGTTCCCTACGAGTCCTGTCCAGTGTACTCGTAACCTAACGAGCACCCACATACTATCTCAAGTACGACGTACTGACGGCTGTGGGACAAACCGTCTCCCGTGCTGGGATGAGAAGCGCATACGCTAGTCTACTCCGGAGTATTGATGCCCTATCTCGATAATCCCACGACTAGGGACGTGTACAAGGATGTGCTTGTGGATTACCCAGCCCCCACGAGTGTGATCGCCATCACAACGCCGGTAATCAAGCAAAGATCCTAAGGGCTCTACTAATGCGTATAGGTGATATAATAAAGAAACACGCATGTACACATTAAAGCAGAGACAAACCAAGTAGCATACTACTATATCGAGCAAGATTTTCTGTACAACTGTGAATATCCCAAGCTTCCATCAAGTAATATACATACTAGTATGATATGGTAATGGCCTCTAGGGCATATACACTAGCAAACACTTACGCAATACTCCTGGGTAGCGACGTCGGGATATCGAGGCTCGCCCGTGGCGGGATCTGTCGAGGTGCCGTGGACAACAAGATATGCGGACAGCACGCTCGGTGTACCACCTTGCGCCACGGTCTGAGCTGTCTGCAATATTAGAAAATAACTCTTAATATTAGATATATTAGAAAATAACTCTTAATATTGCAGAATATCACAAAGGTCGGTCTATTGTAATTTACCGATAACTCCATCGCTCGAGTAATATTTCTCGAGCCACCTGTGTAAGTGGGGCGACCCTTCTTCGCCGACATCCTGTTCTCTGTATTCTGAGCGGCCTGTTTCTGCACAACGCATTAACATTTAGTTTTCTAATTAAGGAACACAAAAAAATAAATTATATCCTAAACAATGAATTACATTTAAAATACATACCTGTTTGCGTTGGGAGTCGAAATATTCGCACAATAGAGGCCATGTCTCTACGTAGACTCTCGCAAACGCCGGAGTAGATAGGAGGGCCGCTCTCTCTACCTCGGAGGTCGCCATCCACAGGGAGTAGCAGTCGGCCTTCAGCTCATTCCTGTTGTATCGGACCTTGGTATGCATGTTCTTCATCAGGCCATTGTACAGAGCATGAAGGTCGAGCACCCTCCCAGGGTGATCAGGGTCGGGTACAGGCTGAAAATCGTAATCCGACTGAAAATACAAAAAAAAACATTGTTATTAGATTGCAAGTGTTAATAATAAATATATTGGATAAATCAAATGAAAATATATATTAATACGTACCCGAGCCTGATCAAAGAAGAGGGCGAATGAGCGCCGGTGCTGCTCGCCCCACTCAACGTGAAGTGGATAGTTCTTCACGAGCCGGCTCTCGTCCCCCATATACCGGCCGAACCTCTCGGCATGAGGACTGGTATAGCGATAGTCAAGGGTAAAAAGGAGGGGGAATGCTGCCTCCCCCTAGCTCTGTCAGGCTTCAGCCTATGGGACTGATTCGGGCCTCGAGTCCCCCTCTAGGGATGGAGAGGCCCTGCGTCTGCAAGAAATATTAAGACAAAGTTATATTAAGAAATCAAGGTTAAACGAAAATTGAAGTGTGATATATACCTCCGGTGACTAAAGCACGAGCCTGGGCCCGGGCAGCAGCACGAGCGGGACGATAGTTCCTCTGGTGAGGAACAGCTGGGGTCCCGGATGCGGTCGCATCCCCTCCAACTAGAAAATAAATATTGACGCTAAATTTCCATGAAGTTCATATTTATTCTATAGAGCATATGTAAAATGAATAAATATTTTATATTTATTCATACTAACCTGCAGACGATGTGGAGGGTATGGAAGTGGCAGGAGTGGCCCCTGCGTCAGATGTGGACGCACCACCTATAATTAGGAATTAAAAATAGATTATATAAGTAATTGCAAAAAGAATGTGTAGATCAATAATATAACGTTCTAAATCAATATGCATGCACTATAGGATATATAAATATAGCCGCAGGTGCGGTGGTGTCACCACCTACAGCTAGACAATAATAAAAATTGCTAAGTAAGAGCAAAAGGAATGTGTGTATATTTATGATATAGCATTCTAAATCAATATACATGCACTATATGATATATAAACATACCTGGAGGAGCGGGAGTGGCCTCTGTCCCTGATGTAGACGCATCACCAACAACTAGACAATCAAACATTGACAATATAAGTAATTTTGACATAAACAGGCATGAATATCTGTAATATTACATTCAAAATGGATATGCGTGCAGTATACCTGGATGTGTGGCAAATCCACACGAAAGGAGGCATCCGAAGGGGTCTCCGATCTGGGTGCAATACCGGCCCTCTGAAGCTCCCTACGGAGCTCTCAGGGCGGCAGAACCGCTCTGCCTCTGCCTCTGCCGCGGCTGGAGCTCCTGCCGCCCCTCGCTGCTCCCGACATCGTCATCAAATCTAGATAAACGGTTCGTGGACACATTAGACAATCATTAAAAGTATTGACTATATATGTATAGATCGTAAAATGTGAAGTAATAATATAACATTACAGATAACCTTTTTCGTTTCGTGGGCGCATTATACATATCTACTTGGATTTCATCGTCGATGTCATTTCTAACCCACGTAACTTCATGATCGGCCGAAGACAACCCATCCTTCGAAACAGACGGTCGGAGCACTCTAAGCCTTCTCTCTTCTTCGTCCTAATCGCTGTCCTCGAATTCTGGGACATCGTAGACATCTCTAGGTTTCCATCGGCATACAACACTCCATCCCGGATGTTTCAAACACTGTGAGTAGTATACTTGGAACGCTTGGTTCGGAAAGATAAACGGATCTTCCTGACCGTAAAATCGAAGTGTGTTCACACCGGTCAATCCATATTCATCTTTCCAAGTCCCAAGATTGCTTCTCCACTTGTCCGTATCGGTTCGCGTATCGTACCAAGTACACTGGAATATATAAAAGGGTTCTGATCGTCCGGGATAGTGGATGCCGAGTATACAATTTAAGTACCCATAATAAATCATACCGTCCGATCCTACCATCGCAATCCCACAATTCTGAGTAGTTCTAGATGTTTCTATGTCCTTAACTTCGAATTTGTATCCAAGGACACCAAATCCTTTGCAATATGCAACCTCCATACTAGGAAATTGAGCTAAACATCTTGAATCACTCTCAAATGATACAGACAAGTTCGGATCGTGGATCTAACAAAACAAATTTTATGAAAAATACATAACGATACAGGTTTAGATTAAAACTGATAGCAATAAAATGTTATTCGAATAACTTACATGATCTGTGACCCAATCACAAAAATTATCCTGATGATATTTTTCCAATTGTTCTTCGTTCCAATCAGGATGCCCCTCACGTACCTCGTTAAAATGAATTCTGTTTTTGACAAATAATGGTGACATTAATATTATATCATTTCATACACACACAAACACAGATATAACAATTAATCCAAAAAAAACTTACTCTCTAATTTGTTCAAGACATGCGCAATTAAGCAAAATAAACCGGTATATCTTGTTGATAAACATAGTGACTACCCTCTTATACTCGGCTTTACCATATGGCCCGTCTTGAATTCTTCGAGGCCGGTTAAGTCTTGTCTCAATGTTCTCGTCCAGATAGCGGGGAATAAAATGTGGTTGCTTCATCAAGAAGATAACCTTGCATGATAGAACCCTCTGGTCGATTTTTATTGCGTATATACTTGTTAAGAGTGTAGAGCTACCTAATGAAAATATGTTGAATAAATAAATACGGGCGTACAGGACAACAATAAATTTATAAATTACGCGAAACGAAAAAATTACACGTACCTCTCGACAGGATACATCCATCGATATTGTACCGGTCCGGCTAACTTAGCCTCAGTTGCAAGATGAACCGTCAAGTGTACTATGATATCGAAGAATGACGGCGGGAAAATACGCTCAAACTTGCAAAGTATCAACGCAATAGAATTTTCTAGATTATCCAGCGTCACAACCTCCAGTGTTTTAGCACACAACTCTCTGAAAAAACAACATAGGTCGTTGATTACTAGACCAACCGATTCGGGGAGAGAAGTCCTGAGGGCTAATGGAAGAAGGTGCTCCATGATAACATGGTGATCATGACTTTTCAGCCCATCGATCTTGCCCTTCACAATTTTTATTTTCTTGCTGAATGATCCTGAGAAACCTGTGGGAACTTTCAAATCATGCAACACCTGCAGGAATCTTTTCTTCTCCGGTTGTGACATATGATAACATTGGGAAGTACAAGCTTGCCCGGTTTACCCGCTACCGGTCTAGGGTGCAATTCACTTCATATTCCCCACTCTTATAGATCCATCCGAGCATTCAGGTTGTCTTTCGATTTCCCGTCTTTACAAAGAAGCAAGTTAAGTATGTGCTCTGATACTCCCTTCTCTATATGCATGACGTCCACACAATGACGCACTAAATTTGTAGACCAGTACGGAAGCTCGAAGAAAATGCTTAACTTGTTCCAAAATGGTGGTTTGACCTGTTTCGTCGGATCCATCCCGAAGGTCGCATTATTGTAACCATCCCATTTAGCAGTCACGTCCTCTCCGGACAATGGGGATGGAGGTCCAAGAAGCTCCTGATGACCATCAAAGTGAACCGTGTCTAACCTATAGGGGTGGTCTGGAGGCAGGAAACGTCGATGGCCGCAATAACAAACCTTCCTGCTAAAATTCAAGAATTTCGATGTTGTGTGTTCATGGCAATGAGGACATACTTTGTGACCATGTACGGACCAACCTGATAGCATTCCATACGCAAGAAAGTCATTAATTGTCTACATTAAAGCCGCACGCAGTATGAAGGTTGTATTTGTGTTTGCATCATATGTCTCTACACCATCAATGAACAAAGATTTCAACTCCTCGATCAGAGGTCGGAGATAGACGTCAATATTGTTCCCCGGTGAGTTTGGTCCTTCAATAAGAAGAGGCATCATAAAGTATGATTAGTCCATACCCAACCAAGGCGACAGATTATAAATTATCATTACAACGGGCCATGTGCTGTGACTTCCAGCCATATAGTTGAATGGGCAGAAGCCATCAGTAGCCAGTCCGAGCCGGACATTGCGAGGATCGCTACTGAATATTGCGTGCCTCTTATCGAAATCCTTCCATGCCGGTGAATCTCTTGGATGGCTCATTTTTCCATCTTCACTTGGAGGAGCACGGTGATGCCAAATCATTGCCTCGGCTGTTTTCTTGCACCTGAATAGCCTCTGTAGCCTCTGTGTTATGGGAAAGTATCGTGCTATCTTGACAGGTATATCAGGCTTCTTATCAGAATCTTTCGGCTTATGCCTGGCCTCTCCGCATGTTGGACACTCTTTCAAATCTGAATTCTCTTTCCGGTACAACACGCAATTTTTAGGACATGCTTGAATCTTCTCGCACTTTAGACCCAAATCAGACATCATCTTCTGGGCTCCGTACTAGCTGTCGGGCACTTTATTTCCCGGAGGCATAGAATCTTTCAAGAACGAAAGAAGCATCGTGAATGACTTGTTGCTCCATCCATTTAGGCACTTAATCTTGAAAAGTTGGACGAACCATGAGAGGGTGGAATACTTCGAATTCTCATAAATTGGTTTCCTAGCATCATTCATGAAATTTTCATATTTATCCGCACGCGGTCCTTGACCGGAAGGAATGTCATCTTCGGTACGAATAGATTCACCTAGGGCAGCCTCTACCATATCCTCCATTTCTTCTGATGGAAATAAATTACCTTCTTCTCCTTCTGCCGCATTACCGAATTCTTCTTCTTCTCCTGCCGCATTATCATGTTCTCCTTCTTCTTCTGCCGCAGTACTGCATTCTTCTTCTTCCCCGTGATATTTCCAAGTTGTATAAAGTCTAGTAAACCCATATTTTACAATATGAAGCTCTGCCAATTCTACCATCTGCCAGTACTTATTGCCACATCTATCGCACGGACATAAAATCTTCTCTATTATGATCTTATTATGTGCGCGTGCAAATTCAAGGAAAGCAGCAACTCCTGCGACAAATTTAGGTTGCATACGTTGTTGCCAATCCACTTACATCCAGTCCCTTAACTCTGACGTACTCATGGGCCATGTTAGACTGTATAACATATAAATTGTAGGTTATGCTGACTATATTTAGAAATATAAGAATGGGATAGTTACTGACAAAGGAGAAAATCCGTGTATATGCTTTGTGTGTGCGTTTGTCGTTGAAAAGAATAAATTATCGCACGTATGTTAACCGATAGACGGGGACTAAGTGGCTCTTTTAGTTTTATATATGAGTATCGATGAGAATATGAAGGTTTCATATTATCATCGAGAATCATATATTGGTTTTAACTTGAACAACTCGAATCACTCTCTAATTATGCGTTTGTTGTGCATTCTTGTTGTACGTGTGTGTTCCGGCTGTCGGGGGTAGGCTTCTATCCCATTAAGAATGTATAGAGCGAACACCCATCACTTGTGCTTTCAACCGTTTCGAGTAAATTTCGGCAGCACCTCCCCGCTGTTCTCCGAGTACACTGTAATAGAATAGATAATCATTTCAAAGCTGTGAAACAACGTTGAAATGAACATCTAATCTATCTTTGTACACGGAGAACCAGCGGAAAGGTACCGACGAAATATCTCGAAACGGATGAAAACACAAGTGAATGAAGGCGTTTGCTTTATACATTCTTAACTTGTCCACACCGGACAAATCTATGGGTTACCATACGATTGAATTTTCTCATCGCGTAGACTATACGACGGTTGTTAGTATCGAGCTATACCGTCCGATATTTAACAACCTTCGTATAGTTCTATGTCATGACGAACATCGCACGTATGTTAACCGATAGACGGAGACTAAGTGGCGGTTTTAGTTTCATATATGAGTATCGATGAAAATATGAAGGTTTCATATTATCATCGAGTATCATATATTGGTTTTAACTTGAACATCTCGAATCACTCTCTAATTATGCGTTTGTTGTGTATTCTTGTTGTATGTGTGTGTTCCGGCTGTCGGGGATAGGCTTCTATCCCATTAAGAATGTATAGAGCGAACACCCATCACTTGTGCTTTCAACCGTTTCGAGTAAATTTCGGCAGCACCTCCCCGCTGTTCTCCGAGTACACTGTAATAAAATAGATAATCATTTCAAAGCTGTGAAACAACGTTGAAATGAACATCTAATCTATCTTTGTACACGGAGAACCAGCGGAAAGGTACCGACGAAATATCTCGAAACGGATGAAAACACAAGTGAATGAAGGCGTTTGCTTTATACATTCTTAACTTGTCCATACGGGAAAAATCTATGGGTTACCATACGATTGAATTTTCTCGTCGCGTAGACTATACGACGGTTGTTAGTATCAAGCTATACCGTCTGATATTTAACAAGCTTCGTATAGTTCTATGTCACGACGAGCATCGCACGTATGTTAACCGATATACGGGGACTAAGTGGCGCTTTTAGTTTCATATATGAGTATCGATGAGAAAATGAAGGTTTCATATTATCATCGAGTATAATATATTGGTTTTAACTTGAACATCTCGAATCACTCTCTAATTATGCGTTTGTTGTGTATTCTTGTTGTATGTGTGTGTTCCGGCTGTCGGGGGTAGGCTTCTATCCCATTAAGAATGTATAGAGTGAACACCCATCACTTGTGATTTCAACCGTTTCGAGTAAATTTCGGCAGCACCTCCCCGCTGTTCTCCGAGTACACTGTAATAGAATAGATAATCATTTCAAAACTATGAAACAACGTTGAAATGAACATCTAATCTATCTTTGTACACGGAGAACTAGCGGAAAGGTACCGACGAAATATCTCGAAACGGATGAAAACATAAGTGAATGAAGGTGTTTGCTTTATACATTCTTAATTTGTCCACACGGGACAAATCTTTGGGTAACCATACGATTGAATTTTCTTGTCGCGTAGACTATATGAGGTTGTTAGTATAGAGCTATACCGTCCGATATTTAACAAGCTTCGTATAGTTCAATGTCATGACGAACATCGCACGTATGTTAACCGATAGACGAGGACTAAGTGGCGCTTTTAGTTTCATATATGAGTATCGATGAGAATATGAAGGTTTCATATTATCATCGAGTATCATATATTGGTTTTAACTTGAACATCTTGAATCACTCTCTCATTATGCGTTTGTTGTGCATTCGTGTTGTATGCGTAACATGATTTTCAACCATTGAGATCAAGATTTGGGAAATTTTATAAGTGGCCGTTAACGTGATAACAATCATCTCTTCTTATCAGTCCATATTTGAATTCTGAAGGGCAATATATTTGCTATTAAAAGATCATGTTCAATTCTAAAGCAAGGGAAAAACAGAGGAATATAGATATATTAAAGTCAAGCCATAAAGCTAATCACATATTTACAACATTGCAGATACATTAACGCAAAACATAGTTATGATGCTTCAAAAGAATCAATTATCAAGGATCTGGGAGTGGAGATGAACATACAGCTTTCCGTCAATAAGATCAACAGGACAGAGACAGATAAAATATAAGATTAGAATGATGAACAAGATAATATGCTTGAAAGATTCTAAATTTGCTGATTGAATATAAATAAATCCACCAATAAGATTATATACATGATAATATATGTAGAGGAATTCAGGCCATGAACACAAACCACCAACTATTTCATATGCTGGCTGAAAGAAACGGACGAAAAGATTCATAGTTTTCCATAAACTACAAGAAGATTCTGCCATTACTAAGTACAAAACAAAATGGATTATATTTAAAGGAGAAAGAAGAGCTTGAAGCAAAATCAGATCAAATTATATTGTCCCACATGGGTTGCTCGCTCAGACATTCGATAGCATACATGTCACAAGAAAAATAACAGAAAAAAATTTCTTAAGATTAAATACCTTCTAAATATGCCAAACAGCTTGCTTACAGTTCTACTGATACATTATTAAACATAAAGTCCGTGCAGACGCCAAATCTGGAACAACTATCACCTTATCATCGAATGTTACGTCCACAAAAGTGAAGGTAACAGAATAAATGCACCAGTACAATCTCGACCTCGAATTAGCCTAAAGCTTTGCCGGGATGGAACTAAATCAACAAGCAAAGCATATTTACACTACAAGCTTACACCTACTGTAAAGGATAAATAGGGCACTCTACAGTTCACATCTCACAGCCCAACCGAACCCTAGCCCCAGCCCCACCCCAGCCCCAGCCCAATCGAGCCCTAGCCCCAGCCCCAGCCCAGCCCCAACCCCAATCCCAACCAAACCCTAGCCCCAGCCCCAGCCCCAACCGAACCCCATAACCTAACCCTAACCCTAACCCTAACCCTTACCTAACCCGATGCCGACGCCGACGCCGATGCCCTCACCCCTACCCGAACCTGGCCTGAACCCTAGACTACAACGTCAAAATTAAAAATTATTTGAGATTTACTTACAAACCGAGCGCGCGGTGGAGGAGACGGTAGAAATTTGTGGTCGACGACGATCGGCGAAGGTGGCGACGAGGCGCGGGAAGTCGACGAAGGTGTGGGGAAGACCGACGAAGCTGGCGACGACGCGCGAGCGCGGTGGCGACGAAGCGCGGGAAAAGGCGACGAGAGGCGCGTGAGTGAGAGAGAGAAATTTTGGGAACAATGAATATAATTTTTCTGTGCTTTTTTTTTATTAATAACCTATTTAGATGCCCCTACGGACATATCGTAGGTCCACGGCCCGCGGCTCCGTAGGGCCAAACAAAAAATTAGAACGTAAGGCACTGTAGGGACAACGATTTGGCCCTACGGATATATCCGTAGTGGCAAGAAATATTTGCCCCTACGGATTTCTGAGTCCGTAGGGGCAACCCCATATTGTAGTAGTGTCTGGGGAGTGGAGGTGGAAGAAGAGTCGTTGGAAGCCATGGTCCTGAAACAATAAGTTTTTGGATGTTATAAGGTATAAGATTCAAGATAGGATATCAGATTAATAACTCAAAGTAAGATTAAGTGGTAGGACAAGACTTTGAACGATGAAGTAATAAGGATTATATAGAAATGAATAGCTGTATTACTAGATATAAATAAAGTGATCCCTAAACCGAACTGTAATCTCATTCTAAACCAACCTGGCTCTGATATCAACAAAACCATGTTACGCCTCTCTTCCTAAAATACGGAATACGAGGGGTGACAAGGCCGACCATGCTCCTACGGTCAAGGAAATATCCTGCCGTATTAACACTTAGGTTTCTAGCATTACGTGGTAATTAATAATCATAGCACAAGTAATGAGAAATGCAGTCACTAACTCTATCAAAACAGATATAAAACTAAGTAGATAGAGTCAGAAGAAAGGATAGCATTGACATCGCTAATCTAGATGTCCGCAGTATCTTCGAGGTAAGAAAGGTCTTGATCCGAGCTAAGTCCACTTCTCACTCTGAGCATGCATACTCAGGTCATCACAATAGAAATATATATAAATATGTAATATGTGCAATGATGATGAACGTGAAACAGTAATCATAAAGTAATGACGTGAGCATGAAATAACCGGTACGAGTAACCAATAAAGCATGTGTATCGAATCAGTAATCAATGCGATGTCCATGTCACTAAAGCTATCGGTCTCTAAGTATTAATGTACAAGTCACTAAACCTATCGTCAGTCCTAGTGTGAGCGTCAACCACCGCAGAAGTATCTCCAACCTAAGGATAAGCCCCAGAGGCAAGGGAACACGGGCTCGAATCACGATCAGTAAGAATCAGAAACACTATCAGTAACAAATCCCGAAATTACTAAATATATCAGCAGTGGGACTCCTGAGATTCTGTTGATCGAACTCATACTCAAACTGCCCAACACTTTGCATTCTATGTCAAACACCGACCATGAATCTAAATACTAGTCGCTCCATGACAAGCCTACGCGAGAACTGGAGGCATGATCTCCATCAAGTATGTCTCGACTGGTATCCAAGATAAATGGACAGTACTCGAAGTCTTACCTATGACACTAGTATAAGTGCTTCCATACTCGTCCCATACCAGTTATAGTCACACTTATATATATCCCATAAGCGTCGACAATGCAATAACTAATTGGTTCCGCTGATTGTGTATAAGTACGTGTCACTTCCATTATTTAATCATGCTTTTACAATAACGTACTTGCCACAATCCAATCACTAACATTTATCACTTGGTAATGTAACACGTTCACTACAATATTGATGCAAATGAACACTATTTACAAGGGTGTAACGGTCATGCAACATGATGGGAATACAGTAAAGGCACTGCTAAAAACATATGAGCAGCCGGTGTAGGTTGGATTAGAAAAATCATATAAAATCACACGTGCATAATTTGGTGAAACAATATAAAAAGAATAAATATCGTATTAAATTATCTATACGGAAAAATTAGTTTCGAGTCAATCGGGTATCAGGTTTGCGAGTTATGGTCATTCCATTTTAAGTGATTACTGCTGGAAATCCAATTTCTGAACTGGAAGTCCATATCGTAACACGTTTTACTCCCTGTTGGGATCATAATTAGGCGATGCTAAAGTTAGATAATATTTAGACTTATCTGTTATGTTTCCAATTCCTTAGATGGATCAATAATACCCGATGTACGTAAGGAGATATGCACTGTCTAAGGTTAAGATATACATTCTGGTTCTGCATGAAACTGCAGCACACATCGACAGTTTAAAAAGTGTTATAAATATCAAACGACACCGGAATGCAATGAGACCAGCACCGTTAGAAAGCTAATTCAATTATCCATGCTTCCATATATGGTTCCACACACTTGAACATTTAAACAGTGAAAATTATGCGTTCTAAAAACGGGAAAAGGTAGAGATTCTTGCTCTGGACTTTAGTTCAGAGCTATGAATCGCCTCAGTTTTCTTCATTAAAACTTATTAAAATAGAAAGATCAGCCATAGGATACTGTAGGTTTAACTATTGGCTTATATATAAGCCCTAGAACATTAGGTTACAAGCTTCATTCAGTTTAATATAGATTTTAGAACGTGGCATATGCGGTGAATTCCAGATTCAACGTCGCCTTTTGGGGCATCGTTACATAATGTAAACTTCACTATTCTCATCCCAAATTCCTACATGATGTTCACTATCAATAAATGGATCTATCTATACCAAGTTCTGTCATTTTAAGATATGTTTTGATCTAGGGTTTCACATTGATCGATCTTGATTATGCATATCGATGTTATTCGGGATATCTATTTCGATTAGTCGACATGAGTTTTTATCAGTTAAATTTCTAAATATTATCAAGATGAAAATAACAATCACTATACCAGTTCCAATCACAACCACTAACTTACCACGGTTTATTATTAAAACTACTGCGATACTTTGCGGTATATAGCTAGATACACCCACACACACACACCCATACACACATATCTATGCACATCGATCTATTATTACTATAGCATCTAAAGAAAGTGGTGTTCACTTGCCTGATGTTGGCTATCCAGGGCACCGTAGCGACGACATGAGGCAGCGGCTATAAGGGAAAGTCGGCGGCAACGACACGGGTGTTCGATGAATGCCGGCGGGGCTTTGATCTCGGCTTCGATGATGGCACAATAGCGACATGAGGCAGCGGCTCAACACAGCAAGGAGGCTGTGGGGCAAAGAAGGAGAAAATGATGATCTCAAATGGTGTAGGCGGTGATGGGTGGCAGCTCGAGCTCGGGTTTGTAGTGCTGGAGTCGAGGATGAGCAGGGGGTGTTAGGAACTCGTCGACGGCGCTAGGGGATTATCGGTGATGGATCGTGAAGGAGGTGTAGTCACCGGAGATGGAGGAAGGAGGTTTGGGGGTGCAGTGGTTTGGGCTCGGGTTTTGGGAGCTTGGTGCAAGGCAGTGAGCTCAGTGAAGGCGTCAGTAGCTGAAGGAGGGATGGAGTCGAGAGGAGGAGGAAGTTCTCGGTGGAGTTGTTAGCTGGAGGTATCGGTGAGGTAGTGGCAACGCGGTTGCTGGTGATGAGGGAGGAGCTAGTGATGGCAGGAGAAAGGGATATGTGGTGGTGTCATGGAGGAAGTGTTTGCTGGAGATCAGCTGATGGTGGAAGAAGCTCATCGGAGATGGCCCAGGTCACAGGCGGCGAGGCGGAAGAAGGGGGAGCTCGTTGCAGGTGGAGGCGGAGCTGGTTGCTGGGGAAGGTGGCTCGTAGGGAGCTTGGGGTGTAGCGATAGGTGCTTGGGCTCATTGGCTGGGGCTAGGCAAGGAGATGAAGGGTCGGGGGAGGTGAAGATGGTTGCAAGGAGTGTCGCAGCTCGGAGATGGAGGGGGCAGTGGTGTTCATGAGGTGGTCGTTGGTCCTCGGGTGGCGCTGGGGTGAACCGACGATGGTGCTCTGGATTGGTGACGGTGAGGGATGAGGAGCTCGGAAGCTAGGTTAAGGGTGGAGGTATCGGTCCGGGGAGGTGAGCTCATCGGAGGAGTGGTGAGGTCATTAGTAGGTGGCCCATGCCAGTAGATGGCAGCGGCGGTAGGTGCAAGGGTGAGTGAGTTGGATGAAGATGGGTGGAGCTCGATTGATGAAAGAGGAGACGGAGTGATAGTTGAGGAGGTCATGGGGAGTTCGATGGGTGTGGCATGGTCATGGGGAGGAGCGAGTCGTGCTGGTAGTTGCGAGGGAGGAGGAATGAAGAGGGCGAAAACTCGGGGAGGAAAGAAAGGAAGAAGAAGAGAAGAGGGAAGGAGGAGAAGAGGGTCGGTTGTGAGAAGAGAGGGAGGAGGGGAACGGGATTGGATTTGGGTTTAGGTCTAGGATAAAAAACATTGAAATTATTATTAGAAAAAATATGAAATATTTATAGAAAATATCTAAATTGAGAAAAATTTAGGAAACATTTATTTATAAATATGGAAAAATATTTACAAAGGAACTGGGTATCAGATATGATACTCAGTAAGGAAGTTGGAGATGGCCTGTCCTTTTATCACTTTGAGAGTGAGATAAGAGATGGCGAATTCCATTAGCCTAAGGGCCGATTTGACGAGCTTTTCTATTAATATAGCCCATTTCATCAAGTATTTGAGTGGGTCCATCTCTGATATAAGATGAAATTCACGTTCTGAAGCATAATGCCTGAGCTTCATGATTATGAAGATCAATGCTAAGTAATACTTCTTAATAGGGTAGTAGTTGCATTCTGCCCCCGGCAAGAATCGAATTAAGTAGTAAAGAGCTCTTTCTTTGCCATGCTCGTTCTCTTGGGCCCATAGAGCACCTAGAGAGTTATCGAGTGTTGTTGTGTATAGGATGAAGTTCTTTCCTTCCTGGGACCGGAGCAGATAACACCGGCGGATTATGTTGGTACTTCTTGATTTATTTCAACACCCTATGGCATTTCTCATCCCAAATGAACGAGGTTCCTTTCTTCATGATATGGGACAAAGGACATCATTTGCTGGAAAGGTTGGCGATGAATCGCCGAATATACGCGAGCTTCTCTTGGAGCGATCGCAGTTTCTTGAGATTTCTTGGTGGGGGCATTTCTATAATTGCCTTGATTTTGAAGGGGTCGATTTCAATCCCCTGATGGCGGTTTATAAATCCTAGAAACTTAGCAGATGAGACTCTGAAGGCGCACTTTTGCGGGTTCATTTTCAAGTTATATTTCTGGGGGCGCTCGAAGACGATTTCGAGATGCCCTTAGTGTTCTTCGTGAGACATGCTCTAGACTACAAGATTGTCTGTATAGCATTCGATAATTTCGTGGATTAAGTCATCGAAAATCTTCATCATCGTTCTTTGGTATGTCACCTCGACGTTCTTCAATCTGAAGGGCATCACTTTTTAGAGCAGAATACGCTCAACGGGGTACGGAAGCTGTATGCTTCTGTTCTTCGGAATCTATCTTTATTCGATTATAATAGGAAGACCCATCTAGGAACAAGAATAACTCATGAGTACAGTTGTTGCCAATCATAAGCTCCGTAACTAGTACGGGGAAATCATCCTTCGAGCATGCCTTGTTTAATAACTGAAATTCTACTTATATCCGGACTGTATTCTTCTTCATCATGGGGACGATATTTGCTATTGAATCGGAGTATTGCAGCTCATGGGTAAAGCCGGAGTCGATGAACTTCTTAACTTCAGTATTGATGCTCTGCTTAGGTTTGAGCCGCATCCTTCTTGCCGCTTTCTTGATTGGCTTTGCTTCCGACATTATGGCCAGCTTATGTACTGCTATCTTTAGACCGATCCTCGGCATCTCGGAGTAATTCAGGCGATGCAATCTCGGTACACCATGAGTACGACTTTAGGAGTATCTAATTGTTCTTCTGATAGCAGCTCACTGAAAAACGTGGGTCCAAGATTATCTCATGTTCCAAAGTTTATCTTCTTTAGGTTTTCTGCCGTGGTATAGATCCCTTCTTCCAAATCCTTTGAGGCTGGTGGCATTTCTGAGATCTTCTCGTCTTAATTTGTGAAGCATTCGAAGTGTTCCAGCATTTTTTCACCTATTGTGTGGAAGGTGTGGATTCTTTCCCGCCTCTTTGATCTTGTATATCCAAATCCAGTAGCATCTATTTTCTTATTGGGCTTGAATTTATGAGCCCCTGGCACTTCCCAGTTTCCCCTACAGAGCTAAGCTTCCCGAGCGGTTTGTTCGATGGGTACTCCTTGACGCCTTAGGAGATTATTTAAACTCTTTGAAAAGTACTTGGTCATGCGAATAGACTGTAAGTCGATGTACTACACCCCACGACTTGCGGGGAGGCGGAAATTTGAAAAAACGATCTTGTTCTTTGCTTAAACATCGACTAACCGCATGAATCGAAGCTAAACGATAACTAACTACAAACATAGAAGTTCTATACTACTATGTTTAGGGATTATACCTAACGAATGGTGTCCTTCGTCTTTGCGAACTCCTCCTCCTCCTCGGCCTTCTCGAAGTAGTAGAAGATCCACCCGAGAGCTTTACTCCAAGCTTAGCCTCTAAACTTGAGGCAACTAAACTTCTTTAAGTGCTAATCAAAGAAGCTAGGTGAAATAGAGAGAGGGTTATGGATTAAGTAGTCTAACTAATCCTTGTACTCAACACATGAGTGGGGAGGATTAGGGTTTGAAGAGGGAGAGCTTGAGGAGAGAGAAGGTGAGAATAATAATGAAGTGAGAATAATGAGTTATCATAATATATATCAAGCATTTCTTTTTATCAAGAAAAGAAAATAAAATCATTTAACAACCATGCTTGATAATATCTAGTGTTGATTCACATCCATGAGTCATTAGGTAAGCCTTCTTGTTAGAATGGCCCTTGACATCAGATATTTGAGGAGATCCGGCTTTGATATGAGACAGTTCTCATGTGCCAAGGCGTAATGTCTAAGCTTCGTTATCGCGAAGATCAATGCCAGGCAATGCTTTTCGATGGGGGAGTAGTTGTTTTCTGTCCCCAGAAGAACTCGACTCAAATAGTACAGAGCTCTCTCCTTTTACTGGTCATTCTCTTGTGCCCATAGTGCACCCAGAGAACCTTCAAGGGCCATTGTGTTTAGGATGAGGGGCCATCCTCTAACCGGAGCGGTCAGTATTGGTGGATTTTGTAGGTACTGCTTAATCTCGTCTAGTGCATTTTGTCACTTTTGATCCCAGACGAATGGGGTCCCCTTCTTCATGAGATGATTGTAGGGATGGCATTTTCCGGAGAGGTTGGCTATGAACCGTCGGATATACGCGAGCTTTCCTTGAAGGGATCGCAATTGCTTGAGGGTCCTTGGCATGGGCATTTTCGTAATCGCCTTGATCTTTGAAGGATCAATTTCAATACCCCGGTGCCATATGATGAATCCTAGGAATTTGCCTGAGGAGACTCCAAACACGCATTTTAGAGGATCCGTCTTCAAATTATACTTCCGAAGACATTGGAACACTATGTCTAGATGTTCCCAATGTTCCTCATAAGACTTGCTTATCACCACCCGGTCATCGATGTAGCATTCGACAATCTCATAGATGAGGTCATCGAAGATCTTCTTCATGGCCCTCTGGTAGTTAGCGCTAGCGTTCTTTAAACCGAAAGTTATCACCTTATAGCAAATTATGCCCAGTGGAGTCCAGAAGGCAGTCTGTTATTGGTCTTCAAGATGCATTTTTATTTGATTGTACCCCGAAGATCCATCCATGAAAGAGAAAACCTCATGGGTAGAAGTGTTATCGATTATCAGCTCTGTAATATGTACTGGGAAGTCATCCTTCGGGAAAGCTTTGTTGAGGTCCCAAAATTCCACGCAGATGCGCACCGTCCTATTTTTCTTTATCACCGGAACGATGTTTGCAATCCAGTCGAGATATTGAACATCCTGGATGAAGCCGGAGTCGATTTGCTTCTTGACTTCAGCGTTGATGCTCATCTCGAGTTCAAGTCGCATCCTCCTCGGCGCTTGTTTGACTGGCTTGATGTCCGATGATACGGCCAGTTTATATACTGCTACTTCTGGATCTAGTCCCGGCTTCTCGGAATAGTTACATGCGAAGCAATCTTTATACTGCATAAGCACTTCCTTTAACATGGCTACCTGTTTTCTAGATAGCAGCTCATTGATGAACGTTGGCCCAGGATCATCTTCTGTCCCTAAGTCAATTTTCTTTAGATTGTCCGCCGTGGTGTATATCCCGTCTTCCAGCTCTTTTGGTGCCAGTGGAAATTCTGAGATCACCTCATCCTCGTCTTCATTTGCGAAGCACTTGAAAAGGTCATCCATAACCTTGTGCCCTTCTTCCTCTGAGACTGTTATCACATGGCAGGTACGAGTCTGCTTCCATTCTTGATACTGGGCTGGTCCTATCCTTGCGATATAGGTTTTCTTTGGCTCATGCTTTTGTGTTGGGGCTACCATCCAGCTATCGGATAAAGCGATCCTCCCTTCTTGATACCGATCTTCAACCCAGTCTTTGAAGGTGAAGCAATCTTCAAGGGGATGACCTATTGCTCGGTGGTAGGAGCAATAATCCGGGTGATGGACCTCCCTTATTTGTTCGGGATGCCGAGGCTCCAGGAGCATCACTATTTAATACTTCATGACAAGGTTGAACATTTTCTTTGTCTTGTATTGAGGGAAAGAGTATTCCCAAACCATTTTCTTGATAAAGGACAGGTTCCAACAACATTTTTCTTAATAGCGCGGCTTCTTAGATCTGCCTTGTAGCTGTTTTCGAGCATTGTTTACTTTCTTCGCCTTTTTTGCCTTTATTTCGGGATTTTCTTTCTAGGCGAGAACGTACAGCTCGCTGAGGATGAAGGGCATCGTAGTTTTCTTTCTCCGCAGATTGCAGATTGAGACGTTGTGTCCTGGCCTTTTCGTAAATGGCCATTTCGCGACTGTGGTCATCCTGAATCTTTTGACAGGCTTCTTTTATTAACCGGTCAACCTGTTCTTCGAACGATGGACTCAACGTTCTTAGAGCGGGGCCTCGTTCTGTTTCAACTTCACAGCTATTTGGAAGAGCATTTTCTTCTTCATCAGAGCTGTTTATAGCGCGGCAACTGTGTAAATGCTCTCGTTTCCTGCACCGAACGTATCCGAGCCCAGTTGTGTCCATCTTCCCGTTAGGCATCTTTCGTTGAGTCTCGGGAACATCCCAAACCTTTTTATAGAATTGGGCTTGTCGAACAGCTTGTTCTAGGGGTATTCCTTGGCATCTTAACAGCCTTCTCAATCCCTCCGCGTAGTATCTTAGCAGACAGATTTATTGCAGCCTGTCGAATGAAAAATCGGCACCGTGCCAGACTTCTCTCTCTACTCCAGTTTCCGTAGATTGGTAAAAGAGGATCGCCTTTTCCCTCTTCGCTTGGGAGGCACGTAGAAAGTTTGTAGTTCCTTTACGCTATATGTACAGAGTGCATCAAGTTCTTTGTCATGCCGAGGTGGAACCACTGTGATTTGTAAGCTCTGATCTGCTTCGTCAAGGATTTGAATTGGCGGGCGGATGGAGAACACTGCGTTGACCTCATCCTCAGAGTCGCTGCTAAATAACAACTTAGGAGTAGATGGTCCGGGCCTGTTGCCTTGGGGTTGCCCCGAGTAGACTATTTCTTCATCTTTCTCGGTGCCGCGCCCAAAGATTGGGATGGTGACAACGGACTTCCGTTTATCCTCTGGCTTATGACACCTCTCTGTATCTTCGAAGTCTGGTAAGAAGTAATTTGCGTCTTCATATTTTCGGACCCCGTTTACGGAGAAGGGGTTTACCTCTCCCATGAAAATGTATTCCAAGACGTCTTTGAAATACTTCATACACTATTGTTGTGTAGAAGGAATGGCGCTATACTCGTCTAACCAATGCCTGTTTAGCAGACCATTATAGCAAGTCTTGGCGTCAATGACGTGAAATTTGACATCAGTGAGGAGCAAGCCGAAGCGTAACGTCAGAATTACGGACCCAAGCATCCGTGACAACTATGAATCGAACCCAGAGATGGTAATTTTGTCCCGAGCCAGGAGCTGAATGTTCATGCAAATCTCCTCCAGCACTTCAGGTTGAGGAGGTTAACGTAGGACTCATTGTGGACAAGGATTTTGCCTATCTTGATGTCGTGGCAATACCCGGTGACGTATAGAAGACTGTTATGCTCGCACGGTCCAAGGAGGATATCCTCATCGCCGAATGTGATGTCAGCTGTGTAAACCTCTGCCAGCTCGTCTTTCATCTTTTTTTTAGCTAAGAAAGTTTGGAACTGATCAGGCTCTTGTAACGCCTTGATCAGAGAATCTCGTGCCTCTTTGGACAGGAGGAGAGCATCCAATATGCTTAGTTGTGAGGGTATTTTCCTCAGATGTGCTAGGAAATTGTAATCCGTCTTGCTTTTGGGTGGGTCCTTGGCTGCGAGCTTTATAACGACCCTATCATCGAGGGCGATTTCCTCAGGGACTTTTTCTTTCCCTTTGTCCTTTTTGCTTGAACCTTTGTTTGTAGATCCGAGGTGCTTTTCAGGAAGCGTGTGGTTACGCAGCTGAATGTTCCCACAGTTTTTCTCTGCCTCTTCTTTTTCAGAGGTGGAGTCCTTGAAGAGAGGGCCGAGGGTTGTTTCTTCCTCAAAATTGCTCCCGAAGATAAGAACTTGGAGTTTTCCTTTTCCAAACTGGTATCAACTATATGACAGTTGCCAGTCATTTTCTCACGTGCATTCGTCGCACTTTTTCTCTGTCGACGAGCTTCGCACTTTATCCTCTTGATGTGTTGTTGATGGACAGCGTATCCTTGCCACCACTTCTTGAAGGTACTACATTCTTCGGTGGGATGAGTAACCCTCCGATGATATAGGTAGTATTTCGAATACGAGTCCTCTCCGGTGAGGCTTATGACACCGGGTGAGCTTTCCGTGAGAGGTGGTAGCTTCATGCCCATTGACAGGGCTTTGGCGAACCACTTCTCTGTCTTAATCCTTGTAACAACCCTAAACTTTCTGTACAGATTTTTTTTCAAAAATACAGAAAGGATTACCTAAGCCAGAACACAAGTTATAAATTTGATTTGCTTTTGAACAGCACGGAAACACTTATAGCTCATTAGTAAAGCCTTGCACTACTGTGACATAGCACCTGTGATTGAATCTCCCCAGCCACATATATTTTTAATTGATTTTTCTTTAATCTTTTAGAAGGCCAACAGTTTACACGTGCACTATATGCAAAATGAAAAGTCACAAAGTAATCAAACACGTGCACTAGGGTATACAAAGCGACAGGGACTCGTGGCAAAATCCCTAGCATCCAACTCACCTATTTGGCCGGTAAGGACAGCTTAGGGCCGGCGCCGCTAGGCCCCCCGTACCTAATGCCTTCAAATCTTAACCCAACACCCTTTGGACTCCCCCCTTAACCCCTGTACTGTTTGTTTTTATTAAAAATAAGCGGAGAATTAAAAAGTGGCATTAAACCAAATTTTAATGCACATTTTAATTCTCAAATTCATTACTCTAAACCCTAATTTTCCCTATAAATACCACACTACATTTCACCCCTCCTCATTCAGAGTTCCAATATAAAAACTCTCTAAAATTTTCAAGTCCTAAGTTGTGCAAGTAGAGTTAGTAAAGGGCAAGGTTCCGGCGATGATTCAGGAAGGATCTGGCGACGAAACGACTCCCCGACGGTTCCAATAGCTTGCCCTCTATCTCCTCTTGTTTGAAAATCAGTAAGTCCCCACTCCCCTCCTCCATCTCTATTCTAAAACAATCTATTTTCAAAACTCGTCGGAAGCGGAGTGATTCCGACTTCCGATTCGTTTTTCTTTAAAAACTCCATTTTTCTTAAACAATAAAATACCATATTCTCTCATAATGATCAATAGAAAAAATAAAGACATTAGAACAAGTTTTTTTTTCAAAATAATAAGTATTGCAATTTCTATTTCATTTTCACAGTAAAATACCATCGTGTTTACATACAGCTTTTATTTAATGTTTTACCCTAATATCTTTAGAAAGCTCACGAGGTAATGACCTACCTCATCACAACACACATTTTTGATATAACACGATAACTCTTGGGACATTAGTTTATGGGATAATACGAGTTTACATTTAAATACCTTAAACATTCAAAAACCGTTTTCATTAAAAGTATATTAATTAATTCCTTGCAAATAAGCCTCTACAATCCTTTTTGGGGAATCCCGATCGGGATAGTGTGGGTTATCGCAAATCCTCGGGCCTAGTAGAGCGAGATGTAGACCTCCGCAAGGAGCATTCGATCTCGATGGAATTTTTAATGCAATTTTTAAGAAAAATGTGATTTCTATTTAATAAATAAATTCTATTTTTTTAATAAATATTAGATATATAAATATTGTCAAAATATCTAATTTAAATATATATATATATATATATATATATATATTCCATGTTTTCTAAATCAAAGGAATCACAAATTTCTTGAAACGCCTTTACAATTCAATACCATTCCAAGATTACACTAAAATAGCATATACAATGAAAACTAGGTTATATTCACTAGAATATTTCATTTTATAAAAATTACAATTATGAAAACCCTAAAGATGATAATTAAATACTTGAGGTGTATTTTGAAAATATATCAAAACTATTTTTTTCATAAAACACCCTCAAGTTATATTAATTTACAATAAGGACCCTAGTAAATATAGGTTAAAGCGGGACCGGTTATCTTGAGGCTCAGGGAGCCGGAAAATATGGATGCTTGTCTATCTAAGGTAGACGACCTAACAACGGTGTTATCAACACGGTAATTGTCTTGGAAAAAAACACAAATCCTGCTGTCCATATGCAGCAGTTACCGATAACTCCAAAACAATCAGGACTTCAATTCTGTTTAAAAGTCTGACTCGGTTCGAGTCATGGTCAAATCTGAATACAATCTGACTTGAATTCAATTCAAGTATAATTACAATACAACATGAATGCATTTATACCATAATTCAATCTATATCGACCGAACCGAACCATAGATATACTCTGATTACATGACTATCCATTTATATCCATTCCGTTTACTGATATCATGGTTTCGGCAAGTCTTCCTTTTACTACAAGATAATACAATACAATTAGTACAATCAATACAATTAATATAATAAATATTACGGGTTTTATAAAGGGATAGACTGGTATGGAACATGTTAAAGGTGGCACGAGTTGGCACTAAAATATGTAATTACATCCATGTCGTTGTTCCGTAGTATTATCGACGGAGCCTTGTACTACGGGTTACCAAAATCCACGGTGTAAGTTGGACTCCTCTCGTATACACCGGCATATTCTGTACCAAGTTACAATAACTACGTTAGTATAACAAATATAACATATCTACTTCATACGTTTTATTCTATGTATATTCTTCTCCTTCTTTCTTTAGGACTTACTAAGCGAATGTTTGCTGACGACATTCATATTTCTCTTCTTTCTTTTGAATGTTGTCAGGAGAACCCGACTCTTAGGAGTTCGAGACCATCCAGGAGCACTTGGAGCAGTTCACAGAAGACCCTGAGCATTGACTTTACTTTTATATACTTTTCATTTCAGTTATGCTATTGTTTAGGCATTGCATTCCATACTTGTATTGTAAAGGAATGTTGAATAAATAAAAGTTATTATTTTACATCTTTTCTGTGTAAATTTTACTTTATATTTCTTAGATACGCTTAGCGTGTTTACTTATGAGTAAATACGTCGTGTGACCCGCTGTGTCCCCTTCCCGTACACCGGGAAGCGGGGCATGACAGGTTTTGTTGGTGGCCTATGAAAGTCAGTACTGCATGAAACCCTACCATGCAGGTCAGTTCTGCATGGAGATGCATGTCAATTCTGCATAAAGTCCTAAGCAATATAACACAAGAATCGACAACTAAAAACATTCTTTACATTTCAGATTCCTTGAACCATACAATTTCATATACTTTGAATCTATCCTAACCCTATTTTTCTTTCAAGGTTATGGATTCTCATAACAATACCAGCACCAACTTCAACAACAAACCACCACCTCTACCGCTTAGGCCTACCATTGCTTCTCCAATCAATGAGAATACGGTACTGCTTGAGGCAATCCGAAGCCTCCTGGAAGGATAGTAGCAGCAGACTGCTATCTTACTAAACCGTCCAGAAGCGGAAGCGCCCGGAGTAAAGCAATTCCGGGATTTTCACCCAAAGAAATTTTCGCGAAAAGAGAGCCCTCTAGAAGGAGAAGAATGGGCTCAGAGAATCGAGGATGATCTGGCAGCAACACAAGTGCCAGAGATCACTAGGGTACGAGTTGCGAAGCTGCAACTCACTGACAACGCTCGAGTATGGTGAAAGGTGGAAGAAAGCTGTCATGACTAACCGATCGAATAGAAAACCTTTCGCTACATGTTCGACGCGAAGTACTTTCCAAATACTGCCCGATTTGACATGAAACAGCAATTCATCTATCTACAACAGGATTCGATGTTGACCAAATCTGTGGATGAGTATGATGTTGAGTTTACCATGCTCAGTAGGTTCGCGGCACACTTGATACCGACTGTTGAGGTAAGGTCCAGAAGATTTCAGCAAGGGTTAGATCCGGAGATCCAAGCTGCCTTAGCTACAAGAGATTTCCCATGTCACGACCCGGAATAGCACGTGACTGGCCCTTGAATCATATGAAGTCTATACGATCTCACCTAATTCAAGTAAGCCAAAAGCCCAGAAATCTAAAACCATTTTAAGGAAGAAGTAAGAAAACTAGTTTTTGAACAAGTATTTTTAAATAACATGAGCCGAATATGCATTTTAAAAATCCCAAGGATTTTCTGAAAATTTCGGCAGAGTTTCCTTTGTAAATACTGGCCCCAAACGGGGTACAACATGAATGATATATGTACAATGATAAAAGGCATCCCCAAGCGGGAGCTAGCTCTTCGTCAATCGACGGTCACAACCACACAAGCAATATAATATACACCGCCGAAGGGCGAGGATCAAAACTTAAAAGGAAACTCAAAATCATCAAGAAAACCATAATACTACAACACGCGACTCTAAGGTAGAAATAAAACACAACTGGTTTCTAAGTCTGAAATAAATATACAAGTCTGGTTGATGGAATTTTACTAGATACAACTGAAAATAAATAAGTACAATGGTGGTCACGATGCGAGTGAACCCACCTACCAAAACAATCACCCAGAAAGGAAGCAGTGTGCCAGGAAGCCGCAATGAAACCTGCAAGGAAATATGGCACAACGGGGGTGAGTTTCCAACTCGTGAGTAGAAAACATCACAGAGCAGAAATCGTATGTATGACTCAATCCTAGGTCAAACGATCAGTAATAATATAGATCCTCAATATGATAATGTCTGAAGCATGATATGGTGGCAAGGGTAAACATCTATACACCAGTGTAATACCAAGTGCTCATGTCCGTGCCTCAGGTTGTAACATATCATAAATATGTGGTATGATCAATGTAATCAACATGAATCAATGTCAACTGTATCATGAAATCTATAAGTATGTGGATATCATCCAACTATGTAATCAATGTCTGTATGTATGTAGATCTCGTCCATGTGTCAACCAATGACACAAAACATCATGCATGTAAATATCATAAAACATATGCATGGAAGTATGAGGATATAAATTAACGTGTGTCCCTCGCGACACATCAAAATGTGGAACTTGAGTGTCCAGCATCGACACTCGAAAACATCATGAATACCTGTGCCCAGCATCGGCATGTAAATCCTCATATATATAGGGCTCCGTCAGTCCGGATCGGCCCACGGGCTCCGTCAGTCCGGATCGGCCCATATCATCCCTCGACTCCGGTCGGTATCCTCCGGATATCCGCCGAGCCAAATACTATCACCGGTAGGTAGTGGTCCCTCTGGCAGGCTCATCGTTATCCACACGAAATCTCTCTCTCGTCCCGGGGTACCATACCGGGTCCACCATGTACCCACAAACGGAATCCTCCGCCTCCTCGAATCGGGTTTCACATATCACACGTCTCAGAACCGAGAAAACGTATGGTGGACGCACTAAAATATCATATCAAGAGAAACCGGGTTTTTAAAATAGTACATACATTCTTTTGAAATATGCACGGTTCTCAAATCCAGAAATCTCATGGAAACAACATATCTCAACGCGTATAAACGTAAAGCATAATGTATGCGACATATAAAAGAAATGTAAGCATATTAGTTTACCATGCAACAAGGAATAGTAATATGCACATATCAAGGGAAATCCGCTCTTTCAAATTAATCGAGTTTTAAAATATATCTTGCGGTTCCCAAATCTCCAAAATCAAGCTAGAATCATCTATGTATGTACAAATATGTATGTATGCAAGTATGGGTGTACAATATGTGTGTACGCAGGTATAGATGTACAATATGTCTGTGTGCCAATATAGATGTACAAGTAGGTATATACGCAAGTATGAGTGTACAATATGTATGTGTGCCAGTATGTCATACAAGGAGTCATATCCTGATGCAACAATCCTACTGTATAGTAACATAGCAATTATCGATGATGAAGTGTGTGAGCCGGAAAGCAGGTGTACGTGGAGCATACGCATCATCGATAATGGTGCTGGTGTCCTGACAGCATGGGTTTAATATAATAATAAACACATTTACACATGCAATGCGATGCGAATAGCAAGAATATGCGGAAATCGAATAATAAATGCAACAATGAATAATCTACATCAATAAGTATATGTCATACAGTTTTTCCATTTGAAATAACACGAATCGTGGTGTTTAGAAAAAAATAAGTGCTACGGTGTATTTAGGAAAAGATGCGTCTTTTGAAAATATCCGTAGAATCCCTTGGCCTGTCTTTAAAATACTCATGATTCGTTAGTTTTAAAATAGGTATGACTCGAGTCTAGTCTAATATCTACTAAGTAAACTACAGATTTAACTAACAAGCTAATCGAAAGGGTATGGAAACCACCTAAATCTAAGTCGATATATATATATATATATATATATATATATATATATATATATATATATATATATAGTCAGTGATCTTGCCTCAATAGTACCGCGTACGATACACTATACAAATTGACATTCTCGAGTCAAGAGTGTGGATCTATCATCAATATATAGCTCATACGTAAATTCGTTGTACGGTATCCCAAATCTGGGTACGGGTCGAATCTCACATTTATCTCATCAATTATCTGGTATCCTTATCACCATATCTCATGAACTGGGGTACTGATCTAAGTCTAGTACAACTGATACCATCTGCGAGCGCGCGCGCGCGCGCGCACACACACACACACATATATACGTGTATGAAAACACACGCCTAAAGGCCTGCTAAAATCTCATATCGTATCTCCTAATATGAACAACAACATATCACCAATCTCGTGGCACCATGCCTAAACTCATCGACTCATCTCAAAATATCATCCACTATCCTCATCATCCAAGTGTAGGTATACGTGTATATATATACATCGTCCCATACCTGTGTGTGTGTATATATATATATACGTATCCCTATATACGCACAAGTATAACAAAGTAAGCATATGTGTGCGTGTGGGTGTAAATCTATTCTAAGTTTCGCAACTAAGAAGCTATACAAGTTCACTTCTAATAACCCAAATCTAACCATGAACACAATATCATATCCTGAATATCCATGTCTCACATAAAAGATATCATATATATATAGTATATATATAGCATACTATACATCGAACTGCGGGGGTGCTATACGCCATCCACCCGAGTTCCCCTGTAGATATAATCTACTCACCTTGTTCTCGCTTGCCATTGCCGACATCGCCACGCATTTGCTTGTCGTCTCGAAGTCCTCGTGGGGTACCTACACATCATAACGTATCGTACCGCATTAAAACCCAATTCAAAACCAAAACGACACGCTAAAAGCCTATAGGTTAGAACCTATGGACTACGCTTTCAAAACCACCAAATAACACTCGATTTCGACATACAAACGTCAGGTGATCGAATAGGACACAAATCAAAAAAATCCAAAATTCAAAATACGCAAAACGAAACCCTGAATCAAACAGCAACTCTCGTAAATGGTCCCAGATTTTACCCTAGGTTAAATCAGCCAATTTTGCGTATGCCAAGGGTCAAGTTTACAGGAGATGGAACTACAGACCAAACACGAACCCAATTGGACCAGGTCTGGCCGCAATTTGCGGCCAGAAAGATTATATTTTCCGCCAAAAGGTGGAGTCAGGGGCTGGGGTCTTGGGGTTAGCTTCCTAGGTTCCTGCACACTCCTCTGTACTTGCTAAATAATTTTCAGGTCACCCGGGTGTTAACAGATTTCAATATACACTCACAGAATCCATAATTTTCGGATATTGGGTTTTCTAAGTTCGTATTCCGGGGTTCTAGTCTCTGGTTTAGGTCTCCAATCAATCACCACAGGGGTTGTATAGCCTCTACTAATCTTAATTTCACCTTTGGGTTCAACTAAAACCCTAATCCTCAACTCAAAGTTTTCAAAGTTCCAACAACCACACAATATCGATTCTAATTTAACATGGATGTTAAAGGAATGGAAATTTTACACTAATGATGGAATAATTACCTCATTTTGCACTCATGAATCCCCTAGGACACCAAAATCAAATTTTTCTTGGTCCAAAGTGTAGCTTGTGAGCTTGTGCACAAAATTTGGGAAGAGGAGATGGGTTTTAATGGGTTTGTTGTGATGGATTGTTAGAAGGTAGAGAGGCAAAGGGAGAGAGGGCAGCAGCAGCAGCAGCATGAGTGAGGGAGAGGATAGAAATGATGAAGAAATGAAGTAGGAATGAGAGCTTGGTCCAAGGTTTGACCCCTTACCCTCTCACACTCTCTCATGCCCATCCATCCATTCTTTATTCATATCCCTTTTCTTTTCTTTTCTTTTCCTTTTCTTTTCTTCTCTTTAATTTATAAAAATGCATGATAAAAAGAAGAAAGCTTAAAAGAAAAATGTAACAAGTGCTAAAAAAAGACATGTGCATGTTTTGCACAAAACAATCTTAATGCGCGATTAGCGATATTTAATCGCGATTAGCACTAAATAGCGTATAATTAATCATAAAAACTTATAATTTGCATAATTCACATAAAACACCCTCTTTTTATTAATTTCCATAATTTTCCAAATTTTTCTCCAATTTATCGGTATTTAATTATACCGCCTTATTAAAATATTCAATATTTTATTATTTAATTATAAAAATTCCCAAAAATTATTTTTTATTTTTTTGTGAAATGTTACAATCTTCTCCCTAAAGAAATTCGGTCCCCGAATTTAAATTTAAACCATTCAAATACTAAAATATTTCAGTAAAAAGTCCAAGTCGTCGCGCTCCGAAATCATCAATACATAAAACACGTTGTAGCGCAATGCGTGCGCATGAACAATGAGCAGATAACTCAAAAACAACACTCCGTCAAGCATCCCGCAATCATCAGAGTCATGGTGAAGACACAAATATCAAATCCAAAATGAAACCAATATGATATACATCAAACTATACATATAACCATCAAATCTAAACATGTAAACATCTGAAAGAAATGCATGCCAAACCTTTCATGTTGCTGTGCGATGCGTGTATCGCGGCACAGTGGCGAACGTCTATTGTAAGAAAATAACAATAAATATACTTATCCTTTCTTTAATATGTACGTTCCTCCGTTTTAAAAACAATTTAAAAGGGTTTCCTTGTTTTAAACGTTTCGTGTCATATCAGACACGTAGGTAATTACTGAGACTATAGCTCCCTTTTTGGAAATCCCTTCGATAACTATCAATGCATGCAAAATATATCCGGGTACTATCCTCAGACTAGTCCTGCTCAGTACGAAAACAAATAGCAAATATCATAAAAACGTACTGCTCCATAAGAAATTAATCCCAAAATGTGCATAAGAATGTTGCGTGCGTCTGTGCACGGAAATCAAAATCCATATATGTGTCATACCTGTGCACAGAATCAATATCTAAGTGCAACGGGTGTGCACGAAATATCTGTCAAGGTAAACAGTCGTGCCTGACAGCAACATCAGGTGCATCTGATATGCATGAAGAATCCCGATTTAGTGCATCTGGTGTGCACCAAAATCGCATCTCATAACTTGCGCTCAACATGCTCGAAAATCCAAGTCAGGTGCATCCATCATGCACGAATAAATCTAAATCATGTGCATCCAATATGCACGAAATCACGAAATCCAATATCAAGCGCCGGAAATGCGCAAAATCCAATCCAAGCGCGCCAAATATGCGCAAGAATCCAAATCAAATGCACAGAGTGCACGAAATCAACATCAATTTCATAATCGAAATCGTCGGTATACAATAAACCTCAATCCAAATCAGGTATACCGCGGTATATAATCTCACAACCATGTGCATCAGCATGCACAAATAAAATGAAAACACTAAAAGTGCATGAAAACTATGCCGAAAGCATAAGTCAAATCACATGCATAACATAGGCATGAAATCAAAATCAACATATCGAATGACATCAAACCGAAGTCAGGTGCAACTGTGGTGCACAAAATACGTATTAATGCACTGCAAGCATATATGAACTATACCGAGTGCAACAACCAAATCGTGCATGTATCATATGCACATTATCAACTCAACTGTATAAAGTCCATGAAGTCGTAACCATGTGCATCCAAGGCACAAAACGATATCAAGTGCAATAACTGTGCACAAATCATAAATCATCACAATGGTGTATAAAGCATATCTCAAGTGTAATAACTATGCACAATATATAAATGCCCAGTAGGTGCAACCATGGTGCACGAAAACAAATATCATGAAACTCAGTCATCCAGTCTAAATCATGCGAATAGATCGGCCAAAATACCGAAATCCAAGGTGACGAATACGTGATAATCGACTCACCAAATCACAAATCATAAATACCGTCGTCGATATTTCCTCCTTCAAAGTTGAGAATGTGTTGGTGCATTCAATGCTAGCAAAGCAAGATATCTACTTGCCTTCTGTTCATGGTCTAGCGCCTGGTGCTTTTAGGCTCCTATCTTTCACTGTGCATTGCTAGATATATAGCTCCTCAACTCAACGGCCCAATATGAAATGACGACGGAAACAGTCCCACTCTGGCACATCCTCTACAGATCTCTGGCCAATTATCTCGTCGACGATGCCGAACTCTGGCCTGCTGGGTGTACGCAATATGACTCCACTTTTATCTAATGTCGACTGCTTCGGACTCGTCTCTTCATGGCTGCATGGACTGCGCTCCAACGGCTATACTCGTATCTGGAGTCTCCCAAGCAATGCATCCCATCACCAGATATCCGAAAGATGTCGAACCATTCAATCGATTCGTCAAAACCTCATAATCCCCTAAGAAATCTACATCTTGAGTACAGTTTAATAGTATTCCAGTACATGCCACAGCACCTGTGGACCAACTGTAGAAGGGCAAACCCAAGCCTCACAAATTGCACCGCTAAACTGCCGCAAACCCTAAAGTTCAAAGGCGTTCCATGGTCATTATGTCGAGTTAGGGTTTCATTCTTCTAGGGGGTCCATAGAATTACTTGCATTGTCTTCCGAATACTTTAAACTTGGAAATGGGTTCCTGACATTCGATCGTCTCCATCGACTCTCGACGTACCTGCGTGAAGTCGTCTCTAGCTGGAATCAATCTATCTGATGACCTCGCATCGGGGTAAGCGAACGAACCACATGTCCTAGTCATTCATCCTCGGGTGACTAGCGACCTTCCATCATATCTCTAAGTATAACTCGTACTGCAATAGCTCCAACATCTGGGGCAATATCTCGTCGTTCGCAGCAACAACCGTCTCATTCATATGCACGCTGAATAGTGCCTCAATCATCATGAATAAGCAATACATCAATGGTCATCACATTCTGGCTGGCCTCTATCAGTGACTCAATCCTCTGGTGCTGATCTGCACGTCCGAGAAATCTCGTAAAAGCGATCCGTCAAACGCTCATGGCCCGAAAACACAATAAAACGACGCCTCTATGCAATCGTATGTCCCTGGAATCACGCCCTGGTTAGTCCTCGTCCGCGACGAGCTCATGCTGACGCAACTCTAGCTGTAGCTCTCTCTTCTCGTGTAATCGTGGCAGCAAAATCATAACCAATATCGATGAGGATAGATCATAGGAATGAATATAATACTGTGCAAGAAAATGTACATCATAAGGCTCCTTAAGCGAAGTAGCGTATCGTTAGTATGCCGCGGAACATACACACGGTACGTCACTCACCTTAAGTCAGCTACTCCATCAACCAAGGTCAACCTATGCGACAAAAGTTCGGGTCTAATACCCGCTCGACTAAGTCGAAGTTCCGTAAGGTCAAGCCTAAGTTCTAAATATATACAAACTCTTTAGGCTTCGCATAGTCAAACTTAGACTCGAACCAAGGTTAACCTAGCGCTCTGATACCAACTTTGTCACGACCCGAAATAGCACGTGACCGGCCCTTGAATCATATGAAGTCTATAGGACCTTATCTAATTCAAGTAAGCCAAAAGCCCAGAAATCTAAAACCATTTTAAGGAAGAAGTAAGAAAACTAGTTTTAAAACAAGTGTTTTTAAATAACATGAGCCGAATAAGCATTTTAAAAATCCCAAGTCTTTTCTGAAAATTTCGGCAGAGTTTCCTTTGTAAATACTGGCCCCAAACGGGGTACAACATGAATGATATATGTACAATGATAAAAGGAATCCCCAAGCGGGAGCTAGCTCTTCGTCAATCGACGGTCACAACCACGCAAGCAATATAATATACAACGACGAAGGGCGAGGATCAAAACTCAAAAGGGAACTCAAAATCATCAAGAAAACCATAATACTACAACACGCGAATCTAAGGAAGAAATAAAACACAACTGATTTGGAAGTCTGAAATAAATATACAAGTCTGGTTGATGGAATTTTACTAGATACAACTGAAAATAAATAAGCACAATGGTGGTCACGATGCGAGTGAACCCACCTACAAAAGCAATCACCCAAAAAGGAAGCAGTGTGCCAGCAAGCCGCAATGAAACCTGTACGGCCAAACCTGCAAGGAACTGTAGCACAACGGGGGTGAGTTGCCAACTCATGAGTAGAAAACATCACAGAGCAGAAATTGTATGTATGACTCAATCCTAGGTCAAACGATCAGTAATAATATATATCCTCAATTTGATAAAGTCTGAAGCATGATAAGGTGGCAAGGGTAAACATCTATACACCAGTGTAATACCAAGTGCTCGTGTCCGTGCCTCAGGTAGAAACATATCATAAATATGAGGTCTGATCAATGTAATCAACATGGATCAATGTCAACTATATCATAAAGTCTATAAGTATGTGGATATCATCCAACTATGTAATCAATGTCTGTATGTATGTGGATCTCGTCCACGTGTCAACCATGACACAAAACATCATGCATGTAAATATCATAAAGCATATGCATGGAAGTATGAGTATATAAATCAACGTGTGTCCCTCGCGACACATTAAAATCATGGAACCTGAGTGTCCAGCATCGACACTCGAAAACATCATGAATACCTGTGCCCAGCATCGGCACGTAAATCCTCAAATATATAGGGCTCCGTCAGTCCGGATCGGCCTATATCATCTCTCGACTTCGGTCGGTATCCTCCGGATATCCGCCGAGCCCAAATATTATCACCGGTAGGTATTGGTCCCTCTGGCAGGCTCATCGTCATCCACACGAAATCTCTCTCTCGCCCCGGGGTACCATACCGGGTCCACTATGTACCCGCAAACGGAATCCCCCGCTTCCTCGAATCGGATTTCACATATCACATGTCTCAGAACCGAGAAAACGCATGGTGGACCCACTGAAATATCATATTAAGAGAAACCGGGTTTTTAAAACAGTACATATTTTCTTTTGAAATACCCACGGTTCTCAAATCCAGAAATCTCATAGAAACAACATATCTCAATGCGTATAAACGCAAAGCATGATGTATGCGACATATAAAAGAAATGTAAGCATATCAATATATCATGCAATATGGAATAGTAATATGCACATATCAAGGGAAAACCGCTCTTTCAAATGAATCCAGTTTAAAAATATATCTTGCGGTTCCCAAATCTCCAAAATCAAGCCAGAATCATCTATGTATGTGCAAATATGTATGTATGCAAGTATGGGTGTACAATATGTGTCTACGCAAGTATGGGTGTAGAATATGTCTGTGCGCCAATATAGATGTACAAGTAGGTATATACGCAAGTATGAGTGTACAATATGTATGTGTGCCAGTATGTCATACAAGGAGTCATATCCTGATGCAACAATTCTACTGTGTAGTGACATGGAAATTATCGATGATGAAGTGTGTGAGCCGGCAAGCAGGTGTACGTGGAGCATACGCATCATCGATAATGATGCTGGTGTCCTGACAGCATGGGTTTATTATAACAATAAACACATTTACAGATGCAATGCGATGCGAATAGCAAGAATATGCGGAAATCGAATAATAAACGCAACAGTGAAGAATCTACATCAATAAGTATATGTCATACAGTTTTGCCATTTGAAATAACACGAATCATGGTGTTTAGAAAAAAATAAGTGCTACGGTGTGTTTAGGAAAAGATGCGTCTTTTGAAAATATCTGTAGAATCCCTTATCCTGTCTTTAAAATACTCACGATTCGTTAGTTTTAAAATAGGTATGACTCGGGTCTAGTCCAACATCTACTAAGTAAACTACAGATCTAACTAACAAGCCAATAGAAAGGGTATGGAAACCACCTAAATCTGAGTCGATATATATATATATATATATATATATACATATATAATAGTCGGTGATCTCGCTTCAATAGTACCGCATACGATACACTATACAATATGACATCCTCGAGTCAAGAGTGCGGATCTATCATCAATATATAGCTCGTATGTAAATCCATCGTACGGCATCCCAAATCTGAGTACGGGTCGAATCTCACATTTATTTCATCAATTATCTGATATCCTTACCACCATATCTCATGAACTGGGGTACTAATCTAAGTCTAGTATAACTGATACCATCTGCATATATATATACGTGTATGAAAACACACGCCTAAAAGCCCGTTAAAATCTCATATCGTATCTCCTAATACGAACCACATCATATCACCGATCTCGTGGCACCATGCCTAAACTCATCGACTCGTCTCCAAATATCATCCACTATCCTCATCATCCAAGTGTAGGTATACGTATATATATACATCGTCCCATACTTATGTGTGTGTGTGTGTGTGTGTGTGTGTGTGTGTGTGTGTGTGTGTGTGTATGTATCCCTATATACGCACAAGTATAACAAAGTAAGCATGCGTGTGCGTGTGGGTGTAAACCTATTCCAGGGTTCGCAACTAAGAAGCTATACTAGTTCACTTCTAATAACCCTAATCTAACCATGAACATATAATCATATCCTAAATATCCATGTCTCACAGAAAAGATATCATATATATATAGTATGTTGGAGATAGTGCCCTCAGAGTCAATTATTGGATCACAGGCACGTGATTGCAATGATTGAGGGAGGACCTATCCCGGTAGGACAGTCTTACTCGAGATGATAGTATGCTATCTGGTTTATCTTTATCATCGTGTACTGCTTTAGGTGACCTGACATGTCGCTATTACACGTTGATAGAGCCCCTAGGATTCTTGCTTGACTACCAGCAGTATGATGGCGATCATATACGTGGGAGCTGGTAGTCTACAAGCACATCCTTAAAAGGTCCCTAGTCGTGGGAGTTTCGAGACAGGGCATCGATTCTCCAGAGTAGACTAGTGTATACAGTCGAGACCCCGACGAGGGGCGGTGGCCGGTCTCATAAGCCACTGGTGTCAGTTGGTTCACCTAAGATGTATACAGGTGCTCATTGGGTTATGAGTACACCGGACAGGACTCGCCGGGAACATGCTAGTTGGTCTTATACCAGACGTCAGATAGCAGTTCCCTAGTGACATGTGTACAGGTTAGTTCATCGACCTGAGATCGTCATTTGTCTCGTGTGAGTTCCCACTGTGCTTTGATTACTACCCTACCACGGCTCAAAGGAGTCGTGCAAACAGGTTTTAGTTGGGTACAGTCCCGAGCCACATGGAGGCAGTGAGCGGATCTGCAGGGGTTCGTCTCTCCCGGTATTGGGGGTGAGGTCGCGCTGTGTCTAGGAGAGCCATTACACAAAGCCCTCGGCCGAGGCAGGAGATTTACTGGTAGGTATTCCAGTACTATCTCAGGGTGTTCTGGGCTACACTCCGACACGACTTGTACTGCTTTTGGGGGTCTGACTTTTACCAACCCCCTAGGCCCGCCATGCGATGCTCATAGACGAACGGACCGGACTGTACGGATATTGTCACTGACAGGCTCAGTAGGGTGTCAGGATGAGTTCGCTCATCGACGTCCCTTTTGTTCAATAGCTGGTGGCCCGTCACGTATTGGCTAATACCTCTGACGTGCTAGTGGTTAAATCCACAGCCATAGTATTGACGAGTCTTTAGAGTCCACCATACTTTCAGTTACTCAAGCTTTCGGGCGAAACGCTGTAGAGGCCGTATGGAGATATGGCAGGGTCCGATCAGATACGTGCGGTATTACACGGATCAGGATCGGACGGTTTGTACTAGTGGCCGTATAGTTATATGGCAGGGTTCGATCTGATACGTGCGGTATTGCACGGATCAGGATTGAACGGATATTACTAGCCGGCTTTGGCTTAAGCCGGTCCTAGTTTAGTACAGTGTAGATTTTGTCTCATTGCATTTGTATCCGGACGGAATACAGATGCAGGTGTGTATGCACAGTATCGGGGTTTTCCTGTAATTTATTACTGGACCAGTTTTCTGGAGTTGCCAGTTTGCATTCCGTTCCGGCCGGTTTTCCTTTGTTCTTTCCCGGCCGGACTTTTCTGATGGAGGGGGTAATTTGCTGTTTTGTAAATTACATTTGAGGAAGGGGTTTCTTGCATATGTTTTAATTATGATAGCATCTTTAGATACCATTCTTTTCCTTCATCATTTCTTGCAAAAAGTGATTAGGATTGATTTAGAGTTTGATATGAGTTTTGTTATCATGATGTTTGGCTATGGTCACCACTTGCTTTTACTACCATTACCTTCCTTCTAAGGTTGTGGTTTATGATTCCCTCCTCCACCATTCTCTTTTGGAGATGAGAGAACTCACTTGAGAGAAAAGGGTAGTAGAGGTTTTCATTCTTGAGAGTTTCATTCTTGATCTCACTTTCATGCTAGAAAAATGCAAGTATCATTTTTCTAATCTTGATTCCTCCATCATCTTCAAAGGCAACAAACCCCAAAGAGACAAGCATCATCTACACTACATTCTACAGCCAACCTTGGGCATGTCGACTTGCCGGCTTCATGCTCGAGTTGCCTCGGTATTGAGGCGGGAGCCCGTAAAAGACGCAGGCGATGTGGTGCCCCCTTCGACGAGGAGGCGACAATATGGAGACAGGACTTTCCGTGGGAGATCGAGACGATGAAGAGAAGACCGGAGGACTCGGATCACTTGGTATACTTCTCTTCCCATCTCTTGTTAGCTAGTATAGGTTAATGGTTAACGATCCGGGTTTCATTGTCCGCGGTAGCGCCAGTTTCCAAGTAAGGAAAATTTTTGATTCCGCATTTTGGCCTCGGTAAGACGGCCGGGGCGCTGCCGTGGCACAACATGGTATCAGAGCCACGCCATTTACCTTGCCTAGCTTGTTCTAATGCGTTTTACTTATCCGATCGACCAAAATTCCAAAAACCGCGTTTTTGCATGCATCAGTTTTCTGTTGAATTTTTTCTTGCTCAAATTTTTTTTCAAGTTGTAGAAAACTGATGTACAAGAAATTCTAAGACATCTGTAAAAATTCGACACATTCAGTCGACGACTTTAGCGCGGAACCGCGGCCAAACCCCCCCTTGGACCGCGGTTCCACCGCACATTGTTGTCTTCACTGTGTCCAATTTTTCCAGTGGGATTGTGGGCTAATTTTAGGGGTTTTGGAATATTAAATTTGGGCCCAGAATCTCTGTGAGTGCTACAGTATTGCTTGGGGGCCCACTTGTTAATTGTTTGATCCATCGGATATTTTAAACACATTATTTCACAGTATTTACATTATATCTGCGACCGTGAATGTCACTTGATCGGTAAATCCCGTCTAACTGCTATAGCCCGGTTAGACGGATTTGCGAACGTGACTTTCACGTTGATGTTCTATGTTTATGCTGTGTTGTTGCGGATCGGTCGTGGGGGATAGCCTGGATGCAATGCTAGTACAGTTTTGTTGTATTATGTACATTTGATATTGCGGGGCGAGCGTCCGACATGTGGACTGCCGTCACTGCCTGTTTGTATTATTCTTTTGGGGCACGACCTGGTTGCGGTCGATGTACCCGTTGTATGTATATTTTACTTTCTGTACTAGGATTACCCCGCGGAGGGGTGCACGGATAGCCGGGTTCTAGAGGGCAACGAGCCCGCATCTCATGGCATTGAGACGGAGGGGGCTTCACTCTAGGATTGGCGGGCTATTCGCCGCACTCGTAGGGGGTACAGGTTGACCCAGGAGGGGTGCCCATGTTACCGGATTCCGTGAAGTGCTGGGTGGTCCATTCACGGTGCTGAAGGGGGCTGCCTCGCTTCAGGTTTTGGCGGGTGACTTGCCGCGCCCGTAGGGGTCTAGGATTTCATTGCACAGGCTATCCACACGACCAGGGGAACGTCGAGTTTCAGCAGCGGCTCTGTGAAACCCGGGGCTTCCAGATATCTGTATTGTTCTGTAATGCTGTACATTTCTGTGATGTTGCATTTTATCACGCCTTGAGCGAAATATAATATATTGGTATATATATTAGTAGATGTTGTATATGTTTTGCATCCGCGCTAGTCCAGTCCCCGCTCTGTCGTTAGTTAAGTAACCTAACGGGTGATGACGGGACCCAGTGGCGAATGCGGATGGCATATACGTACATCAGTATATTTTCGTGCTTTGTGGTGTGATCAATTGATGGGACTGCGTTGATTCGGATCAATGCAAGATAAACAAACCTTTTCTGATGTTGTTGGAACATTTTTCAAAAAGCTGTTATTGCAAGGACGTTCACTTTTGTTTTGCATCGTGGTATTCATTTGGAATATCCTGCTCCTCAGTCGACGAGGCAAGGGCCGAGATCCCTTCACCGGGAGTGACCCCTTGGACAGAAGTTTGCGTCAGGGCATTAACTTCACTATAGCCGATTACTTTTGCTTTGCATCGTGGTATTCAGTTGGAATATCCTGCACCTCATTCTACGGGGAAAGAGCCGAGATCCCTTCACCGGGAGTGACCTCTTTAGCAAAGGTTTTCGTCACTATATTTTTATAAAAAGTTATCCAGTTCCTTCAACGATATCAAGTTCATTACGTTAAAGGTTTTTCGCTAAAAAACCAGTCGTAGCCCTCCGTCATTTCAGATTAGTATTGCTTAGTATTCGCGCTGCGTTTGTCGTTGCTATTCGCCGAGGCATAGTGTGCGGTAGCTCTGTAATGCTTTCTGTCGTATGGATATGTGGATTGGTTAGGACAGTCGTACGACTTTGTTGATTATTCGTCAAGGGTCATGCGGGTGGGTTTAACGCAATCAAGATAATGACGGGCTGAACTTGACTAGGACCTTTTGATTTGTTGATTATTCGTCAAGGTCACTTGGGTCCTAGGGGTAAAAATCACATCGGGAGTTTCAAAAGAACTGAAACTTGCCAGGCATGCGCATACCTTCTGGAGTGTGGTGACTTGAGTGGATTCCGTCAGGTTATCATGCGATGATAGTTGGATCCCGATCCCCACTGATGAGTTGGTTTACTCCTCGGGTGATCCCGACTAATTCTTCTTTCAGGTTTGGGGAAGAATTTGAGGTTACAGTGGGAGGTTTCCAGATTAGATAAAGTGATAACCATTCTGATCTAGGTTAGAGTGCACGCTGAGTGTTTCTTTTCTCTCTCTCTTTGGCAGCGACCATTGACCCGACCCTGGACTATGACTCAGTGACCAAGTTGACCGAACCTTCTTAACACTGGCTTTTGGATTGTCAGAGTTGCAAACCTCATTGCCACTCCTACTTTTACCCTTTTCTCCAGGACACCCCGTATTACTACGAACGTCCACTTCCATTGGACAAAACCATCGTATGGTTATATACGAACTCGAAGGATTTCGAGGATGGTTTCTGGTTCTGGAGAAAACGGATAGGACTATTTAGTTGTCTTTTCTTTTCACCTCCTCTCAGGTTGCGAGTACTCCTTGGTTTAGGAGTAGTATACCTATTACGCAAATTGGATAGTCTTCCTCCAAACCATAGGCTGGTGCCGACCGGTAGGGAATGAAGAAAACCAATTAGCCTAAACGGTGTACAGAAGGTATTAAGTTAAGACAAAGCAAGGGATTAGTAAGAGGGCAAAGTAAAGTGCGACTACTATTCACGAACAAACCAAGTATTTCTTCGTCAATCCTAAATCACCTTTGTATTTCTCCAGGACACTCCGTATCACTACGAAGATCCACAGTTTATTGGATACTCCATCGTATGGTTATATACGAACTCGAAAGGAACTTGTTCCAGTTCGGGGATGGATTCTGGTTCAGGAGAAATAGGAATAAAGTACATTCAGGTGTCTTTTATCTTCACCTTCTCTCGCGTTGCGAGTGCTCCTAGGATTAGGACAGTACACCCTTTATGCTTATTGGATAGTCTTCTTTCAAACCATAGGCTGGTGCCGAAAGGTAGGGAAGGAAGAAAACCATTTGGCTTAAAAGGGTGTGCAGAAGGTAATGACTGAAGACATATAAAGGGATTTGGAAAGATGGCAAAGAATTATACGGTTACCGTTGTGAATCTGGATAATGGAAGAGGCATTACTAGGAATACCAGGATACCCCGACGAAACATTTCAATGTTTCAGTTTCACTGTGTACTGTTAATGGAAAACTGATTTCCCGATTAGACGCTTACTCCAGGGTATGTATTTACCAGGTATGATTCTCACATCTGTATGGTTTTATAGATGATGAGTGGGAGTAAGTTATTGGGAATTGGGTGATCATCCTCATTATATCGGGATTCGTTGTAATCGGTGATATCCGAGGAAATCACCTGGGTTGTTTGCCGGACGGCAATTCTTTGGTTTTGAATATCCGTTATTTTACACCAATTTCAAATTGATATATCTGTACGTCTATTTTTATAGAGTGAGATATACCTTCTTGAAATTATGTCTACGACATTTACCTATATCAGTGGATGGTTAGGTAAGGAGCATTAAACAGCGGTGTAATTCTTCTTAACCATAAGTACAGTTTTCAACCTGCGACACACAGTGAATGAGTTATTAGACTCAAGGGACTTATACAGAGTATTGTATGTTGTCCACGGTCCATCTGGACAGAGGGGTTGGTCCTCGTACTATATTCGGTTTACTTATGACTTCTCTAGTTTTTAGACAAGTGTTTCGTGAAAACACAGGGTCCGAATTTTGAGAAGTTATAGGTATTTGGATAAAGTAGAGAACCAGGTATTGCAAGTATCGGGATTCTTCAAAGTGATCGAAGATGTAGATACTTGTGTATGGTATTCAGTTGATAGTAATGATAAAGAGAAATTGCTTCTCTTTCAGGTTACTCATAATTGGAAGCATTCCTAAGTTGAGTAACGCTGATCGGCCTCCTTCCATTTAGTTTACATGCACTGGAGATAGCTGCATGATTTGAATCTGGTTCAATTGAATCAGTGCCTCTGGTTCTATATTGGATATAGAACAGTTCATATCTTGACATTGTTAAGGTATGGGGAGTTGTCCGGCTTATGCTTAAAACCAGACTCTGGATAACTCAAGGCACGTTTCTGTAATGGCTGTTTGTGGGTTGACCCAAGCTATGACGAGGGTTGACTTTCTACCATCTTGACTCGCCACAGTTTTAACAAAATGGATTTTTTTTTTAGAAAAACAGTAGTGGGAGTATGGTAGAACTGGAAGTGATTCCAGAACCACAAACGATTACTGAAGATTTCACAGGAACCTAAAGATTCAATCTGGTTTGACATTCCATTGGCCACTCTGCAGATTTGGTGGGTAACCTCAGGCACTCGAGAGGTACTTCGGTATGCTCAAGGACGGTGGCAGGGAGGTTCTTGTTTACCCAGACTTACCATTGCTGTTGTTCCAGACTATGAGACCCGGTAGGAGGATGAGTATAGCGTCGTTCTAAACTAGCTTTAGAAGTGCGCGTCTATATGACTCTGGCAGAGGGTTGTCGTAGTCAGTGGGAGCAGCGGAAGCATTGGTGGTCATCAGGCTTATGTCTATTTATAGACTAAAGCAGATACAACGGAGATAGATCATCTATTTCTGATGTGGCAGTCATAGGTTTGACTTCATCAGAATAGGGGATGGATCTGTTGAGAAGGTAGTAGGGTGTAATGTCATGGTATTTGGATGACATACACAGAGTAGGAAAGGAAACTCCTATACTACGATCGGTTATACTTTGGTTGTCATACAGTGGTTTCTCCACACAGGACTTGGATATTATATCAGACATTCTGGTTACTAGATCTATGGTTTTAGATCTAGATTTGGGTAGTTTCCCAATCTGGGTACCTTGACAGCATTCTATGAGTATTTAGAATGGACGACTCCTGGCACGGTAGTGTACCTGCAGGTAATGGAGTCACCCTCTCTAAAGGTGTCTTACAGACTAAAGGGGAGAGGATGCGCATGATTGACAGATCACTTGCTTAGGCAATTGAGTCAATCATGAGATGTCAAGTACCACACCAGATGTTGTTCTTGCAGTAGATGCAATAAGTTGATATTAATCCAATCCTGGAGAAACAATAGGAAGCAGTTTTAGGACATAAGTGCGTGTTCTAGGGATGTGATAACGACAGCCTCTTTTAGGAGACGGTTATCACTCCAGGCTTCCAAGGTGACATGGACGACAAGGAGGTTGTCAGAGTTATAGTTTTCCTTCTGACGAGGGGCAGTATTATGGACAGGTGGTCCAAGGCAATACTGAGGGTGGCATGGCGCAGGATACTGATTAAGTTCAGTTAACGATACAGTCTAAGAAGTCTAGATTTGGAGTTCATTTATGAACTAGGTCCCATCAGACATCCAGACGTTCCAAGACAGGTATTGCTCATTTCGGGAGATGGCTTTCTCCGCGAACTTGAGATATAGAGAGACATAGAAAGAAACTTCTCTGCGGATCCACTCACTGAGGCTATTCCTCGAACGCAATAGTTTCGCAAACGGGTTTTGTGAGACTGACTAGTAGAGGAGTTGGGTGTTCGGTATCACACGGGCTGTGAGTATGCGACATCGCAATAATTAGCCTTGAGTGCAAGTGGGAGATTGTTGGAGATAGTGCCCTCAGAGTCAATTATTGGATCACAGGCACGTGATTGCAATGATTGAGGGAGGACCTATCCCGGTAGGACAGTCTTACTCGAGATGATAGTATGCTATCTGGTTTATCTTTATCATCGTGTACTGCTTTAGGTGACCTGACATGTCGCTATTACACGTTGATAGAGCCCCTAGGATTCTTGCTTGACTACCAGCAGTATGATGGCGATCATATACGTAGGAGCTGGTAGTCTACAAGCACATCCTTAAAAGGTCCCTAGTCGTAGGAGTTTCGAGACAGGGCATCGATTCTCCAGAGTAGACTAGTGTATACAGTCGAGACCCCGACGAGAGGCGGTGGCCGGTCTCATAAGCCACTGGTGTCAGTTGGTTCACCTAAGATGTATACAGGTGCTCATTGGGTTATGAGTACACCGGACAGGACTCGCCGGGAACATGCTAGTTGGTCTTATACCAGACGTCAGATAGCAGTTCCCTAGTGACATGTGTACAGGTTAGTTCATCGACCTGAGATCGTCATTTGTCTCGTGTGAGTTCCCACTGTGCTTTGATTACTACCCTACCACGGCTCAAAGGAGTCGTGCAAACAGGTTTTAGTTGGGTACAGTCCCGAGCCACATGGAGGCAGTGAGCGGATCTGCAGGGGTTCGTCTCTCCCGGTATTGGGGGTGAGGTCGCGCTGTGTCTAGGAGAGCCATTACACAAAGCCCTCGGCCGAGGCAGGAGATTTACTGGTAAGTATTCCAGTACTATCTCAGGGTGTTCTGGGCTACACTCCGACACGACTTGTACCGCTTTTGGGGGTCTGACTTTTACCAACCCCCTAGGCCCGCCATGCGATGCTCATAGACGAACGGACCGGACTGTACGGATATTGTCACTGACAGGCTCAGTAGGGTGTCAGGATGAGTTCGCTCATCGACGTCCCTTTTGGTCAATAGATGGTGGCCCGTCACGTATTGGCTAATACCTCTGACGTGCTAGTGGTTAAATCCACAGCCATAGTATTGACGAGTCTTTAGAGTCCACCACACTTTCAGTTACTCAAGCTTTCGGGCGAAACGCTGTAGTGGCCGTATGGAGATATGGCAGGGTCCGATCAGATACGTGCGGTATTGCACGGATCAGGATCGGACGGTTTATACTAGTGGCCGTATAGTTATATGGCAGGGTTCGATCTGATACGTGCGGTATTTCACGGATCAGGATTGAACGGATATTACTAGCCGGCTTTGGCTTAAGCCGGTCCTAGTTTAGTACAGTGTAGATTTTGTCTCATTGCATTTGTATCCGGACGGAATACAGATGCAGGTGTGTATGCACAGTATCGGGGTTTTCCTGTAATTTATTACGGGACCAGTTTTCTGGAGTTGCCAGTTTGCATTCCGTTCCGGCCGGTTTTCCTTTGTTCTTTCCCGGCCGGACTTTTCTGATGGAGGGGGTAATTTGCAGTTTTGCAAATTACATTTGAGGAAGGGGTTTCTTGCATATGTTTTAATTATGACAGCATCTTTAGATACCATTCTTTTCCTTCATCATTTCTTGCAAAAGGTGATTAGGATTGATTTAGAGTTTGATATGAGTTTTGTTATCATGATGTTTGGCTATGGTCACCACTTGCTTTTACTACCATTACCTTCCTTCTAAGGTTGTGGTTTATGATTCCCTCCTCCACCATTCTCTTTTGGAGATGAGAGAACTCACTTGAGAGAAAAGGGTAGAAGAGGTTTTCATTCTTGATCTCACTTTCATGCTAGAAAAATGCAAGCACCATTTTTCTAATCTTGATTCCTCCATCATCTTCAAAGGCAATAAACCCCAAAGAGACAAGCATCATCTACACTACATTCTACAGCCAACCTTGGGCATGTCGACTTGCCGGCTTCATGCTCGAGTTGCCTCGGTATTGAGGCGGGAGCCCGTAAAAGACGCAGGCGATGTGGTGCCCCCTTCGGCGAGGAGGCGACGATATGGAGACAGGACTTTCCGCGGGAGATCGGGACGATGAAGAGAAGACCGGAGGACTCGGATCACTTGGTATACTTCTCTTCCCATCTCTTGTTAGCTAGTATAGGTTAATGGTTAACGATCCGGGTTTCATTGTCCGCGGTAGCGCCAGTTTCCAAGTAAGGAAAATTTTTGATTCCGCATTTTGGCCTCGGTAAGCCGGCCGGGGCGCTGCCGTGGCGCAACATAGTATATATACAACATACTATACATCGAACTGCGGGGGTGCTATACGTCATCTACCCGACTTCCCCCGTAGATATAATCTACTCACCTTGCTCTCACTTGCCGTTGCCGACGTCGCCACACGCTTTCTTGTCATCTCGAATTCCTCGTGGGGTACCTACACATCATAACGTATCGTGCCGCATTAAAACCCAATTCAAAACCAAAATGACACCCTAAAAGTCTATAGGTTAGAACCTATGGACTACGCTTTCAAAACCACCAAATAACACTCGATTTCAACGTACAAACGTCAAGTGATCGAATACGACACAAATCATAAAAATCCAGAATTCAAAATACGTAAAACGAAACCCCGAACCAAAACAGCAACTCTTGTAAATGGTCCTAGATTTTACTCTAGGTCAAATCAGCCAATTTTGCATATGCCAAGGGTCTAGTTTACAGGAGATGGGACTACAGACCAAACACGAACCCAATTGGACCAGGTATGACCGCAATTTGCGGCCAGAAAGATTATATTTGTGGCCAAAAGGTGGATTCAGGGGCTGGGGTCTTAGGGTTATCTTTCTAGGTGCCTGCACACTCCTCTGTACTTGCTAAATAATTTTCAGGTCACCCGGGTGTTAGCAGATTTCAATATAAACTCACAAAATCCATAATTTTCAGATATCGGGTTTTCTAAGTTTGTATTCCGGGGTTCTAGTCTCTGGTTTAGGTCTCCAATTAATCACCACAGGGGTTGTATAGACTCTACAAACCTTAATTTCACCTTTAGCTTCAACTAAAACCCTAATTCTCAACTCAAAGTTTTCAAAGTTCCCAAAACCACACAATATCGGTTCTAATTTAACATGGATGCTAAAGGAATGAAAATTCTACACTAATGATGGAATAATTACCTCATTTTGCACTCATGAATCCCCTAGGGCACGAAAATCAAATTTTTCTTGGTCCATAGTGTAGCTTGTGATCTTGTGCACAAAATTTGTGAAGAGGAGATGGGGTTTTAATGGGTTTATTGTGATGGATTGTGAGGAGGAAGAGAGGCAAAGGGAGAGAGGGCAACAGCAGCAGCATGAGTTAGGGAGAGGAGAGAAGTTATGAAGAAATGAAGTACGAATGGGAGCTTGGTCCAAGGTTTGACCCTTTACCCTCTCACTCTCTCTCATGCCCATCCCTCCATTCTTTATTCATATCCCTTTTCTTTTCTTTTCTTTTCCTTTCCATTTCTTCTCTTTAATTTATAACCATGCATGATAAAAAGAAGAAAGCATAAAATAAAAATGTAACAAGTGCTAAAAAAAGACATGTGCATGTTTTGCACAAAACAAGCTTAATGCACGATTAGCGATATTTAATCGCGATTAGCACTAAATAGCGTATAATTAATCATAAAAACTTATAATTTGCATAATTCACATAAAACGCCATCTTTTTAGTAATTTCCATAATTTTCCAAATTTTTCCCCAATTTATCGGTATTTAATTATATTGCCTTATTAAAATATTCAATATTTAATTATAAAAATTCCCAAAAATAATTTTTTTTATAAAAATCTTACATCGCAACCCATGAACTAGCCCTGAAAGCTGCTCGTCGATATGAGGCGATGGTGAAAAAGATAGGCAGGCCTCAATCTGCCGGAGTAAAGAGCCCTGCCACTCAGATGGCAGAAGGAGCCTCTTCAAGGCCAACTTTTGAACCCAAGAGACAGTAAGAAAAAATAACCAGCCAAGTCCAGATTTTTGCTTCTACTACAAGAGATATGGACACATGTAGAAGAACTGTATGCGCGCAAAAGGCCTATTCTTAGTTTGTGGCGTATCCAATCATAGAATTGGAACATGTCCTTATACACGCAACACGGTTCCAACTCACAACACTTATCCTCAGTGGCCAGCTATCTAGACTCCTGCACCTCGACTTCCACTCCCAGCTCCACCTCCACGTGGACCTCCCGCACAGCCTAATCGCCAATTCCATCAGGCGCCGAGGAACATGCCCCAAGGACAGAGGAATATGCCTCCAGCTAGGAGGAATGTACTCCGGCGTCAGGCTTTCACTTTAGCAGCCGTAAAAGACGAGACAGTAGACCGAGGTAACCCTGGTAATTCCCTCACATCTTTCCAAAACTTTTGCATTCTTTCGTTCTTTAAAATATTTTTTATGCACTATCAATAGTTCTAACATTATCACTATCACCAAATTGTTTTGAATCTGTTACATTTTCTTTCTACAAATTTCAAGGACGAAATTTTTATAAGGAGGGTAGAATGTAACAACCCTAAACTTTCTGTACAGAATTTTTTCAAAAATACAGAAAGGAACACCTAAGCCCGAGCACAAATTATAAATTTGATTTTCTTTTGAACAGCAAGAAAGCACTTGTAGCACATTGGTAAATCTTTGCACAGCTATGACGTAGCCCCTGTGATCGAATCCCCTCAGCAACAAATATTTTTAATTGAATTTTCTTTTAATCTTTTAGAAGACCAACAGTTTACACGTGCACTACACGTAAAATGAAAAGTCACAAAATAATCAAACACGAGCACTGGGGTATACCAAGTGACAGGGACACGTAGCAAAATCCATAGCATCCAACTCACCTCTTTGGCCGGCTAGGACAGGCTTGGGGTCGGCGCCGCCTAGCCCCCCCGTACCAAATGCCTTCAAATCTTAACCACACACCCTTTGGACTCCCCCCTAACCCCTGTATTGTTTGTTTTTATTAAAATAAATAGAGAATTAAAAAGTGGCATTAAACCAAATTTTAATGCACATTTTAATTCTCAAATTCATTACCCTAAACCCTTATTTTCCGTAAAAATACCACACTACATTTCACCCCACCTCATTCAGAATTCCAATACAAAAACTCTCTAATATTTCCAAGTCTTAAGTTGTGCAAGTGGAGTTAGTAAAGGGCAAGGTTCTGGCGAAGTTTCGGGAAGAATCCGGTGACTAAACAACTCTCCGACGGTTCCAATAGCTTCCTCTCTCTCTCCACTTATTTGACAATCAGTAAGTCCCCACTCCCGTCCTCCATCTCTATTCTAAAACAATCTACTTTCAAAACTCGTCGGAAGCGGAGTTATTCCGACTTCCGATTCGTTTTTCTTTAAAATCTCCATTTTCTTAAATAATAAAATACCATATTCTCTCATAATGATAAAAAAAAAATAAAGACATTAGAACAAGTTTCATCTCAAAATAATAAGTATTACAATTTCTATTTTACTTTCATAGTAAAATACCATCATGTTTACATACGGCTTTTATTTAATGTTTTATCCTAACACTTTTAGAAAACTCATGAGAGAATGACCTATCTAGACACAACACACATTTTACATAGCTTGATAACTCTTGTGACAGTAGTTTACGGGATAATACGGGTTTACATTTAAATACCATAAACATGAAGGGTTGCCTAGCACGGCAGCAAAGTTTCGGGAGGCATCATCCACGCCATATTAAAAATTTTCCATTCTAGGCAACCCTAAACATAGTTCGTTTACTAGAAATAATAGGGAAAACATATGCAAACACTCTGCAAGTTATAGTGAGCAAGGAATACAACCTTTGTAGACTGGTCCATCACTTCAAATAGCTCCATGTAGTAGTCCCCTTCGCTGCGATTGCAAACTCCGGTCTCTAGAGAGGATCCATTGAAGAAACGAACGTGCTTGCGTCGATGTCTTCGAGGCTGAAGATGATCTACGTCGAGGAGACACTAACCCAAGCTCTTTCTTCACTAATCATATAATTAGTGAAGCAAACATACTCTACTAAATGGCAAGTAGTAGAGGATGATGAATTAGGAAGCGGGCACACTTTAGATTTCATTTTCTCACACTTTTTCTCAAAACTCCATTGAAGCTAGAAGCTTTTGATGAAGAAGAAGAAGATGAAGAAAACATCTCATCAATCATTCATTTAAATGAATTATTGTAACCATGGGTGAGTTAAAGCCATCATGCTTAACTCATGTAGAGAATAAACCACACACTATGGTTAAGGGTTGGATTTGATAAATATCTTTAATTAGACAAATGAGTTGACTTTGTCAAAGCTTATCCAAAAGCTCTTGTCCAAGCTTTACCATGACAAACTCAATCTCTTTTGAATTAGCTTAATATAAATAGAAACCCTAACTTAACTCTAGCATGGTATTAATCTCACACACCCATCTTGTATGTATCATCAAACAGGACACAATACATGTACACAAATATGCATATCACATATATACAATGTGCACATCTAGTGAGAAAAGAAATCATAAGTGAGCTTAATATTAGTTAATGTAATATAATATATCAAATATATAATTATACGTTAAATTATCAAATCAATTCTTGATTTAATAATCCGGCTATATCATATACAACCGACTAATACTATATGAATCAACTTATCGAATCAACACTTGATCCGATAACCCGGCTACCGACCGATATCACATATCGCGAAAATAGAATACGGTATTCATATCGTATCAACCTCGATCCCGCACATATCACATATGTGCTCCTACTCCATTTCGCTTGAGGCAGGAAACCTCTGTGTAGGACTCTAAAGACTCGTCAATACGCTGGCAGTAGGTGATGATCATATCAAACACCCACAAGCCGCAAGCGGTCTGCTAAACGTAACGGCCACCCAGGTATTGAGCGATCAGAAGATCAATAAGCAAGCCTGCTCGTACTCCTGCGAATCCAATCAGTAAAACTACCGTACGATCCGGTCTCTTCGTCTGATATGTCGCATATCACAGCCCGAGGTTGGTATAATGTCAGACCCTAATAGCCTGATAAGTCATGCCGATGCAAGGTCCATAACGGTTCGAGAAACTACTGATAACACTTACCAGTAGATCTCAGCAACCCTGGCCAGGGATTTCCTGTTATGGCCAACCGAGCATGGCGCAACATCAACTCCCTATACCGGGAGAGACGAAACCCCTCCTATCGCTCATTGCCTCCATATGAATCGGGACTGTACCCAAAAGCCACCGTTTTGCACGTTCTCTTGAACGTGGAAAGGTGGAAATCAAAGCACAGTGGGAATCACGCAAGACTCTATGACGATCTCGGGTCTACAGACTAACCTGTACCAGTGTCACCAGAGAACTGCTATCCGACGATAGATATAATACCATCTAGGAGTTCTCGGCGAGTCCTTCCAGTGTACCCAGTCTCCACTGAGCACCCATATACCATCTCTAATGTCAAACACCAATGGATATGGGATCATCCATCGCCCATCATATGGGTCGAGAAGCGTATACGCTAATCTACACTGGAGTATCGATGCCCTGTCTCGATACTCCCACGACTAGGAACATTTGAAGGATGAACTTATCGACTACCCTGTCCCCACTAGTATGATCTACATCATAGTCCTGGTAGTCAAGTACTCATCCTAAGGGTTTTATCAACATGTAATATAGAGACAATCAGTGTACATGTTAAGATAAAGTGCAACCAGATAGCATACTATCGTGTCGAGCAAGAAAGTCCTCCTTATAAATGTCCAAGCATCCACTACAATATACATCGTATGTACAGTAATGGCCCCTAGGGCATACATATTACTGACAATCTCCCACTTACACTAGGGCCTTCTGTTGTAGTAACTCATACCCAACAAACAACAGTGGTTGAAGTATCTCATACTCAACCATCCCATAAAAGTCTCTCCAGGGAATAGGCCTTTGTGAGTGGATCCGCCGTGTTGTCCTCTGTGTCTACTCTCCTAAACCTGGATCTCCCTGGAGATCAACCATCTCCATGATCGGGTGATACTGCCTTAGAATATGTCTGGATCACTGATGGGACGGGGGTTCCTAGGCCTAAGCCATAACTCCATTATCACATAATGGTAGGAACGAAGTTCATCTCATGAACTAGTGTACATCCAGACTATTGCTTTGGTAGCATCCTTGGTAGTGATGTATCCAGCCTTTATCGTCTAGTTTGCCACGACATCTAGCTTGGAACTCTTCCATCATACCATCCCTCCACTGAGGGTAAAGACAATGCCCGTGACTGACATTCAGTCGACCTTATCACCCTGGAAGCTATCCAGCGATTCTCCTCAGGATCGATTGATACCATCTCACTACACCTAGTGAGAATCCTCACATCCACTTAGATCTATCTCATAGATCCAAAACCCAGGATTTAGGAGGTATCCCCTTGATCCTATATGGAGAATCAATGTGATAAGAGGAGATTGACCAAGTGTAGCATAGGAAACTCCTTTCCTATCAAGAGTATATCATCCACGTACAATACGAGGATTACCACCATACTCCCTACTACCTTTTTGTATAAACAAGGTTCATCTACTATTTTGATGAAGTCAAACGCTTTGACTACCACATCAAAATAGATGTTCCAACTCCGCGATATCTGCTTTAACCCATAAAGCAACTTGCATACGTTTCCGCTGCTCCCACTGTTTACGAAGCCCTCTGGCTGTGTACTTATAGATGCTCTCTTCTAAATCATTATTTAGAAAAGCAGTCAAGTTGTCCAACCGCCAGATATCGTAGTCATGGTATGTTGCAATTGCAAGTAGGATCTGGATGGACTTAAGCATAGATTTGATAGTTTCAACTTTTCCATGTACACCGAGTAATTTTCTCAAGATATACTTGCTTCTGATGGGGATTTAACCCTTCAGATAAAACAACCAAAGTCCATACTTTGTTGGTGTATATAGATTCCATCTCAGATCACATAGCATCGAGCCATTCTTACAGAGTCCCCACTCCTGATGGCCTGCTCGAAACTAGTTGGGGCATCATCTCATGATGCAATCCTCGCTCCCACCGTCATAAAGAAACCGAAGTATCTCTCAGGTGGATGAGGAACCCTACTAGATCTTCGGAGAGGCTGAGGTTCGTTGGAAACTATTGAATCCTTCGGTTCTACCAAATCATCAGCTGGAACTCCTACCAGTTCTACCTCATGACCATTAATTTCTTCACAAGAAAATCCTTTTCTAAAATGGTGGCATGCTGAGAAACAAAACACCTTTTGTTCCTCGGAGTAGTAGAAGCTATTCCCTTGCGAATGCTTGGGATAACCAACAAACTTACACAGAACTGACGTTGGCTCGAGCTTCTCCGGATTTTTCTTTTAAGCATAGGCCGGACAACTCCAAATCTTAACATCCTTAAGAGATGGGCGCTTCCCATACCATATCTCATATGGAGTGGTAGGCACCTGATTTGGTTGGAACCCAATTCAATAGGTATGCAGCTTCCCAAGTGCATAACCCCCAAAAGGAAATAGGCAACTCAGTAGTTCTTATCATAGAGCATACCATATCACAAAGGGTGCGATTGCTCCTTCCCGATATAACAACGTGTTGTGGTGTATTCGGAGAAGTAATGCTGAGAGAGAATCTCATTTTCCTTTAGAACATTCCAGGTTTTTCGTGCTCAAGTATTCTCCTCCTTGATCTCATCAGAGGACATAATACTTATACCCTTTTTGGTTCTCTACTTCTGACTTATATTCTTTGAATTTCTCAAAAGCGTCAGACTTGTATTTCAACAGGAACACATGTGCAAATCTTGAGAAATGATCAGTGAATGTAATGAAGTATAAAGAACTAATCCTGGCATGTGTAGACAGAGGACCTGCATACATCATCAAGTATCAATCCTAAGAGTTCACTAACTCTTTCTTTGTTTCTAATAAACGGAGCTAATGGACATCTTATCTTTGTGACATGACAGGCAAGTTTCACAAGATGTAAATTCAAACTGATTTAAGTATGCATCTATATGTAACTTCAGCTAGTCGGGTCGCATTGATATGACCTAGTCTACAATGCCTAAAGAAGGATTCGTTCATTTCTGAACTCTTCCTCTTGTGTGCGTTCTATACATTAAGAATTGTGGTTTGATTTAGAACCTATATGCTTTTAGATAACGTGCCTGAACCGATCAACTCTTGATATAGGAAATGTTCAAAACATTATCCAACAATACAAAATTATATCCTTCTTTGCTAAATAAAGAGACTAATATGATGTTGTATATCAGGTTCGGTATCTAATAACATTCGTTCAGAATCAATGTATTTGGTAATACAGGGTGATAACTGCCAACAAACTTGGCTGCAAAACTTGCACTGTTTCCAACTCTTGAAGCTTATCACCCTATCTCAGTTCTCTACCTATCTATAGCCTATGTAACATATTACATGTTTGGTATCCTGATCCGGTATCTCATACCCAGGACGTAAAGTATATTGAGAAACAGTTCACTGTAATGAACACACCCGAAGAAGATGCATCATCATGCACTTTCTTCATTTGGGCGGCACGGGAATTCTGGTAATCCCTAATTTCCTGCTCGGTCTTATAACAATTATAAGTTGGTGCGGGTCCAACGTTCCCCAGCGCAGTATAACAATCGAGTTCGGTCAATACATTCATATAATTATCTTGATTAAGACGTGACATGGTCTCTACTTGGAGAGAGAGAGAGAGAGAGAGAAGAAAACACTCTGCGCGCGCTCTTGCAAGATTAGATTGGTTATTAATTTATCTAATCAGGACGGATCCTACCGTTTTAGTCAAATCTTCCTTCAAACCCTAAAAGGAAAGACTAGCCGGGATTAATTACACCCTACAAGTTCGCCAATCTTTTAGCCAGGCCAGTGTCGGTACTGTTCCCTGATTTAAAATCAGGAAAAAGCTTCAGAGGAAGCATCACGTGCGAGCACGTGACCAGCGGTCACGTGTTGGCACGTGACGTTTAAAGCAGCGGCACAGAGCATATTCATTCCCTGATTAAAAATCAGGAAAAAGATTCAGAAGAGGCATCACGTGCTCACACGTGACGAGTGGTCACGTGTTGGCACGTGATGGCTAAGCAGCGGCCAGAGAACAGAGCGCAGAAGGAAAGAAGCCCATTCCAAGGGTCACGTGCTTACACGAGACCAGGGGTCACGTGCTCACACGTGAACGACGGTAACGTGGCCACACGTGACCGACTTTAAAATCCTTATTCTTTAACAGAATTAAATTCTGAGGAAAGATCTTTCAAATCTTCCCAAAATGGAAAAGAATTATTTGAAACCGTTGGATTAAAAATCTGGAGGTGATTAAATATCACCAATTTATGGAAAAATCTTGGACATGGAAAGATTTCCCCTAAATTTAACCGAAATAACAAAGAGATATCTTCGGATTTAAAATCCAGTGGTGAATAAAATTCACCTAATAATCTAAAGGCCCAGATCAATGATGAGAATAAATCAAATCTCTCAATAAACAAATCAAATCTTTCAATGAAAAATTCACTAAAACAGATTGATTCTTTTCCTTCTCCTATAAATAGGAGCCAAAGGAGAGAGTTTGGGAGACATATACAGAGAGAGAGGTATAGAGCCTTGGAATCTTCAGAAGGAAGAATTTGATTCTCTGCAAAAAGAAAAACCCTAGGTAAGAAAAGAAAGGCTTCAAAAGAGAATTTAATTCTCAAAAGAGTTTAACTCTTATATAAAGAAAAGAACTTAGTTCTTTTTCTGGTGGAGGATCTGCAAAGTGCACATCTCCCCATGAATTGAGAATTTAATTCTCATTGGGTTGAGATCCTGCCATGCAGATCTAAAACATAGAGGAGAAATTGAGTTTTGAGAATTTAATTCTCACAGAATTATAGGAATTTAATTCCTTTGAGATAAAGTTAGGGTTTAACCCTATATTATAAGGATTGAATTCTTTAAAAATGGACAGAACCAGAGTTTTAACCCTAATTGAGAACTTAATTCTCTAAAACTCACAGAAATTTAATTCCCTTAAAAAAGAAATTAGGGTTTCACCCTATGCCAGAATTTAATTCTTTACATATATGAGGAATTTAATTCCTACAGAAAAGAAATTAGGGTTTAACCCTATCTAAGAATATAAATTCTTTAGAAGAAAATAGGAATTTAATTCCTCTAAAGTTTAGTGCTAGGGTTTAACCCTATGAAGAATTTAATTCTTAAAAGATGAACAGATCTTTAAAAATATGCAAAGAATCCTAGTCACGTGCTACCACGTGACCCCTGTAAAAGATCCACAGAAAAGCACTTTGAGGCAACGCCTCACGTGCCCCACGTGACCTCTGAAGAACACAGAGAAAAATGCAAAAGAAACAGAAAAGATGTCACGACCCGCAGGGTACGGAACGTGACTGGCACTTAAGTTTACGAAACGTCTCAAGACGTCCGTAAAATAAGTAAGCCAAAGCACAGAAATCAAAACCAAATAAGCAAGAGAATGAAGGAAAAACCAATCAATTGAAAGCGAGTTTATCAAATAAGTCATATAAAACCTTTTTTTTTAAAAACAATATCAATTTTTCCGAAAATTTCGGTAGAGTCTCCTTTGTACATACTGGCCCCCAAAATGGGTACAACAAGAATATATATGAATCCAACAAATAAGGCATCCCCAAGCGGGAGCTAGCTCTTCGCCACAAGGCGGTCACAAATCCCACGCAATATAAAACAACAACATGCGAAATAATTATAAGGAAGCATGAGAAAAACAGCATGTCGACTCAAGTGAGCTCGACCCCAAAATACAGCATAAAAAGTCCACAAATCTCACAGTCTCATCTCTAGGTCAATATACAATAATACTGGTAGATACAGTAGATGGAGTACACTAGATACAAAGAATATACAAGGTGGTACAAAAATAATGATACAACCCACCTAAGAGCAAAACCTCGAGTCCAGGCAAAGGAGGCAAAAGAAGCAAGTGCGCCCGCCGCTACTGTACTGACGGAGCGGACCTGCAAAAGTCTGTGGCACAACGGGGGTGAGTTGCTAACTCGTGAGTAATAAATAACATCTACACAGGATATCGAATGCATGCACACAAGCATCCTAGCATCTAAAATACAGGTAAGGCAGGACATAATAGCAGGTATGTATGCAATATGAATATACTAGCAGGTATGAATGCAATGCGAATCAGCTCATGATCTGAATGTGTAAGTATAAGAATCATATTTTTTCCCTTAGGAATCTCTTTTGAAATACCAGCACAATACCAATAGAATCAGCAAGAACCTGTGTCCAGCAACGACACCTCAAAACTATCACAAATCTCATATATCCATGTCATAGTACCTCTGGCCTCAGCCATCCGGCTGACCCATCTCAATATCAATATCTCATCATCTCGCGGCCACGGTCGGTATCCTCTGGATATCCGCCGTCCCAAACAGTCACCGGTAGGTAATCCGCCCCCTGCCAGGCTCATCGTCAGCACCACGAGCTTCTTGCCCCGGGGTACCTTACCGGGCCCACCATGTACCCGAGACGGTTCATCCAACTCCTCGAAACGGGTCTCGAAAACCACAGCAAACTCATGGTGGACGACACTTACATCACTAGAAAACCGCAATTTACATATTTTAAAAACATAATAAGTTTAGAAATTTTGCGGCTTTCCCCCGAAATCCAGAAATATCATAAAATCTCAAGAAATCCTCATAAGTGCATATGTCAATGATAATGAATGCATATGGTATCAATAATCAAGCCGCGATGTGTGATTAATAGACTAAGCATGAACAAATAATATGATGAGGTACATGCACATGAATAGCAATCCTACGGTTTCATTTTAAGGAATTAAAGGCAATAGCACAAGTTTAAGTATCAATTATAGCAAAAGGTTTCAATTTAAAGGTTATCTAGTGTGGTGGCATGGCAATTACCAGGGCGTGGGTGTAGGCATGAATAGTGCTCGTGCTGCATATAAAAACCCTGGCAATGGTGCAGGTGTCCTATAGAATGGTTTCGCATATGTATGTCAATATAAGGCATGAATGTAGCAGAAAATCATACAAGTATTACACCCCTAATTACTAAAATTACTAAGAATCTTTTTAAGCTACTAAAACTATCGGGCGACTTGCGCCATCCAACGATAGTCCCCCGTAGATGTTACATCTACTCACCGGAATCCCTAGCTAGTCACGTCCAATCACCGCTTTCCCCTTTCGTGCCGCGTCTGACGTCTCCGCGACCGAACCTGGAATTTACATCAATACCAAACATAAGGTTACATACCAAGAATGACGCAAAACCCAAATGAAAATACTAACGTTCACAAGCTAGGTACAACGTGCACAAGGTGCGCGGAACACACGCGAAAATCGCAAAAAAACTAACTAAAACGTCGATTTGGTCGCCCGGAAAAACTAAAACCCGAACACTCAAAAATCCGCACTCACACATCCTAAAAGTCATAGGATACGCCAAAAATATCATCAAGATATCTTAAATAATTCATCACAATATTTTATAACAAAACTAGCAAGCACAAACATTCCAAAAATCGGCGCAACATCGCCGTTTTGCGACAAAAAGGACTACCACCTAGCATAACATCCAACCGCAACTAGTTAACCACAATCACTTTGATTAAAACACATTACAAAGCTTCAAATCCTATGTCTCCATAAACAACCATTTTCTTGATTTTTGTAACCACCAATTTAAATCCAATTTCACACTTGAAAAACCTAAATTACACAAATCGAAGCCCACGTAAACAAAGTAATCTCTCAATTTAGGTTTGTATAAAACTAGATAACAAGATAACTTAATTAACTAATCATTGGTGCTAAAAAAAACCTAGTTTAAACAAACTACTCTCTAAAGAAAAAAAAAATAGATTAGAAACTAACACTAAATTTAACACTAAACAAATTTCAAGGTTCTAGTTTATTACACTTAAGCTACAATTTAACCATTTGATTAGAAATTATACCTCAAAAGATCAATCCTAAGCTTGCTCAAGCCTCCCAAGACACCTCCTTTCTCCTTGATTTGAACCAAATTAGGTTGGAGAAGAGATGGAATATGGTTTTGTGTTGAATTTGCGAAGGAAATTGTGGATTTTGTTGAATTTTTGAGATGAAAATGAAGCAAAAGAGAAGAAGAAATGGGGAAAATATTTGGGGCTGCTGGTGCAGGATTTTCTGCTGAGAGGAGAGGGATGGGGGATGTGAAGGGATGGTGTAAAAGTCTAAGTCAAAGCCCCTCCAAAAATACCATAATACCCCCACCCATTACTACATTTTAAACCCTTTTTAAACAATTTAAAAGGAGTTGAAGAATACAATTTGGAGGGGGGGGGGGGGAAATGTGCTGCAGTAGGAGGTGGGGCCAGCCAAAGGAGTGAGGGAAGGGTGAATGGGGTTTTACAAAAGAAATTTTATGCAAAAAGACCCCCTACAAGTCCAAAATTGCAAGTTTTAGCTTAAATTCCATAAATTTCGTTTTCCATAATAAAAATTAGTTAAAACTTAAAATAAATTACTAAAAATTTATGTTACAACTAGATTTTAATTAACATGATTTTAAAGCTTAAATTTAGCCTAATTAAATTTGTATTTATCGCTAATTTAATGTATTTTCTAACCGGCTTAAAATAATATTAAAAATTGAAAAATTAGGAAATTTTTTTAAACGACCAGAATTTCATAAGTAACTCATTTGCTACTGAAAACTAGCAATTACCCATCAAAATTAGGTATAATTAGTCCTAAACTGCAAAATAACAAAAAAGACGGTTTTCGGAAAAATACCGAATTTTCACCGATTTTCAGGAAAACACCAAAATGACTTTTTCAAGGCGCTACAATCTTCCCCCCTTAAAGAAATTCGGTCCCCGAATTTAAAAATATAACTACGCGTACCTTCAAAGAGATGGGGATATTTCTTCCTCATCTCGCCCTCGGTCTCCCAGGTGACCTCCTCGCTGCTCGGGCCACGCCAAAGGACCTTGACGGTCGGTATAACTTTCGATCTCAACTTCTTCAGCTGCCGATCCAGGATGGCCACCGGCTGCTCTGCAAAAGAAAGGTCGCGCTCTAGCTGGACTGTCGGGTGCTGAATCGCATGCGAAGGGTCGTGAAGGTACTTGCGGAGCATCGAAACATGGAAGACGGGGTGAACATCGGGAAAGCTGGGTGGAAGAGCCAAACGATATGCATCTGCGCCGACACGCTCGAGAATCTCGAAGGGACCTACGAATCTAGGGCTAAGCTTTCCTTTTCACCCAAATCGCATCACGCCCTTCATCGGAGAGACCCTCAGAAAAACATGGTCGCCAACTGCGAACTCTAATCTGCGACGGCGCCTGTCTGCATACGATTTCTGCCTGCTATGAGACGCTCTCATCCGGTCTCGGATCAACTGTATCTTCGCTGTCGTCTCCTCAACAAGCTGCGGCCCCAAAATACTGCTCTCGCTGAGCTCTGTCCAACAGACGGGCGATCTGCATCTCCTCCCATACAATGCCTCGAAAGGTGCCATCTGAATAGTATCCTGGAAGCTGTGGTTGTAGGAGAACTCCACTAGAGGTAAATGACGATCCCAGCTACCGCCGAAGTCTAAAACGCACGCTCTGAGCATGTCCTCGAGAGTCTGAATGGTCCGCTCTGACTGTCCGTCGGTCTGCGGATGAAACGCTGTGCTGAAGCTCAAACGAGTGCCCAAAGCCTCCTGAAGTCTCTGCCAAAGTCGGCTGGTGAACTGGGTGCCTCGATCTGACACGATACAAGTCGGTACGCCATGCAACCGCACGATCTCGTCGATGTAAAGCTGGGCATACTGAGCGAAGCTGAAAGTCGTCTTCACTGGCAGGAAGTGAGCCGCTTTCGTCAATCGATCTACGATCACCCAGATGGAGTCATACCCTCGACTAGTCCTGGGTAGACCCACAACGAAATCCATCGAAATCTGCTCCCATTTCCACTCCGGAATGGGTAACGGCTGTAGCTCTCCTGCGGGCCTCTGGTGCTCGGCCTTGACTTGCTGACAAGTCAGGCATCTCGATACAAATTCCGCAATGTCCCTCTTCATCCCGCCCCACCAGTAGCTCTCTCTCAAATCATGGTACATCTTAGTGGATCCGGGGTGGACACTATACACTGATCGGTGTGCCTCCTCAAGAATGTCGCGCCGCAATCCATCAGCATCTGGTACGCACAGTCTAGATCCATATCGTAAAATCCCCTGATCGTCAATCACGAACTCGGAAAATCTGCCCTGTCTCATCTGTGCCATGATCTCTGAGCAACGGTCGTCACTGCGCTGTGCCTCATATATACGGTCAAGCAACTGTGGGCGTGCACGAACATGCGCGAGCTGTCCCCCTGTCTGAGTGAACTCGAACTCAACTCGGCTGTCGCATAACATCTGCCAATCTGCTGACGACTGCCTCTGCACTGCGCGCAAATAGGATAGACTACCCCCGGGCCTCCTACTCAACGCATCTGCCACCACATTCGCCTTGCCTGGGTGATATAAGATCTCGCGGTCGTAGTCTTTCACCAACTCCATCCAACGACGCTGTCTGAGGTTCAGGTCTCGCTGCTGAAATATGTATTTTAAGCTCTTGTGGTCTGTGAATATTTGGCACGACTCGCCATATAGGTAATGTTGCCAAATCTTCAATGCAAAGACCACTGCAGCCATCTCCAAATCATGAGTGGGGTAGTTCTGTTCATGCTTCTTCAACTGCTGAGAAGCATATGCGATCACCCGGCCATGCTGCATCAATACGCATCCTGACCCCACTCGCGAGGCATCACAGTAGACCACAAATCCGCCTGATCCCGAAGGCAAAGATAATACTGGCGTCGTAGTCAAACAAGTCCGTAGCTACTGAAAACTGCGCTCGCACTCCTCTGTCCAAACGAAAGGAACTCCTTTCCGGGTCAAACCGGTTAAAGGTGCAGCTATACGGGTGAAGTCCTGAACAAAACGCCTGTAATAGCCTGCCAGGCCTAGAAAACTACGGATCTCAATAACCGATGTAGGTCGGGGCCGCTGCTGAACAGCCTCAATCTTCTTCAAGTCCACACATATGCCGTCTCTCGTAACCACGTGACCCAAGAATCCGACGCTGTCCAGCCAGAAAGCACACTTGGAGAACTTTGCGAACAGCTGGTGCTCCCTCAGAGTCTGTAACGTAATCTGCAAGTGCTGCTCGTGCTCCTCTCTGCTCCGGGAGTACACCAAGATATCATCGATAAACACGATGATGAACAAGTCAAGATACGGCCTGAATGTACGGTTCATCAAATCCATGAATGCTGCTGGGGCGTTGGTGAGTCCGAACGACATCACCAAAAACTCGTAGTGGCCGTAGCGCGTGCGGAAAGCTGTCCTCGGTATATCCTCCTGTCGAACTCGCAGCTGATGGTATGCTGATCGCAAGTCGATCCTCGAAAAATACCCCGCATCCTGAAGCTGGTCGAACAAATCATCAATGCGTGGCAACAGATATCTGTTCCGAACGGTAACTTTGTTCAGCTGGCGGTAGTCGATACATAAGCGCAAACTTCCATCCTTCTTCTTGACAAACAGGACAGGAGCACCCCACGGAGAAACACTAGGTCGAATAAGCCCCTTATCTAACAAATCCTGCAACTGATCCTTCAGCTCCTGAAGCTCTGCCGGGGCCATCCGATAAGGCGGTATAGAAATAGGCCCCGAGCCGGGAATCAAATCGATGCAGAACTCAACGTCGCGCTCAGGTGGTAGCCCAGGTAGCTCATCAGGGAAAACATCAGGAAACTCACAAACAACCGGGACCCGGTCCAACGGAACCTCTGCAGCTCGAGTATCACAAATATACGCTAAGAATTCTTCCGCAAGAACTGACCAGCGCGAAGAGACGAAATCAAGCTGGGAAGGGTGACGCTGCGGTCTCCCTGAATAACAAGGACTGGCTCTCCCGGAAAGCTAAATATGACTGCCTTCTCACGGCAGTCCACCGAAGCATAACAAGTGGCTAGCCAATCCATGCCCAGAAGCACATCAAAGTCCAACATATCGAGGAGAATCAAATCAACTGATGAATACCTCTCCCCGATACGAACGTAACACAATCAAAATACAAAACGAGCGACAAACGACTCGCCTACCGGAGTAACAACAACAAGCGGATGATCTAACGACGACGACTCACGGCCCAACATCGGTGCAAAGTGTGTAGAGACGTACGAATGTGTGGAACCTGGGTCGAATAATACCCGTGCGTCGAAAGAACAAACTGGCAAGGTACCTGTCACAACGGCATTGGATGCCTACGTATCCTGCGGTGTCAAAGCAAAAACTCGGGCCTGTCCTCCACCGATACCGGGCTGACCTCGATTTCGGCCTCTGCCTCCTCGTCCTCTCTGAATAGGACCGCCGCATCCACGGCCGCTGGGTGCACCTAGCTGGCGTGGAGCATCGCCTGTGGTAGGAAGTAGGGCTCTCTGAGGAGGGGTTGGTGATGGTGGTAGGGTCACATGCGGAACGGTCGCCGCTCCCTATCGTCTCGCCGGACAGTCTCTGACAAGATGGTGCGGACTCCCGCACCCAAAACACCCTGGCGACGGCTGCTGTCCCTGGGGATATGAACCATATAACTGTCCCCGTCTAAATCCTCTGCCAGGCCTATCTCTCGGAAAGAATCTGGCGCGCTGCCTCTGAGACGGTACATCGGTGCGAATCCTCTTCGGCCCAGAAACGGCCGAAGTCTGTGATATGCGTGCCTCCATCCGTAATGCAGTATCCATAGCAGCTGAATAAGTGTCGTAGTGCTGGACGCCAATGGAAAGATATAGCTGGGCATCAAGTCCCTGTACAAACCTCTTCACCATCTTCTCTTCGGTATCCACCAAATACGGAGCATATCGGGATAACTGTGTAAACTGGATGTCATACTCAGACACCGTCATCCCAGGTGTCTTGACTAAGGCCTCAAAGCTGCGAGCTCTGGCGTCACGAACGCTCTCTGGGAGGAAACGAGCTAGAAAGACCGCTGTAAACTCATCCCAAGTCATAGGCGGTAGACCTGCAGCTCGACCTCTCAAGACTGACTCCCACCATGTCTGCGCGAGACCCTCTAGTCGGAAACTCGCAAGCTCTACCCATCGATCATCCGAACATCTCAGCGAACGGTAGATCCTGGCTAAACTGTCAAGGAACGTCTGTGGGTCCTCCGCTGCCTCGGTGCCGGTGAATACTGGAGGTCTCAGCCTCACGAAATCCTGTAGCGAAACCGGAATGGCCACGGTGGTAGTAGTAGGAGCAGGTATCATGGTCGTCTGTGATGTAGTAGGTACATCATCCGGCCTCGGTGTACGACTGGCTGCAGCTGGGATCCTACCATCTGACGTAGCTCCTGCATGCCCCCCATCATCTGTCGCAACTCCTCCATACCAGTCTCGAGCCTATCCATACGGCCTGGGGAAGGTGGATCGGTCTGTCCCTGCGGCGTAGGCATACCACCCTGCTCAGTCCTAGTCTCAGACGAGCCAGCTCGAATCTCGTCTCGGGCGGCAGCCCTCTGTGCCCTAGTAGCCTTCGGCGGGATAATGGCTGTTACAGGAAAACGGATAGTAAGAACAGTGCAATAGGATCATAGGATACATGGAATTGAAGAAGGAATTTTCAAGCAAGTATATCCTAAAGTCACTTAGGCGGAGTACCGTATCGCAAGTATGCCGCGGACATACACACGCTACGTTACCCTACTTAAGTCACTTACTCCATCTACCAAGGGTCATCCTACACTCAAAAAGGTAAAACCTATCGCTCTGATACCAACTTTGTTACGACCCGCAGGGTACGGAACGTGACTGGCACTTAAGTTTACGAAACGTCTCAGGACGTCCGTAAAATAAGTAAGCCAAAGCCCAGAAACCAAAACCAAATAAGCAAGAGAATGAAGGAAAAACCAATCAATTGAAAGCGAGTTTATCAAATAAGTCATATAAAACCTTTTTTTTAAAACAATATCAATTTTTCCGAAAATTTCGGCAGAGTCTCCTTTGTAAATACTGGCCCCCAAAATGGGTACAACAAGAATATATATGAATCCAACAAATAAGGCATCCCCAAGCGGGAGCTAGCTCTTCGCCACAAGGCGGTCACAAATCCCACGCAATATAAAACAACAACATGCGAAATAATCATAAGGAAGCATGAGAAAAACAGCATGTCGACTCAAGTGAGCTCGACCCCAAAATACAGCATAAAAAGTCCACAAATCTCACAGTCTCATCTCTAGGTCAATATACAATAATACTGGTAGATACAGTAGATGGAGTACAATAGATACAAAGAATATACAAGGTGGTACAAAAATAATGATACAACCCACCTAAGAGCAAAACCTCGAGTCCAGGCAAAGGAGGCAAAAGAAGCAAGTGCGCCCGCCGCTACTGTACTGACGGAGCGGACCTGCAAAAGTCTGTGGCACAACGGGGGTGAGTTGCTAACTCGTGAGTAATAAATAACATCTACACAGGATATCGAATGCATGCACACAAGCATCCTAGCATCTAAAATACAGGTAAGGAAGGACATAATACCAGGTATGTATGCAATATGAATATACTAGCAGGTATGAATGCAATGCGAATCAGCTCATGATCTGAATGTGTAAGTATAAGAATCATATTTTTTCCCTTAGGAATCTCTTTTGAAATACCAGCACAATACCAATAGAATCAGCAAGAACCTGTGTCCAGCAACGACACCTCAAAACTATCACAAATCTCATATATCCATGTCATAATACCTCTGGCCTCAGCCATCCGGCTGACCCATCTCAATATCAATATCTCATCATCTCGCGGCCACGGTCGGTATCCTCTGGATATCCGCCGTCCCAAACAGTCACCGGTAGGTAATCCGCCCCCTGCCAGGCTCATCGTCAGCACCACGAGCTTCTTGCCCCGGGGTACCTTACCGGGCCCACCATGTACCCGAGACGGTTCATCCAACTCCTCGAAACGGGTCTCGAAAACCACAGCAAACTCATGGTGGACGACACTTACATCACTAGAAAACCGCAATTTACATATTTTAAAAACATAATAAGTTTAGAAATTTTGCGGCTTTCCCCCGAAATCCAGAAATATCATAAAATCTCAAGAAATCCTCATAAGTGCATATGTCAATGATAATGAATGCATATGGTATCAATAATCAAGCTGCGATGTGTGATTAATAGACTAAGCATGAACAAATAATATGATGAGGTACATGCACATGAATAGCAATCCTACGGTTTCATTTTACGAAATTAAAGGCAATAGCACAAGTTTAAGTATCAATTATAGCAAAAGGTTTCAATTTAAAGGTTATCTAGTGTGGTGGCATGGCAATTACCAGGGCGTGGGTGTAGGCATGAATAGTGCTCCTGCTGCATATAAAAACCCTGGCAATGGTGCAGGTGTCCTATAGAATGGTTTCGCATATGTATGTCAATATAAGGCACGAATGTAGCAGAAAATCATACAAGTATTACACACCTAATTACTAACATTAATAAGAATCTTTTTAAGCTACTAAAACTATCGGGCGACTTGCGTCATCCAACGATAGTCCCCCGTAGATGTTACATCTACTCACTGGAATCCCTAGCTAGTCACGTCCAATCACCGCTTTCCCCTTTCGTGCCGCGTCTGACGTCTCCGCGACCGAACCTGGAATTTACATCAATACCAAACATAAGGTTACATACCAAGAACGACGCAAAACCCAAACGAAAATACTAACGTTCACAAGCTAGGTACAACGTGCACAAGGTGCGCGGAACACACGCGAAAATCGCAAAAAAACTAACTAAAACGTCGATTTGGTCGCCCGGAAAAACTAAGACCCGAACACTCAAAAATCCGCACTCACACATCCTAAAAGTCATAGGATACGCCAAAAATATCATCAAGATATCGCAAATAATTCATCACAATATTTTATAACAAAACTAGCAAGCACAAACATTCCAAAAAACGGCGCAACATCGCCGTTTTGCGACAAAAAGGACTACCACCTAGCATAACATCCAACCGCAACTAGTTAACCACAATCACTTTGATTAAAACACATTACAAAGCTTCAAATCCTATGTCTCCATAAACAACCCTTTTCTTGATTTTTATAACCACCAATTTAAATCCAATTTCACACTTGAAAAACCTAAATTACACAAATCGAAGCCCACGTAAACAAAGTAATCTCTCAATTTAGGTTTGTATAAAACTAGATAACAAGATAACTTAATTAACTAATCAATGGTGCTAAAAAAAAACCTAGTTTAAACAAACTACTCTCTAAAGAAAAAAAATAGATTAGAAACTAACACTAAATTTAACACTAAACAAATTTCAAGGTTCTAGTTTAGCACACTTAAGCTACAATTTAACCATTTGATTAGAAATTATACCTCAAAAGATCAATCCTAAGCTTGCTCAAGCCTCCCAAGACACCTCCTTTCTCCTTGATTTGAACCAAATTTGGTTGGAGAAGAGATGGAATATGGTTTTGTGTTGAATTTGCGAAGGAAATTGTTTATTTTGTTGAATTTTTGAGATGAAAATGAAGCAAAAGAGAAGAAGAAATGGGGAAAATATTTGGGGCTGCTGGTGCAGGATTTTCTGCTGAGAGGAGAGGGATGGGGGATGTGAAGGGATGGTGTAAAAGTCTAAGTCAAAGCCCCCCCCAAAAATACCATAATACCCCCACCCATTACTACATTTTAAACCCTTTTTAAACAATTTAAAAGGAGTTGAAGAATACATTTTGGAGGGGGGGGGAAATGTGCTGCAGTAGGAGGTGGGGCCGGCCAAGGGAGTGACGGAAGGGTGAATGGGGTTTTACAAAAGAAATTTTATGCAAAAAGACCCCCTACAAGTCTAAAATTGCATGTTTTAGCTTAAATTCCATAAATTTCGTTTTCCATAATAAAAATTAGTTAAAACTTAAAACAAATTACTAAAAATTTATGTTACAACTAGATTTTAAAGCTTAAATTTAACCCAATTAAATTTGTATTTATCGCTAATTTAATGTATTTTCTAACCGGCTTAAAATAATATTAAAAATTGAAAAATTAGGAAATTTTTTTAAACGACCAGAATTTCATAAGTAACTCATTTGCTACTAAAAACTAGCAATTACCCATCAAAATTAGGTATAATTAGTCCTAAACTGCAAAATAACAAAAAAGACGGTTTTCGGAAAAATACCGAATTTTCACCGATTTTCAGGAAAACACCAAAACGACTTTTTCAAGGCGCTACAAATGATCTCTAGGGCGCTCTCATGTGCTACCACGTGACCCTTTGGCTGAAGCTTTAACAGACAAACACCCAAATTCCCATCACGTGACAGCACGTGATGCTCTAAAGTATTCAATACTTTTGGCAGAACAAAATAAAGGGAAGCAGGGCGCTCTCACGTACTACCACGTGACCCCTCTTGACTTAGTGTTTAACACTAAGTTGAAACCTCTGTATCCAGTGTTTAACACTGATTTGCCTTAGTGTTTAACACTAATTTAAAATCTCTGTATCCAGTAGTGTTCAAACACTAATTTGAAAAACACTATTTGCAATGTTTAACACTGATTTTTTTTAGTGTTTAACACTAATTTAAAATATCTGTTCCCAGTGTTTAACACTGATCTTCTTAGTGTTTAACACTAATTTGAAATCTCTATTCCCAGTGTTTAACACTGATTTGCCTTAGTGTTAAACACTAATTTGAAATCTCTATTGCCAGTGTTTAACACTGATTTGCTTTAGTGTTTAACACTAATTTGAAAGTCCTGCTGCCAGTGTTTAACACTAGTTTTAGCCCAAATGGCTAAGTTTCTAGAGGCAAAGCCTCTCCTTTAATGAACCAACAGAAGGCTAATATTCCAAACATGATTGGACTTAGCCTAAGCTGGCCATAAGTCCTCAATTCAAACTTAACTGGACTAATGGGCTCATAATATAATTAATCGGTCTTGGTTCCAAATTGGTCGAAAGATCATTTAATCTACCTTGGTTTAAGGGTATATCTCTTCACTCCTTTGATACTTGGCGTTGTAATCCCTCAACGTCTTCAAAGAGGTGACGGGTCCCGATGACCACATATTGATACGGACTGTGGGGTACTTAAACTCATGGACTATGACGTCCTTAACCTTGACCGGAATGTCTTAAAACTAACAACGGACTATGATGTCCTTAACCTTGACCGGAATGTCTTAAAACTAACAACGGACTATGATGTCCTTAACCTTGACCGTGATGACTTAAAACTAACGGACTATGATGTCCTTAACCTTGACCGTGATGTCTTAAAACTAACGCCGGACTGTGGAGTCCTTAAATCCATGGACTATGATGTCCTTAACCTTGACCGCAATGTCCTAAAACTAACATTGGACCGCAATGTCCTTAAACTACCTATTGACCGCAATGTCCTTAAACTACCTATTGACCGCAATGTCACTAAACTAAACAGCAGGGCTCCTTTAATTGCTCTCTTGTTGGATCTAAACGATCCCGTTAAGTTGATCTTAGTCTAAAAGCTAGACTAATGTATCCTTAACAAACGTTTAAGTCGATCTTAGTCTCAAACGAGGCTAACGTATCTTTAAACCCAAACACCCAAACCCAAATCTAAGATAATACGGATTTGGACTAGTCCACACCCTACGGGCGACGACATAACTCAGTCTCCGTATACAATCCACGGGCAACCAAACACACACGACACGAAGTGACCATCTGGAGAAGGAGAAATTTGTTACCACAATGCGGTAGCGTAATTAACTGCAGGGGCTTGCGCCTGCAGGGAAGAGCGTACCCACAATAAAAAACCCCTCAAGCGAGGGGGAATCTGACGAAATCTGCTACATCGGACGCATCCGTCTAAACCTCCGATACACGGTGCCATAAATCAACTTGGCATCTTCGGAGAGGTGGACGGATAAACCAATTAGCATCTACCCCGAATCTCAGGCAAGACGTGCCTGCATCGTGCCGTCTTTCGGAGGGGAACAGATTTTGGCACGCCCGGTGGGACCTTTTCCTCTTTCCACTCCACACTTCGTGTGTCGTCTTCGCGAACGAATCGCGGTTTGTTAATGGTTGCCTTTGGATTTCAAGTTACTAAGATTTGGTCTTTTGCCTGGCGCAGAAATCAAGCATCAATGGCCTCCAACTGCTCGAGCTGCTCAAAGTGCCAATGCAACCGATGCTCCGCCTTACCTGGAGGTGTAGCTTATGGGCCTCTAGCGGCCTCCATCTTTGCCATGCCGGTGGAACAAGTAACTCAGGCCACCACCGGTCTGTTTTTTGGGACCATGATCCTACCTGCAAGCTTCACCATGCCAGTGCCCGCACCAAAAGCGAACAAGAAGTCGGTCTTCGATCGGCTCACTGCTACAACGACCCTTTTCAACGGGTCGTCCAATATCAGACCGGCAGCCTCTGTCTTTACTAGGCTGAACCAGTACTCTGATGGGCCCGCCAAGAAGCCCATGAACTCTGAAATGGCCGTCCTGAGGAAGACAACCACCTCTGTTCCTGAAGTCGTCAAGGCGGCTTTTCCTGTTAAAAGGTCAGTCTTTTCAAGGCTGACTATTCTGGCTCCTGCTCCAACTCGAGGGTCTGTCTTTGACAGACTGAACATTGCCACTCAGAAGACAACATCAGTCTTTAAGAGGCCGGCACCAGCAGCGCCTCAATCGGACAAGAGGCAAGAAGAAGCTGTCTCTATCGCCGAGCCAGTCCCAACGGCTCGTCATGCTCGACGTCGCCACTGGCGCCGAGTAAGGAAGGCCGGGGGCAACTCCCCCTCAGGGCTAACTCCACCTGCTCCAGTGGTGGAAGTTAATGCTGCTGTTCCAACTGGGAACAGCTTTGAACCACTAAGGAGGGTACGTAAGAATTCTCCGACTGCCACGCTAAAAAGATCCCCTCCACCTGCGGAGAGTATTGCAGATGCAAAGCCGGAGCAGCCTCCTCAACGGCTATCCTTCAAGATTTATAAGGTCTGGCGACGGGTCCAAGACTCAGTAATCGACCAAGATCACTCTCGCCGGCAAAAGAGGGTGAAGGTTCGGGAAGAGAAGAATTGTCCTGTCAAACAACAAAGGACGACAACCGCCAGGGTGCCCGCTGCAACGGCCCCTTCAACTTCAACGGCCCACAAGAGAAGAAGGACGGAGAAGATCCCCACGCCCGCAGCTAATGTCAAAGGCAGCGAACCTAAACGCCCTAAGTCTGGGGGCATCATGGTACACACGGTATACATGGCGTCTGGTAAAGAGTACAACCGTGCATCTACAGGTCATAGACCGCTTACACGGTCAGTGACCAAAGCTCAGGAGCAACAGAAGAAGCTCCAAGAAATGATGAACGCGATGGCCGCACTCACTGGGCCAAAAGAAATCCCTGAAGCGTCCTCTGATCAACGCCAGGAGCAAGAAACTGACGCTGAGTTCCTTCGCAGGATACTGGAGAAGAAGGATAAAGAGGCTGCTGAACAAGCAACCAAAATAAAGCGAATGGCCCTCCTGTTCCAGGACATGGTGGGTATGATAATCCAACAAGATCCTCCTGCTGAAGATCCTCCGATCGTCCTCGAAGACGACATGGGAGAAACGTCAAATCCTCCACCGGCTCTGTCAACAGCCAAGGAGGAGACAATCTCCAAAGCTGACCTGGACGAGTATATAGCTCAGCAGATACGGGTTCATCAGGCGACTGAGGCAGCCAGTCAGGTCGTAAAAACGGAACGACCATATCCGAGCTGGTACGATCAGATCAAATACCCGCCAGGCTATACAATACCGAAATTCCATGTCTATAAGGGGACGGGCAATCCCCACCAGCATGTTGCCCAGTTCAGGGAGCTTTGCGGCAAACACCGGTGGTGATGATAAATTGTTGCTTCGCCAGTTTTTCGGAAGCTTGTCAGAAACGACGTTCGAGTGGTACTCTGAGCTCCCGAACGACTCCGTCAAAACATTTGCGGAGATGGAGCTGCTGTTTACGCAGCGATTCGCGAGCGCCAGCAAACGCACCACGATAACAGCGTTGATTAATGCCAGGGTGAAACCGGGCGAGACGTGGGTCCAGTACGCTATACGCTGGCGAAACATGTGGTCGAAATGCGAACAACGCATTGAGGAAGCGCCCGCGGTTGGCATGTTCGTGGGTAACCTAGATCCTCATGTAACTATCTCACAGTTCATGATGTTCTTTAAGCCAACCACGTTCCAGGCTTTGATCGACAAGTTGGCCTAGATGGGTCACAGACCGCCTCCCCCGAAGCCGGAACCTCGGAATGACAAGGGTAAAGGGAAGGCAACCTTCGTTGCGAACGCTCACCAGCAACCCAATGCCCCAAAGCTGGCGGATCAACTGGAAGAAAGACGACGGTATTATAATGAGAAAATGAAGCGCCCCTACTCATTCCTGCGGGATAAGACGAAGAGGCTATTCGAGCTGGCAGTACACAACAGGCTCATCAACTTGCCAAACCCAAGGCGACCGCCGCAAACCAGTGAGGTGAATAACCCCAACTACTGCCCTTACCATCAAACGGTAAGCCATCCGATTGAGGATTGCTTCGTCTTCAAAGGATGGATTGAAGATCAATACCTACAGGACAAGTTTGCGCTGTCCGAGAAGTGGAAGGTGAACCCGCCACAGCCGCATACTCCTAAGAAGGCGGATACACCGGGGGCAACCTGTTCTTTCATTGAACAAGCGCCATGGGAGGTCGTGCTATCAGCTAAAACCAAAAGGATGCTGAGTGATCTTCATGCGTGCCCGGCGATCAGATGGAAGAACTCGCTTGAACCTCAGATCATTGAAGGGATGCTGAAGCCGCGCCCTACTCCAAAGATCAGTGGTGATGGCCCAAGTACTCACACCCAACCGTCAAAATCTTCAAAGAAGAAAAAGAAGAAATCCAAGAAGCCTGTGAGGCCTGGAGACAAGCGCACGGACTTGCAGAAGCAGATTGACGCGCTGGAGGAGTACAATCAAAAGGCACGGACTCCCGTCACACTCCAAGAGTTCCTCAACCACGTCTTTCATGAGGAAGATGATGGAGAAAGCTCATCGGATGGATCCGAGGGATATGTGGCGAGCTGTCATGTGATTTCCCACTCGTTTACGGACGATGAGAAAACTCCTGACACTGAGAAGCTGGGGGCACAGCCTGAGCCAGAACTTGTATGGCCGACAGATGAAATGATCGACGCCTTTCTAGACGAGATTCGTTTGGAAAGTAAAGCCGATCGGGAGCGTGAGATGGCCGCATCGGAAGGAGCGAAACGCAGGCGTCTAAACGAAAGATGCGAAGCACTCCTGCCAGATCAAAAGACATCCGATGCGGATAAAAACATATTCAAGACGAGGAAAAGGTTTGCCAAAGCCATGTCAATGGGAATGAAGCTACCACCCTCGGAAGAAAACACGCTCTATGGGGTGGAGAGGCACCCTAATTGACACCCAATCGTCACAGACTCTCGGATCTGTAATATTAACATTACGCTTCGGACTACTCATCACCAACATTAAGTTTCACGTCATTGACGCCAAGACCTGCTACAACGCCTTGCTCGGTCGTCCTTGGTTACACGAGTACAACATCATCCCTTCTACGCAACATCAGTGTATGAAGTATTTCAAGGATGGTCTCGGGTACACCGTTACAGGAGAGCTGAACCCGTTCTCCGTAAGCGAAGTCCGCAAATACAAAGATGCAAAGTACTTTTTGCCAGATTTCGAGGATACAGAGAGGTGTCGCAAACCGGAGAACAAAGCCGCCGCCACCATTCCTGTTTTCGGGAGTGACACCGAAGAAGAAGAAGAAATATTTTACGCTGGGCCGTCTCGACGCAACAACCCGGGACCGTTCGCCCCCATATTGATCTTCGGATGTGACTCAAAAGATAAGGTTAATGCTGTGTTCTCCAGTCGGCCGTCAATACAAGCATCCCCTGGCGATGATCAGAGTTTGCAAATTACTATGGTTCCGCGGGAGCACTACAAAGACCTTGACGCACTTGAAGCTTACAATGTTCGAGACCCGTGGACATTTTACGTCCCTCCCAGGCGAAAAGGTGAAAAGGCGTTCCTGTTCTACCGATCCACGGAAACAAGAGTGGAGAAAGAAATCTGGCATGGCGCGGATTCTACACTTGACAGGCTTCAACCCATCCGTTTGCCCAGATATTACACAAACGGACTAAAAAGGCTATTGAAGCGCCAAGGGGTACCCTTAAAACAGACTATTCGACAAGCTCGATTCTATAACAGGATTTGGGATGTCCTTGGGACTCAGCGCAAATTGCCCAACGGGAGAATGGAAACGCTTGGGCTTGAATACATTAGATCCGGGAAACAGGAACGAGTCCACGGTATTTACGCCATATATAACTTCGATGAAGAAGAGGACGCCCTGTCGGGAAATGCCAACCCCTCATCAAAACTAGATCCCGCAATCGAAGTGCCGAGTCCGTCGTTTGAAGAACGGATGGACAAGCTTATCAGGAAAGCAGGTTAGAAAGCTCGGGACGACCATAACCGCGAAATGTCCATCTTCGAGAAAGCCAGGACGCAACGTCTTCTTCAACAGGCTGCAAAAGACGAAGATGCTCTTCCCTGTCAACCTGTTGTGCAAAAGGCCCGACACAGAGGCAGAAGTAAGTCAAAAAGCGGAAAAGGAAGTCAACAACGACAATGCAGGATTAAAGAGTCATGTGATCGGGTATTTCGCGGTCTGGATTTGTCCCTCATGAAGAAGATGAGTCGAGCGTATTCTTTCCCTCAAGACAAGACGAAGAAGATACTCGATCTCGCTTTAAGACATCGAATGATTACACTTCCGGAGTCTAAGCACCCTGAGCAAGCGAACGAGGTCTCTCATCCGGGCGATTGCTCTTATCACCGAGCCATAGGACACCCTATCGAAGACTGCTTCACCTTCAAGAACTGGGTCGAAGACCAGTACCAGCAAGGCAGGTTTGCTCTATCCAGCAGCTGGAGGGTAACGCCGCCACAAAAGCACGAACCCAAAGCCACAAGAGAAGAACCAGATCCACATCGGTCTTGGAAGCGAGTTCGTACTTGTCACATGATAACAATATCAAAAGGGGAGCCCGAAGATATGGATGACCTTCCTTGGTGCTTCGAAAACAATGACGACGAGGTAATCTTAGAATTTCCACCAGCGCCGAAAGAGCTGGAAGATGGCATACATACTACTGCACATAAGCTCAAGAAGATTGAGTTGGGGACAGCAAATGACCCGCGACCTACATTTGTCAGCGAATTGCTATCTGAAGAAAGGGTGGCTACGTTAAAAGACGTGCTTATGCGGCATAAAGATTGCTTCGCATGGATCTATTCCGAAATGCCAGGACTAGATCCAGAAATAGCTGTCCATAAATTGGCAATATCCCCGGACGTCAAGCCAGTCAAACAAGCGCCCAAAAGAATGCTTCTCGAGCTTGAGATGAGCATCAACGCCGAAGTTAAGAAGCTGATCGACTCTGGGATAATCCAGAAGGTCCAGTATCCTGACTGGATCGCCAACATCGTCCCGGTAATGAAGAAAAATGGGACAGTGCGCATATGCGTGGACTTCCGGGATCTCAATAAAGCTTGCCCGAAGGACGATTTCCCAGTGCCAGTCACCGAACTGATGATAGACAATACGTCCACTCACGAGCTTTTCTCCTTCATGGATGGCTCATCGGGGTATAATCAGATAAAGATGCATCCCGAAGACCAGAAGCACACCGCTTTCCGGACCCCTCTGGGAATATTCTGCTACAAGGTGATGCCCTTCGGTCTAAATAACGCCGGTGTCACCTATCAAAGGGCCATGACGAAGATCTTCGATGACCTTATACATGAAATCGTCGAATGCTATATCGACGACCTCATGGTTAAAAGCAAATCATACGAGGAACATCTCGAGCATCTGAAGACCGTATTCCAACGCCTTCGACAATACAACTTGAAGATGAACCCTCTCAAGTGTGCATTCGGAGTTTCCTCGGGCAAATTCATAGGATTCATCGTCTGACACCGAGGCATTGAGATAGATCCGTCGAAGATCAAGGCGATCATGGAAATGCCTCTGCCAAGGACTCTTAAGTAGTTGCGGTCTCCCCAAGGAAAGCTCTCGTACATACGGCGATTTATAGCCAACCTGTCAGGCAAGTGCCGTCCTTACAGCCACCTGATGAAGAAGGGAACCCCGTTCGTCTGGGATCACAAATGCCAAGGCGCACTGGACGAGATCAAGCAGTACCTGCAGAAACCGTCGGTGTTAGCTTCTCCAGTCAAGGGAAGACCTCTTATTCTTTATACAACTGCCCTCGAAGGTTCCTTAGGCGTATTATGGGAACAATAGAACGACCAAGAGAAGGAGAGAGCGCTCTACTATTTAAGTCGAGTCCTACTGGGGACAGAAAGCAATTATTCCCCCATCGAAAAGCACTGCCTGGCGTTAATCTTCGTGATAACGAAACTCCGGCACTATGCGTTAGCGCATGAAGTCCGTCTTATATCAAAGGTGGACCCCTTAAATATTTAATGTCAAAGTCCATATTGACAGGGAGACTCGCTAAATGGGCCCTGCTCTTGATGGAGTTTTCAGTAACCTATCAGCCTCTTAAGGCAGTGAAAGGCTAAGCCATCGCTGAATTCCTTGCTGAGCATCCAATACCTGCCGACTCTCCTTTGAATTGTGAGCTGCCAGATGAACATGCGTTTGACACGATCAACGGAAGTGGTACCCGGTGGGAACTCTATTTTGACGGAGCGTCTTCCATGAAGAAGTGTAAACAAAACACACCTATAATCAAATCGGGGGTAGGACTCATCTTCATAACTCCGAAAGGAGGGATAATGAGCTTTGCTTTCTCCTTAACAGAGCCGAGGACGAACAATGAAGCTCAATAAGAAGCTTTGATAGCAGGTCTTGAGATCGTCATCGACATGGGGATTGAGAACCTCCTCATATACGGAGACTCCCAACTGGTTGTTAGTCAAGTAAACGGCGACAACCAGACGTGCAAGCCAGAGCTGGTGAAGTATGGCGAGAGAGTACAGCGATTGCTGACTCAAATTCCTTCCTACATGTTGGAAAGCATACCGCGTGCGGAAAATAGCAAGGCAGACGCGTTAGCTAAGCTCGCTAAAGAACTGGCTGATGAGAACCTCGATGATGTCAGAATCGTGGTACAAAGCCGTCGGATCCTCACACCGGCACAAATATCTCCGGAATCATCTGAAGAAAGGGGAATCACCGAGCAAATGGCCATGCAAATAAAAGACCAGGAAAAGGCTAAGGATTGGAGAGAAGTCTTTGTAAACTATTTCAAATCCCGTCGAACGCCTGAAGATGCGTCCTCAAGACATCAGCTTATGAAACGAGCTCTGTCTTTCGCCTTCGTCAATGATACTTTGTACAAGAGGTCATTTGACTCTCTATGGTTGAGATTCCTGGGACCTTACGAAGAGAAAAGAGTCGTTCAGGAAGTTCACGACGGACTCTGCGGTTCTCACCAAGCAGGCCCGAATATGAAGTTGAAAATTAAACGAATGGGCTACTATTGGCCCACGATGATTCAGGACTGCCTCGAATATGCGAAGCAGTGCCACTCGTGCCAGATTCATGGAGACTTTATCCATCAGCACCCAAATCCACTACATCCAACGGTAGCTAGCTGGCCGTTCGAAATGTGGGGGACTGACATAATCGGCCCCATCGAACCGGCATCGTCCAGGGGACATCGTTTCATCCTAGCGACCACCGATTACTTCTCCAAGTGGCATAAGCAGTACCGTTAAGGGAAGTGAAGACGGAGAATATTCTCCATTTCTTCAAGACGCACGTCATTTATCGGTTTGGAACTCCGCGACGGATCATCTCCGATAACGGTCCAGCCTACAGAAGCCACAAGATTAGTCGCTTCGCTCAGCAACACAACATAGACCGGAGATATTCCTCAGTTTATAATCCCCGAACTAACGGTCTAGCTGAGGCTTTCAACAAAACCTTGACAAAGATCGTGAAGAAGACGGTGTCCCGAAACAAAAAGGACTGGCACGAGAGACTGCAAGAAGCTCTTTAGGCGTATCGGACTACGTTCAAGACGGCCACGAACACAACGCCATACGCATTGGTATTCGGTACGGAAGCGGTACTCCTCCTCGAGATAGAGCTACCTTCTATACGAGTGGCAGTCCACTACGAGCTGACGGACGAAGAAAATGCTCACCTTCGGCTTGAGGAGCTTGACGCCCTTGATGAAACCCGGCTTATAGCGCAACAAAATCTGGAGGCTTACAAAGCAAAGATGACGCGCTCATATGAAAGATTGACTAGGCCGAGGACATTCCGCCAAGGCGAACTCGTGCCAGTGGTCAAAAGACCTATGATCCCCAATCGCGCCAAGCGGGGAAAATTCGAGCCGAACTATGAAGGCCCGTACATCATAGACAAGGTCTACCACGGTGGAGCGTATTTACTCATGGATATGCACGGTGAAAGACCTTTCAGACCAATAAACGGTCGCTTCCTGAAGAAATACTACGCTTGACGGGTTAAGGCCTAGGTCAATGATAGATGACGACGACTATGTCCGCTCGCTATCTCCCTAAGCCCGAACTCTATAAGTAGTAACCAGCCTTCTTCAACAACGGACCGAAATGTCCTTAAACTAACAACGGACCGAAATGTCCTTAAACTAACAACGGACCGTAACGTCCTTAAACTAACAATGGACCATTATGTCCTAAAATTGGCTGTTGACCGAGATGTCGATAAACTACGGTGGATTGCAGTATCTCAAAGCCGATATAAAAAAAATAAAAAAAAAGAGAAAAAAAATAAAGACGGTATGTCCATAAGCAAAGTAGGCACGGATGAAAACCCGAAAGGGCTCTGTGAGTAAAAACAGCAGGGCTACCGGCGAGTGTTTGTGAAAACCCGAAAGGGCGCAACCTCGTTACAAGACACTTGCAGGGTCCTCACGACCTTGTAAGGAGAAACCACCTGCGTGAGATCCTTACGATTCACAAGGGAGCAACACACTCAGGAATCCACACGATTCATAAGGAGAAATTACACTTGCGAGATCCTCACGACTCGTAAGGAGAACTCTCTTATGGGACCCTCACGGCTCATAAGACTTGAAAGTCTTAAGTTACAGAGACCTGAACCTGTTCTTAAGCAACCCCCACAAACTTCGGTATTTCCCTACAAGCGGCTCAATACCGACCCTTGTATACAATCCACGGGCGCGAATAAACATTTCCCTAACCATGTCCCATCCGTGACTAGGGATATGTTCGCATAGTGAACAACCTTTGTAAGTCCTCTCGACTTATAAGGAGAAAACCCTTTTGTAAGATCCTTACAACTTACAGGGGAACACACACTTAGGAATCCTCACGATTCCCAAGGAGAAGACATACCTACGAGATCCTCACGACTTGTAGGGAGAAATACCTTTGTGAGACCCTTACGGCTCATGAAGTCAAAAGCCTTAGTCGACAGGACCCTTAACCCTGTTTACTAAGCCACCTTTGTTCAACATAGACAGAGGCAAATGATGATTCGCTCTTGGCAACATCCCATTTTTAGCGGTGTTGATGCCGAAATCGGTGTATAAATCCAAGCTTGCAGCAAAAAGGCAACAAGCCACACATGCATACGAAATAGCCGAAATGATGGGGCAACTTGCGACAAAATCAATAAGTAAAAATGTATGCATAAAAAAAATAGCCGAAATGATTGAGCAACTCGCAATAAAAATCAGCGAGTAAAAATAAAAAATATAGCCGAAATGATTGGGCACCGCGAAAAATAGCCGAAATGATGGGGCAATCGCGACCTTCGCGATATGAAAGTTGAAATGATAGAGCATCCTGGAAAAATAAATAAAATGAAAATGAAATTCTTGCCCTACAGGTGATGTTACATCAATCCCTGTATACAATCCAGGGGCGCAAACAAAGAAGGGATCATACTCCTCCCACAGGTTTCACCATAAGAAGAAGCCAAATCTCGACGGGCCACAAAGATGGTTTCAACATTCGTCTCATTGCGGAAAATACGACCTAGAGCAAAGCGGAACAGCGGCAACTCCCAGTTCCATGACTCGGTAGTATACAGATCACCGAAAGTCAAATCCCAACTCCGTGAAATACAGATACAATCAACAAAATTCCTGGTCATGTGGAACGCGGATAACGTCATCCTTTGACCCCGTGGAAAACGTCCAGAGCGGAGCCTGGTCCTCGCAGAACACGGCAGTGAACCCGTGGGAAGCATTCAGAGCAAGATTCCTGGTCACGTGGAACGCGGATAACGTCACTCTTTGACCCCATGGAAAACGTCCAGAGCGGATCCTGGTCCTCGCAGAGCACGACAGTGAACCCGTGTGAAGCATCCAGAGCGGAGCCTAGTCCTCGCCGAACACGGAAGTGAACCCGTGTGATGCATCTAGTGCAACATTCCTTGTCACGTGGAACGCGGATAACGTCACTCTTTGACCCCACGGAAAACGCCTACAGCGGAGCCTGGTCCTCGCAGAACACGGCAGTGAACCCGTGGGAAGCATCCAGAGCAAAATTTCTGGTCACGTGGAACGTCGATAACGTCACTCTTTGACCCGGAGGAAAACGTCCAGAGCGGAGCCTGGTCCTCGCAGAACACGGCAGTGAACCCGTGGGAAGCATCCAGAGCGAAATTCCTAGTCACGTGGAACGCAGATAACGTCACTCTTTGACCCCGTGGAAAACGTCCAGAGCGGAGCCTAGTCCTTGCCGAACACGGCAGTGAACCCCGTGTGAAGCATCTAGTGCAAAATACGTGGTCACGTGGAACGCGGATAACGTCACTCTTTGACCCCGCGGAAAACGTCCAGAGCGGAGCCTGGTCCTCACAGAACACGGCAGTGAACCCGTGGGAAGCATCCAGAGAAAAATTCCTGGTCATGTGGAACGCGGATAACGTCACTCTTTGACCCCGTGGAAAACGTCCAGAGCGGAGCCTAGTCCTCGCTAAGCACAGCAGTGAACCCGTGTGAAGCATCTAGTGCAAAATTCGTGGTCACGTGGAACGCGGATAACGTCACTCTTTGACCCCATGGAAAACGTCCAGAGCGGATCCTGGTCCTCGCAGAACACGGCAGTGAACCCGTGGGAAGCATCCAGAGCAAAATTCCTGGTCACGTGGAACGCGGATAACGTCACTCTTTGACCCCATGGAAAACGTCCAGAGCGGAGCCTGGTCCTCACAGAACACGGCAGTGAACCCGTGGGAAGCATCCATAGAAAAATTCCCGGTCACGTGGAACGCGGATAACGTCACTCTTTGACCCCATGGAAAACGTCCAGAGCGGATCTTGGTCCTCGCGGAGCACGACAGTGAACCCGTGTGAAGCATCCAGAGCGGAGCTTAGTTCTCGCCGAACACGGCAGTGAACCCGTGTGGGGCATCTAATGCAAAATTCCTGGTCACGTAGAACGCGGATAACGTCACTCTTTGACCCCGCGGAAAACGCCCAGAGCGGAGCCTGGTCCTCGCCGAACACAGCAGTGAACCCGTGTGAAGCATCCAGAGCAAACATCGGACTGTGGAGTCCCTAAAATCCACGGACTATGATGTCCATAACCTCGACCGTAATGTCTTAAAACTAACAATCAATTACCATGATTCTAGACTGATATTACCTTGGTTCAAGGGTACATCTCTTCACTCCTTTGATATTTGTCGTTGTAATTCCTCAACGTCTTCAAAGAGGTGACTGGTCCCAGTAACCAAACGTCAGACTGTGGAGTCCTTAAATCCACGGACTATGATGTCCTTAACCTTGACCGTGATGTCTTAAAACTAACATCGGACTGTGGAGTCCTTAAATCCATGGACTATGATGTCCTTAACCTTGACCGTGATGTCTTAAAACTAACATCGGACTATGGTGTCCTTAAATCCACGGACTATGATGTCCTTAACCTTGACCGTGATGTCTTAAAACTAACATTGGACTATGGAGTCCTTAAATCCACGGATTATGATGTCCTTAACCTTGACCGGGATGTCATAAAACTAACGTTGGACTGTGGAGTCATTAAATCCACGGACTATGATGTCCTTAACCTTGACCGTGATATCTTTAAACTACGGTACCTTGAAAAACACCCCAAAGCAACCCCTGACCCCTTGAAACACGGATAAGGGCGACCGCACCCAACACTTGCGGGTCCTCACGACCTGCAAGGAAGAAAACCCTCTTGTGAGATCCTTACGACTCTCAAGGGAAAACTCGCTTACGAATCCTCATGATTCTTAAGAAGAACTTACACCTACGGGATCCTCTCGACCTGTAGGGAGAAAAACTCTTTATAAGACCCTCACGGCTTATAAAGATCAAAAGTCTTAGGAGGCAGATCTTAATCCTGAATCCTAAGCCATCGCTGCCCTGCAAAGAGACCAAGATAAATTGTCCGCAGAACACATTCAATAAAAAGGAGACACACCATTGAAAAGAAAAAAATGTCTTTATTCATAAACCAAAATGAATACAAAGTACAATTCATGAAAGAACAAAAAGAAAATACTCTCATTCAGGAGTATGTACAAGAAGAAAAGAAAATATACAAGTTTTCAAGCCGGCGGGCGATTTAGCAATTTTGCTAGCTCATCCTGCTTTTGCTGGGCCACAGCTTCATGATCCAAGATCGCCAGAAGACGGGCCTTTGCCTGAGCTTGCTAGGCCTGATACGAGGCGAGCCGGCCTTCGAGCTCTTTCTCAGTAGCCTTATGAGCCTCGACCCTTTCGCGAGTAAACACGACAGCTTTATCAAGAGCCACCACCTCTTTGATAGACTCTTGAAGTACCCGCCAGAGTTCATATGCTTTATTGGCTTTGGCCGTGAGGCTGGTTTGAAGCTCGCTCAATGCCTTAGAGGCCAGCTCCCTTTTCGAGAATTTGCGGCCGAGCCTCTTCTCGCATGATGCCATGTTTGCCGCGCACCGCGCTATCAGCCCCCGCAAGTCCGCCTTTGTAGCCACGGCCTCCGAGGAAAGGCGAGAACGCTCAAGGGCGTGCAAGCAAGCCTCCACCTGCCGACAGAAATCCACCCAGACTCGCACCACCTATTCGCTATGGTAGGTGGCAAGAAAAGGAAGAGAACCGTTAGTTTCGGCGGCAAATGCTTCGGCTATGGTTGCGCTGCCAGCACGGAGCTCCTCAATCAAAGATGATAAGGAGACAAGGCTTAATTGGGCCAAGCGTTCCGAAGCTCGCAGAGCATAGGGGCCGAGCGGCATAACAATACGCGATTCCAGCGCTATGGGGGATGGCAGGGCTGTTCAAATTTGAGAAATGTCAGTAAAACTCTTAAACAAAAGAACAAGTGGGACTACATTGAAATGTCACTAACATACGGTCATGCAAGTAGGACCTGAAGGTTCCCCTAACCCTTCAACGACCGCGACCTCGTCATCGGCCTCCAAAACTGTAAGAGACATCAATGTCATTTCGCAGAATACCAATGCTATAATAAAAAATGGCGAACGACGCTAACCTTGACCAGAGGAAAGGAAGATGCACTGAGGGGAGATCGCCTGCGGAGCTGCCATCTCCAATAGACGCTGAAACGATTGCCGAGGAGACAAATCAGCGATAGAGGCCGCCAACCCGCGCAATTCTGGAAAAACAAAAGAGTTTAGACAACAGAAAGATTGCTAATTTAAAATGTAGAAGGTTACCTTCAACACTCCTCCCATTCTGAGTTGGGGGGATGGCGGCTTCAACGGCCTCCGCCGTGATCTCCGGCTCTAGCAAAGGGAGGGTAGCCCCGACTACCTCTCCTCCAGCCTCTGGGCCGCCAGCAAGAAGAGTCGTTGGGACGGCAACCCCCAAAGGAGCCTCTTCCAAAGGAGCAAGTGCTCCATGATCAGGAAACGCCACTGGAGGCTCTATGGCAAGAGGAACAGCCTCGCCAGCCCCCTCTACATCAAGCTAGGCTACATCGGGAACGTCAACGGGATTTAGTTGCAACAAGCCCGTAGGGACCTCCCCCATCGCCGAGGACTCTGCACAATCCACACAAGAATCAGAATAAATATGTACGAGCATAAACAATCTGAAAAACTGCAAAGAAGTATAAAAAAAACATACCAATGCGCAGGGAAGCCCTCAATATGGCTTCTTCAAGCCGATGTTCCTTCTCAAGGAGGCATGCTCGCCGGGGTTCGACGGTGGACTCATGGCCGCCAGTCCATAAGGAAAGCGCGTCCGCAGCATCCTCCGAAGCGGCCTGCTTCAGCGCCCTTTCTCCCCACTCCTCCAAATGGCCAATGAACCGCCGCCGGATCCATGAGGGGTCTTCATAGAAGATCACAGCAGGATAAGCTTTCTTGGGAACCCTTGCGTTCTGAGACTCATCTTTAGAACGCAGTATGGCCTCAGCCAACTATGCGGCTTCCTCGGCAGCCGAACTCGGGAAAAATAGTCCAGCATCTGATTCCTGCAGGGCCAACGGTCCATCCTTAAGAATAGGCTCAGACTCTATTAAAGAGTCGAGCAAGTTGGTAGCCACCTTCATTCGACGCTTGGACCCAGAGCCAGTCGCCGAGGACGACCGCTTCCGTCCCCGTAGAGCCTTAGTGCGGCGCTGGCCCACGTCGCCCTCAACACCCTCATCCCTGTTATCCTCACCCGATGCCATAACAGGGGATGACATCGGCATTGTCGATGCCATGGGGGGCGGTGCTGCCTCGGGTGGCGGCGCTGTTACTGGAACCCGTCTACCCCACGACCGAGTACCCAGGGGCATACCAGCTGTTGGAGTAAGATCCACCCCCGACTCCCTCGGAATAAGCGCGGTGCCAGTATCCCTCAGAGGAAAGAGGACCGGGGCGCGCGGTCGCAGCGCAGCTCCCATGGCCGGAACCTGAGTAGGGGCATCATGACCAAGAAGTACCCTTCTTTCCTCAATAATAATCGGGTTGACTCGATGGAGATACCAGCCCGTGAATGACCCCACGCATCGGGGCATGTAATCGCCATCGGGGATCATGAACTGAGAACCGGTGTTTAGTCTCACAAAATGATGGGCGGCATCTCGAATGGCCTCGAGAGAAGGAACCGACGCGACTATGAAAGCTTCAAACGGGACACCCTGATCGTAGCCAAACTGCCGGGCAAAGCGATGCAGATTGTACCGCATGAAGAGGGCCGCGCTATCCTGACGGAATACCAGGTAACCCGGTCTGATTGCGTATAAGCGCGCGGCCTCCCGGGGCTTCAAAGAGGGCGCGTTATCTATTGACCGGTCCCAAAGCGGCTGGGCTGAACCCGCGGAAGAAGATAAGACCCGATCATTAAATACCAACCCGCCAGCAGTGGCATAAGGAGAAATCAATGCCCGAATAGCCCCGAATTGAGTCGGGACAGTGGCAGAAGCATCTACCAGTCGCATGAGCCACGGGAAGGTATAGGCGTCGCAGAATGCGGGTCTCTGATGCATAGCGAAAGCACCCGAGTTTGCATTTCGATCCAAGACGTAAAGTAGTGAAACGAAAAGTTTACCACATCTACGCCAGGGGTGGAAGTATTAGCTGCAGCGCCCAACCCATGATAAAGATGCGCCAATGCCGGAATGCCAATGGCCAACCGCGTTCCCTCACCTATACGGTGTGCCGGATAGATGACCGAAGCTCTTATAAAGCGGCGATGCATAGGGATGACAAACCAGCTGAGCCAGACACTGATAAACCCAACGAAGAATGTCTCCTCATCCATGCCGGGAGCTGCGATGGATTCGAAAGACATCGGCGACATTATGGGGATGTAGTACTGCGGTAGGTCCGATTCATTGGTCGGCAGCTTCTTCGGACCAAACCCAAGGGGTCTTTAATATTTGCGAACTTCAGAGCTGTCTTCGACAAGACACCCTCGCGAAGGAAACAGGAAATGAAGCTCTTAAAAGTAACGCCCTGCTCCTCAGATTCGGTGAACAATCGATCAAAGATACTTAGCACCTTGATCAAGCTGGGACGCTTGTGGCGGACGACGTTCTCGGCAGACAAGCCGTCAAGAGGTGCGGGCTCGGGTTCAAAGACATATTCATCAGAGGGAAGCAACTCCTCATAAAGTGTCCCACGAATCGGCAGCCCCGAGATCTCATAAAATTCCCCCAAAGAGATTGAAACCTCTCTGTACCCTAGAAGAAAGGTGTTGGTGGGGAGATTCCATTGATTCAAGAATGCCTTAACCCACCAGACATGCGGGGATTGATAATGGAAGAGCGACGCATATATTGCCTGGTAAAGCCCAACCTTCTGCAGCCGCGCACGATGGGTAGCAAGGATGTAGCGAGCCCAGAAGAGGTAACCCGTGGGGTGTCGAGGAGTGAGCCCTATCTTATAAATCTGTCCCCATGGGTGGGCCTCACCCTGACCAATGCGTCGTCCCAGGATATCTATAGCAGGGATCGGGTGGTTCGGGATACCGGTTGTTGAAGGCTCGAGCCATCCCGTTGGAGTCCAATTTGGCATCTCCACAGCGAAAACCGTCCTCGGAGGGTCCATCGGCAAGAACGGGAAAGTGGGCTCTGTTGGAACTTCACAGAGGAAACTCCGGCGACCCCGGATGATATGGCTGTTGTAACACCTTAGGTTGTATTTAGAGGTTAATTATATTTTAATATATAGTTTTTAGTAAAAAGTTTACCAAATTAAGTTTCAAATATTTTATCCTAATTAATGAGTATTTTATTAGAATTTTTTCTAGGCGCACACACACTTGTGCATGTTAACTAGGGTTTAGATTTGGGGTTAAAACCATGATTAGCAACCATGGTTAGTTAACCCAATTGTATTAAGTATTTGGACTTTAAAAAGGGATTTTATTTATTTGTGTGTTTTGTTTATTTGAATTTCTTTTTTTTTTCTTTTTCCTCTTTTATTGACTTGGTGTGAGAGAGGGAGTATGGGCATGGTATGAGCCATGCTCATTAAATGAAGAGAGAGGGAGAGAGAGGGGGGGTGTTTGACTTGGGGTCTCTCATTCTCACTCTCACTTCTCATTCACACAACTCTCACATACACACAGACACTGTGCTGAGAGAAGCAGCAGCTGCAGAAGCATCAGCAACAGCCACAGCACCAGCATCAGCAGCAGCTCCAGCATCAGCAGCAGCAGCAACAAGCAGTGGAAACAACATCATGAACAGTAGCCCCCAGCAGCTGCAGCAGCACTTCCCATCTTCTCCACCTCCTTTCTCCTTGCACCTAGGGTCTTTTAAGGTATAGAATCTGAGCCCAACTTCGTGTTTGCTTAACATATGTGTAGTTTAGCTTCGGTTTGTGTAAAAAGTGAGATTTTGGGCTTGAAATGGTGATTTGTGTAGACTTATGGTTAAGTGCTGTTAGTGTTTGTTAACCTAGCCTAATTAGGTTTTATTAAGGCCATGTAAACCTAATTAGACCCCTGATTACACCAAAATACCATAGGGTTTCAAATTGTGCAGAATTTAGTGTTTTTAAGTGAAATTTCACCTTTCAGTGATCTGCTATAGGCCCGAGTAGTTCAGGTTAAAATTGAGCTAACTAGAGCTTGTATACAAGGTATAGACCATACCACCTGAACAAGAAGCCCCCACTCTACCTTCAGGCCACCGGTTTATTCATTCTGGCCGCAATTCGCGGCCAGATAGGGGAGTCTTGGGTTGGGTCTGTGTTGGTAGGAGTCTGCTGTTATTTTAGGGCCAGTGGTATGTGCAATTTTGTTAGTTTCTCTCTGTAGGAAAATCTTGGACGTTATATCGTATTTCCAGTACGTTTGGTTCGCGCGGTACGCGCGATATGCAAGTGGGTTCTGTGATCCAGCGCGTCGTGACGTGTCGGGTTAGTTTTAGACGCGTATACACGTTTTTGCGTATCGTACTCACGCGCGTTTAGTTCGCGACGCGAGCGTATCGTTTGGCTTAGATATCGCATCTTGCGAGGTGGTTGCTTATATGGACTCTTGTGTAAATTCTAAGTTCGCAGGCGGGTACGTCGGACGAAGCTAAGAAAGGGAAGCAGGTGGTCGGCTACGAGTAGCGCACGACCAGGTGAGTAGATTTATCATCTACGGGGAAATCGCTCTTATGGTGTTAAGCGTCAGGGCGTGTTAGGATATTTAGTATAGATGTTCATAAGGACTGTAGTAGCATACCTTTTTGTTGCATATAGAAATGATAGCATAGGATACTGCACTGTCACTAACGGTTCAAGTTGCACGAGCACGATTGATATGCTACACTCACACCGTTAGTGATTGCCATACCACTCACATTATAGGATTGCTATAAATCAAATATCATATTGATTCCGCTTTATTGAAGTTGTCATGATTTGCCATATACATCACATACCCATACTTGAACCACATACATCATATATTTATATTTGGGTACATATACACTGTATATTCATACCATTGCACACATATATTGATATCTTCATACCTGCGCACATGCACACTGTATATTCATACCAGTGCACACATACATTGATATCTTCATACTTGCTTAGATTACGCATTGAGATATGTTGTTTCCATGTTAATTCTGGATTTGGGGAACCGTGGATATTTCAAAAGAGAATAGTTAAGTATTTAAAAACCCGGTTTCCCTTGATATGATATTTCGGTGCGTCCACTATGTGTTTTCTCGGTGCTAGAGTGATATATGTGAACCCGAATCGAGGAGTTGGATGAGGCCGATTACGGGTACATAGTGGACCCGGTATGGTACCCCGGGGCGAGAACGGTTTCGCTGTGTAGTAGACGGTGAGCCTGGCACAGGGACTACTACCTACCGGTGATTGGTTGGACCTGGCGGTTATCCGGAGGATACTGACCAGAGTCGATTGATGGATACGGGATGACTCGTACTGCCGGGGCCGAGGGCCGTTACCGCAGACAGAGCCCGTGGGCTGACCCGGACTGACGGATGCCCGATATGTGAGGATTTGCGTGTCGATGCTAGAAACGAGTATTTGTTGATATTTTGGGTGCCGATGTTGGGCACTCACGATGTTATGAGATTTACAGGATTTGAGACCGATGAGGATGACGGCGCCTGGGTAGTATTGGGATTTGGGTGCATTGATGGGTACTGATTATACTTTCCACGATGATATTACGTGTAGATGTTTTATTTCCCATGCTCAGTATGTAGTAAATTGATATCTCATCCTATATCTATTGTACCTGATATAGTACGCATGCTTGCACGATCATTGCATACCCTGCTCATTCTATATAGGGTTGTTAAATCGCATTGCTATACTTGATTATCACATATCTTTCTCATCACATGGAGATGTTATTAGATCGCAGTTGTTGCATGATTTGAGCATCCAGTTCATCATATAGATGTTATCTGTTGGCATAAGTTAGAGTATCGCAGCACGTGCATACTCGCGATTACCTTTATATGTTATCTTCTATTCACGAGTTGATAACTCACCCCCGTTGTGCGACAGTGTTTGCAGGTTGCCCTTCGGAGTAGTCGCGTCAGGATGCGTTCTTGCATCTTTTGAGACAGATACTCCTACAGTTGGTGTACTAGCTCTTTTGCTGATAGGTGGGTTTTGTGCGGTATCTGTTTATCTTTCAGTTATGTACATTGTTGTATCTAGTACTCTCCATCTACCACTTATGTATTGACTTAGAGACCAGTTATGAGGACGATGTATATTATTTTGTATTCTGGTGTCGAGCTCGTTGTGAGCCGACTTTACTTATGCAGTTTATTCTATCTATGATGTTTCCCACTTGCTCTTTTTCTTCGCTACGGCGTCGTATATTGTTATCTTGGTGATTGTTCACTTAAGAATTCTTAACATTTTAGTAAATGCTTCTATTAATTGCTTAAAACACTCTATACTTTTACTGGTTTGATTTCTGGGTTTTCGGCTTACTTAGTCGCGTTACGCCTGTAGACGTTACGTGTTTAAGTGCCGGTCACGGGCCAAACTTTGGGTCGTGACAAAGTTGGTATCAGAGCACAGGTTTTACCTTCGAACTGTAGGATGACCCTGTTATGATGGAGTAGGTAGCTGCAGCAGAGTGGCGTAGCGTGCGTATGTTCCGCGGCATACTCATGACACGGTGCTCCGCCTAAGAGACCTTAGGACTTATTGATTGAAATTCCCTCATTATTTTATACATCCTTGTGATTCGATTTTCGTATCCTCATCAAATCCTACCTTCTTTTCAGCCATTATGCCGCCAAGGACTACAAGGGTGCAGAGAGCGGTCGTGAGAGCCGAGGTTCGAGTTGATTCATCTGAGACGAGGACTGATCCGAGTGGTACCCCTGTTATACCAGGACAGATTGTTCCCCCTACGACAGATTAGATCGCTAGACTAGTGGCAGAGATGCAGGGCTTGCGCCAGACGATGAGCTCATTGGTGGAGGTCGTTCGTGTTGGAGATAATGCCCTCAGAGTCAATTATTGGATCACAGGTACGTGATTGCAATGATTGAAGGAGGACCTATCCCGGTAAGACAGTCTTACTCGAGATGATAGTATGCTATCTGGTTTACCTTTATCATCGTGTACTGTTTTAGGTGACCTGACACGTCGCTATTACACGTTGATAGAGCCCTAGGATTCTATGCTTGACCACCAGCAGTATGAGGGCGATCATATACGTGGGAGCTGGTAGTCTATAAGCATATCCTTAAATGGTCCCTAGTCGTGTGAGTTTCGAGACAGGGCATCGATACTCCATAGTAGACTAGTGTATACAGTCGAGACCCCGACGAGGGGCGGTGGCCGGTCTCACAAGCCACTGGTGTCAGGTGGATCACCTAAGATGTATACAGGTGCTCATTGGGTTATGAGTACACCGGACAGGACTCGCCGGGAACATGCCAGTTGGTCATATACCAGACGTCAGATGGCAGTTCCCTGGTGACATGTGTGCAGGTTAGTTCATCGACCTGGAGATCGTCATTTGTCTTGTGTGAGTTCCCACTGTACTTTGATTACTACCCTACCACGGCTCAAAGGAGTCGTGCAAACAGGTTTTAGTTGGGTACAGTCCCGAGCCACATGGAGGCAGTGAGCGTATCTTCAGGGGTTCGTCTCTCCCGGTATTGGGGGTGAGGTCGTGCTGTGTCTAGGAGAGCCATTACACAAAGCCCTCGGCCGAGGCAAGGAGATTTGCTGGTAGGTATTCCAGTAGTATCTCAGGGTGTTCTGGGCTACACTCCGACACGACTTGTACCGCTTTTGGGGGTCTGACTTTTACCAACCCCCTAGGCCCGCCATGCGATGCTCATAGACGAACGGACCGGACTGCACGGATATTGTCACTGACAGGCTCAGTTGGGTGTCGGGGTGAGCTTCCTCATCGACGTCCCTTTTGGTCAATAGCTGGTGGCCCGTCACGTATTGGCATATACCTCTGACGTGCTAGTGGTTAAATCCACAGCCATAGTATTGACGAGTCTTTAGAGTCCACCACACTTACAGTTACTCAGCTTTCGGGCGAAAGGTTGTAGAGGCCGTATGGAGATATGGCAAGGTCCGATCAGATACGTGCGGTATTGCACGGATCAGGATCGGACAGTTTGTACTATAGGCCGTATGGTTATATGGCAGGGTTCGATCAGATACGTGCGGTATTGCACGGATCAGGATCGAACAGAAATTACTAGCCGGTTTTTGGTATAAGCCGGATCCTAGTATAGTACAGTATAGATTTTGTCTCATTGCATTTGTATTTCGGTTGAAATACAGATGCGGGTGTGTATGCACAGTATCGGGGTTTTCCTGTAATTTATTACGGGACCAGTTTTCTGGAGTTGCCAGTTTGCTTTTAGTTTCGGCCAATTTCCATTGTTCCGTTCATTGGCCGAAGTTTGGTGGAGGAGGGTTTATTTGCATTGTTGCAAATAGGCATTTGTGGAAGGGGTTCTTTGCATCTTGTAGCATCATGATAGTCTTCATGATGGTGCACCATCCATTGACTTGCTTGACTTTCCATGCTCATGATGGCTTGACCTTTTTGGAGCCATCATGCATGAGTTGATGGTTGTGTGGAGTGTTGGATTTGTTGCTATCATTTCTTTTGCATGATACCTTTCCTCTCTCTCTCTCTTTTTGGTATTAGATGAGAATGGCTCCTTTTTGATTCTCTCTCTCACTCACTCCATTCTCTCCTCTCACCATTGTGGCCGGCCTCCCCTTTGATAGGGCTGTCCAAATATTTTGGTGTGGTTTTTTGCTTCATTACATGTTGCAAAAATCCCACAAGTTCCATCTAAAAAGGTTCCAAGTTCAATCCCTCCTCCAATGGCAATTCCACAAACCCCAAAATGAGACTTGCTCACTACATATTCTACAACGAACCTTGGGCACGTCGAGTAGCCGGCTTCGTGCCCGAGTTGCCTCGGCATTGAGGTGGGAGCCCGTAAACGATGTAGGCGACGTGGTGCACTTCCGGCGACGAGGAGGAGACGGACGGAGATCCCGCGAGGAGATCGGAGTGGAGAGAAGACCGGAGGACTTGGATCGTCGGTATATCTCTAACCCATTTTCTAGTTAGCTTAGACTTAGTTTAATGGTAACGATCCGGGTGTTTAGTGCGCGGTGGTACCGATTTGCTAAGTCCGCAAAATCAAAGTTATTCACCGTTTCCGCATTCCGGCGTCGGTTTGACGACCGGGGTGCCGCCGTGCACTTACATTGGTATCAGAGCCTCGCCATTAATATAGTCTAGCTTGGTGTAATGTGTTTTACGTTTCCGATCGAACAAATTTCCAAAAACCGTATTTTTTCTAGCACATCAGTTTCTGTCGAAATTTTTTGGAGTCCAAAAATTTTTCTGGTTGTCTCAGAGTGATGTGCAGGGAAATAGAAGCATACTGTAAAAATTTGGCACCATGATCTCACTATTCCGCCGCGCAAGCGCCGCGAAACCCCACCTCGTGCGGCCCTTCCGCCGCGGATTTTACTGTTCACCCCCCCAAATTTTTCCAGTGTATCCCTGAGTTGAAAATGTGGTTTTTGGAATATTAAAATTGGGCCAATTATTTCTGTGAGTGCTACAGTTTTGTTTGGAGGCCCACTTGTTAAGATTGATCAATCGGAAAAATTTTAAACACATTTTTCACAGTTTTTACATTATATCTGCGACCGTGAATGTCACTTGATCGGTAAATCCGGTCTAACTGCTATAGCCCGGTTAGACGGATTTGCGAACGTGACTTTCACGTTGATGTTTTGTTTTTGCTGTGATGTTGCGGATCGGTCGGTGGGGATAGCCTGGATGCAATGCTAGTACAGTTGTGGTGGTATTATGTACATTTGATTTTGCGGGGCGAGCGTCCGACATGTGGACTGCCGTCACTGCCATGTTTGTATTATTCTTTTGGGGCACGACCTGGTTGCGGTCGATGTACCCGTTGTATGTATATTTTACTTTCTGTACTAGGATTACCCCGCGGTGGGGTGCACGGATAGCCGGGTTCTGGAGGGCAACAAGCCCGCATCTCATGGCATTGAGACGGAAGGAGCTTCACTCTAGGATTGGCGGGCTATTCGCCGCACTCGTAGGGGGTACAGGTTGACCCAGGAGGGGTGCCCAAGTTACCGGATTCCGTGAAGTGCAGGGTGGTCCATTCACGGTACTGAAAGGGGCTGCCTCGCTTCAGGTTTTGGCGGGTGACTTGCCGCGCCCGTAGGGGTCTAGGATTTCATTGCGCAGGCTATCCACACGACCAGGGGAACGTCGGGTTTCAGCGGCTCTGTGAAACCCGGGGATCCCAGATATCTGTATTGTTCTGTGATGCTGTACATTTTCTGTGATGTTGCATTTCTTTCACGCCTTGAGCGAAATATAATATATTGGTATATATATTAGTAGATGTTGTATATGTTTTACATCCGCGCTAGTCCAGTCCCCGCTCTGTCGTTAGTTAGCTAACCTAACGGGTAATGACGGGACCCAGTGGCGAATGCGGATGGCATATACGTACATCAGTATATTTTCGTTCTTTGTGGTGTGATCAATTGATGGGACTGCATTGATTCGGATCAATGCAGGTTAAAAACAAACCTAATCTGATGTTGTTGGAACACTTTTCAAAAAGCTGTTATTGCAAGGACGTTCACTTTTGTTTTGCATCGTGGTATTCAGTTGGAATATCCTGCTCCTCAGTCGACGAGGCAAGGGCCGAGATCCCTTCACCGGGAGTGATCCCTTGGACAAAAGTTTGCGTCAGGGCATTAACTTCACTGTAGCCGATTACTTTTGCTTTGCACCGTGGTATTCATTTGGAATATCCTGCACCCCATTCTACGGGGAAAGAGCCGAGATCCCTTCACCGGGAGTGACCTCTTTAGCAACGGTTTTCGTCACTATATTTTAAAAAGCTATCCGTTCCTTCGACGATATCAAGTTCTTTACGTTAAAGGTTTTCGCCAGAAACCATTCGTAGCCCTCCGTCGTTTCATATGGGTGGTCAATAGTATTCAAGCTGTGTATGTTGGCCAAAGTCAAGGCACAGTGATTGGTAGCTATTGGGGTATTCATATGCAGCATAGATAGATGCGTTGGTTTGGGACAGTCGTACTGCCATTTTGGCCAAAGTCAAGGGTATGTACGGGTGGATTCAAATTAACCTGGAGAATGACGGGTAGAACTTGACATGTGACTTATGATATGTTGGCCAAAGTCAAGGTCATAAGAGCATGGGGCAGAAATCACATCGGGAGTTTCAAAAGTACTGAAACTTGCCAGATATGCGCATACCTTCTGGAGTGTGATACCGTGAGCGGATTCCGTCACGTTATCATGCAATGATAGTTGGATCCCGATTCCCACTGATGAGTTGGTTTACTCCTCGGGTGACCCCGACTAATTCTTCTTTCAGGTTTGGAGGAGAATTTGAGGAACAGTGGGAGGTTTCCAGATTAGATAAATTGGTAACCATTCTGATCTAGGTTAGAGTGCACGCTGAGTGTTTCTTTTCTCTCTCTCTTTGGCAGCGACCATTGACCCGACCCTAAGACTTTGACTCAAAGACCAAGTTGACCGAACCTTCTTGAACACCGGCTTTTGGATTGTCAGAGTTGCAAACCTCATTGCCACTCATACTTTTACCCTTTTTCTCCAGGACACCCCGTACTACTACGAACGTCCACTTCCATTGGACTAAACCATCGTATGGTTAGATACGAACTCGAAGGGATTTATTCGAGGATGGTTTCTGGTTCTGGAGAAAACGGATAGGACTATTCAGTTGTCTTTTCCTTTTACCCTCTCTCAGGTTACGAGTACTCCTTGGTTTAGGGGTAGTACACCTATTACGCAAATTGGATTGTCTTCTTCCAAACCTTAGGCTGGTGCCGACCGGTAGGGAATGAAGAAAACCAATTAGCATAACAATGGTGTGCAGAAGGTATTAAGTTAAGACAAAGCAAGGGATTAGTAAGAGGGCAAAGTAAATTGCAACAGATATTCACGACCAAACCAAGTTTTTCTTCGCCAATCCTAAAATCACCTTTGTATTTCTCCAGGACACTCCGTATCACTACGAAGATCCACAGTTTATTGGATACTCCATCGTATGGTTATATACGAACTCGAAAGGAACTTGTTCCAGTTCGGGGATGGATTCTGGTCCAGGAGAAATAGGAATAAAGTACATTCAGGTGTCTTTTATCTTCACCTTCTCTCGTGTTGCGAGTGTTCCTAGGATTGGGACAGTACACCCATTATGCTTATTGGATAGTCTTCTTCCAAACCATAGGCTGGTGCCGAACGGTAGGGAAGGAAGAAAACCATTTGGCCTAAAAGGGTGTGTAGAAGGTAAAGACTAAAGACAAATGAAGGGATTTGGAGAGGTGGCAAAGAATTACACGGTTACAGTTGTGAATCTGGATACTGGAAGAGGCATTACTAGGAATACTAGGATACCCCATCGAAACATTTCGATGTTTCAGTTTCACTGTGTAATGTTAAAAGAAAACTGATTTCCCGATTAGATACTTACTCCAGGGTATGTATTTACCAAGTATGATTCTCACATCTGTATGGTTTTACAGATGATGAGTGGGAGTAGGTTATTGGGAATTGGGTGATCATCCTCATTATATCAGGATTCGTAGCAATCGGTGATATTTGAGGAAATCACCTGGGCTGTTTGCCGGTCGGCAAATATTTGGTTTTGAATATCCGCTGTTATGCACCAATTTCAAATTGATATATCTGTACGTCTATTTTCATAGAGTGAGATATACTTTTTGAAATTATGTCGACGACATTTACCTATATCAGTGGATGGTTAGGTAAGGGGCATTAAACAGCGGTGTAATTCTTCTTAACCATAAGTACAGTTTTCAACCTACGACACACAGTGAATGAGTTATCAGACTCAAGGGACTTATACAGAGTATTGTATGTTGTCCAGTGTCTATCAGGACAGAGGGGTTGGTCCTCGTACTATATTCAGTTTACTTATGACTTCTCTAGTTTTTAGACACGTGTTTCATGGAAACACAGGGTCCGAATTTTGAGAAGTTATAGGTATTTGAATAAAGTAGAGAACCAGGTATTGCAAGTATCGGGATTCTTCAAAGTGATCGAAGATGTAGATACTTGTGTATGGTATTAAGTTGATAGTAATGATTAAGAGAACTTGCTTCTCTTTCAGGTTACTCATAATTGGAAGCATTCCTAAGTTGAGTAACGCTGATCGGCCTCCTTCCATTTAGTTGACATGCACTGGGGACAGCTGCATGATTTGAATCTGGTTCAATTAAATCAGTGCCTCTGGTTCTATATTGGATATAGTACAGTTCATATCTTAACATTGTTAAGGTACGGGGAGTTGTCCGGTTTATGTTTAAAACCAGACATTGGACAACTCAAGGCACGTTTCTGTAATGGCTGTTTGTGGGTTGACCCAGGCTGTGACGAGGGTTGACTTTCTACCATCTGGATGAACAATAGCGATATTGTTCTGGACTCGCCACAGTTTTATTAAAAATGGATTTTTTCAAAAACAGCAGTGGGAGTATGGTAGAACTGGAAGTGATTCCAGAACCGCAAACGATTACTGAAGATTTGATAAGGAACCTAAAGATTCAATCTGATTTGACATTCCATTGGCCACTCCGCAGATGAGGTGGGTAACTTCAGGTACCCGAGAGGTACTACGGTAGCCTCAAGGACGGTGACAGGGAAGTTCTTGTTTACCCACAATTACCATTGCTGTTGTTCCAGGCTGCGAGACCCGGCGGGAGGATGAGTGTAGCGTCGTTCTGAACTCGCTTCAGAAGTGTACGTGTATATGACTCTGCCAGAGGGTTGTCGTAGACAGTGGGAGCAGCGGAAGCATTGGTGGACAGGTAGCTTATGTCTATTTATAGACTAAAGCAGATGTAGCGGAGATAGATCATCTATTTCTGACGTGACAGTCATGGGTTTGACTTCATCAGAATAGGGGATGGATCTGTTGAGGAGGGTGTTATGTCATGGTATTTGGATGACATACACAGAGTAGGAAGTGATATTCCTACACTACAATCGGTTATGCTTTGGTCGTCACACAGTGGTTTCTCCACAAAGGAAATGGATTTTATATCAGACATACTGGTTACTAGATCTATGGTTTTAGATCTAGATTTGGGTGGTTTCCCAATCAGGGTACTTGACAGCATTCTAAGAGTATTTAGAATGGACGACTCCTGGCACGGTAGTGTACCTGCAGGTAATGGAGTCACCCTCTCCAAAGGTGTCTTACAGACTAAAGGGGAGAGGGACGTGCATGATTGGCAGATCACTTGCTTAGGCAATTGAGTCAATCATGAGATGTCAAGTACCACACCAGATGTTGCTCTTGCACTAGATGCAATAAGTTGATATTGATCCAATCCAGGAGAAACAGTCGGAAGCAGTTTTAGAACATAAGTGGATGTTCTAGGGATATGATAACGACAGCCTCATTCGGGAGACAGTTATCATTCCAGGCTTCCAAGGTGACATGGACGACAAGGAGGTCGTCAGAGTTATAATTTTTCCTTCTGATGAGGGGCAGTATTTTGGACAGGTGATCCAAGGCAATACTGAGGGAGGCATGGCGCAGGATACTGATTAAGTTCAGTTGACGATACAGTCTAAGAAGTTTGGATTTGGAGTTCATTTATGAGCTATGTCCCATCAGACATCCAGACACATTCTAAGACAGGTATTGCTCATTTCGGGAGATGGCTTTCTCCGCGAACTTGAGATATAGAGAGACATAGAAAGAGACATCAAGGCGGTTCCACTCACTGAGGCTATTCCTCGAACGCAATAGTTTCGCAAACGAGCTTTGTGAGACTGACTAGTAGAGGAGTTGGGTGTTCGGTATCACACGGGCTGTGAGTATGCGACATCGCAATAATTAGCCTTGAGTGCAAGTGGGAGATTGTTGGAGATAATGCCCTCAGAGTCAATTATTGGATCACAGGTACGTGATTGCAATGATTGAAGGAGGACCTATCCCGGTAAGACAGTCTTACTCGAGATGATAGTATGCTATCTGGTTTACCTTTATCATCGTGTACTGTTTTAGGTGACCTGACACGTCGCTATTACACGTTGATAGAGCCCTAGGATTCTATGCTTGACCACCAGCAGTATGAGGGCGATCATATACGTGGGAGCTGGTAGTCTATAAGCATATCCTTAAATGGTCCCTAGTCGTGTGAGTTTCGAGACAGGGCATCGATACTCCATAGTAGACTAGTGTATACAGTCGAGACCCCGACGAGGGGCGGTGGCCGGTCTCACAAGCCACTGGTGTCAGGTGGATCACCTAAGATGTATACAGGTGCTCATTGGGTTATGAGTACACCGGACAGGACTCGCCGGGAACATGCCAGTTGGTCATATACCAGACGTCAGATGGCAGTTCCCTGGTGACATGTGTGCAGGTTAGTTCATCGACCTGGAGATCGTCATTTGTCTTGTGTGAGTTCCCACTGTACTTTGATTACTACCCTACCACGGCTCAAAGGAGTCGTGCAAACAGGTTTTAGTTGGGTACAGTCCCGAGCCACATGGAGGCAGTGAGCGTATCTTCAGGGGTTCGTCTCTCCCGGTATTGGGGGTGAGGTCGTGCTGTGTCTAGGAGAGCCATTACACAAAGCCCTCGGCCGAGGCAAGGAGATTTGCTGGTAGGTATTCCAGTAGTATCTCAGGGTGTTCTGGGCTACACTCCGACACGACTTGTACCGCTTTTGGGGGTCTGACTTTTACCAACCCCCTAGGCCCGCCATGCGATGCTCATAGACGAACGGACCGGACTGCACGGATATTGTCACTGACAGGCTCAGTTGGGTGTCGGGGTGAGCTTCCTCATCGACGTCCCTTTTGGTCAATAGCTGGTGGCCCGTCACGTATTGGCATATACCTCTGACGTGCTAGTGGTTAAATCCACAGCCATAGTATTGACGAGTCTTTAGAGTCCACCACACTTACAGTTACTCAGCTTTCGGGCGAAAGGTTGTAGAGGCCGTATGGAGATATGGCAAGGTCCGATCAGATACGTGCGGTATTGCACGGATCAGGATCGGACAGTTTGTACTATAGGCCGTATGGTTATATGGCAGGGTTCGATCAGATACGTGCGGTATTGCACGGATCAGGATCGAACAGAAATTACTAGCCGGTTTTTGGTATAAGCCGGATCCTAGTATAGTACAGTATAGATTTTGTCTCATTGCATTTGTATTTCGGTTGAAATACAGATGCGGGTGTGTATGCACAGTATCGGGGTTTTCCTGTAATTTATTACGGGACCAGTTTTCTGGAGTTGCCAGTTTGCTTTTAGTTTCGGCCAATTTCCATTGTTCCGTTCATTGGCCGAAGTTTGGTGGAGGAGGGTTTATTTGCATTGTTGCAAATAGGCATTTGTGGAAGGGGTTCTTTGCATCTTGTAGCATCATGATAGTCTTCATGATGGTGCACCATCCATTGACTTGCTTGACTTTCCATGCTCATGATGGCTTGACCTTTTTGGAGCCATCATGCATGAGTTGATGGTTGTGTGGAGTGTTGGATTTGTTGCTATCATTTCTTTTGCATGATACCTTTCCTCTCTCTCTCTCTTTTTGGTATTAGATGAGAATGGCTCCTTTTTGATTCTCTCTCTCACTCACTCCATTCTCTCCTCTCACCATTGTGGCCGGCCTCCCCTTTGATAGGGCTGTCCAAATATTTTGGTGTGGTTTTTTGCTTCATTACATGTTGCAAAAATCCCACAAGTTCCATCTAAAAAGGTTCCAAGTTCAATCCCTCCTCCAATGGCAATTCCACAAACCCCAAAATGAGACTTGCTCACTACATATTCTACAACGAACCTTGGGCACGTCGAGTAGCCGGCTTCGTGCCCGAGTTGCCTCGGCATTGAGGTGGGAGCCCGTAAACGATGTAGGCGACGTGGTGCACTTCCGGCGACGAGGAGGAGACGGACGGAGATCCCGCGAGGAGATCGGAGTGGAGAGAAGACCGGAGGACTTGGATCGTCGGTATATCTCTAACCCATTTTCTAGTTAGCTTAGACTTAGTTTAATGGTAACGATCCGGGTGTTTAGTGCGCGGTGGTACCGATTTGCTAAGTCCGCAAAATCAAAGTTATTCACCGTTTCCGCATTCCGGCGTCGGTTTGACGACCGGGGTGCCGCCGTGCACTTACAGTTCGAGCGCAGCGACAGGTGGTTGTCACCCCTGTTATCCAGTTATTCCTTGCGATCATCATGCAGTATTCCGTCCCCTACATAGCACCGGTGGAGGCAGCCCCAGTTTACGAGACACGTCTTCCAGAGACCGTGAGAGTTTTGGAACAGTTGAGGAATCGTATTGGTGTACCAGCCCAGAGCAGAGGCTTAGGACGAAGACAGTCGTTTGGCTCTCATTCCCAGGCAGGACATCAGTCAACACGTAGATGTTTATGGTGTGGAAGCCTTCAACACCTCATCAGGCAGTGTTCCTTCACACCACGTCAGGGTCGTATTCTGAGATGTCGTGGATGCGGAGGGTTCGCGCAGAGGGGTCAGGTTAGTAAAGGAGGAGCTCGGTCAGTCGCTGATGAAGGACAGGCATAAGTTTTCGCTTCGACTCATCGGGATGCTCAGGAGTCCAATGCTGTGGTTTCATGTACTCTTCCAGTATGTCCTTTTGTTGCACGCGTATTGTTTGATCCGGGTTCATGCACTCGTATGTTTACACACTTCGTGCCGAGTTTAGGACGAGAGTCGTGCTAGGTAGATCAGCTGTTTATTGTGTTAACTTCTGTCAGCGATTCCTTTGTTGCGCGACACGTCATTCGGTTGTGCGCCAATCGGATAGGAGATAGAGATTCGTCTGTTGTTTTGATTCTCCTAAAGATGTGGGATTTGGCGTTCTCCTGGGCACGGAATGGTTAGCTATGTGCTGGGCATTGTGGACTACCGTGAGGAACAATTAGGTTTTGTTTTCCCGGGCGAGTCAGTCTTGTGGTGCAGGTGGATAGTGGTGCCGCCTCTTACAGCTTGAATTCGGCCTTGTTCGCTAGTCGGCTTTTGAGGAGATGTCGTGGATTCTTGGCGTTATTCGTGATATCGTAGCCACAGTTGGTGTGTTGGGTTGGTTTTCTTTCGTGTGAGATTTTTCCGACGTTGTTCCAGATAAGCCGGCGAGGCTTATGGAGCTTAAGGATCTGCTGCAGAGTTGTTGATTGAGAGAGTTTATGCGTCTGAGTGTTCCGCATTAGGAAGCTCCTATTTCTGTTTGTCAAGGAGAAAGACGACAGATTGAGGTTGGGTATTGATGGATCGTCACTTGAATCGGCTTACGGTGCGGATAGGTATCTTGTACCTCGCATTGACGATTTCTTCGATCTGCACCAGAGTGCGAGACTTTGTCTAAGTTGGCTAGGGATCAGGTCATCATTGTTGTAGGTTCGAAGTGATGACATTCTGAAGATTGTCTTGTGCGTGCTACGGGCTTTGTGTGTTTTGGGTGTGTCACTGGACTCACCAATGCTCTAGCAGCATTCGTAGGTGTGATGAACTGGTTTTCTTTGGGCCGTTCCTAGACCAGTTATTGTGTGTCTTGAGGGATAGGAATAGCATTCGAGGATCTGTTTTATGAATACTGGGAGAGCCCCAGCGGTTTGCTAGATTCTCGGAGTGTCCTTTCAGGCTTGGTTGTGTTGACTCCTAGGTCTTATAGTTACGGAGACGATTTTGTATGGTTCCGAGGAAGATCGTGGCCGTACAGCTTAGGCCCAAACTTGTGAGCAGGACGGAGGTCCGCAGATTTTTGAGCTTAGCTGGTTTTTACCACCGTTTCTTGCAGGGTTGCTAGTGTAATGCTGAACCGTTGACTAAATTGACCGGAATGGAGGTTTCTTTTCTTTAGACTGAGGCTTGTGTACGGAATTTCGGCAGTTGAAGACTCGGTTAACAACTGCATCAGCTCTTTCCTTGCTTTTTGGTTCGGGCGACTTTGTGGTTTAACTGTGATGTTTCGTGAGTAGGGCTCGAATGTGTACTGAGGTGACACAATGGAGTTATCGCTTTTGCTTTCCTACATTTGGAGGAAGTACGAGAAGGATATCCCACTCATGATCTGGAGATGGCCGAGGTGGTTTTCCGTTGGAGATTTAGAGACACTACTTGTTTGAGAGTCGTGTCAGATTTTCACGGACCACCAGAGTTAAATGTACATTTTCCTGCGGCGAATTTTGATTATTGTGATAATCCTCCGCAGATTTACAGTTCTTGTGCGATCGTTGAGTACAGCTTAAGTTCGTCTCTACTAAGGAGACAGCTTGCTCATGTCCGCGCCCGACCACATTTCCTAAATCGCTTTCGCGGGACACTTCCTGCCGAAGCTCGTTCGTCAGAGATACTGGAGCCTACTCGGCTGGGTAATGTTTTGGAATCCTTGACTTGTGGCAAGGGTGTGCTAGGTTAGAGAGATGCTTGTGTACCTGATATTATGGGGTAGAGATGTGGAATCCTAGGGCAGGCATATCGGTCAACTCTCTGTACTCCTTCAAGCCCCACCAACTGTTAACGTGACTTGTGAGGTAGTTACGGGTGGGCAGGGACAGAAAGAGAAGTCTCGGGATTCATTTCAAGGTGTATGTCTTGTTGTGTGCTAGGGTTGAGCAACTAAGACCGGCTGGAGAGTTGCAACCTTTAACCGTTCCGAAGAGGGAACGAGAACAGATCTCCCCGAAATTTTTATGGTGTCCACCCAGGTTTAGTCAAGATGTGACTCATTTCAGATGCTTATCATCTGGTGGCACTCAGTTGCTCAAGTTGTTCTTGTTAAGTTGTGGGTTTGTAGAAATTGTTGTCGACAGTTGGGGATCGTCGTTTTCCATAGATGGGGTTCTCCTTTGATAGCAGTTATCAGGAGACACTCCAATTGGTAACCTTTAGGTTTAGAGGTTAGGTCGTATCGATCGCCAGTCTATTTTCCTAACTCCGTGTTATAGGGTTATTGGACCTCAGCTAGTGTAGAGACTTCGTAGACGATCCAGTTGTTTTAGGTCAGGATGAGAATTGTCCATTTCGGATAGAGATCAGATGCTGACCAAGATGGTCGCAGATTCGAGTTCGCAATGGCAGATCATGTATTCCTACGGAAAATTCTGATTAATGACATGTTGAGTTTTGGGAAGCTTTCCAGGATAGTAAGTCTTTTTCTATGATCCTTAAGTCGAGTTGGTTCGTTGCCTTTAGTTTGGCACTTCCACCCAGATTATTGAGTATTCACCCCGTATTTCCCTATGTCGATACTTTGCAATTATCTTCATGACCCCTCTCATTAGATTCAGCGCCAGACCATTTAGTTCGAGCTTGATCCTTCGTTCACCAAACAGCCAGTCGTAATATTGGACCGGCAGGTGAAGAAACTTCGATCGAAGGTCTTGCCATCAGTGAAGGTTTTTTTTTTGTGCATCCCAAACGGTGAAGAGATCACTTGGGAGGCTGAGAGCAAGATGCGGAAGAAGTTCCCTCATCTCTCTGAAGGTATGCATAGCTTTGTATTTTAAAATTCGGGGACAAATTTTCTTCAAGGGGGGAAAATTGTAACACCTTAGGTTGTGTTTAGGGGTTAATTATATTTTAATATATTGTTTTTAGTAAAATGTTTACCAAATTAAGTTTCAAATATTTTATCCTAATTAATGAGTATTTTACTAGAATTTTTCTAGGCACACATACACTTGAGCATGTTAACTAGGGTTTAGATTTGGGGTTAAAACCATGATTAGCAACCATGGTGGGTTAACCCATTTGTATTAAGTATTTGGACTTTAAAAAGGGATTTCATTTATTTGTGTGTTTTGTTTATTTGAATTTCTTTTTTATTCTTCTTTTTCCTCTTTTGTTGACTTGGTGTGAGAGAGGGAGTATGGGCATGGCATGAGCCATGCTCATTAAATGAAGAGAGAGGGAGAGAGAGAGGGGAGTGTTTGACTTGGGGTCTCTCATTCTCACTCTACTTCTCATTCACACAACTCTCACATACACACAGACACTCTGCTGAGAGAAGCAGCAGCTGCAGAAGCATCAGCAACAGCCACAGCACCAGCATCAGCAGCAGCTCCAGCATCAGCAGCAGCAGCAACAAGCAGTGGCAACAACATCATCAACAGCAGCCCCCAGCAGCTGCAGCAGCACTTCCCATCTTCTCCACCTCCTTTCTCCTTGCACCTAGGGTCTTTTAAGGTATAGAATCTGAGCCCAACTTCGTGTTTGCTTAACATATGTGTAGTTTAGCTTCGGTTTGTGTAAAAAGTGAGATTTTGGGCTTGAAATGGTGATTTGTGTAGACTAATGGTTAAGTGCTGTTAGTGTTGGTTAACCTAGTCTAATTAGGTTTTATTAAAGCCATGTAAACCTAATTAGACCCCTAATTACACCAAAATACCATAGGGTTTCAAATTGTGCAGAATTTAGTGTTTTTAAGTGAAATTTCACCTTTCAGTGATCTGCTATAGGCCCGAGTAGTTCAGGTTAAAATTGAGCTAACTAGAGCTTGTATACAAGGTATAGACCACACAACCTGAACACGAAGCCCCACTCTACCTTCAGGCCGCCGGTTTATTCATTCTGGCCGCAATTTGCGGCCAGATAGGGGAGTCTTGGGTTGGGTCTGTGTGGGTAGGAGTCTGCTGTTATTTTAGGGCCAGTGGTATGTGCAATTTTGTTAGTTTCTCTCTATAGGAAAATCTGGGATGTTATATTGTATTTCTAGTACGTTTGGTTCGCGCGATACGCAAGTGGGTTCTGTGATCCAGCGCGTCGCGACGTGTCGGGTTAGTTTTAGACGCGTACACACGTTTTAGCGTATCGTACTCACGCGCATTTAGTTCGCGACGCGAGTGTATCGTTTGGCTTAGATATCGCATCTTGCGAGGTGGTTGCTTATATGGACACTTGTGTAAATTGCAGGTTCGCAGGCGGGTACGTCGGACGAAGCTAAGAAAGGGAAGCAAGTGGTCGGCTACGAGTAGCGCACGACCAGGTGAGTAGATTTAATATCTACGGGGAAATCTCCCGTATGGCGTTAAGCGTCAGAGCGTGTTAGGATATTTAGTATAGATGTTCATATGGACTGTAGTAGCATACCTTTTTGTTGCATATAGAAATGATAGCATAGGACACTGCACTGTCACAAACGGTTCAAGTTGCACGAGCACGATTGAAATGCTACACTCACACCGTTAGTGATTGCCATGACACTCACATTATAGGATTGCTATAAATCAAATATCATATTGATTCCGCTTTATTGAAGTTGTCATGATTTGCCATATACATCACATACCTATACTTGTACCACATACATCATATATTTATATTTGGGCACATATGCACTGTATATTCATACCAGTGCACACATATATTGATATCTTCGTACCTGAGCACATGCACACTGTATATTCATACCAGTGCATACATACATTGATATCTTCATACTTGCTTAGATTACGCATTGAGATATGTTGTTTCCATGTTAATTCTGGATTTGGGGAACCGTGGATATTTCAAAAGAGAATAGTTAATTATTTAAAAACCCAGTTTCCTTTGATATGATATTTCGGTGCTTCCACCATGTGTTTTCTCGGTGCTAGAGTGATATATGTGAACCCGAATCGAGGAGTTGGATGAGGCTGATTACGGGTACATGGTGGACCCAGTATGGTACCCCGGGGCGAGAACGGTTTCGCTGTGCAGTAGACGGTGAGCCTGGCAGAGGGACTACTACCTACCGGTGATTGGTTGGACCTGGCGATTATCCGGAGGATACTGACCAGAGTCGATTGGTAGATACGGGATGACTCGTACTGCCGGGGCCGAGGGCCGTTACCGCAGACAGAGCCCGTGGGCTGACCCGGACTGACGGATGCCCGATATGTGAGGATTTGCGTGTCGATGCTAGAAACGTGTATTTGTTGATATTTTGGGTGCCGATGTTGGGCACTCACGATGTTATGAGATTTACAGGATTTGAGGACCGACGAGGATGACGACGCCTGGGTAGTATTGGGATTTGGGTGCATTGAAGGGTACCGATTATACTTTCCACGATGATATTCCATGTAGATGTTATATTTCCCAATCTCAGTTGTAGTAAATTGATATCTCATCTTGTATCTATTGTACCTGATATAGTACGCATGCTTGCACGATCATTGCATACCCTGCTCATTCTATATAGGGTTGTTAGATTGCATTGCTATACTTGATTATCACATATCTTGCTTATCACATGGAGATGTTATTAGATCGCACTTGTTGCTTGATTTGAGCATCCAGTTCATCATATAGATGTTATCTGTTGGCATAGGTTAGAGTATCGCAGCACGTGCATACTCGCGATTACCTTTATATGTTATCTTCTATTCACGAGTTGGCAACTCACCGCCGTTGTGCCACAGTGTTTGCATGTTGCCCTTCGGAGTAGTCGCGGAAGGCTGCGTTCTTGCATCTTTTGAGACAGATACCCCTACAATTGGTGTACTAGCTCTTTTGCTGATAGGTGGGTTTTGTGCGGTATCTGTTTATCTTTCAGTTATGTACATTGTTGTATCTAGTACTCTCCATCTACCACTTATGTATTGACTTAGAGACCAGTTGTGAGGACGATGTATATTATTTTGTATTCTGGTGTCGATCTCGTTGTGAGCCGACTTTACTAATGCAGTTTATTCTATCTATGATGTTTCCCACTAGTTGCTCTTTTTCTTCGCTACGGCGTCGCATATTGTTATCTTAGTGATTGTTCACTTAAGAATTCTTAACATTTTAGTAAATGCTTCTATTAATTGCTTAAAACACTTTATACTTTTACTGGTTTGATTTCTGGGTTTTCGGATTACTTAGTCGCGTTACGCCTGTAGACGTTACGTGGTTAAGTGCCGGTCACGGGCCAAACTTTGGGTCGTGACAGCTGTACCAAGTTTCCCATAGAAGTAAGCTGGTGCAGTTCGGGTCATGAGCCCGGATCATCGCCATCGCTTCCTCGTCGGATGGTGATTGAGGAAGAGCGGCCTCTGAGCGAGTGAAGGGAAAGCACGGAACAGATGCCATCGCACCTAAAACAAAGTAAAGGAAAACTGTCAAAAGTGAAGCCAGGAACATATATATATATATATGAGCATAAATATATGAAGATAGTTGAAGAAACCGACAGAGGACTTGTTTGGTAGGACCATTAGTTACAAAACATGGGTGTCCCACGAAATCAAGATGACGGCTGGCTAATGATGAGGCACAGCAACTATAACGAGACAAAGGGAATATTCTCATTAAATAAGCAGTGGGTTTCAAGTGACCCTACACATTCCCCTAAAAGACAAATCCATCTTGGACTCTGTGATGAATCAAACTGAATCAAGGGAATTAAATTCCCAAAGACCAACAGTGTAAACTGCTTCTGGATTGTGAAGAAGATGACTCAAGGCAAGAAAACCCATGAAGTTCTCTAGGAAGAACTTAGTTCTTCAGAGGAATTAAATTCCTTTTTGAATGAGGGAATTAAATTCCCAGAAATTTTTGTTCCAGAGCCAGAGTTTCTCCGGATGGAATTAAATTCCATGGACATTATCATCTCCCTAAAAGATTAGAGAAACCCTAAGAGATCTACAGTTTGAAAATTAGATGGGTCTCTGTTCTTGTTGAAGAACTTGAAGAAAAAGTGGGTTCATGTTAAAAGGGGTGAAACCCTTGATGTGGATTTAAAATCGATAGAGTTTTTTTTAAAAATGAAGGTTCTTCGATCGTTCAACATCATTACCTGAAAGGAAGAGTCTTTCTTGAACAGAGTTAATCTCTGAAAAATTTTCAAGGCAGAGAACTAAGCTCTGGAAAAAGAGAATTAAATTCTCAAAAGAAGAAAGTTCTCAAAGGAGGAAGATGAGAAAAGTGGAGGCTCTTCTGAAAGGACATGGGCATTTATAGGATGGGATGGAAAACGTTTAATCTACCCTACTCCGAAAGAAGATCCGAGGGTCACAAAAGTGACAGCGTTGCACTCACGTGCAGACACGTGAGAACAACACTTTGGGGGCATTTGTTCCCTGATTTAAAATCAGGAAAAAGCTTCGGAGGAAGCATCACATGCAAGCACGTGACCAGCGGTCACGTGTTAGCACGTGTGGTTTAAAGCAGCGGCACAGAGCACATTCATTCCCTGATTAAAAATCAGGAAAAAGATTCAGAAGAAGCATCACGTGCTCACACGTGACCAGTGGTCACGTGTTGTCACGTGATGGCTAAGCAGCGGCCAGAGAACAGAGCGCAGAAGGAAAGAAGCCCATTCCAAGGGTCACGTGCTTACACGTGACCGACGGTCACGTGGCCACACGTGACCGTTTTTAAAAGCCTTATTCTTTAACAGAATTAAATTCTTAGGAAAGATCTTTCAAATCTTTCCAAAATGGAAAAGAATTATTTCAAACTGTTGGATTAAAAATCTGGAGGTGATTAAATATCATCAATTTATGGAAAAATCATGGACATGGAAAGATTTCCCCCTAAATCTAACCGAAATAACAAAGAGAAATCTTCGGATTTAAAATCCAATGGTGAATAAAATTCACCTAATAATCTAAAGGCCCAGATCAATGATGAGAATAAATCAAATCTCTCAATAAACAAATCAAATCTTTCAATGAAAGATTCACTAAAACAGATTGATTCTTTTCCTTCTCCTATAAATAGGAGCCAAAGGAGAGAGTTTGGGAGACATATACAGAGAGAGAGATATAGAGCCTTGGAATCTTCAGAAGGAAGAATTTGATTCTCTGCAAAAAGAAAAACCCTAGGTAAGAAAAGAAAGGCTTCAAAAGAGAATTTAATTCTCAAAAGAGTTTTACTCTTATATAAAGAAAGAACTTAGTTCTTTCTCTGGTGGATGATCTGCAAAGTGCACATCTCCCCATGAATTGAGAATTTAATTCTCATTGGGTTGAGATCCTGCCATGCAGATCTAAAACATAGAAGAGGAATTGAGTTTTGAGAATTTAATTCTCACAGAATTATAGGAATTTAATTCTTTTGAGATAAAGTTAGGGTTTAACCCTATATTATAGGAATTTAATTCCTTAAAAATGGACAGATTCAGGGTTTAACCCTGATTGAGAACTTAATTCTCTAAAACTCACAGGAATTTAATTCCTTTAAAAAAGAAATTAGTGTTTCACCCTATGCCAGAATTTAATTCTTTACATATATGAGGAATTTAATTCCTACAGAAAAGAAATTAGGGTTTAACCCTATCTAAGAATATAAATTCTTGAGAAGAAAATAGGAATTTAATAATCTAAAGTTTAGTGCTAGGGTTTAACCCTATGAAGAATTTAATTCTTAAAAGATGAACAAATCTTTAAAAATATGCAAAGAATCATAGTGACGTGCTACTACGTGACCCCTGTAAAAGATCCACAGAAAAGCGCTTTGAGGCAACGCCTCACGTGCCCCACGTGACCTCTGAAGCACACAGAGAAAAAGGCAAAAGAAACAGAAAAGAGATCTAGGGCGCTCTCACGTGCTACCATGTGACCCCTTGGCTGAAGCTTTAATAGACAAACACCCAAATTCCCATCACGTGACAGCACGTGATGCTCTAAAGTATTCAATACTTTTGGCAGAACAAAATAAAGGGAAGCAGGGCGCTCTCACATGCTACCACGTGACCCCTCATGCCTTAGTGTTTAACACTAAGTTGAAACCTCTGTATCCAGTGTTTAACACTGATTTGCCTTAGTGTTTAACACTAATTTAAAATCTCTGTATCCAGTGTTTAACTCTGATTTGCTCTAGTGTTCAAACACTAATTTGAAAAACTCTATTTGCAGTGTTTAACACTGATTTTTTTTAGTGTTTAACACTAATTTAAAATCTCTGTTTCCAGTGTTTAACACTGATCTTCTTAGTGTTTAAAACTAATTTGAAATCTCTATTCCCAGTGTTTAACACTGATTTGCCTTAGTGTTAAACACTAATTTGAAATCTCTATTGCCAGTGTTTAACACTGATTTGCTTTAGTGTTTAACACTAATTTGAAAGCCCTGCTGCTAGTGATTAACACTGACTATCTTTTAGTGTTAAACACTAACTTGCTAATCTTGATCCCAGTGTTCAACATTGTTGGTCTTTAGTGTTTAACACTAGCTTTAGCCTAATTGGCTAAGTTTCTAGAGGCAAAGCCTCTCCTTTAATGAACCAACAGAAGGCCAATATTCAAAACATGATTGGACTTAGCCCAAGCTGGCCATAAGTCCTCAATTCAAACTTAACTGGGCTAATGGGCTCATATTATAATTAATCGGTCTTGGTTCCAAATTGGGCCAAAGATCATTTAATCTACCTTGGTTTAAGGGTATATCTCTTCACTCCTTTGATACTTGGCGTTGTAATCCCTCAACGTCTTCAAAGAGGTGACGGGTCCCGATGACCACACATTGATACGGACTGTGGGGTCCTTAATCTCATGGACTATGACGTCCTTAACCTTGATCGGAATGTCTTAAAGCTAACAACGGACTATGATGTCCTTAACCTTGACCGGAATGTCTTAAAACTAACAACGGACTATGATGTCCTTAACCTTGACCGTAATGTCTTAAAACTAACGGACTATGATGTCCTTAACCTTGACCGTGATGTCTTAAAACTAACGCCGGACTGTGGAGTCCTTAAATCCACGGACTATAATGTCCTTAACCTTGACCGCAATGTCTTAAAACTAATATTGGACCTCAATGTCCTTAAACTACCTATTGACCGCAATGTCCTTAAACTACCTTTTGACCGCAATGTCACTAAACTAAACAACAGGGCTCCCTTAATTGCTCTTTTGTTGGATCTAAACGATCCCGTTAAGTTGATCTTATTCTAAAAGCTAGACTAACGTATCCTTAACAAACGTTTAAGTCAATCTTAGTCTCAAACGAGGCTAACGTATCCTTAAACCCAAACCCCCAAACCCAAATCTAAGATAATACGGATTTGGACTAGTCCACGCCCTACGGGCGACGACATAACTCAGTCTCCGTATACAATCCACGGGCAACCAAACACAAAACAAACACACACGACACGAAGTGACCATCTGGAAAAGGAGAAAGTTGTTACCGCGATACGGTAGCGTAATTAACTGCAGGGGCTTGCGCCTGCAGGAAGAGCGTACCCACAATCAAAAACCCCTCAAGCGAGGGGGAATCTAACGAAGTCTTCTACATCGGACGCATCCTTCTAAACCTCCGATACACGGTGCCATAAATCAACTTGGTATCTTCGTAGAGGTGGATGGATAACACCAATGAGCATCTGCCCCGAATCTATGGCAAGACGTCCCTGCGTCGCGCCGTCTTTCGGAGGGGAACAGGTACTTTGAGGGAGTTTCCCTGTGCTTTCGCATGGACCTAATTAAAATAAACCTCATTTTCCCAGGGGCGTAACAACGTTAACACCTTTCTAGACACCTACTTGATCGGCTAATTGTGATGTGTAAAACTCTCCCAGGAGTAACTCTTACTGGCATTGGGTATCGGGATCCAACCATCTCATAGGAGGTATGCAATCTCATTGCAAATTTGAACACTTGAAACTCCCGATAATATTTTTCCCCGAGCGATCTATGACCTTGACAAGGTCAACAAACCATAGACCGCAAGTCAAGTTCAACCCGTCATTTCCCGATTGAATTAAACCCATCCGCATGACCCTTGACAAGGTCAACAAGGTCGCACGACTACCCTAATCCAATCGCATCATATGCTTATGCAGATAAGCACTAATCAGCTACCGCACACTATGCCTTGACAAGGTCAACAAACGTAGCATGAATACTAACTATTACTTATCTGAAATGACGGAGGGCTACGACAGGTTTTTAAGAAAACCTTTTGCGTAATGAACTTGATATCGTTGTAGAATCGAGTGATTTTAAATGGAGTGTTTTCGAGGCTTTTACTAGTTTTGCTAAAGAGGTCACTCCCGGTGAAGGGATCGTCGGCTCATTCCTTATCGAATAAGGTGCATGATGTTTCAAAAATACCACTATGCATAGAAAAACTATAGAAGCAATCAAAAGACAAACTGAGTGTGTAGCATCTGCTAGTTTCGCTAAAGAGGTCACTCCCGGTGATGGGATCTCGGCTCTTTCCTTATCGAATAAGGTGCTGGATATTCTACAAGGAATACCGCTATGCAAAGCAAGAACTAGAGCTACCAGTTTTTAAAACAAGTTTCTACAACATCTTTTAGGTTTCATTTATTTCATTAATCTCATTAATGAAGTCCCATTTTTTATGCCTCATACACATCACTTTTGAAACGAAATCAACAATATATAATATATATCACATATACATAATATAAGCATTCGTCTTAGGCAGTAATATGATCTCATCACAGAACATTGCAGCAGAAGAACACTTATGAAATATTGGATATACTAGGACTTCCGTGTTTTATATCAAGCCAGTATAAAACACGGATTCCAGGGTCGCGATGAATAGCCAAACGCACATCCCTAGACCCCTACGAGAGCGGCAAGTAACCCTGCCAATTCTAGAGCTAGGAGACCCGGTCTCGACTCCTCGAGATGGTCTCCCACTGGACCCTAGAACCCGGTTACTTATGGTCCCCGCCTTGGGTCTATCCTAATGCGGAAAAGTAAATAATATACAATGGTGACATCATCCTCAGCCCGGAAGTGCCTGATCAGTCGAAAATAATGTATTTTTAACACGGCAATTTCCCCATCTTTTGCACTCATTTAGAAGTGTGCGGTATTCATATTTCACATATTAGCAAAACAGTCCTGAAATATCAGATTGCATGTGTTAAGCTCTAAAACCGACATTTCTAGGGAAATTGACTGTATTTCATGGCATCGCATCATCTCTATATTGCGCAACACTTGTCTTGAGAAATTGTGCAGGAAAATCCGGAAGAAAAGCCAAAATTGTCATTTTGCTGATCAAACATTACACCAACTCCAAGTTTTGAGATATGGTAGCAATACAGAAGGCAAAATAAAAATCAATATATCAGAGAAAGGCCCATGTGACAGCCCAAACAAGTACCAGAAGAATCAAGCCCTAAGCCCTCAAAAGAGCCGCGGAACCGCGGCGGGAGCCGGCTTTCGCCGCGGTTCCGCGGCGGTTCTGCCATATCATCATCCCATTTTTGGTGCATAACTCCTCTCTCAGGGCCCACACCACATTTTGACACGTCAAATTACAGAATTCTCCAGAGTCTTCTGCCAGATCAGCAAAAGATCATTAAGCAAGGCTAATCTTAATTAAGCTCCTAACAAACTATTTCTAGAAGCTCCCTCCTAACTAATCACATCTAGAAGCTTCTCCTCTAACTAACTTTTGGAGGGAAATTCAAATTTCCTCAACAAACTTTTAGAGGGAAACTTAGAATTTGAAATCCTAGATCTAGTTTTGGGATGTCTATAAATAGAAGCCTAGACCTAGGGTTAAAGGCTAATCAATCTTTAGGAAATCAATCTTTAGTTAGATAATCTTTAGTCTTCTTCAATTCTTCATCTTCTTCCACAAGTCTAGTGACAAGGCTTGTGCGAAACCCTAATCCTAATTCCACTCCAAATTCAAGATCTTGAGTACCAATCAAGCAAGAAGCCCTTCAACCTTTTAGGAGCCGAGCCGATTTCCAACCGAGCAAGTGATCCAAGCCGATCCACGACTCACGCAGCCGAGCGAAGCCAAATCGACAATCGAGTTCTTCCTCTTGTAGTTCTTGAGCGAATGTAATGAAATTGTTGATATAAATAAAAGGTGAAATTCTTTAATCTTGCTTTCTTTTAATTCTTGCATCATGATTAGATCTCAATTTGTAATTGTTGTTCTTGTTGTAATGTTTGAGTAAAACTCTGCTCGTTAAGGAGTTGAGACGATCAATAGAAAGATGATGTAACAAATCTTAATACGATTCTTGAGTCCTGCGAGTTTTGTAAACCCTAGCAAGTTCAAGAATCGACAACCTAGTTTCTTTGCGATACTTTCTTGATTGTTATCGCTCGAAATTAGGGATCTACGATCGTTTCTTGAATTTACTAGAGGCTAGAATGTGAATGATATCGACGAAGGAACAAGAGATAAGATGAAACCCTAGTTTCACAAGAAATTCCCAATTCTCGTCGATCATCATCGATCTAGTATCAATCCATCGAAGGATGAGAATACGTCATCTTGAGATTGCATCACATCTATAGATCCGATCGATTCCTACGAGCCTCATTTCGATTCTTGATATTTGGTTTGGAAAAATCAACAAACTATCAATTCTTGATTCTATCTTTTTCTTGTTATTAGATCTAGATTTTTTTAATTCTTGAACTTCAATTCTTTAAATCATGAATTGTTTGTTTTCTTTTCTTTAAAGTTTTGACTCATCTAATTCAAAAGACGAACTATTACACTGTCCCTGTGGACGATCCGCACTCACTTACAATCTACATCCGACACCGTAGTTGATTGCGGTCAAATAACTTTTGGTTGTGATTTCTTTACAATTTCCAAATACACACAATCTGAAATCGTTTTCAATCAAATGGCGCCGTTGCCGGGGATCATATGAATTGATTTACACAACAAGAATTTATTACAATCAAATGGCGTCGTTGCCGGGGATAGTGCGCTAATTGTTTCGTATTTTGAAATTTGAAGTTGAAAAGTTTATTCCATCTATATTGTTCGATCTAAACTTGCACAAACCTTAATACGTGTATTGTGATTTGATTGCGAGGAAATCTGGAATCATTGGAGCTTGGATAAAATTTTTGTGAAAATTCCAGAGAGCTGAGAGAGCCAACATAAGCTCTCTGTGAAAATTTGAAGCAGTGAACTGATCAAATTGCGGCGATTCCACGGTCTAAGTGCCCATATGCGGCGGAACCGCGGCACTATAGAGGGATCTCTCTGAAATTTTTCCTCAATAAGCTCTATCTTTCTTATCTCCTTCTCAAATCTGCTCCAAATAACATTTTGTGCAGGTTTCTTTGCAAATAATCGCAGCGCCGCAAAAGCAAAATTAAAATTTGTGCGTGTTTTGATTTTTGGTTGTTTGCAAAATTAATACGGAAATTAAGGGGCAAAGACCAAATCCAGATTAGGTGGGGAGTTCATTACCCTTCCTAAGCCCCGAAAATCACAAAACTTGCATCCGCATTTACCCTCATTAATTAAAAAATATCTAGAGATGACTCTAAGGACCGTCGCGCTCACTTAGGACAAGAGAAGGCCGTGGGTAATTCATTGCTTATCCGCGTTTTCTTGTGGTGTCTAAGGCAAGTGTGTCGAAGGTTAGTGGTTATTAATTAGGCCCACTACTTACGTAGCGGAGTACCTTCCCACTTACCTGGCAGTTACCTGGCCACAGGGGGACAAAGAGGCAGCGGAGGATTCTATCCTGCGACTTGTCTTTTGGCAGTTAGGAGCGGTCTAGAGCCGGACCTAGGTGACCACTAGATTTTAGGGTTTTGTGTGTTGCATTTGTTGTGTTGCATCATATTTTCCAAAATCCGTATCATTTTTCAAAACAAACACCACATTCATCATTTCCCCTAATTATAATTCACGCTGCTACTTGTACTAACCCTTTTTAGTGCAAGATAGGCTGCACACGGGTTTCTAGTGCCCTTTAAGTCCGCGTTTCACTCATCGACCCTAAAGTCGTTATTTCTACATTTACCATTTCTTTTACCCACCACCACACCCACATCGATGGATCCGTCTCCATCGAACTTCTTTACCACTACTCTGCCGCCGTCCGTTGGTGCGCAGAATCCACCTCGCATCTCTCTCCAAGAGAGGTGCTATCCTACTCGAGGTCCACTTTCCAGCTGTCTTTCCATTCCACCAGCCAACAGGGAAAATTTTCAGATTAAACCCCAATACATCAACCTTCTACCAAAATTTCACGGTCTCGAGTCTGAAGACGCATACGTGTTTATCACAAAATTTGAAAATGTATGCGCAATGATGGGTACTTCACAACTTTCTGTGGATGCTTTCCGTCTTCGTCTTCTCCCATTTACCTTGTGCGATTTAGCCGAGAAGTTGCTGTATAACACTACCGCACATTCCATTTCAAATTGGGACGAATTCGTCAAAGCATTCCTTAAGAAATTTTACCCACATCACAAAACAGCTCGAGTCCGTAGCGAAATCTATCAATTCACCCAGCTTCCAAATGAAACATTTTCAAAATGTCTTGAACGTTTCAAGGATCTGTTAGTCCAATGTCCACATCACGGCATCCGAGATGGGAACTGTGCCGTATCATATATGAGGGCATTAATCCTAACACGAGACAGACCCTTGAATCTATGTGTCAAGGCAACTTCATGACTAAAGATGATGGGGAAGCCTGGAAATTTCCAGAAGATTTCGCTGAAAAATCTTTACAGTGGGAGGGTGTGAGTCAATCGTCTAGGGATGGCAATGATATTTCCATAGGAGTTAGAGCTGACATTGCAGCTATACACAAGAAACTTGAGACTATGGAAAATAAATTTTTAGCCGCCACCCTAAATCAAATGCCACTCTCCAAAACTGTATATGGCTGCTGTTCTGATCCGTCTCACTTGACGGAAGAATGTCCGTTTCAAGGTCATGAGCATACCAATGCCGCATTTCAAAGACCTAGAAACGATCCATCTTCCTCCACATATGATCAAGGTTGGAGGAATCACCCTAACTTTGCTTGGAACCAATCACAATCTCAAAACACGGTTCCAACCCAACACAATTTCCAAAGGGTCCCTCTATCACAACAGCAGCCACCACTTCAATTAAGTCAGCACCCCTTTCAAGCACAAAATTTTCAAATCAACACATCTGCTCTGTCTAGTCCTTTGCAGTTGACAGGGACTGATGAAACCTATTCATTTGCACAATGCATGAATTTGGTCTTAACAAATATCATGCAAGTTTCGGCTGAAATGAAGTCTTCTGTCGATAAAATTGAGAAAAACTCAGCGTCCCAAGCTGAGAGTATCAAATCGATGGAAGCAGAAATTTCACGATTAAGAGCCGAAATGAGTGCAAGAGAGAAAGGGAAACTTCCAGCTCAATCTTTACCCAATCCTGGCTATTCACATCATGTGGATGCAATCACGTTGAGATCTGGTAAAGTGCTTGACAATCACCTTGGGGAAGAGTTTGATGATACAGAAAAATCAATCAATAACATCCCGGCTGAAACCATTCCTTCCACTCACACTTCTAGTTCTGATCCTTGTTCTTCTACCCCACCACTTTCTTCGGAGCCTATTCTTCGTTTCCCAAAAGGCTCGCCACTTCAGCCCACCTCTTTTACTCCTCCACGGACGATCCCCACTTCTATTCTGGGATCGGTTCCACACCCACTTCCTTCTCCTATGATGGACCCAGCGCTTATTGCTAAAGCACCTTATCCTAATCGGGTAAGGGCAAACACACCGAGTCCATATATGGAGAAGATTATGAACATTTTTAAGCAAGTTAACAACAACATCCCTCTCCTAGATGTCATCCAACAAGTTCCGTCCTATGCGAAAACTCTTAAGAACTTATGCACTAGGAAGAGGAAGACTTAAGTGCCCAAGAAGATTTTCATGGAAAAGACAGTAGACACAGCCTTTCCCCAGCAATTACCAAGGAAACGTAAGGATCCTGGATATCCTACGATTTCCATTTCTCTTGGGGAAAAACACATTAACCGTGCTCTACTAGACCTTGGCGCTAGAGTTAACTTGCTTCCATATTCTGTTTATGAGCAACTAGGTATCGGAGTATTAAAGCCTTCGAGCATAACTCTCCAGATGGCTGACCGATCAATCACTAAACCTAGGGGTGAACTGGAGGATGTGTTAATAAAAATCGGGGAATTCATATTCCCTGTGGACTTTATTGTAATTGATACACAGCCCGTAGCGAACCCACGGAATCAAATTCCGGTGATTTTAGGTCGCCCCTTTTTGGCCACTTCCAATGCAATTATCAACTGTCGTAATGGTTCTATGACCCTATCCTTCGGGAATAGGTCAATAGAGCTGAACATTTACAAGTTGGGAAGTGTACCCTCCGAACCTACTGCTCAGGTCTGTTCTGTCGACTTAATGGATGTCGACAGCAGCGAATTTGATGATCCTCTTAATACTGATCTTGACTCTTTTCATACGTTATTGTTTGACCCAACTATGTATCATACACATACGGACTCTTCCACCGAGATGTCCGGGTCAACAACTAACACCGATTATGAACTGTTTTTAGAGTCTGAAGATCACCCCACACTTTGTGATGACATTATTCATCGGGGTATTGATCGAACTTTTGAGGAGATCTTCGCTGATGAACTCGCATTTTTGAATGACACGGATGTTGAGATTAATCATCTCCCAATCAATGAAATTGAACCTCCACCCCTTCTTCTGAACTGTAAAAAGAATGCGAGCAATCAATCACATTCACTGCATCGTCTCTCCAAAATGAGACGCACACACACTCTCTTCCACCACTTAACCTTTCCCCACTTCTTCTTCCACCAACCAGAGCACTGCATTGATAAAATTTTTGAATGGTTGGTGTTAACCTTCGGTCTTTGCAAAGCTTGGCATCGACCAATGATTTTTGACCCCATCATATGATTTTCAAAGTTTAACATTGCATAACTCAAGTTTGGGGGGGGGGGGTATATTTTCTGGCTCTCGAAAAGAAAATTTTACAAAATTTTGAGCCAAAAATAAGTTTGGGGGAGGTTCTTCACTTATATATTTTGCCCCCACTAATAATTCCTCCTAAGCTTACAAGTTTTTTGTGATTTAGCAGATGTCAACAGTGAGGACACTGTTGAAAACAAGTTTGGGGGAGGTTTGTGCTTATTTTCGCATCATTTGCATAAGCACAAAACATCTTTGAAAACCTATAAAAATTTAAAAATTTACAAAACTATAAAAATATTTTTGTACATAAATAAGATAATAAAAGATTAGATAGTGAAAAATTACATCCATGAGATTAGAAAAATTTAAGAAAACTAAGAAAATTAGAAGTTTTCTTATACGAACTAGTAATAAGTAGTTATGAGCCGTTGTCCCAAGGGTTAGTAAGATGAAGGACGTCACTAATCTGAGGATAAAAATAAGTCTGAAAAATAGTTTCTATTCTGGAAGCCAAACATTTTGAACGTTGATACTCTGCTATTCGCACTTACACACGTCTTAAAACCTGGGATAGTAGAGGATACCTTGAAATGCTCTTGTCTTAAAGCCGATGTATGAAGGAAATATAAAAAAAATGAAGAAAATATAAAATGGTGAAAAAAAATGGACACTGGTTTTGTTATCACCGAGGGCAATAAAAATGTATAGCGAGGGTGCTTCTTCACCTAGTGCCCTGAGGCCAACTGGTCTGGGAGTCACTGCTATGCCTGAGGTGGTGCAAGACGAGGAAAATACACCAAATAAGCAAGCACATGAGTAATCGGTCGATTAGTACCTCAAGAAGTATTAACGGTCGCATGAAAGTGTGTGAGCACATCTAAATATTCATTAATTAAAAAGTACTGAGGCTAATGGGCAAGAGTATGATAGCTTGAATTGAATTCTCCAGGTGTGGGGATGTCTGTACACACACGCAGGGTTATATGATCGATGTTTGGAAGAAAGATAGGAATGAAAAATAAGACGATGTTTTATTGAGGGAGGACGTGATTTCCGACATTTTTTCATGACCATTAAGATAGGGCTCATGACAACCGAAAAGCTAGCTTAGTTGGAAACCCTAATTTTCAAATCTTTTCTTTTACAATTCTTGTTTTTAAATGTAATTTTCATGATCTTTCTTTTATTATTGGATTTTGTGGGTGCAATCCGCTGAAAACCCTCAGGAGACAACACTCCTCCTACTAGGGACACCTAGAGGTTTAAATGCTTGTTGCACGTGCTCAGTGCAATCGTGTTGCCTACGAAAGTGTGCTAGTTAGTTTTCTCTTTCTTTATTTTCTCCTTCTCTTTTTAATAAAATATTCGCTCGAGACGATCGAAATTAAGTTTGGGGGAATTTGATCAGTCGAAAATAATGTATTTTTAACACGGTAATTTCCCCATCTTTTGCACTCATTTAGAAGTGTGCGGTATTCATATTTCACATATTAGCAAAACAGTCCTGAAATATCAGATTGCATGTGTTAAGCTCTAAAACCGACATTTCTAGGGAAATTGACTGTATTTCATGGCATCGCATCATCTCTATATTGCGCAACACTTGTCTTGAGAAATTGTGCAGGAAAATCCGGAAGAAAAGCCAAAATTGTCATTTTGCTGATCAAACATTACACCAACACCAAGTTTTGAGATCTGATAGAAATACAGAAGGCAAAATAAAAATCAATATATCAGAGAAAGGCCCATGTGACAGCCCAAACAAGTACCAGAAATATCAAGCCCTAAGCCCTCAAAAGAGCCGCGGAACCGTGGCGGGAGCCGGCTTTCGCCGCGGTTCCGCGGCGGTTCTGCCACATCATCATCCCATTTTTGGTGCATAACTCCTCTCTCAGGGCCCACACCTCATTTTGACACGTCAAATTCCAGAATTCTCCAGAGTCTTCAGCCAGATCAGCAAAAGATCATTAAGCAAGGCTAATTTTAATTAAGCTCTTAACAAACTATTTCTAGAAGCTCCCTCCTAACTAATCACATCTAGAAGCTTCTTCTCTAACTAACTTTTGGAGGGAAATTCAAATTTCCTCAACAAACTTTTGGAGGGAAACTTAGAATTTGAAATCCTAGATCTAGGGTTGGGATGTCTATAAATAGAAGCCTAGACCTAGGGTTAAAGGCTAATCAATCTTTAGGGAATCAATCTTTAGTTAGATAATCTTTAGTCTTCTTCAATTCTTCATCTTCTTCCACAAGTCTAGTGACAAGGCTTGTGCGAAACCCTAACCCTAATTCCACTCCAAATTCAAGATCTTGAGTACCAATCAAGCAAGAAGCCCTTCAACCTTTTAGGAGCCGAGCCGATTTCCAACCGAGCAAGTGATCCAAGCCGATCCACGACTCACGGAGCCGAGCGAAGCCAAATCGACAATCGAGTTCTTCCTCTTGTAGTTCTTGAGCGAATGTAATGAAATTGTTGATATAAATAAAAGGTGAAATTCTTTAATCTTGCTTTCTTTTAATTCTTGCATCATAATTAGATCTCAATTTGTAATTGTTGTTCTTGTTGTAATGTTTGAGTAAAACTCCGCTCGTTAAGGAGTCGAGACGATCAATAGAAAGATGATGTAACAAATCTTAATACGATTCTTGAGTCCTACGAGTTTTGTAAACCCTAGCAAGTTAAAGAATCGACAACCTAGTTTCGTTGAGATACTTTCTTGATTGTTATCGCTCGAAATTAGGGATCTACGATCGTTTCTTGAATTTACTAGAGGCTAGAATGTGAATGATATCGACGAAGGAACAAGGGATAAAATGAAACCCTAGTTTCACAAGAAATCCCCAATTCTCGTCGATCATCATCGATCTAGTATCAATCCATCGAAGGATGAGAATACGTCATCTTGAGATTGCATCACATCTATCCGATCGATTCCTACGAGCCTCATTTCGATTCTTGATATTTGGTTTGGAAAAATCAACAAACTATCAATTCTTGATTCTATCTTTTTCTTGTTATTAGATCTAGATTTTTCTAATTCTTGAACTTCAATTCTTTAAATCATGAATTGTTTTATTTTCTTTTCTTTAAAGTTTCGACTCATCTAATTCAAAAGATGAACTATTACACTGTCCCTGTAGACGATCCGCACTCACTTACAATCTACATCCGACACCGTAGTTGATTGCGGTCAAATAATTTTTGGTTGTGATTTATTTACAATTTCCAAATACACACAATCCGAAATCGTTTTCAATCAAATGGCGTCGTTGCCGGAGATCATTTGAATTGATTTACACAACAAGAATTCATTCAATCGGTGCCCCAATAAAAAAATATTACATACAATGAATTTTACATGAATGAAAATGAAAAACTCCCATCTCACACAAAACACCCGGCTATTCAAATGCGACGATCCAATATAACATATCATAGCAACACATAACATCGCATGTCATCAACGTAAGTAAATATGCGTATCCCAATTGTCGTAGACATATAGTACCGAAACCGGCGATACACCACATATTACACTTACGGTCGCAGAAAAGAAAGTGAAAAACTACAACAGTTGGAATCCGCAATCACCTTAGACATCATAAACCCAATGTATCACATATTTTGGATTTCATGCCTAACCAAATGAATTCCTTAGACATCCCATGCCTACCAATTATAAACCCCGCCTTTTAGTCTCAATCTTGAAAACACTTTTCAACATCTAGTTGGGTAATTCAACAAAATTCCCGACATCCTGATCGAATGCTCGTCGGAAACTTTAGTAGATGGCCGCACCCCCCGATGCCATCGACGAAGTGTACTAAGGCAGAACACCGCTGCCGTGAGAACCTGAATGGATGCTTTAGGCAACTGGGTTCTCCTACAGTCACTTGGTCGGGGCTATGGGGCATGGCTATCTATTAAGTTCACCTGGCAAGTATCCGTGTTCACTACGTGATTGCGACGGACTTTTGATCACATCAAAATCCCGTGGCAACCGATCAAATGAGACTAAAGTGCTAGATTTATAACATTCAAATTAGTTATCTCATAACAACTTATGGATTCCAAATATTGTATCCCATCACATAATATCCGGACGACGTTAAACTCATTGATCGATTAATCAAAGTCCCACAATTTACCGACAGCTCAACACTTGAGCACAGTTCAATGATACCCAGAAGATGCCACAGTACCTATGAACCAGCCGTAGAAGGGTCAAACTAACGCCTCATATGTGACAACGCTGAACTACCACAAACCCTAGGGTTTAGTGGTGGTTTTGACGGTCACATAATCGAGTTAAGGATTTTGTTCTTCTAGAGGGTCCACAGAATCACTTGTATATAATTCTGAATACGTTATACTTGGAAAAATGGGTTTTTGACGTTCGATCGAACTTTCTAACTCCGTCTAGACAACATGCGAAAACCCGAAAGAATGTTAAAACTACGAATACGAAACAATTCGAATTGCTTATAGTGTAATATTACATCACATGTAATATTAGAAAAAACAAACAACACCTGAAACACCAAAACCCAGTAACTGGAACACCCAAAAAACTTTCAACCCAATCCCTCACTATTCATCCGATGTCGCCGAAATTTCCTGCCTAGTTGCCGGCCATAGTCCGAGGTGTTGGGGTGAAATTTCTTGTGTGTTCATGATGTATCACATAAAACATTCTGCACTTATTAAAATATTTTTTTTGACAACCTTTTGAAATCGACAGAAACTTCATTTTACGGTTTCAAGTATCGGAGTTGTTTCGGTTTCGTAATTCTAACAAAATCCGTCTAAATTTCTAGCATGGCTCTGATACCACTGAAGGGTTTCCTAGCACGGCAGCAAAGTTTCGGGAGGCATCATCCATGTCAAATTAAATTTTTTGCCATTCTAGGTAACCCTAAACATAGATCGTTTTCTAGAAATAATACGGACAACATATGCAAACACTTTTCAAGTTATAGTGAGCAAGGAATACAACCTTTGTAGACCGGTCCTTGACTTTAAATAGCTCCATGTAGTAGTCCCCTTCACTGCGATTACAAACTCCAGACTCTAGAGAGGATCACTTGAAGAAACGAACGTGCTTGCTTCGATGTCTTTGAGGCCGAAGATGATCTACGTCGAGGAGACACTAACCCAAGCTATTTCTTCAATAATCATATAATTAGTGAAGCAAACAGACTCTACTATATAGAAAGTAGTATAGGATGATGAATTAGGAAGTGAGCTCATTTTAGATTTCATGTTCTCATACTTTTTCTCAAAACACCATTGAAGCTAGAACTGTTGATGAAAAAGAAGAAGATGAAGAAAATATCTCATCAATCATTCATTTAAATGAATTATTTCAACCATGGGTGAGTTAAAGCCATCATGCTTAACTCATGTAGAGAATAAACCACACACTATGGTTAAGGGTTGGGTTTGATAAATATCTTTAACTAGACAAAAGAGTTGACTTTGTCAGAGCTTATCCAAAAGCTTTTGTCCAAGCTTTACCATGACAAACTCAATCTCTTTTGAATTAGCTTAACATAAATAGAAACCCTAACTTAACCCTAGCATAGTATTAATCTCATACACCCATCTTGCATGCATCATCAAACATGACACAATACCTGTACACAAATATACATATTACATATATATAATGTGCACATCTAGTGAGAAAAGAAATCATAAGTGAGCTTAATATTAGTTAATGTAATATAATATATCAAATATATAATTATATATTAAATTATCAAATCAACTCTTAATTTAATAATCCGGCTATATCATATACAACCGACTAATACTATATGAATCAACTTATCGAATCAACACTTGATCCGATAACCAGGCTATATCATATATAACCGACCGATATCACATATCACTAGAATAGATTATGGTATCTCATATCGTATCAACCTCGGTCCTGCACATATCACATATGTGCTCCTACTCCGTTTCTCTTGAGCCAGGAAACCTCTGTGTAGGACTCTAAAGACTCGTCAATACGCTGGCAGTAGGTGATGATCATATCAAACACCCGCAAGCGGTCTGCTAAACATAACGGCCACCCGGGTATTGAGCGATCAGAAGATCAACAAGCAAGCCTGCTCATACGCCTATGAATCCAATCAATAACACTACCGTACAGTCCGGTCTCTTCGTATGATATGTCGCATATCACAGCCTGTGGTTGGTATAACGTCAGACCCCAATAGCCAGATAAGTCATGCCAATGCAAGGTCCATAACGGTTCGAGAAACTACTGATAACACATACCAGTAGATCTCAGCAACCCTGGCCAGGGATTACCTATTATGGCCAATCGAGCATAGCGCAACATCAACTCCCTATACCGGGAAAGACGAAACCCCTCCTATCGCTCATTGCCTCTATGTGACTGTGGACTGTACCCAAAAGCCACCGTTTTGCACGTTCTCTTGAACGTGGTAAGGTGGAATCAAAGCACAGTGGGAATCACGCAAGACTCTATGACGATCTCGGGTCTACAGACTAACCTGTACCAGTGTCACTAGAGAACTGCTATCCGACGATAGGTATAATACCATCTAGGAGTTCTCGGAAAGTCCGTCCAGTGTCCTCAGTCTCCACTGAGCACCCGTATACCATCTCTGATGTCAAACACCAATGGATATGGGATCATCCATCGCCCATCATATGGGTCGAGAAGCGTATACACTAGTCTACACTGGAGTATCGATGCTATGTCTCGATACTCCTACGACTAGGAACATTTGAAGGTTGTACTTATCGACTACCCAGTCCCCACTAGTATGATCTACATCATAGTACCGTTAGTCAAGTACTCATCCTAAGGGCTTTATCAACATGTAATATAGAGACAATCAGTGTACATGTTAAGATAAAGTGCAACCAAATAGCATACTATCATATCGAGCAAGAAAGTCCTCCCTATATATGTCCAAGCATCCACCACAATATACATCGTATGTACAGTAATGGCCTCTATGGCATACATATTACTAACAAAACATTCAAAAACCGTTTTTTTAAAAGTGTACTAATTAATTCCTTGCAAATACGTCTCTACAACCCATTTTAAGGAACCCCGATCGGGATGGTGCGGGTTATCGCACATCCTCGGACCTATTAGAGTGATATGCAGACCTCCATAAAGAGCATTCGAACTCGATGGAATTTTTAATGCAATTTTTAAGAAAAATATGATTTCTATTTAATAAATAAATTCTATTTTTTTTATAAATATTAGATATATATATAAATACTATCAAAATAACTACTTTAAATATATTATATATATATTCCATGTTTTCTAACTCAAAAGAATCACAAATTTTAATGAAACTACCTTTACAATTCAATACCATTCCAAGATTACACTGAAATAGCATATACAATGAAAACTGGGTTATATTCACTAGAATATTTCACTTTATAAAATTTACAATTATGAAAACCCTAAAGACGATAATTAAATAGTTGAGGTGTATTTTGAAAACATATCAAAACTATTTTGAAAACATATGAAAACATATCAAGTTATATTAATTTACAATAAGGACCCTAGTAAACATAGGTTAAAGCGGGACCAGTTCTCTTGAGCCTCATGGAGCCGGAGAATATGGGTGCTTACCTATCTAAGGTAGACAACCTAACAACAGTGTTATCAACACGGTAATTGTCTTCGAAAAATACACAAATCCTGCCGTCCATGTGTAGCAGTTGTTGATAATTCCAAAACAATCAGGACTTCAATTCTGTTTAAAAGTCTGACTTAGTTCAAGTCATGGTCAAATCTGAGTACAATCTGACATGAAAATTCAATTCAAGTATAACTACAATACATCATGAATCCATTTATACCAGAATTCAATCTATATCGACCGAACCGAACCATGGATATACTCTGATTACATGACTAACCATTTATATCCATTCCGTTTACTGATATCATGGTTTTGTCAAGTCTTCCTTTTACTATAATACAATACAATACAATTAGTACAGTCAATAAAATTAATACAATAAATATTACGGGGTTTATTAAGGGGTAGACTGGTATGGAACATGTTAAAGGTGACACGAGGTGGTCACTAAAAGACGTAATTACATCCATGTCATTGTTCCGTGGTATTATCAACAGAGCCTTGTACTATGGGTTACCAAAGTGCACGGTGTAAGTTGGACTCCTCTCGTATACACTGGCATATTCTGTACCAAGCTACAACAACTACGTTAGTATAATACATATAACATATCAACTTCACCTTTTTTATTCTCTGTCTTTTCTTTTCCTTCTTTCTTTGAGACTTACCGAGCGATTGTTTACCGAAGACATTCCTATTTCTCTTCTTTCTTCGGAATGTTGTCAGGAGAACTCGACTCTGAGGAGTTCGAGACCATCCAGAAGCACTTGGAGCAGTTCTTAGAAGACCCTGAGCATTGACTTTACTTGTATATACTTTTCATTTCAGTTATGCTATTGTTTAGGAATTGCATTCTAGACTTGTATTTATATTTCAAGTTGTATTGTAAAGGAATGTTGAATAAATAAAAGTTGTTGTTCTTTTCCATCTCTTCTGTGTATATTTTACTTTATATTGCTTAGATATGCTTAGCGTGTATACTTCTGAGTAAATATGTCGCGTAACTCGCCACGTCCCCTTACCGCACACCGAGAAGCAAGGCATGACATTTCTTCTCTTATTTGTGGCAGGTGTGCTTTGGTTTGCTCGGAGTTCTTTACGACTCCCCCTTGCCGCAGCTTCCCCATCCTGACGCTGACGCTTAGCCTTTTCGTATATAGTTGTTTCCCGTTATCGGTCAACTTTTCTTTTTTGAAAGGCTTCATTTAACAGCCTATCGATTGGGTCTTCTGACAGTTCCAGGGATTTTAGCGCCGCTCCTGCCCCCAGTTTCTCTGTATTACATTCCGACGCTGAGGGAGTTTCTTTGTCATTTAACGACGAATGAGAGAATATGTGGCAACTTGCTACATAGTCTTCGGTTTCTTCTGATGAGTTGTTTTCCTCACCCTTGTCACTGTTAGATTACGTTGGCTGTTCCGCGGTGCCATTAATGAGGCTCGAGTCTGCCCTTCTACGGTTGGTCCATAGGTGTTGTGGCATGTTCTGGGTATTTTTGAACCGTGCTCAACTGTTGAGCTCTCAAGGAATTGCGGGACTTTTATTAATCGATCGAAAAGTTTAACGTCGTCCGGATATTTGTGATTGGATACAATACTTAGAATCCATAATATTTGAATTTTAGGAATCTAGCAATTTCGTCTTATTTGATCGGTTGCCACAAGATTTTGATGTGATCAAAAGTCCGCCGCAATCACGTAACGTACGCGAATACTCGCCGGGTAACCTTACTAGATAGCCACGCCTAATAACCCCGACCAAGTGACTTTAGGAAAACTCCGTCGCTAAAAGCATCCGTCCGGGTGCTCGCGGCCGCGGTGTTTCCGCCTAAGTGCACTTCGTCGACGGTATCGGGGGTACGGTCGTCCACTAAATTTTCCGACGAGCATTCGATCAGGATGTCGGGAATCTTGTTGAATTACCCGACTTGATATTGAAAAGTGTTTTCGATATCGAGACTAAAATGTGGGGTTTATAATTGTTAGGCATGCGATGTCTAAGGAATTCATATTGTTAGGCATAAAATCCGGAATATGAGATATTTTGGGTTTATGATGTCTAAAGTGGTTGCGGATTCCAATTGTTGTTATTTTCACTTTCTTTTCTGCGACCGTAAGCGTAATATGTGGTGTATCGCCGGTTTCGTTGCTATACATCAACGACAATTGGGATACGCATATTTTATTTACGTTGATGACATGTGATTTTATGTGTTGCTGTGATATGTTATATTGGATCGCGTTTTTGAATAGCCGGATTTTTTTTTATGTGAGATGAGAGCTTTTTATTTTCATTCATATAAAAACTTGTATGTGATATTCTTTTATTGGGGCACTTCCGGGTTGAGGAAGATGTCACCGTTGATGTATATTATTTACTTTTCCGCATTAGGATAGACCCAAGGAGTGGAGCACAAGTAACCGGGTGTTGGAGTCCAGTGGGAGGCCATCTCGAGGAGTCGAGTCTGGGTCTCCTAACTCTAGAATTGGTAGAGTTGCTTGCCGCTCTCGTAGGGTTCTTGGGATGTGGGATTGGCTATTCATCACGACCGTGGAATTCTTGTTTTATACAGGCTTAAATTAAACCCCGGAAATCCTAGTATATCCAATATTCATATGCTGTCTTCTGCTGCTGATATTCTGTGATGTGATCACTTTATATTCTGAGATGGATACATTATATTATATATGAGATATATAATAGACGTTGCTTATATTTTTCACCCGCGCTAGCCCTGCACCGCCCTACCGTTAGTTACCTAACCTAACAGTGCATGACGGGACATCATGGCGAATGCGGATGGCATACATGTACATTGTATTTATTAGTGATGCTTATGTAACTTAATTGATGGGACATCATTAATGAGATTAATGAAAGAAAATAAACCTAAAGATGTTGTAGAATCGAATTTGAAACCCACTTGGCTTTTTATGAAAAAGCAAACTTTCAAAAAGCGGAGCTTATGCCCTTCCTTTTAAAAACTATTTGATTCTGCAATGAGATCAAGTTCAAAGCGTTAAAGGTTTTCATAAAAACCATCTGCAACCTTCCGTCATTTAAGGAAGTGGAGTACTTAGTATTCGTGCTGTGTTTGTTGACCATAGTTAAGGCGCAATGTACGGTAGCTATGTGATGTCTTCCTACACAGCATATGATACGATAAGTTAGGACATTCATATGACTTTGTTGACCATAGTTAAGGGTCATGTGGGTGGGTCTAATTAATCAAGAAATGAAGGGTAGAACTTGACCAGTGCTTGTGATTTGTTGACCATAGTTAAGGTCATGAGTCTTTAGGGGTAAAAACCATTATCGGGAGTTTCAAGTGTTGAAATTTGCAATGAGATTCCATACCTTCTATGAGATAGTTGGCTCCTGATACCCACTGCGAGTAATTTTTACTCCTGGGAGAGTTTTGCACTTTATAATTAGCCGATCAAGTAGGTGTCTAGAAAGGTGTCAATGTGGTTACGCTCCTAGGAAAACGAGCTTTATTTTAATTAGGTCCGTACGAAAGCGCGGGGAACCTCCCTCAAAGTACCGGTACTGGCCTGGCTGAAAGATTGGCAAACTTGTAAGGTATAATTAATCCCGGCTATTCTTTCCTTTTAAGGTTTGAAGGAAGATTTGATAAAAACAGTGGGAGCCATCCTGATTAGATAAAATATATAACCAATCTAATCTTGCAAGAGTGGACGCAAAGTGTTTTCTTCTCTCTCTCTCCAGGTAGCGACCATGTCACGCCTTAATCAAGATAATAATATGGATGTATCGACCGAACCCGCTTGTTATTCTGAGCTGGGGAACGTTGGTCCCGCTCAAACATATAATTGCTATAAGACCGAGCAGGTAATAGGGGAATTCCAGGATTCCCATGCCGCCCAAACGAAGAAAGTGCATGATTGATGCATCTTCTTCGGGTATGTTCGTTACAGAGAACTGTTTCTCAGTATCCTCTATGTCCTGGGTATTTGATATCGGATCAGGATCCCGCATATGTAATCTGTTACATGGGGTACAGAAAGGTGGAGAACTGGGAATAGGTGATATGTCTCTAAGTACAGAGAACGGTGCAATTGTTGCAGCCAAAGTGTTGGCAGTTATCACCTTGTATTATGAAATGGTAATACATTGATTCTGAACGAATGTTATTAGATACCGAACCTGATATGCAATATTATATCAGTCTCTTTATTTAGTAAAGAAGGATATAATTTTGTATTGTTGGATAATGTTTTGAACATTTACTATATCAAGAGTTGATCAGTTCAGGCATGTTATCTAATGGCATATACATTCTAAATAAAACCACAGTTCTTAACATATAGAACACACACAAGAGGAAGAGTTCAGAAATGAATGAATCATAATTATGGCATTGTAGACTAGGTCATATCAATGCGACTTGACTAGCTAAGTTACATTAAGATGCATATTTAAATCAGTTTGAATTTACATCTTTGTGAAACTTTCCAGTCATGTCACAAAGATAAGATGACCATAGCTCTGTTTACTTGAAACAGAGAAAGCGTTAGTGAACTCTTGGGACTGATGCATGATGATGTATGTGGTCCCCTGTCTACACATTGCAGGACTGGTTCTTTGTACTTCATTATATTCTCTGATGATCTCTCAGGATTCGGACATATGTTCCTGTTGAAACACAAGCCTGAAGCTTTTGAGAAATTCAATGAATGTAAATCCGAAGTAGAGAACCAAAACAGGTATAAGTATTATGTCCTTTGATGGGATCAAGGAGGAGAATACTTGTGCATGGAATTCTTTGACTATTCTAAAGGAGAATGGGATTCTCTCTCAGCATTACTCCTCCGTATACACCACAGCATAACGATGTATCGGGGCGGTGCAATCGCACCATATTAGATATGGTGCGCTCGATGATGAGTACTACTGAGTTGCCTGTTTTCTTTTAGGGTTATGCGCTTAAAGAAGCAGCATACCTATTGAATTGGGTTCCAATCAAATCAGTGCCTACTACTCCATATGAGATATGGTATGGGAAGAGCCCATCTCTTAAGCATGTTAAGATTTGGGTTGTCCGGCCTATGCCTAAAAGAAAAATCCCGATAAGCTCAAGGCAAGGTCAGTTCTATGGAAGTTTGTTGGATATCCCAATCATTCACAAGGGAATATCTTCTACCACACCGAGAAACAAAAGGTGTTTTATTTCTCGGCATGCCACCTTTTTAGGAAAAGGAATTTTTAAGGAAGAAATTTGTGATCATGAGGTAGAACTGGAAGAAGTTACAGCTATACAAATTAGAGCTGATGATTTGATAAAACCAGAGGATTCAATAGTTCCCGACAAACCTCAGCCTCTCAGCCGATATAGTTGGGTTCCTCATCCGCCTGAGAGATACTTAGGTTTCTCGATGAAAATGGGAGCGAGGAATGGATCATGAGAGATGATGACCCAACTAGTATCGAGCAGGCCATCAAGAGTGGGGACTCTGTAAGAATGGCTGGATGCTAAGGGATCTGAGATAGAATCCATGTACACCAACAAAGTATGGACTTTGGTTGCTATATATGAAGGGTTAAATCCCTATCAGGTGCAAGTATATCTTAAGAAGATTACTTGGTGTAGATGGAAAAGTTGAGACTTTCAAAGCTGGACTTGTTGTAAAAGGTTCTCGTCAAAGAACACGTGTGGATTATGATGAAACCTTTTCTAGTGGCTATGCTTAAGTCCATCCGGATCCTACTTGACATTGCTACATACCATGACTACGATATCTGGCGATTGGGTGTCATGACTGCTTTTCTAAATGGTAATTTAGATGAAAGCGTCTATAAGTACACAGCCAGAGAGCTTTGTAGACAGTGGGAGCAGCAGAAACATATGCAAGTTGCTTTACAGGATAAAGCAGGTATCACGAAGTTAGAACATTTGTTTGAATGTGGTAGTCAAAGCGTTTAACTTCATCAAAATGGTAGATGAACCTTGTATATACAAAAAGGTAGTATAAATTAAAGTGGTCTTCCTCGTATTATACGTGGACGACATACTCTTGATAGGAAATGAGTTTCATATGCTACATTCGGTCAATCTTCTCTTATCACATTGACACTCCATATAGGATCTAAGTGATACCTCCTAAATCCTGGGTTTTGGATCTATGAGATAGATCTAAGTGGATGTTAGGATTCTCACTAGGTGTAGTGAGATGGTATCAAATGATCCTGGGGAAAATCACTGGATAGCTTTGAAGAACCTTCTTAAGTACTTGTGAAGGACTAAAGAAATGTTCTTGGAGTTTGGTAACGGTGAACTCTAGTGGGATTCCTTTACAGACTTGAGCTTCCAGAGTGATAAGGTCAACTGTCAGACAGTCACAGGTTTTGTCTTTACCCCGGAAGTAGGGCGGTATGTTGGAAGAGTTCTGTTTCCCCCAATCAGAGCAAAACTCTGTTTTGAAATTCAAAATTCAAAAATTGAAGCAACGCTTCAGATCCAGCGCTAGGTGCGTTGCGCACTACGTGTCAAACACAGACACGCTGGCGCCAGGTGCACTACGCCGTAGGCAGCGCACCCCCAATCAGAGCAAAGCTCTGTTATAAAATTCAAAATTCAAAAGAATTGAAGCAATGCTTCAGATCCAGCGCTCCGCGCTGCGCGCCATGTATCAAACACGGGTGCGCTAGCACAGTTGCGCTGTGCCCTGCGCTGCGTGCCACGTGTCAAACATGGGTGCACTAGCACAGTTGAGCTGCGCTCTGAACTGCATGCCACGTGTCAAACGTAGGTGCGCTAGCGCAAAGTGCGCTGCGCTCTGAACAGCGCACCACATGCAAAGCACGGGTGCGCCAGTGCTGGAATTAAAAATTCCTCACCGTTAGATCAAAAGATCTAATAATGATAAATCATTAATCAGAATTAAAATTCTGCTATGGAAAGATTTTCTCGATCTTGTTAAAAACAAGAAGATTGCCTTCTGTAAAACAGAAGCCCTATGATCAAAGATCCAATGGTGGGGAAATATCCCCAAATCAATCAGAGAAAGATCTCTTTAACTGATTTAACAAATCAACTTGCCCTATATAAAGGCCCCAAGACATCAAGTTTGATATAGAGAAACCCCCATGCAATCTTGGAGAAAAACTCAAAGAGAAAAAAGCAAGCTTTTGGTGAAAGAAGATCATTTTCATCAAGGTAAAGAACATAATTCTTGAACACAGAGATGAAATCATCTCATAAAAGAAGAACTATCTTCTAAATAAGATCATAGATCTACAAAAGACCAAGGTATTTTGATAAAAATGAGATTAGAGATCTTATTGTAAAAACTAAAAAAAGAAGTATTCACTTCATTTACAGATCATTTATCTACAGAGACAGTGCCTTTTTATAAAAAAGAACTTCTGTTCTTGAACCTTGAGGCAAAGCCTCCTTTAAAGGGAGAACACAAACTTGTTCTCTGATCATAAATTTGATCAAATACGCTTTGCGCTACTGAAAAGTGCCTTGCACTCATGAACTGCGCTTTTGCGCTTATTGGACAGGCGCTAAGCGCCAAAGCATGCCACGTGTCAATCACAGACACAGCTTGCGCTTTGTGCTTCTGAAACAGCGCACTGCGCCCATGGACTGGCGCTCAGCGCCAAGCGTACCACGTTTCACTCACTAGTGCGCCATTAAATCAGCACAAAGCGCTCATAAATTGAAAGCGCAATGCGCTAATAAACTAGAGCATAACGCTAAGCGCGACACGTGTCCTTTTCGTGTGCGCTACCCAACAGAAGCGCAATGCGCTCTCTAATTGGCGCAAAGCGCCTGGCGCGCTACGTGGCGCACTGTCAGAACACACATTGTTCTAATAAATGCTATGCATTCAATACAAGACAAAAATTGTCAGGATCTGATGCTCTGCATTATTAAAAGGGCCAAGCCCAAATAAAGGCTCAACAGCCTAGAACAATAAAAGGTTAAAACATTTTAATCTTACTGGACTTAGCCCAATTCTGGCCATAAGTCCTCAACTTATATTTAATTGAGCCCATCTGCTCATGAATATTCAATAGATCTTAGTTCCAACCTGGACTACAGATCTTTCAACCAACTCACACCGGTTCGAGGGTACATCTCTTTACTCCTCTGATATTTGTCGTTGTAATCCTTCAACGTCTTCAGAGAGGTGACGGGTCCCGACAACCACACATTACTACGGACTGTGGGGTCCTTAAACTCATAGACTACGATGTTCTTAAACCTTATATACTACGATGTCTCTAAACCGGACTGTGGGGTCCTTAAACTCATGGACTACGATGTCCTTAAATCTAATAGACTACGACGTCTCTAAACCGGACTGTGGGGTTGATCAGTCGAAAATACTGCATTTTTAACACGTCAATTTCCCTATCATTTGCATTCATCTAGAGGTGTTCGGTTTGCATATTACACATATTAGCAAAACAGTCGTAAAATACCAGATTACATGTGTTATACTTTAAAACCGACATTTCGAGGGAAATTGAGTGTATTATCATGGCATCACATCATCCTTGTATAGCGCAACACTTGTTTTGAAGTCTGTGCAGGAAATTCCAGGAGAAAAGAAAAATTAGTGAAAAATGCTGTTAAAAATACGCCAACTCAAAGAATTGAGAGCTGGTAGTAATTTAGAAGGAATTGTGAGAATCAACATATCAGAAAAATACCAGGAATTCAGCATGAAGCAGCACTAAAAAAATGAAGCTTCAAAGCCCCTATTGGATCGCGGATCCGCGGCCCAATACCCACTCTTGCCGCGGATTTGCGGTCAACATGCCACGTCAGCACCTCTGCTTTGCTCCATTATTCTTATCTCAAGTCCAGTATCGCTTCAAGCCACTGAAATTTCCAGAAACCTCCAGAGTCTTCTGCCAGATCAGCAAGCTACTTAAGCTAATTACACTCCAAGCTTCCAAAGCAAGCTTCCTTCTTAAAAAACTAAGCCTGGAAGCTTCTCCCTAACCTCCTAGCTTAAGATGGAATCTAAGCCTAACTAACTCCTTCTAGAAGCTTCTACCTAACTACCGAGCTTAAGAGGGAAGCTAACCTAATCCTAACTTACAAAGGAAGCTAATCATTCTTAAGGCTATAAAAGGAACCCAAAGGCCTCACTCTCAAGGTTGTTCAAAACTTGGGTTGTGGTTCAACAATTCCATCATCTCCCCCACAAGTTGAGTGACACAACTTGTGCCTCAAAACCCTAACCCTAATTCCAATTCCAAGTCAAGATCAAGAATTCCGAGTACCAAATCAAGCTTGAAGCCTTCGATCCTTTAGAAAGCGACGCCGGACTTCATCGGAGCAAGTGATCCAAGGAGATCCGCGACTCAAGGAGCCGAGCGAAGCCGAATTCAATGATCAAGTTCCTTCCTCTTGTAGATCTTGAGAGTTGTAACTAAATTGTTGATATAATAAAGGTGACAATTCTATGCTTATCTTTGTAAATCAAGCATCATGATTCAATCTAGATTCCTGAATATATTCTTTGTGATAATGTTTGAGTAAAACTCCGCTCGTAAAGGAGTCAAGACGATCAATAGAATGATGATGATTTAGATTCTTTTACAATTCTTAAGTCCTATAACGTTTTTAAATTCTTGTAAATCAAATGATCGACGATCTAGTTTCGATGCGAAATGCTTTCTTGATTATTTTCGCTCGGAACTAGAGATCAACGATCGATTATTTGATTTAGTAGAAGCTATCTTGTGAATGAGATTCATCGAAAGGACAAAGGATAAGATGAGGAAACCCTAGTTTCTTCGCAAGATCCTTAAACCTCGATAAATCGTCATCGATCTAGTATCAAATCGTTAATGGATAAGAGTATGTAATCATTAGATTTCATCACATCTAAAGGTTTAATCGACTCCTACGAGCCTCTTCGAATCTTGATTTTTGGTTTGGAAATCATAAATTCTCAATTCTTGATGTTTAATATTTTCTTGATTCTTGCTATTAGATATAGATTTTTCTAATTCTTGAACTTCAAATCTTTAAATTATGAATTGTTCTTTCTATTTTCTTTAATTTTCGGCTCATCTAATTCAAAATACGAACAATTACACTTTTCCTGTGGACGATCCGCACTTACTAACGTGCTACAACTCGACACCGTTATTGATTGCGGTCAAATATTTTTGGTTGTGATTTCTATACAATTTTCTAAACTACACACCGGAAATCGTTATCAATCAAATGGCGCCGTTGCCGGGGATAATGCGTTAATTTGTTCGTTTTTGAAATTTGAGTTGAAAATTTAATTCCATCATAATTTTTAGATCAAAATTCGCGCAAAACACTAAACGATTCGTTGTGATTTGTTGCAAGGAAATCTGGAATCTGTGGAGCTTGAGTAATTTTTTTCAAAGCATTCCAGAGAGCTGTGTAAGTGAACATGAGCATCTGTAGAAAAATTTGTGCAGTGAAAATTTCAAACCGCGGCGGATCCGCGGTGTAAGGCGGCTATTGCGGCGGAAACGCGGCATCACTGTAGCAACAGTGTACTGAAATTTCTGGGTGACTTCTACACTTTCTTATCTCCTTCTAAATCTGCTCCAATTAACAATTTGCTGCAGGTTTCTTTGCAAATAAATCGGAGCGCCGCAAAAAAACAATAAAATTTGTGCTTGTTTTGATTTTTGGTTGTTTGCATATTAATACGGAAATTAAGGGGCACGGCCAAATTCAGATTAGGTGGGGAGTTCATTACCCTTCCTAAGCCCCAAAAATTACAAACTTGCATCCGCATTTACCCTCATTAACTAAAAAAGATCTAGAGATGACTCTAAGGACCGTCGCACTCACTTAAGACAAGAGAAGGCCGTGGGTAATTCATTGCTTATTCGCGTTTCTTTTGTGGTGTATAAAGCAAGTGTGTCTAAGGCTAGTGGTTATTAATTAGGCCCACTACTTACGTAGTGGAGTACCTTCCCACTTACCTGGCCACAGGGGAGACAACGAGGCAGTAGAGGATTGATCCTGCGACTTGTCTTTTGGCAGTTAGGAGCGGTCTAGAGCTTTGACCGAGGTGACCACTAGACTTTGGGTTGCTTGTTGCATTTGTTGTGATTTGCATCATTTTTTCAAAAAAAAATCCGTATATTTTTCAAAACAAACACCACATTCATTCATTTCCCCTAATCATATCTACGCTGCCACTTGTACTAACCCTTTTTAGTGCAAGATAGGCTGGACACGGGATTCTAGTGCCCGTTTAGTCCGCGTTCCTTCTATCGACCCTAAAGTCGGTATTTCTACATTTACCTCTTCTTTACCCACCACCACACCCACATCGATGGATCCTTCTCCATCGAACTTCTTTACCACTTCTCTGCCGCCGTCCGTAGGTGCGCAGAATCCACCCCAAATCTCTCACCAAGAGAGGTGCTAACCTATTCGGGGCCCTCTTTCGAACTGTCTCCATTCCACTAGCCAACGGGGACAATTTTGAGATTAAACCCCATTACATCAACCTTCTACCAAAATTCCACGGTCTCGAGTCTGAAGACGCATATGCCTTTATCACCAAATTTGAAAATGTATGCGCTATGATGGGTACTTCACAGCTTTCTGTGGATGCTATGCGTCTTCTTCTTCTCCGATTTATCTTGGGCGATATAGCCGAGAAGCGGCTGTATAACACTACCGCACATTCCATCTCAAACTGGGGAGAATTCGTCAAAGTATTCCTTAAGAAATTCTACCCACATCATAAGACAGCTCGAGTCCGTAGCAAAATAAATTAATTCACCCAGCTTCCAAATGAACCATTTTCAAAATGCCTTGAATGCTTCAAGGATCTGTTAGTCCATTGTCCACATCACGGAATCCCTAGATTGGATCTGTGCAGAATCATATATGAGGGCATTAACCCTAACACAAGACAGACCCTTGAATCCATGTGTCAAGGCAATTTTATGACCAAAGATGATGGGGAAGCCCGAAAATTTCTAGAAGATTTCGCTGAAAAATCCTTACAGTGGGAGGGTGTGCGTCAATCGTTTAGGTATGGCAATAACCAATCGGATGTTTCCATAGGAGTTAGAGCTAAAATTTCAGCTATAAATAAGAAACTCGAGACTATGGAAAACAAATTTTTAGCTGCCGCCCTAAACCAAATGTCACTTTCCAAAACTGTATGTGGATGCTGTTCTGATCCATCATATCACACGGAAGAATGTCCATTGAATTCTCCGTTTCAAGGTCACGACCATACCAATGCTGCTTTTCAAAGACCTAGAAACGATCCATTTTCATCCACATATAATCAGGGTTGGAGGAATCACCCTAACTTTGCTTGGAACCAATCACAATCTCAAATAACAGTTCCAACCCAAAACAATTTCCAAAGGGCTCTTCCACCACAACAGCAACCACTTCCATTGAGTCAGCACCCCTTCCAAACACAAAACTTCCAAAATCCGGTCAACACACCTGCACCGTCTAGTCCTTTACAGTTGACCGGGACTGATGAATCCTCTTCATTCATAAACTTGCTTCTGACAAATCTTATGCAAGTATCGGCTGAAATAAAGACTTCCGTCAATGATATAAAGAAAAACTCCACCTCCCAGGCGGAGAGTATTAAATCGATGGAAGCAGAAATTGCAAGACTAAAAGCCGAAATGAGTGCGAGAGAAAAACGGAAACTTCCGTCTCAATCCCTACCGAATCCTGGGCATTACAATGTAAATGCCATCACAACGTTGAGATCGGGAAGAGTGCTTAATAATCACGTTGGCGAAGAGTTTGATGATACTGAAAGATCTATCAATGATACCCCGGCTGAGACCTTTCCTTCCACTTCTACTTCTAATTCTGACCCCAGTTCTTCTACCCCACCACCTTCTTGCGAGACTATTCTTCGTTTCCCATAAGGATCGCCACCTCAGCCCATTTCTTCTAGTCTACCACCGTCGATCCCCACTTCTATTCTGGGATCGGTTCCAAACACACTTCCTTCTCCTATGATGGACCCAACGCTTATTGCTAAAGCACCTTATCCTAATCGGTTAAGGGCTAACAAATCGAGTCCACATATGGAGAAGATTATGGACATGTTTAAGCAAGTAACATCAACATCCCTCTCCTATATGCCATCCAACAAGTTCCTTCCTATGCAAAAACTCTTAAGGACTTGTGCACTAGGAAGAGGAAGACTCAAGTGCCCAAGAAGATATTCATGGAAAAGACTATAGACACGGCTTTCCCCTAATAAGTACCACGGAAACGTAAGGAACCTGGCTGTCCTACTATTTCCATTTCTATTGGGGAAAAACACATTAACCGTGCCCTACTTGACCTTGGCGCTAGTGTTAACTTGCTTCCATACTCGGTTTATGAGCAGTTAGGTTTCGGAGTGTTAAATCCCTTGAGCATAACTCTCCAGATGGTTGACCGATCAATCACCAAACCTAGGGGTGAACTAGAGGATGTGTTAATAAAAATCGGGGAATTTGTATTCCCTGTGGACTTTACTGTACTTGATACACAGCCTGTAGCGAACCCACAGAATCAAATTCCGGTGATTTCAGGTCGCCCCTTTTTGGCGACTTCCAATGCTATCATCAACTATCGTAATGGTTCCATGACCCTATCCTTTGGGAATAGGTCAATTGAGCTGAACATTTACAGGTTGGGAAGTGTACCCTCCGAACCTACTGCTCAGGTCTATTCTGTCAACTTAATGGATGTCGACAGCAGAGAAATTGATGATCCTCATGATACTGATCTAGACTATTTTCATATGTTATTGTTTGACCCAACTATGTATCATACACATACGGACTCTTCAACCGAGATGTCCGGGTGAACAACTAACACTGATTATGAACTGCTTTTAGAGTCTGAAGATCACCCCGCGCTTTGTGATGACATTATTCTTCGGGGTATTGATGAGACTTTTGAGGAGATCTTCGCTGATGAACTCGTATTTTTGAATGACACGGGTGTTGAGATGAATCATCTCCCAATCAATGAAATTGAACCTCCACCCCTTCTTCTGAATTGTAAAAAGAATGCGAGTAATCCATCACATTCACTGCATCGTCTCTCCAAAATAAGACGCACACACATTCTATTCCACCACTTACCCTTTCCCTACTTCTTCTTCCACCAACCTGAGCAGTACATTGATAAAATTTTCGAATGGTTGGTGTTGACGTTCGGTCTTTGCAAAGCTTGGCATCGACCACTGATTTTTGACCCCCTCATGTGATTTTCAAAAGATTAACATGGCTTAACTTAAATTTGGGGGGGGGGGTATAATCTGGCTCCTGAAAAGAAAATTTTTACAAAAAAAATGATGAGCCAAAAATAAGTTTGGGGCAGGATCTTGCCCCCGTTAATAAAATTTTTGCACTACATTGATAAAATTTTTACTTATATATTTTGCCCCCGTTAATAAATTTCCTCCCAGGCTTACAGGTTTTTTACGATATAGCGGATAGCAACAGTGAGGACACTGTTGAAAACAAGTTTGGGGGAGGTTTGTGCTTATTTTCGCATCATTTGCATATCATACTTTGCATAAGCACAAAACATTTTTTAAAAAAAACCTATAAATTTTATTAAAAAATTCAAAAATATAAATATTTTTTGTATATAAATAAGATAATAAAATATTAGATAGTGAAAAATTACATCCATGAGATTGGAAAAATTTATGAAAACCAAGAAAATTAGAAGTTTTCTTATACGAACTAGTAATAAGTAGTTCTGAGCCGTTGTCCCAATGGTTAGTAAGAAGAAAGAAGTCACTAATCTGAGGATAAAAATAAGTCTGAAAAATAGTTCCTATTCAGGAAGCAAAACATTTTGAACGTTGATACCCTGCTATTCGCACTAACACTCGTCTTGAAACTCGGGATAGTAAAGGATACCTTGAAATGCTCTTGTCTAAAAGCCAAAGTATGAAGGAAAAAATGAATAAAATATAAAATGGTGAAAAAAATAGACACTGGTTTTGTTATCGCCAAGGAAGCGATAAAAAATATAGCGAGGGTGCCTCTTCACCTAGTGCCTTAGACCAACTGGTCTGGGAGTCACTGCAAAGCCTTAGGGGGTGCAAGAAGAGGAAAATACACCAAATAAGCAAGCAAAGGAGTAATCGGTCGGTTAGTACCTTAAGAAGTATTAACGGTCGCATGAAAGTGTGTGAGCAAATTCAGCTAAATATTCATTAATTAAAAAGTACTGAGGTAGATAGGCAAGAGTATGATAGCTTGAATTGAATTCTCCGGGTGTAGGGATGTTCTTTACACACACGTAGGGTTATATGATCGATATTTGGAAGAAAGATAGGAATGAAGAATAAGACGATGTTTTATTGAGAGGTTATGTGATTTCTGACATTTTTTCATGACTATTAAGATAGGGCTCATAACAACCGAAAAGCCAACATGGTTGGAAACCCTAATTTTCAAAGTCTTTCTTTTACAATTCTTTTCTTTAAATGTAATATTCACGGTCTTCCTTTTATTATTGGATTTTTTGGGTGCAATCCGCTGAAAACCCTCAGGAGAAAACACTCCTACTAGGGACATGTAGCGTTTTGAAAATCGTTTCAGTGAAATTTCGAAAAAAACGGTAAAATAAGGGGGTTTTCTGTAAAAAGTCAAAATACAAATATCTTTATTATAAAATTAAATATACATATTCTAGCTATGTAATTACTAGTATTTGGTGTTTATTGACCCACTGGTGAAATTTCAAATTTTCTAAATTTTTTTCCGAAATTAATTATTTTAATATTATTTTAAGCCGTCACTAATACATTTAATTAGGGAAAATTACATATTGGAATGAGTTGAAACAAATTTTGTGCATCATAACACATTAAACAAAATTTTATCATGTAGTTTTTGAAATGAAATGGTTTGCCAAAACGGTTTAGAAAATATCGAAGAAAAAAGCTTAAATAGTGAATTTAGTGTTAATGGATGTTTGGGGGTATAGTATTTATCATTTTCCATCACCCCACACCCATACCCACACTCACACACCCCCATTTATCTTTTTTCTTGGCTGAATTCAGCAGCCCCTCCCTCAATCTTTTCCCCACTTGTGTTGCAAAAGAAAAGAAAAGAAAAGAAAAAGGAAATGTAGAAATGAGAGTAGACTTTGACTAGGTTGACTAGATGTTATCTTTCCCCACCTCACTCTCTCTCCTCTTCCCTCAATTTCAGCCGAGCCCTCCCATTTCCTGCACCAACAACAGCCCCTCTCTCTCCCTCTCTCATTTTGCATCAAAAATTCATCAAAATACCTCAAAAATCAAGCTAAAATCCAAATCCGACTCCTACCCATTTTCTCTCATCTCCTTTAGCATGGATCTTGGTGCAAGGATTTCAAATTGGAGGTCTAGATCTCAAGTTTCATCCATGGTTCATGAGGTATAAATCTTGACCTTTTGTTTAAATTGTTGCTAAATACTTTAGTCTAGCCTAATTATACGTTTAATTATAGGTTAATTTAAAGATGTGGGTTTTCAAGAGAATGTTTAGATTAGGGTTTTGTTGTGAATTTGTGTTGTGATATATTGTGCATGGTTTAGTAATGTGGATTAACATCTTAAGTTTTATAGAAAGCTAATCTAGTTGTTAATTACAAACCATTACTTATAAAATGTCCTAATTAAGTTATTTTGCTAACTAGGGTTTTTGGAAAATTGTTAAATGCTTTAGATTAAATTATAATTATGGTTTCATGTCATTATTAATATTATAATGAGTGGTTTAATGACTTTGGATCATGCAAAACCAAGCTTAATTGTTAAATTGTGAATTTTGCTTTAAAAAGAGTTAAAATCGGTATTTTTGCAAACTAGTTTTTTTGAACATATATGGTTTGGTGAAATTAAATTATGGAAATGATTTATATGACTTATTTAAGATATTTAATAAGTATATTGGCCGCTACATTCATTTAAACGTCGAGTTTTGTACTAAAACGGGTAATTTTTGCTTGCTAGATTTTCGGAAAAATGGCTTCTAAAGTGAATTTGGGATTTTTGTGAATTTTAACCTATTCTATATTTAAATTAGTATTCGTGAATGTGCAAATGAGTGTACTTGGGTTTTTCTCGATGGTCGGGCGTTTGCACGCCGACGTCGAGGGTTTTTGGGTTGGTTTGTGAGAGCAACCATAGGTTTTGACCTATGTGGGATTCGTGCGTCGTTTTGGTCATGAGTCGGATTCTAATGCGATATGGGCGTTTTGATATGTAGGTACCCCATGTGGACTTCGAGACGACAAGCAAGCGCATGGCGACGTCGGCACCGGCGAGCGAAGACCAGGTGAGTAGATTTATATCTACGGGGAGAAGTCGGGTGGATGGCGTATAGCACCCCCGCAGTCCGTGGTGGTATATACAGATGCGTATACACACCAACAATTATTATATGTTATTTGGGATTAATAACGATGTTAGGATGGATATTGGTGTATTGGATTACTTTAGTGTTGCGAACCCTAGGGTAGTGTTGCACTATACATACATACTTGCATACATTCCTATTTATATGTGCTCATGGGATTCTTTATAGTTATGTGTTCACATGTGTATGGGACTATTTGTTCACATACGGATTTGAGGATGATACTTGGGATTGAGCTGAGTCGATGAGATTTGTTTTGTGGTTGTGATATCGGTGATATGGCAGGATTCGTACTTGAGGTACGTCCTGGTGTTATAGCGGATCTTGGGGCGGCGATACAGGTGAATAGTGTTATAAATAAAATGGTCGACATGTGATCGTGATATGTGGCATGATATGCTAGGATATTGATATTAGGCCGTATCGGACGATGTATACCCCTTGATGATGATATGTGCTGATGATATCGGTTTGTACGAGACTGCAGATCAGTAGTCAGATCATGACTATATTGATGATTTTAGTATTGTACTAGACGTAGGTCAGTACCCTGGACTATGATCTTGGATAAAGAGGATACCAGATGAATAGTGTGATGAATATGATATTAACCCGTACCCAGATTTGGGGATGCCGTACGACGGATTTACGTACGAGCTATATTTTGATGATTGATCCGCACTCTTGACTTGGGATGTCTGATTATAGATATGGTATCGGATATGATATTATTGAGGCGGGATCACCGACTAATATATATACAGGTATGTATATGTATCGACTCAGATGTTAGGCGGTTTTCTTACATGTAGTCCAGCTTGTTAGCTTAGCCCTTTAGTTTAGTTTAGTTGTTAGATTATATTCGATTCTTACCTATTTCAAAAACTAACGAATCGTGGGTATTTTAAAAGACAGCCCAAGCGATCCTACGGATATTTCAAAAGACGTATCTTTTCATAAAAACACCGTAGCCCCTATTTTCAAACCCCATGATTCGTGTTATTTCAAAAGGCACCATTTGTAGGACTTATATTAGATTAATGCAGATTAGTTATAGTTGCGTCTAGTATTCAGCTCCCGCTCATTATTGTGGTTCGCTTCGCATCGCATGCTTATATTATGTTTCATACTCCACTATTGATATCATGTTGTTAGGACACCAGCACCATTACCGATGATGCGTATGTACCACGTACACTTACTTGCCGGCTCACACACATCTTCATCGGTAATTGCCATGTCCCGTACACCTTAGAAAATATTATTGCTTGACATAGCCTGTTAGCTAATAGTTTAGACATTGTAGTTATTACCTTCTACTTCATGCATACTGTTATTCATTGTTATACCGCATTCATGGATTCTCATGCATATATTCACTATTTTACGTGTTATTGAGGTTTTGGATTCGGATTTCCATGAGATTTTCTGGATTTGGAGGAAAACCGCAAAAACATAAATAAACCTTTTCTCTCTTTTAAAATAAAAAGTGCGGTTTTCCCATGATGTATGAGTCGTCCACCATGAGTTTGCTGATGGATTTCGAGACCCGATTCGAGGAGTGGAGGAACCGTTTCGGGTACATGGTGGGCCCGGTGCGGTACCCCGGGGCAAGAGGAATGTGTTGTTGACGTTGAGCCCGGCAGGGGAGCACTACCGACCGGTGATATTACCCGACGCGTCGGATATCCGGAGGATACCGTCGTGGTCTTGAGATGGATGGTAGGGGCCGGTCTGGATTGACGGCACCCTAGATATTGATTTTGAGATATTGAGGTACAGAGATTGTGATACAGAGATATCGAGATATTTGGACACTTGTTTTGTGTCGATGCTGGGCACTGTTTTATGCTGATTTCATTTATGGTACCTCACTTTAAAAATACAGAAATCTCACTGAGTTATGAAAGCAGTTTTCGTCAGTACATGCATTCTGTTTCCTGCATTCATACATTGCTACCTGAGGCACTGACACGGCACATGGATTTACACTTGGGTTAGATATTTGCCCTAACTTTTGTTGGGTTGCTGGTTATATATTTGAGGATATATTATGATCATTGACCTAGGATTGCGTTATTTATGCGATTTCTTTTCGTAGATGTTTTTCTATTCACGAGTTGGCAACTCACCCCCGTTGTGCCCCAGTTTCTTGCAGGTTTGCCGTACAGGTTTCATTACGGCTTGCGGGCATAGTTTCCTTCGGGTGATTTGCTAGTAGGTGGGTTTACTTGTATCGTACCCCCCATTATATAACTTGTATTTTATTACTCTGTTGTATCTAGAAGTTCCATCAACCAAACATGTATTTATTTTGAGATAGAGACCAGTGATGTTATTCCTTCGACCTTAGAGTCGCGCGTTATATTTCTGTAGATTTCTTGTGCTTTTGAGTTTCCTTTTGAGTTTTGATCCTCGCCGTTGGCGTTGTATATTATTTTGCTTGTGTGGTTGTGACCGTCGATTGACGAAGAGCTAGCTCCCGCTTGGGGATGCCATTTTATTGATTTCGTATACTATTCATGTCGTATCCCGTTTGGGGGCCAGTATTTACAAAGGAGACTCTGCCGAAATTTTCAGTAAATTTTTGATGTTCTTAAAAACCGCATAATTCGACTTCTGCTATTAAAACTACTTGTTTTAAATTGGTTTTCCTTCACTCTACTACTTTTCTTGGTTTGGATTTCTGGGTTTTCGGCTTACTTAGATTACGTACGCCTCGAGACTTCGTAGTTTAAGTGCTGGTCATGTTCCGTACTTTCGGGATGTGACAAAGTTGGTATCAGAGCGTTAGGTTTTACCTTCGGAGCGTAGGATGACCCTTGGTTGATGGAATAGGTGACTAAAGTAGAGTGACGTACCGTTGGTATGTTCCGCGGCATATTTACGACACGCCACTCCACTTAAGAAGCCTTAGGATGTACATTTCCTCGTTCAGTATTATATTCCTTCCTGATCTAGCCTCATCGGTACCAGTTTGGTTTTGCTGCCACGATTACGGGCAGGGAGAGCTACGGCTAGAGTTGCGGTCAGCATGAGCTCGTCACGAACGAGGACTGACCAGGGCATGATTCTGGCGACACACGATTGCGGAGATGTGTCTTTTTACTGTGTTTCCGCGCCACGAGCGTTTGGCGGATCTCCTTTATGAGGTTACTCGGTTGTGCTGATCGACACTAGAGGATTGAGCCAATGATAGAGGCCAGCCAGATTTTGATGACCGCTGGTGTGTTGCTTATTCATGATGGTCGAGGCACTGTTCAGCGTGCAGACGAGCGAGCCAGTTATTGCTGCGAACGACGAGATATTGCCCCAGATGCTGGAGTTAGTGCAGAACGAGTTGTTCTAAGAGATGATGGAAGGTCGCTAGTCATCGAGGATGAATGACTAGGACATGTGGATCATTCGCCTACCCCGATGCGAGGTCATCAGATAGATTGATTCCAGCTAGAAACGACTTCACGCGGAGACGTTGGGAGTCGACAGAGACGATCGAATGTCAGAAACCTATTATTCCACGTTTAAAGTAGTCGGAAAGACATGCAGGCAATTCTATGGTCCCTCTAGAAGAATGAAACCCTAGCTCGACTTAATGACCGTGTGAAAGCCTTTGATCCTTCGGGTTTGCGGCAGTTCTACGGCGCCATTAATGAGGCTTGGGTTTGCCCTTCTACGGCTGGACCACCGATGCTGTGGTATGTACTCGATACTATTAAACTGTGCCTAAGAGGTTGAGCTCTTGGGGGATTATGAGGTTTTGACGACTTGATCGGATGGCTCGACTTAATTCGGATGCTAGGTGGTGAGATGCATTTCTTGGGAGACTCCCGATACGAGGATAGCCGTTGGAGCTCAGTCCATGCAGCCACGATGAGACGAGTCCGAAACAGTCGACGTTGGGGAAAAGTGGAGTAAGATTCGTACGAGATCTTGATGAGACGACGTTCCACTCAGCCGGCATCAGAGATGCGGTACGCATGCCGAGACATTGTACTTGGATATACCTCCCAGAAGGAGTCGCGGTGAGTATGTAGCCGTTCAGGAATGAGAATAGGTCTAGTAAGGGACGATAACTTCCGGACAGTTCGGCAGAGACGTGATTTGGGAGAGCCCCAACAGGACCTTTCTGGAATGAATTACGAGAAGACTAGGACCCAGGAGTGGTCATGTTACGCACGCCAGCAGACCAGAGTTCTTGATCATTGACGAGACATGTTATGAGTGACCACGGCAGTTGGACAGAGATTCTTGAGTATGTGCTTGAGCGGGACTATTCCCCCATACTAGATTTCGATGTTTTGGGTGAATTATTCGCATGATTTGGTTTTGATGATTGAGGATTTACGATTTTCGCACAGTCGTTGCACTTGATATCGTTTTCATGCTTTGGGTTCACATGTTTGTGATTTTACGGTTTTAGACATTTGAGTTGATTTTGTGCGTATGCACGCACACGATTTGGTTCCTGTACTCTGTATAGTTTATATATGCTTGCAGTGCAGTGATACGCCTTTTGTGCACTTAGATGCACTGGACTTCGATTTCGATTATGAAACTCGATATTTGTTTTGTGCACCTTGTGCACCTGATTTGATTTTGCGCATGTTCGGCGCTTGATATTGGATTTCATGATTTCGTGCATGATGGATGCACCTGCCTTGGATTTTCGCACATGTTGGGCGCATATTTTGAGATGTGATTTTGGTGCAGACCAGATGCACTAAATCGAGATTTTTCGTGCATGTCAGATGCACCTGATTTTGCTGTCAGGCACACATGTTGCCTACGACAGATGTTTCGTGCACACCCGATGCATTTGGATGTTGTTTCTGTGCATATGTATGGCACATATTTGGATTTTGATTTCCGTGCGCACCAGACGCACGTAGTACTCATACGCGTATTTGGGATTGATTTTTCCTATAGAGCAGTACGTTTTTATGATATTTTCTATGTGTTTTCGTACTGGGCAGGACTAGTCAGAGGACAGTACCTGAATGTAATTGGCATTCATTTCCTTCAGATATTTACATATATAGGTTTGATATTTACGTGTATAGTTTTGAGTTATATCATATTGGTTTTGTATTGGATTTGGCATTGATGTCTTCCCCATGACTCCGATGATTGCGGGATGCTTGACGGAGTTTTGATTTGAGTTATATGCTCATTTTTCATGCGCATGCGCTGCGCTACGATTTATTTTATGTATTTACAATTTCGCAGCCCCGGCGACTTGATGGTTTTGGTTTAGATATTTTAGTATTTGGGAAGAGTTTTACTTTAAATTCGGGGACCAAATTTTTTTTAAGGGAGGAAGATTGTAGCGTTTTGAAAATTGTTTCGGTGAAATTTCGAAAAATACGGTAAAATAAGGGGGTTTTCTGTAAAAAGTCAAAACACAAATATCTTTATTATAAAATTAAATATACATATTCTAGATATGTAATTACTAGTATTTGGTGTTTATTGACCCACTGGTGATATTTCAAATTTTCTGAAATTTTTTCCGAAATTAATTATTTTAATATTATTTTAAACCGTCACTAATACATTTAATTAGGGAAAATTACAAATTGGAATGAGTTGAAACAAATTTTGTGCATCATAACACATTAAACAAAATTTTATCATGTGATTTTGAAATGAAATGGTTTGCCAAAACGGTTTAGAAAATATCGAAGAAAAAGGCTTAAATAGTGAATTTAGTGTTAATGGATGTTTGGGGGTATAGTATTTATCATTTTCCATCACCCCACACCCATACCCACACTCACACACCCCCATTTATCTTTTTCTTGGCTGAATTCAGCAGCCCCTCCCTTAATCTTTTCCCCACTTGTGTTGCAAAAGAAAAGAAAAGAAAAGAAAAGAAAAGAAAAGAAAAAGGAAATGTAGAAATGAGAGTGGACTTTGACAAGGTTGACTAGATGTTATCTTTCCCCACCTCACTCTCTCTCCTCTTCCCTCAATTTCAGCCGAGCCCTCCCATTTCCTGCACCAACAACAGACCCTCTCTCTCCCTCTCTCATTTTACATCAAAAATTCATCAAAATACCTCAAAAATCAAGCTAAAATTCAAATCCGACTCCTACCCATTTTCTCTCATCTCCTTTAGCATGGATCTTGGTGCATGGATTTCAAATTGGAGGTCTAGATCTCAAGTTTTATCCATGGTTCATGAGGTATAAATCTTGACCTTTTGTTTAAATTGTTGCTAAATACTTTAGTCTAGCCTAATTATACGTTTAATTATAGGTTAATTTAAAGATGTGGGTTTTCAAGAGAAGGTTTAGATTAGGGTTTTGTTGTGAATTTGTGTTGTGATATATTGTGCATGGTTTAGTAATGTGGATTAACATCTTAAGTTTTGTAGAAAGCTAATCTAGTTGTTAATTACAAACCGTTACTTATAAAATGTCCTAATTAAGTTATTTTGCTAACTAGGGTTTTTGGAAAATTGTTAATTGCTTTAAATTAAAATATAATTATGGTTTCATGTCATTATTAATATTATAATGAGTGGTTTAATGACTTTGGATCATGCAAAACCAAGCTTAATTGTTAAATTGTGAATTTTGCTTTAAAAAGAGTTAAAATCGGTATTTTTGCAAACTAGTTTTTTTGAACATATATGGTTTGGTGAAATTAAATTATGGAAATGATTTATATGACTTATTTAAGATATTTAATAAGTATATTGGCCGCTACATTCATTTAAACGTCGAGTTTTGTACTAAAACGGGTAATTTTTGCTTGCTTGAATTTGGGATTTTTGTGAATTTTGACCTATTCTATATTTAAATTAGTATTCGTGAATGTGCAAATGAGTGTACTTGGGTTTTTCTCGATGGTCTGGCGTTTGCACACCGACGTCGAGGGTTTTTGGGTTGGTTTGTGAGAGCAACCATAGGTTTTGACCTATGTGGGATTCGTGCGTCGTTTTGGTCATGAGTCGGATTTTAATGCGATATGGGCGTTTTGATATGTAGGTACCCCATGTGGACTTCGAGACGACAAGCAAGCGCATGGCGACGTCGGCACCGGCGAGCGAGGACCAGTTGAGTAGATTTATATCTACGGGGAGAAGTCGGGTGGATGGCGTATAGCACCCCCGCAGTCCGTGGTGGTGTATACGGATGCGTATACACACCAACAATTATTATATGTTATTTGGGATTAATAACGATGTTAGGATGGATATTGGTGTATTGGATTACTTTAGTGTTGCGAACCCTAGGGTAGTGTTGCACTACACATACACACATACATACTTGCATACATTCCTATTTATATGTGCTCATGAGATTCTTTATAGTTATGTGTTCACATGGGTATGGGACTATGTGTTCACATACGGATTTGAGGATGATACTTGGGATTGAGCTGAGTCGATGAGATTTGTTTTGTGGTTGTGATATCGGTGATATGGCAGGATTCGTACTTAAGGTACGTCCTGGTGTTATAGCGGATCTTGGGGCGGCGATACGGGTGAATAGTGTTATAAATAAAATGCTCGACATGTGATCGTGATATGAGTCATGATATGCTAGGATATTGATATTAGGCCGTATCGGGCGATGTATACCCCTTGATGATGATATGTGCTGATGATATCGGTTTGTACGAGACTGTTGATCAGTAGTCAGATCATGACTATATTGATGATTTTAGTATTGTACTAGACATGGGTCAGTACCCTGGACTATGATCTTGGATAAAGTGGATACCAGATGAATAGTGTGATGAATATGATATTTACCCGTACCCAGATTTGGGGATGCCGTACGACGGATTTACGTACGAGCTATATTTTGATGATTGATCCGCACTCTTGACTTGGGATGTCTGATTATAGATATGGTATCAGATATGATATTATCGAGGCGGGATCACCGACTAATATATATACAGGTATGTATATGTATTGACTCAGATGTTAGGCGGTTTCCTTACCTATAGTCCAGCTTGTTAGCTTAGCCCTTTAGTTTAGTTTAGTTATTAGATTAGATTCGATTCTTACCTATTTCAAAAACTAACGAATCGTGGGTATTTTAAAAGACAGCCCAAGCGATCCTACGGATATTTCAAAAGACGTATCTTTTCATAAAAACACCGTAGCCCCTATTTTCAAAACCCCATGATTCGTGTTATTTCAAAAGGCACCATTTGTAGGACTTATATTAGATTAATGCAGATTAGTTATAGTTGCGTCTAGTATTCAGCTCCCGCTCATTATTGTGGTTCGCTTCGCATCGCATGCTTATATTATGTTTCATACTCCACTATTGATATCATGCTGTTAGGACACCAGCACCATTACCGATGATGCGTATGTACCACGTACACTTACTTGCCGGCTCACACACATCTTCATCGGTAATTGCCATGTCACGTACACCTTAGAAAATATTATTGCTTGACATAGCCTGTTAGCTAATAGTTTAGACATTGTAGTTATTACCTGCTACTTCATGCATACTGTTATTCATTGTTATGCCGCATTCATGGATTCTCATGCATATATTCACTATTTTACGTGTTATTGAGGTTTTGGATTCGGATTTCCATGAGATTTTCTGGATTTGGAGGAAAACCGCAAAAACATAAATAAACCTTTTCTATCTTTTAAAATAAAAAGTGCGGTTTTCCCATGATGTATGAATCATCCACCATGAGTTTGCTGATGGATTTCGAGACCCGATTCGAGGAGTGGAGGAACCGTTTCGGGTACATGGTGGGTCCGGTGCAGTACCCCGGGGCAAGAGGAATGTGTTGTTGACGTTGAGCCCGGCAGGGGAGCACTACCGACCGGTGATATTACCCGACGCGTCGGATATCCAGAGGATACCGTCGTGGTCTTGAGATGGATGGTAGGGGCCGGTCTGGATTGACGGCACCCTAGATATTGATTTTGAGATATTGAGGTACAGAGATTGTGATACAGAGAAATCGAGATATTTGGACACTTGTTTTGTATCGATGCTAGGCACTGTTTTATGCTGATTTCATTTATGGTACCTCACTTTAAAAATACAGAAATCTCACTGAGTTATGAAAGCAGTTTTCGTCAGTACTTGCATTCTGTTTCATGCATTCATACATTGCTACCTGAGGCACTGACACGGCACATGGATTTACACTTGGGTTAGATATTTGCCCTAACTTTTGTTGGGTTGCTGGTTATATATTTGAGGATATATTATGATCATTGACCTAGGATTGCGTTATTTATGTGATTTCTTTTCGTAGATGTTTTTCTATTCACGAGTTGGCAACTCACCCCCGTTGTGCCCCAGTTTCTTGCAGGTTTGCCGTACAGGTTTCATTACGGCTTGCGGGCATAGTTTTCCTTCGGGTGATTTGCTAGTAGGTGGGTTTACTTGTATCGTACCCCCGATTATATAACTTGTATATTATTAATCTGTTGTATCTAGAAGTTCCATCAACCAAACATGTATTTATTTTGAGATAGAGACCAGTGATGTTATTCCTTCGACCTTAAAGTCGCGCGTTATATTTCTGTAGATTTCTTGTGCTTTTGAGTTTCCTTTTGAGTTTTGATCCTCGCCGTTGGCGTTGTATATTATTTTGCTTGTGTGGTTGTGACCGTCGATTGACGAAGAGCTAGCTCCCGTTTGGGGATGCCTTTTTATTGATTTCGTATACTATTCATGTTGTATCCCGTTTGAGGGCCAGTATTTACAAAGGAGACTCTGCCGAAATTTTCAGTAAATTTTTGATGTTCTTAAAAACCGCATAATTCGGCTTATGCTATTAAAACTACTTGTTTTAAATTGGTTTTCCTTCACTCTACTACTTTTCTTGGTTTGGATTTCTGGGTTTTCGGCATACTTAGATTACGTACGGCTCGAGACATTCGTAGTTTAAGTGTCGGTCATGTTCCGTACTTTCGGGACGTGACAGGACACCTAGAGGTTTAAAGGCTTGTTGCATGTGCTCGGTGCAATCGTGTTGCCTACGAAAGTGTGCTAATTAGTTTTTCTCTTTCTTTATTTTCTCCTTCTCTTTTTAATAAAACAGTTCACTCGAGACGATCGAAAATAAGTTTGGGGAAATTTGATCAGTCGAAAATACTGCATTTTTAACAAGTCAATTTCCCTATCATTTGCATTCATCTAGTGGTGTTCGGTTTGCATATTACACATATTAGAAAAACAGTCGTAAAATACCAGATTACATGTGTTATACTTTAAAACTGACATTTCGAGGGAAATTGAGTGTATTATCATAGCATCGCATCATCCTTGTATAGCGCAACACTTGTTTTGAAGTCTGTGCAGGAAATTCCAGGAGAAAAGCAAAATCAGTGAAAAATGCTGTTAAAAATACGCCAATTCAAAGTCTTGAGAGCTGGTAGTAATCTAGAAGGAATTGTGAGAATCAACATATCAGAAAAATACCAGGAATTCAGCATGAAGCAGCACTAAAAAAATGAAGCTTTAAAGCCCCTATTAGACCGCGGATCCGCGGCCCAATACCCACTCTTGCCGCGGATCCGCGGTCAACATGCCACATCAGCACCTCTGCTTTGCTCCATCATTCTTATCTCAAGTCTAGTATCTCTTCAAGCCACTGAAATTTCCAGAAACCTCCAGAGTCTTCTGCCAGATCAGCAAGCTACTTAAGCTAATTACACTCCAAGCTTCCAAAGCAAGCTTCCTACTTAACAAACTAAGCCTAGAAGCTTCTCCCTAACCTCCTAGCTTAAGATGCAAGCTAAGCCTAACTAACTCCTTCTAAAGGCTTCTACCTAACTACCTAGCTTAAGAGGGAAGCTAACCTAACCTAGCTTACAAAGGAATCTAATCATTCTTAAGGCTACAAAAGGAATTCTAAGGCCTCCCTCTCAAGGTTGTTCAAAAATTGGGTTGTGGTTCAACAATTCCATCATCTCCCCTACAAGTTGAATGACACAACTTGTGCCTCAAAACCCTAACCCTAATTCCAATTCCAAGACAAGATCAAGAATTCTGAGTACCAAATCAAGCTTGAAGCCTTCGATCCTTTAGAAAGCGACGCCGGACTTCATCGGAGCAAGTAATCCAAGGAGATCCCCGACTCAAGGAGCCGAGCGAAGCCGAATTCAACGATCAAGTTCCTTCCTCTTGTAGATCTTGAGAGTTGTAACTAAATTGTTGATATAATAAAGGTGACAATTCTATATCTTGCTTATCTTTGTAAATCAAGCATTATGATTCAATCTAGATTCTTGAATATGTTCTTTGTGATAATGTTTGAGTAAAACTCCGCTCGTAAAGGAGTCGAGAAGATCAATAGAATGATGATGATTTAGATTCTTTTACAATTCTTAAGTCCTATAACGTTTGTAAATTCTTGTAAATCAAATGATCGACGATCTAGTTTTGATGCGAAATGCTTTCTTGATTATTTTCGCTCGGAACTAGAGATCAACGATCGATTATTTGATTTAGTAGAAGCTATCTTGTGAATGAGATTCATCGAAAGGACAAAGGATGAGATGAGGAAACCCTAGTTTCTTCATAAGATTCTTAAACCTCGATAAATCGCCATCGATCTAGTATCAATTCGTTAATGGATAAGAATATGTAATCATTAGATTTCATCACATCTAAAGGTTTAATCGACTCCTACGAGCCTTTTCGAATCTTGATTTTTGGTTTGGAAATCATAAATTCTCAATTCTTGATGTTTAATGTTTTCTTGATTCTTGCTATTAGATATATATTTTTCTAATTCTTGAACTTCAAATCTTTAAATTATGAATTGTTCTTTCTATTTTCTTTAATTTTCGACTCATCTAATTCGAAATACGAACAATTACACTTTTCCTGTGGATGATCCGCACTTACTAACGCGCTACAACACGACATCGTTATTGATTGCGGTCAAATATTTTTGGTTGTGATTTCTATACAATTTTCTAAACTACACACCGGAAATCGTTTCAATCAGGGGTCCTTAAAATCATGGATTACGATGTCCTTAAACCATATAGACTACGATGTCTCTAAACCGGACTGTGGGGTCCTTAAACTCATGGACTACGATGTCCTTAAACCTTATAGACTACGATGTCTCTAAACCGGACTGTGGGGTCCTTAAACTCATGGACTACGATGTCCTTAAACCTTATAGACTACGACTTCTCTAAACCGGACTGTGGGGTCCTTAAACTCATGGGCTACGATGTCCTTAAACCTTATAGACTACGACTTCTCTAAACCGGACTGTGGGGTCCTTAAACTCATGGACTATGATGTCCTTAAACCTTATAGACTATGATGTCTCTAAACCGGACCGTGGGGTCCTTAAACTCATGGACTACGATGTCCTTAAACCTTATAGACTAGGATGTCTCTAAACCGGACTATGGGGTCCTTAAACTCATGGACTATGATGTCCTTAAACCTTATAGACTACGACGTCTCTAATCCGGACTGTGGGTCCTTAAACCTTATAGACTACGATGTCTCTAAACCGGACTATGGGGTCCTTAAACTCATGGACTATGATGTCCTTAAACCTTATAGACTACGACGCCTCTAATCCGGACTGTGGGTCCTTAAACTCATGGACTACGATGTCCTAAACTGGACTGTGGGGTCCTTAAACTCATGGACTACGATGTCCTTAAACCTTATAGACTACGATGTCTCTAAACCGGACTGTGGGGTCCTTAAACTCATGGACTACGATGCCCTTAAACCTTATAGACTACGGCGTCTCTAAACCGGACTGTGGGGTCCTTAAACTCATGGACTATGATGTCCTTAAACCTTATAGACTACGACGTCTCTAAACCGGACTGTGGGGTCCTTAAATTCCTGGACTACGATGTCCTTAAACCTTATAGAATACGAGGTCTCTAAACCGGACTGTGGGGTCCTTAAATTCATGATCTACGATTTCCTTAAACCATATAGACTACGATGTCTCTAAACCGGACTGTGGGGTCCTTAAACTTATGGACTACGTTGTCTTTAAACCTAATAGACTATGATATCTTTAAACTACGGACTGTGGGGTCCTTAAACTCATGAACTACGATGTCCTTAACCTTGGACTGTGGGGTCCCTTTAAACCCACGGACTATGATGTCCTTAACCTTGGACCGTAATGTCCTTAAACTTTTCGACCGCAATGTCCCTAAACTAAACAACAGAGGCCACATGCTTTCTTGTTGGATCTAAACGATCCCGTTAAGTTGATCTTAGTCTAAACATTCGACTAACGTATCTTTAACTAACGTTTAAGTTGATATTAGTCTCAAATGAGACTAACATATCCTTAAACCCAAATCTAAGAAGATACGGATTTGGACTAATCCACGCCCAACGGGCGACAACATAAATTAGTCTCCGTATACAATCCACGGGCAACCACAAACAAAACAAACACCCACGACACGAAGTGACCATCTGTAGAAGGAGAAAGTGGTTACCGCGATGCGGTAGCGTAATTAACTGCAGGGGCTTGCGCCTGCATGGAAGAGCGTCCCCACAATCAAAACCCCCTCAAATGAGGGGGAATCTGACGAAGTCTGCTACATCGGCCGCATCCGTTTAAACCTTCGATATACGGTGCCATAAATCAACTTGCTATCTTCGGAGAGGTGGACGGATAGCACCAATAAGCATCTGCCCCCAGATTCAGGCAAGACGTTTTGTCTTCCCGGTTCGGGCGGTAAACAGATTCTGGCACGGCCGGTAGGACCTTTTCCTCTTTCCTCTCCACACTTCGTGTGTCGCGTTCACGAACGAATCGCGGTTTGATATGGTTGACCTTGGGTTCGAGGTACTAAGATTTGGTTTCTTGCTTGGCGCAGAAAGCGAAACATCAATGGCATCCACTTGCGAGAAGTGTTCCAACTGCAATTGCAACTCGCGCTCCGCCTCATCTGGAGGCATAGCCTACGGGCCCCAAGCGGCCTCCTTGTTCACGATGCCGGTGGACCAGGTGACTCAGGCCACTACCGGATTGTTCTTTGGGACTATGCTCCCACCGATGAGCTTCAGCACCCCTGTACCAACACCAGAAGCTCCTAAGAAGTCGGTCTTTGATCGGCTTGCTACTACCGCGGCCCCTCTCAACGGGTCGTCCAGCTCCAGTGCCTCAGTCCTCACCAGATTGGACCAAAGTCCATTTGAGCCCATTATGAAGCCTGCAGTCCCAGAAAAAGTTGTTCCGAAGAGGATAGCCATCCCTGCTCCTGAAGTCGTCAAGGCGGCTTCTCCTACCAAAGGGTCGGTCTTTGCAAGACTGACTGTTCCAGCTCCCACTTCCACTCCTACTCCAAGGTCTGTCTTTAACAGATTAAATCCTGCTACTCAACGGACCTCAGTCTTCGAGAGGCTGACAACAGCAACAACCCTTCTCCAAAACAGGGGGCAAAACAAAGTCACCCCTTGAGCTCAAACCATCCCAACAGCCCGACGCGCTTGACGTCGACATTGGCGTCGAGTAAGGAAGGCTGGGGGAAACTCCCCCTCCGGACTAACTCCACCAGCCCCAACGGTGGAAGTCAGTGCTGCTGTTCCAACTGGGAACAGCTTCGAACTGCTAAACAAGGTGCGCAGGAACTCTCCTACCGCCGTACTGAAAAGATCTCCTCCTCCGGTGGAGAATGTTACAGAGATAAGGCTGGACTAGCCTCCTCAATGGCTGTCCTCCAAAGTTTACAAAGTCTGGCGACGAGTCCAGGAGTCGGTGATCGATCAGGACTATCTCCGCCGACAGAAGAAGCTGAAGGTTCAGAAGGAAGGGGACCGTCCTAGCAAGCTACAAAGGACGACAACCACCTGGGTGCCCGCTGTAATGGCCCCCTCAACGTCAACTGCTCAAAAGAGAAGGAGGCTAGAGAAAGCCCCTGTGACTACGGCAGACCACAAATACACTGAGCCCAAATGCCGCAAGTCTGGGGGCATAACGGTGCATACCGTTTACATGGCTTCCAGAAAAGAAGAAATCCGCACTTCGACGGGCCACCGACCGCTCACTCGATCAATAACAAGGGCTCAGGAACAATAACAGCAGAAGCTTCGGGAGATGCTCACTGCAATGTCCGCACTCACCGGGCTAAAAGAAAGCCCAGTGGCATCATCAGAACAGCGTCACGAACAAGAAACCGATGCTGACTTCCTACGCAGAGTCCTCGAAAAGAAGGACAGAGAACAAGCAGAACAAGCTGCCAATATAAAACAAATGACGCTTCTCTTCCAAGACATGGTAGGGATGATGTTACAGCCGGATCCTCCAGCTGAAGACCCTCCGATCATTGTTGAAGACGATAGAGGATGGTAGGGATGATGTTACAGCAAATTAACGCGCTGGAAGAGTATAACCAGAAGGCACGGACTCCAGTCACACTCCAAGAGTTTCGCAGCCACGTCCTTGAGGACGGAGATAATGGAGAAGACTCATCGGATGAATCTGAAGATTACGTGGTAAGTTACCATGTGATCTCTCATTCGTCGCTAGAAAATGAAGAGGCTCCTTGCAAAAAGAAATTGGGGGCAGGTCCTGAGCCAGAACTCCTGGGCCATCAGATGAATTAATTGATGCATTCCTAAACACGGCTCTTCTTAAGAGCAAAGTTGATCGGGAGCGTGAGATGGCCATATTTGAAATGGCCAAGCGTCGGCGACTGGACGAAAGGGCTGAAATATCCCCGCCAGATCAAAATACCTCCATTGCGAACAAAAACAGGTTCAAGACGAGGAAGAGATTCGCCAAAGCCATATCGATGGGAATGAAGCTACCACCCTCCGAAGGCAACACTCCTGATGGAGCGGATATACATCCTAGCTATTGCTTATACCATCGAAAGATCGCACACCCCACCGAAGAGTGCAACGCTTTTAAAAGATGGTGGTAGGGATATGTTGCTCACCGACAACATTTTAAGCGGATGAAACACAAAGCTCGTCGGGAGCAAAGAAATACGACCGAGGAGCGTAAAAGTACTACCGGCAACTGTCGCATGGTCAACGCCGGGAGATCGCAGGTTCTCACCTTCGGGAGCGACTCTAACGAAGAAATGGCTCTTTTCCCCCTCTTTAAGGAGTCCACCTCGGGAAAAGTGGAAGAAATGAAGATCTACGAGAACATTCAGCTGCGTAATCGCACGCTACCTGAAAAGAATCTCGGGCCCTCGAACAGTGGGTCAAATAGAAAAGATAAGGGAAAAGAAAAAGTCCCTGAGGATATCATCCTTGATGACCAAGCCATCAAAGAGCTGACAGCCAAGGACCCGCCAAAGAAAAGTAAGGTGGACTACAACGTTCTGGCACACTAGAGAAAGATACCCTCACAGCTCAGTATTCTCGACGCCCTTTTGCTATCCAAAGAAGCAAGAGATTCTTTGATCAAGGCATTACAAGAGCCCGAGCGATTCCAAGCTTTCCTCGCCGAAGAATAGATGAAGGACGAGTTGGAAGAAGTACACATAGCCGATGTCACCTTCGGCGATGAAGATCTCCTCCTTGGGACATGCGAACACAACTGTCCCCTGTATGTCTCCGGATACTGTCATGACATCAAGATAGGTAAAATCCTGGTCGACAATGGGTCCTCCGTCAATCTCCTCAACATGAGAGTGTTGGAGGAAATCTGCATGAGCGTTCAACAACTCGCAAGGGATAAGATCACCATCTCCGGGTTTGACTCCCAGTCGTCACGGACGCTTGGGTCCATAATATTGACGTTACGCTTTGGGCTGCTCGTCACGGACATCAAGTTCCACGTCATTGACGCCAAGACTTGCTACAACGCTTTGCTCGGTCGGCCTTGGTTACACGAGTACAACATTATACCTTCTACACAACATCAGTGTATGAAGTACTACAAGGATGGTCTCGAGTACACTGTGACAGGGGAACTAAACCCATTCTCCGTGAAAGAAGTCCGCAAATATGAGGATGCCAAATAATTTCTGCCAGATTTCGAGGACACGAAAAGATGTCACAGACAGAAGAACAAAGCTATCACCACTATTCCAGTCTTCGGGAGTGATACTAAGGAGGTAGAAGAAATAGTTTATTCAGGTCCGCCCCAGTGCAACAAGTCGGGACCATCCACTCCTATGTTGATCTTCGGCAGTGACTCGGAAGATGAGGTCCATGCCGTATTCTCTGCTCGGCCTTCAATACAAACCTTCGCGGATGAAGAACAAAGTTTGCAGGTTTCCATGGTCCCGCTCAAGCATCATAAAGAACTGGATGCGCTTGATACCTACAGTGTGGAGGAACTGCAGACATTCTACGTCCCTCCCAGGCGAAGAGGTGAAAAGGCGATCCTATTCTACCGGTCTGGGGAAACTAAAGTGGAGAAAGAAATCTGGCATGGCGCGGATTCTACACTTGACAGGCTCCAGCCCATCCGTTTGCCCAGATATTACACAGATGGCCTGAAGAGACTCTTGAGACGCCAATGTGTACCCCTTAAGCAAACTGCACGACAAGCACGGTTCTATAACAGGATATGGAATGTTCTGGGAACTCAATGAAAGTTGCCCAACGGGAGAATGGAAACGACCGGGCTTGGGTATGTTCAATCTACGAAACGTGAGCTACTACGCGACTGCTACGTCGTACATGACTTTGAAGAAGAAGGTGATGCTCTGTGGGAAGATGCTAACCCTGAACCAGAAAGAAATCCCGCCGTGAAAGTGCCCAGTCCGTCGTTTGAGGAACAAATGGACAAGCTTATAAGGGAAGCAGGTCAAAAGGTTCGAGACGACCATAATCGCGAAATGGCCGTCTATGAGAAATCCAGGACGCAACGCCTCCTTCAACAGGCTGTGAAAAATGAAAATGCTCCTCCTTGTCAACCTCTTGTACAAAAGGCCCAACGCAGAGGCAGAAACAAATCAAAGAACGGGAAAGGCATTCGACAGCAATAAAGCGGGTCCAAGAAGCCACGCGATCAGGAATCGAGCAGTCCGGATTCGTCTTTTATAAAAAAGATGGGTCGAGCATATTCTTTTTCCCAAGACAAGACAAGGAAGATATTCGATCTTATCATAAAACATCAGATGATGACACTCCTGGAGTCCAAGTGCCCCGAGCAAGAAGGCGAAGTCTCTCACCCGGACTATTGCTCCTATCATAGGGCAATAGGACATCCAATTGAAGACTACTTCACATTCAAGAATTGGGTCGAAGACCAATATCAGCAAGGCAGGTTTGCTCTATCCAGCATCTGGAGGGTAACTTCGCCGCAGAAGCATGAACTCAAAGCCGCGAAAGTAGAACCAGATCAACATCGGTCTTGGAAGTGATCTCGTACTTGTCATGTGATAATGTTGTCAGAAGAAGATCCCGAGAATACTGATGAACTCCCCTGGTGCTTCGAAAACGATGATGATGAGGTAATCTCAGAATTTCCACCGGCACCAAAAGAGCTGAAAGATGGAATACATACTACTGCAGATAACCTCAAGAAAATTGATTTGGGGACGGAAAGTGACCCGCGGCCGACGTTCGTCAGTGAGCTGTTGTCTGAACAAAGGGTGGTTACGCTAAAGGACGTGCTCATGCAGCATAAAGATTGCTTCGCATGGAACTATTCCGAAATGCCAGGATTAGATCCAGAGATTGTTGTGCACAAATTTGGCGATATCTCCGGACATCAAGCCGATCAAACAAGCGCTGAGAAGAATGCGGCTCGAGCTTGAGATGAGCATCAACGCCGAGGTCAAGAAGCTAATCGACTCCGGCTTCATCCAAGACATTCAATATCCTGACTGGATCACCAACATCGTCCCAGTGATGAAGAAGAATGGGACGGTGCACATATGTGTGGACTTTCGTGATCTCAATAAAGCCTGCCCGAAGGATGACTTCCCAGTACCGGTCACCGAGTTGATGATAGACAATACGTCCACTCATGAAGTTTTCTCCTTCATGAACGGCTCGTCAGGATACAATCAGATAAAGATGCATCCTGAGGATCAGAAGCACACTACTTTCCGGATTCCTTTAGGCATATTTTGCTACAAGGTGATGCCCTTCGGTCTAAAGAACGCCGGCGCCACCTATCAGAAGGCCATGAAGAAGATCTTCGACGACCTTATACATATTGTCGAATGCTACATCGACGACCTCGTAGTTAAAAGCAAATCATACGAGGAACATTTAGAGCATCTGAAGATCGTGTTTCAGCGCCTCCGGCGGTACAACTTGAAGATGAATCCCCTCAAATGCGCATTCGGAGTCTCCTCGGGAAAATTCCTGGGATTCATCGTCCGACACCGAGGCATCGAGATAGACCTGTCGAAGATCAAGGCGATTATAGAAATTCCTCCGCCAAGGACTCTCAAGCAATTGCGGTCTCTCCAACGGAAAGCTCGCGTACGTCCGGCGATTTATAGCCAATCTCTCAGGCAAGTGCAGTCCTTACAATCACCTGATGAAGAAGGGAACCCCGTTCATCTGGGATCACAAATGCCAAGGCGCATTAGACGAAATCAAGCAATACCTGCAGAATCCGCCAGTACTGACCGCTCCGGTCAAAGAAAAACCTCTCGTCCTATACACAACGGCCCTCGAAGGTTCTTTAGGTGCGCTATGGGCACAAGAAAATGACCAAGGGAAGGAGAGAGCTCTCTACTATCTAAGTCGAGTTCTCCTGGGGGCAGAAAGCAATTACTCTCCCATTGAAAAGCACTGCCTGGCATTGATCTTCGCAATAACGAAGCTCAGACACTATGCGTTAGCATATGAGGTCCATCTCATATCGAAGGTGGATCCTCTCAAATATTTGATTTCGAAGGCCATATTAACAGGACGACTCGCTAAATAAACCTTACTCTTGATGGAGTTCTCGATAACTTATCGGCCTCTTAAGGCGGTGAAAGGCCAGGCCATCGCCGACTTCCTCGCTGAGCGTCCGATACTTGCCGATTCTCCTTTGAATTGCGAACTGCCAGACGAACATGCGTTTGACACGATCGACGGTGGTGATACCTGGTGGGAACTTTATTTTGATGGAGCATCTTCCATGAAGAAGCGCAAACAAAGCACCCCTATAATCAAATCGGGGATAGGCCTCATCTTCGTAACTCCACAGGGAAGGATAATGCACTTCGCCTTCTCCTTGACAGAGCCGAGGACGAACAACGAAGCCGAATACGAAGCTTTGATAGCAGGTCTTGAGATTGCTATCGACATGGGAATTGAAAATCTCCTCATATACGGAGAGTCCCAACTGATCGTTCGTCAAGTAAATGGCGACTATCAGACGTGCAAACCAGAGTTGGTGAAGTACGGCGAAAGGGCGCAGCAACTGTTGACCTAAATTCCTTCCTACACCTTGGAAAGCATACCGCGCGCGGAAAATATCAAGGCAGATGCATTAGCCAAGCTCGCTAAAGAGCTAGCCGACGAGAACCTCGATGACGTGAGGATCGTTGTGCAAAACAGTCAGGTTCTTGCTCCAGCAAAAGTATCTCCGAAGTTGTCCGAAGAAAACGGAGCGACCGAGCGAATGACTCTGCAAATAAAAGATTAGGAAAAGGCCGCGGATTGGAGAGAAGTCTTTATAGATTATTTCAAATCCCGTCGAACACCTGAAGATGGGTCCTCAAGACATCAGCTTATGAAACGAGCTCTATCTTTTGCTTTCGTCAATGATACTCTGTATAAGAGATCATTTGACTCTCTGTGGCTAAGATGCCTGGGACCTGAAGAGGCAAAGAGAGTCATCCAAGAAACTCACGGCGGACTCTGCGGTTCTCACCAAGCCGGGCCGAAGATGAAGTTGAAGATCAAACGGATGGGTTATTATTGGCCTACGATGATCCAAGACTGCCTCGAATACGCGAAGCAGTGCCATTCGTTCCAGACTCATGGAGACTTCATCCATCAGCATCCCAATCCGCTACATCCGACAGTGGGTAGCTGGTCGTTCGAAATGTGGGGGGCCGACATAATCGGGCACATCGAACCAGCATCGTCCAGAGGACATCGGTTCATTTTGGCGACAATTGATTACTTTTCCAAATGGGAAGAGGCAGTACCGCTGAGGGAAGTGAAGACGAAGAATATCCTCCATTTCTTCAAGACGCACGTTATTTATCGGTTTGGAACTCCACGACGGATTATCTCCGATAACGGGCCAGCCTATAGAATCCACAAGATCAGCCGCTTCGCACAACAGCATAACATAGACTGGAAATACTCCTCAGCCTATAATCTCCGAGCTAACGGTCTAGCTGAAACTTTTAACAAGACCTTGACGAAGATCGTGAAAAAGACGGTGTCTCGAAATAAGAAGGACTGGCATGAGAGACTGTACGAAGCTCTCTGGGCGTATCGAACTATGTTCAAAACGGACACGAACACAACGCCGTACGTGTTGGTATTCGGTACAGAGGCGGTACACCCCCTCGAGATAGAGCTACCTTCTCTATGAGTGGCAGTTCATTACGAGCTAACGGATGAAGAGAATGCTCACCTTCGGCTTGAGGAGCTCGATGCCCTTGATGAAACCCGGCTCATAGCGCAACAAAATCTGGAGGCTTATAAAGCAAAGATGACGCGCTCATACGAGAGATTGACTAGGCCGAGAACATTCCACCAAGGTGAACTCGTACTAGTGGTCAAAAGACCTATGGTCCCCAATCGTGCCAAACGGGGGAAATGCGAGCCGAACTATGAAGGCCCGTATATTATAGACAAGGTCCACTAGGGTGGAGCCTATCTACTCATGGATATGCATGGTGAAAGACCATTTAGGCCAATAAATGGTCGCTTCCTGAAAAAGTACTACGCCTGACGAGTCACGGTCTAGGTCAATGATAGTTGACGACGACTATGTCCGCTCGCTATCTTCTTAAGCCTAAACTTTATAAGTACTAACCAACAACGGACCGAAACTTCCTTAAACTAACGACGGACCGAAACGTCCTTAAACTAACAACGGACCAAAACGTCCTTAAACTAACAACGGACCATTACATCCTAAAACTAGCTGTTGACCGAGATGTCGATAAACTACGGTGGATTGCAGCATCCCAAAGCTGATAAAAAAAAGAAAAAAGAAAACGGTATGTCCATAAGCAAAATGGGCACGGATGAAAACCCGAAAGGGCTCCGTGAGTAAAAATAGCAGGGCTATCGGCCAGTTTTGTGAAAACCCGAAAGGGCGCAACCACGTTAGAATAAAAAAAATGCTTGTCCATAACCGAAGAGGGCATGGATGAAAACCCGAGAGGGATCCGTGAGTAAAAACAGCAGGGCTACCGGCGAGTTTGGTGAAAACCCGAAAGGGCGCAATCTTGTTAAAGGACACTTGCAAGGTCCTCTCGACCTTGTGAGGAGAAACTATCTGCGTGAAATCCTTACGACTCACAAGGGAGAAACACACTTAGGAATCCTCATAATTCCTAGGGAGAAATTACACTTGCGAGATCCTCATGACTCGTAAGGAGAACCCTCTTATGGGACCCTTACGGTTCATAAGATTCAAAAGTCTTAAGCTACAGGGACCTGAACCTGTTCTTAAGCGGCTACCACAACCTCTAATTTTGCCCTAGAAGCGTTTCAATATTGACCCTTGTATACAATCCACGGGCGCGACTAAACATTTCCCTAACAATGTCCCATCCGTGACTAGGGATATGTTTGCACAGTGAACCCCCTTGTAAGCCCTCTCGACTTATGAGGAGAAAATACTCTTGTAAGATCCTTACGACTTACGAGAAACCATACACTTAGGAGTCCTCACGATTCCTAAGGAGAAACGCACCCACGAGATCCTCATGACTCGCAGGGAGAAATACCTTTATGAGACCCTTACGGCTCATGAAGTCAAAGCCTTAGTCGACAAGATCCTAACCCTGTTCGCTAAGACACCTTTGTTCCACATCAACAGAGGCATGTGATGATTCGCTCCTGGCAATATCCCAGTTGTAGCGATGCTGATCCTGAAATCGGTATCTAATTCTAGGCTTGCAGTGAGAAACTAGAGAGCCACACATTCATACGAAATAGCCGAAATGATGGGGCAACTTGCAACAAAATCAGCAAGTAAAAAAATGTATGCATGCAAAATAGCCGAAATGATTGGGCAACTTGCAATAAAAAGCAACGAGTAAAAATAAAATAAATAGCCGAAATGATTGGGCACCACGAAAAATAGCCGAAATGATTGGGCAATCGCGACTTTCGCGATATAAAAGCTGAAACGATAGAGCATCGCGGAAAGAAATAAAGAAAAATAAAATTTATGCCCTACAGGTGATATCACATTAATCCATGTATACAATCCAGGGGCGGAAACAAAGAAGGAATCACTCCTTCCCTTCCCAGGCTCCATCAGAAAAACGAAGCCAAATCTCGACGGTTCAGGGATAGCCCAGAGATCATCAATAGCGTTCCGCTCCATTCCAGCAAGATTCAGATGCTGCAATCAACCCTGGAGCTACGGCAAAGCCCTACTCTAAATCTCGATGGTTCACAGACAACCTGGAGACCACTTTGATATTCGTCTCATTACAACAGATCCAACGTCATCAAAATGACCCCGCTCGGAAATACATCATCCACATTACCCCGTTCGGAAATACGTCACCCATATATGACCCCGCTCGGAAATACGTCATCCACATGACCCCGCTCGGAAATACGTCATCCACATGACCCCGCTCGGAAATACGTCATCCACATGACCCCGCTCGGAAATACGTCATCAACATGACCCCGCTCGGAAATACGTCATCCAGATGACCCCGCTCGGAAATACGTCATCCAGATGACCCCGCTCGGAAATACGTCATCAACATGACCCCGCTCGGAAATACGTCATCCACATGACCCCGTTCGGAAATACGTCATCCACATGACCCCGCTCGGAAATACGTCATCAACATGACCCCGCTCGTAAATACGTCATCCATATGACCCCGTTCGGAAATACATCATCCATATGACCCCATCACGGAAATACGTCATCCATATGACCCTGCTCAGAAATACGTCATCCACATGACCCCGTTCGAAAATACGTCATCCACATTGCTCCGTTCAAAAATACGTCATCAACATGACCCCGCTTGGAAATACGTCATCAACATGACCCCGCTCGGAAATACGTCATCCACATGACCGTGTTCGGAAATACATCATCCATATGACCCCGCCACGGAAATACGTCATCCATATGACCCCGTTTCGGAAATACGTCATCTACATGTCTATCCCACTAAACACTTAAGGGTCCTCTCGACTCGTAAGGAAGAAAACTCTCTTATAAGATCCTTACGACTTATAAGGGAAAACACACTTAGGAATCCTCACGATTCCTAAGGAGAAAACACACCTACGAGATCCTCTTAACTCGTAGGGAGAAAAGTCTTTATGAGACCCTCACGGTTCATAAAGTTGAAAAGTCTTAGGTAACAGATCTGAACCTGTTTCCTAAGCCATCAATACCCCTTGAAGAAGCCAAGACAAGATGCTCACTCTATCATCCGCCGGCTATGTTTGCTAAGGTGACATGCTGATAACAAAAGAAAGAAGAAAGCAGAGAGATGACATAAGTCATTGCAAAAAAAAATGTGTATCTTTCATTCATGAATTCAATTAGGTACAATATACATCATATGAAAGAATAAAAGAACGAATACATTTTATTCAAAATTACAAATGGTACAAAAAAAATTATTGAGAAGGAAGTGCTTTCAATAATCCAATCAGCCACTCGCGCACTTCCCTCAGCCCCTTTTCTTGATCAGCTGCCGCGGCCAACTCTGCTTCGACTTGGGCTCGTTGCTGCAAGTAGGGCGAAAGTTGCTCTTCGACGGCCCGCTGAGCTGCCCCACGATTCTATGCATCCCGCTCGACGATGTCGAGCTTCTGCCTCAGTCTTAGCCCATCAGAGATGTATCGCAGAAGGCCTTCAAAGATAACTTTCAACTGTGCAGCATTTGCATCAACTTGAGCGTGCAGCCGGGCAGACTCGCTTGAAGTCTCTTCACACTCTTTACATTTTAAGGCCGCCTCTTGTTCAAGATGACGGGAGAAGGGAGTGCTCTGCTCGACCCACGCAGCCTGCTGGGTGTTCACAGCCAAGACCTCTGGAGCAGGACGTCCGACCTCGAGTTCATGCAAGCAAGCCTCAATTCTCCTGCAGAGATTAACCCAAGACGCAACGACGCCCTCACTATGAAAGTTCACGAGCGTCGCCAGCATAGGATTAACCTCCGTGGCAAAATCCGCAGCGAATGTGGGAGTCTCCACGTAAAGCTCCTCGATGTAGTCGCTCAACTTGTGCAGACTATTCACAGCGCCTTTGGAAGATGAGCGTTGAGAAAAAGGGCTTGCAGGCATCACGATTCGAGATTCGAACGGAGCTGAAGTTGATATCACTACTGCAAAACAAATCACAGTCAAATGACGGTTCAAGAAATAGATAGGGTCCATGAACAATGGAGTTTACTATACCGGCTGCAGCAGGTAGTAAGGCCGGGAGTACTAGTGGCGCAACTGTTCTTTCGTCTCCTCCTTCGATCTGTAGTGCTGCAATAAAAACAAGGAAGAATTAGAAATGATTTGACTGCCGGTAAAAGAAGAGACATTAGCTGAAGCCTATACTCACCAGCGCCACTAGATGAGGCAATCTCTGACTGGAAAGAGAAGTGTGGGTGTAACACCTGATACAGGTGATAAAAAAGGACTCCTGCAAGGACGCAGTAATGCAATGTCAGTACATGAAGTATACAGCCTACAATGAAATTGATGGGTCACAAATCCGCACCTTCCAGCATTTGAGATGGTACGAGAAAAGGTAGAGGAGCAGTCACCATAAAGGCAGCGACTGGAGATGCTTCCTCGGGTGGCACAACCCAACGCTCATCACACCTGCATTAGAAATAAAGGAAACGCTGTCAGAAAGAAATTAAAAGGGATTGCAGAATAAAGGGGAAAGTAATAACCCAAAATCTACCTGGTGAGTCGCCGGTCGAGACCGCGACAAGGGCGTCATTGGAGGCAGCAAATGCTTTACTCTCCTCTATCGGAATTGTCTCGCCACCCGTAGCCTCATCTCTCGATTCCACGAGAATCGTCATGACACTCGCAGCATCCGGCAACGGCAAGGAGCCGCAAGGAGAAAGAGCGAAGATTGGACCAGTTCCCGACTCTTGAGACAGAGTGGCTACCTCGGGCTCGACAACTGTAGCCATCTCACCCACCGCTACCTCAGGCTCGGCAATTGTAGCCATCTTACCTACCGCTACCTCGGGCTCGGCGATCGTGGCTGTCTCACCAGCCGCTATCTCAGGCTCGGCGGTGGCCGCAACTTCTTCAGCAAGACTCGGCCCTGCAAAATAGGATATATGAGAACCTGAATGTTAAAACTTTGACAAAAGAACCGAATGTCGCGTTACCTTGAATCGGTTTTCCGATTGCTTCCCGAGCCGCACGTGCTGCCTGTCTGTGGGCGGTGGACAAGGCAGCCGGAGCGTCCTCTGAACTAGTAGACGTAGGGGCAACAACGCTGGAACCCGTACCAGCATCCAAAGAGGCGGTACACTCCCTTGCCGCACGCATCCTACGCTTCCTCTCCGCCCGGGCTGTGAGGGAAGATCTTCTAAAGACCTCCGTCAATCGGACGTTATCATCCACGCCAGGAGCTACCTCTGGAGCCGTTATGGTGTCTGTCATCGGTTGCTTGAGTAAAGCCTCTTTTGGCAACCCTGAGGAGGCCGGGACTTCGATGCCTGGCCCGGGAAGAATCCCCGCATCAGCCTGCGGGATCGGCATTGTGGTCCCTGCGATAAAATAAAGCGGGGTCAGGTCACCTATATAAAAAAACGGGAGCGGAGACACGATAAACCGAAGCATACCGATGCCTAAGGATGCTCGAAGTCTTTCTTCTTCCTCAAAAGTCTTGAGAGAAGCTGCGAGAGCTTCTCCAGTGGAAATGCCTGTTAAAGAAGGAAAAGCGTCAGTTAAAACACAATAATAGAAGTACGATGCAATGGCAAAAAATACAACTAATGATTACCTGATCGTGCGAGGATAGCCAACCCCTCTTCGCGGCTTGCCAATCGCTCAGAAGCTGCGATGGCAACCGCCAGATCAGTATCATCTGGTGGCATGAATAAGCACTCATTTATCCCATACTCGCTCAAGCCCTCACTATAAGGAGCATGAGGCTCCTGACCAGATATGACATCGGCAGAGAAGAGCGACTTCTTCTTCCTCTTCTTCGAGCGAGCTCCGGTTGCAGCCAGCACCAGCTTGCGCTTGGTGGGCACTTTAGGACGGCGAGACCCGATATCTGAGCCCACGCCAGATTCAGGTAAAGCTACATTTACCATCTACGCGGTACCACGGGGCACCGATGGAACATCCGCCGTCTCCACAGGAGCACGGGGCAATCCACGCGTAGTGCTTAGCACACGCGGAGGCTCAACAGTAGCAACCTATCTTAGCGGAGGGGGGATAGCGATCTGTCGCTTTAAAAGGACGTTGCGATCACCGGCAGGGGGCGCATTCTTGCGATCGAGCAGCAGCCGCCTCTCTTCCCTGATAACAACACCCATCGCGTGTTGATACCAGTGTTAGTGTTTATGCCCTAGAAGGCCATTACTGTATCATACTAGCTTGTATATTACTTAATGGAAGCTTGGGATATTCACATGTATATAACAGTCTTGCTAAACATGGTAGTATACTACTTGGTTTTTCTATCTTAATATATGAGTGTACGTATTGATAGAGCTCTTAGGATCTTGCTTGTCTACCAGCGTTGTGATGGCAGTCACACTAGTGGGGGCTGGGTAGTCTACAAGCACATCCTTATTCAGGTCCCTGGTCGTTGGATTATCGAGACAGAGCATCGATACTCCGGAGTAGACTGGTGTGTACGTTTCTCATCCCAGTTGGGGAGATGGTCTGTCCCACAGCCGTCAGTACGTCGTACTGGAGATAGTATACAGGTGCTCGTTAGGTTACGGGTACACCGGACAGGACTCACAGGGAACTGTTGGTTGGTTTGATACCAGTCGTCAGTGAACAGTTCCCAGGTGACATGAGTACAGCGTAGTCCGCAGACTTGACACTGCTACTTCGTCTCGAGTGTGTCCCACTGTTCTTAGATTGCTACCCTACCACGGCTCAAAGGAGTCGTGCAAACAGGTAGCAGTTGGGTGCAGTCCCGAGCACTTGGAGGCAGTGGCGGTTAGACAGGATTCGTCCCTCCCGGTATTGGGAGTAGATATCGTGCTGTGTCAGAGAGCCATTACGCAAAGTCCCTGTCCAGGGCAAGCGAGATTTGCTGGTAGGTTCCAGTAGTTTCTCAGGGTGTAATGGGCTTCCCTCCGACACGACTTATACCGCTATTAGGGGACTGACGCTTGCCGCCCCCCTAGGCCCGATATGCGATAGTCTCGGACGAACGGACCGGACTGTATGGAGATTGTCACATCAGACTCAGTAGGAGTTCGGATGGGTTTTCTCATCGGCCTTCTTATCGACAACTACCTAGGGACCGTTACGTACAGCTAGTGCCGCTTGCGGTCTGTGGTTAAACCCACTGCCAGCGTAGTAGTCGAGTCTCTAGAGTCCCACACAGACAGTTTCCTACTCCAGGCGAAACGATTTAGAGGTTGCATGGTTTTGCGACAAAGGGTTCGGACGCATACGTGCGTTTACGCACGTACGACTTTCGGACAGTTTTTACCAGTCGGCTTTGGTTTAAGCCAGTTACTGGTATCCGGTTATTGGATTTTTACAGTCTAAAGTTTTTCCGTATTTTTGCGGATTGGAGGGGCGTTCTCGTAATTGTACGAGAAGCTTCTAGAAGATGTGACTAAGGAGGTTACTTTGGATGAGATTGTGAGTCATGGTGGTGATTCATTCATTTCATTAATGCACATTTATTGCTTAATGACTCATGCTAATGAATATCCACTAGATATTTTATGAAGCATGATTTATCATCACTCTTTATTCTTTTCTCATTATTGAAAATGCTTCATAATATATTATGATACACTCTCTCTCTTCTCATTATCTTATCTCATATTCTCTCTCCTCAAGCTCTCATCTTCAAGATACTAATCCTTAATCCTCATGTGTTGAGATCAAAGGTTTAGTTAGACTTAAGCATCCATAACCTTCACTCTATATCATCCTTTCTTCTTTGATTAGCAATCAAAGTAGATTAGTTACCTCAAGTTAGAGGTGTAGCTTGGTGTTTTGCTCTCGGGTGGATCGTCTACTACCTAGAGAAGGTCGAGGAGAACAAAGGAGGACACAAAGACGAAGGACTAGTTTCGATAGGTATAATCCCTAATCACAAGTGATAAGAAAATCATTGTGTACGGTTATTTATAGTTTAGCTTCGATTTAAGCGGTTAGTCGATGTTCGTTCCTTAAACTTGATCGTTTTTGTTATTTCCGCCTCCCCACAAGTACTGGGGTGTACTACATCGACTTACAGTGGTATCAGAGCCTCGCTAAACAATAAATAACTTAATTGCAAATTTGTACGAATTTCGAACGGAAAAACGAAGCCGGAAAACCCTAAATCTGTTCAGTTTCTGTCGAACTTAAAATGAAGTCCTAAAATTTTTCAGGTGTGCTCAGAAAGCTAGAAAGGAGTCCAGGAGAACACCCAAGAAATTCGAGCCCATGAATCAGCAACTCGGCCGCGGAAGCGCGGCGGATCGGTAGGATCCGCCGCCCTTCCGCGGCGCCTTAGCCGAGTCATGGACTCATCTTTCTTGTGTGGGTCCCCTGTGATATTTGGGGTTTTCTGGAATATTTAATATTTGCTCAGGTTACTGTTTAACAGAGCAGATTTTGGAGCAATATTGATGTTGTTTAATCGATCGAAATGTACAGTATTTGCATATTGGATTATATCTGTGATTGTTTAATGTGTTCGTAAACCTCCCCCAACTGCTAGTATGTCGGTTGGCAGGGGGTTGCACATTTCTGAAATGGTTATATCTGTTTGTGCATATAAACTGTATTGGACTGTTGTGGTGTATAGCCGGGGTTTGCAATGGGTTATTGTATAATTCATTTGTTGTAAATGTAATTTGTTGTAATATTATTTTTGCGGGGCACTTCCAGGTTGCGGTTGTAGCCACCGTTGTATTATTTCATTTTACTGTTTTTGCTCCTAGGACTGACCCAAGGTAGGGTACACAGACTGCCGGGTGGGTAGTTTGCCGTACCCGTAGGGGTCGAGGGTGGGGTAACGGCTATTCATCACAACTGTGTAATCTGTCTTTTCTTGCAGGGTCAAAAGAAATACAGATTGCTTGCAAATCCAATATTGTTTATCTGTGTTCTGGAATGAATATCATTGCGTCAGACGAATGTAAAATATCTATATTTATGATAGCTATTTAGACGCCACTTATGTTTTACACCCGCGCTAGCCCAGCCCCCGCTCTGTCGTTAGTTAAGTAACCTAACGGGTGATGACGGGACCCAGTGGCGAATGCGGATGGCATAAGAGGACGTTATATTTTCGTTGTTTTCTGCAATGATAGGTTAATGATGGGACGCATTATCTATAATGCAAAGTAAAACAAACCAAAGTTTAAATCGTTGGAACAATTTAAAAGAAACCACTCGGTTAATTTTAAAAACAGATATTTTTAAATGCGGAGCTTTAACCACTCCTTTTAAAAGCTATCAGGTTCCTTCGGTTATATCAAGTTCACTACGTTCACGGTTTCGCCAAAACCAGTCGTAGCCCTCCATCATTTCATTTGGGTATTCAGTAGTATTCAAGCTATGCAGTTTTGGCCAACGTAATGGCATAGTGTTTGGTAGCTGCTGGATATTCATTTGTTGCATAGATAGATGAGTTGGTTTGGGACAGTCGTATTATCATTTGGCCAATGTCAGGGATATATACGGATGGGTTCAAATTAACAAGATAATGATGGGTAGAACTTGACATGTGACTTATGACATTTTGACCAACGCCAAGGTCATAAAAGCATGGGGTAAAAACTTATATCGGGAATTTCTAAAGAAACTGAAATTTGCAAAGAACCAAGTGCATACCATTTTGAGTTTGATGAATGTTGGTAGCATTCCTACAACATTATCAGACAATGATATTTGGATCCCGATCCTACTGTGAGTATATGATACTTATCAGGATATTCGTCACTTAACGATCAATGCTATAAACCTAGTAGGTGTCCAGAAAAGTGTCAGCGGGGTTACGCCCCCAGAGAAAAGAGGTTATTTAATTAAGGAACTTCGCGAAAGCGTTGGAAAACCTCCCTCGAAGTATCGACACCGGCCTGGCTGAACGGTTAAGCAAGTATTGTACGGTGAGAATAGTCTTGGCTAATTCTTCTTTTATGGTTTGAGGAAGGATTCGAGAAACAGTGGGAGCCATCCAGTTTAGATAAACTAAAAACCACTCTAAACTTGCAAGAGCATCATGCTAAAGAGTTTTCTTCTCTCTCTCCTAATTGCAGCGACCCTGAAAATGACTGGACTTAAGTTACTTTTAGAGAAAAATATACTGACAGGGCCAAACTATAAAGATTGGCTGCGGAATGTCAAAATGGCTTTGACCTATGACAAACTGGGGTACGTCCTCACCGCTACGGCACCTGCTGTCCCTGGTCCCAAATCCAGCAATGCGGATAAGGAAATCCGCAAAACCTGGGATTTAGATTGCACGAGAGCCAAGTGCATCGTGCTTGCCTCGATGAACAATGAACATCAGAGGAGGCACGAGGATATGGACCTTGATGGCATATTTCTCCATACAAAGGAACTTTATGGAGAGCAATCTCGTATAGCAAGATACAAGACCTCAAAGAACTTGTTTCGAGCGAGGTTGGCTGCCGGGTCATCAGTAGGTGAACATGTCCTACAGATGATCAGCTATATTGAAGAGCTCGCAGACCTTGGGACGACTTTGGATAATGAGCTCTATACAGACCTTATTCTCCAGTCCCTTCCTCACACCTACGCCCAGTTTATCCTGAACTTCAACCTTCAAAGAAAAGAAGTTGAACTTCCGGAACTCCTGAACATGTTAAGGAGTGCAGAGGGCACCTTGAAGACATCAAGGGAAACACCCGCTATGTTTGTTGGCGGTGCATCTTCTTCCGGGTCCAAGGCTAGGGCCAAAGGAAGGAAGAAGAAGGCCGCACCCAGACCTAGAGGAGGTGTTAGTAAGGTGGGAGGGAAGGGAAAGAAAAAGAAAGCAGTACCGATAGTTGGTCAGGATGAGTGCTTCCATTGTCACAGGAAAGGGCACTGGAAGAAGGATTGCAAGGCGTGGAATGCCAAGAACCAGGAACCGAAGCAAGCTGTGGCTTCGACTTCAGGTGTGTTTGTAATTGAGAATTGTCTGTCGATCAACTCTACTTCCTGGGTATTGGATACCGGATCAGGATCTCATATTTGCAATTCATTGCAGGCACTGAGAAACCGTAGAGTGCTGAAGGAAGGTGATATGATCCTCAGGGTTGCTAACGGAGCTAGCGTGGGAGCTGCGTCCGTCGGGGATTATCACCTAGGATTGACGAGTGGACACATTTTGGTTTTACATAACTGTTATTTTGTACCCAGCTTAACGTGTAATATCATATCAGTTTCCTTGTTATCAAATAAAGGTTATGATTTCACGTTTGTAAGAGATGTTGTCAACATCCACCTTAATCATGGTTTGATTGGGTCCGGTACATTAAATAACGGCATATATGTTTTAAACCAACTCCAAATTTTCAATGTCCAGAACACACTAAAAAGAAAGTCTCCAGATTTGAATAAAGCTTTCTTATGGCATTGTAGACTGGGTCACATCAATGAGAGAAGGTTGACTAAGTTGCATAGAGAAGGATATTTGGACTCGTTCGAATATCAATCTTATGACACTTGTCAATCCTGTCTCAAAGGAAAGATGACAAAGACTCCATTTACTGGACAAGGTCTAAGAGCGAGCGAGCTCTTAGGACTCATACACAGCGATGTATGCGGTCCAATGTCTACACATGCGAGAGGTGGTTATTCCTACTTCATTACTTTTACAGATGATTTCTCTAGGTATGGATATGTTTTCTTAATGAAGCATAAATCAGAGGCCTTTGAGAAATTCCTGGAATTCAAGAATGAAGCGGAAAACCAAACAGGCAAAAGTATTAAGACACTAAGATCTGATCGAGGTGGAGAATACTTAAGTGCCGAGTTCCTAGGTTACCTAAAAGAGAAAGGAATTCTCTCTCAGCTTACTCCTCCATACACTCCACAGCATAACGGTGTATCGGAGAGACGGAATCGAACCCTATTGGATATGGTACGATCCATGATGAGTAATGCTAAGTTACCGCGATCTTTCTGGGGATATGCGCTAGAATCAGCGGCATATATTTTGAACAGAGTTCCTACCAAAACTGTGCCTACCACACCATATCAGATGTGGAGTGGGAAGAAACCCTATCTTCAGTATATAAGGATTTGGGGATGTCCAGCTTTTGTCAAAAAGCAGTTTGTGGACAAGCTCGAGGCACGATCAGTAAAATGTAAGCTTGTAGGATATCCAAAGAACTCCAAGGGATATTGCTTCTATTACGCAGAGGAACAAAAGGTTTTTGTTTCTCGTAATGCCCATTTTCTAGAACAACAAGTTTTAGAAAAGGATACAAATGGGAGCGAAATAGAACTGGAAGAAATTCCAGAACCACAAGCTGCTACTGAAAGTTTGGTAGAACCAGAGGTTCAAGAAGAACAGAACATTCCCGCACCCCTCCGCAGGAGTAGTAGGCCGTCTCATCCACCTGAGAGATACTGCGGTTTTCTCATAGACGGGGATAGAGAGGATTGCATCATAAATGATGATGAACCTACTGACTTCCAGCAGGCCATCCAGAGCGGCGACTCGGTACGATGGCTAGATGCAATGCGGACCGAAATGGAGTCCATGTACACCAACAAAGTATGGACTTTGGACTTTGCTCCAGATGGGGTAAAACCCATAGGATGCAAATGGATCTTCAAGAAAAAGATTGGTGTAGATGGACAGGTGGAAACCTATAAGGCTAGACTTGTTGCAAAGGGTTTTCGTCAAAGACCTGGTTTGGACTATGACGAAACTTTTTCTCCAGTGGCTATGCTCAAATCCATTCGGGTCCTTCTTGCTATTGCTGCCTTCCATGATTATGAAATCTGGAAGATGGACGTAAAGACGGCTTTTCTAAATGGAAATTTAGAAGAGAGCGTCTATATGGATCAGCCAGAGGGTTTCAATCAGAGTGGGAGCAGCGGGAAAGTATGCAAGCTGCTTAAGTCCATTTACGGACTAAAGCAGGCATCGCGGAGTTGGAACATCTGTTTTGATGAGACAGTCAAAGAATATGACTTTATCAAAAATCCAGATGAACCGTGCATATATAGTAAAGTTGTGGCCAGAAGTGTCGTATTCCTCGTCTTGTACGTGGATGACATTCTATTGATAGGAAATGACATTCCTATGCTACAATCTGTCAAAGGATTCTTGTCACACAGGTTCTCCATGAAAGACCTGGGTGATGCCTCTTACATTCTGGGGATCCGGATCTATCGTGATAGATCCAAAAGGATGTTGGGACTTTCGCAGTCCAGGTATATCGACACTGTACTGAAAAGATTCAGTATGGAAGATTCTAAGCGCGGTAATCTACCGGCTTGTCACGGAATCACCCTCTCCAAAGAGATGTCTCCCAAGACTGATTTGGAAAGGGAACCCATGTCTATTATACCCTACGCTTCTGCGGTAGGTTCTATAATGTATGCGATGTTGTGTACCAGACCAGATGTAGCTTACGCACTAAGCGTGGTAAGCCGGTATCAGTCAGACCCAGGGGAGAACCACTGGAGAGCAGTAAAGAACATTCTCAAGTACCTGAGGAGGACTAAGGAGATGTTCTTGGTTTACGGCGGAAAAGACCTCAGGTTGGAGGCCTTTGCTGATTCCGGCTTCCAGAGTGATAAGGACGATTCCAAGTCCATGTCGGGTTATGTCTTTACCCTCAATGGAGGGGCGGTGTGCTGGAAGAGCTCCAAGCAGGACACCGTTGCTGACTCGACGATGGAAGCGGAGTATATAGCTGCTTGCGATGCCGCAAAAGAAGCAGTCTGGATGAAGAAGTTCCTAATAGAACTTCAGGTGGTTCCTACCATAGTTGATCCAATACCTCTGTATTGCGACAACAACGGAGCTATAGCCTTAGCGAAGGAACCAAGGTCCCATCAGAAGTCCAGACACATCTTGAGGCGGTATCACCTGATCAGGAAGATCATTGATCGTCAGGAGATCGAGGTTCGGAGAGTTGCTTCAGAAGAGAACATTGCTGATCCATTCACAAAGGCCCTTCCTCAGATTCAGTTCGAGCGGCTACTCGAGATCATCGGTCTTCGATACGCCAGTACATGGCCCTAGTGCAAGTGGGAGATTGTTAGTGTTTATGCCCTAGAAGGCCATTACTGTATCATACTAGCTTGTATATTACTTAATGGAAGCTTGGGATATTCACATGTATATAACAGTCTTGCTAAACATGGTAGTATACTACTTGGTTTTTCTATCTTAATATGTGAGTGTACGTATTGATAGAGCTCTTAGGATCTTGCTTGTCTACCAGCGTTGTGATGGCAGTCACACTAGTGGAGGCTGGGTAGTCTACAAGCACATCCTTATTCAGGTCCCTGGTCGTTGGATTATCGAGACAGAGCATCGATACTCCGGAGTAGACTGGTGTGTACGTTTCTCATCCCAGTTGGGGAGATGGTCTGTCCCACAGCCGTCAGTACGTCGTACTGGAGATAGTATACAGGTGCTCGTTAGGTTACGGGTACACCGGACAGGACTCACAGGGAACTGTTGGTTGGTTTGATACCAGTCGTCAGTGAACAGTTCCCAGGTGACATGAGTACAGCGTAGTCCGCAGACTTGACACTGCTACTTCGTCTCGAGTGTGTCCTACTGTTCTTAGATTGCTACCCTACCACGGCTCAAAGGAGTCGTGCAAACAGGTAGCAGTTGGGTGCAGTCCCGAGAACTTGGAGGCAGTGGCGGTTAGACAGGATTCATCCCTCCCGGTATTGGGAGTAGATATCGTGCTGTGTCAGAGAGCCATTACGCAAAGTCCCTGGCCAGGGCAAGCGAGATTTGCTGGTAGGTTCCAGTAGTTTCTCAGGGTGTAATGGGCTTCCCTCCGACACGACTTATACCGCTATTAGGGGACTGACGCTTGCCGCCCCCCTAGGCCCGATATGCGATAGTCTTGGACGAACGGACCGGACTGTATGGAGATTGTCACATCAGACTCAGTAGGAGTTCGGATGGGTTTTCTCATCGGCCTTCTTATCGACAACTACCTGGGGACCGTTACGTACAGCTAGTGCCGCTTGCGGTCTGTGGTTAAACCCACTGCCAGCGTAGTAGTCGAGTCTCTAGAGTCCCACACAGAGAGTTTCCTACTCCAGGCGAAACGATTTAGAGGTTGCATGGTTTTGCGACAAAGGGTTCGGACGCATACGTGCGTTTACGCACGTACGACTTTCGGACAGTTTTTACCAGTCGGCTTTGGTTTAATCCAGTTACTGGTATCCGGTTATTGGATTTTTACAGTCTAAAGTTTTTTCGTATTTTTGCGGATTGGAGGGGCGTTCTCGTAATTGTACGAGAAGCTTCTAGAAGATGTGACTAAGGAGGTTACTTTGGATGAGATTGTGAGTCATGGTGGTGATTCATTCATTTCATTAATGCACATTTATTGCTTAATGACTCATGCTAATGAATCACCACTAGATATTTTATGAAGCATGATTTATCATCACTCTTTATTCTTTTCTCATTATTGAAAATGCTTCATAATATATTATGATACACTCTCTCTCTTCTCATTATCTTATCTCATATTCTCTCTCCTCAAGCTCTCATCTTCAAGATACTAATCCTTAATCCTCATGTGTTGAGATCAAAGGTTTAGTTAGACTTAAGCATCCATAACCTTCACTCTATATCATCCTTTCTTCTTTGATTAGCAATCAAAGTAGATTAGTTACCTCAAGTTAGAGGTGTAGCTTGGTGTTTTGCTCTCGGGTGGATCGTCTACTACCTAGAGAAGGTCGAGGAGAACAAAGGAGGACACAAAGACGAAGGACTAGTTTCGATAGGTATAATCCCTAATCACAAGTGATAAGAAAATCATTGTGTACGGTTATTTATAGTTTAGCTTCGATTTAAGCGGTTAGTCGATGTTCGTTCCTTAAACTTGATCGTTTTTGTTATTTCCGCCTCCCCACAAGTACTGGGGTGTACTACATCGACTTACAACCAGGCCACGTGTACGTTAAGGGCCCTCGGGACGCAACTTGGCTCGCTAATGAAGAAGTGAGAGACCGTATTCAAGCACATGAAGTGATGCAGCAAACCCCGTATTCCCTCTCTGGTGGCAGCGGGTTCTACCAAGAAAGCCTCCAGCTGGACCCCCTGATTATAACTCAGCTACTGGGCAAAATGATGGGGGTTGTATCTCATGAATAGCGCCGCATCATTTTGCCTGAATATGAGAAAGCCCGGCCGGATGGAGTATAAATGGAGAATCTCCCGGGCTTTCAACACGGAGGCCCCGTCCTTAAAAACGTCGCGCAATGCCAGCATCGAATTGGAAGTTTCCTGGCCGATCGTCAGGACTTTGTCCGTGAAAGACATACCATCTCCGAACGTACTCGGACAAAGAAGCAAGCCCCTAGCTTCCCGCTGTGACGGACACACGATGGACGCGTCAACCAGCCGCATAATTCGCGGGAACATGCATTTCTCGTAAAACGAAGGTCTCTTGTGAATGCCAAAGACCCAAAGCACGTGCATCTCCATCCACGAAGTAAAGTAATGCATCGGGAAGTTGGCAGCATGCACCCCCGTTTCAGTGGTATCCGCAGCTACGCTAAGACCGTGGTATAGGTGGGCTAACCCGGTGATCTCGATGGCCACTTGTATTCCTGAAACCATACGATGCGCGGGGTAGAAGACAGAGGGCCTCATGTAACGAGGATGCATCGGGAGCATGAACCAACTCAACCATAGCCCAAGAACCCCAAGAAAAAACGCCTCCTCATCAATGCCCGTGGCGGCGATTTCTGACAAAGGGATGACCGCAGCGTCAGGAAGAAAGAAGCCCTTCTGATCAGTTTCCAGTACCGGCTAACGGTCCAAGCCAAAGCCGAAGGGATCATCGAGCTTGGAAAACTTTTCGCCTCGTTGCGACGAAATCTCCGGGAGAAGAAACCGGGCAATAAATTCCGCAAAACTGACCCCGCGACCTCCGGATTCTAGGAAGAGGCACCCGTACATGTTCAACTCTTTTATCAAACTGGGGAATTGGTGCTGAATGGCATTCTCTGGTGTAAGGCCCATCACCGCCGGCTTGGTGGCAAAAACATATTCATCTAGAGGAAGCAACTCCTCGTAGTACTCCTCCCTAATCGGTAGACTGGAAACCTCAGCAAATTCTTCTAAGGCGATAGAGACTTCTCTGTCCAGTAGAAGGAAAGTATAGGTTGGGATGTTCTACTGCTCCAAGAACGCCTTAATCCACTATGTGGGAGGAGCTGAATACTGGAACAATGAAGCATAAACCGCAGGGTGTAGGCCGAGCTTCAGCAGCTGCATTTTCTTCGCTGACAAGATGTACCTGGCCCACTGCAAATATTCGGCCGGACGACGGGGAGTTAGCCCGATGTTGTAGGGTTGTCCCCAAGGGCACGACTCGCCCTGGCATATGCGCCACCCCAGGGTATCCAAAGCCACCGGCAGCTGCATGGGTATGGCGGCAATCGAAGGTTGAAGAAGACCCTCCGAAGTCCAATTGACAACCTCCACGGCATAGTTCAACGGGGGTGCATCTGCATATGGAATCGCCGAGATCGGCTCCGACGGCGTCGCACAAGAGAAGCTTTGTCGACCTCTGATAATCTGGTCATACCATCTGCCCCACAAGTGGAGATTTTGTGTTCCAGGTCACGATCTTTGATGAGCACGAGAACCTCCCGGTCCACAGGTGCCTCAGGGAATCCTCCCTCTGAATGGACGAATGGAAACGTGGCATCGAAAGACATGTCGCCTGCAAGAAAAGGGGGGACAGAAGTCAATTGTCGGTGCAATAATTCAATTTTCTGACACTTGGTACTTTAAAAGTTGTACCACACTGCAATGCAGTGGAAGGGGAAACAAAGGGGGACCCACAAAATCTAGATGACAATTCATCGATTAAAAATTAATAAAACAGCCTCATCATTGGATGAGACTGTCAACTAATGAGGAAATCCTCAAGGAAATTCTCATTGAATGAGAATTCCCTCGGGAAAAGGAGAAAATCTCCCTTTGAGAGCAAAGCTCTATGACAGAGTGACACTTGTCAAACTCTGATCATGAATGAATAAAATTCCTTAAAGAGCCTGGCTCTGTAATGATGAAGGAAAAATCCATCAAGGATTAATTAAAATTTTTTATGAATTAAAAATTCTGGGATCTTCAAGATCCATGAAAAAACTCTTAAGCGTGCTTCATCAAAGATCAAGAAATCTACATATTATCAAAGAGCAGAGCTCTGATTCATGGGCTAAGAAACCCCAAGAAAAGATCTCTTTAGATCTATGGGTTCATGAGAGCAAAGCTCTGTTGATGGAACCCTAAATGGGTTTTCTTTAGATCAAAGATCTATGAAGAGCATGGCTCTGTAAAACCCTAATTTATTAAAAATTAATTTTTTTAAAACTTTACCTAAGTTTTGATAGAGTTCTGACTCTTAAAAAGTTCTTAAACTGAAAAGCAATGTTCTGAATAAAAATTCTCAAGAAAGAAGATGGAAATCATCTATGGGACCAAAGGTCCTATTTATAGGCATTGAACCACCTCTTCAACTTCTGAGTTGATCCAAGGGCTCCGATGTTGCCACCGCTGCACTCACGTGTGCTCCACGTGAGCGCAACGGTGGGGGGGCATTTGTTTCCCCCAATCATAGTAAAGCTCTGTTTTGAAATTCAAAATTCAAAAATTGAAGCAACGCTTTAGATCCAGCGCTAGGTGCATTGGGCGCCATGTGTCAAACACAGACACACTAGCGCCAGGTGCGCTGCGCCCTAGGCAGCACACCCCCAATCAGAGCAAAGCTCTGTTTTAAAATTCAAAATTCAAAAGAATTGAAGCAACACTTCAGATCCAGCGCTCTGCGTTGCGCGCCATGTGTCAAACACGGGTGCGCTAGCGCAGTTGCGCTGCGCCCTGCGCTGTGTGCCACGTGTCAAACACGGGTGCGCTAGCGCAGTTGCGCTGCGCGCCACGTGTCAGACGTAGGTGCGCTAGCGCAAAGTGTGCTACGCTCTAAGCAGCGCACCACGTGCAAAGCACGGGTGCGTCAGCGCTGGAATTAAAAATTCCCCACCGTTAGATCAAAAGATCTAATAATGATAAATCATTAATCAGAATTAAAATTCTGTTATGGAAAGATTTTCTCGATCTTGTTAAAAACAAGAAGATTTCCTTCTGTAAAACAGAAGCCTAGGATCAAAGATCCAACGGTAGGGAAACATCCCCAAATCAATCAGAGAAACATCTCTTTAACTGATTTAACAAATCAACTTGCCCTATACAAAGGCCCCAAGACTTCAAGTCTGGTATAGAGAAACCCCCCTGCAAACTTGGAGAAAACTCAAAGAGAAAGAAAAGCAAGCTTTTGGTGAGAGAAGATCATTTTCTTCAAGGTAAAGAACATGATTCTTGAACACAGAGATGAAATCATCTCATAAAAGAAGAACTATCTTCTAAATAGGATCATAGATCTACAAAAGACCAAGGTCTTTTGATAAAAATGAGATCAGAGATCTTATTGTAAAAACTAAAAAAAGAAGTATTCACTTCATTTACAGATCATTGATCTACAGAGACAGTGCCTTTTTATAAATAAGAACTTCTGTTCTTGAACCTTGAGGCAAAGCCTTCTTTAAAGGGAGAACACAAACTTGTTCTCTGATCATAAATTTGATCAAATGCGCTTTGCGCTACTGAAAAGTGCCTTGCACTCCTGAACTGCGCTTTTGCGCTTATTGGACAGGCGCTCAGCGCCAAAGCATGCCACGTGTCAATCATAGACACAGCTTGCGCTTTGTGCTTCTGAAACAGGGCACTGCGTCCATGGACTGGCGCTCAGCGCCAAGCGCACCACGTGTCACTGACTGGTGCGCCATTAAATCAGCGCAAAGCGCTCACAAATTGAAAGCGCAATGCGCTAATAAATTAGAGCTTAGCGCTAAGCGTGACACGTGTCATTTTCATGTGCGCTACCCGACAGAAAGGCAATGCGCTCTTTAATTGGCGCAAAGCACCTGGCGCGCCACGTGGCGCACTGTCAGAACACACATTGTTCTAATAAATGCTATGCATTCAATACAAGAAAAAAATTGTCAGGATCTGATGCTCTGCATTATTAAAAGGGCTAAGCCTAAATAAAGGCTCAACAGCCCAGAGCAATAAAATGTTAAAACATTTTAATCTTACTGGACTTAGCCCAATTCTGGCCATAAGTCCTCAACTTATATTTAATTGAGCCCATCTGCTTATGAATATTCAACAGATCTTAGTTCCAAGCTGGACTACATATCTTTCAACCAACTCACATATGTTTGAGGGTACATCTCTTTACTCCTTGATATCTGTCGTTGTAATCCTTCAACGTATTCAGAGAGGTGACGGGTCCCGAAAACCACACATTACTACAGACTGTGGGGTCCTTAAACTCATGGACTACGATGTCCTTAAACCTTATACACTAGGATGTCTCTAAACCGGACTATGGGGTCCTTAAACTCATGGACTACGATGTCCTTAAACCTTATAGACTATGATGTCTCTAAACCGGACTGTGGGGTCCTTAAACTGTGGACGATGTCCCCGACAATGGCGCCAAAAACTTGGTCGAAACCCACGGTGACGTGCTTTTGGAGAATAAGGTCAATATTGGATATGTCGGTTTTTGTCGGAATAATAGTGCACGACGTGAGTATCGAGTTTAAAAATACCGCAAGTGCACGGTGCGTTGAAGCAAGCCGGCAAGCACGGGTTGAACCACAAATCACGACATCAAATTTAGTTACGGATCAAATAGTTGGAAAATGGTGTTTTGTCACGTTTTAGTGTAATACCTAAAAGAAACAAGGTTTTGGGATACGAAAACTTATGCTAAGGTTCAGTAAGAGTGAAATATGACATTTACCCCCAACTCTCCATTTTGATTCAAGATTCATTTCTTTCTAGTTTCCATTCGAATAGCGAAAGCATGTCGTATTTATCCGAGAAATGTATCGGAATGAAATACGTTATCAAGGTTAGAAAAACAGAAACTAACAAGAATGAGATTGAGAATGGAGTGGATATGGAATTAGTTAAGTGAAGTAGCAAGCATAGAGTATATGCAAGAATGCTATATATCCTATCTAGCTAGTTGCGACACATAACTTAATTCTGTATTCACGCCTACTTAAAATCGTAATATAGCAACGATAAAATGTAAAGAAAGGATAGGATATATGTTAAAGGTTGATTTGCAGCCATTCAAAACGATATATCCTATCAAGAAAAACATAATAAACTTGCGATGTTAAGAAAAGAAGTGAAAAAGTGCAAGAATCAAAAGGGAGGGGTTGGAAGTAAAGTCATACCACATCCTACCTCACCATAACCCAAGAATAACTACTCACACATCATCATAGCAATACACAACTGAATAATGAAAAGAAATGACAAAATAAGAAAAAGAGATACAAGAATCAAAGTTGAATATAATGAAGATTTATTGCAATGGTTCAAAATACATGTAAATGAGTTCAACTACCAAAATCTAATCTTGCAAGCTCAAAAGGAGAGGTTGCAAGACCATAGGAAGGCAAAGAACTCAACCTAATTCCAAGAGCTACAAGAATTTTAATAAGAGATTACAAGTATGCAAAAAGTTCTCCCTTGACCTCAAGTCTGGATCTGCTATTTACAGAGAAATCAAAAGCAAAAGTTGTAGGTGAAAATAGACTAACGTGACCACCAGGGACCCACAAAATTCGAACGAGCCAAAATGGAGCCCACTTGGCCATAATTTGTGGCCAATCTGAATAAAATTGCGGCCAAGAAGTCGAGTCTGGGTCCCACTAAGCTTCAGTAGTCATCTGGTCTCATGGGTATCTCATGGTATTTGCAAATTTTTTTATGTAGCACATGTGAGAATTCTGGAGCTAAATCACAGAGAATGGGTGAAGTGGGTGAGTGTGTGTTCACACTTCAAATCATATGTTAATCACTTGTTTACCACTTGCATCACTCATCATTATTGTACCAAACCAGCTCCTATGGTTCATGCATCTTCACAAAGGTTCACACAAGTATGTGTTGGACCATTTCACACTTATACTTTGTCAACACACATGTTTATGTTGCAAACTCATTTCAATTATGGATCTGTATTCCTTCTTGTTTGCAGTTCAGCAAAAAATCCGTCATTTTGTGCATGTCGCGTACAAAAACCCATGTTTCCATTTGCGTACTTGTACTCTGTATAAATGAGCAGACAAGGATTAAATAGCACTGTTTATTGACAAAATGATAAAAATGGGCGGTATTAAAATGCAATAAATTGTGCCGAACAACTACGATATCCTTAAACCTTATAGACTACGAAGTCTCTAAACCGGACTGTGGGGTCCTTAAACTCATGGACGACGACGTCCTTAAACCTTATAGATTACGATGTCTCTAAACCCGACTGTGGGGTCCTGAGACTTATGGACTGCGATGTCCTTAAACCTTATAGACTACGACGTCTCTAAACCGGACTGTGGGGTCCTTAGACTCATGGACTACGATGCCCTTAAACCTTATAGACTACGATGTCTCTAAACCGGACTGTGGGGTCCTTAAACTCATGGACTACGATGTCCTTAAACCTTATAGACTACGACGTCTCTAAACCGGACTATGGGGTCCTTAAACTCAAGGACAACGATGTCCTTAAACCTTATAGACTACGATGTCTCTAAACCGGACTGTGTGGTCCTTAAACTCATGGACAACGATATCCTTAAACATTATAGACTACGATGTCTCTAAACCGGACTGTGGGGTCCTTAAACTCATGGACTACGATGTCCTTGAACCTTATAGACTACGATATCTCTAAACCGGACTGTAAGGTCCTTAAACTCATGGACTACGATGTCCTTAAACCTTCTAGACTACGACGTCTCTAAACCAGACTGTGGGGTCCTTAAACCTCATAGACTACGATGTCACTAAACCGGAAAGTGGGGTCCTTAAACTCATGGACTACGATGTCCTTAAACCTTATAGACCACGATGTCTCTAAACCGGACCGTGGGGTCCTTAAACTCATGGACTACGATGTCCTTAAACCTTATAGACTATGATGTCTCTAAACCAGACTGTGGGGTCCTTAAACTCATGGACAACGATGTCCATAAACCTTATAGACTACGATGTCTCTAAACCGGACTGTGGGGTCCTTAAACTCATAGACTACGATGTCCTTAAACCTTATAGACTACGATGTATCTAAACCGGACTGTGGGGTCATTAAACTCATGGAATGCGATGGTCTTAAACCTTATAGACAACGACGTCCCTAAACCGGACTGTGGGGTCCTTAAACTCATAGACTACGATGTCCTTAAACCTTATAGACTACGACGTATCTAAACCGGACTGTGGGGTCCTTAAACTCATGGACTACGATGTCCTTAAACCATATAGACAACGACGTCTCTAAATCGGACTGTGGGGTCCTTAAACTCATGGACTACAATGTCCTTAAACCTTATAGACTACAACGTCTCTATAAACCGGACTGTGGGGTCCTTAAACTCATGGACTACGTTGTCCTTAAACCATATAGACTACGACGCCTCTAAACCGAACTGTGGGGTCCTTAAACTCATGGACTACGATGTCCTTAAACCTTATAGACTACGATGTCTCTAAACCGGACTGTGGGGTCCTTAAACTCATGGACTACGATGTCCTTAAACTTTATATACTACGACGTCTCTAAACTGGACTGTGGGGTCCTTAAACTCCTGGACAACGATGTCCTTAAAACTTATAGACTATGATGTCTCTAAACCGGACTGTGGGGTCCATAAACTCATGGACTATGATGTCCTTAAACCTTATTGAATACGACGTCTCTGAACCGGACTGTGGGGTCTTTAAACTGATGGACTACGATGTCCTTAAACCTTATAGATTACGATGTCTGTAAACCGGACTGTGGGCTACTTAAACTCATGGACTACGATGTCCTTAAACCATATAGAGTACGATGTCTCTACACCGTACTGTGGGGTCCTTAAACTCATGGACTATGATGTCCTTAAACCTTATAGACTACGACGTCTCTAAACCGGGCTGTGGGGTCCTTAAACTTATGGACTAGGATGTCTTTAAACCTTATAGACTATGATGTCTCTAAACCAGACTGTGGGGTCCTTAAACTCATGGAGATGTCCATAAACCTTATAGACTACGACGTCTCTAAACCAAATTGTGGGGTCCTTAAACTCATGGACTACGATGTCCTTAAACCTTATAGACTAAGACGTCTCTATACCAGACTGTGGGGTCCTTAAACTCATGGACTACGATGTCCTTAAACCTTGTAGACTTCGATGTCTCTAAACTGGACTGTGGGGTCCTTAAACTCATGAACTACGATGTCCTTAAACCTTATAAACTACGACGTCTCTAAACCGGACTGTGGAGTCCTTAAACTCATGGACTACGATGTCCTTAAACCTTATAGACTGCGATGTCTCTAAACCGGACTGTGGGGTCCTTAAACTCATGGACTACGAAGTCCTTAAACCTTATAGACTACGATGTCTCTAAACCGGACTGTGGGGTCCTTAAACTCATGGACTACGATGTCCTTAAACCTTATAGACTACGACGTCTCTAAACCGGACTATAGGGTCCTTAAACTCAAGGACTACGATGTCCTTAAACCTTATAGACTACGATGTCTCTAAACAGGACTGTGTGGTCCTTAAACTCATGGACTACGATGTCCTTAAACATTATAGACTACGATGTCTCTAAACCGGACTGTGGGGTCCTTAAACTCATGGACTATGATGTCCTTGAACCTTATAGACTACGATGTCTCTAAACCGGACTGTGGGGTCCTTAAACTCATGGGCTACGATGTCCTTAAACCTTATAGACTACGACATCTCTAAACCGGACAGTGGGGTCCTTAAACTCATGGACTACGATGTCCTTAAACCATATAGACTACGACGTCTCTAAACCGGATTGTGGGGTCCTTAAACCTCATAGACTACGATGTCTCTAAACCGGAAAGTGGGGTCCTTAAACTCATGGACTATGATGTCCTTAAACCTTATAGACTACGATGTCTCTAAACCGGACTGTGGGGTCCTTAAACTCATGGACTACGATGTCCTTAAACCTTATAGACTATGACGTCTCTAAACCGGACTGTGGGGTCCTTAAACTCATGGAATACGATGTCCTTTAACCTTATAGACTACGACGTCCCTAAACCGGACTGTGGAGTCCTTAAACTCATAGACTACGGTGTCCTTAAACCTTATAGACTACGATGTATCTAACCGGACTGTGGGGTCCTTAAACTCATGGACTACGATGTCTTTAAACCTTATAAATTACGACGTCTCTAAATCGGACTGTGGGGTCCTTAAACTCATGGAATACAATGTCCTTAAACCTTATAGACTACAACGTCTCTATAAACCGGACTGTGGGGTCCTTAAACTCATGGACTACGTTTTCCTTAAACATTATAGACTACGACGCCTCTAAACCGAACTATGGGGTCCTTAAACTCATGGACTACGATGTCCTTAAACCTTATAGACTACGATGTCTCTAAACCGGACTGTGGGGTCCTTAAACTCATGGACTACGATGTCCTTAAACCTTATATACTACGACGTCTCTAAACCGGACTGTGGGGTCCTTAAACTCCTGGACTACGATGTCCTTAAAACTTATAGACTACGATGTCTCTAAACCGGACTGTGGGGTCCTTAAACTCATAGACTATGATGTCGTTAAACATTATAGAATACGACGTCTCTAAATCGGACTGTGGGGTCTTTAAACTGATGGACTATGATGTCCTTAAACCTTATAGACTACGATGTCTCTAAACCGGACTGTGGGGTCCTTAAACTCATGGACTACGATGTCCTTAAACCTTATAGACTATGATGTCTCTAAACCGGGCTGTGGGGTCTTTAAACTAATGGACTATGATGTCCTTAAACCTTATAGACTACGGCGTCTCTAAACCGGGCTGTGGGGTCCTTAAACTCATGGACTATGATGTCTTTAAACCTTATAGACTACGATGTCTCTAAACCGGACTGTGGGGTCCTTAAACTCATGGTCTACGATGTCCATAAACCTTATAGACTACGACGTCTCTAAACCGGACTGTGGGGTCCTTAAACTCATGGACTACGATGTCCTTAAACCTTATAGACTAAGACGTCTCTAAACCAGACTGTGGGGTCCTTAAACTCATGAACTACGATGTCCTTAAACCTTATAGACTACGACATCTCTAAACCGGACTGTGGGGTCCTTAAACTCATGGACTACGATGTCCTTAAACCTTATAGACTGCGACGTCTCTAAACCGGACTGTGGGGTCCTTAAACTCATGGACTACGATGTCCTTAAACCTTATAGACTACGATGTCTCTAAACCGGACTGTGGGGTCCTTAAACTCATGGACTATGATGTCCTTAAACCTTATAGACTAAGATGTCTCTAAATCGGACTGTGGGGTCCTTAAACTCATGGAGTACGATGTCCTTAAACCTTATATACTACGACGTCTCTAAACCAGACAGTAAGGTCCTTAAACTCATGGACTACGATGTCCTTAAACCTAATAGACTACGACGTCTCTAAACCAGACTGTGGGGTCCTTAAACTCATGGACTACGACGTCTTTAAACCTTATAGACTACGATGTCTCTAAACCGGACTATGGAGTCCTTAAACTCATGGACTACGATGTCCTTAAACCTCATAGACTACAATATCTTTAAAGTACGGACTGTGGGGTCCATAAACTCATGGACTACGATGTCCTTAACCTTGGACTGTGGGGTCCCATTAAACCCACGGAATATGATGACCTTAACCTTGGACCGTAATGTCCCTAAACTAATCGACCGCAATGTCCCTAAACTAAACAACAGTGGCCACATGCTTTCTTGTTGGATCTAAACGATCCTGTTAAGTTGATCTTAGTCTAAACATTAGATAACGTATCCTTAACTAATGTTTAAGTTGATCTTAGTCTTAAATGAGACTAGCGTATCCTTAAACCCAAACAAATCCCAAATCTAAGAAGATACGGATTTGGACTAATCCACGCCCTACGGGCAACAACGTAAATTAGTCTCCGTATACAATCCACAGGCAACCACAAACAAAACAAACACCCACGACACGAAGTGGCCATCTAGAGAAGTAGAAAGTCGTTACCGCAATGCGGTAGCGTAATTAACTGCATGGGCTTGCGCCTGCAGGGAAGAGCGTCCCCACAATCAAAAACCCCTCAATTGAGGAGGAATCTGACGAAGTCTGCTACATCGGTCGCATCCGTTTAAACCTTCAATATACGGTGCCATAAATCAACTTGGTATCTTCGGGGAGGTGGACAGATAGCACCAATTAGCATCTGCCCCCAGATTCAGGCAAGACGTTTTGTCTTCTCGGTTTCCGACGGTTAACAAGTTCCAAGCTAGATACCGGGGTAAAATAGACGATAAAGGATGGATACATCACTATCAACGATGTTACCAAAGAGGCGGTCTAGGTGTATATATGTTCATGAGATGAACTAGGTTCCTACCATTGTGGGACAATGGAGTTGTGGCTTTGGCCTAGGAGTCCTCATCCCATCAGTGATCCAGACAGATTCTACGACAGTATCACCTGATCATGGAGATGGTTGATCTCCAGGGGATCGAGGTCAGGAGCGTTAGCGTGAAGGATAACACGGAGGATCCACTCACAAAGGTCTTTCCTGCGAGAGACTTTTATAGGACGTTGGGTATGACATACTACAACAACTGGCCTTAGTGCAAGTGGGAGATTGTTAGTTGTATGTATGTCCTATAGGCCATTATTGTACATGAGATGTATATTATAGTGGATGCTGGGACATATATAGGGATGACTATCTTGCTCGAAATGATAGTACGCTATCTGGTTGCTCTTTATCTTAACATGTATACTTACTGTTTCTTTATTACATGTTGATAAAGCCCTTAGGATGTGTACTTAACTACCAGGATTATGATGCATATCATACTAGCAGGCCTGGGCAGTCTATGAGTTCATCCTTCAATTGTTCCTAGTTGAGGGAATATCGAGACAGGGCATCGATATTCTAGAGTATACTATCGTATAGCTTCTCAACTCATGTGATGGGCGATGGATGATTCCATATCCATTGGTGTTTGACATTAGAGATGGTATACGAGTGCTCAGTGGAGACTGGGTACACTAAACGGACTTGTCGAGAACTCCTAGATGGTATTATACCTCACGTCAGATAGCAGTTCTCTGGTGACACTTGTACAGATTAGTCTGTCGATTCGAGATCGTCAAAAAGTCTTGTGTGTCTCCCACTGTGCTTTGATTTCCACCCTACCATGGCTCTACTGAGTTGTGAAAACAAGTGATTTTTGGGTACAATCCCGAGTCACATGGAGGCAATGAGCGATAGGAGGAGATTCGTCTCTCCCGGTATTTGGGGGTTGATGTTGCGCTATGCCCAACTGGCGATAAATGGAAATCCCTTGCCAGGGTAGATGAGATTTACTGGTAAGTGATATTACTAGTTTCTTGACCCGTTATGGATCTTGCATCTGCATGACTTATCAAGCTATTGGGGTCTGACGTTTACCACCCCTAAATGAGATATGCGACATATCAGACGAAAAGATCGGACTGTACGGTAGTGTTACTGATTGTATTCACAGAAGTATGAGCAGGCTTGCTTGTTGATCTTCTGATTGCTCAATACTCGGGTGTCCATTACGTTGACTTCTTGCAGATTGTGTGTGTTTGATATGATCATCACCCACTGCTGGCGTATTGACGACTCTTTAGAGTCATACACAAAGGTTTCCTGGTTCATGAGAAACGAAGTAGGAGCACATATGTGATATGTGCAGGACCGAGATTAATACGCGTATATGATACCGTATTCTATTCTCGCGATTTGTGTCATCGGTCAGTTATATGTGATATAGCCGGGTTATCGAATCAAGTGTTGATTCAATAAATTGATACACATGATATTAGTCGGTTATATGAGATATAGCCGGATTATTAAATCAAGTGTTGATTTAATAATCTAATGTATAATTATATATTTGATATATTAATTTACATTAATTAGTATTAGCTCACCTAAGATTTCTTTTCTCACTTGATTGTGCATTAAGTATATATGTAATATATATTAGTGTACATTATTTTGTATCATGTTTGATGATACATGCAACATGGGTGTATGAAACTCACACCATGCTTATCATAATGGTGGGTTATTATTTATTTTAAGTAATTCAAAATTAGTTAGAAATTGTCATGCTTAGACGCTTAGAGAAGCTTAAAGCATCTTTGACTTAGTCCACTAATTTTGTCTCACTTAAGATATTTATTAACACAACCATTATCTTAAACCATGGATTAGTATCTACAAGGGTTAATATGAGATATTATCTCACCATGGTTTCTATTCTCACATCATTGATTCATTCACTCCATTCTCCACTTCATCTTCTTCTTCATCTCCAAAGAGCTCTCTAGGTTTTGAGGAGGTGAAGAAAACATGTGAGAAAAATAAATCTATAGTGAGCCCAATTCCTACTTCATCAACCTCTACTAGATTAGCCGTTTAGTTTGGGTTGTTTCTTCACAAAGTTCACCACTTAGTGAAGATGTAGCATGAGCTTGAGTCTCCTCGACGTAGATCATCTTCGGCCTCGAAGACTTTGAGCAAGCTTGTTCATTTCTTTAAGTGAACCCATACTAGAGTTCGGGAGGTCACTACATGGAGTGAAGGGACTACTACATGGAGCTTTATAAGTGAAGGACCAGTCTACAAAGGTTGTATTCCGCATTCACATAGTTGTAATGTTTGATTACATGTTAGTTTTGTCTAATTACTCTAGTTAGATCCTAGTTAAGGGTTCTTTAGCACTCTAGAATTTTTGAAATTGGCATTTTTGATGCATTGAAAACCCAGTAGATTGCTAAGGAATCCCGACATTCATGATCTTCGTTCTCAAGAATATGCTTGAGGAACTCTTCGAGGGTGACTGGTGTTCGCTCCTTTTGGTTATATTCCTCTAGCGCGTTGATGTACCTTTATAGGTTTGTGCATTTGTCGTCGTACTCGGAAGGTTGCACAGGCTTCTTGGTCTTCTTCTTTTTCTTCGAAGACTTTGAAGGTTCGACTTGGGGATTTTTCCCTTTGTCAACAGTTTTCGGTACGGGACGCGGTTTTAGCATCCCTTCGATGATTTCCGGTTCAAGCGGGTTCTTCCACCTGATTGCCGGACATGCTTCGAGATCCATCAGCATTATTTTAGTTTTAGCTGAAAGGACGAGTTCCCAAGGAGCTTCATCCACGAGTGAGCTTGATTCCCCCGGAGTATCCATCATTTTAGGAGCGTGCTTTTGTGGTGGGTTCACTCTCCAGTTGTCAGACAGTGCGAACATCCCTTGTTGATACTAGTCCTCGACCCAATTCTTAAAGACGTAGTAATTCTCAATTGGGTGGCTCACCATTCTGTGATAGGCGCAGTAGTTGGGGTTGATATCGCCGGGTTGCGGTGGACGCCGTGGGTCTGGCGATGTGATGAGTGTGTTGCGCACTGCCAGCTCGAACAATCTCCTCGTTTTGTCATGAGAAAACGAGTAAGCGCGTCCTAGCCTTTATTACAGGGACAGGCGTGAATGCATGTTGTTTTGGCGAGTAGCCGGTTTTGGTTCACTCGGTTGCTATTGAGTGTTGGCAATGAAGGCCGCTTTCTCTTTACCCTTGGCATTTCGAGGGTCCATTTTTGAGGAGGAAGGCCCGTGGCCCATCGGTCCATTTGGGCCAGTTTGTCGGTCAGGGCCTGGAAGGTGGTCGACTTGAAGAACGTCATGAACTGGGACACAGTCGTTTGAGGACCAAGAGTCCCAATGAACATGCCCATGGCAGGGGATTCTTCGATGCGCTGTTCGCATTTTGACCATAGGTTCCGCCACCAGATCGCGTATTGGACCCAGGTTTCTCCTAACTTCACCCTGCCATTGATTAAAGCCGTGATCAGGGTGCACTCGCTTGAACTGGTGAACCGCTGTATGAACAGCAGCTCCATCTCTGTGAATGTCTTTACAGAGTCATTTAGGAGCTCCAAGTACCATTCAAAGGTTGTCTTCGACAGACTGCCAATGAACTGGTAAAGCAACAGTTTGTCGTCGCCTCCGGTATAGCCGCACAAAGCTCTAAACTAAGCGACGTGCTGATGTGGGTTGCCTGTCCTTTTGTACACATGGAACTTGGCGATCGTATATCTCGGCGGGTACTTAATTTGATGATACCGGCTTGGATTCGGTCGCCCAGGTCTGACGATTTGGCCAGCCGCTTCACTAGCTTGATGTGCTCGTATTTGTTGAGCAATATAGTCATCAAGAGCAGCCTTGGAGATTGTTTCCTCCTTGTCCACTGATAGCGCCGGAATGGGGTTTGATGTTTCCCTTTTGTCATCCTCAACGATTATCGCTGGATCTTTGGCTGGAGGTTCTGGCTGGATCATCATTACAACCATGTCCCGGATCAAAAGTCACATCTGCTTTATGTTAGCAGCTTGTTCTGCATCCTCCTTGTCCTTTCTTTCAAGCACCCTTCGCAGGAACTCTGTATTGGTCTCCTACTCCTAGCACTGTTCAGATGCTGATTTCATACTTTCTTCATGTCCGGTAACTACTGACATTTTGATCAGCATTTTCTGGAGTTTTTGTTGTTGCTCCTGAGCTTTTGTCAACGACCGGGTTTGCGGCCGATGTGTAAGTGATATATGTTCTAGAGGCCATTATTGTATGATACTAGATTGTATATTACTTAATGGGAGCTTAGGATAAACACGGATATAGTAACAGTCTTTCTCGAAATTGTAGTATGCTACCTGGTTTGTTTCTACCTCAATATGTGCATGTGCTTTTTAGCATATTGCTTATACATATTGGTAGAGCCCTTAGGATCTTTGATTGATTACCAGCGTTGTGATGGCAGTCACACTAGTGGGGGCTGGGTAATCTATAAGCACATCCTATACAGGTCCCTAGTCGTAGGATTATCGAGAAGTAGCATCGATACTCCAGAGTAGACTAGTGTATACGCTTCTCATCCTAGCAGTGGGGATAGTCTATCCCACAGCTATTAGTACGTCGTACTAGAGATAGTATGCAGGTGCTCATTAGGTTATGAGTACACTGGACAGAACTCGTCGGGAACTGTTGGTGGGTATTATACCTATCATCGGGTAGCAGTTCCCAGGTGACATGAGTACAGCTTAGACCGTCGACTTGATACTGCTACTTCGCCTCAAGTGTGTTCCCACTATACTTTGATTACTATCCTACCATGGCTCAAAGGAGTCATGCAAACAGGTAGTAGTTGGGTGCAGTCCCGAAGCACTTGGAAGCAGTGGCGGTTAGAAAGGATTCATCTCTGCCGGTATTGGGGGTTGATAACGCGTTGTGTTCGGAAGGCCATTACACAAAGTCCTTGGCCAAGGTAAGCGAGATTTACTGGTAGATACTCCAGTAGTTTCTCTAGGTGTATTGGGCTACTCTCCTACACGACTTATTGGGCTATTAGGGGTCTGACAATTACCGCCCCCTAGGCCCGATATGCGATACTCTTAGATGAACAGACCGGACTGTACACAGATTGTCACATACAGGCTCGGTAGGAGTTCGGATGAGTTAGCTCATCGGCCTTCTTATCGACACATACCTGGCTAGCTGTTACGTGCAGCTAGTACAGCTTGCGGCTTATGGTTAAACCCACTGCCAGTGTAGTGTCGAGTTTTTAGAGTCCCGCATAGAGATTTTCCCTGCACCAGGCAAAAGGTGTAGAGGCCGTATTATTTTACGGTAGGATTGCGATCACTTACGTGTACTTGTGCACGTATGATGATCGGGCGGATAATACTGGTGGGTTTTGGTTTAATCCGGATCCTAGTATTATATTGATGGATTTGTTTCATCTCTTTGTATTCGTATTCTTCGGAATATGGATGCGGGTATGTATATACGGATGAGGGGCATTCTCGTAATTTTCTCGGGAAAGCTTCTAGAAGTTATACACCTCATTAGGGTTTTATTCTTTATTGAATTAAACAAAATGAGGTGGATTTCTACATTGAATCTAGCATGGTTACTTGGTGACTCATGGCATGATTCACCACTAGATATTTTTGAAGCATGGTTGATATTTTTTTGTGATAATTATCTCATTAATTATTGATAGCTTCAATTTTCTAAATAAGGATAGTCAAGCTATATTCAAGTCATACCACACTCTCATTTTCTTCAAGTCTTCTTCTTCTTCCTCCTCTAAACCCTAAAAGCTCTTATGTGTTGAGAATCCTAGGGTTCCAAGAGACAAACCACTCCATCTTCTCACTCTACACCCTTTAGGACTTCTAGTTTATGTTGGAGATAATGCCCTCCGAGTCAATTATTGGATCACTGGTACGTGATTGCAATGATTGATGGAGGACCTATCCCGGTAGGACAGTCTTACTCGAGATGATAGTATGCTATCTGGTTTACCTTTATCATCGTGTACTGTTTTAGGTGACCTGACACGTCGCTATTACACGTTGATAGAGCCCCTAGGATTCTTGCTTGACCACCAGCAGTATGAGGGCGATCATATACGTGGGAGCTGGCAGTCTATAAGCATATCCTTAAATGGTCCCTAGTCGTGTGAGTTTCGAGACAGGGCATCGATACTCCATAGTAGACTAGTGTATACAGTCGAGACCCCGACGAGGGGCGGTGGCCGGTCTCACAAGCCACTGGTGTCAGTTGGATCACCTAAGATGTATACAGGTGCTCATTGGGTTATGAGTACACCGGACAGGACTCGCCGGGAACATGCCAGTTGGTCATATACCAGATGTCAGATGGCAGTTCTCTGGTGACATGTGTGCAGGTTAGTTCATCGACCTGGGGATCGTCATTTGTCTCGTGTGAGTTCCCACTGTACTTTGATTACTACCCTACCACGGCTCAAAGGAGTCGTGCAAACAGGTTTTAGTTGGGTACAGTCCCGAGCCACATGGAGGCAGTGAGCGTATCTTCAGGGGTTCGTCTCTCCCGGTATTGGGGGTGAGGTCGTGCTCTGTCTAGGAGAGCCATTACACAAAGCCCTCGGCCGAGGCAAGGAGATTTACTGGTAGGTATTCCAGTAGTATCTCAGGGTGTTCTGGGCTACACTCCGACACGACTTGTACCGCTTTTGGGGGTCTGACTTTTACCAACCCCCTAGGCCCGCCATGCGATGCTCATAGACGAACGGACCGGACTGCATGGATATTGTCACTGACAGGCTCAGTAGGGTTGTCAGGCTGAGTTCACTCACAGACATCCCTTTTAGTCAATACCTGGTAGCCCGTTACGTATTGGCTTATACCTCTGACGTGCTAGTGGTTAAATCCACAACCAAGGTGTTGACGAGTCTTTAGAGTCCCCCACATTCAGTTACTCAGCTTTCGGGCGAAAGGTTGTAGAGGTCGTATGGAGATATGGCAAGGTCCGATCAGATACGTGCGGTATTGCACGGATCAGGATCGGACAGTTTGTACTATAGGCCGTATGGATATATGGCAGGGTTCGATCAGATACGTGCGGTATTGCACGGATCAGGATCGAACAGATATTGCTAGCCGGTTTTGGTATAAGCCGGATTCTAGTATAGTACAGTGGAGATTTTGTCTCATGGCATTTGTATTTCGGTCGAAATACAGATGCGGGTGTGTATGCACAGTATCGGGGTTTTCCTGTAATTTATTACGGGACCAGTTTTCTGGAGTTGCCAGTTTGCTTTCCGTTTCGGCCGATTTCCATTGTTCCGTTCATTGGCCGAAGATTGGTGGAGGAGGGTTTATTTGCATTGTTGCAAATAAGCATTTGTGGAGGGGGTCTTTGCATATTATCATGTCATGATAATTGTCCCATCATTTGACTTCATATGTTCTTGATGGCTTGACTTTTAGTAACCATCATGGTTGTTGATTACTTGTTTTGGAGTGTGGGTTATGGTTGTGATCATTGGATTCTTTCATCATCTCTTTTCATCATTGCTTCCACCCACCCCCTTGACCTCTCTCTCTCTCTCTCTCCAATCACACAAGGGGGGTAAGGGGCCGGCCATTCCATGAGTGGAATGGTTTTTTCATTTTTCTTTTGGTGGGGGAAAAATTGTTATGCTCATTCTTTGGTATATCACATTTTTCTTCACCCCTCTCCAAGTTCTTCTTCCTCCACAAAATGGCAAAGCTACAAAAACCCCAAATGAGACTTCTTCTCTAGATATTCTACAGCATATCTTGGGCACGTCGAGTAGCCGGCTTCGTGCCCGAGTTGCCTCGGCATTGAGGTGGGAGCCCGTAAAAGAAGTAGGCGATGTGGTGCACTTCCGGCGACGAGGAGGAGACGCGACATTCCGCAGGAGATCGGGACGGCGACGAGAAGACCGGAGGACTCGGATCTGTCGGTATACTTCTCTTCCCTATCTTGTAGTTAGCTTAGACTTGTTAATGGTTACGATCCGGATGTTTAGTGCGCGGTGGTGCCGGTTTGCTAAGTCCGCAAAATTAAAGTTTTTCACCGCTTCCGCATTCCGGCGTCGGATTGACGGCCGGGGCGCCGCCGTGCACTTAAAGTGGTATCAGAGCCTCGCCATTAACTTCGTCTAGCTTGGTTTAATGTGTTTTACGTTTCCGATCGAACAAAATCCCGAAACCGCATTTTTCATGCACATCAGTTTCTGTCGAATTTTTTTTGAGTCCAAAAATTTTTCAGGTTGTCTCAGAGTGATTTGCAGAGAGTTCTAAGAATACTGCAAAATTTTGGTGAAGCGATGATTCCGTACGACCGCGGAAGCGCGGCCTTAGCCCCTCATTGGCCGCCCTTCCGCCGCTGGAATAAGGCTTCACTTCACCAATTTTTTTCAGTGGGCTTGTGGGCTTAAAATATGGGTTTTGGAATATTAAAATTGGGCCCAGTTTTTCTGTGAGTGCTGCAGTATTGGTTTGGGGGCCCACTTGTTAAGTTTGATCAATCGGAAAATTCTAAACACATTTTTCACAGTATTTACATTATATCTGCGACCGTGAATGTCACTTGATCGGTAAATCCGGTCTAACTGTTATAGCCCGGTTAGACGGATTTGCGAACGTGACTTTCACGATGATGTTCTATGTTTATGCTGTGTTGTTGCGGATCGGTCGTGGGGGATAGCCTGGATGCAATGCTAGTACAGTTTACTTGTATTATATACATTTGATTTTGCGGGGCGAGCGTCCGACATGTGGACTGCCGTCATTGCCTGTTTGTATTATTATTTTGGGGCACGGCCAGGTTGCGGTCGATGCACCCGTTGTATGTATATTTTACTTTCTGTACTAGGATTACCCCGCGGAGGGGTGCACGGATAGCCAGGTTCTAGAGGGCAACAAGCCCGCATCTCATGGCATTGAGACGGAGGGGGCTTCACTCTAGGATTGGCGGACTATTCGCCGCACTCGTAGGGGGTACAGGTTGACCCAGGAGGGGTGCCCAAGTTGCCGGATTCCGTGAAGTGCTGGGTGGTCCATTCACGGTGCTGAAGGGGGCTGCCTCGCTTCAGGTTTTGGCGGGTGACTTGCCGCGCCCGTAGGGGTCTAGGATTTCATTGCACAGGCTATCCACACGACCAGGGGAACGTCGGGTTTCAGTAGTGGCTCTGTGAAACCCGGGGATCCCAGATATCTGTATTGTTTCTGTGATGTTGTTCATTCTCTGTGATGTTGCATTTCTTTTCACGCCTTGAGCGAAATATAATATATTGGTATATATATTAGTAGATGTTGTATATGTTTTACATCCGCGCTAGTCCAGTCCCCGCTCTGTCGTTAGTTAGCTAACCTAACGGGTAATGACGGGACCCAGTGGCGAATGCGGATGACATATACGTACATCAGTATATTTTCGTTCTTTTTGGTGTGATCAATTGATGGGACTGCATTAATTCGGATCAATGCAAGTTTAAAAACAAACCTAATCTGATGTTGTTGGAACACTTTTCAAAAAGCTGTTATTGCAAGGACGTTCACTTTTGTTTTGCATCGAGATATTCAGTTGGAATATCCTGCTCCTCAGTCGACGAGGCAAGGGCCGAGATCCCTTCACCGGGAGTGACCCCTTGAACAAAAAGTTTGCGTCAGGGCATTAACTTCACTATAGCCGATTACTTTTGCTTTGCACCGTGGTATTCAATTGGAATATCCTGCACCCCATTCTACGGGGAAAGAGCCGAGATCCCTTCACCGGGAGTGACCTCTTTAGCGAAGGTTTTCGTCACTATATTTTAAAAAGCTATCCGTTCCTTCGACGATATCAAGTTCTTTACGTTAAAGGTTTTCGCCAGAAACCATTCGTAGCCCTCCGTCGTTTCATATGGGTAGTCAATAGTATTCAAGCTGTGTTTGTTGGCCAAAGTCAAGGCACAGTGTTTGGTAGCTGTTGGTTATTCATATGCAGCATAGATAGATGCGTTGGTTTGGGACAGTCGTATAGCCTTGTTGGCCAAAGTCAAGGGCTTGTGCGGGTGGATTCGAATCAACCTGGAGAATGACGGGTAGAACTTGACATGTGACTTATGATTTGTTGGCCAAAGTCAAGGTCATAAGAGCATGGGGCAGAAATCACATCGGGAGTTTCAAAAGAACTGAAACCTGCCAGATATGCGCATACCTTCTGGAGTGTGACACCGTGAGCGGATTCCGTCACGTTGTCATGCGATGATAGTTGGATCCTCATTTCCACTGATGAGTTGGTATACTCCTTGGGTGACCCCGACTAATTCTTCTTTCAGGTTTGGAGGAGAATTTGAGGTACAGTGGGAGGTTTCCAGATTAGATAAATTGGTAACCATTCTGATCTAGGTTAGAGTGCACGCTGAGTGTTTCTTTTCTCTCTCTCTTTGGCAGCGACCATTGACCCGACCCTATGACTATGACTCAGTGACCAAGGTGACCAAACCTTCTTAAAACACTGGCTTATGGATTATCAGAGTTGCAAACCTCATTGCCATTCCTACTTTTTCCCTTTTCTCCAGGACACCCCGTACTACTACGAACGTCCACTTCCATTGGACAAAACCATCGTATGGTTAGATACGAACTCGAAGGGATTTATTCGAGGATGGTTTCAGGTTCTGGAGAAAACGGATAGGACTATTCAGTTGTCTTTTCCTTTTACCCTCTCTCCGGTTACGAGTACTCCTTGGTTTAGGGGTAGTACACCTATTACGCAAATTGGATTGTCTTCTTCCAAACCTTAGGCTGGTGCTGACCGGTAGGGAATGAAGAAAACCAATTAGCATAACGATGGTGTGCAGAAGGTATTAACTTAAGACAAAGCAAGGAATTAGTAAGAGGGCAAAGTAAATTGCAACAGATATTCACGACCAAACCAAGTATTCCTTTGCCAATCCTAAAATCACCTTTGTATTTCTCCAGGACACTCCGTATCACTACGAAGATCCACAGTTTATTGGATACTCCATCGTATGGTTATATACGAACTCGAAAGGAACTTGTTCCAGTTCGGGGATGGATTCTGGTTCAGGAGAAATAGGAATGAGATTTATTCAGGTGTCTTTTATCTTCACCTTCTCTCGTATTGCGAGTGTTCCTAGGATTGGGACAGTACACCCATTATGCTTATTGGATAGTCTTCTTCCAAACCATAGGCTGGTGCCGAACGGTAGGGAAGGAAGAAAACCATTTGGCCTAAAGGGGTGTGCAGAAGGTAAAGACTAAAGACAAATGAAGGGATTTGGAGAGGTGGCAAAGAATTACACGGTTACAGTTGTGAATCTGGATAATGGAAGAGGCATTACTAGGAATACCAGGATACCCCATCGAGACATTTCAATGTTTCAGTTTCACTGTGTACTGTTAAAGGAAAACTGATTTCCCGATTAGACACTTGCTCCAGGGTATGTATTTACCAGGTATGATTCTCACATCTGTATGGTTTTACAGATGATGAGTGGGAGTAGGTTATTGGGAATTGGGTGATCATCCTCATTATATCGGGATTCGTTGTAATCGGTGATATTTGAGGAAGTCACCTGGGTCGTTTGCCGGTCGGCAAATATTTGGTTTTGAATATCCGCTGTTATGCACCAATTTCAAATTGATATATCTGTATGTCTATTTTCATAGAGTGAGATATACCTTTCTGAAATTATGTTTACGACATTTACCTATATCAGTGGATGGTTAGGTAAGGAGCATTGAACAGCGGTGTAAATCTTCATAACCAAAGGTACAGTTTTCAACCTACGACACACAGTGAATGAGTTATCAGACTCAAGGGACTTATACAGAGTATTGTATGTTGTCCAGGGTCCATCAGGACAGAGGGGTTGGTCCTCGTACTATATTCGGTTTACTTATGACTTCTCTAGTTTTTTAGACAAGTGTTTCGCGGAAACACAGGGTCTGAATTTTGAGAAGTTATAGGTATTTGAATAGAGTAGAGAACCAGGTATAGCAAGTATCGGGATTCTTCAAAGTGATCGAAGATGTAGATACTTGTGTATGGTATTCAGTTGAGAGTAATGATTAAGAGAACTTGCTTCTCTTTCAGGTTACTCATAATTGGAAGCATTCCTAAGTTGAGTAACGCTGATCGGCCTCCTTCCATTTAGTTGACATGCGCTGGAGACAGTTGCATGATTTGGATCTGGTTCAGTTAAATCAGTGCCTCTGGTCCTATATGGGATATAGAACAGTTCGTATCTTGACGTTGTTAAGGTACGGGGAGTTGTCCAGCTTATGATTAAAACCAGACTCTGGATAACTCAAGGCACGTTTCTGTAATGGCTGTTTGTGGGTTGACCCAGGCTATGACGAGGGTTGACTTTCTACCATCTGGATGAACAATAGCAATATTGTTCTAGACTCGCCACAGTTTTATCAAAAATGGATTTTTTCAGAAAACAGTAGTGGGAGTATGGTAGAACTGGAAGTGATTCCAGAACCACAAACGATTACTGAAGATTTGATAAGGAACCTAAAGATTCAATCTGGATTGACATTCCATTGGCCACTCCGCAGATAAGGTGGGTAACTTCAGGCGCCCGAGAGGTACTCCGGTATCCTCAAGGACGGTGACAGGGAAGTTCTTGTTTACCCACAATTGCCATTGCTGTTGTTCCAGGTTACGAGACCCGGCAGGAGGATGAGTATAGCGTCGTTCTGAACTAGCTTCAGAAGTGTATGTCTATATGACTCTGCTAGAGGGTTGCCGTAGTCAGTGGGAGCAGCGGAAGCATTGGTGGACAAGTAGCTTATGTCTATTTATAGACTAAAGCAGATGTAGCGGAGATAGATCATCTATTTCTGACGTAACAGTCATGGGTTTGACTTCATCAGAATAGGGGATGGATCTGTTGAGAAGGTAGTAGGGTATGATATCCTGGTATTTGGATGACATACACAGAGTAGGAAAGGAAACTCCTATACTACAATCGGTTATACTTTGGTCGTCACACAGTGGTTTCTCCACAAAGGAAATGGATTTTATATCAGACATACTGGTTACTAGATCTATGGTTTTAGATCTAGATTTGGGTGGTTTCCCAATCAGGGCACTTGACAGCGTTCTAAGAGTATTTAGAATGGACGACTCCTGGCACGGTAGTGTACCTGCAGGTAATGGAGTCACCCTCTCTAAAGGTGTCTTACAGACTAAAGGGGAGAGGGATGTGCATGATTGGCAGATCACTTGCTTAGGCAATTGAGTCAATCATGAGATGTCAAGTACCACACCAGATGTTGTTCTTGCAGTAGATGCAATAAGTTAACATTGATCCAATCTTGGAGAAACAGTAGGAAGCAGTTTTAGAACATAAGTAAATGTTCTAGGGAAATGATAACGGCTGCCTCCTTTGGGAGACAGTTATCATTCCAGGCTTCCAAGGTGACATGGACGACAAGGAGGTTGTCAGAGTTATAGTTTTCCCTCCGATGAGGGGCAGTATTTTGGACAGGTGGTCCAAGGCAATACTGAGGGTGGCATGGCGCAGGATACTGATTAAGTTCAGTTGACGATACAGTCTAAGAAGTTTGGATTTGTAGTTCATTTATGAGCTATGTCCCATCAGACATCCAGACACATTCTAAGACAGGTATTGCTCATTTCGGGAGATGGGTTTCTCCGCGAACTTGAGATATAGAGAGACATAGAAAGAGACATCAAGGCGGATCCACTCACTGAGGCTATTCCTCGAACGCAATAGTTTCGCAAACGAGCTTTGTGAGACTGACTAGTAAAGGAGTTGGGTGTTCGGTATCACACGGGCTGTGAGTATGCGACATCGCAATAATTAGCCTTGAGTGCAAGTGGGAGATTGTTGGAGATAATGCCCTCAGAGTCAATTATTGGATCACTGGTACGTGATTGCAATGATTGATGGAGGACCTATCCCGGTAGGACAGTCTTACTCGAGATGATAGTATGCTATCTGGTTTACCTTTATCATCGTGTACTGTTTCAGGTGACCTGACACGTCGCTATTACACGTTGATAGAGCCCCTAGGATTCTTGCTTGACCACCAGCAGTATGAGGGCGATCATATACGTGGGAGCTGGCAGTCTATAAGCATATCCTTAAATGGTCCCTAGTCGTGTGAGTTTCGAGACAGGGCATCGATACTCCATAGTAGACTAGTGTATACAGTCGAGACCCCGACGAGGGGCGGTGGCCGGTCTCACAAGCCACTGGTGTCAGTTGGATCACCTAAGATGTATACAGGTGCTCATTGGGTTATGAGTACACCGGACAGGACTCGCCGGGAACATGCCAGTTGGTCATATACCAGACGTCAGATGGCAGTTCCCTGGTGATATGTGTGCAGGTTAGTTCATCGACCTGGGGATCGTCATTTTTCTCGTGTGAGTTCCCACTGTACTTTGATTACTACCCAACCACGGCTCAAAGGAGTCGTGCAAACAGGTTTTAGTTGGGTACAGTCCCGAGCCACATGGAGGTAGTGAGCGTATCTTCAGGGGTTCGTCTCTCCAGGTATTGGGGGTGAGGTCGTGCTGTGTCTAGGAGAGCCATTACACAAAGCCCTCGGCCGAGGCAAGGAGATTTACTGGTAGGTATTCCAGTAGTATCTCAGGGTGTTCTGGGCTACACTCCGACACGACTTGTACCGCTTTTGGGGGTCTGACTTTTACCAACCCCCTAGGCCCGCCATGCGATGCTCATAGACGAACGGACCGGACTGCACGGATATTGTCACTGACAGGCTCAGTAGGGTTGTCAGGCTGAGTTCACTCACAGACATCCCTTTTAGTCAATACCTGGTAGCCCGTTACGTATTGGCTTATACCTCTGACGTGCTAGTGGTTAAATCCACAACCAAGGTGTTGACGAGTCTTTAGAGTCCCCCACATTCAGTTACTCAGCTTTCGGGCGAAAGGTTGTAGAGGCCGTATGGAGATATGGCAAGGTCCGATCAGATACGTGCGGTATTGCACGGATCAGGATCGGACAGTTTGTACTATAGGCCGTATGGATATATGGCAGGGTTCGATCAGATACGTGCGGTATTGCACGGATCAGGATCAAACAGATATTGCTAGCCGGTTTTGGTATAAGCCGGATTCTAGTATAGTACAGTGGAGATTTTGTCTCATGGCATTTGTATTTCGGTCGAAATACAGATGCGGGTGTGTATGCACAGTATCGGGGTTTTCCTGTAATTTATTACGGGACCAGTTTTCTGGAGTTGCCAGTTTGCTTTCCGTTTCGGCCGATTTCCATTGTTCCGTTCATTGGCCGAAGATTGGTGGAGGAGGGTTTATTTGCATTGTTGCAAATAAGCATTTGTGGAGGGGGTCTTTGCATATTATCATGTCATGATAATTGTCCCATCATTTGACTTCATATGTTCTTGATGGCTTGACTTTTAGTAACCATCATGGTTTTTGATTACTTGTTTTGGAGTGTGGGTTATGGTTGTGATCATTGGATTCTTTCATCATCTCTTTTCATCATTGCTTCCACCCACCCCCTTGACCTCTCTCTCTCTCTCCAATCACACAAGGGGGGGGTAAGGGGCCGGCCATTCCATGAGTGGAATGGTTTTTTCATTTTTCTTTTGGTGGGGAAAAAATTGTTATGCTCATTCTTTGGTATATCACATTTTTCTTCACCCCTCTCCAAGTTCTTCTTCCTCCACAAAATGGCAAAGCTCCAAAAACCCCAAATGAGACTTCTTCTCTAGATATTCTACAGCATATCTTGGGCACGTCGAGTAGCCGGCTTCGTGCCCGAGTTGCCTCGGCATTGAGGTGGGAGCCCGTAAAAGAAGTAGGCGATGTGGTGCACTTCCGGCGACGAGGAGGAGACGCGACATTCCGCAGGAGATCGGGACGGCGACGAGAAGACCGGAGGACTCGGATCTGTCGGTATACTTCTCTTCCCTATCTTGTAGTTAGCTTAGACTTGTTAATGGTTACGATCCGGATGTTTAGTGCGCGGTGGTGCCGGTTTGCTAAGTCCGCAAAATTAAAGTTTTTCACCGCTTCCGCATTCCGGCGTCGGATTGACGGCCGGGGCGCCGCCGTGCACTTACAGTTTAGCGAACTAGAAGCCGCAGTTATCTCTGATTTGAGGTAGGAGCTCGGATTATAGACTTTCGTGTGGATCGTCTTTGACTCGAGGAAGCCGTTGAGGTTGCTTTGATCTGTTTCGATCCTCGAAGCCTGCGATGACAAGGAGGACAATGAGAAGACCCGAAGGACACGATACTATGAGGAACAACATTCATCCGAGTAGTTAAACCTCAAGTTGTTTGCTAGCAAGGGTTTGTGACCGATCCTTGGTTCAAGTCGGTGATGCGAAGCCCATAAAAATCATTTTTTGCAATTTCCGCCTCCCCACGAACACGTGGGGGTGCGCGACATCGATTTAAAGTGGTATCAAAGCCTCTCATAAACCTTACATAGCTTTTAACGACGTTAGAAATCCGCCGTTTTTGTCGCGCAAAAACTGCCGAGAAAACAATTTCCAAAAATGATAGTTTGAGATGTTTGCACACCCCGCGGGCTCACGGTTTGAACTGAGAAGCCGCAGGGTGGTGCATGGGCACTCTGAGGAACCCTCAGGTTAGACCGAACGGCTGGGCCCACTGCCCAAGACCACCACAAGGTGGTTTTGGCGATGGGGACCCAAAACTGTCCCACCTTAAGCAGTTTTGGGTCTGCCTCACCCCCTGGCCAACTTGTGGTGGCCTTAGGGGTGGGGTACCCCCTTTAGGCTCACCAAATCGATTTTAATTTCATGCTATAACTCTCCACGAATGTTTGGGCGCATTTCGTTTTGATTCGGCCTTCGAATTTGCTTAAAACGACCGTTTTTAGAACATTAGCTCACTGGATTTTTCAAGTTTTGGAAAAATTGGTTAAGTTTGCTAATTGCGTGCGGAATTCTAATGTCGCGGTTACTTTACAAGCTTTGTGATGTGTATATGTGTTTGGAAATGTCGACTAATTGCTATACGTCGATTAGTCGGGGTTGCACATATCTGTGATCTGTTATGTTGGTTTGTGTATATATAAACTTGTTGGATCATCGTGGATGAATAGCTAGGGATGTAAGATGAGGGTTTTCATTCTTTCATTCGATATAAATTTCTAAAGTGATGTAATATTATTTTGCGGGGCACATCTGGGTTGAGGTTGTAGCCACCGTTGTATTATTTCTTTAACTATTTTTGCTCCTGAGATAGACCCAAGGTGGGGTGCAAAAACTACCGGGTACTTTGAAGTGCCGAGTAGCCTACTCACTTTGATGAGGGAGGTTGATTCACTTCAAGTATTTGGCTGGTAGTTTGCCGCACCCGTAGGGGTCTAGGGTGGGGTTTGGCTATTCATCATGACCGTGGAATCTGTCTTTCGTTACAGGCTCAAACGAAACGCGGAATTCCTAGTATATCCAATATGTTCATCTGTGGTCTGGAATACCTATTATCGCGTGAGACGAATGTATATATCGATATATGATATCTAGTAGGCGTTGCTTATGGTTTACATCCATGCTAGTCCATCCCCCGCTCTATCGTTAGTTAAGTAACCTAACGGTTGATGATGGGGCCCAGTGGCGAATGCAGATGGCATAAGTGGCCGTGATATTGTTGTCATTTTCTTTGATGATAAGTGTAATTGAAGGGACTGCATTAGATTAATGCAAAGCAAATAAACCAAAGCAGAATCGTTGGAACAAATTTTCAAACCGCTCGGTTATTTTAAAACAGAAGACTTTTAAATGCGGAGCTTAAACCACTCCTTTTAAAAGCTATCAGATTCCTTCGATTATATTAAGTTTACTACGTTCAGGTTTCACAAAAACCATTTGTAGCCCCCCGTCCTTTCATATGAATGTTCAGTAGTATTCAAGCTATATTTGTTGGCCTTCGTCAAGGCATAGTGATTGTTAGCTGCTGGGTATTCATATATAGCAAAAATAGATGCGTTGGTTTCGGACAGTCGTATTACTTTGTTGGCCTTCGTCAAAGGTATATACGGGTGGGTTCAAATTAACCTGGACAATGATGGTAGAACTTGACATGTGACTTATGATTTGTTGGCCTTCGTCAAGGTCATAAGAGCATGGGGCAAAAATACACATCGGGAGTTTCTAAGGAAAATGAAACTTGCTAGTGTTGCATACCATTTGGAGTGTGATAATGTTGGTAGGATTCCTTCAGGATTATCACACAATGATATTTTGATCCCGATCCTACTGTGAGTGTCGCTACTCCTCGGAAGATTCTTCATTTAACGATCAATGCTATAAACCAAGTAGGTGTCAAGAACAGTGTTAGCAAGGCTACGCCTCCAGGAAAAAGAGGTTATTTAATTAAGGAACTTCACGAAAGCGTCGTAAAAGCTCCCTTGAAGTACCGACACTAGCCTAGATGAAAGGTTAAGCAAGTATTGTACGGTGAGATTATTCCTGACTAATTCTTCTTTTATGGTTTAAGGAAGGATTCGAGAAACAGTGAGAGCCATCCTATTTAGATAAATTAAAAACAAATCTAAACTTACAAGAGCATCATGCTGAGTGTTTTCTTCTCTCTCTCTCCTAATTGCAGCGACCAGGTGACCAGATTAGGTTACAGATAGATAATAAAATGACTGAGTTATACTATAGTGACTAGCAAAGGTTTGTCCAAATGTCCATTACCTATGAAAAGCTGGACCACCTCATTACTACTCAAAGCCCCGCCGTCCCAGGTACAGTTTCCACCGTCGTAGATGTTGATATCCATAAGAGAAGGGAAAAAGACTGTGCGAATGCCAAGTGCCTTGTGTTGTGGTGAAATGCTTTGAATTTTGGTCTGTGTTCTAATTTCTTGGATCTAAGGTCTCAGGTGTTTTTTTTTTGCCAATTTTGGATATACTGTTATCTTTTTACTGTAGCAATACGGAGTGTTTCGACGTCATAGTTTTAACGTCGTTTAAGTTTTAAGTTGTGATATACGTGTTTGGAAACGTTGACTAATTGCTATACGTTGATTAGTCGGGGTTGCATATATCTATGTTGTTGTTCTTGTTGGTTTGTGTATATGAACTTTATTGGATCGTCGTGGATGAATAGCCGGTGATATAAGATGATGGTTTTTATTCTTTCATTTGATGTAAATTTGTAAAGTGATGTAATATTATTTTGCGGGGCATATCCGGGTTGAGGTTGTAACCACTGTTGCATTATTTTATTTTACTGTTTTCTGCTCCTAGGATAGACCCAAGGTGGGGTGCACGAACTACCGGATACATTGAAGTGCCGAGTGGCCTACTCACTTTGATGAGGGAGGTTGCTTCACTTTGGGTATTTAGCAGGTAGTTTGTCGCACCCTAGGGGTCTGGGGGTGGGTTTTGGCTATTCATCACGACCGTGGAATCCGTCTTTCGTTACAGGTTTAAACGAAATGCAGAATTCCTAGTATATCCAATATGTTCATCTGTGATTTGGAATGCCTATTATTGCGTCAGACGAATGTTTATTATATATATGCTATATAGTAGACGTTGCTTATGTTTTTCACCCGCACTAGTCTAGTCCCCGCTCTAGCGCTAGTTAAGTAACCTAACGGTGTTAGATGGGCCCCAGCGGCGAATGCGGATGGCATAAGTGGACATGGTATTTTCGTCTTTTTCTGTGATGATAGGTGTAAATGATGGTACTGCATTATATTAATGCAAAGAAACAAACCAAAGATGAATCGTTGGAATTTTTTTTAAAACCACTCGGTTATTTTAAAACAGAAGACTTTTAAATGCGGTGCTTAAACCACTCCTTTTAAAATCTATCAGGTTCCTTAGATTATATCAAGTTCACCATGTTCACAATTTTGACAAAACCATTCGTAGCCCTCCGTCATTTCAGTTGAATATTCAGTTGTATTTAAGCTATGTATTTTGACCTTCGCCAAGGCATAGTGATTGGTAGCTGCTGGATATTCATCTGTAGCATAGATAGATGCGTTGGTTTGGGACAATCTTACTACTATTTTGGCCTTCGTCAAGGGTATGTACGGGTGGGTTCAAATTAACCTGGACAATGACGGGTAGAACTTAACATGTGACTTATGATATGTTGGCCTTCGTCAAGGTCATAAGAGCATGGGGCAAAAATCCACATCGGGGGTTTCTAAATAAACTGAAACTTGCTAGTGATGCATATCATTTGGAGTGTGATAATATTGGTAGGATTCCTTCAGGATTATCACACAATGGTTTTTGGATCCCGATTCTACTGTGAGTATCCGCTACTCCTCGGGTGATTTTTGTTAGTTATATGTATGCCCTAGAGGCCATTACTGTACATAGGATGTATATTGTAGTGGATGCTGGGACATATATAGGGAGGACTTTCTTGCTCGACATGATAGTATGCTATCTGGTTACTCTTTACCTTAACGTGTATACTGATTGTCTCTCTGTTACATGTTGGTAAAGCCCTTAGGATGTGTACTTGACTACCTGGACTATGATGAGGATCATACTAGTGGGGACAAGGTAGTCCAAAAGTACATCCTTCAAGGTCCCTAGTCGTGGGTGTATCGAGACAGGGCATCGATATACCAGAGTAGACTAGCGTATACCTTCTCGACCCATACAGATGGGCGATGGATGATCCCATATCCATTGGTGTTTGACATCAGAGATGATATACGGGGTGCTCAGTAGAGACTGGGTACACTGGACGGACTCGCCGAGAACTTCCAGATGGTATTATACCTCACGTCAGATGGCAGTTCTCTGGTGACACTGGTACAGGTTAGTCTGTAGACCAGAGATTGTCATAGAGTCTTGTGTGATTCCCACTGTGCTTTGATTTCCACCTTACCACGTCCAAGAGGGCGTGCAAAACGGTGGCTTTTGGGTACAGTCCCGAATCACATGGAGGCAATGAGCGATAGGAGGGGATTCGTCTCTCCCGGTATAGGGAGTTGATGTTGTGCTGTGTTCGATTGGCTATATCCGGAAATCCCTGGCCAGGGTTGCTGAGATTTACTGGTAAGTGTTACCAGTATTTTCTCGAACTGTTATAGACCTCGTATCGACACGACTTATCGAGCTATTGGGGTCTGACGTTTACCACCCCTAGGTGAGATATGCGACATATCAGACGACGAGACCGGACTGTATGGTAAGTGTTACTGGTTGGATTCACAGGAGTGTGAGCGGGCTTGCTCGTCGATCTTCTGATCGCTCAATACCCGGGTGTCCATTATGTTTAGCAGACCGCTTGCGGCTTGTGGGTGTTTGATATGATCATCACCTGCTGCCGGCGTATTGACGAGTCTTTAGAGTCCTACACAGAGGTTTCCTGGCTCAAGCGAAACGAAATAGGAGCGCATATGAGATATGTGCGGGACCGAGAATTATACCAGTATGTGATACTGTATTCTATTCTTGCGATTTGTATCATTGATCGGTTATATGTGATATAGCCGGGTTACCGAATCAAGTGTTGATTCGATACATTGATACACTTGATATTAGTCGGTAATATGCGATATGACCGGATCGTTAAATCAAGTGTTGATTTAATGATTTAATGTATAATTATATATTTGATATATTACTTTGCATTAACTAGTATTGGTTCACTTTAAATGGATTTTCTCACTTGCATTGCACATTGTATATGTGATATATTTTTGTGCACTTGTTTGTATCATGTTTGATGATACATGCTAACTTGAGTTTGTGTAAAGATTAAACCATGGTTGTGTAATGGTTAGGTTTCATTTTCTTATTCATTTATTTTGTTTATTTATTTTGGAAAAGAAAATGATATGGTGGCTTTCTTTGTTTGCTTGTTGAAGCTTCATGAAGCTTTGAACAAGTCCACCATATTTGTCTCATGCTTAACCCTAACCATTCCCACTAACTATAGTCTATTCTCATTTAACGATCAATACTATAAACCAAGTAGGTGTCTAGAATAGTGTTAGTGGGGCTATGCCTCGAGGGAAAAGGGGTTATTTAATTGAGGAACTTCGTAAAAGTGTCGTAAATCCTCCCTCGAAGTACCGACACTAGCCTGGCGGAACGGTTAAGCAAGTATTGTACGGTAAGATTAATCCTGACCGATTCTTCATTCATGGTTTGAGGAAGGATTCTAGAAACAGTGGGAGCCATCCTGTTTAGATAAATTAAAAACAAATCTAAACTTACAAGAGCATCATGCTGAGTGTTTTCTTCTCTCTCTTCTAATTGCAGCGACCAGATGACCAGATTAGGTTACAGATAGATAATAAAATGACTGAGTTATACTATAGTGATTGGCAAAGCTTTGTCCAGATGTCCATTACCTATGACAAGCTGGACCACCTCATTACTACTCAAAGCCCCCGCTGTCCCAGGTCCAGTTTCCACCATCGCAGATGTTGATATCCGTAAGACAAGGGAAAAAGACTGTGTGAATGCCAAGTGCCTCGTGTTAGCCTAAGTAGATGGTGTATACCAGAGGCAGCACGAGAAGATGGACTTAGTTTCTATTTTCCTCCATAACAATGTTTTATATGGAGAGCAATCTAGTATCGCAAGATATGAGACCTCGAAAGAATATCTTCAAGAGAGGTTGGCTGTCAGGTCATCTGTAGGGGATTACGTCCCTACAATGATTAGCTATATTAAAAAGCTCACGGATCTGGAGACCACGTTAGAGAACGAGTCATGTACTGACTTGATTCTACAGTCCCTACCTTCTACTTACACCTAAGGGAAGCAAGTTATGCTTCCAGTTGATGGCACCCTAAAGAAACCAGGGAGACACCCGCTCTGCTTATTGGGGAATCTTCCTCTTCTCGATCCAAGACGAAAGCCAAGGGTGAGTAGAAGAAGACCTCTGCAAAGCCGATAGGCGGTGACAGTAAGGTAGAAGGAAAGGGTAGGACAAAGGTTTTGAGGTTAATAGTAGGGAAGGAGGGATGTTCCTATTGTCACGGGAAAGGGCATTGGCAGAAGGGATGCACGGCTTGGAAAGACAGAATCCAGGATCCGAAGCACGTTGTGGCTTCAACTTTTGGTGTGTTTGTGATTGAAAAAAGTATGTTAATTAACTCTACTTCCTGGGTACAAGACACCGGATCAGGATCTCATATCTGTAATCCATTACAGGCTTTGAGAAACCATAGAGTTATCAGGGCAGGTGATATAACTCTCAGGGTTGCTAATGGAATGAGCGTGGACGCTGTATCCGTAAGGTATATCACCTAGAATTGACAAGTGGGCAGATATTGATTCTACATAACTGTTTGTGTGTACCTAGTCTAGCTTATAACTATGTGGTCCACATCCACCTAAATCAAAGCTTGATTGGGTTGGGTACACTAAAGGACAGTATATACGTGTTAAATCAAGCTCAGGTTTTCAACGTCCAGAACACACTTAAAGGAAACTTTCCAGAATTAAACAAAACTTTCTTGTGGCATTGTAGACAGGGTCACATCAATGAAACACGGTTGTTGAAGTTACATAGAGAGGGATATTTGGATCTTTTAGAATATCAGTCTTATGCAACTTGTCAATCTCGTCTCATAGGAAAGATGACAAAAACTCCGTTCACTAGACATTGAGTAAGAGCGAGCGAGCTCTTAGGACTCATACACAACGACGTGTGTAGTTCAATATCTACAGATGCATGAAGTGGTTATTCCTATTTCATTACTTTTACGGATAATTTCTCTAGGTTAGGACATGTCTTCTTATGAAAGCATAAATCCGAACCCTTTGAAAAATTCCGGGAATATAAGAATGAAGTGGAAAAACAAACAGGCAAAAGTATCAAGACACAGAGATCTGATCGACGTGGTGAATACTTATATTGCCGAGTTCCTGGATTACCTAAAAGAGAATAGAATTCTATCTCAGATTACTCCTCCATACACACCACAACACAACGGTGTATAGGAAAGGCGGAACATAACCTTATTGGATATAATTCGTTTCATAATGAGTAATGTTGAGTTATCACGATCCTTCTAAAGTTATGCACTAGAATAGGCTGCATATCTTTTGAATAAGATTCCTACCAAGACTATGCCTACCACACCATATCAGATGTGGAGTGGGAAAAAACCCTATCTTCAGTATTTGAAGATATAGGGATGTCCATCTTTTGTTGAAAAGCAGTCTGCGGACAAGCTCGAGGCAAGCTCAATATTCTGTAGGTTTGTGGGATACCCAAAAAACTCTAAACGGTATCTTTTCTATTTCGCAGAGCAACAAATGGTTTTTTGTTCCTCATCATGCCCATTTTTTAGAAAATCAATTTTTTGTAAAAGGAAATAGTGGGAGCGCAATAGAACTGGAAGAAATTCCAAAACCACAAACTATTACTGAAAGTAAGGTAGAACCAGAGCTTTCAAAAGAAGTGGACATCCCTACGCCAATCCGCAAGACTAGTAGGCAGTCTCATCTGCCCGAGAGATACTACAGTTTTCTCGTAGACGGGGATGAGAGGTTTGCATCATTGATAATAATAAGCCAACTAACTTCCAGTAAGCCATTTAGAGCGGCGACTCGGTAAAATGACTGGATACAATGCGGACCGAAATGGAGTCCATGTACACCAACAAAGTATTCACTTTGAACATTGATCCAGAAGGGGTAAACCCGTAGGCTGCAAATGGATCTTCAGAAAGAAGATTTGTGTAGATGGATAGGTTGAAACATATAAGGCTAGACTTGTTGCAAAAGGTTTTCATCAAAGACCTAGTTTAGACCATGATGAAACATTTTCTCCAGTGTCTATGCTCAAATCCATTCGGATCCTTCTTGTCATTGCTGCCTTCTATGATTTTAAGATCTGGCAGGTGGACGTAGAGACGGCTTTTCTAAATGGTGATTTGGAAGAGTGCGTCTATATGGATCAGCCAAAGGGTTTTAATCAGAGTGGGAGCAGCGAGACAATGTGCAAGTTGGTTAAGTCTATTTATGGACTAAAGCAGGCATCACGGAGTTGGAACATCTGTTTTTATTGAGACAGTCAAAAAAATTCGACTTTATCAAAAATCCAGATGAACCATGCATTTTATAGTAAGATTGTAGTAAGGACTGTGGAATTCCTCGTTGAGTACGTGGATGAAATTCTCTTGATAGGAAATGATATTCCTATGCTATAATCAGTCAAAGGATTCTTGTCACAGTGGTTCTCCATGAAAGACCTGGGTGATACTAACTACATTCTAGGGATCCAGATCTATCGTGATAGATTAAAGAGGATGGTGGGACTTTCACAGTCAAGGTACAACAACACCATACTAAAAATATTTAGTATGGATGATTCTAAGCATTGTAGTCTACCGGCTTGTCACGGAATCACCCTCTCTAAAGAGATGTCTCCAAAGACTGATTTGGAAGGGCTCGCATCACATCTATACCCTACGCTTTTGCGGTAGGCTCTTTATTGTATATGATGTTGTGTACCAGACCAGATGTTGCTTACGCACTCAAGGTAGTAAGCCAGTATCAGTCAAACCTAGGGGAGAAGTACTGTATAGCAGTAAAGAACATTCTCAAGTACCTGAAAAGGACTAAGGAGATGTTCTTGGTGTACGGTGGAAAAGACCTCTAGATCGAGGCCATTGCTGACTCCAGCTTCCAGAGTGATAAGGATGACTCCAATTCCATGTCAGGTTATGTCTTTACCTTCAGTGGAGGGGCGTTCTATTGGAAGAGCTCCAAGCAGGACACCGTTGCAGACTCGACGATGGAAACGGAGTAGTTCGCTGCATGAGACACCGCAAAAGAGGCAGTCTGGATGAGGAAGTTCTTAATTGAACTTCAGGTGGTTCCTTCTATTTGTTGGTCCAATAATTTAGTATCGTGACAACAAACAGCGCTATAGAAATAGGGAAGGAACCCAGGTCCCATCAGAGATCTAGACATATCGTAAGGCGGTACAACCTGATCAAGGTGATCGTTGATCCAAAGGAGATCGAGGTGAGGAGAGTAGATACGGAGAACAACACTGCAGATCCACTCATAGAGGCCATCCCTCAGACAATGTTCGAGAGGCTATTCGAGATATTCGGTCTACGATATGCCGGTATATGGCCTTAGTGAAAGTGGGAGATTGTTAGTGATATATGCCCTAGAGGCCATTATTGTATCATATTGGATTGTATATTACTTAATGGGAGCTTGGGATATACACGGTTATAGCAATGTTCTTGCTTGAAATGGTAGTATGCTACCTGCTTTGTTTCTACCTCAATATGTGCATGTGCTTTTTAGCATATCGCTTATACATATTGGTAGAGCCCTTAGGATCTTTGCTTTATTACCAGCGTTGTGATGGCAGTCACACTAGTGGGGGCTGGGTAAGATATAAGCGCATCCTATACAGGTCCCTAGTCATAGGATTATCAAGAAGGGACATCGATACTCCATAGTAGACTAGTGTATACGCTTCTCATCCCAGCAGGGGAGATAGTCTATCCCACAGCCATTAGTACGTTTTACCGGAGATAGTATGCAGGTGCTCATTAGGTTATGAGTATACTGGATAGTACTCATCGGGAATTATTGGTGGGTATTATACCCATCGTCGTGTAGCAGTTCCCAGGTGACTTGGGTACAGCTTAGTCCGTCGACTTGATACTACTGCTTTGCCTCGAGTGTGTTCCCACTGTACTTTGATTACTACCCTACCACGGCTTAAAGGAGTCACGCAAACAGGTAGTAGTTGGGTGCAGTCCCGAAGCTCTTGGAGGCAGTGGCGGTTAGATAGGATTTGTCTCTCCCGGTATTGGGTGTTGATATCGCGTTGTATTCGGAAGGCCATTACAAAAAGTCCTTGGCCAAGACAAGCGGGATTTACTGGTAGGTACTCCAGTAGTTTCTTAGGGTGTATTGGGCTACTCTGCGACACGACTTATTGCGCTATTAAGGGACTGACGATTACCTCCCCTAGGCTCGATATGCTATACTCTTAGACGAACAGACCGGACTGTACACAGATTGTCACATACAGGCTCGGTAGGAGTTCGAATGAGTTAGCTCGTCGACCTTATTATCAACACATACTTGGGTAGCCGTTACGTGTAGCTAGTACCGCTTACGCCTTGCGATTAAACCCACTGCCAGCGTAGTGTCGAGTCTTTAGAGTCCCACATAGAGAGTTTCCGTGAACCGGGCAAAAGGTGTAGAGGCCGTATGGTTTTACGGAAGGGCTTCGATCACTTACTTGTACTTGTGCACGTATGATGATCAGGCGGATAATACTAATGGGCTTTGGTTTAAGTCGGATCCTAGTATTATATTGATAGATTTTTTCGTCTCTTTGTATTCTTATTCTTCGGAATACGGATGCGGGTATGTATATACGGATGATGAGCATTCTCGTAATTTTCTCGGGAAAGCTTCTAGAAGTTATACACCTCATTAGGGTTTTATTCTTTAATTGATTAAACAAAATGAAGTGGAGGAAATGAGGTGGATTTCTACATTGAATCTACAATGGCTACTTGGTGACTCACGGCATGACTCACCACTAGATAGTTATGAAGCATGGTTGATATTTTGTTGTGATAATTATCTCATGAATTATTGATATGCTTCAATTTTCTAAAACAGGACAGCCAAGCTATATTCAAGTTCACACTTCACTCTCATTTTCTTCAAGTCTTCTTCTTCTTCCTCTAAACCCTAAAAGCTCTCATGTCTTGAGAATCCTAGGATTCCAAGAGACAAAGCACTCCATCTTCTTACTCTACACCCTCTAGGACTTCTAGTTTAGTGAACTAGAGGCCGTAGTTACCTCGGATTTGAGGTAGGAGCTCGGACTATAGACTCTCGGGTGGATCGTCTTTGACTCGAGGAGGCCGTCGAGGTTGCTTCGATCCGTTTCGATCGTCAAAGCTTATGATGATGAGGAGGACAACGAGAAGACTCGAAAGACACGATACTACGAGGTATAACATTCATCCGAGTAGTTAAACCTCAAGTTGTTTGCTAGCCAAGGTTCGTGATCAATCATTGGTTCAAATCGGTGTTGCGAAGCCCGTAAAAATCATTTTTTGCAATTTCCGCCTCCCCGCGAACACGTGGGGTGCGTGACATCGACTTACATGATGACCAACGGAAGCACGATTTTCCTCTTTCTCCGAAGCCATGTAGACCGTATGCACGATCATGCCCCCAGACTTAGGGTGTTTGTGTTGGATATATGCATGCCCTAGAGGCCATTATATGATAGTGGATGTATCGGTATGTGTATATATATATTCAAAGGACATTCTTTCTCGACATGATAGTATGCTATCCGGTTGTTCTTTATCTTAACAAATTCACTTGATCATGCATATTACTCATTTGGTACGTGTTGATAAAGCCCTTAAGATATTTGCTTGACTATAGGGATTATGATGCAGATCATACTAGTGGGACATGTTTAGTTTATAAGCATATACTTGAAATGTTCCTAGTCGTAGGTGTATCGAGACGGGGCATCGATATTCCAGAGTAGACTAGCGTATACATTACTTGACCCATATAATGCGCGATGGATGATCCCATATCCATTGGTGTGGTGACACCAAAGACCGTATACGGGTGCTCAGTGAGACTGGGTACACTGAACGGACTCGCCGAGAACTCCTATGTGGTATTATATCTATCGTCGGATAGCAGTTCTCAGGTGACACTGGTACAAGTTAGTCTGTAGACCCGAGATCGTCATAGAGTCTTGTGTGTCCTCCCACTGTACTTTGATCTCCACCCTACTACGGCTCTACTGAGTCGTGCAAACAGGTGGCTTTTGGGTACAGTCACAAGGCACATCGATGCAATGAGCGATAAGAGGGCTTCGTCTCTCCCTGTATTAGGGATTGATATTGCGCTATGCACGATTGGCTATAACAGGAAGTCCCTGGACAAAGCCGATGAGATTTACTGATAAGTGTTATCATTAGTTTCTCGATCTGTTATGAGCCATATACCGGCATGACTTATTGAGTTATTTGAGTCGATGATACCATCCCTAGACTCGATATGCAGCATATCTGACGAAGAGACCGGGTTGTAAGGTAAGTTTTGCCAGTTGGCTCGACGGGAGTTTTGACAGGTTCGCTTGTGTTTCTTCTGATCACTCAATACCTGGGAGCCGTTATGTACATCTTGTACCACTGACGGTTTGTGGGTATGTGATATGATCACTGCCTACTGCTAACGTATTGACGAGTCTTAGAGTCCCACAGAGGGGTTTCCTAACTAAGGCGAAAAGATGTGGAGTGCATATGAGATATGCGCGGGAGCTCGATTAAATGCGTGTATTTGATACTGTATTTTAATCGGGCGTTTACTATTGGACGGGTCGTATGTGATATGATCGGGTTATTAAATCAAGTGTTGATTTAATATTGAGTCCATTAGCTCATTTATTAAAACCTATTTCTTTATGATGCATGCATGAGTGTATGTGTAGGTTGATATCAATCCACACATGCAAGCATACATGTGTCGTGATTGATGATACATTGGTGATGGCAATGCAAGACTCACATGGTAACATATTTATATATTTTGATTATTGAGAAAAGCAAAATGGGAATAAAATCATGCTTGACTTTCTACACTCTTCTCTTGTGTTGACTAAAGTCAAAACCATGGTTTCATTGCCCATGGTTTTAGTAGCCCATGGTTTTTCTTAAACTCAAGTCTCAAAATATCTAGATATTTTGTAACCATGGTTAGGGATGACATAACCCTCTCTCTCTCTTGATTATGTTGATTATTCTCATATGAGTCATGTTTAGCCACTCTCCTTCTTCTTCCTCAACTTAAGCTCTCCAGCTTTTCCCAAGTGAGCGAAGAACATAAAAAGAAAAGGTTTTAAGTGAGATACAAACCTACATCACCAATCTTTATTAGTTTAGCCCATTAGTGTAGGTTGTTTGCTCCACTACCATTTGGTTAAAGTGAAGCTAGGAGCTTGTGCAAAGGGACTACGTGGTGGATCGTCGTGGACTTGGAAGGACCCAAGCGAACCGGTTCAAACCCTAGTTGATCCAAAGAGTCAAAAGTGGATGTCTACAAAGGTTGTATTACTCACCTCTTAGTATTAGAAACTTGTTAGTATGTGACACTAGTTATTGTTATCCTAACTTTCTAGTTCGATTCATGGTTGGTATTGTTTAGCACCCTCTAAATTTTTATTATAGCATGTGTGATGCAACCTAAACCCTAGGCATAGTGCTAAGGAATCCCTACAATGGTATTAGAGCCAGGATAGAAACTTGGACGATGTTATAAATATTACGAAACCGAAACCACTCCAAAAATACGATAAACTGAAAATATGTCTCTGTCGATTTTTAAATGGCCTCGAAATTTTTTTTAAGCAACTGCAGAAGCTTGCATATGATGCACTGAGAACACTGGAGAAAAACGAGGCCTATCCACAGGTTATGACCCGGTCACATGCCCATATTTTCCGGCCTGGCCGGCCCTATTTCCTCCATTTTGCATCGTTTTCCTCCGATGCTCTGGTCTGTTGGTTTTAGGGCTTCAGGTATTGCTTGTTTAGCCTAAAATTTCATGTGATGTTAATTTTGTTTAGGGGCTAATTCGGAGTATTTGTAGTCGTAATTTTAATATTGATTTTGGTAACCCGGACGACGTTTAACAGTTCGAACGAACATCACACACCACCTCATTACACTCGTTGGAATTTTTCCAAGTGTTGGAATTTTCCAAATTAAATATATTCGAAAGATCATGCAAGTAACCCTATGAACCCTCTAGAAGAATATAACCCTAATTCGATTCTATGACCATGGAACCACGGCCAAACCTTAGGGTTTGTCGTAGTCCCATGGCGCCATAGGTGAGACAAGGGTTGACCCTTCTATGGTTGGCCCTAAGCACTGTGGCATGTTTTGGATATTTCAACTTTGCACAAGTGTTCAACTCTCGGGATAATTTGTGGGTGTTTGTTGATTCGATCGAAACGTTTAACATCTTCTAGATATTTGTGAATGTGATATAATAATTAGAATCTACACTAATTAGTTTTGTGAAAAGTAATTAGTTGCGTGTAAATCTAACATTTTGGCCTCGGGTAGAATCGGGAATCTTGTTGAATTACCCGACTTCTTTTGAAAAGGTGTTTTCATAGTTGAGACCTAAATGTAAGATTTGCATCGTGAGGTATGAAATTCAGAATATGTGACAATCCGGGTTTATGATGTCTAAAGGCAGTGATGGTTCCAATTGTTGTTGTTCTTCACCTTCTTTTCTGGGACTGTAAGTATAGTATGTGGTGTATCAAAAGTTTCGTTGCTATAAATCAATGACAATTGGGGTACGCATACTTACTTACGTTGATGATATATGATGTTATGTGTTGCTGAGATATGATGTACAGGATTGTCGTGAATGAATGGACGGGGATATGAGATGAGAGTTTTTCTTTCCATTCATGTAAAATTCATTCTATGTAATATTCTTTTATTATGGCACTTTCGGGTTGAGGATGATGTCACCATTTTTGTATATTATTTACTTTTCCACATTAAGATAGACCCAAGGAGGGGAGCACAAATGACCGGGTTCTAAGGTTCAATGGGAGGCCAACTCGAGAAATCGAGACCGGGTCTCCTAAACTCTAGAATTGGTAGGGTCACTTTCCACTCTCATAGGGGTCTAAGGGTGTGGGCTTGGCTATTCATCGCGACCGTGGAATCCGTATTTTCTATTGTTGGTTAAATACAAAATACGAACCTCCTAGTATATCCTATATTTTCATATATGTGCTTCTTCTGTTGATATTCTGTGATGTGATCACTTTATATGTTGAGACGAATGGTGTATTATATATATGACATATAATAAACGTTTCTTATGTTTTGCATCTGCGCTAGTCCAGCCCCGCTTTTTCGTTAGTTAAGTAACCTAACGGTACAAAACGGGACACTATGGCAAATGCGGGTGACATAAGAGTACGTTCTAATTTCGTTTCTTTTCTGTAATGGCTTAAGGACTTAAATGATGGGACTACACTAATGAGATTAATGTAAAGAAAAAGGAACCTAAAAAGATGTTGTAGAATCGGATTTGAAACCTACTCAGCTTTTTGTGAGAAAGCAAGTTTTCAAAATGCGAAAATTAAGCAACTCCTTTTAAAACCATTAGATTCTACAATGATATCAAGTTCAAAGCATTAAGGTTTTCTTAAAAACCATTCGCAGCCCTCTTTTATTTTAGGAAGTAGAGTACTTAGTATTCGTTCTATGTATGTTGACTATAGCCAAGGCATAATGTATGGTGGCTAAGTGATGTCTTTCTACACAGCATTTGATGCGATTAATTAAGACAATCACATGATTATGTTGACCATAGCCAAGGATCATGTGGGTGGGTCTAATTAATCATGAAATGATGGTTAGAATTTAATTAGTGCTTATGATATGTTGACCATAGCCAAGGTCATGAGTGCTAGGGGCGAAAACCATATCGGGAGTTTCAAGAGTTGAAATTCGCAATGAGATTGCATACCTTCTATATGATAGTAGGATCCCGATCCCACTGTGAGCAAAAGTTGCTCCCAGGAGACTTTTGCACTTTACAATTAGCTAACCCATTAGGTGTCTAGAAAGGTGTCAACGGGGCTATGCCTTTGGGAAAATGAGGTTTATTCTAATTAGGTCCGTGCGAAAGCACGGGGAACCTCCCTCAAAGTACCGATACTGGCCTGCTTGAACGGTTAGCGAAGTTGTAAAATGTAATTAATCCTGGATAATTTTCTTTTTAAGGTTTGAAGGAAAATTTGATAAAAGCAGTGGGAGACATCGATTAGATAAGATAATAACCAATCTGATCTTTGCAAGAGCTTTCACCGAGTGTATTCTTTTCTCTTTATTAATGGTAGATAACCATGACTGTCACTGGACTTAAGCTACTGTTAGAGAAAAATAAGCTAACTGGGACGAACTATAAAGATTGGCTGAGGAACATTAACATTGCTCTTACATATGATAAAGTATCATATGTCCTCACTGCCTCAGCCCCTCCTAGCCCAGGTCCTGAATCTTCTGTTGCAGATAAGGAGATCCGCAAAACGTGGGATATTGACTGTGCAACTGCCAAATGCCTCGCAATCGCATCGATGGACAATACACATCAAAAGTAGCACGAATAGATGGATGTTCAATCCATCTTTCTCCATACAAACGAGTTGTATGGGGAGCAATCTCGTATCCTACGATACGAAGCGTCTCGAAAGATGTTTCAGATGAGGATGGCTCCTAGCACACCAGTATGTGATCACGTTTTGAAGCTGATAGCTCTTATTGAAGAGCTTGAGGGCCTCGGATGGACAATGGAGAACGAGAAATATGTTGATATTGTTCTACAGTCTCTTCCCTCTGCCTTTGCTCCATTCATAGTGAACTTCAACATGCATAACATGGAGAAGTCACTACCTGAACTTCTCAATATGTTGAGAAGTGCGGAGAGCACGCTTAAGGCGAAGTCTCCCTCTCTGTTTGTTGGACAATCTTCCTCTTCCGTCCCAAAAGCCAAGGCCAAGGGAACGAATAAAAAGAAATCCACCAAACCGAGAGGTGGAATCAAGAAGGCACAAGGGAGAGACAAATCCAAGGTTGAAAATTGAGGAGAAGGAGAATATTTCTATTGCAAGAAGACGGGGCATTGGAAGCGGAATTGTGTCGTGTATATTGCAGATCTCAACAAAAAGAAGCATGGTGAGGCTTCTGCTTCAGGTGTGTTTGTGACTGAAAACTGTTTTTCTATAAACTCCGCTTCCTAGGTATTAGATACTGGTTCGAGTTCTGATATCAGCAATTCTGTGCAGGGCGTGAGAAATAGCAGAGTTTGGAAGCCCGGTGATCACACTCTCCGAGTTGTAAATGGTTCCAATGTACATGCAGTTTCAGTAGGAGAGTATCACCTAGGGTTGTCGTCGGGTTGTATATTGGTTTTGAACCCATGTTATTTTGTACCCAGCATGCTTTATAATATAATATCCGTTTCTTTGTAAGATAATGAAGGATATCATTTTGTATTACAATATAATGGTATGAACATTAAACTAAATCAAGACTTGATTGCTTCTGGTATTCTTAATAACGGGATATACGTCCTAAATCAACACACAGTTTTCAACATACAACACACAAATAAAAGAAAATTTTTAGATATAAATGAAGATTTTCTTTGGCATTGTAGACTTGGTCTTATTAATGGAAACAAGACTAAACAAGCTTCATAAAGATGGATATTTAAATCCTTTTGAGTATAAATCTTATGTGACTTGTTAGTCTTGTATCAAAGGGAAAATGACCAAAACTCCGTTTACTGGACACGGAGAAAGAGCTACAGAGCTCTTGGGCCTCATACAAAGTGATGTATGTGGGCCAATGTCTACACATGCGAGAGGCGGTTTTTCTTACTTCATGACTTTTACTGATGATTTCTCAAGATTCGGTCATGTGTTTTTATTAAAGCATAAGTCTGAAGCTTTCGAGAAATTCAAGGAGTACAAACTTGAAGTAGAAAAACAAGCAGAAATGAGCATCAAAATACTTCGATCAGATCGAGGTGGAGAGTATCTTAGTACAGAGTTTTCGAACTTCCTAAAAGAGAATGGGATTCTCTCTCGGCTCACCCCCCCCTTACACACCACAACACAACGGTGTGTCAGAGCGGGGGAATCGTACCCTATTAGATATGGTACGATCCATGATCAGTGAAGATGGGTTACCTCTCTCCTTTTGGGCCATGCATTGGAAACTGCAGCTTTTCTGTTGAACAAAGTTCCAACCAAGACTGTATCTACCACTCCATATGAGATATGGTATGGGAAGAGACCATCTCTTAAACGAGTTAAAATTTGGGGTTGTCCGGCTTTTGATAAAAAGCACAATCCAGATAAAATCGAGACACGATCGGTCAAGTGTATATTTGTGGGATATCCAAAACATTCGTTTGGATATCTTTTCTACCACAAGGAGGAACAAAAGGTGTTTATTTCTCAACATGCAACATTTTTAGAAATGAGATTTTTCCAAATGATACTGTTGGCAATGTGGTAGATCTAGAAGAGGTTCTAGAGACACAAGTTACAAATGACGACTTGGTTGAACCTGATGTTACAACAAAATCTTATGAACCTCAGCCACTCCGTAGATCTGGTAGGACTTCTCGCCCACCAGAGAGATACTACGGTTTTCTTATTAATGGTTATGGAGACGATTGCATCATGGATGATGATGACCCTACCAGTTTTCAGCAAGCTATCACGAGTGGCGACTCTGTGAAGTGGCTGGATGCCATGAAATCCGAAATGGAGTCTACGTACACCAACAAGTATGGACTTTGGATGGTGTACCCTCTGGGGTAAAACCCGTAGGGTGCAAATGGATCTTTAAGAGAAATATCGGTGTAGATGGGCAGGTGGAGACCTATAAGGCAAGGCTTATGGCGAAAGGATTTCGTCAAAGACCAGGACTGGACTATGAATAAACCTTTTCTCCTGTAGCCATGCTTAAATCCATTCGAATCCTGCTTGCTATTGCTGCTCACTACGACTATAAAATCTGGCAGATGGACGTTAAAACTGCTTTTCTAAATGGTGATTTAGAAGAATGCGTTTATATGGATCAGCCAGAGGGCTTCGTTGATAGTGGGAGCAGCAGGAAAGCATGTAGGTTGCTTAAATCCATTTCTAGATTAAAGAAGGCATCATGGAGTTGGAACATCTGTTTTGATGATGTCATCAAAGAGTTTGATTTCATCAAAAATCTAGATGAACCTTGTGTTTATAAGAAGATTGTAAGGAGTACTATCACATTCCTCGTACTGTACGTGGATGAAATTATTCTTATAGGAAAAGATGTTCCTATGATACAATCGGTCAAATTGTTATTATCATAATGGTTCTCCATGAAGGACCTGGGTGATGCCTCATACATATTGGGCATGAAGATCTATAGGGATATATCTAAATGGTTGTTGGGATTGTCCCAAATTAGGTACATTAACACCATCCTAAAGAGGTCTAGTATGGAAGACTCCAAGCGGGGTGCCTTACCCGCTAATCATGGAGTCACTCTCTCCAAGAACTTTTGCCCATAAACTGATGAAAAGAAAGCTCGCATGAGCATTATACCCTACGCTTCAGCTATAGGATCTATAATGTATGCGATATTATGTACACACCTTGATGTAGCTTACTCACTGGGCGTAGTAAGAGGGTATCAATCCAACCCAAGGGAGAATCACTGGACAGCTGTGAAGAACATTCTTAAGTACTTGTGAAGAACTAATGAAATGTTTTTGGTGTATGGTAACGGGGACCTCCAAACGGAGGCCATACCGATTAGAGCTTCCAGAGTGATAAGGATGATATCAAATCTATCTCAGGGTTTGTATTTACCCTAAATGGAGGGGCAGTATGTTGGAAGAGTTCTAACTAGGATACCGTTGCAGACTCAACGATGGAAGCTGAGTACATTGCTGCAAATGATGCTGCCAAGGAAACCGTCTGGATGAGAAATTTCATCTCGGATCTAGGAGTAGTTCCAACCATTATTGATCCAATACCATTGTATTGTGATAATAATGGGGCTATGGTGTTGGCTAAAGAGCCCAGGTCCCATCAGCGATCCAGACACATCTTGAGGCGATATCATCTGATCCGGGAGATAGTTGATCGCCGCGAGATTGAGATTCGGAGAGTAGATACAAAGAATAACACTGCGGATCCACTCACCAAGGCCTCCCTATGCCGCAGTATGAGCGACTTTTTGAGATGTTGGGTATGAGATACGCCAATAATTGGCCTTAGTACAAGTGGGAGATTATTGGATATATGTATGCCGTAGATGCCATTATATGATAGCAGATGTATCAGTATGTGTGTGTGTGTCTATATATATATATATATATATATATATATATATATATATATATATATATTCAAAGGGCATTCTTGCTCGACATGATAGTATGCTATCTGGTTGTTCTTTATCTTAACATGTTCACTTGATCATGCATATTACTCATTTGGTACATGTTGTTAAAGCCCTTAGGATATTTGCTTGACTACTGGGATTATGATGCAGATCATACTGGTGGGACATGTGTAGTTTATAAGCATATCCTTGAAATGTTCCTAGTCGTGGGTGTATTGAGACGGGGCATCGATATTCCAGAGTAGACTAGCATATACGATACTTGACCCATATGATAGGCGATGGATGATCCTATATCCATTAGTGTGGTGACACCAAAGAACGTATACGGGTGCTCAGTGAGGCTGGGTACACTTAACGGACTCGCCGAGAACTCCTATGTGGTATTATATCTATCGTCGGATAGCAGTTCTCAGGTGACAATGGTACATGTTAGTCTGTAGACCCGAGTTTTCATATAGTCTTGTGTGTCCTCGCACTGTACTTTGATCTCCACCCTACTATGGCTCTACTGAGTCGTGCAAACAGGTGGATTTTGGGTACAGTACCGAGACACATGGAAGCAATGAGTGATAGGAGGGGTTTCTCCTCTCCCGGTATTGGGGGTTGATGTTGCGCTATGCACGATTGGCTATAACAGGAAGTCCTTGGCCAAGGCTGATGAGATTTACTGATAAGTGTTATCCGTAGTTTCTCGATCTGTTATGTGCCATATACCGGAAAGACTTATTGAGTCATTGGGGTTGACGATACCATCCCTAGACTCGATATGCAGTATATCTGACAAAGAGACCGGACTGTACGGTAAGTGTTTTCAGTTGGCTTGACGGGAGTTTTGACAGGTTCGCTTGTGTTTCATATGATCGCTCAATACCTGAGAGCCATTATGTACAGCTTATGCCACTGACAGTTTATGGGTATGTGATATGATCACTGCCTACTGCTAGCATATTCACGAGTCTTAGAGTCCCACAAAAGGGTTTCCTAGCTAAGGCGAAAATATGTGGGGTGCATTTGAGATATGCGCGGGAGCTCGATTAAATGCGTGTATTTGATACCGTATTTCAATCGGGTGTTTACTATTGGGCGGGTCGTATGTGATATAACCGGGTTATTAAATCAAGTGTTGAATTAATATTAAGTCCATTAGCTCATTTATTAAAACCTATTTCTTTATGATCTATGCATGACTGTATGTATATGTTGATATAGATGCAATCATTCAAGCATACATATGTCATGGTGGATGATATATTGGTGATGGCAATGCAAGACTCACATGGTAACATATTTATATATTTTGATTATTGAGAAAAGCAAAATGGGAATAAAATCATGCTTGACTTTCTACACTCTTCTCTTGTGTTGACTAAAGTCAAAACCATGGTTTCATTGCCCACGATTTTAGTAGCCCATGGTTTTGCTTAAACTCAAGTCTCAAAATATCTAGATATTTTGTAACCATGGTTAGGGATGACATAACTCTCTCTCTCTCTCTCTCGATTATGTTGATTATTGTCTTATGAGTCAAGTTTAGCCATCCAAACCCACATCACCAATCTATATTAGTCCATCACACTAGTGTAGGTTGTCTGCTCCACTACCATTTGGTTAAAGTGAAGCTAGGAGCTTGTGCAAAGGGACTCCATGGTAGATCGTCGTGGACTTAGAATGACTCAAGCGAACCGGTTCAAACCCTAGTTGATCCAAGAAGTCACAAGAGGAGGTCTACAAAGATTTTATTACTCACCTCTTAATGTTAGACACTTGTTAGTATGTGATACTAGTTATTGTTACCCTAACTTTCTAGTTCGATTCATGGTTGGTATTGTTTAGCACCCCATAAATTTTTATTATAGCAAGTGTGATGCAACTTAAACCGTAGGCATGGTGCTAAGGAATCCCTACAGTTTGTGTCCAGCGCCTTTGGAATTTGCCGCAGGCAGTGGGATTTTCTCCGGACTCGTCATTTTGTGGGAGGTCAAAGTTGAAGGAACCGTTGTAACAGGCACCTGTGTAGAAGACATCCATCGCTGTACGATCGAGGGATAGCCTTTCTCCTGCCGAACCTTCATTTTCTTCAGTCGGTGAGAGTAGTCTTTGTCGATTACAGAGTCTTGGACTTTCCGCCAGACCCTTTGAATTTAGGAGGAGAGTCGTTGATGGGGCTACTCTGGTTTTGCCTGCACTGTGTCTTCTGCAGGCGGGGGCAATTTCCTCAGCACCGCCATTGGAGAGTTCTTTCACACCCTCCTGAGTAGATCCAAGCTGTTCCCGGTTGGAACAGCAGCGTCAACATTCGCCATTGGAGCTGGTAGGGTAAGTCCAGAAGAGGAGTTGCCCCAGCTTTTCTTACTCGGTGCTAGTGGCGTCGTCGAGCGTGTCATGCAGAAGGGACAGCCTCGGTTTCGGAAGCAGTTGCAGCTTATCCCTGGTTTGGTTGAGGAGCTCAAGCGGTTGCCAGCTTGTTAAAGACCGACGTCGTTGGAAAGATTTGATTTGAGATGGCCAGCCTCTCGAAGACCGATCGCCTAACTGGTGAAGCACTTTTAACGGCTTCATTTGCAGCAGGAATTGGGAGGGTTATCCTTTTTAAGGTATCCCCTTCGAGAATCGTTGGCTTATTTGTGAGCCCGCTTTGATTCTGGCTCAGCCTGTTGAAGACTGAGACATCAGAGCTTCGACTCAGCCTGTTGAAGAAGAGGCATCGAACTTGGACGAACCGTTGAGATGGGCCGTTGTGGTTGCAATTCGCTCGAAGAACGACTTCCTGAGTGCTTCCTCTTGCGGCACTGAGGCGCTGAAACCCATTGGCAGGAGCATGGTCCCGAAGAACAATCCAGTAGTAGCTTGTGTAACATGCCCCACAGGCATTGAAAAGATGGAGGCCGCGTAGGGCCCGTAAGTAACTCCTCCGTTTGGGGCGGAGCGGGAGTTGTTGTTGCAAGTTGTGCGGCTGGAAGCCATTGATCTTTTTTCTTCTTCTGCACGGGAGCAAGACACCAAATCTTAGTAGCTCAAATCCAAGGGAAACCATAGCAAACAACGATTTTGTTCGCGAACAAGACACATGAAATGTGGAGTGGAAAGAGGAAAAGGTCCCAACGGGCATGCCAGAATCTGTTTACCGCCGGAAACAAAGATGAACCGGGATGGATCGTCTTGCCTGAATTTCGGGGCATATGCTATTTGGATTTATCTATCCACCTCTCCGAAGAAGCCAAGTTGATTTATGGCACCATATATTGGAGGTTTGGATAGATGTAGCCATTGTAGCAGACTTCGTCTGATTCCCCCTCGTTTGCAAGGGTTTTAGATTGTGGGGATTCTCTTCCCTGCAAGTGCAAACACCTGCAGTTAATTACGTTACCGCATCGCGATAACTACTTTCTCCTGCTTCGGAGGTTCACTTCGTGTTGTGTGTATGTTTGTTTTTATTTTAGGTTGCCCGTGGATTGTATACAGAGACTAATTTATGTCGTATCCAGTAGGGCGTGGATTAGTACAAATCCGTATATTTTAAGATTTGGGTTAGGGTTCATTTAAGGACCATTAATCTGGTTTGAGATTAAGATCGACTTAAACATACGAGCATTTGGGATCGATTACTTTAGTTTAAGGACATCACGGCCCATTATCACCATATTTAAGTTGGAGTTTTAGTTTAGGGACATTTTAGTCCAATGTCTCCATATTTGAGGTGAGATTTTAGTTTAAGGACGTTTCGGTCCATCATTCGTCATGTACCCATTTAGGGCACGATCCAATTTTGTTATGTGACAGATGAACGATGTTGATATGGAATGTGCCCATTTTAGGGCACGATCAAATTTGAGATGTGCATGTCAATTTAGAAGTGCATCAATGTGGGATGACAGGAGTTGTTGGTCGTTGGGACCCGCCACCTCCCTGAAGACGTTGAAGAATTACAACGACATATATCAGAGGTGTGAAGAGATGTACCCTTGAACCAAATCCCATATTTAAGGGAGAAGGGTTATGGCGGCCTTAAGAATTTTTGTTAAGGATATGTTAGTCCAATTTGAGACTAAGATCCACTTAATAACATTTTAGGATCTTTCTTATTTATGACCCAGGAACAGAGCATTTGAACTCAGTTATAAGACTTTAGCAACTTAGCCAATTTGGGCTTTAGTCTGCTTAGTCTCCCCATTTTTTTTGAAAAAGTGTTGAGCACTTATTTGGGCTCTGTTTATTCAGTCCCTTTTTTTATGAAAAAAGTGCTGAGCACTTATATGAGTTCTGACGCCTACATATAATCATGTGGAACTTTCAGTGATGAGGGTTGCCCAATAAGTGTTGAACGCTTTACTCTTTTTGTCTTTATATGTATTGCTAGGTACTTTTTATGGCGTCCACATGGGGAGCGCATGAGGCGCTAGGTACTAGATGTTGCCTAGTAAGTGCTAAGCACTCTTCCCTTCTACGGCGCCCATGTGTGGAACACGTGCGGCGCTGGGCGCTTCCTAGTGAGTGCTAAGCACTCTTCTGTGGCATCCACGTGAGGAACAAGTGCGGCGTTGGGTGCTGCCTAGTGAGCGCTAAGCACTCTTATGTGGCGTCCATGTGAGGAACACGTGCGGCGCTGCCTAGTGAGGGCTAAGCACTCTTCTGTGGCACCTACATGAGGAACACGTGCGGCGCTGCCTAGTAAGTGCTAAGAACTCTTCTGTAGCGCCTACGTAAGGAACACGAGTGGCGCTGGGTGCTGGACACTGCCTAGTGAGTGCTAAGAACTCTTCTATAGCGCCCACGTGAGGAACACGTGCGGCACTGGGTGCTACCAAGTGAGTTCTAAGCACTCTTCTGTGGTGCCCATGTGAGGAACAAGTGCAGCGATGGGCACTGGGCGCTTTTCTCCTCCACTGATACCATTTTTACCCATTAATGATCAATAGGATCTTTGTTTTACAGATCTAGGATCAATCTTCATTTTTAAGAACCAAGTTCTTTTACGAGAACTAAGTTTCTCTTATATGCTTTGTTTTGAGGAATTCAATTCTTAGTTCTTTTCTGAATCTTTGATTCTCAAGAACAAGTTCCTCCCGATGAGAATTAAATTCTCAATTTGTAGGAGACTTGTCTTGTGGATCTCAGATCCAGAAAAAGAACAAAGTTCTTCGAGAAGGGTTAAACTTTTAGATATGTAAATAAGATGTTTTTATTTTTATTTTTTTGTTTACCTAGAGTTTTTAGGGAGGGAGATATTCTTCCTTGAGAATTTAATTCTCTGTTCCATTTTGAAGCTTTTTGTTTTTGTTTTTAGAAGCTTATGGGGGGTTCCTCCATATCAGACTTGAAGTCTTCGTTCCTTTATATAGTGGGGGCAAGTTTGTTAATTAGTTTTGAAGAAATCTCTCATTAAGAGATCCTAATTGATTTGGGAAATTTTACCCATCAATGGATCTTTGATCCAAGAGTTTTTGTTTTTACAGAATATATTTTCTTGTTTTTTAACAAGATTAGGGAAATATTTTTCATATGCAGTGTTTTACTCTGTGAAATGGTGATTTTTAATCACCGTTGGATTTTCAATCCGAGGGTTCTCCGTTTTACAGAGGGTATAGAATTTTATTCTATGATCCAACTGAAGGTATCTTTCTTATTTTAGAAAGATTTGGGAAATGTTTTCTCCCAACAGAATTTAATTCTGAATGTTGATAATTTATCATCTCCGTTGGATCTTTGATCCAGCGGCTCTGTTTAACAGAGAGTACAATTTAATTCTACCTAGGTGTCGGCACTTACGTGTTGTGCACGTAGGCACCACTTAAGAATTTTGTTCTTAGGGTGGGCATTATGTGCTTTGCACACTAGCGCCCACGTGAGGAGCACGTGCAGCACTATATAAGAGTTTTAACTGTTATATAATCTAATAGATTCTTTTATGCTTGCACACTAGTGCCTGCGTGAGGAACACGTGAGACACCATCATAAGATTTGATCCTATTGGAGCTGGCGCCCTTGTGGAAGACACGTGAGGCGCTACCTCATTAATTTTGAACATAGGTTTGCTCTTTTATTGGGGAAACATGAGATTTTCCAACGCTTTCGTGAAGTTCCTTAATTACATAAACTCTTTTCCCTGGAGGCGTAGCCCCGCTAACACAGTTCTAGATACATACTTGGTTTATAGCATTGATTGTTTAGTGAAAAATCTCTCGAAGAGTAGCAGATACTCATGGTAGGATCAGGATCCAAATATCATCGTTTGACAACCTTGAAGGAATCCAATCAAGATCATCACACTTCAAATGGTATGCAGCACTAGCAGGTTTCAATTTCCTTAGAAACTCTCGATGTGGATTATTGCCCCATGCTCTTATGACCTTGACGAAGGCCAACATATCATAAGTCAAATGTCATGTTCTACCTGTCATTGTCCAGATTAATTTGAACTCACCCATACATACCCTTGACGAAGGCCAAAATAATAGTACGACTGTTCCAAACCAACATATCTATCTATGCTACATATGAATACCCAGCAGCTACCAATCACTATGCATTAGCGAAGGTCAAAATACATAGATTGAATACTACTGAATATTCATATGAAATGACGGAGGGCTACGAATGGTTTTGCAGAAACCGTGAACATAATGAACTTGATATAGTCGAAGGAACCATGATAGCTTTTTAAAAGGAGTGGTTTAGGCTCCGCATTTAAAATTTTCTTTTTGAAGAAAACCGAGTGGTTTTGAAATTTTTCCAACGATTAAGCTTTGGTTTGTTTTTCATGCATTAATCACCGTTAATGCGGTCCCATTATTTAACTCCTATCATTGGAGAAAAGAAATGAAAATTGAACGAACTCTTATGCCATCCGCATTCGCCACGGCCCCGTCATGCACCGTTAGGTTACTTAAGTAACGACAGAGCGGGGGTTGGACTAGCGCGGCTAGAAAACAAAAGCAACGTTTATTATATATCATATATATATCCATTCGTCTTATGCAATATTAGGCATTCCAGATCACAGATGAATATATTGGATATACTAGGAATTCCGTGTTTCGTTTAAGCCTCTAACGAAAGATGGATTCCAAGGTCGTGATGAATAGCCAAAACCCTACCCCCAGACCCCTACGGGTGTGAAAAAATACCAGCCAAATTCCCGAAGTGAAGCAACCTCCTTCAATAAAATGAGTAGGCCACTCGGCACTTTAAGAACCCGGTAGTTTGTGCACCCCACCTTAGGTCTATCCTAGGAGCAGAAACAGTAAAAAGAAATTATACAATGGTGGTTACAACCTCAACCCGAATCTTCTCCGCAAAATAATATTACATCACTTTTACTAATTATATGAATGAATGAAAAGAAAACACTCTTCTCAGATCCCCCCGGCTATTCATCAACGACGATCCAATACTCCATATACACAAACCATTATCACATCACAGATATGTGCAACCCCCATTAATCGACATATAGAAATTAGCGGACGTTTTGAAACACATATATCAAACACAGAAAAGCTGATTAGCCAAAGTACTTAGAATTTCGATCGATAAACCAAATTTGAGTCTACGTCATGTGCAATCCAGCACACAAACAATACTGGGCAGAAGTAAAATTGCAATTCAATAAAATAGACACACTGTAGAAACTCGGACCGAGTCAGCCTTGACTCGGCCGCGGAATGGCGGCAGAACACATTGTTCTGCCGCGGTTCCACAGTGGACTTGACGACTGAAGACCCTAAATTTCTCCAGTATTCTTAGAAAACCCTGCACGAATTTTTAAGTCCTCTGAAAAGATTTTGAGACCAGTTTTATAATTCGACAGAAACCTGGTTTTCAAATCGTGTTTTTAGGATTTTTCGTCGATCAAATTTCTAAACACTTTATTAACTAGCTAGTTAAGATTTTGTAGGCTCTGATACAACCGTAAGCCGATGTCGTGCTCCCCGCGGTTCGCGGGGAGGCGGAATTTTCAAAAAACGGTTTTGATGAACTATGCAACATCGGCTAAACTCCAGGATCTATACTAAAATATTAACTAACTAAGCTATCTAAGAGGTTTAACTATTATGTCAGATGGTTATACCTCCTAGAACCGGTCCTTCGGGTCTTCTAGTCCCCCTCTCCTTGGCTCCTCGGTGAACGGAGGAAGGTTGCATGATCGGATTTCTCGCGTCAAAGATGATCCACCCGAGAGAATGTGCTCCAAGCTCCAACCTCTAAACCGAGGTAACTAGGGTAAATGGTTCACTAATCCAAGTAGCCTAGGTGATGTAGAGAATGACTAATGGATTGTAATGTCTCACTAAACCCTATTGCTCACATCACATAGAAGGTTAGGGTTTAGTTTTGAGGAAGAAGGAGATGGAGAAAATCAAGAGAGAGAATGAGGAGAGCAAAATGAACTAACATCAAGATGGAAAAGTGTGGAGAATGGCTCCTATATCTCACCTCACTCATTGAGCCATGGATTAAAAACAATAGAATATAGCACCCATGCCTCAATAGTGAGTCACGGCCAATATAATAATCCAAGAGCCATGATTCACTCCTTACCATAAATGTCTCCTCCATTTCCACCTCATTAACCCATTTATCAAAAATGGATAAATATCAAACAATGAGGTGTCTCCTTCTAGAAGCATGCCTTGCCAAATTACAAGAATGCCCCTCACCGTATATACATACCCGTATCCGTATTCTGAAAAATACGAATACACTGAGACAATAACAATCCAATAATACAATATTAGGATACGGCTTAAACCAAAGCCCAATAGTATTTTCCGCCCATTAGCATCCACATACAAGTACACGTATGTAATCAAAGCCCTGCCGTAAAACCATACGGCTTCTACATCTATTGCCCGAAGCAGGGAAACCCTCTGTGTGGGACTCTAAAGACTCAACAGTACGTTGACAATGGGTTTAACCACAAGCATGTCAGCGGTACTAGCTGCACATAACGGCTACCCAGGTATCTGTCGATAAGAAGGTCGATGAGAAAACTCATCCGACTCCTACTGAGCCTATCTGTGACAATCTCTCTATAGCTCGGTCTGTTCGTCTAAGATACTCGCATATCGGACCTAGGGGGATGGTCAACGTCAGACCCCTAACAGCCCAATAAGTCATGCCGGAGGAGAGCCCAATACACCCTGAGAAACGACTGGAGTGCCTACCAGTATTTCTCGACTGCCCTGGCCAAGGACTTTGTGTAATGGATTTCCGAACACTGCGCGATATCAACCCCCAATACGTGGAGAGACAAATCATATTTGACCGCTACTGCCTCCATGTGGTTCGTGACTAAACCCAACTACTACCTATTTACACGACTCCTTTAAGCCGTAGTAGGGTAGTAATCTAAGTTCAGTGGGAACACACTCGAGACGAAGTAGCGATGGAAAGTCAATAGACTAACCTGTACTCATGTCATCATAGAACTGCTTCCTGACGATAGGTATAATACCAACCAGCAGTTCCCGACAAGTATTGTCCAGTGTAACTCATATTCTAATGAGGACCTTCATACTATCTCTAGTACGTCAAACTAATGGCTGTGGGACAGACCATATCCCGTGCTGGGATGAGAAGCGTATACACTAGTTTACTCCAGAGTATCGATGCCCCGTCTCAATAATCCTGACATGTATAAGGATATGCTTATAGACTACCCAACCCCCACTAGTGTGACTACCATCACAACGCTGGTAGTCAAGTAAAGATCCTAAGTGCTCTACTAATATGTATAAGTTATATGTTAAAAGAAACACATGCACATATTGAGGTAGAATCAAACCAGGTAGCATACTACCATTTTGAGCAAAACTGTTATTATAACTATGAATATCCCATGCTTCCAATATGTATATAAAATCCGGTATGATACAATAATTGCCTCTAGGGCATGTATCACTAACAATTCCAACTCCACAAAGCTTACTTTAATCCATAAATGGATTTGAGCAACTTGGACACCTTTCCGCTGCTCCCACTGTCTATGAAAATCTCTGGTTGATCCATGAAAACACACTCTTCTAATCTTCCATTTAGAAAAGCGGTTTTAACATCCATCTGCCAGATGTCATAGTCATGGAAGGCATCAACGGCAAGTAAGATCTAAATGGATTTAAGCATAGCCACTGGTGAAAAAGTTCTGTCATGGTCCAATCCTGGTCTTTGACGAAAACCTTTAGCAACAAGTCTAGCTTTGTAGGTTTCTACTTGACAATTTACACCAATCTTCTTTTTGAAGAGCCATTTGCATCCTACGGGTTTTACCCTAATAGGAGCAAAATCCAAAGTCCAAACTTTGTTTGTTTACATGGATTCCCTCTCGGATCGCATAGCATCCAGCCACTTCACCGAGTCTTTACTCGTGATGGCTTGCTGAAAACTAGTCGACTCATCATCGTCGATGATGCAATCCTCTCGATCCACATCTATAAGAAAACTATAGTATCACTCCGGCGGATGAGACTGCCTACTAGATCTACAGAGTGGCGTAGGTACGTCCTGTTCCATTGAAATCTCAGGTTCTACTAAGTTTTTAGTAACAGTTTATGGTTCTGGAATTTCTTCCAGCTCTATTGCGCTCCCACTTATCTACTTTTTGAGAAATTGAGTTTCCATGAAATGGGCATGATGAGAAACAAAGACCTTTTGTTCCTCAGTGTGATAGAAATAATACCCCCTAGAATTCCTGGGGTATCCCACAAACTTACACAATACTGAACGTGCCTCGAGTTTGTCTGGATGAACCTTTTTGACAAAGGCAGGACAGCCCCATATCTTTAGATACTTAAGACAGGTGTTTCCCCAATATTTAACATAATAAAGAGTAAAGCACTATTAGAAATTAATGAGGCAGAGCCCCACATTCTCTCCATGAGGATGCCATCGCCAGAGCCAATCTGATAGGATTAAATCCTATGGTAGCGCCTCACGTACTCCTCACGCGGGCGCTAATGTGCAAAGCACAGAAGAATCTATAAAATAGGAGTTAAACTCTCAAATGGCGCCGTACGTGTTTCTCATGCAGGCACTAGTGTGCAAAGTACAAGAGTATCCCTCTTAAGAATTAAATTCTTAAGTGGCGTCCACGTGCACAACACGTGAGCGCCAACGCCCAGGTAAAATTAAATTCTAGAGATGATAAATCATCAAAATACAAAATTAAATTCTTTTAGGAGAAAACATTCCCAAATGTTTCTAAAATAAGAAAGATGCTTCCGGTTGGATCAAAGATCCGATTTTATTATAAAATTCTATTCTGGAATACATTCCCTCAATCTTTCGCTCTCTGTAAAACAGAGAACCGTTGGATTAAAAATCCAATGGTGATAAAAAAATCACCGTTTCACAGAACAAATTCTGTATAGGGAAGAAATACTTCCTCAATCTTGTTAAAAACAAGAGCAGCATCTTCTGTAAAAAAGAAGTCCTTGGATCAAAGATCCAATGGTTGATAAAATTCCCCAAATCAATTCTGAGACCAATTAAATCAATTGGGATCTCTCAATGAGAGATTTTCTCAGAATTAAACAAAATTCCCTCTACTATATAAAGGACTAGAGACTTCAAGTCTTGCATAGATAGAACCCCCAATAAGCTTTTTTCAAAAAAAAAAGCACAGGAGCTCTGAAGAAAAAGATAGAGAATTTAATTCGCATAGAAGAAGCTTCTGCTTCATTGAAATTCTAGCTAAAAGGAAAACACAGAGATCATATTGTCTCTCTTTTACCATATCCAAGAACTCGGTTCTTTCTCTGGATCTGAGATCCGCAAGACAAATTTTCCACATGTTGAGAATTTAATTCTCATCGGGAAGATCTTGTTTTTGAGAATCAAAGATTCAGGGAAGAACAAAGAAGAACATAAAAAGAACGGAGTTAATAATACTCCAGGAATTCAGAGCTTATTTCCTTAAAGAACCCGATCAAAAAAATATAGCGCCTCACGTGCTCCCCACGTGGGCGCCCTCTTTAAACAGCGCTGGCGCCTCACGTGGAAAGAACGTGGGCATCCAAAACAGAAGGTCAGCGCCCCACATGAAACGCACGTGGGCGCTGAAGGAAAAGTGCTTAGCATGCCATGTACAGCAAAAATGACTAAGTGCTCAGTACTAATTGGGCAGCACCTAGCGCCGCACGTGTACCTCACGTGGAAGCCATTTAAAAGTGCATAGCACTTCAGATTTAATCAATATGACTAAAGTCTTCAACACCCATTAGGCAGCGCCCATGACTGAATACTTCACATGTCATATATATAAGCATCAGAGCCTAAACAAGTGCCTTGAACTTTTAAAAGGAAGAAAAGACTAAGCCCAAACCAGCTAAATTGCTAAAGTCTCCTTTAAACAGAGCCCAAATGCTCTTTTGTTGGATCTGAAATAAAAATGATGATCCTAAAAATTGTTAAGTAGATCTTAGTCTTAAATCGGACTAACATATCCTTAACAAAAAACCAACCGAGCCCTAAATGCTCATATACATTTAAGTCGATCTTAATCTCAAACTAGATTAACGATCCTTAAATAAAAACCCAAATCTAAAAAATATAGATTTGGACTAATCCACTCCCTACGTGCGACAACATAAATTAGTCTCCCTATACAATCCACTGGTAACCCAAATAAATAAAAACACACACGACACGAAGTGAACTTCCGGAGCAGGATAAAGTAGTTATCGCGATGCGGAAATGCAATTAACTGCAGGGGCTTGCGTCTGCAGGGAAGAGTGTCCTCACAATCAAAAAAACCCTCGTGAAAATGAGGGGGAATCTGACGAAGTCTGCTACAACAGTCGCATCCGTCCAAACCTCCGATATATAGTGCCATAAATTAACTTGGTATCTTCGGAGAGGTGGACGGATAAAACCAAATAGCATCTACCCCCAAATTCAGGCAAGACGATCCATCCCGGTTTCGTCCTAATTTTCAGCTGTGAACAGATTTCGGCACGTCCGGTGGAACCTTTTCCTCTTTCCACTCCAGACTTCATGTTTCATGTTCACGAACAAAATCGCGGATTGCTATAGTTGCCCTTAGATTCGAGATACTAAGATTTGGTGTCTTGCTCCTGTGCAAAAGAAGAAGAAAGATCGATGGCTTCCAACTGCACAACTTGCAACAGCAACTCCCTCTCTGCCTCAATTGGAAGAGTGACTTACAGGCCCAATGCGGCCTCTATCTTTTCGATGCCGGTGGGACAAGTAACTCATGATACTACCGGATTGTTCTTTGGGACCATGCTTCCGCCGATGGGTTTCAGCGCCCCAATGCCGCAAGAGGAAGATCCCAAGAAGTCGGTCTTTGATCGACTTGCAACCACAACGGCCCCTCTCAACGGGTCGTCCAAATCCGATTTCTCAGTCTTCAATAGGCTGAGCAGAAGCTCAGACGTCTCAGTCTTCAACAGGATGAGCCAGAACCAAAACGGGTCCGCAAAGAGGCTCGTCGTACCTGAACGGGTTGTCCTAAAACAGATAGCCCTCCCAACTCCTCTGGCAGGTAAAGTCATCAAAGGTGCTTCTTGATTGATCTGTCTTAAAGAAGTGTTTATAGTAACCGCAATCAATAACGGTGTCGCGTATAGCTAGCCGATATGAGTACGGTTCGTCCTCAGGGATATGTGGAATCTTTCAATCTTACTTTAGACGTGTTGAAAAAGAGAAAGAATAGAAGAATAAAGAATAGTGAAGAATAGTTTTTAGATCTACGTCAAACAAGGATGTAGAATACAGATCTAGTTTAAAGACAGATGTAGATTTTATATCAGAAGAGGGCTTGTAAGGTTCGTTAGGATTTAGTAGTAATGGATAATAAAAATGACTCTTTTTATCTACTGATAGATTTAAAACTAGATTGATAGTGATGAATGAGAATTATGGTTCTTGGAAGAAACTGGTATTTCCACACTATTAACCCTTGTCCATTCATTGATCTCTATTCAAGTCTAGCCTTAACAAAACAATTGCTATTCTAATCTCAAATCGCGGTCAAGACTATCAATAAATTGATAGCGCCCAATTAGGATGTTAACATTTATTTTGCTAAAGTTTATAAACTTAATAATACTTAAAAGAAATTAAGAAATTCTTTATCTTCCATTGATCTACCCTAATCCTACAAACCCTATTAAGCGGTGAATTGCTAGCGCATGATGGAGATAGAAGAACAGATAGAAATCATGATGTAATAAATGCAATAAGAATAAAACAACTACCTTTAATAATCAACTTGATCAATTACACTTTTTGTTCCTTTAGAAAGTGGAATACAAAACCCTAGTTTTCTTCTCGATCTATCTTGAAGGAGGTAAATGAACAGCCGATTGATCAACCTGGATGCGTGAGTCAATTGGAACTTCGTGATCTCTTCGGTTTGATGATTTCTTGGTTTAGCCCTCGGTCCTTTATATAGCCCCAAAATCAGAAACTAAAGATCCCAAGAATTAGGGTTAGTTGTAGCAAATCCAACCTGAAAATCCCAACTCCTGACTCGGTGAATCAGCCGTGGATCCGCTGCATATTTCATGGTTTGGCCGCGGATCAGCGGCGGTTTGGTGGGATCTTGGCTGCAAATTTCTGGGCTTAATTCTTGTGACACATGGAGATTTAGCTGATGTCTGGAGCTTGAAAATATTTTCTGAGTCTCTGCCAGTATTTATTCTTCGATTTTGTCTAATTTCATCGTCAGATTTCTGATTCCCGATATCTCAACATCTCGATCTCCTGACCTGAACTAAACCTTGCACAACATCTCAATGAATAATGTTAGTAATATTTGGTATTTTTGAGATATTATCCTGACAATTTGAAATAATATTATATTTTAAGAATATTGGTTAAGGATATTTCATATGATATGCATATTTAAATTATCAAATATTATATAAAGATTATATGCATACATTTTCCATCATAATGTTAATTATAATATATAAACATATGAAAATAGATATTTTGTAGATAAACCCTCATATGTTTCATATTTATAATAAACACCTTTAAATATCTAAGAAAATTAAGGAAAATATTATATCAAATATGCAGTATTTTCAACTGAACAAATACCCCCAAACTTAACTTTGATCATCCCGAAAAAACTAGTTATTCAAGAGAAGAAGAAAAAGAAAAACTTTAGTAGCCCACTTTCGTAGGCAACACGATTCCACTAAGCATGTACAACAAGCCGTGCCGTTAAATCTCTAGGTCTCCCTAGTAGGAGGAGTGTTGTCTCCTAAGAGTTTTCAGCAGATTACACCTATAAAATCCTATAATAAAATTAACAAGATGAAAGTTACGTACAAAGATAAGAACTATAAAAGAAAGACTTGAAAATAAGAGTTTTCAACTACACCAGCTTTTCGGTTGCCAGGAGCCCTATCTTAATGGCCGTGAAAAGATATTATAAATCACAACAACTTTCAATAAAACATCGCCTTTATGTTTCCTCCCTATCTATCTTCTAAACACCAATCATATACCCCCTACGTGTGTGTAAAATACATCCCTACACTTAGAGAATTCAACTCAAACTATCATACTATTTTCCATCTTTCTTAGTACTTTTTAGTTGGTGAATATTTTAGATGGAATTGCTCACACATTCTTCATGCGACCGTCAATACTTCTTGAGATACTAACCGACCGATTACAAAATGTGCTCGCGTTATTAAGGCACAATTCCTCATCTTGCAACACCTAAAGCTTAGCAGTGGTTCCCAAACCAGTTGGTCTAAGGCACTAAGGAATAAATCACCCTCGTTATATTTTTTTTATGCTGCCTTGGTAATTACAAAAACCAGTGTTTATTTTTTTTCACCATTTTTTACCAAGGCTTTTAGACAAGAGCATTTCAAGGTATCCTCTACTATCACAAGTTTCGAGATGTGTGACAGTGCGTATAGTAGGGTATCAACGTTCAAAAGTTTGGCTTACAAAATAGGGACTATTTTTCAGACTTATTTCTATTCTCAGATTAGCAATTTCCTTCATCTTACTAATTCTTAGGACAACAGCTCATAACTACTTATTACTAGTTTAAGACAACATCAAACTTTCTTGTTTTTCTTAAACTTTTCCTATCTTTCATATGTAATTTTTTACTTTCTACTCTTTTATTATCAAAAAAAAATTTGTATAGAGCCAAGTTCCAAAAGATAATTTAGTGAATACAAATCTTCCCCCCAAACCTGTTTTCAGCAGTGTCCTCACAGATGTCATCTTTGAATGCATAGACCTGTAGACTTGGGGAGAGAAATTAAGAGGGGTAAAATAATAGTCAAATGAAAACTATCCACAAACTTGTACTTTGGAACGCACAGATATTCAATTAAGTCCTTTTTCACTCACCCTCATTCTTAAAATGAGAGAATGTTACTGAAACATGGAGGTGAGGTGGAGAAAATTTAGTTATGATAAAGTGACTCCTGTAAAAACAAGAGCTCCTCCATTGGGTCAGCAGAAAAATACGGTTTCAATCTATACCCATTTACTTTAAAAATTGAACCGTTTTTAATATTTTCAACTTCCACTGCCCCGTGCGGGTATACATACCTCACCAAAAAAGGTCCCTTCCAACGAGATTTTAGCTTACCCGGATGAAGATGAAGACGGGAACCATAAAGAAGGACTTGTTGTCCCGGTGTGAAGGTTTTTATCATGGAACACTTTAGTCCGGTTCTTTACTATAACCGCATTATCGTAAGCTTCATCGCGGAGTCCGCTTAGCTCATTTAATTGCTGCTTCTGATAGCTGCAGGCTTGATCAAAATCGAAGTTAAGCTCTTTAATAGCCCACATTGCTTTATGTTTGACTCGACAGGAAGGTGGAAAGCCTTTCAAACACTAGGCGGTATGGAGACATACCAAGATCGGTTTTATAAGCGGTATGAAATGCCCAAAGAGCTTCTGTCAATTTGGTGGACCAATCTTTACGGTTTTTAGAAACCGTCTTCTCCAAAAATTGTCTAATCTTCCTATTAGAAATCTCAGCTTGCCCGCTCGTTCGGGGATGATAGGGCGTAGAAAGTTTATGGTTGATTGAATATTTCCGCATCAAAGCAACGAAAGACCGATTACAGAAATGCGTCCCGTTGTCGCTAATTATAGCGCGAGGGTGCCCGAATCGCGAAAAGATATTTTCTTTAAGGAACTTAATAACAACCTTATTGTCATTAGGGCGACACGGTATTGTTTCAACCCGTTTTTAGACATAATCAACCGCTAACAAGATATATAAATTCCCAAAAGAGTTTGGAAAAGGGCCCATAAAATCAATTCCCCAAACATCGAATATCTCTACAACCAAGATAGGTTGGAGCGGCATCTCATTTCTTCGTGAAATCCGACCCATGTGTTGACACCGATAGCAAGTTTTGCAATGATCATAAGCATCTTTAAATAATATTGGCCAATAAAAACCACATTACAAAACTTTCTCCGTCATTTTACGTGGACCAAAATGACCGCCACATGCCTGATCATAACATAAAGACAATACACTCTTGAATTCATCATTAGGGACACATCTGCGAATGATTTGATCGGAACAATACTTAAACAAATAAGGTTCATCCCAGTAAATGTGTTTTACTTAGGATAGAAATCGAAAATTGTCTTGTTTCGACCAATCGCTAAGAATTAGTCCCGTCGCTAGATAATTCACAATATCCATGAACCAAGGTTCGCAGGATACGGTCAAGAGTTGTTCATCATGGAAGGAGTCATTTATTGGCACGTTCAATGTTGGTGAAGAATTGATGCGTGAAAGATGGTCGGTTACAACGTTTTCACATCCACTTTTCTCTCGTATGACAAGATCGAATTCTTGTAACAACAGGATCCAACGCATTAGCCTGGCCTTAGCATTCTTCTTCGATAAAAGGTGTCGTAGGGCGGAGTGATCGGTGTAAACCACTATTGGCGAGCCAATCAAGTAGGGCCTGAATTTTTCTAATGCAAATACAAATGCCAAGAGTTCTTTCTCAGGAGTTATGTAATTAATTTGTGCATCGTTCAAGGTACTACTTGCATAGTAAATTACATGTAGATCTTATCAATGTGTTTTCCTAAGACTACACCAATAGCAAATTCTGATGCATCACACATAAGCTCGAATGGATGGTTCCAATACGGAGATGATAGAACGGGGGTTATAGTGAGAGATCTTTTAAGCGATTAAAAAATAGCCTCACAATCTGAATCGAATTGAAATGTTGTATCCTTGGCCAAGTAAAGAGTTAAGGGTCTAGCAATTTTTCTAAAGTCCTTAATGAATCTCCTATAAAATCCTGCATGATCAAGAAAAGATCGTATATCTTTGACGCATTTGGGAGGAGGAAGGCTATGGATGACATCAATTTTAGCTCTGTCAACCTCAATGCCTTTTCGTGAAATGATATGTCCAAGGACAAAACCTTCTTGGATCATGAAATGGCATTTTTCCCAATTCAAAATTAAGTTCTTATCCTTACAGTGGGTAAGAACCGCATCAAGATGATGTAGGAATTCCTCAAAGGAGTCCCCAAATATGGAGAAATCGTCCATAAATATCTCCAAAAAATTCTCAACTATGTCTGAGAAAATCCCCATCATACACCGCTGAAATGTAGCGGGAGCGTTGCATAACCCAAAGGGCATGCGTCTATAAGAAAAAGTAACGAAAGGACAAGTAAATGTTGTTTTATCTTGATCCTTTTTGGCAATGGGGACCTGGTTATACCCAGAGTACCCGTCCAACAAACAATAGTATTCATGTCCAGCTAATCGTTCTAACATCTGGTCAATGAAAGGTAGAGAGAAGTGATCTTTCCTCGTTGCGGCATTGAGTTTTCTATAATCAATACATACGCACCATCTAGTTTGGGTGCGTGTTTGGATCGACTCATTAGCCTCATTAACTATGACCGAGATGCCAGACTTTTTAGGGACTACATGAATAGGACTTACCTATTGGCTGTCAGATATTGGCTAAATTATACCACTATTTAGGCACTTGACAATTTCTTTCTGTACTGCCTCCTTCATAACGGGATTCAACCGTCTTTTTGGGTCTCGGGTTGGTTTGGCTTCATCCATCAAATGTATATAATGTTCAACAATTAAGGGACTAATCTCTTTGATGTCAGCCATTGTCCAACTAAATACTTGCTGATTTGATCTCAATACCGCCAAAAGCGTGTTCTCTTGCTCTAAAACTAGAGAAGCGGATATGATCACGGGAAAAGACTCATTCTCACCTAAATATGCATATTTAAGAAGAGAAGGTAGCGGTTTGAGATCTAGTGTCGGCGGAGAGACAATATAAGGTCGGGTAAGGAAATGATACTCGGACTCCCTAAGAGGTTCATAACTTGCATAGGAATTGACTCGGAAAGTGCTACTGACTTTTGTGACGAGTCAAAGGATTCAAACTCAGGAATGGACTCATCGAAGATATCCTCACTATAATGATTTGCCAGATCAAACAATTTCGCACTAGTGTTGTCGAGATCATCATAGCAAAGTATTTCAGCTTCGCAGCTATCGGAAGCTATCTCGTTGATGGAACATACATCTATTAAATGAGCAGAAGGTTCAGATGGTTGACTTCTTAGCTTGTAAATATTAAGCTCAATTGTCATCTTCCCGAAGGATAAGTTCATAGAACCGTTACGACAATTAATGACAACATATAAGTTGCTAGGAAAGGTCGACCAAGTATCACCGGGATTTGGTTGCGTGGGTTCCACAGGCTGTGTATCTAAAATAATAAAGTCCACAGGGAATATGAATTCCCCGACTTTGATTAACACATCCTCTTGTTCACCCCTAGGTTGGGCGATAGATCGGTCTGCCATCTGGAGAGTGCAGTGGGCAGGTTTCAACTTTCATATACCTAGCTGCTCACAGACGGAATATGGAAGCAAGTTAACACTAGCGCCGAGGTCAAGTAGAGCACGATTGGTGCTTTTACCCCCAGTAGTTATAGATATTGTAGGACAATCGGGGACCTTACGTTTCTTAAGCAATTTTCGTGTAAAAGCTGTGCTCACGTTACTTGTCATGAATATCTTTTTCGACACTTGAGTTTCTCTTCCTAGTGCACAAGTCCTTAAGGATTTTTGCATAAGACGGAACTTGTTGAATAGCATCTGGGAGAGGGATATTTATGTTAACTTACTCAAACATTTCCACAATCTTCACCATTTGTGCGTTAGGTTTTTTGGCCCTCAACCTGTTTCGAAACGGAGCTTTATCAATAAGTTTTAGGTCCAAAATTTGTGGAGAAGTTTGTGGGGATGTAATCGAACCCATAATTTGAGTAGGGATCATTTTAAGTCGACTCAAGGAAGTGGGCAATGGGTTCGAACCTTGGGGAAAACAGAGAATAGGCTTGGAAGAAGGTGGGAGACTAGATGAAATAGGGCAAGAAGTGGAAGCCGGGGTTTTAATTGATTCCTCATTATCAATCTATTTACCCACTTGATTGTTCAACACTCTTTCCGATCTCAACGTGGTAACGGCACTCACATTATGACTTTGTGAGTGGCAAGGATTCGGTAGGGGTTGAGATGGAAGTTTCCCTTTTTCTCTCGCACTCATCACGGCATTTATTTATGCAAGTTGTACTTCTATCAATTTTATACTTTCACCGTGGGAGGTGGTATTCTGTGTTAATGCTCTGATAGAAGACTTTATATCATCCGTTGATTGCATGGAATGTTTAATAAACATATCCGCGCTTCGTTCGAGTGAAGATGAGTTTTCGGTATCGGCCGTTTGGAAAGAATTATTATAAGGTGTAGAATTGTTGGCCGGATTTTGAAAAGGTTGCGATTGAAAGGGGTGCTGACTCTATGGGTGTGGTTGTTGCTGCTGTGGAGGAGGACTTTGATAATTGCTTTGGAACTGGTTTTGATTTTGATTTTGGTTTTGGTTTCAAAAAAATTAGGACGATTTCTCCGTGGAAGAATAAGGATTGTTTCTAGGCCACTGCTGAAAAGTAGCATTAGTGTGTTCTTGACATTGAAACGGTGCATTCATAGGGCATTCTTCCATCAAATGTGATGGATCGGAACAACAACCACACACGGTCTTGCGAAGCGTAACCTGATTTAGGGAGATTGATGAGAATTTGTTCTCCATAGTATCGAGTTTCTTTTGTATTGCTGCCATGTCGGTTTTTACTGCGATGGAAACATCGAGCTGATTGATACCTCCCCTAGATGATGGTCTAACGCTTTTCCACTGCAAAGTGTGTTCAGCGAGATCTTCCAGAAATTTCCAAGCTTCACCATCGTCTTTGGACATGAAATTGCATTGACACATGGTTTCGAGCATCTGCTTTGTCGCTGGAGTAATGCCCTCATATATAATTCGGCATAGATCCTATCTATGTATTTCAGGATGAGGACATTGGACAAGCAGATCCTTAAACCGTTCAAAGCACTTCCAAAATGGTTCATTGGGAAGCTGGGTAAACTGGTTGATTTCGCCCCGAACATGGGCGGTCTTATTATTGGGGTAAAATTTCATAAGGAATGCTATTACGAATTCATCCCAATTGGAAATAGAGTGTGCGGCAGTGTTCTAAAGCCATTTTTCTGCTAAATCGCACAAAGTGAAAGGGAGAAGACGCAAGCGCATAGCATCCATTGAAAGTTGTGATGTACCCATCATTGCGCATACGTTTTCGAATTTGGTGATAAAAACGTATGCGTCTTCAGACTCAAGCCTATGAAATTTCGGCAACGGGTTGATGAAGTGGGGTTTAATTTCAAAATTACTCTAATTGGCTGGTGGAATAGATAGACAAGTAGGAAGGGGACCGCGTATAGGATAGCATATCTCTTGGAGAGAAATGTGCGGTGGATTCTGCGCACCGACGGGTGGTGGCAGGGTGGTGTTATAATCTTATGGAGAACCGTCCATCTCGGTCAATGTGGTGGGTGGAGGGGAAAAAGAAGATGAAGAAGTACCGATTTCGGAGTCGATAGCAGGAAAGCGGACAAGACGGGCACAAGAATCCTATGTCCAATCGAGCATATGTTAGTTATATGTATGCCCAAGAGGCCATTACTATACATACGATGTATATTGTAATGGATGCTTGGACATATATAGGGAGGACTTTCTTGCTCGACATGATAGTATGCTATCTGGTTGTACTTTATCTTAACATGTACTCTGATTGTCTCTATATTACATATTGATAAAGCCCTTAAGATATGTACTCGACTACTGGGGCTATGATGAGATCATACTAGTGGGGCCACGGTAGTCGACGAGTACATCCTATAACTGTTCCTAGTCGAGGGTGTATCGAGACAGGGCATCGATACACCAGAGTTGACTAGCGTATACGCATCTTGACCCATATGATGGGCGATGGATGATCCCATATCCATCGGTGTTTGACATCAAGGATGGTGTACGGGTGCTCAGTAGAGACTAGGTACACTGGACGGACTCGCCGAGAACTCCTAGATGGTATTATACTTCACGTCAGATGGCAGTTCTCCGGTGACACTGGTACAGAGTAGTCTGTTGACCCGAGATCGTCATAGAGTCTTGTGTGATTCCCACTGTGCTTTGATTTCCATCATACCACGTCCAAGAGGGCGTGCAAAAAGGTGGCTTTTGGGTACAGTCCCGAATCACATGGAGGCAATGAGCGATAGGAGGGGATTCGTCTCTCCCGGTATAGGGAGTTGATGTTGTGCTGTGTTCGATTGGCTATAACCGGAAATCCCTGGCCAGGGTTGCTGAGATTTACTCTTAAGTGTTATCAGTAGTTTCTCGAACTGTTATAGACCTCATATCGACACGACTTATCGAGCTACTGGGGTCTGACGTTTACCACCCCAAGGCGAGATATGCAACATATCAGACGACGAGACCGGACTGTACGGGAGTGTTACTGTTTGGATTCACAGGAGAATGTATAGGCTTGCTTGTTGATCATCTGAGCGCTCAATACCTGGATGGCTGTTACGTTTAGCTGACCGCTTGCAGCTTGTGGGTGTTTGATATGATCATCACCTGCTGCCGGCGTATTGACAATTCTTTAGAGTCCTACACAGAGGTTTCTTGACTCAGGCAAAACGGAGTAGGGGCACATATGTGATATGTGCGGGACCGAGGATAATACGATATGAGATACCGTATTCTATTCTCGCGATATTTGATATCAGCCGGGTCATCGGATCAAGTGTTGATTCGATGAATCGGTACGGATAAATATTAGTCGGTTATATGCGATATAGCCGGATTGTCGGATCAAGTGTTGATTCGATAATTTAATGTATAATAATATATATGATATATTAAATTGCATTAACTAATATTAGCTCACTAAAAGATTCTTTTTCTCACTCCGGTAATACATTGATATATATGCGATATATGTTAACTGTATTATATTCTTTTGTTACGATAAATATTATATATGTGATATATAATATTTTAACATGATATGATAACTAATGCAACATGCTTAGTGGAGTTTAAACATGACTAGGGTTTGGATTGGGGTAACACTTGTAGTAGATTCTAGAAGGTTCTTTTTATCATGATAAAGATATTTGTATTGATATTTATCCATGACACATACTTAACCCAACCCAAACCCTAACCCTTGGTTAATTCTCTACAATGGTTTAGTCAACCATGGTTGCATTATTCATCATATTAATTCTTTCATTATTCATCACAAAAGAAATGGATCACTATTCTTCTTCTTCCTCCTCCTTTTGCAAAGCTTTCTTGCTTTTTATTTATGATGGAAAGTGAGTGAGAAATAGAAAATAAAAGAGAGCAAAAATCCTACTTCATCATCCTCATCTATCCTTTCCATTTAGATGAGGGTGTTCACTTCATATTATGAGTGTTAACTTGTGTTAACGAAACTTCAAGGTAGATCATCTTTGTATCGAAGATCGGAAGCAAGACTGCATCTTTCTCTTAGTGGAACCTCTCGAGAGTCCGGAACACGATGATCGCAGCGAAGGGACTTCAACACGGAGCTTTAGAAGTGAAGGACCGGATCTACAAAGGTTGTAATCCCTCTCACTTAGTGTTAAAATATTTAACATGTTAGTTTTCGCCTAATCTCTAGTTTAAAGATCCGGCTTCGGGTTGTTCGGCACGACTAATTTTTAAATCGGGCATGGTAGATGCCTCGTAGACCCTTGTGGCAGTGCCCAGCAACCCTACAGTGGTATCAGAGCCAAGCTAGAGCTTTACGCGATGTGTAAGCGAAGTTTAAAGTCCGATCGAAACACGAAACCCTAATCCGAACCCTTCTCTGGACATTTTCTGAAAATGCGATTTTTTCCAAATTAAAAATCCTTTAAAAAATCGGCAGGGAATTCTATGGACACGTGTGCAAAACGACACACTGAATCGCTAACTAAGGTATTGGCGGCGGTTCCGCGGCCGTATCTGGGGATTAAGTGTTAGTTTTTGCACAGTAATAACAGTTGGTACTTGCTGATTCTTCTGGGAATTTTTATTTTTCACTCAAGTGTTGAGTTTTCTGGGTTGTATTGGAGAATTAATGATTCGATTGGATATTTTAACTTTGTTTTGTTTTTCCGGATAATTTTAGAAACTGTTAAAAAGTTCGAACGGATATCAATAACTCATTTTTTCCCCTGTCGGAAAATTTTTCAAAAGTTGGATTTCTCTCTCGAGTTTAAGAACGTTCTAAGTCATGCAAGTAACGCGGTGGACCCTCTAGAAGAACACAAACCTTAACTCGATTATGTGACCGTCTTGAACTGCCTCTGAACCTTAGGGTTTGGGGCAGTACGGCGTGCCACATGTGAGGCGTTGGCTTGACCCTTCTACGGCTGGACCATCGGTACTGTGGCATGTGATGGATGTTTTTAAACTGATTTCAAGTGTTGAGATATATTGGGGAATTCTTGAGTGTTTGATTATTCGATCGGAAAGTTTAACATTGTCTATTTATCTGGAATGTGATACAATATTTGGAATCCACAAGTAGTTATGAGATAACTAATTTGAATGTTATAAACATAGCAGTTTAGTCTCAGATGATCGGTTGCCACGGAATTTTGATGTGATCAAAAGTCCGTTGCAATCACGTAGCGTACGCGGATACTCGCCGGGTAAACTTAATAGACAGCCACGCCCCATGGCCCCGACCAAGTGACTATAGGAGAACCCTGTCGCCAAAAGCATCCGTTCGGGTGCTCGCGGCAGCAGTGTTCAGACTTAGTGCACTTCGTCGACGGCATCTGGGGGTGCGGCCGTCTACTAAAGTTTGCGACGAGCATTCGATCAGGATGTCGGGAATCTTGTTGAATTACCCGACTTAATATTGAAAAGAGTTTTCGATAATGAGACTAAAATGCGGGGTTTATAATTGTTAGGCATGCGATGTTTAAGAAATTCATTTGGTTAGGCATGCGATGTCTAAGAAGGTTGCGGATTCCAACTATTGTAGTTTTACACTTTCTTTTCTGTGACCGTAAGCGTAGTATGTGGTGTATTTCCGGCTTCGTTGCTATACATCAACGACAATCGGGATACACATACTTGCTTACGTTGATGATATGAGATATTATGTGTTGCTGTGATATGTTGTATTGGATCGTCGCGTTTGAATAGCCGGGGGTTTTATGTGAGATGAGAGTTTTTATTTTTCATTCATGTAAAATTCATTTGTATGTAATATTCTTTTATTGGGGCACTTCCGGGCTGAGGATGATGTCACCGTTGTATATTATTTACTTTTCCGCATTAGGTAGACCCAAGGCGGGGAGCACAAGTAACCGGGTTCTAGGGTCCAGTGGGAGACCATCTCGAGGAGTCGAGACCGGGTCTCCTAACCCTAGAATTGGCAGTGTTGCTTGCCGCTATCGTAGGGGTCTAGGGATGTGGGTTTGGCTATTCATCGCGACCGTGGAATCCGTGTTTTATATAGGCTCGTATTAAAAACACGGAAGTCCTAGTATATCCAATATTTCATATATGTTTCTTCTGCTGCAATGTTCTGTGATGAGATCATATTACTGCCTGAGATGAATGTTTATATTATATATATGAGATATATGTTATATTGCAGATTTCGTTTCAAATATGATGCTTGCGAAGCATATTAAAATGGGACTTCATTAATGAGATTAATGAAAATAAAAGAAACCTAAAGATGTTGTAGAAACTTGTTTAAAAACTGGTAGCTACGGTTCTTGCTTTGTATCACGGTGTTCCTTGTAGAACATCCTGCACCTTATTCGATAAGGAAAGGGTCGAGATCCCTTCACCGGGAGTGACCCCTTTAGCAATAACTGGCAGATGCTACACCCCTCGGTTTGTCTTTTGATTGCTTTTGGAGTTTTTGCTTTGCATAGTGATATATATGATATATCCTGCACCTTATTCGATGAGGAAAAGGCCGACGATCCCTTCACCGGGAGTGACCCCTTTAGCAAAACTAGAAAAGCCTCAAAAACACTCCATTTAAAAATCACTCGATTCTACAACGATATCAAGTTCATTACGCAAATGGTTTTCTTAAAAAGCTGTCGTTGCCCTCCGTCATTTCAGATAAGTACTACTTAGTATTCGTGCTGCGGTAGTTTGGCATTCGTTAAGGTGTAGTGTACGGTAGCTAACTAGTATTTATCTGCTTATGCATATGATGCAGATTGGATTAGGTTATTCGTACGGCGTTGTTTGGCATTCGTCAAGGGTTGTGCGGGTGGGTTTAATTCAATCAGGAAATGTACGAGTTGAACTTGACTAGTGGACTATGGGTTGTTTGGCATTCGTCAAGCTTATAGAACGCTATGGGTAAAATATTATAGGGAATTTCAAGTGTTGAAATTTGCAATGAGATTGCATACCTTCTATGAGATAGTTGGATCCCGATACCCGCTGCGAGTAAGAGTTACTCCTGGGAGAGTTTTACACATTACAATTAGCCGATCAAGTATGTGTCTAGAAAGGTGTTAACGGGGTTACACCCGTGGGAAAACGAGGTTTACTTTAATTAGGTTCGTGCGAAAGCACGGGGGACCTCCCTCAAAGTACCGACACTGGCCTGGCTGAAAGATTAGCGAACTTGTAGCGTGTAATTAATCCCGGCTAGTCTTTCCTTTTAGGGTTTGATGGAAGATTTAACTAAAACAGTCGGAGACATCCTGATTAGATATATTAGATAACCAATCTAATCTTGCAAGAGCATAAACTGAGTGCTTTCTTCTCTCTCTCTCTCCAGGTAGCGACCATATCACGCCTTAATCAAGATAATAATACGGATGTATTGACCGAACCAGCTTGTTATACTGAACTGGGGAACGTTGGTCCCGCTCCAACTTATAATTGTTATAAGACAGAGCATGAAATAGGGGATTACCAGAATTCCCGTGCCGCCCAAACGAAGAAAGTGCATGCTGATGCATCTTCTTCGGGTGTGTTCATTATAGAGAACTGTTTCTCAGTATCCTTTATGTCCTGGGTATGAGATACCGGATCAGGATCCCGCATATATAATCTGTCACATGGGCTACTGATAGGTAGAGAACTGAGAACGGGTGATAAGTTTCATGAGATAGAAAACGGTGCAAGTGTTGCAGCCAAGTCTGTTGGTCACTATCACCCTGTATTACCAGAATACATTGATTCTGAACGAATGTTATTAGATACCGAACCTGATATACAACATCATATCAGTCTTTTTATTAGTAAAGAAGTGATATAATTTTGTATTGTTGGATAATGTTTTGAACATTTCCTATATCAAGAGTTGATCGGTTCAGGCACGTTATCTAAAAGCATTGACGTTCTAAATCAAACTACAGTTCTTAGTATACAGAACACACACGAGAGGAAGAGTTCGGAAATGAACGAATCCTTCTTGAGGCATTGTAGACTAGGTCATATCAATGCGACCCGACTAGCTAAGTTACATATAGATGCATATTTAAATTAGTTTGAATTTACATCTTGTGAAACTTGTCGGTCATGTCACAGAGATAAGATGACTATAGCTCCGTTTATTGGAAACAGAGAAAGAGTTAGTGAACTCTTGGGATTGATACATGCTGATGTATGTAAGTCCCCTGTCTACACATGCCAAGACCGGTTCTTTGTACTTCATTACATTCTCTGATAATCTCTCAAGATTCAGACAAATGTTCCTGTTGAAACACAAGTCCGAACCTTTTGAGATATTCACAGAATATAAGTTAGAAGTAGAGAACTAAAATACGGGTATAAGTATTATGTCCTTTGATGAGATCAAGGAGGAGAATACTTGAGCACGGAATTCCGGGACTATTCTAAAGGAGAATGAGATTCTCTCTTAGCATTACTCCTCCGTATACACCATAGCACGATGGTATATCAGGGCGGAGCAATAGCACCCTATGTGATATGGTGTGCTCTATGATGAGTACTACTGAGTTTCTTATTTCCTTTTGGGTATTATGCGCTTGAGAAGCTGCATACCTATTGAATAGGGTTCAAATCAAATCAGTTACCTACCACTTCATATGTGATATGGAAAAGGAAGAGCCCATATCTTAAGTTTGTTAAGACTTAGGGTTGTCCGGACTATGTCTAAAACCAAAATCCGGACAAGCTCGAGGTAAGGTCTGTTATGTAGAACTGGAAAGGTTCCAGCTATACAAACTGCAGCTGATGATTTTGTAGATCCAAAGGATTCAATAGTAACCAACGAACCTCAGCCTCTCCGCCGATCTAGTAGGGTTCCTCACCCACCTGAGAGATACTTCGGTTTCTCTATGACAGTGGGAGTGAGGATTGCATCATGAGATGATGACCCAACTAGTTTCGGGCTGGCCATCAGGAGTGGGACTCTGTAAGAATGGCTGGATGCTTAGTGATCTGAGATGGAATCCTTATACACCAACAAAGTATGGACTTTGGTTGCTTTATCTGAAGGGTTAAATCCCCATCAGGAGCAAGTATATCTTGAGAAGATTACTTGGTGTACATGGAAAAGTTGAGACTTTCAAAGCTATGCTTAAGTCCATCCAGATCCTACTTGCGACGGCTACATACCATGACTACGATATCTGGTGGTTGGGTGTCATGACTGCTTTTCTAAATGATGTTTTAGAAAAGAGCGTCTATAAGTACACAGCCAGAGGGCTTCGTAGACAGTGGAAGCAGCGGAAACGTTTGCAAGATGTTTTATGTGTTAAAGCTGGCATCGCGGAGTTGGAACATCTGTTTTGATGCGGTAGTCAAAGATTTTGACATCATCAAAATGGTAGATGAACCTTGTATATACAAAAAGGTAGTAGAGAGTATGGTGATGATCCTCGTAGAGTACGTGGATGACATACTCTTGATAAGGAAGGAGTTTCCTATGCTACGCTCGGTCAATCTCCACTTATCACAAGGATTCTCCATATAGGATCAAACTGATACCTCCTAAATCCTGAGTTATAGATCTATGAGATAGATCTAATTGGATGTTAGGATTCTCACTAGTTGTAGTGAGATGGTATCAATCGATCCTGGGGAGAATCACTGGAAAGGTTCCAGGGTGATAAGGACGACTGAATGTCAGTCGCAGGCATTGTCTTTACCCTCAGTGGAGGGACGGTATGTTGGAAGAGTTCCAAGCTAGATACCGTGACATACTAGACGATTAAAGGCAAGATACATCGTTACCAAGGATGCTACCAAAGAGGCAGTCTGGATATATTTAAGTTCATGAGATGAACTTCGTTCCTACCATTGTGTGACAATGGAGTTGTGGCTTTTGCCAAAGAACCCCCCGTCCCATCTGAAATCAGGATATAATTCTTAGGCAGTATCACCTGATCATGGAGATGGTTGATCTCCAGGGAGATCGAGGTTAGGAGAGTAGACTTAGAGGACGACAGCGCGGATCCACTCACAAAGGCCTTTTTTCCCAGTAGAGGCTTTTATGGGATGGTTGAGAATGAGATACTTCAACCACAACTAATTGTTGGGTATGTGATACCACAACAGATGGCCCTAGTGCAAGTGGGAGATTGTTAGTTATATGTATGCCCTAGAGGCCATTACTGTACATACGATGTATATTGTAATGGATGCTTGGACATATATAGGGAGGACTTTCTTGCTCGACATGATAGTATGCTATCAGGCTGTACTTTATCTTAACATGTACTCTGATTGTCTCTATATTACATGTTGATAAAGCCCTTAGGATATGTACTCGACTACTGGGACTATGATGAGATCATACTAGGGGGGCCACGGTAGTCGACGAGTACATCCTATAACTGTTCCTAGTCGAGGGAGTATCGAGACAGGGCATCGATATACCAGAGTAGACTAGCGTATACGCATCTTGACCCATATGATGGGTGATGGATGCTCCCATATCCATCGGTGTTTGACATCAAGGATGGTGTACGGGTGCTCAGTAGAGACTGGGTACACTGGACGGACTCGCCGAGAACTCCCAGATGGTATTATACCTCACGTCAGATGGCAGTTCTCCGGTGACACTGGTACAGAGTAGTCTGTTGACCCGAGATCGTCATAGAGTCTTGGGTGATTCCCACTGTGCTTTGATTTCCATCATACCACGTCCAAGAGGGCGTGCAAAAAGGTGGCTTTTGGGTACATTCCCGAATCACATGGAGGCAATGAGCGATAGGAGGGGATTCGTCTCTCCCGGTATAGGGAGTTGATGTTGTGCTGTGTTCGATTGGCTATAACCAGAAATCCCTGGCCAGGGTTGCTGAGATTTACTGGTAAGTGTTATCAGTAGTTTCTCGAACTGTTATAGACCTCATATCGACATGACTTATCGAGCTACTGGGGTCTGACGTTTACCACCCCTAGGCGAGATATGCAACATATTAGACGACGAGACCGGACTGTACGGAAGTGTTACTGTTTGGATTCACAGGAGAATGTACAGGCTTGCTTGTTGATCTTTTGAGCGCTCAATACCTGGGTGGCTGTTACGTTTAGCTGACCGCTTGCAGCTTGTGGGTGTTTGATATGATCATCACCTGCTGCCGGCGTATTGACGATTCTTTAGAGTCCTACACAGAGGTTTCTTGACTCAGGCAAAACGGAGTAGGGGAACGTATGTGATATGTACGGGACCGAGGATAATACGATATGAGATACCGTATTCTATTCTCTCGATATTTGATATCAGCCGGGTCATCGGATCAAGTGTTGATTCGATGAATCGGTACGGATAAATATTAGTCGGTTATATGCGATATAGCCGGATTGTCGGATCAAGTGTTGATTCGATAATTTAATGTATAATAATATATATGATATATTAAATTACATTAACTAATATTATCTCACTAAAAGATTCTTTTTCTCACTCGGGTAATACATTGATATATATGCGATATATGTTAATTGTATTATTTTATTTTGTTACGATAAATATTATATATGTCATATATAATATTGTAACATGATATGATAACTAATGCAACATGCTTAGTGGAGTTTAAACATGATTAGGGTTTGGATTAGGGTTAACACTTCTAGTAGATTCTAGAAGGTTTCTTTTTGTCATGATAAAGATATTTGTCTTGATATTTATCCATGACTCATACTTAACCCAACCCAAACCCTAACCCTTGGTTAATTCTCTACAATGGTTTAGTCAACCATGGTTGCATTATTCATCATATTAATTCTTTCATTATTCATCACAAAAGAAATGGATCACTATTCTTCTTCTTCCTCCTCCTTTTGCAAAGCTTTCTTGCTTTTTATTTGTGATGGAAAGTGAGTGAGAAATAGAAAATAAAAGAGAGAGAAAATCCTACTTCATCATCCTCATCTATCCTTGCCATTTAGATGAGGGTGTTCACTTCATATTATGAGTGTTAGCTTGTGTTAACGAAATTTCAAGGTAGATCATCTTTGTATCGAAGATCGGAAGCAAGACTGCATCTTTCTCTTCGTGGAACCTCTCGAGAGTCCGGAACACGATGATCGCAGCGAAGGGACTTCAATACGGAGCATTAGAAGTGAAGGACCGGATCTACAAAGGTTGTAATCCCTCTCACTTAGTGTTAAAATGTTTAACATGTTAGTTTTCGCCTAATCTCTAGTTTGAAGATCCGGCTTCGGGTTGTTCGGTACGGCTAATTTTTAAATCGGGCATGGTAGATGCCTCGTAGACCCTTGTGGAAGTGCCCAGCAACCCTACAGCATACACTAAGAGGGTTTAGCACAAGTGGCAGCGTGTGTGTGATTTAAAATTGGTATGTTTTGAAAAGTGTCGGACGTGATACAAATCACACAAAAATGCACTATCAACCCTAGAACTATGGTTACCTAAGTCAAGTCTCTAGACCGCTCATAGACTTCCAAAGGACAAGCCACAGGATCAATCCTTTACCACATCTTTATTACTCGTGTGGCCAGGTAAGTGGGAGATATCCGCTATACGAATCACCGAAAATAGCAGGCTTAATTAAGTAACCACTTGCCTTAGACACACTTGCGTAGACACCACAAAGGAAATGCGGATAAGCGATAGATTATCCACGACCTCCATCTGTCTTTATTGAGCGCGACAGTTCTTAGAGTTTTGATCTAGATATTTTTTTAATTAATGTAGGGTGATGCGGATGCTCGTTTTGTGATTTGTGGGGCCTAGGAAGGGTGGTAAAATCCCCACCTAATCTGAATTTGGTCTTCGCCCCTTAATGTCCGTATTAAAATATGCACAAACCAATTACAAAACAAGCAAAAAGATTTGTTTTTTTGAGAGGTGATATTTTGCAAAGAATTCTGCAGATAATATATTATTGGATTTTTAAGAGGAGAGAGAAAATATAGAGGATGTTACCAGAGAAAAATGAACCCCTAGATCCCCAACTCGGACGCGGTTCCGCCGCCAAAGCGCACTTCTTGCCGCGGTTCCGCCGTGGATTTGAGGGATCGTTTGAAATTTTTTTGTATTGTGGCCTCCTTTGCTCCTAGTGTCCTCTCTGAAGGTCTCTGAATCTCAGTTTCCTTGTTCTATTGTCTTCAGATTCCCTCGCAAAAATCGCACACTAATCGTTAAATACACAATTTGCTGTTTTGTTTTATTTATGATATTGATCGAATAAGAATTCAATATGAATAGTAAGAAAAAAATATTATGCACGTACGCCCGGCAACGGTGCCATTTGATTGATCTGTTTTAAAGTAGTGTTTGTAGTAACCGCAATCGATAACGGTGTCGCGTGTAGCTAGCCAAGATGAGTACGGGTCGTCCTCAGGGATATGTGGAATCTTTCAATCTTACTTTAGACATGTTGGAAAAGAGGAAGAATAGAAGAATGAAGAACAGTGAAGAATAGTTTCTAGATCTACGTCAAACACGGATGTAGAATACAGATCTAGTTTAAAGACGAATGTAGATTTTATATCAGAAGAGGGCGTGTAAGGTTCGTTAGGATTTAGTAGTAATGGATGATTAATAAAAATGACACTTTTTATCTATTGATAGATTTAAAACTAGATTGATAGTGATGAATGAGAATTAGGGTTCTTGGAAGAAACTGGTGTTTCCACACAATTGACGCTTGTCCTTTCATTGATCTCTATTCATGTCTAGCCCTTAAAAAAACAATTGCTAAGCTAATCTCAAATCGCGGTCAAAACTATCAATAAATTGATAGCGCGCCCGATTAGGATATTAACATTTATTTTGCTAAAGTTTATAAACTTCATAAGACTTAAAAGAAGTTAAGAAATTCTTCATCTTCCATTGATCTACCATAATGCTACGAACCCTATCAAGATATGAATTACTCGTCATGATGGAGATAGAAGAACGGATAGAGATCATGATGTAAATAAATGCAATAAGAATAAAACAACTACGTTTATTAATCAACTTGATCAATTACACTTTTTGTTCCTTTAGAAAGTGGAATACAAAAGCCTACTTTTCTTCTCGATCTATCTTGAAGGAGGTAAATGAATAGCCGATTGATCAACCTGGATGCATGAGTCAACCAGAACCTCGTGATCTCTTCGGTTTGATGATTTCTAGGTTTAGCCCTCGGTCCTTTATATAGCCCCAAAGCCAGAAAACTAAAGATCCCCGGAATTAGGGTTAGTTGTAGCAAATCCAACCAGAAAATACCAACTCCTGACTCGGTGAATCGGCTGCGGATCCGCTGCATATTTCATGGTTTCGCTATGGATCAGCGGCTTTTTGGTGGGATCTTGGCTGCGAATTTCTGGGGCTTAATTCTTGTAACACATGGAAATTTAGCTGATGTCTGGAACTTGAAAATATTTCCTGAGTCTCTGCCAGTAGTGATTCTTCGATTTTATCTAACTTCATCGTAGATTCTGATTCCCGATATCTCAATATCTCGATCTCCCGACCTGAACTAAACCTTGCACAATATCTCAATGATTAATGTTAGTAATATTATCCTAACCATTTTATATGATATTATATTTTAAGAATATTGGTTAAGGATATTTGATATGATATGCATATTTAAATTATCAAAATATTATATAAATATTATATGCATACATTTTCCTTCATAATGTTAATTATAATATATAAACATATGAAAATAGATATTTTGCAGATAAACCCTCATATGTTTCATATTTATAATAAACACCTTTAAATATCTAAGAAAATTAAGGAAAATGTTATATCAAATATGTAGTATTTTCGACTGAACACTTCTCCTACAAGAAGATCGGTGTTCAAAAGATTAGTCGTTCCACCCCAAACTCTACCACGGACGTCAGTTTTCAACAGGCTGGCACCAACAGCGGCCCCTCACCAAAGTCAGGGGCATGAAGAAGTCGCTTCCAAAACTGAGACTGTCCCTTTTGCAAGATACGCTCGACGTCGTCACTGGTGCCGGGTGAGGAAAGCTGGGGGCAACTCACCCTCTGGACATACCCCACCAGTCCCGATGGTGGAAGTTGATGCTGCTGTTTCAACCGGGAACAATTTTGATCTACTCAGGAGGGTACGAAAGAACTCTCCAATGGAGGTACTAAAGAAATCACCCCTGCATGCAAAATCCATAATGCAAGCAAAACTGGAGCGCCCCCATCAGCGGCCCTCCTCTCAAATTTACAGGGTATGGCGGAAAGTCCAAGACTCTATGATGGACAAAGAATACTCTCGCCGACTGAAGAAAATGAAGGCTCGGCAGGAGAAAGGCTATCCCTCCATCATACAGCGAGGAACGTCTTCTACACAGGTGTCTGTTACAACGGCTCCTTCAACTTCAACATCGCATAAAAGGACGAGGCTAGAGAAAATTCCAACGCCTACGGCAAATTCCAAAGGCAATGGACCCAAACGCCCCAAGTTTCGGGGTATGATCGTGCATACGGTCTACATGGCTTCCGTCAAAGAGGAAAGCCATGCTTCTGTAAATCATCGACCGCAAAGTAAGTCGCTGATAAAAGCTCAGGGGCAACAACAAAAGCTCCAGGAAATGCTGATCAAAATATCAGTACTTACTGGGCAGAAAGAAAGCCAGGAATCGGCATCTGAACAGCGCAAGGAGCAAGAGACCGATACAGAGTTCCTGCTAAGGGTGCTTGAAAGAAAGGACAAGGAAGCTGCAGAACAAGCTGCTAACATAAAGCAGATGGAGCTTTTGTTCAAAGACATGGTTGGAATGATGATCCAGCCAGAACCTCCAGCCGAAAATCCACGGATAATCTTCGAGGATGACAGGGGGAACATCAAACCCTCTTCTGTCTTTATCAGTGGCCAAGGAGGAAACAATCTCCAAGGCTGCTCTTGATGATTATATAACTCAACAAATACGAACACATCAAGCTAACGAAGCGGTTGGCCAGATCGTCAGAACCGGGCGACCGTATCCAGGCTGGTATGATCAAATCAAATACCCGCAGGGATATACGATCCCCAAGTTCTATGTGTACAAAGGGAAAAGCAACCCACATCAGCACGTCGCTCGGTTCAAAGCTTTGTGCGGCAACACTGGAGGTGACGACAAAATGTTGCTTCGCCAGGTCATTGGCAGCCTGTCAGAGACGGCGTTTGAATGGTACTCGGAGCTCCCAAATGACTCCGTCAAAACATTCACAGAGATAGAATTTCTATTCACACAGCGGTTCTCCAGCGCAAGCGAGCGCACCCCGATCACGGCATTAATCAATGCCAGGGTGAAGTCAGGAGAAATCTGGGTCCAATACGCAATCTGGTAGGAAAACATATGGTCGAAATATGAACAGCGCATCGAAGAATCTCCCACCGTGAGCATGTTTATCGGGACCCTAGATCCTCAAATGACTTTGTCCCAGTTCATGACGTTCTTCAAGCCGACCACCTTCCATGCTCCAATCGACAAACTAGCCTAAATAGACCTGATAGGACACGGGCCTTCCTCCTCAAAAATGGACCCTCCAAATGCCAAGGGTAAAAGGAAAGCGGCCTTCGTTGCTAATACTCAACAACAACCGGGTGACCCAAAACCGGCTGCTCGCCAAAATAACGTGTGACCGGGCCTATCCCTGGAAGAAAGGCTAGGACGTGCTTACTCGTTTCCCCATGACAAGATGAGGAGGCTGTTCGAGTTGGCAGTACGTAAAAAACTCATTACATTGCCAGACCCACGATGTTCACCGCAACCTGGCAACATCAACAACCCCAACTACTGCTCCTATCACAGAATGGTGAGCCATCCAATTGAGGATTGATACGTCTTCAAAAACAGGGTCGAGGATCAGTATCAAAAAGGAAAGTTCACGCTGTCTGAGAACTGGAGGGTGAATCCACCACAGAAGGATACTCTTAAAAAGATGGATACGCCGAGGGCATCATGCTCGCTCGTGGAAGAAGCTCCATGGGAAGTTGTCCTTTTATCTAAAACCAAAAGAAGGCTGAAAGATATCCAGGCATGTCCGGCAATCAGGTGGAAGAGCCTACTTGAACCAGAAATCATTGAAGGGATTCTGATACCGCGTCTCGTACTGAAAACTGTGGACAAAGGGCAAAATCCCCAAGTAGAGCCTTCAAAGTCATCAAAGAAAAAGAAGATCAAGAAGCCTGTGCAACCTGTCGAGCATGACGACAAACGCACAGACCTACAGAGGTACAACGACGCGCTAGAGGAATATAACCAAAAGGCACGAACACCAGTCACTCTCGAAGGGTTCCTCAAGCATATTCTTGAGAACGAAAATAGTGACAACGATGAGGAAAACAACTCATCAGAAGAAACCAAAGACTATATAGCAAGTTTTCATATGGTCTCCCATTCCTTATTAAATGATGAAAAATTCCCTCAGCGTCAGAAGGAAATGCAGAGGAACTAGGGGCAGGAGCAGTGCTAAAATCCCCAGAACTGCCAGAAGACCTAATCGATAAGCTGTTAAACGAAGCCTTTTGAAAAAGAAAAGGTGACCGATAACGCGAAACAACCATATACGAAAAGGCTATGCGTCAGCATCAGGATGAAGAAGCTGCGGCAAGGAGGAGTCGTAAAGTACTCCGACCAGACCAAAGTACACATGCAGCAAACAAAAGCAGGATCAAGACACTGAAGCGGTTTGCCAAAGCCCTGTCAATAGGAATGAAACTACCACCTCTCAAAGGAAACACTCCCGGGGTTATAAGCCTCAACGGAAAGGATTCACATCCAAACTACTGCCTATATCATCGGAGGGTTACCCACCCCACCGAAGAATGCAGTGCCTTGAAGAAGTGGAGGAAAGGATACGTTGCCCATCAAAAACACTTCAAGAGGATGAAGCGAGAAGCTCGTCGATAGCAAAACAGTGCGACAAGTGTGCGTGAAAAGATGCCTGGCAACTGTCATATGGTTGATACCAGTTCGGAAAAGGAAAAACTCCAAGTTCTTACCTTCGGAAGTGATTCTGAGGAAGAACTATCGGCCTTCTCTTCAGGGACTCCACTTCCGGAAAAAAGAGGAGAAGAACTGCAAAAACATTCAGCTGTTGTAACCACATGCTGCTCAAACCTACAAGCAAAGGTTCGAGCAAAAGAGATAAAGGGAAAGAGAAAATCCCTGGGGAAATTGCCCTCGATGATGGAGTCGTTAAAGAGCTCGTAGCCAGGGACCTGCCTAGGAAAAACAAGGTGGATTACAATGTCCTGACACATCTGAGGAAAATACCCTCACAACTGAGCATACTGGATGCTCTCTTCTTGTCCAAAGAGGCACGAGATTCTCTGATCAAGGCATTACAAGAGCCCGATCAGTTCCAAGCTTTCCTTGCAGAAAATAAGTTGAAGTACGAGCTGGCAGAGGTTCACACAACTAACATCACATTCAGTGATGAAGATCTCCTCCTCGGAACAAGCAAACATAATCGCTCATTATACGTCACCGGATACTGCCACGACATCAAGATGGGGAAGATCCTAGTCGACAACGGATCCTCAGTCAATCTCCTTAACATGAAGGTGCTGAAGGAGATTTGCATGAACGTTCAGCACCAGGCTCGGGACAAAATTACCATTTCCGGGTTCGATTCACAGTCGTCACGGACACTCAGGTCTGTAATACTAATGTTACGCTTCGGGCTGCTCGCCACTGAAATCAAATTTCATTCCATTGACACCAAGACTTGCTATAACGCTTTGCTCGATAGGCCTTGGCTATATGAGTACAACATCATCCCTTCTAGACAACATCAGTGTATGAAGTATTTCAAAGGCGGCTTGGAATACACCGTTACAGGTGAACTAAACCCATTCTCCATAAACGAGGTCAAAAAATAAGAAGACGCAAAGTACTTTCTACCATACTTTGAAGATACGGAAAGGTGTCATAGGACAGAGGATAAACGGAAGCCCGTTTTCACAAACCCGGTCTTTGGGAGAGATACTGAGGAAGATGAAGAAATAGTCAACTCGAGGCAAACCCAAGACAACAGGCCCAGACCATCTACTCCTATTTTGGTCTTTGGCAGTGACTTTGAGGATGAGGCCAACGCGGTGTTCTCTGTCCGCCCGTCAGTACAAACCTTTGCCGGAGCAGTTCAAAGTATGCAAATCACAATGGCTCCGCCTTGGCATTACAGGGAACTTGATGCGCTCGATACATATAGCGTACAGGAACTACAGATATTCTACATGCCTCTCGGGCGAAAAGGTGAAAAGGCGATCCTCTTTTACCAATCTACAAAGACCAGAGTAGAGAAAGAAGTCTGGCACGGTGCCGATTTTGCACTCGACAGGATTCAACCAATCCATCAGCCAAGATACCACTCGGATGGACTGAAAAGGCTGTTAAGATGTCAAGGTGTACCCTTCGAACAAAATGTTCTACAAGCCCACTTCTACAAAATGATTTGGGATATCTCTGGGTCCCAGCGAATGATGCCCAATGGGAAGATGAAGACAACCGGACTCGGATACGTTCGGTCTGAGAAATGGGAGCGATTCCATTGCTGCCACGTCATAAATAGCTCCGAGGAAGAAGAGATCGCTCTTTCAGATAGCTGTGGCATTGAAGCAAAGTGAAATCCCGCTCTAAGAATGTCAAATTCATCGTTCGAAGAACAAGTTGACAAGCTAATACAAGAATCTTGGCAAGAGATTTAGGATGATCATAGCCGTGAAATGGCCATTTATGAAAAGGCCAGGACGCAACATCTTAATCGGCAATCTGCGGAGAAAGAAGACTACAATACCCTTCATCCTCAGGCAGCTGTAAATTCCCGCCTCGAAGGAAAATCCCGAAGTAGAGGCAAAAACAAGGCGAAGAAATCAAACAATGCTTAAAAACAACAAAATTGATCTAAGAAGCCATGCAATAGAGGAAATGCCTGCTGGAACCCGTCCTCTATGAAGAAGATGGGTCGGGAATACTCTTTCCCTCAAGAAAAAACAAGGAAAATATTCAGCCTTGTCATGAAGCATCAAATGATGACGCTCCCGGAATCTCGGCACCTCGAACAAATAAACGAGGTCCGTCACCTAGATTACTACTCCTACCACCAAGCAATAGGTCATCCTCTTGAAGGTTGCTTCACCTTCAAAGACTGGGTCGAAGATGAGTATCAACAAGGCAAGTTCGTTTTGTCCGACAGCTGGAGGGTAACACCACCGCAAAAGAATGGAAGAGAACTCATACCTGCCATGTGATAACATTCTCAAAAGAGGGAGGCCACGAACATATGGATGACCTCTTCTCATGCTTCGCAAATGAAGACGAGGATGAGGTGATCTCAGAATTTCCACCATCCCTAAAAGAGCTGGAATAAGAGATACACACTACGGTGGATAAACTAAAGAAAATTGATTTAGGGATGGAAAACGATCTAAGGCCGATGTTCGTCGGTGAGCTGTTATCTAAAAAATAGGTGGCCACTTTAAAGGATGTACTCATGCAATATAAAGACTGCTTCGCATGGAACTATTCCGAGATGCTGGGTTTAGACCTAAAAGTAGCAATACATAAACTGGCCATATCACCGGACATCAAGCCAGTCAAACAAACGCCTAGAAGGATGCGACTTGAACTTGAGATTAGTATCAACACTGAAGTCAATAAATTAATCGACTCCGGTTTCATCCAAGAAGTTCAATATCCCGACTGGATCGCCAACATCATTCCAGTGATGATGAAAAATAGGATGGTGCGCATCTTCGTGGAATTTCGGGGCCTCAACAAAGCTTGTCGGAAGGATGACTTCCCAGTACCTGTTACCGAGCTGATGATCGATAACATGTCTACTCATGAAGTCTTCTCTTTCATGGATGGATCTCAAATAAAAATGCATCCTGAAGACTAAAAACATACCGCCTTCTGGACTTCACTGGGCATATTCTGCTATAAGGTGATGCCTTTCGGTTTAAAGAACGCTGGCACTACCTACCAGAGGGCCATGACGATGACCTTCGATGACCATATCCATGAGATTGTCGAATGCTACATTGAAGACCTGTTGGTGAAGAGCAAGTCTTACGAAGAACATTGGGAACATCTAAATATAGTGTTCCAACATCTTCAGAAGTATAATCTGAAGATGAATCCTCTGAAATGCGCATTTGGAATCTTCTCAAGAAAATTCCTAGGATTCATTATACGACACCGGGTTATCGAAATCGATCCCTTAAAGATCAAGGCGATTACGGAAATAGCCACACCAAGGACCCTCAAACAGTTGCGATCCCTTCAAGGAAATCTCGCATATATCCGGCGGTTCATAGACAAACTCCCCTGAAAATGTCGTCCTTACAGTCATCTAATGAAGAAGGGGATCCCGTTCTTCTGGGATCAAAAGTGAAAAAATGCACTATACGAAATCAAGCAATACCTGCAAGATCCACCGGTATTGGCCGCTCCGAATAAGGGAAAACCCCTTATCCTATATACAACAGCCCTTGAGGGTTTTTTAGGCGCGCTATGTGCACAGGAGAACGACCAGGGAAAGGAGGGAGTTTTGTACTATTTGAATTGAGTTCTCCTGCAGGCAGAGAACAACTACTCCCCATCAAAAATCATTGTGTAGCACTGATCTTCGCGATAATGAAGCTCAGGCACAAATGGTGGATCCTCTCAAATATTTGATGTCAAATGCTATACTAACAGGAAGGTGCTATACTAACAGGAAGGCGTCCCAAATGGGCCGTCCTCCTGATGGAGTTCTCGATAACGTATCAGCCTATTAAAGCAGTGAAAGGCCAGGCCATCGCCGAATTTCTCGCCAAGCATTCGTATCAGCCGACTCCCCCTTAAATTGCGAGTTGCCGGATGAACATGCATTCGACACAATCGAAGGAGAGGGAGAAGAAAATGATTCCCAATGGGAACTTTACTTCGACGAAGAGTCTTCCTTGAAGAGGCGAAAGCAAAACACCCCCATAATCAAAGCTGGGGTAGGCCTTGTCTTCATGACTCCGCAAGGAGGGATACTACGTTACGCCTTCTCCCTAATGGAGCCAAGGACTAATAACGAAGTTGAATATGAAGCTTTGATAGCAGGTCTCGAGATTGCTGTTGACATGGGAACCAAAGACCTCCTCATATATGGAGATTCCCAGCTAATTGTCAGCCAAGTAAATGGCGACTACCAGACATGCAAGCCGAAACTGATAAATTATGGCGAAGGAGTGTAGCAACTGCAGACAAAAATCCCCTCCTACATCTTAGAGAGTATACCGCGCGCAGAAAATAGCAAGGCGGATGCATTGGCTATATTGGCTAAAGAACTGGCCGACGAAGACCTTGATGACGTATAGATCATCATGCAAAGCCGCCGGGTTCTCGAACCAACAAAAATATCTTCGGGAGACTTAACCTATCCGAAGGAAAAGAAACGACTGGGAAAGTAGCCCTCCAAATAGAGGACAAAGAAAAGGTCAAGAATTGGAGAGAAGTCTTCATAGACTACTTCAAATCCCAACGAACGCCCGAAAATGTGTCGTTTAGACATCAGCTCATGAGACGAGCTCTGTCTTTCGCCTTTGTCAATGATACTCTGTACAGGAGATCGTTTGACTATCTGTGGCTAAGATGCCTGGGACCAGAAGAAGCGAAAAGAGTCGTCCAAGAAACTCACGTCGGACTCTGCGATTTTCATCAAGCTGGGCCGAAGATGAAGCTGAAGATCAAAAGAATGGGTTATTATTGGCCCACAATGATTCAGGACTACCTCGAATATGCGACGCGGTGTCACTCGTGCTAAATTCATGGGGACTTCATCTACCAGCATCCAAATCCGTTATACTCAATGGTAGCTAGCTGGCCTTTCAAAATGTGGGGAACCGATATAATCGGCTCCATTGAATCGCCAACATCCAAAGGACATCGATTCATACTAGCAACGACCGATTACTTTTCTAAGTGGGCAGAAGCAGTACCTCTAAGGGAAGTGAAGATGGAGAATATTCTCCATTTCCTCAAGACACATGTTATCTATCGGTTCGGCACTCTGCGAGGAATTATCTCGGATAATGGGCTATCCTACAGGAGCCATAAAATCATCTGATTCACAGAACAGCATAAAATAGACTGGAGATATTCTTCCGTCTATAACCCTCGTGCCAATGGTCTAGATAAAGCTATCAACAAGGCCTTGACAAAGATTATAAAGAAAAAGGTGTCCAGAAACAAAAAAAAAACTGGCATGAAAGGCTGCACAAAGCTCTCTGGAAGTACTGAACAGCGTTCAAAATAGCTACGAATACAACACCATATGCGTTGGTATTCGACACGGAAGTAGTCCTTCCTTTGGAAATAGAACTCTCTTCTCTATGAGTAGCGGTTCGATATGAGCTGACAGATGAAGAAAATCCTCATCTTCGGCTCGAGGAGCTCAATGCCCTTGACGAAAACCACCTTATAGCACAGCAAAACCTGGAGGCTTATAAGGCAAGGACGACACAGTAATAAGAAAGACTAAGCCGAAAAAATTCCGCCAAGGCGAACTAGCTCTAGTCGTTAAAAGACCAATGATCCCCAATCGGGAAAAATGGGGGAAATTCGAGCCAAACTATGAAGGCCCACACATCATAGACAAAGTCTACCAAGGTGGATCCTACCTACTCATGGATATGCATGGCGAAAGACCCTTCCGGCCAATAAACGGCTGGTTCCTCAAAAAATACTACTCTTGAAGAGTCATGAACTAGGTCAATGATAGATGAAGACGCTTGTGTCTGCTCGCTATCTTCCTGAGTTAAAAACTCTGAGAGTAGTATGCAAAGAATCTCCGTCGCCTAAAAAATGGCGATGACGGACCGAGATGTCCTTAAACTAGAACCTCGTCTCAAATATGGGGACATTGGACCGAAATGTCCTTAAACTAAAACTTCGTCTCAAAAATGGAAATAATTAACCGAGATGTCCCTAAACTAACAATGGACCGAGATGTCCTTAAACTAAAACTTCGCCTCAAATGGCGACATTGGACCGAGATGTCCTTAAACTAAAACTTTGTCTAAAAAATGGCGATAATGGACAGAGATATCCCTAAGCTAACAATGGACCGAGATATCCATAAACTAAACGGCGCCTCAAACATAGCGACAATGGACCGAGATGTCCTTAAACTAGAACCTCGCCTCAAATATAGTGACATTGGACCAAGACGACCTTAAACTAAAACTTCACCTCAAACGGCGACGATGGACCGAGATGTCCGTAAACTAACAATGGACCGAAATGTCCCTAAACTAATATTCGTTCCCAAGGATGATGGACCGAAAAGTCCTTACACTAGAAATTCGCCTCAAATATGGCAACAATAGACCGAGATGTCCTAAAACTAAAACTTCGCCTCAAAAACGGCGATATCCACCCTTGAGATCTATATTGCAATCGAAGTCTCAACGGCAAAGGTTGCAACTCAAGCCCTACCGGCTACACAGCTACTGCGGCAAAGAAGCCACTACCCAAGACCCACTGGCAAACAGATGGGTCACCTACGGAGAAACTACTTTCAAGAGTTCCATCGTTCAAAAAAGAGTGGCACGTCCATAAGAAAAATGGGCATGGTTGAAAACCCGAAAGGGCGCTGTGAGTAAAAATAGCACGCCTGCCGGCGAGCTTGTGAAAATGTAACATTTCAAAAAAATAAAATATTATTTTTGGGAATTTTTGTAATTAAATAATAAAATATTGAATATTTTAATAAGGCGGTATAATTACATACCAATAAATTGGGAAAAAATTGGAAAATTACGGAAATTTCTAAAAAGAGGGTACTTTATGTGATTCATGCAAATTATGAAAGTTTATGATTTATTTGACACTATTTTAGTGCTAATCGCGATTAAAAATCGCTAATCAGACTTTAAGCGTGTTTTGTGCACATATCACTTTTTATAGCACTTGTTACATTTTCTTCATGGCCTTCTCTTGATTTTTGGTGTATGGTTATTGTTTTGGGTTTACTATTGCAAAGAGAAGGAAATAAAAGAAAACAAAAAAGGAATAAAAAAAAATGAAGTATGGGCAAGTGAGAGAAAGTGAGGCGTCAAGGGAGAGTCATGCCCATTTGTTCCCTTCTTCTTCCTCCATCATTTTCTCCCCTCATTTCCGTCATAGCTGCTGCCCTCATCTCCCCCCTCCTCAAATCACCACAAACACACCCAAAAACAACTCAAAACCCCATTCTCATTTCACAAAAAAATGTGCACAATCTCACAAGCTACACTTTGGAGAAAGAAAAATCATATTTTGGTGCTGTAGGGATTCTTAGGTCCCAAATGAGGTAATCCCTTCACATATAATGTAATATTTCATTTGCTTAAGCCTCTATTTAAGTTTAAAATCGATTTTGTGGTGTTTAGTGAACTTTGGAATATCAAGTTGAGAATTAGAGTTTGATTTGATTAGAGCTGGTGTAATTGGGCTTTAGAAATGACCTTAAACCCCCATAGATGATAGAAACCCAAACCAAACCCAACTGAAACCCAAAATACAAGATTTTAGAACTTTTCATGTCGGTTTATGAGAACTTAGAGTGTGCAGGGAAATCTGAAATGACCTGGGTTAAGTACGAGTTAAGGAAACAATACCAGAGGACTAGAATTGACCCTAGGAACCCTCTGTAGCAAGACAAACCACAGAGGAGACCCCAGGGCCGGTGAGCTCGGATTTTAGGGGGAGGGGATCGGCCATCTGGTGAGGGTTGGGGTCTTGGTTGCTTCCATAGCTTATTTACCCTATATATATCACCCTAGTGTTATTTTGGAACATTGTTTACACCTTAATCAAAATCTGGGACTGAATACATGTGTTGCTGTTTTGATTCGAGTTATGGTTTTGCGTATTTTAAATTCTGGATTTTTGTATTTATGCTTTATCTCGATCACATGACGTTTGTACGTCTATATCGAGTGTTATTGGGTTGAGTTGCAAGATGCAAACCATAGGTTCTAACCTATAGGCTTTTAAGCATGTCGTTTTGGTTTTCGTGTGTCGTTTCGTCTTCGAATTTGATTTTAACGCGATACGATACGTTATGATGTGTAGTTACCCCAAGTGGACTTTGAGACAACAAGCAAGTGCATGGTGACGTCAGTATCGGCAGACGAAGGTCAAGTTGAGTAGATTTATATCTATGGGGAGAAGTCGGGTGGATGGCGTATAGCACCCCCGCAATGTCGTAAGAAATGATGTGATATGTTATAGATATGCATTTATATGCTATGGAGAGATTGAACACTTATCAAGGGGAGCTTTAGGTGATCATAAGTTTAGTGTTAGCGAAAATTGAAGAAGGACTTTAGTCGATTTCTTAGTCACAAAAACCCTAGAGTAAAGATTTGCATACATGCACATACACATACTCGCATACTTTGACTCCTTGTGTGTATTGGGGACATATTTATATTTGTATTCGTATGCTTGGATGATGAGAATGTTATATGATATTTGGGAATGAGTCGATCTGATCGGGCATAATGCCGTGAGATATTTAATGTGTGACCCAGATATGTCATGATGTTATAACGGGTCGTTGGACGACGATGCTATATTGTTGGTATATATGACGATAGTTGACATGCGATCGAGATATGAGATAAGATATGTTAAGATATTTATAATGGATCGCTTGGGCGATGTATACTTCTATATGATGATATGTGTGGATGACATCAGATTGTAGGAGACTTTAGATCAGTAGCCAGATCATGATATTGTTGATGATATTAGTATTGTACTAGACTTAGATCAGTACCCCTATCACGACATGTGATGATAAGGATATCAGATGACTAATGAGATGAATATGATATTAGACCCGTACCCAGATTTGGGATGCCGTACGATAGATTTACCGTATGAGATTTAGTTATGAGGATAGATCCACATTCTTGACTCGAGGATGTCATATTATTTATTGTATCGTACATGATACTGTTGAGGCGAGATCACCGACTGCTAGATATGTATGTATGTATGTATAGATCGACTCAGACTTAGGCGGATTCCCTTACCCTTTTGACCGGGCTCGAGTCATACCCATTTTCAAAAGAGGGAAATCGTGAGTATGTTATATACAAAACTGCATGACTCGGATATTGGGTAGGTATATTTTCAGTGTTGCTGTTATCACATCACTTCCTATGTATTCATGATGTTTCATCTCACCGTACGCTTATATTGTGTTTTCATATGCCATTATTGAGATCATGCTGTCAGGACACCAGCACCATTACCGATGATGCGTATGTTCCACATACACTTACTTGCCGGCTCACACATATCATCATCGGTAATTGCCATGTCACGTACACTTTAGAGAATATTACTCATTGGCATAGCTTGTTAACTGATAGTTCGACATGGTATTAGCGTACTCGTCTTTATATGCTAGATTAGACGTTGCAGTTATTACTTGCTACTGCATGCATACTATTATTCACTGTTTATTTTCTATTGATGATTGGATTTCGTATTTCCATGAGATTTTCTGGATTTAGAAACCGCATGTGAAAGTTTTATAAACTGATGTGTTATTTTAAAGAGAAAATGCGGTTTTCCTTGATATGATGTTTTCTCGGTTATGAGATGTATTTCGATACCCGATTTGAGGAGGCGTAGGAACCGTCTCGGGTACGTGGTGGACCCGGTATGGTACCCCGGAGTGAGATTTTTTATTCATGGTGGATGATGAGCCTGGCAGGGGCAGACTGCCTACCGGTGATTGCATTTGGACCTGGCGGTTATCCGGAGGATACCGACCAGAGTCACGAGATGCAGATAGGCCGATCCGTACCGCCAGAGCCCGAGGGCCGATCCCGCAGATGATACGGAGCCTGAGATATATGAGGATTTACGTGCCGATGCTGGGCACATATTTATGTTTTGTGTCGATGCTTGACACTGACTTCTCTATTGATTTCATGATGTATTCTGTTTCCATTCATCATGCATTCATACATCATATATCTGATATGTTGCTATCTGAGTTACTGATACGAGCATGTAGTATTACACTCATACATAGATGGACCTTGATGTTTATTTGAAGATATTACTTGATATGACCTAGGATAGCATTATGCATGCGATTTCTACTCGTAGATGTTTTCTACTCACCCCCGTTGTTACATAGTTTCTTGCAGGTTTTGCCGTACAGGTTCCGTTACGGCTTTGCTGGCACACTGCTTCCTTTCTGAGTGATTGCTTTGGTAGGTGGTTTCACTTATATCGTGGTCACTATTGTACCTTTATTTTATTCAGTTGTATCTAGTGACTCCATCAACCAAACTTGTATATTTATTCAGACTTAGAAACCAGTGATGTATATTCTTTCGACCTTAAAGTCGCGCATTGTATTATTATGGATTTCATGTTGCTTTGAGTTTCCTTTAGAGTTTTGATCCTCACCCTTCGGCGTTGTATATTATATTGCTTGCGTGGTTGTGGTCGTCGATTGACGAAGAGCTAGCTCCCGCTTGGGGATGCGTTTTATCATTGATGTATATATTTATCATGGTGTACCCCATTCGGGGCCAGTATTTACAAAAGAAACTCTGCCGACATTTTCAGAAAAGACTTGTAATTTTAAAAATGCATATTTCGGCTTATGCTGCTAAACTACTTGATTTAAATTGGTTTTTCCTTCACTCTACTACTTTACTTGGTTTTGATTTCTGGGTTTTGGCTTACTTAGATTACGTACGCCTCGAGACGTTTCGTAATTTAAGTGTCGGTCATGTTCTGTACTTTTCGGGTCGTGGACGTTTCATAATTTAAGTGCCGGTCATGTTCCGTACTTTTCGGGTCGTGATAGAAAACCCGAAAGGGCGCAATCTCGTTAAAAAAGGTATGTCCACAGCCAAAATGGGCATAGATGAAAACCCTAAAAGACGCCGTGAGTAAAAACAATAGGACTGCCGATGAGCTTGTGAAAACCCAAAAGGGCGCAATCTCATTAAAATAAATACTCTTGCGAGATCCTCACGATTCGCAAGGAGAATTTCCTCCTATGAGACCCTTACGGCTAACGGGATTCAAAAGCCTTAAGCTACAGAGACCTGAACCTGTTCTCAGGACATCACATTCCCCAAATTGCCCTACATGCGGTTGAATATTGACCCTTGTATATAATCCACGGGAATAAATAAACATTCTCTCACCAAGTTTCACTAGTGTCAAGAAATATTCCCATATGGTGAACGACACTTGTAATTTCTCTCAACTTATAAGGAGAAAACACTCTTGTAAGATCCTTACGACTTGCAAGGGAAAATACCACTTAGGAGTCCTCATGACTTCTAAGAAGAATCTACACTTACGAGATCCTCTCGACTCGTAGGGAGAAATAACTTTCGGAGATCCTTACGACTCATAAAGTCAAAATGTCTTAGTCGAAAGGATCCTAACCCTGTTTGCTAACCCATCTTTGTCCAAATCGACAAAGGAAAATGATGATTCGCTCCTGGAAACATTCCAGCTGTAGCGATACTGATGCCTAAACAGATATCAAACCCCAAGTCCTTTCACGGAAAATGATAATTCTCTCCTGGCAGTATTTCAGTCGTAGCGATGCCGATGCCAAGGTTGGTATCAGATTCCAAACTCGCAATAGAAACAGTAGCAAGTAGCAAAAAATTGCATATAAAAACAGCCCAAATGATGGGGCAACTCACAATAAAAATCAGCGAGTAAATATATATATATATATATATATATATATATATATATATATATATGCATATAAAAACAGCCAAAATGTTTGGGCAACTCGCAATAAAAAGTAGCGAGTAAAGATAAAAAAAATATAGTCGAAATTATTGGGCACCGCGGATAAAAAAGCCGAAATGATTGGGCAATCACGACTTTCGCGATATGAAAAACTGAAAAGATATAGCATCGCGGAATCAAAAATAAAATAAAAGGAAAATTTCTTTGCCCGGTAGGTGAGTCCACCCTTACCCCTGTATACAATCCATAGGCAAAAATGAAAAGGGAACCATATTTTCCCACCAGGCTCCGTTAAAGGAAGAGACAGATCTCGATGGCAACATCAGATATCAGTTGGGTGTTCCTTCTCATTCCAGCAGGATGCAGACGCAACTTCAACAAAGGCCCAAAGGTCAAAAAAAAATGGAGCCATGGAAAATTCCGAGCTCCAAGTCTTGACGTTTCATATACAACCTAAAGACTACCCCGGTGTACCTTCTCATTCTATCAGGATGCAGACGCGACATCAAAAAATCTCTAATGAGACAAATCAAAAAAAGGAGTGATGGAAAAATCTAAGCTCCAGCCCGACGTTCTTTCTCATTCGAGCAGAATGCAGACGCAACGTCAACAAAAGTCCTAAGATTCGAAACAAAATGGAGCAATGGAAAAATTCTAGCTCCAAGTCGTGATGGTTCATATACAACCTAAAGACTACCCCAGCGTACCTTCTCATTCCGACAGGATGAAGACGTGTCTTCAACAAAGCTCCAACGAGCCAAATCAAAAAATGAGCCAAGACAAAACCTAGCTCCAAGTCTTGACAGTTCATATACAACTTAAAGACAATCCGGTGTTCGTTATCATTCCATCATGGTGCAGAAGCGACGTCAACAAAGCTCTAACAAGCCAAATCAAAAAAAGGAGTGATGGACAAATCCCAGCTCCGGCCCGACGTTCTTTCTCATTCCAGCGGGATGCAGACGCAACGTCAATAAAAGACCCAAGATTCGAAACAAAATGGAGCCATGGAAAATTCCTAGTGTAAGTCTAAGGTAGCGTCCCATTCAGACGCCAAACGCGGAACAAAAACTTTTATAACTGGCGCTATCTTATACTATAACCTGGATCTTGCCATTAACGCTAAACTAACTAACTGTAAAGAGGTAGAAAGGCTATACCGAACGATTTGAGTCCTTCGGTCTTTAGCCATCATCCCACGCTCCTCGCGGCAACTCCGATCTCCTATCTCCTCCTCGAGGTGGCACCACGTCTACGGATCTTTAAACGGGCTCCCGCCTTTATACCGAGGCAACTCGGTCATCAAGTCTGCTAAAAGAGATGACCAAGATGGAGTAGAGAATGAGTAGAATACTTTGTCTCAAACACTCTTTGGTTCTCATCACATGAGAGGGTAAGAGTGGAGGTTGAAGAAGATGCTAGGGTTTGGAAATGGTGAACTCAAGAAAACTCAAGAGAGCAAAAATAACTAAGCACCAAAATGAGCCTTGGCTGTCCAAATAATGAGTGTTGATAATTTAAGGCTTTTGTGCTTTTAAAACCAAGAAAAAATCTCCACCAAATATCTCCACAAAGCCTTCATAATATCCTATCCAAAACAAACATCATTAATTCTCTAATGACTCACTAGATGACTCATTACATAAGTCATTAGTGATCATTCTAGAATCAATGAGTCACAAAGAATGAGTCACCCTTTCCAAAACAATTAATCATTTATACCAAAATGATTAATCCAAAAAGAAATGCATCTTCTAAAATATTCTCGAAACGGATTACGAAAATACCCCTCACCTGTATATAAATACCTGTATCCGTATTCCGACCGAATACGAATACGAGAGACTAAAATATTCTGACTCGATATAATACATGGATCCGGTATAAACCAAAGCCCAGCAGTATTATCTGTCCGAAATATGACACATTCAAAAATGCACGTGCATTTTCGAACCCTGCCATAAAACCATGCGGCCTCTACAACGTTTCGCCCGAACTTGGAAAACTATCTGTGGGGGACTCTAAAGACTCGTCAGTACCCTGGCAGTGGGTTTAACCACAAGCACGTCAGTGGCACTAGCTGTGCGTAACGGCTGCCCATGTACTGACCTCAAGGGTAGCCGATGAGCGAACTCATCCTGGAACCCTACTGAGCCTATCAGTGACAATATACATACAGTCCGGTCCGTTCGTTTATGAGTATCACATATCGGGCCTAGGGGGCTAGTAACGTCAGACCCCCAATAGCGGTATAAGTCGTGTCGGAGTGTAGCCTAGAACACCCTGAGATACTACTGGAGTACCTACCAGTAAATCTCCTGCTTCGGCCGAGGGCTTTGTGTAATGGCTCTCCTAGACATAGCGCGATCTCACCCCCAATATCGGAAGAGACGAATCCCTTGCCGATCCGCTCACTTGCCTCCATGTGGCTCGGGACTGTACCCCAAAAAAACCCTGTTTGCACGACTCCTTTGAGCCGTGGTAGGGTAGAAATCAAACCACAGTGGGAACTCATACGAGACAAATGATGACCTCAGGTCTATGAACTAACCTGTACATATGTCACCAGGGAACTGCTATCAGACGCTAGGTATAAATACCAACTAGCAGGTTCCCGGCGAGTCATGTCCGGTGTACTCATAACCCAATGAGCACCTGTATACATCTTAGGTGATCCAACTGACACCAGTGGCTTATGAGACCGGCCACCGCCCCTCGTCAGGGTCTCGACTGTATACACTAGTCTACTCCAGAGATCGATGCCCTGTCTCGAAACTCCCACGACTAAGGACCACTTTTAAGGATGTTCTTATAGACTACCCAACTCTCACGTATATGATCGCCATCAGACTGTTGGTAGTCAAGCAGGATCCTATGGGCTCTATCAACGTGTAATAGTGATCAGTCACCTGAACCTGTACACGACTGATAAATGCAAACCAGATAGCATACTATCATCTCGAGTAAGATTGTCCTACCAGTATAGGTCTTCCCTCAATCATTGCAATCACGTATCTACGATCCAATAATTGACTTTGAGGGCACTACATCCAACAATCTCCCACTTGCACTTAAGGATAATTATTGCGATGTCGCATACTCACAGCCCGTGGTATACCGAACACCCAACTCCTCTACTAATCAGTTTCACAAAGCTCGTTTGTAAAACTCTTGTATTCGAGAAATAGCCTCAATGAGTGGATCCGCCCTGATGTTTCTTTCTATGTCTCTCTTAATCTCAAATTCGCGAAGAAAGCCATCTCCCGAATTGAGTAATACCTGTCTTAGAGTATGTCTGGATATCTGATAGGACCTAGTTCATAAATGAACTCCAAATCCAAACTTCTTAGATTGTATCGATAACTGAACCTAATCAGCATCCTGCACCATGCCTCCCACAGTATCCTCTTAGACCACCTATCCATAATACTGTCCCTCGTCAGAGGGAAAACTATAACTCTGACAATCACTCTGTCATCCATGTCACCTTTGAAGCCTGGAATGATAACCGTCTCCCGAAGGAGGCTGCCGTCATCAAATCCCTAGAACATGCACTTATGTTCTAAAACTGCTTCCGTATGTTTCTTCAGGATTGGATTAATATAAACTTATCGCATCTAGTGCAAAAACAACATCTGGTGTGGTACTTGACATCTCACAATTGACTCAATTGCCTAAGCAAGTAATATGCCAATCATGCACATCTCTCTCCCCTTTAGTCTGTAAGAAACCTTTAGAGAGGGTGACTCCATCACCTGCAGGTACACCACCATGCCAGGAGTCATCTATTCTAAAATACTATTAGAATACAGTCAAAGTACCAACATTGGGAAACTACCCAAATCTAGATCTAAAACCATAGATCTAGTAACCAGAATGTCAGATATTATATCCATATCATTTGTGGAGAAACAACTGTGTGACGACCAAAGTATAACCGAACGTAGTATTGGAATTTTACTTCCTACTCTGTGTATGTCATCCAAATACCAGGACATCACACCCTACTACCAGCTTAACAGATCCATCCCCTATTCTGATGAAGTCAAAGCCATGACTGTCACATCAAACTTAGATGATCTATCTCTGCTATATCTGCTCTAGTCTATAATAGACATAAGCTACTTGCCCACTATACTTCCGCTACTCCCACTGACTACAACAACCCTCTGGCAGAATAATATATATGTGCACTTCTAAAGCTAGTTTAGAACGACACTATACTTGACCTCCTGCCGGGTCTCATAGCCTGGAACAACAGTAGTGTCAGGTCTGGGTAAACAAGAACCTCTCTGTCACCGTCCTTGAGGCTACCGGAGTACCTCTCGGGTGTCTGAGGTTACCAACCATATCTGCGGAGTGGCTAAATGAAATGTCAAACCTGATTGAATCTATAGGTCCTATTAAATTTTCCGTAATCGTTTGCGGTTCTGGAATCACTTCCAGTTCTACCATACTCCCACTACTTTTTTCTGAAAAAATCCATTTTACTAAAACTGTGGCAAGTCAAGAACAATATTACTATTGATCTTCCAGATGGTAAAAAGTCAACCCTCGTCATAGCCTGGGTCAACCCGCAAATTGCCATTACAGAAACGTGCCTTGAGTTATCCAGAGTCTGCTTTTAATCATAAGCCGGACAACTCCCCGTACCTTAACATCGTTAAGATATGAACCATTCTATATCCAATATAGAAACTTTGGCAATTATTTAATTGGAACCAGATTCAAATCATGCAGCTGTCTCCAGTGCATATCAACTTAATGGAGAGAGGCTAATCAGCATTACTCAACTTAGGAATACATCCAATTATGAGTAATCTGAAAGAGAAACAAGTTTCTCAAAACCATTACTATCAACTGAATACCAATCACAAGTATCTATATCTTCGATACTTGCGACATCTGGTTCTCTACTTTATTCCTATACCCACAACTTCTCAAAACTTAGACATTGTATTTCTAAGAAACACTTGTCTAAAACTAGAGAAGTCACAAGTAAATAGAACATAGTACGAGGACCAACCCCTTTGTCCTAATAGACACTGGACAACATACAATACTCTGTATAAGTCCGCTTAGTTGAATAACTCAAAACCTTGTGCGTCAGAGGTTGAAAACTGTACCCAGGCGATTTCATCAAATATCACCAATTCCAACGAATTTCGATATAATGAGGATGATCACCTAATTCCCAATAACTTACTCCCACTCATCATCTGTAAAACCATACAGATGTGAGAATCATACCTGGTAAATACATACCCTGGAGTAAGTATCTAATCAGGAAAACAGTTTTCCTTTAACAATGCACAGTGAACTGAAACATGAAAATGTTTCGTAGGGGTATCCTGGTATTCCTAGTAATGCCTCTTCCATAATCCAATTCATGACTTTAACCGTATATTTCTTTGCCATCTCTCCAAATCCCTTTATTTGTCTTTAGTCATTACCTTATGTACACCATCGTTTAGCTAAATGGTTTTCTTCCTTCCCTACCGTTCGGCACCAGCCTATGGTTTGGAAGAAGACTATCCAGTAAGCATAATAGGTGTACTCTCCTAATCCTAGGAGTACTCTCAACTTGAGAGAAGGTGATGATAAAAGACAACTGAATAATTCCTTATTCTATTTCTCCCGAACTGGGGAAAAAAGCATAGGTGAAATAGGAGTGGCGATGAACTACGCGGTTTAGTCGTGAATGATAGCAGTCGCAATTTACTTTGCCCTCTTTCTAATCCCTTTATTTTGTCTTTACTTATTACCTTCTGTACACTCTACTTAGGCTAATTGGTTTTCTTCATTCCCAACCTTTCGGCACCTGCCTATGGTTTGGAAGAAGACTATCCAATAAGCGTAATAGGTGTACTCTCCAAAACTAAGGAGCCCTCGCAACCTGAGAGAAGGTGATGATAAAAGACAACCGAATAAACCAATTCAATTTCTTCTGAACCTGGATCCATCCTCGAAGAAGTCCCTTCGAGTTCGTATATAACCATACGATGGATCTATCCAATAGAAGTAGATGTTCGTAGTGATACGAGGTGTTCTGAGAAATGCAAAGGGTAAAAGAAGGAGCGTCAATGACTTATGCAACTTAGACAATCCAAAAGCCAGTATTTTAAGAAGGTTCGGTCAACTTGGTCACTGAGTCATAGTCTAGGGTCGGTCAAAGGTCGCTGCCAAAGAGAGAGAGAGAGAAAAGAAACACTCTGCGTGCACTCTAACCTAGATCAGAATGGTTATCACTTTATCTAATCATGAAACCTCCCACTGTACTGTCAAATTCTCCTTCAAACCTGAAAGAAGAATTAGTCGGGATCACCCGAAGAGTAAACCAACTCATCAGTGGGAATCGGGATCCAACTCTCATCGCATGATAACGTGAAGGAATCCACTCATGTTATCACACTCCAGAAGGTATGCGCATACTTGGCAAGTTTCAGTTTCTTTAGAAACTCCGGATATGAATTTTGCCCCACGCTCTTATGACCTTGACGTTGGCCAAAATGCCACAAGTCACATGCCAAGTTATACCCATCATTATCTTGTCAATTTGAACCCACACGCACATGCCCCTGAAGTTGGCCAAATGGAAGAACGACTGTCCCAAACCAACTCATCTATCTATGCAACAAATGAATACCCAGCAGCTACCAAACACTATGCCTTGGCGTTGGTCAAAATACATAGCTTGAATACTACTGAATACCCAAAAGAAATGACGGAGGGCTACGGCTGGTTTTTGGCGAAAAACCTTTAACGTAACGAACTTGATATCGCTGAAGGAACCTGATAGCTTTTTATAAAAATATAGTGGCGAAAACCTTTGCTAAAGAGGTCACTCCCAGTGAAGGGATCTCGGCTCTTTCCTCGTGGAATGAGGTGCAGGATATTCCAACTGAATATCGTGATGCAAAGCAACATGTAATCGACTATAGTGAAATTATTACCCTGACGTAAACTTCTGCCCAAGGGGTCACTCCCGGTGAAGGGATATCGGCCCTTGCCTCGTCAAATGAGGTGCAGGATATTCCAACTGAATACCACTGTGCAAAACAAAAGAAAACGTCTTTGTAATAACACTTTTTAAAACTGTCCCAACAACGTCCAAACATATTTTTTTCCTTTGCATTGATCAAAATCAACGCAGTCCCATCAATTAATCACACCAGAAAAGAACGAAAATAAAATGTACGTATATGCCATCCGCATTCGCCATTGGGTCCCGTCATCACCCGTTAGGTTACTTAACTAACGACAGAGCGGGGACTGGACTAGCGCGGGTGTAAAACATAAACAACATCTACTAGTATATATACCAATATACAATAATCGCTCTAGGCGTGATAAATGCAACATTACAAAAAAGTAATAAGCATTACAGAACAATACAGATAATCTGGGATCCCCGGGTTTCACAGAGCCGCTACTGAAACCCGACGTTCTCCTGGTAGTGTGGATAGCCTATGCAATGAAACCTAGACCCCTACGGGTGTGGAAAGTTATCCGCCAAAACCTGAAGCGAGGCAGCCCCCTACAACATAGTGAATGGACCACCCTGCACTTCACGGAATCCGATAACTTGAGCACCCCTCCTTGGGTCAACATGTACCCCTACGAGTGCGGCGAATAGTCTGCCAATTCTAGAGTGAGGCCCATCTTCTTCTCAAAGCCATGAGATGCGGACCCGTTGCCCTCCAGAACCCGGCTATCCGTGCACCCCGTCGCGGGGTAAACCTAGTACAGAAATGAAAAATATGTACAACGGGTACATCGACCTCATCCCGGTCGTGCCCCAAAAGAATATTATACAAACAGGCAGAGACGACAGTCCACATGTTGGACGCTCGCCCCGCAATATCAAATGTATAAATAAATCCAAACTGCACTACCATTGCACACTGCTATCCACCACGGCAAATCCGCAACATCACAGCACAACACAGAACATTAACGCGAATGTCACGTTCGCAAATCCGTCTAAAAGGACTATAGCAATTAGACGCAATTTACCGCTCGAATGACATTCATGGTCGGAGATATAATGTATGTACTGTAAACTAACAAGTTTAAAATTTAGATCGACAAAACTTCCCGAAGTGGGCCCCACGTACAACTGCAGTACATTAATAAAATCTGGGCCCAAACAAAATATTCCAGAAACCACAATTCCTTATGCAGAATACCATCAAGAAATATGGAGCACTATAGCCACAAACTGGCGGCGGAACCGCGACCAAACCATTGTTTGTGCGGCCGTTCCGCGGCAGTACTGTGGAGACAGTGGCCCAAATTTCTACAGTACTCTTAAAAAACCCTGCTCGATTTTCTGAGATTCTCAAAATGATTTTTAGACCTGTTTAAAAATTCGACAGAAACTTTAGCCTGAAAATCGCGGCTTCGGAAATTTCGTTCGATCGAAGTTTTAAGCGTGTTAGAACAAGCTAGTAAAGGTTAATGGCGTGGCTACCATGTAAGTCTACGGTAGCGCCCCGGCCGTCATTCAGACGCCAAACGCGGAACAAAAACTTTTTTAACTAACGCTATCATATACAATAACCCGGATCTTTCCATTAACGCTAAACTAACTAACTATAAAGAGGTAGAAAGGCTATACCGAACGATCCGAGTCCTTCGGTCTTTAGCCATCATCCCACGCTCCTCGCGGTAACTCCGATCTCCTATCTCCTCCTCGAGGTGGCACCACATCTACGGATTTTTAAACGGGCTCCCGCCACTATACCGAGGCAACTCGGTCATCAACTCTGCAAAAAGAGATGACCAAGATGGAGTAGAGAATGAGTAGAATAATTTGTCTCAAAAACTCTTTAGTTCGCATCACATGAGAGGGTAAGAGTGGATGTTGAAGAAGATGCTAAGGTTTGGAAATGGTGAACTCAAGAAAACTCAAGAGAGCAAAAAAAACCAAGCACAAAAATGAGCCTTGGTTGTCCAAATAATGAGTGTTGATAATATAAGGCTTTTGTGCTTTTAAAACCAAGAAAAAATCTCCACCAAATATCTCCACAAAGCCTTCATAATATCCTACCCAAAACAAACATCATTAATTCTCTAATGACTCACTAGATGACTCATTACATGAGTCATTAGTGAACATTCTAGAATCAATGAGTCACAAAGAATGAGTCACCCTTTCCAAAACAATTAATCATTTAAACCAAAATGATTAATCCAAAAAGAAATGCATCTTCTAAAATATTCTCGTAACGGATTACGAAAATACCCCTCACCTGTATATACATACATGTATCCGTATTCCGACCGAATACGAATACGAGAGACTAAAATATTCCGACTCGATATAATACATGGATCCGGCTTAAACCAAAGCCACCAGTATTATCTGTCTAAAATATGACACGTGCAAAAATGCACATGCAATTTCGAACCCTTCCATATAACCATACGGCCTCTACAACGTTTCGCCCGAACTTGGGAAACTATCTGTGGGGGACACTAAAGACTTGTCAGTACCCTGGCAGAGGGTTTAACCACAAGCACGTCAGTGGCACTAGCTGTGCGTAACGGCTGCCCATGTACTGACCTCAAGGGTAGCCGATGAGCGAACTCATCTTGGAACCCTACTAATCCTACTAGTGACAATATACTTACTGTACGGTCCGTTCGTCTATGAGTATCGCATATCGGGCCAAGGGGGCTGGTAACGCCAGACCCCCAATAGCGGTATAAGTCGTGTCGGAGTGTAGCCCAGAACACCCTGAGATACTACTGGAGTACCTACCAGTAAATCTCCTGCCTCGGCCGAGGGCTTTGTGTAATGTCTCTCCTAGACACAGCGTGATCTCACTCCCAATACTGGGAGAGACGAATTCCCTGCCGATCCGCTCACTTGCTTCCATGTGGCTCGGGACTGTACCCAAAAATAACCTGTTTGCACGACTCCTTTGAGCCGTGGTAGGGTAGAAATCAAAGCACAGTGGGAACTCACACGAGACAAATGACGACCTCAGGTCGATGAACTAACCTGTACACATGTCACTAGGGAACTGCTATCTGACGCTAGGTATAAATACCAACTAGCAGATTCCCGGCGAGTCATGTCCGGTGTACTCATAATCCAATGAGCACCTGTATACATCTTAGATGATCCAACTGACACCAGTGGCTTGTGAGACCGGCCACTGCCCCTCGTCGGGGTCTCGACTGTATACACTAGTCTACTCCGGAGTATCGATGTCCTATCTCGAATCTCCCACGACTAGGGACCACTTTTAAGGATGTCCTTATAGACTACCCAACTCTCACGTATATGATCGCCATCATATTGTTGGTAGTCAAGCAGGATCTTAAGGGCTCTATCAACGTGTAATAATGATCAGTCACCTGAACCTGTACACGACTGATAAATGCAAACCGGATAGCATACTATCATCTCGAGTAAGACTGTCTACCGGTATAGGTCCTCCCTCAATCATTGCAATCACGTACCTGCGATCCAATAATTGACTTTGAGGGCACTACATCCAACACCTAGCTCTAAGTCTTGACGGTATGGCATCAGGGTGTAGAGGCAACGCCAACAAAGCTCCAACGAGCCAAATCAAATTGGTGTAAAGGGATATTCCTAGCTCCGAACTTCAACTGCAATATATACAGCATAGAGGTCTTACAGATGTCTACCCTACTTCAGCAAAGAAACGGCATGGCATCGTCAAACAAAAATCGGGTCTCGACGGCAACTCATATAAATCCTCAAAGACTATCGGAGATCATCCCAAACCATCGCGGAGTGGTTATGACTTACAGGGGCCCAAAATTGAGCCTAACCTCTAGTAAAAAGCGACATGGAAAATTCCTAACATTTTCTCTTCCGACGATCATATAGCCTAAGGAGATTACTTGAAGATGTAGGGTTCCCTAAGGCGGATTCGAGGTTTCGGGCGGCATCGTCCATGCCATTTTCAAAATTTTGACGTTCTAAAGAACCCTAACCTAGAATCTTTAACTAGAAAATTAAACAAAACATCATGCAATCAACTTTACATCTAAGTGAATGAGAAATACAACCTTTGTAGACTGGTCCTTCACTTTTAAAGCTCCGTGTAGTAGTCCCTTCGCTCCAAGAAGTGAACTCTCGGACTCTAGAGAGGGTTCATATGAAGAAATGAACAAGATTGCTCAATGTCTTCGAGGTCGAAGATGATCAACGTCGAGGAGAGTTAAGCTCATGCTACCTCTTCACTAATGGTGAAAAAAGTGAAGCAAAAACCCTAAACTAAATGGCTAATAGTAGAGGATGATGAATTAGGAAATGAGCTCACTTTAGTTTTCTTTTACTCACAATATTGAAAAGCTAGTAAGATTTTTCTCATGAAGAAGAAGATGAAGTGATCAAGATAAGAGAATGAACTAACTAGTTGAGAATAGCAACCATGGGTGAGTTAGTGTCATACACTAACTTATGTAGAGAATAAACCATGGGTTACAATAATGGTTAGGTTAATAAATATCTACAAGTAAAACAAAACTAGTGGACTAAGTCAAAGATGCTACAGGCTTCTCCAATCTTCCAAGCATGTGACTAATTTCCTTCTAATTTTGATTAACTTTAAATAAACAAAACCATACATTATCATAAGCTTGGTGTGAGTCTCATACACCCATATCACATGTGGCATCAAGCATGACACAAATAATGTACATTAATATATATCACATATATACTATATGCACACAAGTGAGAAAAGAAATCTTAAGTGAGATAATATTAGTTAATGTATGTTAATATATCAAATATATAATTATACATTAAATTATTAAATCAACACTTGATTTAATAATCCGGCTATATCTCATACAACCGACTAATATAAAATGTAACAATCTATCGAATCAACACTTGATCCGATAACCCGGCTATATCACATATAACCGATCTATATCATATATCGCGAGAATAGAATGCGGTATCACATACACGCAATAATCTCGGTCCCGCACATATCACATTTATGCTCCTACTTCGTTTCGCATGAACCAGGAAACCTCTATGTAGGACTCTAAAGACTCGTCAATACGCCGGCAGTAGGTGATAATCATATCAAACACCCACAAGCCGCAAGCGGTTTGCTAAATGTAACGGCCACCCGAGTATTGAGCGATCAGAAGATCAACAAGCAAGTCTGCTCATACTCCTACGAATCCAATCAGTAACACTACCGTATAGTCCGGTATCTTCGTCTGATATGTCACATATCTCGCCTTAGGGTGGTAAACGTCAGACCCCAATAGCTTGATAAGGCATGCTGATGTGAGTCTCATAACGGGTCGAGAAACTACTGATAACACTTACCATTAAATCTCAGAAATAGCCCTGGCTAGGGACTACCTGTTATGTCTAATCGAGCACAGTGCAACATCAACCCCCAATACTGGGAGAGACGAAATCCTCTCCTATCGCTCATAGCCTCCATATGACTCGGGAATGTACCCAAAAACCACCGTTATGCTCGTTCTCTTGAACATGGAAAGGTGGAAATCAAACCACAGTGAGAATCACTCAAGACTCTATGACGATCTCGGGTCGACAGACTAACCTGTACCAGTGTCACCAGAGAACTGCCATCTAATATGAGGTATAATACCATCTAGGAGTTCTCGGCGAGTCCGTCCAGTGTACCCAGTCTCCACTGAGCACCCGTATATCATCTCTGATGTCAAACACCAATGGATATAGGATCATCCATCGCCTATCTACATGGATCGAAATGGTATACGCTAGTCTACTCTGGTATATCGATGCCCCGTCTCGATACACCTATGACTAGGGACATTAAAGGATGTACTCACGGACTAACTTTGTCCCACTAGTATGATCCGCATCATAATCCAGGTAGTCAAATACACATCCTAAGGGCTTTACCAACATGTAACAGAGAGACAATCAATATACATGTTAAGATAAAGAGTAACCGGATAGCATATTATCATGTCGAGCAAGAAAGTACTCCCTATGTATGTCCAAGCATCCATTATAATATAAATCATATGTACAATAATGGCCTCTAGGGCATACATATAACTAACAATCACCCACTTGCACTAGGGCCATCATATCGCAGTGGTTATAGTATCCAATACTCAACCATCCCTTAAAAGTCTCGCTTGGGAAAAGACCTTTGTGAGTAGATCCCATGTGTTGTCCTATGAGTTTACTATCCTAACCTCAATCTCCCTGGAGATCAACCATCTCCATGATCAGGTGGTACTACCTTAAAATATGTCTAGGTCACTTATGGGACCGGGGTTCCTAGGCATAAGCCACAACTCCATTGTCACACAATAGTAGAAACGAAGTTCATCTCAAGAACTAATATACACCCAGACTGCCTCTTTGGTAGCGATGTATCCAGCCTTTATCGTCTAGTTTTCCACGGTATCTAGCTCGGAACTCTTCCAACATACCGTCCCGTCATTGAGGATAAAGACAATGCATGTGACTGACATTCAGTCGACCTTACCACCCTGGAAGCTACCCAATGATTCTCCACAGGATCGATTGATACCATCTCGCTACACCTAGTGAAAATCCTAACATCCACTTAGATCTATCTTATAGATCCAAAACCAAGGATTTAGGATGTATCACCTTGATCCTTTATGGAGAATCCATGTGATAAGAGGAGATTGACTGAGTGTATCATAGGAAACACCTTCCCTATCAAGAGTATGTCATCTACGTACAATACAAGGAAGACCACCTTACTCTCTACTACCTTTTTGTATATACATGGTTCATGTACCATTTTGATGAAGTCAAACGCTTTAACCACCACATCAAAACAGATGTTCCAACTCCGCGATGCCTGCTTTAAACCATAAAGCAACTTGCACACGTTTCCAATTCTCCCACTGTCTACGCAGCCCTCTGGCTGTGTACTTATAGACGCTCTGTTCTAAATCACTATTTAGAAAAGTAGTCATGACACCCAACCATCAGATATCGTAGTCATGGTATGTAGCAATGGCAAGTAGGATCCGGATGGACTTAAGTATAGCCACTGGAGAAAAGGTTTCATCATAATCCACACCTGGTCGATGACGAAAATCTTTTACAACAAGTCTAGCTATGAAAGTCTCAACTTTTCTATTTACACCAAGTAATCTTCTCAAGATATAGTTGCTCCTGATGGGGGTTTAACCCTTCAGATATAGCAACCAAAGTCCATACTTTGTTGGTGTATATGGATTCCATCTCAGATCGCTTAGCATCCAACCATTCTTACAGAGTCCCCACTCTTGATGGCCTGCTCGAAACTAGTCGGGTCATCATCCCATGATGCAATCCTCTCTCCCACTATCATTGAGAAAACCGAAGTATCTCTCAAGCGGATGAGGAACCCTACCAGATCGCCGGAGAGGCTGAGATTCGTCAGGAGCTATTGAATCCTCCGGTTCTACCAAATCATCAGCTGTAGTTTGTTTAGCTGGAACTTATTCTAGTTCTACCTCATGACCACTAATTTCTTCCATAAAAAATTCATTTTCTAAAAAGGTGGCATGCCGAGAAATAAAACACCTTTTGTTCCTCTGTGCGGTAGAAGATATTCTCTTACGAATGCTTGGGATATCCAACAAACTTCCACAGAACTGACCTTGACTCGAGCTTGTCCGAATTTTTCTTTTAGACATAGGTCGGACAACCCCAAATCTTAACTTACTTAAGACATGGGCTCTTCCCATTCCATATATCATATGGAGTGGTAGGCATCTGATTTGGTTAGAACCCTATTCAATAGGTATGCAACTTCTAAAGTGCATAATTCCTAAAAAGGAAATAGGCAACTCAGTAGTACTCATCATAGAGCGCACCTTATCTAATAAGGTGTGATCGCTCCGCCCCCATACACCGTAATATTGTGGTGTATACGGAGGAGTAATGCTGAGAGAGAATCTCATTCTCCTTTAGAATAGTCCAGGATCTCTGTGCTTAAGTATTCTCCTCCTCGACCACATCAAAGGACATAATACTTATATCCATTTTGGTTCTCTACTTCTGACTTATATTCTTTGAATTTCTCAAAAGGTTCAGACTTGTGTTTCAACAGGAACATATGTCCGAATCTTGAGAGATCATCAGTGAATGTAATGAAGTACAAAGAACCGGTCCTCGCATGTGTAGAATGGGGACCTACATACATCATCGTGTATCAATCCCAAGAGTTCGCTAACTCTTTCTCTGTTTCCAGTAAACAGAGCCATGGTCATTTTATCTTTGTGATATGACTGGCAAGTTTCATAAGATGTAAATTCAAACTGATTTAAATATGCATCTTAATGTAACTTTGCTAGTCGGGTCGCATTGATATGACCTAGTCTACAATGCCTCAAGAAGGATTCGTTCATTTTTGAACTCTTCCACTTGTGTGTGATCTGTACGTTGAGAACTGTAGTTTGATTTAGAACGTATATGCTTTTAGATAACGTGCTTGTACCGATCAACACTTGATATAGGAAATGTTCAAAACATTATCCATCAATACAAAATTATATCCTTCTTTACTAAATAAAGAGATCGATATGATGTTGTATATCAGGTTCAGTATATAATAACATCCGTTCATAATCAATGTATTTGGCAATACAGGGTGATAACCGCCAATGAGTTTGGCTTCAACAATTGCACCGTTTCCAACTCTTGAAATTTATCATCCATTCCCAGTTCTCTACCTATCTGTAGCCTATGTAACAGATTACATATGTGGGATCCTGATCTGGTATCTCAAACCCAGGACGTAGAGGATACTGAGAAATGGTTCTCTGTAATGAACACACCCGAATAAGATACATCATCATGCACTTTCTTCATTCTGGTGGCACGGGAATCCGGGTAATCCCATATTTCCTGCTCGGTCTTATAGCCATTATAAGTTGGAGTGGGAACAACGTTCCGCAGCTCGGTATAACAAGTAGGTTCGATCAATACATCCATATTATTATCTTGATTAAGGCGTGACATGGTTGCTACCACGAGAGAAAAAGAAGAAAACACTCTGCGTGCGCTCTTGCAAGATCAGATTGGTTATTATTTCATCTAATCAGGATGGCTCCCACTGTTTTTATCAAATCTTCCTTCAAACCCTAAAAGGTAAGACTAGCCGAGATTAATTACACCCTACAAGTTCGCCAATCTTTTGACCAGGCCAGTGTCGGTACTTTGAGGGAGGTTCCCCGTGCTTTCGCACGAACCTAATTAAAATAAACCTCGTTTTTCCAGGGGCGTAACCCTATTGACACCTTTCTAGATACCTACTTGATCGGCTAATTGTAAAGAGCAAAACTCTCCCAGAAGTAACTATTACTCGCGGTGGGTATCCGGATCCAACTATCTTATAGAAGGTATGCAATCTCATTGCAAATTTCAACACTTGAAATTCCCGATAATATTTTGCCCCTAGCATCCTATGACCTTGACGAAAGCCAACAAACCATAGGCTACTAATCATGTTCAACCCGTACATTTCATGATTGAATTAAACCCACCCGCACAACCTTTGACGAAAGCTAACAAAGTCGCACGACTACCCTAACTCAATCGCATCATATGCTTTTGCAGATAGGCATAAATAGCTACCGCATGCTACGCCTTGACGAAAGGCAACAAACGTAGCACGAATACTATGAAGTACTAATCTGAAATGATGGAGGGCTACGACAGGTTTTTAAGAAAACCTTTTGCGTAATGAACTTGATATCGTTATAGAATCAAATGATTTTAAATGAAGTGTATTTGAGGCTTTTGCTAGTTTCGCTAAAGAGGTCACTCCCGATGAAGGGATCTCAGCTCTTTCCTCGTCGAATAAGGTGCAGGATATTCACAATACCACTATACAAAGCAAGAACTAGAAAAGCAATCAAAAGAAAAAACTGAGGGTTTTAGCATCTACCAGTTATTGCTAAAGAGGTCACTCCCGGTGAAGGGATCTCGGCCCTTTCCTTATCAAATAAGGTGCTGGATTTTCATAAAGGAATACCGCTATGCAAAGAAACAACTAGAGCTACCTGTTTTTAAAAATTCGATTCTACAACATCTTTAGGTTTATTTTCTTTCATTAATCTCATTAATGAATGTCCCATCATTTATGTTACCAAAACATCACAGATAAATACAACGTACACTTATGCCATCCGCATTCGCCTCGATGTCCCGTCATGCACCGTTAGGTTAGGTAACCAACGGCAAAGCGAGGCAGGGCTAGTGTTGGATATAGTGTCCTCAAAGTCAATTATTGGATCGCAGGTACGTGATTGTGATGATTGAGGAAGGGCCTATACCGATAAAACAGTCTTACTCGAGATGATAGTATGCTATCTGGTTTGTATTTATCACTGTTACACTTTGATAGAGCCCTTAGGATCTTGCTTGACTACCAACAGTATGATGGCGATCATATACGTGAGAGTTGGGTAGTCTATAAGAACATCCTTAATTTTGGTCCCTAGTCGTGGGAGTTTCGAGACAGGGCATCGATACTCCAGAGTAGACTAGTGTATACAGTCGAGACCCCGACGAGGGGCGGTGGCCGGTCTTACAAGCCATTGGTGTTAGTTGGTTCACCTAAGATGTATATAGGTGCTTACTGGGTTATGAGTACACCGGACAGGACTTGCCGGGAACATGCTAGTTGGTATTATACATATCGTCAGATAGCAATTCCCTGGTGACATGTGTACAGGTTAGTCTGTCGACCTGGGATCGTCATTTTTCTCGTGTGAGTTCCCACTGTGCTTTGATTACTACCCTACCACGTCTCAAAGGAGTCGTGCAAACAGGTTTTAGTTGGGTACAGTCCCGAGCCACATGGAGGCAGTGAGCGGATCGTCAGGGATTCGTCTCTCCCGGTATTGGGGGTGAGATCGCGCTGTGTTTAGGAGAGCCATTACATGAAATCCCTGGCCAGGCTAATCGAGATTTACTGGAAGGTTTTCCATTAGTATCTCAAGGTGTTCTGGGCAACTCTCTGACACGACTTCTACAGCTATTGGGGGTCTGACGTTAACCAGCCCCCTAGGCCCTATATGCGATACTCATAGACGAACGAACCGGACTGTTACGGATATTGTCACTGTCAGGCTCAGTAGGATTTCTGGATGAATTCGCTCGTCAGCTTCCCTTCCGGTCAATACATGGGCAACCGTTACGTACAGCTAGTACCTCTGACGTGCTAGTAGTTATACCCAGTGCCAGTGTGTTGATGAGTCATTAGAGTTCCCCACAGACAGTTTCCCAAGTTCGGGCGAAACGTTGTAGAGGCCGTATGGTTTTATGGCTGGATTCGGAAAATGCACGTGCGTTTTCGCACGTGTCATATTTCGGGCAAATAATACTGGTGGGCTTTAGTTTAAGCCGGATCCGAGTATTATACTATGTAGATATAATATCTTTGTCTCAGCTGCATTTGTATTCGGTCGTAATACAAATGCGGGTATGTTTATACTGTTACGGGGTTATCCCGAAATTCGTTTCGGGGTCGCTTTTGGAAGTTGCCAGTTTCCAGTTTTCTATCACCCGTCTTTAACATTCGGTTAAATACGGATTTATCGTTTCTTGAGGTGAGTCATGAGTGTGGAAGGTTCTAGTAGGTTCTAGAAATGGTGACATGGTTTTGTGACTCATTCATAGCATTAAATGAATGGTGACTAGGTTAATGAATCATTGTTTTGCATTAATTGTTTAGTGAGGTGGCTTGGATTATGCTAGGTGTTCTATATGACTCATACATTTGTTTTAGTGCTAATGGTCATCATTTTAGTTCCTACACTCGCCCGCTCCTCAATATAGTGGCCGGCCCCTCTTGTGGGAATAATGATTGATTTTTTTGGAAAAAGTATATGAAATTTGCTTCATGGAAATTTCATAAGTTGATTTCTTATTTCACCCGATCCAAAAAGGCAACTTCATTAACCGTTCATCCATAGCTTTGGATGTAACGAGACAAAGTGTTCTACTCATTCTCTACATCAATCTTGGTCATCTCTTTTGGAAAATTTGATGATCGAGTTGCCTCGGTTCAGAGGCGGGAGCCCGTTTAAAGATCCGTTGACGTAGTGCCACCTGGACGAGAAGACTGGAGATCGAGGAGTTCGGAGCATCCACAACAAAGCGTGGGATGATGGTTGAAGACCGAAGGACCCGGATCGTTTGGTATAACATTTCTACCCACTTTACAGTATGTTAGTTTAGCGTTAATGGCAGATCCTAGGATATAGTATACGATAGCGCCAGTTGTAAAAGTTTTTTGTTCCGCATTTGGCGTCTGAAAGACGACCGGGGCGCTACCGTAGACTTACAATGGTATCAGAGCCACGCCATTAAGCTTTACTAACTTGTTCTAACGCGTTTAAAATATCGATCGAGCGGAATTGTCAAAATCTCAATTTCCAAGTTTAAAGTTTCTGTTGATTTTAAATCTGTTCTAAAAATTATTTTGACCATACCAGAAAATCGTGCAGGCTTTTATTAGAACACTAAAGAAAAACGATCCAATGATTTTACCGTACGGCCGTGGATCCGCCGCCAAAGCCACGCTTTGGCCGCGGAACAGCGACCATCTTGGTGAATCATTGGGCCATTTTTCTTTTGGGGCTTCTCCATGAGAAATTGAGATTTCTGGAAATGTTCTTTTGGGCCCAGTTTTTGTTACTGTACAACAGAAGTACGTGGGGCCCACTTCTGGAAGTTTTGTCGATCGAAATTTTAAACTTGTTAGTTTACGGTACTTATATTATATCTCCGACCGTGAATGTCATTCGATCGGTATACCGCGTCTGATTGCTATAGTTCTTTTAAGACGGGTTTGCGAACGTGACATTCGCGTTGTGTTCTGTGTTGTGCTGTGATGTTGCGGATATGTCATGGTGGATAACTTGGTGCAATGTTACTACTGTTTGGATTTATTTGTACATTTGATAGTGCGGGGCGAGCGTCCAACATGTGGACTGCCGTCACTGCCTGTTTGTATAATATTCTTTTGGGGCACGAACAGGCTGAGGTCGATGTACCCGTTGTATATATTTTTCTTTTCTCTACTAGGATTACCCCGCGGTGGGGTGCATGAATAGCTGGGTTCTAGAGGGCAACGGGCCCGCATCTCATGGCGTTGAGACGGAGAGGGCTTCACTCTAGAATTGGCGGGCTATTCGCCGCACTCGTAGGGGGTATAGGTTGACGCAAGGAGGGGTGCTCAAGTTACCGGATTCCGTGAAGTGTTGGGTGGTCTATTCACTTTGCTGTAGGGGGCTGCTTCGCTTCAGGTTTTGGCGGGTAACTTGCCGCACCCGTAGGGCTCTAGGTTTCATTGCACAGGCTATCCATACGACCAGGAGAACGTCGGGTTTCAGTAGCGGCTCTGTGAAACCCGGGGATCCCAGATTATCTGTATTGTTCTGTGATGCTTATTAATTTTCTGTAATGTTGCATATTATCACACCTGGAGCGATTACTGTATATTAGTATATATACTATTAGATGTTGTATATGTTTTACACCTGCGCTAGTCCAGTCCCCACTCCGTCGTTAGTTAAGTAACTTAACGGGTGATGACCGGACCCAGAGGCGAATGCGGATGGCATATACTTACATTATATTTTCGTTCTTTTCTGGTGTGTTTAATTGATGGGACTGCATTGATTCTTATCAATGCAAGGATAAAACAAACCTATATTTGATGTTGTTGGAACCAATTTTAAAAGTGTTATTACAAAGACGTTCCTTTTGTTATGCACAGTGGTATTCGGTTATGAAAATCCAGCACCTCATTCGACAAGGCAAGGGCCGAGATCCCTTCACCGGGAGTGATCCCTTGGGCAGAAGTTTGCGTCAGGGTAATAACTTCACTATAGTCGATTACAAGTTGATTTGCATTATGGTATTCAGTTTGGAATATCCTGCACCTCATTCGACGAGGAAAGAGCCGAGACCCCTTCACCGGGAGTAACCTCTTTAGCAATGGTTTTCGCCACTATATTTTTTATAAAAAGCTATCAGGTTCCTTCAACGATATCAAGTTCATTACGTTAAAGGTTTTTCTCCAAAAACCATTCGTAGTCCTCCGTCATTTCAGACGGGTAGCACTTAGTATTCATGCTATGTTTGTTGGCCTACGTCAAGGCATAGTGTATGGTAGCTATTTGTTACTTTTCTGTTACATAGATAGATGCGTTGGATTGGAATTGACGTATAGCCTTGTTGGCCTACGTCAAGGGCTTGTACGGGTGGTTCAAATTAACCTGGAATGACGGGTAGAACTTGACATGTGGCTTATGATTTGTTGGCCTACGTCAAGGTCATAAGAGCATGGGATAAAAAATTACATCAGGAGTTTCAAACATACAGGAAACATGCCAAACTTGAGCATACCTTCTGGAGTGTGATAACGTGAGTGGATACCGTCACGTTATCATGCGATGAGAGTTGGATCCCGATTCTCACTGATGAGTTAGTTTACTCTTCAGGTGATCCCGACTAATTCTTCTTTAAGGTTTGGAGGAGAATTTGAGATAACAGTGGGAGGTTTCCTGATTAGATAAAGTGATAACCATTCTGATCAAGGTTAGAGTGCACGCAGAGTGTTTCTTTTCTCTCTCTCTTTGGCAGCGACCTTTGACCGACCCTAGACTATGACTCAGTGACCAAGTTGACCGAACCTTCTTAAAATACTGGCTTTTGGATTGTCCGAGTTGCATAAGTCATTGTCGCTCCTTCTTTTACCCTTTGTATTCCTCAGAACACCCCGTATTATTTCGGATATCCACTTCCATTGGATAGATCCATCATATGGTTATATACGAACTCGGAGGGATTTCTGCGAGAATGGATCCAAGTTCAGGAGAAATAGAATTGGTTTATTCAGTTGTCTTCTATTATCACCTTCTCTCAGGTTGCGAGGGCTCCTTAGTTTAGGAGAGTACACCCATTACGCTTATTGGATAGTCTTATTCCAAACCATAGGCAGGTGCCGAAAGGTAGGGAATGAAGAAAACTAATTAGCCTAAGTAGGTTGTACAGAAGGTAATAACTAAAGACAAAATAAAGGGATTATAAAGAGGGGGCAAAGTAAATTGCGACTGTTTTCATTCACGACCATCATGAATTGGATTATGGAAGAGGCAATGCTAGGAATACCAGGATACCCCTACAAATTTTTTTTTCGTTTCAGTGCATTGTTAATGGAAAACTGATTTCCCGATTAGATACTTACTCCAGGGTATGTATTTACCAGGTATGATTCTCACATCTGTATAGTTTACAGATGATGAGTGGGGAGTGAGTTATTGGCAATTAAGTGATCATCCTCATTATATCGGAATTCGTTGTAATTGGTGATATTTGAGGAAATCGCCTGAGTACAATTTTCAACCTACGATGCACAGGTTTTGAGTTACTCAACTCAACGGACTTATACAGAGTATTGTATGTTGTCCAGTGTCTATCAGGATAAAAGGGTTGGTCCCTCGTACTCTGTTTTGTTTACTTGTGACTTCTCTAGCTTTTAGACAAGTGTTTCGTAGAAATACAATGTCTAAGTTTTGAGAAGTTGTGGGTATAGGAATAAAGTAGAGAACAAGGTGTCGCAAGTATCGGGATTCTTCAAAGAAATAGAAGATGTAGATTCTTGTGATTGGTATTCAGTTAATTGTTTTGAGAAACTTGTTTCTCTTTCAGGTTACTCATAATTGGATGGATTCCTAAGTTGAGTAATGCTGATTAGCCTTTCTCCATTGAGATGGTATGCAATGGAAACAGTTGCATGATTAGAATCTGGTTCCAATTAAATAAGTGCCAAGCTTTCTATATTGGATATAGAATGGTTCATATCTTAACGATGTTAAGGTACGGTGAGTTGTCCAGCTTATGCTTAAAACCAGACTCTGGATAACTCAAGGCACGTTTTTGTAATGGCAGTTTGTTGGTTGACCCTGGCTTTGATGAGGGTTGATTTTCTACCATCCGGAAGATCAATAGTGATATTGTTCTAAACTCGCCACAGTTTTAGTAAAATGGATTTTTTCAGAAAACAGTAGTGGGAGTATGGTAGAACTGAAGTGATTCCAAAACCGCAAACGATTACGGAAAATTTAATAGGACCTATATATTCAATCAGTTTTGACATTACAATAGCCACTCCGCAGATATGGTGGGTAACCTCAGACACCCGAGAGGTACTCCGGTAGCCTCAAGGACGGTGACAAGGAGGTTCTTGTTTACCCTGACTTGACACTTCTGTTGTTCCTGGCTATGAGACCCGGCAGGAGGATAAGTATAACGTCGTTCTAAACTAGCTTTAGAAGTGTACGTATATATTATTCTGCCAGAGGGTTGTCGTAGTCAGTGGGAGCAGCGGAAGCATAGTGGGCAAGTAGCTTATGTCTATTTATAGGCTTGAGCAGATATAGCGGAGATAAGATCATCTAATTTTTGATGTGTCAGTCATGGGTTTGACTTCATCAGAATAGGGGATGGATCTGTTAAGAAGCTAGTAGGGTGTGATGTCCTGGTATTTGGATAACATACACAGAGTAGGAAGTAAAATTCCTATACTACGAACGGTTATACTGTGGTTGTCACACAGTTGTTTCTCCACAAAGGACATGGATATAATTATCTGACATTTTGGTTACTAGATCTATGGTTTTAGATCTAGATTTGGGTAGTTTCCCAATATGGGTACTTTGACAGTATTCTAATAGTATTTTAGAATAGATGACTCCTGGCATGGTGGAGTACTTGCAGGTGATGGAGTCACCTCTCTAAAGGTGTCTTACAGACTAAAGGGGAGAGGGATGTGCATGATTGGCAGATCACTTCCTTAGGCAATTGAGTCAATCGTGAAATGTCAAGTACCACACCAGATGTTGTTTTTGCACTAGATGCGATAAGTTTATATTAATCCAATCCTGGAGAAACATAAGAAAGCGGTTTTAGAACATAAGTGAATGTTCTGCGGATTTGATGACGGCAGCCTCCTTCGGGAGACGGTTATCATTCCTGGCTTCAAAGGTGACAGAGTGATTGTCAGAGTTATAGTTTTCCCTCTGATGAGGGGCAGTATTTTGGACACGTGGTCTAAGAGGATACTGTGGGAGACATAGGTCTGGACACTGATTAGTTTCAGTTGTCGATACAGTCTAAGAAGTTTGGATTTGGAGTTCATTTATGAACTAGGTCCCATCAGATATCCAGACATATTCTAAGACAGGTATTACTCAATTCGGGAGATGGCTTTCTCCGCGAAGTTGAGATATATAGAGAGATACAGAAAGAAACACCGGAGCGGATCCACTCACTTTGGCTATTTCTCGAACACATTAGTTTCACAAATAGGCTTTATGAGACTGAATAGTAGAGAAGTTGGGTGTTCGGTATCACACGAGCTGTGAGTACGCGACATCGCAATAATTAGCCTTAAGTGCAAGTGGGAGATTGTTGGATATAGTGCCCTCAAAGTCAATTATTGGATCGCAGGTACGTGATTGTAATGATTGAGGAAGGGCCTATACCGATAAAACAGTCTTACTCGAGATGATAGTATGCTATCTGGTTTGTCTTTATCACTGTTACACTTTGATAGAGCCCTTAGGATCTTGCTTGACTACCAACAGTATGATGGAGGTCATATACGTGAGAGTTGGGTAGTCTATAAGCACATCCTTAATTTTGGTCCCTAGTCGTGGGAGTTTCGAGACAGGGCATCGATACTCCAGAGTAGACTAGTGTATACAGTCAAGACCCCGACGAAGGGCGGTGGCCGGTCTTATAAGATATTGGTGTTAGTTGGTTCACCTAAGATGTGTACAGGTGCTCACTGGGTTATGAGTACACCGGACAGGACTCGCCGGGAACATGCTAGTTGGTATTATACATATCGTCAGATAGCAGTTCCCTGATGACATGTGTACAGGTTAGTCTGTCGACCTGGGATCGTCATTTGACTCATGTGAGTTCCCACTGTGCTTTGATTACTACCCTAACACGGCTCAAAGGAGTCGTGCAAACAGGTTTTAGTTGGGTACAGTCCCGAGCCATATGGAGGCAGTGAGCGGATCGTCAGGGATTCGTCTCTCCCGGTATTGGGGGTGAGATCGCGCTGTGTTTAGGAGAGCCATTACATGAAATCCCTGGCCAGGGTAATCGAGATTTACTGGAAGGTATTCCAGTAGTATCTCAGGGTGTTCTGGGCTACTCTCTAACACGACTTATACAGCTATTGGGGGTCTGACGTTTACCATCCCCCTAGGCCCTTTATGCGATACTCAAAGACGAACGGACCGGACTGTTACGGATATTGTCACTGTCAGGCTCAGTAGGGTTTCTGGATGAGTTCGCTCGTCAGCTTCCTTTCCGATCAATATATGGGCTACCGTTACGTACAGCTAGTACCTCTGACGTGCTAGTGGTTATACCGAGTGCCAGTGTGTTGATGAGTCATTAGAGTTCCCCACAGACAGTTTCCCAAGTTCGGGCGAAACGTTTTAGAGGCCGTATGTTTTATGGCTGGATTTGGAAAATGCACGTGCGTTTTTGCACGTGTCATATTTCGGGAAAATAATACTGGTGGGCTTTAGTTTAAGCCGGATCCGAGTATTATACTGTGTAGATATAATATCTTTGTCTCAGCTGCATTTGTATTCGGTCGTAATACAAATGCGGGTATGTTTATACTGTTACGGGGTTATCCTGAAATTCGTTTCGGGATCGCCTATGGAAGTTGCCAGTTTCCAGTTTTCTATCACACGTCTTTAACATTCGGTTAAATACGGATTTATCTTTTCTTGAGGTGAGTCATGAGTGTGAAAGGTTCTAGTAGGTTCTAGAAATGGTGACAATGGTTTTATGACTCATTCATAGCATTAAATGAATGGTGACTAGGTTAATGACTAGGTTAATGAATCATTGTTTTGCATTAATTGTTTAGTGAGGTGGCTTGGATTATGCTAGGTGTTCTATATGACTCATACATTTGTTTTAGTGCTAATGGTCACCATTTTAGTTCCTACACTCACCCCCTCCTCAATATAGTGGTCGGCCCCTCTTGTGGGAATAATGATTGATTTTTTTTTTTGAAAAATTATATGAAATTTGCTTCATGGAAATTTCTTAAGTTGATTTCTTATTTCACCCGATCCAAAAAGGCAACTTCATTAACCGTTCATCCATAGCTTTGGATGTAACGAGACAAAGTGTTCTACTCATTCTATACATCAATCTTGGTCATCTCTTTTGGCAAATTTGATGATCGAGTTGCCTCGGTTCAGAGGCGGGAGCCCGTTTAAAGATCCGTTGACGTGGAGCCACCTGGACGAGAAGACTGGAGATCGAGGAGATTGGAGCAAGCCATAACAAAGCGTGTGATGATGGTTGAAGACCGAAGGACCCGGATCGTTCGGTATAACATTTCTACCCACTTTACAGTATGTTAGTTTAGCGTTAATTGCAGATCCTAGGATATAGTATACGATAGCGCCAGTTGTAAAAGTTTTTTGTTCCGCATTTGGCGTCTGAAAGACGGCCGGTGCGTTACCGTAGACTTACAGCTAGCGCCGGTGCAAAACATAAGCAACGTCTATAATATATCTCATATATTGTACATAGTATCTATCTCAACATATCAAGTGATCACATCACAGAATATCGCAGCAGAAAACAACATATGAAATATTGGATATACAAGGATTTCCGGGTTTTATATTAAGCCTGTATAAAATACGGATTCCACGGTCGTGATGAATAGCCAAACCCATATCCCTAGACCCTTACGAGAGCGACAAGCAACCCTACCAATTCTAGAGTTAGGAGACCCGGTCTCGACTCCTCGAGATGGTCTCCCACTGGACCCTAGAACCCGGTTACTTGTGCTCCCCTCCTTGGGTCTATCCTAATGCGGAAAAGTAAATAATATACATCGATGGTGACATCATCCTCAACCCGGAAGTGCCACAATAAAAGAATATTACATACAAGCTTTTACATGAATGAAAATGAAAAACTCTCATCTCACATAATAAAAAACCAGCTATTCAAAACACGACGATCCAATATAACATATCACAGCAACGCATAACATCACATGTCATCAACGTAAGTAAAAATGCGTATCTCAATTGTCGTTGACGTATAGCAACGAAACCAGCGATACACCACATATTACATTTACGGTCGTAGAAAAGAAAGTGAAAAACTACAACAATTGGAATCCGCAACCACCTTAGACATCATAAACCCAATGTATCATATTACTTTGGATTTCATGCTTAAACAAATGAATTCCTTAAACATCGCATGCCTAACAATTATAAACCCCACATTTTAGTCTCGATATTGAAAAAACTTTCCAATAACCTGTCGGGTAATTCAACAAGATTCCCGATAAACTGATCAAATGCTCATCGGAAACTTTAGTAGACGGCCGCACCCCCGATGCCGTCGACGAAGTGCACTAAGGCGGAACACCGCGGCCGCGAGCACCCGAACGGATGCTTTTGGAAACGGGGTTCTCCTACAGTCACATGGTCGGGGCTATGGGGCATGGCTATCTATTAAGGTTACCCGGCGAGTATCCTCGTACACTACATAATTGCGATGGATTTTTTATCAACATCAAAATCCCGTGGCAACCGATCAAATGAGAATAACTTGCTAGATTTATAAAATTCAAACAAGTTATCTCATAACTAATTATGTGAATTCCAAATATTGTATCACAATCACAGAAAGCTAAACGAAGTTAAACATTTCAATCGAATAGCAAACACCCAAAATTTCCTAATAATCTCAAAACTTGAGCGGAGTTCAAAAAGTATCCAGAACACGCCACAGCTCCTATGAACCATCCGTAGAAGGGTCGACCTATGCCTCACTCATGTCGCCACGGAACTGCGGCAAACCCTAAGGTATTACCGCGGTTCCGCGTTCCAAAAAGTTGAGTTTGGGTATCGTTCTTCTAGAGGGTCCACAGAATCGCTCGTAAGTGCACGGCAGCGTCCCGACCGTCAATCCGACGCCGGAATGCGGAAACGAAACTTTTACAAAACTTGTAAACCAGCACTACCGCGCACTATAAAATCCGGATTGGGCCATTAACCTAATTCTAGCAAATACGAGAATGGGATAGAGAACTATACCAAGCGATCCGTGTCCTTCGGTCTTCGGCTTCCATCCCGACCCCCTCGCGGGATCTCCGGTCTTCATCTCCTCGTCGGAATGGGAACCACATCGCCGGGTTCTTTTACGGGCTCCCACCTCTGGACCGAGGCAACTCATGCACGAAGTTGGCAAGCCGACATGCCCAAGGATGCTGTAGGATAAGTGTAGAATCTTTTGTCTCTTGGGATTTTAAGTTGCCATTTGATGGAGGTGGAATGAACTTTTAAATGAATTTGGGAATTTTTTAGCAAGCAAAAATATGAGATGAAGAAATTTCCCACACCCAAATGAATTCATTCTCTCTCTCTCCCAATGTGTGGCCGGCCATAACAAATATGGAGGAGGGAAAAAGCAAGGGAGGTGAGCACAAGAGAGTATGGAGGTAACCATAAAGAAATGGATGATAACAAGGAAATAATATCACATCAATTTCTAAATCAAAACCAAATCAATTCTCATCCCATTAATGTTAGCCATTATGAAGAAAAAATCAAAGATGCTATATCTATCATAATCCCTCATTTACAAATAAACTCTCCACAATTGCTAATTTGCAAATATGCAAATTAGCCCTTCCATCAATTATCAGCCAACGAAAGAAAGAAAGGAAAACTGGCCGAAACGGAATGCAAACTGGCAACTTCAGAAAACTGATCCCGTAATAAATTACAGGAAAACCCCGCGACTGTATATGCATACCCGCATTTGTATTCCGACCGAATACAAATGCAATGGGACAAAATCTACACTGTACAATACTAGGATCCGGCTTAAACCAAAGCCCGCTAGTATTGTCCGTCCGATCAAGATCCGTGCAATACCGCACGTATATGATCGAACCCTGCCATATCTCCATACGGCCTCTACAGCTTTTCGCCCGAAACTTGAGAAACCGTCTGTGGGAGACTCTAAAGACTCGTCAATACTTTTGGCTTGGATTTAACCACTTGCACGTCAGAGGTATTAGCCATACGTAACGGGCTACCAGGTATTGACCAAAAGGGACGTCGATGAGTGGACTCATGTCGACACCCTAATGATCCTGTCTGTGACAATATCCATACAGTCCGGTCCGTTCGTCTATGAGCATCGCATGGCGGGCCTAGGGGTAGTAAAAGTCAGACCCCCAAAAGCGGTACAAGTCGTGTCGGAGTGTAGTCCAGAACACCCTGAGATACTACTGGAATACCTACCAGTAAATCTCTTGTCTTGGCCAAGGACTTTCTTGAACTGGCTCTCCTTGACACAGCGCGACCTCACCCCCAATACCGGGAGAGACGAACCCCTGCAGATCCGCTCACTGCCTCCATGTGGCTCGGGACTGTACCCAACTAAAACCTGTTTGCACGACTCCTTTGAGCCATGGTAGGGTAGTAATCAAAGCACAGTGGGAACTCACACGTGACAAATAACGATCTCAGGTCGATGAACTAACCTGTACACATGTCACCAGGGAACTACTATCAGACATCAGGTATAATTCCAACTAGCATGTTCCCGGCGAGTCCTGTCCGGTGTACTCATAACTCAATGAGCACCTGTATACATCTTACGTGAACCAACTGACACCAGTGGCTTGTGAGACCGGCCACCGCCCCTCGTCGGGGTCTCGACTGTGTACACCAGTCTACTCTTGAGTATCGATGCCCTGTCTCGAAACTCCCACGACTAGGGACCTTTTAAGGATTTGCTTATAGACCCTAGCTCCCACGTATATGATCGCCCTCATACTGCTGGTAGTCAAGCAAGAATCCTAGGGGCTCTATCAGCGTGTAATAGTGATCAGTAATGTCACCTCAAACAGTACACGATGATAAAGATAAACCAGATAGCATACTATCATCTTGAGTAAGACTTTCCTACCGGTATAGGTCCTTCCTCAATCATTGCAATCACGTGCCTGTGATCCAATAATTGACTCTGTGGGCACTATCTCCAACAATCTCCCACTTGCACTCAAGGCTAATTATTGCGATGTCGCATACTCACAGCCCGTGTGATACCGAACACCCAACTCCTCTACTAGTCAGTCTCACAAAGCTCGTTTGCGAAACTATTGCGTTCGAGGAATAACTTCAGTGAGTGGATCCGCTCTGATGTTTCTTTCAATGTCTCTTTAAATCTCAAGTTCGCGGAGAAACCTATCCCCCGAAATGAGCAATACCTGTCTTAGAATATGGCTGGATGTCTGATGGGTCCTAGTTCATAAATGAACTCCAAATCCAAACTTCTTAGACTGTATCGTCAACTGAACTTAATCAGTATCCTGAGCCATGCCTCCCTCAGTATCCACCCGGACCAGCTGTCCAGATACTGCCCCTCATCAGAGGGAAACATATAACTCTGACAGCCACTCTGTCATCCATGTCACCTTGGAAGCCTGGAATGATAACCGTCTCCCGAATGAGGCTGTCGTTATCATATCCCTAGAACATCCACTTATGTTCTAAGACTACTTCCGATCGTTTCTCCAGGATTGGATTAATATCAACTTATTGCATCTACTGCAAAAACAACATCTGGTGTGGTACTTGACATCTCATGATTGACTCAATTGCCTAAGCAAGTGATCTGCCAATCATGTACGTCCCTCTCCCCTTTAGTCTGTAAGACACCTTTAGAGAGGGTGACTCCATCACCTGCAGGTACACTACCGTGCCAAGAGTCGTCCATTCTAAATACCTTTACAACGCTGTCTAAGTACCCTGATTAAGACACTTCCCAAATCTAGATCTAAAACCATAGATCCAGTAACCAGAAGGTCTGATATAATATCCAAGTCCTATGTGGAGAAACTACTGTGTGACAACCAAAGTATAACCGACCGTAGTATAGGAATTTCACTTCCTACTCTGTGTATATCATCCAAATACCAGGACATCACACCCTACTACCTTCTTAACATATCCATCCCCTATTCAGATGAAGTCAAATCTATGACTGTCACATCAGAAATAGATGATCTATCTCCGATATATCTGCTTTAGTCTATAAATAGACATAAGACACTTGTCCACTATACTTCCGCTGCTCCCACTGACTACGACAACCCTTTGGCAGAATAATATACATGTGCACTTCCAAAGCTAGTTTAGAAAGACGCTATACTTATCCTCCTGCCGGGTCTCATAGCCTGGAACAACAGTAGTGTCAAGTCCCCATTTAGCTTCCGCTGCTCCCACAGACCACGACAACCCTCTGGCAGAGTCATATAGAAGTACACTTCTAAAGCTAGTTTAGAACGACGCTACGCTCATCCTCCTGCCGGGTCTCACAGTCTTGAACAACAGCAATGGAAAGTCTGGGTAAACAAGAACCTCCCTATCACCGTCCTTGAAGCTACCGGAGTACCTCTCGGGTGCCTGAGGTTACCCACCATATCTGCGGAGTGGCCAATGGAATGTCAAACCATATTGAATCTTTAGGTTCTTATCAAATCTTCAGTAATCGTTTGCGGTTCTGGAATCACTTCCTGTTCTACCATACTCCCACTACTGTTTTCTGAAAAAATCCATTTTTATTAAAACTGTGGCGAGTCAAGAACAATATCACTATTGATCTTCCAGATGGTAGAAAATCAACCCTTGTCATAGCCCGGGTCAACCCACAATCAGCCATTACCGAAACGTGCCTTGAGTTGTCCAGTGTCTGGTTCTAAGCATAAGCTGGACAACTCCCCGTACCTTAACAACGTTAAGATACGAAATGTTCTATATCCAATACAGAAACAGAGGAACTGATTTAATTGAACCAGATTCAAATCATGCAGTTGTCTCTAGTGCATGACAACTGAATGGAGAGAGGCTGATCAATATTACTCAACTTAGGAGTACTTCCAATTATGAGTAACCTGAAAGAAAAGAAAGTTCTCTTAATCATTACTATCAATTGAATACCATACATAAGTATTTACATCTTCGATCACCTTGAAAAATCCTGATACTTGCAACACCTTGCTCTCTACTTTATTCATATACCTATAACTTCTCAAAATTTGGACCTTGCGTTTCTACGAAACACTTGTCTAAAAACTAGAGAAGTCATAAGTAAACCGAATATAGTACGAAGACTAATCCCTCTGTCCTAATGGACACTGGATAACATACAATACTCTGTATAAGTCCCTTGAGTCTAATAACTCATTCCCTGTGTGTTGTAGGTTGAAAACTGTATTTATGGTTAAGAAGAATTACACCGCTGTTTAATGCTCCTTACCTAACCATCCACTGATATAGGTACATGTCATGGACATAATTTCAAAAAGGTATATCTCACTCTATAAAAATAGACGTACAGATATATCAATTTTAAATTGGTGCATAACAGCGGATATTCAAAACCAAATATTTGTCGTTCGGGAAACAACCCAGGTGATTTCCTCAAATATCACCAATTACAATGAATTCTGATATAATGAGGATGATCACCTAATTCCCAATAACTTACTCCCACTCATCATCTGTAAAACCATACAGATGTGAGAATCAAACCTGGTAAATACATACCCTGGAGCAAGTGTCTAATTAGGAAATCAGTTTTCTTTTAACAGTACACAGTGAAACTAAAACATGTAAATGTCTCGAAGGGGTATCCGGGTATTCCTAGTAATGCCTCTTCCATCATCCAGATTCACAACTGTAACCGTATATTTCTTTGCCATCTCTCCAAATCCCTTTATATGTCTTTAATCATTACCTTCTGTACACTCTCTTAGGCTAAATGGTTTTCTTCCTTCCCTACCTTTCGGCACCAGCCTATGGTTTGGAAGAAGACTATCCAATAAGCATAACAGGTGTACTGTCCTAATCCTAGGAGCACTCGCAATGCGAGTGAAGGTGAAGATAAAATACAACCGAATGAACCTTATTCCTATTTCTCCTAAACCAGAATCCATCCCCGAACTGGAACAAGTTCCTTTCGAGTTCGTATATAACCATACGATGAAGCATCCAAATAACTGTGGATCTTCATAGTGATATGGAGTGTCCTGGAGAAATACAAAGGTGAAGTGGGAGTGGTAATAAAATACTTGGTTTGGTAGTGAATAGCAGTCGCAATTTACTTTTCCCTCGTTCTAATCCCTTTATTTGTCTTAACTTAATACCTTCTGTACACCACACTTAGGCTAATCGGCTTTCTTCATTCCCTACCATTTAGCACCAGCCTAAGGTTTGGAAGAAGACTATCCAATAGGCGTAACGGGTGTACTATCCCCTAATCCAAGGAGCACTCGCAACCTAAGAGAAGGTAAACAGAAAAGACAACTGAATAGTCCTATTCATTTTCTCCAGAACCGGAAACCATCCTCGAATAAATTCCTTCGAGTTCGTATATAACCATACGATGGTTTTATCCAATGGAAGTGGACGTTCGTAGTAATACGGGGTGTTCTGAAAAAAAGGGTAAAAGTAGGAGTGGCAATGAGGTATGCAACTCTGACAATCCAAAAGCCAGTGTTTAAGAAGGTTCGGTTAATTTTGGTCACTAAGTCATGGTCAAGGGTCGGGTCATGGTCGCTGCCTGTAACGTTTCAAAATAATAAAATATTATTTTTGGGAATTTTTATAATTTAATATTATTTTAATCAATATTTTAATATTCCGGTATAATTAAATACAAATAAATGGGGGGAAATTATGGAAAATTCTAAAATAGGGTATTTTATGGAATTATGTCATTTTAAAGTTTTTATGATTAGTTATGTGCTAATTTAGTGCCAATCGCGATTAAAAATCGCTAATCAGATTTTTGGCATTTTGTGCAAAAATGAGCACATATCATTTTTCCACACTTGTTACAAGTTTTGGGGTATGGTTGCTTAGGGTTTGCAATGGAGTGAGAAGGAAAAGATAAAGGAAAAGAAAAAGAAAAGAAAAGAAAAGGTAAAGTATGATGATTACGAGAGAGGTAGGTATGGGGTTTACTTTTTGACTTGTAGAACCATTCCCCATCAATTTTCCCTTCTCATTCTCTCTCCTCTCCCTCTTCTTGCTGCTGCTACAGCCATCCCTATCTCTCCCTCTTCACAAAAACCCTAGATCCACCATGAAATCCACCCCAAAAACCTATTCCCATTTCACAAAAAAAATTCCCGAGCTCACTAGCTACACATTGAACCTAGCAAGAATGGATTTGGAGGACTTTGAGCAACTCAAGAATTTTCTTGAGTTGCCAAAGAAGCTAATTTCTGCACCTATTAGAGTAGTATTTCATTTCTTGTGCATCAATACTAGCTTCATATCGATATTGTGTCGTTTTGTGGGCTTTGGAGAATTCTAGTTAGGGTTTAGGATTAGACCTGAAATCAAAGATGAAATTGAGACTTGTGGTGACTTAGAACCCCTGTGGTGATGTGTTATTGGAACAAACTTGAAGCTAAAACACAGAATACGGATTTATGAGACGATGTCGGGGAAAAACTGCGAATATGTGATCGTATTTAGGAATCTGCTATCATCCCGAGACCCCTAAAATAAAATTGAGTTGACAGTGAGATGTGCAGGCTCCCTGGAACCACCACACCAAACCCTAGCCCCCAACTCCAATTCCCGGCCACAGATAAATTCCTTCTGGCCGCAATTTGCGGCCAGAGCAGGGGGATACCATCTCGTTTTTGGTGCATGGCCCTAATTCCAGTAGTCTTGGCCCATGGCATGTGCAATTTTGTCTGATTCCATCTAGGGTAAAATCTGGGTTGATTTTCTTATGTTGGCGCATGATTTACGACTTGCTTTAGCATGGATTTTGGTATTTGGTGATTCGTTTCTGTCGGGAGGCGTTTAGACGTCAACGACAAGTGGATATTGATCGTGCTTACATGCGAGACGATAGGTTTTTACCTATGCAAGTAGCGTGTGCTGTTTTGGTTTTCCGATGTGATTTTCATGTGCTTTAGCGTTTGTGATATACTTGTAGGTACCCTACGTCATGTTGAGGCGAAGAAGATGAAAATGGTGACATCGGCATTGGCACACGAGAAGCAAGGTGAGTAGATTCATATCTACGGGGAGAAGTCGGGTGGATGGCGTATAGCACCCCCGCAGTCCATGGTGATGTATACGAATACGTATACACACATATATTTATTATGTGTTGTTTAAGATTATTATTGATGGTAATAATGGATTATTGATGATAAGGAAGTATTGGTTTAGTATAGTGCGAAACCCTAGAGTGGTGGTTACACCCACACATACACGCACACATATACGTGCATACATTCTTTATTTACCTGTGCGCACATGGAGGTGTGTATATCTACACATGGATATGGGACTATGTGTTCATATACGGGATTTGAGGATGATACTTGGGATTGAGATGAGTCGATGAGTTTTGATTTGAGGCCGTGAGATCGGCGGTACGACAGAGTTCGTATTCGAGATACAACATGATGACTTAGCGGGTCCTTGACGAAGTGTTTCATACACGTGCATGCATATATTGATGATGCCGTTTGTACGAGGCTTAGGTCAGTACCCCAGATTTGGGATGCCGTACGACGGATTTACGTACAAGCTATATATTGATGATTAGATCCGCACTCATGACTCGAGGATGATATATGATATACTGTATCGTACGTGATACTATTGAGGCGGGATCACCGACTATTGTATATATATGTGTATATCGACTCAGATTTAGGTGATTTCCATACCCCTCCTGATTGACTTGATAGTTGGGTCCGTAGTTCGCATAGTAGGCGTTAGACTAGACCCGAGTCATACCTATTTCAAAACTAATGAATCGGGGATATTTTAAAGATAGGCAAAAGGGATTCTACGGATATTTTCAAACGACGCATCTTTTCTTAAAACACCGTAGCCCTTATTTTACCAAAAACCCTGATTCGTCTTATTTCAAAAGGCAAGGCTGCAATGATATATTTATTGAGGCAGGTTCTTTACTGTTGCGTTGATTATTCGATTCCGCATATTCATGCTATTTGCATTGCATCACTTTTATTGTTGATATATTTCAGTCATGCTGCTAGGACACCAGCACCATTATCGATGATGCGTATGTTCCACGTACACTTGTTTGCCGGCTCACACACTTCATCATCGATAATTGCCATGTCACTACACTGTAGTATTGTTGCATTCAGTATATGATTCTTGCGTGACATAATGATATGCTTACATTTCTTTTACATGTCGCATACATCATGCTTTCTGATTATACGCATTGAGAGTTGTTTCCATGATATTTCTGGATTTGGGAACCGTGGGTATTTCAAAAGAGAATATGTAATTGCTTTAAAAACCCGGTTACCCTTGATATAATATTTCAGTGCGTCCACCATGTGTTTTCTTGGTGCTGAGAGCGACATGTGGAACCCGATTCGAGGAGGCGGATGAGGCCGATTGAGGGTACATGGTGGACCCGGTATGGTTCCCCGGGGCAAGAAATGTTTTTCGTGGAGTAGACGATGAGCCTGGCAGGGCGACGAGTACCTACCGGTGATTGGTTGGACTTGGCGGTTATCCGGAGGATACCGACCAGAGTCGATAGATGGATATGGGCGTACTGCTGGGGCCGAGGGCCGATTCCGTAGACGGAGCCCGTGGGCTGATCCGGACTGACGGAACCCGTTATATGAGGATTTACGTGCCGATGCTGGGCACAGTTTTCATGATGTTTTCGAGTGTCGATACTGGACACTCCGTTTCCATGATTTTGACGTGTCGCGAGGGACATAGGTGGTTTATATCCTCATATTTCCATGCATATGCTGATGATATTTACATGCATGATGGTTATTGTCATTGGGTGACGAGCGGACGGGATCCACGTACATACAAATTTGATTACATTGATTATACCTCATATTTATGATATGCTATTACCTGAGGCACTGGCACGAGCACTTGGCACTACACTCATGTATAGAGATTACATTGCCAGTTTAGCATGCTTTAGACTTATTCATATTGCGGTTTATATATATCTGATTGTATTGACCTAGGATGGGTCATACATTCGATCTCTACTTGTAGATATTTTCTATTCACGAGTTGGCAACTCACCCCCGTTGTGCTACAGTTCTTGCAGGTTTTTGCCGTACAGATTCTATAGCGGCATTTCTGGCACACTACTTCCATATGGGTGACTTGCTTGGGTAGGTGGGTTCTTTTGTATCGGAACCGCCATTGTACCTGTACTATTCATTGTATCTAGAAATTCCATCAACCAAAATCTGTATATTGTTTCGACCTTAGAGTCGCGCTTGTAGTATTATGGTTTTTCAAGCTGTTTTGAGTTTCTTTTTGGGTTTTGATCCTCGCCCTTTGGCGTTGTATATTATTATTGCTTGCGTGGTTGTGACCGTCGATTGACGAAGAGCTAGCTCCCGCTTGGGGATGCCTTTTTTCATTTCATATATATTATTCTTGTTGTACCCCGTTCGGGGCCAGTTTTTACAAAGGAAACTCTGCCGAAATTTTCAGAAAAGACTACACATTTTTAAAAATGCATTTTCGGCTTAGTTATTTGAAAAACTTTGATTTCAAACATGCTTTCTTTACTTATTAAAAACCAGTTCCTTTATTTACTCCTTAAATGGTTTAGATTTCTGGGATTTTGGCTTACTTGGATCAGATGGAGTCTTATAGACTTCATAGGATTCAAGGGCCAGTCACATGCTCTTTCGGGTCGTGACACTGCCAAAGAGAGAGAAAAGAAACACTCAGCGTGCACTCTAACCTAGATCAGAATGGTTATCAATTTATCTAATCAGGAAACCTCCCACTGTACCGTCAAATTCTCCTCCAAACCTGAAAGGAGAATTAGTCGGGATCACCCAAGGAGTAAACCAACTCATCAGTGGGAATCGGGATCCAACTATCATCGCATGATAACGTGACGGAATCCGCTCACGTTATCACACTCCAGAAGGTATGCGCATATCTGGCAAGTTTCAGTTTCTTTAGAAACTCCCGATGTCATTTTTGCCCCATGCTCTTATGACCTTGACATAGGCCAAAATATCATAAGTCACATGTCAAGTTCTACCCGTCATTGTCCAGGTTAATTTGAACCCATCCGTACATACCCTTGACGTAGGCCAAAATAGTAGTACGACTGTCCCAAACTAACGCATCTATCTATGCAACAGATAAATATCCGGTAGCTACCAATCACTATGCCTTGGCGTAGGTCAAAATACATAGCTTGAATACTACCGAACATTTAACTGAAATGACGGAGAGCTACGGATGGTTTTTGACGAAAAACCTTTAACGTAATAAACTTGATATCGTTGAAGGAATTGGATAGCTTTTATAAAAATATAGTGACGAAAACCTTTGCTAAAGAGGTCACTCCTAGTGAAGGGATCTCGGCTCTTTCCCTGTAGAATGAGGTGCAGGATATTCCAACTGAATACCACGATGCAAAGCAAAAGTAAACGACTATAGTGAAGTTATTGCCCTGACGCAAACTTCTGTCCAAGGGGTCACTCCCGGTGAAGGGATCTCGGCCCTTGCCTCGTCGACTGATGTGCTGGATATTCATAACCCAATACCACCGTGCAAAACAAAAGAGAACGCCCTTGCAATAACAGCTTTCTGAAAATTGTTCCAACAACATCAGAATAAGTTTGTTTAGCTTGCATTGATTCGAATCAACGCAGTCCCAACAATTGATCACACCAATAAAGAACGAAAATAATGATGTACATATATGCCATCCGCATTCGCCATTGGGTCCCATCATCACCCATTAGGTTACTTAACTAACGACAGAGCAGGGACTGGACTAGCGCGGATGCAAAACATATACAACATCTACTAGTATATATATATCAATATATAATATTCGCTCAAGGCGTGATAAAATGCAACATCACAGAAATGTAATAAGCATCACAGAATAATACAGATATCTGGGATCCCCGGGTTTCACAGAGCCGCTACTGAAACCCGACGTTCCCCTGGTCGTGTAGATAGCCTGTGCAATGAAATCCTAGACCCCTACGGGCGCGGCAAGTTACCCGCCAAAACCTGAAGCGAGGTAGCCCCCTTCAACAACGTGAATGGACCACCCAGCACTTCACGGAATTCGGTAACTTGGGCACCCCTCCTTGGGTCAACCTATACCCCTACGAGTGCGGCGAATAACCCGCCAATTCTAGAGTGAAGCCCTCTGCGTCTCAACGCCATGAGATGCGGGCCCGTTTCCCTCTAGAACCCGGCTACCCATGCACCCCTCCGTGGGGTAATCCTAGTACAGAAAGAAAAATATACATACAACGGGTACATCGACCTCAGCCCGGTCGTGCCCCAAAAGAATAATATACAAACAGGCAGTGACGGCAGTCCACATGTCGGACGCTCGCCCCGCAGTATCAAATGTACATATACAACCAAACTGTACTAACATTGCATCCAGGCTATCCCCACGACAAATCCACAATATCACAGCACAACACAGAACATCAACGTGAATGTCACGTTCGCAAATCCGTCTAAAAGGGCTATAGCAGTTAGACAGGATTTACCGATCAAATGACATTCACGGTCGCAGATATAATGTAAATACTGTGAACTAACATGTTTAAAATTTTCGATCGACTAAATTTACCGACGTGGGCCCCAAGCACAACTGTAGCACTCAAAAATAATCTGGGCCCAAACAAAATATACCAAAAACCCTATTTTCATGTCAGAGAGTCACTGTAAAAATTTGATGCAGTGAAGCCACATTTCAGCGGCGGAACCGCGGCCAAAATGGGGTTAAGGCCGCGGTTCCGCGCCTCTACAGTAGGATCAGGGTACCAAATTTTCACAGTTTTCTCAAAAACCCCTGCACGTATTTTTCCAATATACCAAATAATTTTTAGAGCACAGGAAAAATTCGACAGAAACTGGACATGAAAACACGGTTTTTTTAAAATCCGTTCGATCGAACTTGTAAACACGTTAGAGCAAGCTAGACTAGGTTAATGGCCTGGCTCTGATACCAATGTAAGTGCACAGCAGCGCCTCGGCCGTCAATCCGACGCCGGAATGCGGAAACGAAACTTTTACAAAACTTGTAAACCGGCACTACCGCGCACTATAAAACCCAGATCGGGCCATTAACCTAATGCTAGAAAATACGAGAATGGGGTAGAGAGCTATACCAAGCGATCCGTGTCCTTTGGTCTTCGGCTTCTATCCCGATCTCCTCGCGGGATCTCCGGTCTTCATCTCCTCGTCGGAATGGGCACCACATCGCCGGGTTCTTTTACGGACTCCCACCTCTGGACCGAGGCAACTCGGGCACGAATTTGGCGAGCCGACGTACCCAAGGATGCTGTAGGATAAGTGTAGAATCTTTTGTCTCTTGGGGTTTTAAGTTGCCATTTGATGGAGGTGGAATGAACTTTTAAATGAACTTGGGAATTTTTTAGCAAGCAAAAATATGAGATGAATAAATTTCCCACACCCAAATGAATTCACTCTCTCTCTCTCCCAATGTGTGGCCGGCCATAACAAATATGGAGGAGGGAAAAAGCAAGGGAGGTGAGCACAAGAGAGTATGGAGGTAACCATAAAGAAATGGATGATAACAAGGAAATAATATCACATCAATTTCTAAATAAAAACCAAATCAATTCTCATCCCATGAATGCTAGCCATTATGAAGAAAAAAGCAAAGATGGTATATCTATCATAATCCCTCATTTACAAATAAACCCTCCACAATTGCTAATTTGCAAATATGCAAATTAGCCCCTCCATCAATTATCAGCCAACGAAAGGAAGAAAGGAAAACTGGCCGAAACGGAATGCAAACTGGCAACTTTAGAAAACTGATCTCGTAATAAATTACAGGAAAACCCCGTGACTGTATATACATACCCGCATTTGTATTCCGACCGAATACAAATGCAATGAGACAAAATCTACACTGTACAATACTAGGATCCGGCTTAAACCAAAGCCCGCTAGTATTGTCCGTCCGATCATGATCCGTGCAATACCGCACGTATATGATCGAACCCTGCCATATCTCCATACGGCCTCTACAGCGTTTCACCCGAAACTTGAGAAACTGTCTGTGGGGGACTCTAAAGACTCGTCAATACTTTTGGCTGTGGATTTAACCACTAGCACGTCAGTGGTATTAGCCATACGTAACGGGCTACCAGGTATTGACCAAAAGGGACGTCAATGAGCGGACTCATGTTGACAACCTACTGAGCCTGTCAGTGACAATATCCGTACAGTCTGGTCCGTTCGTCTATGAGCATCGCATGGCGGGCCTAGGGGATTGGTAAAAGTCAGACCCCAAAAAGCGGTACAAGTCGTGTCGGAGTGTAGTCCAGAACACCTTGAGATACTACTGGAATACCTTCCAGGAAATCTCCTGCCTTGGCCAAGGACTTTCGTGTACTGGCTCTCCTAGACACAGCGCGACCTCACCCCCAATACCGGGAGAGACGAACCCCTGCAGATCCGCTCACTGCCTCCATGTGGCTCGGGACTGTACCCAACTAAAACCTGTTTGCACGACTCCTTTGAGCCATGGTAGGGTAGTAATCAAAGCACAGTGGGAACTCACACGAGACAAATGACGATCTCAGGTCGATGAACTAACCTGTACACATGTCACCAGGGAACTACTATCTGACATCAGGTATAATTCCAACTAGCATGTTCCCGGCGAGTCCTGTCCGGTGTACTCATAACCCAATGAGCACCTGTATACATCTTAGGTGAACCAACTGACACCAGTGGCCTATGAGACCGGCCACCGCCCCTCGTCGGGGTCTTGACTGTATACACTAGTCTACTCTGAAGTATCGATACCCTGTCTCGAAACTCCCACGACTAGGGACCTTTTAAGGATTTGCTTATAGACCCCAGCTCCCACGTATATGATCGCCCTCATACTGATGGTAGTCAAGCAAGAATCCTAGGGGCTCTATCAACGTGTAATAGTGATCAGTAATGTCACCTCAAACAGTACACGATGAAAAAGATAAACCAGATAGCATACTATCATCTTGAGTAAGACTGTCCTACCGGTATAGGTCATTCCTCAATCATTGCAATCACGTGCCTGTGATCCAATAATTGACTCTGAGGGCACTATCTCCAACATCGCTTGCATGATTTTCTGAAAATTTTAAACTCGGAAAAAATCCTACTCTTGAAAAAATTTCAGCGGGGAAAAATTGGGTTATTGATATCCGTTTGAACTCTTTAACATCGTCTAAATAACCCGAATACATGTTAGAATTACGATTATGAAACACTCCGAGTTGCCTTTGCAGAAAGTAAATATCACATGAAAATTTAGCAAAAACAAAAAACACCTGAAACACCAAAACCCATAGACTGGAATACCTTGAAAATTTGAACCCTAATTTCCCAAAACGGGCCGAGCTCACCGGTTTTATGGGTGATGTGGCCGACCACTTTGAGCCCAAAATGCTTCAAATTTTCACAGTGTTCATGTTATATCTCATACAACATTTTGCAGTTGTTTAAAAAAAATTTGAGGCCATTAAAAATTCGACAGAAACTGGATTAGTTTGTTTCAAGTTTTGGAGTCGTTTCGGTTTCGTACACTAACAAACATCGTTTAAATCTCTACCTTGGCTCTGATACCACTGTAGGGTTTCCTAAGGCGACAGCGAGGTTTTGGGCGGCATAGTCCATGCCATTTTCAAAATTTTGCCGTTCTAAAGAACCCTAACCTAGAATCTTTAATTAGAGAATTAAACAAAACATCATTCAAACAACTTTATATCTAAGTGAATGAGGAATACAACCTTTGTAGATCGGTCCTTCACTTCTAAAGTTCCGTATAGTAGTCTCTTCGCTCCAATTAGTGAACTCCCGGACTCTAGAGAGGGTTCATATGAAGAAATGAACAAGCTTGCTGAATATCTTCAAGGCCGAAGATGATCTACGTCGAGGAGACTCAAGCTCATGCTACCTCTTCACTAATGGTGAAATTAGTGAAGCAAACACCCTAAACTAAATGGCTAATAGTAGAGGATGATGAAGTAGGAAATGAGATCACTTTAGTTTTCTTTTTCTCACAATATTTTCTCACCTTAAGAAAAGCTAGTAAGATTTTTCTCATGAAGAAGAAGATGAAGTGATCAAGATAAGAGGATGAACTAACTAGGTGAGAATAGCAACCATGGGTGAGTTAGTGTCATACACTAACTCATGTAGAGAATAAACCATGGGTTACAATAATGGTTAGGTTAATAAATATCTACAAGTAAAACAAAACTAGTGGACTAAGTCAAAGATGCTACAAGCTTCTCCAATCTTCCAAGCATGTGACTAATTTCCTACTAATTTTGATTAACTATAAATAAATAAAACCATACATTATCATAAGCTTGGTGTGAGTCTCATACACCCGCGTCACATGTGGCATCAAGCAAGACACAAAATAATGTACATTAATATATATACATATATACTATATGCACACAAGTGAGAAAAGAAATCTTAAGTGAGCTAATATTAGTTAATGTATGTTAATATATCAAATATATAATTATACATTAAATTGTTAAATCAACACTTGATTTAATAATCCGGCTATATCTCATTCAACCGAATAATATAAAATGTAACAATTTATCGAATCAACACTTGATCCAATAACCCGGCTATATCACATATAACCGAGCTATATCACATATTGCGAGAATAGAATGCAGTATCACATACGCGCATTAATCTAGTCCCGCACATATCACATATGTGCTCCTACTTCGTTTCGCATGAACCAGGAAACCTATGTGTAGGACTCTAAAGACTCGTCAATACGCCGGCAGTAGGTGATGATCATATCAAATACCCACAAGCCGCAAGCAGTCTGCTAAACGTAACGGCCACCCGGGTATTGAGCGATCAGAAGATCAACAAGCAAGCCTGCTCATACTCCTACAAATCCAATCGGTAACACTACCATACAGTCAGGTCTCTTCGTCTGATATGTCACATATCTCGCCTGGGGGTGGTAAACATCAGACCCCAATAGCTTGATAAGTCATGCCGATGTGAGGCACATTACGGGTCGAGAAACTAATGATAACACTTACCAGTAAATCTCAGAAACAGCCCTGGCCAGGGACATCCGGTTATGGCCAATCGAGCACAGCACAACATCAACCCCCAATACTGGGAGAGACGAAATGCTTTCCTATCGCTCATTACCTCCATGTGACTCGGGACTGTACCCAAAAAACACCATTTTGCATGTTCTCTTGAACGTGGTAAGGTGGAAATCAAAGCACAGTGGGAATCACACAAGACTCTATGACGATCTCGGGTCGACAGACTAACCTGTACCAGTGTCACTAGAGAACTGCCATCTGACGTGAGATATAATACCATCTAGGAGTTCTCGGTGAGTTCCTCCAGTGTACCCAGTCTCCACTGAGTACCCGTATATCATCTCTGATGTCAAACACCAATGGATATCGGATCATCCATCGCCCATTTATATGGGTCAAGAAGGTATACGCTAGTCTACTTTGGTATATCGATACCCCGTCTCGATACACCCACGACTAGGGATATTAAAGGATGTACTCTCGGACTTCCTTTGTCCTACTAGTATGATCCACATCATAATCCAGGTAGTCAAGTACACATCCTAAGGGCTTTACCAACATGTAACAGAGAGACAATCAGTGTACATGTTAAGATAAAGAGTAACCAGATAGCATACTATTATGTCGAGCAAGAAAGTCATCCCTATGTATGTCCAAGCATCCACTATAATATACATCATATGTACAATAATGGCCTCTAGGGCATACATATAACTAACAGAAGACGTCTTGTCTATCCCCCGAAGGGATCAGAGACACGACAGTCACGGGGCTACTCGAACAACAGCTTAAAGACTGCATATCGAGGAATACATCAGCCAATGCGATGGTACCACGGACTAAAACCTTAGTACCATAAAACCTAACAGACCTATGTCGCAAAGTGCAGGGGTTATCTATATATAACGTCAGGACAAGTTTGCCTGTAAACCCAAGGGAGGTAAACTAAATAAACTCCGAAATGAGTACATAAACTAGAGACTCTAAAATGAATGAATAAACTATAAACTCCGAAATCGGTTCCACTACTACAAAGAAGGGTTGCCCCTACGGATATATACGTAGGGGCGAAAAAATACCCCGTAGGTGCAAAGGCCGCAGGTGCAAGTTGAGGCCCTGAACTTGCCCCTACGGTTAAATTCTTGTCCCTACGGATATATGTGTAGGTCCAGTTTCCCCTACGGATTATGCCGTAGGGTATAAGATTTTATATTATTTATGGTTAATTTTAATAAATTACTTGGACCTACGGATATACCCGTAGGGGCATGTACTACCCCCTACGGATATATGGGTAGGTACCTTTCCGTAGGGGCACAAATTCAGGATTCCTGATATTTTGCCCCTACGGATAACGCCGTAGGGGAGAGTCAGTATCCCCTACGGATATAGCCGTAGGGGCTTTCCCAACCCCCTGGCACTGAGATCTGGGGGAAATATCAGTTACTGCTGATATTTTGCCCCTACGGATATATCCGTAGGGGTAGCATGTGTGCCTACGGATTAATCCGTAGGTACATATTGTCTGAAATTTTTTTTAAAAAATGGGCTGCTTGATTTTTTCCCGCCCTGTGCACAATAACATATACATCAATAAATCATATATTGCAGTATTCATAATCACATCTCACGCATATATATAATATACAAAAGAAACACAAAAACTGAATATGATATAAATACAAACCAATATCAATATCGTTTCAAAATGTAGTACAATGTGTATGATATAAATAAATACATGTTTCAAAAAAAAAGAACCAAAAATCTACCCTAGCTCGGTCCAGCTCCACCTCTGAATAACGATAGAATAACGCGCCTGCTCCTCGGTCAATAAACTCTGCAATTCGTCGCGAGCGGGAGTCTGAGTGGGCGGTGGAGCTACAGGAGCTGTCTGCGGAACCGCAGCCGATGTAGTGGCTTGCGGAGCCGCAGCCGAAGGAGATGCGTGTGGAGGCTCGGCCGATCTACCCTGTCGCGTCTGGATATAACGTGTGTAAGAAGCGTGTAAGAACTATTTATTATTCGAATTCGTATCATTATTAAGTTATTTCGAAACCCTGTTTGGATATCTAGTTTGGAAAAGCGTTGTTTATTTCAATTACATATGTATGTATGATTAATCAAACTTAAGTCTAAAACCAAATAAGCTCAAGCTACGTACTAATTATGGATATGTTGATATGTATATAATATGAAATGATATTTTACTATAAAGTAGTATACATACCAGCATCTCCTTCAACTCCTGAACGCTGGCCCTCAAGCTATCCAGTTCATGATGGACATGCCGGTCACTGGAGACGGAGGAAGTAACCGCCGGGGTGGAGTCCAACCTCATATGGGCCCTGCTAGGGCCCAATCCCCGGCCTCTCCCAACCTCCGTGGTGCCCTCCGTGTGCGGCGTCCAGAACTGGGGTCAGCAGCCTCGGATCGTTCTGTCCGGTAAAATCGTTCCCCAGGCCTGGGCCTGCTCAACCACCCGCTCCTACACCCACATTCGAATTCTTATCATTATCGAGTTATTTCGAAACCCCATTTGGATATCTAGTTTGGAAAACTGTAGTTTATTTTAATTAGATATGTACATGTATGATTAATAAAACATAAGTCTACAACCAAATAAGCTCAGGCTATGTACTGATATTGGATATGTTGATATCTATAATATGACATTATATTTTACTATTAAGTAGTATACATACCAGCATCTCATTCAACTCCTGAACGGTGGCCTTCAAGCTCTCCTGTTCCTGCTGGATACGTCGCTCACTGGAGACGGAGGAAGTAACCACCGGGGTGGAGTCCAACCTCATATGGGCCCTGCTAGAGCCCAGTCCTCGGCCTCTCTCCCAACCTCCGTGGTGCCGTCCGTGTGCGGCGTCCAGGACTGGGGTCAGCAGCCTCGAATGTTGCCTTCCCCCTACCAACTGTCAGAACATTATATTTAGCACATACTGGTCTATAAAATTGACAAGAAATACCAAAATCAACAAATTCAAAGCCTTACCTACAGAGATAGAAGATGTGCTCCTCTGGTATCTGCATGTATCAAAATTTGAATAATATTAATTAATTTCAGTACATACATACTAACAAGGTAAACTCGCATATAGCGCTGCTTAGACATATGACAGGGAGTGAACAAGCTCTTGTAGATCATCAGGCGCAAATTTAATCTCATCAAGCAGCCCATGATAATGAGTTGGACGACTAAGAGCAAAAGGAATGTGTGTATATTTATGATATAGCATTCTAAATCAATATGCATGCCCTATATAATATATAAACATACCTGGAGAAACGGGACTGGCCTCTGTCCCTGATATGGACGCATCACCAACAACTAGACAATCAAACATTGACAATATAAGTAATTTTGACATAAAGAGGCTTGGATATCTATAATATTACATTCAAAATGAATATTAGAGAGCGCACCTGCAATGAGAAGTGATAAAAGTATCACCCAACAAGAGTGTAATTTACGGAATCAGTTGAGACTCTTAAAAGTCATAGAAGAACCCGACCTGCACAAATCTGATGTATGCTTTCCATTGGACACTAAGAAGTCTCTAAAGGGAAAAGCCTATGTGAAAGCCATCATTAGTTCATATCAGAAGATTGATGCTGAAACAGAGAACGAGGAATGTCATTTTTTTCTTCTTCCGTCACATTACTGTCTTCTCCTTCTGCCACATTACTGTCTTCTCCTTCTTATTATGTGCGCGTGCAAATTCAATGACTATATTGAGAATATGGATTAATAGTGGGTAGGAAAAGTATTTCTCAAATGGCTTTTGCGTCTTAAAACCATAAACTACTAAGTAATGGCATACATAATTTTTTTAGTATAAAGGTTGTTATTTTAAGTTTTCCCTTATAGAGATATGATCTAACTGCATCTATCAACTATAAGTGTGCAGAAAATTATGATAAGAAATCATAAGAAAGGGTCGTAGCCATGCATAACCTTGAATCTACATACCAAAACATGCAAAAGCATGCACTTATTGTCACCTTGCCTTGGAATATAAAATATCTTGGAAGACTATAAGCGAGCATTTAAATCTTGATAGCTTTTGACATCAACATATATTTTTCTCAAGTACCATGAAATATACTTGCTCCGTATAAACCGTTTTCAGGAAGATGGATTAATAATGACAAATTATCCATTGTGTCTCACTAGGTTAGTATTTTCTCTTCTATTGACCATCTTTCTAATCTGCTTGGTAAATTTATTCGGAACCGGCTGCGAATCATTAAAAGACATGCATAAGAAAGAAAGCTAAAATACAGATATATAGCACCGATACATCGAAACTTCATAGTTGCGATGGCAATCCAGAGATATTTATTTCTACACACGTGGTGCGCGTGCGAATGCGTCAGGCATCATGGACAAATATTTCAGAACATGGAAAGTATTATTCGTATAAAGTAATTAAAACTTTTAAACATCTTGGGTAAATATTTTCTTAGTTGATGCAATCATATCATGAGGACTAAATTTAAGCTATTATACATATGCATATGTATTTTTCTAACCTAATATATCACAAACACACACACAGAGAGAGAGAGAGAGAACACCTGGTAGGTAAAGAAATCAGGTAGCAGGATCCTGAAGAAATGGAGTCCATAGCATTGCTCATCATCATCATCTATGATCCCTTTGATAATATTTTTTCAAAGGGATCACGGATGATGATGATGAGCAATGCTATGGACTCCATTTCTTCAGGATCCTGCTACCTGATTTCTCTATCTACCTGGTGTTCTCTCTCTCTCTCTCTCTCTCTCTGTGTGTGTGTGATATATTAGGTTAGAAAAATACATAAGCATATGTATAATAGCTTAAATTTAGTCCTCATGATATGATTGCATCAACTAAGAAAATATCTACCCAAGGTGTTTAAAAGTTTTAATTACTTTATACGAATAATACATTCCATGTTCTGAAATATTTGTCCATGATGCCTGACGCATTCGCACGCGCACCACGTGTGTAGAAATAAATATCTCTGGATTGCCATCGCAACTATGAAGTTTCGATGTATCGGTATGCTATATATCTGTATTTTAGCTTTCTTTCTTATGCATATCTTTTAATGATTCGCAGCCGGTTCCGAATAAATTTACCAAGCATATTAGAAAGATGGTCAATAGAAGAGAAAATACTAACCTAGTGAGCCACAATGGATAATTTGTCATTATTAATCCATCTTCCTGAAAACGGTTTATACGGAGCAAGTATATTTCATGGTACTTGAGAAAAATATATGTTGAAGTCAAAAGCTATCAAGATTTAAATGCTCGCTTATAGTCTTCCAAGATATTTTATATTCCAAGGCAAGGTGACAATAAGTGCATGCTTTTGCATGATTTGGTATGTAGATTCAAGGTTATGCATGGCTACGACCCTTTCTTATGATTTCTTATCATAATTTTCTGCACACTTATAGTTGATAGATGCAGTTAGATCATATCTCTATAAGGGAAAACTTAAAATAACAACCTTTATACTAAAAAAATTATGTATGCCATTACTTAGTAGTTTATGGTTTTAAGACGCAAAAGCCATTTGAGAAATACTTTTCCTACCCACTATTAATCCATATTCTCAATATAGTCATTGAATTTGCACGCGCACATAATAAGAAGGAGAAGACAGTAATGTGGCAGAAGGAGAAGACAGTAATGTGGCGGAAGAAGAAAAAAATGACATTTCTCGTTCTCTGTTTCAGCATCAATCTTCTGATATGAACTAATGATGGCTTTCACATAGGCTTTTCCCTTTAGAGACTTCTTAGTGTCCAATGGAAAGCATACATCAGATTTGTGCAGGTCGGGTTCTTCTATGACTTTTAAGAGTCTCAACTGATTCTGTAAATTACACCCTAGTTGGGTGATACTTTTACCACTTCTCACTGCAGGTGCGCTCTCTAATATCCATTTTGAATATCGATAATATTACATTCAAAATGGATATTAGAGAGCGCACCTGCAGTGAGAAGTGGTAAAAGTACCACCCAACTAGAGTGTAATTTACAGAATTAGTTGAGACTCTTGAAAGTCATAGAAGAACCCGACCTGCACAAATCTGATGTATGCTTTCCATTGGACACTAAGAAGTCTCTAAAGGGAAAAGCCTATGTGAAAGCCATCATTAGTTCATATCAGAAGATTGATGCTGAAACAGAGAACGAGGAATGTCATTTTTTTCTTCTTCTGCCACATTACTGTCTTCTCCTTCTTCTTCTGCCACATTATTGTCTTCTCCTTCTTATTATTTGCGCGTGCAAATTCAATGACTATATTGAGAATATGGATTAATAGTGGGTTGGAAAAGTATTTCTCAAATGGTTTTTGCGTCTAAAAACCATAAACTACTAAGTAATGGCATACATAATTTTTTAGTATAAAGGTTGTTATTTTAAGTGCGCGTGCAAATTCAATGAAAGTTAGATTTGAGGATACCCATGTATGAGTTGTATTCTATATATGTGTGTTTCGATTTATGATTTCTCTTAAGTGTAGGGTTGTTTTTACTTAAATTTCAAATGTATATACATGCATACTGTCTTCTCCTTCTTCTTCTGCCACATTACTGTCTTCTCCTTCTTCTTCTGCCACATTACTGTCTTCTCCTTCTTATTATGTACAGTACTTCCACAAAATACATGTTGTCATTTCTAAATGGAAGTTTCTCAGTGCCACCATAGTAGCAGAAGATGGAATTGTTTATCGCCACTAGATTATGCTAAGCCTCGGATAGATTAGGCAAACATGATCTAGAAGAATATAATTAGCAGAGGAAATATGCAAATAAACATGCATGCAAGCTGACATTAAAAGATTAATATAACAGAGATGTCTACTGATGATTTGTAAGATGTTATCGCAGGTAGGACAACTGCCAATTCTATGGCTTGTGGCCACCAGCGACTGCTTTCTCACCACAGTAAAAATAATGAGGGACTATAACATATCATGAATTCGATATGCACCGTGATTTCATAGCATATGTTTATTAACCTATAATGTATAAGTTCTCGGCGTTGATTGCAGAGGTGCATACAGTCTGAACTAGTAAATATACGTAAGAAGGAAAAAGAAGAAACGATTCATAAATATGGTTGGGCCAGAAACAGACTTAGTCACTGAATGACATATAACTGATATTCCTTGATGTAGAAATCAATACACCTTTGATAACAAACTCATTCTTTTTTGGGAGATATATGAATAACCGACTCTGACCCTCAGCATTCCATTGAACACATGGAAATCCATCGTATCTCATATCCAGCCACCTCACTTCACCGATCCTATGATCGCCCTCTTGAGGACGCACAGCCCTAGCCGCAGCCCCAGCCCAAACCCTAGCCTTAGGTGGTGGTGATGAATGTGAATCCTCATGTGATTTTGCATATTATTGCAAGAGCGTTAATAGGTTTTCAAGATTTGTACGTAGTCAAGAGCAATTGTGAGCAAGGAAAGTAAAAATAGTTTTGGAATTTTATCAAACGGTTGGTGAGCAAACTAGCAAAACGTTTTGAATGAAAATATAATGTAAAATAATTTCGAGAATCAAAAGTGATAAGCTTTGTTAATGATATGGGAGAGAAGCTTGCTTTTTCTTTTTTGTGAGAAATATTTTAGGTTTTTTTTCCTTATTTCTGTTACATCCTGACCGAAGAACTTTCATAATTGTTAAAATTCAATATTTTGGTCAGTCCTCTCCTTTATTGATATGCATGTGATGTGAGGTTGGATTTAACACAGCAACCATTGTTCATCAATATATATTACCAAATAAAGCTCTTTATTGTTGGTTATGTTGGTTTCATCCTATTCTTGCCTCAATTTTGTGTAATTTGAAATGGCCCACGATTCTAGGGTTTGATATGGGATGGAAATAGAAAAGAGAATTTGTTCTCAAGTTATGATCGAATACCATAATAAATTGGGAGTTGGTTAGGATTGTGAAATTGTGAAAGTAGTTGCATTTTTTTCAAGTATGATCTTGTGAAAATCGGATGAAATATTTAACATCATTTTGTTGTTATTTAGGATTAGCACCCTCTAAAGGATTTTAAGTTAAGATAATGGATATGGATCTTTTGTCAGGATAAAGAAGATCTGCACATGCATAAATACTAGTATAAGATAATTCAAAATTTGGGACAACGGATACATACCGCTAAAAGATATAAATCGAAAACCCAAACAATATTTTGTGATAAACTTAAGTGTTCTTGCAAACTAATACAAATCTTGTTAAAAATTTGATAAATTGACCTTCCCCTTCCCCAGCCCTAGCCCCAGCCCGCAGCCCCAGCCGCACCCCCAATAAAAAATTTGATAAATTGACCCTTCCCCTTCCCCTTCCCCGACCCCGACCCTAACCCTACCCCGACCCCGAACCCGACCCCGCAGCCCAGCCCCTGCCCCAACCCTAACCCGACCCCGACCGCGACCCCAGCCCAACCCCAACTCGCGCGCCATGAACCTTAAGCCCAAAATAATCCAATAAATTCTTTAACTTACCTCGAGATTTACTCACCTAAACGGCTGCTGGGGCAGGGGCGATGATCTGAACGGCGGTGGCGACGACCTTAACCGCGGTGGCGACGAGAACTCCAGTGGCGACGAAACCGGCGGTGGCCATGAGGAGAACAACCTTGGCGGCGACGGCGTGGCGCATTGGGGGCTTATTTTCGCGCCCGATCGAGAGAGAGAGGGAAATGAGCGTAGGCGATCGAGATCTGGGATTTTATTAAATCGATATTTACTTGCCCCTACGGATATATCCGTAGGTCCTTTGTTTGCGGCTCCGTAGAGGCAAACACCTAATTAAGAATTAATATTTTTATTCTTGGACGTCTTTGCCCGTAGGGGCAACCTTTTAGCCTTACGGATATATCCGTAGGTCCAAGTTATTTCTGCCCCTATGGATTAAACTATCCGTAGGGGCAACCCCCTATTTTACTAGTGTTCATAAACTAGGGACTCCGAAATGAGTGAATAAACCACAAACTACGAAATGAGTACATAAACTAGAAACTCCGAAATGAGTACATAGACTAAAGACTCCGAAACGAGTGAATAAACTACGAACTCCAAAACGAGTAAATAAACTAGGGGGCGCCAGAGTAAGACATCAAGAAACAGAAAGGTGTAACCCATGGACCTCAGGGCTCAGAACTACATCTGATTAGTGCGTTTGATTCACACCCGTTTAAGCGCTTATTTAGAATCACATACATACTTGAATGGAAATAGCGTTCAAAGCGTCCCGATTTATACATGCGTGAGAAGGATTAGTGCATCATGAGTACGACAGTGGAGTTTACACTTAGTAAATCCCGATTTATACATGCATGAGAAGGATTAGTGCATGACATGAGTAACAATTACTTCACATGAAGCATATATGAGCGGTGGTATAAAAGAAGAGAAATTTTTATCATTCATACTTCATAAAATTTATACATTGGTGATAAAAGGAATCAATGAAACAAAAACATCATCAAAATGTTTACAACAGCAAAATACTGAACTCCGGACATGGATGTAGGAATTTAAAAGCAAGTCCGAGTAAAGAGCTTTTGGCTTCTCTAACCATTTTCTTATGCATTTTCTCACGAATGCAAATATCGGGATCCCCGCTAATATCTTCTGTCCTCTGGTAGGCGGATATTATTGCCGTCTGTTGGAGGACATGATGCAAATATCGACAAGATCATCTCTCCGCTTCTTCGAGATCAAGCCTATCAGATATACTGAATGCACCTTGTCTTCGGTATCGTCAAGTGCCTCGAGCGGCATGACCTCGTCAAGTTCAGGAAGTACTTCCCAAATCGATCCCACAATGATTTTCAAAAGAGCAGAACGGCGAGGGAGTAATGGACCGTTGTAATTGTCGAAGCGACGCATCACCTCAGCGCATTGAGCGTCAGTAAACTCCTTGTCTTGGAAGCGACCGTGGATGCAAATATCCTCATAAGAGATAATTTTATCAAGATCATACAGATGAGAAGCCATAGTGTCTGAAAAGTGAAATCAGTAAGAAAAATTAACCATCAAAATATCAAGATTCTCATAATCTAAACGAAAAACAGTGGTTCTAACGCTCCCACCAATGATGGGTAAAGCACTCATTGTAAGAATCCATTAGGATTCTCATTTTATGAAAAATCTCATTAAACTATGGAGTTAAACTCCCTCGAAAAATGAGCTCTACAGGGGAATAAAATTCCTAAAAGAATTTTCCATGGGAAATACACTGGAATTAAATTCTAAAAAACGCCTGAAGATCAGAGTAAATGGGATAAAACCTTAAGATCTTTAAGATCAACGGTATACCTAAATTATCTCAAGGAAAGAACAAAACTCTGTTAATGGGTTAAAAGAAATCCAAGACAAAAGAATCTCTTTTAAGGCAAAAATGGTAAGAATCCTTACAAAGATTCTTGAACGGAGAAAAACTCTAAGAGTTTCTTTAACCAAAGATCTAATCTCTGAATAGAGAATTAAATTCTCAGAGTGGAATACAGAGAATGACGAAACGACAGTCGTCTCAAGCGGCCAAAGGCCCTATTTATAAGACCTGAGGGGACGGTTCCATTCACAATATGATTGAATGGTGGGAAAAGGTGACACAGTTGCACTCACGTGCGAGCCACGTGAGCACAACGGTGGAGGGAATTTGTTTCCCCAATATTTAATCTAATAAATAGCAAAACTCTGTTGGAACTTAATGAGGCAGTGCCTCACGTGCTCTCCACGAGGGTGCCAGCGCCAGAGCCAATCTGATAGGATTAAATCCTATGGTGGCACGCGGGCGCCAATGTGCAAAGCACAGAAGAATCTATTAAATACGAGTTTAACTCTCAAAAGGCACCGCACATGTTTCTCATGCGGACGCCAATGTGCAAATCATAAGAGTACCCCTCTTAAGAATTAATTTCTTAAGTGGCATCCACGTGCATAGCACGTAAGTGCCAGCGCCCACGTATAATTAAATTGTACAATACTCTCTGTTAAAACAAAGTCGTTGGATCAAATATCCAACAGAGATGATAAATCATCAAAATACAGAATTAAATACTTTTCGGAGAAAACATTCCCCAAATCTTTCTGAAATAAGAATGATGCTTTCGGTTGGATCAAAGATCTGATTGTAGAATAAAATTCTATTCTGGAATACATTCCCTCAATCTTTCGCTCTCTGTAAAATAGAGAACCGTTAGATTAAAAATCCAATGGTGATTAAAATCACCGTTTCACAGATCAAATTCTGTATAGGGAAAAATACTTCCTCAATCTTGTTGAAAACAACAGCAACATCTTCTGTAAAACAAAAGTCCTTGGATAAAAAATCCAATGGTGGATAAAATTCCCCAAGTCAATTCTGAGACCAAATAATCAATTAGGATCTCTCAATGAGAGATTTTCTCAGAATTAAACAAGCTTCCCTCTACTATATAAAGGACATAAGATATCAAGTCTCGCATAGACAGAACCCCAAATAAGCTTTTTTCAAATTAAAAAAAAGAAAGCACAATAGCTCTGAAGTAAAAGAAAGAGAATTTAATTCTCATAGAAGAAGCTTCTTCTTCATTGAAATTCTAGGTAAAAGGAAAACACAGAGATCATATTGTCTCACTTTTACCATATCCAAGAACTCAGTTCTTTCTCTGGATCTGACATCCACAAGACAAATCTCCCATAAGTTAAGAATTTAATTCTCATCGGAAAGATCTTAGTCTTGAGAATCAAATATTCGAGGAAGAACAAAGAAGAACATAAAAAGAACGGAGTTCATAATACTCCAGAAATTCAGAGCTTAGCTCCTTAAAGAACCCGATCAAAAAATATAGCGCCTCACGTGCTCCCCACGTGGGCGCCCTCTTTAAACAGCGCCAGCGCCTCACGTGGAAATTACACGGCGCCTAAAACAGAAGGTCGGTGCCTTACGTGAAACGCACATGGGCGCTGAAGAAAAAGTGCTTAGCACTCCATGTACAGCCAAAATAACTGAGTGCTCAGCACTAAATTGGCAGCACCCAACTCCGCACGTGTACCTCACATGGACGCCATTTAAAAGTGTATAGCACTTCACATTTAGTCAATATGACTAAACTCTTCAACACCCATTGGGTAGCACCCATGACTAAATGCTTCACATGTCATATATGTGAGCATCAGAACCCAAACAAGTGCCTTGTACTTTTAAAAGGAAGAAAAGACTGGGCAGACTAAGCCCAAATCGGCTAAGTTACTAAAGTCTCCTTTCAACAGAGCTCAAATGCTCTTTTGTTGAATCTGAAATAAAAATAATGATTTTAAAAATTGTTAAGTGGGTCTTAGTCTCAAATCAGACTAACGTATCCTTAACAAAAAACCAACCGAGCCCCAAGTGCTCACATACATTTAAGTCGATCTTAATCTCAAAATAGATTAACGGACCTTAAATAAAAACCAAAATCTAAAATATACGGATTTGGACTAATCGACACCCTATGGGCAACAACATAAATTAGTCTCCGTATACAATCCACGGGCAACCCAAACAAATAAAAACACACACGACACGAAGTGAACCTCCGGAGCAAGAAAAAGTGGTTATCACGATGCGGTAACGTAATTAACTGTAAGGGCTTGCGCCTGCAGGGAAGTGCGTCCCCACAATCAAAAACCCTCGTGAAAATGTGGGGGAATCTAACCAGGGGCTTGTGCCTACAAGGAAGAGCGTCCACACAATCAAAAAAAAAACCTCGTGAAAATGAGGGGGAATCTGACGAAGTCTGTTACAACGGCCGCATCTGTCCAAAACTCCGATATATGGTGCCATAAATCAACTTGGTATCTTCAGAGAGGTGGACGGATGAAAACAAATAGCATCTGCCCCCAAATTTAGGCATGACGATCCATCCTGGTTTCTTCCCCGTTTTCAGCAGTGAACAACAAGGTTTCTTCCCACTCCATATTTCATATGGAGTGGTAAACACAGACTTAGTTGGAACCTTGTTCAATAGGTATGCAGCAGTTCCTCGTGCATAACCCCAGAAGGAGGGCGGCAACTCTGCATTACTCATCATGGATCACACCATATCAAGTAAAGTGTGATTCCGTCTTTCTGATACACCGTTGTATTGTGGTATGTATGGTGGAGTAAGTTGAGAGAGAATTCCATTCTCTTTTAAATATTCCAGGAACTCGGCACTTAGGTATTCACCTCCACGATCGGATCGGAGCATCTTGATACTTTTGCATGTTTGCTTTTCCTCTTCATTCTTATACTCTTAGAATTTCTCGAAGACCTCGGATTTATGTTCATTAAGAATACATGTCCATATCTTGAGAAATCATCTGTGAAAGTAATAAAGTAGAAATATCCATTTCTTGCATGTATAGACATTGGCCCACACACGTCGCTGTGTATGAGTCCCAAGAGCTCAGTGGCTTTTTTTACATGTCCAGTGAACGGAGTTTTTGTCATCTTTCCTCTTATACATGATTGACAAGTTGTATATGATTGATACTCAAACGGATCTAAGTATCATTTTTTATGTAACTTAGTCAGTCGTGTTTCATTGATATGACTGAGTCTACAATGCCATAAGAAAGCTTGGTTTGATTCTAAAGCCTTTCTTTTTAGTGTATTTTGGACGTTGAAAACTTGATGTTGATTGAGAATGTATATTCCGTTACTAAGAATACCCGACCCAACCATTTCATGATTTAGGTGAATGTTGATAATATTTCTTACAAGTGCAAAATTATATCCTTCATTTGGTAATAAAGATACTGATATAATATTATACAACTTACTGGGTACACAAAAGCAGTTATGCAATAATAAAATATATCCACTCGCCAATCCTATGTGATATTCTCCTACTGCAACAGCGTCCACACTGGCTCCGTTGCCAACCCTGAAGGTCATATAACCTTTCCTCAAAACTCTACGGTTTCTCAGCGCCTGCAAAGAATTACAAATGTGAGATCCTGATCCGGTATCCAATACCCAGGTAGTAGAGTTTATATAGAAGCAGTTTTCCATCACGAACACAGCTGAAGCCGAAACCACAACTTGCTTCGTGTCCTTATTTCTATCCTTTAGGGCCCTGCAGTTCTTCTTCCAATGTCCCTTTTTTCCAACAATAAAGCATTCTTCCTTTGTGGCTACCCCCTATCTTTTCCTTTCCCTTTCCCTACACCTTCTGCAAATCTCCCCTCAGTTTGGTGGGGGCCTTCTTCTTCTTCCCCTTGGCCTTAGCCTTGGATCTAGCAGAAGAAGATTCCCCAACAAAAAGAGCGGGTGTTTCCTTGGATTTCATCAAGGTGCCCTCTACCATCCTCAACATGTTGAGGAGCTCAGGATTGAAACTTCCATACTATTCATATTGAATTCAAAATGAACTGGGCATAGGTAGAGAGAAGGGGCTGTAGAATCAAGTCGATGTACAACTCATTCTCCAACATAGTTCCGAGGTCCGTGAGCTCTTCGATGAGTGAAATCATCTTTAGGATATGGTCCCCAACAGATAATCTGATAGCCAATCTCACTTGAAATAGTTATTTCGATGTCTCATATTTTGCGATACGAGATTTCTCTCCATATAATTCTTTGGTATGGAGGAAGATGGAAGCAAGGTCCATCTTCTCGTGCCGCCTCAGATATTCATTATCCATGGAGGCCAGCACGAGGCACTTGGATTTCGCACAATCAAGATCCCAATTATTATAGACCTCAATGTCCGTGACCGAGGATTCTGGACCAGAAACAGGGGAGCTTTCGCCGTGAGGACGTATGCGACCTTATCATATGTAAGGGCCATATGGACATTCCTCATCCAGTCTTTATGATTTGGCCCAGTGAGTTTATTTTTTTCTAGTATTAGCTTAAGTCCCGTCATGGTCGCTGCAATTAGAAGAGGGAGAAAAGAAACACTCAGCATATGCTCTTGCAAGTTTAGATTGGTTATTAGTTTATCTAAACAGGATGGCTCCCACCGTTTCCTCGAATTCTTCTTCGAACCTTAAAAGAAGAATTAGTGAGGATTAATCACACTACACAATACTTAACCTTTCGGCCAGGCTAGTTTCGGTACTTCGATGGAGGTCTTCCAATACTTTCATGAAGTTACTTAATTACATAATCTCTTTTCCCTGGAGGCATAACCCTGCTAACACCGTTCTAGATACCTACTTGGTTTATAGCATTGATTGTTAAGTGAAAAAATCTCCCGAAGAGTAGCGGATACTCACAGTAGGATCAGGACCCAACTATCATTGTGTGATGAATTTGAAGGAAGCCTGCCAAAAACACCACACTCAAGAAGTTATGCAGCACTAGCAAGTTTCCTTTATATTTGAAACTCCCGATGTAATTTTTTCCCCGAGCACTTATAATCTTGACGAAGGTCAAAATATCATAAGTCGCAAGTCAAGTTCAACCCGTCATTATCCAGATTAATCTAGACCCATTCGTACAAGCCCTTGATGAAGGCCAAAACAGTCGTACGCTTGTCCTAGACTAATGCATCTATCTATGCTATAGATAAGTACCCACTAGCTACCAAACACTATGCCTTGGCGAAGGTCAAAACACATAGCATGAATACTAGTAGATACCTATCTGAAATGACGGAGGGCTATGGCTAGTTTTTGGCGAAAACCGTTAACGTAATGAATTTGATATAGTCGAAGGAACCGGATAGCTTTTGAAAAGGAGTGGTTTAAGCTCAGCTTTTAAAAATTACATTTTGAAGAAAACCGAGTGGTTTTGCAATTGTTCCAACGACATCAGATTTTATGTTTATTTCCTTTGCATTAACCAAAATTAATGCGGTCCCATCAATTAACTTTATCAATGCAAAATAGAAACGAAAATAGAACATACGCTTATGCCATCCGCATTCGCCATTGGGCCCCGTTATACACCGTTAGGCTACTTAACTAACGGCTGAGTAGGGGATGGACTAGCGTGGGTGCAAAACATAAGCAAAGTTTATTATATATAACATATATATATAGAGAGACATTCGTCTCACGCAATAATAAGCATTCCACATCATAGAATCACATATGAATATATTGGATATGCTAGGATTTCCGTGTTTCGTTTTAGCCTATAACGAAACACGGATTCCACGGTCGTGGTGAATAGCCAAACCCCACCCTAGACCCCTACGGGTGGAGCAAACTACCCACCAAATTCCCGAAGTGAAGCAACCTCCCTCAATAAAATGAGTAGGCCACTCGGCACTTCAAGAACCCGGTAGTTTATGCGCGCCGCCTTGGATCTATCCTAGGTGTAAGAAAAAGACAATGAAATAATACAACGGTGGCTACAAGCTCAACCTAGATGTGCCCCGAGAAAAATAATATTACATCAATTTATAAATTTACATGAATGAAAGAAAAGAAAACACTCTTCTCACATCCCCCGGCTATTCATTCACGATGATCCAATACTCCATATACACAAACCATCACCAAATCACAGATATGTGCAACCCCCACTAATTGACATATAGCAACTAGCAGACGTTTAGCAACATATATACAAACACAGAAAACCAGGATTAGCCAAGTAACTTAGAATTTCGATCGAAAATATTTTTCGTGTCTACCCCATGTACAAACCAGTACACAAACAATACTGGGTAGAAACCAAATATGTAAGAAATCATATTTCTAATATTAAGACCCACAGGAAAAAATCGGATCGAATCGGCCTTGACTCGGCCGCGGATCCGCGGCTAAACAGTGAGTTTGGCCGCGATTCCGCGGTGGTCTTGGGCGATTAGAATTTTTTCTGTGTTATGATAAATGCCTGCATGTATTTTTAAGCCTACTAAAATAATTTTTTGAATAGTTTTACAAATCGACAGCAAGTAGGACTTTGAAAATGTGATTTCTGGATTTTTCCGACAATTAAAGTTCTAACTACTTGCTAACTAGCTAGTTAAGGTTTAAGTGGCTCTGGTATTAGTGTAAGTCAATACCGCGCATCCCGCGGGTTCATGGGGAGGTGGAATACACAAAAAAAGATTTTCTTCTGTTTCAAAAGAGTGGCTTCGCAACATTGGCCAAGAAAACTCAGGATCTTAATTAAACCATAACTAGCTAAGACTAACTACGAATAGGTTCTAACTACTCGGTGCGAGTTTATACCTCGTTGATCTAGTCCTTCGGGTCTTCTTGTTTCCTTCTCAGCTCCTTGGTTGCTTGAATATTCTTCTCCTCTTCTTGGCTCCTAGATAGCTTGAATGGAACTCGATTGTTGGTCTCCTATTTGTCAAAGATGATCCATCCGAGAGCCTATGGTTCAAGCTTCAACCTCAAGTATGAGGTAAATAAGATGTCTAGTTTGCTAGACTAGACAACTTATAAGATGTAGAGAAAGATGAATGGAGTATTTTATCTCAAGAGACCTAGGATTCACTACTCATGTGAGTGTCAGGGCTTAAGGAAGAAGGAGAGGAAAAATTGGAGAGAGAATGAGCAAGTGCAAATGAGCTAGAGAGTGGAGGCAAATGAGAATGGCTAAGTCCTTGCAATAATCAAGCATGGACTATGTTCAATAGAAAATAAGCAACCATGCTTGAATAATAAAGTCAAATGAATAAACAAATGAATTAGCCATGCTTTCATCCATGCCACAAATATCTCCAATTTCCACCTCATTAATCTATTTCCACAAATAGATAAATCTAATAATGAGGTGTCTCCTTCTAGAAGCATATCTTGTAAAATTACAAGAATACCCTCACCGTATATACATACCTGTATTCTTATTCTGAAAAATACGAATACAATGAGATAACAATAATTTAATGATATAATACTAGAATCTGGCTTAAACCAAAGCCCACTAGTATTAACAGTCTGAACAACATCCGTGTAGCCAGTACACGTATATGATCGAACCCTACCGTAAAACCATACGGCCACTACATCATTTCGCCTGAACCAAGGAAACCCTATGTATAGGACTCTAAAGACTCGACAATACGCTGGCAGTGGGTTTAACCGCAAGTCCATCAGCGGCACTAGCTGTACGTAACGGCTATCCAGGTATCTGTTGAAAAAGAAGGCCGACGAGCGAACTCATCTGAGCCCCTACTGAACCTGTCCGTGACAATCTCCATGCAGTCCGGTTTGTTCGTCTGAGAGTATCGCATGCAAGGTATAGGGGGTGGAAAATGGCATACCATTAATAACGAGACAAGTCGTGTTGGTGTGGCTCAAGACCAACCGAGAATCTACTGGTCCAACCACAAGTAATTCTCAATCCTTCCTAGCCAGGGACTTATGGTGTTAACCAACCGATAACTGTGTGACATCGACTCCTTATACCGGGAGAGATCAATCCCCAGCAGTCGCTTACTGCCTCTATATGGCTCGGGACTGTACCCAACTAAAACCTGTTTGCACGACTCAGTAGAGCCATGGTAGGGTAGTAATCAAAGCACAGTAGGAACTCACATGAGACAAATGATGATCTCTGATCGACAAACTATCTGCACTTATGTCACCAGAGAACTACTATCGGACGCTAGGTATAATCTCATCTAGCCAGTCATCGGCGAGTTCGTCCGGTGTACTCACCTCCAGTAAGCACCTATATACAATCTTAGGTGCATCTCACCAATGGATGCAGGACCAATCCCTCGCCCCTCGTCAGTGTTTAGCTATGTATACACTGTCTACTCTGGAGTATCGATGTCCAGTCTCGATACTCCTACGACTAGGGACACTTTAAGGATGTGCTTATCGACTACCCAGCTCCCACAAGTATGATTGCCATCACAACACTAGGAGTTAGGAAAATATCCTACGGGCTTTATCAACATGTAAACAAGATATGAAATACTAAGCAAAAAACATCACATGTTAAGATAAAGACAAACCAAATAGCGTACTATCATATCGAGCAAGATTGTCATGTACATACATATCACTAGCATCCTACAATGAATCCCTCTACGGCATACATATCCAATAAGTTGTTCCCGGTTAGAACAGTAGCGTCGACTTCCACCATTGGAGCCAGTGGGGTGAGTCCAGAGGGGGAGTTGCGCCCCAAGGTTTTCTCACTCGGTGCCAGTGGCGACGTTGAGTGTGCCTCGCAGAAGGGACCGCCTCTGTCTTGGAAGCGACTTCATCATGCCTCTGGTTTTGCTAAGGAGCTTCAATCGGTGTGAGCCTATTGAAGACCGATGTCCTTGTTAAAGTTTGAGGAGACGCGACCAGCCTTTTGAAAACAGACCGTCTAGTGGGGGAAGCTCTTTTGACGGCTTCACCTGTAGCAGGAGTTAGATTGGCTATCCATTTTGGGGTAACCCCTTCAGGTATATTACAACCCAGAAAAGGCACGTGACTGGCACTTGAATCACGTGAAGTCTATATGACCCCACCTAATTCAAGTAAGCCAAAAGCCCAGAAATCTAAATCTTTTTAGGGGAAAAATAATGGAAGTGCAGTTTTGGAATAAGGTTAACTGAAATCAAACTTATTCTTGTATATATATAAGTAGTAATATATGAAAATGCTATATTTGTATCTAACTTGAAAACCCTTTTTGTCATTTGAAATTCGGGCAGCACCTCCTTTGTAATTTTTAACCCAAAACCGAATACAAGCAATAATATATAAGGCATCCCCAAGCGGGAGCTAGCTCTTCGCCAATTGGCGGAAACAACCACACAAGGTAATATAAATCTACAACACTGAAGGTCGAGAATCAAAACTCAGAAAGAAAACGAGAAAACTAAGCATCATTAAGAAAATCCCAACAATAAAGAATACAAGAAAGAGACTCTAAGGCCAAAAGAATATACAAACTGTGGTCATCTATGTCTACTAAATATACAAGTCTGGTTGATGGAGCTTTAGACTAGATACAACTGAAATAAATAAAAGTATAATGGTGGTCACGATGCAAGTGAACCCACCTACCAAACCAATCATCCGGAAGGAAGTGGTGTGCCAGCGAAGCCGCTATGGAACCTGTACGGCCAAACCTGCAAGAAACTGTGGCACAACAGGGGCGAGTTGCCACCTCGTGAGTAGAAGACATCACCGGGTAGAAATCGTATGAAAGACGATCTCTTAGGTCATACAATAATATGCTCATAATATTACACTGAAGCATCTATTGGTGGCAATGGTAATAATCTAAGCATAATTGTATTACCAAAAACTCGTGTCAGTGTCATAGAGTAACAACATGTCATATATATGATGCATGAATGCATCATGAATGAATAATCCACATGAAATCAAAATATATCTGTATGAGAAAGCTGTGTTCTTATCTTAGTAAAATTTTGTATAAAAACTGGAGTATCATCAATGAAATCGACAGAAATCCGTGTCAAATATCGACACAAAATCCTCAAAATTCGGGCTCCGTCGGTCTGGATCGGCCCATATCATCCAATCTCATGACTACGGTTGTTATCCTCCGGATATCCGCCGCGCCAAAAATCACCGGCAGGTAGTGCTCCCCTGCCAGGGTCATCGTCTACAACTCGAGCTTCTTGCCTCGGGGTACCTCACCGGGTCCACCATGTACCCGAAATGGTTCATCTTACTCCTCGAATTGGGTCTCTAAAACCAACTCAATCAGGAAAACTCATGGTGGACGCCATATAGATCATATCACGAGAAAACCGCAACTTGCATTTTTAAAATGATAATGAGTTTATAAAATTCTTTCGGTTTTTCCCAAATCCAGAAATCTCATGGAAAATCCGAAATCCCAAAATCAAGAGTTAATAAGCAGTGAATATTGGCATAAAGCTCCACAATATGGCATAGCAGAATGAATATATAATGCATGTGCTATCTAAGTAAGTAATGCAATATCTAAACTAGCATATGAGAGTAAGCATACTAGTAATATGTTGAAACATCCAGCTAGCAGGTTATTCCAATAAAGTAAAATTTTCTAAAGCGTACGTGACATGGAAATTACCGATGTTGATGTGTGTGAGCCGGAAAGCAAGTGTACGTGTAACATGCGCATCATCGGTAATGGAGCAAGTGTCCTAGCAAGCGAGATCATAACAGCTAGTAAAAACACAATTTAATCTAATATGCAATGAAAAAAATATGAATATAACGGAAAAATGAATATTAAGTGCAACATTAAAAAGTATACATATCTGTGTACGAGTCATACGGTTTTAGTGTTTTGAAATTGCACGAATCGTGGTTTTTAAAAAATTAGGGGCTACGGTGTTTTGAGAAAAGATATGTCCTTTGAAAAGTTCTGTAGCATCCCTCGGGTTGTCTTTTGAAAATACTCACGATTCGTTAGTTTTTAAAATAGATATCACTCGAACCTAGTCTATCATCTACCTAAACAACTAAAAGACTAACTGAGAAACTAGTCGGAAGGATAAGAAAATCTAAATATATATCCCGAGTCGATATACCTAGTAGTCAGCGATCCAGCCTCATAATGTCACGTATTGTATAATATATAGTATGGCATCTTTGAGTCAAGAGTGCGGATCAATCATCTTATATATACCTCGCATGGTAAAATCCATCGTACGGCATCCCCAAAATCGAGGGTACAGGTCAAAAATCATATTTACATCATCCTTTATACGGTATAATCATCGTACAATATCATGATCAGGGGTACGGTTCTAAAGTCTGCATTCAAATATTATCAATTCACATATTATCGTATGTATGAAAACATATCGCCCAACGATCTATTATAATATCATATCATATAACATATCACGACTCAAACACATATCAAAATCTCACGGCATCATGCCCGATCATATCGATTCATCTCTACATATCACATACTATCCTCATCACCCATGTATGTGTGTGTGTATCAACGCATCCATACACGCGCGCGCGCGCGCACACACACACATATAAACATATACACCCATATATCATATCTCGTGTGTGTGTGTATGTGACAACTTATATACTACGGTTCGCGACTAAGAAACTAAACTAAAAGCACTCTCTTCCAAGTATGCTTAATTTAACCTATGATCTCCTATAAGACCCTATTTGCTAAGTATATGTACTTCACATTAACCTACATATACATACTATACACATCCAAATCTACGATTTTGCGGGTTTGCTATACGCCATCCACCAGACTTCCCCCGTAGATATACATCTACTCACATTGATCCTCGGTTGTCGAAATCGATGACGCCACGCTCTCCCTTATCGTACGAAGTCCACACGAAAGTACCTACATTTCAAGTAATATCGTATCGTAAACGAGAATCAAATACGAGAAATCCGATACAGCATATAAAGGGTACATAGGTTAGAAACTACAGAATACGCATGCAAGAATAACCAAACCAATCCTCGATATTGATGTACAAATGTCAAACCACCGATTTAAAACACAAATACCAAAACCAAAGTTGTTAAAAAGTCGTAAAACGCAAACAGAAACTCAAGAAAACACCTACAGATTTTGCCTCTGGTCAAATTAGCCAATTTTGCATATAGGGTAGGCTAATTTTCTGAAAATGGAGAAGCATGAGGAGGTTCCCTCATACCCAAGCCGCAATTTGTAGCCAATGGGATTAAATTTATGGAAATGATGGAATATTTGGGGTCGGGTCTCTAGGTTAGCTTCTAGGTCACCTGCTTGTATCACTGTAATTACTAAAAAAAAATTAAGGTTCCCGGGTTATAGCAGATTCTCAATAACATATCAAAATTCCTACAAAAACCAATATCAGCAAATCCAAAGTTCAAGTCTTGGGGTTTAATCTCTGGTTTTGTCCAGAATTCTAACACTAGATGGGTTATGGTCACTATCTAGTCCTCAATTTCACCTTCTCATATCATAAATCTCTTAAACCTCACCTTGGAAATTTCCAAGATCACTAAACCATATTTAATCCACTCTAAACTACATAAAGATATGAGGTATACAAGATTCTAAAGTAAAGGTGTAGGATTTTACCTCATTTGGCAACTCAAGAATTTTCTTGAGTTGCTCAAAATCATCAAAATCTCAACTTAATAGGTCCATAAGGTTTGTTGTGAGCTTGTGCACATATTTAGTGAAGGTAACATGGTGATTTAAGATGGTTTTTGGGGTGATCATAGGTGGTAGAAGAGGTGGAGAATGGGGAGATGAAGAAGAAGAAAGGAGGTGAATACAATATGATAAGAGAGTGAGGTGAAGAAATGTGTGGAAGTGTGTAGAATTTCACTCTCTCTTTCTCTCTCTCTCTCTCTCACCATGATACTTGTCCCATCACTCTCTCTCTCGTCTATTTCTTTTTTTCTTTTCTTTTTATTTCCAAAACAAAACAAGCCATGTAAATGCAATAAAGCATGGTTCAAAAACATGAAATAAGTGTTTGCAACATGTTTTGTTGCATGCCGTGAAATTAGCAAGATTAATGCATAATTAGTGAAATGCTAATCGAGTTTAGTATTAAACTCGTATACAAATAGTTATATAATAATTTATAAAATATCCAAATCAACTAAATACTTTCAAAAACAATAATTCCTATTAATTTTCTGAATATTTTCCAATTTATCGTTATATAATTATACCACATCAAATCCGTTTCTATACCTTTATAATGTCCATGAATTTAATCATTTTATTTATTTAAACTCCTAAAAATAATATTTTATTTTCTGAAATGTTATAATTTTCCCCCCTTAAATAAATTCGGTCTCCGAATTTAAATTTTAACTCCCCAAATACAAAAAACATTTCGGTAAAATGATCAAGTCGTCGGGGCTCCAAAATTACGAATATATAAGACATATCATAGTGCAATGCATGCGCATGAAAATGAGTGTAAAGCTCAAAACCAAAACTCTGTCAAGAAGCATGCAATCATCGGAGAATTGGCAAAGATACGATTGTCAAAATCCAATACGATATAATCAAAACTATAACATGTATATAGTAAGCATCGTGGTGAAATCGTCAAGACAACTGAATAAAAGTGCATTCCAAATCCTTTTCAAATCGCCGTGCGATGCGCAAATCACGGCATAAGTAGCGGACGTTCATTATAAGGAAAATAGCTACATATATATATCCTTTGTTTAATATATATCTTCCGTCTTTCGAAAATGATTTAGAAGGGTTTCCCTTGAAAAGTTTTCGTGTCATCTTGGACACGTAGGAAAATATTGAAACTATAGCTCCTTTTTAGAAATCCCTTCGGCAATTATCGATGCATGCAAAAACACTTAGGTATTGTTTTCAGAACAGTCTTGCTTGGTTACTAAACCACATAGCATTTAAGTCATGATTATATGATGCTCGAAAGAAATCCAACTCAAATAGCGTATACAAAAGTGTCACATGCGTCTGGTGCGCATGGAAATCGAAACCAAATACAGGTGCCACGAAAGTGCGCAGAAACAAAACTAAGTGCAATGGGTATGCATGAAAACATCTGTCGAGTGCAACGGATGTGCACGACAACAATAACCGGTGCATCTTATATGCACAAAGAATCTCGATTTAGTGCATCTGGTGTGCACAAAATCGCATCTATTGCGCCATATGTGCGTAAAAATCTAAATCAATTGCATAAGGTGCACGAAAACATAAATCCAGTGCACTAGGGTGCACGAAAATGAATATCTAGTATAAAAGTCGAAATCAATGGTATACGACATACACCAATTCAAAATCAAGTATATTGTGGCATAAACACTCATAAACCTGTGCATCCACATGCACAAAACCATATCTATTACTGAAAACTCGTATAAACTATGCCGAAAGGATAAATCAAATCATATGCTCACTATATGTATGAAATCAAAATCAAACATCTCGGGAAGCTTAAGATCGAAATCGAGTGCAATAAATACGCATGAAAACAACAATCAACACAATTGATATATAAAATACGAATCAAGTGCAACAATGGTGCACATAAGAAATACCAATCATAAAATGAAATCCTCAAAATACCAAAATCCAGAACAACGGAAACGTGATATCCGAATCACCGAATCGCAAATCATAAATACTGTCGTCGATGTGCCTCTCCTTTAATGTCGAAGGGTGTCAGTGCATCCAAAACTAGCAGAGCAAGTATCTACTTTCCTCTTGCCCACTGTCTGACATCCACTGCTCTTGGATCCATCTCTCTCTATAGATTACCAGTTATATTTCCTATTGGCTTGATAGACCGATTCGGGGTACTGACGGATACAGTCCCGTTCTGGTGCTTCTCTGAAGATTTCCTGACCAATTAACATGGTCGCTCGTAACGTATCATGTTAATGATGGCAACCTCTGCCACTAAGGGTGTGCCATAAATCCGATCCTGGGTCCAAGTCTTCTCGTGTAGTATTACAGAAAGATCCTATCAGGGTCTCTTTCCCAATCTCGTCTCTGCTAGACTGCCTGGAAGTTGGCACTCTTTACTAAATCCATTTCTTGTTCCGGAATAGCTGCAATCTTTTCATGACTTTTCTCTGGAATTATGGCTGCATTCAACGCCTCTGCATGGCATCCAGTCTCTGATGACAACGGAGTGAAACGTCATCTAGTCAAGATCTCATACGAACATCTTACTCCGCTTTTCTTCAATGCGGACCAATTCGGAATTATCTCTTCGTAGCTATATGAACTGCGCTCCAAACGGCTGCACTCATATCCAGAGTCTCCATTCCAAAGCTACGAACTCGGCATCTCAAATATCCTGTAGTAGGCATCTATCCAAATACATTCTCAGGAACTCGTTCAAATCATCAGAGTTATGCGCTTACGCTCGTCCTTTCTCGATCGACTCACAACATGCCTGTGTGAGGTCCTCTTCTAGCTGAAGTTAGTCAATCCGATGATCTCGCATTAGGTATCCAAACAAACCACATGTCCTAGTCATTCATCAATGGGTGACTAGTGATCTTCTATCACATTCCTAAGTGTAACCTCATGCTGCAATAGCTTTCAAACATCTGGGGTCGATATCTTGTCAGTCGCAGCAATAGCTGTCTCATCCGTCTACACGATAGAAAATGCCTCAATCATCAAGAATAGACGGTACATTAATAGTCATCACATTCTGGCTGGTCTCTAGCTGTGGCCTGATCATCTGGTGTGGATCTACTCTTGCATCAACAAGAAATCTTAGCAAAACAATGCATCAAAATGCTCACGTCAACAGAAAACATAGTAAAATGATATATCAATGCAATCGTATGTCACCGGAATTATGCCCTGGTCAGTCCTCGTTCATGACTAGATCATGCTGACCGTACCTCTAGCCGCTGCTCTCTCTCTCTCTCTCTGCTCGTGTAACCGTGGTAACAGAAACCACAATCCGACATCGATGTGGATAGATCATAGGAACGAATAGAAATACAGTGCCTAAAATATACATCGTAAGGCTTCTTAAGTGGAGTATCATATCGTAAGTATGCCGCGGAACATACATACGGTACGTCACTCTACTTAAGTCACCTACTCCATCAACCAAGGTCAACCTATGCGACGAAAGTTCAGGTCTAATACTCCCTTGGCCAAGTCAAAGTTCCGTAAGGTCAAGTCTATGTTCCGAATATATATATACGCCCTAGACTCCGCATAGTCAAACCTAGACTCGAACCAAAGTTAAACCTAATGCTCTGATACCAACTTCGTCACACCCCAGAAAAGGCACGTAACTCACACTTGAATCACGTGAAGTCTATAGGACCCCACCTAATTCAAGTAAGCCAAAAACCTAGAAATCTAAACCATTTTAGGGGGAAAATAATGGAAGTGCGGTTTTGATAAGGTTTATTGAAATCAAACTTATTCTTGTATATACATAAGTAGTAATATATGAAAACGCTATATTTGTATATAACTTGAAAACCCTTTTTGTCATTTGAAATTCGGGCAGCACTTCCTTTGTAATTTTTAACCTAAAAATGAATACAAGAATAATATATAAGGCATCCCCAAGCGGGAGCTAGCACTTTGCTAATTGACAGAAACAACCATGCAAGATAATATAAATATACAACGCCGAAGGGAGAGAATCAAAACTCAGAAAGAAAGCGAGAAAACTAAGCATCATTAAGAAACTCCCAACAATAAATAATACAAGAGCAAGACTCTAAGGACGAAAGAATATACAAACCGTGGTCATCTAAGTCTACTAAATATACAAGGCTGCTTGATGGAGCAAATCCAAAGTTCAATTCTTCGGGTTTAATCTCTGATTTTGTCCAGAATTCCAACACTCGATGGGTTGTGGTCACTATCTAGTCCTCAATTTCACCTTCTCATATCATAAAATCTCCTAAACCTCATCTTGGAAATTTCCAAGATCACTAAACCATATTTAATCCACTCTAAACTACAAAAAGATATGAGGTATACAAGATTCTAAAGTAAAGGGGTAGGTTTTACCTCATTTGGCAACTCAAGAATTTTCTTGAGTTGCCCAAAGTCATCAAAATCTCCACTTGATAGGTCCATAAAGTTTATAGTGAGCTTGTGCACATATTTAGTAAAGGTAACATGGTGATTTGAGGTGGTTTTTGGGGTGATCATAGGTGGTAGAGGAGATGGAGAATGGGGAGATGAAGAAGAAGAAATGATGTGAAGACAATACGAGAAGAGAGTGAGGTGAAGAAATGTGTGGAAGTGTGTAGAATTTCACTCTCTCTCTCTCTTTATCACCATGATACTTGTCCCATCACTCTCTCTATCTCTCTCATATATTTCCTTTTTCTTCTTTTCTATTTATTTCCAAAACAAAACAAGCCATGTAAATGCAATAAAGCATGATTCAAAACATGAAATAAGTGTTTGCAACATGTTTTGTTGCATGCCATAAACATTAGCAAGATTAATACATAATTATTGAAATTCTAATCGAGTTTAGTATTAAACTCGTATACAAATAGTTATATAATAATTTATAAAATGTCCAAATCAACTAAACACTTTCAAAAACAATAATTCCTATTAATTTTCTGAATATTTTTCAATTTATCGGTATATAATTATACCACTTCATTAAAATCAGTTTCTATAACTTTATAGTGTCTATGAATTTAATCATTTTATTTATTTAAACTTCCAAAAATAATATTTTATTTTCTGAAATGTTACAAGGTATCATGAGCTTCTTTGCGGGTCGTTTGAGTTCTTGCTCAGCCTATTGAAAACTGAAATACCGGATTTGGACGGCCCGTTGATGGGGGTCGTCGTGGTTGCTAGCCGATCGAAGACCGACTTTCGGGGAGCTTCTTCTGATAGTGTTGTGGCACCGAAACTCACAGGTAGGAACATAGTCCCAAAGAACAATCCAGAAGTGCCTTGTGTGACTTACCCTACAGGAATTGAGAAAATAGAGGTCACGTTGAACCCGTAGGTCACTCCTCTGGTTGGGGTAAAGCGTGAGTTGCTGTTTCATGCAATGGATTGAGAAGCCATTGATTTCCTGCACAGAGGCGAAGCACTAAGTTTTAGTATCTCGCATCCAAGGGCAACCATAGTGAACCGCGATTTTGTTCGTGAAACACGACACATGAAGTGTGGAGTGGAAAGAGGAAAACCTCGTCCCACAGGGCGTGGCAGAATATATTCACCGCCGAAAACAGATACGATCTGGGATAGATCTTCTTGCCTGAATTTGTGGGTAGATGCTATTTGGACTTCTCCACCCACCTCTCCTAAGATACCAAGTTGATTTATAGCACCATATATCGGAGGTTTGGACAAATGCGACCATTGTAGCAGACTTCATCAGATTCCCCCTCATTTGTGAAGGGGTTTTGATTGTGGCGACGCTCTTCCCTGTTGGCGTAAGCCCCTGCAGTTAATTACGTTATCGTATTGCGATAACCACTTTCTCCTTCTCCAGCAGCTCACTTCGTGTCATGTGTATTTTTGTTTGTTTTGGTTGCCCGTGGATTGTATACGGAGACTAGTTTATGTCGTCGCCCGTAGGGCATGGATTAGTCCAAATCCGTATATTTTAGATTTGGGGTTTTGAATTTAAGTTATATTTTTCCTTTAGTTCAAAAATATTTTGTTTGGTTTAAGAATTGTTAATCTAATTTGAGATTAAGATCAACTTAAACATATGAGCATTTGGGCCCAATTTATTTTTTTAAACTAAGGAAACATTAGTCTTATTTGAGACTAAAATTAACTTAGCAATAATTTAAGGATGCTTAAATTTTATTAAGGTCCAATAACAGAGCATTTGGGCTCAACTGCAAGAAACTTAGCCAATTTGGACTTAGTCTGCTCGGTCTTTTTTTTTGTTCAAAAGTGCTAAGCACTTATTTGGGCTCTGTTTGTTTAACCCCCTCCCACCTTTTATGCAAAAGTGCTAAGCACTTGTTCGACACTCGGGCGCTCACATAGGTATCATATGAAGCCTTCAGTTATGGGCGCTGCCCAATCAGTGCTAAGCACTTTTTATACGGCGTCCACGTGAAGAGCACGTGCGACGCTGGGCGCTGCCCAATCAGTACTAAGCACTCAACCGTTTTGGTTATATATGAAGTGCTAAGACTTTTGTGTGGCGCCCACGTAAACAACACGTGCAGCATTGGGCGATGTCCAATCAGTGCTAAGCACTCAGCCATTTTGGCTATATATGAAGTGCTTAGCACATTTATTCAGCGCTCACGAATATTTCACGTGAGACGCTGACCTTCTGCTTTGGGCTCCCACATGTTATTCACGTAAGGCGTTGGGCCCTGTTGGAAGGGCGTCCACGTGGGAAACACGTGAGGCGCTAAACTCTTTTCTTTTCTAGAGATTAAATCTCTGTTAATGCCATTTTGGCTATTAATGATCATCAAGATCTTTATTTTGAAGACCTTGGCTCGTTTTTTCTTCATTGGAGAACTAAGTTCTTCTTTTATTTTTATAAGAACTAAGTTCTTTATATAGGGTTAAACCCTAATTTCTGAGGAATTAAATTCCCAGAACATATGTTCTTTTCTTTTTTCTTTTTTTAACCTAGTTCTTTTATGAATCTTTTATTCCTAAGAACAAGATCTTCCCAATGAGAATTAAATTCTCAACTTGTGGGAGACTTGTCTTGTGGAACTATGATCCAGAGAAAGAACTAAGTTCATTGAGAAGGGTTAAACCCTTAGATAGGTAAAAAGAGATATTTTGATCTATGTGTTTTCTTTACCCATGGTTTTGAGAAGGAAAGTCTTTTTCTTTTATTGAGAATTAAATTTTCTGTTATTTTTAAAGCTTTCTGTATTTTTTCAGAAGCTTATGGAGGTTCCCTCTATATGAGACTTGAAGTCTCGGGTCCTTTATATAGTGGAGACAAATTATTAATTTGTTTCGACAAAATCTTTTATTGAGAGATTCTAATTGATTTAATTGGACTCAAAATTTGTTTAGGGAATTTTACCCACCGTTGGATTTTTGATCCAAGGATTTCTGTTATACGGAATATGTTTTTTTTTTGTTTTTAACAAGATTGGGGAAATATTTTCCCATATACAGAATTTATTCTGTCAAACGGTGATTTTTAATCAACATTGGATTTTTTATCAAAGGGCTCTATATTTTACAGAGAACAATCTTTTTTATTTGTAAAGATTGAGGAAAAATATTCCTCAGAATAGAATTTAATTCTATTGTTTGATGATTTGTCATCACCACTGGATCTTTGATCCAACGGATCTGTTTAACAGAGAGTATCCCAACATTTTGTTAGGGAAATATCCTCATGAAGAATTTAATTCTACCGATATGAACTTGGGCACCGCACACACTGTTTGTACACATGGGCACCACTTAAGAATTTAATTCTTATTTACGATTGGTGCTCATGTGCTTTGCACATTGGCGCCCACGTGAGATTCGCGTGCGGCGCCACCATAAGATTTAATCATAAGGGGTTGGCGCTAGTGCCCTCATAAGACGTTGCCTCAACAAAATTTAATAGAGCTTGGCTCTTTTTATTATGTTTAAATATTGGGGAACAAGTGATATTGGATTAAATCGTCTGGCTTTTGCCTAACGACATATATTTAGTTCCGAATAACCGTTATTATGCACCAAGTTTTAAAATGAAATATCTTTATTTTTATTTTATAAAGTGAGATGTACATTTTGAAAATTGTGTTATAAACATTTACCTTTATCAGTTGAGGATAAGGTAAGGTGCATTGAATAATGGTGTAAAACATTCTTAACCAAGAAACAATTTTCAACTTAAAATACACAAAATTTGAGTTAGTATACTCTTGGGACTTATACATGGAGATGTATATTGTCCAGTGTCCTTCGGGACAAAGGGTTGATACTCTTACTTCATTTAGGTTTACCTGTAAGTTCTCTGGTTTTAGACACGCATTCGTTGTAATGCAAGGTCCAAAGATCTTGAGAAGTTTATAGGTATAAGAATAAAGTAAAGAACCATACGTTGGAAGCATCAGGATTCTTTGAGGTGATTGAAGATGTAGATACTTTTGCTAGGTATTCCATCATAGTATCAAGAACTTGATTCTCTCACAGATTACTCATCCGTGGACGCGCTCCATAATAAGTAATGTTGTATTGGCTCCTTTTCCATTAGGTAATATGCACTGGAAACAGCTGCATGACATTTGAATCTGTTTCCATCTAAATTAGTGCCTTGATTCTATATGGATATAGAATGGATGCATATCATAAAGTTGTTAAGATATGGAGTTATCTGGTTTCTGTTTAACAGCATAATCCGGACAAACTCGAGGCATGCTTCGGTAATAGCGGTTTGTGGATTATCCCAAACATTCGCTAGGATTTTGTTTCTACCATTTTCAAGATCAAAAGTTACATTGTTCTTGACTCGCCACCATTTTATAAAAGAATCTTTTTCAAAAGAAACTAGTGGAAGTATGGTAGAATTGGAAGTGATTCCAAAAACCACAAACGATTACCGAAAATTTAATAGAACCTAAGAATTCATTTGGTCTTGACAAACCATTATTCACTCCACTGATTTTAGTAGGTGGCCTCAGACACCCGAGAGATACTTCGGTTTTCTCATAAACGGTGACAAGGAGGTCGACATCATGGTAATGATGACCCTACTACTCATCAGTGGGTCATAAGAAGTGGTAACTTCCAGGTGACCAGATGCTTCATATCCAAGATGGACTCCACGCACTTTAGCAAATCATGGATTTTGGATTTTGCTGGGTGCTCCTGAAGGGGGTAAAACCCATTACGAGCAGGTAGATCTTTCGAGATTTGTGCATGTGGAAAGGTGCTAACCTAATAAGGCTAGACTTATTGTAAAGAGTTTTCATCAATATCCGTTGTGGATTGTGATGTGGCTTTTACTTCAGTGCCTATACTAAAGTCCATATGGATATGAGTTGACACTACTATTCCCCCTACTTATTATCAACAAGTCATAGGAAATGATAACTTCCAGGTGACCAGGTGATTCATACCCAACATGGACTCCACGCACTTCAGCAAATCATGGATTTCTGATTTTTGCTGGGTACTCCTGAAGGGTTAAAATCCATTAGTATCAAGTAGATCTTTTGAGATCTGTGCAGGTGGAAAGGTACTAACCTGATAAGGCTAGACTTGTTGTAAAGAGTTTTCATCAAGTACACGTTATGGATTATGATGTGACTTTTACTTCGATGTCTACGCTGAAGTCCATATGGATATGATTTGGCGCTGATGCAGTTCATGTCTATGAAATTTGGCAGGTGGGTGATTATAATGTCTTTCCAAATAGGATTTTGGAAGTGTACGTGTATATAACTCTGCCAGAGAATTATTGTAGTCAGTGGGAGCAGTAGAAGGTGTGCAAGTTGCTTATGTCTATTCATAAACTAAAGTAAGGATAGCGGAAACGGATCATCTGTTTTGATGTGACAGTCTGTCAAGCCCCGCTTCCCGGTATACGGTGAAAGGAACGCGACTGGCCGCTACATATTTATTATGAAGTAAACACGCTAAGCGTATCTAAGAAATATAAGTAAAATTCCCAAGAGACAATGAGAATATATATATATATATTGAACAACAACTTTATTTGTTAACATTCTTTTTAGAATACATATGAAAAGTAAATACATGGAATGGAAAGCAATGCCTAAACAGTGGCATAACAGAAATGGAAAATACAGAATGTAAATGTCTACAAGGAACTAGAGCTCTGGGTCGAGGGCTGGCTAATCCAAGTCCTCGAAGGTGGGCCCGATCTCCTGAATGTTCGAATCACCTGAAGACATTCCAAAAAAAAGAAAGAGAATGTCGTCAGCGAACAAATCGCTCGGTAAGTCCCAAAGAGGAGGGAGCAGTAGAATAGACACACACAGAAAGAGTATAACTATTATAATATTGTTCGTTATGTTAACGTAGTTGTTTGTACCTTGGTACAGAAGATGCTAGTGTATATGAGAGGAGTCTCACTTTCCCCAGAGACTAAGGTATCAGGAGTACAAGGCTCCGTCGATAATTCTACGGAACAACGGCATGGATGTAATTACGTCTTAAGTGACCACCTCGTGCAACCTATAACATGTTCCGTACCGGTCTACCCCCTATAAACCCCACGATGTCTTGTTTGTATTGTTTGTATTGTCTCGTCTTGTAAATTGAATTGTATAGATGGATGACTTGTTGAAACCATGATATCAGTAATGGAATGGATATAATGGATGAATATGTAGATGGAATACTTCCATGGTTCGCTTCAGTCAATATAGATTGATTAGATTGAACAGATTGAATATATAGATTCATAGATTCATGTTGAATTGTAGTTTATTCTTGAATCATATTCAAGCCAGATTTATTATATCGGGACTCAGTCTGAGTCAGACAATTAGAAAGAAATTGAATCCTGAATTATGTTTTGGTGCTATCGGTAACTGCTGCACATGGACGGCAGGATTTATGTCTTTTTCAAAGACAATTACCGTGTTGATAACACCGTTTGTTAAGTTGTCTAGCTTAAATAGGCAAGCACCCACATCTCAGGCTCTCTGAGGCTCAAGAGACCGGTCCCGCATAAACCTATGTTTACTAGGGTCCTTATTGTAATTTAGTATAACTCGAGAGGGTTTTATGTAAAATAGTTTTGTTGTATTTTCAAAATACACCTAAAGTATTTTATTATCTTCTTTAGAGTTTTCATAGATGTATATTTTATCAATGTGACATGTTTAGTGAATAAAACCTAATTTCATAATATATGTTTTTTATATGTAATATTGGATTTGTATGGTATTTACTTGTAAATTGAATGTTTTTCTTGAATTTTGGAAATGTGGAATATTATAAATATTAAAAATAGATATTTTGATATTAATTACATATATATTTATTTATTAAAAATAAAAGTTTTATTTCTAATAGAAATCACATTTTCTAAAGAAATTGTATTTTAAATCTTTCGAGATCGTTTGCTCCTTGCGAAGATCTGCATCTCACTCTACTATGCCCGAGGATGTGCGATAATCCGCAGCATCTTGAATGGGTTCCCCGAAATGGGTTGTAGAGGCGCAATTGCAAAGATTTGTTAAAATACACATCTTGTAGAAAAAAGTTTTTATAAGTTAGAGATAGTTATGTGTAAAATCGTATTTTTTTCCATATTTATGTTCCCAAATTCCATCGTGTTATATTACATATGAGTGTTGTGAGGAGGTAAGTCATTACCTCATGAGTTTTCTATGGTAATACAGTTAAAAGGTATAAACATGTCTATATGAAACATAAAGTTATTTTAATGTAAAAATGGAATAAAACTTACTACGGTTATTATTTTGATGTCAAACTTATTCTATTGTCTTCTTTAATGTTTAATGGTCATTACATAAGAGTTTGGTATTATTGTTTTTAAGAAAAATAGAGCTTTTTAAGGAAAAACCGAATCGGATGTCGGATTAACTCCGCTTCCGTCGGGTTTTAGTTTTGAAAATTTTTAGAATAGAGAAAAGAAGAAGTAGTAGGGACTTACAGGTTATATGACTAGAAGAGATAAGGAGGAAGATATGGGAGGTGCCGGTGTGTCGTTTCGTTCTCGGAATCTTCTCGGATTGCCGTCGTAAGTTCGTCGGAGCTTCGCCCGTTTGCTAACTCCACTTGCACACAAAAGACTTGGGAATTTTTTTGAGAGTTTGGGCAGGGATTTGTGAGTGAGGGGGGTGATTTGAGGGGTGGTATTTATAGGAAAAATCCAGGGTTTAGGGTAGTGAAAGGGTGTATTAAAAATTTGTATTAAAATGGATTAAATGGGTGTTTTAATTTGCTCTGTAAATGTGCAGGGAATTTAAATAATACAGGGGTTATGGAGGGAGTTCGAAGGTCGCAACAGGAAAAGGAAATTGGGGTTTCGTCTGAGTCGGACCGGCGGCGCCGGTCGAGTCGGTCGAGTCGCCGGCCCGAGTCGGCCGAGTCGGGCCGCGTCTCCTTGCCACGTGTCCCCGTCACTTCGTCTTGACTTGTGGACCCGTTTGTTTATTCTGTAACTTACCCTATTACGTGTAGTGCACATGTAGACTCTTGGGCTTCTAAATGATTAAAAGATATTAAAATAAAAATAATATGTGGATGATGGGATTTGAACTCTGGTGCTTTGGTTCAGCAGTGCAAGGTCTTACCAATGAGCTACAAGCTCCTTCTTACTGTTCAAAAGCAAATCAAACTTATAACTTGTGCTCAGGCTCAAGTACCCTTTTTTGTATTTTTGAAAAATTCGTACAGAAAGTTAGGGTTGTTACATGTTACCCTCCTTATAAAAATTTCGTCCTCGAAATTTGTAAAAGGAAAGTGTAATGGATTCAAGGAAAGTTTGGTGGTATAACTATTGGTAGTGTATGAAAAATGTGTGAAGGAATGAAAGAATGCGAAAGATTTGAAAAGAGTTGAGGAAATTTCCAGGGTTACCTTGGTCTACGGCGTATGCTTCTTCGGCCGCTAAAAGGAAAGCCTGACGCCGTGGTACATTCTTCCTAATTGGAGTCACATTCCTCTGTCCTTGGGGCATGTTTCTCTACCCTCGAGGCATGTTCCTCAGTGCCTGATGGAATTGGAGAGTAAGCTATGCAGGTGGTGGATCTGGGAGTGCAAGACGAGGTGCAGGAGCCTGGATAGCTGGCCGTTGCGGGTAGTTGGTGGGTGTGTAATCTGGGTTGCGTCTATAAGGACAGTTTCTAATTTCATGATTGGATGCACCACAAACTAGGCACAGGCCGTTTGCGCACCTACAGTCCTTCCACAAATGTCCTTCTCTCTTGCAGTAGAAACAAAAGTCTGGACTCGACTGGTTATTGGTTTCTTCCGGTCTTCTGGGTTCAACAGTTGTCCTTGAAGAGGCTCCTCCTGCCATCTGGTTGGTTGGGCGCTTAACTTCGGAAGATTGAGGTCTGCCCTTATTCTTCACTACTGCCTCTTATCTTCGGGCAGCCTTCAAAGCCAAATCATGGGTTGGGAAATCCCCTGTAGCTAATGCTTCTTGGATTTCCTAGTCCAACCCTTGTTGAAATCTTCTAGCCCTGATCTCAGCAGTCAGTATCAAGTGTGTCCGAATCGACTGAGCATGGTAAACTCAGCACCGTATTCATCCACTAATTTAGTCCACATCGAACCCTATTATAAGTGAATGAATTGTTGTTCCATGTCGAACATGGCAGTCTCTGGGAATTACTTTGCGTCGAACATGTCATGGAAAATCTTCCATTTGATGGATTGATCAAGACGGCTTCCTTCCGCCTTCCACCAAACCAGTGCATTGTCCGTGAGCTGTAGCTTTGCAACTCGGACCCAAGCTATCTCTGGCACTTGTGCCACTGCCAGATCATCTTTAATGCCTTGAGCCCATTCCTCAGATTCTAGAGGGGTCTCCTTTCCTGAGAATTGTTTGGGGGTGCAAAGCTCTGAATTGCTTCACGCCAGGTGCTTCTGCCTCAGGACGGTTCATTAGAATAGCAGTCTGCTGCTACTGTCCTTCTAGGAAGCTGCGGATTACCTCAAGCAGAACCGTCTGCTCGTTGATCGGAGCAGCGATAGCAGGTGTGAGTGGTAGTGGTGGGAGAGTGTTGTTGACAATCGTGCTGGTGTTGTTTGGGGAATCCATAACCTTGAAAGAAAATTTTGGTTTAGGATAGATTCAAAGTATATGAAATGATAATATTCAAGGAATATGAATTGTAAATAATGTTTTCAATTGTTGGTTCTTGTGTTATATTGCTTAGGTTGTCCACGCAGAACTGAACTACATGGTAGGGTTCCATACAGCTCGTATACAAATAGTTATATAATAATTTATAAAATGTCCAAATCAACTAAACACTTTCAAAAACAATAATTCCTATTAATTTTCCGAATATTTTTCAATTTATCGGTATATAATTATACCATTTCATTAAAATCGGTTTCTATAACTTTATAGTGTCTATGAATTTAATCATTTTTTTTATTTAAACTCCCAAAAATAATATTTTATTTTCTGAAATGTTACAAGGTATCACGAGCTTCTTTACGGGCCGTTTGAGTTCTTGCTCGGCCTATTGAAAACTGAAATACCGGATATGGACGGCCCGTTGATGGGGGTCGTTGTGGTTGCTAGCCGATCGAAGACCGACTTTCGGGGAGCTTCTTCTGATAGAGTTGTGGCACCGAAACTCACAGGTAGGAACATAGTCCCAAAGAACAACCCAGAAGTGGCTTGTGTGACTTACCCTACAGGAATTGAGAAAATAGAGGTCGCGTTGAACCCGTAGGTCACTCCTCTGGTTGGGGTAAAGCGAGAGTTGCTGTTTTATGCAATGCATTGAGAAGCCATTGATTTCCTGCACAGAGGCAAAGCACCAAGTTTTAGTATCTCGCATCCAAGGGCAACCATAATGAACCGCGATTTTTTTCGTGAAACACGACACATGAAGTGTGGAGTGGAATGAGGAAAACCTCATCCCACAGGGCGTGCTAGAATATATTCACCGCCGAAAATAGAAACAATCTGGGATAGATCTTCTTGCCTGAATTTGTGGGTAGATGCTATTTGGACTTTTCCACCCACCTCTCCGAAGATACCAAGTTGATTTATAGCACCATATATCGGAGGTTTGGACAAATGCGACCATTGTAGCAGACTTCATCAGATTCCCCCTCATTTGTGAAGGGTTTTTGATTGTGGGGACGCTCTTCCATATTGGCGTAAGCCCTTGCAGTTAATTACGTTATCGCATTGCAATAACCACTTTCTCCTTCTCCAGCAGCTCGCTTCGTGTCGTGTATATTTTTGTTTGTTTTGGTTGCCCGTGGATTGTATACGGAGACTAGTTTATGTCGTCGCCCGTAGGGCGTGGATTAGTCCAAATCCGTATATTTTAGATTTGGGGTTTTGAATTTAAGTTATATTTTTCCTTTAGTTCAAAAATATTTTGTTTGGTTTAAGTATCGTTAATCTAATTTGAAATTAAGATCAACTTAGACATATGAGCATTTGGGCCCAATTTATTTTTTTTAACTAAGGATACATTAGTCTTATTTGAGACTAAAATTAACTTAGCAATAATTTAAGGATACTTAAATTTTATTAAGGTCCAACAACAGAGCATATGGGCTTAACTGCAAGAGACTTAGCCAATTTGGACTTAGTCTGCTCGGTCTTTTTTCTTGTTCAAAAGTGCTAAGCACTTATTTGGGCTCTGTTTGTTTAACCCCCTCCCACCTTTTATGCAAAAGTGCTAAGCACTTGTTCGACGCTCTGGCGCTCACATAGGTATCATATGAAGCCTTCAGTTATGGGCGCTGCCCAATCAGTGCTAAGCACTTTTTATACGGCGTCCACGTGAAGAGCACGTGAGACGCTGGGCGCTGCCCAATCAGTACTAAGAACTCAACCGTTTTGGCTATATATGAAGTGCTAAGACTTTTGTGTGTCGCCCACGTAAACAACACGTGCGGCGTTGGGCACTGTCCAATCAGTGCTAAGCACTCAGCCGTTTTGGCTATATATGAAGTGCTAAGCACTTTTATTCAGCGCTCACGTATATTTCACGTGAGACGCTGCCCTTCTGCTTTGGGCGCCCACATGTTTTTCACGTGAGGCGCTGGGCGCTGTTGGAAGGGCGTCCACGTGGGAAACACGTGAGGTACTAAACTCTTTTCTTTTTTAGAGATTAAATCTCGGTTAATGCCATTTTGGCCATTAATGATCATCAAGATCTCTATTTTGAAGACCTTGGCTCGTTTTTTCTTCATTAGAGAACGAAGTTCTTGTTTTCTTTTTATAAGAACTAAGTTCTTTATATAAGGTTAAACCCTAATTTCTGAGGAATTAAATTCCCAAAACATATGTTCTTTTTCTTTTTTCTTTTTTTTTTAACCTAGTTCTTTTCTGAATCTTTTATTCCCAAGAACAAGATCTTCCCAATGAGAATTAAATTCTCAACTTGTGGGAGATTTGTCTTGTGGAACTATGATCCAGAAAAAGAACTAACTTCTTTAAGAAGGGTTAAACACTTAGATAGGTAAAAAGAGATATTTTGATCTCTGTGTTTTCATTACCAATGGTTTTGAGAAGAAAAGTCTTTTTCTTTTATTGAGAATTAAATTTTCTCTTATTTTGAAAGCTTTCTGTATTTTTTCATAAGCTTATGGGGGCTTCCCTCTATATGAGACTTGAAGTCTCGGGTCCTTTATATAGTGGAGGCAAATTATTAATTAGTTTCGACAAAATCTTTTATTGAGAGATTCTAATTGATTTAATTGGACTCAAAAAATTTTTATGGAATTTTACCCTCCGTTGGATTTTTTATTCAAGGATTTCTGTTATACGGAATATGTTTTTTTTTTTAACAAGATTGTGGAAATATTTTCCCATATATACAGAATTTATTCTGTCAAACGGTGATTTTTAATCAACATTGGATTTTTGATCCAAGGGCTCTATATTTTACAGAGAACAATCTTTTTTGTTTGTTAAGATTAAGGAAAAATATTCCTCAGAATAGAATTTAATTCTATTGTTTGATGATTTGTCATCACCACTGGATCTTTGATCCAACGGATCTGTTTAACAGAGAGTATCCCAACATTTTGTTAGGGAAATATCCTCATGTAGAATTTAATTCTACTGATATGAACTTGGGCGCCGCGCTCACCTGTTGTACACGTGGGCACCACTAAAGAATTTAATTCTTATTTTCGATTGGTGCTCCTGTGCTTTGCACATTGGCACCGACATGAGATTCACGTGCGGCGCCACCATAAGATTTAATCATAAGGGGTTGGCGCTGGCGTCCTCGTGAGACGCTGCCTTAACAAAATTTAATAGAGCTTAGCTCTTTTTATTATGTTTAAATATTAGGGAACATGTGATATTGGATTAAATCGTCTGGCTTTTGCCTAACGACATATATTTAGTTCCGAATAACCGTTGTTATGCACCAAGTTTTAAAATGGAATATCTTTATTTTTATTTTATAAAGTGAGATGTACACTTTTAAAATTGTGTTACAAACATTTACCTTTATCAGTTGAGGATAAAGTAAGGTGCATTGAATAATGGTGTAAAACATTCTTAACCAAGAAACAATTTTCAACTTAAAATACACCAAATTTGAGTTAGTATACTCTTGGGACTTATACATGGAGATGTATATTGTCCAGTGTCTTTCGGGACAAAGGGTTGGTACTCTTACTTCATTCAGGTTTACCTGTAAGTTCTCTGGTTTTAGACACGCATTCGTTGTAATGCAAGGTCCAAAGATCTTGAGAAGTTTATAGGTATAAGAATAAAGTAAAGAACCATACGTTGGAAGCATCGGGATTCTTTGAGGTGATCGAAGATGTAGATAGTTTTGCTAGGTATTCCATCATAGTATCAAGAACTTGATTCTCTCATAGATTACTCATCCGTGGACGCGCTCCATAATAAGTAATGTTGTATTGGCCCCTTTTCCATTAGGTAATATGCACTGGAAACAGCTGCATGACATTTGAATCTGTTTCCATCTAAATTAGTGCCTTGATTCTATATGGATATAGAATGTTTGCATATCATAAAGTTGTTAAGATATGGAGTTATCTGGTTTCTGTTTAAAAGCATAATCCGGAAAAACTCGAGGCATGCTTCGGTAATAGCGGTTTGTGGATTATCGCAAACATTCGTTAGGGTTTTGTTTCTACCATTTTCAAGATCAAAAGTAACATTGTTCTTGACACGCCACCATTTTATAAAAGAATATTTTTCAAAAGAAACTAGTGGAAGTATGGTAGAATTGGAAGTGATTCCAAAAACCACAAACGATTACCGAAAATTTAATAGAACCTAAGAATTCAATTGGTCTTGACAAACCATTATCCACTCCGCAGATTTTAGTAGGTGGCCTCAGACACCCGAGAGATATTTCAGTTTTCTCGTAAACGGTGACAAGGAGGTCGGCATCATGGTAATGATGACCCTACTACTCATCAGTGGGTCATAAGAAATGGTAACTTCCAGGTGACCAGATGCTTCATATCCAAGATGGACTCCACGCACTTTAGCAAATCATGGATTTTGGACTTTGCTGGGTGCTCCTGAAGGGGGTAAAACCCATTACGAACAGGTAGATCTTTCGAGATTTGTGCAGGTGGAAAGGTGCTAACCTAATAAGGCTAGACTTATTGTAAAGAGTTTTCATCAATACCCGTTGTGGATTGTGATGTGGATTTTACTTCAGTGCCTATACTAAGGTCCATATGGATATGAGTTGACACTACTATTCCCCCTACTTGTTATCAACAAGTCATGGGAAATGGTAACTTCCAGATGACCAGGTGTTTCATACCCAACATGGAATCCACGCACTTCAGTAAATCATGGATTTCTGATTTTTGCTGTGTACTCCTGAAGGATTAAAACCCATTAGTAGCAAGTAGATCTTTTGAGATATGTGCAGGTGGAAATGTACTAACCTGATAAGGCTAGACTTGTTGTAAAGAGTTTTCATCAAATACCTGTTATGGATTATGATGTGACTTTTACTTCGGTGTCTATGCTGAAGTCCACATGGATATGATTTGGCACTGATGCAGTTCTTTTCTATGAAATTTGGTAGGTGGGTGATTATAATGTCTTTCCAAATGGGATTTTGGAAGTGTAGGTGTATATGACTCTGCCAGAGAATTATTGTAGTCAGTGGGAGCAGTAGAAGGTATGCAAGTTGCTTATGTCTATTCATAAACTAAAGTAAGGATAGCGGAGATGGATCATCTGTTTTGATGTGACAATCTGTCAAGCCCCGCTTCCCGGTATACGGTGATAGGAACGCGTCTTGCCACTACATATTTACTCTGATGTAAACACTCTAAGCGTATCTAAGAAATATAAGTAAAATGCACAAGAGACAATGACAATAGATATATATTGAACAACAACTTTATTTATTAACATTCTTTTTTGAATACATCTGAAAAGTAAATACATAGAATGGAAAGCAATGCCTAAACAGTGGCATAACAGAAATGGAAAATACAGAATGTAAATGTGTACAAGGAACTAGAGCTCCGGGTCGAGGGCTGGCTAATCCAAGTCCTCGAAGGTGGGCTCGATCTCGTGAAGGTCCGAATCACCTGAAGACATTCCAAAGAAAAGAAAGAGATAGTCGTCAGCGAACAAATCGCTCGGTAAGTCCCAAAGAGGAGGGAAGAGTAGAATAAACACAGAGACAGAGGGAGAGAGAGTGTAACTATTATAATATTGTTTGTTATGTTAATGTAGTTGTTTATAGCTTGGTACAGAAGATGCTAGTGTATATGAGAGGAGTCTCACTTTCCCCGGAGACTAAGGTATCAGAAGTAAAAGGCTCCGTCGATAATACCACGGAACAACGGCATGGATATAATTACGTCTTAAGTGACCACCTCGTGCCACCTTTAACATGTTCCGTACCGGTCTACCCCTTATAAACTCCGCGATGTCTTGTTTGTATTGTTTGTATTGTATTGTCTTGTAAATTGAATTGTATAGATGGATGACTTGTCGAAACCATGATATCAGTAATGGAACGGATATAATGGATGAACATGTAGATGGAATACATCCATGGTTCGGTTCAGTCAATATAGATTGATTATATTGAACAGATTGAATATATAGATTCATAGATTCATGTTGAATTGTAGTTTATTCTTGAATCATATTCAAGCCAGATTTATTATATCGAGACTCAGTCTGAGTCAGACAATTAGAAAGAAATTGAATCCTGAATTATGTTTTTGTGCTATCGGTAACTGCTGCACATGGACGGCAGGATTTATGTCTTTTTCAAAGACAATTACCGTGTTGATAACACCGTTTGTTAAGTTGTCTAGCTTAAATAGGCAAGCACCCATATCTCAGGCTCTCTGAGGCTCAAGAGACAGGTCCCGCTTAAACCTATTTTTATTAGGGTCCTTATTGTAATTTAGTATAACTCGAGAGGGTTTTATGTAAAATAGTTTTGTTGTATTTTCAAAATACACCTCAAGTATTTTATTATCGTCTTTAGAATTTTAATTGATGTATATTTTATCAATGTGACATTTTAGTGAATAAAACCTAATTTCCATAATATATGATATTTATTTGTAATATTGGATTTGTATGGTATTTTCTTGTAAATTGAATGTTTTTCTTGAATTTTGGAAATGTGGAATAATATAAATATTAAAAATAGATATTTTGATATTAATTACATATATATTTATTTATTAAAAATAAATGTTTTATGTATAATAGAAATCACATTTTCTAAAGAAATTGTATTTTAAATCTTTCGAGATCTTATGCTCATTGCGAAGATCTGCATCTCACTCGACTAAGCCCGAGGATGTGCGATAATCTGCACGATCCTGAATGGGTTCCCCGAAATGGGTTGTATAGGCGCAATTACAAAGATTTGTTAAAATACAAATCTTGTAGAAAAAGGTTTTTATAAGTCGGAAGTAGTTATGTGTAAAATCGTATTTTTTTCCAAATCTATGTTCCTAAATTCCATCGTGTTATGTTACATATGAATGTTGTGAGGAGGTAGGTCATTACATCATGATTTTTCTATGGTAATACGGTTAAAAGGTATAAATATGTCTATATGAAACATAAAGTTATTTTAATATAAAAATGGAATAAAACTTACTACGGTTATTATTTTGATGTCAAACTTATTCTGTTGTCTTCTTTAATATTTAATGGTCATTACATAAGAGTTTGGAATTATTGTGTTTAAGAAAAATAGAACTTTTTATGGAAAAACCGAATCGGATGTCGGATTAACTCCGCTTCCGTCGGGTTTTAGTTTCGAAAATTTTTAGAATAGAGAAAAGAAGAAGAAGTAGGGACTTATAGGTTATATGACTAGAAGAGAGAAGGAGGAAGATATGGGAGGTGCCGGTGCGTCGTTTCGTTCTAGGAATCTCCTCGGATTGCCGTCGGAAGTTCGTCGGCTCGTTTGCTAACTCCTTGCTAACTCCACTTGCACACAAAAGACTTGGGAATTTTCTTGAGAGTTTGGGCAGGGATTTGTGAGTAAGGAGGTGATTTGAGTGGTGGTATTTATAGGAAAAATCCACGGTTTAGGGTAGTGAAAGGGTGTATTAAAAATTTGTATTAAAATGGATTAAATGGGTGTTTTAATTTGCTCTGTAAATGTGTAGGGAATTTAAATAATACAGGGTTTATGGGGGGAGTTCAAAGGTCGCAACAGGAAAAGGAAATTGGGGTTTCGTCTGAGTCGGACCGGCGCCGCCGGCCGAGTCGGTCGAGTCGCCGGCCCGAGTCGGCCGAGTCGGGCCGCGCCTCCTTGCTACGTGTCCCTGTCGCTTCGTCTTGACTTGGGGACCCGTTAGTTTATTCTGTAACTTACACTATTATGTATAGTGCACATGTATACTCTTGGGCTTCTAAAAGATTAAAAGAAATTAAAATAAAAATAATGTGTGGCTGATGGGATTTGAACTCTGTTGCTTTGGTTCAGCAGTGCAAGGTCTTACCAACGAGCTACAAGCTCTTTCTTGCCGTTCAAAAGCAAATCAAACTTATAACTTATGCTCAGGCTCAAGTACTCTTTTTTGTATTTTTTGAAAAATTCTTACAGAAAGTTAGGGTTGTTATATGTTACCCTCCTTATAAAAATTTCGTCCTAGAAATTTGTAAAAGGAAAGTGTAACGGATTCAAGGAAAGTTTGGTGGTATAACTATTGGTGGTGTATGAAAAATGTGTGAAAGAATGAAAGAATGTGAAAGATTTGAAAAGAGTTGAGGAAATTACCAGGGTTACCTTGGTCTACGGCCTCTGCTTCTTCGGACGCTAAAAGGAAAGCCTGACGCCGTGGTACATTCTTCCTAATTTAAGGCACATTCCTCTGTCCTTGGGGCATGTTTCTCTACCCTCGAGGCATGTTCCTCAGTGCCTGATAGAATTGGCGAGTAGGCTGTGCAGGTGGTGGATCTGGGAGTGCAAGACGAGGTGCAGGAGCCTGGATAGCTGGCCGTTGCGGGTAGTTGGTGGGTGTGTGATCTGGGTTGCGTCTATAAGGACAGTTTCTAATTTCGTGATTGGATGCACCACAAACTAGGCACAGGCCTTTTCCGCGCCTACATTCCTTCCACAAATGTCCTTCTCTCTTGCAGTAGAAACAACAGTCTGGACTCGACTGGTTATTGGTTTCTTCCGGTCTTCAGGGTTCAACAGTTGTCCTTGAAGAGGCTCCTCCTGCAATCTGGTTGGCAGGGTGGTTAACTCTGGAAGATTGAGGTCTGCCCTTATTCTTCACTACTGCCCCGTATCTTCGGGCAGCCTTCAAAGCCAAATCATTGGTTGGGAAATCCCCTGTAGCTAATGCTGCTTGGATTTCCTGGTCCAACCCTTGCTGAAATCTTCTAGCCCTGATCTCAGCAGTTAGTATCAAGTGTGCCGCGAATCGACTGAGCATAGTGAACTCAGCACCGTATTCATCCACTAATTTGGTCCACATCGAACCCTGTTGTTGTAAGTGAATGAACTGATGTTCCATGTCGAACCTGGCAGTCTCTGGGAATTACTTTGCGTCGAACATGTCGCGGAAAATCTTCCATTCAATGGATTGATCAAGACGGCTTCCTTCCGTCTTCCACCAAACCCGTGCATTGTCCGTGAGCCGTAGCTTTGCAACTCGAACCCAAGCTATCTCTGGCACTTGTGCCGCTGCCAGATCATCTTTAATGCCTTGAGCCCATTCCTCAGATTCTAGAGGGCTCTCCTTTCCTGAGAATTGTTTGGGGGTGCAATTCTCTGAATTGCTTCACCCCAGGTGTTTCTGCCTCGGGACGGTTCATTAGAATAGCAGTCTGCTGCTACTGTCCTTCTAAGAAGCTGCGGATTGCCTCAAGCAGAACCTTCTGCTCGTTGATCGGAGCAGCGATGGCAGGTGTGAGTGGTAGTGGTGGGAGAGTGTTGTTGACATTCGTGCTGGTGTTGTTTAGGGAATCCATAACCTTGAAAGAAAATTTTGGTTTAGGATAGATTCAAAGTATATGAAATGACAAGATTCAAGGAATATGAATTGTTGAGAATGTTTTCAATTGTTGGTTCTTATGTTATATTGCTTAGGTTGTCCACGCAGAACTGAACTACATGGTAGGGTTCCATACAGCTCGGACCTGCATGGGCCACCAACAAAACCTGTCACGCCCCACTTCCTGGTATACGGTGAAGGGGACGCGACTGGCCGCTACGTATTTACTCTGAAGTAAACACGCTAAGCGTATCTAAGCAATATAAGTAAAATGCACAAGAGATAATGACAATTGATATATATTGAACATCAACTTTATTTATTAACATTCTTTTTACAGTACATCTGAAAAGTAAATACATGGAATGGAAAGCAATGCCTAAACAGTGGCATAACAGAAATGAAAAATACAGAATGTAAATGTGTACAAGGAACTAGAGCTCCGGGTCGAAGGCTGGCTGATCCAAGTCATCGAAGGTGGGCTCGGTCTCCTGAAGGTCCGAATCACCTGACGACATTCTAAAGAAAAGAAAGAGAATGTCGTCAGCAAACAAATCTCTCGGTAAGTCCCAAAGAGGAGGGAGGAGTAGAATAGACAGAGAGAGTATAACTATCATAATGTTGTTTGTTATGTTAACGTAGTTGTTTGTAACTTGGTACAGAAGATGCCAGTGTATACGAGAGGAGTCTCACTTTCCCTGGAGACTAAGGTATCAGGAGTACAAGACTCCGCCGATAATATCACGGTACAACGGCATGGATGTAATTACGTCTTAAGTGACCACCTCGTGCCACCTTTAACATGTTCCGTACCAGTCTACCCCTTATAAACCCCGTGATATCTTATTTGTATTGTTTGTATTGTATTTTCTTATAAATTGAATTGTACAGATGGATGACTTGCCGAAACCATGATAGGGTAATGGAACGGATATAATGGATGAACATGTAGATGGAATATATCCATTGTTCGGTTCGGTCAATATAGATTAATTAGATTGAACAAATTGAATGTATAGATTCATGGATTCATGTTGAATTGTTGTTTATACTTGAATCATATTCAAGTCAGATTTATTATATCGAGACTTGGTCTAAGTCAGACAATTAGAAAGAAATTGAATCCTGAATTATGTTTTTGTGCTATCGGTAACTGCTGCACATGAACGACAGGATTTGTGTCTTTTTCAAAGACAATTACCGTGTTGATGACACCGTTGATAAGTTGTCTACCTTAAATAGGCAAGAACCCATATCTCCGGCTCCCTGAGGCTCAGGAGACTGGTCCCGCTTAAACCTATGTTTACTAGGGTCCTAACTGTAATTAGTATAACTCGAGGGGGTTTATGTAAAATAGTTTTGTTGTATTTTCAAAATACACCTCAGGTATTTTATTATCGTCTTTAGAGTTTTCATAGATTTATATTTTATCAATGTGACATTTCTAGTGAATAAAACATAATTTCATTATATATGGTATTTATTTGTAATATTGGATTTGTATGGTATTTTCTTGTAAATGGAATGTTTTTCTTGAATTTTGGAAATGTGGAATATTATAAATATTAAAAATTGATATTTTGATATTAATTACATATATATTTATTTATTAAAAATATAAGTTTTATTTATAATAGAAATCAAATTTTCTAAAGAAAATTGTATTTTAAATCTTTCGAGATCGTATGCTCCTTGCGGAGCTCTGCATCTCATTCTACTAAGCCCGAGGATGTGCGATAATCCGCATCATCCCGAACGGATTCCCTGAAATGGGTTGTAGAGGCATAATTGTAATGATTTGTTAAAATACACATGTTGTAGAAAAATGTTTTTATAAGTCGGAAGTAGTTATGTGTAAAATCGTATTTTTTTCCAAATCTATGTTCCCAAATTCCATCGTGCTATATTACATATGAGTGTTGTGAGGAGATAGGACATTAACTCATGAAATTTCTAAAGTAATACGGTTAAAAGGTATAAACATGACTATATGAAACATAAAGGTATTTTAATGTAAAAATGGAATAAAACATGCTACGGTTATTTTTTTGATGTCAAACATGTTATATTGTCTTCGCTGATGTTTAATGGTCATGACATAAGAGTTTGGTATTATTGTATTTAAGAAAAATAGAACTTTTTAAGGAAAAACCGAATCGGAAGTCGGATTAACTCCGCTTCCGTCGGGTTTTAGTTTTGAATATTTTTAGAATAGAGAAAAGAAGAAGAAGTAGGGACTTACAGGTTATTTGAGTAGAAGAGAGAAGGAGGAAGAGATGGGAGGTGCCGGTGTGTCGTTTCGTCCTCGGATTGCCGTCGAAAGTTCGTCGGAGTTTCGCCCTTTTACTAACTCCACTTGCACACAAAAGACTTGGGAATTTTCTTGAGAGTTTGGGCATGGATTTATGAGTGAGGGGGTGATTTGAGGGGTAGTATTTATAGGAAAATTTTAGGTTTTAGGGTAGTGAAAGGGTGTATTAAAATGGATTAAATGTGTGTTTTAATTTGCTCTGTAAATGTGCAAGGAATTTAAATAATACAGAGGTTATGGGGGGAGTTCAAAGGTCGCAACAAGCAAAGGAAATTGGGGTTTCGGCCGAGTCGAACCGGCGGCGCCGGCCGAGTAGGGCGAGTCGCCGGCCCGAGTTGGCCGAGTCGGGCCGCGTCTCCTTACCACGTGTACCCGTCGCTTCGTCTTGACTTGTGGACCCGTTTGTTTATTCTGTAACTTACCCTATTACATGTAGTGCTTGTGTAGACTCTTGGGCTTCTAAAAGATTAAAAGAAATTAAAATAAAAATAATGTGTAGCTGATCGGATTTGAACTCTGATGCTTTGGTTCAACAGTGCAAGGTCTTACTAATGAGCTACAAGCTCCTTCTTGCTGTTCAAAAGAAAATCAAACTTATAACTTGTTCTCATGCTCAAGTACCCCTTTCTGTATTTTTGAAAAATTCGTACAAAAAGTTAGGGTTGTTACACAGTCAAGGTGATTGACTTCATTAAAACAAATGATGAACCTAGTAAGAAGGAGTAGGGAGTACTGTCCTGGATTTGGATAACATACTCCAGATAGAACGTGATATTCTTATACTACAATCGGTCAGACTTTGGTTGTCACACAATGTTTTCTCCATCTTGGATATGGGTAGTATATCAGGAATTCTGGTGACTTGATCTAGGGATGTTTCTCAAATCGTGTACTTAGACAGCATTCTAAAAATATTTTAGAATAGGCGACTCCTGGCGTGGTAGTATACCCGCAGGTGATGGAGTCACCCACTCTAAAGAGATGTCTTCTAGACCGATGAAGAGAGGGATTGGCATGAATGACATATCATTTGCATAGGCAATTGAGTCAATCATACAATGTCTTGTACAATACCAGATAGATAATTCTGGTTTTAGATCTAGATTTAGGAAGTTTCCCAATCGGGTACTTGAACAGCATTCTAAAAGTATTTTAGAATGGACGACTCCCGGCATAGTGATGTACCCGCAGGTGATGGAGTCACCGATGTCTTCTAGACTGATGAAGAGAGAGGATGGCATGAATGACATATCATTTTCTTAGGAAATTGAGTCAATCACAATGTTATATACAACACCAGATATTGCTTTTGCACTAGTTACAACAAGCATATATTAATCCAATCCTCGAGAAACAAAGAGAAGCAGTAAAGAACATAATAGGATGTTCTTGGTATAAAATAACAACAGCCACCTCAGGAAGCGATTATCAGTTAAGGCTTCCAAAGTGACCTGGATGACAGAGATGCTGTCAGAGTCTTGAGTTTAGCCTCTTCTGAGAATCAGTGTATTGGATAGTGCTCCAATAGGGATACTGAGGTAACCATAGTGCAGGATGTCGGTTATAACTCAATAGAGGATATAGCCGAAGAAGTTTGTTGGATGGAGTTGTTCATTGATGAACTTGGTCCCATCAGGTATCCAGAAAAATTCTTGAGGCAAAATATCGCTCAGTTTGGGAGATTTTTAATCTCCGCAAAGTTGAGATATAGAGAGATGAAGTTGGAATATTGTAGCAGATCCACTCACTGAGTCTATTTCTCGAACAAATTAAGTTTCATAAACATGGTTTGCGAAACTGATTAGTAAAGAAGTTGGGTATTCAGTAGTACATGATCTGTGGGTAAACGATACCGCAATAATTGGCCTTAAGTGCAAGTGGGAGATTGTTGGATATAGTGTCCTCAAGACAATTATTATGATTGCAAGTAGGCGATTATGATAATTGAGGGAGGACCTATACAGGTATAGCAGTCTTACTCGAGATGATAGTATGCTATCTAGTTTATCTTCATCGTTGAGGAAGCCCGTAGGATTGTTTCTTGACGAACAGCATTATAATGGCGATCATATATGTGGGAGCTAGGTTGTCCATAAGCGCATCCTTAAATGTCCCTAGTGTAAGTCGACGTTAGACACCCCACAGGATGCGGGGAGGCGGAATAGGAAAAACAATCATTTTGTTCAAGTTAACATCGACTAACTTTACGGATCTTTGCTAAACCCTAACTAACAACTATCTAGAAGTTCTAAACTACTATGATAGATGATTATACCTCAAGACACTTGTCCTTCTTGTTCTTGTTGTTCACCTCCTCGTCGGCCTCCTCGATGTGATAGAAGATCCACCCGAGAGTTCCTTCTCCAAGCTTTAACCTCTCACTTAAGGTAACTAAGTGGCTAGGATTGCTAATCCAAGTGACTTAGAAGATATAGAAGTGGATTAAGGATCTATTAGTCTTGCTAACCCTTGGGATCTCAACACATGAGAGGATTAGGGTTAGGTTTAAGAAAATGAGAGCTTGAGGAGAGAGAATGTGTTTGTGTTGTGAATGAAATGAATTATAACTCAATTGTGTATATATTATGAAGCATAAAATATCTTGCACAAATATCTTCATGCTTCATTTAATACAAATGAATGAATCATCTAATGAGTCATTAAAACAATCAATGCTTCATTAACTCATTTGGATGAATCATCTCATGAGTCACTAATTCATTTAATGCAAATTACACATAAGCTCTCCACCTCACCTTTCTTCTAGAATCTTCTCGACTAATTACAAGAATGCCCCTCCCATCCGTAAAACATGGATATTCTGAGACGGCATAAATCCAATAATCCAATACTAGAATCTGGATTAAACTAAAGCCCGCTAGTATAATCTGTCCGAACATCATACGTGCACAAGTACACGTATATGTCCGAACCCTATCGTAAAACCAAACGACCTCTATCTCGTTTCGCCTGAAGCAAGGAAACACTCTGTGTGGGACTCTAAAGACTCGACACTACGCTGGCAGTGGGCTTAACCACAGGCCGCAAGCGGTACTAGCTGTACGTAACGGTCCCCAGGTAGATGTCGATAAGAAGGCTGATGATGAAACCCATCCGAACTCCTACTGAGCCTGATGTGACAATCTCCGTACAGTCTGGTCTGTTCGTCTAATACTATCGCATATCAGGCCTAGGGGCGGCAAGCGTCAGTCCCCTAAAAGCGGTATAAGTCGGGTCGGAGTGAAGCCCATTACACCTTGAGAAGATACTGGAAATCCTACCAGTAAATCTCGTTTGCCCTGGCTAGGGACTTTGCGTAATGGCTCTCCAAACACAGTGTGATATCAACTCCCAATACCGGGAGAGACGAATCCTTTCTAACTGCCACTGCCTCCAAGTGCTTCGGGACTGCACCAAACTGCTTCCTGTTTGCATGACTCCTTTGAGCCGTGGTAGGGTAGCAATCTAAGAACAGTGGGAACACACTCGAGACGAAGCAGCAGTATCAAGTCAATGGAGTATGCTGTACTCATGTCACCTGGAAACTGTTAACTGACAACGGGTATAATACCAACCAACAGTTCCCTGCGAGTCCTGTCCGGTGTACCCGTAACCCAACGAGAACCTACATACTATCTCCAGTACAACATACTATTGGCTGTGGAACAGACCATCTCCCCTGCTGTGATGAGAAGCGTATACACTAGTCTACTCTGGAGTATCGATGCCCTCTCTCGATAATCCTACAACTAGGGACCTAAAAAAGGATGTGCTTGTAAACTACCCAGCTCCCACTAGTGTGACTGCCATCACAACGCTGGTAGTCAAGCAAGATCCTAAGGGCTCTATCAATATGTATTCGCGATATTCTAAAAGAAATATATACACATATTAAGATAGATATAAACCAAGTAGCATACTACTATGTTGAGCAAGACTGTTAATACAACTGTGAATATCCCAAGCTTCCATTAAGTAATATACAAGCTAGTATGATACAATAATGACCCCTAGGGCATATACACTAACAATCTCCCACTTGCACTAGGGCCATATACTGGCATATCGAAGACCTATCATCTCGAATAGCCTCTTGAATTGTGTCTGAGGTAAGGCCTTTGTGAAAGGATCTGCAGTGTTCTCCTCTGTAGCAACTCTCCGGACCTCGATCTCCTGACGATCTATGATCTCCCTAATCAGGTGATACTGCCTTCAGATGTGTCTGGACTTCTGATGGGACCTGGGTTCCTTCGCTAAATCTATAGCGCCGTTGTTGTCACAATACAGCGGTATTGGATTTACAACGGTAGGAACCACCTGAAGTTCTGTTAGGAACTTCTTCATCCAGACTTTCTTCTTTTGAGACATCGCAACAAGCTATATACTCTGCTTCCATCGTCGAGTCAGCGACGGTGTCCTGCTTGGAACTCTTCCAGCACACCGACCCTCCATTGAGGGTAAAGACATAACCTGACATGGATCTGGAGTCATCCTTGTCATTCCGGAAGCTGGAGTCAGCAAAAGCCTCGATCTGGAGGTCTTTTCCGCCGTAAACCAAGAACATATCCTTAGTCCTTCTCAGGTACTTGAGAATGTTCTTTACTTCTATCCAGTGCTTCTCCCCTGGGTCTGACTGATACCGGCTTACCACGCTCAGTGCGTAAGCTACATCTGGTCTGGTACACAACATCGCATACATTATAGAGCCTACCGCAGAAGCGTAGGGTATAACTGGCATGCGATCCCTTTTCAAATCAGTCTTAGGAGACATCTCTTTGGATAGGGTGATTCCGTGACAAGCCGGTAAATTTCCGCGCTTAGAATCTTGCATACTGAATCTTTTCAGTATAGTGCTATACCTAGACTGCGAAAGTCCCAACATCCTCTTAGATCTATCACGATAAATCTGGATCCCCAGAATGTAAGAGGCATCACCCAGGTCTTTCATGGAGAACCTATGTAACAAGAATCCTTTGACACATTGTAGCATAGGAATGTCATTTCCTATCAAGAGAATGTCATCCACATACAAGACGAGGAATACGATAGTTCGTGCTACAATTTTACTATATATACATGGTTCATCTGGATTTTTGATAAAGTCATATTCTTTGACCGTTTCATCAAAACAGATGTTCCAACTCCGCGATGCCTGTTTTAGTCCATAAATGGACTTAAGCAACTTGCACACTTTCCCGCTACCCCCACTCTGATTGAAACCTTCTGGCTGATCCATATAGACGCACTCTTCTAAATTACCATTTAGAAAAGCTGTCTTTACGTCCATCTGCCAGATCTCATAATCATGGAAGGAGCAATGGCAAGAAGGATCCGAATGGATTTGAGCATAGCCACTAGAGAAAAAAGTTTCGTCATAGTCCAAACCAGGTCTTTAATGGAAACCCTTTGCAACAAGTTTAGCGTTATAGGTTTCTACCCGTCCATCTACACCAATCTTTTTCTTGAAGATCCACTTGCATCCTATGGGTTTTACCCCATCTGGAGAAAAGTCCAAAGTCCATACTTTGTTGGTGTACATGGACTCCATCTCGGTCCGCATCGCATCCAGCCATCTTACCGAGTCTCCACTCTGGATGTCCTGCTGGAAGATAGTAGGTTCATCATTATCAATGACGCAATCCTCTCTATCATCGTCTATGAGAAAACCGTAGTATCTCTCAGGCGGATGAGACGGCCTACTACTCCTGCGGAGGGGTGCGGGAATGTCCCGTTCTTCTGGAACTTCTGGCTCTACCAAACTTTCAGTAGTATTTTGTGGTTCTAGAATTTCTTCCAGTTCTATTGCGCTCCCACTTGTTTCCTTTTCTAAAATCTGCTGTTCGAGAAAAAGGTTATTACGAGAAACAAAAACCTTTTGTTCCTCTGCGTAATAGAAAAAATATCCCTTGGAGTTCTTTGGATATCCCACAAACTTATACTGTACTGAGCGTACCTCGAGTTTGTCCGCATGCTACTTTTTAACAAAAGCTGGACATCCCCATATCTTCAGATACTGAAGATAGGGTTTCTTCCCACTCCACATCTGATATGGTGTGGTAGGCACAGTCTTGGTAGGAACCCTGTTCAAAAGATATGCAGCTGATTCTAGTGCATAACCCCAGAAAGATCGCGGTAACTCAGCATTACTCATCATGGAACGTACCATATCCAATAGGGTTCGGTTTCGTCTCTCTGATACACCGTTATGTTATGGAGTGTATGGAGGAGTAAGCTGAGAGAGAATTCCTTTCTCTTTTAGGTAACCCAGGAACTCGGCACATAAGTATTCACCACCTCGATCAGATCTCAGTGTCTTGATACTTTTGCCTGTTTGGTTTTCTACTTCATTCTTATATTCTCGGAATTTCTCAAAGGCCTCGGAATTTATGTTTCATCAAGAAAATGAATCCATACCTAGAGAAATCATCCGTAAAAGTAATAAAATATGAAAAACCGCCTTTTGCATATGTAGACATTGGACCACATACATCGCTGTGTATGAGTCTTAAGAGCTCGCTCGCTCTTACTCCATGTCCAGTGAATGGAATCTTTGTCATCTTTCCTTTGAGACATGATTGACAAGTGGCATAAGATTGATATTCAAACGGATCTAAATATCCTTCTCTATGAAACTTAGTTAACATTGCCTCATTGATGTGACCTAATCTACAATGCCATAAGAAAGCCTGATTTATATCTGGAGACTTTCTTTTTAGTGTGTTCTGGACATTGAAAATTTGTAATTGGCTTAACACGTATATACCGTTATCTAGTGTACCTGACCCAATCAAACCATGATTAAGGTGGATATTAACAACATTGCTTATAAACGTGAAATCATAACCTTCCTTTGATAACAACGATACTGGTATGATATTACACGTTAAACTAGGTACACAAAAACAGTTGCGCAAAACCAAAATATGTCCACCCGTCAATCCAAAGTGATAATCCCCTACGGACACAACATTCATGCTAGCTCCGTTAGCAACCTGGAGGGTCATATTACCAACCTTCTAAAAGGTTCCTAGGCACCATATAAAGGTCTCACAAGGCATCAACCATCCCATTTTCAAAAATTATGGGTGTCAAGAAACCCTAACACGGATCGTCGGCTAGAATTCTAGGCGAAAAGATAATCTAGTTAACTACTTAACTAAAAGTTAGATGCTACAACCTTTGTAGATCTGGATATCCACTTCCTTAGCTCCACGTGGGCGTCCTCTCGCTGTCCATCTTGAATCTTGGACTCTCGCGACGGCTTCATCGGAGAAACGAGCGGAATATGTCGTCAGCTTCGTGTGAAAGACGATGTACGTCGAGGCATCACAAGTTCAAGCTCCGACTTCACAAAGTTGTGAAACTTGTGAAGAAAACACCCAAAACAACTTGGCAAGAGGTAGAGGGTGAAGAAATAGGAGGTGGGTTCACTTTAGAATTGGATTTCTCTCACTAGAACTCAAGTTGCCATTAATGGCATCAAGGTTTCTATCTTGAAGAAGAAGGTCAAGAAGAAGAAGAGAATATATTAAGTGTTTTTGTAAATGATAAAATAAATCAATACTTATTATTTACAAACCATAGTTTAGTGTAGAGAATAGACCATGGTTAGTTGGATAGGTTAGGGTTAAGCATGAAGACAAGAATGGTTAAGAAGTCAAAGCTTCATGAATCTTCCACTAAAGACAAACTTCTCCACCATTCTTATCTCTACCTTTTTCCAAATAAATAAATGAACAAATAAATAAATAAATGAATATGCAAAACCCTAATTATCAAATTAACCATGGTTTAATTCTATATACTTAACTAAATAATCAAGTATCATCAAATATGATACAAGTATGTGCACAAAAGTATATCACATATACAACTTGCACATCAAGTGAGAAAATCCATATAAAGTGAACCAATACTAGTTAATGCAAAGTAATATATCAAATATATAATTATACATTAAATCATTAAATCAACATTTGATTCAATGATCCGGTCATGTCGCACATAACCGACTAGTATTTAATGTATCGATTTATCGAATCAATGATTCGATAACTAGGTCATATCGAATATAACCAATCGAAACATTTATCGCGAGAATGAAATGCGGTATCACATACTCGCATTATTCTCGGTCCCGCACATATCTCATATGCGCTCCTATTTCGTTTCGCTTGAGCCAGGAAACCTCTGTGTAGGACTCTAAAGACTCGTCAATACGCCGGTAGCAGATGATGATCATATCAAGCACCCACAAGCCGCAAGCATTCTGCTAAACGTAACGGCCATCCGGGTATTGAGCGATCATAAGAACGACGAGCTAGCCCGCTCACACTCCTGTGAATCCAACCAGTAACACTTACCGTACAGTCCGGTCTGTTCGTCTGATACGTCGCATATCAAGTCTAGGGGTGGTAAACGTCAGACCCCAATAACCGATAAGTCGTGCCGATGTGAGGCTCATAACGGGTCGAGAAACTACTGGTAACACTTACCAGCAAATCTCTGATCAGCCCTGGCCAGGGACTTCCTTGTTACGGCCAATCGAGCACAGCGCAACATCAACCCCCAATACCGGGAGAGACGAAACCCCTCCTATCGCTCATTGCCTCCATGTGACTCGGGATTGTACCCAAAGACCACCGTTTTGCACGCCCTCATGGACGTTGTAAGGTGGAGATCAAAGCACAGTGGGAATCACACAAGACTCTATGACGATCTCGGGTCTTGATTGAAAAAGATTTCGGATGTGTAGTATGAAATTGTAAAGAAATCACAACCAAAAATTATTTGACCGCAATCAACTACGGTGTCGGATTGTAGTTTGTATGTGAGTGCGGATCGTCCACAGGGAAAGTGTAACCGTTCGTCTTTTGAATTAAATGAATTGAAACTTTAATGAAAAGAAAACAAAACAATTCAAGATTTGTAGTTGAAGTTCAAGAACTAGAAAAAACTAGATCTAAGAAAGCATTAAAAGATAGAATCAAGAATTGATCGTTTGTTGATTTTTCCAAACCAAATCTCAAGAATCGAAATGAGGCTCGTAGGAATCGATCGGATCTATAGATGTGATGTAATCTTACAATGACGTATTCTTATCCTTCGATGAATTGATACTAGATCGATGATGATCGATCGAGAATTAGGGATTTCTTGTGAAACTAGGGTTTCATCTTATCCCTTGTTCTTTCGTCGATATCATTCACATTCTAGCCTCTAGTAAAATCAAGAAACGATCGTAGATCCCTAATTTCGAGCGATTGCAATCAAGAAAGCATCGCTACGAAACTAGGTCATCGATTCTTGAACTTGCTAGGGTTTACAAACTCGTAGGACTTAAAAATCGTATTAATATTTGTTACATCATCATTCTACAATCGTCTCGACTCCTTAACGAGCGGAGTTTTACTCAAACATCACAACAAGAGCAACAATTACAAATTGAGATCTAATCATGATGCAAGAATTAAAAGAAAGCAAGATTAACGAAATTCACCTTTTATTGATATCAACAATTTAGTTACATTTGCTCAAGAACTACAAGAGGAAGAACTTGATCGTCGACTTGGCTTCGCTCGTCTCCGTGGATCGCGGATCGGCTTGGATCACTTGCCCGATTGAAGATCGGCTCGGCTCCTAAAAGGTTGAAGGCTTCTCGCTTGATTTGGTACTCAAGATCTTGGATTTAGAGTGGAATTAGGGTTAGGGTTTCGCACAAGCCTTGTCACGAGACTTATGGAAGAAAATGGTGTAGAATGATTATTTTTAACTAATGAAGATTAATGAACAACCCCAACCCTTAGATTTAGGCTCCTATTTATAGATAACTAACCCTAGATCTAGGATTTCAAATTCTAAGTTTCCCTCCTAAAGTTTGTTGAGGAAATTCAAATTTCCCTCCAAAAGTTTGTTGGATGAAATTGGAATTTCCCTCCAAAAGTTTGTTAGATGAAATTCAAATTTCCCTCCAAAAGTTTGTTGGATGAAATTCAAATTTCCCTCCAAAAGTTTGTTGGATGAAATTTGAATTTCCCTCCAAAAGTTTGTTGGATGAAATTCAAATTTCCCTCCAAGAGTTTGTTGGATGAAATTTGAATTTCCCTCCAAGAGTTTGTTGGATGAAATTTGAATTTCCCTCCAAAAGTTAGTTAGAGGAGAAGCTTCTAGATATGATTAGTTAGGAGGGAGTTTCTAGAAGAGGATTAGTTAGGAGCTTAATTAGGATTAGCCTTTCTTAATCTTCTATGCTGATCTGGCAGTAGCTTCGAGATAGTTCTGGACTTTGAAGTGTCAGAAAAGACTGTGGGACCAGAGAGATGAATAGTGCCAAAACATTTCCTGCTGACGTGGCATAACCGCCGCGCTTCCGCGGCGCATGCAAGCTCCTGCCGCGGAAGCGCGGCGCTCTTGGGGCCTTGGGGCCTGTGCTTTCGGGCTTGGTCTTGGACTGTTTGTTGGGCCTTTGTTTGATATATATAATTGTATAATTCCTTCTTCATTGCTACCAGATCTGAAATGATTTAGTTGGCGTATTTTTGATCAGCTCTTTGGTCTTTTTCTTCCGTATTTCCTGCACATACTCAAGACAAGTGTTGCGCAAATACAGAAATGATGCGATGCCATGAAATGCGGTTAATTTCCTTTAAAGTGTCGGTTAAAAAGTCTAGTACATGCAATCTCATATTTTGTGACAGATTTGTTAATATGTAGAATATGAATGCCGAACACTTCTAAGTGTATGCAAATGTTAAGGAAATTGCCGGCTAAAATATACAATATTTTCGACTGATCAAATACCCCCAAACTTAATTTCGATCGTCTCGAGCGAATGTTTTATTAAAAAGAGAAGGAGAAAATAAAGAAAGAGAAAAACTAACTAGCACACTTTCGTAGGCAACACGATTGCACTGAGCACGTGCAACAAGCCTTTAAACCTCTAGGTGTCCCTAGTAGGAGGAGTGTTGTCTCCTGAGGGTTTTCAGCGGATTGCACCCACAAAATCCAATAATAAAAGCAAGATCATGAATATTACATTTAAAGACAAGAATTGTAAAAGAAAATCCTTGAAAATTAGGGTTTCCAACTAAGCTAGCTTTTCGGTTGTCATGAGCCCTATCTTAATGGTCATGAAAAAATGTTAGAAATCACGTCCTCCCTCAATAAAACATCGTCTTATTCTTCATTCCTATCTTTATTCCAAACATCGATCATATCACCCTGCGTGTGTGTAAAGAACATCCCTACACCCGGAGAATTCAATTCAAGCTATCATACTCTTGCCCATCGGCCTCAGTACTTCTTGACAAACGAGATTGCTTACACACTTTCATGCGACCGTTAATACTTCTTGAGGTACTAACCGACCGATTACTCATGTGCTTGCATGCTTGGTGTATTTTCCTCGTCTTGCACCACCTTAGGCATAGCAGTGACTCCCAGACCAGTTGACCTTGGGGCACTAGGTGAAGAAGCACCCTTTTGCTATATATTTTTATTGCCCTCGGTGATAACAAAACCAGTGTCCATTTTTTTTTTCACCACTTTAAAACACATTTTTCTTTTTCATACTTTTGGCTTTAAGACAAGAGCATTTCAAGGTATCCTCTACTATCCCAGGCTTTAAGATGTGTGTAAGTGCGAATAGCAGGGTAGCAACGTTCAAAATGTTTGGCTTCCAGAATAGAAACTATTTTTCAGACTTATTTTTATCCTCAGATTAGTGATGTCCTTCATCTTACTAACCCTTGGGACAACGGCTCATAACTACTTATTACTAGTTTGTATAAGAAAACTTCTAATTTTCTTGGTTTTCTTAAATTTTTCTAATCTCATGGATGTAATTTTTCACTATCTAAACTTTTATTATCTTATTTATGTACAAAAATATTTTTATAATTTTGAAAAATTTTAAATTTTTATGGTGTTTTCAAAAAAATGTTTTGTGCTTATGCAGATGATATGCAAATGATGCGAAAATAAGCACAAACCTCCCCCAAACTTGTTTTCAACAGTGTCCTCACTGTTGCCTTCTGCTAAATCTCGAAAAACCTGTAAGCTTGGGAGGAATTTATTAGTGGGGGCAAAATATTTAAGTGAAGACCCTCCCCCAAACTTATTTTTGGCTCAAAATTTTGTAAAAATTCTTTTTAGGAGCCAGAAAATATATACCCCCCAAACTTAAGCAATGTTAATCTTTGAAAATCACATGAGGGGGTCAAAAATTAGTGGTCGATGCCAAGCTTTGCAAAGACCGAATGTTAACACCAACCATTCGAAAATTTTATTAATGCCGTGCTCGGGTTGGTGGAAGAAGAAGTGTGGAAAGGTTAAGTGGTGGAATAGAATGTGTGTGCGTCTCATTTTGGAGAGACGATGCAATGAATGTGATGGATTACTCGCATTCTTATTACATTTCAGAAGAAGGGGTGGAGGTTCAATTCCATTGATTTGGACATGATTCATCTCAACACCCGTGTCATTTAAAAATGCGAGTTCATCAGCGAAGATCTCCTCAAAAGTTCCATTAATACCCCCGGTGAATAATGTCATCACAAAGTACGGGGTGATCTACAGACTCTAAGAACAATTCATAATCAGTGTTAATTGTTGACCCGGACATCTCGGTGGAAGAGTCCGTATGTGTATAATACATAGTTGGGTCAAACAATAACATATGAAAAGAGTCAAGATCGATATCAGGAGGATCATCAAATTCGCTGCTGTCGACATCCATTAAGTCGACAGAACAGACCTGAGCAATAGGTTCGGAGGGTACACTTCCCAACTTGTAAATGTTCAGTTCTATTGACCTATTCCCGAAGGATAGGGTCATAGAACCATTACGACAGTTGATTATTGCATTGGAAGTGGCCAAAAAAGGGCGACCTAAAATCACCGGAATTTGATTCCGTGGGTTCGCTACAGGCTGTGTATCAATTACAATAAAATCTACCGGGAATATAAATTCCCCGATTTTTATTAACACATCCTCCAGTTCACCCCTAGGTTTAGTGATTGATCGGTCAGCCATCTGGAGAGTGCAATTGGTTGGCTTCAACTCTCCGATCCCTAATTGCTCATAGACTGAGTAAGGAAGCAAGTTAACACTAGCGCCAAGATCTAATAGAGCACGGTTAATGTGTTTTTCCCCAATAGAAAAGGAAATAGTAGGATATCCAGGATCCTTACGTTTCCTCGGTAATTGTTGGGGGAAAGCCGTGTCTATTGTCTTTTCTATGAAAATCTTCTTGGGCACTGGATTCTTCCTCTTCCTAGTGCACAAGTTCTTAAGAGTTTTAGCATAGGACGGAACTTGTTGGATGGCATCTAGGAGAGGGATGTTGGTGTTTACTTGCTTAAAAATGTTCATAATCTTCTCCATATGTGGACTCGGTGTGTTAGCTCTTAACCGATTCGGATAAGGTGCTTTAGCAGTAAGCGCTGGGTCCATCATAGGAGAAGGAAGTGTGTGTGGAATTGATCCCGGAATGGAAGTGGGAATCGTCCGTGGAGGGGTAAAAGAGGTGGGCTGTAGTGGCGAGCCTTTTGGGAAATGAAGAATAGGCTCGGAAGAAGATGGTAGGGTAGAAGAACTGGGGTAAGAAGTGTGTGTGTAAGGAAAGGTCTCAGCCGGGGTGTTATTGATTGATTTGTCTGTATCATCAAACTCTTCCCCAAGGTGATGGTCAAGCACTCTTCCAGATCTCAACGTGATTGCATCCACATCATGTGAATAGCTAGAATTAGGTAAAGGTTGAGCTGGAAGTTTCCCTTTTTCTCGTGCACTCATTTCGGCTTTTAGTTGTGCAATTTGTTCTTCCATCAATTTGATGTTATCATTTTGAGAGATAATTATTTTCATTACATTCTCGACGGAAGATTGCAAACTTGCCGTCCCTTGGATGGATTGTTTCATGAAAGTATCCAAGGTTTGTGCTAGTGCAGAGGTATTATCTGTACCGGTCAATTGCAAAGGACAAGATGGTGCAAAAGTGTTGGCCGGATTTTGAAAGTTCTGTGATTGGAAGGGGTGCTGACTCAAAAGAAGTTGTGGGTGCTGTTGTGGTGGAAGGACCCCTTGGAAATTGTGTTGGGTTGGAACCGTGTTTTGAAATTGGGATTGGTTCCAACCAAAGTTAGGGTTATTCCTCCATCCTTGATCATATGAGGAGGAAGATGGATCGTTTCTAGGTCTTTGAAATGAGGCATTGGTATGCTCAGGACCTTGAAACGGACATTCTTCCGTCAAGTGAGACGGATCAGAACAACAACCACATACAGTTTTGGAGAGTGATATTTGACTTAGGACGGCGGCTAAAAATTTATTTTCCATATTCTCGAGTTTCTTATTGATAGCTGCAATGTCAGCTCTAACTCCTATGGAAATATCATTGCCATCCCTAGACGATTGATTCACACCCTCCCACTGTAAAGATTTTTCAGCGAAATCTTCTAGAAATTTCCAGGCTTCCCAATCATCTTTAGTCATAAAGTTGCCTTGACACATGGATTCAAGGGTCTGTCTTGTGTAAGGAGTAATGCCCTCATAAATGATTCGGCACAATTCCCATCTCGGGATGCCATGATGTGGACATTGGACTAACAGATCCTTGAAGCGGTCAAGACATTTTGAAAATGTTTCATTTGGAAGCTGGGTGAATTGATAGATTTTGCTACGGACTCGAGCTGTCTTTTGATGTGGGTAGAATTTCTTAAGGAATGCTTTGACAAATTCGTCCCAATTTGAAATGGAATGTGCGGTAGTATTATATAGCCACTTCTCGGCTAAATCGCACAAAGTAAAAGGGAGAAGACGAAGACGTAAAGCATCCACAGAAAGCTGTGAAGTATCCATCATTGCGCATACATTTTCAAATTTCGTGATAAACACGTATGCGTCTTCAGACTCGAGACCGTGAAATTTTGGTAGAAGGTTGATGTATTGGGGTTTTATTTGAAAATTTTCCCCGTTGGCTGGTGGTGTGGAAAGACAGGTGGAAAGTGGGCCTCGTGTAGGATAACATCTCTCTTGGAGAGAGATGCGAGGTGGAATCTGCGCACCAACAGACGGCGGCAGAGTAGTGGAAAAGAAGTTCGATGGAGGTGGATCCATCGATGTGGGTGTGGTGGTGGGTAAAGAAAAGGTAAATGTAGAAATACCGACTTTTGGGTCGATGAGGGAAACGCGGACTAACGGGCACTAGACACCCGTGTCCAGCCTATCTTGCACTAAAAAGGGTTAGTACAAGTGGCAGCGTGAATTTATAATTAGGGGAAATGATATGAATGTGGTGTTTGTTTTGAAAAAGATACGGATTTTTGAAAAATATGATGCAACAAAACAAATGCAACACACAAACCCTAGAATCTAGTGGTCACCTAGGTCAAACTCTAGACCGCTCCTAACTGCCAAAAGACAAGTCGCAGGATCAATCCTCCACTGCCTCTTTGTCCCCCTGTGGCCGGATAAGTGCCAGGTAAGTGGGAAGGAACCACCACTACAGTGGGCCTAATTAATAACCACTAGCCTTAGACACACTCGCCTTAGGCACCACAAGAAAACTCGGATAAGCAATGAATTACCCACGGCCTTCTCTTGTCCTAATTGAGCGCGACGGTCCTTAGAGTCATCTCTAGATATTTTTTAATTAATGAGGGTAAATGCAGATGCAAGTTTTGCGATTTTCGGGGCCTAGGAAGGGTAATGAATTCCCCACCTAATTTGGATTTGGTCGTGCCCCTTAAATTTCCGTATTAATATGCAACAACCACAAGAATCAAAAACACGCACAAATTTTATTTTGCTTTTGCGGCGCTGCGATTTATTTGCAAAGAAAACCTGCAGCAAAGTGTTAGTTGGAGCAGACAGAGGAGGAGATAAGAAAGATAGAAAGTTACAGAGCAAGTTTGGTGCAGTGAAGAGATAGGTCAGCCGCGGAACCGCCGCAGGTATGGGTATTTTGCCGCGGAAACGCGCCTTGGGAGATGGATCACTGCACAGAAATTTGGGAGAATGTTTCTGTTGCTTCCTGTAGCTCTCTGGAATATTCACAAAAATTTTCCCAAAGCTCCAATGATTCCAGATTTTCTCGCAACAAATCACAAAACACGTGTTAGTGTTTGCACGAATTTTGATCTAAAAATTATAATGGAATAAATTGTTCAACTCAAATTTCAAAATACGAACTATTAGCGCACTATCCCCGGCAACGGCGCCATTTTGATTGAAAAAGATTTCGGATGTGTAGTATGAAATTGTAAAGAAATCACAACCAAAAATTATTTGACCGCAATCAACTACGGTGTCGGATTGTAGTTTGTATGTGAGTGCGGATCGTCCACAGGGAAAGTGTAACCGTTCGTCTTTTGAATTAAATGAATTGAAACTTTAATGAAAAGAAAACAAAACAATTCAAGATTTGTAGTTGAAGTTCAAGAACTAGAAAAAACTAGATCTAAGAAAGCATTAAAAGATAGAATCAAGAATTGATAGTGGTGAGTATTCCCGTCTGTCACGCGGGTGACCCGGGTTCGATCCCCGGCAACGACGCCATTTTGATTGAAAAAGATTTCGGATGTGTAGTATGAAATTGTAAAGAAATCACAACCAAAAATTATTTGACCGCAATCAACTACGGTGTCGGATTGTAGTTTGTATGTGAGTGCGGATCGTCCACAGGGAAAGTGTAACCGTTCGTCTTTTGAATTAAATGAATTGAAACTTTAATGAAAAGAAAACAAAACAATTCAAGATTTGTAGTTGAAGTTCAAGAACTAGAAAAAACTAGATCTAAGAAAGCATTAAAAGATAGAATCAAGAATTGATCGTTTGTTGATTTTTCCAAACCAAATCTCAAGAATCGAAATGAGGCTCGTAGGAATCGATCGGATCTATAGATGTGATGTAATCTTACAATGACGTATTCTTATCCTTCGATGAATTGATACTAGATCAATGATGATCGATCGAGAATTAGGGATTTCTTGTGAAACTAGGGTTTCATCTTATCCCTTGTTCTTTCGTCGATATCATTCACATTCTAGCCTCTAGTAAATTCAAGAAACGATCGTAGATCCCTAATTTCGAGCGATTGCAATCAAGAAAGCATCGCTACGAAACTAGGTCATCGATTCTTGAACTTGCTAGGGTTTACAAACTCGTAGGACTTAAAAATCGTATTAATATTTGTTACATCATCATTCTACAATCGTCTCGACTCCTTAACGAGCGGAGTTTTACTCAAACATCACAACAAGAGCAACAATTACAAATTGAGATCTAATCATGATGCAAGAATTAAAAGAAAGCAAGATTAACGAAATTCACCTTTTATTGATATCAACAATTTAGTTACATTCGCTCAAGAACTACAAGAGGAAGAACTTGATCGTCGACTTGGCTTCGCTCGTCTCCGTGGATCGCGGATCGGCTTGGATCACTTGCTCGATTGAAGATCGGCTCGGCTCCTAAAAGGTTGAAGGCTTCTCGCTTGATTTGGTACTCAAGATCTTGGATTTAGAGTGGAATTAGGGTTAGGGTTTCGCACAAGCCTTGTCACGAGACTTGTGGAAGAAAATGGTGTAGAATGATTATTTTTAACTAATGAAGATTAATGAACAACCCCAACCCTTAGATTTAGGCTCCTATTTATAGATAACTAACCCTAGATCTAGGATTTCAAATTCTAAGTTTCCCTCCTAAAGTTTGTTGAGGAAATTCAAATTTCCCTCCAAAAGTTTGTTGGATGAAATTTGAATTTCCCTCCAAAAGTTTGTTCGATGAAATTCAAATTTCCCTCCAAAAGTTTGTTAGATGAAATTTGAATTTCCCTCCAAAAGTTTGTTGGATGAAATTTGAATTTCCCTCCAAGAGTTTGTTGGATGAAATTTGAATTTCCCTCTAAAAGTTAGTTAGAGGAGAAGCTTCTAGATGTGATTAGTTAGGAGGGAGTTTCTAGAAGAGGATTAGTTAGGAGCTTAATTAGGATTAGCCTTTCTTAATCTTCTATGCTGATCTGGCAGTAGCTTCGAGATAGTTCTGGACTTTGAAGTGTCAGAAAGGACTGTGGGACCAGAGAGATGAATAGTGCCAAAACATTTCCTACTGACGTGGCATAACCGCCGCGCTTCCGCGGCGCATGCAAGCTCCTGCCGCGGAAGCGCGGCGCTCTTGGGGCCTTGGGGCCTGTGCTTTCGGGCTTGGTCTTGGACTGTTTGTTGGGCCTTTGTTTGATATATATAATTGTATAATTCCTTCTTCATTGCTACCATATCTGAAATGATTTAGTTGGCGTATTTTTGATCAGCTCTTTGGTCTTTTTCTTCCGTATTTCCTGCACATACTCAAGACAAGTGTTGCGCAAATACAGAAATGATGCGATGCCATGAAATGCGGTTAATTTCCTTTAAAGTGTCGGTTAAAAAGTCTAGTACATGCAATCTCATATTTTGTGACAGATTTGTTAATATGTAGAATATGAATGCCGAACACTTCTAAGTGTATGCAAATGTTAAGGAAATTGCCGGCTAAAATATACAATATTTTCGACTGATCAGGTCTACAGACTAACCTGCACAAGTGCCACCTGAGAACTGCCATCTGACGTGAGGTATAATACCATCTGGGAGTTCTCGGCGAGTCCGTCCAGTGTACCCAGTCTCCACTGAGCACCCGTACACCATCTCTGATGTCAAACACCAATGGATATGGGATCATCCATCGCCCATCTCATGGGTCGAGAAGCGTATACGCTAGTCTACTCTGGTATATCGATGCCCCGTCTCGATACACCCACGACTAGGGACCTTGAAGGATGTACTTATGGACTACCATGTCCCCACTAGTATGATCTGCATCATAGTCCAGGCAGTCAAGTACACATCCTAAGGGCTTTATCAACATGTAACTATAAGACAGTTTAAAGAGACAAGTGTACATGTTAAGATAAAGAGTAACCAGATAGCATACTATCATATCGAGCAAGAAAGTCATCTCTATATATGTCCAAGCATCCAATATAATATACATCATCTGTACAATACTGGCCTCTAGGGCATACATACAACTAACAATCTCCCACTTGCACTAGGGCCAGCTGCTGTAGTATCGCATACCGAGCATACCGAAGAGTCTCTCAAACTGTATCTGGGGAATGGCCTTCGTGAGTGGATCCGCCGTGTTGTTCTTCGTGTCAACCCTCCTGACCTCGATCTCCCGGCGATCAACTATCTCCCGGATCAGGTGATACCGCCTCAGAATATGCCTGGATCGCTGATGGGACCTGGGTTCCTTGGCCAAAGCCACCGCTCCATTGTTATCGCAATACAAAGGTATTGGATGCTCAATGGATGGAACCTCTCCAAGTTCAGTAATGAACTTCTTGATCCAGACAGCCTCTTTGGCAGCATCGTTGGCAGCGATGTATTCAGCCTCCATCGTCGAGTCTGCCACGGTTTCCTGCTTGGAACTCTTCCAGCTAACCGCCCCTCCGTAAAGGGTAAAGATAAAGCCCGACTGCGACTTAGAGTCGTCCTTATCACTCTGGAAGCTCGAATCGGTAAATGACTCCTTTTGGAGTTCTCCGTTACCATACACCAAGAACATATCTCTAGTCCTTCGTAAGTACTTGAGAATGCTCTTCACAGCTGTCCAGTGACTCTCTCCAGGATCAGCTTGATACCTGCTCACCATACTTAGTGAGTATGCTACATCGGGTCTGGTACATAGCATCGCATACATGATAGAGCCTACTGCCGAAGCATAGGGTATCCCTTGCATGCGAGCTCTCTCCAAATCAGTCTTGGGAGACATCTCTTTGGAGAGAGTGACTCCAGAGATCGTGGGCAAGTTCCCACGCTTGGACTCTTCCATACTAAACCTCTTTAGTATGGTGTCAATGTACTTGGATTGGGACAATCCCAAAATCCGTTTGGATCTATCTCTATAGATCCTAATTCCCAATATGCAGGAGGCATCACCAAGATCTTTCATTGAGAATCTTTGTGATAAGAAGAGCTTGACCGATTGCAGCATAGGAATATCATTTCCTATCAAGAGTATGTCGTCCACGTACAATACGAGGAAGACAACCTTACTCTCTGCCACCTTTTTGTAGATACAAGGTTCATCTGGGTTTTTGACGAAATCAAACTCTTTGATAACGACGTCAAAGCAGATGTTCCAACTCCGCGATGCTTGCTTTAATCCATAAATGGATTTAAGCAGCTTGCACACCTTCCCGCTGCTCCCACTGTCTACGAAGCCCTCTGGCTGAGTCATGTACACGCACTCTTCTAAATCACCATTTAGAAAGGCGGTCTTAACATCCATTTGCCAGATTTCGTAATCATGATAAGCAGCGATGGCAAGCATGATCCGGATGGATTTAAGCATAGCCACTGGAGAAAAGGTCTCGTCATAGTCCACACCTGGTCTTTGACGAAAACCCTTTGCTACAAGTCTAGCTTTGAAAGTCTCCACTTTCCCATCAACACCAAGTTTCTTCTTGAAGATCCACTTGCTCCCAATGGGTTTTACCCCTTCAGGAGCAACGTCCAAAGTCCATACTTTGTTGGTGTACATGGATTCCATCTCGGACCGCATAGCATCCAGCCATTTCACTGAGTCCCCACTCGTGATGGCCTGCTCGAAGCTAGTTGGGTCATCATCTTCCATGATGCAATCCTCGCTTCCACCATCAATGAGAAAACCGTAGTATCTCTCAGGTGGACGAGAAACCCTACTAGATCGGCGGAGAGGCTGGGGTTCGTCGGGTACTATCGAATCTTCCGGTTCCACTAAATCTTCAGTTATAGTTTGTGTATCTGGAATTTCTTCCAGCTCTACCACTTTGCCACTAATTTCTTTTTCAAGGAATTCCTTTTCTAAAAAGGCGGCATATTGAGAAACAAACACTTTTTGTTCTTCAGCATGGTAGAAAAAATATCCTTGGGAATTCTTAGGATATCCCACAAACTTGCAAAGAACTGACCGTGCCTCGAGTTTGTCTGGATTTTGCCTTTTGACATAGGCCGGACAACCCCATATCTTAACTCGTTTAAAATATGGTCTCTTCCCACTCCATATCTTATATGGTGTGGTAAGTACAGATTTAGATGGAACTTGATTCAATAGGTATGCTGCTGTCTCCAGCGCATAACCCCAGAAGGAAATAGGTAACTCGGCTGTGCTCATCATAGAGCGCACCATATCTAATAGGGTGCGGTTCCTCCGTTCAGATACACCGTTGTGCTGTGGTGTATATGGAGGAGTCAGCTGAGAGAGAATCCCATTCTCTTTTAGGAAGTCCAGGAATTCATTGCTTAAGTATTCACCTCCTCGATCAGATCGTAGTATTTTAATACTTTTTCCGGTTTGGTTCTCAACTTCTTGTTTATATTCCCTAAATTTCTCAAAAGCTTCTGATTTGTGTTTCATCAGGAACATATACCCGAACCTAGAGAGATCGTCAGTGAATGTAATGAAGTATGAAGAACCATCCCTTGCATGTGTAGACATGGGACCGCATACATCACTATGTATAAGTCCCAATAGTTCGGTAACTCTTTCTCCGTGTCCTGTAAACGGAGTTTTGGTCATCTTGCCTTTGAGACATGACTGGCAAGTGTCATAAGATGAAAATTCAAACGGATTTAAATATCCATCTTTATGCAACTTAGCTAGTCTTGTCGCATTGATGTAGCCCAGTCTACAATGTCACAAGAAGGATTCGTTGAGTTCAGAACTCTTCCTCTTGTGTGTGTTTGTTATGCTCAGAACTGTTGATTGATTTAGAACATAAATGCCATTGCACAACGTGCCTGATCCAACCAACTTTTGGTTACGGAAAATGTTCATAACATTGTCCTGTAATACAAAATTATATCCCTCTTTACTTAATAAAGAAACCGATATAATGTTGCATATCAGGTTCGGCATGTAATAGCATTCGTTCAGAACCAATGTATTACCAGTTGGTAATACAAGGTGATATTCCCCGACAGTCTTAGCTGCAACAATTGCACCATTTCCAACTCTTATGTCTTTATCACCTTCTCCAAGTTCTCTACCTTTCCTAAGCCCATGTAACTGATTACATATATGGGATCCTGACCCGGTATCCAATACCCAGGACGTAGAGCAAATGGAGAAACAGTTCTCAGTAACGAACACACCCGAAGAAAATGCATCAACATGTACTTTCTTCATTCGGGTGGCATGGGAATCCTGGTATTCCCCTATATCCTGTTCATTCCTATAACTCTTATAAGAAAGAATGGAACCAACATTCCCCAGCACAGTATAACATGCGGGTTCGGTCAATACATCCATATTATTATCTTGATTAAGGCATGAACTGGTCGCTACCTGGAGAGAGAGAGAAGGAAACACTTTAGCGTATGCTCGTGCAAGATCAGATTGGTTATTATCTTATCTAATCAGGATGGCTCCCACTGCTTTTTATCAAATCTTCCTTCAAACCCTAAAAGGAAAGACTAGCCGGGATTAATTACACACTACAAGTTCGCCAATCTTTCAGCCAGGCCAGTGTCGGTACTTTGAGGGAGGTCCCCCGTGCTATCGCACGAACCTAATTAATGTAAACCTCGTTTTCCCAGAGGCGTAACCCCGTTGACACCTTTCTAGACACCTACTTGATCAGCTAATTGCAATGTGTAAAACTCTTCCAGGAGTAACTCTTACTCGCAGTGGGTATCGGGATCCAACTATCTCATAGAAGGTATGCAATCTCATTGCAAATTTCAACACTTGAAATTCCCGATAATCTTTCGCCCCTAGCAGCTATATGACCTTAACATAGTCAACAAATCATAAGTGCTAGTCAAGTTCAACCCGTCATTTCCTGATTGAATTAAACCCACCCGCACGACCCTTAACATAGTCAACAAAGTCGCATGACTACCCTAATCCAATCTGCATCATATGCATAAGAAGACAAATACTGGTCAGCTGCCACACACTACGCCTTAACATAGTCAACAAACGTAGCACGAATACTAACTAGTACTTATCTGAAATGACGGAGGGCTACGACAGGTTTTTTGTGAAAACCTATTGCGTAATGAACTTGATATCGTTGTAGAATCAAATGATGTTTTGAAATGGAGTGATTTTGAGGCTTTTCTAGTTTTGCTAAAGGAGTCACTCCCGGTGAAGGGATCTCGGTCCTTTCCTCGTCGAATGAGGTGCGGGATATATCATATATATCGCTGTGCAAAGCAAAAACTCCTAAAAGCAATCAATAACCAAACCGAGTGTGTAGCATCTGCCAGTTATTGCTAAAGGAGTCACTCCCGGTGAAGGGATCTCGGTCCTTTCCTCATCGAATAAGGTGCGGGGTATATCATATATACCGCTGTGCAAAGCAAGAACTGTAGCTACCTGTTATATTTTAAAATTCGATTCCACAACATCTTAGGTTTCTTATCTTTCATTAATCACATTAATGAAGTCCCATCATTTAAATACCTAAACATCACAGATAGATATGACGTACACTTATGCCATCCGCATTCGCCTCGATGTCCCCTCATGCACCGTTAGGTTAGGTAACTAACGACAGAGCAGGGCAGGGCTAGCGCGGGTGTAAAACATAAGTAAAGTCTATATAATATATCATATATACTATATACTATATCCATCACAGAATCTCATCACAGAAATCGCAGCAGAAGAAACATATGAAATATTGGATATACTAGGACGTCCGTGTTTTCAATATGAGCCAGTATAAAACACGGATTCCACGGTCGTGATGAATAGCCAATCCCACACCCCTAGACCCCTACGAGAGCGGCAAGCAACCCTGCCAATTCTAGGGTTAGGAGACCCGGACTCGACTCCTCGAGTTGGTCTCCCACTGGACCCCAGAACCCGGTTACTTGTGCTCCCCTCCTTGGGTCTATCCTAATGCGGAAAAGTAAATAATATACAAAGGGTGACAACTTCCTCTACCTGGAAGTTCCCCAAATAAAAGAATATTACATACAAGTTTTTACATGAATGAAAATGAAAAACACTCATCTCACATAAAAACCCCCGGCTATTCGAACACGACGATCCAATATAACATATCCAGCAACACATAACATCACATGTCATCAACGTAAGTAAGTATGCATACCCCAATTGTCGTTGACGTATAGCAACGAAACCGGCGATATCACATATTACACTTACGGTCACAGAAAAGAAAGTGTAAAACTACAACAATTGGAATCCGCAACTTCTTTAGACATCGCATGCCTAATCAAATGAAATACTTAGACATCATATGCCTAACAGATATAAATCCCGCATTTTAGTCTCATTATCGAAAACTCTTTTCAATAACATGTGGGACTAAACTGCAAGATTTATAACATTCATTCAGTTATCTCATAACTGTTTGTGAATTCCAATTATTGTATCACATTCCAGATAAACAGAAAATGTTAAACTTTCCGATCGAACAGTCGAATACCCAAGTTTTCCCGATACAGTCCAACACATGAAATAAGTCTAACAACATTCAGTTCGTGCCTCAGTACCAACGGTCCAGCCGTAGAAGGGTCAAGCCAACGCCTCACATGTGGCACGCCGTACTGCCCCAAACCCGAAGGTTCAAAGGGCAGTTCAAGACGGTCACATAATCGAGTTAAGGTTTGTTGTCTTCTAGAGGGTCCATTGCGTTACTTGCACTACTTAGAATGTCGTTAAACTACGGAAAAAATCCAACACTTGGAATTTTCCCGACAGGGGAAAAGTTGGGTATTTATATCCGGTCGAACTTTTTAACATATTCTATAAATTATCCGGAAATACACAAAGACGAAATTTGATAATCCGATCGAACTATCGAAGCTCCAAAACAACCCCAGAAAATGCAACTCCAGAAAAAATATTAAAAACAGTCAGAGAACTCAGCACTGTTAAATAAGAATTACTGTGCTAAACGATAGGGATGACGTCATCAAGCCGCCGCGGAACCGCCGCCTAAGCTGGCTTAGGCCGCGGTTCCGCCGCGCAGTTCACTGTTCATGGAATAAAATTTGCACCGTAATTCTTAGAATTCCCTGTTGAATTTTTTAAGCCCTTTTAATATTGAAAAATCCCAGATTTTAGAAAATGTACAGAGAGCATTTTGTGAGTTAGGGTTTCGGTTCATTCGGACTTCAAACTCCGTCTAGACTTCGCCTAAGGCTCTAGCTAGGCTCTGATACCAGTGAAAGGTTCCTAGGCACCCTATAGAGGTATCACAAGGCATCAACCATGCCATTTTCAAAAAATTTGGGTGTCAAGAAACCCTAACACGGATCGTCGGCTAGAATTCTAGGCGAAAAGATAATCTAGTTAACTACTTAACTAAAAGTTAGATGCTACAACCTTTGTAGATCCGGATATCCACTTCCTTAGCTCCACGTGGGCGTCCTCTCGCTGTCCATCTTGAATCTTGGACTCTCGCGACGGCTTCATCGGAGAAACGAGCGGAATATGTCGTCGGCTTCGTGTCAAAGACGATCTACGTCGAGGCATCACAAGTTCAAGCTCCGACTTCACAAAGTTGTGAAACTTGTGAAGAAAACACCCAAAACAACTTGGCAAGAGGTAGAGGGTGAAGAAATAGGAGGTGGGTTCACTTTAGAATTGGATTTCTCTCACTAGAACTCAAGTTGCCATTAATGGCATCAAGGTTTCTATCTTGAAGAAGAAGGTCAAGAAGAAGAAGAGAATATATTAAGTGTTTTTGTAAATGATAAAATAAATCAATACTTATCATTTACAAACCATAGTTTAGTGTAGAGAATAGACCATGGTTAGTTGGATAGGTTAGGGTTAAGCATGAAGACAAGAATGGTTAAGAAGTCAAAGCTTCATGAATCTTCCACTAAAGACAAACTTCTCCACCATTCTTATCTCTACCTTTTTCCAAATAAATAAATGAACAAATAAATAAATAAATGAATATGCAAAACCCTAATTATCAAATTAACCATGGTTTAATTCTATATACTTAACTAAATAATCAAGTATCATCAAACATGATACAAGTATGTGCACAAAAGTATATCACATATACAACTTGCACATCAAGTGAGAAAATCCATATAAAGTGAACCAATACTAGTTAATGCAAAGTAATATATCAAATATATAATTATACATTAAATCATTAAATCAACATTTGATTCAATGATCCGGTCATGTCGCACATAACCGACTAGTATTTAATGTATCGATTTATCGAATCAATGATTCGATAACTAGGTCATATCGAATATAACCAATCGAAACATTTATCGCGAGAATGAAATGCGGTATCACATACTCGCATTATTCTCGGTCCCACACATATCTCATATGCGCTCCTATTTCGTTTCGCTTGAGCCAGGAAATCTCTGTGTAGGACTCTAAAGACTCGTCAATACGCCGGTAGCAGATGATGATCATATCAAGCACCCACAAGCCGCAAGCGGTCTGCTAAACGTAACGGCCATCCGGGTATTGAGCGATCAGAAGAACGACGAGCTAGCCCGCTCACACTCCTGTGAATCCAACCAGTAACACTTACCGTACAGTCCGGTCTGTTCGTCTGATACGTCGCATATCAAGTCTAGGGGTGGTAAACGTCAGACCCCAATAACCGATAAGTCGTGCCGATGTGAGGCTCATAACGGGTCGAGAAACTACTGGTAACACTTACCAGCAAATCTCTGATCAGCCCTGGCAAGGGACTTCCCTGTTACGGCCAATCGAGCACAGCGCAACATCAACCCCCAATACCGGGAGAGACGAAACCCCTCCTATCGCTCATTGCCTCCATGTGACTCGGGACTGTACCTAAAGACCACCGTTTTGCACGCCCTCATGGACGTAGTAAGGTGGAGATCAAAGCACAGTGGGAATCACACAAGACTCTATGACGATCTCGGGTCTACAGACTAACCTGCACAAGTGTCACCTGAGAACTGCCATCTGACGTGAGGTATAATACCATCTGGGAGTTCTCGGTGAGTCCGTCCAGTGTACCCAGTCTCCACTGAGCACCCGTACACCATCTCTGATGTCAAACACCAATGGATATGGGATCATCCATCCCCCATCTCATGGGTCGAGAAGCGTATACGCTAGTCTACTCTGGTATATCGATGCCCCGTCTCGATACACCCACGACTAGGGACCTTGAAGGATGTACTTATGGACTACCATGTCCCCACTAGTATGATCTGCATCATAGTCTAGGCAGTCAAGTACACATCCTAAGGTCTTTATCAACATGTAACTATAAGACAGTTTAAAGAGACAAGTGTACATGTTAAGATAAAGAGTAACCAGATAGCATACTATCATATCGAGCAAGAAAGTCATCTCTATATATGTCCAAGCATCCAATATAATATACATCATCTGTACAATACTGGCCTCTAGGGCATACATACAACTAACACCTTCCGCACTCTACGGTTTCTTAGTGCCAGCAATGAATTGCATATATGAGATCCTGATCCGGTATCCAATAACCAGGAAGTAGAGTTGATTAACAGACAATTTTCAATTACAAACATACCTGAAGCTGAAGCCACAACTTGCCTCGGGTCCTGGTTCTTGGCAATCCAAGCTTTGCAATCTTTCTTCCAATGGCTTTTCCTACGACAGTGGAAGCACTCGTCCTTTGCCACTACCGGCACCGCAACCTTTGCCTTTCCCTTAACTCCCACCTTACCAACACCACCTCTCGGTTTTGTAGCGGCCTTCTTCTTCCTTCCTTTGGCCCTTGCCTTGGATCTGGAAGAGGAAGCACCACGAACAAACATAGTGGGTGTTTCCCTTGCTTTTTGCAAGGTGCCCTCTGCACTCCTCAACATGTTAAGGAGTTCTGGAAGTTCAACTTCTTTACCTTGAATGTTGAAATTCAAGATAAACTGGGCGTAGGTGGAAGGAAGGGACTGGAGAATCAAGTCTGTATACAGATCGTTCTCAAATATTGTCCCGAGGTCTGTGAGCTCTTCAATATAGCCAATCATCTTAAGGACATGTTCCCCTACAGATGATCCGACGGCCATTCTCGACTGAAACAAGTTGTTCGAAGTCTCGTATCTAGCTATACGAGATTGATCTCCATACAGTTCGTTGGTGTGGAGAAATATGGATTCTAGATCCATATTCTCGTGCCTCCTCTAATGTTCATTATTCATAGAGGCAAGCACGATGCACTTGGCCTTCGCGCAGTCTAACTCCCAGGTTTTGCGAATTTCCTTATCCGCAACACTGGATTCAGGACCTAGGACGGCAGGGGCCTTAGTAGTAAGGACATACCCTATTTTTTCATAGGTAATTGCCATCTTGACATTCCGGAACCAATCTTTATAGTTTGGCCCTGTCAAAATATTTTTATCTAATAATAACTTAAGGCCTTTCATGTTCTGGATCGCTGCAATTAGGAGAGAGAGAGGAGACACTTTAGCATGATGCTCTTGCAAGTTTAGAGTGGTTTTTAGTTTATCTAAACAAGATGGCTCCCACTGTTTCTCGAATCATTCCTCAAACCAAAAAAGAAGAACTAGTCAGGACTATTCTCACCGTACAATACTTGCTTAACCGTTCAGCCAGGCCGGTGTCAGTACTTCGAGGGAGGTTTTACGAAGCTTTCGCGAAGTTCCTTAATTAAATAACCTCTTTTCTCTAGGGGCGTAGCCCCGCTGACACCTTTCTTGACACCTACTTGGTTTATAGCATTGATCGTTAAGTGAAAGAATCTCCTGATGAGTAGCATATACTCACAGTAGGATCGGGATCCAAATATTATTGTGTGATAAAGCCGAAGGAATCCTACTAAAATTATCACACTCCAAATGGTATGCAATCTCTTAGCAAGTTTCAGTTTCTTTAGAAACTCCCGTTATCGATTTCTGCCCCATGCTCTTATGACCTTGGCGTTGGTCAAAATGTCATAAGTCACATGTCAAGTTCTACCCATCATTATCTTGTTAATTTGAACCCATCCGTACATACCCCTGACGTTGGCCAATGGCAGTATAACTGTCCCAAACTAACTCATCTATCTATGCAACAAATGAATACCCAGCAGCTACCAAACACTATGCCTTGGCGTTGGTCAAAATACATAGCTTGAATACTACTGAATACCCAAATGAAATGACGGAGGGCTACGAATGGTTTTGGTGAAACCGTGAACGTAGTGAACTTGATATGATCGAAGGAACCTGATAGCTTTTAAAAGGAGTGGTTTAATCTCCGCAATTTAAAAAAAATATCTTCTGTTTTAAAATAACCGAGTGGTTTCTTTTAAACTGTTCCAACGATTCAACTTTGGTGTATTTTCTTTGCATTAATATAATGCGTCCCATCAATTAACCTATTATTGCAGAAAACAACGAAAATACAACGTCCACTTATGCCATCCGCATTCGCCACTGGGCCCCGTCATTCACCCGTTAGGTTACTTAACTAACAACAGAGCGGGGACTGGGCTAGCGCGGGTGCAAAACAAAAGTGACGACTACTAGATATCATATATAGATATTGTACATTCGTCAGACGCAATAATAGGCATTCCAGATCATAGATGAACATATTGGATTTTCTAGGAATCCGCATTCGTTTTGAGCCTACAAAGAAAGACGGATTACATAGTCGCGATGAATAGCCAAAACCCCACTCTAGACCCCTACGGGTACGGCAAACTACCCGCCAAGTACCCGAAGTGAAGCAGTCTCCCTCAAAGACGTGAGTAGGCCACTATGCACTTCAAAATACCCGGTAGTTTGTGCACCCCACCTTGGGTCTATCTTAGGAGCAGAAAACAGTAAATGAAATAATACAATGGTGGCTACAACCTCAACCCGGATGTGCCCCGCAAAAGAATATTACAACAAATTACAATTTGCATTTGAATGAAAGAAACACTCGTCTCGCATCCCCGGCTATCCATTCATGACAATCCAATAAGTTCATATTCACAACCCAGTTAAAACCATTACAGAAATGTGCAACCCTCTGCTAACCGACATACTAGCAGTTAGGGGAGGTATACGAACACATTAATCACAACACAGATATAAACCAGTTAGCCAAAGTACTTAGAATATCGATCAAGCAACACAAATGAATCTACTCCAAACAATTCTCTGTGCACATAAAACCTGAGCAGAAACAAAACATCCCAGAAAATACAAAATCAAAACAGAAGAATAACTGAGCAAATTTAGGTTGACTCGGAGTCAACTAGGCCGCGGATCCGCGGCGGATCGCTTGGATCGGTGGCGGTTCCGCGGTGGGTTGGTCGAGTCACGATCCCAAATTTCTTCACAATTCTTAAAAACCCATGCTTGTATTTTTAAGGGTCCCTGAAAAATTTTTAGGCCCCGTTTTAAAATCGGCAGAAACTATGTGAAAATGTCGTTTTTTCAGGTTCATTTTGCGATCGAATTTCTTAAGACTTTCCTAACATGTTAGTTATGGTTTATCTAGTCTCTGATACCACTGTAAGTCGATGTTAGACACCCCACAGGATGCGGGGAGACGGAATAGGTAAAACAATCATTTTGTTCAAGTTAACATCGACTAACTTTACAGATCTTTGCTAAACCCTAACTAACAACTATCTAGAAGTTCTAAACTACTATGATATATGATTATACCTCAAGATATTAGTCCTTCTTGTTCTTGTTGTTCACCTCCTCGTCGGCCTCCTCGATGTGAAAGAAGATCTACCCGAGAGTTCTTTCTCCAAGCTTTAACCTCTCACTTAAGGTAACTAAGTGGCTAGGATTGTTAATCCAAGTGACCTAGAAGATATAGAAGTGGATTAAGGATCTATTAGTCTTGCTAACCCTTGGGATCTCAACACATGAGAGGATTAGGGTTAGGTTTAAGAAGAGAAGAGCTTGAGGAGAGAGAATGTGTTTGTGTTGTGAATGAAATGAATTATAACTCAATTGTGTATATATTATGAAGCATAAAATATCTTGCACAAATATCTTCATGCTTCATTTAATGCAAATGAATGAATCATCTAATGAGTCATTAAAACAATTAATGCTTCATTAACTCATTTGGATGAATCATCTCATGAGTCACTAATTCATTTAATGCAAATTACACATCAGCTCTCTACCTCACCTTTCTTCTAGAAGATTCTCGACTAATTACGAGAATGCCCCTCCCATCCGTAAAACACGAATATTCTGAGACTGCATAAATCCAATAATCCAATACTAGAATCTGGCTTAAACTAAAGCCCGCTAGTATAATCTGTCCGAATATCATACGTGCACAAGTACACGTATATGTCCGAACCCTTTCGTAAAACCAAACGACCTCTATATCGTTTCGCCTGAAGCAGGGAAACACTCTGTGTGGGACTCTAAAGACTCGACACTACACTGGCAGTGGGTTTAACCACAGGCCGCAAGTGGTACTAGCTGTACGTAACGGTCCCCAGGTAGATGTCGATAAGAAGGCCAATGAGGAAACCCATCCGAACTCCTACTGAGCCTGATATGACAATCTCCGTACAATCCGGTCTGTTCGTCTAATACTATCGCATATTGGGCCTAGGGGGCGGCAAACGTCAATCCACTAAAAGCGGTATAAGTCGTGTCGGAGTGAAGCCCATTACACCTTGAGAAGCTACTGGAAATCCTACCAGTAAATCTCGTTTGCCCTGGTCAGGGACTTTGCGTAATGGCTCTCCAAACACATTGCGATATCAACTCCCAATACCGGGAGAGAAGAATCCTATCTAACTGCCACTGCCTCCAAGTGCATCGGTACTGCACCCAACTGCTACCTGTTTGCACGACTCCTTTGAGCCGTGGTAGGGTAGCAATCTAAGAACAGTGGGAACACACTCGAGACGAAGCAACGGTATCAAGTCAACGGACTATGCTGTACTCATGTCACCTAGGAACTGTTAACTGACGAAGGGTATAATACCAACCAACAGTTCCCTTCGAGTCATGTCCGGTGTTCCCGTAACCCAACGAGCACCTGCATACTATCTCCAATACAACGTACTAATAGCTGTGGAACTGACCATCTCCCCTGCTGGGATAAGAAGCGTATACACTAGTCTACTCTGGAGTATCGATGCCCTGTCTCGATAATCTTAGGACTAGGGACCTGAAAAAGGATGTGCTTGTAGACTACCCAGCTCCCACTAGTGTGAGTTCCATCACAACGCTGGTAGTCAAGCAAGATCCTAAGGGCTCTATCAATATGTATTCGCGATATGCTAAAAGAAACATATACACATATTAAGATGGATATAAACCAAGTAGCATACTACTATGTTGAGAAAGACTGTTAATACAACTCTGAATATCCCAAGCTTCCATTAAATAATATACAAGCTACTATGATACAATAATGGCCCTTAGGACATATACACTAATACCTAGTCGAGGGAGTATCGAGACTGGGCATCGATATTCCGAAGTAGACTAGTGTATACGCTTCTAGACCCCGACGAGGGGCGGTGGATGGACTCAAAAACCACTTGTGTTATGACACCTAAGATAGTATACAGGTGCTCACTGGAGGTGAGTACACTGGACAGACTCGCCGAGAACTTCTAGACGGTATTATATCTATCGTCAGATGGAAGTTCTCAGGTGATATGAGTACAAGTTAATCCTTTGACCTGAAGTCGTCATTTGTGTCGTGTGAGTTCCCACTGTACTTTGAAAATTACTCTAGCATGGCTCAAATGAGTCGTGCAAACGGGTATTAATTGGATATAGTCCCTAGCCACATGGAGGCAGTGGTCGACTATCAGGGATTCGTCTCTCCTAGTATTAGGAGTCGATGTCGTGCTGTGTTCAGTTGGCTATCACCAGAAATCCGTGGCCACAGTGGGTGAGATTTACTGGTGGTTAATCAGTAGTATCTCAGTTAGTGATGAGCTTGACTCAGACATAACTTATCGGGTTAGTAGGGGTCTGACGTTATCCACCCCCTAGACCCGCTATATGATACTCTTTGACAAAGAGACTGGACTGTACAGAGATTTTCACATTCAGGCTCAGTAGGGTAAGCATGCACTTGATTGTCGACCGCCCTTTCAACAAGTACCTGGGTAACCATTACGTACAGCTAGTGTCACTAACGTGTTTGTGGTTAAACCAACTGCCAGCGTATTTTCGAGTCTCTAGAGTCCCACACAAAGGGATTTCCTGGTTCAGGTGACAGACGTAGGAGCCATACGTTGGTACATGCAGGGGTCCGATTAAATATGTATACGCGATACATGGATTTTAATAGGACGATTGATAATACTAGCCGGCATAGGATTAAGCCAGATTATTAAAGCAGGTTTTGATTTAATAATTTGTATATGTATTTTGCTACATATATTTTAGTATTATTGTTCACTATTTATTTTCTCTCTTTGGTGCTATCCGTATTTTTATATGGGTATGCGTATGTGTAGCGATACATATACCGAGTGAAGTATTCCGTATTTATACGGGAATGCTGGAAGAAGGGCACCTCATATTTGATTTTATTTTTAGAAAATTAAATAGAAATGAGGTGGAAAGTGGAGAGTTATGAAGCATGGTGCATGCATGTAGTGAGGTATGGCTTGATTCTTTTAAAATGATAAATTCATTTGGGTGCATTATTGATGCATGGTTGAAAAAGAGCAAGACATCCTCACATTCAATACTTGATGTTTTTTCATTCCTCATTTTGAGCTTCATGCTTCGTTCTCACCTCTTTCACTTTCTTCTTCTTGCTCTCCATTTTTTAGCATGGTTGAAGAGAGAAATATTTAATGAAGTATTCCTACATCACCAACCATCCAAACCTAGCAAGTTTGGATCGTCGGTTAGAGCCTCCTCCGGACTCCCTTAGATGGATCGTCTTTGACAAGGGTGGTCAATTCTCAAGCGTGATGCTGGCGGCTACGAGCTTGAAGGGGTCTTCCACAATTGGGTGGACACACGACAAAAGTTGTATTTTCTCAACCATTGCACTTGTATATTAGCTAGTTTAGGTATATGGTTCAAATCTTAGGTTTTATGGGCGTATGGTGCTCGGTAGAATTTTTGATTCCACTTCTGCCTCGGCCGCAGCTTTCGCGGCGTGGGCACCGGATCCCAACAAAATAGTTTTCATGTTCCATTTACAATTGGACAGAAACTTGAAATTTGGGTTTCGAAATTCGGAAAATTTTCTAACTTGAAACGTAAGCATCGTCTAAACTAGTTTAAGTACTTTGGTGGCTCTGATACCATATAAGTAGATGCTCATGCTCATGCCTCTAACTAGCGACCAAGGTAGAATACAAAACAAAAATTTCTATACAGAGAGTACGAACTTCTACGAGCTAGAATCGTAACCAAATACTAAACTAGAAAACTAGAAAAAGTTAACTACTCGGATAGACGATAGCTGCCTTTGTATTCATGTCCTTCGTCTTCTTTCCTCTTCATATGGTCCTAGGTCCATTGGAAACGAGCTTGGGGTCGGCTTCCTTGTCGAAGATGATCCACCCGCCTAGGCTTTAGCTTCACACTAAAAATCTAGGTGAAGCAACTAGTGAACAAAACTTGCTAGGATCTGATCACTAAAAGATATAATGGCTAATCTTAATATTTTTCTCTCTTAATATTTTTCTTTCTCAACTCATAAAAAAACTCAAAAGAAGAGAGGAAGAAGAAGATGATGGTGATGGTGATAATATCAAGCATGACACAAAATGAAAAAATTATCTCTTCATCCCTTTTTCCTTTCTTTATTACGTTTTGAACGAGTGAACTTGTGACTCGGTGAGTCACAAGCCCACATATAACGTTATGAAAAAATCATTTAGGTGAAATTTTCGATAATCGGTAAAATAACTGGTGTTTTCCATAAAAACCAAGATATAATTATTTTTCTACATAGACTTATATATACCTTTTCTAGCTATGTAATGGCTAGTATTGATATTTAATTAGTCGCTTATAAATTGTTAGTTTACATAAATATTTTCCTTAATTAATTATTTTTAATATTATTTTAAGTTTTCACTAATACATTTAATTGGTGATAATTACAATGAGAATGGGTTAATTACATTAGTGAACCATGAAAACTTAGAACTTAGTTTACTACATGTTTCCTTTTTCTCAAGTTGTCTCCACAATTCTAGAAAATTCTAGGGATAAGGTTATTAGAAAAAGAAAACTAAATAATTTAGGAAATAAATAAATATATGCATTAATTAGAGATGTTTTTACACACTCACCCACTCACACCTCACTTTTTTCTCTTTCCTCCCATCTTGGCCGAGCCTAGGCTGCCCCCAATCCCCCAAAATCCCACTCTAAATTATGTTTGAAGAAAAGAATGAAAAGAATAGAATAATGAAAGGAGTAAAAGGGTTTGAAGTTAAATGAGGTATGGGCTTTCATTGACTTGACCAAAACACCATCTCACTCTCTTTCTCCCCCTCCCAAGTCTTGGACGAGCCTCCCCCATGAGCAGCCCTAATATTTCTCACCTCATTCCCACTTCAAAAATCTAAAAAAAAAATACAAAACCTCACTAATTCTTCATTCAACCCTTACCCATTATTCTTTGTTCAATCTAGTATGGATCTTGGAGTAAGAAACCATTTTTGGAGGCAAATTTTAAAGTTAGATCTACAATATTGTGAGGTATAAATACTAACCCTATGGTAAATTTGTTGGTAGATTGCTTCAATCTAGCTTATTAGGTGTTTAAATTTTGGTTTTAATTGCAAGTTTGTGATTCTCAAGTGAGGGTTTTTGAACTCAAGTTAGGGTTTGTTCACTTGGTTTTAGTTTTGTTGTTTAGTTTAAGATCTTGAGTTTTGCAAAACCTAACCTAGTTGCTAAATTGCAAATTGTTACTTTAAAGTTTTTCCAAATTGTATAATCTTGCAAACTAGAATTTTAGAATTTATATAAATATGTGAGATTAAAATCTAGTTAATAATTGGGTAGTCTAATTATAATGTAAAATGATCACTGTAGCCACTAGATTTGTTAAAACATCTAGATTCGCACTAAATTGGTTAAAAGATACTTACTAGTTTTTTTTGGAATAAATCGATTTGATTAAATTTGAGTTTTTGATAAGTTACAACCTATTTCTTATAATATTTAGTGTGTTATGAATGCGCGATTAGTGCGATTGAGATTTTGGTTTGGTAGTTGCCACGTATTAGCGACCCTAGTGGTGGTTTTGGCGTTGTTGCGAGCGCGTTTTGTGCACCAAGTGCGTGCGCGTGTATTTAGTGCGCGTGGTTAACTTGTATTGTTTGTGTCCGCGACTATTTATATATTTATTCTCTTATTTCCTTGTGTACTTTTCTAGGATCGGGTGCAGAGGCGTCGGATATGGCGTGGAAATGGAAGAGCTGAAATCGGATCAGATTAGCCGAGACGTCCCGGTGAGTAGATGTACACATCTACGGGTGAATCGTCTGGATGGCGTGAGGCGCCCGATAGTCAGGATTTCTAGTAGTGCTTGTATTTTTATGCGTAGTCTCCTACTTAGTCATCTCATTGCATTGCATCATCATAGATATATATGATATTATATTATAGGACACTTGCACTATTATCATTGGTTCTTGTCGTACATGCACTATTCATGCGTACACACATGCCTTTGGTAATTGCTATGCCACGAACACTATAGAACTTGCTTAAATAATAATCTAAAACATTTGCACCATATATGATCTGTAAAAATGTACTTGTATATTCATTTCATCAGGATGGATACGTAAGATTTCTAGTCATATGTATATGCCTCATTACATCACCGTTCATGCATAGTTTTCTAGTCACACATCGTATTTCATATTATAGATACCATAGGCATTCATCATTGCCGACATGTTCATGGATTGTGATTTTCTCGAGGATTTCAGTATTTATAAGATTTATGGATTTTGGGGAAAACCGCAAGGATTTTATAAACCTATTATCATTTTAAAGTAGAAATTGCGGTTTTCTCGTGATATGATGTGCGCGGCGTTCACCATGTGTTTTCTCGGTTCTTGAGCGGTATCATATACCCGATTCGAGGAGGAGGAAGATGAACCGTTTGCGGGTACATGGTGGACCCGGTGCGGTACCTCGGGGCAAGAAGATCGCAGATGATGGTGTTGAGCCCGATAAGGGAACACTACCGACAGGTTACTTTGACACAGCAGATATCCGGAGGATACCAACATAGTCGTGAGATTTGATGATATGGATCGATCCGGACTGACGGAGCCCGAGATATTGAGGTATTGAGATATTGAGGTATTGAGATATTGAGACATTGAGATATTGAGATATTGAAACATTGAGATATTGGAATATATATATATATATATATATATATATATATATATATATATATATATATATATTGTGTCGATGCTTGACACGGATTTCTATTGATTTCATGGATGATACATCAGTTTATTGCACAGAGATTTTTCTATGATAAGAACAAAGATTTTCTCATACCAGACTTATTCAGGTTTCGTGTTTGATTATGCATTCATGTTGCATGCATGTTAGTACATCGTATTATATCGATATGCGTAGGTTGAGACGCATTTGCGTGCATACTTACGATAGCCTTATTAGATATTACTTACTACTCATGAGTTGGCAACTCACCCCCGTTGTGGCATATTATCTTTCAGGTTCGACCCGTCAGCACAGTAGCGGCGGGCGTACTTCCTCCTTTTGCTTCATTGCATCATTTTGCAGCTTTGCTCATAGATGGGTTGTGTGGATATATTATTCCATCATGTATATTATTTTTATATAGTATACTCCATCTACCCATGTATATTTGACTAGACGGTGAGACTCGTGGGCCTTGTATTTGTGATGTTGGTGTCGATGCTCACTTGAGCCGACGTGGTATTTGCCTATTTCTTGCTTTCAAATAATTATTGTACACTTTCGATATACATATTGCATGTGGTTGTGATTCCTCCATGGGCAAAGAGCTAGATCCCGCTTGGGGATGCCTTTATTCATCATTTATATGTATTTTTATATGTTGTACCCGTTTGGGGACTAGTATTTACAAAGGAGACTCTGCCAAAATTTTCAGGAAATTCTGATGTTGCTTTTAAATGTTTAATGCGACTTATTTAGTTAAAATCTCTTTCTTTAAATAAGTTTTCATTCACTCTATTTCTTTACATGTTTTGATTTCTGGGCTTTGGCTTACTTAGATTATGTACGTCTTGAGACGTTTCGTAATTTAAGTGTCAGTCACGTTTCGTACCTTCGGGTCGTGACAAAGTTGGCATCAGAGCGTTGGGTTTTACCTTTCTGGGTGTAGGATGACCTTTGGTAGATGGAGTAGGTGATTTAAGCAAAGTAACGTAGCGTGTGTATATTTCGCGGCATACTTACGATACAGTACTCCGCCTAAGTAACCTTAGGATATATATTTGCTTGTATCTCCTTCCTTGATTCCGGAAACCCTTAGATTCGATCACTATGTTCCTATCAATCATGTTTCTTGTTCCATCCAATATGCCGCCGGAGACTATGAGGGCCAGAGGGCTGCCGCCGGGGATGAGATTAGAGTAGGCTCGTTTGAGACGAGGACCGATTAGGGCGGTATGCCTACCCCTCAAGGACAGAGTGATCTGCCTTCTCCGGGACAAATAACTAAGCTAGAGTCGAGTATTCAGGACTTGCGACAGAAGGCTGGATTGTTAGTTGAGACTAGCCGAGCTCCGAGAGCCGATGATGTCCCTTCTGCTGCAGGGACTGTGATTGTACCTGCTGCTCAGGCAGCTGTTTCTATTGTACCAAGATTATTTCCATATCCTTATAGGAGTTTTTGAGGCTGAGGCCTCTAGTTTATTTTTACCGGCACAGATGCAGCGGAGGATCCGTAGACAATCCTTGACAGGATGGCTAGGAATTTTCGTTCACAGAGATGTTCTGACGAGATATGGATTGAGCTTGCGAGTTTTCTTCTAAAGAGGTCTTGCTCAAACGTGGTACGAGCCAATTAAGAGAGGCCGAGCTGCAGATCTACTTCCTATGACTTGGGATGAGTTCATAGATATATTCTTGCTCATTTCTTTTCGGAGAGCATTCGAGATGCCCGAGCTCGTAGTTTCGAGCCCTTGTGTAAGACTTCAGGGATGACAGTGTTCGAGTACGATATTTAGTTTACTCAGCGGTCCGATATGCTCCTTACCTGTTGGACACTGAAGAGAAACGGATAAAGAGGTTCGTGTGGAGATTAGGCATGTAGTTATTTCTTGCTATTGGTGCCTAACCTTTGACACTTACGTCGCTACTATGAACGCAACCTACTGTTGGAGGAGCGCATTTCTAAGATTTCAGTCGTTTTTTATCGAAGCGGATTTGTACCGGTATGCTAGCTCAGAGGCGGTTAGGCAGACGTCGTGTCAGGTGTTATTTCATTGTTTTCTTTCGATGTGTGTATTTCTTTTGTTGTTTGAACTTGTATCTACGCACTTTGTACCGAGTTTGGACCGAGAGTCATCCTTGTTTGATCTGCCACTGGTTGTTATTATTCCAGTAGGCGAGTCTTTTGTCGCTCGAAATGTTTTTCGTTCGTGTTTGTTTTGTTCGCATCAGACATAGGGATTCTTCTGCCAAATTGATTTTTCTCGATATGTTTGAATTCGAAGTTCTTTTGAGCATGGATTGGTTAGCAATGTGTTATGCATTCGTGGACGGCCGTAAGAGGGCAGTCGGATTTAGTTTTCCGGGTGAGATAGTTCTTGTTATTTTTCGGGGAGGTCGTAGCGTCGCTTTTCCCAGTTTGATTTCTTCTCTTCGCGCTAATCAGCTTTTGAGAAATGGATGTCAAGAATTCTTGGCGTATGTTTGTGATGTTAGAGCCGCAGAGGTCTCGTTGGACCAAGTCCCTATTGGGAGAGAGTTTCTGTATGTTTTCCTGACGAGTTGATTGGTTTGTTGCCAGAGCGTGATATTGAGTACTGCTTTGAATTGATTTTCGGCATGGAGCCTTTTTCTATACCGCCATATCGGATAGACCCGGCAGAGCGTAAAGAACTGAAGGATCAATTGCATGAATTGTTGGATAAAGGGCTTGTTCATCCGAGTGTGTCACTTTGGGGAGCTCATGTTCTGTTCGTCAAGAAGAAAGACGGCAGTTGTGTTTGTGGATCAATTTTTGTTCGTTGAATCGGGTTACTGTGCGGAACAGATATCCCTTACCTCGTATCGATGATTTATTTGATTAGCTCTAGGGTGCGGGACATTTCTTGGAGAATGAATTGCGATCAGGTGACCATTTGTTGCGGGATGGAGAGGATAATATTCCGAAGACCGCTTTTCACACACGATAAGGGCGTTATGAGTCTTCGTGATGTCGTTTGAGCTCACCAATGCCCAGCAACATTTATGGATTCGATGAACCGTATACTCAAGCCGTTTCTTGATCAGTCTATCATCGTGTTCATTGAGGACATCCTAGTATACTTTTGGAGCCGAGTGGAGCCTAGGCAGTAATTGAGGATTTCATTGCAGATTTTGAGGGAGCATCAGCTGTTCGCTAAATTATCCAAGTGTGTTTTTTGGTTGGATGATGTTGACTTCTTGGGTCACGTAGCTACGAGAGATGATAAATATGTAACTGAAAAAGATCGAGGATGTTCAGCACTGGCCCAGACCTATATCAGTGACGAAGGTTCGCAGCATTTTGGGTTTGGGCGGATACTATTGATATTTCGTACAGGATTTTTCGCATATAGCTAGAACGTTGACCGGGTGACCCGGAAGGGTGTTTTTTTAGTTTGACTAAGGTATGCGAGCAGAGCTTTAGTAGTTAAAGACTCGTTTGATTACGTCGACAGTATTATCTTTTCCTTTAGGACCAGGCGGTTTTGTTGGTTATTGTGATGCTTCTCGGCAGTCGAAGAAGAACGAGCAGAACTATTCCACGCGTGACTTAGAAATGGCTGTGGTGGTTTTTACACTTAAAGATCTGGAGACACTACAACTTTCATCAGCGAGAATTGTAATTGAGACAGCGCCGTTTGATGGAGCTAGTGAAAGACTATGACTGGGAGATTCTTTATCATCCGGGCAAGGCGAATGTTGTGGCAGATACTTTGAGTAGGAGGCCCGGAGGTAGCGTTTCTTGTTGAGTACAGTTCAGAGACAGTCGACGGCAGATTAGCAGATTCTTTGTGACAGCCGAGTACAGTTTGAGTTTACGTCGACCGGAGGACAACTTGTCTGTATCCGTGCACAACCACAGTTATATGATTATATCCGTAAGGCAGAGTTTGTTGACGTTCTTTTTTCAGAGATCATGGAGCAGGTTCGACAGGGCAGAGATTCAGAGTTCGTGATTGATGATCGGGGCATACTAAGATTAGGGATTTGACTATGTGCACCAGATTCCGAAGGACTGAGACGCGAGATCTTAGAGGAGGCGCATCAGTCAACTTATATGAATTTTGATTTGAAAGAAATCTACTAGTGTGAAGGGATGTATAGAGACGTCACATATTTTGTTTCGGAATGCTGACTTGTCAACAAGTCAAGGCCGAACATTAGAGGCCAGCTGGAGAGTTACAACCTTTAACCATTCCGAAGTAGAAATAAGAGCAGATTTCTATGGAATTTATGGTGGGTCTACCTAGGACCAGTCGAGAGTATGGCTCTATTTGAGTGATCGTAGACCGATTGACGGAAGCAGCTCATTTTCTGTTAGTCAAGACCATTTTCGGATTCGTTCAGTATGCTCAGATATATGTTGATGAGATTGTGCGACTACATGGAGTTCCGACTTGTATTGTGTCCGACAGAGGCACCCAGTTCACCTGCCAATTATTATAGAAACATTAACAGACTTTGGACACCCGATTGAGTTTCAATACAGCTTCCTACCCATAGACCGACGGTCAATCAGAGCGAACGATTTAGACTCTTGAGGATATGCTCCGAGCTTACATTCTAGTTTTCGTTGGCAGTTGGGATCGCCACTTTCCCTTGATAGAGTTTTCTTATAATAATAGCGTCCAGGAGAACGATTCAGATGGCACCCTTTGAGATATTATATAGGAGGAAATGTCGATCACCAGTTTGTTGGACAGTGCTCAGTGAGAGCAGTATTTTGGGGCCACAGATTATGCAGGAGATGACCAAAAAAGATTCAGATGATTTGGGATAGGATGAGAGCGGCCCAGTGCAGGTAGAAATCTTATGCAGACCGACGTCGGCACAGACTTGAGTTTACAGTAGGCGATCATGTTTTCTTGAGGGTTTCCCCGATGAGGGGCATGTTGAGATTCGGAAAGAAAGGGAAGCTTAGTCCCAGATATTTGGGTCCCTTTCGAGATTCTTGAGTGTGTCGGCGTAGTTGCTTATCGTTTGGGTAAGTCGATGTACAACACCCCAATACTTGTGGGGAGGCGGAATTTTCAAAAACAAACTTGTTTAGTGAACAAACATCGACTAACCGCTTGAATCGAAGCTAAACGATAACTAACTTAAAACATAGAGTTTCTATGCTGCTATGTTTAGGGATTATACCTAACGAATCGTGTCCTTCGTCTTTGCGAACTCCACCTCCTCCTCGGCCTTCTCGAAGTAGTAGACGATCCACCCGAGAGCTTTACTCCAAGCTTAGCCTCTAAACTTGAGGCAACTAAACTTCTTTAAGTGCTAATCAAAGAAGCTAGGTGTAATATAGAGAGGGTTATGGATTAAGTAGTCTAACTAATCCTTGTACTCAACACATGAGAGGGGAGGATTAGGGTTTGAAGAGGGAGAGCTTGAGGAGAGAGAAGGTGAGGATAATAATGAGGTGAGAATAATGAGTTATGATAATATATATCAAGCATTTCTTTTATCAAGAAAAGAATAAGAAATGAATTTAGCAACCATGCTTGATAATATCTAGTGATGATTCACTCCATGAGTCATTTAGCATTTATCATGCATTAATGACATGGATGAATCATACATATGACTCACTAATCACATTCATTGCTTATGCCACCTTAACCTCCTTAGTCACCACCTTCTAGAAGCTTCTCGCGCAATTACGAGAACGCCCCTCCTTTCCGCAAAAATACGGAAAAACTTTAGACTGTATAAATCCAATAACCGGATACCAGTAATTGGCTTAAACCAAAGCCGACTGGTAAAAACTGTCCGAAAGTCGTACGCGCGTAAACGCACGTATGCGTCCGAACCCTTGTCGTAAAACCATACGACCTCTATATCGTTTCGCCTGGAGTAGGGAAACTCTCTGTGTGGGACTCTAGAGACTCGACTACTACGCTGGCAGTGGGTTTAACCACAGACCGCAAGCGGCACTAACTGTACGTAACGGTCCCCAGGTAGATGTCGATAAGAAGGCCGATGAGGGAACCCATCCGAACTCCTACTGAGTCTGATGTGACAATCTCCATACAGTCCGGTCCGTTCGTCCAAGACTATCGCATATCGGGCCTAGGGGGCGGCAAGCGTCAGTCCCCTAATAGCGGTATAAGTCGTGTCGGAGGGAAGCCCATTACACCCTGAGAAACTACTGGAACCTACCAGCAAATCTCGCTTGCCCTGGCCAGGGACTTTGCATAATGGCTCTCTGACACAGCGCGATATCAACTCCCAATACCGGGAGGGACGAATCCTGTCTAACCGCCACTGCCTCCAAGTGCTCGGGACTGCACCCAACTGCTACCTGTTTGCACGACTCCTTTGAGCCGTGGTAGGGTAGCAATCTAAGAACAGTGGGACACACTCGAGGCGAAGTAGCAGTGTCAAGTCTGCGGACTATGCTGTACTCATGTCACCTGGGAACTGTTCACTGACGACTGGTATAAAACCAACCAACAGTTCCCTGTGAGTCCTGTCCGGTGTACCCGTAACCCAACGAGCACCTGTATACTATCTCCAGTACGATGTACTGACGGCTGTGGGACAGACCATCTCCCCAACTGGGATGAGAAGCGTACACACTAGTCTACTCCGGAGTATCGATGCTCTGTCTCGATAATCCAACGACCAGGGACCTGAATAAGGATGTGCTTGTAGACTACCCAGCCCACACTAGTGTGACTGCCATCACAACGCTGGTAGTCAAGCAAGACCCTAAGAGCTCTATCAATACGTATACTCACATATTAAGATAGAAAAACCAAGTAGCATACTACCATGTTTAGCAAGACTGTTATATACATGTGAATATCCCAAGCTTCCATTAAGTAATATACAAACTAGTATGATACAGTAATGGCCTTCTAGGGCATAAACACTAACAATCTCCCACTTGCACTAGGGCCATGTACTGGCATATCGAAGACCAATGATCTCGAGTAGCCTCTCGAACTGAATCTGAGGTAGGGCCTTCGTGAATGGATCAGCAATTTTCTCTTTAGAAGCAACTCTCCGAACCTCGATCTCCTGAAGATCAATGATCTCCCTGATCAGGTGATACCGCCTCAAGATGTGTCTGGACTTCTGATGGGACCTTGGTTCCTTCGCTAAAGCTATAGCTCCGTTGTTGTCGCAATACAGAGGTATTGGATCAACTATGGTAGGAACCACCTGAAGTTCTGTTAGGGACTTCTTCATCCAGACTGCTTCTTTTGCGGCATCGCAAGCAGCTATATACTCCACTTCCATCGTCGAGTCAGCAACGGTGTCCTGCTTGGAGCTCTTCCAGCACACCGCCCCTCCATTGAGGGTAAAGACATAACCTGACATGGACTTGGAATCGTCCTTATCACTCTGGAAGCCGGAATCAGCAAAGGCCTCCAACCTGAGGTCTTTTCCGCCGTAAACCAAAAACATCTCCTTAGTCCTTCTCAGGTACTTGAGAATATTCTTTACTGCTATCCAGTGCTTCTCCCCTGGGTCTGACTGATACCGGCTTACCACGCTTAGTGCGTAAGCTACATCTGGTCTGGTACACAACATCGCATACATTATAGAGCCTACCGCAGAAGCGTAGGGTATAATAGACATGCGTTCCCTTTCCAAATCAGTCTTGGGAGACATCTCTGTGGAGAGGGTGATTCCATGACAAGCCGGTAGATTACCGCGCTTAGAATCTTCCATACTGAATCTTTTCAGTACAGTGTCGATATACCTGGACTGCGAAAGTCCCAACATCCTCTTGGATCTATCACGATAGATCCGGATCCCCAGAATATAAGAGGCATCACCCAGGTCTTTCATGGAGAACCTGTGTGACAAGAATCCTTTGACAGATTGTAGCATAGGAATGTCATTTCCTATTAATAGAATGTCATCCACGTACAAGACGAGGAATACGACACTTCTGGCTACAACTTTACTATATATGCACGGTTCATCTGGATTTTTGATAAAGTCATATTCTTTGACTGTCTCATCAAAACAGATGTTCCAACTCCGCGATGCCTGCTTTAGTCCATAAATGGACTTAAGCAGCTTGCATACTTTCCCGCTGCTCCCACTCTGATTGAAACCCTCTGGCTGATCCATATAGACGCACTCTTCTAAATTTCCATTCAGAAAAGCCGTCTTTACGTCCATCTGCCAGATTTCATAATCATGGAAGGCAGCAATAGCAAGAAGGACCCGAATGGATTTGAGCATAGCCACTGGAGAAAAAGTTTCGTCATAGTCCATACCAGGTCTTTGACGAAAACCCTTTGCAACAAGTCTAGCCTTATAGGTTTCCACCTGTCCATCTACACCAATCTTTTTCTTGAAGATCCATTTGCATCCTATGGGTTTTACCCCATCTGGAGCAAAGTCCAAAGTCCATACTTTGTTGGTGTACATGGACTCCATTTCGGTCCGCATTGCATCTAGCCATCGTACCGAGTCGCCGCTCTGGATGGCCTGCTGGAAGTCAGTAGGTTCATCATCATCTATGATGCAATCCTCTCTATCCCCATCTATGAGAAAACCGTAGTATCTCTCAGGCGGATGAGACGGCCTACTACTCCTGCGGAGGGGTGCGGGAATGTCCTGTACTTCTTGAACTTCCGGTTCTACCAAACTTTCAGTAGCAGTTTGTGGTTCTGGAATTTCTTCCAGTTCTACTACGCTCCCACTCTTCTGATTTTCTAAAAATTCAGTTTCTAAGAAGCGGACATGACGAGAAACAAAAACCTTTTGTTCCTCTGCGTAATAGAAATAATATCCCATAGAGTTCTTTGGATATCCTACAAACTTACACTCTACTGAGCGTGCCTCGAGCTTGTCCGGATGCTGCTTTTTTACAAAAGCTGGACATCCCCATGTCTTCAGGTACTGAAGATAGGGTTTCTTCCCACTCCACATCTGATATGGTGTGGTAGGCACAGTTTTGGTTGGAACTCTGTTCAAAAGATATGTCGCTGATTCTAGCGCATAACCCCAGAAAGATCGCGGCAACTCAGCATTACTCATCATGGATCGTACCATATCCAATAGGGTTCGATTCCGTCTCTCCGATACACCGTTGTGCTGTGGAGTGTATGGAGGAGTAAGCTGAGAGAGAATTCCTTTCTCTTTTAGGCAACCTAGGAACTCGGCACTTAAGTATTCTCCACCTCGATCAGATCTCAGTGTCTTAATACTTTTGCCTGTTTGGTTTTCCGCTTCACTCTAGTATTCTTGGAATTTCTCAAAGGCCTCGGATTTATGCTTCATTAAGAAGACATGTCCAAACCTAGAGAAATCATCTGTAAAAGTAATGAAGTAGGAATAACCACATCTCGCATGTGTAGACATTGGACCACATACATCGCTGTGTATGAGTCCTAAGAGCTCGCTCGCTCTTACTCCTTGTCCATTAAATGGAGTCTTTGTCATCTTTCCTTTGAGACAAGATTGACAAGTGTCATAAGTTTGATATTCGAACGAGTCCAAATATCCTTCTCTATGCAACTTAGTCAACCTTCTCTCATTGATGTGACCCAGTCTACAATGCCATAAGAAAGCTTTATTTAAATCTGGAGACTTTCTTTTTAGTGTGTTCTGGACATTGAAAATTTGGAGTTGGTTTAAAACATATATACCGTTATTTAATGTACCGGACCCAATCAAACCATGATTAAGGTGGATGTTAACAACATCTCTTACAAACGTGAAATCATAACCTATATTTGATAACAAGGAAACTGATATGATATTACACGTTAAGCTTGGTACAAAATAACAGTTATGTAAAACCAAAATGTGTCCACTCGTCAATCCTAGGTGATAATCCCCAACGGACGCAGCTCCCACGCTAGCTCCGTTAGCAACCTTTAGGGTCATATCACCTTCCTTCAGCACTCTACGGTTTCTCAGTGCCTGCAATGAATTGCAAATATGAGATCCTGATCCGGTATCCAATACCCAGGAAGTAGAGTTGATTGACAGACAATTCTCAATTACAAACACACCTGAAGTCGAAGCCACAGCTTGCTTCGGTTCCTGGTTCTTGGCGTTCCACGCCTTGCAATCCTTCTTCCAGTGCCCTTTCCTGTGACAATGGAAGCACTCATCCTGGCCAACTACCGGTACTGCAAACTTTTTCTTTCCCTTCCCTCCCACCTTACTTACACCTCCTCTAGGTCTGGGTGCGGCCTTCTTCTTCCTTCCTTTGGCCCTAGCCTTGGACCCGGAAGAAGATGAACCGCCAACAAACATAGCGGGTGTTTCCCTTGCTTTCTGCAAGGTGCCCTCTGCACTCCTTAACATGTTCAGGAATTCCGGAAGTTCAACTTCTTTTCTTTGAATGTTGAAGTTCAGGATAAACTGGGCGTAGGTGGAAGGAAGGGACTGGAGAATAAGGTCTGTATAGAGCTCATTATCCAAAGTCGTCCCAAGGTCTGCGAGCTCTTCTATATAGCCGATCATCTTTAGGACATGTTCTCCTACCGATGACCCGACACCCAACCTCGCTCGAAACAAGTTCTTTGAGGTCTCGTATCTTGCTATACGAGATTGCTCTCCATAAAGTTCCTTTGTATGGAGAAATATGGCGTCTAGTTCCATATCCTCATGCCTCCTCTGATGTTCATTGTTCATCGAGGCAAGCACGATGCACTTGGCTTTCGCGCAATGTAAATCCCTGGTTTTGCGGATTTCCTTATCCGCATTGCTGGATTTGGGACCAGGGACAGCAGGTGCCGTAGCGGTGAGGACGTACCCCAATTTGTCATAGGTCAAAGCCATTTTGACATTCCGCAGCCAATCTTTATAGTTTGGCCCTGTCAATATATTTTTCTCTAAAAGTAACTTAAGTCCAGTCATTTTCAGGGTCGCTGCAATTAGGAGAGAGAGAAGAAAACTCTTTAGCATGATGCTCTTGCAAGTTTAGAGTGGTTTTTAGTTTATCTAAATTGGATGGCTCCCACTGTTTCTCGAATCCTTCCTCAAACCATAAAAGAAGAATTAGCCAGGACTATTTTCACCGTACAATACTTGCTTAACCGTTCAGCTAGGCTAGTGTCGATACTTCGAGGGAGGTTTTCCAACGCTTTCGCGAAGTTCCTTAATTAAATAACCTCTTTTCTCTGGGGGCGTAACCCCGCTGACACTTTTCTGGACACCTACTTGGTTTATAGCATTGATCGTTAAGTGACGAATATCCTGATAAGTAGCATATACTCACAGTAGGATCGGGATCCAAATATCATCGTATGATAATGTTGAAGGAATCCTACCAACATTCATCAAACTCCAAATGGTATGCATCTCTTTGCAAATTTCAGTTTCTTTAGAAATTCCCGATATAAGTTTTTGCCCCATGCTCTTATGACCTTGACGTATGCCAATAAATCATAAGTCACATGTCAAGTTCTGCCCATCATTATCTTGTTAATTTGAACCCACCCGTATATACCCTTGACGTAAGCCAACAAGGTAATGCGACTGTCCCAAACCAACACATCTATCTATGCAACAAATGAATACCCCAGCAGTTACCAAACACTATGCCTTGACGTAAGCCAACAAGCATAGCTTGAATACTACTGACCATCCATAAGAAATGACGGAGGGCTACGACTGGTTTTGGCGAAACCGTGAACGTAGTGAACTTGATATAACCGAAGGAACCTGATATCTTTTAAAAGGAGTGGTTAAGTCTCCGCATTTAAAAATATCTGTTTTAAAATTAACCGAGTGGTTTCTTTTAAATTGTTCTAACGATTAAAACTTTGGTTTATTTTCTTTGCATTATAGATAATGCGTCCCATCATTAACCTATCATTGCAGAAAACAACGAAAATACAACGTCCTCTTATGCCATCCGCATTCGCCACGGGGTCCCGTCATTACCCGTTAGGTTACTTAACTAACGACAGAGCGGGGGCTGGGCTAGCGCGGGTGTAAAACATAAGTGACGTCTAAATAGCTATCATATATATAGATATTTTACATTCGTCTGACGCAATAATATTCATTCCAGATCACAGATGAACTTAATTGGATTTGCAAGCAATCCGTGTTTGTTTTGAGCCTGCAACAAAATACGGATTACACAGTTGTGATGAATAGCCATTACCCCACCCACGACCCTTACGGGTGCGGCAAACTACCCGCCCGGCAGTTTGTGCACCCCACCTCGGGTCTGTCCTAGGAGCAAAAACAGTAAAATGAAATAATACAACGGTGGCTACAACCGCAACCTGGATGTGCCCCGCAAAATAATATTACAACAAATTACATTTACATCAAATGAATTAAATGATAACCCATCACAAAACCCCGGCTATACATCACAACAGTCCAACACAGTTCATATGCACAAACAGATAAAATCCATTTCAGAAATGTGCAACCCCCTGCCAACTGACATACTAGCAGTTAGGGGAGGTTTACGAACACATTATACAATCACAGATATAATCCAACAAGCAAATACTGTATAATTTCGATCGATTAAACACTTTTAATTTTTCTCCAATACTGCTCTGCAAATCTGAAACCTGAGCAAAAATTAAATATTCCAGAAAATACCAAATCACACAGAGGACTCACACAGGAAAATTGGGTTCCTGAATCGCCAACTCGGCGGCGGAAGCGCGGCGGATCGGTGGGATCCGCCGCGGTTCCGCGGCGCTTTAGGCGATTCAGGGGCCCAATTTTCTTGGGTGTTCTTATGGTGTCTTTTCAAGCTTTCTGAACATCCCTGAAAAAATTTTGGACTTCATTTAAAATTCGACAGAAACTTGCGATTTCGGGGTTTTCCGGTTTCGTTTTTTTCGTTCGAAATTCATACAAATTTGCAGGTAAGTTATTTATTGTTTAGCGAGGCTCTGATACCACTGTAAGTCGATGTACAACACCCCAATACTTGTGGGGAGGCGGAATTTTCAAAAACGAACTTGTTTAGTGAACAAACATCGACTAACCGCTTGAATCGAAGCTAAACGATAACTAACTTAAAACATAGAGTTTCTATGCTACTATGTTTAGGGATTATACCTAACGAATCGTGTCCTTCGTCTTTGCGAACTCCACCTCCTCCTCGGCCTTCTCGAAGTAGTAGACGATCCACCCGAGAGCTTTACTCCAAGCTTAGCCTCTAAACTTGAGGCAACTAAACTTCTCTAATTGCTAATCAAAGAAGCTAGGTGTAATATAGAGAGGGTTATGGATTAAGTAGTCTAACTAATCCTTGTACTCAACACATGAGAGGAGAGGATTAGGGTTTGAAGAGGGAGAGCTTGAGGAGAGAGAAGGTGAGGATAATAATGAGGTGAGAATAATGAGTTATGATAATATATATCAAGCATTTCTTTTATCAAGAAAAGAATAAGAAATGAATTTAGCAACCATGCTTGATAATATCTAGTGATGATTCACTCCATGAGTCATTAAGCATTTATCATGCATTAATGACATGGATGAATCATCCATATGACTCACTAATCACATTCATTGCTTATGCCACCTTAACCTCCTTAGTCACCACCTTCTAGAAGCTTCTCGCGCAATTACGAGAACGCCCCTCCTTTCCGCAAAAATACGGAAAAACTTTAGACTGTATAAATCCAATAACCGGATACCAGTAACTGGCTTAAACCAAAGCCGACTGGTAAAAACTGTCCGAAAGTCGTACGCGCGTAAACGCACGTATGCGTCCGAACCCTTGTCGTAAAACCATACGACCTCTATATCGTTTCGCCTGGAGTAGCGAAACTCTCTGTGTGGGACTCTAGAGACTCGACTACTACGCTGGCAGTGGGTTTAACCACAGACCGCAAGCGGCACTAGCTGTACGTAACGGTCCCCAGGTAGATGTCGATAAGAAGGCCGATGAGGGAACCCATCCGAACTCCTACTGAGTCTGATGTGACAATCTCCATACAGTCCGGTCCGTTCGTCCAAGACTATCGCATAGCGGGCCTAGGGGGCGGCAAGCGTCTGTCCCCTAATAGCGGTATAAGTCGTGTCGGAGGGAAGCCCATTACACCCTGAGAAACTACTGGAACCTACCAGCAAATCTCGCTTGCCCTGGCCAGGGACTTTGCGTAATGGCTCTCTGACACAGCGCGATATCAACTCCCAATACCGGGAGGGACGAATCCTGTCTAACCGCCACTACCTCCAAGTGCTCGGGACTGCACCCAACTGCTACCTGTTTGCAAGACTCCTTTGAGCCGTGGTAGGGTAGCAATCTAAGAACAGTGGGACACACTCGAGGCGAAGTAGCAGTGTCAAGTCTGCGGACTATGCTGTACTCATGTCACCTGGGAACTATTCACTGACGACTGGTATAAAACCAACCAACAGTTCCCTGTGAGTCCTGTCCGGTGTACCCCTAACCCAACGAGCACCTGTATACTATCTCCAGTACGACGTACTGACGGCTGTGGGACAGACCATCTCCCCAACTGGGATGAGAAGCGTACACACTAGTCTACTCCGGAGTATCGATGCTCTGTCTCGATAATCCAACGACCACGGACCTGAATAAGGATGTGCTTGTAGACTACCCAGCCCCCACTAGTGTGACTGCCATCACAACGCTGGTAGTCAAGCAAGATCCTAAGAGCTCTATCAATACGTATACTCACATATTAAGATAGAAAAACCAAGTAGCATACTACCATGTTTAGCAAGACTGTTATATACATGTGAATATCCCAAGCTTCCATTAAGTAATATACAAACTAGTATGATACAGTAATGGCCTTCTAGGGCATAAACACTAACAGTTTGGCACTTCCACCCAGCTTTCCAGATATTCACCACGTGTTTCATGTATCAATGCTCTGCAAGTACCTTCATGACCCCTCTCGCACGATCCAGTATCAGACGATCCAGCTAGAGCATAATCTTTCTTTCACCAAGCTGCCGATAGTCATTCTAGATCGGCAGGTGAAGAAACTGAGGTCCGAGGTCATACCGTCCTTATAGGTTCTTTGGCGTGGACCGAACGACGAAAAAGGTTACGTGGGAAACCGAGGACGAGATGCAGAAGAAATATTCACATCTCTTCGAGGGTACGTGTAGTTAAATTTTAAATTCGTGGACCGAATTTCTTTAAAAGGGGAAAATTGTAACGTTCTGAAAAATCATTTAGGTGAAATTTCCGATAATCGGTAAAATAACTGGTGTTTTCCGTAAAAACCAAGATATAATTATTTTTCTACATAGACTTATATATATCTTTTCTAGCTATGTAATGGCTAGTATTGATATTTAATTAGTCTCTTATAAATTGTTAGTTTAATTAAATATTTTCCTAATATTATTTTAAGTTTTCACTAATACATTTAATTGGTGATAATTACAAAGAGAATGGGTTAATTACATTAGTGTACCATGACAACTTAGAACTTAGTTTACTACCTGTTTCCTTTTTCTCAAGTTGTCTCCACAATTCTAGAAAATTCTAGCGATAAGGTTATTAGAAAAAGAAAACTAAATAATTTAGCAAATAAGTAAATAGATGCATTAATTAGAGATGTTTCTACACACTCACCCACTCACACCTCACTTTTTTCTCTCTCCTCACATCTTGGCCGAGCGTAGGCTGCCCCCAATCCCCTAAAATCCCACTCCAAATTATGATAGAAGAAAAGATTGAAAAGAATAGAATAATGAAAGGAGTAAAAGGGTTTGAAGTTAAATGAGGTACGGGCTTTCTTTGACTTGACCAAAACACCACCTCACTCTCTTTCTCCTCCTCCCAAGTCTTGGCTGGGCCTCCCCCATGAGTAGCCCCAATTTTTTTCACCTCATTCCGACTTCAAAAATCCACAAAAAAAAATACAAAACCTCACTAATTCTTCATTCAACCCTTACCCATTATTCTTTGTTCAATTTAGCATGGATCATGATGTAAGAAACCATTTTTGGAGGCAAGTTTTCAAGTTAGATCTACAATATTGTGAGGTATAAATACTAACCCCATGGTAAATTTGTTAGTAAATTGCTTCAATCTAGCTTATTAGGTGTTTAAATTTTGGTTTTAATTGCAAGTTTGTGATTCTCAAGTGAGGGTTTTTGAATTCAAGTTAGGGTTTGATCACTTGGTTTTATTTATGATATTTAGTTTAACATCTTGAGTTTTGCAAAACCTAACCTAGTTGCTAAATTACAAATTGTTATTTTGAAATTTGTCCAAATTGTATAATCTTGCAAACTAGAATTTTAGAATTTATATAAATATGTTAGATTAAAATCTAGTTTATAATTGGGTAGCCTAATTATGATGTAAAATAATCATTGTGGCCAATAGATTTGTTAAAACATCTAGATTCGCACTAAATTGGTTAAAAGATGCTTACTAGTTTTTTTGGAATAAATCGATTTGGTTAAATTTGAGGTTTTGATGAGTTACAACATATTTCTTATAATATTTAGTGTTGTGAATGCACGATTAGTGCGATTGGGTTTTTGGTTTGGTAGTTTCCATGTATTAGCGACCCTGGTGGTTGTTTTGGTGTTGTTGCAAACGCGTTTTGTACACCAAATGCGTGCGCGTGTAGTTAGTGCGCGTGGTTGACTTATTTCTTTGTGTCCGCGACTATTTATATATTTATTCTCTTATTTCCTTATGTGTGTTTCTAAGATCGGGTGCAGTGGTGTCGGATGTTGCGCGGAAATGGCAGAGCTGAAATCGAATCAGATTAGCCGAGGCGTCCCGGTGAGTAGATGTACACATCTACGGGAGAATCTTCTGGATGGCACGAGGCGCCCGATAGTCAAGATTTCTATTAGTGCTTGTATTTATATGCGTAGTCTGCTAGTTAGTCATCTTATTGCATTGCATCATCATGGATATATATGATATTATCTCATAGGACACTTGCACTATTACCATTGGTTCATGCCGTACATGCACTATTCATGCTACACACACGCCTTTGGTAATTTCTATGCCACGAACACTATAGAACTTTCTTAAATAATAATCTAAAATATTTGCACCATATATGATCTGTAAACCTGTGCTTTTATATTCATTTCATCAGGATGGATACGTAGAATTGCTAGTCATATGTATATGCCTCATTGCATCATCGTTCTTGCATAGTTTTCTAGTCACACATCGTATTTCATATTATGGATACCATAGGCATTCATCATTGCCGACATGTTCATGGATTGTGATTTTCTTGAGGATTTCAGTATTTATAAGATTTATGGATTTTGGGGGAAACCGCAAGGATTTTATAAACCTATTATCATTTTAAAGTAGAAATTGCGGTTTTCTCGTGATATGATGTGCGCGGCGTTCACAATGTCTTTTCTCGGTTCTTGAGCGGTATCAAATAACCGATTCGAGGAGGGGGATGCACCATCTGCGGGTATATGGTAGACCTGATACGGTACCTCGGGGCAAGAAGATCGCAGATGATGGTGTTGAGCCCGGCAGGGGAGCACTTCCAATCGGTTATTTTGACGCGGCGGATATCCGGAGGACACCGACGCAGTCGTGAGATTTGATGATATGGGTCGATCCGGACTAACGGAACCCGAGATATTGAGATATTGAGGCATTGAAGCATTGAGATATTGAGATATTGAGACATTGAGATATTGGGATATATATATATATATATATATATATATATATATATATTTGATACTTGACACGGATTTCTGTTGATTTCATTGATAATACTTCAGTTTATTGCACAGAGGTTTTTCTTAGATAAGAACAAAAATTTTCTCATACCAAACTTGTTCAGGTTTCGTGTTTGATTATGCAATCATGTTGCATGCATGTTAGTACATCATATTATATCGATATGCGTAGGTTGAGACGATTTGCGTGCATGCTTACGATAGCCTTATTAGATGTTACTTACAACTCAGGAGTTGGCAACTCACCCCCGTTGTGCCACAATATCTTGCAGGTTCGACCCGTTAGCACAGAAGCGATAGGCGTACTTCCTTCTTTTGCTTCATTGCATTGTTTTGCAATTTTGCTCATAGGTGGGTTGCGAGGATATAATATTCCATCAGGTATATTATTTGTATCTAGTATACTCCATCTACCCTTGTATATTTGACTAGATGGTGAGACTCATGGGACTTGTATTTGTGATGTTGGTGTCGATACTCACTTGAGCCGACGTGGTATTTGCCTATTTCTTGCTTTCAGATGCTTATTGTGCACTTTCGATATACATATTGCATGTGGTTGTGATTCCCCCATGAGCGAAGAGCTAGCTCCCGCTTGGGGATGCATTTATTCATCATTTATATGTATTTTCATGTGTTGTACCCGTTTGGGGGACAGTATTTACAAAGGAGACTCTGCCGAAATTTTTGGGAAATTCTGATGTTGCTTTTAAATGTTTAATGCGACATATTTGGTTAAATCGCTTTCTTTATATAATTTTTCCTTCACTCTATTTCTTTACATGCTTTGATTTCTGGACTTTGGCTTACTTAGATTACGTACGCCTTGAGACGTTTCGTAATTTAAGTTCCAGTCACGTTCCGTACTTTCGGGTCATGACACCACAACATTCTCACACAATCTTGAAAGATTGAGAAGAGAAAAGGGTCACCTCATATGTACATATATACATATGTATATGTATACATATAAATATATACAAATACACTAATATAACTATATGCTACAGATATATACACCCATATTCGTATCAAAATACATACACTTGTATTCGTATAAAATACAAATACCCGTAATTGTATTAAGATACAAATAACCGTATTTATATCAATACACAAATACATGTATTTATACAAATACTCGTATTCGTATAAGTACCGTATTCTGTCAAAATACGAACACGAAAAGAGAGATACTAAAAGGAGATATATATAATACTAGCTCACATTTTATCCAAATATGATAACTTAGCAATCTTTAAAACCTGATAGTATTAACAAAATGTCCGATTAAAAGTACGTGTACAAAAACACGTATTTAATGGAACCCAGGTACGTATCAAAATACGTACACTATATCGTTTCGCCTAAGCTGGGAAACCCTCTGTGTGGGACTCTAAAGACTCGACAATATTCTGGAAATGAGTTTAACCATAAGCACATCAGCGGCATTAGCTATACGTAACGACTACCCAAGTATTGAACGGAAGGAAGGCCGACAAGAAAACTTGTCTGTATCCCTACTGAGCCTGAAAGTGACAATCTCTGTACAGTCCGGTCTCTTCGTTTGAGAGTATCGCATACTGGGTCTAGGGATTGGAAAACGTCAGACCCCTAATAACCCAATAAGTCGTGTCGATATGGCCTAAAACCATCCCAAGAAAATACTGATATCACAATTAGTAAATCTCAACTATCTTGGCCAAGGTCTTATAGTGATGACCAATCGAACACAGTACGACATCGACTCCTTATACCAAGAGAGACGAATCTATTCTATCGCTCACTGCCCCTAAATGCTTCGGGAGTGTACCCAACTAAAACATGTTTGGATGAATTTTTAAAGCTGTGATAGGGTAGTAAACTAAGTACAGTGGGAACACACTCGAGACGAATGACAATATCATGTTTAAAGTCTAACTTGTATCTATGTCACCAGAGAACTACTATCTGGCAATAGGTATATTACCATCTAAAAGTTCTCAGCGAGTCCGTCCAGTGTAACTCATAACCTAATGAGCACCTGTATACTATCTTTGGTGCCGAACACCAATGGCTATGGGACAGACCACCTTCCCTCACGGGAATAAGAAATGTATACACTAGTCTACTCCGGAGTATCAATACCCTGTCTCGAAACTCCAACGACTAAATACAATTTAAGAATGTGCATATGGACTACCTAGACCCCACGAGTATGATCTCCATCATAATTCTAGTAGTCAAGAAAAAATCCTACGAGCTTTACCAACATGTAATCGAGATACGTAATATAAAATAGAACATATACACATGTTGAGGTAAAGACAAACCAGATAGTATACTATCATATCGAGCAAGATTGTCATATATATATATATATATATATATATATATATATATATATATATATATATATATATATATAACCCTACGGCTTGAGCTCTTCTCCGCGGTGTAAAACCTGTGTCATATACATATAACGGCAACAATGGTCTCAACCCGACTGCGTTCTGAATAAAAAAAATATACATACAATCTGTCTTGTCAGTCTCAACCTGACCGTAATCCATGAAAGAATATACATTTGGAAATCCACATAATAAACGAATTACATACAAAATTTGTATTTCACAATCATAAAAGAGGCTATTCATCACGACAATCTGAACTAATATAAACAAACCAATATAGCATTCACAAATGTGCACTCTCATCTGAATGATCACACATCAATTAGGTAAAGTTTACCAACACATACTTATATATGCAATAAAACCAACTCGATTAAACACTTTAATCAAGTTAATTTAAAGCCACGGCAAAACTTTTTCATAACCTACGAGGTCGCAAACTTGAAATTCTGTAGGGTTCCTAGGCACTCTAATGGAGTCTTGCAAGTGATCAAACATGGCCAATTTAAATTTTACAAGTGCCTACAAACCCTAATACAGATCGTTGGCTAGATATATAGGCGATAACAATAACTAGTAAACAACTTTACTAATAAAGAACGGAAATACAACCTTTGTAGATCCGGTTCTCCACCTCCATGGCTCCGCGATGAAGTCTCCTCGCTGTACAAATCGGATCTTGGGCTCTAGCGTCGGCTTCATCGGAGAAAAAGCGGGCTAGGTCATCGACGACGATGCCGAAGATGATCTACGTCGAGGCATCGCTAGATCAAGCTCCAACTTCACCAAGTCAAGATAACTTGTGAAGGAAACACCCTATACTACCTGGCAAGAGGTAGAGGATGAAGAAATAGGAAGTGGGTAGACTTTAGATTTGGATTTCTCACACTTTTTCATCAATCACCATTGATGTAGCAAGCTTCTTTTCATTGAAGAAGAAGATGAAGAAGAAGAAGAAGATATGATAAGTCTTTTTCTAAAATAGAAAAATGATATGATAAGTATCATATTGCAACCATGGTTATGTGTAGAGAGTTAACTCAAGTTAGTTGAATGGTTGGGTTTTGGAGATGAAGACAAAATGGTTGCTTAGTCAAAGTTTCAAGAATCTTCAACTACAAACAAATCAAGCCACCATTTCATATTCTTTTCTTTTGCCAATAATAAATAAAAAATCAATAAATAGATAAAAGAATAAGTAAATAAAAGAAACCCTTACCATTCATATAACCATGGTCAATTATTTACACAAACCCAAGCTTGCATGTATCATCAAACATGATACAATCTTTTGCACAAAAGTATATCACATATACAACTTGTGCAATTCAAGTGAGAAAATCCATTTAAAGTGAACCAATACTAGTTAATGCAAAGTAATATATCAAATATATAATTATACATTAAATCATTAAATCAACACTTGATTCAATGATCCGGTCATGTCGCATATAACCGGCTAGTATCCAATGTATCGGCTTATCGAGTCAATCCTTGATTCGATAACTAGGTTATATCGCATACAACCATTCGACACATTCATCGCAAGAATGAAATACGGTATCACATACACGCATTATTCTTGGTCCCGCACATATCTCATATGCGCTCCTATTTCGTTTTGCTTGAGCTAGGAAACCTCTGTGTAGGACTCTAAAGACTCGTCAATATGCCGGCAGCAGATGATGATCATATCAAACACCCACAAGCCGCAAGCGGTCTGCTAAACGTAACGGCCACCCGGGTATTGAGCGATCATAAGATCGACGAGCAAGCCCGCTCACACTCCTGTGAATCCAACCAGTAACACTTACCGTATAGTCCGGTCTGTTCGTCTGATATGTCGCATATCTCGCCTAGGGGTGGTAAACGTCAGACCCCAGTAGCTTGATAAGTCATGCCGACGTGAGGTCCATAACATTCGTGAAACTACTGATAACTCTTACCAGTATATCACTGCAACCCTGGCCATGGATTTCCTGTTATGGCCATTCGAGCATAGCGCAACATCAACCCCCAATACCGGGAGAGACGAATCCCCTCCTATCGCTCATTGCCTCCATGTGAATCGGGACTGTGCCCAAAAACCACCTGTTTGCACAACTCAGTAGAGCCGTGGTAGGGTGGAAATCAAAGCACAGTGGGAGACACACAAGACTCTATGACGATCTCGGGTCAACAGACTAAGCTGTACCAGTGTCACCAGAGAACTGACATCTGACGTGAGGTATAATACCATCTGGGAGTTCTCGGCGAGTCCGTTCAGTGTACCCAGTCTCCACTGAGCACCCGCATACCATCTTCGATGTCAAACACCAATGGATATGGGATCATCTATCGCCCATCGCATGGGTCGAGAAGATATACGCTAGTCTACTCTGGAATATCGATGCCCCGTCTCGATATTCCCTCGACTAGGAACATTTCAAGGATGTACTCATGGACTATCCAGGCCCCACTAGTATGATCTGCATCACAGTCCTGGAAGTCGAGTACACATCCTAAGGGCTATATCAACATGTAACAGAGAGACAGAAAGTATACACGTTAAGATAAAGAGCAACCAGATAGCGTACTATCATGTCGAGCAAGAAAGTCCTACCTATATATGTTCCAGCATCCACTATAATATACATCCAATGTACAGTAATGGCCTCTAGTGCATACATATAACTAACAATCTTCCACTTGCACTAGGGCCATCTGTAGCAGTGGTTGCAGTATCACATACTCAACCATCCCATAAAAGTCTCTCTTTGGGAAAAGGCCTTCGTGAGTGGATCCGCCGTGTTGTCCTCTGAATCTACTCTCCTAACCTCGATCAACCTGGAGATCAACTATCTCCATGATCAGGTGATGCTGCCTCAGAATTTGTCTGGGTCACTGATGGGACCAGGGTTCCAGGGCCGAAGCCATACTTCCATTGTCATACAATGGCAGGAACCTAGTTCATCTTATGAACCAATATATACCCAAACTTCCTCTTTGGTAGTATCTTCGATAGCGATGTTACCAGCCTTTATCGTCTAGTTTGCCACGGTATCTAGCTTGGAACTCTTCCAACATACCGTCCCTTTACCGAGGGTAAAGACAATGCATGTGACTGACATTCAGTCGTCTTTATCACTCTGGAATACTTCCAGTGATTCTCTCCAGGATCGATTGATACCATCTCACTATATCTAGTGAGAATCCTAGCATCCAATTACATCTATCTCATAGATGAAAACTCAGGATTTAGGAGGTATCACTTTGATCCTATTAGAGAATCCTTGTGATAATAGGAGATTGACCGATCGTAGTATAGGAAACTCTTTTCCTATTAAGAGTATGTTGTCTACGTACAATACGAAGATGACCACCTTACTTTCTACTACCCTTTTGTATATACAAGGTTCGTCTACCATTTTGATGAAGTCAAACACTTTGACTATCACATCAAAACAGACGTTCCAACTCCACGATGCCTGCCTCATTATGTAAAGCAACTTGCACACGTTTCCGCTGCTCCCACTGTTTACGAAGTCCTCTGGCTGTGTACTTATAGACGTTCTCTTCTAAATCAATATTTAGAAAAACAGTCATGGCACCCAACCGCCAAATATCATAGTTATGGTATGTAGTCGTGGTAAGTAGGATCTGGATAGACTTAAGCATAGCTACTGGAAAAAGGTTTCATCATTATCCACGCCTGGTCGATGACGAAAACCTTTAACAAGTCTAGCTTTGAAAGTCTCAACTTTTCCATCTACACCAAGTAATCTTCTCAAGATATACTTGCTCCTGATGGGGATTTAACCCTTCAGATATCGCATACTAAAGTCCATACTTTGTTGGTGTACATGGATTCCATCTCAGATCGCTAAGCAACCAGCCATTCTTACAGAGTCCCTACTCTTGATGGCCTGCTCGAAACTAGTTGGGTCATCATCTCATGATGCAATCCTTGCTCCCACTGTCATCGAGAAACCGAAGTATCTCTTAAGCAGGTGAGGAACCCTGCTAGATCGGCGGAGAGGCTGAGGTTCGTCGGGAACTATTGAATCCTTTGGTTCTGTCAAATCATCAACTGCAGTTTTGTATAGCTGGAACCTTTCCAGTTCTACAGAACTGACCTTGCCTCGATCTTGTCCGGATTTTGCTTTTGACATAGGCCGGACAATTCCAAATCTTAACTTACTTAAGAGATAGGCTCTTCCCATAACATATCTTATATGGAGTGGTAGGCACTGATTTGATTTGAACATAATTCAATAGGTATGCAGCTTCTCAAGTGCACAACCCCAAAAAGGAAATAGGTAACTCAGTAATACTCATCATAGAGCACATGATATCTAATATTGTGCGATTGCTCCGCCCTGATACACCGTTGTGCTGTGGTGTATTCAGAGGAGTAGTACGGAGAGAGAATCTCATTCTCCTTTAGAATGGTCCAGGAATGCCATGCACAAGTATTCTCCTCCCTGATCTCATCATAGGACATAATACTTATACCCGATTATTGGTTCTCTACTTCTAACTTATATTCTGTGAATACCTCAAAAGGTTCGGACTTATGTTTCAACAGGAACATATGACTGAATCTTGAGAGATTATCAGAGAATATAATGAAGTATGAAGACCATTCTTGGCATGTGTAGACAGGAGACCTTACATACATCATCATGTATCAGTCCCAAGAGTTTACTAACTCTTTCTCTGTTTTCAGTAAACGGAGCTATGGTCATCTAATCTTTGTGACATGACTGGCAAGTTTCACAAGATGTAAATTCAAACTAATTTAAATATGCATCTAAAATGTAACTTCAGCCAGTCGGGTCGCATTGATGTGACCTAGTCTACAATGCCTCAAGAAGGATCCGTTCATTTCTGAACTATTCCTCTTATGTATGTTCTTATACTAAAGAACTGTAGTTTGATTTAGAACGTCAATGCTTTTAGATAACGTGCCTGAACCGATCAACTTTTGATATAGGAAATGTACAAAACATTATCCATCAATACAAAATTTTATCATTTCTTTACTAATAAAGAGACTGATATGATTTTGTATATCAGGTTCGGTATCTAATAGCATTTGTTCAGAATCAATGTATTGGTAATACAGGGTGATAGTGACCAACAGACTTGGCTGCAACACTTGCCCCGTTTTCTGTCTCATGAAACTTATCATCCGTTCTCAGTTTTTCTATCTTTTTTGTAGCCTTATGTAACAGATTACATATCTGGGATCCTGATCCGGTATCCAATACTCAGGATGCAGAGAATACTGAGAAACGGTTCTTTGTAATGAACATACCCGAAGGAGATGCATCTCATGCACTTTCTTCGTTTGGGCGGCATAGGAAATCTGGTATTCCCCTATTTCCTGCTCTGTCTTATAACAATTATAAGTTGGAGCGGGATCAACTTTCCCCAGCTCAGTATAACAAGGGGGTTCGGTCAATACATCCATATTATTATCTTGATTAAGGCGTGATATGGTCGCTACCTGGAGAGAGAGAGAAGAAAACACTCAGCGTGCGCTCTTTCAAGATCAGACTGGTTATATATCTTATCTAATCAGGATGGCTCCCACTGTTTTTATCAAATCTTCCTTCAAACCTTAAAAGGAAAGACTAGCCGGGATTAATTACACTCTACAAGTTCGCCAATCTTTCAGCCAGGCCAGTGTCGGTACTTTGAGGGAGGTTCCCCGTGCTTTCGCATGGACCTAATTACTGTAAACCTCGCTTTCCCAGAGGCGTAACCCCGTTGACACCTTTCTAGACACCTACTTGATCGGCTAATTGCAAAGTGCAAAACTCTCCCAGGAATAACAATTACTCGCAGTGGGTATCGGGATCCAACTATCATATAGAAGGTATGCAATCTCATTGCAAATTTCAACACTTGAAACTCCCGATAAAGGTTTTTACCCCTAGCACCTATGACCTTAACTATGGTCAACAAATCATAAGTACTAGTCAAGTTCTACCCGTCATTTCGTGATTAATTAGACCCACCCACATGACCCTTAACTAAGGTCAACAAAGTCACGCGACTGTCCTAACTAATCGCATCATATGCGGTGTAGGAAGACATCACTTAGCTACCGTACACTGTGCCTTGACTATGGTCAACAAACACAGCACGAATACTAAGTACTCTACTTCCTAAAATGACGAAGGGTTGCGGCTGGTTTTTGTGAAAACCTTTAACGCTTTGAACTTGATCTCGTTGCGGAATCAAATGGTTTTTAAATGGAATGTTTTTGAGGCTTTTCTAGTTTTGCTAAAGGGGTCACTCCCGGTGAAGGGATTGTCGGTCCTTTCCTCGTCTAATGAGGTGCGGGATATATCATATATATCACTGTGCAAAGCGGAAACTATAGAAGCTATCAAAAGACAAACCGAGTGTTGTAGCATCTGCCAGTTATTGCTAAAGGAGTCACTCCCGGTGAAGGGATCTCGGTCCTTTCCTCATCGAATAAGGTGCAGGATGTTCTACAAGGAACACCGCGATGCAAAGCAAGAACTGTAGCTACCTGTTTTTATTTTGAAATTTGATTCCACAACATCAATTAGGTTTATTTTCTTTCATTAATCACATTAATGAATATCCCATCATTTAAGTTACCTAAACATCACAGATAAATATGACGTACGCTTATGCCATCCGCATTCGCCTCGATGTCCCCTCGTGCACCGTTAGGTTAGGTAACTAACGGCAAAGCGGGGCAGGGCTAGCGCGGGTGTAAAACATAAGTAACGTCTATATAATATATCATATATACTATATATAATATCTGTCACAGAACATCACATGATCACATCACAGATAACGCAGCAGAAAATATCATATGAAATATTGGATATACTAGGATGTCCGTGTTTTCAATACGAGCCAGTATAAAACACGGATTCCACGGTCGTGATGAATAGCCAATCCCACACCCCTAGACCCCTACGAGAGCGGCAAGCAACCCTACCAATTCTAGGGTTAGGAGACCCAGACTCGACTCCTCGAGTTGGTCTCCCACTGGACCCCAGAACCCGGTTACTTGTGCTCCCCTCCTTGGGTCTATCCTAATGCGGAAAAGTAAATAATATACAATGGGTGACAACTTCCGCAACCTGGAAGTGCCCCAATAAAAGAATATTACATACAAGTTTTTACATGAATGAAAATGAAAAACACTCATCTCACATAAAAACCCCCGGCTATTCAAACACGACGATCCAATATAACATATCCAGCAACACATAACATCACATGTCATCAACGTAAGTAAACATGCGTATCCCAATTGTCGTTGACATATAGCAACGAAAACGGCGATATCACATATTACACTTACGGTCACAGAAAAGAAAGTGTAAAACTACAACAGTTGGAATCCGCAACCTCCTCAGACATCGCATGCCTGATCAAATGAATTACTTAGACATCGCATGCCTAACAATTATAAACCCCGCATTTTAGTCTCTTTATTGAAAACACTTTTCAATATCAAGTCGGGCAATTCAACAAGATTCCCGACATTCTGATCGAATGCTCGTCGCAAACTTTAGTAGGCGGCCGCACCTCTGATACCGTCGACGAAGTGCACCAAGGCGGAACACCGCTGCCGCGAGCACCGCACGGATGCTTTCGGCGACGGGGTTCTCCTACAGTCACTTGGTCGGGGCTATGGAGTGAGGCTGTCTATTAAGTTTACCCGGCGAGTATCCGCGTACACTACGTGATTGCGACGGACTTTTGATCACATCAAAATTCCGTGGCAACCGATCAAGTGAGACTAAACTGCTATGTTTATAACATTCATTCAGTCATCTCATAACTATTTGTGAATTCCAATTATTGTATCAAATTCCGGATAAATAGAAAATGTTAAACTTTCCGATCGAACAATCGAACACCCAAGTTTTCCCGAAACAGCTCAACACATGAAATAAGTCTAACAGCATTCAGTTCGTGCCTCAGTACCAACGGTCCAGCCGTAGAAGGGTCAAGCCAACGCCTCACATGTGACACGCCGTACTGCCCCAAACCCGAAGGTTCAAAGGGCAGTTCAAGACAGTCACATAATCGAGTTAAGGTTTGTTGTCTTCTAGAGGGTCCATCGCGTTACTTGCACTACTTAGAACGTCGTTAAACTACGGAAAAATCCAACAATTGGAAATTTCCCGGCAGGGGAAAAAGTGGGTATTTATATCCGGTCGAACTTTTTTTTAACATATTCAAAAATATCCGGAAAATCACACTGACAAAATTAGACAATCCGATCGATACGCCGAGTCCCCAATAGAACCCCAGAAAATTCAACTCTTGAATAAATATTAAAAATTCCTAGGAAAACCAGCACCAGAAAGAATGAATTACTGTGCAAAGTTTGAAGGCCAATCAAGTCAAGTGACCGCGGAACCGCCGCAGAAGCCAGGCTTCTGCCGCGGTTCCGCCGCGCATTAGAGGTATCATGGAAAAAATTTTGCATCGTAATTCTTAGAATTCCCTGCTGGGTTTTCTGCATATTTTTAATTCTCAAAAATCCACAAATTCAGAAAATGCCCAGAGAGCAATATTAGGGTTTGGGTTTTGATTCGATCGGAGTTCTAATTCCGTCTAGACTTCGCCTAAGGCTCTAGCTAGGCTCTGATACAACTGTAGGGTTCCTAGGCACTCTAATGGAGTCTTGCAAGTGATCAAACATGGCCAATTTAAATTTTACAAGTGCCTACAAACCCTAATACAGATCGTTGGCTAGATATATAGGCGATAACAATAACTAGTAAACAACTTTACTAATAAAGAACGGAAATACAACCTTTGTAGATCCGGTTCTCCACCTCCATGGCTCCGCGATGAAGTCTCCTCGCTGTACAAATCGGATCTTGGGCTCTAGCGTCGGCTTCATCGGAGAAAAAGCGGGCTAGGTCATCGACGACGATGCCGAAGATGATCTACGTCGAGGCATCGCTAGATCAAGCTCCAACTTCACCAAGTCAAGATAACTTGTGAAGGAAACACCCTATACTACTTGGCAAGAGGTAGAGGATGAAGAAATAGGAAGTGGGTAGACTTTAGATTTGGATTTCTCACACTTTTTCATCAATCACCATTGATGTAGCAAGCTTCTTTTCATTGAAGAAGAAGATGAAGAAGAAGAAGAAGATATGATAAGTCTTTTTCTAAAATAGAAAAATGATATGATAAGTATCATATTACAACCATGGTTATGTGTAGAGAGTTAACTCAAGTTAGTTGAATGGTTGGGTTTTGGAGATGAAGACAAAATGGTTGCTTAGTCAAAGTTTCAAGAATTTTCAACTACAAACAAATCAAGCCACCATTTCATATTCTTTTCTTTTGCCAATAATAAATAAAAAATCAATAAATAGATAAAAGAATAAGTAAATAAAAGAAACCCTAACCATTCATATAACCATGGTCAATTCTTTACACAAACCCAAGCTTGCATGTATCATCAAACATGATACAATCTTTTGCACAAAAGTATATCACATATACAACTTGTGTAATTCAAGTGAGAAAATCCATTTAAAGTGAACCAATACTAGTTAATGCAAAGTAATATATCAAATATATAATTATACATTAAATCATTAAATCAACACTTGATTCAATGATCCGGTCATGTCGCATATAACCGGCTAGTATCCAATGTATCGGCTTATCGAGTCAATCCTTGATTCGATAACTAGGTTATATCGCATACAACCATTCGACACATTCATCGCAAGAATGAAATACGGTATCAAATACACGTATTATTCTCGGTCCCGCACATATCTCATATGCGCTCCTATTTCGTTTTGCTTGAGCTAGGAAACCTCTGTGTAGGACTCTAAAGACTCGTCAATACGCCGGCAGCAGGTGATGATCATATCAAACACCCACAAGCCGCAAGCGGTCTGCTAAACGTAACGGCCACCCGGGTATTGAGCGATCATAAGATCGACGAGCAAGCCCACTCACACTCCTGTGAATCCAACCAGTAACACTTACCGTATAGTCCGGTCTGTTCGTCTGATATGTCGCATATCTCACCTAGGGGTGGTAAACGTCAGACCCCAGTAGCTTGATAAGTCATGCCAACGTGAGGTCCATAACATTCGTGAAACTACTGATAACTCTTACCAGTATATCACTGCAACCCTGGCCAGGGATTTCCTGTTATGGCCAGTCGAGCATAGCGCAACATCAACCCCCAATACCGGGAGAGACGAATCCCCTCCTATCGCTCATTGCCTCCATGTGAATCGGGACTGTGCCCAAAAACCACCTGTTTGCACAACTCAGTAGAGCCATGGTAGGGTGGAAATCAAAGCACAGTGGGAGACACACAAGACTCTATGACGATCTCGGGTCAACAGACTAAGCTGTACCAGTGTCACCAGAGAACTGCCATCTGACGTGAGGTATAATACAATCTGGGAGTTCTCGGCGAGTCCGTTCAGTGTACCCAGTCTCCACTGAGCACCCGCATACCATCTTCGATATCAAACACCAATGGATATGGGATCATCCATCGCCCATCGCATGGGTCGAGAAGATATACGCTAGTCTACTCTGGAATAACGATGCCCCGTCTCGATATTCCCTCGACTAGGAACATTTCAAGGATGTACTCATGGACTATCCAGGCCCCACTAGTATGATCTGCATCATAGTCCTGGAAGTCTAGTACACATCCTAAGGGCTATATCAACATGTAACAGAGAGACAGAAAGTATACACGTTAAGATAAAGAGCAACCAGATAGCGTACTATCATGTCGAGCAAGAAAGTCCTTACCTATATATGTCCCAGCATCCACTACAATATACATCCAATGTACAGTAATGGCCTCTAGGGCATACATATAACTAACAAATTCCAAAAACCGAATTTCATGTTCATTCTGGCAACAAAAATCCCCTTATTTTTGCACGAAATTGAACCATGAAGAACCTGAAATCGAGCCCCGTTAACCCCAAAACCCCATCCACTATTTGAGCCTTGATTCGGCCCCGAATCGGGGCTGGATTTGGGCTAAATCAGCACTGGATCAGCCCTCGATTCGAGGCTAAATCAGCCTCGGTTCAGCCCCGAATCCAGGGCTGAACCGAGCACATATTGGGGGGGTTCAGGGTTATCGTGAGCCCACACGAAACTCTTGGTCCTAGAAAAGAAATCCTGAGCTCCAGCACATGAAAAAATGAAAGATTTTCATCCAAATTTTCAAAACTAGTTTTTACAATATTGGGTTTTTGAAATCATTTGCTGCAAAAACAACTATTTGTATTTGAACTTGGATCTGATACCATGCTGGGCTTTATTGCTAGGGTCGCTACACTAGAGTACCGTGGCGGAATAATGTACAAAAATTTCAAGAACATAGAAACAAATACCAATCCCAAAACCATTCAAATTCTTGTAGTTATCAAAAACGATCAAACATAGAAACAAGTTTAGGGTTCTACAACGTTTGTAGCGTGCCCAGCCAATCGTGGAACACCTGATGGAGATTTTAAGTGTCTTTCAAATTTAACCGCAAGTGTGCAGTTATATCTTTATAATACTTATGGATCATACCACAGGGATGTTGGGATCTGGCGCCTGCGCCGTGGAAGTAGCGGCCGAGGCGGAAGTGAAAACAAAAATTCTGACGAGCACTGGACTCCCGTAAAAAGCCATCATTCAAACCATAGACCTAAAAAAGCTAATCTACAAGTGCAAGGGTTGAAAAAATACAACCCTTGTCGCGTGTCCACCCAATTGTGAAAGACCCCTCCAAGCTCGTAACTGCCTGGATCGCGCTTGATAATCGACCACTCTTTGCCGCAGACGATCCACCTGAGGGAACACAGAGGAGGCTCTAACCGATAACCCAAACTTTCTATTTTTGGATGGTCAGTGATGTAGGAATACTCCACTAAATTTTCTCTCTAGAATCTTGCTTAAAAATGAGAGGAAGAAGAAGAAGGAGGAGAAGAGGAAGCATCAACCATGGAGCTCAAGTGAGGAAGTCAAGAAAGCATCAAGTGTCCAAATAAAAAGGAATGGCTACAACAATATGAACCATGAACCAATATTTCAACCGAATGAAAAATAAACATTTAAAAACAAGGCCATGCCTCTCTAAATAGTTTGCACCATGGTTCATTAACTCTACTTGCCACCTCATTTCCAATTTTAATTATCTAAATAGAAAATTAATATGAGGTGTCCTTCTTCTAGAAGCATTGCCGTATAAATACGGAATACTTCACCTGATATATATATATATATATATATATATATATATATATTTATATATATATATATATATTTATATATATATATACGCGTATCCGTATAAAAATATGGATAGCGCCAAAGAGAGAAAATAAATAGTGAACAATAATACTAAAATACATGTATCGAAATACATATATAAATTATTAAATCAAAACCTGATTTAATAATCCAGCTTAATCCTAAGCCGGCTAGTATTATCAACCGTCCGATTAAAGTCCGTGTATATTTAATCGGACCCCCCTGAACGTACCACCTAACGGCTCCTACATCTGCTACCTGAACCGGGAAAACCCTCTGTGTGGGACTCTAAAAACTCGACAATATACTGGTAGTGGGTTTAACCACAAGCATGTCAGCGGCACTAGCTATGCGTAATTGCTACCCATGTACTTGTCGAAAAGGGGCTCGACAATCAAGTGCGTCCTTACCCTACTGAGCCTGAATGTGACAATATTCGTACAGACCGGTCTCTTTGTCAAAGAGTATCGCATATCGAGTCTAGGATGTGGATAACGTCAGACCCTTACTAACCTGATAAGTCATGTCTGAGTCTAGGTCATCACCAACTGAGATACTACTGATCAACTATCAGTAAATCTCACCTGCCGTGGCCACAAATTTCTGGTGACAGCTAACCGAATACAGCGCGACATCAACTTCTAATACCAGGAGAGACGAATCCCTGACAGTCTGTTGGGTTCCTTAGCATCCTCACTATGTTTTATAAGGAATCAAGCATGCAATTTTAAAAAATTTAGTATGCTAAGAAACCCATAACCGAGGATCCAACTAGAGAATTAGGGTTAATAAAACATGTAAACAACTTTACACTAAGTGAAATGGGAATACAACCTTTTTAGACCGGTCCTTCACTTCTAAATCTCCATGTAGTGGTCCCTTTGCTCCAAGTAGTGGTGTCACGGACTCTCCTTTGGATCTACTAGGTGAAAGGAACGAGCTTGCTCAAGAATCTTCGAGGTCGAAGATGATCTATGTCGAAGAATCTCTAATTCAAGCTACACTTCACTAATTGATGAACTAGTGAAGAAACAAGCTATACTAAATGTCTAGTTTGGTATATATTGGTGAAGTAAGAATTTTGCTCACTTTAGAATAATTTTTCTCTCTTTCTTTTGTTTACTCACTCAAAGCTAGAGAGCAAATGGAGGAGATGAAGAAAATGATCAAGTGATCCAAGTGTGACCCATGGGTGAGAAAATATCTCATATAACTCATATAAAGACTAAACCATGGCTAAAGATAATGGTTAGGTTAATAAATATCTAAAGTAAAACAAATTTAATGGACTTTAGTCAAAGATTCTTGTTCATACCAGAATATTGCATTTAATACCATCCATTCTTATACTCGTTTGTTTATAGGCAGATGCTTTTAATCCGTGTTTGCTATATATTTACAGGTTACAGGTTCCTAGTCCAAAATGATGCAAATGATACAAAATCTCCACTGTTACGCCAAATCCAGAACATCTATAGCCGACAGATAAAAGCCGGATTCCGGTCACCCGTATCCGTCCTGTGCCGCTTACCAGTTCATGAGACAAGACAAACGACAGTAGTCATTCGTGTCTCGGACAAGCACAGAGCACAAGAGGGGCAGCACAAGATTCAATGGGTGCGCGGAGCTTGAGGGAGATAAGGTCGAAGAATTATTTTTGATGATGTTTTGGACTATTGCAGATCTGAAGAAATTGTGGAAGCAATTTGTACTTTGGAACATGTAGAACAACTGAACAAAGAAACACAAGAAACTCGAAAAAAAAAAGACAAACCAATCACTCAAACCCACAGCAGAACCGCAGCCAATTGGCCACTTATGTGACGGTTCCACGGCCGAGTTGACTCAGTGTCAACTCGGATTTTTGGGGTAGTTTGGTAACTTTGTATGGGCTCAGAATCTTGCCCTAGGGTTTCAGCACTCAGCCTATAAATAACTCAGTTTTGTGCTAAGCCAAGGATGCTTCTTTTTGTTAGGATTTAGTTTAGTTCTAGTTAGCTTCTTCTTCTTCTTCGTTTCTTCCTCCATTAAAATATACTAAGAGAATTGAGTGGATGATGAAATGAAGATGAGGGTTTTTTATTTTGTATCTTTTAATTCTTGCATTGTATTTTAATTTCTAGTGTAACTTTATTATTGTTGTTATGTAGTTGTTGTTATTTCTTTGCTTGTTTTATTTTTCTTCTCTTCTTATCTGTATTATTTCCAAGCGATGATACTCAGCGGAGTTCTTTGCTTAGGTGAGTACCCAAGTAGTTAGCTTGCAAATTTGTAAAATCGTAATTTCCTTTTCTTTCTTTTCTTCCTTCTTGTTTTGTTTTTATTTTCTTTTATAATGTGTGAATAATTTCCACTTGTTAGGGGATAAGGATGGTTAGTATGAGGGACCGAAAATTCCCTTGTGCTTCTCCTCGCCAAATATCCTAAAACGAACCTCGACCAAACAAATGCAACTCCCTCATTTAGGCGTGCAATACATGACATATAGCCGCGACCTAAGACGAGAAGTCCTTTGGGCACACTACAACATGACATGTAGTTGTGACCTATTTGGATACGTGGTTGCGGGTGCTTGGCCGAAGGTTGGAAATAAGCGCACATAGCGGAAAGACAAGGGGCACTAGGAATGGATTTAGCGTTGGAAAGCTTGCTTAAACTCGCAAATCCATTCCTATGTCCTCCTAATCCCCGCTACATTCTATTATTCCAACTTCATTTTAAGATTGGCAAAAGAAAAGCACAAGACTAATCCTAACTCTACTAACCAATCTTAACCCTAACAAGCTTACTTGAATATACATACAAACACTTAGGATAGTTCTGAATATAACACAAATACATTCTTGAATTGACTCGTCTAAGATAAGAACGGACATACTACCATCTCCCTGCGGACGACCCATACTCAACCGGCTAGCTGCAAAGCGACACCGTCTTGATTGCGGTTAACATTAGAACTTCAAATACACAAAACGCCAAAAGCGTGCCAATCAAATAGCGCCATTGCCGGGGAGACGGTAACGTATTTTCTTTCTTGTTATTCGGGTTAATATTTTCTTGCATATATAAAAATTAAATATAATAATAATGATAAACCATCTTGTTATTTTTGATATTTTTTGTGTGCAAGTGTGCAAGCTATCTGGAGCAAGTACAAAATTCATTTAAGAAAACAGAGCGTTTTATTTTGGAGTAGAGAACAAGGGGAGTGCAGGAACCAAATACGAAGCCCTAAGTCCAAAGTTTGACCGCGAAACCGCGGTCAAAGAATAGGACTCGCGGCCGTTCCGCGGTTATATTGAGGCTTCTGAGCCCCAATTTTTTTTCTACCCCTTCTATTTCCTTTTATCCCTTCTGTGAGCCCTATTGAACTGTATTTTCTGCATGTCTCTTTGCACAGATTGCGCCACCGCCAAATTTTTTTTTTGTTTTAGATTTTGTTTGTTTATACGCTTTGCATATATTAATACGGACATTAAGAGGCTTAAACACCAATTAAGATTCGGTGGGGATTTCATCACCCTTCCTAAGACCCTACAAATCACAAAAAGCATACGCATTACCTGGAGTTAATAAAAAATATCTAGACCAAACATATAAGGACTTGTCGCGCTCATTTAGGACAAGTGAAGGTTGCGGGGAATCGGTCGTTTATCTAAACTTTACTTTGTGGTGCCTATGCTAGACAAGTGAGGAGGTAATTTTAAAAGGCCCGTCTCACGGTGATTCTTGAGCGGAACCCTCCATACCTCACTTGTGCTCACCTGACCACAATTGGCAGTGGAGAGGCGATTCGAGGGTTATCCTGCAACTTGTCGCTTGGAAGTCTAGGTGCGGTCTAGTTGGACTTTGAAGACCCTAGCTCTAGGTGTTGTTTGTGCATATTGTGATTATGATTATACTTGTATAAAGTTTAGTCACATAATTCCGTATTCTTTCAAAAACAAACAGTTTCGAAAACTACAAAAACAAAAAAAATTATAAAATTTTTCTACTTCCACCTTTCCTACTTTTCATAACATGGGTACCCCAAAACGCCCAACTCTTGTCGAACTTTGGTACCCACAACCAGACATTTCTTTGTACGGTTCTTGCTTTGGCCGAATTTCGAATGATCCATCCATGCCCGCAATTTCTTTGAGGGATCGGATACACGTGTCTAGGGATAGCAATTGGACATCGCAACCCACTTTGTATCAACCACTTCAAACATTCACCCCTTCTCATGTTGATACCCCATCTGAGTGTCATGTTACGACTCCAACACCCATGTCCATTGCCGAACATATTGAACAACTCGTAGCCGATCTTTCACTCCTTTAACCACTTCGAATTCTTTTGATCAACAGTTTCAACCACCTTCTTATCATAACATTGATCATCATCCTGTCCAACCATTCGATTCCTATCATTCCTATCCAACTTTTGCACTTTCCGTAGACATTGCTTCTACACAGTTATTTGGGAGTTTCACATATCCATATAATTATGAATCTTTTACTGAAACCCCTTCACAACCCATGTCTAGTCTGGAACATGCATTAGAAGATTTTCGGGTAGCGTCATGTCAAATGGAGGAAGTGAATGCATCGATGGCCATCTTCATACAACTTACTGAACCGGTAGCTAGTTTCCAACTAGCTCCTAATTTTCCAATGTATGATGAGGAAATAGGACAGTTTGAGAATTTGAACAGTGAGAGTGAGCAGTACACCCTTCCAACTCAAACCTACCCATTGCAAATTGAATTCCACAACTTCGGTTTTGAATGTCTATCAGGTATCCCAACTGATTCACTAGTTAAAGATAGAACGTTTAATGAGTTTTGCGATTTTGTAGTGTTTGATTTACCTGATTGTGAAGGGTCCCTTTCGAGTGAAACCACACCCAATCCTTTTGACCTCCACCTCCATCTTAGAACCACAATTGATAGAAATCCATGCTTTTGATTAGGTGTCTGAGAATATTGATTTTCACTTGATTGAGGATATTGACACCGAGAATATTTTGGATGATGAACCAACAACTTTGGATGAGTTTTTCTCTCCAATTCATCATGTCTTTTCACTTCCGTAGAACATCATCCCGAGTCATTAACTGTTTTTCCTCAATTTTATATGCATCTTGATATTGATGATAAATGCATGGATGAGCTAAATTTTGAGGAGAATTTTGAGGATAGGATTGAGGATGAAACAGTTCTACTTGATGAGTCGAATTTTCCAATTCATCTTGCCCCTTCCACCGACTGTGCACACCCTCCTGATCATTTAACCGTTATTATTCCTCAATCTCTTCCCTCCATCCTTTCCATCGTTCCAACTTCGCAAGCCACCGTAACACATTCATTTCCTATGTCTGGTTTACCAAGTTCGGTCTACCCATATTTTCTCACGAATCTTGAGGGATTTGACCCCATTTCTTGACGGGTTGATAGATTAATACAATCACTTTTTTCACATCGGTCATTACAAATTGTATTAATTTATTCACTCTATTTCAACCCCCAAGTCCGTATTCCACTTCTTTCTTCATTTCGCCATTCTTCTCCTCATATACCAGGACCATATACCACTTCCATCCCCATACGGTCTCGCGTATTCTCCATTTCTTTTCTCTCCGCGTTCTTTCACCAACCGACGCACTATCGCGATAAAATTTTTGAATGGTTGATGCTCACTTTTGGCCTGTGTAAGGCCTTGTACAGATTGATATTGTTCTCTCCCCCCTAATCCTGAGCTTCACCGCTTAAACAGTGGAAACACTATTTCACTTAAGTTTGGGGGGATTTTTTTGTGTATATATATTTTTGGTTTGCTTTTTATTTTGTTGAAAAAACAGGGGAGCATCGAAAATTTTTACCTTCTTGGTGTAACCTGACGGTGAGGGCACTGTTAAGTTTAAGTTTGGGATGTGCTCGGTAAGCTTTCTACCTTCGCATTCATGTGTATATTTTGCATTTTCATACTTATTTAAAAACCCATAAAAATCGAAAATTTTCCAAAAAATATAAAAACTTCGTCGTCAAATTAGCTAATAGGGTAACTTAGATTTTTTATTCCTAAAGTTTAGTTGATACGTTAGAAATAACTAAATCCTAGGCTTAGGAATTAAAAACACTAAAAATAACCCTCATTTTGGTTAACCTTGGCAAATATACATCTGTGCGGTTTTTTTAGATGTAAGTAATCTTAAGTTCAGTTCTTGAGTTAAGTCGAGATGAAGGTAAAGTATTGAAAACTTTATTGAAAGATAAGTCTGAAAAATAATTCCTGTTCTTGAGTCCAAATTCAGAAAATATATACCCCACAAACTGCACTTACATGCACCTTGAAACTTAGGATAGTAAAGAATACTTAGAAATACTCTTGCCTAAAAGCCTAGTATGAAAGAAAAACGGTATTTAAAACTAACCACCAAAAGAGCATCATTCAAAAATATATCCGGTCTTGAAAAGAAAAAGGAAAAAAAAGAATAAAGTCAAGAACAAAAATTGCTATTTACGCTTTAAGCTCACGCATTCAGTAATCGGCTGTTAGTGCCTCAAGAAACATTAATAGTCGCATAAAATGTGTGTGGGCAACACCGTCCATCATTAACGAAAATAAGTAGTATTAGGTATTAGGGAAAGGGTATTATAGCTTGAATTGAATTCTTAAGTGTAGGGGTGAAATAATACACACACGTAGGAGTATACATTCGATGTTTGGAGAAAAGATAGAAATAAAGAATAAGACTTATGTTTTCAGTAAAACTGATAAAAAAACCCGAATTGGACACCGCACTTTAGAAGGAAAACTCAGGAGAGACCGAGATCTTTCTAAACTGTAAAACGTATAGGATCTAAGGTTGAACAAATAGGAGGCATGAAACATAAGGTTTGTATATTTCTAACTTAGGATGATAGAATTTCTAACCTAGATACTAAACCGTAGGCGTAGAATCGACGTTAACTTATGAAACTATCTTGACGGGATTTTGTAGGTAGTATCCGCTGAAAACCTTCAGGAGATAATGCTCCTCCTACTAGGGACACCTAGAAGTTTAACGGCTTGTTGCACGAGCTTAATGCAATCGCGTTCGCTGCGAAAGTAAGGTTAGGACTTTCTGTAGATAATTGGTTTTGCTCGGGATGAGCAAAAGTTAAGTTTGGGGGTATTTGTTCATACCAGAATATTGCATTTAATACCGTCTATTCTTATGATCGTTTATTTATATGCAGATGCTTTTAATCCCTGTTTGCTACATATTTTCAAGTTACAGGTTCCTAGTCTAAAATGACGCAAATGATACAAAATCTCGACTTTTACGCCAAAATCCAGAACATCTGTTGCCAACAGATAAAAGCCGGATTCCGGTCACTCGTATTCGTCCAGTGCCGTTTACCAGTTCATGAGACAAGACAAACGACAGTGTTCATTCGTGTCTCGGACAAGCACAGAGCACGAGAGGGCAGCACAAGATTCAATGGGTGCGCGGAGCTCGAGGGAGATAAGGTCAAAAGAATTATTTTTTATGCCATTTTAGACTATTGCAGATCTGAAGAAATTGTGCAAGAAATTTTCACTTTGGAACATGTAGAACAACTGAACAAAGCAACACAAGAAACCCCAGAAAAAACGACAAACCAATCCCTCAAACCCACAGCGGAACCGCGGCCAATTGGCCACTTATGCGGCGGTTCCACGACCGAGTTGACTCGGTGTCAACTCGGATTTGGGGTAGTCAGGTAACTTTTTATGGGCTCGGAATCTTTCCCTAGGGTTTCAGCACTCAGCCTATAAATAGCCCAGTTTTGTGCCAAGCCAAGGATGCTTCTTTTTGTTAGGATTTAGTTTAGTTCTAGTTAGCTTCTTCTTCTTCATGTCTTCCTCCATTAAAATGTAGTGAGAGCATTGAGTGGATGATGAAATGAAGATGAGGGTTTTTTATTTTGTATCTTTTAATTTTTGCATTGTATTTTAATTTCTAGTGTAACTTTATTATTGTTGTTAAGTAGTTGTTGTTATTTCTTTGCTTGTTTTATTTTCCTTCTCTACTTATCCGTATTATTTCCTAGCGATGATACTCAACGCAGTTCCTTGCTTAGGTGAGGACCCAAGTAGTTAGCTTGCACATTTGTAAAATCGTATTTTCCTTTTCTTTCTTTTCTTCCTTCTTGTTTTGTTCTTATTTTCTTTTATAATGTGTGAATAATTTCCACTTGTTATGGGCTAAGGAAAGTTAGTATGAAGGACGGAAATATCCCTTGTGCTTCTATTCTCAAACATCCTAAAACAAACCTCGACCAAACAAACGCAACCCCCTCACTTAGGCGCGCTATACGTGACATATAGCCACGACCTAAGCCAAGAAGTCCTTTGGGCGCACTACAACGTGACATGTAGTTGTGACCCAATTGGATACATGGTTATGGTTGTTTGGCCGAGGGTTAGAAATAAGCACACATAGCGGAAGGACAAGGGGCACTAGGAATGGATTTAGCATTGGAAAGCTTGCTTAAACTCATAAATCCCATTCCTATGTCCTCCTAATCCCCGCTACTTTCTATTATTCCAACTTCATTTTAAGATTGGCAAAAGAAAAGCATAAGACTAATCATATCTCTACTAACTAACCTTAACCGTAACAAGCTTACTTGAATATACATACAAACACTTAGGATAGTTCTGAACATAACACATAAACATTCTTGAATTGACTCGTCTAAGATAAGAACGGACATACTACCATCTCCCTGCAGACGACCCGTACATAACCGGCTAGCTGCAAAGCGGCACCGTCTTGATTGCAGTTAACTTTAGAACTTCAAATACACGACACGCCAAAAGCGTGCCAATCACTTCTCCATGCTTCCACAAGCATCTTAGCCATGCTAATTTCCACCTAATTTTGATTTTTCCCTAAATATTTAAACACCTAAATTATCTCTAGTTAGGTATGAATCTCACACACCCAAATCCAATGTATCATCTAGCATGATACAAAATAAGTAAATTAACATACATCACATATATATTAAATGTATTTTGAGAAAAATATTTTTTTAAGTGAGCTAATATTAGTTAATATATATTAATATATCAAATATATAATCATACATTAAATTATTAAATCAACACTTGATTTAATAACCCGGCTGTATCGCATACAATCGACTAATATCATTTATATGCATATCACATATACATGTAACATATCATTGAATCAACACTTGATTCAACAATTCGGTTATATCACATATAACCTATATCGTGAGATTAGAATAGTGTATCACATACACGTATTAATCTTGGTCCTGCACATATCACATATGTGCCCTACTTCGTTTCTCATAAGCTAGAAAACCTCTGTGTATGACTCTAATGACTCGTCAATACGCCGGCAGTAGGTGATGATCATATCAGTCACCCACAAGACGTCAACGGTACTAGCTTGATGTAACGACTACCCGGGTATTGAGCGATCAGAAGATCAACAAGTAAGCTTTTCCATACTCCTGTGAATCCAACAGCAACACTACCGTACAGTCCGGTCTTTTCGTCTAATATGTCGCATATCGAGTCTAGGGGTGGTAAACGTCAGACCCCGGTAACATGATAAGTCATGTCAATACAAGGCTCATAACGGATCGAGAAACTACTGATAACACTTACCAATAAATCACAGTAACAGCCCTAGCCAGGGCTTCCTGTAATAGTCAATCGAGCACAGCACAACATCAACCCTCAATACCGGGAGAGACGAAACCCCTCCTATCGCTCATTGCCTCCATGTGACTCGGGACTGTACCCAAAAACCACATGTTTGCATGCTCTCTTGAACATGGTAGGATGGAAATCAAAGCACGGTAGGAATCACACAAGACTCTATGACGATCTCAGATCTACAGACTAACTTGTACCAGTGTTACCAGAGAACCGCTATCTGACGATAGGTATAATACCATCTAGGAGTTCTCGGCAAGTCATGTTCAGTGTACCCAGTCTCCACTGAGCACCCGTATACTATCTTTGATGTCAAACACCAATGGATATGGGATCATCCATCGCCCATCAAATGGGTCAAGAAGCGTATACACTAGTCTACTATAGAATATCGATGCCCCGTCTCGATACACCCTCGATTAGGAACAATTAAAGGATGAACTTGTGGACTACCCTAGCCCCACTAATATGATCTGCATCATAATCCTGGTAGTCAATTATACATCGTAAAGACTTTACCAACATGTGAGAGCAAGACAGCATCACAATATTAGTCTACATGTTAAGATAAAGAACAACCAGTAAGCATACTATCATGTCGAGCAAGAAAGTCCTCTCTATATATGTCCAAGCATCCATTATAATATATAATCATGTACAACAATAGCCTCTAGGGCATACATACAACTAACACAGTCGACCACTGCCTCCATGTAGCTCAAGACTGTACCTAACAAAAACCTGTTTGCACGACTTCCTTTGAGCCATGGTAGGGTAGTAATCAAAGTACAGTGCAAACCCACACAAGACAAATGAATACTTAAGGTCAAAGGACTAACCTGTACTCATGCCACCTGAGAACTTCCATCTGACAATATTTATAATACCATCTAGAAGTTCTCGACGAGTCCGTCCAGCGTACTCACCTCCAGTGAGCACCTGTATACTATCTTAGGTTTCACAACACCAATGTCTTGTGTGACCGGCCACCGCCCCTCATCAGGGTCTCAAAGCGTATACACTAGTCTACTACAGAATATCGATGCCCAGTCTTGATACTCCTATGACTAGGTACATTTAAGGATGTGCTTATGGACAACCCAGCTCTCACATATATGATATCCATCATAATGCTGGTCGTCAAGCAACAATCCTACGGGCTTCATCAACGATGAAGATAAACCAGATAGCATAATATCATCTCGAGTGAGATTGTAATACTTGTATAGGTCCTCTCTCAATTATCATAATCGCCTACCTGCGATCACAATAATTGCCTTGAGAGCACTATATCCATCAATCTCCCACTTGCACTTAAAGCCAATTATTGCGGTATTGCATATCCAAAGCTCGTGCACTACCGAATACCCAACATCTCTACTAATCAGTTTTGCAAACTATGTTTTTGAAACATAACGTGTTCGAGAAATAGCCTCAGTGAGTAGATCCCCTACAATGTTCTAACTTCATCTCTCTTTATCTCAACTTTGCGGAGATGAACAATCTCCCAATCTGAGCGGTACCCCGTCTCAAGAATTTGTCTGGATCCCTGATGGGACCAAGTTCATCAATGAAAAACTCCTATCCAACAAACTTCTTTGGCTGTATCTTCTGTTGAGTTATAACCGGCATCCTACATCATGATTACCTCAGTATCCTTATTGGAACACTATCCAATACACTAATTCTCAGAAGAGGCGAAACTCATAACACTGACAGCATCTCTGTCATCCACATCACCTTGGAAGCCTGAACTGATAACTACCTCCCAGATGAGGCTGCCATTATCCTATACCAAGAACATCATCTTATGTTCTTTACTGCATCCTTTTGTTTCTCGAGGATTGGATTAATATTTGCTTATTGCAACTAGTGCAAAAACAATATCTGGTGTTGTACAAGACTTTGCATGATTGACTCAATTGCCTAAGCAAATGATGTGTCATTCATACCTGTCCCTCTCCTCATCGGTCGAAAAAGACATCCTTTTTAAAGAGGGTGACTCCATCGCTTGCGGGTACATTACCACGGCAGGAGTCATCCATTCTAAAATACTTTTAGAATACTGTCCAAGTACCTAATTTGGGAACTTCCCAAATCTAGATCTAAAACCATAAATCTAGTAACCAGAACTCCTAGTCACCAGAACTCCTGATATACTATCCATATCCAATGTGGAGAAAACACTGTGTGACAACCAAAATCTGACCGATTGTAGTATAAGAATATCACTTCCTATCCGGAGTATGTCATCTAAAATATGGACAGTACTCCCTACATCCTTCTTACTAGGTTCACCTTTGTTTTGACGAAGTCAATCGCCTTGACTGTCACATGAATAACAGATGATCCTTCTCCGCTATCCTTGCTTTAGTTTACGAATAGACATAAGCAAATTTCACACCTTTCGCTGCTCCCAATGACTAAGATAACCTTCTAGCAGAGTTATATACATGTGCACTTCCAAAATCCCATTTGGAAAGACGTTATAATCACCCACCTGCTAGATATCATAGCCATGAACTTCATCAACGCTAAATCATATCCATATGGACTTCAGCATAGACACTGAAGTAAAGGTCACATCACAATCCACAACGGGTATTTGATGAAAACTCTTTATAACAAGTCTAGCCTTATTAGGTTAGCACCTTTCCACCTGCACAGATCTCGAAAGATCTATTTATTCCTAATGGGTTTTACCCCCTTCAGGAGCACCCAGCAAAGTCCAAAATCCATGATTTGCTGAAGTGTGTGGAGTCCATCTTGGGTATGAATACCTGGTCACCTGGAAGCTACCACTTCCTATGACTTGCTGATAATAAGTAAGGGGAATAGTAGTGTCAAGTCATATCTATATGGACTTCAGCATAGATACTGAAGTAAAAGTCACATCACAATCCACAACGGGTATTTGATGAAAACTCTTTACAACAAGTCTAACCTTATTAGGTTAATACCTTTCCACCTGCATTGATCTTGAAATATCTACCTTCTCATAATGGTTTTACCCCATTTAGGAGCACCCAGCAAAATCCAAAATCCATAATTTGTTGAAGTGCATGGAGTCTATCTTGAATATGAAGTATATGGTCACTTGGAAGTTGCCACTTCCTATGACCTGCTGACAACTAGTCGGGCCATAATTACCATGATGCTGACCACCCTGTCGCCATTTACGAGAAAACCGAAGTGTCACTCGGGTGTCTAAGATCACCTACTAAAATCTGCGGAGTGTCTAACGGTTTGTAAAGTCTAATTGAATCCTTAGGTTCTACTAAATTTTCGGTAACCGTTTGTGGTTCTAGAATCACTTCCAATTCTACCATACTCCCACTAGTTTCTTTTGCAAAAAAAGATTCCTTTTTATAAAATAGTGGCGACTCAAGAATAATGTAACTATTGATCTTGAAAATGGTAGAAACAAAATCCTAGCGAATGCTTGGGATAATCCACAAACCGCCATTACCGACGCGTGTCTCGAGTTTGTCCAAATTCTGCTTTTAGACAAAAACTGAATAACTCCATATCATAACAACCTGAAGATATGTAACCATTCTATATCCATATAGAATCAAAGTACAAATTTAGATTGAACCAGATTCAAATGTCATGCAGTTGTTTCCAGTGCATATTACGAAATGGAAAAGGGTCAATACAACATTACTTATCATGGAGCATGTCCACGGATGAGTATCCTGCAAGAGAATCAAGTTCTTGATATTACTATGATGGAATACCTAGCATAAGTATCTACATCTTTGATCACCTCGAAAAATCACAGTACTTCCAACGTATAGTTCTCTACTTTATTCTTATGCCTATAAACTTCTCAAAATCTTTGACGTTGCATTACTACGAATGCGTTTCTAAAATCAGAGAAGTCATAGGTAATCCTGAATGAAGTTAGAGTACCAACCCTTTTTTCCTAAAGGACACTGGACAACATACATTTTCATGTATAAGTCCTAAAAGAATACTAACTCAAATTTTCTGTTTTGTAAATTGAAAATTGTATCTTGGTTAAGAATGTCTTACACCGTTATTCAATGCGCCTTACCTTATGCTCAACTGATAAAGGTAAATGCTTACAACACAATTTTCAAAATGTTTATCTCACTTTATAAAAATAAAGGTACAGATATTTCATTTTAAAATTTGGTGCATAACAACGGTTATTCGATACCAAATATTTGTCGTCAGGAAAAAACCAGGCGATTTAATCCACTATCACCAATTACAATGAATTTCAATATTGAGGATTAAATTTCCTATTTCCCAATATTCTGCTCCTACTCATTATCTGTAACACCGTACAGATGTGAGATCCAAAACGGGTAAATACATACCCTGAAGTCAGAATTGATTGGGAAAACAGTTCTCTATTACATGTACACGGAAAAACTAAAACATGAAAATGTTTCATTGGGGATGGTCAGGTATTCCTAGTAATGCCTTTTCTAGTATCTAGATTCATGACAGTAGTCGCAATTTTCTTTGCCCTCACTTCAACCCTTTATATGTCTCTATATCTTACCTTTTGTACACCATCCTCAGGCTAAATAGTTTTCTTCCTTCTTTATCTTTCGGCACCAGCCTGAGATTTGGAAGAAAACTATCCAATAAGCGTAACAGGTTTACTCTTCTAATCAAGGAGCTCTCGCAACCTAAGAGAAGGTAAAAGGAAGAGACAACTGAATAATCCTATTAAATTTATTCAGAACCTGTGGCCATTCTCGAATGAAGTAACTTCTTCGAGTTTGTATGTAACTATACAATGGTCGTTCCAAGCAATATATATCATCGTAGTGATACGATGTGTTTTGAAGAAATGCAAAGGGTAGAGCAGGAGTGGCAGGGATATGTGCGATTTTGTCGCGAATCAAGACAAGCCAAACCGAAAGGGTGTAAGAAGGTTCGGACAAATTGGTTCATGAGTTTTTAAGGTAAGTCATGGGTCGTTGTATCAGAGAGAGAGAAAAGAAACACTCAGCGTGTTGGCCATAGTACTCTCAAGTCAATATTGTAGTCGCAGGCACGCGATTGTGATGATTGAGGGAGAACCTATATGGGTAGAACGGTCTTACTCAAGATGATAGTATGCTATCTGGTTTGTATTTATCATCATGTACATGCATTATATGGTATTACATATCACTATTACATGTTGATAGAGCCTATAGGATTCTTTCTTGACTACCAGCATTATGATGGTGATCATATACGTGGGAGTTGGGTGGTCTATAAGCACGTCCTTAAATGTCCCTAGTCGAAGGAGTGTCGAGATTAGGCATTGATACTCCGGAGTAGATTAGTGTATACTTTTCAAGACTCCGACGAAAGGCGGTGGCCGGTCTCACAAACCATTGATGTCATTCAGTCACCTAAGATAGTATACAGGTGCTCATTAGATTATGAGTACATTGGACGGACTCACCGGGAACATGCTAGATGGTATTATACCTTTTCTCAGATAGCATTTCCCAGGTTACATGAGTATAGGTTAGTCTGTCGACCTGAGATCGTCATTTGTCTCATGTGAGTTCCTACTGTGCTTTAATTACTACCCTACCACGACTCAAAGGAATCGTGCAAACAGGTTTTAGTTGGGTACAGTCCCGAGCCACATGGAGGCAGTGAGCGAATCGTCGGGGATTTGTCTTTCCCGGTATTGGGGGTTGATGTCACGCGGTGCACGGGTGGCCATCACCAGAAATCCTTGGCCAAGGTAGTCGAGAATTACTGATTTGGATAAGTAGTTTCTCAGTTGGTGACGGGCTTCATACCGACACGAAATATCGCGTTATTGGGAGTCTGACTTTATCCAACCCCCCTAGACCCAATATGTGATACTCTTAGACGAACAAACCGGACTGTATAGAGATTATCACGAACAGGCTCGGCAAGGGTTAAGATGAGTTTGCTCGTCGGCCTTCCTTTCACTCAATACCTGGGTAGTCGTTACGTATAGCTAGTACCGCTGACGTGCTTGTGGTTAAACCCACTTCCAGTGTATTGACGAGTCTTTAGAGTCCCACACAGAGGGTTTCACTGGTTCAGGCGAAATGATGTAGTAGTAGCCATATTGGATACGTGCAGGGTTCCGATCGATTGATTGTATTATATACCCGTACTTTCGATCGGACGGTTAATAATACTAGTCGGCTCGGGTTTGAGCTGGATTATTAAATCAGGTATCGATTTAATAATTTACGTATATATATTTCGATATGTATATTCTAGTATTATGTTCTTTGTGTTATTCTATCTCATTGGGTATTCGTATTTCGGTACGAATACAGGTGTGTATATATAGTAGAATGTAATCCGAATTTTTATAGATAACATTCTAGAAGGTGGACACCTCATTTTGGGTTTGACCATTTATTCTAAATGGATAATGAGGTGGCATAGACTTGATGGGAGTATAGTGAGGACCATGCTTGCATAGTGTGCACAAATGAATTATTAATTCATTTGTGCATACTAGTCAAATATGGGTTGTATATTATATTGGAAAATTGGTTTTGATAAATCCATTCTTCACTTGGTTTTTCCTCACTTGGTCACTTGGAGAAAAATATGAGATGGTTCCTTTTTCCCTTTGTTCGTCCCATCTCCTCGCCATTAGCTTCACTCTCCTCTATGTCTCTTAAGTTTCCTCCACCTTCATGTTCAACCTCTTCTCTACAATCTCATGAGTTGAGAATCAAGAGAGGGGGTGAGATGGATAAACATTTAGAAAACTCACTACATCCTAGGCTTTCTAGATTATCAACCTAGAATCCCTAGTTGCTTCACTTGCTTTCGATGTGGAGCTAGAGCCATAGCTACATCTCTCGGGTGGATCATCTTCGACGGAAGAAGACCGACGACCAAGTTTGTTCCAGCATGCCTCAAGGAGCTAAGGAAGTTGATGGAAGATCGAAAGACTTGGTTCATTTGGTATAACATTCTAACCTTGTAGTTTAGCACTTTATAGTTAGCTAGTATAGGTTTATGGTGCGATCTTGGGCGGGTTATTGTTAGCGCCAAAGTTTTTTAAATGCCATTTTTTGTTCCGTACAGTCCACGGTTGATGACCAGGGCACTGTCGTAACCCAACAAAGTATTAGAGCCACGCTATAAACCAATACTGGCTAGTTTACACAAAGTTAAAATCTCAATCGACAATTTTTTCCGAATCGTTTTTCCATGATGGTGTGCTTGATGTCGATTTTCAAACTTGTTCAAAAAATCTTTCAGGGTATTTTAAAAATCCATGCAGGCATTTATAGGGCAACAGACGAAATTTGAGCACATGAACCCATTACTTTGCCATGGAACCGTGGCATTACATGACCATTGGCGGCTGTTGCGCGGCGGTTTCGTGGTCGTTCTGTGCGAAATTTAATCTAGCACCCTATTTCATGGAAATATGATTTTTGCGATATATGGTTTTGGCCCAGATTTGTTTAGTGATGGCTTGTATTTGGGGCTAATTTGGAAAAGTTTGGTCGATTGAAATTTTAAGTTCGTGTTTATCAGTGCTTGTGAATATATCTGCAACCGTGAATATCACTGAGTGGTACAACCTGACTACTTTCTATATGTTCGATTAGACGGGTTTGCAAACATGATATTCACGTTGATATTATGTGATTGTGCTGTTATTGTGGTTGGATTGTCGTGGTGGATAGCCTATTGTGCAATGGTAATAGTATAGTTCATATTCATTTATACATTCTTTATTGCGGGGTGAGCGTCCGACATGTGGACTGTCGTTTCTGTCAGATTGTATATTCTTTTATTGGGGCATGACCGGGTTGAGGTTGATGTCGCCATTGTATATATTTTCTTTTTTGTACTAGGATTACCCCGCGGTGGAGTGCACGAATAGCCGGGTTGTAGAGGGCAACAGGCCCGCATCTCATGGCGTTGAGACGGATGGGGTCTTACTCTAGAATTGGCGGACTATTCGCCACACTCATAAGGGGTATAGGATGACCCATGGAAGGGTGCTCAAGTTACCGGAATCCGTGAAATGCTGGTAGCCCATTCGCTTTTTTGATTGGGGTTGCCTCACTTCTGGGATTGGCAGGTAACTTGCCGCGCTCGTCGGGGTCCATGTTTTCATTGCGCAGGCTATCCATAAAACCGGGAACGTCGGGTCACATTTGCGACTCAAATGAAACCCGAGGCTCTAAGATTATCCACCATTCTGTGTTGCTTGTTGATATTCTGTGATATTGCTTATATCATGCTTGGGATGAATGTTATATATATATTTATTTATACTGTAGGGTTCCTAAGCACGACAGCAAGGTTTTGGATGGCATCATCCATGCAAAATTAAAATTTTGCCATCCTAAAAGAACCCTAACCGAGATCTTTAACTAGAGAATCATACGGAATCGAAATGTAAACTACTTTACTTCTAAGTGATTAGGGATTACAACCTTTGTTGTCCTCTCCTTCACTTCATAAGCTCCAAGTAGTGGTCCCTTCGCTGCGATCCCAGAACTCCCGGACTCTTAAGAGGCTCCATAAGGCGTATGATGCATGCTTGCTTGAAGTCTTCACAATCCAAGATGATCTACGTCGAGGCAACACGAACTCAAGCTTTCACTTCACTAATATGGAATTAGTGAAGCTAACGCCCTAAACAATATGGTTAGTATAGAAGAGGATGATGAAGTAGGTATTTTGCTCACTTTAGAATTTTATTTCTCATTATTTTTCATCACTTTCTCCAAGTCAAGAGAGCTAGAAAATGAGATGAAGAAGTAGAAGAACAAGCTCAAGTCATGAAGAGAATGAATGTTATATGTGAAGTTAGAAATGCAACCATGGGTTTAAGTCATAGCTTTAACCCTTGTAGAGAATAGACCATGGTCAAAGTGATCAGGGTTAGGTTAATAAATCTCTTAGCCAAAACAAAATTGGTTGACTTAGTCAATTTTCTACAAGCTTCATCCAAGCTCATGACTAATTCATCATAATTTTGAATTGACTAAAATAATTAAAAACCTACAATAATCACATATCATAGTGTGATTCTCATACACACAAGTTGCATGTATAACCTAGCATGTTACAATTATACATATCACATATATATAATTTTGTAACAATAGAAAAGAATACAATAAACATATATCACATATATGTTAAATGTATCCAAAGTGAGAAAAAGAAATACTTAAATGGGCTTATATTAGTTAATGTAATTTAATATATCAAATATATAATTATACATCAAATTATTAAATCAACACTTGATTTAATAATCCGGCTAAATCATATATAACCGACTAATATAAAACGTATCATTTCATCGAATCAACACTTGATCCGATGACCCAGCTATATCACATATACTTGGCCGATATCACATATCGCGAGAATGGAATACGGTATCACAGACGCGTATCAATCTCAATCCCGCACATATCACATATGTGCTCCTACTCCGTTTTTCCTGAGCCAGGAAACCTCTGTGTAGGACTCTAAAGACTCATCAATACGCCGGTAATAGGTGATGTGTAAGTCCACGTTGCCAACCTCGGTTCTTGCGGGGAGGCGGAAACGGTATAAAAAACAAATTTTTAGCGCATTAGGCAACATGGACTAACAAAAGTCGGGATCTTTACTAAACTAAACTAGCTACCAAGCTAAAGAAAGTTAGCTACTCGGAAAAGATGTTATACCTAACTTGAACTCCTTCTTCTTGAAACCTTTGTAGAGCTTGGATGGTGCTTTCCTCGTCGCCTTCTTCCGTCAAAGATGGATCCACCTGAGGGTTCAACCTTCGGGCTCCTTTCTCGAACTTTGAGAGAACTAGGGTCTTTGGCTTGCTAGACCTCTAACCCTAGAGTGAGTAGAGAGTGGTTTTGGGGTGTTTTTATCTCAAGGAGGGGGTTTCTCAACACATGAGAGTAAGTATCCTTGAACTAGAGGAGGAGGAAGAAGAAGAGAGGAGAGAGAAGTGTTATGATAGAATGAATAACCTTTTTTACAACCATAACATAATATGAAATGAATTATCAAATTAATAATAATAATCTAAATGAAATAGTTGATGGATGGTTTGGAATGACAATTATCATTACACACATTAAATGGTTTTGCTAGAATCAAAGAGCATCTTTGATATGTAATGATGATAGTCAAAGTTTCAACCATGGTCAACAAGTCAACCTTGGTCAACAAGTCAACAAACCCAACCATGACACAATTTCATTTAATTAATATTATTAATTGATATATCATAAAATTCATTAGGGTTTGGAAAAAGACGACTGTCAACTGTGCATACACACCCGTTCCGAAACCCTAATGAAAAACCTCTTCCTCCGCCTCAATCAACTGTGCATACACACCCGCATTCTTGTTCCGAGGAACATGAATACTATGAGATAAAACTAACCCCAAAACATATACCAGTATCTGGCTCAAACCAGAGCCCGCTAGTAATATCCGTCCGGACTCCAAACGTGCACAAGTGCGTGGATGAGAACGAACCCTGTCGCAAAACCATGCGACCTCTACACTGTTTTTCCCAAAGGCGAATAGCCCTCTGTGTGGGACTCTAAAGACTCGACACTACACTGGCAGTGGGTTTAACCACAGACCGCAAGCGGCACTAGCTGTGCGTAACGGTCCCCAGGTAGATGCCGATAAGAAGACTGACGAGGTGAACCCCATCTGAACTCCTACTGAGTCAGAATGTGACAGTCTCCGTACAGTCCGGTCTATTCGTCTGATACATCGCATGGCGGGCCTAGGGGGCGGTAAACGTCAGTCCCCTAATAGCGGTACAAGTCGTGTCGGAGTGAAGCCGAAAACACCCTGAGATAACACTGGAAGCCTACCAGTATATCTCGCTTGCCCTGGCCAGGGACTACTCGTGTAATGGCTCTCCTAGACACAGCGCGATGTCAACCCCCAATACTGGGAGAGACGAATCCTGTCTAACCGTCACTGCCTCCAAGTGCTTCGGGACTGCACCCAACCACTACCTGTTTGCACGACTCCTTTGAGCCGTGGTAGGGTAGTAATCAAAGTGCAGTGGGAACACACTCGAGGCGAAGTGCCAGTGTCAAGTCAGCGGACTAAGCTGTACTCATGTCACCTGGGAACTGATAACTGACGATAGGTATAAAACCAACTAATCAGTTCCCGACGAGTCATGTCCAGTGTACTCATAACCTAACGAGCACCCGCATACTATCTCAAGTACGACGTACTGACGGCTGTGGGATAGACCGTCTCTCACACTGGGATGAGAAGCGCATGCACTAGTCTACTCCGGAGTATCGATGCCCTGTCTCGATAGTCCTGCGACTAGGGACCTGCGTAAGGATGTGCTTATAGATTACCCAGCCCCCACTAGTGTGACTGCCATCACAACGCTGGTAATCAAGCAAAGATCCTAAGGGCTCCACTAATGTGTATAGGTGATATACTAAAATAAACACATGTACACATTGAAGTAGAAACAAACCAAGTAGCATACTACTATTTTGAGCAAGATTGTATATACAAGGTGAATATCCCAAGCTTCCATTAAGTAATATACAAACCAGTATGATACAGTAATGGCCTCTAGGGCATATACACTAACATGATGATCATATCAAACACCCACAAGCCGCAAGCGGTCAGCTAAACATAACGGCCACCCGGGTATTGAGCGATCAGAAGATCAACAAGCAAGCCTGCTCATACTCCTGTGAATCCAATCAGTAACACATCCGTACAGTCCGGTCTCTTCGTCTGATATCTCGCATATCCAGTCTAGGGGTGGTAAACGTCAGACCCCAGTAACCGATAAATCGTGCCAATGTAAGGCTCATAACGGGTCGAGAAACTACTGATCACACTTACCAGTAGATCTCCATATCAGCCCTGGCCAGGGACTTCCTGTTATAGCCAATCAAGCACAGCGCAACATCAACCCCCAATACCGGGAGAGAAGAAACCCCTCCTATCGCTCATTGCCTCCATATGATTCGGGACTGAACCCAAAAGCCACCATTTTGCATGATCTCTTGAGCGTGGTAAGGTAGAAATCAAAGGACGGTGCGAATCACACAAGACTCTATGACGATCTCGGGTCTACAGACTAACATGAACAAGTGTCACCAGAGAACTGCTATCTAACGATAGGTATAATACCAACTGGGAGTTTTCCGCGAGTCCGTTCAGTGTACCCAGTCTCCAATGAGCACCCGTATACCATCTTTGATGTCAAACACCAACGGATGTAGGATCATCCATCGCCCATCATATGGGTCAAGATGCTTATACTCTAGTCTACTATAGAGTATCGATGCCTTTTCTCGATACACCCTCGACTAGGAACAATTATAGGATGTACTTATGGACTACCCTAGCCCCCACTAGTATTATCTCCATTATAGTCCTAGTAGTCAAGTACACATCCTAAGGGCTTTGTGAACATGTGAGAGCAAGACAGTAACACAATAAAAGTCAACATGTTAAGACAAAGAGCAACCAGATAGCATACTATCATATCAAGCAAGAAAGTCCTCTCTATATATATCCAAGCATCCATTATAATATACATCATATGTACAACAATAGCCTCTAGGGCATATACATAACTAACAATCTCCCACTTGCATAAAGGCCAGCTGTTGTAATATCTCATACCCAACATCCCGAAGTGTCTCTCAAATTGTATCTGGGGTATGGCCTTCGTGAGTGGATCCGTAGTGTTGTCCTTCATGTCAACTCTCCTGACCTCGATCTCCCGGCGATCAACTATCTCCCAAATCAGGTGATACCACCTCAGAATATGCCTGGATCTCTGATAGGACCTGGGTTCCTTGGCCAAAGCCAAAGCTCCATTGTTATCATAATACAAAGGTATTGGATGCTCAATGGACGAAACCACACCAAGTTCAGTTATGAACTTCTTCATCCAGACAGCATCTTTGGCAGCATCGTTGGCAGCGATGTATTCAGCCTCCATCGTTGAGTCTGCCAAGGTTTCCTGTTTAGAACTCTTCCAACAAACCGCCCCTCCATTGAGGTTAAAGACAAATACCGAGTGCGACTTTGGGTCGTTCTTATCACTCTGGAAGCTTGAATCGGTAAATGACTCCACCTGGAGTTCTCCGTTACCATATACCAAGAACATCTCTTTAGTCCTTCTCAAGTACTTGAGAATGTTCTTCACAGTTGTTCAATGACTCTCTCCAGGATCTGCTTGATACCTACTCACTACACTTAGTGAGTATGCTACATCGGGTCTGGTACATAGCATCGCATACATGATAGAGCCTACTGCCAAAGCATAGGGTATCTCTTGCATGCGAGCTCTCTCCAAATCAGTATTGGGAGACATCTCTTTGGAGAGAGTGAGTCTAGAAATCGTGGGTAAATTCCAATGCTTGGATTCTTCCATACTAAACCTCTTTAGTATGGTGTCAATGTACCTGAATTAGGACAATCCCAGTATCCGTTTAGATCTATCTCTATAGATCTTAATCCCCAAGATGCAGGAGGCATCAACTAGATCTTTCATTGAGAATCTTTGTGATAAGAAGAGCTTGACCGAGTGTAGCATAGAAACATCATTTCCTGTCAAGAGTATGCCATCCACGTACAGTACGAGGAAGACAACCTTACTCTCTGCCACCTTCTTGTATATACAAGGTTCATCTACGTTCTTGATGAAGTCAAACTCTTTGACTACAACATCAAAATAGATGTTCCAACTCCACGATGCCTGCTTTAACCTGTAGATGGATTTAAGAAGCTTGCATACCTTTCCGCTCCTCCCACTGTCTACGAAGCCCTCTGGCTGAGTCATGTACACGCACTCTTCTAAATCACCATTTAGAAAGGCTGTCTTAACATCCATTTGCCAGATTTCGTAGTCATGGTATGCAGCAATAGAAAGTAGGATCCGGATGGATTTAAGCATAGCCACTGGAGAAAAGGTTTCATCATAATCCACACCTGGTCGTTGACGAAAACCCTTTGCAACAAATCTAGCTTTGAAAGTCTCAACTTTTCCATCTACACCAAGTTTCTTCTTAAAGATCCATTTGCTCCCAATGGGTTTCACCCCTTCAGGAGAAACTTCCAAAGTCCATACTTTGTTGGTGTACATGGATTTCATCTCAGATCGCATTGCATCCAGCCATTTCACAGAGTCCGCACTCGTGATGGCCTGCTCGAAGCTAGTTGGTTCATCATCTTCCATGATGCAATCCTCGCTCTCACCATCAATGAGAAAACCGTACTATCTCTCAGGTGGATGAGGAACCCTACTAGATCGGCGGAGAGGCTGAGGTTCATTGGGAACTATCGGATCCTCCAGTTCTACCAAATCTTCTTCTATAGTTTGTGCGGTTGGAACTTCTTCTAGCTCTATCTCTTTGCCAATAATCTCTTTTGGAAGAAATTCCTTTTCTAAAAAGGTCGCATATTGAGCAACAAACACTTTTTGTTCCTTACTGAGGTAGAAATGATATCCATATGAATTGCTTGGATATCCCACAAACTTGCAAAGAACTGATCTTGCCTCGAGCTTGTCCGGATTTTGCTTTTTAACATAGGCCGAACAACCCCATATCTTAACTCGTTTAAGAGATGGTCTCTTCCCATTCCATATCTCATATGGAGTGGTAGGCACCGATTTGGTTGGAACTTTATTCAATAGGTATGCGGTCGTCTCCAACACATAACTCCAAAATGAAATAGGTAACTCAGCGGTGCTCATCATAGAGCGCACCATATCTAATAGGGTGTGATTCCTCCGTTCGGATACACCGTTGTGCTGTGGTGTATATGGAGGAGTATGCTGATAGAGAATCACATTCTCTTTTAGATAGTCACGGAATTCCGTGCTCAAGTATTCTCCTCCTCGATCAGATCGAAGGATTTTAATACTTTTACCCGTTTGGTTCTCTACTTCGTGCTTATATTCTTTGAATTTCTCAAAAGCTTCATACTTGTGTTGCAACAGGAACACATGTCCGTATCTTGAGAGATTATCAGTGAATGTAATGAAATACGAAGAACCATTCCTGGCATGTATAAACATGGGACCGCATACATCACTATGTATCAGTCCCAAGAGTTCCGTAACTCTTTCTCCGTGTCCACTAAATAGAGTTTTGGTCATTTTTCCTTTAAGACATGACTGGCAAGTGTCATTAGATGAAAATTCGAACGGATTCAAATATCTATCCTTATGCAACTTAGCTAGTCATGTCGCATTGATATAACATAGTCTACAATGCCATAAGAAGGATTCGTTCATTTCTGAACTCTTCCTCTTGTGTGTGTTTTGCATATTAAGAACTGTGGTTTGATTTAGAACGTATATGCCATTATTTAACGAGCATGATCCAATCAACTTTTGATTCAGGAAGATGTTCATAACATTATCATGTGCTACAAAATTATATCCTTCTTTACTTAATAAAGAAACTGATATAAGATTGCATATCAGGGTCGAAATGTAATAACATTCGTTCAGAATCAATGTATTACCATTTGGTAATCCAAGATGATATTCGCCAACTGCTTTGGATGCAATATTTGCACCATTCCCTACTCTTATGGAATTATCACCCATTCCCGGTTCCCTACCTTTCCTTAGCCCATGTAACATATTAAATATGTGGGATCTGTAAGTCGATGTACAACACCCCACGACTTGCGGGGAGGCGGAAATATGAAAAACAATCTTGTTCTTTGCTTAAACATCGACTAACCGCATGAATCGAAACTAAACGATAACTAACATCAAACATAGAAGTTCTAAACTGCTATGTGAAGGGATTATACCTAAAGAACCGTGTCCTTCGTCTTTACGAACTCCACCTCCTCCTCGGCCTTCTCCAAGTAGTAGACGATCCACCACGAGAGCTAAACTCCAAGCTTTGCCTCTAAACTTGAGGCAACTAGGTATCTTTAAGTGCTAATCAAAGTACCTAGATGAAATAGAGTATGGTTATGGATTAAGTAGTCTAACTAATCCTTGTACTCAACACATGAGAGGGAAGGATTAGGGTTTGAAGAGAGAGAGCTTGAGGAGAGAGAAGATGAACATAATAATGAAATGAGAAAATGAGTTATCATAATATATATCAAGCATTATTGTTTTTCAAGAATAGAAAAGAAAATCATTTACAACCATTCTTGATAAATATCTTATGGTGATTCATCTCCATGAGTCATTAAGCAATTATGAAGCATTAATGACATGGATGAATCATCCATATGACTCACTAATCTCATTTAATGTATATGCCACCTAAACCTCCTTAGTAACCATCTTCTAGAAGCTTCTCGCGAAATTACGAGAACGCCCCTCCTATCCGTGAAAACACGGAAAAACTTTAGACTGTATAAATCCAATAACCGGATACTAGTAACTGGCTTAAACCAAAGCCGACTAGTAAAAACTGTCCGAAAGTCGTACGTGCGTAAACACACGTATGCGTCCGAACCCTTGTCGTAAAACCATACGACCTCTATATCGTTTCGCCTGGAGTAGGGAAACTCTCTGTGTGGGACTCTAGAGACTCGACTACTACGCTGGCAGTGGGTTTAACCACAGACCGCAAGCGGCATTAGCTGTACGTAACGGTCCCCAGGTAGATGTCGATAAGAAGGCCGATGAGGAAACCCATCCGAACTCCTACTGAGTCTGATGTGACAATCTCCGTATAGTCCGGTATGTTCGTCTAAGACTATCGCATATCGGGCCTAGGGGGGCGGCAAGCGTCGGTCCCCTAATAGCGGTATAAGTCGTGTCAGAGCGAAGCCCATTACACCCTGAGAAACTACTGGAACCTACCAGCAAATCTCGCTTGCCCTGGCCAGGGACTTTGCGTAATGGCTCTCTGACACAGCGCGATATCTATAAGTGCACGGCGGCGCCCCGGCCGTCAACCCGATGGCCAAATGCGGAAGCGGTGATAAACTTTAATTTTGCGAACTTAGCAAACTGGCACCACCGCGCACTAAACACCCGGATCGGGCCATTAAACTAGTTCTAGCTAACTACAAGATGGGGAAGAGATATACCGAGTGATCCGAGTCCTCCGGTCTTCTCGTCGTCGTCCCGATCTCCTGCGGAAACTCCGGTCGTCGCCTCCTTGCCGGAAGGGCACCACATCGCCTGCATCTTTTACGGGCTCCCACCTTAATACCGAGGCAACTCGGGCACGAAGCTGGCAAGTCGACGTGCCTAAGATTTGCTGTAGAATGTGTAGTGTAGAGGCTATGTCTCATTTGGGGTTTTTGTTGCCTTTGAAGATGATGGAGGAATCAAGATAAGAAAAATGGTGCTTGCATTTTTCCTAGCATGAAAAAGAGATCAAGAAAAATGCCACAAGCTCAAAATGAAACTCTCTCCTCTCTTTTTCTCAAGTGTAGCCTCTCTCTATAAAGAAAAATGGTGGAGGAATGAATATGAAACCATAACAAGAAGGGAGGTGAGTGTAGTAAAAGCAAGGGGGTGACCACAACCCTAAAGAAATGATAACCATCTCAAATCAACTCCAAATCAACTCTAATCACCATTAATGCAAATCAAGTGATGTAAAGAGAATCAAATGATGGTTGAAAAGAAAAGATGCCATCATAATCAATACATTTGCAAGAAACCCCTCCACAATGTGTTATTTGCAAACTTGCAAATAACACCCTCCATCGAAAAGTCCGGCCGGAAAAGAACAAAGGAAAACCGGTCGGAACGGAATGCAAACTGGCAACTCCAGAAAACTGGTCCCGTAATAAATCACAGGAAAACCCCGATACTGTGCATACACACCCGCATCTGTATTCCGACCGGATACAAATGCAAAGAGACAAAATCTACACTGTACTAAACCAGGATCCGGCTTAAAACAAAGCCGGCTAGTAATATCCGTTCGATCCTGATCCGTGCAATACCGCACGTATCTGATCGAACCTTGCCATATATCTATACGGCCTCTAGTACTAACCGTCCGATCCTGATCCGTGCAATACCGCACGTATCTGATCGGACCCTGCCATATCTCCATACGGCCTCTAATACTAACCGTCCGATCCTGATCCGTGCAATACCGCACGTATCTGATCGGACCCTGCCATATCTCCATACGGCCTCTACAGCATTTCGCCCGAAAGCTTGAGTAACTGAAAGTGTGGTGGACTCTAAAGACTCGTCAATACTATGGCTGTGGATTTAACCACTAGCACGTCAGAGGTATAAGCCAATACGTGATGGGCCACCAGCTATTGACCAAAAGGGACGTCGATGAGCGAACTCATCCTGACACCCTACTGAGCCTGTTAGTGACAATATCCGTACAGTCCGGTCCGTTCGTCTATGAGCATCGCATGGCGGGCCTAGGGGGTTGGTAAAAGTCAGACCCCCAAAAGCGGTACAAGTCGTGTCGGAGTGTAGCCCAGAACACCCTGAGATACTACTGGAATACCTACCAGTAAATCTCCTGCCTTGGCCAAGGACTTAGTGTAATGGCTCTCCTAGACACAGCGCGAACTCACCCCCAATACCGGGAGAGACGAACCCCTGAAGATCCGCTCACTGCCTCCATGTGGCTCGGGACTGTACCCAACTAAAACCTGTTTGCACGACTCCTTTGAGCCGTGGTAGGGTAGTAATCAAAGCACAATGGGAACTCACACGAGACAAATGACGATCTCAGGTCGATGAACTAACCTGTACACATGTCACCAGGGAACTGCTATCTGACGTCTGGTATAATCCCAACTAGCAGGTTCCCGGCGAGTCCTGTCCGGTGTACTCATAACCCTATGAGCACCTGTATACATCTTAGGTGAACCAACTGACACTAGCGGCTTGTGAGACCGGCCACCGCCCCTCGTCGGGGTCTCGACTGTATACACTAGTCTACTCTGGAGTATCGATGCCCTGTCTCGAAACTCCCACGACTAGGGACCTTTTAAGGATGTGCTTATAGACTACCAGCTCCCACGTATATGATCGCCCTCATACTGTCGGTAGTCAAGCAAGAATCCTAGGGGCTCTATCAACGTGCAATAGTGACCTGCAAGGTCACCTAAAGCAGTACACGATGATAAAGGTAAACCAGATAGCAAACTATCATCTCGAGTAAGACTGTCCTACCGGGATAGGTCCTCCCTCAATCATTGCAATCACATGCCTGTGATCCAATAATTGACTCTGAGGGTACTATCTCCAACAATCTCCCACTTGCACTCAAGGCTAATTATTGCGATGTCGCATACTCACAGCCCGTGTGATACCGAACACCCAACTCCTCTACTAGTCAATCTCACAAAACTCGTTTGCGAAACTATTGCGTTCGAGGAATAGCCTCAGTGAGTGGATCCGCCTTGATGTTTCTTTCTATGTCTCTCTATACCTCAAGTTCGCGGAGAAAACCATCTCCCGAAATGAGCAATACCTGTCTTGGAATGTCTGGATGTCTGATGGGACCTAGCTCATAAATGAACTCCAAATCCAAACTTCTTAGACTGTATCGTCAACTGAACTTAATCAGTATCCTGCGCCATGCTTCCCTCAGTGTCTGCCCGGATCACCTGTCCAAAACACTGCCCCTCGTCAGAGGGAAAACTATAACTCTGACAACCTCCTTGTCGTCCAGGCCACCTTGGAAGCCTAGAATGATAACTGTCTCCCGAATGGGGCTGTCGTTATCATATCCATAGAACATCTACTTATGTTCTAAAGCTGCTCCCGACTGTTTCTCCAGGATTGGATCAATATCAACTTATTGCATCTACCGCAAGAACAACATCTGGTGTGGTACTTGACATCTCATGATTGACTCAATTGCCTAAGCAAGTGATCTGCCAATCATGCACATCCCTCTCCCCTTTAGTCTGTAAGACACCTTTAGAGAGGGTGACTCCATCACCTGCAGGTATACCGCCGTGCCAGGAGTCGTCCATTCTAAATATTCTTAGAATGCTGTCAAACTACCCTGATTGGGAAACCACCCAAATCTAGATCTAAAAATCTAGTAACCAGTATGTCTGATATAATGTCCAAGTCCCATGTGGAGAAACCACTGTGTGACAACCAAAGAATAACCGATCGTAGTATAGGAATATCCTTTCCTACTCTGTGTATGTCATCCAAATACCAGGACATCACACCCTACTACCTTCTTAACAGATCCATCCCCTATTCTGATGAAGTCAAACCTATGACTGTCACATCAGAAATAGATGATCTATCTCCGCTATATCTGCTTTAGTCTATAAATAGACATAAGCCACATGTCCACCAATACTTCCGCTGCTCCCACTGACTACGACAACCCTATGGCAGAGTCATATATACGTACACTTCTAAAGCAAGTTTAGAACGACGCTATACTCATCCTCCCGCCGGGTCTCGCAACCTGGAACAACAGCAATGGCAATTTAGGGTAAACAAGAACTTCCCTGTCACCGTCCTTGAGGCTATCGGAGTACCTCTCGGGTACCTGAAGTTACCCATCTTATCTGCGGAGTGGCCAATGGAATGTCGAATCAGATTGAATCTTTAGGTTCCTTATCAAATCTTCAGTAATCGTTTGCGGTTCTGGAATCACTTCCAGTTCTACCATACTCCCACTACTGTTTTTGAAAAAAAATCCATTTTTATTAAAACTGTGGCGAGTCTAGAACAATATTACTATTGATCTCCCAGATGGTAGAAAGTCAACCCTCGTCATAGCCTGGGTCAACCCACAAACAGCCATTACAGAAACGTGCCTTGAGTTGTCCAGTGTCTGGTTTTAATCATAGGCCGGACAACTCCCCGTACCTTAACAACGTTAAGATATGAACTGTTCTATATCCAATATAGAACCAGAGGCACTAATTTAATTGAACCAGATTCAAATCATGCAGCTGTCTCCAGTGCATGTCAACTAAATGGAAGGAGGCTGATCAGCGTTACTCAACTTAGGAATGCTACCAATTATGAGTAACCTGAAAAGAGAAGCAAGTTCTCTTAATCATTACTATCAACTGAATACCATACACAAGTATCTACATCTTCGATCATCTTGAAGAATCCCGATACTTGCAATACCTGGTTCTCTACTTTATTCATATACCTATAACTTCTCAAAATTCGGACCCTGTGTTTCTACGAAACACCTGTCCAAAAACTAAAGAAGTCATAAGTAAACCGAATATAGTACGAGGACCAACCCCTCTGTCCTGATGGACCCTGGACAACATACAATACTCTGTATAAGTCCCTTGAGTTTGATAACTCATTCACTGTGTGTCGTAGGTTGAAAACTGTACTTATGGTTAAGAAGAATTACACCCATGTTTAATGCTCCTTACCTAACCATCTACTGATATAGGTAAATGTCACAGACATAATTTCAAAAGGGTATATCTCACTCTATGAAAATAGACGCACAGATATATCAATTCGAAATTGGTGCATAACAGCGGATATTCAAAACCAAATATTTGCCAACCGGCAAACAACCCAGGTGACTTCCTCAAATATCACCGATTACAACGAATCCCGATATAATGAGGATGATCACCCAATTCCCAATAGCTTACTCCCACTCAGCATCTGTAAAACCATACAGATGTGAGAATCATACCTGGTAAATACATACCCTGGAGTAAGTGTCTAATCGGGAAATCAGTTTTCCATTAACAGTACACAGTGAAACTGAAACATTGAAATGTTTCGATGGGGTATCTGGTATTCCCAGTAATGCCTCTTCCATTATCCAGATTCACAACTGTAACCGTATAATTCTTTGCCACCTCTCCAAATCCCTTTATATGTCTTTAGTCATTACCTTCTGTACACCCCTTTAGGCCAAATGGTTTTCTTCCTTCCCTACCGTTCGGCACCAGCCTATGGTTTGGAAGAAGACTATCCAATAAGCATAATGGGTGTACTGTCCTAATCCTAAGAGCACTCGCAACGCGAGAGAAGGTGAAGATAAAAGACAACCGAATAAACCTTATTCCTATTTCTCCTGAACTAGGATCCATCCCCGAACTGGAACAAGTTCCTTTCGAGTTCGTATATAACCATACGATGGATTATCCAATAAACTTGGGATCTTCGTAGTGATACGGAGTGTCCTGGAGAAATACAAAGGTGATTTAGGATTGGCGAAGAAATACTTGGTTTGGTCGTGAATAGCAGTCGCAATTTACTTTGCCCTCTTACTAATCCCTTGCTTTGTCTGAACTTAATACCTTCTGCACACCGTTTAGGCTAATTGGCTTTCTTCATTCCCTACCGTTCGGCACCAGCCTAAGGTTTGGAAGAAGACTATCCAATTTGCGTAATAGGTGTACTATCTCCTAAACCAAGGAGTACTCGCAATCTGAGAGAGAAGGTAAAAGGAAAAGACAACTGAATAGAACTATTCGTTTTCTCCAGAACCGGAAACCATCCTCGAATTCCTTCGAGTTCGTATATAACCATACGATGGTTTTGTCCAATGGAAGTGGACGTTCGTAGTAATACGGGGTGTCCTGGAGAAAAGGGTAAAAGTAGGAGTGGCAATGAGGTCTGCAACTTTGACAATCCAAAAGCCAGTGTTAAGTAGGTTCGGTCAACTCGGTCACTGAGTCATAGTCTAGGGTCGGGTCAATGGTCGCTGCCAAAGAGAGAGAGAAAAGAAACACTCAGCGTGCACTCTAACCTAGATCAGAATGGTTATCACTTTATCTAATCTGGAAACCTCCCACTCTAACGTCAAATTCTTCCCCAAACCTGAAAGAAGAATTAGCCGGGATCACCCGAGGAGTAAACCAACTCATCAGTGGGAATCGGGATCCAACTATCATCGCATGATATCGTGACGGAATCCGCTCACGTTATCACACTCCAGAAGGTATGCGCATATCTGGCAAGTTTCAGTTCTTTTGAAACTCCCGATGTGGATTTTTACCCCATGCTCTTATGACGTTGACTTTGGCCAACATATCATAAGTCACATGTCAAGTTCTTCCCGTCATTATCCTGGTTAATTTGAACCCACCCGTACATACCCTTGACTTTGGCCAAAATGGCAGTACGACTGTCCCAAACCAACGCATCTATCTATGCTTCATATGAATACCCAATAGCTACCAAACACTGTGCCTTGACTTTGGCCAACATACACAGCTTGAATACTATTGACCACCCATATGAAACGACGGAGGGCTACGAATGGTTTCTGGCGAAAACCTTTAACGTAATGAACTTGATATCGTTGAAGGAACGGATAGCTTTTAAGAAAAATATAATAACGAAAACCTTCGCTAAAGAGGTCACTCCCGGTGAAGGGATCTCGGCTCTTTCCCCGTAGAATGGGGTGCAGGATATTCCAGCTGAATACCACGATGCAAAACAAAAGTAATCGGCTATAGTGAAGTCATTGCCCTGACGCAAACTTTTTGTCCAAGGGGTCACTCCCGGTGAAGGGATCTCGGCCCTTGCCTCGTCGACTGAGGAGCAGGATATTCCAACTGAATACCACGATGCAAAACAAAAGTGAACGTCCTTGCAATAACAGCTTTTTGAAACGTGTTCCAACAACATCAGATTAGGTTTGTTTAACTTGCATTGATCCAAATCAATGCAGTCCCATCAAGTGATCACACCACAAAAAACGAAAATATACTGATGTACGTATATGCCATCCGCATTCGCCACTGGGTCCCGTCATTACCCGTTAGGTTAGCTAACTAACGACAGAGCGGGGACTGGACTAGTGCGGATGCAAAACATATACAACATCTACTAATATATATACCAATATATTATATTTCGCTCAAGGCGTGATAAAATGCAACATCACAGAAATGTACAGCATCACAGAACAATACAGATATCTGGGATCCCCGGATTTCACAGAGCCACTACTGAAACCCGACGTTCCCCTGGTCGGTTGGATAGCCTGTGCAATGAAATCCTAGACCCCTACGGGCGCGGCAAGTTACCCGCCAAAACCTGAAGCGAGGCAGCCCCCTTCAGCAACGTGAATGGACCACCCGACACTTCACGGAATCCGGTAACTTGGGCACCCCTCCTGGGTCAACCTGTACCCCCTACGAGTGCGGCGAATAGCCCGCCAATTCTAGAGTGAAGCCCCCTCCGTCTCAATGCCATGAGATGCAGGCTTGTTGCCCTCTAGAACCCGGCTATCCGTGCACCCCTCCGCGGGGTAATCCTAGTACAGAAAGTAAAATATACATACACCGGGTACATCGACCGCAGCCTGGCCGTGCCCCAAAATAATAATACAAACTGGCAGTGACGGCAGTCCACATGTCGGACGCTCGCCCCGCAATATCAAATGTACATAATACAACAAAACTGTACTAGCATTGCATCCAGGCTATCCCCCACGACCGATCCGCAACATCACAGCATAACACAGAACATCAACGTGAAAGTCACGTTCGAAAATCCGTCTAACCGGGCTATAGCAGTTAGACTGGATTTACCGATCGAGTGACATTCACGGTCGCAGATATAATGTAAATACTGTGAAACAATGTGTTTAAAATATTCCGATCGATCAAATTTTAACAAGTGGGCCCCCAAGTACTACTGTAGCACATCAAGAAATTCTGAGCCCAAAATTAATATTCCAAAACCCCTATTTTTAACCCAGAAAGCGACTGCAAAAATTTGATACAGCGAGGACACCAATGTGCGGCGGAACCGCGGCCCAAGGGGGGGTTTGGCCGCGGTTCCGCGCTTCAGCGGTCGATTCACTGTGTCGAATTTCTACAGAGTGCTTATAATTTCCAGTACATCACTTTTCTACAACCTGAAAATTTTTTCGACTCCAAAAAATTTCAACAGAAAACTGATGTGAACAAAAACGCGGATTTTGGAATTTTGGTAGATCGAAAATGCAAACACATCAAACAAAGCTAGACTATGTTAATGGCGAGGCTCTGATACCACTATAAGTGCACGGCGGCGCCCCGGCCGTCAATCCGACGGCCAAATGCGGAAGCGGTGATAAACTTTAATTTTGCGAACTTAGCAAACCGGCACCACCGCGCACTAAACACCCGGATCGGGCCATTAAACTAGTTCTAGCTAACTACAAGATGGGGAAGAGATATACCGAGTGATCCGAGTCCTCCGGTCTTCTCGTCGTCGTCCCGATCTCCTGCGGAAACTCCGGTCGTCGCCTCCTTGCCGGAAGGGCACCACATCGCCTGCATCTTTTATGGGCTCCCACCTCAATACCGAGGCAACTCGGGCACGAAGCTGGCAAGTCGACGTGCCCAAGATTTGCTGTAGAATGTGTAGTGTAGAGGCTATGTCTCATTTAGGGTTTTTGTTGCCTTTGAAGATGATGGAGGAATCAAGATAAGAAAAATGGTGCTTGCATTTTTCCTAGCATGAAAAAGAGATCAAGAAAAATGCCACAAGCTCAAAATGAAACTCTCTCCTCTCTTTTTCTCAAGTGTAGCCTCTCTCTATGAAGAAAAATGGTGGAGGAATGAATATGAAACCATAACAAGAAGGGAGGTGAGTGTAGTAAAAGTAAGGGGGTGACCACAACCCTAAAGAAATGATAACCATCTCAAATCAACTCCAAATCAACTCTAATCACCATTAATGCAAATCAAGTGATGTAAAGAGAATCAAATGATGGTTGAAAAGAAAAGATGCCATCATAATCAATACATTTGCAAGAAACCCCTCCACAATGTGTTATTTGCAAACTTGCAAATAACACCCTCCATCGAAAAGTCCGGCCGGAAAAGAACAAAGGAAAACCGGCCGGAACGGAATGCAAACTGGCAACTCCAGAAAACTGGTCCCGTAATAAATCACAGGAAAACCCCGATACTGTGCATACACACCCGCATCTGTATTCCGACCGGATACAAATGCAAAGAGACAAAATCTACACTGTACTAAACCAGGATCCGGCTTAAAACAAAGCCGGCTAGTAATATCCGTTCGATCCTGTTCCGTGCAATCCAGCACGTATCTGATTGAAACCTTGCCATATATCTATACGGCCTCTAGTACTAACCGTCTGATCCTGATCCGTGCAATACCGCACGTATCTGATCGGACCCTGCCATATCTCCATACGGCCTCTAGTACTAACCGCCCGATCCTGATCCGTGCAATACCGCACGTATCTGATCGGACTCTGCCATATCTCCATACGACCTCTACAGCATTTCGCCCGAAAGCTTGAGTAACTGAAAGTGTGGTCGACTCTAAAGACTCGTCAATACTATGGTTGTGGATTTAACCACTAGCACGTCAGAGGTATAAGCCAATACGTGACGGGCCACCAGCTATTGACCAAAAGGGACGTCGATGAGCGAACTCATCCTGACACCCTACTGAGCCTGTTAGTGACAATATCCGTACAGTCCGGTCCGTTCGTCTATGAGCATCGCATGGCGGGCCTAGGGGGTTGGTAAAAGTCAGACCCCTAAAAGCGGTACAAGTCGTGTCGGAGTGTAGCCCAGAACACCCTGAGATACTACTGGAATACCTACCAGTAAATCTCCTGCCTTGGCCAAGGTCTTCGTGTAATGGCTCTCCTAGACACAGCACAAACTCACCCCCAATACCGGGAGAGACGAACCCGTGAAGATCCGCTCACTGCCTCCATGTGGCTCGGGACTGTACCCAACTAAAACCTGTTTGCACGACTCCTTTGAGCCGTGGTAGGGTAGTAATCAAAGCACAGTGGGAACTCACACGAGACAAATGAGGATCTCAGGTCGATGAACTAACCTGTACACATGTCACCAGGGAACTGCTATCTGACGTCTAGTATAATCCCAACTAGCAGGTTCCCGGCGAGTCCTGTCCGGTGTACTCATAACCCAATGAGCACCTGTATACATCTTAGGTGAACCAACTGACACCAGGGGCTTGTGAGACCGGCCACCGCCCCTCGTCGGGGTCTCGACTGTATACACTAGTCTACTCTGGAGTATCGATGTCCTGTCTCGAAACTCCCACGACTAGGGACCTTTTAAGGATGTGCTTATAAACTACCAGCTCCCACGTATCTGATCGCCCTCATACAGTCGGTAGTCAATCAAGAATCCTAGGGGCTCTATCAACGTGCAATAGTGACCTGCAAGGTCACCTAAAGCAGTACACGATGATAAAGGTAAACCAGATAGCAAACTATCATCTCGAGTAAGACTGTCCTACCGGGATAGGTCCTCCCTCAATCATTGCAATCACGTGCCTGTGATCCAATAATTGACTCTGAGGGCACTATCTCCAACAATATCAACCCCCAATACCGGGAGAGACGAATCCTGTCTAACCGCCACTGCCTCCAAGTGCTCGGGACTGCACCCAACTGCTACCTGTTTGCACGACTCCTTTGAGCCGTGGTAGGGTAGCAATCTAAGAACAGTGGGACACACTCGAGGCGAAGTAGCAGTGTCAAGTCTGCGTACTATGCTGTACTCATGTCACCCGGGAACTGTTCACTGACGACTGGTATAAAACCAACCAACAGTTCCCTGTGAGTCATGTCCGGTGTACCCGTAACCTAACGAGCACCTGCATACTATCTCCAGTACGACGTACTAGCAGCTGTGGGACAGACCATCTCCCCAACTGGGATGAGAAGCGTACACACTAGTCTACTCCGGAGTATCGATGCCCTGTCTCGATAATCCAACGACTAGGGACCTGAATAAGGATGTGCTTGTAGACTACCCAGCCCCCACTAGTGTGACTGCAATCACAACGCTGGTAGTCAAGCAAGATCCTAAGAGCTCTATCAATACGTATACTCACATATTAAGATAGAAAAACCAAGTAGCATACTACCATGTTTAGCAAGACTGTTATATACATGTGAATATCCCAAGCTTCCATTAAGTAATATACAAACTAGTATGATACAATAATGGCCCCTGGGGCATATACACTAACAATCCCGATCCGGTATCTAATACCCAGGACGTAGAGTGAACTGAGAAACAGTTCTCGATAACAAACACACCCGAAGAAGATGCATCAACATGCTTGTTCTTCATTTCGGCGGCATGGGGATCCAGATATTCCCCTATTTCCTGTTCAGTCTTATAACAATTATAAGAAAGAACGAAACCAATGTTCCCTTGCTAAGTATAACTAGCGGGTTCGGTCAATACATCCATATTATTATCTTGATTAAGGCCTGACATGGTCGCTACCTGGAGAGAGAGAGAAGAAGAAAATACTTTAGTGTATGCTCTTGCAAGATTAGATTGGTTTATTATCTTATCTAATCAGAATGGCTCCCACTATTTTTATTAAATCTTCCTTCAAACCCTAAAGGTAAGACTAGCCGGGATTAATTACACCTTACAAGTTCGTCAATCTTTCAGCCATGCCAATGTTGATACTTTGAGCGAGGTTCCCCGTGCTTTCACACGTAACTAATTAGAATAAACCTCGTTTTCCCAGGGGCGTAACCACGTTAACACCTTTCTAGACACCTACTTGATCGGCTAATTGTGATGTGTAAAACTCTCCAAGGAGTAACTCTTACTCGCAGTGGGTATCGGGATCCAACTATCTCATAGAAGGTATGCAATCTCAATGCAAATTTCAACACTTGAAATTCCCGATAATCTTTTTCTCCTAGCAACTTATGACCTTGGCTACGGTCAACAAATCATAAGCGCTAGCCAAGTTCAACCCGTCATTTCCTGATTGAATTAAACCCACCCGTACGACCCTTGGCTAAGGTCAACAAAGTCGTACGACTACCCTAACTCAATCGCATCTCATGCAGCAGATAAGCACTAATTAGCTACCGCACACTACGCCTTGGTTAAGGTCAACAAACGGAGCACGAATACTAAGCAGTACTTATCTGAAATGACGAAGGGCTACGACAGGTTTTTATGAAAACCTTTTGCGTAATGAACTTGATATCGTTGTAGAATCGAGTGATTTTTGAAAATGAGTGTTTTGGGGGCTTTTACTACTTTCGCTAAAGAGGTCACTCCAGGTAAAGGGATCTCGGCTCTTTCCTTTTCGAATAAGGTGCAGGATATTTCAAAAATACCACTATGCAAAGAAAAAACTATAGAAGCAATAAAAAACAAAACCGAGTGAGTTGTAGCATCTGCTAGTTTCGCTAAAAAGGTCACTCCCGGTGAAGGGATCTCAGCTCTTTCCTTATCGAATAAGGTGCTGGATATTCTACAAGGAATACTGCTATGCAAAGCAAAAACTAGAGCTACCCTTTTTAAAAATTTGATTCTACAACATCTTTTAGGTTTCTTTTTGTATCATTAATCTCATTAATGAAGTCCCATCATTTATTCTTCCTAAGTATCACAGAAGAAACGAAAATACAACGTACACTTATGCCATCCGCATTCGCCACAGTGTCCCGTTATGCACCGTTAGGTTACTTAACTAACAGCTTACCGGGGAGGGACTAACACGGGTGCAAAACATAAGCAACGTTTATTATATATCATATATACAATAATAAAGCATTCGTCTCACGCATATAAAATGATCACATCACAGAATATCAGCAGCAGAAGATAACATATGAAATATTGGATATATTAGGAGGTCCGTGTTTTATTTTGAGCCTGTATAAAACACGGATTCCACGGTCGCGATGAATAGCCAAACCCATATCCCTAGACCCCTACGAGAGTGGCAAGCAACCCTACCAATTCTAGAGTTCGGAGACCCGGACTCGACTCCTGGAGTTGGTCTCCCACTAGACTCTAGAACTCGATTACTTGTGTTTCCCACTTTAGGTCTATCCTAATGCGGAAAAGTAAATAATATACAACAATGGTGACATCATCCTCAACCCGGAAGTGCCCCAATAAAAGAATATTACATACAATGAATTTCACATGAATGAAAATAAAAACTCTCATCACACATACCCCCGGCTATTCAAAAGCGACGATCCAATATAACATATCACAGCAACACATAACATTACATGTCATCAGCGTAAGTAAATATGCGTATCCCAATTTTCGTTGACATATAGCAACGAAACCGGCGATACACCACATATTACACTTACGGTTGCAGAAAAGAAAATGCCAAACTACAACATTTGGAATTCATAATCACCTTAGACATCATAAACCCGAAATATCACATACTTCGCATTTCTGTTTCAATCATTCATTTGCAAGCTTTCGTGGTCTTTTTCTTTGACCTAAACTGCATCGAAACGATCTTTTTAGGCTTGAAGCCTTTGAGAACATTTTTTCCTAACTATATGAATTCCACATATTGTATCACAATCCAGAAAAAGCTAGACGACGTTAAACATTCCGATCGAATAAACAAACACCCAAAATTTTCCAAAAGCTCAACAGTTGAGCGTAGTTTAAAAATACTCAGTACATGCCACAGTACCAATGAACCAGCCGTAGAAGGGTCAACCAATGCCTCACCTGTGGCACCGCGAAACTACCGCAAACCCTAGGGTTTGGCGGTGGTTCTTTCGATCACATAATCAAGTTAAGCGTTCGTTCTTCTAGAGGGTCCACCGCATTACTTACACGATATTTGAATGTTCTTTAACTAAGAAAGAAAATCCAAATCTTGGAAAATTTTCCGGCAAGGGTTAAAGTTGGTATTTGATATCCGATCGAACTTTTTAACACCGTCTAAATAACCCGAAACTAAACTAGAATTTCGAATACGAAACACTCCGAAGAGCCAATGCATAAAGATAACATCACAAGCAAATTTAGCAAAAACAAACAACACCTGAAATACCAAACCCTAGAGATTGGAACACAGGAAAAATTCGAAGCCCAAATACTGCAGTAGAACAGGCCTGCTCGATTTTTAGCATCAAGTGCTCAGCCAAAATTCGGCCAAAATGCTTTGAATTTCTTCTGTATTCATGTCATGTCATATATAACATTCTGCAGTTGTTTAAATAATTTTTTGACTCTCAGAAAATTTCGACAGAAACTAGGGTTTCAAATCGGGTGTTTCAGAGTAGTTTTGGTTTCGTAATCCTACACGATCCGTGTAATTCTCTAGCTAGGTTATGATACCACGGTAGGGTTCCTAAGCACGACAACAAGGTTTCGGGTGGCATCATCCATGCCAAATTAAAAATTTTCCATGCTAAAAGAACCCTAACCTAGATCTTGAACTAGAGAATCATGCGGAATTGAAATGTAAACTACTTTACTTCTAAGTGATTAGGGATTACAACCTTTGCAGTCCTCTCCTGTTAGTGTATATGCCCTAGAGGCCATTACTGTATCATACAAGTTTGTATATTACTTGATGAAAGCTTGGGATATTCACAGTTGTATAGACAATCTTGCTCAAAATGGTAGTATGCTACTTGGTTTGTTTCTACTTTAATGTGTGCATGTGTTTATTTTAGCATATCGCCTATACACATTAGTGGAGCCCTTAGGATCTTTGCTTGATTACCAGCGTTGTGATGGCATTCACACTAATGGGGGTTGGGTAATCTACAAGAACATCCTTATACATGTCCCTAGTCGTAGGATTATCGAGACGGGGCATCGATACTCCGGAGTAGACTAGCGTATGCACTTCTCATCCCAGCAGGGGAGACGGTCTGTCCCACAGCCGTCAGTACGTCGTACTTGAGATAGTAAGCGGGTGCTCGTGAGGTCACGAGTACACTGGACAAGACTAGTCGGGAACTGTTGGTTGGTACTATACCTATCGTCAGTTATCAATTCCTAGGTGACATGAGTACAGCTTAGTCCGCTGACTTGACACTGTCACTTCACCTCGAGTGTGTTCCCACTGTTCTTAGATTGCTACCCTACCACGGCTCAAATGAGTCGTGCAAACAGGTAGCAGTTGGGTGCAGTCCCGAAGCACTTGGAGAGGCTAGACAGGATTCGTCTCTCCCGGTATTGGGAGTTGATATCGCGCTGTGTCAAGGAGAGCCATTACACATAGTCGTCCCTGGCCAGGGCAAGCAGGGTATACCGGTAGGTTATCCAGTGTTATCTCAGGGTGTTCTGGGCTTCACTCCGACACGACTTGTACCGCTATTAAGGGACTGAATTTTACCACCCCCTTAGTGTTGGATATAGTGCCCTCAAAGTCAATTATTGGATCGTAGGCACGTGATTGCAATGATTGAGGAAGGGCCTATACCGATAAAACATTCTTACTCGAGATGATAATATGCTATCTGGTTTGTCTTTATCATCATGTATATGTTGATATAGCCCATAGGATTCTTGCTTGACTACCAGTATTATGATGGCGATCATATACGTGGGAGCTGGGGGTCTATAAGCACATCCTTAAAGTGTCCCTAGTCCTGGGAGTTTCGAGACAGGGCATCGATACTCCAGAGTAGACTAGTGTATACAGTCGAGACCCCGACGAAGGGTGGTGGCCGGTCTCACAAGCCATTGGTGTCAGTTGGTTCACCTAAGATGTATATAGTTGCTCATTGGGTTATGAGTACACCGGACATGACTCGCCGGGAACATGCTAGTTGGTATTATACATATCGTCATATAGCAGTTCCCTGGTGACATGCGTACAGGTTAGTCTGTCGACCTGAGATCATCATTTGTCTCATGTGAGTTCCCACTGTGCTTTGATTACTACCCTACCACGGCTCAAAGGAGTCGTGCAAACAGATTTTAGTTGGGTACAGTTCCGAGCCACATGGAGGCAGTGAGCGGATCGTCAAGGATTCGTCTCTCCCGGTATTGGGGGTGAGATCGCACTGTGTTTAGGAGAGCCATTACACAAAATCCATGGCCAGGGTATTCGAGATTTATATGAAGGTATTCCAGTAGTATCTCAGGGTGTTCTGGACTACTCTCTGACACGACTTATACAGCTATTGGGGGTCTGACGTTTACCAGCCCCCTAGGCCCTATATACGATACTCATAGACGAACGGACCGGACTGTTATGGATATTGTCACTGTCAGGCTCAGTAGGGTTTATGGATGAGTTCGCTCATCAGCTTCCCTTCCAATCAATACATAGGCAACCGTTACGTACAGCTAGTACCTCTGACGTGCTAGTGGTTATACCCAGTGCCAGTGTGTTGATGAGTCATTAGAGTTCCCCACAGGTAGTTTCCCAAGTTCGGGCGAAACGTTGTAGAGGCCGTATGGTTTTATGGCTGGGTTCGGAAAATGCACGTGCGTTTACGCACGTGTCACATTTCGGGCAGATAATACTGGTGGGCTTTCGTTTAAGCCAGATCCGAGTATTATACTGTGTAGATATAATATCTTTGTCTCAGTTGCATTTGTATTCGGTCGTAATACAAATGCGGGTATATTTATACTGTTACGGGGTTATCCTGAAATTTTTTTCGGGATCGCTTTTAGAAGTTGCCAGTTTCCAGTTTTCTATCACCCTTCTTTAACATTCGGTTAAATGCGGATTTATCTTTTCTTCACTTGGGTGAGTCATGAGGGTGATGAGTGTGGAAGGTTCTAGAAGGTTCTAGATTTGGCGACAAGGCTTGATGATTCATAGTTAGCATTAAATGTGTGATGATGTGTTAAGGTGACTAGGTTAATGATCATTGGTTTGCATTTATTGTTTTAAGTGTGTCATCCTTTTCATTAATTGTAATGATAAGGTTTCTTGTTAGGGTCACCCTCTCCTCTCTCCTACACTCACCCCCTCCTATAAAAGTGGCCGGCCCCTCTTGGATTAGGGGTGGGATTCATTTTGGAAAAATAGTATGATAGTTTTGCTTCATATAATTTGATATAGCTCATATTTCCATCACCCGATAAAATTGGCAACTTCATTAACCGTTCGTCCATAGCTTTGGACGAAACGAGACAAAGTGCTCTACTCATTCTCTGCATCAATCTTGGTCATCTCTTTTAGCAAACTTGATGTCCGAGTTGCCTCGGTTCATAGGCGGGAGCCCGTTTAAAGATCCGTTGACGTGGTGCCACCTGGACAAGGAGATCGGAGATCGAGCGAGATCGGAGCAGCCGCAACAAAGCATGGGATGACGGTTAAAGACCGAAGGACCCGGATCGTTCGGTATAACATTTCTACCCACTTTACAGTATGTTAGTTTAGCGTTAATGGCAGATCTTGGAATATAGTATACGATAGCGCCGGTTATAAAAGTTTTTGTTCCGCATTTGGCGTCTAAAAGACGGCCGTGGCGCTACCGTAGACTTACAATGGTATCAGTGCCTCGCCATTAAGCTTTACTAACTTGTGCCAACGCGTTTAAAATATCGATTGAACGGATTTTCGAAAATCACAATTTTCAGTGCAAAAGTTTCTGTCGATTTTTGTCACGACCCGAAAGAGCACGTGACTGGCCCTCGAACCATATGAAATCTATAGGACTCCATCTGATCCAAGTAAGCCAAAGCCCAGAAATCTAAAACCATTTTAAGAGTAAGTGAAGAAAACTGGTTTAAAGAAGTGAAGGAAAATATGTTTGAAGTCGAGGTTTTTAAATAACTAAGCCGAATGTGCATTTTTAAAAGGTAAAGTCTTTTCTAAAAATTTCGGCAGAGTTTCTTTTGTAAATACTGGCCCCGAACGGGATACAACAAGCATAACATATATACAATGATAAAAGGCATCCCCAAGCGGGAGCTAGCTCTTCGTCAATTGACGGTCACAACCACACATGCAATATAATATACAACGCCGAAAGGCGAGGATCGATCCAAAAGAAACACAGTAAGCATGAAAACCGCAATACTACTAAGCGCGACTCTAAGGCCAAATAAAACATCACTAAAGTCTGAGTCTGAAACAATAAACAAATTTGGTTGATGGAAATTCTAGATACAAAGAATAATATAAGTACAATGGTGGTTTTGATGCAAAAGGAACCACCTACCAAATGCAATTCACCCGCAAGGAAGCAATGTGCCAGAAATGCCGCAAAGGAACCTGTACGGCAAAACCTGCAAGAACTGTGGCACAACGGGGGTGAGTTGCCAACTCGTGAATAGAGAATAACTACAAGCAGAAACCGAACGCAAGACATAATCCTAGGTCAAAACGATCAGTACAAAATCCTCAATATAAAACATGCAGCCTATAACAAGGCTAGGGTAAATATCTAACCCGAGTGTAATCTCCTCTGCCTGTGTCAGTGCCTCAGGTAGCAATATAACATAAGAATGAGGTATGAATGCATGAGAACATAATACATGTAAATGAAGAAACTGTTTTCATACTTTAGTGAGATTTCCTTTGTATTTTTTTAAAATGAGGTATCATAATGAAATCAGCATAAAACAGTGCCTAACATCGGCACAAAACGTAATCCAAATATCCCGATATCTCTGTATCCCAATCACAAAATCTAGGGCGCCGTCAGTCCAGACCGGCCCCTACCATCAATCTCAAGACCACGACGGTATCCTCCGGATATCCGACGCGTCAGGTAAAATCACCGGTCGGTAGTGCTCCCCTGCCAGGCTCAACGTCATCACCACATTCATCTTGCCCCGGGGTACCGCACCGGGTCCACCATGTACCCGAAACGGTTCATCCGTCTCCTCGAATCGGGTTTCCAAATCCATCAGCAAACTCATGGTGGACGACTCATACATCATGGAAAAACCGCACTTTTTATTTTAAAAGAGAGAAAATGTTTATCTGTGTTTTTGCGGTTTTCCTCCAAATCCAGAAAATCTCACGGAAATCCAAATCCAAAACCTCAGTAACACGTAAAATAGTGAATATATGCATGAGAATCCATGAATGCGGCATAACAATGAATATCAGTATGCATGAAGTAGCAGGTAATAACTACAATGTCTAAACTATTAGCTAATAGGTTATGTCAAGCAATAGTATTTTCTAAGGTGTACGTGACATGGCAATTACCGATGAAGATGTGTGTGAGCCGGCAAGTAAGTGTACGTGGTACATACGCAACATCGGTAATGGTGCTGGTGTCCTAACAGCATGATATCAATAATGGAGTATGAAACATAATATAAGAATGCGATGCAAAGCGAACCACAAAAAAAGTGGGAGCTGAATCTAGACGCAACTATAACTAATCTGTATTAATCTAATATAAGTCCTACAAATGGTGCCTTTTGAAATATCACGAATCATGGGGTTTTGAAAATAGGGGCTACGGTGTTTTTATGAAAAGATACGCCTTTTGAAATGTCCGTAGATCCCTTGACCTGTCTTTTAAAATACTCACGACCCGCTAGTTTTGAAATAGGCAGTAGTCTAATCTATTCTAACAACTACACTAAACTATACAGCTGAACTAACAAGCTGAGCTACAGGTAAGGAAACCGCCTAACATCTGAGTCGATATATATATAGATATAATAGTCGGCGATTCCGCCTCAATAGTATCGCGTACGATACAATATATCATATGACATCCTCAAGTCATGAGTGCGGATCTATCATCAATGTAAAGCTCATACGGTAAATCGTCGTACGGCATCCCAATAGCTGGGTACGGGTCAATATCACACTATCTCATCACACTTCAGGTATCACTATCAACATATCATATAATCTGGGGTACTATTCTATGTCTAGTATAAATCGATACCATCAATAAAGTATGCATGCGAGGGTAAACACACATCCCAAGCCCGCAAAAATCACATTTCGTATCCCAAATACGAATCATATCACATCACCGATCTCGCGGCACAAAGCCCAATTTCATTGACTCATCTCCAAAGTCATCCAATATCATCAACACAGTGCCAGTATAAGTAATATGCAAGGGTGTGCGTGTAGGTGTAATTCTATTCTAGGGTTCGCGACTATGAACTACACTAGTCACTTCTAACCCTACACTATCCATAATACACCTAACTATCATATATAATAACAACTACGGACTGCGGGGGTGCTATACGCCATCCACCCGACTTCCCCCAGTAGATATAATCTACTCACCTAGCGTCTTCATTTGTGGACGTCGCCACGCGCTTGCTTGTCGTCCCGAAGTCTTCATAGGGTACCTACACATCAAAATATCGTATATGCGCATTAAAACCAAATCAAAGCTAAAACGGCACATGAAATCCAAAATGATACTATAAGAGGCCTATAGGTTAAAACCCATGGCACGCCTTCAAAACCATCAACACATCCTCTATATCGTCGTATAAACGCCAAATAGTCGAGGCAAAACACAATCCACAATTGCAGAATTAAAAATACGGAATACGGAAACATGAATCTAAAACAGCAACTTAGGAAATATGTCCTAGATTTTACCCTAGGTCACTTTATACAAATCTATATATACCAGGGGTCTAACATGAACATGTAGGAGCTACAGAACCAATACGAGCCAAAATGGTGGGACCCATGCCGCAATTTGCGGCCAATGGGGATAAATTGGCGACCGGGAAGAAGAAGTGGGAGCTGGGGTCTTGGGGTTAGCTTCCTGGGTGCCTGCACGTGTCACTGTCCAATCAATTTTAATTTAGGGTGTCTCGGGTGATAGCAGATTCAATATACCCTTCACAGATTTCATAAATTCCCCGATATCGGTTTCTAAAATCCGTATTATGGTTTAAGCTTCAGGTTTTGGATTTCCAATTCATACACTAGGGTGATGGTATAACCTCTACTGACCTCAATTCCATATTACAACCCATAAATCATCACAACCCTAACTAGGTTATCCACAAGTCCATAATATCACACAATATCGATTCGATCTTAATATGAGGGTAAAGGAAATGCATAAACTAAGTTTAAGGTCCAGAAAATACCTCATTTGGCAACTCAAGAATTTTCTTGAGTTGCCCCTAGTGGCCAAAATCCTTGCTTTTTTAGCACCAAGTGTAGATCTAGGGATTGTGCACACATTTAATGAAATGGAGATTGGGTTTTGGGGTTGTTTTAGAGGTGTTTTGGAGCTTGAAGAGGGGAGGGAAAGGAGGTGCAGGAGCAGCAGCAGGAGAAAGGAGAAGAGGAAGAGAAATGAGGGGAGAAATGGTTAAGTCCTTAGTCAATGAAGCCCATACCTCTCTCTCTCTCACCAACTACCCATTTCTTTATTCTTTTCCTTTTCTTTTTCCTTTTAAAACCCTTCTCACTCAAATAGTAAACCCAAATGAAAAGCATGGCAAGAAAATGCACAAGTGTGAAAAAGTGATATGTGCATGTGTTGCACAAAAAGCTAAAAACCGATTAGCGATTTTTAATCGCGATTAGCACTAAATTAGTGTCAAATTAATCACAAAAACTTTAAAATGTCATAATTCTCTAATTTACCCTATTTTAGAATTTTCCAAAATTTTCCAAAATTTTTCCCCATTTATTTGTATTTAATAATTCCAAAATATTAAAATATTCAATAAAATAATATTAAATTATAAAAATTCCCAAAATTAACATTTTATCTTTTTTGAAATGTTACAATCTACCCCCCTTAAAGAAATTCGGTCCCCGAATTTAAATTTAAACCCCCAATACTAAAACAATTTTTGTAATACTCCAATTTGTCGGGGCTCCGAAGACATCAATACATAGAGAATATCCTATGCGTCTGGTGCGCAAGGAATCAAAATCCATATATGTGTCATACAGGTGTACAAAATAACATCTAGGTGCAACGGGTGTGCACGAAACATCTGTCATAGGCAACGTGTGTGCCTGACAGCAACCAAATCAGGTGCATGTAACATGCACGAAGAATCCCGATTTAGTGCATCTGGCGTGCACCAAAATCGTATATCAAAACACTAAAGGTGCATGAAAACTCTGCTGGAAGTGTAAATCAAATCACTGTATAAGGTGGGCGTGAATTCACAATCAAAACCTCGAATGTAATAACTATGCGCAAAATATAAATATCCAGTGGGTGCATGAAACAAATATCATGAAACTCAGTCATCAAAACTAAATCATGCAAACAGAACGCCCAAAATACCGAAATCCAAAATGACGGATACGTGATAATCGAATCACAAAATCACAAATCATAGTACCGTCGTCGGTAGTTCCTCCTTCGAGGTCGAGAAGGAGTCGGTGCATCCACTGCTAGCAGCGCAAGATATCTACTTGCCTCTTGCTCACGGTCTGGCGCTCTCTGACTCTGGGTCCTTATCTTCTCTGAGGATTACCTATCTCGCAGTCAATCGGCTCATCGGCCCTGTCAGGTGTGCTAACGGGGACGATTCCGTTCTGGCACTTCTCTGGTCACCTATCGGTCAATCCTCACGACCACTCGTGAGGCAGCCCATCACTGGCGTCGGCCTCTGGCTCTCTGAATGCACGTCACATATCTGATCCTGGGTGCAAACATCATTGCAGCAATGTCCTGGAAGGAATCCTGCTCAAGGTCTCTTCCGATCTTGCCTATGCCGAACTGTACAGAGGCTGGCTCTCCTGCATAATCTCTTCTCACTCGATAGACATCTGTGTCCTCAACACAATATTTCTCGGAATTTGGTTGCATCCCAATGCCTCTGTAAGCATATCTGACCTCTGGTCTCGACGGGAAGCAATGACAGCTCGTCAGCGTCTCGCCCGAACCTCTGGTTCCACCTGTCTCTATCGTCGTCCACTATGACGTCACGCCATGCATATCTACGCACTGCACTGTTCTCGGCCACGGTCAATCTGAAGTCTCTCACACGGACTCGAAATCGCGTACTCTGTAGCTTCATCATTCTGTAGAAGATGTCAGGCCGAACAGGTCCTCGGGAACACGTCCCAACCATCGGAGGAATACTCAATACTCGTCCGTCCTTGATCGATTCGCAACGCATCTGGGTAAGTTCCTTTATCCGAATCTGGTCAACTACCTCGTCGACAATGCTAACTCTGGCCTGCTGGTTGTGCGCAATATGACCACTCCTGGGTCAGGTCTTCTCGTATAGTATTCCAGAAAGGTCATGTCGAAGTCTCTCTCAAATCTCATCCCTGCCGAATTGCCCAGAAGTCATCATCCTTTGCTGAAGCAAATTCTTGTTCCGGAACGGCTGCATACTTATCGCGCTTCTTTCTGGAAGATATATCCATATACAACGCCTCTGGGTGCGTATCACATCTCTAATGTCAGCGGAGTGGGACGTCATCTCGTCGAAATCTCTTGCGAACTCTTTTCTTCACTCTGCTTCAATGTCGACTGATTCGGACTCGTCTCATCGTGGCTGCATGGACTATGCTCCAACGGCTATACTCGTATCTGGAGTCTCCCAAGCAATACATCCCATCACATGATATCCGAATGATGTCGAAACATTCGATCGACTCGTCAGAACCTTATAATCCTCCAAGAGATCAACATCTTAAGTACAGTTTAATAGTATCGAGTACATGCCTCAGCGTCGATGGTCCAGCCGTAGAAGGGCAAACCCAAGCCTCACTAATGGCGCCGCGGAACTGCCGTAAACCCTAAGGTTCAAAGGCTTTCACACGGTCATTAAGTCGAGTTAGGATTTCATTCTTCTAGAGGGTCCATAGAATCACCTACATGTCTTTCCGTATACTTTAAACTTGGAAAATGGGCTCCTGACATTCGATCGTCTCAATCGACTCTCAACGAATCTGCGTGAAGTCGTCTCTAGCTGGAATCAATCTATCTGATGACCTCGCATCGGTAAACGGACGAACCAAATGTCCTAGTCATTCATCCTCAGGTGACTGGCGACTCGCTATCATCTCTCTAAGTATATGCTCACGCTGCAGCAGCTCCAACCATCTGGGCGATATCTCGTCATTTGCAGCAGCAACTGGCTCATTCACCTGCACGCCGAACAGCGCCTCAATCCTCCAGGAAAGACGACACATTGGCGGTCATCTCTGAATCGGTCTGCTCTAGATCTGAGTAAGACTCTCCACACTGGAAATCTTCAACTCAACTGGGCCCTCTCCGGTGCATAAATCGGACGAATCACCTTCGTCTCTCAAATCGAGTAGACTAGCTATAATCTGTCTCATATCTGTCTGGAAGCTCCGACAATCTAAGCTCGTAAGCTCCGAAAGCGACATCCCGTCAATCTCAGCAACAGCTGGTCCCTCTGTCTGCACGGTAGGCGACATCATAATCTATGAGGTATGATGTACATCAACAGTCCTCTCTCAACTGGCAGCTCTAACAATGGCCCGATCATCCGGTGCAAAACCAAGCACTCGCCTCCACTTGAGGTCACAGTCATCAATACTAACTCGAGACGTTCCCATGTCACCAGAAAACACAATGGTCAGCCCTCGTACCAGACGAGCTCGCACTGACCGTAACCCTAGCAGCAGCCCAAACTGCGCTCAAACATGGCGACATGAACCTCAATCGAGTATCGAAGAGAGCAGATCAATGGCAAGAAAGGAAACAACAGATCCAGAGTGGATACACGATCATAAGAAGGAACAGCATCAATGAAGGTATGATCATGGACTAATAGAATCGGGGATCTCAAATGGATGTACAATCATGGATATAAAGAGAAACACTGATCTCGAAAATATGTACATCCTAAGGTTTCTTAAGCGGAGTGGCGTGTCGTAAGTATGCCGCGGAACATACCAACAGTACGTCACTCTACTTTAGTCACCTATTCCATCAACCAAGGGTCATCCTATACGACGAAAGTTCGGGTCTAATACCCCCTCGACTAAGTCTAAGTTCCGTAAGGTCAAGCCTAAGTTCCGTATATATATAAACGCCCTAGGCTCCACATAGTCAAACTTAGACTCGAACCAAGGTCAACCTAGCGCTCTGATACCAACTTTGTCACGACCCGAAAGAGCACGTGACTGGCCCTCGAACCATATGAAATCTATAGGACTCCATCTGATCCAAGTAAGCCAAAGCCCAGAAATCTAAAACCATTTTAAGAGTAAGTGAAGAAAACTGGTTTAAAGAAGTGAAGGAAAATATGTTTGAAGTCGAGGTTTTTAAATAACTAAGCCGAAGGTGCATTTTTAAAAGGTAAAGTCTTTTCTAAAAATTTCGGCAGAGTTTCTTTTGTAAATACTGGCCCCGAACGGGATACAACAAGCATAACATATATACAATGATAAAAGGCATCCCCAAGCGGGAGCTAGCTCTTCGTCAATTGACGGTCACAACCACACATGCAATATAATATACAACGCCGAAAGGCGAGGATCGATCCAAAAGAAACACAGTAAGCATGAAAACCGCAATACTACTAAGCGCGACTCTAAGGCCAAATAAAACATCACTAAAGTCTGAGTCTGAAACAATAAACAAATTTGGTTGATGGAAATTCTAGATACAAAGAATAATATAAGTACAATGGTGGTTTTGATGCAAAAGGAACCACCTACCAAATGCAATTCACCCGCAAGGAAGCAATGTGCCAGAAATGCCGCAAAGGAACCTGTACGGCAAAACCTGCAAGAACTGTGGCACAACGGGGGTGAGTTGCCAACTCGTGAATAGAGAATAACTACAAGCAGAAACCGAACGCAAGACATAATCCTAGGTCAAAACGATCAGTACAAAATCCTCAATATAAAACATGCAGCCTATAACAAGGCTAGGGTAAATATCTAACCCGAGTGTAATCTCCTCTGCCTGTGTCAGTGCCTCAGGTAGCAATATAACATAAGAATGAGGTATGAATGCATGAGAACATAATACATGTAAATGAAGAAACTGTTTTCATACTTTAGTGAGATTTCCTTTGTATTTTTTTAAAATGAGGTATCATAATGAAATCAGCATAAAACAGTGCCTAACATCGGCACAAAACGTAATCCAAATATCCCGATATCTCTGTATCCCAATCACAAAATCTAGGGCGCCGTCAGTCCAGACCGGCCCCTACCATCAATCTCAAGACCACGACGGTATCCTCCGGATATCCGACGCGTCAGGTAAAATCACCGGTCGGTAGTGCTCCCCTGCCAGGCTCAACGTCATCACCACATTCATCTTGCCCCGGGGTACCGCACCGGGTCCACCATGTACCCGAAACGGTTCATCCGTCTCCTCGAATCGGGTTTCCAAATCCATCAGCAAACTCATGGTGGACGACTCATACATCATGGAAAAACCGCACTTTTTATTTTAAAAGAGAGAAAATGTTTATCTGTGTTTTTGCGGTTTTCCTCCAAATCCAGAAAATCTCACGGAAATCCAAATCCAAAACCTCAGTAACACGTAAAATAGTGAATATATGCATGAGAATCCATGAATGCGGCATAACAATGAATATCAGTATGCATGAAGTAGCAGGTAATAACTACAATGTCTAAACTATTAGCTAATAGGTTATGTCAAGCAATAGTATTTTCTAAGGTGTACGTGACATGGCAATTACCGATGAAGATGTGTGTGAGCCGGCAAGTAAGTGTACGTGGTACATACGCAACATCGGTAATGGTGCTGGTGTCCTAACAGCATGATATCAATAATGGAGTATGAAACATAATATAAGAATGCGATGCAAAGCGAACCACAAAAAAAGTGGGAGCTGAATCTAGACGCAACTATAACTAATCTGTATTAATCTAATATAAGTCCTACAAATGGTGCCTTTTGAAATATCACGAATCATGGGGTTTTGAAAATAGGGGCTACGGTGTTTTTATGAAAAGATACGCCTTTTGAAATGTCCGTAGATCCCTTGACCTGTCTTTTAAAATACTCACGACCCGCTAGTTTTGAAATAGGCAGTAGTCTAATCTATTCTAACAACTACACTAAACTATACAGCTGAACTAACAAGCTGAGCTACAGGTAAGGAAACCGCCTAACATCTGAGTCGATATATATATAGATATAATAGTCGGTGATTCCGCCTCAATAGTATCGCGTACGATACAATATATCATATGACATCCTCAAGTCATGAGTGCGGATCTATCATCAATGTAAAGCTCATACGGTAAATCGTCGTACGGCATCCCAATAGCTGGGTACGGGTCAATATCACACTATCTCATCACACTTCAGGTATCACTATCAACATATCATATAATCTGGGGTACTATTCTATGTCTAGTATAAATCGATACCATCAATAAAGTATGCATGCGAGGGTAAACACACATCCCAAGCCCGCAAAAATCACATTTCGTATCCCAAATACGAATCATATCACATCACCGATCTCGCGGCACAAAGCCCAATTTCATTGACTCATCTCCAAAGTCATCCAATATCATCAACACAGTGCCAGTATAAGTAATATGCAAGGGTGTGCGTGTAGGTGTAATTCTATTCTAGGGTTCGCGACTATGAACTACACTAGTCACTTCTAACCCTACACTATCCATAATACACCTAACTATCATATATAATAACAACTACGGACTGCGGGGGTGCTATACGCCATCCACCCGACTTCCCCCAGTAGATATAATCTACTCACCTAGCGTCTTCATTTGTGGACGTCGCCACGCGCTTGCTTGTCGTCCCGAAGTCTTCATAGGGTACCTACACATCAAAATATCGTATATGCGCATTAAAACCAAATCAAAGCTAAAACGGCACATGAAATCCAAAATGATACTATAAGAGGCCTATAGGTTAAAACCCATGGCACGCCTTCAAAACCATCAACACATCCTCTATATCGTCGTATAAACGCCAAATAGTCGAGGCAAAACACAATCCACAATTGCAGAATTAAAAATACGGAATACGGAAACATGAATCTAAAACAGCAACTTAGGAAATATGTCCTAGATTTTACCCTAGGTCACTTTATACAAATCTATATATACCAGGGGTCTAACATGAACATGTAGGAGCTACAGAACCAATACGAGCCAAAATGGTGGGACCCATGCCGCAATTTGCGGCCAATGGGGATAAATTGGCGACCGGGAAGAAGAAGTGGGAGCTGGGGTCTTGGGGTTAGCTTCCTGGGTGCCTGCACGTGTCACTGTCCAATCAATTTTAATTTAGGGTGTCTCGGGTGATAGCAGATTCAATATACCCTTCACAGATTTCATAAATTCCCCGATATCGGTTTCTAAAATCCGTATTATGGTTTAAGCTTCAGGTTTTGGATTTCCAATTCATACACTAGGGTGATGGTATAACCTCTACTGACCTCAATTCCATATTACAACCCATAAATCATCACAACCCTAACTAGGTTATCCACAAGTCCATAATATCACACAATATCGATTCGATCTTAATATGAGGGTAAAGGAAATGCATAAACTAAGTTTAAGGTCCAGAAAATACCTCATTTGGCAACTCAAGAATTTTCTTGAGTTGCCCCTAGTGGCCAAAATCCTTGCTTTTTTAGCACCAAGTGTAGATCTAGGGATTGTGCACACATTTAATGAAATGGAGATTGGGTTTTGGGGTTGTTTTAGAGGTGTTTTGGAGCTTGAAGAGGGGAGGGAAAGGAGGTGCAGGAGCAGCAGCAGGAGAAAGGAGAAGAGGAAGAGAAATGAGGGGAGAAATGGTTAAGTCCTTAGTCAATGAAGCCCATACCTCTCTCTCTCTCACCAACTACCCATTTCTTTATTCTTTTCCTTTTCTTTTTCCTTTTAAAACCCTTCTCACTCAAATAGTAAACCCAAATGAAAAGCATGGCAAGAAAATGCACAAGTGTGAAAAAGTGATATGTGCATGTGTTGCACAAAAAGCTAAAAACCGATTAGCGATTTTTAATCGCGATTAGCACTAAATTAGTGTCAAATTAATCACAAAAACTTTAAAATGTCATAATTCTCTAATTTACCCTATTTTAGAATTTTCCAAAATTTTCCAAAATTTTTCCCCATTTATTTGTATTTAATAATTCCAAAATATTAAAATATTCAATAAAATAATATTAAATTATAAAAATTCCCAAAATTAACATTTTATCTTTTTTGAAATGTTACAATCTACCCCCCTTAAAGAAATTCGGTCCCCGAATTTAAATTTAAACCCCCAATACTAAAACAATTTTTGTAATACTCCAATTTGTCGGGGCTCCGAAGACATCAATACATAGAGAATATCCTATGCGTCTGGTGCGCAAGGAATCAAAATCCATATATGTGTCATACAGGTGTACAAAACAACATCTAGGTGCAACGGGTGTGCACGAAACATCTGTCATAGGCAACGTGTGTGCCTGACAGCAACCAAATCAGGTGCATGTAACATGCACGAAGAATCCCGATTTAGTGCATCTGGCGTGCACCAAAATCGTATATCAAAACACTAAAGGTGCATGAAAACTCTGCTGGAAGTGTAAATCAAATCACTGTATAAGGTGGGCGTGAATTCACAATCAAAACCTCGAATGTAATAACTATGCGCAAAATATAAATATCCAGTGGGTGCATGAAACAAATATCATGAAACTCAGTCATCAAAACTAAATCATGCAAACAGAACGCCCAAAATACCGAAATCCAAAATGACGGATACGTGATAATCGAATCACAAAATCACAAATCATAGTACCGTCGTCGGTAGTTCCTCCTTCGAGGTCGAGAAGGAGTCGGTGCATCCACTGCTAGCAGCGCAAGATATCTACTTGCCTCTTGCTCACGGTCTGGCGCTCTCTGACTCTGGGTCCTTATCTTCTCTGAGGATTACCTATCTCGCAGTCAATCGGCTCATCGGCCCTGTCAGGTGTGCTAACGGGGACGATTCCGTTCTGGCACTTCTCTGGTCACCTATCGGTCAATCCTCACGACCACTCGTGAGGCAGCCCATCACTGGCGTCGGCCTCTGGCTCTCTGAATGCACGTCACATATCTGATCCTGGGTGCAAACATCATTGCAGCAATGTCCTGGAAGGAATCCTGCTCAAGGTCTCTTCCGATCTTGCCTATGCCGAACTGTACAGAGGCTGGCTCTCCTGCATAATCTCTTCTCACTCGATAGACATCTGTGTCCTCAACACAATATTTCTCGGAATCTGGTTGCATCCCAATGCCTCTGTAAGCATATCTGACCTCTGGTCTCGACGGGAAGCAATGACAGCTCGTCAGCGTCTCGCCCGAACCTCTGGTTCCACCTGTCTCTATCGTCGTCCACTATGACGTCACGCCATGCATATCTACGCACTGCACTGTTCTCGGCCACGGTCAATCTGAAGTCTCTCACACGGACTCGAAATCGCGTACTCTGTAGCTTCATCATTCTGTAGAAGATGTCAGGCCGAACAGGTCCTCGGGAACACGTCCCAACCATCGGAGGAATACTCAATACTCGTCCGTCCTTGATCGATTCGCAACGCATCTGGGTAAGTTCCTTTATCCGAATCTGGTCAACTACCTCGTCGACAATGCTAACTCTGGCCTGCTGGTTGTGCGCAATATGACCACTCCTGGGTCAGGTCTTCTCGTATAGTATTCCAGAAAGGTCATGTCGAAGTCTCTCTCAAATCTCATCCCTGCCGAATTGCCCAGAAGTCATCATCCTTTGCTGAAGCAAATTCTTGTTCCGGAACGGCTGCATACTTATCGCGCTTCTTTCTGGAAGATATATCCATATACAACGCCTCTGGGTGCGTATCACATCTCTAATGTCAGCGGAGTGGGACGTCATCTCGTCGAAATCTCTTGCGAACTCTTTTCTTCACTCTGCTTCAATGTCGACTGATTCGGACTCGTCTCATCGTGGCTGCATGGACTATGCTCCAACGGCTATACTCGTATCTGGAGTCTCCCAAGCAATACATCCCATCACATGATATCCGAATGATGTCGAAACATTCGATCGACTCGTCAGAACCTTATAATCCTCCAAGAGATCAACATCTTAAGTACAGTTTAATAGTATCGAGTACATGCCTCAGCGTCGATGGTCCAGCCGTAGAAGGGCAAACCCAAGCCTCACTAATGGCGCCGCGGAACTGCCGTAAACCCTAAGGTTCAAAGGCTTTCACACGGTCATTAAGTCGAGTTAGGATTTCATTCTTCTAGAGGGTCCATAGAATCACCTACATGTCTTTCCGTATACTTTAAACTTGGAAAATGGGCTCCTGACATTCGATCGTCTCAATCGACTCTCAACGAATCTGCGTGAAGTCGTCTCTAGCTGGAATCAATCTATCTGATGACCTCGCATCGGTAAACGGACGAACCAAATGTCCTAGTCATTCATCCTCAGGTGACTGGCGACTCGCTATCATCTCTCTAAGTATATGCTCACGCTGCAGCAGCTCCAACCATCTGGGCGATATCTCGTCATTTGCAGCAGCAACTGGCTCATTCACCTGCACGCCGAACAGCGCCTCAATCCTCCAGGAAAGACGACACATTGGCGGTCATCTCTGAATCGGTCTGCTCTAGATCTGAGTAAGACTCTCCACACTGGAAATCTTCAACTCAACTGGGCCCTCTCCGGTGCATAAATCGGACGAATCACCTTCGTCTCTCAAATCGAGTAGACTAGCTATAATCTGTCTCATATCTGTCTGGAAGCTCCGACAATCTAAGCTCGTAAGCTCCGAAAGAGACATCCCGTCAATCTCAGCAACAGCTGGTCCCTCTGTCTGCACGGTAGGCGACATCATAATCTATGAGGTATGATGTACATCAACAGTCCTCTCTCAACTGGCAGCTCTAACAATGGCCCGATCATCCGGTGCAAAACCAAGCACTCGCCTCCACTTGAGGTCACAGTCATCAATACTAACTCGAGACGTTCCCATGTCACCAGAAAACACAATGGTCAGCCCTCGTACCAGACGAGCTCGCACTGACCGTAACCCTAGCAGCAGCCCAAACTGCGCTCAAACATGGCGACATGAACCTCAATCGAGTATCGAAGAGAGCAGATCAATGGCAAGAAAGGAAACAACAGATCCAGAGTGGATACACGATCATAAGAAGGAACAGCATCAATGAAGGTATGATCATGGACTAATAGAATCGGGGATCTCAAATGGATGTACAATCATGGATATAAAGAGAAACACTGATCTCGAAAATATGTACATCCTAAGGTTTCTTAAGCGGAGTGGCGTGTCGTAAGTATGCCGCGGAACATACCAACAGTACGTCACTCTACTTTAGTCACCTATTCCATCAACCAAGGGTCATCCTATACGACGAAAGTTCGGGTCTAATACCCCCTCGACTAAGTCTAAGTTCCGTAAGGTCAAGCCTAAGTTCCGTATATATATAAACGCCCTAGGCTCCACATAGTCAAACTTAGACTCGAACCAAGGTCAACCTAGCGCTCTGATACCAACTTTGTCACGACCCGAAAGAGCACGTGACTGGCCCTCGAACCATATGAAATCTATAGGACTCCATCTGATCCAAGTAAGCCAAAGCCCAGAAATCTAAAACCATTTTAAGAGTAAGTGAAGAAAACTGGTTTAAAGAAGTGAAGGAAAATATGTTTGAAGTCGAGGTTTTTAAATAACTAAGCCGAAGGTGCATTTTTAAAAGGTAAAGTCTTTTCTAAAAATTTCGGCAGAGTTTCTTTTGTAAATACTGGCCCCGAACGGGATACAACAAGCATAACATATATACAATGATAAAAGGCATCCCCAAGCGGGAGCTAGCTCTTCGTCAATTGACGGTCACAACCACACATGCAATATAATATACAACGCCGAAAGGCGAGGATCGATCCAAAAGAAACACAGTAAGCATGAAAACCGCAATACTACTAAGCGCGACTCTAAGGCCAAATAAAACATCACTAAAGTCTGAGTCTGAAACAATAAACAAATTTGGTTGATGGAAATTCTAGATACAAAGAATAATATAAGTACAATGGTGGTTTTAATGCAAAAGGAACCACCTACCAAATGCAATTCACCCGCAAGGAAGCAATGTGCCAGAAATGCCGCAAAGGAACCTGTACGGCAAAACCTGCAAGAACTGTGGCACAACGGGGGTGAGTTGCCAACTCGTGAATAGAGAATAACTACAAGCAGAAACCGAACGCAAGACATAATCCTAGGTCAAAACGATCAGTACAAAATCCTCAATATAAAACATGCAGCCTATAACAAGGCTAGGGTAAATATCTAACCCGAGTGTAATCTCCTCTGCCTGTGTCAGTGCCTCAGGTAGCAATATAACATAAGAATGAGGTATGAATGCATGAGAACATAATACATGTAAATGAAGAAACTGTTTTCATACTTTAGTGAGATTTCCTTTGTATTTTTTTAAAATGAGGTATCATAATGAAATCAGCATAAAACAGTGCCTAACATCGGCACAAAACGTAATCCAAATATCCCGATATCTCTGTATCCCAATCACAAAATCTAGGGCGCCGTCAGTCCAGACCGGCCCCTACCATCAATCTCAAGACCACGACGGTATCCTCCGGATATCCGACGCGTCAGGTAAAATCACCGGTCGGTAGTGCTCCCCTGCCAGGCTCAACGTCATCACCACATTCATCTTGCCTCGGGGTACCGCACCGGGTCCACCATGTACCCGAAACGGTTCATCCGTCTCCTCGAATCGGGTTTCCAAATCCATCAGCAAACTCATGGTGGACGACTCATACATCATGGAAAAACCGCACTTTTTATTTTAAAAGAGAGAAAATGTTTATCTGTGTTTTTGCGGTTTTCCTCCAAATCCAGAAAATCTCACGGAAATCCAAATCCAAAACCTCAGTAACACGTAAAATAGTGAATATATGCATGAGAATCCATGAATGCGGCATAACAATGAATATCAGTATGCATGAAGTAGCAGGTAATAACTACAATGTCTAAACTATTAGCTAATAGGTTATGTCAAGCAATAGTATTTTCTAAGGTGTACGTGACATGGCAATTACCGATGAAGATGTGTGTGAGCCGGCAAGTAAGTGTACGTGGTACATACGCAACATCGGTAATGGTGCTGGTGTCCTAACAGCATGATATCAATAATGGAGTATGAAACATAATATAAGAATGCGATGCAAAGCGAACCACAAAAAAAGTGGGAGCTGAATCTAGACGCAACTATAACTAATCTGTATTAATCTAATATAAGTCCTACAAATGGTGCCTTTTGAAATATCACGAATCATGGGGTTTTGAAAATAGGGGCTACGGTGTTTTTATGAAAAGATACGCCTTTTGAAATGTCCGTAGATCCCTTGACCTGTCTTTTAAAATACTCACGACCCACTAGTTTTGAAATAGGCAGTTGTCTAATCTATTCTAACAACTACACTAAACTATACAGCTGAACTAACAAGCTGAGCTACAGGTAAGGAAACCGCCTAACATCTGAGTCGATATATATATAGATATAATAGTCGGTGATTCCGCCTCAATAGTATCGCGTACGATACAATATATCATATGACATCCTCAAGTCATGAGTGCGGATCTATCATTAATGTAAAGCTCATACGGTAAATCGTCGTACGGCATCCCAATAGCTGGGTACGGGTCAATATCACACTATCTCATCACACTTCAGGTATCACTATGAACATATCATATAATCTGGGGTACTATTCTATGTCTAGTATAAATCGATACCATCAATAAAGTATGCATGCGAGGGTAAACACACATCCCAAGCCCGCAAAAATCACATTTCGTATCCCAAATACGAATCATATCACATCACCGATCTCGCGGCACAAAGCCCAATTTCATTGACTCATCTCCAAAGTCATCCAATATCATCAACACAGTGCCAGTATAAGTAATATGCAAGGGTGTGCGTGTAGGTGTAATTCTATTCTAGGGTTCGCGACTATGAACTACACTAGTCACTTCTAACCCTACACTATCCATAATACACCTAACTATCATATATAATAACAACTACGGACTGCGGGGGTGCTATACGCCATCCACCCGACTTCCTCCAGTAGATATAATCTACTCACCTAGCGTCTTCATTTGTGGACGTCGCCACGCGCTTGCTTGTCGTCCCGAAGTCTTCATAGGGTACCTACACATCAAAATATCGTATATGCGCATTAAAACCAAATCAAAGCTAAAACGGCACATGAAATCCAAAATGATACTATAAGAGGCCTATAGGTTAAAACCCATGGCACGCCTTCAAAACCATCAACACATCCTCTATATCGTCGTATAAACGCCAAATAGTCGAGGCAAAACACAATCCACAATTGCAGAATTAAAAATACGGAATACGGAAACATGAATCTAAAACAGCAACTTAGGAAATATGTCCTAGATTTTACCCTAGGTCACTTTATACAAATCTATATATACCAGGGGTCTAACATGAACATGTAGGAGCTACAGAACCAATACGAGCCAAAATGGTGGGACCCAGGCCGCAATTTGCGGCCAATGGGGATAAATTGGCGGCCGGGAAGAAGAAGTGGGAGCTGGGGTCTTGGGGTTAGCTTCCTGGGTGCCTGCACGTGTCACTGTCCAATCAATTTTAATTTAGGGTGTCTCGGGTGATAGCAGATTCAATATACCCTTCACAGATTTCATAAATTCCCCGATATCGGTTTCTAAAATCCGTATTATGGTTTAAGCTTCAGGTTTTGGATTTCCAATTCATACACTAAGGTGATGGTATAACCTCTACTGACCTCAATTCCATATTACAACCCATAAATCATCACAACCCTAACTAGGTTATCCACAAGTCCATAATATCACACAATATCGATTCGATCTTAATATGAGGGTAAAGGAATTGCATAAACTAAGTTTAAGGTCCAGAAAATACCTCATTTGGCAACTCAAGAATTTTCTTGAGTTGCCCCTAGTGGCCAAAATCCTTGCTTTTTTAGCACCAAGTGTAGATCTAGGGATTGTGCACACATTTAATGAAATGGAGATTGGGTTTTGGGGTTGTTTTAGAGGTGTTTTGGAGCTTGAAGAGGGGAGGGAAAGGAGGTGCAGGAGCAGCAGCAGGAGAAAGGAGAAGAGGAAGAGAAATGAGGGGAGAAATGGTTAAGTCCTTAGTCTATGAAGCCCATACCTCTCTCTCTCTCACCAACTACCCATTTCTTTATTCTTTTCCTTTTCTTTTTCCTTTTAAAACCCTTCTCACTCAAATAGTAAACCCAAATGAAAAGCATGGCAAGAAAATGCACAAGTGTGAAAAAGTGATATGTGCATGTGTTGCACAAAAAGCTAAAAACCGATTAGCGATTTTTAATCGCGATTAGCACTAAATTAGTGTCAAATTAATCACAAAAACTTTAAAATGTCATAATTCTCTAATTTACCCTATTTTAGAATTTTCCAAAATTTTCCAAAATTTTTCCCCATTTATTTGTATTTAATAATTCCAAAATATTAAAATATTCAATAAAATAATATTAAATTATAAAAATTCCCAAAATTAACATTTTATCTTTTTTGAAATGTTACAATTTTTAATCTGGTCTAAAAATTATTTTACATATCACAGAAAACAGAGCAGGCTTTTTTAAGCAAACTGGGAAAATTTGAGCACATGATCCTACAGTACTGCCGTGGATCCGCGGTCAAAGCTAGGATTTGACCGCGGAACCGCGGCCAGTATGTGGGAATAGTGCGCCAAATTTTTCCAGTAAGCTTTCCATGGAAAATTGTGTTTTTTGGTATATTTCTTTTGGGCTCAGATTTATTACTGTACACCAGATGTACGCAGGGCCCACTTCGGAAAGATTTGTCGATCGAAATTTTAAACTTGTTAGTTTACAGTACTTATATTATATCTCCGACCGTGAATGTCATTCGAGCGGTAAATTGCGTCTAATTGCTATAGTATTTTTAGACGAATTTGCGAACGTGACATTCGCGTTGATATTCTGTGTTGTGCTGTGATGTTGCGGATATGTCGTGGTGGATAGCAGTGTGCAATGGTAGTGCTGTTTGGATTTATTTATACATTTGATATTACAGGAGGAGCGTCCAACATGTGGACTGTCGTCACTGCCTGTTTGTATAATATTCTTTTGGGGCACGACCGGGCTGAGGTCGATATACCCGTTGTATATATTTTTCTTTTCTGTACTAGGATTACCCCGCGGTGGGTGCACGAATAGCAGGGTTCTAGAGGGCAACGGGCCCGCATCTCATGGCGTTGAGACGGAGGGGGCTCCACTCTAGAATTGGCGGGCTATTCGCCGCACTCGTAGGGGGTACAGGTTGACCCAAGGAGGGGTGCTCAAGTTACCGGATTCCGTGAAGTGCTGGGTGGTCCATTCACTTTGTTGTAGGGGGATGCCTCGCTTAAGGTTTTGGCGGGTAACTTGCCGCACCCGTAGGGGTCTATATTTCATTGCACAGGCTATCCATACGACCAGGGGAACGTCGGGTTTCAGTAGCGGCTCTGTGAAACCCGGGGATCCCAGATTATCTGTATTGTTCTGTGATGCTTATTACTTTTCTGTAATGTTGCATATTATCACGCCTGGAGCGATTACTGTATATTAGTATATATACTATTAGATGTTGTATATGTTTTATACCTGCGCTAGTCCAGTCCCCGCTCTGTCGTTAGTTAAGTAACCTAACGGGTGATGACGGGACCCAGTGGCGAATGCGGATGGCATATACATACATTATATTTCGTTCTTTTCTGGTGTGTTTAATTGATGGGAATGCATTGATTCTTATCAATGCAAGGATAAAACAAACCTATATTTGATGTTCTTGGAACCAATTTTAAAAAGTGTTATTACAAAGACGTTTCCTTTTGTTATGCACAGTGGTATTCGGTTATGAATATCCAGCACCTCATTCGACGAGGCAAGGGCCGATATCCCTTCACCGGGAATGGCCCCTTGGGCAGAAGTTTGGTTCAGGGTAATAACTTCACTATAGTCGATTACAAGTTGCTTTGCATCGCGGTATTCAGTTGGAATATCCTGGGCCTCATTCCACAAGGAAAGAGCCGAGATCCCTTCACCGGGAGTGACCTCTTTAGCAAAAGGTTTTTCGCCACTATATTTTTTTATATAAAAAGCTATCAGGTTCCTTCAACGAGATCAAGTTCATTACGTAAAAGGTTTTTCTCCAAAAACCAGCCGTAGCTCTCCGTCATTTCTTATGAATGGTCAGTAGTATACAAGCTATGTTTGTTGGCCTACGTCAAGGCATAGTGTTTGGTAGCTGATGGGGTATTAATTTATTGCATAGATAGATGCGTTGGTTTGGGACAGACGTATAGCCTTGTTGGCTTACGTTAAGGGCTTGTACGGATGGATTCAAATTAACCTGGACAAAGACGGGTAGAACTTGACATGTGGCTTATGATTTGTTGGCCTACGTCAAGGTCATAAGAGCATGGGATAAAAATTACATCGGGAGTTTCAAACATACAGGAAACTTGCCAGACTTGCGCATACCTTCTGGAGTGTGATAACGTGAGTGGATACCGTCACGTTATCATGCGATGAGAGTTGGATCCCGATTCCCACCGATGAGTTAGTTTACTCTTCGGGTGATCCCGACTAATTCTTCTTTAAGGTTTGGAGGAGAATTTGAGATAACAGTGGGAGGTTTCCTGATTAGATAAAGTGATAACCATTCTGATCTAGGTTAGAGTGTACGCAGAGTGTTTCTTTTCTCTCTCTCTCTTTGGAAGCGACCTTTGACCGACCCTAGACTATGACTCAGTGACCAAGTTGACCGAACCTTCTTAAAATACTGGCTTTTGGATTGTCCGAGTTGCATAAGTCATTGTCGCTCCTTCTTTTACCCTTTGTATTTCTCAGAACACCCCGTATTATTACGGATATCCACTTCCATTAGATAGATCCATCGTATGGTCATATACGAACTTGGAGGGATTTCTTCGAGGATGGATCTAGGTTCAGAAGAAATAGAATTAGTTTATTCAGTTGTCTTCTATTATCACCTTCTCTCAGGTTGTGAGGGCTCCTTAGTCTAGGAGAGTACACCCATTACGCTTATTTGATAGTCTTATTCTAAACCATAGGCAGGTGCCGAAAGGTAGGGAATGAAGAAAACCAATTAGCCTAAGTAGGGTGTACAGAAGGTAATAACTAAAGACAAAATAAAGGGATTAGAAAGTGGGCAAAGTAAATTGCGTCTGTTTTCATTCACGACCATCATAAATTGGATTATGGAAGAGGCAATGCTAGGAATACCAGGATACCCCTACGAAACATTTTTTTTGTTTCAGTGCATTGTTAATGGAAAACTGATTTCCCGATTAGATACTTACTCCAGGGTATGTATTTACCAGGTATGATTCTCACATCTGTATGGTTTTACAGATGATGAGTGGGAGTGAGTTATTGGGAATTAGGTGATCATCCTCATTATATCGGAATTCGTTGTAATTAGTGATATTTGAGGAAATCGCCTGGGTACAGTTTTCAACCTACGATGCACAGGTTTTGAGTTATTCAACTCAGCGGACTTATACAGAGTATTGTATGTTGTCTAGTGTCTATAAGGATAAAGGGGTTTGTCCTCGTACTCTGTTCTGTTTACTTGTGACTTCTCTAGCTTTTAGACAAGTGTTTCGTAGAAATACAATGTCTAAGTTTTGAGAAGTTGTGGGTATAGGAATAAAGTAGAGAACCAGGTGTCGCAAGTATCGGGATTCTTCAAAGAAATCGAAGATGTAGATTCTTGTGATTGGTATTCAGTTAATGGTTTTGAGAAACTTGTTTCTCTTTCAGGTTACTCATAATTGGATGGATTCCTAAGTTGAGTAATGATGATTAGCCTTTCTCCATTGAGATGGTATGCACTGGAGACAGTTACATGATTTGAATCTGGTTCCAATTAAATATGTGCCAAAGTTTCTATATTGGATATAGAATGGTTCATATCTTGACGATGTTAAGATACGGTGAGTTGTCCAGCTTATGCTTAAAACCAGACTCTGGATAACTCAAGGCACGTTTTTGTAATGTCAGTTTGTGGGTTGACCCTGGATTTGACGAGGGTTGATTTTCTACCATCTGGAAGATCAATAGCGATATTGTTCTAGACTCGCCACAGTTTTAGTAAAATGGATTTTTTCAAAAAACAGTAGTTGGAGTATGGTAGAACTGGAAGTGATTCCAGAACCGCAGATGATTACGGAAAATTTAATAGGACCTATATATTCAATCAGGTTTGACATTCCAATAGCCACTCCGCAGATATGGAGGGTAACCTCAGACACCCGAGAGGTACTCCGGTAGCCTCAAGGACAGTGACAGGGAGGTTCTTGTTTACCCAGACTTGACACTACTGTTGTTCCAGGCTATGATACCCGGCAGGAGGTTAAGTATAGCGTCGTTCTAAACTGGCTTTAGAAGTGTACGTATATATTATTCTGCCAGAGGGTTGTCGTAGTCAGTGGGAGCAGCGGAAGCATAGTGGGCAAGTAGCTTATGTCTATTTATAGGCTTGAGAAAATATAGCTGAGATAAGATCATCTAATTTTTGATGTGACAGTCATGGGTTTGACTTCATCAGAATAGGGGATGGATCTGTTAAGAAGGTGGTAGGGTGTGATGTCCTGGTATTTGGATAACATACACAGAGTAGGAAGTAAAATTCCTATACTACGAACGGTTATATTGTGGTTGTCACACAGTTGTTTCTCCACAAAGGACATTGATATAATATCTGACATTCTGGTTACTAGATATATGATTTTAGATCTAGATTTAGGTAGTTTCCCAATGTGGGTACTTTGACAGTATTCTAATAGTATTTTAGAATAGTTGACTCCTGGCATGGTGGTGTACCTGCAGGTGATGGAGTCACCCTCTCTAAAGGTGTCTTACAGACTAAAAGGGAGAGGGATGTGCATGATTGGCAGATCACTTGCTTAGGCAATTGAGTCAATCGTGAGATGTCAGGTACCACACCAGATGTTGTTTTTGCACTAGATGTGATAAGTTTATATTAATCCAATCCTGAAGAAACATAAGGAAGCAGTTTTAGAACATAAGTGAATGTTCTACGGATTTGATGACGGCGGCCTCTTTCGGGAGACGGTTATCATTCCAGGCTTCAAAGATGACATGGATGACAGAGTGATTGTCAGAGTTATAGTTTTCCCTCTGACAAGGGACAGTATTATGGACAGGTGGTCCAAGAGGATACTGTGGGAGGCATGGTGCTGGATACTGATTAGGTTCAGTGACCACTACAGTCTAAGAAGTTTGGATTTGGAGTTCATTTATGAACTAGGTCCCATCTGATATCCAGACATATTCTAAGATAGGTATTACTCGATTCGGGAGATGGCTTTCTCCGCGAACTTGAGTTTAAGAGAGACATAGAAAGAAACATCCGGGCGGATCCACTCACTGAGGCTATTTCTCGAACACAATAGTTTTGCAAACGAGCTTTGTGAAACTGATTAGTAGAGGAGTTGGATGTTCGGTATCACACGGGCTGTGAGTATGCAACTGATTGGTAGAGTTTTTGCGTGCTAAGTTTATTATCGCGATCAAGACGGTTTCGCTTGTAGCTAGCCGGTTGAGTACCGGTCGTCCGCAGGGAGATGGGAATCTTTTTCTATGTGCTTTAACGAGTTAAGTCCAAATGTCCAGGTTTGTTTTTAGATTACTTATGTGCTAAAATGATATATAAAGAGAGCTTGTTAGGGTTAGGATTAGGTTAGTTTGAGTTAGGAGTCGCTCACTTCTTTCATTGCCACTCTTAATATCGGTGTTACGGTAATCGGCAACAACGGGGATTAGCATGACTAGGAAGGAACTTGTGAGTATAAGCTAGGCTTTCCAACGCATAAGTTCTTCCTTTTGGTGCTTGTCCGTCCGTTCTTGGCTCTTAGCCTTAACCTCCGGTTAATTCAACCATAACCGGTCTCACTAAGGAATCACTGCTATCATGTAGGATAGGGTGCCGTAGGGAGCAAATTGTCTCCGAATCAAGATGTTGGGCAAGAAAAGAGTGAGAGAGATTTCCTTCTCTCAAACTTTCCTTATCCTACCCTAACAAGTATGAAAACTACTCACCCATTATAAGGAAAAGAAAATAAAACAAAGGAGGAAGATAGAAAGAAAGAGGTTAGAAGATTACAACTAGCTATTTGAGACCTCACATTGGCAAGGATCAAGCTTAAGCATCATAGTTGTTTTAAGGATAAAGAAAAAGAGAACAAGAAAGAAACAAACAACAAATAACAACAACTAGATTAGCAAATGAAAAATACAAGCAAATATAATTAACAATTACAATAAGATAAGCATGGTAAGAACAAGAACTCCTTTATTCATTCTTCACTCACAAAAACTCACTACAAGTTTTTAATGGAGAAGAGATGAGAGGAGGAAGAAGAACAACACATGTATTCTAAAATCTAAATACAAGAATATGGACCCTTGGGTTTGGCAAGTTCTGGACTATTTATAGGCAGAGAACTGGAAACCTAGGGCAACAATCTGGCTCAACATAAAATGACCAAACTGCCCTTAAAAACCCATCAACTGCTGAGGCCTATTGGCCGCGGATCCGTGGCCTAGACCCTCTATTGGCCGCGGATCCGTGGCCTAGACCTCCTATTGGCCGCAGATCCGCGGCCCTTTGGAGGAGTTAGCCCCTCGGGTTTTGTGTGCTTCCCTGGTCTTCTCTTGTCTGTAGTTTGGCATATGTTTTTTCTCAGAAACTCTTCACAATTTTTCCAGAATTCCAGCAGACCAAAAGGTGATTTGATGTGGATCTTTTTGTCATGATTTCCTCGAGCTCCGCGTAGATATGTTGGATCTCGTGTTGCCATTGAGCTTTGTGCATGAAAATGACATTGATTTTCCATTTTGTCTCTTAAACTGGTGTGCGGCAATATACGGATAGAGAGCGGAGACCCGTGTTTTATCTGTGGTTGGCAGTAATCCGGATTTTGTCGTGCTTTTCCATGAATTTCACCGTTTAGAGCCGAGAACATGTATCCTGCAATTGACTAGCAAAAACGGCTCAAGAGTACCTACCGATAAGCAATGTGATAAAAATTGGACGGTATAAAAATGCAAAAATCTAATATGAACATATACCCCCAAACTTATCATTTGCTCGTCCCGAGCAAAGCCAATTTATTCATAAAAAATTCCTAACCTCACTTTCGCAGGGAACGCGATTGCACTGAGCATGTGCAACAAGCCGTTAAATCTCTAGGTGTCCCTAGTAGGAGGAGTATTGTCTCCTGAGGGTTTTCAGCGGATACTACCCACAAAATCCGGTCAAGCTAGTTTTGCAAAATAACTATGATTCAAACCCTAAAGTTTTGTTTCAGAAAATAAGAATTCTATTATCCTAAGTCTAGACTATCGAACCTTTATTTTTCACATCCCGCTTCTTATTTAACTTAAGATTTTATATGTCTTTACGTGCAGTGCAAATAGTGTCGTTAAGTTCCAGAAGGGTCGAATAAAGTCATCATGTCATACAATAAAGCCTAGATAAAAATTTTAAAAGGATCACATAAGTTTTATAAAGAGTTAAGCACTTTTCAAGTTTCATTTTCCAGTAAGGTTTCAACTTCAGAATTTCTATCTTCCTTAACAGGAAACTAGGTCTTATTTTTCACTCCACATTTTTCTTGTTTTCATTTCATACACACCTCTGTGAATGTGCAATAGTCTTTATCATAGAATAAAACCTTCATATCTCCGCAAGAAATATTTTTTATAAAAACCTGTCTTTTGTCAAGATTATTCTCACACAAAGAACCGTTAGGAATTTTAACTCGGAGAGAACACTTGCTTGACTTTGTTTTAATCTGGACTTTCTAGGCTTCTTAACGAGCTTTGGGCCAATGCACCCAAACCGGTTGGTTTTAGGGCATTAGGTGTAGAAACACCCCAGCGGACTTAATTACTCAAGTTACCTAGGCCCATAAACAAAAGACAATTTAGCGTGAAAATCATGATGATTCAATGCGAACGGAGATATAACTGGCAGTTCAGTTATTTTTTTGGATAAAAGACGTGTTTAGTGGGTTCGGTGTGTAATCATTCCAATCAAGTTTCAGATGGGTTATTTTTCAGACTTAGTTCCAATTAAGGCATCAATAACATTCCTTCATATTCACTTCACTTCATAAACTATTCTTGATATTAATTATTTCAGAACAAACCTATTTGATCCTCAGAAAATCATTTAAAAAGTTCTTAGACATAAAAGACTTGTCATCTAATTTCCAAAACTCACGACACGTGTAGTGTGATGTAAAGACGTATATCAGCTATAGTTAACTTCAAAGGAGAGTTATCTTCAGGTTTTCAAAATCTAAAAATAAGATTTAGTTATTCTTATCTTATCAAATAAAACCGTCGAAATGTTGAATCAGAGTTCTCCCACTAGCTAACTTGACAGAAAAGTTTTTATATTTTTAGAAATTTTTCTGATTTTTATGGATTTTATGGATTTTAATATGCAGATGCAAAATATACATATGAATGCTAAGGTTAGAAATGCGTACCGAGCGTACCCCCAAACTTAAACTGGACAGTGTCCTCACTGTCATTGCATGAAGAGATCATTTGAAGGGTCAAAATTGTCGGTTAGATATACAAATTTTTTTTTTATGTTTTTAAAGAGTAAAGATGGAAAGGAATATCCACAAATAAATACAAAATGATATATACAGAACCCCAAACTTATTTGGAACAGTGTCCACTGTTCTTGGCTGGATAACCGAAGCTTGGTGGTAGGCAGAGGAAGATTATGCAGGGTAAACCGGCTTCTGTAAGACCAGGAGCTCCTCTGTTGGTTCGGCGCTAAGGTACGGTTTAAGTCGGTGTCCATTTACTTTGTAAAATGAACCGTCCTTTGGATTCTCCAAATCCACAGCGCCATGCGGATACACATTCCGTATAAAATATGGCTCTTTCCAGCGAGATCTGAGCTTTTCTGGATGGAAGTGTAGCCGGGTGTCGTAAAGCAGTACCTGTTGACCAGGTATGAAAGTTTTGCGCAAAAGGTGTTTATCGTGAAACACCTTCGTTCGGTTTTTAACGACAACCGCGTTATCGTAAGCCTCATCCCTAAGCTCGCTCAATTCGTTCAACTGCAGCTTTCGATGGCTGCCCGCATCTTCGAGAGACAGATTCAGTTCTTTTATCGCCCAAAATGCGTGATGCTCTATTTCGACAGGGAGGTGGCAAGCCTTTCCGTACACAAGCCGATAGGGAGACATGCCAAGATCGGTCTTATAAGCCGTTCGAAATGCCCAAAGGGCATCAGTGAGTTTCAACGACCAATCCTTTCGGTTCTTAGAAACCGTCTTCTCCAGTATCTGCTTGATTTGCTGATTTGAAACTTCGGCTTGCCCACAGGTTTGGGGATGGTAGGGCGTAGATAGCTTATGAGTAATGGAATATTTTCGCATCAAGGCCTCGAAAGTCTTATTGCAGAAATGAGTTCCATTGTTGCTAATGATCGCTCGGGGGTGCCCAAACCGGGAGAAAATGTTTTCTTTAAGAAACCTAACGACAACCTTGTTGTCGTTAGTCCGGCTAGGCACAGCCTCGACCCACTTAGAGACGTAATCAACAGCGAGAAGGATGTACAAGTTCCCAAAAGAGCTGGGAAACGGCCCCATGAAATCTATCCCCCAAACGTCGAAAATCTCCACAACCAAGATTGGTTGGAGCGGCATCTCGTTCCTCCGGGATATCCGGCCCAAGTGTTGGCACCGGGACCATGTCTTGCAATAGTCATGAGCGTCTTTGAAGAGTTGTGGCCAGTAGAAACCACATTGCAAGATCTTCTCAGCTGTCTTTCTGGGGCCAAAATGCCCGCCACATGCTTGATCGTGGCAAAATGACAGCACACTCTTGAATTCATCGTCAGGGACACACCGACGAATAATCTGGTCGGGACAGTACTTGAACAGATAGGGTTCGTCCCAGTAAAAGTGTTTTACTTCGGATAGGAATCGACGTCTGTCCTGACTTGACCATTCAGTCGGTAGTAACCTTGTGGCAAAATAGTTCACAATATCTGCGAACCAGGGTTCGCGAGATACTGTCAAGAGTTGTTCATCCGGAAAAACGTCGTTGATCGAAAGTTGAGGCGATGGCGAAGAAGGAAGTCGTGAGAGATGGTCGGCGACCACGTTTTCACATCCTCTTTTGTCCTTAATGACAAGGTCAAACTCTTGAAGCAAGAGGATCCAACGTATTAGCCGAGATTTTGCATCTTTCTTCGCAAAAAGATGGCGCAGAGCAGATTGGTCTGTGTAGACAATGACTGGAGAGCCGATGAGGTAGGGCCTGAACTTTTCTAAAGCAAATACAACAGCTAAGAATTCCTTCTCAGTTGCTGTATAATTAAGTTGGGCGTCGTTCAGGGTTCGGCTAACATAATAGATTACGTGCGACATCTTGTTGATGTGTTGTCCAAGGACAGCACCAATGCAAAGTCGGATGCATCGCATATAATCTCAAATGGGTGCGTCCAGTCAGGTGAAGAAAGAATGGGAGCAGAAGTGAGTGAGCTTTTTAATGACTCGAACGCAGTCACACAGCTCGAGTTGAAGTCGAATGGCGTGTCCTTGGCCCGTAGAAGAGTCAAGGGCCAGCAATCTTGCTAAAGTCCTTGATGAACCATCTATAGAAACCGGCATGGCCAAGGAAAGCTCGGATGTCTCTGACGCATCTGGGAGGAGGGAGATTGGAAATGACCTCAATCTTCGCTTTGTCAACCTCTATGCCATTTTGCGAAATGATATGTCCTAAGACAATACCTTCGCGCACCATGAAGTGGCACTTCTCCCAATTCAAAGTGAGGTTCTTGTCCTTACATCGGGTAAGGACAGCGTCAAGATGCAGCAAACACTCGTTAAAGGAATCGCCGAAGATGGAGAAATCGTCCATGAAGATCTCCAGGAATTTCTCCACCATGTTTGAGAAGATTCCCATCATACACCGCTGGAAGGTAGCGGGCGCATTGCATAACCCAAAGGGCATGCGACGATATGCAAACGTGCCGAAAGGACAAGTGAATGTGGTCTTGTCATGGTCTTTTTCGGCGATGGCAATCTGATTATAGCCGGAGTAGCCATCAAGAAAGCAGTAGTACTCATGTCCGGCCAATCGTTTAAGCATTTGGTCAATGAAAGGTAGCGGAAAGTGGTCTTTCCGCGTTGCGGCGTTGAGTTTTCTGTAATCGATGCATTCTCGCCACCCAGTTTGGGTGCGAGTAGGGATTAACTCATTCGCCTCGTTAGTAATGACCGTTATGCCTGATTTCTTGGGGACAACGTGAATGGGGCTAACCCACTGGCTATCAGAGATAGGGTAAATGATACCACTATCCAGACACTTCACGATTTCCTTTTTCACAGCCTCTTTCATGACTGGGTTGAGTCGCCTTTGTGGATCCCTGGATGTTTTGGCATCATCCATCAGATGAATGTGATGTTCAACGATCAGGGTACTAATCCCCTTGACGTCCGCCATGGACCAGCCAAAAGCTTTCCTATTGCTGTGCAAGACCGCAAGAAGGGCTTTCTCTTGCTCTGGAGCTAGAGAAGCCGAGATGATAACAGGGAGGGTCTCGTTCTCACCCAAGTAAGAGTACTTAAGGTGAGACGGCAAAGGCTTGAGTTCGAGCGTTGGAGGTGAAACGATTGAAGGCAAGATTGGTGAGAAGGTCTTGAACTCAAAGGATTCCAGCAAAGGTTCGAAACGAGTGTAAGCGACCGAGTTGGATGGTTCAGGTAACTCATCCGGAAATTCGAAGGATTCAAACTCGGGTGGTGAGGGGCTACGATCGTTCGAGAAAGTAAAACACTCGTAGTCATTATCGGGCGCAGAAACAGCAGCAGGTTCGAAGAGGAACGCACTAGTGGCGTTAAGGTTATCGTGATCGAACAGAAACTCCTCGAATTCACACTCTTCTGGGGTGATCTCCTGGATTGAGCAAACGTCTAGTATATGAGCATTAGGTTCGGTGGGCTGATTCCTCAACCTAAAAATGTTGAGTTCAATTGTCATGTTTCCAAAAGATAGGTTCATCGAACCATTGCGACAATTGATCACAGCATTTGAGGTTGCAAGGAATGGGCGACCGAGTATCACCGGAATTTGATTCCGGAGGTTAGCTACAGGCTGTGTGTCTAATACAATGAAGTCAACGGGGAATATGAAGTCCCCAACCTTGATTAATACATCCTCTAGCTCACCCCTAGGATGGGTGATCGATCGGTTGGCCATTTGGAGAGTGCAGTGTGTGGGTTTCAGCTCTTCTACACCTAGTTGCTCATGTATTGAGTACGGAAGCAGGTTAACACTGGCACCAAGATCTAATAGTGCGCGGTTGATGTTCTTATCCCCATAGAAATCGTAGGACAGCCAGGGTCCTTCCGTTTTTGCGGTAAAGATTAGGTAAGAACATCACTCACAGCACTAGCCAAGAAAACTTTCTTGGGTACCTGAGACTTCCTCTTTTTCGTGCACAAGTCCTTTAAGATTTTCGCGTAGGACGGGACTTGTTGGACAACATCTAAAAGGGGAATGTTAATGTTAACCTGCTTAAACAACTCCAGAATCTTCTCCATTTGTGGATTTTGTTTATTGGACCTCAACCGGTTTGGAAATGGAACGTTTTTAAAATTGGTTGAGTCCAATGCTTGTGGAGGAGATTGTGGAGCTGGAACGGATCCCAGAGCTGGTGATTTCGTGGAGTGAGAAGTGGGTCCGTTCAGAGCAGAAGAAGAAGAAGAAGAAGATCCTTTAGACGAATGGAGAATAGGCTCAGAAGACGAAGAAGAAGAAGAAGAAGAAGAAGCGGCCGGGGTGTCATTATCCTCAATTGTTGTGCCGATGTTATTGTGCGGCATCCTTCCCGATCTCAATGTAGTCACGGCACTCACATTATGGTTCTGTTGTTCAAGAGCAACATGTACATTATGTGGGTGACCGGGATTTGGGAGTGGTTGAGATGGAAGCTTCCCCTTTTCTCGCTCGCTTAACGCTGCATTCAGCTGTGCAATCTGGGCTTCGATGGTCTTGATGCTTTGCCCGTGTGCAGCAGTGTGTTGCACCAAAGACTGAATAGACGACTGGATGTTGGCGGTGGATTGTGTCGATTGTTTAACGAATGCCTCCAGACTTCGTTCTAGCGAGGAAACCTTATCGTTGTTTGACGGAACAAAGCTGTTTTGTGGAAAAGAATTGTTGGGTGCAAAGTTGTTCGTCTGATTTTGAAAAGGTTGGGGTTGGAAGGGCTGCTGAAACTGATGTTGAGTTTGTTGTTGCGCTTGTTGTTGCGGAGGGGGGGCCTCTGGAAATTGTTTCCTTGGAATTGTTGCTGATTCTGATTCCAGGCGAAATTGGGGTGGTTCCTCCAACCGGGATTGTAGGTGGAAGAGTATGGATCATTTCTCGGTCTTTGCTGAAATGCAGCATTAACCTGATCATGTCCTTGAGATGGTGGATTGTAAGGACACTCTTCGGTTAAGTGAGAAGGATCAGAACAACAAGCACAAATGGTACGAAGGGGAAGAACAGGGGCAGGAGCAGGAGATGAAAATTTGCTCTCTATCGCTTCAAGTTTTCTCGTTATTGCAGCCATTTCAGCTTTCATCGCAATAGAGACATCAAGTTGGTGAATTCCTACCCTAGACTGACCAGTAGATGTGGAGAAAGAAGAAGAAGAAGTTGGTCTGGTGCTCTCCCATTGAAGCGTTTGTTCCGCAAGGTCGTCGAAGAATTGCCACGCTTCCTCGTCAGATTTCGATAGGAAGTGGCCCTGACAAATGGTTTCCAACAACTGCTTGGTTGCTGGGTTCAGGCCCTCGTATAAGGTTTGGCAAAGTTGTCATTTCTCAATACCGTGGTGAGGGCACTGAACAAGAAGGTCTTTATACCGGTCAAAGCACTTCCAGAAGGGTTCAGAAGGAAGCTGAGAGAATTGGTTGATTTCGTTACGGATCCTTGCGGTTTTATGATTCGGATAGAATTTCTTGAGAAACGCTTTCACAAACTCGTCCCAACTGGTTATGGAGTGGGAAGCAGTGCTATACAGCCATTTTTCATCAAGATCGCATAAAGTGAACGGAATGACCCGTAGTCGTATAGCATCGTCCGACAGCTGGGTAGTTTTCATCATGGCACAAACATTTTGGAACTTGTTGATGAAGATATAGGCATCTTCAGATTCAAGCCCATGAAATTTCGGAAGCATGTTAATGAAGTGGGGCTTAATTTCAAAATTATCCCCGTTGGCCGGTGGAAGAGAAAGACAGGTGGGAAGTGCAGAACGGGTGGGATAGAAACGATCCTGGAGCGCGAGTCGCTGCGGCGCTATAACAGGCGGTGGCGGCGGGTTATTTGCCTCCATAGGAGGTGGAGTCAATCCCGGGGGAGTCAAAGAGATGTTTGGATTAAATCCTGACATCGCGGAAGAAGAGGTTGGTGATGGTGAAGGTGAGGATGTATGAACAGAATTCCGGTCAACGTCGGAGTTGGCCGGCAAAGGTAAGGGTGAAAGAGGCGTGGACGGAGTTTCGACGTCTGAGTCGATCGCGTAGCCGGTAGCGACTAACGTAACGCGGACTAGGCGGGCGCTAGTGTCCCGAGTCCAAGCAGACATACACTAAACGAGTTTAGTATAGTCAAAGCGGAGAAGGTGAGGGTAAGAAAACATCAATGGAGAAATACGATGGGTGGTGGGTGAAAAAATGGATTCTGGCGACAAAGGGCAAGTTTTTATAAAAGTTTTTGGTTTCGTGTTTTTTTTTTCTTTTTTAGAAAGAGCTTTACAGAAATATGTACGGGCTTACGGCTTCAAGCAATCACAAACAAGATATGCACAATCACACCTAGATCTAGGGCCACCTAGGTCAGCTAGACAGCTCCTAACTGTTCCAAAGGTCTAGAAATAGGACCTCAAACCGCCTCTTCTCCAACAATTGCGGCCAGGTAAGTGCCAGGTAAGTGGGAGGCTCCCCACTATGTAAGTAGTGGTTCTAATTAAGTAACCACTTGCCTTGGACACACTTTCCTAGACACCGCAAAAGTCAGGATAGGATAAACGGCCGATGCCTGTAACTAGTCCTCTGTCCTATTTGAGCGCGAAGTCCTTAGGGCTGAGTCTAGTATTTTTTAATTTAAGCAATGGTCAATGCATATGCTTTTCGTGATTTCTGGGGTCCTGGGAAGGGTGATGAAATCCCCACCCAATCTGAATTGGTTTCAAGCCCCTTAAAGTCTGTATTAATATATGCAAAGCAGTAACAATCAACTGCAAACAATTTTTATTTTTAGAGCGGCGCAAAGAATCCTGCACAAAAACAATTTATTGGAAGGGGGAAGAGAGTTTGCGCAAAGAATGCTGCAGAAAACACAGTTCAGTGGAGTTCAGAGGAGTGGGGAGGAGTGAGAGAGACTTACAGGGAGTTTTGGGCTGCTGATGCCAGCAAACCGCCGCGGTTCCGCGGCCTAAGCTCGCTTATGCCGCGGTTCCGCGGCCTAAGCTAGCTTATGCCGCGGTTCCGCGGCTTTATGGTGGCCTTGAAGCCTCAGTTTGCTTGTAGATGCTTCCTTGGCTGTCCTCTTCTTGTCTGGATGTCCTAAATCTTGATTTGCTCACTGGATCTGCTCCAGAATTTTACAGTAGATCGTTGGCTCCGTCTTGATCCGTCGCGGTGTAACCGCGAGATATGGGTCTAACTTCCCACGTATTTGGCACTGATCTTGAACTTCGTATTATCCTGCAAACTTTGCACAAAAACTAATCAAAAATAACAATATGGGTTTTTTTACAATGTATTTTTTTTTTGTTTTTCGGTTATATTTATATTCACAAATTAACCTGAAATTACACAAAGAAATAAACTACCGTCTCCCCGGCAACGGCGCCATTTGATTGGTAGAGTTTTTGCGTGCTAAGTTTATTACCGCAATCAAGACGGTTTCGCTTGTAGCTAGCCGGTTGAGTATCGGTCGTCCGCAGGTAGATGGGAATCTTTTTCTATGTACTTTAACGAGTTAAGTCCAAATGTCCAGGTTTGTTTTTAGATTACTTATGTGCTAAAATGATATATAAAAAGAGTTTGTTAGGGTTAGGATTAGATTAGTTTGAGTTAGGAGTCGCTCACTTCTTTCATTGCCACTCTTAATATCGGTGTTACGGTAATCGGCAACAACGGGGATTAGCACGACTAGGAAGGAACTTGCGAGTATAAGCTAGGCTTTCCAACGCATAAGTTCTTCCTTTTGGTGCTTGTCCGTCCGTTCTTGGCTCTTAGCCTTAACCTCCGGTTAATTTAACCACAACCGGTCTCACTAAGGAATCACCGCTATCATGTAGGATAGGATGCCGTAGGGAGCGGATTGTGGTTCAATTAACGGGAGTCCGAATCAAGATGTTGGGCAAGAAAAGAGTGAGAGAGATTTCCTCCTCTCAAACTTTCCTTATACTACCCTAACAAGTATGAAAACTACTCACCCATTATAATGAAAAGAAAATAAAACAACGGAGGAAGATAGAAAGAAAGAGGTTAGAAGATTACAACTAGCTATTTGAGACCTCACCTTGGCACGGATCAAGCTTAAGCATCAAGGTTGTTTTAAGGATAAAGAAAAAGAGAACAAGAAATAAACAAATGTAGGGTTACTAGGCACACTCAAGAGATTCCACAAGGCATCTACCATGCCAAATTCAAATTTTCCGGTGCCGAGAAACCCTAAACTTGATCGATTACTAGAGGTAAGGCAAAAAAGAGAAGCAAGCAAACTACTTTGCTAACAAGTGAATGGAAATACAACCTTTGTAGATCCGGTCCTCCACTTCTTTAGCTCCATGATAACGTCCCTTCGCTGCGATCACCGGGATCCCGGACTCTTGCGATGGTTTCGTCGGAGAAATGAGCGGGCTAGGTCGTTGACTTCGATGCCGAAGATGATCTACGTCGAGGCAACTCTAACTCAAGCTCCATCTTCACTTGGTCATGAAACATGTGAAGATAACACACTCTACTACATGGCAAGTGGTAGAGGATGAAGAAATAGGAAGTGGGTTCACTTTGGATTTGGATTTCTCACTTAGATTCATCACTTGGAATTTTCTAGCAATGGTTTTCCTCCCTTCATGAGAGAAGATGAAGAAGAAGAAAGAAAAATAATGAAAATGAATCAATTCATAATAGAAAATCAAGTGATGCTTATCATTTAGAAACCATGGGTGAGTATAACTCATGTAGAGAATAAACTAAGGTTTAGTTAAATGGTTAGGTTAAGCATAAAACAAAATGGTTGAAGCTTCATGAATCTTCAAGAATAAAACAAAGAAAGCCACAACCATTTTGTTTCTTGCCAAAAAAATAAATAAAGAAAGAAAATAAATAAATAAGGCAAATGAAATCCTAACCATTAACTAAACATGGTGTATATTATACACACACCCAAGTTTGCATGTATCATCAAACATGATACAATTAAGTGCACAAAAATATATCACATATACTACTTGTGCACATCAAGTGAGAAAATCAATCTTAAGTGAACAAATACTAGTTAATGTAAAGTAATATATCAAATATATAATTATACATTAAATCATTAAATCAACACTTGATTTAATGATCCGGTCATACTGCATATAACCGACTAATATCAATAGTAACAACTTATCGAATCAACACTTAATCCGATAACCCGGCTATATCGCATACAACCGATTAATGTCACAAATCGCGAGAATAGAATACAGTATCACATACTGGTATTATTCTCGGTCCCGCACATATCTCATATGCGCTCCTATTTCGTTTCGATTGAGCCAGGAAACCCCTGTGTATGACTCTAAAGACTCGTCAATACGCCGGCAGTAGGTGATGATCATATCAAACACCCACAAGCCGCAAGCGGTCTGCTAAACGTAACGGCCACCCGGGTATTGAGCGATCAGAAGATCAACGAGCAAGCCCGCTCACGCTCCTGTTAATCCAACCAGTAACACTACCGTACAGTCCGGTCTGTTCGTCTGATATGTCGCATATCTCGTCTAGGGGTGGTAAACGTCAGACCCCAATAACTCGATAAGTCGTGTCGATATGAGGTTCATAACGGGTCGAGAAACAACTGGTAACACTTACCAGTAAATCCCTAAAGCAGCCTTGGCCAAGGACTTCCTGTTATAGCCAATCGAGCACAGCGCAACATCAACTCCCTATACCGGGAGAGACAAAACCCCTCCTATCGCTCATTGCCTCCATGTGATTCGGGACTGTACCCAAAAACCACCGTTTTGCACGCCCTCTTGGACGTCGTAAGGTGGAAATCAAAGCACAGTGGGAATCACACAAGACTCTATGACGATCTCGGGTCTACAGACTAACCTGCACCAGTGTCACCAGAGAACTGCCATCTGACGTAAGGTATAATACCATCTAGGAGTTCTCGGCGAGTCCGTCCAGTGTACCCAATCTCCACTGAGCACCCGTATATCATCTCTGATGTCAAACACCAATGGATATGGGATCATCCATCGCCCATCTATATGGGTCGATAAGCTATACGCTAGTCTACTCTGGTATATTGATGCCCCGTCTCGATACACCCACGACTAGGGACTTTGAAGGATGTACTTATAGACTACCATGTCCCTACTAGTATGATCTGCATCATAGTCCAGGTAGTCAAGTACACATCCTAAGGGCTTTACCAACATGTAACAGAGAGACAATCAGTGTACACGTTAAAGTAAAGAGTAACCAGATAGCATACTATTATATCGAGCAAGAAAGTCATCCCTATATCTGTCCAAGCATCCACTACAATATACATCCTATGTATAGTAATGGCCTCTAGGGCATACATATAACTAACAATCTCCCACTTGCACTAGGGCCATCTGATAGCGGTGGTTGTAGTATCTCATACTCTACCATCCCATAAAAGTCTCTCTCTGGGAAAAGGCCTTTGTGAGTGGATCCGCCGTGTTGTCCTCTGAGTCTGCTCTCCTAACCTTGATCCCCTGGAGATCAACCATCTCCACGATCAGGTGACACTGCCTTAGAATATGCCTGGATCACTGATGGGACGGGCGTTCCTTGGCATAAGCCACAACTCCATTGTCACACAATGGGAGGAACGAAGTTCATCTCATGAACTTATATACACCCAGACTGCCTCTTTGCTAGCATCTTTGGTAGCGATGTAACCAGCCTTTATCGTCTAGTATGCCACGGTATCTATCTTGGAACTCTTCCAACATACCGTCCTTTACTGAGGGTAAAGACAATGCCTGCGACTGACATTCAGTCGTCCTTATCACCATGGAACCTTTCCAGTGATTCTCCCCAGGATCAATTGATACCATCTCACTGCAACTAGTGAGTATCCTAACATCCAATTAGATCTATCTCATAGATCCAAAACCCAGGATTTAGGAGGTATCACTTTGATCCTTTATGGAGAATCCTTGTGATAAGCGGAGATTGACCGAGCGTAGCATAGGAAACTTCTTCCCTATCATGAGTATGTCATCCACGTACTCTACGAGGATCACCACCATACTCCCTACTTCCTTTTTGTATATACAAGGTTCATCTACCATTTTGATGAAGTCAAACTCTTTGACTACCACATCAAAACAGATGTTCCAACTCCGCGATGCCTGCTTTATCACATAAAACATCTTGCACACGTTTCCGCTGCTCCAACTGTCTACGAAGCCCTCTGATTGTGTACTTACAGACTCTCTCTTCTAAAACATCATTTAGAAAAGCAGTCATGACACCCAACCGTCAGATATCGTAGTCATGGTATGTAGCCGTGGCAAGTAGGATCTGGATGGACTTAAGCATAGGTACTTAGAAAAGGTTTCATCACAATCCATAGCTGGTCAATGATGCAAACCTTTAACAAGTCTAACTTTCAAAGTCTCAACGTTTCCATGTACACCAAGTAATCTTCTCAAGATATACTTGCTCCTGATGGGGATTTAACCCTTCAGATAAAGCAACCAAAGTCCATACTTTGTTGCTGTAAAAGGATTCCATCTCAGATCGATTAACAACCAACCATTCTTACAGAGTCTCACTCCTGATGGCCAGCTCGAAACTAGTTAGGTCATCATCCCATGATGCAATCCTAGCTCCCACTGTCATAAAGAAACCGGAGTATCTCTCAGGTGGGTGAGGAAACCTACTAGATCGGCGGAGAGGCTGAGGTTCGTTGGTTGCTATTGAATCATTTGGTTCTACCAAATCATCAGCTGCAGTTTGTATAGCAGGAACTATTTCCAGTTCTACCTCATGTCCACAAATTTCTTTATAAGAAATTCCCTTTCACAAAGGTGGCATGCTGAGTAACAAAACATCTTTTGTTCCTCGGTTAGGTAGAAGATATTCCCTTGCGTATGCTTGGGATATCCAACAAACTTCTACAGTACTGACTTTGCCTCGAGCTTGTCCGGATTTTGCCTTTCAGACATACGCCGGACAATCCCAAATCTTAACTGACTTAAGAGATGGGCTCTTCCCTTTCCATATCTCATATGAAATGGTAGGCAGATGATTTGATCGGAACCCTATTCAATAGGTATGCAACTTCATAAGTGCATAACTCCCTAAAAGGAAATAGGAAACTCAGTAGTACTCATCATAGAGCACACCATATCACATAGGGTGCTATTGCTCCGTCCCGATATACCATCGTGCTATGGTGTATACGGAGGAGTAATGCTGAGAGAGAATCTTATTCTTAGAATAGTCCAGGAATCCCGTGCTCAAGTATTCTCCTCCCTGATCACATCAAAGGACATAATACTTATACTCGTTGTTGGTTCTCTACTTCTAACTTATATTCTGTGAATATCTCAAAAGCTTCAGACTTGTGTTTCAACAGGAACATATGTCTGAATCTTGAGAGATCATCACAGAAGGTAATGAAGTACAAAGAACCAGTCTTGGCATGTATAGACAGGGGACCTTCATACATCAGCATGTATCAATCCCAAGAGTTTACTAACTCTTTCTCTGTTTCCAATAAACAGAGATATGGTCATCTTATCTTTGTGACATGACTGGCAAGTTTCACAAGATGTAAATTCAAACTAATTTAAATATGCATCTTAATGTAACTTAGCCAGTCAGGTCGCTTTGATATGACCTAGTTTACAATGCCTCAAGAAGGATTCGTTCATTTCTGAACTCTTCCTCTTGAGTGTGTTGTGTATACTAAGAACTGTAGTTTGATTTAGAACGTTAATGCTTTTAGATAACGTGCCTGAACCGATCAACTCTTGATTTAGGAAATATTTAAAACATTATCCAACAATATAAAATTATATCCTTCTTTATCTAAATAAAGAGACTGATATGATTTTGTATATCAGGTTTGGTATCTAATAACATTTGTTCAAAATCAATGTATTCTGGTAATACAGGGTGACACTGACCAACAGACTTGGCTGCAACACTTGCACCGTTTTCTGTCTCATGAAACTTATCACCCGTTCTCAATTCTTTACCTTTCTGTAGCCCATGTAACGGATTACATATGCGGGATCCAGATCTGGTATCACATACCCAGGACGTAAAGGATACTGAGAAACAGTTCTCTGTAATGAACACACCCGAAGATGATGTATCAACATGCACTCTCTTCGTTTTGGCGGCACGGGAATTTTGGTAATCCCCTAATTCCTGCTCTGTCTTATAACATTTATAAGTTGGAGCGGGACCAACGTTCCCCAGCTCAGTATAACAAGCGAGTTTGTTCAATATATCTGTATTATTATCTTGATTAAGGCGTGACATGGTCGCTACCTGGAGAGAGAGAGAAGAAAACACTCTGCGTGCGCTCTTGCAAGATCAAATTGGTTATTTAATATATCTAATCAGGATGTCTCCCACTGTTTTTATCAAATCTTCCTTCAAACCCTAAAAGGAAAGACTAGCCGGAATTAATTACACCCTTCAACTTTGCCAATCATTCAGCCAGGCCAGTGTCGGTACTTTGAGGGAGGTTCCCCGTGCTTTCGCACGGACCTAATTAAAGTAAACCTCATTTTCCCAGAGGCGTAACCCCGTTAACACCTTTCTAGACACCTACTTGATCGGCTAATTGTAATGTGTAAAACTCTCCCAGGAGTAACTCTTACTCGCAGCGGGTATCGGGATCCAACTATCTCATAGAAGGTATGCAATCTCATTGCAAATTTCAACACTTGAAATTCCCGATAATATTTTGCCCCTAGCGTCCCATGACCTTGACGCAGGCCAACAAACCACAGTGCGTTAGTCAAGTTCAACCCGTCATTTCTTGATTGAATTAAACCCACCCGCACGACCCTTGACGCAGGCCAACAAAGTCTCACGACTACCCTAATCCAATCTGCATCATATACATAAACAGATAAATACTAGTTAGCTACCGCACACTACGCCTTGACGCAGGCCAACAAACGTAGCACGAATACTAAGTAGGACTTATCTGAAATGACGGAGGGCTACGACAGGTTTTTCTGAAAACCTATTGCGTAATGAACTTGATATCGTTGTAGAATCAAATGATTTTAAAAATGGAGTGTTTTTTAGGCTTTTCTAGTTTTGCTAAAGGGGTCACTCCCGGTGAAGGGATCGTCGGCCCTTTCCTCATCGAATAAGGTGCAGGATATATCATATATATCACTGTGCAAAGCAAAAACTCCAAAATCAATCAAAAGACAAACCGAGGGGTGTAGCATCTGCCAGTCATTGCTAAAGGGGTCACTCCCGGTGAAGGGATCTCGGCCCTTTCCTTATCGAATAAGGTGCAGGATGTTCTACAAGGAACACCGCGATGCAAAGCAAGAACCGTAGCTACCTGTTTTTGAAAATTCGATTCCACAACATCTTTTAGGTTTCTTTTATTTCATTAAACATATTAATGAAGTCCCATCATTTAAATCACCTAAACATCACAGATAAATACGACGTACACTTATGCCATCCGCATTCGCCTCGATGTACCCTCGTGCACCGTTAGGTTAGGTAACTAACGGCAGAGCGGGGCAGGGCTAGCGCGGGTGTAAAACATAAGTAACGTCTATATAATATATCGTATATACTATATACAGTATCTATCATAATATATCAAATGATCACATCACAGATATCGCAGCTGAAGAAACATATTAAACATTGGATATACTAGGACGTACGTATTTTCAATACGAGCCTGTATAAAACACGGATTCCACGGTCGCGATGAATAGCCAAACCCACACCCCTAGACCCCTACGAGAGCGGCAAGCAACCCTACCAATTCTAGAGTTAGGAGACCCGGACTCGACTCCTCGAATTGGTCTCCCTCTGGACTCTAGAACCCGGTTACTTGTGCTCTCCTCCTTGGGTCTATCCTAGTGCAGAAAAGTAAATAATATACAAATGGTGACAGCAACCTCAACCCGGAAGTATCCCAATAAAAGAATATTACATACAATAAATTTTACATGAATGAAAATAAAAACTCTCATCTCACATAAAACCCCCGGCTATTCAAAACGCGACGATCCAATATAACATATCCAGCAACACATAACATCACATGTCATCAACGTAAGTAAATGTGCGCATTCCAATTGTCGTTGACATATAGCAACGAAACCGGCGATATCACATATTACACTTACGGTCACAGAAAAGAAAGTGTAAAACTACAACAGTTGGAATCCGCAACCTCCTTAGACATCGCATGCCTAACAATTATAAACCCCGCATTTTTGTCTCTATATCGAAAACACTTTTCAATATCTAGTCGGGCAATTCAACAAGATTCCCGATAAACTGATCGAATGCTCGTCGCAAACTTTAGTAGACGGCCGCCCCCCCGGATGCCGTCGACGAAGTGCACTAAGGCGCAACACCGTTGCCGCGAGCACCCGAACGGATGCTTTTGGCGACGGGGTTCTCCTACAGTCACTTGGTCGGGGCTATAGGGCATGGCTGTCTATTAAGTTTATCCGGCGAGTATCCACGTACGCTACGTGATTGCGATGGACTTTTGATCGCATCAAAATTCCGTGGCAACCGATCATTCAAGACTAAACTGCTATGTTTATAACATCCAAATCAGTTATCTCATAACTACTTGTGGATTCCAAATATTGTATCACATTCCAGATAAATAGAAAATGTTAAACTTTCCGATCGAACAATCAAACACCCAAGTTTTCCCGAAACAGCTCAACACATGAAATAAGTTTAAAAACATCCAGTTCATTCCTCAGTACCAACGGTCCAGCCGTAGAAGGGTCAAGCCAACGCCTCACATGTGGCACGTCGTACTGCCCCAAACTCGAAGGTTCAAAGGGCAGTTCAAGACGGTCACATAATCGAGTTAAGGTTTGTTGTCTTCTAGAGGGTCCATCGCGTTACTTGCACTACTTAGAACGTTCTTAAACCACGGAAAAATCCAACACTTGGAAATTTCCCGGCAGGGGAAAAATCGGGTATTTATATCCGGTCGAACTTTTTAACATATTCTAAAATTACCCGGAAAAACACATAGACGCAGTTAAAGATTCCGATCAAATCATCTAATCCCCAATACACCCTTAGATAACTCAACTCTTGAGTATGAATTAAAAATTCCCATAAATGTCAGGAAAGTCGTACAAAAGTTACTGTGTAGAAAGCGCACCATAAACGCACTGTTGCGCCGCGGAACCGCCGCGGAAGGCATGTTCATGCCGCGGTTCCGCGGCGCTTTAAGCGCGTTACTGGATATTTTTTCACACAGTGCCTTAGAATTACCTGCTGATATTTTTGAGTATTTTTAATTAGGAAAAAGCCACTGTTGTGAAAAATGTACAGAGAGGGGTCTTGGTTAGGGTTTCGTGACTCGATCGGATTTCTAATATCGTCTAGGCTTCGCCTAAGGCTCTAGCTAGGCTCTGATACCACTGTAGGGTTACTAGGCACACTCAAGAGGTTCCACAAGGCATCTACCATGCCAAATTCAAATTTTCCGGTACCGAGAAACCCTAAACTTGATCGATTACTAGAGGTAAGGCAAAAAAGAGAAGCAAGCAAACTACTTTGCTAACAAGTGAATGGAAATACAACCTTTGTAGATCCGGTCCTCCACTTCTTTAGCTCCATGATAACGTCCCTTCGCTGCGATCACCGGGATCCCGGACTCTTGCGATGGTTTCGTCGGAGAAATGAGCGGGCTAGGTCGTTGACTTCGATGCCGAAGATGATCTACGTCGAGGCAACTCTAACTCAAGCTCCATCTTCACTTGGTCATGAAACATGTGAAGATAACACACTCTACTACATGGCAAGTGGTAGAGGATGAAGAAATAGGAAGTGGGTTCACTTTGGATTTGGATTTCTCACTTAGATTCATCACTTGGAATTTTCTAGCAATGGTTTTCCTCCCTTCATGAGAGAAGATGAAGAAGAAGAAAGAAAAATAATGAAAACGAATCAATTCATAATACAAAATCAAGTGATGCTTATCATTTAGCAACCATGGGTGAGTGTAACTCATGTAGAGGATAAACTAAGGTTTAGTTAAATGGTTAGGTTAAGCATAAAACAAAATGGTTGAAGCTTCATGAATCTTCAAGAATAAAACAAAGAAAGCCACCATCATTTTATTTCTTGCCAAAAAAATAAATAAATAAAGAAAATAAATAAATAAGGCAAATGAAATCCTAACCATTAACTAAACATGGTGTATATTATACACACACCCAAGTTTGCATGTATCATCAAACATGATATAATTAAGTGCACAAAAATATATCACATATACTGATTGTGCACATCAAGTGAGAAAATCAATCTTAAGTGAACAAATACTAGTTAATGTAAAGTAATATGTCAAATATATAATTATACATTAAATCATTAAATCAACACTTGATTTAATGATCCGGTCATAGTGCATATAACCGACTAATATCAATAGTAACAACTTATCGAATCAACACTTGATCCGATAACCCGGCTATATCGCATACAACCGATTAATGTCACAAATCGCGAGAATAGAATACAGTATCACATACTGGTATTATTCTCGGTCCCGCACATATCTCATATGCGCTCCTATTTCGTTTCGCTTGAGCCAGGAAACCCCTGTGTAGGACTCTAAAGACTCGTCAATACGCCGGCAGTAGATGATGATCATATCAAACACCCACAAGCCACAAGCGGTCTGCTAAACGTAACGGCCACCTGTGTATTGAGCGATCAGAAGATCAACAAGCAAGCCCGCTCACACTCCTGTTAATCCAACCAGTAACACTACCGTACAGTCCGGTCTGTTTGTCTGATATGTCGCATATCTCGTCTAGCGGTGGTAAACGTCAGACCCCAATAACTCGATCAGTCATGTCGATATGAGGCTCATAACGGGCCGAGAAACTACTCGTTACACTTACCAGTAAATCCCTAAAGCAGCCTTGGCCAAGGACTTCCTTTTATAGCCAATCGAGTACAGCGCAACATCAACTCCCTATACCGGGAGAGACGAAACCCCTCCTATCGCTCATTGCCTCCATGTGATTCGGGACTGTACCCAAAAACCACCGTTTTGCACGCCCTCTTGGACATGGTAAGGTGGAAATCAAAGCACAGTGGGAATCACACAAGACTCTATGACGATCTCGGGTCTACAGACTAACCTGCACCAGTGTCACCAGAGAACTGCCATCTGACGTAAGGTATAATACCATCTGGGAGTTCTCGGCGAGTCCGTCCAGTGTACCCAGTCTCCACTGAGCACCCGTATATCATCTCTGATGTCAAACACCAATGGATATGGGATCATCCATCACCCATCTATATGGGTCGAGAAGCTATACGCTAGTCTACTCTGGTATATCGATGCCCCGTCTCGATACACCCACGACTAGGGAATTTGAAGGATGTACTTATGGACTACCATGTCCCCACTAGTATGATCCGCATCATAGTCCAGGTAGTCAAGTACACATCCTAAGGGCTTTACCGACATGTAACAGAGAGACAATCAGTGTACACGTTAAAGTAAAGACTAACCAGATAGCATACTATCATATCGAGCAAGAAAGTCATCCCTATATATGTCCAAGCATCCACTACAATATACATCCTATGTATAGTAATGGCCTCTAGGGCATACATATAACTAACAACAATCAACAAATAACAACAACTAGATTAGCAAATGAAAAATACAAGAAAATATAATTAACAATTACAACATGATAAGCATGGTAAGAACAAGAACTCCTTTATTCATTCTTCACTCACAAAAGCTCACTACAAGTTTTTAATGGAGAAGAGATGAGTGGAGGAAGAAGAACAACACATGTATTCTAAAATCTAAATACAAGAATATGGACCCTTGGGTTTGGCAAGTTCTGGACTATTTATAGGCAGGGAACTGGAAACCTAGGGAAACAATCTGGCTCCACATAAAATGACCAAACTTCCCTTAAAAACCCATCAACCGCTGAGGCCGTACGGCCGCGGATCCGCGGCCTAGACCCCTTATTGGCCGCGGATCCGCGGCCCTATGGAGGAGTTAGCCCCTCGGGTTTTGTGTGCTTCCCTGGTCTTCTCTTGTCTGTAGTTTGGCATATGTTTTTTCTCAGAAACTCTTCACAATTTTTCCAGAATTCCAGCAGACCAAAAGGTGATTTGATGTGGATCTTTTTGTCATGATTTCCTCGAGCTCCGCGTAAATATGTTGGCACTTGTGTTGCCATTGAGCTTTGTGCATGAAAATGACATTGATTTGCTATTTTGTCTCTTAAACTGGTGTGCGGCAACATACGGATAGAGAGCGGAGACCCGTATTTTATCTGTGGTTGGCAGTAATCCGGATTTTGTCGTGCTTTTCCATGAATTTCACCGTTTAGAACCGAGAACATGTATCCTGCAATTGACTAGCAAACACGGCTCAAGAGTACCTACCGATAAGCAATGTGATAAAAATTGGATGGTATAAAAATGCAAAAATCTGATATGAACAGCGACATCGCAATAATTAGCCTTAAGTGCAAGTGGGAGATTGTTGGATATAGTGCCCTCAAAGTCAATTATTGGATCGCAGGTACGTGATTGCAATGATTGAGGAAGGGCCTATACCGATAAAACAGTCTTACTCGAGATGATAATATGCTATCTGGTTTCTCTTTATCATCATGTATATGTTGATAGAGCCCATAGGTTTCTTGCTTGATTACCAGCACTATGATGGTGATCATATACGTGGGAGCTGGGGACTATAAGCACATCCTTAAAGTGTCCCTAGTCGTGGGAGTTTCGAGACAGGGCATCGATACTCCAGAGTAGACTAATGTTTACAGTCGAGACCCCGACGAGGGGCGGTGGCCGATCTCACAAGCCATTGGTGTCAGTTGGTTCACTTAAGATGTATACAGGTGCTCATTGGGTTATGAGTACACCGGACAGGACTCGCCGGGAACATGCTAGTTGGTATTATACATATCGTCAGATAGCAGTTCTCTGGTGACATGTGTACAGGTTAGTCTGTCGACCTGGGATCGTCATTTGTCTCGTGTGAGTGCCCACTGTGCTTTGATTACTACCCTATCACGGCTCAAAGGAGTCGTGCAAACAGGTTTTAGTTGGGTACAGTCCCGAGCCACATGGAGGCAGTGAGCGGATCGTCAGGGATTCGTCTCTCCCGGTATTGCGGGTGAGATCGCGCTGTGTTTAGGAGAGCCATTACACGAAATCCCTAGCCAGGGTAATCGAGATTTACAGGAAGGTATTCCAGTAGTATCTCAGGGTGTTCTGGGCTAATCTCTGACATGACTTATACAGCTATTGGGGGTCTAACGTTTACTAGCCCTCTAGGCCCTATATGCGATACTCATAGACGAACGGACCGGACTGTTACGGATATTGTCACTGTCAGGCTCAGTAGGGTTTCTGGATGAGTTCGCTCGTCAGCTTCCCTTCCAATCAATACATAGGCAACCGTTACGTACAGCTAGTACCTCTGACGTGCTAGTGGTTATACCCAGTGCCAGTGTGTTGATGAGTCATTAGAGTTCCCCACAGACAGTTTCCCAAGTTCGGGCGAAACGTTGTAGAGGCCGTATGGTTTTATGGCTGGGTTCGGAAAATGCATGTGCATTTACGCACGTGTCACATTTCAGGCAGATAATACTGGTGGGCTTTGGTTTAAGCCGGATCAGAGTATTATACTGTGTAGATATAATATCTTTGTCTCAGTTGCATTTGTATTCGGTCATAATACAAATGCGGGTATGTTTATACTATTACAGGGTTATCCTGAAATTCGTTTCGGGATCGCTTTTGGAAGTTGCCATTTTCCAGTTTTCTATCACCCGTCTTTAACATTCGGTTAAATGCGGATTTATCTTTTCTTCACTTGGGTCAGTCATGAGGGTGATGAGTGTGGAAGGTTCTAGAAGGTTCTAGATTTGGTGACAAGGCTTGATGATTCATAGTTAGCATTAAATGTGTGATGATGTGTTAAGGTGACTAGGTTAATGATCATTGGTTTGCATTTATTGTTTTAAGTGTGTCATCCTTTTCATTAAGTGTTATGATAAGGTTTCTTGTTAGGGTCACCCTCTCTTCTCTCCTATACTCACCCCCTCCTATAAAAGTGGCCGGCCCCTCTTGGATTAGGGGTGGGATTCATTTTGGAAAAATATTATGATAGTTTTGCTTCATATAATTTGATATAGCTCATATTTCCATCACCCGATAAAATTGGCAACTTCATTAACCATTCATCCATAGCTTTGGATGAAATGAGACAAAGTTCTCTACTCATTCTCTGCATCAATCTTGGTTATCTCTTTTAGCAAACTTGAAGTCCGAGTTGCCTCGGTTCAGAGGCGGGAGCCCGTTTAAAGATCCGTTGACGTGGTGCCACCTGGACAAGGAGATCGGAGATCGAGCGAGATCGGAGCAGACGCAACAAAGCGTTGGATGACGGTTAAAGACCGAAGGACCCGGATCGTTCGGTAAAACATTTCTACCCACTTTACAGTATGTTAGTTTAGCGTTAATGGCAGATCCAGGAATATAGTATACAATAGCGCCGGTTATAAAAGTTTTTGTTCCGCATTTGGCGTCTAAAAGACGGCCGGGGCGCTACCGTAGACTTACACTAGGCCCGCCATGTGATATATTCAGAAGAACAGACCAGACTGTACGGAGATTGTCACATTCAGGCTCAATAGGAGTTCGGATGGGTTCACCTCATCAGTCTTCTAATCGGCATCTACCTGGGGACCGTTACATACAGCTGGTACCGCTTGCGGCCTGTGGTTAAACCCACTGCCAGCGTAGTGTCGAGTCTTTAAAGTCCCACACACAGAGCTATTCGCCTTTGGGCAAAACAGAGTAGAGGTCGCATGGTTTTGCGACACGGTTCGTTCACATCCGCGCACTTGTGCACGTTTGGTGTACGGCCAGTTATTACTAGCGGGCTTTGGCTTAAGCCAGATCCTAGTATACGTTTCGGGATTGGTTTTATCTCATTGTATTCGTGTTCCTCGGAACACGGATGCGGGTATGTATGCACGGGTGACAGAGGAAGAGGCAGAGGATTCTCATTAGGGTTGTTGACTGTTGACATTTTCTAAACCCCAATGAGAATAAGAAATATGATTAATAATATTAATTAAGTATTATTGTGCCATGGTTGAGTTGAACTTTTGACTTTTGTTGACCGGTTGACTATTTTGGACTAGTTGACCATCATCATTTCATTGCTATAACTTTTGTTTACTTGTTATTCTTTACAAAATGCATGAAATGATAATGGCCATTGAAACTAACCATCACAATTCTTAATTATTATTATTATCATCATTATTTTTTCTTTTGTGAGCATGGTTGCAAATTATTGAGCTCATTCTATCATTCTCACTCTCTCTCATCCAAAGCTCACCCTCTTCCTCTCTCTCAAGGCTCTCATGTCTCATGTGTTAAGAAGCATAAGCCATTGAGATAGAACCCTAAAAACACTTCTCTACTCACTCTAAAGTTCAAGGTCTAGCAAGCTAAGCACTTTAGTTGCCTCTCGGTTGAGGTAGGAGCTCAAGGTAGAAGCTTTCGGGTGGATCCTTCTTCGACAACAAGGAGACTACAAGGTGGAGCCGATCCAACCACTCCAAGGAACAAGAAGAGAAGGAGTTCAAGACCTAGGTATAACCCCCTAACATAGTAGTTAGACTTGTAGTTAGTTTGCTAGGTGTTTGTTTAGCAAAGATCCTATATTCTAGTCCATGTTACCCAACCATCAAAAATCGTTTTTTTACCGTTTCCGCATCCCCGTAAGAACGGGGAGGGGTAACGTGGACTTACAGTGGTATCAGAGCCTAGCTAAAAAACAACTAGCATGTTAGCAAAGTATTTAGAATTTCGATCGGAGAAAAAAATCACAAAACACATCCTAGAACTGAACTCTCAGCCGATTTTAAAACTGTTCAAAAAATGATTCCATATACACTAAAAATCGGCTCAGGGTTTTGTAGGAACACACAGGAAAAATGAGTCACTGACTCGGTCAACGCGTCGCGGAACCGCGGCGAGAACATGCTTCTTGCCGCGAATTCGCAGCCGAGTTGACTCGGCTGTGACTCGTATTTGCTGCAGTTTCATTAGTGTACTGTTTTGGGATTTTTAGCATATTTTGTTTCTACCCAGATTTTCCAGAGAACAAAGTTGTGTTTGGGGTAGTTACAAATCAGTATTTTTGATCGAGTTCTGTAGACTTTAGCTAATGGGTTATATCTATGATGTGATATATGCACTGAACGTCAACTAATCTCTATACGTCGATTAGTGGGGGTTGTGCATATCTGTGATCTGTAATGTTGATGGTTTGTGTATATGAACTCGTTGGATTGTCGCGGATGAATAGCCGGGGGGTTGTGAGATGAGAGTTTTCTTTATTTTTCATTTGATGTAATATGTAATTTGATGTAATATTATTTTTATGGCCGCACATCCGGGGTGAGGTTGTAGCCACCATTGTATATTATTTCTTTTACTGTTTTTGCACCTAGGATAGACCCAAGGTGCGGTGCACAAACTACCGGGTACCTCGAAGTGGCGAGTGGCCTACTCACGTTGTTGACGGAGGTTGCTTCACTTCGGGTACTTGGCGGGTAGTTTGTCGCACTCGTAGGGGTCTAGGGTGGGGTCTTGGCTATTCATCGCGACCGTGTAATCCGCTTTTCGTTGCAGGCTCGAACGAAACGCGGATTCCTAGTATATCCAATGTGTTCATCTGTGATCTGGAATGGCTATCATTGCATCTGACGAATGTATATATCTATATATGATATCTAGTAGGCATTGCTTATGTTTTGCATCCGCGCTAGTCCTGCCCCCGCTCTGTCATTCGTTAAGTAACCTAACGGGTGATGACGGGGCCCCGTGGCGAATGCGGATGTCATAAGCGTACGTAATATTTTCGTTGTTTTCTGCAATGGTAGGATTAAATGATGGGACACATTAAATTAATGCAAGAAAATAAACCAAAGTTAAAGTCGTTGGAACAATTTCAAAACCACTCGGTTTCTTTTCAAAAAAAAACAACTTTTAAACGCGGAGCTTAAACCTCTCCTTTTAAAAGCTATCAAGGTTCCTTCGATTATATCAAGTTCACTACGTTCACGGTTTCGCCAAAACCATTCGTAGCCCTTCATCATTTCATATGAATATTCAATAGTATTCAAGCTATGTTTGTTGACCTCCGTCAAGGCATAGTGATTGGTAGCTGTTAGGTGTTCATATGTAGCATAGATAGATACGTTGGTTTGGGACAGTCGTATTACCTTGTTGACCTTCGTCAAGGGTATATACGGATGGGTTCAAATTAACCTGGAAAATGATGGGTAGAACTTGACATGTGACTTATGATTTGTTGACCTTCGTCAAGGTCATAAGAGCATGGGGCAAAAATCCACATCATGAGTTTCTAAAGAAACTGAAACTTTCTAGCGCTGCATACCATTTGGAGTGTGATGATTCTGGTAGGATTCCTTCAGTTTTATCACACGATGATATTTGGATCCCGATCCTACTGTGAGTATATGCTACTCCTCGAGAACTTTCTCACTTAACGATCAATGCTATAAACCAAGTAGGTGTCTAGAAAGGTGTTGGCGGGGCTACGCCCACAGGGAAAAAAGGTTATTTAATTAAGGAACTTCGCGAAAGCGTTGGAAAACCTCCCTCGAAGTACCAACACTGGCCTGGCTGAACGGTTAAGCAAGTATTGTACGGTAAGATTGATCCCGACTAATTCTTCCTTTTTGGTTTGAGGAAGGATTCGAGAAACAGTGGGAGCCATCCTGTTTAGATAAACTAAAAACCAATCTAAACTTGTAAGAGCATCATGCTGAGTGTTTTCTTCTCTCACTCTTAATTGCAGCGACCCAATGACCACACATAGGTTACATCTAGATAATAAAATGACTGAATCTGACTGTTATGATTGGCAAAGGTCTGTCCAGATGTCCATTGCCCATGACAAGCTGGGACGCCTCTTAACTAATCAAACCCCTGCCGTCTCAGGACCAGTTTCCCCTGTCGCGGATATTGATATCCGTAAGACATCGGAAAAAGACTGTGCGAATGCCAAGTGCCTCGTGTTGGCCTCAGTTGATGGTGCATACCAGGGGAAGCACGAGAAGATGGACTTAGTTTCTATCTTCCTCCATAACAAAGATTTATATGGAGAGCAATCTCGTATCGCAAGATATGAGACCTCGAACGAATTGCTTCAAGCGAGGTTGGCTTTCGGGTCATCTGTAGGAGGCAACGTCCTTACAGAGACCAGCTATTTTGATGAGCTCACGGACCTGAAGACCACGTTGAAGAACGGGTCAAGTACTGACTTGATTCTACAGTCTCTGCCCTCTACTTCTACCCTGAAGGAAACCAGGGAAGTAGAAGGAAAGGGAAGGGCAAAAGTTTCGGGACTGGATGTAGTAAAAGAGGGACGTTCCTATTGTTATGGGAATGAACATTGGCAGAAGGATTGCAGGGCTAGCAAAGCCAGTAGCCAGGATTCGAAGCATGTTGTGGCTTCGGCTTCGGGTGTGTTTGTAGTAGAAAACTGTATGTCAGTTAACCCTACTTCCTGGGTATTGGATACCGGATCAGGATCTCACATCTGTAATTCATTACAGGCTCTGAGAAATTGTAGAGTTATCAGGATAGGTGATATGACTCTCAGGGTTGCCAACGGAATGAGCATGGACGCTGAATCCGTAGGGGAATATCATCTTGGACTGACAACTGGGCAGATATTGATTCTGCGTAACTTTTTGTATGTACCTAGTGCGACTTGTAATATCATATCTGTATCCTTACTTTCTAAGGAAGGATATGATTTTACTTTTGTAAGCGATGTGGTCCACATCTACCTAAATCAAGTTCTGATTGGGTCAGGTACATTAGAAAACGGGATATACGTATTTAATCAAGCTCAGATTTTCAGTGTCCAGAACACACTTAAAAGAAAGTCTCCGGAAACAAATCAGGCTTTCTTATGGCATTGTAAACTGGGTCACATTAATGAGACACGGTTAACAAAGTTACATAAAGAGGGATACTTGAATCCGTTCGAGTATCAGTCTTATGCTACTTGTGAATATTCTCTCATGGAAAAGATGGGAAAAAAAACTCCGTTCACTGGACACAGAGTAAGAACGAGCGAGCTCTTGGGACTCATACACAGTGACGTATGTGGTCCAATGTCTACACATGCGCGAAGTGGTTATCCATACTTCATTACTTTTACAAATGATTTCTCTAGGTATGGACATGTCTTCCTGATGAAGCATAAATCTGAGGCCTTTGAGAAATTTCAGGAATACAAGAATGAAGATGAAAAACAAACAGGCAAGAGTATAAAAACACTGAGATCTGATCAAGGTGGTTAATACTTGAGTGTCAAATTTTTGGGCTACTTAAAATAGAATGGAATTCTCTCTCAGCTTACTCCTCCATACACACCACAACACAACGGTGTATTGGAAAGACGGAATCGAACTCTATTGGATATGGTTCGTTTCATGATGAGTAAGGCTGAGTTACCGCGATCTTTCTGGAGTTATGCACTAGAAACAGCTGCATATCTTTTGAACAAGGCTCTGACCAAGACTGTGCCTACCACCCCATATCAGATGTGGAGTGGGAAGAAACCCTGTCTTAAGTATCTTAAGACATGGGGATATCCAGCTTTTGCAAAGAAGCAGCATGCAGAAAAGCTCGAGGCACGCTCAGTACTGTGTAAGTTTGTGGGATACCCCAAGAACTCCACGGGGTATCTTTTCTATTCCGCAGAGGAACAAAAGGTTTTTGTTTCCCAGCATGCCCACTTCTTGGAAACTGAATTTTTAGAAAGTCAGATAAGTGGGAGCGCAATAGAACTGGAAGAAATTCCAGAACCACAAGCTATTACTGAAAGCTTGGAAGAACCAGAAGTTTCAGGAGAACCGGACATCCCAGCGCCACTCCGCAGGAGTAGTAGGCGGTCTCATCCGCCCGAGAGATACTATGGTTTTCTCATAGATGGAGATAGAGAGGATTGCACCATTGATTATGATGAGCCTACTAGCTTCCAGCAAGCCATTCAGAGAAATGATCAGTAAAATGGCTGGATGCAATGCGGACCAAGATGGAGTCCATGTACACCAACAAAGTTTGGACTTTGGACTTTGCTCCAGAAGGGGTAAAACCCGTAGGCTGCAAATGGATCTTCAGAAAGAAGACTGGTGTAGATGGGCAGGTTGAAACCTATAAAGCTAGATTTGTTGCAAAGGGTTTTTGTCAAAGACCTGGTTTGGACTATGACGAGACCTTTTCTCCCGTGGCTATGCTCAAATCCATTCGGATCCTTCTTGCCATTGCTGCCTTCCACGATTATGAGATCTGGCAGATGGACGTAAAGACGGCTTTCCTAAATGGAAATTTGGAAGAGTGCGTCTATATGGATCAGCCGGAGGGATTCATTCAGAGTGGGAGCAGCGGTAAAGTGTGCAAGTTGCTTAAGTCCATCTATGGACTGAAGCAGGCATCGCGGAGTTGGAACATCTGCTTTGATGATAATGTCAAAGAATTCGACTTTATCAAAAACCCAGATGATCCATGCATTTACAATAAGATTGTAGGGAGAACCGTGGTATTCCTCGTATTGTACGTGGATGACATTCACCTAATAGGAAATGATATTCCTATACTACAGTCAGTCAAAGGATTCTTGTCACAGAGGTTCTCCATGAAGGACCTGGGCGATGCCAACTACATTCTGGGGATCCAGATCTATCGTGATAGATCTAAGAAGATGTTGGGACTTTCGCAGTCCAGGTACATTGACACCATACTGAAACGATTCAGTATGGAAGATTCAAAGCGCGGTAATCTACCAGCTTGTCACGGAATCACCCTCTCCAAAGATATGTCTCCCAAGACTGATTTGGAAAGGTCTCGCATGTTATCTATACCCTACGCATCTGCGATAGGCTCTATAATATATGCGATGTTGTGTACCAGACCAGATGTAGCATATGCTTTGAGCGTTGTAAGCCGGTATCAGTCGGACCCAGGGGAGAAACACTGGATAGCAGTAAAGAACATTCTCAAATACCTGAGAAGAACTAAGGTGATGTTCTTGGTGTATGGCGGAAAAGACCTCCAGATCGAGGCCTTTGCTGACTCCAGCTTCCAGAGTGACAAGGATGACTCCAAGTCCATGTCGGGTTATGTCTTTACCCTCAATGGAGGGGGGGTTTGCTGGAAGAGCTCCAAGAAGTAAACCGTTGTTGACTCAACTATGGAAGCGGAGTACATAGCTGCTTGCGATGCCGCAAAGGAAGCTGTCTGGATGAGGAAGTTCTTGACAGAGCTTCAGGTGGTTCCGTCCATTGTTGATCCAATACCTCTGTATTGTGACAACAACGGGGCTATAGCTTTAGCGAAGGAACCCAGGTCCCATCAGAAGTCCAGTCACATCTTGAGGTGGTATCACCTGATCAGGGAGATCGTGGATCGCCGGGAGATTGAGGTTCGGAGGGTTGCTACAAAAGATAACACTGCAGATCCATTCACGAAGGCCTTACCCCAGACTCAGTTCGAGCGGCTGATCGAGATGATAGATCTTCGATACACCAGTACATGGCCTTAGTGCAAGTGGGAGATTGTTAGTGTATATACCCTAGAGGCCATTACTGTATCATACTAGTTTGTATATTATTTGATGGAAGCTTGGGATATTCACAGTTGTATAGACAATCTTGCTCAAAATGGTAGTATGCTACTTGGTTTGTTTCTACTTTAATGTGTGCATGTGTTTCTTTTAGCATATCGCCTATACACATTAGTGGAGCCCTTAGGATCTTTGCTTGATTACCAACGTTGTGATGGCAGTCGCACTAGTGGGGGCTGGGTAATCTACAAGCACATCCTTATACAGGTCTCTAGTTGTAGGATTATCGAGACAGGGCATCGATACTCTGGAGTAGACCAGCGTATGCACTTCTCATCCCAGCAGAGGAGACGGTCTCTCCCAAAGCCGTCAGTACGTCGTACTTGAGATAGTATGCGGGTGCTCGTGAGGTCACGAGTACACTGGACAGGACTCGTCGGGAACTGTTGGTTGGTACTATACCTATCGTCACTTATCAGTTCCCAGGTGACATGAGTACATGTAATGTTTCAAAATAATAAAATATTATTTTTGGGAATTTTTATAATTTAATATTATTTTAATGAATATTTTAATATTTCGGTATAATTAAATACAAATAAATGGGGAAAATTTATGGAAAATTCTAAAATATGGTATTTTATGGAATTATGCCATTTTAAAGTTTTATGATTAGTTATATGCTAATTTAGTGATAATCGCGATTAAATCGGATTTTTAGCATTTTTATGCAAAAATGTGCACATATCATTTTCCACACTTGTTACACTTGTGTTACATTTCTATTGCCATGGTTGTTCATTTGGGTTCACTATTGGAGTGAGAAGAAAGGGAAAAGAAAAGAAAGAAAAAGGTTGGAATGATTATGAGAGAGAGAGAGACTAAGTCAACCCTCACTTTATAAACCATACTCCCATCATTTTCCCCTTCTCATTCTCTCTCCTCTCCCTCTCTTTGAGCTGTTGCTGCCCCTCTCCCTCTCTCTCCCTCTTCATGAAACCCTAGATCCACAATGAAATCAACCCCAAAACCCCATTCCCACTTCACAAAACTTGCTCCCAAGCTCACTAGCTACACTTTGAACCTAGCAAGATTGGATTTGGAGGACTTTGAGTCTTGAGTTGCCAAAGGAGCTAATTTCTGCACCTATTAGAGTAGTATCTCATTTCTTGTGCATCAATACTAGTTTCATATCGATATGGTGTTGTTTGGTGGATTTGTGAAACATCCAGTTAGGGTTTAGGGTTTGATCTGAAATCAAAGTGAAATTGAGGCTTGTTGTGACCTTAGAACCCCTTGTGTTATGCTAATTTGGACCCAAACATGAACATGAAACCAGAATACGGATTTACGGAATCGATATCAGGGAAAACTGTGAATCTGTGATCGTATTTAAGAATCTGCTATCACCCCGAGACCCCAAAAATAAAACTGAGTTGACAGTGAGATATGCAGGCACCATGGAACCACCACACAAAGCCCTAGCCCCTAATTCTTTTTTTGGGCCGCAGATTTAATCCCTCTGGCCGCAAATTGCGGCCAGAGCAGGTTGGAACCCCTTCGTTTTTGTTCTGTAGCCTTTTTCCCTATAAACTTGACCCTGGGTATGTGCAATTTTGACTGATTCCATCTAGGGTAAAATCTGGGTTGATTTTCCTATGTTGGTGCATGGTTTACGACTTGTTTTAGCATGGATTTTGGTATTTGGTGATTCGTTTCTGTCGGGTGGCGTTTGGACGTCAACGACAAGTGGACATTGATCGTGTTTGCATGCGAGACGATAGGTTGATATTGCACCAGATGTTGTTTTTGCACTGGATGCAATAAGTTGATATTGATCCAATCCTGGAGAAACAGTCGGAGGCAGTTTTAGAACATAAGTGGATGTTCTAGGGATATGATAACGACAGCCTTATTCGGGAGACAGTTATCATTCCAGGCCTCCAAGGTGACCTGGACGACAAGGAGGTTGTCAGAGTTATAGTTTTCCTTCTGATGAGGGGCAGTATTTTTGTAACGTTTTGAAAATCGTTTCGGTGAAATTTCGAAAAAATCGGTAAAATAAGGGGGTTTTCTGTAAAAAGTCAAAATACAAATATCTTATTATAAAAATTAAATATACATATTCTAGCAATATAATTGCTAGTATTTGGTATTTATTAAGCCACTGGTGAAATTTCAAATTTTCTGAAAAAATTATTTTAATATTATTTTAAGCCGTCACTAATAATATTAAGATAAACAGGTTCTATCGTGCACGTGGCATGTCAATTTCCAAGGCATGTGTGTGTCACATGAATAGTGCGCGTGCAACATATGCCAATGGTAAGGTGTTCGTGTCCTACGAAATGATATCGCATAGATAGAGATGAATGTCCATGCAAATTAACATACTGTTCGCTATAAGGGTATGCAGTGTACATGAATGGATAAGCTAACTAACAATATAATCTTGCAAAAAGTAGGGTAATCCTAACTAGGGGGGCGCCTCGCGCCATCCAGACGATTCCCCCATAGATGAATATATCTACTCACCTGAAATCCCCGCTAATCTGATCTGGCCACCGCTTTGCCTTTTCGCGCCGTATCCGAAGTTTCCCCGACCGATCCTAAATTTGCACAACACCAAGTATAAGATTACATAACCCTAAACGATGCAAGTCACATTATACAAATATCGACGCTCACAAATTAATCATAGCATGCACTCGGTGTGCGGAAAAACGCACGAAAATCGCAATCCTTTAACAAAAATCGTCATTTCGGGGAAATCGACAAACTACCACCCGACTAGACGAAACCCCATGTTCGCGCACTCTAATAGTCCTATATGAAGCTAATTATATCGCTAACATAACCTAATTTGATCGCATTCTAATTTTTGTAAAAATCTAGTAAGCAAATTCAATACCGATTCGATGCAAACATCGAAATTTAACGATTTAGCGAGCGTAACCTTACGCAATTAACCACTCTAATCAAATTAGAATGCGATCGAATTTGATTAAGGAAAATTACAAATTGGAATGGGTTGATACAAATTTTGTGCATCATGGCACACTAAAACAAAATGTAACATGTGACTTTAAAATGAATTGGACTTGTCATGTGGGTTCTTGAAATTTAGGAATGAGTTATATGAAAATTAATTAATTAATAAAAATACTTAATGAATATGGAAATTTGAGAAGTTCCTACACAAACCCACACACCCACACCTCACCCTCTCTTCCCCTCCCCTTGTGGCCGAGCCTCCCCCCTTGGCAGCCCAAAAAAATGTTCACCCCATTTCACTCCTAAGGTCAAGAGAAGAAAAGAAAATAAAAAAGAAAATTAAGAAAACATTAATTAAAGAAGTATAGGTACTTGGGTATTGGAGTTGACTAACATTCCTCACTCATTTTTCCCCCATTCTCTTCCTCCCTTGGCTGAAACTGCAGCAGCCCCCTCCCCCAAAATCCACTCAATTTTCCATCAAAATATAAGTCCACAAAATGCTTCAAAATCAACACAAATTCAAAGCAAAATTCAAATCCAACTCCTACCTATTATTTCTTTGCCTTAGCTAACATGAATCATGGAGCAAGAGAGCAATTTAAAGGCCAAGATTTTCATGTTGGATCTCTTGAACTTTGAGGTATAATCTAAATCCTATAGTTAATTGTTGTATTAATACTTTGAATCAAGACATAATTAGTTCGTAATATTGGTTTCATTGCAAGTTTAAGATTTCAAGAGGGTGTTTTGGAATTCAAGTGAGTGTTGTATCACTTGATTTTGGTTGTAATGGGTAGCTTACCATATTAAGTTTTGGAAAATGTAAGCTAGTGGTTAGTTACTAATTGTTGCTTCAAAATTTGTCCAATTTCATAAATTTTACTAACTACGTTTTAATGAAATACACATATAATTGAGATTAAAATCTAATGAAGTTTTTCATGGCATTATTAACATTATAAATTATGGTTTAATATTTTAGTATATGCAAAACCAAGCTTAATGGTAAAATTGTGAATTTTTACTTTAAAAAGAGTTAAAATCGATATTTTTGCAAACTAGGAATTTGGAATTTATACAAATTGATGAGTTTAATTTATGAAAGTGATTTGTATGACCTAATTATGTTATTTAATGAGCATTTTGGCCATTTGAATCGTTAAAATTTGTAGATTGGTTAAAACATCAAGTTTTGAACCGAAATAGGAATTTGCGATAACTAGGTTTTTGGAAAATAAAACGATTGGTTTAATTTTATGGATTTGATGAATTAATCCCTATTTCTTATACAGTTAGTGAGTGTTGAAACCATGATTGGTACGTTTGGTATTTTTCTCGATGGTCTGGCGTTTGTACGCCGATGTCGAGGGTTTTTGGGTTGATTTGTGGAAGCAGCCATATGTTTTGACCTATGTGGGATTCGTGTGTCGTTTTGGTCATGAGTCGGATTTTAATGCGATGCGGTGCGTTATGATATGTAGGTATCCCCTGTGGACTTCGAGACGGCAAGCAAGCGCATGGCGACGTCGGCACCGGCGAGCGAGGACCAGGTGAGTAGATTTATATCTACGGGGAGAAGTCGGGTGGATGGCGTATAGCACCCCCGCAGTCCGTGGTGGTGTATACGGATGCGTATACACACCAACAATTATTATATGTTATTTGGGATTAATAACGATGCTTAGGATGGATATTGGTGTGTTGGATTACTTTAGTGTTGCGAACCCCAGGGTAGTGTTACACACACACATACACACATACATACTTGCATACATTCCTATTGATATGTGCTCATGGGATTCTTTATAGTTATGTGTTCACATGGGTATGGGACTATGTGTTCACGTACGGATTGAGGATGATACTTGGGATTGAGCTGAGTCGATGAGATTTGATTTGAGGCCGTGAGATCGGTGATATAGCAGGGTTCGTATCTTAGATACGACATGACGTTGTAGCGGGTCCTTGACGTAGTGTTTCACACACGTCCATGCATACGTAGGCGGTATCAGTATGGTACTAGACGTAGATCAGTACCCCGATCATGATATTTGATAAAGAGGATACCAGGTGAATAGTATGATGAATGTGATATTGAACCGTACCCAGATTGGGATGCCGTACGACGGATTTACGTACGAGCTGTATTGATGATTGATCCGCACTCTTGACTTGGGATGCCTGATTATAGATATGGTATCGGATATGATATTATTGAGGTGGGATCACCGACTATACACATACAGGTATGTATATGTATCGACTCAGATGATAGGCGGTTTCCTTACCTGTAGTTCAGCTTGTTAGTTCAGCCGTATAGTTTAGTGTAGTTGTTAGATTAGATTAGACTTCTTACCTATTTCAAAAACTAACGAATCGTGGGCATTTTTAAAGACAGCTCAAGGGAATCTACGGATATTTCAAAAACGACGTATATTTTCATAAAAACACCGTGGCCCCTATTTTCAAAACCCCATGATTCGTGTTATTTCAAAAGGCACCATTTGTAGGACTTATATTAGATTATTGCAGATTAGTTATCGTTGTGTCTAGTATTCAGCTCCCGCACATTATTGTTGTTCGCTCTGCCTCGCATATTTATTTTGCTGCATATTCCATTATTGATATCATGTTGTTAGGACACCAGCACCATTACCGATGATGCGTATGTACCACGTACACCTACTTGCCGGCTCACACACATCTTCATCGGTAATTGCCATGTCACGTACACTTTAGAGAATATAATTGCTTGACTTAGATTGTTAGCTGGTAGTGTTGACATGATATTAGTGTACTACCCTTATATGTCATATTAGACATTGTAGTTATTACCTACCACTTCATGCATACTGTTATTCAGTTGTTCATGCCTAGTTCATTATCATTGACATATGCACTTGTGATGATTTCTTGAGATTTATGATATTTCTGGATTTCGGGGAAAGCCGCAAAATTTACAACTTATGATCTTTTAAAATATAAAATGTTGCGGTTTTCTAGTGATGTAAGTGTCGTCCACCATGAGTTTGCTGTGGTTTTGGAGATCCGTGTCGAGGAGTGGAGGAACCGTCACGGGTACATGGTGGGCCCGGTATGGTACCCCGGGGCAAGAGGAATGTGGTGTTGACGTTGAGCCTGGCTGGGGAGCACTACCTACCGGTGATATTACCCGACGCGTCGGATATCCGGAGGATACCGTCGTGGTCTTGAGATGGATGGTAGGGGCCGGTCTGGACTGACGGCGCCCTAGATATTGAGATTGAGACATTGATATTTCGAGACAGTGAGATTTATGTTTTGTGTCGATGCTAGACACTGTTGATACTGATTTCATTTATGATACCTCAGTTTAAAAATACGAAGGAAATCTCACTAATTTATGAAAACAGTTTCTTCATTTACATGTATTCTGTTTCATGCATGCATACCTCATTCATATGATATATTGCTACCTGAGGCACTGACACGGGCACATGAAATTATACTCGGGTTAGATATTACCCTAGCCATTGTTATAGGTTGCCTGTTATACTTATATTTGAGGATATATTATGATCATTGACCTAGGTTGCGTTATTTATGCGATTTCTATGCGTAGATGTTTTTTCTATTCACGAGTTGGCAACTCACCCCCGTTGTGCCCCAGTTTCTTGCAGGTTTGCCGTACAGGTTTCATTACGGCTTTGCGGGCTCAGTTTCATTCGGGTGACTTGCTAGTAGGTGGGTTTTTTTTTCTTGTATCGTACCCATCATATTATCTTGTATATTATTATTCTGTTGTGTCTAGAAGTTCCATCAACCAAACATGTAGCTATTGAGATAGAGACCAGTGTTGTTTATTCTTTCGACCTTAGAGTCGCTCGTTATATTTCTGGTGGTTTTGAGTTCCCTTTTTGAGTTTTTGATCCTCGCCGTTGGCGTTGTATATTATTGCTTGTGTGGTTGTGACCGTCGATTGACGAAGAGCTAGTTCCCGCTTGGGGATGCCTTTTTCTTGATTTCGTATACTATTCATGTTGTATCCCATTTGGGGGTCAGTATTTACAAAGGAGACTCTGTCGAAATTTTCAGTAAATTTTTGATGTTTTTAGAAACCCGCATAATTCGGCTTATGCTATTAAAACTACTTGATTTAAATTGGTTTTTCCTACCCTCTACTACTCTTCTTGGTTTGGATTTCTGTGTTTTCGGTTTACTTAGATTACGTACGTCTCGAGACGTTCGTAGTTTAAGTGCCGGTCATGTTCCGTACTTTCGGGTCGTGACAATTTTGGACAGGTGGTCCAAGGCAATACTGTGGGAGGCATGGCGCAGGATACTGACTAAGTTCAGCTGACGATACAGTCTAAGAAGTTTGGATTTGGAATTCATTTATGAGCTAGGTCCTATCAGACATCCAGACACATTCTAAGACAGGTATTGCTCATTTCGGGAGATGGGTTTCTCCGCGAACTTGAGATATATAGAGACATAGAAAGAAACATCAAAGCGGATCCACTCACTGAGGCTATTCCTCGAACGCAATAGTTTCGCAAACGAGCTTTGTGAGACTGACTAGTAGAGGAGTTGGGTGTTCGGTATCACACGGGTTGTGAGTATGCGACATTGCAATAATTAGCCTTGAGTGCAAGTGGGAGATTGTTGGAGATAGTGCCCTCAGAGTCAATTATTGGATCACAGGCACGTGATTGCAATGATTGAGGGAGGACCTGTCCCAGTAGGACAGTCTTACTCAAGATGATAGTATGCTATCTGGTTTACCTTTATCATCGTGTACTGCTTTAGGTGACCTTACAGGTCACTATTGCACGTTGATAGAGCCCCTAGGATTCTTGCTTGACTGCCAGCAGTATGAGGGCGATCATATACGTGGGAGCTGGTAGTCTATAAGCATATCCTTAAAAGGTCCCTAGTCGTGGGAGTTTCGAGACAGGGCATCGATACTCCAGAGTAGACTAGTGTATACAGTCGAGACCCCAACGAGGGGTGGTGGCCGGTCTCACAAGCCACTGGTGTCAGTTGGTTCACCTAAGATGTATACAGGTGCTCATTGGGTTATGAGTACACCGGACAGGACTCGCCGGGAACATTCTAGTTAGTCTTATACCTGACGTCAGATAGCAGTTCCCTGGTGACATGTGTACAGGTTAGTTCATCGACCGGAGGATCGTCATTTGTCTCGTGTGAGTTCCCATTGTACTTTGATTACTACCCTACCATGCTCAAAGGAGACGTGCAAACATGTTTTAGTTGGGTACAGTCCCGAGCCACATGGAGGCAGTGAGCGGATCTTCAGGGGTTCGTCTCTCCCGGTATTGGGGGTGAGGTCGCGCTGTGTCTAGGAGAGCCCTTACACGAAGTCCTTGGCCAAGGCAGGAGATTTACTGGTAAGTATTCCAGTAGTATCTCAGGGTGTTCTGGGCTACACTCCGACACGACTTGTACCGCTTTTGGGGGTCTGACTTTTAGCAACCCCTTAGGCCCGCCATGCGATGCTCATAGACGAACGGACCGGACTGTACGGATATTGTCACTGACAGGCTCAGTAGGGTGTCAGGATGAGTTCGCTCATCGACGTCCCTTTTGGTCAATAGCTGGTAGCCCGTTACGTATAGGCTAATACCTCTGACGTGCTAGTGGTTAAATCCACAGCCATAGTATTGACGAGTCTTTAGAGTCCACCACACACAGTTACTCAAGTTTCGGGCGAAACGCTGTAGAGGCCGTATGGAGATATGGCAGGGTTCGATCAGATACGTGCAGTATTGCACGGATCAGGATCGGACGGTTAGTACTAGAGGCCGTATGGAGATATGGCAGCGTTCGATCAGATACGTGCGGTATTGCACGGATTAGGATTGGACGGTTAATACTAGAGGGCTTTGGTTTAAGCCGGATCCTAGTATTGCACAGTATAGATTTTGTCTCATTGTATTTGTATTTCGGTCGGAATACAAATGCGGGTATGTATATACAGTAGCGGGGTTTTCCTGTAATTTATTACGGGGTCAGTTTTATGAAGTTGCCAGTTTGTATTCCGTTTCGGCCATATTTCTTTGTATCTTTCATTGGCTGAAGATTGGTGGAGGAGGGCTTATTTGCATTTGTGCAAATAAGCATTTTGGAGGGTTGTCTTTGCACATTGTAGTGTCATGATGGTTGCACCATCCCTTGACTTCTTGACTTCTTCAAGATGGCTTGACTTTGGGTGTGATGATTGGTTGATAGAGTGTTGGACTTTGATTATGATCATTGCTTGTTATCATCACCCTTTCTCTCTCTCTTGCATGAGGTTGTGCCTCACTTCCTTTTGATTCTAATTGACTCCACTCTCATTTTCCTTATGGTGATGGCCGGCCAAAGAGAGGGAGGGGCTGTCCCAAAAATTTGGGTGGGGATTTTTGTTCATTTGTATTGCACAAAATCCATTTAGCTCCATCTCCAAAACTTCATTCCTCCACCATCTCAAAAGGCAACTTCCTACAACCCCAAATGAGACATAGCACTACACTACTCTCAGCAAATCTTGGGCACGTCGACTCGCCAACTTCGTGCCTGAGTTGCCTCGGTCCAGAGGTGGGAGCCCGTAAAAGAAGCCGGCGAAGTGGTGCCCTTCCGACGAGGAGTTGAAGACCGGAGATTCCGCGGGGAGATCGGGACGACGATGAGAAGACCGAAGGACACGGATCGCTCGGTATATCTCTCTACCCCTTCTCTTGTTAGCTAGGACTTGATTAATGGCACAATCCGGGTTTATAGTGCGCGGTGGTGCCGGTTTAAAAAGTTAATGTAAATCATCGCTTCCGTATTCCGGCATCGGATTGACGGCCGGGGCGCCGCCGTGCACTTACACGTTCCACTCCACTGACATCAGAGATGCGATATGCACGCTGAGGACGTGTTCGGCTAGATATCTTCTACTGAGTGATGAAGACACCGAGTTCGTGATTTCGAGTCCGTCTGAGGGACTTCGGATGGACCGTAGCCGAGGACATTGCAGTGCGCAGATAGAGACACGACGTCGAAATGGACGATGATACAGACAAGCGGGACAAGAAGTTCGTGTGAGATGCCGACGAGCTGTTATTACACCCCGTTAAGATTAAAGGTGGGATACGCATACAGAGGCGCAGGGATGCGACCAGCTTTCGAGTAGATGTTGTATTAAGGACGCAGATGTCCAGAGAGCGAGAAAAGATTACGCCAGAGTACTAGCCTCCGTACAGTTTGGCTTAGGCGAGATCAGAAGAGACCTTGAGCAGGATTCCTTCCAGTACACTGCTGCAATAAGATTTGCACCAGGAGCATATGTGTGAGGTGCATTCAGAGGACCCGAGGTCGGCGCCGGAGATGTGCTGCTTTACAAGCGGTCATGAGGATTGACCGAGAGATGACCAGAGGAGTGCCAGAACGGAATCGTTTCCATTAGCACACCTGACTAGGCCGACGAGCCGATGGATTGCGAGATTGGTAATCCACAGGGAAGATAAGGAACCAGAGGCAGAGGACGCCAACCGCGAGCAAGAGGCAAGTAGAAATCTTACGCCGCTAGCATTGGATGTACCGGCACCTTCTCGACTTCGAAGGAGGATATGCCGACGGCGGTATTTATGATTTGTGATTTTGTGATTTGACTATCACGTATCCGGCACTTTGGATTTCGGTATTTTGGGCGATCTATTCGCATGATTTAGTTTTGATGACTGAGTTCCATGATATTTGATTTTGTGCACCATGGTTGCACCTACTGGGTATTTATACCTTGCGCATAGTTATTACTCTTGAGGTATTAATTGTGATTTCATGCCTATTTTATGCCGGTGATTTGATTTACGATTCCAGCATAGTTTTCATGTACTTTTAGTGTTTTGATTTGATTTGTGCACGCTGATGCATGCGGTTGTGAGATTTTCCATCGCGGTATACCTGATTTTGATTAAGCCGCATTGTACATTGTTTCGTGCCTTGGCTGCACCTGATTATGACTTCATGGATTTCATACGGTTGATTTGAGGTTGTGCATATGTTATGCACACGATTTGATTTTTGCACTCGGTATAGCTTATATGTGCTTGCAGTGCATTGATATGTGTTTTGTGCACGCAGTTGCACACGTTTATGATTTCCTTTATACCTGGGTACACTTGGTGTTGCTACTTACGCATTTGAGTTATTGCTTGGTATTTGTGCATGGGATGCACCAGTTCTATACTTCGTGCGTTTGTCGCACCAGTTTTATGTTTCTTGCGTTTATCGCATCAGATTTATAATTCATGCCTTTGTTGCACCGGATTTATATTTTGTGCACTACGGTTGCACCTGACTTCGATTTGATGTCATTCGATATGTCGATTTTGACCCTGATATTGATGATTGATTCCTACACTCCGTGCTTGGATTATACTTACGCATGTTCGGCGTTGCTATTGGATTTTGTGATTCCGTGCATGTTGAGTGCGCAGGGTTTAGATTTTCATTCGTGCACGATGGATGCACCGATTTGGACTTTCGCGCATGTTGGGCGCATGTTTTGAGATACGATTTTGGTGCACACCAGATGCACTAAATTGAGATTCTTCGTGCATGTCAGATACACCTGATTTGGCCGACAGGCACACACGTTGCCTATGACAGATACTTCGTGCACACCCGTTGCACCTAGATGTTGTTTTGTACACCTGTATGGCACATATATGGATTTTTATTTCCGTGCGCACCAGACGCACAGGGTGGTGTTATGTGCATTTTTGGGATTTATTCCTTTTGGAGTAGTACATTTTTATGATATTGGATATTTGTTTTCATACTGAGCAGGACTAGTCAGAGGACAGTACCTGGATATATTTTGCATGCATTGATAGTTATCGAAAGGATTTCCAAAGAGTGGGCTATAGTCTCAGCATATATACCTACGTGTCTGATATGACACGAAACTTTTTAAAAACAAGGAGACCCTTCTAAATTGTTTTTAAAACGGCGGAACGTACATAGTAAACAAAGGATATATACATATATAGTTATTTTTCTTATGAAAAACGTCCGCCACTGTGCAGTGTTACGTGCATCGCACAGCGATTTAAAAAAATTTGGCATGCATTTACATCAGCTATTCACATGTATAGACTGGATGTCTACATGTATAGTTCTGATCTATATCATATTGGTTTTGTATTGGATTTGACATTTGTGTCTTTACCATGACTCCGATGATTGCGGGATACTTGACGGAGTGTTGCTTTTGAGTTATCTGCTCAGTACTCATGCGCATGCATTGCGCTATGATACGTTTTATGTAGTGCTGATTTCGGAGCCCCGATGACTTGGAATTTGTATTGAAGTATTTTAGTATTTGGGGGTTTAAATTTAAATTCGGGGACCGAATTTCTTTAAGGGGGGTAGATTGTAACGTTTCAAAATAATAAAATATTATTTTTGGGAATTTTTATAATTTAATATTATTTTAATGAATATTTTAATATTCCGATATAATTAAATACAAATAAATGGGGAAAAATTATGGAAAATTCTAAAATAGGGAATTTTATGGAATTATGCCATTTTAAAGTTTTTATGATTAGTTATATGCTAATTTAGTGCTAATCGCGATTAAAAATCGCTAATCGGATTTTTAGCATTTTTGTGCAAAAATGTGCACATATCATTTTCCACACTTGTTACACTTGTGTTACATTTCTATTGCCATGGTTGTTCATTTGGGTTCACTATTGGAGTGAGAAGAAAGGGAAAAGAAAAGAAAGAAAAAGGTTGGAATGATTATGAGAGAGAGAGAGAGACCGAGTCAACCCTCACTTTATGAACCATACTCCCATCATTTTCCCCTTCTCATTCTCTCTCCTCTCCCTCTCTTTGAGCTGCTGCTGCCCCTCTCCCTCTCTCTCCCTCTTCATGAAACCCTAGATCCACAATGAAATCAACCCCAAAACCCCATTCCCACTTCACAAAACTTGCTCCCAAACTCACTAGCTACACTTTGAACCTAGCAAGATTGGATTTGGAGGACTTCGAACAACTCAAGAATTTTCTAGAGTTGCCAAAGGAGGTAATTTCTGCACCTATTAGAGTAGTATCCCATTTCTTGTGCATCAATACTAGTTTCATATCGATATGGTGGTGTTTGGTGGATTTGTGAAACATCAAGTTAGGGTTTAGGGTTTGATCTGAAATCAAAGTGAAATTGAGACTTGTTGTGACCTTAGAACCCCTTGTGTGATGCTAATTTGGACCCAAACCTGAACATGAAACCAGAATACGGATTTACGGAATCGATATTGGGGAAAACTGTGAATCTGTGATCGTATTTAAGAATCTGCTATCACCCCGAGACCCCAAAAATAAAACTGAGTTGACAGTGAGATGTGCAGGCACCATGGAACCACCACACAAAGCCCTAGCCCCTAATTCTTTGTTAGGGCCACAGATTTAATCCCTCTGGCCGCAAATTGCGGCTAGAGCAGGTTGGAACCCCTTCGTTTTTGTTCTGTAGCCTTTTTCCCTATAAACTTGACCCTGGGTATGTGCAATTTTGACTGATTCCATCTAAGGTAAAATCTGGGTTGATTTTCCTATGTTGGTGCATGGTTTACGACTTGTTTTATCATGGATTTTGGTATTTGGTGATTCGTTTCTGTCGGGTGGCGTTTGGACGTCAACGACAAGTGGATATTGATCGTGTTTGCATGCGAGACGAAAGGTTTTTACCTATGCGAGTAGCGTGTGCTGTTTTGGATTTCCGATGTGATTTTCATGTGCTTTAGCATTTGCGATATACTTGTAGGTACCCTACGTGATGTTGAGGCGAAGAAGATGAAGATGGCGACATCGGCATCGGCACATGAGAAGCAAGGTGAGTAGATTTATATCTACGGGGAGAAGTCGGGTGGATGGCGTATAGCACCCCCGCAGTCCGTGGTGATGTATACGAATACGTATACACATATATACTTATTATGTGTTGTTAGGATTATTGATGGCAATAATGGAATTATTGATGATAAAGATGAATTGGTTTAGTATAGTGTGAACCCTAGAGTAGTGGGTGCACGCACACATACACATACACACATACTTGCATACATTCTTTCATTTATCTGTGCGCATATGATGGTGTGTATATCTACACATGGGTATGGGACTATGTGTTCATATACGAGATTTGAGGATGATACGTGGGATTGAGATGAGTCGATGAGATTCGATTGAGGCCGTGAGATTTGGCGACATGACAGAGTTCGTATTTGAGATGTGATATGATGGTAGTGATACCTGTTATGTGATGAGATAATGTGATATTGACTTAGATTTAGATGGTTTCCATACCCCTCCCGATTGACCTGATTGTTGGGTCCGTAGTTCGCATAGTAGGTGTTAGACTAGACCCGAGTCATACCTATTTCAAAACTAACGAATCGGGGATATTTTAAAGATAGGCAAAAGGGTTTCTACGGATATTTTCAAACGACGCATCTTTTCTTAAAACACCGTAGCCCTTATTTTACCAAAAACCCTGATTCGTCTTATTTCAAAAGGTAAGGCTGCATGATATATTTATTGAGGCAGGTTCTTTACTGTTGCGCTGATTATTCGATTTCCGCATATTCATGCTATTTGCATTGCATTGCCTGCATTTATTGATATATTACAGTCAAGCTTCTAGGACACCAGCACCATTATCGATGGTGCGTATGTTCCACGTACACTATTTGCCGGCTCACACACTTCATCATCGATAATTGCCATGTCACTATACTGTAGTACTGTTGCATTCAGGATATGATTCTTGCAGGACAGACTGATGTGCTTACATTTCTTTTACATGTCACATACATCATGCTTTCTGATTATACGCATTGAGATATGTTGTTTCCATGATATTTCTGGTTTTGGGAACCGTGGGTGTTTCAAAAGGGAATATGTAACTGTTTTAAAACCCGGTTACCCTTGATATGATATTTCAGTGCGTCCACCATGTGTTTTCTCGGTGCTGAGAGCGACATGGGAAACCCGATTCGAGGAGGTGGATGAGGCCGATTGCGGGTACATGGTGGACCCGGTATGGTTCCCCGGGGCAAGAAATGTTTTTCGTGGAGTAGACGATGAGCCTAGCACGGTGGCGAGTACCTACCGGTGATTGGTTGGACCTGGCGGTTATCCGGAGGATACCGACCAGATTCGATAGATGGATATAGGCGTACTGCTGGGGCCGAGGGCCGATTCCGCAGACGGAGCCCGTGGGCTGATCCAGACTGACGGAGCCCGTTATATGAGGATTTACGTGCCGATGCTGGGCACGGTTTTCATGATGTTTTCGAGTGTCGATGCTGGGCACTCTGGTTCCATGATTTTGACATGTCGCGGGGACACAGGTGGTTTATATCCTCATATTTCCATGCATATGCTGATGATATTTACTTGCATGATGGTTTTGTCATTTGGGTGACTAGTGGACGGGATCCACGTGCATGCATATTGATTTCATTGATTATACCTCACATTTATGACATGTTATTACCTGAGGCACTGACACGTGTATTTGGCACTACCTCATGTATAGAGATTACATTGCCAGTTTAGCATGCTTCAGAATTATTCATATTGAGGTTTATTTATATCTGATCGTATTGACCTAGGATGGGTCATACATTCGATCTCTGCTTGTAGATATTTTCTATTAACGAGTTGGCAACTCACCCCCGTTGTGCCACAGTCCTTGCAGGTTTTTGTCGTACAGATTCCATAGCGGCATTTCTGGCACACTGCTTCCATATGGGTGACTTGCGTTGGTAGGTGGGTTCTTTTGTATCAGAACCGCCATTGTTCCTGTATTATTCATTGTATCTAGAAATTCCATCAACCAAAAACTTGTATATTATTTCAGACTTAGAAAACAGTGTTGTATTATTTCGACCTTAGAGTCGCGCTTATAGTATTACGGTTATCTGGCTGTTTTGAGTTTCTTTTTGGGTTTTGATCCTCACCCTTTGGCGTTGTATATAATTATTGCTTGTGTGGTTGTGACCGTCGATTGACGAAGAGCTAGCTCCCGCTTGGGGATGCCTTTTATCATTTCATATATATTATTCTTGTTGTACCCCATTCGGGGCCAGTTTTTACAAAGGAAACTCTACCGAAAATTTCAGGAAAGGTTACACATTTTAAAAATGCATATTCGGCTTAGTTATTTAAAAACTTTGATTTTCGAAACATGATATCTTTACTTCTTAAAACCAGTTTTCCTTATTTACTCTTTAAATGGTTTTAGATTTCTGGGCTTTTGGCTTACTTGGATCAGACGGGGTCCTATAGACTTCATATGGTTCAAGGGCCAGTCACGTGCTCTTTCGGGTCGTGACAGAACAGCTTAGTCCGCTGACTTGACACTGTCACTTCGCCTCAAGTGTGTTCCCATTGTTCTTAGATTGCTACCCTACCACGGCTCAAATGAGTCGTGCAAACAGGTAGCAGTTGGGTGTAGTCCCGAAGCACTTGGAGGCAGTGACGGCTAGACAGGATTCGTCACTCCCGGTATTAGGAGTTGATATCGCGTTGTGTCAAGGAGAGCCATTACACATAGTCGTCCCTGGCCTGGGCAAGGCTGTAGGGTTGCTAGGCACGCGCACAAGGGTCTACGAGACATCAACCATGCCCGATTAAAAATTAGCCATGCCGAAAAACCCGAATACGGATCTTTAAACTAGAGATTAGGAGAAAACTAACATGCTAAACACTTTAATACTAAGTGAGAGGGATTACAACCTTTTTAGATCCGGTCCTTCACTTCATATGCTCCGTGTTGAGGTCCCTTCACTGCGATCATCGTGCTCCGAACTTTCGAGAGGTTCCACGAAGAGAAAGATGCAGTCTTGCTTCCGATCTTCGATACAAAGATGATCTACCTTGAAGTTTCATTAACACAAGCTTACACTCACTAAAATTGAGTGAACACTCTCATCTAAAGGGCAAGGGAAGATGAGGATGATGAAGTAGGATTTATGCTTTCTTTTTAATTCACTTTCTCACAATTTATCATCACAAATGGAATTTCTAGTGAGCTCAAAATCAAGAGAAAAGAAGATGATAATGGAAAATGATAATTCCTTTTGTGATGAATAGAAAAGAAATCTATATGATTGATATATCAACCATGGTCAAGGATGATAGGCTAAGAGTTTGTAGAGAATAAACTAGAGTTAGGGTTTGGTTAGGTTAAGTTATGAGTCATGTAAAAATATCAACCATAATATCTTAAGCATGACAAAAACAAAGCTTCTAGAAGGTGCAAGAAGAAGCTAACCCTAATCAAACCCTAATCCCTTTTAATCATCCGTAAACATGTTTAATAATAAATCATATCATGTCACTATAATATATATCACATATATATTATATATTTGCAACAAAAGAAAATAATACAATTAACATATATCGCATATATATCAATGTATCATCCAGTGAGAAAATGAAATAATAAAGCGAGCCAATATTAGATAATGTAATACAATATATCATATATATTATCATACATTAAATTATTGAATCAACACTTGATCCGAAAATCCGGCTATATCGCATATAACCGACTAATATTTATCCGTACCGATTCATCGAATCAACACTTGATCCGATGACCCGGCTGATATCAAATATCGCGAGAATAGAATACAGTATCTCATATTGTATTATCCTCGGTCCCACACATATCACATATGTGCCCCTACTCCGTTTTGCCTGAGTCAAGAAACCTCTGTGTAGGACTCTAAAGAATCGTCAATACGCCGGCAGTAGGTGATGATCATATCAAACACCCACAAGCTGCAAGCGGTCAGCTAAACGCAACAGCTACCCAGGTATTGAGCGCTCAGAAGATCAACAAGCAAGCATGTACATTCTTCTATGAATCCAAACAGTAACACTCCCTTACAGTCCGGTCTCGTCGTCTGATATGTCGCATATCTCGCCTAGGGGTGGTAAACGTCAGACCCCAGTAGCTTGATAAGTCGTGTCGATATAAGATCTATAATAGTTCGAGAAACTACTGATAACACTTACCAGTAAATCTCAGCAACCCTGGCCAGGGATTTCCGGTTATAGCCAATCGAACACAGCACAACATCAACTCCCTATACCGGGAGAGACGAATCCCCTCCTATCGCTCATTGCCTCCATGTGATTCGGGACTGTACCCAAAAGCCACCTTTTTGCACGCCCTCTTCGACGTGGTATGATGGAAATCAAAGCACAGTGGGAATCACACAAGACTCTATGACGATCTCGGGTCAACAGACTACTCTGTACCAGTGTCACCGGAGAACTGCCATCTGACGTGAAGTATAATACCATCTGAGAGTTCTCGGCGAGTCCGTCCAGTGTACCCAGTCTCCACTGAGCACCCGTACACCATCCTTGATGTCAAACACCGATGGATATGGGATCATCCATCGCCCATCATATAGGTCAAGATGCGTATACGCTAGTCTACTCTGGTGTATCAATGCCCTGTCTCGATACACCCTCGACTAGGAACAGTTATAGGATGTACTCATCGACTACCGTAGCCCCACTAGTATGATCTCATCATAGTCCCAGTAGTCGAGTACATATCCTAAGGGCTTTATCAATATGTAACATAGAGACAATCTGAGTACATGTTAAGATAAAGTACAACCAGATAGCATACTATCATGTCGAGCAAGAAAGTCCTCCCTATACATGTCCTAGCATCCACTACAATATACATCGTATGTACAGTAATGGCCTCTAGGGCATACATATAACTAACAATCTCCCACTTGCACTAGGGCCATCTGTTGTGGTATCGCATTCCCAACAATTAGCTGCGGTTGAAGTATCTCATACTCAACCATCCCATAAAAGTCTCTACTGGGAAAAAGGCCTTTGTGAGTGGATCCGCGCTGTTGTCCTCTGTGTCTGCTCTCCTAACCTCGATCTCCCTGGAGATCAACCATCTCCATGATCAGGTGATACTGCCTAAGAATTATATCTGGATTTCTGATGGGACGGTAGTTCCTTGGCTAAAGCCACAACTCCATTGTCACACAATGGTAGGAACAAAGTTCATCTCATGAACTGATATGTGTCCAGACTGCCTCTTTGGTAGCATCCTTGGTAACGATGTATCGTGTCTTTAATCGTCTAGTAAGTCACGGTATCTAGCTTGGAACTCTTCCAACATACCGTCCCTCCACCGAGGGTAAAGACGATGCCTGCGACTGATATTCAGTCGTCCTTATCACCCTGGAACATTTCCAGTGATTTTCCCCAGGATCGATTGATACCATCTCACTACAACTAGTGAGTATCCTAACATCCAATTAGATCTATCTCATAGATCCAAAACACAGGATTTAGGAGGTATCGCTTTGATCCAATATGGAGAATCGTTGTGATAAGCGGAGATTGACCAAGCGTAGCATAGGAAACTCCTTCCCTATCAAGAGTATGTCATCCACGTACTCTATGAGGATCATCACCATACTCCCAACTACCTTTTTGTATATACAAGGTTCATCTACCATTTTGATGAAGTCAAACTCTTTGACTACCACATCAAAACAGACGTTCCAACTCCGCGATGCCTGTTTTATCATATAAAACATCTTGCACACGTTTCCGCTGCTCCCACTGTCTACGAAGCCCTCTGGCTGTGTACTTATAGACGCTCTTTTCCAAAATATCATTTAGAAAAGCAGTCATGACACCCAACCACCAGATATCGTAGTCATGTTATGTAGCCGTGGCAAGCAGGATCTGGATGGACTTTAAGCATAGCTTTGAAAGTCTCAACTTTTCCATGTACACCAAGTAATCTTCTCAAGATATACTCGCTCCTGATGGGGATTTAACCCTTCAGATAAAGCAACCAAAGTCCATACTTTGTTGGTGTATAAGGATTCCATCTCAGATCGATAAACATCCAGCCATTCTTACAGAGTCCCACTCCTGATGGCCAGCTCGAAACTAGTTGGGTCATCATCTCATGATGCAATCCTCGCTCCCACTGTCATAGAGAAACCGAAGTATCTCTCAGGTGGGTGAGGAACCCTGCTAGATCGGCGGAGAGGCTGAGGTTTTTTGGAAACTATTGAATCCTTTGGTTCTACCAAATCATCAGCTGCAGTTTGTATAGCTGGAACCATTCCAGTTCTACATAACAGACCTTGCCTCGAGCTTGTCCGGATTTTGCTTTTAGACATAGGCCGGACAACCCCAATCTTAACTTATTTAAGATATGGGCTCTTCCCTTTCCATATCATATATGGAGTGGTAGGCAACTGATTTGATTTGAACCCTATTCAATAGGTATGCAACTTCACAAGTGCATAACTCCCTAAAGGAAATAGGAAACTCAGTAGTACTCATCATAGAGCACACCATATCACATAGGGTGCTATTGCTCCGCCCCGATACACCGATGTGCTATGGTGTATACGGAGGAGTAATGCTGAGAGAGAATCTCATTCTCCTTAAGAATAGTCCAGGAATTCCGTGCTCAAGTATTCTCCTCCTTGATCACATCAAAGGACATAATACTTTTACCCGTATTTTTGGTTCTCTACTTCTAACTTATATTCTGTGAATATCTCAAAAGCTTCGGACTTGTGTTTCAACAGGAACATATGTCTGAATCTTGAGAGATCATCAGAGAATGTAATGAAGTACAAAGAACCAGTCTTGGCATGTATAGACAGGGGACCATCATACATCAATATGTATCAATCCCAAGAGTTCAGTAACTCTTTCTCTGTTTCCAATAAACGGAGCTTTGGTCATCTTATCTTTGTGACATGACCGACAAGTTTCACAAGATGTAAATTCAAACTAATTTAAATATGCATATATATGTAACTTCAGCTAGTCGGGTCGCACTGATATGACCGAGTCTACAATGCTTCAAGAAGGATTCGTTCATTTCTGAACTCTTCCTCTTGTGTGTGTTCCGTATACTAAGAACTGTAGTTTGATTTAGAACATCAATGCTTTTAGATAACGTGCCTGAACCGATCAACTCTTGATATAGGAAATGTTCAAAACATTATCCAACAATACAAAATTATATCACTTCTTTACTAATAAAGAAACTGATATGATGTTGTATATCAGGTTCGGTATCTAATAACATTCGTTCAGAATCAATGTATTCAGGTAATACAGGGTGATAGTGACCAACAGACTTGGATGCAACACTTGCACCGTTTTCTGTCTTATGAAACTTATCATCCGTTCTCAGTTCTTTACCTATCTGTAGCCCATGCAACAGATTACATATGCGGGATCCTGATCCGGTATCACATACCCAGGACGTAAAGGATACTGAGAAACAGTTCTTTGTAATGAACACACCTGAAGATGAAGCATCAACATGCACTTTCTTCGTTTGGACGGCACGGAAAATCTGGTATTCCCCAATTTCCTGCTCTGTCTTATAACAATTATAAGTTAGAGCGGGACCAACGTTCCCTCGCTCAGTATAACAAGCGGGTTCAGTCAATACATCCGTATTATTATCTTGATTAAGGCGTGATATGGTCGCTACCTGGAGAGAGAGAGAAGAAAACACTCAGCGTATGATCTTGCAAGATTAGATTGGTTATCTAATATATCTAATCAGGATATCTCCCACTGTTTTTAGTCAAATCTTCCTTCAAACCCTAAAAGGAAAGACTAGCCGGGATTAATTACACGCTACAAGTTCGCCAATCTTTCAGCCAGGCCAGTGCCGGTACTTTGAGGGAGGTCCCCCGTGCTTTCGCACGAACCTAATTAAAGTAAACCTCGTTTTTCCAGGGGCGTAACCCCGTTGACACATTTCTAGACACCTACTTGATCGGCTAATTGTAATGTGTAAAACTCTCCTAGGAGTAACTCTTACTCGCAGCGGGTATCGGGATCCAACTATCTCATAGAAAGTATGCAATCTCATTGCAAATTTCAACACTTGAAATTCCCAATAATATTTTGCCCCTAGCGTCTTATGACCTTGACAAAGGCCAACAAACCATAGGCTGCTAGTCAAGTTCAACCCGTCATTTCTTGATTGTATTAAACCCACCCGCACGGCCCTTGACAAAGGACAACAAGGTCGCACGACTACCCTAATCCAATCTGCATCATATGCATAAGCAGATAAGTGCTATTCAGCTACCGCACACTACGCCTTGACAAAGGCCAACAAACGCAGCACGAATACTAAACAGTCCTTATCTGAAATGACGGAGGGATACAGCAGGTTTTGAAGAAAACCCTTTGCGTAATGAACTTGATATCGTTGTAGAATCGAGTGATTTTAAATGGAGTGTTTTTTAGGCTTTTCTAGTTTTGCTAAAGGGGTCACTCCCGGTGAAGGGATCGTCGGCCCTTTCCTCATCGAATAAGGTGCAGCATATTTCACAAATATCACTATGCAAAGAAAGAACTATAGAAGCAATCAAAAGACAAACCGAGTTTGTAGCATCTGCTAGTTTCACTAAAGAGGTCACTCCCGGTGAAGGGATCTCGGCTCTTTCCTTATCGAATAAGGTGCTGGATGTTCTACAAGGAACACCGCTATGCAAAGCAAGAACTAGAGCGACCAGTTTTTAAACAAGTTTCTACAACATCTTAGGTTTCTTTTATTTCATTAATCTCATTAATGAAGTCCCATTTTATTATGCTTCGCAAGCATCTCTTTTGAAACGAAATCTGCAATATAACATATATCTCATATATATAATATAAACATTCATCTCAGGCAGTAATATGATCTCATCACAGAACATTGCAGCAGAAGAACATATATGAAATATTGGATATACTAGGACGTCCGTGTTTTCAATACGAGCCTGTATAAAATACGGATTCCACGGTCGCGATGAATAGCCAAACCCACATCCCTAGACCCCTACGAGAGCGGCAAGTAACACTGCCAATTCTAGGGTTAGGAGACCCGGTCTCGACTCCTCGAGATGGTCTCCCACTGGACCCTAGAACTCGGTTACTTGTGCTCCCCTCCTTGGGTCTACCTAATGCGGAAAAGTAAATAATATACAACGGTGACATCTTCCGCAACCTGGAAGTGCCCAATAAAAGAATATTACATACAAATGAATTTTACATTAATGAAAAAGAAAAACTCTCATCTCACATAAAACCCCCGGCTATTCAAAACGCGACGATCCAATATAATATATCACAACAACACATAATATCTCATATCATCAACGTAAACAAGTATGCGTATCCCGATTGTCGTTGATGTATAGCAACGAAGCCGGCGATACACCACATACAACGCTTACGGTCACAGAAAAGAAAGTGTAAAACTACAACAGTTGGAATCCGCAACCTCCTTAGACATCGCATGCCTAACCAAATGAATTCCTTAGACATCACATTCCTAACAATTATAAACCCCGCATTTTAGTCTCTTTATCGAAAACTCTTTTCAATATCAAATCGGGCAATTCAACAAGATTCCCGACATCCTGATCGAATGCTCGTCGCAAACTTTAGTAGACGGCCGCACCCCCGATGCCTTCGACGAAGTGTACTAAGGCGGAACACCGCTGCCGCGAGCACCCGAACGGATGCTTTTGGCGACGGGGTTCTCCTACAGTCACTTGGTCGGGGATAAGAGGTGTAGCTGTCTATTAAGTTTATCCGGCGAGTATCCGCGTACGCTACGTGATTGCGACGGACTTTTGATCACATCAAAATTCCGTGGCAACCGATCATTTGAGACTAAACTGCTATGTTTATAATATTCAAATTAGTTATCTCATAACTACCTGTGGATTCCAAATATTGTATCACATTCCAGATAAATAGACAAAGTTAAACTTTCTGATCGAATAATCAAACACCCAAGATTTCCCCAATAAATCTCAACACTTGAAATCAGTTTAAAAACATCCATCACATGCCACAGTACCAATGGTCCAGCCGTAGAAGGGTCAAGCCAACGCCTCACATGTGGCACGCCGTACTCCCCCAAACCCTAAGGTTCAAAAGGCAGTTCAAGACGGTCACATAATCGAGTTAAGGTTTGTTGTCTTCTAGAGGGTCCACCGCGTTACTTGCACGACTTAGAACGTTCTTAAACACGAGAAAAATCCAACTTTTGAAAAAATTTCCGACTGGGGAAAAAGTGAGTTATTGATATCCGCCCGAACTTTTTAACAGTTTTTAAAAACTATCCGGAAAAAAACTAAACAAAGTTAATATATCCGATCGAATCTTTAAGTCCCAAATACAACCCAGAAAACACAACACTGGAGTGAAAATAAAAAATTCCCAGAAGAATCAGGAATTAGCTACGGAGGTTACTGTGCAAACCCTATCCCTCAATCCTTCCTTCTTGCCGCGGAACCACCGCCAATACCTAGGTTTGGGTGCGGTTCCACGGTGCTTTGGGGGATTTAGGGGGTCGGGTTTCACAGTAATTCCTATAATTCCCTGCTGATTTTTTTGAGTATTTTTAATTCACAAAAAATCACATTTTAGAAAAATTTCCAGAGAAGGGGTTTTATCGGGTTTTCCGGGTTCGATCGGACTTTAAACTTCGTCTAGACTTCGCCTAAAACTCTAGCTTGGCTCTGATACCACTGTAGGGTTGCTAGGCATGCGCACAAGGGTCTACGAGGCATCAACCATGCCCGATTAAAAATTAGCCATGCCGAACAACCCGAATACGGATCTTTAAACTAGTGATTAGGCGAAAACTAACATGCTAAACACTTTAACACTAAGTGAGAGGGATTACAACCTTTGTAGATCCGTTCCTTCACTTCATATGCTCCGTGTTGAGGTCCCTTCGCTGCGATCATCATGCTCCGGACTCTCGAGAGGTTCCACGAAGAGAAAGATGCAGTCTTGCTTCCGATCTTCGATACAAAGATGATCTACCTTAAAGTTTCATTAACTCAAGCTTACACTCACTAAAATTGAGTGAACACTCTCATCTATAGGGCAAGGGAAGATGAGGATGATGAAGTAGGATTTATGCTTTCTTTTTAATTCACTTTCTCACAATTTATCATCACAAATGGAATTTCTAGTGAGCTCAAAATCAAGAGAAAAGAAGATGATAATGGAAAATGATAATTCCTTTTGTGATGAATAGAAAAGAAATCTATATGATTGATATATCAACCATGGTCAAGGATGATAGGTTAAGAGTTTGTAGAGAATAAACTAGAGTTAGGGTTTGGTTAGGTTAAGTTATGAGTCATGTAAAAATATCAACCATAATATCTTAAGCATGACAAAAACAAAGCTTCTAGAAGGTGCAAGAAGAAGCTAACCCTAATCAAACCCTAATCCCTTTTAATCATCCTTAAACATGTTTAATAATAAATCATATCATGTCACTATAATATATATCACATATATATTATATATTTGCAACAAAAGAAAATAATACAATTAACATATATCGCATATATATCAATGTATCATCCAGTGAGAAAATGAAATAATAAAGCGAGCCAATATTAGATAATGTAATATAATATATCATATATATTATTATACATTAAATTATTGAATCAACGCTTGATCCGACAATCCGGCTATATCGCATATAACCGACTAATATTTATCCGTACCAATTCATCGAATCAACACTTGATCCGATGACCCGGCTGATATCAAATATCGCGAGAATAGAATACGGTATCTCATATTGTATTATCCTCGGTCCCGCACATATCACATATGTGCCCCTACTCCGTTTTGCCTGAGTCAAGAAACCTCTGTGTAGGACTCTAAAGAATCGTCAATACGCCGGCAGTAGGTGATGATCATATCAAACACCCACAAGCTGCAAGCGGTCAGCTAAACGTGACAGCTACCCAGGTATTGAGTGCTCAGAAGATCAACAAGCAAGCCTGTACATTCTCCTGTGAATCCAAACAGTAACACTCCCGTACAGTCCGGTCTCGTCGTCTGATATGTCGCATATCTTGCCTAGGGGTGGTAAACGTCAGACCCCGGTAGCTTGATAAGTCGTGTCGATATGAGGTCTATAACAGTTCGAGAAACTACTGATAACACTTACCAGTAAATCTCAGCAACCCTGGCCAGGGATTTTCGGTTATAGCCAATCGAACACAGCACAACATCAACTCCCTATACCGGGAGAGACGAATCCCCTCCTATCGCTCATTGCCTCCATGTGATTCGGGACTGTACCCAAAAGCCACCTTTTTGCACGCCCTCTTCGACGTGGTATGATGGAAATCAAAGCACAGTAGGAATCACACAAGACTCTATGACGATCTCGGGTCAACAGACTACTCTGTACCAGTGTCACCGGAGAACTGCCATCTGACGTGAGGTATAATACCATCTGGGAGTTCTCGGCGAGTCCGTCCAGTGTACCCAGTCTCCACTGAGCACCTGTACACCATCCTTGATGTCAAACACCGATGGATATGGGATCATCCATCGCCCATCATATGGGTCAAGATGCGTATACGCTAGTCTACTCTGGTATATCGATGCCCTGTCTCGATACACCCTCAACTAGGAACAGTTATAGGATGTACTCATCGACTACCGTGGCCCCACTAGTATGATCTCATCATAGTCCCAGTAGTCGAGTACATATCCTAAGGGCTTTATCAACATGTAACATAGAGACAATCTGAGTACATGTTAAGATAAAGTACAACCAGATAGCATACTATCATGTCGAGCAAGAAAGTCCTCCCTATACATGTCCTAGCATCCACTTCAATAAACATCGTATGTACAGTAATGGCCTCTAGGGCATACATATATCTAACAGTCAAGGAGAGCCATTACACATAGTCGTCCCTGGCCAGGGCAAGCGGGGTATACTGGTAGGTTATCCAGTGTTATCTCAGGGTGTTCTGAGCTTCACTCCGACACGACTTGTACCGCTATTAGGGGACTGACGTTTACCACCCCCTAGGCCCGCCATGAGATATTCTCAGACGAACATAGCGGACTGTATGGAGATTGTCACATTCAGGCTCAGTAGGAGTTCGGATGGGTTCACCTCATCAGTCTTCTTATCGGCATCTACCTGGGAATCATTACGTAGAGCTAGTACCGCTGGCGGCCTGTGGATAAACCCACTGCCATCATCGTGTCGAGTCTTTAGAGTCCCACACAGAGAGCTATTCGCCTTTGGGCAAAACAGAGTAGAGGTCGCATGGTTTTGCGACAGGGTTCGTTCACATCCACGCACTTGTGCACGTTTGGTGTCTGGGAAGTTATTACTAGCGGACTTTGGTTTAAGCCAGATCCTAGTATACGTTTCGGGATTGGTTTTATCTCATTGTATTCGTGTTCCTCGGAACACGGATGCGGGTGTGTATGCACGGGTGACAGAGGAAGAGGCAGAGGATTCTCATTAGGGTTGTTGATTGTTGACCTTTTCTAAACCCTAATGAGAATAAGAAATATGATAATAATATTAATTAAGTATTATTGTGCCATGGTTGAGTTGAACTTTTGACTTTTGTTGACTTGTTGACTTTGTTGACCGGTTGACTATTTTGGACTAGTTGACCATCATCATTTCATTGCTATGACTTTTGTTTACTTGTTATTCTTTACAAAATGCATTAAATGCATGAAATGATAATGGCCATTGAAAATAACCATCAAAATTCTTAATTATTATTATTATCATCATTTTTTCTTTTGTGAGCATAGTTGCAAATTATTGAGCTCATTCTATCATTCTCACTCTCTCTCATCCAAAGCTCACCCTCTTCCTCTCTCTCAAGGCTCTCATGTCTCATGTATTGAGAAGCATGAGCCATTGAGATAAAACCCTAAAAACACTTCTCTACTCACTCTAAAGTTCAAGGTCTAGCAAGCCAAGCACTTTAGTTGCCTCTCGGTTGAGGTAGGAGCTCAAGGTAGAAGCTTTCGGGTGGATCCTTCTTCGACAACAAGGAGACTACGAGGTGGAGCCGATCCAACCACTCCAAGGAGCAAGAAGAGAAGGAGTTCAAGACCTAGGTATAACCCCCTAACATAGTAGTTAGACTTGTAGTTAGTTTGCTAGGTGTTTGTTTAGCAAAGATCCTATATTCTAGTCCATGTTACCCAACCATCAAAAATCGTTTTTTTACCGTTTCCGCATCCCCGAAAGAACCGGGAGGGGTAACGTGGACTTACATCTCCTTCACATCAAAAGCTCTAAGTAGTGGTCCTTCGCTGCGATCCAAGAACTCCCGGACTCTTGAGAGGCTCCAGAAGGCGTATGATGCATGCTTGCTTGAAGTCTTCACAATCCAAGATGATCTACGTCGAGGAAACACAAACTCAAGATTTCACTTCACTAATATGGAATTAGTGAAGCTAACACCCTAAACTATATGGCTAGTATAGAAGATGATGAAGTAGGAATTTTGCTCACTTTAGAATTTTATTTCGCACTATTTTTCATCACTTTCTCCAAGTCAAGAGAGCTAGAAAATGAGATGAAGAAGAAGAAGAAGAAGCTCAAGTGATGAAGAGAATGAATGTTATATGTGAGGTTAGAAATGCAACTATGGGTTTAAGTCATAGCTTAACCCTTGTAGAGAATAGACCATGGTCAAAGTGATTAGGGTTAGGTTAATAAATATATGAGCCAAAATAAAGTTGGTTGGCTTAGTCAATGTTCTACAAGCTTCATCCAAGCTCATGACTAATTCATCACAATTTTGAATTAACTAAAATAATTAAAAACCTACAATAATCACATATCATGGTGTGATTCTCATACACACAAGTAGCATGTATAACCTAGCATTTTAAAATTATATATATCACATATATATAATTTTATAACAATAGAAAAGAATACAATAAACATATATCACATATATGTTAAATGTATCCAAAGTGAGAAAAAGAAATACTTAAGTGAGCATATATTAGTTAATGTAATTTAATATATCAAATATATAATTATACATCAAATTATTAAATCGACACTTGATTTAATAATCCGGCTATATCACATATAACCGACTAATATAAAATGTATCATTTTATCGAATCAACACTTCATCCGATGACCCGGCTATATCACATATACCCGGCCGATATCACATATCGTGAGAATGGAATACGGTATCACAAACGCGTATCAATCTCGGTCCCGCACATATCATATATGTGCTCCTACTCCGTTTCGCCTGAGCCAGGAAACCTCTGTGTAGGACTCTAAAGACTCGTCAATACGCCAGCAGTAGGTGATGATCATATCAAACACCCACAACCCGCAAGCAGTCAGCTAAACGTAACGGACACCCGGGTATTGAGCGATCAGAAGATCAACAAGCAAGCCTGCTCAACTCTTGTGAATCCAATCAGTAACACTTCCGTACAGTCCAGTCTCTTCGTCTGATTTGTCGCATATCCAGTCTAGGGATGGTAAACGTCAGACCCCAGGAACCGATAAATCGTGCCGATGTAAGGCTCATAACGAGTCGAGAAATTACTAATAACACTTACTAGTAGATCTCCATATCAGCCCTGGCCAGGGACTTCCTGTTATAGCCAATCGAGCACAGCGCAACATCAACCCCTAATACCGGGAGAGATGAAACCCCTCCTATCGCTCATTGCCTCCATGTGATTCAGGATTGAACCCAAAAGCCACCGTTTTGCATGTTCTCTTGAACGTGGTAAGGTGGAAATCAAAGGACAGTAGGAATCACACAAGACCCTATGACGATCTCGGGTCTACAGATTAACCTGTACCAGTGTCACAAGAGAACTGCTATCTGACGATAGCTATAATACCAACTAGGAGTTCTCGGCGAGTCCGTTCAGTATACACAGTCTCCACTGAGCACCCGTATACCATCTTTGATGTCAAACACAAATGGATGTGGGATCATCTATCGCCCATCATATGGATCAAGATGCTTATACGCTAGTCTACTCTGGATTATCGATGCTCTGTCTCGATAAACCCTCGACTAGGAACATTTATAGGATGTACTTGTGGACTACCCTGGCCCCCACTAGTATGATCTCCATCATAGTCCTAGTAGTCAAGTACACATCCTAAGGGCTTTATCAACATGTGAGAGCAAGACAGTAACACAATACAAGTCAACATAGTAAGACAAAGAGCAACCAGATAGCATACTATCATATCGAGAAAGAAAGTACTCTCTATATATATCCAAGCATCCACTATAATATACATCATATGTACAACAATGGCCTCTAGGTCATATACATAACTAACATATACTAGTAAATGTTTTATATGTTTTGCATCCGCGCTAGTCCAGCTCCTGCTCTGCCGTTAGTTAAGTAACCTAACGGTGCATGACAGGGCCCTGTGGCGAATGAGGATGGCATATACGTACATTTTATTTTCGTTCCTTTTTCTGGTGTGATATGGATTAATTGATGGGACTGCGTTAATTTTGATTAATGCAAGGAAAAATAAACCAAAATGATGTTGTTGGAACCAAATTTTGAAAAACTGTTATTACAAGATGTTTCATTTTGCTTTGCACGGTGGTATTCAGTTATGAATATCTAGCACCTCATTCGACGAGGTAAGAGCCGAGATCCCTTCATCGGGAGTGACCTCTTGGGAAAAAGTTTGCGTCATCGTAATAATTTCACTATAATTGATTCTTTTGCTTTGCAACGTAGTATTCAATTAGGAATATCCTGCACCTCATTCGATGAGGAAAGAGCCGAGATTCCTTCACAGGGAGTGATCTCTTTAGCAAAAGTTTACGCCATTATAAATTTGTAAAACCACTTGAGTTCCTTCAATGATATCAAGTTCATTACGTTAAAGGTTTTTCGCTAAAAACCAGTCGTAGCCCTCCGTCATTTCGGATGAGTAGTACCTAGTATTCATGCTGCGTTTGTTGGCCTTTGTCAAGGCGTAGTGTGCGGTAGCTAGATATTTCTTGTCTGTTGCATAGAGATGTGATTATCTAGGACAGTCGTATAACCTTGTTGGCCTTTGTCAAGGGTTTGTACGTCTGGGTCTATATTAATCCAGGATAATGACGGGTTGAACTTGACTAGTGGTTTTTGATTTGTTGGCCTTTGTCAGGGTCATAAACCGTTAGGGGCAAAAACCACATTAGGAGTTTCAAACATATAGAAAACTTGCCAGGAATGCGCATACCTTCTAGAGTATGGTGACTTGAGTGGTTTCCATCAAGTTATCATGTGATGATAGTTAGATCTCGATTCCCACAGATGAGTACGTATTACTCCTCGGGTGATTTTCAGATGATCTCAACTAATTCTCCTTTTAAGATTTGAAGGAGAATTCGAGGAAACAGTGGGAGCCATCCTGATTAGATAAAGTTATTAACCAATCGAATCTAGGTTAGTATGCACGCTGAGTGTTTCTTTTCTCTCTCTCTCTTTGGCAGCGACCATGACCTGACCCTAAACTAAAACTCATGAACCAAGTTAACCGAACCTTCTAAAACACTTTGGCTTTTGAATTGTCATTGAGTCGCATATATCATTGCCTCTCCTGCCTCCACTTTGCATTTCTCTGGAACACTATGTATCACTACGAAGATCCACATTTCTTGGATATGCCATCGTATAGTTACATACGAACTCGAAAGAACTTGTTCCAGTTCGAGGATGGATTCCGATTCTGGAGAAATTGAATAGGATTATTCGGTTGTCTTTTCTCTTTACCTTCTCTCAGGTTGCAAGGGCTCCTGGTATTAGGAGAGTACACCTATTGTGCTTATTGGATAGTCTTCTTCCAAACCATAAGCAGGTGCCGAAAGGTAGGGAAGGAAGAAAACCAATTAGCTTAAGTATGGTGTACAGAAGGTAATAAATAAAGACATATAAAGGGATTAGAATGAAGGCAAAGAAAATTGCAACTGCTATCATTCACGGCGAAACCGCGTATACCCCTGCCACTCCTACTTCCCCTTTGCATTTCTCCAGAACATCCCGTATGAAGATCCACATTTATTGGATGTGCCATCATATAGTTACATACGAACTCGAAAAAACTTGTTTCTAATCGAGGATGGATTCTGGTTCTGGAGAAATAGAATAAAGATTATTCAATTGTCTTTTCTCTTTACTTTCTCTTAGGTTGCGAGAGCTCCTGGTATTAGTAGATTACACCTATTACGCTCATTAGATAGTCTTCTTCCAAACCTTAGGTTGTTGCCGAAAGATAGGGAAGGAAGAAAACCAATTAGCCTAAGTGTGGTGTACAGAAGGTAATAAGTAAAGACATATAAAGGGATTGGAGTGAGGGCAAGGAAGTATACAATTACTGTCATGAATCTGGATAGTGGAAGAGGCATTACAAGGAATACCCGGCTATCCCTTCGAAACATTTTCATGTTTCAGTTTGACTGTGCGATGTTAATTAAAAACAGTTTTCCCAATTAGATTCTGACTCCAGGGTATGTATTTACCAAACTTGATTCAAACATCTGTAAGGCGTTACAGATGATGGGTGGGAGTAAGATATTAGGAATTTGGTTATTATATCCTCAATATATATCAGAATTCTTTATAATTGGTGATATTTGAAGAAATCACCTGGGTTTTGCCTGACGGCAAATATTTGGTTTTGAATATCCGTTGTTATGCACCAATTTCAAATTGATATATATGTACGTTTATTTTATAAAGTGAGATATAACTTTTTGAAATTATGTCTATGACATTTACCTATATCAGTTGATGGTTAGGTAAGGAGCATTCAACAACGGTGTAATTCTTCTTAACCATGGTAGAGTTTTCAACCTACGACGCACAGGGTTTGAGTTATTGAACTCAGAGGACTTATGAAAAGTATTGTATGTTGTCCGATGTCTGTTAGGACAAAAGGGTTGGTACTCGTATTATATTCTGTTTACTCATTGCTTCTCTAGTTTTAGACAAGTATTTTTTTGAAATACAACGTCCAGATTTAGAGAAGTTATAGGTATAAGAATAAAGTAGAGAACCATATGTTGCAAGTATCAGGATTCTTCAAGGTGATCTAAGATATAGATACTTGTGTAAGGTATTCCGTTGTAACTGATAGTTTAAGAAATTGCTTCTCTTTCAGGTTACTCATACGTGGGTGCATTCCTTGATGAGTAATGTTGCTTGGCCTCCTTCTATTTAGTTGATATGCACTGGAAACGGCTGCATGTATTTTGAATCTGGTTCCAATTAAATTAGTGTCTTTGTTTCTATATTGGATATAGAATGGATTCATATCTTAACGATGTTAAGATATATGGAGTTGTCCGGCTTATACTTAAAACCAGAATCCGGAAAAACTCTATGCGCGTTTCAGTAATGGCAGTTTGTGGGTTATCCCGGATTTTGACGAGGGTTAACATTCTACCATTTGGAAGATCAATAGTTATATTGTTCTTGACTCGCCATAGTTTTAGTAAAATGGATTCTTTTCAGAAAACATTAGTAGGAGTATGGTAGAACTGGAAGTTGCTCCAGAACCATAAACGATTACTGAAAATTTAGTAAAACCTAAAAATTCAATTGGGTTCGACAATTCATTAGCCACTCCGCAGATTTGGTTGGAAACCTCAGCCACCCGAGAGGTACTTTGGACTCCTCAAAGACGGTGACAGAGAGGTTTTTGATTACGCAAAATTGCCACTACTGTTATTCTAGACTATAAGATCTGGCGGGAGGATGAGTATAACATCGTTCTAAATTAGCTTTAGAAGTGCATGTGTATATGACTCTGCCAAAGAGTTGTTGTAGTCAATCGGAGCAGCGGAAGCATAGTGGGCAAGTAGCTTATGTCTATTTATAGACTAAAGCAGGTATAGCGGAGATAGATCATCTATTTTTGATATGACAGTCATAGAGTTTGACATCATCAGAATAACAGATGGATCTGGTAAGAAGGTAGTAAGGAGTGATGTCCTGGAATTTGGATGACATGCATTTAATAGGAAAAGATTTTCCTATACTACGATCAGTTATACTATGGTTGTCACAAGGTGTTCTCCACATATAGGATCTGGATGAAATTTCACGACCCGTAATTTAGCACGTGACCGGCACTTAAATTACGCAACGTCTAAAAGCGTGACGTAAATCAAGTAAGCCGAAACCCAGAAAATCTAAACCTTTTTGCGGAAAATAGTGGGGGTGCAGTTTTGAAATAAAGGTATAATGAATCATATTTTTCTTTAAATGCATAGCTAATAAAATATGAAAATGAAAGTGGATTATGCTAGAGTTGAAACATGTTTCGTATTTTAAAATTTCGGGCATCACCTCCCTTGTATATTTTGGTCCAAAACCATATACACAACAATATATAGGCATCCCCAAGCGGGAGATAGATTTTAGCCAACTGGCGGAATCACAACCACACAATAACATATATATGACGCCCAATGGCGAAGAATCAACCCAGAAAGAACAAATAAAGAAGCAAGACATCAAAACTCAAGAAAGCGATCATAAACCCATCGTTCTAAGCCTCGCACAATACCCAAGTCTGACTAGGTCTACCAATATACAATCTCTAGTTTCTGATTTGATTTGATGGATTTATCTAGATACAACGGAATATAAAGTATGAGAGTGGGCACGATCCAACATGTGTCCCACCTACAAAAGCAAAGCACCCTAGATGAAGCTGTGTGCCAGCAATACCGCAACTGATCCCAAACGGTCAAACCTGTAAGAACTGTGGCACAACAGGGGTGCGTTGCCAACTCGTGAGTAGAAAACATCAGCAAGTAGAAATCGCATAAAACAACGATTTCCTAGGTCATTATATCCTGAAGGTAATACTTTGATACCTAGGGTGACCAAGTACGCATATATGTCAACAATCGAGTCAATACAATGACATAAATAAATAAACATCTGACAGCATATGCCTGTATGCATGTGGATATCATCCACGTGTCCATCAACGACACAAACAATATCATGGAACCTGAGGGTCACACGCCAACACTCGAACATCATGAAAACATATGCCTGTATATATATATATATATATATATATATATATATATGATATCAACCACGTGTGTCCATCAACGACACAAACAATATCATGGAACCTGAGTGTCCAACACCGACACTCAAAACATCATGAAAATCTGTGTCCGGCATCGACACGTAAATCCTCATATCTCAAGTGCCGCATACTCATATCAGCCCTTATATCTATCTCATCTCAGACACCGCATCCTCAGATCAGTCCTTATATCCATCTCATGTCATTACTCCAAAACGGTATCCTCTGGATATCCGCCGGGCTCTATATAATCACCGGTAGGTATTTTTCCCCTGCCAGGCTCACTGCTTAACAATACGAGTCTTCTTGCCCCGGGGTACCTCACTGGATCCACCATGTACCCGCAGACGGTGCCTACCGCTTCTCGAATCAGGTATACTCACTGCTCAGATCCAAGAAAACTCATGGTGGACACCTCGAAATATCATATTAAGAGAAACCGCATTTTTAAAACTATATACAATTTCTTTTGAAATTAAACTACGGTTCTCAAATCCAGAGATCTCATAAAAACAGCATCTCAATGCATAAAACCATAAAGTACGATGTATGCAACATAGAGTGGTAATATAAGCATATCGAGTATATCATGCAAGCATGTCAAGTTATAATACTGAACAATGAATGTACTTTTACGGTTAAGAATAATATCATGATGGGGCAGTTCTACTGTGTAAGTAGTATAGCAATTACCGATGATGAATGTGTGTGAGCCGGCAATCTTTGTACGTATAACATGCGCATCAACGGTAATTGTGCAGGTGTACTAGCAGTTGATATCATATAACATTAAATACGGGAAACATGATAGGTATCACATGAGGAATAATCCAACATAAATATGAACTATAATAAGATAACCTCTTTATGTCAACGATCCCGTCTCATAGTATCAAGTGTCGCAATATCATCGATCATCATTCTCAATTCATGAGCGCGGATCAAACATTCGGTAAATGCATCGCGTACGATAATCAATCATACGGTGTCACAAACAGAGTAGGGAATCTATCATCATATTCACCAGCAAAGGTAGGGATCTATAATCTCGTACGGCATACCTTATCAATCACATGACACATCTATATCAATCTTATATCATGTCATCGTGCATATACATCATATCTTGTTAATCTCAAGTCATATCGATCTCGATCTCATATCCTACCATTATCAACTCATTACTTGTCCTCTTTCAATTCATACTTATCATGATTCACTTTCTCATTTCATATTCTCGTATATCAATCCGAATAATCTATATCTATCATCTTAATATCCCACATCATGTTATCTTATATACCTATATCATATTATCAAGCCAATATATATTCATTAGTGTCAACTTTTATCATATCATATCTTAATAAATCCTATAATCATGTTATCTTCAGTTCGTAGCATGTCCTTTATCAAAATTATAATTTAAATAACATACTTTCCATATCAATGGTTATGGGGGTTCTATACGCCATCCACCCGACTTCCCCCATAGATATAAATCTACTCACCTGCTAAACTCCTCGCTTAGCCGAATTCGATGTGCTTCGTCATCTCGGAAGTCCACGCGAAGGTACCTACAAACAATACACAATCGCAATTCTATTAAAATCAATATCCGAAAACCAATACGGCACACGGATTGCCTATAGGTTAGAACATATAGCCTACACATGCAAAATCAACCAAATAACCCACGTTCGTTGACGTACAAACGTCCAATGATGGAAATCCAAACTCAAATCTAAAAACCATATTTCAGAAATCGGAAAAAGAAATTCAGCAACATGAGAATTCACTCCCAGATTTTACCCTATGCCAAACTAAGCTATTTTGCATATGGGGTTGCTCTAGATATCAGATAACAATGCCACACACCAAAAATCACAAGATTCCACCACGACATGGCCGTAATTTGCGGCCACATGGAATAAATCTGCGGCTAGAAAAGAAGGTGAGGGGCTCGGGTTTCTATGGTAGGTTACTGATTGCCTGCCCGTCTCTCCGTAATCGCTAAATAATTTTTAGTGTCTCCGGGTTATAGCAGATCTCAGTATACTCTCACAAAATCCATAAAATACGATATTGGGGAATTTCTAAGTTCTTGTTTAGGTTTCTAGTATCTGTTCTTGGTCCAGAAATTATCACCCAAGTCTTGCAAACACTCACTACATCTCACTTTACTACTTAACATTAACTTGAAAATTTCCAAGATCACATAACCTAATTAAATCAAATTCTAAACTAAACTAGGATATATAAACACAAATAATAATCTAGAAGTGAAGGGATTACCTCATTTGTCAACTTAGGAAAATTCTTGAGTTGCCCCAAGTCTTCAAAATCCACACTTGATTGGTTCAAAAGGTTTAGAATAGGCTTGTGCATTTTTATTGTGAAGGTGGCATGGGGTTTAGGTTATGAATTGGAGATGATGGATGGAGGTAGAGAGGGATGAAGGAAATGATGAAAAGGATGAAGAAATGAAGAAGGAAGAAGAATGGAGAAGTAGTCAAAGGTCTCTCTCTCTCTCTCTCTCTCGCTCTCTCGCTCTCTTAAGCTCACTCTCCCTTACCCTCACTCTCTCACAAATATCTTCTTTGTTTTCTTTCTCTTTTTGTTTTTCACTCATAACATCTCTTTTCTTTTCTTTTTTTCTTTCACAAAACTCACAATTCACAAACACAAATGAATAACATGCACATGACATGGTGCACTGGCCATGTAAAAATGTAAAAATACGGATTTGGCCAAATCACGATTAGTAGTGCACTAATCAAGTTTAATTTAAATTTGCATATCATTAATTATAAAAATGCCAAAATCCGATAAATATCATTATAATAAATAAATCATTTTAATCTCCGATTATTTTCCAAATATTGGTATATACTTATACCATTTTACGAACAACCCCTATTCGCAAATCGAATAGTTTTCGCGAAATATATTATTTTAATATTAAATTTCCAAAAATAATATATTATATTTCTGAAATGTTACAGTCTTCCCCCCTTAAACAAATTCGGTCCCCGAATTTAAATTTAAATCCCCAAATACTAAAACATTTCAATAATCAGCTCAAGTCAACGGGGCTCCAAAATCACGGAAGATATAGAAATACCACAGCGCATCATGTGCGTCTGAAAACGAGTAAGAAACTCAAAATCAAACTCCGTCAAGTATCACGCAATCACTGGAGTTATAATAGAGATGCCAAATCTGGAAATCCACTGCTGAAATCCAAATATACTATACTCAAATAATAATACGTAAATAGTACGGATACTCGTATAATCCTCTAAAGCTGAATAAAACATATGCAAAATCTTTTCCAAATCGCCATGCTATGGCTCACAGCACATGTGGCGGAAGTCCTTTGTAAAGTGGTAAATATATATACTTATATATGTTTCGCTTAAATTATACAACTAGCCTTTTTGAAATATCCCAGAAGGTTCTCTTATAAAATTTCGTGTCACTCGCGGACACGTAGGAAATAGCGAAACTATAGCTCCATTTTGAAAACCTTTTGGTAACTTTTCATGCATGCAAAAGTAATCAGGCACTGTCCTCAGACCAGTCCTGCTCGGCTACTATACAATATAATATCAATCATCAAAACGCGATACCCATAAATAAAATCAGCCTCAAAAGGCGTATCCAACATCACGTGCGTCTGGTGCGCACGGAAATCAAATCCAATATAAAGTGCCACAACATGCACAAAAGCAAAACTAAGTGCAACGGGTATGCACAAAAGCATCTGTCCAGTATTGTATTGTAAATTGTATTGTTGTATTGTATTGTAAACTGTATAGATTGTATGTTTGGATGACTGACCGAAACCATGATATCAGTAAACGGATGTAACTGGAGAATCATGTATGTAACTGTAGAATCATGGATGTAACTGTATAATCATGTAAATGGAATATATATCCATGGTTCGGTTCAGTCAAGTTGATAAATTGAATAATGGATTCATAGATTCATGTTGAATTGTAATATTGTAGATTGTAGATTGTAGATTGTACTAGGGTTCCTAGGCACTCTTGTGAAGGTTCATAAGGAATCAAACATGCCCGGATAAAATTTTAGACGTGCCGAACAACCCAAAGTCGGGATCATAGCTAGATTATTAGGGTTTAACATGCAAGTAAACATCTTTACTACTAAGCGTGAGGGATTACAACCTTTGTAGTCTGCTCCTTCGCTTCATAAGCTCCGAGTAGAATTCCCTTCGCCGCGATCCACGATCTCCCGGACTCAAGAGAAGATCCACGACTCGAACGATCCATGCTAGCTTGTAGTGTCAGGTTTCTCCGATGATCTACGTCGAAATTGCTATAACTCAACCTCTCTCACTCTAAAGAGGTGAACACCCTAATCTAATGGGCTAAATTAGACAAGGATGATGGAGTAGTATTTATGCTTTCTTTTTATATCATATTCTCACAAGAAATCATCACAAAAGGAAAATCTAGTGAGCTTTCTCAAAGCTTAAGAGAGAAGAAGATGATGAATAAATGAGATAATCATTTTGTGATGAATAGTAGAAAAGAATATATGATTGATCATGGAACCATGGTCAAGGATGAGAAGGTTAACCTTTGTAGAGAATAAACTAGGGCTAGGGTTTGGTTAGGTTAGATAATGAGTCATAAGATAATATCAACCATAATATCTTACACTTGACAAAAGGAAATCTTTCTAGAATGTGCAAGAAAGAGCTAACCCTAATCAAACCCTAACCTTGCTTTATCTCTACTAATCAAGTTCCATTATCAATCATATCATGTCACAATAATATATATCACATATATATATTATATATTTGCAACAAAAGAAAATAATACAATTAACATATATCGCATATATATCAATGTATTATCCGGTGAGAAAATGAAATAATAAAGCGAGCCAATATTAGATAATGTAATACAATATATCATATATATTATTATACATTAAATCATCGAATCAACACTTGATCCGACAATCCGGCTATATCGAATATAACCGACTAATATATCATGTAAGTATTCATCGAATCAACACTTGATCCGATGACCCGGTTCATATCTAAATATCGCAAGAATATAATACGGTATCTCATATCGCATTATCCTCAGTCCTGGGCATATCACATATGTGTCTCTACTCCGTTTTGCCTGAGCCAAGAAACCTCTGTGTAGGACTCTAAAGAATCGTCAATACGCCGGTAGCAGGTGATGATCATATCAAACACCCACAAGCTGCAAGTGGTCAGCTAAACGTAACAGCCACCCAGGTATTGAGCGATCAGAAGATCAACAAGCTAGCATGTACGTTCTCCTATGAATCCTAATCAGTAACACTCCCGTACAGTCCGGTCTCTTCGTCTGATATGTCGCATATCAAGTCTAGGAGTGGTATACGTCAGACTCCAGTAACCGATAAGTCGTGTCGATGTGAGGCTCATAACAGGTCGAGAAACTACTAGTAACACTTACCAGTAAATCTCTATATCAGCCCTGGCCAGGGACTTCCAGTTATAGCCAATCGAACACGGCACAACATCAACTCCCTATACCGAGAGAGACGAATCCCCTTCTATCGCTCATTGCCTCCATGTGATTCAGGACTGCACCCAAAAGCCACCGTTTCGCACGCCCGCTTGGACGTGGTAAGGTGGAAATCAAAACACAGTGGGAATCACACAAGACTCTATGACGATCTCGGGTCTACAGACTACCATGTACCAGTGTCACTGGAGAACTGCCATCTGACGTGTGGTATATCACTATCTGGGAGTTCTCGGCGAGTCCGTATAGTGTACTCAGTCTCCACCGAGCACCCATACACCATCTATGATGTCAAACACCGATGGATATGGGATCATCCATCGCCCATCATATGGGTCAAGATGCGTATACGCTAGTCTACTCTGGTGTATGATGCCCTGTCTCGATATACCCTCGACTAGGAATAGTTATAGGATGTACTCATCGACTACTCTGTCCCCACTATTATGATCTCATCATAGTCCCAGTAGTCGAGTACAGATCCTAAGGGCTTTATCAAAATGTGAGAGAAAGATAGTAAACCAATACAAATCAACATGTTAAGATAAAGGAAAACCAAATAGCATACTATCATGACGAGCAAGAAAGTCCTCTCTATATATATCCAAGCATCCATTATAATATACATCATATGTACAACAATGGCCTCTAGGGCATATACATGACTAACAATCTCCCACTTGCACTAAGGCCAGCTGCTGTAGTATCTCATACCTAGCATCCCGAATAATCTCTCAAACTGTATCTGGGGAATGGCCTTCGTGAGTGGATCCGCAGTGTTGTCCTTCGTATCTACTCTCCTGACCTCGATCTCTCGGCGATCAACTATCTCCCTGATCAGGTGATACCGCCTCAGAATATGTATGGACTTCTGATGGGACCTGGGTTCCTTGGCCAAAGCCACAGCTCCATTGTTATCGCAATACAGAGGTATTGGATGCTCAATGGATGGAACCACACCAAGTTCATTAATGAACTTCTTTATCCAGACAGCCTCTTTGGTAGCATCGTTGGCAGCGATGTATTCAGCCTCCATCGTCGAGTCTGCAACGGTATCATGTTTGGAACTCTTCCAACATACCGCCCCTCCATTAAGGGTAAAGACAAATCCCGAGTGCGACTTAGAGTCGTCCTTATCACTTTGGATGCTGGAATCGGTAAAGGACGCCACCTGGAGTTCTCCGTTACCATACACCAAGAACATCTCTTTAGTCCTTCGCAAGTACTTGAGAATGTTCTTCACAGCTGTCCAGTGACTCTCTCCAGGATCTGCTTGATACCGACTCACTACACTTAGTGAGTATGCTACATCGGGTCTGGTACATAGCATCGCATACATGATAGAGCCTACTGCCGAAGCATAGGGTATCCCTTGCATGCGAGCTCTCTCCAAATCAGTCTTGGGAGACATCTCTTTGGAGAGAGTGAGTCCAGAGATCGTGGGTTGGTTGCCACGCTTGGATTCTTCCATACTAAACCTCTTTAGTATGGTGTGAATGTACCTGGATTGGGACAATCCCAGTATCCGTTTAGATCTATCTCTATAGATCATGATTCCCAATATGCAGAAGGCATCACCTAGATCTATCATTGAAAATCTTTATGATAAGAAGAGCTTGACTGATTGCAGCATAGGAATATCATTTCCTATCAAGAGTATGTCATCCACATACAATACGAGGAAGACAACCTTACTCTCTGCTACCTTCTTATAGATACAAGGTTCATCTATATTTTTGATGAAGTCAAACTCTTTGACTACAACATCAAAACAGATGTTCCAACTCTGCGATGCTTGCTTTAACCCATAAATGGATTTAAGCAGCTTGCACACCTTTCCGCTGCTCCAACTATCTACGAAGCCCTCTGGCTGAGTCATGTACACGCACTCTTCTAAATCACCATTTAGAAAGGCGGTCTTAACATCCATTTGCCAGATTTCGTAGTCATGGTATGCAGCAATGGAAAGTAAGATTCGGATGGACTTAAGCATAGCCACTGGAGAAAAGGCTTCGTCATAATCCATACCTGGTCTTTGACGAAAACCCTTTACAACAAGTCTAGCTTTGAAAGTCTCAACTTTTCCATCTACACCAAATTTCTTTTTAAAGATCCACTTTCTCCCAATGGGTTTTACCCCTTCAGGAGCATTTTCCAAAGTCCATACTTTGTTGGTGTACATGGATTCCATCTCAGATCGCATTGCATCCATCCATTTCACAGAGTCACCACTCGTGATGGCTTGCTCGAAAGTAGTCGGGTCATCATCTTCCATGATGCAATCCTCGCTTCCACCATCAATGAGAAAACCGTAGTATCTCTCAGGTGGACGAGAAACCCTGCTAGATCGGCGGAGAGGCTGGGGTTCATCGGGTACTACTGAATCCTCTGGCTCCACTAAATCATCTGTCATAGTTTGTGTTGCCGGAACTTCTTCCATTTCTACCTCATTGCCATTAATTTCTTTCATAAGAAATCCCTTTTTCTAAAATGGTGGCATGTCGAGAAACAAACACCTTTTGTTCCTCGGAGTAGTAGAAGATATACCCTCGCGAATGTTTGGGATATCCAATAAACTTACATAGGACAGATCTTGCTCGAGCTTGTCCGGATTTTGTGTTTTTACATAGGCCGGACAACCCCATATCTTAACATACATAAGAGATGGTCTCTTCCCTTTCCATATCTCATATGGAGTGATAGGCACTGATTTGGTAGGAACCATATTCAATAGGTGTATGGCTGTCTCAAGTGCATACCCCCAGAAAGAAATAGGCAACTCAGCCTCACTCATCATGGAGCGCACCATATCTAATAGGGTGTGATTCCTCCGTTCTGATACACCGTTGTGCTGTGATGTATAAGGAGGAGTAAGCTGAGAGAGAATCCCATTCTCTTTTAGATAATCTAGGAACTCTTTGCTTAAGTATTCTCCTCCTCGATCAGATCGAAGGATCTTAATACTTTTGCCCGTTTGGTTCTCTACTTCGTGCTTATATTCTCTGAATTTCTCAAAAGCTTCAGACTTGTGTTTCATCAGGAACACATCTGTATCTAGAGAGATCGTCAGTGAATGTAATGAAGTAGGAAGAATCATTCCTGGAATGCGTAGATATGGGACCGCATACATCACTATGTACCAGTCCTAAGAGTTCGGTAACTCTTTCTCCGTGTCCACTAAACGGAGCTTTGGTCATTTTTCCTTTGAGACATGAATGGCAAGTATCATAAGATGATAATTCGAACGGGTTCAAATATCCATCCTTATGTAACTTAGCTAATCGTGTCGCATTGATATGACCAAGTCTACAATGCCACAAGAAGGATTCGTTCATATCTGAACTTTTCCTCTTGTGTGTGTTTTGTATATTGAGGACTGTATTTTGATTGAGAATGAATATTCCATTATGTAACGAGCCTGATGCAATCAACTTTTGATTTAGGAAGATGTTCATAATATTATCCTGTACTACAAAATTATATCATTCTTTACTTAATAAAGAAACTGATAAAATATTGCACATCATGTTCGGTATATAATAGCACTCATTCAGAATCAGTGAATTACGACTTGGCAATACTAAGTGATATTCGCCAACTGCCTTGGCTGCAATACTTGCACCATTCCCTACTTGAACGGAATGATCACCTTTTCCCAGTTCTCTACCTTTCCATAGCCCATGTAACAATTTACATATATGGGATCCTGATCCGGTATCTAATACCCAGGACATAGGGTGAACTGAGAAACAGTTCTCAATAACTAACACACCTGAAGAAGATGCATCAACATGCATGTTCTTTTGGGCGGCTTGAGAATCCAGATATTCTGTTATTCCTTATTCAGTCTTATAACTCTTATAAGAAAGAACGGGTCCAACGTTCCCTGCTCAGTATAATAAGCGGGTTCAGTCAATACATCCATATTATTATCTTGATTAAGGCCTGACATGGTCGCTACCTGGAGAGAGAGAGAAGAAAACACTTTAGCGTATGCTCTTGCAAGATTAGATTAGTTATTATCTTATCTAATCAGGATGTCTCCCACTGTTTTTATCAAATCTTCCTTCAAACCCTAAAAGGTAAGATTAGCCGGGATTAATTACACCCTACAATTTCGTCAATCTTTCAGCCAGATCAGTGTCGGTACTTTGAGGGAGGTTCCCCGTGCTTTCGCACAGACCTAATTAAAGCAAACCTCATTTTTCCCAGAGGCGTAGCCCCGTTAACACCTTTCTAGACACCTACTTGATCGGCTAATTCTCCTGTATAAAACTCTCCCAGGAGTAACTCTTACTCGCAGTGGGTATCGGGATCCAACTATCTCATAGGAGGTGTGCAATCTCATTGCAAATTTCAACACTTGAAATTCCCGATAATTTTTTTCCCCTAGCGTCCCATGACCTTGACGAAGGTCAAACTACCCATAGGGCGCTAGTCAAGTTCAACCCGTTCATTTCTTAATTGAATTAAACCCACCCGTACGACCCTTGACGAAGGCCAAACTATGTCGTACGAATACCCTAATCCAATCGCATCGTATGCTAACAGATAAGCACTAGTTAGCTACCGTACACTACGCCTTGACGAAGGCCAAACTACCGCAGCACGAATACTAAGTAGTACTTATCTGAAATGACGGAGGGCTATGCAGGTTTTTCAGAAAACCTTGAGCGTAATGAACTTGATATCGTTGTAGAATCATGTGGTTTTTGAAAAAGGAGTGTTTTGAGGCTTTTCTAGTTTCGCTAAAGAGGTCACTCCCAGTGAAGGGATCTCGGCTCTTTCCCCATCGAATAAGGTGCAGGATATATCATATATACCGCTATGCAAAGCAAGAATTATATAAGCTGTCAAAAACTAAACCGTGAGTTTGTAGCATCTGCCAGTTTCGCTAAAGAGGTCACTCCCGGTGAAGGGATCTCGTCTCTTTCCTCATCGAATAAGGTGCAGGGTATATCATATATACCGCTATGCAAAGCAAGACTGTAGCTACCCTTTTTTATAAAGTTTTGATTCTACAACATCTTTTAGGTTTCTTTTCTTTTTATTAATCTCATTAATAAAATCCCATCAGCTTATGCTTCCTAAGCATCACAGAAGAAACGAAAGCAGTAATATTTCTATATCAGCATATATATATATAGTATAAGCATTCGTCCCAGGCAGTAATATGATCTCATCACAGAACATTGCAGCAGAAGAACATATATGAAATATTGGATATACTAAGACGTCCATGTTTTCAATACGAGCCTGTATAAAACACGGATTCCACGGTCACGACGAATAGCCAAACCCACATCCCAAGACCCCTACGAGAGCGGCAAGTAACACTGCCAATTCTACGGTTAGGAGACCCGGTCTCGACTCCTCGAGATGGCCTCCCACTGGACCCTAGAACCCGGTTACTTATGCTCCCCTCCTTGGGTCTACCTAATGCGGAAAAGTAAATAATATACACTGGTGACATCAATCTCATCCCGGAAGTGCCCCAATAAAAGAATATTACATACAAATGAATTTTACATGAATGAAAATAAAAACCCTCATCTCACATAAAACCCCCGGCTATTCAGAACACGACGATCCAATATAACATATCACAGCAACACATAATATCACATATCATCAACGTAAGTAAGTATACATACACCGGTCGTCGTTGACGTATAGCAACGAAAACCGGCAATACAACTACATACTACACTTACGGTCACAGAAAAGAAATTGTAAAACTACAATATTTGGAATCCATAATCACTTTAGACATCGTAAATCCGAAATATCACATACTTCGCATTTCATGCCTAACTATATGAATTCCACATATTGTATCACATTCCAGATAAATAGACAGTGTTAAACTTTCCGAACAGATAATCAAATACCCAAAATTTCCTAAATAGCTCAACACTTGAGCGGAATTCAAATAATCCCAGAAACTGTCGCAGTACCGATGATCCATCCATAGAAGGGTCAAGCCAACGCCTCATATGTGGCACGCCGTACTGTCCCAAACACTAAGGTTTATAGACAGTTTAGGACGGTCACATAATCGAGTTAAGGTTTGTGTTCTTCTAGAGGGTCCACCACGTTACTTGCACATTTTTCCGAAAGATTTAAACCCGATAAAAATTCAACACTTGAAAGTTTTTCATGCCGGGAAAAAGTGAGTTAATGATATCCGCTCGAACATTTTAACAGTTTCTAAATATCCGGAAAACATAACAAAATTAAATTTTCCGATCGAATCAATTGATTAAAAAATAAATCCCAGAATACTCAACACTTGAGTCAGATTAAAAATACCCAGAAAATATAACTTGCAGAAATATAGATTACTGTGCAAAAAGATAGGTTAAAGGCCACTGTACGGCCGCGGATCCGCGGCCCAAGCAAGGATTGGCCGCGGTTCCGCGGCGGTCCGTACGTTTTACCCTGTCGTTTTTCACAGTTATTCTTATAATTTCCTGCTGGTATTTTTAATCATTTTTAATTCTGAAAAATCACAGTTTTTGAAAAATATCCAGAGAGGGGTTTTATTTCGTTGTATCGGATTCGATCGGAGTTTTAATTTCGTATACACGTCGCCTAATGCTATAGCTAGGCTCTGATACCACTGTAGGGTTCCTAGGCACTCTTGTGAAGGTTCATAAGGCATCAAACATGCTCGGATAAAATTTTAGACGTGCCGAACAACCCAAAGCCGGGATCTTAGCTAGATTATTAGGGTTTAACATGCAAGTAAACATCTTTACTACTAAGTGTGAGGGATTACAACCTTTGTAATCCGCTCCTTCGCTTCATAAGCTCCTAGTAGAAGTCCCTTCGCCGTGATCCACGATCTCCCAGACTCAAGAGAGGCTCCACGACTCGAACGATCCATGCTAGCTTGTGGTGTTCCGTTTCTCCGATGATCTACGTCGAAGTTGCTATAACTCAACCTCTCTCACTCTAAAGAGGTGAACACCCTAATCTAATGGGCTAGATTATATGAGGATGATGGAGTAGTATTTATGCTTTCTTTTTATATCATATTCTCACAAGAAATCATCACAAAAGGAAAATCTAGTGAGCTTTCTCAAAGCTAAAGAGAGAAGAAGATGATGAATAAATGAGATAATTCTTTTGTGATGAATAGTAGAAAAGAATATATGATTGATCATGGAACCATGGTCAAGGATGAGAAGGTTAACCTTTGTAGAGAATAAACTAGGGCTAGGGTTTGGTTAGGTTAGATAATGAGTCATAAGATAATATCAACCATAATATCTTACACTTGACAAAAGGAAATCTTTCTAGAATGTGCAAGAAAGAGCTAACCCTAATCAAACCCTAACCTTGCTTTATCTCTACTAATCAAGTTCCATTATCAATCATATCATGTCACAATAATATATATCACATATATATTATATATTTGCAACAAAAGAAAATAATACAATTAACATATATCGCATATATATCAATGTATTATCCGGTGAGAAAATGAAATAATAAAGCGAGCCAATATTAGATAATGTAATACAATATATCATATATATTATTATACATTAAATCATCGAATCAACACTTGATCCGACAATCCGGCTATATCGAATATAACCGACTAATATATCATGTACCGATTCATCAAATCAACACTTGATCCGATGGCCCGGTTCATATCTAAATATCGCGAGAATATAATACGGTATCGCATATCGCATTATCCTCGGTCCTGCGCATATCACATATGTGCCTCTACTCCGTTTTGCCTGAGCCAAGAAACCTCTGTGTAGGACTCTAAAGAATCGTCAATACGCCGATAGCAGGTGATGATCATATCAAACACCCACAAGCTGCAAGTGGTCAGCTAAACGTAACAGCCACCCAGGTATTGAGCGATCAGAAGATCAACAAGCTAGCATGTACGTTCTCCTATGAATCCTAATCAGTAACACTCCCGTACTGTCCGGTCTCTTCGTCTGATATGTCGCATATCAAGTCTAGGGGTGGTATACGTCAGACTCCAGTAACCGATAAGTCGTGTCGATGTGAGGCTCATAACAGGTCGAGAAACTACTAGTAACACTTACCAGTAAATCTCTATATCAGCCCTGGCCAGGGACTTCCAGTTATAGCCAATCGAACACAGCACAACATCAACTCCCTATACCGGGAGAGACGAATCCCCTTCTATCGCTCATTGCTTCCATGTGATTCGGGACTGCACCAAAAAGCCACCGTTTTGCACGCCCTCTTGACGTGGTAAGGTGGAAATCAAAACACAGTGGGAATCACACAAGACTCTATGACGATCTCGGGTCTACAGACTACCCTGTACCAGTGTCACCGGAGAACTGCCATCTGACGTGTGGTATATCACAATCTGGGAGTTCTCGGCGAGTCCGTCCAGTGTACTCAGTCTCCACTGAGCACCCATACACCATCTCTGATGTCAAACACCGATGGATATGGGATCATCCATTGCCCATCATATGGGTCAAGATGCGTATACTCTAGTTTACTCTGGTGTATCGATACCCTGTCTCGATATACCCTCAACTAGGAACAGTTATAGGATGTACCCATCGACTACTCTGGCCCCACTAGTATGATCTCATCATAGTCCCAGTAGTCGAGTACAGATCCTAAGGGCTTTATCAAGATGTGAGAGAAAGATAGTAAACCAATACAAGTCAACATGTTAAGATAAAGGAAAACCAAATAGCATACTATCATGACGAGCAAGAAAGTCCTCTCTATATATATCCAAGCATCCATTATATTATACATCATATCTACAACAATGGCCTCTAGGGCATATACATGACTAACATGTACTTGAATCATATTCAAGTCAGATTATAATGAGACTCAATCTGAATCAAACAATTAGAAAAGTAAATTGAAGTCCTGATTGTTTTGATGTTATCGGTAACCGCTGCACATGGGCGGCAGGATTTGCATCTTTTTCAAAGATGATTACCGTATTGATAACACCGTTGTTAAGTTGTCTACCTTATATAGGCAAGCACCCATATCTCCGGCTCCCTGAGGCTCAAGAGACTGGTCCCGCTTAAACCTATGTTTACTAGGGTCCTTAAGGTAATTTATAGAACTTGAGGGGGTTTTATGTAAAAATACTTTGTAAAGTTTTTAAAATACACCCCAAGTATTTATTATCGTCTTTAGAGTTGTAATAAATTTAGATTTTTTATTTGTGATATTTCTAATGAGAATATCATATTTTCATGATAAATGGTATTTATTTGTAATATTGGTTTTGTATGGAATTCATGGTATTTTAAGGTAAATTGATTCTTGTGATTTTTAGAAAAAGATGGAATATTTATATCATAACAAAATAGGTATTTTAATGATAAATATACATATATTTATACAAAAATAATTTTAATATATATTTTATATTCTAAAAATCTCATTTTCTTAAGATGTCGTATTCCGAATGCTCCTTGCGGGGCTCTGAATCTCGCACTACTAAGCCCGAGGATGTGCGATAATCTGCACCATCCCAAACAGGTTCCCCAAAATAGGTTGTAGCGGCGCTTTGCAAAGATTTGTATAAATACTAAATCCTTTAGAAAAAGGTTTTGTTAAGTAAATGGTATTAAAATGAAATTGTGTCGTTTTCGCATATTCTATGTTCCCAAGAGTATTGTGCTATGTTATATATGAATGTGTGAGAAGGTAGGTCATTACCTCGTGATCTACTTAAAGGTATAGCAAGTTTTGTGATGCTATATGTAGAATTGAAACTATGTGGTATTTAAATGAAAATAAGGTAAAATGAAATAGCAATTACTTTTGATTATGAAACTTGATCAATATGGTTGATTAGTGTTTAATAGTCAACATGAAAAGGTTCAAGCATAATTGCATTAATGATAAGTGAAGTTTTATAAAGAAACCGAATCGAAAATCGGATTTGTTCCGATTCCGTCGGATTTTGTAATTCCGTATTTTTATAATAGAATAGAGAATATAGAATGGGGACTTATGGTTTTAGGACAACCAGGAGAGGGAGAAGGATCGGGAGGAGTCGCCGGTATGTCGTTTCGTCGCCGGGAACTCCTAGAGTCGTCGTCAGAATTTCCGCCGGAGAATTCGCCGGAGCTTTGCCTTTTGCTCGCTTCGATTGCACACAAGGTTTCTAGCGAATTCTTGAGAGTTGGCTCAGAGTTTTGGGGTGAGGGGTAGTGTGTAGGGTTGGTATTTATAGGGTTAGGCTAGAGTTAGGGAAGGTGAAGAGTTTTAAATTAAAAAATGTAAAAATATATGAAAATTCATTAAAAATGGAGTAAAAGAGGTATTCAAAGCTCTCTAGAAACGATCTGAACATTAAAAGTATGCAGGGGGTATGAGAAGACCAAGAGGCAGGATTTTTATGTTGGGGACTCGGTCGTCCGGCCGAGTCCGGCCGGCGGTGCCGGCCCTAGTCGAAGGTCAGGGAGGTGGGGGGTCATCTGGTGTAGCCTCTGGTACATTTATTTTTTCAGGTGTAGTGTGAAAATTTGGAGTTATCACGTGTTGACTGTTGGACTTCTTAAAAAATTTAAAACAAAATAAAATTAAAAATAATGTGGGGCATGGGATTTGAACTCTGGTGGCTTGGCTCAATAGTGCAAGGTATTACCAATGAGCCACAAGCTCCTTCTTGTAATTAAATTGCTAACTAATTACTTATCTTGTGCTCAGGAAATAAATACCCCTTTATGGATTTTTTGGAAAAAAAATTGTAAGAACTTGTACAGGAAATTTAGGATTGTTACATTCTACCCTCCTTATAAAAATTTCGTCATGATTCAAGAAATATGAAAGATAAGATTCAAGGAACATGATTGTAAAGAATGTTTTAGTTGCTGGTTCTTGTGTTATATTGCTTAGGTTGTTCACGCAGAACAGAACTGCATGATAGAGTTTCATACAGCTAGGACCTGCATGGGCCACCAACAAAACCTGTCACGCCCCGCTTCCGAGTGTACGGGCAGAAGACGCTACGTATTTACTCTGAAGTAAATACGCTAAGTGTATCTAAGCAATGTAAAAGTAAATCCACAAGAGACAAGATATAATCAAAACAGCAACTTTATTTATTCACATTCTTTCTGTACAATACATGAAAAGTAAATACAACTGATAAAAAGCAAAGCCTAAATAATAGCATAACAGAAATGAAAAGTACTGAATGGAAAGTGTACAATGAACTAGAGCTTGGGGTCTTCACTGAATTGGTCCAAGTCTTCAGCAGTGGGCTCGATCTCTGACGTGTCCAGATCACCTGGCGACATTCAAAGAAGAAATAAAGAGAATGTCGTCAGCGAACAAATCACTCTGTAAGTCCCAAAGATAAGGGAGAAGTAGGATAGACAGAATAAGAAGGTAACTTTTAATGTTGTATTATATTTTTATAGTGTTGTGTTAACGCTGTTGTTTGTAGCTTGGTACAGAAGATACCAGTGTATACGAGAGGAGTCCCACTTACACCGGAGACTTTGGTAACCCGTTGTACAAGGCTCCATCGATAATACCACGGAACAACGACATGGATATAATTACGTCTTAAGTGACCATCTCGTACCACCTTTAACATATTCTGTAGCAGTCTACCCCTTAAACCTCGTGTTATCTTGATTGTATTGTTGTATTGTATTGTAAACTGTATAGATTGTATGTTTGGATGACTGACCGAAACCATGATATCAGTAAACGGATGTAACTGGAGAATCATGTATGTAACTGTAGAATCATGGATGTAACTGTATAATCATGTAAATGGAATGTATATCCATGGTTCGGTTCAGTCAAGTTGATAGATTGAATAATGGATTCATGAATTCATGTTGAATTGTAATATTGTAAATTGTAGATTGTAGATTGTAGATTATACTTTAATCATATTCAACTCAGATTATAATGAGACTCAAACTGAGTCAGACAATTAGAAAAGTAAATTGAAGTCCTGATTGTTTTGATGTTATCGGTAACCGCAGCACATGGGCGACAGGATTTGCGTATTTTTCAAAGACGGTTGCCGTATTGATAACACCGTTTTTAAGTTGTCTACCTTAGATAGGCAAGCACCTATATCTCCGGCTCCCTGAGGCTCAAGAGACTGGTCCCGCTTAAACCTAAGTTTACTAGGGTCCTTAGGGTAATTTATAAAACTTGAGGGGTTTATGTAAAAATACTTTGTAAAGTTTTCAAAATACACCCCAAGTATTTATTATCTTCTTTAAAGTTGTAATAAATGTAGATTTTATATTTGTGATATTCTAATAAGAATATCCTATTTTCATGATAAATGGTATTTATTTGTAATATTGGTTTTGTATGGAATTCATGGTATTTTAAGGTAAATTGATTCTTGTGATTTTTAGAAAAAGATGGAATATTTATATCATAACAAAATAGGTATTTTAATGATAAATATACATATATTTATACAAAAATAATTTTAATATATATTTTAAATTCTAAAAATCTCATTTTCTTAAGATGTCGTATTTTAAATCTTTCGAAACCGAATGCTCATTGCGGAGGTCTAAATCTCGCACTACTAAGCCCGAGGATGTGCGATAATCCGCACCATCCCGAACGGGTTCCCCAAAATGGGTTGTAGCGGCACTTTACAAAGATTTGTATAAATACTAAATCCTTTAGAAAACGGTTTTGTTAAGTAAATGGTATTAAAAAGAAATTGTGTCGTTTCCCGTATTCTATGTTCCCAAAGGTATTGTGCTATGTTGTATATGAGTGTGTGAGGAGGTAGGTCATTACCTCATGATCTACTTAAAAGTATAGCAAGTTTTGTGATGTTATATGTAAAATTGAAACTATGTGGTATTTAAATGAAAATACGGTAAAATGAAATAGCAATTACTTTTGATTATGAAACTTGATCAATATGGTTGATTAGTGTTTAATAGTCAACATGAAAAGGTTCAAGCATAATTGTATTAAAGATAAGTGAAGTTTTATAAAGAAACCGAATCGGAAATCGGATTTGTTCCGATTCCGTCGGGGTTTGTAATTCCGTATTTCTAGAATAGAATAGAGAAGATAGAATGGGGACTTACAGGTTTAGGACAATCAGGAGAGGGAGAAGGATCGATAGGAGTCGCCGGTGCGTCGTTTCGTCGCCGGGAACTCTTAGAGTCGTCGTCGGAATTTCCGCCGGAGAATTCGCCGGAGCTTCGCCTTTCGCTCACTTCGATTGCACACAAGGTTTCTAGTGAATTCTTGAGAGTTGGCTCAGAGTTTTTGAGTGAGAGGGTAGTGTGTAGGTTTGGTATTTATAGGGTTAGACTAGGGTTAGGGTAGGTGAAGAGTTTTAAATTAAAAAATGTAAAAATATGTGAAAATTCATTAAAATGGAGTAAAAGACGTATTCAAAGCTCTCTGCAAACGATTTGAACATTTAAAGTATGCAGGGGGTATGAGAAGACCAAGAGGCAGGATTTTTATGTTGGAGACTCGGCCGTCCGGCCGAGTCCGGCCGGCGGCGCCGGCCCGAGTCGGAGGTCAAGGAGGCTGGGGGTCGTCTGGGGTAGCCTCTGGTACATTTAGTTTTTCAGGTGTAGTGGGAAAATTTGGAGTTATCACGTGTTGACTATTGGACTTCTAAAAAAAATTTAAAACAAAATAAAATTAAAAATAATGTGGGGTATGGGATTTGAACTCTGATGGCTTGGCTCAGCGGTGCATGGTATTACAAATGAGCCACAAGCTCCTTCTTTTAATTAAATTTATAATTAATTACTTATCTTGTACTCAGGCAATAAATACTCCTTTATGGATTTTTTGAAACTTTTTTTGTAAAAACTTGTATAGGAAATTTATGGTTGTTACATTCTACCCTCCTTATAAAAATTTCATCCTCAAAATTTATAAAAGGAAAGTGTAACAGATTCAAGAAAGTTTAGTGACTGAAGTACTGACAGTTTGTGAAAAAATAACAAGGTGGTGCAAGGGTTTTTAAAAATGTGAAAAATGTGTGAAGGAATGAAAGAATGCGAAGGTTTTAGTAAGATTGTAAAAGAGGTGGGGGAATTTTGGGTTAGGACAGATTCAAAGTATATGATTCAAGGAATATGAAAGAAAAGATTCAAGGAACATAATTGTAAAGAATGTTTTAGTTGCTAGTTATTGTGTTATATTGCTTAGGTTGTTCACGCAGAACAGAACTGCATGATAAAGTTTCATACAGCTCGGACCTGCATAGGCTACCAACAAAACCCGTCACACCCCGCTTCCGAGTGTACGGGCAGAGAATGCGACGAGGCCGCTACGTATTTACTCTAAAATTAATACGCTAAGTGTATCTAAACAATATAAAAGTAAATGCACAAGAGACAAGATATAATCAAAACAGCAAATTTATTTATTCATATTCTTTCTGTACAATACATGGAAAGTAAATACAACTGATAAAAAGCAATGCCTAAATAATGGCATAACAGAAATGAAAAGTACTGAATGGAAAGTGTACAATGAACTAGAGCTCGGGGTCTTCACTGAATTGGTCCAAGTCTTCAGGAGTGGGCTCGATCTCTGACGTGTCCAGATCACCTGACGACATTCAAAGAAGAAAGAAAGAGAATGTCATCAGCGAACAAATCGCTCGGTAAGTCCCAAAGATAAGGGAGAAGTAGGATAGACAGAATAAGAAGGTAACTTTTAATGTTGTATTATATTGTTATAGTATTGTGTTAACGCTGTTATTTGTAGCTTGGTACAGAAGATGTCAGTATATACGAGAGGAGTCCCACTTACACCGGAGACTTTGGTAACCCGTAGTACAAGGCTCGGTCAATAATACCAAGGAACAACGGCATGGATGTAATTACGTCTTAAGTGACCACCTCGTGCCACCATTAACATATTCCGTACCAGTCTACCCCTTAAACCCCGTGTTATCTTAATTGTATTGTTGTATTGTATTGTAAACTGTATAGATTGTATGTTTAGATGACTGACCGAAACCATGATATCAGTAAACGGATGTAACTGGAGAATCATGTTTGTAACTGTAGAATCATGGATGTAACTGTATAATCATGTAAATGGAATGTATATCCATGGTTCGGTTCAGTCAAGTTGATAGATTGAATAATGGATTCATGGATTCATGTTGAATTGTAATATTGTAAATTGTAGATTGTAGATTGTACTGGAATCATATTCTAGTCAGATTATAATAAGACTCAAACTGAGTCATACAATTAGAAAAGTAAATTGAAATCCTGATAGTTTTAATATTATCGGTAACCGCTGCACATGGGCGGCAGGATTTGCGTCTTTTTCAAAGAAGATTACCGTATTGGTAACACCATTGTTAAGTTGTCTACCTTGGATAGTCAAGCACCCATATCTCCGGCTTCCTGAGGCTCAAGAGACCGGTCCCGCTTAAACCTATGTTTACTAAGGTCCTTAGGGTAATTTATAGAACTTGAGGGGGTTTTATGTAAAAATACTTTGTAAAGTTTTCAAAATACACCCCAAATATTTATTATCGTCTTTAGAGTTGTAATAAATGTAGATTTTATATTTGTGATATTTAAAATGAGAATATCCTATTTTCATGATAAATGGTATTTATTTGTAATATTGGTTTTGTATGGAATTCATGGTATTTTAAGGTAAATTGATTCTTGTGATTTTTAGAAAAAGTTGGAATATTTATATCATAACAAAATAGGTATTTTAATGATAAATATACATATATTTATACAAAAATAATTTTAATATATATTTTATATTCTAAAAATCTCATTTTCTTAAGATGTCATATTTTAAATCTTTCGAGACCGAATGCTCCTTGCGGAACTCTGAATCTCGCACTACTAAGCTCGAGGATATGCGATAATCCGCACCATCCCGAACGGGTTCCCCAAAATGGGTTGTAGCGGCGCTTTGCAAAGATTTGTATAAATACTAAATCCTTCAGAAAACGGTTTTATTATGTAAATGGTATTAAATGAAATTGTGTCATTTTCGCATATTCTATGTTCCCAAGGGTATTGTGCTATGTTGTATATGAGTGTGTGAGGATGTAGGTCATTACCTCGTGATCTACTTAAAGGTATAGCAAGTTTTGTGATGTTATATGTAGAATTGAAACTATGTGGTATTTAAATGAAAATACGGTAAAATAAAATAGCAATTACTTTTGATTATGAAACTTGATCAATATGGTTGATTAGTGTTTAATAGTCAACATGAAAAGATTCAAGCATAATTGTATTAAAGATAGGTGAAGTTTTATAAAGAAACCGAATCGGAAATCGGATTTGTTCCGATTCCGTCGGGTTTTGTAATTCCGTATTTCTAGAATAGAATAGAGAAGATAGAATGGGGAATTATGGGTTTAGGACAACCAGGAGAGGGAAAAGGATCAGGAGGAGTCGCCGGTGTGTCGTTTCGTCGCCGGGAACTCCTAGAGTCGTCGTCGGAATTTCCGCCGGAGAATTCAGCGGAGCATAGCCTTTCGCTCACTTCGATTGCACACAAGGTTTCTAGTGAATTCTTGAGAGTTGGATCAGAGTTTTGGGGTGAGGGGATAGTGTGTACGGTTGGTATTTATAGGGTTAGGCTAGGGTTAGGGTAGGTGAAGAGTTTTAAATTAGAAAATGAAAAAATATATGAAAATTCATTAAAAATGGAGTAAAAGAGGTATTCAAAGCTCTTTGGAAACGATCTGAACATTTAAAGTATGCAGGGGGTATGAAAAGACCAAGAGGCGGGAATTTTATGTTGGGGACTCGGTCGTCCGGCCGAGTCGGACCGAGTCGAAGGTCAGGGAGGTGAGGGGTCGTCTGGTGTAGCCTCTGGTACATTTAATTTTTCAGGTGTAGTGGGAAAATTTGGAGTTATCACGTGTTGACTGTTGGACTTCTAAAAAAATTTAAAACAAAATAAAATTAAAAATAATGTGGGGTATGGGATTTGAACTCTGGTGGCTTGGCTCAACAGTGCAAGATATTACTAATGAGCCACAAGCTCCTTCTTGTAATTAAATTGCTAATTAATTACTTATCTTGTGCTCAGGCAATAAATACCCCTTTATGGATTTTTTGAAATTTTTTTTGTAAAAATATGTATAGGAAATTTAGGGTTGTTACACCACGGCTCAAAGGAGTCGTGCAAATAGGTTTTAGTTGGGTACAGTCCCGAGCCACATGGAGGTGGTGAGAGGATCGTCAGGGATTCATCTCTCCCGGTATTGGGAGTTGATGTCACGCGGTGCACAGGTGGCCATCACCATAAATCTTGGTCCAAGGTAGTCGAGAATTACTCATTTGGATCAGTAGTTTCTCAGTTGGTGATAGGCTTCATACCGACACGAAATATCGTGTTATTAGGGTCTGACTTTATCCACCTCCTAGAACCGATATGCGATACTCTTAGACAAACAGACTGGACTGTATGGAGATTGTTATGGACAGGCATAGTAGGGGTTCGGATGAGTTTTCTCATCGGCCTTCCTTTCGATCAATACCTGAGTAGCCGTTATGTACAGCTAGTGCCACTGACGTACTTGTGGTTAAACCCATGTTTCCCCCAATTAGAGGAAAGCTCTGTTTGAATTTCAAAAATTCAAGCAACGCTTCAATTCCCTTGCGCTGCGCGCAACGCGCCACGTGTCAAAAGCTGATACGTCTTTTCAGCGCCCAAGGCAGCGCGCCCAATCAGAGCAAGGCTCTATTTAAAACAAAATTAACGGAAGCAACGCTTCAGTTGCGCAAGCGCTGTGTGTCAGCACAGTTGCACAAACGCAGTTGCGCAGCGCTATGCGCTGCGCGACACGTGTCAGCGCAGTTGCGCAAACGCAGTTGCGCTGCGCTGTGCGCTGCGCGACACGTGTCAGCGCAGTTGCGCAAACGCAGTTGCGCAAACGCAGTTGCGCTGCGCTGTGCGCTGCGTGACACGTCAAGCGCTGGTGAGTTTGCGCCAAACAGAATTAAAATTCCAGTATGATCTTTCTGTTCTTGTTAAAACAAGAAGATTATCTTCTGTAAAACAGAAGCCCTTGGATCAAAAATCCAACGGTGGGGAAAATTCCCCAAATCACTCAGAGAATGATCTCTTTAACAAATTTAACAAATTTATGGGCACTATATAAGGGCCCCTAGACCCCAATTCAAAACACATCAAAATCAAAAAACAACAACACAGAGAGAATAGAGAAACTCAAGAAACAGAGAGACTCCTCTAAAGAACTCTGAGAAAAACTCAAAAAAGAGAGAAAGGTAAAACCTTTGAATAAAAAAGAAGAATTTCTTCTGAATAGATCGTTGATCTAAGAACAAGATCAATGATCTTCAATAAAAAAAAAATAACAAAGGCATTGCCTTTTTTATGAACCACTGGTTCTGGAATCTTAAAAGATTCTCCTCTTGAATCCGAAATTGGATTAAGATATAAAAATAGTGCCTTGCACTTGTATCTGCGCCATTGCACTCCTGGGTTGGCGCAAGCCACCAGAGAGCGCCGCGTGTCAGCTCCAGAATAACTTGCGCTATGCGCTTTTAAAAATAGAGCATTGCTCTTTGAAGTTAGCGCAACTCATCAGAGAGCGCCACGTGTCACAGCGCAACAGCGCAGCGCACTGCGCTAGCATGACACGTGTCACCTCCACATGCGCTTGCGCTCAATAATTGGCGCAAAGCGCCTGACAGGCCACATGGCCATTGTCAGTTTGATTAATGCACTGCATTATTTACAGAAGGGCCAAGCCCAATTAAAAAAGGCCTAACAGGCCTAATAAAATGCTATGCATTATTTTAAAAAAGGCAGAGCCCAAACAGATGCTCTGCATCATAAATAAAGGGACAGAGCCCAAATCAAAAAGGCCTAGCAGGCCAAAAGAAAATGCAGTGCATTATTAAACAGGGGCAAAGCCCTAGCACAGGCCTAATAGGCCAAAGATAAAAACGTTGAATATTCTCAACTGGACTTAGCCCAATCATGGCCGTAAGTAAATTGACTGAGCAAGACTGCTCTCTTAAATCAATTTACATCCGGTTCAAGGGTACATCTCTGAACTCCTCTGACACTTATCGTTGTAATCCTTCAACGACGTCAGAGAGGTGACGGGTCCCGACAACCACACATCGATATGGACTAATGCGACCTTAAACTAATGGACTAATGTGTCCTTAAACACACCCATACGGACTGTGGGGTCCTTAAACCCATGGACTTATGCGTCCTTAAACTAACGAACTAATGCGTCCTTAAACACATCCATACGGACTGTGGGGTCCTTAAACCCATAGACTAATGCGTCCTTAAACTGACATCCGTCCATAAAACGGGAATATGGACCACCATGTCACTAAACTGGCAATGGACCACCATGTCCCTAAACTGGAAATGGACCACCATGTCCCTAAACTGGCGATGGACCGCAATGTCCTTAAACTACCTATGGACCACTACGTCCCTAAACTGGAACAACAGAGCCCCTAAACGCTCTTTTGTCGGATCTAAACGATCCCGTTTAAGTTGACCTTAGCCTCAAATATGGCTAACGTATCCTTAAACATTAAAACAGACTTTAGTCCTAAATTGGACTATAAGACCCCAAATTAACATCCGGTTCAAGGGTACATCTCCGAACTCCTCTGACACCTGTCGTTGTAATCCTTCAACGTCGTCAGAAAGGTGACGGGTCCCAACGGCCATTTTTTAAATGGACCACTACGTCCCTAAACTGGAACAATAGAGCACCTAAATGCTCTCTCCGTTAAGTTGATTTTAGTCTCAAATCAGACTAACGTATCCTTAACGAATGTTTAAGTTGATCTTAGCTTCAAAATGGCTAACGTATCCTTAAACTAAAACACCAAACCCAAATCTAAGTAAATACGGATTTGGACTAATCCACGTCCTACGGGCGACGGCATCACTTAGTCTCCGTATACAATCCATGGGCAACCACAAACAAAACAAACACGCACACGACACAAAGTGAAATTTCTGGAGAAGGAGAAAGTGGTTACCGCGATGCGGTAGCGTAATTAACTGCAGGGGCTTGCGCCTGCAGGGAAGAGCGTCCCCACAATCAAAAACCCCTCAAGCGAGGGGGAATCTGACGAAGTCTGCTACATCGGCCGCATCCGTCTAAACCTCCAATACACGGTGCCATAAATCAACTTGACATCTTCGGAGAGGTAGACGGATAAAACCAAATAGCATCTGCCCCGAATCTCAGGCAAGACGTCTTCACGTCGCGCCGTCATTCGGAGGGGAACAGATTCTGGCACGCCCGGTGGGACCTTTTCCTCTTTCCACTCCACACTTCGTGTGTCGTCTTCGTGAACGAATCGTGGTTTGTTAATGGTTGCCTTTGGGTTTCAAATTACTAAGATTTGGTCTTTTGCCTGGCGCAGAAATCAAGCATCATTGGCCTCCAACTGCTCGAGCTGCTCAAAGTGCCAATGCAACCGATGCTCTGCCTCACCTGGAGGCATAGCCTATGGGCCTCAAACGGCCTCCATCCTTGCCATTCCGGTGGAACAGGTGACCCAGGCCACCACCGGTCTGTTTTTCGGGACCATGCTCCCTCCTGCAAGCTTCACCCTTCCAGTGCCCGCACCAGAAGCGCACAAGAAGTCAGTCTTCGATCGGCTCACTGCTACAACTACCCCTTTCAACGGGTCGTCCAATATCAAGCCGGCGGCCTTTGTCTTTGCCAGGCCTCTGATGGGCTCGCCAAGAAGCCCATGAATCTTGAAATGGCCGTCCCAAGGAAGACAGCCCCCTCTGCTCCTGAAGTCGTCAAGGCGGCTTCTCCTGTTAAAGAGTCGGTCTTTTCAAGGCTGACTATTCCGGTTCCTGCTCCTACTCGAGGGTTTGTCATTGACAGACTGAACATCGCCACTCAAAAGACAACGTTAGTCTTTAAGAGGCTGACACCAGTAGTGACTCATCCAAACAGGGGGCAAAACGAAGTTTTCCTTATCGCCGAGCCAGTCCCAACGTCTCGTCACGCTCGACGTCGCCACTGGCGCCGAGTAAGGAAGGCCGGGGGAAACTCCCCCTCAGGGCTAACTCCACCCGCTCCAATGGTGGAAGTTAATGCTGCTGTTCCAACTGGGAACAACTTTGAACCGCTGAGGAGGGTACGCAAGAACTCTCCGACCGCCACATTAAAAAGATCTCCTCCACCTGCGGAGAGTGTTACAGATACAAAGCTGGAGCAGCCCCCTCAACGGCTGTCCTCTAAAATTTACAAAGTCTAGCGACTGGTCCAAAAGTCGGTGATTGATGAAAACTATCTTCGCCGACAGAAAAAGATGAAGGTTCGGCAGGAGAAGGATTACTCCGTCAAGCCACAAAAAGCAACAGCTACTTGGGTGCCCACTGCAACGGCCCCCTCAACTCCAATCACTCAAAAGAAAAGGAGGCCGCAAAAAGCCCCTGTGAACATGGCGAAGCGTAAAAGCGCTGAACACAAACGCCCTAAGTCTGGGGGCATGGTGGTGCACACTGTTTATATGGCTGCCGGAAAGGAGGAAAGTCGTGCTTCTACGGGCCACCGACCGCTCACCCGATCCGTGACGAAAGCCCAGGAGCAACAACAAAAGCTTCAGGAAATGATGACTGCAATGGCTGCACTTACTGGGCCAAAAGAAAGCTCTGAGTCGTAATCAGAACAGCGTCACGAACAAGAAACTGACGCTGACTTCCTACGTAGAGTCCTCGAAAAGAAGGACAAAGAAGCCGCAGAGCAAGCGGCTAACATAAAACAGATGGCGCTCCTCTTCCAAGATATGGTAGGAATGATGTTACAGCCGGACCCTCCGGCTGATGACCCTCCAATCATTGTTGAAGACGATAGAAGGGAGACATCTAATCCTCCGCCGGCTCTTTCAGCAGCCAAAGATGAAACCATTTCCAAGGCCGCGCTGGATGACTATATAGCTCAGCAAATACGGGTTCATCAGGCGAATGAAGCGGCTGCGCAAATTGTTAGAACCGGACGACCCTATCCAACCTGGTATGACCAAATCAGTTACCCGCCGGGATATACGATCCCTAAGTTCCACGTATATAAAGGGACAGGGAATCCGCATCAGCATGTCGCTCAATTCAGGGCCTTATGTGGCAATACTGGAGGCGATGACAAATTGCTGCTCCGCCAATTCGTCGGCAGCTTAGCGGAAACAGCCTTTGAATGGTATTCAGAGCTACCTAACGACTCTGTCAAAACATTTGCAGAGATGGAGCTATTGTTTACACAAAGATTCGCGAGTGCTAGTGAACGCACCCCGATAACAGCACTGATAAATGCCAGGATAAGGCCAGGCGAAACGTGGGTCCAATACGCAACACGATGGCGGAACCTATGGTCGAAATGCGGACAACGTATAGAAGAGGCTCCTGCAGTAGGCATGTTCGTGGGAACCCTTGATCCGCAGGCGACCATATCTCAATTCATGATGTTCTTCAGGCTGACCACCTTCCAGGCCTTGATTGACAAGTTAGCCCAAATGGACCAGATGGGCCATGGACCGTCTCCTCCAAAACCGGACTCTCGAAAGGAGAAGGGGAAAGGAAAAGCGATCGTCGTCGCCAATGCTCAACAACAACCAAGCAACTCAAAGCCGGTTGTTCACCAAAATAACGTGCGTCCACGCCCATCCCTCGAAGAGAGACTGGGACGTCCTTACTCGTTTCCTCAGGATAAAACGAGAAGACTGTTCGAGCTGGCAGTGCGCAACGGACTCATCAATCTGCCGAGTCCAAAACGTCTGTCGCAGCCAGGCGATCTCAATAATCCCAATTATTGCCTTTACCACCAAACGGTAAGTCACCCGATCGAGAACCGTTTCGTCTTTAAGGGATGGATCGAGGATCAGTACCTACAAGGCAAGTTCGCGCTGTCTGAAAACTGGAAGGTAAACCCACCACAGCCGCACACTCCAAAGAAGACGGACACAATGGGGCAGCTTGTTCTTTTGTCGAGGACGAAAACGATGGAGAAGACTCATCGGATGAATCCGAAGACTACGTAGCGACTTGTCATGTGATCTCTCACTCATTGGCAGATGATGAAGAGGCTCCTTGCGTCGAGAAACCGAGGGTGAACCCTGAACCAGAAATTTTGCGGCCGTCAGACGAGTTGATCGATGACTTCCTGAATGAGATTCGTCTGAAAGTCAAAGCCAATCAAGCGCGTGAGATGGCCATACTGGAAGGAGCCAAACACCGACTACTAGACCAAAGAGTTGAGGCACTTCCGTCAAATCAAAAGTCATTCGCTGTGGATAAAAACAAATTCAAGACGAGGAAAAGGTTCGCCAAAGCCCTATCAGTGGGAATGAAGCTACCGCCCTCTGAAGAAAATACTCTCGGTGGAGTAGAGATGCATCCTAACTTCTGCTTATATCATCAGAAGATCATACATCCTACTGAAGACTGCGACTCCTTTAAGTGTTGGTGGCAAGGGTATGTCGCTCAAAAGCAACACTTCAATAAGACAAAGCATGAAGCTCGTAGACGTCAGAAAAATGCGATAGGTGAGCGCAAAAGAGCCGCCGACGACTGTCACATAGCCGACTCCAAGGGATCGCAAATTATCACCTTTGGAAGCGACTCTGACGAAGAAGCTATCCTCAACCCTCTCCTCAAGGAATCCATTTCAAAAATGAAAGAATTGAGGAGTTGCGAAAACGTTCAGCCGTGCAACTGCACGCTGCTCAGAAAAAATCTCGGCCCCATAAACAAGGGATCGAGCAAAAAGGATAAAGGGAAAGGAAAAACAGCCCTCGTAGCCAATAGCAATCGAGTAGCCCTAGACCGGTTGTTTGCCGAAACAACAAGCGGCAACCCCTCCAGGAAAAGTTGAAACGTCCTTACTCATTTCCGCAAGATAAAACAAGGGGACTGTTCGAGCTGGCAGTGCGCGACAGACTCATCAATCTGCCGAGTCCAAAACGTCCGTTGCAGCTAGGCGATGTTAACGATCTCAATTATTGCCCTTACTACCAAACGGTAAGCCACCTGATCGAGGATTGTTACGTCTTCAAAAACTAGGTTGAAGACCAATACCAACAGGGCAAGTTCGTCATCTCCGAAAACTGGAAGGTGAGCCCGCCACAACCACATGCTCCGAGAAAGATGGACACGCCGGGGGAATCATGCTCAGTCATAGAGAAAGCCCCATAGACTGAAAAGTCAATAAACTAGATATTCGCCTCAAATACGGCGACGGCGGACCGAAACGTTCTTAAACTAATGATGGACCGCAATATCCTAAAACTTGCAAACGACCGAAACGTCTTTAAAGTACTACCGCAGCATCCTTAGGCTAACGAGATGAATAAAAAAAAGAAAAGAAAAAAATATAAATATAATAAAAAAAATAAAAACGGTATGTCCATAAGCAAAAAGGGCACGGATGAAAACCCGAAAGGGCTCCGTGAGTAAAACAGCAGTGCTACCGGCGAGTGTTCGTGAAAACCCGAAAGGGCGCGACCTCGTAAAAAAAAATAATAAAAAGAATAAAAAAACGGTATGTCCATAAGCATAAAGGGCACGGATGAAAACCCGAAAGGGCTCCGTGAGTAAAAAACAACAGGACGACCGGCGAGTGTTTGTGAAAACCCGAAAGGGCGCAACCTCGTTAAAGGACACTTACAGGGTCCTCTCGACCTTGTAAGGAGAAACCACCCGCGTGAGATCCTTACGACTCACAAGGGAGCAACACACTTAGGGATCCCCACGATTCCTAAGGAGAAAATACACTTGCGAGATCCTCACGACTCGTAAGGAGAACTCTCTTATGGGACCCTCACGGCTCATAAGATTTGAAAGTCTTAAGTTACAGAGACCTAAACCTGTGCTTAAGCAACCCCCACAACCTTCGATATTGCCCTACAAGCGGCTCAATGTTGACCCTTGTATACAATCCACGGGCACGAATAAATATTTCCCTAACAAAGTCCCACCAGCGACTAGGGATATGCTCACATGGTGAACGACCCTTGTAAGTCCTCTCGACTTATAAGGAGAAAACACTCTTGTAAGATCCTTACGACTTATAAGAGAACACACACTTAGGAATCCTCACGATTCCTAAGGATAAAACGCACCTACGAGATCCTCACGACTCGTAGGGAGAAACACCTTTATGAGACCCTTACGGCTCATGAAGTCAAAAGCCTTAATCGACGGGATCCTAACCCTGTTTGCTAAGCCACCTTTGTTCGATATCGACAGAGGCAAATGATGATTCGCTCCTGGCAATATCCCAGTTGTAGCTATGATGATGCCTAAATCAGTATCAAATTCCAAGTCCTTTCATGGCAAATGATGATTCGCTCCTGGTAATATTCCAGTCATAACGATGCCGATGCTAAGATTGGCACCAGATTCCAAGTTCCACACTCGCGATAAAAAATCAGCAAGCCAAAAATGCATATGAAATAGCCGAAATGATAGGGCAACTTGCAACAAAATCAGCAAGTAAAAATGTTTGCATACAAAATATCCGAAATGATTGAGCAACTCGCAATAAAAAGCAGCGAGTAAAAATAAAAAATAGCCAAAATGATTGGGCACCGCAAAAAAATAGCCGAAATGATTGGGCAATCGCGATTTTCGCGATATAAAAAGCTGAAATGATAGAGCATCGTGGAAAGAATAAAAAAAGGAAAGAGAATGAAATGAAAGAATGAAACTTTTTGCCCTACAGGCGATATCACAGTAATCCCAGTATACAATCCAGGGGCACAAACAAAGAGGGAACCATACCTTCCCAACAGGCTTCATCAGAAAGCGAAGCCAAATCTCGACGGTTCATAGACAACCTAGATACAATCTCGACATTTGTCGCAATATTGCAGACACAATGTCAACAAACGGAGCAAAAAGAAGATCCCTAGCTTCAGGGTCTCGACGTCGATATCGACAACTTAGAGATCACCAACGGCATTTCTCCTCATTCCAAGCAGGATGTAGATGCAACGTCAACAAAAGACCTCATAGTCAGTAAAGCGGAGTGACGGCAAAATCCCAACTCCACCTCAGCATTCGTCGCGTTATAGCAGACGCAATGTCAACAACAGCGTTCTTTCGCAATCCAGCAGGATGTAGATGCAACGTCAACGAAAGACCCCATGGTCGAAACAAAGTGGAGTGACGGCAAAATCCAACTCCACCTCAGCATTCGTCGCGTTGCAGCAGACGCAATTTCAACAACGGCGTTCTTTCGCAGTCCAGCAGGATGCAGATGCAACGTCAATGAAAAACCCCATGGTCAAAACAAAGAGGAGTGACGGCAAAATCCCAACTCCACCTCAGCATTCGTCTCGTTACAGCAAACGCAATGTCAACAACGGCGTTCTTTCGCAGTCCAGCAGGATGTAGATGCAACGTCGACAAAAAACCCCATGGTCAGTAAAGCGGAGTGACGGCAAAATCCCAGCTCCACCTTAGCATTCGTCTCGTTACAGCAGACGCAATGTCAACAACAGTTTCCTTCCTCCAACAGGATTCGGACATGATAAAAAAAACGAAGCGAAGGCTAAATTCCTAGCTTCAAGGTCTTAACGGAGAGTCATATAAAGCCTGAAAGACAACTGGAGATCATCCCACACCAGTGCGGAATGGTCACCACTTCGACGTTCGTCTCAACATAGCAGACGCAACATCATCAAACAACGGAGCCACGGCAAAATCCCTAGTTCCAAACATCGACGGTTCACAAGCAACCTAGAGACAACCGCGACGTCGTCTCGATACAGCAGACGAGATGTCACCCCAGCGTTCTTCCTCCAGCAGGGTTCGGACGCGACAATCAAACAAACGGAGCCACGGCAAAATCCCTAGTTCCAAACCTCGACGGTTCACTAGCAACCTAGAGACAACCACGACGTTCGTCTCGATACAACAGACGAGATGTCACCCCAGCGTTCTTCCTCCAGCAGGGTTCGGACGCGACAATCAAACAAACGGAGCCACGGAAAAATCCCTAGTTCCAAACCTTGACGGTTCACTAACAACTTAGAGAAAACCGCGACACTCGTCTCGATACAGCAGACGCGATGCCAGCAAACGAAGCAAAGGCCAAATTCCTAGCTTCAGGGTCTTGGTGGCAACTCACATAAAACCTGAAAGACTATCAGAGATCATTCCACACCAGTGCGGAGTGGTTATGACTCATCGGGGCTCTCCAAAATGAGCCTAACCTCAAGTAACAAAGAGGCATGGAAAAATTCCTAACGCTTGCTCTTCCGACGGCAAACTGCCAAGGAGGATTGCTTGAAGACGTCTTGTCCAGCCCCCGAAGGGATCAGAGACACGGCAGTCGCAGGGCTACTCGAACAGCACGATTGCCTATCGAGGAATATATCAGCTGATGCGATGGTACGACGGCCAAAACCCTAAGTATCACGGACCCTAACGGACTTCTGTCGTAAAGAGCAGAGGTTAACTGTGACGTTAGGATAGTCTTGAGAGAAATGCTCGATTCGTCTCGACTCGTGAGGAAATTGATGTCTTTGCGGGAACTGCTCGATTCGTCTCGACTCGTGAGGAAAAGCCTTACGCAGCGGGGATTAAAAAAAAACCTGTTTTCTAAGCACTGGGATCCTACAAGTCGGCCCAAAACGGTCTCTTGCATACTATCCACGGGTCTCACTCTCCAAAGTCAAATCTCGATAAAGAGGGAAACAACCACTTACGGGTCCTCTCGACTCGTAAGAGGGAAAATTCTCTTACATGATCCTTACGACTTATAAGAGAAAACACACTTAGGAATCCTCACGATTTCTAAGGAGAAAATCCACCTACGAGATTCTCTCTATCCGTAGGGAGAAAAGTCTCTATGAGACCCTCACGGCTCATAGAGTTGAAAAGTCTTAGGCAGCAGATTTAAAGTTTACCTAGCACCTCATGAAGAGTTTGGAAGCATCATATATCTCAAAATTAAATTTTTAAGGTGCTAAGTGAACATGCAAAGAATCATCACTAGAATTTTAGGGTTTCTAAAACAACACATCATTACAAGTAGATAAAGCTAGGGTTTTGAGAGTACAACCTTTGTATCTCCCTACGCTAGACTCCTCGGCTACTTGGGGTTTGGAAAAGGTCTGCTTGAACTCCTCTAAGTCCACGATAATCCACCCGGAGTCCGCTTTGTCCAAGCTTGTAGCTTTGCAAGATCAAGAAAAGAAAATGGAAGCTAACACTCTACACTAATGGGCAAGACTATTGTAGAATGGTGTTGTGGTTACTTTTCTCACTTCAAAATCCTAACTTGGTGAGTATTTTGCAAACTTGAGAAATCTAGAGAGCAAAAGAGCAAGGAGGAAGAAGATGATGGCTTTGAAAAACAAGAGAAAATGATAATGTCACTTGAAAAATGGAAAATATAAGTATATATATTTTCCACTCTTCATCTCAAACCATGGTTACATAATAAAGATATTATTGTATTTGAGTTAAAACACAAAAGGAAAGTTAACCCATGGTTAAAAAGTGGGTGAACAAGGTTAGTTCAAAGAAGAGTGTAGAAACTTAACCATGAATTAACCTTTTTCTTTTTCTTTTGTTTTAACACAAATACAAATAAAAATCCATATATAATCATAAGGTGTGAGTCTTATATTGCCACCATCCTCTATGTATATACAACCATGATAGAATGATGTATGTATGCATGTGTGCATGCACATCCAAATGTGCATGAACAAGAATGAATGCATACATGCATGCATATATCCAAAAAGGACAAGAAAGGATTTCTAGTGAGAAAATAATGGTCAAATGATAAATCAACACTTGATTTAGCAATCCGGTCATATCACATACGACCTAACCAAAAGCAAGCCGCCCGATTAATATACGGTATCTCATACGCGCATTTTAACCGGGTCCATACGCATATCGCATATGCGCACCACAACGTTTCGCCTGGACTAGGTAACTCCTTTGTGGGACTCTAAGACTCGTCAATACGCCGGCAGTGGGTGATGATCATATCAAGCACCCCCAAGCCGCAAGCGGTCAGCTAAACGTAACGGCCACCCTGGTATTGAGCGATCAGAAGAAAACAAGCGAACCTGTTACAACTCCCGTCGAGCCAACCGGCAACACTACCGTACAGTCCGGTCTCTTCGTCAGATATGCTGCATATCGAGTCTAGGGATAGTAACGTCGACCCCAATAACTCAATAAGTCGTGCCGATGAAAGGTCTATAACAGATCGAGAAACTACTGATAACACTTATCAGCAAATCTCAACAGCCCTGGGCAGGGAATTATTGATATAGCCAGTCGAGCACAGCACAGCATCAACTCCCAATACCGGGAGAGACGAAATCCCTCCTATCGCTCATCGCCTTCGTGTGTCTCGGGACTGTACCCAACGGCCACCTGTTTGCACGACTCAGTAGAGCCGTGGTAGGGTGGTAATCAAAGTACAGTGGGAGAACACACAAGACTCTATGACGATCTCGGGTCTACAGACTAACCTGCACCAGTGTCACCTGAGAATTGCTATCCGACGATAGATATAATTCCATATAGGAGTTCTCGGCGAGTCCGTCCAGTGTACCCAGTCATCACTGAGCACCCGTATACGATCGTGATGTCAAACATCGATGAATGTGGGAACATCCACCGCCCATCATATGGGTCTAGTATCATATACACTAGTCTGCTCTGGTATATCGATGCCCCGTCTCGATACACCTACGACTAGGGACATTCTAGGATATGCTTATAAACTACTGATGTCCCACTAGTATGATCTCTATCATAATCACAGTAGTCAAGTCAATATCCTTAGGGCTTTATCAACATGTATGAATGAATAAAAGCATGGTCAAAGCAACATGTCAGATAAAGAATATCCATATAGCATACTATCATGTCGAGCAAGAATGTACACTGAATATATATATATATATATATATATATATATATACATGTATAAATACATCCACTATCACATAATGGCCTCTAGGGCATACATATATCCAACAATCTCCCACTTGCACTAAGGCCAGTTATTGGCGTATCTCATACCCAACATCTCAAAAAGTCGCTCATACTACGGCTAAGGGAGGGCCTTGGTGAGTGGATCCGCGGCGTTATTTTTTGTGTCTACTCTCTTAATCTCGATCTCGCGGCGATCTAAAATCTCCCGGATCAAATGAAAGCGCCTCAGGATGTGTCTGGACCGCTGATGGGACCTGGGCTCCTTGGCTAATGTCATAGCCCCATTATTATCACAATACAATGGTATTGGATCAATAATGGTTGGAACTACTCCTAGCTCCGAGACGAACTTCCTCATCCAGACGGCTTCCTCGGCGGCACCATTTGCAGCAATATACTCAGCCTCCATCGTAGAGTCTGCAGCGGTATCCTGTTTGGAACTCTTCCAACTTACCACCCCTCCATTGAGGGTAAATGCAAACCCTGAGATAGATTTGTTGTCGTCCTTATCGCTCTGGAAGCTCGAATCGGTAAAGGCCTCCATTTGGAGATCTCCATTACCATACACCAAGAACAATTCTTTAGTCCTTCGCAAGTACTTAAGAATGTTCTTCACAGCTATCCAGTGATTCTCCCCTGGGTTGGATTGATACCTGCTTACAACACTAAGTGCATAAGCTACATCTGGGCGTGTACATAACATCACATACATTATAGATCCTACTGCCGAAGCATAGGGTATAATGCTCATGCGAGCTCTCTCTTCATCGGTCTTTGGACAAGAATCCTTGGAGAGAGTGACCCCATGGCAAGTGGGTAAGGCACCCCGCTTGGAGTCTTTCATACTAAACCTTTTTAGGATGGTGTTAATGTACTTGGTTTGGGACAATCCCAATAACCTTTTGGATCTATCCCTATAGATCCTTATGCCCAGAATGTATGTGGCATCACCCAGGTCCTTCATGGAGAACCTTAGTGATAAGAAAGATTTGACCGACTGTAGCATAGGAATATCATTTCCTATCAGAAGAATGTCATCCACGTACAATACGAGGAATGTGACAGCTCTCCCTACAGCCTTCTTATAAACACAAGGTTCATCTAGATTTTTGATGAAATCAAACTCTTTGATAACATCATCGAAACAGATGTTCCAACTCCGTGATGCCTGCTTTAACCCATATATGGATTTAAGCAATCTACATGCTTTCCCGCTGCTCCCACTGTCAATGAAGCCCTCCGGCTGATCCATATAAACGCATTCTTCTAAATCCCCATTTAGAAATGTCGTTTTAATATCCATCTGCCAGATTTCATAGTCATAGTGAGTAGCAATAGCAAGTAGGATCTGAATGGATTTAAGCATGGCTACGGGCGAAAAAGTCTCGTCATAGTCCAAACCTGGTCTTTGACGAAAACCCTTCGCCACAAGTCTTGCCTTATAGGTCTCTACCTGCCCATCTACACCAATCTTTCTTTTAAAGATCCATTTGCATCCCACAGGTTTTACCCCAGGGGGTACAACGTCCAAAGTCCAAACTTTGTTGTTGTACATAGACTCCATTTCGGATCTCATGGCATCCAGCCACTTCACAGAGTCACCACTCGTGATAGCTTGCTGAAAACTGGTAGGATCATCATCCTCTATGATGCAGTCTTCTCTGTCACCATCAATGAGGAAACCGTAGTACCTCTCCGGTGGGCGAGAAGTCCTACCAGACCTACGGAGTGGCCGAGGTTTCTCAGTTTCTATTGCAACAGCTGGTTCAACCAAGTCGTCATTTGTAGTTTGTGTCTCTAGAACCTCTTCTAGATCCACCACATTGCCATCATCTTTATCTGTGAAAAACTCTTTTTCTAAGAATGTAGCATACTGAGAAACAAACACCTTTTGTTCCTCTTTGTGGTAGAATAGATATCCATAAGAGTTCCTTGGATATCCCATAAAGTTACACATGACTGACCGTGTCTCGAGTTTGTCCGGATTCTGCTTTTTAACATAGGCCGGGCAACCCCAAATCTTAATTCTCTTAAGAGATGGTCTCTTCCCACGCCATATCTCATATGGCGTGGTAGATATGGTTTTGGTTGGAACCCTGTTCAAAAGAAACACTGCAGTCTCCAATGCATGCCACCAAAATGAGACAGGTAACTCAGCATCACTCATCATGGATCGGACTATATCTAATAGGGTCCTATTCCGTCGTTCAGACACACCGTTGTGCTGTGGTGTGTAAGGAGGAGTGAGCTGAGAGAGAATCCCATTCTCTTTTAGGATGTTTGCAAATTCTATACTGAGGTATTCCCCACCTCGATATGATCGAAGCATTTTGATACTCAAGCCGGTTTGTTTTTCTACTTCTTGTTTATATTCAGTGAATTTCTCGAAAGCTTCGGATTTGTGCTTTAATAAAAATACATGACCGAATCTTGAGAAATCGTCAGTGAAAGTAATGAAGTAAGAAAAACCGCCTCTAGCTTGTGTAGACATTGGCCCACATACATCACTATGTATGAGTCCTAGGAGCTCGGTAGCTCTTTCTCCGTGTCCGGTAAACGGAGTTTTGGTCATTTTACCCTTGATACAAGACTGGCAAGTCGCATAAGATTTATATTCAAAAGGGTTTAAATATCCATCTTTGTGTAACTTGTTTAGTCTTGTTTCGTTAATATGACCAAGTCTACAGTGCCAAAGAAAAGCTTCATTTATTTCTGAAAGTTTTCTTTTATTAGTGTGTTGTATGTTGAAAACTGTGTGATGATTTAGGACGTATATCCCGTTATTAAGTGTACCATACCCAACCAACATTTGATTCAGGTGAATGTTCATAAAATTGTTCTGCAATACAAAATTATATCTTTCATTGTCTAACAAAGAAACAGATATTATATTACAAAGCATACTTGGTACAAAATAACATGGGTTCAAAACCAATATACACCCAGATGGCAACCCCAAGTGATACTCTCCCACTGCGACTGTATGTATATTGGAACCATTTCCAACGCGGAGAGTATGGTCACCTATCTTCAAAACTTTGCTATTTCTCAGCCCCTGCATAGAATTGCAAATATGAGAACCTGAACCGGTATCCAATACCCAGGAAGCAGAGTTTATTGAAAAACAGTTTTCTGTCACAAACACACCTGAAGCGGAAGCATCCCCATGCTTCTTCTTGAGATTTAAGTACTCCATAAAGTTGCGCTTCCAATGTCCTGCTTTGTGGCAATGAAAACATTCACCTTTCCCCGAGTCTCCAGCTTTGGGCTTTTCCTTTCCCTTCACCTTTTTAACTCCACCCTTAGGATTGGTGGGCTTCTTCTTTTTCTTTCCTTTGGCCTTAGCCTTTGGGCGAGAAGAGGAAGATTGTCCAACAGTCATAACGGGAGTTTTCACTGATTTCAGTATGCTCTCTGCACTCCTTAACATATTAAGGAGTTCAGGTAGTTCCCTCTCCATGTAGTGCATGTTGAAGTTAACTATGAACTGAGCAAAGGTGGAAGGGAGGGACTGCAGAATAATATCAGTATATTGTTCATTGTCCATTGTCCATCCAAGGTCCTCAAGCTCTTCTATGAGAGCTATCATCTTCAGAACATGGTCTCCTACTGATGTGCCAGGGGCCATTCGCATCTGAAACAATTTCTTTGATGCTTCATATCGTAATACGCGGGATTGCTCTCCATACAACTCCTTTGTATGGAGGAATATGGTTTGAATGTCCATATTCTCGTGTTGCTTTTGATGTGTATTGTCCATCGATGCAAGCGCGAGGCATTTGGCCGTGGCACAGTCAGCGTCCCATGTCTTGCGTACTTCAATGTCCGCAACTGAGGATTTTGGACCTGGGGTGGGTGGGGCTGAAGCCGTGAGGACATATGATACTTTATCATAAGTCAAGGCTATTTTCAAATTCCTCAGCCAGTCTTTATAATTGGTCCCATTCAGTTTGTTTTTATCTAGTAGAAGCTTGAGTTCAGTCATTGGTATCTGCCATTAAGAGAGAGAAAAGAATACACTCAGCGAAAGCTCTTGCAAAAATCAGATTGGTTATTATCTTGTCTAATCGATGTCTCCCACTGCTTTAATCAAGTTTTTCTTTCAAACCTTAAAAAGAAAACTAGCCAGGATTAATTACAGTCTACAACTTTGCTAACCGTTCAGCCAGGCCAGTGTCGGTACTTGAGGGAGGTTCCCCGTGCTTTCGCACGAACCTAATTAAAGTAAACCTCGTTTTCCCATAGGCGTAGCCCCGTTAACACCTTTCTAGACACCTAATGAGTTAGCTAATTGTAAACTGCAAAAACTCTCCTAGGTGCAACTATTGCCCACAGTGGGATCGGGATCCAACCATCAAATAGAAGGTATGCAATCTCATTGCAAATCTCAACACTTGAAATTCCCGATATGATTTTCACCCCTAGTACTCATGACCTTAACTATGGTCAACAAATCATAAGTACCAGTCAAGTTCTACCCGTCATTTCTTGATCAATTAGACCCACCCATATGACCGTTAACTATGGTCAACAAAGTCGTATGAATGTCCTAATTAATCTGCATCACATGCAGTGTAGGAAGACATCACTTAGCTACCGTGCACTACGCCTTAACTAAAGTCAACAAACGTAGCACGAATACTAAGTACTCTACTTCCTAAAATGACGGAGGGTTGCGGATGATTTGTAAGAAAATCTTTAATGCTTTGAACTTGATATCGTCGTAGAATCAAATGGTTTTCAAAAGGAGTGGCTTGTGCTCCGCAGTTTTGAAATATAGCTTTTTCATAAAGAGCCGAGTGGTTTTCAAATCCGATTCTACAACATCTTTTTAGGTTTATTTTCTTTACATTAATCATATTAGTGTAATCCCATCATTTAAGTCCTTAAGCCAATCATAGAAAAGAAACGAAAATACAACGTACGCTTATTCCATCCGCATTTGCCACAATGTTCCGTTATGCACCGTTAGGTTACTTAACTAACGGCATACCGGGACGGGACTAGCGCGGGTGTAAAACATAAGCAACGTCTACTATATATCTCATATATAATATATCATTCGTCTCAGATATCACAGAACACAGGCAGCAGAAACATATATATAATGTGGGATATACCAGGACGTCCGTATTTAGTATTTAGCCAACAATAGAAAATACGGATTCCACAGTCGCGATGAATAGCCAAGCCCACACCCCTAGACCCCTACGAGAGCGGCAAGAGACCCTACCAATCATGGAGTTTAGGAGACCCGGTCTCGACTCCTCGAAATGGCCTCCCACTGAACCCCAGAACCCGGTCACTTGTGCTCCCCTCCTTGGGTCTATCCTAATGCGGAAAAGTAAATAATATACAACACTGGTGACATCAACCTCAACCCGGAAGTGCCCCAAATAAAAGAATATTACATTACATTTGAATTTTACATGAATGAAAATAAAACTCTCATCTCACATAAAACCCCCGGGGCTATTCAATCGCGACAATCCTGCACATCATATCTCAGCAACACATAATATCATATATCATCAACGTAAGTAAGTATGCGTACCCCGATTGTCGTTGATGTATAGCAATGAAACCGGCGATAAGCGACATACTACACTTACGGTCACAGAAAAGAAAGTGTAAAACTACAATATTTGGAATCCATATTCTCTTTAGACATCGTAAATGCGAAATATCACATACTTCGTATTTCATGCCTAACTATATGAATTCCACCTATTGTATCACATTCCAGATAAATAAATAGTATTAAAGTTTTCGATCGAATGATCAAATACCCAAAATTCCCTAAAGCTCAACACTTGAGCGGAGTTCAAAAGTCCCGGAGTGTGTCACAGTAGCAGCGGTCCAGCCGTAGAAGGGTCAAGCCAACGCCTCACATGTGGCACGCCATACTGCCTCAAACCCTAAGGTTCAAAAGGCAGTTCAAGACGGTCACATAATCGAGTTAAGGTTTGTTGTCTTCTAGAGGGTCCACCACTTAACTTGCACGTATTTCCGAAAGATTTAAACCCCGTGAAAAGGTGAGTTAATGATACTCGTTCAAACATTTTAATACTTTCGAAATTACCCGGAAAAAAGCACGAAATTAAAATTCCGATCGAATCGTAGAATCCAAAACCATCCCCAGAACATTCAACACTAGATTCAGATTAAACATACCCAAAAAAATATACATGCAGGTAGGAAAAACACTGTACAAAAACGAGGCAGTGAATCATCTATACGGCCGCGGAGCCGCGGCCGTAGCAAGCTTTGGCCACGGTTCCACGGTAGGGTTTACTGTTCACAGCATCGTATTTTACAGTTTGTCTTAGATTTACCTGCTGAATTTTTTAAGTATTTTTAATTCTGAAAAAACCACAGTTTCAAAAATTATCCAGAGAGGGTTCTAAAAAACCGTATTTTGGTTCGATTGGAGTTTTAACTTCGTTAAAATGTCGCCTAAAGTTCTAGGTCGGCTTTGATACCAATGTAAGGTTTACCTAGCACCTCATGAAGGGTTTGGAAGCATCACATGTCTCAAAATTAAATTTTTAAAGTGCTAAGTGAACATGCAAAGAATCATCACTAGAATTTTAGGGTTTCTAAAACAACACATCATTACAAGTAGATAAAGCTAGGGTTTTGAGAGTACAACCTTTGTAGCTCCCTACGCTAGACTCCTCGGCTACTTGGGGTTTTGAAAAGGTCCGCTTGAACTCCTCTAGGTCCACGATGATCCACCCGGAGTCCGCTTTGTCCAAGCTTGTAGCTTCGCAAGATCAAGAAAAGAAAATGAAAGCTAACACTCTACAGTAATGGGCAAGACTAGTGTAGAATGGTGTTGTGGTTACTTTTCTCACTTCAAAATCCTAACTTGGTGAGTATTTTGCTCACTTGAGAAATCTAGAGAGCAAAAGAGCAAGGAGGAAGAAGATGATGGCTTTGAAAAACAAGAGAAAATGATAATGTCACTTGAAAAATGGAAAATATAAGTATATATATTTTCCACTCTTCATCTCAAACCATGGTTACATAATAAAGATATTATTGTATTTGAGTTAAAACACAAAAGGAAAGTTAACCCATGGTTAAAAAATGGGTGAACAAGGTTAGTTCAAAGAAGAGTGTAGAAACTTAACCATGAATTAACCTTTTTCTTTTTCTTTTGTTTTAACACAAATACAAAAAAAAATCCATATATAATCATAAGGTGTGAGTCTTATATTGCCACCATCTTCTATGTATATACAACCATGATAGAATGATGTATGTATACATGTGTGCATGCACATCCAAATGTGCATGAACAAGAATGAATGCATACATGCATGCATATATCCAAAAAGGACAAGAAAGGATTTCTAGTGAGAAAATAATGGTCAAATGATAAATCAACACTTGATTTAGCAATCCAGTCATATCACATACGACCTAACCAAAAGCAAGCCGCTCGATTAATATACGGTATCTCATACGCGCATTTTAACCGGGTCCATACGCATATCGCATATGCGCACCACAACGTTTCGCCTGGACTAGGTAAATCCTTTGTGGGACTCTAAGACTCATCAATACGCCGGCAGTGGGTGATGATCATATCAAGCACTCCCAAGCCGCAAGCGGTCAGCTAAACGTAACGGCCACCCGGGTATTGAGCGATCAGAAGAAAACAAGCGAACCTGTTATAACTCCCGTCGAGCCAACCGGCAACACTACCGTACAGTCCGGTCTCTTCGTCATATATGCTGCATATCGAGTCTAGGGATGGTAACGTCGACACCAATAACTCAATAAGTCGTGCCGATGAAAGGTCTATAACAGATCGAGAAACTACTGATAACATTTATCAGCAAATCTCAACAGCCATGGGCAGGGACTTACTGATATAGCCAGTCGAGCACAGCACAGCATCAACTCCTAATACCGGGAGAGACGAAACCCCTCCTATCGCTCATCGCCTTCGTGTGTCTCGGGACTGTACCCAACGGCCACCTGTTTGCACGACTCAGTAGAGCCGTGGTAGGGTGGTAATCAAAGTACAGTGGGAGAACACACAAGACTCTATGACAATCTCGGGTCTACAGACTAACCTGCACCAGTGTCACCTGAGAACTGCTATCCGACGATAGATATAATTCCATATAGGAGTTCTCGGCGAGTCCGTCCAGTGTACACAGTCATCACTGAGCACCCGTATACGATCTTGATGTCAAACATCGATGAATGTGGGAACATCCACCGCCCATCATATGGGTCTAGTATCATATACGCTAGTCTGCTCTGGTATATCGATGCCCCGTCTCGATACACCTATGACTAGGGACATTCTAGGATCTGCTTATAAACTACTGATGTCCCACTAGTATGATCTCTATCATAATCACAGTAGTCAAGTCAATATCCTTAGGGCTTTATCAACATGTATGAATGAATAAAAGCACGGTCAAAGCAACATGTCAGATAAAGAATAACCAGATAGCATACTATCATGTCGAGCAAGAATGTACACTGAATATATATATATACATGTATAAATACATCCACTATCACATAATGGCCTCTAGGGCATACATATATTCAACAGCAGATCTGAACCTGCGGCCTAAGCCATCGCTATCTCTTGAAGAAACCAAGATGCTTACTCTATTATCTGTCAACCATGTTTATCAAGACAGCATGCTGATAATAAGAGAAAGGAGAAAGCAAAAGAGCATACAGGACATTGCAAAGAAAAAAATGTGTATCTTTATTTATTAATTCAATCAAGTACAAGGTGAATCGTACAAAAGAATAAAGAATGGGTACATTTTATTCGGAAAAAAAAATTTACAAGTATATTGATACAAGGGCAGCTACTGGGAAGGAAGCGTCTTAAATAGCCCTATCAGTTGTTTGCGCACTTCCTTCCATGCCTTCTCTTGATCGGCCACCACCGCCAGTTCCGCTTCCACTTGGGCCCGCTGCTGCAAGATGGATGCAAGCTGCTCCCCAACGGCCAACTGAGCTGCTTCATGACCTTGGGCATCACGCCCGGCGGCATCGAGCTTTCGCTTCAGGCTTAGCCCATTGGAGATACGCTCCAGAAGGCCCTCGAAGATAGCCTTCACCTGAGCAGCGTTCGCCTCAACCTTAGCGCGTAGACGAGCCGTCTCGCTTGAGGTCTCTTGGCATTCCCTCAGCCTTAAAGCCGCTTCTTGTTCCAAGTGAGGGAAGTAAGAAGCGCTTTTCTTGATCCATGCTGCTCTTTGATTGCTTGCGGCTAAGGTCTCGGGAGCAGGGCGCATAAACTCCGATTGATGCAGGCGGACCTCGATTTCCCTGCAGTGATTGACCCAAAGCTCGACGACACCTCCATCATGAAAATTCACAAACGCCGCCTACATTGGGTTAACCTCCGCAGCGAAATCCACAGCAGATGGAAGAGCGTCTGCATCAAGCTCCTCGACGTATCCGCTAAGCATGCCCAACCTCATTACGGCACCCTTTGAAGACGGATGTCTCAGGAAGGGTCCTGCCGGCATTATAATGCGAGACTCAAAGGGCGCCGGGATCGGAACAACAGCTGAAAAAACAAAATACGATTAGATGACGGTTCAAGAAATACGAAAAAATTCATCGATGCGATAGTTTATTATACCAGCTGCAGCAGGTGGCAAGGCCGGGAGGGCCGGTGGCGCGACCGATCTTTCATCCCCTCCTTCGATTTGTAGCACTGCAATCAGGACGAGGGAAAGTCAGAAATAATTGCATTACTGAAAAAAGAAAGACATCAATTGGAAATTATACTCACCAGCACCACTGGAGGAAGAAGCGAGTTCAGATGGGAAGGAGAAGTGCGGGTGCAACACCTGATAGAGATGATCAAAAAGCACTCATGAAAAGACGCAATAGTACGACATTAGTACATAAATTATACGGCTGAAAGATAAAACTAACGGGTTGCAAATCCATACCTTCCAACATCTGCGATGGTACAAGGGAAGGCTGAGAGGTGGCCACCGCCAAGGCAGTAGTTGACGGCGCTCCCTTGAGCAATGGAGCATCGGCACTGGCCGCACCTGCGTTAAAAACAAAGATAAACTTGTTAGAAAGGATTTCAAGATAAAAAAAAAAAGGGACAGTAACTCGAAATTTACCTGATGAGCCGCCAGCCGAAACGGAGGCATCTCCCTCCTCCATCGATACGAGTCCACCTCCAGTGGCCTCATCACCGGACTCAACAGGGGTTGTCGTCGTGCTCGCACGACCAGGAGACGACGGAGGACCGTAGACGGGGAGAGCAATGATTAGAGCATTGCCAGACTCTTGAGAAAGAGCGGCTGGCTCATCCCCAGGAGTCACGCCCATCTCACCCGCTACTCCTTCAGGCTCGGTGGTCGCTGCTGTCTCATCCGCCGTCGCCATGGGGTCGCCGGTCTCAGGCGCCTCGTCCGCTACTGACCCAAGCTCAGTTATAATAGTCGTCTCATTTTTCGCTACCTCAGGCTCGGCATCAACGACCTTCCTTGGTGCAGCTCCCTCAACCCACAGCTCAGGTCCAGCAACCCCGGCGACGTCGCCCACCGTCGGCTTAGGTTCGGCCGGTGCCTCTTCCTCTGTCCTCTTAGGTTCGACGGTTTCCGCCTCCCTTTCGGTTGGACTTGGCCCTGCAGGACAAGATATATAAGAACCGACAAATTTACAATTCTTACAACAAAATCCTGAAAGATACGTTACCTAAGGTGGACTTATCATTAGCACCCCGAACTGCACGCGCCACCTGTCTGTGAGCTGTGGACAAGGCGACCGGGGGCTCTTCTGAGGGAGTATCAGCACGAGGGACGGTGCTTGGGCCCGCTCCTACGGCCAAAGCAGCCCTGCGTGCCTTTGCCTCGCGCCTTAACCGCTTTCTCTCCTCCCGAGCCGTCAAGACGGACCTCTTCGAAGCTTCCTTCATCGAGGCGTCATCATCCGTGAACAGAGATGCCACCAAATCCTTTAAGGCATCCCTCGTCGACTTGTCGAGTTGAGGCTCTCACGGCAGCCCCGAAGAGACCGGGACTTCAGTAGCGGGCCCGGGGAGAGTCCCTGCATCAGCCGGCGCAGCCCCTGCAAAGAGACAAAGGAAGAAGGCTAGGATGGCCATCAAAAAAGAGGACAAAAAACTTAATAAGGCGAGACGTACCAACGCCCATTAAAGCACGCTTCTTTTCCTCCTCCTGGAAGGTTTTTAAAGAGGCAGCGATGGCTTCTTCGGTAGTGACACCTGTTAAAAAATGGGGGAAAGTATTAGTCAAAAATAATGATAAAAATGCGATAAAATGACGAATAATGCAGCTAATGATTACCTGACTGAGCGAGTTTATTCAGCATCGCTTCGAGCCTCGCTGATCGCTCAGAAGCCGCAGTGGCGGCCTCCAGATCGGTGTCTGCGGGATCTACCGGGAAGCCTTCATTGCTGCCATACTCGCTTATACCTTCGGTAAGAGGGGCCTGAGGCTCTAAACCGAGGATAGCATCGAGGGAGAGGAGCGACTTCTTCTTCTTCTTCTGCCCGCCAGCCCTGGGTGCACCCGAGATTGACTTGCGCTTTGCAAGCACCTTAGGGCGGAGGGTCCCGATATCCGCACCCACGCCAGACTCCGGCAAAGCCACATTTACCGTCTCCACTGGAGCACGGGGCACTGGTGGCACATCCGCAGTATCAGGAAGCGGAAATCCGCGTGGAGGGGTCAGCACACGCGGTGGTTCGGCTCTAGCATCTTTTAGCGGAAGGACTACGGAGGTCCTTGGCGCCAAGGGAGCTTTGCGATCGCTGCCGGGAGGCACACCCTTACGGTTGACCAACAATCGCTTTTCTTCCTTTATAACGGCGCCCGTCGAATGATTGTACCACGCTGTATATGTATTAAGGATTCGTGGAGTGCAAGCCGGCTCGCTGATGAAAAAATGAGAGCCCGTATTCAGACGCATGAAGTGATGCAACGCGCTCCGCATCCCTTCTTCAGTAGCAGCAGGTTCCAGGAAGAAAGCTTCCAACGGCACCCCTTGATTATAGCTCAGTTGCTGGGCAAAACGATGCGGGTTGTATCTCATGAAAAGCGCCGCACCGTTTTGCCTAAACACCAGGAAACCCGGTCTGATGGAATATAGATGAAGGGTCTCCCAGGCCGTCAGAACTGAGGCTCTATCTTTGAAAGTATCTTGCAATGGCTGCACTGTGGTAGTAGACGCCTTTCTAATGGTCGGCACTTTGTCAGTGAAAGACATCCCGTCTCCAACTGTGTGGGGACGAAGGACCAAACCCCTGGCATTCCGTGGCGACGGAGTCACAATTGAGGCGCCGATCAGTCGCATAATTCGAGGGAAGCTGCACCTGTCATAGAACGAGGGCATTTTGTGCATACCGAAGACGCCCAGTGTATGTAGCTCAAGCCATGATATGAAGTAGTGCATCGGGAAGATCACGTGCAGTACTCCAGGCTCATTAGCATCCGCCGCTTGACTAAGGCCATGATACAGGTGTGCCAAACCGACGATCCCGACGGCCACTTTTACCCCAATGGTCATCCGGTGAGCTGGGTAAAAGACAGAGGGCCTCATATGGCGAGAATGCATCGGGAGCGCAAACCAACTCAGCCACAGCCCAAGAAATCCTAAGAAGAACGCTTCCTCGTCCATCCCAGGGGTTGCAACCTCCGCAAAAGAGACAACCGGAGAGTTAGGAAGGAAAAAGCCCTTTTGATCTACCTCCTTCGCTGGCAGGTTGTCCAAACCTAAACCGAAAGGGTCATCAAGCGTGGCGAACTTAGCAGCTTCTGCCGAGAGGACGTTTGGGTGAAGGAATCAAGCGATGAAATCCTCGAAACGGACCCCGCGGCTCCCACGTTCGATAAAAAGGGCCTCGTAGATGTTCAACACTTTGATCAAACTTGGAAACTGATGTTGAACAGCATTCTCCGGAGTGAGGCCCCTTATTGCCGGCTTAGCACCGAAGACATATTCGTCTGTAGGAAGCAGCTCCTCATAGTGCTCCCTTATAACCGGTAAGCCGGAGACCTCTGTGAATTCCTCCAAAGAAATCGACACTTCCCGGTCCAGTGCGAGGAAAGTGTAAGTAGGGATGTTCCACTGCTCCAAAAAGGCCTTAAACCACCAGGTGGGAAGCGTGGGATATCGGAAGAGGGAAACGTAAACTGCAGTGTACAACCCGAGCCTCATCAACTGCGACTTCTTCACTGACAAAATGTAGCGAGCCCATGGCAGATAACCGATAGTATGGCGGGGGATCAGACCTATGTTATATGATTGCCCCCAAAGTCGCGCCTCGCCTTGACAAATACGGCGTCCCAGGATATCCAAAACCATAGGAGGCTGAACCAGAATTGCATCTGTAGCAGGATGAAGAAGGCCCTTTGAAGTCCAGTCGACCATCTCCACGGCATACTTCACCGGGGCTGGGCTGGCATACTGAATCGCCGTAATAGGCTCTGATGGTACTGCACATGAAAAGCTCTGTCGACCCATGATAATTTGGTTGTACCACGACCCCCATAGGTGAAGATTTTTATATTCCGGATCGTAGTCCCTGATCAAAGCTAGGACCTCCCGGTCTACGGGTGCCCCGGGGAATCCTCCCTCCGAACGAACAAATGGGAATGAGGTATCGAAAGACATGTTTCCTGCGGAGGGACAAAAATTAGCCGTCGGTGTTGTAATTCCAACGCTTGGCGTTTTAAAAATTTACACCACACTGCAATGCAGTGGGTAGGGGACCAAATGGGGACCCACAAAATCTGGATGACAGTGCATCAGTTAATAAGACAGCCCCATCATTGGATGAGACTGTCAATTAATGAAGAGATCCCCAAGATAATAATCTCATTAATAGGAAAACCCTAGAGACAAGGAGAAAATCTCCTATTTCAGAGCAAAGCTCTGTCACAGAGTGACATTTGTCAAACTCTGGTCTCAAGGGAATAAAATTTCCCAAAAAGAGCCTAGCTCTGTAATAATGATGGAAAGATCCATCAAAAGAAAAATTTAACTCTTAAAAGAATTAAAAAAATTGGGATCTTAAAGATCCATGAAAACTCTTGGGAGTTCTTCATTTTCAGATCAAGAAGATCTACATTTGATCCATGAGCAAAGCTATGTTCATGGGTTATAACCCATAAAACAAGATCTCTGTAGATCTATGGATTCTTGAGAGCAAGGTTCTGTTTGAATTTCAAAAATTGAAGCAACGCTTCAATTCCCTTGCGCTGCGCGCAACGCGCCACGTGTCAAAAGCTGATACGTCAGCGCAGCGCCCAAGGCAGCGCGCCCAATCAGAGCAAGGCTCTATTTAAAACAAAATTAAAGGAAGCAACGCTTCAGTTGCGCAAGCGCTGTGATGCGCGACACGTGTCAGCGCAGTTGCGCAAACCCAGTTGCGCTGCGCAATACGTGTCAACGCAGTTGCACAAGCGCTGCGTTGCACGACACGTGTCAACGCAGTTGCGCAAACGCAGTTGCGTTGCGCTGTGCGCTGCGCGACACGTGTCAGCGCAATTACGCTGCGCTGCGCGACACGTGTCAAGCGCTGGTGCGTTTGCGCCAAACAGAATTAAAATTCCAGCAAGATCTTTCTGTTCTTGTTAAAACAAGAAGATTATCTTCTGTAAAACAGAAGCTCTTGGATCAAAGATCCAACGGTGGGGAAAATTCCCCAAATCACTCAGAGAATGATCTCTTTAACAAATTTATGGGCACTATATAAAGGCCCTTAGAACCCAATTCAAAACACATCAAAATAAAAAAAACAACACAGAGAGAATAGAGAAACTCAAGAAACCGAAAGACTCCTCTAAAGAACTCTGAGAAAAACTCAAAAAAGAGAGAAAGGTAAAACCTTTGAATAAAAAAGAAGAATTTCTTCTGAATAGATTAATGATCTAAGAACAAGATCAATGATCTTCAGTAAAAAAAAATAATAACAAAGGCATTGCCTTTTTTATGAACCACTGGTTCTGGAATCTTAAAAGATTCTCCTCTTGAATCTGACATTGGATTAAGATATAAAAATAGTGCCTTGCACTTGTATCTACGCCGTTGCGCTCCTGGGTTGGCGCAAGCCACCAGAGAGCGCCATGTGTCAGCTCCAGAATAACTCGCGCTATGCGCTTTTAAAAATAGAGCATTTCTCTTTGAAGTTGGCGCAACTCATCAGAGCGCGCCACGTATCACAGCGCAACAGCGCAACGCACTAGCGCAGCGTACTGCGCTAGCGTGATACATGTCACATCCACATGCGCTTACGCTCAATAATTGGCGCAAAGCGCCTGACAGGCCACATGGCCATTGTCAGTTTGATTAATGCACTGCATTATTTACAGAAGGGCCAAGCCCAATTAAAAAAAGGCCTAACATGCCTAATAAAATGCTATGCATTATTTTAAAAAGGGCAGAGCCCAAACAGATGCTCTGCATCATAAATAAAGGGACAGAGCCCAAATCAAAAAGGCCTAGCAGGCCAAAAGAAAATGCAGTGCATTATTAAACAGGGGCAAAGCTCTAGCACAGGCCTAATAGGCCAAAGATAAAAACGTTGAATATTCTCAACTGGACTTAGCCCAATCATGGCCGTAAGTCCTCAAATTAAATTGACCGAGCAAGATAGCTCTCTTAAATCAATTTACATCCGGTTCAAGGGTACATCTCTGAACTCCTCTGATACCTATCGTTGTAATCCTTCAACGACGTCAGAGAGGTGACGGGTCCCGACAACCACACATCGATATGGACTAATGCGTCCTTAAACTAATGGACTAATGCGTCCTTAAACACACCCATACGGACTGTGGGGTCCTTAAACCCATGGACTTATGCGTCCTTAAACTAACGGACTAATGCGTCCTTAAACACATCCACACGGACTGTGGGGTCCTTAAACCCATGGACTAATGCGTCCTTAAACTGACATCCGTCCATAAAACGGGAATATGGACCACCATGTCCCTAAACTGGCAATGGACCCATATGTCCCTAAACTGGAAATGGACCACCATGTCCCTAAACTGGCGATGGACCGCAATGTCCTTAAACTACCTATGGACCACTACGTCCCTAAACTGGAACAACAGAGCCCCTAAACGCTCTTTTGTCGGATCTAAACGATCCCGTTTAAGTTGATCTTAGCCTCAAATATGGCTAACGTATCCTTAAACATTCAAACAGACTTTAGTCCCAAATTGGACTATAAGACCCCCAATTAACATCCGGTTCAAGGGTACATCTCCGAACTCCTCTGACACCTGTCGTTGTAATCCTTCAACGTCGTCAGAGAGGTGACGGGTCCCGACGGCCATTTATTAAATGGACCACTACGTCCCTAAACTGGAACAATAGAGCACCTAAATTCTCTCTCCGTTAAGTTGATCTTAGTCTCAAATTAGACTAACGTATCCTTAACGAACGTTTAAGTTGATCTTAGCTTCAAAATGGCTAACGTATCCTTAAACTAAAACACCAAACCCAAATCTAAGTAAATACGGATTTGGACTAATCCACGTCCTACGGGCCACGGCATCACTTAGTCTCCGTATACAATCCACGGGCAACCACAAACAAAACAAACACGCACACAACACAAAGTGAAATTTCTAGAGAAGGAGAAAGTGGTTACCGCGATGCGGTAGCGTAATTAACTGCAGGGGCTTGCGCCTGCAGGGAAGAGCGTCCCCATAATCAAAAACCCCTCAAGCGAGGGGGAATCTGACAAAGTCTGCTATATCGGCCGCATCCGTCTAAACCTCCGATACACGGTGCCATAAATCAACTTGGCATCTTCGGAGAGGTAGACGGATAAAACCAAATAGCATCTGCCCCGAATCTCAGGCAAGACGTCTTCACGTCACGCCGTCATTCGGAGGGGAACAACCCACTGCCAGCGTATTGATGAGTCTTTAGAGTCCCACACAGAGGGTTTCCTTGGTTCAGGCGAAATGATGTAGTAGTAGCCGTATTGGATACATGCAGAGTATGTTGGGATATCTACAACGGCAGCAAGGTTTCGGGTTGCATCTCACATGCCAATTTCAAAAATTTGCCATTATAGATAACCCTAAATCTAGATCATTAACTAGAGAATCAAACCAAACTAGCATGTTAACACATTAACATCTAAGAGTTAGGGATTACAACCTTTGTAGTCCGTTCCTTCGCTTCATAAGCTCCGTGTTGAGGTCCCTTCGCTGCAATCATCAAGTATCCGGACTCTAGAGAGTCTCCATGAAGAGAATGATGCAAGCTTGCTTCTAATCTTCAAATACCAAGATGATCTACCTTGAAGAATCTCAAACCCAAGCTCTTGCTTCACTAATCAAGTATTAGTAAAGAAAACACCCTAATCTAAGTGGCTAGAATAGATGAGGATGATGAAGTAAGAATTTTGCTCTCTTTTGTTTTCAATTTCTCACAAAATATCCATCACTAATGAAAAGCTAGAAAGCTTTCAAGAGAGGAGGAAGAAGAAGAATTTCTTTTGTGATGAATAATGAATTGTTGTAAGGTTAGAATTGCAACCATGGGTTAAAGATGAATCCTTAACCCTTGTAGAGAATAAACCATGGGTAGAGTTTTGAGTTGGGTTAACAAATATCTCTCCAAAATATCAAAGAATGAGAACAAAAGTCAAAGCTTCAAGAAGCTTCCACAAAGCTCATCCAAAACTTTAACCCTAATCCAAACCCTAACATGTTTTATTCTCAAAATCCTAGTTGCAATTTTAACCCTAACATGTTACAATATTATATATCACATATATAATATATAATGTAACAAAATAAAATAATATAATTAATATATATCGCATATACATCAATGTATTATCCAGTGAGAAAAAGAATCAATAAAGCGAGCTTATATTAGTTAATGTAACGTAATATATCTCATATATAATTATACATTAGATTATCGAATCAACACTTGATCCGATAATCCGGCTATATTACATATAACCGACTAATATAACATGTAACCTTTTATCGAATCAACACTTGATCCTGTAAAGTAACCGCGACATTAGAATTCTACACGCAATTAGCAAACTTAACCAATTTTTCCAAAACTTGAAAAATCCAGTGAACTAAAGTTCCAAAACCGATCGTTTTAAGCCAATCCGGGAGTCGAAACGAACTCGAAACCCGCCTGAATCTTCACGGGGGTGAAGAGCCAAAAATTAACTATCGAATAGGGGGCCTATAGGGGGTACCCTACCCTCGAGACCACCACGAGGTGGCCAGGGGGTGAGGCAGACCCGAAACTGCCTAAGGTGGGGCAGTTTCGGGTCCCCACCGCCAAGACCGCCTTGTGGTGGTCTTGGAGAGTGGTGCGCACGCTCCATCCCGTGGATTCTCGGTTCAAACCGTGAGCCGCGGGGTGTGCAAACAACTCAAAATATCATTTTTGAAAACTGTTTTTATCGGCAATTTTTGCACGACAAAAACGGCGGATTTCTAACGTCACTACAAGTTACCCTAATATTCTAGCTTGGCTCTGATACCATGAAATTCAGGCAGCCACCCCATCCAATGGGGTTGCCGTGGCACCTACAGGTCCCTCAGCAACTACTTTTTATGCATGCCCCCTCGCGAGGACTTCAACCCGCCGGAACACCTTCCGGTCTCGCGACACCCTGGGGTAAGAGCCTATGCATCGCCACACAGTCACACAGTGAGAACCCCCCATAGGTCTACATCCAATTCCTAGTAGCTCTGATACCGAGAAAATCGACCTTAGCACCACCATGGGATTCTAGAGGCATCAAGCATGCGAAATTCAAAATTTTATTAGGTGCTAAGCTAGACTAACAATATCTTTACTAGATTATTAGGGTTTGTCTTTGTGATGTGATGAACTTAAGAGAAGAAAAGAGCATACAACCTTTGTAGTTCAAGTCCTTCTCTTCAATTGCTCCGGGTTGAAGTCCACGTGACTCTACTAGGCTCCTCTTCAAGTTGAACGAACCTCCTTCATGATCTTCGTGCCAAAGACGATCCACCCGAAGTCCACAAGCTCAAGATAACCCTTCACTAATCTCATTATTTAAGGCAACACTCCACATCAAATTGTTAATCCAATGTGTGATGGTGAAGTAAGGGTTTAATTTTCTCACTGGTTTGTGCTCAAACTTCATGATTCACATCTCATATGAGGGTTGAAACTTGAACCATGGAATTTGAGGAAGAAGAAGAAGCTAGAGACCAACCATGGGAGCAACTAAAGAAAAATGGCTAAGTGTTGATAATGAGCTAAGAATGAAAGGCAACTCTTGACCCCCATGTTAGTTATATGTATGCCCTAGAGGCCATTGCTGTACATTGGATGTACATTGTAGTGGATGCTGGGACATATATAGGGAAGACTTTCTTGCTCGACATGATAGTATGCTATCTGGTTACTCTTTGCCTTAACGTGTACACTGATTGTCTCTCTGTTACATGTTGGTAAAGCCCTTAGGATGTGTACTTGACTACCTGGACTATGATGCGGATCATACTAGTGGGGACATGGTAGTCCATAAGTACATCCTTCAAAGTCCCTAGTCGTGGGTGTATCGAGATGGGGCATCGATATACCAGAGTAGACTAGCGTATACCTTCTCGACCCATACAGATGGGCGATGGATGATCCCATATCCATTGGTGTTTGACATCAGAGATGATATACGGGTGCTCAGTAGAGACTGGGTACACTGGACGGACTTGCCGAGAACTCCCAGATGGTATTATACCTCACATCAGATGGCAGTTCTCTGGTGACACTGGTACAGAGTAGTCTGTAGACCCGAGATCGTCATAGAGTCTTGTGTGGTTCCCACTGTGCTTTGATTTCCATCTTACCACGTCCAAGAGGGCGTGCAAAACGGTGGTTTTTGGGTACAGTCCCGAGTCACATGGAGGCAATGAGCGATAGGAGGGGATTCGTCTCTCCCGGTATAGGGAGTTGATGTTGCGCTGTGTTCGATTGGCTATAACAGGAAATCCCTGGCCAGGGTTGCTGAGATATACTGGTAAGTGTTACCAGTAGCTTCTCGAATTGTTATAGACCTCATATCGACACGACTTATCGAGCTATTAGGGTCTGACGTTTACCACCCCTAGGCGAGATATGCGACATATCAGACGATCAGACCGGACTGTACGGTAGTGTTACTGGTTGGATTCACTGGAGTGTAAGCGGGCTTGCTCGTCGATCTTCTGATCGCTCAATACCCGGGTGGCTGTTACGTTTAGCAGACCGCTTGCGGCTTGTGGGTGTTTGATATGATCATCATCTGCTGCCGGCGTATTGACGAGTCTTTAGAGTCCTACACAGAGGTTTCCTGGCTCAAGCGAAACGAAATAGGAGCGCATATGAGATATGTGCGGGACCGAGAATAATGCGTGTATGTGATACCGTATTTCATTCTCGTGATCAATGTGTCGAATGGTTGTATGCGATATAACCTAGTTATCGATTCAAGCGTTGATTCGATAAGCCGATACATTGTATACCGGTCGGTTGTGTGCGACATGATCGGATCATTGAATCAAGTGTTGATTTAATGATTTAATGCATATTTATATATTTGATATATTACTTTGCATCAACTAGTATCGGTTTACTTAAGATGGATTTTCTCACTCGGATGTGCGCATTATATATGTGATATGATTTTGTGCACATGCTTGTATCATGTTAGATGATGCATGCTTTTTGGTTAAGTGTAAAGTATTAAACCTTGGTTAATGAAATGGTTAGGGTTTATTATTTGTTATTCATTTATCTTATTTAGTTATCCATTTATTTTTGATAAATTAATAAAAGAAAATGAAATGAAATGGTGGCTTTCATTTGTTGTTTTCATGAAGCTTCATGAACACTTTGACTAAGTGACCATTTTGTCTCTAGCTTGACCCTAACCATTCCTTTAACCATGATTGATTCTCTACACATTACCATAGTTAGCATTATGATAAGATATGATTATTATTCTAATTCAATTATTCTTATCATAAGACTTTCTTCTTCTTCTTCATCTTCTTCCATGAAGAAAACCTTACTTCATCAATGGTGGATTGATGAAACAAGTGAGAAATCCAATTCTAAAGTCTACCCACTTCCTATTTCTTCATCCTCTACCTCTAGCCAAGTAGTAGAGTGTGTTTTCTTCACAAGTTTCTTGACTTGGTGAAGTCGGAGCTTGATTTAGCGATGCCTCGACGTAGATCATCTTCGGCATGGACATCGACGACCTAGCTTGCCCATTCTCCGACGAAGCCGACGCTAGAGCCCGGGAACTCATATGGACAGCGAGGGGACTTCGTTGCGGAGCTATGGAGGTGGAGCACCGGATCTACAAAGGTTGTATTTCCGTATTCTTTATAGTTAAGTTGTTAACTAGTTATCTTTTCGCCTAAAATCTAGCCGACGATCCGTAGTCGGGTCTCTCGGCACCCGTAAAATTTTATATTGGCATGTTCGATGCCTTGTGAGACCTCTTGAGAGTGCCTAGGAACCCTACAGTGGTATCAGAGACTAGCTAGAGCCTTAGGCGATGCGTAGACGGAGTTAGAAGTCCGATTGACCCGAAACCCCGACTTTAAAATGCTCTCTGGACATTTTTGTAAAATGTGGATTTTTGCAAATTAAAAATATGCAGAAAAATCAGCAGGTAAATCTAAGAATTACGATGCAAAAATTACCTAATGATCTTTCTAAAGTGCGGCGGAACAGCGGCATTAGCGTGCTAATGCGGCCCTTCCGCGGCCCTTTTGTCTTATCTGCCATTGAATTTTGCACAGTGACTCCTATTTTTCAGTGCTGGTTTTCCTGGGAATTTTTAATCTGAAATAAAGAGTTGACTATTTTGGGTTGTATTGGGAGTTCATACATTCGATCGGATTGTCAAACTTTGTCTATGTGTCGTTCCGGATAATTTTTTTGAATATGTTAAAAAGTTCGACCGGATATAAATACCCAATTTTTCCCCTGTCGGGAAATTTCCAAGTGTTGGATATTTCTGTAGTTTAATCACGTTCTAAGTAGTGCAAGTAACACGATGGTCCCTCTAGAAGACAACAAACCTTAACTCGATTATGTGACCGTCTTGAACTACCCTTTGAACCTTCGGGTTTGGGGCAGTACGGCGTGCCACATGTGAGGCGTTGGCTTGACCCTTCTACGGCTGGACCGTTGGTACTGAGGCACGAACTGAATGTTTTTAGACTTGTTTCATGTGTTGATCTGTATCGGGAAAACTTGGGTGTTCGATTGTTCGATCGGAAAGTTTGACATTTTCTATTTATCCGGAATGGGATACAATAATTGGAATTCACAAGAAGTTATGAGATAACTGAATGAATGTTATAAACGTAGCAGTTTAGTCTCACTTGATCGGTTACCACGGAATTTTGATGTGATCAAAAGTCCGTTGCGATCACGTAGCGTACGCGGATATTCGCCGGTAAACTTAATAGACAGCTACACCCCATAGCCCCGACCAAGTGACTGTAGGAGAACCCCGTCGCCGAAAGCATCCGTTCGGGTGCTCGCGGTAGCGGTGTTCCGCCTTGGTGCACTTGGTCGACGGCATCGGGGGTGCGGCCGCCTACTAAAGTTTGGGACGAGCATTCGATCAGGTTGTCGGGAATCTTGTTGAATTGCCCGACTTGATATTGAAAAGAGTTTTCGATAATGAGACTAAAATGCGGGGTTTATAATTGTTAGGCATGCGATGTCTAAGTAATTCATTTGATTAGGCATGCGATGTCTATGCAGGTTGCGGATTCCAACTGTTGTAGTTTTATACTTTCTTTTCTGTGACCGTAAGTGTAATATGTGATATCGTCGGTTTCGTTGCTATATGTCAACGACAATTGGGATGGACATATTTACTTACGTTGATGACATGTGATGTTATGTGTTGCTGGATATGTTATATTGGATTGTCGTGTTTGAATAGCCGGGGTTTTTTTATGTGAGATGAGTGTTTTTCATTTTCATTCATGTAAAAACTTGTATGTAATATTCTTTTATTGGGGCACTTCCAGGTTGCGGAAGTTGTCACCCGTTGTATATTATTTACTTTTCCGCACTAGGATAGACCCAAGGAGGGGAGCACAAGTAACCGGGTTCTGGAGTCCAGTGGGAGACCAACTCGAGGAGTTGAGTCCGGGTCTCCTAACTCTAGAATTGGTAGGGTTGCTTGCCGCTCTCGTAGGGGTCTAGGGGTGTGGGTTTGGCTATTCATCACGACCGTGGAATCCGTGTTTTATACTGGCTCGTATTCAAAACACGGACGTCCTAGTATATCCAATATTTCATATGATTCTTCTGCTGCGATATCTGTGATGTGATCATGTGATGTTCTGTGATAGATACAGTATATAGTATATATGATATATTATATAAACGTTACTTATGTTTTACACCCGTGCTAGCCCTGCCCCGCTCTGCCGTTAGTTACCTAACCTAACGGTGCACGAGGGGACATCGAGGCGAATGCGGATGGCATAAGTGTACGTCGTATTTATCTGTGATGTTTAGGTACTTAAATGATGGGACTTCATTAATATGATTAATGAAATAAAAGAAACCTAAGATGTTGTAGAATCGAATTTCAAAATAATTCAGGTAGCTACAGTTCTTGCTCTGCACAGCGGTATATATGATATACCCTGCACCTTATTCGATGAGGAAAGGACCGAGATCCCTTCACCGGGAGTGACTCCTTTAGCAGTAACTGGCAGATGCTACACACTCGGTTTGGCTTTGATTTCTTTTAAGAGTTTTTGCTTTGCACAGTGATATATATGATATATCCCGCACCTCATTCGACGAGGAAAGGGCCGACGATCCCTTCACCGGGAGTGACCCCTTTAGCAAAACTAGAAAAGCCTCAAAATCACTCCATTTCAAAACTTCATTCGATTCTACAACGATATCAAGTTCATTACGCTCATGGTTTTTTCTGAAAGAACCCGCGTAGCCCTCCGTCATTTCAGATAGATATTATTTAGTATTCGTGCTATGTTTGTTGACTTAGTCAAGGCATAGTGTATGGTAGCTAAATTATGTTTATCTGTAACAACATGAGATGTGATTGGATTAGAGCATTCGCACGACCTTGTTGACTCAGTCAAGGGTCGTACGGGTGGGTTTAATTCAATCGGGAAATGTACGGGTTGAACTTGACTTGCGATTTATGGTTTGTTGACTTAGTCAAGGTCATAGATCGCTAGGGGCAAAAGCATTATCAGGAATTTCAAGTGTTGAAATTTGCAATGAGATTGCATACCTTCTATGAGATAGTTGGATCCCGATACCCACTGCGAGTAAGAGTTACTCCTGGGAGAGTTTTACACATTGCAATTAGCTGATCAAGTAGGTGTCTAGAAAGGTGTCAACGGGGTTACGCCTCTGGGAAAACGAGGTTTACATTAATTAGGTTCGTGCGAAAGCACGGGGGACCTCCCTCAAAGTACCGACACTGGCCTGGCTGAAAGATTGGCGAACCTGTAGTGTGTAATTAATCCCGGCTAGTCTTTCCTTTTAGGGTTTGAAGGAAGATTTGATAAAAAGCAGTGGGAGCCATCCTGATTAGATAAAATAATAACCAATCTATTCTTGACAGAGCGCACGCTGAGTGTTTTCTTCTCTCTCTCTCCTGGTAGCGACCATATCACGCCTTAATCAAGATAATAATACGGATTATTGACCGAACCCGCTTGTTATACTGAGCTGGGGAACGTTGGTCCCGCTCCAACTTATAATTGTTATAAGACAGAGCAGGAAATAGGGGAATACCAGATTTCCCGTGCCGCCCAAACGAAGAGAATGCATGATGATGCATCATCTTCGGGTGTGTTCATTACACAGAACTGTTTCTCAATGTCCTTTACGTCCTGGGTATATGATACCGGATCAGGATCCCAGATATGTAATCTGTTACATAGGGCTACAGAAAGGTAAAGAACTGAGAACGGGTGATAAGTTTCTTGAGGCAGAAAACGGGGCAAGAGTTGCAGCCAAGTCTGTCGGTCACTGTCACCCTGTATTAACAGTACATTGATTCTGAACAAATGCTATTAGATACCGAACCTGATATACAAAATCATATCAGTCTCTTTATTAATAAAGAAATGATAAAATTTTGTATTGTTGGATAATGTTTTGAACATTTCCTATATCAAAAGTTGATCGGTTCAGGCACGTTATCTAAAAGCATTGATGTTCTAAATCAAACTACAGTTCTTGGTATATAGAACACACACAAGAGGAAGAGTTCAGAATTGAACCATTCCTTCTTAAGGTATTGTAGACTAGGTCATATCAATGTGACCCGACTAGCTAGAGTTACATAAAGATGCATATTTAAATTAGTTTGAATTTACATCTTGTGAAACTCGCCAGTCATGTCACAAAGATAAGATGACCACAGCTCTGTTTATTGGAAACAGAGAAAGAGTTAATCAACTCTTGGGATTGATACATGTTGATGTATGTAGGTCCCCTATCTACACATGCCAGGACTGGTTCTTTATACTTCATTACGTTCTCTGATGATCTCTTTAGATTCAGACATATGTTCCTGTTGAAACACAAGTCTGAACCTTTTGAGATAATCACAGAATATAAGTTAGAAGTAGAGAACCAAAATACGGGTATAAGTATTATGTCCTTTGATGTGATCAAGGAGGAGAATACTTGTGCACGGAAATCCTGGACTATTTTAAAGGAGAATGAGATTCTCTCTCAGCATTACTCCTCCGTATACACCATTGCACGATGGTATGTCGGGGCGGAGTAGATACACCCTATTTGATATGGTGTGCTCTATGATGAGTACTACTGAGTTACCTTTTTCCTTAAGGGGGTTATGCACTTGAGAAGTTTCATACCTATTGAATAGGGTTTCAATCAAATCAGCTGCCTACCGCTTCATATGTGATATGGAATGGGAAGAGCCCATGTCTTAAGTTAGTTAAGATTTAGGGTTGTCCGGCCTATGTCTAAAAAGCAAAATCCGGACAAGCTCGAGGCAAGGTCTGTCATGTAGAACTGGAAAGGTTCCAGCTATACAAATTGCAGCTGATGATTTGATAGAACCAAAGGATTCAGTAGATTCCAACGAACCTCAGCCTCTCCACCGATCTAGTAGGGTTCCTCACCCACCTGAGAGATACTTCGGTTTCTCTATCACAGTGGGAGCGAGGATTGCATCATGAGATGATGACCCAACTAGTTTCGAGCTGGCCATCAGGAGTAAGACTCTGTAAGAATGGCTGGATGCTTAGCGATCTGAGATGGAATCCTTATACACCAACAAAGTATGGACTTTAGTTGCTATATCTGAAGGGTTAAATCCCCATCAGGAGCAAGTATATCTTGAGAAGATTACTTGGTGTAAATGGAAAAGTGAGACTTTCAAAGCTAGACTTGTTAAAGGTTTTTGTCATTGACCAGGTGTGGATAATAATGAAACCTTTTCCAGTACCTATGCTTAAGTCCATCCAGATCCTACTTGCCACGGCTACATACCATGACTACGATATCTGGTGGTAGGGTGTCATGACAGCTTTTCTAAATGATGTTTTAGAAGAGAGGTCTATAAGTACACAGCCAGAGGGCTTCGTAGACAGTGGGAGCAGCGGAAACGTGTGCAAGATGTTTTATCTGATAAAGCAGGCATCGCGGAGTTGGAACATCTGTTTTGATGTATTAGTCAAAAAGTTTGACATCATCAAAATGGTAGATGAACCTTGTATAAACAAAAAGGTAGTAGGGAGTATGGTGGTGATCCTCGTAGAGCACGTGGATGACATACTCTTGATAGGGAAGTAGTTTCCTATGCTACGCTCGATCAATCTCCGTTTATCACAAAGATTCTCCGTATAGGATCAAAATGATACCTACTAAATCCTAGATTTTGGATCTATGAGATAGATCTAATTGGATGTTAGGAATCTCACTAGCTGTAGTGAGATGGTATCAGTTGATCTTGGGGAGAATCACTGGAAAGGTTCCAGGGTGATAAAGACGACTGAATGTCAGTCGCAGGCATTGTCTTTACCCTCAGTAAAGGGACGGTATGTTGGAAAAGTTCCAAGCCAGATACCGTGACATACTAGACGATAAAGGCAGGATACATCGCTACTTAAGATGCTACCATAAAGGCTGTTTGGGTGTATAATGGTTCATAAGATGAACTATGTTCCTCCCATTGTGTGACAATGGAGTTGTGGCTTATGCCAAGGAATGCTGGTCCCATCAGTGATCCAGACATATTCTAAGGCAGTATCACCTGATCATGGAGATGGTTGATCTCCAGGGTGATCGAGGTTAGGAGAGAAGACTCAGAGGACAACACGGCGGATCCACTCACGAAGGCCTATTCCCAGAGAGAGACTTTTATGGGATGGTTGAGTATGAGATACTTCGACCACTGCTACAGATGGCCCTAGTGCAAGTGGGAGATTGTTAGTTATATGTATGCCCTAGAGGCCATTGCTGTACATTGGATGTACATTGTAGTGGATGCTGGGACATATATAGGGAGGACTTTCTTGCTCGACATGATAGTATGCTATCTGGTTACACTTTACCTTAACGTGTACACTGATTGTCTCTCTGTTACATGTTGGTAAAGCCCTTAGGATGTGTACTTGACTACCTGGACTATGATGCGGATCATACTAGTGGGGACATGGTAGTCCATAAGTACATCCTTCAAAGTCCCTAGTCGTGGGTGTATCGAGATGGGGCATCGATATACCAGAGTAGACTAGCGTATACCTTCTCGACCCATACAGATGGGCGATGGATGATCCCATATCCATTGGTGTTTGACATCGGAGATGATATACGGGTGCTCAGTAGAGACTGGGTACACTGGACGGACTCGCCGAGAACTCCCAGATGGTATTATACCTCACGTCAGATGGCAGTTCTCTGGTGACACTGGTACAGAGTAGTCTGTAGACCCGAGATTGTCATAGAGTCTTGTGTGGTTCCCACTGTGCTTTGATTTCCATCTTACCACGTCCAAGAGGGCGTGCAAAACGGTGGTTTTTGGGTACAGTCCCGAGTCACGTGGAGGCAATGAGCGATAGGAGGGGATTCGTCTCTCCCGGTATAGGGAGTTGATGTTGCGCTGTGTTCGATTGGCTATAACAGGAAATCCCTGGCCAGGGTTGCTGAGATATACTGGTAAGTGTTACCAGTAGCTTCTCGAATTGTTATAGACCTCATATCGACACGACTTATCGAGCTATTGGGGTCTGACGTTTACCACCCCTAGGCGAGATATGCGACATATCAGACGATCAGACCGGACTGTACGGTAGTGTTACTGGTTGGATTCACTGGAGTGTAAGCGGGCTTGCTCGTCGATCTTCTGATCGCTCAATACCCGGGTGGCCGTTACGTTTAGCAGACCGCTTGCGGCTTGTGGGTGTTTGATATGATCATCATCTGCTGCCGGCGTATTGACGAGTCTTTAGAGTCCTACACAGAGGTTTCCTGGCTCAAGCGAAACGAAATAGGAGCGCATATGAGATATGTGCGGGACCGAGAATAATGTGTGTATGTGATACCGTATTTCATTCTCGCGATCAATGTGTCGAATGGTTGTATGCGATATAACCTAGTTATCGATTCAAGCGTTGATTCGATAAGCCGATACATTGTATACTGGTCGGTTGTGTGCGACATGATCGGATCATTGAATCAAGTGTTGATTTAATGATTTAATGCATATTTATATATTTGATATATTACTTTGCATCAACTAGTATCGGTTTACTTAAGATGGATTTTCTCACTCGGATGTGCGCATTATATATGTGATATGATTTTGTGCACATGCTTGTATCATGTTAGATGATGCATGCTTTTTGGTTAAGTGTAAAGTATTAAACCTTGGTTAATGAAATGGTTAGGGTTTATTATTTGTTATTCATTTATCTTATTTAGTTATCCATTTATTTTTGATAAATGAATAAAAGAAAATGAAATGAAATGGTGGCTTTCATTTGTTGTTTTCATGAAGCTTCATGAACACTTTGACTAAGTGACCATTTTGTCTCTAGCTTGACCCTAACCATTCCTTTAACCATGATTGATTCTCTACACATTACCATAGTTAGCATTATGATAAGATATGATTATTATTCTAATTCAATTATTCTTATCATAAGACTTTCTTCTTCTTCTTCATCTTCTTCCATGAAGAAAACCTTACTTCATCAATGGTGGATTGATGAAACAAGTGAGAAATCCAATTCTAAAGTATACCCACTTCCTATTTCTTCATTCTCTACCTCTAGCCAAGTAGTAGAGTGTGTTTTCTTCACAAGTTTCTTGACTTGGTGAAGTCGGAACTTGATTTAGCGATGCCTCGACATAGATCATCTTCGGCATGGACATCGACGACCTAGCTTGCCCATTCTCCGACGAAGCCGACGCTAGAGCCCGGGAACTCATATGGACAGCGAGGGGACTTCGTTGCGGAGCTATGGAGGTGGAGCACCGGATCTACAAAGGTTGTATTTCCGTATTCTTTATAGTTAAGTTGTTAACTAGTTATCTTTTCGCCTAAAATCTAGCCGACGATCCGTAGTCGGGTCTCTCGGCACCCGTAAAATTTTATATTGGCATGTTCGATGCCTTGTGAGACCTCTTGAGAGTGCCTAGGAACCCTACACCCCACTCATTCAAGCATGGAATTTTGCAATATAAAATTGCAACCATACTTGAATCGTGAGTCAAGATGAATAAAATATGAATAAAGCTCATGCTTGCAACCATGCTTTCATATATATATATATATATATATATATATATATATATATAAGAAAATATTTAGTGAGCTAATGATATTAGTTAAGATATAATTTTATCACATATAATATATATCATATTATTAAATCAACACTTGATTTAATAATCCGGTTATATCACATATGACCGACTAATATCATTTATCTGTATATCACATTATCAAATCAACACTTGATTCGACAATCTGGTTATATCACATATAACCGAACCGATAACAGATAACTGGCAGATTAAAATATGGTATCACATACACGTATTTAATCAGGCCCACACATATAAACATATGTGCCCTACTTCGTTTCGCTCGAACCAGAAAACTTCTGTGTGGGACTCTAAAGACTTGTCAATACGCCAGCAGTAGGTGATGATCACATCAATCACCTACAAGCCGTCAGCAGTACTAGCTGGACGTAACGGCTACCCGGATATTGAGCGATATGAAGATCAACAAGCAAGCTCGTCCATACTCTCCATGAATCCTATCAGTAACACTATCGTACAGTCATGTCTCTTCGTCTGATATGTCGCATATCATGTCTAGGGTGGCAAACGTCAGTCCCCAGTAACGTGATAAGTCATGCCGATGTCTGGCCTATAACGGTTCGAGAAACTACTGATAACACTTATCAGTAAATCTCGGCAGCAGCCTAGCCAGGGACTTCCAATTATAGCCAATCAAGCATAGCGCAACATCAACCCCTAATACCGGGAGAGACGAAACCCCTCCTATCGCTCATTGCCTCCATGCGACTCGGGACTGTACCCAAAATCCACCTGTTTGCACATCTCCTTTGAGCATGGTAGGGAGGAATCAAAGCACAGTGGGAGCCGCACAAGACTTTATGACGATCTCGGGTTTACAGACTAACTTGTACCAGTGTCACCAGAGGACTGCTATCTGACGATAGGTATACTACCACATAGGAGTCCTCGGCGAGTCCGTTCGGTGTACCCATTCTCCAATGAGCACCTGTGTATAATCTTTGATGTCACACACCAATGGCTGTGGGATCAGTCATCGCCCTCTGAGGGACAAGAAACGTACACACTAGTCTACTCTGGAATATCGATGCCCTAGTCTCGATATTCCCTTGACTGGGAACTGATTAAAGTATGTACTTTTGGACTACCCTATCCCCACTACTATGATCTCATCATAGTCCTGGTAGTCAAGTACATATCCTAAAGGTTTTATCAACATGTAAGAGACGGACAGTATAAATACCACTCTACATGTTAAGATAAAGTTAATCTGATAGCATACTATCATGTCGAGCAAGAAAGTCCTCTATATATATGTCCAAGCATCCACTATATCATCAATAATGGCCTCTAGGGAATACATATTACTAACATATTTATCCTTGCATTATTCAGATAATATGTTCCCATCATTTTAAGTTTCCAAGCCACAAAAGAAAAAACCAAAATAACATACTTTTTATATGCCATTCGCATTCGCCATAGGCCCATCATGCACCGTTAGGTTACTTAACTAACGGCAGAGCGGGGGCTGCACTAGCGCGGATGCAAAAAATATAAAAGCATCTACTAAATATATTATATATATATATATATATCAATATCGCAGGCAGATAAAAATCATCACAAGCATGTGAACAATAATATGGAGTAGCAGATAATCTAGGAGCCCCGCATTTCATTTGAGCCATAAATGAAACGCGACGTTCCTTGGTCGTGTGGATAGCCAGTGCAATGAAGATCCTAGACCCCTACGAGTGAGGCAAGTTACCCGCCAATCCCCAAAATGAGGAAACCCCAATCAACAAAGTGAATGGGCCACCCAGCACTTCTTAAAATCCGGTAACTTGAGCACCCCTCCGTAGGTCAACCTATACCCCCTACGAGTGCGGCGAATAGCCCGCCAATTCTAGAGTAAGCCCCCCTCCCCAGTCTCAACACCATGAAATGCGGGCCCATTGTTCTCTAGAACCCGGCTATTCGAGCACTCCTCCGCAGGGTAATCCTAGTACAGAAAAGAAAAAAATATATATACAATAATGGTGATGACGACCTCAACCCGCTCGTACCCTAACAAAAAAATATACATACTGGCAGTGATGGCAGCCCACATGTCGTACACTCGTCCCGTAATAAACAATATACAAATGAATCTGAACAATACATCTAACATTGCACAAAAGGATATCCATCACGACAATCCATCCATAACATCAGTGCATCATAGAACATCAACGTGAATATCATGTTCGTAAATCCGTCTGATTGTACATATAGCAACCAGTCGGATTGTACCGCTCTATGATATTCACGTTCGCAGAAACTAACATACGTACTGATACACACGAAATCAAAATTTCGATCGACGAAAACTTTCCGCATTGGCCCCAAGTACAAACCAGTACTCAAACAAATTTGGGCCAAAACCATACATCCCAAAAATCACATTTCCATGAAATAGAGCACCAGAAAAATTTTGGAGCCCAACGGCCAAAATAAGACCGAAGAACCACCACAAATTGGCATGTTTCGCAGCGGTTCCGCGGCCAAATTTTGGCATCATGGGCCCAAAATATTTTCTGGCCACTATAATTGCCTGCACATAATTTTAAAGCAATCTAAATGATTTTTTGAACAACTTTCAAATTCGGACAGCGGGCATGAAAAATGGTAATGCGATCTGGAAAAATCCGTCGATCGAGACTTTAAACTTGTGCAAACTAGCTAGTGAAGCTATATGGTCGCTTTGATACCATGTTGGGATCCGACGCCCACGCCGTGGAAGCCACGGCCGAGGCAGAAGCGAAAACAAAAATTTTGACGAGCACCGGACTCTCGTAAATACCAGGATTCGAACCATAGACCTAAACTAGCTAATCTACAAGTGCAAGGGTTGAAGAAATATAAACTTTGTCGCGTGTCCACCCAATTGTGGAAAACCCCTCCAAGCTCATAGCTGCCGGGATCGCACTTGAGAATCGACCACCCTTTGCCGAAGACGGTCCATCTGAAGGAACGCGGAGGAGGCTCTAACCGACAACCCAAACTTACTAAGTTTGGATGGTTAGTGATATAGGAATACTCCACTAGGAGAAGAGGAAGCATCAACCATGGAGCTCAAGTGAGGAAGTCAAGAAAGCATCATGTGTCCAAGTAAAAAAGGAATGGCTAAAACAATATGAACCATGCACCAATAGTGCAACCAAATGAAAATAAACATTTAAAAACAAAGTCATGCCTCTCTACATAGTTTGCACCATGCTTCATTAACTCCACTTTCCACCTCATTTCCAATTTTAATTTTCTAAATAGAAAATTAATATGAGGTGTCCTTCTTCTAGAAGTATTATCGTATAAATACGGAATACTTCACCTGGTATATATATCGCTACATATACGCATATCCGCAAAGAGAGAAAATAAATAGTGAACAATAATACTAAAATACATGTATCAAAATACATATATAAATTATTAAATCAAAACCTGATTTAATAATCCGGCTTAATCCTAAGCCGGCTAGTATTATCAGCCATCCGATTAAAGTTCGTGTATCACGTACACATATTTAATCGGAACCCCTGCACGTACCACCGTACGTCTCCTACATCTATCGCCTGAACCGGGAAAACCCTCTGTATGGGAAAGATTTGACAATACGATGGCAGTGGGTTTAACTACAAGCACGTCAGCGGCACTAGCTGTACGTAACGGCTACCCAGATACTTATCGAAAGGGGGTCGACAATCAAGTGCGTTCTTACCCTACTGAGCCTGAATGTGATAATCTCCGTACAGTCCGGTCTCTTCGTCAAAGAGTATCGCATATCGGTTCTACGGTGTGGATAATGTCAGACCCCTACTAACCCGATAAGTCGTGTCTGAGTCTAGCTCATCACCAACTGAGATACTACTGATCAACTATCAGTAAATCTCACCTACCGTGGCTACGGATTTCTGGTGATAGACAACCGAACACAGCGCGACATTGACTCCTAATACCAGGAGAAATGAATCCCTGACAGTCGATCACTGCCTCCATGTGGCTCGGGACTGTACCCAACTAAAAATTTTTTGCACGACTCCTTTGAACCGTGGTAAGAACTTCCATCTGACGATAGGTATAATACCATCTAGAAGTTCTCGGCGAGTCCGTCCAGTGTACTCACCTCCAGTGAGCACATGTATACTATCTTAGGTGTCACTACACTAATGGCTTGTGAGACCGGCCACCGCCCCTCATCGGGGTCTCGAAGCGTATACACTAGTCTACTCCAAAATATTGATCCACAGTCTCGATACTCCCACGACTAGGGACATTTAAGGACGTGCTTATGGACAACCCGGCTATCACATATATGATAGCCATCATAATACTGGTCGTCAAGCAACAATCCTACGGGTTTCATCAACGATGAAGATAAACCAGATAGCATACTATCATCTCGAGTAAAATTATTATACCTGTATAAGTCCTTCCTCAATTATCATAATTGTCTATCTGCGATCACAATAATTGCCTTGAGGACACTATATCCAATAAGAGAGGCGTGAATTCTAATTAACTTAAACCGAATTAAATTAAAAGTGTTGGTTTATTTAACTAAGCTAATTAAAAAGCATAAAAGAAAGTAAAATTGCAGGTTTAAAATAAATGAAAATTTCAAATAATAAAACAAGCCTGCGGTTTTGAATTATCTTTACTATTATATTGTTCTAGATGATATCTATTCTTTTCTAATTTCATGTTTAAATCCATCACTATCAATTAAATAAAAGCATAAATTAAACTATTTTCACAATGAAATATCAATGATGAAAGTATAAATCATACATTTATCGATCTACCCTATCAACCACGTAACATCATCTAGCAAATGAATTTAATCCTAATATTCTAATTAACCTAACAATAACTTGGTTTTACTTTTCTACAAAATAACCCACAAGTTGTCAATTTATAAATTATATTATACTATCGCAATAATCTAAATTACCCTGGTTTAATTAAGTTGAATCTACTATAATAAAAAAAATTACATCTTACCTTCCCTAATTAGTTTTCTAGGTTGTAAATTTATCATTAAACTAATTGGTTTAATGGTGATTCTATCTTTCTCTAAATAAACCTTATGATTGTCAATTATTCATTGGTTTATCTAGTTTATTAGCATAGCATCAAAAAGAAGCAATTTTTATTAAAGAGATCCATCATTAAAACCAAACAGAAAAGAAATAGAGAGGAGAATTCAAACACCAATCATAGCAAGTATAACTCAAGAACCCTAGATAGAAAATTAGCTATTCATAATAAAAGAGAAAGAATAATCAAATTAAATAGACTTCATATTAAGAATAACTTATAAAACATCTTGATCTCTCTGAAAAACTAAAACAATTAACCAATGGGGAGATGAAACCCTAACAGGCTATACTACAGTATTTAAAGGCTATTAGAAATTTTCAAGTGTGGTTTACAAAAGATATGCGAAGATACAAAATTCCCTGAAAATTTTGGCCTAAACCTTGCCATTTTCGGCCCTGGCCGAATTCTTGTAGAGATAGGACTCTGGATTTTTTCCATAGCTTTGTCTCGATTTCAAGAATATTGTTCCACACGTGATTTTTGATAATTTCCACCCTTGGCTCTGTTTTAGTTTAAAGAAGTTCACATCCAACGCTTGTAATACGTCTTTTGTGAACTTTTTCCCTTTACCCTTATAATCTGCAATATTTAACAAAATATACCCAGAGCAGCATTACATAAGCAAAATTAAGATAAATGTGGCTATATAAATGTGCATTAAAATGCTCCAATCAAATATTCCCACACTTATCTTTTTCTAGTCTTCGAACAAAATCTAGGGTCTCAAACTAAAAACCTAAAAGTAAAATCTAACTGCTATATAACTGCTATGCTCCGTTTCGCAGAAGTAGCAATTGCGCTTAGCATATGCAATAAGTTATTAAACCTCTAGCTAGGAGGAGTGTTGTCTGCTGAGGGTTTTCAACAGATACTACCTATAAAATCGCATAAAGAAAAACAAAAAGAAAATTAAAAAAAATAAAAATAAAGAAAGTGAAAACTATATACAAAGAAAAGAAAAAAAATATTCGAATCTCACTAGTTTTTCAGCATTTAAGAATTTTCATTCTAATGGTATCGTTCAACTCTAGAAATTATATTCTCCCTCGATAGAACTTAATCCTATTTTTCACTCATATCTTTCCTTCAAATATGGATCATATACCCCTACATGTGTATAAAATATCTCTACACTTGAGAATTCAATTTAAGCTATAATATTAACGCCCTATACCCTCGTATTTTAATTTTTTATAAATATACAAATAGGTTTGCTAACATCTTTTGATGCGACTGCTAATGCTTCGTGAGGCACTAACCAACTGATTACTCAATGTGTGAGTTTAATGATTCTTAGTCTCGCAACTACTTAGGACTTTCAGTAGTGACTCTCAAACCACTTCGTCTAAGGCACTAAGTGATGAAGCACCCCTATGAATGAATTTACTTCCCCTACGAATGAATTTACTTGTCCTAAGTAATCACAAAACTAAACTTATTATATTTATACTTTCTTTTTTACTTTTTAATCACTTTTAAATCACATTTCGACATGAGCATCCAATACTTCTTGAGGCACGGATAACCAGCTACTTAGTGAAGAAAAAGATATTCTTTAAAAAAAATTAATACTGGGGTATTTAGGCAAAGATATTTCTAGGTATCGTTCACTATCTTAAGCTTCAAGATTCGTATTTATGCAACTTGTAAGATGTATATTTTCTAAATTTGATTTCAAGAAGGGAATTATTTTTCAGATTTCGTTCTATCTTCAAATTTAATTTCTTTTATTTCACTCAACCTTTCGTATTCCAATTCATGAATACTTATTACCATTTTGATTCAAAAAAAAATTCCTTAAAAATATGAAAAAGAAAAAATAAAAAAATTGAAAAAGACCTAAAACCCGTACAAAACCTAAAAAAATAAATTGTACAAAACCACCTCCCACACTTAACTCTGACAGTGTCCTCATTGTCCTCTATCCTGTCCACCACCTCGAATTCATGAAATTACGTTCGATAACTAAGTTAGGCATATCCATAACTAACAGCTTATTTTACCCAAAATAAACACTAAAATCAAAAACTAGATAGAAAAATTTACCTCTCTCAAAAATCGGGGGGGGGGGGGGGGGGGGGGGGAGGGATTTGTCTTCAGAAAACCGGCCCGGGCAGATTTTTTGAGAGTTCCGGCCGGAAAATTTGCTCCAATCGTGCTGAAATTTTGGGGGCCGTCTCCTCTCTTCTCTAGGGTTTTGGAACTGCTCTTAGAATTGTAGAAAGGGCTCGGGTTGGCTACTTATGAGGGGTTGGGTAATTTTGCACAAAAGACCTTCAAAACAAGATTAGCAAATAAAACATAAAAAATATTTTTTAAAAACCTAAAATGAAAAAAATGAAAAATTAAAGAAGAAAAGGAAAGGGATTTAAATTTACGTAACGCTTTGGCTAATCCAAAGGTTGATATCAACCACTCAAATATTTTGTATATGATCATGCAAGAGTAATAAAATAAATTGTAACAGTAAGCATCAATAAGCACCCTAAAATTGATATGCATAATATTTATATGGTGTTTATATATGAGTGTACAAAATTATGATCCGAGTTTTTCCGAAAAAAAACTAGTGCAGTAATAAATGATTTAAGTCGAGAAGAATTATGCAACTGCACTAACGTGTCAATATATTAGTTTATTGGATCAAAGTCTTCATATTGAATATGCGGTACATAAATAAAAGATCCAGTCATAAAAGTTAAAGGCACGACTTCTACTTGCTCTTCAATAGGATTGTCATCAATAAGAAATGGAAGTATTTGAGGATTAGGTTTATTTGTTAATGGTTCAAGGGGGTATTCACAATTTAATTTATGATTTGGTGAATCTAACTTATCCATAAAATTAAGTTCATCCCTAATGCGTGCAGACCTCAACTATTCTTCAAAACTAACCATCTCCTCCGTATACACTTCTTCTCTTATGATGGTGGGCTCTTTAAAAAGTTCATCACATCCTTCATCTCTCAAATTTACATCCTCCTCCTCAAATTGACATGTATCCATTACTATGGATTCTTCGTAAGCAACCTCCTCAACCATTCTATTCATGCCCTATCTCTCAAAATCACAAGTATCCTTCTAAAAAAAATTCTTATACCCATCTGGCAAATCACATATTTCGACCTCGACCATATTATCAATTAAATCATCTTTATATAAATTCGTTGTTGGGGGCCAAATTGGAATTTCAAATTTTGGAGGGTTTGTGTATGTTTGCATTAAGATGGTCTTTTGCTCTTTCTTATTATCTATTGCTGCAGCTGTCGGGCCAATAAACATTTTAATAGTAGCTACTGCTTGTTTTAATGACGTAATTTCATTTTGCAGAAAAGTAGACAACAGCTTTTCAACATTATCGCATCTTGTATCCTCATCATTATCAACGTCTAAGGTAGGTGTGAAAGTTGTACAAGATTCGAATTGGTTGAATTGTTGCTCGTATCCTCATTCCCTACAGGCTTTTTCAATATGGTCAGCAAGATTCATGGGTTTAGAGGTTGTCACAATAGCCTCAAAAGGAGTATCAAGATGAGAAGGAGTTAAAGTTGTGTTGTTTTGAAGTGGATTGGATGGGGACCTACGTTACAGTAAGGGCTTGGTTGGAATTGATGGCTTAAATTATAGTTAGAAACATCTGAATACATGCTTTGATTCCGACGATAATTTTATCGTTCCCATCATTCACGAAATCCATCACTAAATGGACAATCGTCATAAACATGAGATGGATCTTCACAGTTAGTGCAAACAGATTGAAAAAGTGGATTATTAGGAATCTAGTAATTAACTTTTAATGTCTCTACCTTTTACCTAATATTGTTTAACTCTTCTCATAACCAATCTTCGTTGTCAGCTGTAAATGTGTCAAGTGAATTAGAACAGCTCCTATATTTCTTTATTCTAATGCAATCTTGAAGTGATGGTTTAACTGAATAACATAATTCATATAAAATTGGTTTAGCATGTTTGTCACCCATATTAAAAAGAAATACTGAAAATTAAAATGAAAAGGTAAAAAAGGAAAGAAAAAAACTAAACAGGAAAAAAACGACCTAAAACCAGAAACGAGCAGTGGTTTAGAACAGAGGAGAAACCAGCGAGCTGCTTCTAAAAATTTGGACTGAAACGACCACAAAATTTCAACCCAAAAAAATTTCCGGCCGAAATTTGGTAGAAATGAATGCTGGAATTTGTTTGGGTCCTTCGTCTTGCTCCAAAACTCCTGAGACTGCTCGTGGTTTTCTGAAACAAAAATAAAAAATTGCATAATAAAATAAAACAAATAAATTTAATTCGAATTAAAATTAATTAAAATTACAACAGGCCTCCCCGACGACGGCGCAAAAAAACTTGATGGAGATTTTAAGTGTCTCTCAAATTTAACCTCAAGTGCACAGTTATATCGTTATAATATTTACGGATTGTACCACAGAGAGACGTGAATTCTAATTAACTTAAAAGGAATTAAATTAAAAGTGTTGGTTTATTTAACCAAACTAATTAAAAAGCAAAAAAGTAAGTAAAATTGTATGTTTAAAATAAACGTCAATTTCAAATAATAAAGGCATCTTAGGGTTTTGAATTACCTACTATTATGGTGTTCTATATAACTTTTATTCTTTTCTATTTCTCATGTTTAAATTCATCACTACAATTATACAAAAGCATAAAGTAAACTATTTTCGTTATGAAATATCAATCAATAAAAATATAAATCATACGTTTATAGATCTACCCTATCAATCACACAACATCATCTAGCAAAAGAATTTAAACCTAATATTATAATTAAACTAACAATAACTTACTTTTATATTTTTACAAAATAACCCATAAATTGTCAATTTATGAATTATATTATATTATCGGAATAATCTAAATTACTCTAGTTTAATTAGGTTGAATATACTATGATAAAAAATCCATCTTACCTTCCCTAATTAGTTTTCTAGGTTTTCAATCGATCATTAAACTAATTAGTTTAATGGTGATTCTATCTTTTCCTAAACAAACCTTATAGTTGTCAATCGTTCATTAGTTTATCTAGTTTATTAGCATAGCATCAAAAAGAAGTATTTTTTATTAAAGAGATTGATCATTAAAAAAAATAGAAAAGAAATAGATAGGAGAATTCAAACACCAATCATAGCAAGTATAACTCAAGAGCCCTAGATAGAAAATTATTTATTCGAATAGAAGATAAAGAATAATAAAATAAAGTACACTTTATATTAAGAATAACTTATAAAATATCTTGATCTCTCTCAAAAACTAAAACAATTAACTCATAGAGAGATGAAACCGTGACAGAGCTATACGGCAGTATTTATAGGCTATTGGCAATTTCCAAAAGTGGTTTACAAAAGATATGCGAAAATACAAAAGACCCTGAAAATCTCGACTTCTAATTCATCCAAATTTCGATCCAAATCTTGCCATTTTCGGCCCAGGCCGAATTCTTGTAGAGATGGGTCTCCAGATTTTTTCTATAGTTTTGTCTCGAGTTCAAGAATCTTGTTCCACGCGTGATTTTTGATAATTTTCATTCTTGACTCTGTTTTAACTTAAAGAAGTCCACATCCAATAAGTCTTTTGTGCACTTTTACCTTTAGCCCTATAATCTGCAATATTTAACAAAATATACCCATAGTAGCATTACATAGGCAAAATTAAGATAAATATGGTTATATAAATATGCATTAAAATGCACCAATCAAGACCCGAGCTTAATTCCGACGCCGTAGGAACAAGGTTGCAAGCGGACCTTCTCGACGAAGATGGTCCACATCGAGAAAAACCTTAATTCAAGCTTCAACTTCATCAAAAGAGAAAGTATTGTGAAGTAATTTTGCCTTCATGATTTGCTAGAGTATGAAAGGAAGAGATATACTGAGCTCACCATATTTTTCTCTTATTTTTCTCTCAAGCACTCTCATTCTCTATAAGGAAAGGGATGAGAGACGACGAAGATGAAGAAGGAGGAGAGAGAATAGGCATAATAGAATGAAGATAAATTCTGGCCATAATTCTAGAATAGTAAAGGATGGTTGATATAAAATAATATCAATCATACCTCCATGCCACTGACTCATTTCTTTTCTTTTTCATAAAAGAAAAAATGAAATGAGATTTCCATCTTCTAGAAGCATGTATGTGTATCATATACATAAAGTATATATATTAATACATATACGCATATTTGTATCGTATAAAAATACCAAATGAGAAATAAATAGAAAGTGAACATCATACTAAAATATATATACTTGATTTAATAATCCGTCTTAAACATAAACCGGCTAGTATTATCAAACGTCCGATTAATTTACATGTATCAAATACACGTATTTAATCGAACTCCCGCATGTATCGCCTTACGGGCACTACATCATTTCGCCTGAGTTGGAAAAACATCTGTATGAGACTCTAAAAACTTAATCAATACGCTGGCAATAGGTTTGGATCATATCCTACTGATTTGAAATACTTTCAGATCAATCCCCTCACGGGTTAACCCACAAGCATATCAGCGGCACTAGCTGCATCCAACGGCTATTCAGGTATTAATCAAAAGAAGGCCGAAAAATAAGCTCATCCGAACACAATCAGAGCCTATCAGTGACAGTCACCGTATAGTCTGTTCTCTTCGTCAGAGAATGTCGCATATTGATCTGGAGGGTGGAAACTGTTAGACCCCCAATAACCCGATAAGTCAAGCTAATGTAAAACTCATAACTATCTGAGATATAACTGATAACATTTATCATTTTATCTCAACCGCCTCGGCCGAAGATCTCTGGTTATGGTCAATCAAGCACTGCGCGACATCAACTCCTTATACCTGAAGAGACGAATCTCTTCGACCGCTTACTGTCTTCATGTGCTTCGAGACTGTACCCAACTAAAACTTGTTTTCACAAGTCTTTAGTGTCGTTGGGTAGCAATCAAAGTATAGTGGAAACAAACACAATACATTGTGGCGATCTCAGGACTAAAAACTATCATGTACTCATGTCACAAGAGAACTGCTATCTGACAATAGGTATAATACCATCTAGGAATTCTCGGTGAATCCGTTCAGTGAAACTCATTCTCCAATGAGCACCCGTTATAATCTTCAGTGTCAAACATCAATGGTTATGGGATCAACCATCGCCCCCGTCGGGATCAAGAAACGTATACACTAGTCTAATCTGGAGTATCGATACCCAGTCTCGATCTCCTACGACTACAGATATTTAAACATGTGCATTTGGACTATTGAGGCCCCACTAGTATGATATATATCATAATCATATTAGTCAAGCAAAGATCCTATAAACTTTATCATCTTATATTAGCGATACGTAATAACAAGTAAAACGTATACATATGAATGATAAAGACGAACCAGATAGTATACTATTATCCCAAGCAAGATCGTTCTATCCATATAGGTTCTCTTATAATTACAATAATTTACTTGAGTGCACCTATATCCAACAACAGATTGTCTCTTCTAATAATTAATATCATAAGTATGGAGTTTGAGGGTTTTTTAAAAACAAAAAAAACTGAAGATTTAATTAAAGAGCATTTTAATAAATAGGAAGGTATATTATATTACACAAGATTTTAATTAAAACGAAAAAACCCTTATAATTATTAATAACGAATTGGCTAGAGTCTCTTTGCTTCTTATCCTTCATAAATCTAAAACCATATAATTTTTGGTTTTCCATTCTTGCTCAACGTATTACATTTATATTTATTGTATTACAATATTGTCTTGATTCATTAAAAGTAAAAATAAGCATTGGTTAAAACATTATTTTTCCTTTTTAAATAAACATTATCAAGAAATATACACATATGGTCTTATATACAACTTCCTTTGTAATAAATAAAAATATCAATAAATCTCATTTCTTAGTTGTGTGTACTTGTTGTTAAATACAAGTGTATCCGTAATGTTCTTGAAACATTTCATTTGCAAAGACGGATGAGAAGTAACTCTCAAGTGCAAAGTTGCAGGGGATTAAGAAACTGTAACTTCAAAATAACCAGAACATTTCATTAGCTAAGCTAATAACAAGGTTCGATTGGACAAAGCAAAATAGAAGGATATACATTAAGGATTTTTAAATGAACAGAGTAGTTTCACCAATTATTGTTAATATTTTTTATAAATATTTTCATTCAAATTAAAAAAAAAATCAGGATGAAAATCAAGAGGGTATGATGGCTCATATGTGGACTGCTACATGAAAGATCATCCAAATTCCTCTACTGAAGATGCAGAGATCATGTGAAGCAAATAATTTCCAACACTTGTGAAAAACTCAACAACGAATGCTTCTCACACACTACTACAAATAAGGGTTGCCCCTACGGATTTATCGGTAGGGGCAACCCCTGCCCCTACGGAGATGTGCGTGGGGGCGAAAAAAGACCCCGTAGGTGCAAAAGCCGCAGGTGCAAGTTGAAGCCCTGAACTTGCCCCTACGGGCAAAATCTTGCCCCTACGGAGTTCTGTGTAGGTCCGGTTTCACCTACGGAGTAGGCCGTAGGATAAAAAAAGTTATATTATTTACAGTTTTTTTAATTATATTAACTGTACCTACGGAGATAGTCGTAGGGCCACGTACTATCCCCTACGGATACCTACGTAGGTACTTATCCGTAGGGGCAAAATATCAGGATTTCTGATATTTTGACATATCCATAGGGGCACTCCCAACCTCCCTGGTACTGAGATCAGGGGGGAAATATCAGTTACTGCTGATATTTTGCCCCTACGGATACAGCCGTATGGGCAACATGTGTACCTACGGAATAATCCGTAGGTACACATTATCTGTATTTTTTTTTTAAAAAGGGTTGCCTGATTTTTTTCCGTCCTGTGCATAATAATATATATAACAATAAAATATAAAATTAATCATCACACAACATATATCGCAGTGTTCATAATCACATCTCACGCATATAATATGCAAAAGAAACCCAAAAACTGAATATGATATAAATATAAACCAATATCAATATCAATATCATTTCAAAATGTAGTACAATATGTATGATATAAATAAATATATGTTTCAAAAAATATGAATCAAAAATCTACCCTAGCTCGGTCCAGCTCCACCCCTGATAAACGATAGAATCAAGCGCGCCTGCTCCTCGGTTAATAAACCCTGTAATTCGGCGCGTGCGGGAGTCTGAGCGGCCTGTGGAGCTGGAGATGTGGTCTGCGCAGCCGCCGTCGGGGAAGTCGCTTGCGGAGCCGCGGCTGCGGGAGTCTGAGCGGACGGTGGAGCTATAGGAGCTGTCTGCGGAACCGCAGCCGATGTAGTAGCTTGCGGAGCCGCAGCCGAAGGAGATGCATGTGGAGGCTCGGTCGATGTACCCTGTCGCGTCTGGACCTAACGTGTGTAAGAAGCGTGTAAGAACTGTGTATTATTCGAATTCGTATCATTATTAAGTTATTTCGAAACCCCATTTGGATATCTAGTTTTGAAAACCGTTGTTTATTTTAATTACATATTGCTAGTTCCGACCGCGATTAGAAAGTTATGATTCTTTTGATAAAGTTCCTAAACTTTATAGGACTTAAAAAGGGTTTAATTATTTTCATCGTCCATTAGCCTACCCTAATCCTACGAACCCTAACAAGCGGAGAATTACTCGCGCATGTTGGGAGAAGAAGATGAAAAGAAAGAGAGGGAAAACATAATGTAAAAAACAATTAAATAAAATAACTACCTTTATTAATCGACTTCTTCAAACTACACTTTTAATCCATAGAAAATGATTACAACTAGTTGCTTCTCGATCTTTCCTAAGAAGGTAGTCGAACAGTCGATGATCAGCCTGGATGCGTGAGCGTCTGGGGCTTCGTGATCGCGTCGGCTTGATGATTTTTCTAAGAGGCTCTCGGTGCCCTTTTATAGTGCAAAGCCAGAATCTTATTGTTGAAAACTTGCTAAAATTTAGCAATGATTGATCTCCAAAAATCTTGCCTTCCAACTCCCTATTATTGCGGCGGATCCGCGGCCAAAGAGGGGGTATGGCCGCGGATCCGCGGCCAATGGTGAGGATCTCTTCATCAATTTTCTTGGGCTCTCTTATTGTGACATTTGGCAATCCAAGGCACCTTTAGAATTCAGAAATCTTCTCTCGGTTGCTTCCAGACTTGGTCTCCAAGTTTTGCTTCTTAATTTGGCAAGTTTTCTTCAACAACTTGATTTCTTTGATATATTCTGCATAACAACTTGAAAAATTCTGCACAATAATCTTTAAATAATATTTAGTAGACTTAGTTCTACTAGGATTTGGTCAATGAATTTATTTGCATATATTTTTCTACCAAATGCTAATTAAAATATATTAATACATGGAAAATGGTATTTTCACACATAAACCCTCATATATATAATATATTATAATAAAGTCCTTTTTTAATATGAAAATGGTAGGAAAAATGTAATACAAATGTGCAGTTTTCTCAACTGAACACATATGTATGTATGATTAATCAAACTTAAGTCTAAAACCAAATAAGCTCAAGCTACGTACTAATTATGGATATGTTGATATCTATAATATGATATGATATTTTACTATAAAGTAGTATACATACCAGCATCTCCTTCAACTCCTGAACGGTGGCCCTCAAGCTCTCCAGTTCCTGATGGACACGTCGGTCACTGGAGACGGAGGAAGTAACCGCCGGGGTGGAGTCCAACCTCATATAGGCCCTGCTAGGGCCCAATCCCCGGCCTCTCTCCCAACCTCCGTGGTGCCCTCCGTGTGCGGCGTCCAGAACTGGGGTCAGCAGCCTCGGATCGCTCTGTCCAGTAAAATCGATCCCCGAGGCCTCGGCCTGCTCAACCATCCGCTCCTACACCCACATTAAGCAGTAAAGTATAAGTATAAAATTTAAACTTAAACCTTCCAAAACTAAAATTTCAAATTTGGGTAGAATAAATATTAACACTTACGCAATACTCCTGGGTAGCGACGTCGGGATATCGAAGCTCGCCCTGGCGGGATCTGTCGAGGTGCCGTGGACGGCAAGATATGCGGACAGCACGCTCGGTGTACCACCTGACGCCACGGTCCGAGCTGTCTGCAATATTAGAAAATAACTCTTAATATTAGAAATATTAGAAAATAACTCTTAATATTGCAGAATATCACAAAGGTCGGTCTATTGTAATTTACCGATGACTCCATGGCTCGAGTAATATTCCTCGAGCCACCTGTGTAAGTAGGGCGACCCCTCTTCGCCGACTTCCTGTTCTCTGTATTCTGAGCGGCCTGTTTCTGCACAACGCATTAACATTTAGTTTTCTAATTAAGGAACACAAAAAATAAATTATATCCTAAACAATGAATTACATTTAAAATACATACCTGTTTGCGCTGGGAGTCGAAATATTCGCACAATAGAGGCCGTGTCTCTACGTCGACTCTCGCAAACGCCGGAGTAGATAGGAGGGCCGCTCTCTCTGCCTCGGGGGTCGCCATCCACAGGGAGTAGCAGTCGGCCTTCAGCTCATTCCTGTTGTATCGGACCTTGGCCTGCATGTTCTTCATCAAGCCATTGTACAGAGCATGAAGGTCGAGCACCCTCCCCGGATGATCAGGGTCGGCTACAGGCTGAAAATCGTAATCCAACTGAAAATACAAAAAAAACAGTGTTATTAGATTGCAAGTGTTAATAATAAATATGATTAGCGGATAGATCAACTGAAAATATATATTAATACGTACCCGAGCCTGATCAAAGAAGAGGGCGAATGAGCGCTGGTGCGGCTCGCCCCACTCAACGTGAAGTGGATAGTTCTTCACGAGCCGGCTCTCGTCCCCCATATACCGGCCAAACCTCTCGGCATGAAGACCGGTATAGCGATAGTCAAGGGTAAAAAAAAGGGGGAATGCTGCCTCCTCCCTAGCTCTGTCGGGCCTCAGCCTATAGAACTGATTCGGGCCTCGAGTCCCCCTCTGGGGATGGGGAGGCCCTGCGTCTGCACGAAATATAAAGACAATCAATATTAAGACAAAGTTGTATTAAGAAATCAAGATTAAACGAAAATTCAAGTGTGATATATACCTCTGGTGACTATCGCACGAGCCTGGGCCCGGGCAGCAGCACGAGTGGGACGATAGTTCCTCCGGTGAGGAACAACCGGGGTCCCGGATGCGGACGCATCCCCTCCAACTAGAAAATAAACATTGACGCTAAATTTCCATGAAATTCATATTTATTCTATAGAGCATATGTAAAATGAATAAATATTTTAAATTTATTCATACTAACCTGCAGACGATGCGGAGGGTATGGAAGCGGCAGGAGTGGCCCCTGCGGAAGATGTGGACGCACCACCTATAATTAGATAATTAAAAATAGATTATATAAGTAATTGCAAAAAGAATGTGTAGATCAATAATATAACGTTCTAAATCAATATGCATGCACTATAGGATATATAAACATATCCGCAGGTGCGGTGGTGTCACCACCTACAGCTAGACAATAATAAAAATTGCTAAGTAAGAGCAAAAGGAATGTGTGTATTTATGATATAGCATTCTAAATCAATATACATGCACTATATGATATATAAACATACCTGGAGGAGCGGGAGTGGCCTCTGTCCCAGATGTGGACGCATCACCAACAACTAGACAATCAAACATTGACAATATAAGTAATTTTGACATAAACAGGCATGAATATCTGTAATATTACATTCAAAATGGATATGCGTGCAGTACACCTGGAGGTGTGGCAAAATCCACACGGAAGGAGGCATCCGAAGGGGTCTCAGATCTGGGTGCAAGACAGGCCCTCTGAAGCTCCCTACGGAGCTCTCCGGACGGCAGAACCGCTCTGCCTCTGCATCTGCCGCGGCTGGAGCTCCTGCCGCCCCTCGCTGCTCCCGACATCGTCATCAAATCTAGATAAACGGTTCGTGGACGCATTAGACAATCATTAAAAGTATTGACTATATATGTATAGAGCGTAAAATGTGAAGTAATAATATAACATTACTGATAACCTTTTTCGTTTCGTGGGCGCATTATACATATCTACTTGGATTTCATCGTCGATGTCATTTCTAACCCACGTAACTGTAAGTCCATGTCACGCACCCCACTAACTTGCGGGGAGGCGGAATATATGAAAAACGATTATCAAAGCTTCGTAACACGGACTTGAGCGCATGAATCGTAATCTAAACCATTGCTAACGTTATACTAGAGGTTTAACTACTCGGTACCGGAGTTATACCTCACGTTACATGTCCTTCGGGTCTTCATCGCTGTCCTCCACTCCTCGTAGGCTCCTTGGAACATCGGCAACTTCACGGCCTCCTCGAATCAAAGACGATCCACCCGAAAGCTCCTACGCCAAGCTAAATCTCAAACTTGAGATAACTAGGTTGCTTAAAGTGCTAATCTAAGCTACCTAGGGGATATAGAGTGAGGTTATGGATGTTTTAGTCTAGCTAACCCTTGATCTCAACACATGAGAGGTTAGGGTTAGGGTTTCAAGAGAGAGTGAGCTTGAGGAGAGAGAAGGAGAAGATGAGAATCATCATAATAAAAAACCTTCTCACTTGAATATATGATACATAATGAATTATCAAATAATATCAATTAATTGATTATTCACCATGTTTCATTTAATCAAGGAGAGTGATTCATCATGTGAGTCATTAGATCATTAATGAAGCATTAATGATATGATGAATCATATAAATGAGTCACACAAAGTAATCATGAAAAAGCCACCTCAACCCCTCATGTCACCACTCTTCTAGAACCTTCTCGACAAATTACGAGAACGCCCCTCCAATCCGTGAAAACACGGAAAAACTTTAGACTGTATAAATCCAATAACCTGATACTAGAATCTGGCTTAAACCAAAGCCGGCTAGTATAAACTGTTCGAAAAGTCGTACGTGCGAAAACACACGTACACATCCGAACGCTTGTCGTAAAACCATACGACCTCTATATCGTTTCGCCTGTAGCAGGGAAACTCTCTGTGTGGGACTCTAAAGACTCGACACTACGCTGGCAGTGGGTTTAACCACAGACCGCAAGCGGCACTAGCTGTACGTAACGGTCCCCAGGTAGATGTCGATAAGAAGGCCGATGAGGAAAACCATCCGAACTCCCACTGAGCCTGATGTGACAATCTCCGTACAGTCCGGTCTGTTCGCCTAAGACTATCGCATATCAGGCCTAGGGGGCGGCAAGCGTCAGTCCCCTAATAGCTGTATAAGTCGTGTTGGAGCGAAGCCCATTACGCCCTGAGAAGCTACTGGAACCTACCAGTATATCTCGCTTGCCCTGGCCAGGGACTTTGCGTAATGGCTCTCTGACACAGTGTGATATCAACTCCCAATACCGGGAGAGACGAATCCTATCTAACCGCCACTGCCTCCAAGTGCTCGGGACTGCACCCAACTGCTACCTGTTTGCACGACTCCTTTGAGCCGTGGTAGGGTAGCAATCTAAGAACAGTGGGACACACTCGAGGCGAAGCAGCAGTGTCAAGTCTGCGGACTATGCTGTACTCATGTCACCTGGGAACTGATAACTGACGATGGGTATAATACCAACCAATCAGTTCCTCGGCGAGTCATGTCTGGTGTACCCGTAACCTAACGAGCACCTGTATACTATCTCTAGTACGATGTACTGATGGCTGTGGGACAGACCATCTCCCCAACTGGGATGAGAAGCGTATACACTTAGTCTACTCCGGAATATCGATGCCCTATCTCGATAATCCAACGACCAGGGACCTGTATAGGATGTTGCTTACAGACTACCCAGCCCCCACTAGTGTGATTGCCATCACGATGCTGGTAATCAAGCAAAGATCCTATGGGCTCTACTAATATGTATAAGTGATACGTTACAAGAAACATATGCACATATTAAAGTAGACTCAAACCAAGTAGCATACTACCATTTTTAGCAAGACTGTATATATAACTGTGAATATCCCAAGCTTCCATTAAGTAATATACAATCTAGTATGATACAATAATGGCCTCTAGGGCATATACACTAACAGTAACTTCATGATCGGTCGAAGATAACCCGTCCTTCGAAACAGACGGTCGGAGCACTTTAAGCCTTCTCTCTTCTTCGTCCTCATCGCTGTCCTCGAATTCTGGAACATCGTAGACATCTCTGGGTTTCCATCGGCATACAACACTCCATCTCGGATGCTTCAAACACTGTGAGTAGTATACTTGGAACGCTTGGTTCGGAAAGATAAACGGATCTTCCTGACCGTAAAATCGAAGTGTGTTCACACTGGTCAATCCATATTCATCTTTCCAAGTCCTAAGATTGCTTCTCCACCTGTCCGTATTGGTTCGCGGATCGTACCAAGTACACTGGAATATATAAAAGGGTTCTGATCGTCCGGGATAGTGGATGCCGAGTATACAATTTAAGTACCCATGGTAAATCACACCGTCCGATCCTACCATCGCAATCCCACTATTCTGAGTGGTTCTAGATGTTTCTATGTCCTTAACTTCGAATTTGTATCCAAGGACACCAAATCCTTTGTAATATGCAACCTCCATACTAGGAAATTGAGCTAAACATCTTGAATCACTCTCAAATGATGCAGACAAGTTCGGATCGTGGATCTAACAAAACAAATTTTACGACAAATACATAACGATACAAGTTTAGATTAAAACTGATAGCAATAAAATGTTATTCGAATAACTTACATGATACCAATCATAAAAATTATCCTGATGGTATTTTTCCAAACGTTCTTCATTCCAATCAGGATGCCCCTCACGTACCTCGTTAAAATGAATTCTGTTTTCGACAAATAATTGTGACATTAATATTATATCATTTCATACACACACAAACACAGATATAACAATTAATCCAAAAAAACTTACTCTCTAATTTGTTCAAAACATGCGCAATTAAGCAAGATAAACCGGTATATCTTGTTGATAAACATAGTGTCTACCCTCTTATACTCGGCTTTACCATATGGCCCGTCTTGAATTCTTCGTGGTCGGTTAAGCCTTGTCTCAATGTTCTCGTCCAGATAGCGGGAACAAAATGTGGTTGCTTCATCAAGAAGATAACCTTGCATGATAGAACCCTCTGGTCGATTTTTATTGCGTATATATTTTTTAAGAGTGTAGAGGTACCTAATGAAAATATGTTGAATAAATAAATATGGGTATACAGGACAACAATAAATTTATAAATTGCGCGAAACGAAAAATTACACGTACCTCTCGACGGGATACATCCATTGATATTATACCGGTCCGGCTAACTTCGCCTCAGTTGCAAGATGAACCGTCAAGTGTATTATGATATCGAAGAATGATGGTGGGAAAATACACTCAAACTTGCAAAGTATCAACGCAATAGAATTTTCTAGTTTATCCAGCGTCGCAACCTCCAGTGTTTTAGCACATAACTCCCTGAAAAAACAACATAGGTCGTTGATTACTAGACCAACCGAGTCGGGGAGAGAAGTCCTGAGGGCTAATGGAAGAAGGTGCTCCACGATAACATGGTGATCATGACTTTTCAGCCCATCGATCTTGCCCTTCACAATTTTTATTTTCTTGCTGAATGATCCTGAGAAACCTGTGGGGACTTTCAAATCATGCAACACCTGCAGGAATCTTTTCTTCTCCGGTTGTGACATATGATAAGCGGCATTGGGAAGTACAAACTTGCCCGATTTACCCGCTACCGGTCTAGGGTGCAATTCACTTCTTATTCCCCACTCTTGTAGATCCATCCGAGCATTCATATTGTCTTTCGATTTCCCGTCTTTACAAAGAAGCAAGTTAAGTGTGTGCTCTGATACTCCCTTCTTTATATGCATGACGTCCAGACAATGACGCACTGAATTTGTAGACTAGTACGGAAGCTCGAAGAAAATGCTTAACTTGTTCCAATATGGTGGTTTGACCTGTTTCGTCGGATCCATCCCGAAGGTCACGTTATTGTAACCATCCCATTTAGCAGTCACGTCCTCTCCGGACAATGGGGATGGAGGTCCAAGAAGCTCCTGATGACCATCAAAGCGAACCGTGTCTAACCTATAGGGGTGGTCTGGAGGCAGGAAACGTTGATGGCCGCAATAACAAACATTCCTGCTAAAATTCAAGAATTTTGATGTTGTGTGTTCATGGCAATGAGGACATGCTTTGTGACCATGTACGGACCAACCTGATAGCATTCCATACGCAGGAAAGTCATTAATTGTCCACATTAATGCCGCACACAGTATGAAGGTTGTATTTGTGTTTGCATCATATGTCTCTATACCATCAATGAACAAAGATTTCAACTCCTCGATCAGAGGTCGGAGATAGACGTCGATATTGTTCCCCGGTGAGTTTGGTCCGTTGATAAGAAGAGGCATCATAAAGTATGATTGGTCCATAGCCAACCAAGGCGACAGATTATAAATTATCATTACAACGGACCATGTGCTGTAACTTCCAGCCATATAGTTGAATGGGCAGAAGCCATCAGTAGCCAGTCCGAGCCGGACATTGCGAGGATCGCTACTGAATATTGCGTGCCTCCTATCGAAATCCTTCCATACCGGTGAATCTCTTGGATGGCTCATTTTTCCATCTTCGCTTGGAGGAGCACGGTGATGCCAAATCATTGCTCCGGCTATTTTCTTGCACCTGAATAACCTCTGTAGCCTCTGTGTTATGGGAAAGTATCGTGCTATCTTCACAGGTATACCAGGCTTCTTATCAGAATCTTTCGGTTTATACCTGGCCTCTCCGCATGTTGGACACTCTTTCAAATCTGAATTCTCTTTCCGGTACAACACGCAATTTTTAGGACATGCTTGAATCTTCTCGCACTTTAGACCCAAATCAGATATCATCTTCTGGGCTTCGTACCAGCTGTCGGGCACATTATTTCCCGGAGGCATAGAATCTTTCAAGAACGAAAGAAGCATTGTGAATGACTTGTTGCTCCATCCATTTAGACACTTAATCTGGAAAAGTTGGACGAACCATGAGAGGGTGGAATACTTCGCATTCTCATAAATTGGTTTTCTAGCATCATTCATGAAATTTTCATATTTATCCGCACGCGGCCCTTAACCGGAAGGAATGTCATCTTCGGTACGAATAGATTCACCTAGGGCAGCCTCTACCATATCCTCCATTTCTTCTGATGGAAATAAATTACAGTCTCCTGCCGCATTACCGAATTCTTCTTCTTCTCCTGCCGCATTATCGTGTTCTCCTTCTTCTTCTGCCGCAGTACTGCATTCTTTTCCTTCCCCGTGATATTTCCAAGTTGTATAAAGTCTAGTAAACCCATGTTTTACAATATGAAGCTCTGCCAATTCTACCTTCTGCCAGTACTTATTGCCACATCTATCGCACGGATAGAGAATCTTCTCTATTATGATCTTATTATGTGCGCGTGCAAATTCAAGGAAAGCAGCAACTCCTGCGACAAACTTAGGTTGCATACGTTGTTTCCAATCCACATACATCCAGTCCTTAACTCTGACGTACTCATGGGCCATGTTAGACTGTATAACATATAAATTGTAGGTTATGCTGACTATATTGAGAAATATAAGAACGTGATAGTTACTGACAAAGGAGAAAATCCGTGTATATGCTTTGTGTGTGCGTTTGTCGTTGAAAAGAATAAATTATCGCACGTATGATAACCGATAGACGGGGACTAAGTGGCGCTTTTAGTTTCATATATGAGTATCGATGAGAATATGAAGGTTTCATATTATCATATATTGGTTTTAACTTGAACATCTCGAATCGCTCTCTAATTATGCGTTTGTTGTGTATTCTTGTTGTATGTGTGTGTTCCGGCTGTCGGGGGTAGGCTTCTATCCCATTAAGAATGTATAGAGCGAACACCCATCATTTGTATTTTCAACCGTTTCGAGTAAATTTCGGCAGCACCTCCCCGCTGTTCTCCGAATACACTGTAATAGAATAGATAATCATTTCAAAGCTGTGAAACAACGTTGAAATGAACATCTAATCTATCTTTGTACACGGAGAACCAGCGGAAAAGTACCGACGAAATATCTCGAAACGGATGAAAACACAAGTGAATGAAGGCGTTTGCTTTATACATTCTTAACTTGTCCACACGGGACAAATCTATGGGTTACCATACGATTGAATTTTCTCGTCGCGTAGACTATACGACGGTTGTTAGTATCGAGCTATACTGTCCGATATTTAACAACCTTCGTATAGTTCTATGTCACGACGAGCATCGCACGTATGTTAACCGATAGACGGGGACTAAGTGGCGCTTTTAGTTTCATATATGAGTATCGATGAGAATATGAAGGTTTCATATTATCATATATTGGTTTTAACTTGAACATCTTGAATCGCTCTCTAATTATGCGTTTGTTGTGTATTCTTGTTGTATGTGTGTGTTCCGGCTGTCGGGGGTAAGCTTCTATCCCATTAAGAATGTATAGAGCGAACACCCATCACTTGTGCTTTCAACCGTTTCGAGTAAATTTCGGCAGCACCACCCCCCTGTTCTCCGAGTACACTGTAATAGAATAGATAATCATTTCAAAGCTGTGAAACAACATTGAAATGAACATCTAATCTATCTTTGTACACGGAGAACCAGCGGAAAGGTACCGACGAAATATCTCAAAACGGATGAAAACACAAGTGAATGAAGGCGTTTGCTTTATACATTCTTAACTTGTCCACACGGGACAAATCTATGGGTTACCATACGATTGAATTTTCTCGTCGCGTAGACTATACGACGGTTGTTAGTATCGAGATATATTGTCCGATATTTAACAACCTTCATATAGTTCTAGGTCACGACGAGCATCGCACGTATGTTAACCGATAGACGGGGACTAAGTGGCGCTTTTAGTTTCATATATGAGTATCGATGAGAATATGAAGGTTTCATATTATCATCGAGTATCATATATTAGTTTTAACTTGAACATCTTGAATCACTCTCTAATTATGTGTTTGTTGTGCATTCGTGTTGTATATGTAACATGATTTTAAACCATTGAGATCAAGATTGATAGAACTGATCATTCTACATTGCAATGGCATTCATCAACCAAAAACTATTATTGCAATGACATTCATCTATAACAATCAACAATTAAAACTATAAATGTAGGATACTGATATCATAAAGCGTTATACGCAACATATGAATTCACATGACTGAAACATGCATCAAAAAAACATATTCATCCAAAAGAAATGCCACTGTCAACAAATATAGACAAATACGTCATATAAACAGTAACTAATTAACAAGTTGATAAGCATCTGGATCAAGAAAATGAGAGGAAAAACAATTGACTATGATCTATAATGACAAGTCTATTACCATGACTCTCGACTAACAAAGGTGGCTTTTCGTCCTCGGTAGCTTGATAATTGGGATTTCATGGCGAATAAAAATATGCATATGCCGTTTGACCGGGAACTTCAATAGAAAACTCAATGAGGTCGGGTATACTGAAGTACGCTTTGTATTTCGCTATATCAGGTGATGAAGCCCAAGCCCTAGCTAGCCCCAGCCCCATCCCAACCGAACCCTATCGAAGGTAAAGAACGTCCTTACACTTTCATATTTCTATTAATGATGCAAGTCTCCACCAAGTCAAATTCTTGCAATATCATTCTTTTTAGAGTATGTCTAATTTAATAGATAGAATTTTCAAAGTTGGGCAACCAAGAAAAAGTAACAAGGGATTTTACATACATGCCAAAGCTTTGATTATTTATTTATTTATTTTCCATTTCATATTAGTACTTTTATATGTTTGATGATGACAAGAAATACAAATTATATTAGAACATTGTACATACCTAATTTCCACTTGAAATCGGTTTTTTCTTTTATCAATACTCGTTGACATATAGTAACAAACAATGTTTGATTAGAAGGACCCAAGATTTTCTCGATCAACAATAATTTTAGTAATCAAACTAGGCTAAAATTGCTGGAAATTCCTCTCAGTTTTGCCAAATTCAGCAAACCCCCACCCCAACCTAACCCTAACCCCAGACCCAGCCCCAGCCCAGCCCCACCCCAACCCCAACCTAACCCGAGCCCCAGCCCCAGCCCCAACCCCAACCTAACCCCAGCCCCAGCTAAACCCCAGCCCCAACCCCAACCTTAACCCTAGCCCCAGCCCCAGCCCCAGCCGAACCCCAACCCCAACCCTAACCCCAATCCCAACCCCAACCGCCACCCCTGCCGAACCACAACTCCAACAGCAACCCTAACCCTAAATAATCAAAAATTTGTTTAGTTGAAAATTTACTAACCTGTGCGATGGAGAGACGATCGATCGGTGGCGACGACGCAACGGAGGCGACGACGAAAACGGCGCGACGAGGAAGAACGGTGACGCGCGAGAAAGGCGGTGGCGACGACGAGGACGGGCGGGAATGATTTGGGGATTTTGGTTCGCGCACGATCGAGAGAGAGAGAGAAAGAGATAAGGGGCGTAGGCGATCTATGCTTTTTTAATTAAATCGCTATTTAGTTTCCCCTACGGATTTGTCCGTAGGTCCTTGGTTTGCGGCTCCGTAGGGGCAAATACGAAATTAAGATTTAATATTTTTACTCTTGAACGTCTTGAACTGTATGGGCAACCTTCTAGCCCTACGGCTTAATCCGTAGGACCAAAATAAATAGGCCCCTACGGATTTCAATATCCGTAGGGGCAACCCCTATTGTAGTAGTGGCATGACACCATTTTGCCCCAAATCTTGTGACTGCATCTCTAAATAGTGCTAGGATGATTGAAGTGATGTATGCATATGATGAGAATCAATACCTTCCAATCCTTGAAGATTACATCAATGCATTGCCTTTCAAAAGCATGCAGAATATTTGATGTTGATCCTTTGATATAGATTTATTTATTTTTGCTTCTTTTTTTTCCTCCTTTCTTTTTGTTTTCAATAAAGGATCCTGACACTGTATCATCTATATACCATTAAATTTAAACAGTTAAACCTTTTTAGTAGCGGTCTTCAGCCTAAAGCCGGCTTGAATCAAATCTCTTGCTCATGCTCAGCTGCAAGAAGTTGTTGCACTGGGCCGAAGTTAAAGAGTATCCTATATTTTGGTCCGCTTCTGTCCGCTTGTGAAACTAACAGAGAAAAGATGAATTTTGAGTTCTCAGTTAGAAAATCTGGCGCGTCCCGCTTTCCAAAAGACGTTGACAGCGCGTTACGAGACCCGCAACGTATTTATTATGAAAATGTCGTTTCTCAAAATAAATACGTTAAGCGTTTATAAGTAATATAAAAACATGCAAGAATTAATAAAAGTGATTAAAATTCAATAACAACTTTATTTACATTGGATTCAACTAATTACAAGATATTCGAAACAAAAGTACAAATGCAAGAAGTTGCCTAAACAACTAAAATACTGGAAATAAAAGCAGAAATAAACTAGGAGTCTGACTGTACTGCAATCTGATCGAACTCCTACCGACTCGACTCGATCTCCTCGGTCTCTAAGACACCTGACGAACATTCCAATGAAAATATAAAGAAAGAAATGTTGTCAGCGAACTAACGCTCGGTAAGTCCGCAAAAATAATAAGTGTAGAAATGATAATGACAAGTGTATAAATTGAGAACTACTATCATTAAGCAGTGAACGAGTAACACTAATAATTAAGTATGACAATTCTATTTAACATGGCAGTTCTATATACATGCAGTGTAATATGGGCATGGAAAATAAGTTTATAAGCATGAAAATGTATATAAGCATGGTAAGGTATATAAATATGACAATTTTATTCTAACATGGTTCTTTATATTTTGATTAAAAAAAAGTTATACGTGTATACGAGAGTAGTCCAGCTTACTCCGTTGACCAAAGGTACAAAAGAGTGCAAGGCTCCGTTAAACCCTACGGAACAACGACAAAAGCATATTCAAGATGTGTCTTTTAAAGAGATCTCTCGTATCACGACATACGTTTCTTACCAAGCTACACCTTATCCCCACGTATTTTATTGTATAGATTAAGTTTATAGGTCTTGAACGAATTCATGAATATAGAGAGTATAAGTTCATATTCAAGTTGCATTCAAGTATTCATATCAAGTTCAAGTTATATTCATGGTTCGGGTCAAGTCATATCAAGAGTTCAAGTTTAAATCGAGTTCGAGTTTATATTTGAGTTCAAGTCAAGTTTGTGTCCTTTGTGATTTGATTTTCTTAAACTTACGGTCTACATTAATTTAGAGAGAGGTAGGTAGTGCATCATTGTCTCCGGTAACCCCGAGATACTGACGAGAGAAGACACCACTCAAACCAATTTGCAATCTAAATACGTAATATAGACTAGTTTTTTTATTTCTAAATTATTTATGTGAAGGTGTCATTTATTTCAAATATTATAATTATTTTTAAAATAATAAACCCCTGAGGGTGTTTTAATAAAATATGCTTTTATAAAAACAAAATTTGGAATTTATGGTGTTTTAGTGACAAAATCATAGCTTGAAGAAGTTTAGGATATTTTTGTGAAAAACTTATCTTTTGAAAACTTAGGGTATTTTAACAGTAACTTAACCTTTAAAACTTAAAGGTATTTTATTTAAAAATCTAATTTGGGATGTTTGCGGTATTTTAAAAATAAGCTTTGAAACTTTGTTTTAAAATAAACATAAAATGATAATTTAGTTCGCTCCTTTTTATTGTTTATATTGTATTGGATTTGTATTTTTCTCCTTTCAAGACCGCATTCCGTGAAAAGCATCTCACTCCACTAAATCTAAGATGTGGTTTTACCAGCACCATCCGCAATAGGTTCTCCTAAAGAGAGTTGTAGAGGCAAATCATGCAAAGGAAAAGGTAAAAATTAAATTCTATTTTAAAACTTGAAAGTATTTTAATGCAAGTCTACTCTTTAGAGTTTAATATCAAAATTAGTGGATTCAGGATATAAGAGTACGTGTGGGGTAGGTCGTTGTCCCTTGCGTTATCTACAATAACCTATCTCAAAAATAATATTGGAAAATATGATAAAACATGGTATTTATCACTGTAACCTCTGCACCATTGTAGACATTTAGAAAATAACTATTTCAGCATAGTATATTACAAAAACCTCACCTCATTGATGACTATGTAACTACACTAATGACTAATTAAATCCCTAAATAATTTTCATGCCTATATAAACTACTATGATATAACTTATCTATGAATTATATCTGTGATCAAATTTATGACTTTTGAATTTACTTTGTCAAGGCTAATTGATACATTTCTCCTCAAAAATTCGATCTATATAATACATTCTTATATTGCTGTGTATAACTAAAAATGTACATAAGCCCCGAAATTATGGTGTTAATTATAACACTAATTCTAATAATAACATAGTGATGTGATAATATTATAATATAACTTCACTAACTTCACCTCTAATGTATTCACATACTACTTATTCAATTTATTCATTGTTGATATTGCAAACTCACACATTCACATGATACTGATTGCTATACCAAAACTGAAATATTTTATATGTCATTAATTATTAAAACGAATAAACATTACCAATAACTGTACAAATACTGTCTTAATAATGATAAATTAAGACGTATTAGATTGAAGAAAAGTGAAGAAAATGTACGCAGAGAAGGTACCAATTACTGAAATATTTTAGTAAAGGAAACTTGGATGAGAAAGTGGGAAAATAAGGGAGTAGAAAGTAGTTTCTTTGTTTGGAGTTGATTTGGAATTGATTTGAAAGTGTAGAAGGCATTTTCTAACTTTCTTGCAGCATTGTAATTTTTGGGCATTTCACTTTCTTGGCAAAATGTTAGAAAATGAAAAGAAAGTGGGAGAAAGTCAATGCTTTATTTTTTTATAATACTAGTTTTGTGCACGTGTCGCTCATGTGGATAAAAAAGATAGACTTTTCATATTTGTAATCGAAACTCAAAAAAAGGCTATGATCTAGAAAGATATACCTATCTACCTACACTTATGTTCGTATTGCAACAATCGATGACGCCTTTTATCTTGGTACATAAAATATTTATTGCAAAAACTCTGTGTATAAGCTAGTTGGTAGGAGTATATTCCAAAAATAAAGGAGGTAATTTTATATGAAGTGTACATTGTCATCATTGGAGCGGATCCATATAGAGTCCGGTGAGGGCAATTACCCCCGCTAAACTTTTGCAAAGAAATAAAAGATTAATAACGGTTGAAAGCAAGTATTATATTTAAATGTATATTTTATACATATGTATTCTATAAAGTATTAATATTTAAATGTAGCATGGTGAGTTGGTGAATTGCCTAAAAAAAAAAAGTTCATGGCCTAAATTTCCACTATTTGCAAAATTAATTTTTTTGTACTTTTTTTTAAAAAAATGGTATTGGTTTCAATATGACTTTACAATAAAAAAAAAGTTTCCGTGTGTTTAAATTATCTTGAACACTGTTTTTAACTAGTTACATTATATAATAGTTTTATGTATTATTTTATTGGGATTTTCAACAGAGCACCATTGTTTTTATTTTGCTCCCACTGTCCAAAATTCCTATAATCGCTCGAGGTCATCAAGCACGTGATTTGAAAATTTTATATATATGGTGCCTTTGTCTATAATTTTAGTGTAAATACAAGTATAATGTGATAATTCTGCATCTCTTAACATGTACCCACCTATTACACTTCCTATGCTTTCTTCGTCTTAGTCTTGCTCTACTAATTACAATAAGTCGACCACATTCTATAGATGATAATAAGTAAAAGAGATAAGTTGACCAGTTAGACAAGAAATATGTATGACAATATTCAAAACACCATACTATCGATTAATCTACTGACAATAAACAGACCTTTGCTATATAGGTAAGCGAAATAAAACCAAAGGCAGAATGAAAATGTACTGTCAACTTTTGCTATAAATTTCATTTTCATGTTGATAAAAAAATTCCTTTACATAAACTTGGTCTCGGATAAAATTATAGACAGAAGAAAACAGATAAAGAGAGATAAATTACCTACCAATAGACAATAGACAGAAGAAAACAAATAAAGAGATATACATCAAACGAGTAACATGTGATTTTTTATTTTTTTTGTGCAACCACTCTGTGATTAGAAGGCTTAATTAAAAACATGAGGTCACTTTGCTATCTTTATTGCGTCATTATATTAATTGTTATTGCGTTATTATATTAATTAATAGATTAATAGATATGTTATTGCTCGAAAATAAAAAGGTACAAATAGATAATGGGAGAAGTTTGCATAAATATGCATGGTGTGAACAAAAGAATGATACCAATTTGTATCTTATATCTACTTCTTGCAACACACTGCATTTATTAAACTATAAGGTATCAAACAATACAAAAAAAGAGTGGAAATAAATAGAGTATTACCAAAAAATCGGTTTCTCATTTTTATTTAGTAGAGTACTTTAGATTAGATTAGATTTAGATTAGATTGATAGATTTAGATTAGATTGATTTTAGACTATAAATTATATTATTTTATATAGCCATATAATAATATGAATAATATGAGATAATGAATTATTATACTTACAAAATTTAATAATAGTTAATAATGAATCACTTAATTGTACATGCTATCACCATCCTATTTTCATACTAGATTCATTCTTCTGCTCATATTGAGTTTTATTAGTATTAAAAGACACATTTCAAATTAAAAGAGTGTATACAACAAATAGCATTACCAAAACTACCAAAACCTTTTTCTCATTTTCAGTTGGTAGAGCACCATAGATATAGATTTTATTATTCTTTCCCATTTTACATTTTTTTTTTTTGACTGAAAACGAAGGCGAAAATACCCCCGCGCTTCATTAAAAGAAAATTTTAAAGAAACCAGTACATTTATTAAAAGAAAAAACAAAAAAATCTTCAAATCCCAACTTCATTCCATCCTCTGTAAAGCATCATTCTCATTCACCGGATTGAACTCCGCATCCACTATCAGGCATCCTTTCTCTTCGTTGGATCGGAATCCAATGATCAGGCATTCTTCTCATTCGCCGGATTGGACTCCGTGTCTACGATCGGGCATCATTTCCCTTCGCCGGAACGGACTCTACGTCCATGATCAGACATCCATTCTATTCGCCGAATCAAAATCCGTGTACAACGATCGGGCATCCTTTTCTTTTGCCGGATCCAACTCTGCGTCCACGATCAGGCGTCTATTCCATTAGCCGAATTGAACTCCGCGTCCACGATTGGTCATCCTTTCCCTTCGCTCGATCAGACTCCGCGTCCACGATCTCCCTTCACCAGATCGGACTCCACATCCATGATCGAGCATCCTTTTCCTTCGCCGGACCGGACTCCGCGTCCACAATCGTATCCTGAGTCGCGTAAATCGAGCATCCTACCTTTTTGCCGAATCGGATTGAACTCTGCATTCTCGATCAAACCTCTATTCTCTTCGCCGAGTCAGTCATCCCTCCCCTTGGCCGGATCAGACTCCACGTCTTCGAGCGGACATCCATCTTCTCCACATCCTCCATCAAACTTCCTTTCTCTTTGTCGGATCGGACTTTGCGTCCTTAATGAAACATCCATCCTCAATCATGCGCCTGATCCAACCCCACAACATCACACATGTTCTTAAATCGCCGAATCCACTCCACATCTCTAGATGCTTTCCTCCATCGTCAAATATGGCATCCCCACTGTCGAATCTGAAACCATACAATGAACCCTTTCCTCAGTCGCTGAATCCTATAAGTCTATTTTACATGCTCTACAAGGTTTGTAAATAAACGGAATTTCAAAACCCAGATTTTGTGAGCATGCAAGAAAGGCTTTTAACCAATATCTACCACAAAACCCTAACTAGCTATACTACAAAGGTATTTATTCTACTATGTTAGAATTTTATATCTATCGGATTCGTGTCCTTCGGATCTTGAATCCTCTCTTAAGCTCCTTTTGGGTCTTTTGTGTAGTTTGATCACCAGTCTCCTGAATCCTAGATGATCCACCCGGAGGTCCTAAGTTCAAGCTATAACTTTCAAATGATAGAAACTTAACTAACTAAATTGCTAATCTGGCTAGTCAAGAATGAGAGGAGAAGATTAGTGGTGATTTTTCTTTCTGAAAAATCCTTGTTTCTCAATTCATGAGAATGATAGGATTTTGAAAAGAAGGAAGCAAAGAAGAGAGGATGGCAATTCAAGAAAGAAATGAGCTCAAGGAAAAAAGTGCTAGCAACCATGGAGAATGTCTAGTAAAACTAATATGAAGCCTTTTCTTTTCTTTTTAAAATTCTAGCCATACTTCAATAGTGATGGCAATAAATGCCCAAACCATCTCTCATCCCATGCTTCCGTTACACCTCATTTTTTATTTATCAATAAATAGAAAAATCCATATTATGAGGTGTCCCCTTCCAGAATGTATTTTGTATAAATACAAAATACTCTCTACCATATATGCATACCCGTATTCATATTAAAATATAAATACCCAAGAGATAGAATAACACCACTAAAAATAATACTAGTATTAAACTAATATCTGATTTAATGAACCGGCTTAATCCTAAACCCGCTAGTATTAAAAAACCGTCCGATTAAATTCAACATAACTAGTACACACAATCAATCGGAACCCTATACGTATAAACATACGGCCTCCACTCGTTTCGCCTGAACAAGAGAAACCTTCTGTGTGGGAAAGACTCGACAGTACGCCGGTAGTGGGTTTAACCACAAGCACATCAGCGGTACTAGATGTACGTAACGGCTATCCAGGTATCTGTCGAAAAATAAGGCCGACGAGCAAACTCATCTGAACCCCTACTGAGCCTAATTGTGACAATATACGTACAGTCTGGTCTGTTCATCTGAGAGTACCGCATACCGGCTCTAGGGCAGTCAACGTCAGACCCCTACTAACCCTGATAAGTCGTGCTGGTGTGGCGCAATACCATCCGAGAAATTACTGACCTAACTATCAGTAGTTCTCAACTACCCTGGCCAGGGGCTTATAGCGTTGACCAACCAAACACAGTGCGATATCGACTCCCTATACCGGGAGAGACGAATTCTTAACAATTACTCACTCACTCCATGTAGCTCGGGACTGTACCCAACTAAAACCTATTTTCACGACTCTTTTGAGCCGTGGTAGGGTAGTAGTCAAAACACAGTGGGAACTCACATGAGACAAATGATGACTTAGGTCTACAGACTACCTATACACATGCCACATGAAAACTGCCATTTGACGTTAGGTATAATACCATCCAGCAGTTCTCAGTGAGTTCGTCCAGTGTACCCACCTGTTCATATCAGATTTTTGCATTTTTATACCGCCCAATTTTTATCACATTGCTTATCGGTAGGTACTCTTGAGCCGTGCTTGCTAGTTAATTGCAGGATACAGGTTCTCAGCTCTAAACAATGAAATTCATGGAAAGGCACGACAAAATCCGGATTACTGTCAACCACAGATAAAACACGGGTCTCCGCTCTCTATCCGTATGTTGCCACACACCAGTTTAAGGGACAAAATGGCAAATCAATGTCATTTTCATGCATAAAGCTCAATGGCAACACAAGATCCAACATATCTACGCGGAGCTCAAGAAAAATCATGGCAAAAAGATCCACATCAAGTTACTTTTTGATCTGCTGAAATTCTGGAAACATTGTGAAGAGTTTCTGATGAAAAACATATGCCAAACTACAGACAAGAGCAGACCAGGGAAGCACACAAAACCCGAGAAGCCAACTCCTCTATAGGGCCGCGGATCCGCGGCCAATAGGGGGTCTAGGCCGCGTATCCGCGGCCATACGGGCTTGTCAGTTGATCAGTTTTTAGGGGCAGTTTGGTAATTTTGTATAGAGGCAGATTGTTGCCCTAGGTTTCCAGTTTCCTATATATAAATAGTCCAGAACTTGCCAAAGCCAAGGGTGCTTATTCTTGTATTTAGATTTTAGAATACATGTTGTTATTCTTCTTCCTCTTCTCATCTCTTCTCCATTAAAAACTTGTAGTGAGCTTTTATGAGTGAAGAATGAATAAAAGAGTTCTCTTTGTTATCATGCTTGTCTTGTTCTTTTGTTAATTATAATTGCTTGTAATTTTCATTTGCTAATCTAGTTGTTGTTATTTGTTGTTTGTTTCTTTCTTGTTCTCTTTTTCTTTATCCTTAAACAACAATGATGCTTAAGCTTGATCCTTGCCAAAGTGAGGTCTCAATTAGCTAGTTGTAATCTTCTAACCTCTTTCTTTCTATCTTCCTCCTTTGTTTTATTTTCCTTTTTCTTGTAATGGGTGAGTAGTTTTCATACTTGTTAGGGTAGGATAAGGAAAGTTTGAGAAAAGGAAATCTCTCTCACTCTTTTCTTGCCCAACATCTTAATTCGGACTCCAGTTAATTGAACCACAATCCGCTCCCTACGGCACCCTATCCTACATGATAGCGGTGATTCCTTAGTGAGACCGGTTATGGTTGAATTAATCGGAGGTTAAGGCTAAGAGCCAAGAACGGACGGACAAGCACCAAAAGGAAGAACTTATGCGTTGGAAAGCCTAGCTTATACTTGCAAGTTCCTTCCTAGTCGTGCTAATCCCCGTTGTTGCCGATTACCGTAACACTGATATTAAGAGTGGCAACGAAAGAAGTGAGCGACTCCTAACTCAAACTAACCTAATCCTAATCCTAACCCTAACAAGCTCTCTATATATATCATTTTAGCACATAGTTAATCTAAAAACAAACCTGGACATTTGGACTTAACTCGTTAAAGCACATAGAAAAAGATTCACATCTCCCTGCGGACGACCCGTACTCAACCTGCTAGCTACAAGCAAAACCGTCTTGATTGCGGTAATTAACTAAGCACGCAAAAACTCTACCAATCAAATGGCGCCGTTGCCGGGGAGACGGTAGTTTATTTCTTTGTGTAATTTCGGGTTAATTTGTGAATATAAACATAACCAAAAAACAAACAAAAAAATATACATTATAAAAAAAAAACTTCTTGTTATTTTTGATTATTTTTTGTGCAAGCGTGCAGGATAAAAAGACGGTCGAGTTCAGTGCCAAAGACGTGGGAAGTTAGACCCATATCTCGCGGCTATACCGCGACGGATCAAGACGGAGCCAACGGTCTACTGTAAAAATCTGGAGCAGCTACAGTGAGCAAATCAGGATTCATGAGCTCTAAAAAAGAAGAAGACACCCAGAACAAGACAGCACAGGAATTTGAAGACCCATTTCCACTTTCCTACCGCGGAACTGCGGCATAAGGAGTCTATTGCCGCGGAACCGTGGCCATCTGTGGCCGTCGATTCCTAAAAATCTCTGTAAGTGTCTCTTGCCTCTCCCCCACTCCTCTGGACTCCATTGAACTGTGTTTTCTGCAGCATTCTTTGCGCAAATTCTCTTCCCCCTTCCAATAAATTGTTTTTGTGCAGGATTCTTTGCACCGCGCTAAAAAATAAAAATTGATTGTAGTTGATTGTTACTGCTTTGCATATATTAATACGGACTTTAAGGGGCTTGAAACCAATCCAGATTGGGTGGGGATTTCATCACCCTTCCCAGGACCCCAGAAATCACAAAAAGCATATGCATTGACCATTGCTTAATTAAAAAAATACTAGACTCAGCCCTAAGGACTTCGCACTCAATAGGACAGAGGACTAGTTACAGGCATCGGCCGTTTATCCTATCCTGACTTTGCGGTGTCTAGGTAAGTGTGTCCAAGGCAAGTGGTTACTTAATTAGGACCACTACTTACGTAGTGGGGAGCCTCCCACTTACCTGGCACTTACCTGGCCGCAATTGGCGGAGAAGAGGCGGTTTGAGGTCCTATTTCTAGCCCTTTGGAACAGTTAGGAGCTGTCTAGCTGACCTAGGTGACCCTAGATCTAGGTGTGATTGTGCATATCTTGTTTGTGATTGTTTGAAGCCGTAAGTCCGTACATATTTCTGTAAAGCTCTTTCTAAAAAGAAAAAAAAACACAAAACCAAAAACTTTTATAAAAACTTGCCCTTTGTCGCCAAAATCCATTTTTCACCCACCTCCTATCGTATTTCTCCATTGACGTTTTCTTACCCTCACCTTCTCCACTTTGACTATACTAAACTCGTTTAGTGTATGTCCGCTTGGACTCGGGACACTAGCGCCCGCCTAGTCCGCGTTACGTTAGTCGCTACCGACTACGCGATCGACTCAGACGTCGAAACTCCGTCCACGCCTCTTTCACCCTTACCTTTGCCGGCCAACTCCGACGTTGACCGGAATTCTGTTCATACATCCTCACCTTCACCATCACCAACCTCTTCTTCTGCGATGTCAGGATTTAATCCAAACATCTCTTTGACTCCCCCGGGATTGACTCCACCTCCTACGGATGCAAATAACCCACCACCACCGCCTGTTGTAGCGCCGCAGCGAATCGCGCTCCAGGATCGTTTCTATCCCACCCGTTCTGCACTTCCCACCTGTCTTTCCCTTCCACCGGCCAATGGGGATAATTTTGAAATTAAGCCCCACTTCATTAACATGCTTCCGAAATTTCATGGGCTTGAATCTGAAGATGCCTATATCTTCATCAACAAGTTCCAAAATGTTTGTACCATGATGAAAACTACCCAGCTGTCGTACGATGCTATACGGCTACGGGTCATTCCGTTCACTTTATGCGATCTTGCTGAAAAATGGTTGTATAGAACCGCTTCCCACTCCATAACCAGTTGGGACGAGTTTGTGAAAGCGTTTCTCAAGAAATTCTATCCGAATTATAAAACCGCAAGGATCCGTAACGAAATCAACCAATTCTCTCAGCTTCCTACTGAACCCTTCTGGAAGTGCTTTGACCGGTATAAAGACATTCTTGTTCAGTGTCCTCACCATGGTATCGAGAAATGGCAACTTTGCTAAACCTTATACGAGGGCCTGAACCCAGCAACCAAGCAGTTGTTGGAAACCATTTGTCAAGGCCACTTCCTATCGAAATATGACGAGAAAGCGTGGTAATTCTTCGACGACCTTGCGGAACAAACGCTTCAATGGGAGAGCACCAGACCAACTTCTTCTTCTTCCTCCTCCACCTCTACTGGTCAGTCTAGGGTAGGAATTCACCAACTCGATGTCTCTATTGCGATGAAAGCTGAAATGGCTGCAATAACGAGAAAACTTGAAGCGATAGAGAGCAAATTTTCATCTCCTGCTCCTGCCCCTGTTCTTCCCCTTCGTACCATTTGTGCTTGTTGTTCCGATCCTTCTCACTTAACCGAAGAGTGTCCTTACAATCCACCATCTCAAGGACAGGATCAGGTTAATGCTGCATTTCAGCAAAGACCGAGAAATGATCCATACTCTTCCACCTACAATCCCGGTTGGAGGAACCACCCCAATTTCGCCTGGAATCAGAATCAGCAACAATTCCAAGGCAACAATTTCCAGAGACACCCTCCTCCGCAACAACAAGCGCAACAACAAACTCAACATCAGTTTCAACAGCCCTTCCAATCCCAACCTTTTCAAAATCAGACGAACAACTTTGCACCCAACAATTCTTTTCCGCAAAACAACTTTGTTCCGTCAAACAACGATAAGGTTTCCTCGCTAGAACGAAGTCTGGAGGCGTTCGTTAAACAATCGACACAATCCACCGCCAGCATCCAGTCGTCTATTCAGTCTTTGGTGCAACACACTGCTGCACACGGGCAAAGCATCAAGACCATCGAAGCCCAGATTGCACAGCTGAATGCGACGTTAAGCGAGCGAGAAAAGGGGAAGCTTCCATCTTAACCACTCCTAAATCCCGGTCACCCACATAATGTACATGTTGCTCTTGAACAACAGAACCATAATGTGAGTGCCGTGATTATATTGAGATCGGGAAGGATGCTACACAACAACATCGGCACAGCAATTAAGGATAATGACACCCCGTCCGCTTCTTCTTCTTCTTCTTCTTCGTCTTCTGAGCCTATTCTCCATTCTTCAAAAGGCTCTTCTTCTTCTTCTTCTTCTGCTCTGAACGGACCCACTTCTCACTCCACGAAAGCACCAGCTCTGGGATCCGTTCCAGCTCCACAATCTCCTCCACAAGCATTGGACTCAACCAATTTTAAAAACGTTCCATTTCTAAACCGGTTGCGGTCCAATAAACAAAATCCACAAATGGAGAAGATTCTGGAGTTGTTTAAGCAGGTTAACATCAACGTTCCCCTTTTAGATGTTGTCCAACAAGTCCCGTCCTACGCGAAAATCTTAAAGGACTTGTGCACGAAAAAGAGGAAATCTCAGGTACCCAGGAAAGTTTTCTTGGCTAGTCTGTGAGTGATGATCTTACCCAATCTTTACCGCAAAAACAGAAGGACCCTGGCTGTCCTACGATTTCTATTACCATTGGGGGTAAGAACATCAACCGCGCACTTTTAGATCTTGGTGCCAGTGTTAACCTGCTTCCGTACTCAGTATATGAGCAATTAGGTGTAGGAGAGCTGAAACCCACACACTGTACTCTCCAAATGGCCGACCGATCAATCACCCATCCTAGGGGTGAGCTAGAGGATGTGTTAATCAAGGTTGGGGACTTCATATTCCCTGTTGACTTCACCACCCACAGTGAGCACCTGTATACAATCTTAGATGGAACACACCAATGGCTGTGAGACTAACCTTGTCGGGGTCTAGAAACGTATACACCGGTCTACTCTAGAATATCGATGCCATGTCTCGATATTCCTACGATTGGGGACACCTTTAAGAATATGCTTATAGACTACCCAGCCCTCACAAATATGACTGCTGGTAGTCAAGCACATCCTACGGATTTTATCAACATGTATAAGTAGTACACAATAACATGTACAACATACAAACATGTTAAGATAAAGTCAAACCAGATAGCATACTATCATTTCGAGAAAGATTGTCCTATATATATATATGTGTATATATATATATCCATAGTACCCATTACAAATAATGGCCTCTAGGGCATATATATCCAACAATCTCCCAATTGCACTAGGGCCAGTTATTTGCATAACGCATCCCTAACATATCGAACAGCCGCTCGAACTGTGCTTGATATAAGGCCTTTGTGAATGGATCCGCTGTGTTGTCTTTTGTGTCCACTCTCCGAATCTCGATCTCTTTACGATCCACAATCTCCCTGATCAGGTGATACCGCCTCAAGCTATATCTGTATTTCTGATGGGATCTTGGTTCCTTCGCTAAGGCTACAGCCCCATTGTTATCGCAATACAAGGGTATTGGATTGGCAATGGACGGTCCACTTGAAATTCAGAAATGAACTTCCTCATCTAGACTGCCCCTTTTGCGGCATCGTTAGCAGCTATATACTCAGCTTCTATCGTTGAGTTTGCGACGGTGTCTTGTTTGGAACTCTTCCAACACACCGCCCCTCCATTGAAGGTAAACATATAACCCGAGACGGATTTAGAGTCATCCTTGTCACTTTGGAAGCTTGAGTCGATAAAAGCCTCGATCTGGAGGTCCCCATTACCGTACACCAAGAACATCTCCTTAGTCCTTGTCAGATACTTGAGAATGTTCTTTACTGCTATCTAATGCTTCTCACCCGGGTTGGACTGATACCTACTTACCACACTAAGTGCGTAAGCTACGTCTGGTCTGGTACATAATATCGCATACATTATAGATCCTACAGCCGAAGCATAGGGTATAATGCTCATGCGAGCCCTCTCTTCATCAGTCTTTGAAGACATCTCTTTGGAGAGGGCGATCCCGTGACAAGCGGGTAAATTATCATGCTTGGAATCTTCCATACTAAACCTTTTCAGTATGGTGTCAATGTACCTGGACTGTGAAGGTCCCAACATTCTTTTAAACCTATCACGATAGATCTTAATCCCCAGAATATAGGAAGCATCACCCAAGTCTTTCATGGAGAACTTCTGTGACAAGAAGAGCTTGACTGATTGTAGCATAAGGATGTCATTCCCTATCAGGAGTATTTCATCCATGTACAGTACGAGGAAGACTACTGCTCCTCCTACATTCTTCCTATAAATGTGTCATGCCCCGCTTCCCAGAGTGCGCTAAGATCGGCACGTGACAGAGCCAACCATACTACCTGTGGCTAGGAAATATCCCTCCACAGTCATATTACGGCTGTCTATAGATATCAAGAACAGTAAAAATAAAATAAACTATCTAGTACATGTCTATAAGCCAGACTAAACGAGGTAAGAAATAATATGCGGAAGCAATAGATCCAATAAACAATAACAATCTGGAATGTACGTCCCAAATACGGGCTCACATCTGGAATGAAAATACTGAAAGAAAACTAAACTAAAATACTAACAGGTTCTCACTGCTCGGCCTGTCGACTGAAGTACTCCTACTCGATCTGCGACAAGAGTAGTGAATCTGGGCCATGCAAAACCCAAACGTCAGCGCGTCACAATATCAACAATAATATAACCAGGGGTAACAAGATATGCAGGCATGAGTATGAACAGTAATAGGTATATCACAGTAACATGAATGTGGAACAGTGAAGAGTATCGGTGTATGTGATGTGCGGTGAGTAATCTATACTACTGGGTTAATTACTCTCAAGTCTTTGAAATCAATTAATGTAATCCTCATCGTAACCCATCGGTGATTATTCCGCAACGCCCGGAAAAAGGGCAAACAATATGTATTCCGTAACGCCCGGTAAAATGGCAAACAATGTGTATTCCGTAACGCCCGAAAAACGGCAAACAATATGATAGCCCATTGAGTTACGTTCTGTTACATTCTTGATTTCCCCATACCCCCAAGTTATGTGTTCAAGTCAGGTATTAATAAATCAGGAGCTAATGCCAACACAGGATCAAGCAGGTATATGTTTGTTTATACAGACAACAGGATATGCCTATCGGGACAACATGTCAGGATTGTCGGCATTAGAAACAGGATCAAGTAACTTGTCAAGTAGTGGTGTATCAGGTCAAGTCAGGTAGTGTACATGTATCAAGTCATCTCAAGTAGTGGTGTATCAATTCATGTCAAGTAGTGGTGTATCAGGTCATGTCAAGTAGTGCATAGGTATCAAGCAGGTGCTCATAATCAAACTGTAGCAAGTATTGAATCAGGGTAAAAGTACGGATGTATAATAAAAGCATGGATGCACGGATATTGATCAGGGGTTACATCATGACTATGTAGGATGCACATTATCAAGCATGGGGTACTAATGTAACAATAATATGAGTTAATGTAATAGGGCGTGCAACTAGGTATGCAGAATTAATGGTATGTATACACAAATAAACATGGATGCTCAAATAACTATCAGGGGTTGCAACTATAGCTCTATTACTATGTAGGATGCACATTATTTAGTATGGGGTGTTAATGTAGCATTAATATGAAATAACGTGACATGGCATGCAAATAGATATATAATCAATGGTATGGATGCACAAATATCGATTAGGGGTTACATTTACAGTTCCAATACTAAATGGGATGTACATTATTAAGCATGAGGTGTTACTACAATGATAACATGAATTAATGTGATCTGTAGATGCAACTACATGTATATTAAATGATATGGATGCAAACGGGTATCCGAAAACGGTAAAAATTTAATATGGATGTATAATGTGATAAACGAGTAACATTTTACTCATATGGATGCATAATAATATACCTAGCATGAAGCAAAATGAATTAGCATGCGACTAGATATGTAAATAACGATATGGATGCATACTAAACATTATGTGATGTTAATGGATGTAAAATATAGTAGTATAGCATGTAGCAAGATAAACTTGCCTGAGCGGAACACATGACGGGTGCGTACGGCACGTCCAATGTCGGTAAATGTCGCGACGCGGGCGTAAAGAACTGAACCAAACAAAGTAAGAACACGACCAAACTGGCTAGGCACGTCAACTGGATTGTTCGGCAGCGGCACGGCTCCGGCGATCACCGGGAAACGGAATCAAGAAAGTAAAGAGAAGAAGAAAGAGAAGGAAAAAGAAGAAAGCGTGAGGAGAAAGAAGAGGACTGGGGTTTGGGTGAGGCTCTGGGGTATCTGGGACAGAGGCTAGGCAGGCGAGACGAAGACGACGATGATGGGCCGTCGATGGCGGGATCCACGACTGGCAGTGGCCGTGGTGTGCAGGGGGTTCTTAGGTCGGGGTGTATTGTTAGTTATGTATATGCCCTAGAGGCCATTGTTGTACATATGATGTATATTATGATGGATGCTTGGATATATACAGAGAGGACTTTCTTGCTAGTCATGATAGTATGCTATTTGGTTTCACTTTATCTTAATATGTTGACTTGTACTGGTTTACTGTCTTTATCTCACATGTTGATAAAGCCCTTAGGATCTGTACTCGACTACTGGGACTATGATGAGATCATACTAGTGGGGCCACGATAGTCGATGAGTACATCCTATAAATGTTCCTGGTCGAGGGTATATCGAGACAGGGCATCGATACACCAGAGTAGACTAGCGTATACGCATCTTGACCAATATGATGGGCGATGGATGATCCCATATCCATCGGTGTTTGATATCAAGGATGGTGTACGGGTGCTCAGTAGAGACTGGGTACACTGGACGGACTCGCCGAGAACTCCCAGATGGTGATATACCACACGTCAGATGGCAGTTCTCCGATGACACTGGTACAGGGTAGTCTGTAGACCCGAGATCCTCATAGAGTCTTGTGTGATTCCCACTGTGCTTTGATTTCCACCTTACCACGTCCAAGAGGGCGTGCAAAACGGTGGCTTTTGGGTGCAGTCCCGAATCACATGGAGGCAATGAGCGATCGGAGGGGATTCGTCTCTCCCGGTATAGGGAGTTGATGTTGTGCTGTGTTCGATTGGCTATAACTGGAAGTCCCTGGCCAGGGATGATATAGAGATATACTGGTAAGTGTTACCAGTAGTTTCTCGACCTGTTATGAGCCTCACATCGACACGACTTATCGGTTACTGGGCTCTGACGTATACCACCCCTAGACTTGATATGCAACATATCAGACGGAACAGACCGGACTGTACGGGAGTGTTACTGATTGGATTCACAGAAGAACATACAGGCTAGCTTGTTGATCTTCTGATCGCTCAATACCTGGGTGGCTGTTACGTTTAGCTGACCGCTTGCAGCTTGTGGGTGTTTGATATGATCATCACCTGCTACCGGCGTATTGACGATTCTTTAGAGTCCTACACAGAGGTTTCTTGGCTCAGGCAAAACGGAGTAGAGGCACATATGTGATATGTGCAGGACCGAGGATAATGCGATATGAGATACCGTATTATATTCTCGCGATATTTAGATATGAAGCAGGTCATCGGATCAAGTGTTGATTCGATGAATCGGTACATGATATATTAGTCGGTTATATTCGATATAGCCGGATCGTCGGATCAAGTGTTGATTCGATGATTTAATGTATAATGATATATATGATATATTGTATTACATTATATAATATTGGCTCTCTTTATTATTTCATTTTCTCACCGGATAATACATTGATATATATGCGATATATATTAATTGTATTATTTTCTTTTGTTACAAATATAATATATATTATAGTAACATGATATGATTTATTATGAAACATGTTTAGTGATGATAAAAAGAGATTAGGGTTTGATTAGGGTTGGCTCCTTCTTGCTCATTTTAGAAGGATTTCCTTTTGTCTTGGTTAAGATATTATGGTTGATATTTATCCATGACACATTCCTTAACCTAACCAAACCCTAGCTCTAGTTTATTCTCTACAAAGGTTAAGCTTCTCATCCTTGACCATGGTTCCATAATCAATCATATACTCTTATTACTATTCATCACAAAAGGGATTATCTCATTATTCATCATCTTCTTCTCTCTTGAGTTTTTGAAAGAGCTCACTAGATTTTCCTTTGGTGATGATTTCTTGTGAGAAATTGATATAAAAAGAAAGTATAAATACTACTCCATCATGCTCATCTAATCCAGCCCATTAGATTAGGGTGTTCACTTCTTTAGAGTGAGAGAGCTTGGGTTATAACAACTTCGACGTAGATCATCGGAGAAACGGAACACTACAAGCTAGCATGGATCGTTCGAGTCGTGGAGCCTCTCTTTAGTCCGGGAGATCGTGGATCGCGGCGAAGGGACTTCTATTCGGAGCTTATGAAGAGAAGGAGTGGACTACAAAGGTTGTAATCCCTCACACTTAGTAGTAAAGATGTTTACTTGCATGTAAAAACCCTAATAATCTAGCAAAAATCCAGGCTTTGGGTTGTTCGGCACGTCTAAAATTTTATTCAGGCATGTTTGAATCCTTATGAACCCTCACAAGAGTGCCTAGGAACCCTACAGTGGTATCAGAGCCTAGCTAGAGCATTAGGCGACGTGTATACGAAGTTAAAACTCCGATCGAACCCGATACGACGAAATAAAACCCCTCTCTGGATATTTTTCAAAAACTGTGATTTTTAAGAATTAAAAATGCTTAAAAATACCAGCAGGAAAATATAAGCATCTCTGTGAAACACGTGTCAATGATCCGTACAATGAGCCGCGGAACCGCGGAAATACCTTGCTCCTGCCGCGGAACCGCGGCCATACAGACAAGTCGTTGACTCGTTTTTCCATGGTTATATCCGTAGGTGAATATGTATTTTTCTGGGTACTTTTAATCTGACTCAAGTGTTGAGTGTTCTGGGGTTTATTTTGTAATCGATTGATTCGATCGGAAAATTTAATTTTGTTATGTTTTCCGGATATTCAGAAACTGTTAAAATGTTCGAACGAATATCATTAACTCATTTTTTCCCAGCACGTAAAACTTTCAAGTGTTGAATTTTTATCGGGTTTAAATCTTTCGGAAAAACGAACAAGTAACGCGGCGGTCCCTCTAGAAGAACACAAACCTTAACTCGATTATGTGACCATCTTGAACTGCCTCTAAACATTAGGGTTTGGGGCAGTACGGCGTGCCACATGTGAGGCATTGGCTTGACCCTTCTACGGCTGGATCATCGGTACTGTGACAGTTTCTGGGATTATTTAAACTCCGCTCAAGTGTTGAGCTATTTAGGAAATTTTGGGTATTTGATTATCTGTTCGCAAAGTCTAATACTGTCTATTTATCTGGAATTTGATACAATATGTGGAATTCATAGAGTTAGGCATGAATTGCGAAGTATGTGATATTTCGGATTTACGATGTCTAAAGTGATTATGGATTCCAAATGTTGTAGTTTTACAATTTCTTTTCTGTGACCGTAAGTGTAGTATGTAGTTGAATTGTCGGTCTTCGTTGCTATACATCTACGACGATCGGTGTATGCATACTTACTTACGTTGATGATATGTGATATTATGTGTTGCTGTGATATGTTATATTGGATCGTCGTGTTCTGAATAGCCGGGGGTTTTATGTGAGATGAGGGTTTTTATTTTCATTCATGTAAAATTCATTTGTATGTATTATTCTTTTATTGGGGCACTTCCGGGATGAGGTTGATGTTACCAGTGTATATTATTTACTTTTCCGCATTAGGTAGACCTAAGGAGGGGAGCACAAGTAACCGGGTTCTAGGGTCCAGTGGGAGGCCATCTCGAGGAGTTGAGACTGGGTCTCCTAACCCTAGAATTGGCAGTGTTACTTGCCGCTCTCGTAGGGGTCTAGGGATGTGGGTTTGGCTATTCATCGCGACCGTGGAATCCGTGTTTTATACAGGCTCGTATTGAAAACACGGACATCCTAGTATATCCAATATTTCATATATGTTCTTCTGCTGCAATGTTCTGTGATGAGATCATATTACTGCCTGAAACGAATGCATATACTATATATATATATATATGCTGATATATAAATTTTACTGCTTTCGTTTCTTCTGTGATGCTTAGGAAGCATAAGCTGATAGGATTTTATTAATGAGATTAATAAAAAGAAAAGAAACCTAAAAGATGTTGTAGAATCAAAACTTTATAAAAAGGGTAGCTACAGTTTTGCTTTGCACAGAGGTATATATGATATATCCTGCACCTTATTCGATAAGGAAAGAGCCGAGATCCCTTCACCGGGAGTGACCTCTTTAGCGAAACTGGCAGATGCTACAAACTCGCGGTTTAGTTTTTGACAGCTTATATAGTTTTTGCTTTGCACAGAGGTATATATGATATATCCTGTACCTTATTCGATGGGGAAAGAGCCGAGATCCCTTCACCGGGAATGACCTCTTTAGCAAAACTAGAAAAGCCTAAAAAACACTCCTTTTCAAAAACTAATCGATTCTACGACGATATCAAGTTCATTACGCAATAGGTTTTCAGAAAAACCTGTCGTAGCCCTCCGTCATTTCAGATAAGTCCTACTTAGTATTCGTGCTACATTTGTTGGCCTGCGTCAAGGCGTAGTATGCAGCAGCTAACTAGTATTTATCTGCTTATGCATATGATGCAGATTGGATTAGGGTAGTCGTGCGACTTTGTTGGCCTGCGTCAAGGGTCGTGCGGGTGGGTTTAATTCAATCAAGAAATGACGGGTTGAACTTGACTAGCGCACTATGGTTTGTTGGACTGCGTCATGGTCATGGGACGCTAGGGGCAAAATATTATCGGGAATTTCAAGTGTTGAAATTTGCAATGAGATTGCATACCTCCTATGAGATAGTTGGATCCCGATACCCACTGCGAGTAAGAGTTACTCCTGGAAGAGTTTTACACAAGACAATTAGCCGATCTAGTAGGTGTCTAGAAAAGTGTTAACGGGGTTACGCCTCTGGGAAAACGAGGTTTACTTTAATTAGGTCCGTGCGAAAGCACGAGGAACCTCCCTCAAGTACTGACACTGATCTGGCTGAAAGATTGACGAAATTGTAGGGTGTAATTAATCCCGGCTAATCTTACCTTTTAGGGTTTGAAGGAAGATTTGATAAAAACAGTGGGAGACATCCTGATTAGATAAGATAATGACCAATCTAATCTTGCAAGAGCATACGCTAAAGTGTTTTCTTCTCTCTCTCTCCAGGTAGCGACCATGTCAGGCCATAATCAAGATAATAATATGGATGTATTGACTGAACCCGCTTATTATACTGAGCAGGGGAACGTTGGACCCATTCTTTCTTATAAGAGTTATAAGATTGAACAGGGAATAGGAGAATATCTGGATTCTCAAGCCACCCAAAAGAACATGCACGCTGATGCATCTTCTTTGGGTGTGTTAGTTATTAAAAACTGTTTCTCAGTTCACCCTACGTCCTGGGTATTAGATACCAGATCAGGATCCCACATATGTAAATTGTTACATGGGCTACGTAAAGGTAGAGAACTGGGAAAAGGTGATCATTCCGTTCAAGTAGGGAATGGTGCAAGTATTGCAGCTAAAGCAGTTGGCGAATATCACCTAGTATTACCAAGTCGTAATACACTGATTCTGAATGAGTGCTATTATATACCGAACATGATGTGCAACATTATATCAGTTTCTTTATTAAGTAAAGAAGGATATAATTTTGTAGTACAGGATAATGTTATGAACATCTTCCTAAATCAAAAGTTGATTGCATCAGGCTCGTTACATAATGGCATATGCATTCTCAATCAAAATACAGTCCTCAATATACAAAACACACACAAGAGGAAAAGTTCAGAAATGAACGAATCCTACTTGTGGCATTGTAGACTTGGTCATATCAATGCGACACGACTGGCTAAGTTACATAAAGATGGATATTTGAATCCGTTCGAATTATCATCTTATGATACTTGTCATTCATGTCTCAAAGGAAAAATGACCAAAGCTCTGTTTAGTGGACACGGAGAAAGAGTTACGAAACTCTTAGGACTGGTACATAGTGATGTATGCGGTCCCATATCTACGCATGCCAGGAATGGTTCTTCCTACTTCATTACATTCACTGACGATCTCTCTAGATACGGGCATGTGTTCCTGTTGAAACACAAGTCTGAAGCTTTTGAGAAATTCAGAGAATATAAGCACGAAGTAGAGAACCAAACGGGCAAAAGTATTAAGATTCTTCGATCTGATCGAGGAGGTGAATACTTAAGCAATGAGTTCCTAGATTATCTAAAAGAGAATGGGATTCTCTCTCAGCTTACTCCTCCTTATACACCATAGCACAACGGTGTATCGGAGCTGAGGAATCGCACCCTATTACATATGGTGCGCTCTATGATGAGTACAGCTGAGTTACCTATTTCCTTCTGAGGATATGCACTGGAGACAGCTGCAGACCTATTGAATATGGTTCCCACCAAATCTGTGCCAACCACTCCATATGAGATATGGAAAGGAAAGAGACCATATCTTAATTATGTTAGGATATGAGGTTGTCCGGCATATGTAAAAACACAAAATCCGGACAAACTCGGCGCAAGGTCTATTCTGTGCAAGTTTATTGGATATCCCAAACATTCGTGCGGGTATATCTTCTACCACACCGAAGAACAAAAGGTGTTTGTTTCTCGGCATGCCACCTTTTTAGAAAAGGAATTTCTTACAAAAGAAATTAGGGGTAATGAGGTAGAACTGGAAGAAGTTCCAGCAGAACAAACTACAACAGATGATTTAGTGGAACCAGAGGATTCAGTAGTACCCGACGAACCCCAGCCTCTCCGCCGATCTAGTAGGGTTTCCATCCACCTGAGAGATACTACGGTTTTCTCATTGATGGTGGAAGCGAGGATTGCATCATGGATGATGATGACCGGACTAGTTTCGAGCAGGCCATCACGAGTGGTGACTCTGTGAAATGGCTGAATGCAATGCGATCTGAGATGGAATCCATGTACACCAACAAAGTATGGACTTTGGAAAATGCTCCTGAAGGGGTAAAACCCATTGGGAGAAAGTGGATCTTTAAAATGAAATTTGGTGTAGATGGAAAAGTTGAGACTTTCAAAGCTAGACTTGTAGCAAAGGGTTTTCGTCAACAACCAGGTGTGGATTATGACGAAACCTTTTCTCCAGTGGCTATGCTTAAGTCCATCCGGATCTTACTTGCCATTGCTGCATACCATGACTACGAAATCTGGCAAATGGATGTTAAGACCGCCTTTCTAAACGGTGATTTAGAAGAGTGCGTGTACATGACTCAGCCATAGGGCTTCGTAGATAATGGGAGCAGCGAAAAGGTGTGCAAGCTGCTTAAATCCATTTATGGGTTGAAGCAAGCATCGCGGAGTTGGAACATCTGTTTTGATGTTGTAGTCAAAGAGTTTGACTTCATCAAAAATATAGATGAACCTTGTATTTATAAGAAGGTAGCAGAGGGTAAGGTTGTCTTCCTCGTATTGTACGTGGATGACATACTCTTGATAGGAAATGATATTCCTATGCTGCAATCAGTCAAGCTCTTCTTATCACAAAGATTCTCAATGAAAAATCTAGGTGATGCCTCCTGCATATTGGGAATCATGGTCTATAGAGATGGATCTAAACGGATACTGGGATTGTCCCAATCCAGGTACATTGACACCATACTAAAGAGGTTTAGTATGGAAGAATCCAAGCGTGGGAACCAACCCATGATCTCTGGACTCACTCTCTCCAAAGAGATGTCTCCCAAGACTGATTTAGAGAGAGCTCGCATGCAAGGGATACCCTATGCTTCGGCAGTAGGCTCTATCATGTATGCGATGCTATGTACCAGACCCGATGTAGCATACTCACTAAGTGTAGTGAGTCGGTATCAAGCAGATCCTGGAGAGAGTCACTGGAAAGCTGTGAAGAACATTCTCAAGTACTTACGAAGGACTAAAGAGATCTTCTTGGTGTATGGTAACGGAGAACTCCAGGTGGAGTCCTTTACTGATTCAAGCTTCCAAAGTGATAAGGACGACTCTAAGTCGCACTCGGGATTTGTCTTTACCCTCAATGGAGGGGCGGTAAGTTGGAAGAGTTCCAAACAGGATACCGTTGCAGACTCGACGATGGAGACTGAATACATCGCTGCCAACGATGCTGCCAAAGAGGCTGTCTGGATAAAGAAGTTCATTAGTGAACTTGGTGTGGTTCCATCCATTGAGCATCCAATACCTTTGTATTGCGATAACAATGGAGCTGTGGCTTTGGCCAAGGAACCCAAGTCCCATCAAAAGTCCAGACATATTCTGAGGCGGTATCACCTGATCTGGGAGATAGTTGATCGCCGGGAGATCGAGGTCAGGAGAGTAGATACGAAGGACAACACTGCTGATCCACTCACGGAGGCCATTCCACAGATACAGTTTGAGAGATTATTCGGGATGCTAGGTATGGGATGCTAGGTATGAGATACTACAGCAGCTGGCCTTAGTGCAAGTGGGAGATTGTTAGTTGTGTATATGCCCTAGAGGGCATTGTTGTACATATGATGTATATTATGATGGATGCTTGGATATATACAGAGAGGACTTTCTTGCTCGTCGTGATAGTATGCTATTTGGTTTCACTTTATCTTAACATGTTGACTTGTACTGGTTTACTGTCTTTCTCTCACATGTTGATAAAGCCCTTAGGATCTGTACTCGACTACTGGGACTATGGAGATCATACTAGTGGGGCCACGGTAGTCGATGAGTACATCCTATAAATGTTCCTAGTCAAGGGTATATCGAGACAGGGCATCGATACACCAGAGTAGACTAGCGTATACGCATCTTGACCCATATGATGGGCGATGGATGATCCCATATCCATCGGTGTTTGACATCAAGGATGGTGTACGAGTGCTCAGTGGAGACTGGGTACACTGGACGGACTCGCCGAGAACTCCCAGATGGTGATATACCACACGTCAGATGGCAGTTCTCCGGTGACACTGGTACAGGGTAGTCTGTAGACCCGAGATCGTCATAGAGTCTTGTGTGATTCCCACTGTGCTTTGATTTCCACCTTACCACGTCCAAGAAGGCGTGCAAAACGGTGGCTTTTGGGTGCAGTCCCGAATCACATGGAGGCAATGAGCGATAGGAGGGGATTCATCTCTCCCGGTATAGGGAGTTGATGTTGTGATGTGTTCGATTGGCTATAACTGGAAGTCCCTGGCCAGGGCTGATATAGAGATATACCGGTAAGTGTTACCAGTAGTTTCTTGACCTGTTATGAGCCTCACATCGACACGACTTATTGGTTACTGGGGTCTGACGCATACCACCCCTAGACTTGATATGCGACATATCAGACGAATAGACCGGACTGTACGGGAGTGTTACTGATTGGATTCAAAGGAGAACGTGCAGGCTAGCTTGTTGATCTTCTGATCGCTCAATACCTGGGTGGCTGTTACGTTTAGCTGACCGCTTGCAGCTTGTGGGTGTTTGATATGATCATCACCTGCTACCGGCGTATTGACGATTCTTTAGAGTCCAACACAAAGGTTTCTTGGCTCAGGCAAAACGGAGTAGAGGCACATATGTGATATGTGCAGGACCGAGGATAATGCGTTATGAGATACTGTATTATATTCTCGTGATATTTAGATATGAACCAGGTCATCGGATCAAGTGTTGATTCGATGATTTAATGTATAATGATATATATGATATATTGTATTACATTATCTAATATTGGCTCTCTTTATTATTTCATTTTCTCACCGGATAATACATTGATATATATGCGATATATATTAATTGTATTATTTTCTTTTGTTACAAATATAATATATATTATAGTAACATGATATGATTTATTATGAAACATGTTTAGTGATGATAAAAAGAGATTAGGGTTTGATTAGGGTTAGCTCCTTCTTGCTCATTCTAGAAGGATTTCCTTTTGTCTTGGTTAAGATATTATGGTTGATATTTATCCATGACACATTCCTTAACCTAACCAAACCCTAGCTCTAGTTTATTCTCTACAAAGGTTAAGCTTCTCATCCTTGATCATGGTTCCATAATCAATCATATACTCTTATTACTATTCATCACAAAAGGGATTATCTCATTATTCATCATCTTCTTCTCTCTTGAGTTTTTGAAAGAGCTCACTAGATTTTCCTTTGGTGATGATTTCTTGTGAGAAATTGATATAAAAAGAAAGCATAAATACTACTCCATCATCCTCATCTAATCCAGCCCATTAGATTAGGGTGTTCACTTCTTTAGAGTGAGAGAGCTTGGGTTATAGCAACTTCGACGTAGATCATCGGAGAAGCGGAACACTACAAGCTAGCATGGATCGTTCGAGTCGTGGAGCCTCTCTTGTGTAAGTCTACGCTAGCGCCCCGGCAGTCTACAGACGCCAAATGCGGAACAAAAAACTTTTAACTGGCGCTATCGTATACTTTAACCCGGATCTGCCATTATTGCTAAACTAACAAACTGTAAAGAGTGTAGAATGGTTATACCGAACGATCCGAGTCCTTCGTTCTTCAACCATCATCCCACGCTCCGTTGCGGCTGCTCCGATCTCGTCGATCTCCGATTCCTTCGTCGAAGTGGCACCACATGATCGATTCTTTAAACGGGCTCCCGCCTCTGACTTGAGGCAACTCGATCGTCAAGTTTGCTAAAAGAGACGACCAAGAATGATGTAGAGAATGAGTAGATGACTTTGTCTCACTTCGTCCAAGTCCGTGGACGATCGGTTAATGAAGTTGCCGAAGGAATCGGGTGATGGAATGAAATGGACTGTGAAATTCCATACACCGATAAAACCTATCATAATCTTTTCTAGCAAATGAAAACTCAAGTGAGAAAGAGAATGAGGAGAGAGAGAGGGCCGGCCATATATAGCAAGAGGGAGGTGACCGTAGGAGAGGGGGGTGACCTTAAGCATAAAGCTTATCATGAAGAAAATATCTTAAGGAAAACAAAAAGCTTTAATAACAAAGCATGAGTCATTATGCATTAATTGAACCATTAAAGCAACCAATGAAAATCCAACACCAATTAATCCTAGTCACCTCATCTAGAAACTTCTAGAAGAATCCACACTCATCTCAAGAAAAGATAAATCCGTCTTTAACCGAATGTTAAAAGACGGCTGGTAGAAAACTGGAAATTGGCAACTTCCAAAAGTGATCCTGAAACGAATATCAGGACAACCCCGAAACTGTATAAATATACCCGCATTTGTATTACGACCGAATACAAATGCAACTGAGACAAAGATATTATACCTACTCAATATAATACTCGGATCCGGCTTAAACCAAAGCCGACCAGTATTATCTGTCCGAAAAATAACACGTGCGTAAACGCACGTGCATTTTCCGAACCCTGCCATAAAACCATACGGCCTCTACAACGTTTCGCCCGAACTTGGGAAACTGTCTGTGGGGGACTCTAATGACTCGTCAGTACCCTGGCAGTGGGTTTAACCACAAACCGTCAGCGGCACTAGCTATGCGTAACGGCTGCCCACGGACTGACCTCAAGGGAGGCTGATGAGCAAACTCAAGGGAGGCCGATGAGCGAACTCATCCAGAAACCCTACTGAGCCTAACAGTGACAATGTATATACAGTCCGGTCCGTTCGTCAATGAGTATCGCATATCTGCCTAGGGGGCTAGTAACGCCAGACCCCCAATAGCAGTATAAGTCGTGTCGGAGTGAAGCCCAATAACACCCTGAGATACTACTGGAGTACCTACCAGTAAATCTCCTACCATGGCCATGGATTTGTGTAATGGCTCTCCTAGACACAGCATGATCTCGCCCCCAATACCGGGAGAGACGAATCCCCTGCCGATCCGCTCACGTGCCTCCATGTGGCTCGGGACTGTACCCAAAAGCTACCTGTTTGCACGACTCCTTTAAGCCGTGGTAGGGTAGAAATCAAAGCACAGTGGGAACTCACACGAGACAAATGACGACCTCAGGTCGATGAACTAACCTGTACACATGTCACCAGGGAACTGCTATCTGACGGTAGATATAATACTAACTAGCAGATTCCCGGCGAGTCCTGTCCGGTGTACTCATAACCCAATGAGCACCTGTATACATTTTAGGTGATCCAACTGACACCAGTGGCTTGTGAGACCGGCCACCGCCCCTCGTCGGGGTCTCGACTGTACACACTAGTCTACTCCGGAGTATCGATGCCCTGTCTCGAAACTCCCACGACTAGGGACCATAATTAAGGATATGCGTATAAACCACCCAACTCTCACTTATATGATCGCCATCATACTGTTGGTGGTAAAGCAAGATCCTAAGGGCTCTATCAAAGTGTAACATGCAATCAGTCACCTGAACATGTACATGACTGATAAAGGCAAACCAGATAGCATACTATCATCTCGAGTAAGACTGTCATACCGGTATAGGTCCTTCGCAATCATTGCAATCACGTACCTGCGATCCAATAATTGACTATGAGGGCACTATCTCCAACAATCTCCCACTTGCACTCAAGGCTAATTATTGCGATGTTGACTACTCACAGGCCGTGTGAAACCGAACATCCAACTCCTCTACTAATCAGTTTCACAAAGCCCGTTTGTAAAACTATTGTGTTCGAGAAATAGCCTCAGTGAGTGGATCCGCCTAGAAGTATCTTTCTATATCACTCTTAATCTCAAGTTCGCGGAGAAAACCATCTCCCGAATTGAGTAATACCTCTCTTAGAACATGTCTGGATATCTGATGGGACCTTAGTTCATAAATGAACTCCATATCCAAACTTCTTAGACTGAATCGATCACTGAACCTAATCAGTATCGGGCACCTTGCTTCCCAAAATATCCTCTTGGACCACCTGTCCATAATACTGTCCATCTTCGTCAGAGGGAAAAACTAAAACTCTGACAGTCACTCTGTCATCCACGTCACCTTTGAAGCCTGGAATGATAATCGTCTCCCGAAGGAGGCTGCCGTCATCAAATCCGTAGAACATGTACTTATGTTCTAAAACTGCTTCCTTATGTTTCTCCAGGATTGGATTAATACAAACTTATTGCATCTAGTGCAAAAACAATATTTGGTGTGGTACTTGACATTTCATGATTGACTCAGTTGCCTAAGCAAGTGATCTGACAATCATGCACATCCGTCTCTCCTTTAGTCTGTACGACACCTTTAGAGAGGGTGACTCCATCACCTGCAGGTACACCACCATGCTAGGAGTCATCTATTCTAAAAACCATTAGAATACTGTCAAAGTACCCACATTGGGAAACTACCCAAATCCAGATCTAAAACCATAGATCTAGAAACCAGAATGTCTAATATTATATCCATATCCTGTCTAGAGAAACAACTGTGTGACGACCACAGCACAACCGATCGTAGTATAGGAATTTTACTTCCTACTCTGTGTATGTCATCCAGATACCATGACATCACACCCTACTACCTTCTTAACTGATCCATCCCTTATTCTGATTGAAGTCAAACCCATGACTGTCACATCAAAATTAGATGATCTATCTCCGCTATAACTGCTCAAGTCTATAAATAGATATAAGCTACTTGCCCACTATGCTTCCGCTGCTCCCACTGACTACGACAACCCTCCTACCGGGTCTCATATCCTGGAACAACAGTAGTGTCAAGTCTGGGTAGATAAGAACCTCCCTGTCACCGTCCTTGAGCCTACCGAAGTAACTCTCGGGTGTCTGAGGTTACCCACCAAATCTGCGGAGTGGCTATTGGAATGTCAAACCTTATTGAATGTATAGGTCCTATTAAATTTTCCGTAATCGTTCGCGGTTCTGGAATAACTTCCAGTTCTACCATACTCCCACTACTGTTTTCTGAAAAAGATCCATTTTACTAAAACTGTGGCGAGTCAAGAACAATATCACTATTGATCTTCTAAATGGTAGAATCTCAACCCTCGTCATAGCCAGGGTCAACCCACAAACAGCCATTACAGAAACGTGCCCTGAGTTATCCAGTGTCTGGTTTTAATCATAAGCTGGACAACTCCCCGTACCTTAACATCTTTTAGGGTACGATCCATTCTATATCCAATATAGAAACTTTGGCACTAATTTAATTGGAACCATATTCAAATCATGCAGCTGTCTCCAGTGCATATCAACTTAATGGAAAGAGGCTAATCAGCATTGCTCAACTTAGGAATCCATCCAATTATGAGTAACCTGAAAGAGAAACACGTTTCTCAAAACCATCACTATCATCTGAATACCAATCACAAGAATCTACATCTTCGATCTCTTTGAAGAATCCCGATACTTGTGATACCTGGTTCTCTACTTTATTCTTATACCCACAACTTCTCAAAACTTAGACCTTGTATTTCTACGAAACACTCGTCTAAATACTAGAGAAGTTATAAGTAAACAGAACATAGTACGAGGACCTACCCCTTTGTCCTGATGGACACTGGACAACATACAATACTCTGTATATGTCCGCTGAGTTTAAACAACTCAAAACCTGTGCGTTGTAGGTGGAAAACTATACCCTGGCGATTTCCTCAAATATCACCAATTATAACGAATTCCGATATAATGAGGATGATCACCTAATTCCCAATATCTTACTCCCACTCATAATCTGTAAAACCATACAGATATGAGAATGAAACCTGGTAAATACATACCCTTGGAGTAAGTGTTTAATCGGGAAAACAGTTTTTCCTTTAACAATGCACTGAAACATGAAAATGTTTCGTAGGGGTATCCTGGTATTCATAGCAATGCCTCTTCCATAATCCAATTCATGACTTCAACCGATGAGCGAACACATCCAGAAACCCTACTGAGCCTAACAGTGACAATGTATATACAGTCCGGTCCGTTCGTCAATGAGTATCGCATATCTGCCTAGGGGGCTAGTAACGTCAGACCCCCAATAGCAGTATAAGTCGTATCGGAGTGAAGCCCAATAACACCCTGAGATACTACTGGAGTACCTACCAGTAAATCTCCTACCATGGCCATGGATTTGTGTAATGGCTCTCCTAGACATAGCACGATCTCGCCCCCAATCCCGGGAGAGATGAATCCCCTGCCGATCCGCTCACGTGCCTCCATGTGGCTCGGGACTGTACCCAAAAGCTACCTGTTTGCACGACTCCTTTGAGCCGTGGTAGGGTAGAAATCAAAGCATAGTGGGAACTCACACGAGACAAATGACGACCTCAGGTCGATGAACTAACCTGTACACATGTCACCAGGGAACTGCTATCTGACGGTAGATATAATACTAACTAGCAGATTCCCGGCGAGTCCTGTCCGGTGTACTCATAACCTAATGAGCACCTGTATACATCTTAGGTGATCCAACTGACACCAGTGGCTTGTGAGACCGGCCACCGCCCCTCGTCGGGGTCTCGACTGTACACACTAGTCTACTCCGGAGTATCGATGCCCTGTCTCGAAACTCCCACGACTAGGGACCACAATTAAGGATATGCGTATAAACCACCCAACTCTCACTTATATGATCGCCATCATACTGTTGGTGGTAAAGCAAAATCCTAAGGGCTCTATCAAAGTGTAACATGCAATCAGTCACCTGAACATGTACACGACTGATAAAGGCAAACCATATAGCATACTATCATCTCGAGTAAGACTGTCATACCGGTATAGGTCCTTCGCAATCATTGCAATCACGTACCTGCGATCCAATAATTGACTATGAGGGCACTATCTCCAACATCTTGAGTCCGGGAGATCGTGGATCGCGGCGAAGGGACTTCTACTCGGAGCTTATGAAGCGAAGGAGCGGACTACAAAGATTGTAATCACTCACACTTAGTAGTAAAGATGTTTACTTGCATGTAAAAACCCTAATAATCTAACAAAGATCCCGGCTTTGGGTTGTTCGGCACGTCTAAAATTTTATTCGGGCATATTTGATGCCTTATGAACCCTCACAAGAGTGCCTAGGAACCCTACAGTGTGCAGAGGAGAGTCGGGGATGAGGGTTTGCAGCGGGGAGAGGGGATAAGGAGGTGAGGAGGTGGTCGAGGAGGGGACGCCGACGAGGGTGATCGGAGCTCCGTCGAGGGTACAGGCGAGGTGTAGTCGAAGGCTAAGGTTAGGGTTGCAGTGGATTGTGGGTGATGGTGGTGATGGTTGTGGTGATGGTTGGAGGCGGAGGAAGAGAAGGTGGAGACGAGAGGAGGAGGTGATGATGAACGAGGCCGACAAGGGGCAACGGCGACGAGGTGAGGCGGCTGGGTTTTTGGGTTAGGGTTTGCGGGAAAAATAGAATAAGGAGAAAAGAAACAGAGAAGGGAGGTGATTATATGGATAGAAGGGAGGTGAGCGGATCCCTGGTGAACAGGGATCGCGAGAGATGAGAGAGAGGGGAAGAGAGAGAGAGAGAGAGAGAGAGAGAGAGAGAGAGAGATCAGAGCGAGAGAGAGAAAGAGAAAGGGAGAGAGAGAAAGAGAGTGAGTGGGTCACGGGGGAAAAGAGAGAGAGAAAGAAAAAGGGAAAGGGAGAGAGGAGAGAGAGTGCGATAGGAGAGAGACATAGAGAAATCAAGAGGAGAGAGAGATTTGTCGTTTAGTTAGGATTAAAAATCTTTTTCGTTATTTAAATTTTTAAGAGTTAATAATATTTAAAATATAATATTAATAAAATTTGATATTTTGTCAAATACAAACTTACTTCAAAATGCGCCCAGGTCGGGTCTAAAAATCCAGTTATAAAATATGAAAAATATAAGTGTCGACCAAAACTAAATTAGGACTTCCGAATAACGAAAATGCATACCCCCAAGAACGGATGCACGTAGCGTGCACGTAGCTATCCAAACGAGTCCGTTTCACTGAACGGAAAGAGAACAAGATTCGCGGATGCTACCACAGGGTCAGGAGTGTGATGCAGGCCATGCAATATATTTTTAAAATATTTTATGTGACTTAAAAATGTTATGTTGATAAATGCAGATGCCAGATATAATGCGAGTATGCAGTATAAACAACATGAAAGTGCACGGATACTCAAAACTAGCCGGGATAAATCATAAACAGGGATCAAGACGGGTTTCCAACAAGCGGGTCGGGTCGGTTGCAAATACAAATGTCAAATACACTATTCGTACCCAAAACACGATAAATCAAGAAAAGGCCATAAATAGAGAAATACTCGAATTAGAATTGGTATAAATGAATTAGGGTGTTACATTATACCCAACTACAAAAATAATTTCATCCTCGAAATTCCAGGAACAAGAAAAGATAAAAAATCAAGAATCTACAAGAATAGGTGTGGAAACTTATGTCGAATCTCGTCTTCACGTTCCCAAGTTGATTCTCCATGCGAGCGATTTTCCCAAGAAACAAGTACGAGAGGGATAACCTTGTTCTTAAGGAACTTTTCTCTTCGATCAATGATCGACATCGGTCGTTCCTCAAAGGTCAAATCCTCCCTTACAGTCAGCTCAGAATGATCTAGCACGTGTGTTTCATTTCGAACATACTTACGGAGTTGAGATACATGAAACACGTCATGAACATTCGCCAAAGATGGTGGTAAAGCCAATCGATAAGCCACTTCTCCAACACTCTCCATAATCTCGAAAGGCCCTACGAATCGAGGACTAAGCTTGCCTCGACTCCCAAAATAAATCACTCCTCTAGTCGGTGATATCTTCAAGAATACCATATTACCAACAGCGAACTCTAGAGGTCTTCTCGATGTATCGGCCTAACTTTTCTGCCGATCTTGTGCTGCCTTCATAAGATTTCGGATAGTATTAACTTTCTCTACGGTTTGCACAATCAAATCCGGTCCCAACAATCTTCATTCTCCAACATCGTTCCAACAAACAGGTGAACGACACTTACGACCATACAACGCTTCGAATGGAGCCATCTGAATAGTCGCCTGAAAGCTGTTATTGTAAGAAAACTCCACCAAGTGTAGATGATCCTCCCACAAACCCTTGAAGTCTAACATGCAAGCTCTCAACATGTCTTCAAGAGTTCAGCATGCTCTTCAATGCTCCTTGAGTAGACCAGAATATCATCGATGAACACCACTATAAACTGGTCCAAGAACGGTGAAAAGATTCGGTTCATCAAGTCCATAAATATCGCCGGTGCATTCATGACTCCGAATGGCACCACTAAATATTCGTAATGTCCATACTGAGTTCGGAACGCGGTCTTGCAAATATCTTCTGATTTAACTCGGACCTAATGATATCCGGATCGCAAATCCAGCTTCGAGAATACCCTCGCGCCACTGAGTTGCTCGAATAATTCGCCAATGCGAGGGATCGGGTACTTGTTCTTAATAGTCACCCGGTTTAATTCTCGATAATCGATGCACATCCTTCTTGTGCCATCTTTCTTCTTTACTAGAAGAACTGGAGCTCCCCAAGATGAATTACTGCTACGAATTCAACCTTTCTCTAGCAATTCAATAACCTGCTTCTTTACTTCTTCCAACTCCACTGGTGCTATCGGATAGTACGCCTTTGAGATTGGCGCTGCACCAGGAACAAGATCGATCGCGAACTCCACATCTCATTTTCGCGGTAAACCCGAGATGTCCTCGAATACGTCTATGAACTCTCGAACTACAGCTGGCGCTTCCTCCTTATCAACTTCCATCGACGACAGAATACTGCTTGTCGGCCTAGCCCTAAACTCGACTGGCCCGACAGAACTGCTTCCTCCAGCAGAAACAAAATCTGGATGTCCGGAAATCTGGAAAATCATTTTATTTGCCCTACAACCAATGTGAGCGTGGAAAGTGCCGAGAAAATCCATTCCCAAGACAACATCAAAACTGCCGGTATCGATTACCAAGAAAATTGCAACAACTACTGAACAATCCTTACACTCACTACTAGTTATGATCTTCCCATTCCCAGTGTGTATGTCCCAACAACTAGACAGGGTCGTGCAAGAAATCGAATATGCAGCAATAAACTTGGATGACATAAAATAATGGGATGCACCAGAATCGAATAATACTAATGCGGGAAAATCATAAACAAGTAGGGTACCTGAAATAACTTCATCTGAATCCTTAGCCTCTTCAGCCGTTAGGGTAAAGGCTCGAGCTTGATTAGTTCTCTGAGTTATCTGCTTCTGCCCCTGAAACTGCTTCTGCGGTGGCTTCTGAGTATCTTCCTTCAAACGTAGCTTCGACGGACAAGTATCAATGGTGTGATCAGCTGATCCGAAAATAAGACAAAGTCTAAGTCTATTACGACAATCTCTTCGATAGTGACCCGGTCGTTGGCAGTAATCGTACAACACCCTTCCTTTATGCTCGGGAAAAACTGGCCTCTTCATCGGTACAACGCCGCGCCTGTCCACTGGGACACCTCTGCGTATAGGCGTTTAATTCGGTGTAAACGCCGGTTTCCGTACCACAACTACCTGCTGCTGCGAACTCTCTGTCTTCAATGATAAACTCTGCTGCTCCCTGGCTACTTTAAGCACTTGCGAGAAAGTGGTCAAACCCAGAGATATAATGTGCTTTTAGATGTCCACGTCCAAACTGCGCATGAACCTCCGTGCCCTATCAGCATCGTTGGCAACCAAAGGTCCAGTGAATCTACTGAGCCGTGTCCACTCAGCTGCATGCACGTCCACGGATCCGTCATTCTGTTTCAAACTGATAAATTTTTCTTCCATTTCTTCCCGTGCAGTCTGCGGAAAGAACTTCTCCAAGAAACTCTACGAGAAAGTGGCCCAACTGATCGGCTTGGGCAAATGGGTCGCTTCCACAAGCCACCACTCGCGGGCATAGTCCACCAATTGGATGCGTACAACATCCACTCTCTTATCCTCCGGGATCTGTACTGCAACGAGCATATTCTCCGTATCAACCAGCCACTGCTCTGCTGGCAACGGCTCCTCTAAACCAGTGAAGATGGACGGACCAAGTCTCCTAAAATCCACCACAGTACCCATACGCTCTATTGATTTGGCCGCAACATTGTTTACGGACTGCTGGACGGTCCGCAAACCTTCCTGAAAAGCTTCGGCTTGTCGCTGGTTCAGCTCGGCTTGCCGCCTCTGGTTCTCCAGCATCCCACGAATTACTCTAAGTAATGCGGCGTCATCGACACGCCTCTGGTACAATCGCATATTCCTGTCTGTCATGATCCTGAAACCAAGACACCGAAGAGGATTAGTATGATAAATAAGATTCAAAACTTTCGATGAATAATGACCATAAATCAAGGATATGAATCAAGACTAGAACTCCAAGTTACTTAAATAGAGTACCGCATTGTAACCATGTCGCGGTACATAGTTACAATCACATAACTCTACTCAAGTCGCCTAAATCCTAGAGATAAACAATAGGGAACCAAAAGTTTCAAGTCGAGATGCAAAGTGGTTTGCATATCGTCAAGGCAAAGGATCAAGAGAAAGATATGATTCAAGAATCACGATAACAATATGGCAGGACATGTTCCTAATCACGAGTATTCTGATTCGTGTACTGGGTCCAATACCCAACTACAAAAGAATCAAACCTGATTAACTTAAATCATATGTCTCTAATACCAAACAAATCCTGTCACGCCCCGCTTCCCATAGTGCGCTAAGATCGGCATATGACAGAGCCAACCATGCTACCTGTGGCTAGAAAACATCCCTCCACAGTCACATTACGGCTGTCTATAGATATCAAGAACAGTAGAAATAAAATAAACTATCTAGTACATGTCCATAAGCCGAAATGAACGAATCAAGAAATAATATGCGGAAGCAATAGATCCAATAAACAATAACAATCTGGAATGTACGTCCCAAATACGGGCTCACATCGGGAATGAAAATGCTGAAAGAAAACTAAACTAAAATACTAACAGGTCCTCACTGCTCGGCCTGTCGACTGAAGTACACATGCTCGATCTGCGACAAGAGTAGCGGATCTGGGCCATGCAAAACCCAGACGTCAGCGCGTCACAATATCAACAATAATATAACCAGGGGAAACAAGATATGCAGGCATGAGTATGAACAGTAATAGGTATATCACAGTAACATGAATGTGGAACAGTGAAGTGTATCGGTGTATGTAATGTGCGGTGAGTAATCTATACTACTGGGTTGATTACTCTTAAGTCTTTGAAATCAATTAATGTAATTCTCATCGTAACCCATCGGTGATTATTCCGTAACGCCCGGAAAAACGGCAAACAATATGTTTTCCGTACGCCCGGAAAAACGGCAAACAATGTGTATTCCGTAACGCCCGGAAAAACGACAAACAATATGATAGCCCTTTGAGTTACGTTCGGTTACATTCTTGATTTCCCCATACCCCCAAGTTATGTGTTCAAGTCAGGTATTGATAAATCAGGAGCTAATGCCAACACAAGATCAAGCAGGTACAAGTTTGTCTATACAGACAACAGGATATGTCCATCGGGATAACATGTCAGGATTGTCGGCATTAGGAACAAGATCAAGTAACTTGTCAAGTAGTGGTGTATCAGGTCAAGTCAGGTAGTATACATGTATCAAGTTATGTCAAGTAGTGGTGTATCAGGTTATGTCAAGTAGTGGTGTATCAGGTCATGTCAAGTAGTGCACAGGTATCAAGCAAGTGCTCATAATCAAACTGTAGCAAGTATTGAATCAGGGTAAAAATACGGATGTATAATAAAAGCATGGATGCACGGATATCGATCAGGGGTTACATCATGACTATGTAGGATGCATATTATCAAGCATGGGGTACTAATGTAACAATAATATGAGTTAATGTAATAGGGCGTGCAACTAGGTATGTAGAATTAATGGTATATATACACAAATAAACATGGATGCTCAAATAACTTTTAGGGGTTGCAACTATAGCTCTATTACTATGTAGGATGCACATTATCTAGCATGGGGTGTTAATGTAGCAGTAATATGAAATAACGTGACATGGCATGCAAATAGATATATAATTAATGGTATGGATGTACAAATATCGATTAGGGGTTATATTTACAGTTCCAATACTAAATGGGATGCACATTATTAAGCATGAGGTGTTACTACAATGATAACATGAATTAATGTGATCTGTAGATGAAGCTATATGTATATTAAATGATATGGATGCAAACGGGTATCCGAAAACGGTAAAACTTTAATATGGATGTATAATGTTATGAACGGGTAACATTTTACTCATATGGATGCATAATAATATACCTAGCATGAAGCAAAATGAACTAGCATGCGACTAGATATGTAAATAACGATATGGATGCATACTAAACATTATGTGATGTTATTATTCAAATGGATGTAAAAAATAGTAGTATAGCATGTAGAAAGATAAACTTGCCTGAGCGGAACACACGACGGGTGCGTACGGCACGTCCAATGTCGGTAAATGTCATGACGCACACACGGGCGTAAAGAACTGAACCAAGTAAAGTAAGAACACGACCACGCTGGCTGGGCACGTCAACTGGATTTTTCGGATCGTCGGTAGTTGCACGGCTCCGGCGATCACCGGGAAACGGAATCAAGAAAGTAAAGAGAAGAAGAAAGAGAAGGAAAAAGAAGAAAGAGTGAAGAGAAAGAAGAGGACTGGGGTTTGGGTGAGGCTCTGGGGTATCTGGGACAGAGGGTAGGCTGGCGAGACGAAGACGACAATGATGGGCCGTCGACGACAGGATCCACGGCTGGCAGTGGCCGCGGTGTGCAGGGGGTTCTTGGGTCGGGGTGTGCAGGGGAGAGTCGGGATGAGGGTTTGCAGCGGGGAGAGGGGATAGGGAGGTGAGGAAGTGGTCGAGGAGGGGAGGCCAACGAGGGTGATCGGAGCTCCGTCGAGGGCGCAGGCGAGGTGCAGTCGAAGGCTAGGGTTATGGTTGCAATGGATTGTGGGTGATGGTGGTGATCGTTGTGGTGATGTTTGGAAGCGGAGGAAGAGAAGGTGGAGACGAGAGGAGGTAATGATTAACGAGGCCGACAAGGGGCACGGTGACGAGGTGAGGCGGCTGGGTTTTTGGGTTAGGGTTTGCGGGAAAAATAGAAGAAGGTGAAAAGAAACAGAGAAGGGAGGTGACTATATGGAGAGAAGGGAGGTGAGCGGATCCCTGGTGAATGTTTCCCCCAATTAGAGCAAGGCTCTGTTTGAATTTCAAAAAATTCAAATTTCGAAGCAACGCTTCAAATCCCGTGCGCTGCGCACAATGCGCCACGTGTCAGAAGTTGATGCGTCAGCACAGCGCCTGAGGCAGTGCGTCCAATCAGAGCAAGTCTCTTTTAAAACAAAAAGTAAAGGAAGCAACATTTCAGTTGCGCAAGCGCTGCGCTGCGTGACACGTGTCTGCGCAGTTGCGCAAGCACAGCTGCGCAAGCGCTGCGCTGCAAGACACGTGTCTGCGCAGTTGCGCAAGCACAGCTCCGCGAGCGCTGCGCTGCGCGACACGTGTCACGCGCTGAGGCATTTGCGCAAAACAGAATTGAGATTTTAAAGAAATCTTTTCTGTTCTTGTTAAAACAAGAAGATTTTCTTCTGTAAAACAGAGGCCTTTGGATCAAAGATCCAACGGTGGAGAAAATTCCCCAAATCACTCAGAGAAAGATCTCCTTAACAAATTTAACTAATTTATGGGCACTATAAAAATGACCCTAGACCTCAATTCAAAAGGATCAACATTTTGTGAGAAATTAAACAGAGAGAACTCTGAAGAATTGGAGAGAAATCCTCAAGAAACAAAGAAAAAAGGTAAAAACCTTTAGAAAAAGAGAAAGTTCTCTTATGAACAGATCATTGATCTGAGAACAAGATCAAGGATCTCTAATGAAAAGAAAATAAATAATAAACAGTGCCTTGCACTTCTTTTTATGAACCATTGGTTCTGAATCTAAAAGATTCTCAAGATAACAGTGCCTTGCACCTTTCATGAACCACTGGTTCTTTAAAAAACAAGAAAAAACTTGTTTTCTTTGATCTAAAATTGATCCAAAAGAATAAGAACAGTGCTCAGCACTTGCCAAAACTGCACTATTGCGCAAGCCGCCAGGAAACGCCATGTGTCAGCAGTGCAACACCGCAGCGCACTGCGCTGTTGCGCTTGCGCTCATCAGAGCGTGACACGTGTCACCTCCACGAGCGCTTGCACTCTTTAATTGCGCAAAACACCTGACAAGCTATGTGGGGCACTGTCAGAGTATTAAATGCAATGCATTATTAAAGGGCAGAGCCCAATCAAAGGTCTAATGGACCAAATAAAAGTACTGCACATTATTTTAAAAAGGCAAAGCCTAATTAAAAAGCCTGAACAGACCAAAAATAATGCTATGCATTATTTAAAGGGCATAGCTCAATTGAGAGGTCCAATGGACCAAAACAAATGCTCTGCATTATAATAAAAAGGGCAGAGCCCAGTCAAAATAGGCATAAATAGCCTGAAGTAATGCTATGCATCATTCTAAAAAGGGAAAGCCCAAACAAAGGCCTAACAGGCCAAATGCAAACAAAATGTGAACATTTTCAACTGGACTCAGCCCAATTTTGGCCGTAAGTCCTTAAATTAAATTGACTGAGCATAACTACTCTCTTAAATCAATTTATATCCGGTTCGAGGGTACATCTCCGAGCTCCTTTGACACTTATCGTTGTAATCCTTCAACGACGTCAGAGAGGTGACGGGTCCCGACGACCACACAAGTCAATATGGACTGCGGGGTCCTTAAACTCGTGGACCGAAACGTCCTTAAACTAATGTTGGACCGAAACGTCCTTAAACTAATATTGGACCACCACGTCTCTAAACTGGAATATGGACCACTACGTCCCTAAACTGGCGATGGACCACTATGTAATACCCAGCCCCTTTTTGTACGCTTATGTTTGTATTTCTTTTCACCTATAATTGGTATTTATAATTATTAATTATTTTAAAATTTCCCAACCTATTTTAGTTTATCCCACAGCCCAAATTCCAAGCCCAGCACCCCCATTCCCTTCCCCTACATAATAAATTAGTTTCCCTTTTAAATTAAAACCCATTTTTGTTTCAATAGAACCCAAGCCCTTTTTAATAAATTCACTTCCTATTAAACATAGCCCAGCGCTTTTCTTCAATCCCGGCCCTCACTCTCCCCTCCTCACAATTCTTTTAATTTCCAAAAACCCTGGCCCAATCTTTATTTTTCTTCTCATATTAACCATACATTTCCCCTCAGCCCAACCCCCAAGCCCGTCTTCCCAGCCCCGGCCCCATTCTTCTACCCTATTTTTATTTGTTTTTCATAAAGCTGGCCCGACCCACATTCTTTACCATTTTTTCCTTTATTTCCTCCGGCCTGGCCTGCGCCCAGAGCCCAGCTCTCAGCCCATCCCTTTTATTCTCTTCAATTTCTTATTATTAATTTTCTATTTCCTTTTCCCTTATTTTTGACCCGTTTCCCTAGCAGCCCACACACACATTTTAAATAAATTCATAATTTATTTTTCCCTTTATTAATCCCAGCCCAGCCCGCTTCACTTCAACTCCCCCAGCAGCTACTTCCTCGACCCGACCCGCACCTCTTCCTCGACCCGACCCGCCATGTACAGGGTCGTCTCCCCAACGGCTCTCTTTCCCGCTTCCTCCGCTCGCGCCTACGACCACGTCGCCCGCGTTCCTCGCCTCCACCGACGCCCGCGCTCGCGCCCGTTACTCCCAGCGTGCTTCTCTCCTCCCTCTCTCTTCTCGCCTCCCCGTTCTTTTCTCTTTCCCTCACGTTTTCCCCGGCTCCTTTCTCTTCTCCCGCCCCTGTCGCTCGCGATCCACCTTCCTCGCCGCCTCCTCCACACTCGCTCGCGCGAGCGTTACCCCACGCATTCCCCTCTCCAACCCCGTCGCCCTCGTCCTCTCCTCTCAAAACTCCCAATTACTCGCTCCCCTCCTTCTTTTCCTTCCTCCTCCCTCGAACCCACCATCAGCAACCCATTGCAGCACCGACCATCGGCCACCTCCTCCCCGAGCATCCTCATCTGCACCCCCTCACCACTCCACTTCGTCGACCAAGCAACACTACCCACACCCGAGCACCCCCTGCCGGCACCCCTCGACCCAAGATCCCCGACCGCACCCCTCACTTCCCTGCACACCCCATCACCACAACCGAGCTCCTCTAACCACCACGACGCCGACGAACCCCCACCTGCACCGACTACCTCATCACCTCCTTCGGCCGTCGGCGCCTCCAGCCACCATCCGAGAACCCATCTCCCTCTCTCCTAATCTCTCACTCTCTCTTTGTCCCTCATCCTATCTCTCTGTTTCTCTCTCCTCCTCACTCTCTCTCTCTCACTCACTTCTCTCTCTCTCTCTCACTGCTTCTCTCTTCCCTCTCTCTCTCTCTCACTTCTCTCTCTCTCTCTCACTGCTCCTCCTCTCCCTCTCTCTCTAAAATCTCTCTCTCTCCTCCTTCCTACGTCTCTCACTTCAAACACCATTGCTTTTCCCTTGCCGTCGTCACTTCTCTTTCGACAACAGCCAGCCCGCACCCACGAGCCTCCTTGTGCATTCGCATCAACATCAAACCCAAGCTCGAGCCAAGGTCGAGACTTTTGTCACTAGTGGGCCGTGCCGGAATCGTTGTCGTTGTGCCGCGCATGTGTCGTTGCCACCGTCGAGTACCCCAAACATTTCCAGGCAAGTATTTTACTTGCTTACATGCTATATACTCGAGTTACAAACTTAGACTGCTTAGATTATCACATTACAATATTAGATCGATTAGGCGTCATAACTGTTCGGTGTGTGTTCCCAATGAAAATACCCATCAAATTTGACGGAACTCAATGGTGTAGTTTGGCCCGTAGGGCTGTGAACCTAGTGTGTGAATTTTGTTGGATAATGTAATCGATAACGACAAAAACAACTACCCTCAAGTTTACTCGTAAAACTGGAATTTTATTGTACCTGAAAACCGTTAAATTCACCATAAATCATATACATACTGGAATGATGTGCTCGAGGGCTCAAGTCGAATCCAACTCGACGAACTTTAACCCTATACTGATTTCCTAGCATTCCTGTACTTAAATTGTGATGATATTTGGATCGGAGTGCGACTCTGGACTGCAGTCCAGAGCGACTCCAATTGTTGCTTGCTGTTCCGTAATGGGTACCACAGGATTCCCTTAACTCGTAGGTTGCGGAACTCTACTGTTTACTGTAGGTGAACCTGTTAGCTAGATAACATAAGTGATTTCATTCTGTTTCGTTATCGTTTGTTATTTATTCTATAATTTAAAAGATTGGGACGCATAACAGTCCCAACAGAATCAGAATTGACATATTAATAGTAAACAGTGCATATTTCCTAACGTAGAGATGCGATAGAGGATCCGTCTGTTGCGTTGAAAACCATACTGAAAAACCTACATTTCATCCAACTGTAGCATCGCTAAAATCTGATCCCAACTGGGATTAAAATGCATTGCGAAACGGACTTCTGATTCTGAAACCGGATTTCCAGCCGCGAGCGCTTAAAATGAAATGGTTATAATTAATGACTTTGGAATCCGATTGGCATGAAACTAAATTAGATGGATAGATAACTGAACATACTAATTATTACCTGTTTATCGTTTCGCTAAACTGTACACGTACGATTCATGATAAATCGTGTAAGTGATAGAATACTATTTTTATGACACCTTAATCATGCTTTACATACTGTTCACGCATCATATCATATACATGTCACTGCATTTGATAACCTAGTGATATCGTGCATTATCCAGTGTTAGGTATTAGTGATGATTGTGGCAAGTACGTCAGTGTTCGTGTATCAGTGAATAAGTGAAAGTGATACGTACTTGTACACAATCAGTGAACCTTATTGTTATATTGCATTGTCGACGTCTATGAGACGCGTGTACGTATGACTATAAGTGGTATGGGATACTTATGGAAGCTCTTGCACGGGTGTCACAAATAAGGCATCCGACACTGCCATTTATCTTAGGTATTAGTCGGGACGTGCTTGATGGAGGTCCTGCCTCCAGTTCTCGCGCAGACTTGTCACGAATCGATTAGTATTTAGGGTTATGGTTAGCATTTGATGTAGACCACGGGGTGTGGGGTAGTTTAAGTGTGAGTTCAACAGAATCTCGGGAGTCCCATGTCGGCTTATATATTTAGGGAGATATATGGAGATTTACAGGGTATGTGATATTCACCGTGATATACTTGTTACATGTTGGGCCCGTGGTCCCTTGCCCTTGGGTTCTACCCTTGAGTGGAGGACACTCGCGAGTGGTTGACTCTCACACTTGGACTGACGATAGGCTTAGTGACATGTACAGTGAGACTTAGAGACTGATAGGGATACGGGCATTTATATACCTTATATACTGTGTTGACATACGTGACATATCGTTCTACTGCTTTACTGCTCCGCTGCATTGATTACTGCACATTCATATTCATGCTGTCATTGATTTACTGTTATTCATATCTATTACCACTGTTAGAACTGTCACTTGATTTTATACATATTATATTGCTATTGTGTCGCTCTGACGACCTGAGTATGCATGCTCAGTGTGAGGAGAAGATTTAGCCTGGACCAGGACTAGACGTACATCATAGACTTCTTGACTTGCCTTTCCGAGTTACATTCGTTTGTTCCACTTCAGTTCAGTCTTTATATTGTTCCTTTCAGTTACTGCATTTCTCATTACCTGCGCATCATTTACTGTTTACCATGAAAAACTAGAAGCCGAAGTGTGACTACGGCAGGACTTTCCTTGACTGTAGGAGCATGGCTGGCCTTGTCTACCCCTCGTATTCCGTATTTTGGGAAGCGGGGCATGACATGGTTTAGTTGGTATCAGAGCCCAGGTTTTGCATCGATTGGGATTGCAGTTTTCCGTGTATAGTTTGGCAATCTAAGACATCCCTCGGTCTAGGTTGTAAACTTGTCATTTTTGATCCATATTCACATCGTGTGTTCAGCTATCCATTCGTTATGGTTTCGGGTGACTTGGCAAGGTTACGTGGTTGCAATTGCACTACCGTACTCTATTCAAGTGACTTAAAGTCATACAGTTGATTCCCCACTTGATCATGTCTTTCAACGACTCTTCGTCTATATCCGCTCCCCAGAATCAGACCATTGAGATTCTGAGTGTACTGCAAGGTTTGAAAGAAGCCCAAGAACGAACAAACGACTTGTTGGCTGAAGGACTGAGAAGACAGGAGAATTAGGCACCAGCGGGAGTCTCCAATCATAAAGGGATCCCCGTTAGGCGAGGAAAAGAGAAGAAAATGAAGCGCCCGTTTGTTTCCCCGCGGCAGAAGCAGCAGAAGACCCCATGTTGTGGGTACTGTAAGAGGCCAGGACATCTTCAGAGGGATTGTCGCCGCACCCAAGGAAAATGTCTGATATGCGGGTCTAACAAACATCTTATCAACGGTTGCCCAGAAAGGAAGGAGCTACAAGGAGGAGATTCGTCCACACTCCCCACTTCTGCCGAGTGACGATTATTACGTAGTTCGCGCTTCGAGCATAAAGCAGACCCAACACAGGATTCAACTCGCGTAATGATGATGCAGCGGTCTAGCAATCAAAGAAGAATTTTTATGTTTTCCAATTTCAGTATTATGTTGTCATCCTCTTATAAACATTTCTTTCCGTTTGAACCTTTGTATCCGTCGAACTTTTAGTTGAATGAAATAAAGCTTGAATCGTAAAATATGTATCATTCTCTTGTCTTTTCCCCTTATCCATACTATTCATTATCACAGCATTTTAATCTTGATTTTTCAATTCCGGCCACCGTATATCTTTCTATATTTCGTACACTTAACTACTTCCTTGATATGTCCCATTGCCTAATCATAACTCTTTCTTTTCAGGCCATGGCCTACCCTGGAGCAGCGCCGCATCTAGACGAGGATACACAGTCATGCGTTTTCTTAGATCACACACTGATGAGTTCTGATGATGAGGTCAATGGTCCCCAGGTCAACTTCAGAAACAACGATTCAGAGGACGAAGGAGTAGCCGCCCCAGAGTTTAATGTGATAGCTGATTCCGACGAAGAAGAAGGAGATCCTGAAGAGAACCCTATAGAGGAAGATCCCGATGAAGACCCGATAGAAGAAAATCCAGTTGAGGAAAATCCCGTGGAAGAAAATCCAGAAGAAGAGAATCACATGGAATTAGACCTCGATGAAGAAGCTCCATCCGAGGAAGAAGGACCAGAAAATCAAGACCCTGCTGTGGAAGAACTTCCAGTGGCGATGCCTGCAAGACGATATGGAAATGGATGCCCCTACCTGAGTGCGCGAGCCTACCGCAACCTGCTGAATCTCCACAACCGCGACTGACGGAATTTCTTTTGATGTCGTCTTTCTGGCCAAATAAAATATGTATAGTTTAGGGCCACTTTTCGCTTTTGGGAATGCCTTGTTTCAAATTTTCTTGAATGAAATAAATCTTCTGAATTCGTAAACCTTTTGATTATTGGTTCGCTTGATACTTGTTTATTGCCCATATCCATTTATTTTTCTGCTGAGTTCCCTGACTGCCACCCTTACTCAATGTATAGTTTTCACCCTCGTTTCGATTAGGAAGTACCTCACCCTGATCCTTGGAATGAGCCACCATTCATCCTTCGTCTGTGCCCCGTTTGAGATCCTTCTGGGAGGAGAACAGTTCTTGTGAAACTTCCGAGTTCACTAACTCTTCAAATTTTGATTCGTGTGTTGTACCGACTGTTGTTTCCCCCACACTTTTCTTTTGTATTCCTTTGATTGCTCATCCTTCCTTCCTGTGCTGACCCTATCCCAATCTCCTTAACTTTCAGCCTAAAGCCGTCACACTCCGACCTTCTGATTGAGCCACACCTTCTTGTAATCACTACCCTAGCTAGCCCTATTCATATTGGTGATTTCTCTATTACCCCAAATATATTTAGAGACATTATTATTCAAAATTTAGTTTTCATTATTTTAAATTTATCAAAGAGAGTGTGTTATTGATTACTCTGTTTTATGTATTTTAAGTACACTATTAGTATTCTCATTTTCAGTAGTGCAACCTTACACCGCGCATATTTTTGTTCCATGTTCCTTATTTTCACGATACGAGTTTTCTAAGTTATTTTAAAACTATCTGATCGATATATCGTCCTAAAATGTTTTAACCTACCGACTAATTTTCACTACTTTATCCCCGTTATTTTATTTTCGGGTTTTGTGCCCATGTTTACCAGTATAAATGGTTGTGCCTTATACCTATTATTTCTGATGGGCTACTTTTGATATACTTATATGTGCACATATTTGGGTTTCGAATTTACCTAGTACATCTTGAATATTATTGTTCGTTACTGTTATTATTTCTATTCTCGTATAAATGTAGTTGATTTATTAACTGTTCTTGCATTATATTTTCGACCTATCTTTTTGGTATGTTCTTATTATATATATATACCTTCAAAATTTATCCACCCGTTTAAAGTAAACCACTAGTGTCCAATATAGTAACTTTTCGCTTATTTATTTATAGTTTGTCGTTATTTGAAATTTCGAGGACGAAATTTTTGTTAGGGTGGTATGATGTAATACCCAGCCTCTATTTGTACGCCTATGTTTGTATTTCTTTTCACCTATAATTGGTATTTATAATTATTAATTATTTTAAAATTTCCCAACCAATTTTAGTTTATCCCGCAACCCAAATTCCAAGCCCAGCACCCCCATTCCCTTCCCCTACATAATAAATTAGTTTCCCTTTTAAATTAAAACCCATTTTTGTTTCAATAGAACCCAAGCCCTTTTTAATAAATTCACTTCCTATTAAACATAGCCCAGCGCTTTTCTTCAAGCCCGGCCCTCACTCTCCCCTCCTCACAATTCTTTTAATTTCCAAAAACCCTGGCCCATTCTTTATTTTTCTTCTCATATTAACCATACATTTTGCCCTCAGCCCAACCCCCAAGCCCGTCTTCCCAGCCCCGGCCCCATTCTTCTACCCTATTTTTATTTGTTTTTCCTAAAGCTGGCCCGACCCACATTCTTTACCATTTTTTCCTTTATTTCCTCCGGCCTGGCCCGTGCCCAGAGCCCAGCTCTTAGCCCATCCCTTTTATTCTCTTCAATTTCTTATTATTAATTTTCTATTTTCTTTTCCCTTATTTTTGGCCCGTTTCCCCATCAGCCCATACACACATTTTAAATAAATTCCTAATTTATTTTTCCCTTTATTAATCCCAGCCCAGCCCGCTTCACTTCAACTCCCCCAGCAGCTACTTCCTCGACCCGACCCGCACCTCTTCCTCGACCCGACCCGCCATGTACAGGGACGTCTCCCCAATGGCTCTCTTTCCCGCTTCCTCCGGTCGCGCCTACGACCACGTCGCCCGCGTTCCTCGCCTCCACCGACGCCCGCGCTTACGCCCGTTACTCCCAGCGCGCCTCTCTCCTCCCTCTCTCCTCTCGCCTCCCCGTTCTCTTCTCTTTCCCTCACGTTTTCCCCGGCTCCTTTCTCTTCTCCCGCCCCTGTCGCTCGCGATCCACCTTCCTCGCCGCCTCCTCCGCACTCGCTCGCGCGAGCGTTACCCCACGCATTCCCCTCTCTAACCCCGTCGCCCTCGTCCTCTCCTCTCAAAACTCCCAATCACTCGCTCCCCTCTTTCTTTTCCTTCCTCCTCCCTCGAACCCACCATCAGCAACCCATTGCAGCACCGACCATCGGCCACCTCCTCCCCGAGCATCCTCATCTGCACCCCCTCACCACTCCACTTCGTCGACCAAGCAACCCTACCCACACCCGAGCACCCCCTACCGGCGCCCCTCGACCCAAGATCCCCGACCGCACCCCTCACTTCCCTGCACACCCTATCACCACAACCGAGCTCCTCTAACCACCACGACGCCGACGAACCCCCACCTGCACCGACTACCTCATCACCTCCTTCGGCCGTCGGCGCCTCCAGCCACCATCCGAGAACCCATCTCCCTCTCTCCCAATCTCTCACTCTCTCTCTGTCCCTCACCCTATCTCTCTGTTTCTCTCTCCTCCTCACTCTCCCTCTCTCTCTCTCACTTCTCTCTCTCTCTCACTGCTTCTCTCTTCCCCCTCTCTCTCTCACTTCTCTCTCTCTCTCACTTCTCCTCCTCTCCCTCTCTCTCTAAAATCTCTCTCTCTCTCCTCCTTCCTACGTCTCTCACTTCAAACACCATTGCTTTTCCCTTGACGTCGTCACTTCTCTTTCGACAACAGTCAGCCCGCACCCACGAGCCTCCTTGTGCATTCGCATCAACATCAAACCCAAGCTCGAGCCAAGGTCGAGACTTTTGTCACTAGTGGGCCGTGCCGGAATCGTTGTCGCTGTGCCGCGCATGTGTCGTTGCCACCGTCGAGTACCCCAAACATTTCCAGGCAAGTATTTTACTTGCTTACATGCTATATACTCGAGTTACAAACTTAGACTGCTTAGATTATCACATTACAATATTAGATCGATTAGACGTCATAACTGTTCGGTGTGTGTTCCCAATGAAAATACCCATCAAATTTGACGGAACTCAATGGTGTAGTTTGGCCCATAGGGCTGTGAACCTAGTGTGTGAATTTTGTTGGATAATGTAATCGATAACGACTAAAACAACTACCCTCAAGTTTACTCGTAAAACTGGAATTTTATTGTACCTGAAAACCGTTAAATTCACCATAAATCATATACATACTGGAATGATGTGCTCGAGGGCTCAAATCGAAGCCAACTCGACGAACTTTAACCCTATACTGATTTCCTGGCATTCCTGTACTTAAATTGTGATGATATTTGGATCAGAGTGCGACTCTGGACTGCAGTCCAGAGCGACTCCAATTGTTGCTTGCTGTTCCGTAATGGGTACCACAAGATTCCCTTAACTCGTAGGTTGCGGAACTCCGCTGTTTACTGTAGGTGAACCTGTTAGCTAGATAACATAAGTGATTTCATTCTGTTTCGTTATCTTTTGTTATTTATTCTATAATTTAAAAGATCGGGACGCATAACAGTCCCAACAGAATCAGAATTGACATATTAATAGTAAACAGTGCATATTTCCTAACGTACAGACGCGATCGAAGATCCGTCTGTTGCGTTGAAAACCTTACTGAAAACCCTAGATTTTATTCAACTGTAGCATCGCTAAAATCTGATCCCAACTGGGATTAAAATGCGTTGCGAAACGGACTTCTGATTCTGAAAAAGGATTTCCAGCCGCGAGCGCTTAAAATGAAATGGTTATAATTAATGACTTTGGGATCCGATTGGCATGAAACTAAATTAGATGGATAGATAACTGAACATACTAATTATTACCTGTTTATCGTTTCGCTAAACTGTACACGTACGATTCATGATAAATCATGCAAGTGATAGAATACTATTTTTATGACACCTTAATCATGCTTTACATACTGTTCACGCATCATATCATATACATGTCACTGCATTTGATAACCTAGTGATATCGTGCATTACCCAGTGTTAGGTATTAGTGATGATTGTGGCAAGTACGTCAGTGTTCGTGTATCAGTGAATAAGTGAAAGTGATACGTACTTGTACACAATCAGTGAACCTTATTGTTATATTGCATTGTCGACGTCTGTGAGACGCGTGTACGTGTGACTATAAGTGGTATGGGACACTTTTGGAAGCTCTTGCACGGGTGTCACAGATAAGGCATCCGACACTGCCATTTATCTTAGGTATTAGTCGGGACGTGCTTGATGGAGGTCCTGCCTCCAGTTCTCGCGCAGACTTGTCACGAATCGATTAGTATTTAGGGTTATGGTTAGCGTTTGATGTAGACCACGGGGTGTGGGGGTAGTTTAAGTGTGAGTTCAACAGAATCTCGGGAGTCCCATGCCGGCTTATATATTTAGGGAGATATATGGAGATTTACAGGGTATGTGATATTCACCGTGATATACTTGTTACATGTTGGGCCCGTGGTCCCTTGCCCTTGGGTGGAGGACACTCGCGAGTGGTTGACTCTCACACTTGGACTGACGATAGGCTTAGTGACCTGTACAGTGAGACTTAGAGACTGATAGGGATACGGGCATTTATATACCTTATATACTGTGTTGACATACGTGACATATCGTTCTACTGCTTTACTGCTCCGCTGCATTGATTACTGCACATTCATATTCATGCTGTCATTGATTTACTGTTATTCATATCTATTACCACTGTTAGAACTGTCACTTGATTTTATACATATTATATTGCTATTGTGTCGCTCTGACGACCTGAGTATGCATGCTCAGTGTGAGGAGAAGATTTAGCCTGGACCAGGACTAGACGTACATCATAGACTTCTTGACTTGCCTTTCCGAGTTACATTCGTTTGTTCCACTTCAGGTCAGTCTTTACATTGTTCCTTTCAGTTACTGCATTTCTCATTACCTGCGCATCATTTACTGTTTACCATGAAAAACTAGAAGCCGAAGTGTGACTACGGCAGGACTTTCCTTGACCGTAGGAGCATGGCTGGCCTTGTTTACCCCTCGTATTCCGTATTTTGGCAAGCGGGGCGTGACACACTACGTCCCTCAACTGGCGATGGACCACCACGTCCCTAAACTAGAACATGGACCACTACGTCCCTAAACTGGCGATGGACCACCACGTCCCGAAACTGGAACATAGACCGAAACGTCCTTAAACTAATCATGGACCACCACGTCCCTAAACTCGAAAATAGACCACCACGTCCCTAAACTGGAACATGGACCACCACGTCCTTAAACTGGAACATGGACCACCACGTCCATAAACTAGAACAATAGATCCTCCAAATGCTCTTTTGCCGGATCTAAACGATCCCGTTTAAGTTGATATTAGCCCCAAACGCGGCTAACGTATCCTTAAATATTCAAATGGACTATAAAACTCTAAATCAACTTTGGTTCAAGGGTACATCTCTGAACTCCTCTGACACTTATCGTTGTAATCCTTTAACGACGTCGGAGGAGTAACGGGTCCCAACGGCCATATTTTAAACAGATCATCACGTTAAGTTGATCTTAGTCTCAAACAGGACTAACGTATCCTTAAAGAATGTTTAAGTTGATCTTAGCCTCAATACGGCTAATGTATCCTTAAACTAAAAACACCAAACCCAAATCTAAGTAAATACGGATTTGGACTAATCCACGTCCTACGGGCGACGGCATCGCTTAGTCTCCGTATACAATCCACGGGCAACCATAAACAAAACAAATACACACGACACGAAGTGAAATTCTGGAGAAGGAGAAAGTGGTTACCGCGATGCGGTAGCGTAATTAACTGCAGGGGCTTGCGCCTGCAGGGAAGAGCGTCCCCACAATCAAAACCCCTCAAGTGAGGGGAAATCTGACGAAGTCTTCTACATCGGCCGCATCCGTCTAAACCTCCGATGCACGGTTCCATAAATCTACTTGGCATCTTCGGAGAGGTGGACGGATAAAACCAAATAGCATCTTCCCCGAATCTCAGGCAAGACGCCCTAACGTCGTCGGCCGCCATTCGGAGGGGAACAGTGAACAGGGATCGCGAGAGGTGAGAGAGAGGGGGAGAGAGAGGGGGGAGAGAGAGAAAGAGAAAGGAAGAGAGAGAAAGAGAAAGGAAGAGAGAAAGAGAGTGAGTGGGTCACGGGGGAAGAGAGAAAGAGAGAGAAAGATAGTTTACTATACCGGTTGAAGCAGGTGGCAAGGCCGGAAGGGCCGATGGCGCGACCGATCTTTCTTCTCCCCCTTCGATTTGTAACACTGCAGTCAGGACAAAAGAGAGTTAGAAATAATTCCATCACCAAAAAGGAAAGGTATCAGTCGGGAACTATACTCACCAGCGCCGCCAGAGGGAGAAGCGAGTTCAGATGGGAAGGAGAAGTGTGGGAGAAACACTTGGTATAGATGATCAAAGAGCACTCCTGAAAAGACACAACAATACGACTGTAGTACACAAATTATACGTCTGAAGGATAGGATTAATAAATTGCAAACCCATACCTTCCAACATCTTAGATGGTATGAGAGAGGGTTGAGAGGTGACCACCGCCAAGGCAGTCGTTGAAGGCGCTCCCTCAAGCAGTGGGGCATCGGCATCGGCTGCACCTGCGTTACGAAAAAGGTGAACTTGTCAGAAAGGATTGTAAGGTAAAGAAAGACAGCAACTTGGGATTTACCTGATGAGCTGCCGGCAGAAACGGAGGCGACTCCCTCCTCCATTGACATGAGGCCACCGCCTGTGACCTCATCACCCGACTCGATAGGGACCGTCGTCGTGCTCGCGCGACCAGAAGACGGCAGAAGATCGTAGGCGGGGAGGGCAATGATTGGAGCGTTGCCGGACTCTTGGAAGGAAGCGGCTGACTCTTCCCCAAGAGTCGTGCCCATCTCACCCGCTACTTCTTCGGGCTCCGCCGTCTCCATCGGCTCATCCACCGTCACCACGAGGTCGCCAGCCTCAAGCACCTCGCCCACCACTACCCTCGGCTCGGTTATAACGATCATTTCATCTGCCGCCACTTCAGGCTCAGCATCAATGACCCTCTCGGCTGCAGATCCCTCAACCTCTGTTTCAGGCTCCGTAGCCCCAATGACGTTGCCCACCGTCAGCTCGGGTTCGGCAGGTGCCGCCTCCTTTGTTTCCCTGGGTTCAACGGTCTCCGCCTCCCCCTCAGTCGGACTTGGCCCTGCAGGATAGAATACATAAAAACCGATGGCTTTATAATTCTTACAACAAGATTCTGAAAGAAATGTTACCTAAAGATGATTTATCATTTGCACTCCGAACCGCGCACGCCACTTGCCTGCGAGCAGTAGATAGGGCGACAGGGGCCTCTTCGGAAGGAGTATCAGCACGAGGGATGGTGCTAGGGCCCGCTCCCGTGGCCAAAGCAGCCCTGCGCGCCTTTGCTTCACGTCTCAATCGCTTCCTCTCCTCCCGAGCCGTTGAGACGGATTCCACCAGAGCCTCTTTAATTGAGGCGTCTTCGTCCGTGAATAGGGATGCCTCCAAATTTTTCAAGGCATCCCTCGTCGTTTTGTCAAGTCGAGGCACTTGCAGCAGCCCCGACGAGACCGGGACTTCAGTAACAGGCTTGGGGAGGATCCCCGCATCAACTGGTATAGCCCTTGCAAAGAAACAAAAGAAGAAGGTTAGGTTGACCATCAGAAGAGATAACAAATTTTTCTTATAAAAGAAAAGGGGGAGGGACGTACCAACGCCCGCTAGAGCATGTTTCTCCTCCTCCTCTTGGAAGGTTTTCAAAGAGGCAGCAATAGCTTCTTCGGTAGAGACACCTGTTGAAAATGGGGGAAAGTATTAGTTAAAAATAATGATAAAAAGTGCGATAAAGTGACGAAGAAAGCAGCTAATGGTTACCTGACTCAGCGAGTTTGCTTAACATCGCTTCGAGCCTTGCTGATCGCTCAGAAGCTGCAATAGCGGCCGCCAAATTGGTGTCTGCGGGGTCTACCAAGAAGCCCTTATTGCTGCCATATTCACTTATTCCTTTGGTGAGAGGGGCCTCAGGCTCTAAACTGATGATCGCGTCGAGGGAAAGGATCGACTTCTTCTTCTTTTGCCCGCCAGCTCTAGATGCACCTGGAATTGATTTGCGCTTGGCTGGCATCTTGGGGTGGCGGGTCCCGATATCCGCTCCTGCGCCGGACTCTGGCGATATTACATTAACCGTCTTCGTGGGAGCACGGGGCACCGGTGGTGCATTCACTATAGCAGGAAGCAGCAATCCACGCGGGGGGCTCAACACGCGTGGTCGATCGACTCCGGCATCTTTTAGCGGAGGAATGACCGGAATCCTTGGCTTCAAGGGGGCCTTGCGATCACTGCCAGGAGGCGCACCCCTACAGTCAACCAGCATGCGCTTTTCCGTTAAGATAACTGGGCCCATCGCATGCGCATACCAAGCCACGTACGTGTTGAGCATCTTAGGGACACAGCTGGGTTCGCTGATAAAGAAATAGGAACCCGTGTTAAGCCGTGTGAAATGGTGCATTGCATTCTTTATCCCCTCTCGGCTGACCACGGGCTTTTCCAAGAAAGCTTCCATCGGGATCCCTTGGTTGTAGCTCGATTGCTTAGCAAACCGGTGTGGGTTGTACCTCATAAAGAGTGCAGTCTCACTCTGCCTGAACACCAAGTAGCCCGGCCGAATGGAATAGAGATGGAGGATTTCCCGAGCCTTCAATATGGAAGCCCCATCTTTAAAATCATCGCGTAGCGACACTACTGACTTGGTGGTCTCTGAGCCTATTGTTATGACCTTATCCACAAAGAAAACCTTCGCTCCGACCAGATGTGGATGAAGGAGCAGCCCCCTAGACTCCCGCGGGGGTGCAACCACAATTGAAGCGCCGACCAACCGTATGACTCTCGGGAGTCTGCATTTCTCAAAGAACGGAGGAATCTTATGGGCGCCGAACACCCCTTGCATGTGCATCTCCATCCAGGAGGTGAAATAGTGTATCGGGAAGTTAGCGGGCTGCACCCCAGGCTCACTAGCGTCCGCCGCTACGCTAAGTCCATTATAAAGGTAAGCCAGCCCGGCGATTCCTACCGATAACTGCAAACCAGCCACCATTCGATGCGCTGGGTAAAAGATGGAGGGCCGCATGTGGCGCGGGTGCATAGGGAGCGCAAAGCTGCACAGCCACAAGCCCAGGAACCCTATAAAAAAAGTCTCCTCATCCAAGCCCGGGACGGCAATTTCTGAAAAAGGGACGACAGCGGCACTGGGGAGGTAAAATCTTGGTGGTCATCCTCCGATGTGGGTCGGCGATCCAAACCGAATCCAAAAGGGTCGTCGAGCCGGGCGAACTTCTCGCCCTGCTCTGATAGGAACTCCGGGCGAACGAAACGGGCAATAAAATCTGCGAAACTGACGCCCCGGTCGCCCGATTCCAGATGGAGTCCTTCATAGATCTCCAACACTTTCACTAAGCCTGGATACTGATGTTGAACGGCGTTCTCTGGAGTCAGGTCAAACACCAGCGGCTTGGTAGCAAAGACGTATACGTCAGGAGGGAGCAACTCCTCGTAATGCTCCCCCCTCATCGGCAGACCCGAGAGTTCGGCAAACTCCTCCAAAGAAATAGAGACCTCGCTATCCGTCATCAAGAAAGTGTGGGTGGGGATATTCCATTGCTCGATAAAAGTTTTAATCCACCACGTTGGAGGGGAAGGATATTCGAAGAGCGAAAAGAAGATGGCCGAATACAACCGATCTTCATCAGATGGGTCCGTTTAGCCGATAAGATGTATCGGGCCCACTGCAAGTATCCGGCGGGCGGTCGCGGCACCAATCCAATATTGTAGGCCTGTCCCCAAGGGCGTGCTTCACCCTGACAGATTCGCCTCCCTAAAATATCTATTGCCGGCGGCGGCTGCACGGGAATAGCACTAATTGCGAGTTGGAGGAGGTCATCCGGGTTCCAATTTTTAACCTCCACGGCATACTTCACCGGGGGTTCTTCCGCATAGGGGATTGAAGTTATGGGCTCAGACGGCGTGGCGAAACTGAAACTGCGACGACCCTGGATGATTTCATTGTACCACTTTCCCCACAAGTGAAGATTTTTGTGCTCGGGGTCATGATCCTTAATGAGAGCGAGCGCCACCCGGTCCACTGGTGCATGGGGAAACCCTCCCTCCGAGCGAACAAATGGGAAAGACAGGTTGGCAGACATGTTTCCTGTAGAAAGACAAAAATAACCGTTAGTGTTCCAACGCTTGGCATTTTAAAATTTTACACTACACTGCAATGCAGTGGGTAGGGGACAAAAAGGGGACCCACAAAATCTGGATGGCAATGCATCATTTAATAAGACAATCACATCATTAGATGAGACTGTCAATTAATGAAAAAGATCCCCAAGAGAATATCCTCATTGATGGGAAATCCCTAGAGACAAGGAGAAAATCTCCTCTTTTAGAGCAAAGCTCTATCACAGAGTGACATTTGTCAAACTCTGGTCTCAGGGGAACAAGATTCCTCAAAAGAGCATAGCTCTGTGGTAATAATAGAAAGATCCATCAAATTTTTTTTTAACACTTAAAAGAATTAAAATTTTGGAATCTTGAAAAATCCATGAAAACTTATAAAAAAAATCCTTCATTTTTCAGATCTAAAAAGATCTACATTTGATCCAAGAGCAAAGCTCTGTTCATGGGTTAAAACCCATGGACAAGATCTCTGTAGATCTGTAAGTTTTTTGAGAGCAAGGCTCTGTTGAAGAAACCCTAAAGGGGTTTTCTTTAGATCAAAGATCTATAAGAGCAAGGCTCTGTTAATTAAATTTAATTTAATTTAAATTACCTAGAGTGATTCTAAGTTCTGAACTTTGAAGTTCTTAGGGAAAGAACAAGAGCAAGGCTCTGAAAGTTCTTAAGCAAGAGCAAGGCTCTGAGAATCAAAATTCTTGAAAGTTGTAAAGAATTTTCTAAGGACCAAGGGTCCTATTTATAGGCGTCTACGCCCCTTCAACTTATCAGTTGATCCAAAGGTTGGGATCTTGCCACCGCTGCACTCACGTGCGCGCCACATGAGCGCAACGGTGGGGGGCATCTGTTTCCCCCAATCAGAGCAAGGCTCTGTTTGTATTTCAAAATATTCAAATTTTGAAGCAACGCTTCAAATCCCGTGCGCTGTGCGCAATGCACCACGTGTCAGAAGTTGATGCGTCAGCACAGCGCCCGAGGCAGTGCGTCCAATCAGAGCAAGGCTCTTTTAAAACAAAAAGTAAAGGAAGCAACGTTTCAGTTCCGCAAACGCTGCGCTGCGTCACACATGTCTGCGCAGTTGCGCAAGCACAACTGCGCAAGCGCTACGCTGCATGACACGTGTCTGTGCAGTTGCGCAAGAACAGCTGCGCAAACGCTACGCTGCGCGACACGTGTCTGCGCAGTTGCGCAAGCACAACTGCGCAAGCAAAGCTGCGCAAGCGGTGCGCTGCACGACACGTGTCTGCGCAGTTGCGCAAGCACAGCTACGCGAGCGCTGCGCTGCGCGACACGTGTTACGCGCTGAGGCGTTTGCGCAAAACAGAATTGAGATTTTAAAGAAATCTTTTCTGTTCCTGTTAAAACAAGAAGATTTTCTTCTGTAAAACAGAGGCCTTTGGATCAAAGATCCAACGGTGAGGAAAATTCCCCAAATCTCTCAGAGAAAGATCTCCTTAACAAATTTAACTAATTTATGGGTATTATAAAAAGGACCCTAGACCTCAATTCAAAAGGATCAACATTTTGTGAGAAATTAAACAGAGAGAACTCTGAAGAATTGGAGAGAAATCCTCAAGAAACAAAGAAAAAAGGTAAAAACCTTTAGAAAAAGAGAAAGTTCTCTTATGAACAGATCATTGATCTGAGAACAAGATCAAGGATCTCTAATGAAAAGAAAATAAATAATAAACAGTGCCTTGCACTTCTTTTTATGAACCATTGGTTCTGAATCTAAAAGATTCTCAAGATAACAGTGCCTTGCACCTTTCATGAACCACTGGTTCTTTAAAAAACAAGAAAAAAATTGTTTTCTTTGATCTAAAATTGATCCAAAAGAATAAGAACAGTGCCCAGTACTTGCCAAAACTGCACTATTGCGCAAGCCGCCAGGAAGCGCCACGTGTCAGCTGTGCAACAGCGCAGCGCACTGACGCAGCGCACTGCGCTGTTGCGCTTGCGCTCATCAGAGCGTGACACGTGTCACCTCCACGAGCGCTTGCACTCTTTAATTGCGCAAAGCACCTGACAAGCCATGTGGGGCACTGTCAGAGTATTAAATGCAATGCATTATTAAAGGGCAGAGCCCAATTAAAGGTCTAATGGACCAAATAAAAGTACTGCACATTATTTTAAAAAGGCAGAGCCTAATTAAAAAGCCTGAACAGACCAAAAATAATGCTATGCATTATTTAAAGGGCAGAGCTCAATTGAGAGGTCCAATGGACCAAAACAAATGCTCTGCATTATAATAAAAAGGGCAGAGCCCAGTCAAAATAGGCATAAATAGCCTGAAGTAATGCTATGCATCATTCTAAAAAGAGAAAGCCCAAACAAAGGTCTAACAGGCCAAATGCAAACAAAATGTGAACATTTTCAACTGGACTCAGCCCAATTTTGGCCGTAAGTCCTTAAATTAAATTGACTGAGCACAACTGCTCTCTTAAATCAATTTATATCCGGTTCGAGGGTACATCTTCGAGCTCCTCTGACACTTATCGTTATAATCCTTCAACGACGTCAGACAGGTGACGAGTCCCGACGACCACACACGTCAATATGGACTGCGGGGTCCTTAAACTCGTGGACCGAAACGTCCTTAAACTAATGTTGGACCGAAACGTCCTTAAACTAATATTGGACCGAAACGTCCTTAAACTAATATTGGAACACCACGTCTCTAAACTGGAATATGGACCGAAACGTCCTTAAACTAATAATGGACCACTACGTCCCTAATCTGGCGATGGACCACCACGTCCCTAAACTGGAACATGGACCACTACGTCCCTAAACTGGCGATGGACCACCACGTCCCGAAACTGGAACATGGACCGAAACGTCCTTAAACTAATCATGGACCACCACGTCCCTAAAATAGAACATGGACCACCACGTCCCTAAACTGAAATATGGACCACCACGTCCCTAAACTGGAACATGGACCACCACGTCCTTAAACTGAAATATGGACCACTACGTCCCTAAACTGGCGATGGACCACCACGTCCCGAAACTGGAACATGGACCGAAACGTCCTTAAACTAAGCATGGACCACCTCATCCCTAAACTGGAAAATAGACCACGACGTCCTTAAACTGGAACATGGACCACCACGTCCTTAAACTGAAATATGGACCACCACGTCACTAAACTAGAACAATAGAGCCTCCAAATGCTCTTTTGCCAGATCTAAACGATCCCGTTTAAGTTGATCTTAGCCCGAAACGCGGCTAACGTATTCTTAAATATTCAAATGGACTATAAAACTCTAAATCAACTTTGGTTCAAGGGTACATCTCTGAACTCCTCTGACACTTATCGTTGTAATCCTTCAACGACGTCGGAGGAGTAACGGGTCCCAACGGCCATATATTAAACAGATCACCACGTTAAGTTGATCTTAGTCTCAAACAGGACTAACGTATCCTTAACGAATGTTTAAGTTGATCTTAGCCTCAATACGGCTAATATATCCTTAAACTAAAAACACCAAACCCAAATCTAAGTAAATACGGATTTGAACTAATCCACGTCCTACGGGCGACGGCATCGCTTAGTCTCCGTATACAATCCACGGGCAACCACAAACAAAACAAATACACACGACACGAAGTGAAATTCTGGAGAAGGAGAAAGTGGTTACCGCGATGCGGTAGCGTAATTAACTGCAGGGGCTTGCGCCTGCAGGGAAGAGCTTCCCCACAATCAAAAACCCCTCAAGTGAGGGGGAATCTGACGAAGTCTGCTACATCGGCCGCATCCGTCTAAACCTCCGATGCACGGTGCCATAAATCAACTTGGCATCTTCGGAGAGGTGGACGGATAAAACCAAATAGCATCTGCCCCGAATCTCAGGCAAGACGCCCTAACGTCGTCGGCCGCCATTCGGTGGGGAACAGATTCTGGCACCCCCGGTGGGACCTCTTCCTCTTTCCACTCCACATTTCGTGTGTCGTCTTCGCGAACGAATCGCGGTTTGTTAATGGTTGCCTTTGGATTTCAAGTTACTAAGATTTGGTCTTTTGCCTGGCGCAGAACTCAAGCATCAATGGCCTCTAACTGCACCAACTGCTCGAAGTGCCACTGCAACGGACACTCCACCTCCCCCCGAGGTGTAGCATATGGACCCCAAGCGGCTTCCTTCCTCGCTCTGCCGGTAGACCAGGTGACCCAGGCCACCACCGGCCTATTTTTCGGGACCATGATCCCCCCTACAAGCTTCTCTATGCCAATACCTGCACGATAGGTGAAATCGGTCTTTGACCGGCTCACTTCTACGATGGCCCCTGTCAATGGGTCGCCCACTACCAAATCAACAGCCTCTGTTTTTGCCAGGATGGATCAGAACTCTAAATTGGCTGTCCCAAGGAAGGCAATAACTGCTGCTCCAGAAGTCGTCAAGGCGGCTTCCCCTATCAAAGAGTCAGTCTTTTCAATACTGACGATTCCTGCTCCTGTCCTTGCTCGAGGATCCGTCTTCGATAGGTTGAACATCATCCCTCAAAAGAAAACCTCAGTCTTCAAGAGGTTAACACCAGCGGCGCCTCATTCAGACAGGGGCAAAAAGAAGCTGTTTCAATCTCCGAGCCAGTCCCAACGGCTCGTCATGCTCGACGTCGCCATTGGCGACGAGTAAGGAAGGCAGGGGGTAACTCCCCCTCAGGGCAAACTCCACCGGCTCCAGTGGTTGAAGTCAACGCTGCTGTTCCAACTGGGAACAACTTTGAACTGCTGAGAAGGGTACGTAAGAATCCTCCAACCGCTACATTGAAAAGATCTCCTCCGCCCGCGGAGAGAGTTCCGGAAACAAAGCAAGAACAGCCCCCTCAACGGCTGTCCACAAAAATATACAAGGTTTGGCGAAGGGTTCGAGACTCCGTGATCGACCTTGATCACTCTCGTCAACAAAAGAAGACGAAGGTGCAAAAAGAAAAAGACCGTCCTATTAAACAGCAGGGGACAACGATCGCTAGGGTGTCCACTACAACGGCCCCTTCAACTTCAACGGCCCACAAAAGAAGGAGGCCGGAGAAAACCCCCGCGCCGGCGACAAATATCAGAGGTGGTGAACCCAAACGCCCTAAGTCAGGGGGCATTGTAGTTCACACCGTCTATGTGGTGTCTGGTAAAGAGGACAGTCGCATATCTACGGGTCATCGACCGCTTACGCGATCAGTGACCAAAGCGCAGGAGCAGCAGCAGAAGCTCCAAGAGATGATGAACGCTATGGCCGCACTTACTTGGCCAAAAGAAAACCCTGAAACGTCCTCGGATGAACGCCAGGAGGAAGAAACCGACGCCGAATTCCTCCGTCGAATATTGGAGAAGAAGGACAAAGAGGCTGCTGAACAAGCAGCCAACATACAGCGTATGGGCCTCCTCTTCCAAGACATGATAGGGATGATGATACAACAAGATCCTCCGGCCGAAGAGCCCTCGATCGTCCTTGGAGACGATAGGGGAGAGACATCAAATCCTCCACCAGCTTTGTCGACGGCTAAAGAGGATACAATCTCCAAAGCTGATTTGGACGAGTACATCGCCCAACAAATACGGGTTCATCATGCGACCGAAACAGCCGGCCAGGTCGTAAAAACAGGGCGGCCATATCCAAGTTGGTACGACCAAATCAAGTACCCGCCGGGTTACACAATTCCCAAGTTCCATGTCTACAAGGGGACGGGCAATCCTCACCTGCATGTTGCCCAGTTCAGGGCACTCTGCGGCAACACCGGCGGTGATGACAAGCTTTTGCTTCGCCAGTTTGTTGGAAGTTTATCAGATACAGCGTTCGAGTGGTACTCTGAGCTCCCGAACGAATCTATCAAAACCTTCGCGGAGATGGAGCTGTTGTTTACTCAGCGTTTTGCAAGCACTGGTGAACGCACCCCGATGACGGCACTGATTAACGCCAGGGTAAAACCAGGCGAGACATGGGTTCAATATGCTATACGGTGGCGGAATTTATGGTCGAAGTGTGAGCAGCGCATTGAAGAAGCTCCCGCAGTGGGTATGTTTGTGGGAACCCTTGATCCGCAGGCAACCATCTCGCAATTTATGATGTTTTTCAAGCCGACTACCTTCCAGGCCTTGATTGACAAGCTAGCGCAAATGGATCAGATGGGCCATAAACCCCCTCTTCCAAAGCCGGACTCCCGAAATGACAAAAGGAAGGGAAAAGCGATCGTCGTCGCTAATGCTCAACAGCAACCGAGCAACTCGAAGCCGGTTGTGCGTCAAAATAATATGTGCCCGTACGTAGACCTTGAGGAGAGGCTAGGGTGTCCTTACTCATTTCCCCGGGATAAAACGAAAAGGTTATTCGAGCTGGCGTTGCGCAACCGACTCATAAATTTGCCGGATGCAAAACGTCCGTCGCAACCAAGTGACGTCAATGAGCCCAACTACTGTCCTTATCATCGAGTACTGGGTTATCCGATTGAGGATTGCTACGTTTTCAAAATTGGCTTGAAAACCAGTACCGACAGGGCAAATTCGCATTATCTGACAAATGGAAGGTGAATCCCCCACAGCCCCACACCTCTAAGGGGATGAATACGCCGGGGGCAACATGCTCCGTCGTTGAAGAAGCTCCTTGGGAGGTTGTATTATCAACTAAGACAAAGAGAATGATAAACGATCTTCAAACATGTCCAGCGATTAGGTGGAAGAACCCGTTGGAACCGCAGGTCATTGAGGGGATGTTGAAGCCACGTACAACTCCAAAGACCGATGGTGGTGGCCCAAGTATTCACGACCAGCCGTCGAAGTCTTCAAAGAAGAAGAAAAAGAAATCAAAGAAGCCCGTGAAGCCTGGCGACAAGCGCTCGGACTTGCAAAAACAAATCGACGCGCTGGAGGAATACAACCAGAAAGCACGGACTCCCATTACACTCCAAGAGTTCCTCAATCATGTCCTTCAAGAGGAAGATGAGGGAGAAAGTTCATCTGATGAATCTGAAGAATATGTGGCGAGCTGTCATGTGATTTCCCATTCGTTCATGGACGATGAGGAGACTCCTTGTACTGAAACGCTGGGGGCAGACCCTGAATAAAAAATTCTGGGGCCATGAGATGAAGTAATTGACGCATTCCTTAACGAAGCTCGATTGAAGAGTAAAGCTGATCGGGAACGCGAGACGGCTATATTTGAAAGGGCCAAGCGCCGGCGACTTGATGAAAGAGCTGAGACGATCCCGCTGGAGAAAGATACCTCCACTACCGACAAAAGCCAATTCAAGATGAGGAAAAGGTTTGCTAAGGCCATATCAATGGGCATGAAGCTACCATCCTCCGAAGGAAAAATTACTGGTGAAATAGAAATGCACCCCTCCTATTGCTTATATCATCAGAAGGTTTCGCACCCCACTCAAGAGTGCAAAGCTTTCGATAGATGGTGGCAAGGATACGTTGCTCATCGACAACATTTTAAGTGGGAGAAACACAAAATTCATCGGGATCAAAGAAATACGACCGAAGAGATTAAAAGAACCACCGGCGATTGTCGCATGGTTAACACTGGCGGGTCATAAGTGCCTACGTTCGGGAGCGATTCTGATAAGGAGCTAGAACTTGCCCCTCTCTTTAAAGAGTCCACTTCGGGAAAAGAAAAAGAGCCGAAGGTCTGCGAAAATATCCGGCTACGTAATCGCACGCTGCCCGAAAAGAATCTCGGACCCTCAAACAAAAAAGATAAAGGAAAAGAAAAGGTCTCTGAAGATATCGTCTTAGATGACCAAGTGGTGGAGGAGCTAAGTGCCAAAGACCCGCCGAAGAGAAATAAGGTGGATTACAACATCTTAGCGCATCTGAGGAAGATGCCCTCACAGCTCAGCATTCTTGATGCCCTTTTGTTATCAAAGGAGGCGAGAGATTCGTTGATCAAGGCACTACAAGATCCGGAACTAATTCCAAGCGTTCCTGGCCGAGGAAAAGATGAAGGATGAATTGGAGGAAGTGCACAAGGCCGATGTCGCTTTTGGTGATGAAGACCTTCTCCTTGGGACGTGCGAACACAATCGCCCCCTCTATGTCTCAGGATACTGCTACGATATAAAGATAGGCAAAATCCTGATCGACAATGGATCCTCCGTTAATCTCCTCAATGTGCGGGTATTAAAAGAAATCTGCATGAGTGTCCAGCACCTTGCTCGGGATAAGATTACCATCTCCGGGTTCGACTCCCAGTCATCAAGAACTCTTGGGTCTGTAATACTGACGCTACGCTTCGGGCTACTCGTCACGGACATTAAGTTCCACGTCATAGACGCCAAGACATGCTACAACGCTTTGCTCGGCCGACCATGGTTACACGAGTACAACATCATCCCTTCTACGCAACATCAGTGTATGAAGTATTTTAAGGATGGTTTCGAGTATACCGTGATGGGAGAACTGAACCCGTTCTCTGTGAACGAGGTTCGCAAATATGAAGATGCCAAATACTTCTTACCGGATTTCAAAGACACGGAGAAATGTCATAAGCCGGAGAACAAAGCTAACGCCACCATCCCTATCTTCGGCAGTGATACCGAGGAGGAAGAGGAGATAGTTTATTCGGGTCCATCCCAACACAACAAGCCAGGGCCGTCCGCTCCTACGTTGATCTTTGGTAGCGACTCGGAAGATGAGATCCATGCTGTATTCTCTGCTCGACCTTCAATACGAACGTCCGCTAACGAAGAGCAAAGTCTACAAGTCACCATAGTGCCGCTTAAACACCATAAAGAACTGGATGCACTTAATATTTACAATGTAGAAGAGCTGCAAACGTTCTATATCCCTCCCAGGTGAGAAAGCGAAAAAGCAATTCTATTCTACTGCTCTGAAGAAACCAAGGTGGAAAAAGAAATCTGGCATGGCGCGGATCCTACGCTCGACAGGCTTCAGCCTATCCGTCTTCCCAGATACTATACGGAAGGTTTGAAAAAGCTGCTGAAACGCCAGGGGATATCCTTCAAGCAGACCGTTCGGAAAGCCAAGTTCTATGACAAAGTCTGGAACGTTCCCGGGACTCAACGCAAACTGCCTAATGGGAGAATGGAGACAAAAGGACTTGGATACACCCGGTCAAAGAAACGAGAGCTACTAAACAGCTGCTATGTCATGTATGACTTCGATGAAGAAGCAGATGCTCAATGGGAGGACGCTAATCCTGAGATGGTGAAAGTTCCAGATGCAAAAGTGCCCAGTCCGTCGTTCGAAGAAAAAATGGACAAGCTTATAAGGGAAGCTGGTCAAAAAGTCCGGGACGATCATAACCGCGAAATGGTCATCTACGAGAAAGCCAAAACGTAACGCCTTCTCCAAAAGGCCATGAAAGATGAAAATGCCGCTCCTTGTCAACCTGTTATAAAGAAGGCTCGACGCAATAAGTTGAAAGGCCAAAAAGGTGCTCAACAACAACAAAGCAGGGCTAAGAAGCCACGCAAACGGGAGTCGAGCGTTATTGATCTATCCCTCATGAATAAAATGGGTCGAGCGTACTCGTTTCCTCGGGACAAGATGAAGAAGATACTTGATCTTGCTCTAAAACATCAGATGCTTACACTGCCGTGGTCTAAACACCCCGAACAAGCGGGCGAGGTCTCACACCCGGACTATCGCTTTTATCACCGAGTGATAGGGCACCCTCTTGAAGATTGCTTCACCTTCAAGAATTGGGTTGAAGATCAGTATCAGCTTGGCAAGTTCGCTCTGTCCGACAACTGGAGGGTAGCGCCGCCACAGAAGCACGAACCCAAGGCCACGAAAGAAGAACCAGTTCCACATTGGGATTGGAAGCGAATTCGTACTTGTCACGTGATAACGATATTAAAAGAAGAGCCCGAGAACATGGATGACCTTCCCTGGTGCTTCGAAAACAACAACGACGAGATAATCTCAGAATTTCCACCAGCGCCAAAAGAGCTGGAAGATGGAATCCATACCACTGCAGATAACCTCAAGAAAATTGATTTGGGGACGGCAAACGATCCACGACCGACATTCATCAGCGAGCTACTATCTGAAGAAAGGGTGTTTGCGTTAAAGGACGTGCTCCTACAACATAAAGATTGCTTCGCGTGGAACTATTCCGAAATGCCAGGACTAGATCCAGAAATTGCTGTGCACAGATTGGCGATATCTCCGGACGTCAAGCCAGTCAAACAAGCGCCGAGAAGAATGCGGCTTGAGCTTGAGATGAGCATCAACGCCGAGGTCAAAAAGTTAATCGACTCTGGCTTCATCCAGGAAGTTCAATACCCTGAATGGATCGCCAACATCGTCCCGGTGATGAAGAAAAATGGGACAGTGCGCATATGCGTGGATTTCCGGGATCTCAATAAAGCCTACCCAAAGGACGATTTCCCAGTGCCAGTCACCGAACTGATGATGGACAACACATCCACTCATGAGGTTTTTTCCTTCATGGACGGCTCGTCAGGACATAATCAGATAAAAATGCATCCCGAAGACCAGAAGCACACCGCCTTCAGGACTCTTTTGGGTATATTCTGTTACAAGGTGATGCCCTTCGGTGTAAAGAACGCCGGCGCCACCTATCAGAGGGCCATGACGAAAATCTTCGATGACCTCATACATGAAATCGTCAAATGCTATATCGACGATCTCGTGGTTAAAAGCAAATCATACGAGGAACATCTCGAGCATTTGAAGACCGTATTTCAACGCCTTCGACAATACAACTTGAAGATGAACCCCCTCAAATGTGCATTCGGAGTTTCCTTGGGCAAATTCCTGGGATTCATCTTCCGACACCGGGGTATCGAGATAGATCCATCAAAGATCAAAGCGATCATGGCAATGCCTCCGCCAAGGACTCTCAAACAGCTGCGGTCTCTCCAAGGGAAGCTCGCATACATACGGCGATTAAAAGCCAATCTTTCAGGCAAGTGCCGTCCCTACGGCCACCTGATGAAGAAGGGAACCCCGTTCGTCTGGGACTAAAGATGCCAAAGCGCGCTGGACGAGATCAAACAATACCTGCAAAACCCGCCAGTGCTGGCTGCTCCGGTCAAGGGAAAGACCCACATTCTTTATACAACCGCTCTCGAAGGCTCCTTAGGCGCATTATGGGCACAAGAGAACGATCAAGGGAAGGAAAGAGCACTCTACTACTTAAGTCGAGTTCTGCTGGGGGCAGAAAGCAACTACTCTCCCATTGAAAAACACTGCCTGGCGTTGATCTTTGCGATAACAAAGCTCAGGCACTATGCGTTGGCACATGAGGTCCGTCTTATTTCAAAGGTGGACCCCCTTAAATATTTGATGTCGAAGGCCATATTAACGGGGCGACTCGCTAAATGGGCCCTGCTCTTGATGGAGTTCTCGATAACGTATCAACCTCTCAAGGCAGTGAAGGGCCAGGCCATCGCCGACTTCCTCGCTGAACATCCGATACCCGTCGATTCTCCTCTGAATTGCGATCTTCCAGATGAACATGCGTTTGACACGATCGACGGTGGTGATACCCGATGGGAATTTTATTTCGATGGAGCATCTTCCATGAAGAAGCGCAAAAAAAGTACCCCTATAATCAAATCGGGGGTAGGACTCATCTTTGTAACTCCACAAGGAGGGATAATGCGCTTCGCGTTCTCCCTGACGGAGCCGAGGAAAAACAATGAAGCCGAATACGAAGCTCTGATACCAGGCCTCGAGATCGCCATCGACATGGGAATTGAAAACCTCCTCATATATGGAGATTCCCAACTAGTCGTTAGTCAAGTAAACGGCGACTACCAAACATGCAAACCAGAATTAGTGAAGTACGACGAAAAAGTGCAACAATCGTTGACCCAAATTCCTTCCTACACTTTGGAAAACATACCGCGCGCGGAAAACAGCAAAGCGGACGCGTTGGCCAAACTCGCCAAGGAACTGGCCGATGAGAACCTCGATGACGTCAGAATCGTGGTACAGAGCCGTCGGGTGCTTGCCCCAGCAGGAATATCTCCGAAATCATCCGAAGAGAAGGGAGCGACTGAACCGACGACCTTGCAAATAGAAGACCGGGAAAAGGCTGAGGATTGGAGGGAAGTCTTCATAGACTACTTTAAATCCCACCGAACGCCTGAAGAAGCGTCCACAAGACATCAGCTCATGAAACGAGCTCTGTCTTTCGCCTTCGTCAATGATACTCTGTACAAGAGGTCATTTGATTCTCTGTGGTTGAGATGCTTAGGACCTGACGAAGCGAAAAGGGTCATCCAGGAAGTTCATGACAGACTCTGCGGTTCTCACCAAGCAGGCCCAAAGATGAAGTTGAAGATCAAACGGATGGGCTACTACTGGCCCACGATGATTCAGGACTGCCTCGAATATGCGAAGCATTGCCACTCATGCCAAATTCATGGGGACTTCATACACCAGCATCCAAATCCACTACATCCAACGGTGGCTAGCTGGCCGTTCGAAATGTGGGGGACTGACATAGTCGGCCCCATCGAACCAGCATCGTCCAGAGGACATCGTTTCATCCTGGAAACGACTGACTACTTCTCCAAATGGGCAGAAGCAGTACCGTTGAGGGAAGTAAAGACGGAGAATATCCTCCATTTCATCAAGACGCACGTCCTATATCTGTTTGGAACTCCACGACGGATCATCTCCGATAATGGGCCAGCTTACAGAAGCCACAAGATCAGTCGCTTCGCGCAGCAGCATAATATAGACTGGAGATATTCTTCAGTTTACAATCCGCGAGCTAATGGTCTAGCTGAAGCCTTCAACAAGACCCTGACAAAGATCATGAAGAAAACGGTGTCCCGAAATAAGAAAGACTGGCACGAGAGACTGCAAGAGGCTCTTTGGGCATATCGAACTACGTTCAAGACGGCCACAAACACAACGCCATATGCGCTGGTATTCGGTACAGAAGCAGTACTCCCCTTCGAGATAGAGTTACCCTCTCTGCGAGTGGCATTCCACTGCGAGCTAACAGATGAAGAAAATGCTCACCTTCGGCTTGAGGAGTTCGATGCCCTCGATGAGACCCGGCTCATAGCGCAGCAAAATCTGGAGGCCTACAAAGTAAAGATGACGCGCTCATATGAAAGATTGACCCGACCGAGGACATTCCGCCAAGGCGAGCTCGTGCTAGTGGTCAAAAAGCCTATGATCCCCAATCGCGCCAAACGGGGAAAATTTGAGCCAAACTATGAAGGCCCGTACATCATAGATAAGGTCGACCAGGGTGGGGCCTATCTACTCATGGATATGCACGGTGAAAGGCCTTTCAGGCCAATAAACGGTCGCTTCCTAAAGAAATACTACGCTTAATGAGCCACAGCCTAGGTCAATGATAGATGACAACGACTATGTCCGCTCGCTATCTTCCTAAGCTCAAGCTTTATAAGCAGTAGCCAGCCTTCTCAATAGCGGACCGAAACGTCCTTAAACTAATAGCGGACCGAAACGTCTTTAAACTACTGTCGCAGCATCCTTAGGTTGACGAGATGAATAAATATATATATATATATATATATATATATATATATATATATATATATATATATATATAAACGGTATGTCCATAAGCAAAAAGGGCACGGATGAAAACCTGAAAGGGCTCCGTGAGTAAAAACAGCAGGGCTACCGGCGAGTGTTCGTGAAAACCCGAAAGGGCGCGACCTCGTAAAAAAAAAGAGAAGAAGAAAATAAATAAAAAAAAAAATAATAAAAACGGTATGTCCATAAGCAAAATGGGCACGGATGAAAACCCGAAAGGGCTCCGTGAGTAAAAACAGCAGGACTACCGGCGAGTGTTTGTGAAAACCCGAAAGGGCGCAACCTCGTTAAAAGACACTTATAAGGTCCTCTCGACCGTGTAAGGAGCAACCACCCGCGTGAGATCCTTACGACTCACAAGGGAGCAACACACTTAGGGATCCCCACGATTCCTAAGGAGAAAATACACTTGCGAGATCCTCACGACTCGTAAGGAGAAATCTCTTATGGGACCCTCACGGCTCATAAGAGTTGAAAGTCTTAAGTTACAGAGACCTAAACCTGTGCTTAAGCAACCCCCACAATTTCCGATATTGCCCTACAAGTGGCTCAATACTGACCCTTGTATACAATCCACGGGCGCGAATAAACATTTTCCTAACCAAGTCCCATCCGTGACTGGGGATATGATCGCGTGATCCTTGTAAGTCCTCTCGATTTACAAGGAGAAAACCCTCTTGTAAGATCCTTACGACTTACAGAGGAACAAACACTTAGGAATCCTCACGATTCCTAAGGAGAAAATACACCTACGAAATCCTCACGACTTGTAGGGAGAAATAACTTTGTGAGACCCTTACGGCTCATAAAGTCAAAAGCCTTAGTCGACAGGACCTTAACCCTGTTCGCTAAGCCACCCTTGTTCGACGTCGACAGAGGAAGATGATGATTCGCTCCTGGCAATATCCCAATTGTAGCGGTGCTGATGCCGAAATCGGTGTCTAATTTCAGGTTTACGGCGGAAAGCTAGTAAGCCGCACATGCATACGAAATAGCCGAAACGATGGGGCAACTTGCAATAAAAAGCAGCAAGTAAAAATGTATGCATGAAAAATAGCCGAAATGATTGGGCAACTCGCAATAAAAAGCAGCGAGTGAAAACAAAATAAACAGCCGAAATGATTGGGCACCGCGAAAAATAGCCGAAATGATTGGGCAATCGCGACCTTCGCGATATAAAAGCTGAAATGATAGAGCATCGCGGAAATTAAAAAAAAAGATGATAAAACTTTAGCCCTACAGTTAAGATCACATCGATCCCTGTATACAATCCAAGGGCGTAAACAAAGAGGGAGCCATACTTTCCCAACAGGCTCCACCAGAAAACGAAGCCAAATCTCGACGGTTCATCCCAACTCCGAAGAAACCAGTGTTTTCAGCAAATACCTCAACTCAAGGAAACAAACGATCCTTGATGAGAGCCTCCTGATCCGCGTCGACTCGCAGAGCAACCAGTGCCTCCGTGGGAAATTCTCGACTCGTTTCAACATCAGGGAAACAAATAATCCCTGGCGCTAGGGAAACAAATAATCCTTAGAAAATACCTCAACTCAGGGAAACAAACGATCCTTGACGAGAGTCTCCTGATCCGCGTCGACTCGCAGAGCAACCAGTGCCTCCGTGGGAAATTTTCGACTCGTTTCAACACCAGGGAAACAAATAATCCTTGGCGCTAGGGAAACAAATAATCCTTAGAAAATTCCTCAACTCAGGGAAACAAACAATCCTTGACGAGAGCCTCCTGATCCGCGTCGACTCGCAGAGCAACCAGTGCCTCCGTGGGAAATTCTCGACTCGTTTCAACACCAGGGAAACAAATAATCCTTGGCGCTAGTGAAACCAATAATCCTTAGCAAATTCCTCAACTCAGGGAAACAAACAATCCTTGACGAGAGCCTTCTGATCCGCGTCGACTCGCAGAGCAACCAGTGCCTCCGTAGGAAATTCTCGACTCGTTTCAACACCAGGGAAACAAATAATCCTTGGCGCTAGGGAAACAAATAATCCTTAGCAAATACCTCAACCCAGGGAAACAAACGATCCTTGACGAGAGCCTCCTGATCCGCGTCGACTCGCAGAGCAACCAGTGCCTCCGTGGGAAATTCTCGACTTGTTTCAACACCAGGGAAACAAATAATCCTTGGCGATAGGGAAACAAATAATCCTTAGCAAATACCTCAACTCAGGGAAACAAACGATCCTTGACGAGAGTCTCCTGATCCGCGTCGACTCGCAGAGCAACCAGTGCCTCCGTGGGAAATTCTCGACTCGTTTCAACACCAGGGAAACAAATAATCCTTGGCGCTAGGGAAACAAATAATCCTTAGCAAATTCCTCAACTCAGGGAAACAAACAATCCTTAACGGGAGCCTTCTGAGCCATGTCGACTCGCAGAGCAACCAGTGCCTCCGTGGGAAATTCTCGATCCGTTTCAACACCAGGGAAACAAATAATCCTTGGCGCTAGGAAAACAAATAATCCTTAGCAAATTTCTCAACTCAGGGAAACAAACAATCCTTGACGAGAGCCTCCTGATTCGCGTCGGCTCTCAGAGAAACCAGTGTCTCCGCGAGAAAATTCCCGATTCGTCTCAACTTGCAAGATGAAACCTCAGGCAGCAGGGACTAAAAAACCTGCTTCCTGAACAATGGGACCCTGCAAGTCGATTTAAAACGGTCTCTTGCATACTATCCACGGGTCTCACTCTTCGAAGTCGAGTTTCGACAAGGAGGGAAACAACCGTTTACGAGTCCTCTCGACTCGTAAGAGGGAAAAATTCTCTTACAGGATCCTTACGACCTATAAGAGAAAACACACTTAGGAATCCTCACGACTCCTAAGGAGAAAAACCCACCTACGAGATCCTCTCGATCCGTAGGGAGAAAAATCTCTACGAGACCCTCGCGGCTCATAGAGTTGAAAAGTCTTAGGCAGCAGATCTGAACTTGCGGCCTAAGCCATCGCTATTTCTTAAGAAAGTCGAGATGCGTACTCTATTATCTGTTGACCATGTTCACTAAGGTGGCATGCTAATAATAAAAGAAAGAAAAGGCGGAGAAATGACACAAGACATTACAGAAAATGTGTACCTTTTATTCATAAACTTGATTGAGTACAGGATACATTGTGCTAGAGAATAAAAAATATATATATACATTTTTTTATTTACAAGTACAAACGATACAAGGAGAGTTACTGAGAAGGAAGCGTCTTAAGTAGCTTTATCAGTTGTTCGCACACTTCCTTCCATGCCTTTTCCCGATCGGCTACCACCGCCAGTTCGTCCTCTACCTGAACCCGCTGCTGCATGAATGATGCAAGTTGTTCCCCAACGACCTGCTGAGATGCTTCACGGCCTCGGGCATCACGCTCGGCAGCATCAAGCTTCCGCTTCAGTGCTAGCCCATTAAAGATACGCTCCAGGAGGCCTTCAAAGACAACTTTCACCTCGGCAACATTCGTCCTAACTTCAGCTCGCAGGCGAGCAGTTGCGCTTGAGGACTCCTGACGTTCCTTCAACCGTAAAGCTGCTTCTTGCTCCAAATGGAGGAAATAAGAAGTGCTTTGCTCGAGCCAGGCTGTCCGTTGGGTGCTTATGGCCAAAACTTCAGGGGAAGGACGCGTCGACTCCAACCGATGTAGGCAGGCCTCGATCTCCCTGCAGTGGTTAACCCAAGATTCGACGACGCCTTCGTTGTGAAAGTTTACGAGCGCCGCCAACATTGGGTTAACCTCCACAGCAAAATCTGCGGCAGAGGGGAGAGCGTCCACGTTAAGCTCTTCGATATACCCGCTCAGCATGCCCAAACTCATCACGGTACCCTTTGAAGATGGACGTTTCAAGAGGGGGCCTGCTGGTGAAAGGACGCGAGACTCAAGAGGGACCGGAGCCGGAACGACAGCTGAAAAGACAAAATGCGATTAAATGATGATTCAATAGATATAGAAAAAGTCATTGATAAAATAGTTTACTATACCGGTTGAAGCAGGTGGCAAGGCCGGAAGGGCCGGTGGCGCGACCGATCTTTCTTCTCCCCCTTCGATTTGTAACACTGCAGTCAGGACAAAAGAGAGTTAGAAATAATTCCATCACCAAAAAGGAAAGGTATCAGTCGGGAACTATACTCACCAGCACCGCCAGAGGGAGAAGCGAGTTCAGATGGGAAGGAGAAGTGTGGGAGCAACACTTGATATAGATGATCAAAGAGCACTCCTGAAAAGACACAACAATACGACTTTAGTACACAAATTATGCGTCTGAAGGATAGGATTAATAAATTGCAAACCCATACCTTCCAACATCTTAGATGGTATGAGAGAGGGTTGAGAGGTGACCACCGCCAAGGCAGTCGTTGAAGGCGCTCCCTCAAGCAGTGGGGCATCGGCATTGGCTGCACCTGCGTTACGAAAAAGGTGAACTTGTCAGAAAGGATTGTAAGGTAAAGAAAGACAGCAACTTGGGATTTACCTGATGAGCCGCCGGCTGAAACGGAGGCGACTCCCTCCTCCATTAACATGAGGCCACCGCCCGTGACCTCATCACCCGACTCGATAGGGACCGTCGTCATGCTCGTGCGACCAGGAGACGGCTGAAGATCGTAGGCGGGGAGGGCAATGATTGGAGCGTTGCCGGACTCTTGGAAGGAAGCGGCTTACTCTTCCCCAAGAGTCGTGCCCATCTCACCCGCTACTTCTTCAGGCTCCGCCGTCTCCATCGGCTCATCCACCGTCACCACGAGGTCGCCAGCCTCAAGCACCTCGCCCACCACTACCCTCAGCTCGGTTATAACGATCATTTCATCTGCCGCCACTTCAGGCTCAGCATCAATGACCCTTTCGGCTGCAGATCCCTCAACCTCTGTTTCAGGCTCCGTAGCCCCAACGACGTTGCCCACCATCAGATCGGGTTCGGCAGGTGCCGCCTCCTTTATTTCCCTGGGTTCAACGGTCTCCGCCTCCCCCTCAGTCGGACTTGGCCCTGCAGGATAGAATACATAAAAACCGATGGCTTTATAATTTTACAACAAGATTCTGAAAGAAATGTTACCTGAAGAGGATTTATCATTTGCACTCCGAACCGCGCGCGCCACTTGCCTGCGAGCAGTAGATAGGGCGACAGGGGCCTCTTCGGAAGGAGTATCAGCACGAGGGATGGTGCTAGGGCCCGCTCCCATGGCCAAAGCAGCCCTGCGCGCCTTTGCTTCACGTCTCAATCGCTTCCTCTCCTCCCGAGCCGTTGAGACGGATTCCACCAGAGCCTTTTTAATTGAGGCGTCTTCGTCCGTGAATAGGGATGCCTCCAAATTTTTCAAGGCATCCTTCGTCGTTTTGTCAAGTCGAGGCACTTGCAGCAGCCCCGACGAGACCGGGACTTCAGTAACAGGCTTGGGGAGGATCCCTGCATCAACTGGTATAGCCCCTGCAAAGAAACAAAGGAAGAAGGTTAGGTTGACCATCAGAAGAGATAACAAATTTTTCTTATAAAAGAAAAGGGGGCGGGACGTACCAACGCCCGCTAGAGCGTGTTTCTCCTCCTCCTCTTGGAAGGTTTTCAAAAAGGCAGCAATAGCTTCTTCGGTAGAGACACCTGTTGAAAATAGGGGAAAGTATTAGTTAAAAATAATGATAAAAAGTGCGATAAAGTGACGAAGAAAGCAGCTAATGGTTACCTGACTCAGCGAGTTTGCTTAACATCGCTTCGAGCCTTGCTGATCGCTCAGAAGCTGTAATAGCGGCCGCCAAATTGGTGTCTGCGGGGTCTACCAAGAAGCCCTTATTGCTGCCATATTCACTTATTCCTTCGGTGAGAGGGGCCTCAGGCTCTAAACTGAGGATCGCGTCGAGGGAAAGGATCGACTTCTTCTTCTTTTGCCCGCCAGCTCTAGATGCACCTGGAATTGATTTGCACTTGGCTGGCATCTTGGGGTGGCGGGTCCCGATATCCGCTCCTGCGCCGGACTCTGGCGATATTACATTAACCGTCTTCGTGGGAGCACGGGGCGTCGGTGGTTCATTCACCATAGCAGGCAGCGGCAATCCATGCGGGGAGCTCAACACGCGTGGTCGATCGACTCCGGCATCTTTTAGCGGAGGAATGACCAGAATCCTTGGCTTCAAGGGGGACTTGCGATCACTGCCAGGAGGCGCACCCCTACGGTCAACCAGCATGCGCTTTTCCGTTAAGATAACTGGGCTCATCGCATGCGCATACCAAGCCACGTACGTGTTGAGCATCTTAGGGACACAGCTGGGTTCGCTGATAAAGAAATAGGAACCCGTGTTAAGCCGTGTGAAATGGTGCATTGCATTCTTTATCCCCTCTCGGCTGACCACGGGCTTTTCCAAGAAAGCTTCCATCGGGACCCCTTAGTTGTAGCTCGATTGCTGAGCAAACCGATGTGGGTTGTACCTCATAAAGAGTGCAGTCTCACTCTACCTGAACACCAAGTAGCCCGGCCGAATGGAATAGAGATGGAGGATTTCCCGAGCCTTCAATATGGAAGCCCCATCTTTAAAATCATCGTGTAGCGACACTACTGACTTGGTGGTCTCTGAGCCTATTGTTATGACCTTATCCACAAAGGAAACCTTCGCTCCGACCAGATGTGGACGAATGAGCTGCCCCCTAGACTCTCGCGGGGGTGCAACCACAATTGAAGCGCCGACCAACCGTATGACTCTCGGGAGTCTGCATTTCTCAAAGAACGGAGGAATCTTATGGGCGCCGAACACCCCTTGCACATGCATCTCTATCCAGGAGGTGAAATAGTGTATCGGGAAGTTAGCGGGCTGCACCCCAGGCTCACTAGCGTCCGCCGCTACGCTAAGTCCATTATAAAGGTAAGCCAGCCCGGTGATTCCTACCGATAACTGCAAACCAGCCACCATTCGATGCGCTGGGTAAAAGACGGAGGGCCGCATGTGGCGCGGGTGCATAGGGAGCGCAAAGCTGCACAGCCACAAGCCCAGGAACCCTATAAAAAAAGTCTCCTCATCCAAGCCCGGGACGGCAATTTCTGAAAAAGGGACGACAGCGGCACTGGGGAGGTAAAAGTCTTGGTGGTCATCCTCCGATGTGGGTCGGCGATCCAAACCGAATCCAAAAGGGTCGTCGAGCTGGGCGAACTTCTCGCCCTGCTCCGATAGGAACTCCGGGCGAACGAAGCGGGCAATAAAATCTGCGAAACTGACGCCCCGGTCGCCCGATTCCAGATGGAGTCCTTCATAGATCTCCAACACTTTCACCAAGCCTGGATATCGATGCTGAACGGCGTTCTCCGGAGTCAGGTCAAACACCAGCGGCTTGGTAGCAAAGATGTATTCGTCAGGAGGGAGGAACTCCTCGTAATGCTCCCCCCTCATCGGCAGACCCGAGAGTTCGGCAAACTCCTCCAAAGAAATAGAGACCTCCCTATCCGTCATCAAGAAAGTGTGGGTGGGGATATCCCATTGCTCGATAAAAGTTTTAATCCACCACGTTGGGCGAATACAAACCGATCTTCATCAGATGGGTCCTTTTAGCCGATAAGATGTATCGGGCCTACTGCAAGTATCCGGCGGGCGGTCGCGGCACCAATCCAATATTGTAGGCCTGTCCCCAAGGGCGTGCTTCACCCTGACAGATTCGCCTCCCTAAAATATCTATTGCCGGCGGCGGCTGCACGGGAATAGCACTAATTGCGAGTTGGAGGAGGTCATCCGGGTTCCAATTTTTAACCTCCACGGCATACTTCACCGGGGGTTCTTCCGCATAGGGGATTGAAGTTATGGGCTCAGACGGCGTGGCGAAACTGAAACTGCGACGACCCTGGATGATTTCATTGTACCACTTTCCCCACAAGTGAAGATTTTTGTGCTCGGGGTCATGATCCTTAATGAGAGCGAGCGCCACCCGGTCCACTGGTGCATGGGGAAACCCTCCCTCCGAGCGAACAAATGGGAAAGACAGGTTGGCAGACATGTTTCCTGTAGAAAGACAAAAATAACCGTTAGTGTTCCAACGCTTGGCATTTTAAAATTTTACACTACACTGCAATGCAGTGGGTAGGGGACAAAAAGGGGACCCACAAAATCTGGATGGCAATGCATCATTTAATAAGACAATCACATCATTAGATGAGACTGTCAATTAATGAAAAAGATCCCCAAGAGAATATCCTCATTGATGGGAAATCCCTAGAGACAAGGAGAAAATCTCCTCTTTTAGAGCAAAGCTCTATCACAGAGTGACATTTGTCAAACTCTGGTCTCAGGGGAACAAGATTCCTCAAAAGAGCATAGCTCTGTGGTAATAATAGAAAGATCCATCAAATTTTTTTTTAACACTTAAAAGAATTAAAATTTTGGAATCTTGAAAAATCCATGAAAACTTATAAAAAAAAATTCTTCATTTTTCAGATCTAAAAAGATCTACATTTGATCCAAGAGCAAAGCTCTGTTCATGGGTTAAAACCCATGGACAAGATCTCTGTAGATCTGTAAGTTTTTGAGAGCAAGGCTCTGTTGAAGAAACCGTAAAGGGGTTTTCTTTAGATCAAAGATCTATAGGAGCAAGGCTCTGTTAATTAAATTTAATTTAATTTAAATTACCTAGAGTGATTCTAAGTTCTGAACTTTGAAGTTCTTGGGGAAAGAACAAGAGCAAGGCTCTGAAAGTTCTTAAGAAAGAGCAAGGCTCTGAGAATCAAAATTCTTGAAAGTTGTAAAGAATTTTCTAAGGACCAAGTGTCCTATTTATAGGCGCCTGCGCCCCTTCAACTTATCAGTTGATCCAAAGACTGGGATCTTGCCACCGCTGCACTCACGTGCGCGCCACGTGAGCGCAACGGTGGGGGGCATTTGTTTCCCCCAATCAGAGCAAGGCTCTGTTTGAATTTCAAAAAATTCAAATATTGAAGCAACGCTTCAAATCCCGTGCGCTGCGCGCAATGCGCCACGTGTCAGAAGTTGATGCGTCAGCACAGCGCCCGAGGCAGTGCGTCCAATCAGAGCAAGGCTCTTTTAAAACAAAAAGTAAAGGAAGCAACTTTTCAGTTGCGCAAACGCAGCGCTGCGTGACACGTGTCTGCGCAGTTGCGCAAGCACAGCTGCGCAAGTGCTACGCTGCGGGACACGTGTCAGTGCAGTTGCGCAAGCACAGCTGCGCAAACGCTCCGCTGCGCGACACGTGTCTGCGCAGTTGCGCAAGCACAGCTGCGCAAGCGCTGCGTTGCACGACACGTGTCTGCGCAGTTACGCAAGCACAGCTACGCGAGCGCTGCGCTGCGCGACACGTGTCACGCGCTGAGGCGTTTGCGTAAAACAGAATTGAGATTTTAAAGAAATCTTCTCTGTTCTTGTTAAAACAAGAAGATTTTCTTCTGTAAAACAGAGGCCTTTGGATCAAAGATCCAACGGTGAGGAAAATTCCCCAAATCACTCAGAGAAAGATCTCCTTAACAAATTTAACTAATTTATGGGTACTATAAAAAGGAACCTAGACCTCAATTCAAAAGGATCAACATTTTGTGAGAAATTAAACAGAGAGAACTCTGAAGAATTGGAGAGAAATCCTCAAGAAACAAAGAAAAAAGGTAAAAACCTTTAGAAAAAGAGAAAGTTCTCTTATGAACAGATCATTGATCTGAGAACAAGATCAAGGATCTCTAATGAAAAGAAAATAAATAATAAACAGTGCCTTGCACTTCTTTTTATGAACCATTGGTTCTGAATCTAAAAGATTCTCAAGATAACAGTGCCTTGCACCTTTCATGAACCACTGGTTCTTTAAAAAACAAGAAAAAACTTATTTTCTTTTATCTAAAATTGATCCAAAAGAATAAGAACAGTGCCCAGCACTTGCCAAAACTGCACTATTGCGCAAGCCGCCAGGAAGCGCCACGTGTCAGCAGTGCAACAGCGCAGCGCACTGGCGCAGCGCACTGCGCTGTTGCGCTTGCGCTCATCAGAGCGTGACACGTGTCACCTCCACGAGCGCTTGCACTCTTTAATTGCGCAAAGCACCTGACAAGCCATGTGGGGCACTGTCAGAGTATTAAATGCAATGCATTATTAAAGGGCAGAGCCCAATCAAAGGTCTAATGGACCAAATAAAAGTACTGCACATTATTTTAAAAAGGCAGAGCCTAATTAAAAACCCTGAACAGACCAAAAATAATGTTATGCATTATTTAAAGGGCATAGCTCAATTGAGAGGTCCAATGGACCAAAACAAATGCTCTGCATTATAATAAAAAGGGCAGAGCCCAGTCAAAATAGGCATAAATAGCCTGAAGTAATGCTCTGCATCATTCTAAAAAGGGAAAGCCCAAACAAAGGCCTAACAGGCCAAATGCAAACAAAATATGAACATTTTCAACTGGACTCAGCCCAATTTTAGCCGTAAGTCCTTAAATTAAATTGACTGAGCACAACTGCTCTCTTAAATCAATTTATATCCGGTTCGAGGGTACATCTCCGAGCTCCTCTGACACTTATCGTTGTAATCCTTCAACGACGTCAGAGAGGTGACGGGTCCCGACAACCACACACGTCAATATGGACTGCGGGGTCCTTAAACTCGTGGACCGAAACGTCCTTAAACTAATGTTGGACCGAAACGTCCTTAAACTAATATTGGACCACCACGTCTCTAAACTGGAATATGGACCGAAACGTCCTTAAACTAATAATGGACCACTACGTCCCTAAACTGGCGATGGACCACCACGTCCCTAAACTGGAACATAGACCACTACGTCCCTAAACTGGCGATGGACCACCACGTCCCGAAACTGGAACATGGACCGAAACGTTCTTAAACTAATCATGGACCACCACGTCCCTAAACTGGAAAATAGACCACCACGTCCCTAAACTGGAACATGGATCACCATGTCCCTAAACTGGAACATGGACCACCACGTCCCTAAACTGGAACATGGACCACCACGTCCCTAAACTGGCGATGGACCACCACGTCCCGAAACTGGAACATGGACCGAAACGTTCTTAAACTAATCATGGACCACCACGTTCCTAAACTGGAAAATAAACCACCACGTCCCTAAACTGGAACATGGACCACCACGTCCTTAAACTGAAATATGGACCACCACGTCACTAAACTAGAACAATAGAGCCTCCAAATGCTCTTTTGCCGGATCTAAACGATCCCGTTTAAGTTGATCATAGCCCCAAATGCGGCTAACGTATCCTTAAATATTCAAATGGACTATAAAACTCTAAATCAACTTTGGTTCAAGGGTACATCTCTGAACTCCTCTGACACTTATCGTTGTAATCCTTCAACGACGTCGGAGGAGTAACGGGTCCCAACGGCCATATATTAAACAGATCACCACGTTAAGTTGATCTTAGTCTCAAACAGGACTAACGTATCCTTAACGAATGTTTAAGTTGATCTTAGCCTCAATACGGCTAATATATCCTTAAACTAAAAACACCAAACCCAAATCTAAGTAAATACGGATTTGGACTAATCCATGTCCTACGGACGACGACATCGCTTAGTCTCCGTACAATCCACGGGCAACCACAAACAAAACAAATACACACGACACGAAGTGAAATTCTGGAGAAGGAGAAAGTGGTTACCGCGATGCGGTAGCGTAATTAACTGCAGGGGCTTGCGCCTGCAGGGAAGAACGTCCCCACAATCAAAAACCCCTCAAGTGAGGGGGAATCTGACGAAGTCTGCTACATCGGCCGCATCCGTCTAAACCTCCGATGCACGGTGCCATAAATCAACTTGGCATTTTCGGAGAGGTAGACGGATAAAACCAAATAGCATCTGCGCCGAATCTCAGGCAAGACGCCCTAACGTCGTCGGCCGCCATTCGGAGGGGAACAGTGAACAGGGATCGCGAGAGGTGAGAGAGAAGGGGAGAGAGAGAGAGGGGGGAGAGAGAGAAAGAGAAAGGAAGAGAGAGAAAGGAAGATAGAAAGAGAGTGAGTGGGTCACGGGGGAAGAGAGAGAGAGAGAGAGAGAAAAAGAGACAGAGAGAGAAATCGAGAGGAGAGATATATTTGTCGTTTAGTTAGGATAAAAATCTTTTTCGTTATTTAAATTTTTAACAGTTAATAATATTTAAAATATAATATTAATAAAATTTGATATTTTGTCAAATATAAACTTACTCCAAAATGTGCCCAGGTCTGGTCTAAAAATCCAGTTATAAAATATGAAAAATACAAGTGTCGACCAAAACTAAAATAGGACTTCCGAATAACGAAAATGCATACCCCCAAGAACGGATGCACGTAGCGTGCACGTAGCTATCCAAACGAGTCCATTTCACTGAACGGAATGAGAACAAGATGCGCGGATGCTACCACAGGGTCAGGAGTGTGATGCAGGCCATGCAATGTATTTTTAAAATATTTTATGTGACTTAAAAATGTTATGTTGATAAATGCAGATGCCAGATATAATGCGAGTATACAGTATAAATAACATGAAAGTGCACGGATACTCAAAACTAGCCGGGATAAATCATAAACAGGGATCAAGACGGGTTTCCAGCAAGCAGGTCGGGTCGGTTGCAAATACAGATGTCAAATACACTATTCGCACCCAAAACACGATAAATCAAGAAAATGCCATAAATAGAGAAATACTCGAATTAGAATTGGTATAAATGAACTAGGGTGTTACAAAATGTATGGTTCATCTACATTTTTGATAAAACCAAATTCTTTGACTGTCTTATCAAAGCAGATGTTCCAACTCCGCGATACTTGCTTTAATCCATAAATGGATTTAAGCAACTTGCACACTTTTCCACTGCTTCCACTGTCTAAGAAACCCTCTGGCTGATCCATATAAACACTCTCTTCTAAATTTCCGTTTAGAAAAACTGTTTTCACGCCCATCTAACAGATGTCATAGTCATGGAAGGCAGCAATGGCAAGCAGGATCCGAATGGATTTAAGTATAGCCACTAGAGAAAAGGTTTCATCATAGTCTAATCCTGGTTTTTGACGAAAACCTTTTGTAACAAGTCTAGCTTTATAGGTTTCCACTTATCCATTTGCGCCAATCTTCTTCTTAAAACTCCATTTGCATCCAACGGGTTTTACCCCAGGAGGAGCAACTTCCAAAGTCCATACTTTGTTGGTGTACATGGATTCCATTTCGGATCTTATAGCATCCAGCCACTTCACCGAGTCTTTACTTGTGATAGCCTGCTGAAAATTAGTAGGCTCATCATCATTGATAATGCAATTCTCTCGATCCCGTTTACGAGAAACCCATAGTATCTCTCACGCGGATGAGAATGCCTACTAGATCTGCGAAGCGGCGTCGGTTCGTCGGGCTCTATTGAAACCTGAGGTTCTACTGAGTTCTCGGCAGTAGTTTGGGGTTCTAGAATTTCTTCCAATTCTACTGCGCTCCTACTAATTTCTTTTGTAAGAAATTCGCTCTCTAAAAAGACTATGTGGTGAACAACAAACACATTTTGTTCTTCAGTGTGGTAGACAAGATATCCTCTTGAATTCTTGGGGTATCCCACAAACTTGCACAAAACTAATCCTGCCTCAAGCTTGTCCGGATTCTGCTTTTTGACAAAAACTGGACACCCCCATATCTTAAGATACTTGAAACATGTGTAAGGTTACGCCAGCGTCCCGACCATCAATCCGTGGCCAAACGCGGAACAAAAACTTTTTAAAACCCGGCGGTAATGGAACCCGATTCCCGGATCGAACCATTAACCCTATACTAGTAAACTGTAAAAGGAGTTTAGAGAGCTTATACCGATTGATCTGTGTTCTTTGGTCTTCAACCTCTATCCCAAGCTCCTCACGGCTTTCTCGATCAAGTTCGGTCTTCGGTCTCCCTCGTCGAAGATGATTCACGTCGAGGATTAGTAATACGGGCTCCCGCTTCAAAACCGAAGCAACTCGGGCATCCAGTTTGTTAGCCTACATACCCAAAATGAAGTAGAGATAGTGTGTGAATACTTTGTCTCAAAACACCCAATGATTCTCAACACATGAGATGGAATGGATGGAGGTGAAGAAGTTGCCATTGAAGTAAAGAAAAATAAGCACAAGAATTTTGGCCAAGACTTCAAGTGAAAAGAAGTGGCTGTGGATTTTTTCATTTGATGAAGTGGCTGTCGTTTTTGTGTGAGGTGAGGTATTAGTGTAATCAAGCAACTCAAGAATTTTTCCTCCACACAAAAAATCAGCCACGAAATTTAGCCTGCACCCTAAAAAAAAATCAACAGCCACTTTCCTTTTTGTTTCACTTGAGTTTGTGAGGTTTTTGTTGTGTTCCAAAGCAACACTAGAAATTTTCTAGCACCATCAAAAATCAGCCACAACAAATATCTCACAAACATTAAATGAAACAAGCATGGTCCATGACTCATCAATTAATACCATAAGCCAAGACCCATGCTCACACTTTCCATCTCACATTTAAACATTAAACTAAATGTTTAAATTGGAAGAAAAGAAAATAACAACTCTAAAATAAACTTGTAACGGATTACATGAATACCTCTCATCCGTATATACATACCTGCATCCATATTCCAACTGAATATGAATACAACGAGACGAAAATAATCCAACAATATAATACTAGAATCCGGCTTAAACTAAAGCCTACTAGTATTATCCGTCCGATCATGATCCGTGCACAAGTACACGAATATGATCGAACCCTGCCATAAAACCATACGGCCTCTACAACGTTTCACCCGAATCAGGGAAACCCTCTGTGTGGGACTCTAAAGACTCGTCAATACGCTGACAGTGGGTTTAACCATAAGCACGTCAGTGGCACTAGCTGTACGTAACGGCTGCCCAGGTATTGAGCGAAAGGGAGGCCGATGAGCAAACTCATCCTGAAACCCTACTGAGCCTGACAGTGACAATATCCGTACAGTCCGATCCGTTTGTCTATGAGTATCGCATATCGAGTCTAGGGGGTGGATAAAGTCAGACCCCTAATAACGCGACATTTAGTATCGGCATGAAACCTATCACCAGCTGAGAAACTACCGATCCTAGATCGGTAATTCTCGTCTACCCCGGCCGAGGATTTCTGGTGATGGCCACTCGTGCACTCTGTGACATCAACCCCCAATACCGGGAGAGACGAATCCCCTGATGATCCGCTCACTGCCTCCATGTGGCTCGGGACTGTGCCCAACTAAAACATGTTTGCACGACTCCTTTGAGCCATGGTAGGGTAGTAATCAAAGCACAGTGGGAACTCACACAAGACAAATGACGATCTCAGGTCGATAGACTAACCTATACACATGTCACCTGGGAACTGCTATCTGACAATAGGTATAATACCAACTAGCATGTTCCCGGCGAGTCCGTCCGGTGTACTCATAACCCAATGAGCACCTATATACATCTTAGATGAACCAACTAACACCAATGGCTTGTGAGACCTGCCACCGCCCCTCGTCGGGGTCTTGATCCGTATGCACTAGTCTACGCTTGGAGTATCGATGCCCAGTCTCGAAACTCCCACGACTAGGGACACTTTAAGAATGTGCTTATAGACCACCCAACTCTCACGTATATGATCGCTATCATACTGCTGGTAGTCAAGTAAGAATCCTATGGGTTCTATCAACATGTAATAGTGATCTGTAATGTTACCTGAAGTATGTACACGATGATAAAGACAAACCAGATGGTATACTATCATCTTGAGTAAGACTGTTCTACTTGTGTAGGTCATCCGTCAATCATTGCAATCACGTGTCTGCGATCCAATAATTGACTTGAGGGCACTATAGCCAACAATCTCCCACTTGCACTTAAGGCTAATTATTGCGGTGTCGCATACTCATAGCCCGTGTGATATCGAACACCCAACTTCTCTACTAATCAATTTCACAAAGCCCGTTTGTGAAACTATTGTGTTCGAGAAATAACCTTGGTGAGTGGATCCTCTCCAATGTTTCTTTCTATGTCTCTCTTTATCTCAAGTTCGCGGAGAAAGCCATCTCCCGAAATGAGCAATACCTGTCTCAGAATATGTCTGGATATCTGATGGGAACCAGTTCACAAATGAACTCCAAATCCATCAAACTTCTTAGACTGTATCGTCCACTGAATTTAATCAGTATCCTGCGCCATGCCTCCCTCAGTATCCGCTTAGACCAACTGTCCAAACTACTGCCCCTCAAAAGAGAGAAAACTATAACTCTGTCAGTCACTCTGTTATCCAGGTCACTTTGGAAACCTGGAATGATAACCGTCTCCCGAAGGAGGCTGCTGTTACCAAATCCTTAGAACATCCACTTATGTTCAGAAACTGCTCCCGAATATTTCTCCAGGATTGGATTAATATATCAACTTATTGCAGCTTGTGTGGTGTGGTACTTGACATCTCATGATTGACTCAATTGCCTAAGCAAGTGATATGCCAATCATGCACATCCCTCTCCCCTTTAGTCTCTAAGACATCTTTAGAGAGGGTGACTCCATCACCTGCAAGTATACCACCATGCCAGGAGTCGTCCATTCTAAAACACCTTTAGAATACCGTCTAAATACCCAGATTAGGAAACTACCCAAATCTAGATCTAAAGCCGTAGATCTAGTAACCAGAATGCCTGATATAATATCCAAATCCTATATGGAGAAACCACTGTATGACAACCACAGTATAACCGATTGTAGTATAGGAATTTCATTTCCTACAAAGTGTATGTCATCCAAATACCAGGACATACTACCCTACTACCTTCTTAACATATCCATCTCCTATTCTGATGAAGTCAAAACTTATGACTGTCACATCAAAAATAGATGATCTTTCTCCGTTATACATGCTTTAGTCTATAAATAGACATAAGCTACTTGTCCATTATGCTTTCGCTGCTCCCACTGACTATAACAACCCTCTGACAGAGTCATATACACGTGCACTTCTATAGCTAGTTTAGAACGACGCTATATCCATCCTCCTACCGGGTCTCATAGTCTAGAACAGCAGTAATGGCAAGTCTGGGTAAACAAGAACCTCCCTATCACCGTCTTTGAGGATACCATCGTACCTCTCGGGTGCCTGAGATTACCTAACATATCTGCGGAGTGGCTAATGGAATGTCAAACCCGATTGAATGTTTAGGTTCTATTAAATTTTCAGTACTCGTTTGTGGTTCTGGAATCACTTCCAGTTGTAACAACTCCAATTTTAGTGTACATAAAATTCATTTAAAATTAATGTATGCTTGGGGTATTTACATTTCCTGTGAGTACTATAGGTATTTGTTTTGCTTTTTAATAGCAAGAAGGAGCTTGTAGCTCATGGGTAAGACCTTGCACTGCTGAACCAAAGCACCAGAGTTCAAATCCCATCAACCACATTATTTTTTATATTGATTTCTTTTAATCTTTTTAGAAGCCCAAGAGTCTACACTTGCATAACCCGTAAACCCAAAGGTCACACTAAAAACAAACGAGTTCAGGAGGTAGACCAAACAACGAGGGACACGTGGCGGCGAGGCGGACCCCGACTCGGCCCGACTCGGCCGGCGGGAGGGGTGAATCACCGGCGCCGCCGGCCGACTCGGATCCAACTCCGATTTTTCTACACTCCACCTGTGTCTTTTGCCCTCCCCATAACTCCTGTTCCATTTATCTTCCATGCACATCAACAAAGCCAATTAAAACCCAATTTAAATCTTTTTAATGCATTTTTTTATCAAACCCTAACCCTAATTTTTCCTATAAATACCACTCCATTTCAAACCCCACTCACTCACAAACTCTCAAGAAAAATCCCAAGAACTTTTGTGTACAAGTGGAGTTAGCGAAGGGTGAAACTCCGACGAACTTCCGACGACGACCCTAGGAGCTCCCGGCGACGAAACGACGCACCGGCACCTTCTACCACTCCCTCTTCCTCTTCTCTAATCTAAAACCCATAAGTCCCTTCTCCCCCATCTCTTTACTATTCTAAAACTCAGGATTCTGAAATCCGACGGAAGCGAAGTTAATCTGACTTCCGATTCGGTTTTTCCTTAAAAATCATATTTTTCTTAAGAACAATAATACCAAACTCTCTCATCATGATCATTAAACATTAAAAAAATATGTTGACAAGTTTCATATCAAAAGAACTCCTATTTTACTTTTTATCGCAATTTTACAGAAAAATACCATATAGTTTAGTTTCGACAAATCATTATAATTCCTTGCTATACCTTTAGATAGTTCATGAGGTAATGATCTACCTCTTCACAATACTCATATGTAATATAGCACGATGATATTGGGAAATATAGATTTGGGAAAATACGGTTTTACATAAAACTACTTCCGACTTATATAAAAAACCTTTTTCTACAAGATTATGTATTTTAAATAAATCTTTGCAAAGAGCCGCTACAACCCATTTGGGGAATCCGTTCAGGATGGTGTGGATTATCGCACATTCTTGGGCTTAGTCGTGCGAGATGCAGACCTCCGCAAGGAGCAAACGGTGTCGAAAGATTTTTAAAAAATACAATTTTCTTTAGAAAATGTGATTTCTATTATAAATAAAACTTATATTTTTAATAAATAAATATATATGTAAATAATATCAAAATACCTATTTTAATAGTTATAAAAATTTCACATTTCCAAAATTTAAGAAAAACAACTCATTTACAAGAAAATACCATGAAATTCCATACAAGTTCAATATTTTACAATTAAATACCATATATTATGAAAAATAGGTTTTATTCACTAGAAATGTCACAATGATAAAATATACATCAATGAAAACTTTAAAGACGATAATAAAATATTTGAGGTGTATTTTGAAAATTATACAAAAATTATTTTTACATAAAACCCCCTCAAGTTTTATAAATTACAATAAGGACCTTAGTAAATGTAGGTTTAAGCGGGACCAGTCTCTTGAGCCTCTGTGAGCCGAAGATATAGGTGCTTGCCTATCTAAGGTAGACAACCTAAATAACGGTGTCATCAACACGGTAATTGTCTTTGAAAAGACACAAATCCTGCCGTCCATATGCAGCAGTTACCGATAACACCAAAACCTAATTCAGGATTCAATTTCTTTTCTAATTGTCTGACTCAGACTGAGTCTCAATATAATCAATCTGACTTGAATGAGATTCAAGTATATATATAACAATTCAATATGAACCTATGAATCCATATAATCAATCTGTTCAATCTATTCAATCTGTATTGACTGAATCGAACCATTGATATGCATCCATCTACATGATTCTCCAGTTATATCCATTTACTGATATCATGGTTTCGGCAAGTCATCCATCTATATAATCTATAATACAGGACAATACAATTTACAATACAATACAAACAATATAATCAAGACATCGCGGGGTTTAAGGGGTAGATTGGTACGGAAGGTGTTAGAAGTGGCACGAGACTGCAACGATTAAGACACCTAATCTGAATTCAATGGCCGTTGTACCGTGGCTGAACGATTCCTTGTACCGTGGCTGAACGATTCCTCGCACATTCTCGGGCTTAGTCGTGCGAGATGCAGACCTCCGCAAGGAGCAAACGGTGTCGAAAGATTTTTAAAAAATACAATTTTCTTTAGAAAATGTGATTTCTATTATAAATAAAACTTATATTTTTAATAAATAAATATATATGTAAATAATATCAAAATACCTATTTTAATAGTTATAAAAATTTCACATTTCCAAAATTTAAGAAAAACAACTCATTTACAAGAAAATACCATGAAATTCCATACAAGTTCAATATTTTACAATTAAATACCATATATTATGAAAAATAGGTTTTATTCACTAGAAATGTCACAATGATAAAATATACATCAATGAAAACTTTAAAGACGATAATAAAATATTTGAGATGTATTTTGAAAATTATACAAAAATTATTTTTACATAAAACCCCCTCAAGTTTTATAAATTACAATAAGGACCTCAGTAAATGTAGGTTTAAGCGGGACCAGTCTCTTGAGCCTCTGCGAGCCGAAGATATAGGTGCTTGCCTATCTAAGGTAGACAACCTAAATAACGGTGTCATCAACACGGTAATTGTCTTTGAAAAGACACAAATCCTGCCGTCCATATGCAGCAGTTACCGATAACACCAAAACCTAATTCAGGATTCAATTTCTTTTCTAATTGTCTGACTCAGACTGAGTCTCAATATAATCAATCTGACTTGAATGAGATTCAAGTATATATATAACAATTCAATATGAACCTATGAATCCATATAATCAATCTGTTCAATCTATTCAATCTGTATTGACTGAATCGAACCATAGATATGCATCCATCTACATGATTCTCCAGTTATATCCATTTACTGATATCATGGTTTCGGCAAGTCATCCATCTATATAATCTATAATACAGGACAATACAATTTACAATACAATACAAACAATATAATCAAGACATCGCGGGGTTTAAGGGGTAGATTGGTACGGAAGGTGTTAGAAGTGGCACGAGACTGCAACGATTAAGACACCTAATCTGAATTCAATGGCCGTTGTACCGTGGCTGAACGATTCCTTGTACTTTCCGTCCACCTTACTCTCTGGTCTACTGAGACTCCTCTCGTATACACTGGCCTCTTCTATACTAAGCTACAAACAACAGCGTTAACACTAAATACAACATAATAACAATATAATACAACTTTAAAAGTTACACACTCTCTCTTTCTGTCTATTCTATTTCTCCCTCATTTTTTGGGACTTACCGAGCGATTGTTCGCTAATGACATTCCTTCTCTTTCTTCTTTGGAATGTTGTCAGGTGATTCAGATCTTCAGGAGATCGAGCCCACCAGCGAGGACTTGGACCAGCTAGCCTTCGACCCTGAGCTCTAGATACTTGTACATTTCATTTCAGTACTTTTTATTTCTGTTATGCCACTATTTAGGCATTGCTTTTCATTCCATGTATTTACTTTTCAGATGCATTGTACAAAAAAATGTTAATAAATAAAGTTGCTATTCAATTTATATCTATTGTCTTTGTCTCTTATGCATTTTATTTATATTGCTTAGATACTCTCAGCGTATTTACTTCAGAGTAAATACGTAGCGGCCTCGTCGCGTCCCTTTCGTCGTACACTGGAAAGCGGGGCGTGTCACCAGTTCTACCATACTCCCACTACTGTTTTCTGAAGAAAAAAAATCCATTTTATTAAAACTGTGGCGTGTCAAGAACAATACTACTATTGATCTTCCAGATGGTAGAAAGTTAACCCTCGCCATAGCCCGGGATAACCCACAAACTGCCATTACAGAAACGTGCCTTGAGTTATCCTGAGTCTGGTTTTAAGCATAAGCCGGACAACTCCATATACCTTAACATCGTTAAGATATGAACCATTCTATATACAATATAGAAACAGAGGCACTGATTTAATTGGAACCAGATTCAAATCATGCAGCTGTCTCCAGTGGATGTCAACTAAATGGAGAGAGGCCGATCAGTATTACTCAACTTAGGAGTGCATCCAGATATGAGTAACCTGAATGAGAAGCAAGTTCTCAAAACTATTACTATCAACTGAATACCAAATACAAGTATCTACATCTTCGATCACCTTGAGGAATCCTGATACTTGCATTACATGGTTCCTTACTTTTTTCTTGTACCTATAACTTCTTAAAACTTGGACCTTATATTTCTACGAAATACTTGTCTAAAACTGGAGAAGTTACAGGTAAACAGAATATAGTACGATTACCACCCCTTCTGTCCTAATGGACACTGGACAACATACAATACTTTGTATAAGTCTCCTGAGTTGAATAACTCAAACCCTGTGCGTTGTAAGTTGAAAACTGTACTATGGTTAAGAAGAATTACACCGTTGTTTAATGCTCCTTACCCAATCATCAACTAATACTGGTAAATGTCATGGACATAATTTCAAAAAGTTATATCTCACTTTATAAAATAAACGTACAGATATATCAGTTTGAAATTGGTGCATAACAATGGATATTCAAAACCAAATATTTGCTGTCAGGCAAAACCCCAGGCGATTTCCTCAAATATCACCAATTACAACGAATTCCGATATAATGAGAATATAATCACCTAATTCCCAATAACTTACTCCCACTCATCATCTATAAAACCATACATATGTGAGAATCAAATCTGGTAAATACATACCCTGGAGTAAGGGTCTAATTGGGAAATCAGTTTTCAATTAACAACGCATAGTGAAACTGAAACATGAAAATGTTTCGAAAAGGTAGCCGGGTATTCCTAGTAATGCCTCTTCCACTTTCCAGATTCACGACTGTAACTGTATATTTCTTTGCTATCTCTCCAAATCCCTTTATTTGTCTTTACTCATTACCTTCTTACACCATCCTTAGGCTAAATGGTTTTCTTCCTTCCCTACTGTTCGGTACCAGCCTATGGTTTGAAAGAAGACTATCCAATAAGCGTAATAGGTGTACTCTCCTAATCCTAGGAGTCCTCGCAGCCTGAGAGAAAGTAAAGATAAAAGACAACTGAATAAACCTTATTTTATTTCTCCTGAACCAGAATTCATTTTCGAGCTGGAACAAGTTCCTTCGAGTTCGTATATAACTATACGACGGATTATCCAATAACTATGGATCTTCGTAGTGATACGGGGTGTTCTGGATAAATTCAAAGGTGAAGTAGGAGTGGCGATGATATACACGGTTTGGTCATGAATGATAGCAGTTGAAATTTACTTTGCTCTCTTTCTAATCCATTTATTTGTCTTTACTTATTACCTTCTGTACACCATATTTAGGCTAATTGGTTTTCTTCCTTTCCCACCTTTCGGCACCTGCCTATAGTTTGGAAGAAGACTATCCAATAAACGCAATAGGTGTACCCTCTCCTAATCTTAGGAGCCCTCACAACCTGAGAGAAGGTAAAAGGAAAAAACAACTAAATAGTCCTATTTAATTTCTCCTGAACCGGAAACCATCCTCGAATCTGAAACAAATTTCTTCGAGTTCGTATGTAACTATACGATAGTCATATTCAATAAATGTGGGTTTTCGTAGTGATACGGAATATTCCGGAGAAAAAGAAAAGGGTAAAAGTAGGAGTGGCAATGAAGTATGCAACTCTGACAATAAAAAAGTCAACGTGTTTTCAGAAGATCCGGTTAACTTGGTTACTGAGTTATAGTCTAGGGTCGGGTCATGGTCGCTGCCAAAGAGAGAGAGAAAAGAAACGCTCAGCGTGCACTCTAATCTAGATCAGAATGGTCTATCACTTTATCCAATCAGGATGTCTCCCACTGTATCATTAAATTCTTCTCCAAATCTGAAAGAAGAATTAGTCAGGATCATCTAAAATCACCCGAGAAGTAAACCAACTCATCAGTGGGTATCGAGATCCAACTATCATCACATGATAACCTGATGGAATCCACTCAAGTTATCACACTTCAGAAGGTATGCGCATATCTGGCAAGTTTCCTGTATGTTTGAAACTCCCGATGTGATTTTTAACCCATGCTTTTATGACCTTGACGAAGGCCAACAGATCATAAGTCACATGTCAAGTTCTATCCGTCATTGTCCAGGTTAATTTGAACCCACCCGTACATACCCTTGACGAAGGCCAAAATAGTAGCACGACTGTCCCAAACCAACGCATCTATCAATGCAACAGAAAAGTAACAAATAGCTACCATATACTATGCCATGACGAAGGCCAACAAATATAGCTAAGTGTTACCCGTCTGAAATGACGGAGGGCTACGAATGGTTTTTGGCGAAAAACCTTTAACGTAAAGAACTTGATATCGTTGAAGGAACCAGATGGCTTTTTACAAATATATAGTGGCGAAAACATTTTCTAAAGAGGTCACTCCCGGTGAAGGGATCTCGGCTCTTTCCTCGTGGAATGAGGTGCAGGATATTCTCACCGAATACCACGATGCAAAGAAAAAAGTAATCGACTATAGTGAAGTTATTACCTTGACGCAAACTTCTGCCCAAGGGGTCACTCCCGATGAAGGGATCTCGGCCCTTGCCCTGTCGAATGAGGTGCTGGATATTCATAACCGAATACCACTGTTTAAAACAAAAGAAAACGTTCTTGTAATAACAGCTTTTTGAAAATTGTTCCAATAACATCAGAATATGTATATTTTCTTTGCATTGATCTGAATCAAGACAGTCCTATCAATTAATCACACCAGAAAAGAACGAAAATATGATGTACGTATATGCCATCCGCATTCGCCACTGCGTCCCGTCATCACCCGTTAGGTTACTTAACTAACGACAGCGCGAGGACTGGACTAGCACGGGTGTAAAACATATACAACATCTACTAGTATATATAGCAATATATAATAATCGCTCCAGGCGTGATAAATGCAACATCACAAATAAGTATTAAGCATCACAGAACAATACAGATAATCTGGGAGCCCCGGGTTTCTTTTGAGCCGCAAGTGAAACCCGACGTTCCCCTGGTCGTGTGGATAGCTTGTGCAATGAAAACCTAGACCCCTACGATTGCGGCAAGTTACCCGCCAAAACCAGAAGCGAGGCAGCCCCCTTCATCAAAGTGAATGGGCCACCTGACATTTCACGGAATCCGGTAACATGAGCACCCCTCATTGGGTTAACCTGTACCCCCTACGAGTGCGGCGAATAGCCTGCCAATTCTGGAGTGAGGCCCCCTCCTTCTCAACTCCATGAGATGCGGACCTGTTGCCCTCCAGAACCCGGCTATCCATGCACTCCACCATGGGATAATCCTAGTACAGAAAAGAAAATATGTACAAAGGTGACATCGACCTCAACCCGTCGTGCCCCAAACAAATAATATACAAACAGGCAATGACGGCAGTCCACATGCCGGACGATTGCCCCGCGATATCAAATGTACAAATAAAACTAAACTGTACTAATATTGCACCCAAGCTATCCACCACGATAATCCGCAACAACACAGCACAACACAGAACATCAACGTGAATGTCACGTTCGTAAACCCGTCTAAAAGAACTATAGCATTTAGACAAGTTGTACCGCTCTAATGACATTCTCGGTCATAGATAGTAATGTAAGTACTGTAAAATTTAAACAATATTAGAAATATTGACTTCGAAATAACCCCGAATAGCCCCAAACAAATAAATAAAACCATATCCAAACTGAGCTAAACAAATAATACCGCTGAACTAATATTCCAGAGACTAGATGCCATGCCAAAAATCAAGTCCCAACTCAACTACAAAACCGGCATGGCCGGATTTTCATCAAGACTCGCCGGCCAAGTAGTGGAATTAGGGGCTCGTGTTTGGTGTGTCTTCTAGTTGTCACCTAAATAGTCTTCTGCAATTGCTAAAATAATTTTAGAAGACCAATAAAATTTCGACAGAGAATGGAATATCGTTGGTATTGTTTTGGGGTTGTTTCGGTTTCGATATTTTAACATTGTCTAAACAACTAGTATACGGTTAATGGGTTGGCTCTGATACCATGTAAGGTTACGCCACTGCCCTGGCCATCAATCCATGGCCAAATGCGAAACAAAAACTTTTTAAAACCCGGCGCTAACGGAACCCGATTCCCGGATCGAACCATTAACCCTATACTAGTAAATTGTAAAAGGAGTTTAGAGAGGTTATACCAATCGATCCGTGTCCTTTGGTCTTCAACTTCTGTCCCAAGCTCCTCGCGGCTTCCTAGATCAAGTTCGGTCTCCGGTCTCCCTCGTCGAAGACGATCCACGTCGAGAATTAGTAATGCAGGCTCCTGCTTCAAAACCGAAGCAACTCAGGCATCCAGTTTGCTAGCCTAGATACCCAAGATGAAGTAGAGATAGTGTGTGAATATTTTGTCTCAAAACACCAAATGATTCTCAACACATGAGATGGAATGGGTGGAGGTGAAGTTGCCATTGATGTAAAGAAAAATGAGCACAAGAATTTTGGCCAAGACTTGAGGTGAAAAGAAGTGGCTGTGGATTTTGAAGTGACTGGATTTTTTTATTTGATGAAGTGGCTGTTGTTTTTGTGTGAGGTGAGGTATTAGTGTAATCAAGCAACTCAAGAATTTTTCCTCCACACAAAAAATCAGCCACGAAATTTAGCCTGCACTCTTAAAAAAAATCAACAGCCACTTTCCTTTTTGTTTCACTTAAGTTTGTGAGTTTTTTTTGTGTTCCAAAGAAACACTAGAAATTTTCCAGCACCATCAAAAATCAACCACAACAAATATCTCACAAACATTAAATGAAACAAGCATGGTCCATGCCTCATCAATTAATGCCACAAGCCAAGACCCATGCTCACACTTTCCACCTCACATATTAAAGAATTTGCATCACCAAAAATATCAACAGCCCATGCCTCATCAAATCACACCATATCCACATGCTACAAGTTAATGCACAAGAACAAAACTTTCACTCACATTTTCCACAATAAACATTAATCCAAATGTTTAAAGAAAGAAAAGGAAATGACAACTCTAAAATAAAATTGTAACGGATTACAAGAATACCCCCCATCCGTATATACATACCTGCATCCGTATTCCGACTGAATACGAATATAACGAGACGAAAATAATCTAACAATATAATACTAGGATCCGGCTTAAACCAAAGCCCACTAGTATTATCCGTCCGATCATGATCCGTTCACAAGTGCACGGATTTGATCGAACCCTGCCATAAAACCATACGGCCTCTACAAAATTTCGCCCGAATCAGGGAAACCCTCTGTGTGGGACTCTAAAGACTCGTCAATATGCTGGCAGTGGGTTTAACCACAAGCACGTCAGTGGCACTAGCTGTACGTAACGGCTGCCCAAGTATTGAGCGAAAGGGAGGCCGACGAGCAAACTCATCCTGAAACCCTACTGAGCCTGACAGTGAAAATATCCGTACAGTCCGGTCTGTTCATATATGAGTATCGCATATCGAGTCTAGGGGGTGGATAAAGTCAGACCCATAATAACGCGACATTTAGTGCCGGCATGAAACCTATCACCAACTGAGAAACTATCGATCCTAGATCGGTAATTCTCGTCTACCCCGGCCGAGGATTTCTGGTGATGGCCACTCGTGCACTCTGCGACATAACCCCTAATACCGGGAGAGATGAATCCCCTGACGATCCGCTCACTGCCTTCATGTGGCTCGGAACTGTGCCCAACTAAAACCTGTTTGCACGACTCCTTTGAGCCATAGTAGGGTAGTAATTAAAGCACAGTGGGAACTCACATGAGACAAATGACGATCTCAGGCCGATAGACTAACCTGTACACATGTCACCTGGGAACTGCTATCTGACAATAGGTATAATACCAACTAGCATGTTCCCGGCGAGTCTGTCCAGTGTACTCATAACCCAATGAGCACCTGTATACATCTTAGGTGAACCAACTAACACCAATGGCTTGTGAGACCGGCCACCGCCCCTAGTCGAGGTCTCGATCCATATGCACTAGTCTACTCTTGGAGTATCGATGCACAGTCTCGAAACTCCCACGACTAGGGACACTTTAAGGATGCGCTTATAGACCACCCAACTCTCATGTATATGATCGCCATCATGCTGCTGGTAGTCAAGCAAGAATCCTATGGGCTCAATCAACATGTAATAGTGATCTGTAATGTCACCTGAAGCATTTACACGATGATAAAGACAAACCAGATAGTATACTATCATCTCGAGTAAGACTGTTCTACCGGTATAGGTCATCCCTCAATCATTGCAATCATGTGCCTGTGATCCAATAATTGACTTGAGGGCACTATAGCCAACAACATGGTCTCTTCCCACTCCACATTTCATATGGGGTGGTAGGTACAGACTTAGTTGGAACCCTATTCAATATGTATGCTGCTGATTCCAGTGCAAAACCCCAGAAGGAAAGTGGTAACTCAGCACTACTCATCATGGAACACACCATATCGAGTAGCGTGCGATTCCTTCTCTCTGATACACCGTTATACTGAGGTGTATACGAAGGAGTAATTTGAGAGAGAATTCCATTCTCTTTTAAGCATTCAAGGAAACTGGAACTTAAGTATTCTCCACCCCGATCAGATCGAAGTATCTTGATACTTTTACTCGTTTGTTTCTCCACTTCATTTTTATACTCTTTGAATTTCTCAAAGGTCTCGGATTTATGCTTCATTAAGAATACATATCCATACCTTGAGAAATAATCAGTAAAAGTGATGAAGTAGGAGTAATCGCTTCATGCATGTGTAGACATTGGACCACATACATCGCTGTATATGAGTCCCAAGAGCTCAATGGCTCTTTCTTCGTATCATATGAATGGAGATTTGGTCATCTTTCCTTTGATACATGATTGACAAGATGCATATAATACATATTCAAACGGATCTAAATATACATCTTTATACAACTTATTCAACCTTATTTCAATAATATGACCAAGTCTACAATCCCATAAGAAGGCTTGGTTCGAATCTGGAGCCTTTCTTTTGAGTGTGTTTTGAATATTGAAAACTTGATGTTAATTGAGTATGTATATGTCATTTTCCAGTGTGCTAGACCCAATCAGTTCCAGATTTAGGTGAATGTTCATGACATTTCTTTCAAGTGCAAAATTATATCTTTCATTAGATAATAAAGATACTAATATAATATTACATAGTATAGTGGGTACACAAAAACAGCTATACAACACCAAAATGTGCCCACTTGTCAACCCCAGGTGATAATCCCCTACCGCAACAGCATCAACGTTTGCTCTGTTGCCAACCCTAAGGGTCATATCACCTGCCTTCAGTACTCTACGGTTTCTCAGAGCCTGCAAAGAATTACAGATGTGAAAACCAAAACCGGTATCTAGTACCCATGATGTAGAGTTTACTGAAAAATGGTTTTCGATTATGAACACACCTGAAGCATAAGTATCAGCTTGTTTCGTGTCCTTACCCTTGGTTTTGAAAGCCCTGCAATCCTTCTTCTAGTGCCCTTTCTTGTGACAGTAGTAGCACTCATCCTTTTCTGCTTTTACTCTCCCCGATTTGTTTATTCCTTGCACCTTTTTGACACCTCCTTTCGGCTTGGTAGTGATCTTCTTCTTCTTCTTCTTCCTCCTCTTATCTTTCGCTTTGGATTTAAAAAAGGAAGATTCGCTAACAATAAGAACATGTGTCCTCTCCTTTTTCAAAGATCTATCCGCTATTCTCAACATGTTGAGAAGCTTTGGAAGATCAGCTTCCATACTATGCATGTTAAATGTGACAACTCTAAACTTTCTGTACGATTTTTTCAAAAATACAGAAAGGGGTACTTGAGCCTAAGCATAAGTTATAAGTTTGATTTGCTTTTGAACAGCAGGAAACAACTTTTAGCTCATTGGTAAAGCCTTACATTGCTGTGACATAGCCCATGTGTTCAAATCCCATCAGCCACACATTATTTTTAATTTGATTTCTTTTAATCTTTTTAGAAGCCCAAGAGTCTACACGTGCATAACCCGTAAAACAAAGAGTCACACATAAAACAAAAGGTTCCAAGAGTCAAGTCCAAGCGTCGGGGACACGTGGCAAGAAGATGGACCCCGACTCAACCGACTCGGGCCGGCGGAGTGGTTGACTCGGCCAGCGCCGCCGGGTCAACCCGGCCGAAACCCCGATTTTCTTCTTTCTACTGCAACCTTTGGTCCCCATAACCCCTGTACTATTTAATTTCCCTGCACATTTACAGAGCAAATTAAAACCCCCATTTAATCCATTTTTACAATTTTTATCACACCCTTTCTTTACCCTAAACCCTAATTTTTCCTATAAATACCACACCTCAAATCACCCCCCTCACTCCCAAATCCCAGCCCAAACTCTCAAGAAAATTCCCAAGACTTTTTGTGTGCAAGTGGAGTTAACAAAGGGCGAAGCTCCGACGAACTTCCGACGACAATCCGAGGAGTTTCCGGCGACGAAATGACGCACCGGTGCTTCCCCAGTCTTCCTCTTTCTCTTCTCTTGGCCCTAATTCTGTAAGTCCTTATTTCTCTTCTCTTCTATATTCTAAACAATATTCAAAACTAAAACCCGACGGAAGCGGAGTTAATCCGACTTCTGATTCGGTTTTTTCCTTAAAAAGTCTATTTTCCTAACACACAATATTACCAAACTCTTATGTCATGAATATTAAACATTAACTAAGACAATATAACAAGTTTGACATTAAAATGATAATCATAGCAAGTTTTATTCCACTTTTACAGTAAAATACCTTTATCTTTCATATCGACATATTTATACCTTTTAACCATGCTGGCTTTAAAAAACCAACGAGGTAATGACCTACCTCCTCAAAACACTCATATATAATATAGAACGATGACATTTGGGAACATAGATTTGGGAAAATACGATTTTTCACAAAACTATCCCCGACTTATAAAAACCTTTTTTTTACAAGATGTGTATTTTTAACAAATCTTTGCAATGTGCCACTACAATCCATTTTGGGGAACCCGTTCAGGATGGTGCGGATTATCGCACATCCTCGGGCTTATTAGTACGAGATGCAGACCTCCGCAGGAGCATATGGTCTCGAAAGATTTAAAATACAATTTTCTTTAGAAAATGTGAGTTCTATAATAATTAAAACTTATATTTTTAATAAATAAATATATATGTAATTAATATTAAAATATCTATTTTTAATATTTATAATATTCCACATTTCCAAAATTCAAGAAAAACATTCCATTTACAAGAAAATACCAAACAATTCCAATATTACAAATAAATATCATATATTATGAAAAATAGGTTTTATTCACTAGAAATGTCACAATGATAAAATATACATCAATGAAAACTTTAAAGATGATAATAAAATACTTGAGGTGTATTTTGAAAATTATACAAAATCGTTTTTACATAAAACCCCCTCAAGTTATACTAAATTACAATAAGAACCCTAGTAAACATAGGTCTAAGCGGGACCAGCCTCTTGAGCCTCAGAGAGCCGGAGATATGGGTGCTTGCCTATCTAAGGTAGACAACTTAAGAAACGGTGTTATCAACACGGTAATCGTCTTTGAAAAAGACACAAATCCTGTCGTCCATGTGCAGCGGTTACCGATAACACCAAAACCTAATTCAGGATTAAATATCTTTTCTAATTGTCTGACTCAGACTGAGTCTCGATATAATCAATCTGACTTGAATATGATTCAAGTATCAAAACTACAATACAACATGGATCTATGAATCCGTTTATTCAATCTATATCAACTACATTGACTGAACCGAACCATAGATATATTCCATCTACATGATCATCCATTATATCCGTTCCATTACTGATATCATGGTTTCGGCAAGTCATCCATCTATACAATCTATAATACAAGATAATACAATTTACAATACAATACATCAATACAATCAAGGCACCGCGGGGTTTTTAAGGGGTAGATTGATATGGAAGGTGTTAAAAGTGGCACGAGACTGCAACCATTAAGACACCTAACCTGAATTCAATTGCCGTTGTTCCGGGTATTATCACGGAGCCTTGCACTCTTGATTCTATCCACCTTAGTCTCTGGTCTATTGAGACTCCTCTCGTATACACTGGCATCTTCTGTACTAAGCTACAAACAACAGCGTTAACACTAAATACAACATTATAACAATATAATACCACTTTAAAAGTTATACTCTCTATCTCTCTGTCTATTCTACTTCTCCCTTATCTTTAGAACTTACCGAGCGATTGTTCGCTGACGAGATTCTCTTTCTTCTTCTTTGGAATGTCGTCGGTGTTTCGGACTCACTAGAGATCGAGCCCACCTTCGAGGACTTGGACCAGTTAGCTTTCGACCCAGAGCTTTAGATTCCTTGTACACATTTTCATTCTGTATTTTCCATTTCTGTTATGCCACTATTTAGGCATCGCTTTATCATATGTATTTACTTTTCAGATGTATTGTAAAAAGAATGTTAATAAATAAAGTTGTTGTTCATTTATATCTTGTCTCTTGTATATATTACATTTTATATTGCTTAGTTATGCTTAGCGTGTTTACTTCAGAGTAAATACGTAGCGGTCTCGCCGCGTCCTCTTCCCGTACACCGGGAAGCGGCACGACCTAAGGGAAGGTGTGAGGAAGGGAGTGTAGAATTGTCACGCCCCGCTTCCCAGTATACGGGCAGAGGGCGCGACCGGACGATACGTATTTACTCTGAAGTAAATACGCTAAGCGTATCTAAGCAATATAAATAAAAATGCACAAGAGACAAAGACAGTAGGTATAACTGAACAGTAACTTTATTTATTAGCATTCTTTTGTACAATGCATGGAAAAGTAAATACATCTGAATGAAAGCAATGCCTAAACAGTGGCATAACAGAAATGAAAAGTACTGAAATAAAATGTGTACAATGAATCTAGAGCTTTGGGTCGTAGGCAAGCTGATCCAAGTCCTCGCCGGTAGACTCGATCTCCTGAGTGTCCAGATCACCTGACAACATTCCAAAGAAGAAAGAGAAGGAATGTCGTCAGCGAACAATCGCTCGGTAAGTCCCAAAGATAAGGGAGAAATTGAATAGACAGAAAGAGAAAGTAGCTTTTAAAGTTGTATTATATGGTTAACGTTGTTGTTTGTAGCTTGGTACAGATGAATGCTAGTGTATATGAGAGGAGTCTCTATATGCAAGAGACTAAGGGCAACAGGAGTACAAGGAACCGTTTATGCCAGGTACAACAACAACATGAAATCAGGTTAGGTGTCTTAAGTCTTACAGTCTCGTGCCACTTCTAACACTTTCCGTACCAATCTACCCTTTAGAAACCCCACGATGTCTTGATTGTATAGTTGTATTGTATTGTAAATTGTATTGTCTTGTATAGGTGGATGACTTGCCGAAACCATGATATCAGTAAAATGGATTGTAACTGGAGAATCATGTAGATGGAAGTATATCCATGATTCGGTTCAGTCAATACAGATTGGATAGATTGAATATATGGATTTATGGATTCATATTGAATTGTAGTATTATAGATTGTACTTGAATCATATTCAAGTCAGATTATTTATAATGTGACTCGGTCTGAGTCAGAACAATCAGAAAGGAAATTGAAATCCTGAATTAGGTTTTGGTGTTATCAGTAACCGCTGCACATGGGCGGCAGGATTTGTGTCATTTTCAAAGACGATTACCGTGTTGATAACACCGTTTGTTAAGTTGTCTACCTTAAATAGGCAAGCACCCATATCTCCGGCTCTCTGAGGCTCAAGAGACTGGTCTAGCTTAAACCTATATTTACTAAGGTCCTTATTGTAATTTCTAGAACTTGAGAGGGTTATATGTAAAAATAATTTTGTATAATTTTCAAAACACACCCCAAGTATTTAATTATCGTCTTTGGAGTTGTCATAGATATGGATTTTATATATGTGGCATTTCTAGTGAAAATAACCTAATTTCATAATATAGGGTATTTAATTGTAATACTGAACATGTATGGAATTTCATGGTATTTTCATATAAAGTGATTCTTTTGATATAGAAAAGTTGGAATATTTATATTATATCAAAAATAGATATTTTGATTCTATATATATATTTATTTATTTATTTATTTATATAAAATAATTTTAATTTATTATTTTTTTCTAGAAATCTCATTTTCTTAAGATATTTGTATTTTTAAATCCTTCGAGACCGAATGCTTCTTGCGGAGGTCTGAATCTCGCACTACTAAGTCCAGAGATATGCGACAATCTGCCACGTCCCAGTCGGTTCCCCAAAAATAGGTTTTAGCGGCGCTTTGCAAAGATTTGTAAAAATACGTAATCTTGTAGAAAACGGTTTTTATAAGTTAAAGGTAGTTTTGTGTAAAATGGTATTTCCCGAATCTATATTTCCCAAAAGGTATTGTGTTATGTTGTATATGAGTTTTGTGAGGAGGTAGGTCATTACCTCGTGATCTACTTAAACGTATAGCAAGATTAATGATGTTTTAAAGTCGAAACTAAATTATATGGTATTTTACTGAAAAAGTCTGATAAAAATTGAAATATACATTCTTTTGAAATGGAGTTTGTTCTATATTTTGTTAATGATTAATAGTCAATATGTAAGAGTTTTGTATGGTTGTGTTAAGGAAAATTGAACTTTACAAAGAAAACCGAATCGGAAGCCGGATTTAACTCTGCTTCCGTCGGGTTTTAGTTTTACAAAGTTTTAGTATGGAATAGAGAAGGGGGAGGAGGTACTTACAGGTTTATATTCAAGAGAAGAGGGAGAGGAATACGTAGGAGGCTCCGGTGCGTCGTTTCGTCCCCGGGAGCTCCTAGGGTCGTCGTCGGAATTTCGCCCTTTGCTAACTCCAATTGCACACTAAAATTCTAGAGAGTTTTCTTAAGAGTTTGGACAGAATTGTGAGTGAGGGGGTATGTTTAGGGGTGGTATTTATAGGGTAAAACTAGGGTTAAGGTAGGTGAAAGGGTGTGAAGAAAAAATGTATTAAATTATATTAAAAATTGGATTTATTGATATTTTGAAGGGTTCTGTTAATGTGCAGGATTTTTAAAGTGTACAGGGGAGTTAGGAAGATAAAAAGGCACAACTTTCATGTTGGGAGATCGGCGATCCGAGTCGGCTGAGTCGGGCCGGGTTGCCATCACCACGTGTCCGGTGTCGAGTCGTCTACCCCCTGGAACGGTTTGTTTTATATGTGAAGTGGAGTTTTTACGAGTTATGCACGTGGAGACCCTTGGACTTCTAAAAGTTTAAAACAAAACAATATTAAAAATAATGTAGGTGATGGAATTTGAACTCTGGTGCTTTGATTCAGCGGTGCAAGGTCTTACCTGTGAGCTACAAACTCCTTCTTACTATTAAAAAGCAAAACAATTACTTATAGTACTCACAGTAAATGCAAATACCTCAAGTATACATTAACTTTTAAACAAATTTTTGTACACTAAAATTGGAGTTGTTACAAGAATCAACTCGTTTTCTAGCACGCATCCTAGATTTGCGATTTCCTCAATGAGACTGATCATCTTTAAGATGTGCTCTCCTACAGGTGATCCTGGAGCTAACCTCATCTGGAATAATTTTCTTAAGGTCTCGTACCTTGTGATACGAGAGTGCTCTCCATACAAATCCTTGCAATAGAGAAAAATGGATTTGATGTCCATATTCTCGTGCTGCTTTTGGAGTTCATTATTCATGGACGTCAGCATGATGCACTTGGCTTTCTCGCTATCCGGTACCTAAGTTTTGCGGACCTCGATGTCTGCAACTGAGGAGTCTGGTCCTAAGACAGGGGGAGCAATACTGGTGAGGACGTATGCTACCTTGTCATAAGTAAGTGCAATGTTGACGTTCCTCGGCCAATTTTTATAGTTTGGCCCAGTCTGTGTATTTTTTTCAAGTAGTAATTTAAGTCCCGTCATGGTTGCTGCCAGAGAGAGAGAAAAAAGAAACACTCAGCGTATGCTCTTATAAGATTAGATTGGTTTATTATCTTATCTAACCAGGATGGCTCCCACTGTTTCCTCGAATTCTCCATCAAATCTTAAAAGGAGAATTATCCGGGATCATTTACACTTTACAAGTTCGCTAACCGCTCAGCCAGGTGGGTGTTGGTACTCCGAGGGAGGTTCCCCGTGCTCTCGCATGGACCTAATTAAAATAAACCTCGTTTCCGCAGAGGCGTAACCCCGTTAACACTTTCTAAACACCTAATAGGTTAGCTAATTGTGAAGTGAAAAGTATCTCTCAAGAGTAATCCTACTCATCAGTGGGATCGGGATCCAACTATCATTGTGTGATGACCTAGATGGAAGCCACTCTAGTCACCACACTCCAGAAGGTATGCTAAATCTGCAAGTTTCCTTTGTGTTTCAAACTCCCGATATGATTTTTGCCCCAAGCTCTTATGACCTTGACGAAGGTCAAAAAATCATAAGATGCAAGTTAAGTTCTTCCCGTCGTTGTCCTGATTAATTTAGACCCATCCGTACTCACTCTTGATGAAAGCCAACAAGGTTGTACGACTGCCCTAAACCAATGCATCTATCTATACTACAAACAAGCAACATACCCCTACCATTCACTATGCCTTAACGAAGGCCAACAAACATAGCATGAATATAATGTGCTACTCATTTGAAACAACGGAGGGCTACGGCTGGTTTTTGGAGAAAACCTTGAACGTAATGAATTTGATATCGTTGAAGGAACGATAGCTTTGAAAAGGAGTGGTTCAAACTCCGCCTTTTAAACAAGTGCTTTTGAAAAGAACCGAGTGGGTTTTCAAAATGTTCCAACATCTTTTTAGGTTTCTTATTTTGCATTAATGAGGATTAATGTGGTCCCATCATTTAATTCTTATCACACCAGAAAAGAACAAAAATAAAATGTACGTATATGCCATCTACATTCGCCACGGGGCCCCGTCATGCACCGTTAGGTTACTTAACTAACGGCAGAGCGAGAGCAGGACTAGCGCGGATGCAAAACATATACAATATCTACTAGTATATATATATAACCATTCGTCTCAGGCATCTAGAAAGATCAGAAGTAATTAGAGCTGTATGATATAAGCAACATCACAGAAAACTGATAAGCAACAAGAATAGCCAATAATTTTGGAGCCCCGAGTTTCATTTGAGCCATAAATGAAACTCAGCGTTTCCTGTCGTGTGGATAGCCTGTGCAATGAAAAACCTAGACCCCTACGAGCGCGGCAAGACATCCGCCAATCCCGGAAGCGATGTAACCCCAATCAACAAAGTGAGTGGGCCACCCAGCGCTTCATGAAATCTGGTAACTTGTGCACCCCGCCGTGGGTCATCCTATACCCCCTACGAGTGCGGCGAGTAGCCCGCCAATTCTAGAGTAAGGCACCCCTGTCTCAACACCATGAGATGGGGACCTGTTGCCCTCTAGAATACGGCTACTCGAGCACTCCTCCGCGGGGCAATCCTAGTACAGAAAAAGAAAAATATATACAACGGTGACATCGACCTCAACCCAGCCGTGTCCCGATAAAAGAATATACAAACGGATGGAAACGGCAGTTCACATGTCGAATGCTCGCCTCGTAATAATGAATATACAAATGAATTAACACTATACTACAACCATTGCACAATAGGCCATCCACCACGACAAATTATCCGTAACATCAGTGCAATCAGAGAACATCAACGCGAATATCATGTTCGTAAACCCGTCTGATTGTACATATAGCAATCAGTCGGGTTATACCACTCAATGGTATTCACGGACATAGAAACAAATACACAGAAAAACAAGAATTTAGTATTTCGATCAATTAAAACTTTCCTCTTTTACCCCCATCTACAAACCAGTACACAAACAAATCTAGGCAAAAACCAATATACTCAAAAATCACATCTTCATAAATATGAACCCCAGAAAAAATTTGGGGCAACGCAACCATAATTAGGCCTCGGATCCGCGGCCAAATGACCTATTTGGCCGTGGATTAGCAGTCTAATTTATTGATCGTTTGCTCAAAAAAAATTCTTGGCCTTAAAATAACCTGCACATATTTTTAAGGTGACTGAAAATATTTTTTGAACGCTTTTTAAAATTCGAACTGTGAGCATGTTTTGGTGATGCGACTCGGATAATTTCCGTCGATCGAAGTTCTAAACGTGTGCAAACTAGCTAGTTAAGTTTTATGGACCGGCTCTGATACCAATGTAAGTCTATTTTACATGTTCTACAAGGTTTGTAGAGAAGCGGAATTTCAAAACCCAGATTTTATGAGCATGCAAGAAAGACTTTTAACCAAGATCTACCACAAAACCCTAACTAGCTATACTACAAAGGTATTTATTCTACTATGTTAAAATTTTATACCTATCGTATTCGTGTCCTTCGGGTCTTGATTCCTCTTCTTAAGCTCCTTTTGGGTCTTTTGTGTAGTTTGATCGCCGGTCTCCTGGATCCTAAATGATCCACACGAAGATCCTAGGTTCAAGCTACAGCTTTCAAATGAAAGAAACTTAACTAACTAGATTGCTAATTTAGCTAGTCAAGGATGAGAGGAGAAGATTAGTGGTGATTTTTCTTTCTCAAAAATCCTTATTTCTCAACTCATGAGAATGATAGAATTTTGAAGAGGAGAAAGCAAAGAAGAGAGCATGGAAACTCAAGAAAGAAATGAGGTCAAGAAAAAAAAGAGCTAGCAACTATGAAGAATGGATAGTAAAACTAATATGAAGCCTTCTTGTTTCTTTTTAAAATTCTAGCCATACTTCAATAGTGATGGCAATAAATGCCCAAATCATCCCTCATCCCATGCTTCCTTTACACCTCATTTTTTATTTATCAATAAATAGAAAAATCCATATTATGAGGTGTCCCCTTCTAAAATGTATTTTGTATAAATACAAAATACTCTCTACAGTATATACATACCCATATTCGTATCAAAATACGAATACCCAAGAGATAAAATAACACCATTAAAAATAATACTAGTATTAAATCAATATCTGATTTAATGAACCGGCTTAATCCTAAGCCCGCTAGTATTAAAAAATCGTCCGATTAAATTCCGCGCAACTAGTACATGCAATCAATCGGAACTATGCACGTATAAACATACGGCCTCCACTCGTTTCGCTTGAACCAGAGAAACCTTCTGTGTGGGACTCTAAAGACTCAACAGTACGCCGGCAGTGGGTATAACCATAAGCGCGTCAGCGATACTAGCTGTACGTAACGGCTATCCAGGTACCTGTCAAAAAATAAGTCCGACGAGCAAACTCATCTGAACCCCTACTGAGCCTAACCGTGACAATATCCGTACATTCCGGTTTGTTCGTATGAGAGTACCACATACCGGGTCTAGGGGCGGTCAACGTCAGACCCCTACTAACCCTGATAAGTCATGCTGGTGTGGCTCAATACCATCCGAGAAATTACTGACCTAACTATCGGTAGTTCTCAACTGCCCTGGCAAGAGGCTTATAGCGTTGACCAACTAAACACAGTGCGATATCGACTCCCTATACCGGAAGAGACGAATCCCTAACAATTACCCACTACCTCCATGTGGCTCAAGACTGTACTTAATTAAAACCTGTTTGCACGACTCCTTTGAGTCGTGGTAAGCTAGTAGTTAAAACACAATGGGAACTCACATGAGACAAATGATGATCTTAAGTCTACAGACTACCTATACACATGCAACATAAGAACTGCCATCTGACGTTAGGTATAATACCATCCAGCAGTTCTCGGTGAGTCCGTCTAGTGTACCCATCCACAGTGAGCACATATATACAATCTTAGGTAAAACACACCAATGGCTGTGAGACTAATCATCGCCCCTCGTCGGGGTCTAGAAACGTATATGTTGGGGTAAAAATTTATACCCCGGTTGACCAAGTCAAAATCAAAGTCAACCCCAAGCCAAGTGGGCATATGCCCGAGTCGAGCCCGAACATGAAGTGGTCGGCCTCCCCCATGCCACAATAAAAATTTTGTGATAAATAATTTTGGTGTTTTTTATGAATAAATGTAAGAAAAATGGGCATAAAGCCAAATTTTTGTAAAACCCATGGCTCATGTGCAAAAGAAATAAGCACATGAGGTATGGGATGGGCAAAATGCCATTTTGTAAAGCCCAAGGGGCTATATGTAAAGTGTGTAGCCTATAAAGGTAAAGATGATGAAAATATCTCAACAACTTTTTCATTCTCTCAAACTCTAGGATTTTTGTGCCTCCTTCTCCTTCCTCAACGTTCTAAACCTTCTTCCCCTTTTCTGAATTAAATGAGTTTTACTCTTTCTTTTCCAAAAAGAAATAGTTTTTCACCACAAAACCCTTGAAGGGGAACGCGGATCTTCCATCAAATCTCTAAAAGGGGAGATTTATAAAATCTCGCCCTCTTTTCTCCAAGATCCAGCCAATAAAGAGGAGGAAGAAGGAGACCCACCTCCAAAAAACCCACTTCGGGGAAGATCCAGGGCCCAAGGGAGAAGAAAGGAGTCCCCTTTCATCAGCTCCGAAAATATCTTAGGAGTTTAACTCCTCACACACACACACACACACACACACACACATATATAAAATAATAAATCTTTCTTTTTGGGAGTACAACTCCCAGTGCAGGGGCTAAGCCCCTTTGTCCTCTTTGTCAGGAGTTCAACTCCAAAAGTCAATCGGGAGCACAGCTCCCAGTGCAGAGACCAAGTCCCTTTTGCTGCTGACGCCCAGCGCCCGCGTGCCAAGCACGTGAGGCTCCCGCGTGCTAGGCACGTGAGGCGCTGGCACCCACGCGTCCTTTGGACGCTATTCTTCTTTTTTTATATACACACACACTCCACAACACTGTCCCCGTTAGAAAAAAACTTCTAACGGGGCGCTGTCCCGCATCCCGCAAGGGGCTGCTAGCCACCTTGACCCCCAGCCCGCTATCCGGGTAGCGGGACCCCCGTAAAACTCTGCGGGCCCCCCGATATATCCAATACCCCTCAAGGCATACATACGCACACTGCACATTGAGTTCGCATGACCTGTTTGACCCGTCAATCGGAGGTTCCTTCGCTCTAAAGGCGAGGGGTAATTAACGGTAGCTTAGTCCGCGGCTGCCGGAGATTCAGATCCCTACAATTAATAAACCCCGTTCTGCCTTAGGCAGGGGGAATCTGTATACGCCTGATAAGCGACGCGTATTTCCGTCTTAATGGGGTGACAAAAAACACCCTACAGATTCTGGCACGCCCAGTGGGACCTTTCTCTCCTCCCATATATCGGGTCAAGTGTTCATGTGAACTCACTTAACATATATACCGACGTTTGTACTGAAATAATGTTTTTTCCGTGCAGCAATCAACTTTCAACGACGATGTCAACTTCCGACGCGATCCCGATCCAGTACGTGGTCAAGATCAATGCCCGCGTGGTTCTCACTGCAAGTCTCAGCCGGCAATGGGAGGAGCCACCCCGTCAATTGGTTCCGTCATCAACTATCCTGCCAGAAGCGCTCATCTGGCGGAGGTCACGGCAAACCAAGCGGCCAAACCGACCTTAAGGGGTAGGAGGCCGAATGTTGTAGTCGCTAAAGCATCCCGCCCCAAATGCAAATCTGTATTCGAACGGCTCTCTACTGTTCTAACTGGGGGCAAGGCCGTCAACACCAATGAGGCCACAAAGCAGCTCCAGCAAGCTCAGACGTTGCCCTTGACGATCGAGCGAGCAGGTATATTCTCTGGACTCTCTGTCAGTCGGTCTATGATGTTGTCCCGAAGGGCCGAAACCTGCCAAGTGCTCAAAACAGAAAGGTTGAGAAAGAAGCGGCTTAGGTATCAAGCCAACAAAAGGGCCAGGAATTCGGCCAAGTGGAATCTTATGAGGATCCATGAGCAGGGTCACCCCGCAACGACGGCTGAGTCGGCCGTAAAAGTCAGTAATTCTTTTGAACCCCTGAAATGGGTTCAGAAAAATGCCATGACCGATAGAATCAAGAAGACAGCGGTCCGAACGATGCTACAAAGAGACGTGTGCCAGCCCCAACGGAGAAAGCATGACACTGTCTCTTCAAGAGTCTATCAGGCGATGAAAATCCTCTCGATGAGGCTGATAGGCAGAAGGACCCCTCAGTCCATGTGGAGTCAAGCTCGGACAGCGAGGAAGAGCCGACTTTCCGCCCTAGGACCACAGAGCAAGAGCTGCTTCAAGAGCTTCGAAAGCAGCTCAGGAGCAAAGATAAAGAGATGGCCAAGCTCTATTCGAAAATTGATGACCTAACAAACGTTGTGATGCAGCTCACGGATCAAATTGCTCGAGCGCCTCACAATCAAGCACAAGTCTCTACCCTTGAGCCGGGTGATGACAACCCGAATCGACCGATGCCTGTCCCCTTGGGTCCAAAATTAGGCGAGCCGTACGAAAGCCGGCCGCATTCCGCTTCCGGGGACGCCTTGGCTCCAGATAGCACCATCCCGTTAACACAAGATCAAATAATGGATTTGGTCACTAGCAAGGTTAGAACATTGGTAGCCGAAGCCGAAGCTCAGAAAGAAATCGGCAGTAGTGGACGGTCGTATCCCGCACAGTACGATCTGATCAAGTTTCCAAGCGGCTACGTCATTCCTAAGTTCGGAAGATTTGACGGGATGAGAAACGCAAATCAGCATGTCGCCCACTTTAAAGTATCGTGCGGAAACACAGGGGGCAATGACGCGCTCCTTCTTCGTCAGTTTGTCAACAGCCTAACCGGTGTCGCTTTCGACTGGTACGCGAGTATACCAGACGGGTCCGTCATTACCTTTGCCCAAATAGAGTCTCTGTTTCGGCAAAAGTTCATGAGTGTCAGTGATAAAATCTCCATTGCTGACCTTGTGAGGACCAAGCCGGGGAAGAATGAAAGCAACACCGACTTTATCGCCCGATGACATAATCTCAAGGTCAAGTGCGAACCGCCGCTGGAGCAGAACCAGTCCGTAAGCCTTCTCATTAGGAACCTCAGCAACTGGATAGTCCCATTCTTGTGTACAGCAGGCCTCAAGACGTTTCAGGAGCTAACCAAGAAAGTCCAAATGCTGGAATGCTCGAAGCAAGAGTCTACCCCAGACTCTCCGAGAGACAAGACTTGGAAAAACAAAAGTGACAACAACCATAGAAGCGGGAATTCCAGCATTACCAATGTCTTCAATGCGTCCGACAATGAAGAAAAGCGAAAGGCAGGCGATTCCAAAACCAACCGGTCTCAAAAGCCATTGCTGGAAGGAGAAGGGCCTTCCTTAGATAAGAAAAAGAACAAGGTTTACTCTTTCAGAAGGGACAAGGTCCGCAAGATATTCAAAGATGCCTTGAAAAATGGTCTACAATTGTCGGAGTCGAAGAGACCCCATGAAGCAAAAATGACCGACAATCCTGTGTATTGTCCGTACCACAGAGTAGTGAGCCATGCGATCGAGAATTGCTATATCTTCAAAGACTGGGTCGAGAAGCAGTACAAGACTGGAGAGATCGAGCTGTCCAAGAGTGTGTTGGTGAATAATCAAGTTGCAACCACCAACTTTATACAGACAGAAGCTGAAGCCTTCTGGAAGCAGACAGCTGAACCCGCTGCTCTGAGAAATGAAACTGACTCACCGCAGCCTCCATGGAGTACACATATATCTAATAAGATGAAGAAGATGCTAAGATTACTTTGGAAAGAGCCCAGAACAGAATGGGAAGGGCAGAAGAGGCCCACCATTCCAGCTACCAATTCGACTCAATCAGGCTCAAAATCCAAAAATCACAAGAAGAAGAAAAGTGTAGCTCGACGCGAAAAAGAGTCTGCAGGGAGATCGACCATTCAAAATATATCGATTCCCTCGAAGACTATGAACAGAAGGAAAGAACTCTGATTCAATTGAAGGAGTTCCTCCCTGTAGAAGCGGCTAAAATTCTGGAGGAGTTAGAAGAACACTCCAATGAAGAGATCCCTATAGTGATCTGCTACGCCATCCATCTTGGCAGCGACTCTGAGGAGGAGCTCTATTTTCCCGAAGAGGATGAGGAGCTCGCCACAAAGGCCAACCAAATCTAGCTCAGAAGCGGCAGGGCTCTGCTGCCAAATCAGGGCAACGCCCCAAAAGTAAAGGAAAAACATGTGGCTAATGAGGAAGATGGCAGATGACCGGCTAATGAAAACTCAAGTCCTTCCTCAGTGGACTACAATGTCTTGGCTCATCTCCGGAAGCTTCTGTCTCTCCTGAGAATTTACGATGCATTGGTCCTATCTAAAGAGCTTAGAGATGTTCTCATTCACGCTTTACAAAACCCCGAGCGGTATCAGGCTCGCTTTGCAGAAATTAATATGAAAGAAGCCTAGTACGCTCTGCATGCCGCCGCTGTCACGTTTAAGGACGAAGACTTGCTACTGGGAATGGCTGAGCATAATCGGCCGCTTTACGTGACAGGATACAGCGACGGAGACCGGATTAATCGCATATTGATTGATCCAGGATCCTCAGTGAACATCATGAACTTGCGGACTCTGAAGAGTCTGTCAATGGACGTCTGACACCCGTCAAGGGAAAGAATTATCATTCATGGCTACAACCAAAATTTCCAGCAAGTTCTGAGATCCATAGCTCTGCCAATCAAATTTAGGGATATGCAAACCGAAGCTAAGATATACATGATCGACGCTGATACGTCTTATAAAATTCTCTTGGGACGGCCGTGGATCCACGATTACGACATCGTTCCGTCAACTCTCCATCAATGCATGAAGTATACTAAAAATGGCGAAGAAAGACGCATTGATGGAGACATCCAGCCGTTCGGTGTGCATGAAGTCCGATATGAGGATTCTTAGTATTTTATGAAGCCCCAAAATACAGAGCCACAGCTGACCAAAGACAGAACGGTCCCGAAACTCAAAGGCAAATCTGAGCCGGCTGTCACTTTCAAAAGAAAAAACCCTCAAGTGCGTCCGCGTTTCAGCAGTGACACTGATGAGTCGGACGTTGGAATTCCGTCCTTCCGTAAAACTCGCCCTCATGTCGGTAGCGATACGGACGAATCTGATACTGAAGACCCATCCGACAGCAAAATCCTCCCTCGTTTAAGCAGCGACACTGAAGATTCGGAGGAAGAAGACCCGCCCTGCAACAGCTGTGCAGACTGGGCCCCCACGTAATGAGCAAAACTACTAGAGACCTTCGAAATTGCAGAAGGGTCCCAAGCCGTCACAAGGGTGCTGGAGCAGATGTGCAAAGAGCTCGATGCATTGTCGGTCTCCACCGTGGACCAGCTAAAAACTTTCTACGTTCCCGGAAGGAAAAGCGGACAGAAGGGCATCCTGTTTTATGGGTCAAATCCTGTTGTGCACCCGGACGATTTGTCTGTCGCGTGCCTTCCTTATGAGAGAGGCATAAAAGCCGTCCTCAATTCCAAATACTATGCGCCCGAGATGCGGGAATATTTCAAAAGGTGCGGGTGCCGGTTATATCAAACGGAGGCCGAAGCAAAGTTTTATGAATGGCTATGGCATCCACCTCAGGTCCGAGCACTTATCGATGGATGAATTCTAGATAGACGGGGCATAGGTTTCATCCAACCTGATTCCAAGGCATGCTACATGATCCATGTTGGTGAAGCCAGCGAAAGGTCAAATGATGATGATGAGATAGCCGAGCCAGAAAAAGCTCCTCAAGAGCTCGAAGATGGCGAACAAGCAACCTTCGATGAGCTAACCGAGATCGATTTGGGAACGCCTGATAATTCAAGACCGACCTACATCAGCTCACTCTTGTCAGAGAAAATGAAAGAGCGGATAATTGCCCTGCTGCATGAGTTTGCCGACTGCTTCGCATGGATGTACAAAGAAATTCCTGGCCTCTCCCCTGAAGTGGCCGTGCATAAGCTGGCTATATCTCCTGATGCCAAGCCTGTCAAACAAGCTCCTCGAAAATGAGAAGGGAGCTGGAAGAAAAGGTCATCGAGGAAACTAAGAAACTTATCGATGCTGGCTTCATCAGAGAAGAGAAATATGCAGACTGGATCGCATGCATTGTCCCTGTAAAAAAGAAAATGGGCAGATCCGGGTTTGTGTCGATTTCAGGGACCTTAACGAGGCATGCCCTAAAGATGATTTCCCGCTTCTGGTCATGGAAATGATGGTCGATTACACCTCAAATTACGAGCTGTTCACCTTCATGGACGGTTCGTCTGGGTACAATGATTGGTAGAGTTTTGCGTGCTTAGTTTATTAATCAAGACGGTTTCGCTTGTAGCTAGCCGGTTGAGTACGGGTCGTCCGCAGGGAGATGGGAATCTTTTTCTATGTGCTTTAACGAGTTAAATTCAAATGTCCAGGTTTGTTTTTAGATTACTTATGTGCTAAAATGATATATAAAGAGAGCTTGTTAGGATTAGGATTAGGTTAGTTTGAGTTAGGAGTCGCTCACTTCTTTCATTGCCACTCTTAATATCGGTGTTACGGTAAACGGCAACAACGGGGATTAGCACGACTAGGAAGGAACTTGCGAGTATAAGCTAGGCTTTCCAACGCTTAAGTTCTTCCTTTTGGTGCTTGTCCGTCCGTTCTTGGCTCTTAGCCTTAACCTCCGGTTAATTCAACCACAACCGGTCTCACTAAGGAATCACCGCTATCATGTAGGATAGGGTGCCGTAGGGAGCGGATTGTGGTTGAATTAACGGGAGTCCGAATTAAGATGTTGGGCAAGAAAAGAGTGAGAGAGATTTCCTTCTCTTTGTAAGTGCACGGCGGCGCCCCGGCCGTCATTCCGACGGCCAAATGCGGAAACGGTGATAAACTTTTAATTTGCGAACTTAGCAAACCGGCACCACCGCGCACTAAACCCCGGATCGGGCCATTAAACTAGATCTAGCAATTACAAGAAGGGGAAGAGATATACCGAATGATCCGAGTCCTCCGGTCTTCTCCTCGTCGTCCCGATCTCCTGCGGAAAATCCGGTCGTCGCCTCCTCGCCGGAAGGGCACCACATCGCCTGTATCTTTTACGGGCTCCCACCTCAATACCGAGACAACTCGGGCGCGAAGTAGGCTAGCCGACGCGTCCAAGATTTGCTGTAGAATGTGGTGTAGATTAGTTGTCTCTTTGGGGTTTAGGAGGTTGCCATGTTGGAGGAATTTTGCACAAAGATATTCATGGATGCTTGAAGAAAAATGGAGCATCCTTTGGAAAAATGAGCTCGGCCAAAACTAGTATATAGTGCTCTGTGGAATTAAGTATGAAGAGTGCACCAATGAAACCATGTAAAAGGAAATTTCCCTTCACAAATCAACAGTGCACACACACACAAATGGGGGGGGCCACGAAATTAGCAAGCAAGGAATTTCCCACACAAATTAAACCTCACACCATTCCTGAACAGTGGCCGGCCCAAATCAGGGTGGTAAAAAAAGGAATCTTTTAGCATGATGGAGAGAAAAAATAAAAGAGAATAGATCAAATCAATTTCCAATCCATTTCTAATCTCATAATGGCAATGGAATGACCATAAAAGAATCTCATGATGATGAAGCTATTTTACAAGAAAGCCCTCCACAACTAAGTTAATTGCAAACTTGCAATTAACCCCCTCCAACGAAAAGTCCGGCCGAGAAGGAATAAAAGAAAACTGGCCGGAACGGAATGCAAACTGGCAACCTCAGAAAACCGATCCCGTAATAAATTACAGGAAAACCCCGCTACTGCAAATACATGCCCGCATTTGTATTCCGTCCGGATACAAATGCAATGAGACAAAATCTACACTGTACTATACTAGGATCCGGCTTAAACCAAAGCCGGCTAGTAATATCCGTCCGATCCTGATCCGTGCAATACCGCACGTATCTGATCTAACGCTGCCATATAACCATACGGCCACTAGTACAAACTGTCCGATCCTGATCCGTGCAATACCGCACGTATCTGATCGGACCCTGCCATATCTCCATACGGCCTCTACAGCGTTTCGCCCGAAAGCTTGAGTAACTGAAAGTGTGGTGGACTCTAAAGACTCGTCAATACTATGGCTGTGGATTTAACCACTAGCACGTCAGAGGTATAAGCCAATACGTGACGGGCCACCAGCTATTGACCAAAAGGGACGTCGATGAGCGAACTCATCCTGACACCCTACTGAGCCTGTCAGTGACAATATCCGTACAGTCCGGTCCGTTCGTCTATGAGCATCGCATGTCGGGCCTAGGGGGTTGGTAAAAGTCAGACCCCCAAAAGCGGTACAAGTCGTGTCGGAGTGCAGCCCAGAACACCCTGAGATACTACTGGAATACCTACCAGTAAATCTCCTGCCTTGGCCAAGGACTTTTCATGTTCTGGCTCTCCTAGACACAGCGCGACCTCACCCCTAATACCGGGAGAGACGAACCCCTGAAGATCCGCTCACTGCCTCCATGTGGCTCGGGACTGTACCCAACTAAAACCTGTTTGCACGACTCCTTTGAGCCGTGGTAGGGTAGTAATCAAAGCACAGTGGGAACTCACACGAGACAAATGACGATCCCCAGGTCGATGAACTTGTAAGTCGATGTAGTACACCCCAGTACTTGTGGGGAGGCGGAATTTACAAAAACAATCAAGTTTAAGGAACGAACATCGACTAACCGCTTAAATCGAAAGCTAAACTATAAATAACCGTACACAAAGATTTTCTTATCACTTGTGATTAGGGATTATACCTATCGAAACTAGTCCTTCGTCTTTGTGTCCTCCTTTGTTCTCCTCGACCTTCTCTAGGTAGTAGACGATCCACCCGAGAGCAAAACACCAAGCTACACCTCTAACTTGAGGTAACTAATCAACTTTGATTACTAATCAAAGAAGAAAGGATGATAAAGAGTGAAGGTAATGGATGTTTAAGTCTAACTAAACCTTTGATCTCAACACATGAGGATTAAGGATTAGTTTCTTGAAGATGAGAGCTTGAGGAGAGAGAATATGAGATAAGATAATGAGAGAAGAGAGAGAGTGTATCATAATAGATTATGAAGCATTCTTATTTTAAGAATAATGAATAAAAGAAATGAATAAGCATGCTTCATAAAATATCTAGTGGTGATTCATTAGCATGAGTCATTAAGCAATAAATGTGCATTAATGAAATGAATGAATCACCACCATGACTCACAACCTCATCCAAAGTAACCTCCTTAGTCACATCTTCTAGAAGCTTCTCGTATAATTACGAGAACGCCCCTCCAATCCGCAAAAATACGGAAAAACTTTAGACTGTAAAAATCCAATAACCGGATACCAGTAACTGGCTTAAACCAAAGCCGACTGGTAAAAACTGTCCGAAAGTCGTACGTGCGTAAACGCACGTATGCGTCCGAACCCTTTGTCGCAAAACCATGCAACCTCTATATCGTTTCGCCTGGAGTAGGAAACTCTCTGTGTGGGACTCTAGAGACTCGACTACTACGCTGGCAGTGGGTTTAACCACAGACCGCAAGCGGCACTAGCTGTACGTAACGGTCCCCAGGTAGTTGTCGATAAGAAGGCCGATGAGAAAACCCATCCGAACTCCTACTGAGTCTGATGTGACAATCTCCATACAGTCCGGTCCGTTCGTCCAAGACTATCGCATATCGGGCCTAGGGGGCGGCAAGCGTCAGTCCCCTAATAGCGGTATAAGTCGTGTCAGAGGGAAGCCCATTACACCCTGAGAAACTACTGGAACCTACCAGCAAATCTCGCTTGCCCTGGCCAGGGACTTTGCGTAATGGCTCTCTGACACAGCACGATATCTACTCCTAATACCGGGAGGGACGAATCCTGTCTAACCGCCACTGCCTCCAAGTGCTCGGGACTGCACCCAACTGCTACCTGTTTGCACGACTCCTTTGAGCCGTGGTAGGGTAGCAATCTAAGAACAATGGGACACACTCGAGGCGAAGTAGCAGTGTCAAGTCTGCGGACTACGCTGTACTCATGTCACCTGGGAACTGTTTACTGACGACTGGTATCAAACCAACCAACAGTTCCCTGTGAGTCCTGTCCGGTGTACCCGTAACCTAACGAGCACCTGTGTACTATCTCCAGTACGACGTACTGACGGCTGTGGGACAGACCATCTCCCCAACTGGGATGAGAAGCGTACACACTAGTCTACTCCGGAGTATCGATGCTCTGTCTCGATAATCCAACGACCAGGGACCAGAATAAGGATGTGCTTGTAGACTACCCAGCCCCCACTAGTGTGACTGCCATCACAACGCTGGTAGACAAGCAAGATCCTAAGAGCTCTATCAATACGTACACTCACATATTAAGATAGAAAAACCAAGTAGCATACTACCATGTTTAGCAAGACTGTTATATACATGTGAATATCCCAAGCTTCCATTAAGTAATATACAAGCTAGTATGATACAGTAATGGCCTTCTAGGGCATAAACACTAACAATCTCCCACTTGCACTAGGGCCATGTACTGGCATATCGTAGACCAATGATCTCGAGTAGCCTCTCGAACTGAATCTGAGGAAGGGCCTTCGTGAATGGATCAGCAATGTTCTCTTCTGAAGCAACTCTCCGAACCTCGATCTCCTGACGATCAATGATCTCCCTGATCAGGTGATACCGCCTCAAGATGTGTCTGGACTTCTGATGGGACCTTGGTTCCTTCGCTAAAGCTATAGCTCCGTTGTTGTCGCAATACAGAGGTATTGGATCAACTATGGTAGGAACAACCTGAAGTTCTGTTAGGAACTTCTTCATCCAGACTGCTTCTTTTGCGGCATCGCAAGCAGCTATATACTCCGCTTCCATCGTCGAGTCAGCAACGGTGTCCTGCTTGGAGCTCTTCCAGCACACCGCCCCTCCATTGAGGGTAAAGACATAACCCGACATGGACTTGGAATCGTCCTTATCACTCTGGAAGCCGGAATCAGCAAAGGCCTCCAACCTGAGGTCTTTTCCGCCGTAAACCAAGAACATCTCCTTAGTCCTCCTCAGGTACTTGAGAATGTTCTTTACTGCTATCCAGTGTTTCTCCCCTGGGTCTGACTGATACCGGCTTACCACGCTCAGTGCGTAAGCTACATCTGGTCTGGTACACAACATCGCATACATTATAGAGCCTACCGCAGAAGCGTAGGGTATAATAGACATGCGTTCCCTTTCCAAATCAGTCTTGGGAGACATCTCTTTGGAGAGGGTGATTCCGTGACAAGCCGGTAGATTACCGCGCTTAGAATCTTCCATACTGAATCTTTTCAGTATAGTGTCGATATACCTGGACTGCGAAAGTCCCAACATCCTCTTGGATCTATCACGATAGATCCGGATCCCCAGAATGTAAGAGGCATCACCCAGGTCTTACATGGAGAACCTGTGTGACAAGAATCCTTTGACAGATTGTAGCATAGGAATGTCATTTCCTATCAATAGAATGTCATCCACGTACAAGACGAGGAATACGACACTTCTGGCCACAACTTTACTATATATGTACGGTTCATCTGGATTTTTGATAAAGTCATATTCTTTGACTGTCTCATCAAAACAGATGTTCCAACTCCGCGATGCCTGCTTTAGTCCATAAATAGACTTAAGCAGCTTGCATACTTTCCTGCTGCTCCCACTCTGATTGAAACCCTCTGGTTGATCCATATAGACGCTCTCTTCTAAATTTCCATTCAGAAAAGCCGTCTTTACGTCCATCTGCCAGATTTCATAATCATGGAAGGCAGCAATAGCAAGAAGGACCCGAATGGATTTGAGCATAGCCACTGGAGAAAATGTTTCGTCATAGTCCAAACCAGGTCTTTGACGAAAACCCTTTGCAACAAGTCTAGCCTTATAGGTTTCCACCTGTCCATCTACACCAATCTTTTTCTTGAAGATCCATTTGCATCCTATGGGTCTTACCCCATCTGGAGCAAAGTCCAAAGTCCATACTTTGTTGGTGTACATGGACTCCATTTCGGTCCGCATTGCATCTAGCCATCGTACCGAGTCGCCGCTCTGGATGGCCTGCTGGAAGTCAGTAGGTTCATCATCATCTATGATGCAATCCTCTCTATCCCCGTCTATGAGAAAACCGTAGTATCTCTCAGGCGGATGAGACGGCCTACTACTCCTGCGGAGGGGTGCGGGAATGTTCTGTTCTTCTTGAACTTCTGGTTCTAGCAGACTTTCAGTAGCAGCTTGTGGTTCTGGAATTTCTTCCAGTTCTATTTCGCTCCCACTTGATTCCTTTTCTAAAAACTGATGTTCTAGAAAATGGGCATTACGAGAAACAAATACCTTCTGTTCCTCTGCGTAATAGAATAGATATCCCCTGGAGTGCTTTGGATATCCCACAAACAAACACTTTACTGATCGTGCCTCGAGCTTGTCCACATGCTGCTTTTTAACAAAAGCTGGACATCCCCAAATCTTTATATACTGTAGATGAGGTTTCTTCCCACTCCACATCTGATATGGAGTGGTAGGCACAGTCTTGGTAGGTACCATGTTCAAAAGATATGCCGCTGATTCTAGCGCATGTCCCCAGAAAGATCGCGGTAACTCAGCATTACTCATCATGGATCGTACCATATCCAATAGGGTTCGATTCCGTCTCTCCGATACACCATTATGCTGTGGAGTGTACGGAGGAGTAAGCTGAGAGAGATTTCCTTTCTCTTTTAGGAAACCTAGGAACTCGGCACTCAAGTATTCTCCACCTCGATCAGATCTAAGTGTCTTAATACTTTTGCCTGTTTGGTTTTCCGCTTCACTCTTGAATTCCAGGAATTTCTCAAAGGCCTCTGATTTATGCTTCGTTAAGAAAACATATCCATACCTAGAGAAATCATCTGTAAAAGTAATGAAGTGGGAATAACCACCTCTTGCATGTGTAGACATTGGACCACATACATCGCTGTGTATGAGTCCTAAGAGCTCGCTCGCTCTTACTCCTTGTCCAGTAAATGGAGTCTTTGTCATCTTTCCTTTGAGACAGGATTGACAAGTGTCATAAGATTGATATTCGAACGAGTCCAAATATCCTTCTCTATGCAACTTAGTCAACCTTCTCTCATTGATGTGACCCAGTCTACAATGCCATAAGAAAGCTTTATTCAAATCTGGAGACTTTCTTTTTAGTGTGTTCTGGACATTGAAAATTTGGAGTTGGTTTAAAACATATATGCCGTTATTTAGAGTACCGGACCCAATCAAACCATGATTAAGGTGGATGTTGACAACATCTCTTACAAACGTGAAATCATAACCTTTATTTGATAACAAGGAAACTGATATGATATTACACGTTAAGCTGGGTACAAAATAACAGTTATGTAAAACCAAAATGTGTCCACTCTTCAATCCTAGGTGATAATCCCCGACGGACGCAGCTCCCACGCTAGCTCCGTTAGCAACCCTGAGGATCATATCACCTTCCTTCAGCACTCTACGGTTTCTCAGTGCCTGCAATGAATTGCAAATATGAGATCCTGATCCGGTATCCAATACCCAGGAAGTAGAGTTGATCGACAGACAATTCTCAATTACAAACACACCTGAAGTCGAAACCACAGCTTGCTTCGGTTCCTGGTTCTTGGCGTTCCACGCCTTGCAATCCTTCTTCCAGTGCCCTTTCCTGTGACAATGGAAGCACTCATCCTGGCCAACTATCGGTACTGCTTTCTTTTTCTTTCCCTTCCCTCCCACCTTACTAACACCTCCTCTAGGTTTGGGTGCGGCCTTCTTCTTCCTTCCTTTGGCCCTAGCCTTGGACCCGGAAGAAGATGAACCGCCAACAAACATAGCGGGTGTTTCCCTTGCCTTCTGCAAGGTGCCCTCCGCACTCCTTAACATGTTCAGGAGTTCCGCAAGTTCAACTTCTTTTCCTTGAAGATTGAAGTTGAGGATAAACTGGGCGTAGGTGGGAGGAAGGGACTGGAGAACAAGGTCTGTATAGAGCTCATTATCCAAAGTCGTCCCAAGGTCTGCGAGCTCTTCTATATAGCCAATCATCTGTAGGACATGTTCACCTACCGATGATCCGACAGCCAACCTCGCTCGAAACAATTTCTTAGAGGTCTCGTATCTTGCTATACGAGATTGCTCTCCATAAAGTTCCTTTGTATGGAGAAATATGCCATCAAGGGACATATCCTCGTGCCTCCTCTGATGTTCATTGTTCATCGAGGCAAGCACGATGCACTTGGCTCTCGCGCAATCTAAATCCCAGGTTTTGCGGATTTCCTTATCCGCATTACTGGATTTGGGACCAGGGACAGCAGGTGCCGTAGCGGTGAGGACGTACCCCAGTTTGTCATAGGTCAAAGCCATCTTGACATTCCGCAGCCAATCTTTATAGTTTGGCCCCGTCAGTATATTTTTCTCTAAAAGTAACTTAAGTCCAGTCATTTTCAGGGTCGCTGCAATTAGGAGAGAGAGAAGAAAACTCTTTAGCATGACGCTCTTGCAAGTTTAGAGTGGTTTTTAATTTATCTAAACTGGATGGCTCCCACTGTTTCTTGAATCCTTCCTCAAACCATAAAAGAAGAATTAGCCAAGACTATTCTCACCGTACAATACTTGCTTAACCGTTCAGCCAGGCCGGTGTCGATACTTCGAGGGAGGTTTTCCAACGCTTTCGCGAAGTTCCTTAATTAAATAACCTCTTTTCTCTGGGGGTGTAACCCCGCTGACACTTTTCTGGACACCTACTAGGTTTATAGCATTGATCGTTAAGTGACGAATATCCTGATAAGTATCAAATACTCACAGTAGGATCGGGATCCAAATATCATCGTATGATAATGTTGAAGGAATCCTACCAACATTCATCAAACTCCAAATGGTATGCATCTCTTTGCAAATTTCAGTTTCTTTAGAAATTCCCGATATAAGTTTTTGCCCCATGCTCTTATGACCTTGGCGTTAGGTCAAAATGTCATAAGTCACATGTCAAGTTCTACCCATCATTATCTTGTCAATTTGAACCCATCCGTATATATCCTTGACGTTCGGCCAAAATGATAATACGACTGTCCCAAACTAACTCATCTATCTATGCAACAAATGAATATCCAGCAGCTACCAAACACTATGCCTTGGCGTTAGGTCAAAATACATAGCTTGAATACTACTGAATACCCAGATGAAATGACGGAGGGCTACGAATGGTTTTGGCGAAACCGTGAACGTAGTGAACTTGATATAACCGAAGGAACCTGATAGCTTTTAAAAGGAGTGGTTAAATCTCCGCATTTAAAAATATCTGTTTTAAAAATAACCGAGTGGTTTCTTTTAAATTGTTCCAACGATTTAAACTTTGGTTTGTTTTACTTTGCATTATAGATAATGCGTCCCATCATTAACCTATCATTGCAGAAAACAACGAAAATACAACGTCCTCTTATGCCATCCGCATTCGCCACTGGGTCCCGTCATCACCCGTTAGGTTACTTAACTAACGACAGAGCGGGGGCTGGGCTAGCGCGGGTGTAAAACATAAGTGACGTCTAAATAGCTACAATAAATATAGATATTTTACATTCGTCTGACGCAATGATATTCATTCCAGAACACAGATAAACAATATTGGATTTGCAAGCAATCTGTATTTCTTTTGAGCCTGCAAGAAAAGACAGATTACACAGTTGTGATGAATAGCCGTTACCCCACCCTCGACCCCTACGGGTACGGCAAACTACCCACCCGGCAGTCTGTGTACCCCACCTTGGGTCAGTCCTAGGAGCAAAAACAGTAAAATGAAATAATACAACGGTGGCTACAACCGCAACCTGGAAGTGCCCCGCGAAAATAATATTACAACAAATTACATTTACAACAAATGAATTAAACAATAACCCATTGCTAACCCCGGCTATACACCACAACAGTCCAATACAGTTTATATGCACAAACAGATATAACCATTTCAGAAATGTGCAACCCCCTGCCAACCGACATACTAGCAGTTGGGGGAGGTTTACGAACACATTAAACAATCACAGATATAATCCAATATGCAAATACTGTACAATTTCGATCGATTAAACAACATCAATATTGCTCCAAAATCTGCTCTGTTAAACAGTAACCTGAGCAATTATTAAATATTCCAGAAAACCCCAAATGTCACAGGGGACCCACACACGAAATATGAGTCCATGACTCGGCAACTCGGCCGCGGAAGCGCGGCGGATCGGTGGGATCCGCCGCCCTTCCGCGGCGCTTTAGCCGAGTCATGGGCTCGAATTTCTTGGGTGTTCTCCTGGACTCCTTTCTAGCTTTCTGAGCACACCTGAAAAAATTTTGGACTTCATTTTAAGTTCAACAGAAACTGAAAATATTTAGGGTTTTCCGGCTTCGATTTTTCGTTCGAAATTCGTACAAATTTGCAATTAAGTTATTTATTGTTTAGCGAGGCTCTGATACCACTGTAAGTCGATGTAGTACACCCCAGTACTTGTGGGGAGGCGGAATTTACAAAAACAATCAAGTTTAAGGAACGAACATCGACTAACCGCTTAAATCGAAAGCTAAACTATAAATAACCGTACACAAAGATTTTCTTATCACTTGTGATTAGGGATTATACCTATCGAAACTAGTCCTTCGTCTTTGTGTCCTCCTTTGTTCTCCTCGACCTTCTCTAGGTAGTAGACGATCCACCCGAGAGCAAAACACCAAGCTACACCTCTAACTTGAGGTAACTAATCAACTTTGATTGCTAATCAAAGAAGAAAGGATGATAAAGAGTGAAGGTAATGGATGTTTAAGTCTAACTAAACCTTTGATCTCGATGAACTAACCTGTACACATGTCACCTGGGAACTGCTATCTGACGTCAGGTATAAGACCAACTAGCATGTTCCCGGCGAGTCCTGTCCGGTGTACTCATAACCCAATGAGCACCTGTATACATCTTAGGTGATCCAACTGACACCAATGTCTTATGAGACCGGCCACCGCCCCTCGTCGGGGTCTCGACTGTATACACTAGTCTACTCTGGAGTATCGATGCCCTGTCTTGAAACTCCTACGACTAGGGACCTTTTAAGGATGTGCTTATAGACTACCAGCTCCCATGTATATGATCGCCCTCATACTGCCGGTAGTCAAGCAAGAATCCTAGGGGCTCTATCAACATGCAATAGCGACATGTCAGGTCACCTAAAGGAGTGCACGATGATAAAGGTAAACCAGATAGCATACTATCATCTCGAGTAAGACTGTCCTCCCGGGATAGGTCCTCCCTCAATCATTGCAATCACGTGCCTGTGATGTAATAATTGACTCTGAGGGCACTATCTCCAACAATCTCCCACTTGCACTCAAGGCTAATTATTGCGATGTCGCATACTCACAGCCCGTGTGATACCGAACACCCAACTCCTCTACAAGTCAGTCTCACAAAGCTCGTTTGCGAAACTATTGCGTTCGAGGAATAGCCTCAGTGAGTGGATCCGCTCTGATGTTTCTTTCTATGTCTCTCTATATCTCATGTTCGCGGAGAAAACTATCTCCCGAAATGAGCAATACCTGTCTTAGAATGTCTGGATGTCTGATGGGACCTAGCTCATAAATGAACTCCAAATCCAAACTTCTTAGACTGTATCGTCAACTGAACTTAATCAGTATCCTGCGCCATGCCTCCCTCAGTATTGCCTTGGACCACCTGTCCAAAATACTGCCCCTCGTCAGAAGGAAAACTATAACTCTGACAACCTCCTTGTCGTCCAGGTCACCTTGGAAGCCTGGAATGATAACTGTCTCTCGAATGAGGCTGTCGTTATCATATCCCTAGAACATCCACTTATGTTCTAAAACTGCTTCCGATTGTTTTTCCAGGATTGGATCAATATCAACTTATTGCACCTACTGCAAGAACAACATCTGGTGTGGTACTTGACATCTCATGATTGACTCAATTGCCTAAGCAAGTGATCTGCCAATCATGAACATCCCTCTCCCCTTTAGTCTGTAAGACACCTTTAGAGAGGGTGACTCCATCACATGCAGGTATACTACCGTGCCAGGAGTCGTCCATTCTAAATACTCATAGAATGCTGTCCAAGTACCCAGATTGGGAAACTACCCAAATCTAGATCTAAAACCATAGATCTAGTAACCAGTATGTCTAATGTAATGTCCAAGTCCTATGTGGAGAAAACACTGTGTGACGACCAAAGTATAACCGATCGTAGTATAGGAATATCACTTCCTACCACCTTCTCAACAGATCCATCCCCTATTCTGATGACGTCAAACCTATGACTGTCACATCAGAAATAGATGATCTATCTCCGCTACATCTGCTTTAGTCTATAAATAGACATAAGCCTGATGTCCACCAATGCTTCCGCTGCTCCCACTGACTACGACAACCCTCTGGCAGAGTCATATAGACGTGCACTTCTAAAGAAAGTTTAGAACGACGCTATACTCATCCTCCTGCCGGGTCTCGCAGCCTGGAACAACAACAATGGCAAGTGTGGGTAAACAAGAACTTCCCTGTCACCGTCCTTGAGGCTACCGGAGTACCTCTCGGGTGCCTGAAGTTACCCACCTTATCTGCGGAGTGGCCAATGGAATGTCAAATCAGATTGAATCTTTAGGTTCCTTATCAAATCTTCAGTAATCGTTTGCGGTTCTGGAATCACTTCCAGTTCTACCATACTCCTACTGCTGTTTTTGAAAAAATCCATTTTTAATAAAACTGTGGCGAGTCTTGAACAATATTTCTATTGATCTCCCAGATGGTAGAAAGTCAACCCTCGTCATAGCCTGGGTCAACCCACAAACAGCCATTACAGAAACGTGCCTTGAGTTATCCAGAGTCTGGTTTTAATCATAAGCCGGACAACTCCCCGTACCTTAACAATGTTAAGATATGAACTGTACTATATCCAATATAGAACCAGAGGCACTGATTTAATTGAACCAGATTCAAATCATGCAGCTGTCTCCAGTGCATGTCAACTAAATGGAGAGAGGCCGATCAGCGTTACTCAACTTAGGAATACTTCCAATTATGAGTAACCCGAAAGAGAAGCAAGATCTCTTGATCATTACTATCAACTGAATACCATACACAAGTATCTACATCTTCGATCACTTTGAAGAATCCCGATACTTGCAATACCTGGTTCTCTACTTTATTCAAATACCTATAACTTCTCAAAACTTCGACCCTGTGTTTCTACGAAACACCTGTCTAAGAACTAGAGAAGTCATAAGTAAACAGAATACAGTACGAGGACCAACCCCTCTGTCCTGATGGACCCTGGACAACATACAATACTCTGTATAAGTCCCTTGAGTCTAGTGACTCATTCACTGTGTGTCGTAGGTTGAAAACTGTACTTTTGGTTAAGAAGAATTACACCGCTGTTCAATGCTCCTTACCTAACCATCCACTGATATAGGTAAATGTCATCGACATAATATCAAAAGGTATATCTCACTCTATAAAAATAGACGTACAGATATATCAATTTGAAATTGGTGCACAACAGTGGATATTCAAAACCAAATATTTGCCGACCGGCAAACAACCCAAGTGGCATCCTCAAATATCGCCAATTACAACGAATTCCGATATAATGAGGATGATCACCCAATTCCCAATAACTTACTCCCACTCATCATCTGTAAAACCATACAGATGTGAGAATCAAACCTGGTAAATACATACCCTGGAGCAAGTGTCCAATCGGGAAATCAGTTTTCTTTTAACAGTACACAGCTGAACTGAAACACTGAAATGTTTCGATGGGGTATCCTGGTATTCCTAGTAATGCCTCTTCCATTATCCAGATTCACAACTATAACCGTATAATTCGTTGCCACCTCTCCAAATCCCTTTATATGTCTTTAGTCATTACCTTCTGTACACCCCTTTAAGCCAAATGGTTTTCTTCCTTCCCTACCGTTCGGCACCAGCCTATGGTTTGGAAGAAGACTATCCAAAAGGCATAAGGGGTGTACTGTCCTAATCCTAGGAGCACTCGCAACGCGAGAGAAGGTGAAGATAAAAGACACCTGAATGTACTTTATTCCTATTTCTCCTGAATCAGGATCCATCCCCGAACTGGAACAAGTTCCTTTCGAGTTCGTATATAACCATACGATGGATTATCCAATAAAATGGGATCTTCGTAGTGATACGGAGTGTCCTGGAGAAATACAAAGGTGATTTGGGATTGGCGAAGAAATACTTGGTTTGGTCGTGAATAGCAGTCGCAACTTACTTTGCCCTCTTACTAATCCCTTGCTTTGTCTGAACTTAATACCTTCTGTACACCGTTTAGGCTAACTGGTTTTCTTCATTCCCTACCGGTCGGCACCAGCCTATGGTTTGGAAGAAGACTATCCAATTTGCGTAATAGGTGTACTACTCCTAAACCAAGGAGTACTCGCAACCTGAGAGAAGGTGAAAAGAAAAGACAACTGAATAGTCCTATCCGTTTTCTCCAGAACCGGAAACCATCCTCGAAGTCCTTCGAGTTCGTATATAACCATACGATGGTTTTGTCCAATGGAAGTGGACGTTCGTAGTAATACGGGGTGTCCCGGAGAAAAGGGTAAAAGTAGGAGTGGCAATGAGGTCTGCAACTCTGACAATCCAAAAGCCAGCGTTAAGAAGGTTCGGTCAACTTGGTCACTGAGTCATAGTCTTAGGGTCGGGTCAAAGGTCGCTGCCAAAGAGAGAGAGAAAAGAAACACTCAGCGTGCACTCTAACCTAGATCAGAATGGTTATCACTTTTTCTAATCAGGAAACCTCCCACTGTACCTCAAATTCTCCTCCAAACCTGAAAGAAGAATTAGTCGGGGTCACCCGAGGAGTAAACCAACTCATCAGTGGGAATCGGGATCCAACTATCATTGCATGATAACGTGACGGAATCCGCTCACGGTATCACACTCCAGAAGGTATGCGCATATCTGGCAAGTTTCAGTACTTTTGAAACTCCTGATGTGATTTTTACCCCATGCTCTTACGACCTTGACTTTGGCCAACAAATCATAAGTCACATGTCAAGTTCTGCCCGTCATTCTCCAGGTTAATTTGAGTCCACCCGTACAAGCCCTTGACTTTGGCCAACAAGGCTATACGACTGCCCCAAACCAACGCATCTATCTATGCTGCATATGAATAACCAACAGCTACCAAACACTGTGCCTTGACTTTGGCCAACAAACACAGCTTGAATACTATTGACTACCCATATGAAACGACGGAGGGCTACGAATGGTTTCTGGCGAAAACCTTTAACGTAATGAACTTGATATCGTTGAAGGAACGGATAGCTTTTTAGAAAATATAGTGACGAAAATCTTTACTAAAGAGGTCACTCCCGGTGAAGGGATCTCGGCTCTTTCCCCATAGAATGGGGTGCAGGATATCCCAAATGAATACCACGATGCAAAGCAAAAGTAATCGGCTATAGTGAAGTTAATGCCCTGACGCAAACTTCTGTCCAAGGGGTCACTCCCGGTGAAGGGATCTCGGCCCTTGCCTCGTCGACTGAGGAGCAGGATATTCCAAATGAATACCACGATGCAAAACAAAAGTGAACGTCCTTGCAATAACAGCTTTTTGAAAAGTGTTCCAACAATATCAAAATAGGTTTGTTTATCTTGCATTGATCCGAATCAACGCAGTCCCATCAATTAATCACACCACAAAGAACGAAAATATACTGACGTACGTATATGCCATCCGCATTCGCCACTGGGTCCCGTCATCACCCGTTAGGTTAGCTAACTAACGGCAGAGCGGGGACTGGACTAGCGCGGATGAAAAACATATACAACATCTACTAATATATATACCAATATATTATATTTCGCTCAAGGCGTGAAAAGAAATGCAACATCACAGAAATGTACAGCATCACAGAACAATACAGATATCTGGGATCCCCGGGTTTCACAAAGCCACTATTGAAACCCGACGTTCCCCTGGTCGTGTGGATAGCCTGTGCAATGAAAACCTAGACCCCTACGGGCGCGGCAAGTCACCCGCCAAAACCTGAAGCGAGGCAGCCCCCTTCAGCTCCGTGAATGGACCACCCAGCACTCCACGGAATCCGGCAACTTGGGCACCCCTCCTGGGTCAACCTGTACCCCCAACGAGTGCGGCGAATAGCCCGCCAATCCCAGAGTGAAGCCCCCTCCGTCCCAATGCCATGAGATGTGGGCTTGTTGCCCTCCAGAACCCGGCTATCCGTGCACCCCACCGCGGGGTAATCCTAGTACAGAATGTAAAATATACATACACCGGGTCCATCGACCGCAACCAGGTCGTGCCCCAAAAGAATAATACAATCAGGCAGTGACGGCAGTCCACATGTCGGACGCTCGCCCCGCAATATCAAATGTACATAATACAACCACAACTGTACTAGCATTGCAACCAGGCTATCCCCCACGACCGATCCGCAACATCACAGCATAAACATAGAACATCAACGTGAAAGTCACGTTCGCAAATCCGTCAAACCGGGCTATAGCAGTTAGACCGGATTTACCGATCAAGTGACATTCACGGTCGCAGATATAATGTAAATACTGTGAAATAATGTGTTTAAAATATCCGATTGATCAAAAATTAACAAGTGGGCCCCCAATCAATACAGTAGCACTCACAGAAATAATTGGCCCAATTTTAATATTCCAAAACCCCTAAAATAAGCCCAGAAGCCCACTGGAAAAATACGACGCAGTGAAGACATCAATGTGCGGCGGAACCGCGGCCCAAGGGGGGTTTGGCCACGGTTCCGCGCTTAGATGGTCGACTGAATGTGTCGAATTTTCCCAGTAGTCTTAGAATTTCCAGTACATTAGTTTTCTTCAACCTGAAAAATTTTTCGAGCAAGAAAAAATTCAACAGAAAACTGATGTGAGGAAAAATATAGATTTTGGAATTTTGGTCGATCGGAAATACAAAACACATCAAACGAAGCTAGACGAAGTTAATGGCGAGGCTCTGATACCACTGTAAGTGCACGGCGGCGCCCCGGCCGTCATTCCGACGGCCAAATGCGGAAACGGTGATAAACTTTTAATTTGCGAACTTAGCAAACCGGCACCACCACGCACTAAACCCCGGATCGGGCCATTAAACTAGATCTAGCAATTACAAGAAGGGGAAGAGATATACCGAATGATCCGAGTCCTCCGGTCTTCTCCTCGTCGTCCCGATCTCCTGCGGAAAATCCGGTCGTCGCCTCCTCGCCGGAAGGGCACCACATCGCCTGTATCTTTTACGGGCTCCCACCTCAATACCGAGGCAACTCGGGCGCGAAGTAGGCTAGCCGACGCGTCCAAGATTTGCTGTAGAATGTGGTGTAGATTAGTTGTCTCTTTGGGGTTTAGGAGGTTGCCATGTTGGAGGAATTTTGCACAAAGATATTCATGGATGCTTGAAGAAAAATGGAGCATCCTTTGGAAAAATGAGCTCGGCCAAAACTAGTATATAGTGCTCTGTGGAATTAAGTATGAAGAGTGCACCAATGAAACCATGTAAAAGGAAATTTCCCTTCACAAATCAACAGTGCACACACACACAAATGGGGGGGCCACGAAATTAGCAAGCAAGGAATTTGCCACACAAATTAAACCTCACACCATTCCTGAACAGTGGCCGGCCCAAATCAGGGTGGTAAAAAAAAGGAATCTTTTAGCATGATGGAGAGAAAAAATAAAAGAGAATAGATCAAATCAATTTCCAATCCATTTCTAATCTCATAATGGCAATGGAATGACCATAAAAGAATCTCATGATGATGAAGCTATTTTACAAGAAAGCCCTCCACAACTAAGTTAATTGCAAACTTGCAATTAACCCCCTCCAACGAAAAGTCCGGCCGAGAAGGAATAAAAGAAAACCGGCCGGAACGGAATGCAAACTGGCAACCTCAGAAAACCGATCCCGTAATAAATTACAGGAAAACCCTGCTACTGCAAATACATGCCCGCATTTGTATTCCGTCCGGATACAAATGCAATGAGACAAAATCTACACTGTACTATACTAGGATCCGGCTTAAACCAAAGCCGGCTAGTAATATCCGTCCGATCCTGATCCGTGCAATACCGCACGTGTCTGATCGAACGCTGCCATATAACCATACGGCCACTAGTACAAACTGTCCGATCCTGATCCGTGCAATACCGCACGTATCTGATCGGACCCTGCCATATCTCCATACGGCCTCTACAGCGTTTCGCCCGAAAGCTTGAGTAACTGAAAGTGTGGTGGACTCTAAAGACTCGTCAATACTATGGCTGTGGATTTAACCACTAGCACGTCAGAGGTATAAGCCAATACGTGACGGGCCACCAGCTATTGACCAAAAGGGACGTCGATGAGCGAACTCATCCTGACACCCTACTGAGCCTGTCAGTGACAATATCCGTACAGTCCGGTCCGTTCGTCTATGAGCATCGCATGTCGGGCCTAGGGGGTTGGTAAAAGTCAGACCCCCAAAAGCGGTACAAGTCGTGTCGGAGTGCAGCCCAGAACACCCTGAGATACTACTGGAATACCTACCAGTAAATCTCCTGCCTTGGCCAAGGACTTTTCATGTTCTGGCTCTCCTAGACACAGCGCGACCTCACCCCCAATACCGGGAGAGACGAACCCCTGAAGATCCGCTCACTGCCTCCATGTGGCTCGGGACTGTACCCAACTAAAACCTGTTTGCACGACTCCTTTGAGCCGTGGTAGGGTAGTAATCAAAGCACAGTGGGAACTCACACGAGACAAATGACGATCCCCAGGTCGATGAACTAACCTGTACACATGTCACCTGGGAACTGCTATCTGACGTCAGGTATAAGACCAACTAGCATGTTCCCGGCGAGTCCTGTCCGGTGTACTCATAACCCAATGAGCACCTGTATACATCTTAGGTGATCCAACTGACACCAATGGCTTGTGAGACCGGCCACCGCCCCTCGTCGGGGTCTCGACTGTATACACTAGTCTACTCTGGAGTATCGATGCCCTGTCTCGAAACTCCTACGACTAGGGACCTTTTAAGGATGTGCTTATAGACTACCAGCTCCCACGTATATGATCGCCCTCATACTGCCGGTAGTCAAGCAAGAATCCTAGGGGCTCTATCAACGTGCAATAGCGACATGTCAGGTCACCTAAAGCAATGCACGATGATAAAGGTAAACCAGATAGCATACTATCATCTCGAGTAAGACTGTCCTCCCGGGATAGGTCCTCCCTCAATCATTGCAATCACATGCCTGTGATGTAATAATTGACTCTGAGGGCACTATCTCCAACACTCTTAAACTTTCCTTATCCTACCCTAACAAGTGAGAAAACTACTCACCCATTACAAGAAAAAGGAAAATAAAACAAAGGAGGAAGATAGAAAGAAAGAGGTTAGAAGATTACAACTAGCTATTTGAGACCTCACTTTGGCAAGGATCAAGCTTAAGCATCATTGTTGTTTAAGGATAAAGAAAAAGAGAACAAGAAACAAACAAACAACAAATAACAACAACTAGATTAGCAAATGAAAAATACAAGCAATTATAATTAACAATAAGACAAGCATGGTAACAAAAAGAACTCTTTATTCATCACTTCACAAACAAAAGCTCACTACAAGGTTTTAATGGAGAAGAGATGAGAAGAGGAAAAAGAACAACATGTATTCTAAAATCTAAATACAATAATAAGCCCCCTTGGCTTTGGCAAGTTCTGGACTATTTATAGGCAGGAAACTGAAACCCTAGGGCCACATTCTGACCCTTCATGAAAAGACCAATCAGCCCTTGAAAAGTTTCCATCTGACGAGCCAGCATGGCCGCGGTTCCGCGGCCTAAGCGTGCTTATGCCGCGGAACCGCGGCGCTTTAGGAGACTTAGGTCTTGAAACTTGGTGGTTTTCCCCTGTTTGTTGTTGTCTGCAGTGTGGTATATGTTTTTTCTCAGAAACTCTTCACAATTTTTCCAGAATTTCAGCAGAACAAAAGGTGATGTGATGTGGATCTTTTGCCATGATTTTCTTGAGCTCCGCGTAGATATGTTGGATCTTGTGTTGACATTGAGCTTTGTGCATGAAAATGACATCGATTTGCCATTTTGTCCCTTAAACTGGTGTGCGGCAACATACGGATAGAGAGCAGAGACCCGTGTTTTATCTGTGGTTGGCAGTAATCCGGAATTTGTCGTGCTTTTCCATGAATTTCATTGTTTAGAGCTGAGAACCTGTATCCTGCAATTAACTAGCAAACACGGCTCAAGAGTACCTACCGATAAGCAATGTGATAAAAATTGGGCGGTATAAAAATGCAAAAATCTGATATGAACAAATACCCCCAAACTTATCATTTGCTCGTCCCGAGCAAAGCCAATTTATTCACAAAAATTCCTAACCTCACTTTCGCAGGGAACGCGATTGCACTGAGTATGTGCAACAAGCCGTTGAACCTCTAGGTGTCCCTAGTAGGAGGAGTGTTGTCTCCTGAGGGTTTTCAGCGGATACTACCCACAAAATCCGGTCAAGCTAGTTTTGCAAAATAACTAAGATCCAAACCCAAGGGTTTTGTTTCAGAAAATAACAATTCTATTATCCTAAGTCTAGACTATCGAACCTTTATTTTTCACACCTCGCTTCTTATTTAACGTAAGAATTTATAAGTCTTTACGTGCAGTGCAAATAGTGTCGCTAAGTTTCCAGAAAGATCGGTTAAAGTCATCATGTCACACAATAAAGCCCAGATAAAATTTTTAAAAGGATCACATAAGTTTTATAAAGAGTTAAGCATTTTTCAAGTTTCGTTTTCCAGTAAGGTTTCAACTTCCGAATTTCTATCTTCCTTAACAGGAAACTAGGTCTTATTTTTCACTCCACTTTTTTCTTGTTTTCATTTCATACACACCTCTATGAACGTGCAATAGTCTTTATCATAGAATAAAACCTTCATATCTCCGCTAGAAATATTTTTTTTTATAAAAACCTGTCTTTTGTCAAGATTATTCTCACACAAAGAACCGTTAGGAATTTTAACTCGGACAGAACACTTGCTTGACTTTGTTTTAATCTGGACTTTCTAGGCTTCTTAACGAGCTTTGGGCCAATGCACCCAAATCAGTTGGTTTTAGGGCATTAGGTGTAGAGAAACCCCAGCGGACTTAATTACTTAAGTTATCTAGGTCCAAAAACAAAAGACAATTTAGCGTGAAAATCATGATGATTCAATACGAACGGAGATATAACCGGCAGTTCAATTATTTTTTTGGATAAAAGACGTGTTTAGTGGGTTCGGTGTGTAATCATTCCAATCAAGTTCCAGATGGGTTATTTTCAGACTTAGTTCCAATTAAGGTATCAATAACATTCCTTCATATTCACTTAACTTCATAAACTATTCTTGATATTACTTATTTCAGAACAAACATATTTGATCCTCAGAAAATCATTTATCCATTTAAAAGTTTTTAGACATTATAGACTTGTCATCTAATTTCCAAAACTCACGACACGTGTAGTGTGATGTAAAGACGTATATCAGCTATAGTTAACATCAAAGGAGAGTTATCTTTCAGGTTTTCAAAATATAAAAATAAGATTTAGTTATTCTTATCTTATTAAACAAAACCGTCAAAATGTTGAATCTGAGTTCTCCTACTAGCTAACTTGACAAAAAGTTTTTATGTTTTTAGAATTTTCTGATTTTTATGGATTTTAGTATGCAGATGCAAAATATACATATGAATGCAAAGGTTAGAAATGCGTACCGAGCGTACCCCCAAACTTAAACTGGACAGTGTCCTCACTGTTATTGCATGAAGAGATCATTGAAGGATCAAAATTGTGGATTAGATATACACATTTTTTTTAATTTTTTTTTGTTTTTAAAGAAAAGAAGAATAGTAAAAAAGGAAAAGAATATCCACAAATAAATACAAAATGGTATATACATACCCCTAAACTTATTTGGAACAGTGTCCACTGTTCTTGGCTGAATAACCGAAGTTTGGTGGTAGGCAGAGGAAGATTATGCAGGGTAAACCGGCTCCTGTAAGACCAGGAGCCCCTCTGTTGGTTCGGCGCTAAGGTACGGTTTAAGTCGGTGTCCGTTTATTTTGAAAAATGAACCGTCCTTTGGATTCTCCAAATCCACAGCGCCATGCGGATACACATTCCGCACAAAATACGGTCCTTTCCAGCGAGATCTGAGCTTTCCTGGATGGAAGTGTAGCCGGGTGTCGTAAAGCAGTACATGTTGACCAGGTACGAAAGTTTTGCGCAAAAGGTGTTTGTCATGAAACACCTTCGTTCGGTTCTTAACGACAACCGCGTTATCGTAAGCTTCATCCCTAAGCTCGCTTAATTCGTTCAACTGCAGCTTCCGATGGCTGCCCGCATCTTCGAGAGACAGATTCAGTTCTTTTATCGCCCAAAATGCGTGATGCTCTATTTCGACAGGGAGGTGGCAAGCCTTTCCGTACACAAGCCAATAGGGAGACATGCCAAGATCGGTCTTATAAGCGGTTCGAAATGCCCAAAGGGCATCAATGAGTTTCAGCGACCAATCCTTACGGTTCTTGGAAACCGTCTTCTCCAGTATCTGCTTGATTTGCCGATTTGAAACTTCGGCTTGCCCACAGGTTTGGGGGTGGTAGGGCGTAGATAGCTTATGATTAATGGAATATTTCCGCATCAAGGCCTCGAAAGTCTTATTGCAGAAATGAGTTCCATTGTCGCTAATGATTGCTCGGGGGTGCCCAAACCGGGAGAAAATGTTTTCTTTAAGAAACCTAACGACAACCTTGTTGTCGTTAGTCCGGCTGGGCACAGCCTCGACCCACTTAGAGACGTAATCAACAACAAGAAGGATGTACAAGTTCCCAAAAGAGCTGGGAAACGGCCCCATGAAATCTATCCCCCAAACGTCGAAAATCTCCACAACCAAGATTGGTTGGAGCGGCATCTCGTTCCTCCTGGATATCCGGCCCAAGTGTTGGCACTGGGAGCAAGTCTTGCAGTAGTCATGAGCGTCTTTGAAGAGTTGTGGACAGTAGAAACCACACTGCAAGATTTTCTCAGCTGTCTTTCTGGGGCCAAAATGCCCGCCACATGCTTGATCGTGGCAAAATGACAGCACGCTCTTGAATTCATCGTCAGAGACACGCCGACGAATAATCTGGTCGGGACAGTACTTGAACAGATAGGGTTCGTCCCAGTAAAAGGGTTTACTTGGGATAAGAATCGAAGTCTGTCCTGACTTGACCATTCAGTCGGTAGTAACCCTGTGGTCAAATAGTTCACAATATCTGCGAACCAGGGTTCGCAAGATACTGTCAAGAGTTGTTCATCCGGAAAAACGTCGTTGATCGGAAGTTGAGGCGACGGCGAAGAAGGAAGTCGTGAGAGATGGTCGGCGACTACGTTTTCACATCCTCTTTTGTCCTTGATGACAAGGTCAAACTCTTGAAGCAAGAGGATCCAACGTATTAGCCGAGATTTTGCATCTTTCTTCGCAAAAAGATGGCGCAGAGCAGAATGGTCTGTGTAGACAATGACTGGAGGGCCGATGAGGTAGGGCCTGAACTTTTCTAAAGCAAATACAACAGCCAAGAATTCCTTCTCAGTTGTTGTATAATTAAGTTGGGCATCGTTCAGGGTTCGGCTAGCATAATAGATTACGTGCGGCATCTTGTTGATGTGTTGTCCAAGGACAGCACCAATGGCAAAGTCGGATGCATCGCACATAATCTCAAATGGGTGCGTCCAGTCAGGTGAAGAAAGAACGGGAGCAGAAGTGAGTGAGCTTTTTAATGACTCGAACGCGGTCACACAGCTCGAGTCGAAGTCGAATGGCGTGTCCTTGGCCAGTAGAAGAGTCAAGGGCCTAGCAATCTTGCTAAAGTCCTTGATGAACCGTCTATAGAAACCGGCATGGCCAAGGAAGGCTTGGATGTCTCTGACGCATCTGGGAGGAGGGAGATTGGAAATGACCTCAATCTTCGCTTTGTCAACCTCTATGCTATTTTGCGAAATGATATGTCCTAAGACAATACCTTCGCGCACCATGAAGCGGCACTTCTCTCAATTCAAAGTGAGGTTCTTGTCCTTACATCGGGTAAGGACAGCGTCGAGATGCTGCAAACACTCGTTAAAGGAATCGCCGAAGATGAAGAAATCGTCCATGAAGATCTCCAGGAATTTTTCCACCATGTCTGAGAAGATTCCCATCATACACCGCTGGAAGGTAGCGGGCGCATTGCATAACCCAAAGGGCATGCGACGATATGCAAACGTGCCGAAAGGACAAGTGAATGTGGTCTTGTCCTGGTCTTTTTCGGCGATGGGAATCTGATTATAGCCGGAGTAGCCATCAAGAAAGCAGTAGTACTCGTGTCCGGCCAATCGTTCAAGCATTTGGTCAATGAAAGGTAGCGGAAAGTGGTCCTTCCGCGTTGCGGCGTTGAGTTTTCTGTAATCGATGCATACTCGCCACCCAGTTTGGGTGCGAGTAGGGATTAACTCGTTCGCCTCGTTAGTGATGACCGTTATGCCTGATTTCTTGGGGACAACGTGAATGGGGCTAACCCACTGGCTATTAGAGATAGGGTAAATGATACCACTATCAAGACACTTTACGATTTCCTTTTTCACAGCCTCCTTCATGACTAGGTTGAGTCGCCTTTGTGGATCCCTGGCGGTTTGGCATCATCCATCAAATGAATGTGATGTTCAACGATCAGGAGACTAATCCCCTTGATGTCCGACATGGACCAGCCAAAAGCTTGCCTATTGTTGTGCAAGACCGCAAGAAGGGCTTTCTCTTGCTCTGGAGCTAGAGAAGCCAAGATGATAACATAGAGGGTCTCGTTCTCACCCAAGTAAGCGTACTTAAGGTGAGACGGCAAAGGCTTGAGTTCGAGCGTTGGAGGTGAAACGATTGAAGGCAAGATTGGTGAAAAGGTCTCGAACTCAAAGGATTCCATTAAAGGTTCAAAACGACTGTAAGCGACCGAGTTGGATGGTTCAGGTAACTCATCCGGAAATTCGAAGGATTCAAACTCGGGTGGTGAGTGGCTAAGATCGTTTGAGAAAGTGAAACACTCGTAGTCATTGTCGGGCGCAGAAACAGCAGCAGGTTCGAAGAGGAACGCACTAATGGCGTTAAGGTTATCGTGATCGAACAAAAACTCCTCGAATTCACACTCTTCTGGGGTGATCTCCTGGATTGAGCAAACGTCTAGTATATGAGAATTAGGTTCGGTGGGCTGATTCCCCAACCTAAAAATGTTGAGTTCAATTGTCATGTTTCCAAAAGATAGGTTCATCGAACCATTTCGACAATTGATCACAGCATTTGAGGTTGCAAGGAATGGGCGACCGAGTATCACCGGAATTTGATTCTGGGGGTTAGCTACAGGCTGTGTGTCTAAAACAATGAAGTCAACGGGGAATATGAAGTCCCCAACCTTGATTAACACATCATCTAGCTCACCCCTAGGATTGGTGATTGATCGGTCGGCCATTTGGAGAGTACAGTGTGTGGGTTTCAGCTCTCCTACACCTAGTTGCTCATATACAGAGTACGGAAGCAGGTTAACACTGGCACCAAGATCTAATAGTGCGCGGTTGATGTTCTTATCCCCAATGGTAATAGAAATCGTAGGACAGCCATGGTCCTTCCGTTTTTAAGGTAAAGATTGGGTAAGAGCATCACTCACAGCACTAGCCAAGAAAACTTTCTTAGGTACCTGAGATTTCCTCTTTTTCGTGCACAAGTCCTTTAAGATTTTCGCGTAGGACGGGACTTGTTGGACAGCATCTAAAAAGGGAATGTTGATGTTAACCTGCTTAAACAACTCCAGAATCTTCTCCATTTGTGGATTTTGTTTATTAGACCTCAACCGGTTTGGAAATGGAATGTTTTTAAAATTGGTTGAGTCCAATGCTTGTGGAGGAGATTGTGGAGTTGGAACGGATCCCAGAGCTGGTGTTTTCGTGGAGTGAGAAGTGGGTCCGTTCAGAGCAGAAGAAGAAGAAGAAGAAGAAGAAGAAGAAGAAGAGCCTTTTGACGAATGGAGAATAGGCTCAGAAGACGAAGAAGAAGAAGAAGAAGAAGAAGAAGAAGAAGAAGCGGCCGGGGTGTCATTATCCTCAATTATTGTGCCGATGTTGTTGTGCAGCATCCTTCCCGATCTCAATGTAGTCACAGCACTCACATTATGGTTCTGTTGTTCAAGAGCAACATGTACATTATGTGGGTGACCGGGATTTGGGAGTGGTTGAGATGGAAGCTTCCCCTTTTCTCGCTCGCTTAACGCCGCATTCAGCTGTGCAATCTGGGCTTCGATGGTCTTGATGCTTTGCCCGTGTGCAGCAGTGTGTTGCACCAAAGACTGAATAGACGACTGGATGTTGGCGGTGGATTGTGTCGATTGTTTAACGAACGCCTCCAGACTTCGTTCTACCGAGGAAACCTTATCGTTGTTTGACGGAACAAAGTTGTTTTGCGGAAAAGAATTGTTGGGTGTAAAGTTGTTCGTCTGATTTTGAAAAGGTTGGGGTTGGAAGGGCTGCTGAAACTGATGTTGAGTTTGTTGTTGCGCTTGTTGTTGCGGAGGAGTGGGCCTCTGGAAATTGTTGCCTTGGAATTGATGCTGATTCTGATTCCAGACGAAATTGGGGTGGTTCCTCCAACCGGGATTGTAGGTGGAAGAGTATGGATCATTTCTCGATCTTTGCTGAAATGCAGTATTAACCTGATCATGTCCTTGAGATGGTGGATTGTAAAGACACTTGATTTAATGATTTTCCGATTGTGTCGTATGTTTATAGAAACTAGATTTTTGAAATCACAATCAAAGAATTATTTGACCGCAATCAACTACGGTGTCGGATGTAGATTGTAAGTGAGTGCGGATCGTCCACAGGAAAAGTGTAATCGTTCGTCTTTTGAATTAGATGAGTCGAAACTTTAAAGAAAAGAAAACAAAACAATTCATGATTTAAAGTTGAAGTTCAAGAATTAGAAAATATAGATCTAATAACAAGAAAAAGATAGAATCAAGAATTGATAGTTTGATGATTTTTCCAAACCAAATATCAAGAATCGAAATGAGGCTCGTAGGAATCGATCGGATCTATAGATGTGATGTAATCTTACAATGACGTATTCTTATCCTTCGATGAGTTGATACTAGATCGATGATGATCGACAAGAATTAGGGATTTCTAGTGAAACTAGGGTTTCCTCTTATCCCTTGTTCTTTCGTCGATATCATTCACATTCTAGCCTCTAGTAAATTCAAGAAACGATCGTAGATCCCTAATTTCGAGCGATCACAATCAAGAAAGTATCGCAACGAAACTAGGTCATCGATTCTTGAACTTGCTAGGGTTTACAAAACTCGTAGGACTTAAAAATCTTTTTGAGATTTGTTACATCATCTTTCTATTGATCGTCTCGGCTCCTTTACGAGCGGAGTTTTACTCAAACATCATCACAAGAACTACAATTACAAATTGAGATCGAATCATGATGCAAGAATTTAAAGAAAGCAAGATTAAAGAATTTCACCTTTTATTTATATCAACAATTTCATTACATTCGCTCAAGAACTACAAGAGGAAGAACTCGATCGTCGATTTGGCTTCGCTCGTCTCCGTGAGTCTCGGATCGGCTTGGATCACTTGCCCGATTGAAGATCGGCTCGGCTCATAAAAGGTTGAAGGCTTCTCACTTGATTTGGTACTCAAGATCTTGAATTTGGAGTGGAATTAGGGTTAGGGTTTCGCACAAGCCTTGTCACTAGACTTGTGAAAGAAGATGATGTAAGAGGGAATGAACTAGCTAACTAAAAGATTAACAACTAATGAAGAACAACCTCAACCCTTAGATCTAGGCTCCTATTTATAAATATCTAAACCCTAGATCTAGGATTTCAAATTTGAATTTCCCTCCAAAAGTTTGTTGAGGAAATTTGAATTTCCCTCCAAAAGTTAGTTAGAGGAGAAGGTTCTAGATGTGATTAGTTAGGAGGGAGCTTCTAGAAGAGGTTAGTTAGGAGCTTAATTAGGATTAGCTTTGCTTAATGATCTTTGCTGATCTGGCAGAAGACTCTGGAGAATTCTGGAATTTGACATGTCAAAATGAGGTGTAGCCACTGAGAGAAGAATTATGCACCAAAATTCAAGTGATGACGTGGCAAAAGAGCCGCGGTTCCGCGGCATAAGCTGGCTCCCGCCGCGGTTCCGCGGCTCTTTGGGGGCTTCATGGCTTGAAACTTCAATGGTAATTCTTGGGCTGTCTTATGGGCCTTTATCTGATATGTTGAATTGTATTTCTCCCTTTGGATTGCTACCAGATCTGAAATCATGGAGTTGGTGTATTTTTGATCAGCTTCTTTTGACTTTGCTCCTGCAATTTCCTGCACAAATCTCGACACAAGTGTTGCGCAAATACAGAGATGATGCGATGCCATGAAATGCTGTCAATTTCCCTCAGAAATGTCGGTTTTAAAGTCTAACACATGCAATCTGATATTTCAGGACTGTTTTGCTAATATGTGAAATATGAATACCGAACACTTCTAAATGAGTGCAAAAGATGGGGAAATTGCCGTGTTAAAAAAAATAATAAAACTGATCAACACTCTTCGGTTAAGTGAGAAGGATCAGAACAACAAGCACAAATGGTATGAAGGGGAAGAACAAGGGCAGGAGCAGGAGATGAAAATTTGCTCTCTATCGCTTCAAGTTTTCTCGTTATTGCAGCCATTTCAGCTTTCATCGCAATAGAGACATCAAGTTGGTGAATTCCTACCCTAGACTGACCAGTAGAAATGGAGGAAGAAGAAGAAGAAGTTGGTCTGGTGCTCTCCCATTGAAGCATTTGTTCCGCAAGGTCGTCGAAGAATTGCCATGCTTCCTCGTCAGATTTCGATAGGAAGTGGCCCTGACAAATGGTTTCCAACAACTGCTTGGTTGCTGGGTTCAGACCCTCGTATAAGGTTTGGCAAAGTAGCCATTTCTCGATACCATGGTGAGAGCACTGAACAAGAAGGTATTTATACCGGTCAAAGCACTTCCAGAAGGGTTCAGTAGGAAGCTGAGAGAATTGATTAATTTCGTTACGGATCCTTGCGGTTTTATGATTCGGATAGAATTTCTTGAGAAACGCTTTCACAAACTCGTCCCAACTGGTTATGGAGTGGGAAGCAGTATTATACAGCCACTTTTCAGCAAGATCGCACAAAGTGAACGGAATGATCCGTAGCCGTATAGCATCGTCCGACAGCTGGGTGGTTTTCATCATGGCACAAACATTTTGGAACTTGTTGATGAAGATATAGGCATCTTCAGATTCAAGCCCATGAAATTTCGGAAGCATGTTAATGAAGTGGGGCATAATTTCAAAATTATCCCCATTGGCTGGTGGAAGAGAAAGACAGGTGGGAAGTGCAGAACGGGTGGGATAGAAACGATCCTGGAGCGCGATTCGCTGTGGCGCTACAACAGGCGGTGGTGGTGGGTTATTCGCATCCATAGGAGGTGGAATCAATCTAGGGGGAGTCAAAGAGATGTTTGGATTAAATCCTGACATCGTGGAAGAAGAGGTTGGTGATGGTGAAGGTGAGGATGTATGAACAGAATTCCGGTCAACGTCGGAATTGGCCGGCAAAGGTAAGGGTGAAAGAGGCGTGGACGGAGTTTCGACGTCTGAAACGACCGCGTAGTCGGTAGCGACTAACGTAACGCGGACTAGGCGAGCGCTAGTGTCCCGAGTCCAAGCGGACATACACTAAACGAGTTTAGTATAGTCAAAGCGGAGAAGGTGAGGGTAAGAAAACGTCAATGGAGAAATACGATGGGTGGTGGGTGAAAAAATAGGATTTTGGCGACAAAGGGCAAGTTTTTATAAAAGTTTTTGTTTTGTGTTTTTTTTTCTTTTAGAAAGAGCTTTACAGGAATATGTACGGACTTACGGCTTCAAGCAATCACGAACAAGATATGCACAATCACACCTAGATCTAGGGTCACCTAGGTCAGCTAGACAGCTCCTAACTGTTCCAAAGGGCTAGAAATAGGACCTCAAACCGTCTCTTCTCCGCCAATTGCGGCCAGGTAAGTGCCAGGTAAGTGGGAGGCTCCCCACTACGTAAGTAGTGGTCTTAATTAAGTAACCACTTTCCTTGGACACACTTGCCTAGACACCGCAAAGTCAGGATAGGATAAACGGCCGATGCCTGTAACTAGTCCTATGTCCTATTGAGCGCGAAGTCCTTAGGGCTGAGTCTAGTATTTTTTAATTTAAGCAATGGTCAATGCATATGCTTTTTATGATTTCTGGGGTCCTGGGAAGGGTGATGAAATCCCCACCCAATCTGGATTGGTTTCAAGCCCCTTAAAGTCCGTATTAATATATGCAAAGCAGTAACAATCAACTGCAATCAATTTTTATTTTTTAGCGCGGCGCAAAGAATCCTGCACAAAAACAATTTATTGGAAGGGGGAAGAGAGTTTGCGCAAAGAATGCTGCAGAAAACACAGTTCAGTGGAGTTCAGAGGAGTGGGGAAGAGGCAAGAGACACTTACACGGATTTTGAGATGCTGACAGCACCAAGTGGCCGCGGTTCCGTGGCCTAAGCTTGCTTATGCCGCGGTTCCATGGCTATAGTATGGCTTTGGGCCTTCAGTTTTCTGGTGTGTGCTATGTTGGGTGTCTTCTTCTTGTTTGGAGCTCCTGAATCTTGATTTGCTCACTGAATCTACTCCAGAATCTTTCAGTAGACCGTTTGTTCCGTTTTTTATCTCCCGCGGTGTAGCCGCAAGATATGGGTCTAACTTCCCACGTCTTTGGCACTGAACTCGACCTTCTTTTTTATCCTGCACACTTGCACAAAAACTAATCAAAAATAACAAGATGGTTTTTTTTACAATGTATATATTTTTTTGTTTTGTTTTTCGGTTAGATTTATATTCACAAATTAACCCGAAATTACACAAAGAAATAAACTACCGTCTCCCCGGCAACGGCGCCATTTGATTGGTAGATTTTTGCGTGCTTAGTTTATTACCGCAATCAAGACGGTTTCTCTTGTAGCTAGCCGGTTGAGTACGGGTCGTCCGCAGGGAGATGGGAATCTTTTTATGTGCTTTAACGAGTTAAGTTTAAATGTCCAGATTTGTTTTTAGATTACTTATGTGCTAAAATGATATATAAAGAGAGCTTGTTAGGGTTAGGATTAGGTTAGTTTGAGTTAGGAGTCGCTCACTTCTTTCATTGCCATTCTTAATATCGGTGTTACGGTAATCGGAAACAACGGGGATTAGCACGACTAGGAAGGAACTTGCGAGTATAAGCTAGGCTTTCCAACGCTTAAGTTCTTCCTTTTGGTGCTTGTCCGTCCGTTCTTCGCTCTTAGCCTTAACCTCCGGTTAATTCAACCACAACCGGTCTCACTAAGGAATCACCGCTATCATGTAGGATAGGGTGCCGTAGGGAGCGGATTGTGTTTGAATTAACGGGAGTCCGAATTAAGATGTTGGGCAAGAAAAGAGTGAGAGAGATTTCCTTCTCTCAAACTTTCCTTATCATACCCTAACAAGTGAGAAAACTACTCACCCATTACAAGAAAAAGGAAAATAAAACAAAGGAGGAAGATAGAAAGAAAGAGGTTAGAAGATTACAACTAGCTATTTGAGACCTCACTTTGGCAAGGATCAAGCTTAAGCATCATTGTTGTTTAAGGATAAAGAAAAAGAGAACAAGAAACAAACAAACAACAAATAACAACAACTAGATTAGCAAATGAAAAATACAAGCAATTATAATTAACAATAAGACAAGCATGGTAACAAAAAGAACTCTTTATTCATCACTTCACTCACAAAAGCTCACTACAAGGTTTTAATGGAGAAGAGATGAGAAGAGGAAGAAGAAGAACAACATGTATTCTAAAATCTAAATACAATAATAAGCCCCCTTGGCTTTGGCAAGTTCTGGACTATTTATAGGCAGGAAACTGAAACTCTAGGGCCACATTCTGACCCTTCATGAAAAGACCAATCAGCCCCTGAAAAGTTTCCATCTGACGAGCCAGCATGGCCGCGGTTCCGCGGCCTAAGCATGCTTATGCCGCGGAACCGCGGCCCTTTAGGAGACTTAGGTCTTGAAACTTGGTGGTTTTCCCCTGTTTGTTGTTTTCTGCAGTGTGGTATATGTTTTTTCTCAGAAATTCTTCACAATTTTTCCAGAATTTCAGCAGAACAAAAGGTGATGTGATGTGGATCTTTTGCCATGATTTCCTTGAGCTCCGCGTAGATATGTTGGATCTTGTGTTGACATTGAGCTTTGTGCATGAAAATGACATCGATTTTCCATTTTGTCCCTTAAACTGGTGTGCGGAAACATACGGATAGAGAGCGGAGACCCGTGTTTTATCTGTGGTTGGCAGTAATCCGGAATATGTCGTGCTTTTCCATGAATTTCATTGTTTAGAGCTGAGAACCTGTATCCTGCAATTAACTAGCAAACACGGCTCAAGAGTACCTACCGATAAGCAATGTGATAAAAATTGGGCGGTATAAAAATGCAAAAATCTTATATGAACATACAATCAGATAAAAATTTCGCCTGAGGATGAGAGGCATACAGCATTTCGAACCCCGATCGGCATATACTTGCTCCCCTCCGAATAGGCGGCGCGACGGACGTCTTGCCTGAAATTCGGGGTAGATGCTAATTGGTGCCATCCGTCTACCTCTCCGAAGATGCCAAGTTGATTTATGATATCATATATCGAAGGTTTAAACGGATGCGTCTGATGTAGCAGACTTCGTCAGATTCCCCCTCGCTTGAGGGGTTTTTGATTGTGGGGACGCTCTTCCCTGCAGGCGCAAGCCCCTGCAGTTAATTACGCTACCGCATTGCGGTAACAACTTTCTCCTTCTCCAGATGATCACTTCGTATCGTGTGTGTTTGTTTTGTGTTTGGTTGCCCGTGGATTGTATACGGAGACTGAGTTATGTCGTCGCCCGTAGGGCGTGGACTAGTCCAAATCCGTATCTTTCTTGGATTTGGGTTTGGGGGTTGTGTTAAAGGATACGTTAGCCTCATTTGAGACTAAGATCAACTTAAACGTTTGTTAAGGATACGTTAGTCTAGTTTTTAGACTAAGATCAACTTAACGAGATCGTTTAGATCCACAAGAGAGCAATTAAGAGGGAGAGCCCTGTTGTTTAGTTTAGTGACATTACGGTCAATAGGTAGTTTAAGGACATTGCGGTCCAATGTTAGTTTTAAGACGTTGCGGTCAAGGTTAAGGACATCATAGTCCGAGGATTTAAGGACTCCACAGTCCGGTGTTAGTTTTAAGACATTCCGGTCAAGGTTAAGGACGTCATAGTCCGTTGTTAGTTTTAAGACATCCCGGTCAAGGTTAAGGACATCATAGTCCGAGGATTTAAGGACTCCACAGTCCGGCGTTAGTTTTAAGACATCACGGTCAAGGTTAAGGACATCATAGTCCGTTGTTAGTTTTAAGACATCACGGTCAAGGTTAAGGACATCATAGTCCGAGGATTTAAGGACTCCACAGTCCGGCGTTAGTTTTAAGACATCCCGGTCAAGGTTAAGGACATCATAGTCCATGAGTTTAAGGACCCCACAGTCCGTATTAATGTGTGGTCATCGGGACCCGTCACCTCTTTGAAGACGTTGAGGAATTACAACGCCAAGTATCAAAGGAGTGAAGAGATGTACCCTTGAACCAAGGTAGATTAAATAATCTTTGGCCCAATTTGGAACTAAGACCAATTAATTATATTATGAGCCCATTAGCTCAGTTGAGTTTGAATTGAGGACTTATGGCCTTCTTGGGCTAAGTCCAATCATGTTTAGAATGTTGGCCCTCTGTTGGTTCATTGAAGGAGAGGCATTGCCTCTAGAAACTTAGCTAATTGGGCTAAAACTAGTGTTAAACACTAAATACCAACAGTGTTGAACACTGGGAATAAGATTAGCAAGTTAGTGTTAAACACTAAAAGATAATCAGTGTTAAACACTAGCAACAGGGCTTTCAAATTAGTGTTAAACACTAAAGCAAATCAGTGTTAAACACTGGCAACAGAGATCTCATATTAGTGTTAATCAGTGTTAAACACTGGTAACAGAGATTTTAATTCAGTGTTAAACACTAAGAAAATCAGTGTTAAACACTGCTAACAGAGATTTAATTTAGTGTTAAACACTAAGAAAATTAGTGTTAAACACTAAGGCAAATCAGTGTTAAACACTGGATACAGAGGTTTCAATTTAGTGTTAAACACTAAGGCAAGAGGGGTCACGTGGTAGCACGTGAGAGCGTCCTCCTTCTCTTTATTTTATTCTGCAGATCAGTGTTTAACGCTTTTAATTCTGACGGCCATCACGTGTGAGCACGTGATGGAGGCCCACGCTCTGGTCTATTAGAATGCTCATTAGGGGTCACGTGGTGACACGTGAGGGCGCCCTAGAGCTCTTTTCTATTTCTTTTTCCTTTTTCTCTGTGTGCTTCAGGGGTCACGTGGGGCACGTGAGGCGTTGCCTCAAAGCTCTTTTCTGTGGATCTTTACAGGGGTCACGTGGTAGCACGTGACTCTGGTTCTTTGCATGTTTTAAAAATCTGTTCATCTTTTAAGAATTAAATTCTTCATAGGGTTAAACCCTAGCAATAAACTTTAGAGGAATTAAATTCCTGTTTTCTTCTGAAGAATTATATTCTTAGATAGGGTTAAACCCTAATTTCTTTTCTGTAGGAATTAAATTCCCCATACATATAAAGAATTAAATTCTGGCATAGGGTGAAACCCTAGTTTCTTTTTTAAGGGAATTAAATTCCTGTGAGTTTGAGAGAATTAAGTTCTCGATTAGGGTTAAATCCTAGTTCTGTCCATTCTGAAGGAATTAAATTCATAGGGTTAAACCCTAATTTTATCTTAAAGGAATTGAATTCCTATCATTCTGTGAGAATTAAATTCTCAAAGCTCAATTCCTCCTCTATGTTTTAGATCTGCATGGCAGGATCTCAACCCAATGAGAATTAAATTCTCAATTCATGGGGAGATGTGCACTTTGCAGATCCTCAACCAGAGAAAGAACTAAGTTCTTTTCTTTTTATAAGAGTTAAACTCTTTTGAGAATTAAATTCTCTTTTGAAGCCTCTCTTTTCTTACCTAGGGTTTTTCTTTTGCAGAGAATCAAATTCTTCCTTCTGAACTTTCAAGATTCCAAGGCTCTATATCTCTCTCTCTCTCTATGTGTGTGTCTATCTCTTTTCTTTGGGCTCCTATTTATAGGAGAAGGAAAAGAATCAATCTTTTGGTAAATCTCTCATTGAAAGATTTGATTTGTTCATTGAGAGATTTGATTTATCTTCATCATTAATCTGGGCCTTTAGATTATTAGGTGAATTTTATTCACCATTGGATTTTAAATCCAAAGATATCTTTTTATTATTTCGGTTAGATTTAGGGGGAAATTTTTCCAAGTCTAAGATTTTTCCATAAATTGGTGATATTTAATCACCTTTAGATTTTTAATCTAACGGTTTCAAATAATTCTTCTCCATTTTGGAAAGATTTGAAGGATCTTTCCTCAGAATTTAATTATGTCAAAGAATAAGGCTTCTGAAGCCGGTCACGTGTGGCCACGTGACCGTTGGTCACGTGTGAGCACGTGACCCTTGGTATGGGTTTCTCTTCTTTTGTGCTTTGTTCTCTTGCCGCTGCTTAACCATCACGTGCCAACACGTGACCGCTAGTCACGTGTGAGCACGTGATGCCTCTTCTGAAGCTTCTTCCTGACTTTTAATTAGAGAACAAATATGCTCTGTGCCGCTGCTTAACCATCACGTGCCAACACGTGACCACTGGTCACGTGTGAGCACGTGATGCATCTTCTGAATCTTTTCCTGATTTTTAATCAGGGAACAAATGCCCCCACAGTGTTGCTCTCACGTGTCTGCACGTGAGTGCAACGCTGTCACTTTTGTGACCGTTGGATCTGCCTTGGGAGTAGGGTAGATGAGACGTTTTCCATCCCATCCTATAAATGCAGGGGTCTCTTCAGAAGCGCCTCCACTCTTCATCTTCTTTTTTTGAGAACTTTCTTGTTTTTTGAGAATTTAATTCTCCTTTTCCAGAGCTTAGTTCTCTGCTTCAAACTTTTTCCATAGTTTAACTCTGTTCCAAAAAGACCCTTCCTTTCAGGTAATGATGTTGAACGATCGAAGAACCTTCATTAAAAAAAACTCTCTGGATTTTAAATCCATATCAAGGGTTTCACCCTTTTAACATGAATCCATTTTTTTTTTTCTTCAAGTTCTTCAACAAGAACAGAAAACCATCTAATCTTCAAACTGTAGATCTCTTAGGGTTTTTTCTAATCTTTTAGGGAGATGATACTGTCGGTTGTTTTCCATAGAATTTAATTCCATCCCAAGGAGCTCTGGCTCTGGAACAAAATTTTCTGGGAATTTAATTCCCTTTTTCAAAAAGGAATTTAATTCCTATGAAGAACTAAGTTGTTCTCATGGGGACTTCATGGGTTTTCTTTGCCCTGAGTTCTTTTTCTCAACCGGGAGGAAGAAATTTGTAATGAATTTCCATGATCGTTATTTCAGGTATCATGGATGCCCATTTGTATGATCTTGATGAGATCATTTCTTACAGGAATATCCGTGCACTGGGCCGCAGCCAGAACCAGGAGTTCACCAACGCTCAATGTGCTGAGATCATGAGCCGCTTCGACGAGTACAATGGTCGGCTACTCCTTCGCCGCTCTTCCCTTCTGAGACTCATCGTGCTAGCGATCTGGGAGGCGCTCTCTTTTTTCTGCACCGGCGTGCCGCTCAGGGCATTGGACACCGCCGAGGATAAGGTACATTTGGTGTACCTGATGAGCCTAATCTCGAAGAGGAGGCAAGACAACCTCATTGATCTCTTGCACCAGGCTTTTCAGCAGTCGGCCATACTTGCTGCCTATCGGAGGGTAAAAGACATTCGTGAGGACCCCGACGCTTATGACCGCGAGAGAAAACATATTCGGATGGTTCGAAATGCTTGGAGGATCTTGGACAAAGCCACGTTTGAGTTTCTCAATCCATGCCCCGCGTCCGAGGTCTTGCCGTTGTAATCGTTTCATTTTATTTTGTATGAACTTTTTAAAGTATGAGTGATAAGTTTTATCGTGCCCTTCTGTGTTTGCATGCCTTTTTGTGGGATTTTGTCATTTTTGCTGTTGTTGCTGCTGATGTGTTTAGCGTGTATGGCACTATTTCACTTTCCAGTACACACTAAGCATGGTGCTCACGTACTTCACACGTGGGGGGCCTTTTATGGGGCTATTTAATTTTTCATGCCATATTTTCTGTGTACAGCATTAGATGCTGAAAAGGAGCCTTAGAAATAGTTCCATCTCCTTGATTTCCAATGCTTTCCCTTTTTTGGGCCTCGGAAATAGTTCCGCCATGCAATATTCTCCGTGCGTAGCATTTAATGCTCCTCTTTATATTCCTAAGGCCATAACCTATTTTTCTACAGAGAAATCTATTCTCACTTTGGTGTGATTTACTTTGAGAAAACAACCAAGTGCCATGGTCTGCAACCGCCCCCATGCTCGTCGAAAGCCATGGGAAGTACCTATCGAGGAGATGATACCTCGCTTTGCTGCACGGTTGGCGGATCCCTTCCTCACTGACGACGAATGCGACTCAGCGAAATATGAGCTCTCGATCCGTAGGGGGTCCCCCCTTCCAATGGGCTCCCTCTGGCTCCGGATGATTCTTGATGCCGTGCTTGTCGACATCCCTCCTCACCCCGCGGAGATGACCTCGGCGATGCTTGACGTGGCTGAAGAAAAGCTCGAGGGTTTTCACGAGGCGTGCCTGATTACTCAGGCTTTGAAAGATCGCTCAGTTCACTTGTTGAGCCAAATAAGAGCTCGGCGAGCTGTTATGTCTGCTTTTGCGGACGAACATGGGGCCAATCGGTGGGGAGCGACTCCTCGCGAGAACCGTCGCTTTGATGTGTTGGAGAAAGCAGAGAGAGATGGAGAATTTTGTTCTTTGTTTTGTTAACCCTTATGCTACCGATCCTTTGTTTGGTGACCTTTTCCCGCTAGCGTAATATATTCAAATTAGTTTTCGCATGCTTTATATTGAATTTTCATGTGTGCTGGGTACTCGTATGTATGTCTTGCTTGCATAAATGAGCTTTGTATTCTTCCCATGAGAACTTTCTTTAATTGCGAACACTATCATCATGTTGCATGCACATCAGAGCTTCGGGTATTATTTCTTTTCGGATATTCATATAGTTGCGAATGCATGCTTGATAGGATATACATCAGAAATTTTTCTTGTTGCTTCCCATACCAGATGATGTGCGTGCGTTTTAGATCGACTATTTCTATCGACTGGGGGCTTGTTTATACAGTCTTGAGCGTACATGTCCCGTTTTAGAGGCTACGGTCGTAAAAGCGGGCTTGCGTGGTCTGATAGAGCGATATGTGGCGAACGTGGTGTCGTGCGAGAAGAGGCTCGGCTGCAAATTCTCGGAAAGGGAGTTGGCCTCTAAGGCATTGTGCGAGCTTCAAACCAGCCTTACAGCCAAAGCTAATAAAGCGTATGAACTCTGGCGGGTACTTTAAGAGTCTATCAAAGAGGTGGTGGCTCTTGATAAAGTTGCCGTGTTTACTCGCGAAAGGGTCGAGGCTCATAAGGCTACCGATGAAGAGCTCGAAGGCAGCGCTCGCCTCGTATCAGGCCCAGCAGGCTCAGGCGGAGGCCCGTCTTCTGGCGATCCTGAATCATGAAGCCGTGGCCCAGCAAAAGCAGGATGAGCTAGCAAAATTGCTAAATCGCCCGCCGGCTTGAAAACTTGTATCTTTTCCTTTCTTTTTTGTACATACTCCTGAATGAGAGTATTTTCTTTTTGTATCCATTTTGGTTTATGAATAAAGACATATTTTCCTTCTCAATAGTGTGTCTCCTTTTTATTAAATGTGTTCTGCGGACAATTTATCTTGGTCTCTTTGCATGGCAGCGATGGCTTAGGATTCAGGGTTAAGATCTTCCTCCTAAGACTTTTGAGCTTTATGAGCCGTGAGGGTCTCATAAAGCGTTTTTCTCCCTACAGGTCGAGAGGATCCCGTAGGTGTAAGTTCTTCTTAAGAATCGTGAGGATTCTTAAGCGGGTAAGGATCTCACAAGAAAGTTTTCTTCCTTACCGGTCGTGGGGACCCGCAAGTGCTGGGTGCGGTCGCCCTTATCCGTATTTCACGGGATCAGGGGTTGCTTTGGGATGTTTTCCAGGGTACCGTAGTTTAAAGACGTCGCGGTCAAGGTTAAGGACCTCATAGTCCGTGGGTTTAAGGACTCCACAGTCCATTGTTAGTTTTAAGACATCACGGTCAAGGTTAAGGACATCATAGTCCGTGGATTTAAGGACTCCACAGTCCGACGTTAGTTTTAAGACATCCCGGTCAAGGTTAAGGACATCATAGTCCGTGGATTTAAGGACTCCACAGTCCGATGTTAGTTTTAAGACATCACGGTCAAGGTTAAGGACATCATAGTCCGTGGATTTTAAGGACTCCACAGTCCAATATTTGGTTACCGGGACCCGTCACCTCTTTGAAGATGTTGAGGAATTACAACGACGAATATCAAAGGAGTGAAGAGATGTATCCTTGAACCAAGGTAAATTCAATCTAGAATCATGGTGGTTAATCGTTAGTTTTAAGACATTACGGTCAAGGTTAAGGACATCATAGTCCGTGGATTTTAAGGACTCCACAGTCCGATGTTTGCTCTGGATGCTTCACACGGGTTCATTGCCGTGCTCTGCGAGGACCAGGCTCCGCTCTGGGCGTTTTCCGCGGGGTCAAAGAGTGATGTTATCCGCGTTCCACGCGACCAGGAATTTTGCACCAGATGCTTCACACGGGTTCACTGCCGTGTTCGGCAAGGACTGGGCTCCGCTCTGGATGCTTCACACGGGTTCACTGCCATGCTCTGCGAGGACCAGGATCCGCTCTGGACGTTTTCCACGGGGTCAAAGAGTGACGTTATCCGCGTTCCATGTGACCAGGAATTTTGCTCTGGATGCTTCCCACGGGTTCACTGCCGTGTTCTGCGAGGACCAGGCTCCGCTCTGGACGTTTTCCACGGGGTCAAAAAGTGACGTTATCTACATTCCACATAACCAAGAATTTTGCTCTGGATGCTTCCCACGGGTTCACTGCCGTGTTCTGCGAGGACCAGGCTTCGCTCTGGACGTTTTCCACGGGGTCAAAGAGTGACGTTATCCGCGTTCCACGTAACTAGGAATTTTGCACTAGATGCTTCACACGGGTTCACTGCCGTGTTCGGCGAGGACTAGACTCCGCTCTGGACGTTTTCCACGGGGTCATATAGTGACGTTATCCGCGTTCTACGTGACCAGGAATTTTGCTCTGGATGCTTACCACGGGTTCACTGCCGTGTTCTTCGAGGACCAGGCTCCGCTCTGGACGTTTTCCACGGGGTCAAAGAATGACGTTATCTGCGTTCCACGTGACCAGGAATTTTGTACTAGATGCTTCACACGGGTTCACTGCCGTGTTCGGGGAGGACTAGGCTCCGCTCTGGACGTTTTCCACGGGGTCAAAGAGTGACGTTATCCGCGTTCCACGTGACCAGGAATTTTGCTCTGGATGCTTCCCACGGGTTCACTGCCGTGTTCTGCGAGGACCAGGCTCCGCTCTGGACGTTTTCCACGGGGTCAAAGAGTGACGTTATCCGCGTTCCACGTGACCAGGAATTTTGTTGATTATATCCTCATTTCACGGAGTTGGGATTTGACTTTCGGTGATCTGTACACCGCCGAGTCATGGAACTGGGAATCGTCGTTGTTCCGCTTTGCTCGAGGTTGTATTTACCGTAACGAGACGAATGTTGAGAAGATCTCTAGGCTACTTGTGGCCCTTCAAGACTTGGCCTCTTCTTTTGATGAAACCCGGTGAGGAGGAGTGTGATCCCTTCTTTGTTTGTGCCCCTAGATTGTATACAGGGATTGATATAATATCATCTATAGGGCATAAATTTCGTTTTTATTTTATTTCTTTTTCCGCGATGCACTATCATTTCAGCTTTTATATCGCGAGGGTCGCGATTGCCCCATCATTTTGGCTATTTTTCACGGTGCCCAATCATTTCGGCTATTTATTTTATTTTCTACTCGCTGCTTTTTATTGCGAGTTGCCCCATCATTTCGGCTATTTTTCATGCATACATTTTTACTTGCTGATTTTGTCGCAACTTGCCCCATCATTTCGGCTGTTTCGTATGCATGTGTGGCTTGCTGGCTTTTCGCTGCAAGCTTGGATTTAGACACCGATTTCGGCATCAGCACCGCTACTACTGGGATGTTGCCAGGAGCGAATCATCATTTGCCTCTGTCGATGTTGAACAAAGGTGGCTTAGTAAACAGGGTTAAGGGTCCTATCGACTAAGGCTTTTGACTTCATGAGCCGTAAAGGTCTCACAAAGTTATTTCTCCCTACAAGTCGTGAGGATCTTGTAGGTGTGTTTTCTCCTTAAGAATCGTGAGGATTCCTAAGTGCATGTTCTCTTGTAAGTCGTAAGGATCTTACAAAAGGGTTTTCTCCTTATAAGTCGAGAGGACTTACAAGGGTTGTTCACTATATGAACATATCCCTAGTCACGGATGGGACTTGGTTAGGGAGATGTATATTCGCGCCCATGGATTGTATACAAGGGTCAGTATGAGCCTCTTGTAGGGCAATATCGAAGGTTGGGGGGTTTGCTTAAGAACAGGTTCAGGTTTCTGTAACTTAAGACTTTCAAATCTTATGAGCCGTGAGGGTCCCATAAGAGAGTTCTCCTTACGAGTCGTGAGGATCTCGCAAGTGTAATTTCTCCTTAGGAATCGTGAGGACTCCTAAGTGTGTTGCTCTCTTGTGAGTCGTAAGGATCTCACGCGGGTGGTTTCTCCTTACAAGGTCGTGAGGACCCTGCAAGTGTCCTTTAACGAGGTTGCGCCCTTTCGGGTTTTCACAAACACTCGCCGGTAGCCCTGCTGTTTTTACTCACGGAGCCCTTTCGGGTTTTCATCCGTGCCCATTTCGCTTATGGACGTACCGTTTTTGCTTCTATTATTTTTTTTATTCTATTTTTTTTATTCTATTTTTTTTATCGGCTTTGAGATGCTGCAATCCACCGTAGTTTATCGACATCTCGGTCAGCAGCTATTTTTAGGACATAGTGGTCCATTGTTAGTTTAAGAACGTTTCGGTCCGTTGCTAGTTTAAGGACATTTCGGTCCGCTGTTAGTTTAAGGACGTTTCGGTCCGTCGTTAGTTTAAGGACGTTTCGGTCCGTCGTTAGTTTAAGGACGTTTCGGTCCGCCGTTGGTTTAAGGACGTTTCGGTCCGTCGTTGGTTTAAGGACGTTTCGGTCCGCTGTTAGTTTAAGGACGTTTCGGTCCGCGGTTAGTTTAAGGACGTTTCAGTCCGTCGTTAGTTTAAGGACGTTTCGGTCCGCTGTTAGTTTAAGGACGTTTAGGTCCGTTGTTAAAGAAGGCCGGTTACTACCTATAGAGTTCGGTCTTAGGAAGATAGCGAGCGGACATGGTCGTCGTCATCTATCATTGACCTAGGCCTTAACCCGTCAAGCGTAGTTTTTCTTCAGGAAGCGACCGTTTATTGGCCTGAAAGGTCTTTCACCATGCATATCTATGAGTAGATACGCTCCGCCTTGGTAGACCTTGTCTATGATGTACGGGCCTTCATAGTTCGGCTCGAATTTTCCCCGCTTGGCGCGATTGGGGATCATAGGTCTTTTGACAACTAGCACGAGTTCGCCTTGGCGGAATGTCCTCGGCCTGGTCAATCTTTCATATGAGCGCATCATCTTTGCTTTATAGGCCTCCAGATTTTGTTGCGCTATGAGCCGGGTTTCATCAAGGGCGTCCAGCTCCTCAAGCCGGAGGTGAGCATTTTCTTCGTTTGTCAGCTCGTAGTGGACTGCTACTCGTAGAGAGGGTAACTCTATCTCGAGGGGGAGTACTGCTTCCGTACCGAATACCAATGCGTATGGCGTTGTGTTCGTGGCCGTCTTGAGCGTAGTTCGATACGCCCAAAGAGCTTCTTGCAGTCTCTCGTGCCAATCCTTTTTGTTTCGGGACACCGTCTTCTTCACGATCTTTGTCAAGGTTTTGTTGAAAGCCTCGGCTAGACCGTTAGCTCGGGGATTATACACTGAGGAATATCTCCAGTCTATGTTGTGTTGTTGCGCGAAGCGGCTGATCTTGTGGCTTCTGTAGGCTGGCCCGTTATCGGAGATAATCCGTCGCGGAGTTCCAAACCGATAAATGACGTGTGTCTTGAAGAAATGGAGGATATTCTCCATCTTCACTTCCCTCAGCGGTACTGCTTCTGCCCATTAGGAGAAGTAATCAGTGGTTGCTAGGATGAAGCGATGTCCCCTGGATGATGCTGGTTCGATAGGGCCGATTACGTCAGTCCCCCACATTTCGAACGGCCAGCTAGCCACCGTTGGATGGAGTGGATTTGGATGCTAATGGATAAAGTCCCCATGGATCTGGCACGAGTGGCATTGCTTCGCGTATTCGAGGCAGTCCTGGATCATCGTGGGCCAGTAGTAGCCCATCCGTTTAATCTTCAACTTCATCTTCGGGCCTGCTTGGTGAGAACCGCAGAATCCGTCGTGAACTTCTTGGACGACTTTTTTTGCTTCTTCAGGTCACAGGCATCTTAACCACAAAGAATCAAATGACCTCTTGTACAGAGTATCGTTGACGAAGGCGAAAGATAAGGCTCGCTTCAGGAGCTGATGTTTTGAGGACGTATCTTCAGGCGTTCGACGGGATTTGAAGTAGTCTATAAAGACTTCTCTCCAATCTTCAACTTTCTCTTGGTCTTTTACTTGTAGGGTCGTCTGTTCAATCGCTTCCTTTTCCTCAGATGATTCCGGAGATACTTCTGCTGGGGCAAGTACCCGACGGCTTTGTACCACGATTCTTACGTCATCGAGGTTCTCATCAGCTAGCTCCTTGGCGAGCTTGGCCAACGCGTCCGCCTTGATATTTTTTGCACGCGGTATGCTTTCCAGAATGTAAGAGAGGATTTGAGTCAGCAATCGCTGTACTCTCTCTCCATACTTCACCAGCTCTGGCTTGCACGTCTGGTAGTCGCCATCGACATGGGAATTGAAAACATCCTCATATAGGCTGCAGAAGGTCGGACTCTACCAGGCGATATATGCGTCACTCTTCCACTACCAATCTCCGCATGTCTGGTGGGTTAAAGCGTTTTTGAACCAGTGGAACCTTCCTACCAACACTTTTCTTCTAGGGGACCGAGAGGTTTCGATCTCTTTGGGGGAATTTCATGAGATCTCAGGGTTGCCAATTCGAGGGACACTTTATGAGGAGTTGCTGCCTTCTGATGAATACGTCTTTGAACCCAAGCCCGCACCGCTTGACGGCTTGTCTGCTGAGAACGCCGTCCGCCACAAGCGTCCCAGTTTGATTAAGGCGCTAAGTATCTTTGACCGACTGTTCACCGAATCTGAGGAGCATGACGTTACTTTTAAGAGCTTCATTGCATGCTTCCTTCGCGAGGACGTCCTGTCGAAGACAGCTCCGAAGTTCGCAAACATCAAAGACCCCTTTGGGTTTGGTCCGAAGAAGCTGTCGACTAATGAATCGGATCTACCGCAGTACTACATCCCCATAATGTCGCCGATGTATTTCAAATCCATTGCAGCTCCCGGCATGGATGAGGAGACGTTCTTTGTGGGGTTTATCAGCGTCTGGCTCAGCTGGTTTGTCATCCCTATGCATCGCCGCTTTATGAGAGTTTCGGTCATCTATCCGGCTCACCGTATAGCTGAGGAGACGCGGCTGGTAATTGGCATCCCGGCATTGGCGCATCTCTATCACGGGTTGGGCGCCGCAGCTAATACTTCCACCCCTGGCGTAGATGTGGTAAACTTTTCGCTTCACTACTTTACGTCTTGGATCGAAATGAACGTCTTGGGTGCTTTCGCTATGCATCAAAGGCCCGCATTCTACGACGCCTATACCTTCTCGCGGCTTATACGATTGGTGGATGCTTCTGCCGCTGACCCGACTCAATTCGGGGCTATTCGGGCGTTGATCTGTGTAAGTCCATATCACGCACCCCACGAACTTGCGGGGAGGCGGAATATATGAAAAACGATTATCAAAGCTTCGTAACACGGACTTGAGCGCATGAATCGTTATCTAAACCATTGCTAACAAAAGGCTAGAGGTTTAACTACTCGGATACGAAGTTATATCTCACGTTACTTGTCCTTCGGGTCTTCATCGCGGTCCTCTACTCCTCGTAGGCTCCTTGGAACATCAGCACCTCAACGGCCTTCTCGAATCAAAGACGATCCACCCGAAAGCTCCTACGCCAAGCTTAATCTCAAACTTGAGATAACTAGGTTGCTTAAAGTGCTAATCTAAGCTACCTAGGGGATATAGAGTGAGGTTATAGATGTATTAGTCTAGCTAACCTTTGATCTCAACACATGAGAGGTTAGGGTTAGGGTTTTAAGAGAGAGTGAGCTTGAGGAGAGAGAAGGTGAGAATGATCATGAAAAGAATAATGAACTCATATGAATATATCAACCATAACAATTAATCAAAAATAAATAATATAAATGATTTATCATCATGGTTAGATTCATTCATCTAGTGTGATTCATCATATGACTCATTAACTCATTAATGAATCATTTAATACAAAGCATGAATCACACAAATGAGTCATTAAGCAATTAATGCTCATGCCACCTTAACCCCTTAGTCACCACTCTTCTAGAACCTTCCCGACAAATTACGAGAACGCCTCTCCAATCCGTGAAAATACGGAAAAACTTTAGACTGTATAAATCCAGTAACCCGATACTAGAATCTGGCTTAAACCAAAGCCGACTAGTAAAAACTGTCCGAAAAGTCGTACGTGCGTAAACACGCGTATGCATCCGAACCCTTATCGTAAAACCATACGACCTCTATATCGTTTCGCCTGGAGCAGGGAAACTCTCTGTGTGGGACTCTAAAGACTCGACACTACGCTGGCAGTGGGTTTAACCACAGACCTTAAGCGGCACTAGCTGTACGTAACGGTCCCCAGGTAGATGTCGATAAGAAGGCTGATGAGGAAAAACCATCCGAACCCCTACTGAGCCTGATGTGACAATCTCCGTACAGTCCGGTCTGTTCATCTAAGACTATCGCATATCAAGCCTAGGGGCGGCAAGCGTCAGTCCCCTAATAGCTGTATAAGTCGTGTCGGAGCGAAGCCCATTACACCCTGAGAAGCTACTGGAACCTACCAGTATATCTCGCTTGCCCTGGCCAGGGACTTTGCGTAATGGCTCTCTGACACAGTGCGATATCAACTCCCAATACCGGGAGAGACGAATCCTATCTAACCGCCACTGCCTCCAAGTGCTCGGGACTGCACCCAACTGCTACCTGTTTGCACGACTCCTTTGAGCCGTGGTAGGGTAGTAATCTAAGAACAGTGGGACACACTCGAGGCGAAGTAGCAGTGTCAAGTCTGCGGACTATGCTGTACTCATGTCACCTGGGAACTATTAACTGACGATGGGTATAATACCAACCAATCAGTTCCCCGGCGAGTCCTGTCCGGTGTACCCGTAACCTAACGAGCACCTGTATACTATCTCCAGTACGACGTACTGATGGCTGTGGGACAGACCATCTCCCCAACTGGGATGAGAAGCGTACACACTTAGTCTACTTCAGAATATCGATGCCCTATCTCGATAATCCAACGACCAGGGACCAGTATAGGATGTTGCTTACAGACTACCCAGCCCCCACTAGTGTGACTGCCATCACAACGCTGGTAATCAAGCAAAGATCCTATGGGCTCTACTAATATGTATAAGTGATACGTTACAAGAAACATATGCACATATTAAAGTAGACACAAACCAAGTAGCATACTACCATTTTTAGCAAGACTGTTATATACAACTGTGAATATCTCAAGCTTCCATTAAGTAATATACAACCTAGTATGATACAATAATGGCCCCTATGGCATATACACTAACAATCTGTTCCCCTCCGTAGGGGGTCCCCCCTTCCAAAGGGCTCCCTCTGGCTGTCGACGAGCATGGGGGCGGTTGCAGGCCATGGCACTTGGTTGTTTTCTCAAAGTAAATCACACCAAAGTGAGAATAGATTTCTCTGTAGAAAAATAAGCTATGGCCTTAGGAATATAAAAAGGAGCATTAAATGCTACGCACGGAGAATATTGCATGGCGGAACTATTTCCAAGGCCGAAAAAAGGGAAAGCATTGGAAATCAAGGAGATGGAACTATTTCCAAGGCTCCTTTTCAGCATCTAATGCTGTACACAGAAAATATGGCATGAAAAATTAAATATCCCCATAAAAGGCCCCCCACGTGTGAAGCACGTGAGCACCATGCTTGGTGTGTACTGGAAAGTGAAATAGTGCCCTACACGCTAAACACATCAGCAGCAACAATAGCAAAAATGACAAAATCCCACAAAAAGGCATGCAAACACAGAAGGGCACGATAAAACTTATCACTCATACTTTAAAAAGTTCATACAAAATAAAAAGAAACGATTACAACGGCAAGACCTCGGACGCGGGGCACGGATTGAGAAACTCAAACGTGGATTTGTCCAAGATCCTCCAAGCATTTCGAACCATCCGAATATGTTTTCTCTCGCGGTCACAAGCGTCGGGGTCCTCACGAATGTCTTCTACCCTCCGATAGGCAGCAAGTATGGCCGACTGCTCAAAAGCCTGGTGCAAGAGATCAATGAGGTTGTCTCGCCTACTCTTCGAGATTAGGCTCATCAGGTACACCGAATGTACCTTATCCTCGGTGGCGTCCAATGCCCTGAGCGGCACGTGTAAGTCCATGTCACGCACCCCACGAACTTGCGGGGAGGCGGAATATATGAAAAACGATTATCAAATCTTCGTAACACGGACTTAAACGCATGAATCGTATCTAAACCATTACTAGCAAACTATGAGAGGTTTAACTACTCGGATTCGAAGTTATACCTCACGTTACATGTTCTTTAGGTCTTCATCGATGTCCTCCACTCCTCGTAGGCTCCTTGGAACATCGGCACCTCAACGGCCTCCTCGAGTCAAAGACGATCCACCCGAAAGCTCCTTCTCCAAGCTTGATCTTTAACTTGAGATAACTAGGTTGCTCAAAGTGCTAATCTAAGCTACCTAGGGGATATAGAGTGAGGTTATGGATGTATTAGTCTAGCTAACCCTTGATCTCAACACATGAGAGGTTAGGGTTAGGTTTTCAAGAATGATAGAGCTTGAGGAGAGAGATGATGATGATAAGAATGAATATGAATAATGAGCTCATTAGAATATAGCAACCATAACAATTTATCAAATAAATAATATAAATGATTAATCATCATGGTTGATGCATTCACCTTATGTGATTCATCATATGACTCATTAACTAATTAATGCATCATTTAATACCAAGGATGAATCACACAAATGAGTCATTAAGCAATTAATGCTTATGCCACCTTAACCCCCAAGTCACCATGCTTCTAGAACCTTCCCGGAAAATTACAAGAACGCCCCTCCAATCCGTGAAAACACGAAAAAACTTTAGACTGTATAAATCCAATAACCTTATACTAGAATCTGGCTTAAACCAAAGCCGACTTTTAAAAACTGTCCGAACGTCGTACGTGCGTTTAAACACGTATGCATCCAAACCCTTGTCGTAAAACCATACGACCTCTATATCGTTTCGCCTGGAGCAGGGAAACTCTCTGTGCGGGACTCTAAAGACTCGACACTGCGCTGGCAGTGGGTTTAACCACAGACCGCAAGCGGCACTAGCTATACGTAACGGTCCCCAGGTAGATGTCGATAAGAAGGCCGATGAGGAAAACCATCCGAACTCCTACTGAGCCTGATGTGACAATCTCCGTACAGTCCGGTCTGTTCGTCTAAGACTATCGCATATCTAGCCTAGGGGGCGGCAAGCGTCAGTCCTCTAATAGCGGTATAAGTCGTGTCGGAGCGTAGCCTATTACACCCTGAGAAACTACTGGAACCTACCAGTAAATCTCGCTTTCCCTGGCCAGGGACTTTGCGTAATGGCTCTCTAACACAGCGCGATATCAACTCCCAATACCGGGAGAGATGAATCCTGTCTAACCGCCACTGCCTCCAAGTGCTCGGGAATGCACCCAACTGCTACCTGTTTGCACGACTCCTTTGAGCCGTGGTAGGGTAGCAATCTAAGAACAGTAGGACACACTCGAGGCGAAGTATCAGTGTCAAGTCTGCGGACTATGCTGTACTCATGTCACCTGGGAACTGTTAACTGACGACGGGTATAATACCATCCAACAGTTCCCTTGCGAGTCCTGTCCGGTATACCCGTAACCTAACGAGCACCTGTATACTATCTCCAGTACGACGTACTGACGGCTGTGGGACAGACCATCTCCCCAACTGGGATGAGAAGCGTACACACTAGTCTACTCTGGAGTATCGATGCTCAGTCTCGATAATCCTACGACTAGGGACAAGTATAGGATGTTGCTTATAGACTACCCAGCCCCCACTAGTGTGACTGCCATCACAACGCTGGTAATCAAGCAAAGATCCTATGGGCTCTACTAATATGTATAAGTGATACGTTACAAGAAACATATGCACATATTAAAGTAGACACAAACCAAGTAGCATACTACCATTTTTAGCAAGACTGTATATACAACTGTGAATATCCCAAGCTTTCATTAAGTAATATACATACAAGTATGATACAATAATGGCCCCTAGGGCATATACACTAACAATCTCCCACTTGCACTAGGGCCATGAGCTGGCATATCGTAGACCTATCATCTCGAATAGCCTCTCGAACTGCGTATGAGGAATGGCCTTTGTGAATGGATCAGCAATGTTATTCTCCGTCTCTACTCTTTTCACCTCGATCTCCCGGCGATATACGATCTTCCTGATCAGGTGATACCGCCTTAAGATGTGTTTGGACTTCTGATGGGACCTGGGTTCCTTCGCTAAAGCTATAGCGCCGTTGTTGTCACAATACAGAGGTATTGGATCAACACTGGTAGGAACCACCTGAAGTTCTGTGAAGAACTTCTTCATCCAGACAGCTTCTTTTGCGGCATCGCAAGCAGCTATGTACTCCGCTTCCATCGTTGAGTCAGCAACGGTCTCCTGTTTGGAACTCTTCCAACAGACCGCCCCTCCATTGAGGGTAAAGACATAACCCGATATGGACTTGGAGTCATCTTTGTCACTCTGGAAGCCGGAGTCGGCAAAGGCCTCAATCTGGAGATCTTTTCCGCCATACACCAAGAACATATCTTTAGTCCTCCTCAGGTACTTGAGAATGTTCTTTACTACTATCCAGTGATTCTCTCCTGGGTTTGCCTGATACCGGCTTACAACGCTCAATGTGTATGCTACATCTGGTTTGGTACATAACATCGCATACATTATAGAGCCTACCGCTGAAGCGTAGGGTATAATCGACATGCGATCCCTTTCCAAATCAGTCTTGGGAGACATCTCTTTGGAGAGGGTGATTCCGTGACAAGCCGGTAGGTTACCGCGCTTAGAATCTTCCATATTGAATCTTTTCAATATGGTGTCTATGTACCTGGACTGTGAAAGTCCCAACATCCTTTTAGATCTATCGCGATAGATCTGGATCCCCAGAATGTAGGTGGCATCTCCCAGGTCTTTCATGGAGAATTTCTGTGACAAGAATCTTTTGACTGACTGTAACATAGGAATATCATTTCCTATTAGAAGAATGTCATCCACGTACAAGACGAGGAATACTATAGCTCTCCCTACAATCTTTCTGTATATGCATGGTTCATCTGGATTTTTGATAAAGTCAAATTCTTTGACAGTATCATCAAAACAGATGTTCCAACTCCGTGATGCCTGCTTTAGTCCATAAATGGACTTAAGCAACTTGCATACTTTACCGCTGCTCCCATTCTGAATGAATCCCTCTGGCTGATCCATATAGACGCTCTCTTCCAAATTTCCATTTAGAAAGGCCGTCTTTACGTCCATCTGCCAGATCTCATAATCGTGGAAGGCAGCAATAGCAAGAAGGACCCGAATGGATTTGAGCATAGCCACTGGAGAAAAGGTTTCGTCATAGTCCAAACCAGGCCTTTGACGGAAACCCTTTGCAACAAGTTTAGCCTTATAGGTTTCAACCTGTCTATCTACACCAATATTCTTTTTAATGATCCATTTGCATCCTACGGGTTTTACCCCATCTGGAGCAATGGCCAAAGTTCATACTTTGTTAGTGTACATGGACTCCATTTCGGTCCGCATTGCATCCAGCCATTTTACTGAGTCACCGCTCTAAATGGCTTGCTGGAAGCTACTAGGCTCATCATAGTCAATAGTACAATCCTCTCTATCCCCATCTATGAGAAAACCGTAGTATCTCTCGGGTGGATGAGACTACCTACTACACTTGCGGAGTGGCGCTGGGATGTCCTGTTCTCCTGAACCTTCTGGTTCTTTCAAGCTTTCAGTAATAGCTTGTGGTTCTGGAATTTCTTCCAGTTCTACCACGCTCCCACTTGTTCCTTTTTCTAAAAACTGATGTTCCAGAAAGTGGGCATGACAAGAAACAAAAACCTTTTGTTCCTCTGCGTAATAAAAAAATACCCCTTGGAGTTTTTTGGGTATCCCACAAACTTACACTGTACTGATCGTGCCTCGAGCTTGTCTGCATGCTGCCTTTTTACAAAAGCTGGACATCCCCATGTCTTCAGGTACTGAAGATAGGGTTTCTTCCGACTCCACATCTGATATGGTGTGGTAGGCACATTCTTAGTTGGAACTTTGTTCAAAAGATATGCAGCTAATTCTAGCGCATAACCCCAGAAAGATCGCGGTAACTCAGCCTTACTCATCATGGAACGAACCATATCCAATAGGGTTCGATTCCTCCTTTCTGATACACCATTGTATTATGGTGTGTATGGAGGAGTAAGCTGAGAGAGAATTCCATTCTCTTTTAAGTAACCCAGGAACTCGGCGCTTAAGTATTCATCACCTCGATCAGATCTCAGTGTCTTGATACTTTTGCCTTTTTGGTTTTCCACTTCATTCTTGTATTCCTGGAATTTCTCAAAGGCCTCGGATTTATGTTTCATCAAGAAGACATGTCCATACCTAGAGAAATCATCCGTAAAAGTAATGAAGTAGGAATAACCACCTCTCGCATGTGTAGACATTGGACCGCACACGTCACTGTGTATGAGTCCTAAGAGCTCGCTTGCTCTTACTCCGTGTCCAGTAAACGGAGTCTTGGTCATCTTTCCTATGAGACAAGATTCACAAGTAGCATAAGATTGATATTCGAACGGATTCAAATATCCTTCTCTATGTAACTTAGTCAACCTTCTCTCATTGATGTGACCTAGTCTACAATGCCATAAGAAAGCCTGATTTAATTCCGGAGACTTTCTTTTAAGTGTGTTCTGGACATTGAAAACCTGAGCTTGACTCAATACGTATATGTCGTTATCTAATGTACCGGACCCAATCAAAACTTGATTTAGGTGGATGTGAACTACATCGCTTACGAATGTAAAATCATATCCCTCTTTTGAAAGTGAGGACACTGATATGATATTACAAGTCATACTAGGTACATACAGACAGTTACGTAGAATCAATATCTGCCCACTTGTCAAACCTAGGCGATATTCTCCCACGGATTCAGCTTCCATGCTCATTCCGTTTGCAACTCTGAGAGACAAATCACCTACCTTCATAACTCTACGGCTTCTCAAAGCATGTAATGAATTACAGATATGAGATCCTGCTTCGGTATCAAGTACCCAGGAAGTAGAGTTAATTGATAAACAGTTCTCAATAACAAATACACTTGAGGCCGAAGCCACAACATGCTTCGTATCCTGGCTACTGGCTTCTAAAGCCCTGCAATCTTTCTGCCTATGCCCAATCCTATAACAATAGGAACGTCCCTCTTTTACTATATCCAGTCCCGAAACTTTTGCCCTTCTCTTTCCTTCTACTTCCCTGGTTTCCTTCAGGGTAGGAGGCAGAGATTGTAGAATCAAGTCAGTATCTGACTCGTTTCCCAACGTGGTCTCCAGGTCCTTGAGCTTATCAATACAGCTAGTCATTGTAAGGACGTTGTCCCCTACAGATGACCCGACAGCCAACCTCGCTTGAATTAATTCGTTCGAGGTCTCATATCTTATGATATGAGATTGCTCTCCATATAAATCTTTGTTATGGAGAAAAATGGAAACTATGTCCATCTTCTCGTGCTGCTTCTGGTATACACCATCAACTGAAGCTAACACGAGGCACTTGGCTTTCGTTTTATCCTTTTCCCTTGTCTGACGGATATCCATATCCGCGACGGTGGAAACTGGATCTGGGACGGCGGGATCTTGAGTAGTATTAGGGTGGTCCAGCTTGTCATAGGCAATGGACATCTGGACAGACCTTTGCCAGTCATATAAGTCAGATTCAGTCAATTTGTTATCTAGATGTAACCTAGTCGTGGTCACAAGGTCGCTGCAATTAAGAGAGAGAGAAGAAAACACTTTTTAGCATGATGCTCTTGCAAGTTTAGAGTGGTTTTTAATTTATCTAAACAGGATGGCTCCCACTATTTCTCGAATCCTTCCTCAAACCATAAAAGAAGAATTATCCAGGACTATTCTCACCGTACAATACTTGCTTAACCGTTCATCCAGGTTAGTGTCGATACTTCGAGGGAGGTTTTCCAACGCTTTCGCGAAGTTCCTTAATTAAAGAACCTCTTTTCTCTGGGGGCGTAACCCCGCTGACACCTTTCTAGGCACCTACTTGGTTTATAGCATTGATCGTTAAGTGACGAATCTCCTGATAAGTAGTATATACTCACAGTAGGATCGGGATCCAAAATATCATCGTATGATAATGTTGAAGGAATCCTACCAACATTCATCAAACTCCAAAATGGTATGCATCTCTCTGCAAATTTCAGTTTCTTTAGAAATTCCCGATGTGGATTTTTGCCCCATGCTCTTATGACCTTGACGAAGGCCAACATATCATAAGTCACATGTCAAGTTCTACCCGTCATTATCCAGGTTAATTTGAACCCACCCGTACATACACTTGACGAAGGCCAAAATAGTAGTACGACTGTCCCAAACCAACGCATCTATCTATGCTACAGATAAATATTCAGCAGCTACCAATCACTATGCCTTGGCGAAGGTCAAAATACATAGCTTGAATACTACTGAATATTTAAATGAAATGACGAAGGGCTACGAATGGTTTTGGCAAAACCGTGAACATAGTGAACTTGATATAATCGAAGGAACCTGATAGCTTTTTAAAAGGAGTGGTTAAAGCTCCGCAATTAAAAATTCTGCTCTTTTAAAATAACCGAGTGGTTTCTTTTAAATTTGTTCCAACGATTAAACTATGGTTTATTTTCTTTGCATTATAATAATGCGTCCCATCATTTATCCTATCATTGCAGAAAACAACGAAAATACCACGTCCTCTTATGCCATCCGCATTCGCCACGGGGTCCCGTCATCACCCGTTAGGTTACTTAACTAACGACAGAGCGGGGGCTGGGCTAGCGCGGGTGTAAAACATAAGTGACGTCTAATAGCTATTATATATAGATATTGTACATTCGTCAGACGCAATAATAAGCATTCCAGATCACAGATGAACTTTATTGGATATACTAGCAATCCGCATTTGCTTTGAGCCTGCAATAAAAGACGGATTATATAGTTGTGATGAATAGCCATTACCCCAACCCTAGACCCCTACGGGTACGGCAAACTACCCGCCAAGTACCCGAAGTGAAGCGGTCTCCCTCAACAACGTGAGTAGGCCACTAAACACTTCAACGTACCCGGTAGTTTGTGTACCCCGCCTTGGGTCTATCCTAGGAGAAAAAACAGTAAAAAGAAATAATACAACGGTGGCTACAACCGCAACCTGGATGCGCCCCGCAAAAGAATATTACGTCATATTACATTTACATCGAATGAATGAATATTAAACCCATCTCAAACCCCGGCTAATCATCACAACACTCCAATCAAGTCCATATACACAAACAGTAAACATTACAGAAATGTGCAACCCCCTGCCAACCGACATACTAGCAGTTAGGGGAGGTTTACGAACACATTAAACATTACAGATAAAAACCCGATTAGCAAATAACTTAGAACATCGATCAACAACCTTTTTCCGTGTCTACCCCAAAAGCAAACCAGTACTGAAGTAATCTGGGCAGAAACAGAATATACAGGAAAACAGAACACCAAAATATATGAATTTTAGAGCAAATCGGAGTCAACTCGGGGTTGACACCACCGCGGATCCGCGGCCATCAAGCCGAGTTAGAACTCCGTATTTTCCCAGAATTCTTATATTTACCTGCTGTGAATTTTAAGGCATATCAAATAATTTTTTAGACATGTTTAAAATTAACAGAAACTGTTAGGGTTAGGGTTTTGTTTTCGCGTTTATCCGTCGATCCAAGTTCTAATTAGTTGCTAACAAGCTAGTAATGGTTTAGTTGTCTCTGATACCACTGTAAGTCCATGTCACGCACCCCATGAACTTGCGGGGAGGCGGAATATATGAAAAACGATTATCAAAACTTCGTAACACGGACTTAAGCGCATGAATCGTATCTAAACCGTTACTAGCAAACTATGAGAGGTTTAACTACTCAGATTCAAAGTTATACCTCACGTTACATGTCCTTCGGGTCTTCATCGCTGTCCTCCACTCCTCGTAGGCTCCTTGGAACATCGGCACCTCAACGGCCTCCTCGAGTCAAAGACGATCCACCCGAAAGCTCCTTCTCCAGGCTTGATCTCTAACATGAGATAACTAGGTTGCTCAAAGTGCTAATCTAAGCTACCTAGGGGATATAGAGTGAGGTTATGGATGTATTAGTCTAGCTAACCCTTGATCTCAACACATGAGAGGTTAGGGTTAGGTTTTCAAGAATGAGAGAGCTTGAGGAGAGAGAAGGTGATGATAAGAATGAATATGAATAATGAGCTCATTAGAATATAACAACCATAACAATTTATCAAATAAATAATATAAATGATTAATCATCATGGTTGATGCATTCACCTTGTGTGATTCATCATATGACTCATTAACTAATTAATGCATCATTTAATACCAAGGATGAATCACACAAATGAGTCATTAAGCAATTAATGCTTATGCCACCTTAACCCCCAAGTCACCATGCTTCTAGAACCTTCCCGGAAAATTACGAGAACGCCCCTCCAATCCGTGAAAACACGGAAAAACTTTAGACTGTATAAATCCAATAACCTTATACTATAATCTGGCTTAAACCAAAGCCGACTTTTAAAAACTGTCCGAACGTCGTACGTGCGTTTAAACACGTATGCGTCCAAACCCTTGTCGTAAAAACATACGACCTCTATATCGTTTCGCCTGGAGCAGGGAAACTCTCTATGTGGGACTCTAAAGACTCGACACTGCACTGGCAGTGGGCTTAACCACAGACCGCAAGCGGCACTAGCTGTACGTAACGGTCTCCAGGTAGATGTCGATAAGAAGGCCGATGAGGAAACCATCTGAACTCCTACTGAGCCTGATATGACAATCTCCATACAGTCCGGTCTGTTCTTCTAAGACTATCGCATATCTAGCCTAGGGGGCGGCAAGCGTCAGTCCCCTAATAGCGGTATAAGTCATGTCGGAGCGTAGCCTATTACACCCTGAGAAACTACTGGAACCTACCAGTAAATCTCGCTTGCCCTGGCCAGGGACTTTGCGTAATGGCTCTCTGACACAGCGCGATATCAACTCCCAATACCGGGAGAGACGAATCCTGTCTAACCGCCACTGCCTCCAAGTGCTCGGGAATGCACCCAACTGCTACCTATTTGCACGACTCCTTTGAGCTGTGGTAGGGAAGCAATCTAAGAACAGTGGGACACACTCGAGGCGAAGTATCAGTGTCAAGTCTGCGGACTATGATGTACTCATGTCACCTGGGAACTGTTAACTGACGATGGGTATAATACCATCCAACAGTTCCCCTGCGAGTCATGTCCGGTGTACCCGTAACCTAACGAGCACCTGTATACTATCTCCAGTACGACGAACTGATGGCTGTGGGACAGACCATCTCCCCAACTGGGATGAGAAGCGTACGCACTAGCTACTCTGGAGTATCGATGCCCAGTCTCGATAATTCTACGACTAGGGACAAGTATAGGATGTTGCTTATAGACTACCGAGCCCCCACTAGTGTGACTGCCATCACAACGCTGGTAATCAAGCAAAGATCTTATGGGCTCTACTAATATGTATAAGTGATACGTTACAAGAAACATATGCACATATTAAAGTAGACACAAACCAAGTAGCATACTACCATTTTTAGCAAGACTGTATATACAACTGTGAATATCCCAAGCTTCCATTAAGTAATATACATACAAGTATGATACAATAATGGCCTCTAGGGCATATACACTAACAGCACGCTGGTGCAGAAGAGAGGGAGCGCCTCCCAGATCGCTAGCACGATGAGCCTCAGAAGGGAAGAGCAGCGAGGGAGTAGCTGACCATTGTACTCGTCGAAGCGGCTCATGATCTCAGCACATTGAGCGTTGGTGAACTCCTGGTTCTGGCTGCGGCCCAGTGCACGGATATTCCCGTAAGAAATGATCTCATCAAGATCATACAAATGGGCATCCATGATACCTGAAATAACGATCATGGAAATTCATTACAAACTTCTTCCTCCCGGTTGAGAAAGAGAACTCAGGGCAAAAAAAAACCCATGAAGTCCCCATGAAAACAACTTAGTTCTTCATAGGAATTAAATTCCTTTTTGAAAAAGGGAATTAAATTCCCAGAAAATTTTGTTCCAGAGCCAGAGCTCCTTGGGATGGAATTAAATTCCATGGAAAACAACCGACAGTATCATCTCCCTAAAAGATTAGAAAAAACCCTAAGAGATCTACAATTTGAAGATTAGATGGTTTTCTGTTCTTGTTGAAGAACTTGAAGAAAAAAAAAATGGATTCATGTTAAAAGGGTGAAACCCTTGATATGGATTTAAAATCCAGAGAGTTTTTTTTAAAATGAAGGTTCTTCAATCGTTCAACATCATTACCTGAAAGGAAGGGTCTTTTGGAACAGAGTTAAACTCTGGAAAAAGTTTGAAGCAGAGAACTAAGCTCTGGAAAAGGAGAATTAAATTCTCGAAAAAAAACAAGAAAGTTCTCAAAAGAGGAAGATGAAGAGTGGAGGCGCTTCTGAAGAGACCCCTGCATTTATAGGATGGGATGGAAAACGTGTAACGCCTTGAAATTTCGTTTAGAATATTTTCGCGTTAATTAGCAAGTGTTATATATATATATATATATATGTATGTATATATATGTATATATATGTATGTATATATATGTATATATATGTATGTATATATATGTATATATATGTATGTATATATATGTATATATGTATATATATGTATATATATGTATATATGTATATATATGTATATATATATATATATGTATATATATATATATATATAATCGTAGGGTTATTAATTATTTTTAGTCGTGTTACCCTAATTGGGAAATTTCTTGTGTTAGTGCACACATGCACACTTAGCACAATTTTCCTTGACCTAGGTTAAAAGTGTTAGCATGTTAACCATTTCTTTTCATGCATGGTTCATTTTAATCCCCCACCCTTTTCTAATCAAGTCAAACCCTTTTAATAATTCATTTTTTTGAATGTGAAATTAGAACATGGTGTTAGGTGAAAAGATTAACTTTTGACCCATTCTCTCTCTTTTCTCTCTTCCTCTCTTGCTGAAAAATTCTGCAGAAAAGCAGCAGCAACACAATATATTCATCATCTTTTCATTTCTCTTTTGAATCCATACCAAATCCTACACAAAACCACACATTTTCTTCACTAAAGCCATGGGAAAAGGGACCTTTTGAGGTGTTTGGAGGCAAATCTGCACACTTGAGGCTAGGGCTGAGACTTGTGGTGTTTCTTAAGGTCTTTTGAAGGTATATAGCTCATATTTAACACTCTTTTCCTTATCTTGTAGTATCTTAGCTAAAAATCATGTTTTTTGTGCATTATTAGTGATATTGAGGGATATAGGTAAAGTATATGTTAGATTGGTATTCTCATGGTTTAGTGAACTCTTTTAAGAGCTATTAGAGCTATTTAACCCAGGTTTTTGTTTCAGTTTGCACAGAAATACCATAAAGTATCATTTTAGTGTAAAAGTGTGGTTTTTAACTAGAATTAGGGCTCTGTGGAATCTGCTCCTACCCGGGGTGTTTCAGAATGAAATTGTTTTTACTGTAGCATGTATAGGGGGTATAGAGTGCACACACAAAACCTGGGAGCCCATCTCCCTACCCATGCCGCCGAAAAATACATTCTGGCCGCAAATTGCGGCCAGATGGGGGTGTTTTAGGTTGGGGTTTAGGGTGTTGGGTGTCTGCTGCTATGTGTAGTATTATGGTATATATAGTTTTGTAATATCTTTTCTGTATAAAAATCTGGGATCAAATACCCTATTTCCCGTATTTTAAACATTCGCGACACGCGTGTTACATGTGTGGGTTTGGGGTGTTCTGCGTATCGCGACGCGTCGGGTTAGCTTCAAGCGCGTAATCACACGTTTTAGCGTATCGCGCATACGCGCGCTTGGGTTGCGACACGGGTTTCTAGTTGACTTTAAATGTCGTGTTTGTATGGTTTCGAGCTTATGTGTGATATATTGTGAAATTCTAGGTTCGCAGGCGAGTGCGACGGACGCCGCGAAGAAGGGGAAACAAGTCGTCGGCTATACGTAGCGGGAGACTACGGTGAGTAGATTTAACATCTACGGGGATATCGCCCGCATGGAGTTATGCGTCAGGGCTAATAGGACCTTATAGCGATATGTTTTGCTTTCACCTACATGACTACTGTTTATTGCATACCGCATTCCCTGTTATGCGTATATAAACTAGAATTGATAGAACACCGCACTATTACTAACGGTTCAAGTTGCACGAGCACGATTTATATGCTACATTCACACCGTTAGTGATTTCCATGACACTCACATTATAGGATTGCTATAAATCATATGTCAGATTGTTTCCGCATTATTGATGTTTGCCATGATTTGCCGCATATCAGCAGATGTTATATTCATACTTGGACACATCTACATCACATATTCATACATGTGCCATGTATATATTGATATCCTCATACCTGCATAGATTTACGCATTGAGATATGTTGTTTCCATGTTATTTCTGGATTTAGGAACCGTGGATATTTCAAAAGAGAATAGGTAATTATTTAAAAACCCGGTTTCCCTTGATATGATATTTCAGTGCGTCCACCATGTGTTTTCTCGGTGCTAGAGCGCGATATAGGAGAGAGAGGGCTGACCCGGACTGACGGATGCCCGATATATGAGAGGGGGGGGCTGACCCGGACTGACGGATGCCCGATATATGAGAGAGGGGGGGCTGACCCGGACTGACGGATGCCCGATATAGGAAGATTTGCGTGTCGATGCTAGACACGAGTATTTATGATATTTGGGTGCCGATGTTGGGCACTCGTGATTCTCAATGATGTACAGGATTTGAGGGCCGATGGGAGTGCCGGCGTCTGGGTTGTTGGGATTTGGGGTGCATTGGTGGGTACCGATTATCTTTCCACGTTAACATTCCGTGTAGATGTTATTTCATCCCATGCTCCGCAATTATTATTTTGCATCTCATCTTGTAGTTACTTTACTTGACAGAGCACTTGCATGATTATGCACATACTGCCTATTGCATATAGACTTATCTGCTGGCATTTGATTGAGTAGCGCAGTACGTGCATGCTCGCGATTACCTTTATATGTTATCTCTATTCACGAGTTGGCAACTCACCCCCATTGTGCCACAGTATTTGCAGGTTGCCCCTCGGAGTAGTCGCGGCAGGCTGCTTTCTTACATCTTTTGGCTACAGATACCACTACAGTTGTGCGAGAGCTGTTTTGCTGATTGGTGGGTTGTGGTATCTGGTTACTTCTTTTGTACACACTGTTGTATCTAGTATTCTCCATCTACCATATATGTATTTGACTTAGAGACAGTGTGAGGACGATGATGTATATTATTGGTATTCTGGTGTCGAGCTCGTTGTGAGCCGACTTTACTTATGCAGTTTATTCTATCTGTGATGTTCCCATTTGTTGCTCATGATCTTCGCTACGGCGTCGTATATTGCTATCTTGGTGATTGTTTACTTAAGATTTCTTAGCACCTTTGTAAATGCTTCCATTTAAAACATTAAAACACTCTATACTTTTACTGGTTTGATTTCTGGGTTTCGGTTCACTTAGTCGCGTTACGCCTGTAGACGTTACGTGGTTAAGTGCCGGTCACGGGCCAAAATCTGGGTCGTGACAAAGTTGGTATCAGAGCGTAGGTTTTACCTTTCGGAGTGTTCCTAGGATGACCCTGGTATGATGGAGTAGGTAGCGGAAGCAGAGTGGCGTAGAGTGCGTATGTTCCGCGGCATGCTCACGACACGGTACTCCGCCAAGGCGACCTTAGGACTTGTTGATTTAAATTCCTTCTTGAGTATATACATTCTTGTGATTCGATTTCCGTATCCTTATCGAATCCTATTTTTCCTTTCAGCCATTATGCCGCCAAAGACTACGATGGCGCAGAGAGCGGCCGCGAGGGCCGAGATTCAAGTTGACTCGTCCGAGACGAGGACTGATCCGGGTAGTACACTGGTTGTGCCCGAGCAGGATGTTCCTGCCGTGACAGATCAGATTGCCATGTTAGGGGCTGGTGTGCAGGAGATGCGCCAGACGGTGGGATACAGTATGCAGGAGATGCGCTAGATGATGGGATCTTTAGTTGAGACACTTCGAGCGCAGCGACCAGAGGTAGTTCCACCCATTGCAGAGATCGCGGTGATACCCACAGCACAGGCAGTTGTCCCTACCGCTACAGAGGTCATCTCAGTATCGCTGTCAGAGTTTATGAGGCTGAAGCCTCCGGTCTTCACAGGCACCGATGCGTCCGAGGACCCACAGTCTTTCATTGATAGGTTGGCGCGGATATGTCGTTCACTTAGATGCGCAGATGCGAGATGGGTTGAGTTCGCGAGCTTTCGCCTGGAAGGTCTCGCGCAGAAATGGTGTGAATCAGTCGAGAAGGGTAGAGCAGCAGGTCTTCCTCCTATGACCTGGACAGAGTTCGTGGCGCTATTCCTTGCCCTTTTTCTCCTACTGAGCGTCAGAGATGCTAGAGCACGCAGGTTCGAGTCCTTACGTCAGACTCCGGAGATGTCAGTGGCAGAGTATGATGTCCTATTCACCGAGCTATCAGTATATGCTCCGTACCTAGTGGCTACTGAGGAGTTGCGAGTCAAGAGATTTGTCCGAGGCTTGCTTACACCACTATTTCTTGCGATCAGCGCACAGCATTACGAGACATATGCAGCAGCTGTGGACGCAGCCCTATTAGTCGAGGAGCGCCTTGCTGAGACTTCGGTAGTTCCAGAGCCGAAGAGAGTTCGTGCGGATACATCAGCGCAGAGACAGCCTTTTCGGCGCCGTGATAGACGTCTTGCAGGTAGAAGAGATTTAGGGCGGGGCCGGTTGTTCAGTTCCTATCCCCAGGAGGGTCAACGGTCATCGTCGGGATGTTTTCGCTGCGGGAGTTCTTATCATCGTGTACGAGATTGTCCTGAGATACCCCGGAGGGAGGCAGCACCGCACGTCACACTACCACCTTCACCACCCCGGAGGGAGGCAGCACCGCACGTGCCTATTGTACCTACTATTACTCCACGTCAGACTCATGCACAGAGAGTTCATAGTCGCGGAGGATTTGTTCATAGAGGACGAGGTGATCGAGGCAGAGGACAGCCAGCTGCCGGCAGGGGACAGTCAGTCGCAGGTGGAGGACAGGCGCGAGTTTTTGCCTTGACGCATCAGGACGCGCAGGCGTCCAATGCGGTGGTCTCAGGTATCCTTCCAGTATGTTCTGTTGATGCACACGTGTTGTTCGATCCCGGATCCACGCACTCATACGTATCCACACACTTTGTGACGTGTTTGGGTAGAGAGTCCGGTTTGCTTGATAAGCCGCTTGTTGTGACTACTCCTGTGGGAGAGCGTTTGTTGCTAGGCACGTGTTTCGATCCTGTATCGTCCGTATTGGCGAGAGAGAGTTGCCAGTCGATTTTATCCTTCTTGAGATGTTGGACTTCGACGTTCTTTTGGGCATGGATTGGTTAGCCACGTGCTATGCTTCTGTTGACTGCCGTGAGAAGACGGTTAGATTTTGTTTTCCCGGCGAGTCGGTTTTTGTTGTGTTGGGGGACCGTGGTGCCACCCCTCACAGTGTGATTTCTTCTTTTCGCGCTGGGCAGCTTTTAAGGAAGGGATGTCAGGGATTTCTCGCCTATGTTTGCGATACTAGAGCTACAGAGGTTTCGATGGATCAGGTTCCGGTTGTTAGCGAGTTCCCTGATGTGTTCCCTGATGAGCTTCCTGGGCTACCGCCTGAGCGTGATATTTCTTTCTGTATTGATTTGGTTCCTGGCACGGGGCATATTTCTGTACCGCCTTATCGGATGGCCCCGGCGGAACTTAGAGAATTGAAGGGTCGGTTGCAAGATTTGCTGGATAAGGGACTTATTCGACCCAGTGTTTCTCCTTAGGGTGCTCCAGTCCTGTTTGTCAAGAAGAAGGATGGCAGTATGCGTTTGTGTATCGACTACCGCCAGCTGAACAGGGTTACAGTGCGGAACAGGTATCCTTTGCCACGCATCGACGACTTGTTCGACCAGCTTCAGGGGGCAGGATACTTTTCGAGGATCGATTTGCGATCAGGCTACCATCAGCTGCGGGTTCGACAGGAGGACATTCCTAGGACAGCTTTCCGCACACGCTACGGTCACTATGAGTTTTTGGTGATGTCGTTCGGACTCACCAACGCGCCAGCAGCATTCATGGACTTGATGAACCGTATTTTCCGGCCGTATCTTGATCTGTTCATCATCGTATTCATTGACGATATTCTGGTGTATTCTCGGAGTAGAGAGGAGCACGAGCAGCACCTGCGGAATACACTGCAGACCTTGAGGGAGCATCAGCTTTTCGCCAAATTCTCCAAGTGTGCTTTCTGGCTGGACAGCGTAGACTTCTTGGGGCACGTGATTACACGGGATGGTATATGTGTAGACCCGAGGAAGATTGAGGCCGTTCGGAGTTGGCCCAGACCCACGTCAGTTACTGAGGTTCGCAGCTTTCTAGGGCTGGCCGGCTACTACAGGCGATTTGTGCCGGACTTCTCCCGTATTGCTACACCTTTGACCGGGTTGACCCGGAAAGGAGTTCCATTCGTTTGGACGGAGGAGTGTGAGCATAGTTTTCAGCAGCTACGGGCTCTACTGACTACGACACCAGTGCTATCATTACCTTCAGGATCAGGCGGATTTGTGGTCTACTGTAATGCTTCACGAGTGGGGCTAGGGTGCGTATTGATGCAGCATGACAGGGTGATCGCGTATGCTTCGCGGCAATTGAAGAAACATGAACAGAACTACCCCACTCACGATTTGGAGATGGCTGCAGTGGTCTTTGCACTTAAGATCTGGCGACATTACCTATATGGCGAGTGTTCATATCAGAAAACTGCATTCTAATACCGCCCATTCATTATCTATTTGTTGTATTTATCGGTATTATTAACCAGTGTCTACTCAGTATTACAGATTACAGGTATCTATGACAAAATACTGGAACTGCATCCAAAAGCACGGATATATCACTTGAGGGAAGACACTGCGACCAGAAACGCAAACCGACCAATACTTCAGGAGTTCCTTTACGCAACAAGTTGTGTACACATTTTTTATCTAAATGGTCCAACACAACAAGTGTGTACACAATACTTTTAAGCACATGTGGATATGATTTTATATGCATTCAAGGAGATGATTTTATATGCATATGATTTTATATGCATTCAAGACTAAAAAGCATGTGTTCAAATCAAAAGGAATCAAACAAATCGGCATGAGCCATAATGAGGCAGCCATGAATCAAGCCACATGTGGGAATGGAGTAATGAGAATTTAATGGTCAAGATTATGTGTTGAATTCAAGATTCGAAATTCCCTCCAAAATCTGGGTGCAGACCAAGCCAAATCAGAGAAAATAAACTGCGCCAAAGTGATGTGAGGGGACAAACAAGTCAACACACCAAATTCTGCACCAAACCACCTTATTTGGACCGGCCAAACTCCCCAAAAAACCGGCCTGGCCGGCCCCAGTATCTCCAGTGGGCCCCAGCTTCACACAGTGCCTTCCTTGCTGCCACGTAGCCCTAATTTTGATGTTTCTTTTCTTTTCTTCTTTGCCTATAAATAGCAGGCAGTGGGCAAAGGTTCAAGGATCATTCTTTAGTCGTTCTTTTAGTCTTGGATTGTCATTCTTTGTCCAAGTTTTCTATTCTCCTTTCTTGTAAATAGCTTAGTCCCCTTGAGTTCTTAATTCTCTTGATCCTTCAACCTCTTCATTGAGCTTGAAAGTTTAAGGGTTGGTTATTGATCTCAAGGGGTTGTATCGTTCTTGATGATTAATAAAGATCTCTTTTGTGCCTTCATTCACCTGAGTTCTTTGCCTCTTCTTGATCTTGCAACCTCTTCATTGAGCTTGCAAGTTTAAGATTTGGTTATTGAACCCATGTCTTGTTTTGGGTTCTATGGTTCTTAGTCTTTCTTACTCGCTCTTTTTACATGCATTTTCATTCTTGTCTTTTATTACTTGCAATTTATTACCATGTCATTTAATTACTTGTTTGTAGTCTTTTCTTTTCTTTGTAGCTTTTCTTTTTTCCTCTTTGTTGTTTTGTGAATGTTGGTGTGAATATTGTTGTTAGGAAAAGAGACAGATTTTGTAAGTTAACATTTCGCTCCTCATTTCCTTTTCCCGTCTTTTCCCATTTGAAACTCCGCCCAAATCTCACGCAAACGCTCCGTTAGGCACCCTACCCTACCAAGATAAAGGTGATTCCTAACCGTGACCGGTTGCATTCGGTTTGGCCGGAGGTGAAAGCAAGAGACAAGAACGGAAGGACAAGGGTCAATAAACCGAATTCCATGAATACCGTGCTTAAGTCCTCTAATCCACGTTGTTGCCGATTGGTCTAGCTTCATTGGTTAAGTTCGGCTCAAAGTACTTGAATACGGAATCCATTAACTTACACTATCCTATCGTTTCCTAACAAGCCTTATATTTGAATATAAAACATAGGTTAGATAACGAACAAATCCGCCACGCAAGTTAACTCGTTAAAACAAGAACTTAAAACGCTCCGTCTCCCTGTGGATCGACCCGTGCTCATCGCGGCTAGCTGCAAAGCGACACCGTCCTGATCGTGGTTAAACTTTAGAACTTTTAAATATCCGACACGCTTTTGGCGTGCGATCAAATGGCGCCGTTGCCGGGGAGACGGTAACTTTTTTGTTTTTGTTATTTCGGGTTAATCTTGTTAATATCCATCTAACCCTATTTTCTAAAACAAACTAAAAAAATTCAAAATTTCAAAACCAAACAAAAAATTAACACAAGCTAACCATTTTGTTCTCTGGATTTTATACCTGCTTGCACTCTGTAACTAAAATAAAAAGATAAACAATACCAGTGTGGCATTAGTGGAACACTGAGACTACTGTTGAAATTTGGAGCCCTACCTCATCAAGTTGGCCGGCGACATCATCACCAAATCCGGCGACGCCGGCCCTTTCACCACCTCTTGCCTCCAATTTCTCCTCTGAGCTCCAGTGTTCTATTTTTGTCCTATTTGTATTGTTTGTTTTTTATAATTTTTAGTGTGCAGGTATTTGGGCATTCGTATCGTTTTTCCGCACTAATATCCATTTTTTTCCGACATTTCAGATTTTGCGGATTTGCGAACAGCGGGCGTGGGGAGCACAGTGTACATTCAAAATCAAGGTGGTTACGAAGAACAGTGCCAAAGATCCGGGTAGTTTGACCCGCGCAAGCGAACTTTTCAAGCTTACCGGATTCGATTCAACGGGGGTTTCTTAACCCACAACTTAACGGTACGTACTTTACTAACACCTTCTTCTTAAATCCGACGCTTCCAATATAATATCTTTGCAGGATTCTTTGCAAGTTCGCTAGCAAACGCCAAAAAAAAAATTGACTAACCCGTATTTGTTGCAGTGCCGCGCTTAAAAAAAAAGGTTGTTTGAAATTTTGAACAAATTTTTTCATTGATTTGCGCATTGCATACATTAATACGGACTTAAGGGCAAGCGAACCCCGCAACATACGGTAAAGGATTTCATCACCTTTTCCGTGGCCCACAAATCACGAACTTGAGCATAACGTTTACCCGCACAAATTTTAAAAGAAATTAGACTTTAAGCCTTAAGGACTTCACGCTCACTAGGAGAGGTTAACTGTGTTTAGAACACCGCTTAACGGTATATTGTTTACGGGGTGTCTACGAAAGTGTTAACGGCGAAACCGCCAAAAGAGAAAGGGTTATTTAATTAAGGACCTTCGCGAAAGCGTCGGAAAACCTCCCCTTATCTCTGCACTTACCTGGCCTTGTGATCAGTATATCTTGAGCCTGTTTCTCGACACAGTTTTACTTCGACAATCAAGTTCTTGAGCAGGTCTAGTTGACCTAGGTGAACCCTAGAACGATTAGGTGTGTGGTATTTTTGTGTCGTGGTTGTTTTTGTCCAGATTCTTTTTTGTATATTTCATTCTTTTGTTAATAACTAACTAAAAAAACTATAAAAAAAAAAACCACATTCTTTTCCCCTCCTTTTCTCTTCCTTTCTTTCTTTCTCTCTTCATATCATGGGTACCCCACCTCGAAAAACCCTTGCCGAACTTTGGTACCCACAACCAGACATAACTTCTTACGGTTCTTGTTTTGGTCGAACTTCAAACGATCCATCCATGCCAAAAATTTCATTGAAAGATCGCATAGACGCGTCTAGGACAAACACTTGCACTCCGCAATCCACTTTGCATCAACCTTTTCAACCTCCCCCACCCTCTTATGTTGATACCCCTTTTGCAAGTCTTCCTTTGTCCCTCGCTGAACATATTGAACAATCCCGTAGCCGATCTTTCACTCCTTTCACTACTACAAATTCTATGGATCAACAATTCCGTTCACCTTCTTATTCGTATGTTGATCCTACCCCTGTCCAGCCATTCAATTCCTACGAGTCCTACCCAACTTTTGCACCTGCCCTAGACACTGCTTCTGAACAACCTTTTGGGAGTTTCCAGTATTCAAACAACTTTGAATCTTTTACTAAAACCCCGTCACAACCTATGTCTAGTCTAGAACAGTCGTTGGAAGAATTTAGGGTAGCGTCATGCCAACAGATGATGGATTTGAATGCGTCCATGGCCGCCCTCATACAACCTAGTGACCCGGTGATTTGTCCAAAAATACTTGTTTACCGTAATCAGAAACGGCGTCGCTTTGCAGCTAGCCGGTGAATACGGGTCGATCCACAGAGATGGGTAATTTTCTTAATGTGCTTTTACGAGTTGATTCCAAATGTTGTTTGGATTGATTTTATTAAATCTAAAAAGACTAGATCTGAAAATAAACTAAATTAATCTAAATTAAAGTCTTGCTAGGGTTAGGATGAGGGGAAGTTTGGAGATTAAAGGTTTCCTCACCTCTTTCAATGCCTTATTTTTGATCAATTAGATGTTACGGTAATTATCAATAAAGTGGATTAGAGTCTTTCAGGAAGATGTTTCTTCCTCTAGATTCTTATCCTTCCTTTATCGATAATTACCCTAACCTCCATGGAAGACACGCACAACCGGGCCTTTATACTACGGTGTCATCGTTACCTCGAGGGGTAGGGTGCCGTAGGGAGCGGTTGTGCGTGTATGCATGGAGTTCTAATTCTTAGGTATGAAATGGCATGAAAGGGGTGAGAGATCTCATCTCTCAAACCTTTCCCTAAGGCTAATCCTAACAAGCGAGGAGATTACTCGCTCATTAGGGGATTAAAAGACATACTAATTAAAAGAGAATTAAAAGCGAAGAAATAAAATTAACTTACTAATTTGATGGCTCCCTCCAAGCAATAATACAGAACAGATCTGAATTTGTTTATTGAAAAGAGGCATGAGTTTTACAGATCTGTGATTACAATTTATAAGTAAACAGGGAAAATTAGGGTTTCAGAGTCTCGCGCATGTGCAATTACAGATATGCCCACGAAAAATCCCAACCCCTGCACCGAAGCACCGACACGGGAAAAATGCACCGACACGGGCACTAAGCGGCCGCGGAACCGCGGCATTGGTTAGCTTGGGCCGCGGTTCCGCGGCCCTTTGGTGGGCTTGGCTCACCATCTTTTCTGGGCTGCATTGTACTTGTCTGGGCTTGTTATTTCTTCATCCTATTTCTTTGTTTGGCTTCTTATTCTTCTCCAGATCTTCAGTGAAAATTTGTATTGGTCTTTTAACCGTTTCACTTTGACATGTTTGGACCTTGCGTTGCCTTGTACCTATGTGAACTGTGATTAGTCTCGGCTTGACTAGGATCCGGCTATTTGTTGGTAAAAAGTCCCTTTTCTGTTGTCTTGTGTCTTTTTTCACTGTTTTCGCTCCAGAAAACCTGTATCCTGTAACATGCAGCAGACATGCGTCAAAAGCACCTGTTTAATTATAAAACGAATAAGAATTGGGGAATATAAATTGCAATATTATGATATGAACAAATACCCCCAAACTTATCTTTTGCTCGTCCTCGAGCAAACTTATTTTTATTCACTAAAATCCTAACCACACTTTCGCAGGGAAACGCGATTGCACTGAGCACGTGCAACAAGCCGTTAAACCTCTAGGTGTCCCTAGTAGGAGGAGTGTTGTCTCCTGAGGATTTTCAGCGGATTACACCCACAAAATCCTATCAACTTGGCCCATTGACTTTTTTTCTCCAATTAGGTTTTCTAATAAGGAATTCTATTATCTTTTGACTCGCAAATTATCCACCCACATTCTTCACACTTCCTTATTATTTAACTTAAGATTATATATGTTATGTAGACCTACTTAGCTTTCGGCATCTCTTAAGTCTTCCTTCTAGGGTTTCATCACCACTTAGGAATTTCTATCAACTCTATTAAAGATATAAGTTCTATTTTTTATTCCTCTCTCTTATCTATATTCCAATCACCTATCCCCACGTGTATGTATAGATCACCCCTACACTTGGAAATTCAAATCAAGCAATCGTACTCTCGTCCATTGTCCAAAGCACTTATTAATTAGTGAATTTTTAAATGAAATTTGCTTACACATCCTTCATGCGACCGTTAATACTTCCTGAGGTACCAACAACCGATTACAAGATGCGTTAGCACTTAAAAGCGTACTTCCTACTTTTGCAACACCCAAGGCTTTAGCAGTGGCTCCCAAACCAGTTGGTCTAAGGCACTAGGTGATGAAGCACCCTCGCTGAATATTTTTCTATTTTTGCAGCCTTAAGTAATCACAAAAACCAGTGTCCATTTTTCTTTTATTCTTTATTCACTTTTTTTCTTTATTTTCATTGTACTAAGGACTTTAGACAAGAGCACTTCAAGGTCTCTTCTACTATTCCAAGTTTCAAGGTGCGTGATTGTGCAAATTGTAGGGTATACATTTTCAGAATGTAGACTTAAGCTAGGAACTATTTTTCAAACTTATACTCTAATAAGAACATCAATACTCTTCCCTCGTTTTGACTTAGCCCAAGAAGTGAACCCAAAATTTGCCTATTTCTAAATAAACTACAAGGCATATACTTTCTACCGTTAAACTTCAAGGAATGTTATCTTTAGGGTTTTTAATTCACTAAGTCTAAGATCTAGTTGTTCCTAGCCAGTTAACCTATTTGTCAAACTCAAGTCAATTATAGCCAAAATTGAATACAATAATTTTTATAATTTTTGAAAATTTTCAATTTTTATGGGTTTTCAAATAAATATGCAAATGCAAAAATGAATGCGAAGGAAGAAGACGTACCGAGCATACCCCCAAACTTGAACTTGACAGTGTCCTCACTGTCATGCTAAACCAAGAGGGTCAAAATACCGGCACTCCCCTGTTTATTTATAAATAAATTTTTTTTATTGTTAAGAAAAACAAAAATATATACAAAAAGGCCCTCCCCCAAACTTCATTTAAACTATGTTAGACATTACTGCCAAACTTTGCATAGACCAAACGTCAACACCAACCAGTTGAAAATTTTATCAGTAACGAGTATTGGTTGGTGGAAGAATAAATTGTAGCGATCCACAAAGAATTGGGGAAGATAGAAGTAGTGGTATGGAAGGTGTGGAGGTAAATATACAGGCGATGGTGATGCATCAAAACGAGAATGTAAATGATCAGCAATAAGTGGAATATTGGCATTCTCGTAGCTTATTAAAAGAAATGGGGGTGGTTCAACTTCTAAAGGAGGAGATTGATAACCACAATACCCCCAAAATGTTCCTGTGAGTCCTCTATTGACTTAGCATCATGCATCAATTGCATATGATATTCAATTATAAGGGAACTTATCTCCTCGATGTCCGTCATAGTCCTACCGAAAGATTGCCGCCTATCTTGTAAAATAGCGTTCTCTTGCTCGAAGGCTAGAGAGGCTGATATTATAATGGGAAAGGTCTCATTCTCACCTATGTAAGCATATTTAAGGTGAGGTGGCAAGGACATGAGTTCGAGTTTCGGAGGCGAAAGGTTCGTCGCGGAATCTACCTCGAACTCAAAGGACTCAATCACAGGTTCGAAATCACTGCAAACAACCGATTCAGACGGTTCGACTAACTCATCCAAAAATTCAAAAGACTCATATTCGGGCTGTGAGCCGTCATCATCCAAAAAATTGAAACATTCATAATCAATGTCGGTTGTGTCAACGGTGGTAGGCTCAAGGAGGGACGCACTAGTGGCGTCAAAAATGTTTTCATCAAATAGAAATCTTTCAAGCTCGCAGTCCTCCTGCGTGATTTCGTGAATAGAGCAAACTTCTCGTGTACTAGTTTTAGGCACGGGGGGCAGACTTCCCATCTTATAAATATTGAACTCACTAGACATCTTCCCAAAGGATAGAGTCATGGAGCCATTGCGACAGTTTATTACAGCATTGGAAGTGGCCAAAAATGGTCGACCGAGGATCACCGGAATTTGGTTTCTTGGGTTAGCAACAGGTTGTGTATCCATAATAATAAAATCAACGGGGAATATGAACTCCCCAACTTTGATCAACACATCCTCTAGCTGACCCCTTGGATGGGTGATTGATCGATCAGCCATTTGGAGAGTACAACGTGTGGGTTTCAACTCTCCAACCCCTAATTGTTCGTACACGGAGTAGGGAATCAGGTTAACACTAGACCCAAGATCTAAAAGTGCTCGATTAATTTTCTTATCCCCAATTGTGATTGAAATCGTAGGACAGCCGGGGTCCTTTCGTTTTTGGGGTAAGGTTTGATGGTGGTTAATAGCATTGCTCACTGTACTAGCCACTAGCACTTTCTTGGGTACTTGAGCTGCCTTTCTCTTCGAGGTGCATAAGCCCTTTAAGATTTTCGCGTATGAAGGGACTTGTTGGATTGCATCCAAAAGAGGTATATTTATGCTAACCTGCTTAAATATCTCCACAATCTTCTCCACTTGTGCAGTTGGTTTATTAGGACTCAACATGTTTGGGAATGGAGCATTTTGAAAATTCGTTGAGTCAAATGTCTGTGGAGTAGAATGTAGAGTAGGAACGGATCCCAGTGTAGATGGGTTCATGTTGTGAGAAATGGGTCCGTTCGAGCTAGAAGAAGTAGAGCCGTGTGAAGGGTGGAGAATAGGCTCTAAAGAAAAAGGTGAAGAAGAAAGTGAAGAAAATGAAGAAGGGGAAGATGACGATGGAGAAAAAGAAGAAGAAGAAGAAGAACCACCGGCGGGGATGTCATCACTAGTTCCCACATTATTTTGCAACACTCTTCCGGATCTCAACGTGGTCACCGCATTTACATTGTGATTGGGATATGCGTTTTGTGTGTGACCGGGATTTGGCAATGGTTGAGATGGAAGCTTTCCCTTTTCTCTCTCGCTCAACGCAGCAGTTAATTGTGCAATTTGTGCCTCAATAGATTTGATACTTTGATCGTGTGAGGCATTGTTATGCATCAAAGACTGAACATAATTTTCAAATCTTGCTGCGGATTCTGTAGATTGCTTGAGAAATGCATCTAGACTTTTTTCGAGCGAGATAACCTTATCATCATTTGTTTGAACAAAATTGTTCGTTTGATTTGTATAAGGTTGTTGTTGGAAAGGTTGCTGGTTTTGCGTTTGTGAAGGTGCTTGTTGTTGTTGTGGAGGAGGAGGTCTTTGAAAATTGTTATTTCCTTGGACTTGTTGATTTTGGTTCCAAGTGAAATTTGGGTGACTCCTCCACCCCGGATTGTATGTCGAAGAGTACGGATCGTTTCTTTGTCGTTGCTGAAATGCAGCATTGACTTGATCCTGTCCTTGAGTAGATGCATTATAAGGACACTCTTCGGTTAGATGCGATGGATTCGAACAACAAGCACAAACAGTTCGCGTGGGTAAAGCAGGGGCAGGAGAAGACGATGAGATTTTGGTCTCAATGGCTTCTAGCTTTTTCATAAGTGCGGCCATCTCGGCCTTCATAGCAATCAACATATCTACTTGATGTATGCCTGCCCTAGATTGACCAACAGAAGAAGATGATGTGGTCTTGGTACTCTCCCACTGAATTGTTTGCTCACTAAGATCCTCAAGAAACTGCCAAGCTTCGTCGCTAGACTTGGAGAGAAAATGACCTTGACATATGGTTTCTAGCAACTGCTTCGTTGCGGAGTTCAATCCCTCGTATAATGTTTGGCAAAGTTGCCAACTTTCGATCCCATGATGAGGGCATTGAACAAGTAGGTCTTTAAATCTCTCGAAGCACTTCCAAAATGGTTCGGAAGGAAGCTGTGAAAATTGTATAATCTCGTTACGGATTCTAGCAGTTTTGTGATGAGGATAGAACTTTTTCAGAAAAGCTCTCACAAACTCGTCCCAATTTCTAATGGAATGTGATGCGGTGCTGTATAGCCACTTCTCGGCTAGGTCACATAAGGTAAAAGGAATGACCCTTAACCTTATAGCGTCATCACTTAATTGAGTCGTTTTCATCATAGCGCACACATTTTGGAATTTATTGATAAAGATATATGCGTCTTCAGATTCCAAACCATGAAATTTTGGCAGCATATTGATGAAATGTGGTTTTATTTCAAAATTGTCCCCATTTGCCGGTGGGGGTGAAAGACATGTAGGTAAAGAAGTGCGGACGGGGTAAAAGAGATCCTGGAGCGCGACTCGTGCGGGCGCTATAACAAGCGGAAGATTCGGGTTATTCGCACCTGGCGGAGGCGGAATCATTCCCGTCGGTAAGGTATCGTTGGGGTTGAATCCCGACATACCTTCAAAAGAAGAATTTGAAGGGTGAGGTAAGAAAGTGGACGGAATGTCGACTTCGGTGTCGAAAGGTTCGTCGGTCGGTACCAACGAAACACGGACTAATCGGGCGTTAGTATCCCTAGTCCAAAGTGACATACACTAAAGGGGTAGTGCAGTCAGAAAAAAAAAGACAGAATGTGGGGGTAAGATAACGTCAATGAAGGGAAGTGAGTGGAAGTGAGTTGCAAGTTTTCTTAGCGGCAAGTTGCAAGTTTTGAAAAGATTTTTCTTTTTTTTATTTATTTATGTGAGAGTTTTGCAAAGAGGTTTTTGAAAAGGGACCGTGACACAAATGTATCAACCACACATGCACAATCAGGCCTAGATCTAGGGTCACCTAGGTCTGCTAGACAGCTCCTAACTAGGGCTAGAAATAGGACCTCAAACCGTCTCTTCACCGACACTTGCGGCCAGGTAAGTGCCAGGTAAGTGGGAAGGAACCACAACAGTGGGCCTAATTAATAACCACTAGCCTAGACACACTTGCCTAGACACCGCAAGGTCAGGTTAAGATAAACAGCCGATGTCTATACTAGTCCTTTTCCTATTGAGCTCGATGTCCTTAGGGCTGAGTCTAGTATTTTTTTTATTAATTGTGGTCAATGCAAATGCTTTAGGTGTTTTCTGGGGTCCTGGGAAGGGTGATGAAATCCCCACCCAATCTGAGTTTGGTCAATTAGCCCCTTAAAGTCCAATTAAAATATGCAAAACAATAAAATTCACTTGCAATAAATTTTTTAGCGCGGCACAAAGAAACCTGCAGAAAATCTGTTATTTAGAAGGGGAGAGAAGATTTTTAGCGCAAAGAAATCCTGCAGAAAGTTTTGACAGTGGATATATCGTAGGTTACAGAGGGGAGAATGAGGGATCAAACCATGCAATTACCACGCAGAGAGGAGGTTGAACCACCGCGGTTCCGCGGCTTTATGCCCCTATTGGCCGCGGTTTCGCGCTCTGTTGATGGGATCAGCTCCTGGAAAAATTTGTACTGCTCTGTTGTGATATTTGCTCTCTGTTCAGATATGATTTTTTCTAGTTTACCCTCTGTAAATTTTCAGATCCGAGAATCTTCGCTATTCCTGCAAAATTCAAAAGATACACCCTTCAAACAGATCAAATTGATAAATTTTTTATATTTCTTTTATTTTCAGATTTTTATAATTTTTAAAAATTTATATCAACCCGAAATTACACAGAAAAAATTTACGCCATCCCCGGCAAAAGCGCCATTTGATTTGTCCAAAAATACTTGTTTACCGTAATCAGAAACGGCGTCGCTTTGCAGCTAGCCGGTGAATACGGGTCGATCCACAGAGATGGGTAATTTTCTTAATGTGCTTTTACGAGTTGATTCCAAATGTTGTTTGGATTGATTTTATTAAATCTAAAAAGACTAGATCTGAAAATAAACTAAATTAATCTAAATTAAAGTCTTGCTAGGGTTAGGATGAGGGGAAGTTTGGAGATTAAAGGTTTCCTCACCGCTTCCAATGCCTTATTTTTGATCAATTAGATGTTACGGTAATTATCAATAAAGTGGATTAGAGTCTTTCGGGAAGATGTTTCTTCCTTTAGATTCTTATCCTTCCTTTATCGATAATTACCCTAACCTCCATGGAAGACACGCGCAACCGGGCCTTTATACTACGGTGTCACCGTTACCTCGAGGGGTAGGGTGCCGTAGGGAGCGGTTGTGCGTGTATGCATGGAGTTCTAATTCGTAGGTATGAAATGGCATGAAAGGGGTGAGAGATCTCATCTCTCAAACCTTTCCCTAAGGCTAACCCTAACAAGCGAGGAGATTACTCGCTCATTAGGGGATTAAAAGACATACTAATTAAAAGAGAATTAAAAGCGAAGAAATAAAATTAACTTACCAATTTGATGGCTCCCTCCAAGCAATAATACAGAACAGATCTGAATTTGTTTATTGAAAAGAGGCATGAGTTTTACAGATCTGTGATTACAATTTATAAGTAAACAGGGAAAATTAGGGTTTCAGAGTCTCGCGCATGTGCAATTACAGATATGCCCACGAAAAATCCCAACCCCTGCACCGAAGCACCGACACGGGAAAAATGCACCGACACGGGCACTAAGCGGCCGCGAAACCGCGGCATTGGTTGGCTTGGGCCGCGGTTCCGCGGCCCTTTGGTGGGCTTGGCTCACCATCTTTTCTGGGCTGCATTGTACTTGTCTGGGCTTGTTATTTCTTCATCCTATTTCTTTGTTTGGCTTCTTATTCTTCTCCAGATCTTCAGTGAAAATTTGTATTGGTCTTTTAACCGTTTCACTTTGACATGTTTGGACCTTGCGTTGCCTTGTACCTATGTGAACTGTGATTAGTCTCGGCTTGACTAGGATCTGTCTATTTGTTGGTAAAAAGTCCCTTTTCTGTTGTCTTGTGTCTTTTTTCACTGTTTTCGCTCCAGAAACCTGTATCCTGTAACATGCAGCAGACATGCGTCAAAAGCACCTGTTTAATTATAAAACGAATAAGAATTGGGGAATATAAATTGCAATATTATGATATGAACACCCGGTAGCTAGTTTCCAACTAGCTCCAAATTTTCAAATGTATGAAGAGGCGGTTGGACAGGTTGAGAATTTGAGTGGAGAAAGTGAGCTATACACCCTTCCTAATTGAACCTACCCATTTCAACTTGAATCACACGACTCCGGTTTTGAATGTCTATCTAATATTCCAAGCGATTCACCAATTGAAGATAGAAGGGTTAATGAGTTGTGCAACTTTGTAGTATTTGATTTACCCGATTCTGAAGGGTCCCTTCCAAGTGAAACCAGTCCTAAACCTTTTGAGCTCTACACCTCCATCTTAGAACCAGAATCGATTGAAATCCATGCTTTTGATGAGGTGTCTGAGAATATTGATTTTCACTTGATTAAGGATATTGACGCTGGGAATATTTTGGATGATGAACCTGTAGATTTGGATGAGTTTTTCTCTCCAATTCATCATCCCGAGTCTTTAACTGTTTTTCCCGAACTCCATATGCGTCTGAATTTTGAGGATAAATGCATGGATGTGCTGAATATTGAGGAAAATTTTGAGGATATTTTTGAGGATGAACCAGTTTTGCTTGATGAGTCGGATTTTCCAATTCATCCTATCCCTTTCATTGACTGTGTACACCCTCCTGAACCGTTAATTTTGACCCTTCCTCAATCACTTCCCTCCATTCTTTCCATTGTTCCGACCTCGCAAGAAACCGTATCACTTTCATTTACTATGTCTGGTTTAATAAGTTCGGCGTACCCATGTTTTCTCGCGAATCTTGAGGGATTTGACCCAATTTCTCGACGGGTTAGTAAACTAGCACAATCGCTTTTCACACATCGGTCATTACAAATTGCGTTAATTTACTCACTCCATTTTCACCCTTAAGTTCGTACACCATTTCTTTTTCCCTCCCTCCATTCTTCCTCTCATATACCGAGACTGTATCCCGCTTCTATCTTCATACGGTCTCGCGTATTTTCCATTTCTTTTCTCTTCATCTTCTTTCACCAACCCGCATATTATCATGATAGAATTTTTGAATGGTTGGTGATCACTTTTGGCCTTTGTAAGGCCTTGTATAGCTTGATACTGTTCTCTTTCCCTCCTATTCCTGAACTTCAACGCTTAACAGTGGAAACACTGTTTTACTTAAGTTTGGGAGGGACCTTTTGGTGTACATATTTTTTGTTTTTATTTTTGTATATAATTTGTTTTTGGGGAGGCACCGACAATTTTGACCCTCTTGGTGTAGCCTGACAGTGAGGGCACTGTCAAGTTTAAGTTTGGGGGTGTGCTCGGTAAGCTTTCTACCGTAGCATCCATTTGTATATTCTGCATTCGCATACTTACTTAAAAACACATAAAAATAAAAAAATATAAAAATATAAAAACTTTGTCGTCAAGTTAGCTAGCGGAAGAACTTAGATTCAATATTTCGACGGTTTTGTTTGATAAGATAGGAACAACTAAATCCTATTTTTAGATTTTGAAAACCTGAAAGATAACTCTCCTTTGAAGTTAACTATAGCTAATATACGTCTTTACATCATACTACACGTGTTGTGAGTTTTGAAAATTAGATGACAAGTCTATTATGTCTGAAAACTTTTAAATTGATAAACTATTTTCTGAGAATCAAATAGGTTTGTTCTAAAATAAGTAATATCAAGACTAGTTTTAAAGAGAGGTGAATATGAAGGGATATTATTGAGGCCTTAATTGGAACTAATTCTGAAGAATAACCCATCTGGAACTTGATTGGAATGATTACACACCTAACCCACTAAAAACGTCTTTTATCCAAAAAATAATTAAACTACCGGTTATATCTCCGTCTGCATTAAATCATCATGATTTTCACGCCAAAATTGGTCTTTTGTTTTAGGGCCTAGGTAACTTGAGTAATTAAGTCCGCTGGGGTGTCTCTACACCTAATGCCCTAAAACCAACTGGTTTGGGAGCATTGGCCCAAAGCTTGCTAAGAAGCCTAGAAAGTCTAAATTAAAACAAAGTCAAGCAAGTGTTCTCTCCGAGTTAAAATTCCTAACGGTTCTTTGTGTGAGAATAATCTTGACAAAAGACAGATTTTTATAAAAAAGTATTTCTAACGGAGATATGAAGGTTTCATTCTATGATAAAGACTATTGCACGTTCACAAAGGTGTGTATGAAATGAAAACAAGAAAACTGTGAAGTGAAAAATAAGACCTAGTTTCCTGTTAAGGAAGATAGAAATTCTGAATTTGAAACCTTACTGGAAAACGAAACTTGAGAAATATTTAACTCTTTATAAAACTTATGTGATCCTTTTTAAATTTTTATCTGGGCTTTATTTTGTGACATGACGACTTTAATCGATCCTTTTGAAACTTAACGACACTATTTGCACTGCACGTAAAGACATATAAAATCTTAAGTTAAATAAGAAGCGAGGCGTGAAAAATAAAGGTTCGATAGTTCTAAATTTAGGATAATAGAATTACTATTTTTTTAAAACAAAAACCTTAGGGTTTGAATCATTGTTATTTCGTAAAACTAGCTTGACGGGATTTTGTAGGTGGAATCCGCTGAAAACCCTTAGGAGATAACACTCCTCCTACTAGGGACACCTAGAGGTTTAACGGCTTGTTGCACATGCTCAGTACAATCGCGTTCCCTGCGAAAGTGCGGTTAGGATTTTCTTTAGTGAATAAATGGTTTTGCTCGGGACGAGCAAAAGATAAGTTTGGGGGTATTTGTTCATATCAGAAAACTGCATTCTAATACCGCCCATTCATTATCTATTTGTTGTATTTATCGGTATTGTTAAACAGTGTCTACTCAGTATTACAGATTACAGGTATCCATGACAAAATACTGGAACTGCATCCAAAAGCACGGATATATCACTTGAGGGAAGACACTGTGACCAGAAACGCAAACCGACCAATACTTCAGGAGTTCCTTTACGCAACAAGTTGTGTACACATTTTTTATCTAAATGGTCCAACACAACAAGTGTGTACACAAGACTTTTAAGCACATGTGGATATGATTTTATATGCATTCAAGGAGATGATTTTATATGCATATGGTTTTATATGCATTCAAGACTAAAAAGCATGTGTTCAAATCAAAAGAAATCAAACAAATCAGCATAGGCCATAATGGGGCAGCCATGAATCAAGCCACATGTGGGAATAGAGTAATGAGAATTTAATGGTGAAGATTATGTGTTGAATTCAAGATTCGAAATTCCCTCCAAAATCTGGGTGCAGACCAATCCAAATCAGAGAAAATAAACTGCGCCAAAGTGATGTGAGGGGACAAACAAGTCAACACACCAAATTCTGCACCAAACCACCTTATTTGGACCGGCCAAACTCCCCAAAAAAACCGGCCTGGCCGGCCCCAGTATCTCCAGTGGGCCCCAGCTTCACACAGTGCCTTCCTTGCTGCCACGTAGCCCTAATTTTGATGTTTATTTTCTTTTCTTCTTTGCCTATAAATAGCAGGCAGTGGGCAAAGGTTCAAGGATCATTCTTTAGTCGTTCTTTTAGTCTTGGATTGTCATTCTTTGTCCAAGTTTTCTATTCTCCTTTCTTGTAAATAGCTTAGTCCCCTTGAGTTCTTAACCTTCTCTTGATCCTTCAACCTCTTCATTGAGCTTGAAAGTTTAAGGGTTGGTTATTGATCTCAAGGGGTTGTATCGTTCTTGATGATTAAAAAAGATCTCTTTTGTGCCTTCATTCACTATGAGTTCTTTGCCTCTTCTTGATCTTGCAACCTCTTCATTGAGCTTGCAAGTTTAAGATTTGGTTATTGAACCCAAGTCTTGTTTTGGGTTCTATGGTTCTTAGTCTTTCTTACTCGCTCTTTTTACATGCATTTTCATTCTTGTCTTTTATTACCTACAATTTATTACCATGTCATTTAATTACTTGTTTGTAGTCTTTTCTTTTCTTTGTAGCTTTTCTTTTTTCCTCTTTGTTGTTTTGTGAATGTTGGTGTGAATATTGTTGTTAGGAAAAGAGAAAGATTTTGTAAGTTAACATTTCGCTCCTCATTTCCTTTTCCCGTCTTTTCCCATTTGAAACTCCGCCCAAATCTCACGCAAACGCTCCGTTAGGCACCCTACCCTACCAAGGTAAAGGTGATTCCTAACCATGACCGGTTGCCTTCGGTTTGGCCGGAGGCGAAAGCAAGAGACAAGAACGGAAGGACAAGGGTCAATAAGCCGGATTCTATGAATACCGTGCTTAAGTCCCCTAATCCACGTTGTTGCCGATTGGTCTAGCTTCATTGGTTAAGTTCGGCTCAAAGTACTTGAATACGGAATCCATTAACTTACACTATCCTATCGTTTCCTAACAAGCCTTATATTTGAATATAAAACATAGGTTAGATAACGAACAAATCCGCCACGCGCGTTAACTCGTTAAAACAAGAACTTAAAACGCTCCGTCTCCCTGTGGATCGACCCGTGCTCATCGCGGCTAGCTGCAAAGCGACACCGTCCTGATCGCGGTTAAACTTTAGAACTTTTAAATATCCGACACGCTTTTGGCGTGCAATCAGCGAGTCGTGCCAGATATTCACTGATCACAAGAGCTTAAAGTATATATTTCAGCAGCGCGACCTGAACCTTAGACAGCGCCGATGGATGGAGTTAGTGAAAGACTACGATTGTGATATCTTATATCACCCGGGCAGGGCTAATGTAGTGGCGGATGCTTTGAGCAGGAGGCCCGGGGGTAGTCTATCTTGTTTGAGCACAGTACAGAGGCAGTCGTCGGCAGATTGGCAGATTTTATGCGACAGCCGGGTACAGTTCGAGTTTACGCCGATCGGAGGACAGATTGCGCATGTTCGTGCACGCCCACAGTTGCTTGACCGTATACATGAGGCACAGCACAGTGATGACCGATGCTCAGAGATCAGGGCACAGATTGGACAGGGCAGATTTTCCGAGTTCGTGGTCGATGATCAGGGGATACTACGATTTGGGGCTAGATTGTGCGTACCAGATGCTGATGGATTGCGGCGCGAGATTCTTGAGGAGGCAGATCTATCGATATACAGTGTTCATCCCGGTTCCACCAAGATGTACCATGACATGAGAGGTGTTTACTGGTGGGACGGAATGAAGAGAGACATCGCAGATTTTGTGTCAAGATGCCTAACTTGTCAGCAAGTCAAGGCTGAGCACCAGAGGCCCGCGGGAGAGCTACAGCCGTTACCCATTCCGGAGTGGAAATGGGAGCAGATTTCTATGGACTTCATTGTAGGTCTGCCCAGGACTAGTCGAGGGTATGACTTCATCTGGGTGATCGTTGATCGTTTGACGAAAGCGGCTCACTTCCTACCGGTGAAGACGACTTTCGGATTTGCTCAATATGCCCAGATATACATCGACGAGATCGTACGACTGCACGGAGTCCCGACATGTATCGTGTCCGACAGAGGCACCCAGTTTACCAGCCGACTATGGCAAAGGCTTCAGGAGGCTTTGGGCACTCGCTTGAGTTTCAGCACAGTATTTCATCCGCAGACCGACGGACAGACAGAGCGGACTATTCAGACTCTCGAGGACATGCTCAGAGCGTGCGTCTTAGACTTTGGAGATAGCTGGGATCATCATTTACCCTTAGTAGAGTTCTCCTATAATAACAGCTACCAGGAGACCATTCGAATGGCATCATTTGAGGCTCTTTATGGGAGGAGATGCAGATCGCCCACCTGTTGGACAGAGCTCAGTGAGAGCAGTATCTTAGGGCCACAGATTGTTGAGGAGACGGCCGCGAAGATCCAGTTGATTCGCGATAGGATGAGAGCAGCCCAGAGTAGGCAGAGATCTTATGCGGACCGTCGGCGGCGCAGACTTGAGTTTTCTGTTGGTGATCATGTTTTCTTGAGGGTCTCCCCAATGAAAGGTGTGATGAGATTTGGGAAGAAGGGGAAGCTTAGTCCCAGATATGCGGGCCCCTTCGAGATCCTTGAGCGTATTGGTGCAGTTGCGTATCGGATAGCCCTTCCGCCCAGTTTTCCAGATGTGCACCCCATATTTCACGTTTCGATGCTCCACGGGTATCTTCATGATCCTTCGCATGCGATTCAGCACCCGATGATCCAGCTTGAGCGCGACCTTTCCTATGCAGAGCAGCCGGTAATGATCTTGGATCGACAAGTGAAGAAATTGAGGTCGAAAGAGATATCGTCCGTCAAGGTACTTTGGCATGGTCCGAGCAGAGAGGAGATCACTTGGGAGACCGAGAGCGAGATGAGGAAGAGGTATCCCCATCTTTTCGAAGGTACGTGTGGTTAGTTTTTTTTAAATTCGGGGACCGAATTTCTTTAAGGGGGGTAGATTGTAACGCCTTGAAATTTCGTTTAGAATATTTTCGCGTTAATTAGAAAGTGTTATATATATATATATATATATATATATATATATATATATATATATATATATATATATATATATATATAATCGTAGGGTTATTAATTATTTTTAGTCGTGTTACCCTAATTGGGAAATTTCTTGTGTTAGTGCACACATGCACACTTAGCACAATTTTCCTTGACCTAGGTTAAAAGTGTTAGCATGTTAACCATTTCTTTTCATGCATGGTTCATTTTAATCCCCCACCCTTTTCTAATCAAGTCAAACCCTTTTAATAATTCATTTTTTTGAATGGGAAATTAGAGCATGGTGTTAGGTGAGAAGATTGACTTTTGACCCATTCTCTCTCTTTTCTCTCTTCCTCTCTTGCTGAAAAATTCTGCAGAAAAGCAGCAACTCCAGCAGCAGCAACACAATATATTCATCATCTTTTCATTTCTCTTTTGAATCCATACAAAATCCTATACAAAACCACACATTTTCTTCACTAAAGCCATGGGAAAAGGGACCTTTTTAGGTGTTTGGAGGCAAATCTGCACACTTGAGGCTAGGGCTGAGACTTGTGGTGTTTCTTAAGGTCTTTTGAAGGTATATAGCTCATATTTAACACTCTTTTCCTTATCTTTTAGTATCTTAGCTAAAAATCATGTTTTTTGTGCATTATTAGTGATATTGAGGGATATTGGTAAAGTATATGTTAGATTGGTATTCTCATGGTTTAGTGAACTCTTTTAAGTGCTATTAGAGCTATTTAACCCAGGTTTTTGTTTCAGTTTGCACAGAAATACCATAAAGTATCATTTTAGTGTAAAAGTGTGGTTTTTAACTAAAATTAGAGCTCTGTGGAATCTGCTCCTACCCGGGGTGTTTCAGAATGAAATTGTTTTTACTGTAGCATGTATAGGGGGTATAGAGTGCACACGCAAAAGCTGGGAGCCCATCTCCCTACCCATGCCGCCGAAAAATACATTCTGGCCGCAAATTGCGGCCAGATGGGGGTGTTTTGGGTTGGGATTTAGGGTGTTGGGTGTCTGCTGCTATGTGTAGTATTATGATATATATAGTTTTGTAATATCTTTTCTGTATAAAAATCTGGGATCAAATACCCTATTTCCCGTATTTTAAACCTTCGCGACACGCGTGTTACATGTGTGGGTTTGGGGTGTTCTGCGTATCGCGACGCGTCGGGTTAGCTTCAGGCGCGTAATCACACGTTTTAGCGTATCGCGCACACGCGCGCTTGGGTTGCGAAACGGGTTTCTAGTTGACTTTAAATGTCGTGTTTGTATGGTTTCGAGCTTATGTGTGATATATTGTGAAATTCTAGGTTCGCAGGCGAGTGCGACGGACGCCGCGAAGAAGGGAAAACAAGTCGTCGGCTATACGTAGCGAGAAACTACGGTGAGTAGATTTAACATCTACGGGGATATCGCCCGCATGGCGTTATGCGTCAGGGCTGATAGGACCTTATAGCGATATGTTTTGCTTTCACCTACATGACTACTGTTTATTGCATACCGCATTCCCTGCTATGCGTATATAAACTAGAATTGATAGAACACCGTACTATTACTAACGGTTCAAGTTGCACGAGCACGATTTATATGCTACATTCACACCGTTAGTGATTGCCATGACACTCACATTATAGGATTGCTATAAATCATATGTCAGATTGTTTCCGCATTATTGATGTTTGCCATGATTTGCCGCATATCAGCAGATGTTATATTCATACTTGGACACATCTACATCACATATTCATACATGTGCCATGTATATATTGATATCCTCATACCTGTATAGATTTACGCATTGAGATATGTTGTTTCCATGTTATTTCTGGATTTGGGAACCGTGGATATTTCAAAAAAGAATAGGTAATTATTTAAAAACCCGGTTTCTCTTGATATGATATTTCAGTGCGTCCACCATGTGTTTTCTCGGTGCTAGAGCGCGATATAAGAGAGAGAGGGTTGACCCGGACTGACGGATGCCCGATATATGAGAGAGAGAGGGCTGACCTGGACTGAGGGATGCCCGATATATGAGAGAGAGAGGGCTGACCCGGACTGACGGATGCCCGATATATGAGAGAGAGGGGGTTGACCCGGACTGACGGATGCCTGATATAGGAAGATTTGCGTGTCGATGATAGACACGAGTATTTATGATATTTGGGTGCCGATGTTGGGCACTCGTGATTCTCAGTGATGTACAGGATTTGAGGGCCGATGGGAGTGCCGGTGTCTGGGTTGTTGGGATTTGGGGTGCATTGGTGGGTACCGATTATCTTTCCACGTTGACATTCCGTGTAGATGTTATTTCATCCCATGCTCCGCAATTATTATTTTGCATCTCATCCTGTAGTTACTGTACTTGACAGAGCACTGGCACGATTATGCACATACTGCCTATTGCATATAGACTTATCTGCTGGTATTTGATTGAGTAGCGCAGTACGTGCATGCTTACGATTACCTTTATATGTTATCTCTATTCACGAGTTGGCAACTCACCCCCGTTGTGCCACAGTATTTGCAGGTTGCCCCTCGGAGTAGTCGCGGCAGGCTGCTTTCTTACATCTTTTGGCTACAGATACCACTGCAGTTGTGCGAGAGCTGTTTTGCTGATAGGTGGGTTGTGGTATCTGGTTACTTCTTTTGTACACACTGTTGTATCTAGTATTCTCCATCTACTATATATGTATTTGACTTAGAGACAGTGTGAGGACGATGATGTATATTATTGGTATTCTGGTGTCGAGCTCGTTGTGAGCCGACTTTACTTATGCAGTTTATTCTATCTGTGATGTTCCCACTTGTTGCTCATGATCTTCGCTACGGCGTCGTATATTGCTATCTTGGTGATTGTTTACTTAAGATTTCTTAGCACCTTTGTAAATGCTTCCATTTAAAACATTAAAACACTCTATACTTTTACTGGTTTGATTTCTGGGTTTCGGTTCACTTAGTCGCGTTACTCCTGTATACGTTACATGGTTAAGTGCCGGTCACGGGCCAAACTCTGGGTCATGACAAAACGTTTCATCTACCCTGCTCCCAAGGCAGATCCAACGGTCACAAAAGTGACAGTGTTGCACTCACGTGCAGACACATGAGAGCAACGCTGTGGGGGCATTTGTTCCCTGATTAAAAATCAGGAAAAGATTCAGAAGAGGCATCACGTGCTCACACGTTACCAGTGGTCACGTGTTGGCACGTGATGGTTAAGCAGCGGCAAGAGAATAAAGCAAAAGAAGAGAAGCCCATACCAAGGGTCACGTGCTCACACGTGACCAACGGTCGTGTGGCCACACGTGACCGGCTTCAGAAGCCTTATTCTTTGACAGAATTAAATTCTGAGGAAAGATCTTTCAAATCTTTCCAAAATGGAGAAGAATTATTTGAAACCGTTGGATTAAAAATCTAAAGGTGATTAAATATCACCAATTTATGGAAAAATCTTAGACTTGGAAAGATTTTCCCCTAAATTTAACCGAAATAATAAAAAGATATCTTTGGATTTAAAATCCAATGGTGAATAAAATTCACCTAATAATCTAAAGGCCCATATTAATGATGAAGATAAATCAAATCTCTCAATGAACAAATCAAATCTTTCAATGAGGGATTTACCAAACAGATTGATTCTTTTCCTTCTCCTATAAATAGGAGCCCAAAGAAAAGAGATAGACACACACATAGAGAGAGAGAGATATAGAGCCTTGGAATCTTGAAAATTCAAAAGGAAGAATTTGATTCTCTGCAAAAGAAAAATCCTAGGTAAGAAAAGAGAGGCTTCAAAAGAGAATTTAATTCTCAAAAGAGTTTAACTCTTATAAAAAGAAAAGAACTTAGTTCTTTCTCTGGTTGAGGATCTGCAAAGTGCACATCTCCCCATGAATTGAGAATTTAATTCTCATTGGGTTGAGATCCTGCCATGTAGATCTAAAACATAGAGGAGGAATTGAGCTTTGAGAATTTAATTCTCACAGAATGATAGGAATTCAATTCCTTTAAGATAAAATTAGGGTTTAACCCTAGGAATTTAATTCCTTCAGAATGGACAGAACTAGGGTTTAACCCTAATTGAGAACTTAATTCTCTCAAACTCGCAGGAATTTAATTCCCTTAAAAAAGAAACTAGGGTTTCACCCTATGCCAGAATTTAATTCTTTATATGTATGGGGAATTTAATTCCTACAGAAAAGAAATTAGGGTTTAACCCTATCTAAGAATATAATTCTTCAGAAGAAAACATGAATTTAATTCCTCTAAAGTTTATTGCTAGGGTTTAACCCTATGAAGAATTTAATTCTTAAAAGATGAACAGATCTTTAAAACATGCAAAGAACCAGAGTCACGTGCTACCACGTGACCCCTGTAAATATCCACAGAAAAGAACTTTGAGGCAACGCCTTACGTGCCCCACGTGACCCCTGAAGCACACAGAGAAAAAGGCAAAAGAAACAGAAAAGAGCTCTAGGGCGGCCTCACATGTCACCACGTGACCCCTAATGAGCATTCTAACAGACCAGAGCGTGGGCCTTCATCACGTGCTCACACGTATCAAAGGAGTGAAGATATGTACCCTTGAACCAAGGTACATTAAATAATCTTTGGCCCAATTTGGAACTGAAACCAATTAATTATATTATGAGCCCATTAGCTCAGTTGAGTTTGAATTGAGGACTTATGGCCTTCTTGGGCTAAGTCCAATCATGTTTAGAATGTTGGCCCTCTGTTGGTTCATTGAAGGAGAGGCTTTGCCTCTAGAAACTTAGTTAATTGGGCTAAAGCTAGTGTTAAACACTAAAGACCAACAGTATTGAACACTGGGAATAAGATTAGGCGGCGCGACGGATGTCTTGCCTGAAATTCGGGGCAGATGCTAATTGGTGCTATCCGTCTACCTCTCCGAAGATGCCAAGTTGATTTATGACACCATGTATCGAAGGCTTAAACGGATGCGTCCGATGTAGCAGACTTCGTCAGATTCCCCCTCGCTTGAGGGGTTTTTGATTGTGGGGACGCTCTTCCCTGCAGGCGCAAGCCCCTGCAGTTAATTACGCTACCGCATTGCGGTAACAACTTTCTCCTTCTCCAGATGATCACTTCGTGTCGTGTGTGTTTGTTTGGTAGTTCGCAATTCAAGGGAGAATCGACAGGTATTGGATGTTCAGCGAGGAAGTCGGCGATGGCCTGGCCTTTCACCGCCTTAAGAGGCTGATAGGTTATTGAGAACTCCATCAAGAGCAAGGCCCATTTAGCGAGCCGACCTGTCAATATGGCCTTTGACATCAAATATTTGAGAGGATCCACCTTCGATATGAGACGGACTTCATGCGCCAACGTATAGTGTCGGAGTTTCGTTATCGCGAAGATCAACGCCAGGCAGTATTTTTCGAAGGGAGAATAATTGCTTTCTGCCCCCAGGAGAACTCGACTCAAGCAGTAGAGAGCTCTTTCTTTTCCTTGGTCCCACCGGGCGTGCCAGAATCTGTTCCCCTCCGAATAGGCGGCGCGACGGACGTCTTGCCTGAAATTCGGGGCAGATGCTAATTGGTGCTATCCGTCTACCTCTCCGAAGATGCCAAGTTAATTTATGACACCATGTATCAAAGGTTTAAACGGATGCGTCCGATGTAGCAGACTTCATCAGATTCCCCCTCGCTTGAGGGGTTTTTGATTGTGGGGACTCTCTTCCCTACAGGAGCAAGCCCTGCAGTTAATTACGCTACCGCATTGCGGTAACTGTTAGTTATATGTATGCCCTAGAGGCCATTACTGTACATAGGATGTATATTGTAGTGGATGCTGGGACATATATAGGGAGGATTTTCTTGCTCGACATGATAGTATGCTATCTGGTTACTCTTTACCTTAACGTGTACTTAGATTGTCTCTCTATTACATGTTGGTAAAGCCCTTAGGATGTGTACTTGACTACCTGGACTATGATGCGGATCATACTAGTGGGGACATGGTAGTCCATAAGTACATCCTTGAAAGTCCCTAGTCGTGGGTGTATCGAGATGGGGCATCGATATACCAGAGTAGACTAGCGTGTACCTTCTCGACCCATACAGATGGGCGATGGATGATCCCATATCCATTGGTGTTTGACATCGGAGATCATATACGGGTGCTCAGTAGAGACTGGGTACACTGGACGGACTCGCCGAGAACTCCCAGATGGTATTATACCTCACGTCAGATGGCAGTTCTCTGGTGACACTGGTACAGAGTAGTCTGTAGACCCGAGATCGTCATAGAGTCTTGTGTGGTTCCCACTGTGCTTTGATTTCCATCTTACCACGTCCAAGAGGGCGTGCAAAACGGTGGTTTTTGGGTACAGTCCCGAGTCACATGGAGGCAATGAGCGATAGGAGGGGATTCGTCTCTCCCGGTATAGGGAGTTGATGTTGCGCTGTGTTCGATTGGCTATAACAGGAAATCCCTGGCCAGGGTTGCTGAGATTTACTGGTAAGTGTTACCAGTAGTTTCTCGAATTGTTATAGACCTCATATCGACACGACTTATCGAGCTATTGGGGTCTGACGTTTACCACCCCTAGGCAAGATATGCGACATATCAGACGATCAGACCGGACTGTACGGTAGTGTTACTGGTTGGATTCACTGGAGTGTGAGCAGGCTTGCTCGTCGATCTTCTGATCGCTCAATACCCGGGTGGCCGTTACGTTTAGCAGACCGCTTGCGGCTTGTGGGTGCTTGATATGATCATCACCTGCTGCCGGCGTATTGACGAGTCTTTAGAGTCCTACACAGAGGTTTCCTGGCTCAAGCGAAATGAAATAGAAGCGCATATGAGATATGTGCGGGACCGAGAATAATGCGTGTATGTGATACCGTATTTCATTCTCGCGATCAATGTATCGAATGGTTATATGCGATATAACCTAGTTATCGATTCAAGCGTTGATTCGATAAGCCGATACATTGTATACTAGTCGGTTGTGTGCGACATGACCGGATCATTGAATCAAGTGTTGATTTAATGATTTAATGCATATTTATATATATGATATATTACTTTGCATTAACTGGTATCGGTTCACTTTGAATGGATTTTCTCACTCGGATGTGCGCATTGCATATGCGATATGATTTTGTGCACTTGTTTGTATCATATTTGATGATACATGCAAATTAGGGTATGTGTAAAGAATTAAACCTTGGTTAAAGAAATGGTTAGGGTTTTTATTTGATTATTCATTTATTCATTTGTTTTTATTTTTGGAAAATAAATTGCATAAAATAGAATGGTGGCTTTCTTTTGTTTTCTTTCATGAAGCTTCATGAACTTTTGACTTAGTCACCATTTTGTCTCATGCTTAACCCTAACCAATTCAATTAACTCAAGTTAATTCTCTACACCTAACCATGGTGAGAATTATGATAAGAATGGATTTTTATTTATTCTTTAAAAACTTATCATAATTTTTTCATCATCTTCTTCTTCTTCTTCACATGAAGAAGCTTAACTTCATCAATGGTGGATTGATGAAACAAGTGAGAAATCCAATTCTAAAGTCTACCCACTTCCTATTTCTTCATCCTCTACCTCTTGCCAAGTAGTAGAGTGTGTTTCCTTCACAAGTTTTCATGGCTCGGTGAAGGTGGAGCTTGATCTTGCGATGCCTCGACGTAGATCATCTTCGGCACGTCGTCGATGACCTAGCCCGTCCATTCTCCGATGAAGCCGACTCTAGAGCCCGGGATGGATTTTGGACAGCGAGGAGACATCGTTGCGGAGCTATGGAGGTGGAGCACCGGATCTACAAAGGTTTTATTTCCGTTTCCTTATAGTTAAAGTTGTTAACTAGTTATCTTTTCGCCTAAATATCTAGCCGACGATCCGTAGTCGGGTCTCTCGGCACCCGTAAAATTTTATATTGGCATGTTCGATGCCTTGTGAGACCACTATAGGGTGCCTAGGAATTTCACTGGTATCAAAGCCTAGCTAGAGCCTTAGGCGAAGTCTAGACAGAATTTGAAGTCCGAACGAACCCGAAACCCGATCACTAAAATGCTCTCTGTCCTTTTTATGAAAACATGGATTTTTCCAGATTAAAAATTGCCAACAAATTCAGCAGGTAAATGTATGATTTACTGTGAAGCACGTAATGCTAAATCGACTAAGGAAGCGCGGAACCGTGGCCCCCACCATAGTACTAGCGGCGGTTCCGCGGCCTCACTGTAGATTTACACCACGTGGCTTGCACAGTAATTCATGTTTTGTAGTGCTGAGTCTTCTGGAAATTTTTAATATTTTATCCAGAGTTTTATTTTCTGAGTTGTTTTGGGGATTCGGTGTTTCGATCGGAGTATCAGATTTTTTCTATGTGGCTTTCCGGATAAATTTTAGAATATGTTAAAAAGTTCGACCGGATATAAATACCCAATTTTTCCCCTGTCGGGAAATTTCCAAGTGTTGGATTTTTCCGTAGTTTAAAGACTTTCTAAGTAGTGCAAGTAACTCGATGGACCCTCTAGAAGACAACAAACCTTAACTCGATTATGTGACCGTCTTGAACTGCCCTTTGAACCTTCGGGTTTGGGGCAGTACGGCGTGCCACATGTGAGGCGTTGGCTTGACCCTTCTACGGCTGGACCGTTGGTACTGAGGCACGAACTGAATGTTGTTAGACTTATTTCATGTGTTGATCTGTATCGGGAAAACTTGGGTGTTCGATTGTTCGGTCGGAAAGTTTAACATTTTCTGTTTATCCGGAATGGGATACAATAATTGGAATTCACAAGTAGTTATGTGATAACTGAATGAATGTTATAAACATAGCAGTTTGGTCTCACTTGATCGGTTGCCACGGAATTTTGATGTGATCAGAAGTCCGTCGCAATCACGTAGCGTACGCGGATACTCGCCGGGTAAACTTAATAGACAGCCTCACCCCATAGCTCCGACCAAGTGACTGTAGGAGAACCCCGTCGCCGAAAGCATCCGTCCGGGTGCTCGCGGCAGCGGTGTTCCGCCTTGGTGCACTTCGTCGACGGTATCGGGGGTGCGACCGTCTACTGAAGTTTGCGATGAGTATTCGATCAGGATGTCGGGAATCTTGTTGAATTGCCCGACTTGATATTGAAAAGTGTTTTCGATTTTGAGACTAAAATGCGGGGTTTATAATTGTTAGGCATGCGATGTCTAAGTAATTCATTTGGTCAGGCATGCGATGTCTGATGAGATTGCGGATTCCAACTGTTGTAGTTTTACACTTTCTTTTCTGTGACCGTAAGAATAATATGTGATATCGCCGGTTTCGTTGCTATATGTTAACGACAATTGGGATACGCATATTTACTTACGTTGATGACATGTGATGTTATGTGTTGCTGGATATGTTATATTGGATCGTCGTGTTTGAATAGCCGGGGGTTTTTTATGTGAGATGAGTGTTTTTCATTTTCATTCATGTAAAAACTTGTATGTAATATTCTTTTATTGGGGCGCTTCCAGGTTGCGGAAGTAGTCACCCTTTGTATATTATTTACTTTTCTGCACTAGGATAGACCCAAGGAGGAGGGCATAAGTAACCGGGTTCTGGAGTCCAGAGGGAGACCAACTCGAGAAGTCGAGTCCGGGTCTCCTAACCCTAGAATTGGCAGGGTTGCTTGCCGCTCTCGTAGGGGTCTAGGGGTGTGGGATTGGCTATTCATCACGACCGTGGAATCCGTGTTTTATACTGGCTCGTATTGAAAACACGGACGTCCTAGTATATCCAAAATTTCATATGTTTCTTCTGCTGCAATATCTCTGATGTGTTTCTGTGATGGATATAGTATATAGTATATATGATATATTATATAGACGTTACTTATGTTTTACACCCGCGCTAGCCCTGCCCTGCTCTGTCGTTAGTTACCTAACCTAACGGTGCACGAGGGGACATCAAGGCGAATGCAGATGGCATAAGTGTACGTCATATCTATCTGTGATGTTTAGGTACTTAAATGATGGGACTTCATTAATGTGATTAATGAAAGTAAAAGAAACCTAAGATGTTGTAGAATCGAATTTCAAAATAAAACAGGTAGCTACAGTTCTTGCTTTGCACAGCGGTATATATGATATATCCTGCACCTTATTCGATAAGGAAAGGATCGAGATCCCTTCACCGGGAGTGACTCCTTTAGCAATAACTGGCAGATGCTACACCCTCGGTTTGTCTTTTGATTGCTTTTAAGAGTTTTTGCTTTGCACAGTGATATATATGATATATCCCGCACCTCATTCGACGAGGAAAGGACCGACGATCCCTTCACCGGGAGTGACTCCTTTAGCAAAACTAGAAAAGCCTCAAAAACACTCCATTTCAAAATTCATTCGATCCTACAACGATATCAAGTTCATTACGCAATAGGTTTTTATAAAAACCTGTCGTAGCCCTCCGTCATTTCAGATAAGTGCTGTTTAGTATTCGTGCTGCGTTTGTTGGCCTCCGTCAAGGCGCAGTGTGCGGTAGCTAACCAGTATTTATCTGCTTATGCATATGATGCAGATTGAGTTAGGGTAGTCGTGCGGCCTTGTTGACCTCCGTCAAGGGTCGTGCGGGTGGGTTTAATTCGATCAAGAAATGACGGGTTGAACTTGACTAGTAGCCTATGGTTTGTTGGCCTCCGTCAAGGTCATAGGGTGCTAGGGCCAAAATATTATCGGGAATTTCAAGTGTTGAAATTTGCAATGAGATTGCATACCTTCTATGAGATAGTTGGATCCCGATACCCGCTGCGAGTAAGAGTTACTCCTGGGAGAGTTTTATACATTACAATTAGCCAAACAAGTAGGTGTCTAGAAAGGTGTCAACGGGGTTACGCCTCTGGGAAAACGAGGTTTACATTAATTAGGTTCGTGCGAAAACACGGGGGACCTCCCTCAAAGTACCGATACTGGCCTGGCTGAAAGATTGGCGAACTTGTAGTGTGTAATTAATCCCGGCTAGTCTTTCCTTTTAGGGTTTGAAGGAAGATTTGATAAAAAGCAGTGGGAGCCATCCTGATTAGATAAAATAATAACCAATCTATTCTTGTAAGAGCGCACGCTGAGTGTTTTCTTCTCTCTCTCTCCAGGTAGCGACCATATCACGCCTTAATCAAGATAATAATATGGATTATTGACCGAACCCGCTTGTTATACTGAGCTGGGGAACGTTGGTCCCGCTCCAACTTATAATTGTTATAAGACAGAGCAGGAAATTGGGGAATACCAGATTTCCCGTGCCGCCCAAACGAAGAGAGTGCATGCTGATGCATCATCTTCGGGTGTGTTCATTGTACAGAACTGTTTCTCAGTATCCTCCGCATCCTTGGTATATGATACCGGATCAGGATCCCAGATATGTAATCTGTTACATAGGGCTACAAAAGGGTAGAAAAACTGAGATCGGGTGATAAGTTTCATGAGGCAGAAAACGGGGCAAGTATTGCAGCCAAGTCTGTCGGTCACTGTCACCCTGTATTACCAATACATTGATTCTGAACAAATGCTATTAGATACCGAACCTGATATACAAAATCATATCAGTCTCTTTAAAAGTAAAGAAATGATATAATTTTGTATTGATGGATAATGTTTTGAACATTTCCTATATCAAAAGTTGATCGGTACAGGCACGTTATCTAAAAGCATTGATGTTCTAAATCAAACTACAGTTCATAGTATACGGAACACACACAAGAGGAATAGTTCAGAAATGAACGAATCCTTCTTAAGGTATTGTAGACTAGGTCAGATCAATATGACCCGACTAGTTAGAGTTACATAAAGATGCATATTTAAATTAGTTTGAATTTACATCTTGTGAAACTCGCCAGTCGTGTCACAAAGATATAATGACCATAGCTCTGTTTACTGGAAGCAGAGAAAGAGTTAGTAAACTCTTGGGATGATACATGTTGATGTATGTAGGTCCCCTGTCTACATATACCAGGAATGGTTCTTTATACTTCATTACGTTCTCTGATGATCTTTCGAGATTCAGACCTATGTTCCTGTTGAAACACAAGTCCGAACCTTTTCAGATATTCACAGAATATAAGTTAGAAGTAGAGAACCAAAATACGGGTATAAGTATTATGTCCTATGATGAGATCAAGGAGGAGAATACTTGAGCACGGAAATACTGGACTATTCTAAAGGAGAATGAGATTCTCTCTCAGCATTACTCCTCCGTATACACCATGGCACGATGGTATATCGGGGCGGAGCAATCACACCCTATATGATATGGTGTGCTCTATGATGAGTACTACTGAGTTACCTATTTCCTTTTTGGGAGTTATGCGCTTGAGAAGATGCATACCTATTGAATAGGGTTCGAATCAAATCTATGCCTACCATTTCATATGTGATATGGAAAGGGAAGAGCCCATGTCTTAAGCTAGTTAAGATTTGGGGTTGTCCAGCTAATGTCTAAAAGCAAAATCCGGACAAGCTCGAGGCAAGGTCTGTAATGTAGAACTGGAAAGGTTCCAGCTATACGAAATACAACAGATGATTTGGTACAACCAAAGGATTCAGTAGATTCCAACGAACCTCAGCCTCTCCGCCGATCTAGTAGGGTTCCTCACCCACCTGAGAGATACTTCGGTTGCTCTATGACAGTGGGAGCGAGGACTGCATCATGAGATGATGACCCAACTAGTTTCGAGCTGGCCATCAGGAGTAAGACTCTGTAAGAATGGCTGGATGCTTAGCGATCTGAGATGGAATCCTTATACACCAACAAAGTATGGACTTTGGTTGCTGTATCTGAAGGGTTAAATCCCCATCAGGAGCAAGTATATCTTGAGAAGATTACTTTGTGTACATGGAAAGGTTGAGACTTTCAAAGCTAGACTTGTTAAAGGTTTTCGTCATCGACCAGGCGTGGATAATGATGAAACCTTTTTTCTAAGTAGCTATGCTTAAGTCCATCCAGATCCTGCTTGCCACGGCTACATACCATGACTACGATATCTGGTGGTTGGGTGTCATGACTGCTTTTCTAAATGTTGTTTTAGAAGAGTGCGTCTATAAGTACACAGCCAGAGGACTTCGTAGACAGTGGGAGCAGTGGAAACGTGTGCAAGATGCTTTATAGATTAAAGCAGGCATCGCGGAGTTGGAACATCTGTTTTGATAGATTGTCAAAGAGTTTGACATCATCAAAATGGTAGATGAACTTTGTATAAACAAAAAGGTAGTAGGGAGTATGATAGTGATCCTCGTAGAGTACGTGGATGACATACTCTTGATAAGAAAGGAGTTTCTTATGCTACGCTCGATCAATCTCCGTTTATCACAAAGATTCTCCGTGTAGGATCAAAGTGATACCTCCTAAATCCTGAGTTTTAGATCTATGAGATAGATTTAATTGGATGTTAGGATTCTCACTAGTTGTAGTGAGATAGTATCAATCGATCCTGGGGAGAATCACTGAAAGTGTTCCAGGGTGATAAAGACGACTGAATGTCAGTCGCAGGCATTGTCTTTACCCTCAGTAAAGGGACGGTATGTTGGAGGAGTTCCAAGCTAGATACCGTGACATACTAGACGATAAAGGCAGAATACATCGCTACTTAAGATGCTACCAAAGAGGCTGTTTGGGTGTATATTCGTTCATGAGATGAACTACGTTCCTACCATTGTGAGACAATGGGGTTGTGGCTTATGCCAAGGAACGCAGGTCCCATCAGTGATCCAGACATATTCTAAGGCAGTATCACCTGATCATGGAGATGGTTGATCTCCAGGGTGATCGAGGTTAGGAGAGTAGACCAAGAGGACAACACGGCGGATCCACTCACGAAGGCCTATTCCCAGAGAAAGACTTTTATGGGATGGTTGAGTATGAGATACTACAACCACTGCTACAGATGGCCCTAGTGCAAGTGGGAGATTGTTAGTTATATGTATGCCCTAGAGGCCATTACTGTACATAGGATGTATATTGTAGTGGATGCTGGGACATATATAGGGAGGACTTTCTTGCTCGACATGATAGTATGCTATCTGGTTACTCTTTACCTTAACGTGTACTTAGATTGTCTCTCTATTACATGTTGGTAAAGCCCTTAGGATGTGTACTTGACTACCTGGACTATGATGCGGATCATACTAGTGGGGACATGGTAGTCCATAAGTACATCCTTGAAAGTCCCTAGTCGTGGGTGTATCGAGATGGGGCATCGATATACCAGAGTAGACTAGCGTGTACCTTCTCGACCCATACAGATGGGCGATGGATGATCCCATATCCATTGGTGTTTGACATCGGAGATCATATACGGGTGCTCAGTAGAGACTGGGTACACTGGACGGACTCGCCGAGAACTTCCAGATGGTATTATACCTCACGTCAGATGGCAGTTCTCTGGTAACACTGGTACAGAGTAGTCTGTAGACCCGAGATCGTCATAGAGTCTTGTGTGGTTCCCACTGTGCTTTGATTTCCATCTTACCACGTCCAAGAGGGCATGCAAAACAGTGGTTTTTGGGTACAGTCCTGAGTCACATAGAGGAAATGAGCGATAGGAGGGGATTCGTCTCTCCCGGTATATGGAGTTGATGTTGCGCTGTGTTCGATTGGCTATAACAGGAAATCCCTGGCCAGGGTTGCTGAGATTTACTGGTAAGTGTTACCAGTAGTTTCTCGAATTGTTATAGACCTCATATCGACACGACTTATCGAGCTATTGGGGTCTGACGTTTACCACCCCTAGGCAAGATATGCGACATATCAGACGATCAGACCGGACTGTACGGTAGTGTTACTGGTTGGATTCACTGGAGTGTGAGCGGGCTTGCTCGTCGATCTTCTGATCGCTCAATACCCGGGTGGCCGTTACGTTTAGCAGACCGCTTGCGGCTTGTGGGTGCTTGATATGATCATCACCTGCTGCCGGCGTATTGACGAGTCTTTAGAGTCCTACACAGAGGTTTCCTGGCTCAAGCGAAACGAAATAGGAGCGTATATGAGATATGTGCGGGACCGAGAATAATGCGTGTATGTGATACCGTATTTCATTCTCGCGATCAATGTGTCGAATGGTTGTATGCGATATAACCTAGTTATCGATTCAAGCGTTGATTCGATAAGCCGATACATTGTATACTAGTCGGTTGTGTGCGACATGACCGGATCATTGAATCAAGTGTTGATTTAATGATTTAATGCATATTTATATATATGATATATTACTTTGCATTAACTGGTATCGGTTCACTTTGAATGGATTTTCTCACTCGGATGTGCGCATTGCATATGCGATATGATTTTGTGCACTTGTTTGTATCATATTTGATGATACATGCAAATTAGGGTATGTGTAAAGAATTAAACCTTGGTTAAAGAAATGGTTAGGGTTTTTATTTGATTATTCATTTATTCATTTGTTTTTATTTTTGGAAAATAAATTGCATAAAATAGAATGGTGGCTTTCTTTTGTTTTCTTTCATGAAGCTTCATGAACTTTTGACTTAGTCACCATTTTGTCTCATGCTTAACCCTAACCAATTCAATTAACTCAAGTTAATTCTCTACACCTAACCATGGTGAGAATTATGATAAGAATGGATTTTTATTTATTCTTTAAAAACTTATAATAATTTTTTCATCATCTTCTTCTTCTTCACATGAAGAAGCTTAACTTCATCAATGGTGGATTGATGAAACAAGTGAGAAATCCAATTCTAAAGTCTACCCACTTCCTATTTCTTCATTCTCTACCTCTTGCCAAGTAGTAGAGTGTGTTTCTTTCACAAGTTTTCATGGCTCGGTGAAGGTGGAGCTTGATCTTGCGATGCCTCGACGTAGATCATCTTCGGCACGTCGTCGATGACCTAGCCCGTCCATTCTCCGATGAAGCCGACTCTAGAGCCCGGGATGGATTTTGGACAGCGAGGAGACATCGTTGCGGAGCTATGGAGGTGGAGCACCGGATCTACAAAGGTTGTATTTCCGTTTCCTTATAGTTAAAGTTGTTAACTAGTTATCTTTTCGCCTAAATATCTAGCCGACGATCCGTAGTCGGGTCTCTCGGCACCCGTAAAATTTTATATTGGCATGTTCGATGCCTTGTGAGACCACTATAGGGTGCATAGGAACCTTTCAGTAACAACTTTCTCCTTCTCCAAATGATCACTTCGTGTCGTATGTGTTTGTTTGGTAGTTCGCAATTCAAGGGAGAATCGGCAGGTATTGGATGTTCAGCGAGGAAGTCGGCGATGGCCTGGCCTTTCACCGCCTTAAGAGGCTGATAGGTTATTGAGAACTCCATCAAGAGCAAGGCCCATTTAGCGAGCCGACCTGTCAATATGGCCTTTGACATCAAATATTTGAGAGGATCCACCTTCGATATGAGACAGACTTCATGCGCCAACGCATAGTGTCGGAGTTTCGTTATCGCGAAGATCAACACCATGCAGTATTTTTCGATGGGAGAATAATTGCTTTCTACCCCAAGGAGAACTCGACTCAAGTAGTAGAGAGCTCTTTCTTTCCCTTGGTCCCACCGGGCGTGCCAGAATCTGTTCCCCTCCGAATAGGCGGCGCGACAGACGTCTTGCCTGAAATTCGGGGTAGATGCTAATTGGTGCCATCCGTCTACCTCTCCGAAGATGCCAAGTTGATTTATGACACCATGTATCGAAGGTTTAAACGGATGCGTCCGATGTAGCAGACTTCGTCAGATTCCCCCTCGCCTGAGGGGTTTTTGATTGTGGGGACGCTCTTCCCTGCAGGCGCAAGCCCCTGCAGTTAATTACGCTACCGCATTGCGGTAACAACTTTCTCCTTCTCCAGATGATCACTTCGTCTCGTGTGTGTTTGTGTTTGGTTGCCCGTGGATTGTATACGGAGACTGAGTTATGTCGTCGCCCGTAGGGCATGAACTAGTCCAAATCCGTATCTTTCTTAGATTTGGGTTTGGGGGTTGTGTTTAAGTATACGTTAGCCTCATTTGAGACTAAGATCAACTTAAACGTTTGTTAAGGATACGTTAGTCTAGTTTTTAGACTAAGATCAACTTAACGGGATCGTTTAGATCCAACAAGAGAGGAATTAAGAGGGAGAGCCCTGTTGTTTAGTTTAGTGACATTACGGTCAATAGGTAGTTTAAGGACATTGCGGTCCAATGTTAGTTTTAAGACGTTGCGATCAAGGTTAAGGACATCATAGTCCGAGGATTTAAGGACTCCACAGTCCGGTGTTAGTTTTAAGACATCCCGGTCAAGGTTAAGGACGTCATAGTCCGTTGTTAGTTTTAAGACATCCCGGTCAAGGTTAAGGACATCATAGTCCGAGGATTTGAGGACTCCACAGTCCTGCGTTAGTTTTAAGACATCACGGTCAAGGTTAAGGACATCATAGTCTGTTGTTAGTTTTAAGACATCACGGTCAAGGTTAAGGACATCATAGTCCGATGATTTAAGGACTCCACAGTCCGGCATTAGCTTTAAGACATCCCGGTCAAGGTTAAGGACATCATAGTCCATGAGTTTAAGGACCCCACAGTCCATATCAATGTGTGGTCATCAGGACCCGTCACCTCTTTGAAGACGTTGAGGAATTACAACGCCAAGTATCAAAGGAGTGAAGAGATGTACCCTTGAACCAAGGTAGATTAAATAATCTTTGGCCCAATTTGGAACTAAGACCAATTAATTATATTATGAGCCCATTAGCTCAGTTGAGTTTGAATTGAGGACTTAGGGCCTTCTTGGGCTAAGTCCAATCATGTTTAGAATGTTGGCCCTCTGTTGGTTCATTGAAGGAGAGGCTTTGCCACTAGAAACTTAGCTAATTGGGCAAAAGCTAGTGTTAAACACTAAAGACCAACAGTGTTGAACACTGGGAATAAGATTAGCAAGTTAGTGTTAAACACTAAAAGATAATCAGTGTTAAACACTAGCAACAGGGCTTTCAAATTAGTGTTAAACACTAAAGCAAATCAGTGTTAAACACTGGCAACAGAGATCTCACATTAGAGTTAATCAGTGTTAAACACTGGTAACAGAGATTTTAATTCAGTGTTAAACACTAAGAAAATCAGTGTTAAACACTGCTAACAGAGATTTAATTTAGTGTTAAACACTAAGAAAATTAGTGTTAAACACTAAGGCAAATCAGTGTTAAACACTGGATACAGAGGTTTCAATTTAGTGTTAAACACTAAGGCAAGAGGGGTCACGTGGTAGCACGTGAGAGCGCCCTCCTTCTCTTTATTTTATTCTGCAGATCAGTGTTTAACACTTTTAATTCTGACGGCCATCACGTGTGAGTACGTGATGGAGACCCACGCTCTGGTCTGTTAGAATGCTCATTAGGGGTCACGTGGTGACACGTGAGGGCGCCCTAGAGCTCTTTTCTGTTTCTTTTGCCTTTTTCTCTGTGTGCTTCAGGGGTCACGTGGGGCACGTGGGGCGTTGCCTCAAAGCTCTTTTCTATGGATATTTACAGGGGTCACGTGGTAGCACGTGACTCTGGTTCTTTACATGTTTTAAAGATCTGTTCATCTTTTAAGAATTAAATTCTTCATAGGGTTAAACCCTAGCAATAAACTTTAGAGGAATTAAATTCATGTTTTCTTCTGAAGAATTATATTCTTAGATAGGGTTAAACCCTAATTTCTTTTCTGTAGGAATTAAATTCCCCATACATATAAAGAATTAAATTCTGGCATGGAGTGAAACCCTAGTTTCTTTTTTAAGGGAATAAAATTTCTGTGAGTTTGAGAGAATTAAGTTCTCAATTGGGGTTAGACCCTAGTTCTGTCCATTCTGAAGGAATTAAATTCCTAGGGTTAAACCCTAATTTTATCTTAAAAGAATTGAATTCCTATCATTCTGTGAGAATTAAATTCTCAAAGCTCAATTCCTCCTCTATGTTTTAGATCTGCATGGCAGAATCTCAACCCAATGAGAATTAAATTCTCAATTCATGGGGAGATGTGCACTTTGCAGATCCTCAACCAGAGAAAGAACTAAGTTCTTTTCTTTTTATAAGAGTTAAACTCTTTTGAGAATTAAATTCTCTTTTGAAGCCTCTCTTTTCTTACCTAGGGTTTTTCTTTTGCAGAAAATCAAATTCTTCCTTCTGAATTTTCAAGATTCCAAGGCTCTATATTTCTCTCTCTCTATGTATGTGTCTATCTCTTTTCTTTGGGCTCCTATTTATAGGAGAAGGAAAAGAATCAATCTGTTTGGTAAATCTCTCATTGAAAGATTTGATTTGTTCATTGAGAGATTTGATTTATCTTCATCATTAATCTGGGCCTTTAGATTATTAGGTGAATTTTATTCACCATTGGATTTTAAATCCAAAGATATCTTTTTATTATTTCGGTTAAATTTAGGGGAAAATCTTTCCAAGTCTAAGATTTTTCCATAAATTGGTGATATTTAATCACCTTTAGATTTGTAATCCAACGGTTTCAAATAATTCTTCTCCATTTTGGAAAGATTTGAAGGATCTTTCCTCAGAATTTAATTCTGTCAAAGAATAAGGCTTCTGAAGCCGGTCACGTGTGGCCACGTGACCGTTGGTCACGTGTGAGCACGTGACCCTTGGTATGGGCTTCTCTTCTTTTGTGCTTTGTTCTCTTGCCGCTGCTTAACCATCACGTGCCAACACGTGACCGCTAGTCACGTGTGAGCACGTGATGCCTCTTCTGAAGCTTCTTCCTGACTTTTAATTAGAGAACAAATATGCTCTGTGCCACTGCTTAACCATCACGTGACCACTGGTCACGTGTGAGCACGTGATGCCTCTTCTGAATCTTTTTCTGATTTTTAATCAGGGAACAATACTGTTACAAAGTGATACCGTTTGAACTGAAGAACACAGGTGCTACATATCAAAGGGCAATGACCAATATATTTGATGACTTAATCCATAAAGTCGTCGAATGTTATGTTGATGATCAGGTCGTCAAGACTAAAGCCAAGGCCGATCACATCCAAGATCTTAGGACCGTTCTCACTAGACTGAGGGAATACGACCTGAAGATGAATCCTCTGAAGTGCGCTTTTGGCGTGTCATCGGGAAAATTCCTAGGCTTCATAGTCCGACATCGAGGGATCGAAATTGACCCATCCAAGATAAATGCCATCATAGAGATGCCCCTCCGAAGAATCTAACACAGCTGAGATCTTTTCAAGGCAAGCTTGCTTATATACGAAGGTTTATCTCAAATTTATCGGGGAGATGTAGACCCTTCTCAAAGCTCGTGAAGAAAGGAGATCCTTTTTTCTGGGATACCGAATGTCAAGGAGCATTCGAAAGCATCAAACAGTACCTGTTGCTCCTTCCAGTGCTGGCTGCTCCCATTCCAAATAAATCGCTGATTCTCTACACTGCCGCGCTAGATGAATCACTCTGTGCACTCCTTGCCCAGAAACAATGAGGAGGGAAAAGAAAATGCCCTCTACTACCTCAGTCGAACTTTAGTTGAGGCGGAACACAATTATTCCCCGATCGAAAAGCAATGCCTGGCTCTAATATTCGCTGTGAAGAAGCTGAGGAACTATCTGCTTGCTCATCGGGTTATGCTGATCTCCAAGGTCGACCCACTCAAACACTTATGACCAAAGCAAGCCTAGCCAGTAGAATGACGAGATGGGCTGTCATGCTGCTTGAATTTGACATAATTTATACTCCTCAAAAAGCAGTAAAAGGGCAATCCCTCGCCGACTTCCTTTCTGCTCATCCCATACCAGAAGGGTCGCCGCTCAATTGCGAGTTACCCGACGAACAAGTGCTGCTCCTCGAGGATGACGAGCCATGTTGGGAGCTCTACTTCGACGGAACCTCATCAGTCAGGACCTCCAGCAAATCAAACATCCCACAGATAAAAGCAGGGATAGGATTGGTGTTCATCACGCCATCGATGGGAACCCTACGACATTCTTTTGCTCTCACCGAGTCTCGCACAAACAACGAGCCTGAGTATGAAGCTTTGATAGCTGGTTTGGAGCTCGCCATAGAAATGGAAATCCTTCGGCTATGAGTCTACGGTGATTCCCAGCTTGTCGTTAACCAAGTAAGCAGCTACTACAAGATATATAAGCCTGAGTTAGCTCGATATAGAGGCCGGGTGGTGGAACTCATGAAAAGGTTCACTCACATTGAACTAATGAGAGTCCCGAGGGCGTTGAACGGAAAAGCCGACGTACTCGCCCGCCTAGCCAAAGAACTGGCTGATCCCGACATGGATGAAATTCTGATCACGGTCAGGAGCCGGCGAATTCTGCCCCTAGTCTCTTTACGAGAAGAGGGAAGTGCAGAACAAAAGTGCAATCCTGCCGAAGAAGTTCTGATCATTCAAGAGGAGCCCGATTGGAGAGAGCCCTTCATAGAGTACCTCCGATACGACAAGCTGCCCGAAGAAAAATCTGCGAGGATTCAACTGAAGAAGAGAGCTCTTCGATACGTGTTTGTAAATAATACGCTATACTGCAGATCGTATAACCAACTCTGGCTCAGGTGCCTGTCATCGGCTGAAGCCCAAAAAGTCATGAGAGAAGTTCACTCAGACGTCTACGGGGCTCACCAGTTCGGCCCTAAAATGCGGCTTCAGATCAAATGGCTTGGATATTACTGGCCCACCATGATAAAGGATTGCGAAGAGCATGCAAAGAAATGCCATCTCTGCCAAATTCACGGTGATTTCATTCACAAGCATCCCAATCCATTACATCCTACAGTGGCGTCATGGCCTTTCGAGGTTTGGGGCACCGACATATTTGGCTCAACTGATCCTCCGTCATCCAAAAGCTATCGGTTTATATTGGCCGCAACTGACTATTTCTCCAGATGGGCTGAAGCTGACCCACTAAAAGAAATCAAGACAGAAAATATTCTGACGTTCTCCCAGCATAATATTCTATAAGAATCATTTCTAACAACGGGCCTTCTTTCAAGAGCTTCAACATCTCAAGGTTCGCTACTCAGGACAAGATAAACTGGAGATATTCCTCCATCTATAATCCAAGAGCTAATGGGCTAGCTGAAGCCTTCAATAAGACTCTATGCAAGCTCCTGAGGAAAAATGTTTCAGCCAACAAGAGAGACGGGAATCTCAAACTTCACGGGGCATTGTGGACATATCGTACCACGCACCGTACTCCAACTCAGTCCACTCCGTACTCATTACTCTTTGGAGTGGAGGCGATCCTCCCCCTCGAAGTCGAAGTTCCAAGCCTGAGAATGGCCGTCCAACACGAGTTGACGGAGGAGGAAAACGTACTCTTTCGGCTCGAAGAGCTCAACGCCCTAGAAGAAAATAGGCTCGCAGTACAGCAAAATCTAGAGTTGTACCGAGCCCAAATGTCACGGTCCTATGACAAGATAACCCGTCTTCACGCTTTCAAGAAAGGCGAATTGGTATTGGTCCTCAAAAGACCGATCATCCCCAATCGACATGCTAAGGGAAAATTCGAGCCAAACTGGGAAGGACCTGTTGGATATGTATGCCCCAGAGGCCATTATTGTATATGTATACATTTGGATGCTTGGACATATATATGTACAGGACAGTCTTGTTCGATATGATAGTATGCTATCTGGTTTGTTTTTATCTTAACATGTGTATATTTTACTTGCTATTACATATCTTTTGTACATGTTGATAAAGCCCGTAGGATCATTGCTAGACTACCTGCGTTGTGATGGCGATCATTATTGTGGGAGCTGGATGGTCGGTACGCACATCCTTAAATTGTCCCTAGTCGTGGGAGTATCGAGACTGGGCATCGATATTCCAGAGTAGACCGGTGTATACGTTTCTAGACCCCCGACGAGGGGCGATGGTATGGTCCCGCAACTATTGGTCTTTCGCACCTAAGATCGTATACAGGTGCTCACTGGGGGTGAGTACACCGGACGGACTTGCCGAGGACTTCCAGATGGTACTATACCTATCGTCAGGGGGAAGTTCTCAAGTGACATGAGTACAGGCTAGTCTTTAGACCTGAGATCGGTATTTGTCTCGTGTGAGTTCCCACTGTGCTTTGATCACTACCCTACCACGGCTCTACTGAGTCGTGCAAACGGGTTTTGGTTGGGTACAGTCCCGAGCCACATGGAGGCAGTGAGCGATTGTCGGGGATTCGTCTCTCCCAGTATTGGGAGTCGATATCGCACTGTGTTCGATTAGTCAGGACCATAAGACCTTGGCCGAGGCAGTTGGGATTTACTGATAGGCTGATCAGTAGTTTCCCGGATTGGTCCTGAGCCGCATCAGCACGAATTACCAGGTTATTAGGGTCTGACATTTACCACCCCCTAGACCCAGTATGCGATACTTTCATATGAAGAGACCGGACTATACGGAGATTGTCACAGGTAGGCTCAGTAGGGATCCGGATGAGTTTGCTCATCGGCCTTCCTTTTCGACAGGTACCCAAGTAGCTGTTACGTACAGCTAGTACCGCTGACGTGCTTGTGGTTATGGATTTATCCAGTAACTCACTGCCGACGTACTGTCGAATATTTAGAGTCCCACATAGAGGGTTTCTCTGGTTCAGGCGTGTAACATTTCAGAAAATATAAAATATTATTTTTGGAATTTAATATTAAAATAATATATTTCGCGAAAACTATTCGATTTGCGAATTTGGGATTTTCGTAAAATGGTATAATTATCTACCAATATTTGGAAAATAATGGAAGATTAAAATGATTTATTCATTTAAAAAGATATTTATTAGATTTGGCATTTTTATAATTAATTATATGCAGTTTAAATAAAAATTGATTAGTGCACTACTAATCGCAATTAGACCAAATCCGCCTTTTTAATTAGTCATGACTAGTGCACCATGACATGTTGCATTTTGTTGCATGTTGTTTCATGTTATTTGTGCTATGTGTTTGGTTTTAATTAAGTGAGGGAAAAAGAAAAGAAAAAGAAAAGAAAAGAGAGAATAATTGAGGAGAGAGGGGGGACCCATGATGGCATAGAATGCCACATAAGAGAGTGAGGGTTAGAGAGAGAAGGAGACTTTGACCTCAATATTTTCCCTTCATCATCTTCATCTCCTTCTTCATATCTTCCTCCACCTTCTCTATCCTCATGTTCATCTCCAACCCTTCACCAAAACCCTATACGTCCTTCATTAAAATGATGCACAATTTCATCCTCAACACTTTGGACCTTTCAAAATTGGATTTTGAAGACTTTGAGCAACTCAAGAAAATTCTTGAGTTGCCAAATGAGGTATAATTCTAGACTTTAGTTAGGTTATTGTATTTAGTTTATCCTATTGTTAGTTTAGAGTTAAATCGATATTGATTAGTGATGTTTGGAAATTCCTATAGAGGGTTTGGGTGATTGTGTGGACTTGTGTTATGTAGTGAGCGTTGTAGAACCTTAGTGATGATTTTTCCTGACCTGGGCCATTGAATCGAAACTAAAATACGAACTTAGAAACTTTCCGTGTCGGTTTTGTGACTTTTTGGAAGTCTACAGGGAATCTGGAGCAACCCGGGACCTTTATAAAAAAAATAAAAAATATATATTACCCTAGTTAGACTAATAGGAGACCACCATGAGAAAACGAGGCCCAAATTCCAAGGTGGGGTCGGCCTGGCCGGTTACTGTAGCAGTTAGGTCGGTTACTGTAGCAGATTTGGTGTTGGGTTTTACCAGTAGCTCACATACCTTATAACATATCTACTATATTTTTCTTTTTGTCCCAGATTACCTGAGCCAAAATCTGGGAGCATATTGGGGGTGGTTTTGGGTAATGTTTTCCGTATTTTGGAATTCTTGGTTTTGATATTAGTTATGAGATTTGGTCGTTGGATGTTTGTACGTCAACGACGAGGGTTATTTGGTCGTTTTTGTATGCGTAGGCTATAGGTTCTAACCTATGAGCGCACCGTGTGTCATATCGGTTTTCCGGATTTGGTTTTCATAACGTGGCGACATGTGTTGATTTGTAGGTACCTTCGCATGGATTCCGAGATGACGAAGCGCATCGACTACGGCTGAACAAGGAGTTCCGCAGGTGAGTAGATTTATATCTACGGGGGAAGTCGGGTGGATGGCGTATAGCATCACCGCAATTATAAAATGGAAACTGATATATAGGATATAGTCGAAGAAATCTATACTAGGAACTTACGGATATGATTAAGGGTTTTAGTATAAAATGATATGATTGATAAGGATGTCTCGAATTGATATATGAGGATATGAAATGTGAATGTGAATCGCGATATATATGTAATGAAAGAGAATCAGTATAAGATTATAGTGGCATGTTATGGGGTTGATAAATATGATATGAGATTAAGAAGATGACTTGATGTAAGATATTGATGTGATGAAAAGAGTATACGATGTGATATGATGACTTTGTTTGATATATCGTTATACGGATGTGAGTCGATATGAGATAATTGATACCTTTGTCGGTCCCATGATATGAGATTGATATGGATGTGACCTGGAATATAGGTATATAGATATATATAATGTTGTGAATCATGAGTGATATGCCGTACGAGACGTTAGGTCCGTACCCTTATTGTCATATAGGTTGATAGGATCCCTAATTGTTTAATGCCGTCGTACGATAGATTACCGTACGTGATGAGTTTTACCTGATGATTGATCCATACCCTTGACTAGAGGATGCCGTACGATAGATTATACCGTACGTGATGTTATGAGGCTTGATGTCGATTGATAGATTCACCGACTCGCATATATTATAGATATTTAATCTCTATCTACACCGCTTAGTTGAGCATTTACATAGATGTTGGATTAGATACGTATACCTTATAGCATTGTGCTCACAATGTACTTTCTGCTACGTTCATGATATTCTCATTGCATTACATATACCTGTGCTAGTACACTTACACCATTATCGATGATGCGTATGTTACACTCACACAGATTTGCCGGCTCACACACTTCATCATCGATAATTGCTATCACTTATACAGTAGAATTGCTACATCATGCTATTGCTCTTAATTGTTCAGTACTGTCACATGACTCTTTGGCATGATATACTTGCTATGCTCACATCCCTATACTATGTCGCATGATATACTTGATATGCTCACATTTATGTCCTATGTTTGCATACATTATGCTTTATGATTATACACATTGAGATGTTGTTTTCATGAGATTCTGGATTTGAAAACCGTGGTTATATTTCAAAAGAAAGTATGTATTGTTTTAAAAACCCGGTTTCTCTTGATATGATATTTCGAGGCGTCCACCATGAGTTTTCTCGGTTCTGAGATTGGTATGTGAAACCCGATTCAAGGAGCGGTAGGCACCATCTGCGGGCACATGGTGGACCCGTTATGGTACCCCGGGGCAAGAAATGATTTTCGTGGTGTAGACGATGAGCCTGGTAGAGGGAGCACTACCTACCGGTGATAGTATTTGGACTCGGCGGTTGTCCGGAGGATACCGACCGGAGTCGTGAGATGGATATGAGGGCCGATCAGAGTATGCGGTGTCTGAGATGAGATAGATATGATGGCCGATCTGAGGATGCGGCACCTGAGGTATGAGGATTTACATGTCGATGCTGGAAACGGGTTTTCATGATGTTTCAAGTGTCGGTGTTGGACACTCGGGTTCCATAATTTTGATGTGTCGTTGATAGACATACGTAATTGATATCCTCATACATACAGATATACATTTTCATGATATGGTTTGTGTCGTTGATAGGCACACGTAGTTGATATCCTCATACATACAGATATACATTTTCATGATATGGTTTGTGTCATTGATGGACACGTGGATGATATCTACATGCATACAGGCATTGATTATTGTTGGCATATATGCAGATACGGTCACCATAGATATCATAGTATTACCTTTATGATATAGTTGACCTAGCAGTCGTTGTTTTATTCGATTTCTACCTGCTGATATTTTCTACTCACGAGTTGGCAACTCACCCCCGTTGTGCCACGGTTCTTGCAGGTTTGACCGCATGGATCAGTAGCGGTATCGCTGGCACACAGCTTGCTTTCGGGTGATTTGCTATAGTAGGTGGAACATATTGGATCGTGCCCACTCTTGTATTTTATTCCTGTTGTATCTAGTCAACTCCATCAATCAGAAACTAGTATTTGTATAAGTAGTAAGACTTAGAAGAGACTTGTGGTTGCGAGACTTAGAGCGATGGGTTATATGTTCGCTTGGTGGCTTGATTTCTTGCTTTATTCTTTATTCTTTGTATTGATCTTCGCTGTTGGGCGTCGTATACATATATTTTGACTTGCGTGGTTGTAATTCCGCCGATTAACGAAGAGCTAGCTCCCGTTTAGGATGCTTTTTATATTATCATGTATATGTGGTTTTGGATTAAAATATACAAGTGGGTGCTGCCCAAATTTTTTAAAAGACGAAACATGTTTTTCAACTAGTATAATCCACTTGCATTTTCATGTTTCATTACCTATACATTTATGTAAAAAATGGATTTCATTACACCTTTATTTCAAAACTTCACCTCTATTATTTTCACTAAAAAAGTTTAGATTTCTGGGCTTCGTCTTACTTGAATTACGTTACGCCTGTAGACATTGCGTGATTTAAGTGCCGGTCACGGGCTAAATTCCGGGTCGTGACAAAGTTGGTATCAGAGCGTTAAGTTTAACCTTGGTTCGAGTCTAGGTTTAACTATGCGGAGTCTGGGACGTAATCTATTTCGGAACCTAGGCTTGACCTTACGGAACTTAGACTTGAACAGGGGGTATTAGTCCCGAACTTTCGTTACATAGGTTGACCCTGATTGATGGAGTAGGTAACTCAAGTAGAGTGACGTACCGTGCGTATGTTCCGCGGCATACTTACGATACGATACTCCGCTTAAGTGACCCTAGGATGTACATATCTTAAGATTTGTGATTCTCTTCATTCCCATGATTATACAGCCATTTGAGATCCTTGATTCTATTCGTTCCCATGATCATACTCTCATTGATTCCGTTCCTCCTTATGATCATGTATCCATTTTGGGATCTGTTGATTCCTTTCATCCCTTTGATCTATCTTCATTGATACACGCTTGAGGTTCCTGTCACCATGGTTTGAGCGCAGATTAAGCTACTGCTAGTGATGCGGTCAGGGAAAGCTCGTTATGGACGAGGACTGACCACCGTGTTTTCTGTTATAATGGGAACGTATCGATTTAGTGTTTGTGTTGTGACCTCTCGTATGAGGCGAGTGTTCGGTTTTGCACCGTATGATCAGGCCATTGTTAGAGGGTGCCTGTTGTGAAAGGACTGTTGATGTATAGCTTACCTCAGAGTTTGCGATGTTGTCTACCTTGCAGACAGATGACCCAGCCGTTGCTAAGATTGATGGGATGTCGCTTCCAGAGCTTACGAGCTGAGATTGCTGGAGCTTTCAGGCAGAGATGCAACGGTAGATAGCTAGTCTATCTTGAGTTAAGTTGAGAGACGAAGGTGATTCGTCTGATTTGATGCGCCGACGCAGGCCCAGTCGAATTGAAGATTTCCAGTGCGGAGAATCTTACTCAGATCTAGATTAGATCGATCCAGAGATGACGTTGTTCGTTGGATACTCCGATAGGAGATCAGTAAGTTGACCAGTTTCGGATAGAGGATCTCACCCAGATGCGTTGTGAGTTGATCAAGAATGAACGAATATCGAGTATTCCTCCGGTGGTTGGGACGAGTTCTCGAGGACGTGTTCGGCTAGATGTCTTCTACAGAGTAATGAAGATACCAAGTTCGTAGTTTTGAGTCCACGTGAAAGACTCCGGATTGACTGTAGCCGAGAACAATTGCAGTACGCAGATAGCATGACATGATTTCGATGTGGACAATAATGAAGACAGGTGAAACAAGAGGTTCGTGCGAGATATTAACGAGCTGTTGTTACTCCCCATTGAGATTAGAGATCTGATATGTATACAGAGGCATTGGCATACGGCCAGTTCCCGAGGAAATGTTGTGCTGAGAACGCAGATGTCTAGAAAACGAGAAAAGATTATGTAAGAGTACCAGCCTCCATACAGTTCGGCATAGACGAGATCGGAAGAGATCTTGAGCAGGTGCCTTCCAGGACATTACTGCGATAAGATTTGCACCGAGGATCAGTTGTGTCATGTGTATTCAAAAGGCCAGAGACCGACGCTAGTGACGTGCTGCTTTACGAGTGGTCATATTAATTGGCCGAGAGATGACCAGAGGAGTGCCAGAGCGGAATCGTTTCCGTTAGCACACCTGACCGGGCCGACAGGCCGATGGATTGCGAGATTGGTAATCCACAGAGAAAATGAGGACTCAGAGACAGAGGATGCCAGACCATGAGTAGGAGGCAAGCAGATGTTCTTGCTCTGCCAGTTTTGGGCGCACCGACATTTTTTTGACATTGTAGGAGGTGTACCTCAATGTTATTTGTTGCGATTTGCGTTTGTGATCCGAGTATCACGCTTATATCGCTTGGATTTGAGCTTTGATGATTAAGTTTCATGACGTTTTTTATCGTGCACCATGGTTGCACCTACTGGGTATTTGCATTTTGTGTATATCTATTGCACTTGGTATCGATTTATGCCTTCTTAGCACGTGTTTATGATTTCGTAGATTTCAAACGGTTGATTTGATTTTGTGCATGTGGTACGCACTCGATTTGATTTTTGCACTCGGTATAGCTTACATGTGCTTGCAATGCATTGATACGTGTTTTGTGCACGCAGTTGCACACATTTATGATTTTATATACCTTGGTACACTCAGTGTTACTTTTTATACGCATTTGAGTTATTGATGAGTATTCCGTGCATTTGTTGCACCAGATTTGTGTTTCGTGCATTTGTCGCACCGGGTTTGTGTTTTATGCATTGGTTGCACCGGATTTGTATTCCGTACATTGGTTGCACCCGATTTATGTATTTGAGCATTTGTTTCACCAGATTTATGTTTTGTGTGCGTTTATACTTGACGTTCGTTTTTCTTGCGCTTTCCGCACTGGGCATTTATACGGACCTGACGCGTTTAGGTTGGATTTTTGCGCATATTAGGCGCTTGGTATTATATTTTATTCGTGCATATTAGATGCACTTGATTTAGAGTTTATTCGTGCATACTGGATGCACTTGATTTAAATTTTATTCGTGCATGACGGATGCACTTGATTTGGATTTCCGCGCATGTTGGGCGCATGATATGAGATGTGATTTTGTGCACTATAGATACACTTGATATTATTGTCGTGCACACCCGTTGCACTGGATAGATGCTTTCATGCACACCCGTTGCACTTAGTTGGTTTTGTGCACATTCGCAGCACTTGTGTTTGGCTTGATTTCCGTGCGCACCAGACGCACGCGATTATTGGATACGCCGTTTTGAGGTTGATTTTGCTCTTAAGCACTTTGTTTTCATGATGAACACTATATTATATAGTAGCCGAACAGGACTAATCTGAGGACAGTGTCTTAGTACTTTGCATGCATTAAAAGTTTAACAAGAGATTTTCAAAAAGGAGCTATAGTCTCGCTATTTCTTACGTGTCCGTGAGTGACACGAAGTTTTACAAAGAAAACCTCCTGGATATTTCAAAAGGCGGAACGTATAATTTGAGCAAAAACATATATAGATATATTTACTATTTTACAATTGAGCGTCTGTCACTTGTGCCGTGAGTTACGTATCGCACGGCGATTCAGAAAAGATTTTGCATGCGTTTTATTCAGTTTTAAGAGATTTTTCCAAGGATGCGTACTATATACGTATGATAGTATTCGACTAGTGTATATTGGATTTCAATAGTGGATTTCGAGATCTGTATCTCCATTGTAACTCCGATGATTGCATGACGCTTGATGGAGTTCGATTTTGATTTTCATACTCGTTTTCAGGCGCACACGATGCGCTATGGTATTTCTATACCTTCCGTGATTTCGGAGCCCCGTGATTTGAGCTGATTATTGAAATATTTTAGCATTTGGGGGTTTAAATTTAAATTCGGGGACCGAATTTATTTAAGGGGGGAAGATTGTAACAGTTCAGAAAATATAAAATATTATTTTTGGAATTTAATATTAAAATGATATATTTCGCGAAAACTATTCAATTTGTGAATTTGGTATTTTCGTAAAATGGTATAATTATATACCAATATTTGGAAAATAATGGAAGATTAAAATGATTTATTCATTTAAAAAGATATTTATTAGATTTGGTATTTTTATAATTAATTATATGCAGTTTAAATATAAATTGATTAGTGCACCACTAATCGCGATTAGGCCAAATCTGCCTTTTTAATTAGTCATGGCTAGTGCACCATGACATGTTGCATTTTGGTGCATGTTGTTTCATATTATTTGTGCTATGTGTTTGGTTTTAATTGAGTGAGGGAAAAAGAAAAGAAAAGATAAGAGAAAATAATTGAGGAGAGAGAGATGGGGACCCATAATGGCATGGCATACCACATAAGAGAGTGAGGGTGAGAGAGAGAGAGAGATTTTGACCTTATTATTTTTCCTTCATCATCTTCATCTCCTTCTTCATATCTTTCTCCACCTTCTATACCCTCATGTTTCATCTCCAACCCTTCACCAAAACCATATACTCCCTTCATTAAAAAGATGCACAACTTCATCCTCAACACTTTGGACCTTTCAAAATTGGATTTTGAAGATTTTGAGCAACTCAAGAAAATTCTTGAGTTGACAAATGAGATATAATTCTAGATTTTGGTTAAGTTATTGTGTTTAGTTTATCCTATTGTTAGTTTAGAGTTAAATTGATGTTGAATAGTGATGTTTGGAAATTCCTAGAGAGGGTTTGGGTGATTGTGTGGACTTGTGTTATGTAGTGAGTGTTGTAGAACCTTAGTGATTATTTTTCCTGACCTGGGCCATTGAATCGAAACCAAAATTGTCACGCCCTGCTTCCCAGTATACGGGCAGAGGACGCGACTGGCCGCTACGTATTTACTCTGAAGTAAATACGCTAAGCGTATCTAAGCAATATAAATAAAAATGCATAAGAGACAAAGACAGTAGATATAACTGAACAACAACTTTATGTATTCACATTCTTTTGTACAATGCATGGAAAAGTAAATACATCTGAATGAAACCAATGTCTAAACAGTGGCATAACAGAAATGAAAAGTACTGAAATAAAATGTGTACAATGAAGCTAGAGCTCTGGGTCGTAGGCAAGCTGATCCAAGTCCTCGGTGGTAGGCTCGATCTCCTGAATGTCCAGATCACCTGACAGCATTCCAAAGAAGAAAGAGAAGGAATGTCGTCAGCGAACAATCACTCGGTAAGTCCAAAAAATAAAAGAGAAATAGAATAGACACACAGAGAGAGAGAGAGAGAGTGGTTTTTAAAGTTGTATTATATGGTTAACGCTGTTATTTGTACCTTGGTACAGAAGAATGCCAGTGTATACGAGAGGAGTCTCTATATGCCAGAGACTAAGGGCAACAGGAGTACAAGGAACCGTTTATGACACGGTACAACAGCAACGGAAATACAGGTTAGGTGTCTTAAGTCTTGTAGTCTCGTGCCACTTTTAACACCTTCCGTACCAATCTACCCTTTAAACCCCGCGTTGTCTTGATTGTATTATTTGTATTGTATTGCAACTTGTATTGTCTTGTAATATAGATTGTATAATTGGATGACTGGCCGAAACTATGATATCAGTAAATGGATGTAACTGGAGAATCATGGATGTAACTGGAGAATCATGTAGATGGAAGTATATCCATGGTTCGGTTCAGTCAATAAAGATTGAATAGATTGAATATATGTATTCATGGATTCATATTGAATTGTTATATATATACTTGAATCTCATTCAAGTCAGATTATTTATAATGAAACTCAGTCTGAGTCAGAACAATTAGAAAGAGAAATTAAAGTCCTGAATTAGGTTTTGATGTTATCAGTAACCGCTGCACATAGACGGCAGGATTTGTGTCTTTTTCAAAGATGATTACCGTATTGATAACACCGTTTGTTAAGTTGCTTACCTTAAATAGGAAAGCACCCATATCTCCGGCTCCCTGAGGCTCAAGAGACTGGTCCCGCTTAAACCTATATTTACTAGGGTCCTTATTGTAATTTATAAAACTTGAGGGGGTTTTATTTAAAAATAATTTTGTATAATTTTCAAAATACACGTCAAGTATTTAATTATCGTCTTTAGAGTTTTCATAGTTGTGGATTTTATATTTATGACATTTCTAGTGAATAAACCTATTTTTCATAATATAGGGTATTTAATTGAAATATTGAACTTGTATGGAATTTCAAGGTATTTTCATGTAAAGTGATCCTTTTGATTTAGAAAAGTTGGAATATTTATATTATATCAAAAATAGGTATTTTGATAATACACACACACACACACACACACACATATATATTTATAAAAATAATTTTATTATTTTCTAGAAATCTCTTTTTCTTAAGATATTTGTATTTCAAATCTTTCGAGATCGAATACTCCTTGCGGAGGTCTGCATCTCGCACTACTAAGCACAGGAATGTGCGATAATCCGCACCATCCCAGTCGGGTTCCCCAAAATGGATTGTAGCGGCGCTTTGCAAAGATTTGTAACAATACATAATCTTGTAGAAAACGATTTTTATAAGTTAAAGATAGTTTTGTGTAAAACAGTATTTCCCGAATCTATATTTTCCAAAAGGTATTGTGCTATATTGTATATGAGTGTTGTGAAGAGGTAGGTCATTACCTCGTGATCTACTTAAGGTATAGCAAGATTAATGATATTTTAAAGTCGAAACTATACTACATGGTATTTTACTGAAAAAGAGCCATAACAGTTACAAAATAAAATGTTTTGCTATGAAACTTGTTCAACATATTTTGTTAATAATTAATAGTCAAGATGTAAGGGTTTAATATGGTTGTGTTAAGGAAAATTGAATTTTACAAAGAAAACCGAATCGGAAGTCGGATTTAACTCCGCTTCCGTCGGGTTTTAGAAAAAGAACTTTTTAGAATAGCAAAGGGAAGAGGGAGGTGGGACTTATGGGTTTAGAGTCAAGAGAAGAGGGAGAGAAAGCGGTAGGAGGCGTCGGTGTGTCATTTCATCGCCGGAAGCTCTTAGGGTCATCGTCAGAATTTCGCCGGAGTTCACCCTTCGCTAACTCCAATTGCATACAAAAGTTCTAGGGATTTTCTTGAGAGTTTGGATAGGATTGTGAGTGAGGGGTATGTGTTTAGGGGTGGTATTTATAGAGTAATACTAGGGTTTAGGGTAGATGAAAGGTTGAATTGAAAATGTATTAAAAATATGGTTTAATAGGGTTTTAAAGATCTCTGCTAATTTTCAGGAAATTTAAAGTGTACAGGGGTAATAGGGAGGCCAAAAGACACACTTTTCCTGTTGACAACTCGGCGATCCGACCGAGTTCGCCGGCCGAGTCACGGCGAGTCGGGCCGGGGTCGGCTGCCATGTGTCCCTTGTCGATTCCTGTACCCCCTGAACCAGTTTGTTTTACATGTGAAGTGGGGGTTTTACGAGTTATGCACGTGTAAACCTTTGGACTTCTAAAAATTTAAAATAAAACAATATTAAAAATAATTTGGGTGATGGGATTTGAACTCCGGTGCTTTGGTTCAGCAGTGCAAGGTCTTACCAATGAGCTACAAGCTCCTTCTTGCTATTAAAAAGCAAAACAAACTTATAACTTGTGCTCAGGCAAAAGTACCCCTTTCGCTATTTTTGAAAAAAATTGTACAGAAAGTTGTACAGAAAGTTAGGGTTGTTACAAAAATACGAACTTAGAAACTTTTCGTGTCGGTTTTGTGACTTTTTGGAGGTCTGCAGGGAATCTGGAGCAATCCGGGACCTTAATAAAAAAATCAAAAATATGCATTACCCTAGTTAGACCAATAGAAGACCACCAAGAGAAGACGAGGCCCAAATTCTAAGGCGGGGCCGGCCTGGCCGGTTACTGTAGCAGTTAGGCCGGTTACTGTAGCAGATTTGGTGTTGGGGTTTTGCCAGTAGCTCACATACCTTATAACATAGCTACTGTATTTTTCTTTCAGTCCCAGATTACCTAAGCCAAAATCTGCGAGCATATTGGGATGGTTTTGGGTTATGTTTTCCGTAATTTGGAATTCTTAGTTTTGATATTAGTTATGAGATTTGGTCGTTGGATGTTTGTACGTCAACGACGAGAGTTGTTTGGTCATTTTTGCATGCGTAGGCTATAGGTTCTAACCTATGAGCGCACCGTGTGCCGTATCGGTTTTCCGGATTTGGTTTTCATAACGTGGCGATATGTGTTGATTTGTAGGTACTTTCGTATGGATTCCGAGACGACGAAGCACATCGGCTACGACTGAACAAGGAGTTCCGCAGGTGAATAGATTTATATCTACGGGGGAAGTCGGGTGGATGGCGTATAGCACCCCCGCAATTATAAAATGGAAACCGATATATAGGATATAGTCGGAGAAACCTATACTAGGAACCTACGGATGCGATTAAAGGTTTTAGTATAAAATGATATGATTGATAAGGATATCTCGAATTGATATATGAGGATATGAAATGTGAATGTGAATCGCTATATATATGTAATGAAAGAGAATCAGTATGAGATTATAGTAGCATGTTATGAGGTTGATAAATATGATATGAGATTAAGAAAATTACTTGATGTGAGATATCGATGTGATGAAAAGAGTATGCAATGTGATATGATGACTTGGTTTAATATGTCATTATACGGATGCGAGTCGATATGAGATAATTGATACCTTTGTCGGTCCCATGATATGAGATTGATACGGATGTAACCTGGGATATAGGTATATAGATATATATAATGTTGTGAATCATGAGTGATATGCCGTACGAGACGTTAGGTCTGTACCCTCATTGTCATATAGGTTGATAGGATCCCTAATTGTTTAATACCGTCGTGCGATGGATTGCCGTACGTGATGAGTTTTACGTGACGATTCATCTATACCCTTGACTAGAGGATGCCGTACGATGGATTATACCGTACGTGATGTTGTGAGGCTGGATGCCGATTGATAGATTCACCGACTCGCATATGTTATAGATATTTAATCCCAATCTACACCACTTAGTTGAGCCTTTACGTAGATGTTAGATTAGATACGTATACCTTATAGCATTGCGCTCACAATTTACTTTCTGCTATGTTCATGATATTCTTATTGCATTACATATACCTGTGCTAGTACACTTACACCATTATCGATGATGCGTATGTTACACTCACACAGATTTGCCGGTTCATACACTTCATCATTGATAATTGCTATGTCACTTATACAGTAGAATTGCTACATCATGCTATTGCTCTTAATTGTTCAGTACTGTCACATGACTCTTTGGCATGATATACTTGCTATGCTCACATCGCTATACTATGTCGCATGATATACTTGATATGCTCACATTTCTGTCCTATGTTTGCATACATCATGCTTTATGATTATACGCATTGAGATGCTGTTTTCATGAGATTCTGGATTTGAGAATCGTGGTTATATTTCAAAAGAAAGTATGTATTGTTTTAAAAACCCGGTTTCTCTTGATATGATATTTTGAGGCGTCCACGATGAGTTTTCTCGGTTCTGAGATTGGTATGTGAAACCCGATTCGAGGAGCGGTAGGCACCATCTGTGGGTACATGGTGAACCCGGTATGGTACCCTGGGGCAAGAAATGATTTTTGTGGTGTAGACGATGAGCCTGGCAGAGGGAGCACTATCTACAGGTGATAGTATTTGGACTCGGCGGTTGTCCGGAGGATACCGGCCGGAGCCGTGAGATGGATATGAGAGCCGATCAGAGTGTGCGGCGCCTGATATGAGTAGATATGAGGGCCGATCTGAGGATGCGACGCCTGAGGTATGAAGATTTACGTGTCGATGCTGGACACGGGTTTTCATGATGTTTCGAGTGTCGGTGTTGGACACTCAGGTTCCATGATTTTGATGTGTCGTTGATAGACACACGTAGTTGATATCATCATACATACAGATATACGTTTTCATGATATGATTTGTGTCGTTGATAGACACACGTAGTTGATATCCTCATACATACAGATATACATTTTCATGATATGGTTTGTGTCATTGATGGACCCGTGGATGATATCTACATGCATACAGGCATTGATTATTGTTGGCATATATGCAGATACGGTCACCCTAGATATCATAGTATTACCTTTATGATATAGTTGACCTAGGAATCGCTGTTTTATTCGATTTCTACCTGCTGATGTTTTCTACTCACGAGTTGGCAACTCACCCCCGTTGTGCTACAGTTCTTGCAGGTTTGACCGCATGAATCAGTAGCAGTATCGCTGGCACACAGCTTGCTTTCGGGCGATTTGCTATGGTAGGTGGGACATATTGGATCGTGCCCACTCTTGTATTTTATTCCTGTTGTATCTAGTCAACTCCATCAATCAGAAACTAGTATTTGTATAAGTTGTAAGATTTAGAAGAGACTTGTGGTTGCGAGACTTAGAGCGATGGGTTATATGTTCGCTTGGTTGGTTGATGTCTTGCTTTATTCTTTATTCTTTGTGTTGATCTTCGCCGTTGGGCGTCGTATACATATATTTTGACTTGCGTGGTTGTGATTCCGCCGATTGGCGAAGAGCTAGCTCCCGTTTGGGGATGCCTTTTATATTATCATGTATATGTGGTTTTGGATCAAAATATACAAGGGAGGTGCTGCCCAAATTTTTTTTAAGACGAAACATGTTTTTCAACTAGTATAATCCACTTGCATTTTCATGTTTCATTACCTATGCATTTATGTAAAAAATGGATTTCATTACACCTTTATTTCAAAACTTCACCTCTATTATTTTCACTAAAAAGGTTTAGATTTCTGGGTTTCGGCTTACTTGAATTACGTTACGCTTGTAGACGTTGCGTGATTTAAGTGCCGGTCACGGGCTAAATTCCGGGTCGTGACAAGGTGAAATGATGTAGTAGCCGTATTGGATACGTGCAGGGTTCCGATCGATTGATGTACTTTGTACCCAGATTTTCGATCGGACGGTTGGTAATACTAGCCGGCTCGGGTTTGAGCTGGATAATTAAATCAGATATTGATTTGATTGTTTACATATATGTATTTCGATATGTATATTCTAGTATTACGTTCTTCGTGTTATTCTATCTCTTTGGGCATTCGTGTTTTTATCCGAATGCAGGTATGTATATACAGCAGACTAGAATCCGTATTTTATTATAGATTACCTTCTCGAAGGTGACCACCTCATTATGCTTTTTCCATTTATTTAATAAATAGAAATGAGGTGTAAAGTGGGAGGTATGGTGATAACCATGCTTCAATAGTTAACAAATGAATTTTTAATTCATTTGTAGTTACTATTGAAGTATGATTATTGATTGTTTATTCAAAAAATTCATACACAAAACCATTTTGTGTTGTCTCTCACATGCATACTTCATTATTCTTGATCTCCCGTTTTTTCTTCACCTCCTCCCTCATCTTGAGTTTCCTCCACCTTCATCATCTTCCTCTTCACTACCCTTCTTATGAGTTGAGAAACAAATGAAGATGCAAGAAAGAGATAGCAAAATACTTAGATCATCACACTACATTTTAGACTACTTGGTTAGCAACCCAAGTTCTCTAGTTGCTCCACTTGACATATAGTGTGGAGCTAAAGCCATGGATCATATCCCTCGGGTGGATCATCTACTACAAAGGAGTAGCGGAGAGCAAGATCGATCGCGGAGAACCAAAGGAGCCAACAAAGAAGATCAAGCATGTTCAAGGTGGCCACTTGGAGATAACGAAGAGGAAAGAAGACCGAAGGACTTAGATCGTTTGGTGAGACTTCTTTCATAGTAGTTAGTTCATCTCATTTAGTTTTGCTAGTAGGTTTATGGAAAGATTCGGGTTTTCATTAGGTTAACTTAGCGTCATTTTCAAACTAGTAAGAAAATTTTTGTTCCGCAAACCGCCACGTTAGGTGGCTCCAGCGTTAAGGTAACCCAACAGGACCATACGCCATCGAGAAAGTGTTTGATGGAGGATCCTACCAGCTGATAAATGCCGAGGGAGAAAGGCCCATGCCATCCATCAATGGCCGATATCTCAAGAAATACTACGCGTGAATGCTCCAAGTCGCAGGCGAATTGAGCACACCGACCTTACGGTCTGGATCATACATCCTTTAAAACCATATACAATCCACGGGTATAAACGACCCCTATCTTTCCCAAGTCCTGTCGGCGAGACTACTTTTAAAGTCCCACCAGCAAAAAAAAGCGGTATGTCCACAAGAAAAACGGGCACGGATGAAAACCCGAAAGGGCTCCGTGAGTAAAAACAGCAAGACTGCCGGCGAGTTTGTGAAAACCCGAAAGGGCGCAAACTCGTGAAAAGAGATAAAATACACTCGCAAAGTCCTCTCGACCTTGTGAGAAGAAAATCCCTTCGTGAGATCTTTACGACTCACAAAGGAGCAACACACTTAGGAATCCTCACGATTCCTAAGGAGAACATACACCTGCGATATCCTCTCGACTCGTAGGGAGAAAATACTTTTATGAGACCCTTACGACTCGTAAAATTGAAAAGCCTTACGTGATAGAGATCTAAACATGTCTTCTAAGTCATCGCTCCTCAACGGGCAACGACAAATGATAAGTCGCTCCTGGCATTGCTTCAGTGTTAGCGGTGCTGATGCCGACCCAAAACCTAAATCCAAAGTTTTTCCAACGGCAAATGATGAGTCGCTCCTGGCATTGCTTCAGTGTTAGCGGTGCTGATGCCGACCCAAAACCTAAATCCCAAGTCCTTCCGGGGCAAATGATGAATTGCTCCTGGCACATGTGCTTCAGTGTTAGCAACGCTGATGCCTGCCCTAACCCTAAAATCCCAAACTCCAATCCAATAGACCCCTAAGTCTTTAAACTGAGAACATATGACTCCTAAGTCGTTAAACTGGGAACGAGGGAAATCCCCTCACAGCAAATGATGATTCACTCCTGGTACCATATTCCAGTGTAGCGGTGCGATGCCAAACCAAAACCAAAATCCCCAAATCCTCTCATGGCAGATGATGATTCGCTCCGCTACCATATTCCATTGTAGCGATGCTAATGTCAACCCAAATCACAATCAGCAAAACAACCAACAACTTCCCTGGCGGAATCAAGCTCCACCTTGGAAACAAGTCGAATCCAGACACCGCAGAAAGCGGAGCAAGTCAACTTCAACCCCGACACCGCAGAAAGCAGAGCAAGTCAAAATCCAATCTTGACACCCCAAGAAGCGGAGCAAGTCAAGTTCATCCCTGACACTGCAAGAAGCAGAGCAAGTCAAATCAAGCACCGACCGTCCAAGTCGCAAAAAGGGCAGAACCGACCGTCCATGTCTCAAAAAGGGCAGCACCGACCGTCCAAGTTGCAAAAAGGGCAAAACCGACCGTCCATGTCTTAAAAACAGCACTGACCGTCCTAGTCGTAAAAAGGGCAGAACCGACCGTCCATGTCGCAAAGAGAGCAGCACCGACCGTCCAAGTCGCAAAAAGGGCAGAACCGACCGTCCACGTCGCAAAAAGGGCAGTATCGACCTCCACGTCGTCAAAACAGGAACCAAATTAAATCAACCTCCACGTGAAAGAAGATCCATTAATTTCATGCACACAACCCACATATGTAGTGTGCATTTATTGATGGGGGGAATTTGTTGGGGCAAAAATTTACACCCTGCTTGACCAAGTCAAAATCAAAGTCAATCCCAAACCAAGTGGGCCCAGTCCCAGGTCAAATGGGCTCATGCCCGAGTCGAGCCCGAACATGAAGTGGCCGGCCTTTCCCATGCCACAATAAAATTTTTATAATAAATAATTTTGGTGATTTTTTATGAATAAATGTAAGAAAAATGGGCATAAAGCCAAAATTTTGTAAAACCCATGGCTCATCTGCAAAATGAGCACATGAGGTATGGGATGGGAAAAAAACATTTTGTAAAGCCCAAGGGGCTATATGTAAAGTGTGTAGCCTATAAAGGCAAAGATGATGAAAATATCTCAACAAATTTTTCATCCTCTCAAACTCTAGGGTTTTCGTACCTCCTTCTTCTTCCTCAAGGTTCTAAACCTTCTTCCCCTTTTATGAATTAAATCAAGAGTTTTACTCTTCCTTTTCCAAAATGTAATAGTTTTTCACTACAAAATCCTTGAAGGGGAATACATATCTTCCATCAAATCTCCAAAAGGAGAGATTTATAAAATCTCATCCTCTTTTCTCCGAGATCTAGCCAATAGAGAGGAGGAAGAAGGAAACCCATCTCCAAAAACCCCACTTTGGGGAAGATCCAGGGCCCAAAGGAGAAGAAAGGAGTCCCTTTTCATCAGCTCCGAAAATATCTTAGGAGTTTAACTCCTAATATATATATATATATATATATATATATATATATATATATATATATATATATATATATATAAAATAATAAATCTTTCTTTTTGGGAGTACAATTCCAGTGCGGAGGCTAAGCCATTTTGCCCTCTTTGTCAGGAGTTCAACTCCAAAAGTCAATCGGGAGCACAGCTCCCAATATAGGGACCAAGTCCCTTTTGTTGCTGACGTCCAGCGTCCGCGTGCCAAGCACGTGGGGCGCTGGCATCCATGCGTCCTTTGGACGCTGTTCTTCTTTTTTTATATATACACACACACACTCCACAAACACTGTCCCCGTTAGAAAAAATTTTCTAACGGGGTGCTGCCCCGCACTCCGCAAAGGGGCTACAGCCCGCTTGACCCCCAGCCCGTTATCTGGGTAGCGGGTCCCCCCGTAAAACTCTGCGGGCCCCCCGATATATCCAATACACCTCAAGGCACATATATGCACACTGCACATTGAGTTCGCATGACCTATTTGACCCGTCAATCGGAGGTTCCTTCGCTCCAAAGGCGAGGGGTAATTAACGGCAGCTTAGTCCGCGGCTGCCGGAGATTCAGATCCCTACAATTAATAAACTCCGGTCTACCTTAGGCAGGGGAGTCTGTATACGCCTGACAAGCGACGCGTATTCCCATCTCAATGGAGTGACAGAAAACACCCTACAGTATACACCAGTCTACTCTGGAATATCGATACCCTGTCTCAATATTCCTATCTTTAAGGATATACTTATAGACTATTTATCCCTCACAAGTATGACTGCTATCACAACGCCGGTAGTCAAGCACATCTTACGGGCTTTATCAATATGTATAAGTAGTACGCAATAACAAGTATAACATACAAACATGTTAAGATAAAGTCAAACCAGATAGCATACTATCATTTCGAGCAAGATTGTCCTATATATATACATATCCATAGTACCCATTACAAATAATGACCTCTAGGGCATATATATCCTACAAATCCGGCATCCTCATTGTCGGATCCGAGATCTACACCTTCATATACACTTCTTACTTTCCAGATCCACGACCTTTTTTAGCCGGGACCACCTCCATGGCCGGATCCACGACCACCCTTGTAGATCCGTTGCTCCTTGTTCAGATCTAACCCTTCGATCCTCTAAACTCTCCAACAAACCTTTCAAAATCCAAACAAAATGAAAGAAAAAGAGAAAAATCAAGGCCAAGCATTCTCCCTTCCTGAATGAGAGAGAGAGACATCGAGAGCAAGGGGGAAGCCCATTTTACTTCTTACTTTCTACTATTCCCACCAAATAATTCAGCCTCATTTTCTATTGCCACATAAGCACCAACTCAGCTTTTTGCATATGGGTGTTAAGCTTGACCCGTCTAAATACGGGTTCAGGTCGATCTGACCCAAATAATATATGGGTCGATTTATGTTGATCTGAACCCGACCCGAGTAATGTCGGACTTGACCCGTTTATTAATTATGTCGTGTTAACCCGACCCGAATTATATCAAGCAGCACTAAACTGCATACAAGGATTTCTTGGTAGAGTTTTCCAATCCGATAAGTCCTAAATTCAATACTAGAAATCCAAAACCAACCAAACAACAAATTACCAAATCCAGAAATTTTCAGCCGTACTACTTTGGAATCCAAATTTCATAATCTTACAACCATACATGCCCTACACCAATGCCTATCAACATTTTATTTTATTCATGAAAAGATGGAGAATCTGTGACAAACGATCCAATCAGTATATCCAAGGCTGGATCAACTCCGGAGGATAAATAAGGAATAATAAACCCCCCAAACTAAAAACAAAACCCCCTCCTCATCTCTCTCTCTGTCCCCAAATTATCCATCGTCGTCTTCGTCATCATCACCACCACATGCACGCATTTTAGCCTCTCACCCAAACAAACTCTCGCTGCAATTTAGGGGCAAATTAAAACTAAACTCAATCGAGCGATCAATAGCGAAAAACGCCCAATTCAATCTCTAGGGTTTGCTTCGATGTGGGCAGCGGCAGCGGCAGCATTCGCAGCAGCATCGAATTCACTCTCATCGGCTCGCAGCTCTCATGTTTAGAAGCAACAACGTCGCTGCGAGGGTCTTCGAGCGCCAAATCATCACTCCCCGCCCTGGGGCCAGCGTAATTTCGATCCCTTGTGTCCCTTTTTTGCGGAATTTTAGCTGAATTTTGTGGTGATTCAAAGAAATGAAGCTCCTTTATGCTAATGGTTTGTGTGCCCAGTTTGTTTAGGATCGAACTAGAACGAAATGAAGCTCCTTTATGCTTTTTTTGGTACAATTTGTGATACAAGTCTGTTATTTGTTGGACTGATTTGATAGTGTTTAGGGAATTTGAAGCACACAGCCTTTGGCCTTTCTGTTGCCTTTGCTCAAGTTGAGAGATTTTTTATTTTGGAATTATGAAATGCTATGTTGATAGTGAATCTGCATGCTTATATGCATTTTTGGGGCAAAGACTAATTGTTTGAACATTGACTGATTATGGGTCTGCTTGATGGTTGTGGGTTTTGAAACAAACATTATGAAACAATTAGAGATATTGTAAAGCAAACATTATGGAAATTTCAATTTTAAAAATTAATAGATAAGTTGATGATGGTGTATGAGAATGCTAGATGATAACATTATTTCAAGGGAGGACTAGAGACCTGACAATAATTTGGAATTTCCAGTCTTCTGAGGATAATATACTTTTGGTTAGATACTAGTGAGATTTTTATTTTGGCTAAGTACGGAATTTATCAACACCTCAGGTATTATCAAAGTTGACATTGATAACTTCAGTTCATTTAATTGTATAACCCTTTTCCATCAATTAATACCTCTAATCCCATTCTCATTTCAACAGGTAAATCTAGTGAGGCAATTCTATGAGAATATCGTCCCAAGTTGTACCGTGTTTGATGTCGATTGCCCGGATAATTCTTTCCGCAAGTTTACAGATGATGGAAAATACCTGATAAGCTTTAGCAGAAACCATCAGGATCTCATTGTGTATAGACCCATATGGTTGACTTTTTCATGTAAAGGTGAGGGTTGTGATTCTCACGACCTGCCTCCAAAAGCCAGGAGATTTGATAGCTTCTTCAACCAGCTCTACTCTTTATCACTTGCATCAAGGAATGAGTTTATTTGCAAAGACTTCTTTCTTTACGTGGAGAGCCATCAGTTTGGCCTGTTTGCAACATCAACTACTCAAAGCCAGGAAGCGCCTGTCCCTGAAGGTGCAATCAATGGAGTCCCGTCGATTGAGAAGATAACATTTCGCCTTGTAAGGTAGCTGAGCATAGCTTATGAGAATGGAACACTCTGTTCAAGAGTTGCACTTTTTTAAAAAAAAAATCCTAAAATATTTTTTTCCTAAAAACATTGGACACAAACATCTGTTATAACCCAAAAGGGGAGAATCTCAAATTGAAATATTAATTTGATTAGAAGCTTGACTCATGGCAAGATTCATTATTTAGAAAGGAAAAAAAACATTTAACATATATATTAAAAGCAGGTTAAGAGCTCTACTGGTTTAACCTGAAATCCTATCCCATAAGTCCAAATATGTATGCATTTGTCGCACATGCAAACATACTATAATTGTAATTGCAATGTCAGGTTGGAAGATGGAGTTGTATTGGATGAAAAGGTATTTTGCAATGACTTTGTCAACCTGGCTCATAGCATGGGGGTCTTCTTGCACGAGGATTTGTTGTGTATTATGTCCCTTCGATATCAGACAATACATATCCTGCAAATTTGTGATTCTGGAAACCTTGTTGATGTGCGAAATATAGGCTTGTACTGTAGGGATGATGATGAATGGTTTCTCAACTCTCATGCTCCGGCAAGTACTTTTCTTACTCTGTGAGATCATGCTTTCTACATTAGAGATATACAATCTGTATAGATAGATTTTGGTCTGTCCAGGTGACTTGAATTGATCCTTCTTGCTGTGGAGTTCCTTGTAATATGGTAGTTGTTGCTTATAACATCTTTTGCTAATTCTTGTGGTTTAATATCTTTTCTATCCCTTTTCATCTCTACTACTTGTTCGAATATTGCACTATTATGTTGGGAGGAGATTTGTGAAATTTTTGTTTCTTCTTCAAGACTTCAACTAATATGTTAAGCCTTCCCATTGATTGATAAACTATGTGCTTCTTATTACTCTAGGTAATTGTTGAAAGAAAGACATGATGTACGGTTTCATAATATACAAGAGGTATAGGTTATAACCCATTTCTTTCTTATATGAACATGTATAAAATAATTGAAAATTGCAGCAATAATGAAAGTGTATAAAATAATGAAAATTGCAGCAATAATGAATATGTATAACCCATTCCATAGATTTTAGCATCAAATGATAATCCATGAAAGGGACTCAAAATTTCTGTACCAAGCAATTAAGAAACAACTTCTTAAATGTTCAGTGTAGCTGAAGTGAGGATGTTGTATTGAGTCAAGACTCTGGGGTTGTATTGAACCACCTTTGAATTGGCTTTGTAACATCAAATACATCTCACTGATAGGCTTCTAACTGTCTATGCTTCCAGTATGAATAAACGTTCTCCTTTAAATGAGCATTGTTTTAGGGATTTGGCTCCATATTTAGTTTCATAAGCCCTTTTGTTCTCATTTCTTAGACATGGCCTATGAATACTGAAAGATTATGCAACATGCTGCTATAGAGATGTTTCTGTTGTTTGAAGCACATAGTACATGCAAATGCGCATGGATAAACTTTATTTAGATGTTAATCATGAAACCCTTTTCCTTTCCCTGTTTATCTGGATTAGTACACATGCAAGTTGCAACACATGATATGATGCAACCCGTGAAACTATTTCTGTGGAGCAAGTTACACTTTGTTCATGACACTATTTAATATTATAATTCCTCACGGTTGTTGCACTTGTTTTGGAACCCCCAAGATATATTGTTACTTTTCTATTTGTAACAGTTGTACCAATTATCTTTGAGTATTTGTCAGTTTCATTAGCAATATGAGATATCTACGTTGAGGAATGAATGACATTCAGCATGAACAGGTCACACCAGGAAGACCTTTTCTAAGCGGGATCAAACAACGGTTGCTTTCCTTCATTTTTCGCAAAACATGGCATGAAGAAGAAGATCAAACTTTGGTATGCTGTCAACATATCAGTTTTAGCTTTCATTTTCTAGGTGCTCTACTATTTCTCCATGCATTATGAACTCCAATCATCCTATCTGTTAGACGCGTGCTTTAAATGCCAGATGCATTGCCCTTTAACCCTATTGTGCTGAAAATATGCAAGACATTGATAGATAGCAAGCTACTGTTGTTTCTGTTGTAGTGTTTTATTTGTTTTTTCCCCTCGATATCACACTAATCTAGGAGCCCTGTTAAAGATAAACTCAAGAACGGCACTTTAACAAACCATCAATATGAGAAGTTTTTCATAAATCCGATCATCAAGTTAGGTGAACTTTATTTCCTGAAGTCACAAAAAGTGGAGAAGAGAAGTTCAATTGATATTTTTATTTCTATTAACTATATCAAACACATCATAGTTACACTTTGTTATTTTACTTCTAGGTTTATCCTTTACACTTTCACTATATATGATTGTGTACAGTCCACTGATGCAGATAGATGTTCCGAGTATAATTATTTTTACGCTATAATCAAAATTAATTTCTTTTGATGAGACTTTATTATACACTTCAATTTTAATTTTACTGCTAAATCTTTCTCTTGTACCTCAACTATAATTTGTGACAGAGGGTCCAGCTTCTAAAAAAGAAGTTCTACTTCCACTTTCAAGATTATGTTGACCTTATCATGTGGAAGGTATGCATCTTCTGTCATTATTTCTCTCCAGCCTTTAACATATCACAAGTTCCTGAGACATGATCGAGAAAGAGCATTGATAGAAAGGAAAAATGAATGCCTGCTATTTCGGGAATGCCACAGAATTGGGCTTTCATTCCATCATTTTGCCTCTCTAGAGTTTTTTTTAATTCATGTTAACTGCAAATTGTATTTACTATAATAAACTAAATACTCTTGACAGGTGCAGTTCTTGGATCGTCATCATCTTCTTATCAAGTTCGGTAGTGTAGATGCAGGGGTGTGTTTTTTCTTTCTTTCTTTTACAAGTGGCAAGCATTTACACCCATTACTTCTTATAATGGGGCAAAGAATGTCTCCTGTAATATTTGCCTTCTGTAAATTCAGGTTTCTCGAAGTACAGATCACCATCCAGCATTTTTCGCTGTGTACAACATGGAAACAACAGAAATTGTTGCTTTTTATCAGGTGGTGTTCAATTTACAAGCAGTTTGTGTTGTTTTGAACCTTACATCTTATTGTCTCTATAATGTATTCACAATTGTTTTTTCACAGAATTCTGCCGAAGAACTTTACTTCCTGTTTGAACAATTCTATGACCATTTTCATGCAACATCAAGAAATTCATTACATGCAAATTTCATTTCGTCTCACTCTAATAATATCCATGCTCTTGATCAACTCTGGATGCTCAGAACTAAAGCAAGCAGCTTCTCACAGGTAGGCATCTCTTCTGTATGGGCGTGACTGCCTCCTGTATCATCATGACAATAAAGAAATTCGTTTATGTTTGATTTGTTTTCAGCACCATAATGATTGTTATATGAAGTTATATGAAAATAACTAAGAGGAATATAATTTATTGGCATAATAAAAACAAGAGTTCATATATAGAGAGTCATAGACCATCTCTCATATTTTAACCAACCTAATAACTAACTATATTCATAATTAATATAAAATAACCAATTATATTCATAACACTCTCTCGCAAGCTGAAGCATAGATGTCGATCATGCCAAGTTTGGACAGAAGACGAACGAAAACCGGCCGAGAAAGATATTTGGTAAGAATATCTGCTAGTTGAGTCGAAAATGAAACATGTTGGAGTACAACCATCTTATATGTCAACTTGTCACGAATGAAATGACAATCTATTTCGATATACTTGGTCCGCTCATGAAAAACTGGATTCTCAGCAATGTGGATTGCGGCCTTGTTATCACAGAAGAGTGTAGTCGGAAGAGAAGAAAGAATCTCAAGATCTGTCAGAAGGGAGGTAAGCAATACCAACTCAGCAACTGTATGCACCATAGATCTATACTCAGCCTCTGCAGAAGAGCGAGCCATTAAATTTTGCTTCTTACTACATGTAACCAAGTTTCCTCCATTGAAGACACAATAGCCACTCGTGGAACGACGATCATCAATGGATCCAACAAATTCAGTATCCGCGAAGGCTGTGAGCGATAACGTAGATAATGGTTTGTAAAGAAGACCATGTCCTGGAGAATCTTTGATATATCTGAAAATATGCTCAACTGTTTTAAGGTAAGAGATCAAACGATTCTGCATACACTGATTCATTGTGTTAACGGTAAAGGCAATGTCATCACGAGTCACGGTGAGGTAAATAAGCTTCCCAACTATATGTCGATATCATCCTTAGATAATGAAGGATCCGAGGGAGCTCATTCGTGATAACTTGACTGAGAAATCCATAGGAGTGTTTGTCGGTTTACATCCCATAAATCCTGTCTCAGACAGAAGATCGAGTGCATACTTGCGCTGGGAGAGCTGTAATCTATCAGAATTTCGTGATATTTCAATTCTAAAGAAGTATCTAAGTGGCCCAAGGTCCTTGGTATGTAAGTGTGAAGCTAAATGTTCTCACCTTGAAGATGCATGCAGAATCACCTCCAGTAATGATAATATCATCAATATACACGAGCACAATCACCATGCCTTGAGGATGACTGTGTAAAGAGAGATGTGTCAGTACAATTGCGTTTGAAACCAATCTGTCTTAAACCCGTTAACTTTTCAAACTAGACACGCTGGGACTGCTTCAATCCATATAAAGATTTATGCAGGAGACAAACCATACTCCCCCGGTCGTTCAAAGTCAGGAGGTTGTTGCATGTAAATAGTCTTCGAAGGATCGCTATTAAGAAAGATATTCTTCACATGAATTTGATGAAATGGTCATGCCTTAGAAGCAGCCAAAGTTATAAGAACCCGACCCGAGATCAGCTTGGCAACTGACGAAAAAGCCTCAACATAATCCAAACAATATTGCTGAGTAAAGCCTTTGGCCACCAATCGAGTTTTGAGACGGTCAATCGTTCTGTTTGGATTTTGCTTGACAGTAAAGACCCATCGATAGCCGACAACCTTTTTATCCGAAGGCGGAAGTACTAATTTTCAAGTCTGATTAGAGCATAGTGCGGCAAGCTCCTTTAATATAGCTGCATGCTAACCCGAGTGTTGAAGTGTTTCTTAAACAGAGGAAGGAAGAGTAATGGCAGATAATAAAGAAACAAATTGATGAGCAGATGGTGTCAGTTTATGATAAGAAACAAAATTAGAAATCGGATGTGCTGTAGTACAAGAACACATACTTTGCTTAAGGAAATGGGAGAGAGATCATCTGAAGGCAGCAGTGGTGTTGGTGTGGCATGTGCTGGTGCTAATGCTGCGCGGAGCAGAAGCTGGTGCAGTGTGGTACTGATGCTGGTACGACGTAGTGTGGAGGGGCTGCGAGGGCTGGAGGGGGGCAGCAAGGACGTCGGCGACGAAGGCAGAAGAAGGGCAGCGGCGGCCAGGGGAATTAGGGTTAGGGTTTAGAAAATTAGGGTTAGGGTTTGGGAAATTAGGGGAATTAGGGTTAGGGTTTAAGTTATTTTTAAAATAGAGTAGAGTTTTAAAGTTAGAGAAGAGTTGGAGAAGTGATGGGCTTTTTACACATGGGATTTTAATGATAAGTGGGTTCCAACAATAAGACCCAAGCTTTATTGAAGTGACCCATTTTATATTTTATCCCTCTGTGTTTCTTTTTGTTGTTTCCAATGTGGGATTATCTTTAAAAGCTCATCATTTGTTTTTTTACTTTCAACGCTGCCCCTTACGTGCAACCATCATTTTTTTTGGTATGATTATTATGTGGAAAGTACAACACTCGGTCGTATTATTGAATCGTTATTGAATCGAGTTTGGATCGAGCCATTGGCTCTGATACTATGAAAAAAACTGAAAAGAAAATAATTTATTGGCATAATAAAAACAATAGTTCATACAACTATATAGAGAGAGTCATAGATCACCTCTCATATTTTAATCAATCTAATAACTAACTATATTCATAACTAATATATAATAACTAATTATATTCATAATATTATAAAATAGCGTTTTAGAAGATCTCTCTTCTTTTCTAGTGTCGGCACCACTTTTTGCCTCAGAATTAGTGTTATTTTTTTTTTAAAATTTATCAATTATCATGTACAAACTACTGTGTCCACTAATCCAAATTACCATGGAAACTATGTAGATGAATTGTATAATTGCGCTTTATAATCAACTTCCAAGCTCGATATAAACAATATTATAGATATTATCGCCTAATGCTTATTGGATATTTATCACGGCGTATCCACACAATATTGGCCCTAACTTTTGACCGCCACCCTCTATATTCTTACCTTCTAGTCAATCTCTAGTTGTGGGCAAATGCCAGGGTCCAGAATGTAGCTGTGTTTATGCACTTCATTAAATGTCTAATAGCTTTGCTTCAACAACAATTCGACGATGTCCATAAGATACCCTTTTTTCCTTTATAACCAATATGTCCACAGTCTATAAAATTTAATCATGTAAGTTCACATCTGATAGTAAAGGGGAAAGATCTTTTAATTATAATAAATATTAGTTTAGATCTAAATTGAGAAAAACCATAGAAAATATAAATTTTCATAGGTATGGTTCTTGTAGATCTCCATTAGATGTTCAACTGTTGAAATAGGTTATCCATCGTTGTTAGCGTGATACATGAGAAGCGGAGATTTTTGACAAAATAATAATAGCCTTAATAAACCTTGGTAAGATGCAAAAGACGGTATAAATTAAACAAACTTAAGTAATATAAAAATACTAACTGAAAATGTCGCATGCCAAATGATAATAAAATATTAAAAATGATATGAGCACAAGCAATTGAAATAAAGTATTTTTATTTGGTTTCTGAAATTCAAAAGGGTATGCAATGTGCATGTCCTTTTGTGCTTTCAAATTATCATTATATTTTTAATTAGAGTTTATCCCAAAAAAACTTTAATTAGAGTTTATTTAAAATACTCAGTTATTATCATCTCACTTAAAAGAATGAACTAAATTGTAAAATAAAAGCATTATATTGGAATTAGAAACCTAGAATTAAGGTAGTAAATATAATTAATATGAAGAAATACAATTAAATTAAGTTTAATATACAATTTTTGCGATTTAATATTTGTAAAGTCATAAAAGACGCGAGCATGAAAGATTGCTATGTCTTTTCTATAATAATTTTCTTATCTTATCTTATTGTTTATTGATTTTCAATCCAATGAGGGTATTAGGCAATAGGGAGACCCAAATTTGAAACCTAGGTGGGGGCAATTGCCTCTGTTGGTCCTTAAGTGGACCCGTCATGCATCGCGGAAATAGATCCATTGATTAGTAGACCAAAATTTATACCTTTTTATTATAAACTCTTTTAATTGTTGTTTTCTTCGTTCCTGCATTATTATAATTATTTTTACCTAACATTTTATAGAACATTTGAAGGTGAATGAATAAATATTCATTTTTCAACCTAGCAAGTAGAAGTTTATAGTAACCATACGACATATTTCTTTTTTTTTTCATTTTTTTGGGAGCAAATTATTTTATTGTTTTTAACCATAATCACAGCGTCACGGGGAATCACGGCAATACCGAACCGCCAGGTCTCCATGGCGACACGACGCTCGCCATGGCGTTCGTACGGCGACAGGTCGTTCATAATGTACTACATTAATTATATATATATATATATATTTATAGTTCTATACCTAATAAATAATTGCAAAAACTATAAAATACCATAAAGCACACAATTATATCATCATTTAACCATCAAATATGAAACATTTTATATTAAAAACCATTAAAACAAGTCAACATTAGGCTTTTTTTTTTACTTTTCATTGTTTGGCTCCAAAAAAACAACAGCCCCATGGAAAAAATCTGTTACGACCCAAGGTTTGGCCCGTGATCGGCACTTAACCACGTAACGTCTACAGGCGTAACGCGGCTAAGTAAGCCGAAATCCAGAAATCAAAACCAATAAAAGTATAGTGTTTTAAGCTTAAAATGGAAGCATTAACTAAAATGTTAAGAATTCTTAAGTGAACAATCACCAAGATAACAATATACGACGCTGTAGCGAAGAAAATGAGCAACAAGTGGGAAACATCACAGATAGAATAAACTGCATAAGTAAAGTCGGCTCACAACGAACTCGACTCCAGAATACAAAATAATATATATCGTCCTCACAACTGGTCTCTAAGTCAATACATAAGTGGTAGATGGAGAGTACTAGATGCAACAATGTACATAACTGAAAGATAAACAGATACCGCACAAATCTCACCTATCAGCAAAAAAGCTAGTACACCAACTGTAAGGGTATCTGTGTCAAAAGATGCAAGAACGCAGCCTGCCGCGACTACTCCGAAGGGCAACCTGCAAACACTGTGGCACAACGGGGGTGAGTTGCCAACTCGTGAATAGAAGATAACATATAAAGGTAATCGCGAGTATGCACGTGCTGCGATACTCTAATCTATGCCAACAGATAACATCTATATGATGAATTGGATGCTCAAATCATGCAACAAGTGCGATCTAATAACATCTCCATGTGATGAGCAAGCTATGTGATAATCGGGTATGGCAATGCAATCCAACAATCCTATGTAGAATGAGCAGGGTATGCAATGATCGTGCAAACATGTGTACTATATCAGGTACAATAGATACAGGATGAGATATCAATACTAAATACTGAGCATGGGAAATATAACATCTACACGGAATGTCATCGTGGAAAGTATAATCGGTACCTATCAATGCACCCAAATCCCAATACTACTCAGGCGTCGCCATCCTCCCCGGTCCTCAAATCCTGTAAATCTCATATAATCGTGAGTGCCCAACATCGGCACCCAAAATATCAAGAAATACTCGTGTCAAGCATCGACACGCAAATGCTCACATATCGGGCATCTGTCAGTCCGGGTCAGCCCACGGGCTCTGTCTGCGGTAACGGCCCTCGGCCCCGGCAGTACGAGTCGTCCCGTATCCATCAATCGACTCTGGTCAATATCCTCCGGATAACCGCCATGTCCAACCAATCACCGGTAGGTAGTAGTCCATCTGCCAGGCTCACCGTCTACTACACAGCGAAACCGTTCTCGCCCCGGGTACCGTACCGGGTCCACCATGTGTCCGTAATCGGCCTCATCCAACTCCTCGATTCGGGTCCACATATATCACTCTAGCACCGAGAAAACACATGGTGGACACACCGAAATATCATATCAAGGGAAACCGGGTTTTTAAATAATTAACTATTCTCTTTTGAAATATCCACGGTTCCCAAATCCAGAATTAACATGGAAACAACATATCTCAATGCGTAATCTAAGCAAGTATGAAGATATCAATGTATGTGTGCACTGGTATGAGTATACAGTGTGCATGCGCGCATGTATGAAAATATCAATATATGTGCACTGGTATGAGTATACAGTGTGCATGTGCGCAGGTATGAAGATATCAATATATGTGCACTGGTATGAGTATGTGATGTATATGTGCCCAAGTATAAATATATGATGTATGTGGTACAAGTATGGGTCTGTGATGTATATGGCAAATCATGACAACTTCAATAAAGCGGAAATCAGTATGATATATGATTTATAGCAATCCTATAATGTGAGTGTCATGGCAATCACTAACGGTGTGAGTGTAGCATATAAATCGTGCTCGTGTAACTTGAACCGTTAGTGACAGTGCAGTGTCATATGCTATCATTTCTATATGCAACCATAAGGTATGCTACTACAGTCCATATGAACATCTATACTAAATATCCTAACACGTCCTGACGTTTAACGCCATACGGGCGATTTCCCCGTAGATGTTAAATCTACTCATCTGGTCGTGCGCTACTCGTATCCGACCACCTGCTTCCCTTTCTTAGCTTCGTCCGACGTACCCGCCTGCGAACCTGGAATTTACACAAGAGTCATATATAAGCAACCGCCTCGCAAGACGCGAGAACCAAACGATACGCTCGCGTCGCGAACTAAACGCACGTGTGTTCGATACGCTAAAATGTGTGTACGCGTCTAAAACTAACCCCGACACGCCGCGATACGCTGAATCATAGAACCCACTCGCGTATCGCGGAGACTAAAATTTCCTAAAATACGATATAACGTCCCAGATTTTCCTACAGAGAGACTCACAAAATTGTACATACCACCGGCCCTAAAATAACAGCAGACTCCTACCCACACAGACCCAACCCAAGACTCCCCTATCTGGCCGCAAATTGCGGCCAAAATGAATAAACCGGCGGCCTAAAAGTAGAGTGGGGGCTTCATGTTCAGGTGGTGTGGTCTATACCTAGTATACAAGCTCCAGTTAATTCAATTTCAACCTGAACTACTCGGGCCTATAGCAGATCACAGAGAGCCAAAATTTCACTTAAAACACTAAATTCTACACAAATAGAAACCCTATGGTATTTTGGTGTAATCTGGGGTTTAACTAGGTTTTCATGGCCTTAATAACACCTAATTAGGCTAGGTTAACCAACACTAACAGCACTTAACCATAAGTCTACACAAATCACCATTTCAAGCCCAAAATCTCACCTTTTACACAAACCGAAGCTAAACTACACATATGTTAAGCAAGCATGAAGTTGGGCTCAGATTATATATCTTACAAGACCCTAGATGCAAGGAGAAAGGAGGTGGAGAAGATGGAAAGTGCTGCTGCAGCTGCTGGGGGCTGCTGCTGATGTTGCTGTTGCCACTGCTTGCTGCTGATGCTGCTGATGATGATGCTGTTGCTGCTGCTAGTTGCTGCTTCTGGGGCTTCTTCTTCTGCTGCTAGGTGCTGCTGCTGCTGCTAGGTGAGTGTGTGTATGAGAGTGAGAAGAGAGTGAAAAGGAGAGAATCCAAGTCAAACACCCCCCTCTCTTCCTTTCTCTTCATTTAATGAGCATGGCTCATGCCCTTTGCCCATACTCCCTCTCTCTCACCAAGTTAACAAAATGGAAATCATTTCCATTTAAAAAAAAACAACCACCATAATTAAAACCCTAATAGCTTAATACAACTTAAAAAGGCTTAAGGGAAAGGTTAGTCCACCATGGTTGTTAATCATGGTTTTAACCCCAAATCTAAACCCTAGTTTACATGCACAAGTGTGTGTGCCTAGAAAAATTCTAATAAAATATTCATTAATTAGGATAAAATATTTGAAACTTACTTTGGTAAACTTTTTATTAAAACTATATATTAAAATATAATTAACCTCTAAACACAACCTAAGGTGTTACAATCTTCCCCCCTTAAAGAAAATTCGTCCCCGAATTTTAAAATACAAAGCTACGCATACCTTCAGAGAGATGAGAGAACTTCTTCCGCATCTCGCTCTCAGCCTCCCAAGTGATCTCTTCACCGTTTGGGATGCGCCAAAATACCTTCACTGATGGCAAGACCTTCGATCAAAGTTTCTTCGCCTGCCGGTCCAATATTACGACTGGCTGTTTGGTGAATGAAGGATCACGCTCGAACTAAATGGTCTGGCACTGAATCCAATGAGAAAGGTCATGAAGGTAATTGCAAAGTATCGACATAGGGAATACGGGGTGAATACTCAATAATCTGGATGGAAGTGCCAAATTAAAGGCAACGAACCAACTCGCCTTAAGGATCCTAAAAAAAACTTACTATCCTGGAAAGCTTCCCAAAACTCAACATGTCATTTATCGGAAATTTCCGTGGGAATACATGATTTGCCATTTCGAACTCGAATCTGCGGCCATCTTGGCCAGCATATGACCTCTGTCCGAAATGGACAATTCTCATCCTGACCTAAAACAACTGGATCATTTCCGAAGTTTCTAGACTAGCCGAGGTCCAATAATCCTATAACACGGAGTCAGAAAAACAGGCTGGTGATGGACACGACCTAACCTCTATACCTAAAGGTTACCAATTGGAGTGTCTCCTGATAACTGCTATTAAAGGAGAACCCTATCGATGGCAAACGACGATCCCCAACTGCCGACAACAATTTCTACATACGCACAACTTAACAAGAACAACTGAGCAAACTGAGTATCACCGGATGACAAGCATCCGTATGGAGTCACATCTTGACTAAACCTGGGTGGACACCATAACGAATTTCGGGGAGATCGGTTCCCGTTCCCTCTTCGGAACGGTTAAAGGTTGCAACTCTCCAGCCGGTCTCAGTTGCTCAACCCTAGCCCACAACAAGACAGACACATTGAAACGAATCCTGAGACTTCTCTTTCTGTCCCTGCCCACCCGTAACTATCTCACAAGTCACGTTAACAGTTGGTGGGGCTTGAAAGAGTACAGAGAGTTGACCGATGTGCCTGTCCTAGGATTCCACATCTCTACCCCATAATATCAGGTACACCAGCGTCTCCCTAACCTAGCACACCCTTGTCACAAGTCCAGGATTCCAAATCATTACCCAGCCGAGCAGGCTCCAATATCTCTGATGAACGAGCGTCGGCGGGCAGTTCTCGCGAAGGTGATTTAAGAAAAGTGGTCGGGCGCGGACATGAGTAAGCTGTCTCTTCAGTAGAGACGAACTTAAGCCGTACTCAACGATCGTACAAGAACTGTAAATCTGCGGAGGACTATCGCAACAATCAAAACCCGCTGCAGGAAGATGTACATTTAAGTCTGGTGGTCCGCGAAAATCTGACACGACTCTCAAACAAGTGGTGTCTCTAATCTCCAACGCAAAACCATCACGGCCATCTCCAGATCATGAGTGGGATATCCTTCTCGTACTTCCTACAAATGTAGGGAAGCAAAAGCGATAACTCCATTGTGTCACCTCAATACACATTCGAGCCCTACTCACGAAACATCACAGTTAAACCACAAAGTCGCCCAAACCAAAAAGCAAGGAAGGAGCTGATGCAGTTGTTAACCGAGTCTTCAACTGCGGAAACTCCGTACACAATCCTCAGTCCAAAGAAAAGAACCCTCCATTCCAGTCAATTTAGTCAACGGGGCAGCACCACACTAGCAATCCTGTATAAAACGGCGGTAAAAACCTATTAAGCCCAAAAATCTGCGGACCTCCGTCCTGCTCACAAGTCTGGGCCTAAACTGTACGGCCATGATCTTCCTCGGAACCATACAAAATCGTCTCCGTAACTATAAGACCTAGGAGTCAACACAAACAAGCTTGAAGGGACACTCCGAGAATCTAGCAAACCGTTGGGGCTCTTCCAGTATCCATAAAACAGATCCTCGAGTGCTACTCCTATCCCTCAAGACACACAATAATTGGTCGAGGAACGGCCCGAAGAAAACCAGTTCATCACACCTACGAAGGCTGCTAGAGCATTGGTGAGTCTAGTGACACACCCAAAACACACAAAGCCCGTAGTACGCACAAGGCAGTCTTCGGAATGTCATCACTCCGAACCCGCAATAATGATGACCTGATCCCAAACAAACTTAGACAAAGTCTCGCACTCTGACGCTGATCGAAGAAATCGTCAATGCGAGGTACATGATACCTATCCGCACCGTAAGCCGGTTCAATTGACGATCCATCAATACACAACCTCAATCTTGTCGTCTTTCTCCTTGACGAACAGAAATAGGAGCTTCCTAATGCGAAACACTCAGACGCACAAACTCCCTCAACAACAACTCTGCAGCAGATCCTTATGCTCCATAAGCCTCGACGGCTCATCTGGAACAACGTCGGAAAACTCTCACACTAAAGAAAACCGGCCCAACACACCAACTGTGGCTACGGTATCGCGAATAACGCCAAGAATCCACGACATCACCTCAAAGGTCGATTAGCGAAAAAGGCTGAATTCAAGCTGTAAGAGGTGGCGCCACTATCCACCAGCACCACAAGACTGACTCGCCCCGGAAAACAAAACCTAATTGTTTCCTCACGGTAGTCCACAACGCCTAGCACGTAGCTAATCAGTCCGTGCCCAGGAGATTGCCAAGTCCAACATCTCTAGGAGGATCAAAATGACAGACGAATCTCTATCTCCTATCTGATTGGCACACGACTGAATTATGCGTCGCGCAACAAAAGGACATACTTAAAGAGTACCCGAAACCACAGCATTGGACGCCTGGGCATCCCGATGAGTCGAAGCAAAAACTTGGTCCTGCCCTTCATCTGCGACTGACCGAACTCCTCCTCTACTAGCCTGACCCCTCTGCGCGAACCCTCCGCGTCCACGACGTCTCAGAATACGACCTTGACGTGGTGTGAAGGAACACTGCCTGATGAGGTGTTGAAGGCTTCCGCATCGTAAACATCTACGCGCTGACTGCTGTCCTCTCTGGGGATGAGAGCCAAACGACTGTCCTCGTCCTAAGCTTCTGCTCTGGGCTGGTACACCAGTACGATTCCTCAACTGTTCCGGAACTCTCACGGTCTCTGGAAGATGTGTCTCGTAAACTGGGGCTGTCTCCACCGGTGCTATGTAGGGGACGGAATACTGCATGATGATCGCAAAGAACAACTGGGTAACAGGGGTGACAACCACCCGTCGCTGCGCTCGAACGACCTCCACCAATGAGCTCATTATCTGGCGCAAGCCCTGCATCTCTGCCACTAGTCTAGCGATCTGGGTTGTCGTAGGGGGAATAATCTGTCCTGGTACAACAGGGGTACTACTCGGATCAGTCGTCTCAGATGAATCAACTCGAACCTCGGCTCTCACGGCCGCTCTCTGCACCCTCGTAGTCCTTGGCGGCATAATGGCTGAAAAGAAAGTAGGATTCGATGAGGATACGAAAATCGAATCACAAGGATGTATACGATCATGAGGGAATTCAATCAATAAGCTCTAAGGTCGCTTAGGCGGAGTACCGTGTCTTGAGTATGCCGCGGAACATACGCACGCCACGCCACTCTGCTGCAGCTACCTATTCCATCATACCAGGGTCATCTTACACTCCGAAGGTAAAACCTATGCTCTGATACCAACTTTGTCACGACCCAAGGTTTGGCCCGTGACCGGCACTTAACCACGTAACGTCTACAGGCGTAACGCGGCTAAGTAAGCCGAAACCCAAAAATCAAAACCAATAAAAGTATAGAGTGTTTTAAGCTTAAAATGGAAGCATTAACTAAAATGTTAAGAATTCTTAAGTGAACAATCACCAAGATAACAATATACGACGCCATAGCGAAGAAAATGAGCAACAAGTGGAAAACATCACAAATAGAATAAACTGCATAAGTAAAGTCGGCTCACAACGAGCTCGACACCAGAATACAAAATAATATATATCGTCCTCACAACTGGTCTCTAAGTCAATACATAAGTGGTAGATGAAGAGTACTAGATACAACAATGTACATAACTGAAAGATAAACAGATACCGCACAAAACCCACCTATCAGCAAAAGAGCTAGTACACCAACTATAGCGGTATCTGTGTCAAAAGATGTAAGAACGCAGCCTGCCGCGACTACTCCGAAAGGCAACCTGCAAACACTGTGGCACAACAGGGGTGAGTTGCCAACTCGTGAATAGAAGATAACATATAAAGGTAATCGCGAGTATGCACGTGCTGCGATACTTTAACCTATGCCAACAGATAACATCTATATGATGAACTGGATGCTCAAATCATGCAACAAGTGCGATCTAATAACATCTCCATGTGATGAGCAAGATATGTGATAATTGGGTATGGCAATGCAATCTAACAATCCTATATAGAATGAGCAGGGTATGCAATGATCGTGCAAACATGTGTACTATATCAGGTACAATAGATACAGGATGAGATATCAATACTAAATACTGAGCATGGGAAATATAACATCTACACGGAATGTCTTCGTGGAAAGTATAATCGGTACCCATCAATGCACCCAAATCCCAATACTACTCGGGCGTCGTCATCCTCCTCGGTCCTCAAATCCTGTAAATCTCATATAATCGTAAGTGTCCAATATCGGCACCTAAAATATCAAGAAATACTCGTGCCAAGCATCGACATGCAAATGCTCACATATTGGGCATCCGTCAGTCCGGGTCAGCCCACGGGCTCTGTTTGCGGTAACGGCCCTCGGCCCCGGCAGTACGAGTCGTCCCGTATCCATCAATCGACTCTGATCAGTATCCTCCGGATAACCGCCAGGTCAAACCAATCACCGGTAGGTAGTAGTCCCTCTGCCAGGCTCACCGTCTACTACACAGCGAAACCGTTCTCGTCCCGGGATACCATACCGGGTCCACCATGTACCCGTAATCGGCCTCATCCAACTCCTCGATTCGGGTCCATATATATCACTCTAGCACCGAGAAAACACATGGTGGACGCACCGAAATATCATATCAAGGGAAACCGGGTTTTTAAATAATTAACTATTCTCTTTTGAAATATCCACGGTTCCCCAAATCCAGAATTAACATGGAAACAACATATCTCAATGCGTAATCTAAGCAAGTATGAAGATATCAATGTATGTGTGCACTGGTATGAATATACAGTGTGCATGTGCGCAGGTGTGAAGATATCAATATATGTGTGCACCGGTATGAGTATACAGTATGCATGTGCGCAAGTATGAAGATATCAATATATGTGTGCACTGGTATGAGTATGTGATGTATATGTGCCCAAGTATAAATATATGATGTATGTGGTACAAGTATGGGTCTGTGATGTATATGGCAAATCATGACAACTTCAATAAAGCGGAAATCAGTATGATATATGATTTATAGCAATCATATAATGTGAGTGTCATGGCAATCACTAACGGTGTGAGTGTAGCATATAAATCGTGCTCGTGTAACTTGAACCGTTAGTGACAGTGCAGTGTCATATGCTATCATTTCTATATGCAACCATAAGGTATGCTACTACAGTCCATATGAACATCTATACTAAATATCCTAACACGTCCTGACGCTTAACGCCATACGGGCGATTTCCCCGTAGATATTAAATCTACTCATCTGGTCGTGCGCTACTTGTAGCTGACCACCTGCTTCCCTTTTTTAGCTTCGTCCGACGTACCCGTCTGCGAACCTGGAATTTACACAAGAGTCCATATATAAGAAACCGCCTCGCAAGACGCGATATCTAAGCCAAACGATACGCTCGCGTCGCGAACTAAACGCACGTGTGTTCGATACGCTAAAATGTGTGTACGCGTCTAAAACTAACCCCGACACGCCGTGATACGCTGAATCACAGAACCCACTCGCGTATCGCGCAGACTAAAATTTCCTAAAATACGATATAACGTCCCAGATTTTCCTATAGAGAGAAACTCACAAAATTGTACATACCACCGGCCCTAAAATAACAGCAGACTCCTACCCACACAGACCCAACCCAATACTCCCCTATCTGGCCACAAATTGCGGCCAGAATGAATAAACCGGCGGCCTAAAAGTAGAGTGGGGGCTTCATGTTCAGGTGGTGTGGTCTATACCTAGTATACAAGCTCCAGTTAACTCAATTTCAACCTGAACTACTCGGGCCTATAGCAGATCACAGAGAGCCAAAATTTCACTTAAACACTAAATTCTACACAAATAAAAACCCTGTGGTATTTTGGTGCAATCTGGGATTTAACTAGGTTTTCATGGCCCTAATAACACCTAATTAGGCTAGGTTAACCAACACTAACAGCACTTAACCATACGTCTACACAAATTACCATTTCAAGCCCAAAATCTCACTTTTTACACAAACCGAAGCTAAACTACACATATGTTAAGCAAGCACGAAGTTGGGCTCAGATTATATACCTTACAAGACCCTAGGTGCAAGGAGAAAGGAGGTGGAGAAGATGGGAAGTGCTGCTGCAGCTGCTGGGGGCTGCTGCTGATGTTGCTGTTGCCACTGCTTGCTGCTGCTGATGATGCTGTTGCGGCTGCTAGTTGCTGCTGCTGGGGTTTCTTCTGCTGCTGCTAGGTGCTGCTGCTGCTAGGTGAGTGTGTGTATGAGAGTGAGAGTGAGAAGAGAGAGTGAGAAGGAGAGAATCCAAGTCAAACACCCCCCTCTCTCCCTCTCTCTTCATTTAATGAGCATCATGGCTTATGCCCTTTGCCCATACTCCCTCTCTCTCACCAAGTCAACAAAATGGAAATCATTTCCATTTAAAAAAAAACAACCACCATAATTAAAACCCTAATAGCTTAATACAACTTAAAAAGGCTTAAGAGAAAGGTTAGTCCACCATGGTTGTTAATCATGGTTTTAACTCCAAATCTAAACCCTAGTTTACATGCACAAGTGTGTGTGTGCCTAGAAAAATTCTAATAAAATATTCATTAATTAGGATAAAATATTTGAAACTTAATTTGGTAAACTTTTTATTAAAACTATATATTAAAATATAATTAACCCCTAAACACAACCTAAGGTGTTACAAAATCATCGAAACTAGAAAATATTTTATGTTTTCTAGACGACGACATGGCGAACCGCCGTGAGTCACGGCGGTAGCGAGCCGCGGCGACGCCATGTCGTCGCCTAGGCGACGCCATGGCGAGCTATGTTTATAACTAGGCGACGACATGGCGAGCTATGTTTATAACCAACATCTTATAGAACAATCGAAAGTGAATAAATCTCAATTTTTTAATTTAACACAAACTAGAATTTCATAGTAACTAAACGATATAATCCTACTTTAGCGGTTAATATTTACCAGATTTATGTTAACCATGGTTGCTTATAATTAGGGACATATATTACCTATATATTAGCATTTTATTTACAAGCATTCTATTATTTGTATTGCGTTAAAGGAAGAGTTATGTTTGATGTCAAATTGATGTATATTTACAGTCATCTTTTGCAGATACATTATAATATAGATAAGCACATAAAGCTTACATCATAATTGCCATAAATTGTATTTATATTTATATGCAGCCCTTTAAAGGGATAGTCTATAATACTTGCTCTTTGCAGTTTGTGAAGAAGATCTTGACTACATTACCTTTCACTTGCCAGTCTCAGAGCCCTTCTCCGTATTTTGATCTTTCATTGTTCCGTTATGATGAAAAGGTTTGATTTTTCTCTCATTATGCAATTTTCTCATCAGCTGTATTTTCTTTTTGAACATAAAGTTTATATTAGTCCAATCTGTCAGGCTGGTTGTCCACATTATTAGCCTACATATTATTTTCACTTTGATTGTTCCTAATTTCCTACAAAGAAAATGACAATATGTTACATTAAGTGATATCATGTCTTTAGACACAATTTAATATCATTTAGAAATAGTTGGCCTATGATTCTGTTCCATTCAATAGACCTAAAATTTGTAATAGCTAGGTTGACTAGTTGAGCCTAAAATATGCAGCCAAGTTAGAGCTACAAGAAGAATATTTGTATCTATGAAAATGGATTTATTAAAGTGAATACCTATTAAACCAGTGAGCTACTACAAATGTAGATTTATTATCAATCATAAGTTTTCTGATTCATAGCTTACAAGAAAATCGCTTTAGTGGAATTAATTATAATTATTTGAAATTCATGTATTAATTAGAGAGTTAATTATATTAACAAGCTTACAACACTTATAAAAATCTAATGTCCGGTAGCGTGTCGACTATTGCTCTTTTCTTATCAGCATCTTCTTTAATAGATCTTCATAATTTGGGCCAGACATAGGATTTGTGGTCCAGGGGAACTAATTATGGAGCTAAAAATTTATGCTATAGATAAGAAAAAAATTCACCAAAAATAAACATTTGATTCTCAACTGGTAGTTTTATATGACTTGGTAAACATTTTGAAAATATTTGAGGTTTGATAATTCCATAATTAATAGAGTTAGATTTTTTTTTATAAACTTTAGCTTAGAATGATCACTTGGATGAAAAGAGACCAACAAATTTATTACAAAATCTTTAAGATTTCCGGTCCATGCAAAAATCATGCAAAGAGAACAACTAATTAGACTCTTAAGTGCACTAAATAACGTTTGACATGGTAAGAAAAGTAAAAGTTGGATTACTATTGAACTAGCATTGGGTAAAATAATAACATTGGAACACAAATCCTCATAGCTCTGTTATAGTTGGCTCTATAGCAATTTTGTTCAAAAGTAAAGTAAATTGAAACGTTAACATAAAAGAAGAATGCTTGCCTGATTCCAATACCTTGAGGAGTCGAGTTTCTCCAAGTCCTTATCCACACTAACTTATTTGCATTCAATTTATTTCAAAGCCAATCGTTATTGTAAATGAGAGTCTGCTTTATCCTTGAAGCCAAAGACCTCCTAAATGTATCAAGGAGTTGTCTCTATGTGCTAAATGTAGATTGAGAAGTCATCATAGATATAGTAGTTGCCAACATATCATGACCCGTCTTAGATAAAATTGAAAATCTTAAACTATTGGTTTTCCAATTTTCCGAAACTTTAAAATCGTGCCCTCGGCCTTTCCTCTTCATTGATATTTCTCCAGTTCTGATTTTGTACTCATGGCTCATTCTCTTAAAGCAAATCTTCAATTCTCCATCATCTTCTATAAAAAAAAATTTGCTTTCTATTAGCATCCCAGATGCATTTAAACTTTACCGGCATCCCAATGTTCCTTGATCAAGCTACAAATTGTAACTGCAGTGTGCTGAAGCTCCTCGCGAGATGTTTGGCTTATTGGTTCATCCACCCCTCTATCCAGTCGCTTTCTTGATCTAAATTCCACCAATGCCATAATGTGATCGCTAATGCTGGTCTTGTCCTTACATTTAACCGTCTTGAATTATGCCTTTGTAATGCAATAATAATCGAATCAAAGGAATGTAATCTGAGATTGAGATGTATAGATCTAGTAATGTGTGACCCAAGAAATTTCCAACTTACACACTTATGAAAAAGATGCTCCCTGATCTCTACCTCATTTAGCCACATAACGTACAGTGCAGCTCAGTATTCATCCCTCTATGCATCAACCAATTTGTTGTAGGTAACTTACCATTCAATAACCTCCATACAAACCGCTCCACTCTTCAAGTTAGTCCTAATTTAGCCGGACAAATAAAATTTACATTAGAAACTCCAGCTTCTTTACTAGAACGAAATTGATGTTCTTGCTTTACTGAAAATTTATGAACACCCTGCATAGAATTATGCCATTCAATCCTATCTTTCTCATCCGTGAAGTTTTGCTTGATCAATTCCTCTTGAACAAATATCGATAAATGGCCCAATTTATTCCAATTCCAATTATCTCCTAGTTTCCAATCCGTTATCTTTGAGTCATCAACTATTTAATGGCCCATCCAATACCCACCAATCATGCCAAAATGATGTATCTCTTGCTGAACCCAGAATCTATTTATTAGTCAATCTCAATTTTGCCATCTCGTTAGCAATAGCTCTCCAAGAAAAAGAGCTCCTTCTGCTAATCCTCCATTTATTATCTCTAATGTTATAATATTTACTGTTGATAAGTCGAACCCAAATTGAATCAGCATTATCTAAAATCTTCGCTGCTTGTTTAGCCAACATCAACGGATTCATTTCAAATGCAAATCAAACACCTAACCCTCCTTTGTGAATTGGATTAAGATCCTTTTCCAATTTAGCTCCATAGAAGTAGAACTAGAGGGTACTCTCCACTAGACTGCCTATTGCTGCCCCATACTAAATTATTGTACTTATTAAAATCAAAATTGCATTTTAGCTCGGTTGTTCCCGCAACCTCAGATGGTGCATACATGATTCTTTTTTTTAGGGGTGTGTGTGTGATGAAGTGTTGTGATTTTAGAATGAAATTGAAGGGAATGCTTATCGTCTTTTGGTGTTGGCTGTTGAAGCAATAATTTTAGGCCTACAACAAAAAATGAGATGGGCGAGTACTTAGATGGAGTCAGTGAGTCATGGAGATGTTAGATGTGCACGGTGCGCGCACGTGTGTGTGTGTGTGTGAGAGAGAGAGAGAGAGAGATGAGGTCAAGCTAGGTTGGAAAGAGACATCGTAGAGAAGCCTTGAACGAATCGAGAGCAGATCTAGGGCTTCACTGTGCCACCATTAGAGATGGAGAAAAGAGAATATCTTTCTGCTCTGGACTTTTGGATCTAGGGTTGTTAACTGGAGCTTACTGCTACTAGGGAGCTCCACAGGCCACAGTTACTGCGAACGTAGGCACAAACACACACGGGTGTGGGTGGGTTCCACCCGCTCGCTTGTGCATGCATTCACAAGGCCTGCGAAGCTCCGCAAGCCCTTTTTGTCTATTAACTTATATTATATACCTGAGGTTATTAGCTTATATAATATACCTATTGTTATTAACTTATATTATATCCTATGTGTATTATATTGTTTCTTTTTGTATGCCTCCTAATCGGCCATCAGTTTGGTTCGATTCTCATAAGTTGCTAATAGAATCCGAAACTGTGCTAGGAAGCATTACTCCTCTTTTCATTCCAAATTCAAGAATACAACCGATGACCTAAATCTAACCAGTTTTCTTACAGAACCGCACCGATGGCTCAAAAAATCGAACCCACAAAACCGAAATAAGCCGGTGCGGTTCGGAAATTTGGTTATACTGGATTATGCTCACCCTAGTTTCTCCTCTATATTAGAGTTGCATGTTATTTCTTAAATTGCTGAAACTTTATGAAACATGTTGCTGATTGGCTTTATAATTAAGTGATATGGTACCAATGATCACTAGCTTAGTTGGTATGGGCACTTTCCCTCCTGGAGAGAGTGCAGGGTTCGAACCCCATGAACCTCAAGTGGGGAAGTGGCCACAAATTGACGCTTTCGGTGCAAAATTCGTGGGTCCTCTGGATGCGTGGGTGTGTTGTGTGTTTAGGTTAGGGCTTATGAGCTAGTGCCCAAAAAATAAAAATTAAGTGATCTGGTATGCTTCATGGCGTTGAATGATTTAAAATGTGTATAACTATTAAGTTTTGAATGATTATGTGGGATTATTAATTGTGGTCTCATGTTGCTTTGCTCCTCGTATAGCTGATTTCAGCAATGGACAGACATAGACATGCAACTGAGTGTCCAATAAAATTCACTTCAAGGAGGCCACCAAACATTCTCAGGTTTAAAATAAAACCAGGTATGTACCATGTATGATATCTGAACCTCTAACCTCTGGATATCAATTAATGGTGATATTTCTAAATAAATAGCATAGAATTGAACATACACTATTTCAAATCTATCATATTTTCTCTTCCGGACTTCTCCCCTAGTCTAGAAGAAATTGGAGAATGTAAGCTGCTTGTTGAATTATGACAAGCAGCCGGTTATATAACTATATAACTGTCAGATCTTTCATTAGAACCTCCCTTCATAGCCAATCCCATTTTGATATGAAAAGGCCTTAGATGATTACAAATGGCATTTATCTATGAGGGCTTAAGCCAAACCCAAATAGGTAAGATGTTTTCAAGGCTCGGTTTTATAGGATATTTGATTAACATTTTACACATCATTCTTGCCGCTTATCGTGTTGAGCTCATTTATTCACATAATCTTTTTTCCCCTACACCCAAATATGAGTCAGAAGATACAAGCCTCATTTTGAAGGGTTCATTAATGAAAACAGTACTTTGATAATTTTTCTTCAAAAGGGCCCCATGTAAAAAACAAGGACAAGAAATTGTTTATCCCAAACAGTTGTGGTCAGTCGCATGAATCTGTTTCTTCCATTCCGCTCTATGGATCTATGGAAGACAATCTTCTCATGTAAATTGAAAGACAAACTATGTAATGGCAACAAGACTTCATCTCAAACTTTTCGGTGGCTATATAAATCCTCTTCCTTCATTTAATTCTATCAAAGACCATCGATTACATTATAGCAGCTAACACATGGAAGAACAAGAAGTGTCCATCCCAAACTTTTGGGGTCTATTACATGAATCATTTTCTAGTTTCCTTGCATTCACCTCTCTTCTAAAGACCATTTGGATTAAATTGATGGCTAACACATGTGAAGCATTCCCCAACTTCTCAGTCAGACTACATGAATCATTTTCTTCCATTCGCCTCTGTTAAGGTCGTCGTATCATTAAACCGACATCACCCATGTAAAATTGAAACAAAGAAATGGTGCCAAGGTTTGTTTTGCAAAGTTACTATGACAACCCCCCAATGATGTTGGCTTTCGGTACAGGTGCGGAGGGGGACGGGGATGTTGGCAGTCAAGATATCAGGCCAAAACGGATATCTTCCTTCTTGTTCCACCCGTTTTTACCATTTGCTCTTTCCATACAGCAGGCCTTCATGCAACCAACTGTTGTGAATATCCATTTCTGGAGATGAGATACAGGAGAGATCTCACGCAGAGTGTACGTATTATTGTTGTAGAGGAACTCAGTATCACCATGCAATTCAAGTGTTGGCAAAATCTTGAAGTAGAATTAGGTTAACAAATTGAATGGTTTCTTTCTTAGATTCTGGGATTATATGTAAGCAACAAATTGTTCTTTGATTTGTATGTACATGTAACTTCCTGACGCATTGGCTGTTAAAACCCCTTTTATACTAGTTGCCTGTAATATCTAAAATGTTGCATGTAATATCTAAGCAGTTGTGGGGAATAAAGGCCTAAATAAAATGCTTTCTCAAAGATGTTTTCACAAAGATTCCGAACCGAAGGCTTTTCCCAACAATTTTGAAAAATATCGCGGGTTTTTAGACCACTCCCGAGCATGTTGGGGGCTTTTTGACAATTACCCTAGTTTTTGGTTTTCAAGCACTATTAGGCCTTGTTTGGGTTTGGAGTTGGTGAAAAATTGGAGTTTGTTTTTATGAGTCTATCAGACCTCGGTTTGAAGTTTTGACACTTTTCGGGTCCAAGAAAGATTACATTGAGCTGGAGTTTTCTGTCCTTATCTCAACTTGAGAGTTTAAATAATCGGATTTTTAAAACTCTATAATATGAAAGTCGGACGTGTGATCATGATTTTAATGTTAAGCATAGATAATTTTATGATCTCTCCAATTGTTCTAACATGACTCAATATACCCAGACTCGAGTTTTGAGTGATGTGACTGTATTTGTACAACAGAAGTTGTATGTTGCCACCACAATACAATTTGCAAAAAAACTTGAAAGTTGGTATTTATGGTTACCCCTAATAGTACTGGCCAGGCATTTTACGGTTATCTGACTTGTACTCTGTTTTCCAACAAGTGGAATCCTACGGGCGGAAGTGTTGGTAAAACAAGAGGGTCCACAAGTTTGGTTTGGTATCATCTGTGTGTTCAAGATTCGCTAATGACATGAGAATATCAACTCGAATCCGATTATAAATAGATAGATCTAATTTTCCGCTAAGTATAGTTGTTTCCCACCAAGTATACAATTTTCATATAATATCTAAGTAGTTGTCTGTAATATCTAAGCACGTGTTTGCAATATCTAAGCAACGCCCAAGAAAGGAAGGGAAGGGTATTTTTGTAATTCCATTTAAAATAGAATACAAAGCATAAATGAAATACAATCCAGATTTTTTTCACAAATATTTTAAACAGCCTATCCCAACAATTTTGAAAATCCCAACTTCAGAGCGGGCCCAACGGAATCTTGACAATTTACCCTATAAATTAATCCTTATCCTACAAAAAAAAATAAAAATTCACACCTCATATCAAATGGGCCCACTCATACCCCTATATATACCCCCCCGCGCCCCTCTCCCCTCCAAAAAAAAAAAAAACTGTCCACACCACACAATAACAACACAACCAAAACCTCAAACTAAGAAAGGGAGAAAAAAGATAAACTCCCATAACTTTTAGAAAAAAATTAAAGAAAATGGTGGAGGTAGCACTAGGCACCATAAGCGACTCATTCAGCCCAGCATCCCTGAAATCCTACCCGGCAGAGTTCATAGCCACCCTCCTCTTCGTCTTCCCCAGAGTGGGGTCCGCCGTGGCCTACGCCAAGCTACCGTGGACCCCACGCCGGACCCTGCAGGCCTCGTGGCCCTGGCCCTGGCCCATGGGCTCGCCCTGTTTGTGGGGGTGTCCATGGCTGCTACTGTCTCCGGGGCCACTTGAATCCAGCTGTTACCTTCGGATTGGCCGTGGCGGCCATATTACGGTTCTGAGTGGGCTGTTCTATTGCGTGGCCCAGCTGCTTGGGTCCACTGTGGCTTGCTTGGTTTTGAAGTTGGACACTAAATCTAAGATGAGTATGAAGAAGGTTAACTTGAAAGGCCTTTATGTGGTTATGGTGTACTACAGCCTCATAGCTGTCAGGCGGGAATACCCACCACTATACTACAATGACTTATTGGTTTTGGTACTAATATTTTGATAATTTATTTAAAACCAAAGCACTTTTCATTTGGGCTTCATTTATTCAAAACCAATGTTACATTGGCGCTACCAAATTATTTAGCATTAAAAATGAAGTATAGTGTGAAAATGGATTATAAGTGCTATACCAGATATACAAAAGAGAATGTTACATGCATTTAACCCTCCGGGGTTTAAAATCAATCTCTAAAGTATGCTCTTTGATCCGCCTTAGATATATGTCGGGCTAAAATCAGATCGGAGTGCCTCTAATTCCATCTTAAGCCTCTTCTGGCCACAAAATTTCTAAAACCCAATGTTCGTCTGAAAACAAACATGCTTAAATTGTGTTCTAGTACACCCTAGCAGGCCAAAGTACCTTCGGGCCGAGACCTGGGCTTCTATTATCTTTCCGGTCAATCTGCTCTTAAACACGCATCGATCTTGGACGTCTCGAATCTCAGAGATTACCTTAACGCCCTTTGTTGTTAAATTTTGCAGGCGATCCCAGCACATGCATAGGGTGGCAGCAGGGATGGGTGAGATTGAAGGGGGTGGTGATGGAGATAGTCATCACCGTCTACACAGTGTATGCAATTGCAGCAGATCGGTGTGACGGGTGTAATACATCCGGACAGGGATGAGAGAGATGGGAGAGTTTCGGGCACCCTTGGACAGCCTGTGGAGCCTACACTTCTGTTTCTTCTATCTCTTCCTTAGGTATATACGGCCGGCACATGGGATAAATTTTCCCTTGGGACCATAGCCCCAATTGCAACAGGGTTCATTGTGGGTGCCAACATCCCTGCTCAGGAATATGCCTGAGACCTTGAGAGAGATTTTTATTTTTATTTTTATTTCTATTTCTATTTATTTTTGGATGGATAATTAGTCTACTTTGTTGTGTTTGAGTTCATGAGATTGTGATGAGGCTCGATACCGGTGATTCCCCAGATCATGACACGTGGCAGATGATGTGTCCCAGAGCTTACGAGAAAAGATCAAGATCGGTACGTTGGAACCATATCCCGGGCCTTCGACCCCGACCTTCGGTAGCCTTCCAGACCACTCCTACGATCACCTTACAAACGACTATCGGCTCGCCTCGGAGCTCTCCCGCACGCTGAGTTCCCTCAGCCCTCCAGCTCGCCTCCGAGCTATTGCATATCTAAGATGCCTCGGCCTCCCGCTCTGTTCACAAGCCTCCCAAGCTTATCTTCCTCGGTCTCATCGACCGACCCATAGCACCGGTCACAGGTGTCTCCGCCACGGCTCCTCGAATCTCGTCAGACGCGAGATATCCACCGTCCATGATCCCGCGTTCTGCGCCATCGCGTTTCCTCATTAACGAGCATATCTCGTCATTAATGGGGAATCCCGTCTGTCACACGGGCGTAACGCCAGGGGCGTAACGGCCGGTGTGAATCTCGCGCCCACCTGCTCATGGCTGCCACTATATAAACCCCTCTCTCAGACGACTCAAGTAAGTCAATTTTACCCCAATAGGTCGTTACTCTGCCAAAATACCACGTCTAACTTGATCGTCAGAGGGTCCTCGGTGGCACAACCACCCCGGGACTTCCTTGCAGGTAGCTCGGCCTCAACCACTAAAGCCCATTGAGATCCACACGCTTTAGGAGATAACCCTCCAACTCAATCTCAGCCATCCATCAGCGCTCGCTGCAGATCAACGGAAGGTAACATCTGAAGGAGATCCAGAGATCCATCAGTTGGCGCCGTCTGTGGAAATTTAGTTCCACTCAACGAAAGTTCACCTTCCGATCTCAACTTCATGGCGAGCGACCACCGCGACGATCCAAGCACTAGCTTCCGCCTTCCCCACAATGGAGGCACGGGTGGATCCCCTCCTCTCCTGAACGCCATTCACGCCCTATCTCCTTGGATAGATCGGCTCGCGTCCGTCGTGGATGCGCTCGTCCGTGTCCAAACGGCCGGGCAAGCTCCCCAGGTCGCCGCTCCCCCACCTCGGGACCGGAACCCCTACAGAGGGAGAGAAGACTCTGCCTGCGTCGGCACAACCGAACACCGCCTCGCTGTCTCCGGCGGCCGTAGATCCTCCGGGACAACCAATTCAATGACCCGATGGGCACCGCACAGCTCAACACCGAGGTCTTTCGCCAGAGCACCTCGCCCCGAGGCCCATCGCGCCCCTGTCCCTCCTAAGGAGGTGTCGATCAGCTCTCCTGCACCCAGGCATGACCGGCACCCCCTCCCTCGACGGGGTCGCGCGGACGGGACTCACCACGGTAGTTCGAAGACGACCTCGCCAGGAGACCTAAGGAACCTCATCGAACGGAACCGGGGCCGTGGCCAGGCACAGGTCTCCGACAGTAGAGGCCAAAAATCAGAGTATGCCGAGTCATCGGGATACCACGGCCGACTCGACGCCCTCGAAAAGAAGATCGAAGGCATGCATCGGGAAAATCGTCCTTCAAGCGACGGGGCTAAATATGCCACCGACTCGCTCACGAAGCCCTTCACCAAAGAGCTACTCACCGTCCACGTCTTCTCCCGGAACAAACCCCTGAAGGTCTCCCTCTTCGACGGAAAGTCTGACCCGAAAGACTATTTGGACACGTTCACAGCCGAGATGAGTTTCCAGGACTATTCCGACGCCGCACAATGCCGCGCTTTCCCCGCCACTCTCATCCGCTCTGGATGAGACTGGTTCCGAGGACTCGCGCCACGCTCAATCTCTACCTTCGATGAGCTGGCCACCCAGTTCCTCGGTCATTTCGTCGAGAACAGACGGAAGAAGCGGACCGTTGATCATCTCATCACCATAAAGAGCGGGGACAAAGAATCCTTCAAAGGATACGTCACCCGCTTCTACAACGCCCTCCTTGAGGTCCCAAAGTATCGGGACGAGATGGTCATTACAGCTCTTAGGTCGGGTCTTAGGCACTTGAATTGGCTACACTCCTTTGCATTAGTGAAACCTAAGACCATGGCCGAGGTAAAGGCCTGGACCGAACGTGAGATCCAGCTTGAGTCCGAGGTGAACGCCAATCTGCCCCGGACAGAGCAAGCTGATCAGAAGAAAAGGGCCAGGGAAGAGAAAAAGAAGATTGAGTGGCCAAAGCCCTACTCCCCGAAGTTTCAGGAATACACCCCGCTCAACGTCTCCCAGACGGTACTGTTGGAGGAGGCCAAGGGCGAGAGGTTCTTCAAACTCCCCCAGTCTCGAATAGGGCGGCGAAGCGTACCCGGGGCCCCTACTGCGCTTTCCACAGGTCACAGGGCCACTCCACCGAGAACTTTAAGCAGCTTCGAGACTACATCGAGGAGTTAATACGCTCGGGGCACCTGGCAACGTATTTGCTGGACAAGCGGCAAGCCGACCGTGAGCAAGAGCACCATCCCCCTCCTGGCGAGTTGACAATCAGCCAAATCATGGTCATGTCAGCAAGGGGTACGACGGGAATCGACGAGGCGCGGCACCCCTTACCGATCGAGGGGACTGGCAACCACCCAAGGAAGAAGGCTAAAGCGGCTGAGTCGATCGTCTTTACCGACGAGGACCTCCACGGGATATCCCTGCCTCACAACGACCCATTGGTGATCACAGCTCGGGTCCACTGCTACGAAGTGCAGAGGATATTGGTCGACTCAGGAAGCTCGGCGGACATTCTCTTTTATGACTGCTTTCTGCGTATGGGACTCAACCCATCGGACCTAAGGCCGACCGCCCACATCCTGTCAGGGTTCACTAACCACTCCATCCCTGCGGAAGGGGTAATCACACTCCAATTTAACATCGGGGAGGTGGGCCATACGCGCACCGTGCCGGTGGAGTTTATCGTCGCGAGAATCCCATCGGCTTACAACGTCCTCCTCGGTCGCCTGACACTGAACTCTCTCTGGGCCCAGATATCGACCTACCACCTAGCGATGAAATTCCCACTCGACCAAGGCGGGGTAGGTCGGGCCTACGTGGACCAACGAACCGCAAAGGTTTGCTTCACCGCAATATCTACGTCTGAGCGGCCAAACGATGACATTGAGGGCGAGGATGATATCATGGGTTCTCTGAACACTCAAGACGAGCAAAAAGAGGTCCGAGGGACCCCGGTGGAGCCACTAACAGAGGTCCCCCTCGTAGAAGAGCACGATGAACAAACCGTTCAGATCGGGTCATTCTTAACGGGGACTCAGCGGGACGACCTAGTCCACTTCCTCAGAAGTAACTCTGACGTGTTCGCGTGGGTGCCTGCCGACATGCCTAGGATCGACCCCAAAATCATATTGCACAAGCTCGGGGTGGACCCTACGGTCCGACCCGTCTGGCAGAAAAAACGAAGTTTCGTCCCGATCAAACAAAAAGCGATCGAGAACAAAGTAGACAGGCTCCTCGCCGCCAACTTCATTCGGAACGTGCCTTACTCGGAATGGTTGGAGAACGTAGTCATGGTTAAAAATTCAAGCGGGAAGTAGCGCATGTGCGTCGACTTCACTGACCTCAACAAGGCCTGCTCGAAAGACAACTATCCCCTCCCTCGGATAGATCAGCTCGTCGATAGTTCGGCAGGCTATGAGCTACTTAGCTTCATGGATGCTTTCTCCGGCTACAACCAGATCCATATGAATCCGGCGGACGAGGATCTCACCGCATTCACAACGGACCGGGGGGTATACTGCTATAAGGTGATGCCTTTTGGCCTCAAAAATGCCGGGGCTACGTACCAACGTTTGGTTAATCGCATGTTCAAGCCACAGATCGGCAGGAACATGGAAGTTTACGTCAATGACATGCTCGTCAAATCAGTATCGTCGGGTGAACACGCCAAGGATCTGGTCAAGGCCTTCGACGTCCTCCGCAAATACAAGATGAAACTGAACCGCGCCAAGTGCGCATTCGGGGTCACCAGTGGAAAGTTCCTCGGCTTCATGTCACTCACCGTGGCATCGAGGCTAACCTGGAGAAAATCAGCGCCATCATCAACATGGCTGCGCTCAAGACTAACGTCAAAATCATGCGGCTAATAGGGCGGGCAGCCACTCTGAGCCGTTTCATATCAAGATCTGGGGAGAAGTGCCTCCCGTTCTTCAAAGCTCTAAGGAAGATACCAAGGTTCGAATGGTCAGAGGAGTGCCAGACCGCCTTTGAGCAATTAAAAAGGCACCTTGCTACTCCCCTACTGCTCACCCGGCTAGTTGAAGGGGACGAGCTATCGCTATATCTAGCGGTGTCCGACCAAGCTGCAGGTTCGGTGCTCGTCCGAGAGGTCGAGGGAGTCCAGAAGCCGGTATACTATGTGAGCCACGTCTTCAAGGACGCGGAAACGAGGTACCCAGCCATTGAGAAGATCGTCTTGGCATTCGTCATGGCCTCAAGGAAACTACGGCACTATTTCCAGGCGCACACCATCCTCGTTCTTACCGAGCGGCCTTTAGGGGCTATCCTTGCCTCCCCCGAGTCCTCTGGTCGTTTGGAGAAATGGAGGTGGGAGTTGTCCCAGTTCGACATAAAATACCGCCCGAGGCAGGCTATCAAGGCACAAGCCCTGGTTGATTTCATCGTCGAGTGCACCATCCTCAGTAAAGAGCCGGAATCCACGCTGGCCCCCGGAGCTCAGCCCTCAGTAGATGGAAAGCCTGACTCCATCCCTGATTGGATCCTTACGTCGACGGGTCCTCAACCGAAAAAGGTTATGGTGCCGGCCTCATCATTCAGGGGCCCGAACGAGACGGAGATGGAGTATTCTCTGAAGCTCGGATTCAAAGCCTCAAATAACGCAGCGGAATACGAGACCTTGCTGGCCGGACTACGGATAGCCTCCGGACTGGGTTTGAAAATGATCCGGATCCGCAGGGACTCCGCCCTAGTCGTTGGCTAAGTGACCGGCCGATTCGAAGCACGGGAGCCTCTGATGGTGAAGTATCTGGCCGAGGTAAGAAGATTGCGAGAATACTTCGACGAAGTCCAAGTGGAGCAGATCCCCAGACAGCTAAACGCCCAGGCCGACGCCTTGAGTAAGCTAGCTTCATCCTATACGGCCAACAACAAGAGGAGCATCCTCTTCGAGGTCTTACCACGGCCCAGCGTGGAAGACGGGGCGACGCCACTTCAAGTGTATACAGCTCGGGAAGAAGACCAGGATTGGAGGAATCCCCTCGTGGAATTCTTGACAGAAGGTACACTCCCAGATGATCGAGGGGAAGCCCGCCGTCTCTGAGCCAAAGCTCGCCATTTCATCTGGAGCAATGGGAACCTCTACAAGAAATCTTTCACTCGGCCCCTTCTCCGATGCGTCGACCCCCACGAGGCCTGTAGGGTGTTTTTCGTCGCCCCATTGAGATGGGAATACGCGCGCGCTTGTCAGGCGTACTACAGATTCCCCCTGCCCAGGGTAGGCCGGGGTTTAATGATGGTGGGGATCCGAATCTCCGGCAGCCGCGAACTAAGCTACCGTTAATTACCCCCCGCCTTTGGGGCGAGGGAACCTCCGATTGACGGGTCAAATTGGTCATGCGAACTCAATGTGTAGTGTACGTGCGTTGTTGTTTTGGAGGGGGGTTGAATATATCGGGAGCCACGCAGAGTTTTTTACGGGGGTCCCGCTACCCGGATAGCGGGCTGGGGGTCAAGAGGGCTAGCAGCCCCCTTGCGGGATGCGGGGCAGCGTCCCGTTAGAAATTTTTTCTAACAGGGACAGTGTCGCGGAATATGTGTGTGTGCAAATATGTATACATATGTATATATATATGTATATATGTATATATAAAAGAAAGAAAGGGAAAAGGCATCCAAAGGATGTGTGGGGGCAGCACCTTAGGCGCTGTGCGCCTAAGTGCTGTGCGCTCAGGCGCTAGAGTGCCACTTGTCGGCACGGGGGAGACTTGCGCTCGAGCGCCTGCGCTTGAGCGCAAGCGCTCCACGTGTCGGCACGGAGGAGACATGCGCTCGAGCGCTTGCGCTTGGGCGCAAGCGCTCCACGTGTCGGCAGCGGGGCGACTTGCGCTCGGGCGCTTGCGCTTGAGCACAAGCGCGCCACGTGTCGGCACGTGGGCGACTTGCGTTTGAGCGCAAGCGCGCCATGTGTCGGCACATGGGCGCTCTGCGCTTGAGCGCCGGCGAGAAAAAGTGTCTTTTAGTCTAAGAAACAGAAGCTATGCTTCAGAAAGGAAATATTTGTTATGTGTATATGTATGGAGTTAAACTCCTGGGATGTTTTGAAGATGATGAAGGGGGTTCTTCTTCCTTCTGTTGTTTGGCCGGATCTTGAAGATCAAGAAGTAGGAGACTTTAAAAATCACTCATTTTTGAGATCTGATGGGAGATCTGAGTTCCCCCTTGTGGGTTTTGTGGTGGAAAACTACTCAGTTTTTGAAGGGAAAGAGTAAAACTCTTGATTTAATTCAAAAGAAATGAGAAGGTTTAGAACCTTGGAGAAGGAGCAGGAGGCACAAAGAACCCTAGGTTTTTGGGGGATGAAAAAGTGTATGCTTTATTCATCATCATGTTGCCTTTTATAGGCTTACATATTTACATATAGCCCCTTGGGCTTTACAAAATGGCATTTTGCCTATCTCATGGTTCATGTGCCTTTTTATTTTACACATAAGCCATGGACTTACAAAAATTTGGCTTTATGCCCCTTTTGCATACATTCATGCACAAAAATTACATAAAAATTATTTGTTACATGATTTTTGTTGTTGGCATGGCGGAAGGCCGGACGCTTCGTGTTCGGGCTCGACCTGGGCATTGGCCCACTTACTTGGGCTTGGGCCCACCTGGCTTGGGGTTGACCTTGACTTTGACTTGGTCAACCGGGGTGCAAATTTTGACTTCAACAAAGTGCCCCCCATCAATAAATGCACACCATATATGTGAGTCGTGTGCATGAAATTGATGGATTATCTTTCACGTGGAGGCGGCTTGCCTTGTTTCCCACTCTTTGGGATGCGCTGCCCTTTTTACGACGTGGATGGTCGACGCTTGACGCGTCTCCGAGACGGAGTGTCCATGGTAGACGTTTCCCTGGCCCGGAGCGATCTGGTTCCTGCTTTGTAGGAAGCCCGCACTGCCCTTTTTACGACCTGGACGGTCGACGCTCTGATCCGGAGCGATTTGGGTTCCCAATTTGCGGGAGCCTGCACTGCCCTTTTTGCGACATAGACGGTCGACGCTCTGTTACGAAGCGATTTGGGTTCCCAATTTACGGGAGCCTGCACTGCCCTTTTTGCGACATAGACGGTCGACGCTCCGTTACGAAGCGGTTTGGGTTCCCAATTTGCGGGAGCCTGCACTGCCCTTTTTGCGACATAGACGGTCGACGCTCCGTTATGAAGCGATTTGGGTTCCCAATTTGCGGGAGCCTACACTGCCCTTTTTGCGACATAGACGGTCGACGCTCTGATCCGGAGCGATTTGGGTTCCCAATTTGCGGGAGCCTGCACTACCCTTTTTGCGACATAGACGGTCGACGCTTAACGCGTCTCCGAGACGGAGTGTCCGTGGTAGACGTTTCCCTGACCCGGAGCGATCTGGTTCCTGCTTTGTAGGAAGCCTGCACTGCCCTTTTTGCGACATAGACGGTCGACGCTCTGTTACGAAGCGATTTGGGTTCCCAATTTGCGGGAGCCTGCACTGCCCTTTTTGCGACATAGACGGTCGACGCTTCGTTACGAAGCGATTTGGGTTCCCAATTTGCGGGAGCCTGCACTGTCCTTTTTGCGACATAGACGGTAGACGCTCCGTTACGAAGCGATTTGGGTTCCCAATTTGTGGGAGCCTGCACTGCCCTTTTTGCGACATAGACGGTCGATGTTGGAATTGGTTGGTTTGATTTGTTTGATTTGAGTTGACATCAGCATCGCTATACTGGAATATGGTACCAGGAGCGAATCATCATCTGTCTTTGAGAGGATTTGGGAATCTTTTTTTTTTGTCGGCATCTGCATTACTGCACTGGAATACTGCCAGGAGCAACTCATCATTTGCCCCGGGAGGATTTGGATTTGGTTTTTTTTTTGTTTGGCATCTGCATTGCTGCACTGGAATATGGCATCAGGAGCAATTCATCATTTGCCCCGAGAGGATTTGGGAATTGGTGGCTTAGGAGACAGGTTTAGAACCCTGTCACCTAAGGCTTTTCCATTTTGTGAGTCGTAAGGGTCTCACAAAGAATTTTCTCCCTACGGGTCGCAAGGATCCCGTAGGTGTATTTTCTCCTTAGGAGTCGTGGGGACTCCTAAGTGTGTTGCTCCTTTGTGAGTCGTTGGGATCTCACGCGGGAATATTTTCCTCACAAAGTCGAGAGGACTTTGTGAGTGCATTTCATTTCATTTTTTTTTTACGAGTTTGCGTCCTTTCGGGTTTTCACAAACTCGCCGGCGGTCCTGCTGTTTTTACTCACGGAGCCCTTTCGGGTTTTCATCTGTGCCCATTTTGCTTGTGGACATACCGTTCTTTTTTTTTTTGAGAGATCGGGATTGTTTTACGCCCGTGGATTGTATACGGTTTTGCAGGATGTATGATCCAGACCGTAGGGCCGGAAAAATTTCAGGGCTTTGTTGGCGTCTGCATCGCTGCACTGGAATGTGGTACCAGGAGCGACTCATCATTCGCCGTTGGGGTATGGGAGTTGGAATTTGGTAGGCGTCTGCATCGCTGCACTGGAATATGGTACCAGGAGCGACTCATCATTCGCCGCTTGGGAATTTGAGTTTGGAATTTGGTTGGCGTCTGCATCGCTGCACTGGAATATGGTACCAGGAGCGACTCATCATTCGCCGTTGGGGGCTATGGGATTTATGGCTTAGGAGACAGGTTTAGATCCCTATCACCATTTTATGGGCCGTGAGGGTCCCATAAAAGCATTTTCTCCCTGCGAGTCGTAAGGATCCCGCAGGTGTATTTTCTCCTTAGGAGTCGTGAGGACTCCTAAGTGTATTTTTCCTTCGTGAGTCATAAGGATCCCACAAAGGTTTGTTCTCCTCATGTATCGTGAGGACACATGAGTGGGTCTTCTCAATGGAGCACAATTCCAAAGGCGGAGACCAGCCGCGTAACTGGTGATTACGGTGGGGCATGGGTATGCTGAGAATTATTTGAGCCCGTGGATTGTATACGGCAGTCAATTTGGGGACTAGCCGTAGGGCTGGAAGAATTTTGGGAAATTGGATTTTGGTTGGCGTCTGCATCGCTGCACTGGAATATGGTACCAGGAGCGACTCATCATTCGCTGTTTTTTATTTCGCTTTTGCATTTTTTTGTCTTACCGCGATTGCTCTATCATTTCAGCTTTTCTCATCGCGAAGGTCGTGATTGCCCCATCATTTCGGCTTTTATTCGCGGTTGCCCCATCATTTCGGCTTTATTTTCATCTATATTTTACTCGCTGATTTTTATTGCGAGTTGCCCCATCATTTCGGCTTTTCTTTATTTTTCTTTTATTTACACATTTTTTGTTTATTTACATTTTTTTTACATTCCCAGTTTAACGACTTAGAGGTTGATTGTTTCCCAGTTTAACGACGTGGTGGTCCTCTTTGCTTATCCCAGCTCCTTGAACATTGATCTTGGCGGAGCTGTGTTGATGACCTAGCTCTGTGGCTTGCCGATACATCCGAGGATTGAGAGGTTTTTCCAAGCTTATATTGGTCCTCTGCCCAATCTTTGAAAACACAACAGTCTTCAATGGTATGACTCAGCACTCTATGGTATGGGCAGTATATGGGATTGCCAGTCATATTCATTTCATGTGGCCTCTTCGGAATAGGCAGTTGCAGGTCATTGTTCAGGGCTTCCTCGAATGTATCGTGGACCTCATCCCTCCTAAAGGAGTACACCTTCTTCCTTCTCTCCATCAGAGTAGGTGCCCTCACTGACGCCGGTCCCTAAGTGTTAGTTGTATGTATGCCCTAGAGGCCAGTATTGTACAGATTATGTATATTATATTGGATGCTTGGACATATATAGAGATGACTTTCTTGCTCGACATGATAGTATGCTATCTGGTTACCATTTATCTTAACATGTACACTAGTCTCTTAATACTGTCTTATAGTTACATGTTGATAAAGCCCTTAGGATTTGTACTTGACTACCTGGACTATGATGCAGATCATACTAGTGGGGACATGGTAGTCCATAAGTACATCCTTCAAGGTCCCTAGTCGTGGGTGTACTCGAGACGGGGCATCGCTATACCAGAGTAGACTAGCGTATACGCTTCTCGATCCATGTGATGGGCGATGGATGATCCCATATCCATTGGTGTTTGACATCAGAGATGGTATACGGGTGCTCAGTGGAGACTGGGTACACTGGACGGACTCGCCGAGAACTCCCAGATGGTATTATACCTCACGTCAGATGGCAGTTCTCAGGTGACACTTGTACAGGTTAGTCTGTAGACCCGAGATCGTCATAGAGTCTTGTGTGATTCCCACTGTGCTTTGATCTCCACCTTACCACGTCCATAAGGGCGTGCAAAACGGTGGTCTTTGGGTACAGTCCCGAGTCACATGGAGGCAATGAGCGATAGGAGGGGTTTCGTCTCTCCCGGTATTGGGAGTTGATGTTGTGCAGTGCTCGATTGGCCGTAACAGGGAAGTCCCTGGCCAGGGCTGATCAGAGATTTGCTGGTAAGTGTTACCAGTAGTTTCTCGACCCGTTACGAGCCTCATATCGGCACGACTTATCGGGTTATTGGGGTCTGACGTATACCACCCCTAGACTTGATATTCGACGTATCAGACGAAGAGACTTGACTGTATGGTAAGTGTTACTGGTCGGATTCGCAGGAGTGTGAGCGGGCTAGCTCGTCGATCTTCTGATCGCTCAATATCCGGGTGGCCGTTACGTTTAGCAGACCGCTTGCGGCTTGTGGGTGCTTGATATGATCATCATCTGCTACCGGCGTATTGACGAGTCTTTAGAGTCCTACACAGAGGTTTCCTGGCTCAAGCGAAACGAAATAGGAGCGCATATGAGATATGTGCAGGACCGAGAATAATGCGTGTATGTGATACCGCATTTCATTCTCGCGATATATGTTTCGATTGGTTATATTCGATATGACCTAGTTATCGAATCATTGATTCGATAAATCGATACATTGTTTTCTAGCCGGTTATGTGCGACATGACCGGATCATTGAATCAAGTGTTGATTTAATGATTTAATGCATAATTATATATTTGATATATTGCATTGCATTAACTAGTATTGGTTCACTTTAAACGGATTTTTCTCACTTGTTGCACATTGTATATGTGATATACTTTTGTGCACTTTTTGTATCATATTTGATGATACTTGATCATTTAGTTAAGTGTATAAAATTAATCCATGGTTAATATGATAATTAGGGTTTTGCATTTTCATTTATTTATTTATTTGTTTATTTATTTATTTGGAAAAGAATATGATTAGAATGGTGGCTAAGTTTGTTTTATATTGAAGCTTCATGAAGCTTTGACTTTGCTAACCATCCTTATCTTCATGCTTAACCCTAACCCATCAAAGTGACCATGGTTAATTCTCTACACTTGACCCTAGTTCAAGTTATGATAAGTATTTGATTTATATTTATTTTTTGACAATAACACTTATCATAATTCTTTCTTGAGCTCATCTTCTTCTTCTTCTTCAAGCTTGCTACAAAAATGGCAACTTGAGATCTAGTGAGATAAATCCAAATCTAAAGTGTACCCACCTCCTATTTCTTCACCCTCTACCTCTTGCCAAGTTGTTTTGGGTGTTTACTTCACAAGTTTCATAAGTTTGTGAAGTCGGAGCTTGAGTTTATGCAACCTCGACGTAGATCGTCTTTGACACAAAGCCGACGAGCTATTCCGCTTGCTTTCCCGATGAAGCCGTTGATCGAGTCAAGGATTCATGATGGACAGCGAGGACATCACCACGTGGAGCTAAGGAGGCAGAAATCCGGATCTACAAAGGTTGTATATCCGTATCTTAGTAGTTAACTGTTAACTAGCTTTCTAGTTTCGCCTAAACATCTAGTTAAAGATCCGTAGTCTAGGGTTTCTCGGCACTAAAATTTTAATTTGGCATGTTCGATGCCTTGTGAAACCATACTAGAGTGCCTAGGAACCTTTCACTGGTATCAGAGCCTAGCTAGAGCCTTAGGCGAAGCCCGGACGGAATTAGAAACCCGATCGAACCCGAAAACCCAAAGCAAAAATGCTCTCTGTCCCGATTTTAAAAATGTGGATTTTTCATGATTAAAAATATCCAGAAAAACAAGCAGGCTTTTTTAAGAATTACTGTGAAATTTGGTATCCTAATTCCACCAAAGCGCGGCGGAAGAGCCGCACAAAGGGGGTTTGTGCGGCGGAAGCGCCGCCAATCAGAAGCCGACACGTGTCATTTTTCACAGTAATTCCCATAATCCAGTGCTGGTTTTCCTGGAATATTTAAACTGAACACTAGAGTTGAGTTGTTCTGAGTTGTTTTGGGAATCATTGTTTCGATCGGAAAGTCTAATTCTGTCCAAGTGTTTTTCCAGATAACTGTAGAATATGTTAAAGAGTTCGACCGGATAAAAATACCCAGGTTTTCCCCTGCCATAATATCCAAGTGTTGGATTATTGTGTGGTTAAAAGACGTTCTCAGTAGTGCAAGTAACGCGATGGTCCCTCTAGAAGACAACAAACCTTAACTCGATTATGTGACCGTCTTGAACTGCCCTTTGAACCTTCGGGTTTGGGGCAGTACGGCGTGCCACATGTAAGGCGTTGGCTTGACCCTTCTACGGCTGGACCGTTGGTACTGAGGTATGAAGTGAATGTCTTTGAACCTATTTCATGTGTTGATCGGTGTCGGGAAAAATTGGGTGTTCGAATGTTCGATCGGAAAGTTTAATATATTCTATTTATCCGGAATTGGATACAATAATTGGAATTCACAAAAGGTTATGAGATAACTGGATGGATGTTGCAAATCTAGCGGTTTAGTTTCATTGGATATTGAAAAGAGTTTTCGATAATGAGACTAAAATGCGGGGTTTGTAACTGTTAGGCATGTGATGTCTAAAGAAGTTGCGGATTCCAATTGTTGTAGTTTTACACTTTCTTTTCTGTGACCGTAAGTGTAGTATGTTCATATCGCCGGTTTCGTTGCTATACGTCAAGGACAATTGGGGTATGCATACTTACTTACGTTGATGACATGTGATGTTATGTGTTGCTGGATATGTTATATTGGATCGTCGTAATCGAATAGCCGGGGGTTTTTATGTGAGATGAGTGTTTTTTCATTTTCATTCATGTAAAAACTTGTATGTAATATTCTTTTATTTGGGGCACTTCCAGGTAGCGGAAGTTGTCACCCTTTGTATATTATTTACTTTTCCGCATTAGGATAGACCCAAGGAGGGGAGCACAAGTAACCGGGTTCTGGGGTCCAGTGGGAGACCAACTCGAGGAGTCGAGTCCGGGTCTCCTAACCCTAGAATTGGCAGGGTTGCTTGCCGCTCTCGTAGGGGTCTAGGGGTGTGGGATTGGCTATTCGTTACGATCGTGGAATCCGTGTTTTATACTGGCTCGTATTGAAAACACGGACATCCTAGTATATCCAATATTTCATATGTTTATTCTGCTGCGATATCTGTGTTCTGTTTCTGTGATGGATTTAGTATATGATATATATGATATATTATATAGACGTTACTTATGTTTTACACCCGCGCTAGCCCTGCCCTGCTCTGTCGTTAGTTACCTAACCTAACGGTGCACGAGGGGACATCGAGGCGAATGCGGATGGCATAAGTGTACGTCATATCTATCTGTGATGTTTAGGTATTTAAATGATGGGACTTCATTAATGTGATTAATGAAAGATAAGAAACCTAAGATGTTGTAGAATCAGATTTTAAATAAAACAGGTAGCTACAGTTCTTGCTTTGCATAGCGGTATATATGATATACCCTGCACCTTATTCGATGAGGAAAGGACCGAGATCCCTTCACCGGGAGTGACTCCTTTAGCAATAACTGGCAGATGCTACACACTCGGTTTGCTTTTGACTGCTTTTGCGTTTTTGCTTTGCACAGCGATATATATGATATATCCCGCACCTCATTCGACGAGGAAAGGACCGAGATCCCTTCACCAGGAGTGACTCCTTTAGCAAAACTGGAAAAGCCTCAAAATCACTCCATTTCAAAACATCATTTGATTCTACAACGATATCAAGTTCTTTACGCTCATGGTTTTTATGAAAAACCTGCGTAGCCCTCCGTCATTTCAGATAAGTCCTGTTTAGTATTCGTGCTGCGTTTGTTGACCTTGTCAAGGCGCAGTGTGCGGTAGCTAACCAGTATTTGTCTGCTAATGCATATGATGCAGATTGAGTTAGGGTAGTCGTACGGCCTTGTTGACCTTGTCAAGGGTCGTGCGGGTGGGTTTGATTCAATCAAGAAATGACGGGTTGAACTTGACTTGCGGTCTATGGTTTGTTGACCTTGTCAAGGTCATAGATCGTTCGGGGCAAAATATTATCGGGAATTTCAAGTGTTGAAATTTGCAATGAGATTGCATACCTTCTATGAGATAGTTGGATCCCGATACCCGCTGCGAGTAAGAGTTACTCCTGGGAGAGTTTTACACATTGCAATTAGCCGATCAAGTAGGTGTCTAGAAAGGTGTTAACGAGGTTACGCCTCTGGGAAAACGAGGTTTACTCTAATTAGGTTCGTGCGAAAGCACGGGGGACCTCCCTCAAAGTACCGACACTGGCCTGGCTGAAAGATTGGCGAACCTGTAGTGTGTAATTAATCCCGGCTAGTCTTTCCTTTTAGGGTTTGGAGGAAGATTTGATAAAAAGCAGTGGGAGCCATCCTGATTAGATAAGATAAAAACCAATCTGATCTTGCAAGAGCATACGCTAAAGTGTTTTCTTCTCTCTCTCTCCAGGTAGCGACCAGTTCATGCCTTAATCAAGATAATAATATGGATGTATTGACCGAACCCGCATGTTATACTGTGCTGGGGAACGTTGGTTCCGTTCTTTCCTATAAGAGTTATAGGAATGAACAGGATATAGGGGAATGCCAGGATTCCCATGCCACCCGAATGAAGAAAGTACATGTTGATGCATTTTCTTCGGGTGTGTTCGTTACTGAGAACTGTTTCTCCATTTGCTCTACGTCCTGGGTATTGGATACCGGGTCGGGATCCCATATATGTAATCAGTTACATGGGCTAAGGAAAGGTAGAGAACTTGGAGAAGGTGATAAAGACATTAGAGTCGGAAATGGTGCAATTGTTGCAGCTAAGACTGTCGGGGCATATCACCTTGTATTACCAACTGGTAATACATTGGTTCTGAACGAATGCTATTACATGCCGAACCTGATATGCAACATTATATCGGTCTCTTTATTGAGTAAAGAGGGATATAATTTTGTATTACAGGACAATGTTATGAACATTTTCCATAACCAAAAGTTGGTTGGATCAGGCACGTTGTGCAATGGCATTTATGTTCTAAACCAATCAACAGTCCTGAGCATAACAAACACACACAAGAGGAAGAGTTCTGAACTCAACGAATCCTTCTTGTGGCATTGTAGACTGGGTCACATCAATGCAACACGACTAGCTAAGTTACATAAGGATGGATATTTAAATCCGTTTGAATTTTCATCCTATGACACTTGCCAGTCATGTCTCAAAGGCAAGATGACCAAGACTCCGTTTACGGGACACGGAAAAAGAGTTACCGAACTCTTAGGACTGATACATAGTGATGTATGCGGTCCCATGTCTACACATGCCAGGGATGGTTCTTCGTACTTCATTACATTCACTGACGATCTCTCTAGGTTCGGGTATGTGTTCCTGATGAAACACAAATCAGAAGCTTTTGAGAAATTTAGGGAATATAAACAAGAAGTTGAGAACCAAACCGGAAAAAGTATTAAAATCCTTCGATCTGATCGAGGAGGTGAATACTTGAGCAATGAATTCCTGGACTTCCTAAAAGAGAATGGGATTCTCTCTCAGCTGACTCCTCCATATACACCACAGCACAACGGTGTATCTGAACGGAGGAACCGCACCCTATTAGATATGGTGCGCTCTATGATGAGCACAGCTGAGTTACCTATCTCCTTCTGGGGATATGCGCTGGAGACAGCAGCATATCTATTAAATCAAGTTCCATCTAAATCTGTACCTACCACACCATATGAGATATGGAGTGGGAAGAGACCATATTTTAAACGAGTTAAGATATGGGGTTGTCCGGCCTATGTCAAAAGACAAAATCCGGACAAGCTCGAGGCACGGTCAGTTCTCTGCAAGTTTGTGGGATATCCAAAGAATTCTTATGGGTATTTTTTCTACCACAGTGAGGAACAAAAAGTGTTTGTTGCTCAACATGCCACCTTTTTAGAAAAGGAATTTCTTGCAAAGGAGATTAGTGGCTCTGAGGTAGAACTGGAAGAAGTTCCAGAAACACAAACAATAACTGAAGATTTAGTGGAACCAGAAGATTCAGTAGTACCCGACGAACCTCAGCCTCTCCGCCGATCTAGTAGGGTTCCTCGCCAACCTGAGAGATACTACGGTTTTCTCATGGACGGTGGGAGCGAGGATTGCATCATGGAGGATGATGACCCAACTAGCTTCGAGCAGGCCATCACTAGTGGGGACTCAGTGAAATGGCTGGATGCTATGCGGTCCGAGATGGATTCCATGTACACCAACAAAGTATGGACTTTGGAAGTTGCTCCTGAAGGGGTAAAACCCATTGGGAGCAAATGGATCTTTAAGAAGAAACTTGGTGTAGATGGGAAAGTGGAGACTTTCAAAGCTAGACTTGTAGCAAAGGGTTTTCGTCAAAGACCAGGTGTGGACTATGACGAGACTTTTTCTCCAGTGGCTATGCTTAAATCCATCCGGATCATGCTTGCCATCGCTGCATATCATGACTACGAAATCTGGCAAATGGATGTTAAGACCGCCTTTCTAAACGGTGATTTAGAAGAGTGCGTGTACATGACTCAGCCAGAGGGCTTCGTAGACAGTGGGAGCAGCGGGAAGGTGTGCAAGCTGCTTAAATCCATTTATGGATTAAAGCAAGCATCGCGGAGTTGGAACATCTGCTTTGACGTCGTTATCAAAGAGTTTGATTTCGTCAAAAATCCAGATGAACCTTGTATCTACAAGAAGGTGGCAGAGAGTAAGGTTATCTTCCTCGTATTGTACGTGGACGACATACTCTTGATAGGAAATGATATTCCTATGCTGCAATCGGTCAAGCTCTTCTTATCACAAAGATTCTCAATGAAAGATCTTGGTGATGCCTCCTGCATATTGGGAATCAGGATCTATAGAGATAGATCCAAACGGATTTTGGGATTGTCCCAATCCAGGTACATTGACACCATACTAAAGAGGTTTAGTATGGAAGAGTCCAAGCGTGGGAACTTACCCACGATCTCTGGAGTCACTCTCTCCAAAGAGATGTCTCCCAAGACTGATTTGGAGAGAGCTCGCATGCAAGGGATACCCTATGCTTCGGCAGTAGGCTCTATCATGTATGCGATGCTATGTACCAGACCCGATGTAGCATACTCACTAAGTGTAGTGAGCAGGTATCAAGCTGATCCTGGAGAGAGTCACTGGACAGCTGTGAAGAGCATTCTCAAGTACTTGCGAAGGACTAGAGATATGTTCTTGGTGTATGGTAACGGAGAACTCCAGGTGGAGTCCTTTACCGATTCCAGCTTCCAGAGTGATAAGGACGACTCTAAGTCGCAGTCGGGCTTTGTCTTTACCCTTTACGGAGGGGCGGTTAGCTGGAAGAGTTCCAAGCAGGAAACCGTGGCAGACTCGACGATGGAGGCTGAATACATCGCTGCCAACGATGCTGCTAAAGAAGCTGTCTGGATCAAGAAGTTCATTACTGAACTTGGAGTGGTTCCATCCATTGAGCATCCAATACCTTTGTATTGTGATAACAATGGAGCGGTGGCTTTGGCCAAGGAACCCAGGTCCCATCAGCGGTCCAGGCATATTCTGAGGCGGTATCACCTGATCCGGGAGATAGTTGATCGCCGGGAGATCGAGGTCAGGAGAGTTGACACGAAGAACAACACGGCGGATCCACTCACGAAGGCCATTCCCCAGATACAGTTTGAGAGACTCTTCGGGATGCTCGGTATGAGATACTACAGCAGCTGGCCCTAGTGCAAGTGGGAGATTGTTAGTTGTATGTATGCCCTAGAGGCCAGTATTGTACAGATTATGTATATTATATTGGATGCTTGGACATATATAGAGATGACTTTCTTGCTCGACATGATAGTATGCTATCTGGTTACCATTTATCTTAACATGTACACTAGTCTCTTAATACTGTCTTATAGTTACATGTTGATAAAGCCCTTAGGATTTGTACTTGACTACCTGGACTATGATGCAGATCATACTAGTGGGGACATGGTAGTCCATAAGTACATCCTTCAAGGTCCCTAGTCGTGGGTGTACTCGAGACGGGGCATCGCTATACCAGAGTAGACTAGCGTATACGCTTCTCGATCCATGTGATGGGCGATGGATGATCCCATATCCATTGGTGTTTGACATCAGAGATGGTATACGGGTGCTCAGTGGAGACTGGGTACACTGGACGGACTCGCCGAGAACTCCCAGATGGTATTATACCTCACGTCAGATGGCAGTTCTCAGGTGACACTTGTACAGGTTAGTCTGTAGACCCGAGATCGTCATAGAGTCTTGTGTGATTCCCACTGTGCTTTGATCTCCACCTTACCACGTCCATAAGGGCGTGCAAAACGGTGGTCTTTGGGTACAGTCCCGAGTCACATGGAGGCAATGAGCGATAGGAGGGGTTTCGTCTCTCCCGGTATTGGGAGTTGATGTTGTGCAGTGCTCGATTGGCCGTAACAGGGAAGTCCCTGGCCAGGGCTGATCAGAGATTTGCTGGTAAGTGTTACCAGTAGTTTCTCGACCCGTTACGAGCCTCATATCGGCACGACTTATCGGGTTATTGGGGTCTGACGTATACCACCCCTAGACTTGATATTCGACGTATCAGACGAAGAGACTTGACTGTATGGTAAGTGTTACTGGTCGGATTCGCAGGAGTGTGAGCGGGCTAGCTCGTCGATCTTCTGATCGCTCAATATCCGGGTGGCCGTTACGTTTAGCAGACCGCTTGCGGCTTGTGGGTGCTTGATATGATCATCATCTGCTACCGGCGTATTGACGAGTCTTTAGAGTCCTACACAGAGGTTTCCTGGCTCAAGCGAAACGAAATAGGAGCGCATATGAGATATGTGCAGGACCGAGAATAATGCGTGTATGTGATACCGCATTTCATTCTCGCGATATATGTTTCGATTGGTTATATTCGATATGACCTAGTTATCGAATCATTGATTCGATAAATCGATACATTGTTTTCTAGCCGGTTATGTGCGACATGACCGGATCATTGAATCAAGTGTTGATTTAATGATTTAATGCATAATTATATATTTGATATATTGCATTGCATTAACTAGTATTGGTTCACTTTAAACGGATTTTTCTCACTTGTTGCACATTGTATATGTGATATACTTTTGTGCACTTTTTGTATCATATTTGATGATACTTGATCATTTAGTTAAGTGTATAAAATTAATCCATGGTTAATATGATAATTAGGGTTTTGCATTTTCATTTATTTATTTATTTGTTTATTTATTTATTTGGAAAAGAATATGATTAGAATGGTGGCTAAGTTTGTTTTATATTGAAGCTTCATGAAGCTTTGACTTTGCTAACCATCCTTATCTTCATGCTTAACCCTAACCCATCAAAGTGACCATGGTTAATTCTCTACACTTGACCCTAGTTCAAGTTATGATAAGTATTTGATTTATATTTATTTTTTGACAATAACACTTATCATAATTCTTTCTTGAGCTCATCTTCTTCTTCTTCTTCAAGCTTGCTACAAAAATGGCAACTTGAGATCTAGTGAGATAAATCCAAATCTAAAGTGTACCCACCTCCTATTTCTTCACCCTCTACCTCTTGCCAAGTTGTTTTGGGTGTTTACTTCACAAGTTTCATAAGTTTGTGAAGTCGGAGCTTGAGTTTATGCAACCTCGACGTAGATCGTCTTTGACACAAAGCCGACGAGCTATTCCGCTTGCTTTCCCGATGAAGCCGTTGATCGAGTCAAGGATTCATGATGGACAGCGAGGACATCACCACGTGGAGCTAAGGAGGCAGAAATCCGGATCTACAAAGGTTGTATATCCGTATCTTAGTAGTTAACTGTTAACTAGCTTTCTAGTTTCGCCTAAACATCTAGTTAAAGATCCGTAGTCTAGGGTTTCTCGGCACTAAAATTTTAATTTGGCATGTTCGATGCCTTGTGAAACCATACTAGAGTGCCTAGGAACCTTTCACTAAGGCCGATCAATCTTTGGTTCGCCCTACACATGTCTGGGAGGGTTAGGTTCCCGAAAGGTTTCGGTCTCCATTTGCATGAAATCGGCGGTCGTAGCTTGACTGTTTGCTAACGCGCCTTTAGACAGTTCTATCTCTCCCGTCTTGTATTGCCTTTCGACCCAATCTTTGAAGACGAAGCAGTCCTCAATGGCATGACCTATCACCCTGTGATAGGGGCAATATTTTGGGTTGTTGGTCATATTCTCTTCTTGCGGTCTCTTTGATTCTGGCAGTTGTAGACCGTTTCTTAGGGCGTCCCTGAATATCTTGTGGACCTTTTCCCTCTTGAAGGAATAGACCTTTTCCAGCTTCTCTTTCAGAGGCGATTCCCCCCCAGCGTATGTATCGGAGGGACTGGAGGCTAATTGCGGCCGTTTTTCGTGAAGGCGCTCCGCTTTTAGGTTTAAAGGGATATCAGTTGGCTGCTCCCGGGTACCAATCCCTGGCTCATGAGCCAAAATTTGATTCTGCTGTAATTGCAATCGGGCGACTTGGGTCGCGAGATCTGCCACGACGTTTGCCAGCTCGTCGACTTTGGAATAGACCTCGGCCATCTTCTCATCCCTGTCCTGAAATTGCCTTTGAAGCCATTGGAATAATGCTTGTTCTGTAGTTCCGGCTATGACAACCGGGTAATCTTTATTGCCTGAGCTCCATTCCATAGGAACCACGGGCTCCTCTGGCTTATCGGCCTGAGCGGGCTCTTCATCATTTAGATCGAGCCGATGCTGGGTAGCGTCAACCGTATCATCACCATGGCTGTGAAGAAGAAGAGGGTTCGTTTCTTCATGTCCGGCCATGTAAACAGTGTGGATAACACATTCAGCCGTTCTTTCATCACTGGCAGCTGGTTTCGCAGAGCGGTCCGGGCTTTGGAAATTCATAAATTTTAACATGGCCAGAGTTCTAGCCCTTTTGTTGGCTCTATATCTGAGCCGCTTCTGCCTCAGCTTTTCTGCCTTAAGCGCTTGGCAGGCTTCTGCTCTTCGGGAAGCCGCCATGGGCCGAGTGATGTGGATGCTTGAGAAGACATCTGCCCGCGTGTACGTCGAAGGTATCGCCTGGGCTTGCCCACGACGTCTGGCAACTTCTTTTGTTCCGATGGCTTTGCCCCCAGTTAGGGCCATGGAAAGCCGTCCAGACACCGATTTGCGTTTGGGTTGGGGCGCCCTCGAGACCACCACATTCGGCCTCTTGCCTTTCGAGGCCGGTTTGTCTGCCACCGGGGCTCGAGGAGCTGGGATGGCGCCAACTGGTATGAACACAATAGAGCCGAATGGTAGCAGCGGCTCCTCCCATTGTCGTCCGAGACTGGCCGAAAGAACCGTCCTGGAGTCTATCTTCATCGCGTAGGAGACGGGAGTCGTGCTGAGAGCTGAGTTCATCTTTGGAGACATTGTTGAAAGGTGATTGCTTGAAGATCCTGCATGACAGAGCATTATTTTAGTATAAATACAGGTATGCATAATGATTGAGTTCGCATGAACGCTTAACCCGAAAGATGGGAGGAGAGATTGGTCCCACCGGGCGTGCCAGAATCTGTAGGGTGTTTTTCGTCACACCATTGAGATGGCAATACGCGCGCGCTTGTCAGGCGTACGCGCTTGTCAGGCGTACTACAGATTCCCCCTGCCCAGGGTAGGCCGGGGTTTAATGATGGTGGGGATCCGAATCTCCGGCAGCCGCGAACTAAGCTACTGTTAATTACCCCCCGCCTTTGGGGCGAGGGAACCTCCGATTGACGGGTCAAATTGGTCATGCGAACTCAATGTGCAGTGTACGTGTGTTGTTGTTTTGGAGGGGGGTTGAATATATCGGGAGCCACGCAAAGTTTTTTACGGGGGTCCCGCTACCCGGATAGCGGGCTGGGGGTCAAGGGGTCTAGCAGCCCCCTTGCGGGGTGCGGGGCAGCGCCCCGTTAGAAATTTTTTCTAACAGGGACAGTGTCGCGGAATATGTGTGTGTGCAAATATGTATACATATGTATATATATATGTATATATGTATATATGTATATATAAAAGAAAGAAAGGGAAAAGGCATCCAAAGGATGTGTGGGGGCAGCACCTTGGGCGCTGTGCGCCTAGGTGCTGTGCGCTCAGGCGCTAGAGTGCCACGTGTCGGCACGGGGGAGACTTGCGCTCGAGCGCCTGCGCTTGAGCGCAAGCGCGCCACGTGTCGGCGCGGGGGAGACTTGCGCTCGAGCGCGTGCGCTTGAGCGCAAGCGCGCCACGTGTCGGCACGGAGGAGACTTGCGCTCGAGCGCATGCGCTTGAGCACAAGCGCGCCACGTGTCGGCACGTGGGCGACTTGCGCTTGAGCGCAAGCGCGCCACGTGTCGGCACGTGGGCGCTCTGCGCTTGAGCGCCGGCGCACTCGGGAGCAAGCGCGCCACGTGTCGACACCGGGGCGACTTGCGCTCGGGCGCTTGCGCTTGAGCGCAAGCACGCCACGTGTCGGCACCGGGGCGACTTGAGCTCGGGCGCTTGCGCTTGAGCGCAAGCGTGCCACGTGTCGGCACGTGGGCGACTTGCGCTTGAGCGCAAGCGTGCCACGTGTCGGCACGTGGGCGCTCTGCGCTTGAGCGCCGGCGAGAAAAAGTGTCTTTTAGCCTAAGAAACAGAAGCTATGCTTCAGAAAGGAAATATTTGTTATGTGTATATGTATGGAGTTAAACTCCTGGGATGTTTTGAAGCTGATGAAGGGGGTTCTTCTTCCTTCTGTTGTTTGGCCGGATCTTGAAGATCAAGAAGTAGGAGACTTTAAAAATCACTCTTTTTGGAGATCTGATGGGAGATCTGAGTTCCCCCTTGTGGGTTTTGTGGTGGAAAACTACTCAGTTTTTGAAGGGAAAGAGTAAAACTCTTAATTTAATTCAAAAGAAATGAGAAGGTTTAGAACCTTGGAGAAGGAGCAGGAGGCACAAAGAACCCTAGGTTTTTAGGGATGAAAAAGTGTATGCTTTATTCATCATCATGTTGCCTTTTATAGGCTTACATATTTACATATAGCCCCTTGGGCTTTACAAAATGGCATTTTGCCTATCTCATGGCTCATGTGCCTTTTCATTTTACACATAAGCCATGGACTTACAAAAATTTGGCTTTATGCCCCTTTTGCATACATTCATGCACAAAAATTATATAAAAATTATTTGTTACATGATTTTTGTTGTTGGCATGGCGGAAGGCCGGACGCTTCGTGTTCGGGCTCGACCTGGGCATTGGCCCACTTACTTGGGCTTGGGCCCACCTGGCTTGGGGTTGACCTTGACTTTGACTTGGTCAACCGGGGTGCAAATTTTGACTTCAACAAGGCCGACTACGTCCTCCGTGAGATTCAGGAAGGGGTCGGCGACGCGCACCAAGGGGCCCGCACCTTAATCCAGAAGGCACTGCTCCAAGGGTACTATTCGCCGACGATTCATCAGGATGCCCAGAAGCTCGTCAGGAGGTGCAAAAGCTGCCAACTCCATGAAAGCATACCTCGCCTTCCTGCTACCGAGCTAACAGCCTTAACCTCCCCGTGGCCGTTTGCCCAGTGGGGAATGGACATGATAGGCCAGTTCCCTACCGGTACAGGCGGGCACAAGTACGTCCTCGTCGCAATGGACTACTTCACGAAGTGGATCGAGGCCGTCCCCATTAGGAAACCGGACGCCACCATGGCTATCAACTTCCTGCAGAACAACGTGATACTCCATTTCGGGATCCCGAGGTGTATCATCACCGACCACAGGACAAATTTCGAAAACGAAAAGGTTAAGGAATTCTGCAGTGAATACCTCATCCTTATGAAGTTTGCCACGGTCATGCATCCCCAGTGCAACAGGCAGGCCGAGGTCGCTAACCGGGACATCATTCGAGGTCTTCGGACACGCCTAGAAGGGCGCCAAAGCAGTTGGGTTGAGGAACTACCCCGGGTCTTATGGGCCTTATGCACGTCGAAGAAGACCCCCACCGGAGAGACCCCTTTCAGCCTCTGCTATGGTACTGAGGCAATGGTCCCAGCGGAGATCGGGGTACCCAGCCACAGGGTCGAGCACTTCAACGACGAAGAAAACACCTCGGCCCACCGAACTAACCTGGACATCTTATTAGAGAAACGGGACCGGGCTCAGATCAGAACTGCCGCCTATCAACAGCAAACCGCCCACTACTACAACGCGCGAGTCAACATCGCTTCTTCAAAACCGGAGATTTAGTCCTAAGGCGGAACGAGTTCGTCGATCAAGGCAAGCTGCATAAGTTTTCCCTGAAATGGGACGGTCCCTTCCTCGTCTCCGAGGTCCTACCCGGCGGAGCCTATCGCCTACAAGATGCGAATGGTCGCAAATTTCCACGGCCTTACAACGCCGAGAAGCTCAAGTTGTACCTCTGAAAAGAATGTCAATGAATGTATATTTCTTCTTTCACAAAAGCGATGTAAATTCTTCAATGTTCCTTTTATTTAAATAATAAGAAGGAAACAATAGAGTATCGTAAAAAGGAGAATTTTATTCATTCAAAAGGTATTGTGGGCTCCTCAGCCTTACATCAAAAGGAAAAAGAAAAACTCTTACAACAGCGGGGGAAGGGGGTGCAAGAAACATTGCTCGTGGTATTCCAAAGAAATTTCCTCCAGCCGAGCCCTTGCCGCCTCGGATCTATGCCTCTGATGCTATCCGCGAACCCTCGAGGCCACGGACGGGCCAGAAGGCTCTATGGGCGGGCACCCATCGGCGAGATGCCTCAATCGGTAACACTCGAGGACGAGTGCCACCGATCGATCCCGCCGACTCTTCGAGATCAGGCCGAGACGACATAACGATCTCATGTTGCCAACCGCCTCATCCTTCAGTTGTTCGGACAAGGGGTTGTGCAGCCCCGGCGATGCCCTCCAGATAGAGTACATCAGCAGCTGGAGTAGGGGTGATCGCCGGGGAAGCTGGTGGCCGACATGATCCTCAACGCGCCGAACTACCGCCTGCAGCGTATCCTCGGAGATCCGCTGATCATACAGATACATGTCTTCGAAGGAAATGATCTCAGGAATGGAGAAAAGGAATCCGTCCAGTATTGTGCTTCGGGGTGCAAGCCTAAGTATGGGCAACACACCCTTCTCTATTTATAACCTCAAATAGAATCCTTAAGGACCCAAATTTGCGCGCGCATAGGCGTGAATCTTGGGATTCACCCAAATTACTCCAATACCGCACCGCCACGTGGCGGAACTGACGCGGCTCTTCGAAACGCTTTGCCTTCCCCGTGCGTTCCTGACACGTGTCATCCGCGACGGTCACTCTTCCCGATGTTCGCACACCAAGGAAGGTTAGACCGAACCTCGCAAAGCCGAGCATCTACCCTGCTCGGTCCATCCTGTAAGTCTACGCTAGCGCCCCGGCAGTCTACAGACGCCAAATGCGGAACAAAAACTTTTTAACTGGCGCTATCGTATACTTTAACCCGGATCTGCCATTATTGCTAAACTAACAAACTGTAAAGAGTGTAGAAAGGTTATACCGAACGATCCGAGTCCTTCGTTCTTTAACCATCATCCCACGCTCCGTTGCGGCTGCTCCGATCTCGTCGACCTCCGATATCCTCGTCGAGGTGGCACCACATGATCGATTCTTTAAACGGGCTCCCGCCTCTGACTCGAGGCAACTCGATCGTCAAGTTTGCTAAAAGAGACGACCAAGAATGATGTAGAGAATGAGTAGATGACTTTGTCTCACTTCGTCCAAGTCCGTGGACGATCGGTAAATGAAGTTGCCTATGGAAATGAAATGGAACAAGAAATGAACTATGAAATTTCCATGCATCCAAAACTATACTCTTTTCTTTTTAGCAACCATAATTTTCTCTCATGAGTGAAGTGAGGAGGAGAGGGGGGCCGGCCACTTTTATTGAAGGAGGGAGGTGACCGTAGGAGCTATCATGGAGGTGACCATAAACAAATATCATGAAGAAATATCCTTAAGCAAACAAAAGGAATTAATGGTAAATGGTGACTCATTAAACACATCATCAAAAACCCATTAATGCACTAATGAGTCATGAAGCCTAGTCATCATCTAGAACCTTCTAGAAGCTTCTAGAAGCATGACTCACTCTCATCCAAGAAAAGATAAATCCGTCTTTAACCGAATGTTAAAAGACGGCTGATAGAAAACTGGAAACTGGCAACTTCCAAAAGTGATCCTGAAACGAATTTCAGGACAACCCCGAAACTGTATAAATATACCCGCATTTGTATTACGACCGAATACAAATGCAACTAAGACAAAGATATTATACCTACTCAATATAATACTCGGATCCGGCTTAAACCAAAGCCAACCAGTATCATTTGCCCGAAAAATAACACGTGCGTAAACGCACGTGCATTTTCCGAACCCTGTCATAAAACCATACGGCCTCTACAACGTTTCGCCCGAACTTGGGAAACTGTCTGTGGGGGACTCTAATGACTCGTCAGTACCCTGGCAGTGGGTTTAACCACAAACCGTCAGCGGCACTAGCAATGCGTAACGGCTGCCCATGGACTGACCTCAAGGGATGCCGATGAGCGCACTCATCTGGAAAACCCTACTGAGCCTAACAGTGACAATGTATATACAGTCCGGTCCGTTCGTCTATGAGTATCGCATATCTGCCTAGGGGGCTAGTAACGTCAGACCCCCAATAGCAGTATAAGTCGTGTCGGAGTGAAGCCCAATAACACCCTGAGATACTACTGGAGTACCTACCAGTAAATCTCCTGCCACGGCCGTGGGCTTTGTGTAATGGCTCTCCTAGACACAGCACGATCTCGCCCCCAATACCGGGAGAGACGAATCCCCTGCCGATCCGCTCACGTGCCTCCATATGGCTCGGGACTGTACCCAAAAGCTACCTGTTTGCACGACTCCTTTGAGCCGTGGTAGGGTAGAAATCAAAGCACAGTGGGAACTCACACGAGACAAATGACGACCTCAGGTCGATGAACTAACCTGTACACATGTCACCAGGGAACTGCTATCTGACGATAGATATAATACTAACTAGCAGATTCCCGGCGAGTCCTGTCCGGTGTACTCATAACCCAATGAGCACCTGTATACATCTTAGGTGATCCAACTGACACCAGTGGCTTGTGAGACCGGCCACCGCCCCTCGTCGGGGTCTCGACTGTATACACTAGTCTACTCCGGAGTATCGATGCCCTGTCTCGAAACTCCCACGACTAGGGACCACAATTAAGGATATGCGTATAAACCACCCAACTCTCACGTATATGATCGCCATCATACTGTTGGTGGTAAAGCAAGATCCTAAGGGCTCTATCAAAGTGTAACATGTAATCAGTCACCTGAACATGTACACGACTGATAAAGGCAAACCAGATAGCATACTATCATCTCGAGTAAGACTGTCATACCGGTATAGGTCCTCCGCAATCATTGCAATCACGTACCTGCGATCCAATAATTGACTATGAGGGCACTATCTCCAACACATCCTTAGCTGGTAATCTCTTACCCAACGACGCCAAGGATCAAAGCCCTCGTCAAGAGGCCACTAAGCAGCTTCTCTGCTCGGTCCATCCTTAGCTGGTAATCTCTTACCCAACGACGCCAAGGATCAAAGCCCTTGTCAAGAGGCCACCGAGTAGCTACCCTGCTCGGTTCCATCCTTGGCTGGTAATCTCTTACCCAACGACGCCAAGGATCAAAGCCCTCGCCAAGAGGCCACCGAGCAGCTACCCTGCTCGGTCCATCCTTAGCAGGACACTCCATGCCCTCCCGCACTAAAGATCAAAGCCCTCGTCAAGAGGCCACCGAGCAGCTTCCCTGCTCGGTCCATCCTTGGATGGTAATCTCTTACCCAACGACGCCAAGGATCAAAGCCTTCGTCAAGAGGCCACCGAGCAGCTTTCCTGCTCGGTCCATCCTTGGCTGGTAATCTCTTACCCAACGACGCCAAGGATCAAAGCCCTCATCAAGCGACCACCGAACAGGTACCCTGCTCGGTCCATCCTTAGCTGATAATGTCTTACCCAACGACGCCAAGGATCAAAGCCCTCGTCAAGAGGCCACCGAGTAGCTACCCTCCTCGGTCCATCCTTATCAGGCCACTCCATGCCTTCCCGTGCTAAGGATCAAAGCCTTCGTCAAGAGGCCACCGAGCAGCTAGCTTGTTCGGTCCATTCTTAGCAGGCCACTCCATGCCTTCCCGCGCTAAGGATCAAAGCCCTCATCAAGAGGCCACCGAGCAGCTACCCTGCTCGGTCCATCCTTAGCAGGCCACTCCATGCCCTCCGGCGCTAAGGATCAAAGCCCTCGTCAAGAGGCCACCGAGCAGCTTCCCTGCTCGGTCCATCCTTGGCTGGTAATCTCTTACCCAACGATGCCAAGGATCAAAGCTCTCGTTAAGACGCCACCAAGCAGCTACCCTGTTCGGTCCATCCTTGGCTGGTAATCTCTTACTCAACGACGCCAAGGATCAAAGCCCTCGTCAAGAGGCCACCGAGCAGCTACCCTGCTCGGTCCATCCTTAGCAGGCCACTCCATGCCCTCCCGCGCTAAGGATCAAAGCCCCCATCAAGAGGCCACCGAGCAGAAACCCTGCTCGGTCTATTCTTGGCTGGTAATCTCTTCCCCACGACGCCAAGGATCAAAGCCCTCATCAAGAGGCCACCGAGCAGTTTTCCTGCTTGGTCTATCCATGGCTGGTAATCTCTTACCCAACAACGCCAAGGATCAAAGCCCTCATCAAGAGGCCACCGAGCAGCTTTCCTGCTCGGTCTATCCATGGCTAATAATCTCTTACCCAACGACGCCAAGGATCAAAGCCCTCATCAAGAGGCTACCGAGCAGCTTCCTTGCTCGGTCTATCCTTAGCAGGAAACTCCTTGCCTTCCATGCTGAGGATCGAAGCCCTCATCGAGAGGCCACCGAGCAGTTTCCCTGCTCGGTCTATCCATGGCTGGTAATCTCTTACTCAACGACGTCAAGGATCAAAGCCCTCATCAAGAGACCATCGAGCAGCTTCCCTGCTCAACTTCCTGCACGTCTTTAATAAGCGATCCCCACCTTGACTTCGGGGCCATGGAGATACTGACCTTGCACCGGTCTTTGCACACTTGGCAAATGCTTGAGTTCAACTCGACGTGCGATCGCTAGATGAAAAACTGATCTCCGACCTAACGCATCATGAAAGCAGCACCGTGCAAATAATTTTTTTTACCACAAGCAAAGGGAAAATGCGCACGCAAAGAACACTGCAAAAAGATTTTTATTCACAAAGTCAGAAGTATTTACAAGGGTATTATGGGCTCCCCAGCTTTACAAAAATGCCCGGAGGCTTACAAAATTTCAGCGCAGAAGAAAATAAGGAGGCGATGAGATTCATGCCTCGGGGCCGGGGAGAACCTTGATAAGCTCCGCATCCACCACCACAACCGGAGTGGCATCTTAAAGGTCGGCGCCCATCGCAGGAGCCTCAGCGCTTGGAGACGAGACGACCGACTCCTCCCCAACGCTCCCACCAGGGGCCCTTCCCCCTGCGGCGCTTCCGGGGGCATTCCCCTGCGCCTCATCCCCGAGGGGGTATTCATCCCGGAGCTCGCCGTCAGGAAACTCCGGCATCAGGGTCTTGACAGCGTCGAGGGCCTCATGCCAAACGAGGGCAGCGTCTTGAGCCAGGTCGGCGTAGAACTGGTCCTTCGTCTACAATATTATGTATTTACACAAATCTTTGCAAAGCGCCGCTACAACCCATTTGGGGAACCCGTTCAGGATGGTGTGGATTATTGCACATCCTCGGGCTTAGTAATGCGAGATGCAGACCTCCGCAAGGAGCATTCGGTCTCGAGAGATTTAAAATACAAATATCTTAAGAAAATGAGATTTCTAGAAATATAATAGATTAAAATTATTTTATATAAATATATATAAATATATATCATCAAAATATCTATTTTTGTGATAATATAAATATTCCAACTTTTCCAAATCAAAAGAATCACTTTACATGATAACACCATGAAATTCCATACATTTCCAATATTATAATTAAATACCCTATATTATGAAAATAGGTTTCGTTCACTAGAAATGTCACATATATAAAATCTATATTTATGATAACTCTAAAGATGATAATTAAATACTTGGGTGTATTTTGAAAACTATACAAAAGTATTTTTACATAAAACCCCTCAAATTTTATAAATTACAATAATGGCCCTAGTAAATATAGGTTTAAGGGGGACTAGTCCTTGAGCCTCGGGGAGCCGGAGATATGGGTTCTTGCCTATTTAAGGTAGACAACTTAACAACGGTGTTATCAACACGGTAATCGTCTTTGAAAAAGACACAAATCCTGCCGCCCATGTGCAGCGGTTACTGACAACACCAAAACCTAATTCAGGACTTCAATTTCTTTTCAAATTGTTCTGACTCAGACTGAGTCTCATTATAATAATCTGACTTGAATATGATTCAAGTATAATTTACAACCACAATTCAATATAAATCCATGAATACATATATTCAATCTATTCAATCTATATTGACCGAACCGAACCATGAATATACTTCCATTTACATGATTCTCCAGTTATATCCATTTACTGATATCATGGTTTCGGAAAGTCATCCAATTATACAATCTATATTATAAGACAATACAAGTAGCAATACAATACAACAATACAATCAAGACATCGCGGGGTTTAAGGGGTAGATTGGTACGGAAGGTGTTAGAAGTGGCACGAGACAGCAACCATAAGACGTAATTACATCCATGCCGTTGTTCCGTGGTATTATCGACGGAGCCTTGTACTTCCATTTGCATTAGTCTCTGGCATATAGAGACTCCTCTCGTATACACTGGCATTCTTCTGTACCAAGCAACAAACAACAACGTTAACAATGATAATACAACTTTAAAAACTACACACACTCTCTCTGTCTATTCTATTTCTCCCTTATCTTTGGGACTTACCGAGCGATCTGTTCGCTGACGACATTCTCTTTCTTTCTTCTTTGAATGTCGTCAGGTGATTCGGACCTTCCAGAGATCGAGCCTAGCATTGAAGACTTAGACCAGTTTATTGAAGATCCCGAGCTGTAGTTACACTTGTACATATTTCATTTCAGTACTTTCCATTTCTGTTATGCCACTGTTTAGGCATTGCTTTCATTCAGATGTATTTATTTTTCCATGCATTGTACAAAAGAATATTAATAAATAAATTTGCCGTTTCATTACATTTGTCTCTTGTGTACATTTCTTTTATATTGCTTAGATACGCTTAGCATATTACTTCAGAGTAAATACGTAGCGGCCAGTCGCGTCCCCTTCGCCGTACACTAGGAAGCGGGGCGTGACAGGTTTTGTTGGCGGCCCATGCAGGTCAGAACTGTATGGAACCCTACCATGCAGTTCTGTTCTGTGTGAACAATATAAGCAATATAACACAAGAACCAGCAACTAAAACATTCTTTACAATTCACATTCCTTGAATCTTATTTCTTGAATCTTATCATTTCATATATTTTGAATCCGTCCTAACCCAAAATTCCCTTATCTCTTTTACAATCTTACCAAAACCTTCGCATTCTTTAGTTTCTTCACATATTTTTCATACACTATCAGTACTTCATTCACCAACTTTTTTTGAATCTGTTACACTTTCTTTTTACAAATTTCGAGGATGGAATTTTTATAAGGAGGGTAGAATGTAACAACCCTAAACTTTCTGTACAATTTTTCTGAAAATACAGAAAGGGGTATTTTGCCTAAGCACAAGTTATAAGTTTGTTTTGATTTTTAATAGCAAGAAGGAGTTTGTAGCTCATTGGTAAGACCTTACACTGCTGAACCAAAGTATCAGAGTTCAAATCCCATCACCCACATAATTTTTAATATTGTTTTCTTTTAAATTTTTAGAAGTCCATGGGTCTACACATGCATAACTCATAAAAACCCCACTACACATGTAAAACAAAATGACCCAGCGGCTACACCAAGCGACGAGGGACACGTGGCGGCGAGCCCCGGCCCGACTCGGGCCGGCGACTCGGCCGACTCGGCCCGCCGCCGCCGGCCGGACTTGGCTGGATCGTCGATTGTCCAACATGAAAGTTCAGCCTCTTGGTCTTCCCTAAACCCCTGTACATTTTAAATTTCATGCAATTTAACAGAGCTCTTTAAAATCTCATTAAACCATATTTTTAATACAATTTTTATTACATTTTCAATTCACCCTTTCACCTACCCTAACCCTAGCCTTACCCTATAAATATCAACCCTAAACACACCCCTCACTTACAAATTCTGTCCAAACTCTAAAGAAAACTCTATAGAACTTTTGTGTACAAGTGGAGTTAGCGAAGGGCCAAACTCCGACGATCTTCCGACGACGATCCTAGGAACTCCCGGCGACGAAACGACGCACTGGCAAATCCTACGTCTTCCTCTCCCTATTCTTTAACCTCTAAGCCAGTTAGTCCCTTCTCCCTCTTCACCTTGCTATTCTAAAAACTCGTATTTCTAAAACCCGACGGAATCGGAGTTAATCCGATTTCCGATTTGGTTCTTCTTAAAATTTCAACCTTTTTTTAAATACAAACATAACAAACCCTTACATTTTGACTAAAAATCATTAACAAACATGTTGAACAAGTTTCATGGCAATATATTTTATTTTGTAACTTTTAATACACTTTTTCAGTAAAATACCATGCAGTTTACTTTCTACCTTTAAAACATCATAAATCTTGTTATACCTTTAATTAGATCACGAGGTAATGACCTACCTCCTCACAACATTCATATTCAACATAGCACAATACCTTTCGGGAACATAGAATACGGAAAAACGAAACTTTACATATAAATACCATTTACTATTAAAACCATTTTCTACAATATTATGTATTTACACAAATCTTTGCAGACATCGCGAGGTTTAAGGGGTAGATTGGTACGGAAGGTGTTAGAAGTGGCACGAGACAGGAACCATAAGACGTAATTACATTTATGCCGTTGTTCCGTGGTATTATCGACGGAGCCTTGTACTTCCATTTGCATTAGTCTCTGGTATATAGAGACTCCTCTCGTATACACTGGAATTCTTCTGTACCAAGCAACAAACAACAGCGTTAACAATGATAATACTGTAAGTCGATGTGCAACACCCCACGAGTTGCGGGGAGGCGGAAATATGAAAAACGATCTTGTTCTTGAAGCATACATCGACTAACCGAAGATATTTGCTAAACGATAATTAACAACTACCATAGAAGTTCTAAACTACTATGTAAAGAGATTATACCTAGTGATATGTGTCCTTCGTCTTTACGATCTCTTCGTCCTCCTCGGCCTCCTCCAAGTGATAGATGATCCACCCGAGAACCCTAATCCAAGCTTCACCTCAAAACTTGAGGTAACTAAGTTTCTCTAGTTGCTAATAAAAGGAACTTAAATCATATAGAGTTAGGTTATGGGATGTTTAGTCTTTTCTAATCCTTGTTCTCAACTCATGAGTGGTAGGATTAGAGCTTGAAGAAAGAGAGAGCTTGAGGAGAGAGAAGGTGAACTAGAATTATGAAATGAAATTGTTTCTCACTTAATATATCAAGCATAATGAATAAATCAATAAATGAATAATAAGAGATTATTCATCATGCTTCATAAATGTATATGAGTGATTCACTATGTGAGTCATTAAGCATTTAATAATGCATTAATGACATAGTGAATCACACATTATGAGTCACAATAATATTAATGACAATGCCACCTTAACCTCTCAAGTCACCATGCTTCTAGAAGCTTCCCGGAAATTACGAGAACGCCCCTCCCATCCATGAAAACACGGAAAAACTTTAGACTGTATAAATCCAATAACCTGATACTAGAATCTGGCTTAAACTAATGCCGTCTAGAAAAAACTGTCCGAATATCGTACATGCGTTTAAACACGTATTCGTCCGAACCCTTGTCGTAAAACCGTACGACCTCTATATTGTTTCGCCTGGAGTTGGGAAAACTCTGTGTAGGACTCTAAAGACTCAACTACTATGCTGGCAGTGGGTTTAACCACAGACCGCAAGCGGCACTAGCTGTACATAACGGTCCCCAGGTAGATGTCGATAAGAAGGCCGATGAGGATACCCATCCGAACTCCTACTGAGCCTGTCCGTGACAATATCCGTGCAGTCCGGTCTGTTCGTCTAAGAGTATCGCATGTATGGTCTAGGGAGGTGGTAAACGTCAGACCCTTAATAATCGTACAAGTCGTGTCGGTATGGCTCTATCACCATCCGAGAATCTACTGATCAATCTATCAGTAATTCTCAATCAGCCCTGGCCAGGGACTTATGGTAATGACCAACCGATCACCGTGCGATATCAACTCCCTATACCGGGAGAGACGAATCCCTAACAGTCGCTCACTGCCTCCACGTGGCTCAGGACTGTGCCTAACTAAAACCTGTTTGCACGACTCCTTTGAACCGTGGTAGGGTAGTAATCAAAGCACAGTGGGAACTCACACGAGACAAATGATGACCTTAAGTCAACGGACTATCTGCACACATGTCACCTGAGAACTGCTATCTGACGTTAGGTATAAATACCATCCAGTCAGTTCTCGGCGAGTCCTGTCCGGTGTACTCACACCCAGTGAGCATCTGTATACAATCTTAGGTGCACATCACCAATGGTTGCGGAACCAATCCATCGCCCCTCGTCAGGGTCTAGATATATATACACTAGTCTACTCTGGAGTATCGATGCCCAGTCTTGATACTCCTGCGACCAGGGACATCTAAGGATGTGCCTATTGACTATCCAGCTCCCACAAGTATGACTGCCATCACAACGCCGGTAATCAGGAAAACACCCTATGGGCTTTATCAACATGTTTATAAATACAAAGTAAAATATATCACACGTTAAGATAAAGTTAAACCAAATAGCGTACTATCATATTAAGCAAGATTGTCATGTACATACATATCCCTAGCATCCTATACAATGAAGGCCTCTAGGGCATAACAACAATCTCCCACTTGCACTAAGGCCTATAATTGGCGCGATGAGTACCCACTGTCTGCACTAGATCCAGTTGCTGGAGTACCGCATGTCCAACATCTCAAACAGCCTCTCGAACTGAACTTGAGGGATGGCCTTGGTGAATGGATCTGCCGTGTTGTCTTTTGTGTCCACTCTCCGTACCTCGATCTCCCGACGATCAACGATCTCCCTGATCAGGTGAAACCGCCTTAAGATATGCCTGGATTTCTGATGGGACCTCGGTTCCTTCGCTAATGCTACAGCCCGATTGTTATCACAATATAAAGGTATTGGATTGGTAATGGACAGAACCACCTAAAGTTCAGAGATAAACTTCCTCATCCAGACAGCCTCTTTTGCGGCTTCACTAGCAGCTATATACTCAGCCTCCATAGTTGAGTCTGCGACGGTATCCTGTTTGGAACTCTTCCAACATACCGCCCCTCCATTGAGGGTAAACACAAAACCCGAAATGGATTTAGAATCATCTTTGTCACTTTGGAAGCCGGAGTCGGAAAAAGCCTCTACCTGGAGGTCCCCATTACCGTAAATCAAGAACATCTCCTTAGTCCTTCTCAGGTATTTGAGAATGTTCTTTACTGCTATCCAATGTTTCTCACCTGGGTCAGACTGATACCTGCTTACCACACCAAGTGCGTAAGCTACATCCGGTCTTGTACATAACATCGCATACATTATAGATCCTACTGCCGAAGCGTAGGGTATAATGCCCATGTGATCCCTCTCTTCATCAGTCTTTGGAGACATCTCTTTAGAGAGGGTGATCCCGTGACAAGCAGGCATATTACCGCGCTTGGAATCTTCCATACTAAATCTCTTTAGTATAGTGTCAATATACCTGGACTGTGAAAGTCCCAACATTCTATTAGATCTATCACGATAGATCTTAATGCCCAAAATGTAGGTTGCATCACCCAAGTCTTTCATGGAGAATTTCTGTGACAAGAAGAGCTTTACTGATTGTAGCATAGGGACATCATTCCCTATTAGTAGTATGTCGTTGACGTACAAAACGAGGAAGACTACTCCTCCTTCTACAATCTTCCTATAAATACATGGTTCATCTACATTTTTGATAAAGTCAAATTCTTTGACTGTCTCATCAAAGCAGATGTTCCAACTTCGCGATGCTTGCTTTAATCCATAGATGGATTTAAGCAACCTGCACACTCTTCCGCTGCTCCCACTGTCTAAGAAACCTTCTGGTTGATCCGTGTAAACACTCTCTTCTAAATGTCCATTTAGAAAAGCTGTTTTTACGTCCATCTGCCAGATTTCATAGTCATGGAAGGCAGCAATGGCAAGCAGGATCTGAATGGATTTAAGCATAGCTACAGGTGAAAAGGTTTCATCATAGTCCAATCCTGGTCTTTGACGAAAACCTTTTGCAACGAGTCTAGCTTTGTAGGTTTCCACTTGTCCAAGTGCACCAATCTTCTTTTTGAAGATCCATTTGCATCCAACAGGTTTCACTCCAGGAGGAGCAACTTCTAAAGTCCATACTTTATTGGTGTACATGGATTCCATTTCGGATCTCATAGCATCCAGCCACTTCACCGAGTCAATACTCGTGATAGCCTGCTGAAACCTAGTAGGCTCATCATCATCGATGATGCAATCCTCTCGATCCCCATCTAGAAGAAAACCATAGTATCTCTCAGGAGGATGAGAAAGCCTACTAGATCTGCGGAGTGGCGTTGGTTCGTCATGTTCTATTGAAATCTGAGGTTCTACTAAGTCCTCGGTAGCAGTTTGAGGTTCTGGAATTTCTTCCAGCTCTACCGCGCTCCCACTAATTTCTTTTGCAAGAAATTCGCTTTCTAAGAAGACAATGTGGCGAGCGACAAACACCTTTTGTTCTTCAGTGTGGTAGACCATGTACCCCTTTGAATGTTTGGGGTATCCTACAAACTTACACAAAACCGATCGTGCCTCGAGCTTGTCTGGTCTATGCTTTTTAACATATGTCGGACACCCCCATATCTTGATATACTTGAGATATGGTCTCTTCCCGCTCCACATTTCATATGGAGTGGTAGGCACAGACTTAGTTGGAACTCTATTCAATAAGTATGCTGCTGATTCTAGAGCAAATCCCCAGAAGGAAAGTGGCAACTCAGCACTACTCATCATTGAACGCACCATATCTAATAGCGTGCGATTCCTCCTTTCTGATACACCATTATGCAGAGGTGTATAAGGCGGAGTAAGCTGAGAGAGAATTCCATTCTCTTTTAAGCATTCAAGGAAACTGGTACTTAAGTATTCTCCACCTCGATCAGATCGAAGTGTCTTGATGCTTTTACCAGTTTGTTTCTCTACTTCATTTTTATACTCCTTAAACTTCTCAAAAGCCTCGGATTTATGTTTCATTAAGAACACATGTCCATACCTAGAGAAGTCATCAGTAAAAGTGATGAAGTAGGAGTGACCGCTTCTCGCATGCATAGACATTGGACCACATACATCACTGTGTACAAGTCCCAAGAGTTCTGTGGCTCTTGCTCCGTGTCCGGTGAACGGAGATTTGATCATTTTTCCTTTGATACATGATTGACAAGTTGCATATGATGAATATTCAAACGGATCTAGATATCCATCTTTATGTAACTTAGTCAACCTTGTTTCGTTTATATGACCAAGTCTACAATGCCATGGGAATGCTTGATTTGAATCTGGAGCCTTTCTTTTAAGTGTGTTTTGAATATTGAAAATTTGAGGTTGATTAAGTATGTATATGCCGTTTTCCAGTGTGACATACCCAATCAGTTCTTGATTTAGGAGAATGTTCATGGCATTTCTTTCAAGGGCAAAATTATATCCTTCATTAGATAACAAAGATACTGATATAATATTACACAACATACTGGGAATACAAAAACAGCTGTACAACACCAAAATGTGCCCACTAGTTAACCCTAGGTGATATTCCCCTATTGCAATAGCATCTACATGCATTCCATTGCCCATCCGGAGAGTCATATCACCTGTCCCCAGTACTCTACTATTTCTCAGATCCTGCAATGAATTACAGATGTGAGAACCAGAACCGATATCAAGTACCCATGATGTAGAGTTTACTGAAAGACAATTTTCGATTATGAACACACCTGAAGCAGAAGCAACAGCTTGCTTCGTGTCCTTTGCCTTGAAGGCCATACAGTCCTTCTTCCAGTGCCCTTGCTTGTGACAATAATGGCATTCGTTTATATCCGCTTTCACCCTTCCTGCCTTGTTCTTTCCCTGTACCTTCTTGACCCCACCTTTCGGTTTAGTGGCTTTCATCTTCTTCTTCCCTTTAGCTTTCGCTTTAGATTTAGAAGAGGATGATTGGCCAACATACAGAACGGGGGTCTTCTCCTTTTTTAAGGAGGTCTCTGCTACCCTCAACATGTTGAGGAGCTTTGGAAGATCAGCTTCCATTTCGTGCATGTTGAAACTAAGCACGAACTGAGAGAAGGTGTGGGGAAGGGACTGCAAAATCAAGTCGATATACAAATTATTCTCTAGCACGTATCCTAGGTTTGCGAGTTCCTCAATGAGGCTGATCATTTTGAGGACGTGCTCTCCTACAGGTGATCCTGGAGCTAATCTCATCTGGAAGAGTTTTCTTGAGGTCTCGTACCTCGCGATACGGGAGTGCTCTCCATATAATTCCTTGACATGGAGAAAGATGGATATAATATCCATACTCTCGTGCTGTTTCTGGAATTCATTGTTCATGGATGCCAGCACGATACACTTAGCTGGCTCACAATATAGATCCCAGGTTTTGCGAACTTCCTTGTCCACAACTGAGGAATCTGGTCCAGGGATAAGGGGAGGAACAACGGTGGTAACATATGCTACTTTGTCATAAGTCAGTGCAATGTTGACGTTCCTTAGCCAATCTTTATAGTTCTGCCCGGTCAGTATATTTTTTTCAAGTAATAGTTTTAGTCCTGTCATGGTAGCTGCTAGAGAGAGAGAAAAGAAAACACTCAGCATATTCTTCTTGCAAGTTTAGATTGGTTATTAGTTTATCTAAACAGGATGGCTCCCACTGTTCCCTCAAATCCTTCTTCAAAACCTAAAAGAAGAACTAGTCAGGATTTAATCACACGTCACAATACTTGCTTAACCTTTCAGCCAGGCCGGTGTTGGTACTTCGAGGAAGGTTTTCCAACGCTTTCGCGAAGTTCCTTAATTAAATCACCTCTTTTCCCTAGAGGCGTAGCCCCTCTAACACCTTTCTGGACACCTACTTGGTTTATAGCATTGATTGTTAAGTGAGAAAGTTTCCCGAGAGTAATCCTACTCATCAGTGGGATCGGGATCCAACTATCATTGCATGATGTACTATATGGAAGCCACTCTAGTCACCACACTCCAGAAGATATGCTAAATCTGCAAGTTTCCTTTATGTTTGAAACTCCCGATGTGATTTTTACCCCAAGCTCTTATTGACCTGACGTAGGCCAACAAGTCATAAGACGCAAGTCAAGTTCTACCCGTCGTTGTCCTGATTAATTTAGGTACATCGTACATGCCCTTGACGTAGGCCAACAAGGCTGTACGTCTGTCCTATACTAATGCATCTATCTATGCAACAAATAAGCAAACCACACTGCTACCATCCACTATGCCTTGACGTAGGCCAACAAGCATAGCATGAATACGATGTGCTGTCTATTTGAAACGACGGAGGGTTACGGCTGGTTTTTGGCAAAAAACCGTTAACGTAGTGAACTTGATTTGATCGAAGGAACTAAGATAGCCTTTATTAAAAGGAGTGGTTTAAGCTCCGCATTTAAAATTTGCTTTTTGAAGAAAACAGAGTGGTTTTAGAAATTGTTCCAACGATTCAGTTTAGGTTTTATTTTTCTTTGCATTAAAAATAATGCGTTCCATCTTTAACCTATCATTACAGATAACAACGAAAATACAACGTCCTCTTATGCCATCCGCATTCGCCACGGGGTCCCGTCATCACCCGTTAGGTTGCTTAACTAACGGCAGAGCGGGGGCTGGGCTAGTGGGGGTGTAAAACATAAGTGACGTCTAAATAGCTATCTTATATAGATATTGTACATTCGTCAGACGCAATAATAGGCATTCCAGATCACAGATAAACACTATTGGATATGCAAGCAATCCGCGTTTCTTTTGAGCCTGTAAGAAAAGACAGATTACATAGTTGTGATGAATAGCCATTACCCCACCCCAGACCCCTACGGGTACGGCAAACTACCCGCCAAGTACCCAAAGTGAAGCGGTCTCCCTCAAAAACGTGAGTAGGCCACTAAGCACTTCGAAATACCCGATAGTTTGTGCACCCTACCTTGGGTCTATCATAGGAGCAAAAACAGTAAAAAGAAATAATACAACGGTGGCTACAACCGCAACCTGGATGTGCCCCGCAAAATAATATTACAACTTATTACAATTATATCGAATGAATTAATACAATAACCCATCACAACAATCCAATAGAGTTCATAATCACAAACAGTTAAAACATTACAGATATGTGCAACCCCCTGCCAACTGACATACTAGCAGTTAGGGGAGGTTTACGAACACATAATACAGTTCACAGATATAATCAAACAAGCAAATATCGTATAATTTCGATCGATCAAACCCATTAGATTCTGCTCCAAAACTTCTCTGTAAACCTGAGACCTGAGCAAAAAATAAACCATACCAGAAAAGACAAAATATCACAGAAGATGCACAGGGAAAAATTGGGTTGAATCGGCCTCAACTCGGCCGTGGATCCGCGGCGGATCGGTGGGATCGGCCGCGGTTCCGCGGCTGTATGGACGATTCAGGAACCCATTTTTTCCAATGTTCTTATAATTCCTTGTTGGGTGTTTTGGAGGAACCTGAAAAATTTTTGGACCTCATTTTAAAAACGACAGAAACTATGTGATATCGGGGTATTTTCCGGTTCGTTTTGCGTTCGAAATTCATACGACTTTGCAAGTGAGTTAATTATTGTTTAGTGAGGCTCTGATACCACTGTAAGTTGATGTGCAACACCCCACGAGTTGCGGAGAGGCGGAAATATGAAAAACGATCTTGTTCTTGAAGCATACATCGACTAACCGAAGATCTTTGCTAAACGATAATTAACAACTACCATAGAAGTTCTAAACTACTATGTAAAGAGATTATACCTAGTGATACATGTCCTTCATCTTTACGATCTCTTCTTCCTCTTCGGCCTCCTCCAAGTGATAGATGATCCACCCGAGAACCCTAATCCAAGCTTCACCGCAAAACTTGAGGTAACTAAGTTTCTCTAGTTGCTAATCAAAGGAACTTAGATCATATATAGTTAGGTTATGGGATGTTTAGTCTTTTCTAATCCTTGTTCTCAACTCATGAGTGGTAGGATTAGAGCTTGAAGAAAGAGAGAGCTTGAGGAGAGAGAAGGTGAACTAGAATTATGAAATGAAATTGTTTCTCACTTAATATATCAAGCATAATGAATAAATCAATAAATGAATAATAAGAGATTATTCATCATGCTTCATAAATGTATATGAGTGATTCACTATATGAGTCATTAAGCATTTAATAATGCATTAATGACATAGTGAATCACACATTATGAGTCACAATAACATTAATGACAATGCCACCTTAACCCCTCAAGTCACCATGCTTCTAGAAGCTTCCCGGAAATTACGAGAACGCCCCTCCCATCCGTGAAAATACGGAAAAACTTTAGACTGTATAAATCCAATAACCTGATACTAGAATCTGACTTAAACCAAAGCCGTCTAGAAAAAACTGTCCGAATATCGTACGTGCGTTTAAACACGTATTCGTCCGAACCCTTGTCGTAAAACCGTACGACCTATATATCGTTTCGCCTGGAGTTGGGAAAACTCTGTGTGGGACTCTAAAGACTCGACTACTACGCTGGCAGTGGGTTTAACCACAGACCGCAAGCGGCACTAGCTGTACGTAACGGTCCCCAGGTAGATGTCGATAAGAAGGCCGATGAGGATACCCATCCGAACTCCTACTGAGCCTGTCCGTGACAATATCCGTGCAGTCCGGTCTGTTCGTCTAAGAGTATCGCATGTATGGTCTAGGGAGGTGGTAATCGTCAGACCCCTAATAACCGTACAAGTCGTGTCGGTATGGCTCTATCACCATCCGAGAATCTACTGATCAATCTATCAGTAATTCTCAATCAGCCCTGGCCAGGGACTTATGGTAATGACCAACCGATCACCGTGCGATATCAACTCCTTATACCGGGAGAGACGAATCCCTAACAGTCGTTCACTGCCTCCACGTGGCTCGGGACTGTGCCCAACTAAAACCTGTTTGCACGACTCCTTTGAACCATGGTAGGGTAGTAATCAAAGCACAGTGGGAACTCACACGAGACAAATGATGACCTTAAGTCAACGGACTATTTGCACACATGTCACCTGAAAACTGCTATCTGACGTTAGGTATAAATACCATCCAGTCAGTTCTCGGCGAGTCCTGTCCGGTGTACTCACACCCAGTGAGCATCTGTATACAATCTTAGGTGCACATCACCAATGGTTGTGGGACCAATCCATCGCCCCTCGTCAGGGTCTAGATATGTATACACTAGTCTACTCTGGAGTATCGATGCCCAGTCTCGATACTCCTACGACCAGGGACATCTAAGGATGTGCCTATTGACTATCCAGCTCCCACAAGTATGACTGCCATCACAACGCCGGTAGTCAGGCAAACACCCTATGGGCTTATCAACATGTTTATAAATACAAAGTAAAATATATCATACGTTAAGATAAAGTCAAACCAAATAGCGTACTATCATATTAAGCAATATTGTCATGTACATACATATCCCTAGCATCCTATACAATGAAGGCCGCTAGGGCATATATATCCAACAAATACAACTTTAAAAACTACACACACTCTCTTTCTCTGTGTGTCTATTTATTTCTCCCTTATCTTTGGGACTTACCGAGCGATTTGTTCGCTGACGACATTCTCTTTCTTTCTTCTTTGAATGTCGTCAGGTGATTCGGACCTTCTAGAGATCGAGTCTAGCACTGAAGACTTAGACCAGTTTATTGAAGATGCCGAGCTGTAGTTACACTTGTACACATTTCATTTCAGTACTTTCCATTTCTGTTATGCCACTGTTTAGGCATTGCTTTCATTCAAATGTATTTATTTTTCTATGCATTGTACAAAAGAATGTTAATAAATAAAGTTGTTGTTTCATTATATTTGTCTTTTGTGTACATTTCTTTTATATTGCTTAGATACACTTAGCGTATTTACTTCAGAGTAAATACGTTGCGGCCAGTCGCGTCCCCGTCGCCATACACTAGGAAGCGGGGCGTGACAGGTTTTGTTGGCGGCCCATGTAGGTCGGAGCTGTATGGAACCCTACCATGCAGTTCTGTTCTGTGTGAACAATCTAAGCAATGTAACATAAGAACCAGCAACTAAAACATACTTTACAATTCACATTTCTTGAATCTTATCATTTCATATATTTTGAATCTGTCCTAACCTAAAATTCCATTAACTCTTTTACAATCTTACCAAAATCGTCGCATTCTTTAGTTCCTTCACATATTTTTCATACACTATCAGTACATCAGTCACCAACTTTTCATGAATCTGTTACACTTTCCTTTTACAAATTTCGAGGACGAAATTTTTATAAGGAGGGTAGAATGTAACAAACCTAAACTTTCTGTACAACTTTCTGTACAATTTTTCAAAAAAAATACAGAAAAAGGGTATTTTTGCCTGAGCACAAGTTATAAGTTTGTTTTGCTTTTTAATAGTAAGAAGGAGTTTGTAGCTTATTGGTAAGACCTTGCACTGCTGAACCAAAGCACCAGAGTTCAAATCCCATCACCCACATTATTTTTAATATTATTTTCTTTTAAATTTTTAGAAGTCCAAGGGTCTACACGTGCATAACTCATAAAAACCTCACTACACATGTAAAACAAAATGACCCAGGGGCTACACCAAGCGACGAGGGACACGTGGCGGCAAGCCCCGGCCCGACTCGGGCCGGTGACTCGGCCGACTCGGCTTGCCGCCGCCGGCCGTACTTGGCTGGATCGCCGATTGTCCAACATGAAAGTTCTGCCTCTTGGTCTTCCCTAAACCCCTGTACACTTTAAATTTTCTGCAATTTAACAGAGCTCTTTAAAATCCCATTAAACCATATTTTTAATACAATTTTTATTACATTTTCAATTCATCCTTTCACCTACCCTAACCCTAGCCTTACCCTATAAATATCAACCCTAAACACACCCCCTCACTCATAAATTCTGTCCAAACTCTCAAGAAAACTCTATAAAACTTGTGTACAAGTGGAGTTAGCGAAGGGCGAAATTCCGGCGATCTTCCGACGACGACCCTAGGAGCTCCCGGCGACGAAATGACGCACCGGAAAATCCTACGTCTTCCTCTCCCTCTTCTCTAACCTCTGAGCCAGTAAGTCCCTTCTCCATCTTCACTTTGCTATTCTAAAATCACGTATTTCTAAAACCCGACGGAATTGGAGTTAATCCGATTTCCGATTCGGTTCTTCCTAAAAATTCAACTTTTTCTTAAATACAAACATACCAAACCCTTACATGTTGACTAGTAATCATTAACAAACATGTTGAACAAGTTTCATGACAATATATTTTATTTTGTAACTTTTACTACTCTTTTTCAGTAAAATGCCATAAAGTTTATTTTCTACCTTTAAAACATCAGAAATCTTGTTATACCTTTAATTAGATCACGAGATAATGACCTACCTCCTCACAACACTTATATGAAACATAGCACAATACCTTTCGGAAACATAGAATACGGGAAAACGAAACTTTACATATAAATACCATTTACTATTAAATCCGTTTTCTACAATATTATGTATTTACACAAATCTTTGCAAAGCGCCGTTACAACCCATTTGGGGAACCCGTTCGGGATGGAGCGGATTATCGCACATCCTCAGGCTTAGTAGTGCGAGATACAGACCTCCGCAAAGAGCATTCGGTCTCGAGAGATTTAAAATACAAATATCTTAAGAAAATGAGATTTCTAGAAATATAATAGATTAAATTATTTTATATAAATATGTATCATCAAAATATCCATTTTTATGATAATATAAATATTCCAACTTTTCCAAATCAAAAGAATCACTTTAGATGATAATACCATGAAATTCTATACATTTCCAATATTACAATTAAATACCCTATATTATGAAAATAGGTTTCGTTCACTAGAAATGTCACATATATAAAATCTACATCTATGATAACTCTTAAGACGATAATTAAATACTTGGGTGTATTTTGAAAACTATACAAAAGTATTTTTACATAAAACCCCTCAAATTTTATAAATTACAATAAGGACTCTAGTAAATATAGGTTTAAGCGGGACTAGTCTCTTGAGCCTCGGGGAGCCGGAGATATGGGTGCTTGCCTATCTAAGGTAGACAACTTATTAACACGGTAATCGTCTTTGAAAAATACACAAATCATGCCGCCCATGTACAGCGATTACCAATAACACCAAAACCTAATTCAGGACTTCAATTTCTTTTCTAATTGTTCTAACTCAGACTGAGTCTCATTATAATAATCTGACTTGAATATGATTCAAGTACAATCTACAACTATAATTCAATATAAATCCATGAATACATATATTCAATCTATATTGACCGAACCGAACCATGGATATACTTCCATTTACATGATTCCCCAGTTACATCCATTTACTGATATCATGGTTTCGGTAAGTCATCCAATTATACAATCTATATTACAAGACAATACAAGTTGCAATATAATACAACAATATAATCAAGACATCGCGGGGTTTAAGGGGTAGATTGATACGGAAGGTGTTAGAAGTGGCACGGGACAGCAACCATAAGACGTAATTGCATCCATGCCGTTGTTCCGTGGTATTATCGACGGAGCCTTGTACTTCCATTTGTATTAGTCTCTGGCATATAGAGACTCCTCTCGTATACACTGGCATTCTTCTGTACCAAGTAACAAACAACAACGTTAACAATGATAATACAACTTTAAAAACTACACACACATTCTCTCTCTCTCTGTCTATTCTATTTCTCCCTTATCTTTGGGACTTACCGAGCGATTTGTTCGCTGACGACATTCTCTTTCTTTCTTCTTTGAATGTCGTCAGGTGATTCGGACCTTCCAGAGATCGAGCCTAGCACTGAAGACTTAGACCAGTTTATTGAAGATGCCGAGCTGTAGTTACACTTGTACACATTTCAGTACTTTCTATTTCTTTTATGCCACTGTTTAGGCATTGCTTTCATTCAGATATATTTATTTTTCCATGTATTGTACAAAAGAATGTTAATAAATAAAGTTGCTGTTTCATTACATTTGGCTCTTGTGTACATTTCTTTTATATTGCTTAGATACGCTTAGCGTATTTACTTCAGAGTAAATACGTAGCGGCCAGTCGCGTCCCCTTCGCCGTACACTAGGAAGCGGGGCGTGACAGGTTTTGTTGGCGGCCCATGCAGGTCAGAGCTGTATGGAACCCTACCATGCAGTTCTGTTCTGTGTGAACAATCTAAGCAATATAACACAAGAATCAGCAACTAAAACATTATTTACAATTCACATTCCTTGAATCTTATTCCTTGAATCTTATCATTTCATATACTTTGAATCTGTTCTAACCCAAAATTCCCGTATCTCTTTTATAATCTTACCAAAACCTTCGCATTCTTTAGTTCCTTCACATATTTTTCATACACTATCAGTACTTCAGTCACCAACTTTTCATGAATCTGTTACACTTTCCTTTTACAAATCTTGAGGATGAAATTTTTATAAAGAGGGTAGAATGTAACAACCATAAACTTTCTGTACAACTTTTCAAAAAAATATAGAAAGGGGTGTTCCCCTCTGAAAGACGCGGCGGAGACGCGATGTACGTCTTGCCTGAAATTCGGGACAGATACTAATTGGTGCTATCCGTCCACCTCTCCGAAGATGCCAAGTTGATTTATGGCACCATGTATCAAAGGTTTAAACGGATGCGGCCGATGTAGCAGACTTCGTCAGATTTCCCCTCATTTGAGGGGTTTTTGATTGTGGGGACGCTCTTCCCTGCAGGCGCAAGCCCCTGCAGTTAATCACGCTACTGCATCGCGGTAACAACTTTCTCCTTCTCCAGATGGTCACTTCGTGTCGTAGGTGTTTGTTTTGTGTTTGGTTGCCCGTGGATTGTATACGGAGACTAAGTTATGTTGCCGCCCGTAGGGCGTGGACTAGTCCAAATCCGTATCTTTCTTAGATTTGGGTTTTGGGGGTTTGGGTTTAAGGATACGTTAGCCTTATTTGAGACTAAGATCAACTTAAACATTTGTTAAGGATACGTTAGTCTAATTTTAGACTAAGATCAACTTAACGGGATCGTTTAGATCCGACAAGAGAGCAATTGGGCTCTGTTGTTTAGTTTAGTGACATTGCGGTCGGTAATTAGTTTAAGGACATTACGGTCCATTGTTAGTTTAGGGACATCTCGGTCCAATGTTAGTTTAAAGATATCGCGGTCGAGGTTAAGGATATCATACTCCGTGAGTTTAAGGACCTCACAGTCCGATGTTAGTTTAAAGACATCGCGGTCGAGGTTAAGGACATCATAGTCCGTGAGATTAAGGGCCTCACAGTCCGATGTTAGTTTTAAGACATTACGGTCGAGGTTAGGGACATCATAGTCCGTGAGTTTAAGGACCTCACAGTCCGATGTTAGTTTAAAAACATCGCGGTCGAGGTTAAGGACATCATAGTCTGTGAATTTAAGGACCTCACAGTCCGATGTTAGTTTTAAGACATCACAGTCGAGATTAAGGACATCATAGTCCGTGAGTTTAAGGACCTCACAGTCCGATATTAGTTTTAAGACATCACGGTCGAGGTTAAAGACATCATAGTCCGTGAGTTTAAGGACCTCATAGTCCGATGTTATATGTGGTTGTTGGGACCCGTCACCTCTCTGACGACGTTGAGGAATTATAACGATAAATATCAGAGGAGTGAAGAGATGTACCCTCGAACCAAGGTGAGTTGGTTGAAAGAGCAGATGTGCTCAATTCAAAAACAAGTTGAGGACTTATGGCTAAAATTGGGCCAAGTCCATTTAAAATGTTTTAACATTTTATTTTTTTGCTCTGGCTATTAAGCCTTTATTTGGGCTCAGCCTTTTTAATAATGCTAGGCATTGGGCACTGACATTTTTATCTTGTATTGAATGCATAGCATTCATCAGAAACAAAGTTTGTTCTGACAGTGCGCCACGTGGCGCGTCAGGCACGTTGCGCCAGTCAAAGAGCGCACTGCGCTTCTGTCGGGTAGCGCACACGAAGAGGACAAGTGTCGCGCTTAGCGCTAAGCGCTAGTTTGTTAGCGCATTGCGCTTTTAATTTATGAGCACATTGCGCTAGTCCGTTGGCGCACCAGTGAGTGACACGTGGCGCGCTGGACGCTGAGCGCCATCCCATGAGCGCAGTGCTCTATTTTAGAAGCGCAAAGCGCAGATTGTGTCTCTGGTTGACACGTGGCGGGTTTTGGCGCTAAGCGCCGGTCCAATGAGCGCAAGGGCGCAATTCATGAGTGCAAGGCATTTTTCAATAGTGCAAAGCGCATATGATCAATTTTAAGATTAAAGAACAGATTTATGTTCTTCAAAGGAGGTTTTGCCTCAAGATCCAAGAACAAAAGTTCTTGTTTTTATAAAAGGCTCTGCTTTTATAGATCAAAAGATCTGTGAATGAAGTATTTTACTTCATTTTATTATTTTATGATTAGATCTTTGATCTTTTCTTTTTTATTAAAGACCTTGGTCTTTTTCTTATATCTCTGATCTTTTTAGAAGATGGTTCTTCTTTTTACGGGATGGTTTCATCGCTATTATTCAAGAACATAGTTCTTTTTACCTTGAAGATGAAGAAAAATCTTCTTTTTTCTAAGAGCTTTCTCTTCTTTTGCAGAGGGTTTATCTCTTCTTCTTTTTTGTATGTATTCTCTATCTCCCTTTAGACTTGAAGTCTAGGGTCCTTTATATTGGGCCAAATGATTTGTTAAATCAGTTTTAAGAGATCTTTCTCTGCTTGATTTGGGAATATTTCCCACCATTGGATCTTTGATCCTAATGCTTCTGTTTTACAGAAGATAATCTTCTTGTTTTAATAAGATTGAAAAATCTTTCCATAACAGAATTTTAGTTCTGATTAATTAATAATTTATTATTAGTAGATCTTTTGATCTGACGGTGGGGGAATTTTTAATTCCAGCGCTGGCACACCTTGTGCTGGCGCACCTTGCGCCAGCGCACCTATGTTCAACATGTGGCGAGCAGCGCAGAGCGCAGCGCAACTGCGCTAGCGCACCCGTGTTTGACACGTGGCGCGCAACACAGAGCGCTGGATCTGAAGCGTTGCTTCAACTTAAATTTTGAATTTTGAAACGAAGCTTTGCTCTGATTGGGGAAACAAGGAGTATTTTTGCCTGAGCACAAGTTATAAGTTTGTTTTTCTTTTTAATAGCAAGAAGGAGTTTGTAGCTCATTGGTAAGACCTTGCACTGCTGAACCAAAGCACCAGAGTTCAAATCTCATCACCCACATTATTTTTAATATTGTTTTCTTTTAAAATTTTAGAAGTCCAAGGGTCTATACGTGCATAACTCATAAAAACCCCACTACACATGTAAAACAAAATGACCCAGGGGCTACACCAAGCGACGAGGGACACGTGGCGGCGAGCCCCAGCCCGACTCGGGCCGGCGACTCGGTCGACTCGGCCCTCCGCCGCCTGCCGGACTTGGCTGGATCGCCGATTGTCCAACATGAAAGTTCTGCCTCTTGGTCTTCCCTAAACCCCTGTACACTTTAAATTTCCTGCAATTTAACAGAGCTCTTTAAAATCCCATTAAACCATATTTTTATTATAATTTTTATTACATTTTCAATTCACCCTTTCACCTACTCTAACCCTAGCCTTACCCTATAAATATCATCCCTAAACACACACCCCTCACTCACAAATTCTGTCCAAACACTCAAGAAAACTCTATAGAACTTTTGTGTACAAGTGGAGTTAGCGAAGGGCGAAATTCCGGAGATCTTCCGACGACGACCCTAAGAGCTCCCGGCGACGAAACAACGCACCGACAAATCCTACGTTTTCCTCTCCCTCTTCTCTAACCTCTAAACCAGTAAGTCCCTTCTTCCTCTTCACCTTGCTATTCTAAAAACATGTATTTCTAAAACCCGACGGAATCAGAGTTAATCCGATTTCCGATTCGGTTCTTCCTAAAAATTCAACTTTTTCTTAAATACAAACATACCAAACCTTTACATGTTGACTAATAATCATTAACAAACATGCTGAACAAGTTTCATGGCAATATATTTTATTTTGTAACTTTTACTACTTTTTTCAGTAAAATACCATGCAGTTTACTTTCTACCTTTAAAACATCATAAATCTTGTTATACCTTTAATTAGATCACAAAGTAATGACCTACCTCCTCACAACACTCATATGCAACATAGCACAATACCTTTCGGGAACATAGAATACGGGAAAACGAAACTTTACATATAAATACCATTTACTATTAAAACCGTTTTCTACAATATTATGTATTTACACAAATCTTTGCAAAGCGCCGCTACAACCCATTTGGGGAACCCGTTCGGGATGGTGCAGATTATCACACATTCTCGGGCTTAGTAGTGCGAGATGCAGATCTCCGTAAGGAGCATTCGGTCTCGAGAGATTTAAAATACAAATATCTTAAGAAAATGAGATTTCTAGAAATATAATAGATTAAAATTATTTTATATAAATATATAAAAATATGTATCATCAAAATATCCATTTTTATGATAATATAAATATTCCAACTTTTCCAAATTAAAAGAATCACTTTAGATGATAATACCATGAAATTCCATACATTTCCAATATTACAATTAAATACCCTATATTATGAAAATAGGTTTCGTTCACTAGAAATGTCACATATATAAAATCTACATCTATGATAACTCTAAAGACGATAATTAAATACTTGGGTGTATTTTGAAAACTATACAAAAGTATTTTTACATAAAACCCCTCAAATTTTATAAATTACAATAAGGACTCTAGTAAATATAGGTTTAAGCGGGACTAGTCTCTTGAGCCTCGGGGAGCCGGAGATATGGGTGCTTACCTATCTAAGGTAGACAACTTAACAACGGTGTTATCAACACGGTAGTCGTTTTTGAAAAAGACACAAATTCTGCCGTCCATGTGCAGCGGTTACCGATAACACCAAAACCTAATTCAGGACTTCAATATCTTTTCTAATTGTTCTGACTCAGACTGAGTCTCATTATAATAATCTGACTTGGATATGATTCAAGTACAATCTACAACTACAATTCAATATAAATCCATGAATACATATATTCAATCTATATTGACTGAACCGAACCATAGATATACTTCCATTTACATGATTCTCCAGTTACATCCATGATTCTCCAGTTATATCCATTTACTGATATCATGGTTTTGGCAAGTCATCCAATTATACAATCTATATTACAAGACAATACAAGTTGCAATACAATACAACAATACAATCAAGACATCGCAGGGTTTAAGGGGTAGATTGGTACGGAAGGTGTTAGAAGTGGCACGAGACAGCAGCTATAAGACGTAATTACATCCATGCCGTTTTTCCGTGGTATTATCGACGGAACCTTGTACTTCCATTTGCATTAGTCTCTGGCATATAGAGACTCCTCTCGTATACACTGGCATTCATCCGTACCAAGGTACAAACAACAGATTTAACAATGATAATACAACTTTGAAAACTATACACACACACTCTCTCTCTCTCTGTCTATTTTATTTCTCCCTTATTTTTGGGACTTACCGAGCGATTTGTTCGCTGACGACATTTTCTTTCTTTCTTCTTTGAATGTCGTAAGGTGATTCGGGCCTTTCAGAGATCGAGCCTAGCACTGAAGACTTAGACCAGTTTATTGAAGATCCTGAGCTGTAGTTACACTTGTACACATTTCATTTCAGTACTTTCCATTTCTGTTATGCCACTGTTTAGGCATTGCTTTCATTCAGATGTATTTATTTTTCCATGCATTGTACAAAAGAATGTTAATAAATAAAGTTGTTGTTTCATTACATTTGTCTCTTGTGTACATTTCTTTTATATTGCTTAGATACGCTTAGCTTATTTACTTCATAGTAAATACATAGCGGCCAGTCGCGTCTCCTTCACCGTACGCTTGGAAGTGGGGCGTGACATATGTGCATTGGGCGCGTCCCATCGGGTGCGAGAACACCAGCGCCCCGTCGCGTCAGCCAACCAGCGCCAGACACGTGGGCTGGTGCTTCGACGAACGTACGCACGAATCGGCACCTCCTCTTTAATGCGAGATCTCTTCCCTGATCCGCTGACGTCACCAAGAAAATACAACTAATCGCCCGGGAATACGCACTGACGATATCTTCAAATAAGAGCTTACCCCGGGTGACCGGTCAGACCACTCTCGACCCGATCCATGAATGGGTCAAGACGAGATTGGGGGGCTAATGATGAGGCTCGATACCGGTGATTCCCCAGATCATATCACGTGGCAGATGACGTGTCCCAGAGCTTATGAGAAAGGATCAAAATCGGTACGTTGGAAGCATACCCCGGGCCTTCGACCCGAGGATGTTCCCGACCTTCGATGGCCTTCCAGACCACTCCTACGATCACCTTACAAACGACCATCAGCTCGCCTCGGAGCTCTCCCGCACACTGAGTTCCCTCAGCCCTCCAGCTCGCCTTCGAGCTATCGCATATCCAAGATGCCTCAGCTTCCCGCTCTGTTCACGAGCCTCTTGCCGAGCTTATCTTCCCCGGTCTCATCGACCGACCCATAGCACCGATCACAGGCGTCTCCGCTACGGTTCCGCGAATCTCGCCAGACACGAGATATCCGCCGCCCATGATCCCGCGTTCCGCGCCATCACGTTCCCCCATTAACGAGCACATATCGCCATTAATGGTGAATCCCGCCTGTTACGCGGGCGTAACGCCAGGGGCGTGACGGCCGGCGTGAATCTCGCGTCTGCCTGCCCATGGCTGCCACTATATAAACCACTCTCTCAGACGACTCAGGTAAGCCAATTTTACCCTAATAGACCGTTACTCTGCCAAAATACCCCGTCTAACTTAAAGTCGGAGGGTCCTCGATGGCAAAACCACCCCGGGACTTCCTTGCATGTAGCTCGGCCTCAATCACATAAAGCCCATTGAGATCCACATGCTTCAGGAGGTAACCCTCCAACTCAATCTCAGTTATTCATCAACGCTCATTGCAGATCAACGGAAGGTAACATCTGAAGGAGATCCAGAGATCCATCAGATTGTAACCAATATTTATTGATGGCTTGTTGGGTCTTTTTAGAGATATGATCGTCTAATTTTCCTTTAGTACTTCCTTTTGTTGTTTAAAGTTGAATTTAAGCACTTTATATATAGGGGTTTTGATCGATCATCATCACAAAGGATGTTTGTGCCAATAAATCACTACATATGTATTTTGTGAGATTAACCCAAAAAATGTACCATAACTATTTATCTTATTTTTCTCTCACTATTTACTCGCTCCTCTCTTTTTAAAGGGTAAGAACACAATATCCATGTATGGTTTTATCTTATTTATCTCTTGTTTACATTCATGTAGACTAGATAACCGATGGTCCTAAAATATTATTTCTAGAAGAGCAGGACAAGATATGATATTCAAAAGATATATTACAAAGTAAATACATACAAGACTAACAAGGGCGCCTGCGCAATCCACAGGTACGAAGTCCAAAATAAAAGAAAATCATAATAATTTAAAAATTTATTGTTATACGATTTGTAGGTTGTAATATCTTATATTTTTTCATATTCAAAATATAGGAAGGAGTAACTTGTAAATACTTCAGTATTTTTTCAGCTTTTTAATATTTCGTAGCTATAACATGTGAAAATCACGAAATTTTAAAAGATATAAAAAAAAAATTCACTAATTTGCAAGTTACGACACGCAAGAATCACAAGATATTAAAAAATCCCAAAATTTTAATATTTTGTAAGCTATAACAAACGAATTTGATGTAAATTTTAAAATATAAAAAAATTAGTCTTCGATTTTCCAATAATTTGTTTGCTATAGCAAAAAAAAAACATTAAATTCCCAAAAATAAAGTATTTTTCTCTGGTTTTCAGTATCTTATGTGATATTGCATAAAAAAATTGCAAAAAAAATCCAAAATAAAAAAACTATCCAATCTCTTCCTTTTTCAATATTATGTATGTAATAGCACACGAAAATCACGATATTTCCAAAAAACCTTGAAGTTTTTCTATTTTCTTCGGTTTTGTAATATTTTGCATGCTCACATGGCAATCGCGAAATTTACAAAAAATCCCAAAACTATTTATTTTCTTTATATATACAATATTTTTCAGCTACCACACAAAAATTTCGTAATTTTCAAAATTCTCAATCTTTTCCGGTTATTTTCGGTTTTCTAATATTTTGTTTGTTATATATAGCACACAGATAGCGAAATTTTCAAAAAAAAAATCAGTTTTCTTCGATTTTTTAATATTTTGCATAACACATGAAAATTACGATTTTTTCAAAATCTCAAAATTTTCTGTTTTTTCAAAATTTTGTTTGGCACGTGAAAATTGGGAAATCTTCAAAAATCCCAAAATTTATGTTTTTTTTTAAAATTTTCAATATTTTGCATGCTATAGCACACGAAAATCGTATTTTTTATATATTCACAAAAAGATTGGTTTCTATGAATTTTCAATGTTCTTTGTTTGCTGTAAGAAAATCGTGAAATATTCAAAAATCTTGATATTTTCTACTTATTTATTTTTTCAATATAGCATGTAAAAATCACAAACTTTTTCAAACATATCAAAATTTTCAGTTATGTTCAGTTTTTTAATACACACAAATAGCACGAAATTTTAAAAAATATATAAAAGAATTTTGTTTTTTTCTCAGTTTTACAATTTTTACGCGAAAATCACGAAAATTTAAAAATATCAGAAAATTTCGGTTTTTAATTATCTTGTTTGCTATATATAGCATGATAATTACAATATTATTAAAAAATCCTAAAATTTTATGTTATCTCCGGTTTTTCCGACATTCTGTCTGCTGTAATAAACAAAAATCGAAATTTTTTCAGAAATCTCAAAAAAAAATCACGTTTTCTTTTTTCATTAATTTGCATGAATATATAGCACATGAAAATTGCAAAATTTTTCGAAAAATCTATTTACTTCCTTTTCTCATTATTTTGCATGCGAGCACACGAAAATCATGAAATTTCAAAAATCTCAGAATTTTCTGTTTTGTTTTTCGGTTTTCAACATTTTATTTGGTCATACTTTTGGAACTTCCAGATATCAACGATATAAAAGGTTATGTGAAGTAAAAGAAGAAAAATCGTCGATTGCTACGAAGAAACTAACAGAACAAAGAAATCTAGTCTAAGAGACTGAGATTCCAGATGGCTAGAAACCCGTGACAACACACGGAAACCACGAAAATTTGTAAAATTCCAAAGTTTCTTGCTTTCTTCAAATTTCTAATATTTTGCATGCAGCACACGACAATCGCGAAATTTTCAAAATTGTCAAACTTTGCTGCTTTCTTTATTTTTCAATATTTTGTGTATTATAACATAAAAAATCGCAAAAATCTTCAAATATCTCAAGAATTTTCATCTTTCTTTGATTTTTCAATATATTTTGTTGTTAGTATATGAAAATCATGAATTTTTCAAAAGTATCAATATTTTCTGTTTTCTTTTGTTTTACTATATTTACATGCTATACAGCACAAGGAAATAACAAAATTTTCCAAATCCCAAAATTTTTCCGTTTTCATTTATTTTTCGATATCATGCATACTATATAGCACATGAAAATAGCGATTTAATATCAAAATTTTCCGTTTACTTTAGTTTTTCTATATATTTCTTTTTCAATACCAAACGAAAATTGCTGAAATTTTAATCTCAAAAGCAATATTTACTATTCTTTTAATATATTGCATACTATTATAGCACATAAAAATTGTCTAATTTTTCAATATTTTACCGATAAAACCCAAGTAACAAGAGAGAAAATAGAAAGAGAACTTACATGACTCAAATGTAGTAAAAAAATTAAATAGGAGCCAGATAACAATTTTTCTACTAAATTCCAAGCTATATAAGAAATTATTATAAGGAATATTCTCTCTTACAGCTTTTACATATGTTATATAAACTGAACGATGTCAAAAAAAATATCCAGGTTGAAAATTTTGAATAGATGTTTGTCAGTTATCCCAAAAAAAATATATCAGGATAAGAACCAAGCAGACCAATTGTAGTCAACCGTCATCCATTATTCTCAGATGTTAAATGATAGATGGCTACAAAAATCCCTCACATGAACACTAACTCCACCTCTATACATGGAAAATTATTCAATCTCAAATATAATAATAATCATCACAAATATTGGAAATAGACAGAAATGATCAAGAAATCCGGGGAAAAAACCCTATAAGATTTTCCAAAAAGCATGATGTAAATATAACAATAAAGATTTCAAAGATGTCAAGCATTTCTTTGTGTTCAAATATCTGCATTCTTCATGTTTGCATATCATTTGTAATACTACAATTATTTCAAATGTGCAGATATAAAAGCTCTTTGCTCTTTTAATACACCGGTTGATTAAAAAGACTCCAACAAAAACACAAGCCACTAAGAAATTCCACATAAGATGGTACAAAATCCGAACCACAAAAACTAAATATCTATCATCTAAGAGAACATCCAAAATCTGAATTATAAATATTCATAAAATTGCAAGTCGATTGAAAATTTGCTCCGCTGGGTCTTGTATTTGTCTTCTGGTCTACGTCTGGAAATGATCACCTGGTAACTCTGTAGGACTGCAAGGAAGAGGGAAGGAGTTCGTATTAATCACGCAGAATTGCAAATTGGTTTTTGTTGGCAATTAGAAAGGAAGAAATTATCAAAATATATCATAGGCCAACAAAAGTAAGGAGACAGTGTTAAGAGTACCGAGGGGAGGAGTTCGTATTAATCACGCAGAATTGCAAATTGGTTTTTGTTGGCAATTAGAAAGGAAGAAATTATCAAAATATATCATAGACCAACAAAAGTTAGGAGACAGTGTTAAGAGTACCTTCGCGGTCTTCAATAGATCGCTAGCTGTGGCATTGTTTTTGAAGCGGTCACGAACAGGCTGCAAGTTGTGAGAACATGACATTTTGAAGCATCAACACAATAAATTATATATAGAAGTAAATTATATGCCAAAATATAAAGTTCTCGAGCATAATAGAATTTTAGTAGACAAAAAACTTAGAATGAAACAGAACGATACAGCTTGAGATACTTCTACAAAAGGAAACGGTACCCAAAGCGTCCCTGTATAATTCACCCTACAATAATAGGAACTCTATCTCACATTAAATATTTGGATTCACTTTATGTCACATCACTTTATTTGATATGCAACACCGAATGAGCTAATATTGTCACGTTAACATCACTGTAGGGTGGGAAAGCCCTACAATAACAATTTAGGCTTCGATTCCCCAACTAGAGGAGGAAATTGGTCTATAATATCCTGCAGGATGCACACAACCTTGGATCATACAGATACGTCAGTTTTGGAAAGACTGATGAAGAAACACGGGAATGTTCCCAAGCTCTTACTTTGTTTCAACAAGCAACGGGGCAGATGTTATACAAAGCGAAGTCTGTAACCAAGATGAATCTCGATAATTCTACTTTGGATGAAGTGGTGATGGTGAAGTCTGCACTTGGGCTGGAAGCGTCGGATGAAAACTTCGTGTACCTGGGAGTCCCAATATGTTCGAGAACAACAAAAATGTTGCAATTCAGCGGTGTAATTGACAAGATGGAAGAAATGTTATTGGGATGGAAAGTCTAGAAATATTGTGTTCCCTGGAAGGCCCACGTTGGTGAAATCAGTTCTTAGTACATTGCCAAACTATACCATTAGATCAAGGCATGTTCCTTAAGCGTGTTTAAATCAAATCGATAGAACTATGCGTGTATTCTTATGGGGCCCGGGAAATTTGAGCTTGATAAATTGGAAGATGGCTTACTCGCCAAATGAAGGAATGGGATTGCGGGACAGCAAAGCAATTTACTCTGCCCTAACAGCCATACAGGCTAGTAAAATCATATTACAGCCAGGAAATCTTGGGCTAAACTTGTAACGGCTAAATAAGGGAACCCATGCTACAGAGCTCAAAGCAGGAATGCCTCGGCAAGTTGACTGGCAGTGACAAAAGTAATGCCCAGAATTTCAAGATCAACAAATTGGAGTTTAGGGAATGGCAGAAGAATCCGGTTTTGGTTTGATAGGTAGTTAAGGGAGAAAGCTTTGTGTTTGAATCCATTGATATTAAATTCATAGATGTAAGGACGGTGGCGGGTATATTGCAGTCCCTGAATTTATGTTGTTGCCGCAGTCATTGCAAGAAGAGATGCTACCGTTATCGGATAATAGTTCTGAACAGCCGCAGTGAAACAACAGAGAGGCATACGCCATACATTGTTCGAAAAGGGTATAATTTGTTTACCAACACGACTAGCAGAGGAACAAGAGCTACAATTCCAGAAAAAAATCAAAGTTAGCAAGATGAGTGCGGTGGTTTTGTCCTTAGGAGAAAGATAACAACTGCGAATTGGTTGACTCGGTAAGGAAATGCAAGTAGATGCTCTGTACAAAATGTGTGGAGGCAATGTCGAAACTATGGAGCACTAGTTCCAGGACTATGAAAGTTTGAGAAGATATTGGAGGGTGACGAGAGTCATTGCAACACGGGGGAAGATTAAAATTGAACCAGTTGAGGTTAATGGAATTAATCGTTTAATATGGCGAGAGGAAAAGAGCGGGCAGAAATTTCATATCATCCAGATAGTGTTGGCATATCTGTGGCAATGGTGAAAGACTAGGGATCGGGCAAGGATGAAGAATGAACAATAGCTGGAATGTGATTGAAGAAGCCAAAATTTATTTATCCCAATTGCACCATGAGATTCGACTACAAGTACTGTCATTGACACAAACCCAATGCGCACACAACTAGTTTCTGTGTTACCACTCCAGCAAACATGTCCTGCAAAATTTACTTATATTTTGGTAAAATGCAACGGAAATCCTGCGTAAATTGTCCTTAGAAGAGTAGACCATGTGAGAGCAAAAGGCAGTATATATTCTACCTTTTGCTTAACTCCTATTCTCAGAATTCACAAAAATGAATTGCCCTTAGACCAGAGAATAAATGAAAATTAATTAGTTAAGTGTCAAAAGACGATTAAATATTTAAAACATAGCAAGGAGAATAAATAAAATAAGAAAATAATAGAAAGTAATTACCTGCAACATCTGATTTAACGCTTTAGAGAGAGTGGGTTTTACATCATCTGGATGCAGTGCACCGCTCCTGTAGTCCACAATTAGTTCCTCCATTTTGTTAAAAGTTCTGAGAAATGATGCAAAAATGCCCGGTCAATAACAGATCTACGCATAATACTGGAAATAGGATAATCAACAAGACAAAAATGCCATCCAAATTGTTGGGGTCAAAAATTATACCCCCATTGACCAAGTCAAAGTCAAGGGCCCAAGCCCAATTCAAGCGGGTCCGAGCCCAAGCCGAGCCCGAGCAAGGTGGGGAAGCCGGCCTCATAACCAAGAGAAGAAAGAATTATACGATTAATAAATTTAATGTATTTTCTTTTTAGATTTAATATATTTGTTTTAGAAAGGGCAGGAAAAAAAGCCAAATAATTGTAAAAGCCCATGGTTTATGTGTAAAAATGAAAGCACATTAGCATGGATGGGGCAAATGCCAAAATTTTAAAGCCCTAAGGGCCCAAGTGTAAAATGCAAAGCCTATATAAAGGCTATCATGAGATAATAATGCAGATTCTCCTCTAAAAAAATTAAGGTTTTGGAAGCCGTCATCTTTCCTCTCTTTTTCTCACGTAGGTTCTCCTCTTCGTAGAAATTTTTTTTCTTTGAGAAGCAAAGGGGATCTCTTGGCTTTTCCTTTCTTCATTCATGTAGATCCAATGAATAAAGAAGCAAGAAGGGAAGAAGTCGTCTCCAAAGGACATCAAATAAATTTCTCTTGGCTGCGAGATCCAAAGATCTAAAGATCTGTCAAAAAATATATGTTAATAAATAACAATGATATAGAAGCGTGCGCTTCGCATCTCGAAAGCTGAAGCTTTTTGAAAGATTGGTCTTTCATTATTAGGGTTCGCCCTATGCAAATCGGCGCTAGCGCCAAGGGCACTCTCCGTCAACTTGCGCACTTGTGCTACGTGCAACTCACGCGTGCATGCGCTAGAGGCACCTTTTTTCAATTTGAGCACTTGTAATACGTGCAACTCACGTGTGCATGCACCGGAGGCACCCTTTTTCAATCTGCGCACTTGTGCTACATGCAGCTCACGTGCGCATGCGCCAGAGGCACTTTTTTCAACATGCGCACTTGTGCTACGTACAGCTCACGTGCGCATGCGCAAGAGACGCCTTTTGCTAATTTGCGCCAGCGGCACGTGTAACAAACGTGCGCATGCGCTGATGCCAGCACCAAGGACGTCTCTTGTAAACTTGTGCGGCGGCACGTGCAACACACGTGCACCAACGCTTACACACTTGGGCACCGAACTATAAGTTAGGACTTAGCAAAATTTATCAAGCGTCAAAGTTTAAGCTTCGTGGAAGTCAAGTTCCCAGCAAATAATGCTTTCCACCCTGCTAGAGTCCTGCTAACTCATTTGACCCCCAGCCCGCTATCCGGGTAGCGGTACCCCAATCAACTATGCAAGGCCCCCGACATGTCCAAACACCTTCAAATTTGTTTTCAAACGTAATACGCGCACATTGCATATTGAGTTTGAATAATCGTGCGACCCGTTAATCGGAGGTTCTCTCGTTCTGGAGCGAGAGGTAATTAACGGCAGTTTAGTCCGCAGATGCCGGAGATTACGATCCCCACGATCACTAAAGCCCTGCCTACCCTAAGCAGAGGGAATCTATATACGCCTAACAAACGAGCACATTCCTATCTAAATAAGGTGTCGAAAAACACTCCATAGATTCTGGGACGCCCGGTGGGACCTCATCTCTCCTTCCATATTTCGGTTCAAACGTTCACGCGAACTCGATTAATATATATGTTGATTGTTTGTACTGAAATCATGCTTCTTTGTGCATATTAGCAACTTCGCAATCTCAAATTCAACGACAATGTCTCTCAAGACAAACTCGATTTCATATACAACTCTAATCACATACGTGGTCAAGACGAATGTACATGTGATTCTCCCGGCAAATCTTATGAGTCAATGGGAGGAGCCGACGCGTCAATGCTCCTGTTGCGGAGGCCTCATCAAGCAAAGTAGCTAAACCAACCCCGAAGGGCAGGAGGCCAAATGTGGTGGTCGCGAAGGCAGCCTTACTCAATCGCAAATCCTTTTTTGAACGTCTCTCTGTTGCTCCTGCTGGAGGCAAGATTGTAGAAATAGAAGAAATCATAAGACATCACGGGCAAGCTCAAGCGATGCCCTTGACCACTGCACGACCGGACGTCTTCTCAAGACTCTCCATCAACCGACCTGCGGCGATTTCCCGAAAAGCAAATACCCGCCAAGCTCTCAAGGCGAAGAAATTAAAGCAGAAGTGGCTCAAATATAGAGCTAACAAAAGGGCTAGGGCTAGGGCTTCGGCTAAGTTGGATTTCGTGAAGTTCCAGGAGCTAGATCGCCCCGTGATAAAAGCCGAATCAGTCATGAAAGTCCGCAACTCCTTCGAACCCTTAAAGTGGATTCTGAAGAATGCCATGATCGCCAAAATCAAGAAAACAACGATTCAAATGGTGCTACGAAGAGATGTGTCCAAGCTCTAAAATAGAAAGCATGACACCATTTCTTCGAGAGTCTACCAAGCACTCCGGGCCGCGTGCAAGCAAATGGGGAAAAGTCAGAAAAGGTGTATTGATGCCACCCTAAAACCCAGTCAAGCTGACCATCTTTAGTCGTTTGTCCTTCCCCGAAGAAGAAGGGCCACGACGACGGTTCGGAAGGTCGGCCACCAACGATGAAGATATGGCTGGATACATGGTCCACACTGTCTATATGGCAGGCATGCGCAGCAAGAGTAAGGATAGGGCCACCACATCCCAAACCCAATCCGGTTTGCATGTGGATGCCATTTCCTAAGATCAGCTTCCTCCGGAAGAAAACGAAAATCCTTTCGTTGAGGCTGATAAACAGAAAGAGCCCTCAGCTCATGAGGAATCTGGTTCAGACAGCGAAGAGGAGCCGATTTTTCTCCCTAAGACCGCAGAGCAGCAGCTTATCGAAGAACTCCAGAAGCAGCTCAGAAATAAAGATAAGGAGATGCCAAGCTCTACTCAAAAATTGATAATTTAACAAACGTCGTTTTGCAGCTCACGGCCCAAGTTGCCTTCAGCCGCCTAATTAAGCGCAGATATCTGCTCATAAGCCAGGTGACAATAACCCAAAGCAGCTGACGCCTGTTCCATTAAGTCCGAAAATAGGCGAGCCGCGTAAAAGTCGGCCACATTCCGCCTCAGGAAATGTATTGACCATCGATGATAGCAACCTATTGACGCAAGACCAGATCATAGATTTGGTCACCAACAAAGTCAAAACATTGATGGCCGAAACCGAAGCAAATAAAGATGCTGGCAGTAGTGGGAGACCGTACCCTGCACGGTATAATCTTATAGAGTTTTCCAGCGGTTACATCATTTCTAAATTCGGAAGATTCGATGAGACTAGAAATGCAAAATAGCATATTGCCCACTTTAAAACATCATGCGGGAATACTGGGGGCAATGATGCGCTCCTTCGACGGTTCGTTAATAGCTTGACCGATATTGCTTTCGACTGGTACGCAAGCATACCGAAGGGCTCCGTTATTACGTTTGCCCAAATGTGATCTCTGTTCCGGCAAAAGTTCACGAGTATTAGGGATAAAATCACCATTGCGGATCTTGTGAGGACCAAGCCAGAGAAAAACAAAAGCAACACAGAATTCATAATCCGATGGCCCAATCTCATTGTCAAGTGCGAGCCGTTGTTAGAGCAAGACCAATTCGTCAGTCTACTCATCGAAAATCTCAGTAATTGGATGGTTTTGAATTAGGCAATTTTAATAAAATATTAATAAAAATAGACCGGTTTTAAAAATTGTTACAAATGTAGGCCACTTTTGGCAACTAGACTCCAGGTCAACGCTTGGTGCTGAGTTGTTAAAAAAAAATTATGGGGTGCACCTCAGAACTGCGCCACATGAAAAATGTTTTTTGGGTCCAGTAAAATGTATAGGGCGCACTTTGAAAGTGCTCCCCATACACTAAACCCACCCTCCACATCTGTCGATCTCTCCCTCCCTCCCCTGCCTTGCGCTCCTCCGCCGCCGCCATCTTCGATTTCGCTTCCCGAGATCGGAGATCACCGCCCCCTCTACATCTCTCGATCTATCTCTCCATCCCGCCCCTGCCTTGCGCTCCTCCACCGCTACCATCTCCGATTGTAGGGTTACTAGGCACTATCACAAGGGTCTATAAGGCATCAACCATGCCCGATTTAAATTTTAGACGTGCCGAATAACCCAAAGCGAGGATCTTTGCTAGATTATTGTGGTTAAACATGCAAGTAAATATCTTTACAACTAAGAGAGAGGGATTACAACCTTTGTAGTCCGCTCTTTCGCTTCATAAGCTCTGAGTAGTAGTCCTTTTGCCGCGATCCATGATCTCCCGGACTCAAGAGAAGCTCCACAACCCGAATGATTCATGCTTACTTGAAGTCTTCCTTTTCGAAGATGATCTACCTTGAAGTTTCTTTAACTCAAGCTCTCACTCACTAATCAAGTATTAATGAAGTGAACACCCTAATCTAATTAGCTAGATTAGATGAGGATGATGAAGTAGGATTTATGCTCTCTTTTATTATCTAATTTTCACACTAATCCATCACAAAATAAAAAAACCTAGAAAGCTTTTCAAGAGCTCAAGGAAGAAGAAAAAGAATGAATAATCCTTTTGTGATGAATAATGAATTGTTATATCATTACAATTGCAACCATGGTTAAGTCAAGAAAGACTTAACCATTGTAGAGATTTAACCATGGTAAAGGGTGTGGGTTGGGTTAGGAAAATATCTCCAAAAATATCAACACATAATATCTTTGCAAGAAACAAAACAAAAGCTTTTAGAAACTTCTAGAAAAGATTAACCCAAATCAAATCCTAACCATGTTTAATCTCCACTAATCATGTTGCATTTGTAAACATAACTTGTTACAATATTATATATCACATATATAATATATTTTTGTAACAAAAGAAAATAATACAATTAACATATATCGCATATATATCAATGTATTATCCGGTGAGAAAAAGAATCAATAAAATGAGCCAATATTAGATAATGTAATGTAATATATCACATATATATTTATACATTAAATTATCGAATCAACATTTGATCCGACAATCCGGCTATATCGCATATAACCGACTAATATATCATGTACCGATACATCGAATCAACACTTGATCCGATGACCCGGCTGATATCAAATATTGCGAGAATAGAATACGGTATCTCATATCGTATTATTCTCGGTCCCGCACATATCACATATATGCTCCTACTCCGTTTTGCCCGAGTCAAGAAACCTCTGTGTAGGACTTTAAAGAATAGCCAATACGCCGGTAGCAGGTGAGGATCATATCAAACACCCACAAGCTGCAAGCGGTCAGCTAAACGTAACAGTCATCCAGGTATTGAGCGATCAGAAGATCAACAAGCAAGCCTGTACATTCTCCTGTGAATCCAATCAGTAACACTCCCGTACAGTCCGGTCTCTTCGTCTGATATGTTGCATATCTAGTCTAGGGATGGTATACGTCAGACCCCAGTAACCGATAAGTCGTGTCGATGTGAGGCTCATAACAGGTCAAGAACCTACTGATAACACTTACCAGTAGTACTCAATATCCGCCCTGGCCAGGAACTTCCAGTTATAGCCAATCGAACACAGCACAACATCAACTCCCTATACCGGGAGAGACGAAACCCCTCTTATCGTCCATTGCCTCTATGTGATTCGGGGTTGTACCCAAAAGCCACCGTTTTGCACGCCCTCTTGGACGTGGTATGATAGAAATCAAAGCACAGTAGAAATCACACAAGACTCTATGACGATCTCGGGTCTACAGACTAACCTGTACCAGTGTCACCAGAGAACTGCCATCTGACGTGAGATATAATACCATCTGGGAGTTCTCGGCGAGTCCGTCCAGTGTACCCAGTCTTCACTGAGCACCCGTACACCATCTTTGATGTCAAACATCGATGGATATGGGATCATCCATCGCCCATCATATGGGTCAAGATGCGTATACGCTAGTCTACTCTGGTGTATCGATGTCCTGTTTCGACATACCCTCGATTAGGAACAGTTATAGGATGTACTCGTTGACTACCCTGGCCCCCACTAGTATGATCTCATCATAGTCCCAGTAGTCGAGTATATATCCTAAGGGCTTTATCAACATGTGAGAGCAAGACAATAAACTAATATAAGTCAACATGTTAAGATAAAGTGAAACCAAATAGCATACTATCATGTCGAGCAAGAAAGTCATCTCTATATATATCCAAGCATCCATTATAATATACATCATATGTACAACAATGACCTCTAGGGCATATATATAACTAGCAATCTCCCACTTACACTAAGGCCAGCTGTTGTAGTATCTCATACCCAGCATCCCGAAGTCTCTCAAACTGTGTTTGGGGAATGGCCTTCGTGAGTGGATCCGCAGTGTTGTCCTTCGTATCAACTCTCATGACCTCGATCTCCCGGCGATCAACTATCTCCCGGATCAGGTGGTACCGCCTCAGAATATGTCTGGACTTCTGATGGGACCTGGGTTCCTTGGCCAAAGCCACAGCTCCATTGTTATCGCAATACAAAGGTATTGGATGCTCAATGGATGGATGCTCAATGGATGGAACCACACCAAGTTCACTAATGAACTTCTTTATCCAGACAGCCTCTTTGGCAGCATTGTTGGCAGCGATGTATTCAGCCTCCATCGTCGAGTCTGCAACGGTATCCTGTTTGGAACTCTTCCAACACACCGCCCCTCCATTGAGGGCAAAGACAAGTCCCGAGTGCGACTTAGAGTCGTCCTTTATCACTTTGGAAGCTTGAATCGGTAAAGGACTCCACCTGGAGTCTCCGTTACCATACACCAAGAACATCTCCTTAGTTCTTCTCAAGTACTTGAAAATGTTCTTCACAGCTATCCAGTGACTCTCCAGGATCTGCTTGATACCTACTCACTATACTTAGTGAGTATGCTACATCGGGTCTGGTACATAGCATCGCATACATGATAGAGCCTACTGCCGAAGCATAGGGTATCCCTTGCATGCGAGCTCTTTCCAAATCAGTCTTGGGAGACATCTCTTTGGAGAGAGTGAGTCCAGAGATCGTGGGTTGGTTCCCACGCTTGGATTCTTCCATACTAAACCTCTTTAGTATGGTGTCAATGTACCTGGATTGGGACAATCCCAGTATCCGTTTAGATCTATCTCTATAGATCATAATTCCCAGTATGCATGAGGCATCACCTAAATCTTTCATTGAGAATCTTTGTGATAAGAAGAGCTTGACTGATTGCAGCATAGGAACATCATTTCCTATCAAGAGTATGTCATCCACAAACAATACGAGAAAGACAACCTTACTCTCTGCAACCTTCTTGTAAATACAAGGTTCATCTACGTTTTTGATGAAGTCAAACTCTTTGACTACAACATCAAAGCAGATGTTCCAACTCCGCGATACTTGCTTTAACCCATAAATGGATTTAAGCAGCTTGCACACCTTTCCGCTGCTCCCACTGTCTATGAAGCCCTCTGGCTAAGTCATGTACACGCACTCTTCTAAATCACCATTTAGAAAGGCGGTCTTAACATCCATCTGCCAGATTTCGTAGTCATGATATGCAGCAATGGCAAGTAAGATCCGGATGGACTTAAGCATAGCCACTGGAGAAAAGGTTTCGTCATAATCCCCACCCGGTCGTTGACGAAAACCCTTTGCAACAAGTCTAGCTTTGTAAGTTTTAACTTTTCCATGTACACCAAGTTTCTTCTTAAAGATCCATTTGCTCCCAATGGGTTTTACCCCTTCAGGAGCAACTTCCAAAGTCCATACTTTGTTGGTGTACATGGATTCCATCTCAGATCGCATTGCATCCAGCCATTTCACAGAGTCACCACTCGTGATGGCCTGCTCGAAGCTAGTTGGGTCATCATCTTTCATGATGCAATCCTCACTCCCACCATCTATGAGAAAATCGTAGTATCTCTCAGATGGATGAGAAACCCTACTAGATCGTCGGAGAGGCTGAGGTTCGTCGGGAACTACTGAATCCTCTGGTTCCACTAAATCTTCAGTTGCAGTTTGTATCGCTAAAACTTCTTTCAGTTCTACCTCATTGCCACTATCTTGTTTCATAAGAAAACCCTTTTCTAAGAAGGTGGCATGTCGAGAAACAAACACTTTTTGTTCCTCGGAATGGTAGAAGATATACCCTTGCGAATGCTTGGGATATCCAATAAACTTGCACAGGACTGACCTTTCCTCGAGCTTGTCCGGATTTTGTGTTTTTACATATGCCGGACAACCCCATATCTTAATGTAATTAAGATATGGTCTCTTTCCTTTCCATATCTCATATGGAGTGGTTGACACAGATTTGGTGGGAACCCTATTCAATAGGTCTATGGCTGTCTCAAGCGCATACCCCCAGAAGGAAACAGGTAACTCAGCAGTGCTCATCATAGAGCGCATCATATCTAATAGGGTGCGATTCCTCCGCTCCGATACACCGTTGTGCTGTGGTGTATAAGGAGGAGTAAGCTGAGAGAGAATCCCATTCTCTTTTAGATAGTCCAGAAATTCATTGCTCAAGTATTCTCCTCCTCGATCAGATCGAAGGATTTTAATACGTTTGCTTGTTTGGTTCTCTACTTCGTGCTTATATTCTCTGAATTTCTCAAAAGCTTCAGACTTGTGTTTCATCAGGAACACATGTCCGTATCTTGAGAGATCGTCAGTGAATGTAATGAAGTAGGAAGAACCGTTCCTGGCATGTGTAGACATGGGACCGCATACATCACTATGTACCGGTCCTAAGAGTTCCTCAACTCTTTCTCCGTGTCCACTAAACGGAGTTTTGGTCATTTCACCTTTGAGACATGAATGGCAAATATCATAAGATGATAATTCGAACGAATTCAAATATCCATCCTTATGTAACTTAGCTAGCCGTGTCGCATTGATATGACCAAGTCTACAATACCACAAGAAGGATTCATTCATTTCTGAACTCTTCCTCTTGTGTGTGTTTTGTATATTAAGGACTGTATTTTGATTGAGAATGAATATGCCATTATGTAACGAGCCTGATCCAATCAACTTTTGATTTAGGAAGATATTCATAACATTATCCTGTATTACAAAATTATACCCTTCTTTACTTAATAAAGAAACTGATATAATGTTGCACATCATGTTCGGTATATAATAGTACTCATTCAGAATCAATGTATTACTACTTGGTAATACAAGATGATATTCGCCAACTGTTTTGGCTGCAATATTTGTACCATTCCCTACTTGTACGGAATGATCACCCTTTCCCAGTTCTCTACCTTTACGTAGCCCACGTAACAATTTACATATATGGGATCCTGATCCGGTATCTAATACCCAGGACGTAGGGTGAACTGAGAAACAGTTCTCAATAACCAACACACCCGAAGAAGATGCATCAACATACTTGTTCTTCGTTTGGGCGGCATGAGAATCCAGATATGGTCTTATTCCCTGCTCAGTCTCATAACACTTATAAGAAAGAACGGGACCAACGTTCCCCTGCTCAGTATAATAAGCGAGTTCAGTCAATACATCCATATTATTATCTTGATTAAGGCCTGACATGGTCGCTACCTGGAGAGAGAGAAGTAAACACTTTAGCGTATACTTTTGCAAGATTAGATTGGTTATTATCTTATCTAATCAGGATGTCTCCCACTGTTTTCATCAAATCTCTCTTCAAACCCTAAAAGGTAAGATTAGCCGGGATTAATTACACCCTACAATTTCGTCAATCTTTCAACCAGATCAGTGTTGGTACTTTGAGGGAGGTTTCCCGTGCTTTCGCACAGACCTAATTAAAATAAACCTCGTTTTTCCAGAGGCATAACCTTGTTAACACCTTTCTAGACACCTACTTGATCGGCTAAATTGTCCTATGTAAAATTCTCCCAAGAGTAACTCTTACTCGCAGTGGGTATTGGGATCTATCTATCTCATAGAAGGTATGCAATCTCATTACAAATTTCAACACTTGAAATTCCCGATAATATCTTTTACCACTAGCGTGCTATGACCTTGACGCATGCCAAACAACCCATAGTCCGCTAGTCAAGTTCAACCCGTATATTTCGTGATTAAATTAAACCCACCCGTACGACCCTTGACGCATGCCAAACAACGCCGTACGAATACCCTAATCCAATCGCATCTCATGCTACAGATGAGTAGTAATTAGCTACCGTACACTACGCCTTGACGCATGCCAAACTACCGTAACACGAATACTAAATATTACTTATCTGAAATAACGGAGGGCTACGCAAGTTTTTCAGAAAACCATGAGCGCAATGAACTTGATATCGTTGTAGAAACAAGTGATTTTGAAAAGGAGTGTTTTTGAGGCTTTTCCAGTTTCGCTAAATAGGTCACTCCCGGTGAAGAGATCTCGGCTATTTCCTTATCGAATAAGGTGTAGGGTATATCATATATACCGCTGTGCAAAGCAAAGCTATAGAAGCAATCAAAAACTAATCCGTGAGTTTGTAGCATCTGCCGGTTCTGCTAAAGAGATCACTCCTGGTGAAGGGATCTCGGCTCTTTCCTCATCGAATAAAATGCAGGGTATATCATATATACCGCTGTGCAAAGCAAAACTGTAGCTACTCTTTTTATTAAGTTTTGATTCTACAATATCTTTTAGGTTTCTTTTCTTTTATTAATCTCATTAATAAATCCCATCAGTTATGCTTCCTAAGCATCACAGAAGAAACGAAAGCTGTAATATTTATATATCATATATATAGTATAAGCATTCGTCTCAGGCGGTAATATGATCTCATCACAGAACATTGCAGCAGAAGATAACATATGAAATATTGGATATATTAGGACGTCCGTGTTTTACATCGAGCCTGTATAAAACACGGATTCCACGGTCGCGATGAATAGCCAAACCCACATCTCTAGACCCCTACGAGAGCGGCAAGCAACACTGCCAATTCTAGGATTAGGAGACCCGGTCTCGACTCCTCGAGATGGCCTCCCACTGGACCCTAGAACCCGGTTACTTGTGCTCCCCTCCTTGGGTCTACCTAATGCGGAAAAGTAAATAATATACAATGGTGACATCATCCTTATCCCGGAAGTGCCCAAATAAAAGAATATTACATACAAATGAATTTTACATGAATGAAAACAAAAAAAACCCATCTCACATAAAACCCCCGGCTATTCAGAACACGACGATCCAATATAACATATCACAGCAACACATAATATCTCATATTATCAACGTAAGCAAATATGCGTATCCCGATTGTCGTTGATGTATAGCAACGAAGCCGGCGATACACCACATACTACGCTTACGGTCACTGAAAAGAAAGTGTAAAACTACAACATTTGGAATCCATAATCACTTTAGACATCATAAATCCGAAATATCACATATTTCGAATTCCATGCCTAACTTATATGAATTCCACATATTGTATCACATTCCAGATAAATAGACAATAGTAAACTTTCCGATCGAATAATCAAACACCAAAGAATTCCCAAATAGCTCAACACTTGAGCGGAGTTCAAAAAATCCCAGAACATGTCACCGCCCCAATGAACCAGCCGTAGAAGGGTCAAACCAACGCCTCACATGCGGCAACGCTAAACTACCACAAACCCAAGGGTTCAGTGGAAGTTTTGACGGTCACATAATCGAGTTAAGATTACGTTCTTCTAGAGGGTCCACAGATATGCTTGCATATTTTTCCGAAAGTTTTAAACTCAAGAAATAATCAACACTTGAAAGTTTTTCGTGTCGGGAAAAAGCGAGTTATGGATATCCGTTCGAACATTTTAACACGTTCTAAATTATCCGAAAAATTAAACTTTCCGATCGAATCAATGAATACAAAAGATCACCAGAGAACTCAACACTTGAGCAAGATTAAAAATTTCCAGAAGTATATACTAATACCTACGGATCAACCCTACTAATACGAGGCCTTAACTCCAAAGTACGGCCGCGGAACCGCCGCAGGAAGCATGTTCTTGCCGCGGTGCCGCGACGACTTTAGGGAGTTGGGGGCTCGTATTTTACAGTAATCCTTAAAATTGCCTGCTGAATTTTCTGAGTATTTTTAATACGGAAAAAATCAAATTTTAAAAAAATTTCCAGAGAGGGGTCAAAAAACGATGTTTCGGCGTTCAATCGAACTTTTAACTTTGAATACACGTCGCATACTGCTCTAACTTGGCTCTAATACCACTGTAGGGTTACTAGGCACTGTCACAAGGGTCTATAAGGCATCAACCATGCCCGATTTAAATTTTAGACATGCCGAACAACCCAAAGCGAGGATCTTGGTTAGATTATTAGGGTTAAACATGCAAGTAAATATCTTTACAACTAAGAGAGAGGGATTACAACCTTTGTAGTCCGCTCCTTCGCTTTATAAGCTCCGAGTAGTAGTCCCTTTGCCGCGATCCATGATCTCCCGGACTCGAGAGAAGCTCCACAACCCGAATGATCCATGCTTGCTTAAAGTCTTCCTTTTCGAGGATGATCTACCTTGAAGTTTCTTTAACTCAAGCTCTCACTCACTAATCAAGTATTAATGAAGTGAACACCCTAATCTAATTGACTAGATTAGATGAGGATGATGAAGTAGGATTTATGCTCTCTTTTATTATCTAATTCTCACACTAATCCATCACAAAATAAAAAACCTAGAAAGATTTTCAAGAGCTCAAGGAAGAAGAAGAAGAATGAATAATCCTTTTGTGATGAATAACGAATTGTTATATCATTACAATTGCAACCATGGTTAAGTCAAGAAAGACTTAACTATTGTAGAGATTTAACCATGGTAAAGGATGTGGGTTGGGTTAGGAAAATATCTCCAAAAATATCAACACATAATATCTTTGCAAGAAACAAAACAAAAGCTTCTAGAAACTTCTAGAAAAGATTAACCCAAATCAAACCCTAACCATGTTTAATCTCCACTAATCATGTTGCATTTGTAAACATAACTTGTTACAATATTATATATCACATATATAATATATTTTTGTAACAAAAAAAAATAATACAATTAACATATATCGCATATATATCAATATATTATCCGGTGAGAAAAAGAATCAATAAAATGAGCCAATATTAGATAATGTAATGTAATATATCACATATATATTTATACATTAAATTATCGAATCAACACTTGATCCGACAATCCGGCTATATCGCATATAACCGAATAATATATCATGTACCGATACATCGAATCAACACTTGATCCGATGACCCGGCTGATATCAAATATTGCGATAATAGAATACGGTATCTCATATCGTATTATTCTCGGTCCCGCACATATCACATATATGCTTCTACTCCATTTTGCCTGAGTCAAGAAATCTCTGTGTAGGACTCTAAAGAATCGTCAATACGCCGGTAGCAGGTGAGGATCATATCAAACACGCACACGCTGCAAGCGGTCAGCTAAACGTAACAGCCACCCGGGTATTGAGCGATCAGAAGATCAACAAGCAAGCATGTACATTCTCCTGTGAATCCAATCAGTAACACTCCCGTACAGTCCGGTCTCTTCGTTTGATATGTTGCATATCTAGTCTAAGGGTGGTATATGTCAAACCCCAGTAACCGATAAGTCGTGTCGAAGCGAGGCTCATAACAGGTCGAGAAACTACTGATAACACTTACCAGTAGTACTCAATATCCACCCTGGCCAGGGACTTCCAGTTATAGCCAATCGAACACAGCACAACATCAACTCCCTATACCGGGAGAGATGAACCCCTCTTATCGCCCATTGCCTCCATGTGATTCGGGACTGTACCCAAAAGCCACCGTTTTACACGCCCTCTTGGACGTGGTATGATGGAAATCAAAGCACAATGGGAATCACACAAGACTCTATGACGACCTCGGATCTACAGACTAACCTGTACCAGTGTCACCAGAGAACCGCCATCTGACGTGAGGTATAATACCATCTGGGAGTTCTCGGCGAGTCCGTCCAGTGTACCCAGTCTCCACTGAGCACCCGTACACCATCTTTGATGTCAAACACCGATGGATATGGGATCATCCATCGCTTATCATATGGGTCAAGATGCGTATACGCTTGTCTACTCTGGTGTATCGATGCCCTGTCTCGACATACTCTCGACTAGGAACAGTTATAGGATGTACTCGTTGACTACCCTGGCCCCCACTAGTATGATCTCATCATAGTCCCAGTAGTCGAGTACATATCCTCAGGGCTTTATCAACATGTGAGAGCAAGACAGTAAACTAATATAAGTCAACATGTTAAGATAAAGTGAAACCAAATAGCATACTATCATGTCGAGCAAGAAAGTCCTCTCTATATATATCCAAGCATCCATTATAATATACATCATATGTACAACAATGGCCTCTAGGGCATATATATAACTAACACCGATATCACCTCCCGAGATTGGAGATCACTGCTCCCTCTCCATCTCTCGATCTCTCTCTCCTTATGTCTCGCCGCACCCAACCGCTACCATCTCCGATCTCGCCGCGCTCCACCGCCGCCACCATCTCCGATCTCACCTCTCGAGATCGGAGAGCACCGCCCACCTCTCTCTCTCTCTCCCCCTCGTTAAGAGCCACGCTCCGCCGCCGCCATCTCCACCTCAAAAACGACCCCTGACCCCGACGATCATCGCCGCTGCCCCCCTCGAAGCCCCCTCCGAACCCTATAGGGCACCAAGTGTATGGGGCGAACTTTTTAAATGCGTCCATACATTTTTCATGGGGCGCAGTTCAGAACTGCTCCCATATGAAGTTTTTTTTAACATGTAAGCGCCAGGCGCTGAACTGGCGTCTAGTTGGTCAAAAGTGGCCCACATTTGTAATAATTTTTAAAACTGGCCTATTTTTATTAATATTTTATTAAAATTGCCTAAATAAAAAATTGTCCTAAAAAACTCCACACCCAAATAGGGCCTCGAAAACTCCGGTGTTCCGATCGTAACTCCAACACCAAAAGGCCTCAAACATCAAGCTACATGTCTACAATGAATCAAATGGCACTAACTGAACACAAATATCACCAACGATCTAATTTGTAATCAAAATGGACCTGAGCGATGTGCATTCTCCCCGAAGGCTCGAACCCATCATAGCAAACAGGGTTCGGCTTCTTCGCCAACAGATTCCTCAGCTCCTCCTCTTGAATGCACTCCCTTCCTATGCTCCTCACCAGCTCGTACTTCTCCTCTGAACTCAACCTAGAGAAGGAAAAAAAATCCCCCAAATGATATTCATTTTTCCATTTTAAATCTAGGGTTTTGGGGTTAGGCTTAGGTTTAGGGCTTTGCTTACTCTTTCGGATCGGGCTGCGAAGACGAAGGGGCGGAGACCTCGACGGCGGCGGCGGCGGCGTCGACGATGGCGGCGCTGCGGCCATGAGGAGAGGTTGGGAACGAATAGAGGCGCGAATTGGGAAAGAGATTGTGAGAAATGAACGAGCACGAATTAGGGCCGACATTCTTCAATTTATGGGTTTTTTTTCACGTATCTCCATAAATCTTAGGGCGTTTACGGAAAACGGCCACTTGTGGTTTATACTAAAGCTATCAAATTACAGGACGATTTGTTTTTAAACATCCCAATTTTGAGTAGTTAAGAATAAAGGGTAGAGATGCTATTTAATAAAATACTTATGGGCATCATGGTTTTTCAGTAATATTGTATGCTATAGGGACCACAAGATGAACAAGTACTGATTAGGGTTACGTTTTTCTATTGCTGCATTGTTTTCATAGCGCAACTTGTTTCATGTTTTTAACCAAACAACCCAAAAGTCTATTTATTGCGTTCTTTTATACCTCATCCCCGAAACTTTGTTGTTTTCATATTTCACTCCAAGAACATAGCATTTCCGTATTTCACCCAAAAATCTTTGCTATTTCCATAGTTCCGATCCAGTTATCACTATCTCTACGGTACTGCAAAATTCATTAAATCCATGTTTTTCTTACATGACCAAGAAACATAAAATATTAAAAATATTAAATGAAGGAGAGAGACAATTAATAGGGTGAAAACTAAAGGTTTCTTTCCGTGAGAATGAGATAAAATGAAAACATGTGACATTTCATTATTATTATGTTTCAAATTAACATACCGGAAAACTCTCTTGGAGAGTCAATTCTTACTCTACCTAACGGAGAAATCCAATGCTTTTATTATAGAAAGAGGCAAAAGGCTTTAGTATTTTTCCACTAACCACTGTCTTCTCCCTCATTTATTATTTGTTTTTATAAAAATTTCGCTTTTAAACCTGTTTGACGCTCTAAGTAGGCTTTCGAGGCAAACCCCTCAAGATCACTCCTCGTCGGCCTCAAAGGCCCTGATGTGTCATGAGAGGAAGTGATGATGCTCACAAGTGGTATCTTCTCAAGATTGTGACACGTGACGGATGACGTGTCCCGAAGGCTATGGAGGTGGAATAAATGAGTTGCATTACGAGGATTCCTCGGGACTTCATCTCGAGAAATGTGTCCGACCTTCCAGGAGACCTCCTTGAATATATCCCACCTTCGCCTAGGAAACTACCAACAGCTCGTCTCCGATCCTTTGACATGCCGAGCTTCCTCGGCCTCCCGACTCGTCTCCGAGCCCTTGACATGCCGAGTTACCTCAGCCTCCAGCCTCGTCTCTGAGCCATCCGCCGAGCTAAGCCTCCCCAGCTCTCCCGATCAAACGAAAACGCAGATCCGTAGCGCTTCCGCAACGGCTCCATGTATCTCACCAAAGCAAGATAACCGCCGCCCCATGTCCCGCGTCCCACGCTGGCACATCCCCTCATTAATGAGCGTATTTCGTCATTAATGGAGGGATCTCATCATTCACGCAGGCGTAACTGACGACGAAGATCTCGCATCTGCTCGCTCTATGCAACCACATAAAAAACCATCTCCCAGACGACTCAGGTAACGCTCTTGATCCCAATAAGCTACTACTCTACCGATATTCATCGGCTCTAACTTGATCGTCGGAGGGTCCTACGGTGGTCACTCATCCCGGGACTTACTTACAGATAGCTCGGCTTCCTTCTCAAACTTAGCCCATTGAGATCCACACACTCTAGTGGACAACCTTCAACTCAAATCTCAATCGTTCAACAACACTCGTTGCAGATCGACGGAAGACAGCATCTAAAGGAGATCACGCCTCCCCATCAGTTGGCGTCATCTGTGGGAAGAATCGAAAATTTCTTCCACTCGTTGAAGTTGATCTTCCGCCCCCGACCTAATGGCGAGCGAAAGCCGCGATGATCCCAACACGAACCGCCATGCCCCCCACAACGGAAGCGTTAGCGGTTCCTCCCCCCTCCAAACCTCATCAACGTCTTATCGACTCGAATCGACAGACTCACGTCGATGGTGGACGCCCTCATCCGCGTTCAGGCGGCGGGCCCTGCTCGCCAAGTCACGCCCCCCCGAGACAACGAGGCTCGCAGAAGGGCCGATGCCCACTCTCCCCTCAGCGTCACCGAGCGCCGGCGTGCCACCTCCGGCAACCACGGCCCACGCACGGGCCATGATTCCATGACCCGCTGGGCTCCGGAAGGCTCCACACCTCGGTCTCAGGGAAGACTGGGTCATCGCCCCGAAGTCCGATGCGTGCCCACACCCTCTGAGGAAGTGTCGGTCAGCTCGCCTGCTTCCAGGCATGACCGACACCCCCACTCGCGTCAAGACCACGGAGGTGCACGTCGAGACTACTCGAGAAGAACCTCGCCCGAGGATCTGAGAAATCTAATAGAGTGGAATCGAACCCGCACCGCCGTGCAGACCAGTAGCGGGGATAGTCGCCACTCCGACTGTGCTGAATCCTAGGGTTACCACCACCGACTCGAGGCCCTCCAAAAAAAGATCGAGGGCATACGGCGAGACGGCCATCCGTCCGGCGAAGGGGCTAGATATTCCGCGGATTCTCTCACGAAGCCCTTCACTGAGAAATCGCTGACTGAACGTGTCTCATCTAAGAACAAACTGCCCAAGGTGGCGCTCTTTGACGGGAAGTCCGACCCAAAAGATCACTTGGACGCATTTACAGAGGGCATGAGCTTCCAAGATAATTCGGACGCGGCTCAATGTCGCGCTTTTCCCACCACCCTAATCCGGATAGGTCGGGACTGGTTTCGGGGGCTGGCACCCCGCTCCATATCGACCTTTGATGAGCTGACCACCCAGTTCCTCGGTCACTTCGTCGGAAACAGACGACAGAAGAGGACGGTCGATTACCTCTTCACCATAAAAAGCGGGGACAAAGAAATCTTTAAGAGATATCTCACTCTCTTCTACAATGTTCTCCTCGAGGTCCTCGAGCACCGCGATGAGACAGTTATCATTGCGCTGGGGTCGGGTCTTAGACACAAAGAGTGGCTCCGCTCTTTCGCATTGGCGCAACCTAAGACCATGGCCGAAGTGAAAGCGTGGACCGAGCAAGAAGTCCAACTCGAGTCCGAGATGAGCTCCAACATGCCCGGAAGCGACCAAGCTGACCGGAAGAAGAGGGACAAAGAAGAAAAAAGGAAAGACGATCGTTCGAAACCTTACTCCCCGAGGTTTCAGGAGTACACTCCTCTAAACATTTCCCAGACCGAGCTACTGGAGGAAGCTAAGGGCGAAGAGTTCTTCAGGCTCCCTCCAGCTACCCGTTGGACGGGCAAACGGCTTCGAGGCCCGTATTGCGCTTATCATCGGACGCAAGGACATCCGACCGAGGATTGTAAACAGCTGCGCGATTACATCGAGAAGCTTATCCGCTCCGGTTACTTGGCAAAGTACCTGTGAGATAAACGTCAAGCAGACAGGGAGCAAGCCGGTCAAATTAAAGACGGAGTACTGACGATCGGACAGATCATGGTCATCGCCGACTGACCCAAGTCTAAGCAACAGAGACTGCTGCCGAATCCGGTCATTCAACACAGAAAAATTTAAACTATATCAATGAATCTGTATTTTGTTTAATAATAAAGATTCCTGCTACCCTGCGATCTAAACCGCTTCTTTTTGTTTCCATGCTAAAAACATCCCGCAAGGATGGTGGGTAGCTTTCTGCTCGTCAAGCAAGAGCACGCCCTTCACTTAAGTAAAGGAAGCTCGGATGCGCGTATAAGTAGCAGATCTAAATCCCTATTCTCGAAGCTGCCGAACAATTTCCTGCTGGCTCATCCCTAGCGGGTAGCTTCCTACCCATCTACGCTAAGGATCTAAAGCCCTCCTCACGAGTCGACCGAGTAGCTTCCTGCTCGGTCATCCACCAGCGGGTATCTTCCTGCCCAACTACGTCGTGGATCGAAGTCCTCATCATGAGGCCGCCGAGCAATTTCCTGTTGGCCAATCCCTAGCGGGTAGCTTCCTACCCAATAACGCAAAGGATCGAAAGCCCTCCCCGTGAGGCGACCAAGTAGCTTCCTGATCGGTCATCCACCAGCGGGTAGCCTCCTGCCCATCTACGCTAAGGATCTAAAGCCCTCCTCACGAGGCGACCGAGTAGCTTCCTGCTCGGTCATCCACCAGCGGGTAGCCTCCTGCCCAACAACGCTGTGGATCTAAAGCCCTCCTCGCGAGGCGATAGAGTAACTTCTTGCTCGGTCATCCCTAGCGGGTAGCTTCCTACCCAACAGCGCTATGTATCAGAAGCCCTAATCACGAGGCCGCTGAGCAATTTCTTGCTGGCCCATCTGCAGCGGGTAGCTTCCTGCCCAACTACGTTGTGGATCGAAGCCCTCATCATGAGGCCGCCGAGCAATTTCCTGCTGGCCCATCTGTAGCGGGTAGCTTCCTGCCCATCTACGTTGTGGATCGAAGCCCTCATCATGAGGCCGCCGAGCAATTTCTTGTCGGTCCATCCCTAGTGGGTAGCTTCCTACCCATCTACGCTAAGGATCTAAAGCCCTCCTCACGAGGCGACCGAGTAGCTTCCTTCTCGGTCATCCACCAGCGGGTAGCCTCCTGCCCAACAACTGTTAGTTATGTATATTCCCTAGATGTCATTGTTGTACATATGATGTATATTATACTGGATACTTGGATATATATAGAGAGGACTTTCTTGCTCGATATGATAGTATGTTATCTGGTTCTCTTTGTCTTAACATATTGACTTGTATTGGGTTACTGTCTTGCTCTCACATGTTGATAAAGCCCTTAGGATATGTACTCGACTACAGGGACTATGATGCAGATCATACTAGTGGGGCCAGGGTAGTCCAAGAGTACATCCTATAACTGTTCCTAGTCGAGAGTGTATCGAGACAGGGCATCGATACTCCGGAGTAGACTAGCGTATACGCATCTTGACCCATATGATGGGCGATGGATGTGTTGGGCTACGACAACGCCCCGGCCGTCTTTGCGAGGCAAAATGAGGAACAAAAACTTTTCAAAACTTGACGCTACCATAACCAAATACCCGGATCGTTCTATTAACCGTTAACTAGCAATCTACAAAGAAGTTAGAATGGTTATACCGATCGATCCGTATCCTTCGGTCCTCAGCCACCATCCCTAGCTCTTCGCGGCAACTCTGATCTCGCTCGATCTCCGGTCTCCTCGTCGAAAGGGCACCACGTCAAGAAGTCTTTTTACGGGCTCCCGCTTCAAACCGAAGCAACTCGGACATGAAGTTTTCTAGCCGACATGTCCAAGGTGAAGTAGAGAATGTGTGTAATAACTTTGTCTCTAAACATCCATTGATTCTCAACACATGAGATGGTATGGATAGAGATTGAAGAAGAAGCCATTAATGGAAGTTGTGAGCTTAAGAAGAAAGAAGAAGAAGAGATTTTCTTATTGTGTGAGATCAAAATGAGAGGGCACTAGAATGAAATCTCAAGAGCCAGCCCCACAATTGTGGCTGCCCTCCTTCTCTCTCCATCTCAATCTCACCCAATAAATCAATCAACAAGTGGTCATGGCACAAAAAAATAATACCATGAGTCACTAAACATGCACATGTCACATTAAATGCTCTTCATGATGACCTGCACTCACAATTTCCACTTAATAAACATTAACCCAAATGTTTATAACAATAAATAGAATGACATCTTCTAAAGTAAACTCGTGACGGATCACAAGGATACCCCTCACCTGTATATACATACCTGCATCCGCATTCCGACTGAATGCGAATGCAATGAGACGAAAGCAATCTAACAAATCTAATACTAGGATCCGGCTTAAACCAAAGCCCACTAGTATGATCCGTCCGATCATGATCCGTGCACCAGTGCACGTATATGATCGAACCCTGCCATAATACCATACGGCCTCTACAACGTTTCTCCCGAACTTAGGAAACTGTCTGTGGGGGACTCTAATGACTCATCAATACGCTGGCAGTAGATTTAACTACAAGCACGTCAGTGGCACCAGCTGTATGTAACGGCTGCCCATGTATTGAACGAAAGGGAAGCTGATGGGCGAACTCATCCTGAAACCCTACTGAGCCTGACAGTGACAATATCCGTATAGTTCGGTTCGTTCGTATATGAGTATCGCATATCGGGTCTAGGGGGATGGATAAAGTCAGACCCCTAACAATGCGATAATTCGTGTCGGTATGAAGCCCATTAACACCAGAGAAACTACCGATCCTAGATCCGTAATTCTCGACTACCTTGGCCAAGGTTTTCTGGTGATGGCCACCCGTGCACTGTGTGACATCAACCTCCAATACCGGGAGAGACGAATCCCCGACGATCCGCTCACTGCCTCCATGTGGCTCGGGACTGTACCCAACTAAAACCTGTTTCCACAACTCCTTTGAGCCATGGTAAGGTAGTAATCAAAGCACAGTGTTAACTCACACGAGATAAATGACGATCTCAGGTCGACAGACTAACATGTACACATGTCACCTGGGAACTGCTATCTGACAATAGGTATAATACCAACTAGCAGGTTCCCGGCGAGTCCGTCCAGTGTACTCATAACCCAATGAGCACCTGTATACTATCTTAGGTGAACAAATTAACACTGATGTCTTGTGAGACCTGGCCACCACTCCTCGTCGGGGTCTCGATCAGTATACACTAGTCTACATTGGAGTATCGATGTCCCGTCTCGATACTCCCACGACTAGAGACATTTAAGAATGTGCTTATAGACCCCCAGCTCTCACGTATATGATCGCCATCATAATGCTGGTAGTCAAGCAAGAATCCTATGGGCTCTATCAACATATACATGATGATAAAGACAAACCAGATAGCATACTATCATCTCGAGTAAGACCGTTCTATCGATATAGGTCCTCCCTCAATCATCATAATCACCTGCCTGCGACTATGATAATTGCCTTGAGGGCACTATAGCCAACAATCTTCCACTTGCACTTAAGGCCAATTATTGCGATGTCGCATACTCACAGCCCGTGTGATACCGAACACCCAACTTCTCTACTAATCAGTCTCACAAAGCCTGTTTGTGAAACTAATGCGTTCGAGAAATAGCCTCAGTGAGTGGATCCACCCTGATGTTTCTTTCTATGTCTCTCTTAATCTCAAATTTGCGGAGAAAGCCATCTTCCGAAATGAGCAATACCTGTCTTAGAATATGTCTGGATATCTGATGGGACCCAGTTCATAAATGAACTCCAAATCCAGCAAACTTCTTAGACTGTATCATCAACTGAAATTAATCAATATCCTGCGCCATGCTTCCCTCAGTATCCTCTTGGACCACCTGTCCAAACTACAGTCCCTCGTCAGAAGGAAAGCTATAACTCTGACAATCACTCTGTCATCCAGGTCATCTTGGAAGCTTGAAATGATAACCGTCTCCCGAAGGATGCTGCCGTTATCAAATCCCTAGAACATCCACTTATGTTCTTAAACCGCTTCCGAACGTTTCTCCAGCATTGGATTAATATATATAAACTTATTGCATCTCGTGCAAAAACAACATCTGGTGTGATACTTGACATCTCATGATTGACTCAATTGTCTAAGTAAGTGATATATCAATCATGTACATCCCTCTCCCTTTTAGTCTGTAAGACACCTTTAGAGAGAGTGACTCCTTCACCTGCAGGTACACCACCATACCAGGAGTCGTCCATTCTAAAATACTTTTTAGAATACTGTCTAAGTACCCAGATTGGAATACTTCCCAGATCTAGATTTAAAACCACAGATCAAGTAACCAGAATGTCAGATATAATATCCAAATCTTATGGGGAGAAATCACTGTGTGACAACCACAGTATAACCGATCGTAATATAAGAATTTCACTTCCTACTCTGTGTATGTCATCCAAATACCAGGACATCACATCCTACTACCTTCTTAACAGATCCATCCCCTATTCTGATGAAGTCAAAGCACATGACTGTCACATCAGAAATAGATGATCCATCTCCGCTATATCTGTTTTAGTCTATAAATAGACATAAGCTACTTGTCCACTACGCTTTCGCTGCTCCCACCGACTACGACAACCTTTTGGCAGAGTCATATACACGTGCACTTCTAAAACTAGTTTAGAACTACGCTATACTCATCCTCCTGCCGGGTCTCATAGTCGAGAACAGCAGTAATGTCAAGTTTGGGTAAACAAGAACCTCCCTGTCACCGTTCTTGAGAATACCAGGTTACCTCTCGGGTGCCTGAGGTTACCCACCATATCTGCGGAGTGGCTAATGGAATGTCAAACCTGATTGAATCTTTATGTCATATTAAATTTTCAGTAATCGTTTGCGGTTCTGGAATCTCTTCCAGTTCTACCATACTCCCACTACTGTTTTTAAAAAAATCCATTTTACTAAAACTGTGGCGAGTCAAGAACAATATCACTATTGATCTTCCAGATGGTAGAAAGTCAACCCTCGTCAAAGCCCGGGTTAACCCACAAACCGTCATTACAGAAACGTGCCTTGAGTTATCCAGAGTCTGGTTTTAAGCATAACCCGGACAACTCTCCGTACTTTAATATCGTTAAGATATGAACCATTCTATATACAATATAGAAAATAGAGGCACTGATTTAATTGGAACTAGATTCAAATCATGCAGCTGTCTCCAGTGCATGTCAACTAAATGGAGAGAGGCCGATCAGCATTACTCAACTTAGGAGTGCATCAAATTATGAGTAATCTGAAAGAGAAACAAGTTTCTCAAAACCATTACTATCAACTGAATACCAAACACAAGTATCTACATCTTCGATCACCTTGAAAAATCCCAATACTTGCAACACATGGTTCTTTACTTTATTCTTGTATCTATAACTTCTCAAAATTTAAACCTTGTATTTCTATGAAACACTTGTCTAAAAACTAGAGAAGTCACAAGTAAACAGAATACAGTACGAGAACCAACCCCTCTGTCCTAATGGACACTGGACAATATACAATACTTTGTATAAATCTCCTGAGTTGAATAACTCAAACCTTGTGCGTCGTAGGTTGAAAACTGTCCTATGGTTAAGAAGAATTACACCGCTGTTGAATGCTCCTTACCTAACCATCAACTGATATAGGTAAATGTCATCGACATAATTTCAAAAGGTTATATCTCACTTTATAAAATAAACGTACAGACACATCAGTTTGAAATTGGTGCATAACAACGGATATTCAAAACCAAATATTTGTCGTCCGGCAAAAACCCAGGCGATTTCTTCAAATATCACCAATTACAACGAATCCCGATATAATGAGGATGATCACCTAATTCCCAATAACTTACTCCCACTCATCATCTATAAAATCATACAGATATGAGAATCATACCTGGTAAATACATACCCTGAAGTAAGGATCTAATTGGGAAATCAGTTTTCAATTAATAATACACGGTGAAACTGAAACATGAATATGTTTCGAAGGGGTATCCGGGTATTCCTAGTAATGCCTCTTCCATTATCGGATTCATGACTGTAACCGTATATCTCTTTGTCATCTCTCCAAATCCCTTTATTTGTCTTTTACTCATTACCTTCTGCACACCACACTTAGGCTAAATGGTTTTCTTCTTTTCCTACCGTTCGGCACCAGCCTATGGTTTGGAAGAAGACTATCCAATAAGCGTAATAGGTGTACTTTTCTAATCCTAGGAGCACTCGCATCCTGAGAGAAGGTGATGATAAAAGACAACTGAATAAATCTTATTCCTATTTCTCCTGAACCAGAATCCATCCCCGAACTGGAACAAGTTCCTTCGAGTTCGTATATAACCATACGATGGATTTATCCAATGGACGTGGATGTTCGTAATGATACGGAGTGTTCTGGAGAAATACAAAGGTGAAGTAGGAGTGGCGATGAAATACATGGTTTGGTCGTGAATGATAGCAGCCGCAATTTACTTTGCCCTCTTTCTGATCCCTTTATTTGTCTTTACTTATTACCTTCTGTACACCAACCTTAGGCTAATTGGTTTTCTTTATTCCCTACCTTTCGGCACCTGCCTATGGTTTGGAAGAAGACTATCCAATAAGCGCAATAGGTGTACCCTCTCCTAATCCTAGGAGCCCTCACAACCTGAGAGAAGGTAAAAATAAAAAAACAACTGAATAATCCTATTCTATCTCTCCAGAACCAGAATCCATCCTTGAATCTGGAACAAATTCCTCCGAGTTCGTATATAACCATACGATGGATTTATCCAATAGAAGTGGATGTTCGTAATAATACGGGGTATTCTGGAGAAACTCAAAGGGTAAAAGAAGGAGTGACAATGATGTATGCAACTCAGACAATCCAAAAGCCAGTGTGTTTTAAGAAAGTTCGGTTAACTTTGTTACTGAGTTATAGTATAGGGTTGGGCCATGGTCGCAGTCAAAGAGATAGAGAAAAGAAACACTCTGCGTGTACTCTAACCTAGATCAGAACGGTTAATCACTTTATTTAACCAGGAAACCTCCCACTGTTTCCTCAAATTCTCCTCCAAACTTAAAAGAAGAATTAGTCGGGATCACCCGAGAAGTAAACCAACTCATCAGTGGGAATCGGGATCCAACTCTCATCGCATGATAACTTGATGGAAGCCACTCAAGTCACCACACTACAGAAGGTATGCGCAAGCCTGGCAAGTTTCCTGTATGTTTGAAACTCCCGATGTGATTTTTACCCCAAGCGGTTTATGAACTTGATTTTGGCCAACAAATCATAACTCGCAAGTCAAGTTCTACCCGTCATTGTCCTGATTGATTTAGACCCACCCGCACACACCCTTGACTTTAGCCAACAAAGTAGTACGACTGTCCTAAACCAATGCATATCTATGCAACGGACAAGCAACATACAGCTACAACACACGATGCCTTGACTTTGGCCAACAAACACCGCACGAATACTATGCGCTACTTATCCGAAATGACGGAGGGCTACGGTTGGTTTTTGGCAAAAAACCTTTAACGTAATGAACTTGATATCGTTGAAGGAACTGCATAGCTTTTTATAAATATATAGTAGCAAAAACCTTTGCTAAAGAGGTCACTCCCGGTAAAAAGATCTCGGCTCTTTCCCCATAGAATGAGGTGCAGGATATTCCAACTGAAGACCACGATACAAAGCAAAAAGTAATCGGCTATAGTGAAGTTATTACCCTGACGCATACTTCTGCCCAAGGGGTCACTCCCGATGAAGGGATCTCGGCGTTTGCCTCGTCGAATGAGGTGCTGGATATTCATAACTGAATACCAATGTGAAAAGCAAAAGAGAACGTCCTTGTAATAACAGCTTTTTGAAAATTGTTCCAACAACATCAAATAGGTTTGTTTTCCTTGCATTGATCTGAATCAATGCAGTCCCATCAATTAATCACACCAGAAAAGAACGAAAATATGATGTACGTATATGCCATCTGTATTCGCCACTGGGTCCCATCATCACCCGTTAGGTTACTTAACTAACGACAGAGCGGGGACTGGACTAGCGCGGGTGTAAAACATATACAACATCTACTAGTATATATATCAATATATAATAATCGCTCAAGGTGTGATAAATACAACATCACAGAAAAGTAATAAGCATCACAGAACAATACAGATAATCTGGGAGCCCCGGGTTTCCTTTGAGCTGCAAATGAAACCCGACGTTCCCCTGATCGTGTGGATAGACTGTGCAATGAAAACCTAGACCCCTACGAGCGCGGCAAGTTACCCGCCAAAACCAGAAGCGAGGCAGCCCCCTTCAGCAAAGTGAATGGACCATCCAGCACTTCACGGAATCCGGTAACTTGAGCACCCCTCCTTGGGTTAACCTATACCCCCTACGAGTGCGGCGAATAGCCCGCCAATTCTAGAGTGATGCCCCTTCCGTCTCAAGGCCATGAGATGCGGGCCCGTTGCCCTGTAGAACTCGGCTACCCGTGCACTCCACCGCGGGGTAATCCTAGTACAGAAAAGAAAATATGTACAATGGTGACATCGACCTGATTTGTCTCAAAAACTATCTATTACCGCAATCAAGAACGGCGTCGCTTTGCAGCTAGCCGGTGAGTACGGGTCGGTCCACAGGGATGTTGTGAATTTTCTAATCGCTCAAATGAGTTAATTCCGATGGGTGTTCGGATTTCTTATTAAATCTAAAAACTAAATCTATCATTTATCTAGGGCAAAGAATTAAATTTAACTAGGGCAAGGAATTAATGATTTAACTAGGGCAAGGAATTAAAGATCTAACTAGGGTAAGGAATTAAATTTAATCTAGGACAGAGAATGAAAAATTACTTAGGGAAAGAATTGAAATTACCTACTTACTTTACAGATGGCTCTCTCTAAACATCAACACAAGACTTGTCAGATCTGAATTTCTGAAATGAAAAGAGGCATCGATGCTCTCCAAAAGAAATCTAAATTTTATTGATAAAAAGAGGGATAGGAAAATACAATCTTTAGAGTTCCTATTTATAGAGATAGGAAACCCTTGGGTTACAATGACTCGCATGTCTACATTTACAAAAATAGCCCTATAAAGAACAGTCAAAGCCGCCCTTTTATTTTTCTAAAAATAATTATTTTTTTAATCCTTTAAACTGCCGCGGAACCGCGGCCCGAGGCATGGTTTGGACGCGGTTCCGCGGCCAAAAAATGGTGTTGGCTCACTGGATTTTTAGGTCTGGCTCTGGTGCTTTTTATCTTCTTATTTCTTTATGTCTTTTCTCAATTTAGCTTCTGGTTCTCTTCCAGATTTTCCAGTGAACATTGTAGTGGACTTCTACCCGTTCGCTTAGAGTCGATGTCTTGAATCTTGCTTTGTGAATTGTTCCTTATGTAGGCTTGATCAAGAGTCTTCTGTTTATTGGTTAAAGTCCACTTTTTCATCGTCTTTACCTCGTTTTCACTGTTTTCTGTTCAAGAACCTGTAACCTGTAACATGTAGCAGACATGCGTCAAATGTACCTGTTTATTTATAAAAAAAATAAGAATGGGGAATATAATAATGCAATATTATGGTATGAACAAATAGCCCCAAACTTATCTTTTGCTCGTCCTCGAGCAAACTTATTTTTTTATTCACGAAAAAAACCTAACCGCACTTTCGCAGGGAAACGCGATTGCACTGAGCACGTGCAACAAGCCGTTAAACCTCTAGGTGTCCCTAGTAGGAGGAGTGTTGTCTCCTGAGGGTTTTCAGCGGATACTACCCACAAAATCCTACCAACTCGGCTTTTCGACTTTTGTTCTCCAATTAGGTTTTCTAACAAGGAATTCTATTATCGTTGACTCATAAATTATCCACCCACATTCTTCACACTTCCTCATTATTTAACTTAAGATTATATATGTTCTATAGACTTACTTAGCTTTCGGCATCTCTTAAGTTTTCCTTCTAGGGTTACATCTCCACTCAGGAATTTCTATCAACTCTACTAAAGACACAAGTTCTATTCTTCATCCCTTTCTCTCATCTAAACTCCAATCACATATCCCTACGTGTGTGTATAGATCATCCCTACACTTGGAAATTCAAATCAAGCAATCATGCCCTTGTCCGTTGTCCAAAGTAATTATTAGTAGGTGAATTTTTAATTGAATTTTGCCTACACATCCTTCATGCGACCGTTAATACTTCTTGAGGTACCAACAACCGATTACAAGATGTGTTTGCACATTTAAGCGTAATTCCTAATCTTGCAACACCCAAGGCTTTTAGCAGCGACTCCCAAACCAGTTGGTCTAAGGCACTAGGTGATGAAGCACCCTCGCTAAGTATTTTTCTATTTTTGCAGCCTTAAGTAATCACAAAAACCAGTGTCCATTTTTTTTATTCTTTATTCACACTTATATATATATTTTTCTTTTCATCATACTAAGGACTTTAGACAAGAGCATTTCAAGGTCTCCTCTATTATTCCAAGTTTCAAGGTGCGTGATTGTGCAAATTGTAGGGTATACATTTTCAGAATCTAGACTTAAGGTAGGAATTATTTTTCAAACTTATACTCTAATAAGGACTCCCCTTCTTCATCTCGTCTTCCAAAAAGAGTTGTGACGATGCATCACTTGTCACAAGCGAATGGGATTTGTAGATACGGAAACCAGGCCGAGCTGATGCTGTCTCTGCCACACACGGTCGACCATCAGAGACATGAGTGAGACCAACAAATAGATAGAGGCGAATAGATGAATTGAACCGATGGCAATGAGTCAAGTCCTTTTCCTTCGTTTCGACTTAGCCCAAGAAGTGAACTCAAAATTTGCCTATTTCTAAATAAACTATAAAGACATATACTTTCTACCGCTAAACTCTGAGGAAGGTTATCTTTAGGGTTTTTAATTTACTACGTCTAAGATCTAGTTATTCCTAGCCAGTTAACCTATTTGTCAAACTCAAGTCAATTAAGCCAAAATTGAATACAATAATTTTTATAATTTTCGAATTTTTTTCAATTTTTATGGGTTTTCAAATAAATATGCAAATACAAAAATATGTACAAATGAATGCGAAGGAAGAAAACGTATCGAGCATACCCTCAAACTTGAACTTGACAGTGTCCTCACTGTCATGCTAAACCAAGAGGGTCAAAATGCCGGTACTCCCCTGTTTATTTATTTATAAATTTTTTAAAAATATTTTTTTAATGTTTTGAATTTTTTTTTATAGAAAAAGAAAACAAAAAATATATATACATATATACACAAGGTTCCCCCAAACTTAAGCTTGGCCTTACACAAGCCAAAGGTTAGCACCAACCATTCAAAAATCTTATCGTGGTAATGGTATAGTTGGTGCAAGAATGGGGTGTGGAGGAAAGAAATGAGAAACACGCGAGACCGTGTGGAAAGAAGAATGGTAGAATATGGTCTCGGTGGGGGAGAAGAAGGGCGGAAAGGAGAAAGAAGGGTCGCGCGATCTTGTGGGTGTAAATCGAGTGAATAAATTAGCGTAATATGTGATGACCGATATGTTATAAGCGATTGCGCCAACCTATCAACCCGTCGGAAAATGGGGTCAAATCCCTCAAGATTCGCAAGAAAACATGGGTACGCCGAACTTGGTATAGGAGATGAAAGCGTAACGGTCACTTGTACGGTCGGAACAATAGGAAGGACGAAAGGAAGTGAATTAGGGATAGTATCATACTCACCGTAGTAAACTGTCTCGAACTTGAAAGATTCCATTAATGGTTCGAAACTACTGTAATCAACCGAGTCTGATGGTTCAACTAACCCATCTGAAAATGTAAAGGACTCAAACTCGGGCGGTGAGTCATCAACATCGTCCGAAAAAGTGAAACACTCGTAAGTGTTAACGTCTGCGAGAAGTGTGTCAGATTCAAAAGAAAAATTTTCAAGCTCACAGTCTTCAAGCGTGGTCGGAACGATGGAACGGAGGGAGGGTGATTTAGTTAAAGGTTCAAGAGGATGAATTGGAAAATCAGACACATCAAATAAAAATGGTTCAACTTCAATATGATCCTCAAAACTCTCCTCAATACTATCCTTATAATTCTCCTCAATATTCAACTCATCCATGCCATTATCATCAAAATCAAGACGCATATGAGATTCGGGAGAAACATTTAATAACTTGGGATGATGATTTGAACATAAAATTTCAATTAAATCGACAGGTTCATCATCCGAATTATTCCCGGCGTCTATATCCTCAATCAAGTGAAAATTAATTTGTTTAGACACCTCATCAAAAGCATGGATATTTATCAATTTGGGTTCTAGAGTGGAGGTGTAAAGATCGAAAGGATTAAGTGCGGTTTCACTCGAAAGGGGTTCTTCACAATTTGGCAAATCAAGCACTACAAAATCACACAACTCATTTTTATTTTCAACTGGTGAATCATTTGGGACAATCGATGGAAAACCGGAGTTGTGGGCTTCAATTGGGTAAGGGTATGTTTGATTTGGAAATCCTCTCACATTCTCACTCTGTCCAACCGCCTCCTTATATATTGAAAAATTTGAAGCTAGTAGGAAACTAGCTACCGGTTCACTAGGTTGCATAAGGGCGGCTACGGACGCTTCCACATTCCTAGTCATTTTGCTTGTTGCAGCAATATAAGCTTCCAACGACTCTCCCAAACTAGACTTGGATGGTAAGGGGGTTTCGGTAAAAGATTCGAAATCGTGTGGATATGCAAAACTCCCAACAGGCTGTGTAGAAACAGTGTCTAGTGAAGGTGGGAAAGTTGGGTAGGACTGGTAGGAAGTGGGGTGTTGGGCAGGGGTAGGGTCAACATGTGGATAAAAAGGTGAATAGTCGTGTGGATCCCTAGAACTAAATGAGTGGAGAGGGGTGAAAGATCGGCTGCGAGATTGAGCAATATACTCAGCAATGGACATCGGCTTAGGAGTGATAGAAGGACTTGAAAAAGTAGTATCAACATGTGGAGGTGGTAAAGGTTGACTTGGTTGACACAAAGTGGGTTGAAAAGTCAAACTGTTTCTCCTAGACGCCTCTATTTGATCTTTCAAAGATATTTTAGGTAAGGAAGGATCGTCTTTAAATTGACCGAACAAATTGACGTACGACGCAAAATTAGGTTCGGGATACCAAAGTTCGACAAGTGATTTATTATGTGGGGTACCCATGTTAGAAGAAAGGGTGAAAGAAAGAAAGTTGGGTGGTGGTGCAAGGATTTATTTGCGGCAAAAGTTTGCAAGTTCTCTAATAAAAATTTTCCTTTTTCTTTTTCTTTATTTGAAAATTGTTGCAAAAAGATTTTTAATAAAAGATATGCAACAGAAAAATATTACTTGCAATCAGTTATTATTTTAAGCATATCACAAAGAATCTTTATTTAGAAAAAATTGTTGCAAAAAGATATTCGAGAAAAGATATGCAACAAAAAAGATTACTTGCAATCAATTTCTATTTTAAACTAGGCGCAAAAATCCTGCAGAAGATTTGTTATATGGAAGGGAATATATTTTATAGCTCACGGAATCCTGCAGGAATTTCCAGAAAAGATATTTCAAAATATACAGAGAAAAAACAGAGGAACTTACAGAGCAAATTTGGACAAATGTTGCCACCAAACGGCAGCTTTTCCGTGTCCAAACAGGGGGTCCCACCGCGGTTCTCTAGCCGGCACGGTTCCCAAAAAAATTTCTCACGTGCTAACTTATTGAGGTGGCCGCGGTTCAGCGGTACAAAGTAGGTTTCGGCGGCGGAAACGCGGCACGATGGGGGGTTCAAATCTCCAGAAAAATTCCACTGTTCTGTTGTTCTAAATCTCTTCTGTTCCGATATCCCGTTTTCTGTTTCTTTTTCTGGAAATTTTCAGATCCGTCTCGATTGTTCCTGCAAGATTCAAACAACAAAGTACCCTTTCCAAAAAAATAACAATTGATATATTTTTATAATTTTTGGATATTTTAGATTTTTGCTGAAATTTTTTAATTTTAAGATTAACCCGAAATTGCAAAAAGGAAATTTCTATGCCATCCCCGGTAACGGCGCCATTTGATTTGATCTCAAAAACTATCTATAACCGCAATCAAGAACGGCGTCGCATGTAGCTAGCCGGTAAGTACGGGCCGGTCCACAGGGATGTTGTGAATCTCCTAGTCGCGCTAACGAGTTAATTCCGAAGGGTGTTCGGAGTGATTATTAAATCTAAAAACCTAAATTATTCTATACTACGATTATCTAGATCTAGTCTTGCTAGGGTTATGTTTAGGGATGGTTTGGAAATGCAAGTAAATCTCAACGCTTTCTATACCCAATTTAGGATCTAAGAGGAGTTATGGTAATTATCAATAAAGGGGATTAGATCCATTCGGGAAGGTGTTCCTTCCTCTAGGTTCTTGTCCTTCCTTTAGAGATCCTTATCCTAACCTCCATGGAAAACGCGCGCAACCGAGCTTTTATACTGCGGTATCACCGCTACCTCGAGGGATAGGGTGCCGTAGGGCGCGGTATGTGCGTGTATACATGGAGTCCTATTGTAAATGTATAACGGGTAAGAAAGGGATGAGAGATCTCATCTCTCAAAAGCCTTCCCCAAAGCTAACTCTAAATAATTATCTACGACAAGGAATTAAATCTACCTAGGGCAAAGAATTGAAATCTAAACTAGAGCAAGAAAATAAATAAATCTACTTACTTTACAGATGGATCTCTCCAAACATTTACGCAGGGTTGTCAGATCTGAATAGATGAATTGAAGAGAGGCACCGATACTCTCCATAAAGAGATCTGAATTTATTATTGAAAGGAGGCATAAGAAATTACAATCTTTAGAGTTCTATTTATAGGAAATAGAAACCCTAGGTTACATTTTGATCCGCATGTCTACAATTACAAATATACCCTCAGGAAATCTTTTCAGCGCCGCACTAAACTTTTGGTAAAAAATTATTTTTCTTTTGTCTTCTTTTGGCCGCGGAACCGCGGCAATGGTGGGCTTTGGCCGCGGTTCTGCGGCCCTTTGATGAGCTTGATTGCTGAAATTTCAGGGTTTTGTTCTGGGTCTTCTGGGTCTTCTGGTTCTTTGTTTCTTTTATCAATTGGGCTTCTACATTAGCTCCAGATCTCCAGTGAAAAGTTGTAGTGGTCTTTTAACCGTTTGCCTTGACATTTTGGATCTTGCGTTGCCTTGTTGATTGTGAACTGTTCTTCGTCTAGGCTTGACTGAGATCCTCCTAATTGTTGGTCAAAATTCCACTTTTGCATCGTCTTTTCATTGTTTTCACTGTTTCCTGTCCAAGAACCTGTAACCTGTAACATGTAGCAGACATGCGTCAAAAGCACATGTTTATTTATAAAAAGAATAAGAATGGGGACTACAATAATGCAATATTATGGTGTGAACAAATACCCCCAAACTTATCTTTTGCTCGTCCTCGAGCAAACTTATTTTTATTCACTAAAATCCTAACCACACTTTCGCAGGGAAACACGATTGCACTGAGTACGTGCAACAAGCCATTAAACCTCTAGGTGTCCCTAGTAGGAGGAGTGTTGTCTCCTGAGGTTTTTCAGCGGATACTACCCACAAAATCCTATCAATTCGGCCTATTAATTTTAATTCTCCAATTAGGTCTTCTAACAAGGAATTCTATTATCGTCGACTCGTAAATTATCCACCAATATTTTTCACTCCTCATCATTTAACTTAAGATTATATATGTTCTATAGACGTACTTAGCTTTCGGCATTTCTTAAGTTTTCCTTCTAGGGTTCCATCTCCACTTAGGAATTTCTATCAACTCTACTAAAGATACAAGTTCTATTCTTCATTCCTTTCTCTCATCTAAACTCCAATCACATATCCCTACGTGTGTGTATAAGTCACCCCTACACTTGGAAATTCAAATCAAGCAATCATACCCTTGTCCGTTGTCCAAAGTACTAATTAGTTGGTGAATTTAAATAAATTTCGCTTACACATCCTTCATGCGACCGTTGATACTTCTTGAGGTACCAACAACCGATTACAAGATATGTTTGCACTTTAAAGCTTAATTCCTAGTATTGCAACACCCAAGGCTTTTAGCAGTGACTCCCAAACCAGTTGGTCTAAGGCACTAGGTGATGAGGCACCCTCGCTAAATATTTTTATATTTTTACAGCCTTAAGTAATCATAAAAACCAGTGTTCATTTTTTTTCCTATTCTTTATTCACTCTTTTTTTTATTTTATTTTCTTCGTACTAAGGACTTTAGACAAGAGCATTTCAAGGTCTCTTCTACTATTCCAAGTTTCAAGGTGCGTGATTGTGCAAATTGTAGGGTATACATTTTCAGAATCTAGACTTAAGTTAGGAATTATTTTTCAAACTTATACTCTAATAAGAACATCAATACTCTTCCTTCGTTTTGACTTAGCCCAAGAAGTGAACTCAAAATTTGCTTATTTCTAAATAAACTACAAAACATATACTTTCTACCGCTAAACTTTAAGGAAGGTTATTTTTAGGGTTTTTAATTTAGTAAGTCTAAGATCTAGTTGTTCCTAGCCAGTTAACCTATTTGTCAAACTCAAGTCAAATAAGCCAAAATTGAATACAATAATTTTTATAATTTTTCAAAATTTTTCAAATTTTTATGGGTTTTCAAATAAATATGAAAATGCAAAAAATATGTACAAATGAATGCGAAGGAAGAAGACGTACCGAGCATACCCCCAAACTTGAACTTGACAGTGTCCTCACTGTCATGCTAAACCAAGAGGGTAAAAAATGTCGATACTTCCCTGTTTATTTATTTATAATTTTTTTTATTTTTTAATGTTTTGAATTTTTTTTATAGAAAAAGAAAACAAAAAATATATATACATATATACAACAAGGTTCCCCCCAAACTTAAGCTTGGCCTTACACAAGCCAAAGGTTAGCACCAACCATTCAAAAATCTTATCGTGGTACTGATCTAGTTGGTGAAAGAATGGGGTGGAAAGAAAAGAGATGAGAAACACACGAGACCGTGTGGGAAGAAGAGTGGAATATGGTCTCGGTGGAGGATAAGAAGGGCGGAAATGAGAAAGAAGGGTCGCGCGATCTTGAGGGTGTAAATCGAGTGAATAAATTAGTGCAATATGTGATGACCGATGTGTTAAAAGCGATTGCGTTAACCTATCAACCCGTCGAGAAATGGGGTCAAATCCTTCAAGATTCGCAAGAAAACATGGGTACGCCGAACTTGGTATAGGAGATGAAAGCGTAACGGTCACTTGTACGGTCGGAACAATGGGAAAGACGAAAGGAAGTGAGTCAAGAATAGTCTCATTCTTACGTAGTAAACTGCCTCGAACTTGAAATATTCCATTAATGGTTCGAAACTACTGTAAGCAACCGAGTCTGATGGTTCAACTAACTCATCTGAAAATGTAAAGGACTCAAACTCAGGCGGTGAGTCATCAACATCGTCCGAAAAAGTGAAACACTCGTAAGTGTTATCGTCTGTAAGAACAGTATCGGATTCAAAGGAAAAATTTTCAAGCTCACAGTCTTCAAACATGGTCGGAATGATGTAAAGGAGGGAGGGTGATATAACGGTCAAAGGTTCAGGAGGATGAATTGGAAAATCAGACACATCAAACAAAGATGGTTCAACCTCAATATGATCCTCAAAACTCTCCTCAATACTATCTTTATAATTTTCCTCAAAATTCAACTCATCCATGCCATTTTCATCAAAATCAAGACGCATATGAGATTCGGGAGAAACATTTAATAACTCAGGATGATGATTTGAACATAAAATTTCAATTAAATCGACAGGTTCATCATCCGAAATATTCCCGGCGTCTATATCCTCAATCAAGTGAAAATCAATTTCTTTAGACAACTCATCAAAAGCATGGATATTTAACAATTTAGGTTCTAGAGTGGAGGTGTAAAGATCGAAAGGATTACGTGTGGTTTCACTTGAAAGGGTTTTTTCACAATTTGGCAAATCAAGCCCTACAAAATCACACAACTCATTTTTATTTTCAACTGGTGAACTATTTAGGGCAATCGATGGAAAACCGGAGTTGTGGGCTTCAATTGGGTAATGGTAGGTTTGATTTGGAAATCCTCTCACATTCTCTCTCTGTCCAACCGCTTCCTCATACATTGAAAAAGTTGGAGCTAGCGGAAAACTGGCTACCGGTTCAGTAGGTTGCATAAGGGCGGCCACAGATGCTTCCACATTCCTAGTCATTTTGTTTGTTGCTGTGATATATGCCTCCAACGACTCTTCCAAACTAGACTTAGGTGGTGAGGGGGTTTCGGTGAAAGATTCGAAATTGGTTGGATATGTGAAACTCCCTAATGGCTGTGTAGAAACAGTGTCTAGTGAGGGTGGGAAGGTCGGGTAAGACTGTTAGGAAGTGGGTGGTTGGACAGGGGTAGGGTCAACATGTGGATAAAAAGGTGAAAAGTCGTGTGGATCCCTAGAACTAGATGAGTGGAGAGGGGTGAAAGATCGGCTGCGAGATTGAGCAATATGCTCAGCAATGGACATCGGCTTAGGGGAGACAACAGGACTTGAAAAAGTAGTATCAACATATGGAGGTGGTAAAGGTTGACTTGGTTGACACAAGGTGGGTTGAAAAGTCAAACTGTTTCTCCTAGACGCCTCTATTTGATCTTTCAAATATTTTTTAGGCAAGGAAGGACCGTCTTTTAATTGACCGAACAAATTGACGTACGACGCAAAATTAGGTTCGGGATACCAAAATTCGGCAAGTGATTTGTTATGTGGGGTACCCATGTTAGAAGAAGGGGAAGGAAAGAAAGTTTGTGGTGCAAGGATTTATTTGTAGCAAAAGTTTGCAAGTTTCTAAAAAGATTTTTCCTTTTTCCTTTTTTTCTTTTTATTTGGAAATTGTTGCAAAAAGATTTTGATAAAAGATATGCAACAGCAAAATATTACTTGCAATCAGTTTTTATTTTAAGCGGGGCCCAAAAATCCTGCACAAGACTTGTTATATGGAAGGGAATATATTTTTTTAAAGTGCACAAAATCCTGCAGGCATTTTTCAGAAAATATATTTCAAAAATTACAGAGGAGAAACAGAAGATCTTACAGAAAATTTTTCAGAAGAAGATGCCACCAGATCGCCGCCCTTCCGCGGCAATAGAGCTCTAACACCGCGGTTCCGCGGTCTTCTTGATGGCTCAGATCCCCAGAAATTTTTTGGTGCGACAAATCGACAAGACGGCCGCGTTTCCGCGGCCTAAGGTGGGTTTTGGCCGCGGAAACGCGGCGGGGTGGGGGATTTAGATCTCCAGAAAAATTTCCCTGTTCTGTTAATTAAAATCGCTTCTGTTCCGATGTTTTGTTTCCTGTTTTGCTTTCTGGAAATTTCCAGATCCGATTTTCGTGTATCCTGCAAAATTAAAACAACAAAGTATCCCTTCCAAAAATAACAGATGGAATATTTTTATATATTTTTATGATTTTTCAGATTTTTATGATATTTTTTTATTTTGATTAACCCGAAATTGCGAAAAGGAAAGTTCTACGCCATCCCCGGTAACGGCGCCATTTGATTTGTTTGTCAAAAACTATCTATTACCGCAATCAAGAACGGCGTCGCATGAAGCTAGCCGGTGAGTACGGGTCGGTCCATAGGGATGTTGTGAATTTCCTAATCGCGCTAACGAGTTAATTCCGATTGTGGCGGGACAGATTATTAAATCTAAAAACTAAATTAATCTATATCTAAGTCTTGCTAGGGTTAGGTCTAGGTTAAGTTTGGAAAGTCTATAAATCTCACCGCTTTCTATACCCATATGAAGATCTAATTAGGTGTTATGGTAAATATTAATAAAAGGGATTAGGATGATTGGGAAGATTGTTCTTCCTCTAGATCCTTGTCCTTCCTTTCTTAATCTTTACCCTAACCTCCATGGAAAACCTTAAAATCCGAGCCTTTAGACTATGGTATCACCGCTACCTCGTGGGTAGAGTGCCGTAGGGAGCGGAATAAGAAGGTATGTATGGAGTTCTATGAAAATATATGACGAGCAAGAAAGGGGATGAGAGATCTTCGTCTCTCAAACCTTCCCCAGATCTAACCCTAACAAGCGAGGAGACTACTCACTCATTAGGGAATTAAAATACATTTATCTAGGGCAGAGAATTAAAGATTAACTAGGGCAAGGAATTGAATTTATCTACGGCAAGAATAAAAAATTAACTTATAGCAGAAAATAAAGAACTTACAAAAAAATGATGCTCTCCAAAAGAATGCTGAAATTTATTAATGAAGGGAGGCATAGGGAGGCATCCATGCACATACCTCGAGGGTGAGTATTCCCGCCTGTCACGCGGGTGACCCGGATTCGATCCCCGGCAACGGCGCCATTTGATTTGTCTCAAAAACTATCTATTACCGCAATCAAGAACGGTGTTGCTTTGCAGCTAGCCGGTGAGTACGGGTCGGTCCACAGGGATGTTGTGAATTTCCTAATCGCTCAAACGAGTTAATTCTGATAGGTGTTCGGATTTCTTATTAAATCTAAAAACTAAATCTATCATTTATCTATGGCAAAGAATTAAATTTAACTAGGGCAAGGAATTAATGATTTAACTAGGGCAAGGAATTAAAGATCTAACTAGGGCAAGGAATTAAATTTAATCTAGGACAGAGAATGAAAAATTACCTAGGACAAGAATTGAAATTACCTACTTACTTTACAGATGGCTCTCTCCAAACATCAACACAAGACTTGTCAGATCTAAATTTCTGAAACGAAAAGAGGCATCGATACTCTCCAAAAGAAATCTAAATTTTATTGATAAAAAGAGGCATAGGAAAATACAATCTTTAGAGTTCCTATTTATAGAGATAGGAAACCTTAGGGTTACAATGACTCGCATGTCTACATTTACAAAAATATCCCTATAAAGAACAGTCAAAGCCGCCCCTTTATTTTTCTAAAAATAATTATTTTTTTAATCCTTTAAACTGCCGCGGAACCACGGCCCGAGGCATGGTTTGGCCGCGGTTCCGCGGCCAAAAAATGGTGTTGGCTCACTGGATTTTTAGGTCTGGCTCTGGTGCTTTTTATCTTCTTATTTCTTTATGTCTTTTCTCAATTTAGCTTCTGGTTCTCTTTCAGATTTTCCAGTGAACATTGTAGTGGACTTCTACCCGTTCGCTTAGAGTCGATATCTTGAATCTTACTTTGTGAATTGTTCCTTATGTAGGCTTGATCAAGAGTCTTCTGTTTATTGGTTAAAGTCCACTTTTTCATCGTCTTTACCTCGTTTTCACTGTTTTCTGTTCAAGAACCTGTAACCTGTAACATGTAGCAGACATGCGTCAAAAGTACCTGTTTATTTATAAAAAGAATAAGAATGGGGAATATAATAATGCAATATTATGGTGTGAACACGACCTCAACCTGATCGTTTCCCATAAGAATAATACACAAACAGGCAGTGACGACAGTCCATATGTCGGACGCTCGCCCCGAGATATCAAATGTACAAATAAATCCAAACTGCACTACCACACGCAAGCTATCCACCACGACAAATCCGCAACACCACAGCACAACACAGAACATCAACGTGAATGTCACGTTCGCAAACCCGTCTAAAAGAGCTATAGCAATTAGACAAGATTTACCGCTCGAATGATATTCACGGTTGCAGATAGTAATGTAAGCACTGTGAACTAACGTATTTAAAATTTCGATCGACAAAACTTCCCGAAGTGGCCCCAAGTGCAAAACCCAGCACCCAAACAAATCTGGGCCTAAACTAAATATTCCAGAAACCACAATTCCATATGAAAGACACCCAGAAGAAAAATGAAGCTCTGAGCCTACATTTCCACCGCGGATCCGCGGCAAACAACCCAGTTCTACCGCGGTTCCGTGGCGTAATGATGGGATCGTGCTTTCAAATTTCTTCAGGGGTCTTAGAAAAGCCTGCACGATTTTCCGACGTACTGAAAATAATTTTTCGACCATACAAAAAATTCGACAGAAACTTCAGAAATGGAATTGAGCGCTTGTAAATTTCGTTCGATCGATATTTTAAACATGTTAGAACAAGCTAGTAAAGGTTAATGGCATGGCTCTGATACCATGTTGGGCTACATCAGCGCCCCGGCCGTCTTTTCGAGGCCAAATGCGGAACAAAAACTTTTCAAAACTTGGCGCTACCATAACCAAATACCCGGATCGTTCCATTAACCGTTAACTAACAATCTATAAAGAAGTTAGAATGGCTATACCGATCGATCCGTGTCCTTCGGTCTTCAGCCACCATCCCTAGCTCCTCGCGGCATCTCCGATCTCGCTCGATCTCCGGTCTCCTCGTCGAAAGGGCACCACGTCAAGAAGTCTTTTTTACGGGCTCCCGCTTCAAACCGAAGCAACTCGGACATGAAGTTTGCTAGCCAACATGTCTAAGTTGAAGTAGAGAATGTGTGTAATAACTTTGTCTCTAAACATCCATTGATTCTCAACACATGAGATGGTATGGATGGAGGTTGAAGAAGAAGCCATTAATGGAAGTTGTGAGCTTAAGAAGAAAGAAGAAGAAGGGCTTTTCTTATTGTGTGAGATCAAAATGAGAGAGCACTAGAATGAAATCTCAAGAGCCAACCCCACACTTGTGGCTGCCCTCCTTCTCTCTCCAACTTAATCTCACCCAATAAATCAATCAACATGTGGTCATGGCACAAAAAATAATACCATGAGTCACTAAACATGCACATGTCACATTAAATGCTCTTCATGATGACTTGCACTCATAATTTGCACTTAATAAACATTAACCCAAATGTTTATAACAATAAATAGAATGGTATCTTCTAAAGTAAACTCATGACGGATCATAAGGACACCCCTCACCTGTATATACATACCTGCATCCGCATTCCGACTGAATACGAATGCAATGAGACGAAAGCAATCCAACAAATCTAATACTAGGATCCTGCTTAAACCAAAGCCCACTAGTATGATCCGTCCGATCATGATCCGTGCACCAGTGCACGTATATGATCGAACCCTGCCATAATACCATACGGCCTCTACAACGTTTCGCCCAAACTTGGGAAACTGTCTGTGGAGGACTCTAATGACTCATCAATACGCTGGCAGTGGATTTAACCACAAGCACGTCAGTGGCACCAGCTGTACGTAACGGCTACCCATGTATTGAATGAAAGGGAAGATGATGAGCGAACCATCCTGAAACCCTACTGAGCCTGACAGTGACAATATCTGTACATTCCAGTCCGTTCGTCTATAAGTATCGCATATCGGGTCTAGGGGGTGGATAAAGTCAGACCCCTAACAACGCGATAATTCGTGTCGGTATGAAACCCATCACCACCAGAGAAACTCGATCCTAGATTCGGTAGTTCTCAACTACCTTGGCCAAGGTTTTCTGGTGATGGCCACCCGTGCACTGTGCGGCATCAACCCCTAATACCGGGAGAGATGAATCCCCGAAGATCCGCTCATTGCCTCCATGTGGCTCGGGACTGTACCCAACTAAAACCTGTTTGCACGACTCCTTTGAGCCATGGCAGGGTAGTAATCAAAGCACAGTGAGAACTCACACGAGACAAATGATGATCTCAGGTCGACAGACTAACCTGTACACATGTCACCTGGGAACTGCTATCTGACAATAGGTATAATACCAACTAGCAGGTTCCCGGCGAGTTTGTCCAGTGTACTCATAACCCAATGAGCACCTGTATACTATCTTAGGTAAACAAACTAACACCGACGGTTTGTGAGACCTGGCCACCGCCCCTCGTCGGGGTCTTGATCAGTATACACTAGTCTACACTGGAGTATCGATGCCCAGTCTCAATACTTCTACGACTAGGGACATTTAAGGATGTGCTTATAGACCCCCAGCTCCCACGTATATGATCGCCATCATAATGCTGGTAGTCAAGCAAGAATCCTATGGGCTCTATCAACATATACATGATGATAAAGACAAACCAGACAGCATACTATCATCTCGAGTAAGACTGTTCTATCGGTATATGTTCTCCCTCAATCATCATAATCACCTGCCTGCGACTACGATAATTGCCTTGAAGGCACTATAGCCAACAGGATGATCCCATATCCATCGGTGTTTGACATCAAAGATGGTGTACGGGTGCTCAGTGGAGACTGGGTACACTGAATAGACTCGCCGAGAACTCCTAGATGGTATTATACCTATTGTCAGATAGCAGTTCTCTGGTGACATTGGTACAGATTAGTCTGTAGACCCGAGATCGTCATAGAGTCTTGTGTGATTCCCACTGTGCTTTGATTTCCACCTTACCACGTTCATGAGAACGTGCAAAACGGTGGCTTTTGGGTACAGTCCCGAATCATATGGAGGCAATGAGCGATAGGAGGGGTTTCGTCTCACCTGGTATTGGGGGTTGATGTTGCGCTGTGTTCGATTGGCTATAACTGGAAGTCCCTGGCTAGGGCTGATATGGAGATATACTGGTAAGTGTTATCAGTAGTTTCTCGACCCGTTATGAGCCTCACATCGACACGACTTATCGGTTACTGGGGTCTGACGTTTACCACCCCTAGACTGGATATGCGACATATCAGACGAAAAGACCGGACTGTATGGTAGTGTTACTGATTGGATTTACAGGAGTTAGAGTAGACTTGTTTGTTGATCTTCTGATCGCTCAATACCTGGATGGCCGTTACGTTTAGCTGATCGCTTGCGGCTTGTTAGTGTTTGATGTGATCATCACCTACTACCGGCGTATTGACGAGTCTTTAGAGTCATACATAGAGGTTTCCAGGCTCAGGCAAAACGGAGTAGGAGCGCATATGTGATATGTGCGGGATCGAGATTGATACGAGTATGTGATACCGTATTCTATTCTCGCGATATGAGATATCGGCCGGTTATATTTGATATAGCCGGGTTATCGGATCAAGTGTTGATTGGATGAGTATATATATATATATAATATGTATATATAATATATAATATGTATATATATATATATATATTATATGCTCACTTAAATATTTATTATTCTCACTTATGATGCATTTAACATATATGTGATATATGTTTATTGTATTGTTTTCTTTTGTTACATAAATATTATATATGTGATATATAATATTGTGACATGCTAGGTTATACATGCAACAAGGATGTATGAGAATTATACCATACTACATATGATGTTTGGGTTTAAATTCTTAAGTAATTCAAAAATGTGGAAATGAGTCATGGTGGAAGCTTCATGAAGCTTGTTGATAACCATTGATAAAGTCCACCCTTTTTGTTTTGCTTAAGATATTTTTTAACCCAACCATGACACATAGTCATGGTTAACTCTCTACAAGGGTTAGGTATTCACATATACTAACCAAGGGTTGCATTTCTAACCTTATCTCATTCATTCATCTTCTTCTTCCTCATCTCATTTTTGCTCTCTAGATTTTGAGATCAAGAAGGAAAATAGTGAGAAATTAAATACTAAAGTGAGCTAAATTCCTACTTCATCATCCTCTTCTCTACTAGCCATATAAATTAGTGTGTTAGCTTCATTAGTTCCTACTTAGTGAAGAGATAGCTTGAGTCCGTGTTTCCTCGATGTAGATCATTACAAACTTTGAAGTCTTCAAGCAAGGATGCATCGTACGTCTTGTGGTGCCTCTCAAGAGTTCGAGAGCTCATGGATCGCAGCGAAGGGACCACTACTCGGAGCTTATGATGAAGGGTTATGCTAGCGCCCCGGCCAACTTCCGTGGCCAAATGCGGAACAAAAATTTTACAACGATACGAAACTTGGCGCTAGAATAAACTAAAACCGGATCTTTAACCATAAACCTAACTAGCAAATGAAGGTTCTATCTACTATGATAGAAAATATACCTAACGAAACCAAGTCCTTCAGGTCTTCGATCCTTTCCTTAAGCACCTCGATGGATGTATGGATCGTGTTTGAACTTCGGCCTCCTTGTGTCCACGATGATCCACCCGAGAGCTCCAACCTTGAGCTAAACCTCTAACATGAGGTAACTAGAATACTTATCTTGCTAATCTAAGTAGACTAGTGTAACATTTTGAAAATTTAGAAATAAATAAAATTAATTAATTTAATAATAACATGATAGATCAAAAGGTTATTAAAAACAAATAAGTCATTTTCATAACTTCTATGTAAAACAAATTAAATAAAAATTTTAGTATGCAACATAAATAAGATATAAGGGTTTTAGTGATAATTTTAGCTTCATTTTAATAAAATGAGTGTTTTATAATAAACTAAGTTGTGAGGGGTTTTTAGGTAAAGTTTAGGATTTTTGTGCAAATGGGAATTTGTTAAGGGTGTAGATGAAAAAGGAGTAGAAAACAATTTAGATCAGAATTTTATTGTAAATTAAAACAAAAATTAGAAGATAAGGCATGAACACCTCTTACTTGCATGCGCACACACACACACACCACCTCCTCCTTGCATGAAATCACTACCTCTAGCTTGATGGCACCTCCTTCTTCACCTTATCCCTTTCATTTGTTATATATAAACCTTGTTCAGATCAGTGGTTAATTAAAATTCTGAAAATTTAAAGAAAAGAAAAGAAAAACAAAACAAAGCATAGAAGAACAAGAGAGGTGAAGAAGAAGAAGGAAGCTAGGTTCTAAGTTTTCTCATCATCAAGCAAGGACAAGGGGCTTAGCATCTTGGAGGGGTTATTCCAACAACTTATTGTGGGTAAAATTTTTTAACCACAGTAGGAATTTAAATTCTGTAGCTAGTTTAGTTTGAATTGAAAAGGGTTCTATAATATCGTATTTTAGTAAAAGATAGGCTCTGTTGAATCTGCTATTATTCAGAGAAAAATCAACTTAACAAAACAGTGCTAAAATGATGTATGTTGAACATAAAACAAACCATAGGACCACGAACCCAGGGGACCGGTTCTGGGCCGGCGACTAAAAGTGAAATTCTGGCATCGCCGGTTTTGTAGGTAGCTAGGGTGTTTTGGATGGTTGGGTAGGTTTCTGTAAATCATTTTGGCCATTTTGGTGTTATTTAAACAGATTAGTTTCACTGCAGATAGAATCTGGAAGCGTATATTGAAAAAGATATCTAAACACACAAAATATGACACGGTTAAAACGCATCGCGATTTAAATTCTGTCGCGATACAGGTTTGGGTTAAAATCCAGTAAGGTTAAGCGTATGATAACTTGGAATAGTCGTATACAATATAACTAGTACGTGGGAACGGGTGTTTTTCATTTCCGTCATGTCGGAGTAGCCGTTTCCTTATATAAGTTAAATTGTGATATTAGATTCGATTACAGGATTTTCGGAGGCAGCGAGGAAAGGGAAATGATTGGCAATTCCTGAATAGATTCGACGTTTTCCGGTGAGTAGACTAAACATCTACCGGGGAATTTTGTAAAGATGGCGTGTTACTCCCGTAGTTTTATTTAAATAAAAGCTTTATTTTGTTATGCTAAATTGACAACATGCATTCATAACTCACATATATTTTGCTTAGTTGCTAGTACACTTCACAAGTATCGACGAGTTATGCCACTTGCACAGCTTACATGTTACACACACCTCGTCGATATTACCATGTCACTTTTACACTTAGTAAATTTCTTGCTAAAAATGATTCATGTCATATCTTAAACACCGATAATAGTAATAGATTGCATCATTAATATCATGTTAGTATTTGGGTATTTCATGTTGATATAAGAGGTAAAATGTATTATTGAGGATTTAAGGTTTTGAGTTTTGAGTACTATTACATAAATCCAGTGATTTTCATGATTGATGTGTTATGTCCACCATGAGATGTTTTATGATTTGGTTTTATTCCGGACCGAGTGGGGGAGATATACGGTCGCGGATTTTATGTTATCCATACAGAGTGGGGGAGATATACAGTTGGATACATGGTAGACCTTGTTCCCCTCCGAACAACGGAGACGAGACCGCGCAGGTCCGTCTTGTCTGAAATTCGGGGCAGATGCTAATAGGTGCTATCCGTCTACCTCTCCGAAGATGCCAAGTTGATTTATGGCACCGTGTATCGAAGGTTTAAACGGATGCGGCCGATGTAGCAGACTTCGTCAGATTCCCCCTCGTCTGAGGTTTTTTTATTTATTGTGGGGACGCTCTTCCCTGCAGGCGCAAGCCCCTGCAGTTAATTACGCTACTGCATCGCGGTAACAACTTTCTCCTTCTCCAGCTGGTCACTTCGTGTCGTGGGTGTTTGTTTTGTTTGTGGTTGCCCGTGGATTGTATACGGAGACTAATTTATGTTGTCGCCCGTAGGACGTGGATTAGTCCAAATCCGTATTTTCTTAGATTTGGGTTTAGGGTTTTGGTTTAAAGATACGTTAGTCTTATTTGAGACTAAGATCGACTTAAACATTGTTAAGGATACGTTAGTCTAATTTCCAGACTAAGGTCAACTTAACAGGATCATTTAGATCCAACAAGAGACCATTTGGGCTCTGTTGTTTAGTTTAGAGACATTGCGGTCGATTTCCAGTTTAGGGACATGGTGGTCAATGGAATGTATGGCCGTCGGGACCCATCACCTCTCTGAAGACGTTGAAGGATTACAACGACAAATATCAAAGGAGTTCAGAGATGTACCCTTGAACCAATGTTGGTTGAGAGATCTATAGTCTAATTTGGGACTAAAGCCTGTTTGAAGGTTTATGAGCATATGGGCTCAGTGGATATGAGTTGAACATTTTATTGTTCTGGCTGTTGAGCCTTTATTTGGGCTCGGCCCTTTTATTAATGCATAGCATTTATTTTTGGTCCGTTAGACCTTTATTTGGGCTCTGCCCCTTTTTTTAATAATGCACAACATTTATATTTGGCCTGTTAGGCCTTTACTTGGGCTCTGCCTTTTTTCAATAATGCATAGCATTTAAATGGTCTGACAGTGCACCACGTGGCTTGTCAGGCGCTTTGCGCCAATAAAAGAGCGCAAGGCGCCAGTGCATGTGGAGGTGACACGTGTCACGCTCTGCTAAGCGCAAGTCTGTTAGCGCAGTGCGCTGCGCCAGTGTGCTGCGCCAGTGCGCTACTGACACGTGGCGCGCTCTGGTGCAGTGCACCACGCCAAGAGCGCAGTGCTCTATTTTTAGGAGCGCAAAGCGCATATCGTTCTGTGGTTGACACGTGGTGCGTTCTGGTGCAATGCGCCAGTCCAAGGAGCGTAAGGGCGCATTTCAAAAGTGCAAGGCACTGTCCAATAGCGCAGAGCGAATCTTGATCAAATTTAGATCAAAGAAAAAAGTTTTTCTTGTTCTAAAGAGGTTCTACCTCAAGATTCAAAAACCAATGGTTCATCAAAAGGCTGTGCCTTTATATAGATCAAAAGATCTAGGGACGAAGTAAATTACTTCTTTAATTTTTTATGATTAGATCTTTATGATCTTTTTTTTATTGAAGATCTTGACCTTGTTCTTAGATCTTTGATCTTTTTTAGAAGAGATTCTTCTTTTTTAATGTGATGATTTCATCTCTGTTTTTCAAGAATCAAATTCTTTACCTTTTTGAGTTTTTCTCTCAAATTTTGCAGAGGGTTCTCTCTCTTTTGTATGTCTGTATATGTGAGACTTGGAGTCTAGGAGCCTTTATATAGGGCCAATTGGTTTGTTAAGTTAGTTACAGAGATATTGATCTGGGGATATTTCCTCACCGTTGGATCTCTGATCCTAGGGTCTCTGTTTTACAGAAGACAATCTTCTTATTTTAATGAGATTGGAAAGATCTTTCTAGAATTTTAATTCTGATTAATTAAATAATTTATTATTTAAATTCCAGTGCTGGCGCAATTAGCGCTAGTGCGCCTGCGCTTGACACGTGTCGCGCAGCGCAACTGCGCTAGCGCGTCTGCGCTTGACACGTGTCGCGCAGCGCAACTGCGCTAGCGTGCCTGTATTTGACACGTGGCGCGCAGCGCAGAGCGCAAGTGATCTGAAGCGTTACTTCATTTATTTTAAAATTAAAATTTTAATTTTAAAACAGAGCCTTGCTCTGATTGGGGGTGCGCTGCCTTGGGCGCTGCGCTCCTTGCGCTGGCGTGTCTGCTTTTGATACGTGGTGCTCTGCCCGCAGCGCAAGGAATCTGAAGCGTTGCTTCAATTTTTGAATTTTGAAATCAAACAGAGCTTTGCTCTGATTGGGGGAAACAAATGCCCCCCACCGTTGCGCTTACGTGACGCACACGTGAGTGCAGCGGTGGCAATATCTGATCCATTGGATCGACTCTTGGAAGTTGAAACGGCTCTCAATGCCTATAAATAGGACTTTTGGTCTCTTAGATGATTTTCATCTCCTCCTTGAGAATTATTTCCTATTCAGAGCATTGCTCTTTAAGAACTTTTCAAGAGTAAAACTCTGTTAAAACTTAGGTATAGTTTAAAGCTTTTAATAAACGAGGGTTTTACCCATTAACAGAGCTTTGCTCTTTATAGATCCTTGATCTAAAGAAAACCCATTTAGGGTTTTATCTAGCAGAGCTTTGCTCCATAGGTCTAAAGAGATTTAAAGGGAACTAAAGAGAACCCCATTAGGGTTCTATTAATTGAGTTCTGCTCTCTAAAAGGATTTTTCTTGTGATCCTTTATTTCATTAATAGAGCTTTGCTCCTTTCAAATCATATAGAAGAACTCTTGAGAGTTTTTCATGGATCTTGAAGATTTAAGATGGAATTTTTACTTTTGATGAATTATATCATCTTCTTAGAGCAGAGCTCTCAATGTTCTCGAGGGGTCTCTTTAAATTCCTTTCATAACTGATTTTGACAGGTGTCACTCCTGTCTGTAGAGAATTGCTCTCGGGGAGTTTAATTTCCTGTGCCTGTTTTGAATCAGAAATTGCTTAATCAGTCTGTCTGCTAATTTTGTTGATTTTCTTTTACGGGAGTAATGGACGCCCACATGTACGATCTTGACGAGATTATCTCTTACCGGGACATCCACCGACTCGGCCGTTCTCAGAATCGAGAATTCACAAACGCCGAGTGTGCCGAAATCATGATTCGTTTCAAGCATACAATGGTCGACTGCTTCCTCGACGTTCCTCTCTCTTGAAGCTTATCGTGGGAGCAATCTGGGAAGCGCTTCCCTTATTCTGTACTGGTGTGCCACTTAGGGCGTTGGATGTCGCCGAGGATAAAGTGCACTTGGTGTATCTGATGAGCCTAATCTCAAAGAGAAGGCGAGATTTCCTTATCGATCTTCTACATTAAGCTTTTCAACGGTCTGCAATACTTGCTGCCTATCAGAGGGAGGAGGACATCCGTGAGGATTCCGACGCTCTTGATCGTGAAAGAAAGCATACCAGGATAGTTCGAAAGGCCTGGAAGATTTTGGACGAGGTCACTTTCGAATTCCTCAATCCATGCCCTGGATCCGAGGTTATACCCTTATAAACATTTCAATAATGCTGCTTTTGTTTTTTGTCTTTATTGATGTAAAAATTTTCCGAGTATGAATGACAAATTTTTTGCCTCCTTCCTTTTATCTTCTGCTTTGTTATTGGCATATTCCTTAAGTAAGCGTAGCCTGTAGGTGATATAGAACATTCCGTCTTGAATACTTCGAGGAGTAGTGATGGCTTAGGAAGCAGGTTCAGATCTGCTACCTAAGGCTTTTCAACTTTATGAGCCAAGAGGGTCTCATAAAGACTTTTCTCCCTGCGAGTCGAGAGGATCCTGTAGGTGTATTTTCTCCTTAGGAATCGTGAGGATTCCTAAGTGCGTTTTTCTCTTAAGAGTCGTAAGGATCTCACTAGAGAATTTTCCTTCTTACAAGTCGAGAGGACTCGTAAGTGGTTGTTTCCCTCCTTGTCGAGATTCGACTTTGGAGAGTGTGGTCTGTGAATAGTATGCAAGAGTCCGTTTTGGACCGACTTGCAGGGCCCCAGTGCTGAGGAAACAGGTTTTTTAATCCCCGCTGCCTAAGGCTTTTCCTCACGAGTCGAGACGAATCGAGCATTTCTCGTAAGAATATCCTGACATCACAGTTAACCTCTGCTATTTACGACAGAGGTCCGTTAGGGTCTGTGGTACTAGGGTTTTGTCCGTCGTACCATCGCGTTGGCTGATATATTCCTCAATAGGCAACCTTGCTGTTCGAGTAGCCTTGTGACTGTCATGTCTCCGATCCCTTCGGGGGCTGGACAAGACTTCTTCAAGCAATCCTCCTAGGCAGTTTGACCGTCGGAAGAGCAAGCGTTAGGAATTTTGCCATGCCGCTTTTTACTTGAGGTTAGGCTCATTTTGGAGAGCCCCGATGAGTCATAACCACTCCGCGCTGGTGTGGGATGATCTCCGATAGTCTTTCAGGTTTTAATGAGTTGCAGTCAAGACCCTGAAGTCAGGAATTTGGCCTTCTCTTCGTTTGCTGGCATCGCGTCTGCTGTATCGAGACGAATGTCGCGGTTGTCTCTAGGTTGCTGGTGAACCGTCAAGGTTTGGAACTAGGGATTTTGCCGTGGCTCCGTTGTTTGATTGTCGCGTCTGAATTCTGCTGGAGGAAGAACGCTGTAATGACATCTCGTCTGTTGTGTCGAGACGAATGTCGAGGTGGTGACCACTCCGCGCTGGTGCGAGATGATCTTCGATTGTCTTTCAGGTTTTATATGAGTTGCCGTCAAGACCTTGAAGCTAGGAATTTGGCCTTCGCTTCGTTTGCTGGTGATCAGTCGAAAATATTGTATATTTTAACCGGCAATTTCCTCATCATTTGCATTCATTTAGAAGTGTTCGGTATTCATATTTCACATATTAGCAAATCTATCACAGATTATCAGATTACATGTAGTAGACCTTAAAACCGGCATTTCTAGGGAAATTGACTGCATTGCATGGCATCGCAATATTTCTATATGTCGCAACCTGTGTTTCGAAGTCTGTGCAGGAAAAGGAGAAGCTCGCTCAAATTTACACTGCTCAAATATACGCCAACTCACTAACTTCAAATCTGGTATCAACCCAAAGGAGAAATCACAAATCAACATATCATACAAAGCCCCAAATAGCAGTACAAGACCACTCCAGAAAGCACAAAGCCCAAGACCCTCAAGGAGCCGCGGATCCGCGGCAGGTGCCTGCTTGTGCCGCGGATCCGCGGCCTATTGATGAAGTCATCTCCTCAAATTTGGCCCAAGTTGTTTCTCTCAGTGGTTACAGTTCAGAAAAGCATGACATTTTCCAGAAGACTCCAGGGACTTCTACCAGATCAGCAAACACTTTGATTTACACTAAACTAGCCTATCATTCTAGAACTTTCCCCCTAAACCCTAGCTTAAACCCTAAGCTAAGCCTAACAAACTACTTCTAGAAGTCTTTCAACAAACTTTTGGAGGGAACTCAAGAGGCTTAGGGTTTGGGTGTTCTATAAATAAGACCCTAGGCTCACTTATTATTCATCTTGGAAAAATCCCATTATCAATCCTAAATCTAGTATCAAACTAGAACCATTTTCTTTCTTCTTCTTCTTCTTCCACAAGTCTAGTGACAAGACTTGTGTGAAACCCTAACCCTAATTCCTATCAAAATCAAGATCCAGAGTACCCATTAAGCAAGAAGCCCTACAACCTTTAGGAGCGGAGCCGATCTTCAACGGAGCAAGCGATCCGAGCCGATCCACGACTCATGAAGCCGAGCGACGCCCGATCAACAATTTAGATTCTTCTTCTTGTAGTTCTTGAAGCGAATGTAATCAAAATTGTTGAGATAAATAAATGTGATAATTCTTTTATCTTGTTTTCTTTAAATTCTGCATCATGACATCTTTACAATTCGTAAATATTTTCTGTATGGTGATGTGTGAATAAAACTCCGCTCGTCGAGGAATCGAGACGGTCAATAGAATGATGATGTAACATAGCTTTAATCGATTCTTGATTCCTACGATGTTTTGTAAACCCTAGCAAGTTCAAGAACCGACAACCCATTTCGTTACGATGCTTTCTTGAATGATATCGCTCGAAATTTGGGGAGTTAGGACCGTTTCTTGAAATTGCTAGAGGCTAGAATGTGAATGATATCGACAAAAGAACAAGGGATAAGATGAAACCCTAGTTTCACGAGAAAGCCCTAACTCTCATCGATTATCATCGATCTAGTATCAATCCTTCGAAGGACAAGAACACAAAATCTTTAGATTACATCACGTCTATAGACCCGATCGATTCCTACGAGCCTCTTTTAGATTCTTGACTGTTGATTGGAAATATCATCGATACACCGATTCTTGACTGTTTATCTTTTTCTTGATTCTTGAATAGAATAGTGACACTTGAAAATCAAAACTCTTGAATCATGTTTTCGTTTATCTTAGCTTAACTTTTCAATTCAAGCATATCATAATACAAACGAATCGTGCAATCCCTGTGGACGATCCGCACTCACTCATGAACTACAATTGACACCGTAGTTTGATTGCGGTCAAAATATTTTTTGGTTGTGAAGTTCTTTATAAATTTTCTGATTACCGACACAAGAAACAGTTTCAATCAAATGGTGCCATTTTAGGGGACCTTTTGCATTGATTCATACTACACAACGGAAAATCTATCAATCAGCTGGCATTGCGTCTGCTGTATCGAGACGAATGTCGCGGTGGTGATCGTTCCGCGCTGGTATGGGATGATCTCCGATAGTCTTTCAGGTTTTATATGAGTCATCGTCAAGACCCTGAAGCTAGGAGTTTGGCCTTTGCTTTGTTTGTTTTGTTGTGTCTGAATCCTGTTGGAGGAAGGATGATGTAGTGACATCTCGTCTGCTGTATCGAGAAGAATGTCGAGGTTGTCTCTAGGTTGCTGGTGAACCGTCGAGGTTTGGAACTAGGGATTTTTCCGTGGCTCCGTTGGGTGATATTGTTTCTGAGTCCTGCCGGAATGAGGAGGAACACTGCTGTTGACATCTCGTCTGCTATATCGAGACGAATGCTGAGGTGGAGTTGGGATTTTTCCATCACTCCGCTTTGTTTTGACGTTGCGTCTGCATCCTGCTGGATAGCGAAGGAACGCCGTTGTTGACATTGCGTCTTTTGTAACGAGACGAATGTCGAGGTGGAGCTGGGATTTTGCCGTTACTCCGCTTGGTGATATTGCGTCCGAGTCCTGTTGAAGGAAGGACACTGTAGTGACATTTTGTCTGCTGTATCGAGACGAACGTCGAGGTGGTGACCACTCTGTGTGGGATGATCTCCGGTAGTCCTTCAGGTTTTATATGAGTTACCGTCAAGACTTTGAAGATAGGAATTTGGCCTTCGCTTCGTTTGCTTTGGCGTGTCCGAATCCTGTTGGAGGAAGGACGCTGTAGTGACATCTCGTCTGCTGTATCGAGACGAACGTCGAGGTGGTTACCACTCCATGTGGGATAATCTCTGGTAGTCTTTCAGGTTTTATATGAGTTACCGTCAAGACCCTGAAGCTAGGAATTTGGCCTTCGCTTCGTTTGCTTTGACCGCGAGGTCTTTTGTTGACGTTGCGTTTGCATCCTGCTGGACTACGAAGGAACGCCACTGTTGACATTGCGTCTGCTGTAACGAAACGAATGCTGAGGTGGACCTAGGATTTCGCCGTCGCTCCGCATTGTTTCGACCATGGGGTCTTTCGTTGACGTTGCATCTACATCCTGCTGGACTGCGAAGGAACGCCGTTGTTGACATTGCATCTGCTGTAACGAGACGAATGCTGAGGTGGAGCTGGGATTTTGCCGTCACTCCGCTTTGTTTCGACCATGGGGTCTTTTGTTGACGTTGCATCTGCATCCTGCTGGACTGGGAAGGAACGCCGTTGTTGACATCTCGTCTGCTGTAACGAGACGAATGCTGAGATGGTCTCTAGGTTGTCTGTGAACCTTCGAGATTTGGAACTAAGGACTATGCCGTGGCTCCATTTGATGGTGTAGTATCTATGTCCTGCTGGAATGAGGAGGCACACCGTTGTTGGTCTCCAGGCTGTAGATGTGGCCATTGAGATTTGGAACTAAGGACTTCGCCATGGCTCCGTTTCGTTGCAACTCTGAGGTCGGTAATTGACGTCACGTCTGCATCTGGTTGGAGTGAGGAGAAACGCTATTGGTGATCTCTAAGTTATCGATATCGACGTCGAGACCCTGAAGCTAGGGATCTTCCTTTGCTTCGTTTGTTGACATTGTGTCTGCAATATTGCGATAAATGTCGAGGTTGTCTCTAGGTTGTCTATGAACCGTCGAGATTTGGCTTCGCTTTCTGGTGGAGCCTGGGGAGGGATGGTGTGCTTCCTTCTTTGTTCGTGCCCCTGGATTGTATACAGGGATCGATATGATCTCATATGTAGGGCGAAAGTTTCATTCTTTCATAAGTTTTTTTTATTTCTTCCCGCGATGCTCTATCATTTCAGCTTTTATATCGCGAAAGTTCCGATTGCCCAATCATTTCGGCTATTTTTCGCGGTGCCCAATCATTTCGGCTATTTATTTCATTTTTACTCGCTGCTTTTTATTGCGAGTTGCCCAATCATTTCGGCTATTTTGCATGCATAAATTTTTACTTGCTGATTTTGTTTGCAAGTTGCCCCATCATTTCAGCTATTTCGTATGCATGTGTGGCTCGCTAGCTTCTTGCTGCAAGCTTGGATTTAGACACTGGTTTCGGCATCAGCACCGCTACAACTGGGATATGGCCAGGAGCGAATCATCATTTGCCTTTGTCGATGTCGAACAAAGGTAGCTTAGTAGACAGGGTTAGGATCCTGTCGACTAAGGCTTTCGACTTCATGAGCCGTAAGGGTCTCATAAAGGCATTTCTCCATGCGAGTCGTGAGTATCTCATAGGTGTGTTTTCTCCCTAGGAATCGTGAGGATTCCTAAGTGTATGATCTCTTATAAGTCGTAAGGATCTTATAAGAGTGTTTTCTTCTTATAAGTCGAGAGGACTTACAAGGGTTGTTCACCACGTAGACATATCCCTAGTCACGGATGTGACTTTGTTAGGGAAATGTTTATTCGCGCCCGTGGATTGTATACAAGGGTCAATACTGAACCACTTGTAGGGCAGTAGTGGAGGTTGTGGGGACTGCTTAAGAACAGGTTCAGATCCCCGTAGCTTAAGACTTTCAAGTCATATGAGCCGTGAGGGTCCCATAAGAGAGTTCTCCTTACGAGTCGTGAGGATCTCGCAAGTGTAATTTCTCCTTAGGAATCGTGGGGATCCCTAAGTGTGTTGCTCCTTTGTAAGTCGTAAGGATCTCACGCGGGTAGTTTCTCCTTACAAAGTCGAGAGGACCTTGCAAGTGTCTTTTAACGAGATTGCGCCCTTTCGGGTTTTCACAAAACTCGCCGGTAGCCCTGCTATTTTTACTCATGGAGCCCTTTCGGGTTTTCATCCGTGCCCACTTTGCTTATGGACATACCGTTTTTATTTATTATTATTTATTTATTTTCTTTTTTTTATATAACGAGGTTGCGCCCTTTCGGGTTTTCACAAACACTCGCCGGTAGCCCTGCTGTTTTTACTCACGGAGCCTTTTCGGGTTTTCATCCGTGCCCATTTTGCTTATGGACGTACCGTTTTCTTTTTTTAATTTTCTCTTTTTTTCTTTTTTATCAGCTTTGGGATGCTGCAATCCATCGTAGTTTATCGACGTCTCGGTCACCGGCTAGTTTTAGGACATAGTGGTCCGTTGTTAGTTTAAGAACGTTTCGGTCCACTGTTAGTTTAAAGACGTTTCGGTCCGCCGTAGCCGTATTTGAGGCGGATTTTTAGTTTACGGACTTTTCGGTCCATGGGGCTTTCCCTGTGAATGAGCATGATACCCCCGGCATATCCATCTTTCTCGGAGCATGTGGTTGTGGTGGGCTCACCTTCCCGTTTTCGGACAGCGCGAACTTGCCCTGTTGGTATTGGTCTTCAACTCAGTTTTTGAAGACGTAGCAGTTTTCGATCGGATGGCCCAATACTTGGTGGTAAGGGCAGTAATTAGGATTGTTGACACCTTTCAGTTGTAGCTGGTGTTTCGGCCCCGGTAGGATAATAAGCTTGTTGCGCACTGCTAGCTCGAACAGCCTCCTTGTTTCATCCCGGAGAAATGAGTAAGGACGTTTCAACTTTCCATAGAGGGGTTGCCGCTTGTTGCTTTGGTGAACAACCGGTCTAGGGTCACTCGGTTGTCGTTGCGCGTTGGCGACGAAGGCCGTTTTTCCCTTCCCTTTATCCTTTTTGTTCGATCCCTTGTTTGCGGGTCCGAAATTCTTTTCGGGTAGCGTGCGATTGCACGGCTGAATGTTCTCGCAACTCCTCAATTCTTTCATTTCAGAGATGGATTCCTTGAAGAGAGGGCCGAGGGCTACTTTTTCGTCGGAGTCGCTCTCGAAGGTGAGAATTCGCGATCCCCCAGGATCAACCCTATGACAATTGCCAGCAATTCTTTTACGCTCATCCATCGCATTTTTCTGCTGTCTACGAGCTTCACGTTTTGTCATGTTGAAGTGTTGCTTGTGAGCGATATACCCTTGCCACCAACACTTAAAGGAGTTGCAGTCTTCAGTACGATGTGCGATCTTTTGATGAAATAAGCAGAAGTTAGGATGTACGTCTGCTTCATCAAGATGTATACCGCTAGGAGAATTTTCTCTGAAAGAGGGCAGCGTCATCCCCATCGATATGGTTTTGGCGAATCGTTTCCTTATCTTGATCCCGCTTTCATTTGCGACGGATGTACTTTGATCTGGTGGGAGTGTTTCGACCCTTTTGTCCAGTTGCCGGCGTTTGGCCTTTTCAAATATGGCTATCTCACGCTCCCGATCGGCTTTACTTTTCAGATGAATTTCACTCAGGAAGGCGTCGATCATTTCGTCTGACGACCATAGAGGTTCTGGTTCAGGACCTTCCCCCCATCTCTCGGTGCAAGGAGCTTCTTTATCGTCTATCGACGAGTGAGAGATCACATGGCAGTTTACCACATAATCCTCAGGTTCATCCGACGAGTCTTTATCATCATCTTCGTCCTCAAGGATGTGGCTGAGGAATTCTTGGAGTGTGACTGGGGTCCGCGCCTTCTGATTATATTCTTCCAGTGCGTCAATATGTTTTTGCAGATCCGTGTGCTTGTCATCAAACTTCACGGGCTTTTGGGTCTTCTCCTTCTTCTTCGAAGACTTTAACGGCTGGGTGCGAGCGCTTTGACTATCACCACCGGGTTTTGTAGTTGGGCGCGGTTTCAGCATTCCCTCGACGTCCTCGGGTTCCAGTGAATTTTTCCACCTGATTGCCGGGCACGTTTGGAGATCCTTCAGCATCCTTTTAGTTTTGGCTGAAAGAGCGATCTCCCACGGAGTTTCTTCTATAAAAGAGCACGTTGCCCCCGGCATGTCCACTTTTTTAGGGGCATGAGGTTGTGGCGGGTTCACCTTCCAGTTTTCGGATAATGCGAACTTGCCTTGTTGGTATTGGTCCTCAATGCAACCTTTGAAAACGAAGCAATTTTCGATTGGATGGCTTACTACTTGATGGTAAGGGCAGTAATTAGGATTGTTGAGATCGCCCGGCTACAATGGACGTTTCGGACCTGGCAGATTGATGAGTCTGTTGCGCACTGCCAGCTCGAACAGTCTTCTCGTTTTATCCTGAAGAAACGAGTAAGGACGTTCTAGTCTTTCCTCAAGGGATGGGCGTGGACGCATATTGCTTTGGCGAACAGCCGGTTTTGAGTTGTTCGGCTGTTGTTGAGTATTGGCGACGAAAGTTGCTTTTCCTTTCCCCTTTTCATTCCGAGGATCCGTCTTTGAAGGAGATGGTCTATGACCCATCTGATCCATTTGGGCCAACTTGTCAATCAAGTCCTGGAAAGTAATTGGCTTGAAGAACATCATGAGCTGAGAGATGGCCGCTTGAGGGTCTAGGGTACCCACAAACATGCCCACCGCTGGTACTTCTTCGATGCGTTGTTCGCACTTCGACCATAAGTTTCGCCACCGTATTGCGTATTGAACCCACGTTTCGCCTGGCCTTACCCTGGCGTTGATCAATGCGGTGATTGGGGTGCGCTCGCTGGCGCTTGCAAATCTTTGTGTAAACAGTAGCTCCATCTCCGCAAATGTTTTGACAGAGTCGTTAGGTAGCTCCGAATACCATTCGAAAGCCGTTTCCGCTAAGCTGCCGACGAATTGTCGAAGCAACAGTTTGTCGTCGCCTCCGGTGTTGCCGTATAAGGCTCTGAATTGAGCGACATGCTGATGTGGATTCCCTGTCCCCTTGTACACATGGAATTTAGGGATCGTATATCCCGGCGGGTAACTTATTTGGTCATACCAGCCTGGGTGGGGTCGTCCAGTCTTGACAACTTGGCCAGCCATTTCGTTCGCTCGGTGAACCCGTATCTGCTGAGCTATATAGTCATCCAGAGCGGCCTTGGAAATGGTTTCCTCTTTGGCTGCTGAAAGAGCCGGAGGATTAGATGTCTCCCCTCTATCGTCTCCGATAATGATCGGGGGGTCTTCAGCTGAAGGATCCGGCTGTAACATCATTCCTACCATGTCTTGGAAGAGAAGCGCCATTTGTTTTATGTTGGTAGCTTGTTCTGCTGCTTCTCTGTCCTTCTTTTCGAGGACTCTGCGTAGGAAGTCAGCGTCAGTTTCTTGTTCGTGACGTTGTTCTGATGATGCCTCCGGGCTTTCTTTTGGCCCGGTAAGTGCGGCCATTGTAGTCAACATCTCTTGAAGCTTCTGCTGTTGCTCCTGGGCTTTCGTCATGGATCGAGTGAGCGGTCGGTGACCCGTCGAAGCACGGCTTTCCTTCTTTCCGGAAGCCATATAAACAGTGTGCACCACCATGCCCCCAGACTTGGGGCATTTAGATTCAGTGTCTTTGCGATTTGCCAGAGGCATAGGGATCTTCTCCGACTTCCTTCTTTTCTGAGCGGTCGAAGTTGAGGGGGCCGTTGTAGTGGGCACCCAAGTAGCTGTTGCTTTTTCTGGCTTGACAAAGTAGTCCTTCTCCTGTCGAACCTTCATTTTTTTCTGTTGGCGAAGATAATCTTGATCCATCACGGAGTCTTGGACTTGACGCCAAACCTTGTAAATTTTAGAGGACAGCCGTTGAGGGGGCTGCTCCAGCTTCACCTTTAGGGCATTATCCACAGTTGTAGGAGATCTTTTCAATACGGCAGTCGGAGAGTTCTTGTGAACCCTCCTAAGTGGTTCGAAGCTATTCCCAGTTAGAACAACGGCATCAACTTCCACCATTGGAGCTGGCGGAGTCAGTCCAGAAGGGGAATTGCCCCCAGCTTTCCTCAGCCTGCGCCAGTGGCGACGTCGAGCATGTTGTGTGGCCGGGATTACCTCCGCTGTTGGATCAGCTTTCCCATGCCCCCTGTTCTGATGAGAGTCTGTTGTTGGCGTCAGTCTGTCAAAGACAGATGCTCGCTGAGAGGGAACGGCCGGTCTTGAGAAGGCCGATTTTCGTGCAAGGGAAATGGCCTTAGTTACTTTGCGCGGAGTGGGAGCTGAAACGGACAGTCTTGTGTAGACCGACCCCTTAGTCGGAGAAGTCGCCTTGGTGATTTCAGGAGTAGGAATAGCTATCCGCTTCGGGATAACGCCTTCTGGTATTGTGGGCTTCTTTATGGGCCCGTTGGAGCTCTAGCCTAGTCTGTTAAAAACCGAGGCAGTGGAGTTGGGCGACCCGTTGAGAGGGGCCGCAGTAGTAGCAAGCCGATCGAATACCGACTTCTTGGGAGCTTCTTGTGACGGCACAGGGGCGTTGAAGCTCATGGGTGGGAGTATAGTTCCGAAGAATAGTCCAGTGGTGGCTTGAGTTACCTGCTCCACTAGCATCTTGAAAAGGGAGGCCGCTTGAGGCCCGTAGGTCACTCCTCCGGCGAGGATGGAGTGGGAGTTGTTGTAATGAGTGCAGTTTGAAGCCATTGATCTTCTATTTTCTGCACGGAGCAAGACACCAAATCTAAGTACCTCGAATCCACAGGCAACCACAGCAAACCGCGATTCGTTCGTGAACACGACACACGAAGTGTGGAGTGGAAAGAGGAAAAGGACCCATCGGGCGTGCCAGGTTCCCCTCCGAACAACGGAGACGAGACCGCGCAGGTCCGTCTTGCCTGAAATTCGGGGCAGATGCTAATAGGCGCTATCCGTCCACCTCTCCGAAGATGCCAAGTTGATTTATGGCTCCGTGTATCGAAGGTTTAAATGGATGCGGCCGATGTAGCAGACTTCGTCAGATTCCCCCTCGTCTGAGGGTTTTTTTTTATTGTGGGGACGCTCTTCCCTGCAGGCGCAAGCCCCTGCAGTTAATTACGCTACCGCATCGCGGTAACAACTTTCTCCTTCTCCAGTTGGTCACTTCGTGTCGTGGGTGTTTGTTTTGTTTGTGGTTGCCCGTGGATTGTATACGGAGACTAATTTATGTTGTCGCCCGTAGGACGTGGATTAGTCCAAATCCATATTTTCTTAGATTTGGGTTTAGGGTTTTGGTTTAAGGATACGTTAGTCTTATTTGAGACTAAGATCGACTTAAACATTGTTAAGGATACGTTAGTATAATTTCCAGACTAAGATCAACTTAACAGGATCATTTAAATCCAACAAGAGAGCATTTGGGCTCTGTTGTTTAGTTTAGAGACATTGCGGTCGATTTCCAGTTTAGGGACATGGTGGTCAATGGAATGTATGGCCGTCGGGACCCATCACCTCTCTGAAGACGTTGAAGGATTACAACGACAAATATCAGAGGAGTTCAGAGATGTACCCTTGAACCAATGTTGGTTGAGAGATCTATAGTCCAATTTGGGACTAAAGTCTGTTTGAAGGTTTATGAGTATATGGGCTCAGTTGATATGAGTTGAACATTTTATTGTTCTGGCTGTTGAGCCTTTATTTGGGCTCGGCCCTTTTATTAATGCATAGCATTTATTTTTGGTCCGTTAGACCTTTATTTGGGCTCTGCCCTTTTTTTTTAATAATGCACAGCATTTATATTTGGCCTGTTAGGCCTTTACTTGGGCTCTGTCCTTTTTCAATAATGCATAGCATTTAAATGGTCTGACAGTGCGCCACGTGGCTCGTCAGGCGCTTTGCGTCAATAAAAGAGCGCAAGGCGCCAGTGCATGTGGAGGTGACACGTGTCACGCTCTGCTAAACGCAAGTCTGTTAGCGCAGTGCGCTGCGCTAGTGCGCTGCGCGAGTGCGCTACTGACATGTGGCGCGCTCTGGTGCAGTGCGCCACTCCAAGAGCGCAGTGCTCTGTTTTTAGGAGCGCAAAGCGCAGATCGTTCTGTGGTTGACACGTGGCGCGTTCTGGTGCAATGCGCCAGTCTAAGAGCGCAAGGGCGCATTTCAAAAGTGCAAGGCACTGTCCAATAGCGCAGAGCGCATCTTGATCAAATTTAGATCAAAGAAAAAAGTTTTTCTTGTTCTAAAGAGGTTCTACCTCAAGATTCAAGAACCAATGGTTCATCAAAAGGCTGTGCCTTTATATAGATCAAAAGATCTAGGGACGAAGTAAATTACTTCTTTAATCTTTTATGATTAGATCTTTATGATCTTTTTTTATTGAAGATCTTGACCTTGTTCTTAGATCTTTGATCTTTTTTAGAAGAGATTCTTCTTTTTTAATGAGATGATTTCATCTCTGTTTTTCAAGAATCAAATTCTTTACCTTTTTGAGTTTTTCTCTCAAATTTTGCAGAGGGTTCTCTCTCTTTTGTATGTCTGTATATGTGAGACTTGGAGTCTAGGGGCCTTTATATAAGGCCAATTGGTTTGTTAAGTTAGTTACAGAGATATTGATCTGGGGATATTTCCTCACCGTTGGATCTATGATCCTAGGGTCTCTGTTTTACAGAAGACAATCTTCTTATTTTAATGAGATTGGAAAGATCTTTCTAGAATTTTAATTCTGATTAATTAAATAATTTATTATTTAAATTCTAGTGCTGGCGCAATTGGCGCTAGCGCGCCTGCGCTTGACACGTGGCGCGCAGCGCAGAGCGCTAGCGCACCTGCGCTTTACACGTGGCGCGCAGCGCAGAGCGCAGGTGATCTGAAGCGTTGCTTCATTTATTTTAAAATTAAAATTTGAATTTTAAAATAGAGCCTTGCTCTGATTGGGGGTGCGCTGCCTTGGGCGCAGCGCTCCTTGCGTTGGCGTGTCTGCTTTTGAAACGTGGCGCTCTACGCGCAGTGCAAGGAATCTGAAGCGTTGCTTCAATTTTTGAATTTTGAAATTCAAATAGAGCTTTGCTCTGATTGGGGGAAACAGACCCGGTCGAGACCGAGGGGCAGGATAGCCGCATTTGAGGCGAGGGAGCCTAGCGAGGTTGCTCGATACCGGAGATAGTGGTAAAAATACGGCGTATATCTAGATGATAACGACCGATATTGTTGATTTCAGGATCATTCGAGGAATGATGCCTGTGAGAAATGGAAGTTTTGTGTCGATGATGGATATGGGGAAATGAATTTTTATTGGAAATAAATGATGAGATTTCAGTTTTGAATCATGAGATTCGTATTATAGATTCATGATTTCCACAGATAATCATACATTATACTTGTTCACATTGCAGTTAGTATGATCGTTATAATTACATTATTAACCGTTATATATTAGTTATATTCACTGAGTTGGCAACTCACCCCCGTTGTGCCACAGTTCCTTGCAGGGGTAGAGTGGACGGTTAGCAGCGGTGCAGATCTACTCTTTCCGCTTTTATCACATCTTTTGATAGGTGGGTTACATATGTAGTAACCTTCTCTTTTGATATTGTATTTTGTATCTAGAAAATCTCCATCAGACCTGTATTTTGACCTAGAGTGAGAGATGGTTATTTGTATATTATTTGACAATCGAGATCGTTTAGTTCTACAAATTGTTATTTCTTTTCTTTATGTCTGGGATTCGTATTGATGTCCTATATACTGAGATTTTATTTTCCGCTGTTGATATTGTTGATCCCAACGAGGGATGCAACCAAACTTAACACCTTATACTTGTTTAATATTTAACTTTATAAACTGTGATTTTTACTAAAAACTAAATTTTCTATATAAAGAATTCCGCAAAAAGGATTTTGATCTTGGTTTTCGGCTTACTTGGACTGTGTGCATATCTTTAGATATTATACAATCTAAGTGCCGGTCACATCCAAACTTTGGGTCGTGACAAAGTTGGTATCAGAGCTTAGGAGTAACCTTACGGAATCGAGTGAGGAATTAAAATAGGTTGACGTGAGTCCGTGATCTAGGATGACCTTTGGTTTGATGGAGTAGGTGAATTAGGATCAGTGCACTACCGTACGTATGTTCCGCGGCATATTTACGTTACTGTACTCAGCCTAACTAACCTAAGAATGTATATCTTGATCTATTCTTCCGTTGATTCTCCGTTATTGATTGTTCCTATTCATACGCCTTATCAACTCTCGTTTCTTGTTCCAGTTGCTATGGCTACGCGGGCTAGGCGAGCCGCAGCCAGAGATGCAGTTAGAGTGAGTCCGCCTGTGATGGAGACTGGTATACCGGACGTTTCGGCGGTGCATGAGCATGTTGATCCACCTCCTCCAGGTCGCATGACTAGGATTGAGGAGGGCATGTTGGGATTGCAGCGAGTGGTAGGACAGTTAGCTGAGGCCACTCGAGTACTGAGACAGGATCCGGCACCGACCGTAGCAGAGTCCGAGGTACAGCCTACGCAGATGGTAGCACTGGTAGATATGAGGGTGATAGAGGTATCGCTTGCGGAGTTTATGAGATTGAGACCTCCGGTATTTACAGGGACCGATGTAGCAGAAGATCCTCAGTCCTTTCTTGATAGGATAGTGAGGATTGGCAGATCATTGCGATGTTCGGATGCGAGGTCAGTTGAGCTGACTAGCTTTCGTTTGGAGGGACTTGCATAGGAGTGGTGTGAGTCGATGGAGAGAGGACGAGCTACGGGTCTTCCTCCGATGTCGTGGACCGAGTTTTCCGAGGTCTTTCTTGCCAGATTTCTTCCACAGAGTGTGAGGGACGCTAGAGCTAGCAGTTTTGAAGCGTTGCGGAAATCGGCAAGTATGTCAGTGTCAGATTATGCCTTACGATTCACCCAGCTGTCGTGCTATGCCCCATGCTTAGTACCTACGGAGGAGCTTCGGGTGAAGAGGTTCCTAAGGAGTCTGGACACGCAGTTGTATCTGGCTATAGGCTCCCAGCATTTTGATACGTATGCGCAGGCTATGGACGCAGCGATATGAGTGGAGGAGCGTTTGAGCGAGGTAGTGGTTGTTCCAGAGCCAAAGAGGAGTAGACCGATCGGGCCGATGACTAGACTGTTTGGCAGAGGTAGAGGCAGATATACTCCAGGCCGCACTTTCGGACAAGGTTGGACCCAGGGCCAGATGTTCAGTTCTTATCCCGATGATCAGAGGCCCCCATCTACATGTTTTAGTTGTGGACTTCCCGGAAACTTTGCGTGGGATTGTAGATCCCAGGGAGGGACCGTTGTTCCACAGGCTGCCTTACCCCTTCCACCTTTTATGCTGATGGCTTTACTTCCTCCCCCAGTTGGCGCTACACGCCAGGCAGTTGCACCACGAGGTCGAGGCTTTGCGGGACGTTCTCATAGAGGTCGAGTAGATAGAGGTAGAGGACGATAGGATGCGGGCAGGGGCCAGGCACGGGTATTTGCGCTGACTCCACAGGATGCCCAGGCATCAAATGCGGTCGTGACAGGTACTCTTACAGTAGGTTCATTAGACGCACATGTTTTATTTGATCCCGGTTCTACACATTCTTATGTATCTTCATGATTTGCACTTTCTTTGGAAAAAGAGTCGTCGTTGTTAGAGTTACCATTAGTAGTGATTACCCCGGTGGGAGATTCTTTCATAGCTCGGCACGTATTCAGATCGTGTTCTGTGCGTATTGGTGATAGAGATTCGCTAGTTGATCTGATTCTCCTGGATATATTAGATTTTGATATACTTCTTGGTATGGATTGGTTGGCCGCTTGTCATGCCTATATAGATTGCTGGGGGAAGGCGGTTAGATTTTGTTTTCCAGGTGAACCGGTGTTTGTTGTGCAGGGGGATTGTAAAATAGCTCCTGCCAACATGATTTCTGCTCTTTGTGCGGGGCGACTCTTGAAGAAGGGTTGTCATGGGTTCTTGGCTTTTGTTCAGGACTTAGGGGTCGCTGAGATTCCATTGGACTAGGTTCCGATCGCATGAGAATTTCCTGAGGTATTTCCTGCTGAGTTACCAGGATTACCGCCTGATCGCGACATCGAATTTTGCATTGACTTGATTCCGGGAGCAGGGCCTATTTCTATACCACCCTATCGAATGGCACCAACGGAGTTGAAAGAACTCAAAAGCCAGTTGCAAGAGTTGTTAGATAGAGGGCTTGTTCGTCCCAGCGTATCACCGTGGGGAGCTCCTGTCTTATTTGTAAAGAAGAAGGACGGTAGTATGAGACTGTGCATCGACTACCGACAGCTGAATCGCGTCACTGTGTGAAACAGGTATCCACTACGACGTATAGATGACTTATTCGATCAGTTGCTGGGAGCTGGTTACTTCTCGAAGATTGATTTGCGGTCGGGGTATCACCAGTTGAGGGTTCGGAAGGACGATATTCCGAAGACTGCGTTTCGCACAAGATATGGACACTATGAATTTCTGGTGATGTCGTTTGGACTCACCAACGCTCCAGCAGCTTTTATGGATATGATGAACCGTATCTTCAGACCCTTCATTGATCGATTTATTATAGTGTTCATAGATGACATTCTTGTTTATTCTCGGAGTCGGAAGGAGCACGAGCAGCATTTTCGTATTACGTTGCAGACCTTGAAGGAGCATTAGCTATTTGCAAAATTCTCTAAGTATGCTTTTTGGCTTGATAGTGTGGAGTTCTTGGGTCACGTGGTTACGAGAGAGGGTATATGTGTGGACCCAAAGAAGATTGAAGCGGGACAACACTTGCCTAGACCTGTATCGGTTTCAGAGGTCCGGAGTTTCTTAGGTCTGGCAGGTTATTACCGACGCTTCGTGCGGGATTTTTCATGGATCGCTGCACCTTTGACCGGATTGACTAGGAAGGAGGTTCCATTTCAGTGGACAGATGCATGTGAGCAGAGTTTCCAGCAGTTGATGACGCGCTTGACGACTGCACCTGTCTTATCTTTACCTTCCGGGTCAGGTGGTTTTTTGTGTATTGTGATGCCTCTAGAGTGGGTTTAGGCTGTGTGTTGATGCAGCACGGCAGGGTTGTAGCTTATGCTTCTCGACAGTTGAAGAAGCACGAACAAAACTACCCCACTCATAATCTAGAGATGGCTGCTGTGGTATTTGCATTGATGATTTGGAGACATTACTTGTATGGAGAGTCATGCCAAATCTTCACAGATCATAAGAGCTTAAAGTATATTTTTCAGCAGAGAGATCTGACCCTAATGCGGCGTAGATGGATGGAACCGATGAAAGATTACGATTGTGAGATCTTGTATCATCCAGGCAAGGCAAATGTGGTAGCAGATGCTTTGAGTCGGAGACCTGGAGGTAGCTTATCTCATTTGCGCATCTTGCAGAGATAGTCTTCTACAGACTGGCAGACTTTATGTGATAGTCGTATACAGTTTGAGTTCACCCCGACAGGAGGGCAGCTGGCACATGTTCGCACCCGACCTCAGTTATTGGATCGTATTCGAGAGACACAGCCCGCAGATACTCGTATGATGGAGATTATGGATCAGGTTAGGCAGGGTAGGGAGACGGAGTTTGTGATTGATGATCATGGAGTATTACGTTTTAGGACTCGTCTCTGTGTACCAGATTCAGATGGGTTGAGGCGTGAGATCTTAGAGGAGGCCCATAGGTCAGCATACAGTATTCATCCTGGTTCCACCAAGATGTATCATGATCTGAAGGATGTTTACTGGTGGGAAGGAATGAAAAGGGATGTTGCGGAATGTGTTTTGAGATGCTTGACTTGTCAAGGCAGAACACCAGAGGCCAGCCGGAGAGTTGCAGCCCTTACCCATTCCAGAGTGGAAATGGGAACATATTTCTATGGATTTCATGGTGGGTCCACCCAGGACTAGCAGAGAGTATGATTCCATTTGGGTGATTGTAGATAGATTGACAAAGGCAGCTCATTTTCTTCCGGTGAAGACGACGTATGGTTTTGCACAGTATGCTCAGATTTATATCGATGAGATTGTACGTCTACATGGAGTTCCGACGTGCATAGTTTTTGATAGGGGTACCCAGTTTACTAGTAGGCTATGGCAGAAACTTCAAGAAGCTCTGGGGACACGGTTGAGTTTTAGTACAGCTTTTCACCCACAGACAGATGGTCAGTCAGAGCGGACCATTCAGACACTAGAGGATATGCTTCGGGCTTGTAGCTTTGATTTCGGTGGTGGTAGTTGGGATCATCACTTACCTTTGATAGAATTATCGTACAACAACAGTTTTCAGGAGACGATCCAGATGGCACCCTTTGAAGCTTTGTATGGGAGGAAATGTCGATCACCCGTTTGCTGGACGGAACTGAGCGAAAATTGCATTTTGGGACCGCAAATAGTACAGGAGACTACAGAGAAGATTCACTTGATACGGGATAGACTGAAGGTGGCCCAGTGCAGACAGAAATCGTATGCAGATCGACGACGTCGTAGACTCGAATTTCAGGTGGGAGATCATGTGTTCCTTCGGGTATCTCCAATGAAAGGTGTGATGCGTTTCGGGAAGAAGGGGAAGCTCAGCCCCAGATATGTCGAACCTTATGAAATTCTGGAGAGAGTGGGTGCTGTAGATTATCGCTTAGCACTTCCACTGAGTTTTCCCGATGTGCATCCGGTGTTTCACGTTTCGATGCTTCGCAAGTATCTTCACGATCCTTCTCACGCGATCCAGATCAGACTTTACAGCTTGAGCCGGATTTATCCTACACAGTGCAGCCAGTCGCTATTCTTGACAGGAAGGCAAAGAAACTACGATCGAGGGTACTTCCATCTGTAAAGGTTCTTTGGCAAGGAAAGAATCGCGAGGAGATTACTTGGGAGACCGAGGATGCGATGCAGAAGAAATTTCCACATCTTTTCGAAGGTATGTCTAGTTAGTTATTTTTAAATTCGGAGACCGAATTTTCTTAAGGGAGGAATATTGTAACATTTTGAAAATTTAGAAATAAATAAAATTAATTAATTTAATAATAACATGATAAATCAAAAGGTTATTAAAAGCAAGTAATTCATTTTCATAAGTTCTATGTAAAACAAATTAAATAAAAATTTTAGTATGCAACATAAATAAGATATAAGGGTTTTAGTGATAATTTTAGGTTCATTTTAATAAAATGAGTGTTTTATAATAAACTAAGTTGTGAGGGGTTTTTAGGTAAAGTTTAGGATTTTTGTGCAAATGGGAATTTGTTAAGGGTGTAGATGAAAAAGGAGTAGAAAACAATTTAGATCAGAATTTTATTGTAAATTAAAACAAAAATTAGAAGATAAGGCATGAACACCTCTTACTTGCATGCGCGCACACACACACATCACCTCCCACTTGCATGAAATCACTACCTCTAGCTTGATGGCACCACCTTCTTCACCTTATCCTTTTCATTTGTCATATATAAACTTTGTTCAGATCAGTGGTTAATTAAAATTCTGAAAATTTAAAGAAAAGAAAAGAAAAACAAAACAAAGCATAGAAGAACAAGAGAGGTGAAGAAGAAGAAGGAAGCTAGGTTCTAAGTTTCCTCATCATCAAGCTAGGACAAGGGGCTTAGCATCTTGGAGGGGTTATTCCAACAACTTATTATGGGTAAAAATTCTTAACCACAGTAGGAATTTAAATTCTGTAGCTAGTTTAGTTTGAATTGAAAAGGGTTCTATAATATCGTATTTTAGTAAAAGATAGGCTCTGTTGAATCTGCTATTCTTCAGAGAAAAATCAACTTAACAAAACAGTGCTAAAATGATGTATGTTGAACATAGAGCAAACCATAGGACCACGAACCCAGGGGACTGGTTCTGGGCAGGCGACTAAAAGTGAAATTCCGGCGTCGCCGGTTTTGTAGGTAGCTAGGGTGTTTTGGATGGTTGGGTAGGCTTCTGTAAATCATTTTGGCCATTTTGGTGTTATTTAAACAAATTAGTTTCGCTGCAGATAGAATCTGGAAGCGTATATCGGAAAAGATATCTAAACACACAAAATACGACACGGTTAAAATGCATCGCGATTTAAATTCTGTCGCGATACAGGTTTGGGTTAAAATCCAGTAAGGTTAAGCGTATGATAACTTAGAATAGTCGTATACAATATAACTAGTACGTGGGAACGGGTGTTTTTCATTTCCGTCATGTCGGAGTAGCCATTTCCTTATATAAGTTAAATTGTGATGTTAGATTCGAATACGGGATTTTCGGAGGTAGCGAGGAAAGGGAAAGGATTGGCAATTCCTGAATAGATTTGACATTTTCCGGTAAGTAGACTAAACATCTACCGGGGAATTTTGTAAAGATGGCTTGTTACGCCCGTAGTTTTATTTAAATAAAAGCTTTATTTTGTTATGCTAAATTGACAACATGCATTCATAACTCATACATATTTTGCTTAGTTGCTAGTACACTTCACAAGTATCGACGAGTTATGCCACTTGCACAGCTTACATGTTACACACACCTCGTTGATATTACCATGTCACTTTTACACTTAGTAAATTTCTTGCTAAAAATGATTCATATCATATCTTAAACACCGATAACAGTAATAGATTTCATCATTAATATCATGTTAGTATTTGGGTATTTCATGTTGATATAAGAGGTAAAATGTATTATTGAGGATTTATGGTTTTGAGTTTTGAGTACTATTACATAAATCCAGTGATTTTCATGATTGATGTGTTATGTCCACCATGAGATATTTTATGATTTGGTTTTATTCCGGACCGAGTGGGGGAGATATACGGTCGCGGATTTTACGTTATCCATACTGAGTGGGGGAGATATACAGTTGGATACATGGTGGACCCGGTCGAGACCGAGGGGCAGGATAGCCGCATTTGAGATGGGGTAGCCTAGCGAGGTTACTCGATACCGGAGATAGTGGTAAAAATACGGCGTATATCTAGATGATAACAACCAGTATTGTTGATTTCAGGATCATTCGAGGAATGATGCCTGTGAGAAATAGAAGTTTTGTGTCGATGATGGACACGGGAAAATGAATTTTTATTGGAAATAAATGATGAGATTTCAGTTTTGAATCATGAGATTCATATTATAGATTCATGATTTCCACAGATAATCATACATTATACTTGTTCACATTGCAGTTAGTATGATCGTCATAATTACATTATTAACCGTTATATGTTAGTTATATTCACTGAGTTGGCAACTCACCCCCGTTGTGCCACAGTTCCTTGCAGGGGTAGAGTGGACGGTTAGCAGTGGTGCAGATCTACTCTTTCGGCTTTTATCGCATCTTTTGATAGGTGGGTTACATATGTAGTAACCTTCTCTTTTGATATTGTATTTTGTATCTAGAAAATCTCCATCAGACCTGTATTTTGACCTAGAGTGAGAGATGGTTATTTGTATATTATTTGACAGTCGAGATCGTTTAGTTCTATAAATTGTTATTTCTTTTCTTTATGTCTGGGATTCGTATTGATGTCCTATATACTGAGATTTTATTTTCCGCTGTTGATATTGTTGATCCCAACTAGGGATGCAACCAAACTTAACACCTTATACTTGTTTAATATTTAACTTCATAAACTGCGATTTTTACTAAAAACTAAATTTTCTATATAAAGAATTCCGCAAAAAGGATTTTGATCTTGGTTTTCGGCTTACTTGGACTGTTTGCATATCTTTAGATATTATACAATCTAAGTGCCGGTTACATCCAAACTTTGGGTCGTGACAACTAGAGTGAGTAGAGTGTGATTTGAGTGGCTTAGTCTCATTAACCCTTGATTATCAACACATGATACATTAGGGTTTGAGAGAGGGAGGAGGAGAGAACCATGAGAGAGAATGAGATATCAAAAATGAAGAGAGCTCTCATTTTAGGAAAAAGAAAAAACAAGTTTTATTAGGATAATTGTGATGGCTCCTTTGATTTGACCATTATCATGTCACAACTAATGCTAAGCAAAATATCTTGTGCTCAACAAAAATATCTAAGTCAACAATAGTCAACATAGTCAAATGGTCAAACTAATTAGCCATGACACAATTATCTCTAATAAAACCTAGTAAACAATTTCCTCCATCTCATTATAGTTTTAATCAAGTCAATGGTCAAAACCCTAATGAGGTGTCTCCTTCATTGCCCCTATCATCTGTATATACATACCCACATCCGTGTCCCGAGAAACACGAATACAAAGAGATTAAACCAATCCAAAATCTAATACTAGGATCCGGCTTAAACCAAAGCCCACCAGTATTGTCCGCTCGAACACCACACACACAAAAGTACACGTATGTGATCGAACCCTGTCGTAAAACCATACGACCTCTACTCGTTTCACCCAAAGCTGGGAAACCCTCTGTGTGGGACTTTAAAGACTTGACAGTACTCTGGCAGTGGGTTTAACCACAAGCACGTCAGCGGCACTAGCTGTACGTAACGGCTATCCAGGTACTAGTCGAAAAGGAAGGCCGACGAGCAAACTCGTCCGAACTCCTACTGAGCCTATCCGTGACAATATCCGTACAGTCCAATCTCTTCGTTAAAGAGTATCGCATACCGGGTCTAGGGGGTGGTCAACGTCAGACCCTAATAACCTGATAAGTCGTGCTGATGTAGCTCATGACCAATTCGGGAAACTACTGATCAACCTATCGGTAAATCCCAACTGCCTTGGCCAAGGTCTTATGGTCCTGACCAATCGATCACTGTGCGATATCAACTCCCAATACCAGGAGAGACAAATCCCCAACAATCGCTTACTACCTCCATGTGGCTCGGGACTGAACCCAACCAAAACCTGTTTGCACGCCTCAGTAGAGTCGTGGTAGGGTAGTGATCAAAGCTTAGTGGGAACTCACACGAGACAAATGCCGATCTCAGGTCCAAAGACTAACATGTACACATGTCACCTGAGAACTTCCATCTGACGATAGGTATAGTATCATCTGGAAGTTCTCGGCGAGTCCGTCCAGTGTACTCACCCCCAGTGAGCACCTGTATACGATCTTAGGTGCATCAGACCAATGGCTGCGGGACCAACCATCCCCCGACGGGGCTAGAAACGTATACACTAGTCTACTCTGGAGTATCAATGCCCAGTCTCGATACTCACGCAACTAGGGACCATTTAAGGATGTGCTTGTGGACTACCCTGCTCCCACAAGTGTGATCGCCATCACAACGTAGGTAGTCAAGCAAGATCCTACGGGCTTTATCAACATGTAACCGCAATATGTAATGACTAGTATGACATATGCCATGTTAAGATAAAGACAAATCATAATAGTATACTACCGTATCGAGTCTTTATCAATATGTACAAGCTAGATATAATAACAATAGAAATAAATACACATATCCTGACAAAGACAAGTCAAATAATATACTATAAAACTGAGCAAGATTGTCCTGTACATACATATCCCTAGCATCCATATGTATATATATACAATACTGGCCTCTAGAGCATATATATCCAACAATCTCTTACTTGCACTAAAGGCCAGTGATTGGCGTACCGAATACCCAACGTCTGCACTAAGGCCAGCTGCTGGCGTTCCGCATACCCAACATCTCAAAAATTCGCTCGAACTGTGCTTGAGGTAGGGCCTTTGTAAATGGATCCGCCGTATTCTCTTTCGTATCCACTCTCCGGACCTCGATCTCCTGGCGATCTACGATCTCCTTGATGAGGTGATACCGCCTTAAGATGTGCCGGGATTTCTGATAGGACCGTGGTTCCTTCGCTAAATCTATAGCCCCATTGTTATCACAATACACAGGTATCAGATCAACAATGGACGGAACTACCTGAAGTTCAGCTATGAACTTCTTCATCTAGACCGCTTCTTTTGCGGCATCGCTTGCAGCAATGTATTCAGCCTCCATCGTTGAGTCTGCGACGGTGTCCTATTTGGAACTCTTCCAACACACCGTCCCTCCGTTGAGGGTAAACACAAAACCCGAGACAGACTTGCTGTCATCCTTGTCACTCTGGAAGCTTGAATCAGTAAAGGACTCGACCCTGAGGTCTCCATTACCGTAAACCAGGAACATCTCCTTAGTCCTTCTCAGGTACTTAAGAATGTTCTTCACTGCTGTCCAGTGGTTCTCACCTGGGTCTGATTGATACCGGCTCACCATGCTTAGCGTGTAAGCTACATTTGGTCTTGTACATAGCATCACATATATTATAGATCCTACCGCCGAAGCGTAGGGTATAGTGCTCATGTGAACCCTCTCCTCGTCAGTCTTGGGAGACATCTCCTTGGAGAGGGTGATTCCGTGCAATGCGGGTATGTTACTGCGCTTGGAATCTTCCATACTAAATCTCTTTAGTACGGTCTCTATGTACCTGGACTGCGAAAGTCCCAATAATCTCTTAGATCTATCCCTTTAGATCTTGATCCCCAGAATGTACGAGGCATCACCTAGGTCTTTCATGGAGAACCTTTGTGATAAGAATAGCTTGACCGATTGTAGCATAGGAATGTCATTTCCTATCAAAAGAATGCCGTCCACGTACAAGACTAGGAATACGACAGTTCGTCCTACAATCTTCTTATAAATACAAGGCTCATCCTCGTTCTTGATGAAGTCAAATTCCTTGACTGTTTCATCAAAACAGATGTTCCAGCTCCACGATGCCTGTTTTAATCCATAAATGGATTTAAGCAACTTGCACACATTCCCGCTGCTCCCACTATCTACAAAACCTTCTGGCTGATCCATATAAACGCACTCTTCCAAACAGCCGTTTAGAAAAACCATTTTTACGTCCATCTGCCAGATCTCATAGTCGTGGAAGGCAGCAATGGCAAGTAAGATCCGAATGGATTTGAGCATAGCCACTGGAGAAAAAGTTTCGTCATAGTCCACACCAGATCTTTGACGAAAACCTTTTGCAACGAGTCTAGCCTTATAGGTTTCCACCTGCCCATCTACACCAAGTTTCCTTTTGTAGATACATTTGCATCCAACGGGTTTTACCCCAGGTGGAGCAATATCCAAGGTCCACACTTTATCAGTGTACATGGACTCCATTTCGGATCGCATAGCATCCAGCAACTTATCAGAGTCCCTACTGATAATGGCCTGCCTGAAACTGGGAGGATCATCTTCTTCCAAGATGCAATCCTCTCGATCCCCGTCTATGAGAAAACCGTAGTATCTCTCGGGTGGATGAGAAATCCTACCAGATCTGCGGAGTGGCTGAAGTTCGTCTGGGACTATTGAATTTTCTGGTTCTACTAAATCCCCTGTTTGAGTTTGTGGTTCAGATATTTCATCCAGTTCTACCGTGCTCCCACTTATTTCTTTTGCAAGAAATTGCCACTCCAAAAAGGTGGCGCGAAGAGCAACGAACACCTACTCTTCCTCAATGTGGTAGAACAGATATCCAAGGTAATTTCTAAGATATCCCACAAACTTGCATAAAACTGATTGTGCCTGAAGCTTGTCCGGATTTTGCACCTTTACATAGAACGGACAACCTCATATCTTAATACGTTCAAGATATGGTCTTTTACCACTCCATGTTTCATATGGAGTTTTAGGCAAAGATTTAGACGGAATTGTTCCTGCCAAAAATTTCTGCGCAAAAGAGCCCAAGGTATCAAATGGCAGCGATACGCTTAAGAAAATGTGAAACAGTATTTTCCGGGCTGTATTTTGACAAACTCCCAAAAGAGAAACAGCTAAATTCTGTTGGTATCGAAAGAGTCTCAAAAAATCCTTCGATTTGATATATTATGGGCCTCATAATTCATCCGGGATTAAAAGTTATGAGGCATCACGTGCCCACACGTGACCATTTACAGGCAAAGCCTGTAGGCACTGAATAAAAATAAAATAATAATTGGAGGGGTCACGTGCCAACACGTGAAGGGCCTTTAAACCCACTAAAAGGGATTAAAAGATATAATAGAACTGCAAGGAATGATCCCAATGGGGCATCACGTGTCTACACGTGACCAAGGGTCACGTGCTGACACGTGATGATTCCTTAATTCTTTAAAAACTGCAGAATTAAATTCTGGTTAAAAGCTTATTCAGTGGGTCACGTGCTAACACGTGATAGGCTCTTAAAATTTCTGAATTAATAGAATTAAATTCTAATTAAGGGAAATCAAAATCCTAATATTTCCTTAGATCTTCCCAAACAAAAAGATTGCGCTCTGTAAAGTGGAGCACCGTTGGATTAAAAATCCAATGGTGATTAAAGATCACCAATTTATAGAAATATTCTATACAAAGAAAGATTTCACTGAAATTCACCAAGAATAACAAACAGAATATCTTTTGGATTAAAAATCCAATGGTGAATAAAATTCACTGAGTGATCTAAAAGATCATGTTAGTTACAAAAACAACCAAAATCTTTCAATGAAAGATTCACTAAACAAATTGATTCTTTTCTTTCTCCTATAAATAGGAGCCAAGAAGAGAAGGGGGGATCTACTTTTTTTGGGAGAAGAACAGAGAGAAAAAAAGAGAGGAGAATTTAATTCTCAAGAGAGAGAAAAAGAGAGGAGAATTTAATTCTCAAGAGAGAAAAGAAAATTTCTTCAGAAGAGAAAAAAAAAACCCTAGGTGAGAAAGGGGAAAGAGATTTAAGCTCCATAAAATAAAAGAGAATTTAATTCTCAAGTTTAATAGTTTAACTCTTCTGAATAAGAACTTAGTTCTTCTTTTGGTTGAAGATCTGCAGAAGCAGATCTCCCCACAAGTTGAGAATTTAATTCTCATCGGGAAGATTCTGCCATGCAGATCCAAGACCTAGAGGGAGAATTTGAGTTCAAGGAATTTAATTCCCCCAAATTCATAGGAATTTAATTCCTCCAAACAAAACTAGGGTTTAACCCTATATGAGAATTTAATTCTCCCAAATTCATAGGAATTTAATTCCTCCAAATAAAACTAGGGTTTAACCCTATATGAGAATTTAATTCTCCCAAATAAGAATTTAATTCTTCCACATGCATAGGAATTAAATTCCTCTAAAACAGAATTAGAGTTTAACCCTACAGAGAATTTAATTCTTAAAAACAAGAGACTTAAAGCTCTCCATGCACATAAAGAACTAAGTCACGTGGTAACACGTGACCCCCATCCTCAATAATCAGAAAAGAAAGAATAAAACTAGGTCACGTGCTCCCACGTGACCCCTAAAAAGATCCCCCAAAATGAGAAGAAAAAAGCTCGGAGGCAATGCCTCACGTGCTCCTACGTGACTTCCAAAACAAAGGGAACAAAAGAAAAAGCAGTACTGGATTTGGGCGCTCTGAATAAAACTAGGTCACGTGCTCCCACGTGACCTTTAAACAAATTCCTAAAAATAAGAAGGAATTAGTCTGGAGGCAATGCCTCACGTGCTTACACGTGACCCTCAAAACAAAAGGGAACAAAGCCAAAGGCAGAATCTATTTTGGGCGCCCTCACATGTCCCCACGTGACCCCTAACAAATCCCTTTAATATCCAGTGGATGGATGCCCATCACGTGCTCACACGTGACGGCCTTGAAGACTAAAAGTGTTTAACACTTATTTGAATATTCTGGGAAGAAAATAAAGGAAGACTGGTCCCCTCCTTCAGAGGCATCACATGGCCCCACGTGAGCGTTTAACACTATCTTGAGCGTTTTGTCCTTAGTGTTTAACACTATTTTCAGTGCATCACGTGGGAACACGTGACCATTAAATATATGTTAGTGTCTAACACTATATTCAAATCAATCCTAGCCTAAATTGGCTAAGTCCTTAAGAGGCAAGACTTCTCTTTTTACTGAGTCTCAAGTACATCCTTGCCTTCCAAAATTGAACATCCTATATGGCATATGAGTGCTCAGCACTCAACAAAAGATAAAATGTTGTCAGAACCCTTGTTTAGCAGTGCCAGATAATGGGGGTTTGAACCCAGACAAATGTTTAATGGTCCAACAAAAGGCCAACATTTCCAAACTTATTGGACTTAGCCCAAATTGGCCATAAGTCCTCAATTTAGATTTAACTGAGCCAATGTGCTCATAATCTAATTAATTGATCTTAGTCCTAAATTGGACTACAGATTTCCCAATCAACTTTGGTTCGAGGGTACATCTCTTTATTCCTCTGATATTTGTCGTTGTAATCCTTCAACGTCTTCAAAGAGGTGACGGGTCCCGACAACCATACATTCCATGGACTGTGAGGTCCTTAAGCTCACGGACTATGATGTCCTTAACCTTGACTGTGAGGTCTTTAAACTCACGGAATATGATGTCCTTAACCTTGGACCGAGATGTCCTTAAACTAACATTGGACCGTAATGTCCTTAAACTAATGTTGGACCGTAATGTCCTTAAACTAACTATGGACCGCAATATCCCTTAACTAAACAATAGAGTCTAAATGCTCTCTTGTTGGATCTAAACGATCCAGTTAAGTTGATCTTAGTCTGAAATTAGACTAATGTATCCTTAACAAATGTTTAAGTTGATCTTAGTCTCAAATGAGACTAACGTATCCTTAAACCCAACCCCTAAACCTAAATCTAAGAAAATACGGATTTGGACTAATCCACGTCCTACGGGCGACAACATAAATTAGTCTCCGTATACAATCCACAGGCAACCAAAAACAAAACAAACACCCATGATACGAAGTGACCATCTGGAGAAGGAGAAATTGTTTACCGCGATGCGGTAGCGTAATTAACTGCAAGGGCTTGCGCCTGCAGGGAAGAGCGTCCCCACAATCAAAAACCCCTCAAATAAGGGGGAATTTGACGAAGTCTGCTACATCGGCCGCATCCGTTTAAACCTTCGATACACGGTGCCATAAATCAACTTGGCATCTTCGGAGAGGTGGACGGATATCACCAATTAGCATCTGCCCTCGGATTTCAGGCCCAGACGTCCCAACGTCCCGGTCGCGTCTTTCGGCGGGGAACAAATTCTGGCACGCCCGGTAGGACCTTTTCCTCTTTCCACTCCACACTTCGTGTGTCGTGTTTTTGCCGCAATCAGATAAACGCGGTGTGTATGTTTTTGGTTGCCCTTAGGGGAGTGGATATTGAAGCCGGGATTTCGTCTCTATGAAGAATGACGTTTGCTCTCACCCTAGCAACTCAGGCTCTGTCATATCCGGTGGAGTCAAGTATGGGTCACTTGCAGCCTCAAATCTCTGTAATCCGGCTCTTCAAGAAATCAACGGGATTCTTTTTGGGTCGATACTCCCACCTCCTACCCTCGGCGCCTCAACGCCAATGGAGGAATCCCAGAGGAAGTCTGTCTTCCACAGGCTAGTTCCCCCAAGCAGTAGCTTTGCCAATGGAATCAGTCCTCCAACACCTCGCACCTGCCAAGGTCCAAGGTCGATGCAAGGGGCAGAATATTCAAACTTTCAAAGGAAACAGGGGGCAGGCTCGGAAAAATCCTGAAGCTAATCAAATCACGACCGTAAGAAATGGTCGACGTCGATATCGGCATCATACAAAATGAGCTGGGGCAGTTCTCCGTGCAGAAAACAAAAGATCAATGGCTTCAACCTGCACTAACTGCAACTCTCGCCCTGTCCTGTCAGGAGGAGTGACTTATGAGCCCCAAACGGCCTCCATCTTCGCTATGCCGGTGGAACAGGTCACTCAGGCCACCACTGGACTGTTCTTTGGGACCATGATCTACCGATGAGCTTCAATGCCCCGCTGCTGTCGCAAGAAGCCTCAAAGAAGTCGGTCTTTGATCGACTTACCACTACCGCGGCCCTTCTCAACGGATCACCCAAATCCAACGCCTCAGTCTTTGACAGATTTGTCCAAAGCTCATGTGGGCCCGTGAAGAAGCCTACGATACCAGAAAGGGTTATCCCAAAAAGGATAGCCATTCCTGCTCTCGAAATCGTCAAAGCAGCTTCTCCTGCCAAAGGGTCGGTCTTCACAAGACTGACTGTTTCAGCTCCTGTTTCAAGTGAAATCCTCAAGGTTGCTTCATCTGCTCGGAAGTTTGCTTTCGATAGGTTGGCCATCCCCACTCAACGGACGTCAGTCTTCAACAGGTTGACAACGACAACTTCTGATCAAGACAGGGGGCATGAGGAAACTACCCCCGTAGATGAGATAATTCCAACTGCAAGACACGCTCGACGTCGCCACTGGCGCCGAGTGAGGAAGGCTGGGGGCAATTCCCTTTCCGGACTGACTCCGCCGGCTCCAACGGTGGAAGTTGATGATGCTTTTTGGCAAATCGCAAAGACACTGAATCTAAACGCCCCAAGTCTGGGGGCATGGTGGTGCACACCATCTATATGGCATCCGGAAAAGAGGATAACCGTATCTCCACAGGTCATCGACCGCTTACGCGATCAGTGACTAAGGCTCAGGAGCAACAACAACAAAAGCTCCAAGAAATGCTAACAGCTATGGCCGCACTTACGGGACCGAAAGCAAGCCCGGAGACATCCTCGGAGCAGCGCCGTGAGCAGGAAACTGATGCTGAATTCCTTCGGAGAATGCTTGAGAAGAAGGACAAAGAGGCCGCGGAACAAGCGACCAATATAAAACTAATGGCCCTTCTATTCCAAGATATGGTGGGCATGATGATCCAGCCGGACCCTCCAGCCGAAGACCCTCCAGTAATAATTGAAGATGATAGAGGAGAGACATCAAATCCTCTGCCGGCACTGTCAACAGCCAAGGAGGAGACAATCTCCAAAGCTGCCCTGGATGATTACATCGCTCAGCAGATATGAGTTCATCAGGCGAATGAAGCGGCTGGGCAAATTGTTAAAACGGGAGGACCCTATCCGGGTTGGTACGACCAAATAAAGTACCCACCGGGATACACGATCCCCAAATTCTACGTATATAAGGGGACCGGGAATCCGCATCAGCACGTCGCTCAATTCAGAGCCTTATGCGGCAATACTGGAGGTGACGATAAGCTACTGCTCCGTCAGTTCGTTGGCAGCTTGGCGGAGACGGCGTTCGAATGGTATTCAGAGCTTCCCAACAATTCCGTCAAAACTTTTACGGAGATGGAGCTACTATTCACCCAGCGTTTCGCGAGTGCTAGTCCCCAATCACGGCATTGATCAATGCCAGGGTGAAGCCTGGAGAAACATGGGTTCAATACGCAATACGGTGGCGGAATCTATGGTCGAAGTGCGAGCAGCGCATCGAGGAAGCACCTGCGGTAGGCATGTTCGTGGGGACCCTCGACCCTCAGGCGACCATCTCACAATTCATGACGTTCTTCAAGCCAACTACTTTCCAGGCCTTGATTGACAAGTTGGCCCAAATGGACCAGATAGGCCATAGGCCTTCCTCTTCAAAGACGGAGCCTTGGAATGAAAAGGACAAAGGGAAAGCAACCTTCATCGCCAACGCTCAACAACAGCCGAGCAACTTAAAGCCGGTTGTTCGCCAAAACAACGCGCGTCCACGCCCATCCCTCAAGGAGAGACTGTGATGTCCCTACTCGTTTCCCCGGGATAAAACAAGGAGACTGTTCGAGCTGGCAGTGCACAACAGAATCATCAATCCGCCGGATCCAAAACGTCCGTTGCAACTAGGCGATGTCAAAAATCCTAATTACTGCCCTTACCACCAAGCAGTAAGCCACCCAATCGAAGATTGCTTCGTCTTCAAAGGCTGGATTGAGGACCAATACCAACTGGGCAAGTTCGCATTATCCGAAAACTGGAAGATGAACCCGCCACAACCACATGATCCGAATTACTGCCCTTACCACCAAGCAGTAAGCCACCCAATCGAAGATTTCTTCATCTTCAAAGGCTGGATTGAGGACCAATACCAACTGGGCAAGTTCGCATTATCCGAAAACTGGAAGATGAACCCGCCACAACCACATGATCCGAAAAAGATGGACATGCCGGGGCATCGTGATCATTCATAGAGAAAGCTCCATGGACCAAAAAGTCCGTAAACTAGAAATTCGCCTCAAATACGGCAACAATGGACCGAAAAGTCCGTAAACTAGAAATTCGCCTCAAATATGGCAGCGAAGGACCGCTATGTCCTAAAACCAGCGACTGACCGAGATGTCTCTAAACTAACGATGGACCGAAATGTCCTTAAACTAACCATGGACCACTATGTCCTGAAACTGGCTGTTGAAGGAAACGTCGATAAACTACTACAGACCGCAGCATCCTAAGGCTGACAAAAAAACCGGTATATCCACAAGCAAAATGGGCACGGATGAAAACCCGAAAGGGCGCTGTGAGTAAAAACAGCAGGTTTACCGGCGATGTTTGTGAAAACCCGAAAGGGCGCAGACTCGTTAAAAAAAATGGTACGTCCATAAGCAAAATGGGCACGGATGAAAACCCGAAAGGGCTCCGTGAGTAAAAACAGCAGGGCTACCAGCGAGTTTTGTGAAAACCCGAAAGGGCGCAATCTCGTTAAAAGACACTTGCAAGGTCCTCTCGACCTGGTGAGGAGAAAATACCTGCGTGAGATCCTTACGATTCATAAAGGAGCAACACACTTAGGGATCCCCACGATTCCTAAGGAGAAATTATACTTACGAGATCCTCACGACTCGTAAAGAGAATTCCCCTTTGAGACCCTCACGGCTCACAAGTTTCAAAAGCCTTAAGCTACAGGGATCTGAACCTGTTTTTAAGCCATCACAATCTCCAATGCTGCCCTACAAGTAGTTCAATGCCGACCCTTGTATACAATCCACGGGCGCGAATAAACATTTCCCTAACAGAGTCTTACCAGTGACTGGGGATATTTTCATATGGTGAACGACACTTGTAAGTCCTCTCGACTTATAAGGAGAAAGCACTCTTGTGAGATCCTTACAACTTATAAGAGACCATACACTTCAGAATTCTCACGATTCTTAAGGAGAAAACACACCTACGAGATCCTCACGACTCGTCGGGAGAAATACCTTTATGAGACCCTTACGGCTCGTAAAGTCAAAAAGCCTTAGTCAACAGGATCCTAACCCTGTTTGCTAAGCCACCTTTGTTCGACATCGACAGAGGCAAATAATGATTCGCTCTTGGCAATATCCCAGTTGTAGCGATGCTGATGCCTAAATCGGTATCAAATCCCAAGTCCTTTCACGGCAAATGATGATTCGCTCCTGGCAATATTTCAGTCGCAGCGATACTGAAGCTAAGACTGGCACCAGATTCCAAGTTCCACACTTGCGATAAAAAATCAGCGAGCCAAAAATGCATATGAAATAGCCGAAATGATGGGGCATCTTGCAACAAAATCAGCAAGTAAAAATATATGCATACAAAAATAGCCGAAATGATTGGGCAACTCGCAATAAAAAGCAGCAAGTAAATACAAAAATAGCCGAAATGATTGGGTAATCGTAAACTTCGCGATATAAAAGCTGAAATGATAGAGTGTCGCGGAAATAAAAAAATGAAAGAATAAAACTTTTGCCCTACAGGTGAGTCCATACTAACCTCTGTATACAATCTATGGGCATAAACGAAAAGGGAACTATATGTCCCCCACCAGATCCTGTCAAAAGGGAAAGTCAGATCTCAACAGTAACATCTGCATCCCAGAAGATCAGCAACGGTGTTCCTTCTTATGCCAGCAGCGCACGGAAGCGACACAACGACAATCAATCTCGGAGCCACGGCAGAGTCCATAGTTCCAAGTCTCGATGGTTCACAGACAACCTAGAGACCGTCTCGACATTCGTCTCGTTACAGCAAACGCAACGTCGGCAAAGCGAAGTGATGGAAAAATCCTAACTCCACCTCAGCATTCGTCTCGTTACAGCAGACACAATGTCAACAATGGCGTTCCTTCGCACTCCAGCAGGATGTAGATGCAACGTCAACGAAAGACCCCAGGGTCAGCAAAGCGGAGTGACGGCAAAATCCCAACTCCACCTTAGCATTCGTCTCGTTACAGCAGACGCAATGTCAACAACGACGTTCCTTCGCAGTCCAGCAGGATGTAGATGCAACGTCAACAAAAGACCCTATGGTCGAAACAAAGCGGAGTGACGACAAAATCCCAGCTCCACCTCAGTATTCATCTCGTTACAGCAGACGCAATGTCAACAACGGCGTTCCTTCGCAGTCCAGCAGGATGTAGATGCAAAGTCAACGAAAGACCCCATCGTCAGCAAAGCGGAGTGACGGCAAAATCCCAACTCCACCTCAGCATCCGTCTCGTTACAGCAGACGCAATGTCAACAACGGCATTCCTTCGCAGTCCAGCAGGATGTATATGCAACGTCAACGAAAGACGCCATGGTCGAAACAAAGCGGAGTGACGGCAAAATCTCAGCTCCACCTCAGCATTCATCTCGTTACAGCAGACGCAATGTCAACAACAGCGTTCCTTCGCAGTTCAGCAGGATGCAGATGCAACGTCAACGAAAGACATAACGTCAGCAAAGCGGAGTGACGGCAAAATCCCAGCTCCACCTCAGCATTTGTCTCGTTAAAGCAGACGCAATGTCAACAGCGGCGTTTCTTCGCAGTCCAGCAGGATGCAGACGCAACGTCAACAAAAGACCTCACGGTCAAAACAAAACGAAACGAAGTGAAGGACAAATTCCTAGCTTCAGGGTCTTGACGGTAACTCATATAAAACATGAAATACTATCGGAGATCATCCCACACCAGCGTGGAGTAGTCACCACCTCGACGTTCGTCTCGATACAGCAGATACAACGCCAAAGCAAATGAAGCGAATGCCAAATTCCTAGCTTCAAGGTCTTGACGGTAACTCATATAAAACCTGAAAGACTATCGGAGATCATCCCACACCAGCGCGGAGTGGTCACCACCTCAACGTTCGTCTCGATACAGCAGACGCGATGTCACCCTAACGTTCTTCCTCCAACAGGATTCGGACACGCCAAAACAACGAAGCAAAGGCAATATTGCTTGCTTCAGGGTCTTGACGGCAACTCATATAAAGCCTGAAAGACTAACGGAGATCATCCCACACCAGCGTGGAGTGGTCACCACCTCGGCATTCGTCTCATTACAGCAGACGCGATGTCACCCCAGCGTTCTTCCCCCAGCAGGATTCGGACGCAACAATCAAACAATGGAGCCACGGCAAAATCCCTAGTTCCAAGCCTCGACAGTTCACCCGCAACCTAGAGACAACCGCGACATTCGTCTCGTTACAGCAGACGCAATGCTAGCAAAACGAAGCAAAGGCCAAATTCCTAGCTTCAGGATCTTGACGGCAACTCATATAAAACCTGAAAGACTATCGGAGATCATCCCACACCAGCGCGGAGTGGTCACCACCTCGATGTTCGTCTCGATATAGCAAATGCAACGCCAAAGCAAACGAAGCGAAGGCCAAATTCCTAGCTTCAGGGTCTTGATGGTAACTCATATAAAACCTGAAAGACTATCGGAGATCATCCCACACCAGCGCGGAGAGGTCACCACCTCGATGTTCGTCTCGATACAGCAGATGCAACGCCAAAGCAAACGAAGCGAAGGCCAAATTCCTAGCTTCATGGTCTTGACGGTAACTCATATAAAACCTGAAAGACTATCGGAGATCATCCCACACCAGCGTGGAGTGGTCACTACCTCGACGTTTGTCTCGATACAATAGACGAGATGTTACCACAGCGTTCTTCCTCCAGCAGGATTCGGACGCGCCAAAACAACGAAGCAAAGGCAAAATTCCTAGCTTCAGGGTCTTGATGGTAACTCAAATAAAACCTGAAAGACTATCGGAGATCATCCCACACCAGCGCGGAGTGATCGCCACCTCGACGTTCATCTCAATATAGTAGACGAGATGTCACCCCAGCGTTCTTCCTCCAACAGGATTCGGACGCGCAAAAATAATGAAGCAAAGGCAATATTCCTAGCTTCAGGGTCTTGACGACAACTCATATAAAACCCGAAAGACTATCGGAGATCATCCCACACCAACACGGAGTGGTCACCACCTCGACATTCGTCTCGATATAGCAGACGAGATGTCACCACATCGTTCTTCCTCCAACAGGATTCGGACGCGCCAAAACAAGGAAGCAAAGGAAATATTCCTGGCTTCAGAGTCTTGACGGCAACTCATACAAAACCTGAAAGACTATCGGAGATCATCCCACACCAGTGCAGAGTAGTCACCACCTCGACGTTCGTCTCGATACAGCAGACGAGATGTCACCCCAGCGTTTTTCCTCCAGCAGGATTCAGACGCAACAATCAAACAACGGAGCAACGGCAAAATCCCTAGTTCCAAGCCTCGACGGTTCACACGCAACCTAGAGATAACCGCGACATTCGTCTCGTTACAGCAGACGCAATGCCAGCAATACGAAGCAAAGGCCAAATTCCTAGCTTCAGGATCTTGACGGCAACTCATATAAAACCTGAAAGACTATCGGAGATCATCCCACACCAGCGCGGAGTGGTTATGACTCATCCGGGCTCTCCAAAATGAGCCTAACCTCAAGTAAAAAGCGGCATGGCAAAATTCCTAACGCTTGCTCTTCTGACGGTAAAACTGCCTAAGAAGATTGCTTGAAGACGTCTTGTCCAGCCCCCGAAGGGATCAGAGGCACGACAGTCGCAAGGCTACTCGAACAGCAAGATTGCCTATCGAGGGATACATCAGTCAATGAGACGGTACAACAGGCAAAACCCTAATACCACATACCCTAACGGACCTCTGTCGTAAAGAGCAGAGATTAACTGTGACGTTAGGACATCCTTGCGAGAACTTCTCGATTCGTCTCGACTCGTAAGGCAAAACCTTAGGCAATGGGGATTAAAAAATAAAAACCTGTTTCCTAAGCACTGGGGCCCTGCAAGTCGGTCCAAAATGGATTCTTGCATACTATTCACGGACCACACTCTCCAAAGTCCAATCTCGACAAGGAGTGAAACAACCACTTACGAGTCCTCTCAACTTGTAAGAGAGAAAATTCTCTAGTGAGATCCTTACGACTCTCAAGAGAAAACACACTTAGGAATCCTCACGATTCCTAAGGAGAAAATACACCTACGAGATCCTCTCGACTCGTAGGGAGAAAAGTCTTTATGAGACCCTTACGGCTCATAAATTTGAAAAGTCTTAGGTGGCAGATCCTAACCCTGTTTCCTAAGCCATCGGTGCCCTACAAGGAGGTCAAGATAGACTATCTACAGGCCACACTCTCCGAAGTCGAACATCGACAAGGAGGGAAACAATCACTTATGAGTCCTCTTGACTTGTAAGGGAGAAAATTCTCTTGTGGGATTCTTACGACTCTCAAGAGAAAACGCACTTAGGAGTCCTCACGACCCCTAAGGAGAAAATACACCCAAGAGATCCTCATGACTCGTAGGGAGAAAAGTCTTTATGAGATCCTCACGGCTCATAAAGTTGGAAGTCTTAGGCAACAAATTCTAACCCTGTTTCCTAAGCCATCGCTACCCTATAACGAGTTCAAGACGAACTGTTATCTACCATTCATGGGCCACACTTGCCAAAACTACATGCCACTGAAATGGAGAAGTTACTCATGAGCATATAAACTACTTCAGGCCAGAGTAAGAAATAAAGAAATCGAAGGATGCGGCTCATGGGGCTGAGGGTTTGGAACTATATCCCTTAAGAGTCGAGATTTGAGTCAATGATAAATGATGATGCTTGTGTCCGCTCGTTATCTTCTCAGATCAAGATTCTGAAAGTTATATACCAACCCGAAACTGATCATACGCTATGCAAAACTCTGCACTACTTCACCCACGTACATACTTACGTGGGCAAATAGTGGGGGGCATTTGTTCCCGCCAAAAATTTCTGCGCAAAAGAGCCCAACGTATCAAATGGCAACGATACGCTTAAGAAAATGTGAACTAGTATTTTCCGGGCTGTATTTTGACAAACTCCAGAAGGAGAAACAACTAAATTCTGATGGTATCGAGTCTCGAAAAATCCTTCGATTTGATATATTATGGGCCTCATAATTCATCCGGGATCAAAAGTTATGAGGCATCACGTGCCCACACGTGACCATTTACAGGCAAAGCCTGTAGGCACTGAATAAAAATAAAATAATAATTGGAGGGGTCACGTGCCAACACGTGACGGGCCTTTAAACCCACTAAAAGGGATTAAAAGATATAATATAACCGCAAGGAAAGATCCCAATGGGGTATCACGTGTCTACACCTGACCAAGGGTCACGTGCTGACACGTGATGATTCCTTAGTTCTTTAAAAACAGCAGAATTAAATTCTGGTTAAAAGCTTATTCAGTGGGTCACGTGCTAACACGTGATAGGCTCTTAAACATTCTGAATTAATAGAATTAAATTCTAATTAAGGGAAATCAAAATCCTAATATTTCCTTAGATCTTTCCAAACAAAAAGATTGCGCTCTGTAAAGTGGAGCACCGTTGGATTAAAAATCCAATGGTGATTAAAGATCACCAATTTATAGAAAGATTCTATACAAAGAAAGATTTTACTGAAATTCACCAAGAATAACAAACAGAATATCTTTTGGATTAAAAATCCAATGGTGAATAAAATTCACTGAGTGATCTAAAAGATCATGTTAGTTACAAAAACAACCAAAATCTTTCAATGAAAGATTCACTAAACAAATTGATTCTTTTCTTTCTCCTATAAATAGGAGCCAAGAAGAGAAGGGGGGATCTACTTTTTTTGGGAGAAGAACAGAGAGAAAAAAAGAGAGGAGAATTTAATTCTCAAGAGAGAGAAAAAGAGAGGAGAATTTAATTCTCAAGAGAGAAAAGAAAATTTCTTCAGAAGAGAAAAGAAACCCTAGGTGAGAAAGGGGAAAGAGATTTAAGCTCCATAAAATAAAAGAGAATTTTATTCTCAAGTTTAATAGTTTAACTCTTCTGAATAAGAACTTAGTTCTTCTTTTGGTTGAAGATCTGCAGATGCAGATCTCCCCACAAGTTGAGAATTTAATTCTCATCGGGGAGATTCTGCCATGCAGATCCAAGACCTAGAGGGAGAATTTGAGTTCAAAGAATTTAATTCCCCCAAATTCATAGGAATTTAATTCCTCCAAACAGAACTAGGGTTTAACCCTATATGAGAATTTAATTCTCCCAAATTCATAGGAATTTAATTCCTCCAAATAAAACTAGGGTTTAACCCTATATGAGAATTTAATTCTCCCAAATAAGAATTTAATTCTTCCACATGCATAGGAATTAAATTCCTCTAAAACAGAATTAGAGTTTAACCCTACAGAGAATTTAATTCTTAAAAACAAGAGACTTAAAGCTCTCCATGCACATAAAGAACTAAGTCACGTGGTAACACGTGACCCCCATCCTCAATAATCAGAAAAGAAAGAATAAAACTAGGTCACGTGCTCCCACATGACCCCTAAAAAGATCCCCCAAAATGAGAAGAAAAAAGCTCGGAGGCAATGCCTCACGTGCTCCTACGTGACTTCCAAAACAAAGGGAACAAAAGCAAAAGCAGTACTGGCTTTGGGCGCTCTGAATAAAACTAGGTCACGTGCTCCCACGTGACCTTTAAACAAATTCCTATAAATAAGAAGGAATTAGTCTGGAGGCAATGCCTCACGTGCTCACACGTGACCCTCAAAACAAAAGGGAGCAAAGCCAAAGGCAGAATCTATTTTGGGCGCCCTCACGTGTCCCCACGTGACCCCTAACAAATCCCTTTAATATCCAGTGGATGGATGCCCATCACGTGCTCACACATGACGGCCTTGAAGACTAAAAGTGTTTAACACTTATTTGAATATTCTGGGAAGTAAATAAAGGAAGACTGGTCCCCTCCTTCAGAGGCATCACATGGCCCCACGTGACAAATCCAATTTTAGTGTTTAACACTATCTTGAGCGTTTTGTCCTTAGTGTTTAACACTATTTTCAGCGCATCACGTGGGAACACGTGACCATCAAATATATGTTAGTGTGTAACACTATATTCAAATCAATCCTAGCCTAAATTGGCTAAGTCCTTCAGAGACAAGACTTCTATTTTTACTGAGTCTCAAGTACATCCTTGCCTTCCAAAATTGAACATCCTATATGGCATATGAGTGCTTAGCACTCAACAAAAGATAAAATGTTGTCAGAACCCTTGTTTAGTAGTGCCAGATAATAGGGGTTTGAACCCAGACAAATGTTTAATGGTCCAACAAAAGGCCAACATTTCCAAACTTAATTAGACTTAGCCCACATTGGCCATAAGTCCTCAATTCAGATTTAACTGAGCCAATGTGCTCATAATCTAATTAATTGATCTTAGTCCTAAATTGGACTACAGATTTCCCAATCAACTTTGGTTCGAGGGTACATCTCTTTACTCCTCTGATATTTGTCGTTGTAATCCTTCAACGTCTTCAGAGAGGTGACGGGTCCCGACAACCATACATTCCATGGACTGTGAGGTCCTTAAGCTCACGGACTATGATGTCCTTAACCTTGACTGTGAGGTCTTTAAACTCACGGACTATGATGTCCTTAACCTTGACTGTGAGGTCTTTAAACTCACGGACTATGATGTCCTTAACCTTGACTGTGAGGTCTTTAAACTCATGGACTATGATGTCCTTAACCTTGGACCGAGATGTCCTTAAACTAACATTGGACCGTAATGTCCTTAAACTAATGTTGGACGGTAATGTCCTTAAACTAACTATGGACCGTAATGTCCCTAAACTAAACAATAGAGTCTAAATGCTCTCTTGTTGGATCTAAACGATCCTGTTAAGTTAATCTTAGTCTGAAATTAGACTAACGTATCCTTAACAAATGTTTAAGTTGATCTTAGTCTCAAATGAGACTAACGTATCCTTAAACCCAACCCCCAAACCCAAATCTAAGAAAATACGGATTTGGACTAATCCACGTCCTACGGGCGACAACATAAATTAGTCTCCGTATACAATCCACGGGCAACAAAAAACAAAACAAACACCTATGACACGAAGTGACCATCTGGAGAAGGAGAAATTGGTTATCGCGACGCGGTAGCGTAATTAACTGCAAGGGCTTGCGCATGCAGGGAAGAGCGTCCCCATAATCAAAAACCCCTCAAATGAGGGGGAATCTGACGAAGTCTGCTACATCGGCCGCATCCGTTTAAACCTTCGATACACGGTGCCATAAATTAACTTGGCATCTTCGGAGAGGTGAACGTATAACACCAATTAGCATCTCCCTCGGAATTCAGGCCCAGACGTCCCAACGTCCTGGTCGCGTCTTTCGGCGGGGAACAGGAACCTGATTCAACAAGTACGCTGCTGTTTCAAGCGCAAGTCCCCAGAATGAAAGAGGTAACTCAGCACTACTCATCATGGAGCGAACCATGTCCAACAGGGTACGGTTCCTCCGCTCCGATACGCCGTTGTGCTGTGGTGTATACGGAGGAGTAAGTTAAGAGAGAATACCATTCTCTTTTAGAAAGTTCTTGAATTCTGTGCTTAAGTACTCCCCTCCTCTATCAGATCGGAGGGTCTTGATACTTTTGCCAGTCTGGTTCTCTACTTCATTTTTGAATTCTTTGAATTTCTCAAAAGCTTCAGATTTGTGTTTCATAAGATACACATACCCGAACCTAAAGAGATTGTCAGTGAATGTGATGAAGTACGAGAACCCACCCCATGCATGTATAGACATCGGACCACGCACATCACTGTGTATGAGTCCCAAGAGCTCTGCTGCTCTTTCTCCATGTCCGGTGAATGGAGATTTGGTCATCTTTCCTTTGAGACAAGACTGACAAGTTTCATAAGATGAAAATTCGATGTATTCAAGAGTCCATCTTTATGTAACTTACTTAGTCTTTTCTCTTCGATATGACCAAGTCTACAATGCCACAAGTAGAATTCGTTCGTATCTAAACTCTTCCACTTGCGTGTGTTTTGTATATTGAGAACTGTATTCTGATTTAGAACATAGATACCATTACACAGTGTACCTTCTGCAACCAGTACCTTATCAAGGTAAATGTTCATGATATTTCTATCAAGAACAATGTTATATCCATCTTTATCAAGTAAAGAAAATGATATGATGTTGCAAACCATGGAAGGTACATAGTAGCAATTGTTCAAAACCATAGTATTGCCCTTTGGCAACACTAGGTGATATTCATCGACGGCTGCAGCATTAACTTGTGCTCCGTTCCCTACTCCGAGGGACATATCACCAGGTGCAACTATTCTACTTTTTCTCAGTCCCTGCAATAAATTACAGATATGAGATCCTGATCCGGTATCTAGTACCCAAGAGGTAGGACTGACCGAAAAGAAGTTCTCAATTACAAGAACACATGAAGTAGATGCATTAGTATGCTTCTTCTTCAATTGGGTCTCCTTGGAATTCAAACAATCCTCTTTCCCCTGCTCATACTTATGATTTCCATCATAAGTTACAGTCAAACCGACGTTCCCCAGCCCCGAATAAGAATTCGGATCGGTCAAGCGATACATTTTATTATCTTGATTAGGGCGTGAAATGGTTGCTACCTGGAGAGAGAGAAAAGAAACACTCAGCGTTCACTCTTGCAAGATTAGATTGGTTATTAATTTATCTAACCAGGATGGCTCCCACTGTTTCCTCAAATTCTTCTTCAAACCCTAAAAGAAGAACTAGTCAGGATTTAATCACACGTCACAATACTTGCTTAACCTTTCAGCCAAGCTAGTGTTGGTATTTCGAGGGAGGTTTTTCAACGCTTTCGCAAAGTTCCTTAATTATATAACCTCCTTTCCCTGGAGGCGTAGCCCCGCTAACACCGTTCTAGACACCTACTTGGTCTATAGCATTGATTGTTAAGTGAAATAATCTCCCGAGAGTAATCCAACTCATCAGTGGGATCGGGATCCAACTATCATTGTGTAATGACCTAGATGGAATCCACTCTAGTCACTACACTCCAGAAGGTATGCTAAATCTGCAAGTTTCCTGTATATTTGGAACTCCCAATGTGGTTTTTGCCCCTAACGGCTTTATGACCTTGACAATGCCAACATATCATAAGCCGCTAGTCAAGTTCGGACCGTCATTATCTTGATTAACTTAGACCAACCCGTATATCCCTTGACAATGCCAACATAGGTATGAGACTGTCCTAAATAATCGGAAATAAAGCTGCAAATAAGCAATACTCAGCTACCGATCACCACGCCTTGACAATGCCAAATACGTAGCTCGAATACTAAGTAGTACTTGTAGGAAATGACGGACGGCTACGGCTGGGCTTTTGGCGAAAAACCCGTTAACGTAATGAACTTGATATCATTAAAGGAACCTGAGTGGTTTTACAAATATATAGTGGAGAAAACTTTTGCTAAAGAGGTCACTCCCTGTGAAGGGATTTCGGGTCTTTCCTCATCGAATGAGGTGCAGGATATTCCAAACTGAATACCACGATGCAAAGCAAAAATAATCGACTATAGTGAAGTTATTACGTTGACGCAAACTTTTACTCAAGGGGTCACTCCCGATGAAGGGATCTTGGCCCTTGCCTCATTGAATGAGGTGCTGAATATCCATAACCGAATACCACTGTGCAAAGCAAAAGAGAACGTCTGTAATGTCAGTTTTTTGAAATCTGTTCCAACAACATCTTTTAGGTTTATTTTCTTGCATTAATCAAAATCAACGCGGGTCCCATCATTTTAATCCTATCACACCAGAAAAGAACGAAAATACAATGTACGTATATGCCATCCGCATTCGCCACTGGGCCCCATCATCACCCGTTAGGTTACTTAACTAACGACAGAGCGGGGGCTGGACTAGTGCGGGTGCAAAACATATACAACATCTACTAATATATATATATATATAAGTATATATAACATTCGTCCCAGGCATGATAATAAGCAACATCACAGAATCACAGCTAACAATACAGAATGGTGGATAATCTTGGAGCCCCTGGTTTCATTTGAGCCGCAAATAAAACCCGACGTTCCCGGTCGTGTGGATAGCCTGTGCAATGAAAACATGTACCCTCTACGAGTGCGGCGAATAGCCCGCCAATTCTAGAATGAAGCCCCCTCCGTCTCAACGCCATGAGATGCGTGCTTGTTGCCTTCTAGAACCTGGCTATTCGTGCACTCCACCATGAGGTAATCCTAATACAGAAAAAGAAAATAATATATACAAAAGGTGACATCGACCTCAACCCGGTCGTGCCCCAAAATAATATACAACCCGACAAAGACGGCAGTCCACATGTCGGACGCTCGTCCCCAATAACAAATGTACAAATGAATATAAACTGTATTTCTAATATTGCATCATATGCTATCCACCACGACAATCCAACCAACATCTCAGCACAATCACAGAAACATTAACGTGAATGTCACGTTCGCAAATCCGTCTAAAAGAACATATAGCAGATAGACGGGTTTACCGATCTAATGACATTCACGGTCGCAGATGCTAATCTAAGTACTGATAACAAAATACGTATTTTAAAATTTCAATCGACTAAACCTTTCCAGGTGGGCCCCAAGTTCTAGTCCAGTACTGAAACAAATCTGGGCCCAAAAAATAAACATTCCAGAAATCATAATTCCAAACAAAAGAACCCCAGAAGAAATATTGAGCACATAATCCCCAATACCGCCGCGGAACCGCGTCCAATATGTGATTTGTGCGGCGGTTCCGAGGTGTGTTAGAGGGATCATGGGCCCAAATTTCTTGAGGGTTCTTAAAAAGGCCTGCAAGATTTTCTGAGACCATAAAATTGATTTTTTGACCACTTTTAAAATTCGACGGAAACTATAAAAATGGAATTTTGGTTTTGAAAAATTCGGTCGATCGATATTCTAAATACGTTGAAACTCGCCAGTATAGGTTTTATGGCTTGGCTCTGATACCATGAAGGATTACACTAGCAACCCGGCCAACTTCCGTGGCCAAATGCGGAACAAAATTTTTACAACGATACGAAACTTGGCTCTAAAATAAACCAAAACCGGATCTTTAATTATAAACCTAACTAGCAAATGAAGGTTCTATCTACTATGATAGAAAATATACCTAACGAAACCAAGTCCTTCAGGTCTTCGATCCTCTCCTTAAGCTCCTCGATGGATGTATGGATTGTGTTTGAACTTTGGCCTCCTTGTGTCAACGATATTCCACCCGAGAGCTCCAACCTTAAGCTAAACCTCTAACTTGAGGTAACTAGAATACTTAGCTTGCTAATCTAAGTAGACTAGAGTGAGTAGAGTGTGATTTGAGTGGCTTAGTCTCATTAACCCTTGATTATCAACACATGATACACTAGGATTTGAGAGAGGGAGGAGGAAAGAACCATGAGAGAGAATGAGAAATCAAAAATGAAGAGAGCTCTCTTTTTAAGAGAAAAACAAGTTTTATTAGGATAATTGTGATGGCTCCTTTGATTTGACCATTATCATGTCACAATTAATGCTAAGCAAAATATCTTGTGCTCAACAAAAATATCTAAGTCAACAATAGTCAAATGGTCAAACCAATTAGCCATGACACAATTATCTCTAATAAAACCTAGTAAACAATTTCCTCCATCTCATTATGGTTTTAATCAAGTCAATGGTCAAAACCTTAATGGGGTGTCTCCTTCTCTGCCCCTATCATCCGTATATACATACCCGCATCCGTGTCCCGAGAAACACGAATACAAATAGACTAAACCAATCCAAAATCTAATACTAGGATCCGGCTTAAACCAAAGCCCACTAGTATTGTTCGCTCGAACACTACACGCGCACAAGTACACGTATGGGATCGAACCCTGTCGTAAAACCATACGACCTCTACTCGTTTCGCCCGAAGCTGGGAAACCCTCTGTATGGGACTCTAAAGACTCGACAGTACTCTGACAGTGGGTTTAACCACAAGCACGTCAGCGGCACTAGCTGTACGTAACGGCTACCCAGGTACCTGTCGAAAAGGAAGGCCGACGAGCAAACTCGTCCGAACTCCTACTGAGCCTATCCTTGACAATATCCGTACAGTCCGGTCTCTTCATCAAAGAGTATCGCATACCGGATTTAGGGGATGGTCAATGTCAGACCCTAATAACCTGATAAGTCGTGCTGATATGGCTCAGGACCAATTCAGGAAACTACTGATCAACCTATCGGTAAATCCCAACTGCCTTGGCCAAGGTCTTATGGCCCTGGCCAATCGATCACTGTGCGATATCAACTCCCAAAACCAGGAGAGACGAATCCCAAACAATCGCTCACTACCTCCATGTGGCTCGGGACTGAACCTAACCAAAACCTGTTTGCACGACTCAGTAGAGCCGTGGTAGGGTAGTGATCAAAGTTTAGTGGGAACTCACACGAGACAAATGCCGATCTCAGGTCCAAAGACTAACCTGTACACATGCACATGAGAACTTCCATCTGATGATAGGTATAGTACCATCTGGAAGTTCTCGGCGAGTCCGTCCAGTGTACTCACCCCCAGTGAGCACCTGTTGTTCATATCATAATTTTGCATTATTATATTCCCCATTCTTATTCATTTTACAAATAAATTGGTGCTTTTGATTCATGTCTGCTACATAGTTGCAGGTTACAGGTTCTCGGAACAAAACAGTGAAAATGATGAAAAGACGCTACAAAAGTGAGATTTCGACCAACAAATAGAGAATCTTTATCATGCCTACAGTTTGAAGAACAAACGAAGATCAATGAAAAATTTCACAAAGTACAAAGGCAGCGCAAAGATTCAAGATTTCAACACGAAGCGAACGGTAAAAGTCCACGACATTATGCACTGTGGAAATCTGGAAGAAACTAGAAGACATTCTGAGAAACCAAGTGAAGAAACCAGAAGACAAATGCAACAGGAAGTACACCTGAGAAAATGAGGCCAAGAACTCTCAAGATGGCCGCGGATCCGCGGCCAAACAAGGGTTCCTGCCGCGAATCCGCGGCCGTGCTAAGCACGTGTCAGTGCAAACTTTGACGGTGGCGGCGGTGCGTTGACCAGGCTTCTCAGGGTAGTTTTGTAAATGTAGATAGGGATCGGATGTAAACCCTAGGCTTTCTATAATCTATAAATAGGAACCCTAAAGCTCTCTTTGGAGCATGCCTCTTTTTTTTTATCAAATTCAGAATTTTATTCACTGTAATGTTTGAAGAGTGCATCAAATAAAGTATGTTTTTCCTTTCTATGCCCTAGTTAATTTCTTTTCTGCCGTAGTTTAGCAATTTTATTTATCTGCCCTAGTTAATTAGTTAGAAATTTTATTTATTTGCCGTAGATTAGATAATTAGGTTATTAAAAACAATCATAAAAAGGTCTCTTTTTACTAATTCCCTAATGAGTGAGTAGTTACTCACTTGTTAGGGTTAGGAATAGGGAAGGTTTGAGAGATGAAAATCTCTCACCCCTTTCTTGCCCATCATACAATTTTTATAGGACTCCATGCATGCATACACACACCGCTCACTACGGCACCCTATCCCAAGAGGTAGCGGTGATACTGTAGTTTAAAAGACCGGTTGTGTATGTTTTCCATGGAGGTTAGGGTAAGAATTAAGAAATGACGGACAAGGACCTAGAGAAAGAAACCTAGTTTCTTCCCGATCGTGCTAATCCCCTTTGTTAATTATTACCTTAACACCTAAACAGATCTTAATTAGGGCATAGAAAGTGGTGAGAAATATTGAATTTTCAAACTTAACCTAAACCTAACCCTAGCAAGGTCTTAATCCTAATCTGAATCAACCTTAGTTTTTATTGATAATCCAATCCATCATAATTAGAATTAACTCGTTAGAACAATTAGAAAATACACAAAATCCCTGTGGACCGACTCGTACTCAACCGGCTAGCTACCAAGCGACGCCATTCTTGATTGCAGTTAATATTTTTTGATTCATCTTTTAAAAGCGAAAGCACACTAAATCACCTAACAATCAAATGGCGCCGTTGCCGGGGATGGCGTAGTTATTTTCTTTTTGTAATTTCGGGTTAATATAAAAATTAAAAAAAATCATAAAAAATTAGAAAAAAATATATAAAGTTTATCATCTTGTTATTTTTTGAAGGGTGTTTCGTTGGAATTGTGCAGGATCGACGAACAGATTCAGATCTGGAAAAATCCAGTGAGCAAAACAGCAAACGGCAGATTTGAACCAACAGAGGAGAACCACAACAGAGAAATAGAAGAAGTTTGGAGGCCTGAGTCAACGAGTCAACCGTGGAACCGCGGTCAAAAGCAAGGTTCGGCGGCGGATCCGCGGTCTGGTGGTGACGTCAGCACGCGGAAAAATCTCTGTAAGCTTTCTTTTCTTCTTTTGAACCCCCTGATATCCTCTGAAAACTTTTCCTGCAGGGTTCTTTGCGCAAAAATTTCTCTCCCTTCTCCAATAACTTGATCTTGTGCAGGATTCTTTGCGCCGCAATAAAATTTTTTTTTTGCAAGTGGCTTGATTGTGTTTTACTGCTTTGCATTCTTTAAACTGACTTTAAGGGGATTTAACACCAATTCAGATTGGGTGGGGATTTCATTACCCTTCCTAAGACCCCAAAAATCACAAAAATCATATTGCATTGACCATCGAGTTAATTAAAAAAGATTAGACTCAGCCTTAAGGACTGTCGCGCTCGATAGGACAAAGGAATAGTTGTAGGCATCGATCGTTTATCTAAACCAGACTTTGTAGTGCCTAAGCTAGACAAGTGGGGAAAGATAACTTTAAAAGGCCCGTCTCACGGTGATTCGTGAGCGGATCCCTCCTTTCTCTACTTGTGCTTACCTGGCCACAATTGGCGGTGAAGAGGCAATTTGAGGTCCTCACAACTTGCCCTTTGGAACAGTTAGGAGCAGTCTAGTTAACCTAGGAGACCCTAGATCTAGACTTGATTGTGCATATTGTGATTGTGTCTAAGCTTCTTGTTTAAAAATCTTTTTGCAAAAAGCTCCTTATAAAAAAAACACAAAATAGAAAAATTTTACAAAAACTTGCTACTTGTCGCTAAGAAATCCATTGCACCCCACTTGCACCCAATTCCTTCCATTGACGTTTTCTTACCCCCACCTTCTGTTTTCACCTTTTGACTACACTACCTCTTTAGTGTATGTCCGGTTGGACTAGGGACACTAGTGCCCGATTAGTCCGTATCTCGTTAGTGCCGACTGACAACGCTTTCGACTCCGAAGTCGAAATTCCCTCCACTTCTTTACCTTCTTCATCATATTCTTCATCTTCTAAGGAGATGTCGGGATTCAATCCTAACAACCCCTTACCCGTGGGACTGATTCCACCTCCACTTGGTGCGAATAACCCACAACATCCACCTGTTGAAGCGACCCATCGAATCACGCTCCAGGATCTTTTCTACCCTATCCACACCGCTTTACCCACTTGTCTTTCACTTCCACCGGCTAATGGGGATAACTTTGAAATTAAACCCTACTTCATCAACATGTTGCCCAAATTTCACAGGCTGGAATCCGAAGATGCCTACATCTTCATAAACAAATTCCAGAATGTTTGCGTAATGATGAAGACCACACAACTTTCTGATGATGCTATAAGGCTACGTGTCATTCCATTCACTCTATGTAACCTAGCCGAGAAATGGTTATATAGCACAACATCATACCCGATTAAAAATTGGGAGGAGTTTGTTAAGGCCTTTCTTAAAAAGTTTTACCCACACCACAAGACCGCGAGAATTCGCAACGAAATTATTCAATTTTCCCAGCTTCCTTCTGAACCTTTTTGGAAGTGTTTTGAAAGATTTAAAGACCTACTTGTTCAATGCCCTCACCACGGTATCGAGAATTGGCAACTTTGCCAAACTTTATACGAAGGATTGAACCCAGCAACTAAGCAGTTGTATGAAACCATTTGTCAAGGTCACTTTCTTACAAAATCTAGCGAGGAAACTTGGCAGTTTCTCGACAATCTTGCTGAACAAATATTTCAGTGGGAAAGCACTAAGACCACCTCATCTTCTTCATCAGGTCAGTCTAGGGCAGGCATACATCAACTAGATATGTCGATTGCAATGAAGGCCGAAATGGCCGCACTTACGAAAAAGCTAGAAGCAATTGAGAGCATATTCTCATCGCCTTCTCCTGCCCCTGCTTTACCCCCACGCACAGTTTACGCTTGTTGTTCGGATCCGTCCCATCTTACTGAAGAGTGTCTTTACAATCCACCTGTTCAAGGACAAGATCAAGTCAATGCTGCCTTTCAGCAAAGACAAAGAAATTATCCATACTCTTCGACTTATAATCCTGGTTGGAGGAGCCACCCAAATTTTGCTTGGAATCAAAATCAACAATTCCAAGGTAACAACAACTTTCAAAGGCCTCCTCCTCCACAACAACAAGCACCTCAACAAACTCAATACCAGCAACCTTTCCAACCACAACCTTATTCAAACCATATGAACAATTTTGTACCCAACAACTCTTATCCTCAAAACAATTTTGTTCAGCCGAATAATGATAAGGTTTTCTTGCTAGAACGAAGTCTAGATGCGTTTTTAAAACAATCTACACAATCCGCAGCAAGGTTGGAAACTTCCATTCTATCTTTGGTGCAAAACAGTGCTTCACATGATCAAAACATCAAATCAATTGAGGCCCAAATTGCACAACTAAATGCTGCGTTAAGCGAGCGAGAAAATGGAAAGCTTCCGTCTCAACCATTGCCAAATCTCGGTCACACACACAATGCACATGTTGTTTATGACCAACAAAATCATAATGTAAATGTTGTGACCACGTTGAGATCTGGAAGAGTGTTGCACAATAATGTGGGTAATAGTGATGACACCCCTGCCGATGCTTCTTCATCTTCTTCATCATTTTCTTCTTCTTCTTCTTCATCTTCATCTTCTTCAGAGCCTATTCTTCATTCTTCACAAGGCTCTACTTCTTCTACTTCTAACGGACTACATCTCACTTCACGAACACACCAACACTGGGATCCGTTCCAACTCCGCAATTTACTCCACAGACATTGGACTCAACAAATTTTCAAAATATTCCATTTCCAAACAGGTTGAGATCCAATAAACCAACTCCACAAATGGAGAAGATTGTGGAGTTATTCAAACAGGTTAGCATTAACATACCTCTCTTGGATGCAATCCATCAAGTCCCTTCTTACGCTAAAATCTTAAAGGACTTATGCACCAAAAAGAGGAAGTCACAAGTACCAAATAAAGTTTTCGTGGCTAGTGTTGTAAGTGATACTCTTATCCAACCTTTACCACAAAAACATAAGGACCCCGGCTGTCCTACAATTTCAATAATAATTGGGGATAAGAACATAAATCGCGCACTTTTAGATCTTGATTCCAGTGTTAACTTGCTTCCCTATTCCGTTTACGAGCAATTAGGCGTTGGAGAGTTGAAACCCACACATTGCACTCTCCAAATGGCCGATCGATCCATCACCCATCCTAGGGGTGAGTTAGAGGATGTGTTGATCAAAGTAGGGGACTTCATTTTCCCCGTTGATTTTATTGTTATGGACACACAGCCTGTGGCTAACCCCCGGAGTCAAATTCCGGTGATACTCGGTTGACCATTCCTTGCAACTTCTAATGCGGTGATCAATTGTCGAAATGGTTCGATGAACCTATCTTTTGGAAATATGACAATTGAACTCAACATTTTTAAGTTGGGGAATCAGCCCTCCGAGCCTAATACTAGTATACTTGATGTTTGCTCAATCCACGAGATCACGCAGGAGGACTGTAAGCTCGAAAAATTTCTGTTCGATCACAGCAGTTTTGATGCCTCTAGTGCGTTCCTCCTAGAATCTGACATAGCTTTCACACCGGATAACGATTACGAGTGTTTCACTTTTTTGGACGATTTTGAAGACTCACCACCCGAGTTTGAGTCCTTTGATTTTTCGGATGAGTTAGCTGAACCATCCGACTCGGTTGCTTACAGTCATTTCGAACCATTGATGGAATCCTTCGAGTTTGAGACAATTTCACCAATTTTACCTTCAATTGTTTCAACTCCAAACCTCGAACTCAAGCTTTTGCCGTCTCACCCTAAATACGCTTACTTAGGTGAGAATGAGACCCTTCCTGTTATCATATCGGCCTCTCTAGCCCTCGAGCAAGAGAAAGCCCTTTTAATGGTCTTACAAAACAATCGGCAAGCTTTTGGCTGGACTATGGCAGACATCAAGGGGATTAGTCCCCTCATAGTTGAACATCATATACATATGATGGATGATGCCAAGCCAGTAAGGAATCAACAGAGCCACCTCGAGGATTTTGTGGTTAATCTACCTCCACCTATAGAAGTTGTACCACCACCTTTTCTTCTAATAAAATAAGAGAATGCCAATATTCCACTCATTTCACATTCTCGTTTTTATTTATCATCACCTCTTATCTCCTCACATTCACGTTCACGCAAACCCTGTCCATACCACCACTTATCTTTTCCCCACTTCTTCTTGGCTCTATATAACATGTTCTTCCACCGACCTATACTTTACGGTGATAAATTTTTCAAATGGTTGGTGTTGACTTTTGGTCTTTACAAAGCGTGGTATTGACCAATAACTTTGAACCCCTTCTTTAAAAAGCTTAACAACTCAAGTTTGGGGGGGGGGGTATAATTTGGCTTTACAAAATAACATAAAAAAATAAAATTTGAAAGAAAAAAAATTGGGTATTTTTGAAAATTTCCAGATTTAATAAAAAAAAAATATATAAAAAAACTATAAAAAATAAAAAAAATAAAATTTTTATTTATAAATAAATGTCTCTTTTTAGAGGGGTTTATTTGCAAATATCCATCACACTCCCCCTATATATAAAACCCCGACCCTCTCTGTGCTCATAAACCCTAATTTCATCTCCTAAAAAACCCTAGCCGCCGCCGCCTCGAGTTCTGCAGCAAGATCCCTCCAGGAAGCCGCGCATCCACCGCAGAACCCATCCTTCCGCCGCGCATCTGCCGCGTCACCCCCTGATTCTTTCAGGGGAGGTTCGATCTCTCAACTCCTCTCTGTTTTAAATTTTTCTAGATATGTAGATAATCTGATGGCACCGAATATGCAACTAGAGCGTGGCTTTTCACAATTTTTTCACATGCGGTGTATGGAAGTTATTTTGCGAATGAGATAGCACGTAGGGGCTGGAACTTTTTGATATATAATCACCCAAACGCCTATGCCCTTCCGGAATTAGTCACTCGCTTTTACGAGTGTATGGAAGATGGGTGTCTTGCCCAATACGGCTTTATAAAATTGCAGTGGGGTGATAGGGAGATTATTATTGATAGAGACTTCATACATGAGGTCACATTAATCCCTAGAATACCCGCTCATGATCAACCATTACAGTTTGAGGATTACATACCCTTAATGGGCAATGATTGCTCGAGGGAGCTGAGGAAGGGGATCCAAGCAAGAACCCTTTTCACCAATGTTTTAACTGTGTGCCGGTGGGCACGAAACAATATTTTTGGGAGTTCCCATAACACCATATTTTTCACACCCTCACTGCATATCGTGCACACACTCATGACAAGGAACCCTCATTTCGACATGTGCACGGTTTTACTGAACTCAATTGGTGCGGGCAAAAGAGCCGCAAACTACCCTTGTCCCATGCTTGTGACATAAATGTGTCGACATTTCCTCCCTGTGGAGGAGTTCGAATTTTACATGCTTGGAGGAATACCCGTCATGCCTCTCATTGAGGGCGTTTCTACGTCCTATACACGATTGACGGATGTTTGGTCAAGAACAGAACCGGCGGAACACGTGCCCGCCCGAACACCTAGCACCAGCTCGACCGCGAGCGAGGGAGAACTTACCCCCTTAGAACATGCAAATTTAATGCGAAGAGCTGTTAGGAGCTTTGACGAGTTGAGGGGGATAGCTAGGGAACATGATCGGCGGTTGACTGAAGTGGAGCATGGGATCCGAACCCTGCCGGCTAGGGAGGAGCGTTCCCGTTCACGCTCAAGAGCGCGGCGTGGGGCCGAGCAGTGAGGGCACTGCTTTTGACAAGTTTGGGGGAGGTGGTGGTTGTAAATAGTTATCTTTTGCATTGCATACTTTTTTTAAATTTTTGTATATATTTTTCTTTTTCTTTTGCATGTTTAAAATTCTGCATTGCATCTTTATAAAAAAATCATAAAAATTGAAAAAATGAAAATATAAAAATATAAAAATCAAATAAAAATTGGAAAATTTTAAAAATTATAAAAATTGAAAAATTCAATTTTGGCCATAATTGACTTAAGTTTAACAAGACGGTTAACTAGTTAGGAAAAACTAGATCCTAGACTTAGTAAATTAAAAACCCTAAAAATAACATTTCTTAAAATTTAATGGTAGAAAATGTCTTTGTAGTTTTTACTTAGAAATAGGCAAATTTTGAGTTCACTTCTTGGGCTAAGTCAAAATAAGGGAAAAGTATTGATATTTTTATTAAAATATAAGTCTGAAAAATAATTCCTAAGCTTAAGTTTAAATTTTGAAAATATATACCCTACAAATTGCACAAACACGAACCTTGAAACATGGAATAGTAGAGGAGACCTTGAAATGCTTTTGTCTAAAGTCCTTAGTATGAAGGAAAATAAAATAAAAATACAAGTGTGAATAAAGAGATATAAAAAAAATGAACACCGGTTTTGTAATTACTTACGGTTGCGTAAAAAAATATATAGCAAGGGTGCTTTATCACCTAGTGCCTTAGACCAACTGGTTTGGGAGTCACTGCTAAAAGACTTAGGTATTATAAGACGAGGAATTACGCCTTAATGTGCAAACGCATTTTGTAATCGGTCGTTAGTACCTCAAGAAGTATTAACGGTCGCATGAAGGATGTATGCGCAATTCCATCTAAAAATTCACCAACTAAAAGTACTTTAGACGATGGACAAGAGTATAAGAGCTTGAATTGAATTTTCAAGTGTAGGGGTGATACATACACACACGTAGGGGTATGCGATTGGGGTTTGGATGAGAGATAGGAATGAAAAATAGGACTTATATTTTTAGTAGAGATGATAAAAATTCCTAAGTTGAGATGGAACCCTAGAAGGAAAACTCAAAAGATGCTAAATGCTAAGTAAATCTACAAAATATATACAATCTTAAGTTAAATGATAAGGAAGCGTGAAAAATACAGGTTGATAATTTCTGAGTTGAAGATAATAGAATTTCTTGCTAGAAAACCGAATTAGAGAATAAAAGTCAATAGGCCGAATTGATAGGATTTTGTGGGTAGTATCCGCTGAAAACCCTCAGGAGACAACACTCCTCTTACTAGGGACACCTAGATATTTAACGGCTTGTTGTACGAGCTCAGTGCAATCGCGTTTCCCTGTGAAAGTGAGGTTAGGTCTTTTTCGAGAATAAACTAGTTTTGCTCGAGGACGAGCAAAAGATAAGTTTGGGGGTATTTGTTCATATCATAATTTTGCATTATTATATTCCCCATTCTTATTCATTTTATAAATAAATAGGTGCTTTTGATCCATGTCTGCTATATAGTTGCAGGTTACAGGTTCTCGGAACAAAACAGTGAAAATGATGAAAAGACGCTACAAAAGTGAGACTTCGACCAACAAATAGAGAATCTTTATCATGCCTACAGTTTGAAGAACAAACGAAAATCAATGAACAATTTCACAAAGTACAAAGGCAGCGCAAAGATTCAAGACTTCAATACGAAGCGAACGGTAAAAGTCCACGACATTATGCACTGTGGAAATCTGGAAGGAACTAGAAGACATTCTGAGAAACCAAGTGAAGAAACCAGAAGACAAATGCAACAGGAAGAACGCCTGAGAAAATGAGGTCAAGAACTCTCAAGATGGCCGCGGATCCATGGCCAAACAAGGGTTCCTGTTGCGGATCCGCGGCCGTGCTAAGCACGTGTCGGTGCAAACTTTGACGGTGGCGGCGGTGCGTTGACCAGACTTCTTAGGGTAGTTTTGTAAATTTAGATAGAGATCGGATGTAAACCCTAGGGTTTCTATAATCAATAAATAGGAACCCTAAAGCTCTTTTTGGAGCATGCCTCTTTTTGTTTATCAAATTCAGAATTTTATTCACTGTAATGTTTGAAGGGTGTATCAAATAAAGTAAGTTTTTCCTTTCTATGCCCTAGTTAATTTCTTTTCTGCCGTAGTTTAACAATTTTATTTATTTGCCCTAGTTAATTAGTTAGAAATTTTATTTATTTGCCGTAGATTAGATAATTAGGTTATTAAAAACAATCATAAAAAAATATCTCTTTTTATCACTTCCCTAATGAGTGAGTAGTTCCTCACTTGTTAGGGTTAGGCATAGGGAAGGTTTGAGAGATGAAAATCTCTTACCCCTTTCTTGCTCATCATACAATTTTATAGGACTCCATGCATACATACACACACCGCTCACTACGGCACCCTATCTCAAGAGGTAGCGGTGATACCGTAGTTTAAAAGACCGGTTGTGTATGTTTTCCATGGAGGTTAGGGTAAGAATTAAGAAAGGACGGATAAGGACCTAGAGGAAGAAACCTAGTTTCTTTCCGATCGTGCTAATCCCCTTTGTTAATTATTACCTTAACACCTAAACAGATCTTAATTAGGGCATAAAAAGCGGTGAGAAATATTGAATTTCCAAACTTAACCTAACCCTAACCCTAGCAAGGTCTTAATCCTAATCTAAATCAACCTTAGTTTTTATTGATAATCCAATCCACCACAATTGGAATTAACTCGTTAGAACAATTAGAAAATACACAAAATCCCTGTGGACCGACCCGTACTCAACCGGCTAGCTACCAAGCGACGCCGTTCTTGATTGCGGTTAATATTCTTTGATTTGTCTTTTAAAAGCGAAAGCGCACTAAATTACCTAACAATCACCTGTATACGATCTTAGGTGCATCAGACCAATGGCTGCAAGACCAACCATCCCCTGACGGGGCTAGAAACGTATACACTAGTCTACTCTGGAGTATCAATGCCCAGTCTCGATACTCACGCGACTAGGGACCATTTAAGGATGTGCTTATGGACTACCCTGCTCCCATAAGTATGATCGCCATCACAACACAGATAGTCAAGCAAGATCCTACGGGCTTTATCAACATGTAACCGCAATATGTAATAACTAGTATGACATATGCCATATTAAGATAAAGACAAACCATAATAGTATACTACCGTATCGAGTCTTTATCAATATGTGCAAGCTAAGTATAATAACAATAGAAATAAACACATATCCTGATAAAGACAAGTCAAATAATATACTATAAAACTGAGCAAGATTGTCCTGTACATACATATCCCTAGTATCCATATGTATATATATACAATACTGGCCTCTAAGGCATATATATCCAACATATGAAGCGAAGGAACGGACTACAAAGGTTGTAATCCCTATCACTTAGATGTAAAGTTGTTTACATGCAAAGTTAACCCTAATTCTCTAGTTCGATTACTTGGTTGGTTTGTTTAGCACCCCAAAATAATAATATAGCATGTTTGATGCTTCCCAAAACCTTACTAAGGTGCTAAGCTAACCCTACAGTGGTACCAGAGCCAAGCTAGAGCATTAGGCGTTGTCTAGACGAAGTTAGAAGTCCGATCGAACTCCGAAAACCCTAATTTTCCCACTTTCTGGAAATTTTTCAAAAAGTTGAAATTTTTCATGTTAAAAATATTCAGAAAATCATGCAGGAAATTCTATGGACACACCTAAAGAACGAAACCCTAACTCGTCCAAGTGACCGCGGATCCATGGCCAAAACATGGTTTTGGCGGCGGATCCGCGGCGCCACTTGAGAGGCTTGGGTCGGGCCTTCAGCTGTAGGTTCGTAGGTGATGTAGGATGTTTCTAGTTAACTTTAAATGTGCTCAAGTGTTGAGCTCTCTTGGAAATTTTGGGCGTTTTTTGATTTGATCGGAAAGTTTTACATCGTCTACCTTTTTCTGTAATGAGATGCAATATGTGGAATTCATATAGTTAGGCATGAAATCCGTAATATGTGATATTTCGGGTCTATGATGTCTAAGGTGATTGTGGATTCCAAATGTTGTAGTTTTACATTTTCTTTTCTGCGATTGTAAGTGTAATATGTGGTGTATCGCCGGTTTCGTTGCTATACATCAACGATAATTAGTATACGCATATTTACTTACGTTGATGACATGTGATATTATGTGTTGTTGTGATATGTTATATTGGATTGTCGTGATTAGAATAGCCGGGGGTTTTATGAATGATGAGAGTTTTTATTTTCATTCATGTGAAATTCATTGTATGTAATATTCTTTTATTGGGGCACTTCCGGGTTGAGGATGATGTCACCATTGTTGTATTTTATTTACTTTTCCGCATTAGAATAGACCCAAGACGGGGACCACAAGTAACCGGGTTCTAGGGTCTAGTGGGAGACCAACTCGAGGAGTCGAGTCCGGGTCTCCTAACTCTAGAAATGGTAGGGTTGCTTGCCGCTCTCTCGTAGGGGTCTAGGGATGTGGGTTTGGCTATTCATCACGACCGTAGAATCTGCATTTTATTGGCTTAAATAAAACACGGAATTCCTAGTATATCCAATATTTCATATGTGATTCTTCTGCTGCTGATATTCTGTGATGTGATCATTTTATATGCGTAAGACGAATGCTTATACTATATATATATATATATATATATATATATATATATATATATATATATGATATATAAATATTATTGCTTTCGTTTCTTCTGTGATGCTTAGGAAGCATAAATGATGGGAATTCATTAATGAGATTAATGAAAAGAAAAGAAACCTAAAAGATGTTGTAGAATCAAATTTTCAAAAATGGTAGCTCTAGTTTTTGCTTTGCAAGCGGTATTCCTTGTAGAATATCCAGCACCTTATTCGATAAGGAAAATGCCAAGATCCCTTCACCGGGAGTGACCTCTTTAGCGAAACCAGAAGATACTACAACTCACCCGGTTATGTTTTTGATTGCTTCTATAGTTCTTGCTTTGCATAGCGGTATTCCTTGTAGAATATCCAGCACCTTATTCGATAAGGAAAGAGCCGAGACCCCTTCACCGGGAGTGACCTCTTTAGCGAAACTAGTAAAAGCCTCAAAAACACTCCTTTTCAAAATCACTTGTTTCTACAACGACATCAAGTTCATTATGCTCAAGATTTTCATAAAAACCTGTCATAGCCCTCCGTCATTTCAGATAAGTACTACTTAGTATTCGTGCTATATTTGTTGACTATGTTGAGGCGTAGTGTGCGGTAGCTAATTGGTGCTTATCTGCTAAAACATGAGATGTGATTGGATTAGGGTAGTCGTACGACTTTGTTGACTATGTTAAGGGTCGTGCGGGTGGGTTTAATTCAATTGGGAAATGACGGGTTGAACTTGGCTAGCGCTTATGATTTATTGAATATGTTAAGGTCATAAGTTGCTAGGGGTAAAAGTATTATCGGGAATTTCAAGTGTTGAAATTTGCAATGAGATTGCATACCCTCTATGAGATAGTTGGATCCCGATACCCACTGCGAGTAAGAGTTACTCCTGGGAGAGTTTTACACATGACAATTAGCCGATCAAGTAGGTGTCTAGAAATGTGTTAACAGGGTTATGCCTCTGGGAAAACGAGGTTTATTTTAATTAGATCCGTGCGAAAGCACGGGAAACCTCCCTCAAAGTACCAACACTGACCTGGCTGAAAGATTGGCAAACTTGTAAGATGTAATTAATTCCGGCTAGTCTTACCTTTTAGATTTGAAGAAAGATTTGATGAAAAACAGTGGGAGCCATCCTGATTAGATAAGATAATAACCAATCTAATTTTGCAAGAGCATACGCTAAAATGTTTCCTTCTCTCTCTCTCCAGGTAGCGACCATGTCAGGCCTTAATCAAGATAATAATATGGATGTATTGACTGAACCCGCTTGTTATACTGAGCAGGGGAACGTTGGTTCTGTTCTTTCTTATAATTGTTATAAGACTGAACAGGAAATAGGGAAATGCCAGAATTCACTTACCGCACAGAAGAAGAATAAGCATGTTGATGCATCTTCTTCGGGTGTGTTTGTTATCAAGAACTGTTTCTCAGTTCATTCTATGTCCTGGGCATTAGATACCGGATCAGGATTCCACATATACAATATGTTGCATGGGTTAAGGAAAGGTAGAGAACTGGGAATAGGTGATCATTCCGTAAGAGTAGGGAATGGTGCAAATGTTGCAGCCAAAGCAGTTGGCGAATATCACCTTGTATTACCAAATGGTAATACATTGATTCTGAACGAATGCTATTGCATACCGAACCTGATATGCAATCTTATATCAGTTTCTTTATTAAGTAAAGAAGGATATAATTTTGTAATACAGGATGATATTATGAACATCTTCCTAAATCAAAAGTTGATTCGATCAGGCTCGTTAAATAATGGCATATACATTCTAAATCAAACCACAGTTCTTAATGTACAAAGCACACACAAGAGGAAGAGTTCAGAAATGAACGAATCCTTCTTGTGGCATTGTAGACTAGGTCATATCGATGCGACACGACTAGCTAAGTAACATAAAGATAGATATTTGAATTCGTTCGAATTTTCATCATATGACACTTGCCAGTCATGTCTCAAAGATAAGATAACCAAAACTCCGTTTAGTGGACACGGAGAAAGAGTTACGGAACTCTTGGGACTGATACATAGTGATGTATGTGGTCCCATGTCTACACATGGCAGGAATGGTTCCTCATACTTCATTACATTCACTGACGATCTCTCAAGATATGGACATGTGTTCCTGTTGAAACACAAGTCTGAAGCTTTTGAGAAATTCAGAGAATATAAGCACGAAGTCGAGAACCAAAAGGGTAAAAGTATTAAGATCCTTCGATCTGATCGAGGAGGAGACTATTTGAGCAATGAGTTTCTGGACTATCTAAAAGAGAATGGGATTCTCTCTCAGCTTACTCCTCTGTATACACCACATCACAACGGTGTATCAGAACGGAGGAATCGCACCTTATTAGATATGGTGCGCTCTATGATGAGCACTGTTGAGTTACCTATTTCCTTTTGGGGTTATGCGCTTGAGACAGCAGCATACCTATTGAATCAAGTTCCATTTAAATCTTTACCTACCACACCACATGAGATATGGAGTGGGAAGAGACCATATTTTAAACGAGTTAAGATATGGGATTGTCCGGCCTATGTCAAAAGGCAAAATCCGGACAAACTCGAGGCACAATCAGTTCTATGCAAGTTTGTGTGATATCCAAAGAATTCACAAGGATATATTTTCTACCATGCTGAGGAGCAAAAGGTGTTTGTTTCTCAATATTCCACCATTTTAGAAAAGGAATTTCTTGCAAAAGAAATTTGTGGCGAAGAGGTAGAGCTGGAAGAAGTTCCAGCAGCACAAACTGCAACTGATGATTTATTGGAACCAGAGGATTCAATAGTTGCCAACGAACCTCAGCCTCTCCGACGATCCAGTAGGGTTCCTCATCCACTTGAGAGATACTATGGTTTTATCATTGATGGTGGGAGTGAGGACTGTATCATGGAAGATGATGACCCAACTAGCTTCGAGCATGCCATCACGAGTGGGGACTCTGTGAAATGGCTGGATGCAATGAGATCTGAGATGGAATCCATGTACACCAACAAAGTATGGACTTTGGAAGTTTCTCCTGAAGGGGTAAAACCCATTGGGAGCAAATGAATCTTTAAGAAGAAACTTGGTGTAGATGGAAAAGTTGAGACTTTCAAAGCTAGACTTGTTGCAAAGGGTTTTCGTCAACGACCAGGTGTGGATTATGACGAAACCTTTTCTCCAGTGACTATGCTTAAGTCCATCCGGATCTTACTTGCCATTGCTGCATACCATGACTACGAAATCTGGCAAATGGATGTTAAGACCATCTTTTTAAATGGTGATTTAGAAGAGTGCGTGTACATGACTCAGCCAGAGGGCTTCATAGACAGTGGGAGCAGCGGAATGGTGTGCAAGCTACTTAAGTCCATCTATGGGTTAAAGCAGGCATCGCGGAGTTGGAACATCTGTTTTGATATGGTAGTCAAAGAGTTTGACTTCATCAAGAACATAGATGAACCTTGTATATACAAGAAGGTAGCAGAGAGTAAGGTTGTCTTCCTCGTATTGTACGTGGATGATATACTCTTGATAGGAAATGATGTTCCTATGTTACACTCGGTCAAGCTCTTCTTATCACAAAGATTCTCAATGAAAGATATAGGTGATGCCTCCTGTATTTTAGGGATTAAGATCTATAGAGATAGATCTAAACGGATACCGGGATTGTTCCAATCCAGGTACATTGACACCATACTAAAGAGGTTTAGTATGAAAGAATCCAAGCGTGGAAATTTACCCACGATCTCTGGACTCACTCTCTCCAAAGAGATGTCTCCTAAGACTGATTTGGAGAGAGCCCGCATGCAAGGGATACCCTATGCTTCGGCAGTAGGCTTTATCATGTACACGATGCAATGTACCAGACCCGATGTAGCATACTCACTAAAGTGTAGTGAATAGGTATCAAGCAGATCCAGGAGAGAGTCACTGGATAGCTGTGAAGAACATTCTCAAGTACTTGAGAAGGACTAAAGAGATGTTCTTGGTGTATGGTAAAGGAGAACTCCAGGTGGAGTCCTTTACCGATTCGAGCTTTCAAAGAGATAAGGACGACTCTAAGTCACACTCGGGATTTGTCTTTACCCTCAATGGAGGGGCGGTGTGTTGGAAGAGTTCCAAACAGGAAACCATTGCAGACTCGATGATGGAGGCTGAATACATCGCTGTCAACAATGCTGCCAAAGAGGCTGTCTGGATAAAGAAGTTCATTACAGAACTTGGAGTGGTTCCCTCCATCGAGCATCCAATACCTTTGTATTGCAATAACAATGGAGCTGTGGCTTTGGCCAAGGAACCCAGGTCCTATCAGAGATCCAGGCATATTCTGAGGCGGTATCACCTGATCCGAGAGATTGTTGATTGCCGGGAGATTGAGGTCAGGAGAGTAGACACGAAGGATAACACTGCGGATCCATTCACGAAGGCTATTTCCCAGATACAGTTTGAGAGACTCTTCGGGATGTTGGGTATGAGATACTACAACAGCCGGTCTTAGTGCAAGTGGGAGATTGTTAGTTATGTATATGCCCTAGATGCCATTGTTGTACATATGATGTATATTATACTGGATGTTTAGATATATATAGAGAGGACTTTCTTGCTCGATATGATAGTATGCTATCTGGTTGCTCTTTGTCTTAACATGTTGACTTGTATTAGGTTACTGTTTTGCTCTCACATGTTGATAAAGCCCTTAGGATATGTACTCGACTACTGGGACTATGATGCAGAACATACTAGTGGGGCCAAGGTAGTCCAAGAGTACATCCTATAACTGTTTCTAGTCGAGAGTGTATCGAGATATGGCATCAATACTCCGGAGTAGACTAGCGTATACGCATCTTGACCCATATGATGGGCGATGGATGATCCCATATCTATCGGTGTTTGACATCAAAGATGGTGTACGGGTGCTCAGTGGAGACTGGGTATACTGAACAGACTCGCCGAGAACTCCTAGATGGTATTATACCTATTGTTAGATAGCAGTTCTCTAGTGACACTGGTACAGGTTAGTCTGTAGACCCGAGATCGTCATAGAGTCTTGTGTGATTCCCACTGTGCTTTGATTTTCACCTTACCACGTTCATGAGAACGTGCAAAATGGTGGCTTTTGGGTACAGTCCCGAATCACATGGAGGCAATGAGCGATAGGAGGGGTTTCGTCTCTCCCGGTATTGGGGGTTGATGTTGCGCTGTGTTCGATTGGCTATAACTGGAAGTCCCTGGCCAGGGCTGATATGGAGATATACTGGTAAGTGTTATCAGTAGTTTCTCGACTCGTTATGAGCCTCACATCGACACAACTTATCGGTTACTGGGCTCTGACGTTTACCATCCCTAGACTGGATATGCGACATATCAGACGAAGAGACCGGACTGTACGGTAGTGTTACTGATTAGATTTATAGGAATTAGAGCAGACTTGCTTGTTGATCTTCTGATCGCTCAATACCCGGGTGGCCGTTACGTTTAGCTGACCGCTTGCGGCTTATTGGTGTTTGATGTGATCATCACCTACTCCCGGCGTATTGACGAGTCTTTAGAGTCCTACATAGAGGTTTCCAGGCTCAGGCAAAATGGAGTAGGAGCACATATGTGATATGTGCAGGATCGAGATTGATACGAGTATGTGATACCGTATTCTATTCTTGCGATATGAGATATCGGGCGGTTATATGTGATATAGCCGGGTTATCGGATCAAGTGTTGATTCGATGAAATAATATATATATATATATATATAATATATATGTATGTATATATATATATATATATATTATATGCTCACTTAAATATTTATTATTCTCACTTATGATGCATTTAACATATATGTGACATATGTTTATTGTATTGTTTTCTTTTGTTACATAAATATTATATATGTGATATATAATATTGTGACATGCTAGGTTATACATGCAACAAGGATGTATGAGAATTATACCATGCTACATATGATGTTTGGGTTTAAATTCTTAAGTAATTCAAAAATGTGGAAATGAGTCACGGTGGAAGCTTCATGAAGCTTGTTGATAACCATTGATAAAGTCCGCCCTTTTTGTTTTGCTTAAGATATTTTTTAACCCAACCACGATACATAGCCATGGTTAACTCTGTACAAGGGTTAGGTATTCACATATACTAACCAAGGGTTGCATTTCTAACCTTATCTCATTCATTCATCTTCTTCTTCCTCATCTCATTTTTGCTCTCTAGATTTTGAGATCAAGAAGGAAAATAGTGAGAAATTAAGTACTAAAGTGAGATAAATTCCTACTTCATCATCCTCTTCTCTACTAGACATATAGATTAGCGTGTTAGCTTCACTAGTTCCTACTTAGTGAAGAGATAGCTTGAGTCTGTGTTTCCTCGAAGTAGATCATCACAGACTTTGAAGACTTCAAGGAAGGATACATCATACATCTTGTGGAGCCTCTCAAGAGTTCGGGAGCTCATGGATCGCAGCGAAGGGACCACTACTCGGAGCTTATGAAGCGAAGGAACAGACTACAAAGGTTGTAATCCTTATCACTTAGATGTAAAGTTGTTTACATGCAAAGTTTACCCTAATTCTCTAGTTCAATTACTTGGTTGGTTTGTTTAGCACCCCAAAATAATAATATAGCATGTTTGATGCTTCCCAAAACCTTGCTAAGATGTTAAGCTAACCCTACAATAACGCTGTGGATCTAAGGCCCTCCTCTCAAGACCACCGAGCAGCTTCCCTGCCCGGTCCATCCCTAGCGGGTAGCTTCCTACCCATCAACGCTAAGGATCTAAAGACCTCCTCACGAAGCGACCGAATAGCTTCCTGCTCGGTCATCCACCAGCGGGTAGCCTCCTGCCCAATAATGTTATGGATCTAAAGCCCTCTTCATGAGGGGACCAAGTAGCTTCATGCTCGGTCATCCCTAGCGAGTAGCTTCCTACCCAACAACGCTAAGGATCAGAAGCCCTCATCACGAGGCCGCCGAGCAATTTCCTGCTGGCCCATCTGCAGCGGGTAGCTTCCTTCCCAACTACGCCGTGGATCGAAGCCCTCATCATGAAGCCGCCGAGCAATTTCCTACTGGCCCATCCCTAGCGGGTAGCTTCCTACCCATCTACGCTAAAGATCTAAAGCCCTCCTTATGAGGCGACCGAGTAGCTTCCTACTCGGTCATCCACTAGCGGGTAGCCTCCTGCCCAATAACGTTGTGGATCTAAAGCCCTCCTCTTGAAGCCACCGAGCAGTTTCCCTGCCCGGTTCATCCCTAGCGGGTAGCTTCCTACCCATCAACGCTAAGGATCTAAAGCCCTCCTACAGAGTCCACCGTGCAAATTCCTTCTTGGCTAATCTAAGAGGGGTAGATTACTACCCTACGAAGACATGGATCTTAGACCCACATTGAGGAAGAATCAGTTATGGCCGGCTTATTCTAACTTAGCTGATTTTCTACTCATGCTAAAACGCGTAGTCGTCACCTTGACTCCGAGGTATGGACTGATGCTGACCTTCCTAGCCTTGAGATATTTTTTGATTCATCCTAAATAAACGATCGCCATCTCGACTCCGAGGAGCGGGAGGGTACCGTAACGACCTTCCTGCATTTGTCTATTATTCGACTTACACTCGACGCTTGATCGTCATCTAAAAAGACGGGGAACAACCTACGACCTAACATTTGCAGCAGAATGAAAATTCAAACAAGAAGAAGACTGATGAGCTAAAATACTCACGCTGAAAGCAGACAGTCATGCAGAGGAAAATAAGCTCAACTTTATTTATTCCAAAATTTTACAAGGTATTCTGGGCTCCTCAGCCTTACAAAAAACGCCCGGAGGCTTACGAAATTTTGGAAAGAAAAAAAAAAGCTCCCAAGGGAAGAAACCTCAGGCCGTAGGCTCCGCCTGGATCTTGCCCTGCTCAACTCTACCGCTGGGGGCCGGAGCTTCGGTCTCTGGGATGGATTCGCCCCCCGCGACACATCCTCGGAGAGCGGGTATTTAGCGTGTAGCTCACCGTCGGCAAAATCTGGCATTGACGCCTTGACGGCGTCGAGAGCCTCATGCCAAACGATGGCCGAGGCATCGGCGAGATCGGCGTAGAACCGGTCCGACGCCTTATACCTCTCCACGAACTTCAGCGCTCGGACCTCGGCAGGCTTCACCGCCTCGAGCGCCACCCGAGCATCCTTCTTGCTGGCATCCCTCGACTTCTTCATTGTGTTATAAAGTTTGCTAACCTCCTCCAACTTAGCCTGGATGGCCCAGTTGGATTCACTCAGAAGTCGGTAAGACTCCTTGTACTTGGAATTCGTCAGCTCCTCGGCGACCACTCGAGCTTCGAGGGCGGCTATCTTCTCCTCCGCCTGCTGCAGATGAAGGTTTAGATCCTCCTCCCGCGATGACAATTCGTCTGCCTTCTTCATGACTGGGGATATCTTCTCAGATTTCATATTGACAATGAGGGCGCAGTGGTGAAAGACCTGAGGAAAGAAGCAAAAGGAGTTGGAAATGTTCAAACCGAGAAAAAAATACTTAAGGCAATTCTTAAAGGAAAACAGATACCGACCTGAACCGCCTCCTGAGCAATGGCTGCCACCTGAGCCTTCAGGGTCCTACGGGGAATCTTGCCCCCAGCAGCCTGCTCCATGTTGGAGAGCAAGCTGTCGGCGATGGAGAGCTCCAAAGGCACCCCGAAGCAGAAGTCCTCCTCCTGCACTAGAATTCCGGTGGAGGACGCCCGAGAGACCGTTCTTTTATGCCTCTTTAGGGGGGCGTCGGTTGGTTCGGCCTCCTCCTCCCTCGCCCAGGGCGCCGGATCCCGCGCATGCTTCTGCCCCCCCCGGCGCTCTTCGGGGACTCGGGGTGACGCAGCTGAAGGATTGCTCGGCGGGGTAGGCCTCGGGGCCGAGATCGGACCAGGTCGGGATGAACTTCCGCCCCGGTCTTTTTTTGGGCCTTCACAGCCATGGCAGTTAAGAACTTAAATCGGTCCATTTGCTCTGCAAAAAGGAGAATACACAAAAGAGAGTTAGTGACGCTAAAAGGGCAAAGAAAATTTATCAAAGTCTAAATAGATCGTCTACAACCCTAACTTACCCAGAAAGCTCGCGGGGTTGAGCTCAGCCCAGCTCAGAGCCTACTCAGAAAGTAGGACGTCGGCCCGCTGGATCGGTCCCACAAAGACACCACCCTTGCCTCGGGTGAGGATGACGGTTTAGCCCTCGGGCAGTCAGTCCTGTGCCATTGTGTAGGCACAGGCCAATCCTCACCCTCGGGTGGCCCGACGAGTACGAACTTCTCCTTTCATTCATGGATGGAAGAAGGGACGACTACCACACCCGACCCCGCCATCCCGCCCTTACGTTTTTTGAAGGAAAAATACACCCAGCTCGGCTCATCCTTGCTGGTGCCAGGGTGATTCTTATAATAGAGGAAGGAAACGAGGAGGGTCAAACTGAACAGGGTGTTTTCAAGTTTCAATCGGACCAGAAACTCGAGGAGGATTCTCTACGAGTTCGATGTTACCTTGCCCGGGGCAAGATGGAAGCAACGAAGCACCCTACATATTTCGGTTGAGAAGGGTAGACGCATTCCGGTCCGGAATGCTTCCAAATACAGGGCAATCTCCTTGCCCTGCACCTGGTCCGCCCGCTCTCCCTCTCTGGCCAAACGAAGCGAATAGTTGGAGGAAATATGGAATCGAGCCTGAATCTCGATAAGCTCATCTACATTCCTCAAGACGGAGGGCGCATCACGGGCGTTCCCGATGTGCGCCTTAGAAACCTTGTCACCACTTGACGGCGAACGACACGGGCAGCCCTGGCTCTAGGGGAGAGCCCGACACAGATGACGCAGTAGAATAACCCTCTCGGCTATTTAAAACCTGAGGGGAGGAGGGCCTGCTGGACTCGGCTCTAACAACTGGAGCCTCATCGTCCGACTCTATCCTAACTACCTCTACAAACTTCTCAGATGAAGACATCTACCCTGATTCAAGGGAATGGGCTCGCCGAGGAAAAATCATTGGTGATCCAATCTAAAGGGAAGAGCGTCGGGAAAGTTTTGACAACGAGAGTGAATTAGGGTAAAAATGTTGGCCCTAGGATGGTCCCCTTCTATTTATACACTCCAAAGAAAACATCCAACGGTCCTAATTGATTCCCGCCAAAACGAAACATCGCACCCAATAATCGGCGGGGATCCACGTGGCGATCGGCCATTGGGGGTCGTCTTTTCGACTGCAGGAGTCAGAGACAACCTGTCACTTCTGCCAACCGACGTCGACACGTAGCCTATATCCCAACTGGCGATCGACCGAAACGGCGCCCCCTCTTTAAAGCGTGATCATTTCATTTGATCCGCTGACGCCATTGGGGATACACGCGAAGATTCAGGCGCACGACAAGGTGACACGCGGGCCCAAAAATCGAAACGACCACCAAACGCCGTTTCGTTCCCAGGCGATCCGCATTCTGATTTTTTGCGCCAAATTGAACAAAAAACCAAGCAGATCACTCTTGACCCGACCCTTGGATAGTCGGAATGAGAGTGAGGGGCTAATGATGATGCTCACAGGTGGTATCTCCTCAAGATTGCGACACGTCTGCTGACGTGTCCTGAAGGCTATGGAGGTGGAATAAATGAGTAGCATTATGATGTTCCTCAGGACTTCGTCTCGAGGAATGTGTCCGACCTTCCAGGAGACCTCCCTGAATACATTCCACCTTCGCCTAGGAAACTATCAACAGCTTGTCTCCGAGCTTTTGACATGCCGAGCTTCCTCGGCCTTCCGGCTCATCTTTGAGCCCATGACATGCCGAGCTACCTCAGCCTCCAGCCTCGTCTTCAAGCCCCTGACATGCCGAGCTTCATCGGCCTCCCGGCTCTTCTCCGAGCCATCCGCCGAGCTAAGCCTCCCTAGCTCTCCTGATCAAACGAGAATGCAGATCCCTAGCGCTTCCGCAACGGCTCTGCGTATCTCACCATAGCGAGATAACCGCCGCCCCACGTTCCGCGTCCCACGCTGACGCACCCCCAATTAATGAGCGTATCCCGTCATTAATGGAGGGATCCTATCATTCACGCAGGCGTAACGTCAGGGGCATAACTAACGATGAAGATCCCGCACTTGCTCGCTCCATGCGACCACTATAAAAACCCTTCTCTCAGACGACTCAGATAATGCAATTTTGATCTCAATAAGCCACTACTCTGCCAATATTCATCAGCTCTAACTTGATTGTCGGAGGGTCCTACGGTGGTCACTCACCCCGGGACTTACTTGCAGGCAGCTCGGCCTCATCCTCAAACTCAACCCATTAAGATCCACACACTTTAGGACTTTCAATTCAAATCTCAACCGTTCAACAACGCTCGCTACAGATCGACGAAAGACAGCATCTGAAGGAGATCACGTCCCTCCATCAGGAAGGTTTGCTTGTAACCCATTAAAACTCATGCATATTGGGGGCAAATACTTTCTCGAGAAAAGTGACATCACGCCGCATGAGTCATCGTCAATATTGATTTCGGATATTCAATTGTAATCTGCACAAACAAATTTTAAAAATAAAATTTGTGATCCCAACAAATTTTAAGCCTAACGAAGAAATATAAGATATAGTATTTTGTTGGGGTTACAAATGCATTGCTTGAATAGGGATATGGTGATATATTCAAATGCGGGTTCAAAGTTTTGTGTTTGCTTTGTTAGTGAAGTTATTGACTTCAAACTCTCGATTTTCTACATGACTGGCCTAAATTAGTAGTTCGAAGTCGAAGCTTTGTGCGTGGAGTCCAGCTAGAGTTTGTCACATGAAAAACTTTTTATTTTTTTAATACCATTTATCTTTTAACCACCATATTTCTCTTCATTTTCATTTATCTATGAACTTCTATTTTTTTTAAACAGATGCTTTACGATACGATAAACTTCAAACTTCTAATTTAAAGGACAAGAAACATTTTCTAAACAAACACAATCACTTAAAGTCTGCACTTATTTTTAACTCCACGGAAACAGATAAGCCCTGTTCGGCTTTTCAGCTCAAAAAAGTTTACAAATTACGATGAAGTTTTATAGCCATGCCTGCATTACTTTAATAGTCGGGATGACCTTAAAACATTATAAATTTCTTTTGACTTATTTTTCTATATGATCAAAGCCATTCAAATCCCAAAAAAGGTTAGCCATATTCCATTAACATTTATGGAGCCGCCTTTTCATTTCTCAGACGGCAAAAAAAAAGAAAAATCCGAACAGATAAGTCAAAAGATTTTACTCATGTTTGGATGCGACATTTGTTTATTTTTTATTAAGCCCCACTGGTGCATAAAATCTGATGTTGTTGCTACTTTTGCAAAGCCACTGGTGCATAAAATCTAATGTGTTATTGCTGTCGAGGGAAATTTGATGCTGCTGCTACTGCAGATTACAGAGACAGCGGAACCGTTTTCTTAAATATAGGTTATGATGATGCTCGATATCGGTGATCTTCCGGATCATGACACGTGGCAGATGACGTGTCCCAGAGTATGCAAGAAAGGACCCACAGTGGCCGACCAGGCCGCTCCTATGCCCGTCCTACAGGCAACCTTTGGCTCGTCTCCGAGCCCCCTGCACAACTGGCCTCCTCGGCGCTCTCAACTCGCCTCCGAGCCTCCTGCACCTTTGGCCATCTCGGCCCTCTCAGCTCACCTCCGAGCTCCAGCAGAACAAAGATAGCTTGGCCTCCTGCTCGTTCCCGAGCTCTCCCGCCAAGCTCATCTTCCTCGATCACATCGATCGACCAACGGCACCACTCGCAGGCGCAACCGCCATCCCGCGAATCTCTCCACGCGCGAGATATCCGCCGGCCACGTCCCGCGTTCTACGGCATCACAACCCCCCATTAACAAGCCTGTCTCGCCATTAATTGGAGATCCCGCCCACCACGCGGGCGTGACGTCGGGAACGTAACGGCCGTCGTGATTCTCGCGCTCGCCTGCTGTTTCCCCCAATCAGAGCAAAGCTCTGTTCAGATTTTGAAATTTGAAATGAAGCGGCGCTTCATAAAAGCGTTAGCGCTAAATGCACCAGCGCTAAGAGTCAAAGACTCTGATGCAGCGCTCACGTGCAAAGCACGAGAGCGCCAGCGCTAGCAGCGCCAGCGCTGGAACTAAATGTTCCCCACCCTTGGATCAAAGATCCACCAAAGATGACTAAAAATCATCAGATTATCTCTGAAAAATAGAGCACCGTTGGATCGAAGATCCGATGGTGATTAAAAAAATCACCAAGATACAGAATAAGTTCTGTATGGTGTTCCCACCAAAATATTCGGTCAAAGAGCTATTGTTCCTGTTTATACCGTTTTAAGTTGTGTTTACAGATATGTGTGAAATCGGGCTTATTCATATATACACGCACGCACACATCAGAGAAAGACTAGGTGTTAGAAAAGAAGCATTTGGTGGTTAACGACAAAAAGAAAGCAGTTAATAAATTAAGCATTTTATTCCACAGGAAATAGATCACCAAATATGGGATCGAAAGTACAGAGATTTACAAAACTATGGATAAAATTATCCAACTCCCTCTCTGTCTTCTTCACCATGACAAAGCAACGGTCTTCACGAGGAGTAGCTACCCATCGGTCAGGACCGCACCCATCAGCGAAAGCAGACATGATGACCCGCTGAGTCCGTGTGTGGCTTAGCAGCCGAACAGAGCGATCCCTCAGAGCAGTGGTAATCAAAAGTGCCTCGTGAAAGTGCTCGATCTTGTCCTCCGCGGCGTCGAGCATTGCCAGAGTCATCTCCGCCGGGGGAGGGGGAATATCATCGATCACGGACAAGAAGACCATCCGAACCCAAATGGAGCCGATCGGGAGAGGAGATCCTATACGAGTCAAGAGCTCGTGCAACACCGTGTCACATTGAGCATTCGTAAGATTAGGGTTCACCAAGCGCGCGGCAAAACGAGGAACAATTTCCTCAATAGGCACCTCTCATGGTTGCCGGCGAGCATGTGGGCGATTACAAGCCATAGCTCTTCTTTGTTAAAATGATTCTCTGAAAATGAGAGAGAAAAGAAGCATTGCTTCAAATTATGAAGGCAGACATTTAAGTCTAGGCATAGAAAATGCTGTGCATGATGGAACTATTTCCAAGCTCTGGGGAAGAGAAGTTTAACTCAGGAAAAGCGGAAAAGGAAGGTGAAAAGACACCTTCAGTAATGGGGAAGCGCCTCACGTGCAAAGCACGAGAGCGCTGAGCGCCAGCGCCATGAGTCAAAGACTCTGAGGCAGCGCATCACGTGCAAAGCACGAGAGCGCTGAGTGCCAGCGCCAAGAGTCAAAGACTCTGATGCAGCGCTCACGTGCAAAGCACGAGAGCGCTAGCATCAAGTGCGCCAGCGCTAAGAGTCAAAGACTCTGATGCAGCGTTCAAGTGCAAGGTACAGAGCGCTAGCGCCAAGTGCGCCAGCTCCAAGAGTCCAAGACTCTGATGTAGCGCTCACGCGCAAAGCACGAGAGCGCTGGCGTTAGAACTAAATGTTCCCCACCCTTGGATCAAAGATCCAACAAAATGATTAAAAATCATCAGATTACCAGAATAAAATTCTGTTAAGGAAATACTCCTCAGAATCTTTCCAAACAGGAAAGATTGTGCTCTGTAAATCAGAGTACCGTTGGATCAAAGATCCAAGGGTGATTAAAAATCACCAAGATACAGAATAAGTTCTGTATGGGAGAATATTTTCCTAATCTTGTTAAAAAGAAGAAAATTGTCTTCTGTAAAACAGAAGCTCTAGAATCAAAGATCCAATGGTGGGGAAACATCCCCGTATCAATCGAGAAAAAGATTGCCTTAACAGATCAGCCTCCACTATATAAAGGACCCAAGACTTCAAGTCTTAAGAGAGGAACCCCCCCCCCCCAAACTTTGAGAAATTTCAGAGAGAAGAGCAAGCTCTCGGAAGAAGAAGAATTTCTTAAAGGTAAATAAAATAGAGAGATCAAAGTATCTCATCAAATGAAAAGGAACTTAGTTTCTTTTTCTAGATTATAGATCTATGAGACAGACGTCTTTCACAAAAGAGATCATAACATCTTATCATAAAAAAGGGGGGAAGAAGAATTCAATTCTCCTAAAATCATAGATCTATAAAGGCAAAGCCCTTTCACAAAAAATAAGAGATTGTAACATCTCCTATTAAAATAAGAACTTTGTTCTTAGACCCACGAGACAAAGTCTCCTATAAATGAGAATTTAATTCTCAGAGCGCAGAACTGATCAAAGCTTCCTAAAAAGAGCAATAGCGCTCTAATTTAAAGAACCGAGCGCTCCAAGACTGGCATACAGCGTCGCAGCGCTCCTAACGCTCAAATTTAAAGAAGCGCCTTAGTGCTCCAAGACTGGCGCACAGTGCCGCATCGCTCTTTGCGCTCTAATTTAAAGAAGCACCTCAGTGCTCCAAGTCTGGCGTTCAGCGCCCAGCGCTCCAAGCACTATTTTAAAAAGAAGCGCCCAACGCTCCCAACGCTATTTTAAAAGAAGCACTCAGTGATTCAAGGTTGACGTTCAGCGCCAAGCGCACCACATGCTCCTTACGTGGGCGCTATTTTATAAAGAGCGCTCCGCACTCATTGACTGGCGCTCAGCGCCAAGCGCGCCACGTGCTCCTCACGTGTGCGCTATCTCACAGGAAGCGCTTTAGCGCTCTAAGTCTGGCGTTCAGCGCCAAGCGCGCCACGTGCTCCTCACATGTGCGCTGAGAGAACATAAAATGTTCTTTAAATAAATCCCCCAGAGCCATAATGAGTGCTCAACACTCAACTAAAGACAAAATGGTTGTCAGAACCCAAACCGATGCTCAGCATCGTTAAATGAAAAAGGGCCGAGCCTAATTAAATGTCCAACATTTTAACTGAGTGGGCCGAGTCCAAGCTGGCCACAGATCCTTAATGTAGATTAATTAAGCCCATATGCTTATAAATCTTTTTTAACTGATTTTAGTCCCAAACTTGACTACAGATCTCCCAACCAATATTGGTTCAAGGGTACATCTTTTCATAACTCTGATATATGGCGTTGTAATTCTTCAACGTCTTCAGAGAGAAGGAGGGTCCCAATAACCAATAACTTTTGGTGCATCCCCAAACGGTTGAACCAAAACCACACAGACTATGACGTCTTTAAACTGGACTATGAGGTCTTTAAACTTTACGGACTGTGGGGTCCTTAAACTCATGGACTATGATGTCCTTAAACTTTATGGACTGTGGGGTCCTTAAACTCATAGACTATGATGTCTTTAAACTTTACAGACTATGATGTTTTTAAACTTATGGATCGCAACGTCCCTAAACTAAAACAATAGAGCCCAAATGCTCTTTTGTTGGATCTAAATGATCACGTTGAGTAGATCTTAGTCTAAAATTAGACTAACGTATCCTTAACAAACGTTTAAGTTGATCTTAGTCTCAAATGAGATTAACGATCCTTAAACCCAATCCAAACCCAAATCTAAGAAAATACGGATTTGGACTAATCCACGCCCTACGGGCGACAACATAAATTAGTCTCCGTAAACAATCCACGGGAAATCAAAAACAAAACAAACACACATAACACGAAGTGACCATCTGGAGAAGGAGAAAGTGGTTACCGCGATGCGGTAGCGTAATTAACTGCAGGGGCTTGCGCCTGCAGGTAAGAGCGTCCTCACAATCAAAAACCCCTCAAACAAGGGGGAATCTGACGAAGTTTGCTACAACGGTCGCATCCGTCTAAACCTCCGATACACGGTGCCATAAATCAACTTGGCATCTTCGAAGAGGTGGACGGATAAAACCAATAGCATCTGCCCCAAAATTCAGGCGAGACGAACCTACGCGGTCCCGTCTCCCGTATTCGGCGGTAAACAGATTCTGGCACACCCGGTGGGACCTTTTCCTCTTTCCACTCCACACTTCGTGTGTCATGTTCGCGAACGAATTGCGGTTTGATATGGTTGCCCTTGGATTCGAGGTACTAAGATTTGGTGTCTTGCTCCGTGCAGAAAACAGAAGATTAATGGCTTTCAACTGCAACAACGGCAATAACTCCCACTCCGGCCTTACTGGAAGAGTGACCTATGGGCCTCAAGCGGCCTCCATTTTCACGATGCCAGTGGAACAGATGACGCAAGCCACCACTGGGATGTTCTTTAGGAGTATGCTCCCACCCATGAGCTTCAACGCCCCACTCCCGTTGCAAGAAGCTCCGAAGAAGTCGGTCTTTGATCGGCTTACAACTACCGCGGCCCCTCTCAATGGGTCGCCTAAATCCAGCGCTTTGGTTTTCAACAGACTGGGCCAAAGCTCATGTGGTCCCGTAAAGAAACCCGCAATACCTGAAGGGGTTATCCCGAAGCGGATAGCCATTCCTGCTCCTGAAGTCGCCAAAGCGACTTCTTCTGCTAAGGGGTCGGTCTTCGCAAGACTGGCCATTCCAGCTCCCGCTTCAGGCGACGTAACTAAGGTTGCTTCCCCTGCCAAAAATTCGGTCTTTTCAAGATTGATCATTCCTTCTCAGCGGATGTCAGTCTTCAATAGGCTGGCACCAACAGCAACCCCTCATAAGAGCGGGGGGCATAAAGAAGCTCATCCAACAGCAGAGGTGGTCCCGTCTGCAAGGCATGCTCGACGTCGCCACTGGCGCCGAGTGAGGAAAGCTGGGGGCAATTCCCCATCTGGAATTACCCCACCGGCTCCAATGGTGGAAGTCGACATTGCTGTTCCAACTGGGAACAGTTTTGAACCACTCAGGAGGGTCCGCAAGAACACTCCGACTGCTGTGCTGAAAAGATCTCCTCTACCTATGGAGAAGGCTACAAAGACAAAGGCAGAATAGCCCCCTCAGCGGTTGTCCTCTAAAATTCATAAGGTCTGGCGACAGGTCCAAGACTCGGTGATCAACCAAGACTACTCCCGCCGACCGAAGAAGATGAAAGTTCGGCAAGAGAAGGACCATCCTTGTCACGACCCGCAAGGTATGGAACGCGACCGGCACTTAAGTTACGAAACGCCTCAAGGCGTCCGTAAAATAAGTAAGCCGAAGCCCAGAATACAAAACCCAATTAAGAATTTGAGTGAAGGAAAACCAATTTATTTAAAAACATTTTTCACCATTAATCCACATCAAGTCCCTTTTTAAAATATACTTCCTCTTTCCAACATTCCTGCAGAATTTCCTTTATAAACCAGGCCCCAAACGGGCGCAAAATCGAAAAATAAATAACATGAATATGGCATCCCCAAGCGGGAGCCAGCTCTTTGCCTCAAGGCGGTCACAAATCCCACGCAATGTAAAACAACAATATACATAAATAAGTATGAAGCATGGGTAAAATAACATGTCGACTCAAGTGAGCTCGACCCCAAATAACATATCATAAAATCCCCAAGTCTCACAACCTCGTCCCTAGGTCAATATACAGTAATCCAAATAACTGGTACAGCTGAAATAGTAGTAGTAGCAGTGGCAGCAGTAGTAGTAGCAGCAGCAGTAGATGGAGTACTCTAGATACAATGAGCATATATAAGGTGGTACAAAATGATAACAACCCACCTATGAGCAAAAGCCTCGAGTCCAAGCAAAAAGGGCAAAATGAGCAAAAGTGTCCGCCGCTACAGTGCTGACGGAACGGACCTGCAGAAAAGCTGGGGCACAACGGGGGTGAGTTGCCAGCTCGTGAGTAATAAATAACATTTACTAAGGCTATCGTATGCATGCACACAAGTATCCTAGCATCTCTAAAACAGGTATGGCTATATGTACTAGCAGGTATGTATGCATCATCAGGGTTCTAACCAGCATGTCACATGGGTGTAATAACAGGTATGTATGCCACATGAGTCAACTCAGGATTTCATCATGAAGGTATAAAATTGTTCCTTCATTTGTTTTGAAAAACTTCTTTTAAACATCAGCATAATATCCATGAAATCAATAAAATCCGTGTCCAGCAACGACACCTCAAATCTGTCTAAATCTCATATATCCATATCAAATATCTCTAGCCTCAGCCATCCGGCTAATCCATGTCAAATATCCAAATCTCAATCTAGCGGCCACGGTCGGTATCCTCTGGATATCCGCCGTGCCAAATGAAGTCACCGGTAGGTAATCCATCCCCTGCCAGGCTCAACGCCATCATCTGCGATCCTCTTGCCCCGGGGTATCTTACCGGGCCCACCATGTACCCGTGACGGTTCCTCTACTCCTCGACACGGATCTCGAAAACCACAGAAAACTCATGGTGGACGACACTTTACATCACTAGAAAACCGCAACTTTTATATTTAAAAGATCGTAAGTTTGAAAATCTTGCGGCTTTCCCCGAAATGCAGAAATATCATAAATCTCATGAAATCATCATGGGTGCACATGCCAATGATAATGAATGCATAAGGTGTCAATTTGCAATGTATGATTTATACTAAGCATGAGCAAGTGAATTAATGCATTTGCACGAGAATAGCAATTCTTATGATTTCATTTTAAATATTTATTTCAATAGCACAATTCCAAGCAATTAACATATTTCAGATTTTGCAGCTATCTAGTGTTGTGACATGGCAATTACCAGGGTGTGTGTCAACATGAATAGTGCTCGTGCTGCATATAAAAACCTGGTAATGGTGCATGTGTCTTACAAATGAGTTTGCGTATATGGGTACAACATATTGATTTAATTGCAGCAATTATCATGCAAGTATTATTATTCTAATGTCACAAGTAAATATCAAGTTTACTATTTTCCAGTTAACTAAATCTATCGGGCGACTTGCGCCATCTAAACGATCGTCCCCCGTAGATGTTAAATCTACTCACGCGTGATCCCGTGTTAGGTATGTCCGACCACCTGCTTCCCTTTCTCCGCCGCGCTCGAAGTCCCCGCCGGCGAACCTAGAATTTACAAAAGTCACCATATAAGGAAAAATCCTGCAAAACACGATATATCTATAAAAAGGATACGCGTGCGTGAAACTAAACGCGCGTGCACACGACGCGACGCGACGCGCACAAACCCACCAGAACCTACGCCGACGCGCTGTATCGCGCAGCGCGCCACAGAACCACGCGTATCACGCGCGTGTCGCACGAGACTTGAAACATCGGAAACACGTTATTAGCTCCAGATTTCATCTGGGACAAAAACAAGGGAAATAAACAAGACCAACCACATAACCCAACCTACAGGCACTACATACTCAAAAACCAGGGCAATCCTACCCTATTGGGCCGGTGGCAAGAGGGGTCAGGCCGGCCCAAATCCGGCGAAATGGGTCCAGGTTGCTACCCTATGGTCCTAGTACAGTTTATATCCTAATGTATATGTTTGCTTATTTAAAATATCACCCTAAGTATAGCAGATTTTAAATATCCAAGAAGGCTAGTTAAAGCACCAAGTGTGCACAAAGGGGTATTTTAAGGAACTAGGTAGGTTAAACAGGAAACAAGTGATACCAACAGCATACCTAGGGTTATCTTAACTTTTAAACACCCTGAAATTCCATGTTCTCCACAAAATCACCGAAGTTAGCATCAAAGTCCACCAAAATCACAATAATATGGCTACACAACTCCAGATTTGGTCTCAGGTGAAAACTTAACAGGTAAACAATGCCAACCTCAGGAAAATACCCACAGACACCCCTACACACAAACACACACACACTCTCACACAGGTGGCCGGCGTCGCCGGTCAGGGAAGAGGAGGCCGCCGGCCATCCTCCGGCCAGAGGGGTTCGGGTCCCACACAAAACTCTAGAAAACCCTACATACTAATCTAGTCTTGTTTGCTAATCTAGAACAAGTACCTTTTAATAGCAGATCCTAATATCACAACATAATTCTAACACTAACTAGCTAACAACTCATAATCTAGCAACATGGACAGAGTTTAGGAAATATACCCCCTAGGAATCTCACGAACAAGGAGAAGGAGGAGATGGAGGGAGTGTGTGCTGTTGCTAAAGCTCCTGGTGTTGCAAAACTTGGCTGGAACAGAGCTGAATTGTTGCTGTTGATCTTGTTGTTGCTGATGCTGCTAGCTGATGCTGTTCTTTTGCTAGTGTTGCTGTTTTGAAGCAGTAGCAGCAGGTGGAGAAGATGTTGAAGTATTTGTTGTGGAGTGTGGTGTTGTGTGTTGAACTATGGGCTGGTATGATGTGATGCTGCTGCTGTTTTTCAAGGGGTTTGGTGGCTGTTGCAGCAGCAATTGCTGACCTTAAGGCTGAAATTGGGCAGAATTTGGGGCTGATGTGATGTTGGTGCTGCTTTTGATATGGTTACGGCTGAGCTAGGGGTTATAGGTGTTGGTGAAATGGACTTTTGGTGGCTGAAATGATGATATGTGGCTGATTTGTCTTTGGCTGATGTGATGTTGTTGAATTGGGCTGATATGTGGGGTTGAAATGTGCTGTTTTGGTGGCTATATGCTGGTGTGTGGTCGAGATAACATCCTACAAGATAACCATAAAACTAGATAGATCACTAGAACCTGTTTTGGTAAACTTTTTACCAAAAGACCCCACATTAACACGCAATTACTACTAAACACAGACTCAGGTGTTACAATCCTGTTGTACCACAGAAGGTGTTGTCTACTTGGGTGCCCGCTGTAACGGCCCCCTCAACTTCGATCGCTCATAAAAGAAGAAGGCAGGAGAAAATCCCCGTGTCTGCGACAAATCTAAAGGGCACTGAACCTAAACGCCCCAAGTCTGGGGGCATGGTCGTGCACACTGTTTATATGGCATATGGGAAAGAGAATAGCTGTATTTCCACGGGCCATCGACCTCTCACCAGATCAGTGACAAAGGCTCAGGAGCAACAACAGCAAAAACTCCAGGAGATGTTAACACAGATGGCTGCACTCACTGGGCCGAAAGAAAGCCCGGATACATCGCCAGAGCAGCGTCAAGAACAGGAAACCGATGCTGAGTTCCTCCACAGAATCCTCAAAAAGAGAGACAGAGAGGCCGCGGAACAAGTGGAAAATATAAAACGAATGACGCTTTTATTCCAAGATATGGTTGGAATGATGATACGGCCGGATCCTCCAGCTGAAGACCCCCCGATTATCCTTGAAGATGACAGAGAGGAGACATCGAACCCTCTTCCAGCTCTAGACGGTCTCCAAAGCCGCCCTGGATGACTTATCGCTCAACAAATACGAGCCCATTAGGCGAGCGAAGCGGCTGGCCAAATTGTTAAGACTGGACGACCCTATCTGGGTTGGTATGACCAAATAAAGTACCCGCCGGGATATACGATCTCTAAATTCCATGTATATAAGGGGACGGTGAATCCACACCAGCACGTTGCTTAATTCAGGACCTTGTGCGGTAATACTAGGGGTGACGACAAACTGCTGCTTTTCCATTTTGTTGGCAGCTTGTCAGAGACAGCATTCGAGTGGTACTCCGAGCTCCCGAACGAGTCCGTTAAGATATTTGCTGAAATGGAGTTACTATTTACACAAAGGTTCGCAAGCGCTAGCGAACGCACCCCAATCACGACACTAATTAACGCTAGGGTGAAGCCAGGCGAAACATGGGTTCAGGTAGCGATACGGTAGTGGAATCTATGGTCGAAATGCGAACGCATAGAGAAAGCTCCTGCAGTGGGCATGTTTGTTGGAACTCTTGATCCGCAGGCGACCATATCCCAGTTCATGATGTTTTTCAAGCCGACTACATTCCAGGCCTTGATTGACAAGCTAGCCCAAATGGATCAGATAGGTTATAGACCGTCTTCTTTGAAGATAGAGCCTCGAAACGAAAAGGGAAAAGGAAAAGCGGCCTTTGTCACCAATGCTCAGTAGCAACCCAGTGGTCTAAAACCAACCGATCGCTAAGACGATAAACAACGATTCTTTAACGAGAAACTGAAGCGCCCTTATTCGTTTCCTCGGGATAAAACGAGGAGACTGTTCGAGCTGGTGGTGCACAACAAGCTTATCACCTTGCCTCCCCTGGTGCTTCGAAAACGATGATGACGAAGTGATCTCAGAGTTCCCACCGGCGCCAAAAGAGCTAGAAGATAGGATACATACTACTGCAGATAACCTCAGAAAAATCGACTTGGGAACGGAAAACGACCCGAGGCCTACGTTCGTCAGTGAGCTGCTGTCCGAAGAACAGGTAGCTACGCTAAGAGACGTGCTCATGCAGTATAAAGACCGCTTTGCATGGAACTATTCCGAGATGCCAGGATTAGATCCAGAAATAGCCGTCCATAAATTGGTGATATCGCCGGACATCAAGCCAGTTAAACAGGCGCCAAGAAGAATGCGGCTCGAGCTTGAGATGAGTATCAACGCCGAAGTCAAGAATCTAATCGACTCTGGCTTCATCCAAGAAGTTCAATACCCTGATTGGATCGCCAATATCGTCCTAGTGATGAAGAAGAATGGGACAGTGCGCATCTGCGTGGACTTTCGGGACCTCAACAAAGCTTGTCCGAAAGATGACTTCCCCATACCGGTTACTGAGCTGATGATAGACAACACGTCCACCCACGAAGTTTTCTCCTTCATAGACGGCTCATCAGGGCACAATCAGATAAAGATGCATCCCGAAGACCAGAGGCATACCGCTTTCCGGACCCCGTGGTAAAAAGCAAATCACACGAGGAGCATTGGGAGCATCTGAAGATAGTGTTCCAACGTCTTCGGAAATACAACCTGAAGATGAACCCTCTCAAATGCGCATTCGAAGTTTCCTCGGGCAAATTTATAGGGTTCATCATACGACACCGAGGCATCGAAATAGACCCATCAAAGATCAAGGCGATCATAGAAATGCCTCCACCAAGAACTCTCAAGCAACTGCGGTCTCTCCAAAGGAAGCTCGCGTATATCCGACGGTTCATAGCTAACCTCTCCGGCAAATGTCGCCCCTACAGTCACCTAATGAAAAAGGGGAACCCGTTCTTCTGGGATCATAAATGCCAGAGTGCACTCGATGAAATCAAGCAATACTTGCATAATCCGCCGGTACTAACCGCTCCGATCAAGGGAAAGTCTCTCATCCTGTACACAACAGCCCTTGAAGGTTCCTTAGGCACGCTATGGCCACAGGAGAACGACCAAGGGAAAGAGACCGCCCTTTACTATTTGAGTCGAGTCTTCTGGGGGCAGAAAATAACTACCCCCTATTGAAAAACACTGCATGGCGTTAATCTTCGCGATAACGAAGCTCCGACATTATGCTTTGGCGCATGAGGTCCACCTAATATCAAAAGTGGATCCTCTCAAATATTTGATGTCAAAAGCCATACTAACGGGACGGCTCGCTAAATGGGCCCTCCTCTTGATGGAGTTCTCGATAACATACCGACCTCTCAAGGCAGTGAAGGGCCAGGCCATCGCCGACTTCCTCGCTGAGCATCCGATACCTGCCGATTCACCCCTAAATTGCGAATTTCCAGACGAGCACGCGTTTGACACGATCGACAGGGAGAAAGGAGAGAGTGATACCCGATAGGAACTTTACTTCGATGGGGAATCTTCCATGAATAAGCGAAAGCACAGCTCCCCTATAATCAAATCTAGGGTAGGCCTTATCTTCGTGACTCCATAAGGAGGAATAATGCGCTTTGCCTTTTCCTTAACAGAGCCGAGGACAAAAAATGAAGCCGAATATGAGGTTTGATAGCAGGTCTTGAGATCGCTGTCGACATGGGAACCGAAAACCTCCTTATATACGGAGACTTCCAGCTGGTCGTTAGTCAAGTAAATGGCGACTATCAAACATGCAAACCAGAGTTGGTAAAGTACGATGAGAGAGTGCAATACTTGCTGACTCAAATCCCTTCCTACGCCCTGGAAAGCATACCGCAAGCAGAAAATAGCAAGGCGGGTCTATTAGCCAAACTCGCTGAAGAACTGGTTGACGAAAAAGTCGATGACGTAAGAATCGTTGTACAAAGCCGTCGGGTTCTTGCACCAGCAGAAATATCTTCGGATTCGTTTGAAGAAAAGGAAGCGATCGAGCAGACATTCCTACGAATAGAGGACCAGGAAAAGGCTAAGGATTGGAGAGGAGTCTTTATAGACTACTTCAAATCCCATCGAACACCTGAAGATGCATCCTAAAGACATCAGTTCATGAAACGAGCTCTGTCTTTTGCCTTCGTCAATGACACGCTGTATAAGAGATCGTTTGACTCTCTATGGCTAAGATGCCTGGGACCGGAAGAAGCAAGGAAAGTTGTCCAAGAAACTCACGATGGACTCTGTAGATCTCATCAAGCCGGCCCAAAGATGAAGCTGAATATCAAAAGGATGGGCTACAATTGGCCCACGATAATTCAGGACTGTCTCGAACACGTGAAGCAGTGCCACTCGTGCCAAATTCATGGAGACTTCATCCACCAGCATCCAAACCCGCTACACCCAACAGTGGCTAGCTGGCCGTTCGAAATGTGGGGAACTGTTCATATCATAATATTGCATTTTATATTCCCCATTCTTATTCGTTTTATAAATAAACAGGTGCTTTTGATGCATGTCTGCTACATATTACAGGTTACAGGTTCTTGGAGCGAAAACAGTGAAAAAGACAAAAGATGATACAAAAAGGGACTTCATAATATTGCATTTTATATTCCCCATTCGTATTCGTTTTATAAATAAACAGGTGCTTTTGATGCATGTCTGCTACATATTACAGGTTACAGGTTCTTGGAGCGAAAACAGTGAAAAAGACAAAAGATGATACAAAAAGGGACTTTTGACAAACAAACAGAAGACTCTTGATCAAGCCTACATCAAAGATAAAATTCACAAAGTACAAGGCAATGCAAGGTCCAAGATTTCGAAGCCACGGTTAAAAGCCCACCACAATTATTCACTGGAAAATCTGAAAGAGAACAGAAGCTATTTTAAAGAAAGAATTAAAGAATTAAGTAGCCCAGGAAGCCCAAAGACAGAAGAGCCCACAAAGGAAAGGCCCAATACTTCCATTTTAAAAAGACAAAAGGAAGATTTTATTTTACCAAAATTCATTTGCGGCTTTGACTAGTTGACCTAGGGCTATTTTTGTAATTGTAGACATGCGGATCAAAATGTAACCTAGGGTTTCTATTTCCTATAAATAGAACTCTAAAGATTGTAATTTCTTATGCCTCCCTTTAATGAATAAAATTTAGAAATCTTTTGGAGAGCATCGGTGTTTCTTCTCCATTCAGAAATTCAGATCTGACAACCCTGCATGGATGATTGGAGAGATGCATCAGTAAGTAGTTTTATTTAATTGCCCTAGTTTAGATTTTAATTCCTTGCCTTAGATGTTAGCTTTGGGAAAGGCTTTTGAGAGATGAGATCTCTCATCCCTTTCTTACTCATCACATAGAATCTATAGGACTCCATGCATGCATGCACATACCGCTCCCTACGGCACCCTATCCCTCGAGGTAGCGGTGATACCGTAGTATAAAGGCCCGGGTGTGATGTTTTCCATGGAGGTTAGGGTAAGGATCTCTAAAAGAAGGACAAGAACCTAGAGGAAGGAACACCTTCCCGAATGGATCCAATCCCCTTTATTGATAATTACCATAACTCCTCTTAGATCCTAATCTGGGTATAGAAAGCGTTGAGATTTATTTACATTTCCAAACCATTCCTAAACCTAACCCTAGCAAGATTTAGATCTAGATTAATTTAGTTTTTAGATAGAATCAATTTTTAGATTTAATAACAACTCCGAACACCCTTCGGAATTAGCTCGTAAGAACGAATCGGAAATTCACAACATCCCTGTGGACCGACCCGTACTCACCGGCTAGCTGCAAAGCGACGCCGTTCTTGATTGCGGTTACAAATATTTTTGATCTATCTTTTAGAAAGCGCAAGCACGTTAAATCAATTAAATCAAATGGCGCCGTTGCCGGGGATGGCGTAGAATTTTCTTTTCGTAATTTCGGGTTAATTTTTAAAAAAAAATCATAAAAATCTGAAAAAATCAAAAAAAATATAAAAATATATATAATTTGTTATTTTTGGAAGGGATACTTTGTGGTTGAATTTTTGCAGGATATACAAATTCGGATCTGGAGATTTCCAGAAAGCAAAACAGAAAACGGGATATAGGAACAGAAGGGATATTAAACAACAGAACAGTGCAAAAATTTTGGAGCAGTGAACCCCCCATACTGCCGCGATTCCGCGGCCAAAACCCACATTAGGCCGCGGAAACGCGGCCGTCTTGACGAATCATCGCACTGGAAAATTTTTGGGGAACCGATCCTCTGAAATAACCGCGGAAACGCGGTCTGAAGGGCCATAGTGCGGCGGAAACGCGGTGGGTCTGGTGCCTCTTCGTGTGAAATTTGCACTGTAAGTTTCCTGTCTCTCTCCTCTGTAATTTTTGAAATATATTTTTTGGAAATTCCTGCAAGATTCTGTGAGCTATAAAATATATTGCCTTCCATATAACAAGTCTTGTGCAGGATTTTTGGGCCCCGCTTGAACTAAATTGATTGCAAGAAATATTTTGTTGTTGCATATCTTTTCTCGAATATCTTTTCGCAACAATTTTTTTCCAAATAAAGATTCTTGTGATATGCTTCAAATAATAACCAATTGCAAGTAATATTTTGCTGTTGCATATCTTTTCTCTAAAAATCTTTTTGCAACAAAATTTTTCCAAATAAAGAGAAAGAAAAAAATTAATGAAAAATGAAAATAAAAAGGACAAATATTTTATAGAACTTGCAAAATTTTTTAACCCCAAATAAATCCTTGCACCATCCAACCTTCCTTTTTGTCACCTTTCTTCTTTTAACATGGGTACCCCACATAAAAAATCATTAGCCGAACTTTGATATCCCGAACCTAATTTTGCATCATATGTCAATGTGTTCGGTCAATTTAAAAACGATCCCTCCATGCCTAAAAAATCTCTGAAAGATCACATAGAGGAGTCTAGGAGAAACAGTTTGACTTTTCAATCCACTTTGTGTCAACCTAGTCAACCTTTACCACCTACATATGTTGACACCACTTTTCCAAGTCCTGCTGTAACTCCTAGGCCGATGTCCATTGCTGAGCATATTGCTCAATCTCGCAGTCGATCTCACCCCTCTCCACTCATTTAGTTCTAGGGATCCGCACGATTATTCACCTTTTTATCCATATGTTGACCCTACCCCTACCCATCCACCCACTTCCTACCAGTCATACCCAACTTTTCCACCGTCACTAGACAATGTTTCTACACAGCCATTAGGGAGTTTCACATATCCAAACAATTTCGAATCTTTTACCGAAACCCCCTTACCACCCAAGTCTAGTTTGGAAGAGGCGTTGGAGGCGTATATCGCAGCAACAAACAAAATGGTTAGGAATGTGGAAGCGTCTGTGGCCACCCTTATGCAACCTGCTGAACCGGTAGCTAGTTTCCAACTAGCTCCAAATTTTCCAATGTATGAGGAGGCGGTTGGACAGAGAGAGAATGTGAGAGGATTTCCAAATCAAACCTACCCATACCCTATTGAATCCAACAACTCCAATTTTCAAACATGTGTCCAAAATGATGAGTTGTGTGATTTTGTAGTGCTTGATTTGCTAGATTGTGAAGAACCCCTTTCGAGTGAAACCGCACCTAATCCTTTCGATCTTTACACCTCCACTCTAGAACCTAAATTGATAAGCATCCATGCTTTTGAGGAGGTGTCTAAAGAAATTGACTTTCACTTGATTGAGGATATAGACGCCGGGAATATTTCGGATGATGAACCTGTCGATTTAATTGAAATTTTATGTTCAAATCATCATCCCGAGTTATTAAATGTTTCTCCCGAAGCTCATATGCGTCTTGATTTTGATGATAATGGCATGGATGAGTTGAATATTGAGGAGAATTATGAGGATAATATTGAGGAGAGTGGTGAGGATCATATTGAGGTTGAACCATTTTTCTTTGTTGTGTCGGATTTTCCAATTCATCCTCTTGAACCTTTACCTAAATCACCCTCCCTCTTTTCCATCGTTCCGACCACACTTCATTTCACGCTTGACGACTGTGAGCTTGAAAACCTTTCCTTTGAATCTGACACAGTTCCCACAGCCGATGACACTTACGAGTGTTTCACTTTTTCGGACGATATTGAAGTCTCACCGCCCGAGTTTGAGTCCTTTGCATTTTCAGATGAGTTAGTTAATCCTTCAGACTCGGTTGCTTACAGTCGTTTCGAACCATTGATGGAATCTTTCCAGTTCGACACAGTTTACTACGGTAAGAATGATATTATCCCTAATTCACTTCCTTTCATCCTTCCTATTGTTCCGACCGTGCAAGTGACCGTGACGCTTTCATCTCAAATACCAAGTTCGGTGTACCCATGTTCTCTTGTGAATCTTGAGGGATTTGATCCCATTTCTCGACGAGTTGATAGGTTAGCGCAATCGCTTATAACATATCGGTCATCACAAATTGCTCTAATTTATTCACTCAATTTACACCCTCAAGATCGTACTCCACTTCCTTCTTCTTTTCGCCATTCTTCTCCCCCACCGAGACCATATTCTACCATTCTTCTTTCCACATGGTCTCGCGTGCTTCTCATTTTCTTGCACCAACTATACCATTTCCACGATAAGATTTTTGAATGGTTGGTGTTAACCTTTGGCTTGTGTAAGGCTAAGCTTAAGTTTGGGGGACCTTTGTATATATGTATATATTTTTTGTTTTCTTTTTCTATAAAAAAATAAAATAAAAATTTCAAAACATTAAAAAATAAAAAAAATTATAAATAAATAAACAGGGGAGTGCCGGCATTTTGACCCTCTTGGTTCAGCATGACAGTGAGGACACTGTCAAGTTCAAGTTTGGGGGTATGCTCGGTACGTCTTCTTCCTTCGCATTCATTTGTACATATTTTTTTTTGCATTTGCATACTTATTTGAAAACCCATAAAAATTTGAAAAATTTCAAAAATTATAAAAATTAATGTATTCAATTTTGGCTAATTGACTTGAGTTTGACAAATAGGTTAACTGGCTAGGAACAACTAGATCTTAGACTTAGTGAATTAAAAACCCTAAAGATAATCTTCTTTAAAGTTTAACGGTAGAAGTATATGCCTTGTAGTTTATTTAGAAATAGGCAAATTTTGGGTTCACTTCTTGGGCTAAGTCAAAATGAAGGGAAGAGTATTGATATTCTGATTAGAGTATAAGTTTGAAAAATAGTTCCTAGCTTAAGTCTAGATTCTAAAAATGTATACCCTACAAATTGCACAATCACGCACCTTGAAACTTGGAATAGTAGAAGAGACCTTGAAATGCTCTTGTCTAAAGTCCTTAGTACAATGAAAATAAAAGAAAAAAAAGTGAATAAAGGAAAAAAATGGACACTGGTTTTTGTGATTACTTAAGGCTGTAAAAATAGAAAAATCTTTAGCGAGGGTGCTTTATCACCTAGTGCCTTAGACCAACTGGTTTGAGAGTCACTGCTAAAAGCCTTGGGTGTTGCAAAACTAGGAAGTACGCTTTAAAGTGCAAACGCATCTTGTAATCGGTTGTTGGTACCTCAAGAAGTATTAACAGTCGCATGAAGGATGTGTGAGCAAAATTCAATTAAATTCACCAACTATTAGTACTTTGGACAACGGACGAGAGTACGATTGCTTGATTTGAATTTCCAAGTGTAGGGGTGATCTATACATACACGTAGGGGATATGTGATTGGAGTTTAGATGAGAGAAAGGAGTGAAGAATAGAACTTGTATCTTTAATAGAGTTGATAAAAATTCCTAAGTGGAGATGGAAACCTAGAAGGAAAACTTAAGAAATGCCGAAAGCTAAGTAGGTCTGCAGAACATATATGATCTTAAGTTAAATGATGAGGAAGCGTGAAGAATATGGGTAGACAATTTACGAGTCAACGATAATAGAATTCCTTGTTAGAAAACCTAATTGGAGAACAAAAGTTAATGGGCCGAGTTGATAGGATTTTGTGGGTGTAATCCGCTGAAAACCCTCAGGAGACAACACTCCTCCTACTAGGGACACCAAGAGGTTTAACGGCTTGTTGCACGTGCTCAGTGCAATCGCGTTTCCCTGCGAAAGTGCGGTTAGGATTTTAGTGAATAAAAATAAGTTTGCTCGAGGACGAGCAAAAGATAAGTTTGGGGGTATTTGTTCATATCATAATATTGCATTTTATATTCCCCATTCTTATTCGTTTTATAAATAAACAGGTGCTTTTGGTGCATGTCTGCTACATATTACAGGTTACAGGTTCTTGGAGCGAAAACAGTGAAAAAGACAAAAGATGATACAAAAAGGGACTTTTGACAAACAAACAGAAGACTCTTGATCAAGCCTACATCAAAAATAAAATTCACAAAGTACAAGGCAATGCAAGGTCCAAGATTTCGAAGCCACGGTTAAAAGTCCACCATAATTATTCACTGGAAAATCTGAAAGAGAACAGAAGCTATTTTAAAGAAAGAATTAAAGAATTAAGTAGCCCAGGAAGCCCAAAGACAGAAGAGCCCACAAAGGAAAGGCCCAATACTTCCATTTTAAGAAGACAAAAGGAAGATTTTATTTTACCAAAATTCATTTGCGGCATTGACTAGTTGACCTAAGGCTATTTTTGTAATTGTAGACATGCGGATCAAAATGTAACCTAGGGTTTCTATTTCCTATAAATAGAACTCTAAAGATTGTAATTTCTTATGCCTCCCTTTAATGAATAAAATTTAGAAATCTTTTGGAGAGCATCGGTGTTTCTTCTCCATTCAGAAATTCAGATCTGACAACCCTGCATGGATGATTGGAGAGATGCATCAGTAAGTAGTTTTATTTAATTGCCCTAGTTTAGATTTTAATTTCTTGCCTTAGATGTTAGCTTTGGGAAAGGCTTTTGAGAGATGAGATCTCTCATCCCTTTCTTACTCATCATATAGAATCTATAGGACTCCATGCATGCATGCACATACCTCTCCCTACGGCACCCTATCCCTCGAGGTAGCGGTGATACCGTAGTATAAAGGCCCGGGTGTGATGTTTTCCATGGAGGTTAGGGTAAAGATCTCTAAAAGAAGGACAAGAACCTAGAGGAAGGAACACCTTCCCGAATGGATCCAATCCCCTTTATTGATAATTACCATAACTCCTCTTAGATCCTAATCTGGGTATAGAAAGCGTTGAGATTTATTTACATTTCCAAACCATTCCTAAACCTAACCCTAGCAAGATTTAGATCTAGATTAATTTAGTTTTTAGATAGAATCAATTTTTAGATTTAATAACAACTCCGAACACCCTTCGGAATTAGCTCGTAAGAACGAATCGGAAATTCACAACATCCCTGTGGACCGACCCGTACTCACCGGCTAGCTGCAAAGCGACGCCGTTCTTGATTGCGGTTACAAATATTTTTGATCTATCTTTTAGAAAGCGCAAGCACGTTAAATCAATTAAATCAGGAACCGACATAGTCCGGCCCATCGAACCAGCGTCATCCAGAGGACATCGGTTCATATTAGCGACAACCGATTACTTCTCTAAGTGGGCAGAAGTAGTACCGCTAAGAGAAGTGAAGACGGAGAACATCCTCCATTTCTTCAAGACACACGTCATCTATCGGTTCGGCACTCCGCGATGAATTATCTCCGATAACGAGCCGGCCTACAGAAGTCACAAAATCAGCCGCTTCGCACAGCAGCATAATATAGACAGGAGATACTCTTCGGTCTATAATACCAGAGCTAACGGTCTAGCTGAGGCTTTCAACAAGACCTTGACGAAGATCATAAAGAAGATGATGTCCAAAAATAAAAAGGACCGGCATGAGAGATTGCATGAAGCTCTCTGGGCGTACCGGACCACGTTCAAAACGGACACAAATACAACGCCATACGCATTAGTGTTCGGCACTGAGGCAGTACTCCCCTTGGAGATAGAGTTACCCTCTCTACGAGTGGCGGTTCATTACGAGCTGACGGATGAAGAAAATGCCCATCTTCGGCTCGAGGAGCTCGACGCCCTCGATGAAACCTGGTTCATGGCGCAGTAAAACCTGGAGGCTTACAAAGCAAGGATGACGTGCTCGTACGAAAGATTGACTAGGCCGAGGACATTCCGCCAAGGCGAACTCGTGCTAGTCGTAAAAAGACTTATGATCCCCAATCTTGCCAAATGGGGGAAATTCGAGCCAAACTATGAGGGACCGTATATCATAGACAAGGTCTACCAAGGTGGGGCTTACTTTCTCTTGAATATACATGGCGAAAGACCCTTTAGGCCAATAAACTGTCGGTTCTTGAAAAAATACTACGCCTGACCGAAACATCTTTAAACTACTATAGACCCGCAGCATCCTTGGGCTGGCGCGTAAAAAATTGGTACATCCACAAGCAAAATGGGCACGGATGAAAACCCGAAAGGGCTCCGTGAGTAAAAACAGCAGGGCTACCGGCGAGTTTGTGAAAACCCAAAAGGGCGCAGACTCGTAAAAAAAATGGTACGCCCACAAGCAAAATGGGCACGGATGAAAACCCAAAAGGGCTCCGTGAGTAAAAACAGTAGGGCTACCGGCAAGTTTGTGAAAACCCAAAAGGGCGCAGACTCGTAAAAAAATGGTACATCTACAAGCAAAATGGGCATGGATGAAAACCCAAAAGGGCTCCGTGAGTAAAAACAGCAGGGTTACCGGCGAGTTTGTGAAAACCCGAAAGGGCGCAATCTCGTTAAAAGACACTTGTAAGGTTCTCTCAACCTTATAAGGAGAAAACTACTTACGTGAGATCCTTACGACTCACAAAGGAGCGACACACTTACAGATCCCCACGATTTCTAAGAAGAAATTACACTTACGAGATCTTCACGACTCGTAATGAGAATCCTCTTATGAGACCCTCACGGCTCATAAGGTTCAAAAGCCTTAAGCTACAGGGATCTGAACCTGTTCTTAAGCCATCACCTTTCCCAGACCGTCCCACAAGCGGTATAATACTGACCCTTGTATACAATCCATCACATAAATAATCATTTCCTTGCCGAGTCCCACCAACGACAAGGAATTCCCTCATTTGATGAACAAACACTTGTAAGTCCTCTCGACTTATAAAGAGAAAACACTCTTGTAAGATCCTTACGACTTATAAGAGAACACACACTTAGGAATCCTCACGATTCCTAAGGAGAAAACGCATCTACGAGATCCTTACGACTCGTAGGGAGAAACACCTTTATGAGACCCTTACGGTTCATGAAGTCAAAAGCCTTAGTCGATAGGATCCTAACCCTGTTTGCTAAGCCACCTTTGTTTAAGTCGACAAAGGCAAATGATGATTCGCTCCTGGCAATGTCCCAGTTGTAGCGATGCTGATGCCTACATCTGTATCAAGTTCCAAGTCCTTTCACGGCAAATGATGATAAACTCCTGACAATGTTCCAGTCGCAGCGATGCTGATGCTAATATTGGTATCAGATCTTGAGTTCCGTACTCGAAAAAAAATGCACAACTTGCAACAAAATCAGCAAGTAAAATATACGCATATAGCCGAAATGATTGGGCAACTCGCAATAAAAGCAGCGAATAAAAAAACAGCCGAAATGATTGGGCACCGCGAAAAAAGCCGAAATGATTGGTCAATCGCGACTTTCGCGATACAAAAAGCTGAAATGATAGAGTATCGCGGAAAGAAATAAAGAAAAATGAATGAAACTTTCTGCCCTAAGTCCATACCGACCTTTGTATACAATCCATGGGCATAAACGAAAAGGGAATCACATTTCCCCCACCAGACTCTTTTAAACGGAGAGTCAAATCTCGACGGCGACATCTACAGCCTAGAGACCAACAACGGCGTTTCCCCTCATTCCAGCAGGATACGGACGCGACACCACCAATCGAAGCCATGGCAAAGTCCCTAGTTCCAAGACTCTGCGGTTAATAGACAACCGAAAGTCGATCCCCGACACCGTAGAAAACGGAGAGAGACGATCCCCGACACCGTAGAAAATGGAGAAAGTCGACTCCCGACACCATAGAAAACGGAGAAAGTCGATCCCTGACACCGTAGAAAACGGAGAAAGTCGATCCCCGACACCGTAGAAAACGGAGAAAGTCGATCCCCTGACCTCCTCGTCGTAAAGCAACTCTTCGACTTGGATATATGTCAACCCCTGATCTCCTCATCGTAAAGCAACGCTTCGACTTGGATACATGTCAATCTCTGACCTCCCTATCGTCAAGCAAAGCTCCGACTCGGATACATATCAACCTTTGTCGTAAAGCAATGCTTCGACTCAGAAACATGTCAACTCATAACCTCCCCGCCGGGGCAATGGTCCGTCTCGGAAATACATTAATCCATAATCTCCCTGTCGTAGAGTAATGCTCCGTCTTGGAAATAAATCAACCCACAAACATCTTAACTCATAAAAAAGAAAATCCTCTTGTGAGATCTCTACGACTCTCAAGAGAAAACACACTTAGGAATCCTCACGATTCCTAAGGAGAAAATACACGTACGAGGTCCTCTCTACTCGTAGGGAGAAGCATCTTTATGAGACCCTCACGGCTCATAAAGTTGAAAAGTCTTAGGTGGCAAGGCTAAGATGAAATGTTCTCTATAGGCTACGCTTGCTAGAGTACATACCAACAACACAGCAAAGAAAAGAAAGCAACAGTGGGAGATAAAAAAGCGTATCTTTTATTCATGAATTCAATCAAGTACAAGATGAATCATATAAAAGAATAAAAAAAATGGATACATGGATACATGTTATTCACAGATTACAAATGTTTAATTGATACAAAGGCGGCTACTGAGAAGGAGGCGTTTTCAATAAATCAGTCAGTTGCTCACGCGCTCCTCTCAACTCCTTTTCATGGTCGGCCGCTGCAGCCAGCTTCGCTTCAACTTGAGCCCGTTGCTGCAAGCAAGATGAAAGTTTCTCATCAATTTCCCGTTGAGCAGCTTCGCGATTCTGCGTAACCCGCTCTAGAAGGTCGAGCTTCTGCCTTAGCGCTAGCCCGTCCGAAATATCGTTGCAAATTGTGAAAGACGGCTCTCAATTGCGCAGCGTTTGCTTCAACTCAGGCGTGCAGCCGGGCGGATTCTCCTAAAGCCTCCTCGCGTTCCTTCCGCCTCGAAGTCGCTAATTGTTCAAAATGGTGGAAGAAGGGAACGCTCTGCTTAACCCATGCAGCCCGTTAGGAGTTCAAAGCCAACACTTCTGAAGAAGGACGCTTGAGCTCAATCTCATGCAGACAGGCCTCGATTTGTCTGTAGTAATTAACCCAAGATTCGACGACGCCTTCGCTATGGAAGTGCACAAGCGTCTCCAACATCGGATTAACCTCAGCAGCAAAATCAGCAGCGAGTGCAGGGGCCTCCGCGTCAAGCTCCTCGATGGATTCACTCAACATGCGTAGGCTGGTCATAGCGCCCATGGAAGATGGACGTCTGGAAAAGGGCCCTGCCGGCATTAAGATGCGAGACTCGAAGGGAGCTAGAGTCGGCGTGTTTGCTGCAAAACAAGTCATAATCAAATGTCGGCTCAAGAGATAAATAAAATGCACGAGCAATGAAGGCTACTATACCGGCTATGACAGGTGGCAGAGCTGGGAGTACTGGTGGCGTGACAATTCTCTCATCCCCTCCTACAATTTGTAGTGCTGAAATCAATTCAAAATTAGCAACAACATGTTTGCCCATAAAAGAAAGGAAAGGATGTCGGTTAAAAAAAACTATACTTACCAACACCAGCAGGCAGACTAACTTCGGAATGGAAAGAGAAATGTGGGTTCAGCACCTGATAAAGATGATCAAAGAGAACTCCTGCAAGATTGCGACGATGCATGGTCAGTACAAGAAAGATGACATCCACAATTTAAATTAGACAAATCGCAAACCCATACTTTCCAGCATTTGAGAGGACACAAGAGAAGGCGAAGGGTCGGCGACCGTCAGAGCAGCAACTGTTGACGCTTCTTCGGGTGGTAAGGCCTCAGTTCTCACCACACCTGCATTAGAAACAAAAAAATGCCATCGGAAGGGATTGAAAGGGATTACGAAATAGAAAGGAAAACAGTAACCCAAGATCTACCTGATGGGTCGTCAATCGAAACCGCAACAAGAGCATCACCAGGCACAGCGACTACTTCGCTTTCCTCCATTGGAATGGTTTCGCCGCCCATGGATTCGTCCCCTGATTCGACGAGGGCCGTCGTGATGCTCGCAATGCCAACCGACAGTCTGGAACCGCAAGGAGAAAGAGCAGCAATTGGGGCAGTCCCAGACTCTTGAGAAAGAGTAGCCGCTTCGGGCTCAGTGGTTACCGTCATCTCACCTGCCACCTCCTCACCAGGACTTGGCCCTACAGGGTATGATATATGAGAATCTGAAGATCAAACTCTAATAAAAAGATCCAGTGTTGTGTTACCTTGGGACGGCTTTTCAGTTGCCGCTCGGGCCGCGCGTACAACCTGTCTATGAGCAGTAGACAGGGCAGCCGAAGCAGCCTCTGGAGAAATAGTGACAGGGAAACAGTGCACGAGCCTACACCTACAGCCAAGCCTACACCTACAGCCAAGGCGGCATCGCGTTCTTTCGCTGCACGCCTCCTGCGCTTCCTTTCGGCCTGGGCCGTAAAAGCTGACCTCCTCAAGAATTCCGACAAAGGTATACCATCATCTGAGCCAAGCTCTGCCTCCGGCGCCGTTACGACGTCCATCATCGGCTGCTTCTGCGAGACCCCTAGTGGCGACTTAGGGATAGTCGTGGCTGCGGTAGCCGGCGCTAACGATGCCGCTGCATCACCACTCGCGATTGGTACTGCACTTGGGATAACCTAAGTCAAGGTAGTCCCTGTAATAAGATGAAAAAAGAAGGGTTAGACTACTCATGAAAGAAAAGGGAATGAGGGCACAATGAACCGAAGTATACCGAGGCCCAAGGAAGCACGAAGCCTCTTTTCCTCTTCAAAAGTCTTGAGGGAAGCTGCGAGAGCTTCTTCAGCGGAAATACCTGTTGAAGAAGAAAGCGCCAGTCGAAGCATAATCGTTAAAATAGCCGCAGAAAAACATGACCAAAGGATACCTGATTGTGCGATGGTGATTAGTGTTGCTTCATCGCGAGCTAGTTGTTTTGAGGCCGCAATGGCAGCCTCTAGATCGGTATCATCCGGTGCCATAAATAAACCCTCGTTGGTCCCGTACTCACTTAGGCCCTCGTTGTAGGGAGCATGAGGCTCCTGGCCGAATACGATGTCTCCAGAAAGTATTGATTTCTTTTTCTTCCGTGAGTGGATACCGACAACCGATAACACGAGCTTGCGCTTGGCAGGTAATTTGGGGCGACAAGTCCTGATTTCTGCACCCACGCCAGACTTGGGAGACGCCACAGCTACTGCTTCTACAGGCACGCGGGATAGGGGCAGCTCAGGCATAACACGTGGTATCACAGCCGCAGCAGCTTCTCTTAGGGGAGGACGGACGATGATCCGTCGCTTCAAAGGAACGGTTGGATTACCAGTGGGAGCGGCACCCTTGCGATCAAGTAATAATCGCTTTTCTTCCCTAATGACGGCGCCCATCGAATGTTGATACCACGCCATATACGCGTTCAAGATTCGCGGAACGCAACTCGGCTCACTGATAAAGAAATTGGAACCGGTGTTCAACCGCATAAAATGGTGTAATGCGTTCCAAATACTTTCTTCTATGGCAGTAGGCTTGGCTAAGAAGGCTTCGAGCGGGACACCTTGATTATAGCTTGATTGCTGCGCGAAACGGTTCGGGTTGTACCTCATGAACAACGCCGAATCATTCTGCCTAAACACGAGAAAGCCCGGCCTGATGGAGTATAAATGAAGAATCTCCCGAACTTTCAAGGTAGAGGCCTCATCTTTAAAAGTATCGCGCAGAGGCTGCACCGTTTTTGCGGTTCTTTGTCGATGGTTAAAACCTTATCGACAAAGGTCATGCCATCTCCAACCATACGCGGACGAAGAAGCACACCCCTAGCCTCCCGCAGCGTCGGAGTTAAAACGGAAGCGTCAACTAAGTGCATAATCCGAGGGAAGTTGTAATTGTCGTAGAAACGAGGCCGTTTGTGAGCACCAAAAGCGCCAAGTATGTGCAGCTCGATCCATGACATAAAATAGTGCAACGAGAAAGTGACTGGCTGTACCCCCGGCTCGGTGGTGTCCGCCGCTAAGCTGAGACTATGGTACAGGTGTGCCAACCCAGCAATCCCTATAGCCACTCGCATTCCCGCGACCATGCGATGGGCCGGGTAAAAGACTGATGGCCTCAGGGTGCATCAGAAGCACGAACCAGTTTAGCCACAAGCCAATGAACCCCAGCGCGAACGTCTCTTCATCGACGTCCGGAGCAGCAAGCTCCGCGAAGGGAACAACAGGAGTATCCGGAATAAAGAAACTTTTTAAATCCGCCTCCGCCGTCGATTGGTTATTCAAACCAAAACCAAACGGGTCGTCAAGCTTGGCGAACAGCGCAACTTGCTTCGATAAGTCTTCCGGACGAAGAAAGCGAGCAATGAAGTCCGCGTAGCTAACTCCATGCCCTCCGGACTCCAGAAATAGACTTTCGTATATATTCAACACCTTGATCAAGCTCGGTAATTGGTGTTGAATGGCGTTCTCCGGGGTAAGACCCATTACCACTAATTTGGTGGCAAAGACGTACTCGTCCGGAGGAAGCAACTCCTCGTAGTGTTCTCCCCTAACGGGTAAGCCAGAGATTTCTGCAAATTCCTCCAAAGATACTGAGACTTCTCGATCAGACAGAAGGAAGGTGAGGGTCGGAATATTCCATTGCTCCAGAAAAGCCTTGACCCACCATGCAGGGGGAGCGGAATATTGAAAGAGAGAAGTGTAAATCGCGGGATACAACCTGAGCTTCAGCATCTGCGACTTCTTGGCCGACAAAATATAGCGGGCCCACTTCAAATACCCAGCTGAATGGGGAGTGGTTAGGCCTATTATGTATGACTATCCCTACGGGTGTGACTCCCCATGACATATACGCCGCCCTAGAGTATCCAAAGCCGTTGGCGGCTGTACGGGTATCGTAGCCATAGAGGGCTAAGACAACCCTCTGAGGTCCAGTTGACTTCCTCCATGGCATAGTTCACCGGAGATGCGTCAACATAATGGATAGCCGAAATGAGCTCTGAAGGTGCTGCGCAAGAAAAGCTACGCCGACCCCTGATGATCTAATTGTACCACGTTCCCCATAAATGAAGATTCTTCCGCTCTGGGTCGTGATCCTTGATCAGTATGAAAACTTCCCGGTCCACTGGCGCGTCAGCAAATGCACTCTCTGGACGAACAAAGGGAAACGAAGTATCGAAAGACATAGTACCTGCGCGAAAAAGAACAAAAAAATTATTAGCTGTCAATGCTACAATTTAAGTTCTGACACTTGATACTTTAAATTCGTGCCACACTACAATGCAGTGGAAATAGAACAAAAGGGACCCACACAATCTAGATGATGGCTCATCATTAATAAAACAATCTTATCATTTGATGAGACAGTCATTAAATAAGGAAATCCTAAAAAGGATTCTCATTTAATGAGGGCCCCTTGGGCCAAGGAGTTAGACTCCTTAAGAGCAACGCTCTACAACAGATATGACATCTGTCATAATTAATCATGACGGGAATAAAATTCCCCCAAAATTTCTAAAGAGCAATGCTCTGTGAAGAAGATGGAATAATCCATCAGAAATCCTAAAATCAAAGCTTTCTACAAAAATAAAAACTTCAGGATCTTTAAGATCTACAAAGTGAACTCTAAGAGTTCTTCGTTAATGGGTTAAAAGAAACCCAAAAAAGGATTTCTTTTTTCTGATCCATGATCTAGAGAGAGCAAAGCTCTGTTTTTTTAACGGGTTAAGCAACCCTAAAAAATCTTTAAAGATCTATGATCTAAGTAGAGCAAAACTCTGTTAATGAGTTCAAATCTTACCAAAAATTTGACAGAGTCTTAACTCTAAAGGTGTTTCTGAGGCAGAGAGCTATGCTCTGAAAGAGAATTAATTCTCAGAAAAAACAAGAAAAAAGATGTAACACCCGAGCCCAATAATACTATTCATATTACTAGTTGAGGGTTGTGGTTTGCTCATTTCCAATTTTCCTGATTTTCTGGTGTTTATTGCTAAATTCTACCCGGTTAAGTCATTTTGGCACATAACAAATTTTAACTCCTAAAATGAAATTTAAGATGTCCATGTTAGCCTACTCGTCGCCACTAGTCGCGTGGTAGCGTCCGCGTGTCGAGACTCCGTTCCGTTTGGCTAAACGGGCAAGTTTGGGCGACTACGCGCGCGTGCAAGTGTCCGACTTGGGGGCATGCATTTTAATCTTTAAACACCTCTTTTCAAAATTTGGAACTCGCTTAAAATCCTATAATTTGAATTTGGAACATTTGGGTGCAACCCGGGCGCGATTTGGAAATGTTTCATTTCGCGCCAAAAAGGGCCCGTTTCAATTTAATATCCAAAACTATAATTTATACGTATATATTCTTTAAACAGTTTAAACCCCTTGAAATCTTCTTTCAAATCTTTTAAATATTTTTTCTAACTCCATTCACACACCCTCAGCCAATCACGAGCTCACAATCGAGCTCGTGGGCCCCCCTCCTTTCCATCTCTCTCTCTGCCTCTCTCCTCTTTCTCTCTCTCTCTATCTCATCAATCTCTCTCTCTCTCTCTCTCTCTCTCTCTCTCTTATATATTTGTGAGTCTCCCCCCTGCATGCAGCGGCCTTCACGCAACCCTCTTCCATCGCGAGAAACCCATCAAACCCTAACCCTAGCTCACCGCAGACCTCACCGCCGACCTCCCCAAGACCTCGCCGTCGCCGCCCTCGCCACCACGAGACCCCCGCGCCTTCCTCCTTCCTCCTCTCTCCTGCACTGCACCCATTCCCGACCTCGCCTCCACCCTCGCAACCTTCGCCGTCGACGCCACCCATCGTCGTCGACAACCCCACGACTCCCTCTCACACCCCTCGTCGAGACCTCGTCGTCGTTTCCCTCCTCTCCTCGCTGGACCACGAGCACACCCGAGCCGACCCTGCACCCTCTCCTGTTCGCCGGAGAAACGCGCCGGCGACCTCGTCGACGCCACCTACGACCACCTCCCTTCTCCCTCGACCACCAGAGCCGACCCCCTCTCCTCCAGATCGCCGCAGCACCTTCCCCTGCACACCCGAGGCCCTTCACCCTTGCTGCAGCCGCCGCCGTCGCTTCGCCGGCGATCCAGTGCCGTCGAGCCATCGTGTTTGCACCCTGTTTCTTCTCGGTGAGTTTTCCTTGTGCTTCCTCTTGGTACAATCCCTCCGCTGGTCCGTATTTTGGATGCGTAGTTTATGTTTGCTAACTTTGTTGTTTCTGTTTGCTGCCGGATCCGACCGTGCCGTCTTGACGAACCCGACGCTACAGCGAAGCCCCCTGGTCCGTGTGATCCCGTTGACCTCTGTTAGGACTCGATCCGTGGCCCGTGCTTTCATATCGCGTTTTCTGCCGACATCGCATCCGTGTTTCCGTTTGCAGACCGTCGAGGCAAGTATCTGAATACTTGCTTGAACATGCTAGCGTGCGGGATCTAGTCTTGCCACGCAATTTATTTCACACTATTTAATGCTGTACTTTAATGATGGCATTTGACATCGTAATATTGCTGTTATCCTCATAATGGAATCGTTACAACCGTTTCCCCGTAAGTAATTAACCCACATCAATCCATGCTTTAACTAAATAAAACGACTGGATCATATCTGCTTGAACTGTTAAACCATTCTTGAGACAATCATTACATTTAGTATAATTTCATGTAGTTCCTTAATTTATAATTGTGAATATTGCTTTACCTTGTGGCTATTACACCCTTAAGATGATTGAACCTGTTAATAAGCGAATATAAACATCACTGTGGTTATATGAAATACTGTGGCAAACTACTGTCTCCTGCTATTGTTCATTATTGATTGTATACCTGTTGTGAGCACTTACCCGATTGCACGACATATTGACCTGACCCTGCTACACCTGACATATACATACATACCGACTCATCCTGTTGTACCATGACATTACTTGTTCCCTGATTTCATGCCTAATGCCGACAAACCTAACCATTCCTGCTGTCGATCCAGACAGACCTACTTTTACTTGACTTTGTTGGCATTAGTCCTTGACTACTGAATACCTGACCTGACATACATAGTTTGGGGGTATGGGGAAATCAAAGGTGAAACCGACTTGTAACTCAACAGTTCGATACATTGTTCTGATCAGTCTTACGGGCTTGGCCAGTCCGGGAGTGATGATGCTGACATCACTCGTCCATCCTACCACCTTTTACTGCTTAGCGGCACGTCTCGGACTCAGCCCCGAGGGTCATGACCGTGGTCCCGGGCACGCACGGGATACTATTGAGTTACATCGACGATTCATCAATTGGTTTCAAAGCCTATAGAGTAGAAAACCTGATAGGACAGTTTAGTCACCAGTGCACATTACCCTGCTTGTTATTTCTTATTGCTGCTTTATTCATGTTCATACTTGCATTGTTTATTACCATGTTTATGCTATATACTTGATATCATGACGCGCTGACGTCTGGGTTTTGCATGGCCCAGATCCCGTACCTCTGTCGTCGACCGAGCAGGAGTACTTCAGCCAGCAGGCTGAACTGTGAGTTCCTTAGAGTTTAGTTTATTTATGTCATTTCATTTCCAGATGTGAGCCCGCATTATGGGACATACTGTTTATTCATTGTATTGGATCATTAGCTTCTGCACTTATTGTTTATTGATTCCTGTTATTATGGATTTGGACATGTATTAGTTTAGTTTTATCTTGTTCTTGATATCCTTACAACCGTAATGTGACTGTGGATGGATACTTCCTACCCACAGGTAGCATGGTTGGCTATGTCACGTGCCCAAATCTTGCGTACTCTGGGAAGCGGGTCGTGACATGGTTTTATGGTATCAGAGCCATAGGTTAATTGGGTTGATTCCTTGTAGTTGGGTATCGCACCCGATACACGAATCAGAATACCCGTGATTAGGAAACATGTCCTGCCACTTTGACCGTTTTACCATCCTTGAATCATTCTTCCGGATCATGTCGGCATGCAAACTTACTTTGCATTGTCAAACTTGAAAACCTAACTTCTTGTTATCTCTAGGACTTAGGCGACTTGGGTGGAGTTAAGTAATTGCGGCTATGATACCGCGGCATAGCTACAATGCAGCACTCTATTTAAGTATCTTAGAGTTCTAGCCTTGATCTATACTCGAAAACTATCATCATGCTAATGTGGGTACTTTGATTTCCAGGAATATGGCCGGTCAGAATTTGGAGATGGACCCAGGGCATGCGGTCTTGGCCGCCAGGCAAAGAGTGATAAGGGGATTGCTGGAGAAACTAAAGGAACAACTCGAGCTGGAACCAGCATTTGCACCGGACCCTACGTCCGTACGTAGAAGTATTCCAGTGAACCGGCGCAGCGTGGCACCAATGAAGAAAACAAGTATGGGTGATCAGAAGGGGAGAGTGATCTATAGATACTGCCATAAACCCGGACATGTGCGAAAGAAGTGTCGTATGAGGCTGGGACTCTGTTTTAGATGTGGAGCGGCAGATCACATCGTTGATGCTTGTCCGTCGACGCCTCGCACAAGGGATGATACACAGAAGTCTCCGCAGGGACTGTTCCAAGGACAGGAACCGCTTACTCAAGAACCACAGCAGGCTCGAGCGTTCGTGTTGACAACGGAAGAAGCTAAGGCATCGGGAGAAGAGGATTCAGGTAATTTACTCGTTCATGGTTTTTCCGCTTTGGCATTACTTAATTTCGGAGCATCCCATTGTTTATGTCATCCAAATTTATAACTACACACTCGATCACCTACACGACCCTGTCTAGTTTCTGGGACATACACACTGGGAATGGGAAAATCATAGCTAGTAAGGAAGGTAGAGATCGTACTGTTGTTGTTTGTGGTCGGGAGCTCTTTGCAGTTTTCTTGGTGATTGATGCGGGCAGTTATGAAGTAGTCTTGGGAATGGATTTTCTTGACACTTTCCACGCCCACATTGACTGTAGGGCAAGGAAGGTAATTTCCAGATTCCCGGACATCCTAAGTTTACTTTCATTGGAGAAAGCTGTTCTGTCAGGCCAGTCGAGTTTAGGGCTAGGCCGACGAACAATATTCTTGCGGCTATGGTAGTGGATAGTAAGGAAGAGCCGGCAGTTGTTCGCGACTTTGTGGATGTGTTTGAAGACATTTCGGGCTTACCGCCGAAGCGTGACGTGGAGTTCACGTTTGACCTTATTCTTGGTGCAGTGCCAGTATCAAAATCTTATCCGATGGCACCGGTGGAATTGGAAGAAGTTAAGGAACAAGTGGGTGAATTACTCGAGAAGGGATGGATTCTATGCAGCAACTCACCTTGGGGAGCTCCAGTTCTCTTAGTGAAGAAGAAGGATCGCACTGCCGACGCTGAGACAAGAGAAATTATTCGCGAAGACGAGTAAGTGCGAATTCTGGCTGGAAGAAGTGAAGTTTCTGGGGCATGTCGTGTCGGGCGATGGAATCGCCGTTGATCCCGAGAAGATTGCAGCAGTTCGGGATTGGCCTGTTCCAAAGAATGTTGCGGAGATAAGGAGTTTTCTTGGACTCGCCGGATACTACAGAAGATTTGTGGAGAATTTCGCTCGTTTAGCTGAGCCGTTAACCAAGCTTACGCGTAAGGAGGTACTGTTTGTTTGGGCAGATGGATGTGCATTGGCCTTCGAGACGTTGAAGCAGAAGTTGATAACCGCCCCGATCCTGACCGTACCGGATGATTCAGGAGGACTGGTGATTCACAGCGACGCATCTGGAAAAGGGATTGGAATGTGTTTAATGCAGAATGGGAAAGTCGTCGCTTACGCATCGAGACAGCTGAAGACCCATGAGAAGAACTATCCGACTCATGACTTAGAGCTTGCAGCCGTGATCTTCGCCCTGAAGATTTGGAGACACTACCTTTTGGGCGAGAGAGTTGAAGTCTTTACGGGTCACAAGAGTTTGAAGTATGTGTTCACTCAGAAGGAGTTGAACATGAGGCAACGCAGATGGTTGGAGCTGATGGCCGACTACGACCTTGATCTTAAGTACCATCCGGGAAAAGTTAACGTCGTGCCAGATGCGCTAAGTCGGTTACCAGCATTTCAGTTATTGACTGCACAGAGAGAGATCATTGAGGAGTTTCGGAGATTTGACTTGGAAGTTGTGCTACCGCGTGCTACAGGACAGTTGATGCAGTTGCAAGTACAATCGTCCTTAGTTGAGAAGATTAAAGAGGCGCAATCGCAGGATCCTAGACTGCAAAAGTTTCGAGAGCAGGTTGGAGCCGGACTACGAACCGATTTACTGATCCATGAAGATGGTTCGTTGAGATATGGTAGCCGTGTGTGTGTGCCAAAGGGAGATGTGCGTGAAGAGCTTATGAAGGAGGCACACAGTTCAGCTTACTCTGTACATCCAGGAGGGACAAAGATGTACCGAGATATTCGACAGCATTTCTGGTGGGAAGGTATGAAACGGGAAATTGCTCGCGTCGTGGCTAAGTGCTTGGTGTGTCAGCAAGTCAAGGCTGAACACCAAAGGGTTGCTGGTTTGTTGCAACCACTTCCGATTCCTCAATGGAAGTGGGAACATATAACCATGGGTTTCGTGACGGCTTTACCGCGGAGTCCAAAGGGCAACAATACAGTATGGGTGATTGTCGATCGGTTGACCAAGGCAGCCCACTTTATTCCTTTTCGGTTGGTCAATCGACAGAGACTTTGGCAGAGCGGTACATGCAGAAGATTGTAAGATTGCATGGCATACCGGTGAGCATCGTGTCCGATCGGGACACTTGGTTCTTGTCGCACTTTTGGAGGAGCTTACAAGGTAGTTTGGGGACTCGATTGAAGTTTAGCACAGCTTATCATCCTCAGACCGATGGACAATCGGAGAGAACGATCCAGACCCTTGAAGATATGTTGAGGGCTTGCATGTTGGACTTCAAAGGTTCTTGGGAAGATCATCTACACCTGGTGGAGTTCTCGTACAACGACAGCTTCCAAGCAACTATTCAGATGGCCCCGTTTGAAGCACTGTATGGTCGTAAGTGCCGTTCACCTGTTTGTTGGGATGATGTTGGTGAACGAAGGTTACTGGGACCAGATTTGGTGGTGCAGACAATCGAGAAGGTGAATACCATCAGGAAGCATATGAAGGCAGCTCAAGACCGACAGAAAAGTTGGGCCGACACGTCAAGGAGACCCCTAGAGTTCGCCGTGGGTGACTTGGTATTCCTGAAGATATCACCGACTAGAGGGGTGATTCGCTTTGGCAGTCGGGGAAAGCTTAGTCCTCGATTCGTCGGACCCTTCGAGATTTTGGAGCGTGTTGGAGAGGTATCGTACCGGTTGGCGTTACCACCGTCATTAGCAGGAGTTCACGATGTGTTTCATGTGTCTCAACTACGGAGGTATGTTCGTGATGAGACTCATGTCTTGGATCATTCGGAGTTGACCGTTCGGGAGGACCTGACTTTTGAGGAGCGACCAGTCGAAATCAAGGATCGAAGAGAAAAGGTTCTTAAGAATAAGGTTATCCCTCTTGTGCTAGTTTCTTGGGGTAATCGATCGCATGGAGAATCCACTTGGGAGCGAGAAGACGAGATCCGGCAGAAATTCCCTCACCTTTTCCAGTAGTTAGCTATCTTGTATTCTTGGAATTTCGAGGAAGAAATTCTTTTGTAGTTGGGTATGATGTAACACCCGAGCCCAATAATACTATTCATATTACTAGTTGAGGGTTGTGGTTTTCTCATTTCCAATTTTCCTGATTTTCTGGTGTTTATTGCTAAATTCTACCCGGTTAAGTCATTTTGGCACATAACAAATTTTAACTCCTAAAATGAAATTTAAGATGTCCATGTTAGCCTACTCGTCGCCACTAGTCGCGTGGTAGCGTCCGCGTGTCGAGACTCCGTTCCGTTTGGCTAAACGGGCAAGTTTGGGCGACTACGCGCGCGTGCAAGTGTCCGACTTGGGGGCATGCATTTTAATCTTTAAACACCTCTTTTCAAAATTTGGAACTCGCTTAAAATCCTATAATTTGAATTTGGAACATTTGGGTGCAACCCGGGCGCGATTTGGAAATGTTTCATTTCGCGCCAAAAAGGGCCCGTTTCAATTTAATATCCAAAACTATAATTTATACGTATATATTCTTTAAACAGTTTAAACCCCTTGAAATCTTCTTTCAAATCTTTTAAATATTTTTTCTAACTCCATTCACACACCCTCAGCCAATCACGAGCTCACAATCGAGCTCGTGGGCCCCCCTCCTTTCCATCTCTCTCTCTGCCTCTCTCCTCTTTCTCTCTCTCTCTATCTCATCAATCTCTCTCTCTCTCTCTCTCTTATATATTTGTGAGTCTCCCCCCTGCATGCAGCGGCCTTCACGCAACCCTCTTCCATCGCGAGAAACCCATCAAACCCTAACCCTAGCTCACCGCAGACCTCACCGCCGACCTCCCCAAGACCTCGCCGTCGCCGCCCTCGCCACCACGAGACCCCCGCGCCTTCCTCCTTCCTCCTTCCTCCTTTCTCCTGCACTGCACCCATTCCCGACCTCGCCTCCACCCTCGCAACCTTCGCCGTCGACGCCACCCATCGTCGTCGACAACCCCACGACTCCCTCTCACACCCCTCGTCGAGACCTCGTCGTCGTTTCCCTCCTCTCCTCACTGGACCACGAGCACACCCGAGCCGACCCTGCACCCTCTCCTGTTCGCCGGAGAAACGCGCCGGCGACCTCGTCGACGCCACCTCCGACCACCTCCCTTCTCCCTCGACCACCAGAGCCGACCCCCTCTCCTCCAGATCGCCGCAGCACCTTCCCCTGCACACCCGAGGCCCTTCACCCTTGCTGCAGCCGCCGCCGTCGCTTCGCCGGCGATCCAGTGCCGTCGAGCCATCGTGTTTGCACCCTGTTTCTTCTCGGTGAGTTTTCCTTGTGCTTCCTCTTGGTACAATCCCTCCGCTGGTCCGTATTTTGGATGCGTAGTTTATGTTTGCTAACTTTGTTGTTTCTGTTTGCTGCCGGATCCGACCGTGCCGTCTTGACGAACCCGACGCTACAGCGAAGCCCCCTGGTCCGTGTGATCCCGTTGACCTCTGTTAGGACTCGATCCGTGGCCCGTGCTTTCATATCGCGTTTTCTGCCGACATCGCATCCGTGTTTCCGTTTGCAGACCGTCGAGGCAAGTATCTGAATACTTGCTTGAACATGCTAGCGTGCGGGATCTAGTCTTGCCACGCAATTTATTTCACACTATTTAATGTTGTACTTTAATGATAGCATTTGACCTCGTAATATTGCTGTTATCCTCATAATGGAATCGTTACAACCGTTTCCCCGTAAGTAATTAACCCACATCAATCCATGCTTTAACTAAATAAAACGACTGGATCATATCTGCTTAAACTGTTAAACCATTCTTGAGACAATCATTACATTTAGTATAATTTCATGTAGTTCCTTAATTTATAATTGTGAATATTGCTTTACCTTGTGGCTATTACACCCTTAAGATGATTGAACCTGTTAATAAGCGAATATAAACATCACTGTGGTTATATGAAATACTGTGGCAAACTACTGTCTCCTGCTATTGTTCATTATTGATTGTATACCTGTTGTGAGCACTTACCCGATTGCACGACATATTGACCTGACCCTGCTACACCTGACATATACATACATACCGACTCATCCTGTTGTACCATGACATTACTTGTTCCCTGATTTCATGCCTAATGCCGACAAACCTAACCATTCCTGCTGTCGATCCAGACAGACCTACTTTTACTTGACTTTGTTGGCATTAGTCCTTGACTACTGAATACCTGACCTGACATACATAGTTTGGGGGTATGGGGAAATCAAAGGTGAAACCGACTTGTAACTCAACAGTTCGATACATTGTTCTGATCAGTCTTACGGGCTTGTCCAGTCCGGGAGTGATGATGCTGACATCACTCGTCCATCCTACCACCTTTTACTGCTTAGCGGCACGTCTCGGACTCAGCCCCGAGGGTCATGACCGTGGTCCCGGGCACGCACGGGATACTATTGAGTTACATCGACGATTCATCAATTGGTTTCAAAGACTATAGAGTAGAAAACCTGATAGGACAGTTTAGTCACCAGTGCACATTACCCTGCTTGTTATTTCTTATTGCTGCTTTATTCATGTTCATACTTGCATTGTTTATTACCATGTTTATGCTATATACTTGATATCATGACGCGCTGACGTCTGGGTTTTGCATGGCCCAGATCCCGTACCTCTGTCGTCGACCGAGCAGGAGTACTTCAGCCAGCAGGCTGAACTGTGAGTTCCTTAGAGTTTAGTTTATTTATGTCATTTCATTTCCAGATGTGAGCCCGCATTATGGGACATACTGTTTATTTATAGTATTGGATCATTAGCTTCCGCACTTATTGTTTATTGATTCCTGTTATTATGGATTTGGACATGTATTAGTTTAGTTTTATCTTGTTCTTGATATCCTTACAACCGTAATGTGACTGTGGATGGATACTTCCTACCCACAGGTAGCATGGTTGGCTATGTCACGTGCCCAAATCTTGCGTACTCTGGGAAGCGGGTCGTGACAGAAGATGAGCAGAGGTCATCTCAAGGTCCAAAGGCCCTATTTATAGGCACTGAGAGCCGTTTCAACTTCTAAGTTGATCTAATGGCGCAGATGCTACCACCGCTGCACTCACGTGTAAGCCACGTGAGCGCAACGGTAGAGGGGCATTTGTTTCCCCCAATCAGAGCAAAGCTCTGTTCAGATTTTAAAATTTGAAATGAAGCGGCGCTTCATAAAAGTGGCAGCGCTAAGAGTCAAAGACTCTGATGCAGCGCTCACGTGCAAAGTACGAGAGTGCCAGTGCAAGCAGCGCTAGCGCTAAGAGTCAAAGAATCTGATGCAGCGCTCACGTGCAAAGCACAAGAGCACTAGCGCTAAGTGCGCTAGCACCAAGAGTCAAAGACTCTAATGTAGCGCTCACGCGCAAAGCACGAGAGCGCTACCGCTGGAACTAAGTGTTCCCCACCCTTGGATCAAAGATCCACCGAAGATGACTAAAAATCATCAGATTACCTCTGAAAAATATAGCACCGTTGGATCGAATATCCGATGGTGATTAAAAAAATCACCAAGATACAGAATAAGTTCTGTATGGTGTTCCCGCCGAAATATTCGGTCAAAGAGCTATTTGTTCCTATTTATACCAGTGTAAGTTATGTTTACAGATATGTGTGAAATCAGGCTTATTCATATATACGCGCACGCACACATCAGAGAAAGACCGGGTGTTAGAAAAGAAGCATTTGGTGGTCAACAACAAAAAGAAAGCAGTCAATAAATTAAGCATTTTATTCCACAGGAAATAGATCACCAAACATGGGATCGAAAGTACAGGGATTTACAAAACTATGGATAAAATTATCCAACTCCCTCTTTGCCTTCTCCACCATGTCAAAGCGACAGTCTTCACGAGGAGTAGCTACCCATCGGTCAGCTCCGCACCCATCAGCGAAAGCAAACATGATGACCCGCTGAGCCCGTATGTGGCTTAGCAGCCGAACAGAGCAATCCCTCAGAGCAGTGGTAATCAAAAGTGCCTCGTGAAAGCACTCGATCTTATCCTCCGCGGAGTCGAGCATTTCCAGAGTCATCTCCACCGGGGGAGGGGGAATATCATCGATCACGGACAAGAAGACTATCCGAAGCCAAATGGAGCCGATCGAGAGAGGAGATCCTATACGAGTCAAGAGCTCGTGCAACATCGTGTCGCATTGGTCATCCGTAAGATTAGGGTTCACCAAGCACACGGCAAAAATTTCCTCAATAGGCACTTCCCATGGTTGCCGGCGAGCATGTGGGGATTATAAGACATTGCTCTTCTTTGTTAAAATGATTCTCTGAAAATGAGAGAGAAAAGAAGCATTGCTTCAGATTATGAAGGCAGACATTCAAGTCTAGGCACAGAAAATGTTGTGTATGATGGAACTATTTCCAAGCTCTGGGGAAAAGAAGTTTGACTAGGAAAAGCGGAGAAGGAAGGTGAAAAGACACCTTCAGTAATAAGGAAGCGCCTCACGTGCAAAGCACGAGAGCGCTGAGCGCCAAGAGCGCCAGCGCCATGAATAAAAGACTCTGAGGCAGCGCATCACATGGAAAGCACGAGAGCGCTGAGTGCCAGCGCTAAAGAGTCAAAGACTCTGATGCAGCGCTCACGTACAAAGAACGAGAGCGCTAGCATCAAGTGCGCCAGCGCCAAGAGTCAAAGACTCTGATGCAGCGCTCACGTGCAAAGCACGAGAGCGCTAGCGCCAAGTGCGCCAGCACCAAGAGTCAAAGACTCTGATGTAGCGCTCACGCGCAAAGCACGAGAGCGCTAGCGCTGGAACTAAATGTTTCCCACCCTTGGATCAAAGATCCAACAAAAATGATTAAAAATCATCAAATTACCACAATAAAATTCTGTTAAGGAAATACTCCTTAGAATCTTTCCAAACAGGAAAGATTGTGCTTTGTAAATCAGAGCATCGTTGGATCAAAGATCCAATGGTGATTAAAAATCACCAAGATACAGAATAAGTTCTGTATGGGAGAATATTTTCTCAATCTTGTTAAAAACAAGAAAATTGTTTTCTGTAAAACAGAAGCCCTAGGATCAAAGATCCAATGGTGGGGAAACATCCCCGTATCAATCAGAAAAAGATTACCTTAACTGATCAGCCTCCACTATATAAAGGACCCAAGACTTCAAGTCTTAAGAGAGGAACCCCCCACAAACTTTGAAAAATTTCAGAGAGAAGAGCAAGCTCTCGGAAGAAGAAGAATTTCTTAAAGGTAAATAAAATAGAGAGATCAAAGTATCTCATCAGATGAAGAGGAACTTAGTTTCTTTTTCTAGATCATAGATCTATGAGATAGACGTCTTTCACAAAAGCGATCATAACATCTTATCATAAAAAAAGGGGAAAAAGAATTCAATTCTCTTAAGATCACAGATCCATAAAGGCAAAGCCCTTTCACAAAATATAAGAGATTGTAACATCTCCTATTAAAATAAGAACTTTGTTCTTAGACCTACGAGACAAAGTCTCCTATAAACGAGAATTTAATTCTCGGAGCGCAAAACTGATCAAAACTGCCTAAAAAGAGCATTAACGCTCCAATTTAAAGAAGCGCCTTAGCGCTCCAAGACTGGCGCACAGCGCCGCAGCGCTCCTAACGCTCAAATTTAAAGAAGCACCTTAGCGCTCCAAGACTAGCGCATAGTGCCGCATCTCTCCTTGCGCTCCAATTTAAAAAAGCGCCTCAGCGCTCCAAGTCTGGCGTTCAGCGCCAAGTGCTCCAAGCACAATTTTAAAAAGAAGCGCCCAGCGCTCCCAGCGCTATTTTAAAAGAAGCACTCAGAGCTTCCAGGTTGACGTTCAGCGCCAAGCGCACCACATGCTCCTCACGTGGGCGCTATTTTATAAAGAGCGCTCTGCACTCATTGACTGGCGCTCAGCGCTAAGCGCGCCACGTGCTCCTCACGTGTGCGCTATCTTATAAAAAGCGCCTTAGCGCTCTAAGTCTGGCGCTCAGCGCCAAGCGCGCCACGTGCTCCTCACGCATGCGCTGAGAGAACATAAACTGTTCTTTAAATAAAGCCCCCAGAGCCATAATGAGTGCTAAACACTCAACTAAAGACAAAAAGGTTATCAGAACCCAAACCGATGCTCAGCATTGTTAAATGAAAAATGGATGAGCTTAATTAAATGTCCAACATTTTAACTGAGTGGGCTGAGCCCAAGTTGGCCACAGATCCATAATGTAGATTAATTGAGCCCATATGCTTATAAATCTTTTTTTAACTGATCGTAGTCCCAAACTTGACTACAGATCTCCCAACCAACATTGGTTCAAGGGTACATCTCTTCATACCTTTGATATATGTCGTTGTAATTCTTTAACGTCTTCAGAGAGATGGAGGGTCCCAATAACCAATAACTTTTGGTGCATCTCCAAACGGTTGAACCAAAACCACACAGACTATAACGTCTATAAACTGGACTATGATATCCTTAAACTTTATAGACTGTGGGATCCTTAAACTCATGGACTATGATGTCCTTAAACTTTATGGACTGTGAGGTCCTTAAACTTATAGACTATGATGTCTTTAAACTTTTCAGACTATGATGTCTTTAAACTCTATGGACTATGATGTCCTTACACTTATGGACCGCAATATCCCTAAACTAAAAGCCCAAATGCTCTTTTATTGGATTTAAATGATCATGTTGAGTAGATCTTAGTCTAAAATTAGACCAATGTATCCTCAACAAACGTTTAATTTGATCTTAGTCTCAAATGAGATTAACGATCCTTAAACCCAACCCAAACCCAAATCTAAGAAAATACGGATTTGGACTAATCCACGCCCTACGGGCGACAATATAAATTAGTCTCTGTATACAATCCACGGGTAATCAAAAACAAAACAAACACACACGATACGAAGTGACCATCTGGAGAAGGAGAAAGTGGTTACCGCGATGTGGTAGCGTAATTTACTGCAGGGGCTTGCGCCTGCAGGGAAAAGCGTCCCCACAATCAAAACCCCCTCAAACGAGGGGGAATCTGACGAAGTTTGGTACAACAGTGGCATCCGTCTAAACCTCTGATACACGGTGCCATAAATCAACTTGGCATCTTCGGAGAGGTGGACGGATAAAACCAAATAGCATCTGCCCCCAAATTCAGGCGAGACGAACCTACGCGGTCCCGTCTCCCGTATTCGGCGGTAAACACCTGCCTACTGCCACCACTATTTAAACCCCTCCTTCAGACAATTCAAGTAAGTCGTTTTCCACTCACTAAGCCGTTACTCTGCTCGGATTTCCTCCCTAACTTGACCGTCGGAGGGTCCTCGGTAGTACAACCACCCCGGGACTTCCTTGCAGGTAGTTCGGCAGTAACAACCTCAAACCCATTGAGATCCATACGATTTAGGAGCCAGCCTCCAGATCCAATCTCAGTCGTCCATCGCCGCCATCAGCAGATCAACGGAAGGTAACATCTTGACGCGATCCAACCCACGTAAGATGGCGCCGTCTGTGGGAAACTCCTTGATTCCATAAAAAAAAAAGTTCATCTTCCGATCTCAACCCAATGGCGAGCGGTCACCATGACGATCCAAGCACTAGTCGTCGCCTCCCCCACAACGGAGGCGCGGACGAATCTCCTCCTCCGAACGCCATCAACGCCCCAGCCGCCCGGATAGACCAACTCGCGTCGGTCGTGGACGTGCTCATTCGTGTCCAAACGGCGGGCCAAACTCCCCAGGTCGCCGCTCCCCCACCTCGGGAACGGGACCCCTACAGGGGGAGAGAAAACTCTGCTCACGTCGGCACTGCCGACCACCGCCTTGCCCTCTCCAACAGTCGCAGGTCCCTCGGGCCGACCTATTTGACTTCGAGGTCTCACGTCCTAAAGCTCCGCCCCGAGTCTCGTCGCACCCCTGTCCCTCCTGAAGCGGTGGAGGTTAACTCGCCTGCTCCCAGGCACGACCAGCACCCCCTCCTTCGATGGGGTCGCGCACGCGAGACTCGCTACGGCAGCTCAAAAACGACCTCGCCAGGAGACCTAAGGGACCTCGCCGAAAGGAACCGAGGCTCTTCAAGAATCATGGTCATGTCAGCAGGGGGTCCGTCGAGCACCCATGAGACTCGGCACCCCGCGCCGGCAGCGGAGGCCAACAACCGCCCGAAAAAGAAGGCCAGGGATAACAAGCTGATCATTTTTTACGACGAGGACTTTCACGGCATATCCCTTCCCCACAACGACCCTCTGGTGATCACGGCTCGATTCCACAAATACGAGGTGCACAGGATACTGGTCGACTCGGGTAGCTCGGCGGACATTCTCTTCTACGACTGCTTTCAACGCATGGGGCTCACCCTAGCAGACCTAAGGCCGACCTCCCACGTCCTTTCAGGGTTCACCAACCACTCCGTCCCATGCGGAAGGGGTAGTCACTCTGCAGTTTAACGTCAGGGAGGCCGGCCGCACGCGAACATTACTCATGGAATTCATCGTAGTAAGAATCCCATCGGCCTACAACATCCTCCTCGGCAGCCCAACGCTGAACACCCTCCGGGCCCAGATATCGACCTACCACCTGGCGATGAAGTTCCCTCTCGATCAAGGCGGGATAGGTCGGGTCTATGGGGACAAGCGGATTGCAAAGGTATGCTTCACCGCAACATCTTCGTCCGAGCAGCTAGCCGACGATATCGAGGGTGAAGGCGACATCAGGGGTTCTCTGGGCACTCGAGACGAGCAAATAGAGGTCCGAGGAACCCCGGTCGAACCGCTGACAGAGATCCCCCTGATAGAAGGGAACGACGAAAAGATCGTTCAGATCGGATCGCTTCTGACAAGAACTCAGCGAGATGACCTGGTTAATTTCCTCAGGAACAACTCCGACTTTTTCGCCTGGGCGCCTGCTGACATGCCTGGGATCGACCCCAAAATCATATCTCACATGCTCAGGGTTGATCCTACGGCCCGACCCGTCAGGCAGAAAAAGCGAAGCTTCTCCCCGGTCAAACAGAAGGCTATCGAAGATGAGGTGGATCGGCTCCTCGCCGCCAACTTCATTCGGAATGTACCTTATTTGGAGTGGCTGGCGAACGTAGTGCTGGTCAAGAAGTCAAGCGGGAGGTGGCGTATGTGCGTCGACTTCACCGACCTCAATAAGGCATGTCCCAAAGACAACTATCCCCCCCGAGGATAGATCAGCTCGTTGACAGCTCGGCTGGCCATGAGCTGTTGAGCTTTATGGATGCCTTCTCCGGCTATAATCAGATCCGTATGAATCCGGCAGACGAAGATCTTACCGCATTCACAACGGACTGGAGGGGTATACTGCTACAAGGTGATGCCCTTCGGCCTCAAGAGCACCGGAGCTACGTACCAATGATTGGTCAACCGCATGTTCAAGCCACATATCGGCAGGAACATGAAAGTTTACGTCGACGATATGCTCGTCAAATTAGTCTCGTCGACCGACCACGCCAAAGACCTGGGCGAGGCCTTCGGAGTACTCCGCAAGTTCAAGATGTAGCTGAACCCCGCAAAGTGCGCATTCAGGGTCACCGGGGGAAATTCCTCGGTTTCATGGTCACCCACCGTGGAATCGAAGCTAACCCAGAAAAAATCGACGCTAACCTCAACATGACCGCGCCCAGGACCAACGTCGAGATCAGGCGACTAATAGGGCGGGTAGCCGCGGGCCGTTTCATGTCGAGGTCTGGGGAGAAGTGCCTCCCATTCTTCAAAGCTCTAAGGAAGATCCCAAGGTTCGAGTGGTCAGAGGAGTGCCAGGCCTCCTTTGACCAATTAAAGAGGCACCTTGCGACGCCGCCGCTGCTCACCCGACCAGTTGAAGGAGACGAGCTATCACTGTATCTGGTGGTATCCGACCAAGCAGCAGGCTCAGTTCTTGTCCGAGAAGTCGACGGAGTGTAGAAGCCGGTGTACTACATGAGCCACGTCTTCAAAGACGCAGAAACGAAGTACCCAGCCATAGAGAAGATCGTCCTGGTGCTCATCGTGGCCTCAAGGAAGCTACGACACTATTTCCAGGCGCGCACCATCCTCATTCTTACCGAGCACCCGTTGGAGGCTATCCTCGCGTCACCCGAATCCTCGGGCCGCTTAGAGAAGTGGAGATGGGAACCGTCACAAATCGACATAAAATACCGCCCGAGGCAGGCCATCAAAGCACAGGTCCTGGTCGATTTTATCGTCGAGTGCACCATTCCCAGTAAGGAGCCGGAGTCCGCGCCGACCCACGCGGCTCAACCCTCGATCGAGAGGGGACCTGACTCAACCCCTGAGTGGATTATTTACATCGACGGGTCCTCGACCGAGGAAGGCTGTGGAGCCGGCCTCATCATTCGAGGCCCGAACGAGGCAGAAATGGAGTATTCTCTGAAGCTCGGGTTCAAGGCCTCAAACAACGCGGCAGAATACGAGGGCCTGCTAGCCGGACTTCGCATGGCTTCCGGGCTGAGGCTGAAAACGATTCGGATTCGCAGTGACTCGGCCCTAGTCGTTTGCCAAGTGACCGGCCATTTCGAAGCCCGGGAACCTCTAATGGTGAAGTATATCGCCGAGGTAAGAAGACTTTGGAAGAACTTCGACGAGGTCCAGGTAGAGCAAATACCCAAGCAGCTCAATGCTCAAGCCGATGCCCTGAGTAAGCTGGTTTCATCCTAGTCGGCCAACAACAAGCGATCTATCCTCTTCGAGACCCTGCCACGGCCCAGCGTGGAAGACGAGGCGACAATGCTTCATATGTACACAGCCCAGGAAGAGGACCGAGACTGGAGGAAGCCCCTCGTAGAATTCCTGAAGGAAGGCACGCTCCCAGAAGATCGAAAAACAGCCCGCCGTCTCCGAGCCAAAGCCCGTCACTTCATCTGGAGCAATGGGAACCTTTACAAGAAGTCTTTCACTCAACCCTTGCTCCAGTGCGTCGACCCCCGCGAAGCCGACTATGTCCCCCGCGAAATCCACGAAGGGGTCGGCGGCGCACACCAAGGGGCCCGCACCTTGATCCAAAAGACACTGCTCCAGGGGTACTACTGGCCAACTATTCACCAAGACGCCCAGAAGCTCGTTAGAAGATGCAAAAGTTGCCAACTCCACAGGAGCATACCTCGCCTTCTAGCCACCGAGCTGACCGCCCTTACCTCCCCGTGGTCGTTCGCCCAGTGGGGATTGGACATGATAGACCAGTTCCCTACCGGTACGGGCGGGCACAAGTATGTCCTCGTCGCGGTGGATTACTTCACGAAATAGATTGAGGCCATCCCCATCAGGAAACCGGATGCCACCACGACCATCAAGTTCCTGTACAACAACGTGATACCGGTTCGGCATCCCGAGGTGTATCATCACTGACCACGGAACAAACTTCGAGGATGAGAAAGTGAAGGAATTTTGCAATGAGTATCACATCCTCATGAAGTTCACCGCGGTTGCGCATCCCCAATGCAACAGGCAAGCCGAAGCCGCTAATCGGGACATCCTCCGAGATCTCCGGACCCGCCTAGAAGGACGCCAAAGCATTTGGGTCGAGGAATTATCCCGAGTCTTATGGGCCCTGCGCATGTCAAAGAAGACCCCCACCGGGGAAACCCCTTTCAGCCTCTGCTACGGGACTGAGGCAATAGTCCCAGCGGAGACGGGCTGCCCAGTCACCGAGTCGAACACTTCGACGACGAAGCCAACACAACAGCTCTCTGGACCAACCTAGATATCTTGTTGGAGAAGCGAGGCCGGGCTCAGATCAGGGCTGCCGCTTATCGACAGCAAACCTCCCGATACTACAATGCGCGAGTCAAGCACCGCTTCTTCAAGACCAGAGACCTAGTCCTGAGGCGAAACGAGTTCGTCGATCAAAGCAGGCTGCATAAGTTTTCCCCCAAATGGGACGGCCCCTTCCTCGTCTCCGAGATCCTTCCCGGCGGAGCCTACCGATTGCAAGACGCGGACGGACGCAAGTTTCCACGGCCTTACAACGCTGAGAAACTCAAGCTATACCGGTGAAGGGAATATCCACGAGTGTGCATTTCTTCTTTCACAAGAACAATGTAAACTCTTCTAAAGTCCTTTCTATTTAATAATACGAAGGGAACGCTAAAACGTTGCGGAAAGAAGAATTTTATTCATTCAAAAAGTACTATGGGCTCCTCAGCCTTACAAAAAAGAGGTCACAACAGAGGTGGAACGGGATCAAAGAAGTACTTCTGGTGGCGCTCAGAGTAGATTTCAGTCAGCCAGGCCCTAGCCGTTGCAACCCGCTCCTGCCGACGCTGCACGCGGGCCTAGGACGTTATCAAAGTCCTCGCCAAGAGGCACCGAGCAGCTTCACTGCTCGGACCATCCTTAGCAGGCCTCTTACGGCTCCTCCCGCATTAAGGATCGAAGCCCTCATCAAGAGGCAGCCGAGCGGCTTCCCTGCTCAGTCATCCTTGGCTGGTAACTCCTTACCCTCAACACCAGGGATCAAAGCCCTCACCAAGAGGCGGTCGTGCGGCTACCCTGCTCGGCTATCCCTGGCTAGTAACTCCTTACCCTCAACGCCAAGGACCAAAGCCCTCATGAGGAGGCGACCGAGCGGCTACCCTGCTCGGTCATCCCTGGCTGGTAACTCCTTACCCGCAACGTCAGGGATCAAAGCCCTCATCAGGAGGCGGCCGAGCAGCTACCCTGCTCGGTCATCCCTGGCTGGTAACTCCTTACCCTCAACACCAGGGATCAAAGCCCTCATCAAGAGGCAGCCGAGCGGCTACCCTGCTCGGCTATCCCTGGCTGGTAGTTCCCTACCCCACGACGCCGGGGATCAAAAGCCCTCACTAAGAGGCAGTCGAGCGGCTACCCTGCTCGGCTATTCCTGGCTGGTAGTTCCCCACCCCATGACGCCGGGGATCAAAATCCCTCGCCAAGAGGCACCGGGCAGTAACCCTGCTCGGCCCGTCCTTAAGGATAAGAGCCCTCGCCAAGAGACACCGGGCAGTAACCCTGCTCGGCCCGTCCTTAGTAGGCCTCTTACGGCCCTACCCGCGCTAAGGATCAAAAGCCCTCGCAAGAGGCAACCGGGCATGCCCTTGCTCGGTTATCCCTGGCTGGTAGGTTCCTACCCCAAAATGCCAGGGATCAAAGCCCTCGCCAAGAGGCACCGGGCAGTAATCCTGCTCGGCCCATCCTTAAGGATCAAAGCCCTCGCCAAGAGGCACCGGGCAGTAACCCTACTCGGCCCGTCTTTAGTAGGCCTCTCACGGCCCCACCCGCGCTAAGGATCAAAGCCCTCGCTAAGAGGCACCAGGCGGTAACCCTGCTCGGCCCGTCCTTAGTAAGCCTTTCACGGCCCCACCCACGCTATGGATCAAAAGCCCTCGCCAAGAGGCAACCGGGCCCGCCCTTGCTCGGTTATCCCTGGCTGGTAGCTCCCTACCCCACAACGCCAGGGATCAAAGACCTCATCAAGAGGCAGCCGAGCGGCTACCCTGCTCGGCTATCCCTGACTGGTAACTCCTTAACCACAGCGCCGGAGATCAAAGCCCTCACCAAGAGGCAGCCGATCGGCTACCCTGCTCGGCTATCCCTGGCTGGTAGTTCCCAACCCCACGATGCCAGGGATCAAAGCCCCATCTACCATGCTCGGTCATCTGTAGCTGGTGTTACTAACCACCGACGCTACGGCCCGAGCCTTCGCCATGAGGCCATCCACGCCTGCGATCCCAACCTCGACTTCAGGGCCATGGAGATACCGTCTCCCCACCGGTTTGCACACTTAGCAAGTGAATAGATTCAACTCGACGTGTGATCGCTAGACGAAAAACAGGCTTAACACGAAGGCAATACTGTGTAAATACAAGCGTTTACCGACAAAGGAAAATACGCGCGCAAATATTACTTAAAAAAGTTTTTATTCACAAAGCCAAAAGTCTTTACAAGGGTATTTTAGGCTCCCCAGCCTTATCAAATTACTCGGAGGCTTACAAAAAGAGATAGGAGGAAAAGCCAAAAAGTTCAGGCCCCCAAGCCCGGCCTAGACCTCACCTCCCTCATCACCATCGGCCGGAGGCACGACCACTGAAAGTGGGACCCGAGCACGGAGCTCATCATTGGCCAACCCCGAAAACTGATCCTTGACGGCATCAAGAGCTTTGTTCCATGCAATGGCGGAGGCCTCGCCGAGGTCGACGTAAAACTGGTCCGACCCCTTGTAATCAGTCACTGCCTTCCTAGCCCGAATCTCGGTAACCTTCGCTGCCTGAAGCGCCGCCTCGGCATCCCGTCTGTTGGCATCCCTCGCCCTCTTCATGGCTGCAAAGCGATCGACCAGTTCCACCAACTTTGCCTCGATGACTCGGTGGGACTCATTTAGGCGGTGATAGGACTCCCGGCATTTTAGACGGTGAGCTCCGCGGCGGCCGATCGGGCTTCAAGGACGACCATCCTCTCCCTCTCCAGACGCAGCTCAAGTCGCAGATCCTCGGCCTTCGAAGAAGACTCTCCCGCCGGCCTCGTAGCATGGATATCCCCCTCGGCCTCCATGCGAGTAATGAGGGCGCAGTGCTGAAGGATCTGGCGAAAAACAGCAAAGAGACTTAGAGACGCTCGAACTGAAGAAAGGGCGCTCGAAATAACACATGAGGGAGTACATACCTACACCGCCTCCTGAGCTATAGCCGTCATTTGGGCCCTCAGGGTCCCCCGTGGAATCTTGCCCCCGGCCGACTCTTCCATACCAGCAAGCAGGCTGGCAGCAACGGAAAGCCCAGACGGGGCTACGAAACGGACGTCCCCCTCCTGCACAGGAATCCCCTCAGGAATCTCCGTCGGTGGCGCGCGAGAGACCATCCTCTTCCGCTTAAGAGGAACCTCGTCTTCGTCCTCTCCTGCATCCCTCGTCCGAAACTCGGGAACCCGTGGACGCTTTTGGCCGCCGCCAGGGCAATCATCAGGAGCTCGTGACGAGGCAGATGGCCCCGCCGCCGGTGTGCATTTGGTGCGGGGCCCGGGTCAGCCAGAGGCGTGGCCGCACCGCCGGCCCCCCTCCGGGACAGAGCACCGAGGGCACCAGGAGTCCTGGATCGATCCATTTGTCCTGCCAAAGAGAGAGGCAAGCTCGACTCAGAAGGAGAAGAAGCAGCAGAAAGAAAAGGAAGAATCTACGGGGTGCTCTCTAAACTCTACCCGAACTATTTCTACGGACTCTTCAGAAGAAGACCTCTAACCTGATTGAGAGAATGGGTCCTCGGAAGGGGAAACGCAGAGATCCGTCCTAAAAAGAGAGCGCCGAGCTAACAAGACCAAAGATGAGGAAATTATGAAGAGGATTGGGCCCTCATGTGGACCCCACCTCTATTTATAGCAGCCGGCGTAACACATCCAACGGCGACAGTCGTCTCTCGCCAAAACGACTCTTCGCACTCAACGGCCGCCATCGCTCCACCTGTCATGCGCAAATTGGTCGCACCTGATTTGTACGAGATTTTGTGATCAAAGAATTATTAACCGCAATCAAGAACGGTGTCGCTTGGTAGCTAGCCGGTGAGTACGGGTTGGTCCATAGGGATTTTGTGTATTCTCAATTTTTTCTAACAAGTTAATTCCAGACGGTGTTGGATTGATTATCACTAAAAACTAAGGTTGATCTAGACTAGGATTAAAACCTTGCTAGGGCTAGGTTTAAGTTAAGTTTGGAAAGTCAATATTCATCACCACTTTCTATGCCCTAATTAAGAGCTATTAGGTGTTATGGTAATAATTAATAAAGTGGATTAGTACCATCAGCAAGAAACTAGGATTCTTCCTCTAGGTTCTTGTCCTTCCTTTCTTAATTCTTACCCTAACCTCCATGGAAAACATATACAACCAGTCTTTTAAACTACGGTATCACCGCTAGCTCGTGGGATAGGGTGCCGTAGTGAGCGGTGTGTGTATGTATGCATGGAGTCCTATAAAAATATGTAATGGGCAAGAAAGGGGTGAGAGATTTTCATCTCTCAAACCTCTCCTATTCCTAACCCTGACAAGTGAGGATCTACTCAGTCATTAGGGAAATAATTAAAAGTGCTAAACTAATTAATTAGGGCATATAATAAAATCTATATTAGGGCAGAAAGGAATTTAAGAACTAGGGCATAGAAATATAAATCTTATTTTATTTGATGGCTCTCTTCAAACATTTACACCGAATTAAAATTCTGAATAGATGAATAAAAAGAGGCATACCTCAAAAAAGAGGTTTAGGGCTTCTATTTATAGATCATAGAAACCCTAGGGTTACATTCGCTTCACATCTGCATTTACAATTTTACCCTAAAGAAGCCTAGTCAACGCACCGCCCCACCGACAAAAATTGCACCGACACGTGCTCCATATGGCCGCTGATCCGCGGCCAGAAGGCATGTTTGGCCGCGGTTCCGCGGCCATGTTGAGGGCTTGTTGGCTGCATTTTTCTGGGTTTCTTCTAGCTGCATTTGGCTTCTTGTTTCTTTTCTTGGTTTCTCAGATTGTCTTCTAGTTTTCTTCCAGATTTCCACAGTGCATATTGTCGTGGACTTTTTACCCTTTTCTTCGTGTCGAAGTCTTGAACCTTGCGCTGCCTTTGTACTTTGTGAACTTGTTCATTGATCTTCATTGTCCCTTAAACTGTAGGCATGATCAAGATTCTTCCATTTGTCGGTCGTAGTCTCACTTTTGTATCATCTTTTCATTATTTTCACTGTTTTGTTCCGAGAACCTGTAACCTGCAACTATATAGCAGACATGGATCAAAAGCACATGTTTATTTGTAAAATGAATAAGAATGGGGAATATAATAATGCAAAATTATGATATGAACAGCACCCATCATGCGCAGGAAACCTGCGGCCCGTCGCATCAACCAACCAACACCCGACACGTGGGCTGTCACTTCGGTGATTGTACGCACAATCCGACGCATCCTCTTTAATACGAGATCTGGCCCCTGATCCGCTGACACCACCAAGAGAATACGACAGATTGCCCGGAAACACGCCATGACATCTTCGAAAATGAGCTCACCTCGGGTGAGCCGGCAGACCACCCTCGACCCGACCAGTAAACTGGCCAGGACGAGAGTGGGGGGCTAATGAAGATGCTCGATATCGGTGATCTCCCGGATCATGACACGTGGCAAATGACGTGTCCCAGAGCATGTAAGAAAGGACCCACAGTGGCCGACCAGGCCGCTCCTATGCCCTTCCTACAGGCAACCTTTGGCTCATCTCCGAGCCCCCTGCACAACTGGCCTCCTCGGCCCTCTCAGCTCGCCTCCGAGCCTCCTGCACATTTGGCCACCTCGGCCCTCTCAGCTCGCCTCCGAGATCTAGCAGAACAAAGATAGCTCGGCCTCCCGCTCGTTCCCGAGCTCTCCCGCCGAGCTCATCTTCCTCGATCTCATCGACCGACCAACGACACCACTCGCAAGCGCAACAGCCATCCCGCGAATCTATTTGTTGGTCGAAGTCTCACTTTTGTAGCGTCTTTTCATCATTTTCACTGTTTTGTTCCGAGAACCTGTAACCTGTAACTATGTAGCAGACATGGATCAAAAGCACCTATTTATTTGTAAAATGAATAAGAATGGGGAATATAATAATGCAAAATTATGATATGAACAAATACCCCCAAACTTATCTTTTGCTCTTCCTCGAGCAAAACTAGTTTTATTCTTGAAAAAACCTAGCCTCACTTTCGCAGGGAAACGCGATTGCACTGAGCTCGTACAACAAGCCGTTAAACATCTAGGTGTCCCTAGTAAGAGGAGTGTTGTCTCCTGAGGGTTTTCAGCTGATACTACGCACAAAATCCTATCAATTCGATCTATTGACTTTTATTCTCTAATTAGGTTTTCTAACAAGAAACTCTATTATCTTTAACTCAGAAATTATCAACCCGTATTTTTCACACTTCCTTATCATTTAACTTAAGATTATATATGTTTTGTAGATTTATTTAGCTTTTAGCATCTTTTGAGTTTTTCTTCTAGGGTTCCATCTCAACTTAGGAATTTTTATCATCTCTACTAAAGATATAAGTCCTATTTTTCATTCCTATCTCTTACCTAAACCCCAATCACATACCCCAACGTGTGTGTATATATCACCCCTACACTTGGAAATTCAAATCAAGCTATTATACTCTTGTCCATTGTCCAAAGTACTTTTTAATTGGTGACTTTTTAGATGAAATTTGCTCACACATCTTTCATGCGACCGTTAATACTTCTTGATGTACCAACGACCGATTACAAAATGTGTTTGCACATTAAAACATAATTCCTAGTCTTGTAACACCTGAGGCTTTAGCAGTGACTCCCAAACCAGTTGGTCTAAGGCACTAGGTGATAAAGCACCCTCGCTAAATATTTTTTATATTAATGCAGCCTTAAGTAATTACAAAAACCAGTGTTCATTTTTTTTTATCTCTTTATTCACACTTGTATTTTTATTTTATTTTTCTTCGTACTAAGGACTTTTAGACAAAAGCATTTCAAGGTCTTCTATACTATTCCAAGTTTCAAGGTTCGTGTTTGTGCAATTTGTAGGGTTTATATTTTCAGAATTTAGACTTAAGCTTAGGAATTATTTTTCAGACCTACACTTCAAGAAAAATTTCAATACTCTTCCCTTATTTTGACTTAGCCCAAGAAGTGAACTCAAAATTTGCCTATTAAGTAAACTACAAGGACATATATTTTCTACCGTTAAATTTTAAGAAAGGTTATTTTTAGGGTTTTTAATTTACTAAGTCTAGGATCTAGTTTTTCCTAGCTAGTTAACCGTCTTGTCAAAATTAAGTCAATTATTGCCTAAATTGAACTTTTCAATTTTTAAAATTTTTAAAATTTTTAAAATTTTTCAATTTTTTATGGGTTTTAAAATAAGTATGCAAATGCAAAATTATACATATGAATGCAAAGGAAGAAAGCTTACCGAGCACACCCCCAAACTTAAACTTGACAGTGTCCTCACTGTCAGGCTACACCAAGAGGGTCAAAATTGTCGGCACTCCCCTGTTTATTTATTTATAGTTTTTTTTTGTAAAAAATAAAATAAATTAAAAAAACAAAATATATACAAAAAGCCCCCCCCCCCAAACATAAGTGTGACAGTGTTTCCACTGTTTTAAGCGTTTAAAGTTCAGAGTCAGGGAGGAGAAAAATCAAACTATACAAGGCCTTACACATGCCAAAGGTTAGCACCAACCATTCAAAAATTTTATCGTGATAATGGTAGGGTTGGTGAAAGAATGGAGTGTAGAGAAAAGAAATGAGAATTACACGAGACCGTGTGGAGATAGAGGCGGTATACGGTCTTGATAGAGGAAGAGAATGGCGGAAGAGAGAAAGAAGTGTAGAACGAACTTGTGGATGTAAATTGAGTGAATAAATTAGCACAAATTGTGATGACCGATGTGTTAAAAGTGATTGTGCTAATTTATCATCCCATCGAGAAATGGGGTCAAATCCCTCAAGATTCGCAAGAAAACATGGGTACGTTGAACTTGGTAAACCATCCACTGAACATGGAAGCGTGACGAATTCTTGCACGGTCGAAACGATAGAAAGGACGAAGGGGAGTGATTTAGGGATAGTCTTATTCTCACCTAAGTAAGCGTATGTAAGGTGAGACGGCAACAGCTTGAGTTCGAGGTTCAGAGGTGAAACAATTGAAGGTGAGATTGGTGAAACTGTCTCGAACTCGAAGGATTCCATCAATGGTTCGAAATGACTGTAAGCAACCGAGTCTGATGGTTCAACTAACTCATCTGAAAATTCAAAGGACTCAAACTCGGGCGGTGAGTCTTCAAAATCGTCCACAAAAGTGAAACACTCATAATCGTTATCGGTTGCGAGAACTGTGTCAGATTCAAGGAGGAACGCACTATTGGCGTCAAAAGTGTTGTGATCGAACATAAATTTTTCAAGCTCACAGTCCTCCAGCGTAATCTTTTGCATGGTCGGAACGATGGAAAGGATGAAGGGGGGTGATTTAGGAAGTATAACAGTTAAAGGTTTAGGAGGATGAATTGGAAAATCCGACACATCAAACAAAACCGGTTCATCCTCAATACTCTCCTCAATACTATCATCATAATTCTCCTCAAAAGTTATCTCATCCATGCAATTATCATCAAAATCAAGACACATATGAAGTTCGGGAGAAACATTTAATGACTCGGGATGATGAATTGGAGAGAAAAATTCAGTCAAATCTGCGGGTTCATCATCCAAAATATTCCCTGCGTCAATATCCTCAATCAAGTGAAAATTAATCTTTTTTGGACACCTCATCAAAAGCATGGATATTTATCAATTCAGGTTCTAGATTGGAGGTGTAGAGATCGAAAGGATTGGTGATGGTTTCACTCGAAAGGGACCGTTCACAATCTGGCAAATCAAGCACTACAAAGTCGCACAACTCATTAAACGTCTTATTTTCAACTGGTGAATCATTTGGGATACTTGATAGATATTCAAAATCGAAGTTGTGGGATTCAATTGGTGATGGGTAGGTTTGATTTGGAAGGGTGCACAGCTCACTCTCTCCACTCAAATTCTCAATCTGTCCAACCGCCTCGTCATACATTGGAATTTTTGGAGCTAGTTGGAAACTAGCTACCGGGTCACTAGGTTGCATAAGGGCGGCAATGGACGCATCCAAATTCCTCATCTGTTAGTTTGTCGCTACAATATAAGCTTCCAACGACTGTTCCAGACTAGACATGGGTTGTGAAGGGGTTCCAGTAAAAGATTCAAAATTGTTTGGATACGTGAAACTCCCAAATGGTTGTGTAGAAGCGATATCTAGGGAAGGTGCGAAAATCGGGTAGGACTGGTAGGAATTGAATGATTGGACAGGAGTAGGATCAACATTTGGATAAAAAGATGACTGGACTTGTTGATCCCAAGAACTAGAAGTGTTGAAAGGAGTGAAAGATCGGTTACGAGATTGTTCAATATGTTCAGCAAGAGACATGGGTTTCGGAGTTACAACAGGACTTGAAGAAAGAGTATCAACGTAAGAAGGTGGTGAAGGTTGAAACGGTTGATACAAAGTGGATTGCGGAGTCCAGCTGTTTCTCCTAGACTCTTCTATTCGATCTTTCAAAGAAATTTTGGGCATGGAGGGGTCGTCCGTAATTCGACCAAAACAATTCGCGTAGGAAGCAATGTTTGGATGAGGGTACCAAAGTTCAGCAAGAGTTTTGGGAGGTGGGGTACCCATGATGTAAGAAAGAAAAACAATGTAGGGTGCAAGTGGGGTGCAAAGGATTTCTTAGCGACAAGTGGCAAGTTTTTGTAAAAAAAAAATTTCCTTTTTTGTGTTTTTTTATAAGGAGCTTTTTGCAAAAAGATTTTTAATAAAAGGCTTAGACACACGTTCAATCAATCATAAATGCACAATCAAGCCTAAATCTAGGGTCACCTAGGTCAGCTAGACAGCTCCTAACTGTTCCAAAGGGCTAGATGTAAGGATCTCAAACCTCCTCTTCACCGCCAATTGTGGCCAGGTAAGCACAAGTAGAGAAAGGAGGGATTCGCTTACGAATCACGGTGAGACGGGCCTTTTAAAGTTACCTTTCCCTACCTGTCTAGCCTAGGAACCACAAAGTCAGGTTAGGATCAACGGTCGATGCCTACAACTAGTCCTTGTCCTATTGAGCGCGAAGTCCTTAGGGCTGAGTCTAATCTTTTTTAATTAACTTGATGGTCAATGCAATATGCTTTATGTGATTTTTGGGGTCCTGGGAAGGGTAATGAAATCCCCACCCAATCTGGATTGGTGTAAAAAGCCCCTTAAAGTCAAATAAAAATATGCAAAGCAGTAAACACAATCACTTGCAAACAAATTTTTTTTTTAGCGCGGCGCAAAGAATCCTACACAAGATCAAGTTATTGGAGAAGGGGAGAATTTTTTTTTGGCGCAAAGAATCCTGCAGGAAATTTTTACAGAGGAGATATCAGGGGGTTCAGAGAAGAAAAGGAGGCTTACAGAGAGGATTTGGTCTGCTGACGTCAGCAGACCGGCGGTTCCGCAGTCAAAGACGGGTCAATATAGCGGAAGCGCAGTCAGTCTGTCTATTCAGATCTCCAAATCTTTTCTGTTGCTCTGTTATGGTATTCCTCTGTTGTTCAGATCTGCTGTTTTCTGTTTCGATCTCTGGATTTTTCCAGATCTGAATTTGTTCTTCGATCCTGCACATTTCAAACGAAAACACCCTTCAAAGAATAACAAGATGATAAATTTTTTTATATTTTTATATTTTTCAGTTTTTATGATTTTTCAACTTTTATATTAACCCGAAATTACAAAAAGAAAATAACTACGCCATCCCCGGCAACGGCGCCATTTGATTTGTATGAGATTTTGTGATAAAAGAATTATTAACCGCAATCAAGAACGGTGTCACTTGGTAGCTAGCCGGTGAGTACGGGTCGGTCCACAGGGATTTTGTGTATTCTCAGTTTGTTCTAACGAGTTAATTCCAAACGGTGTTGGATTGATTATCACTAAAAACTAAGGTTGATCTAGACTAGGATTAAAACCTTGCTAGGGCTAGGTTTAGGTTAAGTTTGGAAAGTCAATATTCCTCACCACTTTCTATGCCCTAATTAAGATCTATTAGGTGTTATAGTAATAATTAATAAAGTGGATTAATACCATCGGGAAGAAACTAGGTTTCTTCATCTAGGTTCTTGTACTTCCTTTCTTAATTCTTACCCTAACCTCCATGGAAAACATATACAACCGGTCTTTTAAACTATGATATCACCTCTACCTTATGGGATAGGGTGTCGTAGTGAGCGGTGTGTGTATGTATGCATGGAGTCCTATAAAAATATGTAATGGGCAAAAAAGGGGTGAGAGATTTTCATCTCTCAAACCTCTCATATTCCTAACCCTAACAAGTGAGGATCTACGCACTCATTAGGGAAATAATTAAAAGTGCTAAACTAATTAACTAGGGCAGATAATAAAATCTATACTATGACAGAAAGGAATTTAAGAACTAGGGCATAGAAATAAAAATCTTATTTTATTTGATGGCTCTCTTCAAACATTTACACCGAATTAAAATTCTGAATAGATGAATAAAAAGAGGCATACCTCAAAAAAGAGGTTTAGGGCTTCTATTTATAGATCATAGAAACCCTAGGGTTACATTCGCTTCACATCTGCGTTTACAATTTTACCCTAAAGAAGCCTAGTCAACGCACCGCCCCACCGACAAAAATTGCACCGACACGTGCTCCATATGGCCGCTGATCCGCTGCCAGAAGGCATGTTTGGCCGCGGTTCCGCGGCCATGTTGAGGGTTTGTTGGCTGCATTTTTCTGGGTTTCTTCTAGACGCATTTGGCTTCTTGTTTCTTCTCTTAGTTTGTCAGATTGTCTTCCAGATTTCTTCTCTTAGTTTCTCAGATTTTCTTCCAGATTTCCACAGTGCATAATGTCGTGGACTTTTTACCCTTTTCTTCGTATCGAAGTCTTGAACCTTGCGCTGCCGTTGTACTTTGTGAACTTGTTCATTGATCTTCATTGCCCCTTAAACTGTAGGCATGATCAAGATTCTTCCATTTGTCGGTCGTAGTCTCACTTTTGTATCATCTTTTCATCATTTTCACTGTTTTGTTCCGAGAACCTGTAACCTGCAACTATATAGCAGACATGGATCAAAAGCACCTGTTTATTTGTAAAATGAATAAGAATGGGGAATATAATAATGCAAAATTATGATATGAACAGCACCCATCATGCGCAGGAAACCCGCGGCCCGTCGCATCAGCCAACCAACACCTGACACGTGGGCTGTCACTTCGGTGATCGTACGCACGATCCGACGCATCCTCTTTAATGTGAGATCCGGCCCCTGATCCGCTGACGCCACCAAGAGAATACGACAGATTGCCCGGAAACACGCCATGACATCTTCGAAAAGGAGCTCACCTCGGGTGACCCGGCAGACCACTCTCGACCCGACCCGTTAACTGGCCAGGACGAGAGTGGGGGGCTAATGATGATGCTCGATATCGGTGATCTCCCGGATCATGACACGTGGCAGATGACGTGTCCCAGGGCATGTAAGAAAAGACCCACAGTGGCCGACCAGGCCTCTCCTATGCCCGTCCTGCAGGCAACCTTTGGCTCATCTCCGAGCCACCTGCACAACTGGCCTCCTCGGCCCTCTCAGCTCGCCTCCGAGCCTCCTGCTCATTTGGCCACCTCGGCCCTCTCAGCTCGCCTCCGAGCTCTAGCAGAACAAGATAGCTCAGCCTCTCGCTCATATCCGAGCTCTCCTGCCGAGCTCATCTTCCTCGATCTTATCGACCGACCAACGACACCACTCGCAGGCGCAACAACCATCCCGCGAATCTCGCCGCGCGCGAGATATCCGCCGGCCACGTCCCGTGTTCTACGCCATCACGATCCCCCATTAATGAGCCCGTCTCGCCATTAATAGGAGATCCCGCCCATCACGCGGGCGTGACGTCGGGAGCGTAACGGCCGGCGTGATTCTCGCGCCCGCCTGCCTACTGCCACCACTATTTAAACCCTTCCTTCAGACGGTTCAAGTAAGTCATTTTCCACTCACTAAGCCGTTACTCTGCTCAGATTTCCTCTCTAACTTGACCGTCGGAGGGTCCTCGGTGGTACAACCACCCCGGGACTTCCTTGCAGGCAGTTCGGCAACAACAACCTCAAACCCATTGAGATCCACACGATTCAGGAGCCAGCCTCCAGATCCAATCTCAGTCGTCCATCGCCGCCATCAGCAGATCAACGGAAGGTAACATCTTGATGCGATCTAACCCGCGTCAAGTTATGTTGTAGGCGTAGGGTTACCTAGGACGGCAGCAAGGTTTCGGGAGGTATCGTCCATGCCGTTTTTAAATTTTTGCCGTTCTAAAGAACCCTAACCCAGAATCTTTAACTAGAAATTTAAACAATAAGCAATGTTAACATCTTAACATCTAAGTGAATGAGGAATACAACCTTTGTAGACCGGTCCTTCACTTCAATAGCTCTGTGTAGTAGCCCTTCGATGCGATGAAATGATCTTGCGGACTCTAGAATGGCTCCTAGAAGAAAGCAACAATCTTTCTTGAAGTCTTCGAGGCCGAAGAGGATCTATGTCGAGGAGATACTAACCTAAGCTACCCACTTCACTAATGTGGGATTAGTGAAGCTAACACCCTATACTAAAGTGCTAATCTAGTAGAGGATGATGAAGTAGGATTTTTGCTCACTTTGGAATTAATTTTCTCACTAGAGTTTCTCACTTTTTCAAGAGCTAGAGAGCTCTTGAGCTTTGAAAAGGAATGTTTACCCCAATCAGAGCAAAGCTCTGTTCAAATTCCAATGAGGGAAACGAAGCAACGCTTCTGTTTCCCCCAATCAGAGCATAGCTCTGTTTTGAAAACTAAAGTGAAAATTAAAATTAAAATAAATGAAGCAACGCTTCAGATCCCCTGCGCTGCGCGTAGAGTGCCACGTGTCAAAATCAGACACGCCAGCGTAGGGAGCGCAGCGTCCAAGGCAGCGCACTCAATCAAAGCAAGGCTCTATAAAGGAAGCAACGCTTCGGGCAACTTGCGCTCTGCGCTGCGCGACACGTGGCGGCGCAGTTGCGCTGCGCTCTACGCTGCGCGACACGTGGCGGCGCAGTTGCGCAGCGCGACATGTGTCAAGCGCAGGTGCGTTTGAGCCAAACAGAATTAAAATTCCAGTAAGATCTTTCTGTTCTTGTTAAAACAAGAAAATTGTCTTCTGTAAAACAGAAGCCCTTGGATCAAAGATCCAACGGTGGGGAAAAATCCCTAAATCACTCAGAGAAAGATCTCTCTAACCAATTTAACAAACTAAATGGCACTATATAAAGGCCCCTAGACTTCAAGTCTGAAACAGATCAACACAGAGAGAAAAACAGAGAACTCCTCTAAAAGAAAAATTGAGAAGAGCTCAGAAAAGAAAAAGGTAAAAACCTTTGAATAAAAGAAGAGTTTCTTCTAAAAAGATCATTGATCTAAGAACAAGATCAAAGATCTTCAATAAAAATATATATATAATAATAATAATAATAAAGGCATTGTCTTTTGTTGAACCCTCGGTTCTGGAATCTTTGGATTCTTTTCTTTGATCCAAAATTGGATCAAGATAATAAAACAGTGCCCGGTACTTGAAAAATCTGCACTGTTGAGCTCTCGGGTTGGCGCAACTCACCAGAGCGCGCCACGTGTCAGCTCCAGAATAACTTGCGCTATGCGCTTTTAAAAATAGAGCACTGCTATCTTAAATTGGCGCAACTCACCAGAGCGCGCCACGTGTCAGCAGCGCAGCAGCGCAGCGCAATGCGCTTGCGCTCACCAGAGCGTGACACGTGTCACCTTCCCATGGACTTGTAAGTCGATGTAGTACACCCCAGTACTTATGGGGAGGCGGAATTTTCAAAAACGATCAAGTTTAAACAACGAACATCGACTAACCGCTTAAATCGAAGCTAAACAAATAATAACCAAACACATAGCTATACTAAACTATAGTGTTAAGGGATTATACCGATCGAAACTAGTCCTTCGTCTTTGTGTCCTCCTTTGTTCTCCTCGGCCTTCTCTAGGTAGTAGACGATCCACCCGAGAGCGAAACTCCAAGCTAAACCTCTAACTTGAGGTAACTAATCAACTTTGATTGCTAATCAAAGATGAAAGGATGATGTAGAGTGAAGGTTATGGATTGTTTAGTCTAACTAATCCTTTGATCTCAACACATGAGGATTAAGGATTAGGGTTTGAAGATGAGAGCTTGAGGAGAGAGAATGTGAGATAAGATAATGAGAGGAGAGAGAGTGTATCATAATATATTATGAAGCATTCCTTTTTAAGAATAATGTATAAAAGAAATGAATAAGCATGCTTCATGAAATATCTAGTGGTGATTCATTAGCATGAGTCATTAAGCAATAAATGTGCATTAATGAAATGAATGAATCACCACCATGACTCACTCTCTTATCCAAAAGAAACCTCCTTAGTCACATCTTCTAGAAGCTTCTCGTACAATTACGAGAACGCCCCTCCAATCCGCAAAAATACGGAAAAACTTTAGACTGTAAAAATCCAATAACCGGATACCAGTAACTGGCTTAAACCAAAGCCGACTGGTAAAAACTGTCCGAAAGTCGTACGCGCGTAAACGCACGTATGCGTCCGAACCCTTTGCCGCAAAACCATGCAACCTCTATATCGTTTCGCCTGGAGTAGGAAACTCTCTGTGTGGGACTCTAGAGACTCGACTACTACGCTGGCAGTGGGTTTAACCACAGACCGCAAGCGGCACTAGCTGTACGTAACGGTCCCCAGGTAGTTGTCGATAAGAAGGCCGATGAGTAAACCCATCCGAACTCCTACTGAGTCTGATGTGACAATCTCCATACAGTCCGGTCCGTTCGTCCAAGACTATCGCATATCGGGCCTAGGGGGCGGCAAGCGTCAGTCCCCTAATAGCGGTATAAGTCGTGTCGGAGTAAAACCCATTACACCCTGAGAAACTACTGGAACCTACCAGCAAATCTCGCTTGCCCTGGCCAGGGACTTTGCGTAATGGCTCTCTGACACAGCACGATATCTACTCCCAATACCGGGAGGGACGAATCCTGTCTAACCGCCACTGCCTCCAAGTGCTCGGGACTGCACCCAACTGCCACCTGTTTGCACGACTCCTTTGAGCCGTGGTAGGGTAGCAATCTAAGAACAGTGGGACACACTCGAGGCGAAGTAGCAGTGTCAAGTCTGCGGACTACGCTGTACTCATGTCACCTGGGAACTGTTTACTGACGACTGGTATCAAACCAACCAACAGTTCCCTGTGAGTCCTGTCCGGTGTACCCGTAACCTAACGAGCACCTGTATACTATCTCCAGTACGACGTACTGACGGCTGTGGGACAGACCATCTCCCCAACTGGGATGAGAAGCGTACACACCAGTCTACTCCGGAGTATCGATGCTCTGTCTCGATAATCCAACGACCGGGGACCTGAATAAGGATGTGCTTGTAGACTACCCAGCCCCCACTAGTGTGACTGCCATCACAACGCTGGTAGACAAGCAAGATCCTATGAGCTCTATCAATACGTACACTCACATATTAAGATAGAAAAACCAAGTAGCATACTACCATATTTAGCAAGACTGTTATATACATGTGAATATCCCAAGCTTCCATTAAGTAATATACAAGCTAGTATGATACAGTAATGGCCTTCTAGGGCATAAACACTAACAATCTCCCACTTGCACTAGGGCCATGTACTGGCATATCGCAGACCAATGATCTCGAGCAGCCTCTCGAACTGAATCTGAGGAAGGGCCTTCGTGAATGGATCAGCAATGTTCTCTTCTGAAGCAACTCTCCGAACCTCGATCTCCTGACGATCAATGATCTCCCTGATCAGGTGATACCGCCTCAAGATGTGTCTGGACTTCTGATGGGACCTTGGTTCCTTCGCTAAAGCTATAGCTCCGCTGTTGTCGCAATACAGAGGTATTGGATCAACTATGGTAGGAACCACCTGAAGTTCTGTTAGGAACTTCTTCATCCAGACTGCTTCTTTTGCGGCATCGCAAGCAGCTATATACTCCGCTTCCATCGTCGAGTCAGCAACGGTGTCCTGCTTGGAGCTCTTCCAGCACACCGCCCCTCCATTGAGGGTAAAGACATAACCCGACATGGACTTGGAATCGTCCTTATCACTCTGGAAGCCGGAATCAGCAAAGGCCTCCAACCTGAGGTCTTTTCCGCCGTAAACCAAGAACATCTCCTTAGTCCTCCTCAGGTACTTGAGAATGTTCTTTACTGCTATCCAGTGTTTCTCCCCTGGGTCTGACTGATACCGGCTTACCACGCTTAGTGCGTAAGCTACATCTGGTCTGGTACACAACATCGCATACATTATAGAGCCTACCGCAGAAGCGTAGGGTATAATAGACATGCGTTCCCTTTCTAAATCAGTCTTGGGAGACATCTCTTTGGAGAGGGTGATTCCGTGACAAGCCGGTAGATTACCGCGCTTAGAATCTTCCATACTGAATCTTTTCAGTACAGTGTCGATATACCTGGACTGCGAAAGTCCCAACATCCTCTTGGATCTATCACGATAGATCCGGATCCCCAGAATGTAAGAGGCATCACCCAGGTCTTTCATGGAGAACCTGTGTGACAAGAATCCTTTGACAGATTGTAGCATAGGAATGTCATTTCCTATCAATAGAATGTCATCCACGTACAAGACGAGGAATACGATACTTCTGGCCACAACTTTACTATATATGCACGGTTCATCTGGATTTTTGATAAAGTCATATTCTTTGACTGTCTCATCAAAACAGATGTTCCAACTCCGCGATGCCTGCTTTAGTCCGTAAATGGACTTAAGCAGCTTGCATACTTTCCGGTTGCTCCCACTCTGATTGAAACCCTCTGGCTGATCCATATAGACGCTCTCTTCTAAATTTCCATTCAGAAAAGCCGTCTTTACGTCCATCTGCCAGATTTCATAATCATGGAAGGCGGCAATAGCAAGAAGGACCCGAATGGATTTGAGCATAGCCACTGGAGAAAAAGTTTCGTCATAGTCCAAACCAGGTCTTTGACGAAAACCCTTTGCAACAAGTCTAGCCTTATAGGTTTCCACCTGTCCATCTACACCAATCTTTTTCTTGAAGATCCATTTGCATCCTATGGGTTTTACCCCATCTGGAGCAAAGTCCAAAGTCCATACTTTGTTGGTGTACATGGACTCCATTTCGGTCCGCATTGCATCTAGCCATCGTACCGAGTCGCCGCTCTGGATGGCTTGCTGGAAGTCAGTAGGTTCATCATCATCTATGATGCAATCCTCTCTATCCCCGTCTATGAGAAAACCGTAGTATCTCTCAGGCGGACGAGACGGCCTACTACTCCTGCGGAGGGGTGCAGGAATGTTCTGTTCTTCTTGAACCTCTGGTTCTACCAAACTTTCAGTAGCAGTTTGTGGTTCTGGAATTTCTTCCAGTTCTATTTCGCTCCCACTTATTTCCTTTTCTAAAAACTGATTTTCCAGAAAATGGGCATTACGAGAAACAAAAACCTTTTGTTCCTCTGCGTAATAGAAATAATATCCCTTGGAGTTCTTTGGATATCCCACAAACAAACATTTTACTGATCGTGCCTCGAGCTTGTCCACATGCTGCTTTTTAACAAAAGCTGGACATCCCCAAATCTTCATATGCTGAAGATGGGGTTTCTTCCCAGTCCACATCTGATATGGAGTGGTAGGCACAGTCTTGGTTGGAGCCCTGTTCAGAAGATATGCCGCTGATTCTAGCGCATAACCCCAGAAAGATCGCGGTAACTCAGCATTACTCATCATGGATCGTACCATATCCAATAGGGTTCGATTCCGTCTCTCCGATACACCGTTATGCTGTGGAGTGTACGGAGGAGTAAGCTGAGAGAGAATTCCTTTCTCTTTTAGGTAACCTAGGAACTCGGCACTCAAGTATTCACCACCTCGATCAGATCTAAGTGTCTTTATACTTTTGCCGGTTTGGTTTTCTACTTCATTCTTATACTCTTGGAATTTCTCAAAAGCCTCGGATTTATGTTTCATCAGATAAATGAATCCGTATCTTGAGTAATCATCCGTGAAAGTAATGAAATAGGAAAAACCACCTCTCGCATGTGTAGACATTGGACCGTATACATCACTGTGTATGAGTCCTAAGAGCTCGCTCGCTCTTACTCCTTGTCCAGTGAATGGAGTCTTTGTCATCTTTCCTTTGAGACAAGATTGACAAGTGTCATAAGTTTGATATTCGAACGTGTCCAAATATCCTTCTCTATGCAACTTAGTCAACCTTCTCTCATTGATGTGACCCAGTCTACAATGCCATAAGAAAGCTTTATTTAAATCTGGAGACTTTCTTTTTAGTGTGTTCTGGACATTGAAAATTTGGAGTTGGTTTAACACATATATGCCGTTATTTAGAGTACCGGACCCAATCAAACCATGATTAAGGTGGATGTTGACAACATCTCTTACAAACGTGAAATCATAACCTTTATTTGATAACAAGGAAACTGATATGATATTACACGTTAAGCTGGGTACAAAATAACAGTTATGTAAAACCAAAATGTGTCCACTCGTCAATCCTAGGTGATAATCCCCGACGGACGCAGCTCCCACGCTAGCTCCGTTAGCAACCCTGAGGATCATATCACCTTCCTTCAGCACTCTACGGTTTCTCAGTGCCTGCAATGAATTGCAAATATGAGATCCTGATCCGGTATCCAATACCCAGGAAGTAGAGTTGATCGACAGACAATTCTCAATTACAAACACACCTGAAGTCGAAGCCACAGCTTGCTTCGGTTCCTGGTTCTTGGCGTTCCACGCCTTGCAATCCTTCTTCCAGTGCCCTTTCCTGTGACAATGGAAGCACTCATCCTGACCAACTATCGGTACTGCTTTCCTTTTCTTTCCCTTCCCTCCCACCTTACTAACACCTCCTCTAGGTCTGGGTGCGGCCTTCTTCTTCCTTCCTTTGGCCCTAGCCTTGGACCCGGAAGAAGATGAACCGCCAACAAACATAGCGGGTGTTTCCCTTGCCTTCTGCAAGGTGCCCTCCGCACTCCTTAACATGTTCAGGAGTTCCGCAAGTTCAACTTCTTTTCCTTGAAGATTGAAGTTGAGGATAAACTGGGCGTAGGTGGGAGGAAGGGACTGGAGAACAAGGTCTGTATAGAGCTCATTATCCAAAGTCGTCCCAAGGTCTGCGAGCTCTTCTATATAGCCAATCATCTGTAGGACATGTTCACCTACCGATGACCCGACAGCCAACCTCGCTCGAAACAATTTCTTAGAGGTCTCGTATCTTGCTATACGAGATTGCTCTCCATAAAGTTCCTTTGTATGGAGAAATATGCCATCTAGGGACATATCCTCATGCCTCCTCTGATGTTCATTATTCATCGAGGCAAGCACGATGCACTTGGCTCTCGCGCAATCTAAATCCCAGGTTTTGCGGATTTCCTTATCCGCATTGCTGGATTTGAGACCAGGGACAGCAGGTGCCGCAGCGGTGAGGACGTACCCCAGTTTGTCATAGGTCAAAGCCATCTTGACATTCCGCAGCCAATCTTTATAGTTTGGCCCCGTCAGTATATTTTTCTCTAAAAGTAACTTAAGTCCAGTCATTTTCAGGGTCGCTGCAATTAGGAGAGAGAGAAGAAAACTCTTTAGCATGATGCTCTTGCAAGTTTAGAGTGGTTTTTAGTTTATCTAAACTGGATGGCTCCCACTGTTTCTCGAATCCTTCCTCAAACCATAAAAGAAGAATTAGCCAAGACTATTCTCACCGTACAATACTTGCTTAACCGTTCAGTCAGGCCGGTGTCGATACTTCGAGAGAGGTTTTCCAACGCTTTCGCGAAGTTCCTTAATTAAATAACCTCTTTTCTCTGGGGGCGTAACCCCGCTGACACTTTTCTGGACACCTACTAGGTTTATAGCATTGATCGTTAAGTGACGAATATCCTGATAAGTAGCATATACTCACAGTAGGATCGGGATCCAAATATCATCGTCTGATAATGTTGTAGGAATGCTACCAACATTCATCAAACTCAAAATGGTATGCATCTCTTTGCAAATTTCAGTTTCTTTAGAAATTCCCGATATTAGTTTTTGCCCCATGCTCTTATGACCTTGGCTTTGGTCAAAATGTCATAAGTCACATGTCAAGTTCTACCCGTCATTATCTTGTTAATTTGAACCCATCCGTATATACCCCTGACTTTGGTCAAATGGTAATACGACTGTCCCAAACCAACTCATCTATCTTATGCAACAAATGAAAACCCAGTAGCTACCAAACACTATGCCTTGACTTTGGCCAAAATGCATAGCTTGAATACTACTGAATACCCAAATGAAATGACGGAGGGCTACGACTGGTTTTGGCGAAACCGTGAACGTAGTGAACTTGATATAACCGAAGGAACCTGATAGCTTTTAAAAGGAGTGGTTAAAGCTCCGCCTTTAAAAAATATCTGTTTTAAAAATAACCGAGTGGTTTCTTTTAAATTGTTCCAACGGTTTAAACTTTGGTTTGTTTTACTTTGCATTATAGATAATGCGTCCCATCATTAACCTATCATTGCAGAAAACAACGAAAATACAACGTCCTCTTATGCCATCCGCATTCGCCACGGGGTCCCGTCATCACCCGTTAGGTTACTTAACTAACGACAGAGCGGGGGCTGGGCTAGCGCGGGTGTAAAACATAAGTGGCGTCTAAATAGCTATCATAAATATAGATATTTTACATTCGTCTGACGCAATGATATTCATTCCAGAACACAGATAAACAATATTGGATTTGCAAGTAATCTGTATTTCTTTTGAGCCTGCAAGAAAAGACAGATTACACAGTTGTGATGAATAGCCGTTACCCCACCCTCGACCCCTACGGGTACGGCAAACTACCCACCCGGTAGTCTGTGTACCCCACCTTGGGTCAGTCCTAGGAGCAAAAACAGTAAAATGAAATAATACAACGGTGGCTACAACCGCAACCTGGAAGTGCCCCGCAAAAATAATATTACAACAAATTACATTTACAACAAATGAATTAATCAATAACCCATTGCGAACCCCGGCTATACACCACAACAGTCCAATACAGTTTATATGCACAAACAGATATAACCATTTCAGAAATGTGCAACCCCCTGCCAACCGACATACTAGCAGTTAGGGGAGGTTTACGAACACATTAAACAATCACAGATATAATCCAATACGCAAATACTGTACAATTCGATCGAATAAACAACATCAATATTGCTCCAAAATCTGCTCTGTTAAACAGTAACCTGAGCAATAATTAAATATTCCAGAAAACCCAAAACACCACAGGGGACCCACCAAAAAAAAACGAGTTGCTGACTCGTCAACTCGGCCGCGGTTGCGCGGCGGATCGGTGGTATCCGCCGCCCTTCCGCGGCACTTTAGACGAATCAGAAGCCCAAATTTTTTGGGTGTTCTCCTGTGGTCATGTCAAGCTCTCTGAACACACCTGAAAAATTTTCTGACTTGATTTTAACTTCGACAGAAACTTGACAGAATTAGGGTTTTGCGGCTTTGTTTTTCCGTTCGAAATTCGTACAAATTTGCAATTAAGTTATTTATTGTTTAGCGAGGCTCTGATACCACTGTAAGTCGATGTAGTACACCCCAGTACTTATGGGGAGGCGGAATTTTCAAAAACGATCAAGTTTAAACAACGAACATCGACTAACCGCTTAAATCGAAGCTAAACAAATAATAACCAAACACATAGCTATACTAAACTATAGTGTTAAGGGATTATACCGATCGAAACTAGTCCTTCGTCTTTGTGTCCTCCTTTGTTCTCCTCGGCCTTCTCTAGGTAGTAGACGATCCACCCGAGAGCGAAACTCCAAGCTAAACCTCTAACTTGAGGTAACTAATCAACTTTGATTGCTAATCAAAGATGAAAGGATGATGTAGAGTGAAGGTTATGGATTGTTTAGTCTAACTAATCCTTTGATCTCAACACATGAGGATTAAGGATTAGGGTTTGAAGATGAGAGCTTGAGGAGAGAGAATGTGAGATAAGATAATGAGAGGAGAGAGAGTGTATCATAATATATTATGAAGCATTCCTTTTTAAGAATAATGTATAAAAGAAATGAATAAGCATGCTTCATGAAATATCTAGTGGTGATTCATTAGCATGAGTCATTAAGCAATAAATGTGCATTAATGAAATGAATGAATCACCACCATGACTCACTCTCTTATCCAAAAGAAACCTCCTTAGTCACATCTTCTAGAAGCTTCTCGTACAATTACGAGAACGCCCTTCCAATCCGCAAAAATACGGAAAAACTTTAGACTGTAAAAATCCAATAACCGGATATCAGTAACTGGCTTAAACCAAAGCCGACTGGTAAAAACTGTCCGAAAGTCGTACGCGCGTAAACGCACGTATGCGTCCGAACCCTTTGTCGCAAAACCATGCAACCTCTATATCGTTTCGCCTGGAGTAGGAAACTCTCTGTGTGGGACTCTAGAGACTCGACTACTACGCTGGCAGTGGGTTTAACCACAGACCGCAAGCGGCACTAGCTGTACGTAACGGTCCCCAGGTAGTTGTCGATAAGAAGGCCGATGAGTAAACCCATCCGAACTCCTACTGAGTCTGATGTGACAATCTCCATACAGTCCGGTCCGTTCGTCCAAGACTATCGCATATCGGGCCTAGGGGGGCGGCAAGCGTCAGTCCCCTAATAGCGGTATAAGTCGTGTCGGAGTAAAACCCATTACACCCTGAGAAACTACTGGAACCTACCAGCAAATCTCGCTTGCCCTGGCCAGGGACTTTGCGTAATGGCTCTCTGACACAGCACGATATCTACTCCCAATATCGGGAGGGACGAATCCTGTCTAACCGCCACTGCCTCCAAGTGCTCGGGACTGCACCCAACTGCCACTTGTTTGCACGACTCCTTTGAGCCGTGGTAGGGTAGCAATCTAAGAACAGTGGGACACACACGAGGCGAAGTAGCAGTGTCAAGTCTGCGGACTACGCTGTACTCATGTCACCTGGGAACTGTTTACTGACGACTGGTATCAAACCAACCAACAGTTCCCTGTGAGTCCTGTCCGGTGTACCCGTAACCTAACGAGCACCTGTATACTATCTCCAGTACGACGTACTGACGGCTGTGGGACAGACCATCTCCCCAACTGGGATGAGAAGCGTACACACCAGTCTACTCCGGAGTATCGATGCTCTGTCTCGATAATCCAACGACCGGGGACCTGAATAAGGATGTGCTTGTAGACTACCCAGCCCCCACTAGTGTGACTGCCATCACAACGCTGGTAGACAAGCAAGATCCTATGAGCTCTATCAATACGTACACTCACATATTAAGATAGAAAAACCAAGTAGCATACTACCATGTTTAGCAAGACTGTTATATACATGTGAATATCCCAAGCTTCCATTAAGTAATATACAAGCTAGTATGATACAGTAATGGCCTTCTAGGGCATAAACACTAACAGGACTTGCGCCTTGCGCTCCTCAATTGGCGCAAAGCGCCTGATAAGCCACGTGGCACTCTGTCAGACTAATTAATGCAGCGCATTATTAAAGGGCAGAGCCCAATTAAGAGGCCCAATGGACCAAAACAAATGCTCTGCATTATAAAAAAAGGGACAGAGCCCAACTTAAAAGGCCTAACAGGCCAGAATAAAATACAGTGCAGGGGCAGAGCCCTAATTAAGGCCTAGCAGGCCAAATGCAAATAAATTGTTGAACATTCTCAACTGGACTTAACCCAATCATGGCCGTAAGTCCTCAAATTAAATTGACTGAGCACGGCTGCTCCCTTAAATCAATTTACATCCGGTTCAAGGGTACATCTCTGAACTCCTCTGACATCTGTCGTTGTAATCCTTCAACGTCGTCAGAGAGGTGATGGGTCCCGATGACCATACATTCAATGGACCACCACGTCCTTAAACTGGCAATGGGCCACTATGTCCCTAAACTGGAACAATAGAGCCAATTGCTCTCTTGTCGGATCCAAACGATCCCATTAAGTTGATCTTAGTCTGGAGATTAGGCTAACGTATCCTTAACAAACGTTTAAGTTGATCTTAGCCTCAAATATGGCTAACGTGTCCTTAAACTAACATCCGTCCCCAAAATGGGAATGTTGGACCACTATGTCCCTAAACTGGAACAACAGAGCCCAAATGCTCTTTTGTCGGATCTAAACGACCCCGTTTAAGTCGATCTTAGCCTCAAATAGGGCTAACGTATCCTTAAACCTTCAAACAGACTTTAGTCCCAAATTGGACTATAGACCCCCCAATCGACTTTGGTTCAAGGGTACATCTCTAAACTCCTCTGACATCCGTCGTTGTAATCCTTCAACGTCGTCAGAGAGGTGACGGGTCCCGACGGCCATACATTAAATGGACCACTATGTCCCTAAACTGGAACAATAGAGTCAATTGCTCTCTTGTCGGATCCAAACGATCCCGTTAAGTTGATCTTAGCCTGGAGATTAGGCTAATGTATCCTTAACAAAAGTTTAAGTTGATCTTAGCCTTAAATAGGTCTAACGTATCCTTAAACCAAAACCCCAAACCCAAATCTAAGAAATTACGGATTTGGACTAATCCACGTCCTATGGGCGACGGCATAAATTAGTCTCCGTATACAATCCACGGGCAACCACAAACAAAACAAACACCCACGACATGAAGTGAAATTCTGGATAAGGAGAAAGTTGTTACCGCGATGCGGTAGCGTAATTAACTGCAGGGGCTTGTGCCTGCTGTTCCCCTCCGAACGGCGGCCGAGACGTTAGGACGTCCGTGCCTGAGGTTCGGGGCAGATGCTATTTGGTTTTATCCGTCTATCTCTCCGAAGATGCCAAGTTGATTTATGGCACCGTGTATCGGAGGTTTAGACGGATGCGGCCGATGTAGCAGACTTCATCAGATTCCCCCTCAGGGTGAGGGTTTTTTTTGATTGTGGGGACGCTCTTCCCTGCAGGCGCAAGCCCCTGCAGTTAATTACGCTACCGCATCGCGGTAACAACTTTCTCCTTCTCCAGAATTTCACTTCGTGTCGTGTGTGTTTGTTTTGTTTGTGGTTGCCCGTGGATTGTATACGGAGACTGAGTAATGTCGTCGCCCGTAGGACGTGGATTAGTCCAAATCCGTATTTACTTAGATTTGGGTTTGGTGTTTTTAGTTTAAGGATACGTTAGTCGCGTTGCGGCTAAGATCAACTTAAACATTCGTTAAGGATACGTTAGTCCTGTTTGAGACTAAGATCAACTTAACGTGATCGTTTAGATCCGACAAAAGAGCGTTTGGGCTCTATTGTTCCAGTTTGGGAGATTCATAGTCCAATTTGGGACTAAAGTCTGTTTGGAGGATACGTTAGCCATTTTTGAGGCTAAGATCGACTCAAACGTTTGTTAAGGATACGTTAGTCCAGTTTGAGACTAAGATCAACTTAACGGGACCGTTTAGATCCGACAAAAGAGCATTTGGGCTCTATTGTGCCAGTTTAGGGACGTGGTGGTCCATAGCATTTATGGCCGTCGGGACCCGTCACCTCTCTGACGTCGTTGAAGAATTACAACGATAGGTGTCAGAGGAGTTCAGAGATGTACCCTTGAACCAGAGTTGATTTGGGGTTTTATCATTCATTTAAATGTCTAAGGATGCGCTAGCCGTGTTTGGGGCTAAGATCAACTTAAACGGGACCGTTTAGATCCGGCAAAAGAGCATTTGGAGGCTCTATTGTTCCAGTTTAGGGACGTAGCGGTCCACTTTCCAGTTTAGGGACGTGGTGGTCCATCGCCAGTTTAGGGACATGGTGGTCCAATATTAGTTTAGGGACGTTTCGGTCCGATATTAGTTTAGGGACGTTCCGGTCCGATGTTAGTTTAGGGACGTTCCGGTCCGATGTTAGTTTATGGACATTTCGGTCCACGAGTTTAAAGACCCCGCAGTCCATATCGATGTGTGGTCGTTGGGACCCGTCACCTCTTTGACGTCGTTGAGGAATTACAACGACGGATGTCAAAGGAGTTCGGAGATGTACCCTCGAACCGGATGTAAATTGATTTAGAAGAGCAATTTTGCTCAGTCAATTTAATTTAAGGACTTATGGCCAAAATTGGGCTAAGTCCAGTTGAAATGTTCAACATTTTATTTGCTTTTGCATTGCATTTCTTTTTTTATTTTTATTTGGGCCTTGCCCAGAAAGGATGCAGAGCATCAATTTGTTTTGGGCTCTGCCTTTTTAGGAATGATGCAAGGCATCAATTTTATTTGGGCTCTGCCCTTGTATAAAGGATGCAAAACATCAATTTATTTGGGCTCTGCCCATTTATTGCCTTGCAATTTATTTTGGCCTGTCAGGTCATTTTGGTTTGGGCCTTGCCCTTTAGAAAATGCATTGCATTTATCAAGCGCTTTGCGCCAATCAAAAAGCACAACAGTGCAAATTTATAAGTGCAAAGCACTATTAATTTGAGAATCTTTTAGATTCAAGAACCAATGGTTCATAAAAGAAGTGCAAAGCACTATTTGATTTCTTGATCTAATTTAGATCAAAGAATAACAAGTTTTTTCCTTTTTATTTCAAGAACCAAAGGTTCATAAAAATGCAAAGCACTATTAATTTAAGAACCTTTTAGGTTCAAGAACCGATGGTTCATAAAACAAGTGCAAGGCACTATTTTTTAGATCTAAGAAAAAACAAGTTTTTCTTGTTTTTCTTATCTTAGAGAACCAAAGGTTCATAACAAGTGCAAGGCACTATTTTTATTTATTTATCTGAGAACCAGAGGTTCATAGCAAGTGCAAGGCACTATTTTTATTTATTTATTTATCTGAGAACCAGAGGTTCATAGCAAGTGCAAGGCATTATTTTTATTTATTTATTTATCTGAGAACCAGAGGTTCATAGCAAGTGCAAGGCACTATCTGTTGTGCGCACGTGCGTTGCACGTGGTGCCGCATGGCGGGCATACGTGCGTTGCACGTGGCGCACATGCGCATTATGAGGAGAAGCAAAGCTTCTATATATGGAGAACAAGCTCCTTTTAATATTATTAAATATTCTCATGTGGTGCGCACGTGCGTTGCACGTAGTGCCGCATGGCAGGCACACGTGCGTTGCACGTAGCGCACATGGCGCTTGCGCATATGCGCATTATGGAGGAGCATGCTCCTATCTTGGAGAACTAAGCTCCTTTGAGTATTGAATCCTTTGAGGATTTTTACTCCCCCTTTCCAAGAGGTATGCCCTCTTATTTATATGGGAGTGGTAGAGAAGCCATCTCTCTTTTTCCCGATGTGGGACTAAAAAATGCATTCCCCATGTAGTAGAGCATTACTTTAGATTACACGTGTATAACACATTTGCTCATAACTTTTGATCCCGGATGAATTATGAGGCCCATAATATATCAAATCGAAGGTCTTTTCGAGATGCTTTCAATATCATCAGAATTTAGCTGTTTTTCGTTCCGGAGTTTGTCAAAATACGGCTCGGAAAATACTGGTTCGCATCTTCTTCCTTAAATCACATGTGCATAGACATTTGCTCATAACTTTTGATCCCGGATGAATTATGAGGCCCATAATATATCAAATCGAAGGTCTTTTCGAGACGCTTTCAATACAATCAGAATTTATCCGTTTCTCCTTCGGGAGTTTGTCAAAAAACAGCCCGGAAGATACTGGTTCGTATTTCCTTAAGCGTATCGCTGCCATTTGATACCTTGGACTCCTTTGCGCAGAAATTTTTGGCGGGAACAAATGCCCCCCACTACTTTGCCCACGTAAGTATGTACGTGGGTGAAGTAGTGCAGAGTTATGCAGAGTTATGCATGGCGTATGACCAGTTTTGGGTTGATGTATCACTTTCAGAATCTTGATCTGAGAAGATAACGAGCGGACACAAGCGTCGTCATTTATCATTGACTCAAATCTCAACTCTTAAGGGATATAGTTCCAACCATTAACTCCATGAGCCGCATCCTTCTATTTCTTTTTTTGTCTCACTCTGGCGTGGAGTAGTTCATACGCTTATGAGTAAGTTCTCCATTTCAGTGGCATGTAGGTTTGGCAAGTGTGGCCCGTAGATGGTCGGCCCATCTTGATTTCTTTGCAGGGCAGTGATGGCTTAGGAGACAGGGGTAGGATCTGCCACCTAAGGCTTTTCAACTTTACGAGCCGTGAGCGTCTCATAAAGACTTTTCTCCCTACGAGTCGTGAGGATCTCGTAGGTGTATTTTCTACTTGGGAATCGTGAGGATTCCTAAGTGTGTTTTCTCTTATAAGTCGTAAGGATCCTATAAGAGAGTTTTCCCTCTTACGAGTCGAGAGGACCCGTAAGCGGTTGTTTCCCTCCTTATCGAGATTCGACTTTGGAGAGTGTGACCCGTGGATAGTATGCAAGAGACCGTTTTGGGCCGACTTGCAGGGTCCCAGTGCTTAGGAACAGGTTTTTTAATCCCTACTAAGGCTTTATCTCACGAGTCGAGACGCATCGAGAAAATCTCGCAAAGACATCAATTTCCTCACGAGTCGAAACGGATCGAGCAGATCTCGTAAGAACATCTTAACGTCGCATTTAACCTCTGCTCTTTACGACAGAAGCCCGTTAAGGTTGGTGGTACTTAGGGTTTTGGCCATCGTACCGTCGCATAAGCTGATATAGTCCTCGATAGGCAATCGTGCTGTTCGAGTAGCCCTGCGACTGCCGTGTCTCTGATCCCTTCGGGGGCTGGACAAGACGTCTTCAAGCAATCCTCCTTGGCAGTTTGACCGTCAGAAGAGCAAGCGCTAGGAATTTGCCATGCCGCTTTTTACTTGAGGTTAGGCTCATTTTGGAGAGCCCCGATGAGTCATAAACACTCCGCGCTGGTGTGGGGATGATCTCCGATAGTCTTTCGGGCTTTATATGAGTTGCCGTTAAGACCCTGAAGCTAGGAATTTGGCCTTTGCTTCGTTTGCTGGCATTGCGTCTGCTGTATCGAGACGAATGTTGCGGTGGGAACTAGGGATTTTGCCGGGGCTCCGTTTGTTTGATGACGTTACGTCTGCTGTGTCGAGACGAACGTTGGGGTGACATCTCGTCTGCTGTATCGAGACGGACGTCGAAGTGGTGACCACTCCACACTGGTGCGAGATGATCTCCGATTGTCTTTCCGGTTTTATATGACTTGCCGTTAAGACCCTGAAGCTAGGAATTTAGCCTTCGCTTCGTTTGCTGGCATTGCGTCCTCTCTATCGAGACGAATGTCGTGGTTGTCTCTAGGTTACTGGTGAACCGCCGAGGTTTGGAACTAGGGATTTTGCCGTGGCTCCGTTTGTTTGATGACGTTACGTCTGCTGTGTCGAGACGAACGTTGGGGTGACATCTCGTCTGCTGTATCGAGACGGACGTCGAAGTGGTGACCACTCCACACTGGTGCGAGATGATCTCCGATTGTCTTTTCGGTTTTATATGACTTGCCGTTAAGACCCTGAAGCTAGGAATTTAGCCTTCGCTTCGTTTGCTGGCATTGCGTCCTCTGTATCGAGACGAATGTCGCGGTGGGAACTAGGGATTTTGCCGTGGCTCCGTTTGTTTGATGACGTTACGTCTGCTGTGTCGAGACGAACGTTGGGGTGACATCTCGTCTGCTGTATCGAGACGGACGTCGAAGTGGTGACCACTCCACACTGGCGCGAGATGATCTCCGATTGTCTTTCCGGTTTTATATGACTTGCCGTTAAGATCCTGAAGCTAGGAATTTAGCCTTCGCTTCGTTTGCTGGCATTGCGTCCTCTCTATCGAGACGAATGTCGTGGTTGTCTCTAGATTACTGGTGAACCGCCGAGGTTTGGAACTAGGGATTTTGCCGTGGCTCCGTTTGTTTGATGACTTTACGTCTGCTGTGTCGAGACGAACGTTGGGGTGACATCTCGTCTGCTGTATCGAGACGGACGTCGATGATCTCCGATTGTCTTTTCGGTTTTATATGACTTGCCGTTAAGACCCTGAAGCTAGGAATTTAGCCTTCGCTTCGTTTGCTGGCATTGCGTCCTCTGTATCGAGACGAATGTCGCGGTGGGAACTAGGGATTTTGCCGTGGCTCCGTTTGTTTGATGACGTTACGTCTGCTGTGTCGAGACGAACGTTGGGGTGACATCTCGTCTGCTGTATCGAGACGGACGTCGAAGTGGTGACCACTCCACACTGGTGCGAGATGATCTCCGATTCTCTTTCCGGTTTTATATGACTTGCCGTTAAGACCCTGAAGCTAGGAATTTAGCCTTCGCTTCGTTTGCTGGCATTGCGTCCTCTGTATCGAGACGAATGTCGCGGTGGGAACTAGGGATTTTGCCGTGGCTCCGTTTGTTTGATGACGTTGCGTCTGCTGTGTCGAGACGAACGTTGGGGTGACATCTCGTCTGCTGTATCGAGACGGACGTCGAGGTTGTGACCACTCCACACTGGTGCGAGATGATCTCCGATTGTCTTTCCGGTTTTATATGACTTATCGTTAAGACCCTGAAGCTAGGAATTTAGCCTTCGCTTCGTTTGCTGGCATTGCGTCCTCTGTATTGAGACGAATGTCGTGGTGGGAACTAGGGATTTTGCCGTGGCTCCGTTTGTTTGATGACGTTACGTCTGCTGTGTCGAGACGAACGTTGGGGTGACATCTCGTCTGCTGTATCGAGACGGACGTCGAAGTGGTGACCACTCCACACTGGTGCGAGATGATCTCCGATTGTCTTTCCGGTTTTATGTGAGTTACCGTAAAGACATTGAAGCTAGGAATGTGGCCTTCGCTTCATTTGCCTTGTCATGTCTGAATCCCTGCTGGAGGAAGAACGCTGGGGTCGACATCTCGTCTGCTGTATCGAGACGGATGTCGAGGTGGTGACCACTCTGTGCTGGTGCGAGATGATCTCCGATTGTCTTTCTGATTTTATGTGAGTTACCGTAAAGACGTTGAAGCTAGGAATTTGGCCTTCGCTTCGTTTGCTTTGGCGCGTCCGAATCCTGTTGGGGGAAGAACGCTGGGGTTGACATTTCGTCTGCTGTATCGAGACGAACGTCAAGGTGGTGACCACTCTGTGCTGATGCGAGATGGTCTCCTATTGTCTTTCCGGTTTTATGTGAGTTACCGTAAAGACTTTGAAGCTAGGAATGTGGCCTTCGCTTCGTTTGCTTTGGCGCGTCCGAATCCTGTTGGGGGAAGAACACTGGGGTTGACATTTCGTCTGCTGTATCGAGACGAACGTCAAGGTGGTGACCACTCTGTGCTGATGCGAGATGGTCTCCTATTGTCTTTCCGGTTTTATGTGAGTTACCGTAAAGACGTTGAAGCTAGGAATGTGGCCTTCGCTTCATTTGCTTACACTGCGTCTGGTGTATTGAGACGAATGCGGAGGTGGAGCTGGGATTTTGCCATCACTCCACTTTGTTTCGACCATGGGGTCTTTTGTTAACTTTGCATGTACACCCCGCTGGGCTGCGAAGGAACGCCGTTGTTGACATTGCGTCTGTTGTAACGAGACGAATGCTAAGGTGGAGCTGGGATTTTGCCATCACTCCGCTTTGTTTCGACCGTGAGGTCTTTTGTTGACGTTGCATCTGCCTCCAGCTGGACTGCGGAGGAACGCTGTTGTTGACATTGCGTCTACTGTATCGAGACGAATGCTGAGGTGAAGCTGGGATTTTGCCATCGCTCCGCTTGATGGTGTAACATCTGTGTCCTGTTGGAATGAGGAGGCACACCGTTGTTGGTCTCCAGGCTGTAGACGTGGCCATTGAGATTTGGAACTAGGGACTTTGTCATGGTTCCGTTTCGTTGCGATTCTGAGGTCAGTTGTTGACGTCATGTCTGCATCTAGTTGGAGTGAGGAGAAACGCCGTTGGTGATCTTTAAGTTATCGATATTGACGTCGAGACCCTGAAGTTAAGGACCTTCCTTTGCTCCGTTTGTTGACATCGTGTCTGTAATATTGCGATAAATGTCGAGATTTTCTCTAGGTTGTCTATGAACCGTCGAGATTTGGCTTCGCTTTCTGATGGAGCCTGTTGGGAAGGTATGGTTCCCTCTTTATCTGCGCCCCTAGATTATATACAGGGATCGATGTGATTTCACCTGTAGGGCAAAAGTTTCATTCTTTCATTTTTTTTTTCCGCGATGCTCTATCATTTTAGCTTTTATATCGCGAAGGTCGCGATTGCCCAATCATTTCGGCTATTTTTCGCGATGCCCAATCATTTCGGCTGTTTACTTTATTTTTACTCGCTGCTCTTTATTGCGAGTTGCCCAATCATTTCGGCTGTTTATTATGTTTTTACTCGCTGCTTTTTATTGCGAGTTGCCCAATCATTTCGGCTGTTTATTATGTTTTTACTCGCTGCTTTTTATTGCGAGTTGCCCAATCATTTCGGCTGTTTATTATACATACATTTTTACTTGCTGATTCTGTTTGCAAGTTGCCCCATCATTTCGGCTATTTCGTATGCATTTTTTTTTTTTTTGCGAGTAGGGAATTTGGGGTCTGATACCAATCTTGGCATCAGTATCGCTGCGACTGGAATATTACCAGGAGCGAATCATCATTTGCCTTGAAAGGACTTGGAATTTGATACCGGTTTAGGCATCAGTATCGCTGCAACTGGGATATTGCCAGGAGCGAATCATCATCTGCCATGAAAGGACTTGGAATTTGATACCGATTTAGGCATCAGCATCGCTACAACTGGAATATTGCCAGGAGCGAATCATCATTTGCCTCCGTCGATGTCGAACAAAGGTGGCTTAGTAAACAGGGTTAGGGGTCCTATCGGCTAAGGCTTTTGACTTCATGGGCCGTAAGGGTCTCACAAAGGTATTTCTCCCTACAAGTCGTGAGGATCTTGTAGGTGTGTTTTCTCCTTGGGAATCGTGAGGATTCCTAAGTGTATGTTCTCTTATAAGTCGTAAGGATCTTACAAGAGTGTTATCTCCTTATGAGTCGAGAGGACTCACAAGGGTTGTTCACCGTGTGGACATATCCCTAGTCACGGATGGGACTTGGTTAGGGAAATGTTTATTCGCGCCCGTGGATTGTATACAAGGGCCAATATCGGACCACTTGTAGGGCAATGTCGAAAGTTGTGGGGGTTGCTTAAGCACAGATTTAGGCCTCTGTAACTTAAGACTTTCAAATCTTATGAGCCGTAAGGGTCCCACAAGAAAGTTCTCCTTACGAGTCGTGAGGATCTCGCAAGTGTATTTTCTCCTTAGGAATCGTGGGGATCCCTAAGTGTGTTGTTCCTTTGTGAGTCGTAAGGATCTCACGCAGGTGGTTTCTCCTTACAGGGTCGAGAGGACCCTATAAGTGTTTCTCAACGAGGTTGCGCCCTTTCGGGTTTTCACAAACACTCGCCGGTAGTCCTGCTGTTTTTACTCACGGAGCCCTTTCGGGTTTCCATCCGTGCCCATTTTGCTTGTGGACATACCGTTTTTTTTATTCTTTTTTTTTTTTTTCTTTTCTTCTTCTTTTTTTTTTAAAACGAGGTCGCGCCCTTTCGGGTTTTCACGAACACTCGCCGGTAGCCCTGCTGTTTTTACTCACGGAGCCCCTTCGGGTTTTCATCCGTGCCCATTTTGCTTGTGGACATACCGTTATTATTATTTTTTTTTTATTTTATTTTTTTTTAACGTCAGCCTGAAGATGCTGCGGGTTGGGAGTAGTTTAACGACGTTTCGGTCATTTGCAAGTTTTAGGACATTGCGGTCCGTCATTAGTTTAAGGACATCTCGGTCCGTTGTTAGTTTAAGGACGTTTCGGTCCGTTATCCAGTTTTAGGACGTAGTGGTCCGCTAGGCTTTCTCTATGAATGAGCATGATGCCCCCGGCGTGTCCATATTTTTCGGAGCATGCGGTTGTGGCGGGTTCACCTTCCAAATTTCGGACAACGCGAACTTGCCCTGTTGGTATTGGTCTTCAACCCAGTTCTTGAAGACATAGCAATCCTCGATCAGATGACCTACCGTTTGGTGGTAAGAGCAATAATTAGGATTATTAATATCGCCCGGCCACAACGGACGTTTTGGACTCGGCAGATTGATGAGTCTGTCACACACTGCCAGCTCGAACAGTCCCCTTGTTTTATCTTGCGGAAACGAGTAAGGACGTTTCAACTTTTCCTGGAGGGATTGCCGCTTGTTGCTTTGGCAAGTAACCGGTCTAGGGTCACCTGATTGTTGGTGAGTGCTGGCGACGAGGGCCTTTTTTCCTTTTCCTTTGTTCTTCTTGTTCGGTCCCTTGTTTACGGGGTCGGGATTTTTTCCGAGTAGCATGCGATTGCATGGCTGAACGTTCTCGCAGCTTCTCAATTCCTTTATTTTTGAAATAGATTCCCCGATGGAAGAGTTGGGGGTAGCTTCTTCGTCAGAGTCGCTTCCAAAGGTGATAATTTGTGACCCCTTGAAGTCGGCTATATGACAGTCGGCGGTGGCTCTTTTGCGCTCATCTATCGCATTTTTTCGATGTCCACAAGCTTCACACTTTGTTCTATCGGAGTGTCGCTTTTGAGCGACATACCCTTGCCACCAACAGTTAAAGGATTCGCAGTCTTCGGTAGGATGTATGATCTTCTGATGATTTAAACAGAAGTTAGGGTGCACCTCTACCTCAGAGAAAGCATTTTCTTCAGAGGGCGGTAGCTTCATTCCTACTGATAGAGCTTTGGCGAACCGTTTCCTTGTCTTGAATTTGTTTTTACCCGCAGTGTGTGGCTTTTGATTTGACGGGAATACCTTGGTTCTTTCCAGTATGGCCATTTCATGCTCTTGATTGGCTTTTGCTTTCAAACGAATTTCATTTAGGAAGGCATCGATCAACTTGTCTGACGGCCGCGGGATTTCTGTTTCAGGGTCCGCCGTTGATTTCTCAGCACAAGGGTCCTCCTCATCATCCGTCAGTGAATGAGAAATCACATGACAAGTCGCTACGTAGTCTTCGGATTCATTCGATAAGTTTTCTCCATCGTTTTCATCCTCGACGAAAGAACAAGTTGCCCCCGGCGTGTCCGTCTTCTTTGGAGAGTGCGGCTGTGGGGGGTTTACCTTCCAGCTTTCAGACAGCGCAAACTTGCCTTGCAGGTATTGATCCTCGATCCATCCCTTAAAGACAAAACAATCTTCAATTGGGTGACTTACCGTTTGGTGGTAAGGACAATAATTGGGATTATTAAGATCGCCTGGCTGCAACGGACGTTTTGGATTCGGCAGATTAATGAGTCTGTTGCGCACTGCCAGCTCAAACAGTCTTCTCGTTTTATTCTGAGGAAACGAGTAAGGACGTCCTAGCCTCTCTTCGAGGGATGGGCGTGGACGCATGTTGTTTTGGCGAGCGACCGACTTTGAGTTGCTCGACTGTTGCTGAGCGTTGGCGACGATGATCGCTTTTCCTTTCTCATTTCGGGGATCGGGTCTTGGAGGAGACGGTCTATGGCCCATCTGGTCCATTTGGGCTAATTTGTCGATCAAGGCCTGGAAGGTAGTCGGCCTGAAGAACATCATGAATTGCGAGATGGTCGCTTGCGGATCGAGAGTGCCCACAAACATGCCTACCGCAAGTGCCTCTTCTATGCGTTGTTCGCATTTCGACCATAGGTTCCGCCATCGTGTTGCGTATTGGACCCACGTTTCGCTCGGCCTTATCCTGGCATTTATCAGTGCTGTAATCGGGGTGCGTTCACTAGCACTTGCGAATCTTTATGTAAACAGCAGTTCCATCTCTGCAAATGTTTTGACAGAGTCGTTAGGTAGCTCCGAATACCATTCAAAGGCTGTTTCTGCTAAGCTGCCGACGAATTGACGTAGCAACAATTTGTCATCGCCTCCAGTATTGCCGCATAAGGCCCTGAATTGAGCGACATGCTGATGCGGATTCCCTGTCCCTTTATATACGTGGAATTTAGGGATCGTATATCCTGGCGGGTAATTGATTTGGTCATACCAGCTCGGATACGGTCGTCCGGTTCTAACAATTTGCCCAGCCGCTTCATTCGCCTGATGAACCCGGATCTGCTGAGCTATATATTCGTCTAGGTCGACTTTGGAGATTGCCTCCTCCTTGGCTGTTGATAGAGCCGGCGGAGGATCTGACGTTTCTCCCCTGTCGTCTTCAAGGACGATCGGAGGATCTTCAGCAGGAGGGTCCGGCTGTAACATCATCCCTACCATATCTTGGAAGAGGAGCGCCATCTGTTTTATGTTAGCCGCTTGCTCTGCAGCTTCTTTGTCCCTCTTTTCGAGAACTCTGCGTAAAAAGTCAGCGTCGGTTTCTTGTTCTTGACGCTCATCCGAAGACGTTTCAGAGCTTTCTTTTGGCTCAGTGAGTGCAGCCATTGTATTCATCATTTCCTGAAGCTTTTGTTGTTGCTCCTGGGCTTTCGTCACGGATCGGGTGAGCGGTCGGTGGCCCGTAGAAGTGCGGCTTTCCTCCTTTCCAGAAGCCATATAAACAGTGTGCACCACCATACCCCCAGACTTGGGACGTTTGTGTTCGGCGCTTTTATACTTCGCCATGTTCACAGGGGCTTTTTGCGGCTTCCTTTTTTGAGTGATTGGAGTTAAGGGAGCCGTTGTAGTGGGCACCCAAGTAGATTTTGCTTTTTGTGGTTTGACAGAGTAATCCTTCCCCTGCCGAACCTTCATCTTTTTCTGTCGTCGGAGGCAGTCTTGATCGATCACTGACTCTTGGACCTGTCGCCAGACTTTGTAAATTTTAAAGGATAGCCGTTGAGGGGGCTGCTCTAACTTCTTCTCTAGAGTATTCTCCACAGGTGAAGGAGTTCGTTTCAACATCGCAGTAGGAGAGTTTCTGCACACCTTGTTGAGCAGTTCAAAGCTGTTCTTGGTTGGAACAGCAGCATCGATCCTCACCATCGGAGTTGGAGGAGTAAGTCCAGAGGGGGAGTTGCCCCCAGCCTTCTTCACTCGGCGCCAGTAGCGACGTCGGGCATGTCGTGCTGATGGAGTTGTTTCAGCTATAGGGGTGACCTCCTCATGCCCCCTGTGTTGGTCAGAATATGCTGGTACCAGCCTTTTAAAGATTGATGTCCGTTGAACGGGGACGGCCAACCTGTCAGAAGCGGACTTCTGAACATGGGAAGCAACCTTGGTGACTTCGCCAAGAACGGGAGTTGGAATGGCTATCCGCTTCGGTATAACACCTTCTGGTATGGCAGGCTTCTTCATGGGCCCGATGGAGCTTTGGCCTAATCCATTAAAACCTGAAGCAGTGGAGTTGGGCGACCTGTTGAGAGGGGGCACGGCGTTGGTGAGTCGATCGAAGACCGACTTCTTTAGAGCTTCTTGCGATGTCATTGGGGCGTTGAAGCTCATTGATGGGAGCATGGTCCCAAAAAATAGTCCAGTGGTGGCTTGAGCCACCTGCTCCACCGGCATTTTGAAAAGGGAGGCCGCTTGGGGCCCATAAGTCACTCCTCCAGCAATGACAGAGCGAGAGTTGTTGCTGCAAGCGATGCAGTTCGAAGCCATTGATCTTCTGTTTTCTGCACGGAGCAAGACACCAAATCTTAGTACCTTGAATCCACAGGCAATCACAGCAAACCGCGATTTGTTCACGAACACGACACACGAAGTGTGGAGTGGAAAGAGGAAGAGGTCCCACCGGGCGTGCCAGAATCTGTTCCCCTCCGAACGGCGGCCGAGACGTTAGGACGTCCGTGCCTGAGGTTCGGGACAGATGCTATTTGGTTTTATCCGTCTATCTCTCCGAAGATGCCAAGTTGATTTATGGCACCGTGTATCGGAGGTTTAGACGGATGCGGCCGATGTAGCAGACTTCATCAGATTCCCCCTCAGGGTGAGGGGTTTTTTTGATTGTGGGGACGCTCTTCCCTGCAGGCGCAAGCCCCTGCAGTTAATTACGCTACCGCATCGCGGTAACAACTTTCTCCTTCTCCAGAATTTCACTTCGTGTCGTGTGTGTTTGTTTTGTTTGTGGTTGCCCGTGGATTGTATACGGAGACTGAGTAATGTCGTCGCCCGTAGGACGTGGATTAGTCCAAATCCGTATTTACTTAGATTTGGGTTTGGTGTTTTTAGTTTAAGGATACGTTAGTCGCGTTGCGGCTAAGATCAACTTAAACATTCGTTAAGGATACGTTAGTCCTGTTTGAGACTAAGATCAACTTAACGTGATCGTTTAGATCCGACAAAAGAGCGTTTGGGCTCTATTGTTCCAGTTTGGGAGATTCATAGTCCAATTTGGGACTAAAGTCTGTTTGGAGGATACGTTAGCCATTTTTGAGGCTAAGATCGACTCAAACGTTTGTTAAGGATACGTTAGTCCAGTTTGAGACTAAGATCAACTTAACGGGACCGTTTAGATCCGACAAAAGAGCATTTGGGCTCTATTGTGCCAGTTTAGGGACGTGGTGGTCCATAGCATTTATGGCCGTCGGGACCCGTCACCTCTCTGACGTCGTTGAAGAATTACAACGATAGGTGTCAGAGGAGTTCAGAGATGTACCCTTGAACCAGAGTTGATTTGGGGTTTTATCATTCATTTAAATGTCTAAGGATGCGCTAGCCGTGTTTGGGGCTAAGATCAACTTAAACGGGACCGTTTAGATCCGGCAAAAGAGCATTTGGAGGCTCTATTGTTCCAGTTTAGGGACGTAGCGGTCCACTTTCCAGTTTAGGGACGTGGTGGTCCATCGCCAGTTTAGGGACATGGTGGTCCAATATTAGTTTAGGGACGTTTCGGTCCGATATTAGTTTAGGGACGTTCCGGTCCGATGTTAGTTTAGGGACGTTCCGGTCCGATGTTAGTTTATGGACATTTCGGTCCACGAGTTTAAAGACCCCGCAGTCCATATCGATGTGTGGTCGTTGGGACCCGTCACCTCTTTGACGTCGTTGAGGAATTACAACGACGGATGTCAAAGGAGTTCGGAGATGTACCCTCGAACCGGATGTAAATTGATTTAGAAGAGCAATTTTGCTCAGTCAATTTAATTTAAGGACTTATGGCCAAAATTGGGCTAAGTCCAGTTGAAATGTTCAACATTTTATTTGCTTTTGCATTGCATTTCTTTTTTTATTTTTATTTGGGCCTTGCCCAGAAAGGATGCAGAGCATCAATTTGTTTTGGGCTCTGCCTTTTTAGGAATGATGCAAGGCATCAATTTTATTTGGGCTCTGCCCTTGTATAAAGGATGCAAAACATCAATTTATTTGGGCTCTGCCCATTTATTGCCTTGCAATTTATTTTGGCCTGTCAGGTCATTTTGGTTTGGGCCTTGCCCTTTAGAAAATGCATTGCATTTATCAAGCGCTTTGCGCCAATCAAAAAGCACAACAGTGCAAATTTATAAGTGCAAAGCACTATTAATTTGAGAATCTTTTAGATTCAAGAACCAATGGTTCATAAAAGAAGTGCAAAGCACTATTTGATTTCTTGATCTAATTTAGATCAAAGAATAACAAGTTTTTTCCTTTTTATTTCAAGAACCAAAGGTTCATAAAAATGCAAAGCACTATTAATTTAAGAACCTTTTAGGTTCAAGAACCGATGGTTCATAAAACAAGTGCAAGGCACTATTTTTTAGATCTAAGAAAAAACAAGTTTTTCTTGTTTTTCTTATCTTAGAGAACCAAAGGTTCATAACAAGTGCAAGGCACTATTTTTATTTATTTATTTATCTGAGAACCAGAGGTTCATAGCAAGTGCAAGGCACTATTTTTATTTATTTATTTATCTGAGAACCAGAGGTTCATAGCAAGTGCAAGGCATTATTTTTATTTATTTATTTATCTGAGAACCAGAGGTTCATAGCAAGTGCAAGGCACTATCTGTTGTGCGCACGTGCGTTGCACGTGGTGCCGCATGGCGGGCATACGTGCGTTGCACGTGGCGCACATGCGCATTATGAGGAGAAACAAAGCTTCTATATATGGAGAACAAGCTCCTTTTAATATTATTAAATATTCTCATGTGGTGCGCACGTGCGTTGCACGTAGTGCCGCATGGCAGGCACACGTGCGTTGCACGTAGCGCACATGGCGCTTGCGCATATGCGCATTATGGAGGAGCATGCTCCTATCTTGGAGAACTAAGCTCCTTTGAGTATTGAATCCTTTGAGGATTTTTACTCCCCCTTTCCAAGAGGTATGCCCTCTTATTTATATGGGAGTGGTAGAGAAGCCATCTCTCTTTTTCCCGATGTGGGACTAAAAAATGCATTCCCCATGTAGTAGAGCATTACTTTAGATTACACGTGTATAACACATTTGCTCATAACTTTTGATCCCGGATGAATTATGAGGCCCATAATATATCAAATCGAAGGTCTTTTCGAGATGCTTTCAATATCATCAGAATTTAGCTGTTTTTCGTTCCGGAGTTTGTCAAAATACGGCTCGGAAAATACTGGTTCGCATCTTCTTCCTTAAATCACATGTGCATAGACATTTGCTCATAACTTTTGATCCCGGATGAATTATGAGGCCCATAATATATCAAATCGAAGGTCTTTTCGAGACGCTTTCAATACAATCAGAATTTATCCGTTTCTCCTTCGGGAGTTTGTCAAAAAACAGCCCGGAAGATACTGGTTCGTATTTCCTTAAGCGTATCGCTGCCATTTGATACCTTGGACTCCTTTGCGCAGAAATTTTTGGCGGGAACACCTGCAGGGAAGAGCGTCCCCACAATCAAAAACCCCTCAAGCGAGGGGGAATCTGACGAAGTCTGCTAAATCGGCCGCATCCGTCTAAACCTCCGATACACGGTGCCATAAATCAACTTGGCATCTTTGGAGAGGTGGACGGATAAAACCAAATAGCATCTGCCCCGAATCTCAGGCTAGACGTCCCCACGTCGTCTCGGCCGTCTTTCAGAGGGGAACAGATTCTGGCACGCCCGGTAGGACCTCTTCCTATTTCTACTCCACACTTCGTGTGTCGTGTTCGCGAACGAATCGCGGTTTGCTGTGGTTCCCTGTGGATTCGAGGTACTAAGATTTGGTGTCTTGCTCCGTGCAGAAAATAGAAGATCAATGGCTTCAAACTGCACTACCTGCAACTGCAACTCTCGCTCCGTCCTTGCTGGAGGAGTGACTTATGGGCCCGAAGCGGCCTCTATCTTCGCTATGCCGGTGGAACAGGTGACTCAGGACACCACTGGGCTATTCTTCGGGACCATGATCCCACCAATGAGCTTCAATGCCCCATTACCATCGCAAGAAGCTCCAAAGTAGTCGGTCTTCGATCGGCTTACAACTATCGCGGCCCCTCTCAACGGGTCGCCCAAGCCCAGTGCCTCAGCTTTCGGCAAACTGGGCCAAAACTCATGTGGGCCCATGAAGAAGCCTGCAATACCAGAAAAGGTTGTTCCGAAGAGGATAGCCATCCCTGCTCCTGAAGTCGTCAAGACGGCTTCTCCTGCCAAAGGGTCGGTCTTCACAAGACTGACTATTCCGGCTCCCGTTCCTGCTCGAAGGTCTGTCTTTGACAGATTGGATACCGCTACTCAAAAGACGTCAGTCTTCAAGAGACTGGCACCAGCCGTGCTTCATCTGGAAAGGGGGCAAGACAAATCCATCCCCATCGCTGAACCAACGCCGTCCGCTCGACATGCTCGTCGTCGTCACTGGCGCCGGGTAAGGAAGGCTGGGGGCAACTCCCCCTCTGGGATAACTCCGCCAGCTCCGATGGTGGAAATCAATGCTGCTGTTCCGACCGGGAATAGCTTTGAACTGCTAAGAAGGGTGCGCAAAAACTCGCCAACTGCCGTATTGAAAAGATCTCCTACACCTGTGGATAATGCCCCAAAGGTGAAGTTGGAGCAGCCCCCTCAACGGCTGTCCTCTAAAATTTACAAGGTCTGGCGTCAAGTCCAGGACTCCGTAGTGGATCAAGACTATCTCCGCCGACAGAAAAAGATGAAGGTTCGGCAGGAGAAGGACTACTCTGTCAAGCCACCAAAAGCGACAGCTACTTGGGTGCCTGTTGCAACGGCCCCCTCAGTTTCGACCGCCCACAAAAGAAGGAGGTCGGAGAAGATCCCTGCGTCTTTGGAAAATCGCAAAGACACTGAATCTAAACGCCCTAAGTCTGGGGGCATAACGGTCCATACCGTTTACATGGCATCTTGGAAGGAAGATAGCCGCACTTCGACGGGTCACCGACTGCTCACTCAATCCGTGACCAAAGCCCAGGAGCAACAACAGAAGCTTCAAGAGATGATGACTGCTATGGCCGCACTTACTGGGCCAAAAGAAAGCTCGGAGGCATCGTCAGAACAGCGTCATGAACAAGAAACCGACGATGACTTCTTACGCAGAGTCCTCGAAAAGAAGGACAAAGAAGCCGCAGAACAAGCGGCTAACATAAAACAAATGGCGCTTCTCTTCCAAGATATGGTAGGAATGATGTTACAGCAGGATCCTCCTGCTGAAGATCCTCCGATTGTCCTTGAAGATGACAAAGGGGAGACATCGAATCTCCCTCTGGCACTTTCAGCAGCCAAGGAAGAGACTATTTCCAAGGCCGCACTGGATGACTATATAGCTCAGCAAATACGAGCTCATCAGGCGAGTGAAGCGGCTGGGAAAATTGTTAGAACCGGACGACCCTATCCGAGCTGGTATGACCAAATCAGTTACCCGCCGGGATATACGATCCCTAAGTTCCATGTATATAAAAGGACGGAGAATCCACATCAACATGTTGCCCAGTTCAGGGCTCTTTGTGGCAATACCGGCGGTAATGATATATTGTTGCTTCGCCAGTTCGTCGGTAGCTTATCGGAGACGGCATTTGAGTGGTACTCAGAACTCCCAAATGACTCCGTCAAGACCTTCGCTGAAATGGAGTTGTTGTTTACTCGGCGATTCGTGAGTGCTAGTGAACGCACCCTGATAACAGCACTGATCAACGCCAGGATAAGGCCAGGCAAAACGTGGGTCCAATACGCAACACGATGGCGGAACCTATGGTCGAAATGCGAACAACGCATCGAAGAAGCACCTGCGGTAGGCATGTTCGTGGGCACTCTTGATCCGCAAGAGACCATCTCGCAATTCATGATGTTCTTCAGGCCGACCACCTTCCAGGCCTTGATCGACAAATTAGCCCAAATGGACCAGATGGGCCATGGACCGTCTCCTCCAAAACTGGACTCTCGAAATGAGAAGGGGAAAGGAAAAGCGATCGTCGTCGCCAATGCTCAACAACAGCCAAGCCACTTGAAGCCGGTTGTCCGTCAAAACAATATGCGTCCACGCGTATCCCTTCAGGAGAAGCTAGGACGTCCTTACTCGTTTCCTCAAAATAAAACGAGAAGACTGTTCGAGCTGGCACTGCGCAACAGGCTCATCAATCTGCCAGATCCAAGATGCTCGTTGCAGCCAAATGACGTCAATGATCCCAATTACTGTCCCTACCACCGAGTGTCGGGTCATCCGATTGAGGACTGCTACGTCTTCAAAAACTGGATTGAAGACCAATACCTACAAGGCAAGTTTGCGCTGTCTGAAAAGTGGAAGGTAAACCCACCACAGCCGCACACTCCAAAGAAGTCGGACGCACCGGGGGCAACTTGTCACGTGATCTCTCACTCATTGATAGACGATAAAGAGGCTCCTTGCGCCGAGAAAACGAGGGCGGATTCTAAACCGGAACTTCTGTGGCCGTCAGACGAGATGATCGATACCTTCCTGAATGAGATTCGTCTAAAAAGTAAAGCCAATCAGAAGTGTGAGATGGCTATATTGGAAGAAGCCAAACGCCGGCGACTAGACGAAAGAGTCGAGGCACTCCCGTCAAATCAAAAGACATACGTTGCCGATAAAAACAAATTCAAGACGAGGAAAAGGTTCGCTAAGGCCATATCAATGGGAATGAAGCTACCGCCCTCTGAAGAAAACACTCTCGATGGAGTAGAGATGCATCCTAACTACTGCTTGTATCATCGGAAGATCGCACATCCCACTGAAGACTGCAACTCCTTTAAGTGTTGGTGGCAAGGGTATGTCGCCCACAGGCAATACGTCAACAGAACAAAGCGTGAAGCTCGTAGACAGCGGAAGAATACGACGGATGAGCATAAAAGAGTTGCCGGCAATTGTCATAAGGATGAGCCCGGGGGATCACGAGTTCTCACCTTCAGGAGCGATTCCGACGAAAAAGTAGCCCTTGGCCCTCTCTTCAAGGAGTCCATCTCTGAAAGATTGAGGAATTGCGAGAACATTCAGCCGCTCAATTGCACGATATCCGGAGAGAATCTCGGATCCACCAACAACGGAGCGAATAAAAAGGATAAAGGAAAGGGAAAAACGACCTTCTTCGCCAACACTCAACAACAATCGAGTGGCTTTAGACCGGTTGTTCGTCAAAACAATATGCGTCCACGCATATCCCTCGAGGAGAGGCTAGGACGTCCTTACTCGTTTCCTCAGGATAAAACAAGGAGACTGTTCGAGCTGGCAGTGCGCGACAGACTCATCAATTTGCCGAGTCCAAAACGTCCGTTGCAGCCAGGCGATGTCAACGATCCCAATTATTGCCCTTACCACCAAATGGTAAGTCACCCGATCGAGGATTGCTACGTCTTCAAAAACTGGGTTGAAGACCAATACCAACAGGGCAAGTTCGTCATCTCCGAAAACTGGAAGGTGAGCCCGCCATAACCGCACGCTCCGAGAAAGATGGATACGCCGGGGGCATCATACTCATTCATAGGGAAAGCCCCATAGACCAAAAAGTCAGTAAACTAGAGATTCGCCTCAAATACGGCGACAGTGGACCGAAACGTCCCTAAATTAACAGCGGACCGAAACGTCCTTAAACTAACGATGGACCGCAATGTCCTAAAACTTGCAAACGACCGAAACGTTTTTAAACTACTACCGCAGCATTCTCAGGCTGACGAGATAAAAAAAATAAATTAAAAAAAACAAAAAAAACGGTATGTCCATAAGCAAAATGGGCACAGATGAAAACCCGAAAGGGCTCCGTGAGTAAAAACAGCAGGGCTACCGGCGAGTGTTCGTGAAAACGTGAAAGGGCGCGACCTCGTTAAAAAAAAGAGGAATAAATAATAAATAAATAAAAAGAACGGTATGTCCATAAGCAAAGTAGGCACAGATGAAAACCCGAAAGGGTTCCGTGAGTAAAAACGGCAGGGCTACCGGCGAGTGTTTGTGAAAACCCGAAAAGGCGTAACCTCGTTAAGAGACACTTGCAGGGTCCTCTCGACCTTGTAAGGAGAAACCACCCGCGTGAGATCCTTACGACTCACAGGGAAGCAACACACTTAGGAATCCTCATGATTCCTAAGGAGAAATTACACTTGCGAGATCCTCACGACTCGTAAGGAGATCTCTCTTATGAGACCTTCACGGCTCATAAGATTTGAAAGTCTTAATTTACAGAGACCTGAACCTGTTCTTAAGCAACCCTCCCACAACCTTCGATATTGCCTTACAAGTGGCTCAATAATGACCCTTGTATACAATCCACGGGCGCGAATAAACATTTCCCTAACCAAGTCCCATCCGTGACTGGGGATATGTTCGTATGGTGAACAACCCTTGTAAGTCCTCTCGACTTACAAGGAGAAAATCCTCTTGTAGGATCCTTACGACTTACAGAGGAACATGCACTTAGGAATTCTCACGATTCCTAAGGAGAAAACACACCTACAAGATCCTCACAACTTGTAGGAAGAAATACCTTTGTGAGACCCTTACGGCTCATGAAGTCAAAAGCCTTAGTCGACGGGATCCTAACCCTGTTCGCTAAGCCACCTTTGTTCAACATCGACAGAGGCAAATGATGATTCGCTCCTGGCAATGTCCCAGTTGTAGCGATGCTGATGCCTAAACCGGTATCAAATTCCAAGTCCTTTCATGGCAAATGATGATTCGCTCCTGGCAATATTCCAGTTGTAGCGATGCTGATGCTAGGATTGACGTCAAATTCCAAGTTCCACACTCGCGATAAAAAAAAACAGCGAGCCATACATGCATACGAAATAGCCGAAAGGATGGGGCAACTTGCAATAAAAATCAGCAAGTAGAAATGTATGCATACGAAATAACCGAAATGATTGGGCAACTCGCAATAAAAAACAGCGAGTAAAAATAAAATAAATAGCCGAAATGATTGGGCACCGCAAAAATAGCCGAAGTGATGGGGCAATCGCGACCTTCGCGATATATAAAAGCTGAAATGATAGAGTATCGCGGAAAGAAAATAATAATAAAAAAAAATGATGAAACTGCTGCCCTACAGGTGAGATCACATCGATCCCTGTATACAATCTAGGGGCACAAACAAAGAGGGAACCATACCTTCCCAACAGGCTCCACCAGAAAGCGAAGCCAAATCTCGACGGTTCATAGACAACCTAGTGACAACCTTGACATTTGTCGCAATATTACAAACACGATGTCAACAAACGGAGCAAAAGAAGATCCCTAGCTTCAGGGTCTCGACGTCGATATTGACAACTTAGAGATCGCTAACGGTGTTTCTCCTCACTCTAACCAGATGCAGACATAACGTCAACAACCGACCTCAGAGTCGCAATGAAACGGAGCCACGACATAGTCCCTAGTTCCAAATCTTAACGGCAATATCTACAGCCTAAAGAATCAACAAAGGCGTTCCTTCGCAGTCCAGCAAGATGCAGATACAACGGCAACGAAAGACCCCATGGTCAAACAAGCGGAGTAACGGCAAAATCCCAGCTCCACCTCGGCATTCGTCTCTACACAGCAGACGAGATGTCACTACAGCGTCCTTCCCCCAACAGGATTCGGATACGCCAAAGCAAATGAAGCGAAGGCCAAATTCTTAGCTTCAAGGTCTTAACGGCAAGTCATATAAAGCCTGAAAGACAATCGGAGATCATCTTGCACCAGTGTGGAGTGGTCACCACCTCGATGTTCGTCTTGATACAGCAGACGAGATGTCACCCCAGCGTTCTTCCTCTAACAGGATTCAGACGCGACAATCAAACAGCGCAGCCATGGCAAAGTCCCTAGTTCCAAACCTCGACGGTTCACCAACAACCTAGAGACAACCGTGACATTCGTCTCGATATAGAGGACGCAATGCCAGCAAACGAAGCGAAGGCCAAATTCCTAGTTTCAAGATCTTAACGGCAAGTCATATAAAACCTGAAAGACAACCGGAGATCATCTCACACCAGTGCGGAATGGTCACCACCTCGACGTTCGTCTTGATACAGCAGACGAGATGTCACCTCAGCGTTCTTCCTCCAATAGGATTCATACGCGACAATCAAACAGCGGAGCCACGGCAAAGTCCCTAGTTCCAAACCTCAACGGTTCACCAACAACCTAGAGACAACCGCGACATTCGTCTCGATATAGAGGACGCAATGCCAGCAAATGAAGCAAAGGCCAAATTCCTAGCTTCAGGGTCTTGACGGCAAGTCATATAAAGCCTGAAGGACTATCGGAGATCATCCCACACCAGCGCGGAGTGGTTATGACTCATCGGGACTCCCCAAAATGAGCCTGACCTCAAGTAAAAAGTGACATGGAATGTCCCTACGCTTGCTCTTTCGATGGTAATACTACCTGGAAGATTACTTGAAGACGTCTTGTCCAGCCCCCGAAGGGATCAGAGACACGATAATTGCAAGGCTACTCGAACAGCAAGATTGCATATCGAGGAATATATCAGCCAACGCGACGGTATGACGGCCAAAACCCTAAGTACCACAGACCCTAACGGACCTCTGTCGTAAAGAGCAGAGGTTAATTGTGACGTTAGGACATTCTTGCGAGAAATGCTCGATGCGTCTCGACTCATGAGGAAATTAATGTCTTTGCGAGAACTGCTCGATCCGTCTCGACTCGTGAGGAAAAGCCTTAGGCAGCGGGGATAAAAAAAAAACCTGTTTCCTAAGCATTGGGATCCTGCAAGTCGGCCCAAAACGGTCTCTTGCATACTATCCACGGGTCTCACTCTCCGAAGTCGAATCTCGACAAGGAGGGAAACAACCGCTTACGGGTCCTCTCGACTCATAAGAGGGAAAATTCTCTTATAAGATCCTTACGACTTATAAGAGGAAACGCACTTAGGAATCCTCACGATTCCTAAGGAGAAAATACACCTACGAGATCCTCTCGACTCGTAGGGAGAAAAGTCTTTATGAGACCCTCACGGCTCATGAAGTTGAGAAGCCTTAGGTAGCAGACCTGAACCTGCTTCCTGAGCCATCACTACTCCCCAAGATGTTCAAGACAGAATGTTATATATCGCTTACAGGCTATGCTTATTTAAAGAATGTGCCAGTAACAAAGCAGAAAATAAAAGGAAGGAGGCAAAAGAGTTGTCATTCATACTTGGAAAGTTTTTACATCAATAAAGAAATAAACAACAACATTATTGAAATGTTTACAACGGTATAACCTCGGACCCAGGACATGGGTTGAGGAATTCGAAAGTAACATTATCTAAAACTTTTCAAGCCTGGCGAACCATCCTGGTGTGCTTTCTTTCGCGAGCACGAGCGTCGGAGTCCCCACTGATGTCCTCCTCCCTCCAATAAGCAACAAGTATTGCAGACTGTTGGAAGGCCTAGTGTAGGAGATCGACAAGATTGTCTCGCCGTCTCTTCGAGATTAAGTTCATCAGATACACCGAGTGCACCTTATCCTCGGCGGCATCCAATGCCCCAAGTGGCACACCAGTACAGAATAGAGGAAGCGCTTCCCAAATTGCTCCCACAATAACCTTCAGGAGAGAGGAGCGCCGAGGAAGCAGTTGACCGTTGTATGCGTCGTAGCGGCTCATGATTTCGGCATACTCGGCGTTGGTAAATTCTCGGTTCTGAGAACGGCCGAGTTGGCGGATGTCTCCGTAAGAGATAATCTCGTCGAGATCGTACATGTGGGCATCCATTACTTCTGTAAAAGAAAATCAGAGAAATTATCAGGCACACTGATTAAGCAAGATGATACAATTCATCAAGAAATAAAATCCCATTCTTTAACCTCCAAGATCCGCGAAAAACTCTTAAGAATTCTGCTATATGATTTAAAAGGAGCAAAGCTCCATTAATGAATCAAGAAATTATAAATGAAATCTTTCAGAGAGCAGAACTCTATTGATGGAATCCTAACAGGGTTATCTTTAGTTCTCTTTAGATCCTTTTAGAGCAAAACTCTGCTAAGTGAAACCTTAAATGGGTTTTCTTTAGATCAGGGATCTATTGAGAGCAAGGCTCTGTCAATGAAAATTAATTTAATTTAATTAAAAAAGTTACCTAAAAAGTTTTTTCTAAAGAAATAACTCTTGGGGTTCTTGAAGGCAAGAGCAAGGCTCTGAGGTTTTGAAAGTAAAAATCTTAAAAGATGATGATCATCTGTGGAGGACCAAAGGTCCTATTTATAGGCATCAAATGCCCTTTCAACTTCCAAGAGTTGCCGCGACGGTTGGAATTCTGCCACCGCTGCGCTCACGTTTGGAAGGCCACGTAAGCGCAACGGTGGAGGGGCATTTGTTTACCCCAATCAGAGCAAAGCTCTGTTCAAATTCCAAGGCGGGAAACGAAGCAACGCTTCTGTTTCCCCCAATCAAAGCATAGCCCTGTTTTGAAAACTAAAGTGAAAATTAAAATTAAAATAAATGAAGCAACGCTTCAGATCCCCTACGCTGCGCGCAGAGCACCACGTGTCAAAATCAGACACGCCAGCGTAGGGAGCGCAGCGCCCAAGGCAGCGCACTCAATCAGAGCAAGGCTCTATAAAGGAAGCAACGCTTCGGACAACTTACGCTCTGCGCTGCGCGACACGTGTCAGCGCAGTTGCGCTGCGCTCTGCGCTGTGCGACACGTGGCAGCGCAGTTGCGCTAGTGCAGGTGCGCTGCGCGACACGTGTCAAGCGCAGGTGCGTTTGCGCCAAACAGAATTAAAATTCCAGTAAGATCTTTCTGTTCTTGTTAAAATAAGAAGATTGTCTTCTGTAAAACAGAAGCCCTTGGATCAAAGATCCAACGGTGGGGAAAATCCCTAAATCACTCAGAGAAAGATCTCTCTAACCAATTTAACAAACTAAATAGCACTATATAAAGGCCCCTAGACTTCAAGTCTGAAACAGATCAACACAGAGAGAAAAACAGAGAACTCCTCTAAAAGAAAATTTAAGAAGAGCTCAGAAAAGAAAAAGGTAAAAACCTTTGAATAAAAGAAGAGTTTCTTCTAAAAAGATATTGATCTAAGAACAAGATCAAAGATCTTCAATAAAAAAATATATATATAATAATAATAAAGGCATTGCCTTTTGTTGAACCCTCGGTTCTGGAATCTTTGGATTCTTTTCTTTTATCCAAAATTGGATCAATATAATAAAACAGTGCCCGGCACTTGAAAAATCTGCACTGTTGCGCTCTCGGGTTGGCGCAACTCACCAGAGCACGCCACGTGTCAGCTCCAGAATAACTTGCGCTATGTGCTTTTAAAAATAGAGCACTGCTCTCTTAAATTGGCGCAACTCACCAGAGCGCGCCACGTGTCAGCAGCGCAATGCGCTTGCGCTCACCAGAGCGTGACACGTGTCACCTTCCCATGGACTTGCGCCTTGCGCTCCTCAATTGGCGCAAAGCGCCTGACAAGCCACGTGGCACTCTGTTAGACTAATTAATGCAGCGCATTATTAAAGGGCAGAGCCCAATTAAGAGGCCCAATGGACCAAAACAAATGCTCTGCATTATAAAAAGGGGACAGAGCCCAACTTAAAAGGCCTAACAGGCCAGAATAAAATACAGTGCAGGGGCAGAGCCCTAATTAAGGCCTAGCAGGCCAAATGCAAATAAATTGTTGAACATTCTCAACTGGACTTAACCCAATCATGGCCGTAAGTCCTCAAATTAAATTGACTGAGCACGGCTGCTCCCTTAAATCAATTTACATCCGGTTCAAGGGTATATCTCTGAACTCCTCTGACATCTGTCGTTGTAATCCTTCAACGTCGTCAGAGAGGTGATGGGTCCCGATGACCATACATTCAATGGACCACCACGTCTTTAATCTGGCAATGGACTATTATGTCCCTAAACTGGAACAATAGAGCCAATTGCTCTCTTGTCGGATCCAAACGATCCCGTTAAGTTGATCTTAGTCTGGAGATTAGGCTAACGTATTCTTAACAAACGTTTAAGTTGATCTTAGCCTCAAATATGGCTAACGTGTCCTTAAACTAACATCCGTCCCCAAAATGGGAATGTTGGACCACTATGTCCCTAAACTGGAACAACAGAGCCCAAATGCTCCTTTGTCGGATCTAAACGACCCCGTTTAAGTCAATCTTAGCCTCAAATAGGGCTAACGTGTCCTTAAACCTTCAAACAGACTTTAGTCCCAAATTGGACTATAGACCCCCCAATCGAATTTGGTTCAAGGGTACATCTCTGAACTCCTCTGACATCCGTCGTTGTAATCCTTCAACGTCGTCAGAGAGGTGATGGGTCCCGACGGCCATACATTAAATGGACCACTATGTCCCTAAACTGGAACAATAGAGTCAATTGCTCTCTTGTCAGATCCAAACGATCCTGTTAAGTTGATCTTAGCCTGGAGATTAGGCTAACGTATCCTTAACAAAAGTTTAAGTTGATCTTAGCCTTAAATAGGGCTAACGTATCCTTAAACCAAAACCCCAAACCCAAATCTAAGAAAATACGGATTTGGACTAATCCATGTCCTACGGGCGACGGCATAAATTAGTCTCCGTATACAATCCACGGGCAACCACAAACAAAACAAACACCCACGACACGAAGTGAAATTCTGGAGAAGGAGAAAGTTGTTACCGCGATGCGGTAGCGTAATTAACTGCAGGGGCTTGCGCCTGCAGGGAAGAGCGTCCCCACAATCAAAAACCCCTCAAGCGAGGGGGAATCAGACGAAGTCTGCTAAATCGGCCGCATCCGTCTAAACCTCCGATATACGGTGCCATAAATCAACTTGGCATCTTCGGAGAGGTGGACGGATAAAACCAAATAGCATCTGCCCCGAATCTCAGGCAAGACGTCCCCACGTCGTCTCGGCAGCCGTTTGGAGGGGAACAAGGAAGATGAAGAGAGATAATGTTGTGAGAGAGAATGGCAACCATAGGTGAGAAAATATCCAATATGTCTCATGTAGAGACTTAACCAAGAGTTAAGATAATGGTTGGGTTAACAAAATCTCTAGTATAAAACAAAACTAGTGGACTAGTCAATGGGTCTCCAAGCTTCTCAAAGTTTCATGCCATGTGACCATTATCCAACTAATAATTGATTTACACTAAATAAATAAACCCTACATTATCTTTATCATGGTGTAAGTCTCATACACCCATGTAGCTTGTATCATCAACCATGACACAAAATAAAACACAATTAATATATATCATATATATATTAAGTGTGCACATGTGAGAAAAATAAATGTTTAGGTGAGCTAATATTAGTTAATGTAAATTAATATATCAAATATATAATTATACATTAAATCATTAAATCAACACTTGATTTAATAATCCGGTTATATCTCATATGACCGACTAATATTATTTGTATCAATATATCGAATCAACACTTGATTCGATAACCCGGCTATATCGCATATAACCGACCGATACAGTATCGACTTATCGAATCAACATTTGATTCGATAACCCGGCTATATCACATATAACCGATCGATACTTTATATCGCGAGAATAGAATACGGTATCACATACTCGTATTAATCTCGGTCCCGCACATATCACATATGTACTCCTACTTCGTTTTGCCTGAGCCAGTGAATCCTCTGTGTAGGACTCTAAAGACTCGTCAATACGCCGGCAGTAGGTGATGATCACATCAAGCACCTACAAGCCGTCAACGGTACTAGCTGGACGTAACGGCTACCCGGATATTGAACGATCAGAAGATCATCAAGCAAGCCCGCTCCAACTCCTGCAAAAGCCTGTCAGTAACACTACCGTAGAGTCCGGTCTCTTCATCTGATATGTCGCATATCATCGCCTGGGGGTGGTAAAACGTCAAACCCTAATAGTCTGATAAGTCATGCCGATGCAAGGTCCATAACGGTTCAAGAAACTACTGATAACACTTACCAGTAAATCTCAGCAACCCTGGCCAGGGATTTCATGTTATGGCCAATCGAGCATGACGCAACATCAACTCCTAATACCGGGAGAGACGAATCCCCTCCTATCGCTCATTGCCTCCATGTGACTCAGGACTGTACCCAAAACACACCTTTTTGCACGATTTCTTGACCGTGGTATGGTGGAAATCAAAGCACGGTGGGAATCACACGAGACTCTATGACGATTTCGGGTCGACAGACTAACCTGTACCAATGTCACCAGAGAACTGCTATCTGACGATAGGTATAATACCATCTAGGAGTTCTCGGAGAGTCCGTTCAGTGTACCCAGTCTCCACTGAGCACCCGTACACCATCTTTTGTTGGATATATGTATGCCCTAGAGGCCATTATATGATAGTGGATGTATCTGTACATGTATATATATTCAGTGTACATTCTTGCTCGACATGATAGTATGCTATCTGTTTCTTCTTTATCTGACATGTTGATTTGATCATGCTTTTATTCATTCATACATGCTGATAAAGCCCTGAGGATATCGGCTTGACTACTGTGATTATGACGGAGATCATACTAGTGGGACATCTGTAGTTTATAAGCATATCCTGAAATGTCCCTAGTCGTAGGTATATCGAGACGGGGCATCGATATACCAGAGTAGACTAGCGTATATGATACTAGACCCATATGATGAGCGATGAATGTTCCCACATTCATCGATGTTTGACATCGAGGTTATATACGGGTGCTCAGTGGTGACTGGGTACACTGGACGGACTCACCGAGAACTCCTATATGGAATTATATCTATCGTCGGATAACAGTTCTCAGGTGACACTGGTGCAGGTTAGTCTGTAGACCCGAGATCGTCATAGAGTCTTGTGTGCTCTCCCACTATACTTTGATTACCACCCTACCACGTCTCTACTGAGTCGTGCAAACAGGTGGCCGTTGGGTACAGTCCCGAGACACACGAAGGCGATGAGCGATAGGAGGGGTTTCGTCTCTCCCGGTATTGGGAGTTGATGCTGTGCTGTGCTCGACTGGTTATATCAGTAAGTCCCTGGCCAGGGCTGCTGAGATTTACTGATAAGTGTTATCAGTAGTTTCTCGATCTGTTATAGACCATTCATCGGCACGACTTATTGAGTTATTGGGGTCGACGTGACCATACCTAGGCTCGATATGCAGCATATCTGACGAAGAGAACGGACTGTACGGTAATGTTGCCGGTTGGCTCGACGGGAGTTGTAGTAGGTTCGCTTGTTTTCTTCTGATCGCTCAATGCCCGGGTGGCCGTTACGTTTAGCTGACCGCTTGCGGCTTGGGGGTGCTTGATATGATCATCACCCACTGCCGGCATATTGACGAGTCTTAGAGTCCCACAAAGGATTTACCTAGTCCAGGCGAAACATTGTGGTGCGCGTATGCGATATGCGCATGGACCCGGTTAAAATGCGCGTATGAGATACCGTATATTAATCGGGCGGCTTGCTTTTGGTTGGGTCGTATGTGATATGGCCGGATTGATAAATCAAGTGTTGATATATCATTTAACCATTATTTTCTCACTAGAAATCATTTCTTGTATTTTTGATGTATGCATGCATGTATGCATTCTTTCATGATTCATGCATATATGGATGTGCATGCACGCATACATACATACATCATCTTTCATGGTTGTATATACATTGAAAATGGTGGCAATATAAGACTCACACCATGGTTTTATATATGGATTATTATTACATTTGTATTTGTTTTAAAAACAAAAGAAAAGATAAAGATTAACACATGGTTTCTACACTCTTCTTCACCTAACCATGTTCACCTACTTATTAACCATGGGTTAATCTTTCTTTTGTGTTTTAAACTCAAATACAATAATATCTTTATCATTTAACCATGGTTTGAGATGAAAGGTGAAAAATATATATACATATATTTTCCATTTTCTTCATAAGAGTTTTTTCTTTCACTCTTGTTTAAAAAGGCCATCATCTTCTTCCTCCTTCTTCTTTTGCTCTCTAGACTTTAGTAGTGAGCAAAATACTCATCAAATTAGGTTTTTGAAGTGATAAAAGCCACCACAACATCATTCTACACAAGTCTTGCCCACTTGTTTAGAGTGTTATCTTCATTTCTTTCTCTTGATCAAGTGAAGTTGCTAGCTTGGACAAAGGAGCTTCGGGTAGATCGTCGTGGACACTAGAAGACTTCAAGCTAACCGTTCTCCAACCCTCAAGTGGCCAAGGAGTCTAGCGTAGGGAGCTACAAAGGTTGTACTCTCAAAACCCTAGTCTTTGTTACTTATGATGTTGGTTAAAGATTTGAAACCCTAATTTTCTAGGATAGATCCTTTGTATGGTTACTTAGCACCATAAAAATCTAATCTTTGGTACATGTGATGCTTCCAAACCTTTCATAGGGTGCTAGGTAATCCTAACATTGGTATCAGAGCCGACCTAGAACATTAGGCGACTCTTTAGCGAAGTAAAAACTCCGATCGAACCGAAATACGGGTTTTTGGGACCCTCTCTGGACATTTTTTCAAACCTGGTTATTTTTAGAATTAAAAATATGTAAAAAATTCAGCAGGAAAATATAAGAAACACTGTAAAAAACGATGCAGTGAACAGTCATTTCCGCCGCGGAAACGCGGCCAAAGCTTGCTTGGGTCGCGGAAACGCGGCGGTTCCGCGGCCGTATAGGTGAGTCAATGCATGGTTTTTATACAGTAATACCTATAACTGCTTGTTGATATTTTTGGGTATTTTTAATCTGTTTTCAGTGATGAATGTTCTGGGGATGGTTTTGAGTTCATTGATTCGATCGGAATTTTAACTTCATTCTCTTTCCGGGTAAATTAGAAAGTATTGAATTGTTCGAATGAGTATCATTTGCTCACTTTTCACGGGGTTTAAATCTTTCGGAGATACGTGCAAGCTTTGTGGTGGACCCTCTAGAAGACAACAAACCTTAACTCGATTATGTGACCGTCTTGAACTGCCCTTTGAACCTTAGGGTTTGGGGCAGTACGGCGTGCCACATGTGAGGCGTTGGCTTGACCCTTCTACGGCTGGACCGCTACTACTGTGACACACTCCTGGTTTTTTGAGCTCCGCTCAAGTGTTGAGCTTTAGGGAATTTTGGGTATTTGATCATTCGTTCGAAAACTTTAATACTGTCTATTTATCTGGAATGTGATGCAATGTGTGGAATTCATAAAGCTAGACATGAAATACGAAGTATGTGATATTTCGCATTCACGATGTCTAAAGAGAATGTGGATTCCAGATATTGCAGTTTTACACTTTCTTTTCTGTGATCGTAAGTGTAGTATGTCGATATCGCCGGTTTCGTTGCTATACATCAACGACAATCGGGGTACGCATACTTACTTACGTTGATGATATATGATATTATGTGTTGCTGAGATATGATGTGCAGGATTGTCGCGATTGAATAGCCGGAGGGTTTTATGTGAGATGAGAGTTTTATATTTTCATTCATGTAAATTCAAATGTAATGTAATATTCTTTTATTTGGGGCACTTCCGGGTTGAGGTTGATGCCACCAGTGTTGTATATTATTTACTTTTCCGCATTAGGATGGACCCAAGGAGGGGAGCACAGGTGACCGGGTTCTGGGGTTCAGTGGGAGGCCATCTCGAGGAGTCGAGACCGGGTCTCCTAAACTCCAGAATTGGTAGGGTCGCTTGCCGCTCTCGTAGGGGTCCAGGGTGTGGGCTTGGCTATTCATCGCGACTGTGGAATCCGTATTTTCTATTATTGGCTAAATACTAAATACGGACGTCCTAGTATATCCCACATTATATATATGTTTATGCTGCCTGTGTTCTGTGATATCTGAGACGAATGACATATTATATATATGATATATAGTAGACGTTGCTTATGTTTTACACCCGCGCTAGTCCCGTCCCGGTATGCCGTTAGTTAAGTAACCTAACGGTGCATAACGGAACATTGTGGCGAATGCGGATGGCATAAGCGTACGTGTTATTTTCGTTTCTTTTCTGTGATTGGCTTAAGGACTTAAATGATGGGATTACATTAATGTGATTAATGTAAAGAAAATAAACCTAAAAAGATGTTGTAGAATCGGATTTGAAAACCACTCGGCTATTTATGAAAAAGCTACATTTCAAAACTGCGGAGCTTAAGCCACTCCTTTTGAAAACCATTTGATTCTACAACGATATCAAGTTCAAAGCGTTAAAGATTTTCTTAAAAATCATCTGCAACCCTCCGTCATTTTAGGAAGTAGAGTACTTAGTATTCGTGCTACATTTGTTGACCTTAGCCAAGGCGTAGTGTACGGTAGCTAAGTGATGTCTTCCTATAATGCATATGATGCAGATTAATTAAGACGGGCATATGACTTTGTTGACCTTAGCCAAGGGTCATGTGAACGGGTCTGATTAATCAAGAAATGACGGGTTGAGCTTGACTAGTGCTCGTGATTTGTTGACCTTAGCCAAGGTCACGAGTGCTAGGGGTAAAAACCACATCGGGAATTTCAATAGTTGAAATTTGCAATGAGATTGCATACCTTCCATGTGATGGTTGGATCCCGATCCCACTGTGGGCAATAGTTGCTCCTAGGAGAGTTTTACAGTTTACAATTAGCTAACTCATTAGGTGTCTAGAAAGGTGTCAACGGGGCTACGCCTCTGGGAAAACGAGGTTTACTTTAATTAGGTCCGTGCAAAAGCACGGGGAACCTCCCTCAAGTACTGACACTGGCCTGGCTAAACGGTTAGCGAAGTTATAGACTGTAATTAATCCTGGCTAGTTTTTCTTTTCAAGGTTTGAAAGAAAAACTCGATTAAAGTAGTGGGAAACATCGATTAGACAAGATAATAACCAATCTGATCTATGCAAGAACTTTCGCTGAGTGTATTCTTTTCTCTCTTAATGGCAGATACCCATGACTGGACTCAAGCTTCTACTAGATAAAAACAAACTGAATGGGACCAATTATAAAGACTGGCTGAGGAATCTGAAAATAGCCTTGACTTATGATAAAGTATCATATGTCCTCACGGCTTCAGCCCCGCCCGTCCCAGGTCCAAAATCCTCAGTTGCGAACATTGAAGTCCGCAAGACATGGGACGCTGATTGTGCCACAGCCAAATGCCTCGCGCTTGCATCGATGGATAACACACATCAAAAGCAGCACGAGAATATGGACATTCATGCCATATTGCTCCATACAAAGGAGTTGTATGGAGAGCAATCCCGTGTATTACGATACGAAGCATCAAAGAAATTGTTTCAGATGCGAATGGCCCCTGGCACACCAGTAGGAGACCATGTTCTGAAGATGATAGCTCTTATAGAAGAGCTTGAGGACCTTGGATGGACGATGGACAATGAACAATATACGGATATTATTCTGCAGTCCCTCCCCTCCACCTTTGCTCAATTCATAGTGAACTTCAACATGCATAACATGGAGAAGGAACTACCTGAACTCCTTAATATGTTAAGGAGTGCAGAGAGCACTATGAAATCAGCAAAAACTCCCGTTATGACTGTTGTACAGTCTTCCTCTTCTCGCCCAAAGGCTAAGGCCAAGGGAAAGAAAAAGAAGAAGCCCACCAATCCTAAGGGTGGAGTTAAAAAGGTGAAGGGAAAGGAAAAGTCCAAAGCTGGAGACTCGGGGAAAGGTGAATGCTTTCATTGCCACAAAGCAGGACATTGGAAGCGCAACTGTACCGAGTACTTAAATCTCAAGAAGAAGCATGGGGATGCTTCCGCTTCAGGTGCGTTTGTGACAGAAAACTATTTTTCAATAAACTCTGCTTCCTGGGTATTAGATACCGGTTCAGGTTCTCACATTTGCAATTATATGCAGGGACTGAGAAATAGCAAAGTTTTGAAAACAAGTGACCATACTCTCCGCGTTGGAAATGGTTCCAATGTACATACAGTTGCAGTGGGAGAGTATCACTTGGGGTTGCCATCTGGGTGTATATTGGTTTTGAACCCTTGTTATTTTGTACCAAGTATGCTATGTAATATAATATCTGTTTCTTTGTTAGACAATGAAGGATATAATTTTGTATTGCAGAACAATGTTATGAACATTCACCTGAATCAAATGTTGGTTGGGTATGGTACACTTAATAACGGGATATACGTCCTAAATCAACACACAGTTTTCAGTATACAACACACTAATAAAAGAAAACTTTCAGAATTAAATGAAGTTTTTCTTTGGCACTGTAGACTTGGTCATATTAACGAAACAAGACTAAACAAGTTACACAAAGATGGATATTTAAACACTTTTGAATATAAATCTTATGCGACTTGCCAGTATTGTATCAAGGGTAAAATGACCAAAACTCCGTTTACCGGACATGGAGAAAGAGCTACTGAGCTCCTAGGCCTCATACATAGTGATGTATGAGGGCCAATGTCTACACAGGCTAGAGGCGGTTTTTCATACTTCATTACGTTCACTGACGATTTCTCAAGATTCGATCATGTATTTTTATTAAAGCACAAGTCCGAAGCTTTCGAGAAATTCATTGAATATAAACAAGAAATAGAAAAACAAACCGGCTTGAGTATCAAGATGCTTCGATCAGATCGAGGTGGTGAGTACCTCAGTACAGAATTTGCAAACTTCCTAAAAGAGAATGGGATTCTCTCTCAACTCACTCCTCCTTACACACCACAGCACAACGGTGTGTCTGAACGACGGAATAGGACCCTATTAGATATGGTCTGATCCATGATGAGTGATGCTGAGTTACCTGTCTCATTTTGGGGGCATGCATTGGAGACTGCAGCGTTTCTTTTGAACAGGGTTCCAACCAAAACCGTGTCTACCACGCCATATGAGATATGGTATGGGAAGAGACCATCTCTTAAGAGAATTAAGATTTGGTGTTTCCCGGCCTATGTTAAAAAGCAGAATCCGGACAAACTCGAGACACGGTCAGTCATGTGTAACTTTGTGGGATATCCAAAGAATTCTTATGGATATATATTCTACCACAAAGAGGAAGAAAAAGTGTTTGTTTCTCAGCATGCCACATTCTTGGAAAAAGAGTTTTTCACAGATAAAGATGATGGCAAGGTGGTGGATCTAGAAGAGGTTCTAGAGACACAAACTACAAATAATGATTTGGTTGAACCGGCTGTTGCAACAGAAACTGAGGAACCTCGGCCACTCCGTAGGTCTGGTAGGACTTCTCGCCCACCGGAGAGGTACTACGGTTTCCTCATTGATGGTGACGGAGAAGACTGCATCATGGATGATGATGATCCTACCAGTTTTCAGCAAGCTATCACGAGTGGAGACTCTGTGAAGTGGCTGGATGCCATTAGATCCGAAATGGAGTCTATGTACACCAACAAAGTATGGACTTTGGACGTTGTACTCCCTGGGGTAAAAGCTGTGGGGTGCAAATGGATCTTTAAAAGAAAGATTGGTGTAGATGGGCAGGTAGAGACCTATAAGGCAAGACTTGTGGCGAAGGGTTTTCGTCAAAGACCAGGTTTGGACTATGACGAGACTTTTTCACCCGTAGCCATGCTTAAATCCATTTGGATCCTACTTGCTATTGCTGCTCACTACGACTATGAAATCTGGCAGATGGACGTTAAAACGGCATTTCTAAATGGAAATTTAGAAGAATGCGTTTATATGGATCAGCCAGAGGGCTTCATTGACAGTGGGAGCAGCGGGAAAGCATGTAAGTTGCTCAAATCCATATATGGGTTAAAGCAGGCATCACGGAGTTGGAACATCTGCTTCGATGAAGTTATCAAAGAGTTTGATTTCATCAAAAATCCAGATGAACCTTGTGTTTATAAGAAGGCTGTAGGGAGAGCTGTCGCATTCCTCGTATTGTACGTGGATGACATTCTTCTGATAGGAAATGATATTCCTATGCTACAGTCGGTCAAATCTTTCTTATCACTAAGGTTCTCCATGAAGGACCTGGGTGATGCCACATACATTCTGGGCATAAGGATCTATAGGGATAGATCCAAAAGGTTATTGGGATTGTCCCAAACCAGGTACATTAACACCATCCTAAAAAGGTTTAGTATGGAAGACTCCAAGCGGGGTGCCTTACCCGCTTGCCATGGGGTCACTCTCTCCAAGGACTCTTGCCCAAAGACCGATGAAGAGAGAGCTCGCATGAGCATTATACCCTATGCTTCGGCAGTAGGATCTATAATGTATGCGATGTTATGTACACGCCCAGATGTAGCTTATGCACTTAGTGTTGTAAGCAGGTATCAATCCAACCCAGGGGAGAACCACTGGACAGCTGTGAAGAACATTCTTAAGTACTTACGAAGGACTAAAGAATTGTTCTTGGTGTATGGTAATGGAGATCTCCAAATGGAGGCCTTTACCGATTCGAGCTTCCAGAGCGATAAGGACGACAGCAAATCTATCTCTGGGTTTGTATTTACCCTCAATGGAGGGGCGGTAAGTTGGAAGAGTTCCAAACAGGATACCGTTGCAGACTCTACGATGGAAGCTGAGTACATTGCTGCAAATGATGCCGCCAAGGAAGCCGTCTGGATGAAGAAGTTCGTCTCGGAGCTAGGAGTAGTTCCAACCATTATTGCAATACCTTTGTATTGTGACAATAATGGGGCTATGGCGTTGGCCAAGGAGCCCAGGTCCCATCAGCGGTCCAGACACATCCTGAGGCGCTTTCATTTGATCCAGGAGATAGTAGATCGCCGCGAGATCGAGATTAAGAGAGTAGACACAAAGAATAACGCTGCGGATCCATTCACCAAGGCCCTCCCTCAGCCGCAGCATGAGCGACTTTTTGAGATGTTGGGTATGAGATACGCCAATAACTGGCCTTAGTGCAAGTGCGAGATTGTTGGATATATGTATGCCCTAGAGGCCATTATATGATAGTGGATGTATCTGTACATGTATATATATTCAGTGTACATTCTTGCTCGACATGATATTATACTATCTGGTTCTTCTTTATCAGACATGTTGATTTGTTCATGCTTTTATTCATTCATACATGCTGATAAAGCCCTGAGGATATCGGCTTGACTACTGTGATTATGATGGAGATCATACTAGTGGGACATCTGTAGTTTATAAGCATATCCTGAAATGTCCCTAGTCGTAGGTATATCGAGACGGGGCATCGATATACCAGAGTAGACTAGCGTATATGATACTAGACCTATATGATGGGCGATGAATGTTCCCACATTCATCGATGTTTGACATCGAGGTTATATACGGGTGCTCAGTAGTGACTGGGTACACTGGACGGACTCACCGAGAACTCCTATATGGAATTATACCTATCATCGGATAGCAGTTCTCAGGTGACACTGGTGCAGGTTAGTCTGTAAACCCGAGATCGTCATAGAGTCTTGTGTGCTCTCCACTGTGCTTTGATTACCACCCTACCACGGCTCTACTGAGTCGTGCAAACAGGTGGCCGTTGGGTACAGTCCCGAGACACACGAAGGCGATGAGCGATAGGAGGGGTTTCGTCTCTCCCGGTATTGGGAGTTGATGCTGTGCTGTGCTCGACTGGTTATATCAGTAAGTCCCTGGCCAGGGCTGCTGAGATTTACTGATAAGTGTTATCAGTAGTTTCTCGATCTGTTATAGACCATTCACCGGCACGACTTATTGAGTTATTGGGGTCGACGTGACCATCCCTAGGCTCGATATGCAGCATATCTGACGAAGAGACCGGACTGTACGGTAGTGTTGCCGGTTGGCTCGATGGGAGTTGTAGCAGGTTCGCTTGTTTTCTTCTGATCGCTCAATGCCCGGGTGGCCGTTACGTTTAGCTGACCGCTTGCGGCTTGGGGGTGCTTGATATGATCATCACCCACTGCCGGTGTATTGACGAGTCTTAGAGTCCCACAAAGGAGTTACCTAGTCCAGGAGAAACGTTGTGGTGCGCGTATGCGATATGCGCATGGACCCGGTTAAAATGCGCGTATGAGATACCGTATATTAATCGGGTGGCTTGCTTTTGGTTGGGTCGTATGTGATATGGCCGGATTGATAAATCAAGTGTTGATTTACCATTTAACCATTATTTTCTCACTAGAAATCATTTCTTGTATTTTTGATGTATGCATGCATGTATGCATTCTTTCATGATTCATGAACATATGGGTGTGCATGCACACATACATACATACATCATCTGGTTGTATATACATCGAAAATGGTGGCAATATAAGACTCACACCATGGTTTTATATATGGATTATTATTACATTTGTATTTGTTTTAAAAACAAAAGAAAAGATAAAGATTAACACATGGTTTCTACACTCTTCTTCACCTAACCATGTTCACCTACTTATTAACCATGGGTTAATTTTTCTTTTGTGTTTTAAACTCAAATAAAATAATATCTTTATCATTTAACCATGGTTTGAGATGAAGGGTGAAAAATATATATACATATATTTTCCATTTTCTTCATAAGAGTTTTTTCTTTCACTCTTGTTCAAAAAGGCCATCATCTTCTTCCTCCTTCTTCTTTTGCTCTCTAGACTTTAGTAGTGAGCAAAATACTCATCAAGTTAGATTTTTGAAGTGATAAAAGCCACCACAACATCATTCTACACAAGTCTTGCCCACTTGTTTAGAGTGTTATCTTTATTTCTTTCTCTTGATCAAGTGAAGTTGCTAGCTTGGACAAAGGAGCTTCGGGTGGATCGTCGTGGACACTAGAAGACTTCAAGCTAACCGTTCTCCAACCCTCAAGTGGCCAAGGAGTCTAGCGTACGGAGCTACAAAGGTTGTACTCTCAAAACCCTAGTCTTTGTTACTTATTATGTTGGTTAAAGATTTGAAACCCTAATTTTCTAGGATAGATCCTTTGTATGCTTACTTAGCACCATAAAAATCTAATCTTTGGTACATGTGATGCTTCCAAACCTTTTATAGGGTGCTAGGTAATCCTAACATCTTTGATGTCAAACACCAATGGATGTGGAATCATCCATCGTCCATCATATGGGTCAAGATGCGTATACGCCAGTCTACTCTGGAGCATCGATATCCTGTCTCGATACTCCCTCGACTAGGAACAATTATAGGGTGTACTTATGGACTACCCTTGGCCCCACTAGTATGATCTCCATCATAGTCCTGGGAGTCAAGTACACATCGTAAAGGGCTTTGTCAACATGTGAGTGCAAGACAACATCACGTATACAAGTCAACATGTTAAGACAAAGTGCAACCAGATAGCATATTATCATGTCGAGCGAGAAAGTCCTCCCTATATATGTCCAAGCATCCACTATAATATACATCCCATGTACAGTAATGGCCTCTAGGGCTTACATATAACTAACAATCTCCTACTTGCACTAAGGCCGTCTGTTGTAGTATCCAATACCCAACAATATAGCGGTGGTTGTAGTATCCCATACTCAACCATCCCAAAATCTCTCAAATAGTATTTGGGAATGCTGGCCTTGGTGAGTGGATCCTCCGTGTTGTTCTTCGTGTCAACTCTCCTAACTTTGATCCGTTGGAGATCAACTATCTCACTGATCAGGTGATACTAGTCTCAGAATATGTCCGGATCGCTGATGGGACCAGTGTTTCTAGGCGAAAGCCACAACTCCATTGTTGTCACAATAACAGTTATTGGACGCTCAATGGTAGGAACCTTGCTCATCTCATGAACAAGTAATGTCCAGACAACCTCTTTGGTAGCATCGTTGGTAGCAATGTATTCAGCCTTCATCGTCTAGTATGCCACGGTATCAAGCTTGGAACTCTTCCAATCATACCATCCCTCCACTGAGGGTAAAGACAATGCTTGTCACTGACTTTCAGTCGAACTTATCACACTGGAAGCTGGAACCAAGAACTTTCTTGTAGTGCTTCTCAAGTACTTAAGAATGTCCTCCACAGCTGTCCAGTTATTCTCCCAAGATCCGATTGATTCCTGATCACTACACCTAGTGAGTCATCTACATCTGGTCTAGTACATAACATCGCATACATAATAGAGCCTACTGCCGAAGTATAGGGTATCCCTTGCATGCGAGCTCCTTCCAAATCAGTCTTGGAAGACGTCTTTTTGGAGAGAGTGATTCCTGAGTAAGCGGGCGAACCACCATGCTTACTAAACACCTTTAGTATGGTGTTAATGTACCTGGATTTGGGACACTCCCAACATCCACATAGATCTATCACCATAGATCATAATCCACAAGATATAGTAGGTATCATCCAGATCTTATATTGAGAATCCTCGTGATAAGAGGAGCTTGACCGAGTGTAGCACAGGAAACACTTTCCTATCAAGAGTATGTCATCTACGTACAATACGTGGAAGACAACCTTACTCTCTACAACATTCTTGTATATACAAGGTTCATCTACTATTTTGATGAAGTCAAACTGTTCGACTACCACATCAAAATAGATGTTCCAACTCCACGATGCTTGCATTGATCCTGATGGACTTAAGCATAGCTTTGAAAGTCTCAACTTTTCCAACTACACTAAGAATCTTCTCAAGATCCATTTTCTCCCAATGGGTTTTACCCTTTCAGGTGCAACATGCAAAGTCATACTTTGTTGGTGTACATGGATTCCATCTTTAATCGTATAGCATCCAGCCTTTTTACAGAGTCGCCACTCGTGATGGCCTGCCTGAACCTAGTTGGGCCATCATCAACCATGATGCAATCCTCGCTCCCACTGTCACCGAGAAGACCGTAGTATCTCTCAAGTGGATGAGGAACCCTACCAGATTCACGAAGAGGCTGAGGTTCGTTGGAGACTATTGAATCCTTTGGTTTCACCAAATCATCAGCTGTTAGTTTGTGTAGCTGGAACTCCTTCCAGTTCTACCTCATGACCACTAATTTCTTCACAATAAATTCCTTTTCTAAAAAGGTGGCATGCTGAGAAATAAAACGCCTTTTGCTCCTCAGAGTGGTAGAAAATATTCCCTCACAAATGTTTAGGATATCCTAACAAACGTAAACAGAACTGACCGTGCCTCGAGCTTGTCCGGATTTTACTTTTCAGCATAGGCCGGAAAACTCCATATCTTAACTCGTTTAAGACATGGTCTCTTCTCATTCCATATCTCATATGTAGTGGTAAGCCCTGATTTGGATGGAACCCCATTCAATTGGTATACAGCTTCTCAAGTGCATAACACAAAAAGGAAACAGGCAACTCAGCAGTACTCATCATAGAGCGCGCCATATCTCATAGAGTACGATACATCCATCCCGATACACCATTGTGCTGTGGTGTATGCGAAGGAGTAAGATGAGATAGAATCCCATTCTCCTTTTAGAAAATCCAGTAATTCCATGCTCAAATATTTTCCTCCTCGATCACATCGAAGGACTTAATACTTCTACCCATCTGGTGCTTTAACTTCAAGCTTATATTCCTTGAATTTCTCAAAAGTTTCAGACTTGTGTTTCAACAGGAACATATGTCCGAATCCTGAGAGAAGATCAGTGAATATAATGAAGTACGAAGAACCATCCTTGGAATTTATAGACATAGGACCGTATACATCATCATCTATCTGTCCCAAGAGTTCACTAACTCTTTCTCTGTTTCCAGTAAACTGGGTATTGGTCATTTTACCTTTGAGACATGACTGGCAAGTATCATAAGATGAAAAATTCGAACAGATTCTTATATTCATCTTTATGTAACTTAGCTAGTCGTGTCGCATTGGTATGACCTAGTCTACAATGCCACAAGAAGGATTCGTTCATTTTTGAACTACTCCTCTAGTGTGTGTTCCAGACACTTTGAACTGTGGTTTGATTTAGAACGTATATGCTATTATATATCGTGCCTGATTCAATCAACTCTTGATTCAGGAAAATGTTCACAACATTATCCGCTAATACAAAATTATATTCTTCTTTAACTTAATAAAGAAACCGATGTAATGTTGTATATCAGGTTCGGTATGTAATAACATTCGTTCAGAATCAATGTATTAATACAAGGTGATATTTGCCAACTGGCTTGGCTGCAACAATTGCATCCTTCTCTAACACTTAGAGACATATCACCCTTTCTCAGTTCTCTACCTTTCTGTATCCCATGTAACAGATTATATATGTGGGATCCTGATCCGGTATCTCATACCTAGAACGTAGAGGATACTGAGAAACAGTTCTCGGTAATGAACACACCCGAAGAATATGCATCAACATGAACCTTCTTCGATTGGGTGGCATGGGAATCCGGATATTCCCCTATTTCCTGCTCGGACTTATAACAATTATAAGATTGAGCGGAACCAACGTTCCCCAGCACAGTATAATAAGCAGGTTCGGTCAATGCATCCATATTATTATCTTGATTAAGGCGTAACATGGTCGCTACCAGGAGAGAGAGAAGAAAACACTCTGTGTGCGCTCTTTGTAAGATTAGATTGGTTATTATTTTATCTAATCAGGATGTCTCCCACTGTTTTTATCAAATCTTCCTTCAAACCCTAAAAGGTAAGACTAACCGGGATTAATTACACCCTACAAGTTCGCCAATCTTTCGGCCAGGCCAGTGTCGGCACTTTGAGGGAGGTTCCCCGTGCTTTCGCACGGACCTAATTAAAATAAACCTCGTTTTCCCAGGGGCGTAACCCCGTTAACACCTTTCTAGACACCTACTTGATCGGCTAATTGTAATGTGCAAAACTCTCCCAGGAGTAACTCTTACTCGCAGTGGGTATCGGGATCCAACTATCTCATAGAAGGTATGCAATCTCATTGTAAATTTCAACACTTGAAATTCCCGATAATATTCTGCCCATAGCGTCCTATGAATTTGACGCAGGCCAACAAACCATAGTCCGCTAGTCAAGTTCAACCCGTACATTTCATGATTGAATTAAACCCACCCGCACGACCCTTGACGCAGGCCAACAAAGTCGCACGACTACCCTAATCCAATCGCATCGTATGCTGCAGATAAGCACTAGTTAGCTACCGCACACTACGCCTTGACGCAGGCTAACAAACGTAGCACGAATACTAATTAGTACTTATCTGAAATGATGGAGGGCTATGACAGGTTTTTAAGAAAACCTTTTGCGTAATGAACTTGATATTGTTGTAAAATCGAGTGATTTTGAAAAAGGAGTGTTTTTTAGGCTTTTACTAGTTTCTCTAAAGAGGTCACTCCCGGTGAAGGGATCTTGGCTCTTTCCTTATCGAATAAGGTGTAGGATATTTCAAAAATACCTCTATGCAAAGAAAAAACTATAAAAGCAATCAAAAGACAAACTGAGTTTGTAGCATCTGCTAGTTTCGCTAAAGAGGTCACTCCCGGTGAAGGGGTCTTGGCTCTTTCCTTATCGAATAAGGTGCTGGATATTCTACAAGGAATACCACTATGCAAAGCAAGAACTAGAGCTACCAGTTTTTAAAACAAGATTCTGCAACATCTTTAGGTTTCTTTTTCTTTCATTAATCTCATTAATGAGGTCTCATTATTTTATACTTCCCAAGCATCACATAAGAAACGAAAGCATCAATATTTATTATATATCATATATATCATATAAAATATAAGCATTCATCTCAGAATATCTAGTGATCACATCACATAATAACAGCAGCAGAAGAATCACATATGAAATATTGGATATACTAGGATTTCCGTGTTTTAATTTAAGCCAGTATAAAACATGGATTCCACGGTCGCGATGAATAGCTAAACCCACATCCCTAGACCCCTATGAGAGAGGCAAGCAACCCTACCAATTCTAGAGTTAGGAGACCCGGTCTCGACTCCTTGAGATGGTCTCCCACTGGACCCTAGAACCCGGTTACTTGTGCTCCCCTCCTTGGGTCTATCCTAATGCTGAAAAGTAAATAATATACATCAATGGTGACATCATCCTCAATCCGGAAGTGCCCCAATAAAAGAATATTACATACAAGCTTTTACATGAATGAAAATGAAAAACTCTCATCTCACATAAAAAAAAAACCGCCCATTCAAACACAATGATCCAATATAACATATCACAGCAACACGTAATATCACATGTCATCAACGTAAGTAAATATGCGTATCCCAGTTGTCGTTGACGTATAGCACCGAAACCGGCGATACACCACATATTACACTTACGGTCGCAGAAAAAAAAGTGAAAAACTACAACAATTGGAATCCGCAACCACCTTAGACATCATAAACCCAATGTATTACATACTTTGGATTTCACGCCCAACAAATGAATTCCTTAGATATCACATGCCTAACAATTATAAACCCCGCATTTTAGTCTCGATATTGAAAACAATTTTCAATAACATGTTGGGTAATTCAACAAGAATCCCGATAACCTGATCGAATGCTCGTCGGAAACTTTAGTAGATGGCCGCACCCCCGATGCCGTCGACGAAGTGCACTAAGGCGGAACACCGCTGCCGTGAGCACCCGAACGGATGCTTTTGGCGACGGGGTTCTCCTACAGTCACTTGGTCGGGGATATGGGGTGTGGCTATCTAGTAAAGTTACCCGGCAAGTATCCGCGAACACTACATAATTGCGACGGACTTTTGATCACAACAAAATCCTGTGGCAACCGATCAAATGAGACTAAATTGCTAGATTTATAAAATTCAAACTAGTTATCTCATAACTAATTGTAGATTCCAAATATTGTATCACAATCACAGATAGCTAGACGATGTTAAACTTTTCGATCGAATAATCAAGCACCCAAAATTTCTCAATAAGCTCAACACTTGAGCGAAGTTCAAAAGGTACCCAGAAACTGCCACAGCTCCTATGAACCAGCCGTAGAAGGACAACCAATGCCTCACATGTGGCATCGCTGAACTACCACAAACCCTAGGGTTTGATGGTGGTTCTGACGGTCACATAATCGAGTTAAGGTTTCGTTCATCTAGAGGGTCCACAGAATCGCTTGCAAGATTTTTCTGAAAATTTTGAACTCGGGAAAAATCCAACACTTAGAAAATTTCCAGCGGGGAAAAACTGGGTTATTGATATCCATTCAAACCTTTTAACATCGTCTAAATAAGCCGAATACATGTTAGAATTACGACTACGAAACACTCCGAGTTTCTTTTGCAGAAAGTTAACATCACATGCAAATTTAGAAAAAACAAACAACACCTAAAACATCAAAACCCAGAGACTGGAACACAGGCAAAATTTCATAGGGAGAGTGTAAGTCCACGGCAGCGCCCCGGCCGTCTAACAGACACCAAATGCGGAACAAAAACTTTTTACAACTGGCGCTATGTCGTACTATAATCCGGATCTGCCATTAAAGCTAAACTAATATATTGTAAAGAGGGTAGAATTGTTATACCGAACGATCCGAGTCCTTCGGTCTTTAACCATCATCCCACGTTTTGTTGCGGCGGCTTCGATCTTCTGAAACTCCAGTCTCGTCGTCCAGGTGGCACCACGTCGACGGATCTTTAAACGGGCTCCCACCTCTGAACCGAGGCAACTCGATCGTCAAGTTTGCTAAAAGAGATGATCAATATGAAGTAGAGAATGAGTAGAACACTTTTTCTCGTTACGTCCAAGACTATGGACGAACGGTTAATGAAGTTGCCTTTTGGATCGAATGAAAATGAGAGGATGAACTTATGAAATTTCCATGAGGCAAATTTCATATACTTTTTCCAAATTAACAACCATGATCTATCTAAAGAGGGGTCGACCACTTATAGATGAGGGGGAGGTGAGTGTAGGAGGGGGAAGGTGACCACAAGGAATAAAAGATCAAGTAGAAATATCTTAGCACAAACAAAACTCCATTAATGTAAATGACACTAAGTATGAACACAATAAATGCACCATTAAAGTTCAAATGACTCACTAGCCTCATCACCACTTCTAGAACCTTCTAGAAGCATGACTCACCCTCATCAAGAAAAGATAAATCCGTATTTAACCGAATGTTAAATACGGTCGATAGAAAACTGGAAACTGGCAACTTCCAAAAGTGATCCCGAAACGAATTTCAGGATGACCCCGTATCAGTATAAATATATCCGCATTTGTATTATGACCGAATACAAATGCAACTGAGACAAAGATATTATATCTACACAGTATAATACTGGGTTCCGGTTTAAACCAAAGCCTACCAGTATTATCTGCCCGAAAATGGACACGTGCGAAAACGCACGTGCATTTTCCGAACCTTGCCATAAACCCATATGGCCTCTACAACGTTTCGCCCGAACTTGGGAAAGTGTCTGTGGGGGACTCTAATGACTCATCAACACACTGGCACTGGGTATAACCCCTAGCACGTCAGAGGTACAAGCTGTACGTAACGGTTTGCCTATGTATTGATTGGAAGGGAAGCTGATGAGCGAACTCATCTATAAACCCTACTGAGTCTAACAGTGACAATGTATATACAGTCCGGTCCGTTCGTCTAAAGAGTATCGCATATCGAGTCTAGGGGGGTGGATAAAGTCAGACCCCTAATAACGCGATAATTCATGTCGGTATGAAGCCCATCACCACCTGAGAAACTACTGATCCAAATCAGTAATTCTCCACTACCTTGGCCAAGGATTTCAAGTGATGGTCACCCGTGCACTGCGCGACATCAACCCCCAATACCGGGAGAGACGAATCCCCGACGATCCGCTCACTGCCTCCATGTGGCTCGGGACTGTACCCAAAAAAGACCTGTTTGCACGACTCCTTTGAGCCGTGGTAGGGTAGAAATCAAAGCACAGTGGGAACTCACACGAGACAAATGACGATCTCAGGTCGACAAACTAACCTGTACACATGCCACCAGGGAACTGCTATCTGACGATATATATAATACCAACTAGCATGTTCCCGGCGAGTCCTGTCCGGTGTACTCATAACCCAATGAGCACCTGTATGCATCTTAGGTGATCCAACTGACACCAGTGGCTTGTGAGACCGGCCACCGCCCCTCATCGGGGTCTCGACTGTATATACTAGTCTACTCTGGAGTATCGATGCCCTGTCTCAAAACTCCCACGACTAGGGACACTTTAAGGATGTGCTTACAGACCCCAGCTCCCACGTATATGATCGCCATCATACTGCTGGTAGTCAAGCAAGAATCATATGGGCTCTATCATCATGCAATAGCGAACTAAAGCATGTATACGATGATAAAGACAAACCAGACAGCATACTATCATCTCGAGCAAGACTGTCATATCGGTATAGGTCCTGCCTCAATCATTGTAATCACGTACCTGCGATCCAATAATTGACTTTGAGGGCACTATCTCCAACAGAGAGCTCGGATTTGGGCCGAGATCAAGGGTATGGTGGCCGGCCAAAATTTCTCCAAAATACCTCAAATTTTGCCAGTGTTCATGTTATATCATATACAACATTTTGTACTTGTTTAAAAAAAAATTTGACAACTTTAAAAAACGATAGAAACTGCAGTTTTGGATTTTCAAGTTTCGGTTTTGTAATCTAACAAACATCGTTTAAATTTCTAGCCTGGCTCTGATACCACTGTAGGGTTACCTAGGACGGCAGCAAAGTTTCGGGAGGCATCGTCCATGCCGTTTTTAAATTTTTGCCGTTCTAAAGAACCCTAACCCGGAATCTTTAACTAGAAATTTAAACAATAAGCAATGTTAATATCTTAACATCTAAGTGAATGAGAAATACAACCTTTGTAGACCGGTTCTTCACTTCAATAGCTCCGTGTAGTAGTCCCTTCAATGCGATGAAATGATCTTGCGGACTCTTGAATGGCTCCATGAGAAGAAAGCAACGATCTTATTGGAAGTCTTCGAGGCCGAAGATGATCTACGTCGAGGAGATACTAACCCAAGCTACCCTCTTCACTAATGTGGGATTAGTGAAGCTAACACCCTATAGTAAAGTGCTAATCTAGTAGAGGATGATGAAGTAGGATTTTTGCTCACTTTGGAATTAATTTTCTCACTAGGGTTTCTCACTTTTTCAAGAGCTAGAGAGCTCTTGGGCTTTGAAGAGGAAGATGAAGAGAGATAATGTTGTGAGAGAGAATGGTAACCATGGGTGGGAAAATATCTAATATATCTCATGTAGAGACATAACCAGGAGTTAAGATAATGGTTGGGTTAACAAAATATCTAGTATAAAACAAAACTAGTGGATTAGTCAATGGGTTTCCAAGCTTCTCAAAGCTTCATGCCATGTGACCATTATCCAACTAATAATTGATTTACACTAAATAAATAAACCCTACATTATCTTTATCATGGTGTAAGTCTCATACACCCATGTAGCTTGTATCATCAACCATGACACAAAATAAAACACAATTAATATATATCACATATATATTAAGTGTGAACATGTGAGAAAAATAAATGTTTAAGAGAGCTAATATTAGTTAATGTAAATTAATATATCAAATATATAATTATACATTAAATTATTAAATCAACACTTGATTTAATAATCCAGTTATATCTCATATGACCGACTAATATTATTTGTATCATTATATCGAATCAACACTTGATTCGATAACCCGGCTATATCGCATATAACCGACCGATACAGTATCGACTTATCGAATGAACATTTGATTTGATAACCCGGCTATATCACATATAACCGATCGATACTTTATATCGTGAGAATAGAATACGGTATCACATACTCGTATTAATTTCGGTCCCACACATATCACATATGTGATCCTACTACGTTTTGCCTGAGCCAGTGAAACCTATGTGTAGGACTCTAAAGACTCGTCAATACGCCGGCAGTAGGTGATGATCACATCAAGCACCCACAAGCCGTCAGCGGTACTAGTTGGACGTAACGGCTACCCGGGTATTGAACGATCAGAAGATCAGCAAGCAAGCCCGCTCCAACTCCTGCAAAAGCCTGTCAGTAACACTACCGTACAGTCCGGTCTCTTCGTCTGATATGTCGTATATCATTGCCTGGGGGTGGTAAAAGATCAGACCCAAATAGCCTGATAAATCATGCCGATGCAAGGTCCATAACGGTTTGAGAAACTACTGATAACACTTACCAGTAAATCTCAGCAACCTTGGCCAGGGATTTCATGTTATGGCCAATCGAGCATAACGCAACATCAACTCCCAATACCGGGAGAGACGAATCCCCTCCTATATTGCCTCCATGTGACTCGGGACTGTACCTAAAAACCACCTTTTTGCATGATCTCTTGACCATAGTATGGTGGAAATCAAAGCACGGTGTGAATCACACGAGACTCTATGACGATCTCGGGTCGACAGACTAACCTGTACCAGTGTCACCAGAGAACTGCTATCTGACGATAGGTATAATACCATCTAGGAGTTCTTGGCGAGTCCGTTCAGTGTACCCAGTCTCCACTGAGCACCCGTACACCATCTTTGATGTCAAACACCAATGGATGTGGGATCATCCATCGCCCATCATATGGGTCAAGATGCATATATGCAAGTCTACCCTGGAGCATCGATGCCCTGTCTCGATACTCCCTCGACTAGGAATAATTATAGGGTGTACTTGTGGACTACCCTTGGCCCCACTAGTATAATCTCCATCATAGTCCTGTGAGTCAAGTACACATCCTAAAGGGCTTTGTCAACATGTGAGAGCAAGACAGCATCACGTATACAAGTCAATATGTTAAAACAAAGTGCAACCAGATAGCATACTATCATGTCGAGCGAGAAAGTCCTCCCTATATGTTGGATTTATGTATGCCCTAGAGGCCATTATATGATAGTGTATATGCCGGTTTTTGTGTGTGTGTGTGTGTGTATTCAGGGGACATTCTTGCTCGACATGATAGTATGCTATCTGGTTGCACCTTTTATCTTGACATGTTCATTTGATCATGCTTTCATTCATTTGGTACATGTTGATATAGCTCTTAGGATGATGCAGGACCACTGAGATTATGATGCGGATCATACTAGTGGGACATATGTAGTCTATGAGCATATCCTTGAAATGTTCCTAGTCATTGGTGTGTCGAGACGGGGCATCGATATCACCAGAGTAGACTAGCGTATACAGTACTTGTCCCATATGATGGGCGATGGATGATCCCAAATCCATTGGTGTGGTGACACCAAAGATCGTATATGGGTGCTCAGTGGAGACTGGGTACACTGAATGGACTCGCCAAGAACTCCTATGTGGTATTATATCTATCGTCGGATAGCAGTTCTCAGGTGACACTGGTACAGGTTAGTCTGTAGACCCGAGATCGTCATAGAGTCTTCTGTGTCTCCCACTGTACTTTGATCTCCACCCTACCACGGCTCTACTGAATCGTACAAACAGGTGGATTTTGGGTACAGTCCCGAGGCACATGGAGGCAATGAGCGATAGGAGGGGTTTCGTCTCTCCCGGTATTGGGGGTTGATATTGCACCATGTACGATTGGCTATAACAGGAAGTCCCTGGCCAGGGCTGCTGAGATTTACTGATAAGTGTTATCAGTAGTTTCTCGATCTGTTATGAGCCATATACCGGCATGACTTATTGGGTTATTGGGGTCAACAATACCATCCATAGACTCACATATGCAGCATATTTGACGAAGAGACCGGACTGTACGGTAAGTGTTTCCAGTTGGCTCGACAGGAGTTTTAGCAGGTTTGCTTGTGTTTCTTCTGATCGCTCAATACCTAAAAGCCGTTACGTACTGCTTGTGCCACTGACGGTTTGTGGGCATGTGATGTGATCACTGCCTACTGCTAGCGTATTGATGAGTCTTAGAGTCCCACAAAGGAGTCTCCTAGCTCAGGCAAAATGATTTGGGGTGCATATGTAATATGCGCGGGAGCTCGATTAAATGCGTGTATTCGATACCATATTTTAATTGGACGGGTCTGTTCCCTCATGGGAACTGAATAAAAAATGAATAAAACAGCAAGGAAATACCCTAGAGGAGCATCACGTGTCCACACGTGATCGGGCATCACACGGGGACACGTGACCTTCTATGAGCAGAGTTATGGGCGCTGAAATACACAATTGAAGATGGGGTCACGTGCCAACACGTGATGGGTGCCTGAGCCTTTTGAAATAATAGAATTAAATTCTAATGAAATGCCTAACTGGTGGGGTCACGTGCCAACACGTGATGGGCCCCTGAGCCCTTTGAAATAATAGAATTAAATTCTAATTAGATGCTTTAATCAGTGGGGTCACTTGCCAACACGTGATGAGTTCCCAAACCCCCTGAACAATAGAATTAAATTCTAGTTAGATGGGTCTCGTGCCAACACGTGATGGGTTCCTGAGCCCTCTAAAATAATAGAATTAAATTCTAATTAGATGCTTTAATCAGTGGGGTCACGTGCCAACACGTGATGAGCTCTTAAACCTCCTGAACGATAGAATTAAATTCTAATTAAAGGGAATCAAAAGCCCTAAGTGGAAAAATATTTCCCTAGATCTTTCCAAACAAAAAAAGATTGCACTGTGAAAAAGGAAGCACCGTTGGATTAAAAATCCAATGATGATTAAAAATCACCAATTTATAGAAAGATTCTATACAAGAAAATATTTTACTAAAATTTGCCAGGACAACGAACAAAATATCTTTTGGATTAAAAATCCAATGGTGAATAAAATTCACCGAGTGATCTAAAAGATCATGTTGGTTATAAAATCAATCAAAATCTTTCAATGAAAGATTGACTAAATAACCTTATTCTTTTCTTTCTCCTATAAATAGGAGCCAAGAAGGAAGAAAAAAAGAAAAGAGACAATAGAAAACAGAGAATTTAATTCTCCAGAGAGAAAAGAAGACCTCTTCAGAAAAGAAAAAAAACCCTAGGAAAGAGAGGGAAAGAGATCATTCTATAAGCTCCCACAAAACAAAAGAGAATTTAATTCTCAAATTAAGAGTTTAACTCTTCTAAATAAGAACTTAGTTCTTCCTCTGGTTGAAGATCTGCAGAAGCAGATCTACCTATAAGTTGAGAATTTAATTCTCATCAGGGAGATTCTATCATGCAGATCTAAAACCTGAGGGAGGACCTAGGTTCAGAGAATTCTATTCTCCCACAAAGCATATAGGAATTTAATTCCTCCAACAAAGATAGGGTTTAACCCTTAATACAAGAACTTAGTTCTTTTTCATGGTAATGGATCTGCAGAAGCAGATCTCCCCATAAGTTGAGAATTTAATTCTCATCAGGAAAATTCTGCCATGCAGATTTAAAGCTTAGAGGGAGAATTGGGCTTAAAGAATTTAATTCTTTTAAACACATAGGAATTTAATTCCTCTAAATAAAATTAGGGTTTAACCCTATAAAAAAATTTAATTCTTAAATAAGGGACTTAAACGCTCCATGCACGTAAAAGGATCAAGTACTCAACATGATCACGTGGTAACACGTGACCCTCCCCCTCAGGGATCAAAAGAGAACGAATAAGATCAGGTCACATGCTCCCACGAGGCCCTTGAACAGACTCCTCAAAATAAGAAGAGCAGAACAAACTGTGGGCGCCTCACGCGTCTCCACGTGACCCCTTGACAAACCCCTTTTTAAAAGAGCAAATGGTGGGAAATCTGAGGAATTGATACCCAATGCATGGGCACCATCACGTGTCCGCACGTGATAATCGTAGAAATCAAGTGTTTAACACTTATATGCATATTCTGAGAATAAAATAAAGGAAGTAAGGACCAATACTCGGGCGCCTCACGTGACCCCACGTGAGCGCTTCCTTTTTTTTAGTGCTTAACACTATTGTAAGCGCCTCATATGACCCCACGTGAGCACTTCCTTTTTTTAGTGTTTAACACTATTTTGAGCATTTCGTCCCTAGTGTTTAACACTATTGTAAGCGCATCACGTAGGAACACGTGATCGCCGAATGTACTCCGGTGTTTAACACTATATTCGAGCCAATCTTAGCCCAAATTATCTAAGCCTTCCAGAGGCAAGACTCCCCTTTGACTGAACCTCAAATACACTCTTGTTTTCCAAAATCGATCATCTCATATGACATTCAAAGTAAAACCCAGAGCATTTCAACCAATATTGGTTCAAGGGTACATCTCTTCATACTTCTGATACATGTCGTTGTAATTCCTCAGCGTCTTCAGAGAGATGGAGGGTCCCGATAACCGATAACTTTTGGTGCATCCCCAAACGATTTGAACCAAAACCAAACAGACTAAGACGTCTTTAAACTGGACCGTAATGTCCCTAAACTAGACTCTATGGACTGTGAGGTCCTTAAACTCATGGACTATGATGTCCTTAACCTTCATGGACTGTGGATGTCCTTAACCTCTATGGACTGTGAGGTCCTTAAACTCATGGACTATGATGTCCTTAACCTTTATGGACTGTGAGGTCCCTAAACTCATAGACTATGATGTCTTTAAACTTTACAGACTATGATTTCTTTAAACTGGACCGTGATGTCCTTAAACTAATTATGGACCGTGGTTGAAAGAATTAAAGTTAACCGCAATCAAGACGGTGTCGCTTTGCAGCTAGCCGCGATGAGCACGGGTCGATCCACAGGGAGATGGAGCATTTTAGGTTCTTGTTCTCATGAGTTAATGCGCGTGGGCGAAAAGTTCATATCTAACCTATGTGTTATATGCAAGTATAAAGTTGTTAGAAAAAGATACAATAGTGTAAGTTAAGGAAATCCGCACTAAATCCTTTGAGTCGAACTTAACGATTGAAGCTAGAGAAATCGGCAACAACGTGGATTAGGGTACTTAAGCACGGTATTCGTGGAATCCGGCTTATTGATCTTTGTCCTTCCGTTCTTGTCTCTTGCTTTCGCCTCCGGCCAAACCGAACGCAACCGGTCGCGGTTAGGAATCACCGTTACCTTGGTAGGGTAGTGTGCCTAACGGAGCGTTTGCGTAACGTTTGGACGGAGTTCAATTGGAAAATACGGGAAAAGGAAATGAGAAAAGAAAGATTAACTTATAATATCTTATTTATTCCTAACAACACCATATTTACAACCATTCACAAAACAACAAGAGAGCAAAAGAAAAGATAACAAAGAAAAGAAAAGAGCAACACAAGAAAGTAAATGACATGTAATGAAAGTGCATGAGAGTAAAGCATGGAATGTAAAGAGAAAGAATGTAAAGCAAGTAATAAAGAGCAAGAACATAAAAGAGCAAGAATGAAATACTAGGAACCCAAGTGTGCAAAATGAAAGTTCTATTATGTCCAAGATACAACCTTGAGATCAATACCCTAAACTTAAACTTGCAAGCTCACTAAAGAGGTTGCAAGATCAAGAGAAGGGCATGAACTCAAGGGAAAGCTAAGCTATGTACAAGAAAAGAGAAAAGAAAACTTGAGAGTTACAAAATGTGAACAAAAACTTAGACCCTTTCTCCTTTGCCCTCTGCCTGCTTTTATAGGCTCAAAAACTAAATAAACAAACAATAAAAATAGGGCTATGTGGCAGCAATGGAGGGCTCATAGAAAGATGGGATCCAATGGAGCACATGGGGCTGGCGAGCTCGGATTTTGGGGGCATGTGCTCGGCCAAAATCCGAGCCCTGGTGCTGGTGCTTTCAGTGTAGGTTTGTGTGCACTCCAATAGCACTCTGGTGATGTTTGCTTGGTCTAAAATACCCTGGTTTGTCTTCAGAGTTTTGGAGGGAACTTGGTTGCTTTAACTCACATCAAAGCTTTATGCATTTATTGCACCATCAATGCACATCACACCATGCCCACTTGTGTCATGATTCATGGCAGCCCCACTAGGTCCATGTGCACACTTGTGTACAACTTATATTGTGTTGGTCCATTTAGATAGAAAAGTGTGTACACAAGCATGTTGCACAAAGAAACCCAAGAATTATCGGTCGGTTTGCGGTTCTGGTTGCAGTGTCAGCTCATAACTGTAATATCCATGATTTTAAGTGTATTTCCAGTATTTTGTCACGGATACCTGTAATCTGTAATACTGAGCAGACACTGGTTAATAGTACCGATAAATACAAAAAATAGATAATGAATGAGCGGTATTAAAATGCAATATTCTGGTCTGAACAGACCGCAATGTCCCTAAACTAAAACAATATAGCCCAAATGCTCTTTTGTTGGATCTAAATGATCCTGTTAAGTAGATCTTAGTCTAAAATTAGACTAATGTGTCCTTAACAAACGTTAAGTTGATCTTAGTCTAAAATTAGACTAACGTATCCTTAACGAATGTTTAAGTTGATCTTAATCTCAATGAAACTAACGATCCTTAAACCCAACCCAAAACCCAAATCTAAGAAAATAGGGATTTGCACTAATCCATGCCCTACGGGCGACAACATAAATTATTCTTCGTATACAATCCACGGGCAACCAAAAATAAAATAAACATACACGACACGAAGTGGCCATCTGTAGAAGGAGAAAGTTGTTACCGTGATGCGGTAGCGTAATTAACTGCAGGAGCTTGCGCCTGCATGGAAGAGCGTCCCCACAATCAAAAACCCCTCAAATGAGGGGGAATCTGACGAAGTCTGCTATATCGGCCGCATCCGTCTAAACCTTCGATACGCGGTGCCATAAATCAACTTGGTATCTTCGGAGAGGTGGACGGATAACACCAAATAGCATCTGCCCCCAGATTCTAGCAAGACGTCAGTGTTCCCGGTTTCCGGCGGAGAACAGATTCTGGCATGCCCGGTGGGACCTTTTCCTTTTTCCACTCCACACTTCGTGTGTCGTGTTCGCGAATGAATCGCGGTTTGATATGGTTGCCCTTGGGTTCGAGGTACTAAGATTTGGTTTTTCTCCCGTGCAAAAAAAAGAACATCAATGGCCTCTAACTGTTCCAGCTGTAACAACAACTCCCGTTCCGCCTCATCTGGAGGAGTAACCTACGAGCCCCAAGCGGCCTCCCTTTTCACAATGCCGGTGGAACAAGTGACCCAAGTCACCACTGGGCTATTCTTCAGGACCATGATCCCACCAACGAGCTTCAACGTTTAAATGCCGTCGCATGAAGCTCCAAAGAAGTCGGTCTTTGATCGGCTTACAACTACCGCGGCCTCTTTCAACGGGTCGCCCAAGTCCAGTGCCTTAATTTTCAGCAGACTGGGCCAAAGATCAAGTGGGCCCATGAAGAAGCTCGGGATACCTGAAGCGGCCATCCCGAAGCGGATAGCCATTCCTGCTCCTGAAATCGTCAAGGCGGCTTCTCCTGCTAAAGGGTCGGTCTTCATAAGACTGGCCGTTTCAGCTCCTACTCCACGCGAAGTCACGAAGGCTGCTTCCCCTGTTTGAAAGTCGGCCTTCGCAAGACTGACTATCCCCTCTCAACGGACGTCAGTCTTAGACAGGCTAGCACCAATAACAGCCTCTCCTCAAAGCAGGGGGCATGAAGAAGCTCATCCAACAGCGGAGGTAATCCCGGCAGCACGACATGCTCGACGTCGCCACTGGTGCCGAGTGAGGGAAGCTGGGGGCAGTTCACCCTCTGGAATGACTCCGCCAGCTCCAACTGTAGAAGTTGATGCTGCTGTTCCAACTGGGAACAGCTTTAAACCCCTCAGGAGGGTCCGTAAGAACTCTCCGACTGCTGTGCTGAAAAGATCTCCTCCACCTATGGAGAACATTACAAAGGTGAAGTTGGAGCAGCCCCCTCAGCGGCTGTCCTCTAAAATTTACAAGGTCTAGCGTCAAGTCCAAGACTCGGTGATTGATCAAGATTACTCCCGCCGACCGAAGAAGATAAAGGTTCGGCGAGAGAAGGACCACTCTGTCGTACCACAGAAGGTGTCGTCTACCTGGGCACCCGCTGCAACGGCCCCCTCAACGTCACCAGTCCACAAAAAGAGAAGGTCGGAGAAGATCCCCGTGCCTGCGACAAATGTCAAGGACACTGACCCTAAATGCCCTAAGTCTGGGGGCATGGTGGTGCATACCGTCTATATGGCATCCGGAAAAGAGGATAGCCGTATCTCCACAGGTCATCGACCTCTTACGTGATCAGTGACTAAGGCTCAGGAGCAACAACAACAAAAGCTCCAAGAGATGCTAACAGCCATGGCCGCACTCACGGGACCAAAAGCAAGCCCGGAGACATCATCGGAGCAGTGTCGTGAGCAGGAAACAGATGCTGAATTCCTTCGGAGAATGCTTGAGAAGAAGGACAAAGAGGCTGCGGAACAAGCGGCCAACATAAAACAAATGGCCCACCTATTCCAAGATATGGTGGGCATGATGATCCAGCCGGACCCTCCAACCAAAGATCCTCCAGTAATAATTGAAGATGATAGAGGAGAGACATCAAATCCTCTGCCGGCTCTGTCAACGGCCAAGGAGGAGACCATCTCCAAAGCCATGCTCGACGATTATATAGCTCAACAAATACAAGCTCATCAAGCGAATGAAGCAAACGGCCAAGTCGTCAGAACTAGGCGACCATATCCAGGATGGTACGATCAGATCAAGTATCCGCCAGGATACATGATTCCTAAGTTTCACGTATACAAAGGGACAGGCAATCCCCATCAACATGTCGCTCAGTTCAGGGCTCTCTGCGGCAATACCGGAGGTGACAACAAATTGTTACTTCGTCAGTTCGTCGGCAGCTTGGCGGAAACGGCCTTTGAGTGGTATTCAGAGCTGCCCAACGACTCCGTCAAAACTTTTATGGAGATGGAATTGCTGTTCACCCAACGTTTCGCGAGCGCTAGCGAACGCACCCTAATCACAGCATTAATTAATGCCAGAGTGAAGTCGGGCGAGACGTAGGTCCAGTACATGATACGATGGCGAAATCTATGGTCGAAGTGCGTGCAGCGCATCGAATAAGCACCTGCAGTAGGCATGTTCGTAGGTACCCTCGATCCGCAGGTGACCATATCCCAGTTCATGATGTTTTTCAAGCCGGCTACCTTTCAGACCCTGATTGATAAGCTAGCCTAAATAGACCAGATGGGTCATAAGCCTTCCTTTTCAAAGACAGAACCGTGGAACGAAAAGGGTAAAGGGAAAGCGACCTTTGTCGCCAATACTCAACAACAGCCGAGCACCTTAAACCCGGTTGTTCGCCAAAGCAACGTGCATTCATGCCAATCCCTCGAGGAAAGACTGGAACGTCCTTATTCTAATTAGATGCTTTAATCAGTGGGGTCACGTGCCAACACGTGATGAGTTCCTGAACCCCCTGAACAATAGAATTAAATTCTAGTTAGATGGGTCTCGTGCCAACACGTGATGGGTTCCTGAGCCCTCTAAAATAATAGAATTAAATTCTAATTAGATGCTTTAATCAGTGGGGTCACATGCCAACACGTGATGAGCTCTTAAACGTCCTAAACGATAGAATTAAATTCTAATTAAAGGGAATCAAAAGCCCTAAGTGGAAAAATATTTTCCTAGATCTTTCCAAACAAAAAAAGATTGCACTCTGAAAAAGGGAGCACCGTTGGATTAAAAATCCAATGGTGATTAAAAATCACCAATTTATAGAAATATTCTATACAAGGAAATATTTTCCTAAAATTTGCTAGGAACAACAAACAAAATATCTTTTGGATTAAAAATCCAATGGTGAATAAAATTCACCGAGTGATCTAAAAGATCATGTTGGTTGTAAAATCAATCAAAATCTTTCAATGAAAGATTGACTAAACAACCTGATTCTTTTCTTTCTCCTATAAATAGGAGCCAAGAAGGAAGAAAAAAAGAAAAGAGACAATAGAAAACAGAGAATTTAATTCTCCAGAGAGAAAAGAAGATCTTTTCAGAAAAGAAAGAAACCCTAGGTAAGAGAGCGAAAGAGATCGTTCTATAAGCTCCCACAAAACAAAAGAGAATTTAATTCCCAAATTAAGAGTTTAACTCTTCTAAATAAGAACTTAGTTCTTCCTCGGGTTGAAGATCTGCAGAAGCAGATCTCCCCATAAGTTGAGAATTTAATTCTCATCGGGGAGATTCTGTCATGCAGATCTAAAACCTGAGGGAGGACCTACGTTCAGAGAATTCTATTTTCCCACAAAGTATATAGAAATTTAATTCCTCCAATAAAGATAGGGTTTAATCCTTAATACAAGAACTTAGTTCTTCTTCATGGTAATGGATCTGCAGAAGCAGATCTCCCCATAAGTTGAGAATTTAATTCTCATCAGGGAGATTCTGCCATGCAGATTTAAAACTTAGAGGGAGAATTGGATTTAAAGAATTTAATTCTTTTAAACACATAGGAATTTAATTCCTCTAAATAAAATTAGGGTTTAACCTTATAAAAGAATTTAATTCTTAAACAAAGGAATTAAACTCTCCATGCACGTAAAAGGATCAAGTACCCAACATGATCACGTGGTAACACGTGACCCTCCCCTTCAGGGATCAAAAGAGAACGAATAAAATCAGGTCACGTGCTCCCACGTGACCCTTGAACAGACTCTTCAAAATAAGAAGAGCAGAACAAACTGTGGGCGCCTCACGTGTCTCCACGTGACCCCTTGACAAACCCCTTTTTAAAAGAGCAAATGGGGGGAAATCTGAGGAATTCATACCCAATGCATGGGCACCATCACGTGTCCGCACGTGATAATCGTGGACATCAAGTGTTTAACACTTATATGCATATTCTGAGAATAAAATAAAATAAGTAAGGCCCAATACTCGGGCGCCTCACATGACCCCACGTAAGAGCTTCCTTTTTTTTAGTGTTTAACACTATTGTAAGCGTCTCACGTGACCCCACGTGCGCACTTCCTTTTTTTAGTGTTTAACACTATTTTGAACACTTCGTCCCTAGTGTTTAACACTATTGTTGTAAGTCCACGTTGCCCACCCCGGTGCTTGCGGGGAGGCGGAAACGGTATAAAAATCGGATTTTTATCGAACTAGGCAATATGGACAATCAAAAGGAGGATCTTTGCTAAACAAAAACTAACTACAAAGCTAACTAGTTTTAGCTACATGGAAGAAAGGTTATACCTAGGGCTTTATGTCCTTCTCTCCTTGCTCCTTTGGAGTGAAAGATATGATCTTCTTGTCGCCTTCTCTAGTCGAAGAAGGATCCACCCGAGAGCCTCAACCTTTGGCTTCAACTTCAAGCTAGAAGTAACTAAGATGCTAGAAGTGCTAATCCTAGAACCTTAGAAGAGAGTAGAGAGTATCTTAGAATGGTTTATTTCAAGCTCAAGTGTTTCTCAACTCATGAGAGGGGAGAGCTAGAGAGAGAGGAAGAGGAGGAGAGAGAATCTATATGATAGAATGAGGAGAATAATGAACCATTCTCTCATATATGTGTGAATTATGTAAATTAGATAATTAGCAAGATAATTGTCATGGTTAATCAAGACTTGACCATTATCATTTCACATTAAATGCAAATTGCAAGGATCAAAGAGCATCTTTCATATGGAATGATGATGGTCAACATGTCAACCTAAGTCAACAAGTCAAGATAGTCAAATGGTCAACAACCCTAACCATGCACAATTATATTTAACTAATATCAATTAATCATAATACACACATAAGCATTAGGGTTGTGAAAATGACAATGGTCATCAACCCTAATCAAAGTCCTCTCCCTCTGTCTCAGTCAACTGTGCATACGCACCCGTATTCGTGATCCGAGGAACACGAATACAATGAGATAAAACCAATCCCAAATCATATACTAGGATCTGGCTTAAACCAAAGCCCGCTAGTATAAGCTGTCCGGACAGCAAACGTGCACAAGTGCACGGATGTGAACGAACCCTGTCGCAAAACCATGCGACCTCTACTCATTTTGCCTAAAGGCGAATAACTCTCTGTGTGGGACTCTAAAGACTCGACACTACGCTGGCAGTGGGTTTAACCACAGACCGCAAGCGGCACTAGCTGTACGTAACGGTCCCCAGGTAGATGCCGATAAGAAGACTGACGAGGTGAACCCATCTGAACTCCTACTGAGCCTGAATGTGACAGTCTCCGTACAGTCCGGTCTGTTCGTCTGATACATCGCATGGCGGGCCTAGGGGGGCGGTAAACGTCAGTCCCCTAATAGCGGTACAAGTCGTGTCGGAGTGTAGCCCAGAACACCCTGAGATAACACTGGAAACCTACCAGTATATCTCGCTTGCCCTGGCCAGGGACTACTTGTGTAATGGCTCTCCTAGACACAGCGCGATGTCAACCCCCAATACCGGGAGAGACGAATCCTATCTAACCATCACCGCCTCCAAGTGCTTCGGGACTGCACCCAAAAACTACCTGTTTGCACGACTCCTTTGAGCCGTGGTAGGGTAGTAATCAAAGTACAGTGGGAACACACTCGAGGCGAAGTGACAGTGTCAAGTCAGCGGACTAAGTTGTACTCATGTCACCTGGGAACTGATAACTGACGATAGGTATAATACCAACCAACAGTTCCCGATGAGTCCTGTCCAGTGTACTCGTAACCCAACGAGCACCCGCATACTATCTCAAGTACGACGTACTGACGGCTGTGGGACAGACCGTCTCCCCCGCTGGGATGAGAAGCGCATATGCTAGTCTACTCCGGAGTATCGATGCCATGTCTCGATAGTCCTACGACTAGGGACCTGTATAAGGATGTGCTTATGGATTACCCAGCCCCCACGAGTATGACTGCCATCACAACGCTGGTAATCAAGCAAAGATCCTAAGGGCTCTACTAATATGTATATAAGCGATATGCTAAAAGAAACACATGCACATATTGAAGTAGAGACAAACCAAGTAGCATACTACCATTTTGAGCAAGATTGTCTATACAACTGTGAATATCCCAAGCTTCCATTAAGTAATATACAAGCTAGTATGATACAGTAATGGCCTCTAGGGCATATACACTAACAATCTCCCACTTGCACTAAGGCCGTGTACTGGCGTATCGAAGACCTATCATCTCGATCAGCCGCTCGAACTGAGTCTGGGGTAGGGCCTTCATGAGTGGATCTGCAGTGTTATTCTCCGTATTTACTCTCTTCACCTCGATCTCCCGGCGATCTACGATCTCCCTGATCAAGTGGTACCGCCTCAAAATGTGCCTGGACTTCTGATGGGACCTGGGTTCCTTCGCTAAAGCTATAGCGCCGTTGTTGTCGCAATACAGCGGTATTGGATCAACAATGGTAGGAACCACCTGAAGCTCCGTGAGGAACTTCTTCATCCAGACAGCTTCCTTTGCGGCATCGCAAGCAGCTATGTACTCTGCTTCCATAGTTGAGTCTGCAACGGTCTCTTGCTTGGAACTCTTCCAGCAAACCGCCCCTCCATTGAGGGTAAAGACATAACCCGACATGGATTTGGAGTCATCCTTGTCACTCTGGAAGCTGGAGTCAGCAAAGGCCTCGAGCTGGAGGTCTTTTCCGCCATACACCAAGAACATCTCCTTAGTCCTTCTCAGGTACTTGAGAATGTTCTTTACCGCTATCTAGTGTTTCTCCCCTGGGTTCGACTGATACCGGCTTACAATGCTCAATGCGTATGCTACATCTGGTTTGGTACATAACATCGCATACATTATAGAGCCTACCGCAGAAGCGTAGGGTATAATAGACATGCGATCCCTTTCCAAATCAGTCTTGGGAGTCATCTCTTTGGAGAGGGTGATCCCGTGACAAGCCGGTAAATTACCGCGCTTGGAATCTTCCATACTGAATCTTTTCAGTATGGTGTCAATGTACCTTGACTGTGAAAGTCCTAACATCCTCTTAGATCTATCACGATAGATCTGGATCCCCAGAATGTAGTTGGCATCGCCCAGGTCCTTCATGGTGAACCTCTGCGACAAGAATCCTTTGACTGACTGTAGCATAGGAATATCATTTCCTATTAGGAGAATGTTATCCATGTACAAGACGAGGAATACTACAGTTCTCCCTACAATCTTACTGTAAATGCATAGTTCATCTGGGTTTTTGATAAAGTCGAATTCCTTGACAGTATCATCAAAGCAGATGTTCCAACTCCGCGATGCCTGCTTAAGTCCATAGATGGACTTTATCAATTTGCACACTTTACCGCTGCTCCCATTCTGAATGAATCCCTCCGGCTGATCCAAATAGACGCACTCTTCTAAATTTCCATTTAGGAAAGCCGTCTTTACGTCCATCTGCCAGATTTCATAATCGTGAAAGGCAGCAATGGCAAGAAGGATCCGAATGGATTTCATCATAGCCACTGGAGAAAAGGTCTCGTCATAGTCCAAACCAGGTCTTTGACGAAAACCCTTTGCAACAAGTCTAGCTTTATAGGTCTCAACCTGCCCATCTACACCAATCTTCTTTCTGAAGATTCATTTGCAGCCTACGGGTTTTACCCCTTCTGGAGCAAAATCCAAAGTCCAAACTTTGTTGGTGTACATGGACTCCATCTCGGCCCGCATTGCATCCGGCCATTTTACCGAGTCGCCGCTCTAAATGGCTTGCTGGAAGCTAGTAGGCTCACCATAATCTATAGTGCAATCTTCTCTATCCCCGTCTATGAGAAAACCGTAGTATCTCTCGGGCGGATGAGACTGCCTACTACTCCTGCGGAGTGGCGCTGGGATGTCCGGTTCTTTCGAACCCTCTGGTTCTACTAAGCTTTCAGTAATAGCTTGTGGTTCTGGAATTTCTTCCAGTTCTATTGCGCTCCCACTTATCTGGTTTTCCAAAAACTCAGTTTCCAAGAAGCGGGCATGACGAGAAACAAAAACCTTTTGTTCCTCTGCGTAATAGAAAAGATACCCCTTGGAGTTCTTTAGGTATCCCACAAACTTACACTGTACTGAACGTACCTCGAGCTTGTCCGCATGCTTCTTTTTGACAAAAGCTGGACATCCCCATGTCTTAATGTGATTAAGATAGGGTTTCTTCCCACACCACATCTGATATGGTGTAGTAGGCACAGTCTTAGTTGGAACTCGGTTCAAAAGATATGCAGCTGATTCTAGTGCATAACCCCAGAAAGATCGCGGTAACTCAGCCTTACTCATCATGGAACGAACCATATCCAATAGGGTTCGATTCCTCCTTTCCGATACACCGTTGTGTTGTGGTGTGTATGGAGGAGTAAGCTGAGAGAGAATTCCATTCTCTTTTAAGTAGCCCAGAAACTCGGCACTCAAGTATTCACCACCTCGATCAGATCTCAGTGTCTTGATACTTTTGCCTGTTTGTTTTTCAACTTCATTCTTGTATTCTTGAAATTTCTCAAAGGCCTCGGATTTGTGCTTTATCAAGAAGATATATCCATACCTAGAGAAATCGTCTGTGAAAGTAATGAAGTATGAATAACCACTTCGCGCATGTGTAGACATTGGACCACACACGTCACTGTGTATGAGTCCTAAGAGCTCGCTCGCTCTTTCTCCGTGTCCGGTGAACGGATTGTCATCTTTCCCATGAGACAAGATTCACAAGTGGCATAAGACTGGTACTCGAACGGATCCAAGTATCCTTCTTTATGTAACTTTGTTAACCGTGTCTCATTAATGTGACCCAGTCTACAATGCCATAAGAAAGCCTGATTTAAATCCGGAGACTTTCTTTTAAGTGTGTTCTGGACACTAAAGACCTGAGGTTGATTCAAAACGTATATACCGTATTTCAATGTACCTGACCCAATCAGAACTTGATTTAGGTGGATGTTTACTACATCGCTTACAAAAGTAAAATCATATCCTTCCTTAGAAACTAAGGATACAGATATGATATTACAAGTCGCACCTGGTACATAAAAACAGTTACGCAGAATCAATATCTGCCCAGTTGTCAGTCCTAGATGATATTCCCCTACGGATTCAGCATACATGCTCATTCCGTTAGCAACCCTGAGAGTCATATCACCTTTCCTGATAACCCTACGGTTTCTCAGAGCCTGTGACGAATTACAGATATGAGATCCTGATCCGGTATCCAATACCCAGGAAGTAGGGTTAACTGACATACAGTTCTCTATTACAAACACACCCGAAGCCGAAGCCACAACATGCTTCGAATTCTGGCTACTGGCTTTACAAGCCCTGCAATCCTTCTGCCCATGTTCATTCCCGTAACAATAGGAACATCTCTATTTTACTACATCCATTCCCGAAACTTCTGCCCTTCCCTTTCTTTCTACTTCCCTGGTTTCCTTCAGGGTAGTAGGTAGAGACTGTTGAACTAAGTCAGCATCTGACCCGTTCTTCAACGTGGTCTTCAGGTCTGTGAGCTCAAAAGAGCTGGTCTCTGTAAGGACGTTGCCCCCTACAGATGACCCGATAGCCAACCTCGCTGGAAGCAATTCATTCGAGGTCTCATATCTTGTGATACGAGATTGCTCTCCATATAAATCTTTGTTATGAAGGAAGATAGAAACTAAGTCCATCTTCTCGTGCTGCCTCTGGTTTACACCATCAACTGAGGCTAACACGAGGCACTTGGCTTTCGCACAGTCTTTTTCCGATGTCCTATGGATATGAATATCCGTAATAGGGGAAGCTGGACCTGAGACGACAGGGGTTGGATTAGTTAAGTGCTGTCCCAGCTTGTCATGGGCAATGGACATCTGGACAGACCTTTGCCGGTCATAACAGTCAGATTCAGTCATTTTATTATCTAGATGTAACCTAGGTGCGGTCATTGGGTCGCTGCAATTAAGAGAGAGAGAAGAAAACACTTAGCATGATGCTCTTGCAAGTTTAGATTGGTTTTTAATTTTATCTAAACAGGATGGCTCCCACTGTCTCTCGAATCCCTCCTCAAACCATAAAGGAAGAATTAGTCAGGATCAATCTCACCATACAATACTTGCTTAACCGTTCAGCCAGGCCAGTGTCGGTACTTCGAGGGAGGTTTTCCAACGCTTTCGCGAAGTTCCTTAATTAAGTAATCTCTTTTCCCTGTGGGCGTAGCCCCGCTAACACCTTTCTAGACACCTACTTGGTTTATAGCATTGATCGTTAAGTGAAAAAGTTCCCGAGGAGTAGCATATACTCACAGTAGGATCGGGATCCAAATATCATCGCGTGACAAAACTGAAGGAATCCTACCAGAATCATCACACTCCAAATGGCATGCAGCGCTACCAAGTTTCAGTACTTTTGAAACTCCCGATGTGGATTTTTGCCCCATGCTCTTATGACCTTGACTTTGGCCAACAAATCATAAGTCACATGTCAAGTTCTACCCGTCATTATCCAGGTTAATTTGAACCCTCCCGCACATACCCTTGACTTTGGCCAACAAGGCAGTACGACTGTCCCAAACCAACGCATCTATCTATGCTACATATGAATACCCAATAGCTACCAAACACCGTGCCTTGACTTTGGCCAACAAACACAGCTTGAATACTATTGACTATCCATACGAAACGACGGAGGGCTACGGATGGTTTTGGCGAAACCGTGAACGTAGTGAACTTGATATAATCGATGGAACGAGATAGCTTTTAAAAGGAGTGGTTCAAGCTCCGCGTTTAAAAAACTGGTTTTTGAAAAGAACCGAGTAGTTTTCAAAGTGTTCCAACGACTTTTACTTGGTTTATTTTCTTGCATTAATTCCAATGCGTCCCATCATTTAATCCTACTATTGCAGAAAACAACCAAAATATGGTGTACGCTTATGCCATCTGCATTCGCCACGGGGCCCCGTCATCACCCGTTAGGTTACTTAACTAACGACAGAGCGGGGGCTGGACTAGCGCGGATGCAAAATATAAGCAACACCTAAATAGTTATCATATATAGATATATAGCAATGATAGTCAATCCAGATCACAGATGAACACTTTGGATATACTAGGAATCCGCGATTCGTTCGAGCCTGCAACGAAAAGCGGATTACACGGTCGCGATGAATAGCCAATACCCCACCCAAGACCCCTACGGGTGCGGCAAACTACCCGCCAAGTATCCGAAGCGAAGCAACCTCCCTCAACGACGTGAGTAGGCCACTCGGCACTTCGAGATACCCGGTAGTTTGTGCACCCCACCATGGGTCTATTCTAGGAGCAAAAACAGTAAAAAGAAATTATACAATGACGGCTACAACCCCGACCCGGTTGTGCGGCCAAATAAATAATATGTATTGAAATTTTAGTTTTGCGATTTTTACCGATCGAACTTTTATACACTTTACTACCTAGCTAGTTTATGTTTAGTTAGGCTCTGATACCACTGTAAGTCCACGTTGCCCACCCCGATGCTTGCGGAGAGGCGGAAACGGTATAAAAATCGGATTTTTATCGAACTAGGCAACATGGACAATCAAAAGGAGGATCTTTGCTAAACAAAAACTAACTACAAAGCTAACTAGTTTTAGCTACATGGAAGAAAGGTTATACCTAGGGCTTTATGTCCTTCTCTCCTTGCTCCTTTGGAGTGAAAGATGTGATCTTCTTGTCGCCTTCTCTAGTCGAAGAAGGATCCACCCGAGAGCCTCAACCTTTGGCTTCAACTTCAAGCTAGAAGTAACTAAGATGCTAGAAGTGCTAATCCTAGAACCTTAGAAGAGAGTAGAGAGTATCTTAGAATGGTTTATCTCAAGCTCAAGTGTTTCTCAACTCATGAGAAGGGAGAGCTAGAGAGAGAGGAAGAGGAGGAGAGAGAATCTATATGATAGAATGAGGAGAATAATGAACCATTCCCTCATATATGTGTGAATTATGTAAATTAGATAATTAGCAAGATAATTGTCATGGTTAATCAAGACTTGACCATTATCATTTCACATTAAATGCAAATTGCAAGGATCAAAGAGCATCTTTCATATGGAATGATGATGGTCAACATGTCAACCTAAGTCAACAAGTCAAGATAGTCAAATGGTCAACAACCCTAACCATGCACAATTATATTTAACTAATATCAATTAATCATAATACACACATAAGCATTAGGGTTGTGAAAATGACAGTGGTCATCAACTCTAATCAAAGTCCTCTCCCTCTGCCTCAGTCAACTGTGCATACGCACCCGTATTCGTGATCCGAGGAACACGAATACAATGAGATAAAACCAATCCCAAATCATATACTAGGATCTGGCTTAAACCAAAGCCCGCTAGTATAAGCTGTCCGGACAGCAAACGTGCATAAGTGCGCGGATGTGAACGAATCCTGTCGCAAAACCATACGACCTCTACTCATTTTGCCTAAAGGCGAATAACTCTCTGTGTGGGACTCTAAAGACTCGACACTACGCTGACAGTGGGTTTAACCACAGACCGCAAGCGGCACTAGCTGTACGTAACGGTCCCCAGGTAGATGCCGATAAGAAGACTGACGAGGTGAACCCATCTGAACTCCTACTGAGCCTGAATGTGACAATCTCCGTACAGTCCGATCTGTTCGTCTGATACATCGCATGGCGGGCCTAGGGGGGCGGTAAACGTCAGTCCCCTAATAGCGGTACAAGTCGTGTCGGAGTGTAGCCCAGAACACCCTGAGATAACACTGGAAACCTACCAGTATATCTCGCTTGCCCTGGCCAGGGACTACTTGTGTAATGGCTCTCCTAGACACAGCGCGATGTCAACCCCCAATACCGGGAGAGACGAATCCTATCTAACCATCACCGCCTCCAAGTGCTTCGGGACTGCACCCAAAAACTACCTGTTTGCATGACTCCTTTGAGCCGTGGTAGGGTAGTAATCAAAGTACAGTGGGAACACACTCGAGGCGAAGTGACAGTGTCAAGTCAGCGGACTAAGTTGTACTCATGTCACCTGGGAACTGATAACTGACGATAGGTATAATACCAACCAACAGTTCCCGACGAGTCATGTCCAGTGTACTCGTAACCCAACGAGCACCCGCATACTATCTCAAGTACGACGTACTGACGGCTGTGGGACAGACCGTCTCCCCCGCTGGGATGAGAAGCGCATACGCTAGTCTACTCCGGAGTATCGATGCCCTGTCTCGATAGTCCTACGACTAGGGACCTGTATAAGGATGTGCTTATGGATTACCCAGCCCCCACGAGTATGACTGCCATCACAACGCTGGTAATCAAGCAAAGATCCTAAGGGCTCTACTAATATATATATAAGCGATATGCTAAAAGAAACACATGCACATATTGAAGTAGAGACAAACCAAGTAGCATACTACCATTTTGAGCAAGATTGTCTATACAACTGTGAATATCCCAAGCTTCCATTAAGTAATATACAAGCTAGTATGATACAGTAATGGCCTCTAGGGCATATACACTAACAATTGTAAGTGCATCACGTGGGAACACGTGATCGCCGAATGTACTCCAGTGTTTAACACTATATTCGAGCCAATCTTAGCCCAAATTAGCTAAGCCTTCCAGAGGCAAGACTCCTTTTTGACTGAACCTCAAATACACTCTTGTTTTCCAAAATCGATCATCTCATATGATATTCAAAGCAAAACCCAGAGCCTTTCAACCAATATTGGTTCAAGGGTACATCTCTTCATACCTCTGATACATGTCGTTGTAATTCCTCAGCGTCTTCAGAGAGATGGAGGGTCCCAATAACCGATAACTTTTGGTGCATCCCCAAACGGTTTGAACCAAAACCAAACAGACTAAGACGTCTTTAAACTGGACCGTAATGTCCCTAAACTAAACTCTATGGACTGTGAGGTCCTTAAATTTATGGACTATGATGTCCTTAACCTTTATGGATTGTGCGGTCCTTAAACTCATGGACTATGATGTCCTTAACCTCAATGGACTGTGAGGTCCTTAAACTCATGGACTATGATGTCCTTAACCTTTATAGACCGTGAGGTCCCTAAACTCATAGACTATGATGTCTTTAAACTTTACAGACTATGATGTCTTTAAACTGAACCGTGATGTCCTTAAACTAATTATGGACCGCAATGTCCATAAACTAAAACAATAGAGCCCAAATCCTCTTTTGTTGGATCTAAATGATCTTGTTAAGTAGATCTTAGTCTAAAATTAGACTAACGTGTCCTTAACAAACGTTAAGTTGATCTTAGTCTAAAATTAGACTAACGTATCCTTAACGAATGTTTAAGTTGGTCTTAATCTCAATGAGACTAACGATCCTTAAACCTAACCCAAAACCCAAATCTAAGAAAATACGGATTTGGACTAATCCACGCCCTACGGGCGACAACATAAATTAGTCTCCGTATACAATCCACGGGCAACCAAAAATAAAATAAACATACACGACACGAAGTGACCATCTGGAGAAGGAGAAACTTATTACCGCGATGCGGTAGCGTAATTAACTGCAGGGGCTTGCGCCTGCAGGGAAGAGCATCCCCACAATCAAAAACCCCTCAAATGAGGGGGAATCTGACGAAGTCTGCTATATCGGCCGCATCCGTCTAAACCTTCGATACGCGGTGACATAAATCAACTTGGCATCTTCGGAAAGGTGGACGGATAACACCAAATAGCATCTGCCCCCGGATTCAGGCAAGACGTCGGTCTTCCCGGTTTCCGGCGGAGAACAGGATCGTATGTGATATGACCGGGTTATTAAATCAAGTGTTGATTTAATATTAAGTCCATTAGCTCATTTATTAAAACCTATTTCTTTTGATGCATGCATGAGTGTATGTATATGTTGATGTGCATGCACACATGCAAGCATACATGTGTGATGGTTGATGATACATTGGTGGTGGCAATGCAAGACTCACATGGTAACAATATTTATATATTTTGTTAATTTGAGAAAAGCAAAATGGCAAATGAAATCATGGTTGACTATTCAACTCTCATTTTCTTGTGTTGACAAGTCAAAACCATGGTTTCATTTGCCCATGGTTTTGCTTAAACTCAAGTTACAAAATATTTAGATATTTTGTAACCATAGTTTGGCATGATAACTCTCGCTTACTCTCTTGAGTTAAGCAAGGGTTATTCTCATTATTCTCTCTTGAGTTTAGCTTCTGTCATCTCCTTCTTCCTCTCTCTCCTCAAAGCTCACTAGGGTTTCAAAAGAAAGAGAAAGGATTAAAAAGAAAAGGTTTTTAATTGAGATCCAAACCCAAATCACCATTCTACTTTGGTCTTGCCCACTTGAGTGGAGTGTTAGCTTCTTCTTCATCCTTGATCAAGAGAAGCTTGGAGCTTGGTACAAAGAGACTTCGTGGTGGATCATCGTGGACTCGGAAGGACACAAGCCAACCGGTTCAAACCTCAATCGATCCAAGGAGTCTAGGAGGAGATCTACAAAAATTGTATTATCTCCCATTTAGTGTTAGACACTTGTAGTATATGATACTAGCATATTGTTACTCTATCTTTCTAGTTCGATTCATGGTTGGAATTGTAAAGCACCCTCTAAAATTTTTGTTATAGCATGTGTGATGCTACCCTGAACTTAGTGTGGTGCTATAGAATCCCTACACTATATATGTCCAAGCATCCACTACAATATACATCCCATGTACAGTAATGGCCTCTAGGGCATACATATAACTAACATTAGGTGCACTTACCCGCTAACGGCTATACCTAACAGAGTTAGCTTCCAGTTTAACCCGAGAGTTGTATTTAGTTAGGCTCTATGTTTTCAAAATATTGAATTTTTAAAGGGTTGTGTATAAAGTACCAAGAAAGGATGAATTGTGAAAACCCCCAGATAAGTTTTTCCGCTGACAAAAAACCCTAGCCCGAAGCCGGGGTTAAAACCTATTGGAAAAGTTTTTAGTTGTCAGAAGAAAAAAAACCATGCCCGCAACATCTGTACAGTTATCCGTCACATCTATTTTTTATGCGATCTGTATGAGTTAATTAGATGTAACAGACAACTATACAGACACCGCAGGAAAATTTTCCAAATGGCTTTTGACAACCGTTTCGACGCAAGGTTTTTAATCAGCGATAATATATGTATGAGAATAATGGAGGAAAGAGGCCGGATTTTCTTGTTAGGCGGCGGCGAAATCTACGTCCTCCACCATTTTATTCGACGATCGGCATCACCCATATTGATTTTTATCGTCTAAGATGCCGATACACCAAATTTCATGTGATTTTAATACCGTTTCACCGTTGATTTAGTGGGTGCAAAATTAACGGTTTATCAACAATAGAACGTTTTACATTGCTAAATCAAAGATGAGATGGTGTTAAAATCACATGAAATTTGGTGTAGCGACATATTAGACGATGAAAATCAAGATGAACAGTGCCGATCGTTGGAAAAAATGATGATGATGGGTGCCGATCGTCGGAATCACATGAAGTTTAGTGTATTCATGTCTTACATTATAAAGATGATGATGATGGGTGCCGATCGTCGGAAAAAATCATGGAGGGTATAGATTTTTGCTGTCAACTTACGAAAAAACCTCTTAAGGATAATGGAGGAAAGAGGTCCAAGAAGGCTATTTCGCGCGTCAAAATTCTATATCCTTCCGATTTTTTTAGACGATCGACAACCATCTTTATTATGTAAGATGTGGACACACTAGATTTCATTTGATTCCACCATTTTTCACCGTTGAATTAACAGCGTAAAAAGTTTTATTGTCAGTAAACCATTAATTTTGCACTCACCAAATAAATGGTGAAACCATAGAATTACAATTCATATTTTACATCATAAAGATGATAATGGACGCGGATGGTTGAAAAAAATCGGTGAAGGTGTTTATCCTATTATATATTTGTTAATTTACTCTTAAAAGAATATTGACATGTATGCAGTCATGAAGATCCAAAGCCTCAGTGTTTTTAAAAAGAATCGTCAACGGCGTTAGCAAATTTCCCAATGGAGCAGTTACAATAAAAACGCAAGCTTTCGTCGATTGCTTTAATTTGCAGTCACGTCTTCTTTCTAGGGTTTTGCTCCAGATCCAATCACGCTCTCTGAGATCTAAGGTTTCCAGCGATGGCGGAAGGGATGTCGAGATACGTGAAGCTGACGAAGGATCAGGACTCGCCCATGGAGGAGATCCGCCCTGGCGAGCTCAATCAGCCCGTTAGGGTTCCTCAGGTGCTTCTCCGATTTGTCTTTTTTGTGTAAAGTCGCAATCTTGAAGCGTTGAGATTTTGATCGAATAGGAAAAGAGGCGATTTTTGATCTGTTTAGATTATATTTTAAAAAGCTAGTTTTTTTATGGTTATTGTCCACAAGTTCAGGAGTTAGAGCCTTCAAATGCTGTGAATTGTTACATTTTGGCAACACCCGGGGACTGATTCTTGCATTCCAACTGAATTTAGCTGATTCACTAGTATAATGGAAAGGTTTGAAATTTATGGGGAAGTAACTGGTTTGGTTCTGGATGTAGTTGGAGGTCCGCAAATGCCATGAGTGCGGGCAGCCCCTTCCAGAAAGCTATGCGCCGCCGGCTGACGAGCCTTGGACAACTGGTATCTGCGGATGCGCCGAGGATCCTGACAGTTGTAAGTTGCTTTCTTATGAACTAAATGAAAATATGGTTGCATTCTTCTCTGGTGAGAAATTCTGAAATCGTAGCCGAATCTGACTTCCAAAATCGCTGTGGTTTAGGCTGATATGGTTTATTGTACATGTTTTAGTTATGCTTGAAGTCTGCATATTTGAAATGATATCTATGGCATAAGTTGGTTTAATTTGTTTAATATCATTGTTAGATGTTTCTACATGGGCGTTGTGGCTGATAAAATAACTCTTTGGTTCGCATTATAATTTAAGACATAAGTTGTTTGTGATTATTAAATCTGTCAAACTGTAGGTTGGTTTTAGTAAGTTCTTCATATATAAATTGCCCCATGTTTTGGTTTAACTTAGACATGGTTATGCTCTGTTTGAACTTTGATTGATAACTTCATGGTACACGGTCTATCTTACACAAGCCTAGAAAAAGCTTAAACTATGGATAAAATCGTACGAGGTGAAACTTGAAGCAGTAAACTCACTATACAGACAATAGAAACCAAACTGTGAGGAAAATTCAACAAAATTTTGGGCAAAGTCTGGCTGTTGACATTCTATTAGCCGTATAATTTACAAAAAATGAAGTGCTTAATATATTATCATGCTATCAGAATAAAGCTTTTAGGGGCAGTAGGGCACCGATGTAATTGTTATCCTTTATTTGTCGCCTCTCTCCCTATCCCAACTCCGTGCATTGTTCTACCTGTCGTCAGATCTTGTGTGACTCAAGAAAACCATGCTGATGTCCCACAGCGTATCCACATGGCCTTAGCCCATTTGACGACATGCACAAAATTACAAATTTCTTGACTACTCCCTTTACACAAAAGTTGAAGTTTTCTTTCAAATCAATGGGATCAAGTTCAAGCCAAACTTAGTAAACGACATCAGAAATCTGACACACTTGAAGAAGATTAGCCTTACTTTTAACTAAGCTAAGCCCAAGCAAGTTCTAGATTGATCGATTATATTTAAGGTCTTAGGGAAGTCTTGATTTTCTCTTAATGTTCTTTTTCTCAAATCTCAATACACCTAAGATCTAAGAGAACCTAGAGAGGGAGCACAAGAGACAAAGAACCAAGGTTCTAGATATGAACTCATATCGCCGCGATATCGTCCGATTTCCGCTATCCGATATTGAAAACATCTATCATATATCGATATCGGACATATCGGACGTAAATATCAAGCACATCGAACGACAATATTCGGCATATTAAATATTGTGGGCTAGTGTTAGTATTAAAAAGGCTATATGAAATGTGTAAGAATTAGATATGATGTTGGTAGGCTGTAATTTTTCCTGGAGCAATGAAAGCTAGACCCAACAATCCATGTTGGATCTGTATAAAAAAAAGAAACTAAAAAACATAAGCTTACTGCTTACCGGAACAAGGATCGAAGAAGAAGAAAATGGAAGGGCGGGCGTCAAGACTTGAGAGGAGAAGGGCAAGCGTCGTCAAGACCTGAGAGGAGAAGGATAGACAATGGCGTCGGCGGGGAGGCGTCAAGAGGATGGCGATGGAATCGGCGGGATGGAAGAAAGGAGAGGCGCCGAGAGGAGGAGGGAAGGTGTCGAGAGGCGTCGAGACTTGAGAGATAGGAGGGGAAGGCGAGGGAGGCATCGAGAGAGGAGGGGAAGGTAGGGCTTGTCGTGGGTTGAGACTCGAGAGGAGGCGCAGACTCAAAAGGAGAAGGTGAGGAATCGAGGAGGGTTCTTCGAGACTCAGAGAGAAGGAGGCGAGGAATCGAGCAACATTTTAGGTTTTTTTTACTGCTTAACAATTAGGGACATATATTTAAATAATTAAAACTGTTTATAGACCGGATGACCGAGCTTAATCTTAAACCAAATCATTTTATATACCATCTCAGCCGATATAATAGCGATACGAGATACCCGATATCTCGCCCGATATTCCGATATTTCGGCTGATATTCGGCCGATATTGGCCTAAAACGATATTTGAGAAAAATAATTGTATCGTATCGTGGCTGAGCCGATACCGAGATCTCGTCCGATACGGCCGATATTTAGAACAGTGCAAAGAACTAAAGGAGTTGAGCCACGGCGACATGAACAATGAACATCATAACATCTTGATAATTTTGAAATAAAAATACATGCCATTTTCTCACCAATTGTTTTGGACTTTTTGCATGTAAGAAACGGATTACTTTGGATAAAAAAGAAATCTTGCATCATGTTTCTATTTGCGTGAGTAGGAGGATAGCAAATCTTGATGATTTTAGACACGAAAAGTTGTGCAATTTTTTGTTGGATTATGTGGGCTATGGCATGCCAAATATTTATGACGGTGGGGAAATAAAAACTTGTAAGTTTCTTATTCTTGTGTGGACTATAGTAATCTAAGTTACTAACTATCAACGACATCGATGAATCAAAAAACTTAACTACTTTTGCCAAATATTGTTGGTACTGCAAGCATTGATTGATAAATTTATGGAACAAAAAACTTGGTATTTATATTGATTTTTGTGGATTTTGGCATGCAACAGATTGATGAATTTAAATAACATAAAAACTTGCCATATTTTTTAAGGTAATAACATTCCAAATGCTGATACCTTTGGGGATTTTTTTGCAAATATTTACCTATCGTCATAGACCAACATGCAAACTAATTGTTAACTTAAGGACAAATAAAATGTATGCCAACTGTTGATGATTTTGATGAACAAAAATCTTCTAAAATTTTACTAAAAATATGTGGCATATGGCATGCCAAATTCTGATGAGTTTGTGGGGGGAAAAAACGTCAATTTTGGTCTATCGATTTCTCTAGATTATTGTATGCAAGAAAGCAATAATTTGAGAGAATAACAAACTTGCCATTTGTTTTGATTCTGTGAGTAATAGAATGCAAATGTTGATTGTTTGGAAATAAAATCTTTTAAATATTTGTTACATGTCAACTATCGATGATAGTGAGAAAATAAATGGGTTTATAACATGCCAAATATGGTCAATTGTGGGCTATAACATGCCAAATGTCAATGATTGTGAGGATATAGATGCTTGCCTTTTTCTGGACTTCCATGTGCAACAACACACCATGTATCAAGAAAGTTGGTCAAAAAAGAAAAGAACTTATTGAATGTTCCGATTTTTATTGTCTAGAAGACACAAAATATCGTTAATAGTGAATAAGTGCTTCCTAATTTTGATCGACTTCTGTAGGCTATATAACATGCTAACCATTTGATGACTTTGTTGACCAATTTTAAAATAAAGTTCTTACATATTTTGGTGATCTATAGCATTTTACTACTTTTGACCCTCTTGTTGTCGGTGGGATTCTAATTTTTTTGGGGTGGGGTGGAGTGGGGAATGGAAAAGGTGGTTTTGGTATATGTGCCTGTATAACGGTCATATCCACCGAAATATCGTAGTGGGACCCTTTGCAATTCGTTAAAACTGGTATACTATTACTTCTTTTTTTTTGGGTTGTTGCCATGAGATATACTATTACTGATATGGCGATATCAGCGTATATCATATAGGGAACACCTATATGATTCGATTTTGATCCAATGACATCTGATGTTTATAACCTTCTCGTACCTAACCACCTAAACATTTTAAGGTCCTTGGTGCTTGACCCATACCTGGATAGATAAACTTGATCTCTCCATACAATCGAATAGTCCAATTGATAATAGAATAAAACATATTATTTATTTGTTTTCTATTGAAAATGTTGGAGTCGTGGAGAGATAACATTCATCACATGGTTAAGTATTTGCTAAGGTTTTTCAGGTTATTACAGAGTTGGATATCTTTGTCATAGTTTCATCACCCTAGCTTTTTATTTGTTAAGATGGGGTTGGTCATGGAACATATCTCCAAATATAAATTGTTCTATAGAACTTACCAAAAGAGTGAAGAAGCATTATGTGAGCAAGTCTCAATTTGATTAGAACAGATAGTGCAGGTTAATTATGAAAAAATTCCTCTTCGTAAAAAGAATTATGAAAAAATTTCTTGCCACAAAAAGTTTTCTGTATCTACACTTAGAATCAGAATGACACAATTCAATATCAGAATTTTGCGTTTACTATGTTCACATTCTATTTAATTTCAATTTCTGTTTTCTCAAGGGAAGTCATTTAACTCCATTTTATAACCTCCATATTGGGTGCCCATTTAATTTTATGAATAGCCATTAATATTATTCATCAAGGTTTATACTGATCCCTTCTCATACTGTCGTAAATATTTCAACAGGTTGGACTGGATTGTTCTGTCCTTGTGTTTTATTTGGTCGCAACGTTGAGAGCATTAGAGAGGACGTTCCCTGGACCAAGCCATGCATTTGTCATGCTATTTGTATTGAAGGCGGCATTGCACTTGCAGCTGCTACAGCGATATTTCACGGCATCAATCCGGGAACTTCATTTCTCATCGGGGAAGGGTTGATATTTAGTTGGTGGATGTGTGGTATCTACACCGGTCTTATTCGCCAATCTTTGCAGAAGAAATATCATCTCAAGGTTCTCTCTCTCTCTCTCTCCTCTCTCTCTCTCTCTCTCCCTCTCTCTCTCTCACACACACACATCCGTGCGCACTAAGGGCGCCCCCCCCCCCCACTTCTTTATCCGTGGGCTAAAATTGAAGGAAACCCCTATACTTTTTCCTGTGTAGCAAACATCACCCTCTCTTTAAAAGCTGTAATTTACCCTATACTTCAACAAATGTTATTCTGTAACTTTGTATTCCAAGACCATCAATCTTGTTCCTTTCTTTTTATCATGTTTTGACACTGCATATATTTAGTAATTTCATTTAGGTGTATTTAAGCTGACCTGATCATTGCCTGATCATTGTTGTTGCAGAGATGTGTATTTTAGGAATAAAAAGTCGCAAAAAGAAATAAAAAGCAATAAAAAATAGTGTATTTAGTCCAGATAGTTTTTAAAAAAATAGATGGTGGTATCCTGCTATACAAACAAAAAGTGAGGGTGTTTTCCTACAGTACCTCTTTTGCTCATTGATGATTAGCAAGGGGGAAAAGGTTAATAAAGTCCGAGACATTGTCTAATACCATTTTCTTTTTTCTCACCAAAATTTCTCCTTTCCAGAATTCTCCTTGTGATCCTTGCGTGGTGCATTGTTGCATGCATTGGTGCGCCATCTGCCAAGAGCATCGTGAAATGAAGAGCCGCCTCTCCGATAACTCTGTTATGCCGATGACCATCATTAACCCTCCACCAACACAAGAAATGAACGCCAATGAGAGCCGTGATTCTGAAGAAGCCTCAGAGAATGGGATCCACGGCGATCATGCAACTCTAGAGATGCAAGCTATGTAGAACAATGTGGTGCATTTTCTTTGTAGGTGAAAAAAATTCAAGAGAGTTTCTATTATCCCTGTGTTGCATTTGAAACCAATAACTTACATACTTAGTTATAGAGCTTTCTCAATTGCAACCATACAAACATTAGGCTTTTTTACAATATCTGGATGCTGAAATCCTTCCATTTTTTTTTTATATATTGGTCCATCAAGAGCTCGATGTCAACGTGGTTCACTGGAATTAAACCAAGGTATGCTGTAAAGTGCTGTTAAGTATTGCATTTAAACATTTCAATCTCAAGTTTCATATTTGTTATATGTGGTGTTTATATTGGATTTAAAGTTCTATTCTTCAGCATGACAATGACATACTTAAGATTAAGAAACCTCGTCGATAATTGTTTATAACCTTTTTTAAGAAGCTTTTTAAATTTAAATATCGGGTTGGAACATCAATAGAGGGGGTTACACTTTTGCTTAGAAATTGCATATATATTATGCAAAAAATAAAATAAAAATGCATACAGTAGTTTAGTCATATGCTATACCCATTCATCAACTGAACAGTGACACCCATTTCACCTATGCTTCACAACACAATTCCACTACTGGCAACACAGAAGAAAGCAGAAATGAATCAAAAGAAAAAAAATTAAAATAATTTTACAAAATGGAAAATCCACCTACTATAATGAGTACATCCAAATCACCCGCAAGCTTTACCATCAGAATCAGGCTGCTGCTCCGGGGCCAATAGCTTTTTCTGAGGCTTCGCTGCGCGGAGCATCGTTACAACATCTCTCATACTCGGCCAATCGCCTGGGCTTCGACTGGTGCATAGCAGCGCAACTCGGAGCACGAGCATCATCTCCTCTCTCACCTCTTTACACCCCACTACCATGACTATCGTTGAGTCGAGCACGTCCATTGCACCTCCCTTTTCACCTTTCGGTAGCTTCGATTTCACCCACCCCACAATGTTGTTCCCTTCGCCAAACTCTGATAACACTGCTCTGCGCATGCTTATGATCTCGAGTAGCACAACGCGGAAGCTGTATACGTCGCTCATCTCATCCACTTGCAGCGTGTACACGTACTCTGTATTCATAATGCAAACCTTCAAACCTCTTACAAATACTCTGTATTCATAATGCAAACCTTCAAACCTCTTACGAAATTTTACAACGCGCACATTGTCAATCGATATCCATCTATTTGAATGTCATACAACAGCGACAACTTTTGAAGCTAAACAGTTTTTACGGTTATTACCTGGAGCGATGTAGCCATAGGATCCGGCAACTACTGTCATGGTCTGATTCAAGCTCTGAATCAGTTTCGCAACCCCGAAATCCGCTATCCTAGCCTCCATCTCTCCGTCCAGCAAGATATTGCTCGGCTTCAAATCAGGGTGCATGATCACCGGATCGCAGTCGTGGTGCAAGTAGCAGATCCCTTCTGCTAACCCAGCCGCTATCCGGTACCGCGTCCCCCAATCACATAAAGTCTTACCCCCTCCGCCTCCGTCTCCTTTCCCCTCGGCGGAAATCGGTTTCTTTCGGTGAAGTAAGTCGTCCAAACTTCCTTTAGGCATGAATTCATACAGCAACATCGTTGTCTCACGGTTCATGCAGCAACCGAGCAATCTAGCGATGTTTCGGTGCCTCACCGATCCGAGCACTTTGACCTCGGATAAAATTCCGGCGTGTTTTCTGAATTTGTAGTCCTTTTGCATCCCCCATAGCTTCTTAACTGCCATGGTCACAAATTGCCCTTTCAAATTCAGACAGTGATTCTAGTTGTTTAAAGTTGAATTTGAATGTTTTGAATTTGAATTTTAAAAGTGTGAGCGGGAACATTGCTGACCTGGCATCTCGGCCCTATAGACTGTCCGGTGGACCCCATCCCCACAATCCAATCACTGCCCTCCAATGCATCAGCCACGTCACCCGCCGTGAAGTTCAACCACTGAAACGCCGTCAGCTTCCACGGCCCGGCCCTGGCCTCACCTCTTCCCTCTTCGACCACCGAGCCCCCACCACAAGCACTACCACATGTTTCCTGATTTAAAATCAGAAAAGCTTCTGGAAAAAGCTTCAGAAGAGGGTCACATGCTTACACGTGACCAGTAGTCACGTGTTGGCACGTGACATCCAAAAGCATCATCAAGGCAGATTCAGCTTCCTGACTACATCAAAGAAAAGGGCTTCAGAAAGGGTCACGTGCTCCCACGTGATCAGGGTCACGTGTTGGCACGTGACATTTTAAAGCGGATTCAGAGGCACATCGGTTCCCTGATCAAATCAAGGAAAAAGCTTCAAAAGAGGTCACGTGCTCCCACGTGACCAGGGGTCACGTGTTGGCACGTGACGCTCAAAACATCAGAATTGTTCTCCAGTTAAATCAAGAAAAAGAGTCCAGACAAGGGTCACGTGCTCACACGTGACCAGGGGTCACGTGGTGGCACGTGACGGTTAAGCAGCAATCAGAAGACAGAGTGCAAAAAGAAAGAGGAAGGCTCGTTCCAAGGGGGTCACGTGCCCACACGTGACCATGGGTCACGTGGTCACACGTGACCGGCTTTCAAAGCCCGTTTTGTTAACAGAATTAAATTCTGAAGGAGATTCAAATCTTTCCAAAGGAGAGCGATTATCTGGAACCAATCGAATTAAAGATTCAGAGGTGATTAAATATCATCTATCTATGGAAAATCTCGGGTTTGGAAAGATTTCCCCTTTAAATCTAACCGAAATAACAAAGGAGAATCCCTGGATTTGAAATCCAATGGTGAATAAAATTCACCTAATAATCCAAAGGTAAAAAACGAATAATGGATGCAAATCAAATATCTCAAGAAAGATTCGTCAAAAACTAATTGACTCGGCTGCTTCTCCTATAAATAGGAGCCAAGAGATACAAAAAAAGCATATATACGCAGAGGGAGGAAAAAAGAGAGAGCCTTGATACTTTGAGGAATTTGGAGCTTCTGCAAAGGAAAACCCTAGGTAAGAAAGGGAAGGCTTTTTGAAAGAAGGAGAATTTAATTCTCAACAGAGTTTAACTCTGATATATAAAACAGAAGAACATATTTCTTCTCTCTTTGATAGAGGATCTGCAAAGTGCACATCTTCCCTTTAGGTTGAGAATTTAATTCTCAATGGGTTGAGATCCTGCCATGCAGATCCAAAACATAGAGAGGGAATGGAAGCACGAGAATTTAATTCTCACAGAACTATAGGAATTTAATTCCTTTAAGATAAAAGTAGGGCTTGACCCTGTGTTATGGGAATTTAATTCCTTCAGAACAAAAAGAAACAGGGTTTAACCCTAATTAAGAACCTAGTTCTGTTGGAACAGCGGGGATTTAATTCCCTTGATCATAATTTAACAGAGAATGGGAGTCCAATTCCTTAAAAGTTTTTATTAGGGTTTAACCCTATTCAGTTCTTCACATATATGAGGAATTTAATTCCTACAGAAAATTCAGAGTTCAACTCTATTCCAGAATATAAGTCTTCGAAAGGAAGTAGGAATTTAATTCCTCGGAAATTTAAAGCTCGAGGAATTTAATTCCTGAGAAAAAGATTAACAGATCCTCTAAAAACAACATACATAGAGGCAGGGTCACGTGTCACCACGTGACCCCCCAAGAGATCTACAGAAAACTCCTTTGAGGCAGCACCCCACGTGACCCACGTGACCCTCGGCAGAAGCTTTAAAATATAAGCATTTAAATGCCCTTCACGTGAGGGCACGTGATGCGATAATCTCAGCAGAATAAATGAAAGGAGGGCGCTCTCACGTGTTGCCACGTGACCCCTCTTGCCTTAGTGTTTAACACTAAATTGGAACTCTTGAATACAGTATTGAAACACTATTGGGCCTTAGTGTTCAACACTAATCAAAGAACTTTATTCGCAGTGTTCAACACTGATTACCTTAGTATTTAACACTAATCTGAGATCTCCATTGCCAGTGTTCAACACTGATCTGTTTTAGTGTTTATGATAATTTTAGTGTTAAACATTAACTTGTCAACCTCATTCCCAGTGTTCAACACTGATTGCTCTGTAGTGTTTAACACTAGGCTTTGGCCCAATTGGCTAAATGGATAGAGGCAAAGCCTCTCCTTCAATGGACCAACAAGAAGCCAATATTCCAGACATGATAGGACTTAGCTCAAGCTAGGTCATGAGTCTTCAATTCGTAATTAACTGGGCTAATGGGCTCATAACATAATTAATCGGTCTTGATCCCAAATTGGGCCAAGGACTACTTAAGCCATTCCGGTTCTAGGGTATATCTCTTCACTCCTTTGATACTTGGCATTGTAATCCCTCAATGTCTTCAAAGAGGTGACGGGTCCCGACGACCATCCATGATATGGACTGTGGGGTCCTTAAACCCGTGTCTAACGCAAAATTCCTGGTTACGTGGAACGTGGATAATGTCACTCTTTGACCCCGCGGAAAACGCCCAGAGCGGAGCCTAGTCCTCGCCGAGCATGGCAGTGAACCCGTGTGAAGCATCTAGTGCAAAATTCCTGGTTACGTGGAACGCGGATAATGTCACTCCTTGACCCCGTGGAAAACGTCCAGAGCGGAGCCTGGTCCTCGCCTAGCACGGCAGTGAACCCGTGTGAAGCATCCAGAGCACATACCGGACTGTGGAGTCCTTAAACCCATGGACTACGACGTCCTTAACCTCGACCGAGATGTCTTAAAACTAACAATGGACCGCAATGTCCTTAAACTACCCATGGACCGCAATGTCCTTAAACTACCCAATGGACCGCAATGTCCTTAAACTACCCATGGACCGCAATGTCCTTAAACTACCCAATGGACCGCAATGTCCTTAAACTACCCATGGACCGCAATGTCCTTAAACTAGCAACGAACCACCATGTCCCTAAACTGGAACAATAGAGCCCCGCATGCTCTTTTGTCGGATCTAAACGATCCCGTTTAAGTTGATGTTAGCCTCAAAGATGGCTAACGTATCCTTAAACCTTCAAACAGACTGGACTACGAATCCCCCCCCAATTAACCCTGGTTTGAGGGTACATCTCTGAACTCCTCTGACATCTGTCGTTGTAACCCTTCAACGTCGTCAGAGAGGTAACGAGTCCCGACGGCCATACATACGATGGACCACTATGTCCCTAAACTGGAACAATGGAGCCTAAAACACTCCTTTTTCGGATCTAAACGATCCCGTTAAGTTGATCTTAGTCTCAACGTTAGACTAACGTATCCTTAACAAACGCTTGAGTTGATCTTAGCCTCAAGTATGACTGACGTATCCTCAAACCAAACCCCCAAACCCAAATCTAAGATAAACACGGATTTGGACTAGTCCACGCCCTACGGGCGACGACATAACTCAGTCTCCGTAAACAATCCACGGGCAATAAAACACGAAATAAACACCCACGACACGAAGTGACCAGCTGGAGAAGGAGAAAGTTGTTACCGCGATGCGGTAGCGTAATTAACTGCAGGGGCTTGCGCCTGCAGGGAAGAGCGTCCCCACAATCAAAAACCCCTCCACGAGGGGGAATCTGACGAAGTCTGCTACATCGGCCGCATCCGTCTAAGCCTCCGATGCACGGCGCCATGGATCAACTTGGCATCTTCGGAAAGGTGGACGGATAGCACCAATTAGCATCTGCCCCGAATATCAGGCACGGACGCCCAAGTCCAGGCCGCCGTTTGGAGGGGAACACCACCCCAACACCAACTGCTGCAATGGCTACCCAAATGATCGTTGCCAATGGCTCCAACTTCTGTCTGTCTTCCGTCGCCTCACCTGCGGCGCACCTGACCAGAGCCCTCGGTTTCCCACGAAAGACGAAGGATGAAGATTCCTCAGCACAGTCGAAAATGGAATTTGCCTGAATAATTCGTTGAAGGACACATTAAAGTTCTCCAGTGTGTTGCAGTATCAAACTCGAAAGGGACCGATCCGCTTAAACCATTGAACGACAGATTGACGTCAGTGATCGATGGAAGCCTTGATATCTTGACCGGAATCGAACCGGCCATTTTGTTGCTGATGATGCTCGATATCGGTGATCTCCCAGATCATGACACATGGCAGACGACGTGTCCCAGAGCATGCAAGAAAGGACCTACAGTGGCCGACCAGACCACTCCTTTGCCCGTCCCACAAACAAGCGCCGGCTCACCTCTGAGCCCCCAGCACAATTGGCCTCCTCGGCCTCACAGCTCGTCTCCGAGCTACCACGGAACCAAGATACCTCGGCTCTCCCGCTCGTCCGCGAGCTCTCCCGCTCGTCCGCGAGCTCTCCCGCCGAGGTCATCTTCCTTGGTCTTATCGACCGACCAACGGCACCGCTCACAGGCGCAACCGCCATCCCGCGAATCTCTTCATGCGCGAGATATCCGCCAGCCACATCGCACGTTCCACGCCATCACGATCCCCCATTAACGAGCTTGTCTCGCCATTAATGGGAGATCCAGCTCATCACGCGGGCGTGACGTCAGGAGCGTAACGGCCGGCGTGATTCTCGCGCTTGCTCTGTCTGCTGCCACCGCTATATAAACCCCTTCTTCAGACGGTTCAAGTAAGCCATTTTTACTCCACTAAGCCGTTACTCTGCTCGGATTTCCTCTCTAACTTGACCGTCGGAGGGTCCTCGGTGGTACAACCACCCCAGGACTTCCTTGCAGGTAGCTCGGCGCAAGCAACCTCAAACCCATTGAGATCCACACTCTTCAGGAGCCAGCCTCCAGATCAAATCTCAGCCGTTTATCACCGCCATCAGCAGATCAACGGAAGGTAACATCTTGACGCGCGGATCCGATCCGCGTTAGCTGGCACCGTCTGTGGGAATCCTTGATTCCACAAAAACAAAAGTTCATCTTCCAAGCTTGCTCTAATGGCGAGCGATCATCATGACGATTCCAGCACCGGCCGCCGCCTCCCCCTCAACGGGGGCACGGAAGAACCTCCTCCGCCGAATACTATCAACGTCCTTACCGGCCGGATAGACCGACTCGCGTCTGTCGTGGAGGCGCTCATCCATGTCCAAACGGTAGGGCAAGTTCCCCGAGCCGCCGCTCCTCCGCCTCGAGACCGGGACCCCTACAGGGGGAGAGAAGACTCCGCGCGCGTCGGCACTGTCGACCACCGCCTCGCTACATCCCATGGCCGCAGATCTCCTAAACCAGTACCTTCTGCGACTCGCTGGGCACCCCACAGTTCAACACCGAGGTCCGTCGCCAGAGAACCTCGCCCCGAGATCCTCCGCGCACCTGTCCCTCCCGAGGAGATGTCGGTCAGCTCGCCTATTACCAGGCATGACCGACACCCCCTCCCTCGGCGGGGTCGCGCTGACGAGACTCGCCACGACGGCTCGAATATTACCTCACCGGGGGATCTATGGAACCTCATTGAGAGGAACCGGGGCCGCGGCCAGACACAGGCCTCCAACAGCAGAGGTCAGGGATCAGAATGTGCCGAGTCGTCGGGGTACCACGTTCGACTCGACGCCCTCGAAGAAGATCGAGGGTATGCATCGGGAAGACCACCGATCGAGCGACGGGGCTAAGTACGCCGCCAACTCGCTCACCAAACCATTCACCGAGGAGCTGCTCGCTGTCCACGTCTCCTCTCGCAACAAGCCCCCGAAGGTCTCCCTCTTCGACGGTAAATCTGACCCGAAGGACCATTTGGACGCATTCACCGCGGGAATGAGCATCCAAGATAACTCCGACGCCGTCTAATGCCGAGCTTTCCCGGCCACTCTCATCCGCGCCGGACGAGACTGGTTCCGAGGACTCGAGCCTCGCTCGATCTCAACTTTCGACGAGCTGGCCACTCAATTCCTTGGCCACTTCGTCGGGAACAGGCGGCAAAAACGCACAGTTGACTACCTCTTCACGATCAAGAGCGGGGATAAGGAGACGTTCAAAGCATACGTCACCCGCTTATACAACGCCCTTCTCGAGGTCCCAGAGCACCGGGACAAGGCCGTCATCACCGCACTTAGGTCTGGTCTTAAGCACAAGGAGTGGTTGCGCTCCTTTGCATTAGCGCAACCTAAGACCATGGCCGAGGTAAAAGCCTGGACCGAACGTGAGGTCCAGCTCGAATCCGAAGTGAATGCAAATCTCCCCTGGGCAGAGTAAGCCGACCAGAAGAAAAAGGCAAGGGAAGAGAGAAGGGGACCTGAGCGGGCAAAGCCCTATCTCCCGAAGTTTCACGAATACACCCCGCTCAACGTCTCCCACACAGTACTACTAGAGGAGGCCAAAGGCGAGGGATTCTTCAAGCTTCCTCCGATCTCGTGAATGGTCTCAAAACGAACCCGGGGCCCATACTGCAGTTTCCACAGGTTGCTAGGCCACTCCACGGAGAGCTGCAAGCAGCTCCGTGACTACATTGAAGAGCTCATACGTTCGGGGCACCTCTCAGCATACTTGAGGGACAAGCAGCAAGTTGACCGCGAGCAGGAGCAGCGTCCCCCTCCCGCCGAGCTGACCATCGGCCAAAGCATGGTCGTGTCAGCGGAGGATACGTCTGGCACCAACGAAGCTCGGTACCCTATGCCGGGCATAGATGCCAACAGACATCCGAGGGGTTCAAGCTGCACGAATAAGAACATCTACTAGTATGTATTTTCTTTCCAAAGCAATGTACACCTTTCTTGAGATCTTTTGTTTACATAATAAAGGGATCAATAAAGTATTGCAGAAAAGAAAAAGAATCTTATTCATTCAAAAGGTATTATAGGCTCCTCAGTCGTACCAAAAAAAATTATTACAACAGCGGGGGAATGGGGTGCAGAGAGCACTGCTCGTGGTACTCTGAGGATATTTCCACCAGCCGAGCCCTCGCGGCGTCTAACCTCTGCCTTCGATTCCTCCGCTAGCGTCGGCATCGAGCCTCAATTGGTAGCACTCAAGGACGAGTGCCTCCGAGCGGTTCAGCCGGCTCGCAGAGATCAAGCCGAAGCGCCTCAGAGACCTTAGCTTGCCAACAGCCTCGTCTTTCAGCTGCTCGGAAAAGGGGTTGTAGAGCCCCGGTGACGCCCTTCAGATGGAGCACATCAACAGCTGAAGTAGAAAGGAGTGTCGGGGGAGCAATTGACCGAAATGATCCTCGATCCGGCCTATCACCAACTGCACCGTGTCATCAGTACAGTACTGATCGTAGAGGTACCCGTCCTCGAAGTTTATGATATCTTGGATGGTGAAAGGGAAGTCCTCTATTCTTGTGTTTTGGGTGTGAAGAAAGGAGCGATCGATGCTCTCTCCGTTTTATAGCACACAACGCCCCCGGAGTTCAACGGTCGCCCGTTTCACCCGCAACTGTGCCGCCAAGCGGCAGACATCGCGCCGCTCGATGCGAAATCGAAACGACACTCCGGCGCTTCGCGTTCCCCACGCGATCATGACATGTGTTGACAGCGACTGTCCCTCTTCCCGGTCCTCTCTCCAAGGAGGACGGGCAAAGCCCTCGCCAAGAGGAAACTGAGCAGCTTCACTGCTCGGTCAATCCTTAGCAGGCCTCCCATGGCCCCTCCAGCGCTAAGGATCTAAGCCCTCACGAAGAAGCTGTCGAGCGGCTTCACTGCTCGGCTATCCCTGGCCGGTAGCTCCCCTACCACGCAACGCCAGGGATCAAAGCCCTCGCCAAGAGGCAACCAAGCAGCTTCACTGCTCGGTCGATCCTTAGCAGGCCTCCCATGGCCCCTCCAGCACTAAGGATCTAAGCCCTCACGAAAAGACAGCCGAGTGGCTACCCTGCTCGGTAGCTCGCTACCCCACAACGCCAGAGACCAAAGCCCTCGCCAAGAGGCATCTGAGCAGCTTCACTGCTCTATCCATCTTTAGCAGGCCTCCCATGGCCTCTCCAGCGCTAAGGATCTAAGCCCTCATGAAAAGGCAGCCGAGCGGCTTCACTGCTCGGCTATCCCTGACTGGTAGCTCCCCTACCACGCAACGCCAAGGATCTAAGCCCTCACGAAGAGGCAGCCGAGCGGCTACCCTGCTCGGCTATCCCTGGCCGGCAGCTCCCTACCCCACAACGCCAGGGATCAAAGCCCTTGCCAAGAGGCAACTGAGCAGCTTCACTGCTCGGTCCATCCTTAGCAGGCCTCCTATGGTCCTTCCAGCGCTAAGGATCTAAGCCCTCACGAAGAGGTCGCCGAGTGGCTACCCTGCTCGGCTATCCCTGGCCGGTAGCTCGCTACCCCGCAACGCCAGGGATCAAAGCCCTCGCCAAGAGGCAACTGAGCAGCTTCACTGCTCGGTCGATCCTTAGCAGGCCTCCCATGGCCCCTCCAGCGCTAAGGATCTAAGCCCTCACGAAGAGGCAGCCGAGCGGCTTCACTGCTCGGCTATCCCTGGCCGGTAGCTCGCGACCCTACAACGCCAAGGATCAAAACCCTCGCCAAAAGGCAACCGTGCAACTTCATTGCTCGGTCGATCCTTAGCAAGCCTCCTACGGCCCCCAAAACGCCAAGGATCTAAGCCCTCATGAAGAGACAACCGAGCGACTTCACTGCTCGGCTATCCCTGGCCGGTAGCTCCCCTACCACGCAACGCCAGGGATCAAAGCCTTCGCCAAGAGGCAACCAAGCAGCTTCACTGCTCGGTCGATCCTTAGCAGGCCTCCTACGGCCCCTCCAGCGCTAAGGATCTAAGCCCTCATTAAGAGGCAGCCGAGCGGCTACCCTGCTCGGCTATCCCTGGCTGGTAGCTCCCCTACCCTACAACGCCAGGGATCAAAGCCATCACTAAGAGGCAGCCGAGCGGTTACCCCGCTCGGCTATCCCTGGCTGGTAGCTCCCCTACACCACAACGCCAGGGATCAAATCCCTCACTAAGAGGCTGCCGAGCGGCTACCCCGCTCGGCTATCCCTGGCTGGTAGCTCCCCTACCACGCAACGCCAGGGATCAAAGCCCTTGCCAAGAGGAAACCAAGCAGCTTCACTGCTCGGTCGATCCTTAGCAGGCCTCCTACGGCCCCTCCAACACTAAGGATCTAAGCCTTCACTAAGAGGCAGCCGAGCGGCTACCCTGCTCGGCTATCCCTGTCTAGTAGCTCCTCTACCCCACAACGCCAGGAATTAAAGCCCTCACTAAGAGGCAGCCGAGCGGCTACCCCGCTAGGCTATTCCTGGCTGGTAGCTTCCCTACACCGCAACGCCAGGGATCAAAGCCCTCACCAAGAGGCAGCCGAGCGGCTTCACCGCTCGGCTATCCCTGGCCGGTAGCTCACCTACCACGCAACACCAAGGATCGAAGCCTTTGCTAAGAGGCAGCCGAGCGACTTCACTACTCGGTCAATCCTTAGCAGGCCTCCCATGGCCCCTCCAGCGCTAAGGATCTAAGCCCTCACGAAGAGGCAGCCGAGCGGCTACCCTGCTTGGCTATCCCTGGCCGGTAGCTCCCTACCCCACAACGCCAAGGATTAAAGCCCTCGCCAAGAGGCAACTGAGCAGCTTCACTGCTCGGTCAATCCTTAGCAGGCTTCCCATAGCCCCTCCAGCGCTAAGGATCTAAGCCCTCACGAAGAGGCAGTCGAGCGGCTTCACTGCTCGGCTATCCCTGGCTAGTACCTCCCCTACCACGCAACGTCAGGGATCAAAGCCCTCGCCAAGAGGCAACCAAGCAGTTTCACTGCTCGGTCGATCCTTAACAGGCCTCCTACGGCCCCTCCAGCACTAAGGATCTAAGCCCTCACTAAGAGGCAGCCGAGCGGCTGCCCTGCTCGGCTATCCCTGGCTGGTAGCTCTCCTACCCCACAACGCCAGGGATCAAAACCCACACTAAGAGGCAGCTGAGGGGCTACCCTGCTTGGCTATCCCTGGCTGATAGCTCCCCTACCCCACAACGCCATGGATCAAAGCCCTCACTAAGAGGCAGCCGAGCGGCTACCCCGCTCGGCTATCCCTGGCTGGTAGCTCCCCTACCCCACAACGCCAGGGATCGAAGCCCTCATCAAGAGGCAGCCGAGCGGCTACCATGCTCGGCTATCCCTGGCTGGTAGCTCCCACAACGCCAGGGATCAAAGCCCTCGCCAAGAGGCACCGGGCAGCAACCCTGCTCGGCCATCCTTAAGGATCAAAACCCTCGCCAAGAGGCACCTGGCAGAAACCCTGCTCGACCATCCTTAGTAGGCCTCTTATGGCCCTTCCCGCGCTAAGGATAAAAAGCCCTCGCAAGAGGCAATCGGGCCCGCCCTTACTCGGTTATCCCTGGCTGGTAGCTCCCTACCCCAACACACCAGGGATCAAAGCCCTCGCCAAGAGGCACCGGGTAGCAACCCTGCCCGGACCATCCTTAAGGATCAAAGCCCTCGCCAAGAGGCATCGGGCAGCAACCCTGCTCGACCATCCTTAGTAGGCCACTTACGGCCCCTCCCGCACAAGGATCAAAAGCCCTCGAGAGAGGCAACCGGGCCCGCCCTTGCTCGGTTATCCCTGGATGGTAGCTCCCTACCCCAACACGCCAGGGATCAAAGCCCTCACCATGAGGCACCGGGCAGCTACTCTGCTCGGCCCGTCCTTGATAGGCCACTTACGGCCCCTCCCGCGCTAAGGATCAAAAGCCATCGAGAGAGACAACCGGGCTCGCCCTTGCTCGATTATCCCTGGCTAGTAGCTCCCTACCCCAACACGCCAGGGATCAAAGCCCTCATCAAGGGGCACCAAGCAGCTACCCTGCTTGGCCCCGTCCTTTGCATGCCTCTCCGAGCCTCCCACACTAAGGAGCGTGACCTCAACACGAGGCATCCGGTCTGTCTACGTCTGAGCGATCTCCGTCTCGACTTCGGGGCCATGGAGATATCGTCTTTGCACACTTGGCAAACTGGGCAAATGAACAGATTCCACTCGACGCGTAATCGCTAGACGAAGAACCGACACAATATGAAGGCAGTACTGTGCAAATACAAGTGTTCACTGACAAAAGAAAATACGAGCACAAACACTACTGCAAAAACAAAATCTTTATTCACAAAGTCAAAATGTTTACTAGGGTATTGTGGGCTCCCCAGCCTTACAAAACGCCCAGAGGCCTACAAAATAACCGATGCAACAAAAAGAAGAAAAAACATGAAGACAAGGGGCTTCAGGCCTCAGGGCCGGACGCAACCTCGGGAAGCTCAGCGCCCACCATAGGAGCCTCAGCATTGTCTTTGCCGGATATCTCTTCCCCGGCCTCGTACCTATGGCCATCCCCCTGCTCGTCATCCCCGCAAGGATATTCAGCTCAGAGATCTTCGTCAGCGAACTCCGGCATTCGAGCCTTGACGGCGTCGAAGGCCTCATGCCAGATGGCGGTAGTTGTCGAGGCAAGGACGGTGTAGAAGTGTTCCGACTTCTGGAAGTTCTCCACCGCCCTCGCCGTTCTGAGGTCGGCTCGCTTCGCCGCATCTACCGCAGCCTTCAACTCCTTCCGGAGGGCGCTTGCTGACTTCTTCATGTTGCCGACGAGCACCTTGGAGTCCTGAAGCTCGGCCTCGGCGGCCCTGACGGCCTCGCGGAACGTGGCAACCTTCTGCTTCGTGGCCGCCGTCTACTGCTTCCCGGCCGCCACCTCACCCTCAAGGGCAGCGACCTTCGTCAACGCCGCCTCCAGCTCCCGCTTCGAGCTCTCCCCCAGCGAGGAGAGCTCGCCCGCGGCTCGCATCGCCGGGGCTATCTCCTCCTTCTCCATCCGGACAACGAGAGCGACATGTTGGAGACCCTAAAGAAAGCATAGGGGGGTCAGAAGGAAAAGGAGCACCAAATCTCGCGAATGACGAGATGCTGAGTGAAAAATCAAGTGAGGTACGAGCACTAACCTGCACGACCTCTTGGGCGATGGACTCCATTTGCGCCTTCAGAGTCCTCCCAGGGACCTTACCCCCGGCCAGCCTCTCCATATCGGACAGCAAGCTGTCAGCGATGGAGAGCCCCGAGGGCACCTCAAAGCGGAGCTCTCCCTCGTCCACCAAGATCGGGGAGGCCGGGATCCGCGGGACTACGCGGGGGAACCTCTTGAGAGGCGACGGTGGAGAGCCGGTCTCCACCTCCGAAGCCCGGGCATCCTTTCCCCGAACCCGTTTTCTGCTCGGCGCCCGGCGCCCGGCGCCCGGCTGGGCTCCAGGGCTCGGCCCGCAGTCGAACGCTGGGGCGGGACGGCTGCCGGGGGAACCGGGACAGACGTCGGACGAGAAGAGCTGGCACGTCCAGCCTTCGGTCCCTTCTTCGGCTTGCGCATGGCTGCTCGGAGGTGGCTCAAGTCCATGGGTTCTGCATAAGACAAAATACAATGGAATTAGCAATACAAACAGAAATGAGGACGAACGCAAGCTCCTAACTTACCGACGAATTGGGAGAGGCTGAGCCCAGCCCAACTAAGGGTCCGCTCGGAAAGCAGCACGTCGGCCTGAGGAATGGGCTCCCACTCCGCCACTCTCACCGTGTCGGGATCATTGGACGGACTTCCCTGCCAGCACCTATCCCTAGACCGCTGAGTGGGCACGAGCCAGTCCTCACCCTCTGGCGGTCCAACAAAGAAAAACTTCTTCTTCTAATTATGGATGGAAGAAGGCAAGACGACGACTCCTGACCCGGCTGCACACCCTCGTTGTTTCCTAAAACAGAGGTAAACCCGTCTCGGGTCGCCCGCACGAGTGCCAGGGTGACTCTTATAAATGAGGGAGGAGGCAAGAATGGACAGACTGAAGGGGATCATCTGCAACTTCAAGCGAACCAGGAACCCAAGGAGAATCCTCCAGGAGTTCGGAACTAGCTGGCCCGGGGCTAGCCCAAAGTAATTTAGCGCTCCAACCACCTCGGGAGATCAAGGCAGGCGCATTCCGGCCCAAAAGGCCTCCAAGTACATGGCAATCTCCTTGCCCCTTACCTGATCAACCCTCTCCCCCTCCTCGGCCAAACGCAACGTGTAGCCGGGAGGAATATGGAAGCGAGTCCGAGCATTGGAAAGCTCCTCCTCGTGCCTCACCGTAGACGGCACGCTGGGCGCATCCGCGACCTCCACTCGGGGATCCGCCCCCGTCGCGCGACCCTGGGAAGGAGACCTAACCTTAACTCCCTGGGAGGACTCTGGTCCAGAAGAAGAAGAAGAGGTAGAATCTATAGAGAGCTCCCCAGACTCTACACCAACTACATCTACAGACTTCTCAGAGGAAGACATCGAACCCGATGAAGGTGTCCTAGGTAAAGCAAGCGCGGAAATCCCGACCTAAAGAGGAGAACGCCGAACTAACAAGACCAAAGACGAGGAGATTATGAAGAGGAATGAGCCTTCACACGGACCCCACCTCTACTTATTGCCACCGGCGACGGTCATCTCCCGCCGAAACGGTTCAGTACACTCGACGGCCACGATCGCTCCACCTGTCGCATGCACATTGACATATCCCCTCATACGCCAGAGGTCTGCGACCCGTCATGTCAGCCAGCCAGCGCCCGACACGTGGACTGACGCTTCAGTAAACGTACACACGTTCCGGCGCACCCTCTTTAATGCATAAATCTCTCCCCTGATCCGCTGGCGTCATCTAGAAAATACAACAGGTTACCCAGGGACACACCCGACGATATCTTCGAAAGGAGCTCACCTCGGGTGACCCGGCAGACCACTCTCGACCCGATCCGTCAGCTGGTCGGGACGAGAGTGGGGGCTAATGATGATGCTCGATATCGGTGATCTCCCAGATCATGACACGTGGCAGACGACGTGTCTCAGAGCATGCAAGAAAGGACCTACAGTGGCCGACCAGACCCCTCCTTTGCCCGTCCCACAAACAAGCGCTGGCTCACCTTTGAGCCCCCAGCACAATTGGCCTCCTCGGCCTCACAGCTCGTCTCCGAGCTACCACGGAACCAAGATACCTCGGCTCTCCCGCTCGTCCGCGAGCTCTTCCGCCGAGGTCATCTTCCTCGGTCTCATCGACCGACTAACGGCACCGCTCACAGGCGCAACCGCCATCCCGCGAATCTCGTCATGCGCGAGATATCCGCCGTCCACATCCCACGTTCCACACCATCACGATCCCCCATTAACGAGCCTGTCTCACCATTAATGGGAGATCCCGCTCATCATGCGGGCGTGACGTCAGGAGCGTAACGGCCGGCGTGATTCTCGCGCCTGCCCTGCCTGCTGCCACCGCTATATAAACCCTTTCTTCAGACGGTTCAAGTAAGTCATTTTTACTCCACTAAGCCGTTACTCTGCTCAGATTTCCTCTCTAACTTGACCGTCGGAGGGTCCTCGGTGGTACAACCATCCCAGGACTTCCTTGCAGGTAGCTCGACGCAAGCAACCTCAAACCCATTGAGATCCACATGCTTCAGGAGCCAGCCTCTAGATCAAATCTCAGCCGTCCATAGCCGCCATTAGCAAATCAACGGAAGGTAACATCTTGACGCGCGGATCCGACCAGCGTCAGCTGCGGTCCAATCTCAATGTCAGCAGCTTTTGGCACTCAATGATATTTGTGGGAATTTCACCACTCAATTCGTTGTTGTCGAGCTCCAGTTTGTACAGATTCTGGCATCCTGCGTCAAACTTGGGGATCTCCCCAATCAATCCGCAAGAACTCGCTGAGAAAATTTGTAGGCTCGGAGACCGCCAGATCGAATCAGGCAACAAACTTTTTAACGGATTGTTTGACACTTCAAAAAAATTCAAGTTTCGGAGAAATTCCGAGGTCTGAAGGTAAATCTTTGGAGAAGTTCTTGTTGCTTATATCCATGAAGGTCAGGTTCGGCAAGAGGCCGAATCCGACCGGAATCCCGATGGAGATCCTGTTCGATTCAATTCGAACTCGCCGGAGCGAAGAGCAGTTCGCCAAACTCACTGGCAACTTCGAATCGAAGCTATTCGAAAAGAGGATCAACCGTACGAGCTGCTTGCCTCTGCACAGGTCTTCAGGTATCGGACCAGTTGATGAATTCGATGAGACGTCTAGCTTCTCTAACGTCGCGTTCGGCCCTAAGTTCGCCAGTAAGCGAGTTGTTCCAAAGTAGCAATGCTTCTAAATGTCTCAGCTCGAATCGCTCCGCGGATCTCATTGTTCATGAGACTGATTAGCGTCAGGTTTGTCAGGTCCGAAAACCCTTCAGGAATCAAACTGGAGATACTGTTATCAGACAAATCGATAACCTTCAAGCCCTTCATATTCGAAAAACTCTCCAGGATTCTCCTTGAGAATCTGTTCTTGAACAAGAACAGAGATTCTAACTCATTTAGACTCGCGATCTCCGCCGAGAGCTCACCAGACAAATTTACCGACGAGACATCAAGATATCTCAGCTCACATAACCACACGGTCTCCCGCGGCAACCCGCCTTTATAAAGGTTGTACCCAATCTCCAAATGCCGCAGCTCGGCGAGCTCGTCGAGCCGTCCGGGGAGCTTCCCGCCAAGCAGGTTCCCCGTGAGGTGTAGGTACGTCAGGTTCCTCAACCGGCACAGCTCGACAGGAATGCTTCCATTAAAGTAGCTCCCGCCGAGGTTCTGATACAGAAGCATATAATTAAGTATAGATCAAATAAAACAATAAAAATAATTAACAAGGAATATATATATATATATATATATATATATATATATATATACATTTTAGCTATAGAAAAAATCTTTTACTTTATATCAGTCGGTATTGACTGCTGAAGTTGCATGAGTACCAGTAGACCGGTCGTTGTACAATTGATATATCGTTTAACTCCTAATTAAACAATGCTATTGAATAATGAATGAGAGGTGATAAAATTGGGAAACCTCTTCACATATATTTTTAAGGCAACAGAGACCGTCTGTCTTGAGCTTTATCTTTCAGAACATACATGAACCAAAATTCATTTGATTTTCATTTTCTTTGCCTTTTTATTGAAGCGTGTTTGGAATGAACGGTCCTTCGATAATATTACATTTTATGTCAGTGGCTTGATGAGTAAAAAGGCATTAATACAACAAATATATTTGTGTGATTGTGTGTCTATGTTTAAGCAGCAATGAATGGTCAAGATAGACGATGGAGGCCATATTTCTTGTGCGGGATAGTGTGACATACACACAATGACAATCGTATTATTGGAAATCTTTGGAGCCAAGAAACATCCCGGACTTGATAATTTAAGCCTGAGATGCATGTTAGCCCTATCCAACTTGATCTTTGAGCTCTAAAAATGAAACTGTTTTATGGGACGGTTGCTGAACTGTAAGAAATTAGATGTACTTATGCTTTAAACCATGTTGATCAAGTAAGCATATCCAATCATCAAAAGAGTTGAAATATATCCCTTTTAAAGCTTTGCACACTCTTGCTTCTCAAATTTATAGTAATTATAGGTAAGAAATATATCCCTTTTCAACTTTCATGAAATTATCTTAGTTTATGCTCGTATCATCTATTTCACAACATCATATTCATCTTATGTAAACTCGACCATATTTATAGAGAGGTTGGTCTAGTTTATGCGATATTATTTTTCTCTCCAAAACGAGATGTCGCCGGTTCGGTTCTCCTACAGGGACGCATAAATGAATTACAATAGAAATGAAACAATCGTGAAGATAGATTTGATGATGTGAAGGAAAAGAAACAAAAATAAGAAGGAAAAGAAAGAAAAAATTGTAAATGTCCTTGTCCTTGTCAGTGCACGTGTGATGAGGGGGGGGGGGGGGGGGGGGGACGCGATTGTTGTGATCGTTCCTCCCTACGATAGTGGCCATAGTTATAGCCTGTGGAGCTTGAGTGAGTGGGGTTGGTAAAACAGCATATACTTTTACTGCATGTAATTATTAAAATTTTGTTACCTAGATATGTCAGTAACATATACCCCCTCTCAAAAATATATCGGCCTAGGTATCAGATACAAATACGAATACGGTATCTTGCTGAAAGTACCAATCCTTCGTAGACAGCAAACAATAACAACCTAATTTTCAAAAACCATTGAACCATAGGAATCTTTCTATAACCCAATTCTTGCATATTTCATATTCTTGAGTGCATGTATCTCATTAGCTTCTCAGATAATTTCCATTTATTCTCACCAGTTTGAAATCTGTCCTTGTACCAATGTATCTCAGTAGCTTCTCATATTTTTTCTAATCATTAAGACTTTGATTGGGTTACGGTGCCTACGGTACTATATCGCTCAGGTAGCAAGATGCAGCCCCAGGGTTAACTCTGGTCCCAATAAATCCCCAAGGACTCATACCTCTACGACCGACCACAATTCCATTAAACTCCATCATTAGCTACTAAAAATGACAAATCTTATAGATTTTAGGTCATTGTATAACCTAAGCTAGCTTACATGTAACTTGAGATTTAGGTCACAAAAAGAAATGATAGGGAATTTGAATTTTTGTCCAGCCAGCCAACGAGCAATCACAATCCATCATTTGTTTGCTATCCATGGCAAAGAGAAAGAAACAATAGTAACTGGCACGACAACATGAGAGGGGGGTGGGGGAAGGATACGTATATACCCTCATCATTGCAATGTTCCCTCGTGGGAGAATCCCAAATCAAACCTTAGCCAACATTCCTGGGGAAGAAAGACCAAGAGAATGATGCATGCTAGAACTCTCAATCCACTTGAACTTTAGTTTTCAGCTTTCTTTTAAAAATTGGGAAACACTTCTGATACCCACTAATAATTCGTACTCGCATAAAGATAGAAAAGATAAAACATATATCCAAAAGATAGAAAAGATAAAACAACGTAGTAAAATTGGTAACCGGCTATACCGACTTCCATAAAACTAAGAGCATTGGAAAGCCAACGGATCAACGTCTGCAGAACAAATATCCCAATACAACGACAAACGCCTCTGATTCAACAAACATACTGAAACAATACGAAATATAACGACGAAATATCAAAAGTTTTGAGCAAAGCAAGTCAAACCAAGATACCAACTCTTGGGATAAATATCAAAACCTGCAGATACGAAATCAAGCAGAAGCTCAGCGATATCGGCGGAGGGACTTGGTCTGGTTCCTCTTCCAGGTTGCCCTGCGAGATGGCCTGTTCTTGTGGTAAAGATGTCCTTTTCCTCGGAGACCCCTGTATTTCTTGCCGGCCGAAGTAAGGCCACGAAGCTCACGGTGTTTGTGAACACCCTTGCAGATCCAGTTGATCCTTGGGTCGTTGCGAATAGCGTTGTGTGCAGCATCAACAAGAATGACCTCAAAGTACTTGTAGGTAGAGTCCTGCAATATACAAAGTGTTATGCTTCAGCAGAAAGAAAGGGATGTATGGTATGCTGTGATATAAAATGTATCATTTGTTGTTGCAAGCAAACAATCCAAATCCACCTGTTTGGTTGTTTCTAACTATTGCAGCAAGATTCTAAAATCCGAAACTATGTAACATTCGTTTCAAATTCTCAATGAGGATGCAGAGACTGTGGCATCCTAATAAATGCAATTATCACGTATCTCAAAGTTGCTAATATGCAACCAACAAATCAATTGGTATCTGTTGTAAAAGAACGGCCCAAAACTTCATTGTTTGGGTGTTTTCCACTTTTGTGCTATAATTTCCAAACCTGATGCTTATTTTGCGTTGGGTTAAATGAAACAAGTGGAAATGCAAGGAAATGCAACATTAATTGCAAAGTTGCAATGAGTAAATGCAAGAATGTCATGGCATCCTAATAATTCATTGCAAAGGTGCAATGTAGCATTTTGAAAATTCATTTTTAAATCCTTGCTAAAACATATATACGGATCTTTTATCCAACAAATGTTCAATGTAGCTCCATTTCTCTTTTAACAAAATGTCCCTTGGACAATTATTGTTCAATACTTTCATCAATTTTCTTACCTCGTTAATCCAGTAAGAGTTGAGGACCTTCAGACCTCCCAGCTTCCGCCCAGCTCTCTCCTCAGCAACTGACCTCTTGTTCCTCTGGAACTTGAGTTGGGTGATACCTTGGTTCTTGGGCTTACCGTAGACGATGCCCTTGGGAACTGGCCTCTTTCGGCCTCCACGTCTAACACGGACACGATAAATTACATAACCCTGATAAAAAGGAAAAAGTATGAGATAACCCAAGGTATGTAGGTAAACAATATGAACAATTATGTCGAAAGATCAAACTATGTTGTAGCATTTCTTATAGAACATTTGGTAATGGTTTATTAATTATTATAAAAATTCCAGGCACAACAATAGGAGCAGGTGAACAACTTAAACGTCATTATATGATGGATTTAATTTTAACATTTCCATCACTGGCATAGAGTAAATAGCTATTTTTTATTTTTTTTCTGCCAAAGAGAGTAAATCGCTATTGGACAGCATCATCTTTGGTACAGTTAGAAAATCAAGGGTAACATCTTGGATTCTACAGCAATCACATGAACCTTCATTTAAGAAACATGACTAAAACTGGAATTACTGGAGTACATGTCTCGACATATTTAGAGAGCATACTTGCAATAAAAAACAATTTTAAATACAAGAAATGAACATGCAGACAGTGTTGTAAAAAGCGGTATAGCAGGCAAGCTATATAGCAGGCAAACTAAGCTGCCGCTTATGCAGAAGTGGCACAAGACAGCTTCAATATTTCCAAATTACACATAGCTAATTGTTTAGAGATTTATGGTGACAAGGCGTCAGAATGCCTATGGCATTCACATTTCTATAGAAATAACAGTTAAAGGAAGCTATATGAAGGGTTCATTTTTCGAACAAACAATTCTGATTCTAAAATTGCCTGTACAAGATTTTGCCTAAGGTCAAAGATAAACAATATGTACTGAATTATGGTACAGCAGCAGCAGCTAGCCCTCAGTTATACTATTATTAACAGGAAAATTTGAGAAGCAAGAGTGTGCAAAGCTTTAAAATCATACTAATTCTTTTATGGTTTTTTTATATAGGAGTTTTGATGTTACATGAGACTTTTTATCAAACAATTCATTATATTAGCTCTAATTCAATTATTAATCCTAATTAATTTAAGTAAAGGGGTGTTTTTAGTTAACGGAGAGGATTTATGGGGTGTATTTAAAAATATAAAGTTCCAGGGATGTTTTCCAAAATTCCAATGTTTTAGGAAGGCCTATATCAAAAAAAAACTTCTTTTATTTAGGCTCCATTCAAGAGCCGGTGTCAGCAATGAGTTTCGAAATAGTTTTGATGCTTATGAAAATTTAAAGTAGAGCCTGAAGCAGAAATCACATATTTCAAAAGGTATACTAGGCTGTAGAGTTTAGGCGCAATACTGTTGGCCAACTGCTAATTTGCTCAAGGAGCAAGGAAGAAGAAGGTAAACAAACCTTGAACCTTCTCGTAAATTTTAAATAGGTTAGACAAACTTACTCCACAAACATTATCATAAATAGAACAAAGAATTTCGGCACAATTACAATTAGTATGGTAAACATAACAAAGGAAAAACTGTATCCAATTAATAAAAATTGAAAAGTTAAACATCATTGGATTATCAATCATCCAATAGAACCTGATCGGTGAAATAAGTTATCTAATTGAAAATGATATATCAAAGATCACAGGATTTTTGGCAGGCTTCTGAATCTGATATCCTTGTAAACCTGATCTCTGTAGTGGCGCTGCAGTAGCAGAAGGCCAAGACGACTTGTAGTAGGAGTGAGCCACGACTAAGGGCAGAAGAGAAGAATACTGAGAGAGAAGTAACTCCAGAGGAAAGGAACAGAAGTACACAGTCCAGAAGAAAAGAGGAATGGAGAACAGAAAGAGCAGGGATGAGGTGCTATCTTGCCAACAGAAAATTTATATTGAACAAAGGTATTGAAGTTCGAATCAAAACAAAGATGGTGGATTAAATTTAACACTAAACAAAAACGACAAGAAGCGAAATGTAGGAGATACGAAGAGAAGAGATGACCAGAAAATGCTGATTGTTGGGCAAAGCAATGAACCAACAAGTTCTTCCCCACATCATAGAAGTGGCCAATGAGAAGCTGAAGGCAGATAAAAATAGACTGGCTTGATACCCAAAAATGTCAAGTTCTTCCCCGCCTCATGGAATGGCCGATAAAAGGCTGATAAAAATATTGACTGGCTCATGTTGGATATAGTGCCCTCAAGGCGATTATGATAATTGAGGGAGGACCTATAGAGGTAGAACAATCTCACTCGAAATGATAGTATGCTATCTGGTTTGTCTTTATCATTTGATGTGTACACGTTTTACTTGTTATTGCGTGTCACTAATACATAATGATGAACCCCGTAGGATTCTTGCTTGACTACCAGCATTAAGATGGCAATCATATACATGAGAGCTGGGTAGCCTATAAGCACATCCTTAAATGTCTCTAGTCGTGGGAGTATCGAGACTAAGCATCGATATTCCGGAGTAGACTAGTGTATACGCTTCGAGACCCCGACGAGGGGCGGTGTCCGGTCTCACAAGCCATTGGTGTTGTGTCACCTAAGATAGTATACAGGTGCTCACTGGAGGTGAGTACACTGGACGGGCTCGCCGAAAACTTCTAGATGGTATTATACCTATCGTCAAATGGAAGTTCTCAGATGACATGAGTATAAGTTAGTCTTTTGACCTGCAGTTGTCATTTGTCTCGTGTGAGTTCCCACTGTACTTTGATTACTACCCTATCACGGCTCAAAGGAGTCGTGCAAACAGGTTTTAGTTGGGTACAGTCCCGAGCCACATGAAGGCAGTGGTCGACTGTTAGAGATTCGTCTCTCCTGATATTAGGAGTCGATGTCATGCCGTGTTTGGTTGCGTATCACCGGAAATCCGTGGCCACGGTAAGAAAGATTTACCGATAGTTGATCAGTAGTATCTCAGTTGGTAATGAGCTTGACTCAGACACGATTTATCGGGTTAGGGGTCTGACGTTATCTACCCCTTAGATCCGATATGCGATACTCTAGACCAGACTGTACGGAGATTGTCACATTTATGCTCAGTAAGGTAAGGACGTACTTGATTGTCGACCCCCCTTTCGACACGTACCTAGATAGCCGTTACGTACAGCTAGTGCCGTTGATGTGCTTATGGTTAAACACACAGAGGATTTTCTCGGTTCAGGCGACAGATGTAGGAGCCGTAAGGTGGTACGTGCAGGGGTCCGATTAAATACGTGTACGCAGTACACAGACTTTAATTGGACAGTTGATAATACTAGCCGGCTTAGGATTAAACCGGATTATTAAATCAGGCTTTGATTTAATAATTTATATACGTATTTTGATACATATATTTTAGTATTATTGTTCACTATTCATTTTCTCTCTTTGATGCTATCCGTATTTTTATACGGATGCACGTATGTGTAACGATACATATACCAGATGAAGTATTCCGTATTTATACCGGAATGCTTCTAGAAGGACACCTCATATTTGATTTTCCTTTTTGGAAAATTGAATGGGAAATGAGGTGGCATGTGGAGACATTGAAGCATGGATGCCACATAGTAGAAAGACATGGCTTAGTTTTTTATATTGTTAAATCCATTTGGTTGCACTATTTGTGCATGGTTCATTATTGATGTAGCCATTCTTTTTACTTGGACACTTGATGATTTTTCTACTCTTGCTCCATGGCTTATGCTCCATGCTTCATCTTCTCATTCTCCTTCTTGCTTCCATTTTTGAGCAAGATCTTAGAGAGAAAAATATAGTGAAGTATTCTTACATCACCGACCATCCAATCCTAGCAACTTTGGACCGTCGGTTAGAACCTCCTCCGTGTTCCCTCAGGTGGATCGTTTTCGGCAAGGGTGGTTGATTCGATACTCAAGCGCGTTCCCGGCGGTCACGCGCTTGGAGGGGTCTTCCACAATTGGGTGGACACGCGATAAAGGTTGTATTTCTCAAACCTTGCATGTTTTAGCTTACTAGTTTAGGGTGTTTGGATCGTACTCTCGGATGTGAGAGTCCGGTGCCCGCAAAAAGTTTTTGTTTTCGCTTTCGAACCGCCCGCGGCCTCCGTGGTGTGGACGTCAGATCCCAACAGCTCAATACCCCAAAATGAAGAAATTTCCCTATTAAGTAACTGGTTTCAGCTAATTAGGCCATGCACGAATATGAGGGGCCTATTTTTGCAACAAGGTTTCCAAAACCCTGGTTTTGTTCAAGTTGAAATGGAGCCGTGGTTTGCATGCACAGTTCGTAAACATTGGATTTCACAAGTGTTTAGGGTGTTTGGCAACCAAGGTTTTGTTTAAATAAGGGTTTAAAAAAGAGGGTGTCTTTTAACCTTAAATCTTTTTGGAGTTTACGAAAATAATGTTCAGGGCCCTCACAACTTTTTGACACCATGGTTTGGGAAACACTAATTTGGTTACCAAGCAAGCCTCGGCTACAAATTTTTTTTTGGAATTTAACCTTGATACCCAGCGAAACCATGGTTTTGGAAACCATAACCTTGTCACGAAACAAGGGCCAAGTGTGGCATGTGTAATTCTATTACCTTGAACTTGGGTGATAGAGCACAACCGCTATCACCCAAGTTACTGACCTACATTACATTTTTTTACAGCAATACATTCTGCGGAATTAACAACTATCTTCCTAAAATATAAAACTACTATCTCTACCCAACCAAATCCAAGTTCATTCTAGCATACACCCTATTCTTCATTTCATCCAGGACGACACTATAATTCCAAACCTATCTAATAGCGCATTCAGGCACCTAGAAACAAACACCTAATCAGCTAATCTTTTTCTTGCAAAATTTCCACAAGCTTCATCATTTGGATCGTAAACACAATAAACTCAAAGACATCAAATGATCAAAGACGATACCTGCTTGGCCTTGAAGCCGAGACGGCGGGCCTTATCGGGTCTGGTCGGCCTCGTGAGCCGAACAATGGAAGGGTGCTGGCGATACTCCCAGCATCGGACCCGCTGCAGGAACCTCATCACATCCGACTGCTTCTTCCTCCATAGCTCCGACACGTACTTGTACGCCCCTGTTTTCAATCAGCAGCAGCAAAATCCCAATAAAAAATCCAATCTTTTTCATGAAACACACAAAGATTCAATCTTTTGAGGTGGGAATCGAATCGAGAGGTGGAGCTCACCCATGGCTGAGATGAATCGCCGCCGCCGCTGCTCCTAGGGTTTGCGAATGAGAGAGATGGCACAGATGAAAGAGGAATTTATTCAAGTGTGAGGGAATTAGGGTTTTGCCTTCCTATTGGGCCGGGTTAGGGACATAATTATCGGATCCGAACCAATAAGAGTGTCCCGTGTTGATTATGAATATGGGCTTTGTTTTGGGCTGAATGCATCAATTGGGTGCCATAGTCATTGCAACATCAACCCATATATTATTCATACAACATCGTTGCGCCCTCCCTTTTAACAGAATTACATATTGTGTCCGGCAGGAAAGAGATGGTAGTTTTCTTTATTTCATTCACTCTCTTTTGATCGGACACATGTTGCAAAAGATGCTGGGTGAACATTATAAACGAACATCACTGCAAAAGATCGTCGAAATCCGGATCAATTGATCGAACGCTCACAGTTGTTGCGAACCTTTATGTTTCGTATATAAGACTTCCCTATAATCTGCATGCATCAAATTAGAAATTCTTTCTTCGGCCAGTGTTCTAAATTTTGTATACTATAGTATACTAAATTCACGAATATTTTAAAGCCACAAAAAATTTTTGTTTATTTTTTCAAAATTTCCAATTTTCTGCTGCGAGCACTGAAATCGTGAAATTTTCTTAAATCTCAAGTTTATTTTTTATATTTTGCTTGCTATTGCACGGATTGTGAACTTTTAAAAATCTCAAAAAAAAATTCCTTCATAATTTAAGTATTTTGCATGCTGTAATATAGTTGGAGGATCTGGGTCACTATCAGAGACTGGTCGGTAAGCTCATCTACTTGACCATCACGAAAATAGTGAATTTTTCAACAGTGTCAAAAAGAATTCTGTTTTCTTCGGTTTCTCTGTATTATTTTTTGCACTGCTGAATGAAAATCGTGAAATTAACTCTCAAAACAATTTCTTTTTTTCTCTCAGTATTTTTCCAGTAAAATATAAGAAGCGAGGAAAAAATAGAATGAGATTTTAAAGAAGTGGACTGATCAGAATTTTCTATCATATAAGCCTAACTGTTTGGAAAAAAAGAGTAATAAATATTGTGTAGCGAAACAGATAAAAAAATTTCATTTCCTAAGTACAGTAATAGAATTAAATAGGGGCTAGATAACAATTGTTCCACTAAAGTCCAAGCTGAGTAAAAGAATATTCCAAAATATCTTCACATATAAATAGGTAAATTATTTCTGGATTAATCTATCTATCCATATACATAATGAGAAAGCTGTAGGGCAAAGATGAGCAAGAAGTCCAGCTTCCTATGTTTCCAATAGTGCCCTGGGCTTTATAATAATTCCAAGCATATCCGATGCGTTATGTTCCTTGTATCTCTGCTCTCAACAATTAGGATGTACATGGCACCAAAAGAACAAATTTTGGAAAATTGCAAAGAATATGGCTGATTGTTAAGTTTATTTTCAGTATAAAATAAGATATTGCCATGATCCATCTTCAATAACTTACAAGTGGATGTAAACGTATCGGATATAAGTGTAACATATCTATATCCTGTAACGGTAGGCGGATGAGAACACGGATAAACCACTATCCGTATTTGAAAAAAAAACCGGATTGGATACGGATATAAAACGAATATTGTAGAATTATATTTATACATGATATAAAAAGTCAGATATTAAATTGGATACGGATATGGAAGAAATCTATGTCGTATCCGCTTATCATTGACGGATACAAGGATAGCCATCGGCCATGAAAATCAACATCTGTATTTGACAAAAATCGGATGCGCATACGTATACAAATTCTATTCAGATTATTCGTATCTGTTTACATCTTTACTGCGAGCCGTCAGCATCCTAGATTATAGAACGGATTAAGCTCACAGATTTTTAACTTTCCAATTTATTCCAATTTTGCTTTTCATGACATCAGATCCACCATGTGAAGCATTAAAAGGCATGAAAACATAATCGTATCTTTTTTTTGGGGGGTTCTTGGGCATTAAATTATTGTTGTTTGTTCCAGCTCGAATTCAAGCATTTAATTAACTACAACAAAAACATAGCTATTTCTTCCTGGTTTATTTCACCGGCTAATATCCGAGCAAAAAGTCTCTAATAAAACAAAACAAGAAGATCCAAATCATAAAAAAATTATGTTGGGATTTTCCTTGCGGCTGGTACCGACGGAATAACTCATTACAGTAAAAAGTCTCGGGTTCAGCATAAACTACGAGACGAGAATTCTTAATGGTAAAACTTCTATTCCATCACGTAGTTTTATGTCACGATAGAAACTATTGCATATATAACTGATAAACAGAGTTTAAGGTGCGTTTCGTTTTTTGAACGTGAGATCCGCGATGAGAACATGTAAATTTACATGTTAGCATCGAGTTTTTTTTTTTTATTACCTAAAAAATTTTCACACTTGGTATAAAATTTTCTTATTATTTTGAACTTCAAGATTCAATTCATATGTTATTTAAAGTTTTTAATTGCATCTTATGGTTTTGTTTTCAAGTTATTGTTTTGGTTTCGCATAAATCTTGGGATTCAAAGTCACCATTTTATTTATAAACAGACCAGACTTCGACGAGGCAATTTTACCATAATAAGGCGTTTAAGTTGGATGATGATTAAAAATAAAGAGGCTGTCTGCAGCAGAAGTCCTCATCGATCTTGAGACGAGGAGAGAGATCATGCAGGGCTAATCTCTCAAGAGAAGAAAATACCGGATGTAAATTTGATAATTCTTTCTTTATATACAATTTTCATATAATTATTGAGAATATTGTATATTAATACTTTTTTATTGATAACACTATAGTACTGTTGGGTTGCTAGACACCTCTAGTAAGATTTAAAATGCGGTGGAAGCGGTAATTTAATAAATCTAGAGAGCAATATCACCCCAACCAAAAAATCAAACCAAAAAGTTAAACCTGCAGCTAAACTAGTAAAAAATTAGAGTTGGCGGACTACAACCTTTGTAGCATTAGCCACCTCTCCTTGGACTCCGGTCAGTTTCCATGAAATCCGGAATATGCTTGCTCGATGATCTTCTCGTCGAAGATAATCCAACTTGAGATAACTCCAACACAAGCTTTAATTTCAAATTGATCTCATCAAAATGAAGCAACCCACTAATTAAACGTGCTGAGAATAATTAGTAGGATGTGTAAAATAATTAACTCACTTAATTTTCCTCTTTTCTTTTGGTTCCTTCAATTGAGAAAAACTCAAGAGAAGAATAAAACCATGGTGGAGATGAGATGAAGAAGAATATGAAGATAAGAATAATGCAAATGTATGAAAATGAGTCATCACTTGATGACTCACTAAAATGAATCATAAAAAAAATTAACACTTCATAAATTCTACAATCATCTTAAATTTATGACTCGTTCTCATATACAAGTGTTCATATCTTCTATATAAGTCTCATACATTCATCTCCAATGTATCATCATACATGTCATAATATTTATATCAAATATAAATATTATTAAAGAGAAGAAAATAATAAAGTTAATATATAAATATATATATATACATATATATATATATATATATATATATATATATTAAATCAACACTTGATTTAATAATCCGGTTATATCATATATATACCGTCTAATATCAATTAACACCCGATTAAAATACGTGTATCAAATACACGCGTTTAAACGAACTCCTGGACGTATCCCTATACGCACCCTACATCGTTTCGCATGTGCTGGGAAATCTCTGTGTGAGGCTCTACAAACTCGACAATACGCTGACAGTAGCTTAAGATCATATCCATAACCCACAAGCACGTCAGCGGTACTAGCTTCACGTAACGGCTATCCAGGTATTGATCGAAAGCATGTCAACGAGTAAGCTCATCCGAACCCTACATAGTCTATCAGTAATATCACCGTACAGTCCGTTCTCTTCGTCTAACAGTATCGCATATCGGGTCTAAAGTTTGGTATCTATCAGACCCCCAATAACTCGATAAGTTGTACGACAGATGACTCATAACCCACCAGAGATACAACTGATAAAACTTATTCGTTTATCTCCACTGCGATGGCCATCGACTTGTGGTTGTAGTCATGTTCTGCACAGTGCGACATCAACTCCCTATACCGGGAAAGACGGATCCTCTCGACCGCTCACTGCCTCCATGTGCTTCGGAACTATACCTAACAAAAATCTGTTTGCACGACTCTTTTGAGCCGTGGTAGGGTAGAAGTCTAAGTATAGTGGGAAAACACATAAGATACTATGACAATCTCAGGTCTTAGGGACTACCATATACTCACGTCACCAGAGAACTGCTACCTGACATTGGTATTGTTGGCGTAAAAAATTACACCCCAGGGTCGAGGTCAATAAGTCAAAGTCAAAACCCGAAAAGTGGGCCCGGGCCATAGCCCGAATCCAAGTCAAGTGGGCCCAAGCCCGAACCCAAGTCTAAGCCAGCGGGCCTAAGCCCGGGTCAAGTGAGCTCATGCCCAGGTCAAGCCCGAACATGAAGAGGTCGATCTCCCCAATGCCAAGAAGAAAATTATGTAATAAATAAGTTTAATTTAATTTTCATACATAAATGTAAAATAAATGGACAAAAAGGCAAATTTTTGTAAAACTCATAGCTCATGTGTAAAAAGAAATAAGCACATGAGGTATGGGATGGGCAAAATGCCATTTTGTAAAATCCAAGAGGCTATGTGTAAACTTGTAAGCCTATATAAGGCAACATTATGATGAAATGAGAAGAAGAATCGATTCTCCTGAAAAAATTAGGGTTTGTGCCTCCATCTCCTCTCTCTTAAGTTCTCCCTTTTTCTTTTCATTTCCAATTAAATCATTAACTTAGCTCTTTTTCTCAAAACCAAATAAAGTTTTACCATAAAACCCTCAGATGGGAGTTCGGATCTCCCATCAAATCCTTAAAAAGGAGATTTTTAATCTCATTTCCCTTTTTCTCTAAGATCCAGCAAAAAGAGAGAAGGAGGAAGAAGACCCACCTCCAAAAATCTCACTTTAGGAGGATTCAAGGCTCAAGGAAGAAGAAAGGGATCCCCTTTGATCATCTTCGAAAATCTTTAAGGAGTTCAACTCCAAAATCCAAATCCTCAAAGAAGTTTAACTCCAAATCCAGATTTTTTAGGAGTTTAACTCCAAATCCATATCCAATTCCTGTTCAAGAGTTCACCTCTAAGCCCAAGAGCTTAGCCCTTCTTCCGCTGGTGTTTCCAGCGGTCGCGTGCCGCTTATGTTAGGAATATGTATGCCCTATAGGCCATTATTGTACATGTGATGTATATTATAGTGGATGCTTGGACATATATATAGAGGACTTTCTTGCTCGACATGATAGTATGCTATCTGGTTACTCTTTATCTTAACATATTGACTGGTGTTCTTTACTGTCTTTCTCTCACATGTTGATAAAGCCCTTAGGATATGTACTTGACTATCAGGATTATGATGAGATCATACTAGTGGGGCCAGGGTGGTCTAAAAGTACATCCTTTAATCAGTTCCTAGTCGAGGGGATATCGAGACTAGGGCATTAATATTCCAGAGTAGACTAGTGTGTACGTTTCTTGTCCCTTAGAGGGCGATGGTTGATCCCACAACCATTGGTGTGTGACATCAAAGAATGTATACAGGTGCTCATTGGAGAATGGGTACACCGAACAGGACTTGCCGAGAACTCCTAGTTGGTAGTATACCTATCGTCAGATAGCAGTCCTCTGGTGACACTGGTACAGGTTAGTCTGTAGACCCGAGATCGTCATAGAGCCTTGTGTGGCTCCCATTGTGCTTTGATTTCCTTCCTACTATGCTCAAAGGAGACGTGCAAACAGGTGGATTTTGGGTACAGTCCTAGGTCATATGGGGACAATGAGCGAAATGAGGGGTTTCGTCTCACTCGGTATTGGGGGTTGATGTTGCGCTATGCTCGATTGAATATAACTGGAAGTCCCTGGCCATGGCTGCAGCTGAGATTTACTGATAAGATTTATCAGTAGTTTCTCGAACCGTTATAGGCCAGACATCGGCATGACTTATCACGTTACTGGGGTCTGACGTTTACCACCCCTAGACATGATATCCGACATATCAGACGAAGAGACCGGACTATACGGTAGTGTTACTGATAGGCTTCATGGAGAGTATGGACGAGCTTGCTTGTTGATCTTCTTATCGCTTAATACCCGGGTAGCCGTTACGTCCGGCTGGTACCTCTGACGGCTTGTAGGTGACTGATGCGATCATCACCTACTGCTGGCGTATTGACGAGTCTTTAGCGTCAAGTTTCCTGGTTCAAGCGAAACGAAGTAGGGCACATATGTTGATATGGGCGTGGGCCTGATTAAATACGAGTATGTGATACCGTATTGTAATCTGGCAGTTATCTGTTATCGGTTAGGTTATATGTGATATAACCAGATTATCGAATCAAGTGTTGATTTGATAATGTGATGAACGGATAAATGATATTAGTCGGTCATATGTGATATAACTGGATTATTAAATCAAGTGTTGATTTAATAATTTGATATAAATTATATTTGATATAATTATATATTTACTAATATCATTAGCTCACTAATGCTTTATATATATATATATTAATGTATATTTGATATGTGTGTGTGTGTGTATTATTAAATGAAGCATGGCTTGATTTTCTATTTTAAGAAAATGGAAAAATGAGGTATAATTGTGGAGATATTTTGGGTATGGTTAAGGCTTGGGTTTTTATGATATAATATTGGTCTTGACTCACTATTCAAGCATGGTTGCAATTTAGAATTGGAATTTATTCCATGCTCGAATAAGTGAGAAGAGATATTCATCATTCATTCTTCACTTGGTTACTCTCATGCCTTAGCCATTTTCTTTCATGAGCTCTTGCTCTCTACACTTTTCTCACCTCATCTCCAAGCTCAAAACCCTCACATGTGATGTGAATCATTGAGCTTGTGAGATCATTTGTGAGCTTTCAAAATCCCTACTTCATCATCCTACACTTGACTAGCGATCAAGTGTAGCTTGTTTCCTACACTAAAAGAGTTTAGTGTATAAGTAGCTTGAGCTAGAGGGACTTCGGGTGGATCGTCTTCGGCACGAAGATCACGAAGGAGGCCCGTTCATCTCGAAGAGGAGCCTAGTGGAGTCGCGTGGACTGCAACCCGGAGCTAAAGAAGAGAAGGACTCGATCTACGAGGGTATAACATCTTTTCCTTCTCTCTAGTAGTTTATATCATCATAGCAAACCTTAATATTCTAGCAAAGATCTTGTATAGTCTAACTTAGCACCTAATAAAAATTAAAATTTGGCATGCTTGATACTACTAAAATCTCATGGTGGTGCTAGGGTAGACTTTCAGCTTACACGACCCGCTGGCACCCAATGGCCATGTGCTGCTCACACGTTCCACTGGCGTCCAGCGGCCACGCACCACGCATATGACAGGGCACGTGACCCGCTAGCGTCCGGCACCCACGCACCCAGCACGTGACCCGCTGGCGCCTGACGCTCACGTGTTGTCTCACGCGTCCTTAGGACGCTTCTCACCCCTCTTTTTCCCATATGCTCCACACTCAAAACACATCCCCCGTTAGAAAAAAATTCTAATAGGACGCTGCCCTGCACCCCGCAAGGGGGCTGCTTGCCTCCTTGGCGTCCAGCTCGCTATCCTGGTAGCAGGACCCCCGTAAACTCTGCGAGGCCCCCAATACGTCCAAAACACAACATACACACACTGCACAATGAGTTCGCATGACCAGTTTGACTCGTCAATCGGAGGTTCTCTTGCTTCAAAGACGATGGGTAATTAACGGTAGCTTAGTTCGCGGCTGCCAGAGATTCGGATCCCCACAATCAATAAACTCCGGCCTACCCCTGGCAGGGGGAATCTGTAACACGCCTGAAAAACACGCGCATTCCTATCTCAATGGGGTGACAAAAAAAACTCTACATGTATATTACCAAATAGGAGTTCTCGGTGAGTACGTCCAGTGTAACTCATCCAATGAGCACCTGTATACAATTCTTGATGTCAAATACCAATAGCTACAGGATCAGCTATTACCCTCCAACCGGGTCAGGAAACATACACACTAGTCTAAACTAGAGTATCGATGCTCAGTTTTGATACTCCTACGACTAGGGACATTTAAGGATGTGCTTATCGACTACCCAGGCCCCACTAGTATGAACTCCATCATAGTCTTGGTCGTTAAGAAAAATCTTAGGGCTTTATCTTATGTCTAAACGATATGTGATAGTGAATAAAACGCATCACATGTAAAATAAAGACAAACCAGATAGCATCTATCATCTCGAGTAAGATTGCTCTCTCGTATAGGTCCTCCTTCAATTGTAATAATTGCCTTGAGGGCATCTATATCCAACAATTTCCTGTTTGCACTTAAGGCCAATTTTTGCGGTATCGCATACCCAACTTCTGTACCAACAGTTTCGCAAACTGTGTTCGAGAACTAGCTTCAATGAGTGGACCCGACACAGCGCTTCTCTCTGTTTCTCCATTAATCTCAACTTCGCGGAGATCAAATATCTCCCGAACTAAGTGATACCTGCCTTAGTATTTGCCTGGACAGACGATGGGATCATGTTCATAAATAAACAATTATATCCAGCGAATTCTCAGGCGGCATCCTTTGCTGATTCACAATCAGCATCCAGCGCCATAACTACCTCAGTATCCCACTTGAAACTATTTCCAATATATTACTCCTCAAAAGAGAGTAAACTTATAACTCGCGACAAACGCTCTGTCTTCAATGGGAAACTAGAATCAGTAACCAGCTCCTTCAGGAGGCTGCTGTTAGTTATGTATATGCCCTAGAGGCCATTGTTGTACATATGATGTATATTATAATGGATGCTTGGATATATATAGAGAGGACTTTCTTGCTCGTCATGATAGTATGCTATTTGGTTTCACTTTATCTTAACATGTTGACTCGTAATGGTTTACTGTCTTACTCTCACATGTTGATAAAGCCCTTAGGATCTGTACTCGACTACTGGGACTATGATGAGATCATACTAGTAGGGCCATGGTAGTCGATGAGTACATCCTATAACTGTTCCTAGTCGAGGGTATATCGAGACAGGGCATCGATACACCAGAGTAGACTAGCGTATACGCATCTTGACCCATATGATGGGCGATGGATGATCCCATATCCATCGGTGTTTGACATCAGAGATGGTGTACGGGTGCTCAGTGGAGACTGGGTACACTGGATGGACTCGCCGAGAACTCCTAGATGGTGATATACCACACGTCAGATGGCAGTTCTCCGGTGACACTGGTACAGGGTAGTCTGTAGACCCGAGATCGTCATGGAGTCTTGTGTGATTCCCACTGTGCTTTGATTTCCACCTTACCACGTCCAAGAGGGCGTGCAAAACGGTGGCTTTTGGGTACAGTCCCGAATCACATGGAGGCAATGAGCGACAGGAGGGGATTCGTCTCTCCCGGTATAGGGAGTTGGTGTTGTGCTGTGTTCGATTGGCTATAACTGGAAGTCCCTGGCCAGGGCTGATATAGAGATATACTGGTAAGTGTTACCAGTAGTTTCTCGACCCGTTATGAGCCTCACATCAACACGACTTATCGGTTACTGGGGTCTGACGTATACCACCCCTAGACTTGATATGCGACATATCAGACGAACGGACCGGACTGTACGGGAGTGTTACTGATTGGATTCACAGGAGAACGCACAGGCTAGCTTGTTGATCTTCTGATCACTCAATACCTGGGTGGCTGTTACGTTTAGCTGACCGCTTGCAGCTTGTGGGTGTTTGATATGATCATCACCTGCTACCGGCGTATTGACGATTCTTTAGAGTCCTACACAGAGGTTTCTTGGCTCAGGCGAAATGGAGTAGAGGCACATATGTGATATGTGCAGGACCGAGAATAATGCGATATGAGATACCGTATTATATTCTCGCGATATTTAGATATGAACCGGGACATCGGGTCAAGTGTTGATTCGATGAATCGGTACATGATATATTAGTCGGTAATATTCGATATAGCCGGATCGTCGGATCAAGTGTTGATTCGATGATTTAATGTATAATAATATATATGATATATTGTATTACATTATCTAATATTGGCTCGCTTTATCATTTCATTTTCTCACTGGATGATACATTGATATATATGCGATATATGTTAATTGTATTATTTTCTTTTGTTGCAAATATATAATATATATGTGATATATATTATTGTGACATGATATGATTTATTATTAAACATGTTTAAGGATGATTAAATGGGATTAGGGTTTGATTAGGGTTAGCTTCTTCTTGCACCTTCTAGAAGCTTTGTTTTTGTCTTGGTTAAGATATTATGGTTGATATTTTTCCATGACTCATTTCTAACCTAACCAAACCCTAACTCTAGTTTATTCTCTACAAACTCTTAGCCACTCATCCTTGAACATGGTTGATATATCAATCATATAGTTTTCTTTTCTATTCATCACAAAAGGATTTTATCATTTTCCATTATCATCTTCTTCTCTCTTGATTTTGAGCTCACTAGAAATTCCATTTGTGATGATAAATTGTGAGAAAGTGAATTAAAAGGAAAGCATAAATACTACTCCCTCATCCTCATCTCATATAGCCCATGAGATTAGGGTGTTCATCTCTTTAGAGTGAGAAAGCTTGGGTTATTGCAACTTCGACGTAGATCATCGGAGATTCGGAACACTTCAAGCTAGCATGGATCGTTCGAGTCGTGGAGCCTCTCTTGAGTCCGGGAGATCGAGGATCGCGGCGAAGGGACTTCTACTCGGAGCTTGTGAAGCGAAGGAGCGGACTACAAAGGTTGTAATCCCTCACACTTAGATAAAAAGATATTATCTTGCATGCTTAACCCTAATAATCTAGCAAAGATCCCGGTTTTGGGTTGTTCGGCACGTCTAAATTTTTATCCGGGCATGTTTGATGCCTTATGAACCTTCACAAGATTTCCTAGAAACCCTACAGTGGTATCAGAGCTTAGCTAGAGCATTAGGCGTCGTGTTTACGAAGTTAAAACTCCGATCGAACCCGAACCGACAAAATTTACCCCCTCTCTGGAAATTTTTCAAAATCTAGGATTTTTCTGAATTAAAAATACCTAAAAAAATCAGCAGGGAATTCTAAGAATTACCATGAAACACGGGCCCACAAATCCACTAAACCGCGGCAGAACCGCGGCGGGAACCTGCTTCCCGCGGCGGTTCCGCGGCCGAATTTTGGAATTGTGACACGTGGCTTCATGATAATATCCGTAGGTGCTTGTTGATGCTTCTGGGTATTTTTAAAGTGACTCAAGTGTTGAATATTCTGGGGTTTGTTTTGTAATCGTTGATTCGATCGGAATATTTAAATTCGTTTTTATTTCCGGGTATTTAGAAACTGTTAAACTATTTGAACGGATATCATTAACCCACTTTATCCCGGCACGGCAAACTTTCAAGTGTTGAATTTTTATCGGGTTTAAATCTTTCGGAAAAATTGTACAAGTTAAGCGGTGGACCCTCTAGAAGACAACAAACCTTAACTCGATTATGTGACCGTCTTGAACTGCCTTTTGAACCTTCGGGTTTGGGGCAGTACGGCGTGCCACATGTGAGGCGTTGGCTTGACCCTTCTACGGCTGGATCACCGATACTGTGACATATTCTGGGATTATTTGAACTCCGCTCAAGTGTTGAGCAATTTAGGAAATTTTGGGTATTTGATTATCTGTTCGGAAAGTTTAATACCGTCTATTTATCTGGAATGTGATACAATATGTGGAATTCATAGAGTTAGGCATGAAATGCGAAGTATGTGATATTTCGGATTTACGATGTCTAAAGTGATTATGGATTCCAAATGTTGTAGTTTTACACTTTCTTTTCTGTGACCGTAAGTGTAATATGTGACATCGCCGGTTTCGTTGCTATATGTCAATGACAATTGGGATGCGCATATTTACTTACGTTGATGATATGTGATATTATGTGTTGCTGTGATATGCTATATTGGATCGTCGCGTTCAGAATAGCCGGGGTTTTTATGTGAGATGGGGGTTTTTATTTTCATTCATGTAAAATTCATTTGTAATGTAATATTCTTTTATTTGGGGCACTTCCAGGTTGAGGTTGATGTCACCCTTGTATATTATTTACTTTTCCGCATTAGGTAGACCCAAGATGGGGAGCACAAGTAACCGGATTCTAGGGTCCAGTAGGAGGCCATCTCGAGGAGTCGAGACCAAGACTCCTAACCCTAGAATTGGCAGTGTTACTTGCCGCTCCGTAGGGGTCTTGGGATGTGGGTTTGGCTATTCGTCGCGACCGTGGAATCCGTGTTTTATACAGGCTCGTATTGAAAACACGGACGTCCTAGTATATCCAATATTTCATATATGTTCTTCTGCTGCAATGTTCTGTGATGAGATCATATTACTGCCTGAGACGAATGCTTATACTATATATATATATGCTGATATATAAATATTACTGCTTTCGTTTCTTCTGTGATGCTTAGGAAGCATAAGCTGATGTGATTTTATTAATGAGATTAATAAACAGAAAAGAAACCTAAAGATGTTGTAGAATCAAAACTTTATAAAAAAGGGTAGCTACAGTTTTGCTTTGCACAGTGATATATATGATATGTCCTGCACCTTATTCGATGAGGAAAGAGCCGAGATCCCTTCACCGGGAGTGACCTCTTTAGCGAAACTGGCAGATGCTACAAAACTCGGTTTGTCTTTTGATTGCTTTTAAAGTTTTGCTTTGCACAGCGGTATATATGATATATCCTGCACCTTATTCGATGAGGAAAGGGCCGACAATCCCTTCACCGGGAGTGACCCCTTTAGCGAAACTAAGAAAAGCCTCAAAAACACTCCTTTTCAAAAACACATGATTCTACGACGATATCAAGTTCATTACGCTCAGGGTTTTTTCTATAAAAAAAACCTGCGTAACCCTCCGTCATTTCAGATAAGTACTACTTAGTATTCGTGCTGCGGTTGTTTGGCCTCCCTCAAGGCGTAGTGTACGGTAGCTAACTAGTGCTTATCTGCTAGCATATGATGCGATTGGATTAAGGTATTCGTACGGCGTAGTTTGGCCTCCGTCAAGGGTCGTACGGGTGGGTTTAATTCAATCAAGAAATGACGGGTTGAACTTGACTAGCGCCCTATGGGTAGTTTGGCCTCCGTCAAGGTCATGGGACGCTAGGGGTAAAAATATTATCGGGAATTTCAAGTGTTGAAACTTGCAATGAGATTGCATACCTGCTATGAGATAGTTGGATCCCGATACCCACTGCGAGAAAGTGTTACTCCTGGGTGAGTTTTACACAGGACAATTAGTCATTCAAGTAGGTGTCTAGAAAAGTGTTAACGGGGTTATGCCTCTGGGAAAACGAGGTTTACTTTAATTAGGTCCGTGCGAAAGCACGGGAAACCTCCCTCAAAGTACCGACACTGATCTGGCTGAAAGATTGACGAAATTGTAGGGTGTAATTAATCCCGGCTAATCTTACCTTTTAGGATTTGAAGGTAGATTTGATAAAAACAGTGGGAGACATCCTGATTAGATAAGATAATAACCAATCTAATCTTGCAAGAGCATACGCTAAAGTGTTTTCTTCTCTCTCTCTCTAGGTAGCGACCATGTCAGGCCATAATCAAGATAATAATATGGATGTATTGACTGAACCCGATTATTGTACTGAGCAAGGAAACGTTGGACCCGTTATTTCTTATAAGAGTTATAAGACTGAACAGGAAACGGAAGAATGTCTGTATTCTCTAGCCGCCCAAAATAGCATGCATGCTGATGCATCTTCTTCGGGTGTGTTAGTTATTGAGAACTGTTTCTCAGTTCACCCTACGTCCTGGGTATTAGATACCGGATCAGGATCCCACATATGTAAATTGTTACATGGGCTACGAAAAGGTAGAGAACTAGGAAAAGGTGATCATTCCGTTCAAGTAGGGAATGGTGCAAGTATTGTAGCCAAAGCAGTTGGCGAATATCACCTTGTATTACCAAGTTGTAATACACTGATTCTAAATGAGTGCTATTATATACCGAACATGATGTGCAATATTATATCAGTTTCTTTATTAAGTAAAGAAGGATATAATTTTATAGTAAAGGATAATGTTATGAACATATTCCTAGATCAAAAGTTGATTGCATCAGGCTCGTTACATAATGGCATATTCATTCTAAATCAGAATACAGTCCTAAATATACAAAACACACACAAGAGGAAAAGTTCAGATATGAACGAATCCTACTTGTGGTATTGTAGACTTGGTCATATCAATGCGACACGACTGGCTAAGTTACATAAGGATGGTTATTTGAATCCGTTCGAATTATCATCTTATGATACTTGCCATTCATGTCTCAAAGGAAAAATGACCAAAGCTCCGTTTAGTGGACACGGAGAAAGAGTTACTGAACTCTTAGGACTAATACATAGTGATGTATGCGGTCCCATGTCTACGCATGCCAGGAACGGTTCTTCCTACTTCATTACATTCACTGACGATCTCTCTAGATACGGACATGTGTTTCTGATGAAACACAAGTCTGAAGCTTTTGAGAAATTCAGAGAATATAAGCACGAAGTAGAGAACCAAACGGGCAAAAGTATTAAGATTCTTCGATCTGATCGAGGAGGCGAATACTTAAGCAGTGAGTTCCTGGATTATCTAAAAGAGAATGGGATTCTCTCTCAGCTTACTCCTCCTTATACACCACAGCACAACGGTGTATCTGAGCGGAGGAATCGCACCCTATTAGATATGGTGCGCTCTATGATGAGCGAGGCTGAGTTACCTATTTCCTTTTGGGGATATGCACTGGAGACAGCTGCATACATACTGAATAAAGCTCCTACCAAATCTGTGCCTACCACCCCATATGAGATATGGGAAGGGAAGAGACCATATCATAATTTTGTTAAGATATGGGGTTGCCCGGCCTATGTTAAAACACACAATCCGGGCAAGCTCGAGGCAAGGTCTGTCCTATGTAAGTTTATTGGATATCCCAAGCATTCGCGAGGGTATATCTTCTACCACTCCGAGGAACAAAAGGTGTTTGTTTCTCGACATGCCACTTTCTTAGAAAAATATTTTCTTATGAAACAGATTAGTGGCATTGAGGTAGAACTGGAAGAAGTTCCAGCAGAACAAACTACAACAGATAATTTGGTAGAACCAGAGGATTCAGTAGTACCCGACGAACCCCAGCCTCTCCGCCGATCTAGCAGGGTTTCTCGTCCACCTGAGAGATACTACGGTTTTCTCATTGATGGTGGAAGCGAGGATTGCATCATGGATGATGATGACCCCACTAGTTTCGAGCAGGCCATCACGAGTGGTGACTCTGTGAAATGGCTGGATGCAATGCGATCTGAGATGGAATCCATGTACATCAATAAAGTATGGATTTTGGAAAATGCTCCTGAAGGGGTAAAACCCATTGGGAGCAAGTGGATTTTTAAAAAGAAATTTGGTGTAGATGGAAAAGTTGAGACTTTCAAAGCTAGGCTTGTAGCAAAGGGTTTTCGTCAACGACCAGGTGTGGATTATGACGAAACCTTTTCTCCAGTGGCTATGCTTAAGTCCATCCGGATCTTACTTGCCATTGCTGCATACCATGACTACGAAATCTGGCAAATGGATGTTAAGCCGCCTTTCTAAACGGTGATTTAGAAGAGTGCGTGTACATGACTCAGCCAGAGGGCTTCGTAGATAGTGGGAGCAGCGGAAAGGTGTGCAAGCTGCTTAAATCCATTTATGGATTAAAGCAAGCATCGCGGAGTTGGAACATCTGTTTTGATGTTGTAGTCAAAGAGTTTGACTTCATCAAAAATATAGATGAACCTTGTATCTATAAGAAGGTAGCAGAGGGTAAGGTTGTCTTCCTCGTATTATACGTGGATGACATACTCTTGATAGGAAATGATATTCCTATGCTGCAATCAGTCAAGCTCTTCTTATCACAGAGATTCTCAATGAAATATCTAGGTGATGCCTCCTGCATATTGGGAATCATGATCTATAGAGATAGATCTAAACGGATACTGGGATTGTCCCAATCCAGGTACATTGACACCATACTGAAGAGGTTTAGTATGGAAGAATCCAAGTGTGGGAACCAACCCACTATCTCTGGACTCACTCTCTCCAAAGAGATGTCTCCCAAGACTGATTTGGAGAGAGCTCGCATGCAAGGGATACCCTATGCTTTGGCAGTAGGCTCTATCTACCAGACCCGATGTAGCATACTCACTAAGTGTAGTGAGTCGGTATCAAGCAGATCCTGGAGAGAGTCACTGGACAGCTGTGAAGAACATTCTCAAGTACTTACGAAAGACTAAGGAGATGTTCTTGGTGTATGGTAACGGAGAACTCCAGGTGGAGTCCTTTACCGATTCCAGCTTCCAAAGTGATAAGGACGACTCTAAGTCGCACTCGGGATTTGTCTTTACCCTCAATGGAGGGGCGGTGTGTTGGAAGAGTTCCAAACAGGATACCGTTGCAGACTCGACGATGGAGGCTGAATACATCGCTGCCAACGATGCTGCCAAGGAGGCTGTCTGGATAAAGAAGTTCATTAGTGAACTTGGAGTGGTTCCATCCATTGAGCATCCAATACCTCTGTATTGCGATAACAATGGAGCTGTGGCTTTGGCTAAGGAACCCAGATCCTATCAGAAGTCCAGACATATTCTGAGGCGGTATCACCTGATCAGGGAGATAGTTGATCGCCGGGAGATCGAGGTCAGGAGAGTAGATACGAAGGACAACACTGCGGATCCACTCACGAAGGCTATTCCCCAGATACGGTTTGAGAGATTATTCAGGATGCTAGGTATGAGATACTACAGCAGCTGGCCTTAGTGCAAGTAGGAGATTGTTAGTTATGTATATGCCCTAGAGGCCATTGTTGTACATATGATGTATATTATAATGGATGCTTGGATATATATAGAGAGGACTTTCTTGCTCGTCATGATAGTATGCTATTTGGTTTCACTTTATCTTAACATGTTGACTCGTAATGGTTTACTGTCTTACTCTCACATGTTGATAAAGCCCTTAGGATCTGTACTCGACTACTGGGACTATGATGAGATCATACTAGTGGGGCCATGGTAGTCGATGAGTACATCCTATAACTGTTCCTAGTCGAGGGTATATCGAGACAGGGCATCGATACACCAGAGTAGACTAGCGTATACGCATCTTGACCCATATGATGGGCGATGGATGATCCCATATCCATCGGTGTTTGACATCAGAGATGGTGTACGGGTGCTCAGTGGAGACCGGGTACACTGGACGGACTCGCCGAGAACTCCCAGATGGTGATATACCACACGTCAGATGGCAGTTCTCCGGTGACACTGGTACAGGGTAGTCTGTAGACCCGAGATCGTCATGGAGTCTTGTGTGATTTCCACTGTGCTTTGATTTCCACCTTACCACGTCCAAGAGGGCGTGCAAAACGGTGGCTTTTGGGTACAGTCCCGAATCACATGGAGGCAATGAGCGATAGGAGGGGATTCGTCTCTCCCGGTATAGGGAGTTGATGTTGTGCTGTGTTCGATTGGCAATAACTGGAAGTCCCTGGCCAGGGCTGATATAGAGATATACTGGTAAGTGTTACTAGTAGTTTCTCGACCCGTTATGAGCCTCACATCGACACGACTTATCGGTTACTGGGGTCTGACGTATACCACCCCTAGACTTGATATGCGACATATCAGACGAACAGACCGGACTGTACGGGAGTGTTACTGATTGGATTCACAGGAGAACGCACAGGCTAGCTTGTTGATCTTCTGATCGCTCAATACCTGGGTGGCAGTTACGTTTAGCTGACCGCTTGCAGCTTGTGGGTGTTTGATATGATCATCACCTGCTACCGGCGTATTGACGATTCTTCAGAGTCCTACACAGAGGTTTCTTGGCTCAGGAGAAATGGAGTAGAGGCACATATGTGATATGTGCAGGACCGAGAATAATGCGATATGAGATACCGTATTATATTCTCGCGATATTTAGATATGAACCGGGACATCGGGTCAAGTGTTGATTCGATGAATCGGTACATGATATATTAGTCGGTAATATTCGATATAGCCGGATCGTCGGATCAAGTGTTGATTCGATGATTTAATGTATAATAATATATATGATATATTATATTACATTATCTAATATTGGCTCGCTTTATCATTTCATTTTCTCACTGGATGATACATTGATATATATGCGATATATGTTAATTGTATTATTTTCTTTTGTTGCAAATATATAATATATATGTGATATATATTATTGTGACATGATATGATTTATTATTAAACATGTTTAAGGATGATTAAATGGGATTAGGGTTTGATTAGGGTTAGCTTCTTCTTGCACCTTCTAGAAGCTTTGTTTTTGTCTTGGTTAAGATATTATGGTTGATATTTTTCCATGACTCATTTCTAACCTAACCAAACCCTAACTCTAGTTTATTCTCTACAAACTCTTAGCCACTCATCCTTGACCATGGTTGATATATCAATCATATAGTTTTCTTTTCTATTCATCACAAAAGGATTTTATCATTTTCCATTATCATCTTCTTCTCTCTTGATTTTGAGCTCACTAGAAATTCCATTTGTGATGATAAATTGTGAGAAAGTGAATTAAAAGGAAAGCATAAATACTACTCCTTCATCCTCATCTCATATAGCCCATGAGATTAGGGTGTTCATCTCTTTAGAGTGAGAAAGCTTGGGTTATTGCAACTTCGACGTAGATCATCGGAGATTCGGAACACTTCAAGCTAGCATGGATCGTTCGAGTCGTGGGGCCTCTCTTGAGTCCGGGAGATCGAGGATCGCGGCGAAGGGACTTCTACTCGGAGCTTGTGAAGCGAAGGAGCGGACTACAAAGGTTGTAATCCCTCACACTTAGATAAAAAGATATTATCTTGCATGCTTAACCCTAATAATCTAGCAAAGATCCCGGCATTGGGTTGTTCGGCATGTCTAAATTTTTATCCGGGCATGTTTGATGCCTTATGAACCTTCACAAGAGTGCCTAGGAACCCTACAGCTGTCATTACCATACACCAAGAACATCAAATGCTCTTCACTGCTACCCTATGTTTCTTCAGGATTGAACTGACATCCATATCTTACATGGAGAAACACATGTGACCGCCATTGTTTTACCGATTTGCAACATAGGATATCACTTCCTATCATGAGTATGCCATCCACATACCATATGAGAAATCTGACAACACTCCATACTATCTTCTTACAAATACCATGTTCATCTCTCATTTTGATGAAGTCAAACACTTTGACCGTGACATCAAAACAGATGATCCATTTCCGTTATGTCTGCTTTAGTCTAAAGATAGACTTAACCAACTTGCACACTTACCGCTGCTCCTGTAAGTATATCTTAGCACCTCTACTTATGTTTAAATATCAATATGTGAAGAATTTTAAAAAATTAGAGAGCTAAAGCATACTACCCACGAATCGAACTAGAGATTAGGGTTACTATCTAAGCTAAGAGTGTCTAAAGCTAAGTGAAAGAGGACTACAAACTTTGTAGACCACTCCTTCTCTTCAATGGCTCCGTGTAGAAGTCCTTGGGCTCCTCTTGGCTCCACTTGAAGTTTGGAACAACTCCGCTTGAAGTCTTTGATGTCTACGATCATCCACCACGGAGTATATTACACTCAAACTCTTGCTTCACTAAACTAAGAAGAAGTGAAGCTAACAACCTATATAAGTTTGCTAAACTAATATAGATTGATGAAGTGAGATTTTTCCACTAAAAAACCTTTCTTTTCCTTTCTCTTTTTCTATCCTAGAAAAGGGTAGAGAGCTTAGAGGAAGAAAATGAACAAAAGCTTAGCATAAGAAAGATAATGATCCCTTGAAAAAATATCTTAGATATTTAAGATGTGAGTGGAGATTAAAATAATGAGCCATGGTTTGAGATATTTTTAGAAGAGTGTAGAAACCATGACTGACTATTTAACAATTTCCATTTTCTTTTAAATCATAAATATCCAATATATTTCCCATGTCATTCTTGCATAGCCATGTTCCATGTATCACCCACCATGATACACATACACACAAATAATGGCCTCTAGGGCATACATATGTCCAACAATCTCCCACTTGCACTAAGGCCAATTATTGGCGTATCTCATACACAACATCTCAAAAAGTCGCTCATGTTGCGCATGTGGAAGGGCCTTAGTGAGTGGATCCGTGGTGTTATTCTTTGTGTCCACTCTCCGAATCTCGATCTCGCGGCAATCAACTATCTCCCGGATCAAATGATATCGTCTAAGGATATGTATGGAACGTTAATAGGACCTGGGCTATTTAGCCAATGCCATAGTCCCATTATTATCACAATACAATGGTATTGGATCAATAATGGTGGGAACTACTCCAAGTTCTGAGATGAACTTCCGTATCCAGACGGCTTCCTTGGCAGCATCATTTGCAGCAATGTACGTAGCTTCCATCGTTGAGTCTGCAACGGTGTCCTGTTTTGAACTTTTCCAACAAACCGCCCCTCCATTGAGGGTAAATACAAAACCTGAGATAGATTTGATGTCATCCTTATCACTTTGGAAGCTGGAATCGGTAAAGGCCTCCATCTAAAGATCTCCATTACCATACACCAAGAACATTTCCTTAGTCCTTCGTAAGTACTTAAGAATGTTCTTCACAGCTGTCCAGTGTTTCTCCCCTGGATTGGATTGATACCTGCTTACTACACTAAGTGCATAAGCAACATCAGGACGAGTATATAATATCGCATACATGATAGATCCTACAGCAGAAGTGTAGGGTATAACACTCATGCGAGCTCTCTCTTTATCAGACTTTGGACAAAAGTCTTTGGAGAGGGTGATTCCATGACAAGCGGGTAAAGTACCTCTCTTGGAATTTCCATACTAAACCTTTTTAGGATGGCGTTAATGTACTTAGATATGGACAATCCCAACAATTTCTTAGATCTATCTCTATAGATCTTAATGCCCAAAATGTATGAGGCATCACCCAGGTCCTTCATGGAGAACTTTTGTGATAAGAATGGTTTGACCGATTGTAGCATAAGAACGTCATTTCCTATCAAGAGAATGTCATCCACATACAATATGAGGAATGTGACAGTACTCCCTACAATCTTCTTATAAATACAAGGTTCATCTACATTTTTGATAAAATCAAACTCTTTGATTGTATCATCAAAGAAGATGTTCTAACTCCGTGATGCCTGCTTTAATTCATAGATGGATTTAAGCAACCTGCATGCCTTTTCGCTGCTCCCACTGTCAATGAAGCCTTCCGGCTGATCCATAAAAACGCATTCTTCCAAATCACCATTTAGAAATGCAGTTTTAAAGTCCATCTACCAGATTTCATAGTCGTAGTGAGCAGCAATAGCAAGTAGGATCCGAATGGAATTAAGCATTGCGACTGGAGAGAAATTCTCATCATGGTCCAATCCTGGTCTTTGACGAAATCCTTTCTCTACAAGTCTTGCTTTATAGGTTTCTACCTGTTCATCCACACCAATTTTCTTTCTTAAAGATCCATTTGCACCCTACGGGTTTTACTCCAGAAGGTGCAACTTCCAAAGTCCATACTTTGTTGGTGTGCATGACTCCATTTCGGATCGCATGGCATCCGGCCATTTCACTGAGTCACTACTCGTGATAGCTTGCTAAAAACTAGTAGGGTCATCATCATCCATGATGCAATTTTCTTTATCACCATCAATGAGGAAACCATAGTATCTCTCTGGTGGGCGAGAAGTCCTACTAGATCTACGGAGTGACTGAGATTCATAGGGTTCTATTGCAACTTCAGGTTCAACCAAATCGTCATTAGTTATTTGTGGCTCTAGAATTTCTTCTAGTTCTACTGCATTGCCATCAGTATTATTTGTAAAAAAATTCATTTTCTAAAAATGCAGCATACTGAGAAACAAACACTCTTTGTTCCTCCTTGTGGTAGAAAAGATATCCATATGAATGTTTTGGATATCCCATAAATGTACACAGAACCGATCCTGTCTTGAGTTTATCTGGATTCCGCTTTTTAACAAAAGCAGGACAACCCCATATCCTAACTCGTTTAAGAGATGGTCTCTTCCCATACTATATCTCATATGGAGTGGTAGGCACGGTTTTTGTCGGAACCATGTTCAATAGATACACTGCAGTCTCCAATGCATGCCCCCAAAAGGAAAGTGGTAACTCAGCATCACTCATCATTAAACGTACCATATCAAATAAGGTATGATTCCTCCGTTCTGACACGCCGTTGTGTTATGGTGTGTAAGGAGAAGTGAGCTGAGAGAGAATCCCATTCTCTTTTAGGAAATCAAGAAACTCTGTACTTAAGTACTCTCCTTCTCGATTTGATCGAAATTTTTTGATACTCAAACCAATTTGTTTTTCTACTTCAATTTTCTACTCCTTGAATTTTTTGAAAGCTTCAGACTTATGTTTCAATAAGAACATGTGTCCAAATCTCGAGAAATCATCAATAAAAATTATGAAGTATGAATAACCACTTCTAGCATGTGTAGAAATTGGTCCACATACGTCACTATGTATGAGGCCTAAGAGTTCAGTAGCTCTCTCTCCATGTCCAGTAAACAGAGTTTTTGTCATTTTACCCTTGATGCAAGACTGACAAGTCGCATAAGATTTATATTCAAAAGGATTTAAATATCCATCTTTATGTAGCTTGGTTAGTCTTTTTTCGTTAATATGACCAAGTCTACAATGCTATACAAAAGCTTCATTTATATCTGAAATTTTCCTTTTGTTTGTGTGCTGTGTGTTGAAAACTGTGTGTTGATTTAGAACGTAAATACCGTTATTTAGTGTACCATACCCAATCGACTGTTGATTTAAGTTAATGTTCATAACATTACTTTACAACACAAAATTATATCCTTCATTGTCTAACAATGAAACAAATATTATATTATATAGCATGTTTGGTACAAAATAACATGGGTTCAAAACTAATATACATCCCGAAGGCAACCCTTGGTGATACTCTCCCACTGATATATCATGTACATTTGAACCATTTCCAACACGGAGAATGTGATCACCTATCTTCAAAACTTTGCTATTTCTCAATTCCTGCACAGATGTGAGAACCCGAACCGGTATCGAATACCCAAGATTCTCATATTCATCCTTATGTAACTTAGCTAGTCGTGTCGCATTGATATGACCTAGTCTACAATGCCACAAGAGGGATTTGTTCATTTCTGAACTACTCTTCTTATGTGTGTTTTATATACTTTGAACTGTAGTTTGATTTAGAACGTGTATGCCACTTCATAACGTGCCTGATCCAATCAACTCTTGATTAAGGAAAATGTTCATAACATTATCGTCCTATACAGAATTATATCATTCTTTAACTCATTAAAAAACCCGATGTAATGTTGTATATCAGGTTCGGTATGTAATAACATTCGTTCAGAATCAATGTATTAATACAAGGTGATATCTACCAACTGATTTGGCTGCAACACTTGCACCATTCTCTAACACTTAGAGATATATTACCCATTTTCAGTTCTCTACCTATCTGTAGCCCATGTAACATATTACATATGCGGGATCCTGATCCAGTATCACATACCTAGGACGTAGATGATACTGAGAAATAGTTCTTGGTAATGAACACACCCGAAGAATATGCATCAACATGCTTATTCCTCAGTTGGATGGCATGAGAATCCGGATATTCCCCTATTTCCTACTCGGACTTATAACAGTTATAAGATAGAGCGGAACCAACGTTCCCTAGCTTAGTATAATAAGTAGGTTCGGTCAATACATCTATATTATTATCTTGATTAAGGCGTGACATGGTTGCTACCAGGAGAGAGAGAGAAGAAAACACTCTGCGTGCACTCTTGCAAGATTAGATTGGTTATTATTTTATCTAATCAGGATGGCTCCCACTGTTTTAGTCAAATCTTCCTTCAAACCATAAAAAGAAAAACTAGCCGGGATTAATTACACCCTGTAAGTTTGCCAATCTTTCGGCCAGGCCAGTGTCGGTACTTTGAGGGAGGTTCCCCATGCTTTTGCACGGATCTAATTAAAATAAACCTCGTTTTTTCCTGGGGCATAACCCCGTTAACACCTTTCTAGACACCTACTTGATCGGCTAATTGTAATGTGTAAAATTCTCCCAGGAGTAACTCTTACTCGCAGTGGGTATCGGGATCCAACTATCTCATAGAAGGTATGCAATATCATTGCAAATTTCAACACTTGAAATTCCCGATAATGTTTTACCCCAAACGATCTATGACCATAACAAGGTCAACAAACCATAGACTGCATGTCGAGTTCAACCCGTCATTTCCTGATTGAATTAAACCCACCCGCACGACCCTTGACAAGGTCAACAAGGCAGCACGACTACCCTAATCCAATCGCATCATAAGCTAGCAGATAAGAACTAATCAGCTACAGCACACTACGCCTTGACAAGGTCAACAAATGCAGCACGAATACTAAATACTACTTATTTGAAATGACGGAGGGCTACGACAGGTTTTTAAGAAAACCCTTTGCGTAATGAACTTGATATTGTTGTAGAATCGAGTGAATTTTAAAAGGAGTGTTTTTGAGGCTTTTACTAGTTTTGCTAAAGAGGTCACTCCCGGTGAAGGGATCTCGGCTCTTTTCTTATCGAATAAGGTGCAGGATATTTCATACGTACCACTATGCAAAGCAAAAAACTATAGAAGCAATCAAAAGACAAACCGAGTGGGTTGTAACATCTGCTAGTTTCGCTAAAGAGGTCATTCCCGGTGAAGGGATCTCGACTCTTTCCTTATCGAATAAGGTGCTGGATATTCTACAAGGAATACCGCTATGCAAAGTAAGAACTAGAGCTACCAGTTTTTAAACAAGTTTCTACAACATCTTTAGGTTTCTTTTTCTTTCATTCATTAATCTTATTAATGAAATCCCATCAAAAATTATGCTTCCTAAGCATCACATATGAAACGAAAGCAGCAATATTAATTATATCTCATATATATAATATAGGCATTCGTCTGAACATATCACAGCGATCACATCACAGAGCAGCAGAAGATAACATATGAAATATTGGATATAATAGGATTTCCGTGTTTTAAATTAAGCCAGTATAAAACACGGATTCTACGGTCGCAATGAATAGCCAAACCCACATCCCTAGATCTCTACGAGAGCGGCAAGCAACCCTACCAATTCTAGAGCTAGGAGACCCGGTCTCGACTCCTCGAGATGGTCTCCCACTGGACCCTAGAATCCGGTTACTTGTGCTCCCCGCCTTGGGTCTATCCTAATGGGGAAAAGTAAAAAATATACATCAATGGTGACATCATCCTCAACTCGGAAGCGCCCCAATAAAAGAATATTACATACAAGCTTTTACATGAATGAAAAACTTTCATCTCATATAAAAAACCCCGGCTATTCAAAACACGACGATTCAATATAACATATCACAGCAACACATAACATCACATGTCATCAATGTAAGTAAATATGCGTATCCCAATTGTCGTTGACATATAGCACCGAAACCGGCGATACACCACATATTACACTTACAGTCGCAGAAAAGAAAGTGAAAAACTACAACAGTTGGAATCCGCAACCACCTTAGACATCATAAACCCAATATATCACATACATTTGATTTCATGCCTAACCAAATGAATTCCTTAGACATCTCATGCCTAACAATTATAAACCCCGCATTTTAGTCTCGATATTGAAAATACTTTCCAATAACCTGTCGGGTAATTCAACAAGATTCCCGATAAGCTAATCGAATACTCGTCGGAATCTTTAGTAGACGGCCGCACCCCTGATGCCGTCTACGAAGTGCACCAAGGCGGAACACCGCGGCCGCGAGCACCCGAATGGATGCTTTTGGCGACGGGGTTCTCCTACAGTCACTTGGTCGGGGCTATGGGGCGTGGCTATCTAGTAAGGTTACCCGGCGAGTATACGAGTACGCTACGTAATTGCGACGGACTTTTGATCACCATCAAAATCTCGTGGCAACCGATTAAATGAGACTAAACTGCTAGATTTATAAAATTCAAACTAGTTATCTCATAACTAATTGTGGATTCCAAATATTGTATCACAATCACAGATAGCTAGACGAAGTTAAACTTTTTGATCGAATAAGCAAGCACCCAAAATTTCCCAACATGCTCAACACTTGTGCGGAGTTCAAAAAGTACCCAGAACATACCACAGCTCCTATGAACCAGCCGTAGAAGAGTCAACCAATGCCTCACTTGTGGCACCGCTGAACTCCCACAAACCCTAGGGTTTGATGGCGGTTCTGACAGTCACAGAATCAAGTTAAGGTTTCGTTCTTCTAGAGGGTCCACAGAATCGCTTGCAAGATTTTCTGAAAATTTTAAACTCAGAAAAAATCCAACTCTTGAAAAAATTTCAGCGGGGGAAAAATTGGGTTATTGATATCCGTTCGAACTTTTTAACATCGTCTAAATAACCAGAATACATGTTAGAATTATGATTGCGAAACACTCCGAGTTGTTTTTGCAAAAAGTTAACATCACATGAAAATTTAGCAAAAACAAACGACACCTGAAACCCTAAAATCCAGAGACTGGAACACCCTGAATATTTAAAACCCAAAATCCAATTTTGACCCGAGGAGGCCGGTTTTTCTACCTATGTGGCCGGCCATATTTGCACAAAACCCCCTCAAATTTTCATGGTGTTCATGTCATATCTCATACAACATTCTGCAGTTGTTTAAAATTTTTTTTGAATACTTTTTAAATTCGACAGAAACCAAGTTTTCGTATCAGGTGTTTCAGAGTAGTTTCGGTTTCGTAATCCTAGCAAACATCATCTAATTTTCTAGCATGGCTCTGATACCACTGAAGGGTTGTCTAGTACGGCAACAAAGTTTCGGGAGGCATCGTCTATGCCATATTTAAAATTTTGCCGTTTTATCTAACCCTAACCCTAGAATCAAAACTAGAAAATCCGACGAATCGATATGCAAACAACTTTGCAATGAAGTGAACAAGGAATACAACCTTTGTAGACCGGTCCTTCACTTCAATATCTCCATGTAGTAGTCCCTTCGCTGCGATGGTGAACTCCCGGACTCTAGAGAGGGTTCACTTGAATAAACGAACAAGCTTGCTTAATGTCTTCGAAGCCGAAGATGATCTACGTCGAGGAGACTCGAGCTCATGCTACCTCTTCACTAATGTGTGAAATTAGTGAAGCAAACACCCTAAACTAAATGACTAATAGTAGAGGATGATGAAGTAGGAAGTGGGCTCACTTTAGATTTATTTTTTTCACAATTTTTCATCACTCAGAAAAAAACTAGCAAGCTTTTTTTCTCTTGAGGAAGAAGAAGTGATGAAGAAAATGAATGAGAGAGTGAGGTTAGAATTGCAACCATGGGTGAGTTAGTGTCATGCCTAACTCATGTAGAGAATAAACCATAGCTATGAGTTAAGGGTTGGGTTAAGAAATATCTTAAGCTAGACAAACAAGTGGACTAAGTCAATGTTAACTACAAACTTCTACAAGCTTTGCCATGACTCATTATCCAAGTTGTTTGAATTACTTAAAACAAATAAAACCCTAACTTTAACCTAGCATGGTGTGAGTCTCATACATACATGTTGCAAGTGTAACCTAGCACGACACAACAATATATATCACATATATATTTTGTGTGAAAAAAGAAAACAATACATTTAACATATATCACATATATATCAATGTATCATAAGTGAGAAAAATGAATACTTAAGTGAGCTAATATTAGTTAATGTAATGTAATATATCAAATATATAATTTTACATTAAATTATTAAATCAACTCTTGATTTAATAATCCAGCTATATCATATATAACCGACTAATATCAAATGTAACAACTTATCGAATCAACTCTTGATCCGATAACTTGGCTATATCACATATAACCGACGATGTCACAAGTCGTGAGAATAGAATGCGGTATCACATACTCGCATTAATCTCGGTCCCGCACATATCACATATATGCTCCTACTCCGTTTCGCATGAACCAGGAAACCTCTGTGTAGGACTCTAAAGACTCGTCAATATGCCGGCAGTAGGTGATGATCATATCAAAATCCACAAGCCGCAAGCGGTCTGCCAAACGTAACAGCCACCCGGGTATTGAGCGATCAGAAGATCAATAAGCATATCATGATAGAGCCTACTGCCGAAGTATATGATATCCCTTGCACGCGAGCTCTCTCCAAATCAGACTCGAACTCCTGCGAATCCAATCAGTAACACTACCGTACAGTCTGGTCTCTTCGTCTGATATGTCGCATATCACAGCCTGGGGGTGGTATAACGTCAGACCCCAATAGCCTGATAAGTCATGCCGATGCAAGGTCCATAACAGTTTGAGAAACTACTGATAACACTTACCAGTAAATCTCAGCAACCCTAACCAGGGATTTCCTGTTATGGCCAATCGAGCATAGCGCAACATCAACTCCCAATACCGGGAGAGACGAAACCCCTCCTATCGCTCATTACCTCCATGTGACTCGGGATTGTACCCAAAAACCACCTTTTTACACGATCCCTTGACCGTGGTATGGTGGAAATCAAAGCACAGCTGAAATCACACAAGACTTTATGACGATCTCGGGTCTACAGACTAACCTGTACCAGTGTCACCAGAGAACTGCTATCCGACGATAGGTATAATACCATCTAGGAGTTCTCGGCGAGTCCGTACAGTGTACCCAGTCTCCACTGAGCACCCGTTTACCTTCTCTGATGTCAAACACCAATGGATATGGGATCATCCACCGCCCATCATATGGGTCAAGAAGCGTATACGCTAGTCTATTATGGAGTATCGATGCCCTGTCTCGATGCTCCCTCGACTAGGAACAATTATAGGGTGTACTTGTAGACTACCCTTGGCCCCATTAGTATGATCTCCATCATAGTCCTGGTAGTCAAGTACACATCCTAAGGGCTTTATCAACTTGTGAGAGAGACATTATAGTCCTGGTAGTCAAGTATACATCCTAAGGGCTTTATCAACATGTGAGAGAGAGACAACAAGTGTACATGTTAAGATAAAGTGCAACCAGATAGCATACTATCATGTCGAGCAAGAAAGTCCTTCCTATATATGTCCAAGCATCCACTACAATATACATCCCATGTACAGTAATGGCCTCTAGGGCATACATATAACTAACAATCTCCCACTTGCACTAAGGCCATCTGTTGTAGTATCCCATACCCAACAATATAACAGTGGTTGTAGTATCCCATACTTAACCATCCCAAAATCTCTCAAATAGTATTTGGGGAAGCAGGCCTTGGTGAGTGGATCCGCCATGTTAACCTCAAATTCTACTCTCCTTACCTCGATCCCTTGGAGATCAACCATCTCCCTGATCAGGTGATACTTGCCTCAGAATATGTCTGGATCGCTGATGGGAAGGATGTTCCTAGGTCAAAGCCACAAATCCATTGTTGTCACAATAACAGTTATTGGACGCTCAAAGGTAGGAACCTTGTTCATCTCATGAACAAGAAATGCCCAGAGCCACTTTGGCAGCATCATTGGTAGCAATGTATTCAGCCTTTATCGTCTAGTATGTCACGGTATCTAGCTTGGAACTCTTCCAACATACCGTCCCTCTACTGAGGGTGAAGACAATGCCTGTGACTGACTTTCAGTCGACCTTATCACTTTAGAGGCTCGAACCAAGAACATTCTTTTAGTGCTTCTCAAGTACTTAAGAATGTCCTCCACAGCTGTCCAGTGATTCTCCCAAGATCCGATTGATTCCTGATCACTACACCTAGTGAGTCATCTATATCTGGTCTGGTACATAACATCGCATACATGATAGAGCCTACTGCCGAAGCATATGATATCCCTTGCACGCGAGCTCTCTCCAAATCAGTCTTGGAAGAAATCTTTTGGGAGAGAGTAATTCATGAGTAAGTGGGCGAACCACCACGCTTAGAATCCTCCATACTAAACCCCTTTAGTATGGTGTCAATGTACTTGGATTTGGGATACTCCCAACATCCATTTAGATCTATCACCATAGATCATAATCCACGAGATGTAGTAGGTATCATTCAGATCTTCAATGGAGAATCCTCGTGATAAGAGGAGCTTGACCGAGTGTAGCATAGGAAATCCTTTCCTATCAAGAGTATGTCATCTGCGTACAATACGTGTAAGACAACCGCACTCTCTACTACCTTCTTGTATATACAAGGTTCATCTACCATTTTGATGAAGCCAAACTCTTTGACTGCCACATCAAAACAGATGTTCCAACTCCGTGATATTTGCATTGATCCTGATTGACTTAAGCATAGCTTTGAAAGTCTTAACCTTTTCATCTACACCAAGAATCTTCTCAAGATCCATTTGCTCCTGATGGGTTTTACCCCTTCAGATGCAACATTCAAAGTCATACTTTGTTGGTGTATATGGATTCCATCTCTGATCGCATAGCATCCAACCATTTCACAGAGTCGCCACTCGTGATGGCTTGCCTAAACCTAGTTGGGCCATCATCAACCATGATGCAATCCTCGCTCCCACTATCACCGAGAAGACCGTAGTATCTCTTAAGTGGATAAGGAACCCTACCGGATTCGCGGAGAGGCTGAGATTCGTTGGAGACTATTGAATCCTTTGGTTTCACCAAATCATCAGCTGTTAGTTTATCTAGCTGGAACTCCTTCCAGTTCTACCTCATAACCACTAATTTCTTCAAAAGAAATTCCTTTTCTAAAAAGATGGCATGCTAAGAAACAAAACACCTTTTGCTCCTCAGTGTGGTAGAAGATATTCCCTTGAAAATGTTTGGGATATCCTAACAAACTTACAAAACTGACCTTGCGTCGAGCTTGTCCGGATTCTGTCTTTCAACATAGGCCGGACAACCCCATATCATAACTCGTTTAAGACATGGTCTCTTCCCACACCATATCTCATATGTAGCGGTAGGCCCTGATTTGGACGGAACCCCATTCAATAGGTATGCAGCTTCTCAAGTGAATAACACCCAAAAGAAAACAGGTAACTCAGCAGTACTCATCATAGAGCGCACTATATCTCATAGGGTGCGATACCTCCGCCCCGTTACACCGTTGTGCTGTGGTGTATTCGAAGGAGTAAACTGAGAGAGAATCACATTCGCTTTTTAGAAACCCTAGGAATTCCATGCGCAAGTATTCACCTCCTCGATCATATCGTAGGACTTAATACTTTTACCCGTCAGGTTCTCAACTTCAAGCTTATATTCCTTGAATTTCTCAAAAGTTTCAGACTTGTGTTTCAACAGGAACATATGTCCGAATCCTAAGAGAAGATTAGTGAATATAATGAAGTACAAAGAACCAACTTTGGCATTTGTAGACATAGGACCGAATACATCATCATGCATCCATCCCAAGATTTCACTAACTCTTTCTCTGTTTCCAGTAAATGGAGTATTGGTCATTTTACTTTTGAGACAAGACTGGCAAGTATCATAAGATGAAAATTCGAGTAGATTCTCATATTCATCCTTATGTAACTTAGCTAGTCGTGTCGCATTGATATGACCTAGTCTACAATGCCACAAGAAGGATTCGTTCATTTCTGAACTACTCCTCTTGTGTGTGTTTTATATACTTTGAACTGTAGTTTAATTTAGAATGTATATACCATTTCATAACGTGCCTGATCCAATCAACTCTTGATTAAGGAAAATGTTCATAACATTATCCTCCGATACAGAATTATATCCTTCTTTAACTCATTAAAAAACCCAATATAATGTTGTATATCAGGTTCGGTATCTAATAACATTCGTTCAGCATCAATGTATTAATACAAGGTGATATCTGCCAACTAATTTCGCTGCAACACTTGCACCATTCTCTAACACTTAGAGATATATCACCCATTCTCAGTTCTCTACCTATCTGTAGCCCATGTAACATATTACATATGCGGGATTCTAATCCGGTATCACATACCTAGGACGTAGAGAATACTGAGAAACAGTTCTTGGTAACGAACACATCCGTAGAATATGCATCAACATGCTTATTCCTCAGTTGAGTGGCATGGGAATCCGGATATTCCCCTATTTCCTACTCGACTTATAACAGTTATAAGATAGAGCGGAACCAACGTTCCCTAGCTCAGTCTAATAAGAAGGTTCGGTCAATGCATCCATATTATTATCTTGATTAAGGCGTGACATGGTTGCTACCAGGAGAGAGAGAAGAAAACACTCTGCGTGCGCACTTGCAAGATTAGATTGGTTATTATTTTATCTAATCAGGATGATGTTAGTTATATGTATGCCCTAGAGGCCATTACTGTACATACGATGTATATTGTAGTGGATGCTTGGACATATATAGGGAGGACTTTCTTGCTCGACATGATAGTACGCTATCTGGTTGCTCTTTATCTTAACATGTACTCTGATTGTCTCTATGTTACATGTTGATAAAGCCCTTAGGATGAGTACTTGACTACTAGGACTATGATGCAGATCATACTAGTGAGGACATGGTAGTCGCCAAGTACATCCTTCAAATGTTCCTAGTCGTAGGAGTACCGAGACAGGGCATCGATACTCCAGAGTAGACTAGCGTATGTGCTTCTTGACCCATATTATGGGCGATGGATGATCTCATATCCTTTGGTGTTTGACATCAGAGAAGGTATACGGGTGCTCAGTGGAGACTGGGTACACTGGACGGACTCGCCGAGAACTCCCAGATGGTATTATACCTTACGTCAGATGGCAGTTCTCTGGTGACACTGGTACAGGTTAGTCTGTAGACCCGAGATCGTCATAGAGTCTTATGTGATTCCCACTGTGCTTTGATTTCCATCATACCACGTCCAAGAGGGCATGCAAAAAGGTGGCTTTTGGGTACAGTCCCGAATCACATGGAGGCAATGAGCGATAGGAGGGGTTTCGTCTCTCTCGGTATAGGGAGTTGATGTTGCACCGTGTTCGATTGGCTATAACTGGAAATCTCTGGCCAGGGTTGCTGAGATTTACTGGTAAGTGTTATCAGTAGTTTCTCGAACTGTTATGGACCTCATATCGACACGACTTATCAAGCTACTGGGGTTTGACGTTTACCACCCCTATGCGACATATCAGACGAAGAGACCGGACTGTACGGGAGTTTTACTGATTGGATTCGAAGGAGAATGTACAGGCTTGCTTGTTGATCTTCTGATCGCTCAATACCTAGGTGGCTGTTACGTTTAGCTGACCGCTTGCAGCTTGTGGGTGTTTGATATGATCATCACCTACTGCCGGCGTATTGACGATTCTTTAGAGTCCTACACAGAGGTTTCTTGACTCTGGCAAAACGGAATAGGAGCAAATATATGATATATGCGGGACCGAGAACAATACGTGTATGTGATACCGTATTAGATTCTCACGATATGAGATATCGGCCGGGTATATGTGATATAGCCGGGTCATCGGATCAAGTGTTGATTCGATGAACTGATACAGATTATATTAGTCGGTTATTTATGAAATAGCCGGATTATCGGATCAAGTGTTGATCCGATAATTCAATGTATAATTATATATTTGATATATTAAATTACATTAACTAGTATAAGCTCACTAAAAGATTCTTTTTCTCACTCGGGTAATACATTGATATATATGCGATATATGTTAATTGTATTATTTTATTTTGTTATAATAAATATTGTATATGTGATATATAATATTGTAACATGTTAGGGTTATTAATGCAACATGATTAGTGGAGATTAAACATGATTAAGGTTTGATTTGGGTTAATTTTTCTAGAAGCTTCTAGAAGCTTTTTGTTTTGTTTTTGCAAAGATATTTTGTAAATATATTTTTGTAGATATTTATTAACCCAATCCAACCCTTGACCATGGTTAAGTCTCTACATGGGTTAAGTTATCATACTTAACCCATGGTTGCATTTGTAACCACACTATGGATTCATTATTCATCACAAAAGAGTTAGCTTCTTCTTCTTCTTCTTCCTTTTTGCTTGAAAAGCTTTCTAGCTTTTTGAGAGGTGATGAAAATGAGTGAGATTGAGAAAATAAATGAGAGCTAAATTCCTACTTCATCATCCTAATCTATCCTAGCCATTTAGATAAGGGTGTTCACTTCATTAGTGAGTGAGAGCTTGTGTTAAAGAAACTTCAAGATAGATCATCTTTGTTATCGAAGATCGGAAACAAGCTTGCCTCTTTCTCTTCGTGGAGCCTCTCTAGAGTCCGGGTACTCGATGATCACAGCGAAGGGAACTCAACACGTAGCTTTAGAAATGAAGGACCGGACTACAAAGGTTGTAATCCCAAACTCTTAGATGTTAAAGTGTTTAACATGCTTTGTTTCGTCTAATCTCTAGTCTAAGATCTTGGTTAGGGTTGTTCGGCACGTTTAAAATTTAAATCGGGTATGGTTGATGCCTTGTAGAACCTTGTGAGAGTGCCTAGTAACCCTTCAGTGGTATCAGTGCCAAGCTAGAGTTTTAGTCAAAGTCTAGGCGAAGTTTAAAGTCCGATCGAACTCCGAATACCCGTAAAACCCTAGTTTCTGGAAATTTTTTAAAATGTTGATTTTTTCTGTATTAAAAATGCTCAGAAAATTCAGCAGGTGAATTTATGGATATGTGTGAAAAACGAACCACTGAATCAATAAAAACACCGCAGAACCGCGGCCAAACCAGGGTATTGGCGGCGGTTCCGCGACAAGACTTGAGAATCGGGGGATCGTTTTTCCAACTGTTGATCCGTAGGTGTTACCAAGTGCTTCTGGGAATTTTTAATTATACTTAAGTGTTGAGTTTTCTGGGTTGTATTGGGAACTCGTTGATTCGATCGGAAAGTTTAACTTCGTTTAATTTTTTCCGGGTAATTTAGAACGTGTTAAAAAGTTCGAACGGATATCAATAACTCACTTTTTCCCCTGCCGGAAAATTTCCAAGTGTTGGATTTTTCCGAAGTTTAAGAACGTTCTAAGTCGTGCAAGTAACGCGGTGGACCCTCTAGAAGAACACAAACCTTAACTCGATTATGTGACCGTCTGAACCGCCTCTAAACCTTAGGGTTTGGGGCAGTACGGCTTTGCCACATGTGAGGCGTTGGTTTGACCCTTCTACGGCTGGACCATTTGGTGTTGTGGCATGTGATGGATGTTTTAAAACTAATTTCAAGTGTTGAGAATTATTTGGGAAATCTTGGGTGTTTGTTTATTTGATCAGAAAGTTTAACATTGTCTGTTTATCTGGAATGTGATACAATATTTGGAATTCACATGTAGTTATGAGATAGCTAATTTGAATGTTGTAAATTTTGCAGTTTAGTCTCAGATGATCGGTTGCCACGGGATTTTGATGTGATCAAAAGTCCGTCGCAATCACGTAGCGTACGCGGATACTCGCCGGATAAACTTAATAAATAGCCACGCCCCATAGCCCCGACTAAGTGACTGTAGGAGAACCCAGTCGCCAAAAGCATCCGTTCAGGTGCCCGCGGCAGCGGTGTTCCGCCTTATTGCACTTTGTCGACGGCATTCGGGGGTGCGGCCGTCTACTAAAGTTTGCGACGAGCATTCGATCAGGATGTCGGGAATCTTGTTGAATTTCCCAACTTGATATTGAAAAGAGTTTTCGATAATGAGACTAAAATGCGGGGTTTATAATTGTTAGGCATGCGATGTCTAAGGAATTCATTTGGTTAGGCATGCGATGTCTAAGAAGGTTGCGGATTCCAACTGTTGTAGTTTTACACTTTCTTTTCTGCGACCGTAAGTGTAATATGTGGTGTATCGCCGGTTTCGTTGCTATACATCAACGACAATTGGGGTACGCATATTTACTTACGTTGATGATATGAGATATTATGTGTTGCTGTGATATGTTATATTGGATCGTCGTGTTCTGAATAGCCGGGGGTTTTATGTGAGATGAGAGTTTTTCTTTTTCATTCATGTAAAATTCATTTTTCATTCATGTAAAATTCATTTGTATGTAATATTCTTTTATTGGGGCACTTCCGGGCTGAGGATGATGTCACCATTGTATATTATTTACTTTTTCGCATTAGGTAGACCCAAGGCGGGGAGCACAGGTAACCGGGTTCTAGAGTCCAGTGGGAGAGCATCTCGAGGAGTCGAGACCGGGTCTCCTAACCCTAGAATTGGCAGTGTTGCTTGCCGCTCTCGTAGGGGTCTAGGGATGTGGGTTTGGCTATTCATCGCGACCGTGGAATCCGCATTTTATACAGGCTCGCATAAAACACGGAAATCCTAGTATATCCAATATTTCATATGTTATCTTCTGCTGCAATGTTCTGTGATGAGATCATATTACTGCCTGAGAGACGAATGTTTATATTATATATATGAGATATATGTTATATTGCAGATTTCATTTCAAATGTGATGCTTGTGAAGCATAATAAAATGGGACTTCATTAATGAGATTAATGAAACTAAAAGAAACCTAAAGATGTTGTAGAAACTTGTCTCAAAAACTGGTAGCTCCAGTTCTTGCTTTGCATAGCGGTGTTCCTTGTAGAACATCCAGCACCTTATTCGATAAGGAAAGAGCCGATATCCCTTCACCTAGAGAAACTAGCAGATGCTACAAACTCGGTTTGTCTTTTGATTGTTTTTATAGTTTTTGCTTTGCATAGTGATATTTATGAAATATCTTGCACCTTATTCGATGAGGAAAGAGCCGACGATCCCTTCACCGGGAGTGACCTTTTTAGCAAAACTAGAAAAAGCCTCAAAAACATTCCATTAAAAATCACTCGATTCTACAACGATATCAAGTTCATTACGCTCATGGTTTTCTTAAAAACCTGCGTAGCCCTCCGTCATTTCAGATAAGTACTTCATAGTATTCGTGCTGCGTTTGTTGGCCTGCGTCAAGGCGCAGTGTGCGGTAGCTATTTATGCTTATCTGCAAAAGCATATGATGCGATTGAGTTAGGGTAGTCGTGCGACTTTGTTGGCCTGCGTCAAGGGTCATGCGGGTGGGTTTAATTCAATCGGAAAATGTACGGGTTGAACTTGACTAGCGGACTATGGTTTTTTGGCCTGCATCAAGGTCATAGGACGCTAGGGGTAAAATATTATTGGGAATTTCAAGAGTTGAAATTTGCAATGAGGTTTCATACCTTCTATGAGATAGTTGGATCCCGATACCCACTGCGAGTAAGAGTTACTCCTGGGAGAGTTTTTACACATTACAATTAGCCAATCAAGTAGGTGTCTAGAAAGGTGTCAACGGGGTTACGCCCCTGGGAAAACGAGGTTTATTTTAATTAGGTCCGTGCGAAAGCACGGGGAACCTCCCTCAAAGTACCGGCACTGGCTTGGCTGAAAGATTGGCGAACTTGTAGCGTGTAATTAATCCCGGCTAGTATTTCCTTTTAGGGTTTGAAGGAAGATTTGACTAAAACAGTGGGAGCCATCCTGATTAGATAAATTGATAACCAATCTAATCTTGTAAAAGCGCACGCTGAGTGTTTTCTTCTCTCTCTCTCCAGGTAGCGACCATGTCACGCCTTAATCAAGATAATAATACGGATGTATTGACCGAACCCGCTTGTTATACTGCGCTAGGGAACGTTGGTCCCGCTCCAACTTATAATTGTTATAAGACAGAGCAGGAAATATGGGATTACCAGAATTCCCGTGCCGCCCAAACGAAGAAAGTATATGTTGATGCATCTTCTTCGGGTGTGTTCATTACACCGAACTGTTTCTCAATATCCTTTACGTCCTGGGTATTTGATATCGGATCAGGATCCCACATATGTAATTTGTTACATGGGCTACATATAGGTAGAGAACTGAGAACGGGTGATAAATTTCATGAGATAGAAACGGTGCAAGTGTTGCAGCCAAGTCTGTTGGTAGTTATCACCCTGTATTACCAGAATACATTAATTATGAACGAATATTATTAGATACCGAACCTGATATACAACATCATATCAGTCTCTTTATTAGTAAAGAAGGATATAATTTTGTATTGTTGGATAATGTTTTTGAACATTTCCTATATCAAGAGTTGATCGGTTCAGGCACGTTATCTAAAAGCATAGACGTTCTAAATCAAACCACAGTTCTTAACGTACAGAACACACACAAGAGGAAGAGTTCAGAAATGAACGAATCCTTCTTGAGGCATTATAGACTAAATCATATTAATGCGACCCGACTAGCTGAAGTTACATATAGATGCATATTTAAATTAGTTTAAATTTACATCTTGTGAAACTTGCTGGTCATGTCATAGAGATAAGATGACCACAACTCCGTTTATTGGAAACAGAGAAAGAGTTAGTGAACTCTTGGGATTGATACATGCTGATGTATGAAAGTCCCCTGTCTACACATTCCAGGACCGGTTCTTTGTACTTCATTACATTCACTGATGATCTCTCAAGATTCAGACATATGTTCCTGTTGAAACACAAGTCCGAAACTTTTGAGATAATCACAGAATATAAGTTAGAAGTAGAGAACCAAAAACGGGTATAAGTATTATGTCCTTTGATGAGATTGTAAGTGCACGGCGGCGCCCCGGCCGTCAATCCGACGGCCAAACGCGGAAACGGTGGTAAACTTAAATTTTTGCGGACTTTGCAAACCGGCACCACCGCGCACAAAACCCCGGATCGTAACCATTAAACTAGTCTAGCTAACTAACAAGAAAGGGGAAGAGATATACCGACGATCCAAGTCCTCCGGTCTTCATCTCCACTCCGATCTACTCGCGGGATCTCCGTCCGTCTCCTCCTCATCGGAAAGGGCACCACGAAGCCGGGTACTTTTACGGGCTCCCACCTCAATACCGAGGCAACTCGCGCATGAAGCCGGCTACTCGACATGCTCAAGATATGCTGTAGGGAGTGTAATGTAGAATGTATGTCTCACTTTGGGGTTGGTTGCCATTTGAAGAGGATGGAGGAAAACAAAGATAAGAAAAAATGGTGCTTGCATTTTTCTTGGCATGGAATGAGATCAAGAATGAAAACCTCTCTCAAAGATGAAGCTCTCTCTTCTTCTCTTTTCTTCTTCTCACTTCTCTTTCTTTTTCCAACCATGAATAATAATCTCTCTTCAAGTGAGTGTGAAAATGGTGGAGCAAGCATATGAAGCATGAAGGGAGGTTATTGTAGTAAAAGCAAGAGGTGACCTTAAACAAAACATAATCATCACTAAACTACACATCAATCCTAATCCTTTCTTATCACAATAAAGCATGAAAAGCAAAGATGCTTATCATATCAACCCTTATGCAAATAAAACCTCCACAAAGTGTTATTTGCATTCTTGCAAATAACACCCTCCATCGGAAAAGTCCGGCCGGGAAAGAACAAAGGAAAACCGGCCGGAACGGAAAGCAAAATGGCAACTCTAGAAAAATGGTCCCGTAATAAATTACAGGAAAACCCCACACTGTGCATACACACCCGCATTTGTATTCCGTCCGGATACAAATGCATTGAGACAAAATCTACACTGTACTAAACTAGGACCGGCTTAAACCAAAACCGGCTAGTAATATCCGTCCGATCCTGATGCGTGCAATACCGCACGTATCTGATCGAACGCTGCCATATAACTATACGGCCACTAGTACAAAACCGTCCGATCCTGATCCGTGCAATACCGCACGTATCTGATCGGACCCTGCCATATCTCCATACGGCCTCTACAGCGTTTCGCCCGAAAGCTTGAGTAACTGAAGGTGTGGTGGACTCTAAAGACTCGTCAATACTATGGCTGTGGATTTAACCACTAGCACGTCAGAGGTATAAGCCAATACGTGACGGGCTACTAGCTATTGACCAAAAGGGACGTCGATGAGGAAGCTCACCCCGACACCCAACTGAGCCTGTCAGTGACAATATCCGTACAGTCCGGTCCGTTCGTCTATGAGCATCGCATGGCGGGCCTAGGGGGTTGGTAAAGGTCAGACCCCCAAAAGCGGTACAAGTCGTGTCGGAGTGTAGCCCAGAACACCCTGAGATACTACTGGAATACCTACCAGTAAATCTCCTTGCCTTGACCAAGGTCTTTGTGTAATGGCTCTCCTAGACACAGCGCGACCTCACCCCCAATACCGGGAGAGACGAACCCCCGAAGATCCGCTCACTGCCTCCATGTGGCTCGGGACTGTACCCAACTACAACCTGTTTGCACGACTCCTTTGAGCCGTGGTAGGGTAGTAATCAAAGCACAGTGGGAACTCACACGAGACAAATGACGATCCCCAGGTCGATGAACTAACCTGTACACATGTCACCTGGGAACTGCTATCTGACGTCAGGTATAAGACCAACTAGCATGTTCCCGGCGAGTCCTGTCCGGTGTACTCATAACCCAATGAGCACCTGTATACATCTTAGGTGAACCAACTAACACCAGTGGCTTGTGAGACCGGCCACCGCCCCTCGTCGGGGTCTCGACTGTATACACTAGTCTACTCTGGAGTATCGATGCCCTGTCTCGAAACTCCCACGACTAGGGACCTTTTAAGGATGTGCTTATAGACTCCAGCTCTCACTTATATGATCGCCCTCATACTGCTGGCAGTCAAGCAAGAATCCTAGGGGCTCTATCAACGTGCAATAGCGACATGTCAGGTCACCTAAAGCAGTACACGATGATAAAGGTAAACCAGATAGCATACTATCATCTCGAGTAAGACTGTCCTACCGGGATAGGTCCTCCCTCAATCATTGCAATCACGTGCCTGTGATCCAATAATTGACTCTGAGGGCACTATCTCCAACAATCTCCCACTTGCACTCAAGGCTAATTATTGCGATGTCGCATACTCACAGCCCGTGTGATACCGAACACCCAACTCCTCTACTAGTCAGTCTCACAAATCCCGTTTGTGAAACTATTGCGGTCGAGGAATAGCCTCAGTGAGTGGATCCGTCTAGAAGTTTCTTTCTATGTCTCTCTATATCTCAAGTTCGCGGAGAAACCCATCTCCCGAAATGAGCAATACCTGTCTTAGAATGTGTCTGGATGTCTGATGGGACATAGCTCATAAATGAACTTCAAATCCAAACATCTTAGACTGTATCGTCAACTGAACTTAATCAGTATCCTGCGCCATGCCACCCTCAGTATTGCCTCGGACCACCTGTCCAAAATACTGTCCCTCGTCAGAGGGATAACTATAACTCTGACAACCTCCTTGTCGTCCAGGTCACCTTGGAAGCCTGGAATGATAACTGTCTCTCGAATGAGGCTGTCGTTATCATATCCCTAGAACAGCCACTTATGTTCCAAAACTGCTTCTGACTGTTCCTCCAGGATTGGATCAATATCAACTTATTGCATCTAGTGCAAGAACAACATCTGGTGTGGTACTTGACATCTCATGATTGACTCAATTGCCTAAGCAAGTGATCTGCCAATCATGCACATCCCTCTCTACTTTAGTCTATAAGACACCTTTAGAGAGGGTGACTCCATTACCTGCAGGTATACTACCGTGCCAGGAGTCGTCCATTCTAAATACTCTTAGAATGCGGTCAAAGTACCCCGATTGGGAAACCACCCAAATCTAGATCTAAAACCATAGATCTAGTAACCAGTATGTCTGATATAATGTCCAAGTCCTTTGTGGAGAAAACACTGTGTGACGACCAAAGTATAACCGATCGTAGTATAGGAGTTTCCTTTCTACTACCTTCTCAACAGATCCATCCCCTATTCTGATGACGTCAAACCTATGACTGTCACACCAGAAATAGATGATCTATCTCCGCTACATCTGCTTTAGTCTATAAATAGACATAAGCCTGATGTCCACCAATGCTTCCGCTGCTCCCACTGACTACGACAACCCTCTGGCAGAGTCATATAGACGTACACTTCTAAAGCTAGTTTAGAACGACGCTATACTCATCCTCCCACCGGGTCTCGCGGCCTGGAACAACAACAATGGCAAATGTGGGTAAACAAGAACTTCCCTGTCACCGTCCTTGAGGCTACCAGAGTACCTCTCGGGTGCCTGAAGTTACCCACCTTATCTGCGGAGTGGCCAATGGAATGTCAATCCAGATTGAATCTTTAGGTTCCTTATCAAATCTTCAGTAATCGTTTGTGGTTCTGGAATTACTTCCAGTTCTACCATACTCCCACTACTGTTTTCTGAAAAAATCCATTTTTAATAAAACTGTGGCGAGTCTAGAACAATACTGCTATTGTTCATCCAGATGGTAGAAAGTCAACCCTCGTCATAGCCTGGGTCAACCCACAAACAGCCATTACAGAAATGTGCCTATGAGTTATCCGGAGTCTGGTTTTAAGCATAAACCGGACAACTCCCCGTACCTTAACATCGTTAAGATATGAACTGTTCTATATCCAATATAGAACCAGAGGCACTGATTTAATTGAACCAGATTCAAATCATGCAGCTGTCACCAGTGCATGTCAACTAAATGGAAGGAGGCCGATCAGCGTTACTCAACTTAGGAATACTTCCAATTATGAGTAACCCGAAAGAGAAGCAAGTTCTCTTAATCATTACTATCAACTGAATACCATACACAAGTATCTACATCTTCGATCACTTTGAAGAATCCCGATACTTGCAACACCTGGTTCTCTACTTTATTCTTATACCTATAACTTCTCAAAACTTCGACCCTGTGTTTCTACGAAACACCTGTCTAAGAACTAGAGAAGTCATAAGTAAACAGAATACAGTACGAGGACCAACCCCTCTGTCCTGATGGACCCTGGACAATATACAATACTTTGTATAAGTCCCTTGAGTCTGATAACTCATTCACTGTGTGTCGTAGGTTGAAAACTGTACTTATGGTTAAGAAGAATTACACCGCTGTTTAATGCTCCTTACCTAACCATCCACTGATATAGGTAAATGTCATCGACATAATATCAAAAGGTATATCTCACTCTATGAAAATAGACGTACAGATATATCAATTTGAAATTGGTGCACAACAGCGGATATTCAAAACCAAATATTTGCCAACCGGCAAACAACCCAGATGATCTCCCCAAATATCACCGATTACAACGAATCCCGATATAATGAGGATGGTCATCTAATTCCTAATAACTTACTCCCACTCATCATCTGTAAAACCATACAGATGTGAGAATCTAACCTGGTAAATACATACCCTAGAGCAAGTGTCTAATTGGGAAATCAGTTTTCTTTTAACAGTACACAGTGAACCTGAAACATTGAAATGTTTCGACGGGGTTTCCTGGTATTCCTAGTAATGCCTCTACCATTATCCAGATTCACAACTATAACCGTATAATTCTTTGCCACCTCTCCAAATCCCTTCATATGTCTTTAGTCATTACCTTCTGTACACCCCTTTAGGCCAAATGGTTTTCTTCCTTCCCTACCGTTCGGCACCAGCCTATGGTTTGGAAGAAGACTATCCAAAAAGCATAAAGGGTGTACTGTCCTAATCCTAGGAGCACTCGCATCGCGAGAGAAGGTGAAGATAAAAGACACCTGAATGTACTTTATTCCTATTTCTCCTGAACCAGGATCCATCCCCGAACTGGAACAAGTTCCTTTCGAGTTCGTATATAACCATACGATGGATTATCCAATAAAATGGGATCTTCGTAGTGATACGGAGTGTCCTGGAGAAATACGAAGGTGATTTAGGATTGGCGAAGAAATACTTGGTTTGGTCGTGAATATCAGTCGCAATTTACTTTGCCCTCTTACTAATCCCTTGCTTTGTCTGAACTTAATACCTTCTGTACACCGTTTAGGCTAATTGGCTTTCTTCATTCCCCACCGTTCGGCACCAGCCTAAGGTTTGGAAGAAGACTGTCCAATTTGCGTAATAGGTGTACTACTCCTAAACCAAGGAGTACTCGCAACCTGAGAGAAGGTGAAAAGAAAAGACAACTGAATAGTCCTATCCGTTTTCTCCAGAACCGGAAACCATCCTCGAAGTCCTTCGAGTTCGTATATAACCATACGATGGTTTTGTCCAATGGAAGTGGACGTTCGTAGTAATACGGGGTGTCCTGGAGAAAAGGGTAAAAGTAGGAGTGGCAAAGAAGTCTGCAACTCTGACAATCCAAAAGCCAGTGTTAAGAAGGTTCGGTCAACTTGGTCACTGAGTCATAGTCTTAGGGTCGGGTCAATGGTCGCTGCCAGAGAGAGAGAAAAGAAACACCCAGCGTGCACTCTAACCAAGATCAGAATGGTTACCAATTTATCTAATCTGGAAACCTCCCACTGTACCTCAAATTCTCCTCCAAACCTGAAAGAAGAATTAGTCGGGGTCACCCGAGGAGTAAACCAACTCATCAGTGGGAATCGGGATCCAACTCTCATCGCATGACAACGTGACGGAATCCGCTCACGGTATCACACTCCAGAAGGTATGCGCATATCTGGCAAGTTTCAGTTCTTTTGAAACTCCCGATGTGATTTCTGCCCCATGCTCTTATGACCTTGGCGTGAGGTCAAAATATCATAAGTCACATGTCAAGTTCTACCCATCATTATCCAGGTTAATTTGAATCCACCCGTACATACCCTTGACGTAGGCCAAAATAGTAGTACGACTGTCCCAAACCAACGCATCTATCTATGCAACAGATAAATACCCGGCAGCTACCAATCACTATGCCTTGGCGTGAGGTCAAAATACATAGCTTGAATACTACCGAATATTTAACTGAAATGATGGAGGGCTACGAATGGTTTCTGGCGAAAACCTTTAACGTAATGAACTTGATATCGTTGAAGGAACGGATAGCTTTTTAGAAAATATAGTGACGAAAACCTTTACTAAAGAGGTCACTCCCGGTGAAGGGATCTCGGCTCTTTCCCCGTAGAATGGGGTGCAGGATATTCCAACTGAATACCACGGTGCAAAGCAAAAGTAATCGGCTATAGTGAAGTTAATGCCCTGACGCAAACTTCTGTCCAAGGGGTCACTCCCGGTGAAGGGATCTCGGCCCTTGCCTCGTCGACTGAGGAGCAGGATATTCCAAATGAATACCACGATGCAAAACAAAAGTGAACGTCCTTGCAATAACAGCTTTTTGAAAAGTGTTCCAACAACATCAGATTAGGTTTGTTTTTAAACTTGCATTGATCCGAATCAATGCAGTCCCATCATTTGATCACACCAAAAAGAACGAAAATATACTGATGTACGTATATGCCATCCGCATTCGCCACTGGGTCCCGTCATTACTCGTTAGGTTAGCTTACTAACGACAGAGCGGGGACTGGACTAGCGCGGATGAAAAACATATACAACATCTACTAATATATATACCAATATATTATATTTCGCTCAAGGCGTGAAAAGAAATGCAACATCACAGAAAATGTACAGCATCACAGAACAATACAGATATCTGGGATCCCCGGGTTTCACAGAGCCACTACTGAAACCCGACGTTCCCCTGGTCGTGTGGATAGCCTGTGCAATGAAATCCTAGACCCCTACGGGCGCGGCAAGTTACCCGCCAAAACCTGAAGCGAGGCAGCCCCCTTCAGCGCCGTGAATGGACCACCCAGCACTCCACGGAATCCGGCAACTTGGGCACCCCTCCTGGGTCAACCTGTACCCCCTACGAGTGCGGCGAATAGCCCGCCAATCCTAGAGTGAAGCCCCCTCCGTCCCAATGCCATGAGATGCGGGCTTGTTGCCCTCTAGAACCCGGCTATCCGTGCACCCCACCGCGGGGTAATCCTAGTACAGAATGTAAAATATACATACACCGGGTACATCGACCGCAACCAGGTCGTGCCCCAAAAGAATAATACAATCAGGCAGTGACGGCAGTCCACATGTCGGACGCTCGCCCCGCAATATCAAATGTACATAATACAACAACACTGTACTAGCATTGCAACCAGGCTATCCCCACGACCGATCCGCAACATCACAGCATAAACATAGAACATCAACGTGAAAGTCACGTTCGCAAATCCGTCTAACCGGGCTATAGCAGTTAGACCGGATTTACCGATCGAGTGACATTCACGGTCGCAGATATAATGTAAATACTGTGAAATAATGTGTTTGAAATATCCGATCGATCAAAAATTAACAAGTGGGCCCTCAATCAAAACTGTAGCACTCACAGAAAACCTGGGCCCAATTTTAATATTCCAAAACCCATATTTTAAGCCCAGAAGGCCTCTGAAAAAATTTGGTGAAGTGATGTGAATAGTGCGCGGCGGAAGGGCCGCGGGAAGGGGGTTTGTGCGGCGCTTCCGCGCTCCCACTGTGGAGTTACTTCGTCAAATTTTTACAGAACCCTTAGATTTTCCAGTACATCAATATTTTACAACCTGAAAAATTTTTCGAGACCAAAAATTTTCAACAGAAACTGATTCGAACTAAGATCGAAACACAAAAACACATTATACCAAGCTAGACTATGTTAATGGCGAGGCTCTGATACCACTGTAAGTGCACGGCGGCGCCCCGGCCGTCAATCCGACGGCCAAACGCGGAAACGGTGGTAAACTTAAATTTTTGCGGACTTTGCAAACCGGCACCACCGCGCACAAAACCCCGGATCGTAACCATTAAACTAGTCTAGCTAACTAACAAGAAAGGGGAAGAGATATACCGACGATCCAAGTCCTCCGGTCTTCATCTCCACTCCGATCTACTCGCGGGATCTCCGTCCGTCTCCTCCTCGTCGGAAAGGGCACCACGAAGCCGGGTACTTTTACGGGCTCCCACCTCAATACCGAGGCAACTCGCGCATGAAGCCGGCTACTCGACATGCTCAAGATATGCTGTAGGGAGTGTAATGTAGAATGTATGTCTCACTTTGGGGTTGGTTGCCATTTGAAGAGGATGGAGGAAAACAAAGATAAGAAAAAATGGTGCTTGCATTTTTCTTGGCATGGAATGAGATCAAGAATGAAAACCTCTCTCAAAGATGAAGCTCTCTCTTCTTCTCTTTTCTTCTTCTCACTTCTCTTTCTTTTTCCAACCATGAATAATAATCTCTCTTCAAGTGAGTGTGAAAATGGTGGAGCAAGCATATGAAGCATGAAGGGAGGTTATTGTAGTAAAAGCAAGAGGTGACCTTAAACAAAACATAATCATCACTAAACTACACATCAATCCTAATCATTTCTTATCACAATAAAGCATGAAAAGCAAAGATGCTTATCATATCAACCCTTATGCAAATAAAACCTCCACAAAGTGTTATTTGCATTCTTGCAAATAACACCCTCCATCGGAAAAGTCCGGCCGGGAAAGAACAAAGGAAAACCGGCCGGAACGGAAAGCAAAATGGCAACTCTAGAAAAATGGTCCCGTAATAAATTACAGGAAAACCCCACACTGTGCATACACACCCGCATTTGTATTCCGTCCGGATACAAATGCATTGAGACAAAATCTACACTGTACTAAACTAGGACCGGCTTAAACCAAAACCGGCTAGTAATATCCGTCCGATCCTGATGCGTGCAATACCGCACGTATCTGATCGAACGCTGCCATATAACTATACGGCCACTAGTACAAAACCGTCCGATCCTGATCCGTGCAATACCGCACGTATCTGATCGGACCCTGCCATATCTCCATACGGCCTCTACAGCGTTTCGCCCGAAAGCTTGAGTAACTGAAGGTGTGGTGGACTCTAAAGACTCGTCAATACTATGGCTGTGGATTTAACCACTAGCACGTCAGAGGTATAAGCCAATACGTGACGGGCTACCAGCTATTGACCAAAAGGGACGTCGATGAGGAAGCTCACCCCGACACCCAACTGAGCCTGTCAGTGACCGTACAGTCCGGTCCGTTCGTCTATGAGCATCGCATGGCGGGCCTAGGGGGTTGGTAAAGGTCAGACCCCCAAAAGCGGTACAAGTCGTGTCGGAGTGTAGCCCAGAACACCCTGAGATACTACTGGAATACCTACCAGTAAATCTCCTTGCCTTGGCCAAGGTCTTTGTGTAATGGCTCTCCTAGACACAGCGCGACCTCACCCCCAATACCGGGAGAGACGAACCCCCGAAGATCCGCTCACTACCTCCATGTGGCTCGGGACTGTACCCAACTACAACCTATTTGCACGACTCCTTTGAGCCGTGGTAGGGTAGTAATCAAAGCACAGTGGGAACTCACACGAGACAAATGACGATCCCCAGGTCGATGAACTAACCTGTACACATGTCACCTGGGAACTGCTATCTGACGTCAGGTATAAGACCAACTAGCATGTTCCCGGCGAGTCCTGTCCGGTGTACTCATAACCCAATGAGCACATGTATACATCTTAGGTGAACCAACTAACACCAGTGGCTTGTGAGACCGGCCACCGCCCCTCGTCGGGGTCTCGACTGTATACACTAGTCTACTCTGGAGTATCGATGCCCTGTCTCGAAACTCCCACGACTAGGGACCTTTTAAGGATGTGCTTATAGACTCCAGCTCTCACTTATATGATCGCCCTCATACTGCTGGCAGTCAAGCAAGAATCCTAGGGGCTCTATCAACGTGCAATAGCGACATGTCAGGTCACCTAAAGCAGTACACGATGATAAAGGTAAACCAGATAGCATACTATCATCTCGAGTAAGACTGTCCTACCGGGATAGGTCCTCCCTCAATCATTGCAATCACGTGCCTGTGATCCAATAATTGACTCTGAGGGCACTATCTCCAACAGAGATAAAGGAGGAGAATACTTAAGCACGGGATTCCTGGACTATTCTAAAGGAGAATGAGATTCTCTCTCAGCATTACTCCTCCGTATACACCACAGCACGTCGGTGTATCGGGGTGGAGCAATCACACCCTATTTGTTATGGTGCGCTCTATGATGAGTACTACTGAGTTTCCTATTTTCTTTTGGGAGTTATGCTCTGCATACCTATTGAATAGGGTTTTAATCAAATCAGTTGCCTACCACTTCATATGTGATATGGAATGGGAAGAGCCCATATCTTAAGTAAGTTAAGATTTGGGGTTGTCCGGCCTATGTCTAAAAGCAAAATCCGAACAAGCTCGAGGAAAAGTCAGTTCTGTGGAAGTTTGTTGGATATCCCAAGCATTCGCAAGGGAATATCTTCTACCAAACCGAGGAACAAAAGATGTTTTGTTTCTCAGCATGCCACCTTTGTGAAAGGGATTTTCTTGTGAAGAAATTATTGGTCATGAGGTAGAACTGGAAAGAGTTCCAGCTATACAAACTGCAGCTGATGATTTGGTAGAACCAAAGGATTCAATAGTTTCCAACGAACCTCAGCCTCTCCGTCGATCTAGTAGGGTTCCTCACCCATCTGAGAGATACTTCGGTTTTCTTTATGACAGTGGGAGCGAGGATTGCATCATGAGATGATGACCCAACTAGTTTTGAGCTGTCCATCAGGATTGGGACTCTGTAAGAAAGGCTGGATGCTTAGCGATCTGAGATGGAATCCTTATACACCAACAAAGTATGGACTTTGGTTGCTTTATCCGAAGGGTTAAATCCCCATCAGGAGCAAGTATATCTTGAGAAGATTACTTGGTGTACATGGAAAAGTTGAGACTTTCAAAGCTGTGCTTAAAGTCCATCCAGATCCTACTTGCCACGGCTACATACCATGACTACGATATCTGGCGGTTGGGTGTCATGACTGCTTTTCTAAATGATGATTTGGAAGAGAGCGTCTATAAGTACACAGCCAGAGGGCTTCGTAGACAGTGGGAGCAGCGGAAATGTGAGCAAGATGTTTTATGTGATAAATCAGGCATCGCAGAGTTGGAACGTCTGTTTTGATGAGGTAGTCAAAGAGTTTGACTTCATCAAAATGGTAGATGAACCTTGTATATACAAAAAGGTAGTAAAGAGTATGGTGGTGATCCTCGTAGAGTACGTGGATGACATACTCTTGATAGGGTAGGAGTTTCCTATGCTACGCTCGGTCAATCTCCTCTTATCACAATGATTCTCCATATAGGATCAAGGTGATACCTCCTAAATCCTGGGTTATGGATCTATGGGATAGATCTAATTGGATGTTAGGAATCTCACTAGTTGTAGTGAGATGGTATCAAACGATCCTGGGGAGAATCACTGGAAAGGTTCCAGGGTGATAAGGACGACTGAATGTCAGTCTCAGGCATTATCTTTACCCTCAGTGGAGGGACGGTATGTTGGAAGAGTTCCAAGCTAGATACCGTGACTTACTAGACGATTAAAGGAAAGATACATCGTTACCAAGGATACTACCAAAGAGGCAGTCTGGATATATATAAGTTCATAAGATGAACTTTGTTCCTACCATTGTGTGACAATGGAGTTCTGGCTTTTGCCAAGGAACCCCCGTCCCATCAGAGATCCAGACATATTCTTAGGCAGTATCGCCTGATCATAGAGATGGTTGATCTCCAGGGAGATCAAGGTTAGGAAAGTAGACACAGAGGACAACAACGCGGATCCACTCACAACGGCCTTTCCCCCAGTAGAGACTTTTATGGGATGGTTGAGTATGAGATACTTCATCCACAGCTGATTGTTGGGTATGCGATACCACAACAGATGCCCCTAATGCAAGTGGGAGATTGTTAGTTATATGTATGCCCTAGAGGCCATTACTGTACATACAATGTATATTGTAGTGGATGCTTGGATATATATAGGGAGGACTTTTGTAACGTTTTGAAAATCGTTTCGGTGAGATTTCAGAAAATCGGTAAAATAAGGGGTTTTCTGTAAAAAGTCAAAATACAAATATCTTTATTTTAAAATTAAATATACATATTCTAGATATGTAATTGCTAGTATTTGGTGTTTATTGAGCCACTGGTGAAATTTCAAATTTTCTGAAAATTTTTCCGAAATTAATTATTTTAATATTATTTTAAGCCGTCACTAATACATTTAATTAGGGAAAATTACAAATTGGAATGAGTTGAAATAAATTTTGTGCATCATAACACATTAAACAAAATTTTAACATGTGGTTTTTGAATTGAAATGAAGTTGTTAAACGGTGTTAGAAAATATCGAAGAAAAGTGCTTAAATAGTGAATTTAGTGTAAATGGATGTTTGGGGTATAGTATTTATCCTTTTACATCACCCCACACCCATACCCACACTCACACACACCCATTTATCCTTCCCCTTGGCTGAATTCAGCAGCCCCCCCCCTCAATTTTCCCCACTTGTTTTGCAAAAGAAAAGAAAAGAAAAGAAAGGAAAATGAAAGAAGTAAAAGGGTGGACTTTGACTTTTCTTCCCACTTTCTCCACCTCACTCTCTCTCCTCCCTCACCCCCTCCAATTCTGGCCGAATATTGCAGTCCCCAACAGCAGCCCCCCATCCCTCTTCTCCTCTCTTTTTCCATCAAAAAAATTGTCCAAAACCAAAGTAAAACCTCACCGAAATCAAAATCCAATTCCTACCCATTTCTCATTTGCCTATCTAGCATGGATCTTGGTGCAAGGATTTCAAATTGGAGGTCTAGATCTTAAGTTTGCTCCATGGTTCATGAGGTATAAATCTTGGTCTTTTGTTTAAATTGTTGCTAAATAATTTAGTCTAGCTTGATTATAAGTTTAATTGTGGTTTAATTGAAAGATGTGGGTTTTCAAGAGAAGGATTAGATTGGGGTTTTGTTGTGGATTTGTGTTGTGATAAATTTTGCATGGTTTAGTGATGTGGATTAACATCTTAAGTTTTGTAGAAAGCTAATCTAGTTGTTAATTACAAACCATTACTTATAAAATGTCCTAATTAAGCTATTTTGCTAACTAGGGTTTTTGGAAAATTATTAAATGCCTTAGATTAAAATATAATTATGGTTTCATGTCATTATTAATATTATAATAAGTGGTTTAATGCATTTGGACCATGCAAAACCAAGCTTATTTGTAAAATTATGAATTTTACTTTAAAAAGAGTTAAAATCGGTATTTTTGCAAACTAGTTTTTTTGAACGTATGTGGTTTGGTGAAATTAAATTATGGAAATGGTTTGTATGGTTTATTTAAGTTATTTAATAAGTATTATGGCCGCTAGATTTCTTTAAACGTCGAGTTTTGTACTAAAACGGGTAATTTTGCTTGCTAGATTTTCGGAAAAATAGCTTTTAAAGTGAGTTTGAGGTTTTTGTGAATTTTAAGCTATTTTATATTATAATTAGTGCTTGTGATTGTGTAAATGAGTGTGTTTGGGTTTTTCTCGATGGTTTGGCGTTTGTATGCCAACGTCGAGGGTTTTTGGGTTGATTTGTGAAAGCAACCATAGGTTTTGACCTATGTGGGATTCGTGTGTCGTTTTGGTCATGAGTCGGATTTTAATGCGATACGGTGCGTTATGATATGTAGGTACCCCATGTGGACTTCGAGACGACAAGAAAGCGCGTGGCGACGTCGGCACCGGCGAGCGAGGACCAGGTGAGTAGATTTATATCTACGGGGAGAAGTCGGGTGGATGGCGTATAGCACCCTCGCAGTTCGTGGTGATGTATACGAATACGTATACACACATATATTGATTATATATTGTTTCAGATTATTAATGTTAAAGATGGATATTTGGTGTGTTTGGATTGGTTTAGTGTTGCGAAACCCTAGAGTAGTGGTTGCACCACACGTACACACACACACCCATACTTGCATACATTCTTCTTTCATATGTGCGTATATGGGAATATATTTTTATGTGTTCACATGGGTATGGGACTATGTGTTCATATACTGGATTTGAGGATAGTATTTTGGATTTGAGATGAGTCGATGAGATTCGATTTGAGGCCGTGAGATCGGTGATATGACAGGGTTCGTATTTGATATACGACCTGCTGTTTTAGCGGGTCCTTTGACGTAGTTTTCACACACGTGCATGCATACTTAGGTGGTATCGGTATTGTACTAGACAGAGATCAGTACCCGGATTAGGATCCTTGATAAAGAAGATACCAGATGAATAATGTGATGAACATGATATTGACCCGTACCCAAATTTGGGGATGCCGTACGACGGATTTACGTACGAGCTATATATTGATGATAGATCCGCACTCTTGACTTGGGAATATCTGATTATAGATATAGTATCAGATGTGATATTATCGAGGCGGGATCACCGACTAATATATATGTTTATATATATATCGACTCAGATGTTAGGCGGTTTCCTTACCCTTAATTCAGCTTTTAGTTCAGCCGTATAGTTTAGTGTAGTTGTCAGACTAGATTAGATTCCTACCTATTTCAAAAACTAACGGATCGCGGGTATTTTTAAAGACAGGTCAAGGGATTCTACGGATATTTCAAAGGACTTATCTTTTCTTAAAAACACCATATCCCTTATTTTCAAAACACCGCGATTCGGGTTATATTCAAATGGCACCACCGTAGAACTCATATTTTATTAAATGCAGATTAGTTATCGTTGTGTCTAGTATTCAGCTTCCGCACATCATTGCTGTTCGCTCCGCATTGCATACTTATTTTGTGATTTCATATTCCATTGTTGATATCATGTTGTTAGGACACCAGCACCATTACCGATGATGCGTATGTACCACGTACACTTACTTGCCGGCTCAGACACATCTTCATCGGTAATTGCCATGTCACTTACACTTAGAAAATACTATTACATTGACATAGCTTGTTAACTAATAGTTTAGACATGATATTAGTGTACTTGCCGTATATGCTAGTTTAGACATTGTAGTTATTACTTGTTACTTCATGCATGTTATTATTCATTGTTATGCCGCATTCATGGATTTTTATGCCTATATTCACTGTTTACATGCTATTGAGGATTTGGATTCGGATTTCCATGAGATTTTCTGGATTTGGGGGAAAACCGAAAAACTTATATAAACTTCTTTTCTCTCTTTAAAATAAAAAGTGCGGTTTTCCCATGATGTATGAGTCGTCCACCATGAGTTTGCTGATGGTTTTCGAGACCCGAGGTCGAGGAGTGGAGGAACCGTTTCGGGTACATGGTGGACCCGGTGCGGTACCCCGGGGCAAGAGGATCGCAGATGATGGCATTGAGCCTAGCAGGGGAGCACTACCGACCGGTGATTTTACCCGACGCGTCGGATATTCGGAGGATACCGTCGTGGTCTTGAGATGGATGGTAGGGGCCGGTCTGGACTGACGGCGCCCTAGATATTGAGATTGAGACATTGAGATTTCGAGATATTGAGGTACTGAGATTTGATGATACAGGCCAGTCCGGATAGCCGGAGCCTGAGATTTTAAGACATTGAGATTCATGTTTTGTGTCGATGCTAGACACTGTTTATGCTGATTTCATTTATGATACCTCATTTTAAAAATACAAAGGAAATCTCACTAAATTATGAAAGCAGTTTCCTTAGTACATGTATTCTGTTTCATGCATTCATACATCATCCATATGATATATTGCTACCTGAGGCACTGACACGGGCACTTGGGATTACACTTGGGTTAGACTTTTACCCTAGCCATTATTATAGGCTGCTGGTTATATATATTTGAGGATATATTATGATTGTTGACCTAGGATTGCGTTGTTCATGCGATTTCTGTTCGTAGATGTTCTTCTACTCACGAGTTGGCAACTCATCCCCGTTGTGCCGCAGTTCTTGCAGGTTTTGCCGTACAGGTTTCATTACGGCTTTGCTGGCACTGCTTCTTTCTGATGACTTGCTAGTAGGTGGGTTTATTTGTATCGTACCCCCCAAAATATACCTTGTATATTATTACTCTGTTGTATCTAGAAGTTCCATCAACCAAACATGTATTTATTTTTGAGATAGAGACCAGTGATGTTATTCTTTCGACCTTAGAGTCGCGCGTTATATTTCTGTGGATTTCTTGTTGTTGAGTTTCCTTTGAGTTTTGATCCTCGCCCTTGGCATTGTATATTATATTGCTTGTGTGGTTGTGACCGTCGATTGACGAAGAACTAGCTCCCGTTTGGGGATGCCTTTTATTGATTTCGTATACTATTCATGTTGTATCCCATTTGGGGGCCAGTATTTACAAAGGAGACTATGCCGAAATTTTCAGGAAATATTTGATGTTTTTAAAAGACGCATAATTCGGCTTATGCTATTAAAACTACTTGATTTAAATTGGTTTTCCTTCACTCTACTACTTTTCTTGGTTTGGATTTCTGGGTTTTCGGCTTACTTAGATTACGTACGCCTCGAGACGTTTCGTAGTTTAAGTGCCGGTCATGTTCCGTACTTTCGGGACGTGACAACTTTCTTGCTCGACATGATAGTACGCTATCTGGTTGCTCTTTATCTTAACATGTACTCTGATTGTCTATATGTTACATGTTGATAAAGCCCTTAGGATGAGTACTTGACTACCAGGACTATGATGTAGATCATACTAGTGAGGACATGGTAGTCGCCAAGTACATCCTTCAAATGTTCCTAGTCGTAGGAGTACCGAGACAGGGCATCGATACTCCAGAGCAGACTAGCGTATGCGCTTCTTGACCCATATGATGGGCAATGGATGATCTCATATCCATTGGTGTTTGACATCAGAGAAGGTATACAGGTGCTCAGTGGAGACTGGGTACACTGGACGGACTCGCCGAGAACTCCCAGATGGTATTATACCTCACGTCAGATGGCAGTTCTCTGGTGACACTGGTACAGGTTAGTCTGTAGACCCGAGATCGTCATAGAGTCTTGTGTGATTCCCACTGTGCTTTGATTTCCATCATACCACATCCAAGAGGGCGTGCAAAAAGGTGGCTTTTGGGTACAGTCTCGAATCACATGGAGGCAATGAGCGATAGGAGGGGTTTCGTCTCTCCCGGTATAGGGAGTTGATGTTGCGTTGTGTTCGATTGGCTATAACTGGAAATCCCTGGCCAGGGTTGCTGAGATTTACTGGTAAGTGTTATCAGTAGTTTCTCGAACTGTTATGGACCTCATATCGACACGACTTATCAAGCTACTGGGGTCTGACGTTTACCACCCCTAGGCGAGATATGCGACATATCAGACGAAGAGACCGGACTGTACGGGAGTGTTACTGATTGGATTCGCAGGAGAATGTACGGGCTTGCTTGTTGATCTTCTGATCGCTCAATACCTGGGTGGCTGTTACATTTAGCTGACCGCTTGCAGCTTGTGGGTGTTTGATATGATCATCACCTATTGCCGGCGTATTGACAATTCTTTAGAGACCTACACAGAAGTTTCTTGACTCAGGAAAAATGGAGTAGGAGCACATATATGATATGTGCGGGACCGAGAACAATACGTGTATGTGATACCGTATTAGATTCTCGCGATATGAGATATCGGCCGGGTATATGTGATATAGCCAGGTCATCGGATCAAGTGTTGATTCGATGAACTGATACATATTATATTAGTCGGTTATTTGTGAAATAGCCGGATTATCGGATCAAGTGTTGATTCGATAATTTAATGTATAATTATATATTTGATATATTAAATTACATTAACTAGTATAAGCTCACTAAAAGATTCTTTTTCTCACTCGGGTAATACATTGATATATATGCGATATATGTTAATTGTATTATTTTATTTTGTTAAAATAAATATTGTATATGTGATATATAATATTGTAACATGTTAGGGTTATTAATGCAACATGATTAGTGGAGATTAAACATGATCAAGGTTTGATTTGGGTTAATTTTTCTAGAAGCTTCTAGAAGCTTTTTGTTTTGTTTTTGCAAAGATATTTTGTAAAGATATTTTTGTAGATATTTGTTAACCCAACCCAACCCTTGACCATGGTTAAGTCTCTACATGGGTTAAGTTATCATACTTAACCCTTGGTTGCATTTCTAACCACACTATGGATTCATTATTCATCACAAAAGAGTTAGCTTCTTCTTCCTCTTCCTTCTTGCTTGAAAAGATTTCTAGCTTTTTGAGAGGTGATGAAAATGAGTGAAATTGAGAAAATAAATGAGAGCTAAATTCCTACTTCATCATCGTAATTTATCCTAGCCATTTAGATTAGGGTGTTCACTTCATTAGTGAGTGAGAGCTTGTGTTAAAGAAACTTCAAGGTAGATCATCTTTGTTATCGAAGATCGGAAACAAGCTTGCGTCTTTCTCTTCGTGGAGCCTCTCTAGAGTCCGGGTACTCGATGATCGCAGTGAAGGGACCTCAACACGGAGCTTTAGAAGTGAAGGACCGGACTACAAAGGTTGTAATACCAAACTCTTAGATGTTAAAGTGTTTAACATGCTTTGTTTCGCCTAATCTCTAGTCTAAGATCTTGGTTAGGGTTGTTGCACGTCTAAAATTTAAATCAGGCATAGTTGATGCCTTATAGAACCTTGTGAGAGTGCCTAGTAACCCTACAGATGACTCCTACTGTTTTAGTCAAATCTTCCTTCAAACCCTAAAAGGAAAGACTAGCCAGAATTAATTACACCGTACAAGTTTGCCAATCTTTCGGCCAGGCCAGTGTCGGTAATTTGAGGGAGGTTCCCCGTGCTTTCATACGGACCTAATTAAAATAAACCTCGTTTTCCCAGGGGCATAACCCCGTTAACACATTTCTAGACACCTACTTGTTCGGCTAATTGTAATGTGTAAAACTCTCCCAGGAGTAACTCTTACTCGCAGTGGGTATCAGGATCCAACTATCTCATAGAAGGTATGCAATCTCATTGCAAATTTCAACACTTGAAATTCCCGATAATGTTTTACCCTAAGCGATCTATGACCTTGACAAGGTCAACAAACCATAGACCGCATGTCGAGTTTAACCCGTCATTTCCTGATTGAATTAAACCCACCCGCACGACCCTTGATAAGGTCAACAAGGCCGCACGACTACCCTAATCCAATCGCATCATATGCTAGCAGATAAGCACTAATCAGCTACCACACACTACACCTTGACAAGGTCAACAAACGCAGCATGAATACTAAATACTACTTATCTGAAATGACGGAGGGCTACGACAGATTTTTAAGAATACCTTTTGCGTAATGAACTTGATATCGTTGTAGAATCGAGTGAATTTTAAAAGGAGTGTTTTGAGGCTTTTACTATTTTTGCTAAGGAGGTCACTCCCGGTGAAGAGATCTCGGCTCTTTCCTTATCGAATAAGGTGCATGATATTTCATAAATACCACTATGCAAAGCAAAAAACTATAGAAGCAATCAAAAGACAAACCGAGTGGGTTGTAGCATCTGCTAGTTTCGCTAAAGAGGTCATTCTCGGTGAAGGGATCTCGGGTATTTTCTTATCGAATAAGGTGCTAGATATTCTACAAGGAATACCTCTATGCAAAGCAAGAACTAGAGCTACCATTTTTTAAACAAGTTTCTACAACATCTTTAGGTTTCTTTTTCTGTCTTTCATTAATCTTATTAATGAAATCCCATCAAAAATTATGCTTCCTAAGCATCACATATGAAATGAAAGCAGCAATATTAATTATATCTCATATATAAAATATAGGCATTCGTCTGAACATATCACAGTGATCACATCACAGAGCAGCAGAAGATAACATATGAAATATTGGATATACTAGGATTTCCGTGTTTTAAATTAAGCCAGTATAAAACACGGATTCCACGGTCGCAATGAATAGCCAAACCCACATCCCTAGACCCCTACGAGAGCGGCAAGAAACCCTAACAATTCTAGAGCTAGGAGACCCAGTCTCGACTCCTCGAGATGGTCTCCCACTGGACCCTAGAATCCGGTTACTTATGCTCCCCGCCTTAGGTCTATCCTAATGGGGAAAAGTAAATAATATACATCAATGGTGACATCATTCTCAACCCGGAAGTGCCCCAATAAAAGAATATTACATACAAGATTTTACATGAATGAAAATGAAAAACTTTCATCTCACATAAAAAAACCCGGTTATTCAAAACACGACGATCCAATATAACATATCACAGCAACACATAATATCACATGTCATCAATGTAAGTAAATATGCGTATCCCAATTGTCGTTGATATATAGCACCAAACCGGCGATACACCACATATTACACTTACAGACGCATAAAAGAAAGTGAAAAACTACAACAGTTAGAATCTGCAACCACCTTAGACATCATAAACCCAATATATCACATACATTGGATTTCATGCCTAACCAAATGAATTCCTTAGACATCTCATGCCTAACAATTATAAACCCCGCATTTTAGTCTCGATATTGAAAATACTTTCCAATAACCTGTCGGGTAATTCAACAAGATTCCCGATAAACTGATCAAATGTTCGTCGGAATCTTTAGTAGACGGCCGCACCCTCGATACCGTCGACGAAGTGCACTAAGGTGGAACACCGTGGCCGCGAGCACCCGAACGGATGCTTTTGGCAACGGGGTTCTCCTACAGTCACTTGGTCGGGGCTATGGGGCGTGGCTATCTAGTAAGGTTACCTAGCGAGTATCCACGTACGCTACGTAATTGCGACGGACTTTTGATTACCATCAAAATCCTGTGGCAACCGATCAAATGAGACTAAACTGCTAGATTTATAAAATTCAAACTAGTTATCTGTAACACCTTAGGATGTGTTTAGTGGCTAATTATATTTAAATAAAGGGTTTTTAATAAAAAGTTTACCAAATTGGGTTTCAAATATTTTTCCAAATTTAATAAATATTTTCCTAGAATTTTCCTAGGCTTGCACACACTTGTGCATGTAAACTAGGGTTTAAAATGAGGTTATACCATGATTAACAACCATGGTGGGTTTAATAATGGGGATTAAGTATTTTGGGTTTTAATTAAGTCTATTTAGTTATTTGTTGGTTGTTTTAATTTGAATTTTGTTTTGGGGTGTTGACTTGAGAGAATGAGAGGGAGAGAATGCATCATGGCAAAGCCCATGCTTGCATTTAATGATGAGTGAGAAAGGAGGGGTTGACATTGGGAGTTATCATTTTCCTCTCATTCTTGTGCTCATTTCTCTCAACCTTTCACTCTCACACTCACACACCCACATTCACACAGCAGCAGCAGCACATCACAGCAGCAGCAGCATGCAGGCACAGCAGCAGCAGTGAGCAGCAGTAGCAACAACAACTTCAGCTGCAGCTCCTTCCCTCTACTCCTTCTTCTTCCTCCAGCTCCCTAGGGTCGAGTATGGGGTATACTTCTTGAACTTACCCCTAGTTTGCTTAGTTAGTGACGTTTAGCTTCGATTAGTGATTAATGGTGCGTTTTAGTGCGATATGTGGTAATTAGTGGGAACTTTGATCAAGTGAAGTGTGTATTGGTTAAACTGAATTGATGGAGTGTTGTTAGGGCCATGTTAGCCTAGCTTAGCCCCCAATTGCACTAAAATACCACCAGGTTTCTGTTTGATGCAAATTCATCGTTTTAAGCAAATTCTAGCTTTCTGCAAACTGCTATCGACCCAGTGAGTTCAGAATAAATTTGAGATAACTGCAGTATAGTTGTTAGGTGCTGATCCCATGTGTAGAACACGACCCCCATTTTCCATGTTTGGGCCGCCGAAATATTAGTTCTGGCCGCAATTTGCGGCCAGATGGGGGGGACATGGGTTTGGGTTTGGCTCTTTAGGTGTCTGCTGCTATCCTTAAACTCATGGTATGTGCAATTTTATTTAATTGTTGCTGTAGAAAAATATGGAGCTAAATACCTGTTTCTCGTATTTTTAAACCTTCGCGACACGCGTGATACGTGTGTGGGTTTGGGGTTTCTGCGTATCGCGACGCGTCGGGGTAGTTTCAGGCGCGTAATCACATGTTTTAGCGTATCGCGCACACCCGCGCTTGGTTTGCGACGCGGTTTTCTAGTTTGACATTAATATCGCGTTTTTGTGGATTTGAGCTTATGTGTGATATATTGTGTAATTCTAGGTTCGCAGGCGAGTGAGACGGACGCTGCGAAGAAGGGGAAGCAAGTCGTCGGCTACACTTAGCGCGAGACCTCGGTGAGTAGATTTAACATCTACGGGGATATCGCCCGTATGACGTTATGCGTCAGGGCTGATAGGACCTTATAGCTATATGTTGCATTTACCCCATTGACTGTCGCGGATACTGTTGTTGCATACTGCATTCCCTGCTATATGTATGTAAACTTAGAATTGATAGAACACCGCACTATTACTAACGGTTCATGTTGCACGAGCACTAATCTGCATGTTACACACACACTGTTAGTAATTGCCATGACACACTCACTGTAGAATTGCCATGATTATTATGCTGTAGTTCATTTCACATATGATTCGATATGATTTTCATAGAAATTGGGAGCCGCATGATGTCTTTGAAAACTGAAACTATTTTAAAAAGCGGTTTCTCCCTTGTACCTACATTATGGCTTGATGTACATAGCACATCGCATTTGATTACTTATTGGTGTTGGATTTTCATGTGATTTCTGGTTTTGAGGACCGTGGGATTATTTAAGAAAAGATGCACTATTTGAAAACCCGGTTCCTCGTGATATGATATTTTGGTGCGTCCACCACACGTTTTCTCGGTGCTGAGACGTGTGCTTGAAACCCGATTCGAGGAGTGGATGATCCGTTTGCGGGTTCGTGGTGGACCCGGTATGGTTCCCCTCGGCAAGATGATCGATGGACTTTGCCGATTGAGCCTGGAGGTGGGCGAGTACCTACCGGTGATTGGTTGGACCTGGCGGTTATCCGAAGGGTACTGACCAGAGTCGAGAGATGGATGCAGGATGATCCGTACTGCCGGGGCCGAGGGCCGATACCGCAGACGGAGCCCGTGGGCTGACCCGGACTTACGGAACCCGATATATGAGGATTTGCGTGTCGATGCTGGACACGAGTATTTTATGATATTTTGAGTGCCGATGTTGGGCACTCGTGATTCTCAGAGATTTTACAGGATTTGAGGGCCGAGGAGAGTGCCGGCGCCTGAGTTTATTTGGGATTTGGGTGCAGTTTTGGGCACCGATTATCTTTCCACGTTGATATTCCGTGTAGATGTTGTTTATCCCATGCTCAGCATTGATTATCATGTATCTCATCCTATAGTTATTTTATCTGACAGAGCATTTGCATGATCATTGCACCTACTGCTTGTCGCATATAGATCTTACCTGCTGACATATGATAGAGTAGCGCAGTACGTGCATGCTCGCGATTACCTTTATATGTTATCTCTATTCACGAGTTGGCAACTCACCCCCATTGTACCACAGTATTGCCCACAGTATTGCAGGTTGCCCCTCAGAGTAGTCGCGGCAGGCTGCCTTTTGTATCTTTTGACTACAGATACCACTACAGTTGGTGCGAGAGCTGTTTTGCTATTAGGTGGGTTGGGCCACCAAAAAAACCTGTCACGCCCCGCTTACCAGTGTACGGAGGCGGTGACATAGCAGGCACGCGACGTATTTACTCAGAAATAAATACGTCAAGCGTAAATAAGCAATATATAAAATGCACAAGAAATGATAGAGATATAATATAACAGCAACTTTTATTAACATTCATCTTTACAATACATTGCTTTGAAAAGGAAAGTACAATGATAGAAAGCAATGCCTAAACATTGGCATATTAAATGAAATAGTAAGTACAAGGAAAAGCTAGAAGTCCTGTTGCTCGGTGAACTGGTCCACGTCTTCCTGGCTGGGCTCGATCTCGAGAGAATCCGGTCCTCCTGACAAACATTCCAAAGAAAGAAAAGACAGAAATGTCGCCAGCGAACTAGCGCTCGGTAAATCCCAAAAGAAAGACATGAATACAACAAGTAATGTAGAAGAAAACTGTCAAGTTATACAGGTATCAGTTTATTATTCTACCGTAGTTGTTTGTAGCTTGTTACAGAAGGTATCAGTGTATACGAGAGGAGTCCAACTATCCCGTGGACTATGGTAACATATAAATACAAGGCCCCGTCAAAACCCACGGGACAACGGCATGAGAGTTCATGTAGGTGTCTTTTAGTGACCATCTCGTGCCACTTTTAATACATTCCGTACCAATCTACCCCGTTAACCCCGTATAATGTTTTATATAGATTATAATTATCAGACTTGCCGAGACCATGAATACAAGTTGTTCATGATGTCAGGTTCAGGATGTAAACAATTAGTCATGTAGTCAAGTCAATTTATAGCCATGGTTTAGTCAAGTCAAGCATATTTGCATGTTTGATATAGATGTATGATTCAGGTTCAGGTTCAAATATACATGTTAGGGTTTGGATTCATGTTTGAATTGGATTCTGGTTTGAGTTGAATTCAAGCTTGATTTAGACTCAGGCTTGAGTCAGACACTTATAACTGATTTGGATCCTGAATTAGATTCAGGAGTTATCGGTAACCGCTTCACATGGACGACAGGATTTGTGTTTTTTTCCAAGACAATTACCATTGATAACACCGTTAAGTTTTCTACCTTAAATAGGCAAGCACTCACTTTCTCCGGCTCCCTGAGGCTCAAGAGAATTGATCCCGCTTAAACTTATATTTACTAAAGTCCTTAAATATAGTTTTATATAACTCGAGGGGGTTTTATGAAAAATATTTTTAATATAATTTCAAAATAATCTCGAGAAGTTATTTATATTATTTAGGGTTTTCATGAATGTGAATTTTAAAGATTTGAGGTATTTTAGTGATAATAGATTAACTTGAATAGTTCATGGTATTTTACTGTAAAGCGTGACTTTTGTTGGTATCTTGATGGTATTTTGATGAAACCTGTAATTCTTTCCTTTGAAAAAATATAATGTTATTATATTTTGAAAATATCTGGATTTATAATATTTATATAATTATAAAAATTAATTTTATTATTAAATAGAAAATTTCGCTTTTCTTAAAAATCATATTAAAACCTTTCGAAACCGAATGCTCCATGAAGAGGTCTGCATCTCGCTCTACTAGCCCAAGGATGTGCGATAATCCGCACCATCTAATAGTGGGTCCCCTAAAAAGGGTTGTAAAGATTTATTTGCAAAGGAATTTTAAAATACATATCCAAGAAAACCATTTTTATAGTAAATGGTATTTTAAAGGAATATTTTCGCGAAACACAAAATCTACATGAAAGAGTTATCGTGCTATGGAACCATATTTATTTGTGAGGGGTGAGTCATTACCCAGTGAGGTTTTCTAAAGGTATAATTAACCAAAACAATTAAATATGGTAGATACAAAGTTCATGGTATTTTAATGTAAAAGTTTATTTAAAGTTAGGTTTTATGATATTTTAGAGTGAAAGTTTGTTCTAACCATTAGTTATATGATTACAAATATGGTGTAAGAATATGAATGAAAAATATGAAAGAACAAGTCAACTTTTTGGGGTTTAGAATAAAATGTCGGTGTTAACTCCACTTACCGACATATTTGGAAAAAGAAAACTTTTCAAGAAGAAAGAGAGGGATAGGGAGGGACTTACGAGTGAAATAGATTATGGAGAGGTAGAAGAAGAGTGGGTTGTCGTCGTGGTGTCGCGGGGTCGTCGGAAAGGCCTCGATTTCTCGCCGGAAGTTGATCTTTGGCTAACTCCACTTGTACTCTCCTTGTACTTGAGAAAATTTGAGAGTTTTTGGCTAGAATTTTCAGAATGAGGAAATGCTAGGTTATGGGATAGTATTTATAGTATGGAATTAGGGTTTTGGGATTAAAAGAGTGAATTAAAATGCATTAAAATGATGATAAATGTGGAATTGAAGGGTCTCTGTTTGATTGCAGAGTAATCAAACAGTACATGGGTGATGGGGGTAGGCCAAAGGACTTGTGTGCAAAGCTCGGGGCTTATTTCCCACGGTCAGACCATCGGCGCCGGCCTAGGGAGCAATCTCGCTGGTCGATTTGGAGGGTGGGGCCGATAGATCTCTGTATTAACTCCTATTTGCACATGTTTAATTTCTTCAGACTTTTCATTTTATGTGCATTGCACGTGTAAACTTTTGGGCTTCCAAAAAGTTTAAAAGAAAAAATCAGAAAAAATAATGTGTCTGATGGGTTCGAACACAAGGGCTACGTCATAGCAGTGCAAGACTTTACCAATGAGTTACAAGCTACTTCTTGTTATTTTTAAACAAAATTAACTTATAAATTGTACTCGGGCTTGTAAACTCTTTTCTGTACATTAAGTTAAAAAAATTTGTACAGTAAATTCAAAGTCGTTACAGTCCTCATGTCACGATCCGAAGGTATGGAAAATTCGGTCATTACATGCTTGTAAATTCTTTTAAAATGTTACAGTCCCTTAAAGAAATTCGGTCCCCGAATTTAAATTAAAACTCCCCCAAATACTAAAACATTTAGCAAAACACTCAAATCGTCGGGGCTCCGAAATCATCAATACATAAAACACATCTTAGCGCAATGCATGCGCATAAAAAACAAGTACATAATTCAAAATCAAAACTCCGTCAAGCATAACGCAATCATCGGAGTTATGGTGAAAATACAATGTCAAAGTCCAATACGAAAACCAACATGATATACCTCAAAATTATAACCTGTACATATAGTACGCATCGTAGTAAAATCGTCCAAACGTCTGAATAGAAAAGCAAGCAAAAACCCTTTTTCAAATCGCCGTGCGATGCGCGTGTCACGGCACAAGCAGCGGACGTTCATTTTAAAAAAATAGCTATATATATATATCTTTTATTTAACATACATGTCCCGCCATTTTGAAAATAATTTAGAAGGGCTTCCTTTGTAAAATGTTTCGTGTCATCTCAGACACATAAGAAAATATTGAGACTATAGCTCCTTTTTGGAAATCTCTTCGGTAACTATCAATGCATGCAAAAATACCTTGGTACTGTTCTCAGAACAATCCTGCTCGGGTACTAAACCAAATAGTAATTATCATAAAAACGTACAGCTCAAAATGAAATCAATCTCAAATACATTATACAAGGTACCACGTGCGTCCGGTGCGCATGAAAATCGAAATCAAATACAGAAGCCACGAATACGCATAGAAACAAGACTGAATGCAACGAGTGTGCACCAAAAACATCTTGTCAAGTGCAACGGGCGTGCATGACAACAATATCAGGTGCATTTAATCTACACAAAACCCCGATTTAGTGCATCTGGTATGCACAAAATCGCATCAAGTGCGCCAAGTGTGCGCAAGAATCTCAATAGAGTGCACATGGTGCACGAAAGCATAAATCGAATATCAAAATCGAAATCAGCGGTATACGACATACACTGAATCAAAATCAAGTATACCGCGATAGATAAACTTACAACCACATGCATCAGTGTGCACAAAACCAAATAAAAGTACAAGAAGTGCATGAAAACTATACTGAAAGCAGAAGTCCAAAATCATGTGCAACCCATATACATGAAAGCAAATCAGCATCTCAGAATATATAAAATCAAATCAAGTGCAATGGGTATGCACAAAACGACATCAATACAACTGTTACATGGAACACTAATCGAGTGCAATGAATGTGCACGTAGGAAATACCAATCATAAAACGAAATCCTCAAAATACCAAAATCCAAACAACGGAAATGTGAAATTCAATTCACCAAATCGCAAATCGTAACACTGACGTCAATGTGCTCCTCTTTCTTCTGGTGTCGACTGATTCGAACTCGTCTCTTCGTAGCTGTATGAACTGTGCTACAAACGGATATACTCATATCTAGAGTCTCCCAAGTAATGTATCCCATCACATGATATCCGGACTTCGTTAAACTTTTTGATCGATTCATCAAAGTCCCATAATTACCCGAGATCTCAACACTTAAGTACAGTTTAAAAATATCCAGTACATGCCACAGCACCTGCGGACCAGCCGTAGAAGAGCAAACCTAAGCCTCACTAATGGCACCGCGGAACTGCCGCAAACCCTAAGGTTCAAAGGCGTTCTCATGGTCATTATGTCGAGTTAGGGTTTCATTCTTCTAGAGGGTCTATAGAATTACCTGCATGTTCTTCCGAATACCTTAAACTTGGGAAAATGGGTTTCTGACATTCGTTTGAATCTTTTAACTTCGTCTAGACGACATGTGAATACCCTTCGTCCGTACGCTAAACAATGCCTCGATCCTCAAGAATAGACGATACACTAGCGGTCATCACATTCTAACTGGTCTCTGGGACTGGCCCGATCATCTGGTGCAGATATCTAACGCTCGCGTCCACAAGAAAACATAGTAAACGACATATCGAAACGCTCAGGCTGACCGCAACTCTAGCCACAGCTCTCCCTGCCCGCGCGACCGTGGTAACAGAAACCACCATCCGACATTGATGAAGATAGATCATAGGAACGAACAGAAATACGGTGCAAAGAAATGTACATCCTAAGACTTCTTAAGCAGAGTAGCGTATCGTAAGTATGCCGCGGAACATACCCACAGTACGTCACTCTACTTTAGTCACCTACTCCATCAACCAAGGGTCATCCTACACTAGAAGGTAAAACCTAACGCTCTGATACCAACTTTGTCACGACCCGAAAGTACGGAACGTGATCGGCACTTAAATTACGAAACGTCTAGAGGCGTAACGTAATCTAAGAAATCCGAAGCCCAGAAATCTAAACCATTTAAAAGAAGAACTGTAGGAAAATAAGTTTAAAAGTAACATCAAATTTTCTCAAAAATTTCAGAGTCTCCTTTGTAAAAACTGGCCCCAAATGGGTACAAACAAGAATAATATACATAAGCAATAATAAAGGCATCCCCAAGCGGGAGCTAGCTCTTCGCCAATTGGCGGTCACAACCACTCAAGCAAAATAATATACAACGCCGAAGGGCGAGGATCAAAACTCAAAAGAAAACTATCAAAAAGCCACCAGAAAACCATAATAATATAAGCGCAACTCTAAGGTCGAAAGAATAAACAACCGGTTTTCTAAAACTACCAAATAATGCAAGTCTGGTTGATGGAGCTTACTAGATACAACTGAAATAAATAAAAGTACAACGGCGGTCACGATACAAGTGAACCAACCTACCAAGCAATAACCCTAAATGAAATGGTGTGCCAGCAAACCGCCAAGGAAACCTGTACATCTAAACCTGTAAGAAAAATTTGGCGCAACGGGGGTGAGTTGCCAACTCGTGAGTAGAAGACATCTGCGAGTAAAAATCGCATGCACGACGATCTCCTAGGTCATAATAATATACATATATAACACTAGTCATCTAGTGGTGACATGGTAATAATCTATGCATAAGTGCAAGACTCAGTATCAGTGTCACAAAATAGTAATAAGTCATATCTCTGATGTATGAATGCATCATGAATGAGTAAATCCACCACGAAATCTAAAAAATCTGAAATAAAGAAATCATCAGCGAAACTTGTATAATAAAACTGAAATATCATCATTGAAATCGACAGAAATCCGTGTCAAGCATCGACACAATATCTCAATATCTAAAGTCTCAATACCTCAATATCTCAGTATCTCAATGTCTCAGTATCTCAATGTCTCAATATCTCAGGCTCCGTCAGTCCGGATCGGCCCAAATCATCAAATCTCACGACAATGGTCTGTATCCTCCGGATATCCGCCGTGCCAGACAACACCGGTAGATAATCCGTGCCCCTGCCAGGCTCATCGTCATCTACACGAAATATCTTTCTCGCCCCGGGGTACCTACCAGGCCACCATGTACCCGAGACGGTTCCTCCACTCCTCGAATCGGGTCTCGAAATCCAACAGAAAACAAGAAAACTCATGGTGGACGACCCATACATCACGAAAAACCGCAACTTTTATTTTACAGAGAGAGAGAGAGAGAGGTTTATATATATATTCTTGCGGTTTTCCCCCAATCCAGAAATCTCATGGAAATCCGAAATCCAAGAATCAAGAGTAAGTAAACAGTGAATATCGGCATAAAGCCCCAGAATAGTACATGAATGAATACATGAATGCATGAAGTATCTATATAAAGAATGCCATCTCTAAGTTAACACATGAAAGCAATCACACAAATATTATGTGGTAACTAGCATTTAGCTGATTATATCAATGAGATAATATGTTCTAAAGTGTACGTGACATGGCAATTACCGATGATGATGTGTGTGAGCCGGCAAATATGTGTACGTGGAACATGCGCATCATCGGTAATGGTGTTGGTGTCCTAACAGATGAAATCATAACAGTGAAGGAAACATATGTATAGACATGCAGTGAAATGAGAATAACATGAATATAACAGAGAAAGAGCAATAACCGCAATACCGAAGAATATACATTTCTACAATACGAGTCATACCGTTTTGGTGTTTGAAAAAGCACGAATCGTGGTTTTTAGAAAAATAGGGGCTACGGTGTTTTTGAGAGAAAAAATACGACCTTTGAAAAATCCGTAGTATCCCTCAGGCTGTTTTTTTTAAAATAATGCGCACGATTCGCTAGTTTTGAAAATATGTATGACTCGAGCCTAAACTAACATCTACCTAACCAACTAAGGGACTAAACTAAAGAACCGGTCGAAAGATAAGAAAAATCCACCTAATGTCCGAGTCGATATCTTTAGTAGTCGGCGATCCAGCCTCAATAGCGTCACGTACAAAGTACGACTTTCTCAAGTCAAGAGTGCGGATCAATCATCACATATATACCTCGTACGGTAAAATCCATCGTACGGCATCCCAAAATCGGGGTACGGGTCAACTATCATATATATATCATCAACCATATGGTATCATCATCAAACAACATCATGATCTGGTTACTGATCTAAAGTCTCGTGCAATCCGATATCATCAACACATATTATCATATATGAATTCACATTGCCCAAGCCATTCATTATAAATATCATAACATATCTCAAATCATATCTCGATCATATGTCAACTATCATATACATATCATCATTCACAAGGTATCATCGTCAAACAATATCATGATCTGATTGTTAGTTATGTATATGCCCTAGAGGCCATTGTTGTACACGAAGTGAACTTCCGGAGCAGGAGAAAGTGATTATCGCAATGCGGTAACGTAATTAACTTCAGGGGCTTGCGCCTGCAGGGAAGAGCGTCCTCACAACCAAAAACCTCTCATAAAATGAGGGGGAATCTGATAAAGTCTGCAACAACGGTCGCATCCGTCCAAAGCTCCGATATACGGTGCCATAAGTTAACTTGTTATTTTCGAAGAGGTGGACGGATAAATCCAAATAGCATCTGCACCCAGAATTCAAACCAGACGTCCCAACGTCTCGGTCTCTGTTTTTGGCGGTGAATAGGGCACATTCTGAGACAAAGTATGATTCCGACGCAAAGATTATTGGTTGACTTGATTCCGACGGGAAGGTCGCTGGTTGACTTAATTCTGAGGCGGAGTTTGATTCCGACAGGGAGGTCGCTGGTTAACTTGATTCTGAGGCGGAGTTTGATTCCGACGGGAAGGTCGCTAGTTGAGTTGTTGATTTAATTTGATTTGAGAGTTTCTTATCCGTCCAGCGGGGCTTTTGAGCCTAGGACTTGGAATTTGGAATTTTGTTTGGCGTCGGCATCGTTACACTGGAATATGGTACCAGGAGCGAATTATCATTTACCGTGGAGATCATGGAATTTGGGTTGGCATCAGCATCTCTACACTGGAACATGATACTCGGAGCGAATCATCATTTGCTATGAGAACATGGGATTTGGGTTAGCATCAGCATCGCTACACTGGAATATGGTACCAGGAGCGAATCATCATTTGCCATGAGAGGATTTAAGGATTTTGGTTTTAGTTTAGCATCAGTATCTCTACCCTGAAATATGGTACCAGGAGCGAATCATCATTTGCCATGAGAGGACTTCCATCATTCCCAGTTTAATGACTTAGGGGTCATCTGTTCTCAGTTTAATGACTTAGAGATCATCTGTTCCCAGTTTAACGACTTAGGGGTCTATTGGATCGAAAGTTTGGAATTTTAGGGTTGGGATAGGCATCAGCGTTGCTAACACTGGAGCACAAGTGCCAGGAGCAATTCATCATTTGCCTTAGCCTGTTGGGGAGCGATGGCTTAAGAGACGGGTTTAGGTCTCTATCACCAAAGGCTTTTCAATTTTATGAGCCGTAAGGATCCTATAAAAGCATTTTCTCTCTACGAGTCGAAAGGATCTCGTAGGTGTATTTTCTCCTTAGGAGTCGTGAGGACCCCAAAGTGCGTTTTTCCCTTGTGAGTGGTAAGGATCCCATAAAGGTATTTTCTTATGAGTCGAGAGGATCTTATAAGTTTTTTCCTCCTCATGAAACATGAGGACACATGTGTGGGTCTTTCCTAAAAGGAGCATAATTCCATAGGGGAGACCGGCCGCAAGGCTTGTGATTGCCATGGTGTGGGTATGATGAGGATCATTTGAGCCCGTGGATTGTATACGGTAGTCAATTTGGGGACTGGCCGTAGGGCTAGTGTAGTGGAATTTCGTTGGGATGGGGATCATTTGTGCCCGTAGATTGTATATGGTGGTCAGTTTGGAGACCGGCCGTAGGGCTGAGAGAATTTGGGGGATTTGGAATTTTGTTGGCGTCTGCATCGCTAACACTGGAATGGTACCAGGAGTGACTCATCATTCGCCGTTAGGATATTCAGGGATTTGAAATTTTGTCGGTGTCTGCATTGCCAACACTGAAGTTTAGTTTCAGGAGCGACTCATCATTCGCCTTTGGAGGGAGTTGAAATACTTATTTATATACATTTTTTTACCGCGATCGCTCCATCATTTTAGCTTTTCTTATAGCGAAGGTCATGATTGCCGTATCATTTCGGCTATTTATTCGTGGTCACCCCATCATTTTGGCTTTATTTTCATTTTTTTACTCGCTAATTTTTATTGCGAGTTGCTCCATCATTTCGGCTTTATTTTCATTTTTTTACTTGCTGATTTTTATTGCGAATTGCCCAATCATTTCGGCTTTTTATTTATTTATTTACACAATTTTTTTACACTCCAAGTTTAACGACTTAGGGGTCGATTGTTCTCAGTTTAACGATGTGGAGGCCATTTGTTCCCAGTTTAACGACGTGGTGGTCAACTATTGAAGCCTGAGTTCGATTCTGCAGGAACCACGGGCTCCTTTGGATTAATTGTCTGAGCGGGCTCTTCATCATCTAGACCGAGCCGGTGTTGGATAGCAACAACTACTTCATTGTCATGGTTATGAGGCGTAGGAGGACTTGTTCTTTTGGGCTTCACCATGTAGACCGTATGGGTTGTGTACTCGTCTATTGCTTCTTCATGGGCAATGTTGCTCGTTTGGCTTTTGTATTGTTGCCTTTGTCCGCTCTTTTTAGAGACGGGAAAATAGCTGAGAGAAGCAGGTCCCGAAAGGCTTCGGTCTCTGTTTGTATGAAATTGGCGGTCGCAGCTTGTTTGTTTGCTAACACGCCTTTAGACAGTTCTATCTGTTCTGCCTTGTATTGTTTGTTAGTTATATGTATGCCCTAGAGGCCATTACTGTACATACGATGTATATTGTAGTGGATGCTTGGAAATATATAGGGAGGACATTCTTGCTCGACATGATAGTACGCTATCTGGTTGCTCTTTATCTTAACATGTACTCTGATTGTCTCTATGTCACATGTTGATAAAGCCCATAGGATGAGTACTTGACTACCAGGACTATGATGCAGATCATACTAGTGGGGAAAGTGTAGTCGCCAAGTACATCCTTCAAATGTTCCTAGTCGTGGGAGTACCGAGACATGGCATCGATACTCCAGAGTAGACTAGCGTATGCGCTTCTTGACCTATATGATGGGCGATGGATGATCTCATATCCATTGGTGTTTGACATCGGAGAAGGTATACAGGTGCTCAGTGGAGACTGGGTACACTGGACGGACTCGCCGAGAACTCCCAGATGGTATTATACCTCACGTCAGATGGCAGTTCTCTGGTGACACTGGTACAGGTTAGTCTGTAGACCCGAGATCGTCATAGAGTCTTGTGTGATTCCCACTGTGCTTTGATTTCCATCATACCACGTCCAAGATGGCGTGCAAAAAGGTGTCTTTTGGGTACAGTCCCGAATCACATGGAGGCAATGAGCGATATGAGGGGATTCGTCTCTCCCGGTATAGGGAGTTGATGTTGCGCAGTGTTCGATTGGCTATAACTGGAAATCCCTGGCCAGGGTTGCTGAGATTTACTGGTAAGTGTTATCAGTAGTTTCTCGAACTGTTATAGACCTCATATCGACACGACTTATCAAGCTACTGGGGTCTGACGTTTACCACCCCTAGGCGAGATATGCGACATATCAGACGAAGAGATCGGACTGTACGGGAGTGTTACTGATTGGATTCACGGGAGAAAGTACAGGCTTGCTTATTGATCTTCTGATCGCTCAATACCTGGGTGGCTGTTACGTTTAGCTGACCGCTTGCAGCTTGTGGGTGTTTGATATGATCATCACCTACTGCCGGCGTATTGACGATTCTTTAGAGTCCTACACAGAGGTTTCCTGGCTCAGGCAGAACGGAGTAGGAGCACATATATGATATGTGTGGGACCGAGAACAATACGTGTATGTGATATCGTATTAGATTCTCGCGATATGAGATATCGGCCGGGTATATGTGATATAGCCGGATCATCGGATCAAGTGTTGATTCGATGAACTGATACATATTATATTAGTCGGTTATTTGTGAAATAGCCGGATTATCGGATCAAGTGTTGATTCGATAATTTAATGTATAATTATATATTTGATTTATTAAATTACATTAACTAATATCAGCTCACTAAAAGATTCTTTTTTCTCACTCGGGTAATACATTGATATATATGCAATATATGTTAAATATATTATTTTATTTTGTTACGATAAATATTGTATATGTGATATATAATATTGTAACATGTTAGGGTTATTAATGCAACATGTTTAGTGGAGATTAAACATGGTTAGGGTTTGATTTGGGTTAATCTTTTCTAGAACCTTCTAGAAGGTTTTGTTTTGTTTTGTGCAAAGATATTTGTTTTAACCCAACCCAACCCTTTAACCTTAGTTAAATATCTACAAGGGTTACATATACCATGGTTGTATTTCTAACCTCACACTTGAGTTATTCATTATTCATCACAAATGGTTTTGGTTATTCTTCTTCTTCTTCAAGCTTTCTAGCTTTTTCTCTTGTGATGATTATGAGTGAGATTAAGAAAATAAATGAGAGCTAAAATCCTACTTCATCATCCTAATCTATCCTAGCCATTTAGATTAGGGTGTTCACTTCATTAGATAGTGAGAGCTTGTGTTAAAGAAACTTCAAGGTAGATCATCTTTGTTATCGAAGATCGGAAGCAAGCATGCATCTTTCTCTTCGTGGAACCTCTCTGGAGTCCGGGAACTCGATGATCGCAGCGAAGGTACCTCAACACGGAGCTTTAGAAGTGAAGGACCGGACTACAAAGGTTGTAATCCCAAACTCTTAACTGTTAAAGTGTTTAACATGCTTTGTTTCGCCTAGTCTCTAGTTTAAAGATCTTGGTTAGGGTTGTTCGGCAAGTCTAAATTTTAAATCGGGCATGCTTGATGCCTTATAGACCCTTGTGAGAGTGCCTAGTAACCCTACAGTGGTGTCAGAGCCAAGCTAGAGCTTTAGACGAAGTTTAAAGTCCGATCGAACTCCGAATACCCGTAAAACCCTAGTTTCTGGAATTTTTTTTAAAATGTTGATTTTTTCGTATTAAAAATGCTCAGAAAAATCAGCAGGTGATTTGATGGATTACTGTGCAAAACGACCCTATAATGCCTTTAATACGCCGCGGAACCGCGACAATGACCTGGCTTGCGCGGCGGTTCCGCGGCCAAACAGTAGAATTAGGGTTTCATTTTACACAGTAATTTCCGTACAGATTTCCTGATTGTTCTGGGAATTTTTATTCTACTCAAGTGTTGAGTTTTCTGGGTTGTATTGGGAGCTCGTTGATTCGATCGGAAAGTTTAACTTCGTTTAGTTTGTCCGGGTAATTTTTAGAACGTGTTAAAAATTTCGAACGGATATCAATAACTCATTTTTCCCCTGCCAGAAAATTTCCAAGTGTTGGATTTTTCCGTAGTTTAAGAACGTTCTAAGTCGTGCAAGTAACGCGGTGAACCCTCTAGAAGAACACAAACCTTAACTCGATTATGTGACTGTCTGAACTGCCTCTAAACCTTAAGGTTTGTGGCAGTACGGCGTTGCCACATGTGAGGCGTTGGCTTGACCCTTCTACGGCTGGACCATTGGTACTGTGGCATGTGATGAATGTTTTTAAAACTAATTTCAAGTGTTGAGAACGATTTGGGAAAACTTGGGTGTTTGTTTATTCGATCGGAAAGTTTAACATTGTCTATTTATCTGGAATATGATACAATATTTGGAATCCACAAGTAGTTATGAGATAACTAATTTGAATGTTGTAAATTTAGCAGTTTAGTCTCATTTGATCGGTTGCCACGGGATTTTGATGCGATCAAAAGTCCGTTGCAATCACGTAGTGTACGCGGATACTCGCCGGGTAAACTTAACAGACAGCCACGCCCCATAGCCCCGACCAAGTGACTGTAGGAGAACCCCGTCGCCAAAAGCATCCGTTCGGGTGCTCGCGGCAGCGGTGTTCCGCCTTAGTGCACTTCGTCGACGGCATCGGGGGTGCGGCCGTCTACTAAAGTTTTCGACGAGCATTCGATCAGGATATCGGGAATCTTGTTGAATTGCCCGACTAGATATTGAAAAGTGTATTCGATAATGAGACTAAAATGCGGGGTTTATAATTGTTAGGCATGCGATGTCTAAGGAATTCATTTGGTTAGGCATGCGATGTCTAAGGAGGTTGTGGATTCCAACTGTTGTAGTTTTACACTTTCTTTTCTGTGACCGTAAGCGTAGTATGTGGTGTATCGCCGGCTTCGTTGCTATACATCAACGACAATCGGGATACGCATACTTGCTTACGTTGATGATATGAGATATTATGTGTCGCTGTGATATGTTATATTGGATCGTCGCGTTTTGAATAGCCGGGTTTTTTTATGTGAGATGAGGGTTTTTATTTTCATTCATGTAAAATTCATTGTATGTAATATTCTTTTATTGGGGCACTTCCGGGCTAAGGATGATGTCACCATTGTATATTATTTACTTTTCCGCATTAGGTAGACCCAAGGCGGGGAGCACAAGTAACCGGGTTCTGGGGTCCAGTAGGAGACCATCTCGAGGAGTCGAGACCGGGTCTCCTAACCCTAGAATTGGCAGTGTTGCTTGCCGCTCTCGTAGGGGTCTAGGGATGTGGGTTTGGCTATTCATTGCGACCGTGGAATCCGTGTTTTATACAGGCTCGTATTAAAACACGGACGTCCTAGTATATCCAATATTTCATATGTGTTCTTCTGCTGCAATGTTCTGTGATGAGATCATATTACTGCCTGAGACGAATGTTTATATTATATATATGAGATATATGTTATATTGCAGATTTCGTTTCAAATGTGATGCTTGTGAAGCATAATAAAATGGGACTTCATTAATGAGATTAATGAGATTAATGAAACTAAAAGAAACCTAAAGATGTTGTAAAACTTATCTCAAAAACTGGTAGCTCTAGTTATTACTTTGCATAGCGGTGTTCCTTTTAGAACATCCAGCACCTTATTCGATAAGGAAAGAGCCGAGATCCCTTCACCGGGAGTGACCTCTTTAGCGAAACTAGCAGATGCTACAAACTCAGTTTGTCTTTTGATTGTTTCTATAGTTTTTGCTTTGCATAGTGATATTTGTGAAATATCCTGCACCTTATTCGATGAGGAAAGAGCCGACGATCCCTTCACCGGGAGTGACCTCTTTAGCAAAACTAGAAAAGGCCTCAAAAACATTCCATTTAAATTCACTCGATTCTACAACGATATCAAGTCCATTACGCAAAGGGTTTCCTTAAAAACCTGTCGTAGCCCTCCGTCATTTCAGATAAGGACTGTTTAGTATTCGTGCTGCGTTTGTTGGCCTTTGTCAAGGCGTAGTGTGCGGTAGCTGAATAGTACTTATCTGCTTATGCATATGATGCAGATTAGATTAGGGTAGTCGTACGACCTTGTTGGCCTTTGTCAAGGGTCGTGCGGGTGGGTTTGATTCAATCAAGAAATGACGAGTTGAATTTGTAAGTCCACATTACCTCTCCCGGTTCTTTCGGGCTTGCGGAAATGGTGAAAAACGATTTTTCGGGTCATGGTAACATGGACTATAAAATACGGATCTTTGCTAAACTACACACTAGCAACTAACTAGAGCTTTACCTACTCGGTTAGGGGGTTATACGTCAACTTGAACTCCTTCTCTTGGACTCCTTGTGGTGGTCGGACGGTTCTCTCCTCGTCGCCTTCTCTTGCCGAAGATGGATCCACCTGAGGGTCTCTACCTTGAGCTTCTTTCTCGAACTTGAGAAAACTAAAGTGTCCGGCTTGCTAGACCTTCAACCTTAGGATGAATAGAGAGTGGCTTTGGTGTTTTATCTCCAAGAAAATGTTTCTCAACACATGAGATGAATTTTCCTTGAGCTAGAGGAAGAGGAAGAAGAAAGGATGAAAGAGAATCAATATGAGAGAATGATAATAGTTTTTACAACCATAACCAATATATGTGAATTAATCTAATTAACAATAATAATCAAAATGAAAAAGGTGATGGTTGGTTTGATAAGACCATTATCATTTCACATTAAATGTTTTTTGCAAAGATCAATGAGCATCTTTGGAGTGAAATGATGATGGTCAACAAGTCAACCATGGTCAACAAGTCAACCTTGGTCAACAAGTCAACAACCCTAACCATAACTCAATTTCATTTAATTAATATTATTAATTGATATTTCACATATTCATTAGGGTTTGGAAAAAGACAACTGTCAACTGTGCATACACACCCGTTCCAAAACCCTAATGAAAATCCTCTTCCTCTGCCTCAGTCAACTGTGCATACACACCCACATTCGTGTTCCGAGGAGCACGAATACAATGAGATAAAACTAACCCCAAAGCATATACTAGGATCTGGCTCAAACCAGAGCCCGCTAGTAATGACTGTCCGGACACCAAACGTGCACAAGTGCGCGGATGTGAACGAACCCCGTTGCAAAACCATGCGACCTCTACTCTGTTTTGCCCAAAGGCGAATAACCCTCTGTGTGGGACTCTAAAGACTTGACACTACGCTGGCAGTGGGTTTAACCACAGACCGCAAGCGGCACTAGCTGTACGTAACGGTCCCCAGGTAGATGCCGATGAGAAGACTGATGAGGTGAACCCATCCGAACTCCTACTGAGCCTGTATGTGACAATCTCCGTACAGTCCGGTTTGTTCGTCTGAGAATATCACATGGCGGGCCTAGGGGGCGGTAAACGTCACTCCCCTAATAGCGGTACAAGTCGTTTCGGAGTGTAGCCCAGAACACCCTGAGATAACACTGGAAACCTACCAGTATATCTCGCTTGCCCTGGCCAGGGACTTTGTGTAATGGCTCTCCTAGACACAGCGCGATATCAACCCCTAATACCAGGAGAGATGAATCCTGTCTAACCGTCACTGCCTCTAAGTGCTTCGGGACTGCACCCAGCTACTACCTGTTTGCACGACTCCTTTGAGCCGTGGTAGGGTAGTAATCAAAGTACAGTGGGAACACACTCGAGGCGAAGTGACAGTGTCAAGTCAGCGGACTAAGCTGTACTCATGTCACCTGGGAACTGATGACTGACGATAGGTATAGTACCAACCAACAGTTCCCGACGAGTCCTGTCCAGTGTACTCGTAACCTAACGAGCACCCGCATACTATCTCAAGTACGACGTACTGACGGCTGTGGGGCAGACCGTCTCCCAAGCTGGGATTAGAAGCGTATACGCTAGTTTACTCCAGAGTATCGATGCCCTGTCTCGATAGTCCTACTACTAGGGACCTGCATAAGGATGTGCTTGTGGATTACCCAGCCCCCACGAGTGTGATTGCCATCACAACGCTGGTAATCAAGCAAAGATCCTAAGGGCTCCACTAATGTGTATAGGTGATATACTAAAAGAAACATATGTACACATTAAAGTAGAAACAAACCAAGTAGCATACTACTATTTTGAGCAAGATTGTCTATACAAGGTGAATATCCCAAGCTTCCATTAAGTAATATACAAACTAGTATGATACAGTAATGGCCTCTAGGGCATATACACTAACAGAACTTGACTAGCAGCCTATGGTTTGTTGGCCTTTGTCAAGGTCATAGGAGGCTTGGGGCAAAATATTATTGGGAATTTCAAGTGTTGAAATTTGCAATGAGATTGCATACCTTCTATGAGATAGTTGGATCCCGATACCCGCTGCGAGTAAGAGTTACTCCTGGGAGAGTTTTACACATTACAATTAGCCGATCAAGTAGGTGTCTAGAAAGGTGTTAACGGGGTTACGCCCCTGGGAAAACGAGATTTACTTTAATTAGGTCCGTGCGAAAGCACGGGGAACCTCCTTCAAAGTACCGGCACTGGCCTGGCTAAAAGATTGGCGAACTTGTAGGGTGTAATTAATCCCGGCTAGTCTTTCCTTTTAGGGTTTGAAGGAAGATTTGACTAAAACAGTGGGAGACATCCTGATTAGATAAATTGATAACCAATCTAATCTTGTAAAAGCGCACGCTGAGTGTTTTCTTCTCTCTCCCTCTCCTGGTTGCGACTATGTCACGCCTTAATCAATATAATAATACGGATGTATTGACCGAACCTGCTTGTTATACCGCGCTAAGAAACGTTGGTCCCGCTCCAACTTATAATTGTTATAAGACAGAGCAGAAAATAGGGGATTACCAGAATTCCCGTGCCACCCAACGGAAGAAAGTGCATGTTGATGCATCTTCTTCGGGTGTGTTCATTACACAGAACTGTTTCTCAAATATCCTTTACGTCATGGGTATTTGATACCGGATCAGGATCCCACATATGTAATTTGTTACATGGGCTACAGATAGGTAGAGAACTGAGAACGGGTGATAAATTTCATGAGATAGAAATGGTGCAAGTGTTGCAGCCAAGTCTGTTGGTAGTTATCACCCTGTATTACCAGAATACATTGATTCTGAATGAATGTTATTAGATACCGAACCTGATATATAACATCATATCAGTCTCTTTATTAGTAAAGAAGGATATAATTTTGTATTGTTGGATAATGTTTTGAACATTTCCTATATCAAGAGTTGATCGGTTCAGGCACGTTGTCTAAAAGCATAGACGTTCTAAATCAAACCACAGTTCTTAGTATACAGAACACACAAGTGGAAGAGTTCAGAAATGAACGAATCCTTCTTGAGGCATTGTAGACTAGGTCATATCAATGCGACCCGACTAGCTGAAGTTACATAAAGATGCATATTAAAATTAGTTTGGATTTACATCTTGTAGAAATTTGCCAGTCATGTCACAAAGATAAGATGACCACAGCTCCGTTTATTGGAAACAGAGAAAGAGTTAGTGAACTCTTGGGATTGATACATGCTGATATATGAAGGTCCCCTGTCTACATATACCAAGACCGGTTCTTTGTATTTCATTACATTCACTGATTATCTCTCAAGATCCGGACATATGTTCCTGTTGAAACACAAGTCTGGAACTTTTGAGAAATTCAATGAATATAAGTTAGAAGTAGAGAACCAAAAACGGGTAGAAGTATTATGTCCTTTGATGTGATCAGGGAGGAGAATACTTGAGAACGGGATTCCTGTACTATTCTAAAGGAGAATGAGATTATCTCTCAGCATTACTCCTCCGTATATACCACAGCACGTCGGTGTATCGGGGCGGAGCAATCACACCCTATGTGATATAGTGTGCTCTATGATGAGTACTATTGAGTTTCCTATTTCCTTTTGGGAGTTATACACTTGTGAAGCCGCATACCTATTGAATAGGGTTCCAATCAAATCAGTTACCTACCACTTCATATGTTATATGGAATGGGAAGAGCCCATATCTTAAGTAAGTTAAGATTTGGGGTTGTCCAGCCTATGTCTAAAAGCATAATCCGGACAAGCTCGAGGCAAAGTCGGTTCTGTGGAAATTTGTTGGATATCCCAAGCATTCGCAAGGGAATATCTTCTACCAAACCGAGGAACAAAAGATGTTTTGTTTCTCAGCATGCCACCTTTGTGAAAGGGAATTTCTTGTGAAGAAATTATTGGTCATGAGGTAGAACTGAAAAGAGTTACAGCTATACAAACTGCAACTGATGATTTGGTAGAACCAAAGGATTCAATAGTTTCCAATGAACCTCAGCCTCTCCGCCGATCTAGTAGGGTTTCTCACCCACCTGAGAGATACTTCGGTTTCTCTATGACAGTGGGAGCGAGGATTGCATCATGAGATGATGACCCAACTTATTTCGAGTAGGCCATCAGGAGTGGGACTCTGTAAGAATGGCTGGATGCTTAGTGATCTGAGATGGAATCCTTATACACCAACAAAGTATGGACTTTGGTTGCTTTATCTGAAGAGTTAAATCCCCATAAGGAGCAAGTATATCTTGAGAAGATTACTTGGTGTACATGGAAAAGTTGAGACTTTCAAAACTATGCTTAAGTCCATCCAGATCCTACTTGCCATTGCTACATACCATGACTACGATTTCTGGTAGTTGGGTGTCATGACAGCTTTTCTAAATGATGTTTTGGAAGAGAGCGTCTATAAGTACACAGCCAGAGGGCTTCATAGATAGTGGGAGCAGCGGAAACGTGTGCAAGATATTTTATGTGATAAAGCAGGCATCGCGGAGTTGGAACGTCTGTTTTGATGTGGTAGTCAAAGAGTTTGACTTCATCAAAATGGTAGATGAACCTTGTATATACAAAAAGGTAGTAGGGAGTATGGTGGTGATACTCGTATTGTACGTGGATGGCATACTCTTGATAGGAAAGGGTTTTCCTATGCTATGCTCGGTCAATCTCCGCTTATCACAAAGATTCTCCATATAGGATCAAAGTGATACCTCCTAAATCCTGGGTTATGGATCTATGAGATAGATCTAATTGGATGTTAGGATTCTCACTAGTTGTAGTGAGATGGTATCAATCGATCCTGGGAAGAATCACTGGAAAGGTTCCAGGGTGATAAGGACGACTGAATGTCAGTCGCAGACATTGTCTTTACCCTCAGTGGAGGGACGGTATGTTGGAAGAGTTCCAAGCTAGATACTGTGACTTACTAGACGATTAAAGGCGAGATACATCGTTATCAAGGATACTACCAAAGAGGCAGTCTGGATATATTTTAGTTCATGAGATGAACTTCGTTCCTGCCGAACTTCGTTCCTGCCATCGTGTGACAATGGAGTTGTGGCTTATGCCAAGGAACCCCCGTCCCATCTGTAATCCAGATATATTCTTAGGCAGTATCACCTGATCATGGAGATGGTTTATCTCCAGGTAGATTGAGATTAGGAGAGTAGACACAGAGGACAACAGCGCGAATCCACTCACAAAGGCCTTTTTCCCCAGTAGAGACTTTTATGGGATGGTTGAGTATGAGATACTTCGACCAAAGCTAATTGTTAGGTACGCAATACCACAACAGATGGACCTAGTGCAAGTGGGAGATTGTTAGTTATATGTATGCCCTAGAGGCCATTACTGTACATACGATGTATATTGTAGTGGATGCTTGGACATATATAGGGAGGACTTTCTTGCTCGACATGATAGTACGCTATCTGGTTGCTCTTTATCTTAACATGTACTCTGATTGTCTCTATGTCACATGCTGATAAAGCCCATAGGATGAGTACTTGACTACCAGGACTATGATGCAGATCATACTAGTGGGGACAGTGTAGTCGCCAAGTACATCCTTCAAATGTTCCTAGTCATGGGAGTACCGAGACAGGGCATCGATACTCCAGAGTAGACTAGCGTATGCGCTTCTTAACCCATATGATGGGCGATGGATAATCCCATATCCATTGGTGTTTGACATCAGAGAAGGTATACGGGTGCTCAGTGGAGACTGGGTACACTGGACGGACTCGCCGAGAACTCCCAGATGGTATTATACCTCACGTCAGATGGCAGTTCTCTGGTGACACTGGTACAGGTTAGTCTGTAGACCCGAGATCGTCATAGAGTCTTGTGTGATTCCCACTGTGCTTTGATTTCCATCATACCACGTCCAAGAGGGCGTGCAAAAAGGTGTCTTTTGGGTACAGTCCAGAATCACATGGAGGCAATGAGCGATAGGAGGGGATTCGTCTCTCCCGGTATAGGGAGTTGATGTTGCGCAGTGTTCGATTGGCTATAACTGGAAATCCCTGGCCAGGGTTGCTGAGATTTACTGGTAAGTGTTATCAGTAGTTTCTCGAACTGTTATAGACATCATATCGACATGACTTATCAAGCTACTGGGGTCTGACGTTTACTACCCCTAGGCGAGATATGCGACATATCAGACGAAGAGACCGGACTGTACGGGAGTGTTACTGATTGGATTCACGGGAGAAAGTACAGGCTTGCTTTTTGATCTTCTGATCGCTCAATACCTGGGTGGCTGTTACGTTTAGCTGATCGCTTGCAGCTTGTGGGTGTTTGATATGATCATCACCTACTGCCGGCGTATTGACGATTCTTTAGAGTCCTACACAGAGATTTCCTGGCTCAGGCAAAACGGAGTAGGAGCACATACATGATATGTGCGGGACCGAGAACAATACGTGTATGTGATACCGTATTAGATTCTCGCGATATGAGATATCGGCCGGGTATATGTGATATAGCCGGGTCATCGGATCAAATGTTGATTCGATGAACTGATACAGATTATATTAGTCGGTTATTTGTGAAATAGCCGGATTATCGAATCAAGTGTTGATTCGATAATTTAATGTATAATTATATATTTTATATATTAAATTACATTAACTGATATCAGCTCACTAAAAGATTCTTTTTTCTCACTCGGGTAATACATTGATATATATGCGATATATGTTAAATGTATTATTTTATTTTGTTACAATAAATATTGTATATGTGATATATAATATTGTAACATGTTAGGGTTATTAATGCAACATGTTTAGTGGAGATTAAACATGGTTAAGGTTTGATTTGGGTTAATCTTTTCTTGAACCTTCCAGAAGGTTTTGTTTTGTTTTGTGCAAAGATATTTGTTTTGATATTTTGCAAGATATTTGTTTTAACCCAACCCAACCCTTTAACCTTAGTTAAATCTCTACAAGGGTTACATATACCATGGTTGCATTTCTAACCTCACACTTGAGTTATTCATTATTCATCACAAATGGTTTTAGTTATTCTTCTTCTTCTTCTTTGGAGAAAAGCTTTCTAGCTTTTGCTCTTGTGATGATTATGAGTGAGATTAAGAAAACAAATGAGAGCTAAAATCCTACTTCATCATCCTAATCTATCCTAGCCATTTAGATTAGGGTGTTCACTTCATTAGATAGTGAGAGCTTGTGTTAAAAAAACTTCAAGGTAGATCATCTTTGTTATCGAAGATCGGAAGCAAGCATGCATCTTTCTCTTCGTGGAACCTCTCTAGAGTCCGGGAACTCGATGATCGCAGCGAAGGGACCTCAACACGGTGCTTTAGAAGTGAAGGACCGGACTACAAAGGTTGTAATCCCAAACTCTTAGATGTTAAAGTGTTTAACATGCTTTGCTTCGCCTAATCTCTAGTTTAAAGATCTTGGTTAGGGTTGTTCGGCACGTCTAAATTTTAAATCGGGCATGCTTGATGCCTTATAGACCCTTGTGAGAGTGCCTAGTAACCCTACATTGTTCTTCGACCCAATCTTTAAAGACAAATCAGTCCTCAATGGCATGTCCTATCACTTTGTGATAAAAGCAATATTTGGGTTCGTCGGTCATATTCGCTTCTTGCGGTCTTTTTGATTTTGGCAATTGTAGACCGTTTCTTAAGGCATCTTTGAATATTTTACGAATTTTGTCCCTTCTGAAGGAATATACATTATCCATCTTCTCTTTTAGTGGAGATTCTCCTCCTTCACACAACACTGGCTTCCGAGGCTGGTTGGCATTAGGCCCACTCATCCCTCACTTATTTCGGTTAGCCGAAGTGTTAAAAGATTCTGCATTGTCAGAATTTCCGACTTTGCGATTATCGTCCTTTCGGTTTCTCCAGGATATATTGTTATTTCGGGAATCCGATGAAGATTCCTGGTTTGAACTCTCTAACATTTGAACTTGCTTGGTCAGCTCTTGGAATGTCTTGAGACCTGCGGTCCATAGAAAAGAATTCATCCAGGTTCCAAGATTTCCGATGAGGAGATTGACGGATTGGTCTTGTTCCAACGGTGGCTCACATTTGACGAAGAGATAGCGTCATCGGGTTATAAAATCCATGCTGTTTTCATTGTTCTTTGGCTTGGTCTTTACGAGGTCGGCAATGATGATTTTATTGTTGGCACTCATGAACCTTTGCTGAAACAGACATTCCATTTAGACGAAAGTAGTAACGGAGCCATCCGGTATGCTCGCGTACCAATCGAAAGTGACATCGGTTAAGCTATTAACGAACTGGCGGAGGAGAAGTCATCATTGCCCCCAGTATTCTCGCATAAGGCTTTAAAGTGGGCGATGTGCTGATTCGCATTTTCCGTCCCATCGAATCTTCCGAATTTTGGGATGACATAGCCACCAGGAAACTCTATCAGATCATACCGAGCAAAATATGGTCTCCCACTGCTGCTGACATTTTTTTGTGGTTTAGCTTCAGCTACCAATATTTTGACTTTGTTGGTGACCAAATCCATGATTTGTTCGTGCGTTAGCAGGCTGCTGTCATCGGTAATCAAGACATTTCCCGAGATAGGATGCAGCTAACTTTCATGCGGCTCGCCCACCTTTGGATTTGAAGGAATAGGCGTCGGCTGCCTCGGGACACCGTTTCCCGGTTCATGAGCAGAGCCCTGCACTTGATTGGGCGATTGAGAGGCAACTTGGGTCATGAGCTGTAAGACAACATTTGTCAAGTCTTCTATCTTTAAGTAGAGCTTAGCCATCTGCTTGTCTTTGTTTTTGAGCTGCTTCTGGAGCTCTTGGAGAAGTTGCTACTCTACGGTCTTGGGATGGAAGATTGGCACCTCTTCGCTTTCTGAGCCCGACTCCTCATGAACCGAGAGATCTCTCTACTTATCAGCCTCACTGGAAGGGTTTTCATTACCTTCAAGAGAAGGCCGGTCTTGGGAAGTGGCAACCACATTCATACCAGATTGGATTTGAGATGTGGTGGCCCCATCCTTGCTCTTACTGCGTGTGCCCGCCATGTAGACAGTGTAGACCACATATCCAGCGATCTCTTTATCTTTGGCAGTCAATTTTTTGGATCGTCGTCGTGATCGTTCCTCTTCTGAAAAGGACAGGCGGCTGAAGATGGTTGGTCTGATTGGGTCCTTGGGTGGCGTTGTCTGGATCATAGTTTTCTTGACTCTTGCGATCATGGCATTCTTCTGAACCAATGTCAGCAATTCAGAAGAGTTAGCAAGCTTTACATCCGATTCATTTGTTGTTGCGAGGTAACCCTATTCTTGGAACCTCATAAACTTCAGCCTAGCAGGAGCCCTAGCCCTTTTGTTGGCTTTGTATCTGAGTCTTTTCTGTCTTAGCTTCTCGATTTTGAGGGCTTGGTGGGCATCCTTTTTCCGGGAATCCACCGTGAGTCGGTTGACGGGGAGCTTAATACTCGATCGAGCGGTTGTCAGGGGCACCGCCGGAGCTTTCCTGAGAAGCCTTATTGCTTTGTTGAGGTTGATGGCCTTGCCCCCAGCTGGAGAAACGGAGAGTCGTTCGGAAACAGATTTGTGCTTGGGCTGAGGTAACTTCGCGACCGTGACATTTGGCCTTTTCCCTTTTGAGGCCGGTTTATCTGTCACCGGGGCTTGAGGAGCAGGGATGGCATTAGCTCCCACGAACAGAATAGAGCCAAATGGTAGCAGTGACTCCTCCCGCTGTCGCCCGAGACTGGCGGGAAGGACCGTCCTGACGTTCATCTTCATCGTGTAAGAGATGGGAGCTGTGTTGAGAGCTAAGCTTATCCTTAGAGACATTTTGTTGCGTCCGAAAATTGCAATTTGAAACTGTTAACCTGCACAAAGAAGCATGATTTCAGTACAGACAATCGATGTATATGTTGATTGAGTTCGCATGAATATTTAACCCGAAATATGGGAGGAGAGAAAATGTCCCACCGGGCATGCTAGAATCTGTAGGGTGTTTTTCGTCACATCATTGAGATAGAAATACACGTCGCTTGTCAGGCGTATTATAGATTCTCCCTGCCTAGGAGAGGCTGGGGTTTATAGATTATAGGGATCTAAATTTCCGGCAATCGCGGACTAAGATGTCATTAATTATCCTTCGCTTTTGGAGCGGAAGAATCTCTGATTGACGGGTAAAATTAGTCATGCAACTCAATGTGCAGTGTGCGTATGTTGTGTTTTGGACGTATCGGGGGCTTCACAGAGTTTACGGGGGTCCCGCTATCCGGATAGCAGGCTGGGAGTCAAGGGGGCTAGTAACCCCTTGCGGGGTGCGGGGCAACACCCGGTTAGAAATTTTTTCTAACGAGGGATGTGTTTTGAGTTTGGAGCGCGTGAGAAGAAAAGGGTGAGGAGCGTCCTAAGGACGTGTGCTCTACGCGTGGCCGCTGGGCGCTAGCGGGTCACGTGGGCGGCACGCAACCGCTGGAAGCGCTAGCAGAAAAAGGGATTTAGCCCCTGAACTGGGAGTTAAACTCCCGAAGGGCTTTAGAGTTGAACTCCTGAACAGGAATTAGGTGTAGATTTGGAGTAAAACTCCCAAAAGATCTGGATTTGGAGTTAAACTTCTAAGAATCTAGATTTGGAGTTAAATTGTTTTGAGAATTTGGATTTTGGAGTTGAACTCCTTAAAAATTTTCGGGGATGATCAAAGGGGACCCATTTCTTCTCCCTTGAGTCTTGGATCTTCTCAAAGTGGGATTTTTGGAGTTGGACCTTCTTCTTCCTCTTCTGTTTTTGCTGGATCTTGAAGAAAAAGGAAGGTAAGATTAAAAATCTTCTTTTTAGGGATTTGATGGAAGATCTGAACTCCCCTTCGAGGGTTTTATGGTGAAACTTTATTTAATTTTGAGAAAAAGAGAGCTAAGCTCTTGATTTAATTGGAAATGAAAAGAAAGAGAGAACTTGAGAAAGAGAAGATGGAGGCACAAACCCTAGATATTTTATAGGGAGTGAATTATTATCCGCACTTCATCATAATGTTTGCCTTTTATAAGCTCCACAATTTTACATATAACCCCTTGGGTTTTACAAAATGGCATTTTGCCCATCCCATGCCCATATGCTTATTTATTTTTGCACATGAGCCATGGGCTTTACAAAAATTTGGCTTTTTGCCCATTTATTTTACATTATGAAAATTACATTGAATTTATTTATTAGTAATTTTCTTCTTGGCATAAGGAAGGACGACCGCTTCATGTTCGGTTTCGACTTGGGCTCGGGCCCATTTAGATTGTGGTTGATTTTGACTTTGACTTGATCAACCAGGGTATATTTTTTTACCCCAACAGAGATATATGCATTGCTATAGAGCCACATAGACGGTGATATTTGATTCATGGAGAGATTTGATCTGTACTATAACACTGTAGGATCAAGAATTAGGCTTCCATTCATGGAGTGATTTGGTAAGTGCCATTGGAGAATTAGGCTTAGTCCAACGGTTAAAGAGGCGAAATTTTTTAATTTCTAGCGGTCATTGCTAAGATAATGTGTTTGTAAATTCATATTTGTGTGCTTTTGACTTGAAGAAAGAGGATGAATACAGTATTTACTTGGTCATTAATAATATTGTAAATGGCGACCATAATATGTTGCATTTATTAATAACTTATTCACTTTATAATTATTGATATTATAATTAGTGTGCATATCTATTAGATCACGTATTTCCTCCTTTATAGTTATTAAGGTTAGGTGTTAATGTGTTATGAAAGTTTTTGGGTGCATGTTTCCTTAGGGTTTTATTATTAATATTATTGCCATTTTCATGCTGGGCACAGTTACTTGGATGCACTAGTGATGATGCTCGATATCGGTGATCTCCCAGATCATAACACGTGTCAAATAACGTGTTCCAAAGCTTACAAGAAAGGACTTATAGTGGCCGACCAGGCCACTCCTGTGCCCGTTGATTGAAAAGAAATTCTTGTTTGTGTAAGTCGAATAAAACGAATAAATTTCTTTGTGTCGGTATTTAGAAAATGAATATAATTCACAATCAAAGAATTGTTTTGACCGCAATCAACTACGGTGTCAGTTGTAGATCGTAAGCGAGTGCGGATCGTCTACAGGGATTGTGCGATTCGTTTGTACGTTTGATTTATTTGAATTGAAAAGTTAATCGAAAGGAAAAGAAAACATGATTCAAGATTTTATCGATTGATTCAAGTGTCACTAGTTTAATCAAGAATCAAGAAAATGATAAACAATCGAGAATCGGGTTTCGATGATATTTCCAACCAAATGTCAAGAATCTAAATGAGCCTCGCAGGAATCGATCGGATCTATAGACGTGATGTAATCTCAAGATATCGTGTTCTTGTCCTTCGAAGAATTGATACTAGATCGATGGTGATCGACGAGAGTTAGGGCTTTCTCGTGAAACTAGGGTTTCATCATTTAACCCTTGTTCTTTTGTCGATATCATTCACATTCTAGCCTCTAGAAATTTCAAGAAACGATCGTAACTCCCCAATTTCGAGCGATAACAATCAAGAAAGCATCACAACAAAACTAGGTCGTCGATTCTTGAACTTGCTAGGGTTTACAAAACTCGTAGGAATCAAGAATCGTTTTAAGATATGTTATATCATCATTCTATTGATCGTCTCGACTCCTCGACGAGCGGAGTATTACTCAAACATCACAACAAGAACTACAACTATAAATTGAGATCGAATCATGATGCAAGAATTAAAAGATAAGCAAGAATATAGAAAATTCACCTTTATTTATCGACAATTTTCGTTACAACTCTCTTGAATTTACAAAAGGAAGGAACTAGATCGTCGATTCTGGCTTCGCTTTTCTCCATGAGTCGTGGATCGGCTTGGACCACTTGCTCCGTTGAAGATCGGCTTCGCTCCTAAAAGGTTGAAGGGCTTCTTGCTTGATTTGGTACTCGGGATCTTGGTTTTTGATTAGAATTAGGGTTAGGGTTTCACACAAGTCTTGTCACTAGACTTGTGGAAGAAGATGAAGAAAGAGGTAAAGAATGGAGATTTTTCTAAGTATCTAAGTATTGGATTATGGATCCAAGTATCCAGTCTCTTTGAACCCTAGGTCTAGGCTTCTATTTATAGACTTCCTAAATCCTAGGTCTAGGTTTGAAATTACAATTCCCTCCAAAAGTTTGTTGAGGATTTTCTAGAAATAGTTTGTTAGGAGCTAGCTTAGGCTTTAAGCTAGGATTATTTAAGCTTTAGAAACCCTAGTTTGCTGATCTGGCAGAAGCCTCTGGAGTCTTCTGGAAACTGAAGTACATTTCTGAGCTGTAGCCACTGAGAGAGGAATAATGCACTGAAGTTTTATGGCTGACGTGGAAGCGCCGCCGTGGAACCTCGGCGCTTTGGAGGCTTTGTGGCTTGAAACTTTTGGGCTTCTCTGGTACTGACATATGGGACCTTTTGTGATATGTTGAATTGTGTTTTGCCCTTTGGATTACTACCAGATCTCAAAACTTGAAGTTGGTGTATTTTATCAGCTCAATTTGATTTTGATCCTGTAATTTCCTGCACAAATCTCAAGACAAGTGTTGCGCAATATAGGGATGATGCGATGCCATGAAATGCAGTCAATTTCTTTTATAGTGCCAGTTTTAGAGTGTAACACATGCAAACTGATATTTAACGACTGATTTGCTAATATGTGAAATATGAATACCGTACACTTCTAAATGAATGCAAATGATAGGAAAATTGCCGGTTAAAAGATGCAGTATTTTCGACTGATTACCCGTCCTACAAACAAACGTTGGCTCGCCACCGAGCCCCCTGCACAATTAGCCTCCTCGGCCTCCCAGCTCCTCTCCGGGCTACCGCCCCAAGATACTTCGGCTCTTCCGCTCGTCCGCCGGCTCTCCCGCCGAGGTCGTCTTCCTCGGTCTCATCGACCGATCTGTAAGTCGATGTTAGACACCTAACATGATGCGGGGAAGCGGAATAGGTAAAACAATCATTTTGTTTAAGTTAACATCGACTAACTTTACAGATCATTGCTAAACCCTAACTAACAACTAACTAGAAGTGATTAACTACTATGATAGATGATTATACCTCAATATTCTAGTCCTTCTTGTTCTTGTTGTTCACCTCCTCGTCGGCCTCCTCGATGTGATAGAAGATCCACCCGAGAGTTCCTTCTCCAAGCTTTAACCTCTCACTTGAGGTAACTAGGTGGCTATGATTGCTAATCAAAATAACTTAGAGAATATAGAAATGGATTAGGGATCTATTAGTCTTGCTAACTCTTGGGATCTCTACACATGAGAGGATTAGGGTTAGGTTTTTGAAGAGAGAGAGCTTGAGAAGAGAGAATGTGTTTGTGAGAATGAATATAAATCTTGAGTCATTTGGATAAATAATGAAGCATGAAAATATCTAAGTAATAATATATAAAATTATCAACTATACTTCATTAATTACTTTGAGGTGAATCACCTCATGACTCATGATGTAATTAATGCAAATTTCACATCATCTCCTCCACCTCATTAAGCTTAATTCATAAATGAATTAAAACATAATGAGTCACCTTTCTTCTAGAAGCTTCTCGAGTAATTACGAGAATGCCCCTCCCATCCGTAAAACACGGAAAATCTGAGACTATATAAATCCAATAATCCAAAACTAGAATCTGGCTTAAACTAAGCCCGCTAGTAAAAACTGTCCGAACATCGTACGTGCATAAATACACGTATGTGTCCGAACCGTATCGTAAAACCATACGACCTCTATATCGTTTCTCCTGAAGCAGGAAAACTCTCTGTGTGAGACTCTAAAGACTCGACACTATGCTGGCAGTGGGTTTAACCACAGGCCGCAAGCGGTACTAACTGTACGTAACGGTCCCCAGGTAGATGTCGATAAGAAGGCCGATGAGGAAACCCATCCAAACTCCTGCTGAGCCTGATGTGACAATCTCCGTACAGTCCGGTCTGTTCGTCTAAGACTATCGCATATCGGGCCTAGGGGCGGCAAGCGTCAGTCCCCTAAAAGCTGTATAAGTCGTGTCGGAGTGAAGCCCATTACACCTTGAGAAGCTACTGGAAATCCTACCAGTAAATCTCATATTCCCTGGACAGGGACTTTGCGTAATGGCTCTCCAAACATAGCGCGATATCAACTCCCAATACCGGGAGAGACGAATCCTATCTAACCGCCATTGCCTCCAAGTGCTTCGGGACTGCACCCAACTGCTACCTGTTTGCACGACTCCTTTGAGCCGTGGTAGGGTAGCAATCTAAGAACAGTAGAAACACACTCGAGACAAAGCAGCAGTGTCAAGTCAGCGGACTATGATGTACTCATGTCACCTGGGAACTGTTAACTGACGACGGGTATAATACCAACTAACAGTTCCCTGCGAGTCCTGTCCGGTATACCCGTAACCCAATGAGCACCTATATACTATCTCCAGTACAACGTACTGATGGCTGTGGGACAGACTATCTCCCCAACTGGGATGAGAAGCGTACACACTAGTCTACTCCGGAGTATCGATGCCCTGTCTCGATAATCCTACGACTAGGAACCTGAAAAAGGATGTGCTTGTAGACTACCCAGCCCCCACTAGTATGACTGCCATCACAACGCTGGCAGTCAAGCAAGATCCTATGGGCTCTATCAATATGTATTCGCGATATGTTAAAAGAAACATATACACATATTAAGATAGATATAAACCAAGTAGCATACTACTATGTTGAGCAAGACTGTTAATACAACTGTGAATATCCCAAGCTTCCATTAAGTTATATACAATCTAGTATGATACAATAATGGCCCTTAGGGCATATACACTAACAAACTCCCACTTGCACTAGGGCCATATACTGGCATATCGAAGACCTATCATCTCGAATAGCCTCTCGAACTGTGTCTGAGGTAAGGCCTTTGTGAATGGATCTGCAGTGTTCTCCTCTGTAGCAACTCTCCGGACCTCGATCTCCCGGCGATCTATGATCTCCTTGATCAGGTGATATCGCCTTAAGATGTGCCTGGACTTCTAATGGGACCTGGGTTCCTTCGCTAAAACTATAGCGCCGTTGTTGTCACAATACAGTGGTATTGGATCAGTAATGGTAGGAACCACCTGAAGTTATGTTAGGAACTTCTTCATCCAGACTGCTTCTTTTGCGGCATCGCAAGCAGCGATATACTCCGCTTCCATCGTCGAGTCAGCAACGGTGTCCTGCTTGGAACTCTTCCAGCACACCGCCCCTCCATTGAGGGTAAAGACATAACCTGACATGGACTTGGAGTCATCCTTGTCACTCTGGAAGCTGGAGTCAGCAAAATCCTCGATCTGGAGGTCTTTTCCGCTGTAAACTAAGAACATATCCTTAGTCCTTCTCAAGTACTTGAGAATGTTCTTTACTGCTATCCAGTGCTTCTCCCCTGGGTCTGACTGATACCGGCTTACCACGCTCAGTGCGTAAGCTACATCTGATCTGGTGCATAACATCGCATACATTATAGAGCCTACCGCAGAAGCGTAGGGTATAATCGACATGCGATCCCTTTCCAAATCAGTCTTGGGAGATATCTCTTTGGAGAGGGTGATTCCGTGACAAGCCGGTAAATTACCGCACTTAGAATCTTCCATACTGAATCTTTTCAGTATAGTGTTAATATACATGGACTGCGAAAGTCCCAACATCCTCTTAGATCTATCACGATAGATCCGGATCCGCAGAATGTAAGAGGGATCACTCGGGTCTTTCATGGAGAACCTGTGTGATAAGAATCCTTTGACAGATTGTAGCATAGGAATTTCATTTCCCATCAAGAGAATGTCATCCACGTACAAGACGAGGAATACGACAGTTCGTGCTACAATTTTACTATATATACATGGTTCATCTGGATTTTTGATAAAGTCATATTCTTTGACCGTTTCATCAAAACAGATGTTCCAACTCCGCGATGCTTGCTTTAGTCCATAAATGGACTTAAGCAACTTGCACACTTTCCCGCTGCTCCCACTCTGATTGAAACCTTCTGGCTGATCCATATAGACGCATTCTTCTAAATTACCATTTAGAAAAGCCGTCTTTACGTCCATCTGCCAGATCTCATAATCATGGAAGGCGGCAATGGCAAGAAGGATCTGAATGGATTTGAGCATAGCCATTGGAGAAAAAGTTTTGTCATAGTCCAAACCAGGTCTTTGACGAAAACCCTTTGCAACAAGTTTAGCCTTATAGGTTTCCACCTGTCCATCTACACAAATCTTTTTCTTGAAAATCCACTTGCATCCTATGGGTTTTACCCCATCTGGAGCAAAGTCCAAAGTCCATACTTTGTTGGTGTACATGGACTCCATCTCGGTCCGCATTGCATCCAGCCATCTTACTGAGTCGCCGCTCTGGATGGCCTATTGGAAGCTAGTAGGTTCATCATTATCAATGACGCAATCATCTCTATCCCCGTCTATGAGAAAACCGTAGTATCTCTCAGGCGGATGAGACGACCTACTACTCCTGCGGAGGGGTGAGGGAATGTCCTGTTCTTCTTGAACTTCTGGTTCTACCAAACTTTCAGTAGTAGTTTGTGGTTCTGGAATTTCTTCCAGTTCTATTTCGCTCCCATTTGTTTCCTTTTCTAAAAACTGCTGTTCTAGAAAATGGGCATTACGAGAAACAAAAACCTTTTGTTCCTCTGCGTAATAGAAAAAAATACCTCTTGGAATTCTTTGGATATCCCACAAACTTACACTGTACTGAGCGTGTCTCGAGTTTGTCCGCAAGCTGCTTTTTAACAAAAGCTGGACATCCCCATATCTTCAGATACTGAAGATAGGGTTTCTTCCCACTCCACATCTGATATGGTGTGGTAGGCACAGTCTTGGTAGGAACCCTGTTCAAAAGATATACAGCTGATTCTAGCGCATAACCCCAGAAAGATCGCGGTAACTCAGCATTACTCAACATGGAACGCACCATATCCAATAGGGTTCGGTTCCGTCTTTCCGATACACCGTTATGCTGTAGAGTGTATGGAGGAGTAAGCTGAGAGAGAATTCCATTCTCTTTTAGGTAACCCAGGAACTCGGCACTTAAGTATTCACCACCTTGATCAGATCTCAGTGTCTTGATACTTTTGTCGGTTTGGTTTTCCACTTCATTCTTATATTCTTAGAATTTCTCAAAGGCCTCGGATTTATGTTTCATTAAGAAAATGAATCCATACCTAGAGTAATCATCCGTAAAAGTAATGAAATATGAAAAACCACCTCTTGCATGTGTAGACATTGGACCACATACATCGCTGTGTATGAGTCCTAAGAGCTCGCTCGCTCTTACTCCATGTCTAGTGAATGGAGTCTTTGTCATCTTTCCTTTGAGACATGATTGACAAGTGGCATAAGATTGATATTCGAACGGATCCAAATATCCTTCTCTATGTAACTTAGTTAACCTTGTCTCATTGATGTGACCTAGTCTACAATGCCATAAGAAAGCCTGATTTATATCTGGAGACTTTCTTTTTAGTGTGTTCTGGACATTGAAAATATGTAATTGGTTTAACACGTATATACCGTTATCTAATGTACCGGACCCAATCAAACCATGATTAAGGTGGATGTTAACAACATTGCTTACAAACGTGAAATCATAACCTTCTTTTGATAATAACGATACTGATACGATATTACACGTTAAACTGGGTACACAAAAACAGTTGCGCAAAACCAAAATATGTCCATTCGTCAATCCAAGATGATAATCCCCTACGGACACAGCACCCACGCTAGCTCCGTTAGCAACCTGGAGGATCATACCACCAACCTTCAGCACTCTACGGTTTCTCAGTGCCTGCAATGAATTGCATATATGAGATCCCGATCCGGTATCCAATACCCAGAAAGTAGAGTTGATTGACAAACAATTTTCAATTACAAACACACCTGAAGTCGAAGCCACGGCTTGCTTCGGGTCCTGGTTCTTGGCAATCCAAGCTTTGCAATCTTTCTTCCAATGGCCTTTCCTACGACAATGGAAGCACTCGTCCTTTTCCACTACTGGCACCACAACCTTAGCCTTTCCCTTGACTTCCACCTTACCAACATCACCTCTTGGTTTGGTAGCGGCCTTCTTCTTCCTTCCTTTGGCCCCTTCCTTGGACCTGGAAGAGGAAGCACCACGAACAAACATAGTGGGTGTTTTCCTTGCTTTCTGCAAGGTGCCCTCTGCACTCCTCAACATGTTAAGGAGTTCTGGAAGTTCAACTTCTTTACCTTGAATGTTGAAATTCAAGATAAACTGGGCGTAGGTGGAAGGAAGGGACTGGAGAATCAAGTCTGTATACAGCTCGTTCTCTAATGTTGTCCCGAGGTCTGCGAGCTCTTCAATATAGCCAATCATCTTAAGGACATGTTCCCCTACAGATGATCCGACGGCCATCCTCGACTGAAACAAGTTCTTCGAGGTCTCGTATCTAGCTATACGAGATTGCTCTCCATACAGATCCTTGGTGTGGAGAAATATAGATTCTAGATCTATATTCTCGTGCCTCCTCTGATGTTCATTATTCATAGAAGCAAGCACGATGTACTTGGCCTTCACGCAGTCTAACTCTCAGGTCTTGCGGATTTCCTTATCCGCGACACTTGATTCAGGACCTGGGACGGCAGGGGATTTTGTAGTAAGGACATACCCCAATTTGTCATAGGTAATAACCATCTTAACATTCCGGAACCAATCTTTAAAGTTTGGCCCTGTCAAAATATTTTTATCTAATAGTAACTTAAGGCCTGTCATGTTCTGGGTCGCTGCAATGAGAGAGGGAGGGAACACTTTAGCATGATGCTCTTGCAAGTTTTGAGTGGTTTTTAGTTTATCTAAACAGGATGGCTCCCACTGTTTCTCGAATCCCTCTTCAGACCAAAAAGGAAGAACTAGTCAGGACTATTCTCACCGTACAATACTTGCATAACCGTTCAGCCAGGCCGGTGTCGGTACTTCGAGGGAGGTTTTACGACGCTTTCGCGAATTTCCTTAATTAAATAACCTCTTTTCTCTGGGGCGTAGCCCCGCTGACACCTTTCTCGACACCTACTTGGTTTATAGCATTGATCGTTAAGTGACGAATCTCCTGATGAGTAGAGGATACTCACAGTAGGATCGGGATCCAAATATCATCGTGTGATAAAGCTGAAGGAATCCTACCAAAATTATCACACTCCAAATGGTATGCAACTCTTAGCAAATTTCAGTTTCTTTAGAAATTCCCGATGTGGATTTTTGCCCCATGCTCTTATTACCTTGGCGTTGGTCAAAATGTCATAAATCACATGTCAAGTTCTACCCATCATTATCTTGTTAATTTGAACTCACCCGTACATACCCCTGACGTTGGCCAAATGATAGCACGACTATCCCAAACCAACTCATCTATTTATTCAATAAATGAATACCCAGCAGCTACCAAACACTATGCATTGGCGTTGGTCAAAATACATAACTTGAATACTACTGAATACCTAAATGAAATGACGGAGGGTTACGAATGGTTTTGGCGAAACCGTGAACGTAGTGAACTTGATATGATCGAAGGAACCTGATAGCTTTTAAAAGGAGTGGTTTAAGCTCCGCAATTAAAAAAAATATCTTCTGTTTTAAAATAACCGAGTGGTTTCTTTTAAACTGTTCCAACGATTCAACTTTGGTTTATTTTCTTTGCATTAATATAATGCGTCCCATCAATTAACCTATCATTGCAGAAAACAACGAAAATACAACGTCCTCTTATGCCATCCGCATTCGCCACTGGGCCCCGTCATTCACCCGTTAGGTTACTTAACTAACGACAGAGTGGGGGCTAGGCTAGCGCGGGTGCAAAACATAAGTGACGCCTACTAGATATCATATATAGATATTGTACATTCGTCAGACGCAATAATAGGCATTCCAGATCACAGATGAACATATTGGATTTTCTACGAATCCGCATTCCTTTTGAGCCTGCAAAGAAAGACGGATTACACAGTCGCGATGAATAGCCAAAACCCCACCCTAGACCCCTATGGGTACGACAAACTACCCGCATAGTATCCGAAGTGAAGCGGTCTCCCTCAACGACGTGAGTAGGACACTAAACACTTCAAAGTACCCGGTAGTTTGTGCACCCAACCTTGGGTCTATCCTAGGAGCAGAAAACAGTAAATGAAATAATACAACGGTGGCTACAACCTCAACCCGGATGTGCCCCGCAAAAGAATATTACAACAAATTACAATTTATATTTGAATGAAAGAAACACTCGTCTCACATCCCCGGCTATCCATTCACGACAATCCAACAAGTTCAAAATCACAAACCAGTAAAAACCATTACAGAAATGTGCAACCCCATGCTAACCGACATACTAGCAGTTAGGGGAGGTTTACGAACACATTAAACACAACACAGATATAATCAAGTTAGCCAAAAATCTTAGAATTTTGATCAAGCAACACTAATGAATCTACTCCAAACAATTCTCTGTGCACATAAAATCTGAGCAGAAACAAAACATCCCAGAAAACACAACATCAACACAGAAGAATAACTGAGCAAATTTGGGTTGACTCGGAGTCAACTCGGCCGCGGATTCACGGCGGATCGCTTGGATCGGCGGCGGTTCCGCGGTGGTATGGCCGATTCACAGTCCCAAATTTCTTCACAATTCTTAAAAAACCCTGCTTGTATTTTTAAGGGTCCCTGAAAAATTTTTAGACCCCGTTTTAAAAACGGCAGAAACTATGTGAAAATGATGTTTTTTCGGGATCGTTTTGCGATCGAATTTCTAACGACTTTGCTAACAAGTTAGTTATGGTTTAGCTAGTCTCTGATACCACTGTAAGTCGACGTTAGACACCCCACATGATGCGGGGAGGCGGAATAGGTAAAACAATCATTTTGTTTAAGTTAACATCGACTAACTTTACGGATCTTTGCTAAACCCTAACTAACAACTAACTAGAAGTGATTAACTACTATGATAGATGATTATACTTCAAGATTCTAGTCCTTCTTGTTCACCTCCTCGTCGGCCTCCTCAATGTGATAGAAGATCCACCCGAGAGTTCCTTCTCCAACCTTTAACCTCTCACTTGAAGTAACTAGGTGGCTATGATTGCTAATCAAAGTAACCTAAAGGATATAGAGATGGATTAGGGATCTATTAGTCTTGCTAACCCTTGGGATCTCAACACATGAGAGGATTAGGGTTAGGTTTTTGAAGAGAGAGAGCTTGAGGAGAGAGAATGTGTTTGTGAGAATGAATATAAATCTTGAGTCATTTGGATAAATAATGAAGCATGAAAATATCTAAGTAATAATATATAAAATTATCAACCATACTTCATTAATTACTTTGAGGTGAATCACCTCATCACTCATGATATAATTAATGCAAATTTCACATCATCTTCTCCACCTTATTAAGCTTAATTCATAAATGAATTAAAACATAATGAGTCACCTTTCTTCTAGAAGCTTCTCGAGTAATTACGAGAATGCCCCTCCCATCCGTAAAACACGGAAAATCTGAGACTGTATAAATCCAATAATCCAATACTAGAATCTGGCTTAAACTAAAGCCCGCTGCTAAAAACTTTCCGAACATCGTACGTGCATAAATACACGTATGTGTCCGAACCCTGTCGTAAAACCATACGACCTCTATATTGTTTCGCCTGAAGCAGGGAAACTCTCTGTGTGGGACTCTAAAGACTCGACACTACGCTAGCAGTGGGTTTAACAACAGGCCGCAAGCGGTACTAGCTGTACGTAACGGTCCCCAGGTAGATGTCAATAAGAAGGCCGATGAGGAAACCCATCCGAACTCCTACTGAGCCTGATGTGACAATATCCGTACAGTCCGGTCTGTTCGTCTAAGACTATCGCATATCAGGCCTAGGGGGCAGCAAGCGTCAGTCCCCTAAAAGCTGTACAAGTCGTGTCGGGGTGAAGCCCATTACAACTTGAGAAGCTACTAGAAATCCTACCAGTAAATCTCGTTTGCCCTGGCCAGGGACTTTGCGTAATGGCTCTCCAAACACAGCGCGATATCAACTCCTACTACCGGGAGAAACGAATCATATCTAACCGCCACTGCCTCCAAGTGCTTCGGGACTGCACCCAACTGCTACCTGTTTGCACGACTCCTTTGAACCGTGGTAGGGTAGCAATCTAAGAACAGTGGGAACACACTCGAGACGAAGCAGCAGTGTCAAGTCTGCGGACTATGCTGTACTCATGTCACCTGGAAACTGTTAACTGACGACGGGTATAATACCAACCAACAGTTCCCTACGAGTCCTGTCCGGTGTACCCGTAACCCAACGAGCACCTGTATACTATCTCCAGTACAACGTACTGATGGCTGTGGGACAGACCATCTCCCCAACTGGGATGAGAAGCGTACACACTAGTCTACTCCGGAGTATCGATGCCCTGTCTCGATAATCCTACGACCAGGGACCTGAAAAAGGATGTGCTTGTAGACTACCCAGCCCCCACTAGTGTGACTGCCATCACAACGCTGGTAGTCAAGCAAGATCCTATGGGCTCTATCAATATGTATTTGCGATATGTTAAAAGAAACATATACACATATTAAGATAGATATAAACCAAGTAGCATACTACTATGTTGAGCAAGACTGTTAATACAACTGTGAATATCCCAAGCTTCCATTAAGTAATATACAAGCTAGTATGATACAATAATGGCCCCTAGGGCATATACATTAACACGATCGACAGCACCGCTCACAGGCGCAACCGCCATCCCGCGAATCTCGCCATGCACGAGATTCCCGCCGGCCACATCCCACGTTCCACGCCATCACGATCCCCCATTAACGAGTCTGTCTCGCCATTAATGGGAGATCCCGCTAATCACGCGGGCGTGACGTCGGGAGCGTAACGGCCGGCGTGATTCTCGCGTCTTCCCTGCCTGCTTCCACCGCTATATAAACCCCTTCTTCAGACGGTTCAAGTAGGCCATTTTTACTCCACTAAACCGTTACTTTGCTCGGATTTCCTCTCTGACTTAACCGTCGGAGGGTCCTCGGTAGTACAACCACCCCGGGACTTCCTTGCAGGTAGCTCGGCAACAACAACCTCAAACCCATTGAGATCCACACGCTTCGGGAGCCTGCCTCCAGATCCAATCCCAGCCGTCCATCGCCGCCGTCAGCAGATCAACGGAAGGTAACATCTTGGCGCGATCCAGGTCGCGTCAGCTGGCGCCATCTGTGGGAAAACCTTGATTCGACAAAAACCAAAGTACATCTTCCGATCTCAATCTAATGGTGAGCGATCATCACGACGATCCAAGCACTAGCCGCCGTCTCCCCCTCAACGGAGGCGCGGACGAACCTCCTCCGCCGAATGCCATCAACGCCCTTGCCGGCCGGATAGACAGACTCGCATCCGTCGTGGAGGCGCTCATCCGCGTCCAAACAGCAGGGCAAGATCCCCAGGTCGCCGCTCCCCCGCCTCGGGACCGGGACCCCTACAGGGGGAGAGAAGACTCTGCTCGTGTCGGCACTGCCGACCACCGCCTCGCTACCTCCCACGGCCGCAGATTTCCGGGGCCTATAAATTCTGAGACCCGATGGGCGTCCCACAGTTCAACACTGAGGTCCATCGCCGGAGCACCTCGCCCTGAAATCCTTCACGCACCTGTCCCTCCAGAGGAGATGTCGGTCAGCTCGCCTGCTACCAGGCATGACCGACACCCCCTCCCTCGACGGGGTCGCGTGGACGGGACTCGCTACGGCGGTTCAAAGACTACCTCGCCGGGGGATCTAAAGAACCTCATTGAGAGGAACCGGGGCTGCGGCCAGACGCAGGCCTCCAACAGCAGAGGCCAAGGATCAGAATGTACTGAGTCGTCGGGGTACCACGGCCGACTCGACGCCCTTGAGAAGAAGATCGAGGGTATGCATCGGGAAGGCCACCGTTCAAGCGACGGGGCTAAGTACGCCGCCGACTCGCTCACCAAACCGTTCACCGAGGAGCTGCTCGCTGTCCACGTCTCATCTCGCAACAAGCCCCCGAAGGTCTCCCTCTTCGACGGCAAATCTGACCCGAAGGACCATTTGGATGCATTCACCGCGGGGATGAGCTTCCAAGACAACTCCGACGCCGCCCAGTGTCGAGCTTTCCCGGCCACCCTCATCCACTCCGGATGAGACTGGTTCCGAGGACTCGAGCCACACTCGATCTCAACTTTCGACGAGCTGGCCACCGAATTCCTCGGCCACTTCGTCGGGAACAGGCGGCAAAAACGCACAGTTGACCATCTCTTCACGATCAAGAGCGGGGACAAGGAGACGTTCAAAGAATACGTCACCCGCTTCTACAACGCCCTTCTCGAGGTCCCAGAACATAGGGACGAGATGGTCATCACAGCCCTGAGGTCTGGTCTTAGGCATAAGGAGTGGTTACGCTCCTTTGCATTAGCGCAACCTAAGACCATGGCCGAGGTGAAGGCCTGGACCGAGCGCGAGGTCTAGCTCGAATCCGAGGTGAACGCAAATCTCCCCCGGGCAGAGCAAGCCGACCAAAAGAAAAGGGAAAGGGAAGAGAGAAGGGGGCCTGAGCGGTCAAAGCCCTATCTCCCGAAGTTTCAGGAGTATACCCCGCTCAACGTCTCCCAGACAGTGCTACTAAAGGAGGCTAAGGGCGAAAGGTTCTTCAAGCTCCCCCTGATCTCGCAAATGGACTCAAAGCAAACCCGGGGCCCCTACTACAGTTTCCACAGGTCGCTAGGCTACTTCACGGAGAGATGTAAGCAGCTCCGGGACTACATCGAGAAACTCATCCGTTCGGGGCACCTCGCAGCGTACTTGAGAGACAAGCGACAAGCTGACCGCGAGCAGGAGCAGCGTCCCCCTCCCGCCGAGCTGACCTTCGGCCAAATCATGGTCGTGTCAGCAGAGGATACGTTTGGTACCCACGAAGCTCAGTACCCTATGCCGGGCATAGAGACCAACAGACATCCGAGGGGCTTAAGTTGCACGAATAAGAGCATCTACTAGCATGTATTTCCTTTTAAAGCAATGTACGTCTTTCTTGAGATTTTTTTGTTTATATAATAAAAGGGATCAATAAAGCATTGCAATGAAAGAAAAAGAATCTTGTTCATTAAAAGGGTACTATAGGCTCCTCAGCCATACATCGAAAAAGAAAAATTACAATAGAGGGAGAAGGGGGTGCAGAGAACACTGCTCATGGTACTCCGAGGATATCTCCGCCAGCCGAGCCCTCGCGGCATCTAACCTCTACCCCCGATGCTCCCCACGAACGTCGAAATCATGCTGTAAGTCTATGTTGCGCATCCCACATGTTCGCGGGGAGGCGGAATGAGCAAAAAATGATTTTTACGTGCTTCGCAACATCGACTAGAACCACAGATCATTCATAAACCCTAGCTAGCACTAATCTATGAGGTTTAACTACTAAGCAAGAATTGTTATACCTCAAGATACTAGTCCTTCTTGTTCTTGTTGTCCTACTCCACTTCTTAAGCTCCTTGTAGTGAGAATGGAAGGCACCTCCTCGTCGGCTCCTCGAAGTAATAGAAGATCCACCCGAGAGTTCCTACTACAAGCTTACACCACCAAGATGGGGTAACTAAGTGACTTAGAGTGCTAATCTAAGTAACTTAGATGATATAGAGAGTGATTAAGGATTTAATAGTCTTGTTAACCCTAGAGTTCTCAACTCATGAGAGGATTAGGGTTAAGATGAAGAAGAGAGAGCTTGAGGAGAGAGAAAGTGTTTGTTATTATGAAATGAATCTCGACTCATTTGGATAATATGAAGCATGAAAAATATCTCATCAAAAATCTAGCAACCATGCTTCATTTAATACTTGAGATGAATCATCTCATGAGTCATGGTTCATTTAATGATAATTACACCTCATCTCCTGTCACGCCCCGCTTCCCAGTGTACGGCGAAGGGGACGCGACGAGATCCGCTACGTATATACTCAGAAGTACATACGCTAAGCATATCTAAGCAATATAAAAGAAAATACACAAGAGACAAGGCATAATAAAAACAACTTTTTTTATTTATTAACATTCTTTTGTACAATGCATGAAAAGGAAATACAACTGAAATAAAAGATGCCTAAACAGTGGCATAACAGGAAATGAAAAGTACTGAAAAGAAAATGTACAATGAAACTAGAGCTCTGGTTCTTCAGCAAACTGGTCCAAGTCTTCTGCAGATGGCTCGATCTGGCTCGATCTCCGCCGGGTCCAAACCACCTGACGACATTCAAAGAAGAAAGAAATAGAATGTCGTCAGCGAACATGTCGCTCGGTAAGTCCCAAAGATAAGGGAGAAATAGACAGAGAGTAAGAGAGAGTAGCTTTTAATGTTGTATTATAATATTGTAATGTTGTATTAACGCTGTTGTTTGTAGCCTGGTACAGAAGATGCCAGTGTATACGAGGGGAGTCCCACAAACACCGGGGACCTTGGTAACCTGTAGTACAAGGCTCCGTCGATAATACCACGGAACAACGACATAGATGTAATAACATCTTAAGTGACCACCTCGTGCCACCTTTAACATATTCCGTACCAGTCTACCCCTTAAACCCCGCAGTGTTTTGATTGTATTGTTTGTCTTGTAAATTGTATTGATTGTATAATTGATTGACTGACCGAAACCATGATATCGGTAAACGGATATAACTGTAGAGTCATGTAAATGGAATAACTGAGAATCATGTAAAAGGAATATATATATATCCATGGTTCGGTTCGGTCAAGTTGTATAAATTGATAATTGAATTCATGAATTCATGTGTTCATATTGAATTGGAATATTGTAGATTGACTTGAATCATATTCAAGTCAGAATGATCAGACTCAAACCCGAGTCAGACGGTCAAAAATGTGAATCGAAGTCTTATAATTTCTAGGGTCCTTAGGGTAATTTATAAAACTTAAGGGGGTTTTATGTAAAAATATTTTTATACACTTTTCCAAAATACACCTCAAGTATTTATTACTCGTCTTTAGAGTTATAATGAGGGTGGATTTTATATTGTGACATTTCTAGTGAAAATATCCTAGTTTTTATAAATAAAGGTATTTATCTATAATATTGATTTATTTGAAGTTCATGGTATTTTAATGTAAAATTTATTCTTGTGATTTTTAGAAAAAGGTGGAATATTTATATTATAATAAAATAGATATTTAAATGATAAATATACATATATTTATACAAAAATAATTTTAATAAATATTTTATATTCCAAAAATCTCATTTTCTTAAGATGTCGTATTTTAAACCTTTCGAGACCGAATGCTCCTTGCGGAGGTCTGAATCTCGCACTACTATGCCCGAGGATCTGCGATAATTCGCACCATCCCGAACGGGTTCCCCAAAAATGGGTTGTAGCGGCGCTTTGCAAAGATTGTAAAATACTAATCCTTTAGAAAAACGGTTTTATAAAGTAAAAGGTATTTATTTGTAAAAATGTCAATTTTCCGTATTTTAGATTCTAGGGTTTCCTAAGTCAACTAGCCTATTTCTAAATGGTCTAAACGACAAGTCGTTAGATGCCTCAAATCGCCTCTTCACCGCCAATTGTGACCAGGTAGGTACAAATGAGGAAAGGAGGGATCCGCTCACGAATCACCGTGAGACGGGCTTTTTAAAGTTACCTTTCTCACTTGCCTAGCCTAGACACCACAAAGTCAGGTTTAGATAAACGATTGATGTCCACAACTTATCGTGTTTTCCTACTAAGAGGTATTTATTTAAAAGTGTATCAAAGCTAAAACTTTTAGAAATAGTTTTATTAAGTATATGGTATTTAAATGTAAATTCTTGTTTTCTCGTATTCTAAGGTTTCAATGGTATCGTATTAGATTGTATGTAAGTGTGTAAGGAGGTAGGTCGTTACCTCGTAATTCACTATAAATGTATAGCAAGTTTGATGGTGTTAAATGAAAGAGTGAAACATTGTGGTATTTATGTGAAAAAATACGATAAATTGAGAAAGCTATCATTTCATGTGATGAAACTTGTTCAAATTGTTTGATTAGTGTTTAGTAGTCAACATAAGGATGTTTAATTATGATTGTATTAATGAGAAGTGAAATTTATAGAAAACCGAATCGGAAATCGGATTTGTTCCGATTCCGTCGGGTTTGTAATTCCATATTTTCTTGAATAGGGAAGAGAGAGATAGAAAGGGACTTACGGGTTTTCGATTACACTAGAGTGAGGGGGAACTAAAGGGATTGCCGATGCGTTGCGTCGTTGCCGGTAGTTCCTAAAAACGTCGCCGGAATTTCCGCCGGAATTTCGTCGGAGCTTCGCCGCGAGCTTGTTTTCAAAGTACACAACTCTTGGAAAATTTTGAGAGAGTGAGCTCAGGATTTTGGGATGAGAGGGTAGAGTGAAGGGGTGTATTTATAGGGTAGGCTAGGGGTAGGGTGGGTGAAGGGTTTTTGATAAAAAAAATTATAAAAATGTGAGAAAATCATTAAAATCGTAGTAAATAGGGTATATTGAAGTCTCGGGAACCGATCCATTAATTTGGAGTATACAGGGGGGTAGGGTAGGTGAAGAGGCAAAATTTCATTTTGGGGACTCGGCCGTCCGGCCGAGTATAGCCGGCGGCGCCGGCCCGAGTCTGCCGGTCCGCCAGCCGACTCGGCCGATCCTGGCCGAGTCGGGGGTCGAGGAGGTGGGGGGTCGTCGGGTGAACGCTCTGGTATATTTACTTTTTCAGGTGTAGTTCAAGTTTTGGGAGTTATGGTGTTTGGACTGTTGGGGTTCCAAAGGATTTAAAACAAAATAAATACAAAAATAATATGGGGTATGGGATTTGAACTCTGGTGACTTGGTTCAGCAATGCAAGGTATTACCAATGAGCTACAAGCTCCTTCTTGTAATTATTTGTATGAAATAATTACTTAAAGAGATATCAGCAACATTAAATACTCCAAGTATACTTTGAATTTAAATCAATTCTTTGTACTTTAAAAATGGAGTTATTTAATTACTTAAGTCTTATGCTCAGGTAATAAATACCCCTTTATGGATTTTTGAAAAAATTAATTTAAAAATTTGTATAGGAAAAAGTATATAAGAAAATTAGGGTTGTTACATCTCCTCCACCTCATTTAGTTTAAATCATAAAGATTAAAACACAAATGAGTCATCTCCTTCTAGAATCTTCCCGACAAATTACGAGAATGCCCCTCCCATCCGTATTTACGAAAAACACGGATATACTGAGACTAAATTAAATCCAATAATCCAATACTATGATCTGTCTTAAACCAAAGCCCACTAGTATAATCTGTCCGAATATCATACGTGTACAAGTACACGTATATGTCCGAACCCTGTCGTAAAACCATACGACCTCTATATCGTTTCGCCTGAAGCAGGGAAACCCTCTGTATGGGACTCTAAAGACTCGACACTATGCTGGCAGTGGGTTTAACTACAGGCCGCAAGCGGTACTAGCTGTACGTAACGGTCTCCAGGTAGATGTCGATAAGAAGGCCGATGAGGAACCCATCCGATCTCCTACTGAGCCTGATGTGACAATCTCCATACAGTCTGGTATGTTCATCTAAGAAGATCGCATATCGGGCCTAGGGGGCGGCAAGCGTCAGTCCCCTAAAAGCGGTATAAGTCGTGTCGGGGTGTAGCCCATTACACCTGAGAAACTACTGGAGTACCTACCAGTAAATCTCGCTTGCCCTGGCCAGAGACTTTGCGTAATGGGTCTCTATACACATCGCGATATCAACCCCCAATACCGGGAGAGACGAATCCTGTCTAACCGCCACTGCCACCAAGTGCTTCGGGACTGCACCCAACTTTTACCTGTTTGCATGACTCAATAGAGCCGTGGTAGGGTAGTAATCTAAGAACAGTGGGAACACACTCGAGGCGAAATAGCAGTGTCAAGTCAACGGACTATGCTGTACTCATGTCACCTGGGAACTGCTAACTGAAAACGGGTATAATACCAACCAACAGTTCCCGACGAGTCATGTCCGGTGTACTCATAACCTAACGAGCACCTGCATACTATCTCCAGTACGAAGTACTGATGGCTGCGGGACAGACCATCTTCCCTGCTGGGACGAGAAGCATATACACTAGTCTACTCCAGAGTATCGATGCCCCCGTCTCGATAATCCTACAACTAGGGACCTGTATAAGAATGTGCTTGTAGATTACCCAGCCCCCACTAGTGTGACTGCCATCACAACGCTGGTAATCAAGCAAAGATCCTAAGGGCTCTACTAATATGTATAAGCGATATGCTAAAAGAAACATACACACATATCTGAGTAGAAACAAACCAAGTAGCATACTACCATTTTTAGCAAGAATGTCAATACAACTGTGAATATCCCAAGCTTCCATTAGTAATATACAAGCCAGTATGATACAATAATGGCCTCTAGGGCATATACACTAACAATTTCCCACTTGCACTAGGGCCATGTACTGACTTGTCGCAGACCTATCATTTCGATTAGCCGCTCGAACTGTGTCTGAGGGATGGCCTTCATGAGTGGATCAGCAGTGTTATCTTCTGTATCTACTATCCTCACCTCGATCTCCTGGCGATCTATGATCTCCCTGATCAGGTGATACCGCCTTAGGATATGTCTGGACTTCTAATGGGACCTGGGTTCCTTCTCTAAAGCTATAGCTCCGTTGTTGTCGCAATACAGCGGTATTGGATCAACAATGGTAGGAGCCACATGAAGTTCAGTTAAGAACTTCCTCACCCAGACAACTTCTTTTGCGGCATTGCAAGCAGCTATGTACTCCGCTTCTATCGTTGAGTCAGCAACGGTATCCTGCTTGGAACTCTTCCAACAAACCGCCCCTCCATTGAGGGTAAAGACATAACCCGACATGGACTTGGAGTCATCCTTGTCACTCTGGAAGCTGGAGTCAGCAAAAGCCTCGATCTGGAGGTCTTTTCCGCCATACACCAAGAACATCTCCTTAGTCCTTCTCAGGTACTTGAGAATGTTCTTTACTGCTATCCAGTGCTTCTCCCCTGGGTTCGACTGATACCGGCTTACAACGCTCAATGCGTATGCTACATCTGGTCTGGTACATAACATCGTATATATTATAGAGCCTACCGCTGACGCGTAGGATATAGATGACATGCGAGCCCTTTCCAAATCAGTCTTTGAAGACATCTCTTTGGAGAGGGTGATTCCGTGACAAGCCGGCAGATTACCGCGCTTAGAATCTTCCAAACTGAATCTTTGCAGTATGGTGTCTATGTACCTTGACTGTGAGAGTCCAACTATCCGTTTAGATCTATCATGATAGATATGGATCCCCAGAATGTAGGAGGCATCACCCAAGTCCTTCATGGAGAACTTCTGTGACAAGAATCCTTTGACTGACTGTAGCATAGGAATATCATTTCCTATTAAGAGAATGTCATCCACGTACAAGACGAGAAATACTACAATTCTCCCTACAATCTTACTGTAAATGCATGGTTCATCTGGATTTTTGACAAAGTTGAATTCTTTAACAGTATCATCAAAACAGATGTTCCAACTCCGCGATGCCTGCTTTAGTCCATAAATGGACTTAAGCAACTTGCACACTTTCCCGCTGCTCCCACTTTGAATGAAACCCTCTAGCTGATCCATATAGACGCACTCTTCCAAATTACCATTTAGAAAAGCCGTCTTTACGTCCATCTGCCAGATCTCATAATCATGGAAGACAGCAATGGTAAGAAGGATCCGAATGGATTTGAGCATAGCCACTGGAGAAAAGGTTTCGTCATAGTCCAAACCAGGTCTTTGAAGAAAACCTTTGCAACAAGTCTAGCCTTATAGGTTTCAACCTTTCCATCTACACCAATCTTCTTTCTGAAGATCCATTTGCATACTATGGGTTTTACCCTTTCTGGAGCAATGTCCAAAGTCCATACTTTGTTGGTGTACATGGACTCCATTTCGGTCCGCATTGCATCCAGCCATTTTACCGAGTCGCCGCTCTGAATGGCTTGCTGGAAGCTAATAGGCTCATCATTGTCAATGATGCAATCCTCTCGATCCCCGTCATGAGAAAACCATAGTATCTCTCGGGCGGATGAGACTGCCTACTACTTCTGCGAATTGGCGCTGGGATGTCCCTTTCTTCTGAAACTTCTGGTTCTACCAAACTTTCAGCAATAGATTGTGGTTCTGGAATTTCTTCCAGTTCTACTGCGCTCCCACTAGTCTGATTTTCTAAAAATTCAGCTTCCAAGAAGTGGGGATGCTGAGAAACAAAAACCTTTTGTTTCTCTGCGTAATAGAAAAGATACCCACTGGAGTTCTTTGGGTATCCCATAAACTTACACAGTACTGAGCGTGCCCCGAGCTTGTCCACATGCTGCTTTTTTACAAAAACTGGACATCCCCATATCTTAAGGTACTTAAGACAGGTTTTCTTCCCACTCCACATTTGATATGGTGTGGTAGGCACAGTCTTGGTTGGAACCTTGTTCAAAAGATATGCTGCTGATTCTAGCGCATAACCCCAGAAGGATCTTGGTAACTCAGCCTTACTAATCATGGAACGAACCATATCCAATAGGGTTCGATTCCGCCTTTCCGATACACCATTGTGTTGTGGCGTGTATGGAGTAAGCTGAGAGAGAATTCCATTCTATTTTAGGTAATCCAGAAACTCGACACTTAAGTATTCACCATCTCGATCAGATCTTAGTGTCTTGATACTTTTGCATGTTTGTTTTTCCACTTCATTCTTGTATACCCGGAATTTCTCAAAAGCCTCGGATTTATGCTTCATCAAGAAGACATGTTCGTACCTAGAGAAATCATCCGTAAAAGTAATGAAATAGGAATAACCACTTCGCGCATGTGTAGACATTGGACCGCATACATTGCTGTGTATGAGTCCTAAGAGCTCGCTCGCTCTTACTCCGTGTCCAGTGAACGGAGTCTTTGACAAGATTGACAAGTGGCTTAAGACTGATATTCGAACGGATCCAAATATCCCTCTCTATGTAACTTCGTCAACCGTGTTTCATTGATGTGACCCTGTCTATAATGCCATAAGAAAGCCTGATTTGTTTCTGGAGACTTTCTTTTAAGTGTGTTCTGGATACTAAAAACCTGAGCTTGATTCAATACGTATATACCGTCCTCTAATGTACCGGACCCAATCAAAACTTAATTTAGGTGGATGTGCACGACATCTCTTTCGAACATAAAATCATATCCCTCTTTATAAAGCAGGGATACTGATATGATATTACAAGCCAAACTAGGTACATACAAACAGTTACATAGAATCAATTTCTGCCCACTTGTCAGTCCTAGATGATATTCTCCCACGGATTCAGCATCTACGCTCATTCCGTTCGCAATTCTGAGAGACATATCACCTACCCTGATAACTCTATGGTTTCTCAAAGCCTGTAACGAATTACAGATATGAGATCCTGATCCGGTATCTAGTACCCAGGAAGTAAAGTTAATTGACATACAGTTTTCAATCACAAACACACCCGAAGTCGAAGTCACAACATACTTCGGATCCTGGATTCTGGCTTTCCAAGCCCTGCAATCTCTCTGCCAATGCCCCTTCCTATAACAACAGGAACAACCCTCCTTCCCTACCGTTAACCCTGAAACTTTTGCCCTTCCCTGTCCTTCTACCTTACTGACACCGCATATCAGCTTTGTGGAGGTCTTCTCCTTCTCACCCTCGGCTTCCGCCTTGGATGCAGAAGAGGAAGATTCTCCAATAAGCAGAGCGGGTGTCACCCTGGTTTCCTTCAGGGTGTTGGGTTACGGCAGCACCCCGGCCGTCAATCCGAGGCCAAATGCGGAACAAAATTTTTATAACTTGGCGCTACTGCAACCAATCACCCGGACCGTACCATTAACCGTTAACTAGCAATCTAAAAAGAGAGTTCAGAGATTGTACCGATCGATCCATGTCCTTCGGTCTTTAATTCGCTCCCCTAGCTTGTTGCGGCTGTCCCGGTGAAATCCGCTCTCCGATCTCGCTCGTTGAGGAGGCACCACGTCGAAGAATCTTTATACGGGCTCTCGCTTCGAACTGAAGCAACTCGGACATGAAGTTTGCTAGCCGACATGTCCAAGGATGAAGTAGAGAGTGTGTAGAAAATTTGTCTCATGGTACCCAAGTGATTGGGTGGAGGAAAGTTGGAGTTGCCAAGGAGATATCAAGAGTTGTGAGCTTAAGAATTCTTTTCCAAGACCAAGAAAATGTGCTGAGCCAAGAGAATGCTCACTCTGTGAAATGAAGTGGTGAGAAGTTGTGTGATCTTGTGTTGTGAGGAAATAAAAAAAAAAATGGGTACAGCACAAAGAATTAATCCCCCCTTTTTTAAATCAATGCCCGTCCCTCACCACAAATAACCCCCTGCCAGCCAAGCTTGCCAGATTGTAGGGAGCCCCCACTTTCTTCAGCCCATGCCTCAATCAATGGAGCCCATGCTGCCCACTGTGCTCTCGAAATGGGCATCCCCCACAGAGCAAGGATTTCAGTGCAATGAAAAAGTGCAAGGATTTCGGTGCAATGAAAAAGAGCAAGGTCAAAAAGCTCACGATAATTAAACATGGATCAAGATGTTTTAGATGGGAAAAGGAACTGGCAACTCCGAAAGTAATCCCGTAACGAATTACGGGATTACCCCTCAACAGTAAATACACCCGCATTTGTATTCCGAACGAATACAAATACAACGAGACAAAAATATTTCTACACAATATAATACTAGGATCCGGCTTAAACCAAAGCCTACTAGTATTATCCGTCCGAAACATGACACGTGCACAAGTGCACGTGCATATTCGAACCCTGCCATAAATCCATACGGACTCTACAACGTTTCGCCCGAACTTGGGAAACTTTCTGTGGGGGACTCTAATGACTCTTCAATACACTAGCAGTGGGTTTAACCACAAGCACGTCAGTGGTACTAGCTGTACATAACGGTTGCCTATGTATTGAATGAAAGGGAAACTGATGAGCGAACTCATCCAGGAACCCTATTGAGCCTGACAGTGACAATATCCGTACAGTTCGGTCTGTTCGTCTAAGAGTATCGCATATCGAGTCTAGGGGGTGGATAAAGTCAGACCCCTACTAACGCGATAATTCGTGTCGGTATGAAGCCCATCACCACTTGAGAAACTACCGATCCGAATCAGTAATTCTCGATTACCTTGACCAAGGTTTTCTGGTGATGGCCACCCGTGCACTGTGCGACATCAACCCCCAATACCGGGAGAGACGAATCCCCGACGATCCGCTCACTGCCTCCATGTGGCTCGGGACTGTACCCAACTAAAACCTGTTTGCACGACTCCTTTGAGCCGTGGTAGGGTAGTAATTAAAGTACAGTGGGAACTCACACGAGACAAATGACGATCTCAGGTCGACAGACTAATCTGTATACATGTCACCTAGGAAATGCTATATGACAATAGGTATAATACCAACTAGCAAGTTCCCGGCTAGTCCTGTCCGGTGTACTCATAACCGAATGAGCACCTGTATACATCTTAGGTGAACTAACTGACACCAGTGGCTTGTGAGACCGACTACCGCCCCTCGTCGGGGTCTCGAACTGTATACACTAGTCTACTATTGGAGTATCGATGCCCAGTCCCGAAACTCCCATGACTAGGGACACTTTAAGGATGTACTTATAGACCCCAGCTCCCACGTATATGATCTCCATCATACTGCTGGCTGTCAAGCAAGAATCCTATGGGCTCTATCAACATGTACATGATGATAAAGACAAACCAGATAGCATACTATCATCTCGAGTAAGACTGTCCTACTGGTATAGGTCCTCCTTCAATCATTGCAATCACGAGCCTGCGATCCAATAGTTGACTTTGAGGGCACCATATCCAACAATCTCCCACTTGCACTTAAGGCTAATTATTGCGATGTCGCATACTCACAGCCCGTGTAATACCGAACACCCAACTCCTCTACTAATCAGTTTTCACAAAACTCGTTTGTAAAACTATTGCGTTCGAGAAATAGCCTCGGTGAGTGGATCCGTCCTGATGTTTCTTTCTATGTCTCTCTTTATCTCAATTTCACGGAGAAAACCATCTCCCGAAATGAGCAATACCTGTCTTAGAATATGCCTGGATATCTGATGGGACCCAGTTCACAAATGAACTTCAAATCCAGCAAACATCATAGACTGTATCGTCAACTGAATTTAATCAGTATCCTACACCATACCTCCCACAGTATCCGCTTGGACCACCTGTCCAAACTACTGCCCCTCGTCAGAGAGAAAACTATAACTCTGACAGTTACTCTGTCATCCAGGTCACCTTGGAAGCCTGGAATGATAATCGTCTCCCAAAGGAGACGGTCGTTATCATATCCCTAGAATATTTACTTATGTTCTATAGGCTGCTTCCGAACGTTTCTCCAGGATTGGATTAATATATCAACTTATTGCATCTAGTGCAAAAACAACATCTGGTGTGGTATTTGACATCTCATGATTGACTCAATTGCCTAAGCAAGTGATATGCCAATCATGCACACCCCTCTCCCCTTTAGTCTGTAAGACACCTTTATAGAGGGTGACTCCATCACCTGCAGGTTCACCACCATGCCAGGAGTCGTCCATTCTAAATATCTTTAGAATACTGTCTAAGTACCCAGATTGGAAAACTACCCAAATTTAGATCTAAAACTATAGATTTAGTAACCAGAATGTCTGATATTATATCCATATCCTTTGTGGAGAAACCACTGTGTGACAACCATATTATAACCGATCGTAGTATAGGAATTTTACTTCCTACTCTATGTATGTCATCCAAATACCAGGACATCACACCCTACTACCTTCTTAACAAATCCATCCCCTATTCTGATGAAGTCAAAAAACTTATGACTGTCACATCAAAAATTTGATCTTTCTCCTCTATATCTGCTTTAGTCTATAAATAGACATAAGCTACTTGTCCACTACGCTTCCGCTGCTCCCACTGACTACGACAACCCTCTGGCAGAGTCATATACACGTGCACTTCTAAAGCTAGTTTAGAACGACGCTATACTCATCCCCCTGCCGGGTCTCATAGTATAGAACAACAGCAGTGTCAAGTCTGGGTAAACAAGAACCTCCCTGTCACCCTTCTTGAGGATGCCGAAGTACCTCTCGGGCGCCTGAGGTTACCCACCATATCTGCGGAGTGGCTAATGGAATGTCAATCCTGATTGAATCTTTAGGTCCTATTAAATTTTCCGTAATCGTTTGTGGTTCTGGAATCTATTCCAGTTCCACCACATTCCCACTACTGTTTTCTGAAAAAGTCCATTTACTAAAACTGTGGCGAGTCAAGAACAATATAAATATTGATCTTCCTGATAGTAGAAAGTTAACCCTCGTTAAAGCCCGGGATAACCCACAAACAGCCATTACTGAAACATGTCTTGTGTTTATCCGGATTCTGGTTTTAAGCATCAGCCGGACGACTCCCTATACCTTAACATCGTTAAAATATAAATTGATTCTATATATATATCTAATATAGAAACAAAGACACTAATTTAATTTGAACCAGATTCAAATCATGCAGCCGTCTCCAGTGCATGTCAACTAAAAAGAGAGAGGTCGATCATCATTACTCAACTTAGGAGTGCGTCCAATTATGAGTAACCTGAATGAGAAACAAGTTTCTCAAAACCATTACTATCAACTGAATACCTTATACAAGTATCTACGTCTTCGATCACTTTGAAGAATCCTGATACTTGCAGCACATGGTTCTCTACTTTACTCTTATACCTATAACTTCTCAAAACTTAGATCTTGTATTTCTACGAAACACTTATCTAAAAACTAGAGAAGTCATAAGTAAACAGAACTCAGTACGAGGACCAGCCCCTTTGTCCTAATGGGCATTGGACAACATACAATACTTTGTATAAGTCCCCTGAGTTTAATAACTCAAACCTTGTGCATCGTAGGTTGAAAACTGTACCCAGGCGATTTCCTCAAATATCACCAATTACAACGAATTCCGATATAATGAGGATTATCACCTAATTCCCAATAACTTACTCCTACTCATCATCTGTAAAACCATACAGATGTGAGAATCAAATCTGGTAAATACATACCCTGGAGCAAACGTCTAATTGGGAAATCAGTTTTTCTATTAACAATGCACAGTGAAACTGAAACATGAAAATGTTTCGAAGGAGTATCCGGGTATTCCTAGTAATGCCTCTTCCATTATCCAGATTCATGAGTGTAACCGTATATTTCGTTGCCATCTCTCCAAATCCCTTTATTTGTCTTTAGTCATTACCTTCTGTACACCATCGTTAAGCTAAGTGATTTTCTTCCTTCCCTACCGTTCGGCACCAGCATATGGTTTGGAAGAAGACTATCCAATAAGCATAATAGGTGTACTCTCCTAATTATAGGAGTACTCGCAATCTGAGAGAAAGTAAAGATAAAAGACAACTGAATAAACCTTATTCCTATTTCTCCTGAACCAGAATCCATCCTCGAAAAAGTTCCTTCGAGTTCGTATATAACCATACGATGGATTTGTCCAATGGAATTGGATGTTCGTAGTTATACGGGGTGTTCTGGAGAAATACAAAGGTGAAGTAGGAGTAGCGATGAAATACGTAGTTTGGTCGTGAATCATAGCGGTCGCATTTTACGTTGCCCTCTTTCTAATCCCTTTATTTTGCCTTTACTTATTACCTTCTGTACACCCAACTTAGGCTAATTGGTTTTCTTCATTCCCTACCTTTCGGCACCTGCCTATGGTTTGGAAGAAGACTATCCAATAAGCGTAATAGGTGTACCGTCTCCTAATCCTAGGAGTCCTCATAACCTGAGAGAAGGTAAAAGGAAAAGACAACTGAATAATCCTATTCAATCTCTCCAGAACGAGAATCCATCCTCGAATCTGGAACAAATTCCTTCGAGTTCGTATATAACCATACGATGGATTTATCCAATAGAAATGGATGTTCGTAGTAATACGGGGTGTTCTGGAGAAATGCAAAGGGTAAAAGAAGGAGTGGCAATGATGTATGCAACTCAGACAATCCAAAAGCTAGTGTTTTAAGAAAGTTCGGTTAACTTGGTCACTGAGTTATAGTCTAGGGTCGGGTCATGGTTGCAGTTAAAGAGAGAGAGAAAAGAAACACTCTGCGTGCACTCTAACCTGAATGTCTCCCACTGTATTCTCAAATTCTTCTCTAAACCTGAAAGAAGAATTAGTCGGAATCACCCAAGGAGTAAACTAACTCATCAGTGGGAATCGAGATCTAACTATCATTGCGTGATAACTTGATAGAAGCCACTCAAGTTACCACACTCCAGAAGGTATGCGCATGCCTAGCAAGTTTCCTGTATGTTTGAAACTCCCGATATGATTTTTACCCCTAGAACCCAAGTGACCTTGACTGAGCCAACATATCAAAGGGTCCTAGTCAAGTTCAACCCATCATTATCTTGATTGCATTAGACCCACCCGCATGAGTCCTTGACTGATCCAAAATAACCGCACGACTGTCCTAACCAATCGCATATCCATACAACAGAAAAGCACTACATAGCTACCGAACACTACGCCTCGGCTAAGCACGACATACGTAGCACGAATACTAAGCAATACTAATCTGAAATGACGGAGGGCTACGGCTGTTTTTTGGCGAAAAACCTTTAACGTAATGAATTTGATCTCGTTGAAGGAATCCAAGTGGTTTTATAAATATATGGTGGCGAAAAATTTTTGCTAAAGAGGTCACTCCCGGTGAAGGGATCTCGGCTCTTTCCCCGTAGAATGAGGTGCAGGATATTCCAAACTGAATACCACGATGCAAAGCAAAAAGTAATCGACTATAGTGAAGTTATTACGTTGACGCAAACTCCTGCCCAAGGGGTCACTCCCGATGAAGGGATCTCGGCCCTTGCCTCGTCGAATGAGGTGCTGGATATTCCTAACCGAATACCACAATGCAAAGCAAAAGCGTACGTCTGTAATGTCAGGTTTTAAAAAATCTTGGTTCCAACAACATCAGATAATAGGTTTGTTTTCCTTGCATTGATAAGAATCAACGCAGTCCCATCAATTAATCACACCAGAAAAGAACGAAAATAAAATGTACGTATATGCCACCCACATTCGCCACTGGGTCCCGTCATCACCCGTTAGGTTACTTAACTAACGACAGAGCGGGGACTGGACTAGCACGGGTGTAAAACATATACAACATCTACTAGTATATATATCATTATATAATAATCGCTCCAGGCGTGATAAATGCAACATCACAGAAAAGTAATAAGCATCACAGAACAATATAGATAATCTGGGAGCCCCGGGTTTCCTTTGAGCCGCAAATGAAACCCGACGTTCCCCTAGTCGTGTGGATAGCCTGTGCAATGAAAACCTAGACCCCTACGAGTGCGGCAAGTTACCCGCCAAAACCTGAAGCGAGGCAGCCCCCTTCAGCAAAGTGGATGGACCACCCAGCACTTCACAGAATCCGGTAACTTGAGCACCCTCCTTGGGTCAACTTGTACCCCCTACGAGTGCGGCGAATAGCCCGCCAATTCTAGAGTGAATCCCCCTCCGTCTCAACGACATGAGATGCGGGCCCGTTGCCCTCTAGAACCCGGCTATCCGTGCACCCCAACGCGGGGTAATCCTAGTACAGAAAAGAAAATATATACAACGGGTACATCAACCTCAACCCGGTCGTGCCCCAAAAGAATAATATACAAACAGGCAGTGACGGCAGTCCACATGTCGGACGCTCGCCCCGCAATATCAAATGTACAAATAAATCCAAACTGCACTAATATTGCACCAAGCTATCCACCATGACAAATCCGCACTAACACAGCACAACACAGAACATCAACGTGAATGTCACGTTCGCAAACCCGTCTAAAAGAGCTATAGCGATTAGACAAGATTTACCGATCAAATGACATTCACGGTCACAGATAGAAATGTAATGTACTGCTAACTTTAAACAATGTTAAAAATATCGACTTCGAAATGACCCCCGAATAGCCCAAACAAACTGATAAAACTTTATCCAAACTGGGCTAACTAAACAACACCACTGAACAAACTTCCCAGAGACCAGAACAACACCCAAAACACCAACCCCATAGCCCTATGAAAAACCGGCGATGCCGGATGTAGTGAGCTCGGGCTCGGTCAAATTCCGACGGAGGGGGTTCGTCCTTGGGGTGTGTTTTTGTGATCTCCCCAGAAGTCTTCTGCACATGTTTAAATAATTTTTCTGGATACTTTAAAAAAAAAACAGAAGCTGCAAAGTTCAGGGGCAGTGTTTGGGTTTATTTCGATTCTGATAGATTATCATTGTCTAAACAAACTAGATTACGGTTAATGGGTGGCTCTGATACCATTGTTGGGTTACGGCAGCGCCCCGGCCGTCAATCCGAGGCCAGATGCGGAACAAAAATTTTATAACTTGGCGCTACTGCAACCAATCACCCGGATCGTACCATTAACCGTTAACTAGCAATCTAAAAAGAGAGTTCAGAGATTATACTGATCGATCTGTGTCCTTCGGTCTTTAATCCACTCCCCTAGCTTGTTGCGGATGTCCCGGTGAAATCCGCTCTCCGATCTCGCTCGTTGAGGAGGCACCACATCGAAGAATCTTTATACGGGCTCGCGCTTCGAACTGAAGCAACTCGGACATGAAATTTGCTAGCCGACATGTCCAAGGATGAAGTAGAGAGTGTGTAGAATAATTTGTCTCAAGACACCCAAGTGATTGGGTGGAGGTAAGTAGGAGTTGCCAAGGAGATATCAAGAGTTGTGAGCTTAAGAATTCTTTTCCAAGACCAAGAAAATGTGCTGAGCCAAGAGAATACTCTCTCTGTGAAATGAAGTGGTGAGAAGTTGTGATCTTGTGTTATGAGGAAATAAAAAAAAAGGGTGCAGCACAAAGAATTAATCCCCCATTTTTTTAAATCAATGCCCATCCCTCACCACAAATAACCCCCTGCCAGCCAAGCTTGCCAGATTGCAGGGAGCCCCCACTTTCTTCAGCCCATGCCTCAATCAATGAATCCCATGCTTCCCACTGTGCTCTCGAAATGGGAAGCCCCCATAGAGCAAAGATTTCAGTGCAATGAAAAAGAGCAAGTCAAAAAGCTCACGATAATTAAACATGGATCAAGATGTTTTAGACGGGAAAATGAACTGGCAACTCCGAAAGTAATCCCGTAACGAATTACGGGATTACCCCTCAACAATAAATACATACCCGCATTTGTATTCCGACCGAATACAAATACAACGAGACAAAAATATTTCTACACAATATAATACTAGGATCCGGCTTAAACCAAAGCTTACTAGTATTATCCATCCGAAACATGACACGTGCACAAGTGCACGTGCATATTCGAACCCTGCCATAAATCCATACGGCCTCTACAACGTTTCGCCCGAACTTGGGAAACTTTCTGTGGGGGACTCTAATGACTCTTCAATACACTAGCAGTGGGTTTAACCACAAGCACGTCAGTGGTACTAGCTGTACATAACGGTTGCCTATGTATTGAATGAAAGGGAAACTGATGAGCGAACTCATCCAGGAACCTTATTGAGCCTGACAGTGACAATATCCGTACAGTCCGGTCTGTTCGTCTAAGAGTATCGCATATCGAGTCTAGGGGGTGGATAAATTAAGACCCCTACTAACGCGATAATTCGTGTAGGTATGAAGCCCATCACCACCTGAGAAACTACCGATCCGAATCAGTAATTCTCGATTACCTTGGCCAAGGTTTTCTGGTGATGGCCACCCGTGCACTGTGCGACATCAACCCCCAATACCGGGAGAGACGAATCCCCGACGATCCGCTCACTGCCTCCATGTGGCTCGGGACTGTACCCAACTAAAACCTGTTTGCACGACTCCTTTGAGCCGTGGTAGGGTAGTAATCAAAGCACAGTGGGAACTCACACGAGACAAATGACGATCTCAGGTCGATAGACTAACCTGTACACATGTCACCTGGGAACTGCTATCTGACAATAGGTATAATACCAACTAGCAAGTTCCCGGTGAGTCATGTCCGGTGTACTCATAACCGAATAAGCACCTGTATACATCTTAGGTGAACTAACTGACACCAGTGGCTTATGAGACCGGCCACCGCCCCTCGTCGGGGTCTCGAACTGTATACACTAGTCTACTATCGGAGTATCGATGTCCAGTCTCGAAACTCCCACGGCTAGGGACACTTTAAGGATGTGCTTATAGACCCCAGCTCTCACGTATATGATCGCCATCATACTACTGGCTGTCAAGCAAGAATCCTATGGGCTCTATCAACATGTACATGATGATAAAGAAAAACCAGATAACATACTATCATCTCGAGTAAGATTGTCCTACTGGTATAGGTCCTCCTTCAATCATTGCAATCACGAGCCTGCGATCCAATAATTGACTTTGAGGGTACCATATCCAACATAGGGTGCCCTTATCTGGAAGTAAAACTTTCTTTCCCTAGGCGTAAGTAGGAGGTAGGGACTGTAGAATCAAGTTAGCATGTGACCCGTTTCTCAACGTGGTCTCCAGGTCCGTGAGCTCATCAATATAGCTAGTCATTGTAAGGACGTTGTCCCCTACAGATGACCCGACAGCCAACCTCGCTTGAAGCAATTCGTTCGAGGTGTTATATCTTGCGATATGAGATTGCTCTCCATATAAAACTTTGTTATGGAGGAAGATAGAAACTAAGTTCATCTTCTCATGCTGCCTCTGGTTTACAGCATTAACTGAGGCTCTTACGAGACACTTGGCATTCGCACATTCTTTTTCCTTTCTCTTACGGATATCCTTATCCGCGACGGTGGAAACTGGACCTGGGACTGCGGGGCTTGAGTAGTAATGAGGTGATCCAGGTTGTCATAGGCAATGGACATCTGGACAAACCTTAGCCAGTCATTCTAGTCAGATTCAGTCAATTTATTATCTAGATGTAACCTAGTCTCGGTCACAGGGTCGCTGCAATTATAAGAGAGAGAAGAAAACACTTAGCATGATGCTCTTACAAGTTTAGATTGGTTTTTAATTTATCTAAACAGGATGGCTTCCACTGTTTCTCGAATCCTTCCTCAAACCATAAAAGAAGAACTAGTCAGGACTAATCTCACCGTACAATACTTGCTTAACCGTTCAGCCAAGTTAGTGTTGGTACTTCGAGGAAGGTTTTACGACGCATTCGCAAAGTTTCTTAATTAAATAACCTCTTTTCCCTGGAGGCGTAGCCCCGCTAACACTATTCTAGACACCTACTTGGTTTATAGCGTTGATCGTTAAGTAAAAATCTCCCGAAGAGTAGCATATACTCACAGAAGGATCGGGACCCAAATATCATTGTGTGATAATGCTGAAGGAATCCTACCAACATTATCAAACTCTAAATGGTATGCACCACTAGCAAGTTTCGGTTTCTTTAGAAACTCCTGATGTGGATTTTTGCCCCATGTTCTTATGACCTTGACGTTGGCCAAAATATCATAAGTCACATGTAAAGTTCTGCCCATCATTATTCAGGTTAATTTGAACCCACCCATACATACCCTTGATGTTGGCCAAAATGGCAGTACGACTGTCCCAAACCAACACATCTATCTATGCAACAGATGAATATCCAGCAGCTACCAAACACTATGCCTTGGCGTTGATCAAAATACATAGCTTGTACTACTGAATATCCAACCGAAATGACGGAGGGCTACGAATGGTTTTGGCGAAACCGTGAACGTAGTGAACTTGATATAATCGAAAGAACCTGATAGCTTTTAAAAGGAGTGGTTTAAGTTCCGCATTTAAAAGCTTTACTGTTTTGAAAAACCGAGTGGTTTCTTAAATTGTTCCAACGATTCAGCTTTGGGTTGTTTTACTTTGCATTAATCTAATGCAGTCTCATCATTTAACCTATCATTGCAGAAAACAACAAAAATACAACGTCCGCTTATACCATCCGTATTCGCCATTGGGCCCCGTCATCACCCGTTAGGTTACTTAACTAACGACAGAGCGGGGGCTAGACTAGCACGGATGCAAAACATAAGCAACGCCTACTAGATATCATATATAGATATGTACATTCGTCTGACGCAATAATAAACATTCCAGATCACAGATGAACACATTGGATATATTAGGAAGTCCGCATTTCATTTGAGCCTGCAACAAAAGACGGTTTCCACGGTCGTGATGAATAGCCAAACCACACCCTAGACCCCTACAGGTGCGGCAAACTACCCGCCAAATACCCGAAGTGGAACAACCTCCCTCAACAAAGTGAGTAGGTCACTCGGCACTTCAAAGTATCCGGTAGTTTGTGCACCCCACCTTGGGTCTATCCTAGGAGCAATAAACAGTAAATGAAATAATACAACGGTGGCTACAACCTCAACCCGGATGTGCCCCGTGAAATAATATTACAACAAATTACAATTTACATTTGAATGAAATAATGAAAACCCAAATCTCATAACCCCGGCTATTCATCCACGACAATCCAACAAGTTCATATACACAAACCGATATATACCAACATCACAGATATGTGCAACCCCGACTAATTGTCGTATAGCAATTAGTCGACGTTTACAAACACATATAAACAATCACAAAGCTTGTAAAGTAAATACGACATTAGAATTGCGCACGCAATTAGCAAACACATCCAATTTTCCAACACATGAAAGTCACGTGAGCTAAACATTCAAAAGTGATAGTTTTGAGCCAATCCGGGAGTAGAAACGAAATCGAAACGTGCCCGAATCTTCACGGAGGCGAAGGCACATGAAAATACATCGAACATGGGGACTCGAGGGGGTACCCACCGTGCGTGGCCACCTCGAGGTGGCCCCACAAAGTGGGCAGACCCGAGAGCACCAAGTGATGGTGCTCTCGAGTCACCACCTCCCAAGGCCACCAAATGGTGGTCTTGTGAAGTGGTCACGGCCTTTGGTCCCCCTCCCCCGGGCTGTCCCCGGGGTGTGCACGCTCCACCCCGCGGCTTCTCGGTTCAAACCGTGAGCCCGCAGGGTATGCAAACAACTCAAATCCTCACTTTTGAAAACTGTTTTTGTCGACAGTTTTTGTCCGACAAAAACGGCGTAATTCTAATATTGCTACAAGCTATCTTTGGTTTATGAGAGGCTCTGATACCACTGTATGTCTATGTTGCGCACCCCACATGTTCGCGGGGAGGCGGAATGAGCAAAAAATGATTTTTACGTGCTTCGCAACATCAACTAGAACCATGGATCATTCATAAACCCTGGCTAGCACTAATCTATGAGGTTTAACTACTAAGCAAGAATTGTTATATCTCAAGATACTAGTCCTTCTTGTTCTTTTTGTCCTCCTCCTCTTCTTAAGCTCCTTGTAGAGAATGGAAGGCACCTCCTCGTCGGCTCCTCGAAGTAATAGAAGATCCACCCGAGAGTTCCTACTACAAGCTTATACCTCCAAGATGAGGTAACTAAGTGACTTAGAGTGCTAATCCAAGTAACCTAGATGATATAGAAAGTGATTAAGGATTTAATAGTCTTGTTAACCCTAGGGTTCTCAACTCATGATAGGATTAGGGTTAAGATGAAGAAGAGAGAGCTTGAGGAGAGAGAAAGTGTTTGTTATTATGAAATGAATCTTGACTCATTTGGATAATATGAAGCATGAAAAATATCTCATCAAATATCTAGCAACCATGCTTTATTTAATACTTGAGATGAATCATCTCATGAGTCATGGTTCATTTAATGATAATTATACCTCATCTCCTCCACCTCATTTAGTTTAAATCATACAGATTAAAACACAAATGAGTCATCTCCTTCTATAAGCTTCCCGACAAATTACGAGAATGCCCTTCCCATCCGTATTTACGAAAAACATGGATATACTGAGACTAAATTAAATCCCATAATCAAATACTATGATCTGGCTTAAACCAAAGCCCACTAGTATAATCTGTCCGAATATCATACATGCACAAGTACACGTATATGTCCGAACCCTGTCGTAAAACCATACGACCGCTATATCGTTTCGCTCGAAGCAGGGAAACCCTCTGTGTGGGACTCTAAAGACTCGACACTACGCTGGCAGTGGGTTTAACCACAGGCCGCAAGCGGTACTATCTGTACGTAACGGTCCCCAGGTAGATGTCGATAAGAAGGCCGATGAGGAACCCATCCGATCTCCTACTGAGCCTGATGTGACAATCTCCGTACAGTCCGGTCTGTTCGTCTAAGAACATCGCATATCGGGCCTAGGGGGCGGCAAGCGTCAGTCCCCTAAACGCGGTATAAGTCATGTCAGAGTGTAGCCCATTACACTTGATAAACTACTGGAGTACCTACCAGTAAATCTTGCTTGCCCTAGCCAGGGACTTTGCGTAATGGCTCTCCATACACAGCGTGATATCAACCCCCAATACCGGGAGAGACGAATCATGTCTAACTGCCACTGCCTCCAAGTGCTTCGGGACTGCACCCAACTGCTACCTGTTTGCACGACTCAATAGAGCCGTGGTAGGGTAGCAATCTAAGAACAGTGGGAACACACTCGAGGCGAAGTAGCAGTGTCAAGTCAACGGACTATACTGTATTCATGTCACATGGGAACTGCTAACTGACGACGGGTATAATACCAACCAACAGTTCCCGACGAGTCATGTCTGGTGTACTCGTAACCTAATGAGCACCTGCATACTATCTCCAGTACGACGTACTGATAGCTGCGGGACAGACCATCTCCCCTGCTGGGACGAGAAGCGTATACACTAGTCTACTCCGGAGTATCGATGCCCCATCTCGATAATCCTACGACTAGGGACCTGTATAAGGATGTGCTTATAGATTACCCAGCCCCCAGTAGTGTGACTGCCATCACAACGCTGGTAATCAAGCAAAGATCTTAAGAGCTCTACTAATATGTATAAGCGATATGCTAAAAAAACATACGCACATATCTGAGTAGAAACAAACCAAGTAGCATACTACCATTTTTAGCAAGACTGTCAATACAACTGTGAATATCCCAAGCTTCCATTAGTAATATACAAGCCAGTATGATACAATAATGGCCTCTAGGGCATATATACTAACACATGCCTCAATTGGTAGCACTCAAGGACGGGCACCACCGAGCGATTTAGCCGACTCGCAGAGATCAGGCCGAAGCGCCTCAGAGACCTTAACTTGCCAACGGCCTCGTCTTTCAGTTGTTCGGACAAGGGGTTGTAGAGCCCCGACGACGCCCTCCAGATGGAGTACATCAACAGCTGAAGTAGGGGGAGCGCCGGGGGAGTAATCGGCCAAAATGATCCTCGATGTGGCCTATCACCAACTGCACCGTGTCCTCAGTACAGTACTGATCGTAGAGGTACAAGTCCTCAAAGTTTATGATCTCGGGGATGGTGAAAGGAAAGTCCTCCATTTTTACGTTTTGGGCATGGGGAAGGGAGTAATCAACACTCCCTCCGTTTTATAGCCTACGGTCGCCCATTTCACCCGCAACTGTACCGCCACGCAGCAGACATCGTGCTGTTCGATGCGAAATCGAAACGACGTGGCTCCGGCGCTCCGCCTCCTCCACACCTTCATGGCACGTGTCACCCACGACTGTCCCTCTTCCCAAAGTCCTCGCCAAGAGGCAGCCGAGCGGCTACCCTGCTCGGCCATCCCTGGCTGGTAGCTCCCTACCCCACAACGCCAGGGATCAAAGCCCTCGCCAAGAGGCAGCCATGCGGCTACCCTGCTCGGTCATCCCTGGCTGGTAGCTCCCTACCCCACAACGCCAGGGATCAAAGCCCTCGCCAAGAGGCAGCCGAGCGGCTATCCTGCTCGGCTATCCCAGGCTGGTAGCTCCCTACCACGCAGCGCCAGGGATCAAAGCCCTCACTAAGAGGCAGCCGAGCGGCTACCCTGCTCGGCTATCCCTGGCTGGTAGCTCCTTATCCCACAACGTCAGGGATCTAAGACTTCACCAAGAGGCAGCCGAGCGGCTACCCTACTCGGCTATCCCTGGCTGGTAGCTCTCTACCTCACAACGCTAGGGATCTAAGCCCTCACCAAGAGGCAGCCGAGCGGCTACCCCGCTCGGCTATCCCTGGCTGGTAGCTCCCTACCGCACAATGCCAAGGATCTAAGCCCTCACCAAGAGGTAGCCGAGCGACTACCCTGCTCGGCTATCTCTGGCTGGTAGTTCCCTACCCCACTACGCCAGGGATCAAAGCCCTCGCCAAGAGGCACCGGGCAGCAACCCTGCTCGGCCATCCTTAAGGATCAAAACCCTCGCCAAGAGGCACCGGGCAGCAACCCTGCTCGGCCATCCTTAAGGATCAAAGCCCTCGCCAAGAGACACCGGGAAGTAACCCTTCTCGGCCCGTCCTTAGTAGGCCACTCACGGCGCCTCCCGCGCTAAGGATCAAAAGCCCTCGCAAGAGGCAACCGAGCCCGCCCTTGCTCGGTTATCCCTGGCTGGTAGCTCCTTACCCCAACACACCAAGGATCAAAGCCCTCGCCAAGAGGCACCGGGCAGCAACCCTGCCCGGCCCGTCCTTAAGGATCAAAAGCCCTCATAAGAGGCAACTGGGCCCGCCCTTGCTCGGTCATCCCTGTCTGGCAACTCTCTATCCCAACACACCAGGGATCAAAGCCATTGCCAAGTGGCACCGAGCAGCTACCCTGCTCGGCCCCATCCTTAATAGGCCCCTTACGGCCCCTCCCGCGCCGAGGATCAAAAGCCCTCGCAAGAGGCAACCGGGCCCGCCCTTGCTCGGTTATCCCCGGCTGGTAATTCATTACCCTAAAACGCCAAGAATCAAAGCCCTCGCCAAGAGGCAATCGAGAAGCTTCACTGCTCGGTCCATCCTTAGCACGCCTTGTACGACCCTTCCCGCGCTAAGAATCTTAGTCCTCGCCAAGAGACAATCGAGCAGCTTCACTGCTGGGTCCATCCCTTGCAGGACTTGTACGGCCCTTACAACGCCAGGGATCGAAGCCCTTGCCTAAATGCACCGGGCAGCTGCCATGCTCAGTCCATCCTTAGCATGCCTCTCCGATCCTTCCACGCTAAAGAACATGACCTCGCCACGAGGCATCCGGTTTATCTACGTCTGAGCGATCTCCACCTCGACTTCGGGGCCATGGAGATACCGTCTTCCTGCCGGTCTTTGCACACTTGGCAAGTGAACGGATTCAACTCGACGCGTAATCGCTAGACGAAGAACCGACATAACACGAAGGCAGTACTATGCAACTACAAGTGTTTACCGACAAAGGAAAATACGCGCGCAAATACTACTGCAAAAAGTCTTTATTCACAAAGTCAAAACTTTTATAAGGGTATTGTAGGCTCCCCAGCCTTACAAAATGCCTGGAGGCCTAAAAAATTGCCGGTGCAACAAAAGAAAAGAAACAAGAAGACAGGGGGCTTCAGGCCTCAGGGCCAGGCGCAACCCCAGGAAGCTCAACATCTACCACGGCTCGGGCGGCGTCTAGGGGCTCAGCGCCCATCACAGGAGCCTCGGCGTCGCCCTCGCCAGGAATCTCTTCCCCGGCCCTGTAAGTCGACGTTAGACACCCCACATGATGCGGGGAGGCGGAATAGGTAAAACAATCATTTTGTTCAAATTAATATCGACTAACTTTACGGATCTTTGCTAAACCCTAACTAACAACTATCTAGAAGTGCTAAACTACTATGATAGATGATTATACCTCAAGATACTAGTCCTTCTTGTTTTTGTTGTTCACCTCCTCGTCGGCCTCCTCGATGTGATAGAAGATCCACCCGAGAGTTCCTCCTCCAAGCTTTAACCTCTCACTTGAGGTAACTAAGTGGCTAGGATTGCTAATCCAAGAGACCTAGAAGATATAGAAGTGGATTAAGGATCTATTAGTCATGCTAACCCTTGGGATCTCAACACATGAGAGGATTATGGTTAGGTTTAAGAAGAGGAGAGCTTGAGGAGAGAGAGTGTGTATGTGAGAATGAAATGAATTATAACTCAATTCTATATTTATATGAAGCATAATGATTATCAAAAAAATCATATATGATAATTACAACCTGATTGATGATAAATTCTGATTGTATAAATCACATCAAATGATTCCCGATAACGGTTTCATTTGATCGATAAGAGTTTCTTTGTGTCGGTAATTAGAAAATTGAATAAAGTTCACAATCAAAGAATTATATTTGACCGCAATCAATTACGGTGTCAGTTGTAGATCGTAAGCGAGTGCGGATCGTCCATAGGGATTGTGCGATTCGTTATTGTATTTGATTTGCTTGAATTGAAAAGTTAATCGAAAAGAAAAGAAAACATGATTCAAGATTTTATCGATTGATTCAGGTGTCACTAATCTAATCAAGAATCAAGAAACTGATAAGCAATCAAGAATCGGGTTTCGATGATATTTCCAACCAAATGTCAAGAATCTAAATGAGGCTCGTAGGAATCGATCGGATTTATAGACGTGATATAATCTCAAGATTTCGTGTTCTTGTTCTTCGAAGGATTGATACTAGATCGATGATGATCGACGAGAGTTAGGGCTTTCTCGTGAAACTAGGGTTTTACCGTTTAACCCTTGTTCTTTCGTCGATATCATTCACATTCTAGCCTCTAGCAATTTCAAGAAACGATCGTAACTCCCCAATCTCGAGCGATATCAATCAAGAAAGCATCGCAACGAATTGGGTCGTCGATTCTTGAACTTGCTAGGGTTTACAAAACTCGTAGGATTCAAGAATCGATTTAAGATATATTACATCATCATTCTATTGATCGTCTTGACTCCTCGACGAGCGGAGTATTACTCAAACATCACAATAAGAATTACAACTAGAAATTTAGATTGAATCATGATGCAAGAATTTAAAGAAAACAAGATAAAAGAATATCACCTTTTATTTATATCAACAATTTGATTACAGTCGCTCAAGAACTACAAGAGGAAGAACTAAATTGTCGAATTGGCTTCGCTCGGCTCCGTGAGTCGTGGGTCGGCTTGGACCACTTGCTCTGTTGAAGATCGGCTCGGCTCATAAAAGGTTGCAAAGCTTCTTGCTTGATTGGGTACTCGGGATCTTGGCTTTTGATTGGAATTAGGGTTAGGGTTTCACACAAGCCTTCTCACTAGACTTGTGGAAGAAGAAGATGAAGAAAGAGAGTGAATGGGTCTAGATTGGCTACTAAATGAACTAATGATGAATAGATTTAACCCTAGGTCTAGGCTTCTATTTATAGACTTCCCAAACCCTAGGTCTAGGTTTGAAATTACAATTCCCTCCAAAAGTTTGTTGAGGATTTTCTAGAAAGAGTTTGTTAGGAGCTAGCTTAGGGTTTAAGCTAGGGTTTAGGGAGAAGTTTCTAGAATACAAGGCTAGTTTAGTGTCGATCCCAAAGCTTGCTGATCTGGCAGAAGTCTCTGGAGTCTTCTGGAATTTGTTGTGTCATTCTGAGCTGTAGGCATTGAGATAGGAGTTGTGCACCAAAAATGGGGATCTGAAGTGGTAGAAGCGCGGCGGAACCGCGGCAATAGGTGGCTTAGGCCGCGGTTCCGCGGCCATTTGGGCTCCTTGGGGCTTCAACTTTCTTGTGTTGACTTTTGATGTCTTCTTCTGTATTTTGTGATATATTTAATTCCTGAATTCTCTTTACATTAATACCAAATTCCAAATCATTGAGTTGGCGTCATGTTTGATCGGTACCATGTACATTTTGGCCTTTCTTCTGGATTTTCCTGCACATATCTCAAAACAAGTGTTGCGCAATATTGGGATGATGTGATGCCATGAAATGCGGTCAATTTCCATATAAATGCCGGTTTTAGAGTCTAACACATGCAATCTGATATTTTACGACAGTTTTGCTAATATGTGAAATATGAATGCCGAACACTTCTATATGAATGCAAATGATGAGGAAATTGCCGGTTAAAAGATGCAATATTTTCGACTAATCAAATTCCCCCAAACTTAATTTCGATCGTCTCGAGCGAAATTTTTATTAAAAAGAGAAGGAGAAAATAAAGAAAGAGAAAAACTAACTAGCACACTTTCGTAGGCAACACGATTGTACTGAGCATGTGCAACAAGCCTTTAAACCTCTAGGTGTCCCTAGTAGGAGGAGTGTTGTCTCCTGAGGGTTTTCAGCGGATTACACCCACAAAATCCAATAATAAAAGAAAAAATCATGAATATTACATTTAAAGAAAAGAATTGTAAAAGAAAAGCTTCGAAAATTAGGGTTTCCAACTAAGCTAGCTTTTCGGTTGTCATGAGCCCTATCTTAATAGTCATGAAAAGATGTTAGAAATCACGTCCTCCCTCAATAAAACATCGTCTTATTCTTCATTCCTATCTTTCTTCCAAACATCGATCATATAACCCTGTGTGTATGTAAAGACATCCCTACACCCAGAGAATTTAATTCAAGCTATCATACTCTTGCCCATCAGCCTCAGTACTTTTTAATTAATGAATATTTAGATAAGATTGCTCACACACTTTCATGCGACCGTTAATACTTCTTGAGGTACTAACCGACCGATTACTCCTGTGCTTGCTTACTTGGTGTATTTTCCTCGTCTTGCACCACCTTAGGCATAGCAGTGACTCCCAGACCAGTTGGCCTTAGGGCACTAGGTGAAGAAGCACCCTCGCTATACATTTTTTATTGCCCTTGGTGATAACAAAACCAGTGTCCATTTTTCTCACCACTTTATATTTTCTTCATTCATTTTTTACTTTTTATTTCCTTCATACATCGGTTTTAAGACAAGAGCATTTCAAGGTATCCTCTACTATCCCAGGCTTCAAGACGTGTGTAAGTGCGAATAGCAAGGTATCAACGTTCAAAATGTTTGGCTTCCAGAATAGAAACTATTTTTCAGACTTATTTTTATCCTCAGATTAGTGACGTCCTTCATCTTACTAACCCTTGGGACAACGGCTCATAACTACTTATTACTAGTTCGTATAAGAAAACTTCTAATTTTCTTAGTTTTCTTAAATTTTTCTAATCTCATGGATGTAATTTTTCAATATCTAAACTTTTATTATCTTATTTATATACAAAAAGTGTAAATATTAAAATTATTTTTATACTTGAAAATTTTTAAATTTTTATGGGTTTTGAAAATTTCATCTTATTTAAATTTTTATAGATTTTTTTTTTAAAAAAAAAATGTTTTGTGCTTATGCAAATGATGCAAAAAATAAGCACAAACCTCCCCCAAACTTGTTTTCAACAGTGTCCTCACTGTTGCCAACAGCAATATCTACAAAACCTGTAAGTCTGGGAGGAATTATTAGTGGGGGCAAAATATATAAGTGAAGAACTTCCCCCAAACTTACTCTTTTCACTCACCTTCATTTAAAAGATGATGCAGTGATATACAGGATATGAAGGTGAGACGGAAGAATTTTAATCCAAATAAACTGGCTCCTGTAAGAACAGGAGCTCCTCCGTGGGGTCAGTGGAAAAATACGGCTTTAGTCTATGTCCATTTACTTTGAAAAAAGTGTCGTTTTTAACATTTTCTACTTCTACTGCCCCGTGCAAGTATACAGACCGCACAACAAAAGGTCCCTTCCATCGAGATCGGAGCTTACCCGCGTGAAGGTGTAATCGTGAATCATAAAGAAGGACTTGTTGACCAGGTGAAAATGTTTTCCTCAAAATGTTTTTATCGTGAAAAACCTTAGTCCTATTCTTTACAATTACAGCGTTATCATAAGCTTCATCGCGGAGTTCGCTTAGCTCATTAAGTTGCAGCTTCCGAAAGCTGCAAGCAAGGTTTAAATCAAAATTTATTTCTTTAATAGCCCACAATGCTTTATGCTCTATCTCGACAGGTAAATGACATGCTTTTCCAAACACTATCCTATATGGAGGCATCCCTAGGTCGGTTTTAAATGCAGTTCGGAATGCCCAAAGAGCATCCGTCAGTTTGGTCGACCAGTCTTTTCTATTTTTAGCAACAGTCTTCTCCAGGATAAGTTTGATTTGTTTGTTTGAGATTTCAGCCTGCCCGCTTGTTTGGGGGTGATAGGGTGTAGAAAGTCGGTGGTTGATTGAGTATTTCCGCATCAAAGTCTCGAAAGACCTATTGCAGAAATGTGTCCCATTATGGCTAATCATAGCGCGTGGGTGTCCAAATCGCGAGAAGATATTCTCTTTTAAGAACTTAATGACAACTTTCTTGTCATTAGTGCGACATGGAATGGCTTCTACCCACTTTGAGACATAATCAACCGCCATCAGTATGTACAAATTCCCAAAGGAGTTGGGAAATGGACCCATAAAATCTATGCCCCAAACATTGAATATTTCAACAACCAGAATAGGTTGCTGAGGCATTTCATTCCTCTGGGAGATTCTACCCGTGTGCTGACATTGTGTGCAGGTTTTGCAATAGTCAAATGCGTCCTTGAATAAGGTTGTCCAATAAAATCCACATTGCAAAACCTTCTCCGCCGTCTTTCTAGGACCGAAGTGACCCCCACAGGCCTGATCATGACTAAAAGAAAGAACACTCTTCAACTCTTCATTCGGGACACACCGGCGAATGATCTGATCAGGACAATATTTAAACAAATAGGGCTCGTCCCAGTAAAAGTGTTTTACTTGGGATAGAAAACGGTATTTGTCCTGTTTTGACCAATCGCTGGGTATCAGTCCCGTGGCATGATAGTTCACAATATCCCTGAACCATGGTTCATTGGATACGCTCAAGAGTTGCTCGTCAGGAAACGAATCATTGATCGGCAGGGTCACAGGGGAAGAAGAGATGCGTGAAAGATGGTCAGCTACTACGTTTTCACATCCTTTCTTATCTTTGATAACAAGATCAAATTCTTGTAACAGAAGGATCCAACGTATTAGTCGACCTTTTGCATCTTTCTTCGCCAGAAGATGTTTTAAGGCGGAATGGTCAGTATACACAACTATAGGTGAGCCAATTAAGTAAGGCCTGAATTTTTCTAATGCAAATACAACCGCTAAAAGTTCTTTTTCTGTGGTTGTATAATTGATTTGCGCATCATTCAGGGTCTTACTTGCATAGTAAATCACGTGTGGCATCTTTTCGATGTGCTGTCCTAAGACTGCACCTACTGCAAAATCAGATGCATCACACATTAGCTCAAAGGGGTAGTCCCAGTTTGGTGATGATAAAACGGGGGCTGAAGTGAGTGAGTGTTTAAGTGAGTCGAAAGCTGTCTCGCAGTCCGAGTCAAAATGGAAGGTCGTATCCTTGGCCAGGAGAAGAGTTAAAGGTCTAGCAATTTTGCTAAAGTCCTTAATGAATCTTCTATAAAAGCCCGCATGGCCAAGGAAAGATCGAATGTCTTTGACGCTTTTGGGATGAGGGAGGTTTTGAATGACATCTATCTTAGCTTTGTCAACCTCAATGCCTTTCTGTGAAATAACATGTCCAAGAACAATTCCTTCTTGGACCATAAAATGGCATTTTTCCCAGTTCAAAGTTAAGTTCTTCTCTTTGCAACGAGTAAGAACAGCGTCAAGATTCGATAGGCAATCAGAAAAAGAGTCTCCAAAAATCGAAAAATCGTCCATAAAGATCTCCAGAAAATTCTCTACCATATCAGAGAATATCCCCATCATACACCGCTGAAAGGTAGCGGGAGCATTGCTGTTGCGCCACGGCAGCGCCCCGGCCGTCTATCCGAGGCCAAAATGCGGAATCAAAAATTTTCCTTACTTGGAAACTGGCGCTACCGCGGACAATGAAAACCCGGATCGTAACCATTAACCTAATGCTAGCTAACAAGAGATGGGAAGAGAAGTATACCAAGTGATCCGAGTCCTCCGGTCTTCTCTTCATCGTCCCGATCTCCCGCGGAAAGTCCTGTCTCCATGTCGTCGCCTCCTCGCCGGAAGGGCACCACGTCGCCTGCATCTTTTACGGGCTCCCACCTCAATACCGAGGCAACTCGGGCACGAAGCTGGCAAGTCGACGTGCCCAAGATTTGCTGTAGAATGAGTAGTGTAGAGGCTATCTCTCATTTGGGGTTTATGTTGCCTTGGAGGATAGAGGAAGAGGTAAAGAAAATTGGTGCTTACAATTTTCTAGCAAGAAGAAGATGAGATGAAGAATTCCTCACATAACCAAAATGAACTCTCTCATCTTCTTCTCTCAAGTGTGGCTTCTTTCATCTAGTGAGAAAATGGTGGAGGAAAAAACCAACATAAGCAAGAGGGAGGTGAGTGTAGGAAAAAAGAAAGGGTGACCATAACCAAACATCATCATAACCAACTCACATCAAACTCTAATCACCTTTTAGTGATGTAAAGAGAATCAAATGATGGTTGAAAAGAAAAGATGCCATCATAATCAATACATATGCAAGAAAACCCTCCACAACATGTTATTTGCAAACTTGCAAATAACACCCTCCATCGGAAAAGTCCGGCCGGGAAAGAACAAAGGAAAACCGGCCGGAACGGAATGCAAACTGGCAACTCCAGAAAACTGGTCCCATAATAAATTACAGGAAAACCCCGATACTGTGCATACACACCCGCATCTGTATTCCGACCGGATACAAATGCAATGAGACAAAATCTACACTGTACTAAACTAGGATCCGGCTTAAACCAAAGCCGGCTAGTAATATCCGTTCGATCCTGATCCGTGCAATACCGCACGTATCTGATCGAACCTTGCCATATATCTATACGGCCACTAGTACAAACTGTCCGATCCTGATCCGTGCAATACCGCACGTATCTGATCGGACCCTGCCATATCTCCATACGGCCTCTACAGCGTTTCGCCCGAAACTTGAGTAACTGAATGTGTGGTGGACTCTAAAGACTCGTCAATACTATGGCTGTGGATTTAACCACTAGCACGTCAGAGGTATAAGCCAATACGTGACGGGCCACCAGCTATTGACCAAAAGGGACGTCGATGAGCGAACTCATCCTGACACCCTTCTGAGCCTGTCAGTGACAATATCCGTACAGTCCGGTCCGTTCGTCTATGAGTATCGCATGGCGGGCCTAGGGGGTTGGTAAAAGTCAGACCCCCAAAAGCGGTACAAGTCGTGTCGGAGCGTAGCCCAGAACACCCTGAGATACTACTGGAATACCTACCAGTAAATCTCCTGCCTCGGCCGAGGGCTTTGTGTAATGGCTCTCCTAGACACAGCGCGACCTCACCCCCAATACCGGGAGAGACGAACCCCTGCAGATCCGCTCACTGCCTCCATGTGGCTCGGGACTGTACCCAACTAAAACCTGTTTGCACGACTCCTTTGAGCCGTGGTAGGGTAGTAATCAAAGCACAGTGGGAACTCACACGAGACAAATGACGATCTCAGGTCGATGAACTAACCTGTACACATGTCACCAGGGAACTGCTATCTGACATCTGGTACAAGACCAACTAGCAGGTTCCCGGCGAGTCCTGTCCGGTGTACTCATAACCCAATGAGCACCTGTATACATCTTAGGTGAACCAACTGACACCAGTGGCTTGTGAGACCGGCCACCGCCCCTCGTCGGGGTCTCGACTGTATACACTAGTCTACTAATGGAGTATCGATGCCCTGTCTCGAAACTCCTACGACTAGGGACCATTTAAGGATGTGCTTATAGACTACCAGCTCCCACGTATATGATCGCCATCATACTGCTGGTAGTCAAGCAAGAATCCTAGGGGCTCTATCAACGTGTAATAGCGACATGTCAGGTCACCTAAAGCAGTACACGATGATAAAGATAAACCAGATAGCATACTATCATCTCGAGTAAGACTGTCCTACCGGGATAGGTCCTCCCTCAATCATTGCAATCACGTGCCTGTGATCCAATAATTGACTCTGAGGGCACTATCTCCAACAATTGCATAACCCAAAGGGTATGCGACTGTAAGCAAAAGTACCAAAAGGACAAGTAAAAGTGGTTTTATCTTGATCCTTTTTGGCGATGGGGACCTGATTATAGCCTGAGTATCCATCCATAAAACAATAATACTCTCGTCCAGCTAAGCGTTCCAGCATTTGATCAATGAATGGTAGAGAAAAGTGGTCTTTCCTCGTGGCAGCATTGAGTTTTCTATAATCGATACATACACGCCACCCAGTTTGGGTGCGTGTCTGAATCAACTCATTTGCCTTATTGGTTATAACAGTGATGCCGGATTTCTTAGGAACGACATGTATAGGACTCACCCATTGGCTATCGGAGATGGGGTATATAATACCATTATCTAAGCATTTGACGATCTCTTTCATTACCGCTTCCTTCATGACGGGATTCAACCGTCTCTGTGGTTCTCGGGTTGGTCTGGCATCATTCATCACATGTATATGATGTTCAACTATCAAGGGACTAATCCCTTTGATGTCCGCCATACTCCAACCAAACGCCTCTTTGTTAGATCTCAATACCGATAAAAGTGCACTCTCTTGCTCTAATGCTAGAGAAGCGGATATTATAACCGGTAAAGACTCCTTCTCACCTAAATAAGTATATTTCAGATGAGACGGTAAAATTTTGAGATCTAATTCGGGTGGAGAAATGATAGAAGGAGGGATCATTGAGTGATTTTTGGATTTACAAAGAAGCTCAGAGCCTGTGAAAGATACAGACTCGGGTGGAGAAAAGTCAGAAGTGCAGGACTCAAGTGTAGGTAAAGTGTCCTCACTAAGATCTTGTGTAAAGTCAAACAGAGATGTGGTAATGTCATCGAGATCAGTAAAGCAAAGTTCCTCAGCTCCACAACTATCGGGAGCGATCTCATGGACAGAACACACATCTAAAATATGAGCAGAGGGTTCTGATGGCTGACTTCCAACTTTGTAGATATTTAGTTCAATGGTCATATTTCCAAATGATAAGTTCATTGAACCGTTTCTACAGTTTATAACAGCGTTGGAAGTGGCAAGGAAAGGACGACCTAGAATCACCGGAATTTGGCCCCGGGGGTTTGCTACAGGCTGTGTGTCGAGCACAATGAAGTCTACAGGGAAAACAAATTCCCCGACCTTTATCAACACATCCTCTAGTTCACCCCTTGGTTTGGTGATTGAACGGTCTGCCATTTGGAGAGTGCAGTGAGCAGGTTTCAGCTCTCCAATCCCTAATTGCTCATAGACAGAATATGGAAGGAGGTTAACACTTGCGCCAAGGTCTAAAAGAGCACGATTTATGTTTTTACCCCCAATAGAAATCGATATTGTAGGACATCCTGGGTCCTTTCGTTTCTTTGGTAGCTGGGGGATAAAAGCAGTGCTAATATTATTAGCCATGAAGACCTTCTTCGGCACTTGGGTCTTCCTCTTCCTAGTGCACAAGTCCTTAAGAATTTTCGCATAAGCTGGGACTTGTTGAATTGCATTTAGGAGAGGGATATTGATGTTAACCTGTTTGAACATTTCCATAATTTTCTCCATATGAGGACTCGTTCTATTACCCCTTTACCGATTCGGGTAAGGAGCTTTTGCAATAAGCGCTGGGTCCATCATAGGAGAAGGAAGAGGGGGTAGACGAGATCCCAAAAGAGGTGTGGGGACCGTCTGTGGAGAACTATAAGGGTTGAGTTGAGGTGTTGAGCCTAATGGGAAATGGAGAATAGGCTCGCCAGAAGGTGGTGTAGTAGAAGAAAAATGATCAGAAGGAGAAGTGTGTGTGTGTGGAAAGGTCTCAGCCGGGGTGTTGATATGATTTCCAATATTATCAATACCTTCCCCGATATGGTTGTTCAGCACTCTTCCCGATCTCAACGTTGTGATGGCATTTACAATGTAATGCCCAGGATTCTGTAGGGGTTGAGAGGGAAGTTTCCTTTTTTCTCTCGCACTCATTTCGGCTTTAAGGCGTGCGATTTCAGCTTCCATCGATTTGATACTCTCAGCTTGGGACGCTGAGTTTTTCTTTATCTCACTGACGGAAGATCTAACCTCAGTCGAAACCTCTATGAAATTTGATAAAAGTGATTTCATGGTTTGAGTGAATTGAGAGAATTCGTCAGAACAGGACAATTGCATAGGATTAGACTATGCAGGATTGTTGCCCTGGTTTTGGAAATTTTGTGACTAGTAGGGGTGCTGAGTGAGTTGAAGGGGTTGCTGTTGTGGTGGAGGAAGAGCCCTTTGAAAATTATTCGTGTTTGGAACCGTGTTTTAAGATTGGTTTTGGTTCCAAGCGAAATTTGTAAGTCTACGCTAGCGCCCCGGCAGTCTACAGACGCCAAAATGCGGAACAAAACTTTTAAACTGGCGCTATCGTATACTTTAACCCGGATCTGCCATTATTGCTAAACTAACTACTGTAAAGAGTGTAGGAAGATTGTACCGAACGATCCGAGTCCTTCGTTCTTCAACCATCATCCCACGCTCCGTTGCGGCTGCTCCGATCTCGTCGATCTCCGATCTCCTCGTCGAGGTGGCACCACATGATCGGTTCTTTAAACGGGCTCCCGCCTATGACTCGAGGCAACTCGATCGTCAAGTTTGCTAAAAGAGACGACCAAGAATGATGTAGAGAATGAGTAGATGACTTTGTCTCACTTCGTCCAAGTCCGTGGACGATCGGTAAATGAAGTTGCCGATGGAAATGAAATGGAACAAGAAATGAACTATGAAATTTCCATGCATCCAAAACTATACTCTTTTCTTTTTACAACCATAATTTTCTCAAGTGAATCAAGTGAGGGAGGAGAGAGAGGGCCGGCCATATTTATCAAAGGAGGGAGGTGAGTGTAGGAGGGTTCAAGTGGTGACCATAAAGGAAAGAAGCTTATCTTTATCATTAAAGCAAAGCATGACTCATATAGAAACATTGAATCTAAATCCTTAGTCACCATTGCATTAATGATACCATTAATGCACTAATGACTCACTAGCCTCATCATCACTTCTAGAAGCTTCTAGAATGATGACTCACTCATATCAGAAGAAAAGATAAATCCGTCTTTAATCGAATGTTAAAAGACGGCTGATAGAAAACTGGAAACTGGCAACTTCCAAAAGTGATCCTGAAACGACTTTCAGGAAAACCCCGAAACTGTATAAATATACCCGCATTTGTATTACGACCGAATACAAATGCAACTGAGACAAAGATATTATACCTACTCAATATAATACTCGGATCCGGCTTAAACCAAAGCCGACCAGTATCATCTGCCCGAAAACTGACACGTGCGTAAACGCACGTGCATTTTCCGAACCCTGCCATAAAACCATACGGCCTCTACAACGTTTCGCCCGAACTTGGGAAACTGTCTGTGGGGGACTCTAATGACTCGTCAGCACCCTGGCAGTGGGTTTAACCACAAACCGTCAGCGGCACTAGCAATGCGTAACGGCTGCCCACGGACTGACCTCAAGGGAAGCTGATGAGCGAACTCAAGGGAGGCCGATGAGTGAACTCATCCAGAAACCCTACTGAGCCTAACAGTGACAATGTATATACAGTCCGGTCCGTTCGTCAATGAGTATCGCATATCTGCCTAGGGGGCTAGCAACGTCAGACCCCCAATAGCAGTATAAGTCGTGTCGGAGTGAAGCCTCAATACACCCTGAGATACTACTGGAGTACCTACCAGTAAATCTCCTGCCATGGCCATGGACTTTGTGTAATGGCTCTCCTAGACGCAGCACGACCTCGCCCCCAATACCGGGAGAGACGAATCCCCTGCCGATCCGCTCACGTGCCTCCATATGGCTCGGGACTGTACCCAAAAACTACCTGTTTGCACGACTCTTTTGAGCCGTGGTAGGGTAGAAATCAAAGCACAGTGGGAACTCACACGAGACAAATGACGACCTCAGGTCGATGAACTAACCTGTACACATGTCACCAGGGAACTGCTATCTGACGATAGATATAATACTAACTAGCAGATTCCCGGCGAGTCCTGTCCGGTGTACTCATAACCCAATGAGCACCTGTATACATCTTAGGTGATCCAACTGACACCAGTGGCTTGTGAGACCGGCCACCGCCCCTCGTCGGGGTCTCGACTGTACACACTAGTCTACTCCGGAGTATCGATGCCCTGTCTCGAAACTCCCACGACTAGGGACCACAATTAAGGATATGCATATAAACTACCCAACTCTCACGTATATGATCGCCATCATACTGTTGGTAGTAAAGCAAGATCCTAAGGGCTCTATCAAAGTGTAACATGCAATCAGTCACCTGAACATGTACACGACTGATAAAGGCAAACCAGATAGCATACTATCATCTTGAGTAAGACTGTCCTACCGGGATAGGTCCTCCGCAATCATTGCAATCACGTACCTGCGATCCAATAATTGACTATGAGGGCACTATCTCCAACAATCTCCCACTTGCACTCAAGGCTAATATTGCGATGTCGACTACTCACAGCCCGTATGAAACCGAACATCCAACTCCTCTACTAATCAGTTTCACAAAGCCCGTTTGTAAAACTATTGTGTTCGAGAAATAGCCTCAGTGAGTGGATCCGCCTAGAAGTATCTTTCTATATCTCTCTTAATCTCAAGTTCGCGGAGAAAACCATCTCCCGAATTGAGTAACACCTGTCTTAGAACATGTCTGGATATCTGATGGGACCTTAGTTCATAAATGAACTCCATATCCAAACTTCTTAGACTGTATCGATCACTGAACCTAATCAGTATCGGGCAACATGCCACCCACAGTATCCTCTTGGACCACCTGTCCATAATACTGTCCCTCTTCGTCAGAGGGAAAAACTATAACTCTGACAATCTCTCTGTCAACCATATCACCTTTGAAGCTTGGAATGATAACCGTCTCCCGAAGGAGGCTGCCGTCATCAAATCCGTAGAACATGTACTTATGTTCTAAACCTGCTTCCTTATGTTTCTCCAGGATTGGATTAATACAAACTTATTGCATCTAGTGCAAAACCAACATTTGGTGTGGTACTTGACATCTCATGATTGACTCAATTGCCTAAGCAAGTGATCTGCCAATCATGCACATCCCTCTCCCCTTTAGTCTGTAAGACACCTTTAGAGAGGGTGACTCCATCACCTGCAGGTACACCACCATGCTAGGAGTCAACTATTCCAAAAACCATTAGAATATCTGTCAAAGTACCCACATTGGGAAACTACCCAAATCCAGATCTAAAACCATAGATCTAGAAACCAAAATGTCAAATATTATATCCATATCCTGTCTGGAGAAACAACTGTGTGACGACCACAGTACAACCGATCGTAGTATAGGAATTTTACTTCCTACTCTGTGTATGTCATCCAGATACCATGACATCACACCCTACTACCTTCTTAACTGATCCATCCCTTATTCTGATTGAAGTCAAACCCATGACTGTCACATCAAAATTAGATGATCTATCTCCGCTATAACTGCTCAAGTCTATAAATAGATATAAGCATCTTGCCCACTATGCTTCCGCTGCTCCCACTGATTTCGACAACCCTCCTACCGGGTCTCATATCCTGGAACAACAGTAGTGTCAAGTCTTGGTAGATAAGAACCTCCCTGTCACCGTCCTTGAGGCTACCGAAGTACCTCTCGGGTGTCTGAGGTTACCTACCATATCTGCGGAGTGGCTATTGGAATGTCAAACCTGATTGAATGTATAGGTCCTATTAAATTTTCCGTAATCGTTCGCGGTTCTGGAATCACTTCCAGTTCTACCATACTCCCACTACTGTTTTCTGAAAAAGATCCATTTTTTACTAAAACTGTGGCGAGTCAAGAACAATATCACTATTGATCTTCCAAATGGTAGAATATCAACCCTCGTCATAGCCAGGGTCAACCCACAAACAGCCATTACAGAATTGTGCCCTGAGTTATCCAGAGTCTGGTTTTAATCATAAGCTGGACAACTCCCCGTACCTTAATTTCTTTTAAGGTACGAACTATTCTATATCCAATATAGAAACTTTGGCACTAATTTAATTTGGAACCATATTCAATCCATGCAGCTGTCTCCAGTGCATATCAACTTAATGGAAAGAGGCTAATCAGCATTACTCAACTTAGGAATCCATCCAATTATGAGCAACCTGAAAGAGAAACACGTTTCTCAAAACCATCACTATCATCTGAATACCAATCACAAGAATCTACATCTTCGATCTCTTTGAAGAATCCCGATACTTGTGATACCTGGTTCTCTACTTTATTCTTATACCCACAACTTCTCAAAACTTAGACCTTGTATTTCTACGAAACACTCGTCTAAATACTAGAGAAGTTATAAGTAAACAGAACATAGTACGAGGACCTACCCCTTTGTCCTGATGGACACTGGACAACATACAATACTCTGTATAAGTCCGCTGAGTTAAACAACTCAAAACTTGTGCGTTGTAGGTGGAAAACTGTACCCTGGCGATTTCCTCAAATATCACCAATTACAACGAATTCCGATATAATGAGGATGATCACCTAATTCCCAATATCTTACTCCCACTCATCATCTGTAAAACCATACAGATATGAGAATGAAACCTGGTAAATACATACCCTTGGAGTAAGTGTCTAATCGGGAAAACAGTTTTTCCTTTAACAATGCACTGAAACATGAAAATGTTTCGTAGGGGTATCCTGGTATTCATAGCAATGCCTCTTCCATAATCCAATTCATGACTTCAACCGTATACTTTATTGCAGTCTTTCCAAATCCCTTTATTTGTCTTTAGTCGTTACCTTCTGTACACCATCGTTAGGCTAACTGGTTTTCTTCCTTCCCTACCGTTCGGCACCAGCCTATGGTTTGGAAGAAGACTATCCAGTAAGCATAATAGGTGTACCCTCCTAAACCAAGGAGTACTCGCATCTCGAGAGAAGGTGATGATAAAAGACAACAGAATAATACCTTATTCTTTTAAAGGTGAAATAGGAGCGGCGATGAAGTACGCGGTATTGGTCGTGAATGATATCAGTCGCAATTTACTTTGCCCTCTTTCTAATCCCTTTATTTTGTCTTTACATATTACCTTCTGCACACCCTACTTAGGCTAATTGGTTTTCTTCATTCCCTACCTTTCGGCACCAGCCTATGGTTTGGAATAAGACTATCCAATAAGCATAATAGGTGTACTCTCCTAAACCAAGGAGCTCTCGCAACCTGAGAGAAGGTGATAATAAAAGACAACTGAATAAACCAATTCTATTTCTCCTGAACCTGGATCCATCCTCGAAGAAGTCCCTTCGAGTTCGTATATAACCATACGATGGCTCTATCCAATGGAAGTGGATATCCGTAGTAATACGGGTGTTCTGAGAAATGCAAAGGGTAAAAGAAGGAGTGGCAATGACTTATGCAACTCAGACAATCCAAAAGCCAGTATTTTAAGAAGGTTCGGTCAACCTGGTCACTGAGTCATAGTCTAGGGTCGGTCAAAGGTCGCTGCCAAAGAGAGAGAGAGAAAAGAAACACTCAGCGTACACTCTAACCTAGATCAGAATGGTCATCATTTTATCTAATCCGGAAACCTCCCACTGTCCTGTCAAATTCTCCTCCAAACCTAAAGAAGAATCAATCAGGATCACCCGAAGAGTAAACCAACTCATCAGTGGGAATCAGGATCCAACTCTCATCGCATGATAACGTGATGGAATGCATCCACGTTACTCATACTCCAGAAGGTATGCGCATACTTGGCAAGTTTCAGTTTCTTTAGAAACTCCCGATATAGTTTTTGCCCCATGCTCTTATAACCTTGGCGTTAGGTCAAAATGTCATAAGTCACATGCCAAGTTCTACCCATCACTATCTTGTTAATTTGAACCCACCCGCACATGCCCTTGGCGTTAGGTCAAAATGGCAGAACGGCTGTCCCAAACTAACTCATCTATCTATGCAACAATTGAATACCCAGCAGCTACCAAACACTATGCCTTGGCGTTAGGTCAAAATACATAGCTTGAATACTACTGAATACCCAAAAGAAGTGACGGAGGGCTACGACTGGTTTTTGGCGAAAAACCTTTAGCGTAGTGAACTTGATATCGCTGAAGGAACCTGATAGCTTTTTAAAATATAGTGGCGAAAACCTTTTGCTAAAGAGGTCACTCCCGGTAAAGGGATCTCGGCTCTTTCCTCGTGGAATGAGGTGCAGGATATTCCACTGAATACCGCTATGCAAAGCAACTTGTAATCGACTATAGTAAAGTTATTACTCTGACGCAAACTTCTGTCCAAGGGGTCAGTCCCGGTGAAGGGATATCGGCCCTTGCCCCGTCGAATGAGGTGCAGGATATTCCACTGAATACCGCTATGCATAACAAAAGAAAACGTCTTTGCAATAACACTTTTTAAAATTGTTCCAACAACTGTATACAGGTTTGTTTTTACTTTGCGTTGATCAGAATCAACGCAGTCCCATCAATTATCACACCAGAAAAGAACGAAAATAAAATGTACGTATATGCCATCCGCATTCGTCACTGGGTCCCGTCATCACTCGTTAGGTTACTTAACTAACGACAGAGCGGGGGCTGGACTAGCGCGGGTGTAAAACATATACAACATCTAATAGTATATAAACCAATATACAATAATCGCTCCAGGCGTGATAGTATGCAACATTACAGAAAAGTAATAAGCATCACAGAACAATACAGATAATCTGGGATCCCCGAGTTTCACAGAGCCGCTGTTGAAACTCGACGTTCCCCTGTCGTGTGGATAGCCTGTGCAATGAAACCTAGACCCCTATGGGTGCGGCAAGTTACCCGCCAAAACCTGAAGCGAGGCAGTCCCCCACAGCATAGTGAATGGAACACCCGGCACTTCACGGAATCCGGTAAATTGAGCACCCCTCCTTGGGTCAACCTGTACCCCCTACGAGTGCGGCGAATAGTCTGCCAATTCTAGAGTGGGGCCCCTCTGCCTCCCAAAGCCATGAGATACGGACCCGTTGCCCTCCAGAACCCGGCTATCCGTGCACTCCGTCTCGGGGCAAAACCTAGTACAGTAATGAAAAATAGTACAATAGGTACATCGACCGCAACCTGGTCGTGCCCCAAAAGAATATTATACAACAGGCAGTGACGGCAGTCCACAAGTTAGACGCTCGCCCCGCAATATCAAATGTACAAATAAACACAAACTGTACTACCATTGCACACTGCTATCCACCACGACAAATCCGCAACATCACAGCACAACACAGAACATCAACGCGAATGTCACGTTCGCAAACCCGTCTAAAAGAACTATAGCAATTAAACGCGGTTTACCGATCAAATGACATTCCCGGTCGGAGATATAATGTAAGCACTGTAAACTAACGTGTTTAAATTTCGATCGACCAAAGACCAAATATCAAAAAGTGGGCCCCACTGCTTACTGGTGAACAGTAACAAAACCTGGGCCAAAACGATATATACCAAAAATCCCAAAATCCATCAGAGAACCCAATGAGAAAATTCGATGCAGTGATTGAATAGGATGGCCGCGGATCCGCGGCCAAACCATGGGTTTGGCCGCGCTTCCGCGGCTATATAGGGGAATCACTTGCTCAAATTTTGTCGTGTACCTTAGAAAACCCTGCACAGATTTTTAAGACATACAGAATTAATTTTTCAGACCATTTAAAATTAACAGAAACTGTCGGGCTTGTATTTTGGAATTTTCGATTTCCGGTCGGATCGATGTTTTAAACGCGTTAGCACAAGTTAGTATAGCAAAATGGTTAGGCTCTGATACCACTGAAAGTCTACGCTAGCGCCCCAGCAGTCTACAGACGCCAAAATGCGGAACAAAACTTTTAAACTGGCGCTATCGTATACTTTAACCCGGATCTGCCATTATTGCTAAACTAACTACTGTAAAGAGTGTAGGAAGATTGTACCGAACGATCCGAGTCCTTCGTTCTTCAACCATCATCGCACGCTCCGTTGCGGCTGCTCCGATCTCGTCGATCTCCGATCTCCTCGTCGAGGTGGCACCACATGATCGGTTCTTTAAACGGGCTCCCGCCTCTGACTCGAGGCAACTCGATCGTCAAGTTTGCTAAAAGAGACGACCAAGAATGATGTAGAGAATGAGTAGATGACTTTGTCTCACTTCGTCCAAGTCCGTGGACGATCGGTAAATGAAGTTGCCGATGGAAATGAAATGGAACAAGAAATGAACTATGAAATTTCCATGCATCCAAAACTATACTCTTTTCTTTTTACAACCATAATTTTCTCAAGTGAATTAAGTGAGGGAGGAGAGAGAGGGCCGGCCATATTTATCAAAGGAGGGAGGTGAGTGTAGGAGGGTTCAAGTGGTGACCATAAAGGAAAGAAGCTTATCTTTATCATTAAAGCAAAGCATGACTCATATAGAAACATTGAATCTAAATCCTTAGTCACCATTGCATTAATGATACCATTAATGCACTAATGACTCACTAGCCTCATCATCACTTCTAGAAGCTTCTAGAATGATGACTCACTCATATCAGAAGAAAAGATAAATCCGTCTTTAACCGAATGTTAAAAGACGGCTGATAGAAAACTGGAAACTGGCAACTTCCAAAAGTGATCCTGAAACGACTTTCAGGAAAACCCCGAAACTGTATAAATATACCCGCATTTGTATTACGACCGAATACAAATGCAACTGAGACAAAGATATTATACCTACTCAATATAATACTCGGATCTGGCTTAAACCAAAGCCGACCAGTATCATCTGCCCGAAAACTGACACGTGCGTAAACGCACGTGCATTTTCCGAACCCTGCCATAAAACCATACGGCCTCTACAACGTTTCGCCCGAACTTGGGAAACTGTCTGTGGGGGACTCTAATGACTCGTCAGCACCCTGGCAGTGGGTTTAACCACAAACCGTCAGCGGCACTAGCAATGCGTAACGGCTGCCCACGGACTGACCTCAAGGGAAGCTGATGAGCGAACTCAAGGGAGGCCGATGAGTGAACTCATCCAGAAACCCTACCGAGCCTAACAGTGACAATGTATATACAGTCCGGTCCGTTCGTCAATGAGTATCACATATCTGCCTAGGGGGCTAGCAACGTCAGACCCCCAATAGCAGTATAAGTCGTGTCGGAGTGAAGCCTCAATACACCCTGAGATACTACTGGAGTACCTACCAGTAAATCTCCTGCCATGGCCATAGACTTTGTGTAATGGCTCTCCTAGACGCAGCACGACCTCGCCCCCAATACCGGGAGAGACGAATCCCCTGCCGATCCGCTCACGTGCCTCCATATGGCTCGGGACTGTACCCAAAAACTACCTGTTTGCACGACTCCTTTGAGCCGTGGTAGGGTAAAAATCAAAGCACGGTGGGAACTCACACGAGACAAATGACGACCTCAGGTCGATGAACTAACCTGTACACATGTCACCAGGGAACTGCTATCTGACGATAGATATAATACTAACTAGCAGATTCCCGGCGAGTCCTGTCCGGTGTACTCATAACCCAATGAGCACCTGTATACATCTTAGGTGATCCAACTGACACCAGTGGCTTGTGAGACCGGCCACCGCCCCTCGTCGGGGTCTCGACTGTACACACTAGTCTACTCCGGAGTATCGATGCCCTGTCTCGAAACTCCCACGACTAGGGACCACAATTAAGGATATGCATATAAAGTACCCAACTCTCACGTATATGATCGCCATCATACTGTTGGTAGTAAAGCAAGATCCTAAGGGCTCTATCAAAGTGTAACATGCAATCAGTCACCTGAACATGTACACGACTGATAAAGGCAAACCAGATAGCATACTATCATCTTGAGTAAGACTGTCCTACCGGGATAGGTCCTCCGCAATCATTGCAATCACGTACCTGCGATCCAATAATTGACTATGAGGGCACTATCTCCAACAAAATTCGGGTGATTCCTCCAACCCTGATTGTACGTGGAAGAATATGGATCGTTTCGAGGTCTTTGAAATGCGGCATTAGAATGCTCGTGACCTTGAAACGCAGAGTTTAATGGACATTCTTCCGTTAAATGAGACGGATCAGAACAGCACCCACAAACAGTTTTGGGGAGTGACATTGGGTTTAGGGAGGCTGCAAAAAATTTGTGTTCCATAGCGTCGAGCTTTTTTTGCATTGCTGCCATCTCAGCTCGAACACCTATGGACACATCTATTTGGTGTACGCCACCCCTATTCAATGGTTGGGTTCCACTCTCCCACTGTAGTGATTTTTCAGCGAACTCTTCTAAATACTTCCAAGCTTCCCCATCATCCTTGGTCATAAAAGTACCTTGACACATGTTTTCAAGGCTCTGTTTAGTGTTTGGGTTAATGCCCTCATAAATGATTCGGCAAAGCTCCCATCTCAGGATGCCGTGATGAGGACACTGAACCAAAAGATCCTTGAAACGTTCAAAGCATTTAGAGAATGGTTCAGCAGGGAGCTGGGCAAATTGATTCAGTTCGCTACGGATTCGAGCTGTCTTTTGTATTGGGTAAAATTTCTTAAGGAATGCAGCGGCGAATTCTTCCCAATTCGTAATAGAGTGTGTGGTAGTGTTATATAGCCACTTCTCGGCTATATCGCACAATGTAAATGGAAGAAGTCGTAGACGCATAGCATCCACTGAAAGTTGTGACGTACCCATCATTGCGCATACGTTTTCAAATTTGGTAATGAAAACGTAAGCGTCCTCGGTCTCGAGTCCGTGGAATTTGGGTAAAAGGTTGATGTACTGGGGTTTAATCTCAAAGTTATCCCCATTGGCTGGTGGTGTGGATAAGCAGGTCGAAAGAGGACCTCAAAGTGGATAGCACCTCTCTTGGAGAGAGATGCGAGGTGGATTCTGCGCACCAACGGACGGCGGCAGATTAGGGTTAAAGAAGTTTGATGGAGTCGGATCCATCGGTGTGGGTGTGGTAGTGGGTAAAGGAAAGGTAAATGGAGAAATATCGACTTCGGAGTCGATAAAGGGTACGCGGACTAAACGGGCACTAGAATCCCGTGTCCAGCCTATCTTGTACTAAAAAGGGTTAGTACAAGTGGCAGCGTTGACTTATAATTAGGGGTATGAATGAATGCGGTGTTTGCTTTGAAAAAGTGACGGATTTTTGAAAAATATGATGCGACACAACAAATGCAGCACACAAAACCTAGAATCTAGTGGTCACCTAGGTCCGGCTCTAGACCGCTCCTAACTGCCAAAAGACAAGTCGCAGGATAGAATCCTCCACTGCCTCTTTGTCCCCCTGTGGCCAGGTAAGTGCCAGGTAAGTGGGAAGGTACTCCACTACGTAAGTAGTGGGCCTAATTAATAACCACTAGCCTTCGACACACTTGCCTAGACACCACAAGAAAACGCGGATAAGCAATGAATTACCCACGGCCTTCTTCTGTCCTAAGTGAGCGCGACGATCCTTAGAGTCATCTCTAGATATTTTTTAGTTAATGTGGGTCAATGCGGATGCAAGTTTTGCGGTTTTCGGGGCCTAGGAAGGGTAATGAAATCCCCACCTAATTTGGATTTGGCCGTGCCCCTTAATATCCGTATTTAGAATGCAAACAATCAAGAAACAAAATCATGCACAAATTTAATTTTGCAATTTGCGAGCTGCGATTATTTGCAAAGAATCCTGCAGAAAGTTATTAGTTGGAGCTAAAAAGAGGAGAGAGGAGAAGGTAAGAAACTTACAGAGAAAGAATGGTGCAGTGAAGAGATAGTATCACCGCGGTTCCGCCGCAGTTGCAGTCTATGGCCGCGCTTCCGCGGTCTCGTGATGAGATCACTCCACCAAAATTTTCCAGAGAGCTTCTGTAGACTCCCTCAGCTCTCTGGTATATTCCAAAAAATTTCTTCAATTTCCAAACAGCTCTAGATTTCCTTGCAATGAACCACAACAAATCGTTTAGGGTTTGCACGAATTTTGATCTCAAAAATCACAATGGAATAAATCTTTTAATTCAAACTATAATATGAAACGAATTAGCGCGTAATCCCCGGCAACGGCGCCATTTGATTGATGATAAATTCCGATTGTGTAAATCACATCAAATGATTCCCGATAACGGTTTCATTTGATCGATAAGAGTTTCTTTGTGTCGGTAATTAGAAAATTGAATAAAGTTCATAATCAAAGAATTATATTTGACCGCAATCAATTACGGTGTCAGTTGTAGATCGTAAGCGAGTGCGGATCGTCCACAGGGATTGTGCGATTCGTTATTATATTTGATTTGCTTGAATTGAAAAGTTAATCATAAAGAAAAGAAAACATGATTCAAGATTTTATCGATTGATTCAGGTGTCACTAATCTAATCAAGAATCGGGTTTCGATGATATTTCCAACCAAATGTCAAGAATCTAAATGAGGCTCGTAGGAATCGATCGGATCTATAGACGTGATGTAATCTCAAGATTTCGTGTTCTTGTCCTTCGAAGGATTGATACTAGATCGATGATGATCGACGAGAGTTAGGGCTTTCTCGTGAAACTAGGGTTTCATCGTTTAACCCATGTTCTTTCGTCGATATCATTCACATTCTAGTCTCTAGCAATTTCAAGAAACGATCGTAACTCCCCAATCTCGAGCGATATCAATCAAGAAAGCATCGCAACGAATTGGGTCGTCGATTCTTGAACTTGCTAGGGTTTACAAAACTCGTAGGATTCAAGAATCGATTTAAGATATATTACATCATCATTCTATTGATCGTCTCGACTCCTCGACGAGCGGAGTATTACTCAAACATCACAACAAGAATTACAACTAGAAATTTAGATTGAATCATGATGCAAGAATTTAAAGAAAACAAGATAAAAGAATATCACCTTTTATTTATATCAACAATTTGATTACAGTCGCTCAAGAACTACAAGAGTAAGAACTAAATTGTCGAATTGGCTTCGCTCGGCTCCGTGAGTCGCGGGTTGGCTTGGACCACTTGCTCTGTTGAAGATCGGCTCGGCTCATAAAAGGTTGTAAGGCTTCTTGCTTGATGGGGTACTCGGGATCTTGGCTTTTGATTGGAATTAGGGTTAGGGTTTCACACAAGCCTTCTCACTAGATTTGTGGAAGAAGAAGATGAAGAAAGAGAGTGAATGGGTCTAGATTGGCTACTAAATGAACTAATGATGAATAGATTTAACCCTAGGTCTAGGCTTCTATTTATAGACTTCCCAAACCCTAGGTCTAGGTTTGAAATTACAATTCCCTCCAAAAGTTTGTTGAGGAGTTTCTAGAAAGAGTTTGTTAGGAGCTAGCTTAGGGTTTAAGCTAGGGTTTAGGGAGAAGTTTCTAGAATACAAGGCTAGTTTAGTGTTGATCCCAAAGCTTGCTGATCTGGCAGAAGTCTCTGGAGTCTTCTGGAATTTTTTGTGTCATTCTGAGCTGTAGGCATTGAGATAGGAGTTGTGCACCAAAAATGGGGATCTGAAGTGGTAGAAGCGCGGCGGAACCGCGGCAATAGGTGGCTTAGGCCGCGGTTCCGCGGCCATTTGGGCTCCTTGGGGCTTCAACTTTCTTGTGTTGACTTTTGATGTTTTCTTCTGTATTTTGTGATATATTTAATTCCTGAATTCTCTTTATATTAATACCAGATTCCAAATCATTGAGTTGGCGTCATGTTTGATCGGTACCATGTATATTTTGGCCTTTCTTCTGGATTTTCCTGCACAGATCTCAAAACAAGTGTTGCGCAATATAGGGATGATGCGATGCCATGAAATGTGGTCAATTTCCTTATAAATGCCGGTTTTAGAGTCTAACACATGCAATCTGATATTTTGCGACAGTTTTGCTAATATGTGAAATATGAATACCGAACACTTCTATATGAATACAAATGATGAGGAAATTGACGGTTAAAAGATGCAATATTTTCGACTAATCACAACCATGCTTCATTTAATACAAATAATGAATCATCTCATGAGTCATTAAGCAATAAATGCTTCATTAACTCACTTGGATGAATCATCTCATGACTAATTCATTTAATGCAAATTACACCTAAGCTCTCCACCTCATTTAGTTTAATTCATAAATGAATTAAATCTAAATGAGTCACCTATCTTCTAGAAGCTTCTCGACTAATTACGAGAATGCCCCTCCCATCCGTAAAACACGGAAATTCTGAGACTGCATAAATCCAATAATCCAATACTAGAATCTGGCTTAAACTAAAGCCCGCTAGTATAATCTGTCCGAACATCATACGTGCACAAGTACACGTATATGTCTGAACCCTGTCGTAAAACCATACGACCTCTATATCGTTTCGCCTGAAGCAGGGAAACTCTCTGTGTGGGACTCTAAAGACTCGATACTACGCTGGCAGTGGGTTTAATCACAGGCTGCAAGCGGTACTAGCTGTACGTAACGGTCTCCAGGTAGATGTCGATAAGAAGGCCGATGAGAAAACCCATCCGAACTCCTATTGAGCCTGATGTGACAATCTTCGTACAGTCCGGTCTGTTCGTCTAAGGCTATCGCATATCGGGCCTAGGGGCGGCGAGCTTCAGTCCCCTAAAAGCTATATAAGTCGTGTCGGAGTGAAGCCCATCACACATTGAGAAGCTACTGGAAAACCTACCAGTAAATCTCGTTTGCCCTGGCCAGGGACTTTGCATAATGGCTCTCCAAACACAGCGCGATATCAACTCCCAATACCGGGAGAGACGAATCCATTTTAACTGTCACTGCCTCCAAGTGCTTCGGGACTGCACCCAACTGCTACCTGTTTGCACGACTCCTTTGAGCCGTGGTAGGATAGCAATCTAAGAACAGTGGGAACACACTCGAGACGAAGCAGCAGTATCAAGTCAACGGACTATGCTGTACTCATGTCACCTGGGAACTGTTAACTGATGACGGGTATAATACCAACCAACAGTTCCTTGTGAGTCCTGTCCGGTGTACCCGTAACCTAACGAGCACCTGCAAACTATCTCCAGTACAATGTACTAATGGCTGTGGAACAGACCATCTCCCCTGCTGGGATGAGAAGCGTATACACTAGTCTACTCTGGAGTATCGATGCCCTGTCTCGATAATTCTACGACTAGGGACCTGAAAAAGGATGTGCTTGTAGACTACCCAGCTCCCACTAGTGTGACTGCCATCACAACGCTGGTAGTCAAGCAAGATCCTAAGGGATCTATCAATATGTATTTGCGATATGCTAAAAGAAACATATACACATATTAAGATAGATATAAACCAAATAGCTTACTACTATGTTGAGCAAGACTATTAATACAACTGTGAATATCCCAAGCTTCCATTAAGTAATATACAAGCTAGTATGATACAATAATGGCCCCTAGGGCATATACACTAACAGGCCTCGCCCCCGGGGCCGTCCCTCTGCTCGTCATCCCCGCGAGGATATTCAGCTCGGAGCTCGTCGTCAACGAACTCCGGCATCCGAGCCTTGACGGCATCGAGGGCCTCGTGCCAGATGGCGATAGCGGCCGATGCTATGATGGTGTAAAATTGTTCCGACTTCTGGAAGTTCTCTACCGCCTTCGCCGCTCTGAGGTTGGCTCGCTTCGTCCCATCTACCGCCGCCTCCAGCTCCTTCCGGAGGGCGCTCGCCGACTTCTTCATGGTGCCGATGAGCACCTTGGAGTCCTGAAGCATGGACTCGGCGGCCTCGCGATACCTGGCAGCCTCCTGCTTCACAGCCGCCACCTCCTGCTTCGCGGCCGCCATCTCCTGCTTCCCGGCCGCCACCTCGCCCTCCAGGGCAGCGACCCTCGCCATCGCCGCCTCCAGCTCCCGCTTTGAGCTCTCCTCCAGCGAGGAGAGCTCGCCCGCGGCTCGTACCGCCGGGGCAATTTCCTCTTCCTCCATATGGACGACGAGGGCGACGTGCTGGAGGACCTGAAGAAATTAGAAGGGGGTCAGAAAGGAAAGGGGGCACCAAATCTCGCGAATGATGAGACGCTGAATGAAAAATCGAGTAAGGAGCGAGCACTAACCTGCACGGCCTCTTGGGCGATGGCCGCCATTTGAGCTTTGAGAGTCTCCCGAGGGACCATGCCCCCGGCCGACCTCTCCATGTCGGCCAGCAAGCTGTCAGTGACGAAGAGTCCCGAGGTCACCTCAAAACGGAGCTCCCCCTCGTCCACCAAGATCGGGGAGGCCGGGGTCCGTGAAACCGTTCAGGGGAACCTCTTGAGAGACGACGGCAGAGAGCCGGTCTCCACCTCTGAAGCCTGGGCCTCCGGTTCCCGAACCCGCTTTCGGCTCGGCGCCTGGCTGGGCTCTGGGGCACGGCCCGCACTCGAACGCTGGGGAGGGACGGCTGCCGGGGGAACCGGGGCCGACGCCGGACGAGAAGAGCTGGCACCTCCAACCTTCGATCCCTTCTTCGGCTTGCGAGTGGCCGCTCGGAGATGGCTCAAGTTCATAGGTTCTGCACAAGATAAGATACAATGGAATTAGTAACACAAACAAAAATGAAAACAAATGCAAGCTCCTAACTTACCGACGAACTGGGCGGGGCTGAGCCCAACCCAACTAAGGGCCCGCTCAGAAAGCAGCACGTCGGTCCGGGGAATGGGCTCCCACTCCGTCACTCTCACCGCATCGGGATCGTTGGACGGACTTCCCCGCCAGCACCTATCCCTAGACTATTGGTTGGGCACGGGCCAGTCCTCACCCTCCGGCGGCCCAACAAAGAAAAACTTCTTCTTCCAATCGTGGATGGAAGAAGGCAAAACGACGACTCCCGACCCGGCTGCACTCCCCCGTTGTTTCCTAAAGGAGAGGTAAACCCACCTCGGGTCGCCCGCGCGAGTGCCGGGGTGACATTTGTAAATGAGAGAGGAGGCAAGGATGGACAGACCGAAGGGGATCATCTGCAACTTCAAACGGACCAGGAACCCGAGGAGAATCCTCCAGGAGTTTGGCACTAGCTAGCCCGGGGCTAACCCGAAGAAATTCAGCGCTCTAACAATCTCGGGGGAGAAGGGCAGACGCATTCCGGCCTAAAAGGCTTCCAAGTACATGGCAATCTCCTTGCCCCGTACCTGATCTGCCCTCTCCCCCTCCCCGGCCAAACGCAATGTGTAGCCGGGAGGAATATAGAAACGAGTCCGAGCGTTGGCAAGCTCTTCCTAGTGCCTCACCGTAGACGGCACGCCAGGCGCATCCGCGACCTCCACTAAGGGAGCCGCCCCCGTCGTGCGACCCTGGGAAGAAGACCTAACCCTAACTCCCTGGGAGGACTCCGGTCCAGAAGAAGAAGAAGAAGAGGAAGACTCTACAGAGGGCTCCCCAGACTCTACACCAACTACAGCTACAGACTCCTCAGAGGAAGACATCTAACCTGATGAAAAGAAGTCCTCGGAAAAGCAAACGCGGAAATCCCGACCTAAAGAGGAGAACGCCGAGCTAACAAGACCAAAGACGGGGAGATTATGAAGAGGAATGGACCCTCACGTGGACCCCGCCTCTACTTATTTCCACAGGCGTTCTCATCCAACGGCGACAGTCATCTCCCGCCGAAACGGTTCAGTACACTCGACGGCCACGATCGCCCCACCTGTCACACGCACATTGGCATATCCCCTCAGACGCCAGAGGTCTGCGGCCCATCGCGTCAGCCAACCAGCGCCCGACACGTGGACTGTCGCTTCAGTAAACGTACACACGATCCGGCGCACCCTCTTTAATGCAGAGATCTCTCCCATGATCCGCTGGCGTCATCCAGAAAATACAGCAGATTGCCCAGGAACACGCCCCGACGATATCTTCGGAAAGGAGCTCACCTCAGGTGACACGGTAGACCACTCTCGACCCGACCCGTCAGCTGGTCAGGATGAGAGTGGGGGGCTAATGATGATGCTCGATATCGGTGATCTCCCAGATCATGACAAGTGGCAGATGACGTGTCCCAAAGCTCACAAGAAAGGACCTACAGTGGCCGACCAGGCCACTCATGTTCCCGTCCCATAAACAAACGCTGGCTCGCCACCGAGCCCCCTGCACAATTGGCCTCCTCGGACTCCCAGCTCATCTCCGGGCTACCGCAGAGCCAAGATACCTTGGCTCTCCCGCGAGCTCTCCCGCCGAGGTCATCTTCCTCGGTCTCATCGACCGATCAACAGCATCGCTCACAGACGCAACCGCCATCCTGCGAATCTCGCCATGCGCGAGATTCCCGCCGGCCACATCCCACGTTCCACGCCATCACGATCCCCCATTAACGAGCCTTTCTCGCCATTAATGGGAGATCCCGCTCATCACGCGGGCGTGGAGTCGGGAGTGTAACGGCCGGCGTGATTCTCGCGCCTGCCCTGCCTGCTGCCACCGCTATATAAACCCCTTCATCAGACGGTTCAAGTAGGTCATTTTTACTCTACTCGAATTTCCTTTCTAACTTGACCGTCGGAGGGTCATCGGTGGTACAACCACCCCGGGACTTCCTTGCAGGTAGCTCGGCAACAACAACCTCAAACCCATTGAGATCCACACGCTTCGGGAGCCTGCCTCCAGATCCAATCCCAGCCGTCCATCTCCGCCGTCGGCAGATCAACGTAAGGTAATATCTTGGTGCGATCCAGATCGCGTTAACTAGTAAAAAAATTCAAATAACTCTTTTACTTACAGCACTTCATTTGCTTTGGACAACCACTTCTGCAAATGTATCAAAACTTGATAGGTAATAAATCAATGATTCTGAATTGCAGCTAGAATTAGGAGAAAAAAATTGTGCAACAAATCGAAATTTCCACAACATGCTATGCATAACCTTTTATATGAGTAGAGATTTAATTTCGCTAAATTTTACAAGGAAAATGCATAGAAATTTTTTCCCACACCGTGATCATGGGGCCACATGCTAGTTATAATATAGGATATTGGTAGAATGTCTTAGTCTCATATATAAAAGTTTTTCACATAGTTTATCTTTAAATGGAGTTGAGTTTTGTAAACTATTGTTTCATAAAATAAGCAAAATTTAACTCCAAAATACTAACTTTGGCTTGTTAATTTGGCAACCATTTTAGAGTTGAGACACCTGCAATTTTTCAGTCTTAAACTGCAGTTATCTCAGCTCCAATCTGGTCAAGTTTACTATACTCGATTTTTGGAGTTTGGCGCTTGCAAACCATAGTTTACATGTTTACTACCTCCATGATGACGCTCGATATTGGCGACCACCAAGATCAAGACACGTGGCAGATGACGCATCCCAGGACTCAGAAGAAAGGGCCCACAGGGGCCGACCAGGCCCCCTGTGCCCGACCTGCAAGCACAAACCGGCCCTCCTCAGGCCCCCCTACAAATTAGCCTCCTCGGTCCCTCAGCTCGCCCGAGCTGCCACAGGAAAAAAACTCCTCGGCCTCCTCGCTCGTCCCCGAGCCCTCAGCCGAGGCCGTATTCCTCGTCCCTCCGACCAACTCCACTACTCACAAGCGTAACCGCCGCTCCGCGAATCTCGCCATACGCAGATTCTATGCCAACAACATCCCACGTTCCACGCCCTCACGATCCCCATTAATGGGCGATCCGCTCTCTGCGCGGGCGTGACGTCGGGAGTGTAACTGCCGGCGAGATTCTCGCGCCTGCCGCTGCGTGCCACCACAGCTATATAAACCCCCATCACAGAGGGGTCGGGTAAGCCATTCTTCACACTTACGCCGTTACTCTGCTCGGATCTCATCAATAACTTGAGCGTCGGAGGGTCCTCGGTGGTACCAAACCACCCCGGGACTTCTTTGCAGGTACTCGGCGACAGCCTCCTCACCCCACCTTCTCCTTTCAAAACCCATTGAGACCCACACGCAACGAAGGATAATCGGTCAAGTTCACCTCGAGGTCAACGGAAGACAACATCTGATGGAGGCCCGAGAAGGAGCTCCATCAGTTGGGGTCGTCTGTGGGAAAGTTAAATTCCACAAAATACAAAGTTGGCCTTCATATCTCCTCTCTCATGGCAGACGACCATCCTGGGGATCCCAGTACCAGCCGCCGCCTTCCGCTCACCGAAGGCGAGGATGAACCTCCCCACATGACCGTCATCAACGCCCTCGCAGACCGGATAGATCACCTGCAATCCCTCGTGGAGGCCCTCGTCCGCGTCCAAACGACCGCGGCCGGGCCCCAAATCGCTGCTCCTCCGCCTCCAGAAGACTCTGTCCCTGTCTGGACGGCCAACCACCAGCAGGTTGTATCCCCTCGCCACCGGTCCCTCGAACCGGTGCTCCCTGAGGCCCGCTGGGCGCCCCAGGGCTCCACGCCAAGATCCGCCGCCAGGGAGCCTCGCCCCGAGCCTCCTCACGACCCTTACCCCCCTGAGGAAATGCCGGTCACCTCTCCTATCCACGAGCGTGGCCGACCCCACCATGATCGGCGGGAACGCACAGAAGGGGTCCGTCCCGGCGACTCAAGAGATACCCCATCCCGGGACCTGAGGCACCTTATCGAGAGAAACCGGGGCCGCTCCAAGACGCAGTCCGCCCGCAGCGGGGCTCGGGAATCCCGAGGCACTGATTCCTCAAGGTACCACGGTCGGCTCGACGCCCTCGAGAAGAAGATCGAGGGCATGCGCCGAGAAGCTAACTTCTCGAGTGACGGGACTAAGTACGCCTCCGACTCGCTCACGAAGCCATTCACCGAGGGACTGCTCGCCGTGCGCGTCTCCTCGCATAATAAGCCCCCGAAGGTCTCTCTGTTCGACGGGAAAACCGACCCGAAGGACCACTTGGACGCTTTCACCGCGGGAATGAGCTTCCAAGATCACTCCGACGCCGCCCAGTGCAGGGCCTTCCCGGCCACCCTCATCCGCGCGGGTCGGGACCGGTTCCGGGGGCTCGAGCCCCGCTCAATTTCGACCTTCGATGAGATGGCCACCCAGTTCCTCGGCTATTTCGTGGGGAACCGTCGACAGAAGCGCACGGTCGACTACCTCTTCACGGTTAAGAGCGGGGACAAGGAAACGTTCAAGGCCTATATTACCCGCTTCTACAACGCCCTCCTCGAGGTGCCCGAGCACCGGGACGAGACCATCATAACGGCACTCAGATCTGGTCTGAGGCAAACAGAATGGTTGCGCTCCTTCGCTCTGGCTCAACCTAAGACCATGGCCGAAGTCAAGGCGTGGACCGAGCGCGAGGTCCAGCTGGAATCCGAAGTGAATGCTAACCTTCCCCGGGCAGACCGGCCCGACCGGAAGAAAAGGACTCGGGAGGACAGGCCAGAGCGTCAGCAGCCCTACCACCCGAAGTTCCAGGAGTTTACCCCCCTCAACGTCTCCCTCGCGGTGTTGCTGGAGGAGGCCCAGAATGAGGGGTTCTTCAAGTTCCCCCCGGTCCCACGTCAGGCCGCTAAGCGAACCCGGGGCCCCTACTGCGCTTTCCACCGGGTGCTGGAACACGCCACGGAGGACTGCAAACAACTGAGGGACTACATCGAGGAGCTCATCCGGTGCGGGCACCTCGCCACCTACTTAAGGGACAAACGGGTGACCGACCGTGAGCAGGAGCAGTCTCGCCCTACCACCGACCTGACCATCGGCCAGATCATGCTCGTTTTAGCGGACAGCCAGCCCGGGGCTCAGGGAGCCCGGGGCTCAGGGAGCCCCATGCCCTATGCCAAGCGCGGGGGTCGGCAGCCCTTCAGGAGGCTCGGCCCGAGCCAACAAAGTCATCCTTTAACCTGTACATGTTCTTTTTTTTTTTATGCAATGTAAATTCTTCCTAGAATCTACTGTTGACTAAATAAGGATCAATGGAGCATTGCCAAAAAGAAAGGAAATCTTTGTTTATTCAAAAGGTATTATGGGCTCCTCAGCCGTACATGCAAAAAAAAAACTGCTAAGTTACAATAGCGGGGGTAAGGGGTGCAGCGAGCATTGCTCGTGGTACTCGGCGCAGATCTCCGCCAACCGGGGCCGCGCAAGTTCCAGCCTCTGCTCCCGATTCCCCCCGCGGGCGCTGACCCCGAGCCTCAGCTCGTAGCATTCGCGGACGAGCGCCTCCGAGTGTGCCAGCCGGTTCGCGTAGATCAAGCCGAAGCGTCTCAAGGACCGCAGCTTGCCCATGGCCTCATCGAAGAGCTGCTCCGACAGGGGGTTGTAAAGCCCCGGCGATGCCCTCCAGATAGAGTACATCAGTAGCTGCAGCAGGGAGGAGCGCCTTGGGAGCAGCCGACCGAAGTGCTCCTCAATGCGAGCAACAACCAACTGCACCGTGTCCTCGGTGCGGTCGCGGTCATAAAGGTACACATCCGCAAAACTGATGATTTCGGGGATAGTGAACGGGAAATCCTCCATTTTCGATGGCCTATCTGCGAAGGGGGAAGAACCGGTACTCTTTATATAGCCCGCTGTGCAGCCCAACGACCGCCACGCGGCGTCCATCGATCGTTACCCGGTGGAAACGGAGCGACGCGCCACGCGGCGTCCTTCAACGTTACTCGGTAGAAACGAAGCGACGCGCCCATGTCGCTTCGCCTCCCCCTGTATTCAATCCACTAGATGCGCGTGCCGTTTCCCCGACCGTTCCCATTCCCCGCACCTAAAGCCGAACGACCAGGCTGCGCCTCGTCAAAGGTTCAACCCAGCAGCCGCCCTGCTCAAACATCCCCGGCCGGCAGCTTCCCTTCCACAACGCCGGGGGATCAGAAAGCCCTCCCAGAGGCAGCCGAGCCCGAGGTTCCCTCGCTTGGCTATCCCCCGCGGGCAGCTTCCCCGCCACGACGCCGGGGATCAAAAAGCCCTCCCAGAGGCAGCCGAGGCCAGAGATTCTCTCGCTCGGCTATCCCCCGCGGGCAGCTTCCCTGCCACAACGCTGAGGATCCAAAAGCCCTCCCAGAGGCAGTCGAGGCTAGAGGTTCCCTCACTCTGCTATCTTTCAGGGCTTTTATTTCAGGACAAAAGCCCTCGCCAAGAGGCACCGGGCAGTAACCCTGCCTGGCCAAAGGTCCTTGGTGGGCTTCCTACAACCTTATAGCTTTCCTCGCGCCAAAGGCCAAAGTCCTCCCAGAGGCAGTCGGGTCCTTGCCCGGCTATCCCCGGCTGGTAGCTTCCTACCATAACCGACAGGGATCAAAGTCCTCACCAAGAGGCACCGGGCAGTAACCCTACTCGGTCCCCGTCCTGTAGGATCTGAAAGCCCTCCCAGAGGCAGTCGAGCCAGAGGTTCCCTCGCTCGGCTATCAACGGCGGGCAGCTTCCCTGCCACACGCCGGGGATCAAAATTCCTCCCCGAGGCTGCTGGTCCCTTGCCTGGCCATCGACGGCTGGTAGCTTACTACTACCGTCCTTAAGGATCGAAAGCCCTCATACAGAGGACCCGAGCAGCTACCCTGCTAGGTCAAACTCCGGCTCCTACCATCTACGCCAGGGATCAAAAGCCCTCACAAGGACATCGGAGCGGCTACCCCGCTCAACCCCCCAAGGCTGGTAGTCGCCTACCAACAACTCTAAAGAACCAAGCCTTGGAAAGAAGGCGACCAAGCAGCTACCCTGCTCGGCCACCCCTGGCGGGTAACCCCTCTAACGCCGCAACAGATGCATGAAGCCTTAGCGGGAAATGACGGCGCAGCTACCCTGCCCGGTCACCCTCAGATGACGGTCGATACTCTAAATCAGAAACAAATGTCAGGTCTGCCCAAGCCTAAACGATCTCCCACTCGACCTCGGGGCCCAAGGAGATACCTCCTCGGAGATGCTCGTCGGCAAACAACTGCAGTCAGCTCGACGGACGATCGTTGGACAGAGAGCCAACCTGACATGAAAGTACAACGGCGCAAGTAAAAATATCCTAAAGCGAGTATTCTTCACAAACAGATGGCAGAAAGGAAAAATTTATCACAGCTGAAGAAGAAAAACTTTATTACTACTGCCAAACATAAGTTTGTTTACAAAAGGTATTTTATGGCTCCTCAGCCTTACAAAATTCAAAAGGAAAACAAAATGAAGATTGGAGAGCGGGGCTCTACACCTCAGGCCCGGGCACGACCTCGGGGTCCTCAACCTCCACCACTGGGGACACTGGGTCCTCGGCCCCCTCCTCGCCGGGAGCCTCTCCCCCTTGCCCGTCGACGTCCACGAGGGGGAACTCGGCCCGCAGATCCGCGTCGTCGAACTCCGGCATCCGAGACTTGACGGCATCAAGAGCGTCGTGCCAAATGCGAGTCGTGGCCACGGTCAGATCGTCATAAAAGCCCCTCGACCCCTTATAGCTTGCCACGGCCCTCGATTCCGCCGACTTATAGGCCTCGGCCGCCGCCCCCAGCTCCTTCCGGAGGGTCTTCACCGTCTTCTTGAGGTTGCCGGCAAGCACCTGGGAGTCCTCGAACTTGCCCTCGGCGATTGCGGCGGCCTCGCGATGCCGAGCGACCTCCCATTTCCCGGCATTCACCTCGCCCTCCAGGGCGGCGATCCTCGCCGACATCGCCTCCTGCTCCCGTCTGGAGCTCTCTTGCAACGCGGCGAGCTGGCCCACGGCCTCTACCGCCGGTGCTACCACCTCGGTCTCCATGCGAAGGGCGAGGGCCACGTGCTGGAGAGTCTGGGAAGGCATAAAAAGGAGAAGGATCAGAAAATATGAAGATAAACATTAAATCTCACCGCGCACTGGGGGCTTACCTGCACGGCTTCCTGGGCGATCGACGCCAGCTGAGCCTTGAGGGTTCCCCCGGGAACCCGACCCCCGGCCGAGGTCTCTATCTAGTAGAGGAGGCTGTCCGCGACCGACAGCCCGGATAACACCGTGAACCGAAGCCCCCGTTCCTCCACCACGGTCGGCGAAGACCGGCCCCGGGAAGGTCTCTGGGAACTCTTCTTGAGCGTCTCCGAGGGGGAGCCGATCTCCTCTTCCGAGGCCGTGTCCTCCAAAATCAGGGCCCGCTTCCGGCCCGACACTCTGCTGGGACCCGAGGCGGGATCCACAGCCGAGCGTCCTCGGGGCACCGCCACCGGGGCGGTGGGAGCGGGGGCAACCTGCGCCCGGGAAGAGCTGGCGCCCCCAGCCCTAGCAGGCTGCCTCGGTTGGCGCATAGCATCTCGGAGAACGCCGAAGTCCATGGATCCTGCACAAAACAAACACCCCACTTATCAGCAACGCGAGTAAAACATAAAACCAGAAAGCAAGCCTAACTTACCAACGAACTCGACGGGCTAAGTGTTCATACCATAATATTGCATTATTATATTCCCCATTCTTATTCGTTTTATAAATAAACAGGTGCTTTTGACGCATGTCTGCTACATATTACAGGTTACAGGTTCTTGGATCTAAAACAGTGAAAAAGATAAAAGATGATGCAAAAGTGAGACTTTGACCAATAAACAAGAAGACTCTTGATCAAGCCTACATAAGGATCAGTTCACAAAGCAAGATTCAAGACGTCGACACAAAGCGAACGGTTAAAGTTCAATATAACTACTCACTGTGAAGATCTGGAGAATACCTAAAAGACAAATTGAGAAAAGACCTGAAGAAATAGGAAGACTAAAAAGCCCAAATGCAGAACACAAAAATTCAGCATGAGATCTCCTCATTGGGCCGCGGAACCGCGGCCCAACCCTTGATGGGGCCGCGGATCCGCGGCCGTCTAGAAGCCATGTGTCGTAAAAATCTTTCCATAATGCGTGGCGGCTTTGACTGGTCAACCTAGGGGTATTTTGGTAAATTCAGACGTGCGAATCAATTGTAACCTAGGGTTTCCTATCCTCTATAAATAGGAACTCTAAATCATTGTAAAGGCTATGCCTCCCTATATCTCTTTCTATGAATAAAATTTAGAATTCTTTTGGAGAGCATCGATGCCTCTTTTCACTTCATGAATTCAGATCTGACAACCCTGTGTTGATGTTTGGAGAGAGCCATCTGTAAAGTAAGTAGGTAATTTCAATTCTTGCCCTAGGTAATTTTTCATTCTTTGCCCTAGATAAATGTTTTTAAATTCCCTAATGAGCGAGTAGTCTCCTCGCTTGTTAGGGTTAGTTTTGGGGAAGGCTTTTGAGAGATGAGATCTCTCATCTCTTTCTTGCCATTTATATATTTTCAATAGGACTCCATGCATACACGCACACACCGCGCCCTACGGCACCCTATCTCTCGAGGTAGCGGTGATACCGTAGTATAAAGGCCCGGTTGCACGCGTTTTCCATGGAGGTTAGGGTAAGGATCGATAAAGGAAGGACAAGAACCTAGAGGATGGAACACCTTCCCGAATGGATCTAATCCCTTTTATTGATAATTACCATAACTCCTCATAGATCTTCATTTGGGTATAGAAAGCGTTGAGATTTATTTATATTTCCAAACCATTCCTAAACCTAACCCTAGCAAGATTTAGATCTAGATTAATTTAGTTTTTAGATAGATTTAGTTTTTAGATTTAATAATCAATCCGAACACCCATCGGAATTAACTCGTTTGAGCGATTAGGAAATTCACAACATCCCTGTGGACCGACCCGTACTCACCGGCTAGCTACCAAGCGACGTCGTTCTTGATTGCGGTTAATAGATAGTTTTTGAGATCAATCAAATGACGTCGTTGCCGGGGATAGCGTAGTATTTCCTTTTTGCAATTTCGGGTTAATATAAATTAAAAAAAACCATAAAAACTGAAAAATCACAAAAATATAAAAATATATCATCTGTTATTTTTGGAAGGGTATTTTTTTTGAATCTCTGCAGGATCGACGGATCTGGAAAAATCCAGAGTTCGAAACAGAAAAAGATACATCATAACAGAAAGAGGTTGGAAAAGCAGAACAGCTCAATTTTTTTGGAGACCTGAAGCCTCCGTACCGCCGCTAATCCGCCGCGCAAGCGCTCTCCCGCCGAGGTTCCGCAGTCCATCTGCCACGTCAGCGCGCGAATTTTGCACTGTTTGCTCCCTTTTTCCCTCTTCTACCAATCCCCATATATCTTTTGTCAAATCTTCTGCAAGATTCTTTGTGCTTAAAAAAATCTTCCCTTCCAAATAACAAATCTTATGCAGGATTCTTTGCGCCGCGTATAAAATAAAAAAGATTTGATTGCAAGTGATTTACTGTTTTGCATATCTTTAATCGGACTTTAAGGGGCTTTTGACCAATTCAGATTGGGTGGGGATTTCATCACCCTTCCCAGGACCCCAGAAATCACATAAGGCATTTGTATTGACCAAATCTTTAATTAAAAAAAATACTAGACTCGGCCCTAAGGACGTCGCGCTCAATAGGACAGAGGACTAGTTATAGGCATCGACCGTTTATCCTAACCTGACTTTGCGGTGTCTAGGCAAGTGTGTCTAAGGCAAGTGGTTACTTAATTAGGACCACTACTTTTGTAGTGGGGAGCCTCCCACTTACCTGGCACTTACCTGGCCGCAATTGGCGGTGAAGAGGCGGTTTGAGGTTCTATTTCTAGCCCTTTGGAACAGTTAGAAGCTGTCTAGCTGACCTAGGTGACCCTAGATCTAGGCCTGATTGTGCATTTTTGGTTGATCGAAAGTGTGTCTTAGCTCTTTTCTCGAAAATCTTTTTGCAAACAGTTCTAAATAAAGAGAAAAAAGGAAAAAGGTAATTTTTTTTTTAAAAAAAGACATGCAACTTTTATCGCTAAGAAATCCGTGCACCCCAATCTTCTTTCTCTTCTCATTCTTACATCATGGGTACCCCCACATCACAAATCTCTTGCCGAACTTTGGTATCCCGAACCTAATTTTGCTTGATACGTCAATTGTTTCGGTCGATTTAAGGACGACCCCTCCATGCCTAAAATTTCTTTGAAAGATCAAATAGAAGCGTCTAGGAGAAACAGTTCGACTTTGCAATCCACTTTGTATCAACCATCTCAATCTTCACCACCTTCGAACGTTGATACCACTTTTTCAAGTCCTGTTGTAACTCCTAAACCGATGTCCATTGCTGAGCATATTGCTCAATCTCGTAGCCGATCTTTCACTCCTCTCCACACATCCAGTTCTAGGGATCAACAAGTCCATTCACCTTTTTATCCAAATGTTGATCATATTCCGGTCCAACCATCCAATTCCTATCAGTCCTACCCGACTTTCCCACCTTCACTAGACGCTGCTTCTACACATCCAATTGGGAGTTTCACGTATCCAAACAATTTCGAATCTTTTACCGAAACCCCTTCACAACCCATGTCTAGTTTGGAACAGTCGTTGGAAGCTTATATTTCAGCAACAAACAAAATGGTTAGGAATGTGGATGCGTCCATTGCCGCCCTTTTGCAACCGAGTGAACCGGCAGCTAGTTTCTAACTAGCTCCAAATTTTCCAATGCATGAGGAGGCGGTTGGACAGAGTGAGAATGTGAGAGGATTTCCAAATCAAACCTACCCATACCCAATTGAATCTAACAACTCCAATTTTCAAACATGTGTCCAAAATGATGAGTTGTGCGACTTTGTAGTGCTTGATTTGCCAGATTATGAAGAACCCCTTTCGAGTGAAACCACACCTAATCCGTTTGAACTTTACACCTCCACTCTAGAACCGACATTGATAAATATCCATGCTTTTGATGAGGTGTCAGAAAAAATTGATTTTCACTTGATTGAGGATATAGACGCCGGGAATATTTTGGATGATGAACCCGTCGATTTGATTGAAATTTTATGTCCAAGTCATCATCCCGAGTCATTAAATGTTTCTCCCGAACTTCATATGCGTCTTGATTTTGATGATAATGGCATGGATAAGCTAAATATTGAGGAGAATTATGAGGATGGTATTGAGGATCATATTGAGGTTGAACCATTTTTGTTTGATGTGTCGGATTTTCCAATTCATCCTCCTGAACCTTTAACTGTTATATCACCCTCACTCCTTTCCATCGTTCCGACCACGCACAAGATCACACTTGAAGACTGTGAGCTTGAAAACTTTTCCTTTGAATCTGACACAGTTCTCACAGCCGATGACACTTACGAGTGTTTCACTTTTTCGGACGATGTTGAAGTCTCACCGCCCGAGTTTGAGTCCTTTGAATTTTCAGATAAGTTAGTTGAACCATCAGACTCGGTTGCTTACAGTCGTTTCGAACCATTGATGGAATCTTTCAAATTCGAGACAGTTTACTACGGTGAGAATGAGCCTATCCCTAATTCACTCCCTTTCGTCTGTCCTATCGTTCCAACCGTGCAAGAGACTGTTACGCCTTCATCTCCATTACCGAGTTCGATGTACCCATGTTTTCTTGTGAATCTTGAGGAATTTGACCCCATTTCTCGACGGGTTTATAGGTCAGCACAATCGCTTTTAACACATCGGTCATCACAAATTGCGCTAATTTACTCACTCGAGTTACACCCTCAAGATCGTACTCCACTTCTTTCTCTTTTCCGCCATTCTTCTCCTCCGCCGAGACCATATTCCACTTTTCTTCCCACACGGTCTCGTGTGCTTCTCATTTCCTTTCTTTCCACTCCATTCTTTCACCAACATGACCATTACCACGATAAGATTTTTGAATGGTTGGTGCTAACCTTTGGCTTGTGTAAGGCCAAGCTTGAGTTTGGGGGGAACCTTGTTGTATATATATTTTTGTTTTTCTTTTAACAATAAAAATAACAAAATGAAAAAAAAAGAAAAATGAAAAAAAAAATTATAAATAAATAAACAAGGGAGTGCCGACAATTTTGACCCTCTTGGTGAAGCATGACAGTGAGGACACTGTCAAGTTTAAGTTTGGGGGTATGCTCGGTATGTCTTTTTCCTTCGCATTCATATGTACATTTTTTGCATTTGCATATTTATTTGAAAACCCATAAAAATTGAAAATTTTTGAAAAATTATAAAAATTAATGTATTCAATTTTGGCTGTATTTGACTTAAGTTTGACAAATAGGTTAACTGGCTAGGAACAACTACATCTTAGACTTAGTAAATTAAAAACCCTAAAAATAACATTCCTTAAAGTTTAACGGTTGAAAGTATATGTATTTGTAGTTTATTTAGAAATAGGCAAATTTTGAGTTCACTTCTTGGGCTAAGTTAAAACAAAGGAAAAGTATTGATATTTTTATTATAGTATGAGTTTGAAAAATAATTCCTAGCTTAAGTCTAGATTCTGAAAATGTATACCCTAAAAATTGCACCAACACGCACCTTGAAACTTGGAATAGTAGAGGAGACCTTGAAATACTCTTGTCTAAAGTCCTTAGTACGAAGAAAATAAAAAAAAAAGTGAACAAAGAAAAAAAAATGAACACTGATTTTTGTGATTACTTAAGGCTGCATTAATGAAAAAATATTTAGCGAGGGTGCTTCATCACCTAGTGCCTTAGACCAACTGATTTGGGAGTCACTGCTAAAAGCCTTAGGTGTTGCAAGACTAGGAATTACGCTTTAAAGTGCAAACGCATCTTGTAATCGGTCGTTGGTACCTCAAGATGTATTAATGATCGCATGAAGAATTCATTTTCTTTCCCCGGACCGATGACTCGATGTGTAAGCTAAATTCATTTAAAAATTCACCAATTAAGAAGTGCTTTGGACAACGGACGAGAGTATGATTGCTTGATTTGAATTTCCAAGTGTATGGGTGATTTATACACACACGTAGGGATATGTGATTGGAGTTTAGATGAGAGAAAGGAGTGAAGAATAGAACTTGTATCTTTAATAGAGTTGATAGAAATTCCTAAGTGGAGATGGAACCCTAGAAGGAAAACTTAAGAGATGCCGAAAGATAAGTAGGCCTGCAGAACATATATAACCTTAAGTTAAATGATGAGAAAGTGTGAAGAATATGGGTGGATAATTTACGAGTTGAAGATAATAGAATTCCTTGTTAGAAACCCTAATTGGAGAACAAAAGTCGAAAAGCCTAATTGATAGGATTTTGTGGGTAGTATCCGCTGAAAACCCTCAGGAGACAACACTCCTCCTACTAGGGACACCTAGAGGTTTAACGGCTTGTTGCACGAGCTCAGTGCAATCGCGTTTCCCTGCGAAAGTGCGGTTAGGTTTTTATCGAGAATAAAAATAAGTTTGCTCGAGGACGAGCAAAAGATAAGTTTGGGGGTATTTGTTCATACCATAATATTGCATTATTATATTCCCCATTCTTATTCGTTTTATAAATAAACAGGTGCTTTTGACACATGTCTGTTACATATTACAGGTTACAGGTTCTTGGATCTAAAACAGTGAAAAAGATAAAAGATGATGCAAAAGTGAGACTTTGACCAATAAACAAGAAGACTCTTGATCAAGCCTACATAAGGATCAGTTCACAAAGCAAGATTCAAGACGTCGACACAAAGCGAACGGTTAAAGTTCAATACAACTACTCACTGTGAAGATCTGGAGAATTCCTAGAAGACAAATTGAGAAAAGACCTGAAGAAATAGGAAGACTAAAAAGCCCAAATGCAGAACACAAAAATTCAGCATGAGATCTCCTCATTGGGCCGCGGAACCGCGGCCCAACCCTTGATGGGGCCGTAGATCCGCGGCCGTCTAGAAGCCATGTGTCGCAAAAATCTTTCCATAATGCGTGGCGGCTTTGACTGGTCAACCTAGGGGTATTTTGGTAAATTCAGACGTGCGAATCAATTGTAACCTAGGATTTCATATCCTCTATAAATAGGAACTCTAAATCATTATAAAGGCTATGCCTCCCTATGTCTCTTTCTATGAATAAAATTTAGAATTCTTTTGGAGAGCATCGATGCCTCTTTTCACTTCATGAATTCAGATCTGACAACCATGTGTTGATATTTGGAGAGAGCCATCTGTAAAGTAAGTAGGTAATTTCAATTCTTGCGCTAGGTAATTTTTCATTCTTTGCCCTAGATAAATGTTTTTAAATTCCCTAATGAGCGAGTAGTCTCCTCGCTTGTTAGGGTTAGCTTTGGGGAAGGCTTTTGAGAGATGAGATCTCTTATCCCTTTCTTGCCATTTATATATTTTCAATAGGACTCCATGCATACATGCACACACCGCGCCCTACGACACCCTATCCCTCGAGGTAGCGGTGATACCATAGTATAAAGGCCCGGTTGCGCGCGTTTTCCATGGAGGTTAGGGTAAGGATCGATAAAGGAAGGACAAGAACCTAGAGGAAGGAACACCTTCCCGAATGGATCTAATCCCTTTTATTGATAATTACCATAACTTCTCATAGATCTTCATTTGGGTATAGAAAGTGTTGAGATTTATTTACATTTCCAAACCATTCCTAAACCTAACCCTAGCAAGATTTAGATCTAGATTAATTTAGTTTTTAGATAGATTTAGTTTTTAGATTTAATAATCAATCCGAACACCCATCGGAATTAACTCGTTTGAGCGATTAGGAAATTCACAACATCCCTGTGGACCGACCCGTACTCACCGGCTAGCTAACAAGCGACGCCGTTCTTGATTGCGGTTAATAGATAGTTTTTGAGATCAATCACTAAGCCCGGCCCAGCTCAAAACCCTCTCGGACAGCAGCACGTCGTATCGAGGGATGGGTTCCCACGACGCCACTCTCACCACGGCGGGGTCATCGGACAGGTTCCCCGGTAGACTCTTCTCCTTCGACCACTTGGTGGGCACCGGCCAATCCTCTCCATCGGGAAGGGAGACGAAGAAAAACTTCTTCTTCCAGTCGTGAATGGAGGAGGGCAAGGCCACGACCCTAGTCCCGGCAGCGACCCCGAGCCGCTTCCTAAAAGTAAAATAAACCCACATCGGGTTGCCAGCTCGACCGTCGGGATGACTCTTAAGAGCAAGGGAGGAATCAAGTAGGGAAAGACTGAATGGAATCGCCTGCAGCTTCAGGCAGATCAGGAACCCAAGGAGGATCCTCCACGCGTTCGGCACTAACTGGCCGGGAGCCATGCCGAAGAAATTCAGAGCGGCGACGACCTCAGGAGAGAAGGGCAAGCGCATTCCGCCCCAAAAAGCTTCCAAATACAGGGCAATCTCCCTGCCCCATACCTGATCTGCCCTCTCTCCTTCCTCGGCCAGACGAAGCGTGTAACGCAGGGGAATGTGGAAGCGAGCTCGAGCATTGGCGAGCTCGTCCTCATGCCTCACCCAGCACGGGGTGTTGGGGGCTACATCTACCGCCTCCTCCCTGGAGGCGGCCCCCGCCTCACGGCCTCGGGGAGAGGGCCCAGCCCCTGCTCCCCGAGGGGACTCGGACACATCTAAAGGAACTCTAACATCTACTCCTACGATGTGTACTGATTCTACAGGGGAAGACATCTAACCTGGGAAGGAAACTCTTCAAAGGTCGGGAACGAGAGAGGGGAGACGAGCGCCGAGCAGCTGGGGCTTGAGAATGAGGAATATGAGAGAGTAAGGGCCCTAGGGCGGGCCCCACCCGTATTTATTACCGCATACGGCCTCATCCAATGGCGCCCATCGTCTCCCGCCAAAACGGCTCCTTGCGCCCAGCGGCTCCGATCGCTCCACGTAGCAGCCCAGTGATTGGTCGCGTCCCGTCAGACGCCGCAGACCTGCGCATGTCACATCAGCCAGTTAGCGCTCGACACGTGGATCGTTGCTTCGACTGCAGAGTGCACGAACCGGCGCACCCTCTTTAAATGCAAAGATCTCGCCTCGATTCGCTAGCGAAAAAGACAACCGACGGCTCGAGGACTCATCCCGGCGTAACCCTGAGGAGTAGCTCACCTCGGGGGGCCCGGCAATCCACTCCTGACCCGACCCGGTAGCTGGACGGGACAAGAGTGGGGGGCTAATGATGACGCTCGATATTGGCGACCTCCAAGATAAGGACACGTGGCAGATGACGCGTCCCAGGACTCAGAAGAAAGGGCCCACAGTGGCCGACCAGGCCCCCTGTGCCCGACCTGCAAGCACAAACTGGCCCTCCTCAGGGCCCCCTGCAAATTAGCCTCCTCGGACCCTCAGCTCGCCCGAGCTGCCACAGGACAAAGACTCCTCGGCCTTCTCGCTCGTCCCCGAGCCCTCAGCCGAGGCCGTCTTCCTCGTCCCTCCGACCAACTCCACCACTCACAAGCGTAACCGCCGCTCCGCGAATCTCGCCATGCGCAGATTCTACGCCAACAACATCTCACGTTCCACGCCCTCACGATCCCCATTAATGGGCGATCCGCTCTCTGCGCGGACGTGACGTCGGGAGCGTAACTGCCGGCGAGATTCTCGCGCCTGCCGCTGCGTGCCACCACCGCTATATAAACCACCATCACAGAGGGGTCGGGTAAGCCATTCTTCACACTTACGCCGTTACTCTGCTCGGATCTCATCACTAACTTGAGCGTCGGAGGGTCCTCGGTGGTACCAAACCACCCGGAGACTTCTTTGCAGGTACTCGGCGACAGCCTCCTCACCCTACCTTCTCCTTTCAAAACCCATTGAGACCCACACGCAACGAAGGATAATTGGTCAAGTTCACCTCGAGATCAACGGAAAACAACATCTGACGGAGGCCCGAGAAGGAGCTCCATCACTCCGCTTTAAAATGAACCACGGTTATCCTAACTTTGTATCCAAACACACACGCAGGTTGTAAGCTGTTTTAGCCAGACCTTACCTCATTTTCAAAGTGAAAAAAAGGCATTTATTAATTTGCCACTCATGTGAGTTGGCCATGGAAATATCTAAGTTGGTTAACTCTATAATAATTAAGAGCAGGTAAACAAAGGTCATGAAGCCACACAAACTGTCTCACTCTCACCCATCACAAGCAGATAAGATATTAAAAAACCAAACAAAGAGGGGGAAGGGAAAGCTTAAATAATAAATAAGTCTCGACTGAGAAAAGCTTCCCTCAACTCATGAGAAGCTGAAATGGGAGGAGGCTGCAGCAGCACTAGGTCTTCTTCCCATCACCTTGTCACCTCTGATAGCCAACAAAAAGAGTTGGTGCCCTTCAATTTTGGGCCTGTTCCAACTCAACCAGAGGCTTCAGAGGCTCTCTCTGCTCTTCAGAGGTAGCAAATCAAACCTACAATTTGAGTTTTCACCTTTTAGATCCATAAAAAATATTAGATTTTATTTCCTAATCATAGGATATTTCATTTTAATTATTTTCCAAGATTTAATTAAGATTTATTAGTTAGGGAGTGAACTAGATAGACTATGTTTTTAGAATATTTTGTTAGAGATCTAGTGAGTTAATTGATTGGACTTATTTGGATCGCTATTTAAGAAGCCCTAGTGTATCCTACTAGTTGATCTAGGGTTTAACTTCCTGTCCAACAGCACGATAGCTCTTCCTCCACACGGCTGCTGTGCCATTAGGGTTGCATCGTGATGCGGATATTCAGATAATACATCCGGATCCGAATCTGAATATTTTTTTTATACGGTTATGATTTTTTTTATATACAGCGTAATACAAATACGAATATATATTTAAATATCTTTCTGAATACAAATACGGATACCGTTTTAGCAAAAAATTATTGGGGTATGGGTACGGATATCGGGATATATTATTTCGAATGATGATATGGATAGCCGCAGACAAATACAAAAAAAACATATCATTTTGAATTTATGTTTAGTTAATAATGCTTGGTTAAAGAATTTTTATTATAAATTTTATATGTTATGCATTTAAGAGAATATTTTGACATATTATTTCATCTTCCAAAATAAGCAAAATAGGCTAGTCATATGTGTATTGTATTTGTTAACATATTTATCAATGTATATAATATTCATCTGCATGCATATTTGTCTTTATTAAATATTGTAATTACTCATATTAACTAAGTATTCAAATTCATTTTCAAAATGTGTTAATTACATACGTTCATATTATTTCCATCTTGAATCTTTTCGTACCCATATTCGATTTGTATCTGTATCTGTCTCTTTAATACCCGCTTGATATCCATATCCGATATTATCAAATACATATATATGACTTTATATTACCGAACTATACTCTACCGTATCCAATATCCGTCACTAAAAAATAAATACGGATATGGTAATGCTCATATCTACTATGTATCCGATCCGAATACAACCCGGATTATCCAAGCATGGAAAATAATAGCGGGGACCCCTAATTTAGATTACAGGGAACAACTTCACATTTACCCCTTGTTTTTTACCAAAATTTTTTTCTCACGTTACCCTTGTGTTTTTTGTTATATCAATGTTTCTATAATAGTTTGTAATTAATACAATGAGATATAGCTCGGTTGGTATGAGCACTTCCTGATGGAGGCCGTGATCTCTCTCAGATGTTGTCCTCCGTCGATCTTGTGGCCAGCGAGGCTGAAGGGCTGAGATTTGTTACAGAAGATTGAGCCGCGTGGATATCAATGGGTTTGCTGGTTGATATTGATGCCGAGCTACCTGCAAAAGAAGTCCTGAGGTGGGAAACCACCGTAGGACCTCCAACGATCAAGTGCCGAGGAATATTTAGACAGAGTGATGGCGTATTGGAATGAGTTCGAGTTACCTGAATCATCTGGAAGAGGGGGTTTATAGGGACCACATGAGGGCGAGCCGATGCGAGGTCCTCGCCATCAGTTTCGCCCACACGTCACGTTCGTATTGATGGCGAGATACGCTCATTAATGGCAAGATATGTTAGCATAGGATGCGGGACGTGAATCGGAGAAGATCTCGTCGTGGCGAGATACATGGAGCCGTTACGAGGACGCTCGTGCTCCATGCTCCCGGCCAAACAGGAACGCTGAGAAATATCATCTATAGGATAGCTCGGAGACGAGCAAGGAAGCCGAGGAGGATCAGCTCTATGATTGCTCGAAGACGGGCTATTGGTTGATTGTTAAGCGAAGAGGAAACGTACTCAGGGGAGGCCCCCTAAAGGTCGGATGCTACCTCATCTGCTATGTGGGGAATCCCCACTTACGAGTATCATCATTTACCCCCCACTCCCGTTCCGGCCTATTTATGGGTCGGATCGAGAGTGGTCTGCTCGATCTTCTCCGTTCAGCTTGGTCCGAGAAATCTTTGTGATAGGTTTTCCGGGAACGACATGGCGTTTGGCGGTTGTGTCTATTTGATTCTCGAGTCCACATGGCGTCCAACTGGATGGCAAGCTGCATGTTCTCGATTTTCTTCTTGAGAATCTCGATTCACTGCTGGTATCCCGAGAATTCTCCATAATCGAAGTTTCTGTTGTCTCTGCTTCGGGCATAGACGAGGGAGCGGTTTCGGCTTTGCTCTATCACGTTCCTCAGATTCTCGGGTTGGATTCTTCATAGCTCTTCCCGGCGAGTGCCATGTGCACGGTCTCGATGATTACGGTGATGTCGGTCTTCCTTGAAATCAAGCGACCTGACCGACGTCGCCTCGGAGGGTGAGAGAGCGCGGCGAGCGTTGAAACGATAGTTCGGTTGGTTCTGAAACCTCGGTGTTGGACTGTTCGGCCGTTTCGTGATGAGAGCTTTGGATCCACAGCATAGCCGGGTAGGAAGCTGCCCTCCGCGGATGAGCCGAGCAGGAGACTACTCAGCCGTCTCGAAGCAAGGGCTTTAGATCCGCAGCATAGCCGGGCAGGAAGCTGCCCTTCGTGGATGAGCCGAGCAGGAAATTACTCGGCCGTCTCATGGTGAGGGCTTTTGGATCCGCAACGTAGCCGGGTAGGAAGCTGCATTCCGCGGATGAGCCGAGCAGGAGACTACTCGGCTGGCGAGGGTTTCCATATCTACGCCTCCTTGATTCTCAGGATCTCGGCGCCTATAGTGGGTATCTCAAGATACCCACGTCTCTCTTAGAGTTGTCGTTCAACCTTCTTTGACCCGTATGGGAGGGAGCGACCCAGTAACCGGACGCCACATGGCCGTGCCTTATCGGGAAGATGCGATATTCCGTGATTTGTGTTGTGGCGTGGAAAGATCTCGATTGTTGGGAAGATTTTTGTTGAGACTATAAATAACGAAAGCATGGCCCCTCCTTAGGTACCCATATTGATTTCCTCTTAGCCGTTTTGTCCCTTTCTGATGGCAGGACACGTGTACACCGTTCGAGACATCGTGTCGCAAGACGATGTATATTAATACGAACTTGATCGTTCTGAGGTCGTATGAGACCGTGATAGGCCGTCTGGAGGGCCACTGTGGGCGTTTACTACCCCGTTGATCCCCTCTCCTGCAGGTGCTTATCTACGCGATATGGAGGTCTTCCCCGGGTCTTTACAAGGCCTTTTCCCCGCAGGCACTGGAGGAGGCGATCAACAAGATGCGCACGACCCATGAGCTTGGTCTAATCTCGAAGAGCATGCGGGATCGCTCAACAGACATTCTTCTCGAATGTTTCCAGCAGAGGTTGATTGTGGTATCGTATTCGGCGACGGGAGTCCCCGGCGGATCCGTAGCTCTCGGGTCTATGGGTATCGATAGAGGGAGTGGGCGAAGGCCGCTTGGGCTCGGTTGTAGGAACTCTCCTCCGAGTATCATCGTCAATACTTTCTTAATCCCCTTTCCCATTTGCTGTAATAGTTAAGGAGCACGTGCATTTTTTTCTTATTCCGTAAGGCTGAGAAGCCGATAATACCTCTTAATAAATTTTCTTTTGCTTAAGTTCCTTTCTTTGCTCACGATTGAAAAATATCGATCTTCCTTGTTTGTTTTTCGAAACACAGGTGGATCTTTTCTAAGTGTAGGTGGATCAACGCTTTTCCCCCAATTCTTCGCATCGGAGCCAAAGTGAGGAGGGCGGAGCTAAACTTAGGTCGGCTGCTCTTTAAGCGCGCCAGGACACTATCCTGGGACACCTTCCTTGCTTCCGAACCGGGATGGAGATAGCCTGTGGCCGGATGCTATAGGGCCCGTATTTTGTCGGGCAGGAGGCTATCCGTTTTGAATGAGCACGGCGGACAGGAGACTGTCCGCCGGCCTTAAAGCCGAGCAAGAATCTACTCGCGTGAGGGTTTAGCTTAGAAACTTCAGTTGACATAAAAAGAAATTTTATTACTCGAAAGGGTACGAGTTTACCTATACAACTTAAGCTTTTCGGTATTATATGGCCGAGAAAAGTCACGCCCCCAGGAATCCTGGAGACGGTAGGCTCCGCCGGGCAATGTCTCTGTTACAAGAAATGGCCCGTCTCACTTCGGGAAGAACTTATGCAGCTTCCCTTGGTCTTTGAATTCGTTTCGACATAGGACCAAGTCTCCTGTCTTGAAAACTCGATGTTTAACCCGGGTATTGTAATATCAGATGGTCTGCTGTTGATACGTGGCCATCTTTATTTGCACCCGATCGTTTTTCTCTAATAAGATGTCTAGGTTATTTCGAAGCGCTAAGACGTTAGCCTCGTCGTCAAAGTGCTCAACTCGATAATTGGGTAGGCCGATTTCTGCGGGGACCATTTTTTAGTTATATGTATGCCCTATAGGCCATTATTGTACATGTGATGTATATTGTAGTGGATGCTTGGACATATATAGGAAGGACTTTCTTGCTCGACATGATAGTATGCTATCCGGTTGCTCTTTATCTTAACATGTACACTTATTGTCTCTCTATTACATGTTGATAAAGCCTTTAGGATGAGTACTTGACTACCAGGCTATGATACAGATCATACTAGTGGGGCAGAGGTAGTCGGTAAGTACATCTTTCAATTGTTCCTAGTCATGGGAGTATTGAGACAGGGTATCGATACTCTAGAGTACACTAGCGTATACGCTTCTTGACTCATATGATGGGTGATATATGAACCCACATCCATTGGTGTTTGACATCAGAGATGGTATACGGGTATTCAGTGGAGACTGGGTATACTGAACGGACTCGCCGAGAACTCTTAGATGGTATTATACCTATCGTCAGATAGCAGTTCTCTGGTGACACTGGTACTGGTTAGTCTGTCGACCCGAGATCGTCATAGAGTCTTGTGTGATTTCTACCGTGCTTTGATTTCCACCTTACCACGTTCAAGAGATCGTGCAAAACGGTGGTTTTTGGGTACAGTCCCGAGTCATATGGAGGCAATGAGCGAAAGGAGGGGATTTCGTCTCTCCCGATATTAGGGGTTGATGTTGCGCTATGCTTGATTGGCCATAACAGAAAATCCCTGGCCAGGGTTGCTGAGATCTACTGGTAAGTGTTATCAGTAGTTTCTCGAACCGTTATAGACCTTGGATCGGCATGACTTATCAGGCTATTGGGGTCTGACGTTATACCACCCCCAGGCTGTGATATGCGACATATCTGATGAAGAGACCGGACTGTACGGTAGTGTTACTGATTGGATTCACAGGAGTATGAGCGGGCTTGCTTGTTGATCTTCTGATCGCTCAATACCCGGGTGGCCGTTACGTTTAGTAGACCGCTTGCGATTTGTGGGTGACTGATATGATCACCACTTACTGCCGGCGTATTGACGAGTCTTTAGAGTCCTACACAGAGATTTCCTAGCTCAAGCGAAAAGAAGTAGGAGCACATATGTGATATGTGCGGGCCCGAGATTAATACGAGTATGTGATACCGTATTCTATTCTCGCGATATATGATATCGGTCGGTTATATGTGATATAGCCGGGCTGTCGAATCAAGTGTTGGTTCGACAAGTTGATACATTTGATATTAGTCGGTTGTATGCGATATAGCCGGATTATTAAATCAAGTGTTGATTTAATAATTTAATGTATAATTATATATTTGATATATTAACTTACATTAACTAATATTAGCTCACTTAAAATTCTTTTTCTCACTAGTGTACACTTAGTATATATGTGATATATATTAATGTACATCTTTTGTGTCATGCTTGATGCCACATGCTGCATGGGTGTATGAGACTCACACCATGCTTATAATAATGATAAGGTTTTATTTATTTAAAGTAAATCAAATTAGTTGGAATTTAGTCACATGGTTGAAGCTTGTAGAAGCTTGTGGAACCATTGACCAAGTGCACTAATTTTGTTTTACTTGTAGATATTTATTAACCTAACCATTATTGTTTAGCCATTGTTTATTCTCTACATAAGTTAATGTATGACACTAACTCACCCATGGTTGCTATTCTCACTCATTCATTCCATTCACACTTCATCTTCTTCCTCATCTCCAAGAAGCTTTCTAGTTTCATGAGAGATGAAATATAGTGAGAAAATTATTTCTAAAGTGAGCAAAATTCCCACTTCATCAACCTTTTCTCTACTAACCATTTAGATTGGGTTGTTTCTTCACCAAGTCCATCACTTAGTGAAAAGGTAGCTTGAGTTAGTGTCTTCTCGACGTAGATCATCTTCGGCCTCGAAGACTTTAAGCAAGCTTGTTCATTTCACCTTGTGGAGCCTCACTAGAGTCCGGGAGATCACTACTTGGAGCGAAGGGACTACTACACGGAGCTATTGAAGTGAAGGACTGGTCTATAAAGGTTGTATTTCTCGTTCACTTTGTATGCAAAGTTATTTGCATGTTGTATTGTTTAATTCTCTAGTTAAGATTCTAGGATAGGGTCTTTAGTACGGTAAATTTTTGAAATTGGTATGGACGATGCCTCTCGAAACCTTGCTGCCGCCCTAGGGAACCCAACACCATTGCCTCAGTGCCGTAACAAAGGCTAAACGGGGTTTCTCCCATGGGTGTTTTTCTCGACGTTCGTAATGCCCACAGTACCCAAGGTAGTTCCTCGACCTAGCTGTCCTGTCTTCCTTCCAGACGGGCTCTGAGCCCCCAGATGACGCATCAGTTTGCTACCCCGGCTTGCCCGTTGCATTAGGGATGCGCGACCGCAGAGAACTTCATCAATATGTGATAGTCGCTGCAAAATTCTATGATTTTGTCATTTTCGAAGTTGGTTCCGTGTTCGGTGATGATGCACCTCGGGATTCCAAATCGGGAGATTATATTATTCTGTAGGAATTTTACAATAGAGGTGGCATCCAATTTCCTGATCGACATGGCTTCTATCCATTTTGTAAAATAGTACACGGCGATAAGGATGTATTTGTGTCCACCCGTGTCGGTGAGGAGTTGGCTAACCATATCCATCCTCACTGTGCAAATGGCCAAGGGGAATTTAGTGGCGTTAATTCAGTGTTGGGTAGTCGAGGGATGCTGCAAAGAGTTGGCAGGTCTTGCACCTTCTGATCAGCTTTTCTACGTCTTGGTGTATAATCGGCCAGTAATACCCATGCAACAGTGTCTTTTGAACTAGACCGTAGAACCTTTAATGTGCCCTCTCCGACTCCTTCATGTATCTCTCGGAGGACTTAATCTGCTTCGTCGGGATCAATGCATCGGAGTAGAGGTTGGGTGTACGACTTTTTGTATAGGTTTCCTTTGTTCCACATGTAGTGACGAGCTTTCATACGGAGCCGGCATGCCTCGACCCGGTCCTCAGGGTTTTCCCCAATCCGGGATATCCCCTTGAGTAGTATAGATCCGGTGTATTACTTCTCCATCTTCCACGTTGGGCCGTGGCAGGGCTTCGAAGAGAATGTTTCTTTTGTGATTGGTCGAATAAGAAAAGCCGAGTTTGCTTAGCGCGTCGGCCTCGGCGTTCATACTCCTGGCAATTGTTCACCGCCAGAAACGGAGACGAACCGGGATGGGTCGTCTTACCTGAATCTGGGGGCAGATGCTATTTGGATTTACCCGTCCACCTCTCCGAAAATACCAAGTTGATTTATGGCACCGTATATCGGAGATTGTAGCGGACTTTATCAGATTCCCCCTCGTTTTATGAGGGGTTTTGATTGTGGGGACGCTCTTCCTTGCAGGCGCAAGTCCCTGCAGTTAATTACGTTACCGCATCGCGATAACCGCTTTCTCCTGCTCCGAAAGTTCACTTCGTGTCGTATGTGTTTTTGTTTGTTTTGGTTGCCCGTAGATTGTATACGGAAACTAGTTTGTGTCATCGCCCATAGGGCGTGGATTGGTCCAAATCCGTATATTTTTAGATTTAGGCTTGGTTTATTTAAGGACCATTAATCTAATTTGAGATTAAGGCCGACTTAAACATATGAACATTTGGGTCCAATTATTTTAGTTTAAGGACATCAAGGTCCATTATTGTCATGTTTGAGGTGAATATTAGTTTAGGGACATTTCGGTCCTACATTCCCATTTTGGGGATGAATATTAATTTAGGGACATCTCGGTTCATTATCGCCATGTTTGAGGCGAATAATTAGTTTAAGAACTTCTCGGTCCGACATTTATCTTGTGCGCACGCGTATTTGTTACATGACGAAATGAACAATATTGATATGGAATGTGCCCAATTTGGGGCACGATCCGATTTGAGGCATGCACGTCAATTTGAAAGTGTATCAACGAAAGAAGTTGTTGGTCGTCGGGACCCGCCATCTCTCTGAAGACGTTGAGGAATTACAACGACATGTATCAGAGGTATGAAGAGATGTACCCTTAAACCAAATCCCGTATTTGAGGGAAAAGGGGTTGTGTACTTAAGAATTTTGTGTCATATTTGAGACCTTGGAAATCAAGAGCATATGGGCTCGATTGATTTAAAAAAAACAAAGAGATTTAACTTTAGGAAACTTGGCAAATTTGGGCTGAAATTGAGTTTCCATAATTACCTAAAAGTGCTAAGCACTGGGAGATACATCGTTCACGTGTGAAACACGTGAAGTGCTGGATTAGTGTTAAGCACTAGAGTCCCGTGGCGCTCACGTGTGAAATACGTGAGGCGCTCAGATATGAGCGTTGCCCCAATCAGTGCAAAGTACTTTAGTCATTTTGACTAGTCACAGAGTGCTGAGCATTTTACATGATACTCACATGGGAAGCACATGAGTGCTGATTGTTGGGTTTTATTTGTTCAATTCCCTTTTTTTTTACACAAGTGTTGAGCACTTGGGCTTGGCTCACGTGTGAAGCACATGAGACGCCAAATCTTGAGTTTCCAGGAGCGTTTCACGTGCGTTTCACGTGACTTCTTTCTTATTTGGTAGCTACCCAATTGACACAAAGGAGTTTTTCTTTTCTTTTCAGACGCTCACGTGGGAAACACTTGAGGCGGTTTTAGCTTTGTTTTTGCTTATTTTAAGCACTCACGTGGGAAACACGTGAGGCAGTTTTAGCTCTGTTTTTGCTTATTTTGATCACCCACGTAGGAAAAACGGGAGGCTCCATAACAGTGTTGAGACGTCAAGTTATTCTTATTTTTTTCAGAGATATTTGATCTCTGTTAATGACATTTTTAGTCATTGATGATCATCTTGGATCATCATTATTGTTTGTATTGAAGAACTAAGTTCTTTTTGTAGGGTTAAACCGTAATTCTTGGAGGAATTAAATTCTCATATGCTCCTGTTCTTTCCCCTCTTTTTTCTTTTTAACTTGGTCTTTTTCCCCCAAAGTCTTGAATCTGCAGAACAAAATCCCCCTGATGAGAATTAAATTCCCAACTTGTGGGGAGATTTGCAGCTAGAGGAAAAACTAAGTTCTTATGTGAAGGGTTAAACTCTTAGATAGACAACGGAGAGATGATATGATCTCTGTGTTTATTTACCTATACTTTCAACGAGGAAAGTCTTCTCCTTTGAGAATTAAATTCTCTTCTCTCTCAAGACCTCACTCTATTTTTTTTACAGAGGCTTGTGGAAAATTCTTTCTTCTGTGGGTATTCTTTTTTCTCTATCTTCTTACTCCTATTTATAGGAGAAGAAAAAAGATCAATTTATTAAGAAAATCTCTGATTGAGAGATCAAGATTGATTTCATAATCAATCAAAAATGATCTTTCAGATCAATTGGTGAATTTTATTCACCGTTGGATTTTTAATCCAAAAGCTCTCTGTTTAACAGAGAAGTTTTCTTATTTTTTTAACAAGATCAGAAAATATTTTTCCTAATATAGAATTTTATTCTATCAGATGATCGATGGGTGATTTTATAATCGCCGTTAGATCTTTTGATCTAAGGATCCTCTGTTTAACAAAGAAGATCTTTCTAGTTTGAGAAAGATCAAGGAGATATTTCCCACGTAGAATTTAATCCTATCAGATGGTTTAATTTGTATTTTATCGCAATTGGATTTTAAATCCAAGATTCTCTATTAGAGAAAAAACTTTCCATATTAGAAAGATCAGGGAAAATATTTCCCAAATAGAATTTAATTCTATCACATAAAATCAGATGTGAGTATTTTAAAATGGGGGCGCTCACATGCTTTGCATGTGAGCGCTGTCAATTTATGTGGCAAGAGAACTCACGTGTTTAACACGTTATCCTTAGCATAGGTTTTAGCTTGTTTATTTTCATCGCTCATATGGTTTGCATATGAGCGCTCACGTGTTTAACACGTGGGGACTGTTTGGCCTATCAATTATTTGATTGCAGCGCCTATATGCTTGCATATAGGCGTTCACGTGTTTAACACGAGAGGATTATTTAGCCCATGAGTTGTTTTAACTGCAGCGTCTATATGCTTTGCATATAAACACTCACGTGTTTAACACGTGAGACTTATTTATCCTATCAATTGTTTGATTGCAGCGTCTATATGCTTTGTATATAGGTGCTCACGTGTTTACCACGTGAGGCTTATTTAGCCTATGAGTTGTTTTAACTGCAACGCTTATATGCTTTGCATATAGACGCTCACGTATTTAACACGTGAGGCTTATTTAACCTATGAGTTGTTTTAACTGCAGCGTTTATATGCTTTGCATATAGACGCTCACGTGTTTAACACGTGAAGCTTGAGTAGTGGGGAATTTTCTCCCCCTTTCTCTTTTTTTATGAGGGAACAACAATCTTTTCTACTTGGACCTTGTCGAAATTTCTCCAAAGTCTTTTTACCTCCGCTGGGTATTTCATTATCAAGGGTTCCCGAGCTTCGAAACGTCCGATCACCTGGTCGACGACTAGCGTGGAGTCGCTGCGGATCTTGATCGCCTTTAGCCCTATCTTGGTGGCGATTCGTAGCCCGGCAAATAAGGCTTCGTATTCTGCGGTGTTCAACGCCTTGAAGCCAAGTCTCAGAGAGTACTCCATCTCTGCTTCATTCGGACCACAGATGATTAATCCGGCCCCATTCTCTTTCTCTGTGGAACAGCCGTCCACATAGAGTACCTTGTCCGAAATCGGGCCGAGCGTCTCCTCAACTGAAGGCCGTGGTTTAGGGCATCGTGTCGGCGCTCCGTCCTTATTTGGAATTGTGCATTCAACCACGAAATCGGTTAGAGCCTGTTCTTTGATAAGCTGTTTTGGTCGGTACTTGATGTCGAATAGAGACAACTCCCATTTCCATTTTTCTAAGCGGCCCGACGATTCGGGGGAACCGAGAATATTCCCCAAGGGTCGTTCGGTGAGAACGATGATCGTGTGAGTCTGCAAATAGTGCCGGAGCTTCGTAGAGGTGACAACGAGCGTCGGGACTATTTTTTCTATGGCCGGGTATCTGGTCTTTGCGTCCTTGAAAATGTGTCTGACGTGGTAAACCGGTCTTTGTATTCCTTCAAATTCTTTGATGAGTACGGAGACGACCAGATACAGTAACAACTCGCCCCCCTCAGCCGGTCAGGTGAGAAGCGGGGGGTCGCCAGATGCGCCTTGAGCTGCTCGAAAGCAATCTGGCACTCCTCGGACCATTCGAACCCGGAGGTCTTCCTTAAGACTTTAAAGAAAGGTAGGCATTTTTCTCCGGATCTGGACATGAAGCGACTCAAAGCAGCCATCCTGCTAGTGAGCTGCATGATATCGACATTGCTCCTGGGTGTCGCCATGTCGATGATGGTCATGATCTTCTCCGGGTTTGCTTCCTCGGTAAGTGACCATGAATCCAAGGAATTTTCCACTCATGACGTCGAACGCATACTTGGCTGGATTCAGTTTCATTTTGTACTTTCGCAAGACATCGAATGTCTCGCCGAGGTCCGTATTATGTTCGGCTGACCGGGCGGATTTCACGAGCATGTCGTCGACGTAAACTTCTATGTTTCTTCCAATTTTTGGTTTGAACAACTTGTTGACCAGCCGCTCGTACGTTGCCCTGGCGTTGTTTAGGCCGAACGGCATTACCCTGTAGCAGTAGACTCCTCGATCGATGGTGAAAATGGTTAGCTCTTTATCGGCCGGATTCATCTGGATTTGATTATAACCGAAGGTGTCCATGAAGCTCAGTGGCTCTTGACCGGCCGAGCTGTCTACCAACTGATCTATCCAAGAGAGTGGGTAGTTGTCTTTGGGGCATGCCTTATTTAGATCGGTGAAATCGACACACATGAGCCATTTCCCGTTTGCCTTTTTGACCATGACCACGTTTGCTAGGCAAGCCGAGTAGTCCAGGTTCCTGGTGAAGTTGGCCGCGAGCAGTCGGTCCACCTCCTCTATCACTTTCTACTTCATTGGTGCGAAGCTTTTTTTCTTTTGTCGGACTGGCCGGGCTTTCAGGTCGACTCCGAGCTTATAGGAGATTACCTTGGGGTCGATCCCGGTCATGTCCGTTAGAGTTCAAGCGAACATATCGGAGTTGTTTCAAAGGAACTGGACTAGGCTGTCTCGAGCGTCCCTGGTTAAGAGTGAACTGATCTATACAGTTCAGCTGTCGTCCCCTTCCTTAAAAGGAACTCTAACAAAGCCTCCACCGGGGAACCCCGAGTCTTACTTTTGTCGTCACGCATATCCAGGTATTCCCGAGAATCGTACGTACCTTCAGAAATATCAGCTTCTTTGCCCTTAGGGAGAATCGAGGCGAGACATACCCCGATGGTTTGCTGGTCACCGTAGGCATGGCCTATCCCCCATTGTTCAGAGAGAATTTGAGCGCAAGGTGATAGATCGAGATCTGAGTCTGGAGGGCGTTTAGGGTGGGGCGATTCAAAAGAATGTTATAAGACGACAGGATCTTGGCGACGAGGAAATTCACCTATATGGTTCGCGTTTTTCCTGGTTCCCCAATGTTGACAGGGAGGGTGATCGTTCCTGTCACGACCCGAGAGAGCACGTGACTGGCCCTTGAACCATATGAAGTCTATAGGACTCCATCTGATCCAAGTAAGCCGAAAACCCAGAAATCTAAAACCATTTTAAGGATAAATAAACAACAAGCAATACACTATACAACGCCGACTGGCGAGGATCAAAATTTAAAAGAAACCCAGATCAGCATGAAAACTGCAACACTACTTAAACGCGACTCTAAGGTCGAAATAATACATCACTAGTGTCTGAGTCTGAAACAATATACAAGTCTTTGGTTGATGGAAATTCTAGATACAAAGAATAATACAAGTACAATGGTGGTTCTGATGCAAAGAATCCACCTACCGAGCAAATCACCCGCAAGGAAACAATGTGCCGGGAATGCCGCTATGGAACCTGTACGGCAAACCTGCAAGAACTGTGGCACAACGGGGGTGAGTTGCCAACTCGTGAATAGAAAATATCTACAAGCAGAAATTGGAAGCAAGACATAAACCTAAGTCATAACGATCAGATATAATATAAACCTCAAATGAATAAGTTTGAAGCATAGTAAAGTAGCAATGTAACATCTGAACATAAGTGTAGTGCCGAGTACTCGTACCAGTGCCTCACGTAACAATGTATCATAGATATGATGTATGTATGCGGTAAAATGAAAACAGGAGATATCGTGAATGAAATCATCAGAAAATCAACGTCGAGCATTGACACAAACTATATATCTCAATATCAAATGGACCCCATATATCATGCATCCGACATGTATGCAACATTTATGAGGGTACTCTATCAGGTATTACTAATAGGTGATGAAATGCATATACAATAAATGTGGGGTAGGGGAGATATAATATGCCATCAACCATAAAATCCCCGAGCACATAGGCTCCTCTCCAATCGAGCTCATAGGCTCCGAGCACATAGGCTCCTCTCACATCGAGCTCATAGGCTCCGAGCACATAGGCTCCCATCACATCGAGCTCATAGGCTCCCATCACATCGAGCACATAGGCTTCCATCACATCGAGCTCATAGGCTCCCATCACATCGAGCTCATAGGCTCCGGGCACATAGGCTCCTCTCCAAATGCTTATGTAAATTTGCATAGATCATCGTGATGATATATTTAAGTATGCGTATATGTATATATATATATTAGCGTCCCATACCACTAATATATATATATCCTAGGGGTACACATATATATTTCAGCGTCCCATACCACTGATATATATATATGCAGGAGTAACACAAGCTAGAATCATCATATGCAACCATATCACAGTGCGAAATCCATGAATTATAATACATGCAACAAGAACACTAATATAAGCATGCAACTATGTAAAGGCATGTGCACAAGGAATATGAATCATTAACATATGAGCATGCAATGCAATGTGAGCCGTAGAATAAGTGGTAATTGAATAATTGTCAATATATGAGTACAAGTATGGGTATGTGTCATCTAAATGAAGTGCAAGCATAGCACTATATTATGCAACATGAAATAATAGTACGCACATACGAGGTCATATCCTGATGCAATAATGCTACTGTGTAGTGACATGGCAATTATTGATGAAGAAGTATGTGAGCCGGCAAGCAAGTGTATGTGGAACATACGCACCATCGATAATGGTGCTAGTGTCCTATCAACATAATAGTAATATAGCAGTTAACATATGCAAGCAATGTGAATAGCAGGAATATGCGGACATTGAATAATCGACATAACAGTAAAGAATCTACACCCATATGTACATGTCATGCGGTTATACCATTTGAAAGAGGGTGACTCGGGTCTAGCCTAACATCTACTGTGTAGCTACAAATCTAAGTATCAAGTAAATCAGGAGGGGTAAGGACACCACCTAAGTCTGAGTCGATACAACATATATATATATACATAAAATAGTGAGTGATCCCGCCTCAATAGTATCGCTTACAGTACAGTATATCATATGACAATCCTCAAGACATGAGTGCGGATCTATCATCAACATAAAGCTCGTACGGTAAGTCGTCGTACGGCATCCCAATAGCTGGGTACAGGTCAAATCACATTATCATATCAAGTATCTGGTATTCTTATCATCATAACACATAATCCGGGATACTGAATCTAATTCTAGTATAAATCGATACCATCTATATAATTATGAATGCGGGGGTAAAACACACATCCCAAGCCCGCAAGAATCACATATCGTATCCCAAATACGAATCATATCAAATCACCGATCTCACGGCACCAAGCCCAATATCATTGACTCATCTCCAAAGTCATCCAATATCATCATCAACGCAATGTAAGTATAGTGAATATGCAAGGGTGTGCGTGTGGGTGTGAACCTATTCTAGGGTTCGTGGCTATGAACTACACTAGTTTACTTCTAATCCTAAACTATCCATAAAACACCTAACACAATACTTATGACACACTATAACTATTATAAAATATATCAACTACGGACTGCGGGGGTGCTATACGTCATCCCCCGACTCCCCCCTGTAGATATAATCTACTCACCTTGCGTCTTCATTTGTCGACGTCACCACGCGCCTTGCTTGTCGTCCCGAAGTCTTCATGGGGTACCTACACATCAACGTATCGTATATGCGTATTAAAACCGAATCAAAGCTAAAACGACATATGAAATCCCAAAACGATACAACAAGGGGCCTATAGGTTAAAACCCATGGCACGCCTTCAAAGCCATCAACACATCCTCTATATCGTCGTATAAACGCCAAATAGTCGAGGCAAAACACAATCCACAATTTCAGAATCAAGAATACGGAAATACGGAAACACGAAACCAAAACAGCAACATAGGAAATATGTCCCAGATTTCACCCTAGGTCTGTTTATACAATTCTATATATACCAGGGGACTAACATGAACATGTAGGAGCTACAGAACCAACACGACCCAAAATGGTGGGACCCAGGCCGCAATTGGAGGCCAAAAGGGGAAAATTGGCGGCCGGGATAGGGAGTTGGGGGCTAGGGTCTTGGGGTTAGCTTCCTGGGTGCCTGCACATATCTCTATCCACTCAATATTATTTTCAGGTGTCTCGTATGATAGCAGATTCAAGTTAACCTTCACAGATTACACAATTTCCCCGATATCGGTTTCTAAAATCCGTATTCTGGTTCTAGCTTCAGGTTTTTGGGTTCCAATTCAAACACTAGGGTGTTGGTAAGACCTCTACTGAGCTCAATTTCATAATACAACACCAATTCCCTCAAACCCTAACTAGGTTATCACCAAGTCCATAATATCACACAATATCGGTTAAATCTTAACATGGGGTTATAGGAAAGGCTATAATTAAGCTAATGGTTCAGTAATTACCTCCATTAGCAACTCAAGAAAATTCTTGAGTTGCTCCTAGTGGCCAAAATCCACGCTTCCTTGGTCCATTGCATAGATCTCGAGCTTGTGCATCTTTTTCGTGAAAGGGATGTGAGGTTTTGAATATGTTTTTGAGATGAAATGTGAGGATTTAGTGGAGGGGAGAAAGGGGGCAGTAGTAGCAGCAGCAGCTCAAGAATGAGGGAGGGAAGATGAAGGAAAATGGCTAAGGGTTATTGGTCAAATGCAACCCATACCCCTCTCTCACCAATCCCATTCTTTATTCCTTTTCTTTTCCTTTTTTCTTTTTCCCCTTTTCTTTTAAACCATAATCCTTCTCACAAGAATAGTAAACCCAAATAACATGGAAGAAAAATGCACAAGTGTGAGAAAAAGTGATATGTGCAAGTTTTGCACAAAATTGCCAAAAAACCCGATTAGCGATTTTAATCGCGATTAGCACTACATTAGTGTCAAACTAATCACAAAAACTTAAAAATGTCATAATTCACTAATTTACCCTATTTTAGAATTTTCCAAAATTTTTCATAATTTTTCTAACATTTTTCCTATTTATTTGCATTTAATTATAGATTTAATATTAAAATAATCAATAAAATAATATTAAATTATAAAAATTCCCAAAATTAATATTTTATACTTTTGAAAATGTTACAGTTCCTTTGGCCGAAATGGAATGGTTTGTAAACCCGGAGAGGACGTGGAAGGTCGGTTGGAGGTCGGACGGGTTTAACCCCATACGCTGGAAACAGTCGTAAAACAGGATGTCCGTCGAGCTCCCTGAGTCGGCTAGGATCCTCCGGACTTCATATCGGTTTATCCGGGCTGTTATCACAAGGGGATCACTGTGCGGGAGTGATATGCCGTAAAGGTCCTCATCGGAGAAGGTGATCGGATCATTCTTATGGGGCGAATCACTTAAGGTCATGACTGGCCGGGAGCGGCGGGTGTCCTCATTGTTCGGAGTCAAGCCTACAGAAACGACCATGATCTGCCCGATCGTCAACTCCTCGGAAGGAGGCTGGTTCGCTTGCTCCCGATCTGCCTGTCGTTTGTCTCGTAGGTAATTTGTCGGGTGACCAGAGCGGATCAGCTCCTCGATGTAGTCACGGAGGTGTTTGCATCTTTCGATCGGGTGCCCCTGTGATCGATGAAAGGCGCGGTACGGGCCGCGGAGTCGCTTGCCCGGCCTCTGAATCGCTGGTGGGAGTTTGAAAAACCTCTCGCCCTTTGCCTCCTCTAGTAGCTCGGCCTGAGAGACATTCAGGGGAGTGTACTCATGAAACCTCATGGAATACGGTTTTGGACGGTCGGCATTTTTCTTCTCTTCTCTGTCCCATTTCTTTCGGTTCGTTCGGTCGCCGTGGGGTAAGTTGGCGTTTACCTCTGACTCGAGTTGAATTTCCCGCTCGGTCCAGACTATTACTTCGGTCATGGTCTGAGGTTGCACCAATGCAAAAAAGCGGAGCCACTCTTTGTGCTTAAGACCCGACCTCAAGGCGGTGATAACCGTTTCGTCACGGTACTCGAGGACCTCCAAAAGGTCATTATAGAAGCGGGTGACGTAACCCTTGAAAGATTCCATGTCTTCACTCTTGATAGTAAATAGATAGTCGACCGTCCTTTTCTGTCGTCGGTTGTCGACGAAATGACCGAGGAATTGAGTCGCCAGCTCGTCAAAGGTCACGATCGAGTGTGGTGCAAGGCCGCGGAACCAATCTCAGCCGGCCCGAATGAGGGTGGTGGGGAAGGCTCGTCACTGAGCCGTGTATGAATTGTCTTGGAAGCTCATGCCTGCCGTAAATGCATTCAAGTAGTCCTTTGGATCAGATTTCTCGTTAAAGAGAGCCACCTTGGACGGTTTGTTCCGAGACGAGATCTGCTCATCGAGTAACTGCTCGGTGAAGGGCCTCGTGAGCGAATCTGCGGAGTACTTTGCCACTCCTCCGGCCGAGCGGGTAGCGTGCCGCATGTCTTCGATTTTCTTCTCGAGAGCCTCGATTTGTCTATGGTACCCCGAGAATTCTCCATAATCAGAGCGCCTGTTGTCTCTGTTTTGGGCTTGCGCGATGGAGCGGTTTCGGGTTCACTCTATCATGTTCCTTAGGTCCTCGGATGGAACCCTATGTGGTCGGTCCCAAGGTGAGCCACATGCGCGGCCTCGATGGATATGGGAACATCGGTCTCCCCTGGAATAAGACGACCTGACCGACGTCTCCTCAGGAGGCGAGAGAGCGCGGCAGGCGTTGAAGCGATGGCTTGGTCTTCCCCGAGATCTCGGTGTCGAACTATCTGACGCCCAACGAGTCATGGAATCATTCCTCGTATGGGGTTGTGACTGCCAGAATCGGCGCGCCGGTGTTCGGTGGTATCGAGATGGACGTGAGCGAGGTCGAGAGCCTGAATGCGCCCTTCTGTCGCCCTACGTACGCCGTCGTTCTGGGGAGTGGGGACAGCGGTTTGGCGGGCATGGCCGGCCGTTTGAACACGAGCGAGCGTATCCACAATCGCCGTGAGCCTGTCGATCCGTGCAGATAAGACGTCGACGATGTTGGGAAGTGAAGTATGACCACTCCTGCCTCCGTTGTGGAGGACGGGGCGGCTCGTGCTGAGATCTTCATGGTGAGGATCGCTGGTCATTATATCGAAGGCGGAAGATCAACTTTTTTTTTGGGTGGAAAAAAGTTTCCTACATATGGCGCCAGCTGATGGAGGTCGGTTTCTTCCTCAGATGTTGTGTTCCGTCGATCTTACGGCCAGCGGTATCAAACGGTTGAGATTTGGTGTGAGGATTGAAAGTGTGGATCTCGATGGGTTGTCGGTCGTTGTGGAAGCCAAGCTACCTGCAAGAAAAGTCTCGGGATGGGAAACCACCTTAGGACTCTCCGACGATCAAGTAAGTGCCAAGAGAGCAGAGTAGCGACGTTTTGGATTGAGTACGAGTTACCTAAATTGTCTGGAAAAGGGGTTTATATAGCGGTTGCATGGAGCGAGCCGATGCGAGATTCTCGACATCCGTCACGCCTCTGCGTCATGTTCGCGTTGATGGCGGGATACGCCCATTAATGGCAAGATACACGGAGCCGTTACGGGAGACACTTAGGCTTCGTACTCCCGGCCAAACAGGGGCGCTGAGAAATCTCAGATATAGGCTAGCTCGGAGACAAGCAGGTGAGCCGAGGAGTCTCAGCTATAGGCTAGCTCGGAGACGAGCTATTAGCTGATGGTCAACCGAAGGGAGAAGGTATTCTGGGAAGGTCTTTTTAAAAGGTCTGGTGCAGCCCCGGAGGCGAGACGCCGAGGAATGTCCCCAATGCATCATATTTATCATAGCTCCGTAGCCCCAGGAATCTAGCGGACTTACGTGGATAACACGTCACCTTCCATGCGTCGTGATCTGGGAAATTCCTTCTTACGAGCATCATCAATACAGCTTGTGCCGATTGTCGAAAGATTATCAATGGATAGTTGACTTTTTAGGGCCATAGATGTAATTTTCTACCGTAGCAATGTATACTCCGTGCCCTCTTTATTTATTATATGTCAAGAACAAGATTGACATTTTCCCCTTAATAATATATGTTTTGTGATTCCTTTGTAGGTTGTTCAGTCCAAGGACATATTCCCAATTTATTGGGGATGCAACAGATATAAATCTGCCACAACATTATCATGAGCCAAAGTTTCTTCAATCTCAAGGGCTAGCAAAAGTTTTTGATGCATTTCGGTTGTTGGTGACTAATCCATTTGTTCAGGTGATCGATACTTGATCTCAAGCCTCTGCCAAAAAAACCCTGGAGTTATCATGAGAGCTAAGCGGATTTATCTTATATTCTAACAAGACTCTGAATGTCGAAGGCCCTTTCGGCTGAATCATGGGCTTTTGCGGAGCATTATTTTTTATTTGAATTGATCCGCATTTATTACACTTATCAACTTCGTTACCCGAATATATGATATCTGGTTTCCACTTATCTAAATGAGAACATACTATAAAGTCTTTTATATTTCCTTTTATTGGCAGAACAAATAATCCAACAATCAATAACTTTGACTGGCAGAACAGGAGCTCGATAACTTTGATTTACATCGAAATGTTGGATAAATTCTTTTGTATATGCAATTCTGTAACTCTGTTCATCAGTATATGTAATTCCTTGGTGCAGAGGATGGTTATTTCATTATCAACTGACAAAGACGTATGGAACGCTATTATGAAGAATGAAGCAGTACAAAAAATCCAGCAATCTTTTCGCGCAGGTTGTTGCAAATTCTGTTTATTTGTTTAATAGCAATTTTGTTACATGTTAATCCCTTCGATGCACTACAGGCTTTTCATTGTCAATTTAAACAAGCAATATTTTGTATTATGCAGAATCAAATGAATCCGAGAATTCCGAAGTAAGAAACGACGACATTTCCAGCTTAATCTTGAGGTGGATAGTGGAAAATACCAAGGCAAAAATCATAGAATTTATCGACAAGATTACATTTCTTGTCAACGAACTCTTCCATTCCGAAGAAAGGAAGAAGATAGATAGTAATGTCGACGATGTGGTGAGATCTTCATTCATGATTTCTGTTATGGTTTTCATGGTCATCACCGTGACACGTATGCGATGATCTTTGCAATACTTCACCCACACACTTGCTAAAATTTGTACAATACTAAAAATATGCATCCCTTCATTGTGGGTTACTAGTGTATATGTCTGTCTCTTTTAGGCTATTAACTAAACATCTGGGAATTTATTTTTCTTGTATTAATGGACTGTTTCTTTTAGGCTAAATTACATTAAGTTACCCTTCATTATTGCTGTTTTTTGACTAAACTATCTTGAAGTTTATTGATGACTTAAGGGTGTGATGTGGTCAAATTATGGCCAATACTGAATCACTGAGTTGAAACGAGATAGCAACGAGACAGGATACGGTGGTACTCCTAGAACCTGCAAAAAAGACCATGCCAGAGTGGTCTCTTGTGTCGTCCTCCCATGCTCAAGTTAGTTCCTTCATAGAGGAGTGAGTATTAGGGTTTATTGAGTAGTGAAGAGCATATAGATCGTTAGGGTTTTCTACTTAGGCTTTTGTACCCGATGTCCGGGGGGGGGGGGGGGGGGGGTAGTGAGTTCATTTCCCTGACAGTTGTGGGATTCTGTCTTTTCTGACAAGATTAGTGGGGGAATCCCCTTGGGGATCACCGCCACTTGTCCATCTGCATAAGAGTGGGGCCTGTCTTGTGGTCGGTCGCCATCGTGGGATTCTCGGTGTGGTTGCATTACTTTCCTTTGGGTCCAACAGATGAAAATGGGCCTCTACCCTATTTTGGGGCATATCGGCGGGGTTGGTGTAATGAAAACATCCTCTTAAAACAAAAGTTTAAATGAGCTCACTGTCATGAAAAACTTCTAGTTACTTAAGTAAAAAAAATGGTATTTAAGCGTAAATTTTGCCTTGCATATATTGCTGATTAATTCATCTCAGCATCCTGAACAAACTAAGATGTGCACTGATACTACATGCATTTATTTACCAAATGCATTACATGAAACTACCCTTAAATCTGCTGAATTAATTCATGCGACGGAAAAAAAGTGGTTAAAAGAAAAGAAGATTTCTTCTAACAACTTAAACTCAATAATCTGGCTGAATTACGCTTCGTTGACGAACGTGACCCCCTGTCCGAACGCTAAAACGAAACCCCATTCTTCTCCGTTCTTTTTATTCTTTAGCTCCTCAATCATGTTGTCGATCACATAAAACACCGTGTTGCCGCTCGCATTGCCATAATCCTGCAATGCCCTCCTGCAATCCAACTTGTCTTCCTTCAACCCCAAATGCTTCTCCTGCCTGTTCAAGATCGTGGGCCCACCTGGATGTACCGCCCAGAACATTTCGCTATACTCTGTTAACCCGTTCTTCTCCATCAACCTCCTGCAGAAATTATCGATGTTTCCTTCGATAATCGACGGCAATTCTCTCCCCAACTTGAAGTACACCCCCTCTTCATTGATCCTACCGTTGATCACCTCATGGGTCTCCAGAATGAACTCTTGAACCGCAGTGTCCAATTCGAAAAACGCGGGTTCAGATCCTTCTATCGGGTCCGACTTGTTGGAAATACAATTCAACTTTGATTGAAGAATATGCTACGATTTGTTTCACTAAAATACCCTTAAATGCAGCACTTTAAGGGAGGTGATTTTTCACAGCCCTGACAGTTTAACTAAAAAAAGGACTCGTGATTAGAGGTATTCTCGTGTTTCTGCCTTTTTTTTGTATATAAATCGGTGCAAGCCACCGAGCGTTCATTCAAGCCCTCAACTTGGCTTTCCGTCTCCGAGTTGGCTTTTCCCTCCATTCAAGTCCTCAACTTGGCTTGTTGACATTCTCTTTAGAAGAAAATACTAGATAGGAAGAGAGTATAAATTTCTGAAGTGAGTTTTTGTGAATTTATAAACATTTGAAAATGGGGTTTCTTGGGTTTAGGAGGGAGTTTGGTTTGAATTAGCATTGGATTTTAAATAACATGAGACAATTTTTGTACGTCTCTTGAATGGGAAATGCTGGTGGAGAGAAAGATGAGTGCTTCATTCACACGAACAGCTAACAAAAAGAGAATGAAATCAACCAGTGAAGGGTTAGAAACACCTTTCGGCGGCAGAATGAACCAACTTCTCACTGAATTTTGTGTCTGATTTCTTAATTTTGATCGGGTGGTTGCAGTTCGATATTCACGATCTGAATCCATTTTTACAAGAAAATTGATAACAGAAAGCAACTCCATATCTGAATCCATTTTTACAAGCAAATTGATAACAGAAGACAACTCCATATCGAAAAGGGTACAAGGAAAACTTGAAAGAATCTTACCTACATCGGTTATATTGGTAATGATATTGACAGATTAACAATAAAAACAAATACATAACAGGTTCAGGCATTGAGAAATCACCACCGATAAAATTCATTAGATGGTTCAATCTGGGGTGACATGGCAGCTAGAACAAAATGAACAAAATAATCGGCTAGCAAATCGCAAACAGCCGCGAAACCTGCTGCCTGTACTCAATTTTGTATTATATTGAATAAGGTCTGGTTCACAGTAACAAGAAAGTTTATACAAATTCATAATCATTAATCACACAATTAATGGGCACTCTGAACAATACCCCTCAGATGCACAACCATGATCCTACGAGTTCAAAATATTGAAAAGGTGGTTTTATTCTACGTTACATATTTCAACAAAGTTTATTGATATTGTAAACATCATCAAGGCTTTCAAAGTCTAGAAACCCTGAACTGTTGCTTAAGCACCGGGCGAATGTGCTCATGATATCCATCGGGCACGACCGAGTCATTGAGGGGGTCCTTCCATGCCTCCTCGTAGAGGGTCGGGTACACATTTCCATCGTAGCGGCCCAAAACCGATCCCAAGTAATGGTCCGTGTAGTTGAATGCGTCAACAAGGGCAATTGCATTGGGACGGAGCTGCATGGCACCAAAAAGATATAAAACTTTAGGAAATTCACACGATAATTTTTCCCATATATCTGCACTTTGCCTACTACTTAACATCAGTTTATTTCCTTCCCCGATGAAAGTATTAAATGAAATAATAGGAAATCATGTGAATTTTGGGTATAAAAAAGTTTTTAGAGCTGAAAAAAGGGTTCTTAAAGTTGGAAAATTGTGCAGCTTTTCAAAGAAGGTAGCATCCTGCTGTATGAAAAAAAACATGGGAGAATATTTCTGCAATTTAGCCGCAATTAGTAATTTTTTTCACTTGAACAAGGCGAGTATTAAGATTTAGTTGTTTGAAGATCTTTCTGCAAGTTGTTTTCGACTAAATCAAGCAAATATAACTGGTGTAGAAGAAATATTAAAAATTAAAATATTTTTCATGAAGTATGAATCCAGACCTGAGAATATAGCATTCGGAGCTGGTCATTTGCTAGGGCACCTTGTTTGGGTGTGATGCAACTTGTTGAGAGGAAATCCCCGATATGCTTGTGCAACAGAGAGAGCGCATAAATGTTGCAGAGGATCTGGAGTTGTTCTTTAACTCCATCGCCCTCTATGTCTTTTCGCACCTTTTCAATGAATCTAAGGCACAGGCAAAATATGCAATCCCGTTACCTGGTTAGCTATGGAGTTGTCTTTTATTTCCATGCTTCTCTAATATACAAAAACATCAATATTATGTATGCAAGTCTACGGAAATTAGTAAAAAAATGAACACCAAAATCTTTTAGTCACATGCATATAATTGCAGGATCTTCGATTCTTTCTAAAGTCAACCGCATAATCTCCCTAGAAAATCCATCATATAATTCCCAGGGAACCTATCATAAGATTGTTAATTTCTCTGAATAAATAAAAACCATACACTCATCTTTTCACTCTCTAAATCTATCACCAATCCCCTCAATAGGTAAGTATCTACGATGTAGACCTCCTAAGTATTAAGCCTTTAAATTAATTGTTTCTTTTCTTAGCCCTTGTTTGCTCAAATACTCTTTCACGTGATTTCATTGTATGGCTTATACATTTCATTTCAAATTAATTTGTATAAATAACAATAGTAAATGCTTCAAATTGAAAATATTAGCAAATGAAAATTCTTAAACAACGCGAAACATGGGGGAGAAAAGGCTCAATATTTCTTTGTTAAAGCTACCAGAGATGCAGATCTTTATATGTAATAATGCTCTTTCAAGTCATCTGAGTTGGCTAATTTATATCACCCAAATGAATCAAGATGTAAGGAGTTGCCACTTAAGTTTAGGCATACAAACTTTTTTCCGATTATTTATTAGGTTTAATTCCAATAAACCCCCAAAGCCTTTTCCTAATTCACCGGAAACTACCAAATAGTTTTAAAACTACGAGAAACCCCCAAAGTTAACGGCTAGACCCCAACACCCGTTAAGAGGGTGAGCACGTGACCTCAATACTTTGAAATATACCCAAAATGCCCTTCCTCGCTATTTATATATCTTTTCACTTCATTTATTTCAGCAGCAGATATTTTTTCCTCTCTTCTTCTCTAACCTCAAGCTAACTAACCCTAGATCTGATGGTTTCTTGTGCCTCCTCTAGCTCGAGGTCAACTTTGTAGGTGCGTTCTTCGAGCCAGGGTTGCGATGTCTCAGAATCCGAAATATCTTGGTCGAAAGTTTTGGGGTTGCCCTAGGTAACCGGTGAAGGGTAACTGTGGGTTCAATGGTTGGATCAAAGAGTATGAGAAGGAGATCGTGATGGTTAGAGATGGGAACCCATTCAGCAACGAAAAGGAGAAACTTAGTATTATATGTTTTCCTTGGGTTTTTTTATGGGTTATCTCATCAGTAGATTGTAAATTTTAGGAATGATTATGTCTTTTGTTTTGGGGATGACCATGTATTTTGTTTTGGTTTATGAATGAAAATTTGGGGTTTATCATTCTGTATTTTGTCTAACTTTTGTAAACAAAATTGAAGTAATGAATATGACTTATGAAATTCTTTGTAAATTTCATCGATGTTGCAAATCTGAAATTGAAATTTGATGAATTATGAGCTTAACCGATGGAAGAATTAAATAACTAAATGTTTGAACAATGTACAGAAAGCCACACAATGTTTTTATAAATGTCGAAATAATACCAATGTTATATTGACATTGTACATGAAAGCACCAGAAACGTTCTAGTAATGTACATAAAACTACCAAACAAGTTTCTATAATATACAAGGAAATACCAAACAAGTTTCTATAATGTACATAAAACCCTCCAAAGGGCATTAATGTCATTTTACCTACCCACTTAACAGTGTTAGGGTGTTAACTTTGGAGGTTTCTCGTAGTTTTAAAACTATTTGGTAGTTTCTGGTGAATTAGGAAAAGGCTTTAGGGGTTTATTGGAATTAAGCCTATTCTATGATTATATACGGATTGACCACAAGTTCATATACAGTTCAATCATGCATATTGATTACTAAATATTCAAAGTACTCAACAGTATCATCAAGAATTTGAAAGGTTAGCGTCCAAAATAGGAATAGAACAAGAACAGGCAAAAAAAACTTACTTTGATACAATAATCAATTGGCAGTGAGCCACTGCTGCCTCCACTAAATCAGCTGAGAGTTCTGCAAAGCCTATAACAGATTGAAAGCAAGAATAAGGTAGTGGCCAAAAAAATCATGAGGATGATTAACTTTAAAGAGAGGGAACGATTTTTTCCTTAATTAGAGGAGCATGGTTTCTTGATCATTGACGCGGGAACATCAAAGACGCATGTATGCACGTATAAACATGCATCACCATGCATCACACGAGTGAGTATATGTTTGTAGATGGTGTATTGAGAGAGAGAGAGAGAGAGAGAGAGAGAGAGAGAGAGAACCTTGTTCTGGGTTAGATGCCTTGCTTATATTTTGGGCACAATTTACAGCCAACCTCACCGCTCTGGCTTCAAATGCTTCAAGTATCACAGATGGATTCAGCCAGTCCTCAGCTGCATAAAGCAAAAGGAATTGAAAAAAGAAGATAAGCCTCTGAATATTAGTGCTATGAGATGCAAATTAATCCAATAAAACAGAATTTCAGTCTACTAAAAGCTGGAGAGCAAGATTTAAAATTTAACCAATTATTTAAACTCCAAATGTTCATAGTTTAGCTTCTTTTTTTAAACTCGCCTCTAAAGTATATTAATTGAAAGTCTGAATGCATCATAACAAAACTAACTTGGTTTTTAAAAAAATCCAAAGGCAAATTACAGCAATGCTCAATGGTTCATCAATAATTACAATACTAATTTATGTATTTATGTATGAGTCGCTTTGAGATTAAATGTACCTTTGCGAACATCACTGCGGCATTGCATTAGGTTTTCTGCCCTCCCCATGTACTCTATGGTACCCACCGGTTTTCTTCCAGAGCCTAGCTGAGAAACGGTCTTCACTAGAAATCTCGCAACCTTCATAAAATACAAACCAGTGCATTAGCTGAGTGATATGGAGCCTATGTTCAAAAACATCACCAAAACATTAACTTTTTACAAGAAAAATAATAATCACTAGAACACCATATGTATATATTAGTTTTCATAAAAAGGGAATTTATACCGTTTGTTTAGTATCAAGTATATATAAAGACAAGTATAACAAAAGAAAATGGATATTTTATACTGTTTACATTCAGCCCGAAACTCATTCCAAAATTTCGCAAAATGTCAGCGGCTGGCTAAATCAATCAGACAGAAATGGTGTTCCCAGTAAGAAATTATTGCATTCTAAATATTTCCAAAACAATCAAATATCTTACAAACTTATAAAAATTGTTAACATGGACATCGCTGCCACACATTTTTATGAACTTACTACCAATATGGATTTACTATAAGTTCCTTCACAAGACTGAAAGCCCTTTGACTATCAAATTATAGATATTAGTAGTCGAATATTTATTTTATTACTGTTATAGCAGATAATCACCACCAAACCTACTCTCATCAGATATCATTCCCGGAAGGCTCATCTACCTCATTAATGAGAACACTGAGCTTACAACATTTCATATAATGACTGTAAAAAGAAGTAGAGAAGTTAGTTTATCAACCTGCAAAAGCAACACGACGTTATCTCCTTCATAAGTACAAGCAGGAACATAAACAGCAAATAACTCAGGAAGTCCACTGCTACAAAGATAACCGTGACCACCACATAGTTTTCTGCATTCCTCAATCGCATCCTGCAAAAGAAAAGGTTCAATTGGGCACCAATAAGCGTAAGAGACATATATATAAAAGGAAAAAATCCATGCTTTTGGGATATCAATACTTCCAAAGTTCTAGCCTCTGTTGGAAGGATTTCAATGAATATTTTAGAATAATTGTAAAGGATTTCAATGTAAAACAGAACTCCATCAGTTAAAAGATTTACGTACAGCTGTTGCTGAAGTTGTCAAAGACTTCAAGCCAGCAGTGCATGCATGAGCCTCAGGTAAAGTTGTAAAGTCACTGTTTTGTAATCTTTGAGTAACATCTGCATATAACCATTTCAACCACTCCCCCACAAACCTAAAAGCATAGGCTGATGCAAGCAACGGGAAGAGTCTGCTTTGCTGGGTTTTGTAATCAATAACCTGCGGCAGAATGCTTATTGGAAAAGCCCAGCACAACAAAATATGCATAATCATATGCACAGATAATGCATGAACGACAATTATTAAACCTCACATTTTCAGGTTATTTATCTAAACTATTGGTAGACTTCAAAACAATGTCGACACAGAAGGCGGATTATCTACATAACTGAAGTATATAAAATGCAAGGAGTAAGGAGGATTATGTGTACTCATCTTGCACCAATTCACTTTGCGCAAGTGTGAGCGCGCGCACATACCATCATACTAGGATTGGCAAGAATGGGTGGGCAGCAGATGGTGCATGCTTTAGTTGTTTCCTATACCAGTTTTCCTAGACAAAGCAAGAGACCCTACCTCTAGTAATTAATTTCTTAATTTGGTGCATCAAAAATGTGCCATAGGAAGGAATTTCCTCCTGTGCGTTGAGATAATACGCCCTCCACGATTTTTTCCGACGATCCGCATTCGTCATCTTCATCTAAGGTGGATACACCAAATTTCATGTGATTCTACAACTTTTTCACCGTTGAATTAGCAATTTAAAAAGTTCTATTGTCGGTAAACCATTAATTTACACCCACTAAATCAACGATGATAAAATGGTAGGATCATAAGAGTGTATCCACAACTTAGATGACAAAGATGAATATGATGGGTGCCGATCGGCAGAAAAAAATGGAGGGTGTATTTTTTCGATGCCATAAAAGGAAATTCCCTCTTTTCTACATTATTATTATATATGGGTCAAGTGGCCCTAAGATGACTCCTTAGGATGCAACATGGACCTTCACTAATTACATTAGCATTCATTTATGAGATAAGACCGTTCATGAATTGCCACATAGACGACTCTTTAGATTGCACCCTAAGATGTCACCTTAGGAACATTTTTCCATATATATATATATATATATATATATATATATATATAATGGAGGACAAAGGCCTTAGGAGGGGATTTCGTTAGGTGGCGTCAAAAAACTATACCCTCCACCATTTTATTCAACGATCGGTAACGTCCATCTTGATCTTCATCGTCTAATATGTCAATACACCAAATTCCATGTGATTCTAACACTTTTTCACCGTTGATTTAGCAATGTAAAATGTTCTATTGTTAGTAAACCGTTAAATTTGCACCCATTAAATGAACGGTGAAAAGGTGTTAAAATCACATGAAATTTGGTATATTGACATATTAAACGATGACAGTCAAGATGAGCATTGCCGATCGTCGAATAAAATGGTGGAGTATAGTTTTTGATGCCACCCGACGAAAAAAGCCTCCTAAGACCTCTTTCCTCCATTATTCTCACACACACGCCGATCAGTTGCAACTCCTTAAGCTCGTTCCCCTTCTCTCCCTCTCTCGCTAACCCCTCGCCGCCCCTCCGATCGTCGCTGGCCCACGCCACCGCAACCTCTACACCACCGCTACACCACAACCACCACCATCATCATCACCACAACCACCCCCACTATCCACCATCATCATCACCACCCACTTCCCCACGCACGCCACCTCCGCTTCCACCGCGACCCACCACCACCATCGTCCTACAACCCAATTCCCAAACCCTAAACCGAAAAAAGTTATTGAGTAGTCGCCGTCGCGCCGAATGAGGTTGAGGGGAGGGGATGAGCACGGGTGGGGGTTTGGTGAGGGGAGAGATGGAGAGTGGGACCCAAGTTTTAATTGAATTAATCTTGGCTATTCATCTGTCCAAGATCCGACGGTCCAGATCGAAGTTCCTGTTTTTATTGTGCAACCAGGGTTGCAACTGATCAGCCCCTATACACACACATGCACATACACATGTTTACATGCACATACATATACACATGTATATATGTGTATATGCATGTGTAGAGAGGGAGGCTAGGATCCTATCGATAGGATTTGAACAAATCCTGCCACTTTGTGTTTAGATTTGCGTTGGGATATATGTTATTAATCATGTGGTTATTAAAAAATGAATGGTTCTCTTCATAATTGAACCATTCAATTTTTAATAATCACATGATTAATAACACATATCCCAATGTAAATCCGAAGGCAAAAAAAATGGTAGAATTTGTTTCCAAATCCTATCGATAGGATCCTAAGCTCTCTCTCTCTCTCTCTCTATATATATATATATATATATATATATATATATATATAGAGAGAGAGAGAGAGAGAGAGAGATAGAATCGAACGCCAAAAAAGGAAGGAAAAAAATGATGCTTATTGTGTTAGCACGAATTTAAGGTTTTATAACTGAGGCAAAAAGAGGGATTTCAACTTTTTTAATAAATTGCTAGAGTCAAAAATTTCTACAACACGGTTGATAAATTATTTAATGGTAACAAAGATAGGACTAAAGTGAAGTGTCCTATGTAAACTTGCTCGAAGCAGCTAAAGTGGACTGCAAACTTGAAATCATGGTCATAATAGCATTCGTCTTGGGAGTAATTGTCATTGCAAGAGCTTGGATTTATTTCTTGGGCCAATATGTTGCCTATCAGTTGCAATTAGCCATTGAAATGTGACCCAGGGCAAAAGGGAGACCGAAGAAAACATGGATGGAAGTGATGCGACACGATATGGTTGCCAAAGGACTCAATGAAAGTATATTGTTCGATAGAAGTGAGTGGAGACAGAGGATTCATGTGCTGGACCCGGCGTGATTCTCATATTGGTTCATGTAGCCTACCCCATATGCTTGGGATAAAAGGCTCAGTTGTTGTTGTATGGTGTAATGCTATAATTTTATTTTATTTTGTTTTGGCCAAAGTGCTATGCTATAATCAGATCTACAATGGAACATGTTAAAACACATTTGTCTAGAAATAGATTCTGGTGAATCTGAAGATAGGGTATAATGAATCTCATTTTTTACGTGTTTCTCGTTCTCGGTAATCTTTAATCTAGCCTGCCAATAATTCTCAAAAGACCTATTGAAACTGAATTCAATAGATAGAGCTCACTGGCCATATAAAATAAATGCTGGGTTTATCTCCACTATGGAAACTGGCCATGCCCAGACCACCCAACTAATGTAATAGAACAACAAATTTTATGTTTAATTGTTTAAAATACGAGATCTAATACATACTTAAACATGTGAAAGCTGAAAATTATAATTGAATAATATAGGCGTATGATCAATACCTTGGTCACTGCCTATAAATAACAGAAATAAGATCCTTAAGAAATTCTTCTTCAGAACATTTGGTATTTGAACAAATGTTACTCCCATTTTATGAATTGTGTTCCATATAGAGCAGGATTTTCCAGAACCACCACTATTGTTCCCATTATACTCTTAAAGTTAGAGGGGGAAATCCGTAGTCATGAATTCTCAATAATCTGAGAACTGTATCAAACTAGGAGAGAAAATCTTGGCATGCAAACAGAAAGACTCTCTTGAGATAACTTAAAACTAGAGAAGCAGCCCATATGTTGTGTTCAAAACATGAGCCTCTTTTGTTGACCAAGAGGAGCAAGCAACACATTTATTGTGTTGTGCAGGGGACATGACCTATAAGGTGAAAGTCTTAAAGCCTATGTCTACGAGCATTAAAATATGATGCATAGGCTTGCCTATTTAAAAAGAAGACTGTTGCACTTATTCAAAGAGAAGAATTGAAGTGTGAGAGCTTCATTCTCTAGAGAACGTAGAGAGTTGGAAGAGTTCTATGTTGAGAGATGTTTTCTCTCTTCTTTTGTAATACTGCTCTTTGTTTTGAGTGTTTTTCTTTTGTTAAGTATTCTCTTTTGTAGTGAGGTTTGGGTGAGTAAGAGAAGAGTCCCAACTCTTTTGTATTCTCCTCTTTGACATGGTGGAATCCAATTGTTGTCTTGCCAGTGGACGTAGGTCGAGTTTGGCAGCACGACGTTAATTCGTGTGTTGTGCACTTCGCCTGTTATCTATTTTTGTTATTGCTCCGCGTACTCTATTTTGTAATCCATCTATTGTGTGTTGGACCCGTTTGGAGTAACAGACACCCAAATTGGCGATTGCAAAGGTTATTTGCAGCACCAAGTCAAATCATGTTAAATACAACATCACCATCTGTAGACAACATGGTGTTGTGTGCAATTTTCTTATAAATTTATTATAGGCCAGAGTTGGTATCTACTTCTAAATTTTAAAGGCCAGTCATACCTGGGTCTCAAGACCACCATCCTCTGAGCCAAATTGTCTGCGAACAGCACTGTACCTTACGGCAATACAAACAGCCCTAGATAAAGCTTTAGAAGCATCGGCAACAATTGCTTGACGAACAAAAACCATTGTCCCATAAACTAGTTGCCTTGGAACATCAGATTGCAAGTACTTTCCCTCCCTAGTCACTTTGGAAAGTCTGCAACATTTTCAGAGACAATATAGTTGTCCAGGGTACTTTATTAATATTTTGCAAAGATGAATTGTTGGAATGTTGCAACAAAAGAAATATGTAGGAATATAGTAACAATTGTTCAACGTCCTACCAACGAAATGATATTTAAGATACACGTAAAAGGATAAGTAAAAAAGGGTTAATTGCACAAAGCACCCCTCCACTTTACCCCGTATAGCACTTACCCCCTTAGCGACTTATACATGGAATACTCACTCTACCGATCAAAATACCCTTCAAAACACCCAAATTCAACTCTAAGCAACTCCAATGATTGTCTAATTTAACTTTATAACTTCTGTGTTGCTTATAGTAAAATTTTGGTGTTTTGAGGGTTTTGGTTGATAGAACGGAGACGGTGTTTGTGCTAATAAATTGCTTAAGGGGATATAGGTGGTATGCGGAGGTAAACGCAAGGGGAGTTTTGTACAATTGATCCATAAAAAATTGGATATAAAGAGTAGAAAAGACCAACAAACCTCATCAACATTTGTTCTCTTGGTATGCGCACATGATCAAATCTTAGAACACCATTATCCATAGTGTTATACGCACCATTTCCAAATTTCGTTCCAATATCACCAATAGTGATGCCCGGAAGAGGTGAGTGATCATCTAAACTTCGTAACTGGATTATGAACCCTGATTGCCTCAACATATCAGTAAATTGGTATGGCACAAAGATTACTGCTTCTCACACGTGAAATAAAAAAATATTACCATGTACACCGTAATCCTTGTCGCCGGTGATAAGACGAGCATAAACAACTGCATGCGTGGAAACTTTGCCTAAGCCCCCTGGCCACCACTGTTATGACAGATAGATAATTTAAAATTAAAATTCAATACATAAAACAAAATGTCCACACTTGAAAATGTCTAAACATTATATAAGTATAGCCAGAATACACATGCAAAGGAGAGAGGGAGAGAGAGGGAGAGTGTTGTACACAGAAAACTTATAGCTACTATCAAAATTGTCATTGAGAAATATAACTGGTTGTCCCTAATTCTCACTTTGCTTGAAGTTAGGGTAGGGCTATGGATGACAAACTCATCAGATTTCCGATCAAAGGTCGCAGTTGTTTCAAGTCCCTGAACATTGGAACCATGACCGAGTTCAGTCTGTGCATAACAGCCAATAATTTGCATCTTATAGGCCATCGTTAACCATTTCTTCTGCTGCTCGTCAGTGCCTTGTCCTTTTATAGCAGGAATAAACATGCCCTGTTTAAAACATGGATTTAATGTAAGTAAGCTACATAAACAGACAAAAACATTCAAGATCCAGCTGAAACTAGCTGCAACTAAGAAGTTGATAGGTTACAAAAATAAATTACGCAAATAATAGTGAAGTTGGATATAACAAAGATCAATATATCGATTTGTCTAGCAAATGAAAAGGGGAAACAGGTTTGTGTAGTATTTTTTATAGAGCTGGGATTGGAATGAGATGCTCTGAGATGAAGTAAACTGATATTGTAGTGACACATTTTCAGTTATTAGTAAATCATATTTGGATCAATGAAGTTTTTTATATTTTAGAATAGCTAGGCAAGCTAGTTTTCCTAAGAATCAAGGAAAGTCAAAAATGAAAATCAGAAGGTTTTAGTTCGAGATGAGGATATCAAGGAAAGATGGAGAGATTATTTTGACAAATTGTTCAATGAGAGCTTTACTAAGAATTTGGATGGACTTGTCATTCAATCTCAAGATATAAATCGTGATTTCATGCGTAAAATAAGACTTACTGAGGTTAAAGAAGCTTTGAACAGAATGGGTTTAAGAAAAGCGGTTGGTCCTGACGGGATTCCTATCGAGATTTGGAGATGCTTAGGCGAAATAGGCGTTAAATGGCTGACAGATCTGTTTAATAAGATTTGGCAGACAAAAAAGATGCCAAATGAATGGAGGAAAAGTATCCTTGTACCTATCTACAAGAATAAGGGTGACATTCAAAGTTGCTCAAACTACCGTGGAATAAAACTAATGTGTCACACCATGAAACTTTGGGAGAGGGTGATTGAACACAGGCTAAGGATGGATATTAAGATAACAGAGAACCAATTTGGGTTCATGCCTGGACGATCGACGACAGAGGCGATTCATTTGCTTCATCAACTTGTCGAGCGCTTTCGAGAGAGGAGAAGAGATTTGCATATGATATTTATTGATTTAGAAAAAGCGTACGACAAGGTACCTAGAGAGGTATTATGGGGAACAATGATGAAAAAGGGGGTTCCCGTCAAGTATATTGACATAATCAAGGATATGTACGACGGAGTAGTGGCAAATGTCAGAACTTGCGGTGGCTTAACAAGTGATTTTCCGATTACTATTGGTTTACATCAAGGATCTGCATTAAGTCCTTTCCTGTTTACCATCGTGATGGATGAGCTTACTAGAACTATCCAAGATGAAGTCCCTTGGTGCATGCTATTCGCTGATGATATTGTTCTAGTAAATGAGACGAAAGCAGGGGTTAATGCCAAATTGGAATTATGGAGACAAACATTGGAATCTCGGGGATTCAGATTGAGCAGGTCCAAGACAGCATATATGCACTGCAAATTTAGTAGCCAGAGAAATCAAAACCATATTGGTATAACATTGGAAGGGCAAGAGATATCACCGAGCGACCAGTTTAGATATCTAGGTTCCATCATCCAAAGGAATGGGGAGATCGATGGTGATGTTAATCAAAGGATCCAAGCTGGTTGGTTGAAATGGAGGAGTGCAACAGGGATTTTGTGTGATCGTAACTTTCCGTTAAAATTGAAAGGGAAGTTTTATCGGAGCGCTATTCGGCCTGCCTTATTATATGGTACAGAATGCTGGGCTCCTAAGAAGCATCATACACAGAAGATGCACGTAGCGGAGATGCGCATGCTTCGTTGGATGTGCGGTAACACTAGAAAAGACAAGGTACGAAATGAGGATATCCGTGCAAAAGTTGGTGTAGCACCCGTGGAGGAGAAGATGCGGGAAAACCGGCTTAGATGGTTTGGTCATGTGCGACGCAGACCTATGGAAGCACCGGTTCGACGAGTAGATACTCTCGATATGGGTAATGGCAAAAGGGCAAAAGGGAGACCGAAGAAAACATGGATGGAGGTGATACGAAATGATATGCTTGCCAAAGGACTCAATGAAAGTATATTGTTCGATAGAAGTGAGTGGAGACAGAGGATTCATGTGTTGGACCCGGCGTGATTCTTATGTTGGTTCATGTAGCCTACCCCTTATGCTTGGGATAAAAGGCTCAGTTGTTGTTTGTAGGCAAGCTAGTTTTCCTATAATGCTATAGATGAGGCAACCCTAAAGGAGTCATCTGCTTTCTTCCTCTTCAATTTGAAGCAATTTCACTCAGTATAAAGACTAAGGGCATGTTTGGATACATACAATCCATAGGATAAAAATGCAAGATTCCATTTTTCCTCTAGATTTGAGCAATCCTTTAAAAAGGGTTGTTTGGATGGCATTTTCATAGGTAAATCCAGAGGGGGGGAATACCCCAAATAGGTCCATTCCATGGGATAAAAAAATTTAGCTAAGACCTAATTTTTTTTTCCCAAACTTTTTCACTCTCTCCGTCCTTTTTGAAAACCGTATTGTACTCTCTCTCTTTCAAAAATAGAATATTTTAAATCAACCATGCATGAAAAAGAAAAAGTAAGCATTAAATAAACATCTTATCCCAAACTATCCAAACACGTACAAGTTATAAAAATCCTTAGAAATTTCATTTAATGGAATGCATGTGAATTTCAAGATATATTTATCCAATATGAAATCCTTGGAATTATTTACCAAACTATCCAAACATGGCCTAAAGGGTTATCCATGACATTAGAGAGAAAAGTATACAATGTCTAAAGACTTCAACCCAATTCTATTTTGGGTTAGTACATGAAATCCCTTTACAGAATTAACTGATCAAGGACACCTGTGTTTTAATTAGCAATGACTCTCTTTCTCATATTGCCTCAAAAAAAGAAAAAAGGAACTTTTTATCATATTGCCTCAATCTGGATACCTTTTGTCTAAATGTCGTCATGTCATCATCACTAAGTGAAAATACTGCATGCGCATGTATGCATGTGTTTTCTTACTCACAAATTTTTTTTATACTTACATTGAAGACCCCCCACCCCCACCCCAAAAAAAACGCACGTGAGAGTGTGTACACATCTACATCCAACCATAAATACACACACACATAGTACATACATCTACACACATATGCATACATACATATATGTGTACACACAAGCGTGCACACACACATATACATATATATTTACATATGTCTACACATATATACATATATACATGTACACATATACATACATATATCAACATACACATACGCAGATCCATAAATGTACACATAGATACACTACACATATGCATACACACAATTATACAAACAGGTATGCATATATACATGTACACATATATACATAGATCTGTACATGTACGCGCGCGCGCGCACACACATAGGAAATGGAGTATACATTGGCGATGTAGGATATTCCTAAATTGACGGGACACGTGGCAACTTTTTATTCATTGATCTGTCTTTTTACCTTTGTTATTCTAATGTAATTAATGCTTGTAGCTGCAAGATGAACATGCAAATAGATCAATGAATGCTGTGTTGCCATGTGTCCAACCACCGTAGGAGATTCCTACAGTGGCATCATAGATGTGTGTGTGTGTGTGCGCGCGTGATTGCGCGCGCACGTGTGTAGAGAGAGAGTCCAACTATGCTCCAATAGATAGGACTAAGAAACAAACCTATCAAGTTTTTAGCCATTAGATTCACTTTGGGATTTGTGCAATCAATTACGAAGAAAAGTTATCATTTATTTCAATCATGATATCATTGTTTGCACAAATCTTAATGCAAACCTAATGGCCAAAAACCGGTAGGATTTGGAAACAAATCCTATCAAGTGGAGCACAGTCTAACTCTATATGTATGTATGTATACACTGAATCACCAAGTGAAAAACATCTCATATTATTCGCGTAATAAACAATAATTTATCAAATTCAATTCGCAGCAACCAGGCATGGAAGTTAAATAGCATTCAAATAACACTCATTATCATTTCCCTGTCAAAAGAAACCCAGTAAATTTTTTTCATAGTTTATTTGGTCATTGTGAAGAACTACTCTATAAATTTAGAGATCATGTCAGTATATACTTGCTTCATAATACATGCATCGCTGCACAACGTTGACAAGGTGCAGAAGTACTAACCCAATGCAAATCCAGATAAGAGGGCTCATCCACAAAGAACCTTAACATCGATGCTTCTTCTTCTGTGACACGAGTACAAAAATAGCATACAAGAAATATGATGTCAGACACATGATATGCTAAAATAATTTCCAGCAAACAAACAAAACTAACAACAAAACTCAAAATTTTAAGAGGTTTAACAATAATAGTTGCAGCAGCAGTCATAAATTGGTTTGACACCACAGAATTGTGCTTGTTATTGGTGAACTGCGTCCACCTATAAAGTTCAACATGATGTTGTTGGAGATGGCGGGCTTTTAGGTCAACATAGCTGTTGTCGCAATGTAAAACTAGAAATATACCAGTGAGTCGCAGCTCATTAATCCGTTTCCAGGCATGGGCAGCTTTTCTCAAAGTATTCTTGAACAGCTCCTTTCGACCGAGCATTGTCCTGGTATCCTTGCAAAACTCCTGGATAAAGAAAAGGTAAATATCTACAGTCATTAATCGATAACAGACTATGACATTGCTTATTTTTAAAATAAAAAAATTAGAAAGTAAAACTTTGGAAGGTAAAATAGCAAAAGACAATCAGGCATTTTGCAAATTCGTCCCGTTCTTTAAAAAAATGCACGTTCTAAGCTCTAAGCCTCTAACAATGATTCCTTACTTTTCTTCTAAAACAACCCCCGAACACTCTCATGACTCATACTAAATATTGTCATTCCCCTCACATCCCTTTTACAATTGTAAGAACTCCTCGTGAGATCCAACATTTTATTTCTTACACAAGAACAATATCATTGTTATAATTTGGGTCAAATTCAAACCCAGAATGCTACCTCCCAACCCATGTACAGAACAATTTAAAAGACGCCCCAGATAACAGTAATCGCGAACTCCAAAAGGGACAAGCTAAACCCACAAGATTTATTTGAAAATGATTCCAACCTTATCTTCGACTATAGAGGATAAAAGGAGGCGGAACTGATTCAGATCATTAGGGCATATGCAATGGAGGCTGATAAGTGCAAATGTGAGATTAAAAAAGAAAAATCATGCCTCCGACTATAAAGTTTGGGATAAAGGCAAGTAGTTGTTAGAGAGCGACAAGGCAGAGAAATGAAGAATAAATTCCCAGTCAAACAACACTATATCTGAGATATAGATATGCAAACTCCGAAGCTAAACGACGCTTTGGGGTTATGAGGTAACACTCATGATTTTTTATTTATTAGTGATTTTTAGCACGAATGGATCATCAAATAATAACAAGAAGAAATGTGATAGCATGTAGCACATTGATAATCACATTATGCAATCTACATTATTTTTAATTTTCATTTGGAGTTGAGATAATTGATGCTATCTCAAACCCATTTCCATAATACTAAAAAAATCTTAAATCCAAAAGTTGAGGATATCTTAGGACCGTCGGTATAAATTTCACTCCGGCCTCATTTTTTTTACAAGAGAAAATTAGGGGGAGGATATGGAATAATGATTATTTTGCCCAGCCAAACATCACTATTATAAGACTAGAAAAATTGTTCTTTACCTAAAGTTATAAAGTTATATCGTAGATGAACGCAAGCTCTAAAGCCAAACCGAGCAGCGCTAGTGAATCAGGATATGATAACCACCAAAAATGCAGTAGCACATTGATGGTCACGTCCATGCAATCTCTAATACTTAGCATTGGCACAATAGATACACCAATATAATTAGATCAATTTCAATCGCCCAACTAGCATCGAAATATCAAATCGTCACACAACCAAGATCCAAGCTTTTTCTATGCCACTCAACTCCTTTAAAGCGGTAATCATTATCATCACTTATTAATTGTCTCTCATGTGCTAATGTAGGCCTATCCTTAGTCAAATAATCTCTCAAAATCTTTGATTTTACTAAAAAATACCAAAAATTCAACAATCACATACCAATCGCAAGTTAGATGTTACCAAAGCTAGCTACCAAACACAAGAATTACCAAATATTTCACAAACTCACGCCAATTTCGACAAATAAAACACGACCCAGATGATAAATCAAGCCAAAATTCGATAAAAATTCAAAATTTATCCGTTAAAAAAATTGGGGAAATCTCACAGGATCGCTGGCGACGAGGCGAGAAACTCGATCTGCGATCTCAAGACTGTGCTTTGATCCCGCCCAAACGACCTTCATCGCCTCCACATCGAATTGGGCAGCTCTCCTCTCATCAGCAAAGTAATCGATCGCCTCCATTTTTTCCCCCAAATTTTTTTCTCAAAAAATTTCACAAATTAAATGAGAGAGAGGAGGGGAAAATTTTTGGTTTGCTGTTTCATTATAGGGGACCACACATAGGGAAATTACAGTAATGCCCCAATCATTAATGTTCATCTTTATCTCTTAAAAGAGAGAAAAGATAAAGCGGTGGGTTATCTGTTTGGAATTTTTCTAATATGCACTCCTAATCTTTGGTATTTAGAAAAGAGCGCCTCCGAAATCTTCCTATTTTTATATAAAAAAATTGCCCAACCATGAGGAGATCGAGAACTACTTTTCCTTATTATTTTTATCCTAAAGAACTACGTTCAAGATACGGTCGAAGTTTTTGGAATCTGAGTGAGATGAAGAGAGAAAGAGAGTAGTTTTCATATCTATCTATTCTTGGGCAGTATGGACAAAGTTTATGGGTGTTCACAGGTTGGATTAAGTGGGGTTTTATATGTTTTTGCACCGAAACTCTAACTTGTAGGTGGATTTTATAGTGTACAAAAACCCATCCAAGACAATTGATTTTGAATCCCACACTCGCATCCGGCAGGTTCATGCAGGTTTCGGATGCGGATCAGGTTATAGTAAATATGAAGAATTTGTATGGGTGAGGGCATGTAGCAGATGTAAGCGATTGTCAATATGAAATCAAAGATGGATACAATAGATATATAAGAGCAAAAACATTAAATTATAAGTTGAAATTAGGTGATAAAATATTTCTTTCTAGTATATAAAGACAATTCTTATATAAAGATTAAAAGTTGTGAGTTTAGATAAGAAGATGCTTGATGTGTTCAAATGAAGGAGGGGATGGATTTTGGATGAGTGCGAAAATGAATTGATCGGTTTGGACCTGACTTCTGTCTGGATCCGCCTCATTTTACAGTAAAAACCCCGGTCAATACCCGCCTGCATTTATATAGAATGGTTTTTGAGCATGCTGCTGGGAATTATTGCCTGGCTTGAGTTAACTTGACAAAGCAACAGAGAAAATTTGAAGGTGTTTATCCAAATATTAAAGATTTGGAGTGGCAGCATAAAAAAAACCTTGTAATTTGGATTTATACGCGTTAAATGCCGACAAAAAGCCGCGGATATTTTAATGGCACGTGCATTTTTAATGGATGTTAACAGGACCCGAATCCGATATCTTCGCATATCTTGGATAGAGATGTGATTGATTATAAATAAATAATTAACTGCTTTCAGCATTTTCCTAACCAGCTGCATACCATGTTCACATTATCTATAAACTAGCATTTTTGTACGTGCCATGCACATTTTATCAATAAAATACCTAATACTTATATAAAGCTGAATAAACTTTGTCGGTTTATCCTATTCAGGGTCCAAAAAAATTTTATTAAGCTCATGGATAAATATGAAATTGAAGGATTTTGGTTTAAAATTATTTTGAATGTTAATAAGTGAATAAAATAGTTTTTTTAGTAGCTTAAATCAAGAGTATTCTATGAGATATTAAAATATGTTATTTACCATATTTAAGTAAAAGAAAGTAGTCTTAAGTAAACGAAGGTAAAAATCGAAAAATAATAAAATTAAAATAATTTCTGGAAAGTTCCTTTTTGTCTTAAATTTGGGTATAACGTAGATTGAATTTGGAATTCAAACTAATTTCTAGAAAATTCTTTTTTGTCTCGGGTTTTAGAGATTGTGGAGTGAATTTGAAATTTAAATTAATAAAACATTTAATTATTTTTGTCTTTTTCTTTGATGATATAGAGGCTCTAAGATTTGAGAAATTTTCTCTTTTTTTCTTTATTTTCCAAAAAATGGAGAAGGTGGACTCTAACCAATACCATTTGCATTATAGATCAGTATAGATTTATATTTTTTTTCTAATAATATATAGGCTGTAACATGATTCAACAAAAATGTTGCTAAAAATTGAACGATCAATAATTATGAAAATGAACTTTCCTTCAAAAAGGGAAAAAAAGAAAAAATCCTTCAAAATTTTAAAAAGGCTTGTAAGAAGTAATAACGAACAAAAAGCATCTGAGAGATAAAATTATTAATAATTAAATTTCTAGCTACCTTTTCTTTCAATATCTACAGTTAATCAATCAAGAAAATAGTTTTATGAATTATGTTTACTAATTTCTCTTTACTTCCAACTGGATTTAACTCAGTTTGTACCAATTTTCTTTTTAATGTAAGGGATCCCAAGTTCGATCCCCGAAAAGGGTCAACTCCAAAAGGGAAAAATAATCAAGAGTTTACACATGTAAATGCATTTTCATGTCTTTGGTTGCTCATAATCTGAATCTCTTTGTTAAAAACAAAAGAGGCTGAAATTATTTTTTTACATTTTATCTCCTTTCAAAAACTCATAATATAAAATATATCTTTACCTGAAATGTTGGAATAGCAAATGTATTGACATATGTCTTACTGGTTGAGCAATCCAAGTTCATATCTTTCAGTTTTATATCTAAAATCGTTAACTAGAAAAATATCCATACTTAAAATTATTAGATTATCGCAATGAATGAAACAAACAAACAAACGTTAGCTTGCCATGAAGGTACCCATATTGGTTGTCCAAACACCACATATATACATTATTTTTCTTGAAAATTAAGGTTTAGTTTTCTACAAAATCATAAGGAACATTTGGTTGGTTCAAAGATGAATTTTGTTGTTTGTTTGTTTGTCTATTTCTATATTTGACCTTTGAACTAGTTAGCTTTATTTTTATTTTTTAAACTTTATATTGATCCTATAAAACATTTAAATAATCATGTGAAGATAAAGATGTATAAGATTGCCATAATATTCTTATATTCTCGTTGGAAGTCTCGAGTTTGATTCAAACCCATTCTAAATGCGAATCTTCAAATTTAATTTAAAAAATCATGATAAATTTTTAACCGGTAATTTTTAATATCTCAGTTTCAATGCTTTGATATTTTCACATTTCTCTTCCAAAACTTTGTATTTTCATATTTCATGCTCAAAATCTTAGATAGTTTAAAAATCTCTTCCTGGTTATAATTATAGAGGGTACTTTTGTCTTTTTTAGGAGGAGGACTTTGGATGAAACATGAAAAGGCAAGTTCTTAAAATTGTAATACAAAAATATCAAAGTTTTAAGGATTAAATAGGAAGACACAGTTTTGATGGTGAGATATGGAAATAACAAAGTTTTGGAGGCAAGACATAAAAGAGGAAAGGCGGCCTGAAGGGTCACCGCAGGCCCATATCTGCAGTATTCAGATTGCCGTCTCTATGTGGTCCAGAAGACTATGTGTAAAGAATCCGCTGGTACAACTGGACCTGCAATTAGGAAGCTGCAGACCTTAAGAAAATAAACCCATTATTGATTAATCTTTGTCTTGATGATCCCCCCTCCCTCCTTCTGGTGATTGGTGACCCTTTTGGTGATTGGTGATGAAAGAAGTCCTAAATGGTTGATACTCATTGAAATGATGAGAGTGATGATGATAGCATCATCCAGGAAAGGAGGCAAGGGACGTGCAATGACGGCCGTCTCCCCATTAAATTTCTCCGTTCCTAACATCCTCCTATAATTTCTGCTTTATATATCTATACTTTATTTCCTACGGCAACAACAAATTAATGCAGAACAGTTAGAAACTTCTCTATAATTCAGTGCTTATTGTTAAAAGTAAATATACTTACAATCATATTATAACTGCCCCAACCTATGTTTTATTCATGTCTTCGTTTAGCTGTTAAAATTTGGTACTAACTCTTGGATGCTAAATATTGATTATTGTCACGCCCCGCTTCCCAAAATACGGAATATAAGGGGGTGATAAGACCATCCATACTCCTACGGTCAAGAAAATATCCTACCGTAGTCACACTTCGGCTTTTAGTATTACGTGGTAATCAGTAAGACACAACACAGATAAAGAGAAGTACGGTTATTAGAACTATCAGATGTAAAGAAACCGAGCGCAACGAAACAAACCAAAAAGACAACTAACCAGTGATATCAGAGGAATGATACCGTTGGTTCATTGGTCCAGATCTCCGCGATCTTCTCGAATTTAGTCAGGTCATCTTCTTCCTCTAAGCATGCAAACTCAGGTCGTCAGAGTAACACAACAATAATATATACATATATACTGTGCATTGATGATAAACATAAAACAGTAAGTATAGAGTAGTGACATGAGCATGAAATAACCAGTACATGTAACGGTAAAGCAGGTGTATCAAATAAATAATCAATGTAATGTTCTATCAGTCTCACAGTCTCAATGTCCAAGTCACTAAACTTATCGTCAGTCCGAATGTGAGCGTCAATCACCGCAGGAGTATTCCCAACCCAAGGGTAAACCCTAGGGGCAAGAAAACACGGGCCCGAATCACGATCAGTAAGAATCAGTAACACGATCAATATCAAAATCATGAAATCATGAAATATGCAGGCAATGAGACTCCTGAGATTCCGTTGAACGAACTTACACCCAAACTACCCCACACCCCGCGGTCTACATCAAACACGGACCACGAATCTAAGTACTAGTCGGTCCATGACAAGTTTACACGAGAATTGGAGACATGGTCTCCATCAAGTATGTCTCGACTAGTATCCAAGATAAGTGGGCAGTTCTCGATGTCTTACTTATGACACCAATATATGTGCTTTCATACCTGTCCCATACCAGTTATAGTTATACTTATATATGCCCCATAGGCGTCGACAATGCAATAACTAAATGGTTCCACTGATTGTGTACAAGTACGTGTCACTTCCACTATTCAATCACGTTTTTACACTAACGCGCTTACCACAATCCAATCACTAACACTATCACTCGGTAATGTAAAATAGTCACTGGGATATCGATGCAAATGAACACTATTTACAAAGGGTATAACGGTCATGCAACATGACAGGGATACAGTAAATATACTACTAAATACATATGAGCAGTCGGTGTCGGTTAGATTAGAAAAATCATATAAAATCACACGTGCATAATTTGGCGTAAACAATGTATTAAATTATCTGTACAGTAAAATTGGTTTCGAGTCATTCGGATTTCAGGTTTGCGAGTTACGGTCCTTCCGTTTTGAGTGTTTACTGCTGGAAATCCAATTTCTGAACTGGAAGTCCGTTTCGTAAAACAGTTTACTCCCTGTTGGGATCATAATTAGGCGACGTTACAGTTAGATAATATTTATATTTATCTGTTATGTTTCTAACGCATCAGACAGATCAATAATATCCACTATACGCAGGGAGATATGCACTGTCTAAGGTTAAGGCATACTTTCTGTCTCTGCATGAAATTGCAGTACACATCTACGGTTTAAAAGGTATTATAAATATCAAACGATACAGGAATGCAATGAGACTAGTACCATTAGAAAGGTAATTCAATTCTCCACGCTTCCATGTATGATTCCGCACACTTGCGTGCTTAAACAGTGAAAAGTATGCGTTCTAAAACAGGTAATGGCAGAGATTCTTGCTCTAAACTGCAGTTCAGAGCCATGAATCGCCTCAGTTTTCATTGTCATAAATTATTAAAATACCAATATGAACTATGGGGTGCTATAGATTTATCTGTTGGCTTCGATATGAGCCATATAACGGTAAGATCCAATATATAAATGATTTATTATGAATTTAACAGTTTAGCTTATTCAAGAATATTCAGCTTTTGCAAAGGTTATCGAGGGTAACGTTTTATGGGTGAAACGGCGTCGTTTTGCCGTCCGATTTATACAGGGTAAATATTAACAGTAATAGGGTATAATGATCATAGGCTCCACCATATTTGCTTAAGTTATCGCATAGGGTTCTATATCGAACACTTAGATAATCCAAACGGTTATCGATCGAAATATCGATTTCTTTTACCCGATCAACACGAAATTAATACATGAGTTTCTATATGATATTACTACGGCGTAATCGACCCAAGTCGGGTCTCAAACACTAAAATTTACGATGATGGTACTTATTCATTATTAACTTCGCAAACGATGTATATATGAAATATCTATGCTTATACATATATCAATATATATTATATTTAGAGGTTATTATAGCATGATGAACAAGTGAAGGGGTTCAACTGCCTTGGGTCGCTGATATAGAAGTGACGCGACGTGCATGGTTCTTCTCGACACACGAGACGACGCGATACTGGACACAGTGCGTGGCGCGTGCACGATGCATGGTGACTCAGTACTAAACACGGTAGCGACACGGGCGTGATATAGTAGTGGACGGGCATGACACGGTACTAGGCACAGTCTTGGCTCGGTGTGTGGTGCGGGTGTGGCACGACGCGACACGGGAGTGGGCACGTGGGTGGTGCAATGCTGGGCATGGAGTGGGCACTGGACTAGGCATGGCAGTGGGCATGTCGTGGTTTGAGGCTGGCACGAAGTGGGTATTGGATCGAGCACGGCAGTGACGTCATAAGCACCAGCACAGGACAAGCCTCGTCTTGGCTAGGGTTTGGAGCATGCGCTCAGTGATGGTGACAGCACGGCAGCAACGACGATGACAGCAAGAAGTGTTCGACGAAATGACGGGTCTCCGATTGGCTTAGGCAGCGGCTAGTCACAACGCAGTGCATGGTGGGGGCACCAAGTGAGCACAGTGGAGCAGTAGAGCACTGCTGGAGTATAGGGCAGCGACGAGGTGGCTTGGCGCAGAGGCGGCAAAGCAGTGAGGTGATGGGGTTGTCGGTCGAGGTGATGATGTTGAGTTGAGGCTCGATGATCAGAGAAAGAAAGTGGGCCGGTGGAGTTGAGGAGGTGTAGTGAGCTGAGAAAGGGAGGCTGGTGGTAGTGTTAGGATCTGAGGCGGTGGTGGATGGTTGGAGCTTGGGTGTTGGTGTTTGAAAAGGGGGTTGGTGGTGTGAGGACTGAGATGCTGGAGAAGGTGGCCGTGCTCAGAGTTGGTGGAGGTGACGAGGGTTTCGTCGGCGATGGGTTGTAACAGTAGCTGGCGATGGGTAAGGTCGTTGGTGGGTTACAGCGAAGGGGTCGATAATGGTGTAGGAGGAGGGAGCTGGTCCTCAGGTGGGTGGTGTTGCTGGTGGGGTTCGACGTAGAGAGGAGGTCGAGGGTGTTCATTGGCAAGGTGAGGCAGTGGTGGTATGCGGTGGTCGGGGAGGAGAGAGAGGAGAGAGACAAAGATAATGAGAGAGAGAGAGAGAGTTAAAGAGTGAGGAAGAGAGTCGTTGAGAGATTCGGGGGGAAAGTAGGCACAAGAATCGGAGGTAGTTGAGGCGAGGGGCTTGGTCATAGCGAGTGCGGGTCATAGGGATGAGAGGCCGAGGAAGAAGGAAGAAGGAATCGTGTGAAGGAAGAAGGAATCATGGGGAAAGAAGAAGAAAGAGGGAGGAGAGAGACAAAGAAGGGAGGGAGAGAGGAGAGGCTCGGGCTGGGTTAGGGTGAGGGTTCATGGGCCTTAGGCGGGGTGTTAGGGTGTGGGTTTAAGTTTGGGTTGTGGTTTTGGAAAATTAGAAAGAATTAGATAAAAATTAATTAGGAGATTAAAATAAGAGTGAGAAAATAATTAGGAAAAATAGGATTTAATGGAAAATGAAATAGGAGAAATATAGGAAAAATATTTGGAAAAATATAGGAAATAAAGTTTTAAAAAAATGCAGAATTTATATGTACAAGATACCGGGTATTATATTATACCCCTTTTAAAGAAAATTTCCTCCTCGAAATTCAAAGAACGAAAACGAAAATAAACAAACAATTCAAAAGATATAGAAAGCGTCGACGGGTCTCATACTTGCGTTCCCAGATAGACTTCCCTGGAGGTCGACCACCTTAAGAAACTCGAACCAACAGAAGATCTTATTCTTCAGTACCTTCTCCCTGCAATCGAGAATAGTCGTAGGCTGCTCGACGTGATCTATGGGCTTAACACCATCGACGAACTCAACTGTGGGTTATAGATCCACCACGCTTCTGTTGCGTGATGCTGATAGGAACTTAATGGTATGGAACGTGGTATGACAACTTCGAAGAAATGAAAACACGAGAATGCATTGGATTCAGACAGAAATGTAAGTAAGAATAATATCGACAAGAAAGGTATATGGAAGAAGAAATGGAGAACATATTTGAAAACCCTAATGTTTACCGCCGAAAACAGAGACGAAATCGCATAGGTCGTCTTGTCTGAATTTGGGGGCAGATGTTATTTGGATTTATCCGTCCACCTCTCCGAAGATACCAAATTGATTTATGGCACCGTATATTGGAGGTTTGGATGGATGCGGCCGTTGTAGCAGACTTCGTCAGATTCCCCCTCGTTTGTGAGGGGTTTTTGATTGTGGGGACGTTCTTCCCTGCAGGCGCAAGCCCCTGCAGTTAATTACGTTACCTCATCGCGATAACCACTTTCTCCTGCTCTAGAAGTTCACTTCGTATCGTGTGTGTTTTTATTTGTTTAGGTTGCCCGTGGATTGTATACGGAGACTAATTTATGTTGTCGCCCGTAGGGTGTGGATTAGTCCAAATCCGTATATCTTAGATTTGGGTTTGAGTTGATTTAAGGATCGTTGTTTTGAGATCAAGATCGACTTAAATGTTTGTGAGCAATTGGGGCTCGATTAGTTTTTTGTTAAGGATACGTTAGTCCAATTTGAGACTAAGATCTACTTAACATGGTGTTAGGATCATTTTTGTTTCAGATCCAACAAGAGAGCATTTGGGCTCTGTTGTTTTAGTTTAAGGACGTTTCGGTCCTTTATCGCCGTTTTGGAGGCGAAGTTGTAGTTTGAGGACATTTCGGTCTGTAGATCACCATTTTGAAGGTGAGAGTTTAGTTTAAGGACGTTACGGTCCGTTGTCGCCATTTTGGAGACAATGTTATAGTTTGAGGACATTTGGTCTGTAGATCACCATTTTTGAGGTGGGGTTTTAGTTTAAGGATGTTACAGTCCGTTGTCGCCGTTTTGGAGACAACGTTGTTAGTTATATGTATGCCCTAGAGGCCATTGCTATACATAGGATGTATATTGTAGTGGATGCTGGGACATATATAGGGATGACTTTCTTGCTCGACATGATAGTATGCTATCTGGTTGATCTTTACCTTAACGTGTATACTGATTGTCTCTCTGTTACATGTTGGTAAAGCCCTTAGGATGTGTACTTGACTACCTGGACTATGATGCGGATCATACTAGTGGGGACATAGTAGTCCATAAGTACATCCTTGAAAGTCCCTAGTCGTGGGTGTATCGAGATGGGGCATCGATATACCAGAGTAGACTAGCGTGTACCTTCTCGACCCATACAGATGGACGATGGATGATCCCATATCCATCGGTGTTTGACATCAAAGATGATATACGGGTGCTCAGTAGAGACTGGGTACACTGGACGGACTCGCCGAGAACTCCCAGATGGTATTATACCTTACGTCATATGGCAGTTCTCTGGTGACACTGGTACAGAGTAGTCTGTTGACCCGAGATCGTCATAGAGTCTTGTGTGGTTCCCACTGTGCTTTGATTTCCACCTTACCACGTCCAAGAGGGCGTGCAAAACGGTGGTTTTTGGGTACAGTCCCGAGTCACATGGAGGCAATGAGCGATAGGAGGGGATTCGTCTCTCCCGGTATAGGGGGTTGATGTTGCGCTGTGTTCGATTGGCTATAACAGGAAATCCCTGGCCAGGGTTGCTGAGATTTACTGGTAAGTGTTACCAGTAGTTTCTCGAACAGTTATAGACCTCATATCGACACGACTTATCGAGCTATTGGGGTTTGATGTTTACCACCCCTAGGCAAGATATGCGACATATCAGACGACGAGACCGGACTGTACGGTAGTGTTACTGGTTGGATTCACTGGAGTGTGAGCGGGCTTGCTCGTCGATCTTCTGATCGCTCAATACCCGGGTGGCCGTTACGTTTAGCAGACCGCTTGCGGCTTGTGGGTGTTTGATATGATAATCACCTGCTGCCGGCGTATTGACGAGTCTTTAGAGTCCTACACAGAGGTTTCCTGGCTCAAACAAAACGAAATAGGAGAGCATATGAGATATGTGCGGGACCGAGAATGATACCAGTATGTGATACTGTATTCGATTCTCGCGATTTGTGACATTGATCGGTTATATGCGATATAGCCGGGTTATCGGATCAAGTGTTGATTCGATCAGTTGTTACTGTTGATATTAGTCGGTTATATGCGATATGACCGGATCATTAAATCAAGTGTTGATTTAATGATTTAATGCATAATTATATATTTGATATATTACTTTGCATTAACTAGTATCGGTTCACTTAAGATGGATTTTCTCACTTGTTTGTGCACATTGTATATATGATATATTTTATGTGCACAAGATTGTATCATGTTTGATGATACATGCTAGCTTGGGTTTGTGTAAAGACTAAACCATGGTTATATATTGGTTAGGGTTTTCATTTTCTTATTCATTTATTTATTTATTTATTCTTTTTGGAAAATGAAAAGCATAAAGAGAAAATGGTGGCTAACTTTGTTTGATTTTGAAGCTTCATGAAGCTTTGACTAAGTCACCATTTTGTCTCATGCTTAACCCTAACCATTCCACTTAACCATGATTCATTCTCTACACTTAACCATGGTTTGAATATGATAAGTATTCATTTTTCTTTCGGATTTAATTAACTTATCATATTCTTTTTCTTTCTTCTTCTTCTTGAAGAGCAAGAAAGAAAAGCTTTCTACTTCAATGGCATCTTGAGCATAAGTGTGAGAAATCCAATTCTAAAGTGAACCTACTTCCTATTTCTTCATCCTCTACCTCTTGCCAAGTAGTAGAGTGTGTTTTCTTCACAAGTTTCATGACTTGGTGAAGTGGGAGCTTGATCTTGTGATGCCTCGACGTAGATCATCTTCGGCACGAAGCCGACGACCTTGCCCGTCCATTTCTCCGATGAAGCCGACGCTAGAGCCCGGGTTTCCATTTGGACAGCGAGGAGACTTCATTGCGGAGCTATGGACGTGGAGGAACGGATCTACAAAGGTTGTATTTCCGTACACTTTAGTTAAGTTGTTAACTAGCTCGTTATTTCGCCTAAACATCTAGCCAACGATCCGTGTTAGGGTTTCTCGGCACCCGTTAAATTTGAAATTGGCATGGTTGATGCCTTGTGAGACCTCATTAGAGTGCCTAGGAACCCTCCAGTGGTATCAGAGCCTAGCTAGAGCCTTAGGCGATGCGTAGACGAAGTTTGAAACCCGATCGACCCGAAACCCTAATTGGAATTTGCTCTCTGGACATTTTTGAAATTCGGGGTTTTTTCAGAATTAAAAATATGCAGAAAATTCAGCAGGAAATTCTAAGAATTACGATGCAAAAATTACCTAATGATCTTTCTAAAGTGCGGCGGAACCGCGGCATTAGCGTGCTAATGCGGCTGTTCCGCGGCCCTTTTGTCTTATCTCCTATTGAATTTTGCACAGTAATTCCTATTTTGCAGTGCTGGTTTTCCTGGGATATTTTTTTTTTCTGAACTCAAGAGTTGAGTTTTCTGGGTTGTATTGGGGACTCGGTGTTTCGATCGGATTGTCAGACTTTGTCTATGTGGCTTTCCGGATATTTTAGAATATGTTAAAAAGTTCGACCGGATATAAATACCCAACTTTTCCCCTGCCGGAAAATTTCCAAGTGTTGGATTTTTCCGTGGTTTAAAGACGTTCTAAGTAGTGCAAGTAACGCGATGGTCCTTCTAGAAGAAAACAAACCTTAACTCGATTATGTGACCGTCTTGAACTGCCCTTTGAACCTTCGGGTTTGGGGCAGTACGGCGTGCCACATGTGAGGCGTTGGCTTGACCCTTCTACGGCTGGACCGTTGGTACTGAGGCACGAAGTGAATGTCTTTGAACTTATTTCATGAGTTGAGCTGTTTTGGGAAAACTTGGGTGTTTGACTGTTCGATCGGAAAGTTTAACATTTTCTATTTATCTGGAATGCGATACAATAATTGGAATTCATAAGAAGTTATGAGATAACTGAATGAATGTTATAAACACAGCACTTTAGTCTCACTTGATCGGTTGCCACGAAATTTTGATGTGATCAAAAGTCCGTCGTAATCACGTAGCGTACGCGGATACTCGCCGGGTAAACTTAATAGACAGCCTCGCTCCATAGCCCCGACCAAGTGACTGTAGGAGAACCCCGTCGCCGAAAGCATCCGTACGGGTGCTCGCGGCAGCGGTGTTCCGCCTTGGTGCACTTCGTCGACGGTATCGGGGTTGCAGCCGCCTACTAAAGTTTGCGACGAGCATTCGATCAGGCTGCCGGGAATCTTGTTGAATTGCCCGACTTGATATTGAAAAGTATTTTCGATAATGAGACTGAAATGCGGAGTTTATAATTGTTAGGCATGCGATGTCTAAGTATTTCATTTGATTAGGCATGCGATGTCTGAAGAGGTTGCGGATTCCAACTGTTGTAGTTTTACACTTTCTTTTCTGTGACCGTAAGTGTAATGTGATATCGCCGGTTTCGTTGCTATATGTCAACGACAATTGGGATGCGCATATTTACTTACGTTGATGACATGTGATGTTATGTGTTGCTGGATATGTTATATTGGATCGTCGTGTTTGAATAGCCGGGGTTTTTTATGTGAGATGAGTGTTTTTCATTTTCATTCATGTAAAAACTTGTATGTAATATTCTTTTATTGGGGCGCTTCCAGGTAGCGGAAGATGTCACCCTTTGTATATTATTTACTTTTCCGCACTAGGATAGACCCAAGGAGGAGGGCACAAGTAACCGGGTTCTGGAGTCCAGTGGGAGACCAACTCGAGGAGTCGAGTCCGGGTCTCCTAACTCTAGAATTGGTAGGGTTGCTTGTCGCTCTCGTAGGGGTCTAGGGGTGTGGGTTTGGCTATTCATCGCGACCGTGGAATCCGTGTTTTATACTGGCTCGTATTGAAAACACGGAGGTCCTAATATATCCAATATTTCATATGATTCTTCTGCTGCGATATCTGTGATGTGATCATGTGATGTTCTGTGATGGATACTGTATATAGTATATATGATATATTATATAGACGTTACTTATGTTTTACACCCGCGCTAGCCCTGCCCTGCTCTGCCGTTAGTTACCTAACCTAACGGTGCACGAGGGGACATCGAGGCGAATGCGGATGGCATAAGTGTACGTCGTATTTATCTGTGATGTTTATGTACTTAAATGATGAGACTTCATTAATGTGATTAATGAAATAAAAGAAACCTAAGATGTTGTAGAATCGAATTTCAAAATAAAACAGGTAGCTACAGTTCTTACTTTGCACAGCGGTATATGTGATATATCCTGCACCTTATTCGATAAGGAAAGGACCGAGATCCCTTCACCGGGAGTGACTCCTTTTAGCAATAACTGGCAGATGCTACACACTCGGTTTGTCTTTTGATTGCTTTTAAGAGTTTTTGCTTTTCACAGCGATATATATGATATATCCCGCACCTCATTCGACGAGGAAAGGACCGACGATCCCTTCACCGGGAGTGACTCCTTTAGCAAAACTAGAAAAGCCTAAAAAACACTCCATTTTTAAAAATCATTTGATTCTACAACGATATCAAGTTCATTACGCAATAGGTTTTCAGAAAAACCTGTCGTAGCCCTCCGTCATTTCAGATAAGTCCTACTTAGTATTCGTGCTACGTTTGTTGACCTCCGTCAAGGCGTAGTGTGCGGTAGCTAACTAGTATTTATCTGCTTATGCATATGATGCAGATTGGATTAGGGTAGTCGTGCGGCCTTGTTGAACTCCGTCAAGGGTCGTGCGGGTGGGTTTAATTCGATCAAGAAATGACGGGTTGAACTTGACTAGTAGCCTATGGTTTGTTGACCTCCGTCAAGGTCATAGGACGCTAGGGGCAAAAAATTATCGGGAATTTCAAGTGTTGAAATTTGCAATGAGATTGCACACCTTCTATGAGATAGTTGGATCCCGATACCCGCTGTGAGTAAGAGTTACTCCTGGGAGAGTTTTATACATTACAATTAGCCGATCAAGTAGGTGTCTAGAAAGGTGTCAACGGGGTTACGCCTCTGGGAAAACGAGGTTTACATTAATTAGGTTCGTGCGAAAGCACGGGGGACCTCCCTCAAAGTACCGACACTGGCCTGGCTGAAAGATTGGCGAACTTGTAGTGTGTAATTAATCCCGGCTAGTCTTTCCTTTTAGGGTTTGAAGGAAGATTTGATAAAAAGCAGTGGGAACCATCCTGATTAGATAAAATAATAACCAATCTGATCTTGCAAGAGCGCACGCTGAGTGTTTTCTTCTCTCTCTCTCCAGGTAGCGACCATATCACGCCTTAATCAAGATAATAATACGGATATTTGACCGAACCCGCTTGTTATACTGAGCTGGGGAACGTTGGTCCCACTCCTACTTATAATTGTTATAAGACAGAGCAGGAAATTGGGGAATACCAGATTTCCCGTGCCGCCCAAACGAAGAGAGTGCATGTTGATGCATCATCTTCGGGTGTGTTCATTACAAAGAACTGTTTCTCAGTATCCTTCGCATCCTGGGTATATGATACCGGATCAGGATCCCAGATATGTAATATGTTACATAGGGCTACAAAAGGGTAGAAAAACTGAGAACGGGTGATAAGTTTCATGAGGCAGAAAACGGGGCAAGAGTTGCAGCCAAGTCTGTCGGTCACTGTCACCCTGTATTACCAATACATTGATTCTGAACGAATGTTATTAGATACCGAACCTGATATACAAAATCATATCAGTCTCTTTATTAGTAAAGAAATGATAAAATTTTGTATTGTTGGATAATGTTTTGAACATTTCCTATATCAAAAGTTGATCGGTTCAGGCACGTTATCTAAAAGCGTTGATGTTCTAAATCAAACAACAGTTCTTAGTATACAGAACACACACAAGAGGAAGAGTTCAGAAATGAACGAATTCTTCTTGAGGTATTGTAGACTAGGTCATATCAATGCGACCCGACTGGCCAAGTTACATATAGATGCATATTTAAATCAGTTTGAATTTACATCTTGTGAAAAACTTGCCAGTCATGTCACAAAGATAAAATGACACCAGCTCTGTTTATTGGAAACAGAGAAAGAGTTAGTGAACTCTTGGGATGATACATGTTGATGTATGTAGGTCCCCAGTCTACACATGCCAAGACCGGTTCTTTGTACTTCATTACATTCTCTGATAATCTCTCGAGATTCAGACATATGTTCTTGTTGAAACACAAGTCCGAACCTTTTGAGATATTCACAGAATATAAGTTAGAAGTAGAGAACCAAAATACGGGTATAAGTATTATGTCCTATGATGAGATCAAGGAGGAGAATACTTGAGCACGGAATTCCTGGACTATTCTAAAGGAGAATGAGATTCTCTCTCGGCATTACTCCTCCGAATACACCATAGCACGATGGTATATCGGGGCGGAGCAATCACACCCTATATGATAAGGTGTGCTCTATGATGAGTACTACTGAGTTACCTATTTCCTTTTGGGAGTTATGCGCTTGAGAAGTTGCATACCTATTGAATAGGGTCACGATCAAATCAGTTGCCTACCACTTCATATGAGATATGGATAGGGAAGAGCCCATATCTTAAGTTAGTTAAGATTTGGGGTTGTCCGGCCTATGTCTAAAAGCATAATCCGGACAAGCTCGAGGCAAAGCCTGTAATGTAGAACTGGAAAAGTTCCAGCTATACAAACTACAGCAGATGATTTGGTAGAACCAAAGGATTCAGTAGATACCAACAAACCTCAGCCTCTCCGCCGATCTAGTAGGGTTCCTCACCCACCTGAGAGATACTTCGGTTTCTCTATGACAGTGGGAGCGAGGATTGCATCATGAGATGATGACCCAACTAGTTTCGAGCTGGCCATCAGGAGTAAGACTCTGTCAGAATGGCTGGATGCTTAGTGATCTGAGATGGAATCCTTATACACCAACAAAGTATGGACTTTAGTTGCTATATCTGAAGGGTTAAATCCCCATCAGGAGCAAGTATATCTTGAGAAGATTACTTGGTGTAGATGGAAAAGTTGAGACTTTCAAAGCTAGACTTGTTAAAAGTTTGCATCATTGACCAGGTGTGGATAATGATGAAACCTTTTCAAGTAGCTATGCTTAAGTCCATCCAGATCCTACTTGTCACGGCTATATACCATGACTACGATATCTGGTGGTTGGGTGTCATGACTGCTTTTCTAAATGATGTTTTAGAAGAGTGCGTCTATAAGTACACAGCCAGAGGGCTTCGTAGACAGTGGGAGCAGTGGAAACGTGTGCAAGATGCTTTATAGGATTAAAGTAGGCATCGCGGAGTTAGAACATCTGTTTTGATGGATTAGTCAAAGAAGTTGACATCATCAAAATAGTAGATGAACCTTGTATAAACAAAAAGGTAGTAGGGAGTAAGGTGACGATCCTCGTAGAGTACGTGGATGACTTACTCTTGATAGGGAAGGAGTTTCCTATGCTACGCTCGATCAATCTCCGCTTATCACAATGATTCTCCACATAGGATCAAAGTGATACCTACTAAATCCTGGGTTTTGGATCTATGAGATAGATCTAATTGGATGTTAGGAATCTCACTAGTAGTAGTGAGATGGTATCAATCGATCCTGGGGAAAATCACTGGAAAGGTTCCAGGGTGATAAAGACGACTGAATGTCAGTCGCAGGCATTGTCTTTACCCTCAGTAAAGGGACGGTATGTTGGAAGAGTTCCAAGCTAGATACCGTGACATACTAGACGATAAAGGCAGGATACATCGCTACTTAAGATGCTACCAAAGAGGCTGTTTGGGTGTATATTGGTTCATGAGATGAACTATGTTCCTTCCATTGTGTGACAATGGAGTTGTGGCTTATGCCAAGGAACGCAGGTCCCATCAGTGATCCAGACATATTCTAAGGCAGTATCACCTGATCATGGAGATAGTTGATCTCCAAGGAGATCGAGGTAAGGAGAGTAGACTCAGAGGATAACACGGCGGATCCACTCACGAAGGCCTATTCCCAGAGAGAGACTTTTATGGGATGGTTGAGTATGAGATACTACAACCACTGCTACAGATGGCCCTAGTGCAAGTGGGAGATTGTTAGTTATATGTATGCCCTAGAGGCCATTGCTATACATAGGATGTATATTGTAGTGGATGCTGGGACATATATAGGGAGGACTTTCTTGCTCGACATGATAGTATGCTATCTGGTTGATCTTTACCTTAACGTGTATACTGATTGTCTCTCTGTTACATGTTGGTAAAGCCCTTAGGATGTGTACTTGACTACCTGGACTATGATGCGGATCATACTAGTGGGGACATGGTAGTCCATAAGTACATCCTTGAAAGTCCCTAGTCGTGGGTGTATCGAGATGGGGCATCGATATACCAGAGTAGACTAGCGTGTACCTTCTCGACCCATACAGATGGGCGATGGATGATCCCATATCCATCGGTGTTTGACATCAGAGATGATATACGGGTGCTCAGTAAAGACTGGGTACACTGGACGGACTCGCCGAGAACTCCCAGATGGTATTATACCTTACGTCAGATGGCAGTTCTCTGGTGACACTGGTACAGAGTAGTCTGTTGACCCGAGATCGTCATAGAGTCTTGTGTGGTTCCCACTGTGCTTTGATTTCCACCTTACCACGTCCAAGAGGGCGTGCAAAATGGTGGTTTTTGGGTACAGTCCCGAGTCACATGGAGGCAATGAGCGATAGGAGGGATTCGTCTCTCCCGGTATAGGGGGTTGATGTTGCGCTGTGTTCGATTGGCTATAACAGGAAATCCCTGGCCAGGGTTGCTAAGATTTACTGGTAAGTGTTACCAGTAGTTTCTCGAACAGTTATAGACCTCATATCGACACGACTTATCGAGCTATTGGGGTCTGATGTTTACCACCCCTAGGCAAGATATGCGACATATCAGACGACGAGACCGGACTGTACGGTAGTGTTACTGGTTGGATTCACTGGAGTGTGAGCGGGCTTGCTCGTCGATCTTCTGATCGCTCAATACCCGGGTGGCCGTTACGTTTAGCAGACCGCTTGCGGCTTGTGGGTGTTTGATATGATCATCACCTGCTGCCGGCGTATTGACGAGTCTTTAGAGTCCTACACAGAGGTTTCCTGGCTCAAGCGAAACGAAATAGGAGCGCATATGAGATATGTGCGGGGCCGAGAATGATACCAGTATGTGATACTGTATTCGATTCTCGCGATTTGTGACATTGATCGGTTATATGCGATATAGCCGGGTTATCGGATCAAGTGTTGATTCGATCAGTTGTTACTGTTGATATTAGTCGGTTATATGCGATATGACCGGATCATTAAATCAAGTGTTGATTTAATGATTTAATGCATAATTATATATTTGATATATTACTTTGCATTAACTAGTATCGGTTCACTTAAGATGGATTTTCTCACTTGTTTGTGCACATTGTATATATGATATATTTTATGTGCACAAGATTGTATCATGTTTGATGATACATGCTAGCTTGGGTTTGTGTAAAGACTAAACCATGGTTATATATTGGTTAGGGTTTTCATTTTCTTATTCATTTATTTATTTATTTATTCTTTTTGGAAAATGAAAAGCATAAAGAGAAAATGGTGGCTAACTTTGTTTGATTTTGAAGCTTCATGAAGCTTTGACTAAGTCACCATTTTGTCTCATGCTTAACCCTAACCATTCCACTTAACCATGATTCATTCTCTACACTTAACCATGGTTTGAATATGATAAGTATTCATTTTTCTTTTGGATTTAATTAACTTATCATATTCTTTTTCTTTCTTCTTCTTCTTGAAGAGCAAGAAAGAAAAGCTTTCTACTTCAATGACATCTTGAGCATAAGTGTGAGAAATCCAATTCTAAAGTGAACCCACTTCCTATTTCTTCATCCTCTACCTCTTGCCAAGTAGTAGAGTGTGTTTTCTTCATAAGTTTCATGACTTGGTGAAGTGGGAGCTTGATCTTGTGATGCCTCGACGTAGATCATCTTCGGCATGAAGCCGACGACCTTGCCCGCCCATTTCTCCGATGAAGCCGACGCTAGAGCCCGGGTTTCCATTTGGACAGTGAGGAGACTTCATTGCGGAGCTATGGACGTGGAGGACCGGATCTACAAAGGTTGTATTTCTGTACACTTTAGTTAAGTTGTTAACTAGCTCGTTATTTCGCCTAAACATCTAGCCAACGATCCGTGCTAGGGTTTCTCGGCACCCGTTAAATTTGAAATTGGCATGGTTGATACCTTGTGAGACCTCATTAGAGTGCCTAGGAACCCTCCAAATGTTTAGTTTGAGAACGTTACGGTCTGTAGATCACCGTTTTGGAGGTGAGATTTAGTTTAAGGTGTGCACGTCAGCTTGGGAAGTGCACCCAAAAGCAGTTGGTTGTCGGGACCTGCCACCTCTCTGAAGACGTTGAGGAATTACAACGATATATATCAGAGGTGTAGAGAGATGTACCCTTGAACCAATTCCCGTATTTGAGGGGAAAAATCATGGTGGATCATCTAAGAATCATTAGCCATTTTTGGAGACTAAGATCAACTTAGGAGAATGCGGGATGAATATCATTTTGGATATCATCAGTTGAGGGGTCATCAGTCATGTTTGAGACTGAGATTAGTTTGGGAAAACATGAGCACAGAGACTCGGTCGATTTGGAGATCAAAGAGGTTTTGACCTCAGGAAGACTTAGCCCATTTGGGGATGAAGTTGATTTCCCATAATGCTAAGCACTGGTGTATGTTCAGCACTTACGTGTTCCCATATGAGACTCTGAATCAGTGTTAAACATTGCACTTTGGAGGCGCTCATGTGTGGGCACGTGAGGCGCTCCAAAGTGGGAGCTATTCTCTGGGTTCTATTCCCCCTTTCTTTTATAAGTGTTGAGCACTTGGTTATGTTCAGCACTCACGTGTTCCTACGTGAGGTTCTGAATCAGTGTTAAACACTGCACTTTGGAGGCGCTCACGTGTGGGCACGTGAGGCGCCCCAAAGTGGGAGTTGTTCTCTGGGTTTTATTCTCCCTTTCTTTTTATAAGTGCCAAGCACTTGATTGGAGATCACATGCAGAACACGTGACTGCGGTCCTCGTTATAGTATTTAAACAATAATGAATCATCAATCTTTCCTTCTTGGTGTTTGGAGATTTCATTCTCATGTTAATGACCCTAGGGTTTGGAGGATCTCATGTCTCTCATTTTGTAAGAATTAAATTCTTTTTATATGGTTAAACCATAGTTTTCATATGTTTTGTAAGAATAAAATTCCTTTTATAGGGTTAAACCCTAGTTTTCACATGTTTTATAAGAATCAATTTCATTGAACTCAATTCTTTCCCCTAGGTTTTGAATCTGCACGACAGAATATCCCCGATGAGAATTAAATTCTCAACTTGTGGGGAGATCTGCTTCTGCAGATCTCAAACAGAGAAAGAACTAAGTTTCCTATGAAGGGTTAAACCCTTAAAGATGCAAAGAACAGTCTTTTTGTTTTTTTCTTTACCTAGTGTTTCAAGGGAACAAGTCTTTTCTTTTGAGAATTAAATTCTCTCACTGTATATTCTTTAAGTCTCCGGGGAGTTCTTTCTCTCTGCCGTCGTCTCTTTTTTTTCATCCTTCTTTTTTTTATGTATTCATTCATAAATAAGAGTATCTTGTATTCATTTTGATTCATGAATAAAAGATATATTTCATTTCATACTAGCGCTTTTCTTTCTTTTGCTGTCTTGACTTGGCATAAAGTAGTTTATATACTCATTGCGGAGTTTGTATTTTATTCACTCATTTCGGAGTCTCTAGTTTATGAACTCATTTCGGAGTCTCTAGTTTATGAACTCATTTTGGAGCATGTAGTTTATTCACTCATTCCGGAGTCTCTAGTTTATGAACTCATTTCGGAGCATGTAGTTTATTCACTCATTCCGGAGTCTCTAGTTTATGAACTCATTTCGGAACTTGTTTAGTTTACCTCCCTTGGACTTGTAGGCAAACATGTCCTAACGTTACAGTTAACCCCTGCTCTTTACGACATAGCTCCGTTAGGGTCTGTGGTACTAGGGTTTTTGCCCGTCATACCGTTGCGTTGGCTGATGCATTCCCCGATATGCAGACTTTACGTTGCTGTTTGAGTAGCTCCGTGACTGTCATGTTTCTGATCCCTTTTGGGGATGGACAAGATGTCTTCAAGTAATCTTCTTAGGTTATATTACCGTCGAGAGAGCAAGCGGTAGGAATTTTTCCATGCCGTTTTTCACTTGAGGTTAGGCTCAGTTTGGGAGCCCCGATGAGTCATAACCACTCCACGCTTGTGTCTGATAATCTCCGATAGTCTTTCGGGTTTTATTTGAGTTGCCGTCAAGACCCTGAAGCTAGGAATTTGGCCTTCGCTTCCTTTTTCGACACTGCGTCTGCTGTAATGAGACGAATGTCGAAGTGATCTTTAGGTTGTTTTGTGATCCACCGAGAATTGAAACTAGGGACTTTGCCATGGCTCCGCTTTGTTTTGCCCTTGGGGACTTTGTTGACGTCGCGTCTGCATCTTGCTGGAGTGAGAAGGAATGCCGTTGTTGACACTATGTCTGCTATAACGAGACAAGTGTCGAGGATTTCTCTAGGTTGTTTGTGAACCATTGAGACTTGGAACTAGGGACTTTTCCATGGCTCCGCTTTGTTTTGACCCTGGGGTCGTTGGTTGACGTCGCGTCTGCATCCTGCTGGAGTGAGAAGAAACGCTGTTGTTGATACTGTGTCTGCTGTAACGAGACGAATGTCGAGGTGGTCTCTAGGTTGTCTGTGAATCGTTGAGACTTGGAACTAGGGACTTTGCCATGGCTCCGTTTTGTTTTGATCCTGGGGTCGTTTGTTGACGTCGCGTCTGCATCCTGCTGGAGTGAGAAGAAACGTCGTTGTTGACACTATGTTTGCTGTAACGAGATGAGTGTCGAGGTGGTCTCTTGGTTATTTGTGAACTGTCGAGACTTGGAACCAGGGACTTTGCCATGGCTCCGCTTTGTTTTGACCCCTGGGGTCGTTTGTTGACGTCGCGTCTGCATCTTGCTGGAGTGAGAAGAAACGCCGTTGTTGACACTGCGTCTGCTATAACGAGACGAGTGTCGAGGTGGTCTCTAGGCTGTTTGTGAACCGTTGAGACTTGGAACTAGGGAATTTGCCATGGCTCCGCTTTGTTTTAACCCTGGGGTTGTTGGTTGACGTCGCGTCTGCATCCTGCTGGAGTGAGAAGAAACGCCGTTGTTGACACTGCGTCTGCTGTAACGAGATGAGTGTCGAGGTGGTCTCTAGGTTGTTTGTGAACCATCGAGACTTGGCTCTCCCTTTGACGGATCCTGATGGGAAAATATCGTTCTCTTTTCGTTTGTGCCCATGTATTGTATACAGGGGTCGGTGTAGACTCACCTGCAGGGCAAAAGTTTCATCATTTTTTTATTTCTTTCAACGATGCTCTATCATTTCATCTTTTTATATCGCAAAAGTCGTGATTGCCCAACTATTTCGGCTTTTTATCGCGGTGCCCAATCATTTCGGCTATTCTTTTCTTTTTACTCGCTGTTTTTATTGCGAGTAGCCCAAACATTTCGACTGTTTTTATATGCATATATTTTGCTCGCTGATTTTTATTGCGAGTTGCCCCATCATTTCGGCTATTTCATATGCATTTTTTTGCTTGCTAATTTTTATTGCGATTATGTAACTTGAGATCTGATACCAATCTTGGCATCAGCACCGCTGCGACTAGAATATTACCAGGAGCGAATCATCATTTGCCGTGAAAGGACTTGGAATTTGATACCGATTTAGGCATCAGCATCACTACAACTGGGATATTGCCAGGAGCGAATCATCATTTGCCTTTGTCGATTTGAACAAAGGTGGCTTAGCAAACAGGGTTAAGATTCTGTCGACTAAGGCTTTTTGACTTTATGAGCCGTAAGGATCTCGTAAAGGTATTTCTCCTTACGAGTCGTGAGGATCTTGTAGGTGTATGTTTTCCTTAGAAGTCGTAAGGACTTCTAGGTGGTGTTTTATCTTATAAGTCGTAAGGATCTCATAAGAGTATTTTCTCCTTATAAGTCGAGAGGACTTACAAGTGTCGTTCACCATATGAGGACATTCCTCGTGATTGGCGGAACTTGGCGTGGGAATCGTTTATTTGTGCCCATGGATTGTATACGAGGGCTAGTATTGTACCGCCTGTAGGGAAACTTGAGGAATACGACGGCTTAAGGATAGGTTTGGATCCCTGTAACTTAAGACTTTGAATCTTATGAGCCGTGAGGGTCTCATAGGGGGAGTTCTCCTTACGAATCGAGAGGATCACGTAAGTGAAGATTTTACGAGATTGCGCCCTTTCCGGTTTTCACAAGCTCGCCGGTAGTCTTGCTGGTTGACGTCGCGTCTGCCTAGATATTACGCAGAGGGATTGAAAGGGCTATTAAGATGCCTAGACGTACCCTTCAAACAAACCGCTCGATAAGCCCAATTCTACAACAAGATTTGGGACGTTCCCGGGACTCAGCGAAAGATGCACAATGGGAGGATGGAGACGAATAGGCTTGGATACGTTTGGTCCAAGAAACGGGAGAAATTCTATGGCTGCCGTGTCATAAATAACTCCGGTGGAGAAGGGAATGCTTTTCCAGATAGCGCTGATATTGAACCAGAGCGAGATCCCGCCGTAAGAATGCCAAGTCCGTCATTCGAACAACAAATTGACAAGCTAATGAGAGAAGACGGTTATAAGGTTCGGGATGACCATAGCCGTGAAATAGCCATTTACGAAAAGGCCAGAACGCAGCGTTTCACTCAGCAGTCTGCGGAAAGAGAAGATTATGATGCCCTTCATCCTCAGCCCGCTGTACATTCGCGCGATAAGAAAAAAGCCCGATGCAGAGGCAAAAATAAGGTGAAGAACGAAAATGACGTTCGAAAACAGCGAAGCAGATCCAAGAACCCACGCGATCGAGAAAAAGTCAGCTGGAATCCGTATTTTATCAGGAAGATGGGTGGGGAATACTCTTTCCCTCAAGACAAGACAAGGAAAATATTCGACCTTGTCATTAAGCATCAAATGATGATGCTCCTAGAGCTTCGGTACCCCGAACAGATAAATGAGGTTCATGACCCAGATTATTGCTCCTACCACCGAGCAATAGGTCATCCCCTTGAAGATTGCTACACCTTCAAAGATTGGATTGAAGATCATGTTTGGTTCACTTAGCACACCCACTAGGTTTTAGCAAGTATCGAGTATGCAATTTTAAAAAATCTAGAGTGCTAAACAACACCATCTAAGAATCGAACTAGAGAATTAGGGTTTTATTGTTGGATATATGTATGCCCTAGAGGCCATTATGTGATAGTGGATGTATTTATACATATGTATATATTCCATATACATTCTTGCTCGACATGATAGTATGCTATCTGGTTCTTCTTTATCTAACATGTTGATTTGATCATGCTTTTACTCATTCATACATGTTGATAAAGCCCTAAGGATATTGGCTTGACTACAGTGATTATGATAGAGATCATACTAGTGGGACATCTGTAGTTTATAAGCATATCCTGGAATGTCCCTAGTCGTAGGTATATCGAGACGGGGCATTGATATACCAGAGTAGACTAGCGTATATGATATTAGACCCATACGATGGGCGATGAATGTTCCCACAGTCATCGATGTTTGACATCAAAATCATATACGGGTGCTCAGTGGTGACTGGGTACACTGGACGGACTCACCGAGAACTCCTATATGGAATTATATCTATCGTCGGATAGCAGTTCTCAGGTGACACTGGTACAGGTTAGTCTGTATACCCAGATCGTCATGGAGTCTTGTGTGCCCTCCCACTGTACTTTGATTACCACCCTACCACGGCTCTACTGAGTCGTGCAAATAGGTGGCCGTTGGGTACAGTCCCGAGACACACGAAGGCGATGAGCGATTGGAGGGGTTTCGTCTCTCCCGGTATTGGGAGTTGATGCTGTGCTGTGCTCGACTGGTTATATCAGTAAGTCCCTGGCCAGGGCTGCTGAGATTTGCTGATAAGTGTTATCAGTAGTTTCTCGATCTGTTATAGACCATTCACCGGCACGACTTATTGAGTTATTGGGGTCGACGTTACCATCCCTAGACTTGATATGCAGCATATCTGACGAAGAGACCGGACTGTACGGTAGTGTTGCCGGTTGGATCGACGGGAGTTGTAGCAGGTTCGCTTGTTTTCTTCTGATCGCTCAATACCCGGGAGGCCGTTACGTTTAGCTGACCGCTTGCGGCTTGGGGGTGCTTGATATGATCATCACCCACTGCCGGCGTATTGACGAGTCTTAGAGTCCCACAAAGGAGTTATCTAGTCCAGGCGAAACGTTGTGGTACGCGTATGTGATATGTGCATGGACCCGATTAAAATGCGCGTATAGGATACCGTATATTGATCGGGCAACTTGCTTTTGGTGGGGTCATATGTGATATGGCCGGATTGATAAATCAAGTGTTGATTTATCATTTAACCATTGGTTTTCTCACTTGAACTTTTCCTTGTACATGATGGATGTATGCATGCATGTATGATTTCTTTCTTTTAGTTTCATGCACATATGGATGTCCATACACACATACATACATGCATCATCCTTCATGGTTGCTTATACATGGAATATAATGGCAATATTAGACTCACACCATGGTTTTTAATATGAATTATTATTGTACTTATACTAAAACAAAAGGGAAAGAAAAAGGGTTAAATATTGGATTGTTTCTACACTCTTCTTCATCGTACCATGCTCACCCACTATTTAACCCTTGGTTATTTTTCCTTAGGTGTTTTTAACTATGATACAATAATATCTTCATATCCTAACCATGGTTTGGGATGAGAAGAAATAAATATATATAGATATATTTTTATTTCTTTTCTAAGGAGATTCTTTTCTCTTCTTCAAAAAGAAAAGCCATCATCTTCCTCCTTCTTCCTCCTTAGCTCTCTAGTTTCTTCTAGTGAGCTAAACATACATCAAGAAAGGTTTTTGAAGTGAGAATTAGAACCACAACATCATTCTACACAAGTTTAGCCCACTTGTGTAGAGTGTTGTTTTCATTTCTCCTCTTGAAAGGTGAAGTTGCAAGTTTGGACTAGGAGCTTCGGGTGGATCGTCGTAGACGCTAGAGGACTTCAAGAGAGCCTTCCTCCAACACTCAAGAGGCCAAAGAGTTCAGCGAAGGGAGCTACAAAGGTTGTAGTCTCGAAACCCTATCCTTTGTCGCTTGTAAAATCATGAAACCCTAATTTTCTAGGATAAGATCCTTTGTATGCTTGCTTAGCACCATAAAAAATTTGATCTTTGTGACATGTGATGCTTCCAAATCTATCATCGGGTGCTATGTAAAACTAACATTGGTATCAGAGCCAACCTAGAACATTAGGCGTTACCCTATCGAAGTATAAACTCCGATCGAACCGAAATACGAGATTACGGGACGCTCTCTGGATTTTTTTTTGAAATTGTTGTTTTTCAGAAATAAAAATATGCAAAAAATTCAGCAGGTAATTGTAAGAATTACTGTGAAAAATGGGTCCATGAACAGTTAATTCCACCGCGGAACCGCGGCAATAGCCTGCTTAGGCCGCGGTTCCGCGGCCATTCTGTTTCTTCAAGGTCTAATTTTTATACAGTAACTCCTTTATCTGCTTGTACATTGTTTTGGAGTATTTTTAATCTGAATCTAGTACTATAAATTCTGGAGATGTTTTTGGACTCGTCGATTCGATCGGAATTTTAACTTCTTGTCTTTTCCGGATAAATTAGAAAGTATCGAATTGTTCAAACGAGTGTCATTTGCTCACTTTCCACGGGGTTTAAATCTTTCGGAGATAAGTGCAAGTTTTTGTGGTGGACCCTCTAGAAGACAACAAACCTTAACTCGATTATGTGACCGTCTTGAACTGCCCTTTGAACCTTAGGGTTTGGGGCAGTACGGCGTGCCACATGTGAGGCGTTGGCTTGACCCTTCTACGGCTGGACCACTACTACTGTGTCACACTCCGGGTCTTTGAACTCCGCTCAAGTGTTGAGCTTTAGTGAATCTTGGGTATTTGATCGTCCGTTCGAAAACTTTAATGCTTTCTACTTATCTGGAATGTGATGCAATATGTGGAATTCATATACTTGGACATGAAATACGAAGTATGTGATATTTCGTATTTATGATGTTTAAAGAGAACGTGGATTCCAAATATTGCAGTTTTACACTTTCTTTTCTGTGACCGTAAGTGTAGTATGTCGATATCGCCGGTTTCGTTGCTATACGTCAATGACAATTGGGGTACGCATACTTACTTACGTTGATGATATGAGATATTATGTGTTGCTGAGATATGATGTGCAGGATTGTCGCGATTGAATAGCCGGGGGTTTTATGTGAGATAAGAGTTTTAAATTTTCATTTATGTAAATTCAAATGTAATGTAATATTCTTTTATTTGGGACACTTCCAGGTTGAGGTTGTGTCACCGATGTTGTATATTATTTACTTTTCCGCATTAGGATAGACCCAAGGAGGGGAGCATATGTGAACGGGTTCTGGGGTTCAGTGGGAGGCCATCTCGAGGAGTCGAGACCGGGTCTCCTAAACTCCAGGATTGGTAGGGTCGCTTGCCGCTCTCGTAGAGGTCTAAGGGTGTGGGCTTGGCTATTCATCGCGACTGTGGAATCCGTATTTTCTATTGTTGGCTAAATACTAAATACGGACGTCCTAGTATATCCCACATTATATATATGTTTCTGCTGCCTGTGTTATGAGATATCTGAGATGAATGACATATCATATATATGATATATAGTAGACGTTGCTTATGTTTTACACCCGCGCTATTCCCGTCCCGGTATGCCGTTAGTTAAGTAACCTAACGGTGCATAACAGAACATTGCGACGAATGCGGATGGCATAAGCGTACGTGTTATTTTCGTTTCTTTTCTGTGATAGGCTTAAGGACTTAAATGATGGGATTACATTAATATGATTAATGTAAAGAAAATAAACCTAAAAGGATGTTGTAGAATCAGATTTGAAAACCACTCGGCTCTTTATGAAAAAGCTATGTTTCAAAACTGCGGAGCACAAGCCACTCCTTTTGAAAACCGTTTGATTCTACAACGATTTCAAGTTCAAAGCGTTAAAGATTTTCTTAAAAATCATCCGCAACCCTCCGTCATTTTAGGAATTAGAGTACTTAGAATTCGTGCTACGTTTGTTGACTTTAGTTAAGGCGTAGTGTACGGTAGCTAAGTGATGTCTTCCTACACTGCATATGATGCAGATTAATTAGGACATTCATGCGACTTTGTTGACCATAGTTAAGGGTCATATGGGTGGGTCTAATTGATCAAGAAATGACGGGTAGAACTTGACTGGTACTTATGATTTGTTGACCATAGTTAAGGTCATAAGTACTAGGGGTAAAAATTATATCGGGAATTTCAAGTGTTGAGATTTGCAATGAGATTACATACCTTCCATGTGATGGTTGGATCCCGATCCCACTGTGGGCAATGGTTGCTCCTAGGAGAGTTTTGCATTTTATAATTAGCTAACTCATTAGGTGACTAGAAAGGTGTTAATGGGGCCCCGCCTCTGGGAAAACGAGGTTTACTTTAATTAGGTCCGTGCGAAAGCACGGGGAACCTCCCTCAAGTACCGACACTGGCCTGACTGAACGGTTAGCGAAGTTGTAGACTGTAATTAATCCTGCCTAGTTTTCTTTTTAAGTTTTGAAAGAAAAACTTGATTAAAGCAGTGGGAGACATCGATTAGACAAGATAATAACCAATCTGATCTATGCAAGAGCTTTCGCTGAGTGTATTCTTTTCTCTCTCTTAATGGCAGATACCAATGACTGGACTCAAGCTTTTACTAGATAAAAACAAACTGAATGGGACCAATTATAAAGACTGGCTGAGGAATCTGAAAATAGCCTTGACTTATGATAAAGTATCATATGTCCTCACGGCTTCAGCCCCGCCCACCCCAGGTCCAAAATCCTCAGTTGCGGACATTGAAGTCCGCAAGACTTGGGACACTGACTGTGCCACGGCCAAATGCCTCGTGCTTGCATCGATGGACAATACACATCAAAAGCAGCACGAGAATATGGACATTCAAACCATATTCCTCCATACAAAGGAGTTGTATGGAGAGCAATCCCGCGTATTACGATACGAAGCATCAAAGAAATTGTTTCAGATGCGAATGGCCCCTGGCACACCAGTAGGAGACCATGTTCTGAAGATGATAGCTCTTATAGAAGAGCTTAAGGACCTTGGATGGACAATGGACAATGAACAATATACGGATATTATTCTGCAGTCCCTCCCCTCCACCTTTGCTCAGTTCATAGTTAACTTCAACATGCACGGCATGGAGAAGGAGCTACCTGAACTCCTTAATATGTTGAGGAGTGCAGAAAGCACTATGAAATCAATGAAAACTCCCGTTATGACTATTGGGCAATCTTCTTCTTCTCGCCCAAAAGCTAAGGCCAAAGGAAAGAAAAAGAAGAAACCTACCAATCCTAAGGGTGGAGTTAGAAAGGTGAAGGGAAAGGAAAAGTCCAAAGCTGGAGACTCGGGGAAAGGTGAATGTTTTCATTGCCACAAGACAGGACATTGGAAGCGCAATTGTACGGAGTACTTGAATCTCAAGAAGAAGCATGGGGATGCTTCTGCTTCAGGTGCGTTTGTGACAGAAAACTGTTTTTCAATAAACTCTGCTTCCTGGGTATTAGATACCGGTTCGGGTTCTCACATTTGCAATTCTATGCAGGGGCTGAGAAATAGCAAAGTTTTGAAGACAGGTGACCATACTCTCCGCGTTGGAAATGGTTCCAATGTACATTCAGTCGCAGTGGGAGAGTATCACTTGGGGTTGCCATCTGGATGTATTTTGGTTTTGAATCCTTGTTATTTTGTACCCAGTATGCTTTGTAATATAATATCCGTTTCTTTGTTGGACAATGAAGGATATAATTTTGTATTGCAGAACAATGTTATGAACATTCACCTGAATCAAATGTTGGTTGGGTATGGTACGCTTAATAACGGAATATATGTCCTGAATCAACACACAGTTTTTAGTATACAAAACACTGATAAAAGAAAGCTTTCAGAATTAAATGAAGCTTTTCTTTGGCACTGTAGACTTGATCATATTAACGAAGCAAGACTAAACAAGTTACACAAAGATGTATATTTAAACTCTTTTGAATATAAATCTTATGCGACTTGCCAGTCTTGTATCAAGGGTAAAATGACCAAAACTCCGTTTACCGGACACGGAGAAAGGGCTACTGAGCTCCTAGGCCTCATACATAGTGATGTATGTGGGCCAATGTCTACACAGGCTAAAGGCGGTTTTTCCTACTTCATTACGTTCACTGACGATTTCTCAAGATTCGGTCATGTATTTTTATTAAAACACAAGTCCGAAGCTTTTGAGAAATTCATTGAATATAAACAAGAAGTAGAAAAACAAACCGGCTTGAGTATAAAGATGCTTCGATCAGATCGAGGTGGAGAGTATCTCAGTACAGAATTTGCAAACTTCCTAAAAGAGAATGGGATTCTCTCTCAGCTCACTCCTCCTTACACACCACAGCACAACGGTGTGTCTGAACGACGGAATAGGACCCTATTAGATATGGTCCGATCCATGATGAGTGATGCTAAGTTACCCGTCTCATTTTGGGGGCATGCATTGGAGACTGCAACGTTTCTACTGAATAGGGTTCCAACCAAAACCGTGTCTACCACGCCATATGAGATATGGCATGGCAAGAGACCATCTCTTAAGAGAATAAAGATTTGGGGTTGCCCGGCCTATGTTAAAAAGCAGAATCCAGACAAACTCGAGACACGATCAGTCATGTGTAATTTTGTGGGGTATCCAAAGAATTCTTATGGATATCTATTCTACCACAAACAGGAACAAAAGGTGTTTGTTTCTCAGTATGCCACATTCTTGGAAAAAGAGTTTTTCACAGATAAAGATGATGGCAAGATGGTGGATCTAGAAGAGGTTCTAGAGACACAAACTACAAATGACGATTTGGTTGAACCGGCTGTTGCAATAGAAACTGAGGAACCTCGGCCACTCCGAAGGTCTGGTAGGACTTCTCGCCCACCGGAGAGGTACTACGGTTTCCTCATTGATGGTGACGGAGAAGATTGCATCATGGATGATGATGATCCTACCAGTTTTCAGCAAGCTATCACGAGTGGTGACTCTGTGAAGTGGCTGGATGCCATGAGATCCGAAATGGAGTCTATGTACACCAACAAAGTGTGGACTTTGGACATTGTACCCCCTGGGGTAAAACCTGTGGGATGCAAATGGATCTTTAAAAGAAAGATTGGTGTAGATGGGCAGGTAGAGACCTATAAGGCAAGACTTGTGGCGAAAGGCTTTCGTCAAAGACCAGGTCTGGACTATGACGAAACTTTTTCGCCCGTAGCCATGCTTAAATCCATTCGAATCCTACTTGCTATTGCTGCTCACTACGGCTATGAAATCTGGCAGATGGACGTTAAAACAGCATTTCTAAATGGAGATTTAGAAGAATGCGTTTATATGGATCAGCCAGAGGGCTTCATTGACAGTGGGAGCAGCGGGAAAGCATGTAGACTGCTTAAATCCATATATGGGTTAAAGCAGGCATCTCGGAGTTGGAACATCTGTTTCGATGATATTATCAAAGAGTTTGATTTCATCAAAAATCCAGATGAACCTTGTGTTTATAAGAAGGCTGTAGGGAGAGCTGTCACATTCCTCGTATTGTACGTGGATGGCATTCTTCTGATAGGAAATGATATTCCTATGCTACAGTCGGTCAAATCATTCTTATCACTAAAGTTCTCCATGAAGGACCTGGGTGATGCCACGTACATCCTGGTCATAAGGATCTATAGGGATAGATCCAAAAAGTTATTGGGATTGTCCCAAACCAGGTACATCAACACCATCCTAAAAAGGTTTAGTATGGAAGACTCCAAGCGAGGTGCCTTACCCGCTTGCCATGGAGTCACTCTCTCCAAGGATTCTTGTCTAAAGACCGATGAAGAGAGAGCCCACATGAGAATTATATCCTATGCTTCGGCAGTAGGATCTATAATGTATGCGATGTTATGTACACGCCCAGATGTAGCTTATGCACTTAGTGTTGTAAGCATGTATCAATCCAACCCAGGGAAGAACCACTGGACAACTGTGAAGAACATTCTTAAGTACGTGCGAAGGACTAAAGAATTGTTCTTGGTGTATGGTAATACTAATCTCCAAATGGAGGCCTTTACCGATTCGAGCTTCCAGAGCGATAAGGATGACAACAAATCTATCTCAGGGTTTGTATTTTCCCTCAATGGAGGGGCGGTTAGTTGGAAGAGTTCTAAACAGGATACCGTTGAAGACTCCACGATGGAGGCTGAGTACATTGCTGCAAATGATGCCGCCAAGGAAGCCGTCTGGATGAAGAAGTTCGTCTCGGAGCTCGGAGTAGTTCCAACCATTATTGATCCAATATCATTGTATTGTGATAATAATGGGGCTATGTCATTAGCCAAGGAGCCTAGGTCCCATCAGCGATCCAGACACATCCTCAGGCGCTTTCATTTGATCCGGGAGATTGTAGATCGCCGCGAGATCGAGATTAAGAGAGTAGACACAAAGAATAACGCCGCGGATCCACTCACCAAGGCCCTCCCTCAGCCGCAGCATGAGCGACTTTTTGAGATGTTGGGTATGAGATACGCCAATAACTGGCCATAGTGCAAGTGGGAGATTGTTGGATATATGTATGCCCTAGAGGCCATTATGTGATAGTGGATGTATTTATACATATGTATATATTCCGTATACATTCTTGCTCGACATGATAGTATGCTATCTGGTTCTTCTTTATCTAACATGTTGATTTGATCATGCTTTTACTCATTCATAGATGTTGATAAAGCCCTAAGGATAATGGCTTGACTACAGTGATTATGATAGAGATCATACTAGTGGGATATCTGTAGTTTATAAGCATATCCTGGAATGTCCCTAGTCGTAGGTATATCGAGACGGGGCATTGATATACCAGAGTAGACTAGCGTATATGATATTAGACCCATACGATGGGCGATGAATGTTCCCACATTCATCGATGTTTGACATCAAAATCATATACGGGTGCTCAGTGGTGACTGGGTACACTGGACGGACTCACCGAGAACTCCTATATGGAATTATATCTATCCTCGGATAGCAGTTCTCAGGTGACACTGGTACAGGTTAGTCTGTATACCCAGATCGTCATGGAGTCTTGTGTGCCCTCCCACTGTACTTTGATTACCACCCTACCACGGCTCTACTGAGTCGTGCAAACAGGTGGCCGTTGGGTACAGTCCCGAGACACACGAAGGCGATGAGCGATTGGAGGGGTTTCGTCTCTCCCGGTATTGGGAGTTGATGTTGTGCTGTGCTCGACTGGTTATATCAGTAAGTCCCTGGCCAGGGCTGCTGAAATTTGCTGATAAGTGTTATCAGTAGTTTCTCGATCTGTTATAGACCATTCACCGGCACGACTTATTGAGTTATTGGGGTCGACGTTACCATCCCTAGACTCGATATGCAGCATATCTGACGAAGAGACCGGACTGTACGGTAGTGTTTCCGGTTGGCTCGACGGGAGTTGTAGCAGGTTCGCTTGTTTTCTTCTGATCGCTCAATACCCGGGAGGCCGTTACGTTTAGCTGACCGCTTACGGCTTGGGGGTGCTTGATATGATCATCACCCACTGCCGGCGTATTGACGAGTCTTAGAGTCCCACAAAGGAGTTACCTAGTCCAGGCGAAACGTTGTGGTGCGCGTATGCGATATGTGCATGGACCCGATTAAAATGCGCGTATAGGATACCGTATATTGATCGGGCAGCTTGCTTTTGGTGGGGTCATATGTGATATGGCCGGATTGATAAATCAAGTGTTGATTTATCATTTAACCATTGGTTTTCTCACTTGAAACTTTTCCTTGTACATAATGGATGTATGCATGCATGTATGATTTCTTTCTTTTAGTTTCATGCACATATGGATGTGCATACACACATACATACATGCATCATCCTTCATGGTTGCTTATACATGGAATATGATGGCAATATTAGACTCACACCATGGTTTTTAATATGAATTATTATTGTACTTATACTAAAACAAAAGGGAAAGAAAAAGGGTTAAATATTGGATTGTTTCTACACTCTTCTTCATCTTACCATGCTCACCCACTATTTAACCCTTGGTTATTTTTCCTTAGGTGTTTTTAACTATGATACAATAATATCTTCAAATCCTAACCATGGTTTGGGATGAGAAGAAATAAATATATATATATATATTTTTATTTCTTTTCTAAGGAGATTCTTTTCTCTTCTTCAAAAAGAAAAGCCATCATCTTCCTCCTTCTTCCTCCTTAGCTCTCTAGTTTCTTCTAGTGAGCTAAACATACATCAAGAAAGGTTTTTGAAGTGAGAATTAGAACCACAACATCATTCTACACAAGTTTAGCTCACTTGTGTAGAGTGTTGTCTTCATTTCTCCTCTTGAAAGGTGAAGTTGCAAGCTTGGACTAGGAGCTTCGGGTGGATCGTTGTGGACGCTAGAGGACTTCAAGAGAGCCTTCCTCCAACACTCAAGAGGCCAAAGAGTTCAGCGAAGGGAGCTACAAGGGTTGTAGTCTCGAAACCCTATCCTTTGTCGCTTGTAAAATCATGAAACCCTAATTTTCTAGGATAAGATCCTTTGTATGCTTGCTTAGCACCATAAAAAATTTGATCTTTGTGACATGTGATGCTTCCAAATCTATCATAGGGTGCTATGTAAAACTAACATTTATATGCATGTAAACAAACTTTACACTGAGTGAAATAGGAATACAACCTTTGTAGACCGGTCATTCAATTCTAAAGCTCCGTGTAGTAGTCCCTTAGCTCCAAGTAGTGGTGTTCCGGACTCTCCTTAGGCTCCATTAGGTGAAAGGAACGAGCTTGCCCAAAGATCTTCGAGGCCGAAGATGATCTACCTTGAGAAATCTCTAACTCAAGCTACCTCTTCACTAATTGAGGAATTAGTGAAGTAAACAACCTATACTAAATGACTAGTTTGGTATAGATTGATAAAGTAGGAATTTTGCTCATTTTAGAATTATTTTTTTCTCTTTCTTTTTCACCTCACTCAAGAGCTAGAGAGCAAAGAAGGAGATGAAGAAGATAAACTAATGTCAACCCTTGGGTGAAAAAATATCTCATAGATATTTGTAGAGACTTAACCATGGCAAAAGATAATGGTTGTGTTAATAAATATCTAGAGTAAAAATAAATTAGTGGACTAAGTCAAGGTTTCTACATGCTTCCACAAGCATCCTAAACCATGTCAATTTCCATCTAATTTTGATTTATCCCTTAATAATTAAATCTGCAAATTATCTTTAATTTTGTATGAGTCTCATACACCCATGTCCAATATATCATCAAGCATGACACAAAATTAAATACATTAATATATATCACATATATATTTAAATGTATTAGTAGAAAAGAAATTCTTAAGTGAGCTAATATTAGTTATTATATATTAATATATCTAATATATAATTATATATTAAATTATTAAATCAACACTTGATTTAATAATCTGGCTATATCATATATAACCGACTAATATCATTTATATCAACTTATCGAATCAACACTTGATTCAATAATCCGGCTATATCTCATATAACCGACTGATATCATATATCGTGAGATTAGAATACGGTATTACATACACGTATTAATCTCGGTCCCACACATATCACATATGTGCCCTACTTCGTTTCGCTTGAGCCAGGAGACCTATGTGTAGGACTCTAAAGACTCGTCAATACGCCAGCAGTAGGTAATAATCATATCAGTTACCCACAAGCCGTCAGCGGTACTAGCTGGACGTAACGGTTACCCAGGTATTGAGCGATCAGAAGATCAACAAGCAAGCTTGTCCAAACTCCCGTGAATTCAGTAAGTAACACTACCGTACAGTCCGGTCTCTTCGTCTGATATGTCGCGTCTGGGAGTGGTAAACGTCAGACCCCAATAACTTGATAAGTCATGCCGATGTGAGGCTCATAATGGGTCGAGAAACTACTGATAACACTTACCAGTAAATTTCATCATCATCCCTGGCCAGGGACTTCCTGTTATATCCAATCGAGCATAGCGCAACATCAACTCCCAATATCGGGAGAGACGAAACCCCTCCTATCGCTCATTGCCTCCATGTGACTCGGGACTGTACCCAAAATCCACTTGTTTGCACGCTCTCTTGAGCGTGGTAGGGAGGAAATCAAAGCACAATGGGAATCACACAAGACTCTATGACGATCTCGGGTCTACAGACTAACTTGTACCAGTGTTACCAGAGAACTGCTATCTGACGATAGGTATAATACCATCTAGGAGTTCTCGGTGAGTCCTGTTCGGTGTACCCACTCTCCAATGAGCACCTGTGTACAATCTTTGATGTCAAACACCAATAGACATGGGATCATCCATCTCCCCATATAGGGTCAAGAAACATACACGCTAGTCTACTATGGAATATCGATGCCCTGTCTCGATACTCCCACGACTAGGAACAATTAAAGGATGAACTTATGGACTACCCTGGCCCCACTAGTATGATCTCCATCATAGTCCTGGTAGTCAAGTACACATTCTAAGGGCTTTATCAATATGTAAGAGAGAGACGGTATAAAGTTACAAGTATATATGTTAAGATAAAGAGTAACCAGATAGCATACTATCATGTTGAGCAAGAAAGTCCTCTCTATATATGACCAAGCATCCACTATAATATACTATCATGTACAATAATGGCCTCTAGGGCATACATGCAACTAACAATCTCCCACTTGCACTAAGGCCAGTTGTTGTAGTATCTCATACCCAACATCCCGAAGAGTCTGTCAAATTGTATATGGGGAATGGCCTTCGTGAGTGGATCCGCCATATTATTCTTCATGTCAACTCTCCTGACCTCGATCTCCCGGTGATCAACTATCTCCCAGATTAGGTGATACCGCCTAAGAATATGTCTGGATCGCTGATGGGACCTAGGTTCTTTGGCCAATGCCACAGCTCCATTGTTATCACAATACAAAGGTATTGGATGCTCAATGGATGGAACCACACCAAGTTCAGTTATGATCTTCTTCATCCAGACAGCCTCTTTGGCGACATCGTTGGCAGCGATGTATTCAACCTCCATCGTCGAGTCTTCCACGGTATCTTGCTTGGAACTCTTCCAACATACCGCCCCTCCATTGAGGGTGAAGACAAAGCCCGAGACTGACTTGATGTCGTTCTTATCACTCTGGAAGCTCGAATCGGTAAAGGACTCCACCCGGAGTTCACCGTTACTGTTTACCGCCGAAAACCGGGAAGACGAACGTCTTGCCTGAGATTCGGGGCAGATGCTATTTGGTTTTATCCGTCCACCTCTCCGAAGATGCCAAGTTGATTTATGGCACCGTGTATCGAAGGTTTAGACGGATGCGGCCGATATAGCAGACTTCGTCAGATTCCCCCTCGCTTGAGAGGTTTTTGATTGTGGGGACGCTCTTCCCTGCAGGTGCAAGCCCCTGCAGTTAATTACGCTACCGCTTCGTGGTAACAACTTTCTCCTTCTCCAGAATTTCACTTCGTATCGTGGGTGTTTGTTTTGTTTTGTGGTTGCCCGTGGATTGTATACGGAGACTAATTTATGTCGTCGCCCGTAGGACGTGGATTAGTCCAAATCCGTATTTTCTTAGATTTGGGTTTGGGGTTTTGGTTTGAGGATACTTTAGCCATATTTGAGGCTAAGATCAACTCAAACGTTTGTTAAGGATACGTTAGTCCAGTTTGAGACTAAGATCAACTTAACGGGATCGTTTAGATCCGACAAAAGAGCATTTGGGCTCTATTGTTCCAATTTAGGGACGTAGTGGTCCATTGCATGTATGGCCATCGGGACCCGTCACCTCTCTGACGACGTTGAAGGATTACAATGACAGATGTCAGGGGAGTTCAGAGATGTACCCTTGAACCAAAGTTGATTGGGGGATCTATAGTCCGATTTGGGACTAAAGTCTGTTTGAAGGTTTAAGGATACGTTAGCCATATTTGAGGCTAAGACCAACTTAAACGGGATCGTTTAGATCCGACAAAAGAGCATTTGGGGCTCTATTGTTCCAGTTTAGGGACATGGTGGTCCATTGCCAGTTTAGGGACATGGTGGTCCATTGGTTTAAGGACGCTTAAGTCCGTGAGTTTAAGGACGCTTAAGTCCATAGGTTGGTTTAAGGACGCTTAAGTCCATAGGTTGGTTTAAGGACGCTTAAGTCCATAAGTTGGTTTAAGGACGCTTAAGTCCATATTGATGTGTGGTTGTCGGGACCCATCACCTCTCTGACGACATTGAAGGATTACAACGACAAATGTCAGAGGAATTCGGAGATGTACCCTTGAACCGGGTGTAAATTGATTTAAGAGAGCATTCTTGCTCAGTCAATTTAATTTGAGGACTTACGGCCATGATTGGGCTAAGTCCAGTTGAGAATATTCAACGTTTTTATGTTTGGCCTATTAGGCCTGTGCTAGGGCTTTGCACTGCATTTTCTTTTGTCTTGCTAAGCCTTTTTTATTTGGGCTCTGTCCCTTTTAAATGATGCACAGCATCTGTTTTTGTTTGGGCTCTGCCCTTTTTAAAGTAATGCATTGCATTTTATTTGGCCTGTTAGGCATTTTTTTAATTGGGCTTGGCCCTTCTGTAAATAATGCAGTGTATTAATCAAACTGACAGTGGCCATGTGGGCTGTCAGGCGCTTTGCGCCAATTATTGAGCGCAAGCGCATGTGGAGGTGACACGTGCCACGCTCTGATGAGCGCAAGCGCAGTGCGCTGCGCTGTTGAGCTGCTGACACGTGGCGCGCTCTGTTGAGTTGCGCCAACCCAAGAGCGCAATGCTCAATTTTTTAAAGCGCAAGGCGCAGATTGCTCTAGGGCTGACACGTGGCACTCTCTGGTGGCTTGCGCCAACCCAAGAGCGCAACAGTGCAATTTTTTTTTAAGTGCAGGACACTGTTCAATATCTTGATCCGATTTTGGATCAAAGAAGAGAATCTTCTAAGATCCCCGAACCAATGGTTCATCAAAAGGCAATGCCTTTATTTAGATCAAAAAGATCTAAAGAAGAAGTAAATTACTTCTTTTATTAATATTATCATTTTTTTATTGAAGATCTTTGATCTTGTTCTTAGATCATTGATCTTTTCAGAAGAAAATTCTTCCTTTTCTAAAGGTTTTTACCTTTTTCTTTCTTTCTTTCTGAATTCTTCTCAAAGTTCTTAGAAGAGCTCTGTGAATTCTCTGTGTGCTGATGTCCTTCAGACTTGGAGTCTAGGGGGCTTTTTATAGTGCCAATTAGTCTGTTAAGTCAGTTAAAGAGATCTTTCTCTGAGTGATTTAGGGATTTTTCCCCACCGTTGGATCTTTGATCCAAGGGCTTCTGTTTTACAGAAGACAATTTTCTTGTTTTAACAAGAACAGAAAGATCTTACTGGAATTTTAATTCTGTTTGGCGCAAACGCACCTGCGCTTGACACGTGTAGCGCAGCGCAACTGCGCTGCCACGTGTCGCGCAGCGCAACTGCACTAGCGCAACTGCGCTGCCACGTGTCGCGCAGCGCACCTGCGCTATCGCAACTGCGCTGCCACATGTCTTGCAGCGCAGAGCGCAAGCCAGATGAAGTGTTGCTTCTTTATTTTTAAATTTTGAATTTTATTATCTTTTTTAAAACAGAGTCTTGCTCTGATTGAGGGAAACAGAAGCGTTGCTTCATTTCCCGCCTTGGAATTTGAACAGAGTTTTGCTCTGAAAGGGAGATTTTCTCCTTTATTATTATTATTATTTATTTATTTATTTCTTTTATTGTTATTATTTTATAAGGAGCGGGTTTTGAGCCAAAATTTTGTCGGGAACAGTTACCATACACCAAGAACATTTCTTTAGTCCTTCTCAAGTATTTAAGAATGTTCTTCACAGCTGTCCAGTGATTCTCCCCAGGATCCGATTGATACCTGCTTACTACACCTAGTGAGTAAGCTACATCTGGTCTGGTACATAACATTGCATACATGATAGAGCCTACCGTCGAAGCATAGGGTATCCCTTGCATGCGAGCCCTCTCCAAATCAGTCGTGGGGTACATCTCTTTGGAGAGAGTGATTCCTGAGATCGTGGGTAAATTCCCACGCTTGAAATCTTCTATACTAAACCTCTTTAGTATGGTGTCAATGTACCTGGATTAGGACAATCCCAACATTTTAAAAAGAAATAAATAAATAATTATGTAATTACTAGTAAATGAAATAAATAATTAATTAATTAAATAAATAAAATCCTTTAAGTGAATTTTCTGATTTTCGGTAAAATAAAACGTATTTTTCGTAAAACTTAACCATAATTATTTTTCATTATAAATTTAAAAAGACCTATTTTAATTATGTAATTACTAGTAAATGGTGTTTATTTAGTCACTTATAAATTTTTAGTTTAATTAAATATTTTTCCTAAATTAATTATTTTAAATATTAACATAAGCTTTATTTATACATTAAATTAGTGTAAATTACAAATTTGAATGGGTTAAGTTAGAAAACGTGAACCATTACATATTGTAATCTAGTGTGTATCATGCAAAATTCATTTCCAAAATTTTTCATGGTTCTAGACTTTTCTAGGATTAACTTAGAAAAGAAGTGAATAAAAAATAAGAAAATGATGAAAAGACATAAAAGAAGCATCAAATGAAGAACTTTCTACACAATTCTTCACATCTTTTTCTTTCTCTCTTTTTCCTTCATGCCTTGGCCGGTCACACCTCCATGGGCAGCCTCCAAATTTTCCCCCCATCATTTTAGCATTAAAAATCATCAAAATTCAACAAAAATTCCAAAAATAAACCTCAAAATCAATATTCAAACTCTACCATTTTCCTTTGACCTATTTAGCATGGATTTTGGAGTTGGAAATCATTATTTTGGAAGTATATTTTCATGTTTGGATCTCATGTTTTGGAGGTATAATTTTTATTCGTATGATTATTTGTTGTTAAATGCTTTAATCTAGCATATTTGGATTTTCTTAATTAATTCTATTTGTAAATTTAAAATTCAAGATAGGGTTTATAAAATCAAGTTAGGGTTTTTATTAATTAAGTGGGGTTACAATAACTAGTTTAACATTTTTAGAAATGGAAAATCTTGTATGGTTGATGTATTGTAAATTGTTCTTTCAAATTGTTTAAATTAAACAATTTTGCAAACTAGATTTTTATAAATTATATATATTGGTGTGATAAAATTCTAATTAATGTTTTTATCAATAGATTGTGGTTTTAATGAGAATATTAACATGTTAAAGGAATGAAAAACCTAATTTGGTTACTAGTTTCAACTTGCTAATGGAAAATTGTGATAAGTATATTATTTTTGCTAACTAGATTTTAGAAATTTCTTAAATAATTGAGGTTTAAAATCTAATTATGGTTTCATTACATTATTAACATCATAAATTGTAGTATAATAAGTTAATTCATGCAAAATCAAGTTTAGTTGTGAAATTGTGAAATTTTGCTTGCAAGGTATTGAAACTGATAAAATTGCAAACTAGAAATTGCAATTTAATACAAATTAGTGTGATAAAAATATAGTAATGGTTTCTATAATCTAGTTATTTTATTTAATGAATATTATGACCATTAGTTTCATTTAAATATCAAGTTTTGAAGTAAAACAGTAAATTGACGTTTTCTAGGTTTTTATGAAATCGGACGATTTGATCGATTTTAAGGTTTCGATAATTTAAACCATGTTTTATATTATAAATAATGAGTTTTGAAACTACGAGTTGTTTGTTGGTGTTTTATCTTGATCAATCTGCGTTTGTACGCCGATATCGAGCGATATTTGGTTCTTTTGCATGAGCAGCTCATAGGTATTAACCTATGCGCGTACCGTGCGTCGTTTTGGTTTTGTTCGTGATTCAGTTTACGATATTATATATGTTTGCGTATAGGTACCTCACACGTGGACTTCGGACGAGGAAGAAAAGGAGGGCGGCATCTTCTTCGGCAGACAAGGACCGGGTGAGTAGATGCATATCTACGGGGGAAATCGGGTGGATGGCGTTTAGCATCCCCGCAAACGTAGAATAAGAATATTACTTATTGTCATTAGGAAGTCGGACGTGATCTTAGATTCTTGGCGAGTAGGACCCTATTAAAGACTTTAGGTTGGACTAGACTGATTTAGAAAGACTTTACCAGAGGATGAATGTCTTGGAGGGGATTCGTAGGTAGACACGCACACGCACATACAGGAACTTGACTTGGTGTATATGTGTATATGTATATATATATAGGAATGTGTGTAGGTATATATATACACAACATGTATATGTGATATAAGGATGTTATATGATACATGGGGATGAGACAATATAACTGGGCTTGATGTCGTGATCTCTTGGCTATACAGTCGTGTTATGATGTTAGCGGATCGTTGGAAAATGAGAAAATGGATATGTATACATAAACGATAATAGGTGATGATGACATTGAGATATATGAGACTCTAGAATAGAACTCGGACTGTAACCTGTGACTGAATCACGATATGATATATGTATGACTTGGTTACGATATGATATATGTGTGACTTGATTAAGATATGATATCTGTGTGAATTGATTACGATATGATATATGTGTGATCTGATTACGATATGATATATATGACATGATATTTCTGAGGAACAATTGACGATGTATATGTACGCAGACAATGATATATGATTGATGATATTGGGATGTATGCGATTACAGTACAGTACCTTTGATCATGACATTATTTGATGACGATATTATACGAATGATGATGTACGTAGGTGATACATGACCCGTACCCCGATATTGGGACGCCGTACGATGGATTTTACCGTACGAGGCATAGATGTGATGATTGATCCGCACTCTTGATTCGAGAGAGTCGTACTACGTACGTGACGCTATTGAGGCTAGATCGCCGACTATTGGAGATATGGACTCAGACCTTAGTGGATTCTTATTTCTTATCGACTAGTTTCTTTAATTTAGTTCCTTAGGGGGTTAGATAGATATTAGTTTTGGCTCGAGTCATATAGTTGTAGTAGACATGTATATTACAAATGAGTACACATCCATCTTTACATTCAGATCGTAATCATCAAGTTGCATGTTCATACATATGTTTCTTTAGTCAGTATGAAACTCTGCCTGTTAGGACACCAACACCATTACCGATTGTTCCCCTCCGAACGGCGGCCTAGACTTCGCGTCCGTGCCTGAGGTTCGGGGCAGATGCTATTTGGTTTTATCTGTCTATCTCTCCGAAGATGCCAAGTTGATTTATGGCACCGTGTATCAGAGGTTTAGACGGATGCGGCCGATGTAGCAGACTTCGTCAGATTCCCCCTCAGGGTGAGGGTTTTTTGATTGTGGGGACGCTCTTCCCTGCAGGCGCAATCCCCTGCAGTTAATTACGCTACCGTATCGCGGTAACAACTTTCTCCTTCTCCAGAATTTCACTTCGTGTCGTGTGTGTTTGTTTTGTTTGTGGTTGCCCGTGGATTGTATACGGAGACTGAGTGATGCCGTCGCCCGTAGGACGTGGATTAGTCCAAATCCGTATTTGCTTAGATTTGGGTTTGGTGTTTTTAGTTTAAGGATGCATTAGTCGCGTTGCGTCTAAGATCAACTTAAACGTTCGTTAAGGATACGTTAGTCTTGTTTTAGACTAAGATCAACTTAACGTAATGATTAGTTTAATGTATGGCCATCGGGACTCGTCACCTCTCTGACGTCGTTGAAGGATTACAACGACATGTATCAGAGGAGCTCGGAGATGTACCCTCGTACCAGAGTTGATTGGAAGTTTTATAATCCATTTGAATGTTTAAGGATACGTTAGCCGTGTTTGGGGCTAAGATCAACTTAAACGGGACCGTTTAGATCCGGCAAAAGAGCGTTTGGAGGCTCTATTGTTTCAGTTTGGGAACGTAGTGGTCCGTTTTCCAGTTTAGGGACGTGGTGGTCCATTGCCAGTCTAGGGACGTTTCGGTCCGACATTAGTTTAGGGACGTTTCGGTCCAATATTAGTTTAGGGACGTTTCGGTCCAATATGGGTATCTGGTCGTTGGGACCCGTCACCTCTTTGACGTCGTTGAGGAATTACAACGATGGATGTTAAAGGAGTTCGGAGATGTACCCTCGTACCGGATGTAGATTGATTTAGGAGAGCCATTTTGCTCAGTCAATTTAATTTAAGGACTTATGGCCATGATTGGGCTAAGCCCAGTTGAAAATGTCCAACATTTATTCGCTTTTGCATTGCATACCTTTTTTTATTTTTATTTGGGCTTTGCCTAAAAAGATGCAGAGCATCAATTTGTTTTGGGCTCTGCCCTTTATAAAGGATGCAAAGCATCAATTTCATTTGGGCTCTGTCCTTTATAAATGATGCAAAGCATCAATTTCATTTGGGCTCTGCCCTTTTTATTGCTTTGCAATTTATTTTTGCCTGCTAGGCCTTTTTGATTTGGGCCTGGCCCTTCAAGTAATGCATTGCATTTATGCAAAGCACCAAGAATCTTTTAGATTCAAGAACAGAAGTGCAAGGCACTTTTTATCCCCTGATTTGGATCAAAGAAAAACAAGTTTTTCCTTGTTTCAGAGAACCAAAGGTTCATAGCAAGTGCAAGGCACTATTTTTATTTATTTGTTGAAGATCACTGATCTTTTTCTTAGATCAATGATCTATTCCTAAGAGAATTCTCTCTTGTTTTAAAGGTTTTTACCTTCTTCTTTGTGTTCTCAAGGAGTTCTCAAGAGTTCTCTTCTTTCTTCTCTCTCTTTTTTTTTTAAAACCAGATGTCTATATCTTTGAAATGGGGTCTGGGGTCCTTTTTATAGTGCTCAAAAATCAGTTAAATTTGTTAAAACGATCTTTTCTGAGTGATTTGGGGAATTTTCCCCACCGTTGGATCTTTGATCCAAAGGCCCCTGTTTTACAGAAGAAATCTTCTTGTTTTAACAAGAACAGAAAAAATTTCCTTAAATCTTCGTTCTGTTGTTGCGCAACTCACCAGCGCGTGACACGTGTCGCACAGTGAGGCGCTTGCGCAGCTGTGCTTGCGCAGTTGTGCTTGCGCAGACCCGTGTCGCGCAGTGAAGCGCTTGCGCAACTGAGCTTGCGCAACTGCGCAGACACGTGTCGCTCAACGGTGCACTTGCGCAACAGTGTTTGCGCAACTGCGCAGACACGTGTCGCGCAGCGGTGCGCTTGCGCAGTCGTGCTTGCGCAACTGCGCAGACACGTGTCGCGCAGCGGTGCGCTTGCGCAGTCGTGCTTGCGCAACTGCGCAGACACGTGTCGCGCAGCGGTGCGCTTGCGCAGTCGTGCTTGCGCAACTGCGCAGACATGTGGCGCGCTGCGGTGCGCTTGCGCGCAACAGCATTTGCGCAACTGCGCAGACACGTGTCGCGCAGCGGTGCGCTTGCGCAGTTGTGTTTGCGCAACTGCGCAGACACGTGTCACGCAACGCAGCGCTTGCGCAACTGAGCGTTGCTTTTGCTTTTTAAAGAGCCTTGCTCTGATTGGACGCACTGCCTTGGGCGTTGTGCTGCCGAGTCAACTTCTGACACGTGGCAAATTGCGCGCAGCGCACGGGATCTGAAGCGTTGCTTCAAAATTTTGAATTTTTGAAATTCAAACAGAGCCTTGCTCTGATTGGGGGAACAAATGCCCCCCCACCGTTGCGGTCACGTGGCGCGCACGTGAGTGCAGCGGTGGCAAGATCCTGACTGTTGGATCATGGGGGTCAGTTGAAGGGGCACAGGCACCTATAAATAGGACCTTTGGTCCTTAGAAAATTCTTTACTACTTCAAGAATTTTGACTCAGAGCCTTGCTCTTGCTTAAGAATTTTCAGAGCCTTGCTCTTGATTAATTTTTCAAGAACTCCAGAGTTCATAACCATCTTAGGTATTTAATAAAATTAAATTAACTTAAATTAAAACTGATTAATAGAGCCTTGCTCTTATAGATCTTTGATCTAAAACCCTTTTGGGGTTTCCTCAACAGAGCTTTGCTCTTATAGATCTTTGATCTAAAGAAAACCCCTTTGGGGTTTTTTCAACAGAGCCTTGCTCTCAAAAAATTACAGAGATCTTGTTCCCGGGTTTTAACCTATGAACAGAGCCTTGCTCCTAGATTAAATGTAGATCTCCCCCCTTTATATATATATATATATAAAATGGAGAACTCTTAAAGGTTTTCCTGGATCTTTAGGATCCCAAAATGTTTCTTTTAATCCTTAGGGGTTATAGTTTTCATTACTATTACAGAGCTAGGCTCTTTTTTAAGAAGTTTTATTCCTTTGAGACCAGAGTTTGACAAATGTCACTCTGTGACAGAGCTTTGCTCTAAAAGAGGAGATTTTCTCCTTGTCTCTAGGGATTCCCCCCCAATGAGGATATTCTCTTGGGGGTCTTTTTCATTGACTGACAGTCTCATCCAATGATGGGACTGTCTTTTCAAATGATGCGCCGTCATCTTGATTTTGTGGGTCCCCCTTTGGTCCCCTACCCACTGCATTGTAGTGTGATGTAGGACTTTGAAATGTGAAGCATTGGAACACTAACGGTTATATATATATTTTTTCTACAGGAAACATGTCTGAAGATTTGTCTTTCCCTTTCGTTCGCTCAGAAGGAGGGTTCCCACATTCGCCAGTGGACCGGGTGGTGTTTGCTCTGATTAAAGATCACGATCCCGAGTGCAAGAAACTTCACCTATGGGGAAGGTGGTACAGCCAGATCATCCAAGGCCGTCGCAGCTTTAGCTCCGCCTCACCCTCTGAGCCCATAGTTACGATCCCTTATGCGGACAAGCCCCCGGTGGAGTATGCCGTGGAGGTTAAAAATTGGAATTCCGACGACCTCCTTCAGCCTGCAATCGGTGCCATTCCGGTGCAGCCGCCGCCGGCTATAGATATCTTGGGGAGGCGAATCTGTCAGGGTGAAGCACGCCCTTGGGGACAGGCTTATAACATTGGATTGATCCCGCGGCCGCTTGCCGGATATTTGCAATGGGCCCGTTACATTTTGGCGACGAAGAGGGCTCACCTGACGACGATTGGTTTATACTCGGCCGTCTACGTTTCGCTTTTTGAGTATCCCTCTCCTCCGACGTGGTGGATAAAGGCCTTCATCGAACAATGGAATATCCCCACCCATACCTTCCTGACAGCGGATAGGGAAGTCTCCATCTCTCTGGAGGAATTTGCTGAGATTTCAGGTCTGCCAATGAGGGGGGAACACTACGAGGAGCTGCTTCCTTCTGACGAGTATGTCTTCGCCACCAAGCAGCTAGTACTTGACTTGACTCCAGAGAATGCCATTCAGCATCAGCACCCGGGCTTGGTGAAGGTGTTGGAGATTTATGAGGAACTCCATTATGAATCGGGTGACCGGGGCGTCAGTTTCACGGATTTCATTGCTCGTTTTATCCGCCCGGAGTTCCTATCAGAGCAGGGCGAGAAGTTCGCTCAGCTTGCTGACCCCTTTGGTTTCGGCTTGGACCGCCGACTTTCATCGGAAAATGGCCAGCGGGATTTTTATCTCCCCGGTATCGCCAACGTCCCTTTCTCAGAGATCGCCGTTCCCGGCATGGACGATGAGACTTTTTTTATAGGGTTCTTGGGTTTATGGCTATGTAGCTTCGCGCTTCCCATGCACCCACGCCTCATGCGGTCCTCTGTCTTTTACCCGGCGCATCGAATGGCGGTTGGTTTACAGTTATCAGTAGGGATCGCCGGGCTGGCTTACCTCTACAATGGACTTAGCGTAGCGGCGGACGCTAATGAGCCTGGGGTACAGCCTGCCAACTTCCCGATGCATTATTTCACTTCTTGGATGGAGATGCATGTGCGAGGGGTGTTTGGTGCCCATAAGACTCCTCCGTTCTTTGAGAAATACAGACTCCCAAGAATCATGCGGTTGGTCGGGGCTTCAATTGTGGTTGCACCTCCACGGGAGTCTAGGGGACTGCTCCTGCGTTCACATCTAGTCAGAGCGAAGACCTCTTTTGTGGATAAGGTCATCACCATAGGCTCAGAGACCACTAAGTCAGTGGTGTCGCTGCGTGATGACTTTAAGGGCGGGGCTTCTGTATTGAAGGCTCGGGAAATCCTCCACCTTTACTCCATTCGGCCGGGCTACCTAGTATTTAGGCAGAATGAGACGGCTCTCTTTATGAGGTATAACCCACATCGATTTGCCCGACAATCGAGTTACAATCAAGGGATCCCGATGGAAGCCTTTCTGGAAACACCCGCGGTCGGCCCAGAGGGGATAAGGAATGCGATGCATCATTTCGTCCGGCTTAATACAGGTTCCTATTTTTTTATTAGTGAGCCTAGCTGTGCCCCTAAAATAATCCATCCATATGTAGCCTGTTATGCGCATGCTATGGGTCCAATCATCTTAATGGAGAAATGCCTGCTGGTTGACCGTAGGGGTGCGCCTCCCGGCGGTGATCGCAAGGCTCCCTTACAGCCAAGGATCTAGGTCACTCTCCCGATAAAAGATGCCGGAGCTGACCGACCACGCGTGTTGGCCCCCCCGCGTGGATTGCCACTGCCTACTACGGTGGATGCACCACCGGCGCCCCGTGCTCCCACAAAGACGGTTAAAGTAGTATCGCCAGGGTCTGGCGCAGGAGCGGATATCGGGACTCGCCGCCCTAAAGTGACTGCCAAGCGCAAAGCTGCTCCGGGTGGATCTAAAGCTGGCGGACAGAAGAAGAAGAAGTCCACCCTATCCCTCGATGCGATCCTTAGCTTAAAGCCTGCGGCTCCTCCCGCCGAGGCCATATGTGAGTATGGCAGCAATGAGGGCTTCGTGGTAGACCCTGAGGACACCAATCTGGCTGCCGCCATTGCGGCTTCAGAGCGATCGGCGAGGCTTGAAGCGATGTTAAGCAAACTTGCTGAGTCCGGTAATCATCAGACGCTTTATTTGTCATTTCATTGCACTTTGTATTATTATCTATAACTAACATTTGCTCCATTTTCAACAGGTGTCTCTACTGAAGAGGCTATTGCTGCCTCCCTGAAAACCTTCCAGGAGGAGGAGGAGAAGCGTACCCTAGCAGGCGTTGGTATGTTTCACCCCTTTCTCTTTTATAAGGAAAGTTTGTTGTCTTTTTCCGACAGTCAACCTAACCTTCTTTTGTTTCTTTGCAGGGGTTGTATCAATTGACGCGGGGATCCTTCCCGAGTCCGTCATCGAAGTCCCGGCTTCGTCAAAGTTGCCACAAGAGCCTCGGCTTGACAAGACGACGAGGGATGCCTTGAAGAATCTAGAGGCATCCCTATACACGGACGAAGAAGCCTCACTCAAGGAAGCCCTAGTGGCATCCGTCTCAACGGCTCGAGAGGAGCGGAAGCGGTTGAGACGCGAAGCAAAGGCGCGCAGAGCTGCTTTGGCCACGGGAGCGGGCCCTAGCACTATTCCTCGTGCCGACACTCCTTCTGAAGAGGCCCCTGCCGCCCTGTCTACTGCTCATAGGCAAGTGGCGCGCGCGGCTCGGAGTGCAAACGATAAGTCCTCTTCAGGTAACATTCCTTTTCAGAACCTTGTTGTAAGAATTACCAAGCCATCGGCTCATACGCATTCCATCTTGCAGGGCCAAGTCCGACTGAGGGGGAGGCGAAGACCGTCGAACCCAGGGGAATGGATGAAACGGTACTTGCCGAACCCGAGCCGACAGTGAGCACCGTCGTCGGGGCCACGGCGCCTGAAACAGAAGTTGAAGGATCTGCCACTGAGAAGGTCATTGATGCCGCATCTGAAGTGGCGGCAGATGAAATGATTGTCGAGCCGAAGGCAGTAGAAGTCGAGGCGCTTGAGGCTGGAGACGTCACGGTGCCGATGGACGAGACAACCGCGACCGCAGAAACCGAGGGAGTATCGGGTGAGGCGGCCACGATTCCTGAGGAGGAGCGAACCGCTCTTTCCCAGGAATCTGGTAATACTTCGATCATAGCCCTCCCCGTGTATGGTTCCTTGCCGTCTCCCGGGCTCGCGAGCACAACAACGGTTCCCATCGAGTCGGGTGATGAGGCTACGGGCGGTGGTCTCATGTCAATGGATGAGGGGATTGCTTCAGTTTCTGCTGGCAGCTCGTCGGGTAAGTTTTGAGTCACCAGCGTTCCCTTTTTTTTGTATATCTTGCGATCTCTTCTAACAAGCTTGTCTTTGCAGGTGCGGCCAGTGCCGACGCTCCATTGCTCGAGGGGGCACCGTCGACTACTGCTTTGGCGGTGGTCACCTCCCCGCCTTCCCTTGTACCATCGCGGATGTTGGAAGGTATGGATTCACGACTCACGCATTAATCTTTCAAAAATTTAGCTTTTGTACTAACGTTATACCATTGTGCCCTCGCAGGAGTGCTCTTTGATCATTTATATCAAGTGTTGCTCCCACACTTCTCTTTCCCATCCGAACTCGCTTCTCTCTCTAGTGGCGCCGGTGAGTATACTTTCACTATAATATCTTTGTTTACCCCCTTTTTCTAGCAATGGGATAGTTTCTGACTTTTCCTTTTCTTTATTGCAGTGCCACAAATCGAAGGAGGGGATGCAAGACTTGCCGCGCTACCGGCCCTTCCGGCTTTGCCGTCTGTTGCAGCTGGTATAGTAAATTTCCTTTTTGGTAACCCTTCAACATCTTTTGAACCATCGTTTAACCATGTTTTGTTTTGCAGCTATTGTTCCGGCTCCGGTCCCTTTTGAGGCTCGCGTCCTTTCACCGGCAGGCCCTTTCTTGAGACGTCCATCTTCAAAGGGTGCTGTGATGAGTTTGGGCATGCTGAGCGGGTACATCGAGGAGCTCAACATGGACGCTCTCCCTTCTGCCGTAGATTTCGCTGTGGAGGTTAACCCGATGTTGGCGGCGCTCGTGAATTTTCATAACGAAGGCGTCGTCGAATCTTGGGTTAATCATTGCAGGGGGATCGAGGCCTGTCTATATCGGCTGGAGTCGACGCGCCCTTCTCCCAAAGTTTTAGCCCTGAGCACCCAACGCACAACTTGGCTCGAGCAAAGCACTTTGCACTTCCGCCGCTTGGAGCAAGAAGCAGCTTTAAGATTAAGGGAATGCCAAAAGACCTCTAACGAAACGGCCTATCTGCGCGCTGAGGTCGAGGCAAATGCTGCCCAAGTGAAGACTATTTTTGAGGGTCTCTTGGAGCGCATCTCCCATGGGCTAAACTTGAAGCGGAAGCTTGACATAGCTGAGTGCAATATCCCAAGTCGGGAAGCTGCCTATCAAGTCGTCAGGGAGCAGCTTGCGTCGGTCTTGCAGCAACGAGCCCAAGCGGAGGCAGAGCTGGCGGTGGTAGCCGATCAAGAGAAGACGTGGAAGGAAGTATGCGAGCAATTGCTAAATCTATGCAAGACGCTTCCTTCCCAGTAATTTCTCCTTATATCATTTGTACTTGTAAAATATATGTATATTTTTTTATTCTTTAGTACAATGTATCCTGTACCCGATCAATATTTATGAATAAAAGATACACATTTTTGTAATTTCCTGTGTCACTTCTTCGCTTTTTCTTTCTTTTCAGCATGACATCTTTAATGCACCTTATTGGCAGATAAATTCATTTCTCCCAGAGATAACGATGGCCTAGACTGCAGGTTCAGATCTGCCGCCTAGGACTTTTCAACTCTATGAGCCGTGAGGGTCTCATAGGGGCTTTTCTCCCTACGGATCGAGAGGATCTCGTAGGCGGGCTTTTCTCCTTAGGAATCGTGAGGATTCCTAAGTGTGGTTTTCTCTTACAAGTCGTAAGGATCCTGCAAGAGAATTTTTCCCTCTCACGAGTCGAGAGGACCCGCAAGTGGTTGTTTCCCTCCCTGTCGAAACTCGACTTCGGAGAGTGAGCCCCGTGTATAGTATGCAAGAGACCATTTTAGATCGACTTATAGGGTCCCATTGTTCAGGAAGAAAGTTTTCCCACCTTTGATGCCTGAGGCTTCATCTTGCAAATTAAGAAGCAAGTTCAATTTGTTGAAGGAATCCCTTTTCTGAAAGATTTGGCGGGATTTCTCCCACCATCGGATCTTTGATCCAAGGGCTTCTGTTTTACAGAAGATAATAACAGAAAAGATTTCTTCAGAACCTTAATTTTTGTTTAGCGCGAATGCTCCAGAGTATGACACGTGTCGCACAGCGCACAGTGCAGCGCAACTGCGCTAGCACATCTACGCCGACACGTGTCACGCAGCGCACGGCGCATACGCCGCTGAAGCGTTGCTTCCTTTGGTTTTGCTTGAAATAGAACTTTGCTTTGATCGGGTGCGCTGCTTTGGGGCGCTGCGCTGATGCGTTTGTGCCAGACACATGGTACGTTACGCAGCGCAGATAAGTTGAAGCGTCGCTTCATTAAATTGATTTTCAAGACAGAGCTTTGCTCTGATTGGGGAAAGACGAAGCGTTGCTTCATCTCCTGCCTCGGAATCTGAACAGAAACCTGCTCCGATTAGGGTAAACCGCCGTGACAACTCTTGGAAGTCGAAGAGGCACTCGATGCCTATAAATAGGACCTTTGGTCCCTTCCAGATACTTATCATCTTTCAGATTTCTATTTTCGAAGACTTCAGAGCCTTGTCCTTGCCTTCAAGAACTCCGGTGCCTTGCTCCTCCCTTTTTTTTTTTTTTAAGTTTTTAGGAAAACTTTAGGTAAAATCGATTCTTAGATTAATCTTAACCAGCAGAGCTTTCATCTAGGGGACTTTATCCTTGAACATCGTTTCGCTCTTTGGGAATTTAGTCCTCTATGTATATGATTGCTTTTCTATTGCTGATCTTCCTGTAATATTTCCTCCAGGCATAATGGCGGCGGTGCATCTATACAGTTTGCACGAGTTCATTACCTACGACGATATCCGCGCTCAGGGTCGTCAACAAAACCAGGAGTTTACAGACGCTGAATGTGCAGAAGTTATGGGTCGTCTGAACGCAAGCGGTGGTTGGCTGTTGTCTCGTCGTTCGGCCCTTTTGAAAGTTGTGTTGGGAGCCATATGGAGAGCACTTCCGGGTCTTCATGAGGCCTTACCGCTCAACGCGCTGGATGACGCCGAAGATAAGGTGCATTCATTGCACCTGACAGGGCTGATCTCAAAGAAACGGCGGAACAGCCTTATTGACATCCTACACCAAGTCTTCCAGCAGACGACGATAGTTGCTGCTTATCAAAGGCCAGGAGGGCTCGCCGATGATCTCGATACAGAGGAGCGCGAAAGACTGCGCATAAGAATAATTAGAAAGGCCAGAAGAACTCTGGATGGCCTTACTTTTGATTTCCTCAATCCGTGCCCCGGATCTGAGGTTATACCGTTGTAATAATTTGAATAATGTTTCTTATTCATTATTTTTATGCTTGTGAAAATTTTTAGCGGTATGAATGGAAACCCTCCCCCTTTCTATTTCGGCTTGTCTTATTTCTCGTCCTGAGTCTTCTGTCTATGCATAAATGAACGCGTCACGCATGCCAGATCAAATGTAAACCGGATATTCTTTCTGTCATCTTCTTTCTTTTAATGTCGGCAGGCTGTCTTAATAACCATGGTTGATGGATGTCTAAAACGAGTATTCTGACTTCCTCAGGAAATAGCGATGGCTTAGGCCGCAGGTTCAGGTCTACTGCCTAAGACTTTTCAATTCTATGAGCCGTGAGGGTCTCATAGAGGCTTTTCTCCCTACGGATCGAGAGGATCTCATAGGTGGATTTTCTCCTTAGGAATCGTGAGGATTCCTAAGTGTGGTTTTCTCTTCTAAGTCGTAAGGATCCTATAAGAGAATTTTCCCTCTTACGAGTCGAGAGGATTCGTAAGTGGTTGTTTCCCTCCTCGTCGAAATTCGACTTCGGAGAGTGAGACCCGTGAATAGTATGCAAGAGACCAGTTTGGATTGACTTGCAGGGCCCCATTGCTCAAAAAGCAAGCTTTTCAATCCTTGTTGTCTGAGACTTCTTCTTACAAATTGAGACGAATCGGGGATCTGTTTGCAGTTGTAGCGGAACAGTTGACATGAGTCAGGAAGCTCTCGTCACGGAGTGTTTGTATCCGTGAGTCGAGGAGTTTGCTAGGGATTATTTGTTTCCCAAGCGCCAAGGAGTATTTGTTTCCTTGGGGTTTGAAATGAGTCGAGGGTTCCCATGGGGGCACCGGTAGCTCTGCGGGTCGACGCGGATCAGGAAGCTCTCGTCAAGGAGTGTTTGTATCCGTGAGTCGAGGAGTTTGCTGGGATTATTTGTTTCCCAAGCGCCAAGGATTATTTGTTTCCTTGGGGTTTGAAACGAGTCGAGGGTTCCCACGGGGGCTCTGGTAGCTCTGCGGGTCGACGCGGATCAGGAAGCTCTCGTCAAGGAGTGTTTGTATCCGTGAGTCGAGGAGTTTGCTGGGATTATTTGTTTCCCAAGCGCCAAGGATTATTTGTTTCCTTGGGGTTTGAAACGAGTCGAGGGTTCCCATAGAGGCTCTGGTGGCTCTGCGGGTCGACGCGGATCAGGAAGCTCTCGTCAAGGAGTGTTTGTATCCGTGAGTCGAGGAGTTTGCTGGGATTATTTGTTTCCCAAGCGCCAAGGATTATTTGTTTCCTTGGGGTTTGAAACGAGTCGAGGGTTCCCACGGGGCTCTGGTGGCTCTGCGGGTCAACGCGGATCAGGAAGCTCTTGTCAAGGAGTGTTTGTATCCGTGAGTCGAGGAGTTTGCTGGGATTATTTGTTTCCCAAGCGCCAAGGATTATTTGTTTCCTTGGGGTTTGAAACGAGTCGAGGGTTCCCACGGGGGCTCTGGTGGCTCTGCGGGTCGACGCGGATCAGGAAGCTCTCGTCAAGGAGTGTTTGTATCCGTGAGTCGAGGAGTTTGTTGGAAGAGTATGGTTCCCACTTTGTTTACGCCCTTGGATTGTATACAGGAATCGATATGATCTTAACTGTAGGGCCAAAGTTTTATCATCATCATTTTTTTTGTTGTATTTCCGCGATGCTCTATCCTTTCAGCTTTCGTATCGCGAAGGTCGCGATTGCCCAATCATTTCGGCTATTTTTCGTGGTGCCCAATCATTTCGGCTGTTTATTTTATTTTTACTCGCTGCTTTTTATTGCGAGTTGCCCAATCATTTCGGCTATTTCTTCATGCATATATTTTTACTTGCTGCTTTTTTATTGCAAGTCGCCCCATCATTTCGGCTATTTCGTATGCATGTGCGGCCTACTGGCTTTTCGCTGTAAACCTGAAATTGGACACCGATTTCAGCATCAGCACCGCTACAACTGGGATATTGCCAGGAGCGAATCATCGTTTGCCTCTGTCGTTGTCGAACAAAGGAGGCTTAGCGACCAGGGTTAAGGTCCTGTCGACTAAGGCTTTTGACTTCATGAGCCGTAAGGGTCTCACAAAGCTATTTCTCCCTACAAGTCGTGAGGATCTTATAGGTGTATTTTCTCCTTAGGAATCGTGAGGGTTCCTAAGTGTTTTGTTCTTCTGTAAGTCGTAAGGATCTTACAGGAGGGTTTTCTCTTTGTGAATCGAGGGGATTTACAAGGGTTATGCGAACATATCCCCAGTCACGGATGGACCTTGGTTAGGGAAATGTTTATTCGCGCCTGTGGATTGTATACAAGGGTCAATGCTGAGTCACTTGTAGGGCAATATCGGAAGTTGTGGGGGTTGCTTAAGCACAGGTTTAGGTCTCTGTAACTTAAGACTTTCAAATCTTATGAGCCGTGATGGTCCCATAAGAGAGTTCTCCTTACGAGTCGTGAGGATCTCGTAAGTGTATTTTCTCCCTAGGAATCGTGAGGATCCCTAAGTGTGTTGCTCCCTTGTGAGTCGTAAGGATCTCACGCGGGTGGTTTCTCCTTACAAGGTCGAGAGGGCCTTATAAGTGTCCTTTAACGAGGTTGCGCCCTTTCAGGTTTTCACAAACACTCGCCGGTAGTCTTGCTGTTTTTACTCACGGAGCCCTTTTGGGTTTTCATCCGTGCCCATTTTGCTTATGGACATACCGTTTTTTTTATTCGTTTTATTTTCTTTTTCTCTCTTTTTTTTACGAGGCCGCGCCCTTTCGGGTTTTCACGAACACTCGACGGTAGCCCTGCTGTTTTTACTCACGGAGCCCTTTCGGGTTTTCATCCGTGCCCTTTCTGCTTATGGACATACCGTTATATATATATATTCTCCCTTTTTTTTTGTTATCCTTAGTTTAAAGACGTTTCGGTCTGCTATTAGTTTAAGGACGTTTCGGTCCGTGATGGAGGCTGGCTACCGCTGATAAAGCTTGAGCTTAGGAAGATAGCGAGCGGACATAGTCGTCGTCATCTATCGTTAACCTAGGCTATGACTCGTTAAGCGTAGTATTTCTTTAGGAAGCGACCGTTTATTGGCCTGAAAGGCCTTTCACCGTGCATGTCCATGAGTAGATAAGCTCCACCTTGGTAGACTTTGTCTATGATGTACGGGCCTTCATAGTTTGGCTCGAATTTTCCCCGCTTGGCGCGATTGGGGATCATAGGCCTTTTGACCACTAGCACAAGCTCGCCTTGGCGGAATGTCCTCGGTCGGGTCAATCTTTCATATGAGCGCGTCATCTTTGCTTTATAAGCTTCCAGATTTTGCTGTGCTATGAGCCGGATTTCATCAAGGGCGTGAAGCTCTTCAAGTCGAAGGTGAGCATTTTCTTCGTCTGTCAGCTCGTAGTGGACTGCCACTCGTAGAGAGGGTAATTCTATCTCGAGAGGGAGTACTGCTTCCGTCCCAAATACCAACGCATACGGCGTTGTGTTTGTGGCCGTCTTAAATGTAGTTCGATACGCCCAAAGAGCCTCTTGCAGTCTTTCGTGCCAGTCTTTCTTATTTCGTGACACCATTTTCTTCATGATCTTCGTCAAGGTCTTGTTGAAGGCCTCAGCCAGACCGTTAGCTCGCGGATTATAAACTGAGGAATATCTCCAGTCTATATTATGCTGTTGCGCAAAGCGACTGATCTTGTGGCTTCTGTAGGCTGGCCCGTTATCGGAGATGATCCGCCGCGGAGTTCCAAACCGATATATAACGTGCGTCTTGAAGAAATGGAGGATATTCTCCGTCTTCACTTCTCTCAACGGTACTGCTTCTGCCCATTTAGAGAAGTAGTCAGTCGTCGCTAGGATGAAACGATGTCCTTTAGACGATGCTGGTTCAATGGGGCCAACTATATCAGTTCCCCACATTTCGAATGGCCAGCTAACCACTGTCGGGTGTAGCGGATTTGGATGCTGGTGGATGAAGTCCCCATGAATTTGGCATGAGTGGCATTGCTTCGCATATTCGACGCAATCCCGAATCATCGTGGGCCAGTAGTAGCCCATCCGTTTTATCTTCAACTTCATCTTTGGGCCCGCTTGGTGAGAACCGCAGAGTCCGTCGTGAACTTCCTGGACGACCCTTCTCGCTTCGTTCGGTCCTAGGCATCTCAACCACAGAGAATCAAATGACCTCTTGTATAGAGTATCGTTGACGAAGGCGAAAGATAGAGCTCGTTTCACGAGCTGATGTCTTGTGGACGCTTCTTCAGGCATTCGGTGGGTCTTGAAGTAATCTATGAAGATTTCCCTCCAATCCTTGGTATTTTGCCAATCTTTTACTTGCAGGGTTGTCTGCTCGTTCACTCCTTTTTCTTCGGATGATTCCAAAGATATTTCTGCTGGGGTAAGCACTCGACGGCTTTGTACCACGATTCTAACGTCGTCGAGGTTCTCGTCAGCCAATTCTTTAGCAAGTTTGGCTAGTGCGTCCGCTTTGCTGTTTTCCGCGCGCGGTATGCTTTCCAAAGTATAGGAGGGAATTTGGGTTAGCAGTTGTTGCACCTTTTCACCGTATTTTACCAATTCCGGTTTGCATGTTTGGTAATCGCCGTTCACTTGACTGACGACTAGCTGGGAGTCCCCATATATGAGGAGGCTTTCAATTCCCATGTCAATGGCGATCTCAAGGCCTGCTATCAAAGCTTCATATTCAGCTTCATTATTCGTTCTCGGCTCTGTCAAGGAGAAGGCGAAGCGCATTATTCCTCCTTGTGGGGTCACGAAGATAAGGCCTACTCCCGATTTGATCATTGACGTACTTTGTTTGTGCTTTTTCATGGAAGATGCTCCATCGAAATAAAGCTCCCAACGGGTATCACCACTGTCGATTGCGTCAAACGCATGTCTGTCTGGCAAATCGCAATTTAAAGGAGAATCGGCAGGTATGGGATGCTCAGCAAGGAAGTCGGCGATGGCCTGGCCTTTCACTGCCCTGAGAGGTTGATATGTTATCGAAAATTCCATCAAGAGCAGGGCCCATTTAGCGAGTCGCCCTGTCAATATGGCTTTTGACATCAGATATTTGAGAGGGTCCACTTTTGAAATAAGACGGACTTCGTGCGCCAACGCATAGTTTCTAAGCTTTGTTATTGCGAAGATCAACGCCAGGCAGTGTTTTTCAATGGGAGAGTAGTTGCTTTCTGCCCCCAGCAGAACTCGACTTAAGTAGTAGAGTGCTCTTTCTTTCCCTTGATCGTTCTCTTGTGCCCATAATGCGCCTAAGGAACCTTCGAGGGCGGTTGTATAAAGAATGAGAGGTTTTCCCTTGACCGGAGCGGCCAACACCGGCGGGTTCTGCAGGTATTGCTTGATCTCGTCTAGTGCGCTTTGGCATTTTTGATCCCAGACGAACGGGGTTCCCTTCTTCATCAGGTGACTGTAAGGACGGCACTTTCCTGAAAGGTTGGCTATAAATCGCCGTATGTATGCGAGCTTCCCTTGGAGAGACCGCAGCTGTTTGAGAGTTCTCGGTGGAGGAATTTCCATGATCGCTTTGATTTTTGACGGATCTATTTCAATACCTCGGTGTCGAACAACGAATCCCAGGAATTTGCCTGAGGAAACTCCGAATGCACACTTAAGAGGGTTCATCTTCAAGTTGTATTGTCGAAGGCGTTGAAATACAGTCTTCAGATGCTCGAGATGTTCCTCGTATGATTTGCTTTTAACCACGAGATCGTCGATATAGCATTCGACGATTTCGTGTATAAGGTCGTCGAAGATCTTCGTCATGGCCCTTTGGTAAGTGGCACCGGCGTTCTTTAATCCGAAGGGCATCACTTTATAACAGAATATACCTAGAGGGGTCCTGAAGGCGGTGTGCTTCTGGTCTTCGGGATGCATCTTTATCTGATTATACCCTGATGAGCCATCCATGAAGGAGAAAACCTCATGAGTGGATGTGTTGTCTATCATCAGTTCGGTGACTGGCACTGGGAAATCATCTTTCGGGCAGGCTTTATTAAGATCCCGAAAATCCACACATATGCGCACCGTCCCATTTTTCTTCATCACCGGGACGATGTTAGCGATCCATTCAGGGTATTGAACTTCATGGATAAAGCCGGAGTCTATCAGCTTTTTGACTTCGGCGTTGATGCTCATTTCAAGCTCGAGCCGCATTCTTCTCGGCGCCTGTTTGACTGGCTTGACGTCCGGGGATATCGCCAATTTGTGCACAGCAATTTCTGGATCTAGTCCCGGCATTTCGGAATAGTTCCATGCGAAGCAATCTTTATGCTGTACGAGGACGTCCTTTAACGTAGCCACCCTCTCTTCAGACAGCAGCTCGCTGACAAATGTCGGTCGCGGATCGTTTGCCGTCCCCAACTCAATTTTCTTGAGGTTATCTGCAGTTGTATGTATTCCATCCTCCAGTTCTTTCGGAGCTGGGGGAAATTCTGAGATCACCCCATCATTGCTGTTTTCGAAGCACCAGGGAAGGCTGTTCATGTCCTCGGATTCTTCTTTTAATATCGTTATCACGTGACAAGTGCGAATTTTCTGCCAATCCCAATGCAGAGTTGGTTCTGTTCTTATGTTTTCGGGTTCGTGCTTTTGTGGCGGCGCTACCCTCCAATTGTCAGACAACGCGAATTTGCCATGCTGATACTGATCTTCAACCCAATTCTTGAAGGTGAAGCAATCTTCAAGAGGGTGTCCCATTGCTCGATGGTAAAAGCAATAATTTGGGTTGAAGACCTCGCCTGCGTGCTCGGGGTGCTTGGACTCTGGCAGCGTAAGCATTTGGTGTTTTAGAGCAAGATCAAATATCTTCCTTGTTTTGTTCCGAGGAAATGAGTAAGCTCGACCCATTTTCTTTATTTGGGCTAAGTCAATAACGCTCGACTCTCGGATACGTGGTTTCTTAGCTCTGCTTTGTGGTTGTTGAGCGCCTTTTCTGCCTTTCGACTTGTTTTTGCTTTCGCATCGAACCTTTTTTTGTAGCAGGTTGACAAGGAGTGGCATTTTCATCCTTCACGGCTTGTTGGAGAAGGCGTTGCGTCTTGGCTTTCTCATAAATGGCCGTCTCGCGGATGTGGTCATCTCGGACTTTTTGACCAGCTTCCCTTATAAGCCTGTCTATTTGTTCTTCAAATGACGGACCGGGCAATTTTTCATCAGGAACTTTTACTGGCTTAGGGTTAGCGTCCTCCCATTGAGCGTCCGCCTTTTCATCGAAGTCATACATGACGTAACAGCTGTTTACTAGCTCTCGTTTCTTTGACCGGATGTACCCAAGCCCTTTTGTTTCCATTTTCCCGTTAGGCAGTTTGCGTTGAGTCCCGGGAACGTTCCAGACCTTGTCATAGAATTTGGCCTTTCTAACGATTTGTGTGAAGGATATCCCCTGGCGTTTCAGCAGTTTCTTCAAACCTTCGGTATAATATCTGGGAAGACGGATAGGCTGAAGCCTGTCGAGCGTGGGATCCGTGCCATGCCAAACTTCTTTTTCTACCTTGTTTTCTTCAGAACGGTAGAATAGGATTGCCTTCTCGCCCTTTCGTCCGGGAGGGATATAAAATGTCTGCAATTCTTCTACGCTGTTGGTGTCGAGTGCATCCAGTTCTTTGTAATGTTCAAGCGGCACCATGGTTATCTGCAAACTTCGCTCTTCATCCGCGGAAACCCGTATTGAAGGCCGAGCGGGGAATACAGCATGAACTTCATCCTCCGAATCACTGCCGAAGATCAATGAAGGAACGGATGGTCCTGGCCTGATGGGTTGGGATGGTCCGGAATAAATTATATCCTCCTCCTCCTCGGTGTCACTGCCGAAGACAGGGATGGTGGCGTTAGTTTTGTTCTCCGGCTTGTGACACCTTTCCGTGTCTTCGAAACTCGGTAAGAAGTACTTGGCATCTTCATACTTGCGAACTTCGTTCATGGAAAACGGATTTAACTCTCCTGCCACAGTGTACTCGAGACCATCCCTACAATATTTCATACACTGATGCTGTGTAGAAGGGATGATATTGTACTCGTGTAACCATGGTCGACCGAGCAGAGCGTTGTAGCACGTCTTGGCATCTATGACATGGAATTTGATATCTGTGACGAGCAACCCGAAGCGTAACGTCAATATCACAGATCCAAGGGTTTTCGATGATTGGGAGTCGAACCCGGAGATGGTGATCTTGTCTCGAGCGAGGTGTTGGACACTCATGCAAATTTCCTTTAACACCCGCACATTGAGTAAATTAACAGACGATCCGTTATCGACCAAGATTTTACCTATCTTTATGTCGTGGCAATATCCTGAGACATAAAGGGGACGATTGTGTTCATACGTCCCGAAGAGAAGGTCTTCATCGCCGAAAGCGACGTCGGCTGTGTGCACCTCTTCCAATTCATCCTTCATCTTTTGTTCGGCCAGGAAGGCTTAGAACTGGTCCGGATCTTGCAGGGCCTTAATCAAAGAATCCCTTGCTTCTTTTGATAGCAATAGGGCATCGAGAATGCTGAGTTGTGAGGGTAGTTTTCTCAGATGCGCCAAGACATTGTAATCCACTTTATTCCTCTTTGGCGGGTTCTTGGCGGTTAACTCTTCCGCAACTCGGTCATCCAAGGCGATGTCTTCAGAGATCTTCTCTTTCCCTTTGTCTTTCTTGTTTAAGGATCCGAGATTCTTTTCAGGCAACGTCTGATTGCGTAGCTGTATATTCTCGCAAACCTTCGGTCCTTCTTCTTTCCCCGATGTGGATTCTTTGAAGTGGGTGCCAAGCTCTAACTCCTCATCAGAATCGCTCCCAAATATAGGCACTTGTGATCCTCCGGCGTCAATCATGCAACAGCCACCGGTAGTTTTATCAAGCACTTTGATCGTTCTGCCCTGCTCTCGGCGAGCTTTACGTTTTTCCCGCTTAAATTGTTGCCGGTGAGTAACATATCCTTGCCACCACTTATCGAAAGCTTTACACTCTTTAGTGGGATGCGACACCTTCTGATGGTACAAGCAATAGGAGGGGTGCATTTCCGATTCACCGGTGATGTTTCCTTCAGAGGGTGGTAGCTTCATGCCCATTGATATGGCCTTAGCAAACTTTTTCTTCATCTTGAATTGGCTTTTTTCAACGGCGGAGGCATTTCGCTCCAGCGGGATTATCTCAGCTCTTTCATTAAGTCGCCGGCGTTTAGCCCTTTCAAACATAGCCGTTTCGCGTTCTCGATCAGCTTTACTTTTTAGTCAAGCTTCGTCAAGGAACGCTTCAATCATTTCGACTGATAGCTCCGGAATTCTTGATTCGGTATCTGCCCCCAGCGTTTTAGTGCCAGAAGCCTCTTCATTGTTCGTGATCGAATGGGAGATCATATGACAGCTCGCCACATTTTCCTCGGATTCATCTGATGAACTTTCTCCTTCATCTTCCTCTTGAAAGACGTGATTGAGGAACTCTTGGAGCGTGATGGGAGTCCGCGCTTTTTGGTTATATTCTTCCAGCGCGTCAATTTGCTTTTGCAAGTTCGTGCGCTTATCGCTAGGCTCTACGGGCTTCTTGAACTTCTTCTTCTTTTTCGAAGACTTTGACGACTGGCCGCTAGTGCTTGAACCCCTTGAACCCCCATCATTGGCCTTTGAAGTTGGACGTGGCTTCAACATCCCCTCAACGACCTGTGGTTCTAACGGGCTCTTCCACTTGATCGCTGGACACGTCCGAAGATCATTTAGCATTCTCCTCGTTTTGGCTGATAATACAACCTCCTAAGGAGCTTCTTCAATGACGGAGCATGTTGCCCCCGGCGTATTTGTCCCCTTAGCGGTGTGGCGCTGCGGAGGATATGTTGGAGATAGTGCCCTCAGAGTCAATTATTGGATCACAGGCACGTGATTGCAATGATTGAGGGAGGACCTATCCCGGTAGGACAGTCTTACTCGAGATGATAGTATGCTATCTGGTTTACCTTTATCATCGTGTACTGCTTTAGGTGACCTGGCATGTCGCTATTACACGTTGATAGAGCCCCTAGGATTCTTGCTTGACTGCCAGCAGTATGATGGCGATCATATACGTGGGAGCTGGTAGTCTATAAGCACATCCTTAAAAGGTCCCTAGTCGTAGGAGTTTCGAGACAGGGCATCGATTCTCCAGAGTAGACTAGTGTATACAGTCGAGACCCCGACGAGGGGCGGTGGCCGGTCTCACAAGCCACTGGTGTCAGTTGGTTCACCTAAGATGTATACAGGTGCTCATTGGGTTATGAGTACACCGGACAGGACTCGCCGGGAACCTGCCAGTTGGGATTATACCAGACGTCAGATGGCAGTTCCCTGGTGACATGTGTACAGGTTAGTTCATCGACCTGAGATCGTCATTTGTCTCGTGTGAGTTCCCACTGTGCTTTGATTACTACCCTACCACGGCTCAAAGGAGTCGTGCAAACAGGTTTTAGTTGGGTACAGTCCCGAGCCACATGGAGGCAGTGAGCGGATCTGCAGGGGTTCGTCTCTCCCGGTATTGGGGGTGAGGTCGCGCTGTGTCTAGGAGAGCCATTACGCAAAGCCCTCGGCCGAGGCAGGAGATTTACTGGTAGGTATTCCAGTAGTATCTCAGGGCGTTCTGGGTTACACTCCGACACGACTTGTACCGCTTTTGGGGGTCTGACTTTTACCAACCCCCTAGGCCCGACATGCGATGCTCATAGACGAACGGACCGGACTGTACGGATATTGTCACTGACAGGCTCAGTAGGGTGTCAGGATGAGTTCGCTCATCGACGTCCCTTTTGGTTAATAGCTGGTGGCCCGTCACGTATTGGCTTATACCTCTGACGTGCTAGTGGTTAAATCCACAGCCATAATATTGACGAGTCTTTAGAGTCCACCACACTTACAGTTACTCAAGCTTTCGGGCGAAACGCTGTAGAGGCCGTATGGAGATATGGCAGGGTCTGATCAGATACGTGCGGTATTGCACGGATCAGGATCGGACAGTTTTGTACTAGTGGCCGTATAGTTATATGGCAGGGTTCGATCAGATACGTGCGGTATTGCACGGATCAGGATCGAACGGATTTTACTAGCCGGCTTTGGTTTAAGCCGGTACTAGTTTAGTACAGTGTAGATTTTGTCTCATTGCATTTGTATCCGGTCGGAATACAGATGCGGGTATGTATGCACAGTATCGGGGTTTTCCTGTAATTTATTACGGGACCAGTTTTCTGGAGTTGCCAGTTTGCATTCCGTTCCGGCCGGTTTTCCTTTGTTCTTTCCCGGCCGGACTTTTCCGATGGATGGGGGTTATTTGCAGTTTTGCAAATAACACATTGTGGAGGTTTTTCTTGCAAAAGTATTTATTATGAAAGCATCTTTTAGATACCATTCCTTTCATTCTTCTTTTCATGCTTTATGAAGATTAGAAGTGATGAGAAAGGATTTGATCTTTGATTAGAGTTGATGTGAGGTTGTGATGATGGTTTAGGATGTGGTCACCCTTCTTGCTCTCCTACACTCACCTCCCTCTTGTTTGATATACTTTTTTTTCCTCATAAGTGAGAAGGAGAGGAAAAAGAAAGAGAGAAGAAGAAGAAGAGAGCTTCATTCTTGAGAGTTTCCTTCTTTCATGCTAGAAAAATGCAAGCACCATTTTTCTAATCCTTGTTTTCCTCCATCATCCTCAATGGCAACAACATAACCCCATGGAGACAAACATCTTCTACACTACATTCTACAGCATATCTTGAGCATGTCGAGTTGCCGGCTTCATGCCCGAGTTGCCTCGGTATTGAGGCGGGAGCCCGTAAAAGACGCAGGCGATGTGGTGCCCTTTCCGGCGAGGAGGCGACGATATGGAGACAAGACTTTCCGCGGGAGATCGGAACGATGAAGAGAAGACCGGAGGACTCGGATCACTCGGTATACTTCTTTTCCCATCTCTTGATTGCTAGCATTAGGTTAATGGTAAACGATCCGGGTTTTCTTTGTCCGCGGTAGCGCCGGTTTCCGAGTAAGGAAAATTTTTGATTCCGCATTTTGGCCTCGAGTACGAGGCCGGGGCGCTGCCGTGGCGCAACATGGTATCAGAGCCACGCCATTAACCTTACCTAGCTTTTTCTGATGTGTTTTGCATTTCCGATCGACCAAAATTCCAAAATCTACATTTTTGTGTGCATCAGTTTTCTGTCGATTTTTCCCGAGCTCTAAAAATTTTTCAGGTGATCTCAGAATGATGTGCAGGGAGTTCTAAGACATCTGGGAAAATTCGAGACAATGATCCCACAACAAGAGCGCGGAACCGCGGCATAACCCCCCTAGTTGCCGCGGATCCGCCGCAAGTTGGTGGGGTCACTGCTTCGAATTTCCCCAGTGGGCTTCTGGGCTATAATTAAGGGTTTTGGAATATTAAATTTGGGCCAATTATTTCTGTGAGTGCTACAGTTTTTCTTGGGGCCCACTTGTTAATTGTTTGATCGATCGGATATTTTTAAACACATTATTTCACAGTATTTACATTATATCTGCGACCGTGAATGTCACTTGATCGGTAAATCCGGTCTAACTGCTATAGCCCGGTTAGACGGATTTGCGAACGTGACTTTCACGTTGATGTTCTATGTTTATGCTGTGATGTTGCGGATCGGTCGTGGGGGATAGCCTGGATGCAATGCTAGTACAATTTTGTTGTATTATGTACATTTGATATTGCGGGGCGAGCGTCCGACATGTGGACTGCCGTCACTGCCAGTTTGTATTATTCTTTTGGGGCACGACCTGGTTGCGGTCGATGTACCCGGTGTATGTATATTTTACTTTCTGTACTAGGATTACCCCGCGGAGGAGTGCACGGATAGCCGGGTTCTAGGGGGCAACGGGCCCGCATCTCATGGCATTGAGACGGAGGGGGCTTCACTCTAGGATTGGCGGGCTGTTCGCCGCACTCGTAGGGGGTACAGGTTGACCCAGGAGGGGTACCCAAGTTACCGGATTCCATGAAGTGCTGGGTGGTCCATTCACGGTGCTGGAGGGGGCTGCCTCGCTTCAGGTTTCGGCGGGTGACTTGCCGCGCCCGTAGGGGTTTAGGATTTCATTGCACAGGCTATCCACACGACTAGGGGAACGTCGGGTTTCAGCAGCGGCTCTGTGAAACCCGGGGCTTCCAGATATCTGTATTGTTCTGTGATGCTGTACATTTCTGTGATGTTGCATTTTATCACGCCTTGAGCGAAATATAATATATTGGTATATATATTAGTAGATGTTGTATATGTTTTACATCCGCGCTAGTCCAGTCCCCGCTCTGCCGTTAGTTAGCTAACCTAACGGGTGATGACGGGACCCAGTGGCGAATGCGGATGGCATATACGTACGTCAGTATATTTTCGTTCTTTGTGGTGTGATTAATTGATGGGACTGCGTTGATTCGGATCAATGCAAGATAAACAAACCTATTCTGATGTTGTTGGAACATTTTTCAAAAAGCTGTTATTGCAAGGACGTTCACTTTTGTTTTGCATCGTGGTATTCATTTGGAATATCCTGCTCCTCAGTCGACGAGGCAAGGGCCGAGATCCCTTCACCGGGAGTGACCCCTTGGACAGAAGTTTGCGTCAGGGCATTAACTTCACTATAGCCGATTACTTTTGCTTTGCATCGTGGTATTCAGTTGGAATATCCTGCACCTCATTCTACGGGGAAAGAGCCGAGATCCCTTCACCGGGAGTGACCTCTTTAGTAAAGGTTTTCGTCACTATATTTTTATAAAAGGCTATGCAGTTCCTTCAACGATATCAAGTTCATTACGTTAAAAGTTTTTCGCCAAAAACTAGACGTAGCCCTTCGTCATTTCTTACAAGTATTACTTAGTATTCGTGCTGCGTTTGTTGACTGTGTCAAGGCGTAGTGTGCGGTAGCTAAGTAGTGTTTGTTTGCAGCATATTAATGGGATTGGTTAGGACAGTCGTGCGGCCTTGTTGACTGTGTCAAGGGCTCGTACGGGTGGGTTTAATGCAATCCAGGATAATGACGGGTTGAACTTGACTAGGACTCTTTGATTTGTTGACTGTGTCAAGGTCATTTGGGTCCTAGGGGTAAAACTTTCATCGGGAGTTTCAAAAGAACTAAAACTTGCCAGGCATGCGCATACCTTCTGGAGTGTGGTGACTTGAGTGGATTCCGTCAAGTTATCATGCGATGATAGTTGGATCCCGATTCCCACTGATGAGTTAGTTTACTCCTCGGGTGACCCCGACTAATTCTTCTTTCAGGTTTGGAGGAGAATTTGAGGTACAGTGGGAGGTTTCCAGATTAGACAAAGTGATAACCATTCTGATCTAGGTTAGAGTGCACGCTGAGTGTTTCTTTTCTCTCTCTCTTTGGCAGCGACCATTGACCCGATCCTGGACTATGACTCAGTGACCAAGTTGACCGAATCTTCTTAACACTGGCTTTTGGATTGTCAGAGTTGCAGACCTCATTGCCACTCCTACTTTTACCCTTTTCTCCAGGACACCCCGTATTACTACGAACGTCCACTTCCATTGGACAAAACCATCGTATGGTTAGATACGAACTCGAAGGACTTCGAGGATGGTTTCTGGTTCTGGAGAAAACGGATAGGACTATTCAGTTGTCTTTTCTTTTCACCTTCTCTCAGGTTGCGAGTACTCCTTGGTTTAGGAGTAGTACACCTATTACGCAAATTGGATAGTCTTCTTCCAAACCATAGGCTGGTGCCGACCGGTAGGGAATGAAGAAAACCAGTTAGCCTAAACGGTGTACAGAAGGTATTAAGTTCAGACAAAGTAAGGGATTAGTAAGAGGGCAAAGTAAATTGCGACTGTTATTCACGACCGAACCAAGTATTTCTTCGCCAATCCTAAATCACCTTTGTATTTCTACAGGACACTCCGTATCACTATGAAGATCCACAGTTTATTTGGATACTCCATCGTATGGTTATATACGAACTCGAAAGGAACTTGTTCCAGTTCGGGGATGGATTCTGGTTCAGGAGAAATAGGAATAAGGTTCATTCGGTTGTCTTTTATCTTCACCTTCTCTCGCTTTGCGAGTGCTCCTAGGACTAGGACAGTACACCCATTATGCTTATTGGATAGTCTTCTTCCAAACCATAGGCTGGTGCTGAACGGTAGGGAAGGAAGAAAACCATTTGGCCTAAAGGGTGTGCAGAAGGTAATGACTAAAGACATATAAAGGGATTTGGAGAGGTGGCAAAGAGATATACGGTTACAGTTGTGAATCTGGAAAATGGTAGAGGCATTACTAAGAATACCAGGATACCCCAACGAAACATTTCAATATTTCAGTTTCACTGTGTACTGTTAATAGAAAACTGATTCCCGATTAGACACTTACTCCAGGGTATGTATTTACCAAGTATGATTCTCACATCTGTATGGTTTTACAGATGATGAGTGGGAGTAAGTTATTGGGAATAGGGTGATCATCCTCATTATATCGGGATTCGTTGTAATCGGTAATATTTGAGGAGATCATCTGGGCTGTTTGCCGGTCGGCAAATATTTGGTTTTGAATATCCGCTGTTGTGCACCAATTTCAAATTGATATATCTGTACGTCTATTTTCATAGAGTGAGATATACCTTTTGATATTATGTCGATGACATTTACCTATATCAGTGGATGGTTAGGTAAGGAGCATTAAACAGCGGTGTAATTCTTCTTAACCATAAGTACAGTTTTCAACCTACGACGCACAGTGAAAGAGTTGTTAGATTCAGCGGACTTATACAGAGTATTGTATGTTGTCCAGTGTCCATTAGGACAGAGGGGTTGGTCCTCATACTATATTCTGTTTACTTTTAACTTCTCTAGTTCTTAGACATGTGTTTCGTAGGAACACAGGGTCTAAGTTTTGAGGAGTTATAGGTATTTGAATAGAGTAGAGAACCAGGTGTAGCAAGTATCGGGATTCTTCAAAGTGATCGAAGATGTAGATACTTGTGTATGGTGTTCAGTTGATAGTAATGATTAAGAGAACTGGCTTCTCTTTCGGGTTACTCATAATTGGAAGCATTCCTAAGTTGAGTGACGCTGATCGGCCTTTTTCCATTCAGTTGACATGCACTGGAGACAGCTGCATGATTTGAATCTGGTTAAATTAAATCAGTGCCTCTAGTTCTATATTGGATATAGAACAGTTCATATCTTAACATTGTTAAGGTACGGGGAGTTGTCCGGCTTATGATTAAAACCAGACACTGGACAACTCAAGGCACGTTTCTGTAATGGCTGTTTGTGGGTTGACCCAGGCTATGACGAGGGTTGACTTTCTACCATCTGGATGAACAATAGCAATATTGTTCTAGACTCGCCACAGTTTTTATTAAAAATGGATTTTTTCAGAAAAAGTAGTGGGAGTATGGTAGAACTGGAAGTGATTCCAGAACCGCAAACGATTACTGAAGATTTGATAAGGAACCTAAAGATTCAATCTGATTTGACATTCCATTGGCCACTCCGCAGATAAGGTGGGTAACTTCAGGCACCCGAGAGGTACTCCGGTAGCCTCAAGGACGGTGACAGGGAAGTTCTTGTTTACCCACACTTGCCATTGTTGTTGTTCCAAGCTGCGAGACCCGGCAGGAGGATGAGTATAGCGTCGTTCTAAACTAGCTTTAGAAGTGCACGTCTATATGACTCTGCCAGAGGGTTGTCGTAGTCAGTGGGAGCAGCGGAAGCATTGATGGACATCAGGCTTATGTCTATTTATAGACTAAAGCAGATGTAGCGGAGATAGATCATCTATTTCTGATGTGACAGTCATAGGTTTGACGTCATCAGAATAGGGGATGGATCTGTTGAGAAGGTAGTAGGAAGTGATACTCCTATACTACGATCGGTTATACTTTGGTCGTCACACAGTGGTTTCTCCACGCAGGACTTGGATATTATATCAGACATTCTGGTTACTAGATCTATGGTTTTAGATCTAGATTTGGGTGGTTTCCCAATCTGGGTACCTTGACAGCATTCTAAGAGTATTTAGAATGGACGACTCCTGGCACGGTAGTGTGCCTGCAGTTGATGGAGTCACCCTCTCTAAAGGTGTCTTATAGACTAAAAAAGGAGAGGGATACTCATGATTGACAGATCACTTGCTTAGGCAATTGAGTCAATCATGAGATGTCAAGTACCACACCAGATGTTGTTCTTGCAGTAGATGCAATAAGTTGATATTGATCCAATCCTGGAGAAATAGTCGGAAGCAGTTTTAGAACATAAGTTGATGTTCTAGGGATATGATAGCAGCAGCCTCCTTTAGGAGACAGTTATCATTCCAGGCTTCCAAGGTGACATGGACGACAAGGAGGTTGTCAGAGTTATAGTTTTCCTTCTGACGAGGGGCAGTATTTTGGACGGGTGGTCCAAGGCAATACTGAGGGTGGCATGGCGCAGGATACTGATTAAGTTCAGTTGACGATACAGTCTAAGAAGTTTGGATTTGGAGTTCATTTATGAGCTAGGTCCCATCAGACATCCAGACATTCTAAGACAGGTATTGCTCATTTCGGGAGATGGCTTTCTCCGCGAACTTGAGATAAAGAGAGACATAGAAAGAAACATCACAGCGGATCCACTCACTGAGGCTATTCCTCGAACGCAATAGTTTCGCAAACGAGCTTTGTGAGACTGACTAGTAGAGGAGTTGGGTGTTCGGTATCACACGGGCTGTGAGTATGCGGCATCGCAATAATTAGCCTTGAGTGCAAGTGGGAGATTGTTGGAGATAGTGCCCTCAGAGTCAATTATTGGATCACAGGCACGTGATTGCAATGATTGAGGGAGGACCTATCCCGGTAGGACAGTCTTACTCGAGATGATAGTATGCTATCTGGTTTACCTTTATCATCGTGTACTGCTTTAGGTGACCTGGCATGTCGCTATTACACGTTGATAGAGCCCCTAGGATTCTTGCTTGACTGCCAGCAGTATGATGGCGATCATATACGTGGGAGCTGGTAGTCTATAAGCACATCCTTAAAAGGTCCCTAGTCGTAGGAGTTTCGAGACAGGGCATCGATTCTCCAGAGTAGACTAGTGTATACAGTCGAGACCCCGACGAGGGGCGGTGGCCGGTCTCACAAGCCACTGGTGTCAGTTGGTTCACCTAAGATGTATACAGGTGCTCATTGGGTTATGAGTACACCGGACAGGACTCGCCGGGAACCTGCCAGTTGGGATTATACCAGACGTCAGATGGCAGTTCCCTGGTGACATGTGTACAGGTTAGTTCATCGACCTGAGATCGTCATTTGTCTCGTGTGAGTTCCCACTGTGCTTTGATTACTACCCTACCACGGCTCAAAGGAGTCGTGCAAACAGGTTTTAGTTGGGTACAGTCCCGAGCCACATGGAGGCAGTGAGCGGATCTGCAGGGGTTCGTCTCTCCCGGTATTGGGGGTGAGGTCGCGCTGTGTCTAGGAGAGCCATTACGCAAAGCCCTCGGCCGAGGCAGGAGATTTACTGGTAGGTATTCCAGTAGTATCTCAGGGCGTTCTGGGTTACACTCCGACACGACTTGTACCGCTTTTGGGGGTCTGACTTTTACCAACCCCCTAGGCCCGACATGCGATGCTCATAGACGAACGGACCGGACTGTACGGATATTGTCACTGACAGGCTCAGTAGGGTGTCAGGATGAGTTCGCTCATCGACGTCCCTTTTGGTCAATAGCCGGTGGCCCGTCACGTATTGGCTTATACCTCTGACGTGCTAGTGGTTAAATCCACAGCCATAGTATTGACGAGTCTTTAGAGTCCACCACACTTACAGTTACTCAAGCTTTCGGGCGAAACGCTGTAGAGGCCGTATGGAGATATGGCAGGGTCCGATCAGATACGTGCGGTATTGCACGGATTAGGATCGGACAGTTTTGTACTAGTGGCCGTATAGTTATATGGCAGGGTTCGATCAGATACGTGCGGTATTGCACGGATCAGGATCGAACGGATTTTACTAGCCGGCTTTGGTTTAAGCCGGTACTAGTTTAGTACATTGTAGATTTTGTCTCATTGCATTTGTATCCGGTCGGAATACAGATGCGGGTGTGTATGCACAGTATCGGGGTTTTCCTGTAATTTATTACGGGACCAGTTTTCTGGAGTTGCCAGTTTGCATTCCGTTCCGGCCGGTTTTCCTTTGTTCTTTCCCGGCCGGACTTTTCCGATGGATGGGGGTTATTTGCAGTTTTGCAAATAACACATTGTGGAGGTTTTTCTTGCAAAAGTATTTATTATGAAAGCATCTTTTAGATACCATTCCTTTCATTCTTCTTTTCATGCTTTATGAAGATTAGAAGTGATGAGAAAGGATTTGATCTTTGATTAGAGTTGATGTGAGGTTGTGATGATGGTTTAGGATGTGGTCACCCTTCTTGCTCTCCTACACTCACCTCCCTCTTGTTTGATATACTTTTTTTTCCTCCACCATTTTATTCTTGGATGATAAGTTTTTTCATAAGTGAGAAGGAGAGGAAAAAGAAAGAGAGAAGAAGAAGAAGAGAGCTTCATTCTTGAGAGTTTCTTTCTTTCATGCTAGAAAAATGCAAGCACCATTTTTCTAATCCTTGTTTTCCTCCATCATCCTCAATGGCAACAACATAACCCCAAGGAGACAAACATCTTCTACACTACATTCTACAGCATATCTTGAGCATGTCGAGTTGCCGGCTTCATGCCCGAGTTGCCTCGGTATTGAGGCGGGAGCCCGTAAAAGACACAGGCGATGTGGTGCCCTTTCCGGCGAGGAGGCGACGATATGGAGACAAGACTTTCCGCGGGAGATCGGGACGATGAAGAGAAGACCGGAGGACTCGGATCACTCGGTATACTTCTTTTCCCATCTCTTGATTGCTAGCATTAGGTTAATGGTAAACGATCCGGGTTTTCTTTGTCCGCGGTAGCGCCGGTTTCCGAGTAAGGAAAATTTTTGATTCCACATTTTGGCCTCGAGTACGAGGCCGGGGCGCTGCTGTGGCGCAACAGAATTCACCTTCCATTTGTCAGATAACGCGAACTTGCCCTGTCGGTACTGGTTTTCAAGCCAATTTTTGAAAACGTAACAGTCTTCGATCGGATGTCCTAGCACTCGATGATAAGGGCAGTAATTAGGCTCGTTGACGTCACTTGGTTGCAACGGGCGTTTTGGATCTGGCACATTTATGAGTCTGTTGCGCAACGCCAGCTCGAATAGCCTCCTCGTTTTATCGCGGGGGAAGGAATAAGAACGTCCCATCCTATCCTCAAGGGGTACGTATGGGCACGTATTGTTTGGACGAGCAACCGGCTTCGAGTCGCTCGGTTGTTGTTGAGCATTAGCGACAACGATCACTTTTCCCTTTCCTTTGTCATTTCGGGAGTCTGGCTTTGGGAGAGGGGGTTTATGGCCCATCTGGTCCATCTGCGCTAGTTTGTCAATCAAAGCCTGGAAGGAAGTCGGCTTGAAGAACATCATAAACTGTGAGATGGTTGCTTGTGGATCAAGGGTTCCAACAAACATTCCCACCGCAGGGGCTTCTTCTATGCGCTGTTCACACTTCGACCATAGATTACGCCACCGTATAGCGTACTGAACCCATGTCTCGCCGGGTTTTACCCTAGCGTTAATCAGTGCCGTCATCGGGGTACGTTCACTGGCACTTGCAAAACGTTGGGTAAACAGCAGCTCCATTTCCGCGAAGGTTTTGATAGAATCATTAGGGAGTTCAGAGTACCACTCGAACGCCGTATCTGATAGACTTCCAACGAATTGGCGGAGCAAAAGCTTGTCATCACCGCCGGTGTTACCGCAAAGCGCCCTGAACTGGGCAACATGCTGATGGGGATTGCCGGTCCCCTTGTAGACATGGAACTTGGGAATTGTGTAATCCGGCGGGTACTTGATTTGATCATACCAGCCCGGATATGGCCGTCCCGTTTTTACGACATGGCCGGCTGCCTCGGCCGCATGATGAACCCTTATTTGCTGGGCTATGTATTCGTCCAGATCAGTTTTAGAGATTGTGTCCTCTTTAGCCGTTGATAGAACGGGTTGAGGATTTGATGTCTCTCCCCTATCATCTCCAAGGACGATCGGGGGTTCTTCAGTCGGGGGATCTTGTTGTATCATCATCCCTATCATGTCCTGGAAGAGGAGGCCCATACGCTGTATGTTGGCCGCTTGTTCAGCAGCCTCTTTGTCCTTCTTTTCCAATATTCGGCGAAGGAACTCGGCGTCAGTCTCTTCCTCTTGGCGCTCATCTAAAGACGCTTCAGGGTTTTCTTTTGGCTCTGTAAGTGCGGCCATGGCATTCATCATCTCCTGGAGCTTTTGTTGCCGCTCCTGAGCCTTGGTCACTGATCGGGTGAGCAGTCGGTGACCCGTAGAAGTGCGGCTTTCCTCCTTTCCAGAAGCCATATAAACCGTATGAATTGTTATGCCCCCTGACTTGGGGCGTTTGGGTTCACCGCTTTTAAACTTTGCCAGTGTCACGGGAGCTTTCTCTGGCCTTCTTCTTTTGTGGACCATTGAGGTTGAAGGAGCCGTTGAAGTGGGCATCCTAGCAATTGTTGCCCCCTGCTGTTTAATGGGGCGGGTTTTGTCCTTTTCCACCTTTGCCTTTTTCTGGCGATGAAAGTGGTCTGGGTCAATCACGGAGTCTTGAACCCTCAGCCAAACTTTATAAATTTTTGACGACAGCCGTTGAGGGGGCTATTCCTGCTTTGTCTCCGGAGCTTTCTCCATAGGTGGAGATCTTTTCAATGTAGCAATTGGAGAGTTCTTTCTCACCTTCCTCAGCAATTCAAAGCCGTTCCCAGTTGGAACAGCAGCGTTGACCTCCACCACTGGAGCAGGTGGAGTTAGCCCTGAGGGGGAGTTGCCCCCTGCCTTCCTCACTCGTCGCCAATGTCGACGTCGAGCACGACGAGCCGTTGGGATCGGCTCAGCGATAGAGATAACTTCTTTTTGCCCCCTGTCTGAATGAGGCGCCGCCGGTGTTAACCTCTTAAAGACTGAGGTTGTTCCTTGCGGGGTAATATCCAATCTGTCAAAAACAGATCTTCATGGAGGGGCAGGAGCAGGAATCACCAGTCTTGAAAAGACCGACTCTTTGGCGGGAGAAGCCGCCTTAACGACTTCCGGAACAGCGGCCGTTGCCCTCTTTGGGACAGCCAATTTAGAGTTCCGATTCAGCCTGGTGAAGACAGAGGCTGTCGGTTTGGTAGCGGACGACCCGTTGACAGGGGTCGTGGTAGCAGTGAGCCGGTCGAACACCGACTTCTTATTCGCTTCCGGTGCGGGTATCGGCATAGAGAAGCTTGTAGGTGGGACTATGGTCCCGAAAAACAGGCCGGTGGTGGCCTGGGTCACCTGTTCTACCGGCAGAGCGAGGAAAGAGGCCGCTTGGGGCCCATATGTTACACCTCTCGGTGAGGTGGAGCGTCCGTTGCAGTGGTATTTCGCGCATTTGGTGCAGTTAGAATCCATGGATGCTTGAGTTCTGCGCCAGACAAAAGACCAAATCTTAGTAACTTGAAATCCGAAGGCAACCATTAACAAACCGCGATTGGTTCACGAAGACGACACATGAAGTGTGGAGTGGAAAGAGGAAAAGGTCCCACCGGGCGTGCCAGAATCTGTTCCCCTCCGAACGGCGGCCTAGACTTCGCGTCCGTGCCTGAGGTTCGGGGCAGATGCTATTTGGTTTTATCCGTCTATCTCTCCGAAGATGCCAAGTTGATTTATGGCACCGTGTATCAGAGGTTTAGACGGATGCGGCCGATGTAGCAGACTTCGTCAGATTCCCCCTCAGGGTGAGGGGTTTTTGATTATGGGGACGCTCTTCCCTGCAGGCGCAAGCCCCTGCAGTTAATTACACTACCGTATCGCGGTAACAACTTTCTCCTTCTCCAGAATTTCACTTCGTGTCGTGTGTGTTTGTTTTGTTTATGGTTGCCCGTGGATTGTATACGGAGACTGAGTGATGCCGTCGCCCGTAGGACGTGGATTAGTCCAAATCCGTATTTGCTTAGATTTGGGTTTGGTGTTTTTAGTTTAAGGATGCATTAATCGCGTTGCGTCTAAGATCAACTTAAACGTTCGTTAAGGATACGTTAGTCTTGTTTTAGACTAAGATCAACTTAACGTAATGATTAGTTTAATGTATGGCCATCGGGACTCGTCACCTCTCTGACGTCGTTGAAGGATTACAACGACATGTATCAGAGGAGCTCGGAGATGTACCCTCGTACCAGAGTTGATTGGAAGTTTTATAATCCATTTGAATGTTTAAGGATACGTTAGCCGTGTTTGGGGCTAAGATCAACTTAAACGGGACCGTTTAGATCCGGCAAAAGAGCGTTTGGAGGCTCTATTGTTTCAGTTTGGAGACGTAGTGGTCCGTTTTCTAGTTTAGGGACGTGGTGGTCCATCGCCAGTTTAGGGACGTGGTGGTCCAATATTAGTTTAGGGACGTTTCGGTCCGACATTAGTTTAGGGACGTTTCGGTCCAATATTAGTTTAAGGACGTTTCGGTCCAATATTAGTTTAGGGACGTTTCGGTCCAATATGGGTATCTGGTCGTTGGGACCCGTCACCTCTTTGACGTCGTTGAGGAATTACAACGATGGATGTCAAAGGAGTTCGGAGATGTACCCTCGTACCGGATGTAGATTGATTTAGGAGAGCCATTTTGCTCAGTCAATTTAATTTAAGGACTTATGGCCATGATTGGGCTAAGTCCAGTTGAAAATGTCCAACATTTATTCGCTTTTGCATTGCATACCTTTTTTTTTTAATTTGGGCTTTGCCTAAAAAGATGCAGAGCATCAATTTGTTTTGGGCTCTGCCCTTTATAAATGATGCAAAGCATCAATTTCATTTGGGCTCTGTCCTTTATAAATGATGCAAAGCATCAATTTCATTTGGGCTCTGCCCTTTTTATTGCTTTGCGATTTATTTTTGCCTGCTAGGCCTTTTTGATTTGGGCTTGGCCCTTCAAGTAATGCATTGCATTTATGCAAAGCACCAAGAATCTTTTAGATTCAAGAACAGAAGTGCAAGGCACTTTTTATCCCCTGATTTGGATCAAAGAAAAACAAGTTTTTCCTTATTTCAGAGAACCAAAGGTTCATAGCAAGTGCAAGGCACTATTTTTATTATTTTTATTTATTTGTTGAAGATCACTGATCTTTTTCTTAGATCAATGATCTATTCCTAAGAGAATTCTCTCTTGTTTTAAAGGTTTTTACCTTCTTCTTTGTGTTCTCAAGGAGTTCTCAAGAGTTCTCTTCTTTCTTCTCTCTCTCTTTTTTTTTTAAACCAGATGTCTATATCTTTGAAATGGGGTCTGGGGTCCTTTTTATAGTGCTCAAAAATCAGTTAAATTTGTTAAAAAGATCTTTTCTGAGTGATTTGGGGAATTTTCCCCACCGTTGGATCTTTGATCCAAAGGCCCCTGTTTTACAGAAGAAATCTTCTTGTTTTAACAAGAACAGAAAAAATTTCCTTAAATCTTCATTCTGTTGTTGCGCAACTCACCAGCGCGTGACACGTGTCGCGTAGTGAGGCGCTTGCGCAGCTGTGCTTGCTCAACTGCGCAGACACGTGTCGCGCAGTGAAGCGCTTGCGCAGCTGTGCTTGCACAACTGCGCAGACACGTGTCGCGCAGTGAAGCGCTTGCGCAGCTGAGCTTGCGCAACTGCGCAGACACGTGTCGCTCAACGGTGCACTTGCGCAACAGTGTGTGCGCAACTACGCAGACACGTGTCGCGCAGAGGTGCGTTTGCGCAGTTGTGCTTGCGCAACTGCGCAGACACGTGTCGCGCTGCAGTGCACTTGCGCAACAGTGTTTTTGCGCAACTGCGCAGACACGTGTCGCGCAGCGGTGCGCTTGCGCAACTGCGCAGACACGTGGCGCGCTGCGGTGCACTTGCGCAACAGCGTTTGCGCAACTGCGCAGACACGTGTCGCGCAGCGGTGCGCTTGTGCAGTTGTGTTTGCGCAACTGCGCAGACACGTGTCACGCAGCGCAGCGCTTGCGCAACTGAGCATTACTTTTGCTTTTTAAAGAGCCTTGCTCTGATTGGACGCACTGCCTTGGGCGTTGTGCTGCCGAGTCAACTTCTGACACGTGGCAAATTGCGCGCAGCACACGGGATCTGAAGCGTTGCTTCAAAATTTTGAATTTTTGAAATTCAAACAGAGCCTTGCTCTGATTGGGGAACACCGATGATGCGCATATTTTACGTACACTTATTTGCCGGCTCACACACATCATCATCGGTAATTGCTATGTCACGTACACTTTAGAACATATTATCTTTTATTGGTAGAATCTGCTAAAGGCTAGATCAATATAATATTGTTATTACTCTCAGTTGTTAGTCTAGACATTGCATTTATTACTTAGACATTTCATGCATTCACATTTTCACGTTATCATGCAGTATTGTGGGGCTTATGTCGATACTTATTATTTACTTACTCATGATTTTGGGATTTTGGATTTCTATGAGATTTCTGGATTTTGGGGAAAACCGCAAGAATATATATAAAACTTTTCTCTCTCTCTCTCCCTCTCTTTTTAAAATATAAGTTGCGGTTTTCTCGTGATGTATGTGTCGTCCACCATGAGATTTCATGTTTTCTGTTAGATTTCGAGACCCGATTCGAAGAGTGGATGAACCGTCTTGGGTACATGGTGGGCCTGGTATGGTACCTCGGGGCAAGAAGATCGAGTTGTAGACGATGAGCCTGGCAGGGGAAGACTACCTACCGGTGATGTCTGGCGCGGAGGATATCCGGAGGATACCGACCGTTGTTGCGAGATTTGATGATATGGGCCAATTCGGACTGACGGAGCCCGAGATATTGAGACTATGAGATATTGAGACTATGAGGTATTAAGACTTGAGATTTACATGTTTTGTGTCGATGCTTGACACGGATTTCCATGGATTTCATCGATGATGTTTCATATTTCTATACAAATTTCACTATGATAAAAGTTAAAGACTTCTTATACATATATATCTAGATTTCAGGGTTGATTGTTTTACATTCATGGTGCATGCATACTCATTCACATGACATAGTACTATTTGAGGCACTGACACGAGCACAAAGCATTTGCACTTACGCGTAGTTTATTACCCTGCATTACTAGATGACTAGTGATATATTAGTATATTATTATGACCTAGGACAGCGTCGTACATTCGATTTCTTTTCGCAGATGTCTTCTACTCACGAGTTGGCAACTCACCCCCATTGTGCCAAATTTTATTACAGGTTCGATGTACAGGTTTCCTTGGCAGTTTGCTGGCACATCATTTCATTCAGGGTGATTTGCTTGGTAGGTTGGTTCACTTGTATCAGGACCGCCGTTGTACTTTTATTATTTCATTGGTATCTAGTAAGCTCCATCAACCAGACTTGTATTACTTGATAGTTTAAAGGACCAGTTATTTATTTCGACCTTAGTGTCGCGCTTGTATTATTATAGTATCTGGTGGATTTGTTTACTTTTGAGTTTTGAGCCTCGTCCTTTGGCGTTGTATATTATTGTGCATGGTGTGGTTGTTTCCGCCTGTTGGCATAGAGCTAGCTCCCGCTTGGGGATGCCTTTTTATTGTTTGTATATATTATTCTTGTTTGTACCCGTTTGGGGCCAGTTTTTACAAAGGAGACTCTGCCGAAATTTTTGAAAAAAATTGGATGTTGCTTTTAAACTTGTTTTTCTACATGTTTTCCTTTACTTCTTCTTTTATATGGTTTAGATTTCTGGGCTTCGGCTTACTTAGATTACCTTGCGCCTCTAGACGCTTCGTAATTTAAGTGCCGGTCACGTTCCGTACCTTCGGGTTGTGACAAAGTTGGTATCAGAGCGCTAGATTTAACCTTTGTATAAGTTTAGGATGACCCTTGGTTGATGGAGTAGGTGACTTAGATAGAGTGACGTGCCGTGGGTATGATCCGCGGCATACTTACGATACGCTACTCTGCTTAAGGAGTCTTAGGATGTACATTTCTTTACACCGTATTTCATTCGTTCCTTTGATCTATCTTCGTCGATATCGGATGGTGGTTTCTGTTACCACGGTCGCACGGGCAGAGGGAGATGCGGCTCGAATGTGATGACCATTAGGGTATCGTTTATTCTTGAGGAGTGAAGCATTGTTTAGCATGCGGACGAAGGGTGTTCACATGCCGTCCAGACGAAGTTAAAAAGGTTCGAACGATTGTCAGAAACCCATTTTCCCAACTTTAAGGTATTCGGAAGAACATGCAGGTATTTCTATGGACCCTCTAGAAGAATGAAACCCTAACTCGACATAATGACCACGAAAACACCTTTGAACCTCAGGGTTTACGGCAGTTCCGCGGTGCCATTAGTGAGGCTTGGGTTTGCCCTTCTACGGCTGGTCCGCAGATGCTGGGGCATGTACTGGATATTTTTAAACTGTACTTGAGTGTTGAGCTCTTGGGGAATTATGGGATTTTGATGAATCGATCGAAAAGTTTAACGTAGTCCGGATATCAGGTGAAGGGATAGATTACGCGGGAGGCTCTCGATATGAGCATAGCCATTTGCAGCGCAGTCACCATAGCGATGAGGAGACGAGTCCGAATCAGTCGATATTAGAAAAGGCGCATATTGACGATAGTGTTTACGATTGTGATTTGGTGATTTGAATTTCATATTTCCGTTGTTTGGATTTTCGTATTTTGAGGATTTTGTTCTACGATTGGTATTTCCTATGTGTACATTCATTACACTTTATAAGTGTTTCATATATCAGTTGTATTGATGTTGTTTTGTACATACCCAGTGCACTCGATTTGGTTTTATACATTTTGAGATATTGACTTGATTTCGTGCATATGGGTTGCACATGATTTTGACGTATACTTCGACACAGTTTTCATGCATTTTTCGTACTATGATTTCGATTTTGATATTCGGTGTATGTTTTCGTGCACCATGTGCACTCGATTGAGATTCTTACGCACACTTGGCGCACTTGATGCGATTTTGTGCACACCAGATGCACTAAATCGAGGTTTTGTGCAGATTAGATACACCTGATATTAGTGTCGTGCACGCCCATTGCACTTGACAGATGATTTTGGTGCACACCTGCTACACTCAGTTTTTTTTATGCGTATTCGTGGCATCTATATTTGGTTTCGATTTCAGTACGCACCGGACACACATGATATTTTTATACTGTGATTGGGATTGATTTCATTTTGAACAGTATGTTTTTATAATGATTACTATTTTGTTTAGTAACCAGGCGGGACGTGTATGTTAAATAAAAGATATATATGTATAGCTATTTTTTTAAAATAAACGTCTGCTACTTATGCCGTGACACGTGCATCGCACGTCGATTTTAAAAAGGGGGTTTTTGCATGCTTCTTTATTCAGATGTTTGGACGATTTTACTACGATGCGCACTATATATAAGTTATAGTTTTGATGTATATTATGTTGGTTTTCGTATTGGGCTTTGATATTCTATTTTCACCATAACTCCGATGATTGCGTTATGCTTGACGGAGTTGATTTTAGTTATGTATTGATGATTTCGGAGCCCCGACGATTTGAGTGTTTTGGCTGAATGTTTTAGTAATTGGGGGGGAGTTTTAATTTAAATTCGGGGACCGAATTTTTTTAAGGGGGGAAGATTGTAACGTTTTAAAAATAAATAATTAAATAATTAAATAAATAAAATCCTTTAAGTGAATTTTCTGATTTTCGGTAAAATAAAACGTATTTTTCGTAAAACTTAACCATAATTATTTTTCATTATAAATTTAAAAATACCTATTTTAATTATGTAATTACTAGTAAATGGTGTTTATTTAGTCACTTATAAATTTTTAGTTTAATTAAATATTTTTCCTAAATTAATTATTTTAAATATTAACATAAGCTTTATTTATACATTAAATTAGTGTAAATTACAAATTTGAATGGGTTAAATTAGAAAAAGTGAACCATTACATATTGTAATCTAGTGTGTAGCATGCAAAATTCATTTCCAAATTTTTTCATGGTTCTAGACTTTTCTAGGTTTAACTTAGAAAAGAAGTGAATAAAAAATAAGAAAATGATGAAAAGACATAAAAGAAACATCAAATGAAGAACTTTCTACACAATTCTTCACATCTTTTTCTTTCTCTCTTTTTCCTTCATGCCTTGGCCGGCCTCACCTCCATGGGCAGACCCCAAATTCCCCCCCATCATTTTTGCATTAAAAATCATCAAAATTCAACAAAAATTCCAAAAATAAACCTCAAAATCAATATTCAATCTCTACCATTTTCCTTTGACCTATTTAGCATGGATTTTGGAGTTGGAAATCATTATTTTGGAAGCATATTTTCATGTTTGGATCTCATGTTTTGGAGGTATAATTTTTATTCCTATGATTATTTGTTGTTAAATGCTTTAATCTAGCATATTTAGATTTTCTTAATTAATTCTATTTGTAAATTTAAAATTCAAGATAGGGTTTATAAAATCAAGTTAGGGTTTTTATTAATTAAGTGGGGTTATAATAACTAGTTTAACATTTTTAGAAATGGAAAATCTTGTATGGTTGATGTATTGTAAATTGTTCTTTCAAATTGTTTAAATTAAACAATTTTGCAAACTAGATTTTTATAAATTATATATATTGGTGTGATAAAATTCTAATTAATGTTTTTATCACTAGATTGTGGTTTTAATAAGAATATTAACATGTTAAAGGAATGAAAAACCTAATTTGGTTACTAGTTTCAACTTGATAATGGAAAATTGTGATAAATATGTTATTTTTGCTAACTAGATTTTAGAAATTTCTTAAATAATTGAGGTTTAAAATCTAATTATGGTTTCATTACATTATTAACATCATAAATTGTAGTATAATAAGTTAATTCATGCAAAATCAAGTTTAGTTGTGAAATTGTGAAATTTTGCTTGCAAGGTGTTGAAACTGATAAAATTGCAAACTAGAAATTGCAATTTAATACAAATTAGTGTGATAAAAATATAGTAATGGTTTCTATAATCTAGTTATTTTATTTAATGAATATTATAACCATTAGTTTCATTTAAATATCAAGTTTTGAAGTAAAACAGTAAATTGACGTTTCTAGGTTTTTATGAAATCGGACGATTTGATCGATTTTAAGGTTTCGATGTTTAAATCATGTTTTATATTATAAATAATGAGTTTTGAAACTACGAGTTGTTTGTTGGTGTTTTATCTCGATCAATCGGCGTTTGTACGCCGATATCGAGCGATATTTGGTTCTTTTGCATGAGCAGCTCATAGGTATTAACCTATGCGCGTACCGTGCGTCGTTTTGGTTTTGTTCGTGATTCAGTTTACGATATTATATATGTTTGCGTATAGGTACCTCACACGTGGACTTCGGACGAGGAAGAAAAGGAGGGCGACATCTTCTTCGGCAGACAAGGACCAGGTGAGTAGATGTATATCTACGTGGGAAGTCGGGTGGATGGCGTTTAGCACCCCCGCAAACGTAGAATAGGAATATTACTTATTGTCATTAGAAAGTCGGACGTGACCTTAGATTCTTGGCGAGTAGGACCCTATTAAAGACTTTAGGTTGGACCAGACTGATTTAGAAAGACTTTACCAGAGGATGAATGTCTTGGAGGGGATTCGTAGGTAGACACACACATGCACATACAGGAACTTGGCTTGGTATATATGTGTATGTGTATATATATAGGAATGTGTGTAGGTATATATATATACACAACATGTATATGTGATATAAGGATGTTATATGATACATGGGGATGAGACAATATAACTGGTCTTGATGCCGTGATCTCTTGGCTATTCAGTCGTGTTATGATGTTAGCGGATCGTTGGAAAATGAGAAAATGGATATATATACATAAACGATAATAGGTGATGATGACATTGAGATATATAAGACTCTAGAATAGAACCCGGACTGTAACCTGTGATTGAATCACGATATGATATATGTGTGACTTGGTTACGATATGATATATGTGTGACTTGATTACGATATGATATCTGTGTGAATTGATTACGATATGATATATGTGTGACCTGATTACGATATGATATATATGACATGATATTTCTGAGGAACAATTGACGATGTATATGTACGTAGACAATGATATATGATTGATGATATTGGGATGTATGCGATTACAGTACAGTACCTTTGATCATGACATTATTTGATGACGATATTATACGAATGATGATGTACGTAGGTGATACATGACCCGTACCCCGATATTAGGACGCCGTACGATGGATTTTACCGTACGAGGCATAGATGTGATGATTGATCCGCACTCTTGATTCGAGGGAGTCATACTACGTACGTGACGCTATTGAGGCTGGATCGCCGACTATTAGAGATATGGACTCAGACCTTAGGTGGATTCTTATTTCTTATCGACTAGTTTCTTTAATTTAGTTCCTTAGGGTGTTAGATAGATATTAGTTTTGGCTCGAGTCATATAGTTGTAGTAGACATGTATATTACAAATGAGTGGTTAATACACATCCATCTTTACATTCAGATCGTAATCATCAAGTTGCATGTTCATACATATGTTTCTTTAGTCAGTATGAAACTCTGCCTGTTAGGACACCAGCACCATTACCGATGATGCGCATATTTCACGTACACTTATTTGCCGGCTCACACACATCATCATCGGTAATTGCTATGTCACGTACACTTTAGAACATATTATCTTTTATTGGTAGAATCAGCTAAAGGCTAGATCAATATAATATTGTGATTACTCTCAGGTGTTAGTCTAGACATTGCATTTATTACTTAGACATTTCATGCATTCACATTTTCACGTTATTATGCAGTATTGTGGGGCTTATGCCGATACTTATTATTTACTTACTCATGATTTTGGGATTTTGGATTTCTATGAGATTTCTGGATTTTGGGGAAAACCGCAAGAATATATATAAAACTTTTCTCTCTCTCTCTCCCTCTCTTTTTAAAATATAAGTTGCGGTTTTCTCGTGATGTATGTGTCGTCCACCATGAGATTTCATGTTTTCTGTTGGATTTCGAGACCCGATTCGAGGAGTGGATGAACCGTCTTGGGTACATGGTGGGCCCGGTATGGTACCCCGGGGCAAGAAGATCGAGTTATGGACGATGAGCCTGGCAGGGGAAGACTACCTACCGGTGATGTCTGGCGCGACGGATATCCGGAGGATACCGACCGTTGTCGTGAGATTTGATGATATGGGCCGATCCGGACTGACGGAGCCCGAGATATTGAGACTATGAGATATTGAGACTATGAGGTATTGAGACTTGAGATTTACATGTTTTGTGTGGATGCTTGACACGGATTTCCATAGATTTCATCGATGATGTTTCAGATTTCTATACAAATTTCACCATGATAAAAGTTAAAGACTTCTTATACAGATATATCTAGATTTCAGGGTTGATTGTTTTACATTCATGGTGCATGCATACTCATTCACATGACATATTACTATTTGAGGCACTGACACGAGCACGAAGCATTTGCACTTACGCGTAGTTTATTACCCTGCATTACTAGATGACTAGTGATATATTAGTATATTATTATGACCTAGGACAGCGTCATGCATTCGATTTCTTTTCGCAGATGTCTTCTACTCACGAGTTGGCAACTCACACCCGTTGTGCCAAATTTTATTACAGGTTCGATGTACAGGTTTCCTTGGCAGTTTGCTGGCACATTATTTCATTCAGGGTGATTTGCTTGGTAGGTTGGTTCACTTGTATCAGGACCGCCGTTGTACTTTTATTATTTCATTGGTATCTAGTAAGCTCCATCAACCAGACTTGTATTACTTGATAGTTTAAAGGACCAGTTATTTATTTCGACCTTAGTGTCGTGCTTGTATTATTATAGTATCTGGTGGATTTGTTTTCTTTTGAGTTTTGAGCCTCACCCTTTGGCGTTGTATATTATTATGCATGGTGTGGTTGTTTCCGCCTGTTGGCGTAGAGCGAGCTCCCGCTTGGTGATGCCTTTTTATTGTTTGTATATATTATTCTTGTTTGTACCCGTTTAGGGCCAGTTTTTACAAATGAGACTCTGCCGAAATTTTTGAAAAAAATTGGATGTTGCTTTTAAACTTGTTTTTCTACATGTTTTCCTTTACTTCTTCTTTTATATGGTTTAGATTTCTGGGCTTCGGTTTACTTAGATTACCTTGCGCCTCTAGACGCTTCGTAATTTAAGTGCCGGTCACGTTCCGTACATTCGGGTCGTGACACCCGTGAATTGTATACGGAGACTAATTTATGTTGTCACCTGTAGGGCGTGGATTATTCCAAATCCGTATATTCTTAGATTTGTGTTTGATTTAAGGATCGTTAATCTCGTTTGAGATTAAGATCAACTTAAATGTTTGTTAAGAATATGTTAGTCCAATTTTAGACTAAGATCTACTTAACAAGGTTTTAGGATCATTCAGATCCAACAAAAGAACATTTGGGCTCTATTGTTTTAGTTTAAGGACGTTACGGTACGTAGATCATCTTGCACGAACGTGTATTTGTTACGTGTCGGGATGAGCGACGATGATACGGGAGACATCCAGCTTGGGGTGTGGTTTGATCTGGGGTGTACATGTCAGTTTGGGAAGTGCACCGAAGAGCAATTGGTTGTCGGGACCCACCACCTCTCTGAAGACGTTGAAAAATTACAACGACATGTATCAGAGGTGTGGAGAGATGTACCCTTGAACTGATTTCCCTATCCAAGGGAAAAGGAATTGATGGTCAAGCCTAGAAATCATTAGTCGTATTTTGAGACATCATCAATTGAGGAGTCATCTGTCGAGTTAACTGAAATTAGTTTGGGAAGTCATGAGCATAGAGGCTCGGTTTATTTGGAGATCGAAGATGTTTTAATCTTAAAAAGACTTAGCCAACTTGAGGCTGGAGTTGAGCACTCACGTGTTCCCACATGAGGTTCTAAAGCAGTGTTAAACACTGGATTTTAGGGGCGCTCACGTGTGGCACGTGAGGCACCTCAAAGCTGGCGCTATAAATTGGGTTCAAGTCCCCGTTTATATATAAGTGTTAAACACTTAATTCCTGTGGTGCTCACGTGCGAACACGTGAGGCCCCCTCAAACTGCGAGTGTTGTCTTTGGGTCTATTTCTTTTACCATATAAGTGCTGAGAAATTCGTTTATTAATGGTCACGTGCGAACACGTGAGGTGCTCTCAAAATGTGAGCGCTGTCTTTGGGTTTATTCCCTTTTCCATATAAGTGCTGAGCGCTTAGTTCATTAATGGTCATGTGCGAACACGTGAGGTGCTCTCAAAATGTGAGCGCTGTCTTTGGGTTTGTTCCCTTTTCTATATAAGTGCTAAGCGCTTAGTTCATTAATGGTCACGTGCGAACACGTGAGGTGCTCTCAAAATGTAAGCGCTGTCTTTGGGTTTATTCCATTTTCTATATAAGTGCTTGTTTGGGGGTCACGTGGGAACACGTGATTCGGTCTCAGCCATTCTTTTTTGCTCATCAGAGATGCTCACGTGGGGAAACACGTGAGGTTTCGTTATAGTGTCGAACACTAACGAATCAACGGTCTTTCCTTCTATGTGTATGAAGATCTTGATCTCATATTAACGATGCTGGGATCTGAGTTTAGAGAATTTCAAGTCTCTTGTTTTATAAGAACTAAATTCATTTCACAGGGTTAAACCCCAGTGTTACCAGAGGAATTAAATTCCTATAAGAATTAAATTTTTTGAACTTAGTTCTTTCCCCTAGGTTTTGACTCTGCATGACAGAATCTCCCCGATAAGAATTAAATTCTCAACTTGTGGAGAGATCTGCTTCTGCAGACTTCAATCAGAAGAAAAACTAAGTTCTTCTATGGAGGGTTAAACCCTTAGAGAGGCGAAGAAGGGATAGAATAATCTCTGTATTTTTTTCTTACCTAGGGTTTTTTGTTTAAAAAGGGGATCTTCTTCTTTTAGAGAATTGAATTCTCTTTCTCTCTTTTTTCTTTTCTTTTTGTATGCTCTCTGTTGTTCCTCCTCTCTTCTCCCTTTTTTTTAACTTGAAGTCATGTGTTTATTATATAGTGGAGAGAAGTTTGTTGATTATTTTTAGGAAATCTCTCATTGAGATTTTGGGAGTTTTACCCACTGTTGGATCTTTGATCCAAGGGTTTTTGTCTTACAGAACATATTTTCTTGTTTCTTAAACAAGATTAGGAAAATATTTTCCCATACATAATTTATTCTGTAGATTGGTGATTTTTAATCGCCGTTGGATTTTTAATCCAAGGGTGCTTGGTTTAACGGAGCACAATCCTTCTTTGTTTAAGAAGATATGAAAAATATTTTCCAACTTATGGGATCTTTGATCTGCCAACTTTCTGTTTAACAGAAAATATCATTTCTTAATTATCATTGGATTTTTGATCCAACGGTTTCTTGTTGAGTAGAATTTAATTCTACGTAGGGAAGTGCCCTCATGTGTTTAACACGTGAGGCTTATTATCCTGGAATTGTTTTAATTGCAGTGCCTATGTACGTTGCATATAGGCACTCACGTGTTAAACACGTGGGGCTGTTTTAGCCTAGCAATTGTTTTAATTGTTGTGCCTATATGCGTTGCATGTAGGCACTAACGTGTTAAACACGTGGGGCTGTTTTAGCCTAGCAATTGTTTTAATTGCTGTGCCTATATGCGTTGCATGTAGGCACCCACGTGTTAAAAACGTGGGGCTGTTTTAGCCTAGCAATTGTTTTAATTGCTGTGCCTATATGCGTTGCATGTAGGCACTCACGTGTTAAACACATGGGGCTATTTTAGCCTAACAATTGTTTTAATTGTTGTGCCTATATGCGTTGGATATAGGCACTCACGTGTTAAACACGTGGGGCTATTTTAGTGAGGAATTTTCCCTCATCTCTTTTTTATAAGGGAACAAATGCCCCCCGGCGTTGCTCTCACGTGGCTTGCACGTAAGTGCAACGCTGTCTGCCCTCACAGCCGTTGGATTGCCTAGGGGAATGGGAAGATGAACCGCTCCCCATCATGTCTTATAAATGCAAGGTTTTTGCCTTTGGGAAGCCTATGTTCTTTCATCTTCTTCCTTACTTGTTTTCCTTGAGAATTTAATTCTCTTCTTCAGAGTTTAGTTCTCTGCCCGCTGAGTTCTCAGAGTTAAACTCTGTTAAAAATTTTCTTTGGTAAGGATCATGAATGGGACCCCCTCCTCTTTTGCTCTCTCTTTTTTGTTGTGGATTTTAAATTCAGGAACAGAGCGTTGCTCTCTTCTTGAACTGATTTCTTAAAGATCCAAAGCACACATTTTTTTTTGTAGATTTTGAAGTCTTGAATCAATGGGGATTGTTAATTCTCCCCTCAGGGTTTTACCTTGTCACTGATCTTTAAGATCCTTGGAATTTAATTCCACTATCTTTACTTCCTTGCCATGGGGTTTTTCTGGGATTTAATCCCTTTATTAAAGGAATTTAATTCCTTATTCACAGAGCTTGGCTCTGAGAGAGATTTAGATACTTCTGGGAATTTAAATCCCTGTTGTTCTCGAATATTTGAGGGTTTTAATGTCCCTAAGGCAGATTTGAATCTGTCGTGCTTTTTAGCAGAACTTGCTTCAAGAGTTTGTTTAAACTTTACTGTTTCTTTGATGAGAATCCTTCTCGATTCTCTCAATGATTATTTTGCCTCATCATTTGTGAGCCGTTATTTAGATTTTGTTGGGTCCATTGGTTTTGCAATCAGTGGTCCATGGAACAAACATCCTGTCGTTTTCTTCTGTTATTATATATATATATATATATGTTTTATTAATGGTTTTTCTTTCCCTTATTTCAGGAACAATGACTTCACTTTCCTACTTTCCTTATACTCTCTCAGACGCCGCTTTTCAGTAATCGCCGTCGGACGAGAAAGCTATAGCAATGACCAGGACACATGATAGGGACTGTACGAGTCTGCTCTTATGGGGGGTTTGGTATGGTCATATCATCCAGGGCCGCCGCAGCTTTACTTGTGAGGTGCCAACAGAGCCCCTCCGCCCAATATCGCCGATGGAATGCCCACAGACCGCTTATGCGGTGGAGGTGACTAACTGGACTCCTACAGACCGGCTTGAGCCATCAACAACTGGGATACCCAACCAGCCCCTGCCGGCTATAGATATTCTAGGGCGCCGCATATGTCAGGGCGAAGCCTGACCCTGGGGACAAGTTTATAAGGTAGGCGTTACCCCCCGTCACCCAGTAGGCTACCTTCCCTGGCTCGATACGTTCTTTCCGCCCACCGTGTACGGTTATAGAAGGTTGGGCTATATCAAGCGGTGTACGCGTCTCTATTTCATTACCAGGCCCCTCACGTCTGGTTGGTTAAAGCTTTTCTGAACCAATGGAATCTTCCCACCAACAACTTCTTGCTAGGGGATCGCGAGATCTCGATTTCACTGGAAGAGTTCCGCGAGATCTCCGGATTGCCAATCAGGGGAGAGCATTATGAAGAGTTGCTGCCTCCCGATGAGTATGTGTTCGCGACCGTGCCTGCTATGCTTGACGGCCTGACGACTGAAAACGCCGTCCGCCATAAGTACCTAAGTCTAATCAAAGCTCTGGGTATTTTTAAGAAACTGTTCGTGACGTCAGAAGGGAAAGGCGTCACCTTTGAGACCTTTATTGCCTGCTTTCTCCGTGGAGATGATTTATCCAAAGAGGCTCCAAAGTTCGCGAACATCGACGACCCTTTTGGGTTCGGGTTGAATAAACTGCCGGCCAAAGAGGAAGATTTGCCGCAGTTCTATATTCCGACCTCGTCGGCCGTTTCCTTCGATACGGTTGCGGCTCCCGGCATGGACGAAGAGACCTTCTTCGTTGGCTTCATCAGTCTCTGGCTCAGTTGGTTCGCCGTACCGACGCTTTATGAGATCCTCCGTCTTCTACCCCGCTCATCGCATAGCTGGAAGGGCGCGATTGCCCGTTGGTGTTGCAGGATTGTCGCACCTATATCATGGATTAAGCGTTGCGGCTAATACTTCGACCCCAGGCGCGGATATTGTGAATTTCTCCCTCCACTACTTCACGTCGTGGATCGAGATGCATGTATTGGGAGCATTTGCTGCTCACCGGCGGCCAGATTTTTATGACTCCTATACCTTCCCATGGGTTATGAGGTTGGTGGATGCTTCCGCTCCCGATCCGACTCAGCTAGGAGCCCTTCGCGTGTTGCTTAACCTATACTCAAATGAAGGCGGGATGGTTTTTAGTGACCGAGTCCTTTCTGATCTCGCGGGGCCCATTCAGCAGCTGTTTGATCTGTCAAAAGGTGGAGCGCCATCTCTAAATCCTAAAGAGATTATGCACCTGTACTCGATTAGGCCGGGCTATTTGGTGTTTCGTCAGAATGACACAGTTCTCTTTATGCGGTATAATCCACATCACTTTGCCCAGCAATTGGGCTATAACCAGGGTATCCCTTTCGAGGCGTTTTTAGTTGAGCCCATTTTGTCTTTGGAAGTCACTCGTGACGTCATCCATCATTTTATGCGGCTGAACACCGGCTTCCGTTTCATAATCCCTGAGTTTGACTATCTTCCAAGGTCTGTGGGGTCTTTCAAGGGTTGGTATCGCCATCGAGTCGGTCCTGTCATTGCCGAGGAGAGGCGGGTACTCTTCGAATGTAGAGTTCCAGCTCCGACCCAAGTCACTAGCGCTCCGTTGAGGCCGCGGTCAGTGGTTCGCCCTCCACTAAGGGATAGCGGTCCGGTACTTATCTCCAAATCCGCCGAAATAGAATCGACCCCTCATACTTGTCACGCCCCGCTTCCCAAAATACGGAATACGAGGAGTAGACAAGGCCAGCCATGCTCCTACGGTCAAGGGAATGTCCTGCCGTAGTCACACTTCGGCTTCTAGTTTTTCATGGTAAACAGTAAATGATGCGCAGGTAATGAGAAATGCAGTAACTGAAACAAAACAGTAAAATGAACTGACCTGATGGGAAATAAAAGATATAACTCTGGATAGCTAAACAAGATGTCCGTGATGTGCGCTAGTCCCGGTCCAGGCTAAATCTTCTCCTCACACTGAGCATGCATACTCAGGTCGTCAGAGCGACACAATAGCAATATAGTATATAAAATCATGTGACAGTACTAACAGTGATAATAGATATATATAACAGTAAATCAGTGATGGTATAGGTATGAACATGCAGTAATCAATGCAGCGGAACAGTAAAAGCAGTAGAACGATATGCCACGTATGTCAACACAGTAAGTAAGATATATCAATGCCAGTATCCCTATCAGTCTCTAAGTCTCACTGTATAGGTCACTAAGCCTATCGTCAGTCCAAGTGTGAGAGTCAACCACTCGCGAGTGTCCTCCACCCAAGGATAGAACCCAAGGGCAAGGGACCACGGGCCCAACATGTATATCACGGTAATAATCATGTACCCTGTAAATCTCCATATATCTCTCTAAATATATAAGCCGGCAAGGGACTCCCGAGATTTTGTTGAACTCACACTTAAACTACCCTACACCCCGTGGTCTACATCAAACGCTAACCATAACCCTAAATACCAATTGGTCTGTGACAAGTCTGCGCGAGAACTGGAGGCAGGACCTCCATCAAGCACGTCCCGACTAATACCTAAGATAAATGGCAGAATCTGATATCTTATCTGTGACACCCATGCAAGAGCTTCCATAAGTGTCCCATACCACTTATAGTTACACGTACACGCGTCCCACAGACGTCGACAATGCAATAAAGTAATAAGGCTCACTGACTGTGTACAAGTACGTGTCACTTTCACTTATTCACTGATACACGAACACTAACGTACTTGCCACAATCATCACTAATATCTAACACTGGGTAATGCACGTTATCACTAAGTTATCAATGCAATGACATGTGTATGATATGATGCGTAAACAGTATATACAGCATGATTAGGGTGTCATGAATCGATAATCTACCACTTGCATAATTTATCATAAATCATACGGTTATAATTTAGTGAAACGATGAACAGATAGTAGTTAGTATGTTCAGTTATCTATCCATTGAATTTAGTTTCACACCAATCGGGTTTCAGGATCATTAATTATACCCATTTCATTTTAAGCATTCACGGCTGGAAATCCGGTTTCAGAATCGGAAGTCCGTTTCGGAACGCATTTTAATCCCAATTGGGATCTGATTTTAGCGACGCTACAGTTGGATGAAATCTAGGGTTTTCAGTAAGGTATTCAACGCAACAGACGGATCTTCAATCGCATCAGCACGTCAGGAGTTATACACTGTTTAACATTAATATGTCATCTTAGAATCTGTTCTGGACTGTTATACGTCCCCATCTTTTAAATTACACATTAAATAACAAACGATAACGAAACAGAATGAAACCACTTGTGTTGTCTAGCTAACAGGTTCAACTATAATAAACAGCAGAGTTCCGCAATCTACGAGTTAAGAAAACAGGGTGGTGTTCATTTACGGGACAGTAAACAACAACTGGAGTCGCTCTGGACTGCAGTCCAGAGTCGCACTCCGATCCAAATATTGTCACAGTTTAAGTACAGAAACTAATAGAAACTTATATAGAGTTAAAGTTCGTCGAGTTGGATTCGATTTGAGCCCTCGAACGCATCATTCCAGTAAGTATATAATTTATGGTGATTTTAATGGTTTTCAGGTACAAGGAAATTCCAGTTTTACGAGTAAACTTGGGGTAGTCGTTTTAATCGTGAGCGGTCATATTTTCCAGCGAAATTCACACACTAGATTCACGGTCATACGGGCCAAACGATACCATTTAGTTCCGTCAAATTAGAAGAGTATTTTCTTTGGGAACAAGCATCGAACAGGTACGTAATATATTTTATCAGGTAATATTACTACGGAATCTATACGATCTTAATTTGTAATAAAGATAAATTAGCATGAAGCAAGTAGAGAACTTGCCTGGAGATGCACGGCAGTGGCAACGACACACGCGCGGCACGGCAACGACAATTCCGGCACGGCACACTAGTGACGAAATCTCAACCTTGGCTCGAGCTTGGGTTTGATGTTGATGCGGTGCAACAAGGAGGCTCGTGGGTGCGGGCTGGCGGTTGTCGAATGAGAAGGTGACGACGGCAAGGGAAAAGCAATGGTGTTTGAAGGAAGAGGCGTAGGGAGGAGGAGAGAGAGAGATTTAGAGAGAGAGAGAGTGAGTGAGAAAGTGAGTGACAGAGAGGGATAGAGATAGAGAGAATGAGAGAGAGAGAGAGAGGGAGGCAGAGATAGAGAGAGAGGGAGAGAGAGAAATTTGGAGAGAGAGAAATTTAGAGAGAGAGAGTGAGAGAGAGAACAGAGGAAGAGAGGGACAGAGATCAGGGAGTGAGAAAGAGAGGGGAAACAGAGAGAGGGTGAGAGAGACACAGAGAGAGGGGAGCAGAGAGAGGTGATGATGGCGACGATGATGGTGCGGTCGACGAGGGGGACGCAGGGTGGCCGGCGATGGGTGCAGGGGAGGCTCGCCGGCGAGAGTGTGCAGGGGGGTGGAGATCGGGTTTGAGATGGAGGCGAGGGTTGTTAGGTCGTCGGAGGGATGCTGGAGGTGGTGAAGGCGGAGGCGACGTCGGCGTGAGATGGCTGCAGTCGTCGACGTCGTCGTCGGGAAGTGGTTGCAGAAAAGTTTGAGGAGGAAAGGAGAACGAGGGAGAGAGCGAGCGAGGAAGAGGGTGCGATGGAAGTGAGGGGGAGAGAAAGAGGTCGCGCGTCGTGGGGAGTAACGCGCGCTCGAGCGTGGCCGACAAAGGCACAGGCGTGGGCGAAGGAGGCGGCGTGGGTTACGGATTGCGAGCGAGGAAGGCGGTGAGCGGGAAAGAGAGAGCCGTTGGGGAGAAGATGAGTGGGGTAGCGGGTCGGGTCGGGGGTGAAGCGGGCGCGGGTTGTAATGAAGTGGGCTTGGAGAGAGCACTGGGCCGGGCCGGCAGAAGGAACAAGGAAATTAATTGGTGTAAAGAAAGAAGTGGGCCGGGGAGTTTGGGCCAGAGGAAAATGTATGGGAAATTTGAGAAGATAAGAAAGAATGGGCCGGGGTTTTTGAATAAGGAAATAAAGTTTTTTAAAAAATAGAAAATGGAACGGGCTGAAGGAATTTGGGCTGGGCTGAGGATAAGGAAAAATATAGGATATAATAAGGTTTGGGTTTTATTGATAAAAGAAAAATGGGATTTAGAAGAAATAAATAAAATAAATAAAATTATAAATAAAATAAATAGAATTCTAGAGTAACAAAATACAGATTTTGGTATAAAAGGGGCTGGGTATTACATCATACCACCCTTATAAAAATTTCGCCCTCGAAATTTAAAGAACGACAAGCTAAAAAGAATAAGCGAAAACTACTATATCACAAACTAACACATGATTTACTTGAAATAGGCGGATGAAGAAGTTTGAAGGTATATACCATATAAGAACAACATACACAAGGGTAGTTCTAAATAAGTAATAGGCAGGAACAATTATGAGAGCATACTACATCTATACGAGAATATAAACAATAACGAACAATAATATTTGAGGCGTGCTCGATAAAATCGAAACTCAAACATATGCACATATAAGTATATCAAAAGTAGCACATCAGAATTAATAAGTATAAGGCACAACAATTGATAATAGTAACCATATGAACAATACCCGAAAACAAAGTAACGACAATAAAGTAGTGAAAGATTTGTCGGTAGGTTAAAACATTTTAGGATAATGTATCTATCGAATAGTTTAAAATAACTTAGAAAACTCATATAATGAAAATAAGAAACATGGAAAGAAAATATGCGTGATGTAAGGTTGCGCTATTGAAAATGAGAATAATAATAATGTACTTAAAATACATAAAACGGAGTAATCAATAACACGCACTCTCTGATAAATACTAAATACTGAAAACTAAATTTTCGAATAACAGTGTCCCTAAATATAGTTAGGGTAACCGGAAAAGCACAAAGAGGTATAGGGCTAGCTAGGGTGATGATTACAAGGAAGGGTGGCTCATTCAGAAGGTAGGAGTGTAGCGGCTTTAGGCTGAAGTTCAAGAAGATTGGGATCGGGTCGGCACGGGAAGTAAGGATGAGCAACAAAGGACTACCAGGGGAAAGTATGTGGAGGATAACGGTCGGTAGGTCATATGAGTCAACAATTTGAAAAGTTAGCTAACTCGGAAATTTCACAAGCTATGTTCTCCTCCCAGAAGGATCTCAAAGGGGCACAGACGAATGATGAAGGGTGGACCTCTAAAAGATCGGGTGTGGTACTAGTTAATCTGAGTGAGGGTTAAGGCAATGTAAGGCATAGGGTGGACAGATCTCAAAAGGAAAAAAAAAATTATATAGAAGAAATAATCGAGTATCAAGTGAACTAAGAATATCAAAAGATTAGTGAACTCAGCAATTTATTCCATTTCAAAAGATTTTGAACAAAGCATTCTCAAAGAAGAAAGGTGGCCCTAAACTATACACAGATTTTATTTGGCCAAAGAAAACAGCATCTAAAAGAAATCCCGTCAGTCGCGGTTGTGGAGATTCAGCAGGTTGCGGTAGGCTCGCGCACTCAAGTAGGGGCGTTCATTTCCATAGCGCCTCGCAGGTATCGCCATTGGGAGTTCTTCCACCGCAGGGTCTTGATCTTCTGGTCCTTCTTCCTCGGATGGAGCTTCTTCATCGAGGTCCGATTCCATGTGATTCTCTTCTTCTGGATTCTCTTCCATGGGATTTTTCTCTACTGGATTTTCTTCTATCGGTTCTTCCTCGGGGTCTTCCTCTATCGGGTTCTCTTCAGGGTCTCCTTCTTCTTCGTCGGAATCAGCTATCATGTTAAACTCTGGGGCGGCTGCTCCTTCGTCTTCGGAATCGCTGTTTTCGCCAATGACCTGGGGACCGTTGATCTCATCGTCAGAACTTATCAGCGTGCGGTCTAAGGAAACGCATGACTGTGCATCCTCATCTAGATGCGGCGCTGCTCTGGGGTGGGCCATGGCCTGAAAAGAAAGAGTCATGATTAGACAGTGGGATACATCAAGAAAATATCTAAGTGTACGAAGTATAGAAAGATATGCGGTGGCAGAAACTGAAAAAATCAAAATTAAAATGTTGTGATAATGAATAGTATGTATAAGGGGAGGAACAAGGGGATGATACACATATTACGATTCAAGTTTTTATTTCATTCAATTAAAAGTTCGACGGATACAAAGGTTCAAACGGAAAGAAATGTTTATAAGGGGATGACAACATAATACTGAAATTGGAAAACATGAAAATTCTTCTTTGATTGCTAGACCGCTGCCTTCTCGCCACGCGAGTTGAATCCTGTGTTGGGTCCGCTTTATCCTCGAAATTCGAACTACGCAGTAATCCTCACTTGGCAGAAGTGGGGAGTGTAGACGAGTCTCCTCCTTGTAGTTCTTTCCTTTCTGGGAAACCGTTGATGAGATGTTTGTTGGACCCGCATATCAGACATTTCCCTTAGGCGCGGCGACAATCCCTTTGAAGATGTCCTGGCCTCTTACAGTACCCACAACATGGGGTCTTCTGCTGCTTCTGTCGCGGGGAAACAAATTGGCGCTTCATTTTCTTCTCTTTTCCTCGTCTAACGGGGATCCCTTTATGATTTGAGACTCCCGCTGGTGCCTGATTCACCTGTCTTCTCAGTCTTTCAGCCAACAAGTCGTTTGTTCGCTCCTGGGTTTCCTTTAGACCTTGCAGTACACTCAGAATCTCGATGGTCTGATTCTGGGGAGCGGATATAGATGAAGAGTCGTTGGAAGACATGATCCTGAAACAACAATTTTTGAGGATGATATAAGTCACAAGCTATACGAATCAAAATATAATATGGATAGGACAAAGATTCAAGAATATCAGAGGTGATGAATTTATTACAAGTGGAGAATCAACCGTATGACTTTAAGTCACTTAAACAGAATACGGTAGTGCAATTGCAACCACGTAACCTTGCCAAGTCACCCGAAACCCTAGCGAATGGATAGCAGAACACTCAATATGAATATGGATCAAGGATATCAAGTTTACAATCTAGACTAAGGGATGTCATAGATTGTCAAGCTCTACACGGAAAACTGCAATCCCAATCGAAGCAAAACCTGGCTCTGATACCAACTAAACCATGTCACGCTCCGCTTCCCAAAATACGGAATACGAGGAGTAGACAAGGCCAGCCATGCTCCTACGGTCAAGGGAATGTCCTGCCGTAGTCACACTTCGGCTTCTAGTTTTTCATGGTAAACAGTAAATGATGCGCAGGTAATGAGAAATGCAGTAACTGAAACAAAACAGTAAAATGAACTGACCTGATGGGAAATAAAAGATATAACTCTGGATAGCTAAACAAGATGTCCGTGATGTGCGCTAGTCCCGGTCCAGGCTAAATCTTCTCCTCACACTGAGCATGCATACTCAGGTCGTCAGAGCGACACAATAGCAATATAGTATATAAAATCATGTGACAGTACTAACAGTGATAATAGATATATATAACAGTAAATCAGTGATGGTATAGGTATGAACATGCAGTAATCAATGCAGCGGAACAGTAAAAGCAGTAGAGCGATATGCCACGTATGTCAACACAGTAAGTAAGATATATCAATGCCAGTATCCCTATCAGTCTCTAAGTCTCACTGTATAGGTCACTAAACCAATCGTCAGTCCAAGTGTGAGAGTCAACCACTCGCGAGTGTCCTCCACCCAAGGGTAGAACCTAAGGGCAAGGGACCACGGGCCCAACATGTATATCACGGTAATAATCATGTACCCTGTAAATCTCCATATATTTCCCTAAATATATAAGCCGGCAAGGGACTCCCGAGATTCCGTTGAACTCACACTTAAACTACCCCACACCCCGTGGTCTACATCAAATGCTAAGCATAACCCTAAATACCAATCGGTCTGTGACAAGTCTGCGCGAGAACTGGAGGCAGGACCTCCATCAAGCACGTCCCGACTAATACCTAAGATAAATGGCAGAATCTGATGTCTTATCTGTGACACCCATGCAAGAGCTTCCATAAGTGTCCCATACCACTTATAGTTACACGTACATGCGTCCCACAGACGTCGACAATGCAATAAAGTAATAAGGCTCACTGACTGTGTACAAGTACGCGTCACTTTCACTTATTCACTGATACACGAACACTAACGTACTTGACACAATCATCACTAATACCTAACACTGGGTAATGCACGTTATCACTAAGTTATCAATGCAATGACATGTGTATGATATGATGCGTAAACAGTATATACAGCATGATTAGGGTGTCATGAATCGATAATCTACCACTTGCATAATTTATCATAAATCATATGGTTACAATTTAGTGAAACGATGAACAAATAGTAATTAGTATGTTTAGTTATCTATACATCGAATTTAGTTTCACACCAATCGGGTTTCAGGATCATTAATTATAGCCATTTCATTTTAAGCATTCACGGCTGGAAATCCGGTTTCAGAATCGGAAGTCCGTTTTGCAACGCATTTTAATCCCAATTGGGATCTGATTTTAGCGACGCTAAAGTTGGATGAAATCTAGGGTTTTTAGTAAGGTATTCAACGCAATAGACTAATCTTCAATCTCATCTGCACGTCAGGAGTTATACACTGTTTAACATTAATATGTCATCTCAGAATCTGTTCTGGACTGTTATACGTCCCCATCTTTTAAATTACACATTAAATAACAAACGATAACGAAATAGAATGAAACCACTTGTGTTGTCTAGCTAACAGGTTCACCTATAATAAACAGCGGAGTTCCGCAATCTACGAGTTAAGGAAACAGGGTGGTGTTCATTTTCGGGACAGTTTACAACAACTGGAGTCGCTCTGGACTGCAGTCCAGAGTCGCACTCCGATCCAAATATTGTCACAGTTTAAGTACAAAAACTAATAGAAACTTGTATAGGGTTAAAGTCGTCGAGTTGGCTTCGATTTGATCCCTCGAACGCATCATTCCAGTAAGTATATAATTTATGGTGATTTTAATGGTTTTCAGGTACAAGGAAATTCCAGTTTTACGAGTAAACTTGGGGGTAGTCGTTTTAATCGTTAACGGTCATATTTTCCAGCGAAATTCACACACTAGATTCACGGTCATACGGGCCAAACTATACCATTTAGTTCCGTCAAATTAGAAGAGTATTTTCTTTGGGAACAAGTATCGAACAGGTACGTAATATATTTTATCAGGTAATATTAATACGGAATCTATACGATCTTAATTTGTAATAAAGATAAATTAGCATGAAGCAAGTAGAGAACTTTCCTGGAGACGCACGGCAGTGGCAACGACACACGCGTGGCACGGCAACGACAATTCCGGCACGGCACACTAGTGACAAAATCTCAACCTTGGCTCGAGTTTGGGTTTGATGTTGATGCGGTGCAACAAGGAGGCTCGTGGGTGCGGGCTGGCGGTTGTCAAATGAGAAGGTGACGACGGCAGGGGAAAAGCAATGGTGTTTGAAGGAAGAGGCGTAGGGAGGAGAGAGAGAGAGATTTAGAGAGAGAGAGAGTGAGAGAGACAGAGAGGGATAGAGACAGAGAGAATTAGAGAGAGGGAGGGGGAGGCAGAGATAGAGAGAGAGAGGGAGAGAGAAATTTAGAGAGAGAGAGAGAGTCAGAGAGAGAACAGAGGAAGAGAGGGACAGAGATCATGGAGTGAGAAAGAGAGGGGAAACAGAGAGAGGGTGAGAGAGACACAGAGAGAGGGGAGCAGAGAGAGGTGATGATGGCGACGATGATGGTGCGGTCGACGAGGGGGCGCAGGGTGGCCGACGATGGGTGCAGGGGAGGCTCGCCGGCGAGAGTGTGCAGGGGGTGGAGCTCGGGTTTGAGATGGAGGCGAGGGTTGTTAGGTCGTCGGAGGGATGCTGGAGGTGGTGAAGGCGGAGGCGACGTCGGCATGAGATGGCTGCAGTCGTCGACGTCGTCGTCGGGAAGTGGTTGCAGAAAAGTTTGAGGAAGAAAGGAGAACGAGGGAGAGAGCGAGCGAGGAAGAGGGTGTGATGGAAGTGAGGGGGAGAGAAAGAGGTCGTGCGTCGTGGGGAGTATCGCGTGCTCGAGCGTGGCCGACGAAGGCGCAGGCGTGGTCGAAAGAGGCGGCGTGGGTTATGGATCGCGAGCGAGGAAGGCGGTGAGCGGGAAAGAGAGAGCCGTTGGGGAGATGAGTGGGGTAGCCGGTCGGGTCGGGGGTGAAGCGGGTGCGGGTTGTAATGAAGTGGGCTTGGAGAGAGCATTGGGCCGGGCCGGAAGAAGGAAAAAGGAAATTAATTGGTGTAAAGAAAGAAGTTGGCCGGGGAGTTTGAGCCACAGGAAAATGTATGGGAAATTTGAGAAGATAAGAAATAATGGGCCGGGGTTTTTGAATAAGGAAATTAAGTTTTTAAAGAAATAGAAAATGGAACGGGCTGAAGGAATTTGGGCTGGGCTGGGCTGAGGATAAATATAGGATATAATAAGGTTTGGGTTTTATTGATAAAAGAAAAATGGGATTTAGAAGAAATAAATAAAATAAATAAAATTATAAATAAAATAAATAGAATTCTAGAGTAACAAAATACAGATTTTGGTATAAAATGGGCTGGGTATTACAATACTGCTGGTATATCGGTGCGCACTAGAGCCGAAGCAAAGGCTTCTAATGAAGCGCTAGCGGTAGTGTCACCAGTGGTGGTGTCATCAGCGGTGGTGTCGCCAAAGGGGGATACCGGAAGTGAGGTTGGTCAACGTCGTGCCAAAGCACCGAAGGGGTGGAAGCGTTCTTTCGCTAGTGCTAGCATAGGTTCCAAGAGGAGGAAGAAATCGGTTGTCGGCTTACTCGACACCCTGCTTAAGTCCGAGCTGTTTCAGGATGAACCAATAGCTATGGAGGAGTTGGACGCCGGTCTTATCTATCCTGGCTCGTCTGCCGAGGAGGCCGCACAATTGGCCGAGGCTTTGAGGCGCTCACAAGATGAGACTGAGAACATGCATGTCCCAAAAAAGCCCTACCCTCATGTCATATTCTATGACGTTGATCCATCATTACGGCGGGTATATATGGGTCCTTTGTTAATGGAAGAAGAACGGGCCCTCAAACAGCCCATAACGGTTGCCTCCGAAGATGAGCTTGCATTAAAGACAGGTAGTCATTCATCTGCGCTTGAACCTCGGCGAGCGCACTTAGCCATAAAGGAAAAACGTCTCGAAAAAGACCTACTTTAAGTTCCTTGGCGTATTGGTATGCGTTTTTCTCGTGTCCTTCTTTTAGCGAATAGTCTGCATTACTTTTATGTCTTCTCATTTTTGTGAAAATTTTGCAGGGACTTCTGCAGTAGAAGTGAGTTTGAGTCCGGATCGGGCTATAGCTGCAGATTCTACGAACCTCTCTCTTGACGCACCGAAGGGTGTAGAGGAGGTGACTGAAGCGGCCATCCGTGCTGTGGAGCTCCTGGTGGTGGCTGATGTCCTTTTCGTGTCTATTTCTTTAGCAGAGGTTACGTTACCGGCCACAGATCCCATGGACACCTCTAGTGAGGCACTGAAGGTTATAGAAGAGATTGCTGAAGCCATTAGTCCTGGCTTGGAGCTCCCGGTGGTGACTTCCATCCCTTCAGTATTTATACTTTCATCAGAGGTGACCTCGCCGGCCATAGATCCAATGGCTCTCTCTAATGGTGCACTGAAGGGTGTAGAAAGGATTGCTGAGACCGTTGTCCTTTCCTCGGAGCCTGAAGTGGCGGCTGTTGTTTCTCAATTGGAAGCTGCCACACCGGCACATATCCCCAGTGATGTACCTGAGGGTCTGGAGGAGGCTGCCGAAGCTGCCATCCCTCTAGTTCAAGACGGGCGAAGTATCGAAGGTAATCTTCTACATTTTGTTTTAACGATCCCTCCGTTATCTGAACCTTTCTTTCCTTCAGAATTGCGGGAATTGGCGGCTTCCATCATGGATCTATCTCCAAGGAAAACCTTCCAGCGTTTGCTTGATATGGCTGCCTCCCAGGCGATACCCCCGCAAAGCATAGTCCTTTTTTCTGGGCAAGATCGGTGTTCTTTGACCCCTTTTGTTTTATTATTATTTTTTATAATGATGCTAATATGCGCTCCATAGTTCTGGAAGCCGATGACGAATTTGAGATCCTTGATGGGCCTGGGGATCTCTCAAACCCTCCTTGCATGACTGTGGCTAAGTAAGGCTTTATCTTTGGCATTATTTTGTCTATTCCATGTTCGTAAATCTCACTGATTGTTCGTAAATCTTGACAGCTCTGCCAATCCTAACCTCGTTAGAATCTCGGATCTCCATGCAACCAGGCCTCTATGCCCGGCGTGCGTATGAAAGGATGGCGAAACAAAGCATTTACTCCCTGACGGCTCTCATTGAAGACCTTTGCGTTGTCACCTCTGTCACGGCCGAAGAATTTGCTGTTGAAGCTAACACTTTCTTGTCCGTTCTCGCCACCTATCATGACGAAGCATTGGTGAGTGTCTGGGTTGAGTACTGCCGCCGAGTGGAGGTCTGCCTACACGGGCTCGAGTGCATTCGCCTTCCCTCCAACATCTTAACTGTAAAATCGAGTCTGCGGGGATGGATCGAGTGGTGTGCAACTAATCTACAGTCATGCGAAAAGAGGCTCAACCGGAAGTTTTCGGAGAGGGAGTTAGCTTCAAATGGTTTGGGGGAACTTCAGGCTCAGCTTACTGCCAAGACTACCCGTGCGTACGAAATTTGGCGGGTGCTTCAAGAAGCCATTACAGAAGTGGTAGCTTTTGACAAAGCCGTTATTTTCACCCGTGAGATGGTCGAAGCCCATAAAGTCGCCGAAAAGGATTTTGAGAGTCGGTTTGCTTCATATCAGACTCAGGCAGAGACCCGTTTTGCCGCACTAACAGAGCTTAAAGCCGAGGTCCAGTGGAAGAATGACGAACTTACTAGCTTATTGCACCGTCCGCCGGCTTAAACATTTTTTTGTCGCTGTATATTCTCCTTCTTCTTCTTTTCTTTTTTTGTATTCACTCATGAATAAGAGTATCTTGTATTCATTTTGATTCATGAATAAAAGACATATTTTTCTTCATACTAGCGCTTTTCTTTCTTTTGTTGTTTTGGCTTAGTAGTTTATATACTTATTTTAGAGTTTGTAGTTTATTCACTCATCCCGGAGTCTCTAGTTTATGAGCTCATTTCGGAGTTTATAGTTTACATTCCTTGGGCTTGTAGGCAAACTTGTCCTAACGTCACAGTTAACCACTGCACTTTACGACAGAGGTCCGTTAGGGTCTGTGGTACTAGGGTTTTGTCCATCGTACCGTCGCGTTGGCTGATGCATTTCCCGATATGCAGTATTGCTGTTCGAGTAGCCCCGCGACTGTCGTGTCTCTGATCCCTTTGGGGACTGCACAAGACATCTTCAAGTAATCTACCGGATCATATTACCGTCGGAAGAGCAAGAGTTAGGGATTTTCTATGCCGCTTTTTACTTGAGGTTAGGCTCAGTTTGGGATGAGTCATAACCACTCCGCGCTGGTGTGGGATGATCTCCGATAGTCTTTCAGGTTTTATTTGAGTTGCCGTCAAGACCCTGAAGCTAGGGATTTTCCTTTGCTTCGTTTGCTGGCATTGCGTCTGCTGTAACGAGACAGATGTCGAGATTGTCTGTATACCGTCGAGGCTTGGAACTAGGGACTTTTCCATGGCTCCGCTGTTTTGACTCTGGGGTCGGTTGTTGACGTTGCATCTGCATCCTACTGGAGTTGAGAAGGAACGCCGGGGTGACATTGCGTCTGCTGTATCGAGACGAACGTCGATGTGGTTTCTAGGTTTATTGTGAACCGTCAGGACCTGGAACTAGGGATTTTGCCATAGCTCCGAGGTAGTCTCAGGTTGTTGATGAACCGTCGTGGCTTGGAACTAGGGACTTTGCCATGGATCCATTTTTTTGACCCTGGAGTCGCTTGTTGACGTCGCGTCTGCATCCTGTTGGAGTGAGAAAAAACGCTGTTGTTGATCTCTAGGCTGTCTGTGAACCATCGAGATTTGGAACTAGGACTTTTCCATGGCTCCGCTTTGTTGACGTCGCGTCTGCTGTAATGAGACGAATGTTGAGGTGGTCTTTAAGTTGTCTGTGAACCGTCAAGACTTTGAACCAGGGACTTTGCCATGGCTCCGCTTTGTTGATGTTGCGTCTGCATCCTATTGGAGTGAAGAAACACCGTTGTTGATCTTTAGGCTATCTGTGAACCATCGGGATTTGGAACTAGAGACTTTGCCATGGCTCCGCTTTGTTGACGTCGCGTCTGCTGTAATGAGACGAATGTCGAGGTGGTTTTTAGGTTTTCTGTGAACCGTCGAGACTTGGAACCGGGGACTTTGCCATGGCTCCGCTTTGTTGACGTTGCATCTGCATCCTGTTGGAGTGAGAAGAAACACCATTGTTGGTCTCTAGGCTGTCTGTGAACTATCGAGATATGGAACTAGGGACTTTTCCATGTCTCCGTTGTCTTGTTGACCCTGGGGTCGATTGTTGACGTTGCGTCTGCATCCTGTTGGAGTGAGAAGAAACGTCGTTGTTGATCTCTGGACTGTCTGTGAACCGTCGAGATCTGGCTCTCCTTCTGATGGAGCCTTATAGGAAAATGTGGTTCCCTTTTCGTTTGTGCCCATGGATTGTATACAGGGGTCGATGTGGACTCACCTGCAGGGTAAAAGTTTTATTTTCATTCGTTCATTTTTTTTATTTCTTTTCGCGACGCTATATCATTTCAGCTTTTTATATCGCGAAAGTCGTGATTCGTGATTGCCCAATCATTTTGGCCTTTTATCGCGGTGCTCAATCATTTCGGCTATTTTTCTTTTTTACTCGCTGTTTTTTTTATTGCGAGTTGCCCAAATATTTCGGCTGTTTTTCTTTTTACTCACTGTTTTTTTATTGCGAGTTGCCCAAACATTTCGGCTGTTTTTATATGCATATATTTTGCTCACTGATTTTTATTGCGAGTTGCCCCATCATTTCGGCTATTTCATATGCATTTTTTTGCTTGCTGATTTTTGTTACGAGTATGGAACTCGAGATCTGATACCAATCTCGGCATCAGCACCGCTGCGACTGGAATATTGCCAGGAGCGAATCATCATTTGCCGTGAAAGGACTTGGAATTTGATACCGATTTAGGTATCAGTATCGCTGCCACTGGAATGTTTCCAGGAGCGAATCATCATTTGCCTTTACTAATTTGAACAAAGGTGGCTTAGCAAACAGGGTTAGGATCCTGCCGACTAAGGCTTTTTGACTTTACGAGTCGTAAGGGTCTCATAAAGGTAGGCGTATTTTCTCCTTAGGAATCGTGGGGATTCTTAAGTGTGTGTTCTCTTATAAGTCGTAAGGATCTTACAAAAGTGTTTTCTCCTTATAAGTCGAGAGGACTTACAAGTGTCGTTCACTATATGAAGATATTCCTCGTGATTGGTTGAACTTGGTAGGGGAAACGTTTATTTGTGCCCATGGATTGTATACAAGAGCCAACGTTGTACCGCCTGTAGGGCAACTTGGGGAGTATGATGGCTTAAGGACAGGTTTGGATCCCTATAACTTAAGACTTTGAATTCTATGAGTCGTGAGGGTCTCATAGGGAGAGTTCTCCTTACGAGTCGAGAGGATCTCGTAAGTGAAAATTTTACGAGATTGTGCCCTTTCGGGTTTTCACAAGCTCGCCGGTAGTCCTGCTGTTTTTACCCACGGTGCCCTTTCGGGTTTTCATCCGTGCCCATTTCGCTTATGGACGTACTGTATTTTTTTTAACAACGAGATTGCGCCCTTTCAGATTTTCACAAGCTCGCCGGTAGCCCTGCTGTTTTTACTCACGGTGCCCTTTCTGGTTTTCATCCATGCCCATTTCACTTGTGGACGTACTGTTTTTTTACCCCTCTGTTTGCCAATGGCACTTAGGGGGAACTTCGCTACCGGAGCAGCTGTGCAGCTAACGGGATTTGAGTTGCAGTCTTCACCGCTGGGACTTGTGGACTTGAATTCCACTATCACCATGTTTGAGGCGGCGTATTTAGTTTAAGGACATTACGGTCCATTGTTAGTTTAGGGACATCTCGGTCCTTGTCCAGCTTCGAGGCAAAGTTTTGCCGGATACTACTTATAGAGTCTTGACTCAGGAAGACAGCAAGCGGACACGAGCGTCGTCATCTATCATTAACCTGAGTTGTGACTTGTCAAGCGTAGTATTTCTTAAGGAACCGACCGTTTATTGGCCGGAAGGGCTTTCGCCATGCATATCCATGAGAAAGTAGGCCCCACCTTGGTAGACCTTTTCTATGATGTACGGACCCTCATAGTTCGGCTCGAATTTCCCCCGTTTTGCACGGTTGGGGATCATAGATCTTTTGACAACTAGCACGAGTTCGCCTTGGCGAAATATTCTTGGCCTAGTTAGTCTTTCATATGAGCGTGTCATCCTTGCTTTGTAAGCTTCCAGGTTTTGCTACGCCATGAGACGAGTTTCATCGAGGGCATCGAGCTCCTCAAGCCGAAGATGGGCATTTTCTTCATCCGTCAGTTCGTATCGAATTGCCACTTGTAGAGAGGGTAACTCTATCTCCAAGGGAAGTACCGCTTCCGTGCCGAATACCAACGCGAATGGCGTTGTATTCGTAGATATTTTGAACGTGGTTCGATAAGCCCAGGGAGCTTCATGTAGTCTCTCGTGCCAATCCTTTTTATTTCTGGACACCATTTTCTTTATGATTTTCGTCAAGCTCTTGTTGAAAGCCTCAGCTAGACCGTTAGCTCGGGGATTATAGACCAAAGAGTATCTCCAATCAATATTATGCTGCTGTGCAAAGCGGCTGATCTTATGGCATCTGTAGGCCGACCCATTATCCGAGATGATCCGTCGTGGAGTGCCGAATCGGTAAATGATATGTGTAATGTTTCAGAAATCGTTTTGCAAATTTTTCCGTTTTAGGGCAAATTAGTCGGTATTTTCCGTTTTAACCCGATTTCGATCAAACTTCCGTAGAAACTTACCGGCACCTATTTTAGCTAAAATAAAGCTAGTGCACAAACTTTGGGGGTATATGGAAGGTTTTGGTTCTGATAGAATTTTTCCGTAATAAAATATTATTTTAAGCGGTAAATTTTGCACGTAAATCGGGAAATTTCTTCTAAATGAGAATCATTGGAAATCATCACTATAATTATTTTGGAAGCTTCTCCTCAAAATATCTAGATTTTTTTTTAGTGCAAAAGGATTTAATTTTTAAAAGAAAAAGAAAAGAAAATGAAAGATGACATTTGCATTAAATGGCATTAATTGAATTACTTTGCTAGAACATTCTTCATTCTTCACAAAACCCCCTCCTTGCTTTGGCCGGCCACTTCCTTGGATGCCCTAAATTTTTCCCCTCCATTTCTATCTCATTTTGCTTCATTAAGATCATCAAAAATCATAAATAAATCCCACAAACTCTTTTATAAATCAAAACCCTTCATTCTTGAACTCAAAGTAAGCTTGGATCATCATGGAAGACTTCATTTTGGATGCTTAGATTTGGTGTTTTGTTGCAAGTTTTTGAATCATTTTGGAGGTATAAAAACCCAACCCTAATGATTAATTCTTGTTTTAAATCTTTAATTGGCTTTTTAGTTGTTAATTTAAAGCTATTTAATGCATGTTTAAAATTCTAGAAAGGGGTTTTTGTTAATCAAGTTAAGGTTTTGATTAGTAAAAAGGTTAACTAGTAAGTTAAGCTTGATGAAAACTTAATCAAGTGGTTAATTTGTTAAATGATATTTTCCTAATTACCTAATTAGCTTAATTACAAACTAGATTTTTGCTAATCCTAATTAGATAAGATTAAAAATTATAGTATTGATTTGAATGGTTTAATCTTGCTAATTAGTGATGTTTGTAAATGCTAGTTTGGTAAAAAGTTGTTGTTTTGTGATAAAATAATATATTGCTTACTAGGTTTTTATAAAGCATATTTGGGCGAGTTTAAAATTATGATAGTGGTTTGGATAACTTACTTAAGCTGTTTTAAGATGTTTGATATCGCTAGAATTGTGTTAGCTTTAGACTTGTTTTTCGAATGCACGATCGGTACGATCAGGATCCAGGCTTGGTAGTTGCGTCGTTTTAGTGTTCCTAGATAGGGTCGTGCCGATGTCGTTCGTGTCTTTGTGTAGCTTTTACTCTTGAGTTCGTTTCGTAGTGTCGATGTACATGTTAGCTACGATACGAACACTTAAGAGTATGTTTGTGTTGTCGCGTTGGCCCGCGTAGTTTGTACGTGTTTTGGGTCTATTGCTAATATATACTTTCTTTGTTGTATTATGTTTTAGGTTCGCAGGCGAGGACTTCAGACGCTGCGACGAAGGGAAAACAGGTGGTAGGCTTCACTTAGCCAGGAGCGTTGGTGAGTAGATTTAACATCTACAGGGGAATCGCCCGCATGGCGTTATGCGTCCGGGCTAGAGATAACTTGACTTGTCGCATATTCTATTTCATATTTAGAATTGCGCATACACTTTATTGCTTAGATATGGTTGTGCTTGGACTAGTACCCTTAGGACACTGCACATATTATTGACGGCTCATGTTGCACGAGCATTGATTGTATGCCACACACACCGTCAATAATTGCCATGTCACGCACAACACACTTGTAAAAAATGATATTGTTTGGTTAGAGATATTGAGACATTGATTCATATTTCTTATTGCATATGATTATAGCATACCTGTATACCTACATGCTTACACATACGTCTTGACATGCTTACATGCTAGATACCAGATACCTATATATTGCTATACCATTATGTTTACACATATTTCTGGCTTTAGCTACATGTTTACCTTTAATTGATATTATTTAGAATTGGAGAAATTAGGAACCGCATGATATTTACATTAACTTATTACAGTTAATTAGCGGCTTTTCCTTTATATGCTTACATTACAGTTTTATGTTGCGTATATTTTATTCATGGATTTTCGCATTGAGATATGGATTTTTCATGATGTTTTCTGGATTTGGGGACCGTGGTAGTTTCATGAAATTATGTATTATTTGAAAAACCAGGTTTCCCTTGATATGATATTTCAGCATCCACCGTGAGATTTATCGGTTCTGATATATATACTCCATGCGAGGAGCGTCGTGGGCCGTATGAGGGTACATGGTGGAGCCCGGAGGTATCCCGGGGCAAGAGTTGATGTAACATGTCCATGAGCCTGGCAGGGGAACCATACCATCCGGTGACATTACCTATGACTCGGCGGTTATCATGGGGATACCGACGGGAGTCATGTACGTATGGATACGTGGAAAGATGAGGGTCAGAGCCAGGCACTCGGGATTTTCGAATAGCGTGTGATACGTACCTATCAGGGTGCCAGTCTTGGTGACAGCACCTGATAGATCAGCATTTCTGTGTCAATGCTTGACACATTGTTTTCATGATATTTTTACTCCTAAGTATATATAACAGTGGAATGGGACGCTGTTATATATGCATATATATATATATATATATATATATATATATATATATATATATATTAGTGGAATGAGACGCTAATATATATGTATACACATCAATTTATATACATCATCATATTTATTCATGCAAATATACCTAGGATATAAGAGATTCACTTGATATTGGATTTAGGACATTTGAGATTACTTGATATTGTACATAAAGGATATATGAGACTTACTTGATTTTGTACATTCAGGATATATGAGATTTATTTTGATGTTGTACTTTCAGGGTTTGTGAGACTTATATATGATATGAGAGCCAATTTGGGGGCTGATTTGAGGAATTGGGATTTTGACTGTCTTGATGGATTTTGATCCTACCACGATGTCAGGATTCCGTGGAAATGACATATTTCATTCCATACTCCACATTTATTGTTTATGCACTGCTTCATGTATTAGTAGTACCTGTTAGTGTACCTTTCATGATTGATGCATTTACATACTTCATTTTATATGCATTGTTTCATGTGTTAGTTGTACATGTTAGAGTACCTTTCATGACTGTTGCATATATACATTTTCATATCATTATTGCACAATTATTGCATACCGATTTTCATATTATTATTGCTTCATGTATTAGTTGTACCTGCTAGTGTACCTTTCATGATTATTTCATTCATACGACCTTTATTTGCTATTAATTGCATATGTTCGATTCGCGCTGTACGTGCACACTTGCGATTACCTGCATATGTTATTTACTATTCACGAGTTGGCAACTCACCCCCGTTGTGCCACAGTTTGTTTTGTAGGTTGTTTCCAGAGTAGTCGAGGCAGGCTATTCATCTATCACGTCATCTTTTGCTGCGGATACCGCTTCGGCCCACAGTGTGCAGTTTTGCTTTAGGTGGGTTTTGTAGTTATCCGTTCACGTTTATTGTATATTCGTTGTATCCTGTACTCTCCATCTACCATTATCTTGTATGACTTAGAGACTTGATGTGAGGATGATATTGTATATTTTGGTGACTTGGATATCTTTTATGCATTTTTTTATTTATATTGTCTTTTATTTCTTCGCTACGGCGTCGTATATCTGTTGTGGTGGTTGTTTTCCGCCTTTTGGCGTGGATTTGGTCCCGTTGGGGATGCTTTACTTTATATTTATGTTGTACCCATTTTTGGGGTTGGTTTTTACAAAGGAGGTGCTGCTGAAATTTTCAAGAAAGTAAATTAGACTTAAAGAATTTATACTTGAGATTTTCAAAAGTTTAAACAATGTTTCTTATCTTTTTTTGTTTTTTAATGGTTTAGATTTCTGGGTTTTGGCTTTCTTTTACTATGTTACGCCTGTAGACGTTGCGTAGTATTAGGGCCGTCACATGCCAATTTCGGGTCGTGACAATATGTGTCCTGAAGAAATGGAGGATGTTCTCCGTATTCACTTCCTTTAGCGGTACTGTCTCTGCCCACTTAGAGAAGTAATCGGTTGTTGCCAATATGAACCGATGTCCTTTGGATGACGCTGGTTCGATGGGCTCAATTATATCGGTTCCCCACATTTCGAACGGCCAGCTAGCCAATGTTGGGTGTAGCGGATTTGGATGCTAGTGGATGAAGTCCCCGTGAATTTGGCACGGGTGATACTGCTTCGCATATTCAAGGCAATCCTGAATTATTGTGGGCCAATAGTAACCCATTCTCTTGATCTTCAGCTTCATCTTTGGCCCGGCTTGATGAGAACCGCAGATTCTGTCGTGAGTTTCTTCGACGACTCTCCTTGCTTCTTCTGGTCCCAGGCACCTTAGCCACAAACTGTCGAACGATCTCTTATATAGGGTATCATTGACGAAGGCAAAAGACAGAGCTCGTTTCATGAGCTGATGTCTCGAAGATGTGTTTTCGGGTGTCCGATGGGATTTGAAGTAGTCTATGAAGACTTTTCTCCAATCCTCAGCCTTTTCTTCGTCCTCTATTCGGAAGACTGCTTGTTCAGTCACTTCCTTTCTTTCAGACGACTCTGGAGATATTTCTGCTGGCGCGAGAATTCGGTGGCTTTGCACAATGATCCTTACGTCATCGAGGTTTTCATCGGCCAGTTCTTTAGAGAGCTTGGTTAACGCATCCGCCTTGCTATTTTCCGCACGCGGTATGCTTTCCAGGACGTAGGAGGGAATTTGGGTCAGTAGTTGCTGCACTCTTTCTCCATATTTTACCAACTCCGGTTTACACTTTTGATAGTCGCCATTTACTTGGATAACGACTAGCTGGGGGTCTCCGTATATGAGGAGGTTTTCGATTCCCATGTCGACAGCAATCTCAAGACCCGCTATCAGAGCTTCGCACTCAGCCTCATTGTTTGTCCTCGGCTCTGTTAAAGAAAGGGCGAAACACATTATCCCTCATTGCGGAGTCATGAGGATAAGGCCTACCCCAGGTTTGATTATGGGGGTGCTTTGCTTTCGCTTCTTCAAGAAAGATGCTCCGTCGAAGTATAGTTCCCATTGGACATTATTTCCCTCCGCCTTCCCTTCGATTGTGTTGAACGCGTGTTCGTTTGGCAATTCGCAATTTAAGGAAGAATCGGCTGGTATCGAATGTTCAGCGAAAAAGTCGACGATGGCCTGGCCTTTCACTGCTTTGAGGGGTCGATACATTATCGAGAACTCTATTAAGAGGATGGCCCATTTGGCAAGCCTTCCTGTTAGTATGGCTCTTGACATTAAATATTTGAGAGGATCCACTTTTGATATGAGATGGACCTCATGGAGATTCGTGATCACGAAGATCAATGCGAGGCAATGCTTTTCGATGAGGGAGTAGTTGTTTTCTGCCTCCAGGAGAACTCGACTCAAATAGTAGAAAGCTCTCTCCTTTCCCTGATCGTTCTCCTGTGCCCATAGCGCGCCTAGAGAACCTTCAAGGGCCGTTGTGTACAAGATGAGGGGCTTTTCCTTGACCGGAGCGGTCAGTACCGGGGCATTCTGCAGATATTGCTTGATTTCGTCCAGTGCACTTTGGCATTTACGATCCCAAACAAACGGGGTCCCCTTCTTCATTAGATGGCTGTAGGGGCGGTATTTTCCGGATATACGCGAGCTTTCCTTAGAGAGACCGCAATTGTTTGAGAGTTCTTGGCGTGGGCATTTCAATAACCGCTTTGATCTTTGATGGGTCTATTTCGATACCTCGATGTCATACGATGAATCCTAGGAATTTTCCTGAGGAGACTCCAAACGCACATTTCAGAGGGTTCATCTTCAGGTTATATTTCCGAAGACGCTGGAACACTATTTTCAAATGCTCCCAGTGCTCCTCGTACGTTTTGCTTTTCACCACGAGGTCGTAGATATAACATTCGACAATCTCGTGTATGAGGCCATCGAAGATATTTGTCATGGCCCTCAGGTAGGTAGCGTCAGCGTTCTTCCGACCGAAGGGCATTAATTTATAGCAGAATATGCCCAGCGGAGTCCGGAAGGCAGTATAGTTTTGATCTTCAGGATGCATCTTTATTTGATTATACCCCGAAGATCCGTCCATGAAGGAGAAGACCTCATGGGTAGACGTGTTATTGATCATCAGCTCGGCAACAGGCACTGGGAAGTCATCCTTCGGACAGGCTTTGTTGAGATCCCGAAAGCCCACACAGATGCGCACCGTCCCATTTTTCTTCATCACTGGAACGATATTGGCGATCCAGTCAGGACATTGAACTTCTTGGATGAAGCCGGAGTCAATTAGCTTCTTGACTTCGGCGTTGATACTCATCTCAAGTTCGAGCCGCATTCTTCTTGGCACCTGTTTGACTAGGTTAACGTCCGGCGATATAGCCAATTTATGCACCTCTATTTCTGGATCTAATCCCGGCATCTCGGAATAGTTCCATGCGAAAAAATCTTTATACTTCATAAGCACGTCCTTTAGTGTGGCCACCTGTGTTTTAGACAACAGCTTACTGACTAACGTTGGCCTTGGATCGTTTTCCGCCCCTAAGTCAATTTTCCTCAGATTGTCCGCCGTGGTGTGTATCCCATCTTCCAACGCTTTTGGCGTCAGTAGAAACTCTGAGATCACCTCGTCCTCATCCTCATCTACGAAGCAGTGGGAGAGGTCGCCCATATTCTCATGCTCCCCCTCCTTTGAGAATGCTATCACGTGGCAGGTACGAGTTCGTTTCTAAGCTCGATGTTGATCTGAACTTACCATCGCAATATAGGTTGCTTTTGGCTCATGCTTTCATGGTGGGGTTACCCTCCAGCTGTCGGATAGAGCAAACCTTCCTTACTGATACTGGTCTTCAACCCAGTCTTTGAAGATGAAACAGTCTTCAAGAGGATGTCCTATTGCTCGGTGGTAGGAGCAATAATCCGGGTGATGGACCTCGTTTATCTGTTCGGGATGCCGAGACTCCGGGAGCGTCATCATTTGATGTTTAATGACAAGGTCGAATATTTTCCTTGTCTTGTGTCGAGGGAAAGAATATTTCCGACCCATCTTCTTCATAAAAGACGGGTTCCGGCCGACTTTTTCTCGATCGCGTGGCTTCTTGTATTCGCTTCGCTGTTTTTTAACGTCATTCTCGTTCTTCACCTTGTTGTTGCCTTCACGTCGGACTTTTTCCTTGCTATGAGAGCGCACAACATGCTGAGGGTGAAGGGTATCGTAGTCTTCTCTTTCCTCAGACTGCTGAGTGAGACGCTGCGTCCTGGCCTTCTTTTAAATGGCCATTTCACGGCTGTGGTCATTCCAGACCTTTTGAACTGATTCCCTTATCATCTTGTCAATCTGTTCTTCGAATGACGGACTTGGTATTCTTATGGCGGCGTTTCGCTCCGGTTCAATATCAGCGCTATCTGGAAGAGCATTCTATTCTCCATCGGAGTTATTTATGACACGGCAGCCGTGGAGTCTTTCCCGTTTCTTGGACTGAACGTATCCAAGTCCAGTCGTCTCCATCTTCCCATTGGGCATCTTTCGCTGAGTCCCGGGGATGTCCCAAATCTTGTTGAGAACTGGGCTTGTCGTGCGGTTTGCTTGAAGGGTACGCCTTGGCATCTTAATAGCCTTTTCAATCCCTCTGCGTAATATCTGGGCAGACAGATTGGTTGGAGCTTATCAAGCGTAAGTTCGGCACCATGCCAGACTTCTCTTTCCACTTTAGTCTCCATAGATTGGTAGAAAAGGATCGCCTTTTCATCTCTCCACCTAGGAGAGACGTAGAAGGTCTGCAGCTCTTGCACGCCGTATGTATCGAGTGCATCGAGTTCTTTGTAATGCCGCTGTGGAATTATGGTGATTTGCAAGCTCTGGTTAGCTCCAGTAATGGTTTGTGCTGACGGGCGAGTGGAGAACACGGCGTTGACCTCGTCCTCAGAATCACTGCAAAAGACCAAAATAGGAGTAGATGGTCCTGGCCTGTTGCCTTGGGGTTGCCCCGAGTAGACTATCTCCTCATCTTCCTCGGCATCGCTCCCAAAGACCTGGATAGTGGCGACGGCTTTTTGTTTATTCTCCGGTTTACGAAATATTTTCGTGTCTTCGAAGTCTGGTAAGAAGTACTTGGCGTCTTCATATTTGCGGACTTCATTTACGGAGAACGGGTTTAGCTTCCCTGTAACTGTGTACTCGAGGCTGTCTTTGAAGTACTTCATACACTGATGTTGTGTAGAAGGGATGATGTTGTACTCGTGTAACCAAGGTCGGCCGAGCAGAACGTTGTAGCAAGTCTTGGCGTCAATGACATGAAATTTGATGTCGGTGACGAGCATCCCAAAGCGCAATGTCAATATTACGGACCCCAGCGTTCGTGATGACTGCGAGTCGAAGCCGGAGATGGTAATTTTGTCCCGAGCCAGGTGCTGAACGTTCATGCAAATCTCTTTCAGCACTTTTATGTTGAGAAGGTTGACGGAGGACCCGTTGTCGACAAGGATCTTCCTTATCTTGATGTCGTGGTAATACCCGGTGACATATAGAGGACAGTTGCGCTCGCACGTTCCGAGGAGGAGATCTTCATCGCCGAATATAATGTCAGCTATATGAACTTCTACCAGCTCCTCCTTCATCTTTTCTTCTGCAAGGAAAGCTTGGAACTGATCAGGCTCTTGCAGTGCCTTAATTAGAGAATCTCGTGCCTCTTTGGACAGGAGGAGAGCATCCAGTATGCTCAGTTGCGAGGGTATCTGTCACGACCCGTAATTTAGCATGTGACCAACACTTAAATTACATAACGTCTAAAGGCGTGACGTAAATCAAGTAAGTCGAAGCCCAGAAAATCTAAACCTTTTTGCGGAAAATAGTAGGGGTGCAGTTTTGAAATAAAAATATAATGAATCATGTTTTTCTTTAAAAATTTGGGCAGCACCTCCCTTGTACATTTTGATCCAAAACCATATACACAACAATATATAGGCATCCCCAAGCGGGAGCTAGCTCTTCGCCAACTGGCGGAATCACAATCACGCAATAACATATATATGACGCCCAACGGCGAAGAATCAACCCAGAAAGAACAAATAAAGAAGCAAGACATCAAAACTCAAGAAAGCGATCATAAACCCATCGCTATAAGTCTCGCACAAAACCCAAGTCTGACTAGGTCTACCAATATATAATTTCTAGTCTCTGATTTGATCTGATATGATATGATGGAGTTTATCTAGATACAACGGAATATAACAGTACGAGAGTGGGCACGATCCAACATGTGTCCCACCTACCAAAGCAAACACCCCAAATGAAGCTGTATGCCAGCAATACCACAACTGATCCCAAGCGGTCAAACCTGCAAGAACTGTGGCACAACGGGGGTGAGTTGCAAACTTGTGAGTAGAAAACATCAGCAAGTAGAAATCGAATAAAACAACGATTTCCTAGGTCACTATATCCTGAAGGTAATACTATGATATCTAGGGTGACCACATATGCATATATGTCAACAATCGATCAATGTAATGAAATATATAAATAAACATCCGACACCATATGCCTATATGCATGTGGATATCATCCACGTGTCCATCAACGACACAAACAATATCATGGAACCTAAGTGTCCCACACCGACACTCGAAATATCATGAAAACATATGCCTGCATATATATATATATATATATATATATATATATATATATATATATATATATATATATATATATATATATATATATATATATATATATATATATATATGAGGATATCAACCACGTGTGTCCATCAACGACACAAACAATATCATGGAACCTGAGTGTCCCACACCGACACTCGAAACATCATGAAAACATATGCCTGCATATATATATATATATATATGAGGATATCAATCACACGTGTCTATCAATGACATAAACAATATCATGGAACCTGAGTGTCCAACACCGACACTCGAAACATCATGAAAACCTGTGTCCAGGAACGACACGTAAATCCTCATATCTCAGGCGTCGCATACTCATATCAGCTCTCATATCTATCTCATCTCAGGCGCCGCATCTTCAGATCGGTCATTATATCAATCTCATATCATAACTCCAAAACGGTATCCTCTGGATATCCGCCGAGTTCTATACAATCACCGGTAGGTAGTGCTCCCCTGCCAGGCTCACCGCCTAACAATACGATTCTTCTTGCCCCGGGGTACCTCACCGGGTCCACCACCCGCAGACGGTGCCTACCGCTCCTCGAATCGGGTATTCTCACTGCTCAGAACCGAGAAAACTCATGGTGGACACCTCGAAATATCATATCAAGAGAAACCACATTTTTAAAACAATACACAATTTCCTTTGAAATTAAACCGCGGTTCTCAAATCCAGAGATCTCATAAAAACAACATCTCAATGCATATAACCATAAAGTACGATGTATGCAACATAGAGTAGTAATATGAGCATATCGAGTATATCATGCAAGCATGTCAAGTGATAATACTGAACAATGAATGTACTTTTACGGTTAAGAGTAATATCATGATATGGCAGTTCTATTGTGTAAGTAGCATAGAAATTACCGATGATAAATGTGTGTGAGCCGGCAAATCTGTATAAGTATAACATGCGCATCAACGGTAATTGTGCAGGGTACTAGCAATGATATCATATAATATTAAATACTGGAAACATGATAGGTATCACACGAGGAATAATATCCTACACAACATGAACAATAAATGGGTATATCTACCTACACAAGAAACATACGGTCACTTTTTAAACGATACACATCTTCATTTTGAAAAGAGGTATGGTTCAGGTGGCAATCTTTATATCGGCGATCCCGCCTCATAGCATCTGATATGACAATAATTCTCGATCATCATCTTCAAATTACTAGCGCGGATCAATCATCCGGTACATCTCATCACGTACGGTAATATATCGTACGGGGTCATCAAACAGAATAGTGAATCTATCGACCTATACAATAATGAAGGTATGGATCTAAAGTCTCGTACAAAATATTACTCATTATACTCTCTCTCTCTCACACACACACACACACACATATAGACACACACACATATCTCAAATCACATTTGTATAAACGTCATATCTTATTAATTTCACAACACCTCTATCTCAATCTCGTGTCGTGTTTATCGATCTCGATCTCATATCCTATCATTATCAACCCATACTTGTCATCTTTCAATTCATACTTATCATGATTCACTTCTCATTTCATATTCTCATATATCAATCCGAGTCATCTATATCTATCATCTCAATATCCCACATCATGTTATTTTATATACCTATGTTCCCGCCAAAATTTTCGGCCAAGAGCTACTTGTTCCCTTATAACCTTTAGGGAGAGAGGAAAGAGGAAAAGAATTCACAGTTGGACATCATGTGTAAAACACGTGGGCGCTCATATGCAAAGCATATGAGCTTTGAACATAAATAACCAAGGGCCAAACATGCATCACGTGTAAAACACGTGGGTGCTCATATACAAAGCATATGAGCGCTGAACACAAATAACCAAGGGCCAAACATGCTTCACGTGTTAAACACGTGAGCGCTCTGAACATAAACAGGCTAAAACCCACACTAGGGGTCACGTGTTAAACACGTGAGTGCTTTTGCTGCTCCCATGCAAAGCATGCGAGCACCCCAATTTAAAATGTTCGTATCAAATTCTAGAATTAAATTGTATTTGGGAAATGTTTTCTTGATCTACCTTAAACTAGAAAGATCTTCTCTGTTAAACAGAGGACCCTTGGATCAAAGATCCAGTGGTGATCATATGATAGAATAAAAATCTATCATAGGAAAATATTTTCCTAATCTTATAACAAGAATAAAATTCTATGTTAACAAGATATCCATACTAAGAAAATATATTTCTGATCTTGTTAAACTAAAAAGATTTGATAGAATAAAATTCTAATCTTGTTAAAACTAACAAAATATTCATAATCTTGTTAAACAAACAAGAAATCCTCTCTGTTAAACAAAAAGCCTTTGGATTAAAAATCCAACGGTGAATAAAATTCACTATTGATCTAAAAGATCATGGAATCAATCATGATCTTTCAATGAGGGATTTTCTTAACAAATTGATTCTTTTTCTTCTCATATAAATAGGAGCAAGGAGAGGAGGAAAAAAACACACAGAGGGAGAGGGGAAGAAAAATACAGAGAGAATTTAATTCTCTAAAAAGAAGAAGAACCCCTCCCAAAAGCTCCCACAAAACAAAAAGAGAATTTAATTCTCAAACCAAGAGTTTAACTCTTCTCAAAGAACTTAGTTCTTCCTCTGGTTAAGATCTGCAGAAGCAGATCTCCCCATAAGTTGAGAATTTAATTTCCACCGGGGAGATTCTGTCATGCAGATTCAAAATCTAGGGAAAAGAACTGAGTTCAAAAGAGTTTAACTCTTACAAAACATATGAGAATTTAATTCCTCTGAAACTAGGGTTTAACCCCTTTAAAAAGAATTTAATCCCTGTAAAGAACAAAAGGAGAACTTGATTCCTCAGAATCATAGAAGAATAGCCTGATGATTCATTAGCGTTCAACGCTATGTAACAGATCACGTGTTCCCACATGAGCACCTCCGAGGAACAAAAAGGAACAACTGACACCGAGTCACATGATCCCACGTGACCTCCTAATAGTGCTTAGCACTTTCAAAAGGAAAAAAAAGATTAAATCAATGACAGTTCCCATTTTGGGGCGCCTCACGTGATCCCATGTGACCCCCTAATAGTGCTTAGCACTTTCAAAAGGAAAAAAGGATTAAATCAAAGAAAGTTCCCATTCTGGGACGCCTCACGTGATACCACGTGACCCCCAATAGTGCTTAGCACTTATAAAAGAACAAGGGAATAAACCCAAGTGAACAGTGCCAACTTTCAAGAGCATCACGTGCAACACGTGAGCAATCCTAAATTTCGGTGTTCAATACTGCTTTAGAGTCTCACGTGCCACACCTGAGCGCCTTTGACTTTCAGTGTTTAACACTACCTTAGAGCATCACGTGGGAGCACGTGAGCACTAAAGGTACATTAGTGTTCACTATAAGGAACCAACTCCAACCTCAAATTGGTTAAGTTCCTTCTGAGATTAAATCTCCAAACAAACCGAGCCTCTATGCTCAGAACTGATAAATCCTCGATTTGGAATCTGGTTCAAGGGTACATCTCTCCACACCTCTGATATATGTCGTTGGAATCCTTCAACGTCTTCAGAGAGGTGGAGGGTCCCAATAACCAATAACTCTTGGCACACCCTCAAACTGATAAGCCACAACCTCATGGACCCTAATGTCCTTAAACTAATTATGGACCGCAACGTCCCTAAACTAAACTCTATGGACCGTAATGTCCTTAAACTAACCATGGACCGCAATGTCCTTAAACTAATGATGGACTACGATGTCCTTAAACCCGATGGACGCAATGTCCTTAAACTAATGACGGACTATGATGCCCTTAAACCACGGACTATGACGTCCTTAAATACGGACTATGATGTCCTTAAACAATGGACCGCAACGTCCCTAAACTAATAACGGACCGCAATGTCCTTAAACTAAAATGATAGGGCCCGAATGCTCTTTCGTTGGGTCTAAATGATCCTAAAACCTCGTTAAGTAGGTCTTAGTCTAAAATTAGACTAACGTATCCTTGATAAACATTTAACTTGATCTTAATCTCAAACGAGATTAACGATCCTTAAATCAAACCAAACCCAAATATAAGAAAATACGGATTTGGACTAATCCACGCCCTATGGGCGACAACACAAATTAGTCTCCGTATACAATCCACGGGCAACCAAAAATAAAACAAATACACACGACACGAAGTGAACATCTAGAGAAGGAGAAAGTGGTTACCGCGATGCGGTAGCATAATTAACTGCAGGGGCTTGAGCCTGCAGGGAAGAGCATCCCCACAATTAAAAAACCCCTCGCAAACGAGGGGAATCTGATGAAATCTGCTACAACGGCTGCATCTGCCCAAACCTCCGATACATGGTGCTATAAATCAACTTGGCATTTTCGGAGAGGTGGACAGATAAACCCAAATAGCATCTGCCCCCAAAATTCAGGCCAGACGTCCTAACGTCCCGGTCGCGTCTTTCGGTGGTAAACAGATTCTGGCACGCCCGGTGGGACCTTTTCCTCTTTCCACTCCACACTTCGTGTGTCGTGTTCACGAACGAATCGTGGTTTAATATGGTTTCCCCTGGATTCGAGGTACTAAGATTTGGTGTCTTGCTCCATGCAGAAGTGAAGATGTCGTCAATGGCTTCCAACTGCACCAATGGAAACAACAACTTTCGCTCCGCCCCATCTGGAGGAGTAACTTATAGGCCCCAAGCGGCCTCCATCTTCGTAATGCCGGTAGAACCGGTGACACAGGCCACCACTGGATTGTTCTTCGGGACCATGCTCCCGCCAATGAGCTTCAACGCTCCAGTGCCGTCACAGGAAGCTCCAAAGAAGTCGGCCTTTGATCGCCTTACAACTACCACAGCCCCTCTTAACGGGTCGTCCAAGTCCAACGCCTCAGTCTTTAACAGACTAGGTCAAAGCTCAAGTGGGCTCATGAAGAAGCCTGCAATACCCGAAGGAGTTATCCCGAAGAGGATAGCCATTCCAGCTCCGGTAAACGAAGTCATCAGAGGGGCTTCTCCTGCTAAGGGATCGGTCTTCGCAGGACTGGCCGTTCCAACTCTCGCTGCGGGTGGAGTCGGCCAAACTTCTTCCCCTACTCGAAAGTCGGCCTTCAACAGATTGACCATTTCCTCCCAGCGGACGTCAGTCTTCGACAGGATGGCACCAACAACAGCCTCTCTTCAAAGCAGGGGGAATGAGGAAGCTACTCCGATAATAGAGGTGATCCCGGCTACGCGTCACGCTCGGCGTTTCCACTGGCGCCGAATGAGGAAATCTGAGGGCAATTCCCTTTCTGGACTGACCCCACCAGCCCTAATAGTGGAAGTTGATACTGCTGTTCCAACTGGGAACAGCTTTGAGTCGCTCAGGAGGGTGCGCAAGAATTCTCCAATTTCCGTACTAAAACGGTCTCCTCCGCCTGCTGAAAACATCACAAAGGCGAAGTCGGAGTAGCCCCCTCAGCGGCTGTCCTCCAAAATCTACAGGGTCTGGCGAAGAGTTCAAGACTCTGTAATCGACAAAGACTACTCCCGCCGATCGAAGAAAATGAAGGTCCGGTAAGAGGAGAATCATCCCGCCGTCGTACCACGGAAAATATCGTCTGCGACAGCCCCCTCAACTTCGACCGCTCATAAAAGGAGAAGGCCGGAGAAGATCCCTGTGTCTGCGATGAATCTCAAGGGCACTGAACCTAAACGCTCCAAGTCTGGGGGCATGATAGTGCACACCGTCTATATGGCTTCCGGAAAAGAAGAAAGCCGTGCTTCTGGGGGTCATCGACCACTTATGCGGTTCGTAACAAAGGCTCAAGAGCAATAACAGAAACTCTAGGAGATGCTGACAAAGATGGCCGCACTCACTGGGAAAAAGGAAAGCCCGGAAGCGTCGTCGGAGCAACGTCAGGAACAAGAAACCGACGCCGAGTTCTTACGAAGGATGCTCGAGAAAAAAGATAAAGAGGTCGTGGAACAAGCAGCTAATATAAAATAAATGGCGCTTCTGTTCCAAGATATGGTGGGCATGATGATCCATCCGGACCCTCCAGCCGAAGATCCTCCAATAATCATTGAGGAAGACATAGGGGAGACATCAAACCCTCTTCCGGCACTATCAGCAGCCAGGGAGGAGACAATCTCGAAAGCTACGCTTGATGACTACATAGCTCAACAAATACGAGCTCATCAGGCAAGCGAAGCCGCTGGCCAAGTCGTCAGAACTGGGCTACCTTATCCAGGCTGGTACGATCAAATTAAGTACCCACCGGGATATACGATCCCTAAATTTCACGTGTATAAGGGGATAGGCAACCCCCATCAGCACGTCGCTTAGTTCAGGGCTCTATATGGCAATACTGGAGGTGACGACAAACTGCTTCTTCGCAATTTGTCGGCAGCTTAGCGGAGACGGCATTCGAATGGTACTCGGAGCTTCCGAATCACTCCATCAAAACATTAACGGAAATGGAGTTGCTATTCACCCAGCGTTTCGCAAGCGCCAGTGAACGCACCCCAATCACGGCATTAATCAACGCCAGAGTGAAGCCAGGAGAGACATGGGTTCAGTATGCAATTCGGTAGCGGAACCTATGGTCGAGATGCGAACAACGCATAGAAAAAGCTCCTACCGTGAGCATGTTCGTGGGGACCCTGGATCTGCAGACAACTATATCTCAATTTATGATGTTTTTCAATCCGACCACCTTCCAGGCCTTGATTGACAAGCTGGCCCAAATGGACCAGATGGGCCATAGGCCTTCCTATTCAAAGAAAGATCCTCGGAATGAAAAGGGAAAAGGGAAAGCGACCTTCATCGCCAACTCTCAACAACAACCGAGTGACCCGAGATCGGTTGTTCGCCAAAGCAACAAGCCGCGATCCCTCGGAGAATTTGAGACGTTCTTACTCATTCCCCCGGGATAAAACAAGGAGACTGTTCGAACTGGCAGTGCGCAAAGGGCTCATCACTCTTCCGGATCCGAGTCACCCATCGCAACCTGGTGACATCAACCATCCTAACTATTGTCCCTACCACAGAGTAGTGGGTCACCCAATCGAAAATTGCTACGTCTTCAAAATCTGGGTTGAAGACCAGTACCAATAGGGTAGGTTCGCGTTGTCTGAAAACTGGAGGGTAAACCCGCCACGACAGCACATTCCTAAAAAGGTGGACACGCCGGGGGCATCATGCTCATTTATAGAGGAAGCTCCTTGGGAAGTTGTTCTTTCGGCTAAGACCAAGAAAATGCTGAAGGATCTTCAAGCATGTCTGGAGATCAGGTGGAAAAGCCCGCTAGAGCCAGAGATTATTGAAGAGATGCTGAAACCGCACCCAACGCCGAGAGTTGGTAGCGATCGGCAAAATACCCAGGCCCAACCGTCAAAGTCTTCGAAGAAAAAGAAGAAGACCAAGAAACCCGCGCAGCCTGACGACAAGCGCACGGATCTGCAAAAGCATATTGACACACTGGAGGAATACAACCAGAAGGCGCGAACCCCAGTCACGCTCTAAGAGTTTCTCAACCATATCCTTGAAAGTGGAGATAACGACAATGATGAGGGAGACGACTCGTCAGAAGAACCCGAAGATTATGTGGCAAGTTGCTTCATGGTCTCTCATTCATCGCTAAATAACGAAGAAGCTCACTCGGCGTTAGAAGATAACATAGAGGAGCTAGGGGCAGGAGAAGTGCCAAAATCCTTAGATTATGTGACAAGGTCTATCAAGGGGGAGCCTACTTGCTCATGTATACTGTTCATCCAGAATATTGCATTTTAATACCGCTCATTCATTATCTGTTTTGTTATATATCGGTACTATTAACCAATGTCTGCTCAGTAATTACAGTTTATAGGTTTCCATGACAAAATACTGGAAATACATTCAAAATCACGGATATAACAGTTGTGAGCCGACACTGCAACCAGAACTATAAACCGACCAATATTTCTTGAGTTTCTTTGTGCAACATACTTGTGTACACACATTTTTGGACCAACACAATACAAGTGTGTACACAAGTGTGCACTAGGACCTAGAGAGAGTTGCCATGGCACACACTCATGATGGCTAAGAGCAAGTGGGCACACAAGTGGGCATGAGAGTGATGTGGAGTTAATGCATAAAGTGTTGATGTGATTTGTATCATCAAGTTTCCCTCCAAAATCCTAAGTGCATCCAAAGCCTTTACTGAGAAAACAAACAGCACCAGAGTGATATATGGGAGCACACAAGACTACACATCAAGCACGAGCCCAAGACCTCGGAATTGACCTGAGCACATGCCTCCAAAATCCGGTGTGGCCGGCCCCCCTGCTCCATTGGGTCCCAGTTTTCTGTGGGCCCCCTGTTGCCACGTGGTCTTAGTTTTATTGTTTGTTTATTTTGCTTTGGTGCCTATAAAAGCAGACCAGTGAGCAAGGGATCAAGGGGGAATTCTTTGCTTCATTTTTGTTACTCTCAAGTTTTGTTTCTCTTTTCATTTTGTTCTCTTGTACATAGCTTAGCTTTCCCATGAGTTCTTAACCTTCTCTTGATCTTGCAAGCTCTTCATTGAGCTTGCAAGTTTAAGGGTTGGTAATTGATTTCAAGGGTTGTATCATTCTTGAAGATTAATAAAGATCGCTTTTTGTGCCTTCATTCACCATGGGTTCTTTGCCCTCTCTTGATCTTGCAACCTCTTTATTGAGTTTGCAAGTTTAAGTTTGGGTTATTGAACCCATGTCTTGCAATATATTCTTTAGTTCCTAATTATTTCTTTCTTTCTCTTTTATTACTTGCATTTTCTTTCATGCAATTTATTACCATGATTTACTTACTTGCTCTTTAATTCCATGTCATTTATTTACTTTCTTGTGTTGCTCTTTTCTTTTCTTTTGCTCTTCTTTGGTTGTTGTTGTGAATGGTTTGTGAATATGTGTTGTTAGGCAAAGAATACGATATTGTAAGTTAACGTTCCATTTCTCATTTCCTTCTCCCGTGTTTTCCATTGAAACTCCACCTAAACCTTACGCAAGCGCTCCGTTAGGCACCCTATCCTACCAAGGTATCGGTGATCCCTTACCGCGACCGGTTGCGTTCGGATTGGCCGGAGGCGAAAGCAAGAGACAAGAACAGACGGACAAGGGTCAATAAACCGGATTCCATGAATACCGTGCTTAAATACCCTAATCCACGTTGTTTCCGATTGCTCTAGCTTCAATCGTTAAGTTCGGCCCAAAGGTTTTAGTGCGGATTTCCTTAGCTTACACTATTGTATTTTTTCCTAACAAGCTTTATACTTTGCATATAAACACATAGGATAGATACAAACAATTTCCGCCCATGCGCATTAACTCGTGAAAACAAGAACGTAAAACGCTCCGTCTCCCTGTGGATCCACCCATGCTCAAACGGCTAGCTGCGAAGCGACACCGTCTTGATCGCGGTTAAACTTTAGAACTTTTAAAACTCGACACGCTAAAAGTATGCGATCAAATGGCGCCGTTGCCGGGAAAACGGTAACGTTTTTATTCTTGTTATTTCGGGTTAATCTTGTTAATATCCATCTAACACCATTCTTAAAAAACATAAAAATTTCAAAAAAAACCCAAAACCAAAAGAAAAACTAACATTCTTAACATTTTTTTCCTCTGGAATTCTTACCCGCTAGCACTCTTGATCTAAACTAAAAAGATAAACAATACCAGTGAGGCACTAGTGGAGCACCGAGACAGCAGAAGAAGTTTGGAGCCCCAATTCCAAAGTTGGACCGGCGACAATCCCTCAAAATCCGAGCTCGTCGGCCTTGTACCCTCCTTTTGCCTCCAAATTTTCCTCTGTGCTTCAGTGTTATGTTTTTGTCCCATTTTTATTGTTTGTTTTTTTATAATTTTTAGTGTGCAGGTATTTGGGCATTCGTATCGCTTTTTCGCACTAATATCCGTTTTTCCGACATTTGTAAATTTTTGCGGATTTGCGAATTGCGATCGTGGGGAGCAAAGTGTACATTCAAAGTTAAAGTAGTTACGAAGTACAGTGCCAAAGATCCGGGTAGTTTGACCCGCGCATGCCAACATTCCAAGCTATTCGGATTTAACTTCAACGGAGGTTTCCTAACCCAAAAACTTAACGGTACGTACTTTACTAACACCTTCTCAAATCCGACGCATCCACTATTCTATCTTTGCAGGATTCTTTGCAAGTTCGCTACCAAACGCCAAAATTAACTAACCCGTATTTGTTGCAGTGCCGAGCTTAAACATAAAAAAACGATTATTTGATTCTTTGAATAATTTTTTCATTGAATTGCGCATTGCATCCATTAATACGGACTTAAGGGCAAGCGAACCCCACAACATACGGTAAAGGATTTCATCACCTTTTCCGTGGCCCGCAAATCACAAACTTGAACATAACGATTGCCCGCACAAATTTTAAAAAGAAACTAGACTTTAAGCCTTAAGGACTTCGCGCTCATTAGGAGAGGTTAATTGTGTTTAGAACACCGCTTAACGGTATATTGTTTACGGGGTGTCTAGGAAAGTATTCACGGCGAAACCGCCAAAAGAGAAAAGGTTGTTTAATTAAGGACCTTCGCGAAAGCGTCGGAAAACCTCCTCTTATCTCTGCACTTACCTGGCCTCGTGATCAGTATATCTTGAGCCCGTTTCTCCACACAGTTTTACTTCGACAATCAAGTTCTTGAGCAGGTCTAGTTAACCTAGGTGAACCCTAGACCGATTAGGTGTGTGGTATTTTTGTGTCGTGATTATTTTTGTCCAGATTCTTTTTGTGTGTATACTTCATTATTTTGTTAATAACTAACTAATAACTAAAAAAAAAAATCATCACATTCTTTTTCTTCTCCTTTCTCTCATCATATCATGGGTACCCTACCTCGAAAAACTCTTGCCGAACTTTGGTACCCACAACCAGACATTACTTCCTACGGTTCTTGCTTTGGCCGAACTTCGAACGAACCCTCCATGCCAAAAATTTCTTTAAAAGAATGGATAGACGCGTCTAGGACTACCAATTGGACTCCGCAATCCACTTTGTATCAACCGTTTCAACCTTCACCACCTTCTTACGTTGATACCCCTTTTTCGAGTCCTGTTGTAACTCCAAGACCCATGTCTATTGCTGAACGTATTGAACAATCTCGTAGCCGATCTTTCACTCCTTTTACCACTGCAATTTCTTTTGATCAACAATTCCATTCACCTTCGTATCATAATGTTGATCCTACTCCTATCCAACCATTCGATTCCTATCAATCCTACCCGACTTTTACACCTTCTCTAGACATAGCTTCTGAACAGCCTTTTGGGAGTTTCCAGTATCCAAACAACTTTGAATATTTTACTGAAACCCCTTCACAACCCATGTCTAGTCTGGAACAATCGTTGGAAGACTTTCGGGTAGCGTCATACCAACAGATGATGATTTGAATGCGTCCATGGCCGCCCTCATACAACCTAGTGACCCGGTAGCTGGTTTCCTACTAGCTCCATATTTTCCAATGTATGATGAGGCGGTAGGACAGGTTGAGAATTTGAGTGGTGAGAGTGAGTTGTACACCCTTCCAAATCAAACCCACCCGTCCCAAATTGAATCCCACATCTCCGGTTTTGAATGTCTATCAAGTGTCCCAAATGATTTACCAATTGCCGATAGAACGTTTGATGAGTTGTACGACTTTGTAGTGTTTGATTTACCCGATTTTGACGGGACCCTGCCAAGTGAAACCAATCCCAAACCTTTTGACCTCTACACCTCCATCTTAGAACCTGAATTGATTGAAATCCATTCTTTTGATGAGGTGACTAAGAAATTTGACTTTCACTTGATTGAGAATATTGACGCTGGGAATATTTTGGATGATGAACTCATAGATTTGGATAAGTTTTTCTCTCCAATTCATCATCCCGAGTCATTGACTGTTTTTCCCGAACTTCATATGCGTTTGGATTTTGATGATAAATGCATGGATGAGATAACTTTTGAGGAGAATTTTGAGGATAGTATTGAGGATGAACCAGTTTTGCTTGATGAGTCGGATTTTCTAATTCATCCCGTCCCTTCCACTGACTGTGTACACCCTCCTGAACCTTTAACTGTTACCCTTCCTCAAACACTTCCCTCCATTCTTTCCATCGTTCTGACCTTATAAGAAACCGTATCACCTTCATTTCATATGTCTGGTTTACCAAGTTCGGCTTACCCATGGTTTCTTACGAATCTTGAGGGATTTGACCCCATTTCTCGACGGGTTGATAGATTAGTACAATCGCTTTTTACACATCGGTCATTACAAATTGTGCTAATCTATTCACTCCATTTTCGCCCTCAAGTTCGTACTCCATCTCTTTTTCCCTTCCGCCATTCTTCTTCTCATATACCGGGACCGTATACCACTTCTATCCCCATACGGTCTCGCGTATTCTCCATTTCTTTCCTCACCGTATTCTTTCACCAACCTGCACATTATAGCGATAAAATTTTTGAATGGTTGGTGCTCACTTTTGGCCTGTGTAAGGCCTTGTATAGTTTGATACTGTTCTCTTCCCCCCTACTCTAAACTTCAACGCTTAACAGTGGAAACACTGTTTCACTTAAGTTTGGGGAGGGGGGGTCTTTTGGTGTATATATTTTTGGTTTTTTTTTGTTTTGTATAAATTTTTTGGGGAGCGCCGACAATTTTGACCCTCTTGGTATAGCCTGACAGTGAGGGCACTGTCAAGTTTATGTTTGGGGGTGTGCTCGGTAAGCTTTCTTCCTTCGCATTCATTTGTGTATTTGCATTTGCATACTTATTTTAAAACCCACCAAAAATCGAAAATTTTCCAAAAAATATAAAAACTTTGTCGTCAAGTTAGCTAATAGAGTAACTTAGATTTTTATTCCGAAAGTTTAGTTAATACGTTAGAAATAACTAAATCCTAGGCTTAGGAATTGAAAACCCTAAAAATAACCCTGATTTTGTTTAACCTTGGTAATTATACGTCCTTACAGTTTTTTTATAGAAGTAGGTAATCTTGAGTTCAATTTTTGAGTTAAGTCAAGATGAAGGGAAAATATTGAAGCTTTACTGAAGGATAAGTCTGAAAAATAGTTTCTATTCTTGAGTCCAAATTTAGAAAGTATATACCCTATAAACTGCACATACACGCACCTTGAAACTTGGGATAGTAGATGATACCTAGAAATACTCTTTCCTGAAAATCTAATATGAAAGAAAAAACGGTATTTAAAGCTAAACACCAAAAGAGCATCATTGAAAAATATATCCGGTCTTGAAAAAGAAAAAAAAAGAAAAAGAAAAAAAAGAAAAATAATAAATAAAGTCAAGACCTGGAAACTGTTATTTACGCTTTAAGCTTGCCCAATCAGTAATCGGCCGCTAGTGCTTCAAGAAGCATTAATAGTCGCATGAAAGGTGTGTGAGCAACACCGTCCATCATTTAATGAAAAGAAGTAGTATTAGGTTTTAGGGCAAGGGTACTATAGCTTGAATTGAATTTTGACGTGTAGGGGTGAATAATTTACACACACGTAGGGGTATACAATCAATTTTTGGAGGAAAGATAGAAATAAAGAATAAGACTTATGTTTTCCGTAAAGTTGATAAAAATCCATGATTTGAGACTGCACTTTAGAAGGAAAACTTAAGAGATACCGAGATCTTTCAAAATTTTTTTGGAACGTATAAGATCTAAGGTTAAATAGATAGGAGGTGTGAAAAATAAAGTTGGATATTTCTAACTTAGGATAATAGAGTTTCTAACGTAGATACTAAATTGTAGGAGTAGATTCGACGTTAGCTTATGAAATTAGCTTGACGGGATTTTGTGGGTAGTATCCGCTGAAAACCCTCAGGAGACAACACTCCTCCTACTAGGGACACCTAGAGGTTTAACGGCTTGTTGCACGCGCTCAGTGCAATCGCGTTCCCTGCGAAAGCGAGGCTAGGATTTTGTTTTGCTCAGGACGAGCAAAAGATAAGTTTGGGGGTATTTGTTCATACCAGAATATTACATTTTAATACCGCTCATTCATTATCTGTTTTGCTATATATCGGTACTATTAACCAATATCTTCTCAGTAATTACAGATTACAGGTATCCATGACAAAATACTGAAAATACATTCAAAATCACGGATATAACCGCTGTGAGCCGACACTGCAACCAGAACTGCAAACCGACCGATATTTCTTGAGTTTCTTTGTGCAACATACTTGTGCACACACTTTTTTGGACCAACACAATACAAGTGTGTACACAAGTGTGCACTAGGACCTAGAGATGGGGCTGCCATGGCACACACTCATGATGGCTAAGAGCAAGTGGGCACACAAGTGAGCATGAGAGTGATGTGGAGTTAATGCATAAAGTGTTGATGTGATTTGTATCATCAAGTTTCCCTCCAAAATCCTGAGTGCATCCAAAGCCTTTACTGAGAAAACAAACAGCACCAGAGTGATATATGGGAGCATACAAGACCACACACCAAGCATGAGCCCAAGACCTCGGAATTGACCCGAGCACATGCTTCCAAAATCCGGTGTGGCCGGCCCCCCTGCTCCATTGGGTCCCAGTTTTCTGTGGGCCCCCTATTGCCACGTGGTCTTAGTTTTATTGTTTGTTTATTTTTCTTTGGTGCCTATAAAAGCAGACCGGTAAGTAAGGGATCAAGGGGGAATTCTTTGCCTCATTTTTGTTACTCTCAAGTTTTGTTTCTCTTTTCATTTTGTTCTCTTGTACATAGCTTAGCTTCCCTTTGAGTTCTTAACCTTCTCTTGATCTTGCAACCTTTTCATTGAGCTTGCAAGTTTAAGGGTTGGTTATTGATTTCAAGGGCTGTATCATTCTTGAAGATTAATAAAGTTCTCTTTTTGTGCCTTCATTCACCATGATTTCTTTGCCCTCTCTTGATCTTTCTACCTCTTTATTAAGCTTGCAAGTTTAAGTTTGAGTTATTGAACCCATGTCTTGCAATATGTTCTTTGGTTCCTAGTTATTTCTTTCTTGTTCTTTTATTACTTGCATTTTCTTTCATGCAATTTATTACCATGCTTTACTTACTTGCTCTTTAATTCCATGTCATTTATTTACTTTCTTGTGTTGCTCTTTTCTTTTCTTTGTTCTTTTCTTTTGCTTTTCTTTGGTTGTTGTTGTGAATATGTGTTGTTAGGCATTGTAAGTTAACATTCCGTTTCTCATTTCCTTTTCCCGTGTTTTCCATTGAAACTCCGCCCAAACCTTACGCAAGCGCTCCGTTAGGCACCCTACCCTACCAAGGTATCGGTGATCCTTAACCGCGACCGGTTGCGTTCGGATTGGCCGGAGGCGATAGCAAGAGACAAGAACGGACGGACAAGGGTCAATAAACCGGATTCCATGAATACCGTGCTTAAATACCCAAATCCACGTTGTTGCCGATTGCTCTAGCTTCAATCGTTAAGTTCGGCCCAAAGGTTTTAGTGCGGATTTCCTTAGCTTACACTATTGTATCTTTTCCTAACAAGCTTTATACTTTGCATATAAACACATAGGATAGATATGAACAATTTCCGCCCACGCGCATTAACAAATGAAAACAAGAACGTAAAACGCTCCGTATCCCTGTGGATCGATGTCAGGTCCACGTTACCCACCCCGGTTCTTTCGAGGAGGCGGAATAGGCAAAACGAAAAATTTACCCTAGCTCGGTAACATGGACCGTTTCATGAAGGATCGTTGCTAAACAAAACTAACATAAAATCCACAAGTTTTAACCATTATGTAGAATGGTTATACCTAGCCTTGAACTCCTTCTCTTCTTGTTGTTCTCTTGAACTCCTTCTCTTCTGGTTGTTCTCCTCCTTACTTGCTTCTTGTAGTAGTTTGTACGGCTCCTCCTCGTCGTCTCCTCTTTGTCGAAGATAGATCCACCCGAGGGTTCGAACTTGAGCTCCTACCTCAACCTAGAGGTAACTAAGGTGCTGTTCAGACCATAATATTGCATTTATCATTCCCCTATTCTTATCTTTTTTATAAATAAACAGGTACTCTTGACGCACGTTTGTTGCATATTACAGGATACAGGTTTCTGGAGCAAATACAGTGAAAAAGACACAAAACAACAGAAAAATGGACTTTTGACCAACTATTAGACGGATCCTAGTCAAGCCTAGACGAAGAACAGTACAAGGTTCAAAATGTCAAGTGAACGGTCAAAAGATACGAACAAGTTTTCACTGAAGATCTGGAGAAGACTCAGAAGCCCAACAGAGAAAATACATATAAAAATACAGAGCCCAAGAACCATTGAAGAAAGCCCAAAAGTTTGGCGGCCCAAGACCACTAAAGGGCTGCGGATCCGCGGCCCAAGCCATCATTTGCCGCGGATCCGCGGCCATATAAGGCCCGTGTCGGTGCAGTTTTTCTGTGCTGTTGCGTCGGTGCGGGTGTTGGGATTTTACGTGGGCAAATCTGTAATTGCGCATGTGCGAGAGTCTGTAACCCTAGGTTTCCTATTTTCCTATAAATTGTGATTTTAGATCTGTAAAATGTATGCCTCTTTTCAATCAATAAAATTCAGAATTTCTGAGAGAAAAATTCAGATCTGTTCTTCTTGTTTGGAGGGAGCCGTCAACCTAGTAAGTATTTTATTTCTGTTCTTTTAATTATAATGTTTTCTCATCCCCTAGTGAGCGAGTAGTCTCCTCGCTTGTTAGGGTTAGCCTTAGGGAAAGGGTTGAGAGATGAGATCTCTCACCCCTTTCAATGCCACTTTAACCTAATGAATTAGAACTCTACGCATACGAGCACAACCGCTCCCTGCGGCATCCTACCCATCGAGGTAACGATGAACCGTAGTATAAAGGGCCGGTTGCGCGCGTTTTCCGTGGGGGTTAGGATAATTATCAACAAAGGAAGGATACGAATCTAGAGGAAGAAACATCTTCCCAAAAGATTCGTATCCACTTTATTAATAATTACCTTAACATCTAAAAAAAAGAAGGTATTGAAAACGGTGAGGAAAAACATTAATCTCCAAAACTTCCCCTAAGCCTAACCCTAGCAAGACTCTTAATTAGATTAATTAGATCCAGTTTTTATAGATTTTTATAAACGAATCAAAACGACATTTTGAATCAACTCGTTAAAACACATAAAAGAAATTTACCCGTCTCTGTGGATCGACCCGTACTCACCGGCTAGCTGCGAAGCGACGCCGTTTCTGATTGCGGTAATTATATTTTTGATCGTAAAATCTCTATAATCAAATGGCGCCGTTGCCGGGGACGGCGTAATCTTTCTTTTTGTGAATTTTCGGGTTGATATAAATTTTAAAAATTATAAAAATCTGAAAATATAAAAAATAAAAAAAAAATTATCAAATTTGATCTGTTTGAAGGGTGTATCTTTTGAATCTTGCAGGAACAGCGAAGGATTCTCGGATCTGAAAATTTACTGAGGGTAAACCAGAGAAAATCATATCAGAACAGAAGGGAAATTGGATAACAGAGCAGCAAATTTTTTTTCAGGGAGTAATTCTCTCAACTGTCTGCGCTTCCGCCGCAAAAGAGGCCCACACGCCGCGGATCCGCGCCTAGTCTGCCACGTCAGCATACCAGATTTGCACTGTTTGTTCTCTTTTCTTCTCCTCTGTCAACCTCCATATATCTTTCTGTAAAAATTTTTCTGCAGGAATTCTTTGCGTAAAGAGTCTTTCTCCCCCTTCTCGATAACAGATTTTCTGCAGGTTTCTTTGCGCCGCGCTAAAATTGAATGCAAGTGAATTATTGTTTTGCATAATTTAACCGGACTCTAAGGGGCTAATTGACCAAACTCAGATTGGGTGGGGATTTCATCATCCTTCCCAGGACCCCAGAAAACACCTAAAGCATTTTGCATCTACCACAATTAATTAAAAAAAGATTAGACTCAGACCTAAGGACATCGAGCTCAATAGGAAAAGGACTAGTATAGGCATCGGCCGTTTATTCTAACCGACTTTGCGGTGTCTAGGCTAGTGGTTATTAATTAGGCCCACTGTAGTGGTGGTTCCTTCCCACTTACCTGGCCGTATTTGTCCGTGAAGAGGCGGTTTGAGGTCTTATTTCTAGCCCTAGTTAGGAGCTGTCTAGCAGACCTAGGCAACCCTAGATCTAGGCCTGATTGTGCATGTGTGGTTGATACATTTGTGTCACGAGTCCTATTTTCTAAAACCGTCTTGCAAAACTCTCCAATAAAAAAATTAAAGAAAAATCTTTTCAAAACTTGCAACTTGCCGCTAAGAAAACTTGCACCTCACTTCCACCATTTCTCCTTCATTGACGTTATTTTACCCCCACATTCTGTTTTTCTATTTTTTTTCTGACTGCACTACCCTTTAGTGTATGTCATCTTGGACTAGGGATACTAACGCCCGATTAGTCCGTGTTTCGTTGGTACCGACCAAAGAACCCTTCGACGAACCCTTCGTCGACATTCCGTCCATTTCCTTACCTCCAACCTCAAATTCTTCTTTCGAAGGTATGTCGGGACACAACCCCAACTATACCTTACCGACAGGAATGATTCCACCTCCGCCAGGTGCGAATACCCGAATCTTCCGCCTGTTATAGCGCCCGCACGAGTCGCGCTCCAGGATCTCTTCTACCCCGTCCGCACTTCTTTACCTACATGTCTTTCACCCCCACCGGCGAATGGGGATAATTTTGAAATAAAACCACACTTCATCAATATGCTGCCTAAGTTTCATGGTTTGGAATCCGAAGATGCATATATTTTCATTAATAAATTCCAAAACGTTTGCGCCATGATGAAGACAACCCAATTAAGTGATGACGCAATAAGGCTAAGGGTCATTCCTTTTACCTTATGTGACCTAGCCGAGAAGTGGCTATACAGCACCGCATCACATTCCATTAGAAATTGGGAAGAGTTTGTGAGAGCTTTTCTGAAAAAGTTCTATCCTCATCACAAAACTGCTAAAATCCGTAACGAGATTATACAATTTTCACAGCTTCCTTCCGAACCATTTTGGAAGTGCTTCGAGAGATTTAAAGACCTACTTGTTCAATGCCCTCATCATGGGATCGAAAGTTGGCAACTTTGCCAAACATTATACGAGGGATTGAACGCAGCAACGAAGCAGTTGCTAGAAACAATATGTCAAGGTCATTTTCTCTCCAAGTCTAGCGACGAAGCTTGGCAGTTTCTTGAGGACCTAAGTGAGCAAACAATTCAGTGGGAGAGTACCAAGACCACATCATCTTCTTCAGTTGGTCAATCTAGGGCAGGCATACATCAAGTAGATATGTCGATTGCTATGAAGGCCGAGATGGCCTCAATTATGAAAAAGCTAGAAGCCATTGAGACAAAAATCTCATCGTCTTCTCCTGCCCCTACTCTACCCACACGAACTGTTTGTGCTTGTTGTTCGAACCCATCGATTTTAACCGAAGAGTGTCCTTATAATGCACCTATTCAAGGACAGGATCAAGTCAATGCTGCATTTCAGCAACGACAAAGAAATGATCCGTACTCTTCGACATACAATCAGGGGTCGAGGAGTCACCCAAATTTCGCTTGGAACCAAAATCAACAAGTCCAAGGAAATAACAATTTTCAAAGACCTCCTCCTCCACCACAACAACAAGCACCCTTACAAACTCAAAACCAACAACCTTTCCAACAACAACCTTATACAAATCAAACGAACAATTTGGTTCAACCAAATGATGATAAGGTTACCTCGCTCGAAAAAAGTCTAGATGCATTTCTTAAGCAAACTACAGAATCCGCAGCAAGATTTGAAAGTTATGTTCAATCTTTAATGAATAACAATGCCTCACACGATCAAAGTATCAAATCTATTGAGGCACAAATTGCACAATTAACTGCTGCGTTGAGCGAGAGAGAAAAGGGAAAGCTTCCATCTCAACCATTGCCCAATCCCGGTCACCCACAAAACGCATATAACAATCACAATGTGAATGCGGTGACCACGTTGAGATCCGGAAGAGAGTTGCAAAATAATGTGGGAACTAATGATGACATCCCCGCCGGTGGTTCTTCTTCCCCTTCTTCATTTTCTTCACTTCCTTCTTCACCTTTTTCTTTAGAGCCTATTCTCCACCCTTCACACGGCTCTACTTCTCCAGACTCGAACGGACCCATTTCTCACAACACGAACACATCCACACTGGGATCCGTTCCTACTCCACATTCTACTCCACAGACTTTTGACTCAACAAATTTTCAGAACGCTCCATTCCCAAACAGGTTGAGTCCTAATAAACCAAATACACAAGTGGAGAAGATTGTAGAGATATTTAAGCAGGTTAGCATAAATATACCTCTCTTGGATGCTATCCAACAAGTCCCTTCATACGCGAAAATCTTAAAGGGCTTATGCACCTCGAAGAGAAAGGCATCTCAAGTACCCAAGAAAGTGCTAGTGGCTAGTGCAGTGAGCAATGCTATTAACCACCATCAAACCTTACCCCAAAAACGAAAGGACCCCGGCTGTCCTACTATTTCAATCACAATTGGGGATAATAAAATTAATCGAGCACTTTTAGATCTTGGGTCTAGTGTTAACCTGATTCCTTACTCCGTGTACGACCAATTAGGGGTTGGAGAGTTGAAACCCACTCGTTGCACTCTCCAAATGGCTGATCGATCAATCACCTATCCAAGGGGTCAACTAGAGGATGTGTTGATCAAAGTCGGGGAATTCATATTCCCCGTTGATTTTATCGTTATGGATACACAACCTGTGGCTAACCCAAGAAACCAAATTCCGGTGATTCTTGGTCGACCATTTTTGGCCACTTCCAATGCCGTAATAAATTGTCGCAATGGCTCCATGACTCTATCCTTCGGAAAGAGGTCTAGTGAGTTCAATATTTATAAGATGGGAAGTCTGCCCCCCGTGCCTAAAACTAGTACACAAGAAGTTTGCTCTATTCACGAAATCACGCAGGAGGACTGCGAGCTTGAAAGATTTCTATTTGATGAAAACAGTTTTGACGCCACTAGTGCGTCCCTCCTTGAGCCTACTACCATTGACACAACCGATGTTGATTATGAATGTTTCACTTTTTCGGATGACGACGACTCACAACCCGAATATGAGTCTTTTGAATTTTTGGATGAGTTAGTCGAACCATCCGAATCGGTTGTCTGCAGTGATTTCGAACCTGTGTTGGAGTCCTTTAAGTTCGAGGTAGATTCCGCGATGATTCTTTCGCCTCCGAAACTCGAACTAATATCTTTACCGCCTCACCTTAAATATGCTTACATAGGTGAGAATGAGACTTTTCCCATTATCATATCAGCCTCTCTAGCCTTCCAGCAAGAGAACGCTATTTTAAAAGTCTTACAAGATAGGCGGCAAGTTTTCGGTTGGACTATGGCGGACATCGAGGAGATCAGTTCCCTCATAATTGAATATCATACACAATTGATGGATGATGCCAGGTCACTAGAGGACCCACAGGAACATCTTGAAGGTATTGTGGTGAGTCAACCTCCTCCCTTAGAAGTTGAAATACCCCCATTTCTTTTAATAAGGTACGAGAATGCCAACACTCCACTGATTGCTGATCATTTACATTCTCGTTTCGATGCATCACCATCACCTGTATATTTACCTCCACACCTCCCATACCACTACTTCTATCTTCCCCAATTCTTTGCGGACCACCACAACTTATTTTTCCACCAACCAATATTCTTTACTGATAAATTTTTCAACTGGTTGGTGTTGACTTTTGGCCGATGCAAAGTTTGGCAGTAATGTCTAACATAGTTTAAATGAAGTTTGGGGGAGGGTCTTTTTGTATATATTTTTTGTTTTTCTTAACAATAAAAAAAACTATAAATAAATAAACAGGGGAGTGCCGGTAGTTTGACCCTCTTGGTTTAGCATGACAGTGAGGACACTGTCAAGTTCAAGTTTGGGGGTATGCTCGGTACGTCTTCTTCCTTCGCATTCATCTGAACATATTTTTGCATTTGCTTACTTATTTGAAAACCCATAAAAATTGAAAATTTTCAAAAAATTATAAAAATTATTGTATTCAATTTTGGCTAATTGACTTGAGTTTGACAAATAGGTTAACTGGTTAGGAACAACTAGATCTTAGACTTAGTAAATTAAAAACCCTCAAAATAACCTTCCTTAAAGTTTAACGGTAGAAAGTATATGCCTTGTAGTTTATTTAGAAATAGGAAAATTTTGGGTTCACTTCTTGGGCTAAGTCAAAATGAGGGAAGAGTATTGATGTTCTTATCAGAGTATAAGTTTGAAAAATAGTTCCTAGCTTAAGTCTAGATTCTGAAAACGTATACCCTACAATTTGCACAATCACGCACCTTGAAACTTGGAATGGTAGAAGAGACCTTGAAAGGCTCTTGTCTAAAGTCCTTAGTATGAAAAAGTATGAATAAAGAAAAAAAAAATGGACACTGGTTTTTGTGATTACTTAAGGCTGCAAAAATAGAAAAATATTTAGCGAGGGTGCTTCATCACCTAGTGCCTTAGACCAACTGGTTTGGGAGTCACTGCTAAAGCCTTGGGTGTTGCAAAGACTAAGAAGTATGCTTTAAAGTGCAAATGCATTTTGTAATCGGTCGTTGGTACCTCAAGAAGTATTAACGGTCGCATGAAGGATGTGTAAGCAAATTTCATTTAAATTCACCAACTAATTAGTACTTTGGACAACGGACAAGGGGTTGATTGCTTAATTTGAATTTCCAAGTGTAGGGGTGACTTATACACACACGTAGGGATATGTGATTGGAATTTAGTTGAGAGAGAGTAATGAAGAATAGAACTTGTATCTTTAGTAGAGTTGATAGAAATTCCTAAGTGGAGATGGAACCCTAGAAGGAAAACTTAAGAAATGCCGAAAGCTAAGTAAGTCTATAAGATATATATATAATCTTAAGTTAAATGATGAGGAAGTGTGAAGGATGTGGGTGGATAATTCACAAGTATAAGATAATAGAATTCCTTGTTAGAAAACCTAATTGGAGAACAAAAGTCAATGGGCCGAGTTGATAGGATTTTGTGGGTGTAATCCGCTGAAAACCCTCAGGAGACAACACTCCTCCTACTAGGGACACCTAGAGGTTTAACGGCTTGTTGCACGTGCTCAGTGCAATTGCGTTTCCCTGTGAAAGTGCGGTTAGGATTTTAGTGAATAAAATAATAAGTTTGCTCGAGGACGAGCAAAAGGTATGTTTGGGGGTATTTGTTCAGACCATAATATTGCATTTATCATTCCCCTATTCTTATCCTTTTTATAAATAAACAGGTACTCTTGACGCACGTTTATTGCATATTACAGGATACAGGTTTCTGGAGCAAATACAGTGGAAAAGACACAAAACAACAGAAAAAGGGACTTTTGACCAACTATTAGACGGATCCTAGTCAAGCCTAGACGAAGAACAGTACAAGGTCCAAAATGTCAAGTGAACGGTCAAAAGATACGAACAAGTTTTCACTGAAGATCTGGAGAAGACCCAAAAGCCCAACAGAGAAAATACATATAAAAATACAGAGCCCAAGAACCACTGAAGAAAGCCCAAAAGTTTGGCGGCCCAAGACCACTAAAGGGCCGCGGATCCGCGGCCCAAGCCATCATTTGCCGCGGATCCGCGGCCATATAAGGCCCGTGTCGGTGCAGTTTTTCTGTGCTGTTGCGTCGATGCGGGTGTTGGGATTTTACGTGGGCAAATCTGTAATTGCGCATGTGCGAGAGTCTGTAACCCTAGGTTTCCTATTTTCCTATAAATTGTGATTTTAGATCTGTAAAATGTATGCCTCTTTTCAATCAATAAAATTCAGAATTTCTGAGAGAAAAATTCAGATCTGTTCTTCTTGTTTGGAGGGAGCCGTCAACCTAGTAAGTATTTTATTTCTGTTCTTTTAATTATAATGTTTTCTCATCCCCTAGTGAGCGAGTAGTCTCCTCGCTTGTTAGGGTTAGCCTTAGGGAAAGGGTTGAGAGATGAGAACTCTCACCCCTTTCAATGCAACTTTAACCTAATGAATTAGAACTCCACGCATACGAGCACAACCGCTCCCTGCGGCATCCTATACATCGAGGTAACGATGAACCGTAGTATAAAGGGCCGGTTGCGCGCGTTTTCCGTGGGGGTTAGGATAATTATCAACAAAGGAAGGATACGAATCTAGAGGAAGAAACATCTTCCCAAAAGATTCGTATCCACTTTATTAATAATTACCTTAACATCTAATAGATCTAAAAAAAAAGAAGGTATTGAAAGCGGTGAGGAAAAACATTAATCTCCAAAACTTCCCCTAAGCCTAACCCTAGCAAGACTCTTAATTAGATTAATTAGATCCAGTTTTTATAGATTTTTATAAACAAATCAAAACGACATTTTGAATCAACTCGTTAAAACACATAAAAGAAATTTACTCGTCTCTGTGGATCGACCCGTACTCACCGGCTAGCTGCGAAGCGACGCCGTTTCTGATTGCGGTAATTATATTTTTGATCGTAAAATCTCTATAATCAGGTGCTTGGTTTGCTAAACCTAGAACCCTAGAAAGAGTAGAGAGTAGTCTTGGTGTTTTATCTCAAAGGAAAATTGGTTCTCAACTCATGAGAAGGAATTTCCTTGAGCTAGAGGATGAAGGAGAGCAATGGATGATAGAGAAGATGCAAGTAAGAATGATACAATTTACAACCATGCTCTCATAATTTAGAAAAATGATAATAATAATAATAATTAACAATTTGTGATGGTGAGTTGATGAATGACCATTATCATTTCATTCATTAAATGCTTTTGCAAAGAATAAGAAGTATCTTTGAAAACAAATGATGATGGTCAACAAGTCTACTTTGGTCAACCGGTCAACGAAGTCAACAAGTCAACAAAAGTCAAGAATTCAACTCAACCATGGCACAAAAATGTTAACTAATATTATTAATCATATTTCCTATTCTCATTAGGGTTTGGAAAAAGACAACAGTCAACTGTGCATACACACCCGTACCATAACCCTAATGAGAATCCTCTGCCTCTGCCCCAGTCAACTGTGCATACACACCCGCATCCGTGATCCGAGGAACACGAATACAATGAGATAAAACCAACCCCAAAACATAAACTAGGATCTGGCTTAAACCAAAGCCCACTAGTAATAACTGTCCGGTCACCAAAAGTGCACAAGTGCGCGGATGTGAATGAACCCCATCGCAAAACCATGCGACCTCTACTCTGTTTTGCCCAAAGGCGAATAACTCTCTGTGTGGGACTCTAAAGACTCGACACTATGCTGGCAGTGGGGTTAACCACAGAACGCAAGCGGCACTAGCTGTACGTAACGGTCCCCAGGTAGATGCCGATAAGAAGACTGATGAGGTGAACCCATCCGAACTCTTACTGAGCCTGTATGTGACAATCTCCGTACAGTCCGGTCTGTTCGTCTAAGAACATCGCATGGCGGGCCTAGGGGACGGTAAACGTCAGTCCCCTACTAGCGGTACAAGTCATGCCGGAGTGTAGCCCAGAACACCTGAGATAACACTGGAAACCTACCCGTCTATCTCGCTTGCCCTGGCCAGGGACTTTGTGTAATGGCTCTCCTAGACACATCGCGATATCAACCCCCAATACCGGGAGAGACGAATCTTGTCTAACCGTCACTGCCTCCAAGTGCTTCGGGACTGCACCCAACTACTATCTGTTTGCACGACTCAGTAGAGCCGTGGTAGGGTAGTAATCTAAGAACAGCGGGAACACACTCGAGGCGAAATGACAGTGTCAAGTCAGCGGACTAAGCTGTACTCATGTCACCTGGGAACTGTTAACTGACGATAGGTATAATACCAACCAACAGTTCCCAACGAGTCCTGTCCAGTGTACTCGTAACCTAACGAGCACCTGCATACTATCTCCAGTACGACGTACTGATGGCTGTGGGATATACCATCTCCCCCGCTGGGAAGATAAGCGTATGCACTAGTCTACTCTGGAGTATCGATGCCCTGTCTCGATAATCCTACGACTAGGGACCAAAATAAGGATGTGCTTATAGACTATCCAGCCCCCACTAGTGTGATCGCCATCACAACGCTGGTAGTCAAGCAAAGATCCTAAGGGCTCTACCAATATGTTTTTAGCGATATGTTAAAAGAAACATATACACATATTAAGATAGAAACAAACCAAGTAGCATATTACTATATCTAGCAAGACTGTCGCAAAACCATATATATATCCCAAGCCTCCAAAATGTATTATACAAACCAGTACTATACAATAATGGCCTCTAGGGCATACATATCTAACAATCTCCCACTTGCACTAAAGGCCAGTAATTGGCGTACCGCATACCCAACGTCTACACTAAGGCCAGTTGCCGGCGTACCGCATACCCAATAGCTCAAAAAGTCGCTCGAACTGTGTTAGAGGGAGGGCCTTTGTGAGTGGATCCGCTGTGTTGTCTTTTGTGTCCACTCTCCGTACCTCAATCTCCTGGCGATCAATGATCTCCCTGATCAGGTGATACCACCTTAAGATGTGTCTGGATTTCTGATGGGACCTTGGTTCCTTCGCTAAAGCTATAGCCCTATTGTTATCGCAATACAATGGTTTTGGGTCAATAATGGACGGAACCACCTGAAGTTCACTAATGAACTTCTTTATCCAGACCGCCTCTTTTGTGGCATCGCTTGCAGCAATGTATTAAGCCTCCATCGTCGAGTCTGCGACGGTATCCTGTTTGGAACTCCTCCAACATACCGCCCCTCCGTTGAGGGTAAACACAAAACCCGAGACAGACTTGCTGTCATCTTTGTCACTCTGGAAGCTTGAATCGGTAAAGGACTCGACCCTGAGGTCTCCATTACCGTAAACCAGGAACATCTCCTTAGTACTTCTCAGGTACTTGAGAATGTTCTTCACTGCCTTCCAGTGGTCCTCACCTGGGTCTGACTGATACCGGCTTACCACGCTCAGTGCGTAAGCTACATCTGGTCTTGTACATAGCATCGCATACATTATAGATCCTACCGCCGAAGCGTAGGGTATAGTGTTCATGCGAACCCTCTCCTCGTCAGTCTTAGGAGAAATCTTCTTGGAGAGGGTAATTCCGTGCAATGCGGGTATGTTACCGCTCTTGGAATCCTCCATACTAAATCTCTTTAGTACGGTCTCTATGTACCTAGACTGCAAAAGTCCCAGTAGTCTCTTGGATCTATCTCTATAGACCTTGATCCCCAGAATGTACGAGGCATCACCCAGGTCCGTCATGGAGAACCGTTGTGACAAGAACAGCTTGACCGATTGTAGCATAGGAATGTCATTTCCTATCAAAAGAATGTCGTCCACGTACAAGACTAGGAATACGACAGTTCGTCCTACAATCTTCTTATAGACACAAGGTTCATCTTCGTTCTTGATGAAATCAAATTCCTTGATTGCCTCATCAAAACAGATGTTCCAGCTCCGCGATGCCTGCTTCAATCCATAAATGGATTTAAGTAACTTGCACACCTTCCCGCTGCTCCCACTGTCTACGAAACCTTCTGGCTGATCCATGTAAACGCACTCTTCTAAACAGCCGTTTAGAAAAGCCGTTTTAACGTCCATTTTTCAGATTTCATAGTCATGGAAGGCAGCAATGGCAAGTAGGATTCGAATGGATTTGAGCATAGCCACTGGAGAAAAAGTTTCGTCATAGTCCAAACCAGGTCTTTGACGAAAACCTTTTGCAACGAGTCTAGCCTTATAGGTTTCCACCTGCCCATCCACACCAAGTTTTCTTTTGTAGATCCATTTGCATCCAACGGGTTTTACCCCAGGTGGAGCAATATCCAAGGTCCACACTTTGTTGGTGTATATGGACTCCATCTCGGATTGCATTGCATCTAGCCACTTATCAGAGTCCCTACTGATAATGGCCTGCCTGAAACTGGTAGGGTCATCTTCTTCCAAGATGCAATCTTCTCGATCCCCGTCTATGAGAAAACCGTAGTATCTCTCGGGCGGATGAGAAATCCTACCAGATCTGCGGAGTGGCTGAGGTTCGTTCGGGGTTATTGAATCCTGAGGTTCTGTCAAATCTTCAGTTTCATTTTGTGGTCGCTGAATTTCTTCCAGTTCTACCGTGCTCCCACTAATTTCTTTTGCAAGAAACTCCGTTTCTAAGAAAACGGCATGCTGAGCAACAAACACCTTCTGTTCCTCGGTGTGGTAGAACAGATATCCATAACCATTCTTTGGATATCCCATAAACTTACATAAAACTGACCGCGCCTCTAGTTTATCTGGTTTATGTGTTTTAACATAAGCCGGGCAACCCCATATCTTAAATCTTTTAAGATATGGCCTTTTTCCATTCCATATCTCGAATGGAGTCTTAGGCACTGATTTAGACGGAACATCATTCAATAGATATGCCGTTGTCAAAAGCGCATGTCCCCAAAATGAAAGAGGCAACTCGGCACTACTCATCATGGAGCGAACCATATCCAATAGGGTACGATTCCTCCGCTCCGATACACCGTTGTGCTGTGGTGTATAAGGAGGAGTAAGCTGAGAGAGAATACCATTCTCTTTTAAGTAATCTAGGAATTCCGTGCTTAAGTACTCCCCTCCTCTATCTGATCGGAGGATCTTGATACTTTTGCCAGTCTGGTTCTCTACTTCGTTTCTAAATTCCTTGAATTTCTCAAAAGCTTCGGATTTTTATTTCATCAGATATACGTATCCGAATCTAGAGAGATCGTCAGTGAATGTGATGAAGTACGAGAACCCACCCCTTGCATATATAGACATCGGACCACATACATCACTGTGTATGAGTCCAAAGAGCTCTGCTGCCCTTTCTCCATGCCCGGTGAACGGAGATTTGGTCATCTTCCCTTTGAGACAAGACTGACAAGTTTCATAAGGTGAAAACTCGAACGTATTCAAGAGTCCATCTTTATGCAACTTACTTAGTCGTTTCTCTCCGATATGACCAAGTCTACTGTTCCCCTCCGAACGGCGGCCTAGACTTTGGGCAGTCTCGCCTGAGATTCGGGGCAGATGCTATTTGGTTTTATCCGTCTACCTCTCCGAAGATGCCAAGTTGATTTATGGCACCGTGTATCGGAGGTTTAGACGGATGTGGCCGATGTAGCAGACTTCGTCAGATTCCCCCTCGCTTGAGAGGTTTTTGATTGTGGGGACGCTCTTCCCTGCAGGCGCAAGCCCCTGCAGTTAATTACGCTACAGCATCGCGGTAACAACTTTCTCCTTCTCCAGAATTTCACTTCGTGTCGTGTGTGTTTGTTTTGTTTGTGGTTGCCCATGGATTGTATACGGAGACTGAGTAATGTCGTCACCCGTAGGACGTGGATTAGTCCAAATCCGTATTTACTTAGATTTGGGTTTGGTGTTTTTAGTTTAAGGATGCGTTAGTCGCGTTGCGGCTAAGATCAACTTAAACGTTCGTTAAGGATACGTTAGTCCAGTTTGAGACTAACATCAACTTAACGGGATCGTTTAGATCCGACAAAAGAGCGTTTGGGCTCTATTGTTCCAGTTTAGGGACATGGTGGTCCATGTTCTAGTTTAGGGACGTGGTGGTCCATATTCCAGTTTAGGGACGTGGTGGTCCATATTCCAATTTAAGGACGTTTCGGTCCGATATTAGTTTAGGGACGTTTCGGTCCGATATTAGTTTAAGGACGTTTCGGTCCAATATTAATGTGTGGTCGTCGGGACCCGTCACCTCTCTGACGTCGTTGAAGGATTACAACGATAGGTGTCAGAGGAGTTCAGAGATGTACCCTTGGACCGGTCGTAAATTGATTTAAGAGAACAATTTTGCTCAGTCGATTTAATTTAAGGACTTATGGCCGCGATTGGGCTAAGTCCAATTGGAAGCACTTTTATTTCTTATTGGTCTGTTAGATCTGTGCCATGGCTGTTTATTTATTTTGGGCTTTGCTCAAACAGAGTGTCAATTTAAATGGGGCTCTGCCCTTTTATTGCTTTGCAATTTATTTAGGCCTGTTAGGTCTTTTTGACTTGGGCCTGGCTCTTTAAGTAATGCACTGCATTTATGCAAAGCACTAAGAATCTTTTTAGATTCAAAACAGAAGTGCAAAGCACTTTTTGATCCCTTGATCTAAACAAGTTTTTCCTTGTTTCAGAGAACCAAAGGTTCATAACAAGTGCAAGGTACTATTTTTATTTTTATTTTTATTTTATTTGTTTATTTATTTATTGAAGATCCATGATCTTGTTCTTAGATCACTAATCTGTTCATAAGAGAAATCTCTCTTCTTTCAAAGGTTTTTACCTTTTTTATTCTTGAGGAGTTCTTCAGAGTACTCTTTCTCTCTTTTTTTTTAGAAAAAATGTTGATGCCTTTGAATTGAGGTCTGGGGTCCCTTTTATAGTGCCCATAAATTAGTTAAATTTGTTAAAAAGATCTTTCTCTGAGTGATTTGGGGAATTTTCCCCACCGTTGAATCTTTGATCCAAAGGTCTCTGTTTTACAGAAGGAAATCTTCTTGTTTTAAACAAGAACAGAAAAGATTTATTCTGTTTTGCGCAACTCCCTTAGCGCGTGACACGTGTCGCGCAGCGCAGCGCTTGCGCAACTGCGCAGACACGTGTCAGAGCAGCACTTGTGCAGCTGCGTTTGCGCACCTGCGCAGACACGTGTTGCGCAGCTGCGCCTGCGCAGACACGTGTCGCGCAGCACTTGCGCAGCTGCGCGTGCGCAGCTGCGCAGACGCGTGTCGCGCAGCGCGGCGCCTGCGCAGCTGCGTAGACGCGTGTCGCGCAGCGCAGCGCCGCGTGTCGCGCAGCGCCTGCGCAACTGCGCAGACACGTGTCGCGCACCGCAGCGCCTGCACAACTGAAAGTTGTTTCTTTTACTTTTTGTTTTTAAAAGAGCCCTGCTCTGATTGGACGTACCGCCTTGGGCGTTGCGCTGTCGTATCAACTTCTGACACATGGCGCGCTGCGCGCTGCGCACGGTATTTGAAGCGTTGCTTCAAAATTCAAAATTTGAATTTTTTTTGAAATTTAAACAGAGCCTTGCTCTGATTGGGGAAACAAATGCCCCCCCACCGTTGCGCTCACGTGGCGCGCACGTGAATGCAGCGGTGGCAAAACCTCAGCCTTTGGATCAACTGATAAGTTGAAGGGGCGCAGGCGCCTATAAATAGGACCCTTGGTCCTTAGAAAATTCTTACAACTTTTAAGAATTTTGATTCTCAGAGCCTTGTTCTTGCCTAAGAATTTTCAGAGCCCTGCTCTTGTTTTTTCCCCAAGAACTTCAAAGTTCAGAACTTAGAATCACTCTAGGTAATTTAAATTTAATTAAAAGAGCCTTGCTCTTATAGATCTTTGATCTGAAGAAAAGGAAAAAAAAACCCTTTAGAGTTTCATCACCAGAGGCTTATTCTCAAAAACTTACAGATCTACAGAGATCTTGTCCATGGGTTTTAACCCATGAACAGAGCTTGGCTCTTGGATCAAATGCAGATCTTTTTAGATCTGAAAAATGAAGAATTTTTTATAAGTTTCCATGGATTTTTCAATATTCCAAAATTTTAATTCTTTTAAGTGTGTTTAAAAAAAAATTTGATGGATCTTTCCATTATTACCAAAGAGCTATGCTCTTTTGAGAAATCTTGTTCCCCTGAGACCAGAGTTTGACAAATGTCACTCTGTGACAGAGCTTTGCTCTAAAAGAGGAGATTTTCTCCTTGTCTCTAGGAATTTCCCATCAATGAGGATATTCTTTGTGGACCTTTTTCCATGAATTGACAGTCTCATCTAATGATGGGATTGTCTTATTAAATGATGCACCGTCATCCAGATTTTGTGGGTCCCCCTTTGGTCCCCCTACCCACTGCATCACAGTGTGGAGTAGGATTTTTAAAATGCCAAGCGTTAGAACACTAAACGGTTATTTTTGTCTTTCCACAGGAAACATGTTTGACGACTTGTCTTTCCCCTTTGTTCGCTCGGAAGGAGGGTTCCCTCATTCGCCAGTGGACCGGGTGGCGCTCGCTCTTATTAAGGATCATGACCCCGAGTGCAAAAGACTCCACCTGTGGGGGAGGTGGTACAGCCAGATCATCCAGGGTCACCGCAGTTTCAGTTTTGCCACGCCGTCTGAACCCATAACTCCAATCCCCTTTGCGGACGAACCCCCGGCGAAGTATGCCGTGGAGGTTAAAAATTGGAATTTGGATGACCTCCTCCAACCCGCAATTGGTGCTATTCCCGTGCAGCCGCCGCCGGCAATAGATATTTTAGGAAGGCAAATCTGTCAGGGTGAAGCACGCCCTTGGGGACAGGCCTATAATATTGGTTTGGTGCCGCGACCGCCCGCCGGATATTTGCAGTGGGCCCGATACATCTTATCGTCGAAAAGGACTCATCTAATGAAGATCGGGCTGTATTCGGCCATCTACGTCTCGCTCTTCAAGTATCTCTCTCCTCCAACGTGGTGGATCAAGGCCTTCATCGAACAATGGAATATCCCCACCCACACTTTCTTAATGGCGGATAGGGAGGTCTCAATTTCCTTGGAGGAGTTTGCCGAGCTCTCGGGTTTACCGATGAGGGGAGAGCATTACGAGGAGTTGCTACCTCCTGACGAATACGTTTTTGTCACCAAGCCGCTGGTGTTTGACTTAACTCCGGAAAACGCCGTCCAGCATCAGTATCCGGGCCTGGTGAAGATGTTGGAGATCTACGAAGGACTCCATCTGGAATTGGACGACCGGGGCGTCAGTTTCGCAGATTTTATTGCCCGCTTCATTTTTCCGGAGCTCCTATCAGAGCGGAGTGAGAAGTTTGCTCAGCTCGATGACCCTTTCGGTTTCGGCTTAGACCGCCGACCTGTATCGGAGAATGATCAAAGGGATTTTTATCTCCCCGGCGCTGCCATCGTCCCTTTCTCAGAAATCGCCGTCCCGGGCATGGATGAGGAGACCTTTTTTATTGGGTTCTTGGGTTTGTGGCTATGCAGCTTTGCGCTCCCCATGCACCCGCGTCACATGCGGCCCTCCGTCTTTTACCCAGCGCATCGGATGGTGGCTGGTTTACAGTTATCGGTAGGAATCGCCGGGCTGGCCTACCTTTATAAAGGACTTAGCGTGGCGGCGGACGCTAGTGAGCCGGGGGTGCAGCCCGCTAACTTCCCGACGCACTATTTCACCTCCTGGATGGAAATGCACGTGCAAGGGGTGTTCGGTGTCCATAAAATTCCTCCGTTCTTTGAGAAATGCAGACTCCAGAGAGTCATGCAGCTGGTCGGCGCTTCAATTGTGTTTGCACCCCCACGGGAGTCTAGGGGGCTGCTCCTTCGTCCACATCTGGTCGGAGCGAAGATTTCCTTTGTGGATAAGGTTATAACCATAGGCTCAGAGACTACTAAGTCAGTAGTGCCACTGCGCGATGATTTCAAGGACGGGGCTTCCGTATTGAAGGCTCGGGAAATCCTCCACCTCTACTCCATTCGGCCGGGTTATCTAGTGTTTAGGCAGAATGAGACCGCACTTTTCATGAGGTACAACCCGCACCGGTTTGCTCAGCAATCGAGCTACAACCAAGGGATCCCGATGGAAGCTTTCTTGGAAAAGCCTATGGTCAGCCGGGAGGGGATGAAGAATGCAATGCATCATTTCACACGGCTTAACACGGGCTCCTATTTCTTCATTAGTGAACCCAGCCGTGTCCTTAAGATGCTTAACACGTACGTGGCTTGGTATGCGCATGCAATGGGCCCAATTATCTTAACGGAGAAGCGTATACTGGTTGACCGTAGGGGTGCGCCTCCTGGCGGTGATTGCAAGGCTCCTTTGCAACCAAGGATCCCGGTCATTCCTCCGTTGAAAGATGCCGGAGTCGACCGACCACGCGTGTTGAGCCCCCCGCGTGGATTGCCGTTGTCTGCTACGGTGAATGCACCACAGGCGCCCCGTGTTCCTACGAAGACGGTTAGTGTAATATTGCCAGAGTCCGGCGTAGGAGCGGATATTGGGACCCGCCGCCCCAAGGTGACTTCCAAGCGTAAATCAATTCCAGGTGCATCTAAAGCTGGTGGGCAGAAGAAGAACAAGTCGATCCTTTCTCTCGACGCGATCCTAAATTTAGATCCTGAGGCCCCTCTTACCAAAGGAATAAGTGAATATGGCAGCAATAAGGCTTCTTGGTAGACCCTGCAGACACCAATTTGGCGGCCGCTATTGCAGCTTCTGAGCGATCAGCAAGGCTCGAAGCAATGTTAAGCAAACTCATGGAGTCAGGTGATCATTAGCCGCTTTCCTCATCATTTCATCGCATTTTTTTATTATTATTCTTGACTAATACTTTTCTCATTTTCAACAGGTGTCTCTACCGAAGAAGCTATTGCTGCCTCTTTGAAAACCTTCCAAGAGGAGGAGGAGAAACGTGCTCTAGCAGGCGTTGGTACGTTCCACCCCCTTTTCTTTCATAAGAAAAATTTGTTATCTCTTCTGATGGTCAACCTAACATTCTTCCTTTGTTTCTTTGTAGGGGCTATATCAGCTGATGCGGGGATCTTTCCCAAGCCTGTTACTGACGTCCCGGCCTTGTCGGGGCTGCTGCAAGAGCCTCGACTTGACAAAACGACGAGGGATGCCTTGAAAAATTTGGAGGCATCCCTACTCACGGACGAAGACACCTCAATGAGAGAGGCTCTGGTGAGGTCCGTCTCAACGGCCCAGGAGGAGAGAAAGCGGCTGAGGCGCGAGGCGAAGGCGCGCCGGACTACTTTGGCTATGGGAGCGGGCCCAAGCACCGTCCCTCGGGCAGATACTCCTTCCGGAGAGGCCCCTGTCACCCTATCTACTGCCCGTCGACAAGTGGCGCGCGCCGTTCGAAGTGCAAATGATAAGTCCACTTCAGGTAACATTTTTTTTTTAGAATTTTTATTGCGAGAGTTATAATGCCGACGGTTCTTATATCTATTATTTTGCAGGGCCAAGTCCGACCGAGGGTGAGGCGGAGACCGTTGAAACCAGGGGAACAGAGGAGGCGGTTCCTGCCGAACTCGAGCCGACAGTGGGCAACATCGTTGAGGCCATGGAGCCTGATGCGGAGGTTGAGGGGCCTATAGCCGAGAAGGTCATTGATGCCGAGCCTGAAGTGGCGGCAGAGGAAACGATCATTACAACTTAGTCTGGGGTGATGGCGGACGAGGCACTTGAGGCTGACGACCTCGTGGTGACGGTAGATGAGTCGATGGAGACAGCGGGGCCCGAGGAAGTAGCGGGTGAGATGGGTACGACTCTTGGGGAAGAGTCAGCCGCTTCCTTTCAAGAGTCCGGCAACGCTCCAATCATTGCCCTCCCCGTCTACGATCTTCTGCCGTCTCCTGGTCGCGCGAGCACGACGACGGTCCCTATCGAGTCGGGTGATGAGGTCACGGGTGGTGGCCTCATGTCGATGGAGGAGGGAATTGCCTCAGTTTCGGCTGGCAGCTCGTCGGGTAAACTTCAAATTACCATCATTCCCCTTTTTTACATATCTTGCGATTTTTCTAACAATTCTGCCTTTGTTTTTAACGCAGGCGCGAATAGTGCCGATGCTCCATTGCTCGAAGGAGCACCATCAACTACTTCTCTGGCGGTGGTCATCTCCCAGCCTTCCCTTGTGCCATCGCGGATGCTGGATGGTATGGATTTACGACTCATGAGTTAGTCTTTTAAACGTGTAGCTCATGTACTAACGTTATACCACTGTGTCCTTTCAGGAGTGCTCTTTGATCATCTATACCAAGTGTTGCTCCCACACTTCTCCTTCCCATCCGAATTCGCTTCTCCTTCTAGTGGTGCCGGTGAGTATATTTTCATTTCGATGTCTTTCTTTTCCCCTTTTTTCTTTAATAGGATTATTTCTAACTTGTCTTCTTCTTTATTGTAGTGCCACAAATCGAAGGAGGGGGTGCAAGGCCTGTTATGCCACCGGCCCTCCCGGCCTTACCGTCTGTTGCAGCTGGTATAGTAAATCTCCCACTTTTTTTTATGACCTTCAACATCTCTTGAACCATCGTCTAACCATGTTTTGTTTTGCAGCTATCGTTCCGGCTCCTGTCCCTCTTGAGTCTCGTGTCCTTTCACCGGCAGGCCCTTTCTTGAAACGTCCATCTTCAAAGGGCGCCGTGATGAGTTTGGGCATGCTGAGCGGGTATATTGAAGAGCTGAACGCGGACGCTTTCCCCTCTGCCGCAGATTTCGCCGTGGAGGTTAATCCAATGTTGGCGGCGCTCGTAAACTTTCATAACGAAGGCGTCGTCAAATCTTGGGTTAACCACTGCAGGGAGATCGAGGCCTGCCTACATCGGCTGGAGTCGACGCGTCCTTCTCCTGAAGTTTTGGCCATAAGCACCCAACGGACAGCTTGGCTCGAGCAAAGCACTTCTTACTTCCGCCATTTGGAGCAAGAAGCAACTTTACGGTTGAAGGAACGTCAGGAATCTTCAAGCGCAACTGCTCGCCTGCGCGCTGAAGTTAGGACGAATGCTGCCGAGGTGAAAGCTGTCTTTGAAGACCTTCTGGAGCGTATTTCTAATGGGCTAACACTGAAGCGGAAGCTTTATGCCACCGAGCGTGATGCCCGAGGCCGTGAAGCAGCTCAGCAGGTCGTTGGGGAACAACTTGCCTCTTTCATGCAGCAGCGGGCTCAAGTAGAGGCCGAACTGGCGGTGGCGGCTGATCAAGAGAAGGCGTGGAAGGAAGTACGCGAGCAATTGATAGAGCTATTCAAGAGGCTTCCTTCTCAGTAACTTTCCTTGTATCGTTTGTACTTGTAAATAAAAAAAATAAAATGTATGTGTATATTTTTTTTACTCTTTAGCACAATGTATCCCGTACTCAATTAAGTCTATGAATAAAAGATACACATTTTTTTTGTAACGTCTTGTGTCATTTCTCCGCCCTTTTCTTTCTTTTGTTATCAGCATGCCACCTTAGTAACCATGGTTGACGGATAGTAGGGCACGCATCTTGACTTTCTTAAGAATCAGTGATGGCTTAGGCCGCAGGTTCAGATCTGCTGCCTAAGACTTTTCAACTCCATAAGCCGTGAGGGTCTCATAGAGACTTTTCTCCCTACGGATCGAGAGGATCTCGTAGGTGGGTTTTCTCCTTAGGAATCGTGAGGATTCCTAAGTGTGGTTTTCTCTTATAATTCGTAAGGATCCTATAAGAGAATTTTTCCCTCTTACGAGTCGAGAGGACCCACAAGCGGTTGTTTCCCTCCTCGTCGAAATTCGACTTTGGAGAGTGAGACCCGTGAATAGTATGCAAGAGACCATTTTGGATTGACTTGCAGGGTACCAGTGCTCAGGAAACAGGCTTCTTTTATGCCCACTGCCTAAGGCTTTATCTCACGAGTCGAGCCGCCTCAACAATTTTTTCCGCAAGTCGAGACGAATCGAGCGTTTCTCGCAAGAACATCTTAACGTCGCATTTAACCTCTGCTCTTTACGACAGAAGCCCGTTAAGGTTGGTGGTACTTAGGGTTTTGGCCATCGTACCGTCGCATAAGCTGATATAGTCCTCGATAGGCAATCGTGCTGTTCGAGTAGCCCTGCGACTGCCGTGTCTCTGATCCCTTCGAGGGCTGGACAAGACGTCTTCAAGCAATCCTCCTTGGCAGTTTGACCGTCGGAAGAGCAAGCGTTAGGAATTTGCCATATCGCTTTTTACTTGAGGTTAGGCTTATTTTGGTGAGCCCCGATGAGTCATACCCACTCCGCGCTGGTGTGGGGATGATCTCCGATAGTCTTTCGGGCTTTATATGAGTTGCCGTCAAGACCCTGAAGCTAGGAATTTGGCCTTTGCTTCGTTTGCTGGCATTGCGTCTGTTGTATCGAGACGAATGTTGCGGTGGGAACTAGGTATTTTGCCATGGCTCCGTTTGTTTGATGATGTTGCGTCTGCTGTGTCGAGATGAACGTTGGGGTGACGTCTCGTCTGCTGTATCGAGACGGACGTCGAGGTTGTATCTAGGTTGCTGGTGAACCGCCGAGGTTTGGAACTAGGGATTTTGCCGTGGCTCCATTCGTTTAATGACGTTGCGCCTGCTGTGTCGAGACGAACGTTGGGGGTGACATCTCGTCTACTGTATCGAGACGGACGTCGAGGTTGTCTCTAGGTTGCTGGTGAACCGTCGAGGTTTGGAACTAGGGATTTTGCCGTGGCTCCATTCGTTTAATGACGTTGCGTATGCTGTGTCGAGACGAACATTGGGGTGACATCTCGTCTGCTGTATTGAAACGGACGTCGAGGTGGTGACCATTCTGTGCTGGTGCAAGATGATCTCCGATTGTCTTTCCAGTTTTATATGAGTTACCGTCAAGACGTCGAAGCTAGGAATGTGGCCTTCGCTTCGTTTGCTTTGGTGTGTCCAAATCCTGTTGGAGGACGAACGCTGGGGTTAACATTTCGTTTGCTGTATCGAGACGAACGTAAAGGTGGTGACCACTCTGTGCTGGTGCGAGATGATCTCCGATTGTCTTTCCGGTTTTATGTGAGTTACCGTAAAGACGTTGAAGCTAAGAATGTGGCCTTCGCTTCGTTTGCTTTGGTGTGTCCAAATCCTGTTGGAGGACGAACGCTGGGGTTAACATTTCTTCTGCTGTATCGAGACGAACGTCAAGGTGGTGACCACTCTGTGCTGGTGCGAGATGATCTCCGATTGTCTTTCCGGTTTTATGTGAGTTACCGTAAAGACGTTGAAGCTAGGAATGTGGCCTTCGTTTCGTTTGCTTTGTCACGTCCGAATCCCTGTTGGAGGAAGAATGATGGGGTTGACATTTCGTCTGCTGTATCGAAACGAACGTCGAGGAGGTGACCACTCCATGTGAGATGATCTCCGGTGGTCTTTCAGGCCTTATATGACTTGCCGTTAAGACCTTGAAGCTAGGAATTTGGCCTTCGCTTCATTTGCTCACACTGCGTCTGGTGTATTGAGACGAATGCTGAGGTGGAGCTGGGATTTTGCCGTCACTCCGCTTTGTTTCGACCATGGGGTCTTTTGTTAACTTTGCATGTACACCCTGTTGGACTGCGAAGGAACGCCGTTGTTGACATTGCGTCTGTAACAAGACGAATGCTAAGGTGGAGTTGGGATTTTTCCGTTACTCCGCTTTGTTTCGACCGTGAGGTCTTTTGTTGACGTTGCATCTGCCTCCAGCTGGACTGCGGAGGAACGCTGTTGTTGACATTGCGTCTACTGTATCGAGACGAATGCCGAGGTGAAGCTGGGGTTTTGCCATCGCTCCACTTGTTTCGACCGTGAGGTCTTTTGTTAACTTTGCATGTACACCCTGCTGGACTGCGAAGGAACGCCGTTGTTGACATTGCGTCTGCTGTAACGAGACGAATGCTAAGGTGGAGTTGGGATTTTGCCATCGCTCCGCTTTATTTTGACCGTGAGGTCTTTTGTTGACGTCATGTCTGCATCTAGTTGGAGTGAGGAGAAACGCCGTTGGTGATCTCTAAGTTGTCGATGTTGACGTCGAGATTTGGCTTCGCTTTCTGATGGAGCCTGTTGGGAAGGTATGGTTCCCTCTTTATCTGTGCCCTTGAATTGTATACAGGGATCGATGTGATTTCACCTGTAGGGCAAAGAGTTTCATTCTTTCATTTTTTTTATTCTTTCCGTGATGCTCTATCATTTCAGCTTTTATATCACGAAGGTCGCGATTGCCCAATCATTTTGGCTATTTTTCGCGATGCCCAATCATTTCGGCTGTTTACTTTATTTTTACTCGCTGCTTTTTATTGCGAGTTGCCCAATCATTTCGGCTATTTCGCATGCATACATTTTACTTGCCGCTTTTTATTGCAAGTTGCCCCATCATTTCGGCTATTTCGTATGCATGTGCGGCTTACTGGCTTTTCGCCGTAAACCTGAAATTAGACACCGATTTCGGCATCAGCACCGCTACAACTGGGTTATAGCCAGGAGCGAATCATCACCTGCCTTTGTCGATGTCAAACAAAGGTGGCTCAGCGACCAGGGTTAAGGTCTTGTCGGCTAAGGCTTTTGACTTCATGAGCCGTAAGGGTCTCACAAAGGTATTTCTCCCTACAAGTCGTGAGGATCTTGTAGGTGTATTTTCTCCTTAGGAATCGTGAGGGTTCCTAAGTATTTTGTTCCTATGTAAGTCGTAAGGATCCTACAGGAGGGTTTTCTCCTTGTAAGTCGAGAGGATTTACAAGGGTTGTTCACCATGCAAACATATCCCTAGTCTCGGATGGGACTTGGTTAGGGAAATATTTATTCGCGCCCGTGGATTGTATACAAGGGCCAATATAAGACCACTTGTAGGGCAATGTCGAAAGTTGTGGGGGTTGCTTAAGCACAGGTTTAGGCCTCTGTAACTTAAGACTTTCAAATCTTACGAGCCGTGAGGGTCCCATAAGAGCGTTCTCCTCACGAGTCGTGAGGATCTCGCAAGTGCATTTTCTCCTTAGGAATCGTGGGGATTCCTAAGTGTGTTGTTCCCTTGTGAGTCGTAAGGATCTCACGCGGGTGGTTTCTCCTTATAGGGTCGAGAGGACCCTATAAGTGTATCTTAACGAGGTTGCGCCCTTTCGGGTTTTCACAAACACTCGCCGGTAGTCCTGCTGTTTTTACTCACGGAGCCCTCTCGGGTTTTCATCCGTGCCCGTTTTGCTTATGGACATACCGTTTTTTTTATTATTCTTTTTATTTTCTTCTTTTTTTTTTTTACGAGGTCGCGCCCTTTCGGGTTTTCATGAACACTCGCCGGTAGTCCTGCTGTTTTTACTCACGGAGCCCTTTCGGGTTTTCATCCGTGCTCTTTTTGCTTATGGACATACCGTTTTTTTTAATACTTTTTTTTTCTTTTTTTTTTATCTTGTCAGCCTAAGGATGCTGCGGTATTAGTTTAAAGACGTTTCGGTCTGCTATTAGTTTAAGGACGTCTCGGTCCGCTATTAGTTTAAGGACATTTCGGTCCATTGTCGCCGTATTTGAGGCGAATATCTGGTTTATTGACTTTTCGGTCTATGAGTCCTTCTCCATGAATGAACATGATGCCCCCGGCGAATCCATCTTCTTCAGAGCGTGCGGTTGTGGCGGACTCACCTTCCAGTTCTCAGACAGCGCAAACTTGCCCTGTTGGTATTGGTCTTCAACCCAGTTTTTGAAGACGTAGCAGTCCTCGATCAGGTGACCTACTGTTTGGTGGTAAGGGCAATAATTAGGATTATTAACATCGCCTGGCCGCAACGGACGTTTTGGACCCGGCAGATTGATGAGTCTGTCGCACACTGCCAGCTCGAACAGTCCCCTTGTTTTATCTTGCGGAAACGAGTAAGGACGTTTCAATTTTTCCTGGAGGGATTGCCGCTTGTTGCTTTGGCAAGCAACCGGTCTAGGGTCACCTGATTGTTGTTGAGCGCTGACGACGAGGGCCTTTTTTCCTTTTCTTTTATCCTTTTTGTTCGCTCCGTTGTTTGCGGGGCCGGGATTTTTTCCGAGTAGCATGCGATTGCATGGCTGAACGTTCTCGCAGCTTCTTAATTCCTTTATTTTTGAAATAGATTCCCCGAGGGAAGAGCTGGGGACAGCTTCTTCGTCAGAGTCGCTTCCAAAGGTGATAATTTGCGATTCCTTGAAGTCGGCTATATGACAGTCGTCGGCGGCTCTTTTGCGCTCATATATTGCATTTTTCCGATCTCCACAAGCTTCACACCTGGCCCTGTCGAAGTGTTGCTTTTGAGCGACATACCCTTGCCACCAACAGTTGAAGGATTCGCAGTCTTCGGTAGAATGTATGATCTTCTGATGATATAAACAGAAGTTAGGGTGCATTTCTACCTCAGCGAGAGTATTTTCTTCAGAGGGCGGTAGCTTCATTCCTACTGACAGAGCTTTGGCGAACCTTTTCCTCGCCTTGAATTTGTTTTTATCCGCAGTGGATGACTTTTGATTTGACGGGAATACCTTGACTTTTTTCAGTATGGCCATTTCACGCTCTTGATTGGCTTTTGCTTTCAAATGAATTTCATTTAGGAAGACATCGATCAACTCATCTGATGGCTGTAGAATCTCTGGCTCAGGGTTCGCCATTGATTTCTCAGCGCAAGGAGCCTCCTCATCATCCGTCAGTGAATGAGAAATCACATGACAAGTCGCTACGTAGTCTTCGGATTCATCCAATAAGTTTTCTCCATCGTTTTCATCCTCGACGAAAGAACAAGTTGCCCCCGGCATGTCCGTTTTCTTTGGAGAGTGTGGCTGTGGTGGGTTTACCTTCCAGTTTTCCGACAGCGCGAACTTGCCTTGTAGGTACTGATCTTCGATCCATCCCTTAAAGACGAAACAATCCTCAATCGGGTGACTAACCGTTTGGTGGTAAGGGCAATAATTGGGATTATTAAGATCGCCTGGCTGCGACAGACGCTTTGGACTCGGCAGATTAATGAGTCTGTTGCGCACGGCCAGCTCGAACAGTCTTCTCGTTTTATTCTGAGGAAACGAGTAAGGACGTCCTAGCCTCTCTTCGAGGGATGGGCGTGGACGCACGTTGTTTTGGCGAACGACCGGTTTTGAGTTGCTCGACTGTTGTTGAGTATTGGCGACGACGATCACTTTCCCTTTTCCTTTCTCATCTCGGGAATCTGATTTTGGAGGAGACGGTCTATGGCCTATCTGATCCATTTGGGCTAATTTGTCAATCAAGGCCTGGAAGGTGGTCGGCCTGAAGAACATCATGAATTGTGAGATGGTCGCCTGCGGATCGAGAGTGCCCACAAACATGCCTACCGCAGGTGCCTCTTCTATGCGTTGTTCGCATTTCGACCATAGGTTCCGCCATCGTGTTGCGTATTGGACCCACGTTTCGCTTGGCCTTATCCTGGCATTTATCAGTGCTATTATCGGGGTGCGTTCACTAGCACTCGCGAATCTTTGTGTAAACAGCAACTCCATCTCCGCAAATGTTTTGACAGAGTCGTTAGGTAGCTCCGAATACCATTCAAATGCTGTTTCTGCTAAGCTGCCGACGAATTGGCGAAACAACAGTTTGTCATTGCCTCCAGTGTTGCCGCATAAGGCCCTGAATTGAGCGACATGCTGATGCGGATTCCCTGACCCTTTATATACGTGGAATTTAGGGATCGTATATCCCGGCGGGTAACTGATTTGGTCGTACCAGCTCGGATACGGTCGTCCGGTTCTAGCAATTTGCACAGCCGCTTCATTCGCCTGATGAACCCGGATCTGCTGAGCTATATATTCGTCCAGGTCAGCTTTGGAGATTGCCTCCTCCTTGGCTGTTGACAGAGCCGGTGGAGGATTTGACGTTTCTCGCCTGTCGTCTTCAAAGACGATCGGAGGATCTTCAGCAGGAGGGTCCGGCTGTAACATCATCCCTACCATATCTTGGAAGAGGAGCGCCATCTGTTTTATGTTAGCCGCTTATTCTGTGGCTTCTGTGTCCTTCTTTTTGAGGATTCTACGTAAGAAGTCAGCATCGGTCTCTTGTTCGTGACGCTGCTCTGATGATTCTTCCGAACTTTCTTTCGGTTCGGTAAGTGCAGCCATCACAGTCATCATTTCCTGAAACTTCTGTTGCTGCTCCTGGGCTTTCGTCACAGATCGGGTGAGCGGTCGGTGACCCGTCGAAGCACGGCTTTCTTCCTTTCCGCAAGCCATATAAACGGTGTGCACCACCATGCCCCCAGACTTGGGGCGTTTGTGTTCGGTGTCTTTGCGATTTGCCAAAGACACAGGGGCTTTTTGCGGCCTCCTTTTTTGAGTGATTGGAGTTAAGGGAGCCGTTGTAGTGGGCATCCAAGTAGCTTTTGTTTTTTGTGGCTTGACAGAGTAATCCTTCTCCTGCCGCACCTTCATCTTTCTCTGTCGATGAAGATGGTTTTCATTAATCACCGACTCCTGGACCTGTCGCCAGACTCTGTAAATTTTAGAGGACAGCCGTTGAGGGGGCTGTTCTATCTTTTTCTCTGGAGTACTCTTCGCAGCTGAAGGAGTTCGTTTCAACATTGCAGTAGAAGAGTTTCTGCGCACCGTATTCAGCAATTCAAAGCTGTTCCCGATTGGAACAGCAGTATCGATCCCCACCGTTGGAGCTAGAGGAGTAAATCCAGAGGGGAAGTTACCCCCAACCTTCCTCACTCGGCGCCAGTAGCGACGTCGGGCATGTCGTGCTGATGGAGTTGTTTCAGCTATAGGGGTGACCTCCCCATGCCCCATGTGTTGGTCAGAATATACTGGTACCAGCTTTTTAAAGATCGACGTCCGTTGAACGGGGACGGCCAACTTGTCAAAAGCGGACTTCTGAACATGGGAAGAAACCTTGGTGATTTTGCCAGGAACGGGAGTTGGAATGGCTATCCGCTTCGGGATAACGCCTTCTGGTATGGCAGGCTTCTTCGTGAGCCTGTTAGAGCTCTGGCCTAGTCCGTTAAAAACTGAAGCAGTGGAGTTGGACGACCCATTGTGAGGGGTCGCAGTAGTAGCAAGCCGATCGAATGCCGACTTTTTGGGAGCTTCTTGCGATATCATTGGGGCATTGAAGCTCATCGGTGGGATCATGGTCCCAAAGAACAGCCCAGTGGTGGCTTGAGTTACCTGTTCCACCGGCATAGCGAAGATGGAGGCCGCCTGAGGCCCATAAGTCACTCCTCCGGACGGGATGGAGCGAGAGTTGCAGTTGCAGGTAGTGCAGTTTGAAGCCATTGATCTTCTGTTTTCTGCACGGAGCAAGACACCAAATCTTAGTACCTCGAATCCACAGGCAACTACAGCAAACCGCGATTCGTTCGCGAACACGACATACGAAGTGTGGAGTGGAAAGAGGAAAAGGTCCCACCGGGCGTGCCAGAATCTGTTCCCCTCCGAACGGCGGCGTAGACTTTGGGCAGTCTCGCCTGAGATTCGGGGCAGATGCTATTTGGTTTTATCCGTCTACCTCTCCGAAGATGCCAAGTTGATTTATGGCACCGTGTATCGGAGGTTTAGACGGATGTGGCCGATGTAGCAGACTTCGTCAGATTCCCCCTCGCTTGAGGGGTTTTTGATTGTGGGGACGCTCTTCCCTGCAGGCGCAAGCCCCTGCAGTTAATTACGCTACCGCGTCGCGGTAACAACTTTCTCCTTCTCCAGAATTTCACTTCGTGTCGTGTGTGTTTGTTTTGTTTGTGGTTGCCCGTGGATTGTATATGGAGACTGAGTAATGTCGTCACTCGTAGGACGTGGATTAGTCCAAATCCGTATTTACTTAGATTTGGGTTTGGTGTTTTTAGTTTAAGGATGCGTTAGTCGCGTTGCGGCTAAGATCAACTTAAACGTTCGTTAAGGATACGTTAGTCCAGTTTGAGACTAAGATCAACTTAACGGGATCGTTTAGATCCGACAAAAGAGCGTTTGGGCTCTATTGTTCCAGTTTAGGGACGTGGTGGTCCATGTTCCAGTTTAGGGACGTGGTGGTCCATATTCCAATTTAAGGACGTGGTGGTCCGATATTAGTTTAGGGACGTTTCGGTCCGATATTAGTTTAGGGACGTTTCGGTCCGATATTAGTTTAGGGACGTTTCGGTCCGATATTAGTTTAAGGACGTTTCGGTCTAATATTAATGTGTGGTCGTCGGGACCCGTCACCTCTCTGACGTCGTTGAAGGATTACAACGATAGGTGTCAGAGTAGTTCGGAGATGTACCCTTGGACCGGTCGTAAATTGATTTAGGAGAACAATTTTGCTCAGTCGATTTAATTTAAGGACTTATGGCCGCGATTGGGCTAAGTCCAATTGGAAGCACTTTTATTTGTTATTGGTCTGTTAGATCTGTGCCATGGCTGTTTATTTATTTTGGGCTTTGCTCAAACAGAGTGTCAATTTAAATGGGGCTCTGCCCTTTTGTTGCTTTGCAATTTATTTAGGCCTGTTAGGTCTTTTTGACTTGGGCCTGGCCCTTTAAGTAATGCACTGCATTTGTGCAAAGCACTAAGAATCTTTTTAGATTAAAAACAGAAGTGCAAAGCACTTTTTGATCCTTTGATCTAAACAAGTTTTTCCTTGTTTCAGAGAACCAAAGATTCATAACAAGTGCAAGACACTATTTTTATTTTTATTTTATTTGTTTAATTATTTATTGAAGATCCATGATCTTGTTCTTAGATCACTAATCTGTTCATAAGAGAAATCTCTCTTCTTTCAAAGGTTTTTACCTTTTTTATTCTTGAGGAGTTCTTCAGAGTACTCCTTCTCTCTTTTTTTTAGAAAAAATGTTGATGCCTTTGAATTGAGGTCTGGGGTCCCTTTTATAGTGCCCATAAATTAGTTAAATTTGTTAAAAAGATCTTTCTCTGAGTGATTTGGGGAATTTTCCCCACCGTTGGATCTTTGATCCAAAGGTCTCTGTTTTACAGAAGGAAATCTTCTTGTTTTTAACAAGAACAGAAAAGATTTATTCTGTTTTGCGCAACTCCCTTAGCGCGTGACACGTGTCGCGCAGCTGCGCCTGCGTAGCTGCGCCTGCGCACCTGCGTAGACACGTGTCGCGCAGCGCAGCGCTTGCGCACCTGTACAAGCGCAACTGCGCAGACACGTGTCAGAGCAGCACTCGCACAGCTGCACAGGCGCGTGTCGCGCAGCGCAGCTCTCGCGCAGCTGCGCAGACGCGTGTCGCGCAGCGCAGCGCTTGCGCAGCTGAAAGTTGTTTCTTTTACTTTTAGTTTTAAAAAAGCCCTGCTCTGATTGGACGTACCGCCTTGGGCGTTGCGCTGTCGTATCAACTTCTGACATGTGGCGCGCTGCGCACGGTATTTGAAGCGTTGCTTCAAAATTCAAAATTTGAATTTTTTTGAAATTTAAACAGAGCCTTGCTCTGATTGGGGAAACATCTACAATGTCACAAGTTGGATTCATTCGTACCTGAATTCTTCCTCTTGCGTGTGTTTTGTACATTGAGAACTGTATTCTGATTTAGAACGTAGATATCATTACACAGTGTACCTTCTGCAACCTGTACCTTATGAAGGTAGATGTTTATGATATTTCTATCAAGAACAAAGTTATATCCATCTTTATCTAGTAAAGAAACTGATATGATGTTGCAAACCATGGAAGGTACATAGTAGCAATCGTTCAAAATCATAGTATTGCCATTTGGCAACACTTGGTGATATTCACCGACGGCTGCAGCATTAACTTGTGCTCCGTTCGCTACTCTGAGCGACATATCACCAGGTACAACTCTCCTACTTTTTCTCAGTCCCTGCAATAAATTACAGATAAGAGATCCTGATCCGGTATCAAGTACCCAGGAGGTAGGGCTGACCGTAAAGCAGTTCTCAATTACAAGAACACCTGAAGTAGATGCAAAACCATACTTCTTCTTCAACTGGGTATCCTTGGAATCCATACAATCCTCTTTCCCTTGCTCATACTTATGACTGTTGTCGTAAGTTAGAGCCGAACCAACGTTCCCCAGCCCCGAATAAGAATTCAGATCGGTCAAGCGATACATTTTATTATCTTGATTAGGGCGTGAAAATGGCTGCTTCCTGGAGAGAGAGAAAAGAAACACTCAGCGTGCGCTCTTGCAAGATTAGATTGGTTTATTAATTTATTTAACCAGGATGGCTCCCACTGTTTCCTCAAATTCTTCTTCAAACCTTAAAAGAAAGAACTAGTCAGGATTAATCGCACGTCAAAATACTTGCTTAACCTTTCAGCCAAGCTGGTGTTGGTACTTCGAGGGAGGTTTTCCAACACTTTCGCGAAGTTCTTTAATTAAATAACCTCTTTTCCCTGGAGGCGTAGCCCCGCTAACACCGTTCTAAACACCTACTTAGTTTATAGCATTGATTGTTAAGCGAAATATTCTCCCGAGAGTAATCCAACTCATCAGTGGGATTGGGATCCAACTATCATCGTGTAATGACCTAGATGGAATCCACTCTAGTTACTACACTCCAGAAGGTATGATAAATCTGCAAGTTTCAGTTTCTTTAGAAACTCCCGATGTGGTTTTTACCCCTAACGGTTTATGACCTTGACTAGGTCAACAAACCATAAACCGTTAGTCAAGTTCTTCCCGTCATTATCCTGATTGCATTAGACCCACCCGTACGTGCCCTTGACTAGGTCAACAAGGCCGCACGACTGTCCTAACCAATCCCATTTGCAATGCACAGAAAAATATTATCTAGCTACCGTCCACTACGCCTTGACTAGATCAACAAACGCAGCACGAATACTAAATAATACCAATCCGAAATGACGGAGGGCTACGGCTGGGTTTTGGCGAAAAACCCGTTAACGTAATGAACTTGATATAGTTGAAGGAACATTATTGCCTTTTTGAAAATACAGTGGCGAAAACTTTTGCTAAAGAGGTCACTCCCCGTGAAGGGATCTCGGCTCTTTCCTCGTCGAATGAGGTGCAGGATATTCCAAACTGAATACCTCGATGCAAAGCAAGAATAATCGACTATAGTGAAGTTATTACCCTGACGCAAACTTTTTATCCAAGGGGTCACTCCCGATGAAGGGATCTCGGCCCTTGCCTCGTCGAATGAGGTGCTGGGCATTCATAACCGAATACCTCTATGCAAAACAAAAGAGAATGTCCTTGCAATAACAGTTTTTTGAAAATTGTTCCAACAACGTCTTTTAGGTTTGTTTTCTTGCATTAATTTAATGCGTCCCATCAATTAATCCTACCATTGCAGAAAACAATGAAAATATGACGTACGCTTATGCCATCCGCATTCGCCACGGGGTCCCGTCATCACCCGTTAGGTTACTTAACTAACGACAGAGCGGGGGCTAGACTAGCGCGGATGCAAAACATAAGCAACGCCTAAATAGATATCATATAGATATATACACATTCGTCAGATGCAATGATAGCCATTCCAGATCACAGATGAACACATTGGATATACAAGGAATCCGCATTCCGTACGAGCCTGTAACGAAGAGCGGATTACATGGTCGCGATGAATAGCCAAAACCCCACCATAGACCCCTACGGGTGCGGCAAACTACCCGCCAAGTACCCGAAGCAAAGCAACCTCCCTCAACGCCGTGAGTAGGCCACTCGGCACTTCGAGGTACCCGGTAGTTTGTGCACCCTACCTTGGGTCTATCCTAGGAGCAAAAACAGTAAAAGAAATTATACAATGATGGCTACAACCCCATCCCGGTTGTGCGGCCAAATAAATAATATTACATCAATTTACATATTACATGAATTGAAAGATAAAGAAAACTCTCATCTCACAACCCCCCGGCTATTCATCCGCGACAATCCAACGAATTCATATACACAAACCATCAACATTACAGATCACAGATATGCACAACCCCCACTAATCGACGTATAGCGATTAGCCGACGTTCAGTGCATATATCACATCACAGATATAACCCATTAGCCAAAGTCTAGAGAAGTTCGATCAAAATACGGATTTGTAACCACCCCAAAAACAAATTTGTTTTCTGGAAAATCTGGGCAGAAACAACATATACTAAAAATCCCAAAACATCCAAATAAGAACACTGCACAAAACCCGGTCCACGGCCGAGTCAACTCGGCCGCGGTTCCGCGGCAGGAAGCATGTTCTTGCCGCGGATCCACGGCGCTTTGACCGAGTCACTGGATCGTTTTTGTTCTGTGTTTTTACAAAACCCTGAGCCGATTTTTCATGTATGTTAAATCATTTTTAGAGCAGTATAAAAAATCGGCAGAAACATGGTTTTTCCGGACGTGTTTTGCGATTTTTGTCCGATCGAAATTCTAGATACTTTGCTAACATGCTAGTTTGTGTTTAGCTAGTTTCTGATACCACTGTTAGGTCCACGTTACCCACCCCGGTTCTTTCGGGGAGGCGGAATAAGCAAAACGAATTTTTTTCCCTAGCTAGGTAACATGGACCGTTTCATGAAGGATCGTTGCTAAACAAAACTAACATAAAATCTACAAGTTTTAACAACTATGTAGAATGGTTATACCTAGCCTTGAACTCCTTCTCTTCTTGTTGTTCTCTTCCTTACTTGCTCCTTGTAGTAGTTTGTACGGCTCCTCGTCGTCGTCTCCTCTTTCGCGAAGATAGATCCACCCAAGGGTTCGAACTTGAGCTCCTATCTCAACCTAGAGGTAAATAAGGTGCTTGGTTTGCTAAACCTAGAACCCTAGAAAGAGTAGAGAGTAGTCTTGGTGTTTTATCTCAAAGGAAAAATGGTTCTCAACTCATGAGAAGGAATTTCCTTGAGCTAGAGGATGAAGGAGAGCAATGGATGATAGAGAAGATGCAAGTAAGAATGATACAATTTACAACCATGCTCTCATAATTTAGAAAAATGATAATAATAATAATAATTAACAATTTATGATGGTGAGTTGATGAATGACCATTATCATTTCATTCATTAAATGCTTTTGCAAAGAATAAGAAGCATCTTTGAAAACAAATGATGATGGTCAACAAGTCTACTTTGGTCAACCGGTCAACGAAGTCAACAAAAGTCAAGAATTCAACTCAACCATGGCACAAAAATGTTAACTAATATTATTAATTATATTTCCTATTCTCATTAGGGTTTGGAAAAAGACAACAGTCAACTGTGCATACACACACGTACCATAACCCTAATGAGAATCCTCTGCCTCTGCCCCAGTCAACTGTGCATACACACCCGCATCCGTGATCCGAGGAACACGAATACAATGAGATAAAACCAACCCCAAAACATAAACTAGGATCTGGCTTAAACCAAAGCCCACTAGTAATAACTGTCCGGTCACCAAAAGTGCACAAGTGCACGGATGTGAATGAACCCTGTCGCAAAACCATGCGACCTCTACTCTGTTTTGCCCAAAGGCGAATAACCCTCTGTGTGAGACTCTAAAGACTCGACACTACGCTGGCAGTGGGGTTAACCACAGACCGCAAGCGGCACTAGCTGTACGTAACGGTCCCCAGGTAGATGCCGATAAGAAGACTGATGAGGTGAACCCATCCGAACTCCTACTGAGCCTGTATGTGACAATCTCCGTACAGTCCGGTCTGTTCATCTAAGAACATCGCATGGCGGGCCTAGGGGGGCGGTAAACGTCAGTCCCCTACTAGCGGTACAAGTCGTGCCGGAGTGTAGCCCAGAACATCTGAGATAACACTAGAAACCTACCAGTCTATCTCGCTTGCCCTGGCCAGGGACTTTGTGTAATGGCTCTCCTAGACACAGTGCGATATCAACCCCCAATACCGGGAAAGACGAATCCTGTCTAACCGTCACTGCCTCCAAGTGCTTCGGGACTGCACCCAACTACTACCTGTTTGCACGACTCAGTAGAGCCGTGGTAGGGTAGTAATCTAAGAATAGTGGGAACACACTCGAGGCGAAATGACAGTGTCAAGTCAACGGACTAAGCTGTACTCATGTCACCTGGGAACTGTTAACTGACGATAGGTATAATACCAACCAACAGTTCCCAACGAGTTCTGTCCAGTGTACTCGTAACCTAACGAGCACCTGCATACTATCTCCAGTACGACGTACTGATGGCTGTGGGACAGACCATCTCCCCCGCTGGGAAGAGAAGCGTATGCACTAGTCTACTCTGGAGTATCGATGCCCTGTCTCGATAATCCTACGACTAGGGACTAAAATAAGGATGTGCTTATAGACTACCCAGCCCCCACTAGTGTGATCGCCATCACAACGCTGGTAGTCAAGCAAAAATCCTAAGGGCTCTACTAATATGTTTTTAGCGATATGTTAAAAGAAATATATACACATATTAAGATAGAAACAAACCAAGTAGCATACTACTATATCGAGCAAGACTGTCGCAAAACCATATATATCCCAAGCCTCCAAAATGTATTATACAAACCCGTACTATACAATAATGGCCTCTAGGGCATGCAAATCTAACAATCGACCCGTGCTCAACCGGCTTGCTGCGAAGCGACACTGTCTTGATCACAGTTAAACTTTAGAACTCTTAAAACTCGACACGCCAAAAGAGTGCGATCATATACGCATGGTGAATGGCCCTTCCGGCCAATAAACGGCCGATTCCTTAAGAAATACTATGCCTGATGAGTCACAGCCCAGGTTAATGATAGATGACGACGCTTGTGTCCGCTCGCTGTCTTCCTGAGTACCAAACTCTGTAAGTGCTATCCGGCAAAACTTCGCCGCAGAAACTAACATGGACTGTAATGTCCTTAAATAAGCTATGGACCGTAATGTCCTTAAACTAACAATGGAACGTAATGTCCTTAAACTAGCTACGGACCGCAAAGTCCTAAAACTAACAATGGACCGCAATGTCCTGAAACTAGCTACGGACCGAAACGTCTATAAACTACTACGAACCGCGGCTTCCTTAGGCTAACGCGACAAAAAAAAAAACGGTGCGTTCATAAGCGAAATGGGCACGGATGAAAACTCGAAAGGGCTCCGTAAGTAAAAATAGCAGGGCTACTGGTGAGTTTGTGAAAACCCGAAAGGGCGCATACTCGTAAAAGAAATTTCTGTGCACTTGCAGGGTCCTCTCGACCTTCTAAGGAGAAAATACTCGCGTGGGATCCTTACGACTCACAAGGGGGCAAAACACTTAGGAATCCCCACGATCCCTAAGGAGAAATTACACTTATGAGATCCTCACGACTTGTAAAGAGAATTCTCCCCTATGAGACCCTCACGGCTCACAGGATTCAAAAGTCTTAAGATACAGGGAACTGAACATGTTCTTAAGCCATCATGTCCCCCAAACTGCCCTACAGGCGTTCAATACTGACCTTTGTATACAATCCACGGGCATAAATAAACGTTTCCCCCACCAAGTTCCACCAATGGCATGAAATGTCCTCATGTGGTGAACGACACTTGTAAGTCCTCTCGACTTATAAGGAGGAAATACTCATGTGAGATCCTTACGACTTACAATAGAAGATATCGCTTAGGAATCCTCACGATTCTTAAGGAGAAAATACACCTATGAGATCCTCATGACTCGTAGGGAGAAAACCCTTTGTGAGACCTTTACGGCTCATAAAGTCAAAAACCTTAGTCGGTAGGATTCTAACCCTGTTTGCTAAGCCACCTTTGTTCAAGTTAATAAGGGCAGATGATAATTCGCTTCTGGAAATATCCCAGTTGTAGCGATGCTGATGCCTAAATCAGTAACAAATTCCAAGTCCTTTCACGGCAAGTGCTGATTCGCTCCTGGCAATATTCCAGTCGCAGCGATACTGATGCTAAGATTGGTATCAGATCTCAAGTTCCATATTCGCAGCAAAAAACCAGCGAGCCAAAATGTAACATTTCAGAAAAATAAAATATTATTTTTGGAAAATTAAATAATTAAAATAATAAATATTAAGAGTATTTTAATGAATGAAGATTAGTTTTAATGTCATTGTTTGATTATATACTAATAGATTGGAAAAATATTGGAAAATTAAATTGAATGCTGAATTTTAAAGAATTTATGAGATTTAGACATTTTACGAATTTTTATATAATATATTATATACAAGTTCATGTCTAAGTTAGATTTTTAATCACTAATTATGCATTTATCATGTTTATGCATATGACATGCACCATGTCACATTTCTAACACTTGTTATATTTTTGAAAATTTGGTTTAAATCCTTAATTGTGCATGACATGTTGTTTTTCTTTTATTATATATTTGGGGTTTTAAAAGAAAAAGGAAAACAAAAAGAAAAGAAAAAAAATTAAAGAATGAGGTATGGGCAAGAGAGAGAGAGAGAGGGTGAGGGGTCAAGTGAACCATGCCTCTTTGTTCCTTCATTCTCTCCTTCATCTTTCTCCTTCCTCATGGCTACCCTCTCCCTCCACCATCTCTACCTCCTCATAATACCCACATTTGCACATCAAAACATTTCCTTCCTTTCATTAAAAATGTTCACAAGCCCACTACATGCATGAGGAACCAAGAAAGTTTGGATTTTGAGCACTTGGGGCAACTCAAGAATTTCTTGAGTTGCCAAATGAGGTAATTTTTTCACATTAAGTGTAGTATTTGATTTCCCTTAGCTTCCATTCTAGTTTAGAATCGATTTAGCAAGGTTTAGTGGTCTTGGAAAATTTCAAGATCGAGTTTAGGGAGTTCTTGAGTTGAGATGGTGCAATTGAGAGTAATTGGTGACCACAAACTCCTTTAGTGATAATCTTATAGACCAAAACAGAAGCAAAATCAAAAGTGGAGATTTGATATCGAAATATCGGTTTTGTGAGAAATTGAGGCCTACAGGGAATCTGGAGTGATCCGAGACCATTACTGGTAAAACAAGGAACACCATTAACCTAGATTGAGCACTAGGAGGCCACCCTGCAAAGACGAACCCATTCCGAGCATCCCAAACCAACCAGGCCGGTTTTCATGGGCATGTGTCCCGCTACATTTTGGAATTTGGTTCTAGGATTTTTTCTGTAGCTCATATACCTCCTATACTACACCTCAGTACTGCTAGTTTAACCTAATTTCACCTGAACTAAAATCTGGGACCAGTTTTCTAAGTTGATGTTTACGTTTTGTGGATTTTAATGACTTAAGTTTTGATAATTGTGTTTTGTATCGGTCACTTGATATTTGTACGTCGATATCGGGTGTTGTTTGGTTGATTTGCGTGAGTAGACCATAGGTTTTAACCTATGTGTGATTCGCGGGTTGTTTTGGTTTTGAATTGGACGTTTTGATGCGATATGATATATGTGATATGTAGGTACCCTCGCGTGGACTTCGGATAACAAGGAGGAGCATGGCGACATCGACTTTGGCAAGCAAGGATCAATGTGAGTAGACGTATATCTACGGGGGATGTCGGGTGGATGGCGTATAGCACCCCCACAGTTTCGTAGTGTAATATACGAATATGTTATATATATATAAATATGTGTAATGTGAGACTAAATGATTATCAAGATAGGCTTTAGGTGTTCACGGGTTAGTTTTAGTGTAATTTGAAGATAGTGCTTATTGTATAGTTTCTTAGTCGCGAACCCTAGAGTATAGGTGCGCGCACATACACATGCACACATGTTTGGGTGTATATGATATATGTATATATATATATATGTATGTGGATGTGTTGCTATATATATACATATACGTATACACGTATGTTGAGGATAGTATATGATACTTGGAGATGAGTCGATGTGATTGAGTATGATGCCGTGAGATCGGTGATGTGACTTGGGTCGTATTATGAGATACGACATGATATTATAGCGGATCGTTGGGCGATGTGTTTTCATACACATGCGTATATATATATGGTTGATGGTATCGGAATGTACTAGAGTTTAGATCAGTACCCCTAATTCAGAATATGATGATAATGATACCAGATAAGTAATGTGTTATATGTGATAATTGACCCGTACCCCGATTTGGGATGCCGTACGAAGGATTTTTCCGTACGATGTATAGATATGATGATTGATCTGCACTCTCGACTCAAGGATGTCGTATTATATATTTTATCGTACATGACGCTATTGAGGTGGGATCACCGACTACTAGATATATCGACTCAGACTTAGGTGGATTTCCTTGTCCTTTTGGTTAGTCTCTTAGCTTGTCCTGTAGTTTACTTAGTAGATGTTAAATTTGGCCTCGAGTCATACTTATTTCCAAAACTAACGAATCGTGTGTATTTTAAAGACAGGCCAAGGGATACTACGTATATTTCAAAGGACATTCCTTTTCTTAAAAACACCGTAGCCCCTATTTTGTAAACACCACGATTCGTGCTATTTTAAATGCCAAAACTGTATGACTCGTATATATAATGTATATTCTTTCTGTTCATATCACGTTGCATGCTTAATTGTGTTTTCGTTAATTATTATGAACCCATGCTGTCAGGACACCAGCACCATTACCGATGATGCGTATGTCCACGAACACTTGCTTGCCGGCTCACACACATCATCATCGGTAATTTCCATGACACATACACTTTAGAAGTATTACTTCGTTGACATGACATGCTAGCTGATAGTTCCAAAATGTTATTGCTTTTATATGCTAGTTTAATTATTGCATTCCTTGCTTGGTATCCGATGCATTCATATATTCATTTGTCATGCAATATTATGGGGCTTTATGTCGATAATTCACTGTTATTTACTCTTGAGATTGGGATTTCGGATTTCCATGATTCTGGATTTGGAGAAATCGCAAAAATTTTATAAATTCATTATCATTTTTAAAGATAGAAATTGCGGTTTTCTCGTGATATGATGTGAGATGTGTCCACCATGAGTTTTCTCGGCTCTTGAGCGATATCATACACCCAATTCGATGAGGAGGAGGAACTGTCTGCGGGTGCATGATGGACCCGGTGCGGTACCCCGGGGCAAGATGTTCGCAGATGATGGCGTTGAGCCTGGCAGGGGAGCACTACCGACCGGTTATTTATGACGTGGCGGATATCTAGAGGATATCGACGTAGTCGTGAGATATGATGATTTGGGCCGGTCCGGATTGCCGGAGCCCGAGATATTGAGATTTGATTATATGGGCTAGTCCGGATTGCCAGATATTGAGACATTGCGACATTGAGATATTTAGATATATGTTTTGTGACGATGCTGGACACGGATTCTCTGTCTATTTCATTGATGATACTTCAGTTTTTATACACAAATCTCACTGAGATATGAAAACAGTTTTCTCAAACAAAATGTATTCTGTTTTCATGCATTCATACATCATATATATGATATGTTGTTACCTGAGGCACTGACACGAGCACTTGGTATTACACTTATGTATAGATGTTTACCCTTGTCATTATTTTAGATGCTTCAGGTTATATATTATCAGGATATTATTGTATGACCTAGGATAGAGTCATACATGCGATTTCTTCTTGGTGATGTTTTCTACTCACGAGTTGGCAACTCACCCCGTTGTGCCACAGTTTCTTGCAGGTTTTGCCGTACAGGTTTCGTTGCGGCTTGCTGGCACACTACTTCATTCCGGATGATTGCTTTAGTAGGTGGGTTCACTCGTGACCACCGTTGTATCTGTATTTATATTCAGTTGTATCTAGTAACTCCATCAACCAGACTTGTATTATTGATAGACTTAGAAGACCAGTATATATTTTTCGACCTTAGAGTCGCGCTTGTATTATGACGGTTTTCTGGTAGATATTGGTTTTCTTCTGATTTTTGATCCTCGCCCTTCGGCGTTGTATATTATATTGCTTGCGTGGTTGTGTCCGCCAATTGGCGAAGAGCTAGCTCCCGCTTGGGGATGCCTTTATTCATTATGTATATTATTCATGTTTGTACCCGTTTGGGGCCAGTATTTACAAAGGAGACTCTGCCGAAATTTTTGGGAAAATTTGTTGTTGCTTTTAAATGTTTAATGCCATTTATTTTATTTAAACCACTTGCTTTAAACAAGTTTTCCTTCACGTCTTATTTAAAATGGTTTAGATTTTTGGGCTTTTGGATTACTTGAATTAGGTGGGGTCCTATAGACTTCACATGATTCAAGTGCCAGTCACGTGCTATTTTGGGTCATGAAAAAGTTGGTACCAAAGCGCTAGGTTTAACCTTGGTTCGTGTCTAGGTTTGACTATGCAGAGTCTACGGCGTATATCTATATATATTCGAAACCTAGGCTTGACCTTACGGAACTTAGACTTGGTCGAGGGGGTATTAGACCCGAACTTTCGTCGCGTAGGTTGACCTTGGTTGATGGAGTAGGTGACTTAAGTAGAGTGACGTACCGTGTGTATATTCCGTGGCATACTTACGATACGCTACTCCGCTTAAGAAGCCTTAGGATGTATATTTCTTTGCATAATATTATATTCATTCCTATGATCTATCCTCATCTATATCGGTTGGTGGTTTTGTTACCACGATTGCACGGGAAGAGAGAGCTGCGGCTAGAGTTGCGGTCAGCATGAGCTCGTTTTGGACGAGGACTGACCAGGGCATAATTCTGGTGACACACGATTGCATAGATGTGTCGTTTTATTGTGTTTTTCACGCTATGAGCGTTTGATGGATTGATTTTACTAAAATTTCTCGAACGTGCAGATCAGCACCAGAGGATTGGGCCACTGCTAGATGCCGGCTAGAATGTGATGACCGTTAATGTATCGTCTATTCTTGAGGATCGAGGCATTGTTTAGCGTGCGGACGAATGAGCTAGCGTTGCTGTGACTGATAAGATATCTCCCCAGATGCTTGAAGCTAATGCAGCACGAGTTGTACTTAGAGATGTGATAGAAGATCGCTAGTCACCCAAGGATGAATGACTAGGACATGTGGTTCGTTGCATACCCCGATGCGAGATCATCAGATTGATTGATTCCAACTAGAAGAGACTTCACGCAGGTACGTTGAGAGTCGATAGAAACGAACGAATGCCAGAAACCCATTTTTCCAAGTTTAAGGTATTCGGAAAAACATGCAAGTAATTCTGTGGACCCTCTAGAAGAATGAAACCCTAACTCGACATAATGACCATGGAACCGCTTTTGAACCTTAGGGTTTGCGGCAGTTTTGCGGTGCCATTAATAAGGCTTGGGTTTGCCCTTCTACGGCTGGTCCATAGGTACTGTGGCATGTAATGGATATTATTAAATTGTGCTTAAGTGTTGAGTTCTCGGGGAATTATAGGACTTTGATGAATCGATCGAAAAGTTCGACGTCGTCTAGATATCTTGTGATGGGATACATTACTTAGGAGACTCTAGATATAAGTATAGCCGTTGTAGCGCAGTCCATACAGCTACGAAGAGACGAGTCCGAATCAGTCGACATTAGAGAAAAGTGGAGTAAGAGGTTCATACGAGATTTTGACGAGAGGGCGTTCCACTCCGTTGACATCAGAGATGTGATACGTACGCAGAGGCGCTAAATATGGATATACATTTTTGAAGGAGTCGTAATGAGTTTGCAGCTGTTCCGGAACAAGAAATAGATTTAGTAAGGGGTGATAACTTCCGGACAGTTCAGAAAAAACGAGATTGGGAGAGACCCCGACAAGATCTTTCTGGAATAATACACGAGAAGACTTGGACCCAGGATCGGTCGTATTAAGCACACCCAGTAGGCCAGAGTTCGGCATCATCGACGAGCCATGTTATGAGTGACCATGATAGTTGGCCAGAGATCTTTAGAGGATGTGCCAGAGCGGAACTGTTTCCGTCATCATTTCCATATCGGGCCGTTGAGCCGAGGAGCTATGTAACTAGCAATTCACAGTGAGAGACGAGAGCCTAAAGGGAACCAGACGCCAGGCTATGAAAAGGAGGCAAGTAGATATCTTGCTCTGCTAATTTTGGATGCACCGACACCTTCTCGATTTTGAAGGAAGGACATATCGACGACAGTGTTTACAATTTGCGACTTGGTGATTCGAATATCACGTGTCCGTTATTTTGGATTTCGGTATTTTGGGCGATTTATTTGCATGATTGAGTTTTTGTGCACTACAGTTGCACTCGATTACGATTCGATATCATTCGAGATGTTTGATTTTGATTTCATGCCTATGTTATGCATGTGATTTGACTTGTGCCTTCGGTGTAGTTTTCATGTACTTTTAGTACTTTGATTCGATTTTGTGCATGCTGATGCACGCGGTTGTGAGATTATATACTACGGTATACCTGATTTGGGTTGACGTATGTTGTATACCGTCGATTTCGATTGTGATATTCGATATTTGTTTTGTGCATCCTGTGCACTTGATTTGGATTCTTGCGCATACTTGACGCGCTTGATGCGATTTTGGTGCACGCCAGATGCACTAAATTGGGATTCTTCGTGCATATCAGATGCACCCGATATTGTGGTCAGGCACACTCGTTGCCCTTGACAGGTGTTTTCGTGCACACCCGTTGCACTTAGATTTTGTTTCTGTGCACAGGTATGACACATTCATTGATTTCGATTTCTGTACGCATCAGACGCACGTGGCATTATTACATGTACTATTGAGTACGATTTCTTTTGAGCAGTACGTTTTTTATGATATTACTATTTGGTTTAGTAATTGAGCAGGACTAGTTAGAGGACAGTACCTGAATATATTTTTGCTTGCATCGATAGTTACCGAAGGGATTTCAAAAAAAAAGGGAGCTATAGTCTCAGTATTTACCTACGCGTCTGAGATGACACGAAACATTTTACAAGGAAACCCTTCTATATTATTTTCAAAACGGCAGGACGTGTATGTTAAACAAGGGATATATATATATATATATATATGTATATAGTTATTTTCTTACAATAAACGTCCGCTACCTGTGCCGTGATACGTGCATCGCATAGCGACTTGAAAAAAGTTTGGCATGCATTTCTTTCAGATGTTTTAACGAGTTTACAACGATGCGTACTATGTACATATTATAGTCTTGAGTATATCATGTTGGTTTTCGTATTAGATCTTGACATCGGTATCTTCACCCTAACTCCGATGATTGCGTGATGATTACGGAGTTTTGATTTTGAGTTATATACTCGTTTTCATGCGCATGTATTGCGCTACGATATGTTTTATGTATGTATGATTTCGGAGCCCCGACGATTGATCATTTTACTGAAATGTTTTAGTATTTGAGGGGTTTAAATTTAAATTCGGGGATCGAATTTATTTGAGGGGGAAGACTGTAACATTTCAGAAAAATAAAATATTATTTTTGGGAAATTAAATAATTAAAATAATAAATATTAAGAGTATTTTAATGAATGGAGATTAGTTTTAATGTCATGGTTTGATTATATACCAATAGATTGGAAAAGTATTGGAAAATTACATTGGATGTTGAATTTTAAAGAATTTGTAAGATTTAGACATTTTACGAATTTTTATATAATTTATTATATACAAGTTCATGTCTAAACTTGATTTTTAATCACTAATTTTGCATTTATCATGTTTATGCATATGACATGCACCATGTCACATTTCTAACACTTGTTACATTTTTGAAAATTTGGTTTAAATCCTTAATTGTGCATGGCATGTTGTTTTTCTTTTATTATATATTTATGGTTTTGGGTTTTAAAAGAAAAAGGAAAACAAAAAGAAAAGAAAAAAAATTAAAGAATGTGGTATGGGCAAGAGAGAGAGAGAGATGGGGAGGGGTCAAGTGAACCATGCCTCTTTGTTCCTTCATTCTCTCCTTCATCTTTCTCCTTCCTCTTGGCTATCCTCTCCCTCGACCATCTCTACCTCCTCATAATACCCACATTTTCACATCAAAACATTTCCTTCCTTTCATTAAAAATGTTCACAAGCCCACTACATGCATGGGGAACCAAGAAAGTTTGGATTTTGAGCACTTGGGGTAACTCAAGAATTTCTTGAGTTGCCAAATGAGGTAATTCTTTCACATTAAGTGTAGTATTTGATTTCCCTTAGCTTCCATTCTAATTTAGAATCGATTTAGCAAGGTTTAGTGGTCTTGGAAAATTTCAAGATCGAGTTTAGGGAGTTCTTGAGTTGAGATGGTGCAATTGAGAGTAATTGGTGACCACAAACTCCTTTAGTGATAATCTTATAGACCAAAACAGAAGCAAAATCAAAAGTGGAGATTTGATATCGAAATATCGGTTTTGTGAGAAATTGAGGCCTACAGGGAATCTGGAGTGATCCGAGACCATTACTGGAAAAACAAGGAACACCATTAACCTAGATTGAGCACTAGGAGGCCACCGTGCAAAGACGAACCCATTCCGAGCATCCCAAACTAAGAAGGCCGGTTTTCATGGGCATGTGGCCGGCCATATTGTGGAATTTGGTTCTAGGATTTGTTCTGTAGCTCATATACCTCCTATACTACACCCCAGTACTGCTAGTTTAACCTAATTTCACCTGAACTAAAATCTGGGACCAATTTTCTAAGTTGCTGTTTACGTTTTGTGGATTTTAATGACTTAAGTTTTGATAATTGTGTTTTTTATCGATCAGTTGATGTTTGTACATCGATATCGGGTGTTGTTTGGTTGATTTGCGTGAGTAGACTATAAGTTTTAACCTATGTGTGATTCACGGGTTGTTTTGGTTTTGAATTGGACGTTTTGATGCGATATGATATATGTGATATGTAGGTACCCTCGCGTGGACTTCGGATAACAAGGAGGAGCATGGAGACGTCGACTTCGGCAAGAAAGGATCAAGGTGAGTGGACGTATATCTACGGGGGATGTCGGGTGGATGGCGTATAGCACCCCCGCAGTTTCGTAGTGTAATATACGAATAGGTTATATATATATAAATATGTGTACTGTGAGACTAAATGATTATCAAGATAGGCTTTAGGTGTTCACGGGTTAGTTTTAGTGTAATTTGAAGATTGTGCTTATTGTATAGTTTCTTAGTCGCGAACCCTAGAGTATAGGTGCGCGCGCACACACATGCATACACGGGTTATATTTGGGTGTATATGATATGTGTGGATATATATATGTATGTAGATGTGTTGCTATATATATATATATACATATACGTATACACGTATGATGAGGATAGTATATGATACTTGGAGATGAGTCAATGTGATTGGGTATGATGCCGTGAGATCGGTGATGTGACTTGGGTCGTATTATGAGATACGACATGATATTATAGCGGATCGTTGGGCGATGTGTTTTCATACACACGCGAATATATATATGGTTGATGGTATCGGAATGTACTAGACTTTAGATCAATACCCCTAATTCAGAATATGATGATAATGATACCAGATAAGTAATGTTTTATATGTGATAATTGACCCGTACCCTACTTTGGGATGCTGTACGATGGATTTTTCCGTACGATGTATAGATATGATGATTGATCCGCACTCTCGACTCGAGAATGTCGTATTATATATTTTATCGTACGTGACGCTATTGAGGCGGGATCACCGACTACTAGATATACCGACTCAAACTTAGGTGGATTTTCTTACCCCTTTGGTTAGTCTCTTAGCTTGTCCTATAGTTTACTTAGTAGATGTTAGATTTGGGCTCGAGTCATACTTATTTCCAAAACTAACGAATCGTGCGTATTTTAAAGACAGGCCAAGGGATACTACGGATATTTCAAAGGACGTACCTTTTCTTAAAAACACCGTAGCCCCTATTTTCTAAACACCACGATTTGTGCTATTTCAAATGCCAAAACTGTATGACTCGTATATTTAATGTATATTCTTGCTGTTCGTATCGCGTTGCATGCTTAATTGTGTTTTTGTTAATTATTATGAACCCATGCTGTCAGGACACCAGTACCATTATCTATGATGAGGATATCCACGAATACTTGCTTGCCGGCTCACACACATCATCATCGGTAATTGCCATGACACTTACACTTTAGAAGTATTAATTCATTGACATGATTTGCTAGCTGATAGTTCCAATATGTTATTGCTTTTATGTGCTAGTTTAATTATTGCATTCCATGCTTGGTATCCGATGCATTTATATATTCATTTGTCATGCAATATTATGGGGCTTTATGCCGGTAATTCACTGTTATTTACTCTTGAGATTGGGATTTCGGATTTCCATGAGATTTCTGGATTTGGAGAAACCGCAAAGATTTTATAAACTCATTATCATTTTAAAGATAGAAATTGCGGTTTTCTCATGATATGATATGAGATGTGTCCACCATGAGTTTTCTCGGCTCTTGAGCGATATCATACACCCAATTCGAGGAGGAGGAGGAACAGTCTGCGGGTGCATGGTGGACCCAGTGCGGTACCACAGGACAAGATGGTCGCAGATGATGGCGTTGAGCCTGGCAGGGGAGTACTACCGACTGGTTATTTGTGACACGGCGGATATACGGAGGATATCGACGTAGTCGCGAGATTTGATGATTTGGGCCAGTCCGGATTGCCGGAGCCAGTCCGGATTGCCGGAGCCCGAGATATTGAGATTTGATTATATGGGCCAGTCCGGATTTCCAGATATTGAGACATTGCGACATTGAGATATTCAGATATTTGTTTTGTGTCGATGCTGGACGCGGATTCTCTGTCTATTTCATTGATGATACTTCAGTTTTTATACACAAATCTCACTGAGATATGAAAACAGTTTTCTCAAACAAAATGTATTCTGTTTTCATGCATTCATACATCATATATATGATATGTTGTTACCTGAGACACTGACACGAGCACTTGGTATTACACTTATGTATAAATGTTTACCCTTGTCATTATTTTAGATGCTTCAGGTTATATATTATCAGGATATTATTGTATGACCTAGGATAGAGTCATACATGCGATTTCTTCTCGGTGATGTTTTCTACTCACGAGTTGGCAACTTATCCCCGTTGTGCCACTGTTTCTTGCAGGTTTTGCCGTACAGGTTTCGTTGCGGCTTGCTGGCACACTACTTCCTTCCGGGTGATTGCTTTGGTAGGTGGGTTCACTTGTATCGTGACCATCGTAGTATCTGTATTTATATTCAGTTGTATCTAGTAACTCTATTAACCAGACTTGTATTATTGATAAACTTAGAAGACCAGTGTTTATTTTTCTACCTTAGAGTCGCGCTTGTATTATGATGGTTTTCTGGTGGATATTGGTTTTCTTCCGAGTTTTGATCCTCGCCCTTCGGCGTTGTATATTATATTGCTTGCGTGGTTATGCCCGCCAATTGGCGAAGAGCTAGCTTCCGCTTGGGGATGCCTTTATTCATTATGTATATTATTCATGTTTGTACCCGTTTGGGGCCAGTATTTACAAAGGAGACTCTGCCGAAATTTTTGGGAAAATATGATGTTGCTTTTAAATGTTTAATGCCATTTATTTTATTTAAACCACTTGCTTTAAACAAGTTTTCTTTCACGTCTTATTTAAAATGGTTTAGATTTTTGGGCTTTTGGATTACTTGAATTATGTGGGGTCCTATAGACTTCACATGATTCAAGTGCCAGTCACGTGCTATTTCGGGTCGTGACACAAAAATGCATATGAAATAGCTGAAATGATAGGGCAACTTGCAACAAAGAGAAGCAAGTAAAATATATGCTTATAAAAATAGCCGAAATGATACGGCAATTCGCAATAAAAAGCAGCGAGTAAAGAAAAAGAAAAACAGCCGAAATGATTGGGCACCGTGAAAAATAGCCGAAATGATTGGGCAATCGCGACTTTCGCAATATAAAAACGCTGAAATGATAGAGCATCACGGAAAGAAAAACAAAAAAAAGATGAAACTTTTGCCCTACAGGTGAGTCCATACTAACCCCTATATACAATCTATGGCCATAAACAAAAAGGGAACCACATTTCCCTACTAGACTCTGTCAAAGGGAGAGTTAGATCTCGACGGTAACATCTGCATCCCAAAAGATCAACACGGCGTTCCTTCTCAACTCCAGCAGGATGTAGACGTAACATTAACAACCGACCTCAGGGTCGCAATGAAGCGGAGCCATGGCAAAGTCCCTAGTTCCAAATCTCGACGGCCGCATCTACAGCTTAGAGACCAACAACAACGTTCCTCCTCATTACAGCAGGATACGGACCCGACATCACCTATAGGAGCCATGACAAAGTCTCTGGTTCCAAGACTCTACGGTTCACAGACAACCTAGAGTCAACCCCGACACCGCAGAAAGAGGAGCAAGTCAACCCTGACACCGCAGAAAGTCAACTCCAACACCGCAGAAAGAGGAGCAAGTCAACCCCGACACCGCAGAAAGTGGAGCAAGTCAACCCCGACATCGCAGAAAGCGGAGCAAGTCAGCCAATGACCTCCCCGACGGAACAACGCTCCGTCTCGGAACAAGTCAACCAATGACCTCCCCACTGGATCAATGCTCCGTCTCGGAATCAAGTCAACTCACAAATCTCTCGATTCAGGGAAACCAGCGTCCTTGGCGAGAACCTCTCGATTCGTTTCGACCTGCAAGTAAATCAGTGTCTTTGCAGGAATCTCTCGATTAGTCTCGACCCCAGGGAAATCAGTGTCCATGGCAAAACCTCTCGATTCAGGGAAATCAACATCCTTGGCGAGAACCTCTCGATTCGTTTCGACCCGCAAGGAAATCAATATCTTTGCAGGAATCTCTCGATTCGTCTCGACCCTAGGGAAATCAGTGTCCTTGGCAAAACCTCTCGATTCAGGGAAATCGGCATCCTTGGCGAGAACCTCTCGATTCGTTTCGACCCGCAAGGAAATCAGTGTCTTTGCAGGAATCTCTCGATTAGTCTCGACCCCAGGGAAATCAGTGTCCTTGGCAAAACCTCTCGATTCAGGGAAATCAGCATCCTTGGCGAGAACCTCTCGATTCGTTTCAACCCGCAAGGAAATCAGTGTCTTTGAAGGAATCTTTCGATTTGTCTCGACCCCAGGGAAATCAGTGTCCTTGGCAAAACCTCTCGATTAAGGGAAATCAGCGTCCTTGGCGAGAACCTCTCGATTCGTTTCGACCCGTAAGGAAATCAGTGTCTTTGCAGGAACCGTTCGATTCGTATCGACCCAGGGAAATTAGTGTCCTTGGAAAAACCTCTCGATTCAGGAAATCAGCGTCCTTGGCGAGAACCTCTCGATTCGTTTCGGCCCGCATTAGTGTCTTTGCGAGAATCTCTCGATTCGTCTCGACCTGCAGGGAAATTAGTGTCCCTGCGCATAAAGAAAACTCTCTTATGAGATCCTTACGACTCTCAAGAGAAAACGCACTTAGGAGTCCTCACGACCCCTAAGGAGAAATTACACCTACGAGATCCTCTCGACTCGTGGGGAGAAACGTCAATATGAGACCCTTACGGCTCATAAATTTGAAAAGTCTTAGGCGGCAGATCCAAATCTGTTTCCTAAGCCATCGTTGCCCTGCAAGAAGATCAAGATAGACTATCCACGGGCTGTATTCTCCAAAGTCGAATATCGAAAAGAAAAAAAAACCACTTACGAGTCCTCTCGACTTGTAAGGGGGAAAATTCTCTTGTGAGGTCCTTTCGACTCTCAATAGAAAATGCACTTGGGAGTCCTCACGACTCCTAAGGAGAAAATACACCTACGGGATCCTCTCGACTCGTAGGGAGAAAAGTCTTTATGAGACCCTCATGGCTTATAAGATTGAAAAGTCTTAGGCGGCAGATCCAAACCTGTTTCCTGAGCCATCGCTGCTCTATAAGGAGGTCATGATGGACTATCTACGGGCCATATTTGCCAAAGCCACATCCGCCAATGAAATAAAGAAGCTACTTACGGATCCTCACGATTCGTAAGGAAAAATACCCGAGTGAGATCCTTACGACTCACGGAGGCGATGAACACTTAGAAATCCTCACGATTTCTAGAGAGAATATGCACCTATGAGATCCTCTCGACTCATAGGGAGAAAAAACCTTCTTGAAACCCTTACGGCTCGTGAAGATGGAAAAAGTCTTAGGCTACAAGGATCCTAAACTTGTCTCCTAAGCCATCAATTCTATGGCCATGCATAACTCTGCACTACTTCACCCACATACATGCTTAAATGGGCAAAGTAGTGGGGGGCATTTGTTCCCGCCAAAATTTTCGACCAAGAGCTACTTGTTCCTTTATAACCCTTATAAAAAAGGAAGAGAGGAAAGAGGAAAAGAATTCATAGTTGGACATCACGTGTAAAACACGTGGGCGCTCATATGCAAAGCGCGCTGAACACAAATAACCAAGGGCCAAACAGGCATCACGTATAAAACACGTAGGCGCTCATATACAAAGCATATGAGCACTGAACACAAATAACCAAGTGCCAAACATGCCTCACGTGTTAAACACGTGAGCACTCTGAACATAAATAGGCTAAAACCCACACTAGGGGTCACGAGTTAAACACGTAAATGCTTTTGCCGCTCACATGCAAAGCATGTGAGCACCCCAATTTAAAATGTTCGTATCAAATTCTAGAATTAAATTCTATTTGGGAAATGTTTTCTTGATCTTCCTTAAACTAGAAAGATCTTCTCTGTTAAACAGAGGATCCTTGGATCAAAGATCCAGCGGTGATCATATGATTGAATAAAAATCTATCATAGGAAAATATTTTCCTAATCTTATAACAAGAATAAAATTCTATGTTAACAAGATATCCATACTAAGAAAATATACTTCTGATCTTGTTAAACTAAAAAGATTTGATAGAATAAAATTCTAATCTTGTTAAAACTAACAAAATATTCATAATCTTGTTAAACAAACAAGAAATCCTCTCTGTTAAACAGAAAGCCTTTGGATTAAAAATCCAACGGTGAATAAAATTCACCATTGATCTAAAAGATCATGGAATCAATCATGATCTCTCATTGAGGGATTTTATTAATAAATTGGTTCTTTTTCTTCTCATATAAATAGGAGCAAGGAGAGGAGGGAAAAAACACACAGAGGGAGATGGGAAGAGAAATACAGAGAGAATTTAATTCTCTAAAAAGAAGAAGAACCCCTCCCAAAAGCTCCCACAAACAAAAAGAGAATTTAATTCTCAAACCAAGAGTTTAACTCTTCTCAAAGAACTTAGTTCTTCCTCTGGTTAAGATCTGCAGAAGCAGATCTCCCCACAAGTTGAGAATTTAATTCTCATCTGGGAGATTCTGTCACGCAGATTCAAAACCTAGGGGAAAGAACTGAGTTTAAAAGAGTTTAACTCTTACAAAACATATGAGAATTTAATTCCTCTGAAACTAGGGTTTAATGCCTTTAAAAAGAATTCAATCCCTGCAAAGAACAAAAGGAGAACTTGATTCCTCAGAACCATAGAAGAACAGCCTGTTGATTCATTAGCGTTCAACGCTATGTAACAGATCATGTGTTCCCACGTGAGCATCTCTGAGGAACAAAAAGGAACAACTGACACCGAGTCACGTGATCCCATGTGACCTCCTAATAGTGCTTATCACTTTCAAAAGTAAAAAGGGATTAAATCAAAGACAGTTCCCATTTTGGGTCGCCTCACGTGATCCCACGTGACCCCCTAATAGTGCTTAGCACTTTCAAAAGGAAAAATGGATTAAATCAAAGACAGTTCCCATTCTGGGACGCCTCACGTGATCCCACGTGACCCCCAATAGTGCTTAGCACTTATAAAAGAATAAGGGAATAAACCCAAGTGAACAGTGCCAACTTTCAAGAGCATCACGAGCAACACGTGAGCAATCCCAAATTCCGGTGTTCAACACTGCTTTAGAGTCTCACGTGCCACACGTGAGCGCCTTCGACTTTCAGTGTTTAACACTGCCTTAGAGCATCACGTGGGAGCATATGAGCACTAAAGGTACATTAGTGTTTAACACTATAAGGAACCAACTCCAACCTCAAATTGGTTAAGTTCCTTCTAAGATTAAATCTCCAAACAAACCGAGCCTCTATGCTCAGAACTGATAAATCCTCGATTTGGAATCTGGTTCAAGGGTATATCTCTCCACATCTCTGATATATGTCGTTGTAATCCTTCAACGTCTTCAGAGAGGTGGAGGGTCCTAATAACCAATAACTCTTGGCACCCTCAAACTGATAAGCCAAAACCCCATGGACCGTAATGTCCTTACACTAATTATGGACCGTAATGTCCCTAAACTAAACTCTATGTGTAACAACTCCATTTTTAATGTACAAAGAATTGATTTAAATTCAATGTATACTTGGAGTATTTATTGTTGCTGATATCTCTTTAAGTATTTATTTCACTCCATAATTACAAGAAGGAGCTTGTAGCTCATTGGTAATACATTGCACTGCTGAACCAAGCCACTAGAGTTCAAATCCCATGCCCCACATTATTTTTGTATTTATTTTGTTTTGATTTCTTTTGGAAGTCAACAGTCAAAAGGCCATAACTCATAAAATATGTACTGGACATGAAAAATTAAATATACCATTAAATAGCTCAGAAGATTCCACGGCCTCTGGTGGTTTGACTCGGCCCGACTCGGCGCCGCCGGCCGGCGAACCGGCCAAGTCGGTCCGGCGCCGCCGTCCGGACTTGGCCGGACGGCCGAGTCTCCAACAGAGAAAAGTTGGGCCTTGACTTGGTCAACCCTTCTGCACACTCTAAATGCCTGGATCGGTTACCAAATGCCCAATAAATCCCTTTTACTCCTAGGTTTAATGAGTTTTAATGAATTTTTATATATTTTTAATATTTTTTTATTAAAAACCCTAACTCTAGCCTAACCCTATATATACCCCCCATACCCTCTACCCTCTCATCCTAAATTCCTAAGTCTACTCACTCAAAATTCCAAGAGAACTTGGTACGTTAGAAATCGAGCGAAAGGCGAAGCGCTGACGAAATCGACGGTGAATTCCAGTGATCGTGCTAGACCTCTCAACGACGATTCGACGCACCGGCAAACCCACTACCTCCCCCTCACTCTCTAGTGTTGTCCAAACCCGTAAGTTTCCCTTTTCTACCTTTCTTTTCCTTCATAATAATACGACTTTATAAACCCGACGGAAATCGGAACAACCCGATTTCCGATTCGGTTTTCTATCAAATCTCACTTATCACCAATTCCATAATACTTAAACATCTTCATGTTGACTACTAATCACTTAAAAATTAATTTGAACAAGTTTTCACACATGAAATGATAGCTTCTGCAATATACCGTATTTTTGCACTTAAATACCACCATGTTTAGTTTATCACATTTAACCCTTTAACATTGCTATACCTTAAAGTAGATCACGAGGTAATGACCTACCTCCATACACACGCAAATACAACCCTGATTGATATCATCAAAACTTAGAATACGATAATACAAGATTTTACATTAAAATACCATTTTCTTTATAAAACCTTTTCTAAAAGTTTTAGGTTAATACATTCTTAAACAAATATCTTTTAATAGGAAAATACGAAAAGTTATAGACATCGATCGTTTATCTAAACCTGACTTTGTGGTGTCTAGGCTAGGCAAGTGAGAAAAGGTAACTTTAAAAGGCCCGTCTCACGATTCGTGAGCGGATCCCTCCTTTTCTCATTTGTACTTACCTGGCCACAATTGGCGGTGAAGAGGCGATTTGAGGCTCCTAACGACTTTTCGTTTAGACCATTTAGAAATAGTCTAATTGAAATAGAAAAACCCTAAAACCTAAAATACGGAAAATCGACTTTTGCAAATAAATACCTTTACTTTAGTAAAACCGTATTCTAAAGGTTTTTTATTTATTAAATCTTTGCAAAGCGCCACTACAACCCACCTTTGGGAAACTCGTTAGGGATAGTACGGTTTATCGTGCACCCTCGGGCTTAGTAGTGCGAGATTCAGACCTCCACAAGGAGCATTCGGTCTCGAAAGGTTTAAAATACGACATTTAAGAAAAATAAGATTTTTGGAAAACAAATATTTATTAAAAATTATTCTTGTATAAACATATGTATAATTATCATTTAAACACCTATTTTATTATAAGATAAAGTTTCCACCTTTTCCTAAAAATTACAAGATTAAAAGTTACATTAAAATACCATGAATTTCAAATAAATCAATATTAAAGATTAATATCTTTATTTATGTAATTAGGATATTTTCACTAGAAATATCACAAATAAAATTTACACTCATTATAACTATAAAGATGAATAATAAGTACTTGGGGTGTATCTTGAAAACTATACAAAAGTATTTTTACATAAACCTCCCTCAAGTTTTATAAATTACAATAAGGACCCTAACAAAAATAGAACTTCGACTTACATTTCTTTTAGTCTGACTCGGGTTTGAGTCTGATTATTTCTGACTTGAATATGATTCAAGTCAATCTATATTCTTTAATATTCCAACTCAATATGAACACATGAATCCCAGAATCCAGTTAACAATCTATACAACTTGACTGAATCAAACCATGGATATACATCCATTATTCCTTATTCCATTTAGATGATTATATAGTTACAATCTGTTTACTGATATCATGGTTTTGGTCAGTCATCCAACTTACACAATACAATACAACAATAATATCAAAACACTACGGGGTTTAAGGGGTAGATTGGTACAGAAGGTGTTAAAGGTGGCATGAGGTGGTCAGATTAAGACACCTAACCTATATTCTGTTGCTGTTGTACCGTGGCTTAACGGTTCCTTGTACATTCCGTTTGCCCTGGTCTCTAGCATATAGAGACCCCTCTCGTATACACTGGCATCTTTCTGTACTAAGCTACAAACAACAGCATTAACACAATATTCTACAATATTTTACAATTATACTTTAGAAAATACCTCTTATTCTGTCTTTTCTAATTCTTCATTATCATTGGGACTTACCGAGCGACCTGTTCGCTGACGACATTCTATTTCTTTCTTCTTTGAATGTCGTCAGGTGCTTTGGACCCGGCAGAGATCGAGCCCACCGGTGAAGAATTAGATCAATTTCACGAAGACCCCGAGCTCTAGACATTATACCTTGTTCTATTCAGTATTTTCTTTTCCTGTTATGCCATTGTTTAGGCATCGCTTTTCATTTCAGTTGTATTTACTTTTCATGCATTGTACAAAAGAATGTTATTAATAAAGTTGCTGTTATTTCTATATCTCTTGTCTCTTATGATTTACTTTTATATTACTTAGATACGCTTAGCGTATGTACTTCTAAGTATATATGTAGCGGACCTCGTCGCGTCCACTTCGCCGTAAACCGGGAAGCGGGGTGTGATAGGTTTTGTTGGTGGCCCATGCAGGTCAGAGCTGTATGAATCCTTATCATGCAGTTCTGTTCTGCGTGAACAACCTAAGCAATATAACACAAGAACCAACAACTAAAACATTCTTTACAATTCATGTTTCTTGAATCTTACAAATTTCTATTCCTTGAATCTTATCATTTCATGTATTTGAATCTGTCCTAACCTAAATTTTTCTTTAAGGTTATAGATTCCCCGAACAACACCAGCACCAACGTCAACAACACACCTCCAGCACTACCTCTCACACCAGCTGTTCCTGCGCCACCCACCGAGCAAACAGTGTTACTTGAGGCGATCCGCAGCCTTCTTGAGGGACAGCAACAACTTCTGAACCGTCCCGAGACCGACGCACCGGGAGTAAAGCAATTCAGGGCTTTACATCCCAAGCAGTTCTCTGGTAAAGGAAGCCCTCTTGAAGCTGAAGAATAGGCACAAAGCATCGAAGACGATCTGGCAGCAGCTCATGTGCCAGACATCGCTTGGGTCCGTGTGGCAAAACTACAGCTCACGGACAATGCTCGCAACTGGTGGAAGGCGGAAGAAAGCCGTCTGGTACAGCCTATTGAATGGAAGACTTTTCGCGAGAAGTTCGACGCGAAATATTTCCCTGTGACTGCCAGGTTTGCAATGGAGAAGCAGTTTATTCATCTACAACAGGGTTCGATGCGGGACAAATCAGTAGATGAATACGACGCTGAATTCACCATGCTAAGCCGGTAAGATATATCACTACAGTTCAATTTTTAAATCTCACATACTACACAGCTAACACAATCCTTAAACAGATTCGCGGCACACTTGATACCGACGGACGATATCAGAGCCCGTCGCTTTCAACAAGGACTGGACACAGAGATTCAGGCTGCTCTAGCTACGGGAAATTTTTTGACTCATGAGGATGCTCTATAAGCTGCCCGCAGTTTTGAGGCAGTGATAAAAGCAAGGGGCAGACCTCAGTCTGCAGGAGTCAAACGCCCTGCCAACCAGATGGCAGGTGGAGCCTCGTCCAGGCCACCTTTCGTGCCAAGGCGACCCGGAGTACCGATCCAACGTCCCAGCCCAGCCTTTTGCACCTACTGCAAGAGAACTGGACATATGATGAAGGACTGCCGTCGAGCCAACCGCCTTTGCTTAGTCTGCGGCTCAGCTACTCACGATATTGGGTCTTGTCCCCAAAGACAGAACCCAGTTGCTGCACCCAGGCCAGCAATTACTTATCCGCAGCGACCAGCTCTTCAGGCACCTGCTCCCAGACCTGCAGTACCTGCACCACCCAGAGGACCACAATCTGCACCACCTCCTCGTCAGTTCCACCAAGCTCAAAGGAACGTTCAGAGGAATGCTCCTCAGGCCAGGAGGAATGTACCAAGGCGCCAGGCTTTCACGATGTCCGTGGAAGAAGCTGAGGCCACTGGCCAAGTCATCACTGGTAAACTTTTCTTTTCAAACTTTGCTTTTTTATTCTACTACTTAGTTACATATTTTTCTATACCTAAAACATATCCCACATACCTTAGGTACAATCTTAGTATCCTCAATCCCTGCACTGACACTGTTTGATACTGGAGCATCACACTGCTTTATGTCGCAACGGTTTGTCCGAACCCATGCGATTCCAGTCTTACCGCTTGTATCCAGCTGGAATGTCAGTTCAGGAAATGGTATTCTAAAGGCAACTATGGGATACAACTTGTGTCCATTCGTCGTCTGCAGTCGAGAGTTTTATGCTGACTTCAAAGTACTGGACATACCGAACTTCGATGTGGTTCTAGGAATGTATTGGCTTGGAACTTTTTATGCTACCATCGATTGTCGTCAAAGGAGGGTAGTATTCAAGATTCCAGACCATCCGGTCTTCTATTTCAAAAGCGGAGACCGTACTCTGGAGCCAAGTACCTACAAAGCGAAGCCAAGAGAAGCAGTAGTTGCAGCAGCTCAAGTGGAGGAAGAATCAAGACCAGATGTAGTTCGAGAGTTCGTCGATGTATTTCCTGACGATATATCAGGTTTGCCTCCCGATCGAGCTCTTGAATTCAGTATTGATTTAGTACCAGGAGCACAACCGGTGATCAAAGCACCCTATCGTTTAAGTCCGGAAGGTTTGAAGGAAGTCCGAACACAGTTGGACGAATTACTGGAGAAAGGATGGATTCGTCCCAGCACTTCAGGTTGGGGATCACCTGTACTACTTGTGAAGAAGAAGGAAGGTTCATACAGAATGTGCATCGATTACAGAGCATTGAACGAAGTCACTATAAAGAACAAGTATCTACTTCCGCGCATCGATGATTTATTCGATCAGCTAAGTGGATCTTGTGTTTTCTCTAAATTAGATCTTCGTTCAGATTATCATCAAGTGAAGGTCAAGGAAGCTGATATTCACAAAACAGCTTTCAAAACTCGCTATGGACATTACGAATTTCTAGTGATGCCATTTGGAGTGACCAACGCACCCGCAATATTCATGAACCTAATGAATCAAGTTTTCCGGGAGTACTTAGACAGGTTCGTTGTCATCTTCATCGACGACATCCTGGTGTATTCTAAAAGTCGGAAGGAATATGCAGAGCACTTACGAATTGTCCTAGAAGCTCTTCGACAACATCAGCTTTATGCCAAGTACAGCAAGTGCGAGTTTTGGCTAAATCAAGTTGGTTTTCTTGGACATATCGTATCAGGAGAAGGAATCTCTGTGGATCCAGCGAAAGTTTCAGCAGTTAGCGAATGGCCTACACCAAAGTCAGTGAAGGATATTCGAAGTTTCTTGGGTTTAGCTGGATATTACAGAAGGTTTATTGAAGGCTTTTTGAAGATAGAAACGCCCTGACCAAGCTCATACGTAAAGATGAAGAATTTGTGTGGTCAGAAGCATGCGAACAAGCTTTCGTAGAACTCAAGTCAAGGTTGACATCAGCACCTTTTCTCGTCATACCGGATCAATCTGGAGGATTCGAAATGCATTGCGATGTATCCGGTAAGGGATTAGGATGTGTTCTACATCAGCACGGTAAAATTGTGGCTTATGCTTCAAGACAACTGAAGATTCACGAGCGCAATTATCCGACGCATGATTTAGAGTTGGTAGCCGTCATCTTTGCTCTCAAAATTTGGCATCATTATCTACTTGGTGAACGAGTGAACATCTACACAGATCATAAGAGCTTGAAGTATGTGTTTACTCAGAAGGAGTTGAATATGCGGCAGAGAAGATGGTTAGAACTCATGGCGGACTTTGACATCAACTTGCAATATCACCCAGGGAAGGTGAATGTAGTACCTGATGCTCTTAGTCGCCAACCATTAGCAATGAATCTCACTGCTCAGTGAAAGCTTCAACAAGACTTGCATCAGATGGAGATTGAAGTAATCATGCCAGATAATGCTTCAAATTTGATGAATTTACAAGTTCAATCAACCATTGTCAATCAGATCAAAGCAGCTCAAGCAAGTGATGCTAAGTTGCAAAAGCTCAGAGAACAAGTGGAGAATGGACTCAGAATAGACTTCATCATCCATGAAGACGGATCTTTGAGATACGGCAGCAGATTGTGTGTACCAAAAGGTCCTGTTCGGGAAGAGTTAATGAAAGAAGCTCACAGCTCTCCCTACTCAGTACACCCTGGAGGTACCAAAATGTACAAAGATCTACGTCAGAATTATTGGTGGGATGGAATGAAGCGTGAAGTAGCCAGAAGCGTCACAAAATGCTTGGTGTGTCTGCAAGTAAAGGCTGAACATCACAGGACTGCTGGATTACTTCAACCGTTACCAATCCCAGAATGGAAGTGGCAACACATCATGATGGACTTTGTGACTGCTCTTCCTCGAAGCACAAAGGGTAACGATGCCATATGGGTCATTGTTGATCGACTCACAAAGTCGGCTCACTTCATCCCATTTCGAATTGGCCAATCAACCGTGATACTAGCAAAGAAGTACATGGAGGTAATAATCTAATTTAGATTTAAAACTCTTTATAATGTACTATCTCTGATACCTATGAACTCATACAGGAAATTGTGAGACTTCATGGAGTACCGGTCTGCATTGTCTCCGATCGTGACACCAGGTTCCGATCGAAATTTTGGCAGAGTCTGCAAGCAAGCTTGGGAAAAAGTCTGAACTTCAGCACGACTTATCATCCACAAACATATGGTCAGTCGGAACGAACTATTCAGATCTTGGAGGATATGCTTAGAGCGTGTATGCTAGACTTCAAAGGATCGTGGGAAGAACACCTACATCTTGTGGAGTTTTCGTACAACAACAGCTACCAAGCAAGCATAGGAATGACACCTTTTGCAGCATTGTATGGAAGGAAGTGTCGATCTCCATTAAGTTGGGACGAAATCGGAGATAGGGAACTTCTTGGACCGGAGATGATAGTAGCAACTGTTGATGTGGTTCGTACTATCAGGGAAAGGATGTGCATAGCCCAAGATTGACAGAAGCACTGGGCTGATGCAAAGAGACGACACTTGGAGTTCCAGCCAGGAGATCATGTATTCTTGAAGATATCTCCGAACTGCGGAGTGATCCGTTTTGAAAGACGGGGTAAGTTGAGTCCGAGATATATTGAACCGTTCGACATACTCGAATGAGTCGGTGAAGTGGTATACCGTTTAGCGCTTCCACCCTCATTGGAAGGAGTGCATAATGTGTTCCACATATCCCAACTCAGAAAGTATGTAAGTGACCCCAGCCATGTTCTCAATCATTTCGAGCTCACTATACAGCCCGACTTGTCTTGTGAGCAACAGCCTGTGGAAATCCTGGACAGGAAGGTGAAGACACTTCGGAACAAGGAAGTTAACTTGGTTCGAGTGATGTGGACGAAAGACACTCCAGGAGAGTCCACTTGGGAAAGGGAGGACGAAATGCGTACTAGATATCCACACCCCTTTGTAAACTAGTCCTCAAATAAAAGTTGTAAATTTCGAGGACGAAATTTTTGTAAGGAGGGCAGACTGTAACAACTCCATTTTTAATGTACAAAAAATTGATTTAAATTCAATGTATACTTGGAGTATTTATTGTTGCTGATATCTTTTTAAGTATTTATTTCACTCCATAATTACAAGAAGGAGCTTGTAGCTCATTGGTAATACCTTGCACTGCTGAACCAAGCCACCAGAGTTCAAATCCCATGCTCCACATTATTTTTTTTATTTAATTTGTTTTAATTTCTTTTGGAAGTCAACAGTCAAAAGGCCATAACTCACAAAATATGTACTGGACATGAAAAAGTAAATATACCATTAAATAGCTCAGAAGATTCCCCGGCCTCTGGTGGTTTGACTCGGCCCGACTCGGCACCGCCGGCCGACGAACCGGCCGACTCGGTTCGGCGCCGCCGGCCAGACTTGGCCGGACGGCCGAGTCACCAACAGAGAAAAGTTGGGCCTTGATTTGGTCAACCCTCCTGCACACTCTAAATGCCTGGATCGGTTACCAAATGCCCAATAAATCTCTTTTACTCCTAGGTTTAATGAGTTTTAATGAATTTTTATATATTTTTTTATTAAAAACCCTAACTCTAGCCTAACCCTATATATACCCCCCATACCCTCTACCCTCTCATCCTAAATTCCTAAGTCCACTCTCTCAAAATTCCAAGAGAACTTGGTACGTTTGAAATCGAGCGAAAGGCGAAGCGCTGACGAAATCGACGGCGAATTCCGGTGATCGTGCTAGGACCTCTCAACGACGATTCGACGCACCGGCAAACCCGCTACCTCCCCCTCACTCTCTAGTGTTGTCCAAACCCGTAAGTTTCCCTTTTCTACCTTTCTTTTCCTTCATAAAAATACGACTTTATAAACCCGACGGAAATCGGAACAACCCGATTTCCGATTCGGTTTTCTATCAAATCTCACTTATCACCAATTCCATAATACTTAAACATCTTCATGTTGACTACTAATCACTTAAAAATTAATTTGAACAAGTTTTCACACATGAAATGATAGCTTCTGCAATATACCGTATTTTTGCACTTAAATACCACCATGTTTAGTTTATCACATTTAACCCTTTAACATTGCTATACCTTAAAGTAGATCACGAGGTAATGACCTACCTCCATACACACGCAAATACAACCCTGATTGATATCATCAAAACTTAGAATACGATAATACAAGATTTTACATTAAAATACCATTTTCTTTATAAAACCTTTTCTAAAAGTTTTAGGTTAATACATTCTTAAACAAATATCTTTTAATAGGAAAATACGAAAAGTTATAGACATCGATCGTTTATCTAAACCTGACTTTGTGGTGTCTAGGCTAGGCAAGTGAGAAAAGGTAACTTTAAAAGGCCCGTCTCACGATTCGTGAGCGGATCCCTCCTTTTCTCATTTGTACTTACCTGGCCACAATTGGCGGTGAAGAGGCGATTTGAGGCCAAAGTCGATGTGCTTCGTCGTCTCGGAAGTCCACGCGAATCTACCTACAATCAATACATAATTGCAATTCTATTAAAACCAATATCTGAAAATCGATACGGCACATGGATTGCTTTCAGGTTAGAACCTATAGCTTACGCCTGCAAGATCAACCAAATAACCCTCGTCGTTGACGTACAAACATCCAACGACCAATTCAAATCTCAAATATAAAAACTAAGAATTCACATATCAGAAAACATAGCCAAAACACTCTCAAGTACTTCCCAGATTTTGGCCCAGGTAAATTGGGACTAAACAAACAAGTACAAGGGATAGGTTGTAGGGTAAGTGAGCTACATGCAAAACCACATCACCATATAAGATAGGGGGTCCGGCGAGAACATCCTAAAATCCGGCCTCGCCGGTCTAAGTAGAGAGAAACGGGTTCGTACTTCTGTCGTGGTCTTGTAGTGGTCTATCTAGGTTAGTGTACTTGTTTGATTTTCTTAGAAATAACCCAAGTTGCTCCAGATACCCTGTAGGCTAACAAACTCCACAAAACCAACACGGAACAAATTCTAAGTTCGTGTATCGGGTTCTAAACTCATTTCTACGACAGGAAATCAATCTCTAAGGTCTTGTAAACACTCACTACACCTCAATTAACCACTTAACAATAACTTGGAATTTTCTAAGATCACATATCCTAATTATATCAAATTCTAAACTAAACTAGGATATTTAACATAAACACTAATCTAAAGTGAATAGATTACCTCATTTGGCAACTTAGGAACATTCTTGAGTTGCCCAGAGTCTTCAAAATCCAAACTTGGATGGTTCAAAGGGTTTAGAATGAGTTTGTGCATGTTTTTAAAGAAGGTGGCATGGGGTTTAGAGAAGAAAATGAAGATGATGCATGTAGGTAGTGTGGGAATGAAGGAGATGAAGAAATGGTGAAGAAAGCAATGGGGAATGAGGAATATGGGCAGCCAAGTCTAACCTTCTCTCTTTTATGTTCACTCTTTCACTCACAAATATCCCCATACACTCACTCTCTTACAAATATCTCTTTTGTTTCTTCTCTCTTTTAACCATGGCATCTAATACATTCTTTTCACACTCAAAACTCTTGTTTTTCTTTTCCTTTCTCATTCTCTTCTCTTTTAAATCTCACAAGTCACAAACACAAACTCACAAACACAAACCCAACATGCACATGACATGGTGCACTAGCCACGGAAAAATGTAATAAAACACGGATTTGGCCAAAATTCGATAAATATCATTAAAATAAATAAATCATTTTAATTTCTGATTATTTTCCAAATATTGGTATATACTATACCATTTTACGAAAAATCCTTATTTGCAAATCGAATAGTTTTCGCGAAATATATTATTTTAATATTAAATTTCAAAAAATAATATTTATATTTCTGAAATGTTACAGTATCTTCCTCAGATGTGCCAGGACATTATAATCCACCTTGTTTTTCTTAGGCGGGTCGTTGGCCGCGAGCTCTTTGACGACTCTATCGTCGAGGGCAATTTCCTCAGAGACTTTTTCCTTCCCTTTGTCTCCTTTGTTCGAACCCTTGTTGTAGACCCGAGATTCTTTTCAGGCAACGTATGGTTACGCAGTTGAATGTTCTCGCAATTCTTTTTCCATTCTTCTTTTCTAGAGGTGGACTCTTTGAAGAAAGGGCCGAGGGTTATTTCTTCGTTAGAATCGCTCCCGAAGGTAAGAACTTGAGATTTGGCTCTTGTCGAACTGGTATCAACTGTAGGGTTCCTAGGCACACTAATGAAGTCTCACAAGGCATCAACCATGCCAATTTCAAAAATTATCGGTGCCGAGAAACCCTAGACTAGATCGTTAACTAGAATTTTAGGCGAAACAAGAAGCTAGTTAACAACTTAACTAAAGGGTAAACGGAAATACAACCTTTGTAGATCCGGTTCTTCACCTCCATGGCTCCGCGATGAAGTCTCCTCGCTGCGATCATCGGATCCCGGGCTCTAGCGTCGGCTTCATCGGAGAAATGGACGGGCTAGGTCGTCGACTTCGATGCCGAAGATGATCTACGTCGAGGCAACACAAGATCAAGCTCCAACTTCACCAAGTCATGAAACTTGTGAAGAAAACACCCTATACTACTTGGAAAGAGGTAGAGGATGAAGAAATAGGAAGTGGGTTCACTTTAGAATTGGATTTCTCACTCTTTTTCTCAAGTTGCCATTGATGGAGGCAAGCTTCTTCATCTTGAAGAAGAAGAAGAAGATAATATGATGGAATATGATAAGTATATCTAAAATAGAAAATAAAAAGATACTTATCATAATCTCAACCATAGTTAGGTGTAGAGAATTAACTAAGGTTAGGTTGAATGGTTAGGGTTAGGGAAAGAAACAAAATGGTCAACCATTTCAAAGCTTCATGAAGCTTCAAGGATAATCCAAAGTTGGCCACCATTTTATTTCTTTCAAAAATGAATAAATAAATAAATAAGTAAATGAAGCAAAAGAAACCCTAACCATTGACCAACCATGGTTTAAACCAAACACCAAACTATCATGTATCATCAAACATGATACAATCAAATGCACAAAAGTATATCACATATACAATGTGCATATCAAGTGAGAAAATCCTTTTTAAGTGAACCAATACTAGTTAATGCAAAGTAATATATCAAATATATAATCATGCATTAAATCATTAAATCAACGCTTGATTTAACGATCCGGTCATATCGCATATGACCGACTAATATCAATAGTAACAACTTATCGAATCAACACTTGATCCGATAACCCGGCTATATCGCATATAACCGATCAATGTCACAAATCGCGAGAATCGAATACAGTATCACATACTGGTATTATTCTCGGTCCCGCACATATCTCATATGCGCTCCTATTTCGTTTCGCTTGAGCCAGGAAACCTCTGTGTAGGACTCTAAAGACTCGTCAATACGCCGGCAGCAGGTGATGATCATATCAAGCACCCACAAGCCGCAAGCGGTCTGCTAAACGTAACGGCCACCCGGGTATTGAATGATCAGAAGATCGACGAGCAAGCCCGCTCACACTCCTGTGAATCCAACCAGTAACACTTACCGTACAGTCCGGTCTCGTCGTCTGATATGTCGCATATCTTGCCTAGGGGTGGTAAACGTCAGACCCCAATAGCTCGATAAGTCGTGTCGATATGAGGTCTATAACAGTTCGAGAAACTACTGGTAACACTTACCAGTAAATCTCAGCAACCCTGGCCAGGGATTTCCGGTTATAGCCAATCGAACACAGTGCAACATCAACTCCCTATACCGGGAGAGACGAATCCCCTCCTATCGCTCATTGCCTCCATGTGATTCGGGACTGTACCCAAAAGCCACCATTTTGAACGCCCTCTTGGACGTGGTAAGGTGGAAATCAAAGTACAGTGGGAACCACACAAGAATCTATGATGATCTCGGGTCTACAGACTACTCTGTACCAGTGTCACCAGAGAACTGCCATCTGACGTAAGGTATAATACCATCTGGGAGTTCTCGGCGAGTCCGTCCAGTATACCCAGTCTCTACTGAGCACCCGTATATCATCTCTGATGTCAAACACCAATGGATATGGGATCATCCATCGCCCATCTATATGGGTCGAGAAGGTATACGCTAGTCTACTCTGGTATATCGATGCCCCGTCTCGATACACCCACGACTAGGGACCTTGAAGGATGTACTTATGGACTACCACGTCCCCACTAGTATGATCCGCATCATAGTCCAGGTAGTCAAGTACACATCCTAAGGGCTTTACCAACATGTAACAGAGAGACAATCAGTGTACACGTTAAGGTAAAGAGTAACCATATAGCATACTATCATGTTGAGCAAGAAAGTCCTCCCTATATATGTCCCAGCATCCACTACAATATACATCCTATGTATAGTAATGGCCTCTAGGGCATACATATAACTAACAATCTCCCACTTGCACTAGGGCCATCTGTAGCAGGGGTTGTAGTATCTCATACTCAACCATCTGATAAAAATATCTCTCTGGGAATAGGCCTTCGTGAGTGGATCCGCCGTGTTGTCCCCTGAGTCTACTCTCCTAACCTCGATCACCCTGGAGATCAACCATCTCCATGATCAGGTGATACTACCTTAGAATATGTCTGGATCACTGATGGGACGGACGTTCCTGGCATAAGCCTCAACTCCATTGTCACACAATGGGAGGAACTAAGTTCATCTCATGAAAAAATATACACCCAGACAGCCTCTTTGGTAGCATCTTAAGTAGCGATGTATCCAGCCTTTATCGTCTAGTTTGTCACGGTATCTAGCTTGGAACTCTTCCAACATACCGTCCCCTTACTGAGGGTAAAGACAATGCCTGTGACTGACTTTCAGTCGACTTTATCACCCTGGAACCTTTCCAGTGATTCTCCCCAGGACCTATTGATACCATCTCACTACAACTAGTGAGTATCCTAACATTTAATTAGATCTATCTCATAGATCCAAAATCCAGGATTTAGTAGGTATCACTTTGATCCTATATGGAGAATCCTAGTGATAAGCGGAGATTGACCGAGCGTAGCATAGGAAACTCCTTCCCTATCAGGAGTATGTCATCCATGTACTCTACGAGGATCACCACCATACTCTCTACTACCTTTTTGTATATACAAGGATCATCTACCATTTTGATGATGTCAAACTGTTTGACTAACTCATCAAAACAGATGTTCCAACTCCGCGATGCCTGCTTTATCATATAAAACATCTTACACACGTTTCCGCTGCTCCCACTGTCTACGAAGCCCTCTGACTGTGTACTTACAGACTCTCTCTTCTAAAACATCATTTAGAAAAGCAGTCATGACACCCAACCGTCAGATATCGTAGTCATGGTATGTAGCCGTGGCAAGTAGGATCTGGATGGACTTAAGCATAGCTACTTGAAAAAGGTTTCATCATAATCCACGACTGGTAAATGATGCAAACTTTTAACAAGTCTAGCTTTGAAAGTCTCAACTTTTCCATCTACACCAAGTAATCTTCTCAAGATATACTTGCTCCTGATGGGGATTTAACCCTTCAGATATAGCAACCAAAGTCCATACTTTGTTGGTGTATAAGGATTCCATCTCAGATCGCTAAGCATCCAGCCATTCTTACAGAGTCCCACTCTTGATGGCCAGCTCGAACCTAGTTAGGTCATCATCTCATGATGCAATCCTCGCTCCCATTGTCATCGAGAAACCGAAGCAACTCTCAGGTGGGTGAGAAACCTTACTAGATCGGCGGAGAGGCTGAGGTTCGTTGGAATCTACTGAATCCTTTGGTTCTGTCAAATTATCAGCTGCATTTTGTATAGCTGGAACATTTCCAGTTCTACATAACAGACCTTGCCTCGAGCTTGTCCGGATTTTGTTTTTAGACATAGGCCGGACAACCCCAAATCTTAACTAACTTAAGATATGGGCTCTTCCCTTTCCATATCTCATATGGAGTGGTAGGCAACTGATTTGATTTGAACCCTATTCAATAGGTATGCAGCTTCTCAAGTGCATAACTCCCAAAAGGAAAAAGGTAACTCAGTAGTACTCATCATAGAGCGCACCATATCATATAGGGTGTGATTGCTCCGCCCCGATATACCATCGTACTATGGTGTATACGGAGGAGTAATTCTGAGAGAGAATCTCATTCACCTTTAGAAAAGTCAAAGAATTCCGTGCACAAGTATTCTCCTCCCTGATCTCATCATAGGACATAATACTTATACCCGTATTTTGGTTCTCTACTTCTAAATCATATTCTGTGAATATCTCAAAAGGTTCGGACTTGTGTTTCAACAGGAACATATGTCTGAATCTTGAGAGATCATCAGAGAATGTAATGAAGTACAAAGAACCTGTCTTGGCATGTGTAGACAGGGGACCTAACATACATCAACATGTATCATCCCAAGAGTTCACTAACTCATTCTCTGTTTCCGGTAAACAGAGCTATGGTCATCTAATCTTTGTGACATGACTGGCGAGTTTCACAAGATGTAAATTCAAACTAATTTAAATATGCATCTAAAATGTAACTTCAGCCAGTCGGGTCGCATTGATGTGACCTAGTCTACAATGCCTCAAGAAGGATTCGTTCTTTTCTGAACTCTTCCTCTTGTGCGTGTTCTGTATACTAGGAACTGTAGTTTGATTTAGAACGTCAATGCTTTTAGATAACGTGCCTGAACCGATCAACTTTTGAAATAGGAAATGTTCAAAACATTATCCAACAATACAAAATTATATCCTTTCTTTAATAATAAAGAGACTGATATGATTTTGTATATCGGGTTCGGTATCTAATAACATTCGTTCAGAATCAATGTATTCTAATAATACAGGGTGACAGTGACCAACAGACTTGGCTGCAACACTTGCACCGTTTTCTGCCTCATGAAACTTATCACCCGTTCTCAGTTCTTTACCTTTCTGTAGCCCTATGTAACAAATTACATATGCGGGATCCTGATCCGGTATCACATACTCAGGACGTAAAGGATACTGAGAAACGGTTCTCTGTAATGAACACACCCGAAGATGATGCATCATATGCACTTTCTTCGTTTGGGCGGCATGAGAATCTTGGTATTCCCCTATTTCCTGCTCTGTCTTATAACAATTATAAGTTGGAGCGGGACCAACGTTCCCCAGCTCAGTATAACAAGCGGGTTCGGTCAATTATCCGTATTATTATCTTGATTAAGGCGTGATATGGTCGCTACCTGGAGAGAGAGAGAAGAAAACACTCAGCGTGCGCTCTTGCAAGAATAGATTGGTTATTATTTTATCTAATCAGGATGGCTCCCACTGTTTTTATCAAATCTTTCTTCAAACCCTAAAAGGAAAGACTAGTCGGGATTAATTACACACTACAAGTTCGCCAATCTTTCAGCCAGGCCAGTGTCGGTACTTTGAGGGAGGTCCCCCGTGCTTTCGCACGAACCTAATTAATGTAAACCTCGTTTTCCCAGAGGCGTAACCTCGTTAACACCTTTCTAGACACCTACTTGATCGGCTAATTGTAATGTGTAAAACTCTCCCAGGAGTAACTCTTACTCGCAGCGGGTATCGGGATCCAACTATCTCATAGAAGGTATGCAATCTCATTGCAAATTTCAACACTTGAAATTCCCGATAATATTTTGCCCCGAACGATCTATGACCTTGACAAGGTCAACAAACTATAGACCGCAAGTCAAGTTCAACCCGTCATTTCTTGATTGAATCAAACCCACCCGCACGACCCTTGACAAGGTCAACAAGGCCGCACGACTACCTTAACCCAATCTGCATCATATGCATAAGCAGATAAATACTGGTTAGCTACCGCACACTGCGCCTTGACAAGGTCAACAAACGCAGCACGAATACTAAACAGGACTTATCTGAAATGACGGAGGGCTACGACAGGTTTTTCTGAAAACCTATTGCGTAATGAACTTGATATCGTTGTAGGATCGAATGATTTTTGAAATGGAGTGTTTTTGAGGCTTTTCTAGTTTTGCTAAAGGGGTCACTCCCGGTGAAGGGATCGTCGGCCCTTTCCTCGTCGAATGAGGTGCCGGATATATCATATATATCACTGTGCAAAGAAGAAACTATAGAAGCATCAAAAGACAAACCGAGGGTTGTAGCATCTGCCAGTTATTGCTAAAGGAGTCACTCCCGGTGAAGGGATCTCGGTCCTTTCCCTATCGAACAAGGTGCAGGATATATCATATATACCGCTGTGCAAAGCAAGAACTGTAGCTACCTGTTTTATTTTGAAATTCGATTCTACAACATCTTTAGGTTTCTTTTATTTCATTAATCACATTAATGAAGTCCCATCATCAAAGTACCTAAACATCATAGATAAATACGACGTACACTTATGCCATCCGCATTCGCCTCGATGTCCCCTCGTGCACCGTTAGGTTAGGTAACTAACGACAGAGCGGGGCAGGGCTAGCGCGGGTGTAAAACATAAGTAACATCTATATAATATATCATATATACTATATACAGTATCCATCACAGAATATATCACATGGTTGTAGGGTTGCTAGGCACGCGCACAAGGGTCTACGAGGCATCAACCATGCCCGATTTAAAATTTAGCCGTGCCGAACAACCCGAATACGAAACTTTAAACTAGAGATTAGGCGAAAACTAACATGCTAAACACTTTAACACTAAGTGAGAGAGATTACAACCTTTGTAGATCCGGTACTTCACTTCATATGCTCCGTGTTGTGGTCCCTTCGCTGCGATCATCGGGATCCGGACTCTCGAGAGGTTCCACGAAGAGAAAGACGCAACCTTTGCTTCCGATCTTCGATACTAAGATGATCTACCTTAAAGTTTCTTTAACACAAGCTAACACTCATGAAATGATGTGAACACCCTCATCTAAATGTCAAGGGAAGATGAGGATGATGAAGTAGGATTTTTGCTCTCTTTATTTATCTTTTTCTCGTATTTATCCATCACAAAAATCAAAGCAAGAAACCATTTCAAGCAAAGAAGAAGAAGGAAGAAGATGATGAACAATATTAGAATCCTTTTGTGATGAATAGGAAAAGAATAATATGATAGAATTATGCAACCATGGTCAAGTGAACCCTTGTAGAGATTCGACTAAGGTTAAAGGTTTGGTTAGGTTAAGGAAATATCTAGCATAATATCTTAACAAAGACAAAGAAAGAAAGCTTCTAGAAACTTCTAGAAAACCTTAACCCTAATCAAACCCTAACCATGTTTAATCTCTACTAAACAAGTTGCATTATTTATCATATCATGTTACAATATTATATATCACATATATAATATTTATCGTAACAAAATAAAACAATACAATTAATATATATCGCATATATATCAATGTATTATCCGAGTGAGAAAAAGAATCTTTTAGTGAGCAAATATTAGTTAATGTAATTTAATATATCATATATATTATTATACATTAAATTATCGAATCAACACTTGATCCGACAATCCAGCTATATCGCATATAACCGACTAATATTTATCCGTACCGATTCATCGAATCAACACTTGATCCGATGACTCGGCTGATATCAAATATCGCGAGAATACAATACGGTATCACATACCACATTATCCTCGGTCCCTCACATATCACATATGTGCTCCTACTCCATTTTGCCTGAGTCAAGAAACCTCTGTGTAGGACTCTAAAGAATCGTCAATACGCCGGCAGTAGGTGATGATCATATCAAACACCCACAAGCTGCAAGCGGTCAGCTAAACGTAACAGCTACCCAGGTATTGAGCGCTCAGAAGATCAACAAGCAAGCCTGTAACTTCTCCTGTGAATCCAAACAGTAACACTCCCGTACAGTCCGGTCTCGTCGTCTGATATGTCGCATATCTCGCCTAGGGGTGGTAAACGTCAGACCCCAGTAGCTCGATAAGTCATGTCGATATGAGGTCTATAACAGTTCGAGAAACTACTGATAACACTTACCAGTAAATCTCAACAACCCTGGCCAGGGATTTCCGGTTACAGCCAATCGAACACAGCACAACATCAACTCCCTATACCGGGAGAGACGAATCCCCTCCTATCGCTCATTGCCTCCATATGATTCGGGACTGTACCCAAAAGCCACCTTTTTGCACGCCCTCTTGGACGTGGTATGATGGAAATCAAAGCACAGTGGGAACCACACAAGACTCTATGACGATCTCGGGTCAACAGACTACTCTGTACCAGTGTCACCGGAGAACTGCCATCTGACGTATGGTATAATACCATCTGGAAGTTCTCGGCGAGTCCGTCCAGTGTACCCAGTCTGCACAAAGCACCCGTATACCATCCTTGATGTCAAACACCGATGGATATGGGATCATCCATCGCCCATCATATGGGTCAAGATGCGTATACGCTAGTCTACTCAGGTGTATCGATGCCCTGTCTCGATACACCCTCGACTAGGAACAGTTATAGGATGTACTCGTCGACTACCGTGGCCCCACTAGTATGATCTCATCATAGTCCCAGTAGTCGAGTACATATCCTAAGGGCTTTATCAACATGTAACATAGAGACAATCAGAGTACATGTTAAGATAAAGTACAACCAGATAGCATACTATCATGTCGAGCAAGAAAGTCCTCCCTATATATGTCCTAGCATCCACTACAATATACATCGTATGTACAGTAATGGCCTCTAGGGCATACATATAACTAACAATCTCCCACTTGCACTAGGGCCATCTGTTATGGTATCGCATACCCAACAATTAGCTGCGGTTGAATTATCTCATACTCAACCATCCCGTAAAAGTCTCTACTGGAAAAAAAGGCCTTTGTGAATGGATCCGCGCTGTCGTCCTCTGTGTTTGCTCTCCTAACCTCGATCTCCCTGGAGATCAACCATCTCCATGATCAGGCGATACTGCCTAAGAATTATATCTGGATTTCTGATGGGACGATAGTTCCTTGGCTGAACCCACAACTCCATTGTCACACAATGGCAGGAACGAAGTTCATCCTATGAACTTATATATATCCAGACTGCCTCTTTGGTAGCATCCTTGGTAACGATGTATCTTGCCTTTAATCGTCTAGTATGTCACGGTATCTAGCTTGGTACTCTTCCAACATACCGTCCCTCCACGGAGGGTAAAGACAATGCCTGCGACTGACATTCAGTCGTCCTTATCACCCTGGAACCTTTCCAGTGATTCTCCCCAGGATCGATTGATACCATCTCACAACAATTAGTGAGTATCCTAACATCCAATTAGATCTATCTCATAGATCCAAAAACCCAGGATTTAGGAGGTAACACTTTGATCCTATATGGAGAATCCTCGTGATAAGCGGAGATTAACCGAGCGTAGCATAGGAAACTCCTTCCCTATCAAGAGTATGTCATCCACGTACTCTACGAGGATCTCCACCATACTCTCTACTACCTTTTTGTATATACAAGGTTCATCTACCATTTTGATGAAGTCAAACTCTTTGACTACCACATCAAAACAGATGTTCCAACTCTGCGATGCCTATTTTATCATATAAAACATCTTGCACACGTTTCCGCTGCTCCCACTGTCTACGAAGCCCTCTGCCTGTGTACTTATAGACGCTCTTTTCTAAAATATCATTTAGAAAAGCTGTCATGACACCCAACCACCAGATATCGTAGGTATGTAGCCGTGGCAAGTAGGATCTGGATGGACTTAAGCATAGATCCTTAGAAAAGGTTTCAACATAGTCCATACCTGGTCTATGATGCAAACCTTTAACAAGTCTAGCTTTGAAAGTCTCAACTTTTCCATGTACACCAAGTAATCTTCTCAAGATATACTTGCTCCTGATGGGGATTTAACCCTTCAGATAAAGCAACCAAAGTCCATACTTTGTTGGTGTATAAGGATTCCATCTCAGATCGATAAGCACCCAGCCATTCTTACAGAGTCCCACTCCTGATGGCCAGCTCGAAACTAGTTGGGTCATCATCTCATGATGCAATCCTCGCTCCCACTGTCATAGAGAAACCGATGTATCTCTTAGGTGTGTGAGGAACCCTGCTAGATCGGCGGAGAGGGTGAGGTTCTTTGGAAACAATTGAATCCTTTGGTTCTACCAAATTATCAGCTGTAGTTTGTATAGCTGGAACCATTCCAGTTCTACATAACAGACCTTGCCTCGAGCTTGTCCGGATTTTGCTTTTAGACATAGGCCGGACAACCCCAAATCTTAACAAACTTAAGATATGGGCTCTTCCCTTTCCATATCATATATGAAGTGGTAGGCAACTGATTTTATTTGAACCCTATTCAATAGGTATGCAGCTTCTCAAGTGCATAACTCCCAAAAGGAAATAGGAAACTCAGTAGTACTCATCATAGAGCACACCATATCTAATAGGGTGAGTTTGCTCCGCCCCGATATACCATCGTGCTATGGTGTATACGGAGGAGTAATGCTGAGAGAGAATCTCATTCTCCTTTAGAATAGTCCAGGAATCCCGTGCTCAAGTATTCTCCTCCTTGATCTCATCAAAGGACATAATACTTATACCCGTATTTGGTTCTCTACTTCTAACTTATATTCTGTGAATATCTCAAAAGCTTCGGACTTGTGTTTCAGCAGGAACATATGTCTGAATCTTGAGAGATTATCAGAGAATGTAATGAAGTACAAAGAACCGGTCTTGGCATGTGTAGACAGGGGACCTTTCATACATCAGCATGTATCAATCCCAAGAGTTCACTAACTCTTTCTCTGTTTCCAATAAACAGAGCTATAGTCATCTTATCTTTGTGACATGACCGGCAAGTTTCACAAGATGTAAATTCAAACAGATTTAAATATGCATCTAAATGTAACTTAGCTAGCCGGGTCGCATTGATATGACCTAGTCTACAATGCCTCAAGAAGGATTTGTTCATTTCTGAACTCTTCCTCTTGTATGTGTTCTGTATACTAAGAACTGTGGTTTGATTTAGAACGTCAATACTTTTAGATAACGTGCCTGAACCGATCAACTCTTGATATAGGAAATGTTCAAAACATTATCCAACAATACAAAATTATATCCTTTCTTTACTAATAAAGAGACTGATATGATTTTGTATATCAGGTTCGGTATCTAATAACATTTGTTCAGAATCAATGTATTCCGGTAATACAGGGTGACAGTGACCAACAGACTTGGCTGCAACACTTGCACCGTTTTCTGTCTCATGAAACTTATCACCCGTTCTCAGTTCTTTACCTATCTATAGCCCATGTAACAGATTACATACACGGGATCCTGATCCGGTATCACATACCCAGGACGTAAAGGATACTGAGAAACAGTTCTGTGTAATGAACACACCCGAAGATAATGCATCAACATGCACTTTCTTCGTTTGGGCGGCACGGGAAATCTGGTATTCCCCAATTTCCTGCTCTGTCTTATAACAATTATAAGTTGGAGCGGGACCAACGTTCCCCAGCTCAGTATAACAAGCGGGTTCGGTCAATTTATCCGTTTTATTATCTTGATTAAGGCGTGATATGGTCGCTATCTGGAGAGAGAGAGAAGAAAACACTCAGCGTATGCTCTTGCAAGATTAGATTGGTTATCTAATATATCTAATCAGGATGTCTCCCACTGTTTTAGTCAAATCTTCCTTCAAACCCTAAAAGGAAAGACTAGCCGGGATTAATTACGCACTACAAGTTCGCCAATCTTTCAGCCAGGCCAGTGTCGGTACTTTGAGGGAGGTCCCCCGTGCTTTCGCACGAACCTAATTAAAGTAAACCTCGTTTTCCCAGAGGCGTAACCCCGTTAACACCTTTCTAGACACCTACTTGATCGGCTAATTGTAATGTGTAAAACTCTCCCAGGAGTAACTCTTACTCGCAGTGGGTATCGGGATCCAACTATCTTATAGAAGGTATGCAATCTCATTGCAAATTTCAACACTTGAAATTCCCAATAATATTTTGCCCCCACCGTCCTATGACCTTGACGGAGGTCAACAAACCATAGGCTACTAGTCAAGTTCAACCCGTCATTTCCTGATTGAATTAAACCCACCCGCACGACCCTTGACGGAGGTCAACAAGGCTGCACGACTACCCTAACCCAATCTGCATCATATGCATAAGCAGATAAATACTAGTCAGCTACCGCACACTACGTCTTGACGGAGGCCAACAAACGTAGCACGAATACTAAGTAGGACTTATCTGAAATGACGGAGGGCTACGACAGGTTTTTCTGAAAACCTATTGCGTAAAGAACTTGATATCGTTGTAGAATCGAGTGATTTTAAATGGAATATTTTTGAGGCTTTTCTAGTTTTGCTAAAGGGGTCACTCCCGGTGAAGGGATCGTCGGCCCTTTCCTCATCGAATAAGGTGCAGGATATATCATATATATCACTATGCAAAGCAGGAACTATAGAAGCAATCAAAAGACAAACCGAGTTTGTAGCATCTGCCAGTTATTGCTAAAGGAGTCACTCCCGGTGAAGGGATCTCGGTCCTTTCCTTATCGAATATGGTGCTGGATGTTCTACAAGGAACACCGCTATGCAAAGCAAGAACTGTAGCTACCAGTTTTTATAAACAAGTTTCTACAACATCTTAGGTTTCTTTTAATTCATTAATCTCATTAATGAAGTCCCATTTTAATTATGCTTCGCAAGCATCTCTTTTGAGAACGAAATCTGCAATATAACATATATCTCATATATATAATATAAACATTCGTCACAGGCAGTAATATGATCTCATCACAGAACATTGCAGCAGAAGAACATATATGAAATATTGGATATACTAGGACGTCCGTGTTTTCAATACGAGCCTGTATAAAACACGGATTCCACGGTCGCGATGAATAGCCAAACCCACATCCCTAGACCCCTACGAGAGCGGCAAGTAAAACTGCCAATTCTAGGGTTAGGAGACCCGGTCTCGACTCCTCGAGATGGTCTCCCACTGGACCCTAGAACCCGGTTACTTGTGCTCCCCTCCTTGGGTCTACCTAATGCGGAAAAGTAAATAATATACAACGGTGAAAACTTCCGCTACCTGGAAGTGCCCCAATAAAAGAATATTACATACAAATGAATCTTACATGAAAGAAAAAGAAAAAACTCTCATCTCACATAAAACCCCCGGCTATTCAAAACGCGACGATCCAATATAACATATCACAGCAACACATAATATCACATATCATCAACGTAACCAAGTATGCGTATCCCGATTGTCGTTGATGTATAGCAACGAAGCCGGCGATACCCCACATACTACGCTTACGGTCACAGAAAAGAAAGTGTAAAACTACAATAGTTGGAATCCGCAATCTCCTTAGACATCGCATGCCTAACCAAATGAATTCCTTAGACATCACATGCCTAACAATTATAAACCCCGCATTTTAGTCTCATTATCGAAAACTCTTTTCAATATCAAGTCGGGCAATTCAACAAGATTCCCGACGTCCTGATCGAATGCTCGTCGCAAACTTTAGTAGACGGCCGCACCCCCGATACCGTCGACGAAGTGCACCAAGGCGGAACACCGCTACCGGGAGCACCCGAACGGATGCTTTCGGCGACGGGGTTCTCCTACAGTCACTTGGTCGGGGCTATGGGGCGTAGCTGTCTATTAAGTTTACCCGGCGAGTATCCGCGTACACTACGTGATTGCGACGGACTTTTGATCACATCAAAATTCCGTGGCAACCGATCATCTGAGACTAAACTGCTAAATTTATAATATTCAAATCAGTTATCTCATAACTACATGTGGATTCCAATTATTGTATCACATTCCAGATAAATAGAAAAAGTTAAACTTTCCGATCGAATCATCAAGCACCCAAGATTTCCCCAATATATTTCAACACTTGAAATCAGTTTAAAAACATCCATCACATGCCACAATACCAATGGTCCAGCCGTAGAAGGGTCAAGCCAACGCCTCACATGTGGCACGCCGTACTGCCCCAAACCCTAAGGTTCAAAGGGCAGTTCAAGACGGTCACATAATCGAGTTAAGGTTTGTTGTCTTCTAGAGGGTCCACCGAGTTACTTGCATGACTTAGAACATTCTTAAACACGAGAAAAAATCCAACTTTTGAAAAATTTTCCGACAGGGGAAAAAGTGAGTTATTGATATCCGTTCGAACTTTTTAACAGTTTCTAAAATTTATCCGGAAAACACACATAGACAAAATCTGATAATCCGATCGAATCATCGAATCCCCAAAACAACCCCAGAAAATTCAACTCTTGAGTAAATATTAAAAATTCCCAGAAAATCCAGCATAATAAAATAGGAGTTACTGTGCAAACAGGGAATGATGACGTCATCAATGTGCCGCGGAACCGCCGCAGAAGACATGCTTCTGCCGCTCTTCCGCCGCACTTTTTACTGTTCATTGAAAACTTTTTGCACCGTAATTCTTAGAATTCCCTGCTGAATTTTTTAAGCATTTTTAATATGGAAAAATCCCAGTTTTTAGAAAATCTCCAGAGAGCATGTTTCGGGTTAGGTTTTTGGTCCGATCGGACTTCAAACTCCGTCTAGACTTCGCCTAAAGCTCTAGCTTGGCTCTGATACCACTGTAGGGTTGCTAGGCACGCGCACAAGGGTCTACGAGGCATCAACCATGCCCGATTTAAAATTTAGCCGTGCCGAACAACCCGAATACGGAACTTTAAACTAGAGATTAGGCGAAAACTAACATGCTAAACACTTTAACACTAAGTGAGAGGGATTACAACCTTTGTAGATCCAGTCCTTCACTTCATATGCTCCGTGTTGTGGTCCCTTCGCTGCGATCATCGGGATCCGGACTCTCGAGAGGTTCCACGAAGAGAAAGACGCAACCTTTGCTTCCGATCTTCGATACTAAGATGATCTACCTTGAAGTTTCTTTAACACAAGCTAACACTCATGAAATGATGTGAACACCCTCATATAAATGGCAAGGGAAGATGAGGATGATGAAGTAGGATTTTTGCTCTCTTTATTTATCTTTTTCTCATATTTATCCATCACAAAAATCAAAGCAAGAAACCATTTCAAGCAAAGAAGAAGAAGGAAGAAGATGATGAACAAAATTAGAATCCTTTTGTGATGAATAGGAAAAGAATAATATGATAGAATTATGCAACCATGGTCAAGTGAACCCTTGTAGAGATTTGACTAAGGTTAAAGGTTTGGTTAGGTTAAGGAAATATCTAGCATAATATCTTAACAAAGACAAAGAAAGAAAGCTTCTAGAAACTTCTAGAAAACCTTAACCCTAATCAAACCCTAACCATGTTTAATCTCTACTAAACAAGTTGCATTATTTATCATATCATGTTACAATATTATATATCACATATATAATATTTATCGTAACAAAATAAAACAATACAATTAACATATATCGCATATATATCAATGTATTATCCGAGTGAGAAAAAGAATCTTTTAGTGAGCAAATATTAGTTAATGTAATTTAATATATCATATATATTATTATACATTAAATTATCGAATCAACACTTGATCCGACAATCCGGCTATATCGCATATAACCGACTAATATTTATCCGTACCGATTCATCGAATCAACACTTGATCCGATGACCCGGCTGATATCAAATATCGCGAGAATACAATACGGTATCACATACCACATTATCCTCGGTCCCTCACATATCACATATGTGCTCCTACTCCGTTTTGCCTGAGTCAAGAAACCTCTGTGTAGGACTCTAAAGAATCGTCAATACGCCGGCAGTAGGTGATGATCATATCAAACACCCACAAGCTGCAAGCGGTCAGCTAAACGTAACAGCTACCCAGGTATTGAGCGCTCAGAAGATCAACAAGCAAGCCTGTAACTTCTCCTGTGAATCCAAACAGTAACACTCCCGTACAGTCCGGTCTCGTCGTCTGATATGTCGCATATCTCGCCTAGGGGTGGTAAACGTCAGACCCCAGTAGCTCGATAAGTCATGTCGATATGAGGTCTATAACAGTTCGAGAAACTACTGATAACACTTACCAGTAAATCTCAACAACCCTGGCCAGGGATTTCCGGTTACAGCCAATCGAACACAGCACAACATCAACTCCCTATACCGGGAGAGACGAATCCCCTCCTATCGCTCATTGCCTCCAAATGATTCGGGACTGTACCCAAAAGCCACCTTTTTGCACGCCCTCTTGGACGTGGTATGATGGAAATCAAAGCACAGTGGGAACCACACAAGACTCTATGACGATCTCGGGTCAACAGACTACTCTGTACCAGTGTCACCGGAGAACTGCCATCTGACGTATGGTATAATACCATCTGGAAGTTCTCGGCGAGTCCGTCCAGTGTACCCAGTCTGCACTGAGCACCCGTATACCATCCTTGATGTCAAACACCGATGGATATGGGATCATCCATCGCCCATCATATGGGTCAAGATGCGTATACGCTAGTCTACTCAGGTGTATCGATGCCCTGTCTCGATACACCCTCGACTAGGAACAGTTATAGGATGTACTCGTCGACTACCGTGGCCCCACTAGTATGATCTCATCATAGTCCCAGTAGTCGAGTACATATCCTAAGGGCTTTATCAACATGTAACATAGAGACAATCAGAATACATGTTAAGATAAAGTACAACCAGATAGCATACTATCATGTCGAGCAAGAAAGTCCTCCCTATATATGTCCTAGCATCCACTACAATATACATCGTATGTACAGTAATGGCCTCTAGGGCATACATATAACTAACAATCTCCTACTTGCACTAGGGCCATCTGTTATGGTATCGCATACCCAACAATTAGATGCGGTTGAAGTATCTCATACTCAACCATCCCGTAAAAGTCTCTACTGGGAAAAAAGGCCTTTGTGAATGGATCCGCGCTGTCGTCCTCTGTGTCTGCTCTCCTAACCTCGATCTCCCTGGAGATCAACCATCTCCATGATCAGGCGATACTGCCTAAGAATTATATCTGGATTTCTGATGGGACGATAGTTCCTTGGCTGAAGCCACAACTCCATTGTCACACAATGGCAGGAGCGAAGTTCATCTTATGAACTTATATATATCCAGACTGCCTCTTTGGTAGCATCCTTGGTAACGATGTATCTTGCCTTTAATCGTCTAGTATGTTACGGTATCTAGCTTGGTACTCTTCCAACATACCTTCCCTCCACGGAGGGTAAAGACAATGCCTGCGACTGACATTCAGTCGTCCTTATCACCCTGGAACCTTTCCAGTGATTCTCCCAAGGATCGATTGATACCATCTCACAACAATTAGTGAGTATCCTAACATCCAATTAGATCTATCTCATAGATCCAAAAACCCAGGATTTAGGAGGTAACACTTTGATCCTATATGGAGAATCCTCGTGATAAGCGGAGATTAACTGAGCGTAGCATAGGAAACTCCTTCCCTATCAAGAGTATGTCATCCACGTACTCTACGAGGATCCCCACCATACTCTCTACTACCTTTTTGTATATACAAGGTTCATCTACCATTTTGATGAAGTCAAACTCTTTGACTACCACATCAAAACAGATGTTCCAACTCTGCGATGCCTATTTTATCATATAAAACATCTTGCACACGTTTCCGCTACTCCCACTGTCTACGAAGCCCTCTGCCTGTGTACTTATAGACGCTCTTTTCTAAAATATCATTTAGAAAAGCTGTCATGACACCCAACCACCAGATATCGTAGGTATGTAGCCGTGGCAAGTAGGATCTGGATGGACTTAAGCATAGATCCTTAGAAAAGGTTTCAACATAGTCCATACCTGGTCTATGATGCAAACCTTTAACATGTCTAGCTTTGAAAGTCTCAACTTTTCCATGTACACCAAGTAATCTTCTCAAGATATACTTGCTCCTGATGGGGATTTAACCCTTCAGATAAAGGAACCAAAGTCCATACTTTGTTGGTGTATAAGGATTCCATCTCAGATCGATAAGCACCCAGCCATTCTTACAGAGTCCCACTCCTGATGGCCAGCTCGAAACTAGTTGGGTCATCATCTCATGATGCAATCCTCGCTCCCACTGTCATAGAGAAACCGAAGTATCTCTTAGGTGGGTGAGGAACCCTGCTAGATCGGCGGAGAGGGTGAGGTTCGTTGGAAACAATTGAATCCTTTGGTTCTACCAAATTATCAGCTGTAGTTTGTATAGCTGGAACCATTCCAGTTCTACATAACAGACCATGCCTCGAGCTTGTCCGGATTTTGCTTTTAGACATAGGCCGGACAACCCCAAATCTTAACAAACTTAAGATATGGGCTCTTCCCTTTCCATATCATATATGAAGTGGTAGGCAACTGATTTTATTTGAACCCTATTCAATAGGTATGCAGCTTCTCAAGTGCATAACTCCCAAAAGGAAATAGGAAACTCAGTAGTACTCATCATAGAGCACACCATATCTAATAGGGTGAGTTTGCTCCGCCCCGATATACTATCGTGCTATGGTGTATACGGAGGAGTAATGCTGAGAGAGAATCTCATTCTCCTTTAGAATAGTCCAGGAATCCCGTGCTCAAGTATTCTCCTCCTTGATCTCATCAAAGGACATAATACTTATACCCGTATTTGGTTCTCTACTTCTAACTTATATTTTGTGAATATCTCAAAAGCTTCGGACTTTTGTTTCAGCAGGAACATATGTCTGAATCTTGAGAGATTATCAGAGAATGTAACGAAGTACAAAGAACCGGTCTTGGCATGTGTAGACAGGGGACCTTTCATACATCAGCATGTATCAATCCCAAGAGTTCACTAACTCTTTCTCTGTTTCCAATAAACAGAGCTATAGTCATCTTATCTTTGTGACATGACCGGCAAGTTTCACAAGATGTAAATTCAAACAAATTTAAATATGCATCTAAATGTAACTTAGCTAGCCGGGTCGCATTGATATGAACTAGTCTACAATGCCTCAAGAAGGATTTGTTCATTTCTGAACTCTTCCTCTTGTGTGTGTTCTGTATACTAAGAACTGTGGTTTGATTTAGAACGTCATTGCTTTTAGATAACGTGCCTGAACCGATCAACTCTTGATATAGGAAATGTTCAAAACATTATCCAACAATACAAAATTATATCCTTTCTTTACTAATAAAGAGACTGATATGATTTTGTATATCAGGTTCGGTATCTAATAACATTTGTTCAGAATCAATGTATTCCGGTAATACAGGGTGACAGTGACCAACAGACTTGGCTGCAACACTTGCACCGTTTTCTGTCTCATGAAACTTATCACCCGTTCTCAGTTCTTTACCTATCTATAGCCCATGTAACAGATTACATACACGGGATCCTGATCCGGTATCACATACCCAGGACGTAAAGGATACTGAGAAACAGTTCTGTGTAATGAACACACCCGAAGATGATGCATCAACATGCACTTTCTTCGTTTGGGCGGCACGGAAAATCTGGTATTCCCCAATTTCCTGCTCTGTCTTATAACAATTATAAGTTGGAGCGGGACCAACGTTCCCCAGCTCAGTATAACAAGCGGGTTCGGTCAATTTATCCGTTTTATTATCTTGATTAAGGTGTGATATGGTCGCTATCTGGAGAGAGAGAGAAGAAAACACTCAGCGTATGCTCTTGCAAGATTAGATTGGTTATCTAATATATCTAATCAGGATGTCTCCCACTGTTTTAGTCAAATCTTCCTTCAAACCCTAAAAGGAAAGACTAGCCGGGATTAATTACGCACTACAAGTTCGCTAATCTTTCAGCCAGGCCAGTGTCGGTACTTTGAGGGAGGTCCCCCGTGCTTTCGCACGAACCTAATTAAAGTAAACCTCGTTTTCCCAGAGGCGTAACCCCGTTAACACCTTTCTAGACACCTACTTGATCGACTAATTGTAATGTGTAAAACTCTCCCAGGAGTAACTCTTACTCGCAGTGGGTATCGGGGTCCAACTATCTTATAGAAGGTATGCAACTCGCAGTGCCCTCCTCCTTGGGTCTATCCTAGTGCGGAAAAGTAAATAATATACAAAAGGTGACATCTTCCGCAACCTGGAAGTGCCCCAATAAATGAATATTACATACAAGTTTTTACATGAATGAAAATGAAAAACACTCATCTCACATAAAACCCCCGGCTATTCAAACACGACGATCCAATATAACATATCCAGCAACAAATAACATCACATGTCATCAAAGTAAGTAAATATGCGCATCCCAATTGTCGTTGACATATAGCGACGAAACCGGCGATATCACATATTACACTTACGGTCACAGAAAAGAAAGTGTAAAACTACAACAGTTGGAATCCGCAAACTCTTCAGACATCGCATGCCTAATCAAATGAATTCCTTAGACATCACATGCCTAACAATTATAAACCCCGCATTTCAGTCTCATTTATCGAAAACTCTTTTCAATATCGAGTCGGGCAATTCAACAAGATTCCCGGCTTCCAAAACGAATGCTCGTCACAAACTTTAGTAGGCGGCTGCACCCCCGATACCATCGACGAAGTGCACCAAGGCGGAACACCGCTACCGTGAGCACCCGAACGGATGCTTTCGGCGACGGGGTTCTCCTACAGTCACTTGGTCGGGGCTATGGGGTATAGCTGTCTATTAAGTTTATCCGGCGAGTATCCGCGTACGCTACGTGATTGCGACAGACTTTTGATCACATCAAAATTCCGTGGCAACAGATAAAGTGAGACTAAACTGCTATGTTTATAACATTCATTCAGTTATCACATAACTACTTGTGAATTCCAATTATTGTATCACATTCCGGATAAATAGAAAAATGTTAAACTCTCCGATCGAACATTCGAACACCCAAGTTTTCCCGAAACAGCTCAACACATGAAATAAGTTTTAAAACATTCCTTCGTGCCTCAGTACCAACGGTCCAGCCGTAGAAGGGTCATGCCAACGCCTCACATGTGGCACGCCGTACTGCCCCAAACCCTAAGGTTCAAAGGGCAGTTCAAGACGGTCACATAATCGAGTTAAGGTTTGTTGTCTTCTAGAGGGACCATTGCGTTACTTGCACTACTTAGAACGTCATTAAACTACGGAAAAGTCCAACAATTGGAAATTTCCCGGCAGGGGAAAAATTGGGTATTTACATCCGGTTGAACTTTTTAACATATTCTAAAATATCCGGAAAGCCACACAGACAAAATCTGATAATCCGATCGAATTATCTAAGCTCCAAAACACCCCAGAAAACTCAACTCTTGAGTTCAGATTAAAAAATCCCAGAAAACTCAGCACCTCAAATAACAAATTACTGTGCAAAATTGGAAGGCTGACGTCATCATATGGCCGCGGAACCGCCGCAGAAGCCAAGCTTCTACCGCGGTTCCGCCGCACATTGGACGTATCTTTTGGAAAATTTTGCACCGTAATTCTTAGAATTTCCTCATGAATTTTTTAAGAATTTTTAATCTGGAAAAAACCCAGTTTTTGAAAAAAGTCCAGAGAGCATTTTGAAATTAGGGTTTCGGTTCGATCGGGTTTCAAAAGTCGTCTACACTTCGCCTAAGGCTCTAGCTAGGCTCTGATACCACTGTAGGGTTCCTAGGCACACTAATGAAGTCTCACAAGGCATCAACCATGCCAATTTCAAAAATTATCGGTGCCGAGAAACCCTAGACTAGATCGTTAACTAGAATTTTAGGCGAAACAAGAAGCTAGTTTACAACTTAACTAAAGGGTAAACGGAAATACAACCTTTGTAGATCCGGTTCTTCACCTCCATGGCTCCGCGATGAAGTCTCCTCGCTGCGATCATCGGATCCCGGGCTCTAGCGTCGGCTTCATCGGAGAAATGGGCGGGCTAGGTCATCGACTTCGATGCCGAAGATGATCTACGTCGAGGCAACACAAGATCAAGCTCCAACTTCACCAAGTCATGAAACTTGTGAAGAAAACACCCTATACTACTTGGAAAGAGGTAGAGGATGAAGAAATAGGAAGTGGGTTCACTTTAGAATTGGATTTCTCACTCTTTTTCTCAAGTTGCCATTGATGGAGGCAAGCTTCTTCATCTTGAAGAAGAAGAAGAAGATAATATGATGGAATATGATAAGCATATCTAAAATAGAAAATAAAAAGATACTTATCATAATCTCAACCATAGTTAGGTGTAGAGAATTAACTAAGGTTAGGTTGAATAGTTAGGGTTAGGGAAAGAAACAAAATGGTCAACCATTTCAAAGCTTCATGAAGCTTCAAGGATAATCCAAAGTTGGCCACCATTTTATTTCTTTCAAAAATGAATAAATAAATAAATAAGTAAATGAAGCAAAAGAAACCCTAACCATTGACCAACCATGGTTTAAACCAAACACCAAACTATCATGTATCATCAAACATGATACAATCAAATGCACAAAAGTATATCACATATACAATGTGCATATCAAGTGAGAAAATCCTTTTTAAGTGAACCAATACTAGTTAATGCAAAGTAATATATCAAATATATAATCATGCATTAAATCATTAAATCAACGCTTGATTTAACGATCCGGTCATATCGCATATGACCGACTAATATCAATAGTAACAACTTATCGAATCAACACTTGATCCGATAACCCGGCTATATCGCATATAACCGATCAATGTCACAAATCGCGAGAATCGAATACAGTATCACATACTGGTATTATTCTCGGTCCCGCACATATCTCATATGCGCTCCTATTTCGTTTCGCTTGAGCCAGGAAACCTCTGTGTAGGACTCTAAAGACTCGTCAATACGCCGGCAGCAGGTGATGATCATATCAAGCACCCACAAGCCGCAAGTGGTCTGCTAAACGTAACGGCCACCCGGGTATTGAACGATCAGAAGATCGACGAGCAAGCCCTCTCACACTCCTGTAAATCCAACCAGTAACACTTACCGTACAGTCCGGTCTCGTCGTCTGATATGTCGCATATCTTGCCTAGGGGTGGTAAACGTCAGACCCCAATAGCTCGATAAGTCGTGTCGATATGAGGTCTATAACAGTTCGAGAAACTACTGGTAACACTTACCAGTAAATCTCAGCAACCCTGGCCAGGGATTTCCGGTTATAGCCAATCGAACATAGTGCAACATCAACTCCCTATACCGGGAGAGACGAATCCCCTCCTATCGCTCATTGCTTCCATGTGATTCGGGACTGTACCCAAAAGCCACCGTTTTGCACGCCCTCTTGGACGTGGTAAGGTGGAAATCAAAGTACAGTGGGAACCACACAAGACTCTATGACGATCTCGGGTCTACAGACTACTCTGTACCAGTGTCACCAGAGAACTGCCATCTGACGTAAGGTATAATACCATCTGGGAGTTCTCGGCGAGTCCGTCCAGTGTACCCAGTCTCTACTGAGCACCCGTATATCATCTCTGATGTCAAACACCAATGGATATGGGATCATCCATCGCCCATTTATATGGGTCGAGAAGGTATACGCTAGTCTACTCTAGTATATCGATGCCCCATCTCGATACACCCATGACTAGGGACCTTGAAGGATGTACTTATGGACTCCCATGTCCCCACTAGTATGATCCGCATCATAGTCCAGGTAGTCAAGTACACATCCTAAGGGCTTTACCAACATGTAACAGAGAGACAATCAGTGTACACGTTAAGGTAAAGAGTAACCAGATAGCATACTATCATGTCGAGCAAGAAAGTCCTCCCTATATATGTCCCAGCATCCACTACAATATACATCCTATGTACAGTAATGGCCTCTAGGGCATACATATAACTAACATCAACCATATGACAGTTGCCAGCCGTTCCTTCACACTCATCTGTCGTGCTTCTCTGCTGCCGACGGGCTTTGCGCTTCATCCGCTTGAAGTGTTGTCGGTGGGCAACGTATCCTTGCCACCACTTCTTGAAGGCATTGCACTCTTCGGTAGGGTGTGTGACCCTCCAATAGTATAAGCAGTAGTTCGGATGTACATCCGCTTCATCGAGGCACGTACTCCTGGGTGTGTTTTCCATGAGAGGAGGCAGCTTCATTACCATTGACAGGGCTTTGGCGAGCTGCTTCTCCACTTTGATCCTGCCTTTGTTTGTAGCAGGTGTGCTTTGGCTTGGGTGGAGTATTTTACGACTCATCTTTACCGCAGCTTCTTCATCCTGACGCCGACGCTTGGCCTTTTCATATATGGCCGTTTCACATTTTCGGTCAGCTTTGCTCTTTTGAAGGGCTTCATTTAGTAGCCTGTCAATTGGGTCTTCTGATAGTCCCAGGGATTCTGACGCCGGTCCTGCCCCCAGTTCCTCCGCGTTTCTTTCCGACGCCGAGGGAGCTTCTTCTTCTTTTAACGACGAGTGAGAGACCATGTGACAACCCGTTACATAATCCTTGGGTTCTTCTGACGAGTCATTTCCTTCATCAACGTCACTGTCTCTGTTCTCAAGGATATGGTTGAGAAACTCTTCGAGAGTGACTGGGGTCCGCGCCGTCTGATTGTACTCTTCCAGCGCGTCGATATATTTTTGTAGATCCGTGCGCTTGTCGTCATGCTGTATGGGCTTCTTGGTCTTCTTCTTTCCTTTCGAAGACTTTGAAGGCTTGACCTGGGTGTTTTGCCCATCGTTACCAGCTTTCGGTGTTAGGCGCGGTTTAAGCATCCCCTCAACGATCTCGGGCTCCAGCGGGCTTTTCCATTTGATCGCCGGACATGCTTGAAGATCCTTCAGCATTCTTTTAATTTTAGTTGAAAGGACCACTTCCTAAGGAGCTTCTTCCACAAACGAGCATGATGCCCCCGGCATATCTACCGTTTTAGGAGCATGCTTCTGCGGTGGGTTCACCCTCCAGTTTTCAGACAGCGCAAACTTCCCTTGTTGGTATTGGTCTTCGACCCAGTTTGTGAAGACGTAGCAATCCTCAATTAGGCGGCCCATTACTCTATGGTAGGAGCAGTAGTTGTGACTGTTGACGTTACCAGGCTGTAGTGGACGTCTCGGATCTGGCAGAGTGATGAGTTTGTTGTGCATTGCCAGTTCGAACAGTCTCCTCGTTTTATCATGGGGAAACGAGTAAGGACGTCCTAGCTTCTCCTCGAGGGATTGGCGCGGGTGCACGTTGCTTTGGCGAGCAACTGGTTTCAAGTTGCTCGGCTGTTGTTGAGTGTTGGCAACGAAGGTCGCTTTCCCTTTGCCCTTTTCATTACGAGGATCCGTTTTTGAAGAGGGAGGCCTATGACCCATCTGGTCCAATTGGACCAGCTTGTCGATCAAGGCCTGGAAGGTGGTCAGCTTGAAGAACATCATAAACTGGGATACATTCACCTGATGATCGATGGTCCCTACGAACATGCCCACGGCAGGAGCTTCTTCTATGCGTTGTTCGCATTTTGACCGTAAGTTCCGCCACCGAATTGCGTACTGAACCTAGGTCTCTCCTTACTTCCTTGCATAATAAACCGTGATTTGTTCGCGAACACGACACACGAAGTGTGGAGTGGAAAGAGGAAAAGGCCCACTGGGTGTGCCAGAATCTGTTTACCGCCAAAAACGGAGACGAACCGGGATGGATCGTCTTTCCTGAATTTGGGGGCAGATGCTATTTGGGTTTATCCGTCCACCTCTCCGAAGATGCCAAGTTGATTTATGGCACCGTGTATCGGAGATTTGGACAGATGCGGCCGCTGTAGCAGACTTCGTTAGATTCCCCCTCGTTTGCTAAGGTTTTTTTTTATTGTGGGGACACTCTTCCCTGCAGGCGCAAGCCCCTGTAGTTAATTACGTTACTGCATCGCGGTAACCACTTTCTCCTGCTCCAGAAGTTCACTTCGTGTCGTATGTGTATGTTTATTTTTGGTTGCCCGTGAATTGTATACGGATACTAATTTATGTTGTCGCCCGTAGGGCGTGGATTAGTCCAAATCCGTATATTCTTAAATTTAGGTTTTATTTAAGGATCGTTAATCTCGTTTGAGATTAAGATCAACTTAAATGTTTGTTAAGGATACGTTAGTCCAATTTTAGACTAAGATCTACTTAACAAGGTTTTAAGATCATTCAGATCCAACAAAAGAGCATTGGGCTCTATTATTTTAGTTTAAGGACGTTATGGTCCGTAGATCATCTTGCACGCACATGTATTTGTTACGTGTCGGGATGAGCAACGATGATACGGGAGACATTCAGCTTGGTGTGTGGTTTGATCTGGGGTGTACACGTCAGTTTAGGAAGTGCACCGAAGAGTAGTTGGTTGCCGGGACCCGCCACCTCTCTGAAGACGTTGAGAAATTACAACGACATGTATCAGAGGTGTGGAGAGATGCACCCTTGAACCGATTTCCCTATCCAAGGGAAAATGAATTGATGGTCAAGCCCAGAAATCATTAGTCGTATTTTGAGACATCATCAATTGAGGAGTCATCAGTTGAGTTTGAAACTGAAATTAGTTTGGGAAATCATGAGCATAGAGGCTAGGTCTATTTGGAGATCGAATATTTTTTAATCTCAAGAAGAATTAGCCAACCTGAGGCTGGAGTTGAGCACCCACGTGTTCCCATGTGAGGTTCTAAAGCAGTGTTAAACACTGGATTTTGGGGGCGCTCACGCGTGGCACGTGAGGCACCTCAAAGCTGGCGTTGTATATTGGGTTCAAGTCCCCGTTTATATATAAGTGTTAAACACTTAATTCCTGTGGTGATCACGTGCGAACACGTGAGGCGCCCTCAAACTGCGAGCGTTGTCTTTGGGTCTATTTCTTTTTCTATCTAAGTGCTGAGCAATTAGTTCATTAATGGTCACGTGCGAACACGTGAAGTGCTCTCAAAATGTGAGCGCTGTCTTTAGGTTTATTCCTTTTTCCATATAAGTGCTGAGCGCTTAGTTCATTAATGGTCACGTGAGAATACGTGAGTGCTCTCAAAATGTGAGCGTTGTCTTTGGGTTTATTCCCTTTTCCATATAAGTGCTGAGCATTTAGTTCATTAATGGTCATGTGCGAACACGTGAGGTGCTCTCAAAATGTGAGCGCTGTCTTTGGGTTTATTTCCTTTTCCATATAAGTGCTTGTTTGGGGGTCACGTGGGAACACGTGATTCGGTCTCAACCATTCTTTTTTGCTCATCAGAGGTGTTCACATGGGGAAACACGTGCGGTTTCGTTATAATGTCGAACACTAACGAATCAACAGTCTTTCCTTCTATGTGTATGAAGATCTTGATCTTATATTAACGATGCTGGAATATGAGTTTAGAGAGTTTCAAGTCTCTTGTTTTATAAGAACTAAATTCTTTTCACAGGGTTAAACCCCAGTGTTATCAGAGGAATTAAATTCTTTGAATTTAGTTTTTTCCCCTGAGTTTTGACTCTACATAACAGAATCTCCCCGATGAGAATTAAATTCTCAACTTCTGGGGAGACCCGCTTCTGCAGATCTCAACCAGAGGAAGAACTAAGTTTTTCTATGGAGGGTTAAACCCTTAGAGAGGCGAAGAAGGGATAGAATAATCTCTGATTTTCTTCTTACCTAGGGTTTTTTGTTTAAAAAGGGGATCTTTTTCTTTTAGAGAATTGAATTCTCTTTCTCTCTTTTTTCTTTTTTTTGTATGCTCTTTTTTCCCCTCCTCTCTTCTCCCTTTTTTTTAACTTGAAGTCATGGGTTCATTATATAGTGGAGAGAAGTTTGTTGATTAGTTTTAGGAAATCTCTCATTGAGAGATCCTAGTTGATTTTGGGAGTTTTACCCACTGTTGGATCTTTGATTCAAGGGTTTCTGTCTTACAGAACATATTTTCTTGTTTCTTAAACAAGATTAGGAAAATATTTTCCCATACAGAATTTATTCTGTAGATTGGTGATTTTTAATCGCCATTGGATTTTTAATCCAAGGGTGTTTGGTTTAATGGAGCACAATCCTTCGTTGTTTAAGAAGATATGAAAAATATTTTCCAACTTATGGGATCTTTGATCTGCCAACTTTCTGTTTAACATAAAATATCATTTCTTAATCATCATTGGATTTTTGATCCAACTGTTCCTTGTTAAGTAGAATTTAATTCTACGTAGGGAATTGCCTTCACGTGTTTAACACGTGGGGCTTATTATCCTGGCAATTGTTTTAATTGCAGTGCCTATATGCGTTGCATATAGACACTTACGTGTTAAACACGTGGGGCTGTTTTAGCCTAGCAATTGTTTTAATTGCTGTGCCTATATGCGTTGCATGTAGGCACTCACGTGTTAAACACGTGGGGCTGTTTTAGCCTAGCAATTATTTTAATTGTTGTGCCTATATCCGTTGCATTTAGGCACTCACGTGTTAAACACTTGGGGCTGTTTTAGCCTAGCAATTATTTTAATTGCTGTGCCTATATGCGTTGCATATAGGCACTCACGTGTTAAACATGTGGGGTTGTTTTAGTGAGGAAATTTCCCTCATCTCTTTTTTATAAGGGAACAGAGAATTAGGGTTTTATATACATGTAAACAAACTTTACACTAAGTAAAATAGGAATACAAACTTTGTAGACCGGTCCTTCACTTCTAAAGCACCGTGTAGTAGTCCTTTAACTCCAAGTAGTGGTGTCCCGGACTCTTCTTAGGCTCTACTCGGCGAAAGGAACGAGCTTACTCAAAGATCTTCGAGGCCGAAGATGATCCACCTTGAGGAATATCTAACTCAAGCTAACTCTTCACTAATTAAGGAATTAGTGAAGTAAACAACCTATACTGAATGGCTAGTTTGGTATAGATTGATGAAGTAGGAGTTTTCTCATTTTAGAATTATTTTTTTCTCTTTCTTTTTCACCCCACTCAAGAGCTAGAGAGCAAAGAAGGAGATGAAGAAGATGAACTAATGTCAACCCTTGGGTGAAAAAATATCTCATAGATATTTGTAGAGACTTAACCATGGCTAAAGATAATGGTTGTGTTAATAAATATCTAGAGTAAAACAAAATTAGTGGACTAAGTCAAGGTTTCTACATGCTTCCACAAGCATCCTAAACTATGCCAATTTCCACCTAATTTTTATTTATCCCTTAATAATTAAATCCCCAAATTATCTTTAGTTTGGTATGAGTCTCATACACCCATGTCCAATGTATCATCAAGCATGACACAAAATTAAATACATTAATATATATCACATATATATTTAAATGTATTAGTTGAAAAGAAATTCTTAAGTGAGCTAATATTAGTTATTATATATTAATATATAAAATATATAATTATATATTAAATTATTAAATCAACACTTGATTTAATAATCCGGCTATATCACATATAACCGACTAATATCATTTATATCAACTTATCGAATCAACACTTGATTCAATAACCCGGCTATATCTTATATAACCGACTGATATCATATATCGCGAAATTAGAATACGGTATCACATACACGTATTAATCTTGGTCCCGCACATATCACATATGTTCCCTACTTCATTTCGCTTGAGCCAGGAAACCTCTTTGCAGGGCTCTAAAGACTCGTCAATATGCCAACAATATGTAATGATGATATTAGTTACCCACAAGCCGTCAGCGGTACTAGCTGGACATAACGGCTACCCAGGTATTGAGCAATCAGAAGATCAACAAGAAAGCTTGTCCAAACTCCCGGGAATCCAGTAAGTAACACTACCGTACAGTCTGGTCTCTTCGTCTGATATGTCGCATATCGAGTCTGAGGGTGGTAAACGTCAGACCCCAATAACTTGATAAGTCATGCCGTTGTGAGGCACATAACGGGTCGAGAAACTACTGATAATGCTTACCAGTAAATCTCATCATCAACCCTGACCAGTGACTTCATGTTATAGCCAATCGTGCATAGCGCAACATCAACTCCCAATACCGGGAGAGACGAAACCCCTCCTATCGCTCATTGCCTCCATGTGACTCAGGACTATACCCAAATCCATCTGTTTGCCTCTCTTGAGCGTGGGAGGGAGGAAATCAAAGCACAGTGGGAATCACAAAAGACTCTATGACGATCTCAGGTCTATAGACTAACCTGTACCAGTGTCACTAGAAAACTGCTATCTGACGATATGTATAATACCATCTAAGAGTTATTGGTGAGTCCTGTTTGGTGTACCCATTCTCCAATGAGCACCTGTGGACAATCTTTGATGTCAAACACCAATGGATGTGGGATCATCCATCTCCCCATACAGGATCAAGAAACGTACACACTAGTCTACTCTGGAATATCGATGCCCTGTCTCGATACTCCCATGACTAGGAACAATTAAATGATGAACTTATGGACTACCCTGGCCCCACTAGTATGATCTCCATCATAGTCCTGGTAGTCAAGTACACATCCTAAGGTCTTTATCAACATGTAAGAAAGAGACAGTATAAAGATACAAGTATACATGTTAAGATAAAGAGTAACCAGATAGCATACTATCATGTCGAGCAAGAAAGTCCTCTCTAAATATGACCAAGAATCCACTATAATATACAATCATCTACAATAATGGCCTTTAGGGCATACATACAACTAACAGATCAGTATCGACAAGGCAGATTCGCTCTATCCGACAGTAAGCTGCTGTCTAAAAAGCAGCTGGCTACTTTAAAAGATATACTCATGCAATATAAATACTGCTTTGCATGGAACTATTCCGAGATGCCGGGACTAGATCCAGAAATAGCGGTAAATAAACTGGCTATATCGTCGGACGTCAAGCCAGTCAAACAGGCTCCGAGAAGAATGCTGCTCGAACTCGAGATGAGTATCAATGCCGAAGTCAAGAAACTGATTGACTCCGGCTTCATCTAAGAAGTTCAATATCCCGTCTAGATTGCCAACATTGTTCCAGTGATGTAGAAAAATGGGACAGTGCGCATCTATGTGGACTTTCGGGACCTTAACAAAGCTTGTCCGAAGGATGACTTCTAAGTGCCTGTTACTGAGCTAATGATCGATAACATGTCTACCCATGAGGTCTTCTCCTTCATGGGTGGATTTTCAGGTTACAATCAAATAAAAATGCATCCTGAAGACCAAAAGCACACCGCCTTCCGGACTCCGCTAGGCATATTCTGCTATAAGATGATGCAATTCGGTTTGAAGAACGCAGGTGCTACCTACCAGAGGGCCATGACAAAGATCTTCGATGACCTCATCCATGAGATTGTCGGATGCTATATTGACAATCTTGTGGTGAAGAGCAAATCTCATGAGGAACATTGGGAACATCTAGACATAGTGTTCCAATGTCTTCAGAAATATAATCTGAAGATGAATCCTCTCAAATGCGTGTTTGGAGTCTCCTCAGGCAAATTCCTGGGATTCATCATACGGCACCGGGGCATCAAATTAAACCCATCAAAGATCAAGGCGATTATGGAAATGCCGACGCCAAGAACTCTCAAACAATTGCAGTCTCTCCAAAGAAAGCTCGTGTATATCCGGCGATTCATAGCCAACCTCTCTGGCAAATGCCGCCCCTACAACCATCTAATGAAGAAGGGGACCCTATTCGTTTGGGATCATAAATGCCAAAGTGCACTGGACGAAATCAAGCAATACCTGCAGAACCCGCCGGTACTGACCGCTCCGGTTAAGGGAAAGCCCCTCATCCTGTACACAGCAGCCCTGGAAGGTTCTCTTGGCGCGTTATGGGCACGGGAGAATGGCCAAGGGAAGGAGAAAGCTCTTTATTATCTGAGTCGAGTACTCCTGGGGGCATAAAACAACTACTCCTCCATCGAAAAGCATTGCCTGGCACTGATTTTTGCGATAACGAAACTCAGACACTACGCCTTGGCATATGAGGTCCATCTCATATCAAAGGTGGATCCTCTCAAATATTTGATGTCAAGAGCCATACTAACAGGAAGGCTTGCCAAATGTGCCCTCCTCTTGATGGAATTCTCAATAATGTATCGACCCCTCAAAGGAGTGAAAGGCCAGGCCATCGCCGACTTTCTCGCTGAGCATCCGATACCAGCCGATTCTCCCTTAATTTTCGAATTGCCAGATGAACACGCATTCGACACAATCGAAGGTGAGAAGGAAGAAAATAATGTCCAATGGGAACTCTATTTCCATGGAGCATCTTCCATGAAGAAGCGGAAGCATAACACCCCTATAATGAAAGCTGGGGTATGCCTCATCTTCGTGACTCCGCAAGGAGGGATAATGCGTTTCGCCCTTTCCTTAACGGAATCAAGAACAAACAATGAGGCTGAATATGAAGCTTTAATAGTGGGTCATGAGATCGCTGTCGATATAGGAATCAAAAACCTCCTCATATATGGAGACTCCCAGCTGGTCGTTAGTCAAGTTAATGGCGACTATCAGACGTGCAAACCAGAGTTGATAAAATATGGCAGGAAGGTGCAGCAACTGCTGACACAGATCCCCTTCTACATCCTGGAAAGCATACCGCATGCGGAAAATAGCAAGGCGGATGCATTAGCCAAGCTTGATAATGAACTGGCTGACGAAAACCTCGATGACGTAAGGATCATTGTGCAAAGTCGTCGGGTTCTCGCGCCAGCAGAAATATCTTTAGAAGATTTAACACAGTCGTCTGAAGGAAAGGCAGTGACTGAACAAACAGTCTTCTAAATAGAAGACGAAGAAACGATTGAGGATTGGAGAGAAGTCTTCATAGTCTACTTCAAATCCCATCGATCGCCCAAAGATGCGTCATCAAGACATCAGCTCATGAAACGAGCTCTGTCTTTCGCCTTCGTCAATGATACTCTATATAAGAGATCATTCGACTCTCTGTGGCTGAGATTGTAAGTGCACGGCGGCGCCCCGGCCGTCAATCCGACGCCGGAATGCGGAAACGAAAAACTTTTCATACTAGAAAACCGGCACCACCGCGCACTAGAAACCTGGATCGGGCCATTAACCTAACTACTAGCAAACTACAAGATGGGATAGAAGGCTATACCAAGCGATCCGTGTCCTTCGGTCTTCGCCTCCACTCCGATCTTCTCGCGGAATCTCCGGTCGTCGCCTCCTCATCGAAACGGGCACCACATCGCCGGGTTCTTTTACGGGCTCCCACCTCTGGACCGAGGCAACTCGGGCGCGAAGTTGGCTAGCCGACGCGTCCAAGAAATGCTGTAGACTAGTGTAGAAACCATTGTCTCAATTGGGGTTATGAAGTTGCCTTTGATGGAGGAATGAAAACTATGAGCTTTTGGAGAGGTGTTAGGAATTTAGCAAGCAAGCCAAAATGAGATGATAGATTTTCCCTCATACAAAAATGAACCTCTCTCCTCTCACACAAGTGGCCGGCCCCCCATATCAACAAATGGTGGAGGGAATAAATCAAAACCATGAAGGAAGGTGAGAGTAGTAAAAGCAAAGGGTGACCATAAGCCAAGAGTGATGATAACAGGGTCATATCAATTTCTAATCAACTCTAATCTCATTAATGCAAGAAATGATGAAAGAAAAGAATGGAATCAAAAGATGCTATCATAATCTTTCATTTCACAAATACCCCCTCCACTAATGCTAATTTGCGAACTTGCAAATTAGCCCCTCCATCACAAAAGTCCGGCCGAGAAGCAACAAAGGAAAACGGCCGAAACTGGAAAGCAAACTGGCAACTTCAGAAAACCGATCCCGTAATAAATTACAGGAAAACCCCGCGACTGCATATACATGCCCGCATTTGTATTCCCACTGAATACAAATGCAAAGAGACAGAATCTACACTGCACAATACTAGGATCCGGCTTAAACCAAAGCCCGCTAGTATTATCCGTCCGATCACGATCCGTGCAATACCGCACGTATCTGATCGAACCCTGCCATATCTCCATACGACCTCTACAGCGTTTCGCCCGAAACTTGAGTAACTGTGTGTGGTGGACTCTAAAGACTCATCAATACTATGGCTGTGGATTTAACCACTAGCACGTCAGAGGTATTAGCCATACGTGACGGGCTACCAGCTATTGACCAAAAGGGACGTCGATGAGCGAACACATCCTGACACCCTACTGAGCCTGTCAGTGAAAATATCCGTACAGTCCGGTCCGTTCGTCTATGAGCATCGCATGGCGGGCCTTGGGGGTTGGTAAAAGTCAGACCCCCAAAAGCGGTACAAGTCGTGTCGGAGTGTAGCCCGGAACACCCTGAGATACTACTGGAATACCTACCAGTAAATCTCCTGCCTTGGCCAAGGACTTCGTATAATGGCTCTCCTAGACACAGCGCGACCTCACCCCCAATACCGGGAGAGACGAACCCCTGCAGATCCACTCACTGCCTCCATGTGGCTCGGGACTGTACCCAACTAAAACCTGTTTGCACGTCTCCTTTGAGCGTGGTAGGGTAGTAATCAAAGCATAGTGGGAACTCACACGAGACAAATGACGATCTCAGGTCGATGAACTAACCTGTACACATGTCACCAGGGAACTGCTATCTGACGTCAGGTATAAGACCAACTAGCATGTTCCCGGCGAGTCCTGTCCGGTGTACTCATAACCCAATAAGCACCTGTATACATCTTAGGTGAACCAACTGACACCAGTGGCTTGTGAGACCGGCCACCGCCCCTCGTCGGGGTCTCGACTGTATACACTAGTCTACTCTGGAGTATCGATGCCCTGTCTCGAAACTCCCACGACTAGGGACCTTTTAAGGATGTGCTTATAGACTACCAGCTCCCACGTATATGATCGCCCTCATACTGCTGGCAGTCAAGCAAGAATCCTAGGGGCTCTATCAACGCGCAATAGTGACCTGTAAGGTCACCTAAAGCAGTACACGATGATAAAGATAAACCAGATAGCATACTATCATCTTGAGTAAGACTGTCCTATCGGGATAGGTCCTCCATCAATCATTGCAATCACGTGCCTGTGATCCAATAATTGACTCTGAGGGCACTATCTCCAACAATCTCCCACTTGCACTCAAGGCTAATTATTGCGATGTCGCATACTCACAGCCCGTGTGATACCGAACACCCAACTCCTCTACTAGTCAGTCTCACAAAGCTCGTTTGGGAAACTATTGCGTTCAAGGAATAGCCTCAGTGAGTGGATCCGCTCTGATGTTTCTTTCTATGTCTCTCTATATCTCAAGTTCGCGGAGAAATCCATCTCCCGAAATGAGCAATACCTGTCTTAGAATGTGTCTGGATGTCTGATGGGACCTAGTTCATAAATGAACTCCAAATCCAAACTTCTTAGACTGTATCGTCAACTGAACTTAATCAGTATCCTGCGCCATGCCTCCCTCAGTATCTGCCTGGACCTCCTGTCCAAAATACTGCCCCTCGTCAGAAGGAAAACTATAACTCTGACAGCCACTCTGTCATCCAGGTCACCTTGGAAGCCTGGAATGATAACTGTCTCCCTAAGAAGGATTTCGTTATCATATCCCTAGAACATCCACTTATGTTCTAAAACTGCTTCCGAATATTTCTCCAGCATTGGATCAATATCAACTTATTGCATCTACTGCAAAAACAACATCTGGTGTGGTACTTGACATCTCATGATCAACTCAATTTCCTGCAAGTGATCTGCCAATCATGCGTATCCCTCTCCCCTTTAGTCTGTAAGACACCTTCAGAGAGGGTGACCCCATCACCTGCAGGTATACTACCATGCCAGGAGTCGTCCATTCTAAATACTCATAGAATGTTGTCAAAGTACCCAGATTGGGAAACTACCCAAATCTAGATCTAAAACCATAGATCTAGTAACCAGAATGTATGATATAATATCCAATTCCTATGTGGAGAAACCACTGTGTGACAACCAAAGTATAACCGATCGTATTATAGGAATATCACTTCCTACTCTGTGTATGTCATCCAAATACCAGGACATCATACCCTACTACCTTCTTAACAGATCCATCCCCTATTCTGATGAAGTCAAACCTATGACTGTCACATCAGAAATAGATGATCTATCTCCGCTATATCTGCTTTAGTCTATAAATAGACATAAGCCACTTGTCCACCATGCTTCCGCTGCTCCCACTGACTACGACAACCCTCTGGCAGAGTCATATACACGTACACTTCTGAAGCCAGTTCAGAACGACACTATACTCATCCTCCTTCCGGGTCTCATAGTCTGGAACAACAGCAATGGTAAGTCTAGGTAAACAAGAACCTCCCTGTCACCGTCCTTGAGGCTACCGAAGTACCTCTCGAGCACCTGAGGTTACCCACCATATCTGCGGAGTGGCCAATGGAATGTCAAAACATATTGAATCTTTAGGTTCTTATCAAATTTTCAGTAATCGTTTGTGGTTCTGGAATCACTTCCAGTTCTACCATACTCCCACTACTATTTTATGAAAAAATCCATTTTTGTTAAAACTGTGGCGAGTCAAGAACAATATCACTATTGATCTCCCAGATGGTAGAAAGTCAACGCTCATCATAGCCTGGGTCAACCCACAAACAGCCATTACAGAAACGTGCCTTGAGTTATCCAGAGTCTGGTTTTAAGCATAAGCCAGACAACTCCCCGTACCTTAACATCGTTAAGATATGAACTGTTCTATATCCAATATAGAACCAGAGGCACTGATTTAATTGAACCAGATTCAAATCATGCAGCTGTCTCTAGCGCATGTCAACTAAATGGAAGGAGGCCGATCAGCGTTACTCAACTTAGGAATGCTTCCAATTATGAGTAACCTGAAAGAGAAGCAAGTTCTATTACTATCAACTGAATACCATACACAAGTATCTACATCTTCGATCACCTTGAAGAATCCTGATACTTGCAACACTTGTGTTTCTAGGAAACACATGTCTAAGAACCTTGTGTTTACTCTACTTTACTCTTATACCTATAACTTCTCAAAACTTGGACCTTGTGTTTCTACGAAACACATGTCTAAGAACCAGAGAAGTCACAAGTAAACAGAATATAGTACGAGGACCAACCCTTCTGTCCTAATGGACACTGGACAATATACAATACTCTGTATAAGTCCCTTGAGTCTAATAACTCATTCCCTGTGTGTCGTAGGTTGAAAACTGTACTTATGGTTAAGAAGAATTACACCGCTGTTTAATGCTCCTTACCTAACCATCCACTGATATAGGTAAATGTCATATACATAATTTCAAAAAGGTATATCTCACTCTATAACAATAGACGTACAGATATATCAATTTGAAATTGGTGCATAACAACGGATATTCAAAACCAAATATTTGCCGTCCGGCAAACAACCCAGGTGACTTCCTCAAATATCACCAATTACTACGAATCCCGATATAATGAGGATAATCACCTAATTCCCAATAACTTACTCTCACTCATCATCTGTAAAACCATACAGATGTGAGAATCATACCTGGTAAATACATACCCTGGAGCAAGTGTTTAATTGGGAAATCAGTTTTCTTTTAACAGTACACAGTGAAAATGAAACATTGAAATGTTTCGATAGGGTATCCGGGTATTCCTAGTAATGCCTCTTCCATTATCCAGATTCACAACTGTAACCGTATAATTCTTTGCCATCTTTCCAAATCCCTTTACATGTCTTTAGTCATTACCTTCTGTACACCCCTTTAGGCCAAATGGTTTTCTTTCTTCCCTACCGTTCGGCACCAGCCTATGGTTTGGAAGAAGACTATCCAATAAGCATAATGGGTGTACTGTCCTAATCCTAGGAGCACTCGCAATGCGAGAGAAGGTGAAGATAAAAAACAACCGAATAAACCTTGTTCCTATTTCTCCTGAACCAGAATCCATCCCCGAACTGGAACAAGTTCCTTTTGAGTTCGTATATAACTATACGATGGAGTATCCAATAAAATGTGGATCTTCGTAGTGATACGGAGTGTCCTGGAGAAATACAAAGGTGATTTAGGATTGGCGAAGAAATATTTGGTTTGGTCGTGAATAGCAGTCGCAATTTACTTTGCCCTCTTACTAATCCCTTTCTTTGTCTTAACTTAATACATTCTGTACACCTTAGTTAGGCTAATTGGTTTTCTTCATTCCCTACCGTTCGACACTAGCCTAAGGTTTGGAAGAAGACTATCCAATTTGCGTAATAGGTGTACTATCTCCTAAACCAAGGAGTACTCGCAACCTGAGAGAAGGTAAAAGGAAAAGACAACTGAATAGTCCTATTCGTTTTCTCCAGAACTGGAAACCATCCTCGAATAAATTCTTTCGAGTTCGTATATAACCATACGATGGTTTTGTCCAATGGAAGTGGACGTTCGTAGTAATACGGGGTGTCCTGGAAAAAAGGGTAAAAGTAGGAGTGGCAATGAGGTTTGCAACTCTGACAATCCAAAAGCCAGTGTTTAAGAAGGTTCGGTTAATTTTGGTCACTGAGTCATAGTCAATGGTCGGGTCATGGTCGCTGCCAAAGAGAGAGAGAAAAGAAACACTCAGCGTGCACTCTAACCTAGATCAGAATGGTTATCACTTTATCTAATAAGGAAACCTCCCACTGTACCGTCAAATTATCCTCCAAACCTGAAAGAAGAATTAGTCGGGATCACCCAAGGAGTAAACCAACTCATCAGTGGGAATCGGGATCCAACTATCATCGCATGATAACGTGACGGAATTCGCTCACATTATCACACTCCAGAAGGTATGCGCATATCTGGCAAGTTTCAGTTTCTTTAGAAACTCCCGATGTGATTTTTACTCCATGCTCTTATGACCTTGACTTTGGCCAACAAATCATAAGTCACATGTCAAGTTCTACCCGTCATTCTCCAGGTTAATTTGAACCCACCCGTACCTACCCTTGACTTTGGCCAACAAGGCAGTACGACTGTCCCAAACCAACGCATCTATCTATGCTGCATATGAATACCTAACAGCTACCAATCACTGTGCCTTGACTTTGGCCAACAAACACAACTTGAATACTATTGACTATCCATATGAAACGACGGAGGGCTACGAATGGTTTCTGGCGAAAACCTTTAACATAATGAACTTGATATGGTTGAAGGAACCGAATAGCTTTTTAAAAATATAGTGGCAAAAACCTTTGCTAAAGAGGTCACTCCCGGTGAAGGGATCTCGGCTCTTTCCCCGTAGAATGAGGTGCAGGATATTCCAACTGAATACCACGATGCAAAGCAAAAGTAAACGACTATAATGAAGTTATTGCCCTGACGCAAACTTCTGTCCAAGGGGTCACTCCCGGTGAAGGGATCTCGGCCCTTGCCTCGTCGACTGAGGAGCAGGATATTCCAACTGAATACCACGATGCAAAACAAAAGAGAACGTTCTTGCAATAACAGCTTTTTGAAAATTATTCCAACAACATCAGAATAGGTTTTTTTAACTTGCATTGATCCGAATCAACTCAGTCCCATCAATTGATCACACCAATAAAGAACGAAAATAATGATGTACGTATATGCCATCCGCATTCGCCACTGGGTCCCGTCATCACCCGTTAGGTTACTTAACTAACGACAGAGCGGGGACTGGACTAGTGCGGATGCAAAACATATACAACATCTACTAGTATATATATCAATATACAATATTCGCTCAAGGCGTGATAAAATGCAACATCACAGAAATGTAATAATCATCACAGAACAATACAGATATCTGGGATCCCCCGGTTTCATAGAGCCGCTACTGAAACCCGACGTTCCCCTGGTCGTGTGGAAAGCCTGTGCAATGAAATCCTAGACCCCTACGGGTGCGGAAAGTTACCCTCCAAAACCTGAAGCGAGGCAGCCCCCTTCAACAACGTGAATGGACCACCCAGCACTTCACGGAATCCGGTAACTTGGGCACCCCTCCTGGGTCAACCTGTACCCCCTACGAGTGCGGCGAATAGCCCGCCAATTCTAGAGTGAAGCCCCCTCCGTCTCAAAGCCATGAGATGCGGGCTCGTTGCCCTCTAGAACCCGGCTATCCGTGCACCCCTCCGCGGGGTAATCCTAGTACAGAAAGTAAAATATACATACAACGGGTACATCGACCTTAGCCCGGTCGTGCCCCAAAAGAATAATATACAAACAGGCAGTGACGGCAGTCCATATGTCGGACGCTCGCCCTGCAATATCAAATGTACATAATAAACCAAACTGTACTACCATTGCATCCAGGCTATCCCCCACGACCAATCCGCAACATCACAGCACAACACAGAACATCAACGTGAATGTCACGTTCGCAAATCCGTCTAAAAGGGCTATAGTAGATAGACTGGATTTACCGATCGAGTGACATTCACGGTCGCAGATATAATGTAAATACTGTGAACTAACATGTTTAAAATTTTCGATCGACTGAATTTTCCGAAGTGGGCCCCCAAGCACAACTGCAACACTCAAAAACATCTGGGCCCAAAAAGAATATACCAGAAAGCCTATTTCCATGTCAGAAGCCTACTGTGAAAATTTGGTACGGTTTGGCCACAAAACGGCGGCAGATACAAAATTTGGTACGGTTTGGCCCCGGCCGTCAATCCGACGCCGGAATGCGGAAACGAAAAACTTTTCATACTAGAAAACCGGCACCATCGCGCACTAGAAACCCGGATCGGGCCATTAACCTAACTACTAGCAAACTACAAGATGGGATAGAAGGCTATACCAAGCGATCCGTGTCCTTCGGTCTTCGCCTGCACTCCGATCTCCTCGCGGAATCTCCGGTCGTCGCCTCCTCGTCGAAACGGGCGCCACATCGCCGGGTTCTTTTACGGGCTCCTATCTCTGGACCGAGGCAACTCGGACGCGAAGTTGGCTAGCCGACGCGTCCAAGGAATGTTGTAGACTAGTGTAGAAACCATTGTCTCAATTGGGGTTATGAAGTTGCCTTTGATGGAGGAATGAAAACCATGAGCTTTTGGAGAGATGTTAGGAATTTAGCAAGCAAGCCAAAATGAGATGATAGATTTTCCCTCATACAAAAATGAACCTCTCTCCTCTCACACAAGTGGCCGGCCCCCCATATCAACAAATGGTGGAGGGAATAAATCAAAACCATGAAGGAAGGTGAGAGTAGTAAAAGCAAAGGGTGACCATAAGCCAAGAGTGATGATAACAGGGTCATATCAATTTCTAATCAACTCTAATCTTATTAATGCAAGAAATGATGAAAGAAAAGAATGGAATCAAAAGATGCTATCATAATCTTTCATTTCACAAATACCCCCTCCACTAATGCTAATTTGCGAACTTGCAAATTAGCCCCTCCATCACAAAAGTCCGGCCGAGAAGCAACAAAGGAAAACGGCCGAAACTGGAAAGCAAACTGGCAACTTCAGAAAACCGATCCCGTAATAAATTACAGGAAAACCCCGCGACTGCATATACATGCCCGCATTTGTATTCCCACTGAATACAAATGCAAAGAGACAGAATCTACACTGCACAATACTAGGATCCGGCTTAAACCAAAGCCCGCTAGTATTATCCGTCCGATCACGATCCGTGCAATACCACACGTATCTGATCGAACCCTGCCATATCTCCATACGGCCTCTACAGCGTTTCGCCCGAAACTTGAGTAACTGTGTGTGGTGGACTCTAAAGACTCGTCAATACTATGGCTGTGGATTTAACCACTAGCACGTCAGAGGTATTAGCCATACGTGACGGGCTACCAGCTATTGACTAAAAGGGACGTCGATGAGCGAACACATCCTGACACTCTACTGAGCCTGTCAGTGAAAATATCCGTACAGTCCGGTCCGTTCGTCTATGAGCATCGCATGGCGGGCCTAGGGGGTTGGTAAAAGTCAGACCCCCAAAAGCGGTACAAGTCGTGTCGGAGTGTAGCCCAGAACACCATGAGATACTACTGGAATACCTACCAGTAAATCTCCTGCCTTGGCCAAGGACTTCGTGTAATGGCTCTCTTAGACACAGCGCGACCTCACCCCCAATACCCGGAGAGACGAACCCCTGCAGATCCGCTCACTGCCTCCATGTGGCTCGGGATTGTACCCAACTAAAACCTGTTTGCACGTCTCCTTTAAGCGTGTTAGGGTAGTAATCAAAGCATAGTGGGAACTCACACGAGACAAATGACGATCTCAGGTCGATGAACTAACCTGTACACATGTCACCAGGGAACTGCTATCTGACGTCAAGTATAAGACCAACTAGCATATTCCCGGCGAGTCCTGTCCGGTGTACTCATAACCCAATAAGCACCTGTATACATCTTAGGTGAACCAACTGACACCAGTGGCTTGTGAGACCGGCCACCGCCCCTCGTCGGGGTCTCGACTGTATACACTAGTCTACTCTGGAGTATCGATGCCCTGTCTCGAAACTCCCACGACTAGGGACCTTTTAAGGATGTGCTTATAGACTACCAGCTCCCACGTATATGATCGCCCTCATACTGCTGGCAGTCAAGCAAGAATCCTAGGGGCTCTATCAACGCGCAATAGTGACCTGTAAGGTCACCTAAAGCAGTACCCGATGATAAAGATAAACCTGATAGCATACTATCATCTTGAGTAAGACGTCCTATCGGGATAGGTCCTCCATCAATCATTGCAATCACGTGCCTGCGATCCAATAATTGACTCTGAGGGAACTATCTCCAACAGAGATGCCTGGGACCAGAAGAAGCAAGGAGAGTCATCCAAGAAACCCACGACGGACTCTGCGGTTCTCATCAATCCGGACCAAAGATGAACCTGAAGATCAAAAGAATGGGTTAATAATGGCCCATAATGATTCAGGACTGCCTCGAATATTGGAATGTAACAACCGAGTTCATTTATACCAATTTCTGTTGCCGTATTTGTTTGTTTATGATGTTTTATTGATTTATCATGTTTGGATGCGAATGGTAGTATATTTTACATTGCATTCGACTCGACCCGCTTACTTGAACTGGTTGATTCATATTCCTAAACTACCCTGTCCTGTTAATTAGACACGTGCATCTCATGTATACTGCATTTTAACTTGTCACCTAGCATCGCGTATTCTACATGTAACATTTTAGATCACGTAAAATAAATTAAAATTGTATTTCATAGCCTGCATGATACCCCTAACCCCGTGGTAGCATCCGCGCATCGTGTTCTCGTCTCGTTCAGTGAAACGGACGTGTTTGGATGGCTGCGCGCACGTACGTGCGTCTGTTCTTGGGGGTATGCATTTTGGTTACCTAATTATCCCTTTTAAAATTTGGAAGTCGCATATAATTTTCGTATTTCAAGTCTGAAATTTTGGACCCGACCCGGGAACGTTTTGGAATATTTCTGCATCCCGCCTAAATTCAAATTTAATAAATATTTTATTTTATCCCGCTAAAGAAAATTCAATTACTTAATTTTGATTTTTTTTAATTCTAAATTTTTTCCGTAACCACTCAAAAGATTTGTATAACCAATTTAAATCCTATTTTTTTAAAACCTGATTCTTCTCAGCTCTATTTCCTTTCCCTGGCCCCACCACGATCCAATCATATCCCTCTCCTTCTTTTCACCGGGCCCCACACAAATCTCTCTCTCTTTCTTTCCTCTTCTTTTTCTCTCTCTCAGCGCAACTGTCTCTCTCTCTCTCTCTCTCCTCTTTCTCTTTCCTCTCGCACTCTCTCTCGCTCCTCTCGCGATTACTGTTGGTTCTTCAAGTCCCGTCACCCCCGCGGATCTCGTCACCTCCCTTCTTCGCATCTCCTTCTTCTTTATTTTCTTTTAAACCGAGCTCCCTCACCTCGACGCCACCACGACTCCTTCCTCCTCAAACCCTAACCCTAAACTCCATCACTCCTTCACCTCTCAACTCAGCAGAGCCTCCTCTCTCTCCTCCTTGTCGTCTTCTTCGTATTCTTCTTCTTCTTCTTATACTTTCCCGAGCCACGGCACCCACAAGAACCCCGAGAACTCATCACTACCCTCTCATCCCGTCGCCGACGACCTCTTACCGTCGCCTCCTCATTCTTCTCCTCTCTCCAAACAACCCAACACCGATACCAGAACTCCCCTACACAAGAAACCCTCAACACCCGAACCCTAACCTAACCCTAGCATCCAAACTACCTCGCCGGAGCTCCGTCGAACCCGTCAACTCCTCATAACTCCCCTCTGCACCACAGTGAGACACTCCTCCCTCCTCCATTCTCTTTTTTTTCTTTCTTTCTTCTTCTTTCCTTTCTTTCTTTTCTTTGTTTTCTTTAAATGTTATCTGTCTTTGTCTAGATCGCCGGAGCGGGCCGTGACGTTGACGATCCCGACGACCCAGCGAGAATATCTGACCCGTGTGATTCCATTGTGCGTTGTTTGGATTCGTTCCGTATACCGTACGCGCGTCGCGACTTTCCCCGCCGACGTGTGACGTTCCGTATACCTGTTTCTTGATCCGTCGAGGCAAGTGAAACTTGCTACATGTTATTCATAATACTTATACTTATTTGATTACATGTTAAACCTATAAATTTAATCCAGTGTCTCATGTTACATTTTAACATTCGATGTCCATTTTATCATTTTAGATTCATCACTTAGAACATACCATGTTGCATTTTGATTTACTATATATATACCCACATCCGTGTTTAAATCACTTAATAATTATCTGCATAGCCCATAGTACCTTTAAATAGTTTCTACCCCACCGGACACCCGTTTGCATCCATTTAACCTATTTTATATATAATTGCATCCCTAGATCATTTAACCCATAATAACGAGATTTTAACAATTCCATATTTTTTAAGTGTATTTTACTCAATGTTAGAACCACAACCCTAACTCTAATCAATTACTGTGCATCCATATGCTTTAATCTGTACTTTTGCGTATAACATTACAATGTTCCATTTTTATTGTTCCACTAGTACCCCATGCTTGTTTTGTATACCCATGCTTATGTTAGTTTGATTATGAGCACCCACATGACATTTTGTGCACCCTGACATGAATTGTTACACCTATTACTTGACACGACATGGTACCGTGCAACTCTTGACATGACATGATACCTATGTACTACCTAACTTGACCTGATGTACCATTGCTTTACTTGTTACCTGATCTTGTTACTAATGCCAACAAACCAGACCTGTTGTCCCTACGGGCATTTCCTGTTGTCTATCAAGACAAACCTGTACCTGCCTGATCCTGTGTTGGCTTTAGCTCCAGATTATTTAATACCTGACCTGAACATATATAACTTGGGGGTATGGGGAAATCAATGATGAAACCTGACTTGTTACTCGACAGTTCGCTACCTTTACTGATCAGTTTTAGAGGCTAGGCCAGCCTTGGGATGATGCTGCTGACATCATCCATCGTTACCCACTACCTTTTTAGAGGCTAGGCCAGCCTTGGGATGATGCTGTTGACATCATTCATCGTTACCCCTTTTCCTTTTAGTGCCTAGCGGCATGTCTCGGTTTCAGCCCGAGAATCTTCACCGTGATCCCGGGCACGCACGCGATACTATTGAGTTACATCGATAATTCATCAAATTGATTTCAAAGACTTGAGAGTAGTTAACTAAATAGACCAGTTTAGATTACTCACTGCACACTACCTTTCACTGCCCTGATTTATATTACTGTTACACCTGCTTTACCATTTATGATCATACTTGCATGTCTTGCTACCCTGTTTATATAGTATTGCTTGATGTTATGACGCGCTGACGTCTGGGTTTTGCATGGCCCAGATTCCTTACCTTTGCTGCAGTCCGAGCAGGAGTACTTCAGTCAGCAGGCTGAGCAGTGAGGACTCGTTAGTAGTTAGTTCTTTTATTTTCAGTATTTTCATTCCTGATGTGAGCCCGCATTATGGGACACACTTTCCATTTATTCTTGTATTGGATCTTTTTCTTCCGCATTATTTTATTCTTGACTCGTTTTATTCTGGCTTATGGACATGTGTTAGATAGTTTATTATTGTTCTTGATATCTCTACAGCCGTAATGTGACTGTGGATGGATATTTCCTATCCACAGGTAGCATGGTTGGCTATGTCACGTGCCCATCTTAGCGTACTCTGGGAAGCGGGGCGTGACATGGTTCTTTTGGTATCAAAGACATAGGATATAGGTTAATCGGGTTTGATTCTTTTGTAGTTGGGTATTGGACCCAATACACGAATCAGAATACCCGTGATTAGGAAACATGTCCTGCCACCTTACCGTCTTACCATTTTTGAATCTTAACCTCCTCCTGATTATACTTTCACTATATGCAAACCTCCTTTGCATATTGAAGCGAAACCTGGTTTCCTTTTGGTTATCTCTAGAACTTAAGCGACTTGAGTGGAGTTATATGATTGTAGCTATGATACCGCGGTATGGTTACAATACGGTACTCTATTTAAGTAACTTGGATTTCTAGCCTTGATTCATATTCTTAACCTACATTTTGAATCTGTTATCATGCTAATCCTTTTGGTGATTTGATTTCAGGAATATGGCAGACAAGAATCTGAAAACGTATCAAAGGCGTGTTGCCGAAGCCGTTATACTTGAAGTGATACGTGGGATGTTGGAGAACCAAAGGCGGCAGACCGAGCTGAACCAGCAGCAAGCTGAATCTTTACAGGAAGGTTTGCGGACCGTTCAGCAGTCCGTGAACAATGTTGTGGCCAGACCAAAGGATCGTGTGGGAACCGTAGCGGATTTCAGAAGACTGGGTCCGTCTGTCTTTACTGGTTTGGAGGAGCCGTTGCCAGCGGAGCAATGGCTGGTTGACACGGAGAATTTACTCATTGCGGCACAGATCCCAGAAGATAAGAGGGTGGATGTAGTATGCATCTAGTTGGTGGACTATGCCCGTGAATGGTGGCTGGTGGAAGAAACCCGTTTGCCCAAGCCGATCAAGTGGGCGGATTTTTCGAAGAGTTTCTTGGAGAAGTTCTTCCCGCGGACTGCACGGGAGGAAATGGAAGAAAGGTTCATCAGTCTAAAGCAGAACGACGCACCTGTAAATGTACATGCATCTGAATGGACGCGGCTCAGTAGATTCGCTGGACCTTTGGTTGCCAACGATGCTGATAGGGCAAGGAGGTTCATGCGCAGTTTGGATGTGGACATCCAGAGGCAGATTGTCTCCCTGGGTTTGACCACTTTCTCACAGGTACTTACAGCAGCCCGAGAACAGCAGAGCCTATCTATGAAGATTGGGAGTATACAATAGACAGAAATTACGGTACGGAAGCCAGCACTTGCACCGAACCGAGCGCATGGACACAGAGGTATTCCAGTGAACCGTCATGGCGTAACACCTATGAAGAAGCCTGCTGTCGTTGATCAAAGAAGGAGCGTGATTTGTAACTACTGCCATTTACCCGGACATGTGCAAAGCGACTGTCGAAGGAGGCAAGGACTTTGTTTGGTTTGTGGATCGGCGGATCATACTATTAACGCTTGTCCGTCGAAGCTTCGCACGAATGATGATGTTCAGAAGCCGCCGCAGAAATAGTTTCCGGGACAGAAGCGGCTGACTCAGGGACCCAGTCAAGCTCGAGCATTTACCCTGACGGCTGAGGAAGCTAAAGCTTCAGGAGAAGTTGTTTCAGGTATTCTACTTGTTCATGGTTTTCCCGCATTAGCGTTATTCGATTCTGGTGCATCCCATTGTTCTATGTCGTCCAAGTTTATTGCTACACACTCGATCACTTGCACGACCCTGTCTAGTTTCTGGGACATACACACTGGGAATGGGAAGATCATATCTAGTAGAGAATGTAAGGATTGTGCTGTTGTTGTTTGCAGACGGGAGCTGTTTGCAGATTTCTTGGTGATTGATTCGGGTAGCTATGAAGTCGTCTTGGGAATGGATTTTCTCGGCACTTTCCACGCTCACATTGATTGTAGGGAAAAGAAAGTAATTTTCCAAATTCCCGGACATCCCGAGTTTATCTTTACTGGAGGAAGCAGTTCTGTCGGGCCAGTCGAGTTTAGGGCTAGGCCGACAACTAGTGTTCTTTCGTCATTGGACGTTGATAAAGATGAAGCGCCAGCTGTTGTTCGAGATTTCATGGACGTGTTCGAAGACATATCAGGTTTACCGCCGAAGCGAGACGTGGAGTTCGCAATTGATCTTGTTCCTAGTGCAGCGCCAGTTTCTAAAGCGTATTATCTAATGGCACCGGTGGAGTTGGAAGAAGTTAAGAAGCAGGTTACTGAATTACTTGAGAAGGGTTGGATTCGAAGCAGTAACTCGCCTTGGGGAGCTCCAGTTCTTCTAGTTAAGAAGAAGGATGGCACAAGGAGAATGTGCATCGATTATCGAGAATTAAATCGGGTGACTATTAAGAACAAGTACCCGATCCCTCGCATTGGCGAATTATTTGAGCAGCTTAGTGGCGCGAGGGTATTCTCGAAGCTGGATTTGCGATCCGGATATCATCAGGTCCGAGTTAAAACAGAAGATATTTGCAAGACGGCGTTCCGAACTCGGTATGGACATTACGAGTACTTAGTGATGCCCTTCGGAGTAACGAATGCACCGGCGATATTTATGGACTTGATGAACCGAATCTTTTCACCATTCTTGGACCGGTTTATAGTGGTGTTCATTGATGATATTCTGGTCTACTCGAAGAGTATTGAAGAGCATGCAGAACACTTGAAGATCGCACTGCAGATGTTGAGGCAAGAAAGATTGTATGCAAAGATGAGCAAGTACGAGTTTTGGCTGGAAGAAGTAAAGTTTTGGGGCATGTCGTGTCTGGCGATGGAATCACTGTTGATCCCGAAAAGATTGCAGCAGTTCGAGATTGGCTGATTCCGAAGAATGTTGCGGAGATAAGAAGCTTTCTTGGACTAGCCGGGTATTACAGAAGGTTCGTGGAGAATTTTGCTCGTCTGGCGGAGCCGTTGACCAAGCTTACGCGCAAGGAGGTACCATTTGTGTGGACGGATAAGTGTGCATAAGCTTTTGAGGCGTTGAAGCAGAGATTGATAACCGCTCCTATTCTGACCGTGCTAGACAGTTCCGGTGGATTGGTGATTCACAACGACGCATCTGGGAAAGGATTGGGATGTGTTTTGATGCGGCATAGGAAGGTTATAGCATACGCATCGAGACAGTTGAAGATCCATGAGAAGAATTACCCAACTCATGACTTGGAGCTTGCGGCTGTGATTTTCGCTTTGAAGATTTGGAGACACTACCTTTTGGGCGAAAGGGTTGAGGTCTTCACCGATCATAAAAGTTTGAAGTATGTGTTCACGCAGAAGGAGCTTAATATGAGGCAACACAGATGGTTAGAGCTGATGGCTGACTACGATCTTGATCTTAAGTACCATCCGGGGAAAGTTAATGTTGTGCCAGATGCGCTTAGTCGGTTGCCAGCAATTCAGATGTTGACTGCACAGAAGGAACTTATTGAAGACTTTCGAAGATTTGATTTGGAGATTGTGCTACCGCATTCTTCAGGACAGTTGATGCAGCTGCAGGTACATCTATCGTTGATCGAGAATATTAAAGCAGTGCAATCGCAGGACCCTAGATTACAAAAGTTTCAAGAACAGGTTGAAGATGGACTTCGAACTGACTTACTGATCCATGAAGATGGTTCGTTGCGTTATGGTAGCCGTTTGTGTGTGCCAAAAGGAGATATTCGTGAAGAACTTATGAAGGAGGCACACAGTTCAGCATATTCCGTACACCCAGGAGGCACGAAGATGTACCGAGATATACGACAACATTTCTGGTGGGAAGGCATGAAACGGGAGATTGCCCGCTTTGAGTGCTTGGTGTGTCAGCAAGTTAAGGCTGAACATCAACGGGTTGCTAGTTTATTGCAACCACTTCCGATTCCTCAGTGGAAGTGGGGACATATAACCATGGATTTCGTGACGGCTTTACCGCGGAGTCCAAAAGGCAACAATGCAGTTTGGGTGATTGTTGACAGATTGACCAAGGCAGCTCATTTCATCCCTTTTCGAGTTGGTCAATCAACAGAAACTTTGGCAGAACGGTACATGCAGAAGATTGTAAGATTGCATGGTGTACCAGTGAGCATCGTGTCCGACCGTGACACTCGTTTCTTATCACACTTTTGGAGGAGCTTATAGGAAAGTTTGGGGACTTGATTGAAGTTTAGCACAACTTATCATCCTCAAACAGATGGCCAGTCGGAGAGAACGATCCAAACTCTTTAAGATATGTTGAGATCTTGCATGTTGGACTCAAGGGTTCATGGGAGGATCATCTACATTTGGTGGAGTTTTCTTTCAACAACAGTTTCCAGGCGACTATTCAGATGGCTCCATTTGAAGCTTTATATGGTCGTAAGTGTTGTTCACCTGTTTGTTGGGACGATGTTGGTGAACGAAGATTGTTGGGACCAGATTTAGTAGTGCAAACAGTTGAGAAGGTTAACACCATCCGGAATCATATGAGAGCAGCACAAGACCGACAGAAGAGTTGGGCAGATACGTCGAGAAGACCTCTAGAGTTCGCCGTGGGTGATTTGGTATTCTTGAAGATATCACCGACTAGAGGGGTGATTCGTTTCGGAAGTTGAGGAAAGCTTAGTCCTCGTTTCGTTGGACCCTTTGAGATTTTGGAGCGTGTTGGGGAAGTAGCGTATCGATTGGCGTTGCCGCAGTCATTAGCGAATGTTCATGACGTGTTTCACGTATCTCAACTCCGTAAATATGTTCGAGATGAAACACATGTGTTGGACCATTCGGAGCTAACCGTACGAGAAGATGAAATCCGGCAGAAGTTTCCGCATCTATTCTTGTAGTTTGAGGGATTGTTTATCCTTTCTTGTTCTTGGAATTTCGAGAACGAAATTCTTTTTGTAGTTGGGTATAATGTAACAACCGAGTTCAGTTATACCAATTTCTGTTGTCGTATTTGTTTGTTTGTGGTGTTTTATTGATTTATTATGTTTGGATGCGAATGGTAGTTTATTTTACATTGCATTCGACCCGACCCGCTTACTTGAACTAGTTGATTCATATTCCTAAACTATCCTGTCCTGTTAATTAGACACGTGCATCTCATGTATACTGCATTTTAACTTTTCACCTAGCATCGTGTATTCTACATGTAACATTTTAGATCACGTAAAATAAATTAAAATTGCATTTCAAAGCCTGCATGATACCCCTAACCCTGTGGTAGCATCCGCGCATCGTGTTCTCTTCTCGTTCAGTGAAACGGATGTGTTTGGATGGCTACGTGCACGTACGTGCGTCTGTTCTTGGGGGTATGCATTTTGGTTACCTAATTATCCATTTTAAAATTTGGAAGTCGCATATAATTTTCGTATTTCAAGTCTGAAATTTTGGACCCGACCCGGGCACGTTTTGGAATATTTCTGCATCCCGCCTAAATTCAAATTTAATAAATATTTTATTTTATCCCGCTAAAGAAAATTCAATTACTTAATTTTGATTTTTTTTAATTCTAAATTTTTTCCGTAACCACTCAAAAGATATGTATAACCAATTTAAATCCTAATTTTTTAAAACTTGATTCTTCTCAGCTCTATTTCCTTTCCCTGGCCCCACCACGATCCAATCATATCCCTCTCCTTCTATTCACCGGGCCCCACACAAATCTCTCTCTCTTTCTTTCCTCTTCTTTTTCTCTCTCCCAGCGCAACTGTCTCTCTCTCTCCACTCGCACCCTCTCTCGCTCCTCTCGCGATTACTGTTGGTTTCTCGAGTCCCGTCACCCCCGCGGATCTCGTCACCTCCCTTCTTCGCATCTCCTTCTTCTTTCTTTTCTTTTAAACCGAGCTCCCTCGCCTCGATGCCACCACGACTCCTTCCTCCTCAAACCCTAACCCTAAACACCATCACTCCTCAACCTCTCAACTCAGCAGAGCCTCCTCTCTCTCCTCCTTGTCATCTTCTTCGTATTCTTCTTCTTCTTCTTATACTTTCCCGAGCCACGGCACCAACAAGAACCCCGAGAACTCATCACTACCCTCTCATCCCGTCCCCGACGACCTCTCACCGTCGCCTCCTCATTCTTCTCCTCTCTCCAAACAACCCAACACCGACACCAGAACTCCCCTACACAAGAAACCCTCAACACCCGAACCCTAACCTAACCATAGCATCCAAACTACCTCGCCGGAGCTCCGTCGACCCCGTCAACTCCTCAAAACTCCCCTCTGCACCACAGTGAGACACTCCTCCCTCCTCCATTCTCCTTTCTTTCTTTCTATCTTCTTCTTTCCTTTCTTTCTTTTCTTTGTTTTCTTTAAATGTTATCTGTCTTTGTCTAGATCGCCGGAGCGGGCCGTGACGTCGACGATCCCGACGACCCAGCAAGAATATCTGACCCGTGTGATTCCATTGTGCATTGTTTGGATTCGTTCCGTATACCGTACGCGCGTCGCGCCTTTCCCCGCCGACGTGTAACATTCCGTATACCCGTTTCTTGATCCGTCGAGGCAAGTGAAACTTGCTACATGCTATTCATAATACTTATACTTATTTGATTACATGTTAAACCTATAAATTTAATCCAGTGTCTCATGTTACATTTTAACATTCGATGTCCATTTTATCATTTTAGATTCATCACTTGGAACATACCATGTTGCATTTTGATTTACTATATATATACCCACATCCGTGTTTAAATCACTTAATAATTATCTGCATAGCCCATAGTACCTTTAAATAGTTTCTACCCTACCGGACACCCGTTTGCATCCATTTAACCTATTTTATATATAATTGCATCCCTAGATCATTTAACCCATAATAACGAGATTTTAACAATTCCATATTTGTTTAAGTGTATTTTACTCAATGTTAGAACCACAACCCTAACTCTAATCAATAACTGTGCATCCATATGCTTTAATATGTACTTTTGCGTATAACATTACAATGTTCCATTTTTATTGTTCCACTAGTACCCCATGCTTTTTTTGTATACCCATGCTTATGTTAGTTTGATTATGAGCACCCACATGACATTTTGTGCACCCTGACATGACTTGTTACACCTATTACTTGACACGACATGGTACCGTGCAACTCTTGACATGACATGATACCTATGTACTACCTAACTTGACCTGATGTACCATTGCTTTACTTGTTACCTGATCTTGTTACTAATGCCAACAAACCTGACCTGTTGTCCCTACGGGCATTTCCTGTTGTCTATCAAGACAAACCTGTACCTGCCTGATCCTGTGTTGGCTTTAGCTCCAGATTATTTAATACCTGACCTGAACATATATAACTTGGGGGTATGGGGAAATCAATGATGAAACCTGACTTGTAACTCGACAGTTCGCTACCTTTACTGATCAGTTTTAGAGGCTAGGCCAGCCTTGGGATGATGCTGCTGACATCATCCATCGTTACCCACTACCTTTTTAGAGGCTAGGCCAGCCTTGGGATGATGTTGTTGACATCATTCATCGTTACCTCTTTTTCCTTTTAGTGCCTAGTGTCTCGGTTTCAGCCTGAGAATCTTCACCGTGATCCCGGGCATGCACGGGATACTATTGAGTTACATCGATGATTCATCAAATTGATTTCAAAGACTTGAGAGTAGTTAACTAAATAGACCAGTTTAGATTACTCACTGCACACTACCTTTCACTGCCCTGATTTATATTGCTGTTACACCTGCTTTACCATTTATGATCATACTTGCATGTCTTGCTACCCTGTTTATATAGTATTGCTTGATGTTATGACGCGCTGACGTCTGGGTTTTGCATGGCCCAGATTCCTTACCTTTGCTGCAGTTCGAGCAGGAGTACTTCAGTCAGCAGGCTGAGCAGTGAAGACTCGTTAGTAGTTAGTTCTTTTATTTTCAGTATTTTCATTCCTGATGTGAGCCCGCATTATGGGACGTACTTTCCAGTTTATTCTTGTATTGGATCTTTTGCTTCCGCATTATTTTATTCTTGACTCATTTTATTCTGGCTTATGGACATGTGTTAGATAGTTTATTATTGTTCTTGATATCTTTACAGCCGTAATGTGACCGTGGATGGATATTTCCTATCCACGGGTAGCATGGTTGGCTATGTCACGTGCCCATCTTTGCGTACTCTGGGAAGCGGGGCGTGACACGAAGCAGTGTCACTCATGCCAAATTCACAGGGCTTTCATCCACCAGTATCCAAATCTGCTATACCCAACAGTAGCTAGCTGGCCGTTCGAAATGTGGGGAACCGATATAATCGGCCCCTTTGAACCAGTGTCATCCAAAGGACATCGGTTAATACTGGCAACGACTGATTACTTCTCTAAGTGGGCAGAAGCAGTACCGCTAAGGAAAGTGAAGACGGAGAACATCCTCCATTTCTTCAAGACACATGTTATCTACCGGTTCGACACTCTGCGACGGATAATCTCGGATAATGGGCCAGCCTACAGAAGCCATAAAATTCGCCGCTTCGCAGAGCAGCATAATATAAATTGGAGACACTCTTCCATCTATAATTCTTGAGCTAATGGTCTAGCTGAAGCTTTCAACAAGACCTTGACCAAGATGATAAAGAAAACAATATCCAGAAGCAAAAAGACTGGCACGAAAGGCTGCACGAAGCTTTTTGGGCGTACCGGACGACATTCAAAACAGCCATGAATACGACCCCATAGGTGTTAGTATTCGGCACGGAAGCAGTGCTTCCTCTGGAAATAGAACTCCCTTCTCTACGAGTAGCGGTTCGATACGAGCTGACGGATGAAGAAAATTCCCATCTTCGACTGGAGGAGCTCGATGCTCTCGATGAAACTCGCCTCGTGGCGCAACAAAACCTGGAAGCTTACAAAGAAAGGATGGCGCGCTCATACGAAAGACCCACTGGGCTGAGAACATTCCGTCAAGGCGAACTCGTGCTAGCCGTCAAAAGACCTATGATTCCTAACTGCGCAAAACGAGGGAAATTTGAACCAAACTATGAAGGCCCGTACATCATAGACAAGGTCTACCAAGGTGGGGCCTACTTGCTCGTGGATATGCATGGCGAAAGACCCTTCCGGCCAATAAACGGTCGATTCCTAAAGAAGTACTACGCTTGACGAGTCACGATTTAGGTCAACGATAGATGACGACGCCCGTGTCCACTCGCTATTTTCCTGAGTCAAAACTCTAAAAGTAGTATCCAAAATAATTTTCGCCCCAAACATGGCAACAACGGACCGAAATGTCCTTAAACTAAACGTTGCCTATAAAATGGCGATAACGGACCGTAATGTCCTTAAACTAAAACTTCACCCTAAAAATGGTGATAATGAACCGAGATGTCCCTAAACTAACAACGGACCGTAATGTCCTTAAACTAAAACTTCGCCTCCAAAATGGAGATAATGGACCGAGATGTCCCTAAACTAACAATGGACCGGAATGTCTTTAAACTAGCGTGTCACCTTAAACACAACGATAATGTACCGAAATGTCCCTAAACTAGTGCTCCACCTCAAATATAGCGCATCACCCCAAATAAGGCGATATTCTCTCTTAAGATCTATAATGCAATCAAATCTCCAATGGTGAAGACTGCAACTCAAGTCCCGCTGGCTACACAGCTACTCCAATGGTGATGTCACCCCTAAGTCCCATTGGCAAACAGATGGGTGTTAAAAAAATGGTATGTCCAAAAGCAAGATGGGCACGGATGAAAACCCGAAAGGGCGCCGTGAGTAAAAACAGCAGGGCTACCGGCGAGCTTGTGAAAACCCGAAAGGATGCAATCTCGTAAAATTTTTACTTACGAGATCCTCATGACTCGTAAGGAGAATCCCCCTATAAGACCCTCACGGCTCATAGGATTCAAAAGTCTTAAGCTACAAGAATCCAAATCTGTTCTTAAGCCATCATATCTCCAGAATTGCCCTACAAGAGGTCCATATTGACCCTTGTATACAATCCACGAACACGAATAAATATCCCCTCACCAAGTTCCACCACAGGCGAAAAATTTCCCTATATGGCGAGTGACACTTATAAGTCCTCTCGACTTGTAAGGAGAAAACACTCTTGTAAGATCCTTACGACTTGTAAGAGAAAATATCATTTAGGAGTCCTCACGACTTATAGGGAGAACCTACACCTACGGGATCCTCACAACTTCTGGGGAGAACCTACACCTACGGGATCCTCTCGACTCGTAGGGAGAAAACCCTTTATGAGACCCTTACGGCTCATAAAGTCAAAAGCCTTAGTCGACAGGATCCTAACCCTGTCTACTAAGCCACCTTTGTTCAAATCAGCAAAGGCAAATGATGATTCGCTCCTGGCAATATTCCATTCGTAGCGATGCTGATGCCTGAATCGGTATCAAATTCCAAGTCCTCTCACGGCAAATGATGATTCGCTCCTGCCAATATTCCAGTTGCAGCGATGCTGATGCCTGAACAGGTATCAAATTCCAATTCCTTTCAAAGCAAATGATGATTCACTCCTGGCAATATTCCAGTCGCAGCGATGCTGATGCCAAAATTGGTATCAGATTTCAAGTTCCATACTCGCAACAAAAAATCAGCGAGCAAAAAAAATGGATATGAAATAGCCAAAATGATGGGGCAACTCGCAATAAAAATCAGCGAGCAAAATATATGCAAATAAAAACAGCCGAAATGTTTGGGCAACTCCCAATAAAAAGCAGTGAGTAAAAAGAAAGAATAACCGAAATGATTGGGCACCGCGATAAAAAGCTGAAATGATTGGGCAATCGCGACCTTCGCAATATAAAAAGCTGAAATGATAGAGCATCGCGAAAAAAAATAAAATGAAATGAAACTTTTGCCCTACAGGTGAGTCCTCATCAACCCCTGTATACAATCCATGAGCATAAACGAAAAGGGAACCATATTTTCCCACCAGGCTCCATCAAAGGGAGAGCCAAGTCTTGATGGTTCACAAAACAACCTAAAGACTATCTCGACACGCTTCTCGTTACAGAAGATGCAATGTCAACAATGACGTTCTTTCTCACTCCAGCAGGATGCAGACACGACGTCAACAAAAGACCCCAGGGTCGAAACAAAACGGAGCCATGGCAATATTCCTAGCTCCAAGTCTTGACAGTTCACAAAACAACCTAAAGACTATCTCGACATGCTTCTCGTTACAGAAGATGCGATGTCAACAACGGCATTCCTTCTCAAGTCCAGCAGTATGCAGACGCGACGTCAAAAAAGGACCCCAGGGTCGAAACAAAATGGAGCCATGGCAAAATTCCTAGCTCCAAGTCTTGACGGTTCACAAAACAACCTAAAGACTACTCTGACATTCTTCTCGTTACAGCATACGTAATGTCAACAAAGGTTCCAAAATAGCCAAATCAAAAGGAAGCGAAGGCCAAATTCCTAGCTTCAGGGTTTTGACAGCAACTCAAATAAAACCCGAAAGACTATCGGAGATCATCCCACACCAGTGCGGAGTGGTTATGACTCATCGAGGCTCCCAAACTGAGCATAACCTCAAGTAAAAAAGCGACATGGCAAAATTCCTAACGCTTGCTCTTCTTGCAGTTAAACTTCCTAAGAAGATTACTTGAAGACGTTTTGTCCAGCCCCCGAAGGGATCAGAGACACGACAGTCGCGAGGCTACTCGAACAGCAACGTAAAGTCTGCATATCGGGAATGCATCAGCCAACGCGACGGTACCATGGACTAAAACCCTAGTACCACAAAACCTAACAGACCTCTGTCGTAAAGAGCAGGGGTTAACTATAACGTTAGGACAATTTTGTCTATAATCCCAAGGGAGGTAAACTAAATAAACTCCGAAATGAGTGAATAAACTACAGGCTCCGAAACGAGTGCATAAACTACAAACTCTGAAACGAGTAAGTAAACCAATTACCACCACATTAATCCATCAAGACATGGAAAAGCGCATAAAAGAGAATGTATGTTCTTATTCATGAATCAAAATGTTTAAGAGATACAACCAATGCAAAAAGGGGAATATAATTACAATGATTAAGAAGGAGGCTCTTTCAACAAAATGCCGACCAGCTCACGCACTCCCTGCAATTCCTCCTTGCGTTTAGCTACGGCGGCCAGCTCCGCTTTGATTTGAGCTTGTTGTTGCAAGCAAGATGAAAGCTTCTCAGCAATTTCCCGTTTGGCAGCTTCGCAACTTTGCGTGTCCCGCTCAGTGAAGTCAAGCTTCTGCCTTAGCGTCAACCCGTCAGAAATACATCGTTGGAGGTTTTCAAAAATATCTTTCAGCTGCGCGACATCCGCTTCAATTTGGGTGCGCAATTGGACGGATTCGCCGGAAGCCGTCTCATGCTCCTTTCGCTTCATGGTCACCGCTTGTTCAAAATATTGAATGAAAGCAACACTCTGCTCGATCCACGTGGCCCGCTGAGATTTCAAAGTTAATACCTCAGGAGCGAGACGCTTAAGCTCAATCTCATGTAGACAAGCCTTGATCTTCCTGCAATAATCAACCCAAGAACCGATGAGATCTTCATTATGGAAATTCACGAGCATCGCCAGCATTGGATTGATTTCGTCGACAAAATCCGTAGCAAAGATGAAAGCCTCGGCATCAAGATCCTCGATAAACTCGCTTAACATTCGCCGGCTAGTCACCGCACCCCTGGAAGATGGACGTTTAGCGAAGGGACCCATGGGCATGGGAATGCGGGACTTAAAAGGAGATGAAGTCGGTGTAATCACTGCAAAATAAATTACGGTCAGATTTCAACTTGAAAGACAAAGAAGACACCTGACAGACGAAATGTACCGTACCAGCTGTTGAAGGTGGCAAAACAGGAAGCTCCGGATGCTTGGCTATTCTTTCGCTCCCTTTTTTGAACCATGATACTGGGGTCAATATAAGGAAGGCTTAGCAATAGAAAGTCTACTTACGAAAAGGAGAAACACTAAACGAAGAATATACTGACCAATGCTGGAAGAGGAAACGACTCCCGATTGGAAGGAAAAATGCGGGTGTAGCACTTGGTATAAGTGGTTAAAGAGCACTCCTGCAAGGTTGCGACAATATATGGTTAAGGCAAAGAAAATTTGTATCTACAATAAAGCAAATAAATAAGAAACCTTTACCTTCCAAAATTCGGGGAGGCACAGAAGAAACCGTGACAGTCAAGGCAACGGCCGGCGGTAATTCTTCAGCCAGTACAGCTTCATGGTTTATTGCGCCTATGATCAAGACAAAGGAAATATCATCAGAGACGCTTAGCAAGATTAAAAACTCAAAGATAATAACCTAAGGAATACCTGACAAGTTAGAAACCGAAACCGTGCTCGAAACGTCACTAGTTGTGACGGCTTCTTCCGTTTCCATTGGGAGAGCAGATTCAACGTCCACAGCTTCATCCCCTGATTCGACAAGGGCTGTCGTAACGCTTGCGTCACCCGCCGATATCAAGGATCCATATGGGGAAAGAGCGGCAGTTGGAACGGTCCCAGATTCCAAAGAAAGATTGGACACTTCATGTTCTTTAGTTGCCGGCACTTCACCTGTCACGCCGTCACCCAAATTTGGCCCTGTAAATAAAAATGCGTATGTTAAATAAATATAAAGGGGAGAGGAGCTGTTATTAAGGACCCTGCATTGTTCTACCTTGAAGTAGCCGTTCACTCTCTTCACGAGCTATACGCGCAACCTGTCTATGGGCAGTAGACAGGGCAGAAGGAACGTTCACCGGAGGAATGTCAGCAGGTGGAACATTATTCGAACCTTCACCCGCGGCTAAGAAAGCTTCGCGTTCCCTCGCAGCGTGTTTTCTACGCTTCCTCTTAGCCTGGGCCATGTGAACTAACCTCCTTAAAACTTCCGATAGGAGAACGTCGTCGTCCGAACCGAGCTCGGCCTCCGGAGCCACTATGGCGTCCATTATCGGCTGCTTCAGCAACGCCTCCTGTGGTGGCCTTGGGATGGCCTCAGCCATAGTCGGTGGCTCTGGAAGCTTTTCTGTGTCACCGCCTGGGATTGGAACTACACTTGGAACAACCTGGGTTTTGGTAGTCCCTGCAGCAGGATAAAGAAAAGAGTCAGACCATGAATAGAAGGAACTAAAAGAGCAAAGGTGTAGTGAAGCGAATTATACCAAGACCCAAGGTGGCGCGAAGCCTCTCTTCCTCCTCAAACGTCTTGAGGGAATCCGCGAGAGCCTCTTCGGCAGAAATACTTGTTAAGGAAGAGAGCGTTAATAAAGCATAATAAAGGGAGAAGGGATAGATGCAGAAGAATGTAAATGAAGTATACTCGACTCCGCAATAGAGACCAATGCTGCTTCCTCGCGGGCCAGTCACTTGGAAGCTGCGAGGGCAGCCTGAAGATCAGTATCGGTTGCAGGCGTGTCAAAAAAACCCTCATTGGTGCCATATTCGCACAAGCCCTCACTGTAGGGAGCATGGGGCTCCTGGCCGAATACGACGCCAACAGAGAATAGAGATTTCTTTTTCTTCTGCGAACTGACACCAACAGCCGACAATAAAAGCTTTCAATTGACAGGCCTCTTCGGACGGCGGGTCCCGATCTCCGAACCAATACCCAATTCCGGGGATGCCATGGCTACCGCAGTCGTAGGAACATCCGGCGGAATTTTATCAGGAAAATCTCGTGGGACTATTGCCATAGTGATTTCTCTTAAAGAAGGGCGAACGGCTGCTTGACGCTTCAAAGGGACCGCTGGATTACCGGGTGGGACAACATCCTTGTGGTCGAGTAATAGCCGCCTCTCCTCTCTGATAACAGCACCCATCGCATGCTGGTACCACGCCACGTGAGCGTTCGATGCTTTCGGCACATAGCTCAGCTCGCTGACAAGAAAAATGGGACCCCTTATTTAATCGCATAAAATGATGCATCGCGCTACGAATACCCTCCTCCGTAGCAACCGGCTCGACTAAGAACGCCTCAAGAGGAACACCTTCATTATAACCTAACTGTTGAGCGAAGTGGTGCGGATTGAACCTCATGAACAGCGCTTAGGCGTTCTGTCTAAACACTAGGCAGCCCGGCCTGATAGAGTACATGTGCATAATCTCCTGAGCCCTCAACACAGAAGTCCCATCCTTAAAAGTATCATGCAACGGCTGGACCACCTTGGTGGATTCTTTGCCGATAGTCAAGACTTTATCGACAAAGGTCATACTGTCCCTAACCATGCGTGGTCGAAGGAGCAATCAGCGAGCCTTTCACTGTGACGGGTCTGGAGCGGAAGCGTCAACTAGATACATGACCCGGGGGAAGTTGTAGATTTCGTAGAATAGGGGTCGTTTATGAACACCAAAGGCACCCAACACATGCATCTCGACCCATGATGTGAAGTAATGCAATGGGAGATATACGGGATTTACCCCTTGCTGAGTAGTGTCAGCTGCTAAACTCAGGCCGTGGTATAGATGAGCTAACCCCGCGATCCCAACGGCCATGCGTGTCCCTGCGACGATGGGATGAGCCGGATAAAAAACATATGGCCTCCTGTAGCGGGGGTGCGTCGGAAGCGCAAACCAACTCAGCCACAGGCCAATGAACCCCAAAAAGAACGTCTCTTCGTCAACACCCGGGGCAACGATCTCTGCAAAGGGGACGACTGGAGTGTCCGGAATAAAGAAATTATTAAAATCCGTCTCTGCCATCAGCAAGTTATCCAAACCAAATCCGAACGGGTCACCGAGTTTGGCGAATTTCGCAGCCTGTTTAGACAGAACTTTCGGACGAAGAAAGCGGGCGATAAAATCTGCGAAGCTAACCCCATGCCCGCCAAACTCCAGGAATAAATTCTTCTCCATGTTCAACACCTTGATCAAGCTGGGGAACTGATGTTGAACGGTTTTCTCCGGGGTAAGGCCCATTACCACTGATTTAGTGGCAAAGATGTACTCATCGGGGGGAAGTATCTCCTCATAGTGCTCCCCTCTGACGGGTAAGTCGGAGATCTCCGCGAACTATTCTAATGAAATCGAAACCTCTCGATCTGATAAGAGAAAGGTATGAGTCAGGATGTTCCATTGTTCCAAGAAAGATTTGATCCACCATACATGAGGCGGGGATAATGAAAGAGGGACGCGTAGATTGCGGGGTACAACCCGGTCTTTAATAGCAGCGACTTCTTGGCCGACAGGATATACAGGGCTCACTGTAGATAGCCGGCCGAATGACGGGGAGTCAATCCTATCATGTAAACTTGCCCCCAAGAGCACAACTCTCCTTGGCATATGCGTCACCCCAAAATGTCCAAGGCTATCGGTGGATGTACGGGTATCGATGCCATAGAAGGCTGAAAACGACCTACCGAGATCCAGTCGATCTCTTCTACGGCGTAAGTCACTTGAGGCGGGTCAGCGTAATAAATCGCTGGGATTGGCTCCAAAGGCGCTGCACAAGAAAAACCGTGACGACCCCGGATAATCCGACTATACTATGACCCCCATAGATGAAGAGATTTTTGCTTTGGGTCATGATCCTTAATAAGCGCGAAGACTTCCCGATCTACGGGCGCGTCGTCAAAAGCGCTTTCCGAACGTATGAAAGGAAAAGAGGAATCGAAAGCTATAGTACCTGCACAAAAAGGGAGGAGTCAGCTATCGACACAATGATTAAGGCCTTAACATTCTTTGTCACTTCAAATTGTACTGCACCGCAGTTCAAAAAAAAGAAAGGGAAAGGGCCCCCACAAAATCAAGGTAACGCCCCATCAATGATGGGGCGGTCATTCATTAAAAATAGAATCCTAAAGGATTCTCATTTAATGAGAAAACATCATTAGACTCGGGAGTTAAACTCCCTCGAGAACTGTGTTGTGCAAACAGATTTCAAATATGTTAAGAAAATCAGGAAGGGAATAAAATTCCCAAAAATTTTCAGAGCCAAGCTCTGTAGAACAATGGGATAACATCCCAGAACCCTCAAAAGCAAAGCTTTCTAACGGTATAAAACCCCAAAGATCTTCAAGATCTTCAAGAAAAAATCTTAGAACACTAAGAGATCATTACAAAAGAAGAGCAAAGCTCTGTTAATGGGTTAAAACCCTAAAACATGAAAAGATTCCTTCAAGAGTTTGGTCATAATTCTTACCAAATTTTGACAGAGTTTTGACTCTAAAAGATTTTCCTTGAACAGAGATCTGAGCTCTGGAAAGAGAATTAAATTCTCAGAGAAAGAAGAAGGCTAAGGAAGATGAACAACAGTCATCTCAAGGGCCAAAGGCCCTACTCATAGACACAGGAAGACGGTTCAACTTCCAAGAAGATCAAACGGTGGAAAATGTGCCACCGCTGCACTCACGTGCGAGTCACGTGAGCACAACGGTGGGGGGGGCATTTGTTTCTCCAATAAAAGAGCAATGCTCTGTGAGGCAGCGTTCAAGCGCCTCACGGGCCTTCCACGAGGGCGCCAGTGCCAAAGTTAAAAACTCTTATATGAGCGGTGCCAATGTACAAAGCACACGAAAATCATAAGTAGTGCCCACGTGCACAACACGTGAACGCCGACGCCTGGTAAAATTAAATTCTACTCTCTGTTAAATAGAGCCGTTGGATCAAAGATCTAACGGAGATGATAAATCATCAGGATGCAGAATTAAATTCAGTTTAGAGGAAACATTCCTCAAATATTTCTAAACAAGAAAGATTGCCCTCTGTCAAACAGAGTACTGTTGGATTAAAAATCCAATGGTGATTAAAGAATCGCCAATCTACAGAATAAATTCTGTATGGGAAAATATTTCCCTAATCTTGTTAAAAACAAGAAAATACTTTCTGTAAAACAGAAGTCCTTGGATAAAAGATCCAACGGTGAGTAAAATCCCCAAATCAATTGGGATCTCTTAATGAGAGATTTCTTCAGAGCTAATCAATAAACTGCCCCTACTATATAAAGGACCCAAAATTTCAAGTCTGATATAGAGGAACCCCCCATAAGCTTAAAAAAAAGAGAGAAAGCTTCGAAAGAACAGAGAATTAAATTCTCGAGGAAGAATAACTCTCTTCTTGGAAATTTTAGGTAAATAAAAGTATACAGAGATCCTGTGGATCATTCAAGAAGAAAAGAACTCAGCACCGAGTGCCTCACGTGCTCCTTACATGGGCGCTACAGGAGTGCCTCTCACGTAGGCGCCACAAAATAAAAAGAACTCAGGGAGTGGCGCCCAGCGCCCCACGTGCTTCTCACGTAGGCACTACGAAAGAACTCAGGTGAGTGACGCTCAGCGCCCAACGCCCCACATGTCTCTCACGTGGGCGCTACAAAAGAAAGGAGTGCTTAGCACTCAGTAAGCGACATCTAGCGCCCAGCGCCTCACGTAACCCTCACATGGGTGCCACAGAATAAAAAGTGTTTGGCACTCACTAGGCAGCGCCTAGCTCCTCACGTGCTTCGCATGTGGGTGCCATAAAGAGTGCTTAGCACTCCATATAAAAACAAAAGGGGTAAAGTGTTTAACACTTATTGGGCAATTCCCATGACTGAAAACCTTACATGATTATATGTGAGCGTCAGAACTTACATAAGTACTCAGCACTTTTTGCACAAAAAAGGGGACTGAGCCCAAACAAGTGCTTAGCACTCTTTTTCAAATAAAAAGAAAACTGATTGGACCAAGCCCAAGTTTGTTAGGTCCCTTAAGAGTAGAAACTCCCTAATTCAGATCAACCGAGCCTATGTGCTCACTACTTCCCAAGCTGATCTTAGTCCCAAATACGACTATCGATCTACCAACTGATGATATCCCAAAATGATATTTGTCCCACATTCCCCTGAGGAAATCTTAGTCTCAAAATACGACTAATGATTCCTGGGTTTACCATTAATCCTTTTTCACTCAAATACGGGAATTGGTTCAAGGGTACATCTCTCTACACCTCTGATACATGTCGTTGTAATTCCTCAACGTCTTTAGAGAGGTGGCGGATCCCGACAACCAACTGTTTTTTGGTGCACTTCCCAAACTGACGTGCACATTCCAAATCAACCCACATCCTAAACTGGATGCATCCCATATCCTCATTGCTCATCCCGTCACGTAACAAATACATGTGCACGCAAGATGGACAATGAATCGAAACGTTCTTAAACTAACCATGAATTGTAACGTCCTTGAACTAAAATTTCACCTCCAAAATGGTGATCAATGGACCGAGAGGTCCTTAAACTAAAATCTCACCTCCAAAATGGTGATCAACGGACCGAGACGTCCTTAAACTAAAACCTCACCTCTAAAATGGTGATCAACATACCGAAATGTCCTCAAACTAAAACTTCGCCTCCAAAATGTCGATAACGGACCTAAACGTCCTTAAACTAAATCAATAGAGCCCAAATGCTCTCTTGTTGGATCTGTAGCAAAAATGATCCTAAAGACTTGTTAAGTAGAGCTTAGTCTCAAATTGGACTAACATATCCTTAACAAAAAACCAACCGAGCCCCAACTGCTCATATACATTTAAGTTGATCTTATTCTCAAACCAGATTAACGATCCTTAAATAAAACAAACCCAAATCTAAGATATACAGATTTGGACTAATCCACGCCCAACGGACGACAACATAAATTAGTCTCCGTAAACAATCCACGGGCAACCCAAACAAATAAAAAAACACACGACACGAAGTGAACTTCTGGAGCAGGAGAAAGTGGTTATCGCGATGCGGTAACGTAATTAACTGCAAGGGCTTGCGCCTGCAGGGAAGAGCGTCCCCACAATCAAAAACCCCTCGCAAATGAGGGGGAATCTGGCGAAGTCTGCTACAACGGCTGCATCCGTCCAAACCTATGATACGCGGTGCCATAAATCAGCTTGGTATCTTCGGAGAGGTGGAAGGATAAATCCAAATAGCATCTGCCCCCAAATTCAGGCAAGAGGATCCATCCCGATTTCGACCTCGTTTTCGGTGGTAAACACCAGTCTACCCCGTTAAAACCCCGTAGTGTATGTTGTAGTGATTTGTAGTTATCAGACTTGCCGAGACCATGGTATAAGTTGTTCATGTAAACAGATTCAGGATATAAATTGTAGTCATGTAGTCTAGTTCAAGATATAGCCATGGTTCGTTCAAGTCAAGTCATGTTGATATTGTTCTGGTATTCATGTTCAAGTTCTAGTAATCATGTTGGTATATTGGATTCATGTTGTATTTGATTCTTATTTGGATTGGATTCAGACTAATTTGGACTCAGACTTGAGTCAGACAGTTTAAAACAAATTTGGATCCTGAATTAGATTAGGGTGTTATCGGTAACTGCTGCACATGGATGGCAGGATTTGTGTATTTTTCCAAGACAATTACCATTGATAACCCCATTTTAGTTTTCTACCTTAAATAGACAAGCACCCACTTTCTCCGGCTCCGTGAAGCTCAAGAGAATTGGTCCCGCTTAAACCTATATTTATTTGGGTCCTTAATGTAATTTTATATAACTCGAGGGAGTTTTATGAAAAATATTTTACAGTATACTTTCAAAATAAATCCCAAGTATTTATTTATCGTATTTAGGGTTTTCATGAATGTAACTTTTAAAGGGTGAGATATATTCGTGAATATATACCTAGCTTGAATAGTTCAAGGTATTTTAGTGTAAAGTTTGACTTGTATTGATACTTGATGGTATTTTCATGAAAATTGTAATTCTTTTATTTTGTTTACAAAACATGGAATTTAATAATATCTTAAAAATATGTGGTTTGATAATATTTATATAGTTATTAAAAATAACTTTTTATTATTAAATAGAAATTCTTGTTTTTCTTAAAAATTGTATTAAAATTCCATCGAGATCGTATGCTCCGTGAGGAGGTCTGCATCTTGTTCTACTAGTCTCAAGGATGTGCGATAATCCGCACCATCTAATAGCGGGTTCCCCAAAATGGGTTGTACAGGCGCAATCACAAAGAATTAAGTAACACAATTTAAAGAAATCCGGGTTTTTAATAGTTTAAGATATTTTGATGAAAAGTCGTATTTTGCCACAAAAATATTGTTGAAGAGAATCGTGCTATGTCAAGATGTGTGTATATGAGAGGTAGGTCATTACCTCGTGAGGTTTTCTAAAGGTATGCTACAAAATAATTAAAAGATGTCGTATGTAAACTTCATGGTATTTAAACGTAAAAGCTTAATTAAAGTTATTTAACATGGAGTTTTAGAGCGTAATTGGTTTCTAAACATTAGTTAAATGATTACAAGTAAAGTATATACATGAGTACAAGTGATTCTTAAGAAGAATTATGGTTTTCAAAGGTTTTAGAAACAAATGTCGGTATAACTCCACTTACCGACATGTTTTGAAAAAGAGAAATTTTATAGTAGAAAGAGAAGAAGAGATATGATACTTACTGGTTAAAAGAATAGAGGGGAGGTAGAGAAAAAGAAAGGTAGCCTTCGTGTAGTCATGGGGTTGCCGGAATCGTCTTGAATCCTCGCCGGAAATTGACCTTGGGCTAACTCCACCTGTACTCTTCTTAGACATAGAATTTTTTGAGAATTTTGACAATAGGTTTCAGAATGAAGAGAGCTAGGGTATGTGGTTGTATTTATAGGATGAAATTAGGGTTTATGAATTGAAGAAAGAATTAAAAAGCATTAAAAATTAGATTTAAAGTTAAATTTTAATTCTCTGGATAATTGCAGGGAAAATAAATAGAACAGGGGTAGTGGGATAGGCCAAGGGGTTTAGTGGGCAAAACACGGGGACCATCTCCTATGGGGGGCCCGGCGATGCCGGTCTGGGGTCCGATCTCGCCGGCCAAATATTGGAGTTGGTTCGTTGGATCTTTGCCATGTGTCCCTCTCTATTTATACAATATTTTGCACATATTTGATTTTCCAGACTTTTCATTTTTACTTGTATTGCACGTGTAAACTTTTGGGGTTCCAAAAAGTTTAAAAGAAAAATCAGTAAAAATAATATGTGGCTGATAGAATTCGAACACAGGGGCTATGTCACAGCAGTGGAAGGCTTTACCAATGAGCTACAAGTTATTTCTTGCTGTTCTTAAACAAGAATACCTTTTAAATTGTGCTCAAGCATGCAAACCCCTTTCTGTACTTTAAGAAGAAAAGAATTTTTGTACAGAAAATTTTGGGTCATTACATTCTACCCTCCTTATAAAAATTTTGCCCTCGAAATTTATAGAAGAAAGTTGTAACAGATTCAAAAGAAATTTTGATGACAGCGGAGGTGAAAGAATTACTGGTATGGTACCGAAAGTGCAAGAAAATGTTTGAAAGAACGAAAGGATGCAAGAGTTTGAAACCACTGAAAAGATGGGAAGGGATATGAGTTATCAAGGAGATAGGATTTGAAAATTATATGATAGAACATATCTGAATTAGGAGGAAGCGAATCAAAGGAAGAGTTCTAAGTCACTCAAGTAGAGTACCGCATTGTAATTATGCTGTAGTTCATAATTATAATTGTAAGTCTACGTTAGCGCCCTGGCCGTCAATCCTAGGCCAAACGCGGAACAAAAAGTTTTATAAACTGGCGCTAACATATCTTTCACCCGGATCGATCCATTAATCCTATACTAGCAAACTACAAAGATGTTAGAATGTCTATACCGATCGATCCGTGTCCTTCGGTCTTTAGCCACCATCCCAAGCTCCTCATGGCTACTCCAACGAAGTCCGCTCTCCGATCTCGCTCGTCGAAATAGCACCACGTCAAAGATTCTTTATACGGGCTCCCGCTGCAAAACCGTAGCAACTCGGACATGAAGTTTGCTAGCCGACATGTCCAAGATGAAGTAGAGATAGGTGCGATTACTTTGTTTCATAACATCCATTGAATCTCAACACATGAGATGGTATGGATGGAGGTTGAAGAAGAAGCCATTGATGAAGAAGTTGTGAGCACAAATAGCTAGTGAAGAAGAAGAAGCTTGCTCGCTTATTATGTGGGATAAATTGTGAGAGCTCTAGATAAATCTAAAACAAAACCCAAGCCATCACTTGGCTGCCCCCCCTCTCTCTACATATCAATCCCACACAATAATCAATCAAGAGATTAGATATGGCACAAAAAATAACACCATGAGCCACCAAACAAGCACATGCCATATTTAATGCTCTTGATCATGACTTGCACTCACAATTTCCACTTAATAAACATTAATCCAAATGTTTAATCCAAAAAAGAAATGGCATCTACTAAAGTAATCTCGTGACGGATCACAAGAATACCCCTCATCTGTATATACATACCTGCATCTGCATTCCAACTGAATACGAATACAACGAGATGAAAGTAATCCAACCAATCTAATACTAGGATCCGGCTTAAACCAAAGCCCACTAGTATGATCCGTCCGATCATGATCCGTGCACGAGTGCACGTATATGATCGAACCCTTCCATAAAACCATACGGCCTCTACAACGTTTCTCCCGAACTTGGAAACTTTGTTTGGGGGACTCTAAAGACTCTTTAATACGCTGGCAGTAGGTTTAACCACAAGCACGTCAGTGGTACTAGCTGTACGTAACGGCTGCCCAGGTATTGAGCAAAAGGGAGGCCGATGAGCGAACTCATCCTGAAACCCTACTGAGCCTGTCAGTGACAATATCCGTACAGTCCGGTCCATTCGTCTATGAGTATCGCATATCGGGCCTAGGGTGCTGGTAAACGTCAGACCCCCAATAGCGGTATAAGTCGTGTCGGAGTGTAGCCCAGAACACCCTGAGATACTACTGGAATATCTACTAGTAAATCTCGCTTGCCCTGGCCAGGGACTTTGTGTAATGGCTCTCAAGACACAGCACGATCTCACCCCCAATACCGGGAGAGACGAATCCCCTGCCGATCCGCTCACTGCCTCCGTATGGCTCGGGACTGTACCCAACTAAAACCTGTTTGCACGACTCCTTTGAGCCGTGGTAGGGTAGTAGTCAAAGCACAGTGTGAACTCACACGAGACAAATGACGATCTCAGGTCGATAGACTAACCTGTACACATGTCACCAGGGAACTGCTATCTGACGACAGGTATAATACCAACTAGCATATTCCCGGCGAGTCCTGTCCGGTGTACTCATAACCCAATGAGCACCCGTATACGTTTTAGGTGAACCAACTGACACCAATGGCTTGTGAGACCGGCCATCGCCTCTCGTCGTGGTCTCAATCCGTATACACTAGTCTACTCATGGAGTATCGATGCCCAGTCTCGAAACTCCCACGACTAGGGACGCTTTAAGGATGTGCTTATAGACTACCCAACTCTCACATATATGATCGCCATCATACTGATGGTAGTCAAGAAGGAATCCTAAGGGCTTTATCAACGTGTAATAGTGATCTGTAATGTCACTGTTCAGTCGAAAATATTGCAATCTTGAACATATCAATTTCCTCACTTTTCTAATCATTTAAGGATAATTGATATATATATATATATATATATATATATATATATATATATATAACACATATTATAAGTCCGTCCACTAAATATCAATTACCACGTGTTATGTATATAATCAACGTCTTTTTAAGGAAATTGTATGTTTATCATGTTACGCATTATATTCTATATCCCCACCATTCTTCAGTGAGATTTTGTGTAGAAAACTACCTTAGGAAAGATATCGGAATCGCAATTTTGCCGAAAAATACAGTAAGTCAAAGAGTTAAAATCTGGCAGATATTCAGAGGAGATAAAAATATTCCAGATATCAAATAAAGACCCAAAGACCAACACCAAAACAGGAAAAATGAAGCTTCAAACCCACCAAACGGCCGCGGAACCGCGGCCGATTCAGCCCGATCCGCCGTGGATCCGCGGCCGAGTTAAGGCATAAGGAGTCGAGTCTTCTCCAAAATCTTCTTATTAACTTCCTGGCTTCCTCAAGACGCTTCGTACCTACATAGCTTCTTCGAGAAGGCTCCGTGTAACAACCAAGCTTATGAAGGAAGCTTGATTTGGGGGCTATAAAAGGGGATCGAAGCCTTAAATTTTAGGGTTACACAATTGAGCACAATTTAACTCAATAAAATTCAATTCAAGTTGAGTGACACACCTTGAGATCCAATTCAAGATCCAAATCCAAATCAAGAATCAATTGAGAGCATTATCAAGCGACGACTTCGAAGATCCTTTATCGCAATGCCGATCGTCATCAAGAGCAAGAGATCCGCGACCGATCCATGTCTCACGGCGATCGAGCCACGCAAAATCGACGACAAAATTCTCTTTTCAAGGGAGTGATCGAGAGCTAGTCATGTAATCTTGTATTGAGAGTTGTAAATTTGATGAAGATTTAATAACGGTGATCAATTGTTATTTCTCGCTTTCTTTAAATTCTTGCATCATGAAATTTCTACTTCTTGATTCTTTTATTTTCATGATGCGTGAGTGAAATCTCCGCTTGTAAAGGATTCGAGAGAATTGGTAGATTAAATGATGATGAAATCCTAAAACTAATGTTAAGACTTATGAGAATTGTAAACTTTAGGACAAAGAATCATCAATGACCTAGTTTGGAGCGAGATCACCATTCTTGATGATTTCGTTGCAAATCAGGGATTAAATGATTGATGATTCTCTTTGCTAAAGGCTAGATTTGAATGATGATCAATGAAAAGACAAGGGATAGTGAAGGAGAAACCCTAGTTTCTTCATAGATCCCTAATCTTCATTCATCATCATCGTGTTAGCTATAATTCATCAATAGATAAGATAAGTCATTATTAGTATTCATCATTTCTATTAATTCGATCGAATCTTACAAGCTATTCTACATATTCTTGATAACTAAAATTGAATTTGGACATTTTCTTGATTATAAATCTTAAACTCTTTCATGATGTTTCTTGAATATATTTCATCAAAATAAATCTTGATTCATCTTCTTGAATTTTCTTTTCTATTTTTCTTTCGACTCAACTAAGCATGAACGAATAAATACACGAATCTCAGTGGACGATCCGTTTTCATTAACAAAACTACATCGACACCGTTATTGATTGCGGTTATAAATTCTTTGATTGCGGTTAAACTTTCACGACTTAAGAACTTTGACACTCTTCTTTTATCACAAGCAAACAAGGTTTTTAGAATCAATCAAATGGCGCCGTTGCCGAGGATTGTATGCTATTTTGTTTGTTCTTGCTATTTGAGTTGAAACGTTATTATTCCATTAAAAATTTGAATCAAAATCGCATCGAGTGCTTAACGATTAGTTATGAATTTTGCAAGGAAATCTGGAATCTCTGCAGTAAAGGGGAAAATATTCAGATCATTCCAGATAGGACAGAGGAGCAATAGGAGCAGCAGCACAAAATCTCGTTCAAAGAACTCTTCATTCAACCGCGGAACCACGACATTATGCAGGTTTTGGAGGCGGATCCGCGGTGATCTTGACGAATTGGAGCTCCATTTCTTTGTGGTATATTTCTTACTTTCTTATCTATTCCCTGCTCTTGTCCAATAGCCATTTTCTGCAGGATTCTTCGCAAAAATTCGCAGCGCCGCTAAAAGAAATTTGTTGCTTTTCTTGATTATGTTTGTGTGCATATTGTAATACGGAAATTAAGGGGCAAAGACCAAATTCAGATTAGGTGGGGATTTCATTACTCTTCTTGAGCCCCGCAAAACACAAAACTAGCATCCGCATCATCCTCATTAACTAAAAAATATCTAGATAAGACTCTAAGGACCGTCGTGCTCAATTAGGACAGAAGAAGGTCGTGGGTAATCTATTGCTTTTCCGCATTCCTTTTGTGGTTGCTTATCCACATTTCTTTTGTGGTGTCTAAGGCAAGTGTGTCTAAGAAAAGTGGTTATTTAATTAGGCCCGCTATTTACGTAGCGGAGAACCTCCCACTTACCTGGCACTTACCTGGCCACAGAATGGATAAAGTGGCAGTAGAGGATTTATCCTGCGATTTGTCTTCTGGAAGTCTAGGAGCGGTCTAGTGACTTGACCTAGGTGACCATTAGATCTAGGGTTGCTTCTGCATTTTTTTGTGATTTTTTCAAAATCCGTCTTTTTCAAAACAAACAAAAACCAACTTTTCTCTAATTATCACCTACGCTGCCACTTGTGCTAAACCGTTTAGTGCATACTCAGCTGGACACGGGATTCTAGTGCCCTTCTTGTCCGCGTTTCTCCTATCGACTTCGAAGTTGGTAATTCTATATTTTCTTTTTCCTCACCACACACCACATCCACTACGATGGATGGATCTCCATCGAACTTCTTTAACACCACTTTGCCACCGCCCAAAGGTGCGCAGAACCCACCCCGTATCTCTCTCTAAGAGAGATGCTACCCTATTCGTGGTCCTCTTTCTAGCTGTCTTTCCATTCCACCAGCCAACGGTGATAACTTTGAAATCAAACATCACTACATCAATCTTTTACCAAAATATCACGGTCTCGAGTATGAAGACGCATACTTTTTTATTACCAAAATTTTGGCTCAAAACCCGCTCCCTTATAAAAATAATAACAATAAAAAATAATAATAATAAAGGGAAAAACTCCACATGCAAAGAATGTAACAAATGCCTCAACACCAAGAGTTAAAATATTCTGAAGCAACGCTTCAGATCCAGCGCCCAGTGCGCTGCGCCCTAGGCAGCGCACCACGTGCAAAGCACGTGTGCGCTAGCGCCAAGTGCGCTGCGCTCTGAGCAGCGCACCACGTGCAAAGCACGTGTGCGCTAGCGCCAAGTGCGCAGCGCTCTGAGCAGCGCACCACGTGCTTTGCACGTGTGTGCTAGTGCTGAGAGCGCTGCACCTTAAGCAGCGCACCACGTGCAAAGCACGGGTGCGCTAGCGCCAAGTGCGCTGCACTCTAAGCAGCGCACCACGTGCAAAGCACGGGTGCGCTAGCGCTGGAACTAAAATCTCCCCACCGTCAGATCAAAGATCTAATAATAATGATAAATCATTAATTAATCAGAATAAAATTCTGTTATGGAAAGATCTTTCCAATCTTGTTAAAAACAAGAAGATTGCCTTCTGTAAAACAGAAGTCCTAGGATCAAAGATCCAACGGTGGGGAAACATCCCCAAATCAATCAGAGAAAGATCTCTTCAACTGATTTAACAAATCAATTTGCCATATATAAAGGCTGACTTCAAGTCTGAAATAGAGAAACCCCCCTGCAAACTATGAGAAAAACTCAAAGAGAAAGAAGAGCAAGTTCTTAGAAAAAAAAAGATCATTTCTTCAAGGTAAAGAATTAATTCTTAAACAACAGAGATGAAATCATCTCATAAAAAAAAAGAACTATCTTCTTAAAAGCTCATAGATCTGCAAAAGACCAAGGTCTTTAATAAAAAGAAAAAGATCAAAAGATCTATCATAAAAAGAAGTATTTACTTCATTCACAGATCCTTGATCTACAAAGACAGCGCCTTTTTATAAATAAGAACTTTTGTTCTTGAATCTTGAGGCAAAGCCTCCTTTAAACAGAACATAAACTTGTTCTCTGATCATAAATTTGATCAAATACGCTTTGCGCTAATGAATAATGCCTTGCACTCATGAATTGCGCTTTTGCGCTCCTTGGACCGGCGCTCAGCGCCAAAACGCGCCACGCGTCAACCACGTATGCAACTTGCGCTTTGCGCTTCTGAAATAGCGCACTGCGCTCATCATCTGGCGCTCAGCGACAAACGCGGCACGTGTCACTCACTGGTGCGCCATTAAATCAACGCAAAGCGCTCATAAATTGGAAGCGCAATGTGCTAATAAACTAGCGCTAAGCGCGACACGTGTCCTTTTCGTGTGCGCTACCCGACAGAAGCGCAATGCGCTCTTTAATTGGCGCAAAGTATCTGGCGCGCCACGTGGCGCACTGTCAGAACACACATTGTTTTGATAAATTCTATGCATTCAATACAAGAAAAAAGATGTCAGAACCCAATGCTTAGCATTGTTAAAAGGGCCAAGCCCAAGTAAAGGCTCAACAGCCCAGAATAATAAAATGTTAAAACATTTTAATCTTATTGGACTTAGCCCAAGATTGGCCATAAGTCCTCAACTCATATTAATTGAGCTCATCTGCTCATAAATATGTTAACAGATCTTTTCCCCAAATTGGACTACAGATCTTTCAACCAACTCACATCGGTTCGAGGGTACATCTCTTTACGCCTCTGATATTTGTCGTTGTAATCCTTCAACGTCTTCAGAGAGGTGACGGGTCCCGACAGCCAAACATTCTATGGACTATAGGGTCCTTAAGCCCATGGACTATGATGTCCTTAACCTTGACTGTGAGGTCTTTAAACTCACGGACTATGACGTCCTTAACCTTGACTGTGAGGTCTTTAAACAAACAGACTATGACGTCCTTAACCTTGACTGTGAGGTCTTTAAACTCACGGACTATGATGTCCTTAACCTTGACTGTGAGGTCTTTAAACTCACGGACTATGATGTCCTTAACCTTGGACCACCATGTCCTTAAACTGGTATTGGACCACTATGTCCTTAAACTGGTATTGGACCGTAATGTCCTTAAACTAATCGACCGCAATGTCCCTAAACTAAACGATAGAGCCCAATTGCTCTCTTGTTGGATCTAAACGATCATGTTAAGTTGATCTTAGTCTAAAAATTGGACTAACGTATCCTTAACAAACGTTTAAGTTGATCTTAGTCCCAAATGAGACGACCGCAATGTCACTCACTGGTGCGCCATTAAATCAGCGCAAAGCGCTCATAAATTGGAAGCGTAATGCGCTAATAAACTAGCGCTTAGCGCTAAGCGCGACACGCATCCTTTTCGTGTGCGCTACCCAACAGAAGCGCAATGCGCTCTTTAATTGGCGGAAAGCGCCTGGCGCGCCATGTGGCGCACTGTCAGAACACACATTGTTTTGATAAATGCTATGCATTCAATACAAGACAAAAGATGTCAGAACCCAATGCTTAGCATTGTTAAAAGAGCCAAGCCCAAACAAAGGCTCAACAGCCCAAAGTAAATGTTATACATTTTAACTTGAATGGGCTTAGCCCAAGATTGGCCATAAGTCCTCAACTTAGATTAACCGAGCCCATGTGCTCATAAATCTTTTAACAGATCTTAGTCCCAAATTGGACTACAGATCTTTCGATCAACTTACACCAGTTCGAGGGTACATCTCTTAACCCCTCTGATATTTGTCGTTGTAATCCTTCAACGTCTTCAGAGAGGTGACGGGTCTCGACAACCATACATTTCATAGACTATGACATCTTTAAACTGGACCGTGGGGTCCTTAAGCCCACAGACTACGATGTCCTTAACCCGGACCGAGACGTCCTTAAACTAACATTCAACCGCGATGTCTTTAAACTAACATTGGACCGAGATGTCCTTAAACTAACATTGGACCACTACGTCCTTAAACTGGTAATCGACCGCAATGTCCCTAAACCAAACAATAGAGCCCAAATGCTCTTTTGTCGGATCTAAACGATACTGTTAAGTTGATCTTAGTCTAAAATTAGACTAATGTGTCCTTAACAAATGGTTAAGTTGATCTTAGTCTAAAATTAGACTAACGTGTCCTTAACAAATGGTTAAGTTGATCTCAGTCTAAAATTAGACTAACGTATCCTTAACAAATGTCTAAGTTGATCTTAGTCTCAAATGAGATTAACGATCCTTAAACCCAAACCAAAACCCAAATCTAAGAAAATATGGATTTGGACTAATCCACGCCCTACGGGAGACAACATAAATTAGTCTCCGTATACAATCCACGGGCAACCAAAAATAAAACAAACACACACGACACAAAGTGACCATCTGGAGAAGGAGAAAGTTCTTACCGCGATACGGTAGCGTAATTAACTGCAGGGGCTTCCTCCTGCAGGGAAGAAAGTCACCACAATCAAAAACCCCTCAAATGAGGGGGAATCTGACGAAGTCTGCTACATCGGCCACATCCGTTTAAACCTTTGATACATGGTGTCATAAATCAACTTGGCATCTTCGGAGAGGTGGACGGATAGTACCAATTAGCATCTGGCCTCGGAATTCAGGCAAGACGTTCGCCGCGTATTCGGTCGCGTCTTCCGGCAGGGAACAGATTCTGGCACGCCCGGTAGGACCTTTTCCTCTTTCCACTCCACACTTCGTGTGTCGTGTTTCGCGAACAAGTCGCGGTTTGACATGGTTGCCCTGGATTCGAGGTACTAAGATTTGGTGTCTTGCTCCGTGCAGAGAACAGAAGATCAATGGCTTCAACCTGCACCAGCTGCAATTGCAACTCCCATTCCGTCCCATCTGGAGGAGTGACCTACGGGCCTCAGGCAGCCTCCCTTTTCACAATGCCTGTGGAACAGGTAACTCAGGCCACCGCTGGGCTATTCTTCGGGACCATGCTTCCACCACTGAGCTTCAACGCTCCTGTACTTCCACAAGAAGCGCCTAAGAAGTCGGTCTTTGATCGACTTGCAACTGCTGCGGCCCCTCTCAACGGGTCGCCCAACTCTACTGCCTCGGTTTTTAGCAGACTGGGTCAAAACTCTAATGGGCCCGTGAAGAAGCCCACAATAACAGGAAGTGTTATCCCCAAGCAGATAGCCATTCCTACTCCTGAAGTCGTCAAAACAGCTTCTCATATTAAGGGGTCGGTCTTCACAAGACTGGCCGTTACAACTCCCCATCCAAGCGAAGTCGCTAAGGCTGCTTCCACCGCTCGAAAGTCTGCCTTCGACAGGATAGCCATTCCCTCTCAACGGACGTCAGTCTTCAAGAGGCTCGCACCGGCAGTAACCCTTCACCAAGACAGGGGGCATGATGAAGCCACCCCCATAGCTGAGCCAGTACCGTCGGCTCGACATGCTCGATGTTGCCACTGGCGCCGAGAAAGGAAGGTCGGGGGCAACTCCCCTTCTGGATTGACTCCGCCGGCTCTAACAGTGGAGATTGATGCTGTTGTTCCAACTGGGAACAACTTTGAACTGCTAAGGAGTGTGCGAAAAAACTCTCCGACTGCCGTGCTGAAGAGATCTCCTCTACCTATGGAGATTACTGCAGAGAAGAAGCTGGAGCAGCCCCTCAGCGGCTGTCCTCTAAAATTTATAAAGTTTGGCGACAGGTCCAAAATTCCGTGGTAGATCAAGACTATCCCCGCCGACAGGAAAAGATGAAGGTTCGGCAAGAAGAGAACCACCCTGTTAAGCCACAGAAGACGACAGCTACTTGGGTGCCCACTGCAACAGCCCCCTCCACTTCGACCGCCCACAAGAGGAGAAGGCCGGAGAAAATCCCCGTGTCTGCGACAAAAGTCAAGGGCACTAAGCCTAAACGCCCCAAGTCTGGGGGCATGGTGGTGCACACCATATATATGGCATCCGGAAAAGAGGAAAGCCGTATCTCTACAGGTCATCGACCGCTTACGCGATCAGTGACTAGGGCTCAGGAGCAACAACAACACAAACTTCAAGAGATGCTGACTGCAATGGACGCACTCACTGGGCCAAAAGAAAGCCCAGAGGCGTCATCAGAGCAGCGCCATGAACAGGAAACCGATACTGACTTCCTCCGCAGAATCCTAGAAAAGAAGGATAGAGAGGCTGCGGAACAGGCAGCCAATATAAAACGAATGGCTCTCTTGTTCCAAGACATGGTCGGGATGATGTTACAGCCGGATTCTCCAGCTGAAGACCCTCCGATCATTATTGAAGACGACAGAGGAGAGACATCAAACCCTCCTCCGGCTCTTTCAGCAGCCAAGGAGGAAACCATTTCCAAAACCGCACTGGATGACTATATAGCTCAGCAAATACGAGCTCACCAGGTGAATGAAGCGGCCGGCTAGATCGTTAAGACTGGACGACCCTATCCAGGTTGGTACGATCAAATAAGGTACCCTCCGGGATATACGATCCTCAAATTCCATGTATAAGGGGACGGGAAATCCGCATCAGCATGTCGCTCAATTCAGGGCTCTGTGGAGGTGACGATAAGTTGCTGCTTCGCCAATTCGTCGGCAGCTTGGCAGAGACGATATTCAAATGGTATTCCGAGCTTTCCAACGACTCCGTCAAGACATTCACGGAGATGGAGCTGTTATTCACTCAGAGTTTTGCAAGCGCTAGCAAACGCACCCTAATCACGGCGTTGATTAACGCCAGGGTAAAGCCAGGCGAAACATGGGTTCAGTACGCGATACGGTAGCGGAATCTATGGTCAAAGTGCGAGCAGCGCATTGAAGAAGCGCCTGCGGTAGGCATATTCGTGGGGACCCTCGACCCCCAGGCGACCATTTCGCAGTTTATGATGTTCTTCAAGCCAACCACTTTCCAGGACTTGATTGACAAGCTGGCCCAAATGGACCAGATGGGTCATAGACCATCTTCTTCAAAACTAGAACCTCGAAACGAAAAGGGGAAGGGGAAAACGACTTTTGTCGCCAGTACTCAACAACAGCCGAGCAACTTAAAGCAGGTCGTTCGCCAAAACAGCATGCGTCCACGCCCATCATTCGAGGAGAGACTGGGACGCCCTTATTCGTTTCCCCGGGATAAAACGAGGAGACTGTTCGAGCTGGCGCTGCGCAATAGGCTCATCAATCTGCCGGATCCAAAACGTCCGTTGCAGCCAGGCGATGTCAACGATCCCAAATACTGCCCTTACCACCAAGCGGTAAGCCATCCTATTGAAGATTGCTTTGTCTTTAAATGCTGGATTGAAGGCCAATACCAACAAGGCAAGTTCACACTGTCCGAAAAATGGAAGGTGAACCCGCCACAACTACATGATCTGAAAAAGATGGACATGCCAGGGGCATCTTGCTCGTTCATAGAGAAAGCCCCATGGACCGAAAAGTCCGTAAACTAGAAACTCGCCTCAAGTATGGCAACGACAGACTGAAACGTCGTTAAACTAACGAAGGCCCACTATGTCCTAAAACTGGCTAATGACCGAAACGTCGTTAAACTACTACCAACCCGCGGCATCTTCAGGCTGACGCGGTAAAAAAAACGGTACGTCCATAAGCAAAATGGGCACGGATGAAAACCCGAAAGGGCGCCGTGAGTAAAAACAGCAGGACTACCGGCGATGTTTGTGAAAACCCGAAAGGGCGCAGACTCGTTAAAAAAAAAGGTACGTCCATAAGCAAGATGGGCACGGATGAAAATCTGAAAGGGCTCCGTGAGTAAAAACAGCAGGACTACCGGCGAGTTTTGTGAAAACCCGAAAAGGCGCAATCTCGTTAAAAGACACTTGCAAGGTCCTCTCGACCTTGTGAGGAGAAAATACCTGCGTGAGATCCTTATGACTCACAAGGGAGCAATACACTTAGGGATCCCCACGATTCCTAAGGAGAAATCACACTTACGAGATCTTCACGACTCGTAAGGAGAATTCCCCTTTGAGACCCTCACGGCTCATAGGATTCAAAAGCCTTAAGCTACAGGGATCTGAACATGTTCTTAAGCCATCATGACCTCCTTTTTGCCCTACAAGCGGCTCGATGCTGACCCTTGTATACAATCCACGGGCGCAAATAAACATTTCCCTAAAAAAGTCCCATCCGTGACTAGGGATATGTTTGCACAGTGAACAACCTTGTAAGTCCTCTCGACATATAAGGAGAAAACTCTCTTGTAAGATCCTTACGACTTACAAGAGAACATGTACTTAGGAATCCTCACGATTCTTAAGGAGAAAACGCACCTACGAGATCCTCACGACTCGTAAGGAGAAACACCTTTATGAGACCCTTACGGCTCATGAAGTCAAAAGCCTTAGTCGACGGGATCCTAACCCTGTTTGCTAAGACACCTTTGTTCGACATCGACAGAGGCAAATGATGATTCGCTCCTGGCAATATCCCAGTTGTAGCGATGCTGATGCCTAAATCGGTATCAAATTCCAAGTCCTTTCATGGCAAATGATGATTCGCTCCTGGCAATATTCCAGTCGCAGCAATGCTGATGCTAAGATTGGCACCAGTTTCCAAGTTCCACACTCGCGATAAAAAATCAGCGAGCCAAAAATGCATATAGAATAGCCGAAATGATGGGCCAACTTGCAAACAAAATCAGCAAGTAAAAATTTATGCATACAAAATAGCCGAAATGATTGGGCAACTCGCAATAAAAAGCAGCGAGTAAAAATAAAATAAATAGCCGAAATAATTGGGCAACTCGTAATAAAAAGCAGCGAATAAACAAGACAAATAGCCGAAATGATTGGGCACCGCGAAAAATAGCCGAAATGATTGGGCAATCGTGAACTTCGCGATATAAAAGCTGAAATGATAGAGCATCGCGGAAATAAAAAAAATGAAAGATTAAAACTTTTGCCCTACAGGGGATATCACATCAATCCCTGTATACAATCCAGGGGCACAAACAAAGAGGGAACCATACCTTCCCACCAGGCTCCATCAGAAGAAGAGCCAAAACTCGACGGCCACATATAAAGCGTGAAGACCCACTACGGCGTTCTTTTGCAGTCCAGCAGGATGCAGATGCAACGTCAACGAAGGACCTCACGGACAAAACAAGCGGAGTGATGGAAAAATCTCAGCTCCACCTTAGCATTCGTCTCGTTACAGCAGACGCAATGCCAACAACGGTGTTCCTTCGCAGTCTAGCAGGATGCAGACGCAAGTCAATAAAAGACCTCACGGTCTAAACAAAGTGGAGCGACGACAAAATCCCAGCTACACCTCTGCATTCGTCTCGTTACAGCAGACTCAATGCCAACAACGGCGTTCCTTCGCAGACGCAACGTCAACAAAAGACCTCACGGTCAAAAAAAATCGGAGTGATGGCAAAATCCCAGCTCCACCTCAGCATTCGTCTCGTTATAGCAGACGCAATGCCAACAACGACATTCTTTCGCAGTCCAGCAGGATGCAGACGCAAGTCAATAAAAGACCTCACGGTCAAAACAAGTAGAGCGACGGCAAAATCCCAGCCACACCTCAGCATTTGTCTCGTTACAGCAGACGCAGTGCCAACAACGGCGTTCCTTCGCAGTCCAGTAGGATGCAGATGCAACGTCAACAAAAGACCCCACGGTCAAAACAAATCGGAGTGATGGCAAAATCCCAGCTCCACCTCAGCATTCATCTCGTTACAGCAGACGCAATGTCAATAACGACGTTCCTTCGCAGTCCAGCAGGACGCAGATCCAACGTCAACGAAAGACCTCACGGTCGGAACAAAGCGGAGTGATGGCAAAATCCCAGCTCCACCTCAATGTTCGTCTCGATACAGCAGACGAGATGTCAATACAGCGTCCTTCCTCCAACAGGATTCGGACACGCCAAAACAAACGAAGTGAAAGCCAAATTTCAAGCTTCAGGGTCTTGACGGTAACTCATATAAAACCTTAAAGACTACCGGAGATCATCCCACATGGAGTGGTCACCACCCCGACGTTCATCTCGATACAGCAGACGAGATGTCACTACAGCGTTCTTCCTCCAGCAGGATTCAGACGCGACAATCAAACAACGGAGCTACGGCAAAATCCTTAGTTCCAAACCTCGACGGTTCACACGCAACCTTGAGATAACCGCGACATTCGTCTCGATACAATAGACGCAGTGCCAGCAAACGAAGCGAAGGCCAAATAACTAGCTTCAGGGTCTTGACGGCAACTCATATAAAACCTGGAAAACTATCGGAGATCATCCCACACCAGCGCGGAGTGGTTATGACTCATCGGGGCTCTCCAAAATGAGCCTAACCTCAAGTAAAAAGCGGCATGGAAAAATTCCTAACGCTTGCTCTTCCGACGGTCAAACTTTCTTGGAAGATTGCTTGAAGACGTCTTGTCCAGCCCTCGAAGGGATCAGAGACACGACAGTCGCAAGGCTACTCGAACAGCAAGATTGCCTGTCGAGGGATACATCAGCCAACGCGAAGGTACGACGGCAAAACCCTAGTACCACAGACCCTAACGGACCTCTGTCGTAAAGAGCAGAGGTTAACTGTGACGTTAGGACATCCTTGCGAGAACTTCTCGATTCGTCTCGACTCGTAGGGAAAATCCTTATGCACTGGGGATTAAAAAACCTGTTTCCTAAGCACTGGGGCCCTGCAAGTCGGTCCAAAATGGACTCTTGCATACTATTCACGGACCACACTCTCCAAAGTCGAATCTCGACAAGGAGGGGAACAACCACTTACGAGTCCTCTCGACTTGCAAGAGGGAAAAATTCTCTTGTGAGATCCTTACGACTCTCAAGAGAAAACACACACTTAGGAGTCCTCACGACTCCTAGGGAGAAAATACACCTACGGGATCCTCTCGACTCGTAGGGAGAAAAGTCTTTATGAGACCCTCATGGCTCATAAAGTTGAAAACTCTTAGGTAACAGATCCTAACCCTGTCTCTTAAGCCATTGCTGCTCTACAAAGAGGTCAACATGGACTATCTGCAGGCCACATTTGCCAAAGCCACATTCGCCAATGAAATAAAGAAGCTACTTACGGGTCCTCACGATTCGTAAGGAAAATACCCGAGTGAGATCCTTACGACTCACGGAGGCGATGGACACTTAGAAATCCTCACGATTTCTAGGGAGAATTTGCACCTACAAGATCCTCTCGACTCGTAGGGAGAAAAACCTTCTTGAGACCCTTACGACTCATGAAGACGAAGAAAGTCTTAGGCTACAAGGACCTTAAACTTGTCCCCTAAGCCCTCAATTCTGTGACCATACATTACTTTGCATTACTTCACCCACGTACATACTTACGTGGGTAAAGTAGTGGGGGGCATTTGTTCCCGCCAAAATTTTGGCTCAAAACCCGCTCCCTTATAAAATAATAACAATAAAATAAAAAATAAAAAAATAAAAAATAATCATAATAATAATAAAGGGAAAAACTCCACATGCAAAGAATGTAACAAATGCTTCAACACCAAGAGTTAAAATATTCTGAAGCAAAGCTTCAGATCCAGCGCCCAGTGCGCTGCGCCCTAGGCAGCGCACCACATGCAAAGCACGTGTACGCTAGCTCCAAGTGCGCAGCGCTCTGAGCAGCGCACCACGTGCAAAGCACGTGTGCGCTAGCGCCAAGAGCGCTGCGCTTTGAGCAGCGCACCACGTGCAAAGCACAGGTGCGCTAGCGCCAAGTGCGCTGCACTCTAAGCAGTGCACCACGTGCAAAGCACGGGTGCGCTAGCGCTGGAACTAAAAGCTCCCCACCGTCAAATCAAAGATCTAATAATAATGATAAATCATTAATTAATCAGAATAAAATTCTGTTATAGAAAGATCTTTCCAATCTTGTTAAAAACAAGAAGATTGCCTTCTGCAAAACAGAAGCCATAGGATCAAAGATCCAACGGCGGAGAAACATCACCAAATCAATCAGAGAAAGATCTCTTCAACTGATTTAACAAATCAATTTGCCCTATATAAAGGCCCCAAGATTTCAAGTCTGAAATAGAGAAACCCCCCTGCAAACTTTGAGAAAAACTCAAAGAGAAAGAAGAGCAAGTTCTTAGAAAAAAAGATCATTTCTTCAAGGTAAAGAATTAATTCTTAAACTACAGAGATGAAATCATCTCATAAAAAAAAGAACTATCTTCTTAAAAGATCATAGATCTGCAAAAGACCAAGGTCTTTGATAAAAAGATTTAATCATAAAAAGAAGTATTTACTTCATTCACAGATCCTTGATCTACAAAGGCAACGCCTTTTTATAAATAAGAACTTTTGTTCTTGAATCTTGAGGCAAAGCCTCCTTTAAACAGAACATAAACTTGTTATCGGATCATAAATTTGATCAAATGCGCTTTGCGCTAATGAATAGTGCCTTGCACTCATGAATTGCGCTTTTGCACTCCTTGGACCGGCGCTCAGCGCCAAAATGCGCCACGTATACAACTTGCGCTTTGCGCTTCTGAAATAGCGCACTGCGCTCATCATCTGGCGCTCAGCGCCAAGTGCGCCATGTGTCACTCACTGGTGCGCCATTAAATCAGCGCAAAGCGCTCATAAATTGGAAGCGCAATGCGCTAATACACTAGCTCTTAGCGCTAAGCGCGACACCTGTCCTTTTCGTGTGCGCTACCCGACAGAAGCGCAATGCGCTCTTTAATTGGCGCAAAGCGCCTGGCGCGCCACGTGGCGCACTGTCAGAACACACATTGTTCTGATAAATGCTATGTATTCAATATAAGACAAAAGATGTCAGAACCCAATGCTTAGCATTGTTAAAAGGGCCAAGCCCAAACAAAGGCTCAACAGCCCAAAGTAAATGTTAAACATTTTAACTTGAATAGACTTAGCCCAAGATTGGCCATAAGTCCTTAACTTAGATTAACCGAGCCCATGTGCTCATAAATCTTTTAACAGATCTTAGTCCCAAATTGGACTACAGATCTTTCGATCAACTTACACCGGTTCGAGGGTACATTTCTTAACCCCTCTGATATTTATCGTTGTAATCCTTCAACGTTTTCAGAGAGGTGACGGGTCTCGACAACCATACATTTCATAGACTATGACGTCTTTAAACTGGACTGTGAGGTCCTTAATCCCACGGACTACGATGTCCTTAACCTGGACCGAGACGTTCTTAAACTAACATTCGACCGCGATGTCTTTAAACTAACATTGGACCGTAATGTCCTTAAACTAACATTAGACCTCCATGTCCTTAAAATGGTAATCGACCGCAATGTCCCTAAACCAAACAATAGAGCCCAAATGCTCTCTTGTTGGATCTAAACGGTCCCGTTAAGTTGATCTTAGTCTGAAATAAGACTAACGTATCCTTAACATACGTTTAAGTTGATCTTAGTCTCAAATGAGACTAATGTATCCTTAAACCAAACCCAAAGCCCAAATCTAAGAAAATACGGGTTTGGACTAATCCACGCCATACGGGCGACAACATAAATTAGTCTCCGTATACAATCCACGGGAAACCACAAACAAAAACAAACACACACGACACGAAGTGACCATCTGGAGAAGGAGAAAGTGGTTACCGCGATGCGGTAGCATAATTAACTGCAGAGGCTTGCGCCTGTAGGGAAGAGTGTCCCCCACAATCAAAAACCCCTCAAATGAGGGGGAATCTGACGAAGTCTGCTACATCGGCCGCATCCTTTTAAACCTTCGATACACGGTGCCATAAATCAACTTGGCATCTTCGGAGAGGTGGACGGATAGCACCAATTAGCATCTGCCCCGAAATTCAGGCAAGACATTTATCGTGTCTTCGTCCCGGTTTTCGGCGGGGAACAGAAGTGTTTTGAACATTTCAAGGATCTGTTATTCCAATGTCCTCATCACGGAATCCACAGATGTGATCTCTGTCGAATCATATATGAGGGCATTAATCCAACAACGAAACAGATGCTTGAATCCATGTGTCAAGGCAATTTCATGTCTAAAGGCGATGGTGAAGCTTGGAAATTTTTAGAAGATTTCGCTGAAAAAACTTTGCAATGGGAGAGTGTTAGTCAACCATCATCCAGGGGTGGTATCCATCAACTTGATGTTTCCATAGCAGTCAAAGCTGAAATGGCAGCAATGCAAAAGAAAGTTGAAGCTATGGAACACAAATTTTTATTAGCCCCCCTAAACCAGATGACACTCCCTAAAACTTCTTGTGGATGTTGTTCTGATCCATCACATTTGACAGAAGAATGTCCTTTAAATTCTCCGTTTCAAGGTCAAGAGCACACTAATACTGCTTTTCAGCAAAGACCTAGAAACGATCTTTATTCTTCCACTTATAATCAAGGTTGGAGGAATCACCTTAATTTTTCTTGGAACCAACACCAAACTCAAAACACTGTTCCAAACCAAAATAACTCTCAAAGGGTCCCTCCACAGCAACAGCAACCACTACAACCGAGTCAACACCCCTTTCAACCACAAAATTTTCAAAATCCGGCTAACACTTCTGCACCGTATAATAATTCTTTGCAATTGACCGGTACCGAAAACTCCTCTTCACTCGAACAAACCATGAATTTGCTTCTAAAAATTTCATGCATGTTTCGGCTGAGTTGAAGTCTTCTGTCAATGACATAAAGAAGAACTCCGCATCCCACGATGAAAGTATTAAATCGATAGAAGCACAAATTTCATTATTAAATGCCGAAATGAGTGCTAGAGAGAAAGGGAAACTTCCATCTCAACCCCTACCGAATCCTGGGCATTCACAACACTACAATGTGAATGCCATTACAACGTTGAGATCCAGAAGAATGCTGAATAATCAAGTCGGTGAACAGATTGATATTGATAATGATGAATCTATCAATGACACCCCGGCTTCCACTTCCACATCCACTTTCACTTCTGACCCCACTTCGTCTACCCTACCACCTTCTTGCGAGCCTATTCTTCGTTTTCCTTAAGGCTCGAACCCTCAGCCCACTTCTTCTAGTCCACCTCAGACGATCCCCACTTCAATTCTGGGATCTGTTCCACCCACACGACCTTCTCCAGTGTTAGACCTAGCTCTGATTGCTAAAGATCCTTATCCGAATAGGTTAAAGGGAAACAAATCGAGTCCACATATGGAGAAGATTCTGGAAATGTTTAAACGGGTTAACATCAATATCCCTCTCCTAGATGCTATACAACAAGTCCCAGCTTATGCGAAATTCTTAAGGACTTGTGCACTAGAAAGAGGAAGACTCAAACGCCCAAAAAGGTATTCATGATAAATAATGTTAGCACTGCTTTTACTCCACAATTACCAAAGAAACATAAGGACCCTGGCTGTCCTACAATCTCGATTTCTGTTGGGGGTAAAAACATTAACCGTGCTTTACTTGACCTTGGCGCTAGTGTTAACCTACTTCCATACTCTGTCTACGAGCAGTTAGGGATTGGAGAGTTGAAACCAGCTCATTGTACTCTCCAGATGGCAGACCGATCAATCACCAAACCTAGGGGTGAACTTAAGGATGTGTTGATAAAAGTCGGGGAATTTATATTCCCTTTGGACTTTATTGTTCTAGATACACAGCCTGTAGCAAACCCACGAAACCAAATTCCGGTGATTCTTGGTCGACCCTTCCTAGCCACTTCAAATGTTGTCATTAATTATCGAAACGGCTCTATGACCCTATCCTTCGGGAAGATGTCTATCCTTCGGGAAGATGTCACTTGAGCTGAACATTTACAAGATTGGAAGTCAGCCATCTGAACCTTCTGCTTACATTCTTGATGTCTGTTCTGTCTACGAGATAGCTTCCGAAAGCTGCAAGGTTGATGAACTTTGCTTTGATGATCTCGACGACATTATCACATCAATGCTTGATCTTGCACATAGTGAGGACACTTTTGACGAGTCCACTCCCGAGTCTGAACCTTTTGACTCTTTACCTTCCGAGTCTGTATCCTTTGCAGGCTATGAACTTCTTCGAGAATCCGAATGTCATTCACTTACTCCACCTTCTATTGTCTCTCCACCGACATTAGATCTCAAACTGCTACCTTCACATCTTAAATATGCATATTTAGGTGAGAATGAGTCTTTACCCGTGATCATATCCGCTTCTCCAGCCTTAGAGCAAGAGAAAGCTCTTTTGATGGTCTTGAGATCTAATAGGCAAGCTTTTAGTTGGACAATGGCTGGCATCAAAGGGATCAGTCCCTTGATTGTTGATCATCATATATATCTGATGGATGAAGCCATACCAACCTGAGAACCACAAAGACGGTTAAATCCCATTATGAAGGAGGCAGTAAAGAAAGAAATCGTTAAATGCCTTGACAGTGGTATCATTTACCCAATCTCTGATAGCCAATGGGTAAGTCCTATTCATGTAGTCCCTAAGAAATCTGGCATCACGGTCATATCTAATGAAGCTAATGAGTTAATCCAAACATATACTCAAACTGGGTGGCGTGTATGTATTGATTATAGAAAACTCAATGCCACAACGAGGAAAGACCACTTCCCTCTACCTTTTATTGGCCAGATGTTGGAACGCTTAGCTGGACATGAATATTATTGTTTCATGGACGGATACTACGGCTATAACCAGGTCCCTATTGCCGAAAAGGATCAAGATAAAACCACATTTACTTGTCATTTCGGTACTTTTGCTTATAGATGCATGCCCTTTGGGTTATGCAATGCTCCCGCTACATTTCAGCGGTGTATGATGGGGATATTCTCGGACATGGTCGAGAATTTTTTGGAGATTTTCATGGACGATTTCTCGATATTCGGAGATTCTTTTGATGATTGCCTATCTCATCTTTACGCAGTTCTTACTCGTTGTAAAGATAAGAACTTAACTTTGAATTGGGAAAAATGCCATTTCATGGTCCAAGAGGGTATTGTGCTTGGACATGTCATTTCACGGAAAGGCATTAAGGTAGATAGAGCTAAAATTGATGTCATTCATAACCTTCCTCATCCCAAATGCGTCAAAGATATACGATCTTTCCTTGGTTATGCAGGCTTTTTTAGGAGATTCATTAAGGATTTTAGCAAAATTGCTAGACCCTTAACTCTTCTCTTGGCCAAGGATACCACATTTAACTTTGACTTGGATTGTGAGGCTGCATTTGACTCACTGAAAAATTCACTCACTACAGCCCCCATTCTATCATCTCCTGATTGGAACCACCCGTTTGAGCTAATGTGTGATGCATCAGATTTTGCTGTTGGTGCAGTCTTAGGACAGTACATTGATAAGATGCCACACGCAATTTATTATGCAAGTAAGATCTTGAATGATGCCCAAATTAATTATACAACTACCGAGAAAGAACTCTTGGCAGTTGTATTTGCATTAGAAAAATTCAGGCCTTACTTGATTGGCTCACCGATTGTGGTTTACACTGATCACTCCGCCTTGAAACATCTTTTATATAAGAAGGATGCTAAAGGTAGGTTAATACGTTGGATCCTATTATTACAAGAATTCGATCTTGTTATACTAGATAAGAAAGGATGTGAAAATGTAGTAGCCGACCATCTTTTGCGCATTTCTTCTTCACCAACTGTGGCCATGCCAATAAACGATTCTTTTCTAGACGAACAGCTCTTGAATGTATCCGACTAAACTTGGTTCATGGATATTGTGAATTATCTTGCAACGGGACTTATTCCAGGCGATTGGTCTAAACAAAACAATTATCGATTTCTATCCCAAGTAAAACATTTTTACTGGGATGAACCTTATTTGTTTAAATATTGTCCTGATCAAATCATTCGCAAATGTATCCCCAATGATGAATTCAAGAGTGTTCTTTCTTTCTGTCACGATCATGCATGTGGAGGTCACTTTGGTGCATGAAAAACTGCGGAGAAGGTTTTGCAATGCGGTTTTTACTGGCCGAATTTATTCAAAGATGCATATGATCATTGCAAAACCTGTCCACAATATCAACACACGGGTCGGATTTCTCAAAGAAATGAGATGCCTCTTCAACCGATCATGGTTGTAGAAATTTTCGACGTTTGGGGTATTGATTTTATGGGTCCTTTTCCCAACTCTTTTGGGAATCTGTACATCTTGTTAGCGGTTGATTACGTCTCGAAATGGGTAGAAGCTATTCCATGTCGCACTAATGATAACAAGGTTGTCATTAAGTTCCTTAAAGAACATATCTTTTCGCGATTTGGACACCCTCGCACTATCATTAGCGATAACGGTACGCATTTCTGTAATCGGTCTTTCGAGACTTTGATGCGGAAATATGCAATCAACCATAAACTTTCCACACCCTATCATCCCCAATCGAGCGGGCAAGCTGAGATTTCCAACAGGCAAGTCAAACAAATTCTGGAGAAAACTGTTTCTAAAAATCGTAAGGATTGGTCAACCAAATTGACGGATGCTCTTTGGGCATTTCGTACTGCATATAAAACTGATCTAGGTATGTCTCCTTACCGTCTAGTGTTTGAAAATGCTTGTCACCTTCCGGTTGAGATTGAACATAAAGAAATGTGGGCTATTAAAGAACTGAACTGTGATTTAAATCAAGCCTGCAACTTTCGGAAGCTGCAATTAAACGAGCTAAGCGAACTCCGCAATGAAGCTTACGATAATGCGGTGATAGTAAAGAACCGGACTAAGGTATTTCACGATAAAAATATTTTGAGAAAAACATTTACACCAGGTCAACAAGTCATTCTTTATGATTCCCGTCTCCATCTTCATCCGGGTAAGCTATGATCTCGTTAGAAAGGACCATTTATTGTGCGGTATGTCTACCCGCACGGGGCAGTTAAAGTTGAAAATAGAAAAAATGGTACAATTTTCAAAGTAAATGGACATAGATTAAAACCGTATTTTTCCACTGACCCGTCGGAGGAGCTCCTGTTTTTACAGGATCCGCTTTATAATGACTAATTTTCCTCCACCTCACCTCCATGTCTCGGTAATATTGTTTCATCTTTCGAATGGAGGTGAGTCAATTTTTGTACATTAAAAAAATTAAAAAAAATTAAAAAATGCAAAAATTGTACATAAATAAAAAAATAATTTTGGGGGAGACTTTCACTTTTTGCCCCCATGTCAATAACTTTTCCTCCCAAGCCTACAGGTTTTTCAGATTTAACGGATGACAACAGTGAGGACACTGCTGTAAACAGGTTTGGGGGAGATTTGTGCTTATTTACGCATTACTTTGCATACACTTTGCATAAGCACAAAACACAAAAAATTTCTTTTATAATAAAAGATTAGAAAGTGAAAAAATTACATTTAAAAGATTGGAAAGATTTAAGGAAAATAAGAAAGTTAGATGTTTTCTTAAACGAAACTAGTAATAAGTAGTTATGAGCCGTTGTCCCAAGGGTTAGTAAGATGAAAGAAGTCACTAATCTGAGGATAAAAATAAGTCTGAAAAATAGTTCCTATTCTGGAAGTCAAACATTTGAACGTTGATACCCTACCATACGCACTTACACACGTCTTGAAACTTGGGATAGTAGAGAATACCTTGAAATGCTCTTTTCTAAAACCAAAGTACGAAGAAAATATAAATGAAGCATAAAAGTAAAAAATGGTGAAGAAAAATGAACATTGGTTTTGTAATCACCAAGGTAGCATACAAAAATATAGCGAGGGTGCTTCATCACTTAGTGCCTTAGACCAACTGGTTTGGGAGTCACTGCTAAACCTTAGGTGTTGCAAGACGAGGAAATTATTAATTACGCCTAATATGTGAGCACATGTAGTAATCGGTCGGTTAGTACCTCAAGAAGTATTAACGGTCACATGGAAAATGTATGAGCAATTCCATCCAAAATATTCACCGACTAAAACGTACTAAGGTAGATGGACAAGAGTATGATAACTTGAATTGAATTCTCCGAGTGTAGGGATGTCTTTTACACACACGTAGGGGTATATGATCGGTGTTTGGAAGAAAGGTAGGGATGAAGAATAAAGACGATGTTTTATTGAAGGATGATGTGATTTCTGATATCTTTTCATGACTATTAAGATAGGGCTCATGACAACCGAAAAGCTAGTGTAGTTGAAAAATCTGATTTTCGAGTTCATTCCTTTACAATTCTTATCTTTATATGTAACTTTCACAGTATTTCTTTTATTATGGGATTTTGTGTGTTCAATCCGCTGAAAACCCTCAGGAGACAACACTCCTCCTACTAGGGACACCTAGAGGTTGAAAGGCTTGTTACACGTGCTCAGTGCAATCGTGTTGCCTACGAAAGTGTGCTAGTTAGTTTTTCTTTTTCTTTATTTTCTCCTTCTCTTGAATAAAAGAAGTTTGCTCGAGACGATCAAAATCAAGTTTGGGGAAATTTGTTTAGTCGAAAATATTGCAATCTTGAACATATCAATTTCCTCACTTTTCTAATCATTTAAGGATAGTTGATATATATATAACACATATTACAAGTTCGTCCACTAAATATCAAATACAACGTGTTATGTATATAATCAACGTCTTTTTAAGGAAATTGTATGTTTATCATGTCACACATAATATTCTATATCTCCACCATTCTTCAGTGATATTTTGTGCAGAAAACTACCTCGGGACAGATATCGGAATCATAATTTTGCCGAAAAAATACAGCAAGTCAAAGAGTTAAAATCTGGCAGATATTCAGAGAAGATAAAAATATTCTAGATATCAAATAAAGTCCCAAAGACTAACACCAAACAGTACAGGAAAAATGAAGCTTCAAACCCACCAAACGGCCGCGGAACCGCGGCTGATTCAGCCCGATCCGTCGCGGATCCGCGGCCGAGTTGAGGCATCGGGAGTCGATACTTCTCCAGAATCTTCTTATTAACTTCCTGGCTTCCTCAAGACGCTTCGTACCAACCTAGCTTCTTCGAGAAGGCTCCGTGTAACCACCAAGCTTATGAAGGAAGCTTGATTTGGGGGCTATAAAAGGGGATCTAAGCCTTAAATTTTAGGGCTACACAATTGAGCACAATTTAATTCAATACAATTCAATTCAAGTTGAGTGACACAACTTGAGATCCAATTCAAGATCCAAATCCAAATCAAGAATCAATTGAGAGCATTATCAAGCGATGACTTCAAAGATCCTTTATCGCAACGCCGATCGTCATCAAGAGTAAGAGATCCGCGACCGATCCACATCTCACGGCGATCGAGCCACGCAAAAATCGACGAAAAAATTCTCTTTTTAAGGGAGTGATCGAGAGCTAGTCTTGTAATCTCGTATTGAGAGATGTAAATTTGAAGAAGATTTAATAAAGGTGATCAATTGTTATTTCTTGTCTTTTTTTAAATTCTTGCATCATGAAATTTCTATTTCTTGATTCTTTTATTTTCATGATGCATGAGTGAAATCTCCGCTTGTAAAGGATTCGAGAGAATCGATAGATTAAATGATGATGAAATCCTAAAACTAATCTTAAGTCTTATGAGAATTGTGAACTTCAGGAAAAATAATCATCAATGACCTAATTTGGAGCGAGATCACCATTCTTGATGATTTCGTTGCAAATTAGGGATTAAATGATTGATGATTCTCTTTGCTAAAGGCTAGATTTGAATGATGATCAATGAAAAGACAAGGGACAGTGAAAGAGAAACCCTAGTTTCTTCATAGATCCCTAATCTTCATTCATCATCATCATCATGTTAGCTATAATTCATCAATAGATAAGATAAGTCATTATTAGTATTCATCATTTCTACCAATTCGATCGAATCCTACAAGCTATTCTACATATTCTTGATAACTAAAATTGAATTTGGACACTTTCTTGATTATAAATCTTAAACTCTTTCATGATGTTTCTTGAATATATTTCATCTAAATAAATCTTGATTCATCTTTTTGAATTTTCTTTTCTATTTTTCTTTCGACTCAACTAAGCATGAACGAATAAATACACGAATCTCAGTGGACGATCCGTTCTCATTAACGAAACTACATCGACACCGTTATTGATTGCGGTTATAAATTTTTTGATTGCGGTTAAACTTTCACGACTTAAAAACTTTGACAAACTCTTCTTTTATCACAAGCAAACAAGGTTTTTAGAATCAATCAGTCAGCTAAAGCATGTACACGATGATAAAGGCAAACCAGATAGCATACTATCATCTCGAGTAAGACTGTCTTACCGGTATAGGTCCTCCCTCAATCATTGCAATCACGTGCCTGCGATCCAATAATTGACTTTGAGGGCACTATATCCAACAATCTCCCACTTGCACTTAAGGCTAATTATTGCGGTGTCGCATACTCACAGCCCGTGTGATACCGAACACCCAACTTCTCTACTGATCAGTCTCACAAAGCTCGTTTGTGAAACTATTGCTTTCAAGAAATAGCCTCAGTGAGTAGATCCACCCTGATATTTTTTTCTATGTTTCTCTTAATCTCAAGTTCGCGGAGAAAGCCATTTCCCGAAATGAGCAATACTTGTCTTAGACTATGTCTGGATATCTGATGGGACCTAGTTCATAAATGAACTCCAAATCCAAACTTCTTAGACTGTATCGTCAACTGAACTTAATCAGTATCCTGCGCTATGCCCCCCTCAGTATCCGCTTAGACCACCTGTCCAAACTACTGCCCCTCGTCAGAGGGAAAACTATAACTCTGACAATCACTCTATCAGTCAGGTCACCTTGGAAGCCTGGAATGATAACTGTCTCCCGAAGGAGGCCGTCGTTATCATATCCCTAGAACATCCACTTATGTTCTAAAACTGCTTTCGAACGTTTCTCCAGGATTGAATTAATATCAACTTATTGCAGCTAATGCAAAAACAACATCTGGTGTGGTACTTGACATCTCATGATTGACTCGATTGCCTAAGCAAGTGATTTGCCAATCATGCACATCCCTCTCCTCTTTAGTCTGTAAGACACTTTTAGAGAGGGTGACTCCATCACCTGCAGGTACACCACCATACCAGGAGTCGTCCATTCTAAATATCTTTAGAATACTGTCTAAGAACCCAGATTGGGACACTACCCAAATCTAGATCTAAAACCATAGATCTAGTAACCAGAATGCCTGATATAATATCCATATCCTATATGGAGAAACCACTGTGTGACAACCACAGTATAACCGATTGTAGGATAGGAATTTTACTTCCTACTATGTGTATGTCATCCAAATACCAGGACATCACACCCTAAAACTTTCTTAACAGATCCATCCCCTATTCTGATGAAGTCAAGGCCCATGAATGTCACATCAAAAATAGATGATCTATCTCCGATATATCTGCTTTAATCTATATATAGACACAAGTTACTTATCCACTATGCTTCTGCTGCTCCCACTGACCACAACAACCCTCCGGCAGAGTCATATACACGTATACTTCTAAAGCTAGTTTAGAACGATGCTATACTCATCTTCCTGCTGGGCCTCATAGTCTGGAACAACAGTAATAGCAAGTCTGGGTAAAAAAGAACCTCTTTGTCACTGTCCTTGAGGATACCGGAGTACCTCTCGGGCGCCTGAGCTTACCCACCATATCTACGGAGTGGCTAATGGAATGTCAAACCTGATTGAATCTTTAGGTCCTATTAAATTTTCAGTAATCGTTTGCGGTTCTGGAATCACTTCCAGTTCTACCATACTCCCACTACTGTTTTCTGAAAAAGTCCATTTTACTAAAACTGTGGCGAGTCAAGAACAATATCACTATTGATCTTCCAGATGGTAGAAATTTAACCCTCGTCATAGCCCGGGTTAACCCATAAACTGCCATTACAGAAACATGCATTGAGTTATCCAGAGTCTGGTTTCAAGTATAAGCCGAACAACTCCATATAAACCGTTCTATATCCAATATAGAAACAGAGGTACATATTTAATTGGAACCAGATTCAAATCATGCAGCTGTCTCCAGTGCATGTCAACTAAATGGAGAGAGGCCGATCAGCACTACTCAACTTAGGAGTGCATCCAATTATGAGTAACCTGAAAGAGAAGCAAGTTCTCAAAACCATTACTATCAACTGAATTCCACACACAAGTATCTACATCTTCGATCACCTTGAAGAATCCTGATACTTGCGACACCTGGTTCTCTTCTTTATTCTTGTACCTATAACTTCTCAAAACTTAGACTTTCTATTTCTACGAAACATGTGTCTAAAACTTGAGAAGTCACAAGTAAACAGAATATAGTATGAGGACAAACCCCTCTGTCCTAATGGACACTTGATCACACGCCAAAAGCGTGTCGGATGTTCAAAGTTCTAAAGTTATAACCGCGATCAGGACGGTGTCGCTTTGCAGCTAGCCGGTTGAGCACGGGTCGATCCACAGGGAGATGGTTGTATGTCTATTCTTGTTTTAGACGAGTCAATAAAGAATTTGTATATGTTTGTTCAATCTAACCTATGTGTATTATTTGCAAGTATAAAGTTGTTAAGAAAAGATACGAAAATGTAAGCTAAAGAAATCCGTACTCAAAACCTTTGAGCCGAGTCTTGACCAATTGAAGCTAGAACAATCGGCAACAACGTGGATTAGGGGATTTAAGCGCGGTATTCATGGAATCCGGCTTATTTACCCTTGTCCTTCCATTCTTGTCTCTTGCTTTCGCCTCCGGCCAAACCGAACGCAACCGGTCGCGGTTAGGAATCACCGTTACCTTGTTAGGGTAGGGTGCCTAACGGAGAGCTTGCTTATCGTTTGGGCGGAGTTCAATGGAAAATAACGGGAAAAGGAAATGAGCAAAGAAACGTTAACTTACAATATCGTATTGATTCTTAACAAAAACAATAATTACAACCATTCACAAAAACGAACCAAAAAGAGCAAAAGAGAAGAAAAGATTACAAGTAAGTAAGTGCATGGAATTTAAGTGCAAGAAAGTAAAGCATGAATGTAAAGCAAGTAATAAAAAGCAAGAAAAAAATTACAAGAACATAGAACTCAAGACAAGCATGGGATCAATAGGCAACCCTTAAACTTGCAAGCTCAATCAAGAGGTTGCAAGATCAAGAGAAGGATAAAGAACTCATGTGAAATGAAGCACTAATTCCATAAGAAGATACAACCTTTGAAATCAATAACAAACCCTTAAACTTTCAAGCTCAATGAAAAGGTTGAAAGATCAAGAGAAAGCAAGGATCTCAAGAGGAAGCTAAAACAAAAGAATGATACAAACACCCTCATCTTCATTTCATCATCCACTCAAAAAGCTCTCACTACAATTTTCATGGAGGAAAGAATGAAGAAGAAGAAGACTAAACTACACTAAATCCTACAAAAGAGGAATAAGAAGTTAACACCTTCGCTTGGCTCAGATCTGGGGTATTTATAGGCAGGGAAATAGAAACCTAGGGCAAGAATCGGGCTCCACATAAAATTACCAAACAGCCCATGAAAAATCACCCTCTGAAGAGCCTGTACGGACGCGGTTCCGCGGCATAAGCGCGCTTATGCCGCGGAACCGCGGCCATTTAGAGAGCTTATGCCTTCATCTTCTGTCGTATCCTCTGTTTTGTGGTTCTCGTCTGTGTGGTATATGACTTTTCTCAGAAACTCTTCACAATTCTTCCAGAATTTCAGTAGATCAAAAGGTGATGTGATGTGGATCTTTTGCCATGATTTCCTCAAGCTCCGCGTAGATTTCTTGGATCTTGTGTTGACATTGAGCTTTGTGCATGAAAATGACAATCGATTTGCCATTTTTTCCCTTAAACTGGTATGTTGCAACACACGGATAGAGAGCGGAGAACCGTGTTTTATCTGTTGTTGGCAGTAATCCGGAATTTGTCATACTCTTCCATGGATTTCACTGTTTAGAGTTGAGAACCAGTATTCTGCAAATATGTAGCAAACACTGATCAAAAGCACCTGCCTATAAACAAATGAGCGTAAGAATGGGCGGTATAAAATGCAATATTCTGGTATGAACAAATACCTCCAAACTTAACTTTTGCTCGTCCCGAGCAAAACCAATTATTCACAAAAAAGTCCTAACCACACTTTCGCAGGGAACGCGATTGCACTGAGCACGTGCAACAAGCCGTTAAACCTCTAGGTGTCCCTAGTAGGAGGAGTGTTGTCTCCTGAGGGTTTTCAGCGGATACTACCCACAAAATCCGGTCAAGCTAGTTTTGCAAAATTACTATGATTCAAACCCTAAAGTTTTGTTTCAGAAAATAACAATTCTATTATCCTAAGTCTAGACTATCGAACATTTATTTTTCACATCTCACTTCTTATTTAACTAGAGATTTTATATGTCTTTACGTGCAGTGCGAATAGTGTCGTTAAGTTCCGGAAAGGTCGAATAAAGTCATCATGTCATACAATAAAGCCCAGATAAAAATTTTAAAAGGATCACATAAGTTTTATAAAGAGTTAAGCAATTTTAAAGTTTCGTTTTCCAGTAAGGTTTCAACTTCAGAATTTCTATCTTCCTTAACAGGAAACTAGGTCTTATTTTTCACTCCATCTTTTTCTTGTTTTTATTTCATACACACCTCTGTGAACGTGCAATAGTCTTTATCATAGAATAAAACCTTCATATCTCCGCTAGAAATATTTTTTTATAAAATCCTGTCTTTTGTTAAGATTATTCTCACACAAAGAACCGTTAGGAATTTTAACTCGGAGAGAACACTTGCTTGCCTTTGTTTTAATCTGGACTTTCTAGGCTTCTTAGCGAGCTTTGGGCCAATGCACCCAAACCAGTTGGTTTTAGGGCATTAGGTGTAGAAACACCCCAGCGGACTTAGTTACTCAAGTTACCTAGGTCAAAAAAAAGACAATTTAGCGTGAAAATCATGCTGATTCAATGCGAACGGAGATATAACCGGAAGTTCAATTATTTTTTTTTGGATAAAAGACGTGTTTAGTGGGTTCGGTGTGTAATCATTCCAATCAAGTTCCAAATGGGTTATTTTTCAGACTTAGTTCCAATTAAGGCATCAATAACATTCCTTCATATTCACTCCACTTCATAAACTAATCTTGATATTACTTACTTCAGAACAAACCCATTTGATCCTCAGAAAATCATTGATCCATTTAAAAGTTTTTAGACATAAAAGACTTGTCATCTAATTTCCAAAACTCACGACACGTGTAGTGTGATGTAAAGACATATATCAGCTATAGTTAACTTCAAAGGAGAGTTATCTTTCAGGTTTTCAAAATCTAAAAATAAGATTTAGTTATTCTTATTTTATCAAACAAAACCGTCGAAATGTTGAATCTGAGTTCTCCCACTAGCTAACTTGACAAAGTTTTTATATTTTTTGGAAAATTTTTGATTTTTTTGTGGGTTTTTAATAAGGTATGTAAATGCAAAATATACAAATGAATGCGAAGGAAGAAAGCTTACCGAGCACACCCCCAAACTTAAACTTGACAGTGCCCTCACTGTCAGGCTACACTAAGAGGGTCAAAATTGTCGGCGCTCTCCAAAAGAAAATTTTATACAAAAAAAAAAAACCAAAAATATATACACAAAAAGGTTCCCCCTAAACTTAAGTGAAACAGTGTTTCCACTGTTAAGCGTTGAAGTTCAGGAATAGGGGGAAAAGAACAGTATCAAGCTATACAAGGCCTTATACAGGCCAAAGGTGAGCACCAACCATTCAAAGATCTTATCGTGATAAAGCAGTGGCTGGTGAAAGAATACGGAGAGGTAAGAAATGGAGAATATACGAGACCGTATGGAGAGAGAAGTGGGATACGGTCTCGGTATATGAGAAGAAGAATGGCGGAAGGGAGAAAGAAGTGGAATACGAACTTGAGGGTAGAAATGGATTGAATAAATTAGTACAATCTGTAATGATCGATGTGAAAAGATGGATTGTACTAATCTATCAATATGGCGCGAAATTGGGTCAAATCCCTCAAGATTCGTGAGAAACCATGGGTACGCCGAACTCGGTAAACCAGACATATGAAATGAAAGTGAGACGGTTTCTTGCAAGGTCGGAACGATGGAAAGGATGGAGGTAGGTGATTGAGGAAGGATATCGGCTAAAGGTTCAGGGGGTGTACACAGTCAATGAAAGGAACAGGATGAATTGGAAAATCCGATTCATCAATTACAACTAGTTCATCCTCAAACATATCCTCAAAATTCTCCTCAAAGTTAAGCACATCCATGCATTTATCCTCAAAATCAAGACGCATATGGGGTTCGGTAAAAACAGTTAATGACTTAGGATGATGAATTGGAGAGAAAAACTCTGCCAAATCTACAGGTTCATCATCCAAAATATTCCCGGCGTCAATATCCTCAATCAAGTGAAAATCAATATTCTCAGACACCTCAACAAAAGCATGGATATTAATCATTTCAGGTTCTAGAATGGAGGTGTAGAGGTCAAAAGGATGGGGTGTGGTTTCACTCGAAAAGGACCCTTCATAATCGGGCAAATCAAACACTACAAAGTCACAAAACTCATTATCTGTTCTATCTTTAATCAATGAATCGTTTGGAACACCAGATAGATATTCAAAACCGGAGTTGTGGGATTCAAGTTGAAACGGATAGGCTTGACTCGGAAGGGGGTACATCTCACTCTCTCCACTCAAATTCTCAACCTGTCCTACCGCCTCTTCATACATTGGAAAATTTGGAGCTAGTTGAAAACTAGCTACCGGGTCACTAGGTTGTATGAGGGCGGCCATGGACGCATTCAAATCCATCATCTGTTGGTACAACGCTATCCTAAAGTCTTCCAAAGATTGTTCCAGACTAGACATGGGTTGTGAAGGGGTTTCAGTAAAAGATTCAAAGTTGTTTGGATACTGAAAATTCCCAAATGGCGGTTCAGAAGCAATGTCTAGGGAAGGTGCAAAAGTCGGGTAGGATTGGTAGGAATTGAATGGCTGGACAGGAGCAGGATCAACATTTGGATAAGTAGGTGAATGGAATTGTTGATCCCAAGAATTTGAAGTGGTGAAAGGAGTGAAAGATCGGCTACAAGATTGTTCAATATGTTCAGCGATGGACAAAGGATGACTTGCAAAAGGAGTATCAACATAAAAGGGTGGGGGAGGTTGAAAAGGTTGATACAAAGTGGATTGCGGAGTGCAAGTGTTTGTCCTAGATGCTTCTATGCGATCTTTCAGTGAAATTTTGGGCATGGAGGGGTCATTCGACGTTCGGCCAAAGCAAAAACCGTAAGAAGTAATGTCTGGTTGTGGGTACCAAAGTTCGGCAAGAGTTTTGCGAGGTGGTGTACCCATGATATGAAGAGAGAAAGAAAGAAAGGCAGAGAAAAGGAGGGGAAAAAGAATGTGATATTTTTTTTTAGGTAGCTATTAACAAAAGAATGAAATATACACACAAAAAAGAATATGGACAAAAACAATCACGACTCAAAAATACCACACACCTAATCGTTCTAGTGTTCACCTAGGTCAACTAGACCTGCTCCAGAACTTGATTGTCGAAGTAAAACTGTGTCGAGAAACGGGCTCAAGATACACTGATCACGAGACCAGGTAAGTGCAGAGATAAGGGGAGGTTTTCCAACGCTTTAGCGAAGTTCCTTAATTAAATAACCCTTTCTCTTTTGGCGGTTTCGCCGTTAACACTTTCCTAGACACCCCGTAAACAATATACCGTTAAGCGAGGTTCTAAACACAGTTAACTTCTCCTAGTGAGCGCGAAGTCCTTAAGGCTTAAAGTCTAGTTTCTTTTAAATTTTGTGCGGGTAAACGTTATGCTCAAGTTCGTGATTTGTGGGCGACGGAAAAGGTGATGAAATCCTTTACCGTATGTTGTGGGGTTCGCTTGCCCTTAAGTCCGTATTAATGTATGCAATGCGCAATTCAATAAAAATTCTATAAAGAATCAAACAATCATTTTTTAGTTTAAGCACGGCACTGCAACAAATACGGGTTAGTCAATTTTTAGCGTTTGCTAGCGAACTTGCAAAGAATCCTGCAAAGAATAGTATATTGGATGCGTCGGATTTGAGAAGAAGGTGTTAGTAAAGTACGTACCGTTAAGTTTTTGGGTTAGGAAACCCCCGTTGAATCAAATCCGGTAAGCTTGAAAAGTTCGCTTGCGCGGGTCAAACTATCCGGATCTTTGGCACTGTACTTTGCAATCACCTTAGCCTTGAACGTACACTTTGCTCCCCACAATCGCCGTTTGCAAATCCGCAAAAATCTGCAGACTTGCTCACAAAAATTATCAAAAAAAAAAAGTTTTTTTTTATATAAATATATACAAAAATAATATTAACCCGAATAACAAGAAAGAAAATACGCTACCGTCTCCCTGGCAACGGCCCTATTTGATCGCACGCCAAAAGCGTGTCGGATGTTCAAAGTTCTAAAGTTATAACCGCGACCAGGACGGTGTCGCTTTGCAGCTAGACGGTTGAGCACGGGTCGATCCACAGGGAGATGGTTGTATGTCCGTTCTTGTTTTAGACGAGTCAATAAAGAATTTGTATATGTTTGTTCAATCTAACCTATGTGTATTATTTGCAAGTATAAAGTTGTTAAGAAAAGATACGAAAATTTAAGCTAAAGAAATCCGTACTCAAAACCTTTGAGCCGAGTCTTGACCAATTGAAGCTAGAACAATCGGCAACAACGTGGATTAGGGGATTTAAGCGCGGTATTCGTGAAATCCGGCTTATTTACCATTGTCCTTCCGTTCTTGTCTCTTGCTTTCGCCTCCGGCCAAACCGAACGCAACCGGTCACGGTTAGGAATCACCATTACCTTGTTAGGGTAGGGTGCCTAACGGAGCGCTTGCTTATCGTTTGGGCGGAGTTCAATGGAAAATAACGGGAAAAGGAAATGAGCAAAGAAACGTTAACTTACAATATCGTATTGATTCTTAACAACAACAATAATTACAACCATTCACAAAAACGAACCAAAAAGAGCAAAAGAGAAGAAAAGATTACAAGTAAGTAAGTGCATGGAATTTAAGTGCAAGAAAGTAAAGAATGAATGTAAAGCAAGTAATAAAAATTAAGAAAGAAATTACAAGAACATAGAACTCAAGACAAGCATGGGATTAATAGCCAACCCATAAACTTGCAAGCTCAATCAAGAGGTTGCAAGATCAAGAGAAGGGTAAAGAACTCATGTGAAATGAAGCACTAATTCCATAAGAAGATACAACCCTTGAAATCAATAACAAACCCTTAAACTTTTAAGCTCAATGAAGAGGTTGAAAGATCAAGAGAAAGAAAGGATCTCAAGGGGAAGCTAAAACAAAAGAATGATACAAACACCCTCATCTTCATTTCATCATCCACTCAAAAAGCTCTCACTACAATTTTCATGGAGGAAAGAATGAAGAAGAAGAAGAAGAAGACTAAACTACACTAAATCCTACAAAAGAGGCATAAGAAGTTAACACCTTGGCTTGGCTCACATCAGGGGTATTTATAGGCAGGGAAATGGAAACCTAGGACAAGAATCGGGCTCCACATAAAATTACCAAACAACCCATGAAAAATCACCTTCTGAAGAGCCTGTACGGCCGCGGCTCCGCGGCATAAGCGCGCTTATGCCGCGGAACCGCGGCCATTTAGAGAGCTTGTGCCTTCATCTTTTGTCGTATCCCCTGTTTTGTAGTTCTCTTCTGTGTGGTATATGACTTTTCTCAGAAACTCTTCACAATTCTTCCAGAATTTCAGTAGATCAAAAGGTGATGTGATGTGGATCTTTTGCCATGATTTCCTCGAGCTCCGCGTAGATTTCTTGGATCTTGTGTTGACATTGAGCTTTGTGCATGAAAATGACAATCGATTTGCCATTTTGTCCCTTAAACTGGTATGTTGCAACACACGGATAGAGAGCGGAGAACCGTGTTTTATCTGTTGTTGGCAGTAATCCGGAATTTGTCATACTCTTCCCTGGATTTCACTGTTTAGAGCTGAGAACCAGTATTCTGCAAATATGTAGCAAACACTGATCAAAAGCACCGGCCTATAAACAAACGAGCGTAAGAATGGGCGGTATAAAATGCAATATTCTGGTATGAACAACACTGGACAACATACAATACTCCGTATAAATCCCCTGAGTTGAATAACTCAAACCCTGTGCGTCGTTGGTTGAAAACTGTACTATGGTTATGAAGAATTACACTGGTGTTGAATGCTCCTTACCTAACCATTAACTGATATAGGTAAAAGTCATGGACATAATTTCAAAAATTTACATCTCACTTTATAAAATAAATGTACCGATATATCAGTTTGAAATTGGTGCATAACAACAGATATTCAAAACCAAATATTTGCCGTTCGGCAAAAATCTAGGTGATTTCCTCAAATATCACCAATTATAACGAATTCCGATATAATGAGGATGATCACCTAATTCCCAATAACTTACTCCCACTCATCATCTGTAAAACCATACAGATGTGAGAAGCATACTTGGTAAATACATACCCTGGAGAAAGGACTTAATTGGGAAATCAGTTTTCATTTAACAACACATAATGAATTTGAAACATTAAAATGTTTCGAAGGGGTTTCCGGGTATTCCTAGTAATGCCTCTTCCATTATCCAGATTCATGACTATAACCGTATATTTCTTTTCCATCTCTCCAAATCCCTTTATTTGTCTTTACTCATTACCTTCTGTACACCCCCTTAGGCTAAATGGTTTTCTTCATTCCCTACCGTTCGGCACCAGCCTATAGTTTGGAAGAAGACTATCCAATAAGCTTAACAGGTGTACTTTCCTAAACCTAGGAGTACTCCCAATCTGAGAGAAGGTAAAGATAAAAGACAACTGAATAAACCTTATTCCTATTTCTCCTGAACCATAATGCATCCTCGAACTAGAACAAGTTCCTTTGAGTTCGTATATAACCATACGATGAATTTATCCAATGGAATTGGATGTTCGTAGTGATACGTGGTGTTCTGGAGAAATACAAAGGTGAAATAGGAGTGGCGATGAAATACTTGGTATGGTCGTGAGTAATAGCAGTCGCAATTTACTTTGCCCTCTTTCTAATCCCTTTATTTGTCTTTACTCATTACCTTCTGTACACCACACTTAGGCTAATTGGTTTTCTTCATTCCCTACCTTTCGGCACCTGCCTATGGTTTGGAAGAAGACTATCTAATAAGCGTAACAGGTGTACTCTCCTAATCCTAGGAGTACTCGTAACCTGAGAGAAGGTAAAAGAAAAAGACAACTGGATACTCCTATTCATTTTCTACAGAACCAGAATCCATCCTCGAAAAAGTTCCTTCGAGTTCGTATGTAACTATACGATGGATTTATCCAATGGAAGTGGATGCTTGTAGTGATACGTGTGTTCTGGAGAAATGCAAAGGGTAAAAGAAGGAATGGCAATGATGCATGCAACTCAGAAAATCCAAAAGCCAGTGTTTTAAGAAAGTTCGGTTTAACTTGGTCATTGAGTCATAGTCTAGGGTCGGGCCATGGTCGCTGCCAAAGAGAGAGAGAGAGAAAAGAAATACTCTGTGTGCACTCTAACCTAGATCAGAATGGTTAATCACTTTATCTAATCAGGAAACCTCCCACTGTATCCTCAAATTCTCCTCCAAACTTGAAAGAAGAATTAGTCGGGATCACCCGAGGATTAAACCAACTCATCAGTGGGAATCGGGATCCAACTATCATCGCATGATAACGTGATGGAATCCACTCACGTTATCACACTCCAGAAGGTATGCGCATGCCTGGCAAGTTTCCTGTATGTTTGAAACTCCCGATGTGATTTTTACCCCATGCTCTTATGACCTTGACTAAGGCCAACAAATCATAAGTCACATGTCAAGTTCTACCCGTCATTGTCCAGGTTAATTTGAACCCACCCGTACAAGCTCTTGACTAGGGCCAACAAGGCTGTACGACTGTCCCAAACCAACGCATCTATCTATGCAACAAAAAAGTAACAAATAGCTACCATACACTATGCCTTGACTAAGGCCAACAAACATAGCATGAATACTAAGTGCTACCCTTCTGAAATGACAGAGGGCTACGAATGGTTTTTGGCGAAAAACCGTTAACATAATGAACTTGATATCGTTGAAGGAACCGGATAGCTTTTTACAAAAATATAGTAGAGAAAAACATTGCTAAAGAGGTCACTCCCGGTGAAGGGATCTCGGCTCTTTCCCCGTAGAATGAGGTGCAGGATATTCCATCTGAATACCGCGATGCAAAGCAAAAAGTAATCGACTGTAGTGAAGTTACCCTGATGCAAACCTCTGCCCAAGGGGTCACTCTCGATGAAGGGATCTCGGCCCTTTCCTCGTCGAATGAGGTGCTGGATATTCATAACCGAATACCACTGTGCAAAATAAAAGAAAACGTCCTTGTAATAACAGATTTTTGAAAATTGTTCCAACAACATCAAATAGGCTTGTTTTCCTTGCATTGATCTGAATCAATGCAGTCCCATCAATTAATCACACCACAAAAGAACAAAAATATGATGTACGTATATGCCGTCCGCATTCGCCACTGGGTCCCGTCATCACCCGTTAGGTTACTTAACTAACGACAGAGCGGGGACTGGACTAGCGCGGGTGTAAAACATATACAACATCTACTAGTATATATATCAATATATAATAATCGCTCTAGGCCTGATAAATGCAACATCACAGAAAAGTAATAAGCATCACAGAACAATACAGATAATCTGGGAGCCCCAGGTTTCCTTTGAGCCGCAAGCGAAACCCGACGTTCCCCTGGTCGTGTGGATAGCCTATGCATTGAAACCTAGACGCCTACGAGTGCGGAAAGTTACCCGCCAAAACCTGAAGCGAGGCAGCCCCCTTCAGCAAAGTGAATGGACCACCCAGCACTTTACGGAATCCGGTAACTTGAGCACCCCTTCTTGGGTCAATCTGTACCCCCTACGAGTGCGGTGAATAGCCCGCCAATTCTAGAGTGAAGACCCCTCCGTCTCAAAGTCATGAGATGCGGGCCCGTTGCCCTCTAGAACCCGGCTATCCGTGCACTCCACCGCGGGGTAATCCTAGTGCAGAAAAGAAAATATGTACAACGGGTACATCAACCTCAACCCGGTCGTGCCCCAAAAGAATAATATACAAACATGCAGTGTCGGCAGTCCACATGTCGGACGCTCGCCCCGCGATATCAAATGTACAAATAAATCCAAACTGCACTACCATTGCATGCAAACTATCCACCACGACAATCCGCAACATCACAGCACAACACAGAACATCAACGTGAATGTCACGTTCGCAAACCCATCTGAAAGAACTATAGCAATTAGACAAGATTTGTCGCTCTAATGTCATTCACGGTCGCAGATAGTAATGTAAGAACTGTAAAACTAACGTATCTAAAATTCTGATCGACTAAACTTCCTTAAGTGGGCCCCAAGTACTAATCCAGTACTCAAACAAATCTGGGCCCAAAAACAAAACATCTCAGAAACCACTATTCCATATAAAAGACACCCAGAAGAAAAATGGTGCACGGTGTCCACCATACCGCCACGCAACCGCGGCAAACACGATGGTTTGGCCGCGGTTCCGCGGTGTGATGGTCAGAACGTGCTCTCAAATTTCTTCTAGGGTCTTAAAAAAGCCTGCACGATTTTCTGATATACCCAAAATAATTTTTAGACGACATAAAAAATTTGGTAGCAACTTAAAAAACAGAATTGCGGTGTTAGAAAATTCGGTCGATCGATATTTTAAACATGTTAGAACAAGCTAGTATGGGTTAATGGCGTGGCTCTGAAACCATGTAAGTCTACGGTAGCGCCCCGGCCGTCAATCCGAGGTCAAACGCGGAACAAAAACTTTTATAAACTGGCGCTAACGCAGTCTTTCACCCGGATCGATCCATTAACCCTATACTAGCAAACTACAAAGCTATTAGAATGGATATACCGATCGATCCGTGTCCTTCGGTCTTTAGCCACCATCCCAAGCTCCTCACGGCTGTTCCAACGAAGTCCGCTCTCCGATCTCACTCGTCCAAATGGCACCACGTCAAAGATTCTTTATACGGGCTCCCGCTGCAAAACCGCAGCAACTCGGACATGAAGTTTGCTAGCCGACATGTCCAAGATGAAATAGAGATAGGTGTGATTACTTTGTCTCATAACATCCATTGATTCTCAACACATGAGATGGTATGGATGGAGGTTGAAGAAGAAGCCATTGATGAAGAAGTTGTGAGCAGAAAAAGCTAGTGAAGAAGAAGAAGCTTGCTTGCTTATTATGTGGGATAAATTGTGAGAGCTCTAGATAAATCTAAAACAAAACCCAAGCCATCACTTGGCTTCCTTCTCTCTCTCTACATATCAATCCCACACAATAATCAATCAAGAGATTAGATATAGCACAAAAAATAACACCATGAGTCACCATACAAGCACATGCTATATTTAATGCTCTTGATCATGACTTGCACTCACAATTTCCACTTAATAAACATTAATCCAAATGTTTAATCCAAAAAAGAAATGGCATCTACTAAAGTAATCTCGTGACGGATCACAAGAATACCCCTCATCTGTATATACATACCTGCATCCGCATTCCGACTGAATACGAATACAATAAGACGAAAGTAATCCAACCAATCCAATACTAGGATCCGGCTTAAACCAAAGCCCACTAGTATGATCCGTCCGATCATGATCCGTGTACGAGTGCACGTATATGATCGAACCCTTCCATAAAACCATACATCCTATACAACGTTTCGCCCGAACTTAGAAAACTTTCTGTGGAGGACTCTAAAGACTCGTCAATACACTGGCAGTGGGTTTAACCACAAGCACGTCAGTGGTATTAGCTGTACGTAACGGCTGCCCAGGTATTGAGCAAAAGGGAGGCCGATGAGCGAACTCATCCTGAAACCTTACTGAGCCTGTCGGTGACAATATCCATACAGTCCGGTCCGGTCGTCTATGAGTATCGCATATCGGGCCTAGGGGCTGGTAAACGTCAAACCCCAATAGCAGTATAAGTCGTGTCAGAGTGTAGCCCAGTACACCCTGAGATACTACTGGAATACCTACCAGTAAATCTCGCTGGCCCTGGCCAGGGAATTTATGTAATAGCTCTCCAGACTCAACACGATCTCACCCCCAATATCGGGAGAGACGAATACCCTGTCGATCCTCTCACTGCCTCCATGTGGCTCGGGACTATACCCAACTAAAACCTGTTTGCATGACTCCTTTGATCCATGGTAGGGTAGTAGTCAAAGAACAGTGGGAACTCACACGAGACAAATGACGATCTCAGGTCGATAGACTAACATGTACACATGTCACCAGGGAACTGTTATCTAACGACAGGTATAATACCAACTAGCATGTTCCCGGCGAGTCCTGTCCGGTGTACTCATAACCCAATGAGCAGTTGTATACGTCTTAGGTGAACCAACTGACACCAATGGCTTGTGAGACCGGCCATCGCCCCTCCTCGGGGTCTCGATCCGTATACACTAGTCTACTCATGGAGTATCGATGCCCAGTCTCAAAACTCCCACGATTAGGGACACTTTAAGGATGTGCTTATAGACTACCCAACTCTCACGTATATGATCGCCATTATACTACTGGTAGTCAATCAAGAATCCTAAGGGCTCTATCAACGTGTAATAGTGATCTGTAATGTCACCTAAAGTATGTACACGATGATAAAGGCAAACCAGATAGCATACTATCATCTCGAGTAAGACTGTCCTACCGGTATAGGTCCTCCCTCAATCATTGCAATCACGTGCCTGCGATCCAATAATTGATTTTGAGGGCACTATATCCAACAATAATCACATAACTCCATTTAAATCACCCAAATCCTACCATCAGAGTCCAGGTAATAAGGTTTAAGAAATAATCAAAGAAGGATCAAGAGTTTGTAGTTTCGTGTCACATCGAGATAAGATTATCCGGGAAAACAAGAAAAGATTCAAAGGAATGCAATCATATTGCTGGCATTACATTCTGCCCTCCTAAAAGAATTTCGTCCGCGAAATTCTCTCAAGTTGTGACATGAAGTATGGTGACGCACCAGTGTCGAACAGTGCAAGTGCAGGAATAGTGGCTTAAGTCATGTGGGTTGGTTTTAGATAAAAGGAAAAATATAGAGGTATACAAGGATTTGAAAAGATGAAAGGATTGAGAATTACCAGTGATAACTTGGCCAGTGATTTCGGCTTCTCCAACCGGTATCATGGATGTCTGGCCTCCTGGAACTTTTCGCTGTGCCTGCTAATATATTTCGGACTGACTAGATAAGGGTGGTCCTCACGAAGGTGGTGCAGGAGGTCCATGAGAAGGTGAAACAAGTAGGGCAAGATGAGGTGCAGGAGCCTGAATGGCTGGCTGCTGTGGAAAAGTGATCGTTGATCGGGGTGCAGGAGCTGGGGTGCGATGATGTGGGCAAGCTCCGGCGGCCAAGACGTGGACTGTCTTGCCTGAGATTCGGGGCAGATGCTAATTGGTGCTTCCGTTTACCTCTCCGAAGATTCCAGGTTGATTTATGGCACCGTGTATCGAAGGTTTAAACGGATGCGTCCGATGTAGCATACTTCGTCAGATTCCCCCTCGCTTGAAAGGTTTTTGATTATGGGGACACTCTTCCCTGTAGGTGCAAGCCCCTGCAGTTAATTACGCTACCGCATTGCGGTAACAACTTTCTCCTTCTCCAGATGATCACTTCGTGTCGTGTGTGTTTGATTCGTGTTCGGTTGCCCGTGGATTGTATACGGAGACTGAGTTATGTCGTCGTCCGTAGGGCGTGGACTAGTCCAAATCCGTATTATCTTAGATTTGGGTTTGGGGGTTGTGTTTAAGGATACGTTAGCCTCGTTTGAGACTAAGATCGACTTAAACGTTTGTTAAGGATACGTTAGTCTAGTTTTAGACTAAGATCAACTTAACGGGATCGTTTAGATCCGACAAGAGAGCGATTAGGGGAGCCCTGTTGTTTAGTTTAGTGACATTGCGGTCAATAGGTAGTTTAAGGACATTGCGGTCCAATGTTAGTTTTAAGACATTGCGGTCAAGGTTAAGGACGTCGTAGTCCGTGGATTTAAGGACTCCACAGTCCGATATTAGTTTTAAGACATCACGGTCAAGGTTAAGGACGTCATAGTCCGTTGTTAGTTTTAAGACATTCCGGTCAAGGTTAAGGACCTCGTAGTCCATGGGTTTAAGGCACCCACAGTCCGGCGTTTAGTTTTAAGATATTACGGTCAAGGTTAAGGACCTCATAGTCCATGAGTTTAAGGACCCCACAGTCTGTATCGATGTGTGGTCATCGGGACCCGTCACCTCTTTGAAGACGTTGAGGAATTACAACGCCAAGTATCAAAGGAGTGAATAGATGTACCCTTAAACCAAGGTAGATTAAGTGATCTGCAGTCCAATTTGGAAACTAAGATCAATTATTATATTATGAGCCCATTGGCCCAGTTGAGTTTGAATTGAGGACTTATGTCCAGCTTGGGCTAAGTCCAATCATGTTTGGGATATTGGCCCTCTGTTGGTTCATTGAAGGAGAGGCTTTGCCTATGAAAACTTAGCCAATTGGGCTAAAACTAGTGTTAAACACTAGAGACCAACAGTGTTGAACACTAGGAATAAGATTAACAAGTTAGTGTTAAACACTAAAAGATAATCAGTGTTGAACACTGGGAACAGAGTTTTCAAATTAGTGTTAAACACTAAGAAAATCAGTGTTGAACACTGGGGACAAAATCTCCAGACTAGTGTTAAACACTAAGGAGAGAGGGGTCACGTGCGGATACGTGAGAGCGCCCTGATTCCCCTTATTTTATTCAGTCAAAAGTCTTGAATACTTTGAAGTATCACGTGCTATCACGTGATGGGAATTTAGGCGTTTATCTGTTAGAGCTTCAGCCAAGGGGTCATGTGGTAGCACGTGAGAGCGCCCTGCTTCCCTTTATTTTGTTCTACAGATAAGTGTTTGACACTTTTAATTCTGAAAGCCATCACGTGTGGGCACGTGATGGGGGCTTACACTTTGATCTGTTAGAATGTTCATTAGGGGTCACGTGTCGACACGTGAGGGCGCCCTAGAGCTCTTTTCTGTTTCTTTGTCTCTTGTATGCTTTAGAGATCACGTGGGGCACGCGAGGCATTGCCTCAAAGTTCTCTTTTATAGATCTTCGCAGGAGTCACGTGGTAACACGTGAGGTGTTGCTTTAAAGTTCTTTTCTGTGGGTCTTTGCAGGGGTCACGTGGTAGCACGTGACTCTGGTTCTTTGCATGTTTTAAAGATCTGTTCATCTTTTAAGAATTAATTTCCTCATAGGGTTAAACCCTAACAACAAACTTTAGAGGAATTAAATTCCTGTTTTCTTCTGAAGAATTATATTCTTAAATAGGGTTAAACCCTAATTTCTTTTCTTAAGGGAATTAAATTCCTGTGAGTTTGAGAGAATTATGTTCTCAATTAGGGTTAAACCCTAGTTCTGTTCATTTTGAAGGAATTAAATTCCTATAACAGAGGGTTAAACCCTAATTTTATCTCAAAGGAATTGAATTCCTATCATTTTCTGAGAATTAAATTCTCAAAACTCAGTTCCTCCTCTGTGTTTTAGATCTGCATGGCAGGATCTCAACCCAATGAGAATTAAATTCTCAATTTATGAGGAGATGTGCACTTTACAGATCCTCCACCAGAGAAAGAACTAAGTTCTTTTCTTTATATAAGAGTTAAACTCTTTTGAGAATTAAATTATCTTTTTAAGCCTCCCTTTTCTTTTCTTACCTAAGGTTTTCCTTTTGCAGAGAATCAAAGGCTCTATATCTCTCTCTGTGTATCAAAAGAAAAGGTCCAAAGGTCCTTTCTCTTCTTTTCTTGGCTTATATTTATAGGAGAAGGAAAAGAATCAATCTGTTTGGTAAATCTTTCATTGAATGATTTGATTTGTTCATTGAGAGATTTGATTTATCTGTTAGTGTATATGCCCTAGAGGCCATTACTATATCATACTAGTTTGTATATTACTTAATGGAAGCTTGGGATATTCACCTTGTATAAACAATCTTGCTCAATATAGTAGTATGCTATATGGTTTGTTTCTACTTCAATGTGTACATGTGTTTATTTTAGTATATCACCTATACACATTAGTGGAGCCCTCAGGATCTTTGCTTGATTACCAGCGTTGTGATGGCAGTCACACTAGTGGGGGCTGGGTAATCTATAAGCACATCCTTACACAGGTCCCTAGTCGCAGGACTATCGAGACAGGGCATCGATACTCCGGAGTAGACTAGCGTATGCGCTTCTCATCCCAGTGTGGGAGATGGTCTGTCCCACAGCCATCAGTACGTCGTACTGGAGATAGTATACGGGTGCTCGTTAGGTTACGAGTACACTGGACAGGACTCGGTATTATACCTATCGTCAGTTATCAGTTCCCAGGTGACATGAGTACAGCTTAGTCCGCTGACTTGACACTGTCACTTCGCCTCGAGTGTGTTCCCACTGTACTTTGATTACTACCCTACCATAGCTCAAAGGAGTCGTGCAAACAGGTGGTAGTTGGGTTCAGTCCCGAAGCACTTGGAGGCAGTGACGGTTAGACAGGATTCGTCTCTCCCGGTATTGGGGGTTGACATCGCGCCGTGTCTAGGAGAGCCATTACACAAGTAGTCCCTGGCCAAGGCAATCGAGATATACTGGTAGGCTTCCAGTGTTATCTCAGGGTGTTTTGGGCTTCACTCCAATACGACTTGTACCGCCATTAGGGGACAGACGTTTACCGCCCCCCTAGGCCCGCCATGCGATGTATCAGACGAACAGACCGGACTGTACGGAGAATGTCACATTCAGGCTCAGTAAGAGTTCAGATGGGTTTCACCTCGTCAGTCTTCTTGTCGGCATCTACCTGGGGACCGTTACGTACAGCTAGTGCCGCTTGCGGTCTGTGGTTAAACCCACTTCCAGCGTAGTGTCGAGTCTTTAGAGTCCCACACAGAAAGCTATTCGCTTTTAGGAAAAAGAGTAAAGGTCGCATGGTTTTGCGACAGGGTTCGGTCACATCCGTGCACTTATGCACGTACAGTGTCCGGACAGTTTACACTAGCGGGCTTTGGTTTAAGCCAGATCCTAGTGTACGTATTGGGATTGGATTTATCCAGTATGTATTCATGTTCCTCGGAACGCGGATGCGGGTGTGTATGCACAGTTGACGGAGAGACAGAGGCAGAGGATTCTCATTAGGGTTGTTGACCGTTGACTGTTGACTATTGACTTTTTGCTCAACCCTAATGAGAATATGATATATGATTAACAATAATATTAATTAAGTATTATGGTGACATGGTTGTTGAGGGGTTGACTTTGTTGACTTGTTGACTTTGTTGACCGGTTGACTAGGTTGGACTAGTTGACCATCATGATGACAATGGCCATCATTTCATGGCAAAGACTTTTTACTTGCTTGTTTCTCTTGTGAGAAATGAGTGCATGAAATGATATGGCTATTGTAGCTTAAACCATTTACACAATACTTGATTACTATTTTGTGATGATGGTTATGGATTATGAGAGCCAAGAGAGAAAAGACTTCTCTCATTCTATCATTCTCATTCTCTCTCTTGTTCTTGAGCTCTCATCTCCTTCATCTTGCTCTCCATCTCTTTAGTCTATGGTTCACTTTTCTCATGTGTTGAGAACCAAGAACCATAGAGAAAATCCCAACACACTCTTCTCTACTCACTCTAGTTCACAAGGTTTGGCAAACCAAGTGAACTAGTTTCTTCAAAGATCGAAGAAAAAGCCAAAGGTAGAAGCTTTCGGGTGGATCTATTTTCGGCGCAAGGAGACGACGGGGTGAAGCCGATCCGGACAACCATCGAGGCTTGATGACGAAGGAGTTCAAGAAAGTAAGGTATAACCCCCTAACCGAGTAGTTAACAACTCCTAGTTAGGTTGTTAGTTAGATGTTTAACAAAGATCCGGTTATGAGTCCATGTTACCACCTCTAGAAAATTGTTTTTCACCAAATTCCGCATGCCTGAAAGTACCGGGAGAGGTAGCATGGACTTACAGTGGTATCAGAGCCTAGTTAAACTCTATCTAACATGTTAGCAAAGTAGCTAGAAGATCGATTAAAGAAAAAGTCCCGAAATGAACCCCGATATCATGCTTGCTGTTGAATTTTTCCTGTGTTCCAAAAATGATAAATCATAGCTTAAAATTCGGCTCAGGGTTTTTATAACAAACTTCTAAAATTTCATCCACTTAACCGATCAAAGTGCCGCGGAAACACGGCAGGAGCGTGCTCCCGCCGCGGTTCCGCGGCCGAGTTGACTCGGTAGTGGGAAATTTTGATTGCAGTTTGTTCAGTGGGGTATTTTGGGAATTTTGGTATATGTTTTTTCTGCCCAGATTTTCCAGAACGAAAATTTTGTGTTTGGGGCCTATAAATCCGTATTTTTGATCGAACTTCTAAAAGACTTAAGCTGACGGGTTTTTCTGTGATGTGATATTTGTATTGAACGTCTACTAATCGCTATATGTCGAGTAGTGGGGGTTATACAAATCTGTGATCTGTAATGTCATTGGAATGTATATATGAATTCATTGGATTGTCGCGGGTGAATAGCCGGGGGTTGTGAGACGAGAGTTTTCTTTTCTTTCAATTCATGTAAATTTGTAAATTGATGTAATAATTATTTGTATGGCCGCACAACTGGGTCGGGGTTGTAGCCGTCATTGTATAATTTCTTTTTACTGTTTTTGCTCCTAGGATAGACCCATGGAGGGGGTGCACAAACTACCGGGTATGCCGAAGTGCCGAGTGACCTACTCATGGGGATGAGGGAGGTTGCTTCGTTTCGGGTACTTGGCGGGTAGTTTGCCGCACCCGTAGGGGTCTTGGGTGGGGTATTGGCTATTCACCACGACCGTGTAATCTGCTTTTCGTTACAGGCTCGTACGAATTGCAGGTTCCTAGTATATCCAATGTGTTCATCTGTGATCTGAAATGTCTATCATTGCAATATATCTATATATGATATTATTTAGGCGTTGCTTATGTTTTACAGCCGCGCTAGCCCAGCCCCCGCTCTGTCGTTAGTTAAGTAACCTAACGGGTAATGACGGGGCCCCGTGGCGAATGCGAATGGCATAAGCGTACGTAATATTTTGGTTGTTTTCTGCAATGGTAGGATTAAATGATGGGACACATTAAAAGAACTAATGCAAGAATATCACGCATTAAAAGAACTAATGCAAGAAAATAAACCAAGTAAAAGTCGTTGGAACACTTTCGAAAAACAACTCGGTTCTTTTCAAAACCAACTTTTAAAATACGGAGTTTGAGCCACTCCTTTTAAAAGCTATCTCGTTCCATCGATTATATCAAGTTCTCTACGTTCACGGTTTCGCCAAAACCATTCGTAGCCCTCCGTCGTTTCACATGAATAGTCAATAGTATTCAAGCTGTGTTTGTTGGCCAAAGTCAAGGCATAGTGATTGGTAGCTATTGGGTATTCATGTGCAGCATAGATATATGCGTTGGTTTAGAACAGTCGTACTGCCTTGTTGGCCAAAGTCAAGGGTAGGTACGGGTGGATTCAAATTAACCTGGAGAACGACGGGTAGAACTTGACATGTGACTTATGATTTGTTGGCCAAAGTCAAGGTCATAAGAGCATGGGGCAAAAATCCACATCGGGAGTTTCAAAAGAACTGAAACTTGCTAGTGTTGCATACCATTTGGAGTGTGATGATTCTGGTAGGATTCCTTCAGTTTCGTCACGCGATGATATTTGGATCCCGATCCTACTGTGAGTATATGCTACTCCTCGGGAAATTTCTCACTTAACGATCAATGCTATAAACCTAGTAGGTGTCTAGAAAGGTGTTAGCGGGGCTACGCCCCCAGGGAAAAGAGGTTCTTAAATTAAGGAACTTCGCGAAAGCGTTGGAAAACCTCCCTCGAAGTACCGACACCAGCCTGGCCGAACGGTTAAGCAAGTATTGTACGGTGAGATTGATCCTGACTAATTCTTCCTTTTTGGTTTGAGGAGGGATTCGAGAAACAGTGGGAGCCATCCTGTTTAGACAAACTAAAAACCACTCTAAACTTGCAAGAGCATCATGCTGAGTGTTTCTTCTTCTCTCTCCTAATTGCAGCGACCAATCGACATGACTGGACTTAAGTTACTTCTAGATAAAAACATACTGACAGGGCCAAACTACAAAGAATGGCTCAGGAATGTCAAAATGGCAATCACTTACGACAAGCTGGGGTATCTTCTTACCACCAAAGTTCCCCCTGTCCCAAGTCCCACCTCCAGCGTCGCGGATAAGGAAATCCGTAAGACTTGGGAGATTGATAGCGCGAAGGCCAAGTGCCTCGTACTTGCCTCTATGGACAACGAACATCAGAGGAGGCACGAGAATATGGACCTTGAATCCATATTTCTCCATACAAAAGAACTGTATGGAGAGCAATCTCGTATCGCAAGATACGAAGTGTCGAAGAAGTTATTTTCGGAAAGGTTGGCCATCGGATCATCGGTAGCGGAACCCGTGCTTAAGATGATTGGCTTCATTGAGGAGCTCGCGGAACTTGGAACCACGTTGGAGAATGAGCTCTATACTGACTTGATTCTCCAGTCCCTTCCTTCCACTTACGCCCAGTTTATACTGAACTTCAACTTACAAGAAAAAGAAGTTGAACTTTCAGAACTCCTCAACATGCTGAGGAGTGCAGAGGGCACCCTACAGAAAGGTAGGGAAACATCCAGTTTGTTTGTAGGAGGATCTTCCTCTTCTAGGTCCAAGGCGAAAGCCAAGGGAAAGAAGAAGAAAGCCTTCGCCAAACCAAGGGGCGGTGTTAGTAAAGTGGATACGAAGGGAAAAGCAAAGGCTACAAAGAAAACGGGGCAGCTTGTGGATAAAGAAGAATGCTTTTATTGTCATAAGAAGGGTCACTGGAAGAATGATTGCAGGGCTTGGAAAGCCAGGACACAGGAATTGAAGCAGGTTGCGGCTTCAGCTTCAGGTGTGTATGTTATTGAAAACTGTCTTTCAATAAACTCTACTTCCTGGGTATTGGATACCGGATCAGGATCTCATATCTGTAATTCTTTGCAGGCGTTGAGAAACCGTAGGGTTTTGAAGGCAGGTGACATGACCCTCAGAGTTGCAAACGGAGCTAGCATGGATGCTAAGGCCGTGGGGGACTATCACCTGGGAATGTTAGATGGACATGTTTTGGTTTTGCGTAATTGCTTTTTTGTACCCAACGCAACTTGTAATATCATTTCTGTATCTTTAGTTTCTAAAGAAGGTTATGAATTTGCGTTTGTAAGTAATGTTGTAAACATTCACCTTAATCAAGTTTTGATTGGGTCAGGTACATTGAGCAATGGTATATACGTATTAAACCAACCACAGATTTTCAATGTCCAGAATACACACAAAAGAAAGTCTCCGGAAATAAATCAGACTTTCTTATAGCATTGTAGACTGGGTCACATCAATGAGAGAAGGTTGACGAAGTTACATACAGAAGGATATTTGAATCCGTTCGAATATCAATCGTATGCCACTTGTCAATCCTGTCTCAAAGGAAAAGACTCCGTTCACTGGACACGGAGTAAGAGCGAGCGAGCTCTTGGGACTCGTACACAGCGACGTGTGCGGTCCAATATCTACACATGCGCGAAGCGGTTATTTTTACTTCATTACTTTTACGGATGACTTCTCAAGGTACGGTTATTTCTTCTTAATGAAACATAAGTCCGAAGCCTTTGGAAGGTTCCAGGAATATAAGAATGAAGTAGAAAAACAAACCGGCAAAAGTATCAAGATTCTAAGATCGGATCGAGGTGGAGAATACTTAAGTGCCGAGTGCCTGGATTATTTAAAAGAGAACGGAATTCTCTCTCAGCTTACTCCTCCATACACTCCGCAACATAACGGTGTATCGGAGAGACGGAACCGAACCCTATTGGATATGGTACGGTCCATGATGAGTAACGCTGAGTTACCGCGATCATTCTGGGGGTATGCGCTAGAATCAGCTGCATACCTTTTGAACCGAGTTCCTACTAAGACTGTGCCTACTACACCATATGAAATGTGGTGTGGGAAGAGACCCTATCTTAAGCACATTAAGACATGGGGATGTCCAGCTTTTGTTAAAAAGCAGCATGCGGACAAGCTCGAGGCACGCTCAGTACAGTGTAAGTTCGTGGGATATCCAAAGAACTCCAAGGGATATTTCTTCTACTGCGAAGAGGAACAAAAAGTTCTTGTTTCTCGTCATGCCTACTTCTTGGAAACTGAGTTTTTGGAAACCCAGATAAGTGGGAGCACAGTAGAACTGGAAGAAATTCCAGAACCATGAGCTATTACTGAAAGCTTAGTGGAACCAGAGGGTTCAAAAGAACAGGACATTCCTACGCCGCTCCGCGGAAGTAGTAGGCAGTCTCATCCGCCCGAGAGATACAACGGTTTTCTCATAGACGGGGATACAGAGGATTGCATCATAGATTATGATGAGCCTACTAGCTTCCAGCAAGCCGTTCAGAGCGTCGACTCGGTAAAATGGCTGGATGCAATGCGGACCGAAATGGAGTCCATGTACACCAACAAAGTATGGACGTTGGACGTTGCTCCAGACGGGGTAAAACCCGTAGGATGCAAGTGGATCTTCAAAAGGAAGATTGCTGTAGATGGACAGGTTGAGACCTATAAAGCTAGACTGGTAGCAAAGGGTTTTCGTCAAAAACCTGGTTTGGACTATGACGAGACCTTTTCTCCAGTAGCTATGCTGAAATCCATTCGGATCCTTCTTTCCATTGCTGCCTTCCATGATTATGAGATTTGGCAGATGGACGTAAAGACAGCTTTTATAAATGAAAATTTAGAGGAGTGTGTCTATATGGACCAGCCAGAGGGTTTCATTCAGAGTGGGAGCAGCGGAAAGGTGTGCAAGTTGCTTAAGTCCATCTACGGACTAAAGCAGGCATCGCGGAGTTGGAACATCTGTTTTGATGAGACGGTCAAGGAATTTGGCTTTATCAAAAATCCAGATGAACCATGCATCTATAGTAGATTTGTAGCGAGAACTGTAGTATTCCTCGTTTTATACGTGGATGACATTCTCTTAATAGGAAATGACATTCCTATGCTACAATCTGTCAAGGGGTTCTTGTCACACAAGTTCTCCATGAAAGACCTGGGTGATGCCTCATACATCCTGGGGATCCGGATCCATCGTGATAGATCCAAGAGGATATTAGGACTTTCACAGTCCAGGTACATCGACACCATACTGAAAAGATTCAATATGGAAGATTCCAAGCGCGGTAACCTACCGGCTTGTCACGGGATCACCCTCTCTAAAGAGATGTCTCCCAAGACTGATTTGGAGAGGGATCGCATGTCTATTATACCCTACGTTCTGCGGTAGGCTCTATAATGTATGCGATGTTGTGTACCAGACCGGATGTAGCTTATGCACTGAGTGTAGTAAGCTGGTATCGGTCAAACCCTGGGGAGAAACACTGGATAGCGGTAAAGAATATTCTCAAGTACCTGAGAAGGACTAAGGAGATGTTCTTGGTATATGGCGGAAAAGACCTCCAGATCGAGGCCTTTGCTGACTCCAGCTTCCAGAGTGACAAGGATGATTCCAAGTCCATGTCGGGTTTTGTCTTTACCCTCAATGGAGGGGCGGTGTGTTGGAAGAGTTCCAAACAGGAAACCGTTGCAGACTCGACGATAGAAGCGGAATACATCGCTGCATCTGATGCCGCAAAAGAAGCTGTCTGGATGAGGAAGTTCATGAAAGAGCTTCAGGTGGTTCCATCCATTGTTGATCCAATACCTCTGTATTGCGACAACAACGGGGCTATAGCTTTAGCGAAGGAACCCAGGTCCCATCAGAGATCCAGACACATCTTGAGGCGGTATCACCTGATCAGGGAGATCGTGGATCGCCAGGAGATCGAGGTTCGGAGGGTCGCTTCAGAAGATAACACTGCAGATCCATTCACCAAGGCCTTGCCCCAGACTCAGTTCGAGCGGCTAATCGAGATGATAGGTCTTCGATACGCTAGTACATGGCCTTAGTACAAGTGGGAGATTGTTAGTGTATATGCCCTAGAGGCCATTACTGTATCATACTAGTTTGTATATTACTTAATGGAAGCTTGGGATATTCACCTTGTATAAACAATCTTGCTCAATATAGTAGTATGCTACTTGGATTGTTTCTACTTCAATGTGTACATGTGTTTATTTTAGTATATCACATATACACATTAGTGGAGCCATTAGGATCTTTGCTTGATTACCAGCGTTGTGATGGCAGTCACACTAGTGGGGGCTGGGTAATCTATAAGCACATCCTTACACAGGTCCCTAGTCGCAGGACTATCGAGACAGGGCATCGATACTCCGGAGTAGACTAGCGTATGCGCTTCTCATCCCAGTGTGGGAGATGGTCTGTCCCACAGCCATCAGTATGTCGTACTGGAGATAGTATACGGGTGCTCGTTAGGTTACGAGTACACTGGACAGGACTCGTCGGGAACTGACCGGTTGGTATTATACCTATCGTCAGTTATCAGTTCCCAGGTGACATGAGTACAGCTTAGTCCGCTGACTTGACACTGTCACTTCGCCTCGAGTGTGTTCCCACTGTACTTTGATTACTACCCTACCACGGCTCAAAGGAGTCGTGCAAACAGGTGGTAGTTGGGTGCAGTCCCGAAGAACTTGGAGGCAGTGACGGTTAGACAGGATTCGTCCTCCCGGTATTGGGGTTTGACATCGCGCTGTGTCTAGGAGAGCCATTACACGAGTAGTCCCTGGCCAGGGCAATCGAGATATACTGGTAGGCTTCCAGTGTTATCTCAGGGTGTTTTGAGCTTCACTCCGACACGACTTGTACCGCTATTAGGGGACTGACGTTTACCGCCCCCTAGGCCCGCCATGCGATGTATCAGACGAACAGACCGGACTGTACGGAGAATGTCACATTCAGGCTCAGTAGGAGTTCAGATGGGTTTCACCTCGTCTGTCTTCTTGTCGGCATCTACCTGGGGACCGTTACGCACAGCTAGTGCCGCTTGCGGTCTGTGGTTAAACCAACTGCCAGCGTAGTGTCGAGTCTTTAGAGTCCCACACAGAAAGCTATTCGCTTTTAGGCAAAAGAGTAGAGGTCGCATGGTTTTGCGGCAGGTCGCATGGTTTTGCGACAGGGTTCGGTCACATCCGTGCACTTATGCACGTACAGTGTCCGGACAGTTTACACTAGCGGGCTTTGGTTTAAGCCAGATCCTAGTGTACGTATTGGGATTGGATTTATCCAGTATGTATTCGTGTTCCTCGGAACGCGGATGCGGGTGTGTATGCACAGTTGACGGAGAGACAGAGGCAGAGGATTCTCATTAGGGTTGTTGACCGTTGACTGTTGACTATTGACTTTTTGCTCAACCCTAATGAGAATATGATATATGATTAACAATAATATTAATTAAGTATTATGGTGACATGGTTGTTGAGGAGTTGACTTTGTTGACTTGTTGACTTTGTTGACCGGTTGACTAGGTTGGACTAGTTGACCATCATGATGACAATGGCCATCATTTCATGGCAAAGACTTTTTACTTGCTTGTTTCTCTTGTGAGAAATGAGTGAATGAAATGATATGGCTATTGTAGCTTAAACCATTTACACAATACTTGATTACTATTTTGTGATGATGGTTATGGATTATGAGAGCCAAGAGAGAAAATACTTCTCTCATTCTATCATTCTCATTCTCTCTCTTGTTCTTGAGCTCTCATCTCCTTCCTCTTGCTCTCCCTCTCTTTAGTTTATGGTTCACTTGTCTCATGTGTTGAGAACCAAGAACCATAGAGAAAATCCCAACAAACTCTTCTCTACTCACTCTAGTTCACAAGGTTTGACAAACCAAGTGAACTAGTTTTTTCAAAGATCGAAGAAGAAGCCAAAGGTAGAAGCTTTCGGGTGGATCTATCTTCGGCGTAAGGAGATGACGGGGTGAAGCCGATCCGGACAACCATCGAGGCTTGAAGACGAAGGAGTTCAAGAAAGTAAGGTATAACCCCCTAACCGAGTAGTTAACAACTCCTAGTTAGGTTGTTAGTTAGATGTTTAACAAAGATCCGGTTATGAGTCCATGTTACCACCTCTAGAAAATTGTTTTTCACTAAATTCCGCATGCCCGAAAGTACCGGGAGAGGTAGCATGGACTTACATTATCTTCATCATTAATCTGGGCCTTTAGATTATTAGGTGAATTTTATTCACCATTGGATTTTAAATCCAAAGATATCTCTTTGTTATTTCGGTTAGATTTAGGGGGAAATCTTTCCAAGTCCAAGATTTTTCCATAAATTGGTGATATTTAATTACCTTTAGATTTTTAATCCAACGGTTTCAGATAATCCTTCTTCATTTTGGAAATATTTATCCTCAGAATTTAATTCTGTTAAAGAATAAGGCTCTTAAAGTCGGTTACGTGTGACCACGTGACCCCGGTTACGTGTAGGCACGTGACCCCTGGAATGGGCTTCTCTTCTTCTGCGCTCTGTTCTCTGGCCGCTGCTTAACCATCACGTGCCAACACGTGAACATTGGTCACGTGTGAGCACGTGATGCCTCTTCTAGAGCTTTTTCTTGATTTTTAATCAGGGGATGAATGTGCTTTTTGCCGCTGCTTTAAGCGTCACGTGCCAACACGTGACAACTGGTCACGCGTGAGCACGTGATGCCTCTTCTGAAGCTTCTCCTGATTTTTAATCAGGGAACAAATGCCCCCACAGCGTTGTTCTCACGTGTCTGCACGTGAGTGCAACGCTGTCACTTTTGTGACCGTCGGATCTGCTTTGGGAGTAGGGTAGATGAAATGTTTTCCATCCCATCCTATAAATGCTCATGTCTTTTCAGAAGAGCCTCCACTTTGCTCATCTTCCTCTTTTGAGAACTTCCTTCTTTTGAGAATTTTATTCTCATTTCTAGAGCTTAGTTCTCTGTTCCAAAAATTTTCCAGAGTTTAACTCTGTTGACTGATTCCTCTTCCTCAGGTTATCATCTCGAGCGAACGAAGAACTTTTATACATAAAATTCTATGGATTTTAAATCCACCTAAAGGGTTTCACCCTTTTAATATGAACCCATTTTCTTCAAATTCGTCAACAAACAAAAAGAAATAGAAAACCACTTAATCTTCGAATCAGCAGATCTCTCAGAGTTCATTTGATCTTTAGGGAGATGATGAGATCCGTTGCTCTTTCCAAGGAATTTAATTCTGTTTAAAGAAAATGTTTATGGGAATTTAATTCCCTTCTCTTAATAAGGAATTTAATTCCCATGAAGAACTCAGTTCTTCCCATGGAGGCTTCTTAGGGTTTTCTTGCCCTAGGTTGTCCTTCTGTAATCAATGAAGAAGAAGCTTCCAATGATGTCTTCTGTGCGAATTTATTTCCCTTGATCCTGTTTGATTTGATGTAGAGTCCAAGGTAGATTTGTCTTTTAGGGGGATGTGTAGGGCCACTTGAAACCCACTGCCTATTTAATGAGGATATCCCCTTTTTCTTATTATGATTGCTTGGCTTCATTATTAACGAGCCGTCAACCTGATTCTGTGGGGCCCATGTGTTTTGTAGCCAATGGCCCCATAAAAAGAGTCCGATGTCGCTTTCTTCAAATGTCTTCATATATATAGTTATGCTCATATATATATATATATATATATATATATATATATTTGCTGGCTTTGCTTTTGACAGTTTCCTTTATTTGATTTCAGGTGCGATGGGTTCTGTTCCGTGCTTTCCCTTCACTCGTTCGGAGGCCGCTTTTCCTCAATCACCATCCGATGAGGAGGCGATGGCGATGATCCGGGCTCATGACCCGAACTGCACTAGCTTACTTCTATGGGGAACTCGGTACAGTCATATCATTCGAGCTCGCCGGAGTTTCCTCTGCGAAGTGCAGACATAGCCTACTTTCCCGTTCTTGCCGATGGACCCTCCGAGGACGGTTTTCGCTGTGGAGATGCCAAATTGGACTCCAACGGGACGGCTCGAGCTTTCAACAACCGGTATCCCGAACCATCCGATCCCAGCTATAGATATTCTGGGGCGGCGTATTTGTTAGGGTGAGGCCCAACCATGAGGACAAATCTACAAGATAGGGCTCACCCCTCGACACCTTACGGGGTACCTCCTCTGGGCTCGTTACATCCTGTCAGCCCATCGCGCGTGGCTGCAGAAGGTTGGGCTTTACCAGGCGATGTATGCGTCGCTCTTCCACTACCAATCCCCGCTTGTCTGGTGGGTTAAGGCGTTCTTGAACCAGTAGAATCTCCCCACCAACACTTTTCTTTTAGGGGACCACGAGGTTTCGATCTCTCTGGAAGAATTTCGCGAGATCTCGGGGCTTCCAATCAGGGGTACACTGTATGAGGAGCTGCTGCCTCTTGATGAGTATGTTTTTTAGCCAGAGCCCGCAATTACCGACGGCTTGTCTAGTGAGAACGCCGTTTGCCACAAGCGTTCAGGTTTGATCAAGGCGCTTGGTATTTTTGACCGGTTGTTCACGGAATCTGAGGAGCAAGGCGTCACTTTTAAGAGCTTCATCGCTTGCTTCCTTCGCGAGGATGTCCTGTCGAAGACGGCTCCGAAGTTTGCGCATATTAATGACCCCTTCGGGTTTGGCCCGAAGACGCTACCGACCCAGGAATCGGATTTACCACAGTATTATATCCCCATTATGTCGCCGGTGTCTTTCGAATCTATTGCAGCTCCCGGCATGGATGAGGAGACGTTCTTCGTGGGCTTCGTCAGTGTCTGGCTCAGCTGGTTCGTTATCCCCATGCATCGCCGCTTTATGAGAGTCTCGGTTATTTATCCGGCCCATCGTATAGCTGAGGGGACACGGCTGGCTGTCGGCCTCCCGGCTTTGGCGCATCTTTATCACGGGTTGGGCGCCACGGCTAATACCTCTACTCCTGGCGTGGATGTAGTAAACTTTTCGCTTCATTACTTCACGTCTTGGATCGAAATGCATGTGTTGGGGGATTTCGCTATGCATCAGAGGCCCGCATGTTACGACGCCTACACCTTCCCACGACTTATGCGATTGGTGAATGCTTTCGCCTCCGATCCAACTCAATTTGGGTCCATTCGGACGTTGATTGCCCCTTATGCTACTGCTGGCGGATTGATGTTTACCGACCGGGTTTTATCTTATCCCTCAGGTCCAGTTCAACAACTCTGGGACCGGTCAAAAGACAACGTACCTTCTTTGAGGCCCCGGGAGGCCGCGCACTTGTATGCAATTAGACCAGGCTATTTGGTATTTCGCCAGGACAGTGCAGCTCTTTTCATGCGGTACAACCCGCATCGCTTCGCCCGGCAGCTTGGATACGACCAGGGCGTTCCTTTCGAGGCTTTCATAGTTGCGCCTGTCGCTTCACTTGTTGCCGTTCGCGATGCCGCTCATCATTTCGTGAGGTTGAACACCGGCACCCACTTCATGGTCCCTGAAGCTGACCATCTTCCCCGGTGCGTGGGGTCGTTTACGGGTTGGTACCTTCATCGGGTCAACCCGATTATTGTGGAGGAGAGAAGGATGCTCCTTGGACACGGTGCTCCTACTCAGGTTCCGGCTACAGGAGCTACGCTGCGACCGCGCGCCCCGGTCCACTTTCCTCTGAGGGATACCGGCACCGCGCTTATTCCGGGGGAGTCGGGCGTGGATCTTACTCCAACAGCCAGTATGCCCCTGGGTACTCGGTCGCGGGGTAGACGGGCTCCGGTAACAGCGCCACCACCCGAGGCAGCCTCGTCCCCCTTGGCATCGAAAATGGCGGTGTCATCCTCGGTTGTGGCACCAAGCGAAGGTAATAGGGATGAGGGTGTTGAAGGCGACGTGGGCCGCCTCCGCACCAAGGCTCCACGGGGAAAGAAATGGTCATCTTCGGCGGCCGGTTCTGGATCTAAGAGGTGGAGGAGGGTGGCCACCAACTTACTTGATTCTTTAACGGAGTCTGAGCCCATACTTCCAGATGAGTCGTTGGTCGTGCAAGAGTCGGACGCTGGTCTTCTTTTCCCGGGCTCGGCTGCCGAGGAGGCCGCACAATTGGCTGAGGCCATAAGGCGTTCTAAAGACGAGTCTCAGAACGCAAGGGTTCCGAAGAAAGCCCTATCCTGCCGTGATCTTCTATGGAGACCCCTCATGGATCCGGCGGCGGTTTATCGGCCCCTTGGAGGAGTGGGGTGAAAGGGCGCTGAAGCAGGCCATCTCGGAGGATGCTGCGGACGCGCTCTCCTTATGGACCGGCGGCCATGAGTCCACCCTCGAACCCCGACGAGCACGCCTCCTTGAGATGGAGTATCGGCTTGAGCCATATGTTGGGGTAAAAATTTACACCCCAGTTGACCAAGTCAAAATCAAAGTCAACCCCAAGCCAAGTGGGACCAAGCCCAGATCCAGTGGGCCCATGCCCGGGTCGAGCCCGAACATGAAGCGGCCGGCCTCCCCCCATGCCAAGATAAAAATTTTGTAATAAATAATTTTGTTGCATTTCTTTTATTTTATTTATGGATAAATGTACGAAAAATAGGCATAAAGCCAAATTTTTGTAAAGCCCATGGCTTATGTGCAAAAAGAAATGGCACATGAGCCATGAAATAGGCAAAATGCCATTTTGTGAAGCCCAAGGGGCTATGTGTAAAGTGTATGGCCTATAAACGCAAAGATAATGAAATATCTCAAAAGCTTTTTCTCTCTTCAAAAATAAAGTTTCAGATCTGAGATCTTTCTGCTTCTTCAAGGCTCCAAAAACCTTCTTCTTTTTCTTGAATTAAATCAAGAGTTCTACTCTCCTTTTTATAAAACAAATTAGTTTTCCACCACAAAACCCATTAAGGGGAACTCAGATCTGCCACTAGATCTCAAAAAGAAGAGAGTTTTAAAAATCTCACATCCCTTGATCTTCAAGATCCGGCCAAACAACAGGAGGAAGAAGAAGAACATCTTTCACTAAACCCCCAAAAAGAAGAAAAACACACTCAGGAGTCCAACTCCTCTCTGATTTCTCTTCTGAGAAATTTTTTTAGGCTAAAAGCCCCTTTTTCTCGCCGGCGCTAAAGCGCAGAGCGCCCGCGTGCCGACACGTGGCGCTCTTGCGCTCCAGCGCAAGCGCTCGAGCGCAAGTCGCCCTCGTGCCGACACGTGACGCTCTTGCGCTCAAGCGCAAGCGCTCGAGCGCAAGTCGTCCACGTGCCGACACGTGGCGCACTTGCGCCCAAGCGCTCAGCGTCCGAGCGCAAAGCGCCCACTTGCCGACACGTGGCGCGTTGCGCTCCAGCACTCTGCGCTCGAGCGCAAAGCGCCCACGTGCCGACACGTGGCTCGCTTGCGCTCAAGCGCCTAGGCGCTGGCCCCACGCATCCTTTGGATGTGTTTTTTTCCTTTATTTATATATACATGTATATATATACATATGTATATAAATGTACACATACACATACACATACTCCGCCACACTTTCCCCCTCAAAAATTTTTTTGGGCCGGGGCACTGCGCCGAACCCCGCAAGGGGGCTGCTAGCCCCCTTGACCCCCAGCCCACTATCCGGGTAGCGGGACCCCCGTAAAAACTCTGCGTGGCTCCCGATAATATCCAAACCCCCCTTTCAAAACACAACACACGTACACCGCATATTGAGTTCGCATGACCATTTTAACCCGTTAATCGGAGGTTCTCTCGCCCCAAAGGCGAGGGGTAATTAACGGCAGCTTAGTCCGCGGCTGCCGAAAATTTGGATCCCCACAATCAATAAACCCCGGCCTACCCTAGGCAGGGAGAATCTGTAGTATACGCCTGACAAGCGCGCGCGTATTCCCATCTCAATGGGGTGACGAAAAACACCCTACACCATATTGAGGGATTCCATTCGCATTGGTATGTTTTTTAATACTTCTTCGCAGTTTTTTCAGATTGCTTATGCCCGTATATATGTATTCTTATTCTTGTGCGGATTGTGTAGAGTCCTCGGCGATGGGGGAGGTCCCTACGGGCTTATTGCAGCTGGAGCCTGTTGACATTCCCGATGCAGCCTTACTCGATGTGGAGGGGGATGACAATGCTATTCCTCTTGCCATAGAGCCTCCAGTGGAGGTTCCTGATCATAGAGCGCTTGCTCCTTTGGTAGAGGCTCCTTTGGGGATTGCCGCCCCAATGACTCTTCCTGCGGGTGGCCCAGAGACCGGAGGAGAGGTGGTCGGGACTACCCTCCCTTTGCTGGAGCCGGAAATCATGGTGGAGGCCGTTGAAGCCGCCTTCCCCCCGACTCAGAACGGGAGGAGTGTTGAAGGTAACCTTCCACATTTTAAATTAGCAATCTTTCTGTTGTCTGAACTCTTTTGTTTTCTCAGAATTGCGCGGGCTGGCGGCCTCTATCGCTGATTTGTCTCCCCGGCAATCGTTTCATCTTCTGCTGGAGATGGCAGCTCCGCAGGCGATCTCTCCTCAGCGCATCGTCCTTTCCGCTGGGAAAGGTTAGCGTTGTTCGCCATTTTTTTATTATAGCATTGTTGCTATTCTGCGAAATAACATTGATGTCTCTTACAGTTTTGGAGGCCGATGACGAGATGGAGGTCGTTGAAGGGCCATGGGAACCTTCAGCTCCTACTTGCATGACTGTAGGTAAGTGACATTTCAATATAGTCCCATTTGTTCTTTTGCTTAAGAGTTTCACTGACATTTTTCAAATCCGAACAGTCCTGCCAGCCTCCATAGCGCTGGAATCGCGTATCGCTATGCCGCCCAGCCCCTATGCTTTGCGAGCCTCAGAGCGCTTGGCCCAGTTAAGCCTTATCTCTTTGTCGTCTTTGATCGAGGAGCTTCGTGCTGGCAGCGCAACCACTGCTGAAGCATTTGCCGCTGAAGCTAACGGTTCTCTTCCTTTTCTTGCCACCTACCATAGCGAAGAGGTGGTGCGAGTCTGGGTGGAGTTCTGTCGGCAGGTGGAGGCTTGCTTGCACGCCCTTGAGTGTTCCCGCCTTACCCCGGAGGCCGTGGCTGCAAAGGCGGAGTTGCGGGGGCTGATAGCACGGTGCGCGGCAAACATGGCATCATGCGAGAAGATACTTGGCCGCAAATTCTCGGAGAGGGAGCTGGCTTCTAAGGCGCTGAGCGAGCTTCAAGCTAATCTTACCGCCAAGGCCCACAAAGCATATGAACTCTGGCGAGTGCTTCAAGAGGCCATCAAGGAGGTAGTGGCCATCGACAAGGCCGCCGAGTTTACTCGCGAAAGAGTCGAGGCCCACAAAGCTATCGAGAAGGAGCTCGAAGTTCGGCTTGCCTCATATCGGCCCAGCAGGCTCAGGCAGAGGCTCGTCTTCTGGCGATCCTGAATCATGAAGCTATGGCCCAGCAAAAGCAGGATGAGCTAGCAAACTTGCTAAATCGCCCGCCGGCTTGAAAGACTTGTATCTTTTCCTTTCTTTTTGTACATACTCCTGAACGAGAGTATTTTCTTTTTGTTCTTTCATGAATTGTACTTTGTATCCATTTTGTTTCATGAATAAAGACATATATATATTTTAATGGTGTGTCCCTCTCAATTGAACTTGTTCTGTGGATAATTTATCTTGGCCTACTTGCAGGGTAGCGATGGCTTAGGATTCAGGGTTAAGATCTGCCTCCTAAGACTTTTGAGCTTTATGAGCCGTGAGGGTCTCATAAAGAGTTTTTCTCCCTACAGGTCGAGAGGATCCCCTAGGTGTAAGTTTTTCTTAAGAATCGTGAGGATTCTTAAGCGGGTTTTCCCTTGGGAGTCGTAAGGATCTCACAAGAGAGTTTTCTTCCTTGCAGGTCGTGAGGACCCGCAAGTGCGGGGTGCGGTCACCCTTATCCGTATTTCATGGGGTCAGGGGTTGGTTTGGGATGGTTTCCAGGGAATCGTAGTTTAAAGACATCGCGGTCAAGGTTAAGGACCTCATAGTCCGTGGGTTTAAGGACTCCACAGTCCAATATTAGTTTTAAGACATCACGGTCAAGGTTAAGGACCTCATAGTCCGTGGGTTTAAGGACTCCACAGTCCAATATTAGTTTTAAGACATCACGGTCAAGGTTAAGGACCTCATAGTCCGTGGGTTTAAGGACTCCACAGTCCGACGTTAGCTTTAAGACATCCCGATCAAGGTTAAGGACCTCATAGTCCGTGGGTTTAAGGACTCCACAGTCCGACGTTAGTTTTAAGACATCCGGTCAAGGTTAAGGACCTCATAGTCCGTGGATTTAAGGACTCCACAGTCCGATGTTAGTTTTAAGACATCACGGTCAAGGTTAAGGACCTCATAGTCCGTGGATTTAAGGACTCCACAGTCCAATGTTAGTTTTATGACATCACGGTCAAGGTTAAGGACCTCATAGTCCGTGGATTTAAGGACTCCACAGTCCAATGTTAGTTTTAAGACATCACGGTCAAGGTTAAAGACCTCATAGTCTGTGGATTTAAGGACTTCACAGTCCACGAAATGTGTGGTTATTGGGACCCGTCACCTCTTTGAAGACGTTGAGGAATTACAACGATAAATATCAAAGGAGTGAAGAGATGTACCCTTGAACTAAGGTAAAACCAGTCTGGAATCATATTGGTTGATTGTTAGTTTTAAGACATTGCGGTCGAGGTTAAGGACATCATAGTCCGTGGATTTTAAGGACTCCACAGTCCGGTGTTTTCTCTGGATGCTTCACACGGGTTCACTGTCGTGCTCTGCGAGGACCCGGCTCCGCTCTGGACATTTTCCGCGGGGTTAAAGAGTGAAGTTATCCGCGTTCCACGTGACCAGGAATTTTGCTTTGGATGCTTCCCATGGGTTCACTTCCGTGTTCGGCGAGGACCAGGCTCCGCTCTGGATGTTTTCCACGGGGTCAAAGAGTGACGTTATCCGCGTTCCACGTGACCAGGAATTTTGCTCTGGATGCTTCCCACGGGTTCACTGCCATGTTCGGCGAGGACCAGGCTCCGCTCTGGATGCTTCACACGGGTTCACTGTCGTGCTCTGCGAAGACCAGGATCTGCTCTGGACGTTTTCCACTGGGTCAAAGAGTGACATTATCCGCGTTCCACGTGACCAGGAATTTTGCTCTGGATGCTACCCACGGGTTCACTGCCGTGTTCGGCGAGGACCAGGCTCCGCTCTGGATGCTTCACACGGGTTCACTGCCGTGCTCTGCGAGGACCAGGATCCGCTCTGGACGTTTTCCATGGGGTCAAAGAGTGACGTTATCCGCGTTCCATGTGACCAGGAATTTTGCTCTGGATGCTTCCCATGGGTTCACTGCCGTGTTCGGCGAGGACCAGGCTCCGCTCTGGATGCTTCACATGGGTTCACTGCCGTGCTCTGCGAGGACTAGGATCCGCTCTGGACGTTTTCCACGGGTCAGAAATAACGTTATCCGCGTTCCACGTGACCAGGAATTTTGCGCTAGATGCTTCACATGGGTTCACTTCCGTGTTCGGCGAGGACTAGGCTCCGCTCTGGATGCTTTACACGGGTTCACTGCCGTGCTCTGCGAGGACCAGGATCCGCTCTGGACGTTTTCCATAGGGTCAAAGAGTGACGTTATCCGCGTTCCACGTGACCAGGAATTTTTCTCTCGATGCTTTCCACGGGTTCACTGCCGTGTTCTGCGAGGACCAGGCTCCGCTCTGGACGTTTTCCATGGGGTCAAAGAGTGACGTTATCCGCGTTCCACGTAACCAGGAATTTTGCTCTGGATGCTTCCTACGGGTTCATTGCCGTGTTCTGCGAGGACCAGGCTCCGTTCTGGATGTTTTCCATGGGGTCAAAGAGTGACGTCATCCGCGTTCCACGTAACCAGGAATTTTGCTCTGGATGCTTCCCACGGGTTCACTGCCGTGTTCTGTGAGGACCAGGCTCCGCTTTGGACGTTTTCCACGGGGTCAAAGAGTGATGTTATCCGCGTTCCACGTAACCAGGAATTTTGCTCTGGATGCTCCCCACGGGTTCACTGCCGTGTTCTGCGAGGACCAGGCTCCGCTCTGGACGTTTTCTACGGGGTCAAAGAGTGACGTTATCCGCGTTCCACGTAACCAGGAATTTTGCGCTAGATGCTTCACACGGGTTCACTGCCGTGTTCGGCGAGGACTAGGCTCCGCTCTGGATGCTTCACACGGGTTCACTTCCGTGCTCTGCAGGGACCAGGATCCGCTCTGGACATTTTCCACGGGGTCAAAGAGTGACGTTATCCACGTTCCACGTAACCAGGAATTTGTTGATTGTATCCGCATTTCACGGGATGGGGATTTGACTCTTGGTGATCTGTATATCGCCAAGCCATGGAACTGGGAGTTGCCGATGTTTCGCTTCGCTTGAAGTTGTGTCCGTCGTTACAAGACGAGTGTTGAGACAATCTCTAGGTCACTTGCGGCCCGTTGAGATTGGGCTTCTTCTTATGATGAAACCCGGGGGATGAGTATGATCCCTTCTTTGTTTCCGCCCTTGGATTGTATACAGGGATAGTTGTAACATCACCTGTAGGGCGTGAATTTCAATTTTATTTTATTTCTTTTCCCGCGATGCTCTATCATTTCAACTTTATATCATGAAGGTCGCGATTGCCCAATCATTTCGGCTATTTTTCGCGGTGCCCAATCATTTCGGTTATTTATTTTATTTTTACTCGCTGCTTTTTATTGCGAGTTGCCCAATCATTTCAGCTATTTTTCATGCATACACTTTTACTTGCTGCTTTTTATTGCAAGTTGCCCCATCATTTCGGCTATTTCGTATGCATGTGTGGCTCGCTAACCTTTTCGCTGCAAGCTTGGATTTTAGACACCGATTTCGGCATCAGCACCGCTACAACTGGGATGTTACCGGGAGCGAATCATCATTTGCCTCTGTCGATGTTGAACAAAGGTGGCTTAGTAAACAGGGTTAAGGATCCTTTCGACTAAGGCTTTTGACCTCGTGAGCCGTAAGGGTCTCACAAAGGTATTTCTCCCTGCAAGTCGTGAGGATCTTGCAGGTGTGTTTTCTCCTTGGGAATCGTGAGGATTCCCAAGTGCATGACCTCTTGCAAGTTGTAAGGATCTTATAAAAGGGTTTTCTCCTTATAAGTCGAGAGACCTACAAGGGTTGTTCGCCATACGAACATATCCCTAGTCACGGATGGGACTTGGTTAGGGAAATGTTTATTCGCGTCCGTGGATTGTATACAAGGGTCAGTATTGAGCCACTTGTAGGGAATAAATTGAAGGTTGTGGGGGTTGCTTAAGCACAGGTTTAGGTCTCTGTGACTTAAGAATTTCAAATCTTATGAGCCGTGAGGGTCCCATAAGAGAGTTCTCCTTACGAGTCGTGAGGATCTCGCAAGTGTATTTTCTCCTTAGGAATTGTGAGGACTCCTAAGTGTGTTGCTCCTTTGTGAGTCATAAGGATCTCACGCGGGTGGTTTCTCCTTACAAGGTCATGAGGGCCCTGCAAGTGTCCTTTAACGAGGTTGCGCCCTTTCGGGTTTTCATAAACACTCGCCGGTAGCCCTGCTGTTTTTACTCACGGAGCCCTTCCGGGTTTTCATCCGTGCCCATTTTGCTTATGGACATACCGTTTTTATTATTATTATTATTATTATTATTATTTATTTTTTTTATATCGTCTTTGAGATACTGCAATCCACCGTAGTTTATCGACATCTCGGCCAACAGCTAGTTTTAGGACATAATGGTCCATTGTTAGTTTAAGGACGTTTCGGTCCGTTGTTAGTTTAAGGACGTTTCGGTCCATTGTTAGTTTAAGGACGTTTCTATAGGGTTCCTAGGTACACTAATGAAGTCTCACAAGTGATCAAACATGCTCAAAAAAAAAAAATCCTTGTGCCTACAAACCCTAATACGGATCGTTAACTAGAAAACAAGGCGATGCAAGCAAGTAAACGGAAATATAGCTAAAGGGAAGGGGCTACAACCTTTATAGATCCGGTCCTCCACCTCCTAGGCTCCGTGATGACGTCCCTCCGCTGTCCAAATTGAATCCATGACTCTAGCATCGGCTTCATCGGAGAATGGGCGGGCTAGATCATCGACTACGATGCCGAAGATGATCTACGTCGAGGCATCACAAGATCAAGCTCCCACTTCACCAAGTCATGAAACTTGTGAAGAAAACACCCTATACTACTTGGCAAGAGGTAGAGGATGAAGAAATAGGAGGTGGGTTCACTTTAGAATTGGATTTCTCACTCATTTGCTCAACTTTCCATTGATGAAGGCAAGGTTTCTTCTTGAAGAAGAAGAAGAAGAAGAGGAAGAGATAAAGATAAAAATATGATAAGTCTTTTTTCATAATAGAAAATAAAAGAATACTTATCATATAGCGACCATGGTCAAGTGTAGAGAGTGAACTAGGGTTAGGTTGAATGGTTAGGTTAAGAAAAAGAATAAGAATGGTCAAGCTTTCAACCCTTCAAGAAGTTTCAACAAAACAACAAAATAAGCCACCATTCTTTTTATTTTCCAAAAAGAATAAATAAATAAATAACTAAGTAAATAAACAAAACCCTAACCATTCATTTAACCATGGTTTAATCTTTACACAAACCCAAGTGAGCATGTATCATCAAACATGATACAAACAAGTGCACAAAAATATATCACATATACAATGTGCATATCAAGTGAGAAAATCCTTTTAAAGTGAACCAATACTAGTTAATGCAAAGTAATATATCAAATATATAATTATGCATTAAATCATTAAATCAATACTTGATTTAACGATCCGGTCATATCGCATATAACCGACTAATATCCAATGTATCGACTTATCGAATCAATCTTCGATTCAATAACTAGGTTATATCGCATACAACCAATCGATACATTCATCGCGAGAATGGAATGCGGTATCACATACACGCATTATTCTCGGTCCCGCACATATCTCATATGCGCTCCTATTTCGTTTCGCTTGAGCCAGGAAACCTCTGTGTAGGACTCTAAAGACTCGTCAATACGCCGGTAGTAGATGATGATCATATCAAGCACCCACAAGCCGCAAGCGGTCTACTAAACGTAACGGCCACCCGGGTATTGAGCGATCAGAAGATCGACGAGCAAGCCCTCTCACACTCCTGTGAATCTAACCAGTAACACTTACCGTACAGTCCGGTCTGTTCGTCTGATATGTCGCATATCTCGTCTAGGGGTGGTAAACGTCAGACCCCAGTAGCTCGATAAGTCATGCCGACGTGAGGTCCATAACATTCGTGAAACTACTGATAACTCTTACCAGTATATCACTGCAACCCTGGCCAGGGATTTCCTGTTATGGCCAGTCGAGCATAGCGCAACATCAACCCCCAATACCGGGAGAGACGAATCCCCTCCTATCGCTCATTGCCTCCATGTGAATCGGGATTGTACCCAAAAACCACCTGTTTGCATGACTCAGTAGAGCCGTGGTAGGGTGGAAATCAAAGCACAGTGGGAGACACACAAGACTCTATGACGATCTCGGGTCAACAGACTGAGCTGTACCAGTGTCACCAGAGAACTGCCATCTGACGTGAGGTATAATACCATCTGGGAGTTCTCGGCGAGTCCGTTCAGTGTACCCAGTCTTCACTGAGCACCCGCATACCATCTCTGATGTCAAACACCAATGGATATGGGATCATCCATCTCCCATCACATGGGTCGAGAAGATATACGCTAGTCTACTCTGGAATATCGATGCCCCGTCTCGATATTCCCATGACTAGGAACAATGAAGGATGTACTCATTGACTACCCAAGCCCCACTAGTATGATCTACATCATAGTCCTGGAAGTCGAGTACACATCCTAAGGTCTTTATCAACATGTAATCAGAGAGACAGAAAGTATACATGTTAAGATAAAGAGCAACCAGATATCGTACTATCATGTCGAGCAAGAAAGTCCTACCTATATATGTCCCAGCATCCACTACAATATACATCCTATGTACAGTAATGGCCTCTAGGGCATACATATAACTAACAGTTTCGGTCCGCCGTTAGTTTAAGGACGTTTCGGTCCGTTGTTAGTTTAAATACGTTTCGGTCCGTTGTTAGTTTAAGGACGTTTCGGTCCGTTGTTGAAGAAGGCCGGTTACTACTTAGAGTTCGGGCTTAGGAAGATAGCGAGCGGACATAGTCGTCGTCATCTATCATTGACCTAGGCCTTGACCCGTTAAGCGTAGTATCTCTTCAGGAAGAGACCGTTCACTGGCCTGAAAGGTCTTTCACTGTGCATATCCATGAGTAGATACGCTCCACCCTGGTGGACCTTGTCTATGATGTACGGGCCTTCATAGTTTGGCTCGAATTTTCCCCGTTTGGCGCGATTGGGGATCATAGGTCTTTTGACCATTAGCACGAGTTCGCCTTGGCGGAACGTCCTCGGCCTGGTCAATCTTTCGTATGAGCGCGTCATCTTCGCTTTGTAAGCCTCCAGATTTTGTTGCGCTATGAGCCGGGTCTCATCAAGGGCATCAAGCTCCTCAAGCCGAAGGTGAGCATTTTCTTCGTCCGTCAGCTCATAGTGGACCGCCACGCGTAGAGAGGGTAACTCTATCTCGAGGGGGAGTACTGCTTCTGTACCGAATACCAACGCGTATGGCGTTGTGTTCGTGGCCGTTTTGAACGTAGTTCGATATGCCCAGAGAGCTTCTTGCAGTCTCTCGTGCCAGTCCTTTTTGTTTCGGGACACCGTCTTCTTCACGATCTTTGTCAAGGTTTTGTTGAAAGCCTCAGCTAGACTGTTAGCTCGTGGATTATACACTGAGGAATATCTCCAGTCTATGTTGTGTTGCTGCGCGAAGCGACTAATCTTGTGGCTTCTGTAGGCTGGCCCGTTATCAGAAATGATCCGTCGCGGAGTTCCAAACCGATAAATGACGTGCGTCTTGAAGAAATGGAGGATATTTTCCTTCTTCACTTCCCTTAATGGTACTGCTTCAGCCTATTTGGAGAAGTAATCAGTCATCGCCAGGATGAAACGATGTCCCCTGGATGATGCTGGTTTGATGGGGCCGATTATGTCAGTCCCCCACATTTCGAACGGCCAGCTAGCCACCGTTGGATGTAGTGGATTTGGATGTTGATGGATAAAGTCCCCATGGATTTGGCACGAGTGACATTGCTTCGCATACTCGAGGCAGTCCTGGATCATCGTGGGCCAATAGTATCCCATTCGTTTAATCTTCAACTTCATCTTCGGGCCTGCTTGGTGAGAACCGCAGAGTCCGTCGTGAACTTCCTGAACTACTCTTTTCGCTTTGTCAGGTCCCAGGCATCTCAACCACAGAGAGTCAAATGACCTCTTGTACAGAGTATTATTGACGAAGGCGAAGGACAGAGCTCGTTTCACAAGCTGATGTCTTGAGGACGCATCTTCAGGCGTTCGACGGGATTTGAAGTAGTCTATGAAGACTTCTCTCCAATCTCCAACCTTCTCTTGGTCATTTATTTGCAGGGTCGTCTGCTCAGTTGCTCCCCTTTCTTCGGGTGATTCCGGAGATATTTCTGCAGGGGCAAGTACTCGACGGATTTGTACCACGATCCTGACGTCATCGAGGTTCTCATCAGCCAGTTCTTTAGCGAGCTTGGCTAATGCATCCGCTTTGCTATTTTCGGCACGCGGTATGCTTTCCAAGGTGTAGGAGGGGATTTGAGTCAGTAGTCGCTGTACTCTCTCGCCATACTTTACCAGCTCTGGCTTGCATGTTTGGTAATCGCCGTTTACTTGATTGATGACCAGTTGGGAATCTCCGTATATAATAAGGTTTTCAATTCCCATGTCGATGGCGATCTCGAGGCCTGCTATCAAAGCTTCGTATTCAGCCTCGTTGTTCGTCCTCGGCTCTGTCAAGGAGAAAGCAAAGCGCATTATCCCTCCCTGTGGAGTTACGAAGATGAGACCCACCCCTGATTTGATTATAGGGGTGGTTTGTTTGCGCTTCTTCATGGAAGATGCTCCATCGAAATAAAGCTCCCATCGGATATTACCACCGTCGATCGCATCAAACGCGTGTTCGTCTGGCAGTTCGCAATTCAGAGGGGAATGGGCCGGTATCGGATGCTCAGCGAAGAAGTCGGCGATGGCCTGGCCTTTCACTGCCTTGAGAGGCTGATATGTTATCGAGAACTCCATCAAGAGTAGGGCCCATTTAGCGAGTCGACCAGTCAGTACGGCATTCGACATTAAATACTTAAGGGGGTCCACCTTCGATATGAGACGGACTTCATGCGCCAACGCATAGTGCCTGAGCTTGGTTATCGCAAAGATCAACGCCAGGCAGTGTTTTTCAATGGGGGAGTAGTTGTTTTCTGCCCCCAGTAGAACTCTACTTAAGTAGTAGAGTGCTCTTTCTTTCCCTTGATCGTTCTCTTGCGCCTATAATGCGCCTAAGGAACCTTCGAGGGCGGTTGTATAAAGAATGAGGGGCTTTCCCTTGACCGGAGCAGCCAACACTGGCGGGTTCTGCAGGTATTGCCTGATCTCGTCTAGCGCGCTTTGGCATTTTTGGTCCCAGATGAACGGGGTTCCCTTCTTCATCAGGTGACTGTAGGGGCGGCATTTGCCTGAAAGGTTGGCTATAAATCGCCGGATGTACTCGAGATTCCCCTGGAGAGACCGCAATTGTTTGAGAGTCCTTGGCGGTGGCATTTCCATGATTTCCTTGATCTTCGACGGATCTATCTCAATGCTTCGGTGCCGGACAATGAATCCTAGGAACTTGCCTGAGGACACCCCGAACGCGCATTTGAGAGGGTTCATCTTCAAGTTGTATTGCCGAAGGCGTTGAAATACAGTCTTCAGATACTCGAGATGTTCCTCGTATGATTTGCTTTTCACGACGAGGTCATCGATATAGCATTCGATGATTTCATGTATGAAGTCATCAAAGATCTTCGTCATGGCCCTTTGATAGGTGGCACCGGCGTTCTTTAGACCGAAGGGCATCACCTTGTAGTAGAATATTCCCAGAGGGGTCCGAAAGGCGGTATGCTTCTGGTCTTCGGGGTGCATCTTTATCTGATTGTACCCTGATGAGCCGTCCATGAAAGAGAAAACCTCATGAGCGGACGTGTTATCTATCATCAGCTCGGTTAGCGGTACTGGGAAATCGTCCTTCGGGCAAGCTTTATTGAGATCCCGGAAATCCACGCATATGCGCACTGTCCCATTTTTCTTCATTACCGGGACGATGTTGGCGATCCAGTCAGGATATTGATCTTCTTGGATAAACCCAGAATCGATCAGCTTCTTGACTTCGGCGTTGTTGCCCATCTCAAGCTCGAGCCGCATTCTTCTCGGCGCCTGTTTGACTGGCTTGACGTCCGGGGATATTGCCAATTTATGCACAACAATTTCTGGATCAAGTCCTGGCATTTCAGAATAGTTCCATGTGAAGCAATCTTTATGCTGCATAAGCACGTATTTTAACGTGGCCACCCTTTCTTCAGATAGCAGCTCACTGACGAATGTCGGTCGCGGGTCGTTCGTCGTTCCCAACTCAATCTTCTTGAGGTTATCTGCAGTAGTATGTATGCCATCTTCCAGCTCTTTCGGCGCCGGTAGAAATTCTGAGATTACCTCGTCGTCATTGTTTTCGAAACACCAAGGAAGGTCATCCATATCCTCGGGCTCCCTTTTTGATATTGTTATCATATGACAAGTACGAACTCGCTTCCAAGTCCGATGTGGATCTGGTTCTGCTCTTGTGGCTTTGGGTTCGTGCTTTCGTGGTGGCGTTACCCTCCAGCTGTCGGATAGAGCAAATCTGCCTTGCTGGTATTGGTCTTCAACCCAGTTCTTAAAGGTGAAGCAGTCTTCGATAGGGTGTCCTATGGCTCAGTGATAAGGGCAATAGCCCGGATGAGAGACATCGTTAGCTTGCTCAGGGTGTTTAGACTTCGGAAGTGTAATCATTTGATGTTTTAAAGCGAGGTCAAGTATCTTCCGTGTTTTATTCTGAGGAAAAGAGTATGCCTGACTCATCTTTTTCATAAGGGACAAATCTGGACCGCTCGATTTCCGATCGCGTGACTTCTCGGTCCCGCTTTGTCGCTGTTGAACGCTTTTTCTGCTCTTTGACTTGTTTCTACCTCTGCGTCGGGCCTTTTGCACAACAGGTTGACAGGGAGGAGTATTTTAGTCTTTGGCAGCCTGTTGAAGAAGGCGTTGCGTCTTGGCTTTCTCGTAGATGGCCATCTCGCGATTAGGTCGTCCCGAGCTTTTTGACCCGCTTTCCTGATAAGCTTGTCCATTCGTTCTTCAAACGACAGACTCGGCATTTCGATCGCGGGATCTAGTTTTGATGAGGGGTTGGCATTTCCTGACAGGGCGACCTCTTCTTCATCGAAGTTATATATGGCGTAGCTACCGTGGACTCGTTCCCATTTCCCGGCTCTCACGTATCCAAGCCCAAGCATTTCCATTCTCCCGTTGGGCAATTTGCGCTGAGTCCCAGGGACATCCAAAATCCTGTTATAGAATCGAGCTTGTCGAGTAGTCTGTTTTAAGGGTACCCCTTGGCGCTTCAATAGCCTTTTCAATCCGTTTGTGTAATATCTGGGCAAACGGATGGGTTGAAGCTTGTCAAGTGTAGAATCCGCGCCATGCCAGATCTCTTTCTCCACTCTTGTTTCCGAGGATCGATAGAATAGGATCGCCTTTTCGCCTTTTCTCTTGGGAGGGACGTAAAACGTCTGCAGGTCTTGCACGTTGTGAGCTTCAAGCGCGTCAAGATCTTTGTAGTGCTCCCGCGGAATCATGGTGATTTGCAAACTCTGATCATCACCAAGGAATTCTTGTATTGGCGGCCGACTGGAGAACACAACATTAACCTCATCTTCCGAGTCACTTCCGAAGATCAATATGGGGGCGGACGGCCCCGGGTCTTTGCGTCGAGACGGCCCAGAGTAAACTATCTCTTCTTCTTCTTCGGTATCACTCCCGAAAACAGGAAAGGTGGCAGCGACTTTGTTCTCCGGTTTGCGACATCTCTCTGTATCCTCGAAATCTGGCAAAAAGTACTTTGCATCTTCGTATTTGCGGACTTCGTTCACGGAGAATGGGTTTAGCTCACCTGTTACGGTATACTCGAGACCATCCTTGAAATACTTCATACACTGATGTTGCGTAGAAAGGATGATGTTGTACTCGTGTAACCAAGGTCGGCTGAGCAGAGCATTGTAACATGTCTTGGCATCTATGACGTGAAACTTAATGTCCGTGACGAGTAGCCCAAAGCGTCGTCAATATCACAGACCCAAGAGTTCTCAATGATTGGGAGTCGAACCCGGAGATGGTGATCTTGTCCCGAGCAAGGTGCTGGACGCTCATGCAAATTTCCTTTAACACCCGCACGTTGAGGAGATTAACGGAAGACCCATTGTCAACCAAGATTTTGCCTATCTTTAGATCGTGGCAATATCAAGAGACGTAGAGGGGACGGTTGTGGTCGCACGTCCCAAAAAGAAGGTCCTCATCACCGAACGTGACATCGGTTGTGTGTACTTCTTCTAGTTCATCCTTCATCCTTTCTTCGGCGAGGAAGGCTTGGAATTGCTACGGCTCCTGTAGAGCCTTAATTAATTAATCCCTTGCCTCTTTTGATAATAAGAGGGCGTCTAGAATGCTGAGCTGCGAAGGTAGCTTCCTCAGGTGCGCTAGGATGTTATAGTCCACCTTACTCTTCTTGGGCGGGTCATTGGCAGTCAGCTCTTTCATGACTTAGTCATCTAAGGCGATATCCTCAGCGGCCTCTTCCTTTCCCTTATCTTTTCTAGTTGTGGGTCCGAGATTCTTTTCCGGAAGCGTGCGATTGCGCAGCTGAATGTTTTCGCAGGCTTCTGGTTCTTCCTCTTTTCCCGAGGTGGGCTCTGTAAAGAGGGGGCTAAGAGCCATTTCCTCGTCAGAATCGCTCCCGAATGTGAGCACTTGCGGTCCCCCGGCGTTGACCGTGTAACAGTTATCGGTAGTTCTTTTGTGTCCTTCGGTCATGCTTCTCTGCTCCCGACGAGTTCTGCGTTTCATTCGCTTAAAATGTTGCCGATGAGCAACATATCCCTGCCACCATGTCTTAAAAGCGTCGCACTCCTCAGTGGGGTGTGAAATCTTCCGATGATATGAGCAGTAATTAGGGTGCCTCTCCGCCCCATTGAGCATGTTTTCTTCCGAGGGTGGTAATTTCATTCCCATTGACATGGTTTTGGCAAACCTTTTCCTCGTCTTGAATATGTTTTTATCCGCGTCGGGTGCCTTTCGATCTGGTGGGAGTGCTTCGACTCTTTCGTTTAATCGCCTGCGTTTGGCTCCTTCTGATGCGGCCATCTCACGCTCCTAGTCGGCTTTACTTTTCAAACGAATCTTGTCTAGAAAGGCGTCGATCATTTCTTCTGTTGTCCACACAAGCTCCGGTTCAGGCTCTGCCCCCAGTTTCTTAGTGCCAGGAGTTTTTTCATCGTCCGTAAACGAGTGGGAGATCACATGACAACTCGCCACATATCCCTCGGATTCATCCGACGAGCTCTCTCCGTTATCTTTCTCCTGAAAGAAGTGGTTGAGGAACTCTTGGAGTGTGATGGGAGTCCGCACCTTTTGATTGTACTCCTCCAGCTCATCAATCTGTTTCTGTAAGTCTGTGCGCTTCTTGCCAGGCTTCACGGGCTTCTTAGCTTTCTTCTTCTTTTTCTTTGAAGATTTCGACGGCTGGTTATGAGTGCTCGGGCCATCACCACAGATCTTCGGAGTTGGGCGCGGCTTCAGCATTCCTTCAATGATCTGGGGTTTCAGCGGGTTCTTCCACCTGATCGTCGGGCATGTTTTAAGATCGTTCAGCATCCTCTTGGTTTTTGCTGAAAGCACGATTTCCCATGGAGCTTCTTCAATGAAAGAACAAGTTGCCCCCGGTGTGTCCGTCTTCTTAGCAGTGTGAGGTTGTGGCGGGTTCACCTTCCACTTCTCGGACAGCGCAAACTTGCCCTGTAGGTATTGATCTTCAATCCATCCTTTGAAGACGAAGCAATCCTCAATCGGATGGCTTACCGTTTGATGGTAAGGGCAGTAGTTGGGGTTATTCACCTCACTGGGTTGCGGCGGTCGCCTTGGGTTTGGCAAGTTGATAAGCCTGTTGTGTATTGCCAGCTCGAATAGCCTCTTCGTCTTATCCCGCGGGAATGAGTAGGGGCGCTTCATTTTCTCATTATAATACCGCCGTCTTTCTTCCAGCTGATCCGCCAGCTTTGGGGCATTGGGTTGCTGCTGAGCTTTCTCAACGAAGGTTTCCTTCCCTTTACCCTTGTCATTCCGAGGTTCTGGCTTCTTGGGAGACGGTCTGTGACCCATCTGGTCCATCTGGGCCAACTTGTCGATCAAAGCCTGGAACGTGGTTGGCTTAAAAAACATCATGAACTTTGAGATAGTTGCATGAGGATCTAGGGTACCCACGAACATGCCCACTGCGGGCGCCTCCTCAATGCGTTGTTCGCATTTCGACCACAAGTTTCGCCAGCGTATAGCGTACTGGACCCACGTCTCACCTGGTTTCACCCTGGCATTAATCAATGTCGTTATTGGGGTACGTTCGCTGGCGCTCGCGAATCGCTGAGTGAATAGCAACTCCATTTCCGCAAATGTTTTAATAGATTCGTTTGGGAGCTCAGAGTACTACTCGAACGCCGTTTCTGACAAGCTACCGACGAACTGGCGAAGCAACAATTTATCATCACCGCCGGTGTTTCCGCAAAGCGCCCTGAACTGGGCAACATGCTGGTGGGGATTGCCCGTCCCCTTATAGACATGAAATTTTGGTATTTTATAGCCCGGCGGGTACTTGATCTGATCATACCAGCTCGGATATGGTCGCCCTGTTCTGACAACTTGACCAGCTGCCTCAGTCGCCTGGTGAACCCGTATCTGCTGAGCTATATATTCGTCTAGGTCAGCTTTGGAGATTGTCTCCACCTTGGCTGTTGACAGAGCGGGTGGAGATTTGACGTTTCTCCCATGTTGTCTTCAAGAACGATTGGAGGATCTTCAGCAGGAGACTCTTGTTGGATCATCATTCCCACCATGTCCTGGAACAGGAGGGCCATTCGTTGTATATTGGTTGCTTGTTCGGCAGCCTCTTTATCCTTCTTCTCCAATATCATGCGAAGGAATTCAGCGTTAGTTTATTGCTCCTGGCGTTGATCAGGTGACGCTTCGGGGCTTTCTTTTGGCCCAGTGAGTGCGGACATCGCGTTCACCATTTCCTGGAGCTTCTGCTGTTGCTCCTGAGCTTTGGTCACTGACCGTGTAAGCGGTCTATGACCCGTGGATGTACGGCTGTCCTCCTTTCCTAAAGCCATGTATACCGTATGCACCATCATGCCCCCAGACTTAGGGCGTTTAGGCTTATTGTCCTTGACATTTGCCGCAGGAGTGGGGACTCTATCCGGCCTTCTTCTCTTTTGAGTAGTCGACGTGGAGGGAGCCGTTGCAGCGGGCATCCAAGCGGTTGTCGTCCATTGTTGTTTGACATGACGATTCTTTTCTTCCTGCACCTTCGCCCTTTTCTGTTGACGAGAGTGATCTTGGTCAATTACCGAGTCTTGAACCTTCCTCCAGACTTTATAAATTTTGGAGGACAGCCGTTGAGGAGGCTGCTCCGGCTTTGTCTCTATAACATTCTTCACAGGTGGAGGGGATCTTCTGAGAACCACAGTTGGCGAATTTCTGCGTACCCTGTTTAATAGCTCGAAGCTGTTCCCGGTTGGAACAGCAGCCTCAATTTCCACCGTTGGAGCTGGTGGAGTTAGTCCGGAAGGGGAGTTGCCCCCAGTCTTCCTTATCCGGTGCCAGTAGCGACGTCGGGCATGACGGGTTGTTGGGATTGATTCAGCGACAGTTTCGTCGTACCCCCTGTTCTGGGGAGGGGCTGCTACCTGTGTCAGCCTCTTGAAGACTGACGTTCGTTGAGCAGCTACGTCCATCCGGTCAAAAACAGATTTCTGAGCGGGAGGGGAACGGGGTTAGTCAGTCTCGCGAAGACCGACCCTCTGGGAGGAGAAGCCGCCTTGACGACTTCGGGAGCAGCTGTCTTCTTCGGGATGACCACCTCAGGTATCATGGGCCTTTTAGCGGGCCCTTTGGAGTTCAGGCTCGGTCTGGTGAAAACCGAGGAGTTGGACGACCCGCTGAAAGGGGCCGTGGGAGTAGCAAGTCGATCAAAGACCGACTTCTTTGACGCTCCCGGTATGGGCATTAGGATGTTAATGTTCACCGGCGGGAGCATGGTCCCAAAGAATAGACCGGTGGTAGCTTGAGTCACTTGCTCCACAGGCATAGTGAATAGGGAAGCAGCCTGCGGTCCATATGCTGCACCTCCAGGTGAGGCGGAGCGTCGGTTGCATTTGCAGTTGGAGCAATTCGAGCAGTTGCCAGCCATTGATCCTTTTGCTTTCTGCAGCAAACGAAACACCAAGTCTTAGTACTTCGAAACCCAAGGGCAACCATTAGAAAACCGCGATTGGTTCGCGAATCACGACACACGAAGTGTGGAGTGGAAAGAGGAAAAGGTCCTACTGGGCGTGCCAGAATCTGTTCCCCTCCGAATGGAGGCCAAGACGTGGACTGTCTTGCCTGAGATTCGGGGCAGATGCTAATTGGTGCTATCCATTTACCTCTCCGAAGATGCCAAGTTGATTTATGGCACCGTGTATCGAAGGTTTAAACGGATGCGTCCGATGTAGCAGACTTCGTCAGATTCCCCCTAGCTTGAGGGGGTTTTGATTGTGGGGACGCTCTTCCCTGCAGGCATAAGCCCCTGCAGTTAATTACGCTACCGCATTGCGGTAACAACTTTCTCCTTCTCCAGATGATCACTTCGTGTCGTGTGTGTTTGATTCGTGTTCGGTTGCCCGTGGATTGTATACGGAGACTGAGTTATGTCGTCGCCCGTAGGGCGTGGACTAGTCCAAATCCGTATTATCTTAGATTTGGGTTTGGGGGTTGTGTTTAAGGATACGTTAGCCTCGTTTGAGACTAAGATCGACTTAAACGTTTGTTAAGGATACGATAGTCTAGTTTTAGACTAAGATCAACTTAACGGGATCGTTTAGATCCGACAAGAGAGCGATTAGGGGAGCCCTGTTGTTTAGTTTAGCGACATTGCGGTCAATAGGTAGTTTAAGGACATTGCGGTCCAATGTTAGTTTTAAGACATTACGGTCAAGGTTAAGGACGTCGTAGTCCGTGGATTTAAGGACTCCACAGTCCGATGTTAGTTTTAAGACATCACAGTCAAGGTTAAGGACGTCATAGTCCGTTGTTAGTTTTAAGACATTCCGGTCAAGGTTAAGGACCTCGTAGTCCATGGGTTTAAGGACCCCACAGTCCGGCATTTAGTTTTAAGACATTACGGTCAAGGTTAAGGACCTCATAGTCCATGAGTTTAAAGACCCCACAGTCCGTATCGATGTGTGGTCATCGGGTCCCGTCACCTCTTTGAAGACGTTGAGAAATTACAACGCCAAGTATCAAAGGAGTGAAGAGATGCACCCTTAAACCAAGGTAGATTAAGTGATCTGCAGTCCAATTTGGAAACTAAGATCAATTATTATATTATGAGCCCATTGGCCCAGTTGAGTTTGAATTGAGGACTTATAGCCAACTTGGGCTAAGTCCAATCATGTTTGGGATATTGGCCCTCTGTTGGTTCATTAAAGGAGAGGCTTTGCCTCTGGAAACTTAGCCAATTGGGCTAAAGCTAGTGTTAAACACTAGAGACCAACAGTGTTGAACACTGGGAATAAGATTAACAAGTTAGTGTTAAACACTAAAAGATAATCAGTGTTGAACACTGGGAACAGAGTTTTCAAATTAGTGTTAAACACTAAGAAAATCAGTGTTAAACACTGGGGACAAAATCTCCAGACTAGTGTTAAACACTAAGGAGAGAGGGGTCACGTGCGGACACGTGAGAGCGCCCTGATTCCCCTTATTTTATTCAGTCAAAAGTCTTGAATACTTTGAAGTATCACGTGCTATCACTTGATGGGAATTTAGGCGTTTATCTGTTATAGTTTCAGCCAAGGGGTCACGTGGTAGCACGTGAGAGCGCCATGCTTCCCTTTATTTTGTTCTACAGATAAGTGTTTGACACTTTTAATTCTGAAAGCCATCACGTATGGGCACGCGATGGGGGCTTACTCTTTGATCTGTTAGAATGTTCATTAGGGGTCACGTGTCGACACGTGAGGGCGCCCTAGAGCTCTTTTCTGTTTCTTTTTCTCTTGTGTGCTAGAGATCACGTGGGGCACGTGAGGCATTGCCTTAGAGTTCTCTTTTATAGATCTTCGCAGGAGTCACGTGGTAACACGTGACGTGTTGCTTCAAAGTTCTTTTCTGTGGGTCTTTGCAGGGGTCACGTGGTAGCACGTGACTCTGGTTCTTTGCTTGTTTTAAAGATCTGTTCATCTTTTAAGAATTAATTTCTTCATATGGTTAAACCCTAACAACAAACTTTAGAGGAATTAAATTCCTGTTTTCTTCTGAAGAATTATATTCTTAAATAGGGTTAAACCCTAATTTCTTTTCTTAAGGGAATTAAATTCCTGTGAGTTTGAGAGAATTATGTTCTCAATTAGGGTTAAACCCAAGTTCTGTTCATTTTGAAGGAATTAAATTCCTATAACATAGGGTTAAACCCTAATTTTATCTCAAAGGAATTGAATTCCTATCATTTTGTGAGAATTAAATTCTCAAAACTCAGTTCCTCCTCTGTGTTTTAGATCTGCATGGCAGGATCTCAACCCACTGAGAATTAAATTCTCAATTTATGAGGAGATGTGCACTTTACAGATCCTCCACCAAAGAAAGAACTAAGTTCTTTTCTTTATATAAGAGTTAAACTCTTTTGAGAATTAAATTATCTTTTTAAGCCTCCCTTTTCTTTTCTTACCTAAGGTTTTCCTTTTGCAGAGAATCAAAGGCTCTATATCTCTCTCTCTGTGTATCAAAAGAAAAGGTCCAAAGGTCCTTTCTCTTCTTTTTTTGGCTCCTATTTATAGGAGAAGGAAAAGAATCAATCTGTTTGGTAAATCTTTCATTGAAAGATTTGATTTGTTCATTGAGAGATTTGATTTATCTTCATCATTAATCTGGGCCTTTAGATTATTAGGTGAATTTTATTGACCATTGGATTTTAAATCCAAAGATATCTCTTTGTTATTTCGGTTAGATTTAGGGGGAAATCTTTCTAAGTCCAAGATTTTTCCATAAATTGGTGATATTTAATCACCTTTAAATTTTTAATCCAACGGTTTCAGATAATCCTTCTTCATTTTGGAAAGATTTGAAAGATTTATCCTCAGAATTTAATTCTGTTAAAGAATAAGGCTCTTAATGCCGGTCACGTGTGGCCACGTGACCTCTAGTCACGTGTAGGCACGTGACCCGTGGTCACGTGTAGGCACGTGACCTCTGGAATGGGCTTCTCTTCTTCTGCGCTCTGTTCTCTGGCCTCTGCTTAACCATCACGTGCCAACACGTGACCATTGGTCACGTGTGAGCACGCGATGCCTCTTCTGGGGCTTTTTCTTGATTTTTAATCAAGGGATGGATGTTCTTTTTGCCGCTGCTTTAAGCGTCACGTGACAACTGGTCACGTGTGAGCACGTGATGCCTCTTCTGAAGCTTCTCCTGATTTTTAATCAGGGAACAGTGAATATATACCTAGCTTGAATAGTTCAAGATATTTTAGTGTAAAGTTTGACTTGTATTGATACTTGATGGTATTTTCATGAAAATTGCAATTCTTTTATTTTGTTTACAAAACATGGAATTTAAAAATATCTTTAAAATATGTGGTTTGATAATATTTATATAGTTATTAAAAATAACTTTTTATTATTAAATAGAAATCCTCGTTTTTCTTAAAAATTGTATTAAAATTCTATCGAGATCGTATGCTCCGTGAGGAGGTCTGCATCTCGCTCTACTAGTCCCAAGGATGTGCGATAATCCGCACCATCCAATAGCGGGTTCCCCAAAATGGGTTGTAGAGACACAATCGCAAAGAATTAAGTAATACAATTTTAAAAAATTCAGGTTTTTAATAGTTTAAGGTATTTTGATGAAAAGTCGTATTTTGCCACAAAAATATTGTTCAAGAGAATAGTGTTATGTCCAGATGTGTGTATGTGAGAGGTAGGTCATTACCTTGTGAGGTTTTCTAAAGGTATGCTAAGAAAAATAATTAAAAGATGTCGTATGTAAATTTCATTGTATTTAAACGTAAAAGCTTAATTAAAGTTATTTAACATAGAGTTTTAGAGTGTAATTGGTTTCTAAACATTAGTTAAATGATTACAAGTAATGTATATACATGAGTACAAGTGATTCTTAAGAAGAATTGTGGTTTTCAAAGGTTTTAGAAACAAATGTCGGTATAACTCCACTTACTGACATGTTTTGAAAAAGATAAGTTTTATAGTAGAGAGAGAAGAAGAGATATGGGACTTACTGGTTAAAAGAATAGAGGGGAGGTAGAGGAAGAGAAAGGCAGCCTTCGTGTAGTAGCGGGGTCGCCGGAATCGTCTCGAATCCTCGCCGGAAATTGACCTTGGGCTAACTCCACTTGTACTCTTCTTAGACTTAGAAATTTTTGAGAATTGCAATAGGTTTCAGAATGAAGAGGGCTCGGGTATGGGGTTGTATTTATAGGATGAAATTAGGGTTTAGGAATTGAAGAAAGAATTAAAAAATATTAAAAATTGGAATTAAAGCTAAATTTTATTTCTCTGGATAATTGCAAGGAAAATAAACATAACAGGGGAAGTGGGGTAGGCCAAGGGGTTTAGTGGGCAAAACACGGGGACCATCCCCTACGGGGGGCCCGGCGGTGTCGGTCTGGGGCCCGATCTCGCCGGCCAAATATTGGAGTTGGGTCATTGGATCTTTGCCATGTGTCCCTCTCTATTTATACAATATTTTGCACATGTTTGATTTTTCAGGCTTTTCATTTTTACGTGTATTGCACGTGTAAACTTTTGGGCTTCTAAAAAGTTTAAAAGAAAAATTAGTAAAAATAATATATGGCTGATAGGATTCGAACATAGGGGCTATGTTACAGCAGTGCAAGGCTTTACCAATGAGCTACAAGTTATTTATTGTTGTTCTTAAACAATAATAACTTTTAAATTGTGCTAAGGCTTGCAAACTCCTTTCTGTACTTTAAGAATAAAAGAATTTTTGTACAGAAAATTTAGGGTCGTTACATTCTACCCTCCTTATAAAAATTCCGTCCTCGAAATTTATAGAAAGAAGTTGTAACAGATTCAAGAGAAATTTTGATGACAACGGAGAGGAAAGAATTACTGGTATGGTACCGAAAGTGGAAGAAAATGTTTGAAAGAACGAAAAGATGCAAGAGTTTGAAAGGGCTGAAAAGATGGGAATGGTATGAGTTATCAAGGAGATAGGATCGATAATTATATGATAGAACATAGCTGAATTAGGAGGAAGAGAATCAAAAGAAGAATTTTAAGTCACTAAAGCAGAGTACCGCATTGTAATTATGCTGCAGTTCATAATTACAATCACATAACTCCATTTAAATCACCCAAATCCTACCATCAGAGTCAAGGTAATAAGGTTTAAGAAACAATCGAAGAAAGATCAAGAGTTTGTAGTTTCATGTCACATTGAGACAAGATTATCCGAGAAAACAAGAAAAGATTCAAAAGAATGCAATCATGTTGTAGGCGTTACAGACTATTTTTGATGTAGAGGCCGTTGTCGGAATTGGTTGGCCTGATTTGTTTTGGGGAGGTTCCAATTTGTCCGGCGGGACTTTTGAGCTTGGAAGCGCTTCCGAATGGGACTTTACTTTGATTTGTCTGATTCCTTCCTTGTTTGGCGGGACCCTTGAATTCGAGGCATTACAGCATGGGATTTGGAATTTGGATTTTTTTTAGTATCAGCATCGCTACACTGGAATGTGGTACCAGGAGCGAATCATCATTTGCCGTGAGAGAATTTAGGGATTTTGGTTTGGTATCAGCATCACTACACTGGAATGTGGTACTGGGAGAGAATCATTATTTGCCATGAGGGGATTTCCCTCGTTCCCAGTTTAACGACTTAATGGTCATCTGTTCCCATTTTAACGACTTAGGGATCTATTGGATCGATTTGGAATTTTGGGGTTGGGGTCGGCATCAACGTTGCTAACACTGAAGCACAGGTGGCAGGAGCAATTCATCATTTGCCTTTGCCTGTTGGGGAGCGATGGCTTAGGAGACAGGTTTAGGTCCCTATCACCTAAGACTTTTTAATTTCATGAGCCGTAAGGGTCCCATAAAAGCATTTTCTCCCAACGAGTCGAAACGATCCCGTAGGTATATTTTCTCCTTAAGAGTCGTGAGGACCCCCAAGTGTGTTTTTCCTTTGTGAGTCGTAAGGATTCTACGAAGGTGTTTTCTTACGAGTCGAGAGGATCTCATAAGTTTTGCTCTCCTCATGTATCGTGAGGACACATGAGTGGGTCTTCCCAAATGGAGCATAATTCCGATGGCGGAGACCGGACGCGTGACTGGTGATTGCGGTGGGGTATAGGTGTGATGAAGATTATTTGAGCCCGTGGATTGTATACGGTATTCAATTTGGGGACTGGCCGTAGGGCTGAGAGAATTTTGGTTGGCATCTGCATCGCTACACTGGAATATGGCACTAGGAGCGACTCATCATTCACTGTTTGGGGATTTGGATTTTGGTTGGCGTCTGCATCGCTGCATTGGAATATGGTACCAGGAGCGACTCATCATTCGCTGTTTGGAGGATTTTTTTACCGCAATTGCTTTATCATTTCAGCTTTTTTTATCACAAAGGTCGCGATTGCTCTATCATTTCGGCTATTTATTCGCGGTTTGCCCCATCATTTCGGCTGCTTATTTTTATTTTACTCGCTAATTTTTATTGCGAGTTGCCCCATCATTTCGGCTTTTTTTATTTACACATTTTATATCCCCAGTTTAACAACTTAGAGGTCAATTGTTCCCAGTTTAACGACGTGGTGGTCGACTATTCCCAGTTTAACGACGTGGTGGTCATCTGTTGGAGCCCGGGCTCGATTCTGCAGGAACCATGGACTCCTTTGGCTTAATTTCATAAGCATGATTTCCGTCATCTAGAATGAGCCGGTGTTTGATAGCAACAACCACGTCATCGTCATGACTATAAGGCGTAAGATGACTTGGTACTCTCGGATCCATCATATGGACCGTATAGGTTATATACCCGTCTACCGCTTCTTCATTGGTAATGTTGCTCGTTTGGCTCTTAGCTTGTTACCTTGGTCCGCTCTTTTCAGATAAAGGTAGATGTCTAAGAGAATTAGGTTCCCAAAGGACTTTGGTCTCCATTTGTATGAAATTGACGGTCGCAGCTTGACTGTTCGCTAACACGCCTTTAGACAGTTCTATCTCTCCTGCCTTGTATTGCTTTTCGACCCAATCTTTAAAGACAAAGCAATCTTCAATAGCATGACCTATCACTTTGTGATAGGGGCAATATTTAGGGTCGTCGGTCATATTCGCTTTTTGAGGTCTTTTTGATTCTGGCAATTGTAGACCGTTTCTTAGGCCATCTTTGAATATTTTACGAATTTTGTCCCTTCTGAAGGAATAGACCTTATCCAGCTTCTCTTTCAATGGAGATGTTCCTCCCTCTCCAAACACTGGCTTCTGAGGCTGGTTGGCATTAAGCCTGCTCATTCCTCACTTATTTCGGTTAACCGAAGTGTTAAAAGATTCAGTATCGTCGGAATTTCCGTCTTTGCGATTATTGTCCTTTCGGTTTCTCCAGGACCTATTGTTATTTTGAGAATCAGAGGAGGACTCCTGCTTTGAGCGCTCCAACATCTGAACTTTCCTAGTCAGCTCTTGGAATGTTTTGAGACCCGCGGTGTATAGAAACGGGGCCATCCAATTGTTGAGATTTTCGACGAGGAGGTTGACAGATTGGTCCTGCTCTATTGACGGTTCACATTTGACAGAGAGATTACGCCATCGGGTTATAAAATCCATATTTCTTTCGTTGTTCTTTAGCTTGGTCCTTACGAGTTTGGCAATGATAATCTTATCGCTGACACTCATGAACCTTTGTCGGAACAAAGATTCCATTTGGACGAAACTAGTAAAGGAGCCATCTGGTATGCTCGCGTACCAGTCGAAAGAGACATCGTTTAACCTATTAACGAACCGGCAGAGGAGAAGCACATCATTGCCCCTAGTATTCCCGCATGAGACTTTAAAGTGGGCGATGTGCTGATTCGCATTTCCTGTCCCATCGAATCTTTCGAATTTGGGGATAACATAACCGCCAGGAAACTCTACCAGATCATACCGAGTAGGATATGGTCTCCCACTACTGCTGATATCTTTTTGCGCTTCGGCTTCGGCTACCAATGTTTTGACTTTGTTGACGACCAAATCCATGATTTGATCTTGCGTTGGCGGGTTGCTATCATCGGTAGTCATTACATTTCCCGAGATTTTCATGCGGCCGATTTTCATGAGGCTCACCCCCACCTTTTGATTTGAAGGAATAGACGTCGGCTGTCTCATGACACCATTTCCCGGTTCATGAGCAGAACCCTGCGCTTGATTGGACGGCTGAGATACAACTTTGGCCGTGAGCTGCATCACGACATTTGTAAAGTCGTCAATTTTGGAGTAAAGTTTGTCCATCTCCTTATCTTTACTTCTGAGCTGTTTTCGGAGCTCTTGGAGAAGTTGCTGCTCTCCGTTCTTGGGACGGAAGATTGGCTCCTATTCGCTTTCCTAGCCCGATTTCTCATGAACCGAGGGATCTATCTGCTTATCAGCCTCACTGGAAGGGTTCTCATTACCTTCCAGAGGAGGATGGTTTTGGAAAGTGGCAGATACATTCACACCAGATTGGATTTGAGATATGGTGGCCCCGTCCTTTCTTTTCTGCGCGTGCCCACCATGTAGACAATGTGGACCACAAATCCATCCATCTCTTTATCTTTGGCGGCTTATTTTTTGGACCATCGTCATGGCGCTTCCTCTTCTGGAAAGGACAGATGACTGAAGACGGTTGGTCTTACTGGGTCTTTGGGTGGCGCTGTCCGGATCGCAACTTTCTTAACTCTTGCGGTCATGACATTCTTCTGAACCAATTTCAGCAATTCAAAAGAGTTAGCGAGGTTCACAGCTGATTCAGCTATTGTTGCGGGGTAACCCTGTTCTTAGAACCTCATGAAGTTCAGCCTAGCAGGAGCCCAAGCCCTTTTATTGTCTCTGTATCTGAGTCTTTTCTGTCTTAGCTTCTCGATTTTGAGGGCTTGACGGGCATCCGTCATCCAGGAAGCCATCGTGAGTCGATTGACGAGGAGCTTAGAGAAGATACCCGATTGAGCAGTTGTCAGGGGCACCGCTGGAGTTTGCCCAAGATGCCTTATTAATTTGTTGGTGTTGATGGCCTTGCCCCCAGCTGGGGCCAAGGAAAGTCGTTCAAACACCGACTTGCGTTTGGGTAGTGGTGCCCTCGAGATCACCACATTTGGCTTCCTTCCTTTCGAGGTCGGTCTGTCTGTTACTGGAGCTTGAAGAGCAGGGATGGAGTTAGCTGGCACAAATAGAATAGAGCCAAATGGCAGTAGCGGCTCCTCCCACTGTTGCCCGAGACTGTCCGGGAGGACCGTCCAGGTGTCCATCTTTATCGTGTAGGAGACGGGAGCCGTGTTGAGAGCTAAGCTTGTCCTTAGAGACATTTTTGCGGCGTCCGAAGATTGCAATTTGAAACCATTTACCTGCACAAAGAAGCATGATTTCAGTACTTTAAATCAATGTATATGTTGATTGAGTTGGCATAAACGTTTAACCTGAAATATGGGAGGAAAGATAGGTCCCACCGGGCGTGCCAGAATCTGTAGGGTGTTTTTTGTCACCCTATTGAGATGGAAATACGCGTCGCTTGTCAGGTGCATTACATATTCCCCCTGCTTAGGGTAGGATGGGGTTTATTGATTGTGGGGATCCGAATCTCTGGTAGCCATGGACTAAGCTGTCGTTAATTAACCATCGTCTTTGAAGTAAGGGAACCTCCGATTGACGGGTCAACTAGTCATGCAAACTCAATATGCAGTGTGCGTTGTTCACCGCGAAAACAGAGACGAAACCGTGTAGGTCGTCTTGCCTGAATTTGGGGGCAGATGCTATTTGGTTTTATCCGTCCACCTCTCTGAAGATGCCAAATTGATTTATGGCACCATGTATCGAAGGTTTAGACGGATGCGGCCATTGTAGCAGACTTCGTCAGATTCCCCTTCATTGTGAGGGGTTTTTTATTCTGGGGGCGCTCTTCCCTGCAGGCGCAAGCCCCTGCAGTTAATTACGTTACCGTATCGCGGTAACCACTTTATCCTGCTCCAGAAGGTCACTTCGTGTCGTGTGTGTTTGTTTTATTTTTTTGGTTTCCCGTGGATTGTATACGGAGACTAATTTATGTTGTCGCCCGTAGGGCGGGGATTAGTCCAAATCCGTATTTTCTTAGATTTGGGTTTGGGTTGGTTTAAGGATCGTTAATCTCATTTTAGATTAAGATCAACTTAAATGTTTGTTAAGGATACGTTAGTCTAATTTTAGACTAAGATCTACTTAACAGGGTTTTGGGATCATTTAGATCCAACAAAAGAGCATTTGGGCTCTATTGTTTTAGTTTAGGGACGTTACGGTCCATTGGGTTTAAGGACATCGTAGTCCATGAGTTTAAGGACCTCATAGTCCGTAAGGTTTAAAGACATCATAGTCTGTAATGTTTAAAGACATCATAGTCTGGTTTAAAGACATCGTGGTCTGTAATTTTTAAAGACATCATAGTCTGGTTTAAAGACATCATAGTCTGTAGGGTTCCGATTTAACTAGTTTGGGAATGCGCCAAAAGTTATTTGTTATTAGGACCTTCCACCTCTCTGAAGACGTTGAAGAATTACAACGACATGTATCAGATGTGTGGAGAGATGTACCCTTGAACCAAATGCCAGATTGAGAAGGAATGGGATGAACATTACTCTGAATGCCATCTGAAATCAATTTTGAAAGACCTAGGTATAATTGGAACTCAGGTGTTCACTTTGGGAGACTTGGTTGATTTGGGCTAAGGTTAGCCTCTCGTAGTGTTAAACACTAGTGTTTGCTTAACGCCCATGTGCTCCCACGTGAGGCGATTAAAGTAGTGTTAAACACTGAGAATTGAGGCGCTCACGTAGGGTCACGTGAGGTGCTTGAAGTAGTGTTAAACACTGAGAATTGAGGCACTCACGTGGGGTCACGTGAGGCACTTGAAGTAGTGTTAAACACTGAGAATTGAGGTGCTCACATGGGGTCACGTGAGGCGCTTAGAGTTGGGCGCTGCCTCTTTGGCTTTATTCCCTTGTTCCTTTTATGAATGCTAAGCCCCATTGGGGATCACGTGCTTTCACGTGAGGCACCCCCAAAATGGGAACTCTCTTGGGTTTATTCCATTTTTCTTTTTGAAAGTGCTAAGCACTATTAGGGGGTCACGTGGGATCACGTGAGGTGCCAAAAAAGTGGTAACTGTCTTTGGGTTTATACCCTTTTTTCTTTTAGAAGTGCTAAGCACTTCTCAGGGGTCACGTGGGGTCACGTGAGGCGCCCCAAAAATAGGGTTTATTCCCTTTTCTCTTGTAATTGCTGAGCGCTCGCTTTAGAGGGTCACGTGGGAGCGCGTGATTCAGTCTCAGTCATTCTTTTTGTTCATCAGAGGTGCTCACGTGGGAACGCGTGAGCTTTGTTATGTAGCGTTGAACGCTAATGAATCACCAGGCCATTCTTCTATGGTTCTGAGGAATCAAGTTTTCCTTTTGTTCTTTGCAGGGATTAAATTCTTTTTTAAAGGGTTAAACCCTAGTTTCAGAGGAATTAAATTCTTATATGTTTTGTATGAGTTATACTCTTTTGGATTCAGTTCTTTCCCCTAAGTTTTGAATCTGCATGACAGAATCTCCCCGATGAGAATTAAATTCTCAACTTGTAGGGAGATCTGCTTCGGGAGATCTTAACCAGAGGAAGAACTAAGTTCTTTAAGAAGAGTTAAACTCTTGGTTTGAGAATTAAATTCTCTTTTTGTGGGAGCTTTTGGGAGGGGTTTCTCTTCTTTAGAGAATTAAATTCTCTCTCTATTTTTCTTCCTCTCTCCTTCTGTGTATGTTTCTCCTCTTCTTCTCGCTCCTATTTAAATGAGAAGAAAAAGAATCAATTTGTTAAGAGAATCCCTCACTGAGAGATCATGATTGATTTCATGATTTTCTAGATCAATCATTGAATTTTATTCACCGTTGGATTTTTAATCCAAAGGCTCTCTGTTTAACGGAGAAGATTTCTTATTTGTTTAACAAGATTATGAATATCTTGTTAGTTTTAACAAGATTAGAATTTTATTCTATCAAATCTTTTTTAGTTTAACAAGATCAGAAAGATATTTTCTTAATATGGATATTTTGTTAACATAGAATTTTATTCTTGTTATAAGATTAGGAAAATATTTTCCTATAATAGATTTTTATTCTATCAAATGATCACCATTGGATTTTTGATCCAAAAATCCTCTGTTTAGCAGAGAAGATCTTTCTAGTTTAAGGAAGATCAAGAAAATATTTCCCAAATAGAATTTAATTCTAAAATTTGATAGGAACATTTTAAATTAGGGTGCTCACATGCTTTACATGTGATTGGAAAAAGCACTAACATGTTTAACACGTGACCCCTAGTGTGGATTTTAGCCTGTTTATATTCAGCGCGCTCACGTGTTTAACACGTGAAGTATGTTTGGCCCTTGGTTATTTATGTTCAGCGCTTATATGCTTTGCATATGAGCGCTCATGTGTTTTACACGTGAGGCCTATTTGGCCTTTAATTGTTTTATTTTCAGCGCCCATATGCTTTGCATATGAGCGCCCACATGTTTAACACGTGAGGCCAAATTTTGAGGACTCTCCCCTTTTTTATAAGGGAACAAGTAGCTCTTGGCCGAAAATTTTGGCGGGAACAAATGCCCCCCACTACTTTGCCTACGTAAGCATGTATGTGGGTGAAGTAGTGCAAAGTAATGTATGACCATAGAATTGATGGCTTGGAGACAAGTTTGGGGTCCTTGTAGCCTAAAGACTTTTTCCATCTTCATGAGCCGTAAGGGTCTCAAGAAGGTTTTTTCTCTCTGCAAGTCGAGAAGATCTCGTAGGTGCAAATTCTTCCTAGAAATCGTGAGGATTTCTAAGTATTCATCACCTTCGTGAGTCGTAAGGATCTCACTCGGGTATTTTCCTTACGAATCGTGAGGATCCGTAAGTAGCTTCTTTATTTCATTGGCGAATGTGGCTTTGGTAAATGTGGCCCATAGATAGTCCACCTTGACCTCCTTATAGGGCAGCGATGGCTTAGGAAACAGGTTCAGGTCTGCTGCCTAAGACTTTTCAACTTTATGAGCCATGAGGGTCTCATAAAGACTTTTCTCCCTACGAGTCGAGAGGATCTTGTAGGCGTAATTTCTCCTTAGGGGTCGTGAGGACTCCTAAGTGCGTTCTCCCTTGAGAGTCGTAAGGACCTCTCAGGAGAATTTTTTCCTTTTACAAGTCGAAAGGACGTGTAAGTGGTTGTTTCCCTTCTTGTCGATGTTCTACTTCGGAGAGTGTGGCCCATATATAGTCCATCTTGACCTCTTTGCAGGGCAATGATGGATTAGGAGACAGGGTTAGGATATGTCGCTTAAGACTTTTCAACTTTATGAGCCATGAGGGTCTCATAAAGACTTCTCTCCCTACGAGTCGAGAGGATCCCGTAGGTGTATTTTCTCCTTAGGAGTCGTGAGGATTCCTAAGTGCGTTTTCTCTCGAGAGTCGTAAGGATCTCACAAGAGAATTTTCTCCCTTACAAGTCGAGTGGATTCGTAAGTGTTTGGTGAGTTGACTTGTTTCCGAGTCGAAACATTGCTTCGACGGGGAGGTCATTGGCTGACTTGCTTCGATTTCTGTGGTGTCTGGATTCACTTGGTCTGCTTTTTGCGGTGTCTGTATTGACTTGCTCCGCTTTCTGCGGTGTCTAGATTGACTTGCTCCGCTTTCTGCGGTGTCAGGATTGACTTGCTCCGCTTTTTGCGGTGTCTGGGTTGACTTGCTCCGCTTTCTGCGGTGTCAGGGTTGACTTGGTTCTCTTTCTGCGGTCTCAGGATTGACGTGCTCCGCTTTCTGCGGTCTTAGGGTTGACGTACTCCGCTTTCTGTGGTGTCAGGGTTGACGTACTCCGCTTTCTGTGGTGTCAGGGTTGACGTATTTTCGAGACGGGGTCATTGGATGACGTGTTTTCGCGACAGGGTCATTGGGTGACGTATTTCCGAGACGGGGTCATTTGCTGACGTATTTCCGCGACGGGGTCATTTGCTGACGTATTTCCGAGACGGGGTCATTGGATGACGTATTTCCGCGACGGGGTCATTTGCTGACGTGTTTCCGAGACGGGGTCATTTGCTGACGTATTTCCGAGACGGGGTCATTTGCTGACGTATTTCCAAGACGGGGTTATTGGATGACGTATTTCCGAGACGGAGTCATTTGCTGACGTATTTCCGCGACGAGGTCCTTTGCTGACGTATTTCCGCGATGGGGTCATTGGTTGACGTATTTCCGAGACGGGGTCATGTGCTGACGTGTTTCCGAGACGGGGTCATATGCTGACATGTTTCCGAGACGGGGTTATTGGATGACGTATTTCCGTGACGGGGTCATTTGCTGACGTATTTCCGAGACGGGGTCATTGGATGACGTATTTCCGAGACGGGGTCATTGGATGACGTATTTCCGTGACGGGGTCATTGGCTGACGTATTTCCGAGACGGGGTCATTTGATGACGTATTTCCGAGACGGGGTCATCTGATGACGTATTTCCGTGACGGGGTCGTTTGCTGACGTATTTCTGCGACGCGGTCATCGGCTGATGCATTTCCGCGACGGGGTCATTGGATGACGTATTTCCGCGACGGGGTCATTGGATGACGTATTTCCGAGACGGGGTCATTTGCTGACGTATTTGTTCTCCGCCGAACACAGAGACGAGACCGCGTAGGTTCGTCTTGCCTGAATTTTGAGGGCAGATGCTATTTGGTGCTATCCGTTCACCTCTCCGAAGATACCAAGTTGATTTATGGCACCGTATATCGAAGGTTTAGATGGATGCGGCCGATGTAGCAGACTTCGTCAGATTCCCCCTCGTTGAGGGGTTTTTGATTGTGGGAACGCTCTTCCCTGCAGGCACAAGCCCCTGCAGTTAATTACGCTACCGCATCACGGTAACCACTTTCTCCTTCTCCAGATGGTCACTTCGTGTCGTGGGTGTTTGTTTTGTTTTTGGTTGCCCGTGGATTGTATACGGAGACTAATTTATGTTGTCGTCCGTAGGGCGTGGATTAATCCAAATCCGTATCTTCTTACATTTGGGTTTGGGGTTGGGTTTAAGGATACGTTAGTCTCATTTGAGACTAAGATCAACTTAAACGTTTGTTAAGGATAAGTTAGTCTAGTTTTAAACTAAGATCAACTTAACGGGATCGTTTAGAACCAACAAAAGAGCATTTGGGCTCTATTGTTTAGTTTAGAGACTTTGCGGTCCATAATTAGTTTAAGGACATTACGGTCCAGTTTAAAGACGTCATGGTCTATAAAGTTTAGAGACATCATAGTCTATGGGTTTAAGGACCCCACATTCCAGTTTAAAGACGTCATAGTCTATGGAATGTATGGTTGTCGGGACCCGTCACCTCTCTGAAGACGTTGAAGGATTACAACGACAAATATTAGAGGAGTGAAGAGATGTACCCTTGAACCGATATTGGTTGGGATCTATAGTCCAATTTGGGGACTAAGATCAAAGATTTATGAGGATATGGGCTCAATTAATCTGAATGAGGGATTTATGGCCAACTTGGGCTCGGCCCATTCAGTTAAAATGTTAAACATTTGACAATGCTGAGCATTAATTTGGGTTCTGAAAATGATTTTTTGTCTTTTATTGAATGCTGAGCATTCCTCATAACTCTGGGCTTTATTTGTAGAACAATTTATGTTCTTTTAGCGCATAAGTGGGGAGCACGTGGCGCTCTTGGCACTTGGCGCCAATCAAAGAGCGCTAGTTTATGAGCGCATTGCGCTTCTGCTGAGTAGCGCCCACGTGAGGAGCACGTGGTGCGCTTGGCGCTAAGTGCCAGATGATGGACGCATTGTGCCAGTTTATGAGCGCAGAGCGCTATTTTATGAGCGCAAAGCGCTATTTGTTCAGTGGCGCACACGAGGGGAGCATGTGGTGCGCTTGGCGCCAGTCAAAGAGCGCAGTGCGCTATATTTGGAGCGCTAAGGCTCTGCAGCGCATTGCGCTAGTCTTGAGCGCTGAGGCGCTTCTTCTTAGTAGCGCACACGTGAGGGGCACGTGATGCGCTTGGCGCTGTGCGCCAGTCCAAGAGCGCAAAGCGCTATTTTATGAGCGCAAAGCGTTAACTGGTCAACTTCATGATGCGAGAAATAAATTCTCGTTTATTAGAGACTTTGTCTCAAGATTCTAAGAACAAAAGTTCTTACTTTATAGGAGATGCTTCAATCTCTTATATTGATGAAAGGCTTTGCCTTTATGGATCTGTGATTCTTAAGACAATTGAATTATTCTCACCCCTTTTTTATAATAAGATGTTCATGATCTTTTTGTATAAAAGACCTTAGTCTTATAGATCTGTGATCTGTGAGAAGAATTATGTTCTTCTTTTTATTTTATGATGAGATCCTTTGATCTCTTTGTGAAAGACCTTGGTCTTGTAGATCTATGATCTTAAAAAAAGAAGTGAATTCTTCTTTGTATATGAGACGATTTCGTCTTTCTGTTCTTTTTACCTTGAAAAAAGTTGTTCTTCTACCGAGAGCTTGGCTCTTCTTTCTGAGATTTTTCGAAGTTTATGGGGGGGTTCCTCTATATGAGACTTGAAGTCTTGGGCCCTTTATATAGTGAGGGTTGATCAGTTCAATCAGTTGAAGAGATCTTCTCTTTAATTGATTTGGGGATGTTTCCCCCGTTGGATATTTGATCCAAGGGCTTCTGATTTACAGAAGGCAATCTTCTTGTTTTTAACAAGATTGGGGAATTTTCTCTAAACAGAATTTATTCTGTGTTTTTGGTAATTTTTAATCACCGTTGGATCATTGATCCAACGGTGCTCTGATTTACAGAGCACAATCTTTTTGTTTGGAAAGATTTTGAGGAATCTTTCCTAAACAGAATTTTATTCTGGTTAATTGATGTTTTATCATCTTTATTAGATCTTTGATCTGACGGTGGGGAGCTTTTAGTTCCAGCGCTAGCACTCATGTGGTGCGCTGCTTAGAGCGCAGCGCATCTAGCGCTAGCGCATACGTGCTTTGCACACGGTGCACTGCTTAGAGCACAGCGCACCTAGCGCTAGCGCACTCGTGCTTTGCACGTGAGCGCTGCTTCAGAGGCTGGCGCTGCTATGAAGCGGCACATCATTTCAAATTTTGAAATTTGAAATGAGCTTTGCTCTGATTGGGGAAACAAATGCCCCCCCACCGTTGCGCTTACGTGGCCCATACGTGAGTGCAGCGGTGGCGACATCTCCGCCGTTGGATCAACTTAGAAGTTGAAACGGCACTCAGTGCCTATAAATAGGGCCTTTGGCTCTTGAGATGGCTTCTGTTAATCTTCCTTCTTATTTTCTAAGAATCATTTCTCCTTCAGAGCATAGCTCTTGTCTTGAGATCTTTCTTAAGAGTCGAAACTCTGTCAAATTTTTGGTGAGATTCGAACCCATTACCAGAGCTTCGCTATATTTAGATCATAGATCCTTAAAATATTTTAGGGTTTCTTGACCCATTAATTAAAAAACAGAGCTTTGCTCTTTTTAGATCATAGATCTAAAAAAGAAATTCTTTTTAGGGTTTTTTGTTAACAGGGCTTTGCTCTCTTGAAATTATAGAACCGTTAGAGTTCATCTCACAGATCTAAAAGATCTCAGAGTTCTTAACTCAATAAAGATTTGCTTTAAGTTTCTTTCTGATGGGTTATTCCATCATTTTTACAGAGCATAGCTCATAGAATTTTCTTGAGCAATTTTTATTCCTTTCATTATTAGAGCTGACAGATGTCACTCTGTTGTAGAGCGCTGCTCTCAATGGGAGATTTACTCCTTGGCCCGAGTGCTCTCATTAAATGAGAATCTTCTGAGGATTTCCTCACTTAATGAAAGTCTCATCAAATGATGAGACTGTTTTTTATTAATGATGAACTGTCATCAGATTGTGTGGGTCCCCTTTGGTCCCTTTTCACTGCATTGCAGTGCGATACGAATTTAAAGTACCTAGTGTCAGAATTTAAATTGTAGCACTGACGGTTGACTTTTGTTCCTTTTCGCGCAAGTGACATATCTTTCGATAGTTCTTTCCTATTTGTTCGTTCAGAGGGAGGATTCCTTAGAGCACCTGTGGACAGGGAAGTCTTAGCATTGATCAGATATCATGACCAGGAACATAAGAATCTTCATCTATGGGGAATATGGTACAATCAAATCGTTAGGGGTCGGCAGAACTTTTCGTGCGCGGTACCCTCAGAGCCCATCATGGCGATCCACTATGCCGACTCACCCCCGGTGAACTATACCGTGGAAGAAGTCAACTGGACTTCGGGAGGTCTTCTTCAGCCTGCTATGGCTTTGATACTCATTCAGCCTCGAATGGCTTTGGATACCCTGGGGCGACGTATCTGTCAAGGCGAGTCGCGTTCGTAGGGTTAACCATACATGATTGGCCTAACTCCTCGTCATCCGGCTGGGTATCTGCAATGGGCCCGCTATATTCTGTCAGCAAAGAAGTCGCAGCTGCTAAGGTTTGGGTTGTATCCCGCAATTTATGCTTCTCTTTTTCAGTATTCTACTCCTCCTGCCTGGTGGGTTAAGGCCTTTCTGGTGCAGTGGAATATTCCGACTCACACCTTCCTTCTGCTGGATCGAGAAGTATCAATCTCTTTAGAGGAGTTTGCAGAAGTTTCTGGCCTATCGGTTATAGGGGAGCATTATGAGGAACTGCTTCCTATGGATGAATACGTTTTTAGTGCCAAATCAGTGATGACAGGCCTTACCCCAGAGAACGCCATTCAACACCAATTTCCCGGTTTGATTAAAGTGCTGAATATTTATGAGGGCATTTTCCTCGAATCTGGGAGCCGTGGGGTTAATTTCACGAATTTCATCGCTTGTTTTCTCCACCCGGAAGTCCTTTCGAAGGAGGCCGCTAAATTCGCCAAACTTGATGATCCTTTCGTCTTAGGTTTGGGCAACCTGCCAACGGCGGAGGCAGATCAGAAGAGTTTCTTCCTCCCCAACACCCCGGTGGTCTCTTTTGCAGAGCTTGCAGCTTTCTTTTTGGGGTTTCTCGGGTTATGGCTGAGCTGGTTTGCGCTTCCGATGCACTCTCGCCGTATGAGGCCATCTGTCTTCTACCCAGCTCACCGTATGGTTATTGGGGTGAAAGTGGCTGTCGGGGTTGCTGGGTTAGCTCATTTGTATTACGGCCTCAGCCAAGCGGCGGATACCACTGAACCAGGAGTGCATCATGTAAACTTCTTGATGCATTACTTTATGTCATGGCTCGAGCTACATGTACTTGGTGTTTTCGGTATCCATAAAAGGCCTTCCTTCTACGACAGGTGTGGCTTCCCCCCGATCATGCGGCTAGTTGACACATCCATTGTAAATCCGACACCGCGGGAAGCTAGGGGTTTGCTCCTTCGTCCTTGCACGATTGGAGATGGCATGACCTTTACCGACAAGATTCTAACTATCGGCAAAGAGTCCGCAACAACGGTGCAGCCATTGCGGGACATTTTTAAAGACGGAGCCTCTGTCTTGAAAGCTCGGGAAATTCTCCATCTATACTCCATCAGGCCGGGCTCTCTCTTGTTTAGGCAGAATGATGTGACGTTGTTCATGAGGTACAACCCGCATCGTTTTTCCCAGCAGTTAAGCTATAATCAAGGCGTCTCGCTCGAGGCCTTCCTGTCAGAACCACCTGCGACTGAAGAGAGTATTCGGAACGCAATGCACCATTTTATGCGATTGAACATCGGCTCCAGTTTCATTATTAGTGAGCCGGGTTGCGTTCCGATAGCCCTGAATGTATATGTGGCGTGGTACCAGCATTCGATGGGCACCGTTATCATAGAAGAGAAGCGATTATTGCTCGATCGTAAAGGCACCGCCCTGGCGGGTAATCCAGACGTTCCTCTGAAGTGACAGACCATCGTCCATCCTCCCTTGAGGGAAGTTGCTGCAACTGTGGTACCGCGTGATACACCTGAGTTGCCGCTACCCCGTGCTCCCGTTGAAGTGGTGACTGTGGCATCTCCTGAGTCTGGCATGGGTTCAGATATCGGGACTCGTCATCCTAAGCTGCCCACCAAGCGTAAGCTTGTGCTAGCAGCGACCGGTACTCAATCACAGAAGAAGAAGAAGAAGTCGATTCTTTCTGCGGACATTGTACTTAGCCAGAAGCCTCATGCTCCTTATAGCGAGGGCTTAAGCGAATATGGGACCAACGAGGGCTTATTTATGGCGCCAGATGATACTGATCTGGAGGCTGCCATCGCAGCTTCCGAGCGTCTCGCTAGCCATAAAGCAGGACTGATCATCCTCGCACAATCCAGTAAACATCAACCGTATCTTTTTGCTGTTATGTTTTTGTTATCATGTTTTGACTGACATTCCTTCTTTAACAGGCATTTCCACTAAAGAGGTTCTCGCGGCTTCCCTCAAAACTTTTGAGGAGGAAGAGAGGCTTCGTGCTTCACTGGGCCTTGGTATATTTCGGCTCATTGTACCTTCATTCCTCTTTCTTATGGGTAATCTAACCCCTTTTTCATCTTATCGCAGGGACTACCTCGACTCAGGTTATCCCCAGTACAGTGACAATCCCGCAGGGTGATGCGGAGATGCTTCCAGGGCCAGCTATCGAAGTCCCGGCCTCCTTAGCATTGCCAAAAGAGGCTTTACTTAAGCAACCAATGATGGACGCCATAACGGCTCCAGAGGTAGCTCCTGGCGTGGACGATGACGTCTCCTTGACGGAGGTCCTGAGAAGATCAGCTCTTACAGCCCAGGCGGAAAGGAAGCGCAGGAGGCGTACAGCAAGAGAACGTAATGCCGCCTTGGCCGCGGGTGCAGGCTTGAGCGCTGCTACTCATGTCCTTGCTTCTTCAGAGGGTGCTTCGGCCGCCCTGTGTACCGCTCACAGACAAGCGGCACGTGCGGCTCGGGAAGCAATTGAAAGACCGACCTAAGGTAACGTAACACTGAGTCCTTTTGTCAAAGTTTTAATCTTTAGATTCTCATATATCCTATCCTGCAGGGCCGAGTCTTGATGAGGAAGTGGTAGGTGAGATGGTGGCAACCACCGAGCCTGAAGTTTCCACTCTTTCTCAAGAGTCTGGAACTGCCCCAATTTCCACTCTTTCCCCTTGCGGTTCCTTGCCATTGCCGGGCGCTGCGAGTATCACGACGGTTCTCATGGAGTCGGGGGATGAAGCTATGGGCTGAGAAACCATTTCAATGGAAGAGGGTGAAGCAGTCGCTGCACCCAGTGATGTCCTTGTCGCGGTTTCGACCGGCGACTCACCAAGTAAATTTTAGGTCATTGCTTTCCTTTTTATTCTGCAATCCTTTTCAATCTCTTCTGACAGTATTTCTCTCGTATCTAATGCAGGTGTGGTGAGCATTGAGGTTGTGCCACCCGAGAAAGCATCACCAGTTGCTGCTTTGACGGTGGCTGCCCCTTTGCCTTCTCCTGTGTCCTCCCAAATGCTGGAATGTACGGGTTTGTGACTTATCGGTTTCATTGTAGGCAATATACTTTATGTACTGACATTGCATTATTACACCGTTGTAGGAGTTCATTTTGATCATCTGTATCAGGTGCTGCACCCACATTTCTCCTTCCAGTCGGAGATCGCTTCATCTAGTGGCGTTGGTGAGTACAACCTTTAGCTAATATCTTCTCTTTTCTTTTATGGGCAGCCAAGTCGCTGCTAATTCTTCTTTGTTTTGACTGCGGCACTACAGATTGAAGGAGGAGATGAAAGGATAATTGCGCCACCGGTACTCCCGGCCTTGCCACCTGCCGCAGCCGGTATAGTAAACTCCATTGTTCATGTACCTTCTCTATTTGTTGAACCGTCATTTGACTATGATTTGTTTTGCAGCGGTGACACCGACTTCAGCTCCGTTCGAGTCTCGAATCATAATGCCAGCAGGCCCCTTTTCCAGACGTCCATCTTCAAAAGGCGCTATGACCAGTCTGCGTATGTTGAGCGATTACATCGAGGAGCTTGACGCGGAGGCCCCTACATTCGCTGCAGATTTTGCTGCCGAGGTTAATCCAATGCTGGCGACACTCGTTAACTTTCATAGCGAGGGCATCGTTGAGTCTTGGGTTAATCACTGTAGGAAAATTGAGGTCTGTCTGCATGAGCTTGAGCTTAGGCGTCCTGTTCCTGAGATTCAGGCTTTGAACTCCCAACGGGCTGTGTGGGTTGAGCAGAGCACTCCCTACCTCCGCCATCTTGAACAAGAAGCGACCTTGAAGCGTAAGGAGCTCGAGGAGACTTCAGGCGAATCTGTCCGGCTACACGCTCAGGTTGACGCAAATGCTGTACAACTGAAAGCTATCTTTGAGGGCCTTCTACGATGTCTTTCTGACGGGCTAACGCTGAGGCAGAAGCTTGGCCTCACCGAGCGAGATGTGCAGAGTCGTGAGGCGGCTCAGCGGGTCATCGATGAGCAGCTTTCATCTTATTTGCAGTAGCGGGCTCAGGTTGAAGCGGAGTTGGCCGCGGTAGCTGACCGTGAAAAGGGGCTGAAGAGAGTGCGACTGACTGGTTTATTGAAAACGCCTCCCTCCCTATAGTTGTTTTTTGTATCAATTAACATTTGTAATTTTTGGATAAAATGTATCCATTTTTTATCCATTCATATGATGTAACTCGTACTTTATTGAATTCATGAATAAAAGATACACCTTTTTATTCTATTGTTGCTTTCTTCTCTTTGCCGTGTCATTGCCGTGTAATTGTAACAAGTGTGGCCTGTAGATAATAAATAACATTTCATCTTGGTCTCCTTTTTTTAGGGTAGCGATGGCTTAGGAAGCAGATTCAGGTCTGCTGCTTAAGACTTTTCAACTTTATGAGCCGTGAGGGTCTCATAAAAACTTTTCTCCCTGCGAGTCGAGAGGATCTTGTAGGTGTATTTTCTCCTTTGGAATCATGAGGATTCATAAGTGTGTTTTCTCTTGAGTGTCGTAAGGATCTCACAAGAAAATTTTCTTCCTTACGAATCGAGAGGACCCGTAAGTGATTGATGAGGTTGATATTATCTGCATTTCACGGAGTCAGGGGTTGCTCTGGGCGTTTCCCACGGGGTCAGAATTGACTTTAGCCATGTTCCACGGGACCAGGATTTGCTCTGGCTGCTTCCCATGGGGTCAGGATTGACATTAGCCGTGTTCCACTAGACCAGGATCCGCTCTGGACGCTTCCCACGGGGTCAGGATTGACATTAGTCGTGTTCCACGAGACCAGGATGTGCTCTGGACGCTTCCCACGGGATCACGATTCATATTAGACGTGTTCCACGAGACCAGGATTTGCTGTGGACGCTTCCCACGGGGTCAGGATTAACATTAGCCGTGTTCCATAAGAACCAGGATTTGCTCTGGACGCTTCCCACGGGGTCAGGATTGACATTAGCCGTGTTCCACGAGACCAGGATTCGCTCTGGGCGCTTCCCACGGGGTCAGGATTGACATTAGCCATGTTCTACGAGACCGGGATTTTCTCTGGACGCTTCCCACAGGGTCAGGATTGACATTAGCCGTGTTCCACGAGACCAGGATTTGCTCTGGACGCTTCCCACGGGGTCAAGATTGACATTAGCCGTGTTCCACAAGGACCAGGATTTGCTCTGGAAGCTTCCCACGGGGTCAGGATTGACATTAGCCGTGTTCCACTAGACCAGGGTTTGCTCTGGACGCTTCCTACGGGGTCAGGATTAACATTAGCCGTGTTCTACAGGACCATGATCCCCTCTGGACGCTTCACACGGGGTCAGGATTAACATTAGCCGTGTTCCACTAGACCAGGATGTGCTCTGGACGCTTCCCACGGGGTCAGGATTGACATTAGCCGTGTTCCACTAGACCAGGATTTGCTCTGGACGCTTCCCACGGGGTCAGGATTGACATTAGCCGTGTTCCATAGGACCAGGATCCGCTCTGGACGCTTCCCACGGGGTCAGGATTGACATTAGCCGTATTCCACTAGACCAGGAGGGGTTGACTTTATCCGCATTTCACGGAGTCGGGGGGTGACTCTCGGTTGCCTGTGCACCGCCGAGTCATGGAACTGGGAACTTTGTCGCGGCTCCGATTTGCTGATGTTGCGTCTGTTGTAATGAGACGAATATCGAGGTGGTCTCTAGGTTGTGTGTGAACCATCGAGATTCGGAGTAGGGACTTTGCCATGGCTCCAAGGTTGATTGTCGCGTCTGAATCCTGCTGGAATGAGGAGGAACGCTGTTGATGATCTCTAGGCTGTCTATGAACCGTCAAGATTTGGAGTAGGGACTTTGCCATTGATCCAAGGTTGATTGTCGCGTCTGAATCCTGCTGGAATGAGGAGGAACGCTGTTGGTGATCTCTAGGCTGTCGATGCGGCCGTCGAGACTTAGCTCTCCTTCTGATGGAGCCTGGTGGGAAGGTATGGTTCCCTCTTTATTTATGCCCCTGGATTATATACAGGGATCGATGTGATCTCACCCGTAGGGCAAAAAGTTTCATTTTATATATTTTTCTTGCCGCGATGCTCTATTATTTCAGCTTTTATATCGCGAAAGTCGCGATTGCCCAATCATTTCGGCTATTTTTCGCGGTGCCCAATCATTTTGGCTATTTGTTTTATTTCCTCGCTGCTTTTTATTGCGAGTTGCCCAAACATTTCGGCTATTTTGTATGCATACATTTTTACTTGCTGATTTTGTTGCAAGTTGCCCCATCATTTCGGTTATTTCGTATGCATTTGTGGCTCGCTGGCTTTTCGCTGCGAGTTTGGGATTGGACACCGATTTTGGCATCAGCATCGCTACAACTGGGATATTGCCAGGAGCGAATCATCATTTTCCTTTGTCGATGTCGAACAAAGGTGGCTTAGCAAATAGGGTTAAGATCCTTTCGACTAAAGCTTTTTACTTCATGAGCCGTAAGTGTCTCATAAAGGTATTTCTCCCTACGAGTCGTGAGGATCTCGTAGGTGCGTTTTCTCCTTAGGAATCGTGAGGATTCCCATGTGTATGGCTTCTCGTAAGTCGTAAGGATCTTACAAGAGTGTTTTCTCCTTATAAGTCGAGAGGGCTTACAAGTGTCGTCCGCCGTATGAAGATATCCCTCGTCAGTGGTGGGACTCTATTGGGGGCATATTTATTCGTGCCCGTGGATTGTATACAAGGGTTAATATTGAAACGCTTGTAGGAAAACATTGGAGATTGTGATGGCTTAAGAACTGGTTCAGATCCATGTAACTTAAGGCTTTTGAATCCTATGAGCCGTGAGGGTCTTATAGGGGAATTCTCCTTAATAGTCGTGAGGATCTCGTAAGTGTGTTTTTCTCCTTTGGCATCGTGGAGATTCCTAAGTGTGTTGCTCCCTCATGAGTCGTAAGGATCTTACGCAGGTATTTTCTCCTTACAAGGTCGAGAGGACCTTGCAAGTGTCTTTTAACGAGATTGCGCCCTTTCGGGTTTTCACAAAACTCGTCGGTAGCCCTGCTATTTTTACTCATGGAGTCCTTTCGGGTTTTCATCCGTGCCCATTTTGCTTATGGACATACCGTTTTCTTTTTTTTTTTTATTTTTTGTCAGCCTTGGGATGCTGCGGTTCGTAGTAGTATATCGACGTTTCGGTCAATAGCCAGTTTTAGGACATAGTCCATTGTTAGTTTTAAGGACGTTTCGGTCCGTTGTTAGTTTTAGGACATTTCGGTCCGAAGACGGTTACTACTTATAGAGTTTGGGCTTAAGAAGTTAGAGAGCGGACATAGGCGTCTTCATCTATCGTTGACCTAGGCCTTGACTCGTCAGGCGTAGTATTTTTTCAGGAATCGACCATTTATTGGCCTGAAAGGTCTTTCACCATGCATGTCCATGAGTAAATAGGCTCCACCGTGGTAAACTTTGTCTATGATATATGGGCCTTCGTAATTTGGCTCGAATTTCCCCCGTTTGGCACGATTGGGGATCATAGGTCTCTTTACTACTAGCATGAGTTCACCTTGGCGAAATGTTCTCGGCCTAGTCAATCTCTCATATGAGTGCGTCATCTTTTCTTTATAAGCCTCCAGATTTTGTTGCGCCATGAGACGGGTTTCATCAAGGGCGTCGAGCTCCTCAAGCCGAAGGTGAGCATTTTCTTCGTCTTTTAGCTCGTGGTGAACTGCCACTTGTAGAGAAGGTAACCCTATCTCGAGGGGGAGTACCGCTTCTGTGCCGAATACCAATGCATACGGCGTTGTGTTCGTGGCTGTTTTGAACATAGTTTGATACGCCCAGAGAGCTTCATGCAGTCACTCGTGCCAGTCCCTCTTATTTCGAAACACCGTCTTTTTCATGATCTTCGTCAACGTCTTGTTAAAAGCCTCAGCTAGACCGTTAGCTCGGGGATTATAGACCGATGAATATCTCCAGTCTATGTTATGCTGTTGTGCGAAGCGGCTGATCTTGTGGTTTCTGTAGGCTGGCCCGTTATCGGAGATAATCCGTCGCGGAATGCTGAACCGATAAATGACACGTGTCTTGAAGAAATGGAGGATATTATCCGTCTTCACTTCTCTTAGCGGTATGGCTTCTGCCCACTTAGAAAAGTAATCGGTCGTCGCCAAAATGAACCGATGTCCTCTGGACGATGCTGGTTCGATGAGGCCGATTATGTCAGTTTCCAACATTTCGAATGGTCAGCTAGCCACTGTTGGGTGTATCAGATTTGGATGCTGATGGATAAAGTCCCCATGAATCTGGCACGAGTGGCACTGCTTCGCGTATTCGAGGCAGTCTTGGATCATCATGGGCCAATAATAGCCCATCCTTTTGATCTTTAGTTTCATCTTCGGTCCGGCTTTGTAACATTTCAGAAAAACATAAAATATTATTTTTGGAATTTAATATTAAAATAATATATTTCCCGAAAACTGCCCGATTTGCGAAATTAGGGTTTTCGAAAAAGGGTATAAATATATACCAATATTTGTGAAATAAATTAAAATTAAAATGATTTATCTATTTAATAGTATATTTAACGGATTTGGCAATTTTAATAACATTATATGTAATTTTGATAAAAACCCGATTAGTGCACTGCTAATCGCGATTAAGCCAAATCCGCATTTCTACAGCTTTTCATGGTTAGTGCACCATGACATATTTCATTTGGTTACATGTTATTTCATTTATGTTTTTATATAGGTGTATGTGTTAATTTTGGTGAGAAAAAGAAAAAGGAAAAAGAAAAGGTCAAAGAGGACATAATGAGTGGGTTAGGTGTACCTTGGAGAGGGGGAGAGAGAGAGAGAGTGATTATTTGAAAGAGGGAGGGGGCTGCTGCTGCCTCAATAGAATCCCCCACCATTTTCCTCCTTCTTCTTCATCTCCTCAACTCCACAACCCTCCACCTGAACCCTAGATCTACCTCCAATAAATCCCCAAAACCCTACACTCCCTTCACAAGAATTAATCCCCATCTCTTCCTCTACACGATGAACCGAGCAAAGTGGGATTTTGATGACGTTGGAAAGTTAGTGCTGCCTTGAGTGTACTAGATGAGGTATAATTTCTTCCCTTTAGATTAGTTGTGTGTGATATCGTGTTTAAGTGTCGTTTTAGGTTGTTGCTGACCTGCTGTGACCCCGAGTTTTCACTATGAAAACAAACAGTGTGCTAGTGTTGTGCTCGAGACCTGGAGTGTTCACCTGAAACCCTAACCCTTTCCCACCGGTTTCGGCCGGCGACCTTATGGCCAAATCCGGTGACCTCGGCCCGTAGGGGACTGGGGGGGCTGTATTTGCTAGGGTAGCTGTTTGAAGTGGTTTTGTGGTGTTTGGTCCTACTGGATTTTTCTGTATTGACTATAGGTGAAATCTGGAAGCAGTTAGGAGTGTTTACATGACATGGTGACACGATTCCTGACCTGAGCCATAGACCTGAACCCGATGCACGAACTTAGGATTTGTTCCGTATTGGTTTGGTGACTTTTAGTGTGCCTACTGTGAATCTGGGATGACCTGGAAAATATCTGAGACAACCAAACAATACCAGAGACCAATTTTAGACCAGAGGAGACCACCATGACAAAATGAGACCCCAACTCACCTAGAAAACCGGCCTGGCCGGAATTTGCCTTAGTGTGGCCGGCCCCTCTGAGAAGATAGATGCCCAGGTTGCCCTAATAGCTCATATAGACCCTATACATCACCCTAAACTTGTTTGCTTGGATTTATTAGACCTGAGTCAAAATATGGGAATACTTGTGTGTGATGTAGGATATGTTTTCCGTATTTGAAATGATGAGTTTTGATATCTGGATTCGTTTTTGGTTGTCGCATGTTTGTACATCGACAACAAGGGTTGTTGGATTGATTTTGTACACATATGCTATAGGTTCTAACCTACGAGCAATGTGTGTGCCGTTTTGGTTTTTCTGCCTTGATTTTAATATCGTTACGATATGTGTTGTTATTGTAGGTACCTTAGCGTGTATTCCGAAGCGACGGAGCGAGGCGTCATCGACTTCGGCGAGTGAGGACTACGGTGAGTAGATCTATATCTACCGGGGAAGTCGGGTGGATGGCGTATAGCACCCCCGCAAACTTTTGATGGAAAACCGATTTATAGAATATGGTTAGGAAACCTAGATTAGGAAACTAGGGTTAGAATAAGATAGCTATGAAACCATATTAGAAACTAAGGATAGTTAGAAGTGATATAATACGGCTAGTATGTGATGACGGAATCTGAGGATGACGTTTAGCGATATTGCCGTTTAGGGTACTATAGGACTAGATAGTCGACGTAGATGCGTCATCCGAACCATACCTTTTTCTAAACCGAAGAATCGTATGTACCTTTTAAGTATATACCTTGAGAGATGTTACAGATTTTCAAATGATATCTCTTTCTTAAAAACACCGTAACCCCTATTTTCAAAACTACGATTCGCTTCTTTAAAAATCCGATTGTATGGTTCAGATGTATATGTTAGATTAGATACTTATACTTGTAGTGATAGAATGCTTATGTAATTCGATTTGATAGGTGATTTAAATGCGATAAAAGAATATAAGACTAATATGATGACATGAAGATATGATGGTATACGGATGCGAGTCGATCGAGTTGATTTGTACCCTGCCGGTCCCCTAATATGAGATTATTGCGGATGTGAACCGGGACTTAGGCACATAGATATACATACATTTATAGAATGATGTGAATCATGGATGATAGGCCGTATGTGATATTAGGCCGTACCCTCTTTTGTCGTATAGGATGATAGGATCCCTATTAGTATAATGCCGCCACACGATGATATTCCGTGCGTGATGAGTTTGACTTGATGATTTATCCTTACCCTTGACTAGAGGTTTCCGTACGATGGATTACACCGTACGCGATGTTACTGGGCTAGATGCCGATTGATAGATTCACCGACTCGGACATTTGATAGTTACGTATACCTTATAGCTTTTAGCTGATGTTTTACCCTGTGCTGCATTCATGATATTATTATTGCATCGCATATACCTGTGATAGTACACCTGCACCATTATCGATGATGCGTATGTCACACACACGTACACGGTTTATAGGCTCACACACTTCATCATCGATAATTGCCATGTCACTACACAGTAGAATTGCTGCAGCATGATATGACTCTTCGCATAACCTGCTTGCACATATACATTGATACATTCATACTTGCGGATATACACATTTGTATATCCATATTCGTGCACATATACAATGATACATTCATACTTGCGTACATACACATTTATATATCCATATTCGTGCACATATACATTGATACATTCATACTTGCGGATATACACATTTGTATATCCATATTTGTGCACACATACATTGGTACATCTATACTTGCGCATATACATATTGTACCTACATAGATAACTGGTTTTATTATAAAATTAGGAACCGCATGTTATATTTTAAAAACTGGAATCATTTTAAAAGAGCGGTTTTCTCTTAATATGTCATATCACTATTCCGCGTTGCATGATACACGATATGCTTACATTTCTCTTATATATCGCATACATCATGCTCTATTATTGCACGCATTGAGATATGCTGTTTTCATGAGATTTCTGGATTTGAGAACCGTGGACATTTTAAAAGAGATTATGTATTGTTTTAAAAACCTGGTTTCTCTTGATATGATATTTCAGTGCGTCCACCATGTGTTTTCTCGGTTCTAAGAGAGACATATGAAACCCGATTCGAGGAGGCGGATGAGGCCGATTGCGGGTACATGGTGGACCCGGTATGGTACCCCGGGGAAAGAAAGGGATGCTGTGTATACAGACGGTGAGCCTGGCAAAGGGACTACTACCCGGTGATAGTATTTGGGCTCGACGGATATCCGGAGGATACCGACCGGAGTCGAGAGATGATAGGGGTCGATCCGGACTGACAGAGCCCGATATATGAGGATTTACGTGCCGATGCTGGGCACGGTTTTCATGATGTTTTTGAGTGTCGATGCTAGGCACTCAGGTTCCATGATTTGATGTGTCGGGAGGGACACCGTTGATATATATATCCTCATACTCTCATGCACATTCTTTTATGATATTTACATGCATGATATTGTTGCGTTAGTGGTTGACGTGTGGACTAGATCCACATACATACATACATTCACTGATTCTACTATTGGAGATTATACACATGCTTATAGACATTGATTTATGGGTGGACGAGTCCATATATCTGCATGCATTGATTATTACTGTTGGATGTTATCCACAAGCATAGGTATTGACTACCTTGTTGGCACATATACGACCCGGTCACCCTAGATATCATAGTATTACCTTTTGATATAGTTGACCTAGGATTCATTTTTATTCGATTTCTGCTTGTAGATATATTTCTATTCACAAGTTGGCAACTCACCCCCGTTGTGCCACAATTCTTGCAGGTTGACCGCTTGGATCAGTAGCGGCATCGCTGGCGCACAGTCTCTTTTGGGTGTTTTGCAGTGGTAGGTGGGACATTTGTATCGCACCCACTCTTGTATTACATTTCATATTGTATCTAGTTAACTCCATCAATCAATCAAAATTAGAATTTGTATAAGTAATGAGACTTAGTGAGACTTGTAGTTGCGAGATTTGAGCGATGGGTTTTATATTCACTTTTGTGGTTATATCTTGCTCATTTCTTTATCTTTGTGGTGAACTTCACCGTTGGGCGTCGTATATCTATTTATGTTGTATTGCATGGTTATGATCCGCCGTCTAGCGAAGAGCTAGCTCCCGCTTGGGGATGCCATTATTCATATTATGTATTTATGGTTTTGGATCAAAATAATCAAAGGAGGTGCTGCCAAAATTTTTAAAAGACGAAACATGTTTTCAACTAGTAAACTTCACTTGCATCATTCATGTTTCTTTTCTATGCATTAAGAAAACTTGATTTCATTATACCTTTATTTCAAAACTACACCTCCTTTATTTTACTTAAAAGGTTTAGATTTCTGGGTTTCAGCTTACTTGAATTCCGTTATGCCTTTAGACGTTGCGTGATTCAAGTGCTGGTCACGAGCTAATATTTCGGGTCGTGACAAGCTTGGTGAGAACCGCAGAGTCCGTCGTGAGTTTTTTGGATGACTCTCCTTGCCTCTTCGGGTCCCAGGCATCTTAGCCACAGAGAATCAAATGATCTCTTATACAGAGTATCATTGACGAAGGCAAATGATAGAGCTCGTTTCATGAACTGATTTCTTGAGGACGCATCTTCAGGTGTTCGACGGGATTTGAAGTAGTCTATAAAGACTTCTCTCCAATCCTTAGCCTTTTCCTGGTCTTTTATTTGTAGGGCTGTATGCTCGGTAGCTCCCTTTTCTTCGGACGACTCCGGAGATATTTCTGCCAGCGCAAGAACCTGACGGCTTTGCACGACGATCCTCACGTCATCGAGGTTCTCTTCGGCCGGTTCTTTAGCGAGCTTGACTAATGCATCCGCCTTACTATTTTCCACACGCGGTATGCTTTCCAAGGTATAGGAAGGGATTTGAGTCGGTAATTGTTGTACCTTTTCGCTATACTTTACCAACTCCGGTTTGCATGTCTGATAGTCACCGTTTACTTGGCTAAATACCAGTTAGGAGTCTCCGTATATGAGGAGGTTTTAGATTCCCATGTCGATAGAGATCTCAAGACCTGCTATCAAAGCTTCATATTCGGCTTCATTGTTCGTCCTCTGTTAAGTAGAAGACAAAACGCATTATCCCTCCTTGTGGAGTCATGAAGATGAGGCCTACCCCTGATTTGATTATGGGGGTGCTTTGTTTGCGCTTCTTCATGGAAGATGCTCCATCGAAGTAGAGTTCCCACCGGGTTTCACTCTCTCTTCTCTCACCGTCGATCGTGTCAAACGCGTTCTCGTCGGGCAATTCGCAGTTCAAAGGAGAATCGGCAGGTATCGGATGTTCAGCGAGGAAGTCTGCGATGTCATGGCCTTTCACTGCCTTGAGGGGTCTGTATGTCACCGAGAATTCCATTAAGAGTAGGGCCCATTTAGAGAGCAGTCCCGTTAATATGGCCTTTGACATCAAATATTTGAGTGGATCCACCTTTGATATGAGATGGACCTCATGTGCCAACACGTAGTGTCTGAGCTTCATTATTGCGAAGATCAACGCTGGACAATATTTTTCGATGGGGGAGTAATTGCTTTCTGCCCCCGGTAGAACTCGACTAAAGTAGTAGAGGGCTCTCGCTTTCCCTTGGTCGTTTTCTTGTGCCCACAGCACGCCTAAAGAACCTTCGATGGCAGTTGTATACAGAATGAGGGGTTTTCCCTTGACTGGAGCAGTTAGCACCAGAGGATTCTATAGGTATTGCTTGATTTCTTCTAGTGCGCCTTGGCATTTGCGATCCCAGACGAACGGAGTTCCCTTCTTCATCAAGTGACTGTAGGGGCGGCACTTGACAGAGAGATTGGCTATGAATCGCCGGATATACGCGAGCTTTCCTTGGAGAGACCGCAGCTGCTTGAGAGTTCTTGGCGGAGGCATTTCCATGATCGCCTTGATCTTCGACGGGTCTATCTCGATGCCTCGGTGTCGTACGATGAACCCTAGGAATTTTCCCGAGGAAACTCCGAACGCGCATTTGAGAGGGTTCATCTTCAAGTTGTATTTCCGAAGGCGCTGAAACACGATCTTCAGATGCTCCCAATGCTCCTCCTGCGATTTTCTTTTCAGCACAAGGTCGTCAATATAGCATTCGACGATTTCATGTATAAGGTCATCAAAAATCTTCGTCATGGTCTTCTGATAGATGGCACCGGCGTTCTTTAGACCGAAGGGCATCACCTTGTAGCAGAATATGCCCAAAGGGGTCCGGAAAGCGGTATGCTTCTGGTCCTCGGGATGCATCTTTATCTGATTGTATCCTGATGAGCCATCCATGAAGGAGAAAACTTCGTGAGTGGACGTATTATCTATCATCAGCTCCATGGCCGGTACCGAAAAGTCGTCCTTCGGGCAAGCTTTGTTGAGATCCCGAAAGTCCACGCAGATGCGTACCGTCCTATTTTTCTTCATCACTGGGACAATGTTGGCAATCCGGTCAAGGTACTGAACCTCTTGGATGAAGCCGGAGTCGATTAACTTCTTGACCTCAACATTGATGCTCATTTCAAGCTCGAGCCGCATCCTTCTCGGTGCTTGTTTGACCGGCTTGACGTCTGGGAAAATCGCCAATTTATGGACAGCAACCTCTGGTCGAGTCCCGACATCTCTGAATAGTTCCATGCGAAGAAGTCTTTATATTGCATGAGCACGTTTTTTAGCGTAGCCACCCTTTCTTCAGACAACAGCTCACTGACGAATGTCGGCCGCGGGTCACTTGTCATCCCCAAGTCGATCTTTCTGAGGTTATCTGCAGTAGTATATATCCCATCTTCCAGCTCTTTTGGCGTCAGTGGAAATTCTGAGATCACCTCATCATCATTGTTTTCGAACCACCATGGGAGGTCATCCATATTCTCAGGTTCTTCTTCTGACAGCGTTACCACATGATAGGTACGAGATCGCTTCCAAGACCGATATTGATCTGGTTCCACTCTCGCCGCATACGTGGCTTTTGGTTCATGCTTCTGCGGCGGGGTTACCCTCCAGCTGCTGGATAGAGTGAACTTTCCCTGCTGATACTGGTCTTCTACCCAGTCTTTGAATGTGAAGCAGTCTTCGAGAGAATGTCCTATCGCTCGGTGATAGGAGCAATAATCCGGGTGAGAGACCTCACCTACTTGCTCGGGGTGCTTGGACTCCGGGAGGGTAATCATCTGATGTTTTATGACAAGATCAAGTATCTTCCTTGTCTTGTCTTGGGAAAAAGAATACGCTCGACCCATCTTCTTTATAAGAGACGAATCCTGGTTGCTCGATTCTCGATCGCGTGGCTTGTTGGTCCCGCTTTGTCGTTGTCGAATGCTTTTTCCGTTCTTGGGTTTATTTTTGCCTCTGCGTCGGGTCTTTTGTATGAAGGGCTGGCGACGAAGGGCATCGTCACTTTCTGCAGCCTGCTGAAGGAGGCGCTGTGTTCTGGCTTTCTCGTAGATGGCCATTTCGCGATTATGGACGTCTCGAACCTTTTGACCCGCTTCCCTTATAAGCTTGTCCATTTGTTCTTCGAACGACGGGCTTGGCATTTGAACGATGGGAGCTCGTTTTGGTTCAGAGTTAGCGTCTTCCCATAGAGCATCTCTTTCTTCATCAAAGTCATGTATGACGTAGCAGCTGCGGAATCGCTCTTGTTTCTTGGATTGAACATATCCAAGGCCGATCGTTTCCATTCTCCCGTTGGGCAATTTTCGCTGAGTTCCAGGGACGTTCCGGATCCTGTTGTAGAACTGAGCTTGCCGAGCAGTCTGTTTGAAGGGTATGCCTTGATGCCTCAACAGTCTTTTTAATCCTTCTGTGTAGTATCTGGGCAGACGGATAGGCTGGAGTCTGTCGAGAGTAGAATCGGCACCATGCCAGATTTCTTTCTCCACTTTGGTTTCTGATGATGCTCTATATTGGCGATCTCCCAGATCGGGACAAGTGGCAGATGACATGTCCCAAAACTCAGAAGAAAGGGCCCACAGGTGCCGACCAGGCCACCCCTGTACCCGAACTGCAAGCATAAGCCTGCTCTCCTCAGGACCCCCTGCAAATTGGCCTCCTCGGCCTCTCTGCTCGCCCCGAGCTGCAACCGGACCAAGACTCCTCGGCCCTCCCGCTCATTCCCAAGCTCACCTGCCGAGGCCATCTTCCTCGGTCCCTCCGACCGAACAACTTCAACACTCACAAGCGTAACCGACGCTCCGCAAATCGCGCCATGCGCAGATTCTCCGCCAGCAACATCCCACGTTCCACGCCATCACGCAAATCTCGCCATGCATGACGTCCGGAGCGTAACTGCCGGCGAGATTCTCGCGCATGCTGCTGCGTGCTGCCGCCACTATATAAACCCCCATCACAGAGGGGTCAAGTAAGCTTTTGTCACCCCACTTAGCCGTTACTCTACTCGGATCTAATGCTAACTTGACCGTCGGAGGGTCCTCGGTGGTACCAAACCACCCTGGGACTTCCTTGCAGGTACTCGGCGCTAAACTCCTCAAACCACCAATCTCCTCAAAACCCATTGAGACTCACACGCAACAGGAGATCACCTCCAAAATCCACCGGGAGATCGACGGAAGAAAACATCTGACGGAGACCCGAAAAGGACCTCCATCAGTTTGCGCCGTCTGTGGGAAATTAAACTCCACAAAAACAAATTTGGCCTTCCTATCTCCATCCACATGGTAAGCGATCACCCTAAAGATCCAGGTACCAGCCGCCGCCTCCCCCTCACAGGAGGCGCGGATGAACCTCCTCCGGCGACTGTCATCAACGCCCTCACCAGCCAAATAGATCAGCTAAAGTCCCTCGTAGAGGCACTCGTTCGCGTTCAAATGGCCGGGCCAGGGCCCCAGATCGCCGTTCCTCCGCCTCCAGAAGGCTCTGCCGTCGTCGGCACGGTCGACCACCGGCAAGCTATGACCCTTGGCCACAGATCTCGCGGGCCGATACTCCCTGAGGCCCGCTGGGCGCCCCACAGCTCCACACCAAGATCCGCCACCAGAACGCCTCGCCTCAAGCCTCCTCATGACCCATACCCCCCTGAGGAGATGTCGGTCACCTCGCCTGTCCACAGGTATGATCGACACCCCCTCCCTTGACGGGGTCGCACATGAGGGGCTCGCCACGACAGCTCGAGGGCCACCTCGCCCGGGGACCTGAGGAACCTCATCAAGAGGAACCGGGGCCGCGCCCAGACGCGGATCTCCCACAGCAGAGGCCAGGGATCACAAGGTGCTGAATCCTCGGGGTTCCACGGCCGACTCGACGCCCTCGAAAAGAAGATCGAGGGCATGCGCCGGGAAGGTCTCTTCTCGGGCGACGGGGCTAAGTACGCCGCCGACTCGCTCACCAAGCCGTTTACCGAGGGACTGCTCGTTGTCCACGTCTCCTCGCGCGACAAGCCCCCGAAGGTCTCTCTGTTCGACAGGAAAATCGACCCGAAAGACCATTTGGATGCTTTCACCATGGGGATGAGCTTCCAGGACCATTCCGACGTCGCCCAGTGCAGGGCCTTCCCAGCCACCCTCATCCGCTCTAGTCGGGACAGGTTCCAAGGACTCGAGCCTCGCTCAATCTCGACCTTTGACGAGCTGGATACTCAGTTCCTCGGCCACTTCGTTGGGAACCGTCGGTAGAAGCGCACGGTCGACTACCTCTTCATAATTAAGAGCGGGGACAAGGAAACGTTCAAGTCATACATCACCCGCTTCTACAACGCCCTCCTCGAGATCCCCGAGCACCGGGACGAGACCGTCATCACGGCGCTCAGATCTGGTCTTAGGCACAAGGAGTGGTTGCGCTCCTTTGCGTTGGCACAGCATAAGACCATGGCCGAGGTCAAGGAGTGGACCGAGCATGAGGTTCAGCTGGAGTCCGAGGTGAACGCAAACCACCCTCGAGCAGAACGGTCCGACCAGAAGAAGAGGGCTCGGGAGGAGAGGCAGGAGCGTCAGCAACCCTATCACCCGAAGTTTCTGGAGTACACACCGCTCAACGTCTCCCTCGCAGTGTTACTAGAGGAGTCCCAGGGCGAGGGGTTCTTCAAATTCCCTCCAATTCCGCGTCAGGCCTCGAGGCGAACCCGGGGCCCCTACTGCGCCTTCCACCGGACCTTGGGCCACGCCATGGAGGATTGTAAGCAGCTCCGGGACTACATCGAGGAGCTCATCCGATTGGGGCACCTCGCCGCCTACTTGAGGTACAAGCGGCAGGCCGACCGCGAGCAGGAGCAACGTCCCCTTCCCGCTGAGCTGACCATCGGCCAGATCATGCTCATTTCGGCAGATGACCAGTCCGGCGCCCAAGAAAGCCCGTACCCGACGCCGAGCATGGAGACCAACAGGCCTCTGGGGAGCTCGGGCCACACTGATAAGGTCATCTATTAGCATGCTGGGTCTGTTGTTAATTTAATAAAAGATCAATGGAACGTTGCGAAAAAGAAGGAAAGATCCTATTTATTCAAAAAGGTATTATAGGCTCCTCAGCCATACATACAAAAAGAAAAAGAAAATTACAGCAGCGGGGGAAGGGGGTATAGAGAGAACTGCTCATAGTACTCAGTAAAGATCTCTTCCAGCCGGGGCCTCATGAGATCCAACCTCTGCCCTCGGTTCCCCCCGCGTGCGTCGACCTCGAGCCTCAGTTCGTAGCACTCACGGACGAGTGCCACCGAGCGAGCCAGCCGACTTGCGGAGATCAGGCTGGAGCGCCTCAGAGACCGCAGCTTGCCCACGGCCTCGTCGTATAGCTGCTCAGACAAGGGGTTGTAAAGCCCCGGCGACGCCCTCCAGATCGAGTACATCAGTAGCTGATCAGTCGAAAATATTGCATTTTTAACACGTCAATTTCCCTACTATTTGCAATCATCTAAAGGTGTTCCGTATGAATATAGCACATATTAGCAATTCGTTTGCAAAATACCAAATAACATGTGTTATACATTATAACCGGCATTTTGAGGAAAATTGTGTGTTTATTATTGCACGCATGATCTTTTGTATATCGCAACACTTGTCTCGAGATTGTGTGCAGAAAATTCCAGGAAAAGAGCCGAAACCGTTAAAAGTGCTGAGAAAAATGCGCCAAGTCCAAGACTTGTGGTCTGGCAGTGAACAAGAAATTATAAAAATATTCCAAACATTCTAAAAGTGCCACAAAGCCTACAGAGGAGTTATCTGAAAGTTTCATGCAGCAATGCCTCCAAAGGGCCGCGGATCCGTGGTCGGAGGGGCCCATTGGCGGCGGATCTGCGGCCATGGTGACACGTCATCGGCAGGTTGAATTCTCAGGGCTCTCTTTTCAGTATCAAAACTTCTTCAACACACTTCAGTCTCCAGAGATCTCCAGAAGCTTCCGTCCTAACAGCCAAGCTTCTTGTACAAGCCTAATACCTCCAAGCTTCTCAGGCAAGCTAGCTAAATCTAGAATGTTCTCCTCAACAACCAAGATTTTCAAGGAAGCTAGCTGACTACCTAAATCTAGAAGCTTTCTTCATAACTACCAAGCTTGCAAGGGAAGCTAAACCTAATCAAGCTTCTAGGGGAAGCTAAAAGAGAAGGCTATATAAAGGGACCCAAGGCTTCATTCTAAGGGTTGTTGATTAGTTGTTCAACAATTCTCCCACAAGTTGAGTGACACAACTTGTGCATCCAAACCCTAGCCCCTAATCCATTTCCAAAGCCAAATCAAGATCATTTTGAGAAGCAAATCAAGAAAGCAACCATCGATCCTTTATCCGCGAAGCCAATCTTCATCCGAGCAAGAGATCCAAGGCGATCCGCAACTCACGGAGATCGAGCGGAGCGAAATTCGACGGATCTAGTTACCTCTTCAAACGGAGCGATCGAGAGAAACATCTTGTAACCTCTAATTGAGAGAATGTGTAATTAGTCGTCGATTGAATAAAGGTGATAATTGTAATTTTGCTTCCTTTACATTCTTGCGTTATGAAACTTCTTGATTCTTTGATTCATTAGTTTTCATGATGTGTGAGTGAAATCTCCGCTTGTGGATGATTCGAGAGAATTGATAGATTTAATGATGATCAAATCTTAATACTAGTCTTAATTCTTAAGAGATTTATGAACTTTAGCAAAAAGAATCGTTGATGACCTAATTTGGAGCAAAATGACTTCTTGATTATTTCATCGCAAATTAGGGATCAAACGATTGATGATTTTCTTTGCTAGAGGCTAGATCTGAATGATCATGATTGAAAAGATAAGGGATAGAAGGAGAAACCCTAGTTTCTTCAATAGATCCCTAATCTTCATTATAATCATCAATCTAGCTACAAATTATCACTAGATAAGATTAGGAATTATTAGATTCATCATTAGCTATTAACTCAATCGAATCCTACAAGCTATTCTTTATTATCTTGATAAATCAAAGTGATTGGGACATTTCTTGATTCTTGATTCTAGATTTTTAGTTTCTTTATGTTTCTTGAAATTCAAATTTACAAATCTTGAATCAACTTTCTTGCAATTTCTTTTATCTTTAAATTTCGACTCATCTAAAATAAGATCGAGCAAATCACACTTTCCCTGTGGACGATCAGCACACGCTAACGAACCTACAATTGACACCGTTATTGATTGCGGTTTACAAATTTCTTTGGTTGTGATCTATTTTACACTTTTTCTAAACACGACACGGAAAAAAAGATCAATCAAATGGCGCCGTTGCCGGGGATAGTGTGCTAATTTTTTTGTTTCGTAATTTGAGTTGGAAAATTTATTATTCCATCAGTTTTTTAGATCAAAATTCGTAACAAGCTCTTAACGATTTGTTGTGATTTGTTGCAAGGAGATCTGGAAACTGTGGAGCGAGAGAAATTTTTTTCAGAGAATCCCAGGGAGTTCACGGAGTGAACAGGAGCATCTGCACGAATTTTTGTGCAGAGATCACTTCTCCAGACCGCGCTTCCGCGGCCATATGCAAACCGCGGCGGATCCGCGGTGATTCAGCTGCTTCACAGCTCCAAACTTTTTAGGTAAATTTCTGACTTTCTTATCTCCTCCCTGCTCTGCTCCATTAACCAATTTCTGCAGGTTTCTTTGCAAAAATTCGCAACGCCGCAAAAAGAAATATTGTTGCGTGTTTGATCTTGGTTGTTTGCATTTTTAATACGGAAATTAAGGGGCACGACCAAAATTCAGATTAGGTCGGGATTTCTTTACCCGTCCTAGGCCCCAAAAATCACAAACTTGCATCCGCATCACCCTCATTAACTAAAAAATATCTAGACATGACTCTAAGGACCGTCGCGCTCGCTTAGGACAGAAGGAGGTCGTGGGTAATCTATTGCTTATCCGCGTTTCTTTTGTGGTGTCTAAGGCAAGTGTGTTTAAGGCAAGTGGTTACTTAATTAGGCGCACTACTTACGTAGTGGAGAACCTCCTACTTACCTGGCACTTACCTGGCCACAGAAGAGGCAAAGAGGCAGTAGAGGATCTACCTTGCGACTTGTCTTCTGGAAGTGTAGGAGCGGTCTAGAGACTTGACCTAGGTGACCACTAGATTTAGGGTTGCTTGTGCATTGTTTGTGTGCATTTTTCAAAATCCGTATCTTTTTCAAAACAAACACCAAACTCATCTTTTCCTTAATTATCACAACGCTGTTACTTGTGCTAAACCCTTTAGTGCATGCTCGGCTGGACATGGGATTCTAGTGCCCGTCTTGTCCGCGTTCCCCCTATCGACTCCGAAGTCGATATTTCTACGTCTACTTTTTCTTCATTCACCACCACACCCACTTCGATGGACGGTTCTCCATCGAACTTCTTTACCACTACTCTACCACCGTCCACAGGTGCGCAGAATCCACCGCGCATCTCTCTCCAGGAGAGATGCTACCCTATGCGAGGTTCTCTTTCGACCTGTCTCACCATTCCACCAGCCAATAGGGACAATTTTGAAATAAAACCCTAATATATCAATCTTCTACCAAAATATCACGGTCTCGAGTCTGAAGACGCATATGTCTTTATTACCAAATTTGAAAATGTATGCGCAATGATGGGTACTTCACAGTTTTCTGTGGATGCTATGCGTCTACGTCTTCTCCCATTTACTTGGTGAGATATAGTCGAGAAGTGGATTTATAACACAGCCGCACATTCTATTTCGAACTGGGGAGAATTCGTAACAGCATTCCTAAAGAAATTCTACCCTAATCATAAGACAGCTCGAGTCCGTAGCGAAATAAATCAATTTACCCAGCTTCCAAATGAACCATTCTCGAAGTATTTTGAACGCTTCAAGGATTTGTTGGTTCAATGTCCACATCACGGAATCCCTAGATGGGATATGTGCAGAATCATATATGAGGGCATTAATCCTACCACTAAACAGAACCTTGAATTCATGTGTCAAGGCACCTTCATGAATAAAGATGATGGTGAAGCCTGGAGATTCCTAGAAGATTTCGCTGAAAAATCTTTACAGTGGGAGAGTGTAAACCAGTCATCGTCTAGGGGTGGCATTCACCAAATTGATGTTTCCATAGGAGTTAGAGCTGAAATGGCAGCAATACAAAAGAAACTCGAATCTATGGAACATAAATTTTTAGCAGCCTCCCTAAATCAGATGTCACTTTCCAAAACTGTGTGTGGATGATGTTCTGATCCATCTCATCTTACGGAAGAATGTCCATTAAATTCTCCGTTTCAATGTCAAGAGCATACCAATGCTGCTTTCTAACAAAGACCTAAAAACGATCCGTATTCTTCCACTTATAATCAGGGTTGAAGGAATCACCCTAACTTTGCTTGGAACCGATCACAAACTCAAAACACGGTTCCAAATCAAAACAATTTCCAAAGGGCTCCTCCACCACAACAGCAACCACTTCAACTGACTCAGCACCCCTATCAATCACCAAACTTTCAAAATCCGGTCAACACTTCTGCACCCTTGCAATTGACCGGTACTGATGAATCCTCTTCACTCGCACAAACCATGAATTTGATTCTGAAAAATTTCATTCAAGTGTCGGCTGAGGTTAAGTCTTCTGTCGATGATATAAATAAAAACTCTGCTTCCCAAGCTGAGAGTATAAAATCGATGGAAGCTCAAATTGCATAATTAAAAGCCGAAATGAGTGCTAGAGAAAAAGAGAAACTTCCGTCTCAACCCCTACCGAATCCTGGGCATTCACAACACTACAATATGAACGCCATCACAACGTTGAGATCGGGAAGAGTGCTGAACAATCACGTTGTGGAAGAGATTGATGATAATGAAAAATCTATCAATAATACCCCGGATGAGACCTTTCCTTCCACATACAATTCTACTTCTGATCCTTGTTCTTCTACCCTACCACCTTCTTACGAGCCTATTCTTCATTTCCTTCAAGGTTCGACACCTCAGTAAACCTCATCTAGTCCACCAAAGACGATCCCCACTCCTATTCTGGGATCACGTCCACACACACCACCTTCTCCAATGATGGACCCGGATCTTATTACTAAAGCTCCTTATCCTAATCAGTTAAGGGGTAACAAATCCAGTTCACATATGGAGAAGATTATGGAAATGTTTAAACAGGTTAACATCAACATCCCTCTCCTAGATGCGATTCAACAAGTCCCCACTTATGCGAAAATTCTTAAGGACTTGTGCTGTCACGACCCGAAAAAAAAGCACGTGACTGGCCCTTGAATCATATGAAGTCTATAGGACCTCATCTAATTCAAGTAAGCCAAAAGCCCAGAAATCTAAAACCATTTTAAATAATAAATAAGGAGAAAATAGTTTTAAGAAGTGAAGAAAACATGTTTTAAAAACAAGGTTTTTAAATAAGTAAGCCGAATATGCATTTTTAAAATCTATAGTCTTTTCTGAAAATTTCGGCAGAGTTTCCTTTGTAAATACTGGGCCCGAACGGGGTACAACAAGAATAATATATGCACATTGATAAAAGGCATCCCAAGCGGGAGCTAGCTCTTCGTCAATCGACGGTCACAACCACGCAAGCAGTAAAATATAAAACGCCAAAGGGCGAGGATCAAAACTCAAAAGGAAACTCAAAATCAGCATGAAAACCATAATACTACAATGCGCGACTCTAAGGTCGAAATAATATACCACTGGTTTTCTAAGTCTGAAACAATATACAATTTTGGTTGATGGAAATTTCTAGATACAACTGATCAAAATAAATACAAGGGTGGTCACGATGCGAGTGAGCCCACCTACCAAAGCAATCGCCCAGAAAGGAAGCAGTGTGCCAGAAAAGCCGCAATGTAACCTGTACGGCAAAACCTGCAAGAACTGTGGCACAAGGGGGTGAGTTGCCAACTCGTGAATAGAAAACATCACAGAGCAGAAATCGTATGTATGACTCAATCCTAGGTCAATACGATCAAATATATATATAAACCTCAAATAAATAAGTCTGAAGCATGAAAAGGTGGCCAGGGTAAACATCTATACATAAGTGTAATCCCATGTGCTCGTGTCAGTGCCTCAGGTAACAACATATCATAAACATGAGTAATGATCAATGTAATCAACATGAATCAATGTCAACTATATCATGCAGTCCATAAGTATGTGGATATCATCCAACTATGTAATCAATGTCTGTATGTATGTGGATCTCGTCCACGTGTCTCCCAAAGAAAATAAGCGTCATGCATGTAAATATCATAAAGCATATGCATGGAAGTATGAGGATGCAAATCACATGAGTCCCCGCGACATATCAAATCATGGAACCTGAGTGTCTAGCATCGACACTCGAAAACATCATGAAAGTTGTGCCTAGCATCGGCACGTAATCCTCATATACATAGGGCTCCGTCAGTCTGGAACGGCCCACGGGCTCCGTCAGTCCGGATCGGCCCGTCTCATCTCTCAACTCCAGTCGGTATCCTCCATATATCCGCCGAGCTCAAATACAATCACTGGTAGGTAGTGCTCCCCTGCCAGGCTCACCGTCTAACATATACGAGTATTCTTGCCCCGGTGCAATTCATACGCCCCACTTTCGTGCATTTTATAAGTAAACAGATGCTTTTGACGATCGTTTGTTGCATGTTGCAGGATACAGGTTTCTGGAGCAAATACAGTGAAAAAAGACACAAAACAACAGAAAAATGGACTTTTGACCAACATTTAGACGGATCCTAGTCGAGCCGAGACGAAGAACAGTGCAAGGTCCAAAAGTGTCAAGAGAACGGCCAAAAGATACGAACAGGCTTTCACTGAAGATCTGGAGAAGATCTAGAAGCCCAAAGAAGAAACTACATATGGAAATAGGAAGCCCAAGACAATAAAACCGAAGTGCAGCAAATTGGTGGACCCAAGCCCACTAGAGGGCCGCGGATCCGCGGCCCAAGCCAACAATTGCCGCGGATCCGCGGCCGTTATGTGCCCGTGTCGGTGGATTTCTTCTGTGCCGTTGTGTCGGTGCAGATGTTAGGATTCTCAGGGGTGAAATCTGTAATTTAACATGCGCGAGACTCTGAAACCCTAACTCTTCTATTTACTTATAAATTGTAATCTAGATCTGTAAAAAGTCATGCCTCTTTATATTCAATAAAAGTGAGATTTGTTGGAGGAATCAAGAGCATCATCTTCTTCTTGTAAGTCTTTAGTTTATTTAATTCCTGCCTTAGTAAAATTGTTTTACTTGCCCTAGGAATCATTTAATTGCTAGTTAGATAATTTTTAATCTGTCGTAAGACTACTATTTAAAACATAAAACACAAAAATGTTTCTTACTTATAATTCCCTAATGTGCGAGTAAAAATTCTCGCTCGTTGGGGTTAGGAACAAGGGAGTGAGTGAGAGACGGATGTCTCTCACCTCCTTCAATGTCAACTTATTTTTAAACGAAACCTTCATGCACACATATACGATCCGCCCCCTACGACACCCTACCTACAAGGTAACGGTGTTCCGTAGTATAAAAGGCCGGACTTATATGATGTCCATGAAGATCACATCAATGAATAAGAAAAGACGGACAAGGATCTAGAGGAAGAAACTTTGTTTCTTCCCGATCATCCTAATCCCTTTTCCTATTGATTGTTGTGATTTTCCTAAAAGCTTAAATCACGGCATTGAAAGAGGTGAACACATTGATCTCAACACACCTACCTTCGACCTAACCCTAATGAGTTCTTTCTCATCACATAAATTCGTCTTAAACTTAATCGATAAAAACCAAACAACGATCTGAATCAACTCGTTATAACACAAAATCAGAAACTAACACATCCCTGCGGATCGACCCGTACTCACCGGCTAGCTGCGAAGCGACGCCGTTTCTGATTACGGTAAACTACAATTTTTGGACTAATCAAATGGCGCCGTTGCCGAGGATGGCGTAATTTTCTCTTTTTGTATGATTTCGGGTTGATATAAACTTTGAAAAATTATAAAAAATCAGAAAATACAAAATACAAAAATTAGCTTTTCATTATTTTTATCTGTTTGAAGGGTTTCTCGTTTGAATCTTGCAGGAACGACAAGAACTTTTGGATCTGGAATTTTACAGAGGGTCAAAACAGAAAAGAGAACATCAAAACAGAGAGGAATTGCAAGCACAGAACAACACAAAATTTTCCAGAGGCTGAACCCACCACAGTGCCGCGCTTCCGCCGCCAAAGTAGGCCATCTGCCGCGGTTCCGCGCTCCTTCTGCCACGTCAGCGCATCATTTTTGCACGGTTTGATCTCTTTTCTTCCCCTCTGCAACCTCCATATCTCCACTGTAAAACTTTCTGCAGGGTTCTTTGCGCTAAAAAAATTTTCTTCTTCTTCCCCCTTCTAAATAACATATTTGCTGCAGGTTTCTTTGCGCCGCGCTAAAAATTGATTGCAAGTGAATTTTTTGTATTGCATAATTTAATCGGACTTAAGGGGCTATTTGACCAAACTCAGATTGGGTGGGGATTTCATCACCCTTCTCAGGACCCCAGAAAACACCTAAAGCATTTTGCATCGACCACCTTTAATTAAAAAAAGATTAGACTCAGACCTAAGGACAGCGAGCTCAATAGGAAAAGGACTAGGGTAGGCATCGGCCGTTTATCCTAACCAACATTGCGGTGTCTAGGCAAGTGGTTATTAATTAGGCCCACTGTAGTGGTGGTTCCTTCCCACTTACCTGGCCGTACTTGTCCGTGAAGAGGCGGTTTGAGGTCTATTTCTAGCCCTTGTTAGGAGCTGTCTAGTAGACCTAGGCGACCCTAGATCTAGGCCTGATTGTGCATGTGTGGTTGATACAGTTGTGTCACGAGTCCGTTTTCAAAAACCTCTTTGCAAAACTCACACACAAATAAAAAAAATAAATAAATAAAAAACAAATAAAAACTTTTCAAAAACTTGCAACTTGTCGCAAAAAGAAAACCTGAAAAATTCACCACACCACTTTCCCTCACTGACGTTATCTTACCCCCACATTCTGTTTTTCTTTTTTCTGACTGCACTGTCCCTTTTAGTGTATGTCACTTTGGACTAGGGATACAGACGCCCGATTAGTCCGCGTTTCGTTGGTACCGACCAACGAACCCTTCGACACCGAAGTCGAAAATCCGTCCACTTTCTTACCCTCACCTTCAACTTCTTTCACCGAAGGTATGTCGGGATTTAACCCCAACAATACCTTACCGACGGGAAGGATTCCACCTCCACCAGGTGCGAATAACCCGAACCAGCCGCCTGTTGAAGCGCCCGCACGAGTTGCGCTCCAGGACCTCTTCTACCCCATCCGCACTTCTTTACCCACCTGTCTTTCACCCCCACCGGCAAATGGGGACAATTTTGAGATTAAACCACATTTCATCAATATGCTGCCGAAATTTCACGGTTTGGAAACTGAAGACGCATATATCTTTATTAATAAATTCCAAAATGTGTGCGCTATGATGAAAACGACCCAATTGAGTGATGACGCTATAAGGCTAAGGGTCATTCCTTTCACCTTATGTGACCTAGCCGAGAAGTGGCTATATAGCACCGTATCACATTCCATAAGAAATTGGGATGAGTTTGTGAAGGCTTTTCTGAAAAAGTTCTATCCTCACCATAAAACTGCAAGAATTCGAAATGAAATAATTCAATTCTCACAACTTCCTTCCGAACCATTCTGGAAGTGCTTCGAGAGATTTAAGGACCTACTAATTCAATGCCCTCACCATGGGATAGAAAGTTGGCAACTTTGCCAAACATTATATGAGGGATTGAACTCGGCAACGAAGCAGTTGCTAGAAACCATCTGTCAAGGTCATTTTCTCTCTAAGTCTAATGATGAGGCGTGGCAGTTTCTCGAGGATCTTAGTGAGCAGACAATACAGTGGGAGAGCACCAAGACCACATCAGCTTCTAGTGGTCAATCTAGGGCAGGCATACATCAAATAGAGATGTCGATTGCTATGAAGGCCGAGATGGCCGCTCTTACGAAAAAGCTAGAAGCGATCGAGACCAAAATCTCGTCGTCTTCTCCTGCCCCTGCTATGCCCCCACGAACTGTCTGTGCTTGTTGTGTGGATCCATCGCACCTGACCGAAGAATGTCCTTATAATGCATCTACACAAGGACAGGATGAAGTCAATGCTGCATTTCAGCAACGACAAAGAAACGATCCGTACTCTTCAACGTATAATCCGGGGTGGAGGAGTCACCCAAATTTCGCTTGGAACCAAAATCAACAATTCCAAGGAAATAATAATAATTTTCAAAGACCTCCTCCTCCACAACAACAACAAGCACCCTCGCAAACTCAATATCAACCGCAACAATTTCAACAACAACCTTACCCTAATCAGGTGAACAACTTTTTGTGCCGAACAATGCTTACCAGCCAAACAATTATGTTCAACCTAATAATGATAAGGTTAGCTCGCTCGAAAGAAGTCTAGATGCGTTCCTTAAGCAATCTACACAGTCTACAGCAAGACTTGAGACTTCTATTCAAACTTTAGTGCAAAATAGTGCCTCCCATGATCAGAGTATCAAATCTATAGAGGCACAAATTGCACAACTCAATGCAGCTTTGAGCGAGCGCGAAAAAGGAAAACTCCCGTCTCAACCGTTGCCCAACCCCGGTCACGCACATGCTGCACACAATCAGCAAAATCATAACGTAAATGCTGTGACCACGTTGAGATCGGGAAAAGTGTTGCGGAACAATGTGGGCAGTAACAATGACACCCCTGCCGGTGGGTCTTCTTCATTTTCTTCACCATCTTCTTCTTCTTTAGAGCCTATTCTCCACCCTTCACATGGCTCTACCTCTTCTAGCTTGAACGGACCTAATTCTCACGACATGAACACATCTACACGAGGTACCGTTCCAACTCGACAATCTGATCCACAAAAATTGGACTTAACCACTTTTCAAAATGTTCCTTTTCCTAATCGGTTGAGATCCAATAAACCAACTCCTCAAATGGAAAAGATTGTCGAGTTGTTCAAGCAGGTTAGCATAAACATCCCTCTTTTGGATGCAGTTCAGCAAGTTCCTTCATATGCCAAAATTTTAAAGGACTTGTGCGCCAAAAAGAGGAAGTCGCAAGTGCCAAAGAAAGTTTTTGTGGCTAGTGCTATTAGCGATGCTCTTGTAAATTCCCTTCCCCCAAAACAAAAGGACCCCGGGTGTCCTACCATTTCGATAACAATTGGGGACAAAAACATCAATAGAGCACTATTAGATCTTGGCACGAGCGTTAATTTGCTACCCTATTCTGTGTACGAGCAATTGGGCGTTGGAGAGCTTAAGCCCACTCACTGTACTCTCGAAATGGCCGACCGGTCAATAACCCACCCTAGGGGAGAGCTGGAGGATGTGTTAATAAGAGTAGGGGATTTCATTTTCCCCGTTGACTTTATTGTGATGGACACACAACCTTTCGCTAACCCCCGGAACCAAATTCCGGTAATACTAGGTCGACCATTTTTGGCAACTTCCAACGCAGTGATCAATTGTCGTAATGGTTCAATGAACCTATCTTTCGGCAATATGACAATTGAGCTCAATATTTTTAAGTTAGGAAGTCAGCCTGCTGAGCCCAATGCTAGCGTACTTGATATTTGCTCGATCAATGAGATCGCGGAGGAGGACTGTGAATTCGAGAATTTTTTGTTCGATCACAGCAATGTTAACGCCACTAGTGCGTTCCTCCTAGAATCCGACGCAGCTTTCACCACGGATAATGATTTTGAGTGCTTCACCTTTGTTGATGACTTTGAAGACTCATCACCTGAATTGGAGTCTTTTGCTTTTTCGGATGAGATAATTGAACCATCCGACACTATTGCGTACACTCAGTTCGAACCTTTGATGGAATCATTCGAGTTTGAAACAACTACCCCATTGTTACCATCTATTGTTTCACCCCCTAAACTCGAATTAAAGCTTTTGCCGACACACCTAAAATATGCATATCTAGGTGATAATGAGACCTTACCTGTCATTATATCAACTTCTCTAGCTCTTGAGCAAGAGAAGGCTCTCTTGACGGTCTTACTTAATAATCGGCAAGCTTTCGGCTGGTCTATGGCGGACATTAAGGGGATTAGTCCCCTCATAGTCGAACATCATATACACTTAATGGATGATGCCAAGCCAGCACGAGATCCACAAAGGCGCCTCAACCCCATTATGAAAGAGACGGTTAAGAAGGAAATTATCAAATGTCTGGATAGCGGTATCATTTACCCTATCTCGGATAGCCAATGGGTTAGCCCAATCCACGTCGTGCCCAAGAAATCGGGCATTACGGTCATTACAAACGAGGCAAATGAGTTGATTCCCACTCGCACCCAAACTGGGTGGCGAGTCTGCATAGACTATAGGAAACTCAATGCCGCAACAAGGAAAGACCACTTTCCTTTACCCTTCATTGACCAAATGCTCGAGCGATTGGCAGGGCACGAGTTCTATTGTTTTCTTGATGGCTATTCCGGTTACAATCAAGTCCCCATCGCCAAAGAGGACCAAGACAAGACAACATTCACTTGTCCCTTTGGCACTTTTGCTTATCGTCGCATGCCCTTTGGGTTATGCAACGCACCCGCGGCATTTCAGCGGTGTATGATGGGGATCTTTTCAGACATGGTTGAAAAGTTCTTGGAGATTTTTATGGACAATTTCTCCATCTTTGGCGACTCCTTCGACGAGTGTTTACGCCATCTTGACGCTGTTCTTACCCGCTGCAGGGATAAGAACCTAACATTAAATTGGGAGAAGTGCCATTTCATGGTGCAAGAGGGCATTGTTCTAGGACATGTCATTTCGCAAAACGGCATCGAGGTAGACAGGGCTAAAATCGAAGTGATTTCTAACCTACCTCCCCCAAAGTGCGTCAAAGATATCAGAGCCTTCCTTGGCCACGCCGGTTTTTACAGACGGTTTATCAAGGACTTTAGCAAGATTGCTAGACCCTTGACTCTCTTACTGGCCAAGGACACGACCTTCGCTTTTGACTCCACATGCACTGAAGCATTCGAGTCTTTAAAAAATTCACTCACCACTGCGCCCATCCTTTCATCTCCCGACTGGACGCACCCTTTTGAAATCATGTGCGACGCATCAGACTTTGCTATTGGTGTTGTTCTTGGACAGCACATTAATAAGATGCCGCACGTGATTTATTATGCCAGCCGAACACTAAATGAGGCCCAACTTAATTACACAACAACAGAGAAAGAATTTTTAGCTGTTGTGTTCGCACTCGAAAAATTTCGGCCTTATTTAATCGGCTCTCCAGTCGTTGTTTATACTGATCATTCGGCTCTTCGCCACCTCTTTGCGAAGAAGGATGCTAAGTCTAGGTTAATACGTTGGATCCTTTTATTGCAAGAATTTGATCTTGTCATTAAGGACAAAAAGGGATGTGAAAACGTAGTGGCTGATCACCTATCACGACTTCCTTCTTCGCCCACGCTCGATCTTCCTATCACTGACGTTTTTCCCGACGAGCAACTCTTGACCGTTTCTTGCGAACCATGGTTCGCCGATATTGTAAACTATTTAGCCACCGGCCTGATTCCTAATGATTGGTCGAAACAGGATAAGCTTCGATTTTTGTCCCAAGTAAAGCATTTTTACTGGGATGAACCCTATCTTTTCAAATACTGTTCCGACCAAATCATTCGTCGGTGTGTACCCGAGAGTGAGGTCAAGAGCGTGTTGTCTTTCTCCCACGATCAAGCATGTGGCGGGCACTTTGGCCTAAAGAAGACAGCCGAAAAAGTTTTGCAGTGTGGTTTCTATTGGCCACGACTCTTCAAGGATGCATTTGAATACTGCAAAACTTGCTCCCGGTGCCAACATTTGGGCCGGATTTCGCGGAGAAACGAAATGCCACTCCAACCCATTTTGGTAGTGGACATTTTTGATGTTTGGGGTATAGATTTCATGGGACCATTTCCTAACTCTTTTGGAAATGTGTATATTCTGTTGGCGGTTGACTACGTTTCTAAGTGGGTCGAGGCTGTGCCCAGCCGAACGAACGATAATAAAGTTGTCGTTCGATTCCTTAAAAAACACATATTTTCTCGATTCAGGCACCCTCGGGCGATTATAAGTGATAATGGTTCTCATTTCTGCAATAGGACTTTCGAGTCCTTAATGCGTAAATACTCTATCACCCACAAATTGTCAACGCCATATCACCCCCAAACATGTGGGCAAGCCGAGGTTTCAAATCGGCAAATAAAGCAAATTTTGGAGAAAACGGTTTCTAAAAACCGTAAGGATTGGTCGCTTAAATTGATAGATGCACTATGGGCTTTCCGTACTGCATATAAGACCGATCTGGGTATGTCTCCATACCGGCTTGTGTACGGGAAGGCTTGCCACCTCCCAGTGGAGATCGAGCACAAAGCTTTCTGGGCTATAAAAGAGCTAAATTTGTCTTTAGGAGATGCGGGCAGCAACAGAAAGCTGCAATTGAATGAGTTGGAGGAGCTAAGGGATGAGGCATATGATAATGCCATAACTGCTAAAAACCGAGCCAAGGTGTTCCACGATAAACACCTTTTACGAAAGACTTTTGAACCTGGTCAACAGGTTCTACTTTATGACACTCGGTTACATTTTCATCCTGGTAAGCTCAGGTCCAGATGGAGAGGACCTTTTGTAGTCCGCACCGTTTATCCGCACGGTGCGGTTGATCTTGAGAACCCTGAAGACGGTACCTTATTTAAGGTAAATGGGCATCGACTAAAACCGTTCTTCACTGCGGATCCTTCGGAGGAGCTCCTGTTTTTGCAGGAGCCGATTTACACTGATTGATCTTCCTCCGCTTTCACCCCAAACTTTGTTTCCCAATGACACTATTTCAAATAAGTTTGGGGGTGTGTATATCATTTGTATGTATATTTCCAAAATACCATAAAAAATAAAAATAAATAAAAAAAAAAATTTTTTGGACCAAATTGCAAATTTGCAGATTACAAGCTGTTTTTACAAATAAAACCCTTGTCTTATAGGGTGTTTTGTGTAAATAACCCTATCAACCCCTATTTAAATGAACTGAGCCCCCCTCTGTTGTTCACCCTAAAACATTTTCTCCTCATAAAACGTTCACGCTCACGAGCGCGACGTGGGGCCGGGCAGTGAGGGCACTGCTTTGCTCAAGTTTGGGGGTATTAGAGGTGATGTATATAGTTATCCTTGCATTGCATATTGTATATATCTTTGTTTTCCTTTTGCATAGTTAATTTCTGCATTGCATTTTTATAAAAATCATAAAAATTTAAAAATTTGAAAAAATAAAAAAAATTAGAAAACTGAAAAACCCATAAAAAATTTCAAAAATTATAAAAATTATTGTATTCAATTTTGGTTAGTTGACTTGAGTTGATAAAAAGGTTAACTGGCTAGGAACAACTAGATCTTAGACTTAGTAAATTAAAAACCCTAAAAATAACCTTCCTTAAAGTTTAACGGTAGAAAGTATATGTCTTTGTAGGTTATCTAGAAATAGGCAAATTTTGGGTTCAGTTCTTGGGCTAAGTCGAAACGAAGGAAAAGTATTAAAACTTTTATTAGAGTATAAGTTTGAAAAATAGTTCCTAGCTTAAGTCTAGATTCCGAAAACATGTACCCTACAAAATGCACAAACACGCACCTTGAAACTTGGATTAGTAGAAGAAACCTTGAAATACTCTTGTCTAAAGTCCTTAGCACAACGAAAAAGAAAAAAAAAAGGGTGGATAGAGAAAAAAAAATGGACACTGGTTTTTGTGATTACTTAAGGCTGTAAAAATAGAAAAATATTTAGCGAGGGTGCTTCATCACCTAGTGCCTTAGACCAACTGGTTTGGGAGCCACTGCTAAAAGCCTTGGGTGTTGCAAAACTAGGAAGTACGCTTTAAAACGCTAACGCATCTTGTAATCGGTTGTTGGTACCTCAAGAAGTATTAACAGTCGCATGAAGGATGTGAAAGCGAAATTTCACAAGTGCTCTGGACAACGGACGGGAGTACGATTGCTTGATTTGAATTTCCAAGTGTAGGGGTGATTTATACACACACGTAAGGATATGTGATTGGAGTTTAGATAAGAGAAAGGAATGAAGAATAGAACTTGTGTCTTTAATAGAGTTGATAGAAATTCCTAAGTGGAGATGGAACTCTAGAAGGAAAACTTAAGAAATGCCGAAAGCTAGGTAATTCTACAGGATATATGTAATCTTAAGTTAAATAATGAGGAAGTGTGAAGAATACGGGTGGATAATTTGCGAGTTAAAAGATAATAGAATTCCTTGTTAGAAAACCTAATTAGAGAACAAAAGTCAATGGGCCGAGTTGATAGGATTTTGTGGGTGTAATCCGCTGAAAACCCTCAGGAGACAACACTCCTCCTACTAGGGACACCTAGAGGTTTAACGGCTTTTTGCACGAGCTCAGTGCAATCGCGTTTCCCTGCGAAAGTGCGGCTAGGTTAGAATTTTATCAGAATAAAATAATAAGTTTGCTCGAGGACGAGCAAAAGGTAAGTTTGGGGATATTTGTGCACATCATAATATTGCAATTCATACGCCCTACTTTCGTGCATTTTATAAGTAAACAGATGCTTTTGACGATCGTTTGTTGCATGTTGCAGGATACAGGTTTCTGGAGCAAATACAGTGAAAAAAGACACAAAACAACAGAAAAATGGACTTTTGACCAACATTTAGACGGATCCTAGTCGAGCCGAGACGAAGAACAGTGCAAGGTCCAAAAGTGTCAAGAGAACGGCCAAAAGATACGAACAGGCTTTCACTGAAGATCTGGAGAAGATCTAGAAGCCCAAAGAAGAAACTATATATGGAAATAGGAAGCCCAAGAAAATAAAACCGAAGAGCAGCAAATTGGTGGACCCAAGCCCACTAGAGGGCCGCGGATCCGCGGCCCAAGCCAACAATTGCCGCGGATCCGCGGCCGTTATGTGCCCGTGTCGGTGGATTTCTTCTGTGCCGTTGTGTCGGTGCAGATGTTAGGATTCTCAGGGGTGAAATCTGTAATTTAACATGCGCGAGACTCTGAAACCCTAACTCTTCTATTTACTTATAAATTGTAATCTAGATCTGTAAAACGTCATGCCTCTTTATATTCAATAAAAGTGAGATTTGTTGGAGGAATCAAGAGCATCATCTTCTTCTTGTAAGTCTTTAGTTTATTTAATTCCTGCCTTAGTAAAATTGTTTTACTTGCCCTAGGAATCATTTAATTGCTAGTTAGCTAATTTTTAATCTGTCGTAAGACAACTATTTAAAACATAAAACACAAAAATGTTTCTTACTTATAATTCCCTAATGTGCGAGTAAAAATTCTCGCTCGTTGGGGTTAGGAACAAGGGAGTGAGTGAGAGACGGATGTCTCTCACCTCCTTCAATGTCAACTTATTTTTAAACGAAACCTTCATGCACACATATACGATCCGCCCCCTACGACACCCTACCTACAAGGTAACGGTGTTCCGTAGTATAAAAGGCCGGACTTATATGATGTCCATGAAGATCACATCAATGAATAAGAAAAGACGGACAAGGATCTAGAGGAAGAAACTTTGTTTCTTCCCGATCATCCTAATCCCTTTTCCTATTGATTGTTGTGATTTTCCTAAAAGCTTAAATCACGGCATTGAAAGAGGTGAACACATTGATCTCAACACACCTACCTTCGACCTAACCCTAATGAGTTCTTTCTCATCACATAAATTCGTCTTAAACTCAATCGATAAAAACCAAACAACGATCTGAATCAACTCGTTATAACACAAAATCAGAAACTAACACATCCCTGCGGATCGACCCGTACTCACCGGCTAGCTGCGAAGCGACGCCGTTTCTGATTACGGTAAACTACAATTTTTGGACTAATCAGGTACCTCACCGGGTCTACCATATACCCGCAGACGGTGCCTACCGCTCCTCGAATCGGGTTTCACAGGCCACTCTCAGAACCGAGAAAACACATGGTGGACGCACTGAAATATCATATCAAGGGTAACCGGGTTTTTAAAGCAATGCATAATCTCTTTTAAAATACCCACGGTTCCCAAATCCTGAAATATCATGGAAACAACATGTGTCAATGCGTATAGTCATAAAGCATGATGTATGCGACATGTAAAAGAAATGTAAGCATATCGGTATATCATGCAACATAGAATAGTAATATGCACATATTGAGGGAAACCGCTCTTTTAAAAAGAATCAGTTTTAAAGAGTATCTTGCGGTTCCCAAATCTCCAAATCAAACCGGAATCATCTATGTATGTGCAATACGTATATATGCAAGAATGGGTGTACAATATGTATGTACACAAGCATGAGTGTACAATATGTAGGTGCACAAGTATGAGTGTACAATATGTAAGTACACAAGTATGAGTGTACAATATGTAAGTACACAAGTATGAATGTACAATAGGTATGTGCACAAGTATGAAAGTACAATATGTAAGTACACAAGTATGAGTGTACAATAGGTATGTGCACAAGTATGAGTGTACAATATGTATGTACACAAGCATGAGTGTACAATATGTATGTACACAAGCATGAGTGTACAATATGTAGGTGCACAAGTATGAGTGTACAATATGTAGGTGCACAAGTATGAGTGTACAATGTGCAAGTACACAAGTATGAGTGTACAATAGGTATGTGCACAAGTATGAGTGTACAATATGTAAGTACACAAGTATGAATGTACAATAGGTATGTGCACAAGTATGAGAGTACAATATGCAAGTACACAAGTATGAGTGTACAATATGTAGGTGCACAAGTATGAGTATACAATATGTAGGTGCACAAGTATGAGGGTACAATATGTAAGTACACAAGTATGAGTGTACAATAGGTATGTGCACAAGTATGAGTGTACAATATGTATGTACATAAGCATGAGTGTACAATATGTATGTGCACAAGTATGAGAGTACAATATGTACGTACACAAGTATGAGTGTACAATATGTAGGTGCACAAGTATGAGTGTACAATAGGTATGTGCACAAGTATGAGAGTACAATATGTAAGTACACAAGTATGAGTGTATAATAGGTATGTGCACAAGTATGAGTATACAATATGTAAGTACACAAGTATAAGTATACAATATGTAAGTACACAAGTATGAGTGTACAATATATCATATCCTGAATGCAACAGTCCTACAGTGTAGTGACATGACAATTATCGATGATGATGTGTGTGAACTGGCAAGCAGGTGTACATGGAACATATGCATCATCGATAATGGTTCTTGCGTCCTAACAATATGGTTTTAATTTAACAATGAACATATTTAAACATGCAATGCGATACGAAAAGAAAGAATATTCGGCAAATGAATAATAAACAAGACAATGCGGTATCTATATCAATGTATCTATGTCATACAGTTTGCCATTTGAAAGAAGACGAATCGGGGTTTTTAGGAAAATAAGGGCTGCGATATTTTTAAGAAAAGATGCGACTTTTGAAAATATCCGTAGAATCCCTTTGCCTGTCTTTAAAATACTCCCGAATCGTTAGTTTTTGAAATAGGTATGACATCGGCCTAGCCTAATATCTGCTAAGCAAATTACAGATCTAACTGACAAGTCAATCGGGTGGAGTATGGAAACCACTTAAATCTGAGTCGATATATATATATAATAGTCGGTGATCCCGCCTCAAAGGTACCGCGTACGGTACAATATCATATGACATCCTCGAGTCATGAGTGCGGATCTATCATCAAATAAAGCTCGTGCGGTAAATCATCGTACGGCATCCTAAATTTGGGTACGGGTCAATATCACATTTATCTCATCAATTATCTGGTATCCTTATCATCATATCTCATGATCTGGGGTACTGATCTAGTCTAGTACTAACCGATACCATCTATATAGATATATATATGAGTGTATGAAAACACGCCCAAAGGCCCGCTAAAATCTCATATCGTATCCTAAATATGAACCACATCGTATCACCGATCTTATGGCACTATACCCAATCTCATCGACTCATCTCTAAATATCATTCACTATCCTCATCATCCAAGTATAAGTATAACAGTTAAGCATGTGCGTGCGTGTGGGTGTAAACCTATTCTAGGGTTCACAACTAGGAAACTATACTAGTTTACTTCTAAACCCTAATCTAATCATAATACACCTAATCACATCTAGAATATCCATGTCACGCATAAAGCTATCATATATATAGTATAAGGTATAAATAGCATCCTATACATCGAACTGCGGGAGTGTTATACGCCATCCACCCGACTTCCTTCGTAGATATAATCTACTCACCTTGCTCTTCGCCTTCCGTTGCCGACGTTGCCACGCGCTTGCTTGTCGTCCCGAAGTCTTCGCGGGGTACCTACACATCAACGTATCGCAAATGCACATTAAAACCACATCGGGAAAACCAAACGACACGCTAAGGCCTATAGGTTAGAACCTATGGACTACGCTTTCAAAACCATCAAACAACCCTCGATATTGTAGTACAAACGTCAAGTGATCGAGGTAAAACACAAATACGCAAATCCAGAATTTAAAATACAAGAAACGAAACTCCGAATCAAAACAACAACTCAGGAAAATGGTCCCAGATTTCTACTCAGGCCAAAACAAGGCAAGCAAACAACACTGGGGTGATATATAGTGTGAATATGACATGCTGAAGAAACCTGGGCACCTAATTTATCAGGGGGTCGGCCACATACCCCAGAATTCCGGCCAGGCCGGTTTGGGTAGGGATTTAGGGGCTCGTACTTGTAGGGTGGCCTCGTGGTGGTCCATCTCGGCTACTGGTACTGTTTACTTTTCTAGTATTGGTCTCGGATCACTCCAGATTTCCCTGCACGCTCAATTACCTCACAAACCGACATGAAAATTTCTGAAATTCCGTATTTTGGATTTCAGTTGGGTTGGTCTGGGTTTCTATCAATTGGGAGGGGTTTAAGGTCATCTCAAAGGCCCTATTTCACCATCTATTAGCGATTTTTTTATCGCGATTAGCACTAAATTAGCATATAATTAATCATAAAGACTTAAAATTTGTATAATTCACATAAAACACCCTCTTTTAATAATTTTTTTAATTTTCCAAAAATTTTCCCAATTTATCGGTATTTAAATATAACGCCTTATTAAAATATTTAATATTTTATTATTAAATTATAAAAATTTCCCAAAAATAATATTTTATTTTTTTGAAATGTTACAATATTCCCCCTTAAAGAAATTCGGTCTCCGAATTTAAATTTTAATCCCCCAAATTCTAAAACATTTCCGTGAAAGTCCAAGTCGTCGGGGCTCCGAAATCATCAATACATAAAACGCATCATAGCGCAATGCACGGGCATGAACAATGAGCAGATAACTCAAAAAGGAAGATCCGTCAAGCATCCCGCAATCATCAGAGTCATGGTAAATACACAACTGTCAAATCCAAAACAAAACCAGTATGATATACATCAAAATTATACATGTAGACATCAAATCTATATATGTAAATAACTGAAGGAAATGCATGGCAAACCTTTTCATGTTGCTGTGCTTTGCACGTATCGCGGCACAGTGACGGACGTCTATTGTAAGAAAATAACCATATATGTATATATCTTTTGTTTAATATGTACGTTTCGCCGTTTTGAAAACAATTTAGAAGGGTTTCCTTGTTTTAAACGTTTCGTGTCATATCAGACACGTAGGTATATACTGAGACTGTAGCTCTCTTTTTGGAAATCCCTTCGATAACTATTAATGCATGCGAAATATATCCAGGTACTGTTCTCTGACTAGTCATGCTCAGTACGAAAACAAATAGCAAAAATCATAAAAACGTACTGCTCCATAAGAAATCAATCCCAAAATGTATATAAGAATACCCTGTGCGTCTGGTGCGCACGGAAATCAAAACCTATATATGTGCCATACATGTGCACAAAACAACATCTAGGTGCAATGGGTGTGCACGAAACATCTGCCAAGGGCAACGGGCGTGCCTGACAGCAACATCAGGTGCATCTGACATTCACGAAGAGTCCCGATTTAGTGCATCGGGTGTGCACCAAAATCGTATCTCAAAACATGCGCTCAACACGCGCGAAAATCCAAATTAGATGCATCCATCATGCACAAATAAAATCTAAATCATGCGCATTCAACATGCACGAAAACATGAAATCCAAAATCAAGCGTCGAACATGCGCCAAGTCCAAATCAAATGCACGGAGTGCAAGAAATCAACATCAATATCAAAATTAAAATTGACGGTATACAATACAGCTCAATCAAAATCAGGTATACCGTGGTATATAATTTCATAACCATGTGCATCAGTGTGCACAAATCAAATCAAAACACTAAAAGTGTATGAAAACTATGCCGACAGCATAAGTCAAATCACATGCAAAACATAGGCATGAAATCAAAATCAACATATCGAATGCCATCAAACCGAAGTCAAGTGAAACAAACGCACGAAATATAAATCCGGTGCAACAAATGCAGGAAATATAAATCTAGTGCGATAAACGCACGAAACATAAATCTGGCGCATCATGTGCAAGAAATACAAATACAGTGCATCCTGTGCACAAAACCCCAAACAATAACTCAAATGCGTAAATAGCAACACCGAGTGTGCCAAGGTGTAAAAATCATAAACGTGTGCAACAGTGTGCACAAAACACATATCAATGCACTACAATCGTATATGAACTATACTAAGTGCAAAAATCAAATCGGGTGCATGCTATATGCACAAAATCAACTCAGCTGTATGAAATCTATGAAGTCATAAGCATGTGCAGCCAAGCCACAAAATGATATCATGTGCAATAACTATGCACAAATATGAATACCCAGTAGGTGCAACCATGGTGCACGAAAACAAATATCATGGAACTCGGTCATCAAGACTAAATCATGCGAATAGATCGCCCAAAATACCGAAATCCACGATGACGGATACGTGATAATCGAATAACCAAATCACAAATCATAAGTACCGTCGTCGATATATCCTCCTTCAAAGTCGAGAAGGTGTCGGTGCATCCAATGCTAGCAGCGCAAGATATCTACTTGTCTCTTTCTCATGGTCTGGCGTCCTCTGTCTCTGGGTCCTTATCTCCTCTGCGGATTGACAATCTCGCAATCCATCGGCTCATCGGCCCTGTCAGGTGTGCTAACGGGGACGATTCCGTCCTGGCACTTCTCTGGTCTTCTCTCGGTCAATCCTCATGACCACTCGTAAAGCAGCACGTCACTGGCGCCGACCTCTGGTCCTCTAAATACACATTACACATCCGATCCTGGGTGAAAATCTAATCGCAGCAGTGTCCCGGAAGGAATCCTGCTCAAGGTCTCTTCCGATCTCGCCTATGTCGAACTGTACGGAGGCTGGTACTCTGGCATAATTTTTTCTCGCTCTCTGGACATCTGCGTCCTCAGCACGGCATTTCCTCGGAAACTGGTCGCATCCCAACGCCTCTGTAGACATATCCGACCTTTAATCTTAACGGGGAGTAACAACAGCTCGTCAGCGTCTCGCACGAACTTCCTGTCCCACTTGTCTGTACCATCGTCCACTTCGACGTCATGTCTTTATCTGCGCACTGCAAATGTTCTCGGGTACGGTCCATCCGAAGTCTCTCACACGGACTCGAAATCATGAACTCGGTATCTTCATCACTCTGTGGAAGATATCTATCCAAACACACCCTCAGGAACTCATCCCAACCTGCGGAGATATACTCCATACCCGTCCGTTCTTGATCAATTCACAACGCATCTGGGTGAGGGCCTCTATCTGAACCTGGTCAACTATCTTGTCGACGATGCCGAACTCTGGCCTGCTGGGTGTGCGCAATATGACCACTCCTAGGTCCAAGTCATCTCGTATAGTATTCCAGAAAGGTCCTGTCGAAGTCTTTCTCAAATCTCGTTTCCATCGAATTGCCCGGATGTTACCACCCTTACTATGTCTGTTTCTTGTTCCGGGATGGCTGCATACTCATCGCGACTCCTTCTGGAAGGTATATCCATATACAACGCCTCTGCATGCGTATCGCATCTCTGATGTCAGCGGAGTGGAATGCCATCTCGTCGAAATCTCGTGCAAACTCTTTACTCCACTCTGCTCCAATGTCGGCTGATTCGGACTTGTCTTCTCGTGGCTGCATGGACTGCGCTCCAACGTCTATAATCGTATCTGGAGTCTCCCAAGCAATGTGTCCCATCATATGATATCCGAATGATGTCGAACCATCCGATCGATTTGTCAGAACCTCATAATCCCCCAAGAGGTCAACATCTTGAGTACAGTTTAATAGTATTCCGGTACATACTACAGCACCCGTGGACTAACCGTAGAAGGGCAAACCCAAGCCTCACAAATGGCACCGCTAAACTGCCGCAAACCCTAAGGTTCGAAGGCGTTCTATGGTCATTACGTCGAGTTAGGGTTTCATTCTTCAAGAGGGTCCATAGCATTACTTGCATTGTCTTCCGAATACTTTAAATTTGGAATCGGGTTTCTGACATTTGATCGTCTCTATCAACTCTCAACGAATCTGCGTGAAGTCGTCTCTAGCTATAATCAATCTATCTGATGACCTCGCATCGGGGTAAGCGAATGAATCACATGTCCTAGTCATTCATCCTCGGGTGACTAGCGACCTCCTATCCTATCTCTGAGTACATACTCAAGCTGCAGTAGCTCCATCATCTGGGCGATATCTCGTCATTTGCAGCAACAACTGGCTCATTCGTCCGTATGCTGAACAGCGCCTCAATCATCATGAATAAGCGATATATCAATGGTCATCATATTCTGGCTGGCCTCTAGCAGTAGCCTGATCCTCTGGTGCTGATCTGCACGTCCGAGAAATCTCGTAAAAGCGATCTGTCAAACGCTCATGGCGTGAAAACACAATAAAACGACGCCTCTCTATGCAATCGTGCATCCCTGGAATCATGCCCTGGTCAGTCCTCGTCCGTGACGAGCTCAAGCTGACACAACTCTAGTCGTAGCTCTCTATGCCCGTGTAATCGTGGCAGCCAAATCATAACCAATATCGTTGAGGATAGATCATAGGAATGAATATAATACTGTGCAAGAAAATGTACATCCTAAGGCTCCTTAAGCGGAGTAGCGTATCGTAAGTATGCCGTGGAACAAACGTACGGTACGTCACTCTACTCAAGCTACCTACTTCATCAACCAAGGGTCATCCTACGCGACGAAAGTTCGGGAATAATACCCTCTCGACTAAGTCTAAATTCCGTAAGGTCAAGCCTAAGTTCCGTATAAATATAAACGCTCTAGGCTCCGCAGAGTCAAACTTAGACTCGAACCAAGGTTAAACTAGCGCTTTGATACCAACTTTGTCACGACCCGAAAAAAAGCACGTGACTGGCTCTTGAATCATATGAAGTCTATAGGACCTCATCTAATTCAAGTAAGCCAAAAGCCCAGAAATCTAAAACCATTTTAAATAATAAATAAAGGAAAAATAGTTTTAAGAAGTGAAGAAAACATGTTTTAAAAACAAGGTTTTTAAATAAGTAAGCCGAATATGCATTTTTAAAATCTATAGTCTTTTCTGAAAATTTCGGCAGAGTTTCCTTTGTAAATACTGGCCCCGAACGGGGTACAACAAGAATAATATATGCACAATGATAAAAGGCATCCCCAAGCGGGAGCTATCTCTTCGTCAATCGACGGATACAACCACGCAAGCAGTATAATATACAACGCCAAAGGGCGAGGATCAAAACTCAAAAGGAAACTCAAAATCAGCATGAAAACCATAATACTACAATGCGCGACTCTAAGGTCGAAATAATACACCACTGGTTTTCTAAGTCTGAAACAATATACAAGTTTGGTTGATGGAAATTTCTAGATACAACTGATCAAAATAAATACAAGGGTGGTCACGATGCAAGTGAGCCCACCTACCAAAGAAATCACCCAGAAAGGAAGCAGTGTACCAGAAAAGCCGCAATGTAACCTGTACGGCAAAACCTGCAAGAACTGTGGCACAACGGGCGTGAGTTGCCAACTCGTGAATAGAAAACATCACAGAGCAGAAATCGTATGTATGACTCAATCCTAGGTCAATACGATCAAATATATATATAAACCTCAAATGAGTAAGTCTGAAGCATGAAAAGATGGCCAGGGTAAACATCTATACATAAGTGTAATCCCATGTGCTCGTGTCAGTGCCTCAGGTAACAACATATCATAAACATGAGTAATGATCAATGTAATCAACATGAATCAATGTCAACTATATCATGCAGTCCATAAGTATGTGGATATCATCCAACTATATAATTAATATATATATGTATGTGGATCTCGTCCACGTGTCTCCCAAAGACAATAAGCCTCATGCATGTAAATATCATAAAGCATATGCATGGAAATATGAGGATGTAAATCACATGAGTCCCCGCGACATATCAAATCATGGAACCTGAGTGTCTAGCATCGACACTCGAAAACATCATGAAAGCTGTGCCTAGCATCGGTACGTAATCCTCATATACATATGGCTCCGTCAGTCCGTAACGGCCCACGGGCTCCGTCAGTCTGGATCGGCCTGTCTCATCTCTCAACTCCGGTCGGTATCCTCCAGATATCCGCCGAGCTCAAATACAACCACCGGTAGGTAGTACTCCCCTGCCAGGCTCACCGTCTAACATATACGAGTCTTCTTGCCCCAGGGTACCTCACCGGGTCCACCATGTACCCACAGACGGTGCCTACCACTCCTCGAATCGGGTTTCACATGTCACTCTGAGAACCGAGAAAACATATGGTGGACGCACTGAAATATCATATCAAGGGTAACCGGGTTTTTAAAGCAATGCATACTCTCTTTTGAAATACCCACGGTTCCCAAATCCAGAAATATCATGGAAACAACATATCTCAATGCGTATAATCATAAAGCATGATGTATGCGACATGTAAAAGAAATGTAAGCACATCAGTATATCATGCAACATGGAATAGTAATATGCCCATATAGAGGGAAACCGCTCTTTTAAAATGAATCAGTTTTAAAGAGTATCTTGCGGTTCCCAAATCTCCAAAGAATCATCTATGTATGTGCAATACGTATATAGGCAAGAATGGGTGTACAATATGTATGTACACAAGCATGAGTGTAAAATATATAGGTGCACAAGTATGAGTATACAATATGTAAGTACACAAGTATGAGTGTACAATATGTAGGTGTACAAGTATGAGTGTACAATATGTAAGTACACAAGTATAAGTGTACAATAGGTATGTGCACAAGTATGAGTGTACAATATGTAAGTACACAAGTATGAATGTACAATAGGTATGTGCACAAGTATGAGAGTACAATATGTAAGTACACAAATATGAGTGTACAATATGTAGGTGCGCAAGTATGAGTGTACAATATGTAAGTACACAAGTATGAATGTACAATAGGTATGTGCACAAGTATCAAAGTACAATATGTAAGTACACAAGTATGAGTGTACAATATGTAGGTGCACAAGTATGAGTGTACAATATGTAAGTACACAAGTATGAATGTACAATAGGTATGTGCACAAGTATGAGAGTACAATATGTAAGTACACAAGTATGAGTGTACAATAGGTATGTGCACAAGTATGAGTGTACAATATGTTAGTACACAAGTATAAGTGTACAATATGTAAGTACACAAGTATGAGTGTACAATATATCATATCCTGAATGCAACAGTCCTACAGTGTAGTGACATGACAATTATCGATGATGAAGTGTGTGAACCGGTAAGCAGGTGTACGTGGAACATATGCATCATCGATAATGGTGCTGGTGTCCTAACAACATGGTTTTAATTTAACAATGAACATATTTAAACATGCGATGCGATACGAAAAGCAAGAATATGCGGCAAATGAATAATAAACACGACAGTGCGGTATCTATATCAATGTATCCATGTCATACTGTTTGCCATTTGAAAGAAGACGAATCGGAGTTTTTAGGAAAATAAGGGCTACGGTGTTTTTCCGAAAAGATGCATCTTTTGAAAATATCCGTAGAATCCCTTTGCCTGTCTTTAAAATACTCTCGATTCGTTAGTTTTTAAAATAGGTATGACATCGGTCTAGCCTAATATCTGCTAAGCAAACTACAGATCTAACTGACAAGTCAATCGGGTGGGGTATGGAAACCACCTAAATCTGAGTCGATATATATATATATATAATAGTCGGTGATCCCGCCTCAAAGGTACCGCGTACGATACAATATCATATAACATCCTCGAGTCATGAGTGCGGATCTATCATCAAATAAAGCTCGTACGGTAAATCATCGTACGGCATCCCAAATTTGGGTACGGGTCAATATCACATTTATCTCATCAATTATCTGGTATCCTTATCTTCATATCTCATGATCTAGGGTACTGATCTAGTCTAGTACTAACTGATACCATCTATATAGATATATATATGAGTCTATGAAAACACGCCCAAAGGCCCGCTAAAATCTCATATCGTATCCTAAATACGAACCACATCGTATCACCGATCTTATGGCACTATGCCCAATCTCATTGACTCATCTCTAAATATCATTCATTATCCTCATCATCCAGGTATAAGTATAACAGATAAGCATGTGCGTGCGTGTGGGTGTAAACTTATTCTAGGGTTCGCAACTAGGAAACTATACTAGTTTACTTCTAAACCCTAATCTAACCATAGTACACCTAATCACATCTAGAATATCCATGTCACGCTTAAAGCTATCATATATATAGTATAAGGTATAAATATCATCCTATACATCGAACTGCGGGGGTGTTATACGCCATCCACCCGACTTCCCCCGTAGATATAATCTACTCACCTTGCTCTTCGCCTTCCGTTGCCGACGTCGCCACGCGCTTGCTTGTCGTCCCGAAGTATTCGCGGGGTACCTATACATCAACGTATAGCAAATGCACATTAAAACCACATCGGGAAAACCAAACGACACGCTAAGGCCTATAGGTTAGAACATATGGACTACGCTTTCAAAACCATCAAACAACCCTCGATATCGTCGTACAAACGTCAAGTGATCGAGGTAAAACACAAATACGCAAATCCATAATTTAAAATACGAGAAACGAAACTCCGAATCGAAACAGCAACTCAGAAAAATGGTCCAGATTTCTACTCAGGCCAAAACAAGGCAAACAAACAACACTGGGTGATATATAGTGTGAATATGACCTGCTGAAGCAACCTGGGCACCTAATTTATCAGGGGGGCCGGCAACATACCCCAAAATTCCGGCCAGGCCGGTTTGGGTAGGGAGTTAGGGGCTCGTACTTGTAGGATGGCCTCGTGGTGGTCCATCTCGGCTACTGGTACTGTTTACTTTTCTAGTATTGGTCTCGGGTCACTCCAGATTTCCCTGCACGGCCAATTACCTCACAAACCGACATGAAAAGTTCTAAAATTCCGTATTTTGGGTTTCAGTTGGGTTGGTCTAGGTTTCTATCAATTGGGAGGGTTTTAAGGTCATCTCTAAGGCCCTATTTCACCATCTCTACTCAAATCAAACCCTAATTCCCAACTTGGGTTTTCAAACCTCACTAAACTTCGTCAAAACGATATTAAACTTGAAATGATGCTTAAGCACAAGAAATAATACACTAATTGTTAAGGAATTACCTCATTTAGCACCCGTGAATTCTCAACAGCGCCAAAATGCGAACTTTCTTGGTCCAAAGGGTAGCTAGTGAGCTCATGCATCTTTTTAATGAAATGGGTGATGGATTTTGGGGTGTTTTTCATGGGGTTTTGAGAGGTTGAAGATGGAAGAGGAGGGGGTGCAGCAGCAGCAGTAAGAGGATGAAGAGGGGAGAGAAATGAGTGGGAGAAATGATGAGGGAATGGCCAAGTCCAATGGTTGACCCCTTACCCACTCTTTCTCTCTCTAACCCATACTTCTTATTCTATTCTTTTCCTTTTCTTTTCTAATTTCCTTCTCTTAACTTAAAACCAACAACCATGGTAAAAAGAACATGAAGTCAAGCCTTGAAAATAAATGTAACAAGTGTAAAATGATATGGTGCATGTTTTGCACAAAATATGCTAAAAATCCGATTAGCGATTTTTTTTATCGCGATTAACACTAAATTAGCATATAATTAATCATAAAGACTTAAAATTTGCATAATTCACATAAAACACCCTCTTTTAGTAATTTCTATAATTTTCCAAAATTTTTCCCAATTTATCGGTATTTAATTATACCGCCTTATTAAAATATTCAATATTTTATTATTAAATTATAAAAATTCCCCAAAAATAATATTTTATTTTTTTGAAATGTTACATGTGCACTAGGAAGAGGAAGACTCAAGTGCCTAAAAAGGTCTTCATGACTAATAATGTTAGCACTGCTTTTACCCCACAGTTACCAAAGAAACGTAAGGACCCAGGATGTCCTACAATCTCGATTTCTATTGGGGGTAAAAACATTAAACGTGGTTTACTTGACCTTGGCGCAAGTGTTAACCTGCTTCTACGTTCTTGTCGGCTCTATCTCGATCCGGCACCCGATCCTCTGTTTACGAGCAGCTAGGGATTGGAGAGTTGAAACCAGCTCATTGCACTCTCCACATGGCAGACCGTTCAATCACCAAACCTAGGGGTGAACTAGAGGATGTGTTGATAAAAGTCCGGGAGTTCTTATTCCCTATGAACTTTATTGTTCTTGATACACAACCTGTAGCTAACCCACGGAACCAAATTCCGGTGATTTTGGGTCGACCATTCCTTGCCACTTCCAATGCTGTCATTAACTGTCGAAACGGTTCAATGAACCTATCTTTTGGAAAAATGACAATTGAACTGAACATCTATAAAATTGTAAGTCAGCCATCTGAACCCTCTGCTCATATACTTGATGTCTGTTCTGTCCACGAGATTGCTCCCGAAAGTTGCGAAGTTGATGAACTTTGCTTTGAAGATCTCGACGACACTAGCACATCAATGTTTGATCTTGCACATCTTAGTGAGGACATATTTTCCACGTTTGAGTCTGAAACTCTTGACTCATCACCTTCCGAGTCTGTATCCTATGCAAGCTACGAACTTCTTTGTGACTCTGAATATAATTCGATGATCCCACCTTCTATAATTTCTCCGCCAGAGTTAGATCTCAAACGTTTACCTTCTCACCTTAAATATTCATATTTAGGTGAGAATGAGTCTTTACCTGTAATCATATCAGCTTATCTAGCCTCAGAGCAAGAGAACGCTCTTTTGACGGTATTGAGATCTAATAGGCAGGCGTTTGGTTGGACTATGGCTGACATCCAAGGGATTAGCTCCTTGATTGTAGAACATCATATACATCTGATGGATGAAGCCAAGCCAACCCAAGAACCACAGAGACGGTTAAACCCCGTCATGAAGGATGCGGTTAAGAAAGAAATTGTCAAATGCCTTGACAATGGTATCATTTACCCAATCTCCGATAGCCAATGGGTAAGTCCTATTCATGTCGTCCCTAAGAAATCCGGCATCACGGTCATAACAAATGAGGCAAATGAGTTAATCCAGACACGCACTCAAACTGGGTTGCGTGTATGTATTGATTATAGAAAACTCAATTCCGCAACGAAGAAAGACCACTTTCCTCTACCATTTATTGACCAGATGCTGGAAGGCTTAGCTGGACGAGATTTTTACTGCTTCATGGACGGATACTCCGGCTATAACCTGGTCCCTATTGCCAAAAAGGATCAAGACAAAACCACATTTACTTGTCCTTTTGGTACTTTTCCTTATAGTCGTATGCCCTTTGGGTTATGCAATGCTCCCGCTACATTTCAGCGGTGCATGATGGGGATATTCTTGGACATGGTCGAGAATTTTTTGGATATTTTCATGGACGATTTCTCGATATTTGGAGACTCTTTTGCTGTCTGCCTATCTCATTTTGACGCAGTTCTTACTCGTTGTAAAGAGAAGAACTTAACCTTGAATTGGGAAAAATGCTATTTCATGGTCCAAGAAGGAATTGTGCTTAGACATGTTATTTCACAAAAAGGCATTGAGGTTGACAAAGCTAAAATAGATGTCATTCAAAACCTTCCTCATCCCAAATGCGTCAAGGATATCCGATCTTTTCTTGGCCATGCAGGCTTTTACAGGAGATTCATTAAGGATTTTAGCAACATTGCTAGACCTTTAACTTTTCTCTTGGCCAAGGACATGACCTTTCACTTTGACTCAGATTGTGAGGCAGCATTCGACTTACCTAAACACTCTCTCACTACAGCCCCCGTTCTATCATCTCCAGATTGGAATCACCCGTTTGAGCTTATGTGTGATGCATCAGATTTTGCAGTTGGTGCAGTCTTAGGACAGCACATTGAAAAGATGCAACACGTGATCTATTATGCAAGAAAGACCCTGAACGATACTTAAATTAACTATACAACTACCGAAAAAGAACTTTTGGCAGTTTTATTTGCATTAGAAAAATTCAGGCCTTACTTGATTGGCTCACCTATTGTTGTGTACACTAACCACTCAGCCTTGAAACATCTTTTGGCGAAGAAGGATGCTAAAGATAGGCTAATACGTTGGATCCTTCTATTACAAGAATTTGATCTTGTTATTAAAGATAAGAAAGGATGTGAAAACGTGGTAGCCGGCTATCTTTCGCGCATCTCTTCTTCACCTGTGACCCTGCCGATCAATGATTCTTTTCCAGACGAACAACTCTTGAACGTATCCGATGAACCTTGGTTCAGGGATATTGTGAATTATCTTGCTACGGGACTTATCCCTCGTGAATGGTCAAAACAGGACAAACATCGATTTCTATGCCAAGTAAAACACTTTTAGTGGGATGAACCATATCTGTTTAAGTATTGTCCTGACTAGATCATTCGCAGGTGTGTCCCTAATGATGAATTCAAGAGTGTTCTATCTTTTTGTCATGATCAGGCATGTGGGGGTCATTTCGGTCCTCGAAAGACGGCGGAGAAGGTTTTGCAATGAGGTTTTTATTGGCCGACTTTGTTCAAAGATACATTTGATCCTTGCAAAACCTGTGCACAGTGCAAACACACGGGTAGGATTTCACAGAGAAATGAGATACCACTTCAACCCATCTTAGTGGTTGAAATTTTTGACGTTTGGGGTATTGACTTTATGGGTCCTTTTCCCAACTCCTTTGGGAATCTGTATATATTGCTTGCGGTTGATTACGTCTCGAAGTGGGTTGAAGCTATTCCTTGTCGCACTAATGCAAAAAAAGGTTGTCATTAAGTTCTTAAAAGAAAACAACTTTTCGCGATTTGGACACCCATGCGCTATCATTAGCGATAACGGGACACATTTCTGCAATCGGTCTTTCGAGACTTTGATGCGGAAATATGCAATCAACCACAAACTTTCTACACCCTATCATCCCCAAATGAGCGGGCAAGCTGAGATTTCAAACAGACAAATCAAACAAATTTTGGAGAAAATAGTTTCTAAAAATCGAAAAGATTGGTCAACCAAATAGACGGATGCTCTTTGGGCATTCCGAACTGCATATAAAACCGATCTAGGGATGTCTCCTTACATATTAGTGTTTGGTAAGGCTTGTCACCTTCCGGTCGAGATTGAGCACAAAGCAATATGGGCCATTAGAGAAATCAACTTTGACTTAAATCAAGCATGCAACTTTCGGAAGCTGTAATTAAATGAGCTAAGCGAACTCCGCGATGAAGCTTATGATAATGTTGTAATTATAAATAATCGGACTAAGGTATTTCACGATAAAAACATTTTGAGAAAAACTTTTACACCTGGTCAACAAGTCCTTCTTTATGATTCACCACTCCATCTTCATGCGGGTAAGCTACGATCTCGGTGGAAAGGAGCTTTTATTGTGCGGAATGTATACCCGCACGGGGCAGTTGAGGTAGAAAATATTGAAAACGGTACAATTTTCAAAGTAAATGGACATAGATTAAAACCGTATTTTTCCACTGACCCCACGGAGGAGCTCCTGTTTTTACAAGACCCGATTTATTTTGATTAAAATTCCTCCGTCTCACCTCCATGTCTTGAAAAATATTGTATCATTCTTAGAATGGAGGTGAGTGAAAAGAATAAGTTTGGGGGAGGATTTTCACGATCATATTTATTGCCCCCATTAATAAATTTCCTCCCAAGCTTACAGGTTTTTGGAGCTTTACAGATAGCAACAGTGTGGACACTGTTGAAAACAAGTTTAGGGAGGTTTGTGCTTATTTACGTATCATTTGCATATCATTTTGCATAAGAACAAAGCATATAAAACATATAAAAATTTTAAAATTTTTAAAAGATAAAAATATTTAATATATAAGATAATAAAAGATTAGATAGTGCAAAATTATATCCAAAAGATTGGAAAAAATTTAAGAAAAGCTAGAAAGTTAGAAGTTTTCTTAAACGAACCTAGTAATAAGTAGTTATGAGCCATTGTCCCAAGGGTTTGTAAGATGAAGGAAGTCACTAATCTGAGAATAAAAATAAGTCTGAAAAATAGTTCCTATTCTGGAAGCCAAACATTTGAATGTTGATACCCTACTATATGCACTTATACACGTCTTGAAACTCGGGATAGTAGAGGACACTTTGAAATGCTCTTGTCTAAAAACCAAAGTATGAAGAAAATAATAAATGGAAAATAAAATATAAAATGGTGAAAAGAAAAATGAACACTGGTTTTGTTATCACCAAGCAGCAATAAAAAAATATAGCGAGGGTACTTCATCACCTAGTGCCTTAAACCAACTGGTCTGGGAGTCACTGCTAAGCCTTAGGTGTTGCAAGACGAGGAAAATATTAAATACACCATATAAGCAAGCACATGAGTAATCGGTCGGTGAGTACCTCAAGAAGTATTAACGGTCGCATGAGAAATGTGTGAGCAAATTCCATCTAAATATTAATTTAAAAAATACTGAGGTAGATGGACAAGAGTATGATAGCTTGAATTGAATTCTCCGAGTGTAGGGATGCCCTTTACACACACGTAGGGGTATATGATCGATGTTTGGAAGAAAGATAGAAATGAAAAATAAAGATGATTTTTATTGAGGGATGACGTGATTTCTAACATCTTTTCATGATTATTAAGATAGGGCTCATGACAACTGAAAAGCTAGTATTAGTTGGAAACTCTAATTTTCAAAGTCTTTCTTTTATAAATTTTATCTTTATACGTAACTTTCACGGTCTTTCTTTTATTATCGGATTTTGTGGGTGCAATCCGCTGAAAACCCTCAGGAGACAACACTCCTCCTACTAGGGACACCTAGAGGTTTAAAGGCTTGTTGCACGTGCTCAGTGCAATCGTATTGCCTACGAAAGAGTGCTAGCTAGTTTTCCTTTTTCTTATATTTTCTTCTTCTCTTTCTAATAAAACAGTTTGCTCGAGACGACCAAAATTAAGTTTGGGGGAATTTGATCAGTCGAAAATATTGCATTTTTAACACGTCAATTTCCCTACTATTTGCATTCATCTAAAGGTGTTCGATATGAATATAGCACATATTAGCAATTCGTCTGTAAAATACCAAATAACATGTGTTATATATTATAACCGGTATTTTGAGGGAAATTGTGTGTTTATTATTGCACGCATGATCTTTTGTATATCGCAACATTTGTCTAGAGATTGTGTGCAGGAAATTGCAGGAAAAGAGCCGAAACTGTTAAAAGTGCTGAGAAAAATGCGCCAAGTCCAAGATTTGTGATCTGGCAGTGAACAAGAAATTATAAAAATATTCCAGACATTCTAAAAGTGCCACAAAGCCTACAGAGGAGTTATCTGAAAGTTTCATGCAGCAATACCTCCAAAGGGCCACGGATCCACGGCCGGAGGGGCCTATTGGCGGCGGATCCGCGGCCATGGTGACACGTCATCGGCAGGTTGAATTCTCTGGGCTCTCCTTTCAGTATCAAAACTTCTTCAACACACTTCAGTCTCCAGAAGCTTCTGTCCTAACAGCCAAGCTTCTTGTACAAGCCTAATACCTCCAAGCTTCTCAAGCAAGCTAGCTAAATCTAGAATGTTCTCCTCAACAACTAAGCTTTTCAAGGAAGCTAGCTAACTACCTAAATCTAGAAGCTTCCTTCATAACTACCAAGCTTGCAAGGGAACCTAAACCTAATCAAGCTTCTAGGGGAAGCTAAAAGAGAAGGCTATATAAAGGGACCCAAGGCTTCATTCCAAGGGTTGTTGATTAGTTGTTCAACAATTCTCCCACAAGTTGAGTGACACAACTTGTGCATCCAAACCCTAGCCCCAAATCCATTTCTAAAGCCAAATCAAGATCATTTGAGAAGCAAATCAAGCAAGAAACCATCGATCCTTTATCCGCGAAGCCAATCTTCATCCGAGCAAGAGATCCAAGGCGATCCGCGACTCACGGAGATCGAGCGGAGAGAAATTCGAGGATCTAGTTACCTCTTCAAGCGGAGCGATCGAGAGCAACATCTTGTAACCTCTAATTGAGAGAATGTGTAATTAGTCGTCGATTGAATAAAGGTGATAATTGTAATTCTTGCTTCCTTTACATTCTTGCGTTATGAAACTTCTTGATTCTTTGATTCATTAGTTTTCATGATGTGTGAGTGAAATCTCCGCTTGTGGATGATTCGAGAGAATTGATAGATTTAATGATGATCAAATCTTAATACTAGTCTTAATTCTTAAGAGATTTATGAACTTTAGCAAAAAGAATCGTTGATGACCTAATTTGGAGCAAAATGACTTCTTGATTATTTCATCGCAAATTAGGGATCAAACGATTGATGATTTTCTTTGCTAGAGGCTAGATCCGAATGATCATGATTGAAAAGACAATGGATAGAAGGAGAAACCCTAGTTTCTTCAATAGATCCCTAATCTTCATCATAATCATCAATCTAGCTACAAATTATCACTATATAAGATTAGGAATTATTAGATTCATCATTAGTTATTAATTCAATCGAATCCTACAAGCTATTCTTCATTATCTTGATAAATCAAAGTGATTGGGACATTTCTTGATTCTTGATTCTAGATTTTTAGTTTCTTTATGTTTCTTGAAATTCAAATTTACAAATCTTGAATCAACTTTCTTGCAATTTCTTTTATCTTTAAATTTTGACTCATCTAAAACAAGATCGAGCAAATCACACTTTCCCTGTGGACGATCCGCACTTGCTAACGAACCTACAATTGACACCGTTATTGATTGCGGTTTACAAATTTCTTTGGTTGTGATCTATTTTACACTTTTTCTAAACACGACACGGAAAAAAAAGATCAATCAGCAGCTGCAGCAGGGGGGAGCGCCGGGGAAGCAGCCGTCCGAAGTAGTCTTCGATGCGCCCATAGACCAACTGCACCGTGTCCTCGGTGCAGTTATGGTCGTTGAGGTATACGTCTTCGAAGTGGATGGTTTCGGGGATGGTGAAAGAAGGACCAACGCTCACTCAGCTTTATATGGCCCACTGCGCCCCAACGGAACTTAACAGACGCCCGCTTTCGCCCAAAAAGTCGCTGCCACGCGGCGATCATTGAGCCTTCTCTGGAGGAATCGAAACGACGCGACTCTGGCGCTTCGCCCCCCCCATTCATTGCGCATGCTACGCGCATGTTCGCCGCGACCGTTCCTGTTCCCCATACCTGTAACTGGATGGTCGGGCGAAACCTCATGAAGAATCAGCGAAGCAGCTACCCTGCTCGGCTATCCCTGGCCGGTGGCTTCCCCACTCGCAACGCCAGGGATCAAAGCCCTTGCCAAGAGGCAACCGCGTAGCTTCACTGCCCGGTTATCCTTAGCAGGCCTCCTACGGCCCCTACAACGCTAAGGATAAAAGTCCTCCATAGAGGCAGCCGAGCGGCTTCTCTGCTCAGCTATCCTTGGCCGGTAGCTTCCCTACTTACAACGCCACGGATCAAAGCCCTTGCCAAGAGACAACCGCACAACTTCACTGTCCGGTTATCCTTAGCAGGCCTACTACGGCCCCTCCAACGCTAAGGATCAAAAGTCCTCCCAGAGGCAGTGAGCCCGACCCTCGCTCGGCCCACCCCAGCTGGTGGTCGCCTGCTCGCAACGCCAGAAATCAAATGCCCTCGCCAAGGGGAAACCGAGCAGCTTCCTGGCTCGGTCATACCCAGCAGGCACCCCCTGCCCAACAAACGTTGTGGGGTTGTAGCCCTCATAACGAAGCCTCTGAGCCCATTCATGCTTGGAACAAATACGGCGTACATCCCCCTACCCATCACATGCAGAGGATCCGAGGCCCCAACAAGGGACATCAGGTCTATCCAAGTCTGAGCGATCCCCCCTCGACTTCGGGGCCATGGAGAGATGCCTCCTTCTCAGCAGCGCTTGGCACACTTGGAAAATGATCAATCAACTCGACGAACGATCGCTAGACAGATGGCCGACCTGACATGGAAGCCCAACAGTGCAAGCAAAGATATCTTACGAGCATTCTTCACAAACAGAAGATAAAGTGAAAAAAGATGAAACCAAAAAAAAGTTTTATTACCAAAGGCAAAGTCTTTACAAAAGGTATTTTGGGCTCCCCATCCTTACAGACTGCCCGGAGGCTTACAAAAATTCAGAAGCGGCAAAATAAAAGGAGGAGGAAGACGAGGGCTTTAGGCCTCGGGGCCAGGCGCGACCTCGGGATCCTCGACATCCACCACGAGACGAGCAGATTCCTCGGCCACCTCCTTGTCAGGAATCTCTTCCCCCTGCTCATCGGCGTCCGTGAGGGGGTATTCGGCCCGGAGCTCTTCGTCGGCGAACTCCCGCATCCGGGCCTTAACGGCGTCGAGGGCTTCGTGCCAGATGCGGGTTATGGCCACGGCTAGGTCATCATAGAAGTCCTTCGACTTCTTATAGCCCTCCACCGCCTTCGCCGTCGAGAGGTCGGCCAACTTCGCCGCCTCGGACGCCGCCCCCAGCTCCTTCTGAAGGGTCCTCACCGTCTTCTTCATGTTGCCGGTGAGCGCCTGAACATCCTCAAGCTTGACCTCGGCGGACACGGCGGCCTCGCGGTACCGGGCTACCTCCCATTTCCCGGCCTCCACCTCGCCCTCCAGGGCGGCAACCCTCTCCATCACCGCCTCCAGCTCCCGCTTGGAGCTCTCTTCCAGCGAGGCAAGATGGCCCGCAGCCTTCATCGCCAGGGCTATCACCTCGGCCTTCATGCGTAAGGCAAGGGCAACGTGCCGGAGAACCTGAAAAATAGGAAAGAGATCAGAAAGAAGAAGGAGGCACCGAATCTCACAAAAAACCAAACACTTACCTGCACGGACTCCTGGGCGATGGACGCCATCTGGGCCCTGAAGGTCCCCCCGAGGACCCTACCCCCGCCGATTTCTCTATTTCATGCAGCAGGCTATCCATGACGGATAGCCCCGAGGGCACCGCGAACTGGAGGCCCCCTCCTCCACCATGATCAGCGAGGGCGGGCCCCGGGAAGACCTTCAGAAACCCCTCTTGAATGGCTCCGAAGGAGAGCCGATCTCCTCCTCCGAGACCGGGTCCTCCAGAATCTGAGCCCGCTTCCGGCCCGATGCTCTGCTAGGCCCTGGGGCAGGATCCGCCCCCGAACGCTCACGGGACGCGACCACCGGAGGAGAAGGAGCCAGAGCACGCTTCAAACGGGAAGAGCTGGAGCCTCCATCCTTCGTGACCTTCCTCGGCTGGCGCATGGAGTCTCGGAGCTCATTTATGTCCATGGGTCCTGCACAAAACCAAATGCGAAGAAGTCAGCAACACATGCAATATATAAGCAAAAAAGCAAGCCTAACTTACCGACGAACTCAACGGGGCTGAGCCCGGTCCAAATCAGGACCCTCTCAGACAGCAGCACGTCGAATCGGGGAACAGGCTCCTACGACGCCACTCTCACCGCGGTGGGGTCATTGGACTGGTTCCCCGGCAAGCATTTTTCCATCGACCACTCGGTGGGCACGGGCCAGTCCTCGCCCTCGGGCGGGGAAATGAAGAAGAACTTCTTCTTCCAGTCGTGAATGGAAGAAGGCAGGACCACAACCCCTGTCCTGGCGGCGCCCCCTGTCGCTTTCTAAAAGAGAGGTAGACCCACCTCGGGTCACCCGCTCGACCCCCAGGATGATTTTTGAAAACGAGGGAAGAATCAAGGAGGGAGAGGCGGAAGGGAACCGCCTGTAACTTCAGGCAGATCAGGAACCCGAGAAGAATCCTTCATGAGTTCGGCACTAACTGGCCAGGGGCTAACCCGAAGAAGTTCAGCGCTTCGACGACCTCGGGAGAGAAGGGCAGGCGCAATCCACCCCAGAAAGCTTCCAAGTACAGGGCGATCTCCCTACCCCATACTTGGTCTGCCCTCTCTCCTTCCTTAGCCAGACGAAGCGTATAACGTGGGGGTTGTGGAAGCGAGCCCGAGCATTGGCAAGCTCTTCCTCATGCCACACCCAACACGAGGCGCCAGGGGCAGCATCTACCGCCTCCTCCCTGGAGGCTGCCCACGCCGTTCGATCCCGAGAAGAGGGTCCAATCCCTACTCCCCGAGAAGACTCAGGCTCAACTAAAGGGTCCCTAGAACCTACTCCTACGACCTCTACAGATTCCACGAAAGAAGACATCTAACCTGGAGAAGAGGGATCATCGGGAAACGAAAGCAGAAGAAAGAAGACGAGCGCCGAGCAACCCGGGCTTATAGCGAGGAAATATGAAGGAGTAAGGACCCTGGAGTGGGCCCCACCTCTATTTGTCACTGCAATCGCCCTCATCCAAGGGTGCCCTTCATCTCCCGCCAAAGCGCCTCCTCGCGTCCAACGGTTCCGATTGCTCCACTTGTCGTTCCCATACTGGACCGCACCCCCATCAGACGCCGCAGGTCTGCACACGTCGCGTCGGCCAACCGACGCTTGAAACGTGGACCGTCGCTTCAGTGACAGGATGCACGAACCGGCGCACCTTCCTTAAATGCAGAGATCTCGCCCTGATTCGCTGGCAGAAAAGACAGCTGACAGCCCGGGGACACGTCCCGATGAAACCTTAGGAGGGAGCTCACCCCGGGCGGCCCGGCAGTCCACTCCTGACCCGACCCGCTAGCTGGTCGGGACAAGAGTGGGGGGCTAATGATGATGCTTTATATTGGCGATCTCCCAGATCGGGACACGTGGAAGATGACATGTTCCAGAACTCAGAAGAAAGGGCCCACAGGGGCCGACCAGGCCACCCCTGTACCCGAACTTCAAGCTAAAGCCAGCTCTCCTCAGGACCCCCTGCAAATTGGCCTCCTCGGCCTCTCAGCTCTCCCCGAGCTGCCACCAGACCAAGACTCCTCGGCCCTCCCGCTCGTTCCCGAGCTCACCTGCCGAGGCCATCTTCCTCAGTCCCTCCGACCGACCAACTCCACCACTCACAAGCGTAACCGACGCTCCGCAAATCTCACCATGCGCAGATTCTCCGCCAGCAACATCCCACGTTCCACGCCATCACGATCCCCATTAACGGTAGATCCGCTCATTACGCGGGCGTGATGTCGGGAGCGTAACTGCCGGCGAGATTCTCACGCCTGCTACTGCGTGCTGCCGCCACTATATAAACGCCCATCACAGAAGGGTCAAGTAAGCTTTTTTCACCCCACTTAGCCGTTACTCTGCTCGGATCTCGTGCCAACTTTACCGTCGGAGGGTCCTCGGTGGTACCAAACCACCCCGGGACTTTCTTGCAGGTACTCGGCGCTAAACTCCTCAAACCACCAATCTCCTCAAAACCCATTGAGACCCACACGCAACAGGAGATCACCTCCAAAATCCACCGGGAGATCGACGGAAGACAACATCTGACGGAGACCCGAAAAGGACCTCCATCGGTTTCCGTGGATCGATAAAAGAAGGTCGCATTTTCATCCTTTCGCCTGGGAGGGACATAGAATGTCTGCAGTTCTTGCACACTATAAGTTTCAAGTGCATCGAGCTCTTTGTAATGCTCTTGCGTGTAATACCCTAGGTATTATCCGGTATACCCATATATACCAGATAATCATGGGGACCCACAATAAAACAATGAGGAATCTTCGGAATACATTCCGAAAGAGGACAGATCTGTATTATAAATGGAATGATACCACTCTTCAATACAGAGACGCCTTTTAAGTGAACTGGCACTACAGGAGTTTGAGAACTCCGTAGTTAAGCGTGCTCGGGCCAGGGAAGTCCTAGGATGGGTGACCTCCTGGGAAGTGGCCTCTGGTCGGGTCCAGTTCGCCCCGAACGACAAAACCGTGCGGTTTCGGCCAGAGCGGACAATACTCTCTGTATTCGGGGTGGGGTGTGACAGAATGGTATCAGAGCTGGTTCCTCAATAGTAGGTCTATGGTTCGAGGACGAACCATTGTTCTAAGTGGGGGAGAATGTAATACCCCAGGTATTATCCGGTATACCCATATATACCAGATAAGCATGGGGACCCACTATAAAACAATAAGGAATCTTCGGAATACATTCCGAAAGATGTCAGATCTATACTATAAATGGGATGATACCACTCTTCAATACAGAGACGCCTTTTAAGTGAACTGGCACTACAGGAGTTTGAGAACTCCGTAGTTAAGCGTGCTCGGGCCAGGGAAGTCCTGGGATGGGTGACCTCCTGGGAAGTGGCCCCTGGTCGAGTCCAGTTCGCCGCGAAGGACAAAACCGTGCAGCTTCGGCCAGAGCGGACAATACTCTCTGTATTGGGGGTGGGGCGTGACATGGTGGAACCATGGAAACTTGAAAACTTTGATCTTCATCAGCGAAGGCTTGTATCGATAGCCGAACAGAGAATACGACATTGACCTCATCTTCTGAGTCGCTGCCGAATACCAGAATAGGGGTGGACGGTCCCGGCTTGTTGCATTGGGGAGGCCCTGAATAAACTATTTCTTCTTCCTCCTCTGTATCACTTCCGAAGACCGGAATGGTAGTGATAGCTTTTTGCTTGCTCTCCGGTTTGCGACATCTTTCCGTGTCTTCGAAATCTGGTAAGAAGTATTTTGCATCTTCGTACTTTCGGACTTCATTCACGGAGAATGGGTTTAGTTCCCCTGTCACGGTATACTCGAGACCATCCTTGAAATACTTCATACGCTGATGTTGTGTAGAAGGGATGATGTTGTACTCGTGTAACCAAGGCCTGCCGAGCAAAGCATTGTAACATGTCTTAGCGTCAATGACGTGAAATTTGATGTCCGTGACGAGCAGCCCAAAGCGTAATGTCAATATTATAGACCCGAGCATCCGTGATAACTGAGAGTCGAACCCGGAGATAGTGATCTTATCCCGAGCGAGGTGTTGAACGCTCATGCATATCTCCTTCAACACCCTTACATTGAGAAAGTTAACGGAGGACCCATTGTCAACCAGGATCTTGCCTATTCTGATATCATGACAGTATCCAGAGACGTAAAGGGGACGGTTATGCTCGCATGTCCCGAGGAGGAGATCTTCATCGCCGAAGGTGATATCGACTGTGTGCACTTCTTCCAGTTCGTCCTTCATCTTTTCTTCTGCTAAGAAAGCTTGAAATTGGTCAAGCTTTTGTAATGCCCTGATTAGAGAATCTCTCGCCTCTTTAGATAATAGAAGGGCGTCGAGAATGCATAGCTGTGTGGGGTCTTGGTCAATAGGAATACTCGAGGCAAAAGGGACATACCTGCTGATCAAGTCCCGAGCCTTACTCTTGAGCTCCGAGACAACTAACATCACCCGATCGTTGTCCTCCTCAGGTGTGCCAGAACGTTGTAATCCGCCTTACTTTTCTTTGGCGGGTCCTTGGCTGTCATCTCTTTGACGAATCGATCATCAAGGGCGATATCCTCAGGGACCTTTTCTTTCCCCTTATCTTTTTTGTTCGATCCCTTATTTGCAGGTCCGAGATTCTTTTCCGGTATCGTGCGATTTCGCAACTGAATGTTCTGGCAGCTCTTTGGTTCTTCCTCTTTTCCTGAGGTGGATTCTTTGAAGAGAGGGCCGAGGGCTATTTCTTCGTCAGAGTCGCTCCAGAAGGTGAGAACTTAAGATCCCCCGGAGTCAACCATATGACAGTTGTCGGCAGTTCTTCCACGTCCGTCTGTCGCATTCTTCCGCTGTCGACGAGATTCACGCTTCATCCTCTTGAAGTGTTACCTGTGAGCGACATACCCTTGCCACCAATTTTCAAAGGCGTTGCACTCTTCGGTGGGGTGCGCAATCCTTCGATGATATAAACAGTAATTAGGATGCAGTCCTCTTCATTAAGGTTTATCTCATCAGAAATGTTTCCTGCGTAGGGAGGCAGCTTCATTCCCATTGATATGGCTTTGGCGAACCTTTTCCTCGTCTTGAACCTGCTTTTATTTGCAGCGGATGTACTTTGATCTGGTGGGAATGTTTCAACCCTTTCATCCAGTCGCCGGAGTTTGGTCTTTTCAAATATGGTCATCTCGTGTTCTCGATCAGCTTTTCTTTTCAGAAGAGCTTCGTTCAGGAATGCATCAATCATTTCGTCTGATGGTCCTAGAAGTTCTGGCTCAGGATTTGCCCTCAGTTTCTTTGCATCAGGAGCTTCTTCACCGTTTATTGACAAGTGGGAGATCACATGGAAGCTTGCCACATAATCCTCAAGTTCATCTGACGAGTCTTCTCCATTGTCATCATCTCCATCCTCAAGGACGTGGCTGAGAAACTCTTGAAGTGTGACCGGGGTTCGCACTTTCTGGTTATATTCTTCCAGCGCGTCAATATATTTTTGCAGGTCCGTGCGCTTGTCACCAGGCTTCACGGGATTTTTGGTATTCTTCTTCTTCTTCGAAGACTTTGACGACTGGGTATGGGCACTTTGACTATCACCGCCAATTTTTAGAGTTGGGCGCAGCTTCAGCATTCCCTCGATGACTTCGGGTTCCAGCGGACTTTTCCATTTGATCGTCGGGCATGCTTAGAGATCCTTCAGTATTCTTTTCGTTTTGGCTGAAAGAGCGATCTCCCATGAAGCTTCTTCGACAAAAGAGCACGATGCACCCCCCTTTTAAGAGCGTGCGGTTGAGGTGGGCTTACCTTCCAATTCTTGGACAGTGCAAATTTGCCCTGTTGGTATTGGTCTTCAATCCAGCTTTTAATGACGAAGCAATCTTCAATTGGATGGCCTATCGCTTGGTGGTAGGGGCAATAATTGGGATTATTAGCCTCACCAGATTGCAATGGGCATTTTGGATTCGGCAAATTAATGAGCCTATTGCGCACCGCTAGTTCAAACAATCTCCTCGTTTTGTCCCGGGGAAACGAATAAGGACGCTTCATTTGCTCATTAAAGAATCGTCGTCTCTCGTCTAGGCGATCAGTTAGTTTTGGGCCACTGGGCTGCTGTTGAGTATTAGCGACGAAGGTCGCTTTCCTTTTCCCTTTTTCATTCCGTGGCTCCGGCTTCGAAGAGGAAGGCCTGTGGCCCATCTATTCCATTTGGGCCAGCTTGTCAATCAAGGCCTAGAAATTGGGAAATGGTCGCTTTAGGTCGAGAGTATCCACGAACATGCCTACCGCAGGCGCTTCTTTAATGCGCTGCTCGCACGTAGACCATAGATTCCGCCACCGTATTGCATACTGAGCCCATGTCTCTCCTGGCTTCACCCTGGCATTGATCAATGCCGTGATTGGGGTGCGTTTGCTAGCACTTGCGAAACGCTGGGTGAATTGCAATTCCATCTCCGTAAAAGTTTTGATGGAATCATTGGGAAGCTCTGAATACCATTCGATGGCCGTTTCCGCCAAGCTGCCGACAAACTAACGAAATAACAATTTGTCGTCACCTCTGGTATTGCCGCAAAGAGCCCTGAACTGAGCGACATGTTGATGGGGATTGCCTATCCCCTTGTATACATGGAATTTAGGAATCGTGTATCCTAGCGGGTACTTTATTTGATCGTACCAGCCCGGATAGGGCTGTCCAGTTCTAACGACTTGGCCAGCCGCTTCATTCGCTTGATGAGCTCGTATTTGTTGAGCTATATATTCATCGAGCGTAGCTTTAGAGATGGTCTCCACCTTGGCTGCTGACAGAGCCGACAGAGGATGTGATGTCTCTCCTCTATCATCTTCAATTATTACTGGAGGTTCTTCGGCTGGAGGGTCCGGCAGGATCATCATGCCCACCATATCTTGGAATAGAAGGGCCATTTGTTTTATATTGGCCGCTTGTTCCACGGCCTCCTTATCCTTCTTCTTAAGCATTCTTCGAAGGAATTCGGTATCAGTTTCCTGCTCACGGCGCTGATCCGAGGATGCTTCGGTCTTGTTTTCGGTCCCGTAAGTGCGACCATAGCTGTTAGCATCTCTTGGAGATTTTGTTGCTGCTGCTCCTGAGCCTTAGTCACTGATCGCATAAGCGGTCGATGACCTATGGAGATACGGCTATCCTCTTTTCCGGATGCCATATAGACGGTATGCACCACGATGCCCCCAGCCTTGGGGCGTGTGGGTTCAGTAGTTTTGCGACTCGCTGCAGACTCAGGGATTTTCTCCGGCCTTCTCCTCTTGTGGGCGGTCGAAGTTGAGGGGGCCATTGCAGTGGGCACCCAAGTAGCTGTCTCCTTCTGTGGCTTGACAGGATAGTCGTCTTCTCGCTGAACTTTCACCTTTTTCTGTCGGTGAGAGTAATCTTGATCAATCACCGAGTCTTGGACTTGACGCCAGACCTTGTAAATTTTAGAGGACAGCCGTTGAGGGGGTTGTTCCAGCTTCGTCTTTGGGGCATTCTCCACAGGTGGAGGAGATTTCTTCAGCACGGCAATTAGCGAATTCCGGTGCACCTTGTTAAGTAGTTCAAAGCTGTTCCCAGTTGGAACAGCAGCGTCGACTTCCACCATTGGAGCTGGCAGAGTCAGTCCAGAAGGGGAATTGCCCCTAGCTTTCCTTACTCGGCGCCATTAGCGAAGTTGAGCATGTCGTGCGGCCGGGATCACCTCCACTGTTGGATCAGCTTTTCCATGCCCCCTGTTCTGAAGGGAGTCTGCTGTTGGCGCCGTTAGCCTGTCAAAGACCGATGCCCGTTGAGAGAGGATGGCCAATCTTGAAAAGGCCGATTTTCGTGTAGGGGAAACGGCCTTGACGATTTTGCCTGGAACAGGAGCTGAAACATTCAGTCTTGTGAAGACCGACTCTTTGGTAGGAGAAGCCGCCTTGACGACTTCATAACCAGGAATGGCTATCCGCTGAGGGATAACCCTTTCTGGGATCGCGGGCTTCTTCATGGGCCCAAATGAGCTTTGGCCCAGTCTGTTGAAAACCGATGCGCTTGGTTTGGGCGTCCCGTTGAGTGGGGCCACAGTAGTGATAAGCCAATCAAAGACTGACTTTTTCTGAGCTTCTTGCAATGGTACAGGGGCGTTGAAACTCATCGGTGGGATCATCGTTCCGAAGAATATCACAGTGGTGGCCTGACTTACCTGCTCCACTGGCATCTTGAACAGGGAGGCCGCTTGAGGCCCATAAGTCACTCCTCCTGCGAGGACAGAGCGGGAGTTGTTGCTGTTGGTGCAGTTGGAAGCCATTGATCTTCTGTTTTCTGCACGGAGCAAGACACCAAATCTTAATACCTCGATCCCAAGGGCAACCATATCAAACCGCGATTCGTTCGCGAACACGACACACGAAGTGTGGAGTGGAAAGAGGAAGAGGTCCTATCGGGCGTGCCAGAATCTATTCTCCGCCGAACAGAGAGACGAGACCGCGTAGATTCATCTTGCCTGAATTTCGAGGGCAGATGCTATTTGGTTCTATCCGTCCACCTCTCCGAAGATGCCAAGTTGATTTATGGCACCGTATATCGAAGGTTTAGACCGATGCGGCCGATGTAGCAAATTTCGTCAGATTCCCCCTCGTTGAGGGGTTTTTGATTGTGGGGACGCTCTTCCCTGCAGGCGCAAGCCCCTGCAGTTAATTACTCTACCGCATCGCGGTAACCACTTTCTCCTTCTCCGGATGGTCACTTCGTGTCGTGGGTGTTTGTTTTGTTTTTGGTTGCTCGTGGATTGTATACGGAGACTAATTTATGTTGTCGCCCGTAGGGCATGGATTAGTCCAAATCCGTATCTTCTTAGATTTGGGTTTGGGGTTGGGTTTAAGGATACGTTAGTCTCATTTGAGACTAAGATCAACTTAAACGTTTGTTAAGGATACGTTCATCTAGTTTAGACTCAGATCAACTTAATGGGATCGTTTAGATCCAACAAAAGAGCATTTGGGCTCTATTGTTTAGTTTAGAGACTTTGCGGTCCATAATTAGTTTAAGGACATTACGGTCCAGTTTAAAGACGTCATAGTCTATACAGTTTAGAGACATCTTAGTCTATGGGTTTAAGGACCCCACAGTCCAGTTTAATGACGTCATAGTCTATGGAATGTATGGCTGTCGGGACCCGTCACCTCTCTGAAGACGTTGAAGGATTACAACGACAAATATCAGAGGAATGAAGAGATGTACCCTTGAACCGATATTAGTTGGGATTAGTCCAATTTGGGGACCAAGATCAAAGATTTATGAGCATATGGGCTCAATTAATCTGAATGAGGGATTTATGGCCAACTTGGGCTCGGCCCATTCAGTTAAAATGTTAAACATTTGACAATGCTGAACATTGATTTGGGTTCTGAAATTTTTTTTTATCTTTTATTGAATGCTGAGCATTCCTCATAACTCTAGGCTTTATTTGTAAAACGATTTATGTTCTTTTAGCGCACATGTTGGGAGCACGTGGCGTGCTTGGCGCATTGAGCCAATCAAATAGCGCAGAGCGCTAGTTTATGAGCACATTGCGCTTCTGCTAAGTAGCTCCCACGTGAGGAGCACGTGGTGCGCTTGGCGCTAAGAGCCAGAGGATGGACGCATTGCGCCAGTTTATGAGCGCTGAGCGCTATTTTATGAGCGCTGAGCGCTATTTGTTTAGTGGCACACACGAGGGGAGCACGTGGTGCGCTTGGCACTTTGCGCCAGTCAAAAAGCGCAGTGCGCTATATTTAGAGCGCTAAGGCTCTGCAGCACTTTGCGCTAGTCTTGAGCGCTGAGGCGCTTCTGCTTAGTAGCGCAAACGTGAGGGGCACGTGGTGCGCTTGGTGCTGTGCGCCAGTCCAAGAGCCCAAAGCGCTATTTTATGAGCGCAAAGCGCTAACTGATCAACTTCATGATCCGAGAAATAAATTCTCGTTTATTAGAGACTTTGTCTCAAGATTCTAAGAACAAAAGTTCTTACTTTATAGGAGATGCTTCAATCTCTTATATTGATGAAAGGCTTTGCCTTTATGGATCTGTGATCCTTAAGAGAATTGAATTATTCTCCCCCTTTTTTTTATAATGAGATGTTCATGATCTCTTTGTATAAAAGACCTTAGTCTTATAGATCTGTGATCTGTGAGAAGAATTATGTTCTTCTTTTTATTTTATGATGAGATCCTTTGATATCTTTGTGAAAGACCTTGGTCTTGTAGATCTATGATCTTAAAGAAAGAAGTGAATTCTTCTTTTTATATGAGACGATTTCGTCTTTTTGTTCTTTTTACCTTGAAGAAAAGATGTTCTTCTACCGAGAGCTTGGCTCTTCTTTCTGAGATTTTTCAAAGTTTATGGGGGGTTCCTTTATATGAGACTTGAAGTCTTGGGCCCTTTATATAGTGAGGGCTGATCAGTTCAATCAGTTGAAGAGATCTTCTCTTTAATTGATTTGGGGATGTTTCCCCCGTTGGATCTTTGATCCAAGGGCTTCTGATTTACAGAAGGCAATCTTCTTGTTTTTAACAGGATTGGGGAATTTTCTCTAAACAGAATTTATTCTGTATTTTTGGTGATTTTTAATCACCATTGGATCATTGATCCAACGGTGCTCTGATTTACAGAGCACAATCTTTTTGTTTGGAAAGATTTTGAGGAATCTTTCCTTAACAGAATTTTATTCTGGTTAATTAATGTTTTATCATCTTTATTAGATCTTTGATCTGACGGTGGGGAGCTTTTAGTTCCAGCGCTAGCACTCATGTGGTGCGCTGCTTAGAGCGCAGCGCATATAGCGCTAGCGCATATGTGCTTTGCACACGGTGCGCTGCTTAGAGCGCAGCGCACCTAGAGCTAGCGCACTCGTGCTTTGCATGTGAGTGCTGCTTCAGAGTCTTTGACTCTTCAGCGCAGGCGCTGCTATGAAGAGGCGCATCATTTCAAATTTTGAAATTTGAACAGAGCTTTGCTCTGATTGGGGAAACAGTATTTCGGAGACGGTGGTCGTTTGCTGACGTACTTCCGTGACGGGGTCATTTGATGACGTGTTTCCAAGACGGGGTCATTTGCTGACGTATTTCCGAGACGGGGTCATTGGATGTCGTATTTCCGAGACGGAGGTCGTTTGCTGACGTATTTTCGCGACGGGGTCGTTTGATGACGTGTTTCCAAGACGGGGTCGTTTGCTGACGTGTTTCCGCGACGGGGTCGTTTGATGGCGTGTTTCCGAGACGGGGTCATTTGATGACGTATTTCTGTGACGAGGTCGTTTGATGATGTGTTTCCGAGACGGGGTCATTTGATGACGTGTTTCCGAGATGGGGTCGTTTGCTGACGTGTTTTCGAGACGGGGTCCTTTGCTGACGTGATTCAGCGACGGGGTCTTTTGATGACGTGTTTCCGAGACGGGGTCGTTTGCTGACGTGTTTCCGATACGGGGTCATTTTCTGACGTATTTCCTCAATGGGGTCATTTGATGACGTATTTCCGAGACGGGGTCATTGGATGACGTGCTCCACTTTCTGCGGTGTCTGGGTTGACTTGATCCCCTTGCTTCGGTGTCAGGGTTTAGGTTGTCTGTGAACCGTAAAGTCTTGGAACTAGGGACTTTGTCGTGGCCCCGATTGGTGGTGACACGTCTGTATCCTGTTGGAATGAAGAGGAACTCCGTTGGTGATCTCTGGGCGGTAGATGTGGCCGTCGAGATTTGGAACTAGAAGTTTTGCCATGGCTCCTCTTGGTGGTGTCGCGTTCGTGCCCTGCTGGCATGAGGAGGAATGTCGTTGTTGGTCTTCTGGGATGCAGATGTTGCCGTTGAGATCTGACTCTCTCTTTGACCGAGTCTGTCGGGAAATGTGGTTCCGTCTTCGTTTATGCCCATGGATTGTATATAGGGGTCAGTATAGACTCGCCTGTAGGGCAAAAGTTTCATTCTTTCATTTTTTATTTCTTTCCGCGATGCTCTATCATTTCAGCTTTTTATATCGCGAAAGTCGCGATTGCCCAACCATTTCGGCTATTTTTCTTTTTACTCGCTGTTTTTTTTTGCGAGTTGCCCAATCATTTCGGCTATTTTTGTATGCCTATATTATTTTTTTTACTTGCTGATTTTGTTGCAAGTTGCCCTATCATTTCGGCTATTCAATATGTATTTATGAATCGCTGACTTTTCACCGCGAGTATGGAACTTAGAATCTGGTGCCAATCGTAGCATCAACATCGTTGCGACTGGAATATTGCCAGGAGCGAATCATCACTTGCCGTGAAAGGACTTGGAATTTTTTGCCAATTTAGGCATCAGCATCGCTACCACTGGGACATTGCCAGGAGCGAATCATCATTTGCCTCTGTCGATCCGAAAAAAGGTGGCTTGATAAACAGGGTTAGGATCCTGTCGACTAAGGCTTTTGACTTCATGAGCCGTAAGGGTCTCATAAAGGTGTTTCTCCCTACGAGTCGTGAGGATTTCGTAGGTGCGTTTTCTCCTTAGAAGTAGTGAGAACTTCTAAGTGGCGTTCTCTCTTATAAGTCGTAAGGATCTCATGAGAGCATTTTCTCCTTGCAAGTCGAGAGGACCTACAAGTGTTTGTTCACCAAATGAGGACATTCCTCGTCGTTGGTGGGACTTGATGGGGGAGACGTTTATTTGTGCCCATGGATTGTATACAAGGGTCAATATTGAACCGTTTGTAGGGCAGTCTGGGAAATGTGATGGCTTAAGAATAGGTTCAGATCCCTGTAGCTTAAGGCTTTCGAATCTTATGAGCCGTGAGGGTCTCATAAGAGGGTTCTCCTTACGAGTCGTGAGGATCTCGTAAGTGTAATTTCTCTTTAGGAATCGTGGGGATCCCTAAGTGTGTTGCTCCTTCATGAGTCTTAAGGATCTCACGCAGGTATTTTCTCCTTACAAGGTCGAGAGGACCTTGCAAGTGTCTTTTAACGAGATTGCGCCCTTTCCGGTTTTCACAAACTCGCCGGTAGCCCTGCTGTTTTTACTCACGGAGCCCTTTCGGGTTTTCATCTGTGCCCCTTTCGCTTATTGACATACCGTTTTTTTTGTCCGCCCAAGGATGCTGCGGTTTGTAGTAGTTTAAATACGTTCCGGTCCGTCGTTAGTTTTAGGACATTGCGGTCCCTAGCTAGTTATATGACGTTGCGGTCCATTGTTAGTTTAGGGATGTTTCGGTCCGTTGTTAGTTTAGGGACATTTCGGTCCGTATACTACTTACAGGGCCTTGACTCAGGAAGATAGCGAGCGGACATAGGCATCTTCATCTATCATTAACCTGGTTCATGACTTGTCAGGTATAGTATTTTTTCAGGAATCGGTCGTTTATTGGCCGGAAGGGTCTTTCGCCATGTATATCCATGAGCAAGTAAGCCCCACCTCGGTAGACTTTGTCTATGATGTATGGGCCCTCATAGTTCGGCTCGAATTTCCCTTGTTTGGCACGATTGGGGATCATAGGTCTCTTGATCACTAGCACGAGTTCGCCTTGGCGAAATGTTTTCGGCCTAGTCAATCTCTCGTATGAGCGCGTCATCTTTGCTTTGTAAGCCTCCAAGTTTTGTTGCGCCATGAGCTGAGTTTCATCAAGGGCGTCGAGCTCCTCAAGCCGAAGATGAGCATTTTTTTCGTCTGTTAGCTCGTAATGAACCGCCACTCGTAGAGAGGGCGGCTCTATCTCCAAGGGGAGTACCGCTTCCGTGCCGAACACCAATGCATACGGCGTTGTGTTTGTGGCCGTCTTGAACGTGGTCCGATAAGCCCAGAGAGCTTCATGCAATCTTCCGTGCCAATCTTTCCTATTTCTGGACACCGTCTTCCTCATGATCTTCGTCAAGGTCTTATTGAAAGCTTCAGCTTGACCGTTAGCTCGGGGATTATAGACCGAAGAGTATCTCCAGTCTATATTATACTGCTGTGCAAAGCGACTGATTCTGTGACTTCTGTAGGTCGACCCATTATCAGAGATAATCCGCCGCGGAGTGCCGAACCGATAGATGACGTGTGTCTTAAAGAAATGGAGAACATTCTCCTTCTTCACTTCTCTTAGCGGTACTGCTTATGCCCATTTAGAGAAGTAGTCGGTTGTCGCCAATATGAACCGATGTCCTCTGGACGACGCTGGTTCGATGGGCCCAATTATGTCGGTTCCCCACATTTCGAACGGCCAGCTAGCCACTGTCGGGTGTAGCGGGTTTGGATGCTGGTGGATGAAGTCTCCATGAATTTGGCATGAGTGGCACTGCTTCGCGTATTCGAGGCAGTCCTAAATCATCGTGGGCCAATAGTAGCCCATCCTTTTGATCTTCAGCTTCATCTTTAGCCCGGCTTGATGAGAACCGCAGAGTCCGTCGTGAGTTTCTTGGATGACTCTCCTTGCTTCTTTCGGTCCCAGGCATCTCAGCCACAGAGAGTCGAACGATCTCTTATATAGAGTATCATTGACGATGGCGAAGGACAGAGCTCGTTTCATGAGCTGATGTCTTGAGGATGCATCTTCAGGCGTTCGACGGGATTTGAAGTAGTCTATGAAGACTTCTCTCCAATCCTTAGCCTTTTCCTAGTCCTCTATTTGTAGGGTTGTTTGCTTGGTTGCTTCCTTTTCTTCAAACGACTCCGGAGATATTTCCGCTGGTGCAAGAACCCGACGGCTTTGTACAACGCTCATTACGTCATCAAGGTCTTCGTCAGCCAGTTCTTTAGCGAGTTTGGCTAATGCATCTGCCTTGCTATTTTCTGTACGCGGTATGCTTTCCAGAATGTAGGAAGGAATTTGAGTAAGCAGTTGTTGCACTCTCTCGCCGTACTTCACCAACTCTGGTTTGCACGTTTGATAGTCGCATTTACTTGACTAACGACCAGCTGGGAGTCTCTGTATATGAGGAGGTTTTCGATTCCCATGTCGACGGCGATCTCAAGACTTGCTATCAAAGCCTCATATTCTGCCTCATTGTTTTTCCTTGGCTCTGTTAAGGAAAAGGCAAAGCGCATTATTCCTCCTTGTGGAGTTATGAAGATAAGGCCTATCCCAGATTTGATTATGGGGGAGCTGTGCTTTCGCTTCTTCATGGAAGATGCCCCATCAAAGTAGAGTTCCCATCGGGTATCATTCTCTCTTCTCTCCCTGTCAATCGTGTCAAACGCATGCTCGTCTAGCAATTCGCAATTTAGGGGTGAGTCGCCAGGTATCGGATGCTCGGCGAGGAAGTCGGCGATGGCCTGACCTTTCATGCCTTGAGAGGTCGGTATGTTATCGAGAATTCCATTAAAAGTAGGGCCCATTTAGCGAGCCTTCCCGTTAGCATGGCTCTTAACATCAAATGTTTGAGAGGATCTACCTTTAATATGAGATGGACCTCATGTGCCAACGCATAATGCCGAAGCTTCGTTATCGCGAAGATTAACGCCATGCAGTGTTTTTCGATAGGGGAGTAGTTGTTTTCTGCCCCTGGGAGAACTCGACTCAAATAGTAAAGGGCTCTCTCCTTCCTTTGGTCATTTTCCTATGCCCATAGTGCGCCTATGGAACCTTCAAGGGCGGTTTTGTACAAGATGAGGGGCTTTCCTATGACCGGAGCGGTCAGTACCGATGGATTCTGCAGATATTGCTTGATTTCGTCCAGTGCGCTTTGGCATTTCTGATCCCAGACGAACGGGGTCCCCTTCTTCATTAGATGGTTGTAGGGACGACACTTGCCGGAGAGGTTGACTTGGAGTTTGACACCTGTTTAGGCATCTGCATCGCTACAACTGGGATATCACCAGGAGCGACTCATCATTTGCCTCTGTCGATTTGGACAAAGGCGGCTTAGTAGATAGGGTTAGGACTCTGTCGACTAAGACTTTTGACTTTATGAGCCGTAAGGGTCTCATAAAGGTTTTTCTCTCTACGAGTCGTGAGGATCTCGTAGGCGTATTTTCTCCTTAAGAATCGTGGGGATTCCTAAATGATGTCTTCTCTTGTAAGTCGTAAGGATCTTCCAAGAGTGTTTTCTCCTTATAAGTCGAGAGGACTTACAAGTGTTATTCACCATATGGGGACATTTCTTTCCATTTGTAGAACTTGGCAAAGAAATATTTATTCGTGCCCATGCCTGAAGGGAAATTTGAGAGATATGACGGCTTAAGAACAGGTCTAGATCCCTGTAACTTAAGGCTTTAGAATCCTATGAGCCGTGAGGGTCTCACAGGGGGGATTCTCCTCACGAGTCATGAGGATCTCGTAAGTGTATTTATTTTAACGAGGTTGCGGCCTTCTGGGTTTTCACAAGCTCGCCGACAGTCCTGTTGTTTTTACTCACGGCGCCCTTTCAGGTTTTCATCTGTGCCCATTTTTCTTATGGACATACCGTTTTTTTTAGCAGGTCATTCCACTAGATTGTAGGACTTGTTTGTAGGCCCCTTAATATCTTTCCTGTCTTTCAAGAAGAAAGGAACATCCCATATAGAGATTCTTCCGCCAGTGAGGAATATGCCCCCTGTGTATATCTTCGGGGGAATAAGTACCCACGCCGTCGCTATTTTAGCGACAGGTTGCTTCAGAGCCGCTTATTTTTTGTTGAGCATAGGCGACAAACGCCATCTTGCCTCCGCTTTTTTACTCGTCATCATCGGATGAGAAAGTGTCTTAACCCATTTGATCCAATCGAGCCATTTTATCCATGAGTTCTTGGAAGGTCATCGGCTTGGAGAGGGCTATATATGAGGACACCTTTGAATTTGGGTCAAGGATGGCTATGAGCATTCCCATAACTGCAACTTCATCGATGCGTTGCTCGCAGTTTGACCAGAGATTTCGCCATCGGGTAACATATTGAACCCAGGTCTCATTCGGTCTAACCCTTTCATTGACCAACGTCGTTACAGTAGTGGGTTTATTAACACTAGAGAATTTCTGACAGAAGAGCATCTCCATCTCATCAAAGGTATTCATGGAGTCATTCGGGAGTTCCGCATACCATTCGAAGGCAATGCCTGCTAGACAGCTGACGAACTGTCAGAGGAGAAGTATATCGTTCTCTCTAGTGTTACCGCACATGAATTTAAATCGCGCGATGTGCTGGTGAGGATTCCCGGTTCCTTTGTATATGTGGAGTCAGAAGTATGTATTCTGACGGGTACTGTATTTTATCATAGCACGCCGGATATGGTCGACCAGTCTTGATTGGCCTTTTTGAGGCTTTACTGGCACGGTGAGTTTTGACTTGTTGAGCGATATATGTGTCCAGCTTTTATTTTGGAATCATTTCCTCTTCGGCTGTTGATGAGGTTTGCGGAAGATTTGAAATGTCATCTTTATCTTTAAGACCGACTACCGGCGGTTCATCTGCCAGTGGTTCCGATTGAACCATCTTTCCAGCCATATTCTGAATCAGAAGGGCCATCTGGTTCATTTTAGTGGACATTTCTGCCGCTTCTTCATCTCTTTTTTTCAGAGCGCGCTTTAGGAAATCATTATCCGACTCCTTCTCTACTCTTTCTTCAGGTGCGCCCTCGGGATTTTCCTTTAGGCGATGGATTAGCGTTTGCTTCCGCCTGAGCGAGCATCTCTTGCAGCTTTTCATGTTGCAGTTGAACTTTTGTCACGGACCGAGTTTGAGGTCGATGACTAGTATAAGCTCGAACGTCCGTCTTTGGAATTCACCACATAGACTATGTGAACTACCATGCCCCCGGGTTTGGGGTGTGATTGATATGAAATCTCGGTGTGTGTCGGTATAAAATGTATAGAAATCACAGCCAAAGAAATTTTTGACCACAATCAATAACGGTGTTGATTGTAGCACGTTAGCGAGTGCGGATCGTCCACAGGGAAAGCGAGATCCGTTCGAATTTGAATTAGATGAATTGAAAATTAAAGAAAAGAGAAAAAAGATAATAAATTAAACACCTGGAGAGTAAATCTGAATACCAACAGGATCCTCACTGCTCGATCTAATAGCGGCAGTACTCCTGATCAGTCTGCAACAAAGGTAGAGGATATGGGCCATGCAAAATCCAGACGTCAATGCGTCATAATATCAAGCAATAAAAGAAATAGGGGTAGCAAGACATACAGGTATATGTATGAACAGTAAAACAGGTATATCAGTAATATAAAAGAGAACAGTGAGGGTAATGTGTAATGAGTAATCTAGACTGGTCTATTGGGTTAACTACTCTCAAGTCTTTGAAATCAATTTGATGTTCATCGATGTAACTCAATAGTATCCCGTGCGTGCCCGGGGTCACGGTGAAGATTCTCGGGCTGAAGCCGAGACATGCCGCTAGGCACTAAAAGGTAGTGGGTAACGATGAATGATGTCAACAGCATCATCCTAAGGCTGGCCTAGCCTCTAAAACTGATCAGTAAAGGTATCGAACTGTCGAGTTACAAGTCAGGTTTTATCATTGATTTCCCCATACCCCCAAGTTATATATGTTCAAGTCAGGTATTAATAAATCTGGAGCTAATGCCAACACAGGATCAAGCAGGTACAGGTTTGTCTGGATAGACAACAGGAAATGTCCGTAGGGACAACAGGTCAAGTTTGTTGGAATTAGTAACAAGATCAGGTAACAGGTAAAGCCATGGTACCACAGGTCAAGTCAGATAACATATAGGTATCATGTCATGTCAAGAAGTGCACGGTATCACGTCGTGTCAAGTAATGGTATATCAAGTCATGTCAGGGGTGCACAAAATGTCACGTGGATGCTCATATTCAAACTATAATAAGCATGGGTATACCAAAACAAGTATGGGGTACTAATGGAACAATAAAATGGAACATTGTAATGTGATATGCAAATCGGTATAGATTCAAACATATGGATGCACGGTTATCGAATTAGGGTTAAAGTTATGGTTCCAGCACTAATTATAATGCACTTTATTAAACATAGAATGTTAATATCACACTATTAAGTATTAATATGATTTATGGATGCAATTATCTATACTCTAAATGAGAGGTATGCAAATGGGTATCCGAAACATTATAAAAACTATCAAACGGTAATGTGGGATATACTACTAAGCAATATGTGTTATAAATATTGGTATGGATGCATCGTAATGTAATCTACTATGTAACAAGATTAGTTTTATGATCTAGATCTAAAATGATGTAAACGGGTGCAAACGAAACATCGAAATGTTATCAAATGAATCATGGGAAACTAGATTTATACTAGAGGCATGATATGTATTTAAATCAGTATATAATAATTTAAATAGCATGTAGCAAGATTAACTTGCCTGAATGGATCGTAAAACGGAAGGCGTAAGCAGCGTCCAATGTCGGTAATGGTCTCGATGCACGCTCGCGCCTACGGAACAGAACCAGGCAATACAAGAGAGTGACTATGCTGGTTAGGAACGTCCACTGGGTCGTCTGGATCGGCGGCGGCGAGCACGGCGCCGGCGATCACCGGAAAAATGTGAATCCAAGAAATCAAGAAAAGAAGAAGAAGAGGCTGGGATTTGGTGCTCTGGGGTTTGGGAAAGAGGCGAAGACAGAGAGGGTGATGATGAGTCGCGGAGGCGACAGGGTCGGAGCTCCGGCGATGGTGATCGGCAATAAGAATCCAGGAGAAGAAATAAAAGAGAAGAGAAAGAAGAAGAAGAGAGGAAGGGACTGGTTCGTGGTGATGCTCTGGATTCAGAGAGGAAGGCGAGGGGGAGATGATGATGGTGGTGGGATGAATCTGAGGTCGCCGGAGGTGAGGGAACGACGACGAGGTGTGTGCAATCAGTAGAAATTTTATTATAAAATATAATATAAATGTGAGAGGAGAGATTAAAAGAGAGATAAAGAAAGATATGAGAGAGAATGGGAGAAAGAGATAGAGAGAAGAGAGATATCGAGAGGAGAGAGAGAGGGAATGAACAATGAGGAGAGATGAAATCGTCGTTTTGTAGGGAGAGAGAGAAGGAGAGAGAAAGGGAAGAGAGGTGTGGTCCTGAGTCAGGGAGAGAGAGAGGATGGGTTGTTAGATAAGTTGGGAAAAAATATTTTAGTTAGTTTTTTTGAAAGATTTGAACCTGTTAGATAGGATTAATAAAATATTTAAAATATATTATTTTATCAAAAAAATAAGACAGAGAGGGAATTGAGATTATGTGATCTGTAAGTGTAAATAGGATAGTATATTTTAAAAAATATTTTTAGTTTAAAATATAAAACTTATAACCGTAGAATATAATAAGGATATAATAATCGTCCGTTTTGAGTTTTTGGCAAATAAAAATTTACTCCAAAACATGCCCGGATCAGGTCCAAAAATTCAGATTTAAAATATGAAAAATATATGCAACGTCCAAATTTCAAAATGAATGCCCAGATAACAAAAATGTATACCCCCAAGAACGGATGCACGTACGTGCGCGTAACCATCCAAACACATCTGTTTCACTGAACGGGACGAGAACAAGATGTGCGGATGCTACCACAGGTTTATGGTATCATGCAGGCTATGAAATGCAATCTTAATTTATTTTACGTGATCTAAAATGTTATACGGTAAAAGATGTCATGCCAAATAAAATGCCAGTATGCGATAAAGTTGAAAATGCACAAGTCTACATAACAAGTCAGGGTAATTCATAAATACGAATCAAACAGGTTCAAGAAAGCGGGTCGGGTCGAATGCAATATAAAATGTAAACTACCATTTGCACCCAAACACGATAAATCAATAAAATACCACAGATAAATAAATACGGAAACTGAATTGTTATAAATGAACTCGGTTGTTACAATAAAGAAAGAGAAAAACTAACTAGCACACTTTCGTAGACAACACGATTGCACTGAGCACGTGCAACAAGCCTTTAAACCTCTAGGTGTCTCTAGTAGGAGGAGTGTTGTCTCCTGAGGGTTTTCAGCGGATTGCACCCACAAAATCCAATAATAAAAGGAAGACCGTGAAAGTTACATATGAAGATAAGAATTGTAAAAGAAAGACTTTGAAAATTAGAGTTTCCAACTATACTAGTTTTTCGGTTGTCATGAGCCTTATCTTAATAGTCATGAAAAGATGTTAGAAATCACATCATCCCTCAATAAAACATTGTCTTTATTCTTCATTCCTATCTTTCTTCCGAACATCGATCATATACCCCTACGTGTGTGTAAAATACATCCCTACACCCGGAGAATTAAATTCAAGCTATCATACTCTTGTCCATCTGCCTCAATACTTTTTAATTTGATGAATATTTAGATTGATTTGCTCATACATTTTCATGCGATCGTTAATACTTCTTGAGGTACTAACCGACCGATTACTCATGTGCTTCCTTATTAGGTGTATTTTCCTCGTCTTGCACCACCTAAGGCTTAGCAGTGACTCCCAGACCAGTTAATCTAAGGCACTAGGTGATGAAGAACCCTCGCTGTATTTTTTTATTGCTGCCTTGACGATAACAAAATCAGTGTTCATTTTTCTCACCATTTTATATTTTATTCATTTTTTATTTCCTTCATACTTTGGTTTTTAGACAAGAGTATTTCAAGGTATCCTCTACTATCCCGAGCTTCAAGACGTGTGTAAGTGCGTATAGTAGGGTATCAACGTTCAAATGTTTGGTTTCCAGAATAGGAGCTATTTTTCAGACTTATTTTTATCCTCAGATTAGTGAATTCTTTCATCTTACTAACCCTTAGAACAACGGCTCATAACTACTTATTACTAGTTCGTATAAGAAAACTTCTAATTTTCTTGGTTTTCTTAAATTTTTCCAATCTTTTGGATGTAATTTTTCACTATCTAATCTTTTATTATCTTATTTATGTACAAAATTTAGATATTAAATATTTTTATATCTTTTGAAATTTTTTAAATTTTTCTAGGTATTAAAAATATTTTGTGCTTATGCAAAGAATGATATGCATATGATGCGTATATAAGCACAAACCTCCCCCAAACTTGTTTTCAACAGTGTCCTCACTGTTGTCATCTGCTAAATCTCAAAAACCTGTAAGCCTGGGAGGAAATTTATTAATGGGGGCAATAAATATGATCGTGAAAATCCTCCCCAAACTTATTCTTTTCACTCACCTCCATTCAAAAGATGATACAGTAATTTCCAGGACATGGAGGTGAGACAGAAGAATTTTAATCATGATAAAATGGCTCCTATAAAAACAGGAGCTCCTCCGTAGGGTCAGTGGAAAAATAAGGCTTTAATCTATGTCCATTCACTTTGAAAAATGTACTGTTTTTTACATTTTCTACCTCAACTGCCCCGTGCGGGTATATAGACCGCACAATAAAAGGTCCTTTCCACCGAGATCGTAGCTTACCCGCGTGAAGGTGTAGTCATGAATCATAAAGAAGGACTTGTTGACCAGGTGTAAACGTTTTCCTCAAAATGTTTTTATCGTCAAATACCTTAGTCCGATTCTTTACAATTACAGCGTTATCATAAGCTTCATCACGGAGTTCGCTTAGCTCATTTAATTGCAGCTTCCGAAAGTTGCAGGCTTGATTCAAATCAAAGTTGATTTCTCTAATGGCCCACATTGCTTTATGCTCAATCTCGACCGACAGGTGACAAGCCTTACCAAACACTAACCTATAAGGAGACATCCCTAGATTGGTTTTATATGCAGTTCGGAATGCCCAAAGAGCATCTGTCAATTTGGTTAACCAATCTTTTCTATTTTTCGAAATAGTTTTCTCCAGAATTTGTTTGATTTGTCTGTTAGAAATCTCAGCCTGCCTGCTTGTTTAGGGATGATAGGGTGTGGAAAGTTTGTGGTTGATTGCGTATTTCCGCATTAAAGTCTCGAAAGACCTGTTGCAGAAATGCGTCCTGTTATCGCTAATGATAGCGCGTGGGTGTCCAAATCGCGAAAAGATGTTTTCTTTTAAGAACTTAATGACAACCTTTTTGTCATTAGTGCGACAAGGAATAGCTTCAACCCACTTTGAGACGTAATCAACCGCAAGCAGTATGTACAGATTCCTAAAGGAGTTGGGAAAGGGACACATAAAGTCAATGCCCCGAACATCGAAAATTTCAACCACTAAGATGGGTTACTATGGCATCTCATTTCTCCGGGAAATCCTACCCGTGTGTTGACACTGTGTACTGGTTTTGCAATGATCAAATGCGTCTTTGAACAAGGTCGGCCAATAGAAACCGCATTGCAAAACCTTCTCCGCCGTCTTTCTAGGACCGAAGTGACCCCCATATGCCTGATCATGACAAAAAGATAGAACACTCTTGAATTCCTCATTCGGGACACACCGGCGAATGATCTGATCTGGACAATACTTAAACAGATATGGTTCATCCCAGTAAAAGTGTTTTACTTGGGATAGAAATCGATGTTTGTCCTGTTTTGACCATTCACTGGGGATAAGTCCCTTGACAAGATAATTCACAATATCCCTGAACCAAGGTTCATCGGATACATTCAAGAGCAGTTCATCTGGAAAAGAATCATTGATCGGCAGGGTCACAGGTGAAGAAGAGATGCGCGAAAGATGGTCGGCTACAACGTTTTCACATCCTTTTTTATCATTAATAACAAGATCAAATTCTTGTAATAGAAGGATCCAACGTATTAGCCTATCCTTAGCATCCTTCTTTGCCAAAAGATGTTTCAAGGCGGAGTGGTCAGTGTACACAACAATCGGTGAGCCAATCAAGTAAGGCCTGAATTTTTCTAATGCAAATACAACCGCCAAAAGTTCTTTTTCGGTAGTTTTATAATTCACTTGAGCACCGTTCATGGTCTTACTTGCATAATAGATCACGTGCGGCATCTTTTCAATGTGCTGTCCTAAGACTGCACCAACTGCAATATCCGATGCATCACACATAAGCTCAAAAGGGTGGTTCCAATCTGGAGACGATAAAACGGGGGTTGTAGTGAGAGAGTGTTTGAGTGAGTCGAATGTTGCCTCACAATCCGAGTCAAAGTGGAAGGTCGTATCCTTGGTCAAGAGAAGAGTTAAAAGTCTAGCAATTTTACTAAAATCCTTAATGAATCTCCTGTAAAAACCTGCATGGACAAGAAAAGATCGGATATCCTTGACGCTTTTGAGATGAGGAAGGTTTTGAATGACATCTATTTTAGCTTTGTCAACCTCAATGCCTTTCCGTGAAATAACATGTCCAAGCACAATTCCCTCTTGGACTATGAAATGGAATTTTTCCCAATTCAAGGTTAAGTTCTTCTCTTTACAACAAGTAAGAACTGCGTCAAGATTCGAAAGGCAGTCAGAAAAATAATCTCCGAAAATCGAGAAATCGTCCATGAAAATCTCCAAAAAAATCTCGACCATTTATGAGAATATCCCCATCATACACCGCTGAAATGTAGCGGGAGCATTGCATAACCCAAAGGGCATGCGTCTATAAGCAAAGGTACCAAAAGGACAAGTAAATATGGTTTTATCTTGATCCTTTTTGGCAATAGGGACCTGATTATAGCCAGAGTATCCGTCCATAAAGCAATAAAACTCTCATCCAGCTAAGCGTTCTAGCATCTGGTCAATGAAAGGTAGGTCAATGAAAGGTAGAGGAAAGTGGTCTTTCCTCATAGCGGCATTGAGTTTCCTTTAATTAATACATACACGCCACCCGGTTTGAGTGCGTGTCTGGATTAACTCATTAGCCTCATTGGTAATGACTGTAATGCCAGATTTCTTAGGGACGACATGAATTGGACTTACCCATTGGCTATCGGAGATTGGGTAAATGATACCATTGTCAAGGCATTTGACGATTTCTTTCTTCACCGCATCCTTCATGATGGGGTTCGACCGTCTCTGTGGTTCTCGGGTTGGCTTGGCTTCATCCATCAAGTGTATATGATGTTCAACAATTAAGGGACTAATCCCTTTGATGTTAGCTATGGTCCAACCAAACGCCTGCCTATTAGATCTCTACCGTCAAAAGCGTGTTCTCTTGCTCTGATGCTAGAGAAGCGGATATGATAGCCGGTAATGACTCATTCTCACCTAAATATGCATATTTAAGATGAGAAGGTAAAAGTTTGAGATCTAATGCTGGCGGAGAAATAATAGAAGGTGGGATCATCGAATGATTTTCGGAGTCACAAAGAAGCTCATAGCCTGTGAAAGATACAGACTCGGAAGGTGATGAGTCAATAGTGTCGGACTCGAGCGTGGAAAGAGTGTCCTCACTAAGATGTGTAAGATCAAACATTGATGTGGTAGTGTCGTCGAGATTTTCAAAGCAAAGTTCATCAACTTCGCAACTTTCGGGAGCAATCTCGTGGACAGAACAAACATCAAGTATATGAGCAGAGGGTTCAGATGGCTGACTTCCAATTTTGTAGATATTCAGTTCAATTGTCATTTTTCCAAAAGATAGGTTCATTGAACCGTTTCGGCAGTTAATGACAGCATTGGAAGTGGCAAGGAATGGTCGACCCAAAATCACCGGAATTTGATTCCGTGGGTTTGCTACAGGTTGTGTATCGAGAACAATGAAGTCCACAGGGAATACAAATTCCCCGACTTTTATTAACACATCCTCCAGTTCACCCCTAGATTTGGTGATTGAACGGTCTGCCATTTGGAGAGTGCAGTGAGCTGGTTTCAACTCTCCAATCCCTAACTGCTCGTTTACAGAATATGGAAGCAGGTTAACACTTGCGCCAAGGTCAAGAAGAGCACGGTTGATGTTTTTACCTCCAATAGAAATCGAGATTGTAGGACATCCTGGGTCCTTACGTTTCTTTGGTAGCTATGGGGTAAACGCAGTGCTAACATTATTTGTCATGAAGACCTTTTTGGGCACTTGAGTCTTCCTCTTCCTAGCGCATAAGTCTTTAAGAATTTTCGCATAAGCGGGGACTTGTTGAATAGAATCTAGGAGAGGGATGTTGATGTTAACCTGTTTGAACATTTCCATAATCTTCTCCATATGTGAACTCGATTTGTTACCCCTTAACCGATTCGGATAAGGTGCTTTAGCGATAAGAGCTGGGCCATCATAGGAGAAGGTGGTGTGTGTGGAGGTGATCCCATAATAGGAGTGGGGATCGTCTTTGGTGGACTAGAAGAGGGTTGCTGAGGTAACGAGCCTTGTGGGAAACGAAGAATAGGCTCGCAAGAAGGCGGTGGGGTAGAAGAACAAGGATCAGAAGTAGAAGTGTGTGTGTAAGAAAAGGACTCAGCCGGGGTGTTATTGATAGATTTTTCAGTATCGTCAATCTCTTCCCCAACATGATTATTCAGCACTCTTCCTGATCTCAACGTTGTGATGGCACTCACATTGTAGTGTTGTGAATGCCCAGGATTCGGTAAGGGTTGAGACGGAAGTTTCCCTTTTTCTCTCACACTCATTTCAGCTTTTAGTCGGCCAATTTCTGCTTCCATCGATTTTAAACTCTCAGCTTGGAGGTCAGAGTTTTTCTCAAATTTATCGAGGGAAGACCTAAATTCAGCTGACATTCTTTTCATGTACATTTCAAAAGTCCATTCGAGTGAAGCAGAGAGATCAGTACCAGTCAACTGTGCAGGATTATACGGTGCAGGTGTGTTGACTGGATCTTGAAAGTTTTGTGATTGGTAGGGGTGCTGAGTCAGTTGAAATGGCTGCAGTGGTGGTGGAAGAGCCCTTTGAAAATTATTTTGATTTGGAACCGTGTGTTGATTTTGCTGTTGGTTCCAAGCAAAGTTAGGGTGATTCCTCCAACCCTGATTATATGTGGAAGAATACAGATCGTTTCTAGGTCTTTGAAAAGCAGCATTGGTAAATTCTTGACCTTAAAACGGATAATTCAATGGACATTCTTCCGTCAAATGAGAAGGATCAGAACAGCATCCACATACAGTTTTAGAGAGTGTCATTTGATTTAGGGAGGCTGCTAAAATTTTTTGTTCCATAGCTTCTAGCTTCTTTTGCATTGCTGCCATCTCAGCTCTAATACCTATGGAAACATCAATTTGGTGAATGCCACCCCTAGACGATGAATGGTTTACACTCTCCCACTGTAAATATTTTTCAGCGAAATCTTCTAAGAATTTCCAAGCTTCCCCATCATCTTTGGTCATAAAAGTGTCTTGACACATGGCTTCAAGGTTCTGTTTAGTGGTAGGATTAATGCCCTCATATATGATTCTGCACATATCCCATCTAGAGATTCCGTGATGTGGACATTGAACCAACAGATCCTTGAAGCGTTCAAAACACTTCGAGAATGGTTCATTCGGAAGCTGGGTGAATTGATTTATTTCGCTACGGACTCGAGTTGTTTTATGATTGGGGTAGAATTTCTTAAGGAATGCTGCGACGAATTCTTCCCAGTTCGAAATGGAATGTGCGGTTGTGTTATAGAGCCACTTCTTGGCTATATCGCACAAAGTAAATGGGAGAAGACGTAGACGCATAGCATCCACAGAAATCTGTGAAGTACCCATCATTGCGCATACATTTTCAAATTTGGTAATAAAGACATATGCGTCTTCAGACTCGAGACCGCGATATTTTGGTAGAAGATTGATGTATTGGGGTTTTATTTCAAAATTGTCCCCGTTGGCTGGTGGAATGGTGAGACAGGTCGAAAGAGGACCTCGCATAGGATAGCATCTCTCCTGGAGAGAGATGCGGGGTGGATTATGCGCACCTGCGGACGGCGGCAGAGCAGTGGTAAAGAAGTTCGATGGAGAAGCGTCCATCGATGTGGGTGTGGTGGTGGGTAAAGAAGAAGTAGACGTATAAATACCGACTTCGGAGTCGACCGGGGAAACGCGGACAAGACGGGCACTAGAATCCCGTGTCCAGCCGAGCTTGCACTAAAGGGTTTAGCAAAGTGGCAGCGTTAAGATAATTAAGGAAAAGATGAAGTGGTGTTTGTTTTGAAAAAGATACGGATTTTTGAAAAAATGATGCAAATCACAACAAATGCACACACAACCCTAAGTCTAATGGTCACCTAGGTCAAGTCTTTAGACCGCTCCTAACTGTCAGAAGACAAATCGCAGGATCAATCCTCTACTACCTCTTTGTCCCTCCTGTGGCTAGGTAAGTGCCAGGTAAGTGGGAGGTTCTCCACTACGTAAGTAGTGGGCCTAATTAAGTAACCACTTGCCTTAGACACACTTGCCTTAGACACCACAAAAGAAACGCGGATAAGCAATAGATTACCCACGACCTCCTTCTGTCCTAAGTGAGCGCGACGGTCCTTAGAGTCATGTCTAGATATTTTTTAGTTAATGAGGGTAATGCGGATGCAGTTTTGTGATTTTCGGGGCTTAGGAAGGGTAATGAACTCCCCACCTAATCTGAATTTAGTCTTTGCCCCTTAATTTCCGTATTAAAATATGCACAAAACCAATGATCAAACACGCACAATTTTTGCTTTTTGCGGCGCTGCAAATTTTTGCATAGAAACCTACAGAAATTTGTTAATGGAGCAGGTCGAGGAAGAGATAAGAAAGTACAGGATTCACCTGAGAATTTTCGTACAGAGAAGCAACAGTTACGCCGTGGAACCGCCGCTCTAAGCATCTATTGCAGCGGAACAGCGGTCAGGTGGTTCAATCGCTGCACAAAAAATTCAGGCACTGCTTCTGTTCACCTCCTGAGCACTCTGGAATATTCAAAATATTTTTCCTCAAGCTCCACAGATTCCAGATTTCCTTGCAACAAATCACAACGAATTGTTTAGTATTTGCGCGAATTTCGATATAAAAATTCTGATGGAATAAATTTTTCAACTCAAATTTCAAAAACGAACAAATTAGCACACGATCCCCAGCAACGGCACCATTTGATTGATATGAAATCTCGGTGTGTGTCGGTAGAAAATGTATAGAAATCACAACCAAAGAAATTTTTGACCGCAATCAATAACGGTGTCGATTGTAGCGCGTTAGAGAGTGCGGATCGTCCACAGGGAAAGTGAGATCCGTTCGAATTTGAATTAGATGAATTGAAAATTAAAGAAAAGAGAAAAAAGACAATTCGATTCAAGATTTTAAAAGTGAATTTCAAGAATTATCTAGATCTAAATCTAATAGCAAGAAAACATTAAAATCAAGAATCAAGAATTGATGATATCCAATCGAATTAGGTTTCAAGAATTGAAGTGAGGCTCGTAGGAATCGATCGAATCTATAGACGTGATGAAAACTAGTGATTACGTTTTCTTATCCATTAATGATTTGATACTAGATCAATGATGATCAATCGAGATTTAAGGATCTTTTGAAGAAACTAGGGTTTCTTCATCTCATCTTTTGTCCTTTCGATGAATCTCATTCAAAAACTAGGCTCTAGTAAATTGAATCACCAATCGTCGATCTCTAGTTACGAGCGAAAACATTCAAGAAAGCATCTCGCTCGAAACTAGGTTGTCGATGATTCAATTTACAAGAGTTTACAAAACTTATAGGAATTAAGAATCGTTTCAAGATTTGTCACATCATCATCTATTGATTCTCTCGACTCCTCCACGAGTGGAGTTTTTACTCAAGCATCATATCAAAGAACACAATCAAGAATCGAGATCTAATCATAATGCTCAAATATAAAAGTAAGCAAGATAAAGAAATTTCACCTTTTATTTATCAACAATTTTCTTACAATTCTCTCAAGATCTACAAGAGGAAAGAACTCGATCGTCGATTTATCTCTGCATCATCTCCGTGAGTCGCGGATCATCTTGGATCACTTGCTCGGTTGAAGATCGGCGTCGCTTCTAAAAGGTTGAAGGCTTCTTGCTTGATTTGTACTCAAAGATCTTGAATTTTGGCTTTGGTGATTGGATTAGGGTTAGGGTTTGAATGCACAAGTTGTGTCACTCAACTTGTGTTGGGAATTGATGGAATGATCAACAACTAACCAACTAAATATTCAACAACCTCTAGATAGAAGCTTTAGGGTCTCTTTTATAGCCTTCATTAGCTTCCCCTAGAAGCTTGATTAGGATTAGCTTCCTTTAGAAGCTAGGTTTAGTTTAGCTTCCCTTGTAAGCTTGGTAGTTAGGTAGAAGGTTCTAGAGTTAGTTAGGGTTAGCTTCTTTGATAAGCTTGGAAGTTTGGGAGAAGCTTCTATGCTTAGTTAGTTATTTGAGAGGCTTGCTTGAGAAGCTTGGACATGTTTAGCTTGAACAAAGAGCTTTGTTGTTCGGACAGAAACTTCTGGAGATATCTGGAAATTGCAGTGGCTTGAAGGAGTTATGAAGCTGAGAAGAGAAGCCTGGAGAGAAGATCTGCTGACGTCATGCTGACATGGCCGCGGATCCGCCGCGGGAAGGCTGCTCTGGCCGCGGATCCGCGGCCCTTTGAAGGCTTCAATGCATGGAAATTCTGGATAATATTAGTGCTGTCCTTGTGGCACTTTTCTGATGTGTGGAAGCTCATATTTCTTTCTATATCACTGCCAGATCACAAGTCTTGGACTTGGCGCATTTTTATCAGCACTTTTAACAGTTTCGGCTCTTTTCCTGGAATTTCCTGCACAGATTCTCGAGACAAGTGTTGCGCTACACAAAGATTATGCGATGCAATGATAAACACTCAATTTCCCTCAAAATGCCGGTTATAAAGTATAACACAAGTTATTTGGTATTTTACGGATGTTTTGCTAATATGTACTATATTCATACCGAACACTTCTAGATGAGTACAAATGGTAGGGAAATTGATATGTCAAAAATACAATATTTTTGACTGATCAGGGTGTTTGGAGTCTTGGCCTTTGGAGTTTGCTTCGGACACTTGAGCTTTATTAAACCTCTCTTTTTTGTGAAAAGCCGCTTTGGTTTTGAGAGGAACCGCTGTATCAGGAGCCGTCTTGGGGTGAGTCCCCTTCACCTGTTTCCACACCGTATATATAGATGAGGAAAGTTGTCTCAAGGAGTGAACTTGTTTCTGCTCCCGTGGGATCTCCATGGGCTGCGGAGACTTTTTCAGTATTGTGGTAGGAGAATTTTGTCTAACCCTTCGCAACAGTTTGAAGCTGTTCCCAGTTGGAACAACAACATTTACCACTGGCGTTGAAACAGGACCATACGGAGAACTGCCCCTAGCTCATTTTGTATTATGCCACTATCGACGTCGACCGTTTCTTACAGTCGGGATTTGATTAGCCTCTGTATTTTGCTGAGCCTGCCCCCTGTTTCCTTTGAGAGCTTGAATATTCTGCCCCCTGCATCTACCGTGGTCTTCGGCAGGTGCCAGTTGTTTAAGGAGTGATTCCGTCGGCAAAGCTGCTGCTTGGGGAACCAGCCTGTGGAAAACAGACTTCCTCTGGGCTTCCGCCATCGGCGTTGAGGCACCGAGGGTGGGAGGTGGGAGTATCGACCCTAAGAGAAACCCATTGATTTCTTGAAGAGCCGGGTTGCAGAGATTTGAGGCTACAAGTGGCCCGTACTTGACTCCACCAAATATGACAGAGCCTGAGTTGCTAAGGTGGGAGTAAACACCATTCTTCATAGAGACGAAACGCCGGCTTCAGTATCCCCTCTCCTAAGGGCAACCACAAACATACGCACCGCGATTATCTGATCGCTGGAAAAACACGATACACGAAGTGTGGAGTGGAAAGAGGAAAAGGCCCCACCGGGCGTGCCAGAATCTGTTCACCGCCGAAAACAGAGACGAAACCGCGTAGGTCGTCTTGCCTGAATTTGGGGGCAGATGCTATTTGGTTTTATCCGTCCACCTCTCCGAAGATGCAAATTTGATTTATGGCACCATGTATCGAAGGTTTAGAAGGATACGTCCATTGTAGCAGACTTCGTCAGATTCCCCCTCATTATGAGGGGTTTTTGATTGTGGGGACACTCTTCCCTGCAGGCGCAAGCCCCTGCAGTTAATTATGTTACCGCATCGCGATAACCACTTTCTCCTGCTCCAGAAGGTCACTTCGTGTCGTGTGTGTATATTTTATTTTTTTGGTTGCCCGTGGATTATATTCGGAGACTAATTTATGTTGTCGTCCGTAGGGCGGGGATTAGTCCAAATCCGTATTTTCTTAGATTTGGGTTTGGGTTGGTTTAAGGATCGTTAATCTTATTTGAGATTAAGATCAACTTAAATATTTTTTAAGGATACGTTAGTCTAATTTTAGACTAAGATCTACTTAACAGGGTTTTGGGATCATTTAGATCCAACAAAAGAGCATTTGGGCTCTATTGTTTTAGTTTAGAGACGTTACGGTCCATTGGGTTTAAGGACATCGTAGTCTATGAGTTTAAGGACCTCATAGTCCATAAGGTTTAGAGACATCGTAGTCTGGTTTAAAAATATCATACTCCGTAATGTTTAAAGACGTCATAGTCTGGTTTAAAGACATCGTAGTCTGTAATGTTTAAAGACATCATAGTCTGTAGGGTTCTGATTTAACCAGTTTGGGGATGCGCCAAAAGTTATTGGTTATTGGGACCCTCCACCTCTCTGAAGACGTTGAAGAATTACAACGACACGTATCAGAGGTGTGGAGAGATGTACCCTTGAACCAAATGCCAGATTGAGAAGGAATGGGAAGAACATTAATTTGAATGCCATCTGAGATCAATTTTGAAAGACCTGGGTATAATTGGAACTCGGGTGTTGACTTTGGGAGACTTGGTTGATTTGGGCTTAAGGTTAGCCTCTCGTAGTGTTAAACACTAGTGTATGCTCAGCGCTCACGTGCTCCCACGTGAGGCGATTGAAATAGTGTTAAACACTGAGAATTGAGGCGCTCACGTGGGATCACGTTAGGTGCTTGAAGTAGTGTTAAACACTGAGAATTGAGGCGCTCACATGTGGTCACGTGAGGCACTTAGAGTTGGGCGCTGCCTCTTTGGCTTTATTCCCTTGTTCCTTTTATGAATGCTAAGCCCCATTGGGGATCACGTGCTTTCACGTGAGGCGCCCCCAAAATAGGAACTCTCTTGGGTTTATTCCCTTTTTCTTTTTAAAAGTGCTAAGCACTATTAGGGGGTCACGTGGGATCACGTGAAGCGCCAAAAAAGTGGTAACTGTCTTTGGGTTTATACCCTTTTTCTTTTAGAAGTGCTAAGCACTTCTCAGGGGTCATGTGGGGTCACGTGAGGTGCCCCAAAAATAGGGTTTATTCCCTTTTCTCTTGTAATTGCTGAGCGCTCGCTTTAATGGGTCACGTGGGAGCACGTGATTCAGTCTCAGTCATTCTTTTTGTTCATTAGAGGTACTCACGTAGGAACACGTGAGCTTTGTTATGTAGCGTTGAACGCTAATGAATCACCAGGCTGTTCTTCTATGGTTCTGAGGAATCAAGTTCTCCTTTTGTTCTTTATAGGGATTAAATTCTTTTTTAAAGGGTTAAACCCTAGTTTCAGAGGAATTAAATTCCCATATGTTTTGTAAGAAACTCTTTTGGATTCAGTTCTTTCCCCTAGGTTTTGAATCTACATGACAGAATCTCCCCGATGAGAATTAAATTCTCAACTTGTGGGGAGATCTGCTTCTGCAGATCTTAACTGGAGGAAGAATTAAGTTCTTTAAGAAGAGTTAAAATCTTGATTTGAGAATTAAATTCTCTTTTTGTGGGAGCTTTTGGGAGGAGTTCCTCTTCTTTAGAGAATTAAATTCTCTCTATTTTTCTTCCTCTCTCCTTCTGTGTATGTTTCTCCTCTTCTCCTCGCTCCTATTTATATGAGAAGAAAAAGAATCAATTTGTTAAGAGAATCCCTCACTAAGAGATCATGATTGATTTCATGATCTTTTAGATCAATCAGTGAATTTTATTCACCGTTGGATTTTTAATCCAAAGGCTCTCTGTATAACGAGAAAGATTTCTTGTTTGTTTAACAAGATTATGAATATCTTGTTAGTTTTAACAAGATTAGAATTTTATTCTAACAAATCTTTTTAGTTTAACAAGATCAGAAAGATATTTTCTTAATATGGATATCTTGTTAACATAGAATTTTATTCTTGTTATAAGATTAGGAAAATATTTTCCTATGATAGATTTTTATTGTATCAAATGATCACCATTGGATTTTTGATCCAAAGGTCTTCTGTTTAACAGAGAATTTTTTTCTAGTTTAAGGAAGATCAAGAAAATATTTCCCAAATAGAATTTAATTCTAGAATTTGATAGGAACATTTTAAATTAGGGTGCTCACATGCTTTGCATGTGATTGGAAAAAGCACTCACGTGTTTAACATGTGACCCCTAATGTGGGTTTTAGCATGTTTATGTTCAGCGCGCTCACGTGTTTAACACGTGAGGCATATTTGGCCCTTGGTTATTTATGTTCAGCGCCTATATGCTTTGCATATGAGCGCTCACGTGTTTTACACGTGAGGCTTGTTTGGCCCTTTAAGTTTATTTTATTCAGCGCTCATATGCTTTGCATATGAGCGCTCACGTGTTTTACACATGAGGCCTATTTGGCCATTAATTGTTTTATTTTCAGCACCCATATGCTTTGCATATGAGCGCCCACATGTTTAACACGCGAGGCCAAATTTGGATGACTCTCCCCTTTTTTATAAGGGAACAAGTAGCTCTTGGCCGAAAATTTTGGCGGGAACATGCGTGTGTTGTGTTTTGAGGGGGAATTGGATGTATCGGGGGCCTCGCAGAGTTTACAGAGGTCCTGCTATCCGGATAGCGGGCTGGGGGTCCCCTTGCGGGGTGTGGGGCAGTGCCTCGTTAGAATTTTTTCTAACATGGGAAAGTGTTATAGAGTGTGTGTATATATAACAAAAAAGGGAAAATAGTGTCCAAAGGACACGTGGGTGCCAGCACTTCACATGCCCCGCACGCGGGCGCTTGGCGCCAGCGCCTTATGATTGAATTGAATTCCGGTGTGTATGCTAGAAAGTGTATAGAAATCACAACCAAAAATATTTTGACCGCAATAAATAACGGCGTCGATTGTAGCGCGTTAATAAGTGCGGATCGTCCACAGGAAAAGTGTAATCCGTTCGTATTTCGAATTAGATGAATCGAAAATTTAAAGAAAAGAGAAAAGACAATTCAATTCAAGATTTGTAAAATGAATTCAAGAATCATCTAGATATAATCTAAAATCAAGAAAACATTAAAATCAAGAATCAAGAATTGAGAGAATTCCAATCGATTTAAGTTTCAAGAATTGAAGTGAAGCTCGTAGGAGTCGATTAAATCTATAGACGTGACGAAGACTAGCGATTACGTTTTCTTATCCATTAATAAATTGATGCTAGATCGATGACGATTTATGAGGTTTAAGGATCTTGCGAAGAAATTAGGGTTTCCTCATCTCATCCTTTGTCCTTTCGATGAATCTCATTCACAAGATAGCTTCTAGTAAATCAAATAATCGATCGTTGATCTCTAATTCCGAGCGAAAATAATCAAGAAAGCATTTCGCATCGAAACTAGATCGTCGATCATTCGATTTTCAAGAATTCACAAACATTATAGGACTTAAGAATCGTTTCAAGGTTTTGTCAACATCATCATCTATTGATTCTCTCGACTTCTCCACGAGCGGAGTTTTACTCAAGCATTATCACAAAGAACACATTCAAGAATCTAGATTGAATTATAATGCTTGAATTAAAAAGATAAGCAAGATATAGAATTATCACCTTTATTTATCAACAATTTCGTTACAAATCTCTCGAAATCTACAAGAGTAAGGAACTTGATCGTCGATTTTGGCTTCGCTCGGCTCCTTGAGTCGTGGATCTCCTTGGATCACTTTCTCCGATGAAGTCCGGCGTCGCTTTCTAAAGGACCGAAGGCTTCTTGCTTTAATTGAACTCGAAGATCTTGAACTTTGACTTTTTGATTGGATTAGGGTTAAGATTTTGAGGCACAAGTTGTGTCACTCAACTTGTGGGTGGAAGAGATGATGAACTAATGAACTCCCAACAACCTTTTGAAGTGAAGCCTAGGGTCCCTTTTATAGCCTTAAGAATGATTAGCTTCCTTTGTAAGCTAGGATTAGGTTAGCTTCCCTTGTAAGCTTGGTAGTTAGGAGGAAGGTTCTAGAGTTAGTTAGTTAGGTTAGCTTCCTTTATAAGCTTGGAGGTTAAGGAGAAGCTTCTAGGCTTAGGTTGTTATTTGGCTTGCTTTGGAAGCTTGAACATGATTAGCTTGATCAAGGAGCCTTGCTGATCTGGCAGAAACTTCTGGAGAATTCTGAAGTTTGACATAGCTTGATGAGGTGTAGGCATTGAGAGAAGAAATATGCAACTGAGCTTTGATGATGTCATAGTCACGTGACAGTGGATCCGCGGCGCAAGCCTGCTTCGGCCGCAGATCCGCGGCCCAATAGGAGCTTTGGTTTGTCAAATTCAGAGTGTGGCTTTCTGCTGACTTCATGGTATTTTTCTGATATGTTGATTCTCAAAATTCCTTCTAGATTACTGCCAGATCTCAAGTCTTTGAGTTGGCGTATTTTTTTATCAGCACTTTGACAATTTTGGCTCGGTTCCTGGAATTTCCTGCACAGATCTTTGAAACAAGTGTTGCGCTATACAAGGATGATGTGATGCCATGATAAACACTCAATTTCCCTCGAAATGTCAGTTTTAAGGTATAACACAAGTAATTCGGTATTTTACGGGTGTTTTGCTAATATGTGTTATACTTAACCTGAATACCTTTAGATGAATGCAAATGATAGGGAAATTGACGTGTTAAAAATACATTATTTTCGACTGATCAAATTCCCCCAAACTTATTTTCGGTCGTCTCGAGCGAATTGTTTTATTAAAAAGAGAAAAAAAACTAACTAGCACACTTTCGTAGGCAACACGATTGCACTGAGCACGTGCAACAAGCCTTTAAACCTCTAGGTGTCCCTAGTAGGAGGAGTGTTGTCTCCTGAGGGTTTTTAGCGGATTGCACCCACAAAATCGAATAATAAAAGGAAGACCGTGAAATTTACATATAACGATAAGAATCGTAAAAGAAAGACTTTGAAAATTAGGGTTTCCAACTATGCTAGCTTTTCGGTTGTCATGAGCCCCATCTTAATAGTCATGAAAAGATATCAGAAATCGCATCATCCCTCAATAAAATATCGTCTTTATTCTTCATTCCTATCTTTCTTCCAAACATCGATCATATAACCCTACGTGTATGTGAAGAACATCCCTACACCCGGAGAATTCAATTCAAGTTATCATACTCTTGTCCATCCACCTCAGTACTTTTTAATTAATGAATATTCAGATTTGCTCACACATTTTCATGCGACCGTTAATACTTCTTGAGGCACTAACCGACCGATTACTCATGTGCTTGCTTATACGGTGTTTTTTCCTCGTCTTGCACCACCTAAGGCTTAGCAGTGACTCCCAGACCAGTTGGTCTAAGGCACTAGGTGAAGAGGCACCCTCGCTATATTTTTTTATTGCTGCCTTGGCGATAACAAAACCAGTGTTCATTTTTCTGCACCCTTTTATATTTTATTCATTTATTTTTATTTCCTTCATACTTTTGGCTTTTAGACAAGAGCATTTCAAGGTATCCTCTACTATCCCGAGTTTCAAGACGTGTGTAAGTGCGTATAGTAGGGTATCAACGTTCAAAATGTTTGGCTTCCAGAATAGGAACTATTTTTCAGACTTATTTTTATCCTCAGATTAGTGACTTCCTTCATCTTACTAACCCGTGGGACAACGGCTCATAACTACTTATTACTAGTTCGTTTAAGAAAATTTCTAATTTTCTAGGTTTTCTTAAATTTTTCCAATCTTTTGGATGTAATTTTTCACTATCTAATCTTTTATTATCTTATTTATGTACAAAAAAATTTATATTTTTTTTTTGAAATTTTTTAAATATTTATAGATTTTGAAAAAAATTTGTGCTTATGCAAAATATGATGCAAATGATGCGAAAAATAAGCACAAACCTCCCCCAAACTTGTTTTCAACAGTGTCATCACTGTTGCCATCCGCTAAATCTCGAAAAACCTGTAAGTTTTGGAGGAAATTTATTAACGGGGGCAAAATATTTAAGTAAAAAGCCTCCCCTAAATTTATTTTTGGCTTATCATTTTGTGTAAAAATTTTCTTTTCAAGAGCCAGAAAATACCCCCCCACACTTGAGTTAAGCCATGTTAATCTTTGAAAATCACATTAGGGGGTCAAGAATCATTGGTCGATGCCAAGCTTTGCAAAGACCGAAGGTCAACACCAACCATTCGAAGATTTTATCAATGCAGTGCTCTGGTTGGTGGAAGAAGAAGTGGGGAAAGGGTAAGTGGTGGAATAGAGTATGTGTGCGTCTCATTTTGGAGAGACGATGCGGTGAATATGATGGATTGCTTGCATTCTTTTTACAGTTCAAAAGAAGGGGTGGAGGTTCAATTTCATTGATTGGGAGATGATTCATCTCAACACTCGTGTCATTCAAAAATGCGAGTTCATCAGCGAAAATTTCCTCTAAAGTCTCATCAATACCCCGAAGAATAATGTCATCACAAAGCGCGGGGTGATCTTCGGACTCTAAAAGCGGTTCATAATCAGTGCTAGTTGTTGACCCGGACAACTCGGTGGAAGAGTCCGTATGTGTATGATACATAGTTGGGTCGAACAGCAACATATGAAAAGATTCAAGACCGGTATCATGAGGATCATCAAATTCGCTGCTGTCGACATCCATTAATTCGACAGAACAGACCTGAGTAGTAGGTTCGGAGGGTACACTTCCCAACTTGTAAATGTTCAGCTCTATTGACCTATTCCCGAAGGATAGGGCCATAGAGCCATTACGACAGTTGATTATAGCGTTGGAAGTGGCCAAAAAGGGGCGACCAAGAATCACCGGAATTTGATTCTGTGGGTTCGCTACAAGCTGTGTATCAAGTACAATAAAGTCTACAGGGAATACGAATTCCCCGATTTTTATTAACACATCCTCCAGTTCACCCCTAGGTTTGGTGATCGATCGGTCAGCCATCTGGAGAGTTATGCTCGAGGGCTTTAACACTCCGATACCTAACTGCTCGTAAACTGAGTATGGAAGCAAGTTAACACTAGCGCCAAGGTCAAGTAGAGCACGGTTGATGTGTTTTCCCCCGATAGAAATAGAAATAGTAGGACAGCCAGGGTCCTTACATTTTCTTGGTAATTGTTGGGGGAAAGCCGTGTCTACAGTCTTTGCCATGAATATCTTCTTGGGCACTTGAGTCTTCCTCTTCCTAGTGCACAAGTTCTTAAGAGTTTTCGCATAGGACGGAACTTGTTGGATAGCATCTAGGAGAGGGATGTTGATGTTAACTTGCTTAAACATGTCCACTAGCTTCTCCATTTAGGTATTGGGTTTGTTGGACCTCAACCTATTTGGAAATGGAGCTCTATCAATAAGTGTTGGGTCCAACATTTTCAATACAGGCTCGTATTGAAAACACGGACGTCCTAGTATATCCAATATTTCATATATGTTCTTCTGCTGCAATGTTCTGTGATGAGATCATATCACTGCATGTGACGAATGTTTATATTATATATATGAGATATATGTTATATTGCAGATTTCGTTTTCAAAAGAGATGCTTGCGAAGCATAATTAAAATGGGACTTCATTAATGAGATTAATGAATTAAAAGAAACCTAAGATGTTGTAGAAACTTGTTTATAAAAACTGGTAGCTACAGTTCTTGCTTTGCATAGCGGTGTTCCTTGTAGAACATCCAGCACCTTATTCGATAAGAAAAGGACCGAGATCCCTTCACCGGGAGTGACTCCTTTAGCAATAACTGGCAGATGCTATAAACTCGGTTTGTCTTTTGATTGCTTCTATAGTTCCTGCTTTGCATAGTGATATATATGATATACCATGCACCTTATTCGATGAGGAAAGGGCCGACGATCCCTTCACCGGGAGTGACCCCTTTAGCAAAACTAGAAAAGCCTCAAAAACATTCCATTTAAAATCACTCGATTCTACAACGATATCAAGTTCTTTACGCAATAGGTTTTCAGAAAAACCTGTTGTAGCCCTCCGTCATTTCAGATAAGTCCTACTTAGTATTCGTGCTACGTTTGTTGGCCTCCGTCAAGGCGTAGTGTGCGGTAGCTGACTAGTATTTATCTGCTTATGCATATGATGCAGATTGGGTTAGGGTAGTCGTGCGGCCTTGTTGACCTCCGTCAAGGGTCGTGCGGGTGGGTTTAATTCAATCAGGAAATGACGGGTTGAACTTGACTAGTAGCCTATGGTTTGTTGACCTCCGTCAAGGTCATAGGACGCTGGGGGCAAAATATTATTGGGAATTTCAAGTGTTGAAATTTGCAATGAGATTGCATGCCATCTATAAGATAGTTGGATCCCGATACCCACTGCGAGTAAGAGTTACTCCTGGGAGAGTTTTACACATTGCAATTAGCTGATCAAGTAGGTGTCTAGAAAGGTGTCAACGGGGTTACGCCTCTGGGAAAACGAGGTTTACATTAATTAGGTTCGTGCGAAAGCACGGGGGACCTCCCTCAAAATACCGACACTGGCCTGGCTGAAAGATTGGCGAACTTGTAGTGTGTAATTAATCCCGGCTAGTCTTTCCTTTTAGGGTTTGAAGGAAGATTTGATAAAAAGCAGTGGGAGCCATCCTGATTAGATAAGATAATAACCAATCTGATCTTGCACGAGCATACGCTAAAGTGTTTTCTTCTCTCTCTCTCCAGGTAGCGACCATTTCATGCCCTAATGAAGATAATAATATGGATGTATTGACCGAACCCGCATGTTATTCTGTGCTGGGGAACGTTGCTTCCGTTCTTTCTTATAAGAGTTATAGGAATGAACAGGATATAGGGGAATATCAGGATTCCCATGCCACCCGAATGAAGAAAGTACATGTTGATGCATTTTCTTCGGGTGTGTTCGTTACTGAGAACTGTTTCTCCATTTGCTCTACGTCCTGAGTATTGGATACCGGGTCAGGATCCCATATATGTAATCAGTTACATGGGCTTAGGAAAGGTAGAGAACTTAGAGAAGGTGATAAAGACATAAGAGTTGGAAATGGTGCAATTGTTGCAGCTAAGACTGTCGGGGAATATCACCTTGTATTACCAACTGGTAATACATTGGTTCTGAACGAATGCTATTACATGCCGAACCTGATATGCAACATTATATCGGTTTCTTTATTAAGTAAAGAGGGATATAATTTTGTATTACAGGACAATGTTATGAACATTTTCCGTAACCAAAAGTTGGTTGGATCAGGCACGTTGTGCAATGGCATTTATGTTCTAAATCAATCAACAGTTCTGAGCATAACAAACACACACAAGAGGAAGAGTTCTGAACTCAACGAATCCTTCTTGTGGCATTGTAGACTGGGTCACATCAATGCGACACGACTAGCTAAGTTGCATAAAGATGGATATTTAAATCCGTTTGAATTTTCATCTTATGACACTTGCCAGTCATGTCTCAAAGGCAAGATGACCAAAACTCCGTTTACGGGACACGGAGAAAGAGTTACCGAATTCTTGGGACTTATACATAGTGATGTATGCGGTCCCATGTCTATACATGCCAGGGATGGTTCTTCGTACTTCATTACATTCACTGACGATCTCTCTAGATTCGGATATGTGTTCCTAATGAAACACAAATCAGAAGCTTTTGAGAAATTTAGGGAATATAAAAAAGAAGTTGAGAACCAAACTGGAAAAAGTATTAAAATCCAACGATCTAATCGAGGAGGAGAATACTTGAGCATTGAATTCCTGGACTTCCTAAAAGAGAATGGGATTCTCTCTCAGCTAACTCCTCCATATACACCACAGCACAACGGTGTATCGGAGCGGAGAAACCGCACCCTATTAGATATGGTGTGCTCTATGATGAGTGTAGCTGAGTTACCTGTTTCCTTCTGGGGATATGCACTGGAAACAGCAGCATACCTACTGAACAGGGTTCCCACCAAATCTGTGCCTACCACACCATATGAGATATGGGAAGGGAAGAGACCATATCTTAATTTTATAAAGATATGGGGTTGCCCGGCCTATGTCAAAAGACAAAAACCGGAAAAACTCGAGGCAAGATCTGTTTTGTGTAAGTTTGTTGGATATCCCAAACATTCGCGAGGGTATATCTTCTACCACAGTGAGGAACAAAGAGTATTTGTTGCTAAACATGCCACCTTTTTAGAAAAGGAATTTCTTGCAAAAGAAATTAGTGGCTCTGAGGTAGAACTGGAAGAGGTTCCAGCTGAACAAAACACAACAGAAGATTTAGTGGAACCAGAGCATTCAGTAGCTTCCGATGAACCTCAGCCTCTCTGCCGATCTAGTAGGGTTTCTCGCCCACCTGAGAGATACTACGGTTTTCTCATGGATGGTGGGAGCGAGGATTGCATCATGGAGGATGATGACCCAACTAGCTTCGAGCAGGCCATCACGAGTGGGGACTCAGTGAAATGGCTGGATGCTATGCGGTCCGAGATGGAATCCATGTACACCAACAAAGTATGGACTTTAGACGTTGCTCCTGAAGGGGTAAAACCCATTGGGAGCAAGTGGATCTTCAAGAAGAAACTTGGTGTAGATGGGAAAGTGGAGACTTTCAAAGCTAGACTAGTAGCAAAGGGTTTTCGTCAAAGACCAGGTGTGGACTATGACGAGACCTTTTCTCCAGTGGCTATGCTTAAATCCATCCGGATCATGCTTGCCATCGCCGCTTATCATGATTACGAAATCTGGCAAATGGATGTTAAGACCGCCTTTCTAAATGGTGATTTAGAAGAGTGCGTGTACATGACTCAGCCAGAGGGCTTCGTAGACAGTGGGAGCAGCGGGAAGGTGTGCAAGCTGCTTAAATCCATTTACGGATTAAAGCAAGCATCGCGGAGTTGGAACATCTGCTTTGACGTCGTTATCAAAGAGTTTGATTTCGTCAAAAATCCAGATGAACCTTGTATCTACAAGAAGGTGGCAGAGAGTAAGGTTGTCTTCCTCGTATTGTACGTGGACGACATACTCTTGATAGGAAATGATAATCCTATGCTGCAATCGGTTAAGCTCTTCTTATCACAAAGATTCTCAATGAAAGATCTTGGTGATGCCTCCTGCATATTGGGAATTAGGATCTATAGAGATAGATCCAAACGGATTTTGGGATTGTCCCAATCCAGGTACATTGACACCATACTAAAGAGGTTTAGTATGGAAGAGTCCAAGCATGGGAACTTACCCACGATCTCTGGAGTCACTCTCTCCAAAGAGATGTCTCCCAAGACTGATTTGGAGAGAGCTCGCATGCAAGGGATACCCTATGCTTCAGCAGTAGGCTCTATCATGTATGCGATGCTATGTACCAGACCCGATGTAGCATACTCACTAAGTATAGTGAGCAGGTATCAAGCTGATCCTGGAGAGAGTCACTGGACAGCTGTGATGAGCATTCTCAAGTACTTGCGAAGGACTAGAGATATGTTCTTGGTGTATGGTAACGGAGAACTCCAAGTGGAGTCCTTTACCGATTCGAGCTTCCAGAGTGATAAGGACGACTCTAAGTCGCAGTCGGGCTTTGTCTTTACCCTTTACGGAGGGGCGGTTAGCTGGAAGAGTTCCAAGCAGGAAACCGTGGCAGACTCGACGATGGAGGCTGAATACATCGCTGCCAACGATGCTGCCAAAGAGGCTGTCTGGATCAAGAAGTTCATTACTGAACTTGGAGTGGTTCCATCCATTGAGCATCCAATACCTTTGTATTGCGATAACAATGGAGCGGTGGCTTTGGCCAAGGAACCCAGGTCCCATCAGCGATCTAGGCATATTCTGAGGCGGTATCACCTGATCCGGGAGATAGTTGATCGCCGGGAGATCGAGGTCAGGAGGGTTGACACGAAGAACAACACGGCGGATCCACTCACGAAGGCCATTCCCCAGATACAGTTTGAGAGACTCTTCGGGATGCTCGGTATGCGATACTACAGCAGCTGGCCCTAGTGCAAGTGGGAGATTGTTAGTTGTATGTATGCCCTAGAGGCCAGTATTGTACAGATATTGTATATTATATTGGATGCTTGGACATATATAGAGATGACTTTCTTGCTCGATATGATAGTATGCTATCTGGTTACTCTTTATCTTAACATGTACACTTGTCTCTTTAAACTGTCTTATAGTTACATGTTGGTAAAGCCCTTAGGATGTGTACTTGACTGCCTGGACTATGATGCAGATCATACCAGTGGGGGCATGGTAGTCCATAAGTACATCCTTCAAGGTCCCTAGTCGTAGGTGTATCGAGACGGGGCATCGATATACCAGTGTAGACTAGCGTACACGCTTCTCGACCCATGAGATGGGCGATGGATGATCCCATATCCATTAGTGTTTGACATCAGAGATGGTGTACGGGTGCTCAGTGGAGACTGGGTACACTGGACGGACTCGCCGAGAACTCCCAGATGGTATTATACCTCACGTCAGATGGCAGTTCTCAGGTGACACTTGTGCAGGTTAGTCTGTAGACCCGAGATCGTCATAGAGTCTTGTGTGATTCCCACTGTGCTTTGATCTCCATCTTACCACGTCCATGAGGGCGTGCAAAACGGTGGTCTTTGGGTACAGTCCCGAGTCACATGGAGGCAATGAGCGATAGGAGGGGTTTCGTCTCTCCCGGTATTGGGGGTTGATGTTGCGCTGTGCTCGATTGGCCGTAACAGGGAAGTCCCTGGCCAGGGCTGATCAGAGATTTGCTGGTAAGTGTTACCAGTAGTTTCTCGACCCGTTATGAGCCTCACATCGGCACGACTTATCGAGTATTGGGGTCTGACGTTTACCACCCCTAGACTTGATATGCGACGTATCAGACGAACAGACCGGACTGTGCGGTAAGTGTTACTGGTTGGATTCACAGGAGTGTGAGCGGGCTAGCTCATCGTTCTTCTGATCGCTCAATACCCGGATGGCCGTTACGTTTAGCAGACCGCTTGTGGCTTGTGGGTGCTTGATATGATCATCATCTGCTACCGGCGTATTGACGAGTCTTTAGAGTCCTACACAGAGGTTTCCTGGCTCAAGCGAAACGAAATAGGAGCGCATATGAGATATGTGCGGGACCGAGAATAATGCGAGTATGTGATACCGCATTTCATTCTCGCGATAAATGTTTCGATTGGTTATATTCGATATGACCTAGTTATCGAATCATTGATTCGATAAATCGATACATTGAATACTAGTCAGTTATGTGCGACATGACCGGGTCATTGAATCAAATGTTGATTTAATGATTTAATGCATAATTATATATTTGATATATTACTCTGCATTAGCTAGTATTGGTTCACTTTATATGGATTTTCTCACTTGATGTGCAAGAAGTATATGTGATATACTTTTGTGCACACATTTGTATCATGTTTGATGATACTTGATTATTTAGTTAAGTATATAGAATTAAACCATGGTTAATTTGATAATTAGGGTTTTGCATATTCATTTATTTATTTATTTGTTCATTTATTTATTTGAAACAGATTTAAAGAGAATGGTGGCTTTCTTTTGTCATTAGTTGAAGCTTCATGAATCCTTGACTTTTTCAACCATTCTTGTCCTCATGCTTAACCCTAACTCTCCAAATGACCATGGTTTATTCTCTACACTTAACCCTTGTTAGATTATGATAAGTATGCATTTTTCTTTTCATTTTAAATAACTTATCATAATACTAGCTTCATCTTCTTCTTCATCTTCAAGATAGAAACCTTGATGCCATTAATGGCAACTTGAGTTCTAGTGAGAGAAATCCAATTCTAAAGTGAACCCACCTCCTATTTCTTCACCCTCTACCTCTTGCCAAGTTGTTTTGGGTGTTTTCTTCACAAGTTTCACAACTTTGTGAAGTCGGAGCTTGAACTTGTGATGCCTCGACGTAGATCGTCTTTGACACAAAGCCGACGACCTATTCCGCTCGTTTTCCCGATGAAGCCGATGAAAGAGTCTAGGATTCGAAAAGGACAGCGAGAGGAAGACTACGTGGAGCTTAGGAAGTGGATATCCGGATCTACAAAGGTTGTAGCATCTAACTTTTAGTTAAGTAGTTAACTAGATTATCTTTTCGCCTAGAATTCTAGCCGACGATCCGTGTTAAGGTTTCTTGACACCCATATTTTTTGAAAATGGCATGGTTGATGCCTTGTGAGACCTCTATAGGGTGCCTAGGGACCTTTCAGTGATTGGGATAAAATTTCTTTAGGAATGCTTTTACAAATTCATCCCATTTTGAAATAGAATGTGCGGTTGTATTATAAAGCCACTTCTCGGCTAAGTCGCACAAAGTGAATGGGAGAAAACGTAAACGTAGAGCATCCACAGACAGTTGTGACTTTCCAATCATTGCACATACATTTTTGAATTTGGAGATAAAAACGTATGCGTCTTCAGAATCAAGACCGTGAAATTTGGGCAACAGTTTGATGAATTGGGGGTTTATTTCAAAATTTTCCCCGTTGGCTAGTGGTATAGAAAGACAGGTGGGAAGGGGAACACGTGAAGAATAGCATCTCTCTTGAAGAGAAATGCGTGGAGGATTCTGCGCACCTGCGGGCGGTGGCAGAGTGGTGTAAAAGTTTGATGGAAATCCGTCCATCGCGGTAGTGGTGGGAAAAAGAAAAGGTAGAAATACCGACTTTGGGGTCGACGGGGGAAAACGCGGACAAGACGGGCACTAGAATCCCGTGTCCAGCCGAGCTTGCACTAAAGGGTTTAGCACAAGTGGCAGCGTTAAGATAATTAGGGGAAATGATGAAGTGGTGTTTGTTTTGGAAAAGATATGAATTTTTTGAAAAAATGCAAATCACAACAATGCACACACAACCCTAAGTCTAATGGTCACCTAGGTCAAGTCTCTAGACCGCTCCTAACTGCCAGAAGAAAAATCACAGGACCAATCCTCTACTACCTCTTTGTCTCTCCTGTGGCCAGGTAAATGGGAGGTTCTCCACTATGTAAGTAGTAGGCCTAATTAAGTAACCACTTGCCTTAGACACCGCAAAAGAAACGCGGATAAGCAATAGATTACCCACGACCTCCTTCTGTTCTAAGTGAGCGCAACAGTCCTTAGAGTCATGTCTAGATATTTTTTAATTAATGAGGGTGATGCGGATGCAAGTTTGTGATTTCCGGGGCTTAGGAAGGGTAATGAACTCCCCACCTAATCTGAATTTGGTCTTTGCCCCTTAATTTCTATATTAAAAATGCAAACAACCAAGATCAAACACGCACAATTTTTGCTTTTTGCGGAGCTGCGAATTTTTGCAAAGAAACCTGCAGCAAATTTGTTATTGGAGCAGATTGAGAAAGAGATAAGAAAGTCAAGAAGTCACCTAAGAATTTTAGTGCACTGTAGCCTTTTACACGCGGCGGATCCTCCGCGGATGCTCCTTAATGCCGTGGAAACGCGGCCGTCTTGTGTGATCTCAGCACAAAATTCTCAGAAATTGTTCCTGTTCACCTCCTTAGCTCTCTGGAATATTCAAAATATTTTTCCTCAAGCTCCACAGATTCCAGATTTCCTCGCAACAAATCACAACGAATCGTTTAGTGTTTGCGCGAATTTAGATCTAAAAATTTTGATGGAATAAATTTTTCAACTCAAATTTCAAAAACGAACAAATTAGCACATTATCCCCGGCAACGGCGTCATTTGATTGAATTGAATTCCGGTGTGTATGTTAGAAAGTGTATAGAAATCACAACCAAAAATATTTTGACCGCAATCAATAACGGTGTCGATTGTAGCGCGTTAGTAAGCGCGGATCGTCCACAGGAAAAGTGTAATCCGTTCGTATTTCGAATTAGATGAATCGAAAATTTAAAGAAAAGAGAAAAGGAAATTCAATTCAAGATTTGTAAAATGAATTCAAGAATCATCTAGATCTAATCTAAAATCAAGAAAACATTAAAATCAAGAATTGAGAGAATTCCAATCGATTTAAGTTTCAAGAATTGAAATGAAGCTCGTAGGAGTCGATTAAAGCTATAGACGTAACGAAGACTAGCGATTACGTTTTCTTATCCATTAATGAATTGATGCTAGATCGATGACGATTTATCGAGGTTTAAGGATCTTGCAAAGAAACTAGGGTTTCCTCATCTCATCCTTTGTCCTTTCGATGAATCTTATTCACAAGCTAGCTTCTAGTAAATCAAATAATCGATCGTTGATCTCTAGTTCCGAGCGAAAATAATCAAGAAAGCATTTCGCATCGAAACTAGATCGTCGATCATTCGATTTTCAAGAATTTACAAATATTATAGGACTTAAGAATCATTTCAAGGTTTTGTCAACATCATCATCTATTGATTCTCTCGACTCCTCCACGAGCGGAGTTTTACTCAAGCATTATCACAAAGAACACATTCAAGAATCTAGATTGAATCATAATGCTTGAATTAAAAAGATAAGCAAGATATAGAATTATCACCTTTATTTATCAACAATTTCGTTACAAATCTCTTGAAATCTACAAGTGTAAGGAACTTGATCGTCGATTTTGGCTTCGCTCGGCTCCTTGAATCGCGGATCTCCTTGGATCACTTGCTCCGATGAAGTCCAGCGTCGCTTTCTAAAGGATCGAAGGCTTCTTGCTTTGATTGAACTCGAAGATCTTTAACTTTGGCTTTTTGATTGGATTAGGGTTAGGGTTTTGAGACACAAGTTGTGTCACTCAACTTGTGGGTGGAAGAGATGATGAACTAATGAACTCCCAAAAACCTTTTGAAGTGAAGCCTAGGGTCCCTTTTATAGCCTTAAGAATGATTAGCTTCCTTTGTAAGCTAGGATTATGTTAGCTTCCCTTGTAAGCTTGGTAGTTAGGAGGAAGGTTCTAGAGTTAGTTAGTTAGGGTTAGCTTCCTTCATAAGCTTGGAGGTTAAGGAGAAGCTTCTAGGCTTAGGTTGTTATTTGGCTTGCTTTGGAAGCTTGAACATGATTAGCTTGATCAAGGAGCCTTGCTGATCTGGCAGAAACTTCTGGAGAATTCTAGAGTTTGACATAGCTTGATGAGGTGTAGGCATTGAGAGAAGAAATCTGCAACTGAGCTTTGATGATGTCATGGTCACGTGACCGCAGATCCGCAGCGCAAGCCTGCTCCGGCCGCGGATCCGCGGCCCAATAGGAGCTTTGGTTTGTCAAATTCACAGTGTGGCTTTCTACTGACTTCATGGTATTTTTCTGATATGTTGATTCTCAAAATTCCTTCTAGATTACTGCCAGATCTCAAGTCTTTGAGTTGGCGTATTTTTTATCAGCACTTTGACAATTTTGGCTCGGTTCCTGGAATTTCCTGCACAGATATTTGAAACAAGTGTTGCGCAATACAAGGATGATGCGATGCCATGATAAACACTTAATTTCCCTCGAAATGTCAGTTGTAAGGTATAACACAAGTAATTCGGTATTTTACGGGTGTCTTGCTAATATGTGCTATACTTAACCTGAATACCTTTAGATGAATGCAAATGATAGGGAAATTGACGTGTTAAAAATACATTATTTTCGACTGATCACCTCACGTGTTTGGAATGTGGGCGCTGGACGCCAGCGCCTCACGTGCTTGGCACGCGGGCGCTGGGCACCATCGCCTCACGTGCTTGGCATGCGAACGCTGGGCGCCAGTGGGAAAAAAGGTTTAGCCTCTATACTGGGAGTTGTGCACTCAATTGACTTTTGGCGTTGAACTCCTAAAGGAAAGATTTATTATATATATATATATATATATATATATATATATATATATATATATATTTGTGTAGTTAAACTCCCAAAAGATATTTCGGAGATGATGAAAGGGGACCCATTTCTTCTCCCTTGAGTCCTAGATCTTCTCTTGAGCCTTGAATCTTCCCAAAGTGGGATTTCTGGAGATGTGTCTCATTCTTCCTCTTTTCTATTGGCTGGATCTTGGAGAAAAGGGAGGTGAGACTTAAAAATCACCCCTTTTGGGGATTTGATGGGAGATCTGAGTTCCCCTTAAAGGGTTTTATGGTGAAAAACGGTTTCTTTTTGGAAAAAGAAGAGTTAAAGTCTTGATTTAATTCAAAAAAAGGGATGAAGGTTTAGAACCTTGAGAAAGGAAAAGGAGGCACAGAAATCCTAAATTTTGAGGAGAATGAATTCTTCTCTTTCATTTCATTATCATGTTGCCTTATATAGGCTTACAAATTTACATATAGCCTATTGGGCTTTACAAAATGGCATTTTGCTCATCCCATACCTCATGTGCTTATCTCTTTTTGCACATAAGTCATGAGGTTTACAAAGTTTTGGGGTTTTGCCCATTTTACATATATTTATTTCTATATATATATATATATATATATATATATATAAAGAATTACACTAAACCAATTTATGGCTTCATTCTTTTTATCATGGAGCCGGTCCCTTCCATGCTTGGGCTTGACCTGGGCTTGGGCCCACTTGGCTTGGGTTGACTTTGATTTTGACTTGGTCAACCGGGGTGTAATTTTTGACCTCAACACATATATATTGTGCATTGACGATAAACATAAAGCAGTAAGTATAGAGTAATGACATGAGCCTGAAATAACCAGTACATATAACGGTAAAGCAGGTATATAAAATCAATAATCAATGTACTGTTCTATCAGTCTCAATGTCCAAGTCACTAAACTTATCGCCAGTCCGAGTGTGAGCGTCAACCACCGCAGGAGTATTCCCAACCCAAGGATAAGCCCCAAAGGCAAGGAAACAAGGGCCCGAATCACGATTAGTAAGAATCAGTAACACGATCAGTATCAAAATCATGAAATCACGAAATATGTCGGCAATGGGACTCCTGAGATTCCGTTGAACGAACTCACACTCAAACTACCCTACACACCACGGTATACATCAAACACGGACCACGAATCTAAGTACTAGTCGCTCCATGACAAGTCGAGAATTGGAGACAGGGTCTCCATCAAGCATATCTCGACTGGTATCCAAGATAAGTGGACAGTTCTCAATGTCTTACCTATGACACAAATTTAAGTGCTTCTATACCCGTCCCATACCAGTTATAGTTGCACTTATATATGCCCTATAGGCGTCGACAATGCAATAACTAAATGGTTCCGCTGATTGTGGGAAAGTATGTGTCACTTCCACTATTCAATCACGTTTTTACACTAACGCACTTGCCACAATCCAATCACTAACACTATCACTCGGTAATGTAAAATAGTCACTAGGATATCGATACAAATGAACACTATTTACATGTAAGTCCACGTTACCTCTCCCGGTACTTGCGGGCTTGCGGAAATGATGAAAAACGATTTTTCAAGAGGTGGTAACATGGACTCAAAATACGGATCTTTGTTAAACAACTATCTAACAAACCTAACAAGAGTTTTACCTACTCGGTTAGGGGGTTATACCTTTCTTGAACTCCTTCGTCTTCAACTCTTTGCGGTGTACGGATCGGCCTCACCTCGTCGTCTCCTTGCGCCGAAGATGGATCCACCTGAAAGCTTCTACCTTTGGCTTCTCTTCAAACTAGAAGAAACTAGAACACTTGGTTTGCTAAACCTTGTGAACTAGGATGAGTAGAGAAGTGATATGGGTTTTCTTTTATCTCTAAGGCAGTGTTTCTCAACTCATGAGAGGGAGTTGCCTTGAGCTAGAGAGAGAGCAAGAGGAAGAGCAAGAGGGAGAGCTCAAGCAAGAAAGAGAAAGCAAATGAGAGAATGAGTAACTCTTTTGCCATCCAAGCTCTCATAATCCAAAATCATCATAACAAAAATAGTAATCAAGTATTATGTGATGGTTCAAGTCAAAATGGCCATATCATTTCATGCACTCATTTTGCAAAAAGAAACAAGCAAGCAAAAGTCTTTGCCATGAAATGATAGCCATTGTAATGATGATGGTCAACTAGTCCAACCTAGTCAACCGGTCAACAAAGTCAACAAGTCAACAAAGTCAACCCCTCAACAACCATGTCACTATAATAATTAATATTATAGTTAATCATATTTCTTATTCTCATTAGGGTTTTGCAAAAGTCAATAGTCAACAGTCAACAACCCCAATAAGAATCTTCTGCCTCTGTCTCTCTGTCAACTGTGCATACACACCCGCATCTGCGTTCCGAGGAACACGAATACAAACGAGATAAAACCAATCCCAAAACGTACACTAGGATCTGGCTTAAACCAAAGCCCGCTAGTGTTCACTGTCCGGACACTAAACATGCACAAGTGCACGGATGTGACCGAACCCTGTCGCAAAACCATGCGACCTGTCGCAAAACCATGCGACCTCTACTCTTTTGCCTAAAGGTGAATAGATTTATGTGTGGGACTCTAAAGACTCGACACTACGCTGGCAATAGGTTTAACCATAGACCGCAAGCGGCACTAGCTGTGCGTAACGGTCCCCAGGTAGATGCCGACAAGAAGACTGACGAGGTGAAACCCATCTGAACTCCTACTGAGCCTGAATGTGACAGTCTTCGTACAGTCCGGTATGTTCGTCTAAGAACATCGCATGGCGGGCCTAGGGGGCGGTAAACGTCAGTCCCCTACCAGCGGTACAAGTCGTGTCGGAGTGTAGCCCAGAACACCTGAGATAACACTGGAAACCTACTAGTCTATCTCGCTTGCCCTGGCCAGGGACTTTGTGTAATGGCTCTCCTAGAAACAGCGCGATATCAACCCCCAATACCGGGAGAAACGAATCCTGTCTAACCGTCACTGTCTCCAAGTGCTTCGGGACTGCACCCAAAAACTACCTGTTTGCACGACTCCTTTAAGCCGTGGTAGGGTAGTAATCAAAGTACAGTGGGAACACACTCGAGGCGAAGTGACAGTGTCAAGTCAACGGACTAAGTTGTACTCATGTCACCTGGGAACTGATAACTGACGATAGGTATAATACCAACCAACAGTTCTCGATGAGTCCTGTCCAGTGTACTCGCAACCTAACGAGCACCCGCATACTATCTCAAGTACGACGTACTGACGGCTGTGGGACAGACCGTCTCTCCTGCTGGGATGAGAAGCGCATACGCTAGTATACTCCGGAGTATCGATGCCCTGTCTCGATAGTCCTACGACTAGGGACCTGCATAAGGATGTGCTTGTGGATTACCCAGCCCCCACGAGTGTGACTGCCATCACAACGCTGGTAATCAAGCAAAGATCCTAAGGGCTCTACTAATGTGTATAGGTGATATACTAAAATGAAGACATGTACACATTAAAGCAGAAACAAACCAAGTAGAATACTACTATATTGAGAAAGATTGTCTATACAAGGTGAATATCCCAAGCTTCCATTAAGTAATATACAAACTAGTATGATACAGTAATGGCCTCTAGGGCATATACACTAACAATCTCCCACTTGCACTAAGGCCATGTACTGGCGTATCGAAGACCTATCATCTCGATCAGCCGCTCGAACTGAGTCTGGAGTAAGGCCTTTGTGAGTGGATCAGCAGTGTTATCTTCCGTAGAAACTCTCCGAACCTCGATCTCCTGGCGACCCACGATCTCCCTGATCAGGTGATACCGCCTCAAGATGTGTCTGGACTTCTGATGGGACCTGGGTTCCTTCGCTAAAGCTATAGCCCCGTTGTTGTCGCAATACAGAGGTATTGGATCAACAATGGACGGAACAACCTGAAGTTCTGTCAAGAAATTCCTTATCCAGACGGCTTCTTTTGCGGCATCTGCAGCAGCGATATATTCCGCTTCCATCGTCGAGTCAGCAACGGTTTCCTGTTTAGAACTCTTCCAACACACCGTCCCTCCATTGAGGGTAAAGACATAACCCGACATGGACTTGGAATCATCCTTGTCACTCTGGAAGCTGGAGTCAGCAAAGGCCTCGATCTGGAGGTCTTTTCCGCCATACACCAAGAACATCTCCTTAGTCTTTCTCAGATACTTGAGAATGTTCTTTACCGCTATCCAGTGCTTCTCCCCAGGGTTTGACTGATACCGGCTTACCACACTCAGTGCATAAGCTACATCTGGTCTGGTACACAACATCGCATACATTATAGAGCCTACCGCAGAAGCGTAGGGTATAATAGACATGCGATCCCTTTCCAAATCAGTCTTGGGAGACATCTCTTTGGAGAGGGTGATCCCGTGACAAGCCGGTAGATTACCGCGCTTGGAATCTTCCATGCTGAATCTTTTCAGTATGGTGTCGATGTACCTGGATTGTGAAAGTCCTAATATCTTCTTGGATCTATCACGAAAGATCCGGATCCCCAGAATGTACGAAGCATCACCCAGGTCTTTCATGGAGAACCTGTGTGACAAGAATCCCTTGACAGATTGTAGCATAGGAATGTCATTTCCTATCAAAAGAATGCCATCCACGTACAATACGAGAAATACGACAGTTCTTACTACAAATCTACAATAGATGCATGATTCATCTGGATTTTTGATAAAGCCAAATTCTTTGACCGTCTCATCAAAATAGATGTTCCAACTCCGCGATGTCTGCTTTAGTCCATAAATGGACTTAAGCAACTTGCACACCTTTCCGCTGCTCCCACTCTGAATGAAACCCTCTGGCTAGTCCATATAGACACACTTCTCTAAATTTCCATTCAAAAAAGCGGTCTTTACGTCCATCTGCCAAATCTCATAATCGTGGAAGGCAGCAATGGCAAGAAGGATCCGAATGGATTTCAGCATAGCTACTGGAGAAAAGGTCTCGTCATAGTCCAAACCAGGTCTTTGACGAAAACCCTTTTGAACCAGTCTAGCTTTATAGGTCTCAACCTGTTCATCTACACCAATCTTCCTTTTGAAGATCCACTTGCATCCTACGGGTTTTACCCCATCTGGAGTAACGTCCAACGTCCATACTTTGTTGGTGTACATGGACTCCATTTCGGTCCGCATTGCATCCAGCCATTTTACCGAGTCAACGCTCTGAATGGCCTGCTGGAAGCTAGTCGGCTCATCACTATCAATGATGCAATCCTCTCCATCCCCGTCTATGAGAAAAACGTAGTATTTCTCGAGCGGATGAGACTATCTACTACTCCTGCGGAGCGGCGCAGGAATGTCATGATCTTTCAAACCCTCTGGTTCTACTAAGCTTTCAGTAATAGCCCGTGGTTCTGGAATTTCTTCCAGTTCTATTGCGCTCCCACTTATCTGATTTTCCAAAAACTCAGTTTCCAAGAAGTGGGCATGTCGAGAAACAAAAATCTTTTGTTCCTCTTCGCAATAGAATAAATATCCCTTGGAGTTCCTTGGATATCCCACAAACTTTCACTGTACTGAGCGTGCCTCGAGTTTGTCCGCATGCTGCTTTTTGACAAAAGCTGGACATCCCCATGTCTTAATGTGCTTAAGATAGGGTTTCTTCCCACACCACATCTGATATGGTGTGGTAGGCACAGTCTTAGTTGGAACTCGGTTAAAAAGGTATGCAGCTGATTCTAGTGCATATCCCCAGAATGATCGCGGTAACTCAGCGTTACTCATCATGGAACGTACCATATCCAATAGGGTCCGGTTCCGTCTCTCCGATACACCGTTATGCTGCGGAGTGTATGGAGGAGTAAGCTGAAAGAGAATTCCATTCTCTTTTAAGTAATCCAGGAACTCGGCACTTAAGTATTCACCACCTCGATCAGATCTCAGTGTCTTGATACTTTTGCCTGTTTGTTTTTCTACTTCATTCTTATATTCCTGGAATTTTCCAAAGGCTTCGGATATATGTTTCATTAAGAAGACATAACCGTACCTTGAAAAGTCATCCGTAAAAGTAATGAAGTAAGAATAACCGCTTCGTGCATGCGTAGATATTGGACCGCACACGTCGCTGTGTACGAGTCCCAAGAGCTCGCTCGCTCTCACTCCGTGTCCAGTGAACGGAGTCTTTGTCATCTTTCCTTTGAGACAGGATTGACAAGTTGCATATGATTGATATTCGAACGGATCCAAATATCCTTCTGTATGTAACTTCGTCAACCTTCTCTCATTGATGTGACCCAGTCTACAATGCCATAAGAAAGTCTGATTTATTTCCGGAGACTTTCTTTTGTGTGTATTCTGGACATTGAAAATCTGTGGTTGGTTTAATACGTATATACCATTGCTTAATGTATCTGACCCAATCAGAACTTGATTAAGGTGAATGTTTACAACATTACTTACAAACGCAAATTCATAACCTTCTTTAGAAATCAAAGATACAGAAATGATATTACAAATTGCATTGGGTACAAAAAAGCAATTACGTAAAACCAAAACATGTCCATCTGACATTCCCAGGTGATAGTCCCCCACGGCCTCAGCATCCATGCTAGCTCTGTTTGCAACTTTGAGGGTCATGTCACCTGCCTTCAACAACCTACGCTTTCTCAACGCCTGCAAAGAATTACAGATATGAGATCCTGATCCGGTATCCAATACCCATGACGTAGAGTTTTTTGATAGACAGTTTTCAATAATATACACACCTGAAGCTGAAGCCACAACCTGCTTCAGATCCTGTGTTCTTGCTTTCCAAGCCCTGCAATCTTTCTTCTAGTGTCCACTCTTGTGACAGTAGAAGCATTCTTCCTTATCCACAAGCTTCCCCTCTACCTTTGTTGCTTTTGCCTTTCCCTTCGTATCCATCTTACTAACACCGCCCTTTGGTTTGGCGGAGGTTTTCTTCTTCTTTCCCTTGGCTTTCGCCTTGGACCTAGAAGAGGAAGATCCTCCTACAAACAAAGTGGATGTTTCCCTACCTTTCTGTAGGGTGCCCTCTGCACTCCTCAGCATGTTGAGGAGCTCTGAAAGTTCAACTTCCTTTTCTTACAAGTTGAAATTCAGGATGAACTGGGCGTAAGTGGAAGGAAGGGACTGAAGAATCAAGTCTGTATATAGCTCATTCTCCAACGTGGTCCCAAGGTCCGCGAGCTCCTCTATGTAGCCAATCATCTTAAGCACGTGTTCCGCTACCGATGATCTGACGGCCAATCTTGCCGAAAACAACTTCTTCGACACTTCATATCTGGCGATACGAGATTGCTCTCCATACAGTTCTTTTGTATGGAGAAATATGGATTCGAGGTCTATATTCTCGTGCCTCCTCTGATGTTCGTTGTCCATAGAGGCAAGCATGAGGTACTTGGCCTTCGCGCAGTCGATTTCCCAGGTCTTACGGATTTCCCTATTCGCGACGCTGCTTTTGGGACCTGGGACAGGGGGAGCTTTGGTGGTAAGAAGATACCCCAACTTGTCATAAGTGATTGTCATTTTGACATTCCTGAGCCAATCTTTGTAGTTTGGCCCTGTCAGTATGTTTTTATCTAGTAGTAACTCAAGTCCAGTCATGATGTTTGGTCGCTGCAATTAGGAGAGAGAGAAGAAACACTTTAGCATGATGCTCTTTCAAGTTTAGAGTGGTTTTTAATTTGTCTAAACAGGATGGCTCCCACTGTCTCTCGAATCCCTCCTCAAACCAAAAAGGAAGAATTAGTCAGGATCAATCTCACCGTACAATTCTTGCTTAACCGTTCAGCCAGGCTGGTGTCGGTACTTCGAGGGAGGTTTTCCAACGCTTTCGCGAAGTTCCTTAATTAAATAACCGCTTTTCCCTGTGGGCGTAGCCCCGCTAACACCTTTCTAGACACATACTTGGTTTATAGCATTGATCGTTAAGTGAGAAATTTCCCGAGGAGTAGCATATCCTCACAGTAGGATCGGGATCCAAATATCATCGCGTGACAAAACTGAAGGAATCCTACCAGAATCATCACACTCCAAATGGTATGCAGCGCTAGCAAGTTTCAGTTCTTTTGAAACTCCCGATGTGGATTTTTGCCCCATGCTCTTATGACCTTGACTTTGGCCAACAAATCATAAGTCACATGTCAAGTTCTACCCGTCATTCTCCAGGTTAATTTGAGCCCACCCGCACATACCCTTGACTTTTGCCAACAAGGTAGAACGACTGCCCCAAACCAACACATCTATCTATGCTGCACATGAATACCCAATAGCTACCAATCACTTTGCCTTGACTTTGGCCAACAAACATAGCTTGAATACGTATTGACCATTCATGTGAAACGACGGAGGGCTACGAATGGTTTTGGCGAAACCGTGAACGTAGTGAACTTGATATAATCGAAGGAACGAGATAGCTTTTAAAAGGAGTGGCTTAAGCTCCGCGTTTAAAAGTTATTTTTGAAAAGAAACCGAGTGGTTTTGAAAGTGTTCCAACGACTTTTACTTGGTTTATTTTTCTTGCAATAATTTTAATGCATCCCATCATTTAATCCTACCATTGCAGAAAACAACGAAAATATGACATACGCTTATGCCATCCGCATTCGCCACGGGACCCCATCATTACCCGTTAGGTTACTTAACTAACGACAGAGCGGGGGCTGGACTAGCGCGGATGCAAAACATAAGCAACGCCTAAATAGATATCATATATAGATATACACATTCGTCACATGCAATGATAGCCATTCCAGATCACAGATGAACACATTGGATATACTAGGAATCCGCAATTCGTACGAGCCTGTAACGAAAAGCGGATTACACGGTCGCGGTGAATAGCCAATACCCCACCCAAGACCCCTACGGGTGCGGCAAACTACCCGCCAAGTACCTGAAGCGCAGCAACCTCCCTCAACACCGTGAGTAGGCCACTCGGCACTTCGAGATACCCGGTAGTTTGTGCACCCCCTCCATGGGTCTATCCTAGGAGCAAAAACAGTAAAAGAAATTATACAATGACGGCTACAACCCCATCCCGGTTGTGCGGCCATATAAATAATATTACATCAATTACAAATTTACATGAATTGAAAGATAAAAGGAAAAACTCTCATCTCACAACCCCCCGGCTATTCATCCGCGACAATCCAATGAATTCATATACACAAACCATCAACATTACAGATCATAGATATGTATAACCCCCACTAATCGACATATAGCGATTAGCAGACATTCAATACATATAACACATCACAGATATATACCCGTCAGCTTTAGTCTTTAGAAATTCGATCAAAATACAGATTTTAAGGCCCCAAAAACAAATTTTACTTTCTGGAAAATCTGGGCAGAAAAAACATATTGTAAAAATCCCAAAACACCCCTATAACCACACTGCAAGGAAAATCGTCCACGGCCGAGTCAACTCGGTCGCGGATCCGCGGCGGGAGCAAGCTCCTACCGCGGTTCTGCGGCTCGTTGATCGGCTCTCTGGACCATTTTCCTACAGTGTGCTCTAAAAACCCTGAGTCGAATTTTAAGGCAAGATTTATTATTTTTTGGAACAGAGGAAAAATTCAACAGAAAGTATGCAACCGGGCGTGTTTCGCGACTTTTTCTCCGATCGAATTTCTAGTTACTTTGCTAACATGTTAGATAGTGTTTAACCTGGCTCTGATACCACTGTAAGTCCACGTTACCTCTCCCGGTAGTTACGGGCTTGCGGAAATGATGAAAAATGATTTTTCAAGAGGTGGTAACATGGACTCAAAATACGGATCTTTGTTAAACAACTATCTAACAAACCTAACAAGAGTTTTACCTACTCGGTTAGAGGGTTATACCTTCTTGAACTCCTTCGTCTTCAACTCTTTGCGGTGTACGGATCGGCCTCACCTCGTCGTCTCCTTGTGCCGAAGATGGATCCACCTGAAAGCTTCTACCTTTGGCTTCTCTTCAAACTAGAAGAAACTAGAACACTTGGTTTGCTAAACCTTGTGAACTAGGATGAGTAGAGAAGTGATATGGGTTTTCTTTTATCTCTAAGGCAATGTTTCTCAACTCATGAGAGGGAGTTGCCTTGAGATAGAGAGAGAGCAAGAGGGAGAGCTCAAGCAAGAGAGAGAAAGCAAATGAGAGAATGAGTAACTCTTTTGCCATCCAAGCTCTCATAATCCAAAATCATCATAACAAAAATAGTAATCAAGTATTATGTGATGGTTCAAGTCAAAATGGCCATATCATTCATGCACTCATTTTGCAAAAAGAAACAAGCAACCAAAAGTCTTTGCCATGAAATAATAGCCATTGTAATGATGATGGTCAACTAGTCCAACCTAGTCAACAAAGTCAACAAGTCAACAAAGTCAACCCCTCAACAACCATGTCACTATAATACTTAATTAATATTATAGTTAATCATATTTCTTATTTTCATTAGGGTTTTGCAAAAGTCAATAGTCAACAGTCAACAACCCCAATAAGAATCTTCTGCCTCTGTCTCTCTGTCAACTGTGCATACACACCCGCATCCGCGTTCCGAGGAACACGAATACAAACGAGATAAAACCAATCCCAAAACGTACACTAGGATCTGGCTTAAACCAAAGCCCGCTAGTGTTAACTGTCCGGACACTAAACGTGCACAAGTGCACGGATGTGACCGAACCCTGTCGCAAAACCATGCGACCTCTACTCTTTTGCCTAAAGGTGAATAGCTTTCTGTGTGGGAATCTAAAGACTCGACACTACGCTGGCTATGGGTTTAACCACAGACCGCAAGCGGCACTAGCTGTGCGTAACGGTCCCCAGGTAGATGCCGACAAGAAGACTGACGAGGTGAAACCCATCTGAACTCCTACTGAGCCTGAATGTGACAGTCTCCATACAGTCCAGTATGTTCGTCTAAGAACATCGCATGGCGGGCCTAGGGGGCGGTAAACGTCAGTCCCCTACTAGCGGTACAAGTCGTGTCAGAGTGTAGCCCAAAACACCTGAGATAACACTGGAAACCTTCCAGTCTATCTCGCTTGCCCTGGCCAGGGACTTTGTGTAATGGCTCTCCTAGACACAGCGCAATATCAACCCCCAATACCGGGAGAGACGAATCCTGTCTAACCATCACTGACTCCAAGTGCTTTGGGACTGCACCCAAAAACTACTTGTTTGCACGACTCCTTTAAGCCGTGGTAGGGTAGTAATCAAAGTACAGTGGGAACACACTCGAGGCAAAGTGACAGTGTCAAGTCAACGGACTAAGCTGTACTCATGTCACCTAGGAACTGATAACTGACGATAGGTATAATACCAACAAACAGTTCCCGACGAGTCCTATCCAGTGTACTCGTAACCTAACGAGCACCTGCATACTATCTCAAGTACGACGTACTGACGGCTGTGGGACAGACCGTCTCCCCTGCTAGGATGAGAAGCGCATACGCTAGTCTACTCCGGAGTATCGATGCCCTGTCTCGATAGTCCTACGACTAGGGACCTGCATAAGGATGTGCTTGTAGATTACCCAGCCCCCACGAGTGTGACTGCCATCACAACGCTGGTAATCAAGCAAAGATCCTAAGGGCTCCACTAATGTGTATAGGTGATATACTAAAATGAACACATGTACACATTAAAGCAGAAACAAACCAAGTAGCATACTACTATATTGAGCAAGATTGTCTATACAAGTTGAATATCCCAAGCTTCCATTAAGTAATATACAAACTAGTATGATACAGTAATGGCCTCTACGGCATATACACTAACAATACAAAGGGAATAACAGTCATGCAACATGATGTGGATACAGTAAATACACTACTAAATACATATAAGCAGCCGGTGTCGGTTGGATTAGAAAAATCATATAAAATCACACGTGCATAATTTGCCGAAACAATATAAAAAGTGTAAACAGTGTATTAAATTATCTGTATAGAAAAAATGGTTTTGAGTCATTAGGGTTTCAGGTTTGCGAGTTGCAGTCCTTCCATTTTGAGTGTTTACTGCTGGAAATCCAATTTATAAACTGGATGTCCGTTTCGTAACACAGTTTACTCCCTGTTGAGATCATAATTAGGCAACGGTACAGTTAGATAATATTTATATTTATCTATTATTCTTCCAACGTACCAGACAGATCAATAATATCCGCTGTCCGCAGGGAGATATGCACTTTCTAAGGTTAAGTTATACATTCTGTCTCTGCATGAAACTGTAGTACACATGGACGGTTTAAAAGATGTTACAAATATCAAACGATACTGGTATGCAATGAGACTAGTACCGTTAGAAATATAATTCAATTCTACATGCTTCCATGTATAGTTCCGCACACTTGCGCGCTTAAACAGTGAAAAGTATGTGTTCTAAAACAGGTAAAGGCAGAGATTCTTGCTCTGGACTGCAGTTTAGAGCCATGAATTGCCTCAGTTTTCATTATCATAACTTATTAAAATATAGAGATAAAATATGTATTACTATATTTTTATCTGTTGGCTTCGATACGAGCCATAGAACGCTAAGATCCGATATATAAATTATTTATTATGAATTTAACAGTTTAGCTTGTTCGAGAATATTCAGCTTTTGCAAAGGTTATCGAGGGTAACGTTTTATGGGTGAAACGACATCTTTTTGCCGTCTGATTTCTACAGGGTAAACATTAACAGTAATAGGTTATAATGATAATGGGCTCCACCATATTTGCTTAAGTTATCGCATAGGGTTTTATATCGAACACTTAGATTATGCAAACAGTTATCGATCGAAATATCGATTTCTTTTACCCGATCAACACGAAATTAATTCATGAGTTTCTATATGATATTACTACGGTGTAATCGACCCAAGTCGGGTCTCAAACACTAAAATTTACGATGATGGTACTTATTCGTTATTAACTTCGCAAACGATGTATATATGAAATATCTATGCTTATACATATATCAATATATATTATATCTAGAGGTTATTATAGCATGATGAACAAGTGAAGGGGTTCACTTACCATGGGTCGCTGATATAGAAACGACGCGACGTGCAGGGTTCGTCTCGACACACGAGACGTCGCGATACTGGATACGGTGTGTAGCGCGTGCGCAATGCGTGGTAACTCGGTACCGGACGCGGTGGCGCCGCGGGCGTGATACGGTAGTAGGTGGGCGTAACATGGTACTGGGAACTGTCTTGACTCAGTGTGTAGTGCGGATGTGGGACGGCGTTAGTGCGGGTGTGGGACGGCGTGACTCGTGAGTAGGCACGTGGGTGGTGCGGTGCTGGGCATGGAGTAGGCACTGGACCAGGCACGGCAGTGACGTCATAAGCACCAGCACAGGACAAGCCTCGTCTTGGCTAGGGTTTGGAGCTTGCACTCGGTGATGGTGATAGCGACATCACCGCAGCAACGGCGACGACAGCAAGAAGTGTTTGACGAAATGATAGGTCTCCACTTAGCTTAGGAAGCGGCTAGTCACATCGCAGTGCATGGTGGGGGCACCAAGTGAGCACAGTGGAGCAGTAGAGAACTGCTGGAGCATAGGGTAGCGACAAGGTGGCTTGGCACAGAGGTGGAGAAGCAGTGAGGTGATGGGGTTGTCGGTCGAGATGATGATGTTGAGTTGAGGCTCGGTGATCGAAGAAAGGATGTGGGCCGGTGGAGTTGAGAAGGTGCAGTGAGCTGAGAAAGGGAGGCTGGTGGTAGTGTTGGGATCTAGGGAGGTGGTGGATGGTTGGAGCTTGGGTGTTGGTGTTTGAAAGGGGGTTGGTGGTGTGAAGACTGAGATGCTGGAGAAGATGGCTGGGCTCAGAGTTGGTGGAGGTGACGAGGGATTCGTCGGCGATGGGTTACGGCAGTGGCTGGCGATGGGTGAGGTTGTTGGTGTGTTACAGCGAAGGGGTCGATAATGGTTAGGAGGAGGGAGCTGGTGCTCAGGTGGGTGGAGTCGCTGGTAGGGTTCGACGTGGAGAGGAGGTCGAGGGTGTTCGTCGGCAAGGTGAGGTGGTGATGGTGCGCGGTGGTCGAGGAGGAAAGGGAGGAGAGAGACAGAGATAATGAGAGAGAGAGAGAGTTAAAGAGTGAGGAAGATAGTCGTAGAAAGATCCGAGGGGAAAGCAGGCGCGGGAATCGGGGGTAGTTGAGGCGAGGGGCTTGGTCATGTCAAGTGTGGGTCACGGGGATGAGAGGCCAAGGAAGAAGGAATCGTGGGGAAAGAAGAAGAAAGAGGGAGGAGAGAGAAAAAGAAGGGAGGGAGAAAGGAAAGGCTCGGCTGAGTTAGGTGAGGGTTCATAGGCCTTAGGCTAGGGTATTAGGGTGTGGGTTGTGGTTTAGGAAAATTAGAAAGAATTAGATAAAAATTAATTAGGAGATTAAAATAAGAGTGGGAAAATAATTAGGAAAAATAGAATTTAATGGAAAATGAAATAGGAGAAATATAGGGAAAATATTTTGAAAAATATAAGAAATAAAGTTTTAAAAAAATACATAATTTATATGTACAAGATACCGGGTATTACAATTATTATTTATTTATTATAATACCAAACCAAGATCATCCTATAGAATTTAAAGCTCTTGAAAATCTTTATAAATAAATCATTTTTATAGCATATAATTTTTAGAAGTTCTCAGGCATTTCTCTCCAAACTATATAGCTTACTAGTATATTTCTACATGCAAAAAATCTAAATATAGTTGTATTTGTATGAACTGCTCACTTTTTTTCTTTATTAAGCATTGGTGATATCTTTTTACTTATTGTTAATATATTTTAGCATAGAAGTTATTTAATTTTTAAATATCCACAGTAACAGGGATATAATAAAGGAAACTCCACCTATATTAGCATAGAAGTGGTGCCGCTTCAACAAGAGATATGAAGTATTCTCTTGTAAATGCTTATGAAGTACAAGATTAGCACATGGCCATAATAGTGCTAAAGCAGTTATAAACCTCTTAGAAAATAAGATGAATATTGTGTGTGTTGTATTTCAAATTCTAATAATAAAAAGTTTTGGTTTAATCTGCGGACACCAATAACTTTGTTAGACGATTAATATATATACACTAATGGAAGGTTTAAATCGAGAGATACCTTTCTTTATGCATGATATTTGTCACGAGAGAGATGTGGTTGCAGCCAATATATACAAACTGGTAGGGGATTGTTAGTAGTTTGAATATATTGGTTGCATTTGTATGTGGGAAATAGTCCCACATCGGATGGAGAGACGAGGAATACCCAAGTCTTTATAATAGTTCCCAATATTTAAGTAATAACTTGAATAAAGTGAATAATGAGCCAAGTGGACCTGATTTCTAGCTGGCTTATTTACTATTGTCTTTGATAAGGCACTTGGGCACTTGGGGCATCTTGGGTTGACTTAGTAACGGAGTTGACATTTTGAATTTCAGATTCAAAGGTTGTCTGAACAGAACTAACGGTTGTGTCTGTTCAACTTTTAATGGTCACAACCATTCAAACGGTTGTGGTTGTGTCTGTTCAACTCTTAATAGTCACAACCATTTAAACGGTTGTGTCTGTTCAAGTCTATAAATTATGTCCTACTCTTCACATTTAAGGCATCTTCTTCTCTTTATCTTCTAAGAGAGTTTCAAGGGCTTTGTTGTATCTTGGGGGTGATTGCCTTCTACTGTACTCCCATAGTGGGGGCAATATCACATTTCGGAAAGTGTATCATACACGCCTCAAAGCTTTTAATTCTGTCTTAACCAAACTAAAACTCAACAATCCAAAGGTGATATTATGGAGACAGAATTAAATTCAAGTGTCAAGGTTCATTTCCAGAACCAAGATGTTATCAAACTGGATCGATTCGATGGGAGCAACTACACTAGATGGAAAGACAAGATGGTGTTCTTGTTGACCGCCTTGAAGATATTTTACGTTCTCGACCCGAACTTGCCGCCAATTCCAGATTCAGTGTCAACTTCGAATGATGCCGAAAGTGCCAGAACAGAGAAAAACAAGCGTGAAGAAGACGAACTAGTTTGTCACGGTTACATTCTCAATTCCCTCACCGATCGTCTGTATGATTTTTACAGAAATATGAAGACACCAAAGGAAATCTGGAGCGCCCTTGAAACAAAGTACAAAAATGAGAAGAAAGGTACAGATAAATTTCTGGCGCTTAAATATTTTGAATTTAAGATGTCTGATGACATGCCAATCATGGATCAAGTGCATGAATTACAAATTCTCGTCTCTAAACTGAGCGAACTTGAAATTAAAGTCCCTGATTCATTTCAAGTTGGAGCGATTCTATCTAAACTTCCTCCTACTTGGAATGAATACAGAAAGAAAATTCTGCACTCTCCTGAAAGTTTTACCATAGAGCAATTTCAGACTCATCTACAGATTGAGGCAGAGAACCGTGCATGTGACATGATTTTTCTTAGTTCTAAATCTAACTCTAAAGTGAATCATGTCAGTGAAAATGGTCCTAGAAAATTTCAGAACAATTTCAAAGTCCAGAAGAAGGAAAATTTTAAGAAATCTAATTTTGCAAAGAACAAGTGGCCTTGTTATAACTGTGGAAAGAAAGGTCACTATATTAAATATTGCAAATTCAGAAATACCGGAAAAAACTTGATTTCGGATCAGAAAATAGCAACAAGACAAATCTAATAGAAAATGAAGCCAAAGAACTTGTTGCTATGGTTTCTGACATGCTGATAGGCATGATTACGGAATTGCATATGACTGCGGTAACTAGACTTGCGGATTGGTGGCTGGATTCTGGCGCAACCATCCATGTATGTAATAACAAAGCAATGTTTAATACATATACGGATCAGAAAGAACCTGAAGAGGTGTTGATGGGAAACCACGTTTTGGCCAAAGTGCTCGGTAAAGGAAGTGTTGAATTGAAGTTTACATCTGGACAGAAACTTACTCTGCTTAATGTATTTCATGTTCCTGATTTGAGGAAAAATCTTGTATCTGCAAATCTGTTGTGCAAGAAGAGATTTAAAATTGTTCTAGAGTCTGACAAAGTTGTAATATCGAAGAATGGTATATTTGTAGGAAAGGGATATTCCTGTGATGGCATGTTCAAACTCAGTATTAATGAAATAAATTGCGTGTTTGCTTATGTTGTTGAGTATTCTTTTTCCTTGTGGCATGCTAGACTATGTCATTTAAATTTTCGCTCTTTAAAGTATATGTCTAAACATAGTTACATTGCATGTTAAAATGATCATAATGATAAATGTGAGATTTGCGTAGAAGCAAAAATGACTAGAAAACCTTTCCCTAAAATCGAAAGAGATACTAATTTATTAGAACTTGTTCATTCTGATATTTGTGAATTAAATGGTCAATTAACTAGAGGAGGAAAAAGATATTTTATAACCTTTACTGATGATCATTCTCGTTTTACATATGTATATTTATTAAGAACAAAAGATGAAGCATTTGAGAAATTTAAAGAGTATAAGTCAGTTGTAGAAAATTAGAAAGATAAAAGGATTAAAATCCTTAGAAGTGATAGAGGGGGAGAATATTTTTCTGATTTTTTTTCTCAATTCTGCGAAATGCATGGTATTATTCATCAAAGAACTGCACCTTATACGCCTCAACATAATGGATTAGCCGAAAGGAAAAATAGGACCTTAGTTGAAATGGTAAATACTATGCTTTTAAATGCTAAATTACCTTTTAATCTTTGGGGTGAGGCGCTTTTAACAGGATGTTATATTCACAATAGAATACCATCCAAGAAAACTCATGTTTCACCATATGAAATTTGGAATGGTAGAAAACCCAATTTAAACTATATTAAAGTGTGGGGGTGCATAGCATATTATAAAGGGACTGATCCATATAAATCTAAATTAGGGCCGAGAGGTATTAGAAGTATATTTGTTGGATATGCACAGAATTCTAAAGCATATCGACTTCTAGATTTAGAATCAAATGTCATAATTGAGTCGATACATGTTGAATTTTTTGAAAATAAATTTATGCATGACGATGTTGATTCTAATTTGTATAATGATGAAAATGCAGTAACTTCTAAGAAAATTACAAATGAGAAAAGAAGAGAAAGTAATGAAAATATTGAACCAAGAAAAAGTAAAAGAACCAAAAAAAGAAAAATCTTTTGGTCCTGATTTTATTGATTCGCGTTCAATAGTCTTTCTCGTTGAAGGAGATAGAACCAAAGTGCTTAACAAAGTACATATTCTACTTAATATAGAAGATAATCCTAAAACATTTAGTGAAGCAATGCCATCAAGAGATACTGCATTTTGGAAAGAGGCTATTGATGAAGAAATGGACTCAATAATGTCTAACAATACTTGGATATTGGTTGACTTGCCTCAAGGATCTAAGCCTATAAAGTGTAAATGGGTATTTAGAAGAAAACTAAATACAGATGGCTCTATACAAACTTTCAAGGCAAGATTAGTGGCTAAAGGATTCACACAAAAGGAGGGCATAGATTATTTTGATACTTATGCACCTGTGGCTAGAATAACATCAATTAGAGTTCTTATAGCTTTGGCTTCAATATATAATTTATATGTGCATCAAATGGATGTAAAAACAGCCTTTTAAATGGTAAATTAAATGAGGAAGTATACATGGAACAACCCGAAGGTTTCATACTTCCTGGAAATGAGAACAAAGTTTGTAAATTAACTAAGTCGCTATATGGTTTAAAACAGGCCCCTAAACAATGGCATGAGAAATTTGATAAAGCAATAATATCAAATGGTTTTAAGCATAATAGTGCAGATAAATGTGTATATTCCAAATTCAATCAGAATTATGGGGTAATCATATGTCTCTATGTAGACGACATGTTGATATTTGGTACAAACATGATTGGAATAAATGAAACAAAAATGTATTTAATTTTTTGAATGAAGTAGATACTATTTTAGGAATAAAGGTGAAAAAACATAGTGAAGCGTTTGTGCTAAACCAATCTCATTATATAGAGAAATTATTAAATAAATTCCAACATCTTAATATTAAAGAAAGTGTTACTCCGTATGATCCGAGTATGAAATTAAATGAGAATTGTGACAATGTAATTGCACAATTAGAATATGCTAGCGCTATTGGAAGCCTTATGTATGCGATGCATTGTATAAGGCCTGATATAGCTTTTGCAGTATGCAAATTGTCACGATATATCAGTAAACCCAGTACTAATCATTGGAAGGCCATCAGTAGAGTTCTTGGGTATCTAAAAAGAACAAAAGAGTTTGGTCTATTTTATTCCAATTATCCTGCAGTACTAGAAGGTTACTCGGATGCAAGTTGGATCACAAGTGCAAGTGATAATAAATCCACAACAGGTTGGGTATTTACAATTGGAGGCGGTGCCATTAGTTGGGCCTCTAAGAAACAAACTTGCATCACACATTCAACAATGGAATCTGAATTTGTCGCTTTGGCTGCTGCCGGCAAGGAAGCGAAATGGCTGAGAAATTTTTTATTGGATATAGAGTTGTGGCCACAACCAATACCATCTATTTCCTTGCATTGCGATAGTGAGGCGACTATGTACAGAGCTTATAATAATGTTTATAATGGTAAATCTAGACACATTAGCTTAAGGCATGAATATATTCGAGAATTAATAACTAATGGAATAATTACCATAGTTTATGTGAGATCAGTAAAGAATTTAGCAGATCCCTTTACCAAGGCATTATCTAGAGATTTGGTAAAGAATACGTCAATTGGAATGGGACTTAAATATTTACAATTTGGCACTAGTAATGGTAACCCAAATTTAATTAGTAAAAACTAATTTTAATAGTTCAATGGGTAATAACAAGTTACTGTCATGTGCCTGTATTGCACTAGACATCTCATTCTTATATAAATAAGTATCTAGTGCTGTCTGTTACGATAAAGAGGATGAGCGAAACCTCCCAATGGAGTTATTTAATTTTTAAATATCCACAGTAACAGGGATATAAAAAAGGAAACTCCACCTATATTAGTATAGAAGTGGTGCCGCTTCAACAAGAGATATGAAGTATTCTCTTGTAAATGCTTATGAAGTACAAGATTAGCACATGGCCATAATAGTGCTAAAGCAGTTATAAAGCTCTTAGAAAATAAGATGAATATTGTGTGTGTTGTATTTCAAATTCTAATAATAAAAAGTTTTGGTTTAATCTGCGGACACCAATAACTTTGTTAGACGATTAATATATATACACTAATGGAAGGTTTAAATCGAGAGATACCTTTCTTTATGCATAATATTTGTCACGAGAGAGATGTGGTTGCAGCCAATATATACAAACTAGTGGGGGATTGTTAGTAGTTTGAATATATTGGTTGCATTTGTATGTGGGAAATAGTCCCACATCGGATGGAGAGACGAGGAATACCCAAGTCTTTATAATAGTTTCCAATATTTAAGTAATAACTTGAATAAAATGAATAATGAGCCAAGTGGGCCTGATTTCTAGCAGGCTTATTTACCATTGTTTTTGATGAGTCATTTGGGCACTTGTCTGTTCAAGTCTATAAATTATGTCCTACTCTTCACATTTAAGGCATCTTCTTCTCATTATCTTCTAAGAGAGTTTCAAGGGCTTTGTTGTATCTTGGGGGTGATTGCCTTCTACTGTACTCACATAGTGGGGGCAATATCAGTTTTCGGAAAGTGTATCATACACGCCTCAAAATTTTTAATTCTGTCTTAACCAAACTAAAACTCAACAGAAAAAGCTTCCTTTATTTAGATACTAAGTTTTACTAGAAATTAAAAACTATATATGAAATTATAATCACAAAATTTACAGATTTACATGTTCAACAAAACATAATGGATTATTTTTCCTATAATTGAAAGAAGAATGGTTTGTTAAAGAAATCATTAAATGTTTTTTTTTTAAAATAAGAAAAAGAAAAAAAATACCCATCATGCTAAAAACAAAAGCTGGTATATATTTTCTTCTCCTTGACCATGAGCAGTCACACAAATTAATCACAATAATTGATCAAAAAGGAAAATCAACCCCCCCCCCCCCCCCCCCCCCCCCCCCCGCCCCCCGCCACCCCACCCAAAAAAGAAGGAAGCATAATCCAAGAAGATATACGCGTGACAATCTATAGCCACTAGAATTGCATAATCACTAGAAAAGAAAAGCTTAAAGTTTAATTATAGCCACCTTCTTCAACTCTCAGCAAACTTCTTTCATCCAAAAAAAAGAATGGCAGTTGGATTCTTCACCAAGGGCAGTGCTCAAACTGTTCAATACAATGGAAGTCTAACAATCTTTGTCATCCTCTCTTGTGCAATGGCTGCCGTCGGGGGAATCATCTTCGGCTACGATCTTGGAATATCAGGTTCTTTCCTTTCCTTTCCTTTTCTTTTTTTTCCTAATCTGCTGGTGTGGATTACTAATAGATAATCGACCTATGTGCGTTATTATTTTTATTTGTAATCTTTTTAGTCCTTTTTGCAAATCAAGCACATCATGATGTCTTGATGGTTTGTTCAAAGGCCATGCAGACCCCTCAACCTCTTGTTTAATTAAAATGCTTAATGCATGATGTGTTGCCTTGAGGCCTTGGAGAGAGATTTGGAATGATCTTGTATTGGTCTAGTAGGAAATCGTTGCATCGATCCTTGCTTTAGTGAAAAGTTATTTTCACAGAGGATTAGGTGTGAGTTTGCATCAAACCTCGATATATCGTTGTGTACAGCTATGTTTGGTGTACTCTTTTCTTTGCTTTGTGGTTAGATTTGTGTAGTCATCGCCATATCTTTATCATTTCGCTTTAGAAGCTCGCGATTATATCTTTGTTTCCACTGTGGTTGTCGTTTGTTAGTTGGTTTGTACTTGAGCGATCCTGATGATGCTCAATAACGGTAATTCCCGAGATCGTGACACGTGGCGTTTGACGTGTCACATGCGTAAACCAGTTAGGCCCCTGAGGACCATGGAGGGGGAACCAGTGTGCTACAGTGGGGGGCTTCCTTCAAACCTTGTCTCCGAAGTTGCACCCCACTCCTTGCCCCCGAACACCTCAGCAGCCAAGCCAAGTGTCCATTTGCTCTACTCTGAGCTAGACGGGCCCAAGCCACCTCGGCCCTCCCGGCTCGTCTCCGGACTACCGCACAACCAAGATACCTCGGCCTCACAGCTCGTTCCCGAGCTACCGCAGAAACAAGATGCCCCGGCTCTCCCGCTCGTCCGATGAGCTCTTCCGCCGAGGTCATTTTCCTTGGTCCATCGACCGACCAACGGCACCGCTCAAAGGCGCGACCGCCATCCCGCGAGTCTCGCCATGCGCGAGATCTCCACCGGCCATATCCCACGTACCACGCCACCATGATCCCCCATTAACGAGCTTGTCTCGCCATTAATGGGAGGTCCCGCTCATCACGCGGGCGTGACGTCGGGGGCGTGAGACGGCCGGCATGATTCTCGCACCTGTTGCACCTGCTGCCACCACTATTTAAACCCCTCTTTCAGACGGTCAAAGTAAGCCAATTCTAATCCACTAAGCCGTTACTCTGCTCGGATTACCCCACTAACTTGATCGTCGGAGGGTCCTCGGTGGTCCAACCACCCCGGGACTTCCTTGTAGGTAGCTCGGCTCAACAACTCCAAATCCATTGAGATCCACACGCTTCAGGAGTCTGTCTCCAGATCAAATCTCAGCCACTCATCACTGCCATCAGCAGATCAATGGGAAGCAACATCTGAAGGAGATTCCACCCTCCGTCAGCTGGCGCCGTCTGTGGGAACACTTTGATTCCATAAAAACAAAAGTTCGCCTCCTGATCTCATTTCAATGGTGAGCGATTATCATGACGATTCAAGCACCAACCGCCGCCTCCCTCTCAACGGAGGCACGGACGAACCCCCTGCTCCGAACGACATCAACGTCCCAGGAGCCCATCAGTCGTTCGCTTCACACGCAACGGTACCGCCATGCGGTAGACATCGAGCTTTTCTTGGCAGAATCGAAACGACGCGGCTCCGGCGCTTCGCTTCCCCCGCGCATTGGTGACATGTGTCGCCCGCGACTGTCCCTCTTCCTGATACTCTCAAAGGGAAATTCGGACCGAGCCTCACAAATCAACCGAGCGGCTACCCTGCTCGGCTATCCCTGGCTGGTAGTTCTCTACCCACAACGTCAGGGATCAAAGCCCTCCCCAAGAGGCAGCCGAGCAACTACCCTGCTCGGCTATCCCTGGCAGGTAGCTCCCCTACCTCGCAACGCCAGGGATCTAAGCCTTCACTAAGAGGCAGCCGAGCGGCTACCCCGCTCGGCTATCCTTGGCTGGTAGCTCCCTACCTCGCAACGCCAGGGATCAAAGCCCTCGCCAAGAGGCAGCCGAGCAGCTACCCCGCTCAGATATCCCTGGCCAGTAGCTCCCTACCTCGCAACGCCAGGGATCAAAGCCCTCGCCAAGAGGCAGCCGAGCAGCTACCCTGCTCGGCTATCCCTGGCAGGTATCTCCCCTACCTCGCAACGCTGGGGATCAAAGCCCTCACTAAGAGGCAGCCGAGCGGCTACCCCGCTCGGCTATCCCTGGCTGGTAGCTTCCCTACCCCACAACGCCAGGGATCAAAGCCCTCACTAATAGGCAGCCGAGCGGCAACCCCGCTCGTCTATCCCTGGCCGGTAGCTCCCTACCTCGCAACGCCGGGGATCAAAGCCCTCGCCAAGAGGCAACCGAGCAGCTACCCTGCTTGGCTATCCCTAGTTGGTAGCTCCCTTACCTCACAACGCCAGGGATCAAATCCATCACTAAGAGGTAGCCGAGCGGCTATCCCACTCGGCTATCCCTGGCTAGTAGCTTCCCTACCCCCACAACGCCAGGGATCAAAGCCCTCACGAAGAGGCAGCCCTACAGCTACCATGCTCGGCTATCCCTGGCCGGTAGCTCCCCTGCCTTGCAATGCTAGGGATCAAAGCCCTCGCCAAGTGGCATCGAGCAGCAACCCTGCTCGGCCATCCTTAAGGACCCAAAAGCCCTCGAAAGAGGCAACCGCTTAGCACAACCCATGCTCGGTTATCCCTGGCACACCACCAGGGATCAAAGCCCTCGCCATGAGGCACCGGGCGGCAACCCCGCCCAGGCATCCTTTGTTGGCCTCCTACGCCCCTCCTGCGCTAAGGATAAAAGCCCTCAAAAGCGGCGACCGCTTAGCACGACCCATGCTCGGTCGTCCCTGGCAGAATGCCAGGGATCAAAGCCATCACCAAGAGGCACGGGGGGGAAACCCCGCTCGGGCGTCCTTAAGGTTCAAAGCCCTTGCCAAGAGGCACCGAGCAGCTAACCTGCTCGTCCATCCTTAGCAGACCACTCACGGCCCCTCCCACGCTAAGAATCAAGGCCCTCGCCAAGAGGCACCAAGAAGCTACCCTGCTCGTTCATCCTTAGCAAGCCTCCCACGGCCCCTCCAGCGCCAAGGATCAAAGCCCTCACGAAGAGGCAGCCCTGCAGCTACCCTGCTCGGCCATCCCTGGATGGTAGCTTCCCTACCCCACAACGCCAGGGATCAAAGCCCTCGCCAAGTGGCCGCCGATTTCCCTCCTGCTCGGTGCACCCCTAGCGGGCATCCTCCTACCCATCAGACGCTAAGGATCTCAAGCCCTCATCGTGAGGCCGCTGAGTTCCTTCCAGCTCGGTGCATCCCCAGCGAGCATCCTCCTGCCCATCAGGCGCTGAGGATCTCAAGCCCTCATCGTAAGGTCGCCGAGTTCCTTCCTGCTCGGCGCATCCCCAACGGGCATCCTTTTGCCCATCAGATGTTGAGGATCTTAAGCCCTCATCGTGAGGCCAGCGAGTTCCTTCCTGCTTGTCACGACCCGAAATAGCACGTGACTGGCACTTGAATTATATGAAGTCTATAGGACCCCATCTAATTCAAGTAAGCCAAAAATCCCAGAAATCTAAACCATTTGAAAGAAGGAAAACTTGTTTTAGAGTTTCCATATAATCACTTTGAAAGTTATAGTAAACATTTTAAAACACCAAGTCTTTTCCAAAAATTTCGGCAGAGTCTTCTTTGTAAAAACTGACCCCAAACGGGTACAAACATGATAAAGCATATTTAATGAATAAAGGCATCTCCAAGCGGGAGCTAGCTCTTCGTCAATTGACGGTCACAACGACGCAAGCAATATAATATACAACGCCAAGGGCGAGGAACAAACTCAAAAGGAAACTCAAAATCATCAAGAAAACCATAATAATACAATGCGCGACTCTAAGGTCGAAATAATACACAACTGGTCTTCTAAATCTATAAATAATACAGGTATGGTTGATGGGGTTTACTAGATACAACTGAACATAAATAAATACAATTGTGGTCACGATGCGAGTGAACCCACCTACCAAAGCAATCACCCGGAATGGGAGCAGTGTGCCAAAAATCCGCAAAGAAACATGTACGGCAAAACCTGCAAGAAACTGTGGCACAACGGGGGTGAATTGCCAACTCTTGAGTAGAAAACATCACAGAGCAGAAATCGTGTGTATGACTCAATTCTAGGTCAATACGGTCAGTAATATATATATATATATATATATATATATATATATATATATATATATATATATATATATATATATATATCCTCAATATGATAAAGTCTGAAGTATGCTAAGGTGGCAAGGGTAAACATCTATACAAAAGTGTAATACCAAGTGCTCGTGTCAGTGCCTCAGGTAGCAACATATCATAAACATGAGGTATGATCAATGTAATCAACATGAAATCAGTTTCAACTATATACTCAAGTCTATAAGTATGTGGATATCATCCCACGATGTAATCAATGCATGTATGCATGTGGATCTCGTCCACGTGTCAACCAATGACACAACAACCTCATGCATGTAAAAGTCATAAAAGCATATGCATGGAAGTATGAGGATATAAATCAACGTGTGTCCCTCGCGACATATCAAAATCAAGGAACCTAAGTGTCTAGCATCGACACTCAAAACATCATGAAACCCGTGTCCAGTATCGACACGTAAATCCCCATATATCTCAGGCTCCGCACACCCTGGTCGGCCCTCATATCCATCTCACTCCTCTGGTCGGTATCCTCCGGATAACCGCCGAGTCCAAATACTATCACCGATAGGTACTACTCCCTCTGCCAGGCTCATCGTTTACACCACGATAATCATCTCTCGCCCCGAAGAACCATAACGGGTCCACCATTTACCCGCAGACGGTGCCTCCCACTCCTCGAATCGGGTTTCAGATGCCACTCTCAGAATCGAGAAAACACATGGTGGACGCACTGAAATATCATATCAAGAGAAACCGGATTTTTAAAACAATACATACTCTCTTTTGAAATAACTACGGTTCTCAAATCCAAAAATCTTATGAAAACAATATATCTCAATACGTATAATCATAAAGCATGATGTATGCGACATATAATAGAAATGTAAGCATATCCGTATATCATGCAATATAAAACAATAATATGCACATATCGAGGCAAAACCGCTCTTTTAAATGAATCCAGTTTTAAAATATATAATGCGGTTCCCAAATCTCCAAAATCAAGCCAGCATCATCTATGTATGTGCAAATATGTATGTACGCAAGTATGGGTGTACAATATGTGTGTACGCAAATGTGGGTGTACAATATCTGTGTACGCAAGTATGGGTGTACAATATGTGTGTACGCAAATATGGGTGTACAATATGTATGTACGCAAGTTTGGATGTACAATATGAATGTACGCAAGTATGTCATGCAAGGAGTCATATCCTGATACAACAATCCTACTGTGTAGTGACATGGTAATTATCGATGATGAAGTGTGTGAGCCGGCAAACAGGTGTACGTGGAGCATACGCAGCATCGATAATGGTGCTGGTGTCCTGACAGCATGAGTTTAATATAACATGTAATAGTCGGTGATCCCACCTCAATAGTATCACATACGATACAATATATAACATGACATCCTCGAGTCAAGAGTGCGGATCTATCATCAAATTATACTAGGATTTAACCATGAACTTCTAAAGTCTATCTAGATAATCATCTAATCTCACAATAAATATACTTATATATATAGGTATACGTATTCATATACTGCACTACGAACTGCGGGAGTGCTATAAGTCATCCACCCGACTTCCCCCGTAGATATATATCTACTCACCTTGATTTTCGCTTGCCGATGCCGATGCCGATGCCGATGTCGCCACGCGCTTACTTGTCGTCTCGAAGTCCTCGTGAGGATACCTACATTTCATAACACATCGTACCGCATTAAAATCCGACTCATGACCAAAACGACACACGAATCTCACATAGGTCAAACCTATGGTTCGCTCATGCAAAAGAACCAAAAAAACCCTCGACATCGGCGTTTAAACGCCGATTGATCGAGAAAAACCAAATGTACAAATCGTGGTTTCATAACTCACTAAAAGTTATAAGAAATAGGGTGCAAATCATCAAACCTTAAAATTAATCAAATCGATTTATTTCCAAAAAGCCTAGTAAGCGGTCATTAACCGTTTTAGTACAAAACTAGTAGCCACAATATACTCTAAATATCCTAACTAGATCATATAAACCATTTCTATAATTAATCTCATCAATTTTTATTAAACCCAAACTTCTAGTTTGCAAAATTATCCAATTTTAACAATTTCAAAGTAACAATACATAAAACAACAACTAACCTAGATTTTGCATGATCTAAAGTGTTAAACTACAATTTATAATGTTAATGATGTGATGAAACCCTATCTAGATTTTAATCACAATTATTTAGTTAATTTCTAAAAACCTAGTTTGCTAAAAAATCTAAATTTGGACATTTTAAAAGTTACAATTAGCAATAAGCAATAAGATTAAGTTTTGCATAGCTTAACATGTTAATCTACTCATTAAAACCATAATCTAATGATAAAAACCCTCACTTGATCACAAACCATTTTTCTTGAATTTTCAAGTTTGAAATTAGAGTTATAATAATATCTAATTAAAATTAGATTTTAAACATACAATTAACAAGTAATAAATTTGGATGAAACTTTATACCTCAATATCAAGAGATCAAACATGCAAATCATAGTCTCCAAAGTGCCAACTTTTCCCCAAGATCCATACTAGATAAGCCAAAGAATAATGGGTAGAGAATGGATTTGGAATTTGTGAGATTTTTGTTGGATTTTTGATGCAAAATTTGATGGATTTTTGTGGCAAATGAAGGGGGATTTTGGGGAGGGCTGAGGCAGAAATGGGGAGGGGAGGAGCTCGGCTGGAATTGGGGATGAGGGGAGAGAGAAAATGGGGATGGGTGTGAAAGTCAAACAAAGCCCATTCCATATATATCTAATTCCATACTGCTTCATTATCCTTTCTTTAATTTATTAGTTTTCTTTTATTTTGGTTGCAAGGAAATACATGTTGAAAGGTAAGAAAGGGGGCTGTAGAACATGGCTCGACCATTGAAGGAATGGGAGGGGTGTGTGGGTTTTGTGTATAGAAATTTCTAGGTTAGACAACCCTTCAAGTCTCATTTAATGCACTTTTCTTTAATTCTTTAATTTTTCTAATTTACCTCATCCAAGAATTTTCTAGAATTATGAAGACCAAATAAGAAAAAGAGAACATATTATGACTTATTATATAGTTTTCATGGCTCACTAATGAATGATTAACCCATTCCAATTTATAATTATCCCTAATTAAATGTATTAGTGAAGACTTTAAATAATTTTTAAAACAATTAATTTTGGAAAATATTTCAGTCAACTAGAAATTTTATAAGTGACTCATTAAACACCAGATTCTAGCAATTACATAGCTAGAATAGGTATATTTGATTTTATAATGGAAGATAATTATATCTTGAATTTTACGGAAAACACCCATTATTTTACCGATTCTCCGAAATTTACCAAAACGATTTTCAAAACGATTTTCAAAATCTCCCCCTCTTAAAGAAATTCGGTCCCCGAATTTAAATTTAAACTCCCCAAATTTCTAAAACATTTCAGCAAAGCACTCAAATCGTCGGGGCTCCGAAATTATCAATACTTAAAACACATCTTTAGCGCAATGCATGCGCATGAAAAACAAGTATATAACTCAAAAATCAAAGCTATAACATGTACATAGTATGTATCGTTGTAAAATCATCCAAACATCGGAAAGAAATGCAAGCAAAACCTTTTTCAAATCGCTGTGCGGTGCGCATATCGCTGCACAGTGGCGGACGTTTATTGTATGAAATAACTACATATATATATATCCTTTTTTTAATATGCACGTCCCGCCGTTTTGAAAACAATTTAGAAGGGTTTTCTTTATAAAATGTTTCATGTCATCTCGGACACGTAGGTAAATACTGAGACTATAGCTCCTCTTTGGAAATCCCTTCGATAACTATCAATGCATGCAAAAATATCATCAGGTACTGTCCTCGGACTAGTCCTGCTCAGTCACTATATCAAATAGTAAATATCATAGAACATGCTGCTCAAAGGAAATCAATCCAAAAATTCATATAAGAATGCCACGTGCGTCTGGTGCGCACGGAAATCGAAATCAATGAATGTGCCCTACATGTGCACAGAACAAAAACTGAGTGCAACGGGTGTACACAAAAACACCTGTCAAGGGCAACGTGTGTGCCTGACAGCAAAACCAGGTGCATCTGATATGCACGAAGAATCTCGATTTAGTGCATCTGGTGTGCACCGAAATCGCATCAAGCGCCTCTAGTATGCGCCAAAATCCAAATCAAGTGCATAAAGTGCACGAAAACAAATATCGAGTATCACAATCAAAATCGACGGTATACAACACATTTCAATCCAAATCCAAATCAGGTATACCGTGGTATATAATCTCACAACCATGTGCATCAGCATGCACAAAAATCGAATCATAATACTAAAAGTGCATGAAAGATATACCGAAAACACGAGTCAAATCATGTGCATAACCTAGGCATGAAATCAAAATCAACATCTCGAATAACATCAAAACGAAGTCAAGTGCAACAGTGGTGCAAAAAATCTCAATCATGCAAATAAATCGTCCAAAATACCGAAATCAAAGATGGCAGAAATAGTCTCACTCAAGCACTTCCTCTAAAGATCTCTGGCCAACTGTCATGGTCACTCATAACCTATCCCGTCGACGATGCCGAACTCTGGCCTGCTGGGTGCGCGTAATATGACCTATCCTGGGTCCAAGTCTTCTCGCATAGTATTCCAGAAAGGTTCTGTCGAAGTCCCTCCTAAATCTCGTTTCTGCCGAACTGCCCGGATGTTATCATCTTTTACTAAATCGATTTCTTGTTCCGGAACGGCTGCATATTCATCCCGACTCCCTCTGGAAGATATATCCATGTACAACGCCTCTGCATGCGTATCATATCTCTGATGTCGGTGGAGTGGAACGTCGTCTCGTGAAGATCTCGTATGAATCTCTTACTCCACTTTCTCTAATGTCGACTGCTTCGGACTCATCTCTTCGTGACTGCATGGACTGCGCTCCAATGGCTATACTCGTATCTGGAGACTCCCAAGCAATGTATCCAATCACATGATATCCAAATGACGTCGAACCCTCCAATCGATTTTTCAAGGTTCCATAATCCCCCAAGAGCTCAATCATCTTGGGTACATTTTAATAGTATTAAGTACATGCCACAGTACCTATGGACCAACCGTAGAAGGGCAAACCCAAGCCTCACTAATGGCACCGCGGAATTGCTGCCAACCCTAAGGTTCAAAAACGTTCCCATGGTCATTATGTAGAGTTAGGGTTTCATTCTTCTAGAGGGTCCACGGAATTACTTGCATGTTTCTCCGAATACTTTAAATTTGGAAAAATGGGTTTCTGACATTCGATCGCCTTTTATCGACTCTCAACGTACCTGCGTGAAGTCGTCTCCAGCTAGAATCAATCAATCTGATGACCTCGCATCGGGGTAGGCAACGAATCACATGTCCTAGTCCTTCCTCCTTGGGTGACTAGCGATCTTCTATCATATCTCTAAGTATAACTCGTGCGGCAATAGCTGCAAACCTCTGGGGCGATATCTCGTCATTCGCAGCAGCAACTGGCTCAGTCGTCCGCACGCTGAACAGTTCCTCAATTATCAAGTATAATCGGTGCATCGACGGTCATCACATTCTTGCTGGCCTCTAGCGGTAGCCCAATCCTCTGGTACTGATCTGCACGTCCGAGAAATCTTATAAAAGCGATCCATCAAACGTTCATAGCGCGAAAACACAATAAAACGACGCCTCTATGCAATCGTATGTCCCTGGAATCACGTCCTGGTCAGTTCTCGTTCGTGACGGGCTCATGCTGACGCAACTCTAGCCGTAGCTCTCTCTACCCGTGTAATCGTGGCAAATACCATAAACCGATATCGATAAGGATAGATCATAAATGAATATAATAATGTGCAAGGAAATGTACATCCTAAGGCTTCTTAAGCGGAGTAGCGTATCATAAGTATGTCGCAGAACATACACACGGTATGTCACTCACCTTAAGTCACCTACTCCATCAACCAAGGTCAACCTACGCGACGAAAGTTCGGGTCTAATTCCGTCTTGACTAAGTCTAAGTTCCGTAAGGTCAAGCCTAAATTCCGCATATATACAAACGCCCTAGGCTCCGCATAGTCAAATATAGACTCGAACCAAGGTTAACCTAGCGCTCTGATACCAATTTTGTCATGACCTGAAATAGCACGTGACTGGCATTTGAATCATATGAAGTCTATAGGACCCCATCTAATTCAAGTAAGCCAAAAATCCCAGAAATCTAAACCATTTGAAAGAAGGAAAACTTGTTTTAGAGTTTGCATATAATCACTATGAAAGTTGTAGTAAACATTTTAAAACACCAAGTCTTTTCCAAAAATTTCTGCAGAGTCTCCTTTGTAAAAACTGACCCCAAACAGGTACAAACATGATAAAGCATATTTAATGAATAAAGGCATCCCCAAGCGGGAGCTAGCTCTTCGTCAATTGACGGTCACAACCACGCAAGCAATATAATATACAACGCCAAGGGCGAAGATCAAAACTCAAAAGGAAACTCAAAATCATCAAGAAAACTATAATAATACAATGCGCGACTTTAAGGTCGAAATAATACACAACTGGTCTTCTAAATCTATAAATAATACAAGTCTGGTGGATGGGGTTTACTAGATACAACTGAACAAAAATAAGTATAATGGTGGTCACGATGCGAGTGAACCCACCTACCAAAGCAATCACCCGGAATGGGAGCAGTGTGCCAAAAAGGCGCAAAGAAACCTGTACGGCAAAACCTGCAAGAAACTGTGGCACAACGGGGGTGAGTTGCCAACTCGTGAGTAAAAAACATCACAGAGCAGTAATCGTGTGTATGACTCAATTCTAGGCCAATACGATCAGTAATATATATATCCTCAATATGATAAAGTCTGAAGCATGCTAAGGTGGCAAGGGTAAACATCTATACAAAATTGTAAAACCAAGTGCTCGTGTCAATGCCTCAGGTAGCAACATATCATAAACATGAGGTATGATCAATGTAATCAACATGAAATCAGCGTCAACTATATACTCAAGTCTTTAAGTATGTGGATATCATCCAACTATTTAATCAATGCTTGTATGCATGTGGATCTCGTCCACGTGTCAACCAATGACACAACAACCTCATGCATGTAAAAGTCATAAAAGCATATGCATGGAAGTATGAGGATATAAATCAACGTGTGTCTCTCGCGACACATCAAAATCATGGAACCCAAGTGTCCAGCATCGACACTCAAAACATCATGAAACCCGCCTCCAGCATCGACACGTAAATCCCCATATATCTCAGGCTCCGCACACCCTGGTCAGCCCTCATATCCATCTCACTCCTCTGGTCGGTATCCTCCGGATAACCGCCGAGTCCAAATACTATCACCGGTAGGTACTACTCTCTCTGCCAGGCTCATCATATACACCACGATAATCATCTCTCGCCCCGGAGAACCATACCGGGTCCACCATTTACCCGCAGACGGTGCCTCCCACTCCTCGAATCGGGTTTCACATGCCACTCTCAGAATCGAGAAAACACATGGTGGACGCACTGAAATATCATATCAAGAGAAACCGGGTTTTTAAAACAATACATACTCTCTTTTGAAATAACTACGGTTCTCAAATCCAAAAATCTTATGAAAACAACATATCTCAATGCGTATAATCATAAAGCATGATGTATGCGACATATAATAGAAATGTAAGCATATCCGTATATCATGCAACATAAAACAATAATATGCACATATCGAGGGAAAACCGCTCTTTTAAATGAATCCAGTTTTAAAATATATAATGCGGTTCCCAAATCTCCAAAATCAAGCCAGCATCATCTATATATGTGCAAATATATATGTACGCAAGTATGGGTGTACAATATGTGTGTACGCAAGTGTGGGTGTACAATATCTGTGTACGCAAGTATGGGTGTACAATATGTGTGTGCGCAAATATGGGTGTACAATATAAATGTACGCAAGTATGTCATGCAAGGAGTCATATCCTGATGCAACAATCCTACTGTGTAGTGACATGGTAATTATCGATGATGAAGTGTGCGAGCCGACAAACAGGTGTACATGGAGCATACGCATCATCGATAATGGTGCTGGTGTCCTGACAGCATGGGTTTAATATAACATATAATAGTCGGTGATCCCGCCTCAATAGTATCACATACGATACAATATATAACATGACATTCTCGAGTCAAGAGTGTGGATCTATCATCAAATTATACTAGGATTTAACCATGAACTTCTAAAGTCTATCTAGATAATCATCTAATCTCACAATAAACATACTTATATATACATAGGTATACGTATTCGTATACTACACTACGAACTGCGGGAGTGCTATACACCATCCACCCGACTTCCCCCGTAGATATATATCTACTCACCTTGATCTTCGCTTGCCGATGTCGCCACGCGCTTTCTTGTCGTCTCGAAGTCCTCGTGAGGTTACCTACATATCATAACACATCGTACCGCATTAAAATCCGACTCATGAACAAAACGACACACGAATCTCACATAGGTCAAACCTATGGTTCGATCATGCAAAAGAACCAAAAAAAACCATCGACAACGGCGTACAAACGCCGATTGATCGAGAAAAACCAAATGTACAAATCGTGGTTTCACAACTCACTAAAAGTTATAAGAAATAGGGTGCAAATCATCAAACCTTAAAATTAATCAAATCGATTTATTTCCAAAAAGCCCAGTAAGCGGTCATTAACCGTTTTAGTACAAAACTTGATGTTTAAACAAAACTACTAGCCACAATATACTCTAAATATCCTAACTAGATCATACAAACCATTTCTATAATTAATCCCATCAATTTTCATTAAACCCAAAATTCTAGTTTGCAAAATTATCCAATTTTAACAATTTCAAAGTAACAATACATAAAACAACAACTAACCTAGGTTTTGCATGATCTAAAGTGTTAAACTACAATTTATAATGTTAATGATGTGATGAAACCCTATCTAGATTTTAATCTCAATTATTTAGTTAATTTCTAAAAACCTAGTTTGCTAAAAAAATCTAAATTTGGACATTTTAAAAGTTACAATTAGCAATAAGCAACAAGATTAAGTTTTGCATAGCTTAACATGTTAATCTACTCATTAAAATCATAATCTAATGATAAAAACCCTCACTTGATCACAAACCATTTTTCTTGAATTTTCAAGTTTGAAATTAGAGTTATAATAATATATAATTAAAATTAGATTTTAAACATACAATTAACAAGTAATAAATTTGGATGAAGCTTTATACCTCAATATCAAGAGATCAAACATGCAAATCATAGTCTCCAAACTGCCAACTTTTCTCCTAGATCCATACTAGATAGGACAAAGAATAATGGGTAGAGAATGGATTTGGAATTTGTGAGGTTTTTGTTGGATTTTTGATGCAAAATTTGATGGATTTTAGTGGCAAATGAAGGGGGATTTTGGGGAGGGCTGAGGCAGAAATGGGGAGGGGAGGAGCTCGGCTGGAATTGGGGATGAGGGGAGAAAGAAAATGGGGATGGATGTGAAAGTCAAACAAAGCCCATTCCATATATATCTAATTCCATACTGCTTCATTATCCTTTCTTTAATTTATTAGTTTTCTTTTATTTTGGTGGCAAAGAAATACATGTTGAAAGGTAAGAAAGGGGGCTGCAGAACATGGCTCGACCATTGAAGGAATGGGAGGGGTGTGTGGGTTTTGTGTATAGAAATTTCTAGGTTAGACAACCCTTCAAGTCTCATTTAATGCACTTTTCTTTAATTCTTTAATTTTTCTAATTTACCTCATCCAAGAATTTTCTAGAATTATGAAGACCAAATGAGAAAAAGAGAACATATTATGACTTATTATATAGTTTTCATGGCTCACTAATGAATGATTAACCCATTCCAATTTGTAATTATCCCTAATTAAATGTATTAGTGACGACTTTAAATAATTTTTAAAACAATTAATTTTGGAAAATATTTCAGTCAACTAGAAATCTTACAAGTGACTCATTATACAACAAATTCTAGCAATTACATAGCTAGAATAGGTATATTTGATTGTATGATGGAAGATAATTATATCTTGATTTTTACGGAAAACACTCATTATTTTACCGATTCTCCGAAATTTACCTAAACGATTTTCAAAACGTTACAATCTCTTCCTCTTAAAGAAATTCAGTCCCCGAATTTAAATTTAAACTCCCCTAATTTCTAAAACATTCCAGCAAAGCACTCAAATCGTTGGGGCTCCGAAATCATCAATACTTAAAACACATCTTTAGCGCAATGCATGCGGATGAAAAACAAGTATATAACTCAAAAATCAAAGCTATAACATGTACATAGTACGTATCGTTGTAAAATCATCCAAACATCGGAAAGAAATGCATGCAAAACCTTTTTTCAAATCGCTGTGCGGTGCGCATATCACTGCACAGTGGCGGACGTTTATTGTATGAAATAATTACATATATATATCCTTTTTTTTAATATGCACGTCCCGCCGTTTTGAAAACAATTTAGAAGGGTTTTCTTTATAAAATGTTTCGTGTCATCTCGGACACAGGTAAATACTGAGACCATAGCTTCTCTTTGGAAATCCCTTCGATAACTATCAATGCATGCAAAAATATCATCAGGTACTATCCTTGGACTAGTCCTGCTCAGTCACTATATCAAATAGTAAATATCATAGAACATGTTGCTCAAAGGAAATCAATCCAAAAATGCATATAAGAATGCCACGTGCGTCTGGTGCGCACGGAAATCGAAATCAATGAATGTGCCCTACATGTGCACAGAACAAAAACTGAGTGCAATGGGTGTGCACAAAAACACCTGTCAAGGGCAACGTGTGTGCCTGACAGCAAAACCAGGTGCATCTGATATGCACGAAGAATCTCGATTTAGTGCATCTGGTGTGCACCTAAATCACATCAAGCGCCTCTAGTATGCGCCAAAATCCAAATCAAGTGCACAAAGTGCACGAAAACAAATATCGAGTATCACAATCGAAATCGACGGTATACAACACATTTCAATCCAAATCCAAATCAGGTATACCGTGGTATATAATCTCACAACCATGTGCATCAGCGTGCACAAAAATCGAATCATAATACTAAAAGTGCATGAAAGCTATACCGAAAACACGAGGTAAATCACGTGCATAACCTAGGCATGAAATCAAAATCAACATCTCGAATAACATCAAAACGAAGTCAAGTGCAACAGTGGTGCACAAAATCTCAATCATGCAAATAAATCGTCCAAAATACCGAAATCAAAGATGGCAAAAATAGTCTCGCTCAAGCACTTCCTCTAAAGATCTCTGGCCAACTGTCATGTTCACTCATAACATGTCTCGTCGACGATGCCGAACTCTGGTCTGCTTGGTGTGTGTAATATGACCGATCCTGGGTCCAAGTCGTCTCGCATAGTATTCCAGAAAGGTTCTTGTTTCCCCCAATCAGAGAAAAGCTCTATTCAAATTCCAAGGCGGGAAATGAAGCAACGCTTCTATTTCCCCCAATCAGAGAAAAGCTCTGTTTTAAAAAAAATCAAATAATAAAGGAAGCAACACTTCAGTTGACTTTCGCTCTGCGCGACACGCGCTGCGCTCTGCGCTGCGCTCTGCGCTGCGTGACACGTGTCAGCGCAGTTGCGCTGCGCTCTGCGCTGCGCGACACGTGTCAAGCGCAGGTGCACTTGCGCCAACTGTGCCAGAATTTAAACAATAAAATTTTGGAAAGGTCTTTCTAATCTTGTTAAAACAAGAAGATTATCTTCTGTAAAACAAAAGTCCTAGGATCAAAGATCCAGCGGTGGGGAAACATCCCTAAATCAATCAGAGAAAGATCTCTTTAACTGATTTAACAAATCAATTGGCACTATATAAAGGCCCCTATACTCCAAGTCTAATACAGAGAGATATAGATACTGAGAGCTCTTCTAAAAACTTTGAGAAGAATTCAAAGAGAAAGAAAAAAGGTAAACCTTTGAATAAAAGAAGAGTTTCTTCTAAAAAGATCAATGATCTAAGAACAAGATCAAGATCTTGGATAAAAAAAAAGATCAAAAGAAGATCTAATTGAAAAAAGATAAAACAGAAGTAATTTACTTCATTGATTAGATCTTTTGATCTATATAAAAGCATGCCTTTTGATGAACCATCGGTTCTTGAATCTTGAGGTAGAACCTCTAAAAAGATTCTTTTCTTTGATCTAAATTAGATGAAGATGCGCTCTGCGTTACTGTACAGTACCCTGCACTCCTAATTTGCGCCGTTGCGCTCTTGGATTAGCGCAAGTCACCAGAGCTCGTCACGTGTCAGCAGCGCACTAGCACAGCGCACTGGCGAAGCGCACTGCGCTAACAGACTTGCGCTCAGCAGAGCGCGCCACGTGTCAGCAGCGCACTGGCGCAGCGCAATGCGCTAACAGACTTGCGCTCACCAGAGTGTGACACGTGTCACCTCGACATCAGTTTGCACATTGCGCTCCTCAATCGGCGCAAAGCGCCTGACAGGCCACGTGGCGCGCTGTCAGACCATTGAATGCTCTGCATTATTAAAGAAAAGGGACAGAGCCCAATTAAAAAGGCATAACAGGCCAAAATAAATGTTATGCATTTAATTAAAAAGCCCAATACTGTGCATTATTTTAAAAGGGGGAGCAGAGCCCAAGCAAAGGCCTAAACATACCAATCATGAACAAAATGTTAAACATTTTCAAATGGACTTAACCCAATTCTGGCCGTAAGTCCTCAAATTAAATTGAACTGAGCACGACTGCTCTTTCAAATCAATTTACACCCGATTCAAGGGTACATCTCTGAACTCCTCTGATATTCGTCGTTGTAATCCCTCAACGTCGTCAGAGAGGTGACGGGTCCCGACAACCATATATTGATACGGGCTGTGGGGTCCTTAAACTCGTGGACTATTGCGTCCTTAAACCAATATTCGTCCCCAAAATGGGAATGCTGGACCACCATGTCCCTAAACTGGCGATGGACCACCATGTCCCTAAACTGGAAATGGACCACTATGTCCTTAAACTGGCAATGGACCACTATGTCCCTAATTTAGAACAATAGAGCCCAAATGCTCTTTTGTCGGATCTAAACGATCCCATTAAGTTGATCTTAGTCTCAAATTAGACTAACGTATCCTTAACAAACGTTTGAGTTGATATTAGCCTCAAATATGGCAAACGTATCCTCAAACCAAAACCCTAAACCCAAATCTAAGAAAATACGGATTTGGACTAATCCATGTCCTACGGGCGACGACATAAATTAGTCTCCGTATAAAATCCACGGGCAACCACAAACAAAACAAACACCCACGACACGAAGTGAACATTTGGAGAAGGAGAAAGTTGTTACCGCGATGCGGTAGTGTAATTAACTGCAGGGAGAAAGTTGTTACCGCGATGCGGTAGCCTAATTAACTGCAGGGGCTTGCGCCTGCAGGGAAGAGCGTCCCCACAATCAAAAACCCCTCAAGCGAGGGGGAATCTGACGAAGTCTGCTACATCGGCCGCATCCGTCTAAACCTTCGATACACGGTGCCATAAATCAACTTGGCATCTTCGGAGAGGTAGACGGATAAAAGCAAATAGCATCTGCCCCGAATCTCAAGAAAGACGTCTCTACGTCGCGCCGTCATTCGGAGGAGAACAGAATCTGTTTGTGGTTGCCCGTGGATTGCCCGCGGTAACAACTTTCTCCTTCTCCAAATGTTCACTTCGTGTCGTGGGTGTTTGTTTTGTTTGTGGTTGCCCGTGGATTGTATACGGAGACTAATTTATGTCGTCGCCCGTAGGATGTGGATTAGTCCAAATCCGTATTTTCTTAGATTTGGGTTTGGGGTTTTGGTTTGAGGATACGTTAGCCATATTTGAGGCTAAGATCAACTCAAACGTTTGTTAAGGATACGTTAGTCTAATTTGAGACTAAGATCAACTTAACGGGATCGTTTAGATCCGACAAAAGAGCATTTGGGCTCTATTGTTCTAGTTTAGGGACATAGTGGTCCATTGCCAGTTTAAGGACATGGTGGTCCATCGCCGGTTTAGGGACATGGTGGTCCATCGCCAGTTTAGTGACATGGTGGTCCAGCATTCCCATTTTGGGGACGGATATTGGTTTAAGGACGCATTAGTCCACGAGTTTAAGGACCCCACAGTCCGTATCAATATATAGTTGTCGGGACCCGTCACCTCTCTGATGACGTTGAAGGATTACAACGACGAATATCAGAGGAGTTCAGAGATGTACCCTTGAACCGGGTGTAAATTGATTTGAAAGAGCAGTCGTGCTCAGTTCAATTTAATTTGAGGACTTACGGCCAGAATTGGGTTAAGTCCATTTGAAAATGTTTAACATTTTGTTCATGATTAGCCCGTTTAGGCCTTTGCTTGGGCTCTGCCCCCTTTTTTAAAATAATGCACAGCATTGGGCTTTTTAATTAAATGCATAACATTTATTTTAGCCTGTTATGCCTTTTTAATTGGGCTCTGTCCCTTTTCCTTAATAATGCAGAGCATTCAATGGTCTAACAGCGCGCCACGTGGTCTGACAGCGCGCCACGTGGCCTGTCAGGCGCTTTGCGCCGATTGAGGAGCGCAAGACGCAAACTGATGTGGAGGTGACACGTGTCACACTCTGGTGAGCACAAGTCTGTTAACGCATTGTGCTGCGCCAGTGCGCTGCTGACACGTGGCGCGCTCTGCTGAGCGCAAGTCTGTTAGCGCAGTGCGCTAGTGCGCTGCTGACACGTGGCGAGCTCTAGTGATTTGCGCCAATCCAAGAGCGCAACAGCGCAAATTAGGAGTGCAGGGCACTGTACAGTAGCGCAGAGCACATCTTGATCTAATTTAGATCAAAGAAAAGAATCGTTTTAGAGGTTCTACCTTAAGATTCAAGAACCGATGGTTCATCAAAAGGCAATGCCTTTATATAGATCAAAAGATCTAATCAATGAAGTAAATTACTTCTGTTTTATCTTTTTTCAATTAGATCTTCTTTTAATCTTTTCTTTTTTTTTATCCAAGATCTTAATCTTGTTCTTAGATCATTGATCTTTTTAGAAGAAACTCTTCTTTTATTCAAAGGTTTACCTTTTTTCTTTCTCTTTGAATTCTTCTCAAAGTTTTTAGAAGAGCTCTCTGTATCTCTATCTCTCGGTATTAGACTTGGAGTTTAGGGGTCTTTATATAGTGCCAATTGATTTGTTAAATCAGTTAAAGAGATCTTTCTCTGATTGATTTAGGGATGTTTCCCCACCGCTGGATCTTTGATCCTAGGGCTTCTGTTTTACAGAAGATAATCTTCTTGTTTAAACAAGATTAGAAAGATCTTTCCAAAATTTTATTGTTTAAATTCTGGCACAGTTGGCGTAATCGCACCTGCGCTACACGTGTCGCGCAGCGCAACTGCGCTAGCGCAACTGCACTGACTCGTGTCGCGTAGCGCAGAGCACTGCGCAACTGTTCTGACACGTGTCGCGCAACGCAACTGCGCTGACACGTGTCGCGCAGAGCGCAGCGCAACTGCGCTAGCGCAACTGCGCTGACACGTGTCGTGCAGCGCAGAGTGCAAGTCAACTGAAGCGTTGCTTCCTTTATTATTTGATTTTTTTTTTTAAAACAGAGCTTTGCTCTGATTAGGGGAAACAGAAGCGTTGCTTCATTTCCCGCCTTGGAATTTGAACAGAGCTTTGCTCTGATTGGGGGAAACAAATGCCCCCCACCATTGCGCTTACGTGGCCCCAGAAGTGAGCGCAGCGGTGGCAGAATTCTAACCGTTGCGCCATCCTTTGGAAGTTGAAACGGCACACAATGCCTATAAATAGGATCTTTGGTCCCTTAGATGATTTTCATCTCTCCTTGAGAATTATCTCTTATTCAGAGCATTGCTCTTAGGCTTTAAGAACTTTTCAAGAGTAAAACTCTGTTAAAACTTAGGTATAGTTTAAAACTTTTAAGAAACCAGGGTTTTACCCATTAACAGAGCTTTGCTCTCATAGATCTTTTGATCTAAAGAAAGCCCCTTTAGGGTTTCATTAGTAGAGCTTTTACTCTCTAAAAGAATCTTATTTATAATTTCTTAATTCATTAATGGGGCTTTGCTCCTTTTTTCATGGATCTTGAAGATTTAAGATGGAATTTTATTTTTGATGAATTATATCATCTTTTTAGAGCGGAGCTCTCAATGTTCTTGGGGGCCTTCTTTAACTTCCCTTCATAATTAACTTTGACAGGTGTCACTCCTGTCTGTAGAGCATTGCTCTCGAGGAGTTTAACTTCCTGTGCATGTCTTGAATAAGAAATTGCTTAATCAATCTTTCTGATAATTTTGTTGATTCTCTTTTACAGAAACAATGGACGCCCACATATATGACCTTGATGAGATCATCTCTTACGGAGACATTCGCCGACTCGGCCGTTCTCAGGACCGAGAACTCACAAACGCCGAGTGTGCTGAGATTATGAGTCGTTTTGACGCATATAATGGCCAACTGCTTCCCCGGCGTTCCCCTCTTCTAAAGCTAATCGTGGGAGCAATCTTGGAAGTGCTTCCCTTGTTCTGTACTGGTGTGCCACTTGGGGCATTGGACGTCGCCGAGGATAAGGTGCACTCGATGTACCTGATGAACCTAATCCCGAAGAGACGGCGAGACAATCTTGTCGATCTCTTGCACCAGGCCTTTCAACAGTCCGCCATTCTTGCTGCCTATCGGAGGGTGGAGGACATCAGTGGGGATCCCGACGCTCGTGCTCGCGAAAGAAAGCACACCAGGATGGTTCGCCAGGCTTGCAAAGTTCTGGACAAGGTCACTTTTGAGTTCCTCAATCCATGTCCTGCATTTGAGGTTTTGCCATTGTAATCATCTCGATAATGCTGCTTTTGTTTATTGTCTTTATTGATGTAAAAAATTTCCGAGTATGAATGACAAATATTTTGCCCCTTTCCTTTTATTTTATGCTTTGTTATTGGCATATTCCTTAAGTAAGCATAACCTGTAGGTGATATAGCACATTCTGTCTTGAATACTTCGAGGAGTAGTGATGGTTTAGGAAGCAGGTTCAGATCTGCTGCCTAAGGCTTTTCAACTTTATGAGCCGTGGGGGTCTCACAAAGACTTTTCTCCCTACGAGTCGAGAGGATCTCGTAGGTGTATTTTCTCCTTAGGGGTCGTGAGGACTCCTAAGTGTGTTTTCTCTTGAGAGTCGTAAGGATCTCACTAGAGAATTTTCCCTCTTACAAGTCGAGAGGACTCGTAAGCGGTTGTTTCCCTCCTTGTCGAGATTCGACCTTGGAGAGTGTAGTCCGTGAATAGTATGCAAGAGTCCGTTTTGGACCGACTTGTAGGACCCCAGTGCTTAGGAAACAGGGTTTTTAATCCCCGCTGCCTAAGGCTTTTCCTCACGAGTCGAGACGAATTGAGAAGTTCTCGCAAAGACACTAATTTCCTCACGAGTCGAGACGAATCGAGCAGTTCTCGCAAGAATATCCTAACGTCATAGTTAACCTCTGCTCTTTACGACAGAGGTCCGTTAGGGTCTGTGGTACTTAGGGTTTTGTCCGTCGTACCGTCGCGCTAGCTGATGTATTCCTCGATAGGCGATCCTGCTGTTCGAGTAGCCTTGCGACTGTCGTGTCTCTGATCCCTTCGGGGGCTGGACAAGACGTCTTCAAGCAATCCTCCTAGGCAGTTTTACCATCGGAAAAGAAAGCGTTAGGAATTTTGCCATGCCACTTTTTACTTGAGGTTAGGCTCATTTTGGAGAGCCCCGATGAGTCATAACCACTCCGCGCTGGTGTGGGATGATCTCCGATAGTCTTTCAAGCTTTATATGACTTGCCGTTAAGACCCTGAAGCTAGGAATTTGGCCTTTGCTTCGTTTGCTGGCATTGCATCCTCTATATCGAGACGATTGTCGCGGTTGTGTCTAGGTTGCTGGTGAACCGTCGAGGTTTGGAACTAGGGATTTTGCCACGTCTCCTCTTGGTGATGTTGCGTCTGTTGTGTCAAGACGAACGTCGAGGTGGTGACCACTCCGCACTGGTGCGAGATGATCTCCGATTGTCTTTAGGCTTTATATGACTTGCCGTTAAGACCCTGAAGCTAGGAATTTGGCCTTCGCTTCGTTTGCTTTGTCACGTCCGAATCCTGTTGGAGGAAGAACGCTGTCGTGACATTTTGTCTGTTGTGTAGAGACGAACGTCGAGATGGTGATCACTTCATGTTGGTGTGAGATGATCTTCGATTGTCTTTCAGGCTTTATATGAGTTGCCGTCAAGACCCTGAAGCCAGGAATTTGGCCTTTGCTTCATTTGCTTTGGTGTGTCTGAATCCTGCTGAGGGAAGAACGCTGGGGTGACATCTCGTCTGCTGTATCGAGATGATCGTCGAGGTGGTGACCACTCCACGCTGGTGCGAGATGATCTCCGATTGTCTTTCAGGCTTTATATGAGTTGCCGTCAAGACTCTGAAGCTAGGAATTTGTCCTTCGCTTCGTTTGCTTTGTCACGCCCGAATCCTGTTGGAGAAAGGATGCTGTAGTGACATTTCGTCTGTTGTGTCAAGACGAACATCGAGGTGGTGATCACTTCATGTTGGTGTGAGATGATCTCCGATAGTCTTTCAGGTTTTATATAAGTTGCCGTCAAGACCCTGAAGCTAGGAATTTGGCCTTCGCTTCGTTTGTTTTGTCATGTCCGAATCCTGTTGGAGGAAGGACAATGTTGTTGACGTCTCGTCTGCTATATCAGGACGAATGCTGAGGTGGAGTTGGGATTTTGCCATCACTCCGCTTTGTTTTGACCATGAGGTCTTTTGTTGGCGTTGTATCTGCATCCTGCTGGACTGCGAAGGAACGTCGTTGTTGACATCTCGTCTGATGTATCGAGACGAATGTTGAGGTGAAGCTGGGATTTTGTCGTCGCTTCGCTTTGTTTCGACCGTGAGGTCTTTTGTTGGCGTTGTATCTGCATCCTGCTGGATTACGAAGGAACCTCGTTGTTCACATTGCGTCTGCTGTAATAAGATGAATGCTGAGATGGAGTTGAGATTTTGCCATCACTCCGCCTTGTTTTGACCGTGAGGTCTTTCGTTGACGTTGCATCTGCATCCTGCTCGATTACGAAGGAACGCCGTTGTTCACATTGCGTCTGCTGTAACGAGACGAATGCTGAGGTGGAGTTGGGATTTTGTCGTCACTCCGCTTTGTTTTGACCGTGAGGTCTATCGTTGACGTTGCATCTGCATCCTGCTGGATTATGAAGGAACGCCGTTGTTCACATTGCGTCTGCTGTAACGAGACGAATGCTGAGATGGAGTTGAGATTTTGCCGTCACTCAGCCTTGTTTTGACCGTGAGGTCTTTCGTTGACGTTTCATCTGCATCCTGCTGGATTGCGAAGGAACGTCGTTGTTCACATTGCGTCTGCTGTAACGAGACGAATGCTGAGATGGAGTTGAGATTTTGCCGTCACTCCGCCTTGTTTTGACCGTGAGGTCTTTCGTTTACGTTGCATCTGCATCCTGCTGGATTGCGAAGGAACGCCGTTGCTAATTCTTAGGCTATAGATATTGCCGTTAAGATTTGGAACTAGGGACTATGCCGTGGCTCCGTTTCGTTGCGACTCTGAGGTCGGTTGTTGACGTCATGTCTGCATCTGGTTGGAGTGAGGAGAAACGCCGTTGGTGATCTCTAAGTTATCGATATCGACGTCGAGACCCTGAAGCTAGGGATCTCTTTTTGCTTCGTCTGTTGACATTATGTCTGCAATATTGTGACAAATGTCGAGGTTGTCTATTGGTTGTCTATGAACCGTCGATATTTGGCTTCGTTTTCTGGTGGAGCCTGTTGGGAAGGTATGGTTCCCTCTTTGTTTGTGCCCCTGGATTGTATACAGGGATCGATGTGATCTCCCCTGTAGGGCAAAAGTTTCATTCATTTTTTATATTATTATTTTATTTCCGCGATGCTCTATCATTTCAGCTTTTATATCGCGAAGGTCATGATTGCCCAATCATTTCGGCTATTTTTCGCGGTGCCCAATCATTTCGGCTATTTTTCTTTTTACTCGCTGCTTTTTATTGCGAGTTGCCCAATTATTTCGGCTATTTTGCATGCATACATTTTTACTTCTGATTTTGTTGCAAGTTGCCCCATCATTTCGGCTGTTTTGTATGCATGTGTGGCTTGCTGTCTTTTCGCTGCAAGCTAGGAATTAGACACCGATTTTGGCATCAGCATCGCTACAACTGGAATATTGCCAGGAGCGAATCATCATTTTCCATGAAAGGACTTGGAATTTGATATCGGTTTAGGCATCAGCATCGCTACAACTAGGATATTGCCAGGAGCGAATCATCATTTGCCTTTGTCGATGTCAAACAAAAGTGGCTTAGCGAACAGGGTTAGGGTCCTGTCGACTAAGGCTTTCGACTTCATGAGCCGTAAGGGTCTCACAAAGATATTTCTCCCTACAAGTCATGAGGATCTCGTAGGTGTGTTTTCTCATTGGGAATCGTGAGGATTCCTAAGTGTATGTTCTCTTATAAGTCGTAAGGATCCTATAAGAGTGCTTTCTCCTTATAAGTCGAGAGGACTTACAAGGGTTGTTCACCGTGCGAACATATCCCCAGTCACGGATGGGACTTGGTTAGGGAAATGTTTATTCGCGCCCGTGGATTGTATACAAGGGTCGGTATTGAGCCACTTGTAGGGCAATATCGAAGGTTGTGGGGGTTGCTTAAGAACAGGTTCAGGTCTCTGTAACTTAAGACTTTCAAATCTTATGAGCCGTGAGGGTCCCATAAGAGAGTTCTCCTTACGAGTCGTGAGGATCTCGCAAGTGTAATTTCTCCTTAGGAATCGTGAGGATCCCTAAGTGTGTTGCTCCCTTGTGAGTCGTAAGGATCTTACGCGGGTGGTTTCTCCTTACAAGGTCGAGAGGACCCTGTAAGTGTCTTTTAACGAGGTTGCGCCCTTTCGGGTTTTCACAAACACTCGCCGGTAGCCCTCCTGTTTTTACTCACGGAGCCCTTTCGGGTTTTCATCCGTGCCCATTTTGCTTATGGACATACCGTTTTCTTTTTTTTTTATTCTTTTTTCTAACGAGGTTGCGCCCTTTCAGGTTTTCACATGACTCGCCGGTAGCCCTGCTGTTTTTACTCACGGAGCCCTTTCGGGTTTTCATCCGTGCCCATTTTGCTTATGGACATACCGTTTTTTTTTCTAATCTCTTTTTTTTAAACACCACATCAGCCTGGGGATGCCGCGGGTTGGTAGTAATTTAACGACGTTTCGGTCATCAGTCAACGCACGATTACGCAGCTAGATTTTGTCGCAAATCTTCACATGTTTTGTGCCGGAGGTAGATTCCTTGAAGAGAGGGCTGAGGGCGACTTCTTCATCAGCGTCGCTTCCAAACGTGATAACTTGCAATCCCTTGGTGTCGGCTATGTGACAGTTGCCAACAGCTCTTTCGCGCTCATCTGTCGGGCTTTTCCGTTCCCGACGAGCCTTGCGCTTCACTCGTTGAACATGTCGTCGATGGGCAACATATCCCTGCCACCAGTTTTTAAAGGCTATGCACTCCTCGGTAGGGTGTGCAATCCTCTGATGGTATAAACAAAAGTTACAATGTATGTCCGCTTCATCAAGACGTATATTGCCAGGGGAATTTCCTTTGAAAGAGGGCAACTTCATTCCTATTGCCAGGGCCCTAGCGAATCATTTCCTTACTTTAAGCTTGATTTTTTTTGCGATAGGGATGCTTTGCTCCATTCGGGGCGTCTCGACCTTTTCCTCCAGTCGTTGGCGTTTGGCCTTTTCAAATATAGCCAGTTCACGCTCTCGATTGGCTTTGCTTTCCTGACGGGCTTCGTTTAGGAATGCATCAATCATTTCGTCTGATGGTCCTAGAAGTTCTGGTTCGGGACCTGCCCCCAGTTTCTCTGTGCAAGAAGCCTTTTCATCGTCTGTAAACGAGTGAGAGATCACATGACAACTTGCTACGTAACCCTCAGATTCATCCGACGAGCTTTCTCCATCATCTTCCTCCTGAAAGACGTGGATGAGGAACTCTTGGAGCGTGATGGGAGTCCGCGCCTTCTGATTATATTTCTCCAGCGCATCAATTTGTTTTGCAGGCTCGTGCGCTTGTCACCAGGCATCACGGGCTTTTTGGTCTTCTTCTTCTTTTTCGAAGACTTTGACGGCTGGGTGTGCAAGCTTTGGCTATCACCACTGATCTTTGGAGTTGGGCGCGGCTTTAGCATCCCTTCTACGACCTCGGGTTCCAGTGGATTTTTCCACCTGATTGTCGGGCATGTGTGAAGATCTTTCAGCATCCTTTTCATCTTGGCTGAAAGAGCGACCTCCCATGGAGCTTCTTTTATAAAAGAGCACGATGCCCCCGGCGTGCCCACCCTCTTAGGAGCATGAGGTTATGGCGGGTTCACCTTCCAGTTTTCGGATAATGTGAACTTTCCTTGTAGGTACTGATCCTCGATCCATCCCTTAAAGACGAAGCAATCCTCGATCGGGTGACTTACCGTTTGGTGGTAAGGGCAATAATTGGGATTATTCACCTCGCTGGGTTGCGGTGGTCTCCTTGGATTCGGGAGATTGATAAGCCTATTGCGCATCGCCAGCTCGAACAGCCTCTTCGTTTTATCCTGCGGGAAGGAGTTAGGACGCTTCATTTTCTCATTATAATACCGCCGTCTCTCTTCCAGTTGATCCGCTAGCTTTGGGGCACTGGGCTGCTGTTGGGTGTTCGCAACGAAGGTCGCCTTCCCTTTACCCTTGTCATTTCGGGGTTCCGGCTTCGGAGGAGACGGTCTGTGACCCATTTGATCCATCTGGGCAAACTTATCAATTAAAGCCTGGAACGTGGTCGGCTTAAAGAACATCATGAATTGCGAGATGGTTGCTTGCGGATCAAGAGTGCCCACGAACATGCCTACCGCAGGTGTTAGTGTATATGCCCTAGGGGCCATTATTGTATCATACTTGGTTGTATATTACTTAATGGAAGCTTGGGATATTCACAGTTGATATAACAGTCTTGCTAAAAATGGTAGTATGCTACTTGGTTTGTGTCTACTTTAATATGTGCATATGTTTCTTGTAACGTATCATTTATACATATTAGTAGAGCCCATAGGATCTTTGCTTGATTACCAGCGTTGTGATGGCAGTCACACTAGTGGGGGCTGGGTAGTCTATAAGCAACGTCCTATACAGGTCCCTGGTCGTTGGATTATCGAGATAGGGCATCGATATTCCGGAGTAGACTAAGTGTATACACTTCTCATCCCAGTTGGGGAGATGGTGTGTCCCACAGCCATCAGTACGTCGTACTGAAGATAGTATACAGGTGCTCGTTAGGTTACGGGTATACCGGACAGGACTCGCCGAGGAACTGATTGGTTGGTATTATACCCATCGTCAGTTATTAGTTCCCAGGTGACATAAGTACAGCATAGTACGTAGACTTGACACTGCTGCTTCGCCTCGAGTGTGTCCCACTGTTCTTAGATTGGTACCCTACCACGGCTCAAAGGAGTCGTGCAAACAGGTAGCAGTTGGGTGCAGTCCCGAGCACTTGGAGGCAGTGGCGGTTAGATAGGATTCGCCTCTCCCAGTATTGGGTTTTGATATCGCACTGTGTCAGAGAGCCATTATGCAAAGTCCCTGGCCAGGGCAAGCGAGATATACTGGTAGGTTCCAGTAGCTTCTCAGGGTGTAATGGGCTTCGCTCCGACACGACTTATACAGCTATTAGGGGACTAACGCTTGCCGCCCCTAGGCTTGATATGCGATAGTCTTAGACGAACAGACCGGACTGTACGGAGATTGTCACATCAGGCTCAGTAGGGGTTCGGATTGTTTTCCTCATCGGCCTTCTTATCGACATCTACCTGGGGACCGTTACGTACAGCTAGTGCCGCTTGCGGTCTGTGGTTAAACCCACTGCCAGCGTAGTGTCGAGTCTTTAGAGTCCCACACAGAGAGTTTCCCTGCTCCAGGCGAAACGATATAGAGGTCATATGGTTTTACGACAAGGGTTCGGATGCGTACGTGTGTTTACGCACGTACGACTTTTCGGACAGTTTTTACTAGCCGGCTTTGGTTTAAGCCAGATTCTAGTATCGGGTTATTGGATTTATACAGTCTAAAGTTTTTCCGTGTTTTCACGGATTGGAGGGGCGTTCTCGTAATTTGTCGGGAAGGTTCTAGAAGAGTGGTGACTAAGGGGTTAAGGTGGCATGAGCATTAATTGCTTAATGACTCATTTGTATGATTCATGCTTTGTATTAAATGATTCATTAATGAGTTAGTGAGTCATATGATGAATCACACTAGATGAATGAATCTAACCATGATGATAAATCATTTATATTATTTATTTGATTAATTGTTATGGTTGATATACTCATATGAGTTCATTATTCTTTTCATTATCATTCTCACCTTCTCTCTCCTCAAGCTCACTCTCTCTTCAAACCCTTACCCTAATCTCTCATGAGTTGAGATCAAGGGTTAGCTAGACTAATACATCCATAACCTCACTCTATATCCCCTAGGTAGCTTAGATTAGCACTTTAAGCAACCTAGTTATCTCAAGTTTGAGATTAAGCTTGGCGTAGGAGCTTTCAGGTGGATCGTCTTTGATTCGAGGAGACCGTTGAGATGCCGATGTTCCAAGGAGCCTACGAGGAGTGGAGGACCGCGATGAAGACCCGAAGGACAAGTAACGTGAGGTATAACTTCGTATCCGAGTAGTTAAACCTCTAGTACTTTGTTAGCAATGGTTTAGAAACGATTCATGCGCTCAAGTCCGTGTTACGAAGCTTTGATAATTGTTTTTCATATATTCCGCCTCCCCGCAAGTTCGTGGGGTGCGTAACATGGACTTACAGTGGTATCAGAGCCAACTAAACCATTACTAGCTTGTTAGCAATTGATTAAAAGTTCGATCGACAGAAAAATACGAAAAACCAAAACCCTAAGTTTCTGTTAATTTTAAAACTGTCATAAAAATTATTTGACATACCTTAAAATTCACAGCAGGGATATTAATGAAAACTGAGAAAATACGAGACCCTAACTCGGCAACTCGGCCGCGGAACCGCGGCACAAAGGTGCTTTTGGCCGCGGAACCGCCGCCGAGTCAACTCCGAGTTGACTCGGATTTCCTCTATAATTCATATTATGTGGTTTTCTGTTTTCCAGTATATTCTGTTTCTACCCAGGTTACTTCAGTACAGGTTTGCTTTTGGGGTAGACACGGAATTTGGTATTCGATCGATGTTTAAAGATATTTGCTAATTGGGTTTTTATCTGTAATGTTTAATGTGTTCGTAAACCTCCCCTAACTGCTAGTATGTCGGTTGGCAGGGGGGTGCACATTTCTGTAATGTTTACTGTTTGTTTATATGAACTGTGTTGGACTGTTGTGATGATTAGCCGGGGTTTGAGATGGGTTTAATATTAATTCATTCGATGTAAATGTAAAATGATGTAATATTCTTTTGCGGGGCACATCCAGGTTGCGGTTGTAGCCACCGTTGTACTATTTCTTTTTACTGTTTTTGCTCTTAGAATAGACCCAAGACGGGGTACACAAACTACCAGGTACGCTGAAGTGTTTAGTGGCCTACTCATGTCGTTGAGGGAGACCGCTTCACTTCGGGTACTTGGCGGGTAGTTTGCCGTACCCGTAGGGGTCTAGGGTAGGGTAATGGCTATTCATCACAACTGTGTAATCCGTCTTTTATTGCAGGCTCAAAGCAAATGCGGATTGCTAATAAATCCAATAAAGTTCATCGGTGATCTGGAATGCTTATTATTGCGTCTGACGAATGTACAATATCTATATATGTTAGCTATTAGACGTCACTTATGTTTTACAGCCGCGCTAGCCCAGCCCCCGCTCTGTTGTTAGTTAAGTAACCTAACGGGTGATGACGGGACCCCGTGGTGAATGTGGATGGCATAAGAGGACGTGGTATTTTCGTTGTTTTCTGCAATGATAGGATAATTGATGGGACGCATTGTCATAATGCAAAGAAAATAAACCAAAGTTTAATCGTTGGAACAAATTTAAAAGAAACCACTCGGTTATTTTAAAAGATTAGAGTTTTTAATTACGGAGCTTTAACCACTCCTTTTAAAAAGTATCAGGTTCCTTCGATTATATCAAGTTCAATACGTTCACGGTTTTTCCAAAACCATTCGTAGCCCTCCGTCATTTCTTATGGATGGTCAGTAGTATTCAAACTATGTTTGTTGGCCCTTAGTCAAGGCATAGTGTTTGGTAGCTGCTGGGGTATTCATTTGTTGCATAGATAGATGCGTTGGTTTGGGACAGTCGTATTACTTTGTTGGCCCTTAGTCAAGAGTATGTACGGGTGGGTTCAAATTAACCTGGACAATGACGGGTAGAACTTGATATGTGACTTATGATTTGTTGGCCCTTAGTCAAGGTCATAAGAGCATGGGGCAAAAAATCCATATCGGGAATTTCTAAAGAAACTGAAATTTGCAGAGAGAGCATACCATTGTGGAGTTTGATGAATGTTGGTAGGATACCTTCAACATTATCATACTATGATATTTTGGATCCCGGTCCTACTGTGAGTACAAGCTACTTATCAGGAGATTCGTCACTTAACGATCAATGCTATAAACCAAGTAGGTGCATAGAAAGGTGTCAGCGGGGTTACGCCCCCAGAGAAAAGAGGTTATTTAATTAAGGAACTTCACGAAAGCGTTGGAAAACCTCCCTCGAAGTATCGACACTGACCTGGCTGAACGGTTAAGCAAGAATTGTACGGTGAGAATAGTCCTGGCTAAATCTTCTTTTATGGTTTGAGGAGGGATTCGAGAAACAGTGGGAGCCATCCTGTTTAGATAAATTAAACCACTCTAAACTTACAAGAGCATCATGCTAATAGTATTTTTCTTCTCTCTCTTAAATTGCAGCGACCTTGTGACCACACATATGTTACATCTAGATAACAAATTGACTGAATCTGACTTATATGACTGGCAAAGGTCTGTCCAGATGTCCATTGCCTATGACAAGCTGGACCACCCTATTACTACTCAAGATCCCGCCGTCCCAGGTCCAGTTTCCACTGTCGCGGATATGGATATCCGTCAGACAAGGGAAAAAGATAAAGCGAAAGCTAAGTGCCTCATGTTAGCTTCAGTTGATGGTGTATACCAGAAGCAGCACGAGAAGATGGACTTAGTTTCCATCTTTCTCCATAACAAAGATTTATATGGAGAGCAATCTCGTATCGCAAGATATGAGATCTCGAACGAATTAATTCAAGCGAGGTTGGCTGACGGGTCATCTGTAGGGGACAACGTCCTTACAATGACTAGCTGTATTGATGAGCTCCAGGACCTGGAGACCGTGTTGGGAAACGAGTCAAATACTGACTTGATTCTACAGTCTCTGCCTCCTACCCTGAAGGAAACCAGGGAAGTAGAAGGAAAGAGAAGGGCAAAAGTTTCGGGACTGGATATAGTAAAAGAGGGACGTTCCTATTGTTACAGGAATGAACATTGGCAGAATGATTGCAGTGCTAGCAAAGCCAGTAGCCAGGATTTGAAGCATGTTGTGGCTTCAGGCTCAAGTGTATTTGTTATTGAGAATTGTTTGTCAATTAACTCTACTTCCTAGGTACTAGATATCGGAGCAGGATCTCATATCTGTAATTCATTACATGCTTTGAGAAACCGTAGAGTTATAAAGGTAGGTGATTGGTCTCTCAGAGTTGCAAACGGAATGAGCGTAGACGCTGAATCCGTGGGAGAATATCGCCTAGGTTTGACAAGTGGGCATATATTGATTCTACGTAACTGTTTGTATGTACCTAATATGACTTGTAATATCATATCAGTGTCCTCGCTTTCAAGAGAGGGATATAATTTTACATTCGAAAGCGATGTAGTATACATCCACCTAAATCAAGTTCTGATTGGGTCTGGTATATTAAATGACGGTATATACTTATTAAGTCAAGCTCAGGTTTTCAATGTCCAAAATACACTTAAAAGAAAGTCTCCAGAAATAAATCAGGCTTTCTTATGGCATTGTAGACTTGGACACATCAATGAGAGAAGGTTGACTAAGTTATATAGAGAAGCATATTTGAATCCGTTCGAATATCAATCTTATGCTACTTGTGAATCTTGTCTCATAGGAAAGATGACAAAGACTCCGTTTACTGGACACGGGGTAAGAGCAAGCGAGCTCTTGGGACTCGTACACAGTGACGTGTACGGTCCAATGTCTACACATGCGCGAGGTAGTTATTCCTACTTCATTACTTTTACGGATGATTTCTCTAGGTATGGATATATCTTCTTGATGAACCATAAATCCGAGGCTTTTGATAAATTTCAAGAATACAAGAATGAAGTGGAAAAACAAACAGGCAAGAGTATAAAAACACTGAGATCTGATCGAGGTGGTGAATACTTAAGTGCCGAGTTCCTGGGTTACTTAAAAGAGAATGGAATTCTCTCTCAGCTTACTCCTCCATACACACCACAACACAACGGTGTATCGGAAAGGAGGAATTTAACCCTATTGGATATGGTTCATTCCATGATGAGTAACGCTGAGTTACCGCGATCATTCTGGGGATATGCACTAGAATCAGCTGCATATCTTTTGAACCAGGTTCCTACCAAAACTGTGCCTACCACAGCATATCAGATGTGGAGTGGGAAGAAACCCTGTCTAAAACATTTTAAGACATGGGGGTGTCCAGCTTTTGTAAAAAAGCAGCATGCGGACAAGCTCGAGGCACACTCAGTAAAGTGTAAGTTTGTGGGATATCCAAAGAACTCCAAGGGATATTATTTCTATTACACAGAGGAACAAAAGGTTTTTGTTTCTCGTCATGCCTGCTTCTTAGAAACTGAATTTTTGGAAAATCAGAAGAGTGGGAGCGCAATAGAACTGGAAGAAATTCCAGAACCACAAACTACTACTGAAAGTATGGTAGAACCAGAAGTTCAAGAAGAACTGGACATTCCCACACCACTCTGCAGAAGTAGTAGGCAGTCTCATCCGCCCGAGAGATACTACGGTTTTCTCATAGACGGGGATAGAGAGGATTGCACTATTGACTATGATGAGCCTACTTGCTTCCAGCAAGCCATTCAGAGTGGTGACTCGGTAAAATGGCTAGATGCAATGCGGACCGAAATGGAGTCCATGTACACTAACAAAGTATGGACTTTGGACGTTGCTCCAGATGGGGTAAAACCCGTAGGATGCAAATGGATCTTCAAAAAGAAGATTGGTGTAGATAGACAGGTTGAAACCTATAAGGCTAACTTGTTGCAAAGGGTTTCCGTCAAAGACCTGGTTTGGACTATGACGAAACCTTTTCTCCAGTGGCTATGCTTAAATCTATTCGAGTCCTTCTTGCTATTGCTGCCTTCCACGATTATGAAATCTGGCAGATGGACGTAAAGACGGCCTTTCTAAATTGAAATTTGGAAAAAAGCGTCTATATGGATCAGCCAGAAGGATTCATTCAGAGTGGGAGCAGCGGTAAAATATGCAAGCTGCTTAAGTCCATTTATGGACTAAAGTAGGCATCGCGGAGTTGGAACATCTGTTTTGATGGTGCTGTCAAAGAATTCGACTTCATCAAAAATCCAGATGAACCTTGCATATACAGTAAGATTGCAGGGAGAGCTGTTGTATTCCTCGTCTTATACGTGGATGACATTCTCCTAATAGGAAATGATATTCCTATGTTACAGTCAGTCAAAAAATTCTTGTCACATAAATTCTCCATGAAAGATCTGGGTGATGCCACCTACATTTTGGGGATCCGGATCTATCGTGATAGATCAAAGAGGATGTTGGGACTTTCACAGTCCAGGTACATAGACACCATAGTGAAAAGTTTCAGTATGGATGATTCTAAGCGCGGTAACCTACCGGCTTGTCACGGAATCACCCTCTCCAAAGAGATGTCTCCCAAGACTGATTTGGAAAGGGATCGCATGTCGATTATGCCCTACGCTTCTGCAGTAGGCTCTATAATATATGCGATGTTATGTACCAGACCAAATGTAGCATACGCATTGAGCGTAGTAAGCCGGTATCAAGCAAACCCAGGAGAGAAGCACTGGATAGCAGTAAAGAACATTCTCAAGTACCTGAGAAGGACTAAGGAGATGTTCTTAATGTATGGCGGAAAAGACCTCCAGTTGGAGGCCTTTGCCGACTCCGGCTTCCAGAGTGACAAAGATGACTCCAAATCCATGTCAGGTTATGTCTTTATCCTCAATGGAGGGGCGGTCTGTTGGAAGAGTTCCAAACAGGATACCGTTGCTGACTCAACGATGGAAGCAGAGTACATAGCTGCTTGCGATGCCTCAAAAGAAGCAGTCTGGATGAAGAAGTTCCTCACAGAACTTCAGGTGGTTCCTACCAGTGTTGGTCCAATACCTCTGTATTGTGACAACAATGGCGCTATAGCTTTAGCGAAGGAACCCAGGTCCCATCAGAAGTCCAGACACATCTTAAGGCGGTATCACCTGATCAGGGAGATCGTAGATCGCCGGGAGATCGAGGTGAAGAGAGTAGAGACGGGGAATAACATTGCTGATCCATTCACAAAGGCCCTTCCTCAGACGCAGTTCGAGAGGCTATTCGAGATGATAGGTCTACGATATGCCAGCTCATGGCCCTAGTGGAAGATTGTTAGTGTATATGCCCTAGGGGCCATTATTGTATCATACTAGGTTGTATATTACTTAATGGAAGCTTGGGATATTCACAGTTGTATATAACAGTCTTGCTAAAAATGGTAGTATGCTACTTGGTTTGTGTCTACTTTAATATGTGCATATGTTTCTTGAAACGTATCACTTATACATATTAGTAGAGCCCATAGGATCTTTGCTTGATTACCAGCGTTGTGATGGCAGTCACACTAGTAGGAGCTGGGTAGTCTATAAGCAACATCCTATACAGGTCCCTAGTCGTTGGATTATCGAGATAGGGCATCGATATTCCGGAGTAGACTAAGTGTATACGCTTCTCATTCCAGTTGGGGAGATGGTCTGTCCCACAGCCATCAGTACGTCGTACTGGAGATAGTATACAGGTGCTCGTTAGGTTACGGGTACACCGGATAGGACTCGCCGAGGAACTGATTGGTTGGTATTATACCCATCGCCGGTTATCAGTTCCCAGGTGACATGAGTACAGCATAGTCTGCAGACTTGACACTGCTGCTTCGCCTCGAGTGTGTCCCACTGTTCTTAGATTGCTACCCTACCACGGCTCAAAGAAGTCGTGCAAACAGGTAGCAGTTGGGTGCAGTCCCGAGCACTTAGAGGCGGTGGCGGTTAGATAGGATTCGTCTCTCCCGGTATTGGGAGTTGATATCGCACTGTGTCAGAGAGCCATTACGCAAAGTCCCTGGCCAGGGCAAGCGAGATATACTGGTAGGTTCCAGTAGCTTCTCAGGGTGTAATGGGCTTCGCTCTGACACGACTTATACAGCTATTAGGGGACTGACGCTTGCCGCCCCTAGGCTTGATATGCGATAGTCTTAGACGAACAGACCGGACTGTACGGAGATTGTCACATCAGGCTCAGTAGGGGTTCGGATTGTTTTCCTCATCGGCCTTCTTATCGACATCTACCTGGGGACCGTTACGTACAGCTAGTGCCTCTTGCGGTCTGTGGTTAAACCCACTGCCAGGGTAGTGTCGAATCTTTAGAGCCCCACACAGAGAGTTTCCCTGCTCTAGGCGAAACGATATAGAGGTCGTATGGTTTTACGACAAGGGTTCGGATGCGTACGTGTGTTTACGCACGTACGACTTTTCGGACAGTTTTTACTAGCCGGTTTTGGTTTAAGCCAGATTCTAGTATCGGGTTATTGGATTTATACAGTCTAAAGTTTTTCCGTGTTTTCTCGGATTGGAGGGGCGTTCTCGTAATTTTTCGGGAAGGTTCTAGAAGAGTGGTGACTAAGGGGTTAAGGTGGCATGAGCATTAATTGCTTAATGACTCATTTGTGTGATTCATGCTTTGTATTAAATGATTCATTAATGAGTTAGTGAGTCATATGATGAATCACACTAGATGAATGAATCTAACCATGATGATAAATCATTTATATTATTTATTTGATTAATTGTTAAGGTTGATATATTCATATGAGTTCATTATTCTTTTCATTATCATTCTCACCTTCTCTCTCCTCAAGCTCACTCTCTCTTCAAACCCTAACTCTGACCTCTCATGAGTTGAGATCAAGGGTTAGCTAGACTAATACATCCATAACCTCACTCTATATCCCCTAGGTAGCTTAGATTAGCACTTTAAGCAACCTAGTTATCTCAAGTTTGAGATTAAGCTTGGCGTAGGAGCTTTCAGGTGGATCGTCTTTGATTCGAGGAGACCGTTGAGATGCCGATGTTCCAAGAAGCCTACGAGGAGTGGAGGACCGCGATGAAGACCCGAAGGAAAAGTAACGTGAGGTATAACTTCGTATCCGAGTAGTTAAACCTCTAGTACTTTGTTAGCAATGGTTTAGAAACGATTCATGCGCTCAAGTCCGTGTTACGAAGCTTTGATAATTGTTTTTCATATATTCCGCCTCCCCGCAAGTTCGTGGGGTGCGTGATATGGACTTACAGCAGGTGCTTCTTCGATGCGCTGTTCGCATTTCAACCACAGATTCCGCCACTGTATTGCGTATTGGACCCAAGTCTCGCCTGGCTTCACCCTGGCATTAATCAGTGCCGTTATCAGGGTGCGTTCACTAGCACTCGCGAATCTTTGTGTAAATAATAGCTCCATCTCCGCAAATGTTTTGACAGAGTCGTTAGGTAGCTCCGAATACCATTCAAAGGCCGTTTCTTCCAAGCTGCCGACGAATTGGTGAAGCAGCAGTTTGTCGTCGCCTCCAGTGTTGCCGCATAAGGCCCTGAATTGAGCGACGTGCTTATGTGGATTCCCTGTCCCCTTGTACACATGGAACTTAGGGATCGTATATCCCGGCGGGTAACTGATTCGGTCATACCAGCCTAGATAGGGTCGTCCAGTCTTGACAACTTGGCCGGCCGCTTCATTCGCCTGGTGAGCTCGTATTTGCTGAGCTATATAGTCATCCAGTGCGGCCTTGGAAATGGTTTCCTCCTTGGCTGCTGAAAGAGCCGGAGGAGGATTAGATGTCTCCCCTCTATCATCTTCAATAATGATTGGAGGGTCTTCAGCTGGAGGATCCGGTTGTAACATCATCCCTACCATATCTTGGAAGAGAAGCGTCATTTGCTTTATGTTAGCCGTTTGCTTTGCGGCTTCTTTGTCCTTCTTTTCGAGGACTCTGCGTAAGAAGTCAGCATCGGTTTCTTGCTCGTGACGCTGCTCTGATGATGCCTCCGGGCTTTCTTTTGGCCGGGTGAGTGCATCCATCGCAGTCATCATCTCTTGAAGCTTCTGTTGTTGCTCCTGGGCTTTTGTCATGGATCGGGTGAGCGGTCGGTGACCCATCGAAGCGCGGCTTTCCTCTTTCCCAGATGCCATATAAACAGTATAGACCACTATGCCCCCAGACTTGGGGCGCTTAGATTCAGTGTATTTGCGATTTGCCAAAGACGCAAGGATCTTCTCCGACCTCCTTCTTTTGTGAGCGGTCGAAGTTGAGGGGGTCGTTGTAGAGGGCACCCAAGTAGCTGCTGCTTTTTCTAGCTTGACAGAGTAGTCCTTCTCCTGCCGAACCTTCATCTTTTTCTGTTGGCGGAGATAGTCTTCATCCAGTACGGAGTCTTGGGCTTGACGCCAGACCTTGTAAATTTTAGAGGACAGCCGCTGAGGGGGCTGCTCCAGCTTCTTCTCTGTATCATTCCCCACAGGTGAAGGAGTTCTCTTCAGCACTGCAGTAGGAGAGTTTCTGCGCACCTTGTTGAGTGGTTCAAAGCTGTTCTCAGTTGGAACAGCAGTATCGATCCCCACCGTTGGAGCTGGTGGAGTAAATCCAGAGGGAGAGCTGCCCCCAGCCTTCCGTACTCGACGCCAGTGACGACGGCAAGCATGTCGCGTGGATGGTGTTGGTTCAGCCGCAGGGGTGACCTCCTCATGCCCCATGTGTTGGTCAGAATTCGCTGTTATCAGCCTTTTAAAGACCGACGTCCGTTGAATGGAGATGGCCAACCGATCGAAAGCAGACTTCCGAGTAGGGGAAGCAACCTTGGTGATTTCGCCTGGAACGGGAGCAGGGTTGGTTATCCGCTTCGGGATAAAACCTTCTGGTATTGCAGGCTTCTTTATGGGCCCGTTGGAGCTCTGGCCTAGTCTGTTAAAAACCGAGGCAGTAGAGTTGGGCGACCCGTTGAGAGGGGTCGCGGTAGTTGTAAGCCGATCAATGACCGACTTCTTTGGAGCTTCTTGCGACGTCATTGGGGTATTGAAGCTCATCGGTGGGAGCATGGTCCCGAAAAATAGTCCAGTGGTGTCTTGAGTCACCTGCTCCACTGGCATCTTGAAAAGGGAGGCCGCTCGGGGCCCATAAGTCACTCCTCCAGCAAGGACGGAGTGAGAGTTGTAGTTGTAGGTAGTGCAGTTTGAATCCATTGATCTTCTGTTTTCTGCACAGAGCAAGACACCAAATCTAAGTACCTCGAATCCACAGGCAACCACAACAAACCACGATTCATTCGCGAACACGACACACGAAGTGTGGAGTGGAAAGAGGAAGAGGTCCCACCGGGAGTGCCAGAATCTGTTCCCCTCCGAATGACGGCGCGACGTAGAGACGTCTTGCCTGAGATTCGGGGCAGATGCTATTTGGTTTTATCCGTCCACCTTTCCGAAGATACCAAGTTGATTTATGGCACCGTGTATCGAAGGTTTAGACGGATGCGGCCGATGGAGCAGACTTCGTCAGATTCCCCCTCGCTTGAGGGGTTTTTGATTGTGGGGACGCTCTTCCCTGCAGGCGCAAGCCACTGCAGTTAATTACGCTACCGCATCACGGTAACAACTTTCTCCTTCTCCAAATGTTCACTTCGTGTCGTGGGTGTTTGTTTTGTTTGTGGTTGCCCGTGGATTGTATACGGAGACTAATTTATGTCGTCGCCCGTAGGACGTGGATTAGTCCAAATCCGTATTTTCTTAGATTTGGGTTTGGGGTTTTGGTTTGAGGATACGTTAGCCATATTTGAGGCTAAGATCAACTCAAACGTTTGTTAAGGATACGTTAGTCTAATTTGAGACTAAGATCAACTTAACGGGATCGTTTAGATCCGACAAAAGAGCATTTGGGCTCTATTGTTCTAGTTTAGGGACATAGTGGTCCATTGCCAGTTTAAGGACATAGTGGTCCATTTCCAGTTTAGGGACATGGTGTCCATTGCCAGTTTAGGGACATGGTGGTCCATCGCCAATTTATGGACATGGTGGTCTAGCATTCCCATTTTGGGGATGAATATTGGTTTAAGGACGCATTAGTCCACGAATTTAAGGATCCCATAGTCCGTATCAATATATGGTTGTCGGGACCCGTCACCTCCCTGACGACGTTGAGGGATTACAACAACGAATATCAGAGGAGTTCAGAGATGTACCCTTGAACCGGGTGTAAATTGATTTGAAAGAGCAGTCGTGCTCAGTTCAATTTAATTTGAGGACTTACGGCCAAAATAGGGTTAAGTCCATTTGAAAATGTTTAACATTTTGTTCATGATTGGCCTGTTTAGGCCTTTGCTTGGGCTCTGCCCCCTTTTTTAAAATAATGCACAGCATTGGGCTTTTTAATTAAATGCATAGCATTTATTTTGGCCTGTTAGGCCTTTTTAATTGGGCTCTGTCCCTTTTCTTTAATAATGCAGAGCATTCAATGGTCTGACAGCGCGCCACGTGGCATGTCAGGCGCTTTGCGCCGATTGAGGAGCGCAAGACGCAAACTGATGTGGAGGTGACACGTGTCACACTCTGTTGAGCGCAATTCTGTTAGCGCATTGCGCTGTGCCAGTGCGCTGTGCTAGTGCGCTGCTGACACGTGGCGCGCTCTGCTGAGCGCAAGTCTGTCAGCGCAGTGCGCTGCACCAGTGCGCTGCTGACACGTGGCGAGCTCTGGTGATTTGCGCCAATCCAAGAGCGCAACAGCGCAAATTAGAAGTGCAGGGCACTGTACAGTAGCGCAGAGCGCATCTTGATCTAATTTAGATCAAAGAAAAGAATCTTTTTAGAGGTTCTATCTCAAGATTCAAGAACCGATGGTTCATCAAAAGGCAATGCCTTTATATAGATCAAAAGATCTAATCAATGAAGTAAATTACTTATGTTTTATCTTTTTTCAATTAGATCTTCTTTTGATCTTTTCTTTCTTTTTTATCCAAGATCTTAATCTTGTTCTTAGATCATTGATCTTTTTAGAAGAAACTCTTCTTTTATTCAAAGGTTTACCTTTTTTCTTTCTCTTTGAATTCTTCTCAAAGTTTTTAGAAGAGCTCTCTGTATCTATATCTCTCTGTATTAGACTTGGAGTCTAGGGGCCTTTATATAGTGCCAATTGATTTGTTAAATCAGTTAAAGAGATTTTTCTCTGATTGATTTAGGGATGTTTCCCCACCGCTGGATCTTTGATCCCAGGGCTTCTGTTTTACAGAAGATAATATTCTTGTTTTAACAAGATTAGAAAGATCTTTCCAAAATTTTATTGTTTAAATTCTGGCACAGTTGGCGCAAGCGCAGCTGCGCTTGACACGTGTCGCGCAGCGCAACTGCGCTGACACGTGTCGCGCAAGTCAACTGAAGCGTTGCTTCCTTTATTATTTGAATTTTTTTTAAAACAGAGCTTTGCTCTGATTGGAGGAAACAGTTCTGTCGAAGTCTCTCCTAAATCTCGTTTCTGCCGAACTGCCCGGATGTTATCATCTTTTACTAAATCGATTTCTTGTTCCGGAACGGCTGCATATTCATCACGACTCCCTCTGGAAGATATATCCATGTACAATGCCTCTGCATGCGTATCATATCTCTGATGTCAGTGGAATGGAATGTCGTCTCGTGAAGATCTCGTATGAACCTCTTACTCCACTTTCTCTAATGTCGACTACTTCGGACTCGTCTCTTCGTGACTGCATGGACTGCGCTCCAACGGCTATACTCATATCTGGAGTCTCCCAAGCAATGTATCCCATCACATGATATCCGAATGACGTCGAACCTTCCGATCGATTTGTCAAGGTTCCATAATCCCCCAAGAGCTCAATCATCTTGGGTACAGTTTAATAGAATCAAGTACATGCCACAGTACCTATGGACCAACCGTAGAAGGGCAAACCCAAGCATCACTAATGGCACCGTGGAACTGCTGCCAACCCTAAGGTTCAAAAATGCTCCCATGGTCATTATGTCGAGTTAGGGTTTCATTCTTCTAGTGGGTCCACGGAATTACTTGCATGTTTCTCCGAATACTTTAAACTTGGAAAAATGGGTTTCTGACATTCGATCGCCTTCTATCGACTCTCAACGTACCTGCGTGAAGTCATCTCCAGCTGGAATCAATCAATCTGATGACCTCGCATCGGGGTAGGCAACGAATCACATGTCCTAGTCCTTCTTCCTTGGGTGACTAGCGGTCTTCTATCATATCTCTAAGTATAACTCGTGCGGCAATAGCTCCAAACCTCTGGGGCGATATCTCGTCATTCGCAGCAGCAACTGGCTCAGTCGTCCGCACGCTGAACAGTGCCTCAATTATCAAGTATAATCGGTGCATCGACGGTCATCACATTCTGGCTGGCCTCTAGCGGTAGCCCAATCCTCTGGTGTTGATCTGCACGTCCGAGAAATCTTATAAAAGCGATCCATCAAACGCTCATAGCGCAAAAACATAATAAAACGCCTCTATGCAATCGTATGTCCCTGGAATCATGTCCTGGTCAGTCCTCGTTCGTGACGAGCTCATGCTGATGCAACTCTAGCCGTAGCTCTCTCTGTCCGTATAATCGTGGCAGAAAAATACCATAAACCAATATCGATGAGGATAGATCATGAATGAATATAATAATGTGCAAGAAAATGTACATCCTAAGGCTTCTTAAGCGGAGTAGCGTATCATAAGTATGCCGCGGAACATACACACGGTACGTCACTCTCCTTAAGTCACCTACTCTATCAACCAAGGTCAACCTACGCGACGAAAGTTCGAGTCTAATTCCCTCTCGACTAAGTCTAAGTTCCATAAGGTCAAGCCTAGATTCCGCATATATACAAACGCCCTAGGCTCCGCATAGTCAAATATAGACTCGAACCAAGGTTAACCTAGCGCTCTGATACCAATTTTGTCACGACCCGAAATAGCATGTGACTGGCATTTGAATCATATGAAGTCTATAGGACCCCATCTAATTCAAGTAAGCCAAAAATCCCAGAAATCTAAACCATTTGAAAGAAGGAAAACTTGTTTTAGAGTTTGCATATAATCACTTTGAAAGTTGTAGTAAATATTTTAAAACACCAAGTCTTTTCCAAAAATTTCTACAGAGTCTCCTTTGTAAAAACTGACCCCAAACAGGTACAAACATGATAAAGCATATTTAATGAATAAAGGCATCCCCAAACGGGAGCTAGCTCTTCGTCAATTGACGGTCAAAACCACGCAAGCAATATAATATACAACGCCAAGGGCGAGGATCAAAACTCAAAAGGAAACTCAAAATCATCAAGAAAACTATAATAATACAATGCGCGACTCTAAGGTCGAAATAATACACAACTGGTCTTCTAAATCTATAAATAATACAAGTCTGGTTGATGGGGTTTACTAGATACAACTGAACATAAATAAGTACAATGGTGGTCACGATGCGAGTGAACCCACCTACCAAAGCAATCACCCGGAATGGGTGCAGTGTGCCAAAAAGCCGCAAAGAAACATGTACGGCAAAACCTGCAAGAAACTGTGGCACAACGGGGGTGAGTTGCCAACTCATGAGTAGAAAACATCACAGAGCAGAAATCGTGTGTATGACTCAATTCTAGGCCAATACGATCAGTAATATATATATCCTCAATACGATAAAGTCTTAAGCATGCTAAGGTGGCAAGGGTAAACATATATACAAAGGTGTAATACCAAGTGCTCGTGTCGGTGCCTCAGGTAGCAACATATCATAAACATGAAGTATGATCAATATAATCAACATGAAATCAGTGTCAACTATATACTCAAGTCAATAAGTATATGGATATCATCCAACTATTTAATCAATGCCTGTATGCATGTGGATCTCGTCCACGTGTCAACCAATGACATAACAATCTCATGCATGTAAAAGTCATAAAAGCATATGCATGGAAGTATGAGGATACAAATCAACGTGTCCCTCGCGACACATCAAAATCATGGAACCTGAGTGTCCAGTATCGACACTCAAAACATCATGAAACCAGTGTCCAGCAACGACACGTAAATCCCCATATATCTTAGGCGCCGCACACCCTGGTCGGCCCTCATATCCATCTCACTCCTCCGGTCGGTATCCTCCGGATAACCGCCGAGTCCAAATACTATCACCGGTAGTTACTACTCCCTCTGCCAGGCTCATCGTCTACACGACGATAATCATCTCTCGCCCCGGGGAACCATACCGGGTCCACCATGTACCCACAAACAGTGCCTCCCACTCTTCGAATCGGGTTTCACATGCCACTCTCAGAACCGAGAAAACACATGGTGGACGCACTGAAATATCATATCAAGAGAAACCGGGTTTTTTAAACAATATATACTCTCTTTTGAAATAACCACGGTTCTCAAATCCAGAAATCTCATAAAAACAACATATCTCAATGCGTAAAATCATAAAGCATGATGTATACGACATATAATAGAAATGTAAGCATATCTGTATATCATGCAACATAAAACAATAATATGCACATATCGAGGGAAAATGCTCTTTTAAATGAATCCAGTTTTAAAATATGTAATGCGATTCCCAAATCTCCAAAATCAAGCCAGCATCATCTATGTATGTGCAAATATGTATGTACGCAAGTATGGGTGTACAATATGTGTGTACGCAAGTGTGGGTGTACAATATCTGTGTACGAAAGTATGGGTGTACAATATGTGTGTACGCAAGTATGGGTGTACAATATGTATGTACGCAAGTATGGGTATACAATATCTATGTACGCAAGAATGTCATGCAAGGAGTCATATCCTGATGAAACAATCCTACTGTGTAGTGACATGGCAATTATCGATGATGAAGTGTGTGAGCCGAAAAGCAGGTGTACGTGGAGCATATGCATCATCGATAATGGTGCTGGTGTCCTGACAGCATGGGTTTAATATAACATAAATCACAAGTATATAAGCATACAATGCGCTAATAACAACATGAATATATAGAAATGGAAGATAAATGCAACAATAAGGAATCTACATTAGTTATAGGAGTCATACAGTTTGTCATTTGAAATCATACGAATCGTGGTGTTTGGTAAAATAGGGCTACGGTGTTTTTTAAGAAAAAAGGGTACGCCATTTGAAATATCCGTAGAATCCCTTGGCATGTCTTTAAAATACTCACGATTCGTTAGTTTTGAAATAGGTATGACTCAAGTCTAGTCTAGCATCTACTAGTAACTACAGGACTAAACTAACAGGCTAATCAAAAAAGGTAAAGAAACCACCTAAATCTAAGTCAATATATATAACATATAATAGTCGGTGATCCCGCCTCAATAGTATCACATACGATACAATATATAATATGACATTCTCGAGTCAAGAGTGCGGATCTATCATCAAATTATACTAGGATTTAACCATGAACTTCTAAAGTCTATCTAGATAATCATCTAATCTTACAATAAACATACTTATATATACATAGGTATACATATTCGTATACTACACTACGAACTGCGGGGATGCTATATGCCATCCACCCGACTTCCCCCGTAGATATATTTCTACTCATCTTGATCTTCGCTAGTCGATGCCGATGTCGCCACGTGTTAGCTTGTCGTCTCGAGGTCCTCGTGAGGGTACCTACATATCATAATACATCGTAGCGTATTAAAATCCGACTCATAACCAAAACGACACACGAATCTCATATAGGTCAAACCTATGGTTCGCTCATGCAAAAGAACCAAAAAAACCTCGACATCGGCGTACAAACGCCGATTGATCGAGAAAAACCAAACGTACAAATCGTGGTTTCACAACTCACTAAAAGTTATAAGAAATAGGGTGCAAATCATCAAACCTTAAAATTAATCAAATCGATTTATTTCCAAAAAGCCTAATAAGCGGTCATTAACCGTTTTAGTACAAAACTTGATATTTAAACAAAACTAGTAGCCACAATATACTCTAAATATCCTAACTAGATCATATAAACCATTTCTATAATTAATCCCATCAATTTTCATTAAACCCAAAATTCTAGTTTTCAAAATTATCCAATTTTAACAATTTCAAAGTAATAAGGCACAAAACAACAACTAACCTAGGTTTTGCATGATCTAAAATGTTAAACTACAATTTATAATGTTAATGATGTGATGAAACCATATCTAGATTTTAATCACAATTATTTAGTTAATTTCTAAAAACCTAGTTTGCTAAAAATTCTAAATTTGGACATTTTAAAAGTTACAATTAACAATAAGCAACAAGATTAAGTTTTGCATAGCTTAACATCTTAATCTACTCATTAAAACTATAATCTAATGATAAAAACCCTCACTTTATCACAAACCATTTTTCTTGAATTTTCAAGTTTGAAATTAGAGTTATAATAATATCTAATTAAAATTAGATTTTAAACATACAATTAACAAGTAACAAATTTGGATGAAACTTTATACCTCAATATCAAGAGATCAAACATACAAATCATAGCCTCCAAAGTGCCAAGTTTTCTCAAAGATCCATACTAGATAGGCCAAAGAATAACGGGTAGAGAATAGATTTGGAATTTGTGAGGTTTTTGTTGGATTTTTTATGCAAAATTTGATGGATTTTAGTGGCAAATGAAGGGGGATTTTGGGGAGGGTTGAGGCAGAAATGGGGAGGGGAGGGACTCGGCTGGAATTGGGGATGAGGGGAGAGAGAAAATGGGGGTGGGTGTGAAAGTCAAACAAAGCCCATTCCATATATATCTGATTCCATACTACTTCATTATCCTTTCTTTAATTTATTAGTTTTCTTTTATTTTGGTTGCAAGGAAATACATGTTGAAAGGTAAGAAAGGGGGCTGCAGAACATGGCTAGGCCATTAAAGGAATGGGAGGGGTGTGTGGGTTTTGTGTATAGAAATTTCTAGGTTAGACAACCCTTCAAGTCTCATTTAATGCACTTTTCTTTAATTCTTTAATTTTTCTAATTTACCTCATCCAATAATTTTCTAGAATTATGAAGACCAAATAAGAAAAAGAGAACATATTATGACTTATTATATAGTTGTCACGGCTCACTAATGAATGATTAACACATTCCAATTTGTAATTATTCCTAATTAAATGTATTAGTGACGGCTTTAAATAATTTTTAAAACAATTAATTTTCGAAAATATTTCAGTCAACTAGAAATTTTACAAGTGACTCATTAAACACCAAATACTAGCAATTACATAGCCAGAATAGGTATATTTGATTTTATGATGAAAGATAATTATATCTTTATTTTTACGGAAAACAACCGTTATTTTACCAATTCTCTGAAATTTCACCTAAACGATTTTCAAAATGTTACACTGCTCGGCGCATCCCCAGCGGGCATCCTCCTGCCCATCAGACGCTGAGGATCTCAAGCCCTCATCATGAGGTCGCCGAGTTCCTTCCTGCTCGGCGCATCCTCAGCGGGTATCCTCCTGCCTATCAGACGCTGAGGAACTGATGCCCTCTTCGCGAGGCCGCCGCGTCCCTTCCTGCTCGGCGCATCCCCAGCGGGAAACTTCCTACCCTACAAAGACATGGATCCAAAACCCGCCGAATAAACTCATACTCGATGCGCGACAACAAGAACGACGTGTCGTCCCCGAACAATCCACCACAAGGAATTACCAGCGCCAAGCCGCACAGAGAGAACCAAGCAGTCCACTCTCGACCCGACCCACAAAATAGATCGGAACGAGAGTGGGGGGCTAATAATGATGCTCAATAACGGTAATTCCCTAGATCGTGACACGTGGCGGATGACGTGTAACATGCGTAAACCAGTTAGGCCCCTGAGGGCCACGGAGGGGGAACCAGTGTGCTACTGTGGGGGCTTTCCCTCAAACCCTGTCTCCGAAGTTGCACCCCACTCCTTACCCCCGAGCACCTCAGCAGCCAAGCCAAGTGTCCCTTTGCTCTACTCCGAGCTTGACAAGCCCGAGCCTCTTCGGCCTTCCCGGCTCGTCTTCAGGCTACCGCACAACCAAGATACCTTGGCCTCACAGCTCGTTCCTGAGCTACCGCAGAAACAAGATGCCTCGGCTCTCCCGCTCGTCCGATGAGCTCTCCCGCCGAGGTCATCTTCCTCGGTCCATCGACCGACCAACGGCACCGCTCACAGGCGCAACCGCCATCCCGCGAATCTCGCCATGCGCGAGATCTCCGCCGGCCATATCTCACGTACCACGCCATCCCGATCCCCCATTAACGAGTCTGTCTCTCCATTAATGGGAGGTCCCGCTCATCACGTGGACGTGACGTCGTGAGCGTAATGGCCGGCGTGATTCTCGCGCCTGCTGTACCTGCTGCCACCACTATTTAAACCCCTCTTTCAGACGATCAAGGTAAGCCAATTCTAATCCTCTAAGTCGTTACTCTGCTCGGATTACCCCACTAACTTGATCGTCGGAGGGTCCTCGGTGGTCCAACCCCCCCGGGACTTCCTTGCAGGTAGCTCAGCTCAACAACTCCAAACCCATTGAGATCCACACACTTCAGGAGTCTGTCTCCAGATCAAATCTCAGCCACTCATCGCCGCCATCGGCGGATGAACGGGAAGCAACATCTGAAGGAGATTCCACCCTCCGTCAGATCCCTTCGAGGATCACCATGCAGTACGGATTATAGAGTAACAGATGATATCAAAACTGTTGTTAAACTGTTGTTATATGATAAAATATACCTAAAACAATTTATGAAAAAAGAGATAAAACAAAATTAATATAATGAAAGAGAAATCTCTAAACTATATTTATCTCAAAAGCTATTTTGTCTAATAATCTTTCTCTGTCAAATAATCTCTCTCTTAATTACAAACTTAATCTGAGTTAGGAGTCTTTAAATAGCTAATGCGTGATAAAACTAAATCTTCTCAAACTAATTTTAAAATTATCTCTAATTAACTCAATCTAATTTAAATATAACCATTTAAATTTAAAACTTAAATTTAACTTAATATAAGAATTGAATTATAATTTCCAACAAAAACATTCTGATCATATTTAAAGCGGACTAAATAAAATATCATTGTACCAAAAGTCTGAATTTCGATCCCCAAATGATTCTGTATTGTTAGAGTAGGCATGATATTTCTCTTCATACAAGTTTGAAGATTGTAAGATGGTTTGGTCAAAATTGACGCAATATACATTTTCCATTTGGAATTTATATCGTTATTTCAGGTGGGGTGACATCTATGGAGCCATTCCTGAAGAAATTCTTTCCTGAAGTCTACACAAAGATGAAAAGCGCAAATGTGAGCAACTATTGCAAGTTTAACAGCCAGCTGTTGACGTCGTTCACCTCGTCATTGTACCTCGCCGGACTTGTGGCCTCGTTCTTCGCGTCGCCGGTCACGAGGGCCTTTGGCCGCAAGGCGTCAATGCTAGCCGGCGGGGTGGCGTTTATGGCCGGCGGGGTCTTAGGAGGGGCCGCAGTTAATGTGTACATGCTTATTTTGGGGAGGATCTTGCTTGGTGTTGGTCTTGGATTTGCTAACCAGGTTTATTATTATTATTATTATTATTATTATTTCTTTCATTTTCTTCTTACCTTTCTAGCAATTTTTAAACTAAAAAATTACATATCATATTGGGTTCCAATAAATTACTTTTAACTATAATCAACTTTTATTATGAAATGCATTGATGTTAAAATTTGCTTTAAAAGCCGATTGCATGTATATTTGCAGGTCAAGTTCAGAGATATATTCATATATTCATAGCACTACCTTATCATCATTATGAACCAAAGTTTTCTCTATCAAATTTCATGAACATACTTATTAAATTTATATATATTCACGAACGAGGGGATGGATTATATTTATTTATATGAGTGTACACGGGTTTTTGATATAAGTGGATTCCATCAATAAGACTCAAGCTTGAAGTTTGTCTTATCTTATATCTTATATCCATGCACCTCTAATATTTTTTTCCAGTGTGACAATGTTATCTATATATCTCAACAATACTAATAAAATTTTGTAATTGGGTGTCAACTTGATCACCATCCTATGTTAATAAATTTGCTGCTGAAAAAAAATAACCAATAAACTATGACAGGAAAACATTTAAAAAATAATTTCATTTAAAAATAAAACACAGAGTTGATACAGAACTTTATTACAAGAAAAATTCATGAGCATGCTATCGTTCTCATTGCATACCTGATAGTATAATAGAGGATGTAGAGTACAAATGAATATTTGACATTTATAGAACTGTCAATGTGTAAAACTTCTTATCATGCCATTTTATACTTTGTTATTTTATACTATGCAGAGATATTCCTGAAATATGTTGCATTTACTTACAATAACAACACTCTAATAAATATAAGAGGTTGAGGGACCTATAAGGACCCTGTAGGTCTGGACGACGTGCTGAAACCCTACAAGTTTGGGTCTGTAGTGGCCTGACCAGGGTCACTGCGGGCCTCAGGATTTTTTGCAACTAAACCCTGGAGCCTGCAGTGGCCTAGGTTAAGCCATTGCAGACCCGGACCTACGGGGTCCGCAGTCCCCTTTTGGCCTAGATATAATGTATGCTCATTTTCTTTTGTTTCAGGCAGTTCCATTATACCTGTCAGAAATGGCACCACCACAACACAGAGGCACGATCAGCAACGGTTTCTCTACCTGCATCAGTATCGGTTACATCTCCGCAACCCTTGCCAATTACGAAACGGAAAAGATACACGGAGATTTAGGCTGGAGAATCTCTTTAGTCCTAGCAACAGTGCCGGCTATTCTTCTGACTCTCGCTGCGGTTTTTCTCCCTGAGACCCCCAACAGTCTCATTCAACGGGGCGAGGATCTTGAGAAGGTAACCGCATTGCTTCGAAAGATGAGAGGAACGACGGACGTCGACAAAGAGTTGCAAGATCTTATCGTAGCGGGCAATGTATCGAAGAGTGTTGAGAGCCCATTCCGTACGATTTTCCAGAGGGAATATCGGCCTCTGCTCCTAATGGCTATCCTAATCCCATTCTTCCAACAGGTCTTATCGGTCGCAGCTGCGTTCATTTTTTTCGCCCTTGAATCCAAAATGCTAATGAATTTCCCTCCATTTTCTTTACAGGTAACAGGCATCAATGTAATAACCTTCTACGCACCCGTCTTGTTCCGGAGCATCGGACTCAAAGAGAGCGCCTCCCTCATGTCAGCGGTAATGACTGGGGCAACCGGCCTCATCTCCAACTTCATCTCAATGGCACTCATCGACAAACTCGGAAGACGGACCTTATTCATCATCGGAGGGATTCAAATGCTCGTCTCGCAACTAATCATCGGAGCGATCCTCGAATCCAGGCTCAAAGATCAAGGCGGGGTCAACAAAGCCGACGGGTACTTAGTTCTGACCTTGATCGGCATTTACGTTGCGGGTTTCGGGTGGTCATGGGGGCCGTTAGGGTGGATTGTCCCGAGCGAGATCTTCCCTCTAGAGATTCGATCGGCAGGGCAGAGCATCAACTTGATCGTCAGCTTCTTCTTCATTTTCGCCATCGGGCAGACTTTCCTCGCGATGCTTTGCCAATTCAAGTACGGGATTTTCTACTTCTTCGGCGGTTGGGTCTTCGTCATGACCGCGCTCGTCTATCTGTTCCTTCCAGAGACGGCTAATGTGCCTATCGAGCAGATGGCGCAGGTCTGGAGGGGGCATTGGTTCTGGAAGAGGTTTGTACATGTCAGAGACGAAACCAAGGTTGAATTGGCAGATGCAACAGTTGATAAAAGATTCTGAAAATGCTTTCTAGCATGCAAGTCAGCATCAGTATTGGTCTTCATTGTTGGTGACTGATTGTTTCCTGAAAATTTGTGGAAATGGCAATCATTGTCGCTGTATTGATAGAAAGTAATATAAGAGAAGGGGAAATGGCGCTCGTCTATCGTGTGTGTGTTTTTATTTTATTTTTGGTTGTCCGTGGATTGTATACGGAGACTAATTTGTGTTGTCGTCCGTAGGGCGTGGATTAGTCCAAATCCGTATATCTTTGATTTGGGTTTGTGTTGATTTAAGGATCGTTAATCTGTTTTGAGATTAAGATTGACTTAAATGTATACGAGCAATTGGGGGCTCGATTGGTTTTTGTTAAGGATACGTTAGTCCAATTTGAAACTAAGATCTACTTAAGAGGGTGTTAGGATCATTTTTGTTTCAGATCCAACAAGAGAGCATTTGGGCTCTGTTGTTTTAGTTTAAAGATGTTTCGGTCCCTTATCGCCATTTTGGAGACGAAGTTGTAGTTTGAGGACATTTCGGTCTGTTGATCACCATTTTGGAGGTGAGGTTTTAGTTTAAGCACGTTACGGTCCGTTGATCACCATTTGGAGGTGAGAGTTTAGTTTAAGGATATCACGGTCCGTTGATCACCATTTGGAGGGTGAAAGTTTAGTTTAAGGACGTTACGGTCCGTTGTTGTCATTTTGGAGGCAACGGTTAGTTTAAGAACGTTTCGGTCCGTTGTTAGTTTAAGAACGTTTCGGTCCGTTGTTAGTTTAAGAACGTTTCGGTCCGTTGTTACCATTTGAAGGCAATAGTTAGTTTAAGGACGTTTCGGTCCGTTATTAGTTTAAATACGTTTTGGTCCGTTGTCCATCTTGCGTACACGTGTATTTGTTACGTGACGGGATTAGTGACAAGGATATAGGATGCATCCAGTCTGGGATGTGATTTGGTTTGGGACGTGCACGCCAATTTGGGAAGTGCACCAGAAAGCAGTTGGTTGTTGGGACCCGCCACCTCTCTAAATACGTTGAGAAATTATAACGATATTTATCAGAGGTGTAGAGAGATGTACCCTTGAACCAATTCCCGTGTTGGAGGGAAAAGATCGTGGTGGATCATCTAAGAATCATTAGTCATTTTTTGAGACTAAGATTAACTTAGGAGATGTAGGATGAACATCATTTTGGATATCATCAGTTGAAAGATCATTAGTCATGTTTGGGACTAAGATCAATTTGGGAAATGATGAGCAGAGAGAGGTTTTGACCTTAGAAGAACTTAGTCAATTTAGGCTAGATCTGGGTCTCCATAATTACCCAACAGTGCTAAGTGATGAGGCATACAATGCTTACGTGCATTTCATGTGGGCACTGGAGTAGTGTTAAACACTATAGTTCTATAGCGCTCACGTGACACACGTGAGGCGTCGGATTAGTGTTAAACACTAGGGTTGTGTGGCGCTTACGTGAGGCACCCAAATAGGGGCACTGCCCATTTATTTCCCTCCTTTTTATATAAGTGCTGAGCACTTGATTCTTGTGGCGATCACATGTGAAACACGTGAGGCGTCCCAAAGTTGGGTTTTGCCTTTTGACTTTATTGCCTCTTCCTTTATATAAGTGCTAAGCACTTAGTTCTCATAGCGCTCACGTGCAAACAATCTTTTCGTATTTTCCTTTACCTGGTGTTTCAAGGAAACAAGACTTTTCTTTGAGAATTAAATTCTATTGTTCTTCAAAAGCTCACTGTATATTTTTTTTTAAGTCTCTGGAGAGTTCTCTCTCTCTGCAGTCGTCTCTCCTTCATTTTTTTTAACTTGAAGTCTCAGGTTCTTTATATAATGGAGAGAAGTTTGTTAATTAGTTTTAGCAAATCTCTCATTGAGAGCACCAATTGTGTCATTGTTTCCCCCAATCAGTGCAAAACTCTGTTCAAATTTCAAATTTTGAAATGAAGCAGCGCTTTATTGCAGCGCCAAGTGCACTGCACCCCAAGCAGCGCACCGCGTGCAAAGCACGTGTGTGCTAGCGCTAAGAGCGCTACACTAGCGCGCCGCGTGTAAAGAACGTGTGCGCTAGCGCTAAGTGCGCTCCACTTTAAGCAGCACACCACGTGCAAAGCACGAGTGCGCTAGCGCTAGAACTAAATGTTCTCCACCGTTGGATCAAAGATCCAACGAACGTGATTAAAAATCATCAATTAACTAGAATAAAATTCTGTTGAGGAAACATTCCTCAGAATCTTTCCAAACAGGAAAGATTGTGCTTTGAAAATCAGAGCACCGTTGGATTAATGATCCAATGGTGATTAAAAATCACCAAAATTACAGAATAAATTCTGTATGGGGAAAGATTTCCCAATCTTGTTAAAAACAAGAAAATTGCCTTCTGTAAATCAGAAGCTCTTGGATCAAAGATCCAACAATAGGGAAATCCCCAAATCAATTGGAGAAAAGATCCCCTTAACCGATTGAACAGATCGGTTTGCCCTATATAAAGGCCCCAAGACTTCAAGTCTCATAGAGGGGAACCCCACTATAAACTTTGAGAAATCTCAGAAAGAAAAGCAAGCTCTCGGTAGAAGAAGAACTTTTCTTCAAGGTAAAAAAAACACAGAGATAAGAAAAATCTTATTAAAGAAGAAGAACATAATTCTTCTCACAGATCATAGATCTATAAGACTAAGGTCTTTTACAAAAAGAGATCATGAACATCTCATTATAAAAAAAGGGGGGAATAATTCAATTCTTTTTGGATCACAGATCCATAAAGGCAAAGCCTTTCAACAAATTAAGAGATTGAAACATCTCCTATAAAATAAGAACTTTGTTCTTAGAACCTTGAGACAAAGTCTCCTATAAACGGGAATTTATTTCTCAGATCATAAAACTGATCAGAAGCGCTTCTGCGCTCTGTGACTGGCGCACAGCGCCAAGCGCACCACGTGCTCCTCACGTGTGCACCACTTAACAAATAGCGTTTTGCGCTCATGGACTGGTGCTCAGCGCCAAGCGCATCACGTGCTCCTCACGTGTGCGCCACTTAACAAATAGCGCTTTGTGCTCATGGACTGACGCTCAGCGCCAAGTGCATCACGTGCTCCTCACGTGTGCGCTACTCAGCAGAAGCGCCTTAGCGCTCCAAATCCGGCGCACAGCGCCAAGCGCGCCACGTACTCCTCACGTGTACGCTACCCAGCAGAAGCGCTCTGCGTTCTTTGACTGGCGCAAAGCGCCAAGCGCGCCACGTGCTCCTCACGTGTGCGCTAAAAGAAAATAAATTGTTCTATAAATAAAGTCCAGAGCTATGATGAATGCTCGGCATTCAGTAAAAGACAAAAATATTATCAGAACTCAAATCAATGCTCAGCATTGTCAAATGTTTAACATTTTAACTGAGTGGGCCGAGCCTAAGTTGGCCATAAACCCCTCATTCAGATTAATTGAGCCCATATGCTCATAAATCTCAGATCTTAGTCCCAACTGGACTACAGATCTCCCAACCAAAATTGGTTCAAGGGTACATCTCTGCACTCCTCTGATATATGTCGTTGTAATCCTTCAACGTCTTCAGAGAGGTGACGGGTCCCGACAACCAAGCATACCTTGGACTGTGGGGTCCTTAAACCCATGGACTATGATGTCCTTAACCTCGGACTGTGGGGTCCTTAAACCCATGGACTATGATGTCCTTAACCTCGGACTGTGGGGTCCTTAAACCCATGGACTATGATATCCTTAACCTCGGACTGTGGGGTCCTTAAGCTCATGGACTATGATGTCCTTAACCTTGGACTGTGGGGTCCTTAAGCCCATGGACTATGATGTCCTTAACCTTGGACTGTGGGGTCCTTAAGCCCATGGACTATGATGTCCTTAACCTTGGACCGTAATGTCCTTAAACTAATAGACCGCAAAGTCCCTAAACTAAAACAATAGAGCCCAAATGCTCTTTTGTTGGATCTAAACGATCCCGTTAAGTTGATCTTATTCTAAAATTAGACTAACGTACCATTAACAAACGTTGAAGTTGATCTTAGTCTCAAATGAGAATAACGTATCCTTAAACCCAAACCCAAACCCAAATCTAAGAAGATACGGATTTGGACTAATCCACGCCTTACGGGCGACAACATAAATTAGTCTCCATGTACAATCCACGGGCAACCAAAAACAAAACAAACACCCACGACCCGAAGTAACCATCTGGAGAAGAAGAAAGTGGTTATCGCGATGCGGTAGCGTAATTAACTGCAGGGGCTTGCGCCTGCAGAGAAGAGCGTCCCCACAATCAAAAACCCATCAACGAGGAGGAATCTAACGAAGTCTACTATATCGGCCGCATCCGTTTAAACCTTCGATACATGGTGTCATAAATCAACTTGGCATCTTCGGAGAGGTGGACGGATAGCACCAAATAGCATCTGCCCTCGAAATTCAGGCCGGACGTCCCAAACGTCCCGGTCGCGTCTTTCGGCAGAGAACGGATTCTGGCACGCCCGGTGGGACCCCTTCCTCTTTCCACTCCACACTTCGTGTGTCGTGTTTTGCGAACGAATCGTGATTTGCTATGGTTGCTCCTAGATTCGAGGTACTAAGATTTAGTGTCTTGCTTCGTGCAGAATTCAAAAGATCAATGGCTTTCAACTGCATAAATTGCAACAACGGCAATAACTCTCACTCCGTCCCTGCTGGAGGAGTGACCTACGGGGTTCAGACGGCCTCCGTTTTTACAATGCCAGTGGACCAGGTAACGCAAGCCACCACAGGGCTATTCTTTAGGACCATGCTCCCACCCATAAGCTTCAACACACCACTGCCATCACAAGAAGCTAAGAAGAAGTCGGTCTTTCATCGGCTCACAACCACTGCAGCCCCTATTAACGGGTCGCCCAAACCAAGCGCCTCAGTCTTTAACAGATTAGGCCAAAGCTCCAATGGGCCTGTGAGAAGCCCGCGATACCGGAAGGAGTTATCCTGAAAAGGATAGCCATTCCTGCACCTGAAGTCGCCAAAGCGGCTTCCCCTGCTAAGGAGTCGGTCTTTGCAAGACTGACTGTTTCGGCTCCCTTTCCAAGCGAAATCGCTAAGGATGCTTCCCCTGCTCGGAAGTCTGCCTTCGACAGGCTGACCGTCCCTTCTCAACGAACGTCCGTCTTCAAGAGGCTGATACCGGCAGCACTAGACCCGAACGGGGGGCATGATGAAGTCACCCCTACAGCTGATCCAATACCGTCTGTAAGGCATGCTCGACGTCGCCATTGGCGCCAAGTGAGGAAGGCTGGGGGCAATTCCCTATCTGGACTGACTCCGCCGGCTCCAACGGTGGAAATTGATGCTGCTGTTCCAACTGGGAACAACTTTGAACCACTCAGGAGGGTCCGCAAGAACTCTCCAACTGCTGTGCTGAAAAGATCTCCTCCACCTATGGAGAACGTCACAAAGGTAAAGTTGGAGCATCCCCCTCAGTGGTTGTCCTCTAAAATTTACAAGGTCTGACGTCAAGTCCAAGGCTCGGTGATTGATCAAGATTACTCCCGCCGACCGAAGAAGCTAAAGGTTCGGCATGAGAAGGGCCACTTTGTCGTACCACAGAAGGGGTCGTCTACCTGGGTGCCCGCTGCAACGGCCCCCTCAACTTCACCAGTCCATAAAAAAAGAAAGCCGGAGAAGATCCCATGTCTGTGACAAATGTCAAGGGCACTGAGCCTAAACGCCCTAAGTCTGGGGGCATGGTGGTGCATACCGTCTATATGGCATCCGGAAAAGAGGATAGCCGTATCTCCACAGGTCATCAACCGCTTACGCGATCAGTGACTAAGGCTCAGGAGCAACAACAACAAAAGCTCCAAAAGATGCTAACAGCCATGGCCGCACTTACGGGACCAAAAGCAAGCCCAGAGACGTCCTCAGAACAGCGTCGTGAGCAGGAAACTGATGCTGAATTCTTTCGGAGAATGCTTGAGAAAAAGGACAAAGAGGCCGCGGAACAAGCGGCCAACATAAAATAAATGACCCTTCTATTCCAAGACATGGTCGGGATGATGTTATAGCCGGATCCTCTAGCTGAAGATCCTCCGATTATCCTCGAAGACGACCGAGCGGAGACGTCAAACCCTCTCCTGGCTTGTTCAGCGGCCAAAAAGGAGACCATCTTAAAAGCCGCCCTGGATGATTACATCGCTCAACAGATACGAGTTCATCAGGCAAATGAAGCGGCTGGGAAAATTGTTAAGACTGTACGACCCTATCCGGGTTGGTACGACCAAATAAAGTACCCGCCGGAATACACGATCTCCAAATTCCACGTATATAAGGGGACGGGGAATCCACACCAGCACGTTGCTCAATTCATGGCTCTGTGTGGCAACACCTGAGGTGACGATAAGCTACTGCTTCGCCAATTCGTTGGCAGCTTGTCAGAGACAGCATTTGAGTGGTATTCCGAGCTCCCGAATGACTCTTGTTCCCCTCCGAATGGCGGCCGACGACGCTGGGACGTCTTGCCTGTGATTCGGGGCAGATGCTATTTGGTTTTATCCGTTCACCTCTCCGAAGATGCCAAGTTGATTTATGGCAACGTGCATCGGAGGTTTAGATGGATGCGGCCGATGTAGCAGACTTCGTCAGATTCCCCCTCACTTGATTGTGGGGACGCTCTTCCCTGCAGGCGCAAGCCCCTGCAGTTAATTACGCTACCGCATCGCGGTAACCACTTTCTCCTTCTCCAGAATTTCACTTCGTGTCGTGTATATTTGTTTTGTTTGTGGTTGCCCGTGGATTGTATACGGAGACTGAGTAATGTCGTCGCCCGTAGGACGTGGATTAGTCCAAATCCGTATTTACTTAGATTTGGGTTTGGTATTTTTAGTTTAAGGATACATTAGCCGTATTGAGGCTAAGATCGACTTAAACATTCGTTAAGGATACGTTAGTCCTGTTTGAGACTAAGATCAACTTAACGTGGTGATCCGTTTAATATATGGCCGTCAAGACTCATCACCTCTCTGATGTCGTTGAAGGATTACAACGATAGGTGTCAGAGGAGTTCAGAGATGTACCCTCGAACCAGAGTTGATTAGGAGTTTTATAGTCCATTTGAATGTTTAAGGATACGTTAGCCGTGTTTGGGGCTAAGATCAACTTAAACGGGACCGTTTAGATCCGGCAAAAGAGTGTTTGGAGACTCTATTGTTCCAGTTTAGAGACGTGGTGGTCCATATTTCAGTTTAAGGATGTGGTGGTCCATCGCCAGTTTAGGGACGTGGTGGTCCATTTTCCAGTTTAGGGACGTGGTGGTCTATTTTCCAGTTTAGGGACGTTGTGGTCTATTTTCCAGTTTAGGGACGCGGTGATCCATCATTAGTTTAAGGACGTTTCGGTCCGATATTAGTTTAAGGACGTTTCGGTCCACGAGTTTAAGGACCCCGCAGTCCATATTGATGTGTGTGGTCGTCGGGACCCGTCACCTCTCTGACGTCGTTGAAGGATTACAACGATAAGTGTCAGAGGAGCTCGGAGATGTACCCTCGAACCGGATATTGATTTAAGAGAGCAGTTTTGCTCAGTCAATTTAATTTAAGGACTTACGGCCAAAATTGGGCTAAGTCCAGTTGAAAATGTTCACATTTTGTTTGCATTTGGCCTGTTAGGCCTTTGTTTGGGCTTTCCCCTTTACAATAATGCATAGCATTATTTCAGGACATTTATGCCTATTTTGACTGGGCTCTGCCCTTTTTATTATAATGCAGAGCATTTGTTTTGGTCCATTGGACCTCTCAATTGGGCTCTGCCCTTTAAATAATGCATAGCATTATGTGCAGTACTTTTATTTGGTCCATTAGACCTTTGATTGGGCTCTGCCCTTTAATAATGCATTGCATTTAATACTCTAACAGTGCCCCGCATGGCTTGTCAGGTGCTTTGCGAAATTAAAGAACGCAAGCGCTCGTAGAGGTGACACGTGTCACGTTCTGATGAGCGCAAGCGCAACAGCGCAGTGCGCTGCGTCAGTGCGCTACGCTGTTGCACTGCTGACACGTGGCGCTTCCTGGCGGCTTGCGCAATAGTGCAGTTTTGGTAAGTGCTGGGCACTGTTCTTATTCTTTTGGATCAATTTTAGATCAAAGAAAACAAGTTTTTTCTTGTTTTTTAAAGAACCAGTGGTTCATGAAAAGTGCAAGGCACTGTTATCTTGAGAATCTTTTAGATTTAGAACCAATGGTTCATAAAAAGAAGTGCAAGGCACTGCTTATTATTTATTTTCTTTTCCTTAGAGATCCTTGATCTTGTTATCAGATCAATGATCTATTCATAAGAGAATTCTCTTTTTCTAAAGGTTTTTTCCTTTTTCTTTGTTCTTGAGGATTCCTCTTCAATTCTTCAAAGTCTTCTCTGTTTAATTTTTCACAAAATGTTGATGATTTGAATTGAGGTTTAGGGTCCTTTTTATAGTGCCCATAAATTAGTTAAATTTGTTAAGGAGATCTTTCTCTGAGTGATTTGGGGAATTTTCCCCACCGTTGGATCTTTGATCCAAGGGCCTCTGTTTTACAGAAGAAAATCTTCTTGTTTTAACAAGAACAGAAAAGATTTCTTTAAAATCTCAATTCTGTTTTGCGCAAACGCCCCGGCGCTTGACACGTGTCGCGCGGCGCTTGACACGTGTCGCGTAGCGCTTGCGCAGCTGTGCTTGCGCAACTACGCAGACACGTGTCGTGCAGCGCAGCGCTTGCGCAGCGCTTGCGCAGCTGTGCTTGCGCAGCGCTTGCGCAGCTGTGCTTGCGCAGTTGTGCTTGCGCAACTGCACAGACACGCGTCGTGCAGCGCAGCGCTTGCGCAGCTGTGCGTGCGCAGCTGCGCAGACACGCGTCGTGTAGTGCAGCGCTTGCGCGGCTGTGCTTACGCAACTGCGCAGACTCGTGTCGTGCAGCGCAGCTCTTGCGCAACTGAAGCGTTGCTTCCTTTACTTTTTGTCTTAAAAGAGCCTTGCTCTGATTGGACGCACTGCTTCGGGCGCTGTGCTGACGCATCAACTTCTGACACGTGGCGCATTGCGCGCAGCGCATGGGATTTGAAGCGTTGCTTCAAAATTTGAATTTTTTGAAATTCAAACAGAGCCTTGCTCTGATTGGGGGAAACAAATGCCCCCCCACCGTTGCGCTCACGTGGTGCGCACGTGAGTGCAGCGGTGGTAAGATCCCAGCCTTTTGATCAACTGATAAGTTGAAGGGGCGCAGGCGTCTATAAATAGGACCCTTGGTCCTTAGAAAATTCTTTACAACTTTCAAGAATTTTGATTCTCAGAGCCTTGCTCTTGCTTAAGAACTTTCAAAGCCTTGCTCTTGTTCTTTCCCCAAGAACTTCAAAGTTCAGAACTTAGAATCACTCTAGGTAATTTAAATTAAATTTAATTTAATTAACAGAGCCTTGCTCTTATAGATCTTTGATCTAAAGAAAACCCCTTTAGGGTTTCTTCAACAGAGCCTTGCTCTCAAAAACTTACAGATCTACAGAGATCTTGTCCATGGGTTTTAACCCATGAACAGAGCTTTGCTCTTGGATCAAATGTAGATCTTTTTAGCTATGAAAAATGAAGAATTTTTTTTTTATAAGTTTTCATGGATTTTTCAAGATTCCAAAATTTTAATTCTTTTAAGTGTTAAAAAAAATTTGATGGATCTTTCCATTATTACCACAGAGCTATGCTCTTTTGAGAAATCTTGTTCCCCTGAGACCAGAGCTTGATAAATGTCACTCTGTGACAGAGCTTTGCTCTAAAAGAGGAGATTTTCTCCTTGTCTCTAGGGATTTCCCATCAATGAGGATATTCTCTTGGGGATCTTTTTCATTAATTGACAGTCTCATCTAATGATGGGATTGTCTTATTAAATGATGCATTGCCATCCAGATTTTTTGGGTCCCCTTTTTGTCCCCTACCCACTGCATTGCAGTGTAGTATAAAATTTTAAAATACCAAGCATTGGAATACTGACGGCTATTTTTGTCTTTCTACAGGAAACATGTCTGCCAACCTGTCTTTCCCATTTGTTCGCTCGGAGGGAGGGTTTCCCCATGCACCAGTGGACCGGGTGGCGCTCGCTCTCATTAAGGATCATGACCCCGAGCACAAAAATCTTCACTTGTGGGAAAAGTGGTACAATGAAATCATCCAGGGTCATCGCAGTTTCAGTTTTGCCCCGCCGTCTGAGCCCATAACTTCAATCCCCTATGCGGACGAACCCCCGGTGAAGTATGCCGCGGAGGTTAAAAATTGGAACTCAGATGACCTCCTTCAACCCGCAATTGGTGCTATTCCCGTGCAGCCGTCGCCGGCAATAGATATTTTAAGGAGGCGAATCTGTCAGGGTGAAGCACGCCCTTGGGGACAGGCCTACAATATTGGATTGGTGCCGCGAACGCCCTCCGGATACTTGCAGTGGGCCCGATACATCTTATCGGCTAAAAGGACCCATCTGATGAAGATCGGTTTGTATTCGGCCATCTACGTTTCGCTCTTCGAATATCCTTCCCCTCCAACGTGGTGGATTAAAACTTTTATCGAGCAATGGAATATCCCCACCCACACTTTCTTGATGACGGATAGGGAGGTCTCTATTTCTTTGGAGGAGTTTGCTGAACTCTCGGGTCTGCCGATGAGGGGGGAGCATTACGAGGAGTTGCTCCCTCCTGACGAATACGTCTTTCCTACCAAGCCGCTGGTGTTTGACCTGACTCCGGAGAACGCCGTTCAGCATCAGTATCCAGGCTTGATGAAAGTGTTGGAGATCTATAAAGGACTCCATTTGGAATCGGGCGACCGGGGCATCAGTTTCGCAGATTTTATTGCCCGCTTCGTTCGCCCGGAGTTCCTATCGGAGCAGGGCGAGAAGTTCGCCCGGCTCGACGACCCTTTTGGATTCGGTTTGGATCGCCGACCCACATCGGAGGATGACCACCAAGACTTTTACCTCCCCAGTGCTGCTGCCGTCCCTTTTTCAGAAATTGTCGTCCCGGGCTTGGATGAGGAGACTTTTTTTATAGGGTTCCTGGGCTTGTGGCTGTGCAGCTTTGCGCTCCCTATGCACCCGCGCCACATGCGGCCCTCCGTCTTTTACCCAGCGCATCGAATGGTGGCTGGTTTGCAGTTATCGGTAGGAATCGCCGGGCTGGCTTACCTTTATAATGGACTTAGCGTAGCGGCGAACGCTAGTGAGCCTGGGGTGCAGCCCGCTAACTTCCCGATGCACTATTTCACCTCCTGGATGGAGATGCACGTGCAAGGGGTGTTCGGCGCCCATAAGATTCCTCCGTTCTTTGAGAAATGCAGACTCCCGAGAGTCATGTGGTTGTTCGGCGCTTCAATCGTGGTTGCACCCCCGCGGGAGTCTAGGAGGCTGCTCCTTCGTCCACGTCTGGTCGGAGCGAAGGTTTCCTTTGTGGATAAGGTCATAACAATAGGCTCAAAGACCACCAAGTCAGTAGTGTCGCTACGCGATGATTTTAAAGATGGGGCTTCCATATTGAAGGCTCGGGAAATCCTCCATCTCTATTCCATTCGGCCGGGCTACTTGGTGTTCAGGCAGAGTGAGACTGCACTCTTTATGAGGTACAACCCGCACCGGTTTGCTCAGCAATCGAGCTACAACCAAGGGGTCCCGATGGAAGCTTTCTTGGAAAAGCTCGTGGTTAGCCGAGAGGGGATAAAGAATGCAATGCACCATTTCACACGGCTTAACACGGGTTCCTATTTCTTTATCAGCGAACCCAGCTGTGTCCCTAAGATGCTCAATACGTACGTGGCTTGGTATGCGCATGCGATGGGCCCAGTTATCTTAACGGAAAAGCGCATGCTGGTTGACCGTAGGGGAGCGCCTCCTGGCAGTGATCGCAAGGCCCCCTTGAAGCCAAGGATTCCGGTCATTCCTCCGCTAAAAGATGCCGGAGTCGATCGACCACGCGTGTTGAGCCCCCCGCGTGGATTCCCGCTGCCTGCTATGGTGAATGCACCACCGGCGCCCCGTGCTCCCATGAAGACGGTTAATGTAATATCGCCAGAGTCCGGCGCAGGAGCGGATATCGGGACCCGCCGCCCCAAGATGCCAGCCAAGCGCAAATCAATTCCAGGTGCATCTAGAGCTGGCGGGCAAAAGAAGAAGAAGTCGATCCTTTCCCTCGACGCGATCCTCAGTTTAGAACCTGAGGCCCCTCTCACCGAAGGAATAAGTGAATATGGAAGCAATAAGGGCTTCTTGGTAGACCCCGCAGACACCAATTTGGCGGCCGCTATTGCAGCTTCTGAGCGATCAGCAAGGCTTGAAGCTATGTTAAGCAAACTCGCTGAGTCGGGTAACCATTAGCTGCTTTCTTCGTCACTTTATCGCATTTTTTATCATTATTTTTAACTAATACTTTCCCCCATTTTCAACAGGTGTCTCTACCGAAGAAGCTATTGCTGCCTCTTTGAAAACCTTCCAAAAGGAGGAGGAGAAACGCGCTCTAGCGGGCGTTGGTACGTCCCGTCCCCTTTTCTTTTATAAGAAAAATTTGTTATCTCTTCTGATGGTCAACCTAACCTTCTTCCTTTGTTTCTTTGCAGGGGCTATACCGGTTGACGCGGGGATCCTCCCCAAGCCTGTTACTGAAGTCCCGGTCTCGTCGGGGCTGCTGCAAGTGCCTCGACTTGACAAAACGACGAAAGATGCCTTGAAAAATTTGGAAGCATCCCTATTCACGGACAAAGACGCCTCAATTAAAGAGGCTCTGGTGGAATCCGTCTCAACGGCTCGGGAGGAAAGGAAGCGATTGAGACGTGAAGCAAAGGCGCGCAGTGCTGCTTTGGCCACGGGAGCGGGCCCTAGCACTATCCCTCGTGCTGATACTCCTTCCGAAGAGGCCCCTGTCGCCCTATTTACTGCTCGCAGGAAAGTGGCGCGCGCGGTTCGGAGTGCAAATGATAAATCCTCTTCAGGTAACATTTCTTTCAGAATCTTGTTGTAAGCATTATAAAGCCATCGGTTTTTATGTATTCTATCCTGCAGGGCCAAGTCCGACTGAGGGGGAAGCGGAGACCGTTGAACCCAGGGAAACAAAAGAGGCGGCACCTGCCGAACCCGAGCTGACGGTGGGCAACGTCGTTGGGGCTACGGAGCCTGAAACAGAGGTTGAGGGATCTGCAGCCGAGAGGGTCATTGATGCTGAGCCTGAAGTGGCGGCAGATGAAATGATCATTATAACCGAGCCAAGGGTAGTGGTGGGCGAGGTGCTTGAGGCTGGCGACCTCGTGGTGACGGTGGATGAGCCGATGGAGACGGCGGAGCCCGAAGAAGTAGCGGGTGAGATGGGCACGACTCTTGGGGAAGAGTCAGCCGCTTCGTTCCAAGAGTCCGGCAACGCTCCAATCATTGCCATCCCCGCCTACGATCTTCTGTCGTCTCCTGGTCGCGCAAGCACGACGACGGTCCCTATCGGGTTAGGTGATGAGGTCACGGGCGGTGGCCTCATGTCAATGGAGGAGGGAGTCGCCTCCTTTTCATCCGGCAGCTCATCAGGTAAATCCCAAGCTGCTGCCTTTCTTTACCTTACAATCCTTTCTGACAAGTTCACCTTTTTCGTAACGCAGGTGCAGCCGATGCCGATGCCCCACTGCTTGAGGGAGCGCTTTCAACGACTGCTTTGGCGGTGGTCACCTCTCAACCCTCTCTCATACCATCTAAGATGGTGGAAGGTATGGGTTTACAATTTATTAATCCTATCCTTCAGACGTATAATTTGTGTACTAAAGTCGTATTGTTGTGTCTTTTCAGGAATGCTCTTTGATCATCTATATCAAGTGTTGCTCCCATACTTCTCCTTCCCATCTAAACTCGCTTCTCCCTCTGGCGGTGCTGGTGAGTATAGTTCCCGACTGATACCTTTCCTTTTTGGTGATGGAATTATTTCTAACTCTTTCTTGTCCTGACTGCAGTGTTACAAATCGAAGGGGGAGAAGAAAGATCGGTCGCGCCACCGGCCCTTCCGGCCTTGCCACCTGCTTCAACCGGTATAGTAAACTATCTTATCAATGACTTTTTCCATATCTATTGAATCATCATTTAATCGCATTTTGTCTTTTCAGCCGTCGTTCCGGCTCCGGTCCCTCTTGAGTCTCGCGTCCTTTCACCGGCAGGCCCCTTCTTGAAACGTCCATCTTCAAAGGGTGCCGTGATGAGTTTGGGCATGCTGAGCGGGTATATCGAAGAGCTTAACGTGGACGCTCTCCCCTCTGCCCCAGATTTCGCTGTGGAGGTTAACCCAATGTTGGCGGCGCTCGTAAACTTTCACAACGAAGGCGTCGTCGAATCTTGGGTTAACCACTGCAGGGAGATCGAGGCCTGCCTACATCGGTTGGAGTCGACGCGTCCTTCCCCTGAAGTTTTGGCCATAAGCACCCAACGGACAGCCTGGCTCGAGCAAAGCACTTCTTATTTCCGCCATTTGGAGCAAGAAGCAGCTTTACGGTTGAAGGAACGTCAGGAGTCCTCAAGCGCAACTGCTCGCCTGCGCGCTGAAGTTAGGACGAATGCTGCCGAGGTGAAAGCTGTCTTTGAAGGCCTCCTGGAGCGTATCTCTAATGGGCTAGCACTGAAGCGGAAGCTTGATGCTGCCGAGCGTGATGCCCGAGGCCGTGAAGCAGCTCAGCAGGTCGTTGGGGAACAGCTTGCATCCTTCATGCAGCAGCGGGCTCAGGTAGAGGACGAACTGGCGATGGTAGCCGATCGGGAAAAGGCATGGAAGGAAGTGTGCGAACAACTGATAAAGCTACTTAAGACGCTTCCTTCTCAGTAACTCTCCTTGTATCGTTTGTACTTGTAAATAAAAAATGTATATATATATTTTTTATTCTCTAGCACAATGTATCCTGTACTCAATCAAGTTTATGAATAAAAGGTACACATTTTCTGTAATGTCTTGTGTCATTTCTCCGCCTTTTCTTTCTTTTATTATTAGCATGCCGCCTTAGTGAACATGGTCAACAGATAATAGAGTACGCATCTTGACTTTCTTAAGAAATAGCGATGGCTTAGGCCGCAGGTTCAGATCTGCTGCCTAAGACTTTTCAACTCTATGAGCCGTGAGGGTCTCGTAGAGATTTTTCTCCCTACGGATCGAGAGAATCTCGTAGGTGGGTTTTTCTCCTTAGGAGTCGTGAGGATTCCTAAGTGTGTTTTCTCTCATAGGTCGTAAGGATCCTGTAAGAGAATTTTTCCCTCTTACGAGTCGAGAGGACTCGTAAGCGGTTGTTTCCCTCCTTGTCGAAACTCGACTTCGGAGAGTGAGACCCGTGGATAGTATGCAAGAGACCATTTTAAATCGACTTGCCGGGTCCCATTGTTCAGGAAGCAAGTTTTTTAGTCCCTGCTGCCTGAGGCTTCATCTTGCAAGTTGAGACGAATCGGGAATTTTCCCACGGAGACACTGGTTTCTCTGTGAGCCGACGCGAATCAGGAGGCTCTCGTCAAGGATTGTTTGTTTCCCTGAGTTGAGAAATTTGCTAAGGATTATTTGTTTCCCTAGCGTTGAAACGAGTCGAGAATTTCCCACGGAGGCACTGGTTGCTCTGCGAGTCGACGCGAATCAGAATGCTCTCGTCAAGGATTGTTTGTTTTCCTGAGTTGAGGTATTTGCTAAGGATTATTTGTTTCCCTAGCGCCAAGGATTATTTGTTTTCCTGGTGTTGAAACGAATCGAGAATTTCCCACGGAGGCACTGGTTGCTCTGCGAGTCGATGCGGATCAGGAGGCTCTCGTCAAGGATTGTTTGTTTTCCTGAGTTGAGGAATTTGCTAAGGATTATTTGTTTCCCTAGCGCCAAGGATTATTTGTTTCCCTGGTGTTGAAACGATTCGAGAATTTCCCACGGAGGCACTGGTTGCTCTGCGAGTCGACGCGGATCAGGAGGCTCTCATCAAGGATTGTTTGTTTCCCTGAGTTGAGGAATTTGCTAGGGATTATTTGTTTCCCTAGCGCCAAGGATTATTTGTTTCCCTGGTGTTGAAACGAGTCGAGAATTTCCCACGGAGGCACTGGTTGCTCTGCGAGTCGACGCGGATCAAGAGGCTCTCGTCAAGGATTGTTTGTTTCCCTGAGTTGAGGAATTTGCTAGGGATTATTTGTTTCCCTAGCACCAAGGATTATTTGTTTCCCTGGTGTTGAAACGAGTCAAGAATTTTCCACGGAGGCACTGGTTGCTCTGCGAGTCGACGCGGATCAGGAGGCTCTCGTCAAGGATTGTTTGTTTCCCTGAGTTGAGGAATTTGCTAAGGATTATTTGTTTCCCTAGCGCCAAGGATTATTTGTTTCCCTGATGTTGAAACGAGTCGAGAATTTCCCACGGAGGCACTAGTTGCTCTGCGAGTCGACACGGATCAGGAGGCTCTCGTCAAGGATTGTTTGTTTCCCTGAGTTGAGGAATTTGCTAAGAATTATTTGTTTCCCTAGCGTCAAGGATTATTTGTTTCCCTGGTGTTGAAACGAGTCGAGAATTTCCCACGGAGGCACCGGTTGCTCTGCGAGTCGACGCGGATCAGGAGGCTCTCGTCAAGGATCGTTTGTTTCCTTGAGTTGAGGTATTTGTTGAAAACACTGGTTTCTTCGGAGTTTGGATGAACCGTCGAGATTTGGCTTCGTTTTCTGGTGGAGCCTGTTGGGAAAGTATGGCTCCCTCTTTGTTTACGCCCTTAGATTGTATACAGGGATCGATGTGATCTTAACTGTAGGGCCAAAGTTTTATCATCTTTTTTTTTGTTTTATTTCCGCGATGCTCTATCATTTCAGCTTTTATATAGCGAAGGTCGCGATTGCCCAATCATTTCGGCTATTTTTCGCGGCGCCCAATCATTTCGGCTGTTTATTTTGTTTTCACTCACTGCTTTTTATCGCGAGTTGCCTAATCATTTCGGCTATTTTGCATGCATACATTTTTACTTGCTGCTTTTTATTGCAAGTTGCCCCATCATTTCGGCAATTTCGTATGCATGTGCGGCTTACTAGCTTTCCGCCGTAAACCTGAAATTAGACACCGATTTCGGCATCAGCACCGCTACAACTGGGATATTGCCATGAGCGAATCATCATCTGCCTCTGTCGACGTCGATCAAGGGTGGCTTAGCGAACAGGGTTAAGGTCCTGTCGACTAAGGCTTTTGACTTCATGAGCCGTATGGGTCTCACAAAGTTATTTCTCCCTACAAGTCGTGAGGATTTCGTAGGTGCATTTTCTCCTTAGGAATGGTGAGGATTCCTAAGTGTTTGTTCCTCTGTAAGTCGTAAGGATCTTACAAGAGGGTTTTCTCCTTGTAAATCGGGACGACTTACAAGGGTCACGCGATCATATCCCCAGTCACGGACGGGACTTGGTTAGGGAAATGTTTATTCGCGCCCGTGGATTGTATACAAGAGTCAGTATTGAGCCACTTGTAGGGCAATATCGGAAGTTGTGGGGGTTGCTTAAGCACAGGTTTAGGTCTCTGTAACTTAAGACTTTCAACTCTTATGAGCCGTGAGGGTCCCATAAGAGATTTCTCCTTACGAGTCGTGAGGATCTCGCAAGTGTTTTTTCTCCTTAGGAATCGTGGGGATCCCTAAGTGTGTTGCTCCCTTGTGAGTCGTAAGGATCTCACGCGGGTGGTTTCTCCTTACACGGTCGAGAGGACCTTATAAGTGTCTTTTAACGAGGTTGCGCCCTTTCGGGTTTTCACAAACACTCGCCGGTAGTCCTGCTGTTTTTACTCACAGAGCCCTTTCGGATTTTCATCCGTGCCCATTTTGCTTATGGACATACCGTTTTTATTATTATTATTAATAATATTATTTTCTTCTTCTCTTTTTTTTACGAGGTCGCGCCCTTTCGGGTTTTCACGAACACTCGCCGGTAGCCCTGCTGTTTTTACTCACGGCGCCCTTTCGGGTTTTCATCCGTGCCCTTTTTCTGCTTATGGACATACCGTTTTTATTTATTTATATATATTTTTTTTATATATTTTTTTTTGTCAGCCTACGGATGCTGCGGTATTAGTTTAAGGACGTTTCGGTCCGCTATTGGTTTAAGGACGTTTCGGTCCGTCGTTAGTTTAAGGACGTTTCGGTCCGTCATGGAGAAGGCCGGCTACTGCTTATAAAACTTGAGCTTAGGAGGATAGCGAGCGGATATAGTCGTCGTCATCTATCATTGACCTAGGCTGTGGCTCATTAAGCATAGTACTTCTTTAGGAAGCGACCGTTTATTGGCCTGAAAGGCCTTTCACCGTGCATGTCCATGAGTAGATAGGCCCCACCCTGGTAAACTTTATCTATGATGTACGGGCCTTCATAGTTTGGCTCGAATTTACCCCGCTTGGTGCGATTGGGAACCATAGGCCTTTTGACCACTAGCACAAGTTCGCCTTGGCGGAATGTCCTTGGTCGGGTTAATCTTTCATATGAGCGCGTCATCTTTACTTTATAAGCTTCCAGATTTTGTTGCGCTATGAGCCGGGTCTAATCGAGGGCATCAAGCTCCTCAAGCCGAAGATGAGCATTTTCTTCGTCCGTTAGCTCGTAGTGGACCGCTACTCGTAGAGAGGGTAGCTCTATCTCGAGGGGAAGTACTGCTTCTGTACCGAACACCAACGCGTACGGCGTTGTGTTCGTGGTCGTCTTGAACGTAGTTCGATACACCCAAAGAGCCTCTTGCAGTCTCTCGTGCCAGTCTTTCTTATTTCGGGACACCGTTTTCTTCAGAATCTTTGTCAGGGTCTTGTTGAAGGCTTCAGCTAGACCATTAGCTTGCGGATTGTAAACTGAAGAATATCTCCAGTCTATATTATGCTGCTGCGCGAAGCGACTGATCTTGTGGCTTCTGTAAGCTGGCCCGTTATCGGAGATGATCCGTCGTGGAGTTCCAAACCGATATAGGACGTGCGTCTTGAAGAAATGGAGGATATTCTACATCTTCACTTCCCTCAACGGTACTGCTTCTGCCCATTTGGAGAAGTAATCAGTCGTCGCCAGGATAAAACGATGTCCTCTAGACGATGCTGGTTCGATGGGGCCGACTATGTCAGTTCCCCACATCTCGAACAGCCAGCTAGCCACCATTGGATGTAGCGGATTTGGATGCCGGTGGATGAAATCCCCATGAATTTGGCATGAGTGGCATTGCTTCGCATATTCGAGGCAGTCCTGAATCATCGTGGGCCAGTAGTAGCCCATCCGTTTGATCTTCAACTTCATCTTTGGGCCTGCTTGGTGAGAACCGCAGAGTCCGTCATGAACTTCCTGGACGACCCTTTTTGCTTCGTCAGGTCCTAAGCATCTCAACCACAGAGAATCAAACGACCTCTTGTATAGAGTATCGTTGACGAAGGCGAAAGACAGAGCTCGTTTCATGAGCTGATGTGTTGTGGACGCTTCTTCAGGCATTCGGTGGGACTTAAAGTAGTCTATGAAGACTTCCCTCCAATCCTCAACCTTTTCCCGGTCTTCTATTTGCAAGGTCGTCTGTTCAGTCGCTCCCTTCTCTTCGGATGATTCCGGAGATATTTCTCCTGGGGCAAGCACCCGACGGCTTTGTACTATGATTCTAACGTCATCGAGGTTCTCGTCAGCCAGTTCTTTAGCAAGTTTGGCCAACGCATCTGCTTTGCTGTTTTCCGCGCGCGGTATGCTTTCCAAAGTATAGAAGGGAATTTGGGTCAACAGTTGTTGCACCTTTTCACCATACTTCACCAACTCCGGTTTGCACGTTTGATAGTCGCCGTTTACTTGACTAACGCCTAGCTGGGAATCTCCATATATGATGAGGTTTTCAATTCCCATGTCGATGGCGATCTCAAGACCTGCTATCAAGGCTTCATATCCGGCTTCGTTATTCGTCCTCGGCTCTGTTAAGGAGAAAGCGAAGCGCATTATCCCTACTTGTGGAGTCACGAAGATAAGGCCTACCCTCGATTTGATTATTGGCGTACTTTGTTTGCGCTTTTTCACGGAAGATGCACCATCAAAATAAAGCTCCCATCGGGTATCACCACTGTCGATCGCGTCAAACGCATGTTCGTCTGGAAGATCGCAATTCAGAGGAGAATCGGCGGGTATCGGATGCTCAGCGAGGAAGTCGGCGATGGCCTGGCCTTTCACTGCCTTGAGAGGTTGGTACGTTACCGAGAACTCCATCAAGAGCAGGGCCCATTTAGCGAGTCGTCCCGTCAATATGGCCTTCGACATCAAATATTTAAGGGGGTCCACCTTTGAAATGAGACGGATCTCGTGCGCCAACGCATAGTGCCTGAGCTTTGTTATCGCGAAGATCAACGCCAGGCAGTGTTTTTCAATGGGGGAGTAGTTGCTTTCTGCCCCCAGTAAAACTCGACTTAAGTAGTAGAGTGCTCTTTCCTTCCCTTGATCGTTCTCTTGTGCCCATAGTGCGCCTAAGGAGCCTTTGAGAGCGGTTGTATAAAGAATGAGGGGCTTTCCCTTGACCGGAGCAGCCAGCACTGGCGGGTTCTGCAGGTATTGCTTGATTTCGTCTAGCGCGCTTTGGCATTTTTGGTCCCAGACGAACGGGGTTCCCTTCTTCATCAGGTGGCTGTAAGGACGGCACTTTCCTGAAAGGTTGGCTATAAATCGCCGTATATACGCGAGCTTCCCTTTGAGAGACCGCAGCTGTTTGAGAGTCCTTGGCGGAGGCATTTCCATGATCGCCTTGATCTTTGACGGATCTATCTCAATACCCCGGTGTCGGACGATGAATCCCAGGAATTTGCCCGAGGAAACTCCGAATGCACATTTGAGGGGGTTCATCTTCAAGTTATATTGCCGAAGGCGTTGAAATACGGTCTTCAGATGCTCGAGATGTTCTTCATATGATTTGCTTTTAACCACGAGGTCGTCGATATAGCATTCGACGATTTCGTGCATAAGGTCATCGAAGATCTTCGTCATGGCCCTTTGGTAGGTGGCACGGCATTCTTTAAACCGAAGGGCATCACCTTGTAGCAGAATATACCCAAAGGAGTCCTGAAGGCGGTGTGCTTCTGGTCTTCGGGATGCATTTTTATCTGATTATATTCTGACGAGGCGTCCATGAAGGAGAAAACCTCGTGAGTGGACGTATTGTCTATCATCAGTTCGGTGACTGGCACTGGAAAATCGTCCTTTGGGCAGGCTTTATTGAGATCCCGGAAATCCACGCATATGCGCACTGTCCCATTTTTCTTCATCACTGGGACGATGTTGGCTATCCATTCAGGGTATTGAACTTCCTGGATGAAGCCAGAGTCGATTAACTTTTTTACCTCGGCGTTGATGCTCATATCAAGCTCGAGCCGCATTCTTCTCGACGCTTGTTTGACTGGCTTGACGTCCGGAGATATCGCTAATCTGTGCACATCAATTTCTGGATCTAGTCCTGGCATTTCGGAATAGTTCCACACGAAGCAATCTTTATGTTGTAGGAGCACGTCCTTTAACGCAGACACCCTTTCTTCAGATAGTAGCTCACTGATGAATGTCGGTCGTGGATCGTTTGCCGTCCCCAACTCAATTTTCTTGAGGTTATCTGCAGTGGTATGGATTCCATCTTCCAGCTCTTTTGGCGCTGGCGGAAATTCTGAGATTACCCCGTCGTTACTGTTTTCGAAGCACCAGGGAAGGTCATCCATGTTCTCGGGATCTTCTTTTGATATCGTTATCACGTGACAAGTACGAATTCGCTTCCAATCCCAATGCGGTACTGGTTCTTCTTTCGTGGCCTTGGGTTCGTGCTTCTGTGGCGGCGCTACCTTCCAGTTGTCGGACAGAGCGAACTTGCCAAGCTGATACTGATTTTCAACCCAATTCTTGAAGGTGAAGCAATCTTCAAGAGAGTGCCCTATCACTCGGTGATAAAAGCACTAGTCCGGGTGTGAGACCTCGTCCGCTTGTTCGGGGTGTTTAGACCCCAGCAGTGTAAGCATCTGATGTTTTAGAGCAAGATCAAGTATCTTCTTCGTCTTGTCCCGAGGAAACGAGTACGCTCGACCCATTTTCTTCATGAGGGATAGATCAATAACGCTCGACTCCCGTTTGCGTGGCTTCTTAGCCCTGCTTTGTTGCTGTTGAGCGCCTTTTTGGCCTTTGGACTTATTTCTGCTTTTGCGTCGAGCCTTCTTTATGACAAGTTGACAAGGAGCGGCATTTTCATCTTTCACGGCCTGTTGGAGAAGGCGTTGCGTTTTGGCTTTCTCGTAGATGGACATTTCGCGGTTATGATCGTCTTGGACTTTTTGACCCGCTTCCTTTATAAGCTTGTCCATTTGTTCTTCGTACGACGGACTGGGCTTTTTTGCGTCTGGAACTTTCACTAGATCAGGATTAGCGTCCTCCCATTGAGCATCCGCTTCTTCATCGAAGTCATACATGACATAGCAGCTATTTAGTAGCTCTCGTTTCTTTGACCGGATGTATCCAAGTCCTTTCGTCTCCATTCTCCCATTAGGCAGTTTGCGTAGAGTCCCGGGAACGTTCCAGACTTTGTCATAGAACTTGGCTTTTCGAACGGTCTGCTTGAAGGATATCCCCTGGCGTTTCAGCAGCTTTTTCAAACCTTCCGTATAATATCTGGGAAGATGGATAAGCTGAAGCCTGTCGAGCGTAGGATCCGCGCCATGCCAGATTTCTTTCTCCACTTTGGTTTCTTCAGAGCGGTAGAACAGGATCGCTTTTTCGCTTTCTCGCCTGGGAGGGATATAGAACGTTCGCAGCTCTTCTACATTGTAGATATCAAGCCATCCAGTTCTTTACGGTGTTTAAGCGGCACCATGGCGACTTGTAGACTTTGCTCTTCGTCAGCGGACGTTCGTATTGAAGGTCGAGCAGAGAATACAGCATGGATCTCATCTTCCGAGTCGCTACCAAAGATCAACGTAGGAGCGGACGGCCCTGGCTTGTTGTGTTGGGATGGACCCGAATAAACTATCTCCTCTTCCTCCTCGATATCACTGCCGAAGACAGGGATGGTGGCGTTAGCTTTGTTCTCCGGCTTGTGACACTTCTCCGTGTCTTCGAAATCCGGTAAGAAGTATTTGGCATCTTCATATTTGCGAACCTCGTTCACAGAGAACGGGTTCAGTTCTCCCGTCACGGTATACTCGAAACCATCCTTAAAATACTTCATACACTGATGTTGCGTAGAAGGGATGATGTTGTACTTGTGCAACCATGGTCGGCCGAGCAAAGCGTTGTAGCATGTCTTGGCGTCTATGACGTGGAACTTAATGTCCGTGACGAGTAGCCCGAAGCGTAGCGTCAGTATCACAGACCCAAGAGTTCTTGATGACTGGGAGTCGAACCCGGAGATGGTAATCTTATCCCGAGCAAGGTGCTGGACACTCATGCAGATTTCTTTTAATACCCGCACATTGAGGAGATTAACGGAGGATCCATTGTCGATCAGGATTTTTCCTATCTTTATATCGTGGCAGTATCCTGAGACATAGAGGGGGCGATTGTGTTCGCACGTCCCAAGGAGAAGGTCTTCATCACCAAAAGCAACATCGGTCGTGTGCACTTCCTCCAATTCATCCTTCATCTTTTCCTCGGCCAGGAACGCTTGGAATTGTTCCGGATCTTGTAGTGCCTTGATCAACGAGTCTCTCGCCTCCTTTGATAACAAAAGGGCATCAAGAATGCTGAGCTGTGAGGGCAGCTTTCTCAGATGTGCTAAGACGTTGTAATCCACCTTATTCTTCTTCGGCGGGTCCTTGGCGCTTAGCTCCTCCAGAACTTGGTCATCTAAGACGATATCTTAAGAGACCTTTTCTTTCCCTTTATCTTTTCTGTTTGAGGGTCCGAGATTCTTTTCGGGTAGCATTAGATTCCGCAGCCGGATATTTTCTCAGACCTTCGGCTCTTCTTCTTTTCCCGAAGTGGACTCTTTAAAGAGAGGGGCAAGTTCCAGCTCCTCATCAGAATCGCTCCCGAATGTAGGCACTTGTGACCCGCCGATGTTAACCATGCGACAATCGCCGGTAGTTCTTTTAACCCCTTCGGTCGTATTTCTTTGCTCCCGACGAGTTTTGCGTTTCTCCCGCTTATGTTGTCGATGGGCAACATATCCTTGCCACCATCTATCGAAAGCTTTGCACTCTTGAGTGGGGTGCGAAATCTTCCGATGATATAAGCAATAGGATGGGTGCATTTCTATTTCACCGGTGATGCTTCCTTCAGAGGATGGTAGTTTCATGCCCATTGATATGGCCTTAGCAAACCTTTTCCTCATCTTGAATTGGCTTTTGTCAATGGTGGAGGTATTTTGCTCCAGCGGGATCGTCTCATCTCTTTCATCAAGTCTCCGGCGCTTGGCCCTTTCAAATATGACCGCCTCGCGTTCTCGATCAGCTTTACTTTTCAACCGAGCTTCATTAAGGAATGCGTCAATTACTTCATCTGATGGCCCCAGAATTTTTGGTCCAGGATCTGCTTCCAGTGTTTCAGTACAAGAAGTTTCCTCATCGTCCATGAACGAATGGGAAATCACATGACAGCTCGCCACGCACTCTTCAGATTCATCAGATGAACTTTCTCCCTCATCTTCCTCTTGAAAGACGTGATTGAGGAACTCTTGGAGTGTAATGGGAGTCCGTGCCTTCTGGTTGTATTCCTCCAGCGCGTCAATTTGTTTTTGCAAGTCCGTGCGCTTGTCGCCAGGCTTCACGGGCTTCTTTGACTTCTTTTTCTTCTTCTTCGAAGATTTTGACGGCTGGTTGCGAGTGCTTGAGCCACCACCATCGGTCTTTGGAGTTGGACGTGGCTTCAACATCCCTTCAATGACCTGCGGTTCCAACGGGTTCTTCCACCTAATCACTGGACATGTCTGAAGATCATTTAGCATCCTCTTTGTCTTGGCTGATAATACAACCTCCCAAGGAGCTTCTTCAACGACGGAGCATGTTGCCCCCGGCGTATTCGTCCCCTTAGAGGTGTGGGGCCGCAGGGGATTCACCTTCCATTTGTCAGATAACGCGAATTTTCCCTGTCGGTACTGGTTTTCAAGCTAATTTTTGAAAACATAACAATCTTCAATCGGATGGCCCAGTACTCGATGATAAGGACAGTAGTTGGGCTCGTTGACATCACTTGGTTGCGGCGGACGTTTTGGATCCGGCAGATTTATGAGTCGGTTGCGCAACGCCAGCTCGAATAACCTTTTCGTTTTATCCCGGGGAAACGAGTAAGAACGTCCCATCCTCTCCTCAAGGGCCACGTATGGGCGCATATTATTTTGACGCACAACCGGCTTCGAGTTGTTCGGTTGTTGTTGAGCATTAGCGACGACGATCGCTTTTCCCTTCCCTTTGTCGTTTTGGGAGTCCGGCTTTGGAATAGGGGGTTTATGGCCCATCTGATCCATTTGCTAGCTTGTCAATCAAGGCTTGGAAGGTAGTCGGCTTGAAAAACATCATAAATTGCGAGATGGTTGCTTGCGGATCAAGGGTTCCCACAAACATACCCACCGCGGGAGCTTCTTCAATGCACTACTCGCACTTCGACCATAAGTTCCGCCACCGTATAGCATATTGAACCCATGTCTCGCCTGGTTTTACCCTGGCGTTAATTAGTGCCGTCATCGGGGTGCGTTCACTGGCGCTTGCAAAACGCTGAGTAAACAACAGCTCCATCTCCGCGAAGATTTTGATAGAGTCGTTCGGGAGCTCAGAGTACCACTCGAACGCCGTATCTGATAAACTTCCAACAAACTGGCGAAGCAAAATCTTGTCATCACCGCCGGTGTTGCCGCAGAGTGCTCTGAACTGGGCAATATGCTGGTGAGGATTGCCCGTCCCCTTGTAGACATGGAACTTAGGAATTGTGTAACTGGGTGGGTACTTGATTTGATCGTACCAACTTGGATATGGCCGCCCTGTTTTTACGACCTGGCTGGCTGCTTCGGTCGCATGATGAACCCGTATTTGTTGGGCGATGTACTCGTCTAAATCAGCTTTGGAGATTGTATCCTCTTTAGCCGTCGACAGAGCTGGTAGAGGATTTGATGTCTCTCCCCTATCGTCTCCAAGGACGATCGGGGGCTCTTCGGCCGGAGGATCTTGTTGTATCATCATCCCTATCATGTCTTGGAAGAGGAGGCACATACGCTGTATGTTGGCAGCTTGTTCAGCAGCCTCTTTGTCCTTCTTCTCTAATATTCGACGAAGGAATTCGGCGTCGGTTTCTTCCTCCTGGCGTTCATCCGAGGACGTTTCAGGGTTTTCTTTTGGCCTTGTAAGTGCGGCCATAGCGTTCATCATCTCTTGGAGCTTCTGTTGCTGCTCCTGTGCCTTAGTCACTGATCGCGTAAGCGGTCGATGACCCGTAGATATGCGACTGTCCACTTTACCAGACGCCACATAGACGGTATGAACTACAATGCCCCCTGACTTAGGGCGTTTGGGTTCACCACCTCTGATATTTGTCGCCGGTGCGGGGGTTTTTCCGGCCTCCTTCTTTTGTGAGCCGTTGAAGTTGAAGGGGCCGTTGCAGTGGGCACCCTAGCGATTGTTGTCCTCTGCTTCTCAATAGGACGAACTTTTTCTTTTTGCACCTTAGTCTTCTTTTGTTGACGAGAGTTATCTGGGTCGATCACGGAGTCTTGAACCTTTCGCCAAATCTTGTATATTTTTGAGGACAGCCGTTGAGGGGGCTGTTCTTGCTTTGTTTCCAGAACTCTCTTCGCGGGCGGAGGAGATCTTTTCAATGTAGCGGTTGGAGAATTCTTACGTACTCTCCTCAACAGTTCAAAGCTGTTCCCAGTTGGAACAGCAGCGTCGACTTCCACCACTGGAGCCGGTGGAGTTAGCCCTGAGGGGGAGTTGCCCCCTGCCTTCCTCACTCGTCGCCAATGGCGACGTCGAGCACGACGAGCCGTTGGGACTGGCTCGGAGATAGAGATAGCTTCTTTTTGCCCCTTGTCTGAATGAGGCGCCGCCGGTGTTAACTTCTTAAAGACTGAGGTTGTCCTTTGAGGGGTGATATTCAACCTATCGAAGACGGATCCTCGAGTAGGGGCAGGAGCAGGAATCGTCAGTCTTGAAAAGACTGACTTTTTGACAGGGGAAGCCGCCTTGACGATTTCTGGAGCAGCAGTTATTGCCTTCCTTGGGACAGCCAATTTAGAGTTCTGATCCATCCTGGCGAAAACATAGGCTGTTGATTTGGTAGTAGGTGACCCATTGACAGGGGTCGTCGTAGCAGTGAGCCGGTCGAAGACCGACTTCTTGTTCACTTCCGGTGCAAGTATTGGCATAGGGAAGCTTGTAGGTGGGATCATGGTCCCGAAAAACAGGCCGGTGGTGGCCTGGGTCACCTGTTCTACCGGCAGAGCGAGGAAGGAGGCCGCTTGGGGCCCATATGCTACACCTCCCGGTGAGGTGGAGCGTCCGTTGTAGTGGCACTTCGAGCAGTTGGTGCAGTTAAAGGCCATAGATGCTTGAGTTCTGCGCCAGGCAAAAGACCAAATCTTAGTAACTTGAAATCTAAAAGCAACCATTTAACAAACCGCGATTGGTTCGTGAGGACGACACACGAAGTGTGGAGTGGAAAGAGGAAAAGGTCCCACCGGGCGTGCCAGAATCTGTTCCCCTCCGAATAGCGGCCGACGACGCTGGGACGTCTTGCCTGTGATTCGGGGAAGATGCTATTTGGTTTTATCCGTCCACCTCTCCGAAGATGCCAAGTTGATTTATGGCACCGTGCATCGGAGGTTTAGACGGATGCGGCCGATGTAGCAGACTTCGTCAGATTCCCCCTCACTTGAGGGGTTTTTTGATTGTGGGGACGCTCTTCCCTGCAGGCGCAAGCCCCTGCAGTTAATTACGCTACCGCATCGCGGTAACCACTTTCTCCTTCTCCAGAATTTCACTTCGTGTCGTGTGTATTTGTTTTGTTTGTGGTTGCCCGTAGATTGTATACGAAGACTGAGTAATGCCGTCGCCCGTAGGACATGGATTAGTCCAAATCCATATTTACTTAGATTTGGGTTTGGTGTTTTTAGTTTAAGGATACATTAGCCGTATTGAGGCTAAGATCGACTTAAACATTCGTTAAGGATACGTTAGTCCTGTTTGAGACTAAGATCGACTTAACGTGGTGATCCGTTTAATATATGGCCGTCAGGACTCATCATCTCTCTGATGTCGTTGAAGGATTACAACGATAGGTGTCAGAGGAGTTCAGAGATGTACCCTCTAACCATAGTTGATTAGGAGTTTTATAGTCCATTTGAATGCTTAAGGATACGTTAGCCGTGTTTGGGGCTAAGATCAACTTAAACGGGACCGTTTAGATCCGGCAAAAGAGCGTTTGGAGACTCTATTGTTCCAGTTTAGGGACGTGATGGTCCATATTTCAGTTTAAGGATGTGGTGGTCCATCGCCAGTTTAGGGACGTGGTGGTCCATATTCCAGTTTAGGGACGTGGTGGTCCATGTTCCAGTTTAGGGACGTGGTGGTCTATTTTCCAGTTTAGGGACGTGGTGGTCCATGTTCCAGTTTAAAGACGTGGTGGTCCATCATTAGTTTAAGGACGTTTCGGTCCGATATTAGTTTAAGGACGTTTCGGTCCACGAGTTTAAGGACCCCGCAGTCCATATTGATGTGTGTGGTCGTCGGGACCCGTCACCTCTCTGACGTCGTTGAAGGATTACAACGATAAGTGTCAGAGGAGCTCGGAGATGTACCCTCGAACCGGATATTGATTTAAGAGAGCAATTGTGCTCGGTCAATTTAATTTAAGGACTTACGGCCAAAATTGGGCTAAGTTCAGTTGAAAATGTTCACATTTTGTTTGCATTTGGCCTGTTAGGCCTTTGTTTGGGCTTTCCCCTTTACAATAATGCATAGCATTATTTCAGGCCATTTATGCCTATTTTGACTGGGCTCTGCCCTTTTTATTATAATGCAGAGCATTTGTTTTGGTCCATTGGACCTCTTAATTGGGCTCTGCCCTTTAAATAATGCATAGCATTATGTGCAGTACTTTTATTTGGTCCATTAGACCTTTGATTGGGCTCTGCCCTTTAATAATGCATTGCATTTAATACTCTGACAGTGCCCCACATGGCTTGTCAGGTACTTTGCGCAATTAAAGAACGCAAGCGCTCGTGGAGGTGACACGTGTCACGTTCTGATGAGCGCAAGCGCAACAGCGCAGTGCGCTGCGTCAGTGCGCTGCGTTGTTGCACTGCTGACACGTGGCGCTTCCTGGCGGCTTGCGCAATAGTGCAGTTTTGGCAAGTGCTGGGCACTGTTCTTATTCTTTTGGATCAATTTTAGATCAAAGAAAATAAGTTTTTTCTTGTTTTTTAAAGACCAGTGGTTCATGAAAAGTGCAAGACACTGTTATCTTGAGAATCTTTTAGATTTAGAACCAATGGTTCATAAAAAGAAGTGCAAGGCACTGTTTATTATTTATTTTCTTTTCCTTAGAGATCCTTGATCTTGTTCTCAGATCAATGATCTATTCATAAGAGAATTTTCTCTTTTTCTAAAGGTTTTTACCTTTTTCTTTGTTCTTAAGGATTCCTCTCCAATTCTTCAGAGTCTTCTCTGTTTAATTTTTCATAAAATGTTAATGATTTGAATTGAGGTCTAGGGTCCTTTTTATTGTGCCCATAAATTAGTTAAATTTGTTAAGCAGATCTTTCTCTGAGTGATTTGAGGAATTTTCCCCACCGTTGGATCTTTGATCCAAAGGCCTCTGTTTTACAGAAGAAAATCTTCTTGTTTTAACAAGAACAGAAAAGATTTCTTTAAAATCTCAATTTTGTTTTGCGCAAACGCCCCGGCGCTTGACACGTGTCGCGCAGCGCTTGCGCAGCTGTGCTTGCGCAGCTGCGCAGACACGCGTCGTGCAGCGCAGCGCAGACACGCGTCGTGCAGCGCAGCGCAGACACGCGTCGTGCAGCGCAACGCCGCGGATGTGCTTGCGCAACTGCGCAGACACGTGTCGCGCAGCGCAGCGCTTGCGCAGTTGTGCTTGCGCAACTGCGCAGACACGTGTCGTGCAGCGCAGCTCTTGCGCAACTGAAGCGTTGCTTCCTTTACTTTTTTTCTTAAAAGAGCCTTGCTCTGATTGGACGCACTGCCTCGGGCGCTGTGCTGACGCATCAACTTCTGACACGTGGCGCATTGCGCGCAGCGCACGGGATTTGAAGCGTTGCTTCAAAATTTGAATTTTTTGAAATTCAAATAGAGGCTTGCTCTGATTGGGGGAAACAACTCCGTTTAGACGTTTGCAGAAATGGAGTTACTCTTTACACAGAGGTCCGCAAGCGCTAGCGAACGCACCCTAATCACCGCATTAATTAACGCCAGAGTAAAGCCAGGCGAAACATGGGTGCAGTACGCGATACGGTGGTGGAATCTATGGTCGAAGTGCGAGCAGCGCATTGAAGAAGCGCCTGCGGTAGGCATGTTCGTGGGTACTCTCGACCCTCAAGAGACCATTTCCCAATTCATGATGTTCTTCAAGCCAACTACTTTCCAGGCCTTGATTGACAAACTGGCCCAAATGGACCAGATGGGTCATAGACCGTCTTCCTCGTAAATGGAGCCTCGAAACGAAAAGGGGAAGGGGAAAGCGACCTTCATCGCCAATACTCAACAGCAGCCCAGTGGTCCAAAACTAACTGATCGCCAAGACGAGAGACGGCGATTCTTTAATGAGAAAATGAAGCGCCCTTATTCGTTTCCCCGGGACAAAATGAGGAGACTGTTCGAACTAGCAGTGCGCAACAGGCTCATCAACTTGCCGGATCCAAAACGCCCATTGCAACCCGGTGAGGCTAATAATCCTAATTATTGCCCCTATCACCAAGCGATAGGCCATCCAATCGAAGATTGCTTCGTCTTCAAAGGGTGGATTAAGAACCAATACCAACATGGAAAATTCGTACTGTCCGAGAATTGGAAAGTAAACCCGCCACAGCCGCACGCTCTCAAAAAGGCGGACACACCGGTGGCATCATGCTCTTTTATAGAAGAAGCTCCATGGGAGGTCGTTCTTTCAGCCAAAACGAAAAGAATGCTGAAAGATCTCCAAACATGCCCGGCGATCAAATGGAAAAGTCCGCTGGAACCCGAAGTCATCAAGGGAATGCAGAAGCCGCGCTTAACTCCAAAAATGGGTGGTGATAGTCAAAGCGCCCACACCCAGCCGTCAAAATCTAAGAAGAAGAAGAAAAAGACCAAAAGGCCCGCGCAGTTTGATGACAATCACACGGATCTGCAAAAGTATATTGACGCGCTGGAGGAATATAACCAGAAAGCGCGAACTCCGGTCACACTTCAAAAGTTTCTCAACCGTATCCTTGAAGTTAGAGATGGCGATGAAGATGAGGCAGAAGACTCGTCACATGAACCTGAGAACTACGTGGCGAGCTGCCACATGATCTCTCACTCATTAATAAATGGTGAAAAAGATCCTAGTGTAGAGAAACTGGGGGCAAATCCAGAAGCCGAATCAAAATCCCTGGAGCCATCAGACGAATTGATTGACAGACTGCTGAGCGAAGCTCTTCAGAAAAGCAAAGATGACAGAGAGCGGAAAACGACCATATACGAAAGGGCTAGACGACGGCGTCAAGTTAAATGAACTCCGGTAACGGGAAGCCATAGAGTACCCCGATCGGATCGAAGCATCCCTATCGCCAGTAAAAGCAAGCTTAAAGTAAGGAAACTATTCGCTAAAGCCATATCGATGGGAATGAAGCTGCCCTCTTTCAAAGGAAATTCTCCTGGCGGTATACATCTTGATGAAGCAGACGTACATTCTAACTTCTGCTTTATCATCAGAAGATCGCACACCCTACTGAAGAATGCAACGCCTTTAAAAATTGGTGGCAAGGGTATATCGCTCACAGGCAACACTTCAAGAGGATGAAGCGTGAAGCTCGTCGACAGCGAAAAAATGCGACAGACGAACGAGGAAGAGCTGCCGGCAACTGTCACATGGTTGATAGCAGGGGATCGCAAATTCTCACCTTTGGGAGCAATTCTGAAGAAGAAATGACTCTCGGCCCTCTCTTCAAGGAATCCACCTCAGGAAAAGAGGTTGAAACGAAGAGCTGCGAGAACATTCAGCCGCGCAATCGCACGCTACCTGAAAAGAATCTCGAACCTGCAAATAAGGGATCGAGCAAAAAGGATAAGGGGAAAGAAAAGGACCTGAGGAAATTTCCCTCGATGATGGAGTCGTCAAAGAGCTCGCGGCCAAAGACCCGCCTACGAAAAACAAGGTGGATTACAATGTCTTGGCATCCCTGAGGAAGATACCATCGCAACTAAGCATTCTTGACGCCCTTCTGCTATCTAAGGAGGCGAGATATTCTTTGATCAAGGCACTATAAGAGCCCGAGCAGTTCCAAGCTTTTCTTGCCAAAGAAAAGATGAAGGACGAGCTGGAGGAAGTGCACACGGCCGATATCACCTTCGGCGATGAAGATCTCCTCCTCGGGACGTGCGAGCACAACCGTCCCCTTTATGTCTCCGGATACTTTCATGATATCAAGATAGGCAAAATCCTGGTTGACAATGGGTCCTCCGTTAATCTCCTCAATGTAAGAGTGTTGAAAGAAATATGCATGAGCGTTCAACACCTCGCTCGGGATAAGATCACTATCTCCGGGTTTGACTCCCAGTCATCACGGACGCTCGGGTCTGTGATACCGACGTTACGCTTTGGGCTGCTCGTCACGGACATTAAATTTCACATCATTGACGCCAAGACATGCTACAATGCTTTGCTCGGCATGCCTTAGTTATACGAGTATAATATCATCCCTTCTACACAACATCAGTGAATGAAGTATTTCAAGGATGGTCTCGAGTATACCGTGACAGGAGAGTTGAACCCATTCTCCATGAATGAAGTCCGAAAGTACGAAGATGCAAAATACTTCTTACCAGATTTCGAAGACACGGAAAGATGCCATAAACCGAAGAACAAAGCTATCACCACCATTCCGGTCTTCGGGAGTGATACCGAGGAAGAAGAAGAAATAGTTTATTCAGGGCCACCCCAATGCAACAAGCCGGGACCATCCACCCCTATTCTGGTCTTCGGCAGCGACTCGGAAGATGAGGTCAATGCCGTATTTTCTGTTCGGCCATCGATACAAGCCTTCGCTAACGATGATCGGAGTTTGCAAATCGCCATGGTTCCACAAGAGCATTACAAAGAGCTCGACGCACTTGATACCTATAGTGTGCAGGAACTGCAGACATTTTACGTCCCTCTCAGGCGAAGAGATGAAAAGGTGATCCTCTTTTATCAATCCACGGAAACCAAAGTCGAGAAAGAAATTTGGCATGGTGCCGATTCTACGCTTGACAGGCTCCGGCCCATTCGTCTGCCCAGATACTACACAGAAGGATTAAAATGGCTGTTGAGGCGCCAAGGCGTACCCTTCAAACAAACTGCTCGACAAGCTCAGTTCTACAATAAGATCTGGAACGTCCCCGGAACTCAGCGAAAATTGCCCAACGGGAGAATGGAAACGATCGGACTTGGATATGTTCAATCCAAGGAACGGGAGCGATTCCGTGGCTGCTACGTCATACATGACTTTGACGAAGAAGGAGATGCTCTGTGGGAAGACGCTAACCCTGAACCAGAACAAGGTCTCGCCATGAGAGTGCCAAGTCTGTTGTTCGAAGAACACATAGACAAGCTAATAAGGGAAGCGGGTCAAAAGGTCCGGGATGACCATAGCCGCGAAATGGCCATTTACGAGAAAGCCAAGAAGCAGCGCCTCCTTCAGCAGGATACGGAGAATGGCGATGCTCTTCGTCGCCAGCTCGTCATACAGAAGACCTGACGCAGAGCTAAAAACAAGCTAAAGAACGGAAAAGACGTTCGATAACGGCAAAGCGGGTCCAAGAAGCCACGCGATCGAGAATTGAGCAGCAGAGATCCGTCTCTTATGAAGAAGATGGGTCGAGCATATTCTTTTCCCCAAGACAAGATAAAGAAGATATTCGATCTTGTCATAAAACGTCAGATGATGATGCTCCCGGAGTCCAAGCACCCCGAGCAAGCAGGTGAGGTTCATCATCCGGACTATTGCTCCTATCACTGAGCGATAGGACATCCTCTCGAAGATTGCTTCACCTTCAAGAACTGGGTCGAAGACCAGTATCAGCAAGGCAGGTTCGCTCTATCCAGCAGTTGGAGGGTAACCCCACCACAGAAGCATGAACCGAAAGCCACGTATGCGGCGAGAGTAGAACCAGACCAACATCGGTCTTAGAAGCGATCTCGTACCTGTCACGCGATAACGCTGTCAGGAGAAGGAGTACACGAGAATATGGACGAACTCCCCTGGTGCTTCGAAAATGATGATGACGAGGTGATCTCAGAGTTTCCACCGGCTCCAAAAGAGCTGGAAGATGGGATACATACTACTGCAGATAACCTCAAGAAAATTGACTTGGGGACGGCAAGTGACCCGCGGCCGACATTCGTAAGTGAGCTGTTGTCTGAAGAAAGGGTGGCTACGCTAAAAGACGTGCTCATGCAGTATAAAGACTGCTTCGCATGGAACTATTCAGAGATGCCGGGACTCGATTCAGAGATTGCTGTCCATAAATTGGCGATTTCTCCAGACGTCAAGTTGGTCAAACAAGCACCGAGAAGGATGCGGCTCGAACTTGAAATGAGCATCAACGCCGAGGTCAAGAAGCTAATCGACTCCGGCTTCATCCAAGAGGTTCAGTACCCTGACTGGATTGCCAACATTGTCCCAATGATGAAGAAAAATGGGACGGTGCGCATCTGCGTGGATTTTCGGGACCTCAATAAAGCTTGCCCAAAGGACGATTTTCCTGTACCGGTTTCCGAGCTGATGATAGATAACACGTCCATTCACGAAGTCTTATCCTTCATGAACGGATCATCAGGGTACAATCAGATAAAGATGCATCCCGAAGACCAGAAGCATACCGCTTTTCGGACTCCTCTGGGCATATTCTGCTACAAAGTGATGCCCTTCGGTCTGAAGAACGCCGGCGCCACCTATCAGAGGGCCATGGCGAAGATTTTCGATGACCTCATACATGAAATCGTTGAATGCTATATCGACGACCTTGTGGTGAAAAGCAAATCGCACAAGGAGCATTGGGAGCATCTGAAGATCGTGTTTCAGTGCCTTCGGAAATACAACTTGAAGATGAACCCTCTCAAATGCGCGTTCGGAGTTTCCTCGGGCAAATTCCTAGGATTCATCGTACGACATCGAGGCATCGAAATAGACCCATTGAAGATCAAGGCGATTATGGAAATGCCTCCGCCAAGAACTCTCAAGCAACTGCGATCTCTCCAAGGAAAGCTCGCATACATCCGACGGTTCATAGCTAACCTCTCCGGAAAATGCCACCCCTACAGTCACCTGATGAAGAAGGGAACCCCGTTCGTCTGGGATCGCAAATTCCAAAGCGCACTGGACGAAATCAAGCAATACCTGCAGAATCCTCCGGTGCTAACCGCTCCGGTCAAGGGAAAGCCTCTCATTCTTTATACAACCGCCCTCGAGGGTTCTCTAGACGCATTATGGGCACAAGAAAACAACCAAGGGAAGGAGAGAGCCCTCTACTACTTGAGCCGAGTTCTCCTGGGGCAGAAAACAATTACTCCCCCATCGAAAAACACCGCATGGCATTGATCTTCACGATAACGAAGCTCAGACACTACGCTTTGGCGCATGAGGTCCACCTCATATCAAAAGTGGATCCTCTCAAGTATTTGATGTCAAGAGCCATACTAACAGGGCGACTCGCTAAATGGGCCCTGCTCTTGATGGAGTTCTCGATAACTTATTGTCCTCTCAAGGCAGTGAAAGGCCAGGCCATCGCCGACTTCCTCGCTGAGCATCCGATACCCGCCGATTCTCCCTTGAACTGCGAATTTCCAGACGAGTACGTGTTTGACACGATCGACGGGGAGAAAAGAGGGAGTGATACCAGATGGGAACTCTACTTAGACGGAGCATCTTCTATGAAGAAGCGAAAGCACAACTCCCCCATAATCAAATCTGGGGTGGGCCTCATCTTCGTGACTCCACAAGGAGGAATAATACGCTTTTCCTTTTCCCTAACAGAGCCGAGGACAAACAACGAAGCCGAATATAAAGCTTTGATAGCAGGTCTTGAGATCGTTGTCGACATGGGAATTGAAAACTTCCTCATATACGGAGACTCCCAATTGGTCGTTAGCCAAGTGAACGGCGACTATCAGACGTGCAAACCGGAATTGGTAAAGTACGGCAGGAGAGTACAACAATTGCTGACTCGAATCCCTTCCTACGCCCTGGAAAGCATACAACGCGCGGAAAATAGCAAGGCGGATGCATTAGCCAAACTCACTAAAGAACTGGCTGACGAGAACCTTGATGACGTAAGGATCGTTGTGCAAAGCCGTCGGGTTCTTGCACCGGCAGAAATATCCCCGGAGTCGTACAAAGAAAAGGGAACGACCGAGCAATCAACCCTACAAATAAAAGACCAGGAAAAGGCTATGGATTGGAGAGAAGTCTTTATAGACTACTTCAAATCCCGTCGAACACCTGAAGATGCGTCCTCAAGACATCAGCTCATGAAACGAGCTCTATCCTTCGCCTTCGTCAATGTCACTCTATATAAGAGATCATTTGATTCTTTATGGTTAAGATGCCTGGGACCTGAACAGGCAAAGAGAGTCGTCTAAGAAACTCATGACGGACTCTGTGGTTCTCACCAAGCCGGGCCAAAGATGAAGCTGAAGATCAAAAGGATGGGCTGCTATTGGCCCACGATGATTCAGGACTGTCTCGAATACGCGAAGCAGTGTCACTCATGCCAAATTCACTGAGAGTTCATCCACCAGCATCCAAATCCGTTACATCCAACGGTGGCTAGCTGGCCGTTTGAAATGTGGGGAACCGACATAATCGGGCCCATTGAACCGGCATCATCCAGAGGACATCGGTTCATACTGGAAACAACCGATTACTTCACCAAGTGGGCAGAAGAAGTACCATTAAGAGAAGTGAAGACGGAGAATATCCTCCATTTCTTCAAGACACACGTCATCTATTGGTTCGGCACTCCGCGACGGATTATCTCCGATAACGGGCCGGCCTACAGAAGTCACAAAATCAGCCGCTTCGCGCAGCAACATAATATAGACCGAAGATACTCTTCGGTCTATAATCCCCGAGCTAACGGTCTGGCTGAGGCTTTCAATAAGATCTTGACAAAGATCATAAAGAAGACAGTGTCCCAAAATAAGAAGGACTGGCACGAGAGACTGCATGAAGCTTTCTGGGCGTATCGAACTACGTTCAAAACGGCCACAAACACAAAGCCGTATGCATTGGTATTCGGCACTGAAGCGGTACTCCCCTTGATGATAGAGCTGCCATCCCTACGAGTAGCGGTCCATTACGAGCTAATAGACGAAGAGAATGCTCATCTTCGGCTTGAGGAGCTCGACGCGCTCGACGAAACCCGGCTTATGGCGCAACAAAACTTGGAAGCTTACAAAGCAAAAATGACACGCTCATACGAGAGATTGATTAGGTCGAGAACATTCCGCCAAGGCGAACTCGTGCTAGTGGTCAAAAGACTTATGATCCCCAATCCTGCCAAACGAGGAAAATTCGAGCCAAACTACGAGGGCCCATACATCATAGACAAAGTCTACCAGGGTGGGGCTTACTTGCTCATGAATATGCATGGCGAAAGACCCTTCAGGCCGATAAATGGTCGGTTCCTACAGAAATACTACGCCTGACGAGTCGAGGCCTAGGGTAATGATAGATGACGACGCCTATGTCCGCTCGCTATCTTCCCAGGCCCAAACTCTAGAAGTGGTAGCCAACGAAACCGTTGCAACAACGGACCGAGATGTCCTAAAACTAACAATGGACCGAAACGTCCCTAAACTAACGCCTGACCGAGACGTCTATAAACTACTACGGATCGCAGCATCCCAAGGCTGACGCAAAAAAAAACGGTACGTCCATAAGAAAGATGGGCACGGATGAAAACCCAAAAGGGCTCCGTGAGTAAAAACAGCAGGACTACCGGCGAGTTTTGTGGAAACCCGAAAGGGCGCAATCTCGTTAGAAAACACATGCAAGGTCCTCTCGACCCTGTAAGAAGAAAATACCTGTGTGAGATCCTTACGACTCACAAGTGACCAACACACTTAGGAATCCCCACGATTCTTAAGGAGAAATTACACTTACGAGATCCTCACGACTCGTAAGGAGAACCCTCTTATGAGACCCTCACGGCTCATAAGATTCAAAAGCCTTAAGCTACAGGGATCTGAACCTGTTCTTAAGCCATCACAGTCCCCAGAATTGCCCTACAAGCGGTTCAATGCTGACCCTTGTATACAATCCACGGGCATGAATAAACCTTTCCCCAACAGAGTCCCAACACTGACGAGGGATATCTTCATACGGAGAACGACACTTGTAAGTCCTCTCGACTTATAAGGAGAAAACACTCTTGTAAGATCCTTACGACTTATAAGAGAACACGCATTTAGGAATCCTCACGATTCTTAAGGAGAAAACGCACTTACGAGATCCTCACGATTCGTAGGGAGAAATACCTTCATGAGACCCTTATGGATCGTGAAGTTAAAGCCTTAGTCAACAGGATCCTAACCCTGATTGCTAAGCCACCTTTGTTCGAACTGGCAAAGGCAAATGATGATTCGCTCCTGGCATTATCCCAGTTGCAGCGATGTTGATGCCTAAATCGGTCCCAAGTACTTTACTCGCAACAAAGATCAGTGAGCCATAAATGCATATAAAATAGCCGAAATGATAGGGCAACTTGCAAAAAAATCAGCAAGTAAAAATATATGCTTATGAAATAGCCGAAATGGTTGGGTAACTCGCAATAAAAAAAACAGCGAGTAAAAAGAAAAAATAGCCGAAATGATTGGGCACGGCGAAAAATAGCCGAAATGATTGGGCAATCGCGACTTTCGCGATATAAAAGCTGAAATGATAGAGCATCGCGGAAAGAAAACAAAAAAATACATACAAAATGAAACTTTTGCCCTACAGATGAGATCACATCGATCCCTGTATACAATCCAGGGGCACAAACAAAGAGGGAATCGTATCATCCCACCAGGCTCTTTCAAACGGAGAGTCAGATTTCAACGGCGACATCTACAGCCTGGAGACCCACAACATCGTTCCTCCTCATTCCATCAAGATTCAGACGCGACAATCAACCTTGGAGCCATGGCAAAGTCCCTGTTCCAAATCTCGACGGTTCACAGACAGCCTAGAGATCACCAACAGCGTTCCTCCTCATTCCAAAGGATTCAGACGAGACAATCAACCTTGGAGCCATGGCAAAGTCCTTGTTCCGAATCTCGACGGTTCACAGACAGCCTAGAGATCACCAACAGCATTCCTCCTCATTCCAGCAGGATTCAGACGCGACAATCAACCTTGGACCTATGGCAAAGTCCCTGTTCCAAATCTCGACGGTTCACAGACAGCCTAGAGATCGCCAACAGCGTTCCTCCTCATTTCAGCAGGATTCAGACGCGACAATCAACCTTGGAGCCATGGAAAAGTCCATGTTCCAAACCTCGACGGTTCACAGACAACCGAGAGAGCAAATCCTGGCTCCGTAGAACACGGCTAAAGTCAATCCTGACACCGTGGGAAACAGCCAGAGCAAATCCTGGTCCCGTAGAACACGGCTAAAGTCAATCCTGACCCCGTGGGAAACGGCCAGAGAACCTCCTGGCCCCGTAGAACACGGCTAAAGTCAATCCTGACCCCGTGGGAAACGGCCAGAGCAAATCCTGGTCCTGTAGAACACGGCTAAAGTCAATCCTGACCCCGTGGGAAACGGCCAGAGCAAATCCTGGTTCCGTAGAATACGGCTAAAGTCAATCCTGACCCCGTGGGAAATGGCCATAGCACCTCCTGGCCCCGTAGAACACGGCTAAAGTCAATCCTGACCCCGTGGGAAACGGCCAGAGCACCTCCTGGCCCCGTAGAACACGGCTAAAGTCAATCCTGACCCCGTGGGAAACGGCCAGAGCACCTTCTGGCCCCGTGGAACACGGCTAAAGTCAATCCTGACCCTGTAGGAAACGGCCAAAGCACCTCCTGGTCCCGTAGAACACGGCTAAAAATCATGACCCCGTGGGAAACGGCCAGAGCAAATCCTGGTCCCGTAGAACACGGCTAAAGTCAATCCTGACCCCGTAGGAAACGGCCAGAGCAAATTCTGGCCCCGTAGAACACGGCTAAAGTCAATTCTAACCCCGTGGGAAACGGCCAGAGCAACCCCTAACCCCGTACGGTTAAAGTCAATCCTGACTCTGTATGGCCAAAGTCAATCCTGACTCCGTATAGCCAAAGTCAACCCCTCCTGGCCCCGTAGAACACGGCTAAAGTCAATCCTGACTCCGTGGGAAACAGCCAGAGTAAACCCTCGAACTCCCCGTCAAAGCAATGCTTTGACCCGGGAACAGGTCAACTCATCGAACATTTATGATTCATCTCGACTTGTAAGGAGAAAATTCTCTTGTGAGATCCTTACGACTCTCAAGGGAAAACACACTTAGGAATCCTCACGATTTCTAAGGAGAAAATACACCTACGGGATCCTCTCGACCTGTAGGGAGAAAATTCTTTATGAGATCCTCACGGCTCATAAAATTGAAAAGTCTTAGGTGGCAGATCCTAACCCTGTCTCCCAAGCCATCATTGCCTCGCAGAGAGGTCAATGTAGATTTTCTACAAGCCACACTCCCCTAAGTCAAACATCGACAAGAAAGGAAACGACCACTTACAAGTCCTCTCGACTCGTAAGCAAGAAAAACTCTCTTGTGAGATCCTTACGACTCTCAAGGGAAAACACACTTAGGAATCCTTACGATTCCTAAGGAGAAAATACACCTGCGAGATCCTCTCGACCCGTAGAGAGAAAAGTCTTTATGAGACCCTCACGGCTCATAAAATTGAAAAGTCTTAGGCAGCAGACCTGAACCTGCTTCCTAAGCCATCGTTACCTCGCAAAGAGTTCAAGATGAAATGTTCTCTATCATCTACAGGCTACGCTTGCTAAAGTAACATGCCGGCAACAAAGAAAAGAGAAGAAAGCGACAGTAAGGAGAATATTTGATTCGCATTCAGTTAAGCGTTTAAAGTGTACCCATTCATGCATGTGCGAAAAGGTTTAATGCATAAAATAAACACATGGAAATGGAAAAGCTTTCTATTCATACTTCAGAAAATTCCTACATTGATGAAAACAGTAAACAAAAACGCCATTAAAATATTTACAAAGGCAAGACATCAAATCCAGGACATGGATTGAGAAATTCAAAAGTGAGTCCATCCAAAAATTTTCGGGCCTCTCGGACCATCTTCGTGTGCATCCTTTCACGATCACAAGCGTCAGGATCCCCACTGATGTCCTCCACTCTTCGATAAGCAGCGAGTATCGCCGCCTGCTAAAAAGCTTGATGCAGGATATCAACAAGGTTGTCTCGTCTTTTCTTTGAGATTAAGCCAATCAGATACACCGAGTGCACCTTATCTTCGGCGATGTCCAATACCTTAAGTGGCATGCCGGCATAGAATAGAGGAAGTATTCCCCAGATCGCTCCCACAATAAGCTTCAAGAGAAAGGAACGATGAGGAAGCAGTCGACCATTGTATGCATCAAAGCGACCCATAATTTCAGCACACTGGGCGTTTGTGAATTCCTGGTTTTGAGAACGGCCGACTGCGCGAATGTCTCCATAAGAAATAATTTCGTCGAGATCATACATATGAGCGTCCATAAGGTCTGAAAAAGAAAATCGGCAGGAGTTAGTGGACAGACTGTTTAAGAAAATCCTTATTAAAAACAGACACAGGAATTTGAACGACCCTTGATATCCCCATCGAGAAAACAAGTTCTGGTTATGACACCTACCAAATTTAAATTTGTGTAAATAAAAGAGAAACCCTAAGAAAGATCTCTTTAGATCTATGATTTCAAGAGAGCAAAGCTCTATTAATAAAACCCTAAAAAGGGGGGTTTCTTTAGATCGAAGATCTTTGAAGAGCAAAGCTCTGTTAATGAGTAAAACCCTAGATTATTAAATAATCCTTTAAAAGATTCAAGCTTTACCTAAATTCTGACAGACTTCTGTCCTTAAGAAAATTCTTAAAATGAAGAGCTATGCTCTGAAGGAGAAATAATTCTCAGAAAGAAAGAAGATGAACAGAGATCATCTCTAGGGCCAAAGGCCCTATTTATAGGCAATGAGATTTCGTTTCAACTTCTAAGTTGATCTAAGAGCGCAGATGCTGCCACCGCTACACTCACGTGTGGGCCACGTGAGCGCAACGGTGGGGGGGAATTTGTTTCCCCCAATCAGAGAAAAGCTCTGTTCAAATTTCAAATTTTGAAATGAAGCAGTGCTTTATAGCAGCGTCAAGTGCGCTGCACCCCAAGCAGCGCACCACGTGCAAAGCACGTGTGCTCTAGCGCTAAGAGCGCTGCACTCTAAGCAGCGCACCACGTGCAAAGCACGTATGCGCTAGCGCTAATAGCGCTGCACTCTAAGCAACACACCACGTGCAAAACACGTGTGCGCTAGCGCTAAGTGCGCTACACTCTAAGCAGCGCACCACGTGCAAAGCACGAGTGCGCTAACTCTAGTACTAAATGTTCTCCACCGTTGGATCAAAGATCCAATGAACGTGATTAAAAATCATCAATTAACCAGAATAAAATTCTGTTGAGGAAACATTCCTCAGAATCTTTCCAAACAGGAAAGATTGTGCTCTGAAAATCAGAGCACCGTTGGATCAATGATCCAATGGTGATTAAAAATCACCAAAATTACAGAATAAATTCTGTATGGGGAAAGATTTCCCAATCTTGTTAAAAACAAGAAAATTGCCTTCTGTAAATCAGAAGCCCTTGGATCAAAGATCCAACAATGGGGAAATCCCCAAATCAATTGGAGAAAAGATCTCCTTAACTGATTGAACAGATCAGCTTGCCCTATATAAAGGCCCCAAGACTTCAAGTCTCATAGAGGGGACCCCCTATAAACTTTTAGAAATCTCAGAAAGAAAAGCAAGCTCTCGGTAGAAGAAGAACTTTTCTTCAAGGTAAAAAAAACACAGAGATAAGAAAAATCTCATCAAAGAAGAAGAACATAATTCTTCTCACAGATCATAGATCTATAAGACTAAGGCCTTTTACGAAAAGAGATCATGAACATCTCATTATAAAAAAGGGGGGGAATAATTCAATTCTCTTTGGATCACAGATCCATAAAGGCAAAGCCTTTCACCAAAATAAGAGATTGAAACATCTCCTATAAAATAAGAACTTTGTGCTTAGAACCTTGAGACAAAGTCTCTTATAAACGGAAATTTATTTCTCAGATCATAAAACTGATCAGAAGCGCTTCTGCGCTCTATGACTGGCGCACAGCGCCAAGCGCACCACGTGCTCCTCACGTGTGCGCCACTTAACAAATAGCGCTTTGCGCTCATGGACTGGCGCTCAGCGCCAAGCGTACCACGTGCTCCTCACGTGTGCGCCACTTAACAAATAGCTCTTTGCGCTCATGGACTGACGCTCAGCGCCAAGCGCACCACGTGCTCCTCACGTGTGTGCTACTCAGCAGAAGCGCCTTAGCACTCCAAATCTGGCGCACAGCGCCAAGCGCACCACGTACTCCTCACGTGTACGCTACCAAGCAGAAGCGCTCTGCGTTCTTTGACTGGCGCAAAGCGCCAAGCGCGCCACGTGCTCCTCACGTGTGCGCTAAAAGAAAATAAATTGTTCTATAAATAAAGTCCAGAGCTATGATGAATGCTCAGCATTCAGTAAAAGACAAAAATATTGTCAGAACTCAAATCAATACTCAGCATTGTCAAATGTTTAACATTTTAACTGAGTGGGCCGAACCCAAGTTGGCCATAAACCCCTCATTCAGATTAATTGAGCCCATATGCTCATAAATCTCAGATCTTAGTCCCAACTGGACTACAGATCTCCCAACCAAAATTGGTTCAAAGGTACATCTCTGCACTCCTCTGATATATGCCGTTGTAATCTTTCAATGTCTTCAGAGAGGTGACGGGTCCCGACAACCAAACATCCCTTGGACTGTAGGGTCCTTAAACCCATGGACTATGATGTCCTTAACCTCGGACTGTGGGGTCCTTAAACCCATGGACTATGATGTCCTTAACCTCGGACTGTGGGGTCCATAAACTCATGAACTATGATGTCCTTAACCTTGGACTGTGGGGTCCTTTAACTCATGGACTATGATGTCCTTAACCTTGGACTGTGGGGTCCTTAAGCCCATGGACTATGATGTCCTTAACCTTGGACCGTAATGTCCTTAAACTAATAGACCGCAAAGTCCCTAAACTAAAACAATAGAGCTCAAATGCTCTTTTGTTGGATCTAAACGATCCCGTTAAGTTGATCTTAGTCTAAAATTAGACTAACGTGTCCTTAACAAACGTTTAAGTTGATATTAGTCTCAAATGAGACTAACGTATCCTTAAACCCAACCCCAAACCCAAATCTAAGAAGATACGGATTTGGACTAATCCACGCCCTACGGGCGACAACATAAATTAGTTTCCGTATACAATCCACGGGAAACCAAAAACAAAACAAACACCCACGACACGAAGTGACCATCTAGAGAAGGAGAAAGTGGTTACCGCGATGCGGTAGCGTAATTAGCTGCAGGGGCTTGCGCCTGCAGGGAAGAGCATCTCCACAATCAAAAACCCCTCAACGAGGGGGAATGTGACGAAGTCTGCTACATCGGCCGCATCCGTTTAAACCTTCGATACATAGTGTCATAAATCAACTTGGCATCTTCAAAGAGGTGGACGGATAGCACCAAATAGCATCTGCCCTCGAAATTCAGGCCGGACGTCCTAAACGTCCCAGTCGCATCTTTCGGCGGAGAACAGTCATGACCCGAAAATGGCACGTGACTGGCACATGAATCATATGAAGTCTATAGGACCCCATCTAATTCAAGTAAGCCAAAATCCCAGAAATCTAAACCATTTTAAAGAAGAAGTGAAGAAAACTTATTTTAAAGCAAGTGGTTTTAATAACATAAGCCGAAGTATGTATTTTTAAAATCTCAAGTCTTTTCTGAAAATTTCGGCAGAGTTTCCTTTGTAAATACTGGCCCCAAAAGGGGTACAACATGCATAATATGAATAAAGGCATCCCCAAGCGGGAGCTAGCTCTTCGTCAATTGACGGTCACAACCACGCAAGCAATATAGTATACAACGCCGAAGGGCGAGAATCAAAACTCAAAAGGAAAACTCAAAAGCATCAAGAAAACCCATAATAATACAACGCGCGACTCTAAGGTCGAAATAATGCACAACTGGTTTTCTAAGTCTGAAATAAATATACAAGTTTGGTTGATGGAGTTTACTAGATACAACTGAATATAAATGTACAATAGTGGTCACGATACAAGTGAGTCCACCTACCAAAGCAATCACCCGAAAAGGAGCAGTGTGCCAGCAAAGCCGCAACGAACCTGTACGGCAAACTTGCAAGAAATTGTGGCACAACGGGGGTGAGTTGCCAACTCGTGAGTAGAAAACATCACAGAGCAGAAATCGTATGTATGACTCAATTCTAGGTCAATACGATCAGTAATATATATCCTCAATATGATAAGGTCTGAAACATGATAAAGTGGCAAGGGTAAACATCTATACATAAGTGTAATACCAAGTGCTCGTGTCAGTGCCTCAGGTAGCAACATATCATAAATATGAGGTATGAATGCAATATAATGAAAACAGAATACATCATGAAGGTAAAAACTGTTTTCTTTATTTAGTGAGATTTCTGTATATATAAATCGAGATATCATCAATGAAATCAACATGAAATCAGTGTCAAGTATCGACACGAAACATAAATCCCAATATCTCAATATCTCAGGCTCCGGCAATCCGGACTGGCCTATATCCTCGAATCTCAATATCTAGGGCTCCGGCTATCCGGACTGGCCCATACTCCGATTGGTATCCTCTGGATATCCGTCGAGTCACAATAAAATCACTGGTCGGTAGTGCTCCCCTGCCAGGCTCAACGCTATCATCTGCGACCATGTTGTCCCGGGGTACCGCACCGGGTCCACCATGCACCCACAGACGGTTCCTCCTCCTCCTCGAATCGGGTGTATGATATCGCTCAAGAGCCGAGAAAACTCATGGTGGACATATCTCATATCATATCATGAGAAAACCGCAATTTTATTTTTAAAAATGATAATCAGTTTATAAAATCCTTGCGGTTTCTCCAAATCCATAAATCTCATGGAAATCCGAAATCAACAATTCACGATGTAAATAAATAAATAATGAATACTGGGCTCCGGCAATCCGGACTGGCCCAGACTATCGCATGGCAAATGAATATATGAATATACATGCATGAGATAACACAGTAAGTAAATGCAATATCTAAACTAGCATATGAAAACAATAACATATAGGAATTATCAGCTAGCAAGCTATGTCAATGAAGTAACGTTTTCTAAAGTGTACGTGACATAGCAATTACCGATGAAGATGTGTGTGAGCCGGCAAGCAAGTGTACGTGGAGCATACGCATCATCGGTAATGGTGTTGGTGTCCTAACAACAGGCTTCATTATTTCTCACGAAAATACATATAGACATGCAATGCAATGCGAACAGCAGAATAAATGGCAAATGAATAGTAATGCAGCAATAATATGCGGAACATGAATAATAACGCAACATGTAAGAATATACATTTATATATGAGTCATACAGTTTTGCCATTTGAAATAACACGAATCGTGGTGTTTATAAAATAAGGGCTACGGTGTTTTTAAGAAAAGGTACGTCCTTTGAAATATCCGTAGGATCCCTTAGCCTGTCTTTAAATATTCACGATTCGTTAGTTTTGAAATAAGTATGACTCGTGTCTAGTCTAACATCTACAAATAAGCTACAGGACTAAACTAACAAACCAATCGAAAAGGTAAGGAAACCACCTAAATCTGAGTCGATATATATATATATATATATATATATATATATATATAATAGTCGGTGATCCCGCCTCAATAGTATCAAATACGATACAATATATAATATGATATTCTCGAGTCAAGAGTACGGATCTATCATCAATATATAGCTCGTACGGTAAATCCATCGTACGGCATCCCAATCTGGGTACGGGTCAATATCACATTTATCTCATTATTCAACTGGTATCCTTATCCTCATATATCATGAGCTGGGTACTGATCTACGTCTAGTACATACTGATACCATCAATAATATATATGCGTGTGTCTGAAAACACAGCGCCTAAAGATCCGCTATAATATCATGTCGTATCTCATAATACGAACCAAATCACATCACCGATCTCGTGGCATCATGCCCAATCACATCGACTCATCTCCAAGTATCATGTACAATCCTCATTATCCATGTATATGTATATGTATACGTGTGTGTGTGTATACATACATAGTCCCATACCTATGTGTGTGTGTATATACATATCCCCATATACGCACAAGAAAAATAAATGCATGTAAGTGTGTGTGTGTGTGAGTGTAAACCTTATTCTAGGGTTCGCGACTACAACTAATTAACGACACTATCAATCAATTACCATAAAATTTAACCCATGATCTACCAAATCTTACATGCTAACTACCCATATTTCACAAAACACACACACACACACACACACACATATATATATATCATATATATCGTATACTACACTTCGAACTGCGGGGGTGCTATACGCCATCCACCCGACTTCCCCCGTAGATATATATCTACTCACCTGATCATCGCTTGCCGAAGTCGATGTCGTCATTCTCTTCTTCGTCGTCCGACGTCCACGTGGGGGTACCTACATGTCATAGCATATCATATCGCATTAAAATCTGATTCAATTCAAAATGACACGTAAACCACACATAGGTTAAAACCTATGATCTACGCACACGAAAACTATCAGAAATCCCTCGTCGTTGACTGTTCATACCAGAATATTGCATTTTATACCGCCCATTCTTATGCTCGTTTGTTTATAGGTATGTGCTTTTAATCCGTGTTTGCTACATATTTACAGATTACAGGTTTCCAGTCCAAATATTGCAAATCGACATAAAATCTCCACAGTTACACCAAAATCCAGAACATCTGTCATAGACAGATAAAAGCCGGATTCCAGTCATCCGCATCCGTCCAGTACCGCTTACCAGTTCAAAAGGCAGGACGAAAACAGTCGTCATTTCTGGTCAAGTGTGGGGCCCGGTGAAGATATTCAAAGATGCGTGGGGCCCAATGAAGATATTCAAAGATGTGTGGGACCCGAGGGAGATAAATTCAAATGTGTTGAAAAATGAAGCCATCATTGTTGACTTCTGGAAACTGAAGAAATCAAGGAAGCATATTGAAAATCTGTACATGTTTAACAGAAGAAAACAGCAACACCAGAAAACCAAAGAAACCCGACCCCCTAATTCCTCCACATGGCCGCGGATCCGCGGCCAACATGGGGTCTAGGTCCCGGATCCGTGGCCATATAGGCTCTGCAGAGCACAGTCTTTTGGGGGTTGGTGGCACATGGTATTTGGGCAGATAATCTTGCCCTAGGTTTCCATTTCCCTGCCTATAAATACCCCGGTTCTTAACCATTGTAAGGAGGAGATTCTTTATACCTCTTTTGTAGGTTTTAGTATAGTTTTGCTTCTTCTTCTTCATATTTCCTCCATGCAAATTGTAGTGAGAGCTTTTTGAGTGGAAGATCAATGAAGATGAGGGTTTTTCTTATCTTGTGTTTTTATTTGTTGTATTGTAATTTTAGTATCTTGTATTGTAATTTTAATTCTTGTTGTTAACTAGTTGTTGTTATTTCTTTTCTTGTTCTCTTTTCTTTTCTTCTCTTATCCGTATTTTCAAGCGATGATACTTGACGGAGTTCCTTGCTAAGGTGAGGACCCAAGAGTTAGCTTGCTTCACTTGTAAAACCGTATTTTTCTCTTTTCCTCCTTCTTGTTTTGTTTTGTTTTCTTTTATCATGTGTGAATAATTCCGCACTTGTTAAGGCTAAGGAAGGTGGTATGAGGGACGGAGAAATCCCTTGTGCTTCTCTTCGCCAAACATCTTGAAACGGACCCCGACCAAACAAACGCAACCCCCTCACTTAGGCGCGCTATACGTGACATATAGTCGCGACCTAAGTCGAGAAGTCCTTTAAGCGCGCTACAACGTGACATATAGTTGTGACTTATTTGGATACATGGTTGCGGGTGTTTGGCCGAGGATTGGAAATAAGCGTATTTAGCGGACGGACAAGGGGCACTAGGAATGGATTTAGCGTTGGAAAGCTTGCTTAAACTCGCAAATCGCATTCCTATGTCCTCCTAATCCCCGCTACTTTCGATTATCCCAACACCGTCTTAAGAATGGCAAAAGACAAGCACAAGACTAATCCTAACTCTACTAACCGACCTTAACCTTAACAAGCTTACTTGAACATAAATACGAACACATAGGTTAGTCTGAACAAACATATACACATTCTTTATTGACTCGTCTAAAACAAGAACGGACATACAACCATCTCCCTGTGGATCGACCCGTGCTCAACCGGCTAGCTGCAAAGCGACACCGTCTTGATCGCGGTTATAACTTTAGAATTTTGAACATCCGACACGCTTTTGGCGTGCGATCATTGACATACAAACGTCCAACGATCGAATCCGTGGTTCGAATACCAAAACCTAAGTTTTGAAATCTGAAATCATAAAAGTCACGAAACATAACCAGAAACTTGGAAAACTTGCTCCAGATTTTACCCTATGTGAAATTAGCCAATTTTGCATATGTAAAGGGTCTATTTTACTGGAGATAAATCCCAGGAACAAACACTAACCCAAACCTCCCCACCCTGGCCGCAATTTGCGGCCAGGAAGAATAAATCTGCGGCCTCAGTGCAAGGTTGGGGTCTCGGGTCTTGGGGTTTGCATCTAGGTGGCCTGCTTGTTCACTGTGTTCACTAAATAATTTTCCAGGTCCCCGGGTTATAGCAGATCACCAAAACACATCATAATTTCCATAAAATCTGCCGATGTCGGGGTTTCTAAGTTTGGGTTTGGGTTCTATTCTCTGGTTTTAATCCAAAATACGATCACTACACGGGTTGTGTGGTCTATAGAAACCTCAATTACACTTTAAGATTCAAATCAAACCCTAACTTCTTCTAGAAATTTTCAAAGTTCACAACACAACACTAAAACACTTCTAAAATTGCATGAAAGCTAAAGTGAATCAAATACAATACTAATGGTGATGAAATTACCTCATTTGGCAACTCAAGAATTTTCTTGAGTTGCCCCAAGTCTTCAAAATCCAATTTTTCTTGGTCCAAAATGCATCTAGTGAGCTTGTGCATGTTTTTAATGAAGTGGGGATGAGTTTTTGATGATGGAGTGAGGTGTTTTGTGGAGGAGGGAGATGGGGGCAGCCAAGGTTGAAGAGTGGTGAAGAGATGAAGAGGGAAACAATGAGCCATGACTAAGTTTGACCACTCACCCTCTCTCTCTCTCTCTCTCTCTCTTGCATATACCTCCATTCTTTAACATTTTCCTTTTCTTTTTCTTTTCTTTTCTTTTCTCCTCTTTTTTTAAAAATATAACCATGCATGAAAATCAACAAAAGATCATGGTAGGAAAATGTAACAATGTGAAATAGGACATGGTGCATGTCACATGCACAAAACAAGCTTAATGCACAATTAGTGATATTTAATCGTGATTAGCATTAAAATTGTATATAATTAATTATAAAAATTCATAATTTGCCTAAATCACATAAAACACCCTCATTTCAGTAATTTCTATAATTTTCCAAATATTTCCCGATTTATCGGTATTTAATTATACCGCATAAATAAAATATTCATAATATTTATTATTTAATTATAAAAATTCCCAAAAATAATATTTTATTTTTCTGAAATGTTACAGTCTTCCCCCCTTAAAGAAATTCGGTCCCCGAATTTAAATTTAAACCCCTCAAATACTAAAACATTTCAGTAAAAAGGTCAAGTCGTCGGGGCTCCGAAATCATGAATACATAAAACATATCGTAGCGCAATGCATGCTCATGAAAAACGAGTATATAAACCAAAAATCAAAACTCCGTCAAGTATCCTGCAATCATCAGAGTTATGGCGAATACACCAATGTCAAAGCCCAACACGAAAACCAACATGATATACATCATTAAAACATCTGAAAGAAATGCATGCCAAACCCTTTCAAATCGTTGTGCGATGTGCGTATCACTGCACAGTGGCGAACGTCTATTGTAAGAAAATAACTATATATATATATACACACCCCTTGTTTAACATACACGTCCTTCCGTTTTGAAAATAATTTAGAAGGGTTTCTATTGTTAAATGTTTCGTGTCATCTCAGACACGTAGGTAAATACTAAGACTATAGCTCCTTTTTGGAAATCCCTTCGATAACTATTAGTGCATGCAAAAATGTATTCAGGTACTGTCCTCGGACTAGTCCTGCTCAGCCACTATACCAAATAGTAAATATCATAAAACACACTGCTCCAAAAGAAACCAATCCCAAAATGTGTATAAGGGTGCCACGTGCGTCTGGTGCGCACGGAAATCAAAATCAATAAATGTTCCATACATATGCACAGAACAAAATCTAAGTGCAACGGGTGTGCATGAAACACCTGTCAAGGGCAACGGGTGTGCCTGACAGCAATACCATGTGCATCTGATATGCACGAAGAATCTCGATTTAGTGCATCTGATATGCACGAAGAATCTCGATTTAGTGCATCTGGCGTGCACCAAAATCGCATCAAGCGCGTCAAGTATGCGCAAGAATCCAAATCAAGTGCACAAGGTGCACGAAAACAAATATCGAGTATCACAATCAAAATCGACGGTATACAACACATCTCAATCCAAATCCAAATCAGTTATACCGTGGTATATAATCTCACAACCCTGTGCATCAGTGTGCACAAAACCGCATCAAAATACTAAAAGTGCATGAAAACTATGCCGAAAGCATAAGTCAAATCGGATGCATACCATAGGTATGAAATCAAATCAACATCTCGAATGACATCAAATCGAAGTCAAGTGCAACTGTGGTGCACAAAATCTCAATCATGCAAATAAATCGTCCAAAATACCGAAATCAAAGATAGCGGAAACGGTCCCGCTCTAGCACATCCTCTAAAGATCTCTGGCCAACTGTCATGGTCACTCGTAACATGACTCGTCAACGATGCCGAACTCTGGTCTACTGGGTGTGCGTAATATGACCGATCATGGGTCCAAGTCTTCTCGTATAGTGTTCCAGAAAGATCTTGTCGGGGTCTCTCCCGAATCTCATTTCTGTCGAACTACCCGGAAGTCATCGTCCTTTACTAAATCTGCTTCTTGTTCCGGAATGGCTGCATACTCATCGCAACTCCTTCTGAAAGATATATCCATGTATAACGTCTCTGCATACGTATCATATCTCTGATGTCAGCGGAGCGGAACGTCATCTCATCAAGCTCTCGTACGAACCTCTTACTCCACTTCTCTCTAATGTCGACTGATTTGGACTCGTCTCTTCGTGGCTGCATGGACTACGCTCCAACGGCTATACTCGTATCTTGAGTCTCCCAAGCAGTGTATCCCATCACATGATATCCGAATGACGTCGAACCTTCCGATCGATTCGTCAAGATTCCATAATCCCCCAAGAGCTCAACATCTTGAGTACAGTTTAATAGTATCGAATACATGCCACAGCACCTATGGACCAGCCGTAGAAGGGCAAACCCAAGCCTCATTAATGGCACCGCTGAACTGCTGCAAATCCTAAGGTTTCAAAGCGTTCTCATGGTCATTATATCGAGTTAAGGTTTCATTCTTCTAGAGGATCCACGGAATTACTTGCATGTTTTTCTGAATACTTTAAACTTAGAAAATGGGTTCCTGACATTAGATCGTCTTCTATCGACTCTAAACGTACCTGTGTGAAGTCGTCTCTAGCTGGAATCAATCGATCTGACGACCTCGCATCGGGATAGACAACGAATCACATGTCCTAGTCATTCCTCCTTGGGTGACTAGCGATCTTCTATCATATCTCTAAGTATAACTCGTGCGGAAATAGCTCCAAACATCTGGGGCGATATCTCGTCATTTGCAGCAACAACTGGCTCATTTGTCCGCACGCTGAACAGTGCATCAATCCTCAAGTAATTGGTGGATTGACGGTCATCACATTCTGGCTGGCCTCTATCAGTGGCCCAATCCTCTGGTGCTGATCTGCACGTCCGAGAAATTGTAAAAGCAATCCATCAAACTCTCATGGCGCGAAAAACACAATAAACTGACACATCTATGCAATCGTGTGTCCCTGGAATCACGTCCTGGTCAGTCCTCGTCCGTGACGATCTCGTGCTAACGCAACTCTAGCCGTAGCTCTCTCTGCCCGTGTAATCGTGGCAGCAAAACCATAAACCGATATCGATGAGGATAGATCATAAGAATGAATATAATACTGTGCAAGGAAATGTACATCCTGAGACTTCTTAAGCGGAGTAGCGTATCGTAAGTATGCCGCGAAACATACACACGGTACATCACTCTCCTTAAGTCACCTACTTCATCAACCAAGGTCAACCTACGCGACGAAAGTTCGGGTCTAATACCCCCTCGACTAAGTCTAAGTTGGTATCAGAGCGAACTGGTATATTTATTTCAGACTTAGAAAACCAATTGTGTATTATTTCGACCTTAGAGTCGCGCGTTGTATTATTATGGGTTTTCTTGATGATTTTGAGTTTTCCTTTTGAGTTTTGATCCTCGTCCTTCGGTGTTGTATACTATATTGCTTGCGTGGTTGTGACCGTCAATTGACGAAGAGCTAGATCCCATTTGGGGATGCCTTTATTCATATTATGCATGTTGTACCCCTTTTGGGGGACAGTATTTACAAAGGAAACTCTACCGAAATTTTCAGAAAAGACTTGAGGTTTTAAAAATGCATACTTCGGCTTATGTTATTAAAACCACTTGCTTTAAAATAAGTTTTCTTCACTTCTTCTTTAAAATGATTTAGATTTCTGGGATTTTGGCTTACTTGAATTATATGGGGTCCTAAAGACTTCATATGATTCATGTGCCAGTCACGTGCCATTTTCGGGTCGTGACAAAGTTGGTATTAGAGCTGGTTCCTCAATAGTAGGTCTGTGGTTCGAGGACGAACCATTGTTCTAAATGGGGGAGAATGTAATACCCCAAGTATTATCCGGTATACCCATATATACCAGATAAGCATGGGGACCCACTATAAAACAATGGGGAATTTTCGAAATACATTCTGAAAGAGGACAGATCTGTACTATAAATGGAATGATACCACTCTTCAATACAGAGGCGCCTTTTAAGTGAACTGGCACTACATGAGTTTGAGAACTCCGTAGTTAAGCGTGCTCGGTCCAGGGAAGTCCTGGGATGGGTGACCTCCTGGGAAGTGGCCTCTGGTCGGGTCCGGTTCGCTCCGAAGAACAAAACCGTGCGGTTTCGGCCAGAGCGGACAATACCCTCTGTATTGGGGGTGGGGCATGACAGAAATATATCTACTCACCTGATCATCGCTTGCCGAAGTCGATGTCGCCATTCTCTTCTTCGTCGTCCGACGTCCACGTGGGGGTACCTACATATCATAGCATATCGTATCGCATTAAAATCTGATTCAATTCATAACGACACGTAAATCACACGTAGGTTAAAACCTATGATCTACGCACACGAAAACTATCAGAAATCCCTCGTCGTTGACGTACAAACGTCCAACGATCGAATCCGTGGTTCGAATACCCAAGTTTTGAAATCTGAAATCATAAAAGTCACGAAACATAACCAGAAACTTGGAAAACTTGCTCCAGATTTTACCCTATGTGAAATTAGCCAATTTTGCATATGTAAAGGGTCTATTTTACTGGAGATAAATCCCTGGAACAAACACTAACCCAAACCTCCCCACCCTGGCCGCAATTTGTGGCTAGGAAGAATAAATCCGCGGCCTCAATGCAAGGTTGGGGTCTCGGGTCTCGGGGTTTGCATCTAGGTGGTCTGCTTGTTCACTGTGTTCGCTAAATAATTTTCCAGGTCCCCGGGTTATAGAAGATCACCAAAACACATCACAATTTCCATAAAATCTGCCGATGTCGGGGTTTTTAAGTTTGGGTTCTATTCTCTGGTTTTAATCCAAAATACGATCACTACAGGGGTTGTGTGGTCTATACAAACCTCAATTACACTTTAAGATTCAAATCAAACCCTAACCTCTTCTAGAAATTTTCAAAGTTCACAACACTAAAACACTTCTAAACTTGCATGAAAGCTAAAGTGAATCAAATACAATACTAATGGTGATGAAATTACCTCATTTGGCAACTCAATAATTTTCTTGAGTTGCCCCAAGTCTTCAAAATCCAATTTTTCTTGGTCCAAAGTGCATCTAGTGAGCTTGTGCATGTTTTTAATGAAGTGGGAATGAGATTTTGATGAGTTTTTGATGATGGAGTGAGGTGTTTTGTGGAGGAGGGAGATGGGAGCAGCCAAGGTTGAAGAGGAAGAAGAAATGGTGAAGAGATGAAGAGGGAAACAATGAGCCATGACTAAGTTTGACCCCTCACCCTCTCTCTCTTGCTCATACCTCCATTCTTTAACAGTTTCCTTTTCTTTTTCTTTTCTTTTCTTTTCTCTTTTCTTTTTTAAAAATAGAACCATGCATGAAAATCAACAAAAGTTCATTGTAGGAAAATGTAACAATGTGAAATAGGACATGGTGCATGTCACATGCACAAAACAAGCTTAATGCATGATTAGTGATATTTCATCGCGATTAGCATTAAAATTGTATATAATTAATTATAAAAATTCATAATTTGCCTAAATCACATAAAACACACCCATTTCAGTAATTTCTATAATTTTCCAAATATTTCCCGATTTATCGGTATTTAATTATACCGCATAAATAAAATATTCATAATATTTATTATTTAATTATAAAAATTCCCAAAAATAATATTTTATTTTTCTGAAATGTTACAAATTGATTTGGGGATTTACTCACCGTTGGATCTTTGATCCAAGAATTTCTGTTTTACAGAACATATTTTTCTTATTTTTAACAAGATCGGGAAAATATTTTCCCATATGTAGAATTTTATTCTGTAAAATAGTGACTTTTAATCACCATTGGATTTTTAATCCAAGAGTGCTCGGTTTAATGGAGCACAATCTTTCTTTGTTTAGAAAGATATGGAAAATATTTTCCAACTCATGGGATTTTTGATCCGCCAACTTTCTGTTTAACAGAAAATATCATTTCTCATTTAAAAAGCTCAATATAATTTAATTTTATGCTTAATCACCATTGGATCTTTGATCCGACGGTTCCTTGTTGAGTAGAATTTAATTCTACGTAGGGAGGTGCCCTCACGTGTTGGTTTATTTATTTTGTCAGCTGTTTTTACAGTGCCTATATGTGTCACGCCCCACCCCCAATACAGAGAGTATTGTCCGCTTTGGCCGAAGCCGCACGGTTTTGTCCTTCGGGGCGAACCGAACCCGACTAGGGGCCACTTTCTAGGAGGTCACCCATCCCAGAACTTTCCTGACTCGAGCACGCTTAACTCCGGAGTTCTCAAGCTCTTGTAGTGCCGGTTCACTTAAAAGGCGCCTTTGTATTGAAGAGTGGTATCATTCCATTTATAGTACAGATCTTCCCGAGTCCCCATTGTTCTAAAGTGGGTCCCACGGACTCAAGAGGTAGCCCCCACGGATTCAAGAGGTGGCCCCCGCCCCCTTAACACTCGCCCCCTTAACATGACACTTGGCGTAGCACTTTGTTCCGTGAGCAAGAATCGGGTCCCGACATTCTCCCCACCTTTGAACAATGGTTCGTCCTCGAACCACAGACCTGCTATTGAGAGACCAGCTCTGATACCATTCTGTCACGCCGCACCCCCAATACAGAGAGTATTGTCCGCTCTGGCCGAAACCGCACGGTTTTGTCCTTCGGGGCGAACCGGACCCAACTAGGGGCCATTTCCCAAGAGGTCACCCATCCCAGAACTTCCCTGACTCGAGCACACTTAACTACGGAGTTCTCAAGCTCCTGTAGTGCCGGTTCACTTAAAAGGTGTCTCTGTATTGAAGAGTGGTATCATTCCATTTATAGTACAGATCTGCCCTCTTTCGGAATGTATTCCGAAAAGTCCCCATTGTTTTACAGTGGGTCCCACGGACTCAAGAGGTGGCCCCCGCCCCCTTAACATGACACTTGGCATGGCACTTGGTTCCCTGTGGCACTTTATTCCATGAGCAAGAACTGGGTCCCGACAATATGCGTTGCATATAGGCTCTCATGTGTTAAATATGTGAGGCTCCATTAGCCTAGTAGTTGTTTTAATTGCAGTGCTTATATGCGTTGCATATAGACACTCACGTGTTAAACATGTGAGGTTGTTTTAGTGGGAAACTTTCCCTCACCCCTTTTTTATAAGGGAACAGTGGACGCCACTTAAGAATTTAATTCTTATGATAGGTATTTATATGCTTTGCACATTGGCGCTCGCGTGATAAGCATGTGCGGCGCCATATAAGAATTTAATTCTTATTCAGAAAGCGTTTATATGCTTTGCACATTGGCGCCAACGTGAGGAGCACGTGCGGCGCCATATAAGAATTTAATTCTTATGATAGGCATTTATGTGCTTTGCACATTGGCGCCTACGTGAGGAGCACGTGCGGCGCTCCCATAGGATTTAATCCTACAAAATGAATGCTGGCACTAGCGCCCTCGTGAGAAATACGTGAGGCGCCGCCCCATTAAATTTAAACAGAGCTTTGCTCTTTTATTAGGTTAAATATTGAGGGAACACAACTGAATAAATATATACAAATGGTGATCATGATCCAAAGTGTACCCCCACCTATCAATGCAAATCACCGGAAGAAAGTTGTTTGCTAGCAAGCCGCTACTAAATCCGTGTGGTCAATCCTGCAAGAAAACTGTGGCACAGCGAGGGTGAGTTGCCAACTCGTGAGTAGAAGATATCACCAGGTAGAAATCGAATATATGACGACTTCTTACGTCATACAGTAATATAATAATAATATAATACTATCGAGCGGTAACAAGAGTGATAGTGTAAACATAAGCATAATAATACTAAATAGTCGTGCCCGTGTCATAATACGGTACCATATCATATGTATCATATATGTTTATAGGTGTATCATCCAACGTGTGTCCATCAACGACACACCAAATCATCATAAAAACATGAGTGCTCAGTATCGACACTCGAAAACATCATAAAACCCGTGTCCAGCGTCGACACATAAATCCTCATATCTCAGGTGCCGTCTCATCGGATCGGCCCTCAAATCCATCTGATCACACGACTCTGGTCGGTATCCTCCGGATATCCGCCGAGCTAAAACTATCACAGGTCGGTAGTGCTTCCCTGCCGGGCTCAACGTCTCTCTATACGATCTTCTTGCCCCAATGTACCGTATCGGATCCACCATGTACCTGCAGACGGTGCCTCCTCTTTCCTCTAATTGGGTATACACATAACTCAGAACCGAGAAAACTCATGGTGAACGCCACACATCATATCAAGAGAAACCGTGTTTTTAAAACAGTCATAAGTTTTGAAAATGTATGTGCGGTTTCTCAAATCCAGAAATCTCATGAAAACCAAAATCTCATAAGCATGAAACAATAATGAAACAATGAGTACATGCACAGAACAAATCCGTAATGCATAACCAGTGTGTTTATATGAGCGTGGCATCTAACTAGGTATGAAAAGCCGATAACTAAACTAGTAAGTGTGATATGGATACTAAACAATAACTAAAAAGCTACATGTTACTAGGTTATATGGTGAAGTAATGAATTCTAATGTGTACGTGGTCTGACAATTACCGATGATGAGTGTGTGAGCCGGCTAGCATGTGTGCGTGCAACATGCGTATCATCGGTAATGGTGCGTGTGTCCTAGCAGACAATGTCATATAAGATAGAGAAAAGAGCGTGTATGTATACCTCAAAATGAGAATAATACGAGCATAGCAGAAAAAGGAAATTGTAAGCGCAACAGTATAAAATACATAGCTACATATGAGCCATACAGTTATAGTTTAAAATAGTATGAATCATTGTGTTTAGAAAAATATGGGCTACGGTGTTTTTGAGAAAAAGATAGCATTTGAAAATCCGTAGCGTCCCTTTAAGGTTGCCATTTAGAAATACATAACGATTTGTTAGTTTTGAAAATATGTATGGCTTTAATTATATCCTAATATCTACTTAAGTGAATATAAAAAAATAATTTTTCGAGTCGATACATTCAAAAGTCGGCGATCCAGCCTTATAGTATCACGTGCGGTATAATCTATCGTACGGCATCATCACCTCAAGAGTGCGGATCAATCATGTATATCATATCACATACGGTATAATCCATCGTACGACGTAATCAAATCAAGTATGTGTGGCTCAATCATCATGTACATCATATCATGTACGGTATAATCCATCGTACGATATCATCAAATCAAGTGTACGGGTCTATGGTCACGTACATCATATTATCTCATCTAGTCACCTATCGTCACATGTTATATCATCTCATATTGTATTATGAACATATATATCACCTAAACCTTATATAATATAATAGATCATATCATAACATGCCATTTCACCTCATGTCATACAACATAGCCTCGTGACATCATGTCCGATCATATCGACTCATATCATTATAACTTATCATACTTTCATCTCGTGATGTTATATCGAAATTATCCTCAAACTTATACACACACACACATACATACATATACATATACATATATACACATATCAGTGTGTGTGTACAACATATATACCAATGGCTCAAGGCTAAGAACATAAGAACTAAGGACATACCTCCCTACAAGTACACTTACTATCGTCTATAGTCTCCTAAAACCCTATTAGCTAAGTATACTTATCTTTAGCTAAGTGTACACACACACACACTCTCTGTCTAATACTACGGTTGCGGAGGTGCTATACGCCATCCGTCCGACTTCCCCCGTAGATATACATCTGCTCATCCTTTCTCTAGCCGAAGTCGATGAACGTCTTGTTCTCCTTCGTCGTCCCGGAAGTCCATACGAATGTACCTACAAATTAATACATATCGTAACGAAATCAAGATCAAATCCGAAAACCGATACGGCGCGCGAAACACACATAAATTAGAACCTATGGTCCACGCATGCAAGAATAATCAAACAACTCCCGACGTTGACATACGAACGCCAAACGACCAAGTCAAAACTCAAATATCAAAAACCAAGTTTTAAATATCATAAAACATCGCCATAAAAAATGTAACACGGCCCTAGATTTTTATTAATATAAAATTAGAATTTTTTACATGCAGGGTAGGTCTAATTATCTAAAAAGTGAGTAACAGACCAAGTTTCAGATCCTAACTCCAAAATTGAGCTGCAAATTGCGGCCAAATCGAATAAAATGGGGGCCAAAATATGAAGGCTTGGGCTCGGGTTTCTAGGGTAGCTTCCTAGTGGTATGCACATCTCACTGTATCTGCAATTTATTTTTCAGAGCTCTCGAGTCATTCCAAATTCCATTAGAACACCACAATTCAACAAAGCCCCGATATCGGAAAATTCTAAGTTCGTGTTTAGGACTTCTAAACTCACATAGGCCAGGGATTCTATCACTAAAGGCTGGTAGTCACTCTCTAAACTCTCTATTATAACTCTACTACTCATTCAACCCACCAAATATCATCGTAGAATTTTTCAAGTTCGCTAAACATAACTTGTTTAACTCTAAACTAGCATAGGAGGTTAGGGAATTTAAACACTTAACTGAAAGTGAGAGAATTACTTTCAAGGAGCAACTCAAGAAAGTTCTATGATGGCCAAATGAGCTCAAGATTAGAAATTAACCCCATCATGATTCTTGTAGTAATGTGAGAACATTATTTGTGAAGGGAACATGGGATTTTGATGAACTTTTGGGAGGGTTGTATGGGGGTAGAAAGAGTGGAGGGGTTAAAGAAAATGAAGGAGGAGATGAGCAAGAGAAAGAAGATGTAGAAATGAAGAAGAGAAGAGAGGGTTGGAGTACCTTCCTACTCCTTCTCTTTCTCTCTCTCTCACCCATACTCTTTTGGCCATCCTCTCAATTTTTATTTCTTTTCTTTTCTTTTCTCATTTTTCTTTTTAGAACAATCTAAAAACAAAAGTAAAAATGCAATCATACATGAAACACAGTAAAATGTGTGATGACACGTTAACACATGGTTAAACAAAACAAGCTTGTTTTAAACACATAATTAGTGAAATACTAATCAAGTTTAACATAAACTTGATTATAAATAATTGTATACTAATTTATAAAATGCCCAAAACCATTAAATGCCTTCATAATTAATAATTCATATTAATATTCTGATTATTTGCCAAATTATATGTATATAATTATACCATTCCATTAAAACTAATTTCCATACTTTTATAATATTCATAAAATTTATTATTTTATTATTTAAATCCCAAAAATAATATTTTATATTTTCTGAAATGTTACAGACGCGGCTAGGGATACGAATTGGAAATGAAAAATAGTATCCATATTTTATAAAAATCGAACATAGATTCAGAGTCGGCCTGGATTCTGACTTTAACACAAAAAGTATGTTAAAATAAAAAGGAGTGCAGGATTTGAAAACAGAACAATATTTTTCTGCTACATAAAACATGATCATGATGTAAATAAATAATAATGGGTTCTTTGTATATACCTCCCTACAATTTTTATATTTATATATACCCATCTAATCTTTCTATATGCATACGCCTTCTTGAAATCTTTATAAGCGCTTTCGTTGCTATCTGCTTGTAATTTCACCGAGTTGCGATCATAATTTTTTAAAAATCTTTTTAGTGTAAAATTTGAAACGAAACTCAAGCTTTGCTTAATTATTAGTTTTTCATCTTTATGCATGCATATGCCATGTATATTAAGATTTTGACAAAATTTTATGATCAATCATGGTCTTATGTTAATTAACTTTTGCATAAATTAAGATGGTATATATGAACCAAAACCTATAATTACAAAATATTCTTATAGAAAAGGCTTCCTTTATTTAGATACTAAGTTTTACTAGAAATTAAAAACTATATATGAAATAATAATCACAAAAGTTACAGATTTACATGTTCAACAAAACATAATGGACTATTTTTCTTTCTTTTCTTATAATTGAAAGAAGAATGGTTTGTTAAAGAAATCATTAAATATCTTTTTAAAAAATAAGAAAAAGAAAAAAACACCTATCATGCTAAAAACAAAAGCTGGTATATGTTTTCTTCTCCTGGACCATGAGCAGTCACACAAATCAATCACAATAATTGATCAAAAAAGAGACTCAACCCCGCCCCCCCCCCCCCGCGCCCCCACTCCCCACTTCCCACCTCACCCCAAAAAACATAATCCAAGAAGATATTACGCGTGACGATCTATAGCCACTAGAATTGCGTAATCACTAGAAAAGAAAAGCTTAAAGCTTAATTATAGCCACCTTCTTCAACTCTCAGCAAACTTCTTTCATCCAAAAAAAATAATGGCAGTTGGATTCTTCACCAAGGGTAGTGCTCAAACTGCTCAATACAATGGAAGTCTAACAATCTTTGTCATCCTCTCTTGTGCAATGGCCGCCGTCGGTGGAATCATCTTCGGCTACGATCTTGGAATATCAGGTTCTTTCCTTTCCTTTCCTTTTCTTTTTTTTTCCCTAATCTGCTGGTGTGGGTTACTAATAGATAATCGACCTATGTGCGTTATTATTTTTATTTGTAATCTTTTTAATCCTTTTAGCAAATCCAGTACATCATGATGTCTTGATGGTTTGTCTATAGGCCATGCAGACCCCTCAACCTCTTGTTTAATTAAAAAGCTAAATGCATGATGTGTTGCCTTGCGGCCTTGGAGAGAGTTTTGGAATGATCTTGTACTGGTCTAGTAGGAAATCGTTGCATCTCGTGTGATCCTTACTTTAGTGAAAAGTTATTGTCACAGAGGATTAGGGGTAGGGGCTGGGGCTGGGGCTGGGCTGAGGCTGGGGCTGGGGTTCGGTTGGGGTGGGGCTGGGCTGGGGGTGGGCGGGGACTGGGGCTAGGGTTCGGTTGGGATTGGGGCTGGGCTGGGGCTGGGGGATCGCAGCCGCGGTAGATGGTGGAGGAGCCGGGGCCGATCTTGTGCAGGTCCACAATGTAGTCTATGACGATGTTGCCCCAATTTCCATGGAGCCATGAGGAGACATGAGAAGAATTCGTGTCTTTCGTGTTGTAGTTTTTGGTGTCTTTAACCAAAAATAAATAATGATAATCAGAAACTACTGCTCAACAATTACTACATACAGATATTATTTTCAGACCGCAGAGCTATTATATTAATTATGAAAATTGTATTGCAATGTAGGATGCTGTAATAACTCTTTTGTATCCCTCATGCATGAAGTCAGCAAGTTGACACATTGAGTCACAATTATCTCTTCTCATAAATTCAGCCCAAATTTTAGTTGTACAATAAAAAATAGCTCAATATAATCCCTTATATCTCTTTGTAGATAAGTTGCTGCAACTATAGTGCCATCAATCAACAGGAGTAACTATCTTCTAGTAATTGAATTCTCAATTGAATCTATAAATTCTAAATTTTTGCAATAATTTAACCCGAAATCTCAACCCCAACTTAAACCAAATCGAAACCTGTAGGAATTGTCAAATTTGAAAACAATAAAACGAAATTTGAAAAAAAATCTTAGAAAGCCGATAGGTTTTCGTGAATATTGAAAGTGTAAGGACGTTCTTTACTTTCGATAGGGTTCGGTTGGGGTGGGGCTGGGGCTAGCTAGGGCTTGGGCTTCATCACCTGATATAGCGAAATACAAAGCGTACTTCAGTACACCCGACCTCATTGAGTTTCCTATTGAAGTTCCCGGTCAAACGGCATATGCATATTTTTATTCGCCATGAAATCCCAATTATCAAGCTACCGAGGACGAAAAGCCACCTTTGTTAGTCGAGAGTCATGGTAATAGACTTGTTATTATAGATCATAGTCAATTGTTTTTCCTATCATTCTCTTGATCCAGATGCTAATCAACTTGTTGATTAGTTACTGTTTTTATGACGTATTTGTCTATATTTGTTGACAGTGGCCTTTCTTTTGGATGAACATGTTTTTTTGATGCATGTTTCAGTCATGTGAATTCATATGTTGCATATAACGCTTTATGATATCAGTATCCTATATTTGTAGTTTTAATTGTTGATTGTTATAGATGAATGGCATTGCAATAATAGTTTTTGGTAGATGAATGCCATTGCAATGTAGGATGATCAGTTCTATCAATCTTGATCTCAATGGTTTAAAATCATGTTACACATACAACACGAATGCACAACAAACGCATCATTAGAGAGTGATTCAAGATGTTCAAGTTAAAACCAATATATGATACTCGATTATAATATGAAACCTTCATATTCTCATCAATACTCATATATGAAACTAAAAGCGTCACTTAGTCCCCGTCTATCGGTTAACATACGTGCGACGTTCGTCGTGACATAGAACTATACGAAGGTTGTTAAATATCGGACGGTATAGCTCGATACTAACAACCGTCGTATCTTTATAAGCGCTTTCGTTGCTATCTGCTCGTAATTTCACCGAGTTGCGATCATAATTTTTTAAAAATCTTTTTAGTGTAAAATTTGAATCGAAACTCAAGCTTTGCTTAATTATTAGTTTTTCATCTTCATGCATGCATGCCATGTATATTAAGATTTTGACAAAATTTTATGATCAATCATGGTCTTATGTTAATTAACTTTTGGATAAATTAAGATGGTATATATGAACCAACACTACTACAAAGAAGGGTTGCCCCTACGGATTTATCCGTAGGGGCAACCCACTGGGGGCGAAAAAATACCCCGTAGGTGCAAAGGCCGCAGGTGCAAGTTGAGGCCCTGAACTTGCCCCTACGGTTAAATTTTTTCCCCTACGGATATATGTGTAGGTCCATTTTCCCCTACGGATTAAGCCGTAGGGTATAAGATTTTATATTATTTACGGTTTATTTTAATAAATTACTTGGACCTACGGATATGTCCGTAGGGGCATGTACTACCCCCTACGGATATATGCGTAGGTACGTTTCCGTAGGGGCACAAATTCAGGATTCCTGATATTTTGCCCCTACGGATAACGCCGTAGGGGAGAGTCAGTGGCCCCTACGGATATATCCGTAGGGGCTTTCCCAACCCCCTGACACTGAGATCTGGGGGAAATATCAGTTACTGCTGATATTTTGCCCCTACGGACATATCCGTAGGGGTAACATGTGTGCCTACGGATTAATCCGTAGGTACATATTGTCTGTAATTTTTTTTAAAAAATGGGCTGCTTGATTTTTTCCCGCCCTGTGCACAATAATATATACATCAATCAAATCATATATTGCAGTATTCATAATCACATCTCACGCATATATATAATATACAAAAGAAACACAAAAACTGAATATGATATAAATACAAACCAATATCAATATCGTTTCAAAATGTAGTACAATGTGTATGATATAAATAAATACATGTTTCGAAAAAAAAGAACCAAAAATCTACCCTAGCTCGGTCCAGCTCCACCTCTGAATAACGATAGAATAACGCGCGCCTGCTCCTCGGTCAATAAACTCTGCAATTCGTCGCGAGCGGGAGTCTGAGTGGGCGGTGGAGCTACAGGAGCTGTCTGCGGAACCGCAGCCGATGTAGTGGCTTGCGGAGCCGCAGCCGAAGGAGATGCGTGTGGAGGCTCGGCCGATCTACCCTGTCGCGTCTGGATATAACGTGTGTAAGAAACGTGTAAGAACTGTTTATTATTCGAATTCGTATCATTATTAAGTTATTTCGAAACCCTGTTTGGATATCTAGTTTGGAAAAGCGTTGTTTATTTCAATTACATATGTATGTATGATTAATCAAACTTAAGTCTAAAACCAAATAAGCTCAAGCTACGTACTAATTATGGATATGTTGATATGTATATAATATGAAGTGATATTTTACTATAAAGTAGTATACATACCAGCATCTCCTTCAACTCCTGAACGCTGGCCCTCAAGCTATCCAGTTTATGATGGACATGCCGGTCACTGGAGACGGAGGAAGTAACCGCCAGGGTGGAGTCCAACCTCATATGGGCCCTGCTAGGGCCCAATCCCCGGCCTCTCCCAACCTCCGTGGTGCCCTCCGTGTGCGGCGTCCAGAACTGGGGTCAGCAGCCTCGGATCGTTCTGTCCGGTAAAATCATTCCCCAGGCCTGGGCCTGCTCAACCACCCGCTCCTACACCCACATTCGAATTCTTATCATTATCGAGTTATTTCGAAATCCCATTTGGATATCTAGTTTGGAAAACTGTAGTTTATTTTAATTAGATATGTACATGTATGATTAATAAAACATAAGTCTACAACCAAATAAGCTCAGGCTATGTACTGATATTGGATATGTTGATATCTATAATATGACATTATATTTTACTATTAAGTAGTATACATACCAGCATCTCATTCAACTCCTGAACGGTGGCCTTCAAGCTCTCCTGTTCCTGCTGGATACGTCGCTCACTGGAGACGGAGGAAGTAACCACCGGGGTGGAGTCCAACCTCATATGGGCTCTGCTAGAGCCCAGTCCTCGGCCTCTCTCCCAACCTCCGTGGTACCGTCCGTGTGCGGCGTCCAGGACTGGGGTCAGCAGCCTCGAATGTTGCCTTCCCCCTAGCAACTGTCAGAACATTATATTTAGCACATACTGGTCTATAAAATTGACAAGAAATACCAAAATCAACAAATTCAAAGCCTTACCTACAGAGATAGAAGATGTGCTCCTCTGGTATCTGCATGTATCAAAATTTGAATAATATTAATTAATTTCAGTACATACATACTAACAAGGTAAACTCGCATATAGCGCTGCTTACACATATTACAGGGAGTGAACAAGCTCTTGTAGATCATCAGGCGCAAATCTAATCTCATCAAGCAGCCCATGATAATGAGTTGGACGACTAAGAGCAAAAGGAATGTGTGTATATTTATGATATAGCATTCTAAATCAATATACATGCCCTATATAATATATAAACATACCTGGAGGAACGGGAGTGTCCTCTGTCCCTGATATGGACGCATCACCAACAACTAGACAATCAAACATTGACAATATAAGTAATTTTGACATAAAGAGGCATGGATATCTATAATATTACATTCAAAATGAATATTAGAGAGCGCACCTGCAATGAGAAGTGATAAAAGTATCACCCAACAAGAGTGTAATTTACAGAATCAGTTGAGACTCTTAAAAGTCATAGAAGAACCCGACCTGCACAAATCTGATGTATGCTTTCCATTGGACACTAAGAAGTCTCTAAAGGGAAAAGCCTATGTGAAAGCCATCATTAGTTCATATCAGAAGATTGATGCTGAAACATAGAACGAGGAATGTCATTTTTTTCTTCTTCCGTCACATTACTGTCTTCTCCTTCTGCCACATTACTGTTTTCTCCTTCTTATTTTGTGCGCGTGCAAATTCAATGACTATATTGAGAATATGGATTAATAGTGGGTAGGAAAAGTATTTCTCAAATGGCTTTTGCGTCTTAAAACCATAAACTACTAAGTAATGGCATACATAATTTTTTTAGTATAAAGGTTGTTATTTTAAGTTTTCCCTTATAGAGATATGATCTAACTGCATCTATAAACTATAAGTGTGCAGAAAATTATGATAAGAAACCATAAGAAAGGGTCGTAGCCATGCATAACCTTGAATCTACATACCAAAACATGCAAAAGCATGCACTTATTGTCACCTTGCCTTGGAATATAAAATATCTTGGAAGACTATAAGCGAGCATTTAAATCTTGATAGCTTTTGACTTCAACATATATTTTTCTCAAGTACCATGAAATATACTTGCTCCGTATAAACCGTTTTCAGGAAGATGGATTAATAATGACAAATTATCCATTGTGGCTCACTAGGTTAGTATTTTCTCTTCTATTGACTATCTTTCTAATCTGCTTGGTAAATTTATTCGGAACCGGCTGCGAATCATTAAAAGACATGCATAAGAAAGAAAGCTAAAATACAGATATATAGCATACCGATACATCGAAACTTCATAGTTGCGATGGCAATTCAGAGATATTTATTTCTACACATGTGGTGCGCGTGCGAATGCGTCAGGCATCATGGACAAATATTTCAGAACATGGAAAGTATTATTCGTATAAAGTAATTAAAACTTTTAAACACCTTGGGTAGATATTTTCTTAGTTGATGCAATCATATCATGAGGACTAAATTTAAGCTATTATACATATGCATATGTATTTTTCTAACCTAATATATCACACACACACACACACACACAGAGAGAACACCTGGTAGGTAAAGAAATCAGGTAGCAGGATCCTGAAGAAATGGAGTCCATAGCATTGCTCATCATCATCATCCATGATCCCTTTGATAATATTTTTTCAAAGGGATCACGGATGATGATGATGAGTAATGCTATGGACTCCATTTCTTCAGGATCCTGCTACCTGATTTCTCTATCTACCTGGTGTTCTCTCTCTCTCTCTCTCTCTCTCTGTGTGTGTGTGTGTGTGATATATTAGGTTAGAAAAATACATAAGCATATGTATAATAGCTTAAATTTAGTCCTCATGATATAATTGCATCAACTAAGAAAATATCTACCCAAGGTGTTTAAAAGTTTTAATTACTTTATACGAATAATACTTTCCATGTTCTGAAATATTTGTCCATGATGCCTGACGCATTCGCACGCGCACCACGTGTGTAGAAATAAATATCTCTGGATTGCCATCGCAACTATGAAGTTTCGATGTATCGGTATGCTATATATCTGTATTTTAGCTTTCTTTCTTATGCATGTCTTTTAATGATTCGCAGCCGGTTCCGAATAAATTTACCAAGCAGATTAGAAAGATGGTCAATAGAAGAGAAAATACTAACCTAGTGAGCCACAATGGATAATTTGTCATTATTAATCCATCTTCCTGAAAACGGTTTATACGGAGCAAGTATATTTCATGGTACTTGAGAAAAATATATGTTGAAGTCAAAAGCTATCAAGATTTAAATGCTCGCTTATAGTCTTCCAAGATATTTTATATTCCAAGGCAAGGTGACAATAAGTGCATGCTTTTGCATGATTTGGTATGTAGATTCAAGATTATGCATGGCTACGACCCTTTCTTATGGTTTCTTATCATAATTTTCTGCACACTTATAGTTGATAGATGCAGTTAGATCATATCTCTATAAGGGAAAACTTAAAATAACAACCTTTATACTAAAAAAATTATGTATGTCATTACTTAGTAGTTTATGGTTTTAAGACGCAAAAGTCATTTGAGAAATACTTTTCCTACCCACTATTAATCCATATTCTCAATATAGTCATTGAAATTTGCACGCGCACATAATAAGAAGGAGAAGACAGTAATGTGGCAGAAGGAGAAGACAGTAATATGGCGGAAGAAGAAAAAAATGACATTCCTCGTTCTCTGTTTCAGCATCAATCTTCTGATATGACCTAATGATGGCTTTCACATAGGCTTTTCCCTTTAGAGACTTCTTAGTGTCCAATGGAAAGCATACATCAGATTTGTGCAGGTCGGGTTCTTCTATGACTTTTAAGAGTCTCAACTGATTCTGTAAATTACACCCTAGTTGGGTGATACTTTTACCACTTCTCACTGCAGGTGCGCTCTCTAATATCCATTTTGAATATCGATAATATTACATTCAAAATGGATATTAGAGAGCGCACCTGCAGTGAGAAATGGTAAAAGTACCACCCAACTAGAGTGTAATTTACAGAATCAGTTGAGACTCTTGAAAGTCATAGAAGAACCCGACCTGCACAAATCTGATGTATGCTTTACATTGGACACTAAGAAGTCTCTAAACGGAAAAGCCTATGTGAAAGCCATCATTAGTTCATATCAGAAGATTGATGCTGAAACAGAGAACGAGGAATGTCATTTTTTTCTTCTTCTGCCACATTACTGTCTTCTCCTTCTTCTTCTGCCACATTATTGTCTTCTCCTTCTTATTATGTGCGCATGCAAATTCAATGACTATATTGAGAATATGGATTAATAGTGGGTTGGAAAAGTATTTCTCAAATGGCTTTTGCGTCTAAAAACCATAAACTACTAAGTAATGGCATACATAATTTTTTAGTATAAAGGTTGTTATTTTAAGTGCGCGTGCAAATTCAATGAAAGTTAGATTTGAGGATACCCATGTATGAGTTGTATTCTATATATGTGTGTTTCGATTTATGATTTCGCTTAAGTGTAGGGTTGTTTTTACTTAAATTTCAAATGTATATACATGCATACTGTCTTCTCCTTCTTCTTCTGCCACATTACTGTCTTCTCCTTCTTCTTCTGCCACATTACTGTCTTCTCCTTCTTATTATGTACAGTACTTCCACAAAATACGTGTTGTCATTTCTAAATGGAAGTTTCTCAGTGCCACCATAGTAGCAGAAGATGGAATTGTTTATCGCCACTAGATTATGCTAAGCCTCGGATAGATTAGGCAAACATGATCTAGAAGAATATAATTAGCAGAGGAAATATGCAAATAAACATGCATGCAAGCTGACATTAAAAGATTAATATAACAGAGATGTCTACTGATGATTTGTAAGATATTATCGCAGGTAGGACAACTGCCAATTCTATGGTTTGTGGCCACCAGCGACTGCTTTCTCACCACAGTAAAAATAATGAGGGACTATAACATATCATGAATTCGATATGCACCGTGATTTCATAGCATATGTCTATTAACCTATAATGTATAAGTTCTCGGCGTTGATTGCAGAGGTGCATACAGTCTGAACTAGTAAATATACGTAAGAAAGAAAAAGAAGAAACGATTCATAAATATGGTTGGGCCAGAAACAGACTTAGTCACTGAATGACATATAACTGATATTCCTTGATGTAGAAATCAATACACCTTTGATAACAAACTCATTCTTTTTTGGGAGATATATGAATAACCGACTCTGACCCTCAGCATTCCATTGAATACATGGAAATCCATCGTATCTCATATCCAGCCACCTCACTTCACCGATCCTATGATCGCCTTCTGGAGGACGCACAGCCCTAGCCGCAGCCCCAGCCCAAACCCTAGCCTTAGGTGGTGGTGATGAATGTGAATCCTCATGTGATTTTGCATATTATTGCAAGAGCGTTAATGGGTTTTCAAGATTTGTACGTAGTCAAGAGCAATTGTGAGCAAGGAAAGTAAAAATAGTTTTGGAATTTTATCAAACGGTTGGTGAGCAAACTAGCAAAACGTTTTGAATGAAAATATAATGTAAAATAATTTCGAGAATCAAAAGTGATAAGCTTTGTTAATGATATGGGAGAGAAGCTTGCTTTTTCTTTTTTGTGAGAAATATTTTAGGTTTTTTTTCCTTATTTCTGTTACATCCTGACCGAAGAACTTTCACAATTGTTAAAATTCAGCATTTTGGTCAGTCCTCTCCTTTATTGATATGCATGTGATGTGAGGGTTGGATTTAACACAGCAACCATTGTTCATCAATATATATTACCAAATAAAGCTCTTTATTGTTGGTTATGTTGGTTTCATCCTATTCTTGCCTCAATTTGGTGTAATTTGAAATGGCCCACGATTCTAGGGTTTGATATGGGATGGCAATAGAAAAGAGAATTTGTTCTCAAGTTATGATCGAATACCATAATAAATTGGGAGTTGGTTAGGATTGTGAAATTGTGAAAGTAGTTGCATTTTTTTCAAGTATGATCTTGTGAAAATCGGATGAAATATTTAACATCATTTTGTTGTTATTTAGGATTAGCACCCTCTAAAGGATTTTAAGTTAAGATAATGGATATGGATCTTTTGTCAGGATAAAGAAGATCTGCACATGCATAAATACTAGTATAAGATAATTCAAAATTTGGGACAACGGATACATACCGCTAAAAGATATAAATCGAAAACCCAAACAATATTTTGTGATAAACTTAAGTGTTCTTGCAAACTAATACAAATCTTGTTAAAAATTTGATAAATTGACCTTCCCCTTCCCCAGCCCTAGCCCCAGCCCGCAGCCCCAGCCGCACCCCCAATAAAAAATTTGATAAATTGACCCTTCCCCGACCCCGACCCCGACCCTAACCCTAACCCTACCCCGACCCCGACCCCGACCCCGCAGCCCAGCCCCTGCCCCAACCCTAACCCGACCCCGACTGCGACCGCGACCCCAGCCCAACCCCAACTCGCGCGCCATGAACCTTAAGCCCAAAATAATCCAATAAATTCTTTAACTTACCTCGAGATTTACTCACCTGAACGGCTGCTGGGGCAGGGGCGACGATCTGAACGGCGGTGGCGACGACCTTAACCGCGGTGGCGACGAGAACTCCAGTGGCGACGAAACCGGCGGTGGCCACGAGGAGAACAACCTTGGCGGCGACGGCGTGGCGCATTGGGGGCTTATTTTCACGCCCGATCAAGAGAGAGAGGGAAATGAGCGTAGGCGATCGATCTGGGATTTTATTAAATCGATATTTACTTGCCCCTACGGATATATCCGTAGGTCCTTTGTTTGCGGCTCCGTAGGGGCAAACACCTAATTAAGAATTAATATTTTTATTCTTGGACGTCTTTGCCCGTAGGGGCAACCTTTTGGCCCTACGGATATATCCGTAGGTCCAAGTTATTTCTGCCCCTACGGATTAAACTATCCGTAGGGGCAACCCCCTATTTTACTAGTGCAAAACCTATAATTACAAAATATTCTTATAGAGAAGTCTTCCTTTATTTAGATACTAAGTTTTACTAGAAATTAAAAACTATATATGAAATAATAATCACAAAAGTTACAGATTTACATGTTCAACAAAACATAATGGACTATTTTTCTTTCTTTTCTTATAATTGAAAGAAGAATGGTTTGTTAAAGAAATCATTAAATATCTGTTTTAAAAACTAAGAAAAAGAAAAAAGTACCTGTCATGCTAAAAACAAAAGCTGGCATATGTTTTCTTCTCCTGGACCATGAGCAGTCACACAAATCAATCACAATAAGTGATCCAAAAAGAGACTCAAACCACCCCCCCACCCCCACCCCACACACACACACACCCCGCACCCCCACCCAAAAAAGAAGGAAGCATAATCCAAGAAGATATTACGCGTGACAATCTATAGCCACTAGAATTGCATAATCACTAGAAAAGAAAAGCTTAAAGCTTAATTATAGCCACCTTCTTCAACTCTCAGCAAACTTCTTTCATCCAAAAAAAATAATGGCAGTTGGATTCTTCACCAAGGGCAGTGCTCAAACTGCTCAATACAATGGAAGTCTAACAATCTTTGTCATCCTCTCTTGTGCAATGGCCGCCGTCGGTGGAATCATCTTCGGCTACGATCTTGGAATATCAGGTTCTTTCCTTTCCTTTCCTTTTTTTTCCCCTAATCTGCTGGTGTGGGTTACTAATAGATAATCGACCTATGTGCGTTATTATTTTTATTTGTAATCTTTTTAGTCTTTTTAGCAAATCCAGTACATCATGATGTCTTGATGGTTTGTTTAAAGGCCATGCAGACCCCTCAACCTCTTGTTTAATTAAAAAGCTAAATGCATGATGTGTTGCCTTGCGGCCTTGGAGAGAGTTTTGGAATGATCTTGTATTGGTCTAGTAGGAAATCGTTGCATCTCGTGTGATCCTTACTTTAGTGAAAAGTTATTGTCACGGAGGATTAGGTGTGAGTTTGCATCAAATCTGGATATATCGTTGTGATAAAGGAAATAAAACAAAACTAATATAATGAAAGGGAAATCTCTAAACTTTATTTATCTCAAAAGCTATTGTTTCTAATAATCTTTCTCTCAAATAATCTCTCTCTCTCTCTCTCTCTTAATTACAAACTTAATTTGAGTTGGGAGTTTTTAAATAGCTAATATATGATAAACTGAATCTTCTCAAACCAACTTGAAACTTATCTCTAATTTAAAATTCTAAATGACTCAATCTAATTTAAACATAACCATTTAAATTTAAAACTTAAATTTAACTTAATTTAAGAATTGAATTATAATTTTCAACAAAAACATTCTGATCACATTTAAAGCGGACTAAATAAAATATCATTGTACCAAAAGTCTAAATTTCGATCCGCAAATGATTTTGTATTGTTAGGGTAGGCATGATGTTTCTCTTCATACAAGTTTGAAGATTGTAAGATGGTTTGGTCAAAATGGACGCAATATCCATTTTCCATTTGGAATTTATATCATTATTTCAGGTGGGGTGACATCTATGGAGCCATTCCTGAAGAAATTCTTTCCTGAAGTCTACATGAAGATGAAAAGCGCAAATGTGAGCAACTATTGCAAGTTAAACAGCCAGCTGTTGACGTCGTTCACCTCGTCATTGTACCTCGCCGGACTTGTGGCCTCGTTCTTCGCGTCGCCGGTCACGAGAGCCTTTGGCCGCAAGGCGTCAATGCTAGCCGGCGGGGTGGCGTTTATGGCCGGCGGGGTCTTAGGAGGGGCCGCGGTTAACATGCACATGCTTATTTTGGGGAGGATCTTGATTGGTATCGGTCTTGGATTTGCTAACCAGGTTTATTGTTATTATTATTATTATTATTTCTTTCATTTTCTTCTTACCTTTCTAGCAATTTTTAAACTAAAAAATTACATATCATATTGGGTTCCAATAAATTACTTTTAACTATAATCAACTTTTATTATGAAATGCATTGATGTTAAAATTTGCTTTAAAGCTGTTGCATATATATTTGCAGGTCAAGTTCAGAGATATATTCATATATTCATAGCACTACCTTATCATCACTATGAACCAAAGTTTTCTCTATCAAATTTCATGAACATACTTATTAAATTTATATATATTCACGAACGAGAGGGCGGATTATATTTATTTATATGAGTGCACACGGGCTTTTGATATAAGTGGATTCCATCAATAAGACTCAAGCTTGAAGTTTGTCTCATCTTATATCTTATATCCATCCACCTCTCATATTTTTTTTTTCTAATGTGACAATGTTATCTACATATCTCAACAATACTAATAAAATTTTGTAATTGGGTGCTATGTTAATAAATTTGCTGCTGAAAAAAATAACCAATAAACTATGACAGGAAAACATTTAAAAAATAATTTCATTTAAAAATAAAACACAGAGTTGATATAGAACTTTATTTCAAGAAAAAATCCATCAGTGCTATCATTCATCACATGCCTGATAGTATAATAGAGGATGTGGAGTATAAAATGTCAAGATATAAAATTTCGTAGAACTGTCAATGTGTGAAACTTCTTATCGTGCCATTTTATACTTTGTTTTTTTTGTACTATGCAGAGATATTCCTGAAATATGTTGCATTTACTTACAATAACAACACTCTAATAAATATAAGAGGTTGAGGGACCTATAAGGACCCCGTAGGTCTGGACGCTGTCTGGACTACGTGCTGAGACCCTACAAGTTTGGGCCTGTAGTGGCCTTACCAGGGTCACTGCGGGCCTCAGGATTTTTTGCAACTAAACCCTGGGGCCTGCAGTGGCCTAGGTTAGGCCATTGCATACCCGGACCTACAGGGTCCGCAGTCCCCTTTTGGCGTAGATATAATGTATGCTCATTTTCTTTTGTTTTAGGCAGTTCCATTATACCTGTCAGAAATGGCACCACCACAACACAGAGGCACGATCAGCAACGGTTTCACTACCTGCATCAGCATCGGTTACATCTCCGCGACCCTTGCCAATTACAAAACGGAAAAGATACAGGGAGATTTAGGCTGGAGAATCTCTTTAGTCCTAGCAACAGTCCCGGCTATTCTTCTGACTCTCGCTGCGGTTTTTCTTCCTGAGACCCCCAACAGTCTCATTCAACGGAGCGAGGACCTTGAGAAGGTAACCGCGTTGCTTCGAAAGATTAGAGGAACGACGGATGTCGACAAAGAGTTGCAAGATCTTATCATAGCAGGCAATGTATCGAAGACTGTTGAGAGCCCATTCCGTGCGATTTTCCAGAGGGAATATCGGCCTCTGCTCGTAATGGCTATCCTAGTCCCATTCTTCCAACAGGTCTTAACGGTCGCAGCTGTGTTCATTTTTTCGCCCTTGAATCGTAAATGCTAATGAATTTCCCTCCATTTTCTTAACAGGTAACAGGCATCAATGTAATAACCTTCTACGCACCCGTCTTGTTCCGGAGCATCGGTCTCAAAGAGAGCGCCTCCCTCATGTCCACGGTAATGACCGGCGTAACCGGCCTCATCTCCAACTTCATCTCAATGGCACTCATCGACAAACTCGGAAGACGGACCTTACTCATCATCGGAGGGATTCAAATGCTCGTCTCGCAATTAATCATCGGAGCGATCCTCGAATCCGGCCTCAAAGATCAAGGCGGGGTCAACAAAGCCGACGGGTACTTAGTTCTGACCTTGATCGGCATTTATGTTGCGGGTTTCGGGTGGTCATGGGGACCGTCAGGGTGGATTGTCCCGAGCGAGATCTTCCCTCTAGAGATTCGATCGGCAGGGCAGAGCATCAACTTGATTGTCAGCTTCTTCTTCATTTTCACCATCAGGCAGACTTTCCTCGCTATGCTTTGCGGATTCAAGTACGGGATTTTCTACTTCTTCGGCGGTTGGGTCTTCGTCATGACTGCGTTCGTCTATCTGTTCCTTCCAGAGACCGCTAACGTGCCTATCGAGCAGATGGCGCAGGTCTGGAGGGGGCATTGGTTCTGGAAGAGGTTTGTACATGTCAGAGACGAAACCAAGGTTGAATTGGCAGATGCAACAGTTGATAAAAGATTCTGAAAATGCTTTCTAGCATGCAAGTTAGCATCAGTATTTTGTCTCCATTGTTGGTGAGTGATTGTTTGCTGAAAGTTTGTGGAGATGGGATCATTGTCGCTGTACTGGTAGAAAGTAATATAAGAGAAGGGGAAATTTGGTTATATTCGTAATAATAGAATATTCTTTTAGATTTGTTTGTAAAAAAACCGTTACTTATGTAAATTTTAATATTTTGGTGGGGGTATTTTAGACAGTTCAGAACAAAGTTTTGTCAACTTCGGATTATTTAACTTTACCATCATCTCAACCTTTTACTATTTACAAATGGGACATTAGTTCAATAATTAGAAGTACGCCATCGATTCAAAATCCCAATAGGTTTTTTCCTAAAATACCAAAACCTTTCATTGTTTTATAGATAATGCATTAGATTTTCATAAATGCATTAGATTTTCATTAATGCATTAGATTCAAAATCCCAATAGAAGTACGCCTATAAGTGCAGCATATAGGCACTAACGTGTTAAACACGTGAGGCTCCATTAGCTTAGCAGTTGTTTTAATTGCGGTGCCTATATGCGGTGCGGTGCCTATATGCATCGCATATAGGCACTCACGTGTTAGGCTCTATCAGCCTAGTAGTTGTTTTAATTGTAGTACCTATATGCGTTGCATATAGGCACTCACGTGTTAAACACGTGGAGCTGCTTAAGTTTTTTCAGTTATTTTAATCGCAGTCCCTATATGTGTTGCATATAGGAACTCATGTGTTAAACACGTGAGGCTCCATTAGCCTAGTAGTTATTTTAATTGCAGTGCCTATATACGTTGCATATAGACGCTCACGTGTTAAACACGTAAGGTTGTTTTAGTGGGTAACTTTCCCTCACCCTTTTTTTATAAGGGAACAGTGGACGCCACTTAAGAATTTAATTCTTATGATAGGTATTTATGTGCTTTGCACATTGGCGCTCGCGTGATAAGCACGTGCGGCGCCATATAAGAATTTAATTCTTATTCAGAAAGCGTTTTTGTGCTTTGCATATTGGCGCCGGTGTGAGGAGCACGTGCGGCGCTATATAAGAATTTAATTCTTATGATAGGCATTTATGTGCTTTGCACATTGGCGCATACGTGAGGAGCACGTTCGACGCTCCCATAGGATTTAATCCTACAAAATCTGTGTTGGCGTTAGCGCCCTCGTGAGAAACACGTGAGGCGCCGCCCCATTAAATTTAAACAGAGCTTTGCTCTTTTATTAGGTTAAATATTGGGGGAACACAACTGAATAAATAAATACAAATGGTGGTCACGATCCAAAGTGTACCTCCACCTACCAATGCAAATCACCGGAAGAAAGTTGTGTGCCAGCAAGCCGCTACTGAATCTATGCGGTCAATCCTGCAAGAAAACTGTGGCACAACGGGGGTGAGTTGCCAACTCGTGAGTAGAATATATCACCAGGTAGAAATCGAATGTATGACGATTTCTTAGGTCATACAGTAATATAATAATAATATAATAATATCGAGCGGTAACAAAAGTGATAGTGTAAACATAAGCATAATACTACTAATATAGTCGTGCCCGTGTCATAATACGGTACCATGCCTTCTGTATCATATATGTGTGTATAAGTGTATCATCCAACGTGTTTCCATCAACGACACACCAAATCATCATAAAAATCCGAGTGCTCAGTATCGACACTCGAAAACATCATAAAACCCGTGTCCAGTATCGCCACATAAATCCTCATATCTCGAGCGCCGTCTCATCGGATCGGCCCTCAGATCCATCTGATTACACGACTCCGGTCGTTATCCTCCGGATATCCGCCGAGCTAAAACTATCACCGATCGGTAGTGCTTCCCTGCCGGGCTCAACGTCTCTCTATACGATCTTCTTGTCCCGATGTACCGTATCGGGTCCACCATGTACCCGCAGACGGTGCCTCCTCTTTTCTCGAATGGGATATACACATAATTCAGAACCGAGAAAACTCATGGTGAACGCCACACATCATATCAAGAGAAACCGCGTTTTTAAAACAATCATAAGTTTTGAAAATGTATATGCGGTTTCTCAAATCCAGAAATCTCATGAAAACCAAAATCTCATAAGCATGAAACAATAATGAAATAATGAGTACATGCACAGAACAAATCCGTAATGCATAACCAGTGTGTTTATATGAGCGTGGTATGTAACTAGGTATGAAAATGCGATAACTGAACTAGTAAGTGTAATATGGATACTAAACAATAACTAAAATGCTACATGTTATGTAACGCCTTGAAATTCGTTTAGACGTTTTCGGGCAAATTAGCAAGTGTGCATGTTTTCAAAAAAAAATGTATCATGATAACCTTTTCTTTCCTCATGCATGGTTGCAACTCTATAATTTTTCCCACCATTTAATCTTTTCTAAAACCATTTTTATAATTCCTTTTTAAAATAAACATTGAGGTATGGTGGGTAGGTATGAAGGGTGGACTTTCTTGACCATTCCCTTCTCTTTTCTCTCTCTCCCTCATTCTTCCATTCCCTGCTGTTCTCCAGCAGAAAACCCTCCCCATTTCTTCATTTCTCATCTCTTTTCAATTCTCTTTTGGTTCATGCTCAAACCCCACTTAAATCCAACCTTTTTCCTTCACAAAACCTTGGATTTTTGGCTCTTTTGAGGTGTTTTGTGGCAAGACTGCATATCTGAGGGTAGATCTGGAGTTTTTGGGGTTTCTTAAGGTATTTTGAAGGTACTAACTCACCTTAGCATCTCTTGTTCATAACTTATTGAATTTCTAGCAAAAATATCACTTTTATGCATGTTTTGTGCATTATTCAGGGATTTAGTAAGGTTGTGAGGAAATTTTGCTTCTGATGGCTTGATTAGATTGATAATGAGTTATATAGGTGATTTTAGACTTGGGTTGGTCTCAGATTTCAGAAAAATACCCCTAAGTATCTTTTTTTGTGCAAATTGTGTGATTTGAACTGATTTTAGGCACTGTAGGAAATCTGCTACTACCCGAGACTTTTCAGAACAAAACTAGTGATTACTGTAGCATGTATGTGTGGTGTAGAGTGCACAAACCAAACCTGGGGACCCAATTCCCAAGTCTGGCCGCCGAAATGGGCATTCTGGCCGCAAATTGCGGCCAGATTGGGGAGATTTGGGTTGGGGTTTGGGGTGTGGGTCTCTGCTTGTCTGGGAGTTATTTTGGTATATTTAGTTTTGCAATATCTTTCCTGTATCAAAATCTGGAGCTGAATACCTATTTTCCCGTATTTTCAACCTTCGCGACACGCGTGATACGTGAGTAGGTTTGGGTTTCTGCGTATCGCGGCGCGTCGGGGTAGTTTCGTGACGCGTGATTACACGTTTTAGCGTATCGCGCACACGCGCGATTGGTTTGCGACACGAGAGTCTAGTTGGACCGTAGTGTCGCGTTTTTGTGAAATGAGCTTATGTGTGATATATGTTATGTGATTCTAGGTTCGCAGGCCAGTGAGACGGACGCTGCAAAGAAGGGCAAGCAAGTGGTTGGATACACTTAGCGCGAGACACAGTGAGTAGATTTCACATCTACGGGGATATCGCCCGCATGGCGTTATGCGTCAGGGCTGATAGGACCTTATTGTTATATACTGCATATACCATACCATGGATTATCATCGCATATTGTATTCCCCGATATATATATATACATTGCTTAGAACTGATAGAACTGCCATGATCATACTGTCGTATATTGTTATAGCTCATCTATACATGTAACATGACTTGGAATTTTATACTTGATACCTATATCACAGTGGATCATTGCATTGTAGTTCATTCTCATGTGACATGACTTGATATACATATTTGATACACCTATCACATCACAGTTACTTGTATTATTGTTGGGATTTCATATGATTTCTGGATTTGGGAACCGTGGCCTTTTTAAATAAGTAACCATTTAAAAACCCGGTTCCCTTGATATGATATTTTGGGGGGTCGCCCCGTGTTTTCTCGGTGCTTGAGGCACGGATTGATAGAGGGCTGACCCGGACTGACGGATGCCCGATGGATTGATAGAGGGCTGACCCGGACTGACGGATGCCCGATGGATTGATAGAGGGCTGACCCGGACTGACGGATGCCCGATGGATTGATAGAGGGCTGACCCGGACTGACGGATGCCCGATGGATTGATAGAGGGCTGACCCGGACTGACGGACGCCCGATATATTGAGAGAGGGATGACCCGGACTGACGGATTCCCGGTATATACTTGAGAGAGGGCTGACCCGGATTGACGGAGGCCGATACAGGATGTTTTGCGTGTCGATGCTAGACACGAGTATTTATGATATTTGGGTGCCGATGTTGGGCACTCAGGATTTTCAGGAATATACGGGATATGAGGGCCGATGGAGTACCGGCGTTTGAGATATTGGGATTTGTAGTGCATACATACTTAAGTAGTCCATCTCGATACTTCATGTAGATACTATATCCCCATGCTCAGCATTCATTATCACATCTCATCCTGTAGTATATCACCTGATAGAGGACTGGCATTATTATTATGCATACTACCACATCGCATTGATATTTTCTGCTGGCATTAGTAGAGCCACGCTATATGTGCATGCTTGCGATTACCTTTATATGTTATCTCTATTCACGAGTTGGCAACTCACCCCCGTTGTGCCACAGTGTTTGCAGGTTGCCCTTGGAAGTAGTCACGGCTGGCTGTTACCTCATCTTTTGGCACAGATACCCCTTTTGAGCAGTGATAGTCTTTTACTGATAGGTGGGTTTTGTACGGTATCTGTTATGTTTCAGTTGTACATTGATGTATCTAGTATTCTCCATCTACCTTTCTGTATTGACCTAGAGACAGTTGTGAGGACGATATGTATGATTTTGTATTCTGGTGTCGAGCTCGCATGTGAGCCGACTTTACTTTTACAGTCTCATCTTTTATGATATTGTCCTTGCTTTACTGTGTATTCTTCGCTACGGCGTCGTATATCTCCTCGTGATGCGTTATTCATTTTACTCGTCATTTTGTTACACCTTGTTTCTATCTGACTGGCGGGGCAATTGTTTTAAAAAGGAAATGTTACCAAAATTATAAAACTTATAACTTTTGAACTTAAAAGGGATTTCTACTAAATAAATGGAAGTTTTTCGGACATGTACGATTGTTTTACAAAATGTTTTAAAATCACTCTCTATTTATTGGTTTTGATTTCTGGGTTCGGCTTACTTAGCCGCGTTACGCCTGTAGACGTTGCGTGGTTAAGTGTCGGTCACGAGTCGAATTCTCGGGTCGTGACAAAGTTGGTATCAGAGCGTAGGTTTTACCTTCGGAGTGTAGGATGACCCTGGTATGATGGAGTAGGTAGCTGCAGCAGGGTAGCGTAGCGTGTGTATGTTCCGCGGCATACTCACGACACGGTACTCCGCCTACGCGACCTTAGGACTTGTTGATTTAATCACTCCTTATATTCTTGCGATTCGATTCCCGTGTTCTTATCGAATCCTTATTTCCTTTCAGTCATTATGCCGCCTAAGACTACGAGGGCACAGAGAGCGGCCGCGAGGGCCGAGATTCGTGTTGACTCGTCCGAGATGAGGACTGATCCGGGCAGTGCACCCGTTGTACCCGAGCAGGCTGTTCCTGCCGTTACAGAGCAGATCGCCACGTTAGGGGCTGGTATGCAGGAGATGCGCCAGACGGTGGGATCTAGCATGCAGGAGATGCGCCAGATGATAGGATCGCTTGTTGAGACGCTTCAAGCGCAGCGACCAGAGGTGGCTCCACCAGTTCCAGAGACCGCTATGGTACCTACCGCACAGCCAGTTGCCCCTGCAGCCACGGAGGTGATTACAGTATCGCTATCAGAGTTCATGAGGCTGAAGCCTCCGGTTTTCACAGGCACCGATACAGCCGAGGACCCACAGTCTTTCATCGACAGGATGGCCAGGATATGCCGTTCCCTCAGATGCGCAGATGCGAGATGGGTCGAGTTCGCGAGCTTTCGCCTGGAAGGTCTTGCGCAGAAATGGTGTGATTCAGTGGAGAAGGGCAGAGCAGCAGGTCTTCCTCCTATGACCTGGACGGAGTTCGTGACCATATTTCTAGCCCGTTTCCTTCCCCGGAGTGTTAGAGATGCCCGAGCACGCAGGTTTGAGTCCTTGCGCCAGACGCCAGGGATGACAGTGGCAGAGTATGACGTATTGTTTACCGAGCTAGCAGTCTACGCCCCACATTTAGTGGCCACCGAGGAGCTGCGAGTCCGGAGATTTGTTCGAGGCTTGCTTTCACCAGTGTTCCTCGCGATCAGCGCGCAGCACTACGAGACCTATGCAGCAGCTGTAGACGCAGCCCTACTGGTCGAGGAGCACCTTGTTGAGACTTCGGCACTTCCAGAGCCGAAGAGAGCTCGTGCGGATACTTCAGCACAGAGACAGCCTTTTCGGCGCCGTGATAGACGTATTGCAGGCAGCAGAGATTCAGGGCGGGGCCGGTTATTCAGTTCTTATTCCCAGGATGGTCAGCGGCCGTCGTCGGGATGTTTTCGCTGTGGGAGTTCTTACCACCGTGTACGGGAGTGTCCTGAGTTACCCCGGAGAGAGGCGACAGCACCGCATGTTACCTTACCACCTTCACCACCCCAGAGAGCGTTGCCTATCGTACCTACCGTTGCTCCGCGCCAGACTCATACCCAGCGAGGTCGTGGGCGTGGGGGAGTTGCTCAGAGAGGGCGAGGTGACCGAGGCAGAGGGCAGCCAGTCACAGGTGGTGGAGAGGCGAGGGTTTTTGCTTTGACACATCAGGACGCGCAGGCGTCCAATGCAGTGGTTTCAGGTATCCTCCCTGTATGTTCAGTTGATGCACATGTACTGTTCGATCCCGGATCCACACACTCGTACGTATCCACGCACTTTGTGCCGAGTTTGGGTAGAGAGTCCGGCTTACTTGATCAGCCGCTTGTGGTGACTACTCCTGTGGGGGAGTCGTTTGTTGCTAGGCACGTATTCCGATCCTGTATCGTCTGTATTGGCGAGAGAGAGTTGCCTGTCGACTTGATCCTTCTGGAGATGTTGGACTTCGACGTTCTGTTGGGCATGGATTGGTTAGCCACGTGCTATGCTTCTGTGGACTGCCGCGAGAAGACAGTTAGATTCTGTTTTCCCGGCGAGTCGGTTTTTGTTGTGTTGGGGGACCGTGGTGCCGCCCCTCACAGTGTGATTTCTTCTTTTCGCGCTGGACAGCTTTTGAGGAAGGGATGTCAGGGATTTCTCACCTATGTTTGCAATGCTCGCGCTACAGAGGTTCCATTGGATCAGGTTCCGGTTGTTAGCGAGTTTCCTGATGTGTTCCCTGACGAGCTTCCTGGGTTGCCGCCCGAGCGCGACATTTCTTTCTGTATTGATTTGGTTCCTGGTTCGGGGCCTATTTCTATACCGCCCTATCGGATGGCCCCGGCGGAACTTCGTGAGCTGAAGGAGCAGTTGCAAGATTTGCTGGACAAGGGACTTATTCGACCCAGTGTTTCTCCTTGGGGTGCTCCAGTCCTGTTCGTCAAGAAGAAGGATGGCAGTTTGCGTCTTTGTATCGACTACCGCCAGCTGAACAGGGTGACAGTGCGGAACAGGTATCCTTTGCCGCGTATCGACGATTTGTTCGACCAGCTCCAGGGGGCAGGGTACTTTTCGAGGATCGATTTACGATCGGGCTATCATCAGCTGCGGGTTCGACAGGAGGACATTCCCCGGACGGCTTTCCGTACGCGCTACGGCCATTACGAGTTTTTGGTGATGTCGTTCGGACTCACCAATGCGCCAGCAGCATTCATGGACTTGATGAACCGTATTTTCCGACCTTACTTGGATCTGTTCATTATAGTCTTCATTGACGATATCTTGGTGTATTCCCGGAGTAGTGACGAGCACGAGCAGCACCTGCGGATTACATTGCAGACATTGAGGGAGCACCAGCTTTATGCGAAATTCTCCAAGTGTGCTTTTTGGCTGGACAGCGTGGACTTCTTGGGTCACGTGATTTCACGAGACGGTATATGTGTAGACCCGAGGAAGATCGAGGCCGTTCAGCGTTGGCCCAGACCCACATCGGTGACGGAGATTCGCAGCTTTTTGGGATTGGCCGGTTACTACAGGCGTTTTGTGCAGGACTTCTCCCGTATTGCTACACCGTTGACCGGGTTGACCCGGAAAGGAGTTCCCTTCGATTGGACGGAGGAGTGCGAGCACAGTTTTCAGCAGTTACGGACTCAGCTGACGACGGCACCGGTGTTATCTTTACCTTCCGGATCGGGCGGATTTGTGGTCTTTTGTGATGCTTCTCGAGTGGGATTGGGATGCGTTCTGATGCAGCATGATAGGGTGATCGCGTATGCCTCGCGACAATTGAAGAAGCACGAGCAGAACTACCCCACTCATGATTTGGAGATGGCAGCAGTGGTCTTCGCACTTAAGATCTGGCGGCATTACCTATACAGCGAGTCGTGCCAGATATTTACGGATCACAAGAGTTTGAAATACATATTCCAGCAGCGGGACCTGAACCTTCGGCAGCGTCGATGGATGGAGTTAGTGAAGGATTACGACTGCGAGATCTTATATCACCCGGGCAAGGCAAATGTGGTAGCGGATGCTTTGAGCAGGAGGCCCGGGAGTAGTTTATCATGTTTGAGCGCAGTGCAGGAGCAGTCATCCGCAGATTGGCAGATATTATGCGACAGTCGAGTACAGTTCGAGTTCACGCCGTTTGGGGGACAGATAGCGCATGTCCGTGCACGCCCACAGTTGATCGATCGTATACGTGAGGCACAGCTCAGTGATGACCGATGTTCAGAGATCATGGCACAGATGGGACAGGGCAGATTTTCCGAGTTCGTGATCGATGGTCAGGGGATACTACGGTTTGGAGCCAGAATGTGCGTGCCAGATACGGAGGGACTGAGGCGCGAAATTCTTGAGGAGGCACATCGATCGGTATTTAGCGTCCATCCCGGTTCCACCAAGATGTATCATGATATGAGAAATGTTTACTGGTGGGACGGAATGAAGAGGGACATTGCAGATTTTGTATCGAGATGCCTGACGTGTCAGCAAGTCAAGGCCGAGCACCAGAGGCCCGCGGGAGAGCTACAGCCGTTACCCATTCCGGAGTGGAAATGGGAACAAATTTCGATGGATTTCGTGGTAGGTCTACCCAGGACTAGTCGGGGGTATGACTCCATCTGGGTGATCGTGGACCGTTTGACGAAAGCGGCTCACTTCCTACCGGTGAAGACGACTTTCGGATTTACTCAGTATGCCCAGATCTATATTGACGAGGTAGTGCGGCTACACGGAGTACCGACGTGCATTGTGTCCGACAGAGGCACCCAGTTTACCAGTAGACTATGGCAGAGACTTCAGGAGGCTTTGGGCACTCGCTTGAGTTTCAGCACGGCATTCCATCCGCAGACCGACGGACAGTCAGAGCGGACCATCCAGACTCTCGAGGACATGCTCAGAGCTTGTGTACTAGATTTCGGAGGTAGCTGGGATCATCATTTGCCCTTAGTAGAGTTCTCCTACAATAACAGCTACCAGGAGACCATTCAGATGGCACCATTCGAGGCTCTTTATGGGAGGAGATGCAGGTCGCCCACTTGTTGGACAGAGCTCAGTGAGGGCAGTATCTTAGGGCCACAGATCGTTGAGGAGACGACCGCGAAGATCCAGTTGATTCGCGATAGGATGAGAGCAGCGCAGAGTAGGCAGAGAGCTTATGCAGACCGTCGACGACGCAGACTTGAGTTTTCCATTGGTGATCATGTTTTCTTGAGGGTCTCTCCAATGAAAGGTGTGATGAGGTTTGGGAAGAAGGGGAAGCTCAGCCCCAGATTTGTGGGCCCCTTCGAGATCCTCGAGCGTGTCGGTGCAGTAGCTTACCGGTTAGCCCTTCCGCCCAGCTTTCCAGACGTGCACCCCGTATTCCATGTCTCGATGCTCCGCAGATATCTTCATGATCCTTCGCATGCGATTCAGCATCCGACGATCCAGCTTGAGCGTGACCTTTCCTATGCAGAGCAGCCGGTGATGATCTTGGATCGACAAGTGAAGAAATTAAGATCGAAGGACATTCCATCAGTTAAGGTACTTTGGCGTGGTCAGAACCGTGAGGAGGTCACTTGGGAGACCGAAAGCGAGATGATGAAGACGTATCCCTATCTTTTTAAAGGTGCGTGTAGTTAGAATTTTGAAATTCGGGGACCGAATTTCTTTAAGGGGGGTAGATTGTAACGCCTTGAAATTCGTTTAGACGTTTTCGGGCAAATTAGCAAGTGTGCATGTTTTCAAAAAAAAATGTATCATGATAACCTTTTCTTTCCTCATGCATGGTTGCAACTCTATAATTTTTCCCACCATTTAATCTTTTCTAAAACCATTTTTATAATTCCTTTTTAAAATAAACATTGAGGTATGGTGGGTAGGTATGAAGGGTGGACTTTCTTGACCATTCCCTTCTCTTTTCTCTCTCTCCCTCATTCTTCCATTCCCTGCTGTTCTCCAGCAGAAAACCCTCCCCATTTCTTCATTTCTCATCTCTTTTCAATTCTCTTTTGGTTCATGCTCAAACCCCACTTAAATCCAACCTTTTTCCTTCACAAAACCTTGGATTTTTGGCTCTTTTGAGGTGTTTTGTGGCAAGACTGCATATCTGAGGGTAGATCTGGAGTTTTTGGGGTTTCTTAAGGTATTTTGAAGGTACTAACTCACCTTAGCATCTCTTGTTCATAACTTATTGAATTTCTAGCAAAAATATCACTTTTATGCATGTTTTGTGCATTATTCAGGGATTTAGTAAGGTTGTGAGGAAATTTTGCTTCTGATGGCTTGATTAGATTGATAATGAGTTATATAGGTGATTTTAGACTTGGGTTGGTCTCAGATTTCAGAAAAATACCCCTAAGTATCTTTTTTTGTGCAAATTGTGTGATTTGAACTGATTTTAGGCACTGTAGGAAATCTGCTACTACCCGAGACTTTTCAGAACAAAACTAGTGATTACTGTAGCATGTATGTGTGGTGTAGAGTGCACAAACCAAACCTGGGGACCCAATTCCCAAGTCTGGCCGCCGAAATGGGCATTCTGGCCGCAAATTGCGGCCAGATTGGGGAGATTTGGGTTGGGGTTTGGGGTGTGGGTCTCTGCTTGTCTGGGAGTTATTTTGGTATATTTAGTTTTGCAATATCTTTCCTGTATCAAAATCTGGAGCTGAATACCTATTTTCCCGTATTTTCAACCTTCGCGACACGCGTGATACGTGAGTAGGTTTGGGTTTCTGCGTATCGCGGCGCGTCGGGGTAGTTTCGTGACGCGTGATTACACGTTTTAGCGTATCGCGCACACGCGCGATTGGTTTGCGACACGAGAGTCTAGTTGGACCGTAGTGTCGCGTTTTTGTGAAATGAGCTTATGTGTGATATATGTTATGTGATTCTAGGTTCGCAGGCCAGTGAGACGGACGCTGCAAAGAAGGGCAAGCAAGTGGTTGGATACACTTAGCGCGAGACACAGTGAGTAGATTTCACATCTACGGGGATATCGCCCGCATGGCGTTATGCGTCAGGGCTGATAGGACCTTATTGTTATATACTGCATATACCATACCATGGATTATCATCGCATATTGTATTCCCCGATATATATATATACATTGCTTAGAACTGATAGAACTACCATGATCATACTGTCGTATATTGTTATAGCTCATCTATACATGTAACATGACTTGGAATTTTATACTTGATACCTATATCACAGTGGATCATTGCATTGTAGTTCATTCTCATGTGACATGACTTGATATACATATTTGATACACCTATCACATCACAGTTACTTGTATTATTGTTGGGATTTCATATGATTTCTGGATTTGGGAACCGTGGCCTTTTTAAATAAGTAACCATTTAAAAACCCGGTTCCCTTGATATGATATTTTGGGGCGTCGTCCCGTGTTTTCTCGGTGCTTGAGGCACGGATTGATAGAGGGCTGACCCGGACTGACGGATGCCCGATGGATTGATAGAGGGCTGACCCGGACTGACGGATGCCCGATGGATCGATAGAGGGCTGACCCGGACTGACGGACGCCCGATATATTGAGAGAGAGATGACCCGGACTGACGGATTCCCGGTATATACTTGAGAGAGGGCTGACCCGGATTGATGGAGGCCGATACAGGATGTTTTGCGTGTCGATGCTAGACACGAGTATTTATGATATTTGGGTGCCGATGTTGGGCACTCGGGATTTTCAGGAATATACGGGATATGAGGGCCGATGGAGTACCGGCGTTTGAGATGTTGGGATTTGTAGTGCATACATACTTAAGTAGTCCATCTCGATACTTCATGTAGATACTATATCCCCATGCTCAGCATTCATTATCACATCTCATCCTGTAGTATATCACCTGATAGAGGACTGGCATTATTATTATGCATACTACCACATCGCATTGATATTTTCTGCTGGCATTAGTAGAGCCACGCTATATGTGCATGCTTGCGATTACCTTTATATGTTATCTCTATTCACGAGTTGGCAACTCACCCCCGTTGTGCCACAGTGTTTGCAGGTTGCCCTTGGAAGTAGTCACGGCTGGCTGTTACCTCATCTTTTGGCACAGATACCCCTTTTGAGCAGAGATAGTCTTTTGCTGATAGGTGGGTTTTGTACGGTATCTGTTATGTTTCAGTTGTACATTGATGTATCTAGTATTCTCCATCTACCTTTCTGTATTGACCTAGAGACAGTTGTGAGGACGATATGTATGATTTTGTATTCTGGTGTCGAGCTCGCATGTGAGCCGACTTTACTTTTACAGTCTCATCTTTTATGATATTGTCCTTGCTTTACTGTGTATTCTTCGCTACGGCGTCGTATATCTCCTCGTGATGCGTTATTCATTTTACTCGTCATTTTGTTACACCTTGTTTCTATCTGACTGGCGGGGCAATTGTTTTAAAAAGGAAATGTTACCAAAATTATAAAACTTATAACTTTTGAACTTAAAAGGGATTTCTACTAAATAAATGGAAGTTTTTCGGACATGTACGATTGTTTTACAAAATGTTTTAAAATCACTCTCTATTTATTGGTTTTGATTTCTGGGTTCGGCTTACTTAGCCGCGTTACGCCTGTAGACGTTGCGTGGTTAAGTGTCGGTCACGAGTCGAATTCTCGGGTCGTGACATGTTACTAGGTTATATGGTGAAGTAATGATTTCTAATGTGTACGTGGTATGGCAATTACCGATGATGAATGTGTGAGCCGATGAGTATGTGTGCGTGCAACATGCGCATCATCGGTAATGGTGCGTATGTCCTAGCAGACGATGTCATATAAGATAAAGAAAAGAGCGTGTATGTATACCTCAAAATGAGAATAATACGAGCATAGCAGAAAAAGGAAATTGTAAGCGCAACGGTATAAAATACATAGCTACATATGAGCCATACAGTTATAGTTTAAAATAGTACGAATCATTGTTTTTAGAAAAATAGGGACTGCAGTGTTTTTGAGAAAAAGATAGCATTTGAAAATCCGTAGCGTCCCTTTAGGGTTGCTATTTAGAAATACATAACGATTCGTTAGTTTTGAAAATATGTATGGCTTTAATTATATCATAATATCTACTTAAGTGAATATAAAACAATAAAACCCTATTAGCTTAGTATACTTATCTTTAGCTAAGTACACACACACCCTAATATTACGGTTGGCGGGGTGCTATACGTCATCCGTCTGACTTCCCCCGTAGATATACATCTACTCACCTACTATCCTTTCTCTAGCCGAAGTCGATGAACGCCTTGTTCTCCTTCGTCATCCCGGAAGTCCACACGAATGTACTTACAAATCAATATATATCGTAACGAAATCAAGATCAAATCCGAAAATCGATACGGCGCGCGAAGTGCACATAAATTAGAACTTATGGTCCACGCATGCAAAAACAATCAAACAACTCCCGACGTTGACGTACGAACGTCAAACGATCAAGTCAAAACTCAAATATCAAAAACCAAGTTTCAAATATCGTAAAACATCGCCAGAAATAATGTAACACGGCTCTAGATTTTTATTAATGTAAAATTAGAATTTTTTACATACAGGGTAGGTCTAATTATCTAAAAAGTGAGTTACAGAACAAGTTTCAGATCATAACTCCAAAATTGGGCCGCAAATTGCGGCCAAATCGAATAAAACGGTGGCCAAAAGATGAAGGCTTGGGCTCGGCTTTCTAGGGTAGCTTCCTAGTGGTCTGCACATCTCACTATATCTGCAATTTATTTTTCAGAGCTCTCGAGTCATTCCAGATTCCATTAGAACACCACAATTTAACAAAAACCCGATATCGGAAAATTCTAAATTCGTGTTTGGGACTTCTAAACTAACATAAACCAGGGATTCTATCACTAAAGGCTAGTAGTCACTCTCTAAACTCTCTATTATAACTCTGCTACTCATTCAACACACCAAATATCACCGTAGAATTTTCCAAGTTCGCTAAACATAGCTTGTTTAACTCTAAACTAGCATAGGAGGTTAGGAAATTTAAACACTTAACTGAAAGTGAGAGAATTACTCTCAAGGAGCAACTCAAGAAAATTCTAAGATGGCCAAATGAGCTCAAGATTAGAAATTGACCGCACCATGATTCTTGTAGTAATGTGAGGAATATTATTTGTGAAGGGAACATGGATTTTGATGAAGTTTTGGAAGGATTGTATGGTGGTAGAAAAGGTGGAGGAGTTAAAGAAAATGAAGGTGGAGATGAGCAAGAGAAAGAAGATGAAGAAATGGAGAAGAGAAGAGAGGGTTGTAGAACCTTCCTACTCTCTCTCTCTCTCTCTTTCTCACCCATGCTCTTTTGTCCACCCTCTCAATTTTTATTTCTTTTCTTTTCTTCTCACATTTTTCTTTGTAAAACAATTTAAAAACAAAAGTAAAAATGCAACCATACATGAAACACAGTAAAATGTGTGATGGCACATTAACACATGGTTAACAAAAACAAGCTTGTTTTAAACACATAATTAGTGAAATACTAATCAAGTTTAACATAAACTTGATTATAAATAATTGTATACTAATTTATAAAATGCCCAAAACCATTAAATGCCTTCATAATTAATAATTCATATTAATATTCCGATTATTTTCCAAATTATATGTATATAATTATACCATTCCATTAAAACTAATTTCCATACTTTTATAATATTCATAAAATTTATTATTTTATTATTTAAATCCCAAAAATAATATTTTATATTTTCTGAAATGTTACGGACGCGGATAGGGATACGAATTGGAAATGAAAAATAGTATCCATATTTTATAAAAATCGGACAAAGATTCAGAGTCGGCCTGGATTCTGACTTTTAGCACAAAAAGTTTGTTAAAATAAAAAGGAGTGCAGGATTTGAAAACAGAACAATATTTTTCTGCTACATAAAACATGATGTAAATAAATAATAATGGGTTCTTTGTATATACCTCCCTACAATTTTTATATTTATACATACCCATCTAATCTTTCTATATGCATACGCCTACTTGAAACTTTATAAGCGCTTTCGTTGCTATCTGCTTGTAATTTCACCGAGTTGCGATCATAATTTTTTAAAAATCTTTTTAGTGTAAAATTTGAAACGAAACTCAAGCTTTGCTTAATTATTAGTTTTTCATCTTTATGCATGCATATGCCTTGTATATTAAGATTTTGACAAAATTTTATGATCAATCATGGTCTTATGTTCATTAACTTTTGGATAAATTAAGATGGTATATATGAACCAAAACCTATAATTACAAAATATTCTTATAGAAAAGGCTTCCTTTATTTAGATACTAAGTTTTACTAGAAATTAAAAACTATATATGAAATAATAATCACAAAAGTTACAGATTTACATGTTCAACAAAACATAATGGACTATTTTTCTTTCTTTTCTTATAATTGAAAGAAGAATGGTTTGTTAAAGAAATCATTAAATATCTTTTTAAAAAATAAGAAAAAGAAAAAAACACCTATCATGCTAAAAACAAAACCTGGTATATGTTTTCTTCTCCTGGACCATGAGCAGTCACACAAATCAATCACAATAAGTGATCCAAAAAGAGACTCAAACCCCACACACACACACACACACACCGCACCCCACCCAAAAAAGAAGGAAGCATAATCCAAGAAGATATTACGCGTGACAATCTATAGCCACTAGAATTGCATAATCACTAGAAAAGAAAAGCTTAAAGCTTAATTATAGCCACCCTCTTCAACTCTCAGCAAACTTCTTTCATCCAAAAAAAATAATGGCAGTTGGATTCTTCACCAAGGGCAGTGCTCAAACTGCTCAATACAATGGAAGTCTAACAATCTTTGTCATCCTCTCTTGTGTAATGGCCGCCGTCGGTGGAATCATCTTCGGCTACGATCTTGGAATATCAGGTTCTTTCCTTTCCTTTCCTTTTTTTTTCCCCTTAATCTGCTGGTGTGGGTTACTAATAGATAATCGACCTATGTGCGTTATTACTTTTATTTGTAATCTTTTTAGTCCTTTTAGCAAATCCAGTACATCATGATGTCTTGATGGTTTGTTTAAAGGCCATGCAGACCCCTCAACCTCTTGTTTAATTAAAAAGCTAAATGCATGATGTGTTGCCTTGCGGCCTTGGAGAGAGTTTTGGAATGATCTTGTATTGGTCTAGTAGGAAATCGTTGCATCTCGTGTGATCCTTACTTTAGTGAAAAATTATTGTCACAGAGGATTAGGTGTGAGTTTGCATCAAACCAATATATCGTTGTGTACGGCTATGTTTGGTGTACTCTTTTCTTTGCTTTGTGGTTTGATTAGTGTAGTCATCGCCATATCTTTATCATTTTGCTTTAGAAGCTCACGATTATATCTTTGTTTCCACTGTGGTTGTTGTTTGTTAGTTGGTTTGTGCTTGAGTGATCCCTTCGAGGATTACAGCGCGGTACATATTATAGTGTAACGGATGGAATCAAAACTGTTGTTATATAATAAAATATACCGAAAACAATTTATGAAAAAGGAGATAAAACAAAACTAATATAATGAAGGGGAAATCTCTAAACTTTATTTATCTCAAAAGCTATTTTTTTCTAATAATCTTTCTCTCAAATATTCTCTCTCTCTCTCTCTCTCTCTCTTAATTACAAACTTAATTTGAGTTGGGAGTTTTTAAATAGCTAATACATGATAAACTGAATCTTCTCAAACCAACTTAAAACTTATCTCTAATTTAAAATTCTAAATGACTCAATCTAATTTAAACATAACCAAAACTTAAATTTAACTTAATTTAAATTTAAACCTTAAATTTAACTTAATTTAAGAATTGAATTATAATTTTCAACAAAAACATTCTGATCACATTTAAAGTGGACTAAATAAAATATCATTGTACCAAAAGTCTAAAATTCGATCCGCAAATGATTCTATATTGTTAGGGTAGGCATGATGTTTCTCTTCATACAAGTTTGAAGATTGTAAGATGGTTTGGTCAAAAACGACGCAATATCCATTTTCCATTTGGAATTTATATCATTATTTCAGGTGGGGTGACATCTATGGAGCCATTCCTGAAGAAATTCTTTCCTGAAGTCTACATAAAGATGAAAAGCGCAAATGTGAGCAACTATTGCAAGTTAAACAGCCAGCTGTTGACGTCGTTCACCTCGTCATTGTACCTCGCCGGACTTGTGGCCACGTTCTTCGCGTCGCCAGTCACGAGAGCCTTTGGACGCAAGGCGTCAATGCTAGCCGGCGGCGTTTATGGCCGGCGGGGTCTTAGGAGGGGCCGCGACTAATGTGTACATGCTTATTTTGGGGAGGATCTTGCTTGGTGTTGGTCTTGGATTTGCTAACCAGGTTTATTATTATTATTATTATTATTATAATGTATGCTCATTTTCTTTTGTTTCAGACAGTTCCATTGTACCTATCAGAAATGGCACCACCACAACATAGAGGCACGATCAGCAACGGCTTCGCTACCTGCATCAGCATCGGTTACATCTCCGCAACCCTTGTCAATTACGAAGCGGAAAAGATGCAAGACTTAGGCTGGAGAATCTCTTTAGTCCTAGCAACGGTCCCGGGCATTCTTCTGACTCTCGCCGCGGTTTTTCTCCCCGAGACCCCCAACAGTCTCATTCAACAAGGCGAGGATCTTGAGAAGGTAACCGCATTGCTTCGAAAGATTAGAGGAACGACGGACGTCGACAAAGAGTTGCAAGATCTTATCGTAGCGGGCAATGTATCGAAGAGTGTTGAGAGCCCATTCCGTACGATTTTCCAGAGGGAATATCGGCCTCTGCTCGTAATGGCTATCCTAATCCCATTCTTCCAACAGGTCTTATCGGTCGCAGCTGCGTTCATTTTTTCGCCCTTGAATCGAAAATGCTAATGAATTAATTTCCCTCCATTTTCTTAACAGGTAACAGGCATCAATGTAATAACCTTCTACACACCCGTCTTGTTCCGGAGCATCGGCCTCAAAGAGAGCGCCTCCCTCAGGTCAGCGGTAATGACCGGCGTAACCGGCCTCATCTCCAACTTCATCTCAATGGCACTCATCGACAAAGTCGGAAGACGGACCTTATTCATCATCGGAGGGATTCAAATGCTCGTCTCGCAGCTAATCATCGGAGCGATCCTCGAATCCAGGCTGAAAGATCAAGGCGGGGTCAGCAAAGCCGACGGGTACTTAGTTCTGACCTTGATCGGCATTTACGTTGCGGGCTTCGGGTGGTCATGGGGGCCGTTAGGGTGGATTGTCCCGAGCGAGATCTTCCCTCTAGAGATTCGATCGGCAGGGCAGAGCATCAACTTGATCGTCAGCTTCTTCTTCATTTTCGCCATCGGGCAGACTTTCCTCGCGATGCTTTGCCGATTCAAGTACGGGATTTTCTACTTCTTCGGCGGTTGGGTCTTCGTCATGACCGCACTCGTCTATCTGTTCCTTCCAGAGACGGCTTGTTTGTTGGTCAGCATCAGTATTGGTCTTCATTGTTGGTGACTGATTGTTTCCTGAAAGTTTGTGGAAATGGCAATCATTGTCACTCTACTGACAGAAAGTGATATAAAAGTTCCCCGAATGCTCCTAATAATAGAATATTCTTTTAGATTTGTTTGTAAAAAATCTGGTACTTATGTAAATTTTAATATTTTGGTGGGAGTATTTAAGACAGTTCAGAACAAAGTTTTGTCAACTTCTCATTATTTATAACTTTACCATCATCTCAACCTTTTACTATTTACGAATGGGACATTAGTTCAATAATTTTTCAATAATTAGAAGTACGCCATCGATTCAAAATCCCAATAGGTTTTTTCCTAAAATACCAAGACCTTTCATTGTTTTATAGATAAATGAATTAGATTTTCATTAATGCATTAGATTCAAAATCCCAATAGAAGTACGCCTATATTCTGTTTGCATTGCGGTGCCTATATGCGTTGCATATAGGCATTAACGTGTTAAACACGTGAGGCTCCATCAGCTTAGTAGTTGTTTTAATTGCGGTGCCTATATGCATCGTATATAGGCACTCACGCGTTAAACACGTGAGGCTCTATCAGCCTAGTAGTTGTTTTAATTGTAGTGCCTATATGCGTTGCATATAGGCACTCACGTGTTAAACACGTGGAGCTGCTTAAGTTTTTTCAGTTATTTTAATCGCAGTCCCTATATGTGTTGCATATAGGAACTCATGTGTTAAACACGTGTGGCTCCATTAGCCTAGTAGTTATTTTAATTGCAGTGCCTATATACGTTGCATATAGACGCTCACGTGTTAAACACGTAAGGTTGTTTTAGTGGGTAACTTTCCCTCACCCCTTTTTTATAAGGGAACAGTGGACGCCACTTAAGAATTTAATTCTTATGATAGGTATTTATGTGCTTCGCACATTGGCGCTCGCGTGATAAGCACGTGCGACGCCATATAAGAATTTAATTCTTATTCAGAAAGCGTTTTTGTGCTTTGCACATTGGCGCCGGTGTGAGGAGCACGTGCGGCGCCATATAAGAATTTAATTCTTATGATAGGCATTTATGTGCTTTGCACATTGGCGCATACGTGAGAAGCACGTGCGGCGCTCCCATAGGATTTAATCCTACAAAATCTGTGTTGGCGCTGGCGCCCTCGTAAGAAACACATGAGGCGCCGCCCCATTAAATTTAAACAGAGTTTTGCTCTTTTATTAGGTTAAATATTGGGGGAACACAACTGAATAAATATATACAAATGGTGGTCACGATCCAAAGTGTACCTCCACCTACCAATGCAAATCACCGAAAGAAAGTTGTGTGCCAGCAAGCCGCTACTGAATCTGTGCGGTCGATCCTGCAAGAAAACTGTGGCACAACGGGGGTGAGTTGCCAACTCGTGAGTGAAATATATCACCAGGTAGAAATCGAATGTATGACGATTTCTTAGGTCATACAGTAATATAATAATATCGAGCGGTAACAAAAGTGATAGTGTAAACATAAGCATAATAATACTAATATAGTCGTGCCTGTGTCATAATACGGTACCATGTCTTCTGTATCATATATGTGTATATAGGTGTATCATCCAACGTGTTTCCATCAACGACACACCAAATCATCATAAAAACTTGAGTGCTCAGTATCGACACTTGAAAATATCATAAAATCCGTGTCCAGTATTGATACATAAATCCTCATATCTCGGGCGTTGTCTCATCGGATCGGCCCTGAAATCCATCTGATTACACGACTCCGGTCGGTATCCTCCGGATATCCGCCGAGCTAAAACTATCACCGATCGGTAGTGCTCCCCTGCCGGGCTCAACGTCTCTATATACGATTTTCTTGCCCAGATGTACCGTATCGGGTCCACCATGTACCCGCAGACGGTGCCTCCTCTTTCCTCGAATCGGATATACACATAATTCAGAACCGAGAAAACTCATGGTGAACGCACACATCATATCAAGAGAAACCGCGTTTTTAAAACAATCATAAGTTTTGAAAATGTATCTGCGGTTTCTCAAATCCAGAAATCTCATGAAAACCAAAATCTCATAAGCATGAAACAATAATGAAATAATGAGTACATGCACAGAACAAATCCGTAATGCATAACCAGTGTGTTTATATGAGCGTGGCATCTAACTAGGTATGAAAATGCGATAACTGAACTAGTAAGTGTAATATGGATACTAAACAATAACTAAAAAGCTACATGTTACTAGGTTATATGGTGAAGTAATGATTTCTAATGTGTACGTGGCATGACAATTACCGATGATGAGTGTGTGAGCCGGCGAGTATGTGTGCGTGCAACATGCGCATCATCGGTAATGGTGCGTATGTCCTAGCAGACGGTGTCATATAAGATAAAGAAAACAGCGTGTATGTATACCTCAAAATGAGAATAATACGAGCATAGCAGAAAAAGGAAATTGTAAGCGCAACGGTATAAAATACATAGCTACATATGAGCCATACAGTTATAATTTAAAATAGTATGAATCATTGTTTTTAGAAAAATAGGGACTGCGGTGTTTTTGAGGAAAAGATAGCATTTAAAAATCCGTAGCGTCCTTTTGGGGTTGCCATTTAGAAATACATAACAATTCGTTAGTTTTGAAAATATGTATGGCTTTAATTATATCCTAGTATCCACTTAAGTGAATATAAAACAATAATTTTCCGAGTCGATACATCCATAAGTCGGCGATCCAGCCTTATAGTATCACGTGCGGTATAATCTATCGTACGGCATCATCACCTCAAGAGTGCGGATCAACCATGTATATCATATCACGTACAGTATAATCTATCGTACGACGTCATCAAATCAAGTGTGTGTGGCACAATCATCATGTACATCATATCACGTACGGTATAATCCATCGTACGATATCATCAAATCAAGTGTACGGGTCTATGGTCCCGTACATCATATCATCTCATCTAGTCACCTATCGTCACATGTTATCGTATTATGAACATATATATTGTTGGAGATAGTGCCCTCAGAGTCAATTATTGGATCACAGGTATAACAACTCCATTTTTAATGTACAAAGAATTGATTTAAATTCAATGTATACTTGGAGAATTTATTGCAGCTGATATCTCTTTAAGTATTTATTTCACTCCATAATTACAAGAAGGAGCTTGTAGCTCATTGGTAATACCTTGCACTGCTGAACCAAGCCATCGGAGTTCAAATCTCATGCCCCCATATTATTTTTGTCTTTATTTTGTTTTAATTTTTTTTGGAAGTCAACGGTAAAAAGGCCATAACTCCCAAAATATGTACTGGACAACAAAAAGTAAATATACCAAATTGTACCCCAGCAGAATCCCCGGCCATTGGACCAATGACTCGGCCCGACTCGGCGCCGCCGGCCGGCGACTCGGCCGACTCGGTCCGGCTCCGCCGGCCGGACTTGGCCGGACGGCCGAGTCACCAACAGAGAAAAGTTGGGTCTTGACCTGGTCCACCCTCCTGCATACTCTAAATGCTTGGATCGGTTATCATTTGGCCAATAAATCCCTTTTACTCCTATATTTAATGAATTTTTAATGATTTTGTATATTTTTTATAAATTTTTTTATTAAAAACCCTAACCCTAGCCTAACCCTATATAAACCCCCATACCCTCTACCCTCTCACCCTACATTCTTAAGTCCACTCTCTAAAAATTTCAAGAGAACTCGGTACGTTAGAAAACGAGCGAAAGGCGAAGAGCTGCCGAAATCGACGGCGAAATCCCGGCGATCATACTAGGACTCTTCACGACGTTTCGACGCACCGACAAACCCACTACCTTCCTAGCACTCTCTAGCGTTGTCCAAACCCGTAAATCCCCCTTTTCTACCTTTCTTTCTTCCATTAAAATACGATTTTTCAAACCCGATGGAAATCGGAACAAACCGATTTCCGATTCGGTTTTTCTATCAAAACTCACTTGTCACTAATTCCATAATGCTTAAACATATTCATGTTGACTACTAATCACTTAAAAATCAATTTGGATAAAGTTTCTCACATGAAATGATAACTTTTGCAAAATACCGTATTTTCGCACTTAAATACCACCATGTTTAGTTTATCACATTTAACCCTTTAATATTGCTATACCTTAAAATAGATCATGAGGTAATGACCTACCTCCACACACACGCAAATACAACCCTAATTGATATCATCAAAATTTAGAATACGATAATACAAGATTTTTCATTAAAATACCATTTTCTTTATAAACCTTTTTCTGAAAGTTCTAAGTTGTATACAATTTTATAACAAAATCTTTTAATAGGAAAATACGATATGTCATGGACATCGATCGTTTATCTAAACCTGACTTTGTGGTGTCTAGGCAAATGTGTCTAAGGCGAGTGGTTACTTAATTAGGACCACTACTTGTAATGGAGAGCCTCCCACTCACCTGACACTTACCTGGCCGCAATTGGCGGTGAAGAGGCGATTTGAGGCTTCTAATGACGTGTCGTTTAGACCATTTAGAAATAGGCTAGTTGGATTAGGAAACCCTAGAATCTAAAATACGGAAATTTACACCCTTTTACAAATAAATACCTTATTTTTATAAAACCGTTTTCTAAATAATTAGTATTTATTAAATCTTTGTAAAGCGCCACTACAACCCACCTTTGGGGAACTCATTAGGGATAGTACGGTTTATCGTGCACCCTCGGGCTTAGTAGTGCGAGATTCAGACCTCCGCAAAGAGCATTCGGTCTCGAAAGGTTTAGAATACGACATTTATGAAAAATGAGATTTTTGGAAAATAAAATATTTATTAAAAATTATTCTTGTATAAACATATGTATATTTATCATTTGAACACCTATTTTATTATAAGATAAAGTTTTCACCTTTTCCTAAAAAAAATTACAAGATTAAAAGTTACATTAAAATACCATGAATTTCAATTAAATCAATATTACAAAATTAATACTTTTATTTATGTAATTAGGATATTCTCACTAGAAATAACAAAAATAAAATTTACACTCATTATAACTATAAAGACGAATAATAAATACTTGAGATGTATCTTGAAAACTATACAAAAGTACTTTTTACATAAACCCCCCTCAAGTTTTATAATTTACAATAAGGACCTTAACAATTATAGAACTTCAAATTACATTTCTTTTAGTCTGAATCGGGTTTGAGTCTGATTATTTCTGACTTGAAAATGATTCAAGTCAATCTATATTCTTTAATATTCCAACTCAATATGAACACATGAATCCCAGAATCCAGTTAACAATCTATACAACTTGACTGAATCAAACCATGGATATACATCCATTATTTCGTTATTCCATTTACCTGATTATGCAGTTACAACATGTTTACTGATATCATGGTTTTGGTCGGTCATCCAACTTACACAATACAATACAACAATACTATCAAAACACTACGGGGTTTAAGGGGTAGATTGGTGCGGAAGGTGTTAAAGGTGGCACGAGATGGTCAGATTAAGACACCTAAGCATATTCCGTTGCTGTTGTACCGTGGCTTAACGGTTCCTTGTACATTCCGTTTGCCCTGGTCTCTAGCATATAGAGACCCCTCTCGTATACACTGGCATCCTTCTGTACCAAGCTACAAACAACAGCGGTAACACAATATTCCATAATATTCTACAACATAATACTTTAGAAAATACTCTTATTATGTCTTTCTAATTCTTCCTTATCTTTGGGACTTACCGAGCGACCTGTTCGCTGACGACATTCTATTTCTTTCTTCTTTGAATGTCGTCAGGTGCTTTGGACCCAGCAGAGATCGAGCCCACCGATGAAGACTTGGATCAGTTTCACGAAGACCCCGAGCTCTAGACTTTGTACCTTGTTCTATTCAGTATTTGCATTTCCTGTTATGCCATTGTTTAGGCATCGCTTTTCATTTCAGTTGTATTTATTTTTCATGCATTGTACAAAAGAATGTTATTAATAAAGTTGTTGTTATTTCTATATCTCTTGTCTCTTGTGATTTACTTTTATATTGCTTAGATACGCTTAGCGTATGTACTTCTGAGTACATACGTAGCGGATCTCGTCGCGTCTCCTTCGCCATACACCGGGAAGCGGGGCGTGACAGGTTTTGTTGGTGGCCCATGCAGGTCAGAGCTGTATGAATCCCTATCATGCAGTTCTGGTCTGCGTGAACAACCTAAGCAATATAACACAAGAACCAGCAACTAAAACATTCTTTACAATTCATGTTTCTTGAATCTTACAAATTTCTATTCCTTGAATCTTATCATTTCATTTACTTGAATCTGTCCTAACCCAAATTTTTCTTCAAGGTTATGGATTCTCCGAACAACACCAGCACCAATGTCAACAACACACATTCAGCACTACCTCTCGCACCAACTGTTCCTGCACCACCCACCGAGCAAACAGTGCTACTTGAGGCGATTCGCAACCTTCTCGGGGGACAACAACAACTTCTGAACCGTCCTGAGACCGACGCACCGGGAGTAAAGCAATTCAGGGCTTTACATCCCAAACAGTTCTCTGGAAAAGGAAGCCCTCTTGAAGCTGAAGAATGGGCACAAAGCATCGAAGACGATCTGGCAGCAGCTCAAGTGCCAGACATCGCTTGGGTCCGTGTAGCAAAACTACAGCTCACGGATAATGCTCGCAACTGGTGGAAGGCGGAAGAAAGCCGTCTGGTACAGCCGATTGAATGGAAGACTTTTCGCGAGAAGTTCGACGCGAAATATTTCCCTGTGACTACCAGGTTTGCAATGGAACAGCAGTTTATTCATCTACAACAGGGTTCAATGTGGGACAAATCAGTAGATGAATACGACGTTGAATTCACCATGTTAAGCCGGTAAGATATGTCACAATAGTTCAATTTTTAAATATCACATACTACACAGCTAACACAATCTTTAAACAGATTCGCGGCACACTTGATACCGACGGACGAGATCAGAGCCCGTCGCTTTCAACAAGGACTGGACACGGAGATTCAGGCTGCTCTAGCCACGGGAAAATTTTTGACTCATGAGGATGCTCTGGAATCTGCCCGCAGCTATGAGGCAGTGATAAAAGCAAGGGGCAGACCTCAGTCTGCAGGAGTCAAGCGCCCTGCCAATCAGATGGCAGGTGGAGCCTCGTTCAGGCCACCTTTCGTGCCAAGGCGGCCCGGAGTACCAACCCATCATCCCAGCCCAGCCTTTTGCACCTACTGCAAGAGAACTGGACATATGATGAAGGACTGCCGTCGAGCTAACCGCCTTTGCTTAGTCTGCGGCTCAGGTACTCACGATATTAGGACTTGTCCCCAAAGACAGAACCCAGTTGTTGCATCCAGGCCAACAATTACTTATCCGCAGCGACCAGCTCTTCAGGCACCTGCTCCCAGACCTGCACTACCTGCACCACCCAGAGGACCACAAGCTGCACCACCTCCTCGTCAGTTCCATCAAGCTCAAAGGAATGTTCGGAGGAATGCTCCTCAGGCCAGGAGGAATGTACCAAGGCGCCAGGCTTTCACGATGTCCATGGAAGAAGCTGAGGCCACTGGCCAAGTCATCACTGGTAAACTTTTCTTTTCAAACTTTGCTATCCTGCTACTTAGTTACATATTTCCTATACCTAAAACAAATCCCACATACCTTAGGTACAATCTTAGTATCCTCAATCCCTGCACTTGCACTGTTTGATACTGGAGCATCACACTGTTTTATGTCGCAACGGTTTGTCCGAACCCATGCGATTCCAGTCTCATCGCTTGTATCCAGCTGGAATGACAGTTCCGAAAATGGCGTTCTAAAGGCAACTATGGGATACAGTATGTGTCCAGTCGTCGTCTGCAGTCGAGAGTTTTATGCTGACTTCAAAGTGCTGGACATACCGAACTTCGATGTGGTTCTAGGAATGGATTGGCTTGGAACTTTTTATGCTACCATAAACTGTCGTCAAAGGAGGGTAGTATTTGAGATCCCAGACCATCCGGTCTTCTATTTCAAAAGCGGAGACCATACACTGGGGCCAAGTACCTACAAAGCGAAGCCAAGAGAAGCAGTAGTTGCAGCAGCTCAATTGGAGGAAGAATCAAGACCAGATGTGGTTCGAGAGTTCGACGATGTATTTCCTGACGATATATCAGGTTTGCTTCCCGATCGAGCTCTTGAATTCAGTATTGATTTAGTAACAGGAGCACAACCGGTGATCAAAGCACCCTATCGTTTAAGTCCGGAAGGTTTGAAGGAAGTCCGAACACAGTTGGACGAATTACTAGCGAAAGGATGGATTCGTCCCAGCACTTCAAGTTGGGGATCACCTGTATTACTTGTGAAGAAGAATGAAGGTTCATACAGAATGTGCATCGATTACAGAGCTTTGAACGAAGTCACTATAAAGAACAAGTATCCACTCCCGCGCATCGATGATTTATTCGATCGGCTAAGTGGATCTTGTGTTTTCTCTAAACTAGATCTTCGTTCAGGTTATCATCAAGTGAAGGTCAAGGAAGCTGATATTCACAAAACAGCTTTCAGAACTCGCTATGGACATTACGAATTTCTAGTGATGCCATTTGGAGTGACCAATGCACCCACAATATTCATGAACCTTATGAATCAAGTTTTCCGGGAGTACTTAGACAGGTTTGTTGTCATCTTCATCGACGACATCCTGGTGTATTCTAAGAGTTGGAAAGAGCATGCAGAACATCTACGAATTGTCCTAGAAACTCTTCGACAACATCAGCTTTATGCCAAGTACAGCAAGTGCGAGTTTTGGCTAAATCAAGTTGGTTTTCTTGGACATATCGTATCAGGAGAAGGAATCTCTGTAGATCCAGTGAAAGTTTCGGCACTTAGCGAATGGCCTACACCAAAGTCAGTGAAGGATATTCGAAGTTTCTTGGGTTTAGCTGGATATTACAGAAGGTTTATTGAAGGCTTTTCGAAGATAGCAACGCCCCTGACCAAGCTCACACGTAAAGATGAAGAATTTGTGTGGTCAGAAGCATGCGAACAAGCTTTTATAGAACTCAAGTCAAGGTTGACATCAGCACCTATTCTCGTCATACCGGATCAATCTGGAGGATTCGAAGTGCATTGCGATGCATCCGGTAAGGGATTAGGCTGTGTTCTACATCAGCACGGTAAGGTTGTGGCTTATGCTTCAAGACAGCTGAAGATTCACGAGCGCAATTATCCGACGCATGATTTGGAGTTGGCAGCCGTCATCTTTGCTCTCAAGATTTGGCGTCATTACCTACTTGGTGAACGAGTGAACATCTACACAGATCATAAGAGCCTGAAGTACGTGTTTACTCAGAAGGAGTTGAATATGCGGCAGAGAAGATGGTTAGAACTCATGGCGGACTTTGACATCAACTTGCAATATCACCCAGGGAAGGTGAATGTAGTACCTGATGCTCTTAGTCACCAACCATTAGCAATGAATCTCACCGCTCAGCGGAAGCTTCAACAAGACTTGCATCAGATGGAGATTGAAGTAATCATGCCAGGTAATGCTTCAAGTTTGATGAATTTACAAGTTCAATCTACCATTGTCAATCAGATCAAAGCAGCTCAAGCCAGCGATGCTAAGTTGCAAAAGATCAGAGAACAAGTGGAGAATGGACTCAGAACAAACTTCATCATCCATGAAGACGGATCTTTGAGATACGGCAGCAGATTGTGTGTACCAAAAGGGCCTGTTCGGGAAGAGTTAATGAAAGAAGCGCACAACTCTCCCTACTCAGTACATCCTGGAGGTACCAAAATGTACAAAGATCTACGTCAGAATTATTGGTGGCATGGAATGAAGCGTGAAGTAGCCAGAAGCGTCGCAAAATGCTTGGTGTGTCAGCAAGTAAAGGCTGAACATCACAGGACTGCTGGATTACTTCAACCGTTACCAATCACAGAATGGAAGTGGCAACATATCACGATGGACTTTGTGACTGCTCTTCCTCGCAGCACAAAGGGTAACGATGCCATATGGGTCATTGTGGATCGACTCACAAAGTCGGCTCACTTCACCCCATTTCGAGTTGGCCAATCAACTGAGACACTAGCAAAGAAGTACATGGAGATAATAATCTAATTAAGATTTAAACTCTTCATAATGTACTATCTCTGATACTCATGAACTCATACAGGAAATTGTGAGACTTCATGGAGTACCGGTCTGCATTGTCTCCAATCGTGACACCAGGTTCCGATCACAATTTTGGCAGAGTCTGCAAGCAAGCTTGGGAACAAGCCTGAACTTCAGCATGGCTTATCATCCACAAACAGATGGTCAGTCAGAACGAACTATTCAGATCTTGGAGGATATGCTCAGAGCGTGTATGCTAGACTTCAAAGGATCGTGGGAAGATCACCTACATCTTATGGAGTTTTCGTACAACAACAGCTACCAAGCAAGCATAGGAATGGCACCTTTTGCAGCATTGTATGGAAGGAAGTGTCGATCGCCATTAAGTTGGGACGACATCGGAGATAGGGAACTTCTTGGACCAGAAATGATAGTAGCAACTGTTGATGTGGTTCGTACTATCAGAGAAAGGATGCGCATAGCCCAAGATCGACAGAAGCACTGTGCTGATGCAAAGAGACGACACTTGGAGTTCCAGCCAGAAGAGCACGTATTCCTGAAGATATCTCCGAACCGCGAAGTGATCCGACTTGGAAGACGGGGTAAGCTAAGTCCGAGATATATTGGACCGTTCGACATACTCGAATGAGTCAGTGAAGTGGCATACCGCTTAGCACTTCCACCTTCATTGGAAGGAGTGCATAACGTGTTCCACATATCCCAACTCAGAAGGTATGTGAGTGACCCCAGTCATGTTCTCGATCATTCCGAGCTCACAATACAGCCCGATTTGTCTTGTGAGCAACAACCCGTGGAGATCCTGGACAGGAAAGTGAAGACACTTCGGAACAAGGAAGTTAACTTGGTTCGAGTGATGTGGAGGAAAGACACTCCAGGAGAGTCCACTTGGGAAAGGGAGGATGAAATGCGTACTAGATATCCACACCTCTTAGTAAATTAGTCCTCAAATAAAAGTTGTAAATTTCGAGGACGAAATTTTTGTAAGGAGGGTAGACTGTAACAACTCCATTTTTAATGTACAAAGAATTGATTTAAATTCAATGTATACTTGGAGAATTTATTGCAGCTGATATCTCTTTAAGTATTTATTTCACTCCATAATTACAAGAAGGAGCTTGTAGCTCATTGGAAATACCTTGCACTGCTGAACCAAGCCATCGGAATTCAAATCCCATGCCCCACATTATTTTTGTCTTTATTTTGTTTTAATTTTTTTTGGAAGTCGACGGTAAAAGGGCCATAACTCCCAAAATATGTACTGGACAACAAAAAGTAAATATACCAAATTGTACCCCCGAAGAATCCCCGGCCATTGGACCCATGACACGGCCCGACTCGGTGCCGCCGGCCGGTGACTCGGCCGACTCGGTCCTGCGCCGCTGGCCGGACTTGGCCGGACGACCGAGTCACCAACAGAGAAAAGCTGGGTCTTGACCTGGTCCACCCTCCTGCATACTCTAAATGCTTGGATCGGTTATCATTTGGCCAATAAATCCCTTTTACTCCTATATTTAATGAATTTTTAATAATTTTGTATATTTTTTATAAATTTTTTTATTAAAAATCCTAACCCTAGCCTAACCCTATATAAACCCCCATACCCTCTCACCCTACATTCTTAAGTCCACTCTCTAAAAATTTCAAGAGAACTCGGTACGTTAGAAAACGAGCGAAAGGCGAAGCGCTGCCGTAATCGACGGCGAAATCCCGGCGATCGTACTAGGACTCTTCACGACGTTTCGACGCACCGACAAACCCACTACCTTCCTAGCACTCTCTAGCGTTGTCCAAACCCGTAAGTCCCCCTTTTCTACCTTTCTTTCTTCCATTAAAATACGATTTTTCAAACCCGGCGGAAATCGGAACAAACCGATTTCCGATTCGGTTTTTCTATCAAAACTCACTTGTCGCTAATTCCATAATGCTTAAACATATTCATATTGACTACTAATCACTTAAAAATCAATTTGGATAAAGTTTCTCACATGAAATGATAACTTTTGCAAAATACCGTATTTTCGCACTTAAATACCACCATGTTTAGTTTATCACATTTAACCCTTTAACATTGCTATACCTTAAAATAGATCACGAGGTAATGACCTACCTCCACACACACGCAAATACAACCCTAATTGATATCATCAAAATTTAGAATACGATAATACAAGATTTTTCATTAAAATACCATTTTCTTTATAAACCTTTTTCTGAAAGTTCTAAGTTGTATACAATTTTATAACAAAATCTTTTAATAGGAAAATACGATATGTCATGGACATCGATCGTTTATCTAAACCTGATTTTGTGGTGTCTAGGCAAGTGTGTCTAAGGCGAGTGGTTACTTAATTAGGACCACTACTTGTAGTGGAGAGCCTCCCACTCACCTGGCACTTACCTGGCCGCAATTGGCGGTGAAGAGGCGATTTGAGGCTTCTAATGACGTGTCGTTTAGACCATTTAGAAATAGGCTAGTTGGCTTAGGAAACCCTAGAATCTAAAATACGGAAATTTACACCCTTTTACAAATAAATACCTTATTTTTATAAAACCGTTTTCTAAATGATTAGTATTTATTAAATCTTTGCAAAGCGCCACTACAACCCACCTTTGGGGAACTCGTTAGGGATAGTACGGTTTATCATGCACCCTCGGGCTTAGTAGTGCGAGATTCAGACCTCCGCAAGGAGCATTCGGTCTCGAAAGGTTTAGAATACGACATTTATGAAAAATGAGATTTTTGGAAAATAAAATATTTATTAAAAATTATTCTTGTATAAATATATGTATATTTATCATTTGAACACCTATTTTATTATAAGATAAAGTTTTCACCTTTTCCTAAAAAAATTACAAGATTAAAAGTTACATTAAAATACCATGAATTTCAATTAAATCAATATTACAAAATTAATACTTTTATTTATGTAATTAGGATATTCTCACTAGAAATAACACAAATAAAATTTACACTCATTATAACTATAAAGACGAATAATAAATACTTGAGGTGTATCTTGAAAACTATACAAAAGTACTTTTTACATAAACCCCCCTCAAGTTTTATAATTTACAATAAGGACCCTAACAATTATAGAACTTCAAATTACATTTCTTTTAGTCTGACTCGGGTTTGAGTCTGATTATTTCTGACTTGAAAATGATTCAAGTCAATCTATATTCTTTAATATTCCAACTCAATATGAACACATGAATCCCAGAATCCAGTTAACAATCTATACAACTTGACTGAATCAAACCATGGATATACATCCATTATTCCGTTATTCCATTTGCCTGATTATGAAGTTACAACATGTTTACTGATATCATGGTTTTGGTCGGTCATCCAACTTACACAATACAATACAACAATACTATCAAAACACTACGGGGTTTAAGGGGTAGATTGGTACGGAAGGTGTTAAAGGTGGCACGAGATGGTCAGATTAAAACACCTAACCATATTCCGTTGCTGTTGTACCGTGGCTTAACGGTTCCTTGTACATTCCGTTTGCCCTGGTCTCTAGCATATAGAGACCCCTCTCGTGTACACTAGCATCCTTCTGTACCAAGCTACAAACAACAGCGTTAACACAATATTCCATAATATTCTACAACATAATACTTTAGAAAATACTCTTATTCTATCTTTCTAATTCTTCCTTATCTTTAGGACTTACCGAGCGACCTGTTCGCTGACGACATTCTATTTCTTTCTTCTTTGAATGTCGTCAGGTGCTTTGGACCCAGCAGAGATCGAGCCCACCGGTGAAGACTTGGATCAGTTTCACGATGACCCCGAGCTCTAGACTTTGTACCTTGTTCTATTCAGTATTTGCATTTCCTGTTATGCCATTGTTTAGGCATCACTTTTCATTTCAGTTGTATTTACTTTTCATGCATTGTACAAAAGAATGTTATTAATAAAGTTGCTGTTATTTCTATATCTCTTGTCTCTTGTTATTTACTTTTATATTGCTTAGATACGCTTAGCGTATGTGCTTCTGAGTACATACGTAGCGGACCTCGTCGCGTCTCCTTCGCCGTACACTGGGAAGCGGGGCGTGACAACAGGCACGTGATTGCAAAGATCGATGGAGGACCTATGCCGGTAGGACAGTCTTACTCAAGATGATAGTATGCTATCTGGTTTATCTTTATCATCGTGTACTGCTTTAGGTGACCTTACAGGTCACTATTGCACGTTGATAGAGCCCTTAGGATTCTTGTTTGACGACCAGCAGTATGAGGGCGATCATATACGTGGGAGCTGGGGTCTACAAGCACATCCTTAAAAGGTCCCTAGTCGTGGGAGTTTTCGAGACAGGGCATCGATACTCCAGAGTAGACTAGTGTATACAGTCGCGACCCCGACGAGGGGCGGTGGCCGGTCTCACAAGCCACTGGTGTCAGTTGGTTCACCTAAGATGTATACAGGTGCTCATTGGGTTATGAGTACACCGGACATGACTCGCCGGGAACATGCTAGTTGGTCTTATACCTGATGTCAGATTGCAGTTCCCTGGTGACATGTGTACAGGTTAGTTCATCGACCTGAGATCGTCATTTGTCTCGTGTGAGTTCCCACTGTACTTTGATTACTACCCTACCACGCTCAAAGGAGACGTGCAAACAGGTTTTAGTTGGGTACAGTCCCGAGCCACATGGAGGCAGTGAGCGGATCTGCAGGGGTTCGTCTCTCCCGGTATTGGGGGTGAAGTCGCGCTGTGTCTAGGAGAGCCATTACACGAAGTCCTTAGCCAAGACAGGAGATTTACTGGTAGGTATTCCAGTAATATCTCAGGGTGTTCTGGGCTACAATTCGACACGACTTGTACCGCTTTTGGGGGTCTGACTTTTACCAACCCCCTAGGCCCGCCATGCGATGCTCATAGACGAACGGACCGGACTGTACGGATATTTTCACTGACAGGCTCAGTAGGGTGTCAGGATGAGTTCGCTCATCGACGTCCCTTTTTGTCAATACCCGGTAGCCCGTTACGTATGGCTAATACCTCTGACGTGCTAGTGGTTAAATTCACAGCCAAAGTATTGACGAGTCTTTAGAGTCCCCCACAGACCGTTTCTCAAGTTTCGGGCGAAACGCTGTAGAGGCCGTATGGAGATATGGCAGGGTTCGATCAGATACGTGCGGTATTGCACGGATCATGATCGGACGGATAATACTAGCGCGCTTTGGTTTAAGCCAGATCCTAGTATTGTACAGTGTAGATTTTGTCTCATTGCATTTGTATTCGGTCGGAATACAAATGCGGGTATGTATATACAGTCGCGGGGTTTTCCTGTAATTTATTACGGGATCGGTATTTTGAAGTTGCCAGTTTGCATTCTGTTTCGGCCATTTTCCCTTGTTTCTTTCCTTGGCTGAAAATTGGTGGAGGAGGGCTTATTTGCAAGCATGCAAATTTGAATAGTGGAGGGTGTTATTTGCAAGTTGTAGCTTCATGATGATTCAACCATCATTTGACTTCTTGCTTCATGATTGTGCTTCATCATTGCTTGACTTTTGGAGATATGATGGTTGATGGATATGATTTTTGAGGTGACTTTCTTCATGATTATCATCATTCCTCTTCCTTGCATTATTGCTTCCCTCCCTCTTGACTTCTCTCTCATCCCTTGGCAAAAGGCATGGCCGGCCACAACTAGTGGGGGCTGCCAATATTTTGTAGGAGATTTTTGGCTTTCATTTGGCTTGAAAAATGTTCTCTAGTTCAACACAAAATTCCACATCTCATTCCTCCACCAAAATGGCAACTACAAAGAACCCCTTGAGACATATAATCCTACACTATCCTACAGCATTCTTGGGCACGTCGGCTCGCCAACTTCGTGCCCGAGTTGCCTCGGTCCAGAGGTGGGAGCCCGTAAAAGAACCTGGCGATGTGGTGCCCTTCCGACGAGAAGATGAAGACCGGAGATTCCGCGGGGAGATCGGGACGACGACGAGAAGACCGAAGGACACGGATCGCTCGGTATATCTCTCTACCCCTTCTCTAGTTAGCTAGGAGTAGGTTAATGGCCCGATCCGGGATTTTAGTGCGCGGTGGTGCCGGTTTACAAGTTTTGTAAAAGTATCGTTTCCGCATTTTGGCCTCGGATTGACGGCCGGGGCGTCGCCGTGCACTTACATTGGTATCAGAGCCACGCCATTAACCTAGTCTAGTTTGCTCTAACGTGTTTACAAGTTCGATCGAACGGATTTTCAAAAAAAACGCGTTTCCATGTTAAGTTTCTGTCGAATTTTTACTGTGCTTTAAAAATTATTTGGTACATTGTAAAAATACGTGCGGGGTTTTTTATGCATTCTGTGAAAATTTGGTAAGCTGAAGTTACTGTAGCGCGGCGGATCAGCGGCCAAAACCACGTTTTGGCCGCGGATCCACCGCCGAATTTTGGCTTCACTGCATCAAATTTTTACAGTGGCTCTCTGACATGGAAATAGGGTTTCTGGTATATTCTTTTTGGGCCCAGATGTTTTTGAGTGCTACAGTTGTGCTTGGGGCCCACTTCGAAAAATTCAGTCGATCGAAAATTTTAAACATGTTAGTTCACAGTATTTACATTATATCTGCGACCGTGAATGTCATTTGATCGGTAAATCCTGTCTAATTGCTATAGCCCTTTTAGACGGATTTGCGAACGTGACATTCACGTTGATGTTCCGTGTTGTGCTGTGATGTTGCGGATTGTCGTGGTGGATAGTCTGGATGCAATGGTAGTACAGTTTGGTTTATTATGTACATTTGATATTGCGGGGCGAGCGTCCGACATGTGGACTGCCGTCACTGCCTGTTTGTATATTATTCTTCTGGGGCACGACCGGGCTGAGATCGATGTACCCGTTGTATGTATATTTTACTTTCTGTACTAGGATTACCCCGCGGAGGGGTGCACGGATAGCCGGGTTCTAGAGGGCAACGAGCCCGCATCTCATGGATTTGAGATGGAGGGGCTTCACTCTAGAATTGGCGGGCTATTCGCCGCACTCGTAGGGGGTACAGGTTGACCCAAGGAGGGGTGCCCAAGTTACCGGATTCCGTGAAGTACTGAGTGGTCCATTCACGTTGCTGAAGGGGGCTGCCTCGCTTCAGGTTTTGGCGGGTAACTTGCCGCGCCCGTAGGGGTCTAGGATTTCATTGCACAGGCTATCCACACGACCAGAGGAACGTCGGGTTTCAATAGCGGCTCTATGAAACCCGGGGATCCCAGATATCTGTATTGTTCTGTGATGCTTATTACATTTCTGTGATGTTGCATTTTATCACACCTTGAACGAATTTTATATATTGATATATATACTAGTAGATGTTGTATATGTTTTGCATCCGCGCTAGTCCAGTCCCCGCTCTGTCGTTAGTTAAGTAACCTAACGGGTAATGACGGGACCCAGTGGCGAATGCTGATGTCATATACGTACATCATTATTTTCGTTCTTTATTGGTGTGATCAATTGATGGGACTGCATTGATTCGGATCAATGCAAGCTAAACAAACCTATTCTGATGTTGTTGGAACATTTTTCAAAAAGCTGTTATTACAAGGACGTTCACTTTTGTTTTGCACGGTGGTATTCAGTTGGAATATCCTGCACCTCAGTCGACGAGGCAAGGGCCGAGATCCCTTCACCGGGAGTGACCCCTTGGACAGAAGTTTGCGTCAGGGCAATAACTTCACTATAGTCGTTTACTTTTGCTTTGCATCGTGGTATTCAGTTGGAATATCCTGCACCTCATTCTACGGGGAAAGAACCGAGATCCCTTTACCGGGAGTGACCTCTTTAGCAAAGGTTCCCGCCACTATATTTTTATAAAAGCTATCCGGTTTCTTCAACGATATCAAGTTCATTACGTTAAAGGTTTTTCGCCAAAAACCATTCATAGCCCTCCGTCGTTTCATATGGATAGTCAATAGTATTCAAGCTGTGTTTGTTGGCCAAATTTAAGGCACAGTGATTGGTAGCTATTGGATATTCATATGCAGCATAGATAGATGCGTTGGTTTGGGGCAGTCATACTGCCTTGTTGGCCAAAGTCAAGGGTAGGTACGGGTGGGTTCAAATTAACCTGGAGAATGACGGGTAGAACTTGACATGTGACTTATGATTTGTTGGCCAAAGTCAAGGTCATAAGAGCAAGGGGTAAAAATCACATCGGGAGTTTCTAAAGAAACTGGAACTTGCCAGATATACGCATACCTTCTGGAGTGTGATAACGTGAGCGGATTCCGTCACGTTATCATGCGATGATAGTTGGATCCCAATTCCCACTGATGAGTTGGTTTACTCCTCGGGTGATCCCGACTAATTCTTCTTTCAGATTTGGAGGAGAATTTGACGTTACAGTAGGAGGTTTCCAGATTAGATAAATTGGTAACCATTCTGATCTAGGTTAGAGTGCACGCTGAGTGTTTCTTTTCTCTCTCTTTTTGGCAGCGATCATGACCCGACCCTTGACTATGACTCAGTGACCAAAATTAACCGAACCTTCTTAAACACTGGCTTTTGGATTGTCAGAGTTGCATACCTCATTGCCACTCCTGCTTTTACCCTTTTTCTCCAGAACACCCCGTATTACTACGAACGTCCACTTCCATTGGATAAAACCATCGTATGGTTATATACGAACTCGAAGGAATTTATTCGAGGATGGTTTCCAGTTCTGGAGAAAATGGATAGGACTATTCAGCTGTCTTTTCCTTTTACCTTCTCTCAGGTTGCGAGTGCCCCTTAGATTAGGGGATAGTACACCTATTACGCATATTGGATAGTCTTCTTCCAAACCATAGACAGGTGCTGACCGGTAGGGAATGAAGAAAACCAATTAGCCTAACGATGGTGTACAGAAGGTATTATGTAAAGACAAATAAAGGGATTAGAAGGAGGGCAAAGTAAATTGCGACTGCTATTCACGACCAAACCAAGTATTTCATTACCACTCCCACTTCACCTTTGAATTTCTCCAGGACACTCCGTATCACTACGAAGATCCACAGTTTATTGGATACTCCATCGTATGGTTATATACGAACTCGAAAGGAACTTGTTCCAGTTCGGGGATGGATTCTGGTTCAGGAGAAATAGGAATAAGGTTTATTCAGGTGTCTTTTATCTTCACCTTCTCTCGCGTTGCGAGTGCTCCTAGGATTAGGACAATACACCCATTACGCTTATTGGATAGTCTTCTTCCAAACCATAGGCTGGTGCCGAACGGTAGGGAAGGAAGAAAACCATTTAGCCTAAGAGGGTGTACAGAAGGTAATGACTAAAGACATATGAAGGGATGTGGAGAGATGGCATAGAAATATACGGTTACAGTTGTGAATCTAAATAATGGAAGATGCATTACTAGGAATACCCGGATACCCCTACGAAACATTTACATGTTTCAGTTTCACTGTGTATTGTTAAAAGAAAACTGATTTCCCAATTAGCCCTTGCTCCAGGGTATGTATTTACCAGGTATGATTCTCACATCTGTATTGTTTTACAGATGATGAGTGGGAGTAAGCTATTGGGAATTAGGTAATCATCCTCATTATATCGGAATTCGTTGTAATTGGTGATATTTGAGGAAATCGCCTGGGCTGTTTGCCGGTCGGCAAATATTTGGTTTTGAATATCCGTTGCTATGCACCAATTTCAAATTGATATATCTGTACGTCTATTTTTATAGAGTGAGATATAACTTTTTGAAATTATGTCTATGACATTTACCTATATCAGTGGATGGTTAGGTAAGGAGCATTGAACAGCGGTGTAATTCTTCTTGACCATAAGTACAGTTTTCAACCTACGACACACAGGGAATGAGTTATTAGACTCAAAGGACTTATACAGAGTATTGTATATTGTTCAGTGTCCATTAGGACAGAGGGGTTGGTCCTCGCACTATATTCTGTTTACTTGTGACTTCTCTAGTTCTTAGACATGTGTTTCGTGGAAACACAAGGTCTGAGTTTTGAGAAGTTATAAGTATAAGATTAAAGTAGAGAACCAGGTATTGCAAGTATCGGGATTCTTCAAGGTGACCGAAGATGTAGATATTTGTGTATGGTATTCAGTTGATAGTAATGATTAAGAGAACTTGCTTCTCTTTCAGGTTACTCGTATCTGGACGCATTCCTAAGTTGAGTAATGCTGATCGGCCTCCTTCCATTTAGTTAACATGCACTGGAGACAGCTGCATGATTTGAATCTGGTTCAATTAAATCAGTGCCTCTGGTTCTATATTGGATATAGAACAGTTCATATCTTAACGATGTTAAGGTACGGGGAGTTGTCCGGCTTATGCTTAAAACCAGACTCTGGATAACTCAAGGCACGTTTCTGTAATGGTTGTTTGTGGGTTGACCCAGGCTATGACGAGGGTTGACTTTCTACCATCTGGAAGATCAATAGTGATATTGTTCTTGACTCGCCACAGTTTTAACAAAAATGGATTTTTTCATAAAACAGTAGTGGGAGTATGGTAGAACTGGAAGTGATTCCAGAACCGCAGACGATTACTGAAAATTTGATAAGAACCTAAAAATTCAATTTGGTTTGACATTCCATTGGCCACTCCGCAGATACGGTGGGTAACTCAGGCACCCGAGAGGTACTCCGGTAGCCTCAAGGACGGTGACAGTGAGGTTCTTGTTTACCCAGACTTGTCATTGCTGTTGTTCCAGGCTGCGAGACCCGGCAGGAGGATGAGTATAGCGTCGTTCTAAACTAGCTTTAGAAGTGTACGTGTATATGACTCTGCCAGAGGGTTGTCGTAGTCAGTGGGAGCAGCGGAAGCATTGGTGGACAAGTGGCTTATGTCTATTTATACACTAAAGCAGATGTAGCGGAGATAGATCATCTATTTCTGATATGACAGTCATAGGTTTGACTTCATCAGAATAGGGGATGGATCTGTTAAGAAGGTAGTAGGGTGTGATGTCCTGGTATTTGGATGACATACACAGAGTAGGAAGTGATGTTCCTATACTACGATCGGTTATACTTTGGTTTTCACACAGTGGTTTCTCCACATGGGACTTGGATATAATATCAAGACATTCTGGTTACTGGATCTATAGTTTTAGATCTAGATTTGGGTAATTTCCCAATCAGGGTACTTAGACAGAATTCTGAAGGTATTTTAGAATGTACGACTCCAGGCACGGTAGTGTACCTGCAGGTGATGGAGTCACCCTCTCTAAAGGTGTCTTACAGACTAAAGTGGAGAGGGATGTGCATGATTGGCAGATCACTTGCTTAGGCAATTGAGTCAATCATGAGATGTCAAGCACCACACCAGATGTTGTTTTTTGCAGTAGATGCAATATATTGATATTGATCCAATCCTGGAGAAACGAACGGAAGCAGTTTTAGAACATAAGTGGATGTTCTAGGGATATGATAACAACAGCCTCTTTTAGGAGACAGTTATCATTCCAGGCTTCCAAGGTGACATGGATGACCGAGAGGTTGTCAGAGTTATAGTTTTCCTTCTGACGAGGGGCAGTATTTTGGACAGGTGGTCTAAGGGGATACTGAGGGAGGCATGACGCAGGATACTGATTAAGTTCAGTTGACGATACAGTCTAAGAAGTTTGGATTTGGAGTTCATTTATGAGCTAGGTCCCATCAGATATCCAGACATATTCTAAGACAGGTATTGCTCATTTCAGGAGATGGCTTTCTCCGCGAACTTGAGATAAAGAGAGACATAGAAAGAAACATCAAGGCGGATCCAATCACTGAGGCTATTCCTCGAACACATTAGTTTCGCAAACTGGTTTTGTGAAACTGATTAGTAGAGGAGTTGGGTGTTCGGTATCACACGGGCTGTGAGTATGCGACATTGCAATAATTAGCCTTGAGGGCAAGTGGGAGATTGTTGGAGATAGTGCCCTCAGAGTCAATTATTGGATCACAGGCACGTGATTGCAATGATTGATGGAGGACCTATGCCGGTAGGACAGTCATACTCAAGATGATAGTATGCTATCTGGTTTATCTTTATTATCGTGTACTACTTTAGGTGACCTTACAGGTCACTATTGCATGTTGATAGAGCCCTTAGGATTCTTGTTTGACGACCAGCAGTATGATGGCGATCATATACGTGGGAGCTGGGGTCTACAAGCACATCCTTAAAAGGTCCCTAGTCATGGGAGTTTTCGAGACAGGGCATCGATACTCCAGAGTAGACTAGTGTATACAGTCGAGACCCCGACGAGGGACGGTGGCCGGTCTCACAAGCCACTGGTGTCAGTTGGTTCACCTAAGATGTATACAGGTGCTCATTGGGTTATGAGTACACCGGACATGACTCGCCGGGAACATGCTAGTTGGTCTTATACCTGACGTCAGATAGCAGTTCCCTGGTGACATGTGTACAGGTTAGTTCATCGACCTGAGATCGTCATTTGTCTCGTGTGAGTTCCCACTGTACTTTGATTACTACCCTACCACGCTCAAAGGAGACGTGCAAACAGGTTTTAGTTGGGTACAGTCCCGAGCCACATGGAGGCAGTGAGCGGATCTGCAGGGGTTCGTCTCTCCCGGTATTGGGGGTGAGGTCGCGCTGTGTCTAGGAGAGCCATTACACGAAGTCCTTAGCCAAGACAGGAGATTTACTGGTAGGTATTCCAGTAATATCTCAGGGTGTTCTGGGCTACAATTCGACACGACTTGTACCGCTTTTGGGGGTCTGACTTTTACCAACCCCCTAGGCCCGCCATGCGATGCTCATAGACGAACGGACCGGACTGTACGGATATTTTCACTGACAGGCTCAGTAGGGTGTCAGGATGAGTTCGCTCATCGACGTCCCTTTTTGTCAATACCTGGTAGCCCGTTACGTATGGCTAATACCTCTGACGTGCTGGTGGTTAAATCCACAGCCAAAGTATTGACGAGTCTTTAGAGTCCCCCACAGACCGTTTCTCAAGTTTCGGGCGAAACGCTGTAGAGGCCGTATGGAGATATGGCAGGGTTCGATCAGATACGTGCGGTATTGCACGGATCATGATCGGACGGATAATACTAGTGCGCTTTGGTTTAAGCCAGATCCTAGTATTGTACAGTGTAGATTTTGTCTCATTGCATTTGTATTCGGTCGGAATACAAATGCGGGTATGTATATACAGTCGCGGGGTTTTCCTGTAATTTATTACGGGATCGGTATTTTGAAGTTGCCAGTTTGCATTCTGTTTCGGCCATTTTCCCTTGTTTCTTTCCTTGGCTGAAAATTGGTGGAGGAGGGCTTATTTGCAAGCATGCAAATTTGAATAGTGGAGGGTGTTATTTGCAAGTTGTAGCTTCATGATGATTCAACCATCATTTGACTTCTTGCTTCATGATTGTGCTTCATCATTGCTTGACTTTTGGAGATATGATGGTTGATGGATATGATTTTTGAGGTGACTTTCTTCATGATTATCATCATTCCTCTTCCTTGCATTATTGCTTCCCTCCCTCTTGACTTCTCTCTCATCCCTTGGCAAAAGGCATGGCCGGCCACAACTAGTGGGGGCTGCCAATATTTTGTAGGAGATTTTTGGCTCTCATTTGGCTTGAAAAATGTTCTCTAGTTCAACACAAAATTCCACATCCCATTCCTCCACCAAAATGGCAACTACAAAGAACCCCTTGAGACATCTAATCCTACACTATCCTACAGCATTCTTGGGCACGTCGGCTCGCCAACTTCGTGCCCGAGTTGCCTCGGTCCAGAGGTGAGAGCCCGTAAAAGAACCCGGCGATGTGGTGCCCTTCCGACGAGAAGATGAAGACCGGAGATTCCGCGGGGAGATCGGGACGACGACGAGAAGACCGAAGGACACGGATCGCTCGGTATATCTCTCTACCCCTTCTCTAGTTAGCTAGGAGTAGGTTAATGGCCCGATCCGGGTTTCAAAGTACGCAGTAGCGCCGGTTCTAATTTATAGAAAAGTTTTTGATTCCGCATTTTGGCCTCGTTCAGACGGCTGGGACACTGCCGTGCACTTACATATATCACCTAAACCTTATATAATATAATATATCATATCATAACATGCCATTTCACTTCATGTCATACAACACAGCCTCGTGGCATCATGTCCGATCATATCGAATCATATCATTATAACTTGTCATACCCTCATCTCGTGATGTTATATCAAAATTATCCTCAAACTTACACACACACACACATACATACATATACATATATACACATATCAGTGTGTGTGTACAACATATATACCAGTGGCTTAAGGCTAAGAACATAAGAATTAAGGACATACCTCTCTACGAGTACACCTATTATCGTCTATAGTCTCATAAAACCCTATTAGCTAAGTATACTTATCTTTAGCTAAGTACACACACACCCTAATACTACGGTTGGCGGGGTGCTATACGCCATCCGTTCGACTTCCCCCGTAGATATACATCTACTCACCTACTATCCTTTCTCTAGCCGAAGTCGATGAACGTCTTGTTCTCCTTCGTCGTCCCGGAAGTCCACACGAATGTACCTACAAATCAATACATATCGTAACGAAATCAAGATCAAATCCGAAAACCGATACGGCGCGCGAAGTGCACATAAATTAGAACCTATGGTCCACGCATGCAAAAACAATCAAACAACTCCCGACGTTGACGTACGAACGTCAAACGATCAAGTCAAAACTCAAATATCAAAAACCAAGTTTCGAATATCATAAAACATCGCCAGAAATAATGTAACACGGCTCTAGATTTTTATTAATGTAAAATTAGAATTTTTTACATACAGGGTAGGTCTTATTATCTAAAAAGTGAGTTACAGAACAAGTTTCAGATCATAACTCCAAAATTGGGCCGCAAATTGCGGCCAAATCGAATAAAACGGCGGCCAAAAGATGAAGGCTTGGGCTCGGCTTTCTAGGGTAGCTTCCTAGTGGTCTGCACATCTCACTATATCTGCAATTTATTTTTCAGAGCTTTCGAGTCATTCCAGATTCCATTAGAACACCACAATTCAACAAAAACCCGATATCGGAAAATTCTAAGTTCGTGTTTGGGACTTCTAAACTCACATAAATCAGGGATTCTATCACTAAAGGCTAGTAGTCACTCTCTAAACTCTCTATTATAACTCTGCTACTCATTCAACACACCAAATATCACCGTAGAATTTCCAAGTTCGCTAAACATAACTTGTTTAACTCTAAACTAGCATAGAAGGTTAGGAAATTTAAACACTTAAGTGAAAGAATTACTCTCAAGGAGCAACTCAAGAAAATTCTAAGATGGCCAAATGAGCTCAAGATTAGAAATTGACCGCACCATGATTCTTGTAGTAATGTGAGGAATATTATTTGTGAAGGGAACATGGGATTTTGATGAAGTTTTGAAAGGGTTGTATGGTGGTAGAAAAGATGGAGGAGTTGAAGAAAATGAAGGTAGAGATGAGCAAGAGAAAGAAGATGAAGAAATGGAGAAGAGAAGAGAAGGTTGTAGAACCTTCCGACTCTCTCTCTCTCTCTCTCTCTTTCTCACCCATGCTCTTTTGTCCACCCTCTCAATTTTTATTTCTTTTCTTTTCTTCTCACATTTTTCTTTGTAAAACAATTTAAAAACAAAAGTAAAAATGCAACTATACATGAAACACAGTAAAATGTGTGATGGCACATTAACACATGGTTAACAAAAACAAGCTTGTTTTAAACACATAATTAGTGAAATCCTAATCAAGTTTAACATAAACTTGATTATAAATAATTGTATACTAATTTATAAAATGCCCAAAACCATTAAATGCCTTCATAATTAATAATTCATATTAATATTCCTATTATTTGCCAAATTATATGTATATAATTATACCATTCCATTAAAACTAATTTCCATACTTTTATAATATTCATAAAATTTATTATTTTATTATTTAAATCCCAAAAATAATATTTTATATTTTCTGAAATGTTACGGACGCGGATAGGGATACAAATTGGAAATGAAAAATAGTATCCATATTTTATAAAAATCGGACATAGATTCAGAGTCAGCCTGGATTCTGACTTTAACACAAAAAGTTTGTTAAAATAAAAAGGAGTGCAGGATTTGAAAACAGAACGATATTTTTCTGCTACATAAAACATGTAAATAAATAATAATGGGTTCTTTGTATATACCTCCCTACAAATTTTATATTTATATATACCCATCTAATCTTTCTATATGCATACACCTTCTTGAAATCTTTATAAGCGCTTTCGTTGCTATCTGCTTGTAATTTCACCGAGTTGCGATCATAATTTTTTTAAAAATCTAGTGTAAAATTTGAAACGAAACTCAAGCTTTGCTTAATTATTAGTTTTTCATCTTCATGCATGCATATGCCATGTATATTAAGATTTTGACAAAATTTTATGATCAATCATGGTCTTATGTTAATTAACTTTTGGATAAATTAAGATGGTATATATGAACCAAAACCTATAATTACAAAATATTCTTATAGAAAAGGCTTCCTTTATTTAAATTCTAGCTAGTTTTGCTAGAAATTAAAAACTATATATGAAATTATAATCACAAAAGTTACAGATTTATATGTTCAACAAAACATAATGGATTATTTTTCTTTCTTTTCTTATAATTGAAAGAAGAATGGCTTGTTAAAGAAATCATTAATTTTTTTAAAATTAGAAAAAGAAAAAAAAAACTATCATGCTAAAAACAAAAGTTGATAAATATTTTCTTCTCCTGGACCATGAGCAGCCACACAAATTAATCACAATAATTGATCAAAAAAAGAAAATCACCCCCCGGCCAAAAAAGAAGAAAAAAAGGAGAATCCAAGAATAAATCACGTATGACAATGTATAGCCACTAGAATTGCACAATCACTAGAAAAGAAAAGCTTAAAGCTTAATTATAGCCACCTTCTTCAACTCTCAGCAAACTTCTTTCATCCAAAAAAAATAATGGCAGTTGGATTCTTCACCAAGGGCAGTGCTCAAACTGCTCAATACAATGGAAGTCTAACAATCTTTGTCATCCTCTCTTGTGCAATGGCCGCCGTCGGTGGAATCATCTTCGGCTACGATCTTGGAATATCAGGTTCTTTCCTTTCCAAACTTTATTTGCCACATAGGATTATGTGTGAGTTTGCATCAAATCTGGATATATCGTTGTGATAAAGGAAATAAAACAAAACTAATATAATGAAGGGAAATCTCTAAACTTTATTTATCTCAAAAGCTATTTTTTCTAATAATCTCTCTCTCTCAAATAATCTCTCTCTCTCTCTTAATACAAACTTAATTTGAGTTGGGAGTTTTTAAATAGATAATATATGATAAACTGAATCTTCTCAAACCAACTTGAAACTTATCTCTAATTTAAAATTCTAAATGACTCAATCTAATTTAAACATAACCATTTAAATTTAAAACTTAAATTTAACTTAATTTAAGAATTGAATTATAATTTTCAACAAAAACATTCTGATCACATTTAAAGCGGACTAAATAAAATATCATTGTACCAAAAGTCTAAATTTCGATCCGCAAATGATTCTGTATTGTTAGGGTAGGCATATTGTTTCTCTTCATACAAGTTTGAAGATTGTAAGATGGTTTGGTCAAAATGGACGCAATATCTATTTTCCATTTGGAATTTATATCATTATTTCAGGTGGGGTGACATCTATGGAGCCATTCCTGAAGAAATTCTTTCCTGAAGTCTACATGAAGATGAAAAGCGCAAATGTGAGAAACTATTGCAAGTTAAACAGCCAGCTGTTGACGTCGTTCACCTCGTCATTGTACCTCGCCGGACTTGTGGCCTCGTTCTTCGCGTCGCCGGTCACGAGAGCCTTTGGCCGCAAGGCGTCAATGCTAGCCGGCGGGGTGGCGTTTATGGCCGGCGGGGTCTTAGGAGGGGCCGCGGTTAACATGCACATGCTTATTTTGGGGAGGATCTTGATTGGTATCGGTCTTGGATTTGCTAACCAGGTTTATTGTTATTATTATTATTATTATTATTTCTTTCATTTTCTTCTTACCTTTCTAGCAATTTTTAAACTAAAAAATTACATATCATATTGGGTTCCAATAAATTACTTTTAACTATAATGTTAAAATTTGCTTTAAAGCTGTTGCATATATATTTGCAGGTCAAGTTCAGAGATATATTCATATATTCATAGCACTACCTTATCATCACTATGAACCAAAGTTTTCTCTATCAAATTTCATGAACATACTTATTAAATTTATATATATTCACGAACGAGGGTGCGGATTATATTTATTTATATGAGTGTGCACGGGCTTTTGATATAATTGGATTCCATCAATAAGACTCAAGCTTGAAGTTTGTCTCATCTTATATCTCATATTTTTTTCCCTAACGTGACAATGTTATCTACATATCTCAACAATACTAATAAAATTTTGTAATTGGGTGTCAACTTGATCACCATCCTATGTTAATAAATTTGCTGCTGAAAAAAATAACCAATAAACTATGACAGGAAAACATTTTAAAAATAATTTCATTTAAAAATAAAACACAGAGTTGATATAGAACTTTATTTCAAGAAAAAATTCCTCAGTGCTATCATTCATCACATGCCTGATAGTATAATAGAGGATGTGGAGTATAAAATGTCAAGATATAAAATTTCGTACTTAATCTTTGATTTGTTCATTGTTCTTAAAACTAATTAAAGAAATGTAAATATATGAATGTCTTGTTGACTTTTAATAATTGCATTTAAAATTTCCAGTGTATTTCTTAGAAGAAAAATAATTAGCCTATAAAATTTCTGCCAAACTACTTAAGAGACAAATACCATGGGACCACCTACTTGACACTTGTCCTCCCCCTCCCCAAATCAAATTTCTGGCTTTGTCCCTTGCCGATGCAATCGTTTGAAAAAACCGACGAATATTTGACATTTATAGAACTGTCAATGTGTAAAACTTCTTATGGTTGCCATTTTATACTTTGTTTTTTTTATACTATGCAGAGATATTCCTGAAATATGTTGCATTTACTTACAATAACAACACTCTAATAAATATAAGAGGTTGAGGGACCTATAAGGACCCTGTAGGTCTGGACGACGTGCTGAAACCCTACAAGTTTGGGTCTGTAGTGGCCTGACCAGGGTCACTGCGGGCCTCAGGATTTTTTGCAACTAAACCCTGGGGCCTGCAGTGGCCTAGGTTAGGCCATTGCATACCCGGACCTACGGGTCCACAGTCTCCTTTTGGTCTAGATATAATGTATGCTCATTTTCTTTTGTTTCAGGCAGTTCCATTATACCTGTCAGAAATGGCACCACCACAACACAGAGGCACGATCAGCAACGGTTTCACTACCTGCATCAGCATCGGTTACATCTCCGCGACCCTTGCCAATTACAAAACGGAAAAGATACAGGGAGATTTAGGCTGGAGAATCTCTTTAGTCGTAGCAACAGTCCCGGCTATTCTTCTGACTCTCGCTGCGGTTTTTCTTCCTGAGACCCCCAACAGTCTCATTCAACGGAGCGAGGATCTTGAGAAGGTAACCGCGTTGCTTCGAAAGATTAGAGGAACGACGGATGTCGACAAAGAGTTGCAAGATCTTATCGTAGCGGGCAATGTATCGAAGAGTGTTGAGAGCCCATTCCGTGCGATTTTCCAGAGGGAATATCGGCCTCTGCTCGTAATGGCTATCCTGGTCCCATTCTTCCAACAGGTCTTATCGGTCGCAGCTGCGTTCATTTTTTGGCCCTTGAATCGAAAATGCTAATGAATTTCCCTCCATTTTCTTAACAGGTAACAGGCATCAATGTAATAACCTTCTACGCACCCGTCTTGTTCCGAAGCATCGGACTCAAAGAGAGCGCCTCCCTCATGTCCACGGTAATGACCGGCGTAACCGGCCTCATCTCCAACTTCATCTCAATGGCACTCATCGACAAACTCGGAAGACGGACCTTACTCATCATCGGAGGGATTCAAATGCTTGTCTCGCAACTAATCATCGGAGCGATCCTCGAATCCGGCCTCAAAGATCAAGGCGGGGTCAACAAAGCCGACGGGTACTTAGTTCTGACCTTGATCGGCATTTATGTTGCGGGTTTCGGGTGGTCATGGGGACCGTCAGGGTGGATTGTCCCGAGCGAGATCTTCCCTCTAGAGATTCGATCGGCAGGGCAGAGCATCAACTTGATTGTCAGCTTCTTCTTCATTTTCACCATCAGGCAGACTTTCCTCGCTATGCTTTGCGGATTCAAGTACGGGATTTTCTACTTCTTCGGCGGTTGGGTCTTCGTCATGACTGCGTTCGTCTATCTGTTCCTTCCAGAGACGGCTAACGTGCCTATCGAGCAGATGGCGCAGGTCTGGAGGGGGCATTGGTTCTGGAAGAGGTTTGTACATGTCAGAGACGAAACCAAGGTTGAATTGGCAGATGCAACAGTTGATAAAAGATTCTGAAAACGCTTTCTAGCATGCAAGTTAGCATCAGTATTTTGTCACCATTGTTGGTGAGTGATTGTTTGCTGGAAGTTTGTGGAAATGGGATCATTGTCGCTGTACTGGTAGAAAGTAATATATGAAGATATCGCCGGAATGCCCGTAATAATAGAATATTCTTTTAGATTTGTTTGCACAAAATCTGGTACTTATGTAAATTCTAATATTTTGGTGAGCGTATTTTAGGCAGTTCTGTTGGGTAAAAAATTACACGCCGGTTGACCAAGTCAAAGTCAAAATAAAAGTCAACCCCCAAGTAAGCGGGTCCAAGCCCAGGTTAAGTGGGCTCATACCCAAGTCGAGCCCCACGCCGGCCTCTTCCATGCCAAAATGAAAATCATATAATAAATAATTTTGATATAAATTTTATGAATAAATGTAAGAAAAATGGGCATAAAGCTAAATTTTTGTAAAGTTCATGGCTCATTTGCAAAAAAAAATGAGCACATAAGACATGAGATGGGCAAAATGTCATTTTGTAAAGTCCAAAGGGTTATGTGTAAATTTGTAAGTCTATATAAAGCAATATGATAATAAAATAAAGGATAATAATTCATTCCCCTCAAATGCAAGGGTTTCTATGTCTCTTTCTTCTTCGTCAAGGTTCTAAAACTTCTTTCCTTTTTTTTGAATTAAATCAAGTGTTTAACTCTTCTTTTTCTTAAAAAACAGTTTTTCATCATAAAACCCTTGAAGGGGGCTCGGATCAAATCTCTAAAATAGGAGATTTTTAAGTCCCACCATCTTTTTCCAAGATCCCGCCAACAGAAAGGAGGAAGAAAGGGTCCTCTTTGATCATCTTCAAAGATTTCTGAAAGTTCAACTCCATTTATCAAGATATTTTGGAGTTTAACTCCATAAATAAAACCCATTTTAGGAGTTTTAACTCCATTCAAAATCTTTTGGAGAACTTCATAAATAAAGCCCTTTTAGGAGTTTAACTCTATTTAAAATCTTTTGGAGTTTAACTCCATAAATAAAAATCCTTTTTAGGAGTTTAACCCCGCTCAAAATCTTTTGGAGTTTAACTCCATAGATAAAAATCCTTTTCTAGAGTTCAACTCTTAATTCCGGGGCTAAACCTCTTTTTTCTACAGGCGCCCAGCACCCACGTGCCGAACGTGTGAGGCGCTGGTGCTTAGCGCACACACGTCCTTAGGACGTTACTCACCGTTTTTTTTTCTTTTCTTTCTTTTTTCATACACTCTACACTCAAAACACGTCCCTTGCTAGAAAAAATTTCTAACGGGACGCTGCTCCGCACCCCGTAAGGGGCTGCTAACCCCCTTGACCCCAGCTCGCTATCTGGATAACGAGACCCCCCATAAACTCTGCGAGGCCCTCGATATACCTAAAAGCTCTTAAGACACACACATACGCACACTGCACATTGAGTTCACATGACTAGTTTGACCCGTCAATCGGAAATCCCTTCGCTTCAAAGGCGGTGGGTAATTAACGACAGCTTAGTTCGCGGCGGCCGGAGATTCGGATTCCCACAATCAATAAAACCCAGCCTACTCTAGACAGGAGGGATCTGTATACGCCCGACAAGCGACGCATATTTTCCAGACGAAAAATATCCTACAAGTTGAAGAAAAAATTTTGTCAACTTCTCATTATTTATAACTTTGCCATCATCTCAACTTATTACTATTTACAAACGGGACATTAGTTTGATAATTTTCAAAAATTACAAGTATACCATCAATTCAAAATCCTAATAGGTTTTTTTCCTAAAATAGCATGGCCTTTCAATGTTTTCTAGATAAATGCATTAGATTTTCATTAAAATACGACGAACTTTCCCTTTTTCAAATAAATACCATGATTTTTGCCCGTTACAAAATATACCATAAACTTTCAACATTTTTCAGATAAATACCATCGGTTCTGTCCGTTATAAATAAATATCATCGACTTTCAACGTTTTTCAGATATATATCATAGAATTTTCCTTTACAATAAATAACGTTAATTTTCGTCGTTTTCCAGATAAATACCATGGACTTGCTCTGTTTACAAATAAGTAACATAAAATTTCAATGTTTTATAAGTTAATAGCACAAGATATTCATTAAATTACGATGAACTTTATCTTTTTCAAATAAATACCATAAATTTTGTCCGTTACAAAAAAATACCATAGATTTTCAACGTTTTTCAAATAAATACCATGGACTTTGTCTTTTACTAAAAAATATCAATAAATTTCAACGTTTCTTAGATAAATACCATGGCTTTGCCCGTTACAAATAAATAATATTAAATTTCAACGTTCTTAAAAAAATTTCAGTATTTTTTCGGATAAATATCATGAATTTCTTTTTCACAAATAAATATCACGGACTTCCACTGCCTTTCGGTTAAATGTCATTTTCATAGATTATTCCAAAACCGCTGCATCACGCACGCATGCTTTCAACATACGCGGGTTCCATCCAAAAGACTCAAGCCTTGTGGTGGTTTGCCTCATCATATATCTTATTTCCATATATCTCTCATAATTTTTCCGATGTCGAACTATGTTATCCACATCTCTCAACAGATACATGTATATATAATAAATTTTTTGACAAAGTGAGGACAATGTTGTGCAGGTTTGAAGGATACAGACGCAGGTTTTTTTTTCCAATACATGGCCCGTAAAACTTAGCTAATTCTAAATACAAACCCTAATGCAACGTCTAAAACTTCTAAGCAGGTTAAAAAGGACTCCTGGTTAACTTCCATCCATCCCGTCATTAGTTCTCGCTGTTAGGGAGTTAAAATTACCAAAATACCCCTAATGGTAGCTCTCCTCCTTCCTCGTTAATCTGCTATTGTTGCTTCCTCCTGTTATCGTCGTTGCTTCTTACTGCTTCTGCTGCTGCTTCCCCCTACAAGCGTGAATAACAACACTTCATCTTCCTACAAGCCCGAAAGGAGAAGCTTTGGAGCAGACGAGAAAACGGGAAAATGAGAGAAGTTTATCAGAGAGGAGTAGATGAGCTATCATAATCCAACCCCCAAGTTACCCCTAACCCCAAGCACAGTCCACGGACCCGGGTTAGCTTAAAAATTAAAGAGGGTCTTATTTGATTAACTGAAAAGTATCAGGCATATTGTGTTCAGAAATAGAATTTTTTAAGGACCGTATTTAGAATTAGCTAAGTTTTAGGGGCTGCATATGGGAAAACCCCACAAATATATTTGTTGCAAACTGTATCTGAAAGCATGTAAGAATTAACAACAGTAGAGTTCTCAGGTTAACTAAAAGGGAAATGAATGGACTTTGTTACTATAAATCAAAAAAAGAAAAATTATATGATACAACAAAAACTCCATGATAAGAGGTACAATTTTATAAGCCATACCCAACACTAGATCTGATGATGCTCGATATCGGTGATCTCCCAGATCAAGACATGTGGCTGATGACATGTCCTGAAGCTCACAAGAAAGGAACTACAGTGGCCGACCAGGCCACTCCCTGTGTCCGTCCTACGGGCAAACAACTGCTGGCTCACCTCCGAGCCCCCAGCACAATTGGCCTCCTCGGCCCTATCAGCTCGTCTCCGGGATACTGCAGAACCAAGATACCTCGGCTTTCCCGCTCGTCCGCGAGCTCTCCCGCCGAGGTCATCTTCACCGGTCTCATCGACCGACCAACAGCACCACTCACAGGCGCAACCGCTATCCCGCGAATCTCGCCATGCGCGAGATATCCGCCAGCCACATCCCACGTTCCACGCCATCACTATCCCCCATTAACGAGCCTGTCTCGCCATTAATGCGGGATCCCACCCATAGCGCGGGCGTGACGTCGGGAGCGTAACGACAGGCGTGATTCTCGCGCCTGCCTGCCTGCTGCCACCGCTATATAAACCCCTCTTTCAGACGGTTCAAGTAAGTCATTTTTACTCCACTAAGCCGTTACTCTGCTCGGATTTCCTCTCTAACTTGACCGTCGGAGGGTCCTCGGTGGTACAACCATCCCGGACAGGTAGCTCGGCCCAACCAACCTCAAACCTATTGAGATCCACACGCTTCAGGAGCCAGCCTCCAGATCCAATCTCAGCCGTCCGCCGCCGCCATCAACAGATCAACGGAAGGTAACATCTTGACGTGATCCCGGTCACGTCAGCTGGCGCCGTCTGTGGGAAGACCTTGATTCCACTAAAACAAAAGTTCGCCTTCCAATCCAACTCTATGGCGAGCGATCACCACGACGATCCAAGCACTAGCCGCCGCCTCCCCCTCAATGGAGACGCGGACGAACCACCTTCCCCGAACGTCATCAACGCCCTAGCCAGCCGGATAGATCAACTCGCGTCCGTTGTGGAGACGCTCATCCGCGTCCAAACGGCAGGGCAAGATCCCCAGGTCGTTGCTCCCCCACCTCAGGACCAGGGCCCATACAGAGCAAGAGAAGATTCTGCTCGCGCCGGCACCGCCGACCACCGCATCGCTACCTCCCACGGCCGCAGATCTCCCGGGCTAATACATTTTGCGGCCCGCCGGGCGCCTCACAACTCAACACCGAGGTTCGTCTCCAGAGCGCCTCGCTCCGAGATCCTTCGCGCACTTGTCCCTCCCGAGGAGATGTCGGTCAGCTCGCCTGCTACCAGGCATGACCGACACCCCCTCCCTCGATGGGGTCGCGCGGACGGGGCTCGTCACGGCAACTCAAAGACTACCTCGCCAGGGGATCTAAGGAACCTCATTGAAAGGAATCGCAGCCGCGGCCAGGCACAGGTCTCCATTAGCAGAAGCCAAAGATCAGAATGTGCCGAATCGTCGGGATACCACGGCCGACTCGACGCCCTCGAGAAAAAGATCGAAGGCATGCATCGGGAAGATCACCGTTCGAGCGACAGGGTTAGGTACGCCGCCGACTCGCTCACCAAACCATTCACCGAGGAGCTGCTCGCCGTCAACGTCTCCTCTCGTAACAAGCCCCCGAAGGTCTCCCTCTTCGACGACAAATCTGACCCGAAAGACCATTTGGATGCGATCACGCGGGAATGAGCTTCCAAGATAACTCCAACGCCGCCCAATGCCAAAATTTCCCAGCCACTCTCATCCGCTCCGGACGAGACTGGTTCCGAGGACTCGAGCCGTGCTCGATCTCAACTTTCGACGAGCTGGCCACCCAATTTCTCGGCCACTTCGTCGGGAACAGGCGGCAAAAACGCACAGTTAACCATCTCTTCACGATCAAGAGCGGGGAAAAAGAGACGTTCAAAGCATACGTCACCCGCTTTTATAACGCCCTTCTCGAGGTCCCAGAGCACCGGGACGAGACGGTCATCACAGCACTTAGGTCTGGTCTCAAGCATATTTTTATTTTTTAGGCGGGTTCGGCATAAGGAGTGGTTACGCTCCTTTGTATTAGCACAACCTAAGACCATGGCCGAGGTAAAGGCTTGGACCGAGCGCGAGGTCCAGCTCGAATCTGAGGTGAACGCAAATCTCCCCCGGACAGAGCAAGCCGACCAAAAGAAAAGGGCAAGGGAAGAGAGAAGGGGACCTGAGAGGCCAAAACCCTACTCCCCGAAGTTTCAGGAGTACACCCCGCTCAATGTCTCCCAGACGGTACTGCTTGAGAAGGCTAAGGGCGAGGGGTTCTTCAAGCTCCCCCCGATCTCACGAATGGCCTCAAAGCGAACCCGAGGCCCCTACTGCGGTTTCCACAGGTCGCTAGGCCACTCCACGGAGAGCTGTAAGCAGCTCCGAGACTACATCGAGAAGCTCATCTGTTCGGGGCACCTCGCAGCGTACTTGAGGGACAAGCGGCAAGCTGACCACGAGCAGGAACAGCGTCCCCCTCCCGGCGAGCTGACGATCGACCAAATCATGGTCATGTCAGCGGAGGATACGTCGGATACCTACGAAGCTCAGCACCCTATGCCGGTCGCGGAGGACAACCAGCATCCGAGGAGCTCAAGCTTCACAAATAAGATCATCTACTAGCGTGTAATTCTTTTGCCAAGGCAATGTAAACCTTTCTCAAGACCTTTCTGTTTATGTAATAAGAAGAGGTAAATAAAACATTGCAAAAAGAAAAAGAAATTTTTTGTTTATTTAAAAGGGTACTATAGGCTCCTCAGTCGTACATCGAAAAAGAAAAATTACAATAGCGGGGGAAGAGGGTGCAGAGAGCACTGCTTGTGGTACTCCGAGGATACTTCCGCCAGCCGAGCCCTCGCAGCCTCTAACGTCTGCCCCCGATGCCCCCCGCGAACGTCGGCGTCGAACCTCAATTGGTAGCACTCAAGAACGAGCGCCACAGAGCGATTTAGCCGACTCGCGGAGATCAGACCGAAGCGTCTCAAAGATCTTAGCTTGCCAACGGCCTCGTCCTTCAGCTGTTCGGACAGGGGGTTGTAAAGCCCTGGCGACACCCTCCAGATGGAGTACATCAACAGCTGAAGCAGGGAGGAGCGTCGAGGGAGCAATCGGCCAAAATGCTCCTCGATGCGGCCTATCACCAACTGCACCATGTCCTCAGTACAGTACTGATCGTAGAGGTACACGTCCTTGAAGTTTATGATCTCGGGGATGGTAAAAGGGAAATCCTGCATTCTTACGTTTCCGGTGTGAGGAAGGGAGTAATCAACACTCCCTCCGGTTTATAGCCCACAACGCCCCCGAAGTTCAACGGTCGTCCGTTTCACCCGCAACTGTGCCGCCACGTGGCAGACATCGCGCCGCTCGATGCGAAATGGAAACGACACTACCCTGCGCTTCGCGTTCCCCACACGATCATGACACGTGTCGCCAGCGACTGTCCCTCTTCCCAGTATTCACACCAGGGAGGTCTGACAGAACCTCGCACAAGAGGCAACTGAGCAACTTCACTGCTCGGCCCGTCCATAGCAGGCCTCCCACGGCCCCTCCAGCGCTAAGGATCTAAGCCCTCGCCAAGAGGCGGCCGAGCAGCTTCACTGCTTGGCTATCCCTGGCTGGTAGCTCCCTACCTCGCAACGCCGGGGATCAAAGCCCTCACCAAAAGGCAGCCGAGCGGCTACCCTGCTCGGCTATCCCAGGTCGGTAGTTCCCTACCTCGCAACGCCAGGGGTCAAAGCCCTCGCCAAGAGGCACTGAGCAGCTTCATTGCTCGGTCCATCCTTAACAGGCCTCGTACGGCCCCTCCGATACTAAGGACCAAAGCCCTCACCAAGAGGCAGCCGAGCGGCTACCCCGCTCGGCTATCCCTGGCTAGTAACTCCCTACCACACAACGCCAGGGATCAAAGCCCTCGCCAAGAGGCACCGGGCAGCAAACCTTCCCGGCCATCCTTAAGGATCAAAAGCCCTCGCAAGAGGCAACCGGGTCCGCCCTTGCTCGGTTATCCCTGGCCGGTAGCTCCCTACCCCACAACGCCAGGGATCAAAGCCCTCACCAAGAAGCACCGGGCAGCAACCCTGCTCGGCCCGTCCTTAGTAGGCCTCTTACGGCCCCTCCCGCGCTAAGGATCAAAAGCCCTCGTAAGAGGCAACCGGGCCCGCCCTTGCTCGGTTATCCCTGGCTGGTAGCTCCCTACCCCACAACGCCAGTGATTAAAGCCTTCGCCAAGAGGCACCAACCCTGCCCGACTATCCTTGCAAGAGGCAACCGGGACCGCCCTTGCTCGGTTATCCTCGGCCGGTAGCTGCCTACTCCACAACGCCAGGGATCAAAGCCCTCGCCAAGAAGCACCGGGCATCTACCCCGCTCGGCCCATCCTTAGCATGCCTCTCCGTGCCTCCCACGACCAAGGAACAAAAGCCCACACAAAGAGGCATCCGGTCTGTCTATGTCTGAGCGATCTCCACCTCGACTTTCGGTCTGTCTACGTCTGAGCGATCTCCATCCCGACTTTGGGGCCATTTAGATACCGTCTTCCCACCGGCCTTTGCACACTTGGCAGATGAACAGATTCAACTCGACATGTAATCGCTAGACGAAGAACAGACATAACACGAAGGCAGTACTGTGCAAATACAAGTGTTTACCGTGTGCAAACACAAGTGTTTACCGACAAAGGAAAATACGCGCGCAAATACTACTGCAAAAATAATTTATTCTCAAAATCAAAGTCTTTACAAGGATATTGAGGGCTCCCCAGTCTTACAAAATGCCCGGAGGCCTACAAAATTCCCGATGCAGCAAAAGAAAAGAAACAAGAAAAGGAGAGGCTTCAGGCCTCAAGGCCAGGCGCAACCCCGGGAAGCTCAATATCTACCACGACTCGGGATGCGTCTGGGGCTCAGCGCCCATCACAGGAGCCTCGACGTCGCCCTCACCGGGAGTCTCTTCCCTGGCTCGCCCCCGGGGCCGTCCCCCTGCTCGTCATCCCCGTAAGGATATTCAGCTCGGAGCTCTTCGTCGGCGAATCCCGGCACCCGAGCCTTGACGGCATCAAGGGCCTCGTACCAAATGAGGGGAGTGGCCGAGGCTAGGTCGGTGTAAAAATGTTCCGACTTCCTGTAGTTCTCCACCGCCTTCGCCGTTCTGAGATCGGCCCACTTCGTCCCCTCTACCGCCGCCTCCAGCTCCTTCCGGGAGGCGCTCGCCGACTTCCTCAAGGTGCCGACGAGCACCTTAGAGTCCTGAAGCTTAGCCTCGGCGGCCTCGCGGTACCTGGCAACCTCCTGCTTCCTGACCGCCACCTCCTGCTTCCCGGCTGCCACCTCGCCCTTGAGGGCAGCGACCTTTGCCATTGCCGCCTCCAACTCCAACTTTGAGCTCTCCTCCAGCGAGGAGAGCTCGCCCGCGGCTCGCATTACCGGGACAATTTCCTCTTCCTCCATCTAGACGACGAGAGCGACGTGCTGGAGGACCTGAAGAAATCAGAGTGTAGTCAGAAAGAAAGGGGGGAGGCACCAAATCTCGCGAATGATAAGACGTTGATTGAAAAATCAAGTGAGGTGCGAGCACTAACCTGCACGGCCTCTTGGGCGATGGCCGCCATTTGCGTCTTGAGAGTCCCCCGAGGGACCTTGCCCCCTGCCGACATATCCATGTCGGCCAGCAAGCTGTCAGCGACGGAAAGCCCCGAGGGCACCTCAAAGCGGAGGTCCCCCTCGTCCACCAAGATCGGGAAGGCCGGGGTCCGCGGAACTATTCGGGGGAACCTCTTGAGAGGCGACCCCGGGGAGTCGATCTCTGTCTCCGGAGCCTGGACCTCCTATTCCCGAACCCGCTTTCGGCTCGGCGCCTGGCTGGGCTCCGGGGCACGGCCCGCACTCGAACGCCGGGGTGGGGCGACTGCCGGGGGAGCTGGGGTCGACGTCGGACGGGAGGAGCTGGCACCTCCAGCTTTTGATCCTTCTTCGGCTTGCGCATGGCCGCTCGAAGTTGGCTCAAGTCCATGGGTTCTACACAAGACAAGGTACACTGGAATCAACAACACAAATAGAAATGGAAATAAAAAGCAAGTCTAACAGATCGCCTGCAAGCTCCTAACTTACCGACGAACTGGACGGGGCTGAGCTCAGTCCAACTAAGGGCCCGCTCAGAAAGCAGCACGTCGGCTCGGGGGATGGGCTCCCACTCCGCCACTTTCGCCCCGTCGGGATCGTTGGACTGACTCTCCCGCCGGTACCTATCTCTAGACCACTGGATGGGCACGGGCCAGTCCTCACCCTCCGGCGGCCCAACAAAGAAAAACTTCTTCCAATCGTGGATGGAAGAAGGCAAGGCGACGATTCCCGACCCGGCTGCACTCCCCCGTTGTTTCCAAAAGGAGAGGTAAACCCACCTCGGGTCGCCAGCGCGAGTGCCGGGGTGACTTTTGTAAATGAGAGAGGAAGCAAGGGTGGACAGCCTGAAAGGGATCAGCTGCAACTTCAAACGGACCAGGAACCCGAGGAGAATCCTCCAGGATTTCGGCACTAGCTGGCCCGGGGCTAACCAGAAATGATTCAGCGCTCTAACAACCTCGGGGGAGAATGGTAGGCGCATTCCAGCCCAAAAGGCTTCCAAATACAGGGCAATCTCCTTGCCCCGTACCTGATCCGCCCTCTCCCCTTTCCCGGCCAAACGCAACGTGTAGCCGGGAGGAATATGGAAACGGGTCCAAACGGTAGCGAGCACTTCCTCGTACCTCACCGTGGACGACACGCCAGGCGCATCCACGGCCTCCACTCTGGGAACCGCCCCCGTCGGGCGACCTTGGGAAGAGGATTTGGCCCTAACTCCATGGGAGGACTCCGATCCAGAAGAAGAAGAGGAAGAGGAAGAATCCACAGAGGGCTCCCCAGACTCTACCCCAACTACATCTACAGACTCCTCAGAGAAAGACATCTAACCTGATGAAGAGGAGTCCTCGGAAGAAAAAACACGGGAATCCAACCTAAAAAGGAGAACACCGAGCTAACAATACCAAAGACGATAAAATTACGAAGAGGAATGGGCCCTCATGTAGGCCCCACCTTTATGTATAGCAGCCGCGTAACACATCCAACGGCCTCAGTCATCTCCCTCCAAAACAACTCTTCGCACTCAACGGCCACCGTCGCTCCACCTGTCATGCGCACATTGGCCGCACCTCATCGGGCACAGGAAACCTGCGGCCCGTCGCCTCAACCAACCAGCGCCCGACACTTGGGCAGTCACTTCGGTGACCGTATGTGTAAGTGCACGGCGGCGCCCCGGCCGTCAATCCGAGGCCAAAATGCGGAAACGCTAATTTACTTTAACTTTTGAACCGGCACCACCGCGCACAAAAATCCCGGATCAGGCCATTAAACTAATTCTAGCTAACTAAAGAACGGGTAGAGAGATATACCGAGCGATCCGTGTCCTTCGGTCTTCTCGTCGTCGTCCCGATCTCCCGCGGAATGTCCGGTCTCCATCTCCTCGTCGGAAGGGCACCACGACGTCGGCTTCTTTTACGGGCTCTCACCTCTGGACCGAGGCAACTCGGGCACGAAGTTGGCAAGTTGACGTGCCCAAGATTTGCTGTAGAACAAGTGTAGTGCTATGTCTCATTTGGGGTTACTAGAAGTTGCCCATTTAGTGGAGGAGAAGGAATGAACTTTTGGAGGAGGAGCTATATCATTTTGCAAAGCCAAAAGAACAATTTTTGCACCCCAAAAATTTGGGACAGCCCCTCCCTTTGAATGGCCGGCCATGCATCAATGGAGAGAAGAAAAATGAGAGTGGGAGTGTATGGAGAGAAGAAAAATGAGAGAAAGGGTTATCATGATCAACCATGATTACAAAACCAAGTCCAACACTCATACAACCATCATCAAAAGTCAAGCCATCATGAACTCCAGAAGGTCAAGGGATGGTGCAACCATCATGAAAACATCATGATGCAAAAGTCTCCTCAATTGTTAATTGCACAATTGCAAATAACCCCCTCCACCAATTTTCAGCCAAAGAAAGGAAACAAAGGAAAATGGCCGAAACGGAAAACAAACTGGCAACTTCATAAAACTGATCCCGTAATAAATTACAGGAAACCCCACTACTGTATATACATACCCGCATTTATATTCCGACCGAATACAAATGCAATGAGACAAAATCTACATTGTACTATACTAGAATCCGGCTTAAACCAAAGCCCACTAGTATTATCCGTCCGATCATGATCCGTGCAATACCGTACGTATCTGATCGAAACCTGCCATATCTCCATACGGCCTCTACAGCGTTTCGCCCGAAACTTGAGAAAACGGTCTGTGGGGGACTCTAAAGACTCGTCAATACTTTGGCTGTGGATTTAACCACTAGCACGTCAGAAGTATTAGCCATACGTAACGGGCTACCAGGTATTGACCAAAAGGGACGTCGATGAGCGAACTCATCCTGACACCCTATTGAGCCTGTCACTGACAATATCCGTACAGTCCGGTCTGTTCGTCTATGAGCATCGCATGGCGGGCCTAGGGGGTTGGTAAAAGTCAGACCCCCAAAAGCGGTACAAGTCGTATCGGAGTGTAGCCCAGAACACCCTGAGATACTACTGGAATACCTACCAGTAAATCTCCTGTCTTGGCCAAGGACTTCGTGTAAGGGCTCTCCTAGACACAGCGCGACCTCACCCCAATACCGGGAGAGACGAACCCCTGCAGATCCGCTCACTGCCTCCATGTGGCTCGGGACTGTACCCAACTAAAACCTGTTTGCACGTCTCCTTTGAGCGTGGTAGGATAGTAATCAAAATACAGTGGGAACTCACACGAAACAAATGACGATCTCAGGTCGATGAACTAACCTGTACACATGTCACCAGGGAACTGCTATCTGACGTCGGGTATAAGACCAACTAGCATGTTCCCGGCGAGTCCTGTCCGGTGTACTCATAACCCAATGAGCATCTGTATACATCTTAGGTGATCCAACTGACACCAGTGGCTTGTGAGACCGGCCACCGCCCCTCGTCGGGGTCTCGACTGTATACACTAGTCTACTCTGGAGTATCGATGCCCTGTTTCGAAACTCCCACGACTAGAGACTTTTTAAGGATGTGCTTATAGACTACCAGCTCCCACGCATATGATTGCCCTCATACTGCTGGCAGTCCTGTCCGGTGTACTCATAACCCAATGAGCACCTGTATACATCTTAGATGATCCAACTGACACCAGTGGCTTGTGAGACCGGCCACCGCCCCTCGTCGGGGTCTCGACTGTATACACTAGTCTACTGTGGAGTATCGATGCCCTGTTTCAAAACTCCCACGACTAGAGACCTTTTAAGGATGTGCTTATAGACTACCAGCTCCCACGCATATGATCGCCCTCATACTGCTGGCAGTCAAGCAAGAATCCTAGGGGCTCTATCAACGCGCAATAGTGACCTGTAAGGTCACCTAAAGCAGTGCACGATGATAAAGATAAACCAGATAGCATGCTATCATATTGAGTAAGACTGTCCTACAGGAATAGGTCATCCCTCAATCATTGCAATCACGTGCTTGTGATCCAATAATTGACTCTGAGGACACTATCTCCAACAGTATGCACGATCCGGCGCACCCTCTTTAATGGAGGATCTGATCCCTGATTCGCTGACGCCATCCAGAGAATACGAAAGATTGCCCGGGAACATGCCACGATATCTTCGAAAAGGAGCTCACCTCGGGTGACCCGGCAGACCACTCTCGACCGGACCCGTCAACTGGTCGGGATGAGAGTGGGGGGCTAATGATGATGCTTGATATCGTTGATCTCCCAGATCATGACACGTGGCTGATGACATGTTCCGAAGCTCACAAGAAAGGACCTATAGTGGCCGACCAGGCCACTCCCTGTGCCCGTCCTACGGGCAAACAACTGTCGACTCCCCAGCACAATTGGCCTCCTCGGACCTATCAGTTCGTCTCCGGACTACTGCAGAACCAAGATACCTCGGCTCTCCCGCTCGTCCGCGAGCTCTTCCGCCAAGGTCATCTTCCTCGGTCTCATCGACCGACCAACGACACCACTCACAGGCGCAACCGCCATCCCGCGAATCTCGCCATGCGCGAGATATCCGCCGGCCACATCCCACATTCCACGCCATCACGATCCCCCATTAACGAGCCCGTCTCGCCATTAATGCAGGATCCCGCCCATCTCGCGGGCGTGACGTCGGAAGCGTAACGGCCGGCGTGATTCTCACGCCTGTCTGCCTGCTGCCACCGCTATATAAACCCCTTCTTCAGACAGTTCAAGTAAGTTATTTTTACTCCACTAATCCGTTACTCTGCTCGGATTTCCTCTCTAACTTGACCGTCGGAGGGTTCTCGATGGTACAACCACACCGGGACTTCCTTGCAGGTAGCTCGGCCCAACCAACCTCAAACCCATTGAAATCCACACGCTTCAGGAGCCGGCCTCCAGATCCAATCTCAGCCGTCCACTGCCACCATCAGCAGATCAACGGAAGGTAACATCTTGACGTAGTCCCGGTCACGTCAAGATCTGATACCACTCATATACAGAGAAAGAAAAACAAAACCAAGGAAGTACAAGAAAACGGATTTAAATGTTCCTGCCAGCGACTTCTTTGCGGTCGACACAGCATAAACTGGAGGGTCGGCCGACACAGTATAAACTGCAGTGACTCCCCTTTGAAGTTGCTAAGGTCGATGCAGCTTCATAAGCCTCAGGAATACATAACAATGATCAGAAGTACAGCAGATACAAGCAATCATAGAACTATCAAAGGTTTGTGTCGATAGGTCGGATTCGCACCAAAGCATGTCACAAGTGGGACCATAACCATGAATATAAGCAAAACCAGAAAGGCACAAGGAATCAGAATAAGGAAATTGAACATGATGGCTCAAATTAATTTTACATATGCAAAATTAATTTACTAGGGGAACAACAATTGATTTATACAAGTATTAAGATGTGACTAATCATATCCGATTGTTTATTGTCGATGAACATAAAGGAATAAAAAAATTTCGAGGAATACATAAAGGAAGAAAATTAAGAATTTCCATTTACGTGTATAGCTTCGATATCAACATTCCGCAAAATCTAGCATAATATCAAAGAAAAATCTCCCATGAATAGATCAACAAGAAACTGATATAAGATGTATATGTTCAACAAAACATCAGGATTAGCTTTTTTTTCTGGTTCTTTTTTTTTTTGCTTATAGTTGAAAGTGTTGGAGCAGAGAAGCAGAATGGACGACAAATTCTTATAAAACAAGATTGTGCAGAGATCTATTGCTAGATCAAGTCAAAACGATCTATCCCTAGATCGAATGGAACAATCTATTGCTGGATTCAATAGTTGATCTATTGCTAGATCAAAACAATCTATTGCTAGATTGAAACTTAACGATCTATTGCTAGATCGGTTTGATGATCTATTGCTAGATCAGTAAGGGACGATCTATTGCTAAATCGGAGAGCTGCCGTGTGTTCACGAACGCGGAGCTCAAAACAAATTCGGCCTATTTCGGTGGAAGGATCCCAAAACCGATATACTCCTAAGAACAACAACGAGAGTTCTGGTGTACACCAACCAACAACTTTGAATCTGGCCGCGATGGACGATCCTCCTCGGATTCTGGTGCATATGCTGAGCACTCTTCTGGTTTTGGCTAACTGCAGCGAGCGAGAATATTTTTCAATATTCTCTGTATTCTGACTGAGATCGGTGAGAATAGTTTGCAATATTCTCTGTGTTCTCAGTCAATTTTTTTCTCTGTTCTGTTATCTATTTTTCACTAAGTCTAGCCCTCTGGTATGAGCCATTTATATAGAATGCTCAGACGCTGTCACGTCCCGCTTCCCAAAATACGGAATACGAGAGGTGACAAGGCCAGCCATGCTCCTACGGTCGAGCAAATATCCTGTCGTAGTTACACTTCGGCTTCCAGCATTACGTGGTAATCAGTAATCAATGCACAGGTAATGAGAAATCCAGTCACTACTTCTATCAAACAGATATAAAACTAACCAGATAGTGTACAAGAAAAAGATAGCGCTGGCGTCGCTGATCTAGATGTCCGCAAAATCCTCAAGAAAAGGCAGATCTTGATCCGAGCTAAGTCCACTTCTCACTCTGAGCATGCATACTCAGGTCATCAGAGCGGCACAATAGCAATATATATACATACATATATAAACCTGTGCAATGAAGATGAACATGAAACAGTAAATATAGAGTGATGACATGAGCATGAAGTAACCGGTGCATGTAAACAATAAAGCAGGTATATCGAATCAGTAATCAATGCATGTCCATGTCACTAAACCTTTCAGTCTCTAAGTCTCACTGTCCAAGTCACTAAATCTATCGTCAGTCCAAATGTAAGCGTCAACCACCGTAGGAGTATCCCAAACCCAAGGGTAGGCCCCAGGGGCAAGGGAACACGGGCCCGAATCACGCTCACTAATAATCAGTAATATCACTCATAAGACTCCCGAAATCGTTGTATATGCCGGCAGTGGGACTCCTGAGATTCCGTTGATCGAACTCACACTCAAACTACCCCGCACCCGCGGTCTACATCAAACACCGACCATGAACCCAAATACTAGTCGCTCAATGATAAGTCTACGCGAGAATTGAAGACATGGTCTCCAACAAGCATGTCTCGACTGGTATCCAAGATAAATGGACAGTACTCGACGTCTTACATAAGACACTAATATAAGTGCTTCCATAGCCGTCCCATTCCAGTTATAGTTACACTAATATATATCTCATAGGCGTCGACAATGCAATAATTTAACTGGTTCCGCTGATTGTGTACAAGTACGTGACATTTCACTTATTCATTCACGCTTTAACACTAATGTACTTGCCATAATCCAAACACTAATATTTATCACTGGGTAATGTAACACGGTCACTAGGTTATCAATATTTATGACCGCTATTCAAATGAGGATATAACCGCTATATGATGTGATGAGAATGCAATAAATTTTAATACGAATAAAATATAGCAGCAGTGTCTTACCACTCGCAAATTTTACTATAAGTCACACGTGCAGAATTAAGCAAAACGATATAAAAGGGGTAAGCAGTATGTTTAATTATCTGTCCATCAAAATTTGTTTCGTGTCAATTGGGTTTCAGGTTTGCTAGATGTAGTCATTCCATTCTAAGTGTTTACTGCTGGAAATCCAATTTCTGAACTGGAAGTCCGTTTCGTAACACATTATACTTCCAGTTGGAAGTATAATTAGGCAACGCTACAGTTGGATAATATTTAGGTTTATCAGTCAAGTTTCCAACGCATCAGACAGATCAATAATATCCGCTGTACGCAGGAAGATATGCACCGTCTAAGGTTAAGATATACATTCTGTCTCTGTATGAAACTGCAGAACACATCGACGGTTTAAAAGATGTTATAAATATCAAATGACACTGGAATGCAATGAGACCAGCACCGTCAGAAAGCTAATTCGATTATCTAAACTTCTATGTATTGTTCCGCACACTTGCGCGCTTAAACAGTGAGAAACATGCGTTCCAAAACGGGTAAGAGTAAAGATTCTTGCTCTGGACAGCAGTGCAGAGCCACGAATCGCCACAGTATTCATCGTTATAGCTTATTAAAATACAAGGATGAACTCTAGGGTGCTGTAGGTTTATATATTGGCTTCGATACGAGCCATCGAACATTAAGTTGCAAGTTGTATTCAATTTAATATGGATTTTAGAACATGGCATGTGCGGTGAATTCCAGATTCAACGTCGTCTTTTGGGCGCGTCGTTTCTTATGCGAAACAACGTTATTTTTCCTTCAAATTTCCACACGATAATTATAAACAGTAAAGAGATTTATCTATCATAAGTTCCGCTATTTTCATTTAGGTTTTGGTTTAAAATTTGCATCGAACACTCTTGCATTATATACATGTCACGATTGAAACATCGGTTTTACCTAATTAATTAAAGTGTGATTTAATCACAAGTTCCACACGATACTAGAAAGGTAATATTAAATCCGAATGTGTTCCACTCAATATGATTAAATGACGACGGTCACACATTAGAATGTAACGATAATTATAGTGTAAATATAATATCAATATAACTACAATTTGACAACTTTATAGAATGTAGAGCAAGTGAGGGGTTCACTTGCTTTCGGTCGCTTGATGTAGAAGCAACACCACGTGTGGGATCCGTCTCGTCACACGAGACGATGCGATGCTGGACACGTGCACGATGCGCGGTGACCCGATACTGGATGCGGTGCCGACGCGGGCTTGATACGGTAGTGGGCGTGGTGATGACACGGGCATGACACGGTACTGGACACGGTCTTAACTCAGTGCGTGGTGCGGGTGTGGCACGACGCAAGCACTGGATTGGTACGATGTGGCACGGGAAGTGGGCACGGGACGCGACACGTCTGGGTACGTGGTGGCACGGAGGCGGCGACAATTCAGGCGACGGCTAGGAGTTCAGCGATGGCTCAGCAGCAGGGAGCTCGGCTTGACGAGGCGACAATGACGGTGGTCGCAGCGGAGCTGTCGGCGGCGAGAGGCGGCGGCAGTCAGGGGAAAGTCGACGGCAACGACATGGGTGCTCGATGGAATGCCGGCGGGGCTTTGGGCTCGGCTTCAAAAATGGCGCAAGCGGTGATGGATGGCAGCTCAGGCTCGGGTTTGTGGTGCTAGAGTCGATGGCGAGCAGGGGGTGTTGGGAACTCGACGGCGGCGCTAGGGGCTTGTCGGTGATGGATGGTGGCAACGAGCTCAAAGACGCAGGGGTTGCAGTGAAGGGGCTGGGCTCAGAGTGTGGAAGCAACGTCGAGGTGGTTTGCTGAGGTGATGGAGCTCAGGCTCGTCGGCGAGGTGGAGCTGGTGGTGGCTGCGGCGATGGATGCCCGGTAGGTCGATGGAGGCAGCCGCGGTTTTAATTAATAAATAGTTGCGGAAAATTTCGGCAGCATCTCCTCTGTATTTTCTAAACTCCCAAATTATGATACAATAAAATACTGAAAATGAATATAGAATATAGTGAGGCCATACGCACGCGATGAGATACCAATAGCTGCACAATCGAGCACTGACCTATCATAAAGCCACACAATCGGGTAAAATACAATAAGTCAATCCCACGCAGTCATGACATACAAAATGATAATAAACCTCATGACCCTGTAAACCGTCAGTTGTGATAAAAAAAACTGCAGCATTAATAGTTGTAAGCGACAGCTGCAGGTGGGATTTATAGACAAGGAAGCACTGAAACAAAAGAATGAGACACTAGGTTACACATGAAGAAATAAGTCAGAAGCTCGAATGCTCCAGAACTAGAATGTTGGTGATGGAAAAATATGCGAAAAACAAGCTTTTTAATCAATCTAGAGCACATGATTTGAGAAGTAAAGGAATGAAGAACAAGTTGTGCAGCATGATATATTGTAATTCTATAATTAATACTAATAATAGCAATAACCATAATACCATATTATTACGAAATTAAATATGTGCCAAGTCATCCGACTTAGGGGAGCAGATTATAATCACTTGCCTCGGGGTTCCACTGGTGCAAGGCTCGCAACGAGAACGCGAGAAAACGACGGAAAACTCGTTGAGCCAGTTCACCAAACTCTTGGCGCGCATCGCCGATACGTCGTCGGATCGGAGCGGCGTGGTGGAGAAACATTCGTGGAGCTCGCATGAACTCGCTCCCGGTCTTAGAGCCACGGTTCTCTGCTCGGACGTCAAATGGGCTGTCGAAGAAGAGGATTTGTTTGGGGCAAAACGTCGAACATGTGGCGGGTTTGGTTCCGAGAGATGAAGCGGGGCGGCAAGGGTGAGAGGGTTGGTCGGCCAAGAGAGAGGGCAGCGAAGGGGTGTTGTCGGCGATGTGCATGGCCAATGGGTGGAGCCGGACAGGGAAGAGAAAGGGGATCGTTGGCGACGGGGTGTTCGTTGGCGACGGGGCCGCGGTCGTCGCGGCGTGGGCGCGGGGAAGTCGGCAGTAGCCGTTGCGAGGGAGACGCGGTCGTCACGGCGGTTGGCGTAGGAGGAGGGGTCGTGGGTGTTTAGGGGAGCGGGTCGCGCGGGAGTGGGTGGTGGGGGGAACGTTGCGGGAAAAGACGGCAAAGAGAAGAAGAGGAGGAGGAAGTGCGGGCCGGGTTTGGGTTCGGGTAGGATGTCGGGTCGGGTTTGTTAGGATTGTGGGCTGGCCTTTGATGTAGATTAAAATAATTTGGAAAAAATTAAAAAGGGTTAGGGTTTGGGTTTAGGTTAGGAAAATATAGGAATTATAATTAGAAAAATTATGTATGAAAATTTGGGGAAAATCATTGTGAAATTATTTATTAAAATACGGTTACGGTATAGTCGGAACTGGGTATTACAGACGCAGTCATCCAGCCCTAGAGTCTCATCAGCTGCAAATCTTTTTAACTGATGGGAAGCCCAACAACAAAATATTCTCTGTGTTTATAGTCAATCTTTTTTCTCTGTTATGTTCTCTATTTTTCACTAACTCCAGCCCTCTGAGCCCTTTAGAGTGCTCACCTAGCCCAGCCTCCGTTCAATCAACCCAAACCGTCTGGTAAGTAGCCCAATGGACCTGTACACCTGTGAAGCAGCCGCACGAGCGCTAACACGACGTCCAACTAGATAGCCTATTAGGCTGCCTCGTAGGTGCCAACGAGCCACGATACACACGTGCAGCGCTTTATCCCGAGTGGCCCCGATCCTGTTCCATGGCCGATGGCCCAAGCCCAAGCCCAAGATTCTTAACCACAAGATTCCAGCTAGTATGGACTTAAGATCGGATGGACCTCGACTTAGATCGGTGCATTAAGGGATGCAATAGCGAGGATAGGATAAAACACTATGGATCTGATGATGAAGGGGTAATGAAAGTTTGGACTAATCGGTGCAAGGACTCCCCGATTCTGAAAGATGGTTATCATAACCCTCTGATCATATTTAAAGTGGACAGGTTAACTGCTAAATAATACCCCAATGTTTCACCTACTTCACTTATATACCTTATTGATTTTTTCGCTACACTTAAATACCCTAAAGTACAAACCGTTAATACTTTGCTTAGAGACTTTAAGTCTGAAGATTGTAAGATTTTTCAACCATGCCTAGAGTTTTGGTGCATAGAGACTTTAAGTAGCAACTGTATACACAAAATCCACGTGACATACATTTTCTGTTTGGAATTTATATCGATGTTTTAGGTGGTGTGACATACATTTCCTGAAGTCTACACAAAGATACTGAAAAACGCAAATGTGAGGAACTATTGCAAGTTTAACAACCACCTGTTGACGCTGTTCACATCATCATTGTACCTCGCCGGACTCGTGGCCTCGTTCTTCGCGTCGCCGGTCACTGGAGCCTTCGGACGCAAAGCGTCGATGCTCACCGGCGGAGTGGCGTTTATGGCCGGCGGGGTCTTAGGAGGGGCCGCGGTTAATATGTACATGCTTATTAATTTGGGGAGGATCTTGCTTGGTGTTGGTCTTGGATTTGCTAACCAGTACTTATTTTTCTCTTTCATTTGCTGTTAACCATATCAGCATTTTTTTAACTAAAAAACTACAAATTATATTGGGTTCCACTAAACTGATTCTAACTATATTGTGTTTGGAAATGTTCAACAAATATTTAGTCCAATTTTTTATGAAATAAAAATCCTAAAATGCATAGGCTTGATATTAAGATTTACCTTAAAGATGTTGCATATATATATGAGAATAATGGACATCATGTTTTCTGACGATCGGCACCCATCATCTTCATCGCTATGGGCACACCAAATTTCATGTGATTCTACAACTTTTTCACCGTTGAATTAGTGGATTTAAAATTAACGGTTTGCCGATAATAGAACTTTTTACATTCCTAAATTGTCGTGACCCGGTTCTTGCTCACGGAGCAAAGTGCCACACAGAACAAAGTGCCACACCAAATGTCATGTTAAGTGGACGAGGGCCACCTCTTGAATCCGTGGGGGCCACCTCTTGAGTCCGTGGGACCCACTGTAGAACAATAGGGACTCTTCGGAATACATTCCGAAAGAGGGCAGATCAGTACTATAAATGGAATGATACCACTCTTCAATACAGAAGCGCTTTTTAAGTGAACCGGCACTACAGGAGCTTGAGAATCCGTAGTTAAACGTGCTCGAGCCAGGGAAGTTCTGGGATGGGTGACCTCCTGGGAAGTGGCCCCCCTGGCCGGGTCCGGTTCACCCCGAAGGGAAAACCCCATGTGCGGCTTCGTCCAATGGATTCCAATCGTCGGAAAATACGATGGAGACCAAGGTTTCCTCTATCAAAATTCATGAACATATTAATAATGTTTTGACATTCTAAAAAAACACATAGTTGATATAGATATTTTTAAGAAGGGTTTCTTACTGAATGGTCCCCTAATAATTGGCTAATTACTAAAAAACCCAATACTTGATAATTACTATTTACTCCCCAAAACTTAGAATACTAAAAGGTCTCTCGAGTTGCTAAAAAGAATATTGTGTTTCTTTCATTCTGGTAGACATCTAACGAAGAGATATCGGGACTAACTTTTTATAGCCTCCAAACCGCTTTTCTGCATCTAAAATCCCTAAGTTCGGCCGCAAATCAAAATTAAGTTTTCCATTGATTGGGGCCGAACTTAAGGATTTTAGATGTAGGAGAGTGGTTAGGAGGCTTTAAAATCCTAGTCCCAACATTCCTCCGTTAGATGTCTAACTGAATGAAAAAAGACAATCGTTTTAGGAAGTGACCTTTTAGTAATTATTCTTTGGAGAAGTAAATAGTAATTGTCAAGTATCGAAAGGGGTTTAGAAAGGGGTTTAGTAATCGGCCAAGTATTGAGGGACCATTTAGTAAAAAAACCTTTTAAAAAAAGAATCATCTGGCATGTTATGATTTATCATATACCTGATTTTATAATGGAGGATGTGGAGTGTAAAATGGCCTAGTAGATAATTTCCTACATTGTCGGTTTGAAAATTCAACCATCCGTCGATTTTCATGGATAATTGACACCTGTCGTATGAATCTCCATGTACTAAACTAAGGGAAGACTAATTTTCATATCGTTTGGATGATCTTTATCCATTTATTTACCATCATAAAATATGTCTAACTGTATGAAAATTATTAATTTTGCAATTATCCAATGCAAGATTGGATGGTGTCCAATTCACATGAATATTAACGTATACATATTTAAGGACATAATGATTAAAATGACCAGTACCGATTGTTGAAAATTTTGACAAATAGTTTTCTTTTAGAGCCGCTAATATAGAATATTTCTTACCATGACCCTTTATACTTTATTTTCTCAATTCTGAGCAGCGATATTTCTAAAACATAATATAATGCTCATTTTTTGTGTAAATTGTCAAGAAAAAGCCTGGCAGGTTTTACCGCCGACAAAAAACCATTGGTCCCGAAACGGTAGTCAAAAATTCCTTGAAATTTTTTCCTACAGTATGTGTATAGCCGCATGTTATATCTATTTAGCCCATACATATTGCAGGCAATTGCATATAATTTACAAACAACTGCAAACATATCGTAAGCAACTACAACACAGGGGTACAACCAGCACCATTGTACCTATCAGAAATGGCACCACTACAACACAGAGGCACAATCAACACCAGTTTCTTGACCTGCATCAGCATTGGTTGCATCTCCGCGGCCCTTATAAATTAGTGAACAGAAAAGATACGCGGAGACTTAGGCTGGAGTATCTCTTTAGTCCTAGCAACATTCCCGGCTATTCTCCTAACTCTCACCGAAGTTTTTCTCCCCGAAACCCCCAATAGTCTCATTCAACGAGGCGAGCATATTGAAAAGGTAACTACATTGCTTCTAAAAATTAGAGGAATGAACGGATGTCGGCAAAGAAATGCAAGATCTTATAGTAGCGAGCAATGTGTCGAAGAGTGTTGAGAGCCCGTTTCGTATGATCTTCTAGTAGCGAGCTAGTAAAGGCCATCATAATCCCATTCTTCCAACCGGTATCATCGGTCGCAAACTCGCAGTGCGTCCATTTTTTGCCCTTGAATCGAAAATGTTAATGAACTTTCCCTTCATTTTTCCTAACTGGTAACCGCCATTGACGTAATAACTTTCTACGCACCCGTCTTATTCCGAAGCCTCGGCCTCAAAGAGAGCGCCTCCCTCATGTCAGCGGTCATGACTGGCATAACGGGCCTCATTGCCAACTTCATCTCAATGGCGCTCATTGTCATCATCGGGGGATTCAAATGCTCGTCTCGCAACTAATCATTGGAGCGATCCTCGAATCCAAGCTCAAAGATCAAGGAGGGATCAACAAAGCCGATGCATACTTAGTTCTGATCTTGATACGTTGCGGGTTGCGGGTGGTAGTGGGGACCGCTAGGGTGGATAGTCCTGAATGAGATATTTTCTTTAGAGATTTGATCAGCAGGGCAGAGCATCAACTTAATCGTCAGCTTCTTCTTCATTTTCGTCATCGGGCAGGTTTTTCTTGCGATGCTTTGCAGATTCTAGTACGGGATTTTCTACTTCTTCGGCGGTTGGGTCTTCGTCATGACCTTGTTCGTCTATCTGTTTCTTCCCAAGACGGCTAACGTGCCTATCGAGCAGATGGCACAGGTCTGGAGGGGGCATTGGTTCTGGAAGAGGTTTGTTGATGTCAGACATGAAACCAAGGTCGAATTGGCAAATGCAACAGTTGATGGGAGATTTTAAATGCTTTTGGGATGCCACCAATATGAGATGGCATATTAGTATTGGATTCTACTTTTATCAAAGGATGTAATGAATTTTAGACGAATACATGCATATATAATAAGTTTTTGACCAGTGAAAAAATTTAACGACAAGAGTGGTGCAGGTTTGAAGGATGCAAATATATTTGTTCCTACCTGTATCTGAATGCAGGGAAGAATTAACAGCAGTAATGTTCTCATGTTGACTAAAGAGGGAAATGAAAGAACTTTATTACTATAAAATCATAAAGCAAATGAGTCAAATAAAAAATGAGAAAAGTTATATGATATAAACAAAAACTCCATAATAAAATACAAATTAAAACCAAGTATAAGAATATAGATTTTATTGTCGCTGCGCTCGACACAACATAAACTGGATGGTGGGTCCTCCAAGTTAAACCCCAGTGCACAGCATAAACCGAAGGGTGGGTCCTCCAAGTTAATCCCTGGTGTTTTACGCTGTTGTCAACCGCTTTGAGGTTGCTACAGTCGAAACAGCTACATGGGCCTCAGGTATATATAACAATGATCAGAAACAGCATTGATACAAGCAATCGTATAATACTATCAAAGTTTGTGTCGTTGAGTTGGATACACACAAAAACATGTCACGAGTGTATACAATAATACACATTATCAGTATCATGAATGTAAGCAAACCCAAAGAGGCCATCACACAATGAATCAGATAATTTAACAAATGCCATATTAATTTACTGAAGGAAAAACAATTGATTTAAACCAGTCTTACAACGATAATAGACTCATCCTGTGCGACAGTTTATTGTCCATGAACATAAAATGAACAAATCTTTTTTGAGGAATACATAAAGGAACAACTTTAAGAATTTCATATACATGTATAGCATCAATATCAACATTCCGCAAAATTTAGCATAATACCACAGAAAAATCTCTGATGGTGAGACAAGCAAGAAACTGAACTGAATACTGTATGCAAACTGAGACATATTCCTCGAGTAAATATCAATCTTATTCTTCAAAAAAAAAATTCATTATGGCATGCCACTTGAGTTATAAACTACCCATTTGAAATACCAACCTGATAAAAAAAGGAACAGAAGTCAGTTGGCCGCAATTTATTCATCTTGTATTAACAAGAATGCTGCTTTTTACCATTTTCCATTTCATTCAAACTAACTAGACAGCATGAATCAGGTTCGGGCTTGAATTTATCGGCGGTGAACCACTGTGCGGGGAATTATTGGTATGGAATGCAGAATGCCTTTCGGAGCCTCCTAGCATATTCAATGGAATTGAAGGAGAATTTTCGCTATGGAAAGCAGAAAGCCTTTCGGAGCCTCCTAGCATATTTAATGGAATTGAAGCAGAATTTTCGCTATGGAACACAGGTTGCCTTTCTGAGCCTCCTAGCAAATTCAACGGCATTGAAGGAGAATTTTCGCTGAACGCAGATTGCCTTTCTGAGCCTCCTAGCAAATTCAACGGCATGGACTCGGAATTTTTGCTACGGAACGCAGAATGCCTTTCGGAGCCTCCTAGCAAATTCAACGGCATTGAAGGAGAATTTTTCGTCTCACCAGCATTTTCAACAAGGCTCAATTTCGACATGCCCAAGAGCTCGTCGACATCAATGGGGGATGTAGAATGAATAGCAACCGGTTTAACAACTGAAGAGTTAATGTTTCTTGCCATAGCATCATTTGCTTGGTAGTAGGGCCAGCATGGGTACGGATATGGAAAAACCGGAGGGTATGGAGAGTACATCAATGGATAATAACATGGAATTGATTCTGAAATTGTAAAATCAATTGGGGGTGGGGGTGGAATTGGATTGTTAATGGAATTGGAATTCAACGTTTCATGCTGCAGTTCTAAAGATGGAGGTGGTGCTATAACCGGATCGCTGCTTTCTTCCTTTAGTGGTTCTTCTTTAGTGCAGAAAGGGATGGTGTGGGTATCATCGATCTGAAAAAAGGCAAAACAATGGATGGTGTTATTGAGACAACCATGGTTGGTGTTATTGAGACAATAAAAGGAGAAGATTTTTTTTCCTTTCACAAACTCCATCTCCATCTCCATCTCCATCTCTACTATACATAGACACAATATTCACGAATTATTCGGCGAATTCGTGAATTTTTGAACGGCCGATTAAATCTCCGATTTAATTGCCATTGGCAAACGATTCGAATTATTCATGAATTATTCGCTAATAGTTCGTGAATTATTCATGAATAATTCGCAAAATCAGCGAATAATTCACAAAAACTGCGAATAATTCGCAGCATCAAAACCCTGCGCCTCATATATTAATTTCTTCCTCGAAATCCTTCCCGAATATTTCCCGAATACTTGTCAAATCTTTCTCGAATACTTGCCGATTTTTTCCGAATAGTTCTTCGAATTCGAATTTTCGACCTCGCCGAATTAATCTCAAATGCCGAATTTGTGACTATGCTATATGCTAAATCTAATGGAGGGATAGGAAAATGAAAAATCCACATCTTTTGAATTTATTCCAACTTTGTCCCTTAAAGGGATTGGGACTGGATGAATAACTAAATACATGGTGGAGTTGCCAACATTGAGCTGTACTTTGGGTGGAAATATGGGTGTTTGTTTAATGGGTTAATTCCGATTCACGCAGGCCCCACGAATAATCGAATTCCGCATGAAATGTGGCTGGCCCCTCTCTCAATTAGTATGGATCCCGCTTTATCAATTACTACTGGATTGCCCTCAGATATAGCTTCCCTCTCTCAATATATGGGCCCCGCGCCTTTTAAGCAATATCCACTTTCATGTTCTTAAATCACCCTTTGAATTTTTTGGGGCATATAAGTTCATGTTGTTAAATCACCTCAACAATTATGTTGTTAAATCACCCTAAATAATTTTCTGCCAATATTGTGTTTTGAAAGCAATCTACCCAATCAAAATAGTTCTATAAACTCTTCTCAACCAACATGATTTATATTTACTCGAACTTTCGTTTCATCAAGAATAATTACTTATTATTATTTAAATAACTCATCTGCTGCTTACATTTAAAGATAGTTTTTTTATATGGCTTCTCAAATTCTCTTTTATTTTATTTTTAAAAAAACTCCCTTTAGTCTTAATATTTTCATATTTCCTTCTTAATTTTTTCTTCGTAAAGAGTTTTCTAATTATATGAGAGAACTTGAAAATCAATATAAGAAAACCAGCCAGAAAATATATAACGGTGTTAACGGAGTATTCTAAGAATATCAATAAAATTAATTATTGGGAAGGAGTTAGGATGATTTAAGAGATTTAAGGGAGAAACGTAAAAATATTGAGATTGAAAGAAGTTTTTTCAATAATAAGAAAGAACCTGATGAAGGATATAGAAAAAATTCTTTTATATTGGCATCCATTATTTTTCATTGAGATATCTCTCATATGCATAATAGACTAATAGTACAGTATAATAATCAAATTAGTATAATAATCAAATTATTAATAAATGGATAGTAACATAGGAAATAAAATCTCTATAAGGAAAAAAAGAAAGAAAGAGTTGGTGTCTTTTATTCTCTACATTGGACATAATATGTCGTCCAAGACCAACTTTAAAGTCGCAAACGATCAAAGTTGAAATCTAACAAATTAGCCATTACACAATTATTTTTGCCAAATCTCTAAATTTACTCAAGGGGGTGTAAAAAGTAAACAATACTCTAAAAGATAGTGTATACTAAATTAAGTTGGACAATAAATCTACCATCCGCGCTAGCGCGGAGGCATGATCTAGTAAATTTAGCTAATTGTATGAAACTTTAAAGAAATTTCTTCTTCTTCTAGAACTTAAAATTTCCCAAAGTGTTTGAGGAGGTCAATTTCTTTCTTTTACTTTTTTAGCTACCCCCTTGAGATTAACTCCCCAATAAACAAATTGGGATTTTAGGGTTCCTGTAGTAGGAAAAATAGGAAAGGTTTAGTTTTAGGGTTGATGGAGGTTGAGGCTATTGGAGAGAAATAAATTAAGAATGTTTAGGATTTTAATTTTCGCCTAGAGACGACGGCAAAAAATGTTATGGGGGCCTAAACAATATATGCCATTAATGTATTGAGTGTTCCGCCGTAAAAAATTTCCTCCTTTTTCTTTTGTTTTGTTTACTTTTTCGTGGTTTGTCCAAATTTCGTTTGTTGGGGGTGCCGGGTGGGTGGGGGTGGGTGGGTTTGGTGTTCACTGATTTTGGGGGGTAGATGTAAAAACCAAAGGAAAAAACAGGTTAAAGGGGGGCAAGAGAGACTAACGTTCCCAGGTGCAACTAGATCAAAAAGGCTAGCTCTTCTCCTCCTTTTATTGCCAGGGTGGTGACGAATGAAGTACTTTTGAGCATGGCTGGCAACTTGAGTGGCTGTCCTTGAGACTACATACTTCTTTGAGATCCCTCGCCAATCACCTTTGCCAAGTTGTCGCAGTCCAAGCAGAAACATCTTGTGCTCTTCTTCAGTCCAAGCCAGACCTGTTCATTTCAAAAGATATACAAGGAAACTCTTGAGAAAGATCCAACAGGGAGAATTTTCTGTATTTATAAAAGATTTCAGAAAATAGAAATGAACATGATGTTCAATATACATTTGACCTAAATATAGTGCTCTTTTATGTATAGTGCTTGGGATATAGATTTCAGAATATAGAAATGAACATGATGTTCAAAAAACATATGCTTGGGGTAAAGGCTCAGTTGTTGTTGTATAGTACTCTTTAATTTTTTCTATGACTAACTAGGAAAAAGGTTAATGAGCTATGCAGTGTTCAGAGAAGAAACAAGGACTGGGATGAGTAATATGAACTTTGCCGTATTTATAACACCTGATAAACATAATTTTTATGGTTTTGAACTTGCGTAAAAATTTGGAAAGGATTCCACTGAATTATATACAGCTGATGAACATATTTTCAGGAAGTTCGAAAAGAAAACAAGGACAGCTGAAGTAAGAGGTACACTCATACTCAAGTAAAAGAAAAGAATAATATAGACTTCTAGCATAGGAGGTAAAATCGTCAAGGGGAGCTACACTAATGATGCAAGTTGGAGCATTAGTTGAACTAGCTCAATTGGCTCTTCTAAGATTCAGATAATCACATCAGTGTGTAACATTTCCAAATAATAAAATATTATTTTTGGGAATTTTTATAATTTAATATTATTTTAATGAATATTTTAATATTTCGGTATTATTAAATACAAATAAATGGGGAAAAAAATTTGGAAAAATTATGAAAAATTATAAAATAGGGTATTTTATAGAATTATGCCATTTTTAAGTTTTTATGATTAGTTATATGCTAATTTTAGTGCTAATCGCGATTAAAAATCGCTAATCGGTTTTTTGGCATTTTTGTGCAAAACATGCACATATCATTTTATCACACTTGTGCATTTTTCTTGCCGTGGTTCACTTTGAGTTTACTATTCTTGGGAGAAGGATTTTGAGAGAAAAAAATGAAAAACAAAATGGAAAAAGGGGTTTAGAATAAAGAATTTAGTAGTAGGTGAGAGAGAGAGGTATGGTTTCACTTTGACTTAGCCATCTCTTCATTCTTCCTCTTCATTTTCTCTCTCCCTCTTCCCCTTCTCCTGCTGCTGCTGCTCCTTCATCTCCATCCCCTCTTCAAAGCCCCAAATCATCTCAAAAACAATACCAAAACCCCACTCTCATTTCACAAAAAGTGTGTATAAGCTCAAGATCTACACATTAGACCAAGAAAGCGAGGATTTTGGCCACTAGGGGCAACTCAAGAAAATTCTTGAGTTGCCAAATGAGGTTTTTCCTGGATCATTAACTTAGTTTTAGCATTTCCTTTACCCTCATGTTATGATTGAACCGATATTGTGTGATTTTGGTGACTTGAGGAAAAACCTAGTTAGGGTTGTGAAGAATTTTGTGTTGTATTGTGAAACTGAGCTCAGTAAAGGTTATACTATCATCCTAATGCATGAATTGAGACCCTAACCTGAGAGTTGAAACCCGAAATACGGATTTAGAAACCGATATCGGAGAATTTGTGGAATCTGTAAAGGGTATATTGAATCTGCTATCACCCGAGACATCCTAAATTAAAATTGATTGGGCAGTGACATGTGCAGGCACCCAGGAAGCTACCACCAAGACCCCAACCCCTAACTCATCAACCCGGCCGTAGATTTATTCCAATTGGCCGCAATTTGCGGCCATACCTGCCCCATTTTTTCTCGTTTTGGTTCTGCTGCTCTTACATGTATAGATTAGACCCCTGGTATATATAGATTTGTCTAATTTGACCTAGGATGAAATCTGGGACCCTTTTCTCCAGTTGTTGTTTTGATTCTGTTTCTGTATTTCGTATTTTGAATTGTGTATCCTTGTTTTACCTCGACTATTTGGCGTTTATACGACGATATCGAGGATTGATAGATGGTTTTGAAGGCGTGCCCGTAGGTTCTAACCTATAGGTCTCTTATCGTATCGTTTTGGGTTTCGTGTGCCGTGTTAGCTTTGATTTGGTTTTAATACGCATATACGATACTTTGATGTGTGGGTACCCCATGAAGACTTCGGGACGACAAGCAAGCGCGTGGCGACGTCCACAAATGAAGACGCAAGGTGAGTAAATTATATCTACAGGGGGAAGTCGGGTGGATGACGTATAGCACCCCCGCAGTCCGTAGTTGTTATATTATATACATGATAGTTAGGTGTATTATGGATAGTGTAGGGTTAGAAGTGACTAGTGTAGTTCATAGTCGCGAACCCTAGAATAGATTTACACCTACATGCACACCCTTGCATATTCATTATACTTGCACCGTGTTTGATGATATTGGATGACATTGGAGATGAGTCGATGATGTTGGGCATTGTGCCGCGAGATCGGTGATTTGATGTGATTCGTAGTTGGGATACGATACGTGATCTCTAGCGGGCCTTGGGGCGTGTGCTTACACACGCAGTGATAGATGGTATCGATTGTACTAGACTTAGATCAGTACCCAGATTATGTGTTATGATGATAATGATACCTGATACCTGATGAGAGGAATGTGATATTGACCCGGACCCAGCTATTGGGATGCCGCACGACGGTATACCGTACGAGCTTTATATTGATGATAGATCCGCACTCATGACTTGAGGATGTCATATGATATACTGTATCGTACGCGATACTACTGAGGCGGGATCACCGACTACTATATATACATATCGACTCAGATTTAGGTGGTTTCCATACCCCTCCCGATTGATTTGATACTTAGATCTGTAGTTGCATAGTAGATATTAGACTAGACCCGAGTCATACCTATTTCAAAAAGGCATAATTGCATGACATATACATATTGGTGTTGATTATTTGATTTCCGCATATTCATGCTGTTTACATTGCTTTGCATATGTTTATTGCTATATTACTATCATGTTGACCATTATCGATGATGCGTATGTTCCACGTACACTTACTTGCCGGCTCACACACTTCATCATCGATAATTGCCATGTCACTACACTGTAGTACTGTTGCATTCAGGATACGATCCTTACATGACATACTTGTACACATACTCATTGTCCACTTATATTTGTGCACATACTTACTGTATACTCATACTGTACACATACTTATTTGCACATACATAGATGATATTTCTAGATTGGGAACCGCAAGATACCCTTTAAAACTGATTCATTTTAAAAGAGCGGCTTTCCCCAATATATGCATATCACGATTCCTTGTTGCATGATACATCGATAGGCTTACATTCTTTTATATGTCGCATGCATCATGCTTTCTGATTATACGCATTGAGATATGTTGTTTCCATAATATTTCTGGATTTGGGAACCGTGGCTATTTCAACTGAGAATATGTATTGTCTTTAAAACCCGGTTTCCCTTGATATGATATTTCAGTGCGTCCACCATGTGTTTTCTCGGTTCTGAGAGTGGCATATGAAACCCGATTCGAGGAGCGGTAGGCACCGTCTGCAGGTACATGGTGGACCCGGTAAGGTACCCCGGGGCAAGAAGACTCGTATATGTTAGACGGTGAGCCTGGCAGGAGAGCACTACCTACCGGTGATAGTATTTGGACTCGGCGGTTATCGTGGGGATACCGACCGGAGTATGTACGTATGATACGGCGAAATTCGAGGGTCGAAGCTGGGCACTCGGGTTTCGAGGGTGCGTATGATACGTACCTATCAGGGCTAGTCTTGGGGACAGTGCCTGATAGATGAGGATTTACGTGCCGTTGCTAGGCACAGGTTTCATGATGATTTCCATGATTGATTATATCCTCACATTTGCATGCATGATGCTTATTGTCATTGGGTGACAGGTGGACGGGATCCACATTTATATGCAGACATTGATCACATACTGACCTTGATTACATTGATCATACTTCATTTGTATATATAACAGGGTATGAGGGCGCTGTTATATATACCTTTACACCAATATTAGTGGTATGGGACGCTAATATATGTGTATTGATATCCATTTTTGATACTTCATCATATTTACTTCATGCAGACATACCTTATATTTATGACATGTTATTACCTGAGGCACTGGCACGAGTATTTGGCACTACCTACATGTTTAGATGTTACATTGCCACCTTATCATGCTTCAGACTTACTCTTGAGGTTTATATCATATACCGATCGTATTGACTTAGGATTATGTCTTGCATTCGGTTTCTGCTTGTAGATGTTTTCTATTCACGAGTTGGCAACTCGCCCCCGTTGTGCCACAGTTCTTGCAGGTTTTGCCGTACAGGTTCCATAGCGGCATTTCTGGCACACTGCTTCCTTGCGGGTGAATTGCATTTGGTAGGTGGGTTCTTTTGCATCAAGAACCACCATTGTACTTGTATTATTCATTGTATCTAGAAATTCCATCAACCAAAACTTGTATATTGTTTCAGACTTAGACATTAGTGATGTATTATTCGACCTTAGAGTCGCGCTTAGTAGTATTGCGGTTTTCATGCTTATTGAGTTTTCTTTTGGATTTGACCCTCGCCTTTCGGCGTTGTATATTATTGCTTGCGTGTTTGTGACTGTCGATAGACGAAGAGCTAGCTCCCGCTTGGGGATGCCTTTTATTCATTGCATATATACATTGTTCTTGTTGTATCCCGTTCGGGGCCAGTATTTACAAAAGAAACTCTGCCGAAATTTTTAGAAAGGACTTTACTTTTTTTTTAATGCATATTCGGCTTAGTTATTTAAAAACCTTGACTTCAAAACATGTTTTCTTTACCTATTAAAAACCAGTTTTCTTTATTTATCCTTAAAATGGTTTTAGATTTCCGGGCTTTTGGCTTACTTGGATCAGATGAAGTCATATAGACTTCATATGGTTCAAGGGCCGGTCACGTGCTTTTTCGGGTCGTGACAAAGTTATCAGAGCGCTAGGTTGACCTTGGTTCGAGTCTAAGTTTGACTATGTGGAGCCTAAGGCGTTTATATATATACAGAACTTAGGCTTGACCTTACGGAACTTAGACTTAGTCGAGGGGATATTAGACCCGAACTTTCGTCGCGTAGTATGACCCTTGGTTGATGGAATAGGTGACTAAAGTAGAGTGACGTACCGTGGGTATGTTCCGCGGCATACTTATGACACACCACTCCGCTTAAGGAACCTTAGGATGTACATATTTTCGAGATCAGTGATTCTCTTCATATCCATGATTATACATCCATTTGAGATCCCCGATTCTATTAGTTCCATGATCATACCTTCATTGATGTTCTTCCTTCTTATGATCATGTATCCACTCTGGATCTGTTGTTTTCTTTCTTGCCATTGATCGGCTCTCTTCGATACTCGATCGATGTCCCTGTCGCCATGTTTGAGCGCAGTTTGGGCTGCTGCTAGGGTTACGGTCAGGGCGATCTCGTCTGGTACGAGGGCCGACCATTGTGTTTTCTGGTGACATGGGAACGTCTCGAGTTAGTTTTGGTGATTGTGACCTCTAGTGGAGGCGAGTGCTTGGTTTTGCGCCGGATGATCGGGCCATTGTTAGAGCTGCCAGTTGAGAGAGGACTGTTGATGTACAGCATACCTCTGAGATTATGATGTCGCCTACCGTGCAGACAGATGGACCAGCTGTTGCTGAGATTGACAGGATGTCGCTTCCGGAGCTTACGAGCTGAGATTGCCGGAGCTTCCAGGCGGACATGAGACAGATGATAGCTAGTCTACCCGAATTGAGAGACGAAGGTGATTCGTTCGATTTATGCGCCGGAGCAGGCCCAGTTGAGTTGAAGATTTCTAGTGCGGAGAGTCTTACTTAGATCTAGAGCAGACCGATATAGAGATGACCGCCAATGTATTGCCTTTCCTGGAGGATTGAGGCGTTGTTCAGCGTACAGACGAATGAGCCAGTTGTTGCTGCAAACGACGAGATATCGCGCAGATGATTGGAGCTACTGCAGCATGAGTATATATTTAGAGATATGATGGTGAGTCGCTAGTCACCAAGGATGAATGACTAGGGCATGTAATTCGTTCGCTACCCCGATGCGAGGTCATCAGATAGATTGATTCCAGCTAGAGACGACTTCACGCAGGTTCGTTGAGAGTCGATAGAGACGATCGAATGTCAGGAGCTCATTTTCCAAGTTTAAAGTATACGGAAAGACATGCAGGTGATTCTATGGACCCTCTAGAAGAATGAAACCCTAACTCGACTTAATGACCGTGTGAAAGACTTTGAACCTTAGGGTTTGCGGCAGTTCCGCGGCGCCATTAGTGAGGCTTGGGTTTGCCCTTCTACGGCTGGACCACCGACGCTGTGGCATGTACTCGATACTATTAAACTGTACTCAAGATGTTGATCTCTTGGGGGATTATGAGGTTTTGACGAGTCGATCGAATGTCTCGACATCATTCGGATATCATGTGATGGGATGCTTTGCTTGGGAGACTCCAGATACGAGTATAGCCGTTGGAGCACAGTCCATGCAGCCACGATGAGACGAGTCCGAATCAGTCGGCATTGAAGCAGAGTGAAGTAAAGAGTTCGATAGAGATTTCGACGAGATGGCGTTCCCCTCCGCAGACATCAGAGATGCGATACGCACGCGGAGGCATTGTATATGGATATACCTTCCAGAAAGAGGCACGATGAGTATGCAGCCATTCCAGAACAAGAATTAGCTGCGGCAGTGGACGATGACTTCCGGGCAATTCGGCAGAAAAGAGATATGCGAAAGACTTCGGATCGACCGTAGCCGAGAGCATTGCAGTGCACAGATTGAGACGTGACGTCGAAGTGGACGGAAATACAGACAAGCGGACAAGAGGTTCGTGCGAGACGCTGACGAGCTGTCATTACTTCCCGTCGAGACCAGAGGTCAGATATGCTTACAGAGGCGTTGGGATGCAACCAGATTCCGAGAAATGTTGTGCTGAGGACACAGATGTCCATTGAGCGAGAAGAGATTATGCAAGAGTACCAGCCTCCATACAGTTCGGCATAGGCAAGATCAGAAGAGACCTTGAGCGGGATCCCTTCCAGGACATTACTGCAACGATGTTTGCACCCAAGATCAGATGTGTGACGTGCATTCAGAGAGCCAGAGGCCGACGCCAGTAATATGCAGCTTTATGAGTGGTCGTGAGGATTGACCGAGAGATGACAAGAGAAGTGCCAGAACGGAAATCGTCCTCGTTAGCATCTGACAGGGCCGATGAGCCGATTGATTTCAAGATAGGTAATCCGTAGAGAAGATAAGGACTCAGAGACAGAGGACGCCAGATCGTGGGCAAGAGGCAAGTTGATATCTTGCGCTGCTAGCATTGGATGCACCGACTCCTTCTCGACTTTGAAGGAGGGGCTACCGATGATGGTATTTATGATTTGTGATTTTGTGATTCGATTATCACGTATCCGTCATCTTGGATTTCGGTATTTTGGGCGTTCTGTTTGCATTATTTAGTGTTGATGACTGAGTTTCATGATATTTGTTTTATGCATCCACTGGGTATTTATATTTTGCGCATAGTTATTACATTTGAGATATTGATGGTGATTTCATGCCTATTTTATGCCAGTGATTTATTTACGTTTCCAGCATAGTTTTCATGCACCTTTAGTGTTTTGATATACGATTTTGGTGCACGCCAGATGCACTAAATCGGGATTCTTCGTGCATGTCACATGCACCTGATTTTGCTGTCAGGCACACACGTTGTCTATGACAGATGTTTCGTGCACACCCGTTGCACCTAGATGTTGTTTTATGCCCATGTATGGCACATATATGGATTTTGATTTCCGTGCGCACCAGACGCACCGGGTATTCTTATATACATTTTTGGGGATTGATTTCTTATAGAGCAGTGCATTTTTATGATATTCGCTACGTATTGATGTTTTCGGAACCCCGACAATTTGGATTTTTACTGAAATGTTTTGGTATTTGGGGGTTTAAATTTAAATTCGGGGACCGAATTTATTTAAGGGGGTAGATTGTAACATTTCCAAATAATAAAATATTATTTTTGGGAATTTTTATAATTTAATATTATTTTATTGAATATTTTAATATTTCGGTATTATTAAATACAAATAAATGAGAAAAAAATTTGGAAAAATTATGGAAAATTATAAAATAGGGTAATTTATAGAATTATGCCATTTTTAAGTTTTTATGATTAGTTATATGCTAATTTTAGTGCTAATCGCGATTAAAAATCGCTATCGTTTTTTGGCATTTTTGTGCAAAACATACACATATCATTTTATCACACTTGTGCATTTTTCTTGCCATGGTTCACTTTGGGTTTACTATTCTTGGGAGAAGGATTTTGAGAGAATAAGAAAAGAAAAAGAAAATGGAAAAAAGGGGTTTAGAATAAAGAATTTAGTAGTAGGTGAGAGAGAGAGGTATGGTTTCACTTTGACTTAGCCATCTCTTCATTCTTCCTCTTCATTTTCTCTCTCCCTCTTCTCCTTCTCCTGCTGCTGCTCCTCCTTCATCTCCCTCCCCTCTTCAAAGCCTCAAATCATCTCAAAAACAATACCAAAACCCCTCTTATTTCACAAAAAGTGTGTATAAGCTCAAGATCTACACATTGGACCAAGAAAGCGAGGATTTTGGCTACTAGGGGCAACTCAAGAAAATTCTTGAGTTGCCAAATGAGGTATTTTCTGGATCATTAACTTAGTTTTAGCATTTCCTTTACCCTCATGTTATGATTGAACCGATATTGTGTGATTTTGGTGACTTGAGGAAAAACCTAGTTAGGGTTGTGAAGAATTTTGTGTTGTATTGTGAAACTGAGCTCAGTAGAGGTTATATTATCATCCTAGTGCATGAATTGAGACCTTAACCTGAGAGTTGAAACCCGAAATACGAATTTAGAAACCGATATCGGAGAATTTATGGAATCTGTGAAGGGTATATTGAATCTGCTATCACCCGAGATATCCTAAATTAAAATTGATTGGACAGTGACATGTGCAGGCACCCAGGAAGCTACCACCAAGACCCCAACCCCTAACTCATCAACCCGGCCGTAGATTTATTCCAATTGGCCGCAATTTGCGGCCATACCTGCCCCATTTTTCCTCGTTTTGGTTCTGCTGCTCTTACATGTATAGATTAGACCCCTGGTATATATAGATTTGTCTAATTTGACCTAGGGTGAAATCTGGGACCCTTTTCTCCAGTTGCTGTTTTGATTCTGTTTCTGTATTTCGTATTTTGAATTGTGTATCCTTGTTTTACCTCGACTATTTGGCGTTTATACGACGATATCGAGGATTGATAGATGGTTTTGAAGGCATGCTCGTAGGTTCTAACCTATAGGTCCCTTATCGTATCGTTTTGGGTTTCGTGTGCCGTGTTAGCTTTGATTTTGTTTTAATACGTATATACGATACTTTGATGTGTAGGTACCCCATGAAGACTTCGGGACGACAAGCAAGCGCGTGGCGACGTCCACAAATGAAGACGCAAGGTGAGTAGATTATATCTACAGGGGGAAGTCGGGTGGATGGCGTATAGCACCCCCGTAGTCCGTAGTTGTTATATTATATACATTATAGTTAGGTGTATTATGGATAGTGTAGGGTTAGAAGTGACTAGTGTAGTTCATAGTCGCGAACCCTAGAATAGATTTACACCTACACGCACACCCTTGCATATTCATTATACTTGCACTGTGTTTGATGATATTGGATGACATTGGAGATGAGTCGATGATGTTGGGCATTGTGCCGCGAGATCGGTGATTTAATGTGATTCGTAGTTGGGATACGATACGTGATCTCTAGCGGGCCTTGGGGCGTGTGCTTACACACGCAGTGATAGATGGTATCGATTGTACTAGACTTAGATCAGTACCCCAGATTATGTGTTATGATGATAATGATACCTGATATCTGATGAGAGGAATCTGAAATTGACCCGGACCCAGCTATTGGGATGCCGTACGACGGTTTACCGTACGAGCTTTATATTGATAATAGATCCGCACTCATGACTTGAGGATGTCATATGATATACTGTATCGTACGCGATACTACTGAGGCGGGATCACCGACTACTATATATACATATCGACTCAGATTTAGGTGGTTTCCATACCCCTCCCGATTGATTTGATACTTAGATCTGTAGTTGCATAGTAGATGTTAGACTAGACCCGAGTCATACCTATTTCAAAAAGGCATAACTGCATGACATATACATATTGGTGTTGATTATTTGATTTCCGCATATTCATGCTGTTTACATTGCTTTGCATATGTTTATTGCTATATTACTATCATGTTGCTAGGACACTAGCACCATTATCGATGATGCGTATGTTCCACGTACACTTACTTGCCGGCTCACACACTTCATCATCGATAATTGCCATGTCACTACACTGTAGTACTGTTGCATTCAGGATACGATCCTTACATGACATACTTGTACACATACTCATTGTACACTTATATTTGTGCACATACTTACTGTATACTCATACTTGTACACATACTTGTTTGCACATACATAGATGATATTTCTAGATTGGGAACCGCAATATACCCTTTAAAACTGATTCATTTTAAAAGAGCGGCTTTCCCCAATATGTGCATATCACGATACCTTGTTGCATGATACATCAATAGGCTTACATTCTTTTATATGTCGCATACATCATGCTTTCTGATTATACGCATTGAGATATGTTGTTTCCATGATATTTCTGAATTTGGGAACCGTGGCTATTTCAACTGAGAATATGTATTGTCTTTAAAACCCGGTTTCCCTTGATATGATATTTCAGTGCGTCCACCATGTGTTTTCTCGGTTCTGAGAGTGGCATATGAAACCCGATTCGAGGAGCGGTAGGCACCGTTTGCGGGTACATGGTGGACCCGGTAAGGTATCCCGGGGCAAAAAGACTCGTATATGTTAGACGGTGAGCCTGGCAGGGGAGCACTACCTACCGGTGATAGTATTTGGACTCGGCGGTTATCGTGGGGATACCGACCGGAGTATGTACGTATGAAACGGCGAAATTCGAGGGTCGAAGCTGGGCACTCGGGTTTCGAGGGTGCGTATGATACGTACCTATCAGGACTAGTCTTGGGGACAGTGCCTGATAGATGAGGATTTACGTGGCGTTGCTAGGCACAGGTTTCATGATGATTTCCATGATTATGATTATATCCTCACATTTGCATGCATGATGCTTATTGTCATTGGGTGACAGGTGGACGGGATCCACATTTATATGCAGACATTGATCACATACAGACCTTGATTACATTGATCATACTTCATTTGTATATATAACAGGGTATACGGGCGCTGTTATATATACCCTTACACCAATATTAGTGGTATGGGACGCTAATATATGTGTATTGATATCCATTTTTGATACTTCATCATATTTAATTCATGCAGACATACCTTATATTTATGACATGTTATTACCTGAGGCACTGGCACGAGTATTTGGCACTACCTACATGTTTAAATGTTACATTGCCACCTTATCATGCTTCAGACTTACTCTTGAGGTTTATATCATATACTGATCGTATTGACTTAGGATTATGTCTTGCATTCGGTTTCTGCTTGTAGATGTTTTCTATTCACGAGTTGGCAACTCGCCCCCGTTGTGCCACAGTTCTTGCAGGTTTTGCCGTACAGGTTTCATAGCGGCATTTCTGGCACACTGCTTCCTTGCGGGTGAATTGCATTTGGTAGGTGGGTTCTTTTGCATCAAGAACCACCATTGTACTTGTATTATTCATTGTATCTAGAAATTCCATCAACCAAAACTTGCATATTGTTTCAGACTTAGACATTAGTGATGTATTATTCGACCTTAGAGTCGCGCTTAGTAGTATTACGGTTTTCATGCTTATTGAGTTTTCTTTTGGATTTGACCCTCGCCTTTCGGCGTTGTATATTATTGCTTGCGTGGTTGTGACCGTCGATAGACGAAGAGCTAGCTCCCGCTTGGGGATGCCTTTTATTCATTGCATATATACATTGTTCTTGTTGTACCCCGTTCGGGACCAGTATTTACAAAAGAAACTCTGCCGAAATTTTTAGAAAGGACTTTACTTTTTTTTTCAATGCATATTCGGCTTAGTTATTTAAAAATCTTGACTTCAAAACATGTTTTCTTTACCTATTAAAAACCAGTTTTCTTTATTTATCCTTAAAATGGTTTTAGATTTCTGGGCTTTTGGCTTACTTGGATCAGATGGAGTCATATAGACTTCATATGGTTCAAGGGCCAGTCACGTGCTTTTTCGGGTCGTGACAAAGTTATCAGAACGCTAGGTTGACCTTGGTTCGAGTCTAAGTTTGACTATGTGGAGCCTAGGACGTTAATATATATACGGAACTTAGGCTTGACCTTACGGAACTTAGACTTAGTCGAGGGGGTATTAGACCCGAACTTTCGTCGCGTAGGATGATCCTTGGTTGATGGAATAGGTGACTAAAGTAGAGTAACGTACCGTGGGTATGTTCCGCGGCATACTTACGACACGCCATTCCGCTTAAGGAACCTTAGGATGTACATATTTTCGAGATCAGTGATTCTCTTCATATCCATGATTATACATCCATTTGAGATCCCCGATTCTATTAGTTCCATGATCATACCTTCATTGACGTTGTTCCTTCTTATGATCATGTATCCACTCTGGGTCTCTTGTTTTCTTTCTTGCCATTGATCGGCTCTCTTCGATACTCGATTGATGTCCCTGTCGCCATGTTTGAGCGCAGTTTGGGCTGCTGCTAGGGTTACGGTCAGGGCGATCTCGTCTGGTACGAGAGCCGACCATTGTGTTTTCTGGTGACATGGGAACGTCTCGAGTTAGTTTTGGTGATTGTGACCTCTAGTGGAGGCGAGTGCTTGGTTTTGCGCCGGATGATCGGGCCATTGTTAGAGCTGCCAGTTGAGAAAGGACTGTTGATGTACAGCATACCTCTGAGATTATGATGTCGCCTACCGTGCAGACAGATGGACCAGCTATTGCTGAGATTGACAGGATGTCGCTTCCGGAGCTTACGAGCTGAGATTGCCGGAGCTTCCAGGCGGATATGAGACAGATGATAGCTAGTCTACCCGAATTGAGAGACGAAGATGATTCGTTCGATTTATGCGCCGGAGCAGGCCCAGTTGAGTTGAAAATTTCTAATGCGGAGAGTCTTACTTAGATCTAGAGCAGACCGATGTAGAGATAACCGCCAATGTATTGCCTTTCCTGAAGGATTGAGGCGCTGTTCAGCGTACAGACGAATGAGTCAGTTGTTGCTGCAAACGACGAGATATCGCGCAGATGATTGGAGCTACAGCAGCATGAGTATATATTTAGAGATATGATGGTGAGTCGCTAGTCACCAAGGATGAATGACTAGGGCATGTGATTCGTTCGCTACCCCGATGCGAGGTCATCAGATAGATTGATTCCAGCTAGAGACGACTTCACGCAGGTTCGTTGAGAGTCGATAGAGACGATCGAATGTCAGGAGCCTATTTTCCAAGTTTAAAGTATACGGAAAGACATGCAGGTGATTCTATGGACCCTCTAGAAGAATGAAACCCTAACTCGACTTAATGACCGTGTGAAAGCCTTTGAACCTTAGGGTTTGCGGCAGTTCCGCGGCGCCATTAGTGAGGCTTGGGTTTGCCCTCCTACGGCTGGACCACCGACGCTGTGGCATGTACTCGATACTATTAAACTGTACTCAAGATGTTGATCTCTTGGGGGATTATGAGGTTCTGACGAGTCGATCGAATGTCTCGACATCATTCGGATATCATGTGATGGGATGCTTTGCTTGGAAGACTCCAGATACGAGTATAGCCGTTGGAGCACAGTCCATGCAGCCACGATGAGACGAGTCCGAATCAGTCGGCATTGAAGCAGAGTGAAGTAAAGAGTTCGCTAGAGATTTCGACGAGATGACGTTCCCCTCCGCAGACATCAGAGATGCGATACGCACGCGGAGGCATTGTATATGGATATACCTTCCAGAAAGAGGCACGATGAGTATGCAGCCATTCCAGAACAAGAATTAGCTGCGGCAGTGGACGATGACTTCCGGGCAATTCGGCAGAAAAGAGATATGCGAGAGACTTCGGATCGACCGTAGCCGAGAGCATTGCAGTGCGCAGATTGAGACGTGACGTCGAAGTGGACGGAAATACAGACAAGCGGACAAGAGGTTCGTGCGAGACGTTGACGAGCTGTCATTACTTCCCGTCGAGACCAGAGGTCAGATATGCTTACAGAGGTGTTGGGATGCAACCAGATTCCGAGAAATGCTGTGCTGAGGACACAGATGTCCATTGAGCGAGAAGAGATTATGCAAGAGTACCAGCCTCCATACAGTTCGGCATAGGCAAGATCAGAAGAGACCTTGAGCGGGATCCCTTCCAGGACATTACTGCAACGATGTTTGCATCCAAGATCAGATGTGTGACGTGCATTCAGAGAGCCAGAGGCCGACGCCAGTAATATGCAGCTTTATGAATGGTCGTGAGGATTGACCGAGAGATGACAAGAGAAATGCCAGAACGGAAATCGTCCCCGTTAGCACCTGACAGGGCCGATGAGCCGATTGATTTCGAGATAGGTAACCGTAGAGAAAATAAGGACTCAGAGACAGAGGACGCCAGACCGTGGGCAAGAGGCAAGTTGATATCTTGCGCTGCTAGCATTGGATGCACCGACTCCTTCTCGACTTTGAAGGAGGGACTACCGATGATGGTATTTATGATTTGTGATTTTGTGATTCGATTATCACATATCCGTCATCTTGGATTTCGGTATTTTGGGCGTTCTGTTTGCATGATTTAGTGTTGATGACTGAGTTTCATGATATTTGTTTTATGCATCCACTGGGTATTTATATTTTGCGCATAGTTATTACATTTGAGATATTGATGGTGATTTCATGCCTATTTTATGCCAGTGATTGATTTACGTTTCCAGCATAGTTTTCATGCACCTTTAGTGTTTTGATATACGATTTTGGTGCACGCCAGATGCACTAAATCAGGATTCTTCGTGCATGTCACATGCACCTGATTTTGCTGTCAGGCACACACGTTGCCTATGACAGATGTTTCGTGCACACCCGTTGCACCTAGATATTGTTTTATGCCCATGTATGGCACATATATGGATTTTGATTTCCGTGCGCACCAGACGCACCGGGTATTCTTATATACATTTTTGGGGATTGATTTCTTATAGAGCAGTACATTTTTATGATATTCGCTACGTATTGATGTTTTCGGAACCCCGACAATTTGGATTTTTACTGAAATGTTTTGGTATTTGGGGGTTTAAATTTAAATTCGGGGACCGAATTTATTTAAGAGGGGTAGATTGTAACATTTCCAAATAATAAAATATTATTTTTGGGAATTTTTATAATTTAATATTATTTTATTGAATATTTTAATATTTCGGTATTATTAAATACAAATAAATGGGAAAAAAATTTGGAAAAATTATGGAAAATTATAAAATAGGGTATTTTAAAAAATTATGCCATTTTTAAGTTTTTATGATTAGTTATATGCTAATTTTAGTGCTAATCGCGATTAAAAATCGCTAATCGGTTTTTTGGCATTTTTGTGCAAAACATGCACATATCATTTTATCACACTTGTGCATTTTTCTTGCCATGGTTCACTTTGGGTTTACTATTCTTGGGAGAAGGATTTTGAGAGAATAAGAAAAGAAAAAGAAAATGGAAAAAAGGGGTTTAGAATAAAGAATTTAGTAGTAGGTGAGAGAGAGAGGTATGTTTCACTTTGACTTAGCCATCTTTTCATTCTTCCTCTTCATTTTCTCTCTCCCTCTTCCCCTTCTCCTGCTGCTGCTGCTCCTTCATTCTCCCTCCCCTCTTCAAAGCCCCAAATCATCTCAAAAACAATACCAAAACCCCACTCTCATTTCACAAAAAGTGTGTATAAGCTCAAGATCTACACATTGGACCAAGAAAGCGAGGATTTTGGCCACTAGGGGCAACTCAAGAAAATTCTTGAGTTGCCAAATGAGGTATTTTCTGGATCATTAACTTAGTTTTAGCATTTCCTTTACCCCCATGTTATGATTGAACCAATATTGTGTGATTTTGGTGACTTGAGGAAAAACCTAGTTAGGGTTGTGAAGAATTTTGTGTTGTATTGTGAAACTGAGCTCAGTAGAGGTTATACTATCATCCTAGTGCATGAATTGAGACCCTAACCTGAGAGTTGAAACCCGAAATACGGATTTAGAAACCGATATCGGAGAATTTGTGGAATCTGTGAAGGGTATATTGAATCTGCTATCACCCGAGACATCCTAAATTAAAATTGATTGGACAGTGACATGTGCAGGCACCCAGGAAGCTACAACAAGGACCCCAACCCCTAACTCATCAACCCGACCGCAGATTTATTCCAATTGGCCGCAATTTGCGGCCATACCTGCCCCATTTTTCCTCATTTTGGTTCTGCTGCTCTTACATGTATAGATTAGACCCCTGGTACATATAGATTTGTCTAATTTGACCTAGGGTGAAATCTAGGACCCTTTTCTCCAGTTGCTGTTTTGATTCTGTTTCTGTATTTCGTATTTTGAATTGTGTATCCTTGTTTTACCTCGACTGTTTGGCGTTTATACGACGATATCGAGAATTGATAGATGGTTTTGAAGGCGTGCCCGTAGGTTCTAACCTATAGGTCCCTTATCCTATCATTTTGGGTTTCGTGTGCCGTGTTAGTTTTGATTTGGTTTTAATATGCATATACGATACTTTGATGTGTAGGTACCCCATGAAGACTTCGGGACGACAAGCAAGCGCGTGGCGACGTCCACAAATGAAGACGCAAGGTGAGTAGATTATATCTACAGGGGAAAGTCGGGTGGATGGCGTATAGCACCCCCGCAGTCCGTAGTTATATTATATACATGATAGTTAGGTGTATTATGGATAGTGTAGGGTTAGAAGTAACTAGTGTAGTTCATAGTCGCGAACCCTAGAATAGATTTACACCTACACGCACACCCTTGCATATTCATTATACTTGCACTGTGTTTGATGATATTGGATGACATTGGAGATGAGTCGATGATGTTGGGCATTGTGCCGCGAGATCGGTGATTTGATGTGATTCGTAGTTGGGATACGATACGTGATCTCTAGCGGGCCTTGGGGCGTGTGCTTACACATGCAGTGATAGATGGTATCGATTGTACTAGACTTAGATCAGTACCCCAGATTATGTGTTATGACGATAATGATACCTGATATCTGATGAGAGGAATGTGATATTGACCCGGACCCAGCTATTGGAATGCCGCACGACGGTTTACCGTACGAGATTTATATTGATGATAGATCCGCACTCATGACTTGAGGATGTCATATGATATACTGTATCGTACGCGATACTACTAAGGCGGGATCACCGACTACTATATATACATATCGACTCAGATTTAGGTGGTTTCCATACCCCTCCCGATTGATTTGATACTTAGATCTGTAGTTGCATAGTAGATGTTAGACTAGACCCGAGTCATACCTATTTCAAAAAGGCATAACTGCATGACATATACATATTGATGTTGATTATTTGATTTCCGCATACTCATGTTGTTTACATTGCTTTGCATATGTTTATTGCTATATTACTATCATGTTGACCATTATCGATGATGCGTATGTTCCACGTACACTTACTTGCCGGCTCACACACTTCATCATCGATAATTGCCATGTCACTACACTGTAGTACTGTTGCATTCAGGATACGATCCTTACATGACATACTTGTACACATACTCATTGTACACTTATATTTGTGCACATACTTACTGTATACTCATACTTGTACACATACTTGTTTGCACATACATAGATAATATTTCTAGATTGGGAACTGCAAGATACCCTTTAAAACTGATTCATTTTAAAAGAGCGGCTTTCCCAAATAGGTGCATATCACGATTCCTTGTTGCATGACACATCGATAGGCTTACATTCTTTTATAACATCATGCTTTCTGATTATACGCATTGAGATATGTTGTTTCCATGATATTTCTGGATTTGGGAACCGTGGCTATTTCAACTGAGAATATGTATTGTCTTTAAAACCCGGTTTCCCTTGATATGATATTTCAGTGCGTCCACCATGTGTTTTCTCGGTTCTGAGAGTGGCATATAAAACCCGATTCGAGGAGCGGTAGGTACCGTCTGCGGGTACATGGTGGACCCGGTAAGGTACCCCGGGGCAAAAAGACTCGTATATGTTAGACGGTGAGCCTGGCAGGGGAGCACTACCTACCGGTGATAGTATTTGGACTCGGCGGTTATCGTGGGGATACCGACCGGAGTATGTACGTATGATACGGCGAAATTCGAGGGTCGAAGCTGGGCACTCGGGTTTCGAGGGTGCGTATGATACGTACCTATCAGGGCTAGTCTTGGGGACAGTGCCTGATAGATGAGGATTTACGTGGCGATGCTAGGCACAGGTTTCATGATGATTTCCATGATTGATTATATCCTCACATTTGCATGCATGATGCTTATTGTCATTGGGTGGCAGGTGGACGGGATCCACATTTATATGCCGACATTGATCACATACTGACCTTGATTACATTGATCATACTTCATTTGTATATATAACAGGATATGAGGGCGCTGTTATATATACCCTTACACCAATATTAGTGGTATGGGACGCTAATATATGTGTATTGATATCCATTTTTGATACTTCATCATATTTACTTCATGCAGACATACCTTATATTTATGACATGTTATTACCTGAGGCACTGGCACGAGTATTTGGCACTACCTACATGTTTAGATGTTACATTGCCACCTTATCATGCTTTAGACTTACTCTTGAGGTTTATATCATATACTGATCGTATTGACTTAGGATTATGTCTTGCATTCGGTTTCTGCTTGTAGATGTTTTCTATTCACGAGTTGGCAACTCACCCCCGTTGTGCCACAGTTCTTGCAGGTTTTGCCGTACAGGTTCCATAGCGGCATTTCTGGCACACTGCTTCCTTACGGGTGAATTGCATTTGGTAGGTGGGTTCTTTTGCATCAAGAACCACCATTGTACTTGTATTATTCATTGTATCTAGAAATTCCATCAACCAAAACTTGTATATTGTTTCAGACTTAGACATTAGTGATGTATTATTCGACCTTAGAGTCGCGCTTAGTAGTATTGCGGTTTTCATGCTTATTGAGTTTTCTTTTGGATTTGACCCTCGCCTTTCGGCGTTGCATATTATTGCTTGCGTGGTTGTGACCGTCGATAGACGAAGAGCTAGCTCCCGCTTGGGGATGCCTTTTATTCATTGCATATATACATTGTTCTTGTTGTACCCCGTTCGGGGCCAGTATTTACAAAAGAAACTCTGCCGAAATTTTTAGAAAGGACTTTACTTTTTTTTTTCAATGCATATTCGGCTTGGTTATTTAAAAACCTTGACTTCAAAACATGTTTTCTTTACCTATTAAAAACCAGTTTTCTTTATTTATCCTTAAAATGGTTTTAGATTTCTGGGCTTTTGGCTTTACTTGGATCAGATGGAATCCTATAGACTTCATATGGTTCAAGGGCCAGTCACATGCTCTTTCAGGTCGTGACACGGTGTGACCTAAAAATAGAGTAATTTCATGTCTGCTAACCAAGAGTACTAGTATCCCATTAAGATCCACTAGTTTATGTTTATGTTGGCATAAAAAAGAAGTAATGACTCAACATAGATAATGACTGTTAAAATAAGATATCACAGCATCTATTGCCATGTACCAAAACCCTATAGGAAATTAATCGAACAAGCACTGAGCTTAAATCATCAATAACAATCATGCCAGCAAGGAGCACTGTTATTTGTTAAGCAATGAAATCTGAAATCCAAAAAATCTGGTGTTATCTGAATCAGGAAAGCCCAAAACTTTTACACTGGTTAATCAGAAATCTGCATTAAGATCCATAGCAAATTTTTTAACTCACTGATAATTAAAATCAAAGAAGAGTATATTTAACCACTACCCAAAAAACACTTCAACAAATACAAAAAACATGAAGCGAGAGGCTATGTCTACATGTCCAAGCATCCATAAATAAAAATTTTCGATAGGCATTGTACTACTCGGCTGCAGACTACAGAAATCGTAACTCGCAATGCTTGTTCCATGCCAGCAGTCAACATAACAAGCATTTCCTAGCATTCAATAGACGCCAACAAATAGAGCTTTTAATAACAGGTTTCTTGCTTATAAGTTTTTACGATTTTAACAAACATGGTACGGAAAAATGTAGGATAGATGGTCCAAGAGTAGTCAACAACAATGTCCGTGAGTGCTTGGCAATTGCACCTCTTGTTACCCTGTATTAGGTATACCACCAGTACATGAATACTTGGCAATGATCAAAAGACTAGAAGTCTATGCTATCAACCATATTCCAACTTTTGAAACATATTTATAAATCATCAAGTATTTTTTCAGTGGAAAAAAACTATAAACATTCTCCTATAGGCTTAATTACATGGAATTTTTCTTGACTCTTAATATTATGACTTTAACAAGAGAAGTTCAAATTGAAAAGGGTAAGCTTGACAGGACGAAGCATAATGACAAGAGAAGGAAGTAACTTCCAGGACAAAAGGTAAAATTTGGCCATCTTGATTATGGTCAGCGAAGACAAAAATAATAAGTATAGGTAAAAGAGAAGGCTGAAATGGATGAGTAGCAATGATCTAAGAGACGGAATCATGGGATAAAAATTGAATACATCCATAACAAATTATTTACAAAAAAAACTCTCACAAAGGATAAAATGACAAACAAATGCGCAATGATTGACAATAAGAATAACATCATTAAGTGTCAGTTGTAGTGACAAACACAGGAATGTAGACTTGAAATTGGCCTAAATGCCCCAGATAACAGTTTAAAGTTTAAACACATGTGTTAGTTGCTAATCTGATCAAGATATTAGTGCTGAACAGAACTTAGCTGATGTACAGAGCTTATATATCCAGCACCGCTTATATATCCAGCACCAAAAGTTCAGGATAAAAAATTTGTTGCTGCTATAAATATATTTCACAAGAATAATCTACTGCCATTATTTCATTTTAAAATTCTTTATAATATCACAAAGAGAAATATTTTTATTCCTAAGGGTCGAAAAACACGCTATGTCATTCTTATTAACGGCATTATCAAAATTTTGAAAAATGTCTCAACTTTTAGGGGAAAATTGATAGATGGTCATCATCATATTGTTCAGTTATTTACTGAGTGTTTGTTATTATATTAACGACATTTATGTCAATAGAATGCTATGCAACATTCATGATAACTTCTCAAACACATGGCCAAGGGAACATGGTATTGTGAAACAGAAAAGCATAATTCATGATAGTTGCACATAAGAAAGGTATTACATGATGGTCATTGGCAAAAGTAGTGGAGTTCATTATAGTTTCTACTAATGCATCCTCAAATTGATCTCTCAACATCATCGGCCAATATCATTATATTCACTCTAATAAACAAAAGAGGAACCACAATAAGACGCAATAATGCAAGTATATATTATATTAACAACAATCAGGGATTTCATTGCATTGGTTTCCAAAATTATACGTTTTCACTTTTCACCCGAGAATTCGCTCACTTCATTTAATAAATGCCTCAACATAAATATTCGTTAAATATTCCCATCTATGTCATGATATAAAATGGAAGGAAGATACATTGGAGTCAAAGAAGTACTGAATATAAAAAAATCATGAATAACCTAAATTCATTAATACATCATTAACAAAAATCATGTGATCTAAAAGTAAACCCCAATTCCACCAAATACCTCATATCTTGAAACTCAACTAAGAAAATCAATAAACGCCCTATTGATTAAGAATAACTCATATCCATGCTGTAAAATAATTAATCAATAAAGCTGAGATATCAATAATAATGAAGTAGTGGATTAGGAAACAAAGTACCAGAAACAAAAAATAAAAACATTCAAACAACACAGCAGTAACAACAACATCAAAAGCATGAGGAATTTTGTTGATCTTCCTATCTTTACAACAAAAGCAGGCAGGAAAAACATATATGTCATGCATATTTAACACATTTATTTTTACAAAACTAGTATTTAAGATGTGGTGGCATTGGATAGCCACTGTACAAACAAAAGAATCAGCCTTCTGAAAGGAGGCAAATTTTCATTTTTCGATTATTTATATTTATTTATTTTGCAAGAAAATATCATTTTGCAGATTAAGATCTACCAAAATTTAACCCCCATTTCAATAACTTAGATTTTTTTTTAAAAAGTATCTCTATTTCTCCAATAGAGGTGCCAAGGTACTATCTCACAACAAAACTTCATCATATCAAACATGCTGGGCAAAAATGGTATAAATCGGCCGGCATTACCCCCACGCCAATCCCATCCTCACAAGCAACCTAGGCTTATACATCATCATATCAAAAATGCAAAAGCAAACATCTACCCCTTACAATTCTCCATTACTTCCACTAACAATAAATTTTGCCAAAAGATTTAACTTTTTATCTCTTACTTCGCCAATAAAACACAATTTCTTACCAGTTCAAGAAACTCCCAAGGATTAACCTACCATGCAATCTGCTAAACCATCAAAAATCAAACTTTTCACAGCAATCATCTAATAAAAGAGACAACTTTATCACATAAAAGATCATACGATCGAATCAAACCTTTCTTTCGCTCACGGCAGCTAGGGCCCGACCCTCCTTCTCCCTCAGAGGCGTAGCCGTCCTTCTTCTCCCTCTCGTCGCCGCCGTCTCCCGCCGCCGGCGATCCCCCGGCGCAATGCTGGAGGTTCCCCATGCTCGCGCTCTTTCGGATCGAGCCAGCTCCATGGATCTTGACCCCGAAGAGCTTCACCACGCTGTTGGGGCACGTGCGGGAGTTGTGGCCGTTGTTGCTGCAGTGCGAGCACCGCCTCGTCATCGCCGCCACCTCCGCCGACCACCGCGAGCAGCCCCTAGGATCCGATCATAGACAAAGAAACAATCTTTTTGGGGATTGTTTTTGTGAATAAATATGGTTAGGGTTTTTTTGTGGATTTTTTTTGGATTTAGATACTTGGAATGAGATTATTTTATTTGTTTCCTATTACAGGAGTCAGGAAATACAGAGGCCACATATTTACCCAAAAAAACCGGTTGTTTTGGTTAATTTTGGGTTAAAGTTCTGCTCGTTTGAGGCTCGTCTGATTTAAACCGGGTTGTTTTGGTCAAACCGGGTTGTAATAGTAAAATGAGAAATCTCTAAATTAAGATCATTATTATAAAGCCGTTTTTTTTAACTCAAAGACCTAGATCATAATAAATACCCAGTCAAATATTGTTGTGCTCTAAATTTAGACTCAGAGAGATTCTAAACAAACTTTGAAATCGCAACTTGTCAAATATAGTATTGAACTAGTATAGGGTTTTTTATATGCAACTATAATTTCTTGTTGCTAGTTTTATTTTATGGATCTCAAATAGGTTTGGAAGAGCTCAGACCCGAGATCGTTTTAAAAAATAAACAAGACAGGCTTGTACGAGTTTTTTTAAGCTAGTCTACATAATTGAACGAACACGGACAATCTAAAGCTCGTCTTTTTGGTTCGTTTAACAACCTTAAAATTTGATCGGCACGGTTCATCTCGATCTTCATATTCTAAAAACATGCTCAAATATCTTGTGGGCATACTACTATTTGCTCGCGAATCAAATGTTCGCATGTTTAAAAAATTATCGATAAATAACAAATTTGCAAGCTGGAAAAACGATCGGATAATATTGTAATCTCTTGAAAGGTGCGTGTATATATGGTTTTTTTTAATTATTGTGGACTGGCTTGTAAGCATAACCCATACCCGCATCACACATACGCATTCAGGAATCATATGGATTTACGTTGCGCGCGTTAAATTATTGAGAGTGTGTGTATATTTATGTATATACGCGCACTCGCATGTGCGCAAGTGTTTTTTAAAAATAAAATAATGATTATAAGCATGGACAATATCAAGATGAAAAAGAATAATGAAAAGTTGATTTTTTAATCATGTTGTTAGTACATGATAATTCCAAAAAACTCCTATTTGCCCTCCAAAAAGGCAGTTCTACACAAGAAAGCTTCTATTACGGAAGCTAACTTAATTATATTGTCTTTAGTTTACAATAAAACCAACTTAATCAAGATAAAAAAAAATCAAAGGATAAAGTGATACTAACGCTGGATATAGCGTCCTCAAGACAATTATTGTAATCGCAGACATGCGATTATGATAATTGAGGGAGGACATATACGGGTAGAACAGTCTTACTCGAGATGATAATATGATATCTGGTTCATCTCTATCATCATGTACTTATATTATGTGGTATTACGGATCACTATTACATGTTGATAAAGCTCTTAAGATTCCTGCTTGACTACTAGGGTTATCATGGCAATCACACATGTAAGGACTGGGTAGTTTATAAGCAAATTCTTAAATGTCCCTAGTCGTGGGAATATTGAAACCGAGCATCGATATTCTAGAGTAGACTAATGTATGCGTTTCTTACCCTGACGAGAGGCGATGGCCGGTCTCACAACCATTGGTGTTAGTTAGTCACCAAAGATAGTATACATGTGCTCATTGGGTTATGAGTTACACTAGACGGACTAGCCGGGAACATGCTAGATGGTATTATACATATAGTCAGATAGCAGTTCTCTGGTGATATGAGTACATGTTAGTCTGTCGACTTGAGATTGTCATTTGTCTTGTATGAGTTCCCACTGTACTTTGATTATTACCCTACCACGACCCTACTGAGTCGTGCAAGCAGATTTTAGTTGGGTACAGTCCCGAGCCACACGGAGGCAGTGAGCGGATCGTCGGTGATTCGTCTTTCGTGGTATCGGAGGTAGATGTCGCGCCATGCACGGATGGCCATCGCCAGAAATTCTTGGCCAAAGTGGATGAGAATTACTGATTTGGATCAGTTTTTCTCAGTGGGTGATGGGTTTCACACTGACAAGACTTATCACGTTATAAGGGGTTTGACTTTATCCACCCCCTAGACCTGATATGCGATACTCTTAGACAAACAAACCAGACTGTATGGAGACTGTCACTTTCAGGCTCAGCAGGGATACAAACAAGTTTGCTTGTCGGCCTTCCTTTCGTTTAATACCTGGGTAGCCGTTACGTACAGCTAGTGCCGCTGACGTGCTTGTGGTTAACCCACTGCCGGCGTATTATCGAGTCTTTAGAGTCCTACACAGAGGGTTTTCCGGCTCGGACGAAATGATATAATGTACGTATTTTGATACGTACTTAGGTTCGATTAAAACATGTGTTTTTGTACACGTGTTTTTAATCGGGCGGTTTGTTAATACTAATCAGTTTGAAACCCAGATTATCACATTTTGAATTAAATGTGAGCTACTATTATATATCTCTTTTAGTATCTCTCTTTTCGGTATTCGTATTTTGATAGAATACGGTATTTATACGAATATAGGTACTTGTATAAATACTGAGAGTATGCCTTAGCACTACTACTAGGTTTTTAGAAGCATCAAGTATGCAATTTTAAAAAATCTAGTGTGCTATTGCATGATATCCCAGAATCGAACTAAAGAATTAGGGTTTTTAAACCAGTAAACAAGCTTTACACTAAGTGAACAGGGAATACAACCTTTGTAGACCGGTCCTTCACTTCTAAAACTCTAAGTAGTAATCCCTTAGTTATAAGTAGTGGTCAGTCGAACTCTTCTTAGGCTCCACCAGGCGAAAGGAACAAGCTTGCTTAAGGATTTTCGAGGCCGAAGATGATCCATCTTGAGGAATCTCTAACTCAAGCTAGCTCTTCACTAACTAAGGAATTAGTGAAGGAAACAAGCTATACTAAAGGGCTGGTTTGGTATAGATTGATGAAGTAGGAAGTTTGCTCACTTTATAATTTTGTTTCTTTTCTTTTCAACTTTCGAAATATTCAAGAGAGGAGAAGAAGATGAACCGGTGAAGAACTAGAACTTATTATGAACCATGGGTGAAAGAAATATCTCATATATCTTTTGTAGAGAGTTAACCATGGCTAAGGGTAATGGTCGGGTTATAAAATATCTAATGTAAAGACAAAATTAGTGGAAAGAGTCATGGCTTCTACATGCTTGCACAAGCATCTTAAGCCATGCTAAATTCCACCTAATTTTGGTCTTTCTCTTAATAATTAAATCATCCAGATTATCTTTAGTTTGGTATGAGTCTCATACACTCATGTCCAATGTATCATCTAGTATGACACAATAGAATATGTAATATATATACACATAAATATATATATTAACATATATACATCAAGAGAATAAATTCTTTAGTGAGCTAATATTAGTTAACATATTTTAATATATCAAATATATAAATATATATCAAATTATTAAATCAAAACTTGATTTAATAATCCGGTTATATCACATATAACCGACTAATATCATTTATATGTATATCAAATATACATATAACAAATCATCGAATCAACACTTGATTCAATAATCCGGTTATATCACATATAACCTATATCGCGATATCAGAATACGGTATCACATACACGTATCAATCAAGGTCCCTCGCATATCACATATGTGTCCTACTTCGTTTCGCTTGAGCTAGGAAACCTCTGTGTGGGACTCTAAAGACTCGTAAATACGCCAGCAGTAGGTAATGATTGTAAGTCGATGTTCAACACCCCAATACTTGTGGGGAGGCGGAAATATGAATAACAATCAAGTTCTATGATCAAACATCGATTAACCGTATGAATCGTTTGCTAAACAAGTTTTAACACAAGCTATAGAGTTTTAGTCTACTATGCGAAGAGATTATACCAAACGGTTCTAGTCCTTCGTCTTGATGTTCTCTACGGCCTCTTTGGATCTCCACGTCCTCTTCGGCTTTCTCCCGTGATAGACGATCCACCCGAGAACCCTAATCCAAGCTATAACCTCTAAACTTGAGGTTACTTAGTTTCTCTAGTTGCTAAATAGAGTAGCTAAGATGATGTAGAGATTGGTTATGGAGTAATTAGTCTTTCCTAATCCTTGTTCTCAACTCATGAGGGTAGGATTAGGGTTTGGTGAAGGAGAGAGAACTTGAAGAGAGAGAATGAGAAGATGATAATGATATTATTATATTGAATAAAGCTTCTCACTTGATATATATGAAACATAAAGAATAAGAAAGAAAATGAATAATAAGTGAATATTCATCATGTTTCATTTAATCAAGTGGGTGATTCATCATGTGAGTCATTAAGCAATAAATGATGCTTTAATGACATGATGAATCACTCACAATGAGTCACTAATTCAATAAATGAAAATACCACCTCTCTCTTTATGTCACATCCTTCTAGAAGCTTCTCGGAAAATTACGAGAACGCCCCTCTCATCCGTGAAAACACGGAAAAACTTTAGACTGTATAAATCCAATAACCTGATACTAGAATCTGGCTTAAACCAAAGCCGGCTAGTAAAAACTGTCCGAATGTCGTACGTGCGATCAAACACGTATGCGTCCGAACCTTTGTCGTAAAACCATACGACCTCTATATCTTTTCGCCTGGGTTTGGGATATCTCTATGTGGGACTCTAAAGACTCGACTAATACGCTGGCAGTGGGTTTAACCACAGACCGCAAGCGGCACTAGCTGTACGTAACGGTCCCCAGGTAGTTGTCGATAAGAAAGCTGATGAGGTAACCCATCTGAAATCCTACTGAGCCTGTCTGTGACAATATCCGCGCAGTCCGGTCTGTTCGTCTGAGAGTATCACATGTACGGTCTAGGGAGGTGGTGGACGTCAGACCCCTAATAACCATACAAGTCGTGTCGGTATGGCTCTATCACCATCCGAGAATCTACTGATCAACCTATCAGTAATTCTTAATCAGCCCTGGCCAGGGACTTATGGTAATGACCAACCGATCACCGTGTGATATCAACTCCCTATACCGGGAGAGACGAATCCCTAACAGTCACTCACTGCCTCCACGTGGCTCGGGACTGTGCCCAACTGAAACCTGTTTGCACGACTCCTTTGAGCCGTGGTAGGGTAATAATCAAAGCACAGTGGGAACTCACACGAGACAAATGATGACCTTAAGTCAACGGACTATCTGCACACATGTCACCTGAGAACTGCTATCTGACGTTAGGTATAATACCATCCAGTCAGTTCTCGGCGAGTCCTGTCCGGTGTACTCACACCCAGTGAGCATCTGTATACAATCTTAGGTGAACACCACCAATGGTTGCGGGACCAATCCATCGCCCCTCGTCAGGGTCTAGATATGTATACACTAGTCTACTCCGGAGTATCGATGCCCAATCTCGATACTCCTGCGACCAGGGACTTCTTAAGGGTGTGCCTATTGACTATCCAGCTCCCACTAGTATGACTGCCATCACAACGCCGGTAGTCAGACAAAACACCCTATGGGCTTTATCAACATATATATATAAATACCAAGTAAAATATATCATACGTTAAGACAAAGTCAAACCAAATAGCGTACTATCATATCAAGCAAGACTGTCATGTACATACATATCCCAAGCATCCTATACAATGTAGGCCTCTAGGGCATATATATCCAACAATGATCACATCAGTCACCCACAAGCTGTTAGCGATACTAGCTGGACGTAACGGCTACTCAGGTATTGAGCGAATAGAAGATCAACAAGCAAGCTTGTCCAAACTCCTCACAAAGCCTATAAGCAGCACTTATCGTACAGTCCGGTCTCTTCGTCTGATATGTCGCATATCAAGTCTAGGGATGGAATCGTCAGACCCCAATAACTTGATAAGTCATGCCGATGTATGGCCTATTGTTAGTGTATATGCCCTAGAGGCCATTACTGTATCATACTAGTTTGTATATTACTTAATGGAAGCTTGGGATATTCACCTTGTATAGACAATCTTGCTCAAAATGGTAGTATGCTACTTGGTTTGTCTCTACTTCAATATGTGCATGTGTTTCTTTTAGCATATCGCTTATACATATTAGTAGAGCCCTTAGGATCTTTGCTTGATTACCAGCGTTGTGATGGCAGTCACACTAGTGGGGGCTGGTAATCTACAAGCACATCCTTATACAGGTCTCTAGTCGTAGGACTATCGAGACAGGGCATCGATACTCCGGAGTAGACTAGCGTATGCGCTTCTCATCCCAGTAGGGGAGACGGTCTGTCCCACAGCCGTCAGTACGTCGTACTTAAGATAGTATGCGGGTGCTCGTTAGGTTACGAGTACACTGGACAGGACTCGTCGGGAACTGATTGGTTGATATTATACATATCGTCAGTTATCAGTTCCAAGGTGACATGAGTACAGCTTAGTCCGCTGACTTGACACTGTCACTTCGCCTTGAGTGTATTCCCACTGTACTTTGATTACTACCCTACCACGGCTCAAAGGAGTCGTGCAAACAGGTAGTAGTTGGGTGCAGTCCCGAAGCACTTGGAGGCAGTTACGGTTAGACAGGATCCGTCTCTCTCGGTATTAGGGGTTGACATCGCGCTGTGTATAGGAGAGCCATTACACAATTAGTCCCTGGCTAGGGCAAGCGAGATATACTGGTAGGTTTCCAGTGTTATCTCAGGGTGTTCTGGGCTACACTCCGACACGACTTGTACCGCTATTAGGGGACTGACGTTTACCGCCCCCTAGGCCCGCCATGCGATGTATCAGACGAACAGACCGGACTGTACGGAGACTGTCACATTCAGGCTCAGTAGGAGTTCAGATGGGTTTCACCTCGTCCGTCTTCTTATCGGCATCTACCTGGGGGCCGTTACGCACAGCTAGTGCCGCTTGCGGTCTGTGGTTAAACCCACTGCCAGCGTAGTGTCGAGTCTTTAGAGTCCTACACAGAGAGCTATTCGCCTTTAGGCAAAAGAGTAGAGGTCGCATGGTTTTGCGACTGGTCGCATAGTTTTGCGACAGGGTTCGGTCACATCCGTGCACTTGTGCACGTTTAGTGTCCGGACAGTTAACACTAGCGGGCTTTGGTTTAAGCCAGATCCTAGTGTACGTTTTGAGATTAGTTTTATCTCGTTTGTATTCGTGTTCCTCGGAACGCGGATGCGGGTGTGTATGCACAGTTGACAGAGAGACAGAGGCAGAGGATTCTCATTAGGGTTATTGACTGTTGACTATTGACTTTTGCTAAACCCTAATGAGAATAAGAAATATGATTAATGATAATATTAATTAAGTATTATTGTGCCATGGTTGGGTTGAAAGGTTGACTTTGTTGACTTTTTGACTTGGTTGACCGGTTGACTAGGTTGGACTAGTTGACCAGCATCATTACAATGGTTATCATTTCATGGCAAAGACTTTTGCTTGCTTGCTACTCTTTACAAAATAAGTGCATGAAATGATATTGCAATATGACATGATATGAACCATCACATAATACTCAATTACTATTATTATTATTATTCTTTTTTGGATTATGAGAGAGAGGTTGAGAAAAGTCTTGCTAATTTCTCTCATTTCCTTTCTCTCTCTTGCTTGAGCTCTCCCTCTTCCTCTTCCTCTCTCTCTAGTTCATGGTTCACTTGTCTCATGTGTTGAGAAGTAAGAACCATTGAGATAAAACCCAACGCACTCCTCTACTCATCCTAGTTCACAAGGTTTAGCAAACCAAGTGTTCTAGTTTCTTCAAGTTTGAAGAGAAGCCAAAAGGTAGAAGCTTTCGGGTGGATCCATCTTCGGCGCGAGGAGACGACGAGGTGAGGGCGATCCGGACACCGCAAAGAGTTGAAGACGAAGGAGTTCAAGAAAGGTATAACCCCCTAACCGAGTAGGTAAAACTCATAGTTAGGTTGTTAGGTAGTTGTTTAACAAAGATCCGTATTTTGAGTCCATGTTACCACCTCTAGAAAAATCGTTTTTCATCATTTCCGCAAGCCCGTAAGTACCGGGAGAGGTAGCATGGACTTACAGTGGTATCAGAGCCTAGTTAAACACTATCTAACATGTTAGCAAAGTAACTAGAAGTTCGATCAGAGAAAAAGTCACGAAACACGCCCGTAAAATCAACTTTCTGCCGAATTTGTTTTCTGTTCCAAAAATAATAAATCTTATCTTAAAATTCGGCTCAGGGTTTTTAGAAGAAACTGTAGAAAAATAGTCCACTGAACCGATCAACGAGCCGCGGATCCGCGACCGAGTTGACTCGGTCGTGGGCGATTTTTCTCACAGTTTGTTTATTTGGGTGTTTTGTGATTTTTACAATATGTGTTTTTAGCCCAGATTTTCCAGAAAGCAAAATTAGTTTTTGGGGCCTAAAAATCCGTATTTTGATCGAATTTCTAAAGACTTAAGCTAACGGGTTTATTTCTGTGATGTGATATATGTATTGAACGTCTGCTAATCGCTATACGTCGATTAGTGGGGGTTATACATATCTGTGATCTGTAATGTTGATGGTATGTGTATATGAATTCATTGGATTGTCGCGGGTGAATAGCCGGGGGTTGTGAGATGAGAGTTTTCTTTTCTTTCAATTCATGTAAAATTTGTAATTGATGTAATATTATTTATTTGGCCGCACAACCGGGGTGAGGTTGTAGCCGTCATTGTATAATTTCTTTTTCTGTTTTTGCTCCTAGGATAGACCCATGGAGGGGGTGCACAAACTACCGGGTACCTCGAAGTGCCGAGTGGCCTACTCACGTCGTTGAGGGAGGTTGCTTCGCTTCGGGTATTTGGCGGGTAGTTTGTCGCACCCGTAGGGGTCTTGGGTGGGGTATTGGCTATTCACCGCGACCGTGTAATCCGCTTTTCGTTACAGGCTCGTACGAATTGCGGATTCCTAGTATATCCAATTTATTCATCTGTGATCTGGAATGGCTATCATTGTAATATATCTATATATGATATTATTTAGGCGTTGCATATGTTTTGCATCCGCGCTAGTCCAGCCCCCGCTCTGTCGTTAGTTAAGTAAACTAACGGGTAATGACGGGGCCCCGTGGCGAATGCGGATGGCATAAACGTACGTCATATTTTGGTTGTTTTCTGCAATGGTAGAATTAAATGATGGGACGCATTAAAATTAATGAAAGAAAAATAAACCAAGTAAAAGTCGTTGGAACACTTTAAAAAACCACTCGGTTTCTTTTCAAAAACAACTTTTAAACGCGGAGCTTAAGCCACTCCTTTTAAAAGCTATCTCGTTCCATCGATTATATCAAGTTCACTACGTTCACGGTTTCGCCAAAACCATTCGTAGCCCTCCGTCATTTCGTATGAATATTCAATAGTATTCAAGCTATGTTTGTTGACCTTCGTCAAGGCATAGTGATTGGTAGCTGTTGGGTGTTCATATATAGCATAGATAGATGCGTTGGTTTGGGACAGTCGTATTACCTTGTTGACCTTCGTCAAGGGTATATACGGGTGGGTTCAAATTAACCTGGACAATGACGGATAGAACTTGACATGTGACTTATGATTTGTTGACCTTCGTCAAGGTCATAAGAGCATGGGGCAAAAATCCACATCGGGAGTTTCAAAAGAACCTGAAACTTGCTAGTGCTGCATACCATTTGGAGTGTGATGATTCTGGTAGGATTCCTTCAGTTTTGTCATGCGATGATATTTGGATCCCGATCCTACTGTGAGTATATGCTACTCCTCAGGAACTTTCTCACTTAACGATCAATGCTATAAACCAAGTAGGTGTCTAGAAAGGTGTTAGCGGGGCTACGCCCACAGGGAAAATAGGTTATTTAATTAAGGAACTTCGCGAAAGCGTTGGAAAACCTCCCTCGAAGTACCGACACTGGCCTGGCTGAACGGTTAAGCAAGTATTATACGGTGAGATTGATCCTGACTAATTCTTCCTTTATGGTTTGAGGAGGGATTCGAGAGACAGTGGGAGCCATCATGTTTAAATAAATTAAAAACCAATCTAAACTTGTAAGAGCATCATGCTGAGTGTTTTCTTCTCTCTCTCTCTCTCTCTCTCTTAATTGCAGTGACCCAGTGACCACACATAGGTTACATCTAGATAATAAAATGACTGAACCTGACTGTTATGATTGGCAAAGGTCTGTCCAGATGTCCATTACCCATGACAAGCTGGGACACCTCTTAACTAATCAAACTCCTGCCGTCTCAGGACCAGTTTCCCCTGTCACGGACATTGACATCCGTAAGATATTGGAAAAAGACTGTGCGAAAGCCAAGTGTCTCGTGTTAGCCTCAGTTGATGGTGCAAACCAGAGGCAGCACGAGAAGATGGACTTAGTTTCTATCTTCCTCCATAACAAAGATTTATATGGAGAGCAATCTCGTATCGCAAGATATGAGACCTCGAACGAATTGCTTCAAGCGAGGTTGGCTATCGGGTCATCTGTAGGGGGCAACGTCCTTACAGAGACCAGCTGTTTTGAGCTCACGGACCTGAAGACCACGTTGAAGAACGAGTCAAGTACTGACTTGATTCTACAGTCCCTGCCCTCTGCTTATACCCTGAAGGAAACCAGGGAAGAAGAAGGAAAAGGAAGGGCAAAAGTTTCGGGACTGGATGCAGTTAAAGAGGGACGTTCCTATTGTAACGGGAATGAACATTGGCAGAAGGATTGCAGGGCTTGCAAAGCCAGTAGCCAGAATTCGAAGCATGTTGTTGCTTCGGCTTCGGGTGTGTTTGTAGTAGAGAACCGTATGTCAGTTAACCCTACTTCCTGGGTATTGGATACCAGATCAGGATCTCACATCTGTAATTCATTACAGGCTCTGAGAAACCGTAGGGTTATCAGGAAAGGTGATATGACTCTCAGGGTTGCTAACGGAATGAGCATGGATGCTGAATCCGTAGGGGAATATCATCTTGGACTGACAACTGGGCAGATATTGATTTTGCGTAACTGTTTGTATGTACCAGGTGCGACTTGTAATATCATATCTGTATCCTTACTTTCTAAGGAAGGATATGGTTTTACTTTTGTAAGCGATGTAGTACACATCCACCTAAATCAAGTTCTGATTGGGTCAGGTACATTAAATAATGGAATATACGTATTGAATCAAGCTCAGATTTTCAGTGTCCAGAACACACTTAAAAGAAAGTCTCCGGAAACAAATCAGGCTTTCTTATGGCATTGTAGACTGGGTCACATTAATGAGACACTATTAACTAAGTTACATAAAGAGGGATACTTGAATCCGTTCGAGTATCAGTCTTATTCCACTTGTGAATCTTGTCTCATGGGAAAGATGACACAGACTCCGTTCACTGGACACGGAGTAAGAGCGAGCGAGCTCTTGGGACTCATACACAGTGATGTGTGTGGTCCAATGTCTACACATGCGCGAAGTGGTCATTCATACTTCATTACTTTCACAGATGATTTCTCTAGGTATGGACATATCTTCTTAATGAAGCACAAATCCGAGGGCTTTGAGAAATTTCGGGAATACAAGAATGAAGTTGAAAAACAAACAGGCAAAAGTATAAAGACACTGAGATCTGATCGAGGTGGTGAATACTTGAGTGCCGAGTTTCTGGACTACTTAAAAGAGAATGGAATTCTCTCTCAGCGTACTCCTCCATACACACCACAACACAACGGTGTATCTGAAAGAAGGAATCGAACCCTATTGAATATGGTTCGTTCCATGATGAGTAAGGCTGAGTTACCGCAATCTTTCTGGGGTTATGCACTAGAAACAGCTGCATATCTCTTGAACAAGGCTCCAACCAAGACTGTGCCTACCACCCCATATCAGATGTGGAGTGGAAAGAAACCCTGTCTTAAGTATCTTAAAACATGCGGATGTCCAGCTTTTGTAAAAAAGCAGCATGCGGACAAGCTCGAGGCACGCTCAGTACTGTGTAAGTTTGTGGGATACCCAAAGAACTCCAGGGGGTATCTTTTCTATTCCGCAGAAGAACAAAAAGTTTTTGTTTCTCCGCATGCCCACTTCTTAGAAATTGAATTTTTGGAAAATCAGATAAGTGGGAGCGCAATAGAACTGGAAGAAATTCCAGAACCACAAGCTATTACTGAAAGCTTGGAAGAACCAGAAGTTTCAGGGGAACCGAACATTCCTGCGCCGCTCCGCAGGAGTAGTAGGCAGTCTCATCCGCCCAAGAGATACTACGGTTTTCTCATAGACGGGGATAGAGAGGATTGCGTCATTGATTATGACGAGCCTACTAGCTTCCAGCAAGCCATTCAGAGCGGTGACTCGGTAAAATGGCTGGATGCAATGCGGACCGAGATGGAGTCCATGTACACCAACAAAGTTTGGACTTTGGACTTTGCTCCAGAAGGGGTAAAACCCGTAGGCTGCAAATGGATCTTCAGAAAGAAGATTGGTGTAGATGGGCAGGTTGAAACCTATAAAGCTAGGCTTGTTGCAAAGGGTTTTCGTCAAAGACCTGGTTTGGACTATGACGAGACCTTTTCTCCGGTAGCCATGCTCAAATCCATTCGGATCCTTCTTGCCATTGCTGCCTTCCACGATTATGAGATCTGGCAGATGGACGTAAAGACGGCTTTCCTAAATGGAAATTTAGAAGAGTGCGTTTATATGGATCAGCCAGAGGGATTCAATCAGAGTGGGAGCAGCGGTAAAGTGTGCAAGTTTCTCAAGTCCATCTATGGACTGAAGCAGGCATCGCGGAGTTGGAACATCTGCTTTGATGATACTGTCAAAGAATTCGACTTTATCAAAAACCCAGATGAACCATGCATTTACAGTAAGATTGTAGGGAGAAATGTGGTATTCCTCGTCTTGTACGTCGATGGCATTCTCCTAATAGGAAATGATATTCCTATGCTACAGTCAGTCAAAGGATTCTTGTCACAGAGGTTCTCCATGAAGGACCTGGGCGATGCCAACTACATTTTGGGGATCCAGATCTATCGTGATAGATCTAAAAGGATGTTGGGACTTTCACAGTCCAGGTACATCGACATCATACTGAAACGATTCAGTATGGAAGATTCCAAGCGCGGTAATCTACCGGCTTGTCACGGAATCACCCTCTCCAAAGAGATGTCTCCCAAGACTGATTTGGAAAGGGCTCGCATGTCATCAATACCCTACGCATCTGCGGTAGGCTCTATTATGTATGCGATACTGTGTACCAGACCAGATGTAGCATACGCATTGAGCGTTGTAAGCCGGTATCAGTCAGACCTAGGGAAGAAGCACTGGATAGCGGTAAAGAACATTCTCAAGTACCTGAGAAGGACTAAGGAGATGTTCTTGGTGTATGGCGGAAAAGACCTCCAGATTGAGGCCTTTGCCGACTCCAGCTTCCAGAGTGACAAGGATGACTCCAAGTCCATGTCGGGTTATGTCTTTACTCTCAATGGAGGGGCGGTTTGCTGGAAAAGCTCCAAGCAGGAAACCGTTGCTGACTCAACTATGGAAGCGGAGTACATAGCTGCTTGCGATGTCGCAAAGGAAGCTGTCTGGATGAAGAAGTTCCTCACGGAGCTTCAGGTGGTTCCTACCAGTGTTGATCCAATACCGCTGTATTGTGACAACAACGGCGCTATAGCTTTAGCGAAGGAACCCAGGTCCCATCAAAAGTCCAGGCACATTTTGAGGCGGTACCACCTGATCAGGGAGATCATAGATCGCCGGGAGATCGAGATGAAGAGAGTAAATTCAGAAGATAATACTGCTGATCCACTCACGAAAGCCTTACCCCAGACTCAGTTCGAGCGGCTGATCGAGATGATAGGTCTTCGATACGCCAGTACATGGCCTTAGTGCAAGTGGGAGATTGTTAGTGTATATGTCCTAGAGGCCATTACTGTATCATACTAGTTTGTATATTACTTAATGGAAGCTTGGGATATTCACCTTGTATAGACAATCTTGCTCAAAATAGTTGTATGCTACTTGGTTTGTCTCTACTTTAATATGTGCATGTGTTTCTTTTAGCATATCGCTTATACATATTAGTAGAGCCCTTAGGATCTTTGCTTGATTACCAGCATTGTGATGGCAGTCACACTAGTGAGGGCTGGGTAATCTACAAGCACGTCCTTATACAGGTCCCTAGTCGTAGGACTATCGAGACAGGGCATCGATACTCCGGAGTAGACTAGCGTATGCGCTTCTCATCCCAGCAGGGGAGACGGTCTGTCCCACAGCCGTCAGTACGTCGTACTTAAGATAGTATGCGGGTGCTCGTTAGGTTACGAGTACACTGGACAGGACTCGTCGGGAACTGATTGGTTGGTATTATACTTATTGTCAGTTATCAGTTCCCAGGTGACATGAGTACGGCTTAGTCCGCTGACTTGACACTGTCACTTTGCCTCGAGTGTGTTCCCACTGTACTTTGATTACTACCCTACCACGGCTTAAAGGAGTCGTGCAAACAGGTAGTAGTTGAGTGCAGTCCCGAAGCACTTGGAGGCAGTGACGGTTAAACAGGATTCGTCTCTCCCGGTATTGGGGGTTGACATCGCGCTGTGTCTAGGAGAGCCATTACAAAAGTAGTCCCTGGCCAGGGCAAGCGAGATATACTGGTAGGTTTCCAGTGTTATCTCAGGGTGTTCTGAGCTACACTCCGACATGACTTATACCGCTATTAGGGGACTGACGTTTACCTCCCCCCTAGGCCCACCATGTGATGTATCAGACGAACAGACCGGACTGTACAGAGACTGTCACATTCAGGCTCAGTAAGAGTTCAGATGGGTTTCACCTCGTCCGTCTTCTTATCGGCATCTACCTGGGGGCCGTTACGCACAGCTAGTGCCGCTTGCGGTCTGTGGTTAAACCCACTGCCAGCGTAGTGTCGAGTCTTTAGAGTCCCACACAGAGAGCTATTCGCCTTTAGGCAAAAGAGTAGAGGTCGCATGGTTTGCGACTGGTCGCATGGTTTTGCGATAGGGTTCGGTTACATCCGTGCACTTGTGCACGTTTAGTGTCCGGACAGTTAACACTAGCGGGCTTTGGTTTAATCCAGATCCTAGTGTACGTTTTGGGATTAGTTTTATCTCGTTTGTATTCGTGTTCCTCGGAACGCGGATGCGGGTGTGTATGCACAGTTGACAGAGAGACAGAGGCAGAGGATTCTCATTAGGGTTGTTGACTATTGACTTTTGCTAAATCCTAATGAGAATAAGAAATATGATTAATGATAATATTAATTAAGTATTATTGTGCCATGGTTGGGTTGAAAGGTTGACTTTGTTGACTTTTTGACTTGGTTGACCGGTTGACTAGGTTGGACTAGTTGACCATCATCATTACAATGGTTATCATTTCATGGCAAAGACTTTTACTTGCTTGCTACTCTTTACAAAATAAGTGCATGAAATGATATTGCCACATGACATGATATGAACCATCACATAATACTCAATTACTATTATTATTATTATTCTTTTTTGGATTATGAGAGAGCGGTTGAGAAAAGTCTTGCTAATTTCTCTCATTTCCTTTCTCTCTCTTGCTTGAGCTCTCCCTCTTCCTCTTGCTCTCTCTCTAGTTCATGGTTCACTTGTCTCATGTGTTGAGAAGCAAGAACCATTGAGATAAAACCCAACGCACTCCTCTACTCATCCTAGTTCACAAGGTTTAGCAAACCAAGTGTTCTAGTTTCTTCAAGTTTGAAGAGAAGCCAAAAGGTAGAAGCTTTCGGGTGGATCCATCTTCGGCGAGAGGAGACGACGAGGTGAGGGCGATCCGGACACCGCAAAGAGTTGAAGACGAAGGAGTTCAAGAAAGGTACAACCCCCTAACCGAGTAGGTAAAACTCATAGTTATGTTGTTAGGTGGTTGTTTAACAAAGATCCGTATTTTGAGTCCATGTTACCACCTCTAGAAAAATCGTTTTTCATCATTTCCGCAAGCCCGTAAGTACCGGGAGAGGTAGCATGGACTTACACCTATAACCATTCGAGAAACTACTGATAATACTTACCAGTAAACATAGTCACATAATCGGCGAATCCGCGAATAATTCGCGAATTATGTGACTGCCGATTAAATCTGCGAATTATTCTCTATCACCGAACGCACCAAATTATTGCCGAATTATTCGCGAATAATTCTCGAATTATTCGTGAATTATTCACAAAAAAAAAGTGAATTATTCAAAAAACAGCAAATAATTCATGAAATCAAAATCTAGCGTCTCATATATTAATTTTATATTAATTTTTTGCTCGAAATCCTTCCCGAACATTTCCCGAACACTTACCGAATTTTTCCCGAATACCTGCCGATTTTTTCCGAATATTTCTCCGAATCCGAATTTTCAACCTCACCGAATTATTGCCGAATCACGAATTTGTGACTATGCCAGTAAATTTCATCAGCCATGGCCAGGGACTTTCTGTTATAACCAATCGAGTATAGCGCAACATCAACTCCCAATACCGGGAGAGACGAAACCCCTCGTATCACTCATTGCCTCCATGTGACTCGGGACTGTACCCAAAATCCACCTGTTTGCATGACTCCTAGCCGTGGTAGGAAGAAAATCAAAGCACGGTGGGAACCACACAAGACTCTATGACGATCTCGGGTCTACAGACTAACCTGTACCAGTGTCACTAGAGAACTGCTATCTGACGATATGTATAATACCAACTAGGAGTTCTCAGGGAGTCCTGTTCGGTGTACCCATTCTCCAATGAGCACATGTGTACAATCTCTGATGTCAAACACCAATGGTTATGGGATCAACCATCGCCCCATACAGGGTCAAGAAACGTACACACTAGTCTACTCTGAAATATCGATGTCCTGTCTCGATACTCTCTCGATTAGGAACCATTAAAGGATGTACTTATGGACTACCCTGGCCCCACTGGTATGATCTGCATCATACACCTGGTAGTCAAGTACACATCCTAAGGGTTTTATCAACATGTATCAGGGAGACAGTATAACAATACAAGTATACATGTTAAGATAAAGTGTAATCAGATAGCATACTATCATGTCGAGCAAGAAAATCCTCTCTATATATGTCCAAGCATCCGCTATAATATACAATAATATACAATAATGGCCTCTAGGGCATACATATAACTAACAAATACGTGTATTTGTGTCTTGATACAAATACGAGAATGTTGTATCTTAGTACAAATACGGGTATAATACGGTATTCACATTTTGATACGAATACGGGTGTATGCATTTGTAGCATATACTTACTTGTATTGGTGTATTTGTATATATATTTATATATGTACATATACATATGTATATGTGTACAATGAGGTGACATTCTCTACACTTCTCTTTTCTTTCATGTTTCCTGTGGAATATGGTGGAACTTGTGATTCACCATGGTGTGTCACAATCCACTCATATTCTAACAATAAAGAAAAAGAAAAGAGGGAAAAAGAGATGATTCGTTTTCTTTAGTTGTCATGCTTATCATTTTACATCCAGGTCTTCTTCTTCTTCCTTCTCTTTTGGTTATTTCTAAGGTGAGAATGGAAAAGGATAAAGAGAAAAACTTTAGAGATTAGCCATTATATCAATCTAGTTATCAATTCCTGGCAAGTTTTGATCACTAGTTGCTTCATTTGTGAAGCTAGAGGCTTAGTTAGGTTTCCTTCGAGACGGATCATGTTCGGTAAGGAAGACTAGGCTTAGTTAGGTTTCCTTCGAGACGGATCATGTTCGGTAAGGAAGACTGACTCCCAAACTCGTTTCCGACGATTTAGGAGCTAAGAAAGTGGAAAGAAGACGAAGGACACGACTGTAAAGGTTGTAATCACAAACCTAATAGTTAACTCTTTCTTGTTAGTTTCAAGTTTAGTGTTTGGATTCGATTCTAGGTTGTAGTGTTTGTGCGCCAGTTAAGGAAATTTTCGTTTTGTATTCCGCATGACCGTTAGTTTGCTGTGCGGGCACGAGCGTGTACCTACAAACAAACTAATAGACATGTTCAAAAGTCTCAGTTTAAAGGTGAAAAATAAAAATACCATGATTGAGAATTGTTCATTATCTAAGGAGATGAAAATAAAATATAACTAATACAGTATTCCAATGTCCAATGAAAACAGTTCGTTTTCTTTGTTCGTTTTGAATATCTTTTTAAGATTCAAGTCGTTTATTGGTTTATCTTTCCATTTATAAAGGCAAGTCAAAAAAATAAGAAACAAGGACCAAAAATAACAGGGTAAATGATATATGGATTTATTTTTAAATTCGGTCATCTGTATTTAAATACGAGTATACAATTATAAATTTAAACCACTTTAGATAAAAATATAGATATACAAAACTATTAACATGTGTATGTAAATTTAAGGGATATAGTGTTGTCTAGACATATACTCTATTCTTATTTAATTTTATTAGATCTAATAAATAATAATCTCTACTATGTATTGGGTCTCATGGCTGATAGTTGGCAGGAAAAATTCTTATAATGAAAAAATATTTATAAGAACCATATCCAACTATTTATACATTTCAAAATATTTAAAGTAATAAATTAACAACAAATTAAATTAACAGTTATCGGAAAACACAAACACGCGCGTATATTTAAAAGACACATTTCTTTAATTTTTTATATATATTGTCTCGTTAATTTATCTACATACAACAACGCGTGTATGAAGAGGCGAGTATTTCTCTTTTTTGCTTCTTCATGTTTTGTTTGCATTCCTTCCAAATACTCAACCGTATGATATCACATATCATCTATAATATTCTTTTATCTTTTTTTTTTCTTCCCCTAAAATCTTCAGTATGGTGATATTAAAAATATGTTTTTTTCTGAAATACTCCGTTCAAAACTTCCATATTTTGAAAAACAACACCCAAAACTTTATATTTTAAAAAAACATACTTAAAACATGAAAGTAAACTAAATAGGAACCCACGTTAGTTTCCACCCTTAGTTACATTTAACCGTTGGAGGATATAAATTGACCAAAATACCCTCCAAGACTATAATACGGGTTAGACCAAAGCATTACCACCAGCAAAGCTCGTGTCCAAAGGGCTTGGCGGCGCATGCATGCGCCGTTCATCTTGGGGAAGCGGTTGAGAGACGGTGATGAGAACGACGGCACGAAGGATGGCAGCGGGGTGGCTCCGCCGTGACGATGTGGAACTTCAATCAGATGTGGAGCTTCACAAAGCGGGAGATGATGATGGATGCGTCGACCACGAGGGTGCAGGGGCATCACTTGCATCCGCTCGTCATTTTTCCAGGGCGTCTCCGGCGGCGGCGGCTGCGAATGGAAGGAAGCGGAGGAGGATGGCTGGTGATGATTGTCGGGGGATTTAGGTTCTTTTAGTTAACTTAAAAGGTTTGGGCTTTCTTTTTAAAAAATATCAAATTTGGAAAGTCTTTTATTAAATTATGAAAGTTTTGTAGGTGGAAAATAAAAAAATTAAAAAAAAACCCTTAAAATAAAAGTCCCTAAAATTTAGTCAACAAAGAAAGGACACAATGAGGACAAAAGAACAGCAATTATTCTTAAACTGATAAGGAAGAGAGACCCCACATGGATGCTTTTGGATAACAAAAAGTATTATATTACATTATTGAAGATATGGATATGTTAACTTATTCATGTGATTGATAAATTGGTTTGGATAAATAAACCACTTGGAGAAACAGTCCAAATCCAATAATGTTTGAAGGCTTTGCAGGTGTATCGGAGGAAACAGGTCATTGGAGGAAATTTTCTTCTATGGCGTCTAAAAAATACACCCTTTCCTATTTTTTCCAACGATCGACACCCACCATCTTCATCGTTATCATCTAAGATGTGGGCACACCAAATTTCATGTGATTCTACAACCTTTTCACCGTTGATTTAGTGGGTTCAAAATTAACGGTTTACCGACAATAGTACTTTTTACATTGCTAAATCAACGGTGCAAGAGTTGTAGAATCATATGAAATTTGGTGTACCCACATCTTAGATGATAACGATGGAGATGGTGGGTGCCGATCGGCGGAAAAAATGAAAGAGAGTATTTTTTCGACGTCATCGGAGGAAATTCCCTCCTATGGCATCTTTCCTCCATTATTCTCATATATCTATATCACTTAATATGATGTCATTGATATATTATAAAATTAAATTAATATTTTCAAAACCTAAACAAAAATTCTATTTCCTTCGCAATTTGTCTGTCTAAAACTTTATCAAGAGACAGACGCTATGAGCCCATATGTTTGACACTATTATTTAGGTGTTGTGGATCCTATCATTTTGTTCCTTACGTAAACTTTTGGATAGACAAATTGCGGATAGGAAAAGTATTGCTGAAACCTAAAATCTTCCATGAGCTAATGAAGCAGATAGTAGGGCCCTAGTTAGGGACAGAATCAGGATTTCAGATAGAGAGATGATATACCGTAAAAAAAACAAAATTTTATTGAAAAGCCTAACTACATGATAACTAAAAATCATTATGGGATTTAAGAATTAAAATTTATCAAATACATACTGAAGATAATATAATTCACAATAATAACATTTTCAAGGTTCCAGGACATAGACTACATCATGTAGAGTGTTTTCGTCACCCTATCGAGATAGAAATGCACGCGTTTGTTAGGCGTGTACTGATTCCTCCTGTCCGGGGTAGACTGAGATTTATTGATTATGGTGATCCAAATCTTCGGCAGCCGCGGATAAAACTGCCGTTAATTACCCTTCGCTTTTGGAGCGACCGAACCTTCGATTAACGGATCAAATAGATCACGCGAACTCAATGTGCAGTATGTGATGTATGTTGTGTTTTAAACAATGCAAAAGGCGTGTTCATTTTATTTTTTATTTATTTTATGAATATTTACAAGAAACACTTTAAAAATAAAATTTTAGAAAATGTTTTCTCTCTCTTTTTTCTTTATTTTTCTCTTAAAAAAATATAGAAGCGAACAAGCCTTTTTGCATGTGCGCGCGCAACGCATGCCCACGGCATGCGCACACATGCGTGCGCACGGTGTTCGAGGAGGGCCAAAAGGTCCTAAATTGGGCCAAAAGGTCTGTTTTGGGGGCGAAACCCGGGTTTGGAGCTCCAAGAAAGGTGTTCTTCTCCTCTTTGGCCTAGAGAGGCTCTCTTGATTTTTCAAAACTTAGATTTTAGATTTTGAATGGAACAAAGAGGTCTCTTTTCACTCTCATAAGTTTTGGATCTTACCAAAAATGGAGTTATGGAGATGGGTTATCCTTCTTCTTTCTCTCTAAAATTGGATCTCGATGAGAAAGAAAAAGGGTAAAAATCTCCTTTTTTTAGGATTTGATGGAGCAATCACTCTTTTATTAATAGGTTTATGGCTAAAATCCAATTAATTTTGAAAAACGAGAGTTTAAACTCTTGATTTAATTTAAAAGAGAAGAAAATTAAGAACTTGAAGAGAGAGAGAGAATCCGGAGACACAAACCCTAATTTTTGTAAGGGATTAATTATTCTTATCTTTTCATAATGTTTGCTTTATATAGATTACACTTTTTACACATGGCCCCATGGGCTTTTCAAAATGGCTCATTTGCCCATCCCATACCCATCTGCTCATTTACTTTTGCAAATGAGCCATGGGTTTTACATAATTTTGGGTTTTGCCTATTTAATTTACAATTTAACATTTATTTGCATATAAAAGCTATTTATTACATATTTCTCTTGTTTTCTTTCTTCTTCAACGGCCGACCGGTTTCGCTTGGGTTTGAAGCGGTTTGGGCATGCGCCCAGTTGCTTGGGGTCGTACCCGGGTCAGTCAGACCCGGGTCCACTCAGGCGTTGATTTTGATCCTTTGACTATGACTTTTTTTTTGACATTTTGACTTTTAATTTGGATTTTTGATTTTGGTAATGGGTTGTAATTTTTGACCCCAACAAAGCGCCTCCCATCAATGAATGCACACTACACATATGCATCGTGTGCATGAAATTGATGGATCTTTTTCCGTGGTAGAGCATACTTTCGGAAGCATCGTTCCGAAGCAGAGCATAATTTTAGGAGTATCGTTCTGGGAGCATCTTTCCAAGGACGGAGCATAATTGCAGGAGCATCATTTCGAGAGCGGAACATCTTTCCGAGGGGTGGAGCATCTTTCCAAGGGCATCATTCTAAGGAGCGGAGCGTAATTCCGGAAACATCCTTTCAAAGCGGAGTATCATTCCGGAAGCATATTTCCAAAGCGGAACATCATTCCAGAAGTATCATTCTGGGGGAGCGGAGCGTAATTCCGGGAATATCTTTCTAAAGCAGAGAATCATTCTGGAAATATAATTCCAAAGCGGGGCATCATTCCAGGAGTATCATTTCGGGGGCGGAGCATAATTCTAGAAGTATCATTCCAAAGTGGAGCATCATTCCGGAAATATCTTTCCAGGGGCGGAGTATAATTCCAAGAGCATCATTCCAGGGGCATATTCTGAGATGAAACATGTTTCCGACGAGGTGGACATTCCGAACGAAGCATGGTTCCGATGCAGAGATTGATTTCGGGGCGAAGCATGATTTTGACGCGGGGGTATATTCTGAGACGAAGTATGGTTCCGACGCAGACGTAGATATTCTGAACGAAACATCGCTTCAATGTAGAGGTTGATTCCGGGATGAAGCATGATTCCGACACGGAGTATATTCTGAGGCGAAGTATGGTTCCGACGTAGAGGTAGATTCTGGGGCGAAGCATGATTCCGACTCGTAGGCATACAGTTGGTTGACTTATTTCGATTTGATTTGACTTGATTTGGGAGGTTCTTGTCCATTCCGTGAGACTTTTGAGCTTAGAAGTATTGTCGGGTGGGACTTTGATTTGATTCATTTGATTCTTGCCATGTTTGGCAGGACTTGAATTTGAGTGCACTACAAAGGGGGACTTGGATTTTGGATTTTGGTTTGGCATCAACACCGCTAACACTGGAGTATAGTGCCAGGAGCGACTCATCATTTTCTGTTGAGAGATTTAGGAATTTGAATTTTTGGTTGACATCATTATCGCTTGTTGGCTATAGTGCCCTCAAGGCAATTATCATAGTCGCGGACTTGTGATTATGATAATTGAGGCATGACCTATACCGATGAAACAGTCTTACTCAAGATGATAGTATGCTATCTGGTTTGTCTTTATCATCATATACATGTTGATAGAGCCCATAGGATTCTTGCTTGACTGCCAGCATTGTGATGGCGATCACATACGTGGGAGCTGGGGGTCTATAAGCACATCCTTAAATGTCCCTAGTCGTGGGAGTATCGAGACCGGGCATCGATACTCCAGTGTAGACTAGTGTATACTGATCGAGACCCCGACGAGGGGCGGTGGCCAGGTCTCACAAGCCATTGGTGTTGTTTGTTCACCTAAGATAGCATACAGGTGCTCATTGGGTTATGAGTACACTGGACGGACTCGCCGGGAACCTGCTAGTTGGTATTATACCTATTGTCAGATAGCAGTTCCCAGGTGACATGTGTACATGTTAGTCTGTCGACCTGAGGTCGTCATTTGTCTCGTGTGAGTTTCCACTGTGCTTTGATTACTACCCTACCACGGCTCAAAGGAGTCGTGCAAACAGGTTTTAGTTGGGTACAGTCCCGAGCCACATGGAGGCAGTGATCGGATCGTCGGGGATTCGTCTCTCCCGGTATTGGGGGTTGATGTCGCGTTGTGTACGGATGGCCATCACCATAAATCCGTGGCCACGGTGGACGAGAATTATCGATCCAGGATCGATAGTTTCTCAGGTGGTGATGGGTTTCATACCGACACTAAATATCGCGTTGTTGGGGGTCTGACTTTATCCACCTCCCTAAACTCGATATGCGATACTCTTAGACGAACAGACCGGACTGTGCGGATATTGTCACTGACATGCTCAGTAGGGGTTCAGGATGAGTTTGCTCGTCGGCCTCCCTTTCGCTCAATACCTGGGTAGCCGTTACGTACAGCTAGTGCCGCTGACGTGCTTGTGGTTAAATCCACTGCCAGCGTATTGACGAGTCTTTAGAGTCCCACACAGAGGGTTTCACGGTTCAGGCGATATGGTGTACATGAGGTATGTTGATACATACAGATGTTCGATTAAATATGTGCACTTGCTGCGCAGATTTTAATTGGACGGTTGATAATACTAGCGGTTTAGGATTAAGCCAGTTTATTAAATCAGGTTTTGATTTAATAATTTATATATACGTATTCTAGTATTATTGTTCACTATTCTTTTTCTCTCTCGGCTATTCGTATTTTGGTACGAATACGCGTATATGTATTTCGGTACATGTACCGGGAAGTATTCCGTATTTTATACGGAATAGCTTCTAGAAGTTTTGCCACCTCATTATTTGATTTTCCATTTATGGAAATTCATTTTGTTTAATGATGAGGTGGAGGTGTGAGGTGGCATTTGCATAGTGTTAAGCATGGTTTTTTTGCATGTAGCAAAGTATGGGTTGCACTTTGTTTATTGGTTAATTTGGTGAGATTTTTTGATGGGCATGAGAGGGGGGGGGGGTGGCCACAAGGAATGGGGGGCTCATTTTTCATTTGGTGGAATTTACATTTCTCACTACACTAGCTCACTCTCTCATGCTCACCAAAAGACTTAGCCATTTTTCCTTTGTTCTTCATGCAAAAGCCTCCTCACTCCATTCTTCTTCTATGGTTGCTCTCATGAGTATATGGGTTGAGAGAAAATTGTACTGACACTTTTATACACCCCCACTCTCCATAGCTAACGACTTTGGAGCGTTAGTTACCTCGTTTGTCGAGGTTGGAGCTTGCGCCATTTCCCTCGGGTGGATCATCGGAGATGGAGAAAGACCGGCAACCAAACATCATCAAAGGATCGCTAGGAGCTTGGAATGAAGACCGAAGGACTCGGATCATCTCGGTATAACGATTCTAACTCTTAGTTAGTTTTCTAGTTTAGGGTTTAAGGTCGATCCGGGATTCGGGTAGCGGTAGCGCCGGTTTCAGAAATTTTTGTTCCGCATTTTGGCCGCGTTTCGATAGCCGGGGCACTGCCGGGACCCTTCATCGCTAACACTAAAATATGGTTTCAGGAGCGAATCGTCATCTTGTTAGTGATATGTATGCCCTAGAGGCCATTACTGTACATACGATGTATATTGTAGTGGATGCTTGGACATATATATGGAGGACTTTCTTGGTCAAAATGATAGTATGCTATCTGGTTGCTCTTTATCTTAACATGTACTCTGATTGTCTCTATGTTACATGTTGATAAAGCCCTTAGGATGAATACTTGACTACCAGGACTATGATGCAGATCATACTAGTGGGGACAGTGTAGTTGCTAAGTATATCCTTCAATTGTTCCTAGTCGTAGGTGTATCGAGACAGGGCATCGATATACCAGAGTAGACTAGCGTATAGCTTCTCGACCCATGTAGATGGGCGATGGATGATCCCATATCCATTGGTGTTTGACATCAGAGACAGTATATGGGTGCTCAGTGGAGACTGGGTACACTGGACGGACTCGCCGAGAACTCCCAGATGGTATTATACCTTACGTCAGATGGCAGTTCTCTGGTGACACTGGTACAGGTTAGTCTGTAGACCCGAGATCGTCATAGAGTCTTGTGTGATTCCCACTGTGCTTTGATTTCCACCTTATCACGTTCAAGAGAACGTGCAAAACGGTGGCTTTTGGGTTCAGTCCTGAATCACATGGAGGCAATGAGCGATAGGAGGGGTTTCGTCTCTCTCAGTATTGGGAGTTGATGTTGCGCTGTGTTCGATTGGCTATAACTGGAAATCCCTGGCCAGGGTTGCTGAGATTTGCTGATAAGTGTTATCGGTAGTTTCTCGAAATGATATGGACCTCATATCGACACGACTTATCGGTTACTGGGGTCTGACGTTTACCACCCCTAAACTGGATATGCGACATATCAGACGAAGAGACCGGACTGTACGGGAGTGTTACTGATTGGATTCGCAGGAGAATGTACATGCTTGCTTGTTGATTTTCTGATCCCTCAATACCTGGGTAGCTGTTACGTTTAGCTGACCGCTTGCAGCTTGTGGGTGTTTGATATGATCATCACCTACTGCCGGCGTATTGACGATTCTTTAGAGTCCTACACAGAGGTTTTCTGGCTCAGGCAAAACGGAGTAGGAGCACATATGTGATATGTACGGGACCGAGAATAATATGATATGAGATACCGTATTCTATTCTCGCGATATGAGATATCGGCCGGATATATGTGATATAGCCGGGTCATCGGATCAAGTGTTGATTCGATGAATTGGTACATATTATATTAGTCGGTTATATGTATTATAACCGGGTTATCGGATCAAGTGTTGATTCGATAATTTAATGTATATTATATATGAGATATATTACATTACATTAACTAATATAAGCTCGCTTTATTGATTCATTTTCTCACGGGATAATACATTGATGTATATGTGATATATGTTAATTGTATTATTTTCTTTTATTACAAAATATATTATATATGTGATATATAATATTGTAATATGTTAGGCTTACAAATGCAACATTCTTTGTAGATGGGGTGCACGAATAGTCGGATTCTAGAGGGCAATGGGTCCGCATCTCATGGCGTTGGGACGGAGGGGACCTTACTCTAGAATTGGCGGGCTATTCTCTGCACACGTAGGGGGTATAGGTTGACCCAGGAGGGGTGCTCATGTTACCGGATTCCGTGAAGTGCCGGGTACGTTTTTGAAGGGGGCTGCCTCACTTCTGGTTTTGGCGGGTAACTTGCCGCGCTCGTAGGGGTCTAGGTTTCATTGCACAGGCTATCCACACGACAGGGAACGTCGGGTCTCACTTGCGGCTCAAGTGAAACCCGGGGCTCCAGATTATCCACCATTCTGTGATGTTTCTGTGATCATGCCTGGGACGAATGTTATATATATATATATACTAATAGATGTTGTATATATTTTCCACCCGTGCTAGCCCAGTCCCCGCTCTGTCGTTTGTTAAGTAACCTAACGGGTGATGACGGGACCCAGTGGCGAATGCAGATGGCATATACGTACATTTTATTTTCGTTCTTTTCTGGTGTGATTAATTGATGGGACTGCATAGATTCTTATCAATGCAAGGATAAAACAAACCTATATTTGATGTTTTTGGAACCAAGTTTTTAAAAACTGACATTACAAACGTACACTTTTGCTTTGCATCGTGGTATTCATTTGGAATATCCTGCACCTCATTCGACGAGGCAAGGGCCGAGATCCCTTCACGGGAGTGACCCCTTGGGTAAAAGTTTGCGTCAACGTAATAACTTTACTATAGTCGTTTCCTTTTGCTTTGCATCGTGGTATTCATTTGGAATATCCTGCACCTCATTCTACGGGGAAGAGCCGAGATCCCTTCACCGGGAGTGATCTCTTTAGCAAGAGTTTTCGCCACTATATATTTATAAAACAGCTTGGATTCCTTCAACGTGATCAAGTTCATTACGTTAAAGGTTTTTCGCCAAAAACCAGCCGTAGCCCTTCGTCATTTCCTATAAGTAGTACTTAGTATTCGTGCTGCGTTTGTTGACTGCGTCAAGGCGTAGTGTGCGGTAGCTGAGTGGTGCTTGTTTGTAGCATGGATATGTGATTGGTTAGGACAGTCGTACGGCCTTGTTGACTCCGTCAAGGGCTCGTGCTGGTGGGTTTAATGCAATCAAGATAATGACGGGTTGAACTTGACTAGGACTCTTTGATTTGTTGACTCCGTCAAGGTTACTTGGGTCCTAGGGGTAAAAATCACATCGGGAGTTTCAAACATACAGGAAACTTGCCAGGCTTGCGCATACCTTCTGGAGTGTGGTGACTTGAGTGGCTTTCATCAGGTTATCATGCGATGATAGTTGGATCCCGATTCCCACTGATGAGTAGGATTACTCCTCGGGTGATTCCGACTAATTCTCCTTTCAGGTTTGGAGGAGAATTCGAGGATACAGTGGGAGCCATCCAGATTAGATAAAGTGATTAACCATTCTGATCTAGGTTAGAGTGCACGCTGAGTGTTTCTTTTCTCTCTCTCTGGCTGCGACGATGACCCAACCTTTGACTAAAACTCATGAAACCAAGTTAACCGAACCTTCTTTAAAACACTTTGGCTTTTGGAATGTCACGGTGTCGCATACATCATTGCCACTTCTATATCGCCTTTGCTTTTCTCCAGAACACTTCGTATCACTGCGAGTATCCACTTTCATTGGATAAATCCATCGTATAGTTACATACGAACTCGAAAGAACTTTTTCGAGGATGGATTCAGGTTCTGGAGAGAATGAATGGGATTATTCGGTTGTCTTTTCCCTTTACCTTCTTTCAGGTTGTGAGGGCTCCTAGGATTAGGAGAGGGTACACCTATTAAGCTTATTGGATAGTCTTCCTCCAAACCTCAGGCTGGTGCCAAACGGTAGGGAAGGAAGAAAACCAACAAGCTTAACTGTGGTGTACAGAAGGTAATAAGTAAAGACATATAAAGGGATTGGAATAATGGCAAAGGAAATTGCGATCACCATCATTTACGACAAAACTAGGTATACCTCTGCCACTCCCACATCACCTTTGCTTTTCTCTAGAACACTCCGTATCACTACGGATATCCACTTCCATTGGATAAATTCATCGTATAGTTACATACGAACTCGAAGGAACTTTTTCGAGGATGGATTCTGGTTCTGGAGAGATTGAATATGATTATTCGGTTGTCTTTTATCTTTACCTTCTCTCAGGTTGCGAGGGCTCCTAGGATTAGGAGAGTACACTATTTCGCTTATTGGATAATCTTCTTCAAAACCTTAGGCTGGTGCTGAAGGGTAGGGAATGAAGAAAACCAATTAGCGTAAAGAAGGTGTACAGAAGGTAATAAGTAAAGACATAATAAAGAGATTGCAGTGAGGGCAGCTAAGTATATGGCACCTGTCATGATTCAGGATAATGGAAGAGGCGTTACTAGGTATACCAGTTAACCCTTTTGGAACATTTTCATGTTCAGTTTTACTGTGCGATGTTAATTAAAAACTATTTTCCCAATTGGAATCTAACTCCAGGGTATGTATTTACCAGATCAATTTCTCACATCTGCATGTTATTGCGGATGGTGAGTGGGAGTAAGATATTGGGAATTGGGTGATTAGATCCTCATTATATCGAAATTCGTAGTAATTGGTGATATTTGAGGAAATCATCTGGATTTTGCCGGATGACAAATATTTGGTTTTGAATATCCGTTGTTATGCGTCAATTTCAAACTGGTATAGCTGTACATTTATTTTATAAAGTGAGATATAACTTTTTGATATTGTGTCTATGACATTTACCTATATCAGTTGGTGATTAGGTAAGGTGCATTCAACAGCGGTGTAACTCTTCTTAACCAAAGTACAGTTTTTCAATCTACGACGCACAGAGTTTGAGTTATTGAACTCAGGGGACTTATACAAAGTATTGTATGTTGTCCAGTGTCCATTAAGACAAAGGGGTTGGTACTCGTACTATATTCTGTTTACTTGTGACTTCTCCAGTTCTGGACAAGTGTTTCGTTGAAATGCAAAGTCCAGATATTGAGAAGTTATAGGTATAAGAATAAAGTAGAGAACCATTTGTTAGAAGTATCAGGATTTTTCGAGGAAGTCGAAGATATATATACTTGTGTTTGGTATTCCGTTGATAGTAATGGTTTTGAGAACTTGCTTCTTTTTCGGGTTACTCATATATGGATGCACTCCTAGATGAGTAATGCTGATTGTTCTTTTTCCATTTGGTTGATATGCACTGGAGACAGTTGCATGATTTTGAATCTGGTTCCAATTAAATTAGTGCTTTTATTTCTATATCAGATATATATAGAATCAATTTATATCTTAACGATGATAAGGTATAGGGAGTTGTCCGGCTGATGCTTAAAACCAGAATCCGGATAAATTCTAGGCACGTTTCAGTAATGGCTGTTTGTGGGTTATCCCGGGCTTTGACGAGGGTTAACTTTCTACCATTAGGAAGATCAATATTTATATTGTTCTTGACTCGCCACAGTTTTAATAAAATGGATTTTTTCAGAAAACAGAAGTGGGAGTATGGTAGAACTGGAAGTGATTCCAGAACCACAAACGATTCCTGAAGATTTAATAGAACCTGAGGATTCAATTGGTTTCGACATTCCATTAACCACTCCGCAGATTTGGTGGGTAACCTCAGGCACCCGAGAGGTACTTCGGTCTTCTCAAAGACGGTGACCGGGAGGTTCTTGTTTACCCAGACATGCCATTGCTGCTGTTCTAGACTATAAGACCCGGCAGGAGGATGAGTATAGCGTCATTCTAAACTTGCTTTAGAAGTGCATGTGTATATGACTCTGCCAGAGGGTTGTTGTAGTCAGTGGGAGCAGCGGAAGCATAGTGGGCAAGTAGCTTATGTCTATTTATAGACTAAAGCAGGTATAGCGGAAATAGATCATCTAATTTTGATGTGACAGTCATAGGTTTTTGACTTCATCAGAATAGGAGATGGATCTGCTAAGAAGGTAGTAGGAAGTGATGTCTATGTATTGAAATGACATGCACTTGATAGGAAGAGATATTCCTATACTACGATCGGTTGTACTATGGTTGTCACAAAGTTGTTTCTCCACACAGGATATGGATATAATATCAGGTTTTCTGGTTACTGGATCTATGTTTTTAGATCTAGATTTGGGAAGTATCCCAATTTGGGTACTTTGACATTATTTTAGAATGGACGACTCCTGGTATGGTGGTGTACCTGCAGGTGATGGAGTCACCCTCTCTAAAGGTGTCTTACAGACTAAAGGGGAGAGAGATCTGCATGATTAGCATATCACTTGCTTAGAAAATTGAGTTAATCATGATATGTCTAGTGCCACACCAGATATTGCTTTTGCACTAGATGCAATAAGCAGATATATTAATCCAATCCTGGAGAAATATTGGGAAGCAGTTATTGAACATAAATGGATGTTCTAGGGATATGATAACGGCAGCCTCCTTCAGGAGACGGTTGTCATTTCAGGCTTCCAAGGTGACCTGGATGACAGAGTGACTGTCAGAGTTATAGTTTTTCCCTCTTTTGAAGGATGGTATGTTGGACAGATAGTCCAAGCGGATACTGAGGAAGGCATGGCGCATGTTACTGATTAAATTCAGTGGATGATACAGTCTTGGAGGTTTGCTGGATTTGGAGTTCTTTTGTGAACTGGGTCCCATCAGATATCCAGACAAATTCTAAGACAAGTATTGCTCATTTCGGGAGATAGTTTTCTCCGCGAAGTTGAGATTAAGAGAGATACAAAAAGAAACATTAGAGCGGATCCACTCACTGAGGCTATTTCTAGAACGCAATCATTTTCGCAAACAGACTTTGCGAAACTGATTAGTAGAGAAGTTAGGTGTTCGGTATCACACGGGCTGTGAGTATGCGACATCGCAATAATTGGCCTTAAGTGCAAGTGGGAGATTGTTGGCTATAGTGCCCTCAAGGCAATTATCATAGTTGCGGACTTGTGATTATGATGATTGAGGCAGGACCTATACCGATGAAACAGTCTTACTCAAGATGATAGTATGCTATCTGGTTTGTCTTTATCATCATATACATGTTGATAGAGCCCATAGGATTCTTGCTTGACTGCCAGCATTGTGATGGCGATCACATAAGTGGGAGCTGGGGGTCTATAAGCACATCCTTAAATGTCCCTAGTCGTGGGAGTATCGAGACCGGGCATCGATACTCCAGTGTAGACTAGTGTATACTGATCGAGACCCCGACGAGGGGCGGTGGCCAGGTCTCACAAGCCATTGGTGTTAGTTTGTTCACCTAAGATAGTATACAGGTGGTCATTGGGTTATGAGTACACTGGACGGACTTGCCGGGAACTTGCTAGTTGGTATTATACCTATTGTCAGATAGCAGTTCTCAGGTGACATGTGTACAGGTTAGTCTGTCGATCTGAGGTCGTCATTTGTATCGTGTGAGTTCCCACTGTGCTTTGATTACTACTCTACCATGGCTCAAAGGAGTCGTGCAAACAGGTTTTAGTTGGGTACAGTCCCGAGCCACATGGAGGCAGTGATCGGATCGTCGGGGATTCGTCTCTCCCGGTATTGGGGGTTGATGTCGCGTTGTGTACGGATGGCCATCACCATAAATCCGTAGCCACGGTGGACGAGAATTATCGATCCAGGATCGATAGTTTCTCAGGTGGTGATGGGTTTTATACCGACACTAAATATCGCGTTGTTGGGGGTCTGACTTTATCCACCCCCTAGACTCGATATGCGATACTCTTAGACGAACAGACCGGACTGTGCGGATATTGTCACTGACAGGCTCAGTAGGGTTTCAGGATGAGTTTGCTCGTCGTCCTCCCTTTCGCTCAATACCTGAGTAGCCATTACGTACAGCTAGTGCCGTTGGCGTGCTTGTGGTTAAACCCACTGCCAGCGTATTGACGAGTCTTTAGAGTCCCACACAGAGGGTTTTCACGGTTCAGGCGATATGGTGTATATGAGGTATGTTGATACATACAGATGTTCGATTAAATATGTGCACTTGCTGCGCAGACTTTAATTGGACGTTTGATAATACTAGCGGCTTAGGATTAAGCCAGTTTATTAAATCAGGTTTTGATTTAATAATTTATATATACGTATTCTAGTATTATTGTTCACTATTCGTTTTCTCTCTCGGCTATTCGTATTTTGGTACGAATACACGTATATGTATTTCGGTACATGTACCGTGAAGTATTCCGTATTTTATACGAAATAGCTTCTAGAAGTTTTGCCACCTCATTATTTGATTTTCCATTTATGGAAATTCATTTTGTTTAATGATGAGGTGGAGGTGTGAGGTGGCATTTGCATAGTGTTAAGCATGGTTTTTTTGCATGTAGCAAAGTATGGGTTGCACTTTGTTTATTGGTTAATTTGGTGAGATTTTTTGATGGGCATGAGAGGGGGGGGGGGGAGGGGTCGGCGGCCACAAAGAATGGGGGGCTCATTTTTCATTTGGTGGAATTTACATTTCTCACTACACTAGCTCACTCTCTTATGCTCACCAAAAGACTTAGCCATTTTTCCTTTGTTCTTCATGCAACAGCTCCCTAACCTAATGCGGCCGGACCACAGGGTCCTCACTCCATTCTTCTTCTATGGTTGCTCTCATGAGTATATGGGTTGAGAGAAAATTGTACTGACACTTTCATACACCCCCACTCTCCATAGCTAGCGACTTTGGAGTGTCGGTTACCTCGTTTGTCGAGATTGGAGCTTGCGCCGTTTCCCTCGGGTGGATCATCGGAGATGGAGGAAGACCGGCAACTAAATATCATCAAAGGATCGCTAGGAGCTTGGAATGAAGACCGAAGGACTCGGATCATGTCGGTATAACGATTCTAACTCTTAGTTAGTTTTCTAGTTTAGGGTTTAAGGTCGATCCGGGATTCGGGTAGCGGTAGCGCCGGTTTCAGAAATTTTTGTTCCGCATTTTGGCCGCGTTTCGACGGCCGGGGCGCTGCCGGGACCCTTCATCGCTAACACTGAAATATGGTTTCAGGAGCGAATCGTCATCTTGTTAGTGATATGTATGCCCTAGAGGCCATTACTGTACATACGATGTATATTGTAGTGGATGCTTGGACATATATATGGAGGACTTTCTTGGTCAACATGATAGTATGCTATCTGGTTGCTCTTTATCTTAACATGTACTCTGATTGTCTCTATGTTACATGTTGATAAAGCCCTTAGGATGGGTACTTGACTACCAGGACTATGATGCAGATCATACTAGTGGGGACAGTGTAGTCGCTAAGTATATCTTTCAATTGTTCCTAGTCGTAGGTGTATCGAGACAGGGTATCGATATACCAGAGTAGACTAGCGTATAGCTTCTCGACCCATGTAGATGGGCGTTGGATGATCTCATATCCATTGGTGTTTGACATCAGAGACAGTATACGGGTGCTCAGTGGAGACTGGGTACACTGGACGGACTCGCCGAGAACTCCCAGATGGTATTATACCTTACGTCAGATGGCAGTTCTCTGGTGACACTGGTACAGGTTAGTCTGTAGACCCGAGATCGTCATAGAGTCTTGTGTGATTCCCACTGTGCTTTTATTTCCACCTTACCACGTTCAAGAGAACGTGCAAAACGGTGGCTTTTGGGTACAGTCCCGAATCACATGGAGGCAATGAGCGATAGGAGGGGTTTCGTCTCTCCCGGTATTGGGAGTTGATGTTGCGCTGTGTTCGATTGGCTATAACTGGAAATCCCTGGCCAGGGTTGCTGAGATTTGCTGATAAGTGTTATCAGTAGTTTCTCGAACTATTATGGACCTCATATCGACACGACTTATCGGTTACTGGGGTCTGACGTTTACCACCCCTAAACTGGATATGCGACATATCAGACGAAGAGACCAGACTGTACGGGAGTGTTACTGATTGGATTCGCAGGAGAATGTACAGGCTTGCTTGTTGATCTTCTGATCACTCAATACCTGGGTAGCTGTTACGTTTAGCTGACCGCTTGCAGCTTGTGGGTGTTTGTTATGATCATCACCTACTGCCGGCGTATTGACGATTTTTTAGAGTCCTACATAGAGGTTTCCTGGCTCAGGCAAAACGGAGTAGGAGCACATATGTGATATGTGCGGGACCGAGAATAATATGATATGAGATACCGTATTCTATTCTCGCGATATGAGATATCGGCCGGGTATATGTGATATAGCCGGGTCATCGGATCAAGTGTTGATTCGATGAATTGGTACATATTATATTAGTCGGTTATATGTATTATAACCGCGTTATCGGATCAAGTGTTGATTCGATAATTTAATGTATATTATATATGAGATATATTACATTACATTAACTAATATAAGCTCGCTTTATTGATTCATTTTCTCACGGGATAATACATCGATGTATATGTGATATATGTTAATTGTATAATTTTCTTTTGTTACAAAATATATTGTATATGCGATATATAATATTGTAACATGTTAGGATTAAAAATGCAACATTCTTTGTAGAGTTTAAACATGGTTAGGGTTTGGATTAGGGTTAAGCTTGGATGAAGCTTCCATGAAGCTTCATGAAGCTTTGACTTTTGTCACTTGCTTTGATTTTTTGTGTAGATATTTCTTAACCCAACCCAAACCCTTGTCACGACCCGAAAGTACGGAACGTGACCGACACTTAGATTACGAAGCGTCTAGAGGCGCAACGTAAGCTAAGTAAGCCGAAGCCCAGAAATCTAAACCATAAAAGAAGAAGAAGTAAAGGAAACATGTAGAAAACAAGTTTAAAAGCAATATCCAATTTTCTCAAAAATTTCAGCAAAGTCTCCTTTGTAAAAACTGGCCCCAAACGGGTACAAACAAGAATAATATATATACAAACAATAAAAAGCATCCCCAAACGGGAGCTAGCTCTACGCCAAAAGGCAGAAACAACCACATCAATGCACAATAGTATACAACGCCAAAGGGTGAGTCTCAAAACTCAAAAGAAAACAAAACCACCAGATATCATAATAATACAAGCGCGACTCTAAGGTCGAAATAAACAACTGATCCAGTAAACTATCAAGTAATACAAGTTTGGTTGATGGAGTTTTCTAGATACAAATGAAATAATAAAAGTACAATGGCGGTTCAGATACAAGTGAACCAACCTACCGTGCAAATCACCCTGAATGAAAAGATGTGCCAGCAAGCTGCCAAGAAAACCTGTACATCGAACCTGTAGTAAAATTTGGCACAACGGGGGTGAGTTGCCAACTCGTGAGTAGAAGATATCTGCGAAAAGAAATCGAATGCACGACGCTATCCTAGGTCATAATAATACACTACTATATCCTAATCATCTAGTAATAGCAGGGTAATACTACGTGTAAATGAAAATACTCCGTGCTCGTGTCAGTGCCTCAAGTAATAATATGTCGTGTGAATGAATATGCATGCACTATGAATGTAAAACAATCAATCCTGAAATCTAGATATATCTATATAAAGAAAATCTTTAACTTTATCATGGTAAATTTGTATAGAAATCTGAAATATCATCGATGAAATCCATGGAAATCCGTGTCAAGCATCGACACAAAACATGTAAATCTCAAGTCTCAATACCTCATAGTCTCAATATCTCTGGCTCTGTCAGTCCGGATCGGCCTATATCATCAAATCTCACGACAACGGTCGGTATCCTCCGGATATCCGCCGCGCCAGACATCACCGGTAGGTAGTCCTTCCCCTGCCAGGCTCATCGTCTACAACTCGATCTTCTTGCCCCGGGGTACCATACCGGGCCCACCATGTACCCGAGACGGTTCATCCACTCCTCGAATCGGGTCTCGAAATCCAAAAGAAAACATGAAATCTCATGGTGGACGACACATACATCACGAGAAAACCGCATCTTATGTTTTAAAAAGAGAGGAGGAGAGAGAGAGAAGTTTGTATATATTCTTGCGGTTTTCCCCAAAAATCCAGAAATCTCATAGAAATCCAAAATCCCAAAATCATGAGTAAGTATATGATAAGTGTCGGCATATGCCCCATAATACTGCATGATAACATGAAAATGCGAATGCATGAAATGTCTAAGAAATAAATACCATATCTATACTAACACCAGTGAGTAATCACAATATTATATCGATCTAGCTGTTAGCTGATTGTATCAATAAAAGATAATATGATCTAAAGTGTACGTGACATAGCAATTACCGATGATGATGTGTGTGAGCCGGAAAATAAGTGTCCGTGGAATATGCGCATCATCGGTAATGGTGCTGGTGTCCTAACAGGCAAAGATTTATTCTGCTTATAGAAACATATGAATGAACATGGACCATTATGATTACGGTATGAATATAAAGACGGATGTGTAATAACCACTCATCTGTGATATACAAGTATAACTACAACTATATGACTCGAGCCTAAACTAGTGTCCATCTAACCTCCTAAGGAACTAAACCTAAGAAACTAGTCAATAAGAAATAAGAGTCCACCTAAGGTCTGAATCCATATCTCTAATAGTCGGCGATCCAGCCTCAATAGCGTCACGTACGTAGTACGGCTTCCTCGAATCAAGGGTGCGGATCAATCATCATATCTATGCCTCGTACGGTAAAATCCATCGTACGACATCCCAATATCGGGGTACGGGTCAAGTATCACCTACGTGTCTCATCATTCGTATAATATCATCATCAACTCATGTCAAGATCAAGGTGCTATACTGTAATCGCATACATCAATCATATATCATTGTCAGCATAAATATACATCGTTAATTTATCCTCAGAAATATCATGTCATATGTATTATATTGTGATTAAGTCACACTTAGATCATATCGTAATCAAGTCACACCTATATGATATCGTAATCAAGTCACACATATATGATATCGAAATCAAGTCACACCTATATGATGTCGTAATCAAGTCACACCTATATGATATCATATCAGAATTTCAGGCACAAGTTACGGTCCGGGTTTTATTTTAGAGTCCCATATACTTCAATATCATCACCACCCTTTATTATTGTTCAAGTATACAAACCCATTATCTCATTTTCTAATGATCCGCTAACATCATAACACGACTGTATAGCCAAGAATCACGGCATCAGCCCAGTTATATTGTTTCATCCCCGTGTATCATATCACATCCTTGTATCACATATACGTATTGCGTATATATATATATATACCTACACCTAGTCCTATATATATATATATACATACACGTATACACCACGTCGAGTCTCAGTGTGTGCGCGCGTGTGTATCTACCTAAAACCTACGAATCTCTTCCAAGGTATTCATCCTCTGGTATGGTCTTTCTAAATCAGTCTAGTTCAACCTAGGGTCATTACTAGGGTCCTACTCATCAAGAATCTAAGGTCACGTCTGGCTTCCTAATGACAATAAGTACTATCCCTATTCTACGTTTGCGGGGGTGCTAAACGCCATCCATCCGACTTTCCCCCGTAGATATACATCTACTCACCTGGTCCTTGTCTGCCGAAAATGATGTCGCCATCCTCTTCTTCATCGCCCGCAGTCCACGTGAGGGGTACCTCCACAACATGAGATCCAAACATGAAAATAAGCCTCCAAAATGAATGATTTCCATGTCCAAAATCCATGCAAAGATGAGCAAAGAATAGAGGGTAAGAATTTATTAGGATTTTGTGGATTTTTGATGAATTTTGATGATTTTTAATGCAAAAATGATGGGGGGAAATTTTTGGGGCTGCCCATGGAGGTGAGGCCGGACATGAGGTGAGGAAAAGAGAGGAGAGTGAGAAAAGGTGAAGAAAAGTGTAGAAGGTTTCACAAAAATATCATACAATTAAGTCTTTTCATGAATTTATTTAAAAATTCTTTATTTTCTTCACTCCATTTGACCTAGAATGGTCTAGAACCATTGTAAAATTTTGAAAATAAATTTTGCATGAAACACACTTGATTCTAAGATGCAATGGTTCATTTTTGCAAATTTAACCCATTCAAATTTGTAATTTACACTAATTTAGTGTAAAAATAAAGCTTATGTTAATATTTAAAATAATTAATTTAAGAAAAATATTTAATTAAACCAAAAATTTATAAGTGGCTAAATAAACACCATTTACTAGTAATAACATAATTAAAATAGGTATTTTTAAATTTATAGTGAAAAATAATTACGGTTTAGTTTTATGAAAACTACGTTTTACTTTACCGAAAATTATAAAATTCACTTAAACGATTTTATTTATTTAATTAATTATTTAATTATTTTTAAAATGTTACAACCCTTTACCCTAGTTTATTCTCTACAAGGGTTAAGCCTTCATGCTTAACTCATGGTTGATTTGTAACCACAATAATAATTCATTATTCATCACAAAAGGATTTGCTTCATCTTCTTCTTCTTTCTTCTTGGATGAAAACCTTTACTAGGTTTTTGATAAGTGATGATAATGAGTGAGAAAATGAAAACAAAAGAGAGCAAAATTCCTACTTCATCATCCTCATCTATTCTAGCCACTTAGATTAGGGTGTTTGCTTTACTAATACTTGATTAGTGAAACAAGAGCTTGGGTTTGAGATTCTTCAAGATAGATCATCTTGGATTAGAGAAGTCTTCAAGCAAGGTGCATCATTCTCTTCATGGAGACTCTCGAGAGTCGGAGTTCATGATGATCGCAGCGAAGGGACCTCAACACGGAGCTTATGAAGTGAATGCACGGACTACAAAGGTTGTAATCCCTATCTCTTTACTTCTTTGTATGTGATACAAACTTGTTACCCTGGAAATTCTAGCATGATTCATGGTTTGCTTATTTTGCACCTCTCTAAATTTTAAAGTGGCATGTGTGATGCTACCAAATCCTAGACTAGGTGCAAGGGAAGCCCAACACATCTGTCATTAGGGATTTGGGGATTTGGATTTTGGTTGGCGTCATCATTCCTGCACTAGAATATGGTACCAGAAGCAACTCATCATTCACCTTGGTAGAACTGGGAATTTGGGTTTTGGGTCGATATCAGCACCGCTAACACTGAAGCATAGTGTCAGGAGCGACTCATCATTTGCCGTTCCCCGTTGGGGGGGCGATGGCTTAGGAAACAGGTTTAGGTCCCCGTCATGTAAGGCTTTTCAATTTTATGAGTCGTAAAGGTATTATAAGAGTATTTTCTCCCTACGAGTCGAGAGGATCTCGTAGGTGTACTTTGTCTTTAGGAGTCGTGAGGGCCCCCAAGTGTGATTTTACCTTGTGAGTCGTATGGATCCCACAAAGATATGTTTTTCTTACGAGTCAAGAATATCTCGTAAGCGTTGTTCTCCTCATATATCGTGAGGACACATGAGTGGGTCTTCTCCTTATTGATAGCTTGGTTTGCCAACGGATGATGTTTTGGCCGCCATTTTATTACAAGTAGCTCATGGATCACGGTGAGACTTGGGAGTGATTTAACTTATTTATGCCCGTGGATTGTATACGGCGCGCGCGAAGCGTCGGACCCGTAGGGCAGTATAGTGGAACTTGGTGAGGCCGGGGATTGTTTGTACCCGTGAATTGTATACGGTAGTCAATTTGGGGACTGGCCGTAGGGCAGGAGGATTTAGAGATTTGGATTTTGGTTTGGCGTCAGCATCGCTACACCAGAATATGGTGCCAGGAGTGGCTCATCATTCGTCGTTTTATTTTTCAATGAGTTTGCACCCTTGCGTGTTTTCACAAGCTCGCGGGTAGTCTCGTTGTTTTTACTCACGAAACCTTTTCAGATTTTCATGCCCCTTTCGCTTGTGGACCGATCCTTTATTCCTTTTCTTTTTCTTATTCTTCTCCTTTTTATTCTTTTTTTATTTCCCAGTTTAACGACGTAGGGGTCAATTATTCCCAGTTTAACGATTTAGGGGTCAAAGCTGTACTTGGTCTTTAAGACTCTTGGATTTTGATTTTGATGGACTCGAATCGAAGGCCGGGACAATAGGCCTTATTTGATTCCAGGCTTTTTCTGAAGCAATTTCAACAACTTCTCGGTCTTCTTGGATATGAATACGTTCCATGGAGGTTGCGACAGATCGACATCATTTCCTGGAGTGGATGGTTGAGCCATTTGGTCCCAGAAGGCTTCGGCTTTTGTCTGTATGAAGTTGGCAGTCACGGTTTGATTGTTCATTAACACGCCTTTAGACAGTTCAATTTCTTGTGCCTTGTACTTTTTCTCGACCCAATCCTTGAAAACGTAGCAATCTTTGATTGTATGACTCACTACTCTGTGGTATAGGCAATACATGGGATTGTTGGTCATTTTTACTTCATGAGGCCTCTTTGACTCTGACGGTTGTAGACCGTTGTTCACGGCGTCCTTGAATATTTTATGTAGTTTATCCCTTCTGAAAGAGTAGATCTTATCCTTTTTCTCTTCTAGATTCGATCCTTCTCCTTCTAGCACTGGATTTCGAGGCCGGTCAATTTTTGCTTTGCCCGTTCCTTGCTTGTTGAAAGAATCGGTACTGTTGGAACTTTCGACTTTGCGGTTATCGACCCTCCGGTTCTTCCAGGGTTCGTTGTTAACTTGGATGTCCGGAGTGAACTCGTGTTCTGAGCGTTCCAATATTTGAACCTTCTTGGTCAACTCTTGGAATGTGTTGAGGCCCGTTGTGCATAGAAAAAGATTTATCCAGTTGTCGAGATTTTCTATAAGAAGGCTGACGGGTAGGTCTTGATCTAATGGCGATTCACACTTGACGGAGAGACTGCGCCATCGGACTGTAAAATCCGTTTTGCTTTCGTTGTTTTTTTGGCTTGGTCCTTACAAGGTCGGCAATGGTGATTTTATCGCTGACACTCATGAACCTTTGCTTGAACAGGGATTCCATTTGAGCGAATGTCGTGAGAGTTATCCGGTATGCTTGCATACCAATCGAAAGTAACATCGGTCAAGCTGTTAAGAAACTGCCGGAGGAGAAGTGCATCATTGCTTATTGGTGCAATTTATTGCACATTTTTATATCACATTTATCGTTTGCATTTCATATTTTATGCTATTTTTGGTGTTCTTGTCATTAAATACAGATTACAGGACTTAATTGAAAAAAACCGGAAAAGTGCATTAAAGTGAAGATCATGTGCGTGGAATGAATTTCATGGAGATAATCAAAAAAACCGAAGAGCAATTATCACAATTGAAACAAACTTTGGAAATTTCAACACAAAATAATAGAAGACGCAACAAATTGCTTACGTGCGTGCAATAAAAATCAATCGGAGCTAAATCAAAAGTTGAGAACAAATTAGTAATTTTGGAACAAACTTTGGAAATCCCGAGATCAAATCACAGAAGATGAAAAAACCAGAATATCAAATCTTTCAAAATTTAGGCCGATTTCACCGTAATATCAAAAAGAGCCGAAATTTTAGAAGCAATGAAGTGGAGATTTTTTCCAGTATTTTGTATTTTCTGGTTATTTTGTAAAGTTCTTTTCTATTTTTCAAAACTATATCGAAGTACTATATAAACTCCTGTATAGATTAGAGTTTCATTATCTCTTCCATAGCATTTAAATCTAGGGGATTTCAAAGAGAAGAGATCAAATCATTTGTAAGTTCTCTTATGATCATTAATAAAGATTTAGTTTTTATTTATATCATGAGTAACTAATTATTTTTCTAGGGCTTTTTATTTTCTTTCATTTATGGTTGGATATTTTATCTCTTCTTATTCTTGTGCTTGATGATGAATTTATTTTAATTTCTTTCTCTTGAGTTTTCATCATATGAACTAAATTTTAATAACGATAATTGCTAATTTGAATGGATCTAAGGATAGCTGATGCGCCTAAAAACTAATTAGGATAATGAAGATTTGACAAACTAGAACCCTAATTAGGGACGATAAAGATATGGTTTTGATTAAAATAAATTCAACGCAGGTCATTATTTTTAATAACCTAGAACTAAGTTTTTAATATGCTATCTAGATGATCTTTTATAATTGATAGGCTATTGTTAATTATGTTAATATAACCTATGCTTTTATTTAAAGTAATAGAAAATATATTAGAAATAGATAAAGAAAAGAAGTAGTTTTTTTCTAAACCAACTATAGAAAGATAACAATATAGAAACCCTAAATTCCTCTCTTTATAAAAACCCACCTTTCTTTTAAATTGCTTTTAATATTTACACTTTTTAATTCTTAACTAAGTAGTTCTTAATTCAACTATCTCTTTTTAAGCTTTCAATTAAATTAGTTAAATACACCTCTCTGTGGATCGACCCGTAAACGTATTGCTACAACAGTCATGCGCTTGCTGTATTTAATTTATAACGAACAAGTTTTTGGTGCCATTGTCGAGAAGGTGTAGTTTAATTACTTTTAAATTCAAGTTTTAGTTTTTTATTTAGGTTAAATTAGATTTATTTTATTAGATTTGATTTTGCTAATTCTCTGTGTCTAATTTCAGGAATTGAGACAAAATTCCAGGAAGAGAAGACCGAGATGAGCAGGAGGCAATTTGGCGATTTCACCCAGCTTCAAAAATTTCGGCCGAAACCCTCATTAAACAATAATAGGCTGAAAATTTTAGGCTTTTTCCAAAACTTTTTGTTGCAGTTTTTTTTCAATTCTCACACATATTCTGGAACTTTGTTTCATTGTTGATAAAAGTGCCAAGCTTGTAGTAGAATCGAGTCCAATCTCTTGACTTTAGGTACGATCTCGTTCTTCCCTAAATGTTTTTATTCCACCTAACAGTTTTTGTAGATTTCTTTGCGTCGCATAAAAAAAATTTAGTTTTAATTTTTTTGTTTTAGATTTTTTGTGATTTTATTTTGCATATTTAAAAAGATTCTAAGGGGCAACAACCTCAATCAAGAGGTGGGGATTTCATCACCCTTCCTAGGCCCCAAAAATCATGACCAAGCATCCGCATTCACCCCCATTAATTAAAAAATAACTAGACTCAGCCCATTAAGGACATTCACGCTCGATTAGGATAAGAGAGGATTGTGGGTAATTTATTGCTGATCTTTGTTTGCTTTGTGGTGATTAAGGCAAGTGTGACTAAGACAAGTGGTTTATTTAATTAGGCCCGCTATTTCGGTGATTCGTATAGTGGATATCTCCCACTTACATGGCACTTATCTGGCTACAAGACTTACAAGGAGGTAAGAGAGGATTTAATCCTACAATTTTTCCCTTCGAAGTCTAGGAGCGAATCTAATAACTTGACCTAGATGACCTTATATCTAAGATTGTTTGTGCATTTTTGCTTGTGGTTTGTTAGAATCCCTAATTCATATTAGTTTTGCATAAAAAAAACCATAAAAAGAATATAACTTATATTCTTTTTCTCACGTTGTATGCACGTGTGGGATCGAGATGAAACACATAGATTGACTCATCTTTATTTAGTAGATCCTATGCTGAGATTGTCCCCGCTACACCTACCCTACATGATAGATGCTATCCTGTATGCACATCTTTACCATCTTGCATAGTCTTACCGCTTACTGTCGGTGATTATGAAATTAAATCTGTTTTCATAAACTTGCTTCTTAAATTCCACGGTCTTGAATCAAAAGACGCTTATGTCTTTATAAGGAAATTTGCGGATTTATGCTAATTGTTCAAATTAAAGCAGTTAAATCAAAATATGGTAAAACTTAGACTAATACTATTTGCCCTCAGTGATAAAGCTAAGTATTGGCTTTACAGTGTACCGGCCAACACTATTCGCACATGGGAGGAGTTCAAAAAAGTTTTCTTGTACCGACTCTGAAATCCATGTACAAATGTAATTTGTTCAAATGTATAGAAAGGGTATTTCAGCCTGTTTAAGAGTTATAAGTTAATATTATTTAATAAAAGTAAGAACAAGCTTGTAGCTCACTAGTTAAGATTCTCTGTTGCTGTGCCATAGCCTGCGTATTTGAATCTCATTAGTCCCAATTATTTTATAATTTTTCTTTTTAAACTTTTCGGAAGCCCAAGAGTTGTACGTGTAATACAAGGAGAATCGAAAAGTTTCAGAGAAATCAAACAGGATAAATGAGGTTTTAATTACGAGTTTAATACATACCCAAAGTCTCGAGACACATGGCAAAATTTCGACCGCCGAAATTATCCTAAAAACTGCCACCGGCGGTTGGATTTGATCCAATCGTCTCCGTGCTAGCCCCATGCAACCCTCTGACTCCCCACTACTCTATTCTATTGTTTGTTTTCTCTGATTTCAACCAGAGACTTCACAACCTTTCAATTCCTCCATTAACACCATTTAATCTCTTTTTAATTCATTTTTTAATTCACACACTCTCTTCTTTTAACCCTATAAATACCACCCTATTCCTTAACTCTCCCCTATTATGAAAATCTAGCAAAATTCTCTAAAATTTCTAAGTTCAAGAAAGGGTGAAAACTAGTCAAATGGAGTTAGCTTGAGCTAAGTTCGTTTGTGAAGACCAGAGTCTTCCTCGACGCTACCAAGATCCACAAAGACCCTCTCTCTTTTTCCTCCCTTCTCAACGCTCCAAAACCCATAAGTCTCTCTTGCTTTCTTTCATTTTGACTCAAACCGCCTTCCAAAAGAATATCGACAAGTGGAGTTAGCATTTTTTATAATTTCCTTTAAATAATTTTTAGTACAATTATCATGCTAAAGAAATTACACTAATCCTTTGACAACAATCTTAAGCTGATGTTCATCCAATTAATTTTTAATGTGTTTAGATTCCATGTTAAATAAAACGTATAATTGAACCTTTTCATATAAATACCATAAACATTAAAAGTAACCTTTTTATCGAAATCTAGAAATTTATATCTATAAGAAATTTACGGGGTAACGACCTACCCCATCACATACACTATAGTTTTATAGCACGATATTTTAGATACATGTTTAATTTGAATAATACAATTTTCATTAAGATACCTTTACTTTTACAAAATGCTTTTTAATCGATATTTTTAAATCCTTTACAATTACGCCTCTATAACCCTTTTAGAGGAACCCATTTATGGATGGTACGGGTTATCGCACGTCCTTGAGATAGTAGAGCGGGTTACAGAACTCCTTACGGAGAATTTGGTCTCGAAAGGAACTAAAAATACGATTTTTAAAGAATAAAATATTTTAACAAATTAAATCATTTGAAAATTTTCATAAATCATAAATCCGTATTTTTCTATGAAAAATAATTTTTGAAAAATATATTATTAAAATGAAAATTAAAATTACATAAAAATACTACCAAGTTTCCAAAAGTACAGTTTTCACAAAAATAGCACAAACTTTTAAAAGCTAGGTTTCATCGCTAAAATACCACTAAAATTAAAATACATTTTTATAAAACTCTTAATATTATAAATCACCCTATAGCTTTATTGTTAAAACAATATTATCACATTTTTCATAAAACCCGCTTGAGAAATGCAGACAATGTAAATACAATATAAACAATAAGAATAAATTTTTAAGGACCCTATATTAATATAGGTTTAAGCGGTATCATTTTTCTTGAGCCCCAGGGATCCAGAGAAAATGAGTGCTTGCCTATTCAGGTTAGACAATACTGTAAATTAACGGAGTTATCAATGGCAACTGTCTTAGAAAAAGACATAAATCCCGCCGTCTATATGCAGCGGTTGTCTGATTATTCCCAAACATAAAAACTTTAAAAGTTAAATCCATTCATAAGATATTGACTATACCCTGAATACAAATTCAAACTCAAACTCGAATCCAGCTGAAATCCAAACTTAAACACTTGATCTTAAACTTGAATACTTGATCTTGAACTTGGACATTTGAACTTGAACTTGAATACCCAAACTTGAACTTGAATAATTGATTTGACTTGACCGAACCATGAATATAACTTAACATGAACTTGACATGAATACCTGATTACAACTTGAACATGAACTTGTACTCTTTATATTCATGGATTTAGCCAAGACCTGTAAACTTGAACTATACACTACAATACGCGGGGATAAGGGGTATATTGGTACAGAATGTATATCGTGGTATGAGAAGTCGCTTTAAAAGACACCTACATGAATTCATGTGCCGTTGTCCCATGGGCTATGACGGGGCCTTGTACCACATGTTATCTTAGTCCACGGGGTAAGTTGGAATCCTCTTGTATATATGAATACCTTCTGTTTCCCCCAATCAGAGCAAAGCTCTGTTCAAATTCCAAGACGGGAAATGAAGCAACGCTTCTGTTTCCCCCAATCAGAGCAAAGCTTCTGTTTTAAAAATTCAAATAATAAAGGAAGCAACGCTTCAGTTGCGCTGCGCTCTGCGTGTCAGCGCAGTTGCGCTACGCTCTGTGCTGCGCGACACGTGTCAAGCGCAGGTGCGCTTGCGTCAACTGTGCCAGAATTTAAACAATAAAATTTTGGAAAGATCTTTCTAATCTTGTTAAAAACAAGAAGATTGCCTTCTGTAAAACAGAAGCCCTAGGATCAAAGATCCAACGGTGGGGAAATATCCCCAAATCAATCAGAGAAAGATCTCTTTAACTGATTTAACAAATCAATTGGCACTATATAAAGGCCCCTAGACTCTAAGTCTAACATACATACAGAGATAAAGATACAGAACTCCTCTAAAACTTTGAGAAGAACTCGAAGAAAAGAAAAAGGTAAAACCTTTAGAAAAAAGAAGAATTTCTTCTAAAAAAGATCAAAGATCTAAGAACAAGATCAAGATCTTTAATAAAAAAATAATAATAAAAAAGAAGTAATTTTACTTCTTTATTAGATCTTTCGATCTATTTAAAGGCATTGCCTTTTGATGAACCATTGGTTCTTGAAATTTGAGGTAGAACCTCTCTGGAAAAAGAAAAAACTTGTTTTTTTTGATCTAAATTTGATCAAGATATTAAACAGTGCCTTGCACTTTTGAAATTTGCACTGTTGCGCTCCTTGGATTGGCGTAAGCCACCAGAGAGCGCCACGTGTCAATCACAGAACAACTGCGCCTTGCACTTCTAAAAACAGAGCACTGCTCTCTTGGTTTGGCGCAAGTCACCAGAGCGCGCCACGTGTCAGCAGCGCACTGGCGCAGCGCACCGCGCTAACAGATTTGCGCTCACCAGCGCGTGACACGTGTCACCTCCACATGAATTTGCGCCTCGCGCTCCTCAATTGGCGCAAAGCGCCTGACAAGCCACGCGGGGCATTGTCAGAACATTTAATGCAGTGCATTATTAAAAAGGGCAGAGCCCAATTAAAAGGTCTATCAGACCAAAATGCAATGCATTATATAAAAAAAGGGGCAGAGCCCAATTAAAAGGTCTATCAGACCAAATAAAAAAAAGGCAGTGCATTATTAAAAAGGGCAGAGCCCAAACAATGGCCTGACAGGCCAAACACAAATAAAATGTTGAATATTCTCAACTGAACTTAGCCCAATTTTGGCCATAAGTCCTCAAATTAAATTGACTGAGCACGACTGCTCTCTCAAATCAATTTACACCCGGTTCAAGGGTACATCTCTGAACTCCTCTGATATTTGTCGTTGTAATCCTTCAATGTCGTCCGAGAGGTGACGGGTCCCGACAACCACACATTGCTACGGACTGTGGGGTGCTTAAACTCATGGACTAATGCGTCCTTAAACCAATATTCGTCCCCAAAATGGGAACAATAGATCACCACGTCCCTAAACTGGCAATGGACCACCATGTCCCTAAACTGGCAATGGACCAGTATGTCCCTAAACTAGAACAATAGAGCCCAAATGCTCTTTTGTCGGATCTAAACGATCCTGTTAAGCTGATCTTAGTATCAAATTAGACTAACGTATCCTTAACAAACGTTTGAGTCGATCTTAGCCTCAAAAATGGCTAACGTATCCTTCAAACAGACTTTAGTCCCAAATTGGACTATAAATCTCCCAACCAACATTGGTTCAAGGGTACATCTCCGAGCTCCTCTGATATCTATCGTTGTAATCCTTCAACGTCTTCAGAGAGGTGGCGGGTCCCGACGGCCATACATTCCATGGACCACTATCTCCCTAAACTGGCAATGGACCACTATGTCCCTAAACTAGAACAATAGAGCCCAAATGCTCTTTTGTTGGATCTAAACGATCCCGTTAAGTCGATCTTAGTCTCAAATTAGACTAACGTATCCTTAACTAACGTTTAAGTTGATCTTAGCCTCAAATATGGCTAATGTATCCTTAAACCAAAACCCCAAACCCAAATCTAAGAAAATACGGATTTGGACTAATCCACGTCCTACGGGCGACGACATAAATTAGTCTCCGTATACAATCCACGGGCAACCACAAACAAAACAAACACCCACGACACGAAGTGAACATCTGGAGAAGGAGAAAGTTGTTACCGCGATGCGGTAGCGTAATTAACTGCAGGGGCTTGCGCCTGCAGGGAAGAGCGTCCCCACAATAAAAAACCCCTCAAGCGAGGGGGAATCTGACGAAGTCTGCTACATCGGCCGCATCCGTCTAAACCTTCGATACACGGTGCCATAAATCAACCTGGCATCTTCGGAGAGGTGGACGGATAAAACCAAATAGCATCTGCCCAGAATCTCAGGCAAGACGTCTTTACGTCGTGCCGTCATTCGGAGGGGAACAGATTCTGGCACGCCCGGTGGGACCTCTTCCTCTTTCCACTCCACATTTCGTGTGTCGTGTTCGCGAACGAATCATGGTTTGCTGTGGTTGCCTGTGGATTCGAGGTACTTAGATTTGGTGTCTTGCTCCGTGCAGAAAACAGAAGATCAATGAGTTCAAACTGCACTAACTGCAACTGCAACTCTCACTCCGACCTTGCTGGAGGAGTGACTTACGGGCCCCGAGCGGCCTCCCTTTTCAAGATGCCAGTAGAGCAGGTGACTTAAGCCACCACTGGACTATTCTTCGGGACCATGCTCCCACCGATGAGCTTCAATACCCCAATGACGTCGCAAGAAGCTCCAAAGAAGTCGGTCTTTGATCGGCTTACAACTACCGCGGCCCCTCTCAACGGGTTGCCCAACTCCACTGCCTCAGTTTTTAACAGACTAGGCCAGAGCTCCAACGGGCCCATGAAGAAGCCTGCAATACCAGAAGGCGTTATCCCGAAGTGGATAACCAACCCTGCTCTCATTCCAGGTGAAATCACCAAGGTTGCTTCCCCTACTCGGAAGTCTGCTTTCAATCGGTTGGCCGTCCCCATTCAACAGACGTCGGTCTTTAAAAGGCTGATAACAACGAATTCTGACCTACACAGGGGGCATGAGGAGGTCACCCCTGCGGCTGAACCAACACCATCCACGCAACATGCTCGCCGTCGTCACTGGCGCCGAGTACGGATGGCTGGGGGCAGCTCTCCCTCTGGATTTACTCCGCCAGCTCCAACGGTGGGGATCGATGCTGCTGTTCCAACCGAGAACAGCTTTGAACTGCTCAACAAGGTGCGCAGAAACTCTCCTACTGCAGTGCTGAAGAGAACTCCTTCACCTGTGGGGAATGATACAGAGAAGAAGCTGGAGCAGCCCCCTCAGCGGCTGTCCTCTAAGATTTACAAAGTCTGGCGTCAAGTCCAAGATTCGGTTGTTGATCAAGACTACCTCCGCCTATAGAAAAAGATGAAGGTTCGGCAGGAGAAGGACTACTCTGTCAAGCCAGAAAAAGCAACAGCTGGCTGAGTGCCCACTGCAACGGCTCCCTCAACGTCAATCACTCAAAAGAAAAGGAGGCCGCAAAAAGCCCCTGTGAACATGGAGAACCGTAAAAGCGCTGAGCACAAACGCCCCAAGTCCGGGGGCATGGTGGTCCATACTGTTTATATGGCTTTCGGAAAGGAGGAAGGCCGTGCTTCGACGGGTCACCGACCGCTCACCCGATCCGTGACAAAAGCCCAGGAGCAACAGCAGAAGCTTCAAGAGATGATGACTGCGCACCGGGCCAAAGGAAAGCCCGTAGGCATCATCAGAGCAGCGTCACGAACAAGAAACCGATGCTGACTTCTTACGCAGAGTCCTCGAAAAGAAGGACAAAGAAGCCGTAGAGCAAGCGGCTAACAAATGGCGCTCCTCTTCCAAGATATGGTAGGGATGATGTTACAGCCGGACCCTCCAGCTGAAGACCCTCCAATCATTGTCGGAGACGACGGAGGGGAGACATCTAATCCTCCTCCGGCCCTTTCAGCAGCCAAGGAGGAAACCATTTCCAAAGCTGCACTAGACGACTATATTGCTCAACAGATACGAGTTCATCAGGCGAATGAAGCGGCTGGGCAAATTGTTAGAACCGGACGACCCTATCCGGGCTGGTATGACCAAATCAGTTACCCGCCGGGATATACGATCCCTAAGTTTCATGTATATAAAGGGACGGGGAATCCACATCAGCATGTCGCTCAATTCAGAGCCTTATGCGGCAACACCGGGGGCGATGATAAACTGTTGCTTCGCCAATTCGTTGGCAGCTTAGCGGAAACAACCTTCGAATGGTATTCGGAGCTACCTAACGACTCCATCAAAACTTTCGCGGAAATAGAGTTGTTATTCACCCAGCGATTCGCAAGCGCTAGTGAACGCACCCCGATCACCGCATTGATCAACGTCAGGGTGAAGCCAGGCGAGACGTGGGTTCAGTACGCAATCCGATTGCGGAATCTATGGTCGAAGTGAGAACAACGGATCGAAGAAGCGCCGGCGGTGGGCATGTTCGTGGGCACCCTAGACCCTCATGCAACTATTTCACAGTTCATGATGTTCTTTAAACCGACCACGTTCCAGGCTTTAATTGATAAGCTAGCCCAGATGGATCAAATGGGTCACAGACCGTCTCCTCCGAAGCCGGAACCCCGAAATGACAAGGGTAAAGGGAAGGCGACCTTCGTTGCGAACACCCAACAGCGGCCCAGTTCCCCAAAGCTAGCGGATCAACTGGAAGAGAGACGGCGGTATTATAATGAGAAAATGAAACGCCCTTACTCATTCCCGTGGGATAAAACGAAGAGGCTGTTCGAGCTGGCGATGCGCAATAGGCTTATCAATCTCCCGAATCCAAGGAGACCACCGCAACCCAGCGAGGTGAATAATCCCAATTATTGCCCTACCACCAAACGGTAAGTCACCCGATCGAGGATTGCTTCGTCTTTAAGGGATGGATCGAGGATCAGTACCTACAAGGCAAGTTTGCGCTGTCTGAAAAGTGGAAAGTAAACCCACCACAGCTGTGCACTCCAAAGAAGACGGGCACGCCGGGGGCAACGTGCTCCCTTGTTGAAGAAGCTCCGTGGGAGGTTGTGCTATCGGTCAAAACCAAAAGGATGCTGAATGATCTCAAGACATGCCCGGCGATCAGGTGGAAGAACCCGCTAGAACCCCAGATCATCAAAGGGATGCTGAAGCCGCGCCCAACTCCAAAGATCGGTGGTGATGGCCCAAGCACTTACACTTAGCCGTCAAAATCTTCGAAAAAGAAGAAGAAGTCCAAAAAGGCCGTGATGCCTGGTGACAAGCGTACGAGCCTGCAAAAATAGATCGACGCGCTGGAGGAATATAATCAGAAGGCGCGGACTCCCATCACGCTCCAAGAGTTCCTCGGCCACGTCTTTCAGGAGGAAGATGATAGAGAAAGCTCGTCGGATGAATCTGAGGGTTACGTGGCAAGTTGTCATGTGGTCTCTCGCTCGTTTACAGACAATGAAAAGGCTTCTTGCACAGGGAAACTGGGGGCAGGTCCCGAACCAGAACTTCTAGGACCATCAGACGAAATGATTGATGCATTCCTAAACGAAGCCCGTCAGGAAAGCAAAGCCAATCGGGAGCATGAACTGGCTATATTTGAAAAGGCCAAACGCCAACGACTGGAGGAAAAGGTCGAGACGCCCCGACTGGAGCGAAGCGTCCCTATCGCCAGCAAAAGCAAGCTTAAAGTAAGGAATCAATTCGCTAGGGCACTGGCAATAGGAATGAAGTTGCCCTCTCTCAAAGGAAATTCCCCTGGCAATATACGTCTTGATGAAGCAGACATACATCCTAACTTCTGCCTATACCATCAGAGGATCGCACACCCTATTGAGGAGTGCCTAGCCTTTAAAAACTGATGGCAGGGATATGTTGCCCATCGACGACACGTTCAACGAGCGAAGCGCAAGGCTCGTCGGGAACAGAAAAGCACGACAGATGAGCACGAAAGAGCTGCTGACAACTGTCACATAGCCGACACCAAGGGATCGCAAGTTATCACCTTTGGAAGCGAATCTGACGAAGAAGTCGCCCTCAGCCCTCTCTTCAAGGAATCTACCTCCGGCATAAAACATGTGAAGATTTGCGGCAAGATTTATCTGCGTAATCATACGTTGACTGATGACCGAAACGTCTTTAAACTACTACCGCAGCATCCTTAGGCTGGCGTGATAAAAAAAAATAAAAAAAAGAAATAAAAAAAATTAATAAAAACGGTATGTCCATAAGCAAAATGGGCACGGATGAAAACCCGAAAGGGCTCCGTGAGTAAAAACTGCAGGGCTACCGGCGAGTCTTGTGAAAACCTGAAAGGGCGCAACCTCGTTAAAAAAAAGAATAAAAAGAATAAAATAAAGAGAGAAGACGGTATGTCCATAAGCAAAATGGGCACGGATGAAAACCCGAAAGGGCTCCGTGAGTAAAAACAGCAGGGCTGCCGGCGAGTGTTTGTGAAAACCCGAAAGGGCGCAACCTCGTTAAAAGACACTTACAGGATCCTCTCGACCTTGTAAGGAGAAATCACCCGCGTGAGATCCTTACGACTCACAAGGGAGCAACATACTTAGGGATCCTCACGATCCCTAAGGATAAATTACACTTGCGAGATCCTCACGACTCGTAAGGAGAACTCTCTTATGGGACCTTCACGGCTCATAAGATTTAAAAGTCTTAAGTTACAGAGACCTGAACCTATTCTTAAGCAACTCCCACAACCTTCGATATTGCCCTACAAGCGGCTCAGTGCTGACCCTTGTATACAATCCACGGGCGTGAATAAACATTTCCTTAACCAAGTCCCACCCGTGACTAGGGATATGTCCATATGGTGAATGACCCTTGTAAGTCCTCTCGACTTATAAGGAGAAAACACTTTAGTAAGATCCTTACGACTTACGGGGGAATATGCACTTAGGAATCCTCACGATTCCTAAGGAGAAAACACACTTACGAGATCCTCACGACTCGTAGGGAGAAATACCTTTGTGAGACCCTTACGGCTCGTGGAGTCAAAAGCCTTAGTCGACAGGATCCTAACCCTGTTTACTAAGCCACCTTTGTTCAACGTCGACAGAGGCAAATGATGATTCGCTCCTGGCAATATCCCAGTTGTAGCGGTGCTGATGCCGAAACCGGTGTCTAATTCCAAGCTTGTGGCAAAAAGACAGCAAGCCACACATGTATACGAAATAGCCGAAATGATGGGGAAACTTGCAACGAAATCAGCAAGTAAAAATGTATGCATACAAAAACAGCCGAAATGATTGGGCAACTCGCAATAAAAAGCAGCGAGTGAAAAAAAAAACAGCCGAAATGATTGGGCAGCTCGCAATAAAAAGCAGCGAGTAGAAAAAAACAGCCAAAATGATTGGGCACTGCGAAAAATAGCCGAAATGATTGGGCAATCGCGACCTTCGCGATATAAAAGCTGAAATGATAGAGCATCGCAGAAATAAAATAATAATATAAAAAAAATGAATGAAACTTTTGCCCTACAGGTGAGATCACATCGATCCCTGTATACAATCCAGGGGCACAAACAAAGAGAGAACCATATCTTCCCAACAGGCTCCACCAGAAAGCAAAGCCAAATCTCGACGGTTCATAAACAACCCAGAGACAACCTCGAAATTTGTCACAATATTGCAGACATAATGTCAACAGACGAAGCAAAAAGAGATCCCTAGCTTCAGGGTCTCGACGTCGATATCGACAACTTAGAGATCACCAACGACGTTTCTCCTCACTCCGACCGGATGCAAACATGACGTTAACAACCGACCTCAGAGTCGCAACGAAACGGAGCCACGGCATAGTCCCTAGTTCCAAATCTTAACGGCAATATCTACAGCCTAAGAATCACCAACGACGTTCCTTCGCAGTCCAGCAGGATGCAGATGCAACGTCAACAAATGACCTCACGGTCGAAACAAAGCGGAGTGACGGCGAAATCCCAGCTCCACCTCAGAATTCATCTCGTTACACCAGACGCAATGTCAACAACGGCGTTCTTTTGCAGTCCAGCAGGATGCAAACGCAACGTCAACAAAAGACCCCATGGTTAAAATAAAGCGGAGTGACGGCAAAATCCCAGCTCCACTTCGGCATTCGTCTCATTACAGTAGACGCAATGTCAACAATGGCGTTCCTTCGCAGTCCAGCAGGATGCAGATGCGACGTCAACAAAAGACCCCATGGTCGAAACAAAGCGGAGTGACGGCAAAATCCCAGCTCCACCTCAGCATTCGTCTCGATACAACAGACGAAATGTCACGACAGCGTTCTTCCTCCAACAAGATTCGGACGTGACAAAGCAAACGAAGCAAAGGCCAAATTCCTAGCTTTAAGGTCTTAACTACAAGTCATATAAAGCCTGAAAGACAATCGGAGATCATCTCGCACCAGTGCGGAGTGATCACCACCTCGACGTTCGTCTCGACACAGCAGACGCAAAGGAATACCTCGATTCGTTTCAACTCCGAGGAAATCAGCGTCCTTGGCAAAAACCTCGATTCAGGGAAATCAGCGTCCTTGACAAGAGCATCTCGATTCGTATCGACCCGCAGAGAAATCAACGTCTTTGCAGGAATATCTCGATTCGTTTCAACTTCGAGGAAATCAGTGTCTTTGGCAAAAACCTCGATTCAGGGAAATCAGCGTCCTTGACGAGAGCATCTTGATTCGTGTCGACCCGCAGAGAAATCAACGTCTTTGCAGGAATACCTCGATTCGTTTCAACTCCAGGGAAATCAATGTCCTTGGCAAAACCACGATTCAGGGAAATCAGCGTCCTTGACGAGAGCATCTCGATTCGCATCGACCCACAGATAAATCAGCGTCTTTGCAGGAATACCTCGATTCGTTTCGACTCCAGGAAAATCAGTGTCCTTGGCAACCTCCTCGATTCAGGGAAATCAGCGTCCTTGACGAGAGCATCTCGATTCGAGTTGACCCACAGAGAAATCAGTGTCTTTGCAGGAATATCTCGATTCGTTTCAACTCCGAGGAAATCAACGTCCTTGGCAAAAACCTCGATTTAGGGAAATCAGCGTCCTTGACGAGAACATCTCGATTCGTATCGACCCGCAGAGAAATCAGCGTCTTTGCAGGAATACCTCGATTCGTTTCAAATTCGAGGAAATCAGTGTCCTTGGCAAAAACTTCGATTCAGGGAAATCAGCGTCCTTGACAAGAGCATCTTGATTCGTGTCGACCCGCAGAGAAATCAGCGTCTTTGCAGGAATACCTCGATTCGTCTAAACCCCAGGGAAATCAGTGTCCTTGGCAACCTCCTCGATTCAGGGAAATCATCGTCCTTGACGTGAGCACCTCGATTCGCGTCGACCCGCAGAGAAATCAGTGTCTTTGCAGGAATAGCTCGATTCGTTTCGACTCCAGGGAAATCAGTGTCCTTGGCAAAACCTCGATTCAGGGAAATCAGCGTCCTTGACGAGAGCATCTCGATTCGCATCGACCCGCAGAGAAATCAGCGTCTTTGCAGGAATACCTCGATTCGTTTCAACTCCAGGGAAATCAGTGTCCTTGGCAAAACCTCGATTCAGGGAAATCAGCGTCCTTGACGAGAGCATCTCGATTCGCATCGACCCGCAGAGAAATCAGCGTCTTTGCAGGAATACCTCGATTCGTTTCGACTCCAGGGAAATCAGTGTCCTTGGCAACCTCCTCGATTCAGGGAAATCAGCGTCCTTGACGAGAGCATTTCGATTCGAGTCGACCCGCAGAGAAATCAGTGTCTTTGCAGGAATATCTCGATTCGTTTCAACTCCGAGGAAATCAGCGTCCTTGGCAAAAACCTCGATTCAGGGAAATCAACGTCCTTGACGAGAGCATCTCGATTCGTATCGACCCGCAGAGAAATCAGCGTCTTTGCAGGAATACCTCGATTCGTTTCAAATCCGAGGAAATCAGTGTCCTTGGCAAAAACTTCGATTCAGGGAAATCAGCGTCCTTGACAAGAGCATCTTGATTCGTGTCGACCCGCAGAGAAATCAGCGTCTTTGCAGGAATACCTCGATTCGTCTCAACCCCAGGGAAATCAGTGTCCTTGGCAACCTCCTCGATTCAGGGAAATCATCGTCCTTGACGAGAGCACCTCGATTCGCGTCGACCCGCAGAGAAATCAGTGTCTTTGCAGGAATACCTCGATTCGTTTCGACTCCAGGGAAATCAGTGTCCTTGGCAAATACCTCGATTCAGGGAAATCAACGTCCTTGACGAGGAGTATCTCGATTCGCGTCGACCCGCAGAGAAATCAGCGTCTTTGCAGGAATACCTCGATTCGTTTCGACTCCAGGGAAATCAGTGTCCTTGGCAAATACCTCGATTCAGGGAAATCAACGTCCTTGACGAGAACATCTCGATTCGCGTCGACCCGCAGAGAAATCAGTGTCTTTTCAGGAATACCTCGATTCGTTTCAACTCCGAGGAAATCAGCGTCCTTGGCAAAAACCTCGATTCAGGGAAATTAGCGTCATTGACGAGAGCATCTCGATTCGTATCGACCCGCAGAGAAATCAGCGTCTTTGCAGGAATACCTCGATTCGTTTCAACTCCGAGGAAATTAGCGTCCTTGGCAAAAACCTCGATTCAGGGAAATCAACGTCCTTGACGAGAGCATCTCGATTCATATCGACCCGCAGAGAAATCAGCGTCTTTGCAGGAATACCTCGATTCGTTTCAACTCCGAGGAAATCAGCGTCCTTGGCAAAAAACCTCGATTCAGGGAAATCGGCGTCCTTGACGAGAGCATCTTGATTCGTATCGACCAGCAGAGAAATCAGCGTCTTTGTAGGAATACCTCGATTCGTTTCAACTCCGAGGAAATCAGCGTCCTTGGCAAAAACCTCGATTCAGGGAAATCAGCGTCATTGACGAGAGCATCTCGATTCGCATCGACCCGCAAAGAAATCAGTGTCTTTGCAGGAATACCTCGATTCGTCTCAACCCCAGGGAAATCAGCGTCCTTTGCAAATACCTCGATTCAGGGAAATTAGCGTCCTTGACGAGAACATCTCGATTCGCGCCGACCCGTAGAGAAATCAGTGTCTCTGCAGGAATATACAACATCACCAAGAAGAGCCACGGAAAAATCCCTAGTTCCAAACCTCGACGGTTTACCAGCAACTTAGACACAACCGCAACATTCGTCTCGATACAACAGACGCAATGCCAGCAAACGAAGCAAAGGCCAAATTCCTAGCTTCAGGTTCTTAACGGCAAGTCATATAAAGCCTGAAAGACTATCGGAGATCATCCCACACCAGCGCGGAGTGGTTATGACTCATCGGGGATCTCCAAAATGAGCCTAACCTCAAGTAAAAAGCGGCATGGCAAAATTCCTAACGCTTGCTCTTTCGACGGTCAAACTACCTAGGAGGATTGCTTGAAGACGTCTTGTCCAGCTCCCGAAGGGATCAGAGACACGACAGTCGCAAGGCTACTCGAACAGCAAGATTGCCTATCGAGGAATACATCAGCCAATGCGACGGTACGACGGAAAAAACGCTAAGTACCACAGACCCTAACGGACCTCTGTCGTAAAGAGCAGAGGTTAATTGTAACGTTAGAATATTCTTACGAGAAATGCTCGATTCGTCTCGACTCGTGAGGAAATTAGTGTCTTTACGAGAACTACTCGATATGTTTCGACTCGTGAGGAAAAGCCTTAGGCAGCGGGGATTAAAAAACCTGTTTCCTAAGCACTGGGACCCTGCAAGTCGGTCCAAAATGGACTCTTGCATACTATTCACGGGCCACACTCTCCGAAGTCGAATCTCGACAAGGAGGGAAACAACCGCTTACGGGTCTTCTCGACTCGTAAGAGAGAAAATTCTCTTATAAGATCCTTACGACTTATAAGAGAAAACGCACTTAGGAATCCTCACGATTCCTAAGGAGAAAGTACACTTACGAGATCCTCTCGATCCGTAGGGAGAAAATTCTTTATGAGACCCTCATGGCTCATAAAGTTGAAAAGCCTTAGGTAGCAGACCTGAACTTGCTTCCTAAGCCATCACTAATCCCCGAAGTATTCAAGATGGAATGTTCTATATCACCTACGGGCTATGCTTACTTAAGAAATATGCCAACAACAAAGAAGAAAATGAAAGGAAGGAGGCAAAAGATTTGTCATTCATACTTGGAAAATTCTTACAATTATAAAGAAATAAACAAAGACATTATCCAAATGATTACAACGGCAAAACCTCAAATCCCGGACATGGGTTGAGGAACTCGAAAGTGACCTTGTCCAAGAATTTCCAAGCCTGGCAAACCATCCTAGTGTGCTTCCTTTCATGGGCACGGGCGTCGGGATCTCCACTGATGTCCTCCACCCTCCGATAGGCTGCAAGAATGGCGGACTGTTGGAAGGCCTGGTGCAAGAGATCGATAAGATTGTCTTGCCGTCTCTTCGAGATTAGGTTCATCAGGTACACCGAGTGCACCTTATCCTCGGCGACGTCCAATGCCCCAAGTGGCGCACCAGTACAGAACAAGGGAAGTGCTTCCCAGATTGCTCCCACGATAAGCTTCAAGAGAGAGGAACGCCGGGGAAGCAGTTGACCATTGTATGCGTCGAGGCGACTCATGATTTCAGCACACTCGGCGTTGGTGAACTCTCGATTCTGAGAACGGCCGAGTCGGCGGATGTCCCCGTAAGAGATAATCTCGTCGAGAACGTACATGTGGACGTCCATTGTTTCTGTAAAAGAGAATCAACAAAATTATCAGAAAGACCGATTAAGCAATTTCTTATTCAAAACAGACACAGGAAATTAAACTCCTCGAGAGCAATGCTCTACAAACAGGAGTGACACCTGTCAAAGTCAATTATGAAGGGAATTTAAAGAAATCGCCCGAGAGCATTGAGGGCTTTGCTCTGAAAAGATGGTATAATTCATCAAAAAATAAAATCCCATTTTTAATCTTCAAAGATCCATGAAAAACTCTTAAGAGTTCTGCTATATGATTTAAAAGGAGCAAAGCTCCATTAATGAATCATGAAATTATAAATAAAATCCTTTCAGAGAGTAAAAGCTCTATTATTGGAACTCTAAAATGGTTCTCTTTAGATCAAAGATCTATAAAGAGCAAAGCTCTGTTTATGGGTAAAACCCTGGTTTCTTAAAAAGTTTTAAACTATTCCTAAGTTTTAACAGAGTTTTACTCTTGAAAAGTTCTTAAAGCTTAAGAGCAATGCTCTGAATAAGAGAAAATTCTTAAGAAAAGAGATGAAAAATTATCTAAGGGACCAAAGGTCCTATTTATAAGCATTTGAGAGCCGTTTCAACTTCCAAAAGTTGGCGTAACGGTTGGAATTTTGCCATCGCTGCGCTCACGTCTGGGGCCACGTAAGCGCATCGGTGGGGGGCATTTGTTTCCCCCAATCAGAGAAAAGCTCTGTTCAAATTCCAAGGAGGGAAACGAAGCAACGCTTCTATTTCCCCCAATCAGAGCAAAACTCTGTTTTAAAAATTCAAATAATAAAGGAAGCAACGCTTCAGTTGACTTACGCTCTGCGCTGCGCGACACGTGTCAGCGCAGTTGCGCTGCGCGACACGTGTCAAGCGCAGGTGCGCTTGCGCCAACTGTGCCAGAATTTAAACAATAAAATTTTGGAAAGATCTTTCTAATCTTGTTAAAAACAAGAAGATTGTCTTCTGTAAAACAGAAGCCCTAGGATCAAAAATCCAACGGTGGGGAAATATCCCCAAATCAATCAGAGAAAGATCTCTTTAACTGATTTAACAAATCAATTGACACTATATAAAGGCCCCTAGACTCTAAGTCTAACATACATACAGAGATAGAGATACAGAACTCCTCTAAAACTTTGAGAAGAACTCGAAGAAAAGAAAAAGGTAAAACCTTTAGAAAAAAGAAGAATTTCTTTTAAAAAAGATCAAAGATCTAAGAACAAGATCAAGATCATTAATAAAAAAATAATAATAAAAAAAGAAGTAATTTTACTTCTTTATTAGATCTTTCGATCTATATAAAGGCATTGCCTTTTGATGAACTACTGGTTCTTGAAATTTGAGGTAGAACTTCTCTGGAAAAAAACAACTTGTTTTCTTTGATCTAAATTTGATCAAGATATTAAACAGTGTCTTGCACTTTTAAAATTTGCACTGTTGCGCTCCTTGGATTGGCGCAAGCCACCAGAGAGCGCCACGTGTCAATCACAGAAAAACCGCGCTTTGCGCTTCTAAAAACAGAGCACTGCTCTCTTGGTTTGGCGCAAGTTGTTAGTGTATATGCCCTAGAGGCCATTACTGTATCATACTAGTTTGTATATTACTTAATGGAAGCTTGGGATATTCACCTTGTATAAACAATCTTGCTCAATATAGTAGTATGCTACTTGGTTTGTCTTTTCTTCAATGTGTACATGTGTTTATTTTTGTATATCACCTATACACATTAGTGGAGCCCTTAGGATCTTTGCTTGATTACCAGCGTTGTGATGGCAGTCACACTAGTGGGGGCTGGGTAATCTATAAGCACATCCTTATACAGGTCCCTAGTCGCAGGACTATCGAGATAGGGCATCGATACTCCGGAGTAGACTAGCGTATGCGCTTCTCATCCCAGTGTGGGAGATGGTCTGTCCCACAGCCATCAGTACGTCGTACTTGAGATAGTATACGGGTGCTCGTTAGGTTACGAGTACACTGGACAGGACTCGTCGGGAACTGACCAGTTGGTATTATACCTATCGTCAGTTATTAGTTCCCAGGTGACATGAGTACAGCTTAGTCTGCTGACTTGACACTGTCATTTCGCCTCGAGTGTGTTCCCACTGTACTTTGATTACTACCCTACCACGGCTCAAAGGAGTCGTGCAAACAGGTAGTAGTTAGGTACAGTCCCGAAGCACTTGGAGGCAGTGACGGTTAGACAGGATTCGTCTCTCCCGGTATTGGGGGTTGACATCGTGCTGTGTCTAGGAGAGCCATTACACGAGTAGTCCCTGGCCAGGGCAAGCGAGATATACTGGTAGGCTCCAGTGTTATCTCAGGGTGTTTTGGGCTTCACTCCGACACGACTTGTACCGCTATTAGGGGACTGACGTTTACCGCCCCCTAGGCCCGCCATGCGATGTATCAGACGAACAGACCGGACTGTACGGAGACTGTCACACTCAGACTCAGTAGGAGTTCAGATGGGGTTCACCTCGTCAGTCTTCTTATCGGCATCTACCTGGGGACCGTTACGCACAGCTAGTGCCGCTTGCGGTCTGTGGTTAAACCCACTGCCAGCGTAGTGTCGAGTCTTTAGAGTCCCACACAGAGGGCTATTCTCTATTGGGCAAAACAGAGTAGAGGTCGCATGGTTTTGCGACAGGGTTCGTTCTCATCCGCGCACTTGTGCACGTTTGGAGTCCGGACGGATATTACTGGCTGGCTCTGGTTTGAGTCAGATACTAGTATATGTTTTGGGGTTAGTTTTATCTCATTGTGTTCATGTTCCTCGGAACAAGAATGCGGGTGTGTATGCACAGTTGATTGAGGCGGAGGAAGAGGATTTTCATTAGGGTTTCGGAACGGGTGTGTATGCACAGTTGACAGTCGTCTTTTTCCAAACCCTAATGAATTTATGATATATCAATTAATAATATTAATTAAATGAAATTATGTCATGGTTGGGTTTGTTGACTTGTTGACCATGGTTGACTTGTTGACCATGGTTGAAACTTTGACTATCATCATTACATATCAAAGATGCTCTTTGATTCTAGCAAAACCATTTAATGTGTGTAATGATAATTGTCATTCCAAACCATCCATCAACTATTTCATTTAGATTATTATTATTAATTTGATAATTCATTTGATATTATGTTATGGTTATAAAAAGTTATTTCATTCTATCATAACACTTCTCTCTCCTCTCTTCTTCTTCCTCCTCCTCTAGTTCAAGGAGACTCACTCTCATGTGTTGAGAAACCATCTCCTTGAGACAAAAACACCTCAAAACAACTCTCTACTCACTCTAGGGTTAGAGGTCTAGCAAGCCAAAGATCCTAGTTCTCTCAAAGTACGAGAAAGGAGCCCGAAGGTTGAACCCTCAGGTGGATCCATCTTTGACGGAAGAAGGCAACGAGGAAAGCACCATCCAAAGCTCTACAAAGGTTTCAAGAAGAAGGAGTTCAAGTTAGGTATAACATCTTTTCCGAGTAGCCAACTCTCTTTAGCTTGGTAGCTAGTTTAGTTTAGTAAAGATCCCGACTTTCGGTTAGTCCATGTTGCCTAATGCGCTAAAAATTTGTTTTTTATACCGTTTCCGCCTCCCCGCAAGAACCGGGGTTGGCAACGTGGACTTACAGTGGTATCAGAGCCTAACTAAACTTAAACTAGCTAAGTAGTAAAGTGTATGGAAGTTCGATCGGAAAAATCACAAAAACCTAATCATCTAAAACCCTAACTTTCTGTTGAAATTTTTTGTGCTCAAAAGATAAAAAGTTTTACTCCTAAAATCGGCTCAGGGTTTTGTGAAGACACCCACCAAAAACGGTCGCCTGAATCCATCAAACCGCCGTGGTTCCGCGGCAATGAGTATACATTTGCCGCGGAACCGCCGCCGTTTTGGCTCCTCTCACGATCGGGTTTGGTGCAGTGTGCTTCTGGTAGGGTTTTGGGATTTTTAAGATGGTTTATTTGCGCCCAGGTTTTCCAGAAAAGAAATTTGTTTTTGGGGGCCTATAAATCCGTATTTTTGGATCGAACTTCACTATACTTTGACTAATATGTTATATCTGTGATGTTTGTATGTATTGAACGTCGGCTAATCGCTATATGTCGATTAGTCGGGGTTATACATATCTGTGATCTGTGATTGATGATGGTATGTGTATATGAATGCGTTGGACTGTCGCGGGTGAATGGCCGGGGTGGATGTGAGATGAGTGTTTTCTTTTTCTTTCATTCATGTAATATGTAAATTGATGTAATATTATTTGTATGGCCGCACAACCGGGTCGGGGTTGTAGCCGTCATTGTATAATTCTTTTTACTGTTTTTGCTCCTAGGATAGACCCATGGAGGGGGTGCACAAACTACCGGGTATCTCGAAGTGCCGAGTGGCCTACTCACGGCGTTGAGGGGGGTTGCTTCACTTCGGGTACTTGGCGGGTAGTTTGCCGCACCCGTAGGGGTCTTGGGTGGGGTATTGGCTATTCACCGCGACCGTGTAATCCGCTTTTCGTTGCAGGCTCGAACGGATTGCGGATTCCTAGTATATCCAATGTATTCATCTGTGATCTGTAATGTCTATCATTGCTATATATTTATAATTATTTAGGCGTTGCTTATGTTTTACAGCCGCGCTAGCCCAGCCCCCGCTCTGTCGTTAGTTAAGTAACCCAACGGGTAATGACGGGGCCCCGTGGCGAATGCGAATGGCATAAGCGTACGTCATATTTTGGTTGTTTTCTGCAATGGTAGGATTAATTGATGGGACGCATTAAAAGAACTAATGCAAGAATATCACGCATTAAAAGAACTAATGCAAGATAATAAACCAAGCAAAAAGTCGTTGGAACACTTTCGAAAAACCACTCGGTTCTTTTCAAAACTAACTTTTAAATGCGGAGCTTGAGCCACTCCTTTTAAAAGCTATCTCGTTCCATCGATTATATCAAGTTCACTACGTTCACGGTTTCGCCAAAACCATTCGTAGCCCTCCGTCGTTTCATATGAATATTCAATAGTATTCAAGCTATGTTTGTTGACCTTCGTCAAGGCGTAGTGATTGGTAGCTGTTGGGTGTTCATATGTAGCATAGATAGATGCGTTGGTTTGAGACAGTCGTATTGCCTTGTTGACCTTCGTCAAGGGTATATACGGGTGGGTTCAAATTAACCTGGAAAATGACGGGCAGAACTTGACATGTGACTTATGATTTGTTGACCTTCGTCAAGGTCATAAGAGCATGGGGCAAAAATCCACATCGGGAGTTTCATAAGTACTGAAACTTGCTAGATTTGCATACCATTTGGAGTGTGGTGATTCTGGTAGGATTCCTTCAGTTTCGTCACGCGATGATATTTGGATCCCGATCCTACTGTGAGTATATGCTACTCCTCGGGAAAGTTCTCACTAAACGATCAATGCTATAAACCTAGTAGGTGTCTAGAAAGGTGTTAGCGGGGCTACGCCCCCAGGGAAAAGAGGTTCTTAAATTAAAGAACTTCGCGAAAGCGTTGGAAAACCTCCCTCGAAGTACTGACACTGGCCTGGCTGAACGGTTAAGCAAGTATTGTGCGGTGGGATTGATCCCGACTAATTCTTCCTTTATGGTTTGAGGAGGGATTCGAGAGACAGTGGGAGCCATCCTGTTTAGACAAACTAAAAACCACTCTAAACTTGCAAGAGCATCGTGCTAAAGTGTTTCTTCTCTCTCTCCTAATTGCAGCGACCATTCATCATGACTGGACTTAAGTTACTACTAGATAAAAACATACTGACAGGGCCAAACTACAAAGATTGGCTCAGGAATGTCAAAATGGCAATCACTTACGACAAGCTGGGGTATCTCCTTACCACCAAAGCTCCCCCCGTCCCAGGTCCCACCTCCAGCGTCGTGGATAAGGAAATCCGTAAGACTTGGGAGATAGATAGCGCGAAGGCCAAGTGCCTTGTGCTTGCCTCTATGGACAACGAACATCAGAGGAGGCATGAGAATATGGACCTCGAGTCTATATTTCTCCATACAAAAGAACTGTATGGAGAGCAATCTCGTATCGCAAGATACGAAGTGTCGAAGAAGTTGTTTTCGGCAAGATTGGCCGTCGGATCATCGGTAGCGGAACACGTGCTTAAGATGATTGGCTACATTGAGGAGCTCGCGGAACTTGGGACCACGTTGGAGAATGAGCTCTATACGGACTTGATTCTTCAGTCCCTTCCTTCCACTTACGCCCAGTTCATCCTGAATTTCAACTTACAAGAAAAGGAAGTTGAACTTTCAGAACTCCTCAACATGCTGAGGAGTGCAGAGGGCATCCTACAGAAAGGTAGGGAAACATCCACTTTGTTTGTAGGAGGATCTTCTTCTTCTAGGTCCAAGGTGAAAGCCAAGGGAAAGAAGAGGAAAGCCCCCGCCAAACCAAGGGGCGGTGTTAGTAAAGTGGATACGAAGGGAAAGGCAAAGGCAACAATGATAGCGGGGAAGCTTGTGGGTAAAGAAGAATGCTTCTATTGTCATAAGAGTGGACACTGGAAGAAAGATTGCAGGGCTTGGAAAGCCAGGACACAGGAACTGAAGCAGGTTGCGGCTTCAGCTTCAGGTGTGTATGTTATTGAAAACTGTCTTTCGATAAACTCTACTTCCTGGGTATTGGATACCGGATCAGGATCTCATATCTGTAATTCTTTGCAGGCGTTGAGAAACCGTAGGTTTTTGAAGGCAGGTGACATGACCCTCAGAGTTGCGAACGGAGCTTGCATGGATGCTAAGGCCGTGGGGGACTATCACCTGGAAATGACAGATGGACATGTTTTGGTTTTGCGCAATTGCTTTTTTGTACCCAACGCAACTTGTAATATCATTTCTGTATCTTTGGTTTCTAAAGAAGGTTATGAATTTGCGTTTGTAAGTAATGTTGTAAACATTCACCTTAATCAAGTTCTGATTGGGTCAGGTACATTGAGCAATGGTATATACGTGTTAAACCAACCACAGATTTTCAATGTCCAGAATACACACAAAAGAAAGTCTCCAGATATAAATCAGGCTTTCTTATGGCATTGTAGACTGGGTCACATCAATGAGACACGGTTGACTAAGTTACATAAAGAAGGATACTTGGATCCGTTCGAGTATCAGTCTTATGCCACTTGTGAATCTTGTCTCATGGGAAAGATGACAAAGACTCCGTTCACTGGACACGGAGTAAGAGCGAGCTCGCTCTTGGGACTTATACACAGTGACGTGTGTGGTCCAATGTCTACACATGCACGAAGCGGTTATTCATACTTCATTACTTTCACAGATGATTTCTCTAGGTATGGACATGTCTTCTTAATGAAGCACAAATCCGAGGCCTTTGAGAAATTTCGGGATTACAAGAATGAAGTTGAAAAACAAACAGGCAAAAGTATTAAGATTCTAAGATCGGATCGAGGTGGTGAATACTTAAGTGCCGAGTTCCTGGACTATTTAAAAGAGAATGGAATTCTCGCTCAACGTACTCCACCATACACTCCGCAACATAACGGTGTATCGGAAAGGAGGAATCGAACCTTATTGGATATGGTTCGTTCCATGATGAGCAAGGCTGAGTTACCGCGATCTTTCTGGGGTTATGCACTAGAAGCAGCTGCATATCTCTTGAACAAAGCACCAACCAAGACTGTGCCTACCACCCCATATCAGATGTGGAGTGGGAAGAAACCCTGTCTTAAGTATCTTAAGATATAGGGATGTCCAGCTTTTGTAAAAAAGCAGCATGCGGACAAGCTCGAGGCACGTTCAGTACAGTGTAAGTTTGTGGGATACCCAAAGAACTCCAGGGGGTATCTGTTCTATTCCGCTGAGGAACAAAAAGTTTTTGTTTCTCAACATGCCCGCTTCTTGGAAACTGAGTTTTTGGAAACCCAGATAAGTGGGAGCGCAATAGAACTGGAAGAAATTCCAGAACCACAAGCTATTACTGAAAGCTTGGAAGAGCCAGTAGTTTCAAAAGAACAGGACATTCCTACGCCGCTCCGCAGGAGTAGTAGGCAGTCTCATCCGCCCGAGAGATACTACGGTTTTCTCATAGATAGGGATAGAGAGGATTGCATCATAGATTATGATGAGCCTACTAGCTTCCAGCAGGCCGTTCAGAGCGTTGACTCGGTAAAATGGCTGGATGCAATGCGGACCGAAATGGAGTCCATGTACACCAACAAAGTATGGACGTTGGACATTGCTCCAGACGGGGTAAAACCCGTAGGATGCAAGTGGATCTTCAAAAGGAAGATTGGTGTAGATGGACAGGTTGAGACCTATAAAGCTAGACTTGTTGCAAAGGGTTTTCGTCAAAGACCTGGTTTGGACTATGACGAAACCTTTTCTCCAGTAGCTATGCTGAAATCCATTCGGATCCTTCTTGCCATTGCTGCTTTCCACGATTATGAGATTTGGCTGATGGACGTAAAAACCGCTTTTCTAAATGGAAATTTAGAGGAGTGTGTCTATATGGACCAGCCAGAGGGTTTCATTCAGAGTGGGAGCAGCAGAAAGGTGTGCAAGTTGCTTAAGTCCATCTATGGACTAAAGCAGGCATCGCGGAGTTGGAACATCTGCTTTGATTTGACGGTCAAAGAATTAGGCTTTATCAAAAATCCAGATGAACCATGCATCTATAGTAGATTTGTAGCGAGAACTGTAGTATTCCTCGTTTTATACGTGGATGGCATTCTCTTAATAGGAAATGACATTCCTATGCTACAATCTGTCAAGGGGTTCTTATCGCACAGGTTCTCCATGAAAGACCTGGGTGATGCCTCATACATCCTGGGGATCCGGATCCATCATGATAGATCCAAGAGGATATTAAGACTTTCACAGTCCAGGTACATCGACACCATACTGAAGAGATTCAGTATGGAAGATTCCAAGCGCGGTAACCTACCGGCTTGTCACGGGATCACCCTCTCTAAAGAGATGTCTCCCAAGACTGATTTGGAGAGGGATCGCATGTCGATTATACCCTACGCTTCTGCGGTAGGCTCTATAATGTATGCGATGTTGTGTACCAGACCGGATGTAGATTATGCATTGCGTGTGGTAAGCCGGTATCAGTCAAACCCTGGGGAGAAACACTGGATAGCGGTAAAGAACATTCTCAAGTAGCTGAGAAGGACTAAGGAGATGTTCTTGGTGTATGGCGGAAAAGACCTCCAGATCGAGGCCTTTGCTGACTCCAGCTTCCAGAGTGACAAGGATGATTCCAAGTCCATGTCGGGTTTTGTCTTTACCCTCAATGGAGGGGCGGTGTGTTGGAAGAGTTCCAAACAGGAAACCGTTGCAGACTCGACTATGGAAGCGGTATACATCGCTGCATCTGATGCCGCAAAAGAAGCCGTCTGGATGAGGAAGTTCTTGAAAGAACTTCAGGTGGTTCCGTCCATTGTTGATCCAATACCTCTGTATTGCGACAACAACGGGGCTATAGCTTTAGCGAAGGAACCCAGGTCCCATCAGAAATCCAGACACATATTGAGGCGGTATCACCTGATCAGGGAGATCGTGGATCGCAAGGAGATCGAGGTTCGGAGGGTTGCTTCAGAGGAAAACACTGCAGATCCATTCACCAAGGCCTTACCCCAGACTCAGTTCGAGCGGCTGATCGAGATGATAGGTCTTCGATACGCCAGTACATGGCCTTAGTGCAAGTGGGAGATTGTTAGTGTATATGCCCTAGAGGCCATTACTGTATCATACTAGTTTGTATATTACTTAATGGAAGCTTGGGATATTCACCTTGTATAAACAATCTTGCTCAATATAGTAGTATGCTACTTGGTTTGTCTCTACTTCAATGTGTACATGTGTTTATTTTTGTATATCACCTATACACATTAGTGGAGCCCTTAGGATCTTTGCTTGATTACCAGCGTTGTGATGGCAGTCACACTAGTGGGGGCTGGGTAATCTATAAGCACATCCTTATACAGGTCCCTAGTCGCAGGACTATCGAGACAAGGCATCGATACTCCGGAGTAGACTAGCGTATGCGCTTCTCATCCCAGTGTGGGAGATGGTCTGTCCCACAGCCATCAGTACGTCGTACTTGAGATAGTAAACGGGTGCTCGTTAGGTTACGAGTACACTGGACAGGACTCGTCGGGAACTGACCAGTTGGTATTATACCTATCGTCAGTTATCAGTTCCCAGGTGACATGAGTACAGCTTAGTCCGCTGACTTGATACTGTCATTTCGCCTAGAGTGTGTTCCCACTGTACTTTGATTACTACCCTACCACGGCTCAAAGGAGTCGTGCAAACAGGTAGTAGTTAGGTACAGTCCCGAAGCACTTGGAGGAAGTGACGGTTAGACAGGATTCGTCTCTCCCGGTATTGGGGGTTGACATCGCGCTGTGTCTAGGAGAGCCATTACACGAGTAGTTCCTGGCCAGGGCAAGCGAGATATACTGGTAGGCTTCCAGTGTTATCTCAGGGTGTTTTGGGCTTCACTCCGACACGACTTGTACCGCTATTAAGGGACTGACGTTTACCGCCCCCTAGGCCCGCCATGCTATGTATCAGACGAACAGACCGGACTATACGGAGACTGTCACACTCAGACTCAGTAGGAGTTCAGATGGGGTTCACCTCGTCAGTCTTCTTATCGGCATCTACCTGGGGACCGTTACGCACAGCTAGTGCCGCTTGCGGTATGTGGTTAAACCCACTGCCAGCGTAGTGTCGAGTCTTTAGAGTCCCACACAGAGGGCTATTCGCCATTGGGCAAAACAGAGTAGAGGTCGCATGGTTTTGCGACAGGGTTCGTTCTCATCCGCGCACTTGTGCACGTTTGGAGTCCGGACGGATATTACTGGCTGGCTCTGGTTTGAGTCAGATACTAGTATATGTTTTGGGGTTAGTTTTATCTCATTGTGTTCATGTTCCTCGGAACAAGAATGCGGGTGTGTATGCACAGTTGATTGAGGCGGAGGAAGAGGATTTTCATTAGGGTTTCGGAACGGGTGTGTATGCACAGTTGACAGTCGTCTTTTTCCAAACCCTAATGAATTTATGATATATTAATTAATAATATTAATTAAATGAAATTGTGTCATGATTGGGTTTGTTGACTTGTTGACCATGGTTGACTTGTTGACCATGGTTGAAACTTTGACTATCATCATTACATATCAAAGATGCTCCTTGATTCTAGCAAAACCTTTTAATGTGTGTAATGATAATTGTCATTCCAAACCATCCATCAACTATTTCATTTAGATTATTATTATTAATTTGATAATTCATTTGATATTATGTTATGGTTGTAAAAAGTTATTTCATTCTATCATAACACTTCTCTCTCCTCTCTTCTTCTTCCTCCTCCTCTAGTTCAAGGAGACTCACTCTCATGTGTTGAGAAACCATCTCCTTGAGACAAAAACACCTCAAAACAACTCTCTACTCACTCTAGGGTTAGAGGTCTAGCAAGCCAAAGATCCTAGTTCTCTCAAAGTTCGAGAAAGGAGCCCGAAGGTTGAACCCTCAGGTGGATCCATCTTTGACGGAAGAAGGCAACGAGGAAAGCACCATCCAAAGCTCTACAAAGGTTTCAAGAAGAAAGAGTTCAAGTTAGGTATAACATCTTTTCCGAGTAGCTAACTCTCTTTAGCTTGGTAGCTAGTTTAGTTTAGTAAAGATCCCGACTTTCGGTTAGTCCATGTTGCCTAATGCGCAAGAACCGGGGTTGGCAACGTGGACTTACACAAGTCACCAGAGCGCGCCACGTGTCAGCAGCGCACTAGCGCATTGCACTGGCGTAGCGCACTGCGCTGACAGACTTGCGCTCACCAGCGCGTGACACGTGTTACCTCCACATGAATTTGCGCCTCGCGCTCCTCAATTGGTGCAAAGCGCCTGACAAGCCACGTGGGGCATTGTCAGAACATTTAATGCAGTGCATTATTAAAAAGGGCAGAGCCCAATTAAAAGGTCTATCAGACCAAAATGCAATGCATTATTTAAAAAAAGGGGCAGAGCCCAATTAAAAGGTCTATCAGACCAAATAAAAAAAAGGCAGTGCATTATTAAAAAGGGCAGAGCCCAAACAAAAGCTTGACAGGCCAAACGCAAATAAAATGTTGAATATTCTCAACTGGACTTAGCCCAATTCTGGCCATAAGTCCTCAAATTAAATTGACTGAGCACGACTGCTCTCTCAAATCAATTTACACCCGGTTCAAGGGTACATCTCTGATCTCCTCTGATATTTGTCGTTGTAATCCTTCAACGTCGTCAGAGAGGTGACGGGTCCCGACAACCACACATTGCTATGGACTGTGGGGTCCTTAAACTCATGGACTAATGCGTTCTTAAACCAATATTCGTCCCCAAAATAGGAACAATGGACCGCCACGTCCCTAAACTGGCAATGGACCACCATGTCCCTAAACTGGCAATGGACCAGTATGTCCCTAAACTAGAACAATAGAGCCCAAATGCTCTTTTGTCGGATCTAAACGATCCTGTTAAGCTGATCTTAGTCTCAAATTAGACTAACGTATCCTTAACAAACGTTTGAGTCGATCTTAGCCTCAAAAATGGCTAACGTATCCTTCAAACAGACTTTAGTCCCAAATTGGACTATAAATCTCCCAACCAACATTGGTTCAAGGGTACATCTCTGAGCTCCTCTGATATCTGTCGTTGTAATCCTTCAACGTCTTCAGAGAGGTGACGGGTCCCGACGGCCATACATTTCATGGACCACTATCTCCCTAAACTGGCAATGGACCACTATGTCCCTAAACTAGAACAATAGAGCCCAAATGCTCTTTTGTTGGATCTAAACGATCCCGTTAAGTCGATCTTAGTCTCAAATTAGACTAACGTATCCTTAACTAACATTTAAGTTGATCTTAGCCTCAAATATGGCTAATGTATCCTTAAACCAAAACCCTAAACCCAAATCTAAGAAAATACAGATTTGGACTAATCCACGTCCTACGGGCGACGACATAAATTAGTCTCCGTATACAATCCACGGGTAACCACAAACAAAAAAAACACCCACGACACGAAGTGAACATCTGGAGAAGGAGAAAGTTGTTACCGCGATGCGGTAGCATAATTAACTGCAGGGGCTTGCGCCTGCAGGGAAGAGCGTCCCCACAGTCAAAAACCCCTCAAGCAAGGGGGAATCTGACGAAGTCTGCTACATCGGCCGCATCCGTCTAAACCTTCGATACACGGTGCCATAAATCAACTTGGCATTTTCGGAGAGGTGGATGGATAAAACCAAATAGCATCTGCCCCGAATCTCAAGCAAGACGTCTCTACGTCGCGCCGTCATTCGGAGGGGAACACCTTCTTTATCAAACTACAAACTACCACGTTAGAATAGCTACATGTAAATGATCATGCTTAGATACTCTTATATACAACCTTACCTGTTCACTTTTACTTGGTTTTTATTTACTTCATACGCCTTTCATTTATCTTTATTTACTTCTTGGGGACTTACCGAGCGGTAGTTCGCTAACGACATTCCTCTCTGTTTCTTTTCCTTGGAATGTTCGTTAGGGGACTGGACTCTGAGGAGATAGAGCCGAGCCAGGAGGAATTAGACCAGTTCACTACCCAGCCCGACTAATAGTTCCTTTTCTGCATTTACTTGCCGTATGCCATTATTTAGGCATTTTTAAATCATTGAATTTTTTTTATTTCCGACAGTTGTAATTGAAATTTGAATGTAAATAAAGTTGGTGTTTAATTTTATTACTCTTTTCATTCTTGCACATTGTTATATTACTTACATACGCTTAATGTATTTATTAAGGAAAATGACATTCTCATAGTAAATACGTTGTGGGCTTGCCACGTCTCCATTTTCTCCTAATGGAAAGCGGGACGTGACAGGTTTTATTGGCGGCCCATGCAGATCAGTTTTGTATGAAGTCTTAAGCAATATATCACAAGAATTATAAGAATCAGTAACTATACATTCCTTACATTTCTACTGTTGCAGCACCAATCAACGAACAGACGATATTTCTGGAAGCCATCGAAAGCCTTGTGAAGGGCCAGTAGCAGCAAACTGCTATCTTTATGAGCCGTCCTGAAGCCGAAGCACCTAGAGTAAAGCAATTTTGAGCGTTGCGTCCAAAGAACTTCTCAGGGAAAGGGAGTTCTCTTGAGGCTGAAGAGTGGACCTAAAGTATCAAGAACGACTTTGCAGTAGTATAGGTACCAGACATAGTTTGGGTTCGTGTGGTAGAACTCTAGCTCACGGACAACGTAAGAGTCTGGTAGAAAGCCGAGGAGAGCCGTCTTGCACAACCAATAGAGTGAAAGATGTTCTGCGCCCTATTCGATGTGAAGTTTTTCCTCGAGACCGCCCGTTTTGAGATGGAACAACAGTTAATCCACCTGCAACAAGACTCTATATGGGTAAAATCAGTGAATGAATATGATGTCAAATTCATTATGCTCAGCAGGTAAAGAATTTGTCGCAAATTCTATTCCGTAAAACGTGTAACTATCCTGGCATCAACATCATATCATGTTCGCTACACACCTGATCCTTACCGATGAAATTCGGGCTAGACGATTCCAAAAATGTTTAGACACGGAGATTCAAGCGGCTTTAGCAACAGGCGACTATCTGACTCATGAACTCGCTCTGAAGGTAGCTTGCCGTTTCGAAGCCGTGGTAAAAAAGAAGGGTAAGCCGCAATTAACCGAAATCAAACGCCCTGCTACTCAGATGACAAGCGGAGTCACTTCCAGGTCAACTTTTTCACCCAAGAGATTAGGAGGATCGTTTAACCGATCCAGTCCTGATTTTTGTTTCTACGGTAAGAGAACCGGACACTTGGAGAAGAACTGCAGGTGTGAACTTGGCGAAGAACAAGACACATGACCCGCTGGCGCCCAGCGCCCCACGCGCAATGCCCACGCGCCGGGCACCTGACCCGCTGGCGCCAGCAGCCACGTGATATCTCATGCGTCCTTAGGATGCTCCTCACCCCTCCTTTTTTTAAAAGTTCCACACTAAAAATACTTCTCCCATAAACTCTGCGAGGCCCCCGATACATCCAAAACACCTTCAAACACAACATACGCACACTGCATATTGAGTTTACATGACCAGTCTGACCCATCAATCGAAGGTTCTCTCGCTCCAAAGGCGATAGGTAATTAACGACAGTTTAGTCCGCGGCTGCTGGAGATTCGAATCTCCAACCCCAGCCTACTCTAGGCAGGGGGAATCTGTACATGCCTGACAAGCGCGAGCATTCCCATCTCAATGGGGTGACGAAAAATACTCTACAGATTCTGGCACGCCCGGTGGGATCTTTTCTCTCCTCCCATATTTCGGGTTAAACGTTCATGCAAACTGAATCAACATACATATCGATATTTATACTAAAATAATACTCTTTCATGCAGGATTTCAAGCAATCAATTCTTAACAATATCTCCAAAGATGAACTTAGCTCATAAGGCAGCTCTCGTCTCCTACACGATGAAGACGGACGCTCGAAAGATTCTCCTGGAAAGTCTCGGGTGGTAGTGTGAGGAATCCTTGCTATAATTTAGATCTATTTTATTTGTCTCGGCTAACACCATTCCTGCTCCTCAAGCCCCGTGGCAGATAAACCGTCCTCAAAAGGCAAAAGGCCAAATGTCGTGGTTGCGAAGGTAATTCAGCCCAAGCACAAATCCATTTCCGAACGAGTCTCCGTTGCTCAGCTAGGGGCAAGGCCATTAACACCAATGAAGCAACAAGGCGTCTCGGGCAAGCTCCGGCAGTGCCCTTGACAACTGATTGATCGGGTATCTTCTCTAAGCTCCCCGTCAATCAACTCAAGGTGGCTTCCCGGAAAGTCAATGCTCGCCAAGCCCTCAAAATTGAGAAGCTAAAACAGAAAAGGTTCAGATACAGAGCCGATTAAAGGGCTAGGGCTCCTGCTAGGCTGAATTTCATGAGGTTCTAAGAACAGGGTTACCCCGCAACAACAGCTGAATCGGCTGTAAAGCTCGCTAACTCTTTTAAACCGCTGAAATTGGTTCAGAAGAATACCATGACTGCAAGAGTCAAGAAAATTGTGATCCGGACAGCGCCACCCACCTAGCCAGGCTAATTGTCTTCAATCACCTGTCCTTTCCCGAAGAGGAAGGGCCACGACGACGGTCCGAAAAATCAACCGCCAAAGATAAAGGAATGACCGGATATGTGTTCCACATTGTCTACATGGCGGGGACACGTAGCAAGAGTAAGGATAGGGCCACCACATCTCAGGCCCAATCTGGCTTGAATGTTGCTGCCCTTTTCCAAGACCAGCCTCTTCCTCAGGATGATGAAAACGCCCTCGATGAGGCTGATAAGTGTAAGTCCACGTTGCGACCCCCGGTTCTTACGGGGAGGCGGAAACGGTATAAAAATCAAATTTTTAGCGCAAGGGGCAACATGGACTAAACAATGTCGGGATCTTTTCCTAAACTAAAACTAGCAAACTTGCTAAAGAGAGTTAGCTACTCGGATGAAGATGGTTATACCTAGCTTGTCTTGAACTCCTTCGTCTTCAAGCTCCGGTGGTGGTCCGATGGCTCCTTCTTGTCGTCTCCGTACGCCGAAGATAGATCCACTTGAAAGCTCCAACCTTTAGCTCCTTCTTCGTTCTTTGAAGAAACTAGTTCACTTGGTTTGCTAAACCTAGTGAACTAGAATGAGTAGAGAGGAAATAGAATGGGATTTTATCTATGGTTATTGGTTCTCAACTCATGAGAGATGTGAACCATAGATTAAAGAGAGGGAGCAAGAGCAAGAGGGTGAGAGCAAAATGGAGAGCTCAAGAACAAGAGAGAGAATGAGCAAGAAAGAATAAGGCTCTCTTTTGTCTCTCACCCTCTCATAATCCAAAGTAATCATAACTCATCATATCAATAAAAGTCTTATGTGATGGTTGAAGCAACCATAACCTTATCATGTCATGCACTCATTTTACTCAAAAGAACAAGCAAGTAAAAGTCTTTGGCATGAAATGATAGCCATGGTTATCATGATGGTCAACTAGTCAAGCCTAGTCAACCGGTCAACAAAATCAACAAGTCAACAAAAGTCAACAAGTCAACAAAGTCAACAAAAGTCAACAACCAAGTCACCATAATACTTAATTAATATAATAGTTAATCACATATCATATTCTCATTAGGGTTGAGCAAAAAGTCAACAGTCAACTGTCAACAACCCTAATGAGAATCCGCTGTCTGTGCCTCCCTGTCAACTGTGCATACACACCCGCATCCGCGTTCCGAGGAACACGAATGCAAACTGGATAAATCCAATCCCATAAGGTACACTAGGATCTGGCTTAAACCAAAGCCCGCTAGTGTAAACTGTCCAGACACTGTACGTGCACAAGTGCACGGATGTGACCGAACCCTGTCGCAAAACCATGCGACCTGTCGCAATACCATGCGACCTCTACTCTTTTGCCTAAAGGCGAAAAGCTTTCTGTGTGGGACTCTAAAGACTCGACACTACGCTGGCAGTGGGTTTAACCACAGACCGCAAGCGGCACTAGCTGTGCGTTACGGTCCCCAGGTAATGCCGACAAGAAGACCGACGAGGCGAAACCCATCTGAACTCCTACTGAGCCTGAGTGTGACATTCTCCGTACAGTCCGGTCTGTTCGTCTGATACATCGCATGGCGGGCCTAGGGGGCGGTAAACGTCAGTCCCCCAATAGCGGTACAAGTCATGCCGGAGCGAAGCCCAAAACACCCTGAGATAACACTGGAAACCTACCAGTATATCTCGTTTGCCCTGGCCAGGGACTACTAGTGTAATGGCTCTCCTAGACACAGCGCGATGTCAACCCCCAATACCGGGAGAGACGAATCCTGTCTAACCGTCACTGCCTCCAAGTGCTTCGGGACTGCACCCAACCACCACCTGTTTGCACGACTCCTTTGAGCCGTGGTAGGGTAGTGATCAAAGTACAGTGGGAACACACCCAAGGCGAAGTGACAGTGTCAAGTCAGCGGACTAAGCTGTACTCATGTCACCTGGGAACTGATAACTGACGATAGGTATAATACCAACTAGTCAGTTCCCGATGAGTCCTGTCCAGTGTACCCGTAACCTAACGAGCACCCGCATACTATCTCAAGTACGACGTACTGACGGCTGTGGGATAGACCGTCTCCCACACTGGGATGAGAAGCGCATGCGCTGGTCTACTCCGGAGTATCGATGCCCTGTCTCGATAGTCCTGCGACCAGGGACCTGCATAAGGATGTGCTTATAGATTACCCAGCCCCACTAGTGTGACGGCCATCACATCGCTGGTAATCAAGCAAAGATCCTAAGGGCTCCACTAATGTGTATAGGCGATATACAAAAGTAAACACATGTACACATTGAAGTAGAAATAAACCAAGTAGCATACTACTATTTTGAGCAAGATTGTATATACAAGGTGAATATCCCAAGCTTCCATTAAGTAATATACATACTAGTATGATACAGTAATGGCCTCTAGGGCATATACACTAACAATAAGCAAAAGGACCTCTCAGCCCATGTGGAATCTAGTCCGGATAGCGAGGAGAAGCCGACTTTCTGTCCCAGGACTGCAGAACATGAGTTACTTCAAGATCTCCAAAAAAAGCTCAGAAGTAAAGACAAGGAGATGACCAGGCTTTACTCTAAAATTGACGACTTGACGAATGTTGTGATGTAGCTCATGGCTCAGGTTGCTCGGGCACCCTTCAATCAAGCGCAAATCTCTATTCATGAACCGGGTGATAACGACCCGAAGCAACCAATTCCTGTTCCCCAAAGTCCAAAAGCAGGCGAACCGCATGAAAGTTGGCCGCATCCTATCTCGGAAAATGTTTTGACTACCGATGACAGCAACCCGCTAATGCAAGATCAAATCATGGATTTGGTCGCCAACAAAGTCAAAACATTGGTAGTCGAAGCGCTAAAAGATATCAGCAGTAATGGGAGACCATATCCTGTTCGGTATGATCTGGTAGAGTTTCCTGGTGGCTATGTCATCCTTAAATTCGGGAGGTTCGATGGGACGGGAAATGCGAATTTGTACATCGCCCACTTTAAAGCCTCATGCGGGAATACTGGGGGCAATGATGCGCGTCTCCTCCACCTATTCGTTAATAGCTTAACCGATGTCGCTTTCAACTGGTACGTGAGCATACCAGATTGCTCCGTTACTACTTTCGTCGAAATGGAATCTCTGTTTCGACAAAGTTTTATGAGTGTTAGCGATAAGATCACTATTACCAACCTCGTAAGGACCAACCCAAAGAACAACGAAAGCAATACGTATTTTATAACCCGATGGCGCAATCTCTTCATCAAATGTAAGCCACCATTGGAACAAGACCAATCCGTCAATCTCCTCATCAGAAATCTTGGCATCTGGATGAATCCTATTCTATGCACCGCGGGGCTCAATACATTCCAAGAGCTGACAAAAAAAGTTCAAATGTTGAAGCGCTCAAAGCAGGAATTCTCCTTGGATTCCCAAAATAACAATAAATATTGGAGAAACCAAAAGGACGATAATCTCAAAGGCAGAAATTCTGACGATACTGAATTTTTTAACACTTCGGTTAACCAAAATAAGCGAGGGACAAGCGGGCCCAATGTCAACCAATATCGGAAGCCATTATTGGGAGGGTGAGGAGAATCTCCTTTGAAAGAGAAGCTGGATAGGCTATTCTTTCAGAAAGGACAAAGTCCACAAGATATTCAAGAACACCCTAAGAAATGGTCTACATTTGCTAGAATCAAAAAAACTGCAAGAAGCGAATATGACCGACGACCCCAAATATTGCCCCTATCATATAGTGTAGGTCATGCCATTGAGGACCGCTTTGTCTTTAAAAATTGGGTCGAAAAACAATACACGGCAGGAGAGATAGAACTGTCTAAAGGCATGTTAGCAAACAATCAAGCTACGACCGCCAATTTCATACAAACAGAGACCGAAGCCCTTCGGGAACCTGATTCTTTTAATCGTCTTCCCTTCTCTGAAAAGAGCGGACCAAGGCAACAAGCTAAAATTCAAACGAGCAACATTGCCAATGAAGAAACAGTAGACGAGTACACAACGCATACGGTCTACATGATGGAGCCTAGAGGAATAAGTCTTCCTATGCCTCATAGCCATGACAATGACGTGGTTGTTGCTATCTAACACCGGCTCAGTCCAGATGATGAAGAGTCCACTCAGGCCATTAAGTAAAAGGAGCCTGTGGTTCTTACGGAATCAAACTCAGGCAGTAAGGATGACCCGGTTATCATATCCGGAACTATAGAGTAAGAATTATTCCAATGGCTTCAAAAGTAGCTTCAGGACAGGGACGAGAAGATGGCCAAGGTCCATTCCAAAGTCGACAAGTTGGTAAACGTCGTGGCAGATCTCACGACCCAAGTCGCCCGATTGCAATTACAGCAAAATCAAAGTTTGGTTCATGAGCCAAGGATTGATATCCTGAAATAGCCAACCGAAACTCCTTCCAGCCCAAGAGCGGAACACCTTTGCGAAAAACAGCCGCGATCAGCTTCCGGTCCCTACGATACGTACACAGAACGGGGTAAGCAGATAGCAGGTGAACTAAAGACCGAATGGCCTCGAGGACCAGCATCAGGAAAGGCGCCGACTTTAATGGAGAGAAAGAAGAAGGTATACTCCTTCAAGAGGGACGAAGTCCGCAAAATATTCAAATACGTCTTGAATAACGGCCTGCAACCGTCTATTCCAAAGAGGCCACATGAAATGAACATGACCGATAATCCCATATACTGTCCATATCATAGGATGGTGAGTTATACCATCGAAGACTGCTATGTTTTCAAAGATTAGGTAGAGAACAGATTGATTCTATGAAAGTGTTTGTAGTAATAACCGCAATCAATAACGGTGTCACGTGTAGCTAGTCGAGATGAGTACGAGTCGTCCTCAGGGATATGTAGAATCTTTTGTTAGTTATGTATATGCCCTAGAGGCCATTGTTGTACATATGATGTATATTATAATGGACGCTTGGTTATATATAGAGATGACTTTCTTGCTCGTCATGATAGTATGCTATTTGGTTTCACTTTATCTTAACATGTTGACTTGTATTGGTTTACTGTTTTACTCTCACATGTTGATAAAGCCCTTAGGATCTGTACTCGACTACTGGGACTATGATGAGATCATACTAGTGGGGCCGCGGTAGTCGATGAGTACATCCTATAACTGTTCCTAGTCGAGGGTATATCGAGACAGGGCATCGATACACCAGAGTAGACTAGCGTATACGCATCTTGACCCATATGATGGGCGATGGATGATCCCATATCCATCGGTGTTAGACATCAGAGATGGTGTACGGGTGCTCAATGGAGACTGGGTACACTGTACAGACTCGCCGAGAACTCCCAGATGGTGATATACCACACGTCAGATGGCAGTTCTCCGGTGACACAGGTACAGGGTAGTCTGAAGACCCGAGATCGTCATAGAGTCTTGTGTGATTCCCACTGTGCTTTGATTTCCACCTTACCACGTCCAAGAGGGCGTGCAAAACGGTGGCTTTTGGGTACAGTCCCGAATCACATGGAGGCAATGAGCGATAGGAGGGGATTCGTCTCTCCCGGTATAGGGAGTTGATGTTGTGCTGTGTTCGATTGGCTATAACTGGAAGTCCCTGGCCAGGGATGATATGGAGATTTACTGGTAAGTGTTACTAGTAGTTTCTCGACCCGTTATGAGCCATACATCGACACGACTTATCGGTTACTGGGGTCTGACGTATACCACCCCTAGACTTGATATGCGACATATCAGACGAACAGACCGGACTGTACGGGAGTGTTACTGGTTGGATTCACAGGAGAACGCACAGGCTAGCTTGTTGATCTTCTGATCGCTCAATACCTGGGTGGCTGTTACGTTTAGCTGACCGCTTGCAGCTTGTGGGTGTTTGATATGATCATCACCTGCTACCGGCGTATTGACGATTCTTTAGAGTCCTACACAGAGGTTTCTTGGCTCAGGCGAAACGGAGTAGTGGCACATATGTGATATGCACAGGAACGAGAATAATGCGATATGGGATACCGTATTATATTCTCAGGATATTTAGAAATGAACCGGGTCATCGGATCAAGTATTGATTCGATGAATCGGTACATGATATATTAGTCGGTAATATTCGATATAGCCGGATGATCGATTCAAGTGTTGATTCGATGATTTAATGTATAATTGTATTACATTATCTAATATTGGCTCGCTTTATTATTTCATTTTCTCAGTGGATGATACATTGATATATATGCGATATATGTTAATTGTATTATTTTCTTTTGTTGCAAATATATAATATATATGTGATATATATTATTGTGACATGTTATGATTAATTGTTAAACATGTTTAAGGATGATTAATTGAGATTAGGGTTTGATTAGGGTTAGTAGCTTCATGCACCTTCTAGAAGCTTTCTTCTTTTGTCATTCTTAAGATATTTAGAATGACACATTCTTTTAACCTAACCAAACCCTAACCATAGTTGTTTCTCTACTCATTCTTATCCTATCATCCTTGACCATGGTTTACAAATCAATCATATATTACTTTCTATTCATCACAAAAGGTTTTAATCTAAGGATTATATTTTCCATTATCATCTTCTTCCTTCTTGATAAGCTCTCTTGAAAATCCTAAAGTGATGATTAAAATTGAGAAAATGATTTAAAAAGAAAGAAAAATTACTACTCTCTCATCCTCATCTCATCTAGCCCATGGGATTAGTGTGTTCTTCTCTTTTGAGTGAGAAAGCTTGAGTCGTAGCAACTTCAAGGTAGATCATCGGAGATTTGGAATACTTCGAGCTAGCATGGATCGTTCGAGTCGTGGAGCCTCTCATGAGTCCGGGAGATCGTGGATCGCGGCAAAGGGACTTCTACTCGGAGCTTGTGAAGTGAAGGAGCGGACTACAAAGGTTGTAATCCCTCACACTTAGATAAAAGTTATCATATTGCATGTTAAACCCTAATAATCTAGCAAAGATCCCGGCTTTAGGTTGTTCGGCACGTCTAAAATTTAATCCGGGCATGTTTGATGCCTTATGAACCTTTACAAGAGTGCCAAGGAACCCTGCAAGTGGTATCAGAGCCTAGCTAGAGCATTAGGCGATGTGTTTACGAAGTTAAAACTCCGATCGAACCCGAAACGACACAAAAAGACCCCTCTCTGGAAATTTTTTAAATTTTGGGATTTTTCTGAATTAAAAATATGTAAAAAATTCAGCAGGGAATTCTAACAATTACCAAGAAGCACGAGCCCCCAATTCGATCAAACGGCCGCGGAAGCACGGCGCAAGCTTGCTTGCGCGGCGGTTCCGCGGCGGATTGGTCGATTGGCGACACGTGGCTTCCTGGTAATAACCGTAGGTACTTGTTGACTTTTCTGGGTATTTTTAATCTGTTTCAGGTGTTTAAAAATCTGGGGTTTATTTGGTAATAGTAGATTCGATCGGAATATTTAAGTTCGTATTTCTTTCCGGATATTTAGAAACTGTTAAACTATTTGAACGGATATCATTAACTTACTGTTTCCCGGTACGGAAAACTTTCAAGCGTTGAATTTTTATCGGGTTTAAATCTTTCGGAAAAATTGTACAAGTTAAGCGGTGGACCCTCTAGAAGACAACAAACCTTAACTCGATTATGTGACCGTCTTGAACTGCCTTTTGAACCTTCGGGTTTGGGGCAGTACGGCGTGCCACATGTGAGGCGTTGGCTTGACCCTTCTACGGCTGGATCACCGGTACTGTGACATATTCTGGGATTATTTGAACCCCGCTCAAGTGTTGAGCAGTTTAGGAAATTTTGGGTGTTTGATTATCTGTTCGAAAAGTTTAATACTGTTTAATTATCTGGAATGTGATACAATATGTGGAATTCATAGAGTTAGGCATGAAATACGAAGTATGTGATATTTCGGATTTACGATGTCTAAAGTGATAGTGGATTCCAAATGTTGTAGTTTTACACTTTCTTTTCTGTGACCGTAAGTGTAATATGTGATATCGCCGGTTTCGTTGCTATATGTCAACGACAATTGGGATGCGCATATTTACTTACGTTGATGATATGAGATATTATGTGTTGCTGTGATATGTTATATTGGATCGTCGCGATCAGAATAGCCGGGGGTTTTATGTGAGATGAGGGTTTTTATTTTCATTCATGTAAAATTCATTTGTAATGTAATATTCTTTTATTTGGGGCACTTCCAGGTTGCGGTTGTTGTCACCAGTGTATATTATTTACTTTTCCGCATTAGGTAGACCCAAAGTGGGGAGCACAAGTAACCGGGTTCTAGGGTCCAGTGGGAGGCCATCTCGAGGAGTCGAGACCGGGTCTCCTAACCCTAGAATTGGCAGTGTTACTTGCCGCTCTCGTAGGGGTCTTGGGATGTGGGTTTGGCTATTCGTCGCGACCATGGAATCCGTGTTTTATACAGGCTCGTATTAAAAACACGGACGTCCTAGTATATCCAATATTTCATATATGTTCTTCTGCTGCAATGTTCTGTGATGAGATCATATTACTGCCTGAGACGAATGCTTATACTATATATATATGCTGATATATAAATATTACTGCTTTCGTTTCTTCTGTGATGCTTAGGAAGCATAAGCTGATGGGATTTTTATTAATAAGATTAATAAAAGAAAAGAAACCTAAAAATGTTGTAGAATCAAGAACTTTATAAAAAGGGTAGCTACAGTTTTGCTTTGCACAGTGATATATATGATATATCCTGCACCTTATTCGATGAGGAAAGGACCGAGATCCCTTCACCGGGAGTGACTCCTTTAGCAAAACTGGCAGATGCTACAAAACGCGGTTTGTCTTTTGATTGCTTTAAGTGTTTTGCTTTGCACAGCGGTATATATGATATATCCTGCACCTTATTCGATGAGGAAAGGGCCGACGATCCCTTCACCGGGAGTGACCCCTTTAGCGAAACTAAGAAAAGCCCCAAAAACACTCCTTTTCAAAAACTACATGATTCTACGACGATATCAAGTTCAATACGCTTAGGGTTTTCTGAAAAACCTGCGTAGCCCTCCGTCATTTCAGATAAAGACTAGTTAGTATTCGTGCTACGTTTGTTGACTATGTTAAGGCGTAGTGTGCGGTAGCTAATTAGTATTTATCTGCTAAAACATAAGATGTGATTGGATTAGGGTAGTTGTGCGACTTTGTTGACTATATTAAGGGTCGTGCAGGTGGATTTAATTCAATCGGGAAATGACGGGTTGAACTTGGCTAGCAATTATGATTTGTTGACTATGTTAAGGTCATAAATTGCTAGGGGCAAAATATTATCGGGAATTTCAAGTGTTGAAATTTGCAATGAGATTGCATACCTCCTATGAGATAGTTGGATCCTGATACCCACTGCGAGTAAGAGTTACTCCTGGGAGAGTTTTACACAAGACAATTAGCCGATCAAGTAGGTGTCTAGAAAAGTGTTAACGGGGTTACGCCTCTGGTAAAACGAGGTTTACTTTAATTAGGTCCGTGCGAAAGCACGGGGAACCTCCCTCAAAGTACCGACACTGATATGGCTGAAAGATTGACGAAATTGTAGGGTGTAATTAATCCCGGCTAATCTTACCTTTTAGGGTTTTAAGGTAGATTTGATAAAACCAGTGGGAGACATCCTGATTAGATAAGATAATAACCAATCTAATCTTGCAAGAGCGTACGCTAAAGTGTTTTTCTTCTCTCTCTCTCCAGGTAGCGACCATGTCATGCCATAATCAAGATAATAATATGGATGTATTGACTGAACCCGATTATTGTACTGAGCAAGGGAACGTTAGACCCATTCTTTCTTATAAGAGTTATAAGACTGAACAGGAAACAGGAGAATATCTGGATTCTCACGCCGCCCAAAAGAACATGCATGTTGATGCATCTTCTTCGGGTGTGTTTGTTATTGAGAATTGTTTCTCAGTTCACCCTACGTCCTGGGTATTAGATACCGGATCAGGATCCCACATATGCAAACAGTTGCATGGGCTACGTAAAGGTAGAGAACTGGGAAAAGATGATCATTCCGTTCTAGTAGGGAACAGTGCAAATGTTGCAGCCAAAGCAGTTGGCGAATATCACCTTGTATTACCAAGTCGTAATACACTGATTCTAAATGAGTGCTATTATATACCGAACATGATGTGCAACATTATATCAGTTTCTTTATTGAGTAAAGAAGGATATAATTTTGTAGTAAAGGATAATGTTATGAACATATTCCTAGATCAAAAGTTGATTGCATCAGGCTCGTTACATAATGGCATATTCATTCTAAATCAGAATACAGTCCTAAATATACAAAACACACACAAGAGGAAAAGTTCAGATATGAACGAATCCTACTTGTGGCATTGTAGACTTGGTCATATCAATGCGACACGACTGGCTAAGTTACATAGAGATGGTTATTTGAATCCGTTCGAATTATCATCTTATGATACTTGCCATTCATGTCTCAAAGGAAAAATGACCAAAGCTCCATTTAGCGGACACGGAGAAAGAGTTACCGAACTCTTAGGACTGGTACATAGTGATGTATGCGGTCCCATGTCTACGCATGCCAGGAACGGTTCTTCCTACTTCATTACATTCACTGACGATCTCTCTAGATTCGGACATGTGTTCCTGATGAAACACAAGTCTGAAGCTTTTGAGAAATTCAGAGAATATAAGCACGAAGTAGAGAATCAAACGGGCAAAAGTATTAAGATTCTTCGATCTGATCGAGGAGGAGAATACTTAAGCAATGAGTTCCTAGATTATCTAAAAGAAAATGGGATTCTCTCTCACCTCACTCCTCCTTATACACCACAGCACAACGGTGTATCTGAGCGGAGGAATCGTACCCTATTAGATATGGTGCGCTCTATGATGAGCGAGGCTGAGTTGCCTATTTCCTTCTGGGGTTATGCGCTTGAAACAACAGCATACCTATTGAATCAAGTTCCGTCTAAATCTGTGCCTACCACACCACATGAGATATGGAGTGGGAAGAATACATATTTTAAAAGAGTTAAGATATGGGGTTGTCCGGCCTATGTCAAAAGAAAAAATCCAGACAAACTCGAGGCACGATCAGTTCTTTGCAAATTTGTGGGATATCCTAAGAATTCTCAAGGATATATTTTCTATCACGCCGAGGAACAAAAAGTGTTTATTTCTCAATATGCCACCTTTTTAGAAAAGGAATTTCTTGCAAAAGAAATTAGTGGCAAAGAGGTAGAGCTGGAAGAGGTTCCAGAAACACAAATTACAACTGAAGATTTAGTGGAACCAGAGGATTCAGTAGTACCCGACGAGCCCCAGCCTCTCCGCCGATCTAGTAGGGTTTCTCGTCCACCTAAGAGATACTACGGTTTTCTAATTGATGGTGGAAGCGAGGATTGCATCATGGATGATGATGACCCGACTAGCTTCGAGCAGGCCATCACAAGTGGTGACTCTGTGAAATGGCTGGATGCAATGCGATCTGAGATGGAATCCATGTACACCAATAAAGTATGGATTTTAGAAAATGCTCCTGAAGGGGTAAAACCCATTGGGAGCAAGTGGATTTTTAAAAGGAAATTTGGTGTAGATGGAAAAGTTGAGACTTTCAAAGCTAGACTGGTAGCAAAGGGATTTCGTCAACGACCAGGTGTGGATTATGACGAAACCTTTTCTCCAGTGGCTATGCTTAAGCCCATCCGGATCTTACTTGCCATTACTGCACACCATGACTACGAAATCTGGCAAATGGATGTTAAGACCGCCTTTCTAAACGGTGATTTAGAAGAAAGCGTGTACATGACTCAGCCAGAGGGCTTCGTAGATAGTGGGAGCAGCGGAAAGGTGTGCAAGCTGCTTAAATCCATTTATGGGTTAAAGCAAGCATCGCGGAGTTGGAACATCTGTTTTGATGTTGTAGTCAAAGAGTTTGACTTCATCAAAAATATAGATGAACCTTGTATCTATAAGAAGGTAGCAGAGGGTAAGGTTGTCTTCCTCGTATTGTACGTGGATGACATACTCTTGATAGGAAATGATATTCCTATGCTGCAATCAGTCAAGCTCTTCTTATCGCAGAGATTCTCAATGAAAGATCTAGGTGATGCCTCCTGCATATTGGGAATCATGATCTATAGAGATAGATCTAAACGGATACCGGGATTGTCCCAATCCAGGTACATTGACACCATACTAAAGAGGTTTAGTATGGAAGAATCCAAGCGTGGGAACCAACCCACGATCTCTGGACTCACTCTCTCCAAAGAAATGTCTCCCAAGACTGATTTGGAGAGAGCTCGCATGCAAGGGATACCCTATGCTTCGGCAGTAGGCTCTATCATGTATGCGATGCTGTGTACCAGATCCGATGTAGCATACTCACTAAGTGTAGTGAGTCGGTATCAAGCAGATCCAGGAGAGAGTCATTGGACAGCAGTGAAGAACATACTCAAGTACTTGCGAAGGACTAAGGAGATGTTCTTGGTGTATGGTAACGGAGAACTCCAGGTCGAGTCCTTTACCGATTCCAGCTTCCAAAGTGATAAGGACGACTCTAAGTCGCATTCGGGTTTTGTCTTTACCCTCAATGGAGGGGCGGTATGTTGGAAGAGTTCCAAACAGGATACCGTTGCAGACTCAATGATGGAGGCTGAATACATCGCTGCCAACGATGCTGCCAAAGAGGCTGTCTGGATCAAGAAGTTCATTAGTGAACTTGGTGTGGTTCCATCCATTGAGCATCCAATACCTCTGTATTGTGATAACAATAGAGCTGTGGCATTAGCCAAGGAACCCAGGTCCCATCAAAAGTCCAGACATATTCTGAGGCGGTATCACCTGATCAGGGAGATAGTTGATCGCCGGGAGATAGAGGTCAGGAGAGTAGATACGAAGGACAACACTGCGGATCCATTCACGAAGGCTATTCCCCAGATACAGTTTGAGAGATTATTCGGGATGCTAGGTATGAGATACTACAGCAGCTGGCCTTAGTGCAAGTGGGAGATTGTTAGTTATGTATATGCCCTAGAGGCCATTGTTGTACATATGATGTATATTATAATGGACGCTTGGTTATATATAGAGATGACTTTCTTGCTCGTCATGATAGTATGCTATTTGGTTTCACTTTATCTTAACATGTTGACTTGTATTGGTTTACTGTTTTACTCTCATATGTTGATAAAGCCCTTAGGATCTGTACTCGACTACTGGGACTATGATGAGATCATACTAGTGGGGCCACGGTAGTCGATGAGTACATCCTATAACTGTTCCTAGTCGAGGGTATATCGAGACAGGGCATCGATACACCAGAGTAGACTAGCGTATACGCATCTTGACCCATATGATGGGCGATGGATGATCCCATATCCATCGGTGTTAGACATCGGAGATGGTGTACGGGTGCTCAGTGGAGACAGGGTACACTGGACGGACTCGCCGAGAACTCCCAGATGGTGATATACCACACGTCAGATGGCAGTTCTCCGGTGACACAGGTACAGGGTAGTCTGAAGACCCGAGATCGTCATAGAGTCTTGTGTGATTCCCACTGTGCTTTGATTTCCACCTTACCACGTCCAAGAGGGCGTGCAAAACGGTGGCTTTTGGGTACAGTCCCGAATCACATGGAGGCAATGAGCGATAGGAGGGGATTCGTCTCTCCCGGTATAGGGAGTTGATGTTGTGCTGTGTTCGATTGGCTATAACTGGAAGTCCCTGGCCAGGGATGATATGGAGATTTACTGGTAAGTGTTACTAGTAGTTTCTCGACCCGTTATGAGCCATACATCGACACGACTTATCGGTTACTGGGGTCTGACGTATACCACCCCTAGACTTGATATGCGACATATCAGACGAACAGACCGGACTGTACGGGAGTATTACTGGTTGGATTCACAGGAGAACGCACAGGCTAGCTTGTTGATCTTCTGATCGCTCAATACCTGGGTGGCTGTTACGTTTAGCTGACCGCTTGCAGCTTGTGGGTGTTTGATATGATCATCACCTGCTACCGGCGTATTGACGATTCTTTAGAGTCCTACACAGAGGTTTCTTGGCTCAGGCGAAACGGAGTAGTGGCACATATGTGATATGCGCAGGAATGAGAATAATGCGATATGGGATACCGTATTATATTCTCAGGATATTTAGAAATAAACCGGGTCATCGGATCAAGTATTGATTCGATGAATCGGTACATGATATATTAGTCAGTAATATTCGATATAGCCGGATGATCGATTCAAGTGTTGATTCGATGATTTAATGTATAATAATATATGTGATATATTGTATTACATTATCTAATATTGGCTCGCTTTATTATTTCATTTTCTCAGTGGATGATACATTGATATATATGCGATATATGTTAATTGTATTATTTTCTTTTGTTGCAAATATATAATATATATGTGATATATATTATTGTGACATGTTATGATTAATTGTTAAAAATGTTTAAGGATGATTAATTGAGATTAGGGTTTGATTAGGGTTAGTAGCTTCATGCACCTTCTAGAAGCTTTCTTCTTTTGTCATTCTTAAGATATTTAGAATGACACATTCTTTTAACCTAACCAAACCCTAACCATAGTTGTTTCTCTACTCATTCTTATCCTATCATCCTTGACCATGGTTTACAAATCAATCATATATTACTTTCTATTCATCACAAAAGGTTTTAATCTAAGGATTATATTTTCCATTATCATCTTCTTCCTTCTTGATAAGCTCTCTTGAAAATCCTAAAGTGATGATTAAAATTGAGAAAATGATTTAAAAAGAAAGCAAAATTACTACTCTCTCATCCTCATCTCATCTAGCCCATGGGATTAGTGTGTTCTTCTCTTTTGAGTGAGAAAGCTTGAGTCGTAGCAACTTCAAGGTAGATCATCGGAGATTTGGAATACTTCGAGCTAGCATGGATCGTTCGAGTCGTGGAGCCTCTCATGAGTCCGGGAGATCGTGGATCGCGGCAAAGGGACTTCTACTCGGAGCTTGTGAAGTGAAGGAGCGGACTACAAAGGTTGTAATCCCTCACACTTAGATAAAAGTTATCATATTGCATGTTAAACCATAATAATCTAGCAAAGATCCCGGCTTTGGGTTGTTCGGCACGTCTAAAATTTAATCCGGGCATGTTTGATGCCTTATGAACCTTCACAAGAGTGCCAAGGAACCCTGCATCTTTTAATCTTGCTTTAGACGTGTTGATTAGAAAAGAGGAAGGAGAATAGAGAATAGTGAAGAATAGCTTCTAGATCCATGTCGAAACACGGATGTAGAATATATATTTTTCAGATCTTATTTAAATAAGAATATAGAATGTATAAGAAGAAGGCTTATAGGGTTCGTTCGGATTTAGTAGTCATGGATGACTAATAAAGATTACTCCTTTTATCTATCGATAGATTTAAAACTAGATTGATAGTGATGAATGAGGATTAGGGTTCTTAGAAGAAACTAGGGTTTCCACTCTATCGACCCTTGTCCTTTCATTGATCTCTATTCATGTCCAGCCCTTAACAAAACAATTGTTAATCTGATCTCAAATCGCGGTCACGACTAGCAATAAATTGGTAGTGCGCCCGATTAGGATGTTAACGATTTCTTTTTCTAAAGTTTATAAACTTCATAAGACTTAAAAGAAGTTAAAATATTTTCTCGTCAATTGTTCTACCCTAATCCTACGAACCATATCAAGCGAAGAATTACTCGCGCATAATGGAGATAGAAGAAGAACGGATAGAGATCAAGATGTAAATAAATGCAAACTAATTAATCTAATGATCTACCTTTATTAATCAACTTCACAAGTACAAAGCCTTCAAGTTTAGATTACAAGAGGAAGAAGAAGTTGCTCTCGATCTCTGCCTCGTAGGAAGTAGATGCTCCGTCGAATCTCACGTCGCCTTATCATGTCGAATCGCGAACCTGTCGTGGATCACTTGTTCTTTGACAGTGATTTGCTTTGTGTAAAAGATTGATGATTCCAGTTTTAACCTTCGGTCCTTTTGTCACGCCCCGCTTCCCAGAGTACGCAAGGTTGGGCACGTAACATAGCCAACCATGCTACCTGTGGGTAGGAAGTATCCATCCACAGTCACATTACGGTTGTAGAGATATCAAGAACAATAAAAAAAACAAACTAATCTAACACATGTCCAAATCCATAATAACAAGAGTCAGTAAACAATAGTGCGGAAGCAAATGATCCAATACAAGAAAATAAACAGTATGTCCCATAATGCGGGCTCACATCTGGAAATGAAAAGAACTAAATAAGCTAATCACTAAGGAACTCACAATTCAGCCTGCTGGCTGAAGTTCTCCTGCTCGGTCGTCGACAGGGGTAAGGAATCTGGGCCATGCAAAACCCAGACGTCAGCGCGTCATATCAACCAAATAATATAATATAAACATGGAAATAAGCAATGCAGGTATGAACATGAAATAAGCAATACTATGAAACAACAGTGCAGGGTAATGTGCAATGGGTAACTAAACTGTTCTATCAGGTTTCTACTCTAAAGTCTTTGAAATCAATTAATGAATCGTCGATGTAACTCAATAGTATCCCGTGCGTGCCCGGGACCACGGTCAAGGTTCTCGAGGCTGAATCCGAGACGTGCCGCTAGGCAGTAAAAATAGGTAGTAGGATGGACGGGTGATGTCAGCATCATCACTCCCGGACTGGCCAAGCCCGTAAGACTGATCAGAACAGGTATCGAACTGTTGAGTTACAAGTCGGTTTCACCTTTGATTTCCCCATACCCCCAAGTTATGTATGTCAAGTCAGGTATTCAGCAATCAAGGACTAATGCCAACACAGGATCAGGTAACAGGTCAGGTTACATCAGGTCAAGTCAACAGTATACGGTACCATGTCAGGTGTATCAATGTGTAAATATGTCGTATGTAGCAAGGTCCGGTCGACATGTAGTGCAATCGAGTACGTGCTCACAACAGGTATACAATCGAACAGTAAACAGTAGCAAGAATTAAAGTAAACGGCAATGATAGTCATTTAATCACCATGGTGCTTTGTATTATCTTTATTAACAGGTTCGAGCACCCTTGGGGGTGCAGTAGTTACAAGGTGAAGCAATATCAACCACAAACAGTAATGAAGCTACATGAGTTTAAGACTAAAGCATAATTAACGGTCTCACGGATGGTTTAACGAATAAAGCAAAGACGATCCAATTGGTTTAGTTAGTTAAATCATGGATTAATAGCATACCACTTAATTTCACGAACTACTATACTGATTTAATGTTAAATAGAAATGCAACCGTCAATTCTAGTCATACTGTACCATCGATATCACCATCATTGTGTTGTTGTATTATATAATATGATAAATAAATGTATAGCAGGACTTGATCTTGTATTAGCATGTTAGAGCAAGTATTCGGATACTTGCCTCGACGGTTTCGCAATCCGGAACACACGAATGCAGAGTCGGCGGAAAACACGAGACGGGTGCACGGACTACGGATCGAGTCCAACAGCGAACAGCGGGACCACACGGACCAGAGTACTATGCTGGAGTGTCGGGTCCAAACGACGGCACGGTCGGCATCCGGCAAAAGTCAAAACGACGACAAGTTAGCAACCATACGATATACGTAAACAAGGACCAGCGAGAGGGTTCTAGCATTAATGGAAGTTAAAGAGATTCTTACAGGAAAGCACCAGGGGCAACCACGACGGGCTCGACGGCGATGGGACGCCGGCGGCGATGAACAGTGGGCGCGACAAGGGCTGACTTGGAGGGATCGGGTGATGCAGCGATGATGGGGAGGTACTGGCCTGGTCTGGGTTGCAGGAGAAAGAGGAGGTGGCTGTCGGTGTTCTTGCGACGACGAGGGGATCGACGGCGACCCTTTTCCGGTGAACCAGAGGGTAGGTGATGGGGTTTTGGGCTCGGGTTGGTGGTGGTCCGGCGAGGGGAGGAGGAAGACGACGACGAGGTCGGGACGAGGGTGAAGGGAGGAGGATTCTGGTGTCGGCGGCGGTGAGAGGCGGCGGCGACGGTGCACCCTGCGTGCTGGTGTGGCGTCGGGGTTGGGTTGCAGTGCAACGCAGGCAAGGAAAAGGAGGAAGAAGAGGAGGAAGGAGGTAGGGAGGGTGCGGCTAGGCTGAGGAGGCGATGACGGTGACGGCGAGGTCGCGGGGAGGTCGGCGGCGCAAGCACGAGGGGCTAGGGTTAGGGTTCAGAGGTTGTTCTCGTGATGGAGGAAGATGAATATGAGGCTGCGAAATATATAGGAAGAGAGAGAGAGAGATTGGATAGAGGGTGAGGGATTTAGAGAGAGAGAGAGAGAGAGAGAGACGGAGAGAGAGAGGATACGGGGCCCACGAGGGTGAAACCCCCCTCGTGATTGGCTGCCCAAAAGAAAGGAATTTTAGAAAAAGATTTTTTAAAAGGATTTTAAATGTTATACAGTAACCGAATGTATATTTTCGTATATATTTTAGTTTTATAATATTTAATTAAATGGGTATTTTCGGTGCTAAATGAAACATTTCCAAATCGCGCCCGGGTTGCGCTCAAATGTTTCAAATTCAAATTATAGGATTTTAAGCGGGTTCCAAATTTTGAAAAGAGGTGTTTAATGATAAAATTGCATGCCCCCAAGTCGGACACTTGCACGCGCGCGTAGCCGTCCAAACTTGCCCGTTTAACCGAACGGGAAGAAATCTCGACACGCGGACGCTACCACGCGACTAGTGGCGACGAGTAGGCCAATATGGATATTTTTAATTTCATTTTAGGTGTTAAAATTTGTTATGTGCCAAAATGACTTAACCGGTTAAAATTTAGCAATACACACCAAACCATCAGGATAATCGAAATGAGCAATGTATAACACTCAACTAGTACCAGAAATAGTATTATGGGCTCGGGTGTTACATCATACCCAACTACAAAAAGAATTTCGTCCTCGAAATTCCAAGAATACAAGATAGCTAACTACGGGAAAAGGTGAGGAAATTTCTGTCGGATCTCGTCTTCTCGCTCCCAAGTGGATTCTCCATGCAATCGATTACCCCAAGAAACTAGCACAAGAGGGATAACCTTGTTCTTAAGAACCTTTTCTCTTAGATCCTTGATTTCAGCTGGTCGCTCCTTAAAAGTTAGGTCCTCCCGTACGGTCAACTCCGAATGATCCAAGACGTGAGTTTCATCACGAACATACCTCCGTAGTTGAGACACATGAAACACATCGTGCACTCCTGCCAAGGACTGTGGTAACGCCAAACGGTACGCTACCTCTCCAACACGCTCCAATATCTCGAAGGGTCCAACGAATCGAGGACTGAGCTTTCCCCGACTTCCAAAGCGAATCACCCCTCTAGTCGGTGATATCTTCAGGAATACCAAATCACCCACGGCGAACTCTAGAGGTCTTCTTGACGTGTCAGCCCAACTTTTCTGTCTGTCTTGAGCTGCCTTCATATGCTTCCTGATTGTATTCACCTTCTCAACTGTCTGTACCACCAAATCTGGTCCTAGTAACCTTCGTTCACCAACATCATCCCAATAAACCGGTGAACGGCATTTACGACCATACAACGCTTCAAACGGAGCCATCTGAGTAGTCGCTTGGAAGCTATTGTTGTACGGAAACTCCACCAGATGTAGATGATCCTCCCAAGAACCTTTGAAGTCCAACATGCAAGCCCTCAACATATCTTCAAGGGTCTGGATCGTTCTCTCCGATTGTCCATCAGTTTGAGGATGATAAGCTGTGCTAAACTTCAATCGAGTCCCCAAACTTTCTTGTAAACTCCTCCAGAAGTGCGACAAGAACCGAGTGTCCCGATCGCACACGATGCTCACCGGTACTCCATGCAATCTTACAATCTCCTGCATGTACCGCTCTGCCAAAGTCTCTGTCGATTGACCAATCCGAAAAGGAATAAAGTGAGCTGCCTTGGTCAATCCGATCGACAATCACCCATACTGCATTGTTGCCCTTTGGACTCCGCGGTAAAGCCGTCACGAAATCCATGGTTATATGTTCCCACTTCCACTGAGGAATCGAAAGTGGTTGCAACAAACCAGCAACCCTTTGGTGTTCCGCCTTGACTTGCTGACACACCAAGCACTTAGCCATGAAGCGAGCAATTTCCCGTTTCATACCTTCCCACCAGAAGTGCTGTCGAATATCTCGGTACATCTTTGTCCCTCCTGGATGTACAGAGTAAGCTGAACTGTGTGCCTCCTTCATAAGCTCTCCACGCACATCTCCTTTTGGCACACACACACGGCTACCATATCTCAACGAACCGTCTTCATGGATTAGTAAATCGGTTCGCAGTCCGGCTTCAACCTGCTCTCGAAACTTTTGCAGTCTAGGATCCTGCGATTGTGCCACTTTAATCTTCTCAACTAAGGACGACTGTACTTGCAACTGCATCAACTGTCCCGTAGCATGTGGTAGCAAAACCTCCAAGTCAAATCTCTGGAAATCCGCAATGATCTCCCTTTGTGCGGTCAATACCTGAATTGCTGGTAACCGACTTAGCGCATCTGGCACGACGTTAACTTTTCCCGGATGGTACTTAAGATCAAGGTCGTAGTCGGCCATCAGCTCCAACCATCTGCGTTGCCTCATGTTCAACTCCTTCTGAATGAACACATACTTCAAACTCTTGTGATCTGTAAAGACTTCGACTCTCTCGCCCAAAAGGTAGTGTCTCCAAATCTTCAGGGCGAAAATCACGGCTGCAAGCTCCAAGTCATGAGTCGGATAATTCTTCTCATGAGTCTTCAGTTGTCTCGATGCGTAAGCGACGACCTTCCCATTCTGCATCAAAACACATCCCAATCCTTTTCCAGATGCGTCGCTGTGAATCACCAGTCCTCCTGAATTATCCGGTACGGTTAGGATAGGGGCGGTTATCAACTTCTGCTTCAACGTCTCGAAGGCCAATGCACATCCATCCGTCCAAACAAACGGTACCTCCTTGCGCGTGAGCTTGGTTAACGGCTCAGCTAAACGAGCGAAGTTCTCCACAAATCTTCTGTAGTATCCGGCGAGTCCAAGAAAACTTCTTATCTCCGCAACATTCTTTGGAATAGGCCAATCTCGAACGGCTGCAATCTTCTCGGGATCAACGGCGATTCCATTGCCCGACACAACATGTCCCAGAAATTTTACTTCTTCCAGCCAGAATTCGCACTTACTCATCTTCGCGAATAATTTCTCCCGTCTCAGCGTCTGCAGTGCGATCTTTAGATGCTCAGCATGCTCCTCCGGAACCTTCGAGCATACCAGCATATCGTCATCCACAAAGTCGCGAACAACTGCCGGCTCTTCATTACTATCCACTACCATAGCCGCAAGAACATTGTTCGTCGGCCTAGCCCTAAACTCGACTGGCCCGACAGAACTGCTTCCTCCAGTGAAAGTAAACTCAGGGTGTCCGGGAATCTGGAAAATTACTTTCCTTGCCCTACAATCAATGTGTGCGTGGAAAGTGCCAAAAATCCATTCCCAAGACTACTTCATAACTGCCCGTATCTATCACCAAGAAATCTGCAAAGAGCTCCCGTCCGCAAACAACAACTGTATAATCTCTACACTCCTTACTAGCTATGATTGTCCTATTCCCAGTGTGTATGTCCCAAAAACTAGATAGGGTCGTGCAGGTAATCGAGTGTATAGTTATAAATTTGGATGACATAAAACAGTGGGATGCTCCGGAATCAAATAATGCCAATGCGGGAAAACCATGAACGAGTAAATTACCTGAAACCCCTTCTCTTGATGCCTTAGCTTCTTCAACTGTCAACGTGAAAGCTCGAGCCTGAATAGATCCTTGAGTCAACTGTCTCTGCCCTTGGAACGGTCTCTGCGGAGGCTTCTGAATATCATCCCTTGTACGAAGCTTCGACGGACAAGCACTAACGGCGTGATCTGCCGCTCCACATCTAAAACAGAGTCCCAGCCTTTTACGACACTCCTTTCGCACATGTCCGGGTACATGGCAGTAGTTACAAATCACGCTCCCTTTCCGATCACCCACACTTGTTTTCTTCATTGGTGCTACGCTGCGCCTGTTCACCGGAATACTTCTACGTACAGACGTTTGTTTCAGTGCAGATGCTGGTTCCAGCTCGGTCTGTTCCTTTAGATTCTCCAGCAATCCCCTTATCACTCTACGCCTGGCGGCTATGACCGCACGTCTTTGGTCCATCTTCAAATTCGTACCGGCCATATTCCTGGAAATCAAAGTACCCAATATTAGCATGATGATAGATTCTGAGTATAGATCAAGGCTAGAACTCCAAGATACTTAAATAGAGTGCTGCATTGTAGCTATGCCGCGGTATCATAGCCCCAATTACTTAACTCCACCCAAGTCGCCTAAGTCCTAGAGATAACAAGAAGTTAGGTTTTCGAGTTGACAATGCAAAGTAAGTTCGCATGTCGACATGATCCGGAAGAATGATTCAAGGATGGTAAAACGGTCAAGGTGGCAGGACATGTTTCCTAAACACGGGTATTCTGATTCGTGTATTGGGTACAATACCCAACTACAAAAGAATCAACCCGACTATCCTATCGCTCTGATACCAAAAGAACCATGTCACGCCCCGCTTCCCAGAGTACGCAAGGTTGGGCACGTAACATAGCCAACCATGCTACCTGTGGGTAGGAAGTATCCATCCACAGTCACATTACGGTTGTAGAGATATCAAGAACAATAAAAAAAACAAACTAATCTAACACATGTCCAAATCCATAATAACAAGAGTCAGTAAACAATAGTGCGGAAGCAAATGATCCAATACAAGAAAATAAACAGTATGTCCCATAATGCGGGCTCACATCTGGAAATGAAAAGAACTAAATAAGCTAATCACTAAGGAACTCACAGTTCAGCCTGCTGGCTGAAGTTCTCCTGCTCGGTCATCGACAGGGGTAAGGAATCTGGGCCATGCAAAACCCAGACGTCAGCGTGTCATATCAACCAAATAATATAATATAAACATGGTAATAAGCAATGCAGGTATGAACATGAAATAAGCAATACTATGAAACAACAGTGTAGGGTAATGTGCAATGGGTAACTAAACTGTTCTATCAGGTTTCTACTCTAAAGTCTTTGAAATCAATTGATGAATCGTCGATGTAACTCAATAGTATCCCGTGCGTGCCCGGGACCACGGTCAAGGTTCTCGAGGCTGAATCCGAGACGTGCCGCTAGGCAGTAAAAATAGGTAGTAGGATGGACGGGTGATGTCAGCATCATCACTCCCGGACTGGCCAAGCCCGTAAGACTGATCAGAACAGGTATCGAACTGTTGAGTTACAAGTCGGTTTCACCTTTGATTTCCCCATACCCCCAAGTTATGTATGTCAAGTCAGGTATTCAGCAATCAAGGACTAATGCCAACACAGGATCAGGTAACAGGTCAGGTTACATCAGGTCAAGTCAACAGTATACGGTACCATGTCAGGTGTATCAATGTGTAAATATGTCGTATGTAGCAAGGTCCGGTCGACATGTAGTGCAATCGAGTACGTGCTCACAACAGGTATACAATCGAACAGTAAACAGTAGCAAGAATTAAAGTAAACGGCAATGATAGTCATTTAATCACCATGGTGCTTTGTATTATCTTTATTAACAGGTTCGAGCACCCTTGGGGGTGCAGTAGTTACAAGGTGAAGCAATATCAACCACAAACAGTAATGAAGCTACATGAGTTTAAGACTACAGCATAATTAACGGTCTCACGGATGGTTTAACGAATAAAGCAAAGACGATCCAATTGGTTTAGTTAGTTAAATCATGGATTAATAGCATACCACTTAATTTCACGAACTACTATACTGATTTAATGTTAAATAGAAATGCAACCGTCAATTCTAGTCATACTGTACCATCGATATCACCATCATTGTGTTGTTGTATTATATAATATGATAAATAAATGTATAGCAGGACTTGATCTTGTATTAGCATGTTAGAGCAAGTATTCGGATACTTTCCTCGACGGTTTCGCAATCCGGAACACACGAATGCAGAGTCGGCGGAAAACACGAGACGGGTGCACGGACTACGGATCGAGTCCAACAGCGAACAGTGGGACCACACGGACCAGAGTACTATGCTGGAGCGTCGGGTCCAAACGACGGCACGGTCGGCATCCGGCAAAAGTCAAAACGACGACAAGTTAGCAACCATACGATATACGTAAACAAGGACCAGCGAGAGGGTTCTAGCATTAATGGAAGTTAAAGAGATTCTTACAGGAAAGCACCAGGGGCAACCACGACGGGCTCGACGGCGATGGGACGCCGGCGGCGATGAACAGTGGGCGCGACAAGGGCTGACTTGGAGGGATCGGGTGATGCGGCGATGATGGGGAGGTACTGGCCTGGTCTGGGTTGCAGGAGGAAGAGGAGGTGGCTGTCGGTGTTCTTACGACGACGAGGGGATTGACGGCGACCCTTTTCCGGCGAACCAGAGGGTAGGTGATGGGGTTTTGGGCTCGGGTTGGTGGTGGTCCGGCGAGGGGAGGAGGAAGACGACGACGAGGTCGGGACGAGGGTGAAGGGAGGAGGATTCTGGTGTCGGCTGCGGTGAGAGGCGGCGGCGACGGCGCACCCTGCGTGCTGGTGTGGCGTCGGGGTTGGGTTGCAGTGCAACACAGGCGAGGGAAAGGAGGAAGAAGAGGAGGAAGGAGGTAGGGAGGGTGCGGCTAGGCTGAGGAGGCGATGACGGTGACGGCGAGGTCGCGGGGAGGTCGGCGGCGCAAGCACGAGGGGCTAGGGTTAGGGTTCGGAGGTTGTTCTCGTGATGGAGGAAGATGAATATGAGGCTGCGAAATATATAGGAAGAGAGAGAGAGAGAGATTGGATAGAGGGTGAGGGATTTAGAGAGAGAGAGAGAGAGAGAGAGAGAGAGAGACGGAGAGAGAGAGAGGATAGGGGGCCCACGAGGGTGAAACCCCCCTCGTGATTGGCTGCCCAAAAGAAAGGAATTTTAGAAAAAGATTTTTTAAAAGGATTTTAAATGTTATACAGTAACCGAATGTATATTTTCGTATATATTTTAGTTTTATAATATTTAATTAAATGGGTATTTTCGGCGCTAAATGAAACATTTCCAAATCGCGCCCGGGTTGCGCTCAAATGTTTCAAATTCAAATTATAGGATTTTAAGCGGGTTCCAAATTTTGAAAAGAGGTATTTAATGATAAAATTGCATGCCCCCAAGTCGGACACTTGCACGCGCGCGTAGCCGTCCAAACTTGCCCGTTTAACCGAACGGGAAGAAATCTCGACACGCGGACGCTACCACGCGACTAGTGGCGACGAGTAGGCCAACATGGATATTTTTAATTTCATTTTAGGTGTTAAAATTTGTTATGTGCAAAAATGACTTAACCGGTTAAAATTTAGCAATACGCACCAAACCATCAGGATAATCGAAATGAGCAATGTATAACACTCAACTAGTACCAGAAATAGTATTATGGGCTCGGGTGTTACACCTTTAAATAGTCCAAAAACCAGAAACTATAGATCCCAAGAATCGGGGGTTGTTGTGAAGATCCAAACCTAAAAATCCCAAACCCTAACTCATTGATTCGGTCACGGATCCGCCACATATTGCATGGTTTGGCCGCGGAACCGCGGCCGTTTGGTGGGATCTTGGCTTCAAAATTATGTGTCTGCTTCGTTGTGACACATGAGATTTATTTGATGTCTGGGATCTTCATATCTTTTCTAAGTCTCTGCCAGTATTGATTCTTCGATTTTATTTAACTTCATCGGCAAATTTCTGATTCCCGACATCTAGATATCCCGATCTCCTGACCTGAGCTAAAGCTTGCACAATATCTCAATGAATAATGTTGTTAGTAATATTTGGTATTTTTGAGATATTATCCTAACCATTTTATATGATATTATATTTTGAGAATATTAATTAAGGATCTTTGATATGATATGCATATTTAAATTATCAAAATATTATATAAATATTATATACATACATTTTTTTTCATAATGTTAATTATAATATATAAACATATGATAATAGATATTTTACAGATAAACCCTCATATGTGTCATATTTATAATAAACACCTTTAAATATTTAAGAAAAGTAAGGAAAATGTTATATCAAAAATGCGATATTTTCGACTGAACAAATACCCCCAAACTTAACTTTGATCTTCCCGAGAACTTATTATTCAAGAGAGGGAGAAAAATGAAAAAGAAAAACCTAAGTAGCACACTTTCGTAGGCAACACGATTGCACTGAGCACGTGCAACAAGCCGTTAAACCTCTAGGTGTCCCTAGTAGGAGGAGTGTTGTCTCCTGAGGGTTTTCAGCGGATTGCACCCACAAAATCCTATAATAAAAAAAAGATGGTGAAAGTTACATACAAAGATAAAAACTATAAAAAAAAGAACTTGAAAATAAGAGTTTCCAACTGCACTAGATTTTCGGTTGCCATGAGCCCTATCTTAATGGTCATGAAAAAATATTAGAAATCATATCATCTCTCAATAAAACATCGCCTTTAGTTTTCCTCCCTATCTATCTTTCAAACATTGATCATATATCTCTACGTGTGTGTAAAAGACATCCTTACACTTAGAAAATTCAATTCAAGCTATCACACTCTTGTCCATCTTCCTTAGTACTTTTTAGTTGGTGAATATTTTAGATGAAATTGCTTACACATTCTTCATGCGACCGTTAATATTTCTTGAGATACTAACCAACCGGTTACACAATTTTTTCGTGCATTTAGACGTAATTCCTCGTCTTGCAACATCCAAGGCTTAGCAGTGGCTCCCAAACCAGTTGGTCTAAGGCACTAGGTGATAAAACACCCTCGCTATATTTTTTTATGTCACCTTATGCAATTACAAAACCAGTGTTCATTTTTTTCTTCACCGCTTATTTTTTTTCTTCTATTTTTCTATTTTCCTTCATACTAAGGCTTTTTGACAAGATCATTTCAAGGTATCTTCTACTATCCCAAGTTTCAAGATGTGTGCAAGTGCGTATGGTAGGGTATCAATGTTCAAATGTTTGGACTCAAGAATAGGGACTATTTTTCAGACTTATTTTTATCCCCAGATTAGTAATTTCCTTCATCTTACGAACCCTTGGGACAACGGCTCATAACTACTTATTACTAGTTTCGTTTAAGAAAACATCTAAGTTTCTTGCTTTTCTCAAACTATTCCTATCTTTTATATGTAATTTTTCACTTTCAAACTTTCATTAACAAATTTTTTTTGTATAGTGCCTAGTGCCAAAATATAATTCAGTGAATACAAACCTCCCCCCAAACTTGTTTTCAACAGTGTCCTCACTGATGTTGTTCTTTGAGTGCATAGACTTGTAGACTTGGGGAGAGAAAAAGACAGGGGTAAAATAATAGTTAAATGAAAACTACCCCCAAACTTATGCTTTGGCACGCACGGATATTCACTTAAGTCCTTTTTCACTCACCTCCATTCTTAAGATGAGACAATATTACCGAGACATGGAAGTGAGGCGGAGGAAATTTAGTTAGGATAAAAAGGCTCCTGTAAAAACAGGAGCTCCTCTGCTAGGTCAGCAGAAAAATACGGTTTCAATCTATGCCCATTTACTTTAAAAATTGAACCGTTTTTAATATTTTCAACTTCTACTGCCCTGTGCGGGTATACATACCGCACCACAAAAGGTCCATTCCAACGAGATTTTAGCTTACCCGGATGAAGATGAAGACGGGAATCGTAAAGGACTCTTTCCAATCTTTTTTCTTGTCTTGATTTGTCACAACAACTCCTACTTACTTCCTTCAGATCTTCAATCCGAAGAATGTGAAGGTTTTTCTAAAATGGTTTTTATCGTGGAACACTTTAGTCCAGTTCTTTACTATAACCGCATTATCGTAAGCTTCATCGTGAAGTTCGCTTAGCTCATTTAATTGCAGCTTCCGATAGCTGCTAGCTTGATCAAAATCGATGTTAACCTCTTTAATAGCCCACATTGCTTTATGTTCGATCTCGACAGGAAGGTGGCATGCCTTTCCAAACACTAGGCGGTATGGAGACATACCAAGATTGGTCTTATAAGTGGTGTGAAATGCCCAAAGAGCATCCGTCGATTTGATTGACCAATTTTTACGGTTTTTAGAAACCGTCTTCTCTAAAATTTGTTTGATATGCCTATTGAAAATCTCAGCTTGCCCGCTCATTTGTGGATGATAGGGCGTAGAAAGTTTGTGATTGATTGAATATTTCCACATCAAAACCTCGAAAGACTGATTACAGAAATGCGTCCCGTTGTCGCTAATTATAGCGCGAGGGTGTCCGAATCACGAAAAGAAGTTTTCTGTAAGGAACTTAATAACAACCTTATTGTCATTAGTGCGACACAGTATTGCTTCCACCCATTTTGAGACATAATCAACCACTAACAAGATATATAAATTCCCAAAAGAGTTGGGAAAATGGCCCATAAAATCAATACCTCAAACATAATATATTTCCACAACTAAGATAGGTTGGAGCGGCATCTCATTTTTTCGTGAAATCCGACCCATGTGTTGACACCGTGGACAAGTTTTGCAATGATCGTATGCGTCTTTAAATAATGTTGGCCAATAAAAGCCTCATTGCAAAACTTTCTCCGCCGTTTTCGTGGACCAAAGTGATCGTTATATGCCTGATCATGACAAAAAGACAATACACTCTTGAATTCATCGTCAGGGACACATCTGAGAATGATTTGATCGGAACAATACTTAAAACAAATAAGGTTCATCCCAGTAAAAGTGTTTTACTTGGGATAGAAATCGAAGATTGTCTTGTTTCAACCAATCACTAGGAATAAGTCCCGTTGCTAGATAATTCACAATATCCACGAACCAAGGTTCCCAGGATACGGTCAAGAGCTGTTCGTCTGAGAAGGAGTCATTTATTGGCACGGTCAATGTTGGTGAAGAATTGATGCGTGAAAGATGGTCGGCTACAACGGTTTCACATCCACTCTTGTCTCGTATGACAAGATCAAATTCTTGTAACAAAAGGATCCAACGTATTAGCCTGGCCTTAGCATCCTTCTTCGATAAAAGGTGTCGTAGGGCGGAGTGATCGGTGTAAACCACTATTGCCGAGCCAATCAAGTAAGGCCTGAATTTTTCTAATGTAAATACCACTGCCAAGAGTTCTTTCTCGGTAGTTGTGTAATTAATTTATGCATCGTTCAAGGTCCTACTTGCATAGTAAATTACATGTGGCATCTTATCAATGTGCTGTCCTAAGATTGCACCAATAGCAAAATCTGATGTATCACAGATAAGCTCGAACGGGTGGTTCCAATCCGGAGATGATAGAACGAGGGCTGTAGTGAGAGATCTTTTAAGCGATTCAAAAGCAGTTTCGCAATCCGAATTGAAGTGAAATGTTGTATCCTTGGCAAAGAGAAGAGTTAAGAGCCTAGCAATTTTGCTAAAGTTCTTAATGAATCTCCTATAAAATCCTGCATGACCAAGGAAAGATTGTATAACTTTGCCGCATTTGGGAGGAGGAAGGTTATGGATGACATCTATTTTAGCTTTGTCTACCTCAATGCCTTTTCGTGAAATGATATGTCCAAGGAAAATACCTTCTTGGACCATGAAATGGCATTTTTCTCAATTCAAAGTTAAGTTCTTATGCTTATAACGGGTAAGAACCGCGTCAAGATGGTGTAGGCATTCCTCAAAGGAGTCCCCAAATATGGAGAAATCGTCCATAAATATCTCCAGAAAATTCTTGACCATGTCTGCGAATATCTCCATCATACACCGCTGGAATGTAGCGGGAGTGTTCCCGCCAAAATTTTCGGCCAAGAGTTACTTGTTTCCTTATAAAAAGGGGGAGAGTCCTCAAAATTTGGCCTTACGTGTTAAACATGTGGGCGCTCATATGCAAAGCATATGGGCCCTGAGAATAAAACAATTAATGGCCAAACAGGCCTCATGTGTAAAACACGTGAGCGCTCACATGCAAAGCGTATGAGCGCTGAATAAAATAAACTTAAAGGGCCAAACATGCCTCACATGTTAAGCACGTGAGCGCTCTGAACATAAACAGGCTAAAACCCATAATAGGGGTCACATGTAAAACACGTGAGTGCTTTTGCCAATCACATGCAAAGCATGTGAGCACCCTAATTTAAAATGTTCCTATCAAATTCTAGAATTAAATTCTATTTGGGAAATATTTTCTTGATCTTCCTTAAACTAGAAAGATCTTCTCTGTTAAACAGAGAACCCTTGGATCAAAGATCCAGCGGTGATCATTTGATAGAATAAAAATCCATCATAGGAAAATATTTTCCTAATCTTATAACAAGAATAAAATTCTATGCTAACAAGATATCCATATTAAGAAAATATATTTTTGATCTTGTTAAACTAAAAAGATTTGATAGAATAAAATTCTAATCTTGTTAAAACTAACGAGATATTCATAATCTTTCTAAACAAACAAGAAATCTTCTCTGTTAAACAGAGAGCCTTTGGATTAAAAATCCAACGGTGAGTAAAATCAACCAAAATGATCTAAAAGATCATTTTGGTTGATTATAAAATCAATCAACATCTCTCAATGATAGATTTTCTGAACAAATTGATTCTTTTCTTTCTCCTATAAATAAGAGCAAAGGGACAGAAAAAAGATGGAGACACAAACGGAGAGGAACCCCCCATAAACTCAAAGTTCAAAAAGAGGGGAGACACATAGAGACAGAGGGAGAGGGGAAGAAAAATAGAGAGAGAATTTAATTCTCTAAAGAAGAGGAACCCTTCCCAAAAGCTCCCACAAAAAAGAGAATTTAATTCTCAAACCAAGAGTTTAACTTTTCTCAAAGAACTTAGTTCTTCCTCTGGTTAAGATCTGTAGAAGCAGATCTCCCCACAAGTTGAGAATTTAATTCTCATCGGGGAGATTCTGTCATGCAGATCCAAAACCCAGGGGAAAGAACTGAATCCACAAGAGTTTAACTCTTACAAAACATATGGGAATTTAATTCCTTTGAAACTAGGGTTTTACCCTTTAAAAAGAATTTAATCCCTGCAAAGAACAAAAGGAGAACTTGATTCCTCAACCGTAGAAGAACAGCCTGATGATTCATCAGCGTTCAAACGCTACATAAAAGCTCACGTGTTCCCACGTGAGCACCTTTGAGGAACAAAAAGGAAAAGACTGAGATCTAGCCACGTGACCTCTGAGAAGTGCTCAGCACTTATAAAAGAGAAAGGGGAATAAACCTTATTTTTGGAGCGCCACGTGACCCCACGTGACCTCTGAGAAGTGCTCAGCACTTATAAAAGAGAAAAGGGAATAAACCCTATTTTTGGAGCACCACGTGACCCCACGTGACCCCTGAGAAGTGCTCAGCACTTATAAAAGAGAAAAGGGAATAAACCCTATTTTTGGGGCGCCTCATGTGACCCCACATGACCCCTGAGAAGTATTCAGCACTTATAAAAGAGAAAATGGAATAAACCCTATTTTTTGGGCGCCTCACGTGACCCCACGTGACCCCTGAGAAGTGCTCAGCACTTATAAAAGAGAAAAGGGAACAAACCCTATTTTTGAGGCGCCTCACGTGATCCCACGTGACCCCCCAACAGTGCTTACCACTTGTAAAAGAATAAGAGAATCAAAGAGGCAGCGCCCAACGATAAGCGCCTCACAAGACCCCACGTGAGCGCTTCAATTCTCAGTGTTTAACACTACTTCAAGCGCCTCACGTGACCCCACGTGAGCGCCTCAATTCTCAGTGTTTTACACTACTTCAGGCGCCTCACGTGACCCCACGTGAGCGCCTCAATTCTCAGTGTTTAACACTACTTCAATCGCCTCACGTGGGAGTACGTGAGCGCTGAGCATACACTAGTGTTTAACACTACGAGAGGCTAACCTTAGCCCAAATCAACCAAGTCTCCCAAAGTCAACACCCGAGTTCCAATTATACCCAGGTCTTTCAAAATTGATCTCAGATGGCATTCAAAGTAATGTTCATCCCATTCCTTCTCAATTTGGTTCAAGGGTACATCTCTCCATACTTCTGATACATGTCGTTGTAATTCTTCAACGTATTCAGAGAGGTGGAGGGTCCCAATAACCAATAACTTTTGGCGCACCCCTAAACTGGTTAAACCAGAACACCATGGACTATGAGGTCCTTAAACTCATGGACTATGATGTCCTTAAACTTTACAGACTATGAGGTCTTTAAACTAGACTATGATGTCTTTAAACTGGACTATGAGGTCTTTAAACTCATGGACTATGATGTCCTTAAACTTTACAGACTATGAGGTCTTTAAACTAGACTATAATGTCTTTAAACTGGACTACGAGGTCCTTAAACTCATGGACTATGATGTCCTTAAACTTTACGTACTGTGGGGTCCTTAAACTTATGGACTATGATGTCCTTAAACTTTACGGACTATGAAGTCCCTAAACTCATGGACCGTAATGTCCTTAAACTAACTACAGACCGTAACGTCCTTAAACTAAAACGATAGAGCCCAAATGCTCTTTCACTGGATCTAAATGGTCCTAAAACCCTGTTAAGTAGAGCTTAGTTTAAAATTAGACAAACGTATCCTTAACAACCATTTAAGTTGATCTTAATCTCAAATGAGATTAACGATCCTTAAATCAATCCAACTACAGATCCCTCAACTGACATTGGTTCAAGGGTACATCTACTCACACCTCTGATATATGTCGTTGTAACTCTTCAACGTCTTCAGAGAGGTGGCGGGTCCCGACAATCAATAAACCCAATGGACCGCAATGTCCCTAAACTAAAACAATAGAGCCCAAATGCTTTTTTTTTGGATCTAAATGATCCTGTTAAGTAGATCTTAGTCTAAAATTAGACTAACGTATCCTTAACAAACGTTTAAGATGATCTTAGTCTCAAATAAGATTAACGATCCTTAAACCCAACCCAAACACAAATCTAAGAAAATACGGATTTGGACTAATCCCCGCCCTACGGGCGACAACATAAATTAGTCTCCGTTTACAATCCACAGGCAACCAAAAACAAAACAAACACACATGACACGAAGTAACCATCTGGAGAAGGAGAAAGTGGTTACCGCGATGCGGTAGCGTAATTAACTGCAGGGGCTTGCGCTTGCAGGGAAGAGTGTCCCCACAATCAAAAACCCCTCAAAGAGGGAGAATCTGACGAAATCTGCTACATCGACCGCATTCGTTTAAACCTTCGATACATGGTTCCATAAATCAACTTAGCATCATCGGAGAGGTGGACGGATAAAACCAAATAGCATCTGCCCCCAAATTCAGGCAAGACGTTTGTCTTTCCGTCTTTCGGCGGTAAACAGATTCTGGCACGCCCGGTGGGAACTTTTCCTCTTTCCACCCCACACTTCGTGTGTCGTGTTTTTCCGCGATCAAATAATCGCGGTATATATGTTTGTGGTTTCCCTTAGGGGAGGGGATACTGAAGCCGGCGTTTCTTCTCTATGAAGAATGGCGTTTGCTCCCACCTTAGCAACTCAGGCTCTGTCATATCTGGTGGAGTCAAGTACGGGCCACTTGGAGGCTCAAATCTCTGCAATCCAGCTCTTCAAGAAATCAACGGGATTTTTTTTGGATCGATACTCCCACCTCCCACCCTCGGTACCTCAACGCCGATGGAGGAATCCCAGAGGAAGTCTGTCTTCTACAGGCTGGTTCCCCAAGCAGCAGCTTTGCCGACGGAATCAGTTCTCAAACAACTGGCACATGCCATAGACCAAGGTTGATGCAGGGGGCAGAATATTTAAGCTCTCAAAGGAAACAGGGGGCAGGCTCAGCAAAATCTTGAAGTTAATCAAATCCCGGCCGTAAGAAACGGCCAACGTCGATATCAGCGTCATGCAAAATGAGCTGGGGGCAGTCCTCACTCACCCCAAGACGGATCCTGATACAGCGGTTCCTCTCAAAACCAAAGGGGCTTTTCACAAAAAAGAGAGGCCTAATAAAGCTCAAATGCCCGAAACAAACTCCAAAGGCCAAATCTTCAAACACTCAAGCCTGGGGGCATGGTTGTTCACATAGTCTATGTAGTGAATTCCAAAGACGAAGTTTGTGCTTCTACTAGTCACCGACCTCAAACTTGGTCCCAGACAAAAGTTCAACTGCAAACGAGAAAAGCTGCAGGAGATGCTCACTCAGGCGGCAGCAAACGCTAATCCATCACCTAAGGAAAGTCGCAAGGGCGCACCCGAAGAAGAATAGAAAAGGAGTCGGATAATGATTTCCTAAAGCGCGCTCTGAAAAAGAGAGATGAAGAAGCTCACTCGGCGTTAGAAGATAACATAGAGGAGCTGGGGGCAGGAGCAGTGCCAAAATCCTTGGATTATGTGACAAAGTCTACCAAGGTGGGGCTTACTTGCTCATGGATATGCATGGTGAAAGTCCCTTCAGGCCAATAAACGGCCGATTCCTAAAAAAAATACTACGCCTGACGAGTCACGGCCCGGGTCAACGATAGATGACGACGCTTATGTCCGCTCTCTATCTCCCAAGCCCAAACTCTATAAATAGTATCCAGCGAAACAGTTGTCTCCAAAATGGCAACAATGGACCGTAATGTCCTTAAACTATCTATGAACCAAAACGTCCTTAAACTAACAACGGACCGCAATGTCCTAAAACTATCGACGGACCGAAACGTCTCTAAAACTACTACAAGCCGCAACATCCTTGGGCTGACGTAAAAAAAAAGGTACGTCCATAAGCAAAATGGGCACGGATGAAAACCCTAAAGGGCTCCATGAGTAAAAACAGCAGGGCTACCGGCAAGTTTGTGAAAACCCGAAAGGGCGCAATCTCGCTAAAAGACACTTGCAAGGTCCTATCGACCTTGTAAGGAGAAAACTACCTGCGTGAGATCCTTACGACTCACAAAGGAGCAACACACTTAGGGATCCCCACGATTCTTAAGGAGAAGTTACACTTACGAGATCCTCACGACTCGTAAGGAGAACCCTCTTATGAGACCCTCACGGCTCATAAGATTCAAAAGCCTTAAGCTACAGGGATCTGAACCTGTTCTTAAGCCATCACCTTTCCCAGATTGCCCTACAAGCAGTTCAATATTGACCCTTGTATACAATCCACGGGCACAAATAAACGTTTCCCCCACCAAGTTCCCGCCAATGGCACGAAATTTCCCCGCTTGGTGAACAACACTTGTAAGTCCTCTCGACTTATAAGGAGAAAATGCTCTTATGAGATCCTTATGACTTATGAGAGAACATACACTTAGGAATCCTCACGATTCTTAAGGAGAAAAGACATCTACGAGATCCTCACGACTCGTAGGGAGAAACACCTTTATGAGACCCTTACGGCTCATGAAGTCAAAAGCCTTAGTCGACGGGATCTTAACCTTGTTTGCTAAGCCACCTTTGTTCGAACCGACAAAAGGCAGATGATGATTCGCTCCTGGCAATATTCCAGTCGCAGCGATGCTGATGCTAAGACTGGCACCAGATTTCAAGTTCCATACTCGCGATAAAAAATCAGCGAGCCAACAATGCATATGAAATAGCCGAAATGATAGGGCAACTTGCAACGAAATCAGCAAGTAAAATACATGCATACAAAATAGCCGAAATGATTGGGCAACTCGCAATAAAAAGCAGCGAGTAAAAATAAAAAATAGTCGAAATGATTGGGCACCGTGAAAAATAGCCGAAATGATTGGGCAATCGTAGCTTTCGCGATATAAAAAGCTGAAATGATAGAGCATCGCGAAAAGAAAACAAAATACGTATAAAATGAAACTTTTGCCCTACAGGTAAGTCCACACTGACCCCTGTATACAATCCATGGGCATAAACAAAAAGGGAATCATATTGTCCCACCAGGCTCCGTCAAAAGGAAGCCAAATCTCATTGGCTACATCTACAAGCCTTGAAATCAACAACATCGTTCTTCCTCTCCCACAGCAGGAGGCATACGCGACATCAACAAACGGAGCTATGTCAAAGTCCCTAGTTCCAAATCTCGATGGTTCACAGACAGCCTAGAGACTACCCCGGAACCATGGCAAAGTCCCCTAGTTCCAAATCTCGACGGTTCATAGACAGCCTAAAGATCACCAACGACGCTTCTCCTCACTCCAGCAGGATGCATATGCGACGTCAACAAACGACCCCAGGGTCAAAACAACAGAGCCATGGCAAAGTCCCTAGTTCCAAATCTCGACGGTTCACAGACAGCTTAGAGACTATCCCGGAACCATGGCAAAGTCCCATAGTTCCAAATCTCGACGGTTCACAGACAGCCTAGAGATCACCAACGGCGCTTCTCCTCACTCCAGCAGGATGCAGATGCGACGTCAACAAATGACCCCAGGGTCAAAACAATGGATCCACGGCAAAGTCCCTAGTTCCAAATCTCGAAGGTTCACAGACAGCCTAGAGACTACCCCGGAACCATGGCAAAGTCCCCTAGTTCCAAACCTCAACGGTTCACAGATAACCCAGAGACAACCTCGACATTCGTTGCAATATTGCAGACACAATGTCAACAAATGAAGCCAAGGAAAATCCCCCGCTTCAGGGTCTTGACGGCAACTCAAATGAGACCTGAAAAGACTATCGGAGATCATTCCACACCAGCGCGGAGTGGTCATGACTCATCAGGGCTCCCAAACTGAGCCTAACCTCATGTAAAAAGCGACATGGAATATACCTAACGCTTGCTCTTTTGACGGTAATATCACCTGGAAGATTACTTGAAGACGTCTTGTCCAGCCCCCAAAGGGATCAGAGACACGACAGTCGTGAGGCTACTTGAACAGCAAGATTGCGTATCGAGGAATACACCCGCCAACGCGACGGTGCGACGGGTAGAAAACCCTAGTACCACATACCCTAACGGACTTCTATTAGTAGGAGTTAACTGTGACGTTAGGATATCCTTGCGAGAACTTCTCGATTCGTCTCGACTCGTGGGGAAAATAATGTTCCTGCGAGAACTTCTCGACTCGTCTCGACTTGTAGGAAAAATCCTTAGGCAATGGGGATAATGACCTGTTTTCTAAGCACTAGGGCCCTGCAAGTCAGTATAAGATGGACTATTGCATACTATTCATGGGCCACACTCTCCAAAGTCAAACATCGATAAGGAGGGAAACAATCACTTAGGAGTTCTCTCGACTTGTAAGGGAGAAAATTCTCTTGTGAGATCCTTACGACTCTCAAGAGAAAATGCACTTAGGAATCCTCACGACTTCTAAGGAGAAAATACACCTACGGGATCCTCACGACTCGTAGGGAGAAAAGTCTTTATAAGACCCTCACGGCTCGTAAAGTTAAAAAGTCTTAGGTGGCAGGTCCTAACCTTGTCTCCTAAGCCATCATTGCCCTGCAGGTAAGTCCATACTGACCCCTGTATACAATCCATGGGCATAAACGAAAAGGGAACCACATTTCCCGACAGACTCTGTCAAAGAGAGGGTCAGATCTCAACGGCAACTTCTACAGCCTGGAGACCGACAACGGCGTTCCTCCTCATTCCAGCAGGATACGGACGCGACATCACCAATCGGAGCCACGACAAAGTCCCCAGTTCCAAGACTCTACGGTTCACAGACAACCCAGAGTCAACCCGACACCACAGAAAGCGGAAATACGTCGGCCAATGACCTCCGTCTCGGAAATACGTCATCTAATGACCCCATCTCGGAAATACGTCAACCCTGACACCGCAGAAAGTAAAGTACACTGTAGGAGGCGGAGCACGTCAACCTAGACACCGCAAAAAGTAGAACAAGTCAACCAACCCTAGGGAAATCAGTGTCCTTAGCGGAATATCTCGATTCAGGGAAATCAGCGTTCTTGACGAGAACCTCTCGATTCACGTCGACCCGCAAGGAAATCAGTGTCTTTGCAGGAATACCTCGATTCGTCTCAACCGCCAGGGAAATCAGTGTCCTTGACAAATTTCTCGGTTCAGGGAAATCAGTGTCCTTGACGAGAACCTCGATTCGCGTCGACTCGCAGGGAAATCAGTGTCTTTGCAGGAATCTCTCGATTCGTCTCAACCCCAGGGAAATCAGTGTCCTTGGCTAAACCTCTCGACCTCAGGGAAATCAGCATCCTTGGCGAGAACCTCGATTCGCGTCGACCAGCAAGGAAATCAGTGTCTTTGCAGGAATACCTCGATTCGTCTCAACCCCAGGGAAATCGGTGTCCTTGGCTAAATCTCTCGACCTCAGGGAAATCAACATCCTTGGCGAGAACCTCGATTCGCGTCGACCCGCAAGGAAATCAGTGTCTTTGCAGGAATCTCTCGATTCGTCTCAACCCTAGGGAAATCAGTGTCCTTGGCGAAATATCTCGTTTCAGGAAAATCAACGTCTTTGACGAGAACCACTCGATTCGCGTCAACCCGCAAGGAAATCAGTGTCTTTGCAGGAATCTCTCGATTCATCTCAACCCCAGGGAAATCAGTGTCCTTGGCTAAACCTCTCGACCTTAGGGAAATCAGCATCCTTGGTGAGAACCTCGATTCGCGTCGACCCGCAAGAAAATCAGTGTCTTTGCAGGAATCTCTCGATTCGTCTCAACCCCAGGGAAATCAGTGTCCTTGGCGAAATATCTCGATTCAGGAAAATCAACGTCCTTGACGAGAACCTCTCGATTCGCGTCGACCCGCAAGGAAATCAGTGTCTTTGCAGAAATACCTCGATTCTTCTCAACCGCCAGGGAAATCAGTGTCCTTGACAAATTTCTCGGTTCAGGGAAATCAGTGTCCTTGATGAGAACCTCGATTCGGGTCGACCCGCAAGGAAATCAGTGTCTTTGCAGGAATCTCTTGATTCGTCTCAACCCCAGGGAAATCAGTGTCCTTGGCTAAACCTCTCGACCTCAAGGAAATCAATGTCCTTGGCAGAATATTTCGATTCAGGGAAATCAGCGTCCTTGACAAGAACCTCTTGATTCGTTTCGACCCACAGGGAAATCAATGTCTTTGCAGGAATCTCTCGATTCGTCTCGACCTGCAGAGAAATTGGTGTCCCCGCGCATGAAAAGATAATTCTCTTGTGAGATCCTTACGACCCTCAAGAGAAAACGCACTTAGGAGTCCTCACGACCCTAAATGAGAAAATACACCTACGAGATCCTTTCGACCCGTAGGGAGAAAAGTCTTTATGACCCTCATGGCTCATAAAGTTGAAAAGTCTTAGGTGGCAGATCCTAACCCTGTCTCCTAAGTCATCACTGCCCTGCAAGGAGGTCGAGGTGGACTATCTACGGGCCACATTTGCCAAAGCCACATTCGCCAATGAAATAAAGAAGCTACTTACGGGTCCTCACGATTCGTAAGGAAAATACCCGAGTGAGATCCTTACGACTCACGGACGCGATGAACACTTAGAAATCCTCACGATTTCTGGGGAGAATTTGCACCTACGAGATCCTCTCGACTTGTAGGGAGAAAAACCTTCTTGAGATCCTTACGGCTCATGAAAATGGAAAAAGTCTTAGGCTACAAGGACCCTAAACTTGTCTCCCAAGCCCTCAATTCTACGGTCACACATTATTTTGCACTACTTCACCCACGTACATACATACGTGGGCAAAGTAGTGGGGGGCATTTGTTCCCGCCAAAATTTTCGGCCAAGAGTTACTTGTTCCCTTATAAAAAGGGGGAGAGTCATCAAAATTTGGTCTTACGTGTTAAACACGTAGGCGTTTATATGCAAAGCATATGGGCGTTGAGAATAAAACAATTAATGGTTAAACATGCCTCACGTGTAAAATACATGAGCGCTCATATGCAAAACGTATGAGCGCTGAATAAAATAAACTTAAAGGGCCAAACATGCCTCACGTGTTAAGCACGTGAGCGCTCTGAACATAAACAGGCTAAAACCCACAATAGGGGTCACGTGTTAAACACGTGAGTGCTTTTGCCAATCACATGCAAAGCATGTGAGCACCCTAATTTAAAATGTTCCTATCAAATTCTAGAATTAAATTCTATTTGGGAAATATTTTCTTGATCTTCCTTAAACTAGAAAGATCTTCTCTATTAAACAGAGGACCCTTGGATCAAAGATCCAGCGGTGATCATTTGATAGAATAAAAATCTATCATAGGAAAACATTTTCCTAATCTTACAACAAGAATAAAATTCTATGCTAACAAGATATCCATATTAAGAAAATATATTTCTGATCTTGTTAAACTATAAAGATTTGATAGAATAAAATTCTAATCTTGTTAAAACTAACAAGATATTCATAATCTTACTAAACAAACAAGAAATCTTCTCTGTTAAACAGAGAGCCTTTGGATTAAAAATCTAACGGTGAATAAAATTCACCGATTGATCTAAAAGATCATTTTGGTTAATTATAAAATCAATCAACATCTCTCAATGAGAGATTTTCTGAACAAATTGATTCTTTTCTTTCTCCTATAAATAAGAGCAAAGGGACAGAAAAAAGAGGGAGACACAAACGGAGAGGAACCCCCCATAAACTCGAAGTTCAAAAAGAAGGGAGACACATAGAGACAGAGGGAGAGGGGAAGAAAAATAGAGAGAGAATTTAATTCTCTAAAGAAGAGGAACCCCTCCCAAAAGCTCCCACAAAAAAGAGAATTTAATTCTCAAACCAAGAGTTTAACTCTTCTCAAAGAACTTAGTTCTTCCTCTGGTTAAGATCTGCAGAAGCAGATCTCCCCATAAGTTGAGAATTTAATTCTCATCGGGGTGATTCTGTCACGCAGATCCAAAACTCAGGGGAAAGAACTGAATCCACAAGAGTTTAACTCTTACAAAACATATGGGAATTTAATTCCTCTGAAACTAGGGTTTAACCCTTTAAAAAGAATTTAATCCCAGCAAAGAACAAAAAGAGAACTTGATTTCTCAGAACCGTAGAAGAACAACCTGATGATTCATCAGCGTTCAAACGCTACATAAAAGCTCACGTTTTCCCACGTGAGCACCTTTGAGGAACAAAAATGGAAAGGCTGAGATCTAGCCACGTGACCCCACGTGACCTCTAAGAAGTGCTCATATAAAAGAGAAAAGGGAATAAACCCTATTTTTGGAGTGCCACGTGACCCCACGCGACCCCTGAGAAGTGCTCAGCACTTATAAAAGAGAAAAGGGAATAAACCCTATTTTTGGAGCACCACGTGACCCCACGTGACCCCTGAGAAGTGCTCAGCACTTATAAAAGAGAAAAAGGAATAAACCCTATTTTTGGGACGCCTCATGTGACCCCACGTGACCCCTGAGAAGTATTCAGCACTTATAAAAGAGAAAAAGGAATAAACCCTATTTTTGGGGCGCCTCACGTGACCCCACGTGACCCCTGAGAAGTGCTCAACACTTATAAAAGAGAAAAGGGAATAAACTCTATTCTTGAGGCGCCTCACGTGATCCCACGTGATCCCCTAACAGTGCTTACCACTTGTAAAGAATAAGAGAATCAAAGAGGCATCGCCCAACTCTAAGCGCCTCACATGACCCCACGTGAGCGCCTCAATTCTCAATGTTTAACACTAATTCAAGAACCTCACGTGAGCGCCTCAATTCTCAGTGTTTTACACTACTTCAGGCGCCTCACGTGACCCCACGTGAGCGCCTCAATTCTCAGTGTTTAACACTACTTCAATCGCCTCACGTGGGAGCACGTGAGCGCTGAGCATACACTAGTGTTTAACACTACGAGAGGCTAACCTTAGCCCAAATCAACCAAGTCTCCCAAAGTCAACACCCGAGTTCCTATTATATCCAGGTCTTTCAAAATTGATCTCAGATGGCATTCAATGTAATGTTCATCCCATTCCTTCTCAATCTGGCATTTGGTTCAAGGGTACATCTCTCCATACTTTTGATACATGTCGTTGTAATTCTTCAACGTATTCAGAGAGGTGGAGGGTCCCAATAACCAATAACTTTTGGCGCACCCCCAAACTGGTTAAACCAGAACCCCATGGACTATGATGTCCTTAAACTCATGGACTATGATGTCCTTAAACTTTACAGACTATGCGGTCTTTAAACTAGACTATGATGTCTTTAAACTGGACTATGAGGTCTTTAAACTCATGGACTATGATGTCCTTAAACTTTACAGACTATGAGGTCTTTAAACTAGACTATGATGTCTTTAAACTGGACTATGAGGTCCTTAAACTCATGGACTATGATGTCCTTAAACTTTACGGACTGTGGGGTCCTTAAACTCATGGACTATGATGTCCTTAAACTTTACGGACTATGAGGTCCCTAAACTCATGGACCGTAATGTCCTTAAACTAACTACGGACCGTAACGTTCTTAAACTAAAATGATAGAGCCCAAATGCTCTTTCGCTGGATCTAAATTGTCACGACTCGAAATGCCACGTGCTATAGGACCCCATCTAATTCAAGTGAGCCAAAAATCCCAGAAATCTAAACCATTTTAAATAATAAGTGAAAGAAAACTTGTTTTAAAACAAGTGGTTTTAATAGCATAAGCCGAAGTATGCGTTTTTAAAATATCAAGTCTTTTCTGAAAATTTCGGCAGAGTTTCCTTTGTAAATACAGTCCCCAAATGGGGTACAACATGGATAATATATACATGAATAAAGGCATCCCCAAGAGGGAGCTAGCTCTTCGTCAATCGACGGTCATAACCACGTAAGCAATATAATATACAACGTCCAAGGGCGAGGTTCAAAACTCAAAAGAAAACTCAAATCAACATGAAATCCATAATAATACAACGCGCGACTCTAAGGTCGAAAGAATATACAACTGGTTTCTAAGTCTGAAATAAATATACATGTCTGGTTGATGGAGTTTTACTAGATACAACTGAATATAAAATAAAGTACAATGGTGGTCACGATACAAGTGAACCCACCTACCAAAACAATCACCCGGAATGAAAGCAGCGTGCCAGCAAAACCGCAACGAAACCTGTACGGAAAAACCTGCAAGAACTGTGGCACAACGGGGGTGAGTTGCCAACTCGTGAGTAGAAAACATCACCGCGCAGAAATCGTATGTATGACTCAATCCTAGGTCAATATGATCAATAAATAAATATCCTCAATATGATAAGGTCTGAAGCATGAAAAGGTGGCAAGGGTAAACATCTATACATACTGTGTAATCCCATGTGCTCGTGTCAGTGCCTCAGGTAGCAATATATCACATGTATGAGGTATGAAGGTCATAATATGAAAACAGAAGGCATATAAATGATAAAACTGTTTTCATGTTTTAGTGAGATATCTGTATATAAATCGAAATGGCATCAATGAAATCATCATAAATCAGTGTCTAGCATCGACACAAAATATAACCCAATATCTCAGGCTCCGGCTATCCAGACTGGCCTGTATCATCAAATCTCAAATACCTCAAGTATCAATATCTGGGGCTCCGGCTATCTGGACTGGCCCCTGGGCTCCGGCTATCCGGACTGGCCCGACTCCGATCGGTATCCTTCGGATATCCGTCGAGTCACAAAACAATCAACGGTCAGCAATGCTCCCCTATCACAGGCTCAACGCCAATCAACTGCGATCTTCTTGCCCTGGGGTACCGCACCGGGTCCACCATGCATCCATAGACGGTTCCTACTCCTCCTCGAATTGGGTGTATGATATCGCTCAAGAGCCGAGAAAACTCATGGTGGACAATCTCAAATCATATCATGAGAAAACCGCAACTTTAATTTTAAATTGATAATCAGTTTTATAAAATCTTGCGGTTTCTCCAAATCCATAAAATCTCATGGAAAACCCAAATCTCGAGAATAAATAACAATGAATTTAAAAGTATTGGGCTCTGGCAAATCCGGACTGGCCCTAAATAAAATGCATGACAATGAATAATAAATATGCATGAAGTATCACAATAATGAATGCAATGTCTAAACTAGCACAGTAATGATAAGTCGAGACTATCAGCTAACAGGCGATATCAATCAAATAATATTCTCTAAAGTGCACGTGACATGGCAATTACCGATGATGATGTGTGTGAGCCGGCAAGTAAGTGTATGTGGAGCATACACATCATCGGTAATGGTGTTGGTGTCCTGACAGCATGATTTCAATACTAATATATGAAAACACAATATAAGCATGCAACGCGATGCGAATAGCAATAATATGCGGGAGATGAATAGTAAACACATTAATAATGAATATGAAATAATATAAATAATGAGTCTACAAGTAAACTACAGGTCAAATCAAAAGGTAAGGAAACTACCTAAATCTGAGTCGATACACACACACGCACACACACACACACACATATATATATAATAGTCGGTGATCCCGCCTCAATAGTATCCCATACGATACCCTATATAATATGACATTCTCGAGTCAAGAGTGCGGATCTATCATCAATATAGCTCGTACGGCATCCCAAATCTGGGTACGGGTCAATATCACATTTATCTCATTAATCAACTGGTATCCTTTTCATCATATGTCATGATCTGGGGGTACTGATCTACGTATAGTACAATACTGATACCATTTATGTATATGCATGCGTGTGTATGAAAACACCACGCCTAAAGGACCCGCTAAAATATCATGTCGTATCTCAAATACGAACCATGTCACATCACCGATCTCATGGCCTCAAGCCCAATCTCATCGACTCATCTCCAATCCCAAGTACTATCCTTATAATCCATGTATATGTATACGTATATATATATATATATATATATATATATATATATATATATATATATATACATAGTCCCATACCCATATGTATATATATATACATATCCCCATATACGCACAAGTAAAAATAAATGTATGCATGTGTGTGCGTGCGTGTAGGTATAAACCTATTCTAGGGTTCGCGACTAATAAACTAACTAAAGACACTATCAATCAAAGTCCCCTAAAGCATTTCTAGCTAATTAAACATATCTTATAAGCTATATAATTATTTATCTATATATATCATAACGCATTCGCGTTTTATTTTACGAAACTGCGGGGGTGCTATACGCCATCCACCCGACTTCCCCCGTAGATATATATCTACTCACCTTGCTCCTTGCGTGCCGATGCCGATGTCACAACGCTCTTTCTTTTTGTCCCGTAGTTCATGTGGAGGTACCTACAACAATACACAATCGCGAATGCCTATTAAAACCAAGTCGGAAAACCAAAACGGCACACGTTTCACTCATAGGTCAAAACCTATAGCCTCGCATGCAAAACACGATCAGTAACCCTAGTCGTTGACGTTCAAACGCCACACGACGGAAACACAATATCAAATACCAAAATCAAGTTAAAACGAAATCGTAAAACAATACATCAACTCATGAAAATGGTCTCAGATTTTATCCTAGGCCAAATTAGCCAATTTTGCATATGGGAGGGGTCTAGTTTACTGAAGATAAAGCCCTGGACCAAACACGGATCATTTCCACTCTACCCAGGCCGTAATTTGCGGCTAAAATGAGTAAATTTGTGGCCAGAACTTGGAGTGGGGGTCTCAGGTTTTGGGTATAGGTTCTAGGTTGCCTGCACATCTCTCAGTTTTCGCTAAATATTTTTCAGGTGCCCCGGGTGATAGCAGATGTCAATATACCCTCACAGAATCCACAATTCTCCGATATCGGGGTTTCTAAGTTGGGGTTTTGGGTTTAAGTCTATGGTTTCAGTCCATGAAACTTGCACTAGAGAGGTTATATGGTCTTAACAAACCTCAATTACACTATCTCTATTTAAATTTTCCTTAAACCCTAACTTGGAATTTCCTATCCTCACTAAACATCACTAAAACACTTCTAATCAAACATGGAAGCTAAAGTGAATGAAATACAAAGCTAATGGCAATGAAAGTACCTCATTTGGCAACTCAAGAATTTTCTTGAGTTGCCCCAAGTGTCCAAAATCCGATTTTTCTTTGTCCAAAGTGTAGCTAGTGACCTTGTGCATGTATTTTATGAAGTGGAGATGATGTTTTGGGGGTTGTTCTGATGGTGTTTTGAGGGTTTGGAGGAGGTGGGAGAGATGAGGCAGCCATGGGAGAAAGAAGAGGTGAGAATGATGAGAAAAGAGTGAAGAGATGAAGAGAATGGCCCAAGGCTTGACCCCTCACCCTCTCTCTCTCTTGCCCATGCCTAATATTCTAATCCCTTATCTTTTTCTTTTCTTTTCTCTTTATTCTTTATCTTTTCTTTTCATTTAAAAACAACAACCATGCAAAAGAAAATGAAGACAAGCCATGATAAGAAAATGTAACAAGTGTGAAAAATGACATGTGCATGTCATGTGCACAAAACACGTTTAATACGCGATTAGCGATATTTAATCGCGATTAGCATTAAAATAGTGTATAATAAATCATAAAATTTCATAATTTGCTTAAATCCAATAAAGCACCATCATTTCAGTAATTTCTATAATTTTCCAAATTTTTTCCCAATTTATCGGTATTTAATTATACCGAAATATTAAAATATTCCCAATATTTATCAATTAATTATAAAAATTCACAAAAATAATATTTATTTTTTTCTGAAATGTTACATAAATGATCCTAAAATCCTGTTAAGTAGAGCTTAGTCTAAAATTAGACAAACGTATCCTTAACAACCATTTAAGTTGATCTTAATCTCAAACGAGATTAACGATCCTTAAATCAATCCAACTACAGATCCCTCAACTGACATTGGTTCAAGAGTACATCTCCTCACACCTCTGATATATGTCGTTGTAACTCTTCAACGTCTTCAGAGAGGTGGCTGGTCCCGACAATCAATAAATCCAATGGACCGTAATGTCCCTAAACTAAAACAATAAAGCCCAAATGCTCTTTTGTTGGATCTAAATGATCCTGTTAAGTAGATCTTAGTCTAAAATTAGACTAACGTATCATTAACAAACGTTTAAGTTGATATTAGTCTCAAATGAGATTAACGATCCTTAAACCCAACCCAAACACAAATCTAAGAAAATACGGATTTGGACTAATCCCCGCCCTACAGGCGACAACATAAATTAGTCTCCGTATACAATCCACGGGCAACCAAAAACAAAACAAACACACACGACACGAAGTGACCATCTGGAGAAGGATAAAGTGGTTACCGCGATGCGGTAGCGTAATTAACTGCAGGGGCTTGCGCCTGCGGGAAGAGCGTCCCCACAATCAAAAACCCCTCAACGAGGGGGAATTGGACGAAGTCTGCTACATCGGCCGCATCCGTTTAAACCTTCGATACATGGTTCCATAAATCAACTTAGCATCATCGGAGAGGTGGACGGATAAAACCAAATAGCATCTGCCCCCAAATTCAGGCAAGACGTTTGTCTTTCCGGCTTTCGGCGGTAAACAGGGAGCGTTGCATAACCCAAAGGGCATGCATCTATAAGCAAAAGTACCGAAAGGACAAGCAAATGTTGTTTTATCTTGATCCTTTTTGGCGATGGGGATCTGGTTATTACCAGAGTATCCGTCCAAGAAACAATAGTATTTATGTCCAGCTAATCGTTCTAACATCTGGTCAATGAAAGGTAGAGGGAAGCGATCTTTCCTCGTTGCGGCATTGAGTTTTCTGTAATCAATACATACGCGCCACCAGTTTGGGTATGTGTTTGGATCAACTCATTAGCCTCATTAGTTATGATCGTGATGCCAGACTTTTTAGGGACCACATGAATAGGACTTACCCATTGGCTATCAGGTATTGGGTAAATTATACCACTATCTAAGCACTTGACGATTTTTTTCTTTACCGCCTCCTTCATAATGGGATTCAACCGTCTTTGTGGGTTTCGGGTTGGTTTGGCTTCATCCATCAAATGTATATAATGTTCAACAATCAAGGGACTAATCCTTTTGATGTCAGCCATTGTCCAACCAAATGCTTGCCGATTTGATCTCAATACCGCCAAAAGTGCGTTCTCTTGCTCTAAAACTAGAGAAGCGGATATGATCATGGGCAAAGACTCATTCTCACATAAATATGCATATTTAAGATGAGAAGGTAGCGGCTTGAGATCTAGTGTCGGCGGAGAGACGATAAAAGATGGGGTAAGGGAATGATACTCGGACTCCCTAAGAGGTTCATAATTTGCGTAGGATATTGACTCGGAAAGCGCTACTGACTTTTGTGACGAATCAGAGGATTCAAACTCGGGGATGGACTCATCGAAGGTATCCTCACTGTAATATTTTGCTAGATCAAACAATGTCGCACTGGTGTTGTCGAGATCATTATAGCAAAGTACTTCAGCTTCGCAGCTGTCGGAAGCTTGTAAATATTAAGCTCAATTGTCATCTTCCCGAATGATAAGTTCATAGAACCGTTACGACAATTAATGACAGCGTTGGAAGTTGGTAGGAATGGTCAACTGAGTATCACCGGGATTTGGTTGTGTGGGTTCGCCATAGGCTGTGTATCTAAAACAATAAAGTCCACAGGGAATATGAATTCCCTGACTTTGATTAATACATCCTCTAGTTCACCCTAGGTTGGGCGATAGATCGGTCTGCCATCTGGAGAGTATAGTAGGCAAGTTTCAACTCTCCTATACCTAGCTGCTCATAGACGGAACATGGAAGCAACTTAACACTAGCGCCGAGGTCAAGTAGAGCACAATTGATGCTTTTACCCCAATAGTTATAGATATTGTAGGACAACCGGGGTCCTTACGTTTCTTAGGCAATTGTTGGGTAAAAGCTGTGCTTACATTACTCGTCTTGAATACCTTTTTTGGCACTTGAGTTTTTCTCTTCCTAGTGCACAAGTCCTTAAGGATTTTTGCATAAGACGGAACTTGTTGAATAGCATCTAGGAGAGGGATATTTATGTTAACTTGCTTAAACATTTCCACAATTTTCTCCATTTGTGTGTTAGGTTTGTTGGCCCTCAACCTGTTTGGAAACGGAGCTTTATCAATAAGTTTTGGGTCCAACATTTGTGGAGAAGTTTGTGGGGATGGAATCAAACCCAGAATTAGAGTGGGGATCGTTTTAGGTTGACTCAAGGAAGTGGGCGGAGTGTTCGAGCCTTAGGGAAAACGGGGAATAGGCTCGGAAGAAGGTAGGAGACTAGACGAATTAGGGCAAGAAGTGGAAGCCGGGGTTTCAATTGATTCCTCATCATCAATCTGTTCACTCACTTGGTTGTTTAACACTCTTCCTGATCTCAACGTGGTAACGGCACACACATTATGACTTTGTGAGTGGCCAGGATTCGGTAGGGGTTGATATGGAAGTTTCCCTTTTTCTCTCGCACTCATCGCAGCATTTATTTATGCAAGTTGTGCTTCTATTGATTTTATACTTTCACCATGGGAGATGGTGGTCTGTGTTAATGCTCGGATAGAAGACTTTATATCATTCGTAGATTGCATAGAATGTTTAATAAACATATCCACGCTTCGTTCGAGTGCAGATGAGTTTTCGGTACTGGCTGTTTGGAAAGAATTATTATAAGGTGTAGAATTGTTGGCCGGATTTTGAAAAGGTTGCGATTGAAAGGGGTGCTGACTCTATGGGTGTGGTTGCTGTTGCTGTGGAGGAGGTCTTTGATAATTGCTTGGGAACTGGTTTTAATTCTGGGTTTGGTTTTGGTTCCAAGAAAAATTAGGATGATTCCTCCATCCCTGATTGTACGTGGAAGAATAAGGATCGTTTCTAGGTCACTACTGAAAAGTAGCATTAGTGCGTTCTTGACCTTGAAACGGTGCATTCAAAGGACATTCTTCTATCAGATGTGATGGGTCGGAACAGCAACCACACACGGTCTTGGGAAGCGTAACCTGGTTTAGAGAGGCTAATGAGAATTTGTTCTCTAAAGCGTCGAGTTTCTTTCTCATCGCTGCCATTTCAGCTTTTACTGCGATGGAAACATCGAGCTGATGGATACTTCCCCTAGATGATGGTCTAACGCTTTCCCACTGCAAAGTGTGTTCAGCGAGATCTTTCAGAAATTTCCAAGCTTCACCATCGTCTTTGGACATGAAATTTCATTGACAAGTGGTTTTAAGCATCCGCTTTGTCGCTGGATTAATGCCTTCATATATAATTCGGCACAGATCCCATCTATTTATTCCATGATGAGAACATTGGACAAGCAGATCCTTAAACCGTTCAAAGCATTTCCAAAATGGTTTATTGGGAAGCTGGGTAAACTGGTTGATTTCGCTCCGAACACGGGCGGTCTTATGATTGGGATAAAATTTCTTAAGGAACGCTATCACGAATTCATCCCAATTGGTAATAGGGTGTGCGACAGTGTTATAAAGCCATTTTCCTGCTAGATCGCACAAAGTAAAAGGGAGAAGATGCAAGCGCATAACATCCACTGAAAGTTGAGATGTACCCATCATTGCGCATACGTTTTCGAATTTGGTGATAAAAACATATGCGTCTTCAGACTCAAGCCCGTGAAATTTGGGCAATGGGTTGAGGAAGTGGGGTTTAATTTCAAAATTATCCCCATTGGCTGGTGGAATAGATAGACAGGTAGGAAGGGGACCACGTATAGGATGGCAACTCTCTTGGAGAGAGATGCGTGGTGGATTCTGCGCACCGACGGGTGGTGGCAGGGTGGTATTATAATCTGATGGATAACCGTCCATCTCGGTCGATGTGGTAGGTGGAGGGGAAAAAGAAGATGAAGAAGCACCGACTTCGGAGTCGATAGCCGAAACGCGGACAAGACGGGCACTAGAATCCCATGTCCAGCCAAGCATGCACTAAGCGGGTTTAGCGCAAGTGGCAGCATGTGAACGATTTAAAAATGGTTTGTTTTGAAAAGTGTTGGACGTGAGAAAAATCACACAAAAAATGCACAATCAACCCTAGAACTAAGGTCACGTAGGTCAAGTCACTAGACCTCTCCTAGACTTCCAAAGGACAAGTCGCAGGATCAATCCTCTACCACCTCTTTATCACTCTTGTGGCCAGGTAAGTGCCGGGTAAGTGGGAGATATCCGCTATACGAATCACCGAAAATAGCGGGCCTAATTAAGTAACCACTTGCCTAGACACACATCTCTAGACACCATAAAAAAAATGCGGATAAGCGATAGATTACCCACGACCCTCCTCTGTCCTAATTGAGCGCGACGTGTAAGTGCACGGCGGCACCCCGGCCGTCAATCCGACGCCGGAATGCGGAAACGATAAACTTTTCAAACTAGAAAACCGGCACCACCGCGCACAAAAATCCCGGATCGGGCCATTAACCTAACTCTAGCAAACATGAGAAAGGGGTAGAATGCTATACCAAGCGATCCGTGTCCTTCGGTCTTCGCCTCCACTCCGATCTCCTCGTGGAATCTTCGGTCGTCGCCTCCTCGTCGAAACGGGCACCACATCGCCGGGTTCTTTTACGGGCTCCCACCTCTGGACCGAGGCAACTCGGGTGCGAAGTTGGCTAGCCGACGTGTCCTAGGAATGCTGTAGACTAGTGTAGAAACCATTGTCTTTTACGGGTAGAGAAGTTTCCATTTTGAAGGTGGAATGAAGTTTGGAGAATGATGGTGTTCTCATTTTTCTAGCAAAGGAAATATGAAATGAGATGAAGAAATCACTACCCCAAATGAATCCCTCACCCTCTCTCCCTCAAAGTGGCCGGCCCCTTTAGATCAAGAAGAAGATTGGAGAGAGAAAAAGGCATATCAATATGTGAAGATAATGATCAAATTATCTCACATCCAAATCCTATCAAAACCCCATCCAATAAATGCAAGAGAAAGAGACTAAAAAGGAATCTCATGATTATGAAGCCAACAATGCAAATAAACCCTCCATAACATGCTAATTTGCGAACTTGCAAATTAGCCCCTCCAACGGAAAGTCCGGCCGTGAAGGAACAAAAGAAAACTGGCCGGAACGGAATGCAAACTGGCAACTTCAGAAAACTGATCCCGTAATAAATTACAGGAAAACCCCGCGACAGCATATACATGCCCGCATTTGTATTCCCATTGAACACAAATGCAAAGAGACAAAATCTACACTGTACAATACTAGGATCCGGCTTAAACCAAAGCCCGCTAGTATTATCCGTCCGATCACGATTCGTGCAATACCGTACGTATCTGATCGAACCCTGCCATATCTCCATACGGCCTCTACAGCGTTTCGCCCGAAACTTGAGTAACTGTGTGTGGTGGACTCTAAAGACTCGTCAATACTATGGTTGTGGATTTAACCACTAGCACGTCAGAGGTATTAGCCATACGTGACGGGCCACCAGCTATTGACCAAAAGGGACATCGATGAGCAAACTCATCCTGACACCCTACTGAGCCTGTCAGTGACAATATCCGTACAGTCCGGTCCGTTCGTCTATGAGCATCGCATGGCGGGCCTAGGGGGTTGGTAAAAGTCAGAACCCCAAAAGCGGTACAAGTCGTGTCGGAGTGTAGCCCAGAACACCCTGAGATACTACTGGAATACCTACCAGTAAATCTCCTGCCTTGGCCAAGGACTTTCATGTACTGGCTCTCCTAGACACAGCGCGACCTCACCCCCAATACCGGGAGAGACGAACCCCTGGAGATCCGCTCACTGCCTCCATGTGGCTCGGGACTGTACCCAACTAAAACCTGTTTGCATGTCTCCTTTGAGCGTGGTAGGGTAGTAATTAAAGCACAGTAGGAACTCACACGAGACAAATGACGATCTCAGGTCCATGAACTAACCTGTACACATGTCACCAGGGAACTGCTATCTGACGTCAGGTATAATACCAACTAGCAGGTTCCCGGCGAGTCCTGTCCGGTGTACTCATAACCCAATGAGCACCTGTATACATCTTAGGTGAACTAACTGAAACCAGTGGCTTGTGAGACCGGCTACCGCCCCTCGTCGGGGTCTCGACTGTATACACTAGTCTACTCTGGAGAATCGATGCCCTGTCTCGAAACTCCCACGACTAGGGACCTTTTAAGGATTTGCTTATAGACCCCAGCTCCCACGTATATGATCGCCCTCATACTGCTGGTAGTCAAGCAAGAATCCTAGGGGCTTTATCAATGTGAAATAGTGACCTGTAAGGTCACCTAAAGCAGTACACGATGATAAAGATAAACCAGATAGCATACTATCATCTTGAGTAAGACTGTCCTACCGGTATAGGTCCTCCCTCAATCATTGCAATCACGTGCCTGTGATCCAATAATTGACTCTGAAGGCACTATATCCAACAATCTCCCACTTGCACTCAAGGCTAATTATTGCGATGTCGCATACTCACAGCCCGTGTGATACCAAACACCCAACTCCTCTACTAGTCACTATCACAAAGCTCGTTTGAGAAACTATTGCGTTCGAGGAATAGCCTTAGTGACTGGATCCGCTCTGATGTTTCTTTCTATGTCTCTCTTTATCTCATGTTCGCGGAGAAAGCCATCTCCCGAAATGAGCAATACCTGTCTCAGAATATGTCTGGATATCTGATGGGACCTAGCTCATAAATGAACTCCAAATCCAAACTTCTTAGACTGTATCGTTAACTGAACTTAATCAGTATCCTGCGCCATGCCTTCCCTCAGTATCCACCTGGACCACCTGTCTAGATACTGCCCCTCGTCAGAGGGAAAACTATAACTCTGACAGCCACTCTGTCATCCAGGTCACCTTGGAAGCCTGGAATGATAACCGTCTCCTAAAAGAGGCTGCCGTTATCAAATCCCTAGAACATCCACTTATGTTCTAAAACTGCTTCCGATCGTTTCTCCGGGTTTTGATCAATATCAACTTAATGCATCTACTGCAAAACAACATCTGGTGTGGTACTTGACATGTCATGATTGACTCAATTGCCTAAGCAAGTGATCTGCCAATCATGCACATCCCTCTCCCCTTTAGTCTGTAAGACACCTTTAGAGAGGGTGACTCCATCACCTGCAGGTACACTACCGTGCCAGGAGTCGTCCATTCTAAAAACTCTTAGAATGCTGTCTAAGTACCCTGATTGGGAAACCACCCAAATCTAGATCTAAAACCATAGATCTAGTAACCAGAATGTACGATATAAGATCCAATTCCTATGTGGAGAAACTACTGTGTGACAACCAAAGTATAACCGATCGTAGTATAGGAATATCACCTCCTACTCTGTGTATGTCATCCAAATACCAGGACATCACACCCTACTGCCTTCTTAACAGATCCATCCCCTATTCTGATGAAGTCAAACCGATGACTGTCACATCAGAAATGGATGATCTATCTCCGCTATATCTGCTTTAGTCTATAAATAGACATAAGCCACTTGTCCACTATGCTTCCACTGCTCCCACTGACTACGACAACCCTCTGGCAGAGTCATATACACGTACCCTTCTGAAGCCAGTTCAGAACGACGCTATACTCATCCTCCTGCCGGGTCTTATAGTCTGGAACAACAGTAGTGTCAAGTCTGGGTAAACAAGAACGTCCCTGTCACCGTCCTTGAGCATACCGAAGTACCTCTCGAGTGCCTGAGGTTAGCCGCCATATCTGCGGAGTGGCCTAATGGAATGTCAAACCAGATTGAATCTTTAGGTTCTTATCAAATCTTCAGTAATCGTTTGCGGTTCTGGAATCACTTCCAGTTCTACCATACTCCCACTACTTTTTTCTGAAAAAATCCATTTTTGTTAAAACTGTGGCGAGTCTAGAACAATATCACTATTGATCTTCCAGATGGTAGAGAGTCAACCCTCGTCATAGCCCGGGTCAACCCACAAACAGCCATTACAGAAACGTGCCTTGAGTTATCCGGAGTCTGGTTTTAAGCATAAGCCGGACAACTCCCCGTACCTTAACAATGTCAAGATATGAACTATTCTATATCCAATACAGAAACAGAGACACCGATTTAATTGAAACCAGATTCAAATCATGCAGCTGTCTCCAGTGCATGTCAACTAAATGGAAGGAGGCCGATCAGCGTTACTCAACTTAGGAATGCTTCCAATTATGAATAACCTGAAAGAGAAGCAAGTTCTCTTAATCATTACTATCAACTGAATACCATACACAAGTATCTATATCTTCGATCACCTTGAAGAATCCCGATACTTGCAATACCTGGTTCTCTACTTTACTCTTATACCTATAACTTCTCAAAACTCAGACCCTGTGTTTCTACGAAACACTTGTCTAAAAACTAGAGATGTCATAAGTAAAACGAATATAGTACGAGGACCAACCCCTTTGTCCTAATGGACACTGGACAATATACAATACTCTGTATAAGTCCCCTGAGTCTAGTGACTCATTCACTGTGTGTCGTAGGTTGAAAACTGTACTTATGGTTAAGAAGAATTACACCGCTATTCAATACTCCTTACCTAACCATCCACTGATATAGGTAAATGTCATAGACATAATTTCAAAAAGGTATATCTCACTCTATAAAAATAGACGTACAGATATATCAATTTGAAATTGGTGCATAACAACGGATATTCAAAACCAAATATTTGCCATCCGGCAAACAATCCAGGTAACTTCCTCAAATATCACCAATTACAACGAATCCCGATATAATGAGGATGATCACCTAATTCCCAATAACTTACTCCCACTCATCATCTGAAAAACCATACAGATGTGAGAATCAAACCTGGTAAATACATACCCTGGAGCAAGTGTCTAATTGGGAAATCAGTTTTCTTTTAACAGTACACAGTAAAACTGAAACATTGAAATGTTTCGATGGGGTATCCCGATATTCATAGTAATGCCTCTTCCATTATCAGATTCACAACTGTAACCGTATATCTCTTTGCCATCTCTCCAAATCCCTTAATATGTCTTTAGTCATTACCTTCTGTACACCCCTTTAGGCCAAATGGTTTTCTTCCTTCCCTACCGTTCGGCACCAGCCTATGGTTTGGAAGAAGACTATCCAATAAGCATAATGGGTGTACAGTCCTAATCCTAGGAGCACTCGCAATGCGAGAGAAGGTGAAGATAAAAGACAACCGAATAAACCTTATTCCTATTTCTCCTGAACCATAATCCATCCCCGAACTGGAACAAGTTCCTTTCGAGTTCGTATATAACCATACGATGGAGTATCCAATAAACTGTGGATTTTCGTAGTGATACGGAGTGTCCTGGAGAAATACAAAGGTGATTTAGGATTGGCGAAGAAATACTTGGTTTGGTCGTGAATAGCAGTCGCAATTTACTTTGCCCCCTTACTAATCCCTTTCTTTGTCTTAACTTAATACCTTCTTCACACCATCGTTATGCTAATTGGTTTTCTTCATTCCCTACCGTTCGGCAACAGCCTAAGGTTTGGAAGGAGACTATCCAATTTGCATAATAGGTGTACTATCTCCTAAACCAAGGAGTACTCGCAACCTGAGAGAAGGTAGAAGGAAAAGACAACTGAATAGTCCTATTCGTTTTCTCCAGAACCGAAAACCATCCTCGAATTCCTTCGAGTTCGTGTATAACCATACGATGGTTTTGTCCAATGGAAGTGGACGTTCGTAGTAATACAGGGTGTCCTGGAGAAAAGGGTAAAAGTAGGAGTGGCAATGAGGTTTTCAACTCTGACAATCCTAAAGCCAGTGTTTAAGAAGGTTCGGTTAATCTTGGTCACTGAGTCATAGTCAAGGGTCGGGCCATGGTCGCTGCCAAAGAGAGAGAGAAAAGAAACACTCAGCGTGCACTCTAACCTAGATCAGAATGGTTATCATTTTATCTAATCAGGAAACCTTCCACTGTAACGTCAAATTCTTCCCCAAACCTGAAAGAAGAATTAGCCGGGATCACCCGAGGAGTAAACCAACTCATCAGTGGGAATCGGGATCCAACTATCATCGCATGATAACGTGACGGAATCCTCTCACGTTATCACACTCCAGAAGGTATGCGCATATCTGGCAAGTTTCAGTTTCTTTAGAAACTCCCGATGTGATTTTTGCCCCATGCTCTTATGACCTTGACTTTGGCCAACAAATCATAAGTCACATGTCAAGTTCTAACCGCCATTCTCCAGGTTGATTTGAACCCACCCGTGCAAGCCCTTGACTTTGGCCAACAAGGCTATACGACTGTCCCAAACCAACACATCTATCTATGCTGCATATGCATACCCAATAGCTACCAAACACTGTGCCTTGACTTTGGCCAACATACACAGCTTGAATACTTATTGACTATTCATATGAAACGACGGAGGGTTACGAATGGTTTCTGGCGAAAACCTTTAACGTAATGAACTTGATATCGTTGAAGGAACCGGATAGCTTTATAAAAATATAGTGACGAAAACCTTTGCTAAAGAGGTCACTCCCGGTGAAGGGATCTCGGCTCTTTCCCCGTAGAATGAGGTGCAGGATATTCTAACTGAATACCATAATAAAAAGAAAAAGTAATCGGCTATAGTGAAGTTATTGCCCTGACGCAAACTTCTGTCCAAGGGGTCACTCCCGGTGAAGGGATCTCGGCCCTTGCCTCGTCGACTGAGGTGCTGGATATTCATAACCGAATACCACTGTGTAAAACAAAAGAGAACGCCCTTGCAATAACAGCTTTTTTTTTGAAAAAGTGTTCCAACAACATCAGAATAGGTTTGTTTATCTTGCATTGATCCGAATCAACGCAGTCCCATCAATTGATTACACCACAAAAGAACGAAAATAATGATGTACGTATATGCCATCCGCATTCGCCACTGGGTCCCGTCATCACCCGTTAGGTTACTTAACTAACGACAGAGCGGGGACTGGACTAGCGCGGATGCAAAACATATACAACATCTACTAGTATATATATCAATATATAATATTCGCTCAAGGTGTGATAAAAAATGCAACATCACGGAAATGTACAGCATCACAGAACAATACAGATATCTGGGATCCCCGGGTTTTACAGAGCCGCTACTGAAACCCGACGTTCCTCTGGTCATGTGGATAGCCTGTGCAATGAAATCGTAGACCCCTACGGGCGCGGCAAGTTACCCGCCAAAACCTGAAGCGAGGCAGCCCCCTTCAGCAACGTGAATGGACCACCCATCACTTCACGGAATCCGGTAACTTGGGCACCCCTCCTGGGTCAACCTATACCCCCTACGAGTGCGGCGAATAGCCCGCCAATTCTAGAGTGAAGCCCCCTCCGTCTCAACGCCATGAGATGCGGGCTCGTTGCCCTCTAGAACCCGGCTATCCGTGCACCCTTCCGCGGGGTAATCCTAGTTCAGAAAGTAAAATATACAACGGGTACATCGACCTCACCCCGGTCGTGCCCCAAAAGAATAATATACAAACAGGCAGTGACGGCAGTCCACATGTCGGACGCTCGCCCCGCAATATCAAATGTACATAAATAACCAAACTGTACTAACATTGCATCCAGGCTATCCCCACGACCAATCCGCAACATCACAGCACAACACAGAACATCAACGTGAATGTTACGTTCGCAAATCCGTCTAAAAGGGCTATAGCAGATAGACAGGATTTACCGATCAAATGACATTCACGGTCGCAGACATAATGTAAATACTGTGAACTAACATATTTAAAATTTTCGATTGAACAAATTTACCGAAGTGGGCCCCAAGCACTACTGAAGCACTCACAGAAAATCTGGGCCCAAAAAGAATGTTCCAAAAACCCCATTTTCAAGTTTAAAGAGTTCTGTGCAAAAAATGGTATGATGATTACACATTACCGCGGCGGAACCGCGGCCATAACAGGGGTTTGGCCGCGGTTCCGCGGCCAAGCTACAGTATCATGGTACCATTTCCCCCCAGAATTCTTAAAATACCATGTATGCTATTCTGCAACAACCTGAAAAATTTTTAGAGCCCAAAGAAATTTCGATAGAAACTCATGCAATGGAAATCGGGTTTTCGAAAATTTGTTCGATCGAACTTGTAAACACATTAGAGCAAACTAGACTAGGTTAATGGCCTGGCTCTGATACCAGTGTAAGTGCACGGCGGCGCCCCGGCCGTCAATCCGACGCCGGAATGCGGAAACGATAAACTTTTCAAACTAGAAAACCGGCACCACCGCGCACAAATCCCGGATCGGGCCATTAACCTAACTCTAGCAAACATGAGAAAGGGGTAGAATGCTATACCAAGCGATCCGTGTCCTTCGGTCTTCGCATCCACTCCGATCTCCTCGCGGAATCTCCAGTCGTCGCCTCCTCGTCGAAACGGGCACCACATCGCCGGGTTCTTTTACGGGCTCCCACCTCTGGACCGAGGCAACTCAGGCGCGAAGTTGTCTAGCCGACGCGTCCAAAGAATGCTGTAGACTAGTGTAGAAACCATTGTCTCTTACGGGTAGAGAAGTTGCCATTTTGAAGGTGGAATGAAGTTTGGAGAATGATGGTGTTCTCATTTTCCTAGCAAAGGAAATATGAAATGAGATGAAGAAATCACTACCCCAAATGAATCCCTCACCCTCTCTCCCTCAAAGTGGCCGGCCCCTTTAGATCAAGAAGAAGATTGGAGAGAGAAAAAGGCATATCAATATGTGAAGATAATGATCAAATTATCTCACATCCAAATCCTATCAAAACCCCATCCAATAAATGCAAGAGAAAGAGACTAAAAAGGAATCTCATGATTATGAAGCCACAAATGCAAATAAACCCTCCATAACATGCTAATTTGCGAACTTGCAAATTAGCCCCTCCAACGGAAAGTCCGGCCGTGAAGGAACAAAAGAAAACTGGCCGGAACGGAATGCAAACTGGCAACTTCAGAAAACTGATCCCGTAATAAATTACAGGAAAAACCCCGCGACTGCATATACATGCCCGCATTTGTATTCCCACTGAACACAAATGCAAAGAGACAAAATCTACACTGTACAATACTAGGATCCGGCTTAAACCAAAGCCCGCTAGTATTATTCGTCCGATCACGATCCGTGCAATACCGCACGTATATGATCGAACCCTGCCATATCTCCATACGGCCTCTACAGCGTTTCGCCCGAAACTTGAGTAACTGTGTGTGGTGGACTCTAAAGACTCGTCAATACTATGGTTGTGGATTTAACCACTAGCACGTCAGAGGTATTAGCCATACGTGACGGGCCACCAGCTATTGACCAAAAGGGACGTCGATGAGCAAACTCATCCTAACACCCTACTGAGCCTGTCAGTGACAATATCCGTACAGTCCGGTCCGTTCGTCTATGAGCATCGCATGGCGGGCCTAGGGGGTTGGTAAAAGTCAGACCCCCAAAAGCGGTACAAGTCGTGTCGGAGTGTAGCCCAGAACACCCTGAGATACTACTGGAATACCTACCAGTAAATCTCCTGCCTTGGCCAAGGACTTTCATGTACTGGCTCTCCTAGACACAGCGCGACCTCACCCCCAATACCGGGAGAGACGAACCCCTGCAGATCCGCTCACTGCCTCCATGTGGCTCGGGACTGTACCCAACTAAAACCTGTTTGCACGTCTCCTTTGAGCGTGGTAGGGTAGTAATCAAAGCACAGTAGGAACTCACACGAGACAAATGACGATCTCAGGTCGATGAACTAACCTGTACACATGTCACCAGGGAACTGCTATCTGACGTCAGGTATAATACGAACTAGCAGGTTCCCGGCGAGTCCTGTCCGGTGTACTCATAACCCAATGAGCACCTGTATACATCTTAGGTGAACCAACTGACACCAGTGGCTTGTGAGACCGGCCACTGCCCCTCGTCGGGGTCTCGACTGTATACACTAGTCTACTCTGGAGAATCGATGCCCTGTCTCGAAACTCCCACGACTAGGGACCTTTTAAGGATTTGCTTATAGACCCCAGCTCCCACGTATATGATCGCCCTCATACTGCTGGTAGTCAAGCAAGAATCCTAGGGGCTCTATCAACGTGCAATAGTGACCTGTAAGGTCACCTAAAGCAGTACACGATGATAAAGATAAACCAGATAGCATACTATCATCTTGAGTAAGACTGTCCTACCGGTATAGGTTCTCCCTCAATCATTGCAATCACGTGCCTGTGATCTAATAATTGACTCTGAGGGCACTATATCCAACTCGACGGTCCTTAGAGTCTTGTTTTAGATATTTTTTAATTAATGTAGAGTGATGCGGATGCTCATTTTGTGATTTGTGGGGCCTAGGAAGAGTGATGAAATCCCTACCTAATCTGAATTTGGTTTTTGCCCCTTAATGTCCGTATTAAAATATGCACAAACCAATTACAAAACATGCAAAAAGATTTTTAGCGGCGATATTTTGCAAAGAATCCTGCAGAAAAATATATTATTGGATTTTCTAGAGGAGAGAGAAAGTATAGAGAAAGTTACCAGAGAAGTTTGGAGGCACGATTCCCCAATTATGCCGCGGTTCCGCCGCCAAAATGGACTTCTTACCGCGGAAGCGCCGCAGGAAGGAGGGTTCTGTTGACAATTTTTTTACTGTGGCCTCCTTTGCTCCTTTGGTCCTCTCTGAAGGTCTCTGAATCTCTGTTTCCTCGTTCTAGTGTCTTCAGATTCCCTCGCAAAAATCGCACAATAATCGTTAAATACACAATTTGCTGTTTTGTTTTTATAATATGGATCGAATAAGAATTCAACACAAATAGCAAGAAAAAATAATTACGCCCATATCCCCGGCAACGACGCCATTTGATTGATTATATGAAAGTGTTTGTAGTAATAATCGCAATCAATAACGGTGTTGCGTGTAGCTAGCCGAGATGAGTAAGGGATATGTGGAATCTTTTAATCTTGCTTTAGAGTGTTGATAAGAAAAAAGAAAGGAGAATAGATAATAGTGAAGAATAGCTTCTAGATTCACGTCGAAACACGGATGTAGAATATATATTTTTCAGATCTAGTTTAAATAAGAATATAGAATGTATAAGAAGAAGGCTTGTTGGGTTCGTTCGGATTTAGTAGTCATGGATGACTAATAAAGATTACTCCTTTTATCTATTGATAGATTTAAAACTAGATTGATAGTGACGAATGAGGATTAGGGTTCTTGGAAGAAACTAGGGTTTCCACACTATTGACCCTTATCCTTTCATTGATCTCTATTCATGTCTAGCTCTTAACAAAACAATTGTTAATCGGATCTCAAATCACGGTCAAGACTAGCAATAAATTGGTAGCGTGCCCGATTAGGATGTTAACGATTTCTTTTGCTAAAGTTTATAAACTTCATAAGACTTAAAAGAATTTAAAATATTTTCTCATCTATTGTTCTACCCTAATCCAACGAACCTTATCAAGAGGAGAATTACTCGCGAATGATGGAGATAGAAGAAGAACGGATAGAGATCATGATGTAAATAAATGCAAACTAATTAATCTAATGATATACTTTTATTAATCAACTTCACAAGTACAAAGCCTTCAAGTTTAGATTACAAGAGGAAGAAGAAGTTGCTCTCGATTTTTGCCTCGTAGGAAGTAAATGCTCTGTCGAATCTCATGTCGCCTTATCACGTCGAATCGAGGACCTGTCGTGGATCACTTGTTCTTTGACAATGATTTGCTTTGTGTAAAAGATTGATGATTCCAGCTTTAGCCATCGGTCCTTTAAATAGTCCCAAAACAAGAAACTAAAGATCCCAAGAATCAGGGGTTGTTGTGAAGATCCAAACCTAAAAATCCCAAACCCTAACTCATTGATTTAGTCGCGGATCCGCCGCATATTGCATGGTTTGGCCGTGGAACCGCGGCCGTTTGGTGGGATCTTGGCTTCAAAATTATGGGTCTATTTCATTGTGACACATGGATATTTATTTGATGTTTGAGATCTTCATATCTTTTCTGAGTTTCTGCTAGTATTGATTCTTCGATTTTATTTAACTTCATCGGCAAATTTCTGATTCCCGACATCTAGATATCCCGATCTCCTGACCTGAGCTAAACCTTGCACAATATCTCAATGAATAATGTTAGTAATATCTGGTATTTTTGAGATATTATCCTAACCATTTTATATGATATTATATTTTGAGAATATTAATTAAGGATATTTGATATGATATGCATATTTAAATTATCAAAATATTATATAAATATTATATGCATACATTTTCCTTCATAATGTTAATTATAATATATAAACATATGATAATAGATTTTTTACAGATAAACCCTCATATGTGTCATATTTATAATAAACACCTTTAAATATTTAAGAAAAATAAGGAAAATGTTATATCAAAAGTGCGATATTTTTGACTGAACAAGAACCAATACATGGCTGGGAAAAACTTACCATTCTCAGATGTACCGGCGAACCACCAAGTTACGGTTATTAACTCAGCCCCGCCAAGATCAAAGTTTGAGAGGCTTGGATAAGCAAACACTCTTGACCACCATGTCGTTAAATTGGGAACAGTCGACCCCTACGTCGTTAAACTGGGAGTGTAAAAAAAATGGTATGTCCACAAGCAAAACAGACACGGATGAAAACCCGACTCTGTGAGTAAAAACAGCAGGACTGCCGGCGAGTTTGTGAAAACCCGAAAGGGCGCGAACTCATGAAAAAGAGACGAAAATATACTCGCAAAGTCTTCTCGACCTTGTGAGGAGAATATTCCTGTGTGAGATCTTTACGACTCACAAAGGAGTAACACACTTAGGAATCCTCACGACTGCTAAGAAGAAAATACACTTACAAGATCCTTTCGATTCATAGGAAGAAAATGCTTTTATGAGACCCTTACAGATCATAAAATTGAAAAGTCTTAGGTGACTGGGATCTGAATCTGTCTTCTAAGCCATCACTATCCAACGAGCAAAGGCAAATGATGATTCGCTCCTGATACTATATTCTAGTGTAGCGACGCTGATGCCAAACCAAAACCAAAATCCCCAAATCCTTTCATGGCAAATGATGATTCGCTCCTGATATCATATTCTATTGTAGCGATGCTGATGCCAAACCAAAACCAAAATCCCTAAATCTTTTCATGGTAAATGATGATTCGCTATTGGTACCATATTCCTGTTAGTTAAATGTATGCCATAGAGACCATTATTGTATATGATTGTATATTATAGTGGATGCTTGGACATATATAGAGAGGACTTTCTTGCTCGACATGATAGTATGCTATCTGGTTGCTCTTTATCTTAATATGTATACTAGTATCATTATACTGTCTCTCCGTTACATGTTGATAAAGCCCTTAGAATGTGTACTTGACTATCAGGACTATGATGCAGATCATACTAGTGGGGCCAGGGTAGTCCACAAGTTCATCCTTTAATTGTTCCTAGTTATGGGAATATCGAGACATGGCATCGATATTCCAGAGTAGACTAGTGTGTACGTTTCTTGACCCTGTATGTGGTGCTGGATGATCCCATATCCATTGGTGTTTGACATCAAAGATTGTACACAGGCGCTAATTGGAGAATGGATACACCGAACATGACTCGCCGAGAACTCCTAGATGGTATTATACCCATCGTCAGATAGCAATTCTCTAGTGACACTGGTACATGTTAGTCTGTAGACCCGAGATCGTCATAGAGTCTTCTGTGATTCCCACTGTGCTATGATTTCCTCCCTACCATGCTCAAGAGAGCGTGCAAACAGGTGGATTTTGGGTACAGTCCCGAGTCACATGGAGGAAATGAGCGATAGGAGAGGTTTCGTCCATCCCGGTATTGGGAGTTGATGTTTCGCTATGCTCGATTGGCTATAATAGGAAGTCCCTGACCAGGGCTGATGCTGAGATTTACTGGTAAGTGTTATCAGTAGTTTCTCGACCCGTTATGAGCCTCATATCGGCATGACTTATCAAGTTATTGGGGTCTGACGTTTACCACTACAGACTTGATATGCGACATATCAGACGAAGAGACCGGACTGTACAGTAGTGTTACTTACTGGATTCATGGGAGTATGGACAAGTTTGCTTGTTGATCTTTTGATCGCTCGATACCTGGGTAGCCGTTACGTCCAGCTAGTACCGCTGACGGCTTGTGGGTAACTGATATGATCATTACCTACTGCTGGCGTATTGACGAGTCTTTAGAGTTCTACACAGAGGTTTCCTAGCTCAAGTGAAACGAAGTAGGGCACATATGTGATATGTGTGTAAGTCCACGGTAGCGCCCCAGCCATCTAACAGACGCCAAATGCGGAACAAGAACTTTTACAACTGGCGCTATCGTGTACTATAACCCGGATCTGCCATTAAAGCTAAACTAACAAACTACAAAGTGGGTAGAAATGTTATACCGAACGATCCGAGTCCTTCGGTCTTCAACCATCATCCCACGCTTTGTTGCGGCTACTCCGATCTCCTGAATCTCCAGTTTCCTTGTCCAGGTGGCACCACGTCGACGGATCTTTAAACGGGCTCCCGCTTCTGAACCGAGGCAACTCGATCATCAAGTTTTCTAAAAGAGATGACCAAGATTGATGTAGAGAATGAGTAGAACACTTTGTCTCACTTCGTCCGAAGCCATGGACGAACGGTTAATGAAGTTGTTTTTTGGAATCGGGTGAAATGAGAATTGAATATACTAATTTCCATGAATCCAAAACCTTAATCTTTTTTCAAGCAACTATGATCCTTCTCTCAAGAGGGGCCGGCCACTTATGAAGGAGGGGGGAGGTGAGTGTAGGAACAAAGGAGGTGACCACAACATTAATGAATGAGAATAAGTCATTTAGACACCTTGCATTATCATTAATGCACACAATGAATCATCTTAACACATCATCAAACCATTTAATGCAACCATGAGTCACTAATCCTAGTCACCAAATCAAGAAGCTTCCATTCATGACTCACCCAAGTGACAAAAAGATAAATCCGTATTAAACCGAATGTTTAATACGGCCGATAGAAAACTGGAAACTGGCAACTTCCAAAAGCGACCCCGAAATGAATTTCAGGATAACCCCGTAACAGTATAAACATACCCGCATTTGTATTACGACCGAATACAAATGCAACTGAGACAAAGATATTATATCTACACAGTATAATACTCGGATCTGGCTTAAACCAAAGCCCACCGGTATTATCTGCCCGAAATATGACACGTGCGTAATGTAGGGTTGCTATGCACGCGCACAAGGGTCTACGAGGCATCAACCATGCCCGATTAAAAATTTAGCCGTGCCGAACAACCCGATACAAGATCTTTAAACTAGAGATTAGGCGAAAACTAACATGCTAAACAGTTTAACACTAAGTGAGAGGGATTACAACCTTTGTAGATCCGGTCCTTCACTTCATATGCTCCGTGTTGTGGTCCCTTCGCTGCGATCATCGGGTTCCGGACTCTCGAGAGGTTCCACGAAGAGAAAGACGCAACCTTTGCTTCCGATCTTCGATACTAAGATGATCTACCTTGAAGTTTCTTTAACACAAGCTAACACTCATGAAATGATGTGAACACCCTCATCTAAATGGCAAGGGAAGATGAGGATGATGAAGTAGGATTTTTGCTCTCTTTATTTATCTTTTTCTCATATTTATCCATCACAAAAATCAAAGCAAGAAAGGATTTCAAGCAAAGAAGAAGAAGGAAGAAGATGAACAATGTTATGAATCCTTTTGTGATGAATAGGAAAAGAATTAATATGATAGATAATGCAACCATGGTGAACTTAACCTTTGTAGAGAATTGACTAGGGTTAGGGTTTGGGTTGGGTTAAAGCATGAGTCACTTACAAATATCTTTCACAAAACAAAACCAAAACCTTCTAGAAGCATCTAGAAAGCTTAACCCTAATCCAAACCCTAATCATGTTTAATCTCTACTAAACATGTTGCATTATTTATCATATCATGTTACAATATTATATATCACATATATAATATTTATTGTAACCAACTAAAATAATACAATTAACATATATCGCATATATATCAATGTATTATCCGAGTGAGAAAAAGAATCTTTTAGTGAGCTAATATTAGTTAATGTCTTTTAATATATCAAATATATTATTATACATTAAATTATCGAATCAACATTTGATCCGACAATCCGGCTATATCGCATATAACCGACTAATATTTATCCGTACCGATTCTTCGAATCAACACTTGATCCGATGACCCGGCCGATATCAAATATCGCGAGAATATAATACGGTATCACATATCGCATTATCCTCGGTCCCGCACATATCACATATGTGCTCCTGCTCCGTTTTGCCTGAGTTAAGAAACCTCTGTGTAGGACTCTAAAGAATCGTCAATACGCCGGCAGTAGGTGATGATCATATCAAACACCCACAAGCTGCAAGCGGTCAGCTAAACGTAACAGCTACCCAGGTATTGAGCGCTCAGAAGATCAACAAGCAATCCTGTAACTTCTCCTGTGAATCCAAACAGTAACACTCCCGTACAGTCCGGTCTCGTCGTCTGATATGTCGCATATCTCGCCTAGGGGTGGTAAACGTCAGACCCCAGTAGCTCGATAAGTCGTGTCGATATGAGGTCTATAACAGTTCGAGAAACTACTGATAACACTTACCAGTAAATCTCAGCAACCCTGGCCAGGGATTTCCGGTTATAGCCAATCGAACACAGCACAACATCAACTCCCTATACCGGGAGAGACGAATCCCCTACTATCGCTCATTGCCTCCATGTGATTCGGGACTGTACCCAAAAGCCACCTTTTTGCACGCCCTCTTGGACGTGGTATGATGGAAATCAAAGCACAGTGGGAATCACACAAGACTCTATGACGATCTCGGGTCAACAGACTACTCTGTACCAGTGTCACCGGAGAACTGCCATCTGACGTATGGTATAATACCATCTGGGAGTTCTCGGCGAGTTCGTCCAGTGTACCCAGTCTCCACTGAGCACCCGTACACCATCCTTGATGTCAAACACCGATGGATATGGGATCATCCATCGCCCATCATATGGGTCAAGATGCGTATACGCTAGTCTACTCTGGTGTATCGATGCCCTGTCTCGATACACTCTCGACTAGGAACAGTTATAGGATGTACTCGTCGACTACCTTGGCCCCACTAGTATGATCTCATCATAGTCCCAGTAGTCGAGTACACATCCTAAGGGCTTTATCAACATGTAACATAGAGACTATCAGAGTACATGTTTAGATAAAGTACAACCAGATAGCATACTATCATGTCGAGCAAGAAAGTCCTCCCTATATATGTCCAAGCATCCACTACAATATACATCGTATGTACAGTAATGGCCTCTAGGGCATACATATAACTAACACGTAAACGCACGTGCATTTTCCGAACCCTGCCATAAAACCATACGACCTCTACAACGATTCGCCCGAACTTGGGAAACTGTCTGTGGGGAACTCTAATGACTCATCAACACACTGGCACTGGGTATAACCACTAGCACGTCAGAGGTACGAGCTGTACGTAACGGTTGCCTATGTATTGATTGGAAGGGAAGCTGACGAGCGAACTCATCCAGAAACCCTACTGAGCCTAACAGTGACAATATACATACAGTCCGGTCCGTTCTTCTATGAGTATCGCATATAGGCCTAGGGGGCTGGTAACGTCAGACCCCCAATAGCGGTATAAGTCGTGTCAGAGAGTAGCCCAGAACACCCTGAGATACTACTGGAGTACCTACCAGTAAATCTCCTGCCTCGGCCGAGGGCTTTGTGTAATGGCTCTCCTAGACACAGCGCGATCTCACCCCCAATACCGGGAGAGACGAATCCCCTGCCGATCCACTCACTTGCCTCCATGTGGCTCAGGACTGTACCCAAAAAAGACATGTTTGCACGACTCCTTTGAACCGTGGTAGGGTAGAAATCAAAGCACAGTGGGAACTCACATGAGACAAATGACGACCTCAGGTCGATCAACTAACCTGCACATGTCACCAAGGAACTGCTATCTGACGCTAGGTATAATACCAACTAGCAGATTCCCGGCGAGTCCTGTCCGGTGTACTCATAACCCAATGAGCACATGTATACATCTTAGATGAACCAACTAATACTAATGGCTTGTGAGACCGGCCACCGCCCCTCGTCGGGGTCTCGACTGTATACATTAGTCTACTCTGGAGTATCGATGCCCTGTTTCGAAACTCCCAAGACTAGGGACATTTTAAGGATGTGCTTACAGACCCCAGCTCCCACGTATATGATCGCCATCATACTGCTGGCAGTCAAGCAATAATCCTATGGGCTCTATCAACATGCAATAGTGAACTAAAGCATGTATACGATGATAAAGACAAACCAGATAGCATACTATCATCTCGAGCAAGACTGTCATATCGGTATAGGTCCTGCTTCAATCATTGCAATCACGTACCCGCGATCCAATAATTGACTTTGAGGGCACTATATCCAACAATGTGCGGGACCGAGATTAATACGAGTATATGATACCATATTCTAATCTCGCGATATATGATATCAGTCGGTTATATGAGATATAGCTGGGTTATCGAATCAAGTGTTGATTCGATAAGTTGATATAAATGATATTAGTTGGTTATATGTGATATAGCCGGATTATTAAATCAAGTGTTGATTTAATAATTTAATATATAATTATATATTTGATATATTAATACATATTAACTAATATTAGCTCACTTAAGAATTCTTTTCTACTAATACATTTAAATATATATGTGATATATATTAATGTATTTATTTTTGTGTCATGATTGATGATACATTAGACATGGGTGTATGGGACTCATACCAAACTAAAGATAATTTGGGGATTTAATTATTAAGGGATAAATCAAAATTAGGTGGAAATTGGCATGGTTTAGGATGCTTGTGGAAACATATAGAAACCTTGACTAAGTCCACTATTTTTGTTTTATTCTAGATATTTATTGACCCAACCATTATCTTTAGCCTTGGTCAAGTCTCTACAAATATCATTTGTGATATTTTCTCACCTATGGTTGAAAGGGTTAACACTTGATCATCTTCTTCATCTCCTTCTTTGCTTTCTAGCTTTTGAGTGAGGTGAAAAAGAAAAAGAGAAAAATAATTCTAAAGTGAGTAAAATTCCTACTTCATCAATCTATACCAAACTAGCCATTTAGTATAGGTTGTTTGCTTCACTAATCCATCAATTAGTGAAGAGGTAGCTTGAGTTAGAGATTCTTCGACGTAGATTATCTTCGGCCTCGAAGATCCTTAAGCAAGCTCGTTCCTTTCTCCTAGTGGAGCCTAAGAAGAGTTCGGGGACCACTGCTTGGAGCAAAGGGACTACTATACGGAGCTTTAGAAGTGAAGGACCGGTCTACAAAGGTTGTATTCCTATTTCACTTAGTGTAAAGTTTGTTTACATTCTTATAAAACCCTAATTCTCTAGTTAGATTCTTGGTTCGGGTTGCTTAGCACTCTAGATTTTTTGAAATTGCATACTCGATGCTTGCCGAAACCCAGCGGTCGTGCTAAGCGAATTTAATATCTTGCTGAAATTGCATACTCTTGATCTTGAACGACTGTTATTAAGTACCATCTATGATGTGCAATTTAATATCGATTTCTTGATTAGATAAAGAGGGATATAATTTAGTAGTAGAGAAAAATGTTATGAACATTTTCCTAAATCAAGTGTTGATTGAGTTTGGTACGTTATGTAACGGTATATACGTTCTGAATCAAAATACAGTTCTTAACATACAGAACACACACAAGAGGAAAAATTCAGAAATGAACGAATCCTTCTTGTGGCATTGTAGACTAGGTCATAACAATGCGACACGACTAGCTAAGTTACTTAAGGATGGATATTTGAATCCGTTAGAATTTACATCTTATAAAACTTGCCAGTCATGTCTCAAAGACACAATGACCAAAACTCCGTTTACTGGACACGGAGAAAGAGCTACTGAACTTTTAGGACTGATACATAGTGATGTATGCGGTCGTATATCTACACATGCCAGGAATGGTTTCAAATTTACATCTTATGAAACTTTCCAGTCATGTCTCAAAGGCACAATGACCAAAACTCCGTTTACTGGACACGGAGAAAGAGTTACTGAACTCTTAGGACTGATACATAGTGATGTATGCGGTCGTATGTCTACACATGCCAGGAATGATTTCTCATACTTCATTACATTCACCGATGATCTCTCAAGATTTGGACATGTGTTCCTGTTGAAACACAAGTCTGTAGTTTTTGAGAAATTCAAGGAATATAAGTGCGAAGTAGAGAACCAAACGTGTAAAAGTATTAAAATCCTTCGATCTGATCGGGGAGGAGAATACTTAAGCACGGAGTTCCTGGGTTATTTAAAAGAGAATGTGATTCTCTCTTAGCTTACTCCTCCGTATACACCACAGCAAAACGGTGTATAGGAGCAGAGGAATCGCACCCTATTAGATATGGTGCGCTCTATGACGAGTATTGTTGAGTTACCTGTTTTCTTTTGGGGTTATGCGCTTCAGACAACTGCATACCTATTGAATAGAGTTCCAACCAAATCAGTGCCTACCACTCCATATGAGATATGGAATGGGAAGAGGCCATCTCTTAAACGAGTTAAGATATGTGGTAGTCCGGCCTATGTTAAAAAGCAAAATCCGAACAAGTTCGAGTCAAGGTCAGTTCTGTGCAAGTTTGTTTGATATCCTAAGCATTCGCGAGGGTATATCTTCTACCACACTGAGGAACAAAAGGTGTTTGTTTCTCGGAATGCCACCTTTTTAGAAAAGGAATTTCTTATAAAAGAAATAGTGGGCATGAGGTAGAACTGAAAGATGTTCCAGCTACACAAACTACAACTAATGATTTGGTAGAACCAGAGGATTCGATAGTCCCCAACGAACCTCAGTCACTCCGTAGATCTAGTAGGGTTCCTCATCCACCTGAAAGATACTACGGTTTTCTTGTAGATGGTGGGGGAGAGGATTGCATCATGGAAGATGATGACCCAACTAGTTTCGAGCAGGCCATCACGAGTGGGGACTCTGTGAAATGGCTGGATGCAATGCGATCTGAGATGGAATCCATGTACACCAACAAAGTATGGACTTTGGAAGTTGCTCCTGAAGGGGTAAAACCCATTGGGAGCAAGTGGATCTTGAGAAGATAATTGGTGTAGATGGAAAAGTTGAGACATTCAAACCTAGACTTGTAGCAAAAGGTTTTCGTCAACGACCAGGTGTGGATTATGATAAAACCATTTCTCTAGTGGCTATGCTTAAGTCCATCAGGATCCTACTTGCCATTACTGCATACCATGACTACGAAATCTGACAGTTGGATGTCAAGACCGCTTTTCTAAATGGTGATTTAGAAGAGAGCGAGTACATGACACAGCCAGAGGGCTTCGTAGATAGTGAGAGCAGCGGAAAGGTGTGCAAGCTTCTTAAATCAATCTACAGATTAAAGCAGACATCGCGGAGTTGGAACATCTGTTTTGATGTGGCAGTCAAAGAGTTTGACTTCATAAAAAATGTAGATGAACCTTGTATATACAAGAAGGTTGTAGAGAGTAAGGTTGTCTTTCTCGTATTGTACATGGATGACATACTCTTGATAGGAAATGATGTTCTTATGCTACACTCGGTCAAGCTCTACTTATCATAGGTTATCCATGAAGGATTTGGGTGATTCCTCTTACATCCTGGGGAGAATCACTGGACAGCTGTGAAAAACATTCTTAAGTACTTGAGAAGGACTAAAAAAATGTTCTTGGTGTATGGTAACGGTGAACTCCATGTCGACTCCTTTACCGATTCGAGCTTCCAGAGTGATAAGGTCGACTGTAAGACAGTCTCGGGTTTTGTATTCATCCTCAATGGAGGGGCGGTATGTTGGAAGAGTTCCAAGCTAGATACCGTAGCAGATTCGACGATAAAGGCTGAATACATCGCTACCAACGATGCTGCCAAATAGGCTGTCTGGATGAACAAGTTCATGAGATGAACTTGGTGAGGTTCCTACCATTAAGCATCCAATACTTGTGTATTGTGATAACAATGGAGTTGTGACTTTGGCCTAGGAACCCCGGTCCCATCAGTGATCCAGACATATTCTTAGGCGGTATCACCTGATCAGAGAGATAGTTGATCTCCGGGAGATCGAGATCAGGAGTGTTGACACGTAGAATAACACGGCGAATCCACTCACGAAGACCATTTGAGAGATTTTTTGGGATGCTGGGTATGGGTTACTACAACAATTGGCCTTAGTGCAAGAGGGAGATTGTTAGTTATATGTATGCCCTAGAGGCCATTATTGTACATGATTGTATATTATAGTGGATGCTTGGACATATATAGAGAGGAATTTCTTGCTCGACATTATAGTATGCTATCTGGTTGCTCTTTATCTTAACATATATACTAGTATCATTATACTGTCTCTCCGTTATATATTGATAAAGCCCTTAGGATGTGTACTTGACTACCAGGACTCTGATGCAGATCATACTAGTGGGGCCAGGGTAGTCCACAAGTTCATCCTTTAATTGTTCCTAGTCGTGGAATATTGAGACATGACATCGATATTCCAGAGTAGACTAGTGTGTACGTTTCTTGACCCTGTATGGGGTGATGGATGATCCCACATCCATTGGTGTTTGACATCAAAGATTGTACACAGGTGCTCATTGGAGAATGGTACACCGAACATGACTCGCCGAGAACTCCTAGATGGTATTATACCCATCGTCAAATAGCAGTTCTCCGGTGACACTGGTACAGGTTAGTCTGTAGACCCGAGATCTTTATAGAGTCTTCTGTGATTCCCACTGTGCTTTGATTTCCTTCCTACCACGCTCAAGAGAGCATGCAAACAGGTGGATTTTAGGTACAGTCCCGAGTCACATGGAGGCAATGAGCGATAGGAGAGGTTTCGTCTCTCCCGGTATTGGGATTTGATGTTGCTCTATGCTCGATTGGCTATAACAGGAAGTCCCTGGCCAGGGCTGATGCTGAGATTTACTGGTAAGTATTATCAGTAGTTTCTCGACCCGTTATGAGCCTCATATCGGCATGACTTATCAAGTTATTGGGGTCTGACGTTTACCACCCCTAGACTCGATATTCAACATATCAGATGAAGAGGCCGGACTGTACGGTAGTTTTACTTACTGGATTAACGGGAGTATGGACAATCTTGCTTGTTGATCTTCTGATCGCTCAATACCTGGGTAGCCGTTACGTCCAGCTAGTACCGCTGACGGCTTGTGGTGACTGATATGATCATTACCTACTGATGGCGTATTAACGAGTCTTTAGAGTCCTACACGGAGGTTTCCTAGCTCAAGCGAAACGAAGTAGGGCTTATATGTGATATGTCCGGGACCGAAATTAATACGTGTATGTGATACCGTATTCAAATCTCGCGATATATGATATCAGTCGGTTATATGAGATATAGCCGGGTTATTGAATCAAGTGTTGATTCGATAAGTTGATATAAATGATATTAGTCGGTTATATGTGATATAGTCGGATTATTAAATCAAGTGTTGATTTAATAATTTAATATATAATTATATATTTGATATATTAATATATATTAACTAATATTAGCTCACTTAAGAATTCTTTTCTACTAATACATTTAAATATATATATGTGATATATATTAATTTATTTATTTTTGTGTCATGATTGATGATACATTGGACATGGGTGTGTATGAGACTCATACCAAACTAAAGATAATTTGGGGATTTAATTATTAAGGGATAAATCAAAATTAGGTAGAAATTGGCATGGTTCAGGATGCTTATGGAAGCATGTAGAAACCTTGACTAAGTCTACTAATTTTGTTTTACTCTAGATATTTATTGACCCAACCATTATCTTTAGCCTTGGTCAAGTCTCTACAAATATCATTTGTGATATTTTCTCACCCATGGTTGAAAGGGTTAACACTTGATCATCTTCTTCATCTCCTTCTTTGCTTTCTAGCTTTTGAGTGAGGTGAAAAAGAAAAAGAGAAAAATAATTCTAAAGTGAGCAAAATTCCTACTTCATCAATCTATACCAAACTAGCCATTTAGTATAGGTTGTTTGCTTCACTAATCCATCAATTAGTGAAGATGTAGCTTGAGTTAGAGATTCTTCGACGTAGATCATCTTCGGCCTCGAAGATCCTTAAGCAAGCTCGTTCCTTTCGCCTAATGGAGCCTAAGAAGAGTTCGAGGACCACTGCTTGGAGCAAAGGGACTACTACACAGAGCTTTAGAAGTGAAGGACCGGTCTACAAAGGTTGTATTCCTATTTCACTTAGTGTAAAGTTTGTTTACATGCATATAAAACCCTAATTTTCTAGTTAGATCCTTGGTTCGGGTTGCTTAGCACTCTAGATTTTTTGAAATTGCATACTCGATACTTGTCGAAACCTAGCGGTCATGCTAAGTGAACCCAACAATTCTGGTGTAGCAATGCTGACGCCAAACAAAAACCCAAATTCCAAGCCCTAGGCTCCAAATCCCCGCTGGACGGATAAGAAACTCCCAAATCAAATCAAATCAACAAGTCAATTAACAACCTCCTCGTCGGAATCAAACTCCGTCTCAGAATCAATTCAACTAACAACCTCTGCCTCGGAATCATACTTTGTCTCAGAATATACCCTGTGTCGATATCACGCTTCGTCTCGGAATATCTGCTCCCATGTCAGAATCATGATTTGCTCCGGAATCAATCTCTGCATCGGAACTATACTTCATTCAGAATGTCAACCTCTGCGTCAGAATCATGCTTCGTCTCAGAATGTACCCCGTGTCAAAATCATGCTTCACCTCAGAGTATCTTCCTTCCCTGTCGAAATTATGCTTCGTGTATGAATCAACCTCTGCATCAGAACTATGCTTCGTTCAAAATGTCTACCCTGTGCCGGAATTACGCTTCGTCTCAGGATACACTTGTCCCGTGTCGAAATTATGCTTCATCCCGGAACCCGGCGTCTGAAATATGTTTTGTCTCAGAATATACCTGTCCCGAGTCGGAATTATGCTTCGTCCCGGAACCCTATGTCGAAATTATGTTTCGTCTCAGGATACACTTGTCCCGTGTCGAAATTATGCTTCGTCCTACCTCAGGATACACCTGTCCCGTGTCAAAATTATGCTTCGTCCTGAAACTTGTTAGTTATATGTATGCCCTAGAGGCCATTATTATACATGAGATGTATATTATAGTGGATGCTTGGACATATATAGGGAGGACTTTCTTGCTCGACATGATAGTATGCTATCTGGTTACTTTTGTCTCTCTATTACATATTGATAAAGCCCTTAGGATGTGTACTTGACTACCTGGATTATGATGCGGATCATACTAGTGGGACAAAGGTAGTCCGTGAGTACATCCTTTAATGTCCCTAGTCGTGGGTGTATCGAGACGGGGCAACGATATACCAGAGTAGACTAGCGTATAGCTTCTCGACCTATGTAGATGGGCGATGGATGATCCCATATCCATTGGTGTTTGACAGCAGAGATGGTATACGGGTTCTTAGTGGAGACTGGGTACACTAGACGGACTCGCCGAGAACTCTCAGATGGTATTATACCTTACGTCAGATGGCAGTTCTCTGGTGACACTGGTACAGGTTAGTCTGTCGACCCGAGATCGTCATAGAGTCTTATGTGATTCCCACTGTGCTTTGATTTCCACCTTACCACGTTCAAGAGAACGTGCAAAACGGTGGTTTTTGGGTACAGTCCCGAGTCAAATAGAGGAAATGGGTGATGGGACGGGATTCGTATCTCCCGGTATAGGGAGGGGATTCGTCGTCTCTCCCGGTATAAGGAGTTGATGTTGCGTAGTGCTCAATTGGCCATAACAGTAAGTCCCTGGCCAGGGCTGTTTTTGAGATTTACTGGTAAGTGTTATCAGTAGTTTCTCGACCCATTATGAGCCTCATATCGGCACGACTTATCGAGGTACTGGGGTCTGACGTTTACCACCCCTAGACGAGATATGCGACATATCAGACGAAGAGATCGGACTGTACGGTAGTGTTACTGTTTGGATTCGCAAGAGTATGAGCATGCTTGCTTGTTGATCTTCTGATTGCTCAATACCCGGGTGGCCGTTACGTTTGGCAGACCGCTTGCGGCTTGTGGGTGTTTGATATGATCATCACCTACTGCCGGCGTATTAACGAGTCTTTAGAGTCCTACACAGAGGTTTCCTGGTTCATGCGAAACGAAGTAGGAGCACATATGTGATATGTGCGGGACCGAGATTAATACTGTATGTGATACCGTATTCTATTCTCACGATTTGTGTTATCGATCGGTTATATGTGATATAGCCGGGTTATCGAATCAAGTGTTGATTCGATAAGTTGATACAAATGATATTAGTCGGTTATATATGATATAGCTTGATTATTAGATCAAGCGTTGATTTAATTATTTAATGTATAATTATATATTTGATATATTAAGTTACATTAACTAATATTTGCTCACTTATGATTTCTTTTTCTCACTTTTGTGCATTAGTATATATGTGATATATATTAGTGTACATTTTATTGTGTCATGCTTGATTCCACATGTGACATGGGTTTATGAGACTCACACCATGCTACATGTAATGAAGGGTTTTTATTTATTTAAGGTTAATCAAAATTAGTGGAAATTGGTTTAATGGTTGAAGCTTGGAGAAGCTTGTTGAACCATTGACCAAGTCCACTCATTTTGTCATACTTAAGATATTTATTAACCTAACCATTACATTAGCCATGGTTTAGTCTCTACAAGGGTTAATATATGATATTAACTCACCCATGGTTATGATTCAAGACTTGGAATTTTATTTCCATGGTTGCATTTCTTCATCTCCTTCCTCAAGCTCACTAGCTTTTGGGAGGTGATGAAAATGAGTGAGAAAACTAAATCTAAAGTGAGCCCATTTCCCACTTCATCATCCTCTACTATATTAGCCATTTAGTTTTGGGTGTTTGCTTCACTAATCTACCATTAGTGAAGAGATAGCATGAGCTTGAGTCTCCTCGACGTAGATCATCTTCGGCCTCGAAGACTTCGTGCAAGCTTGTTCATTTCTTCAAGAGAACTCTTTTTAGAGTTCGGGTGTTCATGATTTGCAGCGAATGGACTACTACACGGAGCATTAGAAGTTAAGGACCGGTCTACAAAGGTTGTATTCCTCATTCACTTAGATGTAAAGTAGTTTACATATGTTTTCTTCGGATTTTCTAGTAACGATTCTAGGGTTAGGGTTGTTTAGAACGGCAAAAATTTAAAAACGGCATGGACGATGCCTCCCGAAACCTTGCTGCCGTGCTGGGCAACCCTTGTAGAAACCTTGCTTCACTAATCTACCATTAATTTGATGGGACTTCATTAATGAGATTAATGAAATAAAAGAAACCTAAAGATGTTGCAGAATCTTGTTTTAAAAACTGGTTGCTCTAGCTCTTGCTTTGCATAGCGGTATTCCTTGTAGAATATCCAGTACCTTATTCGATAAGGAAACAGCCGAGATCCCTTCACCAAGAGTGACCTCTTTAGCAATAACTGGCAGATGCTACAACCCTCGGTTTCGTCTTTTGATTGCTTTTCTAGTTTCTTCTTTGCATAGTGGTATTGTGAATATCCTGCACCTCATTGGACGAGGAAAGAGCCGAGATCCCTTCACCGGGAGTGACCTCTCTAGCGAAGCTAGCAAAAGCCTAAAAAACACTCTATTTTAAATCATTTAATTCTACAATGATATCAAGTTCATTACACAACAGGTTTTCTTAAAAACCTGTCGTAGCCCTCCGTCATTTCAGATAAGTAATTCATAGTATTCGTGCTACATTTGTTGACCTGCGTCAAGGCGTAGTGTGCGGTAGCTATTTAATGCTTATCTGCAAAAGCATATGATGCGATTGAGTTAGGGTAGTTGCGCGACCTTGTTGACCTGCGTCAAGGGTCATGCGGGTGGGTTTAATTCAATCATGAAATGCACGGGTTGAACTTGACTAGCGGACTATGGTTTGTTGACCTGCGTCAAGGTCATAGGACGCTAGGGGCAAAATTATCGGGAATTTCAAGTGTTGAAATTTGCAACGAGATTGCATACCTTCTATGAGATAGTTAGATCCCGATACTCACTGCGAGTAAGAGTTACTCCTGGGAGAGTTTTACACATTATAATTAGCCGATCAAGTAGGTGTCTAGAAAGGTGTTAACGGGGTTACGTCCCTGGGAAAATGAGGTTTATTTTAATTAGGTCCATGCGAAAGTACGAGGAACCTCCCTCAAAGTACCGACACTGGCCTGGCCGAAAGATTGGCGAACTTGTAGGGTGTAATTAATCCCGGCTAGTCTTACCTTTTAGGATTTGAAGCAAGATTTGATAAAAACAGTGGGAGCCATCCTGATTAGATAAAATAATAACCAATCTAATCTTGCAAGAGCATACGCTGAGTGTTTTCTTCTCTCCCTCTCCAGGTAGCGACCATGTCACGCCTTAATCAAGATAATAATATGGATGTATTGACCGAACCCGCTTGTTATACTGTGCTGGGGAACGTTGGTCCCGCTCCAACTTATAATTGTTATAAGACCGAGCAGGAAATTGGGGATCACCAGGATTCCCGTGCCGCCCAAACGAAGAAAGTGCATGATGATGCATCTTTTTCGGGTGTGTTCATTACAAAGAACTGTTTCTCAGTATTCTTTACGCCCTGGGTATGAGATACCGGATCAAGATCCCATATATGTAATCTGTTACATGGGCTACAGATAGGTAAAGAACTGGGAATGGGTGATAAAGTTTCAGGAGTTGGAAACGGTGCAATTATTGCACCCAAGGTGTTGGCAGTTATCATCTTGTATTACCAAACGGTAATACATTGATTCTGAACGAATGTTATTAGATACCGAACCTGAAATACAACATCATATCAGTCTCTTTATTTAGTAAAGAAGGATATAATTTTGTATTGTTGGATAAATGTTTTGAACATTTTCTATATCAAGAGTTGATTGGATCAGGCACGTTATCTAAAAGCATATACGTTCTAAATCAAACTATAGTTCTTAATATACAGAACACACACAAGGGGAAGAGTTCAGAAATGAACGAATCCTTCTTAAGGCATTGTAGACTAGGTCATATCAATGCGACCCGACTAGTTAAGTTACATTAAGATGCTCATTTAAATCAGTTTGAATTTTACATCTTGTGAAACTTGCCAGTCATGTCACAAAGATAAAATGACCACAGCTCCGTTTACTGGAAACAGATGAAGAGTTAGTGAACTCTTGGGATTGATATATGATGATGTATGTGGTCCCCTGTCTACACATGCCAGGACTGGTTCTTCGCACTTCATTACATCCATTGATGATCTCTCATGATTCGAACAGGTATTCCTGCTGAAACACAAGTCTGAAGCTTTTGAGAAATTCAATGAATATAAGTCAGAAGTAGAGAACCAAAAAGGGTATAAGTATTATGTCCTTTGATGTGATCGAGGAAGAAAATACTTGAGCATGGAGATACTGGACTATTCTAAAGGAGAATGAGATTCTCTCTCAACATTACTCCTCCATATACACCACAGTACGTCAGTGTATCAGGGCAGAGCAATCACACCCTATTAGATATGGTGCGCTCTATGATGAGTACTGCTGAGTTACCTATTTTCTTTTGGGGTTATGCGCTTGAGGAAGGTGCATACCTATTGAATTAGGTTCCGATCGAATCAGTACCTACCACTCCATATGCGATATGGTATGGGAAGAGCCCATCTCTTAAGTAAGTTAAGATTTGGGGTTGTCCGGCCTATGTCTAAAAGAAAAATCCGGACAAGCTCGAGGCAAGGTCAGTTCTGTGGATGTTTGTTGGATATCCCAAGCATTCGCAAGGGAATATCTTCTACCGCACTGAGGAAAAAATGTGTTTTATTTCTCGGCATGCCACCTTTTTAGAAAATGATTTTTTATGGAAGAAATTAGTGGTCATGAGGTAGAACTGGAAGGAGTTCTAGCTATACAAACTACAGCTGATGATTGGGTAGAACCGGAGGATTCAATAGTTCCCGACGAACCTCAGCCTCTTCACCGATCTGGTAGGGTTCCTCATCCGCTTGAGAGATACTTTAGTTTTCTCAATGACAGTGGTAAGAGGATTGCATCATGAGATGATGACCCAACTAGTGTCGAGCAGGCCAACAAGAGTGGGGACTCTGTAAAAATGGCTGGATGCTAAGCGATCTGAGATGGAATCCATATACACCAACAAAGTATGGACTTTGGTTGCTTTATCTGAAGGGTTAAATCCCCATCAGGAGCAAGTATATCTTGAGAAGATTACTTGGTGTAGATGGAAAAGTTGAGACTTTCGAAGCTAGACTTGTTGTAAAAGGTTTTAGTCATCGACCGGGTTTGGATAATGATGAAACCTTTTCTCCGGTGGCTATACTTAAGTCCATCCGGATCCTACTTGCCATTGCTACATACCATTACTACGATATCTGGCGGTTGGGTGTCATGATTGTTTCTCTAAATATTGATTTAGAAGAGAGCATCTATAAGTACACAGCCAGAGGGCTTCGTAGACAGTGGGAGCAGCGGAAATGTGTGCAAGTTGCTTTACGGGTTAAAGCAGGCATCGCGGAGTTGGAACATCTGTTTTGATGTGGTAGTCAAAGAGTTTGACTTCATCAAAATGGTAGATGAACCTTGTATATACAAAAAGGTAGTAGAGAGTAAGGTGGTCATCCTCGTATTGTACGTGGAAGACATACTCATGATAGGGAAGGTGTTTCCTATGCTACACTCGGTCAATCTCCTCTTATCACATTGATTCTCCATATAGGATCAAGGTGATACCTCCTAAATCCTGGGTTTTGGATCTATGAGATAGATCTGAGTGGATGTTAGGATTCTCACTAGGAGTAGTGAGATGGTATCAATAGATCCTGGGTAAAATCACTGGATAGCTTACAGGGTGGTAAGGTCGACTGAATGTCAGTCACATGCATTGTCTTTACCCTCAGTAGAGGGACAGTATGTTGGAAGAGTTCCAAGCTAGATATCGTGGCATACTCGACGATAAAGGCTAGATACATTACTACCTACGATGCTACCAAAGAGGCAGTCTGGGTGTATATTACATCATGAGATGAACTTCGTTCCTACCATTATATGACAATAGAGTTGTGGCTTCGGCCTAGGAACCCCCGTCCCATCAGTGATCCGGACATATTCTAAGGAAGTATCACCTGATCATAGAGATGGTTGATCTCCAGGGAGATCGAGGTTAAGGAGATGAGACTCAGAGGACAACACGGCGGATCCACTCACAAAGGCCTTTTCCCAAGAGAGACTTTTATGGGATGGTTGAGTATGGGATACTACAACCACTGCTGATTGTTGGGTATTGGATACTACAACATATGGCCCTAGTGCAAGTGGGAGATTGTTAATTATATGTATGCCCTAGAGGCCTTTATTGTATATGAGATGTATATTATAGTGGATGCTTAGACATACATAGGGAGGACTTTCTTGCTCAACATGATAGTATACTATCTGGTTACTCTTTATCTTAATATGTACACTGATTGTCTCTCTGTTACATGTTGATAAAGCCCTTAAGATGTGTACTTGACTACCTGGATTATGATACGGATCATACTAGTGGGACAAAGGTAGTCCATGAGTACATCTTTTAATGTCCCTAGTCGTGGGTGTATCGGGACGGGGCATCGATATACCAGAGTAGACTAGCATTTAGCTTCTCGACCCATGTAGATGGGCGATGGATGATCCCATATCCATTGGTGTTTGACATCAGAGATGGTATACGGGTTCTCAGTGGAGACTGGGTACACTGGACGGACTCTCCGAGAACTCCCAGATGGTATTATACCTCACGTCAGATGGCAGTTCTCTGGTGACACTGGTACAGGTTGGTCTGTTGACCCGAGATTGTCATAGAGTCTTGTGTGATTCCCACTGTGCTCTGATTTCCACCTTACCACGTTCAAGAGAACGTGCAAGATGGTGGTTTTTGGGTACAGTCCCGAGTCACATGGAGGCAATGAGCGATAGGAGGGGATTCGTCTCTCCCGGTATAGGGAGTTGATGTTGCACAGTGCTCGATTGGCCATAACAGTAAGTTCTTGGCCAGGTCTGTTTCTAAGATTTACTGGTTAGTGTTATAAGTAGTTTCTCGACCCGTTATGAGCCTCATATCGGCATGACTTATCGAGTTACAGGGGTCTGACGTTTACCACCCCTAGACGAGATATGCGACATATCAGACGAAGAGACCGGACTGTACGGTAGTGTTACTGTTTGGATTCGCAGGAGTATGAGTAGGCTTGCTTGTTGATCTTATGATCGCTCAATACCCGGGTGGCCGTTACGTTTGGCAGACCGCTTGCGGGTTGTGGGTGTTTGATATGATCATCACCTACTGCCGGCGTATTGACGAGTCTTTAGAGTCATACACAGAGGTTTCCTGGTTCATGTGAAATGAAGTAGGAGCACATATGTGATATGTGTGGGACCGAGATTAATAATGTATGTGATACCGTATTCTATTCTCGCGATTTGTGTTATCGATCGGTTATATGTGATATAGCCGGGTTATCGAATCAAGTGTTGATTCGATAAGTTGATACACATGATATTAGTCGGTTATATATGATATAGCCGGATTATTAAATCAAGCGTTGATTTAATAATTTAATGTATAATTATATATTTGATATATTAAGTTACATTAACTAATATTTGCTCACTTATGATTTCTTTTTCTCTCTTTTGTGCATTAGTATATATGTGATATATATTACTGTATATTTTATTGTGTCATGCTTGATGCCACATGCGACATGGGTGTATGAGACTCACACCATGCTACATGTAAAGAAGGGTTTTATTTATTTAAGGTTAATCAAAATTAGTGGAAATTGGTTTAATGGTTGAAGCTTGGAGAAGCTTATGGAACCATTGACCAAGTCCACTCATTTTGTCATACTTAAGATATTTATTAACCCAACCATTAAATTAGCCATGGTTTAGTCTCTACAAGGGTTAATATATGATATTAACTCACCCATGGTTATGATTCAAGACTTGGAATTTTATTTCCATGGTTGCATTTCTTCATCTCTTTCCTCAAGCTCACTAGCTTTTGGGAGATGATGAAAATGAGTGAGAAAATTAAATCTAAAGTGAGCCCATTTCCTACTTCATCATCCTCTACTATATTAGCCATTTAGTTTAAGGTGTTTGCTTCACTAATCTACCAATAGTGAAGAGGTAGCATGAGCTTGAGTCTCCTCGACGTAGATCATCTTCGGCCTCGAAGACTTTGTGCAAGCATGTTCATTTCTTCAAGAGAATCCTTTCTAGAGTTCGGGTGTTCATGATTTGTAGCTAAGGGACTACTACACGGAGCATTAGAAGTGAAGGACCGGTCTACAAAGGTTGTATTCCTCATTCACTTAGATGTAAAGTAGTTTACATATGTTTTCGTCGGATTTTCAAGTAACGATTCTAGGGTTAGGGTTGTTTAGAACGGCAAAAATTTGAAAACGGCATGGACGATGCCTCCCTAAACCTTGCTGCCGTGCTAGGCAACCCTGCAATACTCTGCTTCGGAATTATGTTTCTTCTCAGGATATACCTATATAGTATCGGAATTATGCTTTGCATCGGGACCCGGCATCTCTGAATGATGCTCCGACCCTTGGAATTTGCAGGGTTTTCTAGCGCGACAGCAAGGTTTCGGGAGGCATCATCCATGCCTTATTTAAATTTTTTCCGTTCTAGCTAACCATAACCCTAGAATCGAAACTAGAAAATCCGACGAAACTAAATGTAAACTCTTTACATCTAAGTGAATGAGGGAATACAACCTTTGTAGACCGGTCCTTTACTTCTAAAGCTCCATGTCGTAGTCCCTTCGCTGCAACTTGTGAAGAACCGGACTCTAGTAAGGGTTCAAGTTGAAGAAACGAACAAGCTTGCTCAATGTCTTCGAGGCCAAAGATGATCTACGTCGAGGAGACTCGAGCTCATGCTACCACTTCACTAATTATGAGATTAGTGAAGCAAACACCCTAAACTAAATGGATAATAGTAGGGGATGATGAAGTAGGAAGTGGGCTCACTTTAGATTTATTTTTCTCACAATATTTCATCACCTCTCAAAACCCTAGAAAACCTTTTTCAAGAGGAAGAAGAAGATGTGATGAAGAGATGAATGAGAGTGAGGTTAGAATTGCAACCATGGTGAGTTAGTGTCATGTCTAACTCATGTAGAGAATAAACCAAGGCTAAAGGTTAAGGGTTAGGTTAACAAATATCTTAAGCTAGACATACAAGTGGACTAAGTCAATGTTCTGCTAGCTTCTCCAAGCTCATCCATGACTAATTCCAAATGTTTGAATTACTTAAAACTAATAAAACCCTAAACTTAACCCTAGAATGGTCTAAGTCTCATACATCCTTGTTGCATGTGTAACCTAGCATGACACACTAATATATATCACATATATATTTTGTGTGTAAAAAGAAAACAATATATATATCACATATATGTAAAGTGTAACAAATGTGAGAAAAGAATTACTTAAGTGAGCTAATATTAGTTAATGTAATGTAATATATCAAATATATAATTATACATTAAATTATTAAATCAACTCTTGATTTAATAATCCGGCTATATCACATATAACCGACTAATATCAAATGCAACAACTTATCGAATCAACTCTTGATCCGATAACCCGGCTATATCACATATAACCGACCAATGTCACAAGTCGCGAGAATAGAATGCGGTATCATATACTCGCATTAATCTCGGTCCCGCACATATCACATATGTGCTCCTACTCCGTTTCGCATGAATAAGGAAACCTCTGTGTAGGACTCTAAAGACTCATCAATACGCCGGCGGTAGGTGATGATCATATCAAACAACCACAAGCCGCAAGCGGTCTGCTAAACGTAACGGCCATCCGGGTATTGAGCGATCAGAAGATCAAAAAGCAAGCCTGCTCATCCTCCTGCGAATCCAATCAGTAACACTATCGTACAGTCCGGTCTCTTTGTCTGATATGCCGCATATCACAGCCTGGGGGTGGTATAACGTCAGACCCCAATAGCCTGATAAGTCATGCCGATACAAGGTCCATAACGGTTCGAGAAACTACTGGTAACACTTACCAGTAAATCTCAGCAACCCTGGCCAGGGATTTCCTGTTATGGCTAATCAAGCATAGCGCAACATCAACTCCTAATACCGGGAGAAACGAAACCCCTCCTATCGCTCATTGCCTCCATGTGACTCGGGACTGTACCCAAAAACCGCCTTGTTGCACGATCTCTTGACCGTGGTATGGTGGAAATCAAAGCACAGCGGGAATCACACAAGACTCTATAACGATCTCGGGTCTACAGACTAACCTGTACCAGTGTCACCAGAGAACTGCTATCCGACGATAGGTATAATACCATCTAGGAGTTCTCGGCGAGTTCGTCCAGTGTACCCAGTCCCACTGAACACCCGTATACCTTCTCTGATGTCAAACACCAATGGATGTGGGATCATCCATCGCCCATCATATGGGTCGAGAAGCGTATACGCTTGTCTACTCTGGAATATCGATGCCCTGTCTCGATACTCCCACGACCAGGAACAATCTAAGGATGTACTTACCGACTACATCTGCCCCACTAGTATGATCTGCATCATAATCCTGGTAGTCAAGTACTCATCCTAAGGGCTTTATCAACATGTAATAGAGAGACAATAAGTGTACATGTTAAGATAAAGTGCAACCGGACAACATACTATCACGTCGAGCAATAAAGTCCTCCCTATATATGTCCAAGCATCCACTACAATATACATCGTATGTACAGTAATGGCCTCTAGGGCATACATATAACTATAATCTCCCACTTGCACTAAGGCCATCTGTTGTAGTATCCAATACCCAACAATATAGCAGTGGTTGTAGTATCCCATACTCAACCATCCCATAGAAGTCTCTCTAGGGGTAAGGCCTTTGTGAGTGGATCCGCTGTGTTATCGTTCGTGTCTACTCTCCTGACCTCGATCCATTGGAGATCAGCCATCTCCCTGATCAGGTGATACTTGCCTCAGAATATGTCTGGAACGCTGATGGGATCGGTGTTCCTAGGCTAAAGCCACAACTCCATTGTTGTCATAATAACACTTATTGGACGCTCAATGATAGGAACCATGTTCATCTCATGAACAAGAAATGCCCAGACAACCACTTTGGCAGCATCGTTGGTAGAAATGTATTCAGCCTTTATCGTCTAGTATGTCACGGTATCTAGCTTGGAACTCTTCCAACATACCATCCCTGCACTGAGGGTAAAGACAATGCCTGTTACCGACTCTCAGTCGACCTTATCATTTTGGAAGCTCGAACCAAGAACTTTCTTTTAGTGCTTCTCAAGTACTTAAGAACGTCCTCCACAGCTGTCCAGTGATTCTCCTAAGATCCGATTGATTCCCGATCACTACACCTAGTGAGTTATTTACATCTTGTCTGGTACATAACATCGCACACTCTGATAGAGCCTACTGCTGAAACATAGGGTATCCCTTGCATGCGAGCTCTCTCCAAACCAGTCTCGGAAGACATCTTTTTGGAGAGAGTGATCCATGAGTAAGTGGGCGAACCACCACGCTTAGAATCATCCATACTAAACCCTTTTAGTTTGGTGTTAATGTACCTTGATTTGGGACACTCCCAACATCCACTTAGATCTATCACCATAGATCATAATCCACAAGATGTAGTAGGCATCATCGAAATCTTCTATTAAGAATCCCCGTGATAAGAGGAGCTTGACCGAGTGTAGTATAGAAAACCATTTCCTATCAAGAGTATGTCATCTACGTACAATACGTGGAAGACAACCTTACTCTCTACAACCTTCTTTTATATACAAGGTTCATCTACTATTTTGATGAAGTCAAACTCTTTGACTGCCACATCAAAACAGATGTTCCAACTCCGCGATGCGCGCATTGATCCTGATGGACTTAAGCATAGCTTTAAAAGTCTCAACTTTTCCATTTACACCAATAATCTTCTCAAGATCCACTTGCTCCCTAATGGGGTTTACCCCTTCAGGTGCAACATGCAAAGTCATATTTTGTTGGTGTAGATGGATTCCATCTTTGATCGAATAGCATCCGGCCACTTCACTGAGTCCCCACTCGTGATGGCCTGCCTGAACCTAGTTGGGCCATCATCTTATGATGCAATCCTCGCTCCCATTGTCACCGAGAAGACCGTAGTATCTCTTAAGTGTATGAAGAACCCTACCAGATTCGCGGAGAGGCTGAGGTTCGTTGGAGACTATTGAATCCTTTGGTTTCACCAAATCATTAGCTGCTAGTTTGTCTAGCTGGAACTCCTTCCAGTTCTACCCCATGTCCACTAATTTCTTCACAAGAAATTCCTTTTCTAAATAGGTGGCATGCTGAGAAACAAAACACCTTTTGCTACTCAGTTAGGTAGAAGATATACCTCACTAATGTTTGGGATATCTAACAAACTTATACAGAACTGACCTTGCCTCGAGCTTGTCCGAATTTTGCCTTTTAACATGGGCCGGACAACCCCATATCTTAACTCGTTTAAGACATGGTCTCTTCCCATTCCATATCTCATATGTAGTGGTAGGCACTGTTTTGGACGGAACCCCATTCAATAGGTATGCAGCTTCTCAAGTGCATAACACCCAAAAAGGAAACATGTAACTCGGCAGTACTCATCATAGAGCGCGCCATATCTCATAGGGTGCGATACCTCCGCCCAGATACACCGTTGTGCTGTGGTGTACTCGAAGGAGTAAGATGAGAGAGAATCACATTCTCCTTTTAGAAACTCCAGGAACTCCACGCGCAAGTATTCTCCTCCTCGATCACATTGAAGGACTTAATACTTTTACCCGTCTGATTCTTTAACTTCAAGCTTATATTCCTTGAATTTCTCAAAAAATTTCAGACTCATGTTTCAACAGGAATACATTTCCGAATCTTGAGAGATAGTCGATGAATATAATGAAGTATGAAGAACCAACCCTAGCATTTATAGACACAGGACCGTATACATCATCATGTATCCGTCCCAAGAGTTCAGTAAATCTTTCTCTGTTTCCAGTAAACGGAGTATAGGTCATTTTACCTTTGAGACAAGACTGGCAAGTAGCATAAGATGAAAAATTCGAACAGATTATCATATTCATCCTTATGTAACTTAGCTGGTCGTGTCGCGTTGATATGACCCGGTCTACAATGCCACAAGAAGGATTCGTTCATTTCTGAACTACTCTTCTTGTGTGTGTTCTATATACTTTGAACCGTGGTTTGATTTAGAACGTATATGCCATTACATAGCGTGCCTGATCCAATCAACTCTTGATTCAGGAAAATGTTCACAACATAATCCTCTAATACAGAATTATATCCTTCTTTAACTCATTAGAGAAACTGATGTAATGTTGTATATCAGGTTCGATATGTAATAACATTTGTTCAGAATCAATGTATTAATACAAGGTGATATCTGCCAACTGACTTGGCTGCAACAATTGCACCATTCTCTAACACTTAGAGACATATCACCCTTTCTCAGTTTTTTACCTTTCTGTAGCCCATGTAACTCTTACATATGTGGGATCCTTATCCGGTATCTCATACCTAGGACATGGAGGATACTGAGAAACGGTTCTTGGCAACGAACACACCCGAAGAATTATGCATCAACATGCTCATTCCTCTATTGGGTGGCATGGGAATCTGGATATTCCTCTATTTCCTGCTCGGACTTATAACAATTATAAGATAGAGCGGAACCAACGTTCCCTAGCTCGGTATAATAAGCAAGTTCGGTCAATGCATCCATATTATTATTTTGATTAAGGCGTGATATGGTCGCTACCAGGAGAGAGAGAGAGAGAAGAAAACACTCTGCGTGCACCCTTGCAAGATCAGATTGGTTATTATTTTATCTAATCACGATGGCTCCCACTGTTTTAGTCAAATCTTCTTTCAAACCCTAAAAGATAAGACTAGCCGGGATTAATTACACCCTACAAGTTCGCCAATCTTTCGGCCAGGCCAGTGTCGGTACTTTGAGGGAGGTTCCCCTTTGCTTTCGCACGGACCTAATTAAAATAAACATCATTTTCCCATAGGCATAACCCCATTAACACCTTTCTAGACACCTACTTGATCGGCTAATTGTGATGTGTAAAACTCTCCCAGGAGTAACTCTTACTCGCAGTGGGTATCGGGATCCAACTATCTCATAGAAGGTATGCAATCACATTGCAAATTTCAACACTTGAAATTCCAGATAATATTTTTCCCCTAGCGTCCTATGACCTTGACGGAGGTCAACAAACCATAGGCTGCTAGTCAAGTTCTACCCGTACATTTCATGATTGAATTAAACCCACCAGCACGACCCTTGACGGAGGTCAACAAGGCCGTACGACTACCTTAATCCAATCGCATCGTATGCTGCAGATAAGCACTAATCAGCTACCGCACACTACGCCTTGACGGAGGTTAACAAACGCAGTACGAATACTAAATACTACTTATCTGAAATGATGGAGGGCTACGACAGTTTTTTATGAAAACCTTTTGCGTAATGAACTTGATATCGTCGTAGAATCGAGTGATTTTGAAAAACGAGTGATTTTGAGGCTTTTACTAGTTTTGCTAAAGAGGTCACTCCCGGTGAAGGGATCTCGGCTCTTTCCTTATCGAATAGGGTGCAGGATATTTCAAAAATACCACTATGCCAATCAAAAACTATAAAAGCAATCAAAAGACAAACCGAGTTTGTAGCATATGCTAGTTTCGCTAAAGAGGTCACTCCCGGTGAATGGATCTCGGCTCTTTCCTTATCGAATAAGGTGCTGGATATTCTACAAGGAATACCGCTATGCAAAGAAAGAACTAGAGCTACCAGTTTTTGAAACAAGTTTCTACAACATCTTTAGGTTTCTTTTATTTCTTTCATTAATCTCATTAATGAAGTCCCATCAATTTTATGCTTCCCAAGCATCACATAAGAAACGAAAGCAGTAATATTTATTATATATCATATATATAAAATATAAGCATTAGTCTCAGAACATATCAAGTGATCACATCAAAAAATATCAGCAGCAGAAGAACATATATGAAATATTGGATATACTAGGAATTCCGTGTTTTAAATTAGCCAATAAAAAACGCGAATTCCACGGTCGCGATGAATAGCCAAATCCACATCCTTAGACCCCTACGAGAGCGGCAAGCAACCCTAACAATTCTAGAGTTAGGAGACCCGGTCTCGACTCCTCGAGATGGTCTCCCACTGGACCCTAGAACCCGGTTACTTGTGCTCCCCGACTTGGGTCTATCCTAATGCGGAAAAGTAAATAATATACATCAATGGTGACATCATCCTCAACCCGGAAGTGCCCCAATAAAAGAATATTACATACAAGCTTTTACATGAATGAAAATGAAAAACTCTCATCTCACATAAAAAAACCCGGCTATTCAAACACGACAATCCAATATAACATATCACAGCAATACATAACATCACATGTCATCAACGTAAGTAAATATGCGTATCCCAATTGTCGTTGACGTATAGCAACGAAACCGGTGATACACAACATATTACACTTACGGTCGCAGAAAAGAAAGTGAAAAACTACAACAGTTGGAATCCGCAACCTCCTTAGACATCATAAACCCAATGTATCACATACTTTGGATTTCATGCCCAACAAATGAATTCTTTAGACATCACATGCTTAACAATTATAAACCCCGCTTTTTAGTCTCGATATTGAAAACACTTTCCAATAACCTGTCGGGTAATTCAACAAGATTCCCGATAACCTGATCGAATGCTCGTCAGAAACTTTAGCAGACGGCCGCACCCCTGATGCCGTCGACGAAGTGCACTTAGGCGGAACACCGCGGCCGCGAGCACCCTAACTGATGATTTTGGCGACGGGGTTCTCCTGCAGTCACTTGGTCGGGGCTATGGGGCGTGGCTATCTAGTAAGGTTACCCGGCGAGTATCCGCGTACACTACGTAATTACGACAGACTTTTGATCCACATCAAAATTCCGTGGCAACCGATCAAATGAGACTAAACTGCTAGATTTATAAAATTCAAACTAGTTATCTCATAACTATTTTTGGATTCCAAATATTGTATCACAATCACAGATAGCTAGACGAAGTTAAACTTTTCGATCGAAAAAGCAAGTACCCAAAAATTCCCAACAATCTCAACACTTGAGCGGAGTTCAAAAAATACCCAGAACATGCCTTAGCTCCTATGAACCAGCCGTAGAAGGGTCAATCAATGCCTCACCTGTGGCACCACTGAACTATCACAAACCCTAGGGTTTGATGGCGGTTCTGACGGTCACAGAATCGAGTTAAGGTTTCGTTCTTCAAGAGGGTCCATAGAATCGCTTGCAAGATTTTCTGAAAATTTTAAACTCGGAAAAATCCAACTCTTGGAAAATTTCAGAGAGGGAAAAATTGTGTTATTGATATCCGTACGAACCTTTTAACGTCGTCTAAATAACCCGAATACATGTTAGAATTACGATTACGAAACACTCCGAATTGCCTTTGTAGAAAGTTAACATCACATGAAAATTTAGCAAAAACAAACAACACCTGAAACACCAAAACCCAGACACTGAAACACAGTAGAAATTTCAACCCAAAAAGACCTACTGGGGCCGAGCAGGCCGGTTTTAATAGGTATGTGGCCGGCCACATTAAGGTGGAAATGGTTCGAATTTGTACTGTGTTCATGTTGCATCTCATACAATATTCTGCAACTGTTTAAAAAATTTTTAGAGCCCTTTAAAAATTCGACAGAAACTAGGTCATCGTATCGGGTGTTTCGGAGTAGTTTCGGTTTCGTAATCCTAGCAAACATCGTCTAATTTTCTAGCTTGGCTCTAATACCACTGTAGGGTTTTCTACCGCGACAGTAAGGTTTTGGGAGGCATCATCCATGCCTTATTTAAATTTTTGTCGTTCTATCTAACCCTAACCCTAGAATCGAAACTAGAAAATCCGACGAAACTAAATGTAAACTCTTTACATCTAAGTGAATGAGAGAATACAACCTTTGTAGACCGGTCCTTAACTTCTAAAGCTCCATGTCGAAGTCCTTTCGCTGTAAGTTGTGAAGAACCGGACTCTAGTAAGGGTTCACTTGAAGAAACGAACAAGCTTGCTCAATGTCTTCGAGGCCGAAGATGATCTACGTCGAGGAGACTCGAGCTCATTCTACCTCTTCACTAATTGTGAGATTAGTGAAGCAAACACCCTAAACTAAATGGATAATAGTAGGGGATGATGAAGTAGGAAGTGGGCTCACTTTAGATTTATTTTTCTCACAATATTTCATCACCTCTCAAAACCCTAGAAAACCTTTTTCAAGAGGAAGAAGAAGATGTGATGAAGAGATGAATGAGAGTGAGGTTAGAAATGCAACCATGGTGAGTTAGTGTCATGCCTAACTCATCTAGAGAATAAACCAAGGCTAAAGGTTAAGGTTTGGGTTAACAAATATCTTAAGCTAGAAAAATAAGTGGACTAAGTCAATGTTCTGCTAGCTTCTCCAAGCTCATCCATAACTAATTCCAAATGTTTGAATTACTTAAAAAAAATAAAACCCTAAACTTAACCCTAGCATGGTCTAAGTCTCATACATTCATGTTTCATGTGTAACCTAGCATGACACACTAATATATATCACATATATATTTTGTGTGTAAAAAGAAAACAATACATATATCACATATATGTAAAGTGTAACAAATGTGAGAAAAGAATTACTTAAGTGCGCTAATATTAGTTAATGTAATGTAATATATCAAATATATAATTATACATTAAATTATTAAATCAACTCTTGATTTAATAATCCGGCTATATCACATATAACCGACTAATATCAAATGCAACAACTTATCAAATCAACACTTGATCCGATAACCCGGCTATATCACATATAACCGACCAATGTCATAAGTCACGAGAATAGAATGTGGTATCACATACTCGCATTAATCTCGGTCCCGCACATATCACATATGTGCTCCCACTCCGATTCGCATGAACCAGGAAACCTTTGTGTAAGACTCTAAAGACGCATTAATACGCCGGCAGTAGGTGATGATCATATCAAACACCCACAAGCCGCAAGCGGTCTGCTAAACGTAACGACCACTCGGGTATTGAGCGATCAGAAGATCAAAAATCAAGCCTGCTCATACTCCTGCGAATCCAATCGGTAACACTACCGTACAGTCCGATCTCTTCGTCTGATATGTCGCATATCACAGCCTGGGGGTGGTATAACGTCAGACTCCAATAGCCTGATAAGTCATGCCGATACAAGGTCCATAACGGTTCGAGAAACCGCTGGTAACACTTACCAGCAAATCTCAGCAATCATCGCCAGGGATTTCATGTTATGGCCAATCGAGCATAGCGCAACATCAACTCCCAATATCGGGAGAGACGAAACCCCTCCTATCGCTCATTGCCTCCATGTGACTCGGGACTGTACCCAAAAACCACCTTTTTGCACGATCTCTTGACCGTGGTATGGTGGAAATCAAAGCACAGTGGGAATCTCACAAGACTCTATGACGATCTCGGGTCTACAGACTAACCTGTACCAGTGTCACCAAAGAACTGCTATCCGACGATAGGTATAATACCATCTAGGAGTTCTCGGCGAGTTCGTCCAGTGTACCCAGTCTCCACTGAGCACCCGTATACCTTCTCTGATGTCAAACACCAATGGATGTGGGATCATCCTTCGCCCATTATATGGGTCGAGAAGTGTATACGCTAGTCTACTCTGGAATATCGATGTCCTGTCTCGATACTCCCATGACTAGGAACAATCTAAGGATGTACTTACCGACTACCTCTGCCCCACTAGTATGATCTGCATCATAATCCTGGTAGTCAAGTACTCATCCTAAGGGCTTTATCAACATGTAATAGAGAGACAATAAGTATACATGTTAAGATAAAGTGCAACCGGACAACATACTATCATGTCGAGCAATAAAGTCCTCCCTATATATGTCCAAGCATCCACTACAATATACATCGCATGTACAGTAATGGTTTCTAGGGCATAATATAACTAACAGAATTATGCTCCTAGGAATGGTGCTCCGCCCCCGGAATGATGTTCTACCTCAAAATCAACCCCCACGCGAATGAAGATCCATCAATTTCGTGCACACGACCCATGTTTGCAGTGTGCATTCATTGATAAAGGACACTTTTGTTAGTTATATGTATGCCCTAGAGGCCATTGTTGTACATGAGATGTATATTATAATGGATGCTTGGACATATATAGGGAGGACTTTCTTACTCGATATGATAGTATGCTATCTGGTTGCTCTTTGTCTTGACATGTTGACTTGTATAAATGATGCTGTCTTGCTCTCACATGTTGATAAAGCCCTTTGGATGTGTACTTGACTACCAGGACTATGATATAGATCATACTAGTGGGGCCAAGGGTAGTCCATAAGTACACCCTATAATTATTCCGAGTATCGAGACGGGGCATCGATACTCCAGAGTAGACTAGCGTATACGCTTCTTGACCCATATGATGGGCGATGGATGATCCCACATCCATTGGTGTTTGATATCAGAGAAGGCATACGGGTGCTCAGTGGAGACTGGGTACACTGAGCGGACTCACCGAGAACTCTTAGATGGTATTATACCTATCGTCAGATAGCAGTTCTCTGGTGACACCGGTACAGATTAGTCTATCGACCCGAGATCGTCATGGAGTCTTGTGTGTCTCCCACTGTGCTTTGATTTCCACCCTACCACAGCACTGCCGAGTCGTTCAAAACGGTGGTTTTTGGGTACAGTCCCGAGTCACATGGAGGCAATGAGCGATAGGAGGGGATTCGTCTCTCCCGGTATTGGGAGTTGATGTTGCGCTATGCTCGATTGGCCATAACAGGAAATCTCTGGCCAGGGTTGCTGAGATTTACTGGTAAGTGTTATCAGTAGTTTCTCGAACCGTTATGGACCTTGCATCGGCATGACTTATCAGGATATTGGGGTCTGACGTTATACCACCCCCAGGCCATGATATGCGACATATCTGACGAAGAGACTGGACTGTACGGTAGTGTTACTGATTGGATTCGCAAGAGTACGAGCAGGCTTGCTTGTTGATCTTCTGATCGCTCAATACCCGGGTGGACGTTATGTTTGGCAGACCGCTTGCAGCTTGTGGGTGTTTGATATGATCATCACCTACTGCCGGCGTATTGACGAGTCTTTAGAGTCCTACACAGAGATTTCCTGGTTCATGCGAAACGAAGTAGGAGCACATATGTGATATGTACGTTACCGAGATTAATGCGCGTATATGATACCGTATTCTATTCTCGCGATATGTGATATCGGTCAGTTATATGAGATATAGCCGGGTTATCGGATCAAGTGTTGATTCGATAAGTTGTTACATTTGATATTAGTCAGTTGTATGTAATATAGCCGGATTATTAAATCAAGAGTTGATTTGATAATTTAATGTATAATTATATATGTGATATATTAATTTACATTAACTAATATTAGCTCACTTAAGATTTCTTTTCTCACTTATGTACACTTATTATATATGTGATATATATTAATGTACATTATTTTGTGTCATGCTTGATGCCACATGCTTCATGGGTGTATGAGACTTACACCATGCTTATAATAATGTGAGGGTTTTGTTTATTTAAAGTAAATCAAAATTAATGGTAATTAGTCATATGGTTCAAGCTTGTAGAAGCTTGTGGAACCATTGACTAAGTCCACCCATTTTATTTTACTTAAAGATATTTATTAACCCAACCATTATTGTTAACCCATGGTTTATTCTCTACACGGGTTAGTGTATGACACTAACTCACCCATGGTTGCTATTCTCAGCTCAAGATTCACTTTCTCATTCTTCACTTGAGCTTCTTCTTCCTTATGAGAAAGCTCACTAGCTTTTCTCAAGGTGAGAAAATATTGTGAGAAAAAGAAATCTAAAGATAGACACTTCCTACTTCATCATCCTCTACTATTAGCCATTTAGTTTAGGGTGTTTGCTTCACTAATCTACCATTATTGAAGAGGTAGCATGAGCTTGAGTCTCCTCGACGTAAATCATCTTCGGCTTCGAAGACTTCGTGCAACCTTGTTCATTTCTCTAAGGGAACCCGTACTAGAGTTCGGGAGATCACTACACGGAGCTTTAGAAGTGAAGGACCGGTCTATAAAGGTTGTATTCCGCATTCACTTAGATGTTAAGATCTTAACATTGCTAGTTTGTTTAAATCTCTAGTTAAGATTCTAGGGTTAGAGTTATTTAGAATGGCAAAAATTTGAAAACGGCATGGACGATACCTCCCGAAACCTTGCTTCCGTCCTAGATAACCCTACAACTTTGTTAGGGTCAAAAATTGCACCCTACGGTCGAGATCAACAAGTCAATAAGTCAAAGTCAAGGCCTGAAAGTAGGCCCGGGCCTTAGCCTGAATCCAAGTCAAGTGGACCCAAGCCCAAACCCAAGTCCAAGTAAGCGGGCCCAAGCCCAGGTCAAGTAGGCCCATGCCCAAGTCGAGCCCGAACATGAAGAGGTCGGCCTCCCCCATGCCAAGAAAAAAATTATGCAATAAATAAGTTTGATGTAATGCATGAATGTAAAATAAATGGAAAAAACCCCAAATTTTTGTAAAGCCCGTGGCTCATGTGCAAAAAAAAAATAAGCACATGAGGCATGGGATGGGCAAAATGCCGTTTTATAAGGCTCAAGGGGCTATGTGTAAACTTGTAAGCCTATATAAGGCAACATTATGTTGAAATGAAAAAAAAATCATTCTCCTAAAAAATATTAGGGTTCTGTGTCTCCTTCTCCTTCCTCAAGGTTCTAAATCTTCTTCTTTTTTTTGAATTAAATCAAGTGTTTAACTCTTCTTTTCCCAAAAATGAATAGTTTTTCACCATAAAACCCTTGAAGGGGACTTCAAATTTACCATCAAATCTCTAAAAGAGAGACTTTAAATCTCATCGCCACTTTTCTCCAAGATCCAACAAAAGAGAGGATGAAGAAGGAACCTATCTCAAAAGATCCCATTTTAGGAAAGTCCAAGGCTTGAAAAAGAAGAAAAAGGGTCTCTTTTCACCATCCAAGATCAAAATCCTTTGGGAGTTTAGCTCCAAATCAATCTTTGAGGGGTTTAACTCCAAGTCCAAGATCCAAATACTCAAAGGAGTTTAACTCCAAAACACCAAATAAAGATACTTCTTTTCTGAGGAGTTTAATTCCAAAGTCTCTCGGGAGTTTAACTCCCAGTTCAGGGGCTAAGCCCATTTTTCCACTGGTGTCCAGTGCCCGCATGCTGGGTGGGTGACCTGCTGGCATACAACGCCCGCGTGCCGGGCGCGTGGCCCGCTGGTGCCAGCGGCCACGTGCTATTTCATATGGGATCCCCGTAAACTCTGCGAGTCCCCCGATACGTCTAAAACACCTTCAAACACAACATACACACACCGTACATTAAGTTCGCATGACCAGTCTGACCCGACCAGAGATTCTCTCGCTCCAAAGACGAGGGGTAATTAACGGCGGCTTATTCCACGGCTGTCGGAGATTTAGATCCCCGCAATCAATAAACCCCAGCTTACCATAGGCAGGGGGAATCTGTACATGCCTGACAAGTGTGTGCATTCCTATCTCAATGGGGTGACGAAAAATACTGTACAAGGCCGAAGCTACAGGATAAGTCATCACCGGTAAATTCTTCCCATCCTTTCAACCTTTCGATAATAGTACTTTGTTATCTTTTTATATACCTAAACGCAACCTCACACAACTTAGGTACTATACTAGCTGCCACCCTTCCCGCACTCGCACTTTTCGACACTGGAGCTTCACATTGCTTCATGTCACAACGGTTCGTGAGAACGCACACGATACTCATTAAACCTATCGTTTCAATCTGGAACGTCAGTTCTGGGAATGGAGTTTTGAAGTCAAATTTGAGTATGGTCAGTGCCCAGTTGTAGTTTGCGGCCGAGAATTCTACGCAAATTTCAAAGTGCTGGGTATACCAAATTTCGATGTGGTGTTGGGAATGGATTGGTTGGGAGTATTTTATACTACCATTGACTGCTGTCAAAGGAAAGTAGTTTTTGAGATACCAGATCATCCAGTCTTCTATTTAAAAACTGGAGACAGAACCTTGGACTCAGGAAGCTACCGAGCCAAGCCGAAGACCGCGGAAGTGTTCTCCCTATAAGTTGAAGAAGAAAAGCCCGAAGTAGTTCGGGAGTTCGAGAATGTTTTCCCTGAAGACATATCAGGTTGGCCTCCCGATCAAGCTCTTGAATTCAGTATTGATTTATAACCTGGTGCACAACCTGTAATTGTAGGGTGTTTTTCGTCACCCCATTGAGATGGGAATACACACGCGCTTGTCAGGCTCATGACAGATCCCCCTGCCTAGGGTAGGCTGGGGTTTATTGATTGTGGGGATCTGGATCTCCGGCAGCCGCGGAATAAGCTGCAGTTAATTACCCCTCGCCTTTGGAGCGAGAGAACCTCCGATTGACGGGTCAAAGAGGTCATGCGAACTCAATGTGCAGCGTTGTGTTTTGAAGGGGTTTGAATATATCGAGGGCCCCGCAGAGTTTTTACGGGGGTCCCGCTACCCGGATAGCGGGCTAGGGGTCAAGGGGGCTAGCATCCCCCTTACGGGGTGCGGGACAGCGCGCCGTTAGAAAAAAATTCCTAGCAGGGGACGTGTTTTGAGTGTAGAGTGTATGAAAAATAAGGGGTGAGGAGCATCTTAAAGTCGCATGCATGACACGTGGGCGCCGGGCGCCCACGGGTCACGTGTCCGGCGCGTAGGTGCTTAGCGCCCACGGGTCACGTGCCTGGTACATGGGCGCTGGGTGCCCGCAGGTCACATGCGTAGCACACGACCGCTGGGCGCCAGCGGGTTACGTGCGCAACACGCGACCGCTGGGCGCCAGCGGATCACGTGAGCTGCACGCGACCGCTGGGCACTGAGCGGGTCACGTGCACAACACGCAACCGCTTGGTGCCAGCGGGTCACGTGAGCTGCACGCGACCGCTAGGCGCTGAGCGCCTGTGGGTCGCATGAGGCGCACGTGGGCGCTTAGCGCCCGCGGGTCGCGTTCCCTGCACATGACCGTTGGGTGCCCACGAGTCACGTGCGCGGCACGCGATCGCTAGGCGCCCGTGGGTCACGTGCGCGGCACTCGACCGCCGGAAACACCAGCAGGAAAGGGGCTTAGCCCCTGGGTTAGGAGTTGAACTCCCAAAGGGCTTTGGAGTTGAACTCCTAACAGGGATTATGTATAGATTTGGAGTTAAACTCCTAAATAGGGTTTGATTTATGGAGTTAAACTCCAAGGATCTTGAATAGAGTTAAACTCCAAGAGATCTTTGGATTTTCTTTTGAGCCTTGGATCCTCCCGGAATGGGATTTTTGGAGATGGGTCTCCTTCCTTCTCTTCGTTAGCTGGATCTTGAAGGAAAAGGGGGGTGAGATTCAAAATCTCCCCTTTTAGGGATTTGATGGCAGATCCGAGCTCCCCTTTGTGGGTTTTATGGTGAAAAAACTATTTCTTTTTGAAAAAGGAAGAGTTAAACTCTTGATTTAATTCAAAATGGGAGGAAGGTTTTAGAACCTTGGGGAAGGGGAAGGAGGCACAAACCCTTGTTTTTGGGGAGAATGAATTATTGTTTTTTATTTCATTATCATGTTGCTTTTTATAGGCTTTCAAAGTTACATATAGCCCCTTGGGCTTTACAAAATGGCATATTGCCTATCCCATGCCTCATGCTCATTTGTTTTGCACATGAGCCATGGGCTTTACAAAAATTTGGCTTTATGCCCATTTTTCTTACATTCATGTATAAAAAATTACATCAAAATTATTTATTACATGATTTTATTTTGGCATGGGGGAGGTCGGCCGCTTCATGTTCGGGCTCGACTCGGGCATGGGCCCACTTGGCCTAGGCTTGGGCCCACCTGGCTTAGAGTTGACTTTGACTTTGAATTGGTCAACCGAGGTGTAATTTTTGACCCCAACATAGTGCCCCCATCAATAAATGCACACCGCATACGTGGGTCATGTGCATGAAATTGATGGATCTTCTTTCAAGTGGAGGCGACTTGATTTGGTTTCCGCTTTTTGGGAAGCCGGCACTGCCCATTTTACGACATGGACGATCGATGCTTGACGTGTCTCCGAGACGGAGTGTCAGTGTATGACATATCCCTGACGCGGAGTGTCTGTTTGACGTTTCCCCAGCATGAAGTGTCGCCGGTAGACGTGTCCCCGGTACGGAGTGTCACTAGTTGACTTGTCCCCTGCACAGAGTGTCACTGTTGGACGTTTCCCCGATGTGGAGTGTCTGTTTGACATGCCCCCGGCACGGAGTGTCGCTGGTCGACGTTTCCCGGCGTGGAGCATCACTGTTGGACGTTTCCCTGAGGCGGAGTGTCTGTTTGACGTGTCCCCGGTACGGAGTGTCGCTGGTTGACGTGTCCCCGGCACGCAGTGTCGCTGGTTGACTTTTCCCTCCACGGAGTGTCACTGTTGGACGTTTCCCCGAGGAGGAGTGTCTGTTTGACGTGTCCCCGGCACGGAGTGTCATTGGTTGACGTGTCCCCGGCACGGAGTGTCGCTGGTTAACGTGTCCCCGGTACGGAGTGTCGCTGGTTGACTTTTCCCCTCCACGGAGTGTCACTGTTGGACGTTTCCCCGAGGCAGAGTGTCTGTTTAACGTGTCCCCGACACGGAGTGTCGTTGGTTGACGTGTCCCCGGCACGGAGTGTCACTGGTTGACGTGTCCCCGAGATGGAGTGTCACTGTTGGACGTTTCCCCGAGGCGGAGTATCTGTTTGACATTTCCCCATTACGGAGTGTCGGCTGTTTGACGCGGAGGTCGATGTTGGAATTGGTTGGTTTGATTTTTTTGATTTTTGCCTTGTTCGGCGGGACTTTTGAATTTGAGAGGAATTTAGAATTTGTTTAGCATCAGTATTGCAGCACTAGAATAATGCCAGGTGCAACTCATCATTTGCCCTGGGAGGACTTAGGATTTTGTTTTTGGTTTGGCATCAGCATCGCTACTCTGGAATGTGGTACCAGGAGCGAATCATCATTTGCCGTGAGGGGATTTTCCTCGTTCCCAGTTTAACGACTTAGGGTTCATCTGTTCCCAGTTTAAAGACTTAGAGGTCTTCTGTTCCCAGTTTAAAGACTTGGTGGTCTATTGGATCGGAAGTTTGGAATTTTGGGGTAAGGGTCGGCATCAGCGTTGCTAACACTGAAGCACAGGTGCCAGGAGAAATTCATCATTTGCCGTTCCCTGTTGGGGAGCGATGGCTTAGGAGACAGGTTTAGGTCCCTATCGCCTAAGACTTTTCAATTTTATGAGCCGTAAGGGTCCCATAAAAGCATTTTCTCCCTACAAGTCGAAAGGATCTCATAGGTGTACTTTCTCCTTATGAGTCATGGGGAGTCCCAAGTGTGTTTTTCCTTCGTGAGTCGTAAGGATCCCACAAAGGTGTTTTCTTACGAGTCGAGAGGATCTCATAAGTTTGTTCTCCTCATGTATCGTGAGGACACATGAGTGGGTCTTCCCAAATGGAGCATAATTCCAAGGGCGGAGACCGGCCGCTGGACTAGTGATTGCGGTGGGGTATGGGTATGATGAGAATTATTTGAGCCCATGGATTGTATACGGTAGTCAGTTCGGGGACCAACCGTAGGGTTGGGAGAATTTTGGGAAGTTGGATTTTGGTTGGCGTCTGCATCGCTACACTGGAATATGGTACCAGGAGCGACTCATCATTCGCCGTTGGGATATCCAGGGATTTGAAATTTTGGTTGGCGTCTTCATCACTGCACTGGAATATTGTACCAGGAGCGACTCATCATTCGCTATTTGGGGATTTGGATTTTGGTTGGCATCTATATCGCTGCACTGGAATATGGTACCAGGAGCGACTCATCATTCGCCGTCTGGGAATTTGAATTTTGGTTGGCGTCTGCATCGCTGCACTGGAATATGGTACCAGGAGAGACTCATCATTCGCCGCTGGGAATTTAGGGATTTGAGTTTTGGAAGGCGTCTGCATCGCTGCACTGGAATATGGTACCAGGAGTGACTCATCATTCGCCATTGGGATATTCGGGGATTTGAGTTTTGGTTGGCGTTTGCATCGCTGCACTGGAATATGGTACCATGAGCGACTCATCATTCGCCATTAGGGATTTGAGTTTTGGACGGCGTCTGCATCGCTGCACTGGAATATAGTACCAGGAGCGACTCATCATTCACCATTTTTTTTACCGTGATTGCTCTATCATTTCAGCTTTTCTTATCGCGAAGATCGCGATTGCCCTATCATTTCGGTTATTTATTCCCGGTTGCCCCATCATTTCGGCTTTATTTTCATCTTAATTTTTACTCGCTGATTTTTATTGCGAGTTTCCCCATCATTTCGGCTTTATTTTCATCTTTATTTTTACTCGCTGATTTTTATTGCGAGTTGCCCCATCATTTTGGCTTTTTATTTATTTTTATTTACACATTTTTACATCCCCAGTTTAACGACTTAGAGGTCGATTGTTCCCAGTTTAACGACGTGGTGGTCGTTTGTTCCCAGTTTAATGACGTGGCGGTCATCTGTTTCCATTTTAACGACGTGGTAGTCAGTTGTTTGCTCATCACAGCTCCTCAAACTTTGATCTTGGCGTAGCATTTTTGATGACCGTTGCTCTGTGGCTTGTCGGTACATCTGATGACTGTGAGGCTTTCCCAAGTTTGTATTTTTTCTCTACCCAATCTTTGAAAACATAGCAGTCTTAAATGGTATGACTCACCATTCTATGATAGGGGCAGTATATGGGATTGTCGGTCATGTTCATTTCATGTGGCCTCTTTGGAATAGGCAGTTGCAGACCGTTATTCAAGGCGTCCACGAACATTTCGCGAACTTTATCCCTCCTGAAGGAGTACACCTTCTTCTTTCTCTCCATTAGAGTAGGTGCCCTTACTGACGCTGGTCCTTGAGGCCGATCAGTCTTTGGTTCGCCTTCTGTTCGCTTATCACATTCAGGGTACGTATCTGTAACGATCTAGAAATCGTTTTGTGTTTGTTTCTGTTTTTGGGTGAAATTCATCGGTATTTTCAGTTTTATACCGATTGCTATCAAACGGCCATATCGACTTGCCAGCACCTAGTTTTGAGAAAATAAAGCTTGTGCGCACACTTTGAGAGTATATGGGACGTTTTGGTGCAATTTGAATTTTTCCCATTTTTAATATTATTTTAATCCGGTTTGCACTTTTCTGGAAATCTTCTCTTTTCACTTTTCTTAAAAATTTTCCTAAGTCAACTAAACCACATAGCTTTTGAGTGTGTGGCTTAGGATTTAATGGAATTAGAAAAGAAAAGAATAGAAGAGAAAAGAATAGAAGGTGCATGCATTTGTTTATGTTTGACTTTGCAATTAATGTGAGGAAATTGCCTAGGAAATTGCCTCTCTCTCTCTCTCCCTCACACTTGGCCGAGCACTCTCTTTCCCTCATCTGCCTTGTGCATTTCTTTCTCTCTTTTAATCATAAATCCATCACAAACTCCATCTCTTTACACAAAAATCCCAAAAATCTTCACTTCATCTCATTTTCTTCACTTGGAGCATGCTAGCTTGGGTTCTTGATGTTCTTTCAGCTAGGTATTATTCTCTTACTGTTATTTAAGTGCTTTTTAGTGTAGCTTTGCAGTTTAGATTGTTAAATTAGGTTTTGATACGAAATATCGTATTTTGATGTCGGATTGTGGTTTCTAGAACCTGCTGTGATCTGGGTTGTTTACTGAGAAATTAAACATAGTGAGTGTGTTGTACTAGAGGACCTGGAGCACCACCAGAGAGACGAACCCCATGGCACCGGCCTGGGCCGGCGAGAACTTGAAGAGGGGCCGGCGACGCCGGCCAGAGTGTGGAGTTAGGGTGTGGGTTTTTGTCCATAGGTGTCTGCTAGGGTTTGGGTTCCTCTGGTCTTGTTGAAATTGTTTAGTTTTCACAGTAGGAAAATCTGGGATCAATTGTGCAGTTTCTAGTGTTTTTTGTTCGTGCGATACGTGTTACGACACGCGTCGTGCCGTTTTCGTAGTTTCGCTCTTAAGTTGTTTTCGTCGTGTCGCTACTCTCGTTAGCCACGATACGAACACTTAAGAGGTGGTTGTGTGTTGTTGTGTCGGTTAGATATAGCTAGTTCGTATTTCGTAGCTATTATTGATATATATATCGCTTGTTGTTTATATGTTGCAGGTTCGCAGACGGGGACTACGGACACTGCCACAGGGGGATTCAGGTGGTAGACTTCATCTAGCTTGGAGTATGGGTGAGTAGATTTAACATCTACAGGGGAATCGCCCGCATGGCGTTATGCGTCTGGGCTAGAAACCTTTACCTTTGTCGCATATTCTATATCATGTTTAGAATTGCGCATATACCTTACTGTGTAGTGATAGTTGTGATTGGACTAGTATCCTTAGGACACTGCACTATTATTGACGGCTCAGATTGCGAGAGCACTGATTGGATGCCACACACACCGTCAATAATTGCCATGTTATACACGACCATATTTTAGAAATGCTATTGTATGGTTAGGGACATTGTGACTTTGATACATATTTCTTATTGTTATACTTAGACTTGACATGCTAGTTCCTGTTTACCTATAGGATGTTGTATCAGTAGGGCTAGGTACATATACACCTAGGGACATGGATACAGGTAGGTGTACTTACATTTCATACCTATACCTGATAGGTATACTACATCATCACATAGATACAGGTGTACTTGCATTTCATATTTACTTAATAGGTATATCACATCAGCATACAGGTAGGTGTACTTGTATTCCATACTTATACCAGATAGGTATATCACATCATGTTATAGGTAGATACCTATATTTCTGCTATACTGTTCATGTATTCATTTATTATCTGGTGTATGCTATGCTATTCATTTATACGCTTTCATTACAGTTTCATATCGCGTATATATATTATTCATGGATTATCGCATTGTTATATGGATTTTTCATGATGTTTTCTGGATTTGGGGACCGTGGTGGTTCATGAAATTATGCATACATGAAGACCCGGTTTCCTTGAGATGATATTATAGCATCCACCATGAGATTTATCGGTGCAGATATATATATCCTATGTGAGGAGGCGTCGAGAGCCGCATGAGGATACATGGTGGGGCCCGGAGGTACCCCGAAGCAAGAATGTTGTCGGAGTGAGCCGATGTCGCATTGAGGCGATGAGGCCTAGGGGAGCCATACTTTCCGGTGACAGTACCAGAGACTCGGCGGATATCAGGGGGATACCGTTGGGAGTCATGTGCGTATCGATACGTCGAGAGGCGAGGGGCAGAGCGAGGCACTCGAGCTCTCGTGATAGCGTATGATACGTACTTATCAGTTTTTCTGTGTCGATGCTTGACACATTGGTTTTTATGATATTTCTAAATACTCTTGTATATATAACAGGGGATTGAGCCGCTGTTATATATGCCTTTACGCCAATATTAGTGGAATGGGACGCTAATATATGTGTATTGCCCTCATCATATTATTATGTCATTATATTTAGGATGCTAGAACTGTGCTGGAGATTTGACTTGAGACTCATGAGATTCATTGGGATTGGATGATGATATCGTACACACTAGAGATGTGAGATCCACTTAGTGTGGTACATATGATATATTGTGAGATATACTGAGATTGTACAGACGAGATATATGGGATCCACTAGCTGTTGTACATGAGATATAGGTGAGATATACCTGATATTGTACAGACGAGATATGTGGGATCCACTAGCTGTTGTACATGAGATGTTGGGAGATATATTGTTATTGTACATACGAGAGATGTGAGATTCACTGGTGTTGTACATTTGATATGATAGATATACTGACGTTGTACATACTAGATGTGTGAGATCTACTTGACTTGTACATTCGACACTTATGTGAGACACATTTGATATTGTGTAGTTTGAGGAGATGTGACACTTAGACGATATGAGAGCGGATTTGGTGATTGATTGAGGATTGGGATATTGATTTGTCTAGATGGATTGTGATCCTACCACGATGTCAGGATTCCGTGGAAATGACATATTTCACTCCATACCTCATCTTGACATACTTGTGCACTGTTTCATGTATTAGGAGTACCTGTGAGAGTACCTTCATGAGAGTTGCACATTTACTTTCTCATATCCCCAGAGCATGATTATTGCATACTGTTGTCATATCATTATTGCAGGACATATTGGTGGTACTTGTTAGTGTACTTTCCATTATTACGTACTCATGACATGTTATTATTGAAATGGACATATATTAGATTCATGCTGTACGTTCATTCTCGCGATTACCTGCATATGTTATTTACTATTCACGAGTTGGCAACTCACCCCCGTTGTGCCACAGGTTTTGCTGGAGTTTCCCCAAAGTAGTCAAGGCAAGCTATTCAGTTTTTCAGCTACACACTCATCTATCATCTTTTGGATTGCGGATACCACTTCGCCTGTTAGTGTGCAGTTTTGCCAGGTGGGTTTTGTGGTTATCTGAGAGTGTATTGTATATTCGTTGTATATTGTACTCTCCATCTATTACCAGCAGTTTGTTGTGACTTAGAGACTTGGTGAGGACGACTTTGTATATTGTGGATTTGTGGATTTTATACAGTTTCCTTTCTTTTGTCTCTGATTTCTTCGCTACGGCGTCGTATATCTGTTGTGGTATTGTTTTCCGCCGTTGGGCGTGGATTTTGCTCCCGTTTGGGATGCTTTACTTTATATTCATGTTGTACCCTTTTTGGGGGCTGGTTTTATAAAGGAGGTGCTGCCAAAATTTTACAGGAAAATGTGGACTATTTTAAAGAATTTGGGTTGTGGCTTTCAAATGTTTACAAAACTTTATATTATCTTTTCCGTATTTTTATGGTTTAGATTTCTGGGTTTTGGCTTTCTTTTACTGCGTTACGTCTGGAGGCGTTGCGTAGTATTAGGGCCATCACGTACCTTTTTGGGTCGTGACAGTATCGGAAAGACTGGAAGCTGATCGCGACTGTTTTTCGCAAAAGTGTTCCGCTCTTAGGCTAGAGGGAGTATCGGTTGGCTGCTTCCGGATATCAATCCCTAGCTCACGAACCAAAATTTGATTTTTTTGTAATTGCAATCGGGCGACTTGGGTCGTGAGATCTGCCACGACGTTTGCCAGCTCGTCGACTTTGGAATGGACCTTGGCCATCTTCTTGTCCTTGTCCTGAAGCTGCTTTTGAAGCCATTGGAATAATGCTTGTTCTATAGTCTCGGGCACGACAACGGGGTCATCCTTACCGCGTGAGCTTGATTCAGCAAGAACCACGGGTTCCTTTGGCTCAATGGCCTGAGTGATCTCTTCATCATTTGGATCGAGCCTGTGTTGGATGGCAACAACCGCGTCATTGTCATGGCTATAAGGAGTAGGAGGATTTGTTCCTCTGAGCTCCATCATGTAGACCGTATGGGTTGTGTACCCGTCTATTACTTCTTCATTGGCAATGTTGCTCGCTTGGCTCTTAGCTTGTTGCTTTGGTCGGCTCTTTTCAGAGAAAGGCTGATGTTTGAGAGAATCAGGTTCCTGAAGGACTTCGGTCTCCGTTTGTATGAAATTGACCGTCACAGCTTGACTGTTTGTTAACACGCCTTTAGACAATTCTATCTCTCCTGCCTTGTATTGCTTTTCGACCCAATCTTTGAAAATGCAACAGTCATCAATAGCGTGCCCTAAAACTCGGTGGTCTGGGCAAAAATTGGGATGATCGGTCCTGCTCACTTCACTTAGCCTTTTTGGTTCTGGTAGCCGCAGGCCATTCTTCAGAGTATCTTTGAAAATTTTGTGGACCTTGTCCTTTCGGAAAGAGTATACCTTATTTCTTCTTTCCTTCAAAGTTGGCTCTCGATATTTGTTAGTCTTTGCTCTGTCCGCTCTCTGCTTATTTAGAGAATCGGTGCCGTTGGAACTTTCGCTTTTCCGGTTGTCGTCCCTCCGATGTCTCAGTCTGTTTGTGAATTAGAGATTTTAAGTGGACTCGGGCGTTGAGCGTTCCAACATTTGAACTTTCTTGGTCAGCTCTTGGATTGTTCTGAGGCCTGCGGTGCACAGGAAATGTTTCATCCAGTCGTTCAGATTTTCTATAAGAAGACTGACAGATTGGTCTTGCTCCAACGGCGGTTCACATTTGATAGAGAGATTGCGCCATCGGACTATAAAATCCATGTTGCTTTCGTTGTTCTTTGGCCCGGTCCTTATGAGGTCGGCAATAGTGATTTTATCGCTGACACTCATGAACCTTTGCTTGAACATGGATTCTATTTGAGCGAACGTCGTGATCGAGTCATCTGGTATGCTTGCATACCAATCGAAAGCAACATCCGTCAAGCTATTGACAAACTGACGGAGAAGGTGCGCATCATTGCCCCCAGTATTCGTGCATGATGCTTTAAATTGGGCAATGTACTGGTTCGCATTTCCCATCCCATCGAACCTTTCAAATTTGGGGACAACATAGCCAGTGGGAAACTCCATAAGATTGTACCGAGCAGGACATGGTCTCCCGCTACTGCTGACATCTTTTTGCTCTCCGGCTTCAGCTACTAATATTTTGACTTTGTTGGCAACCAAATCCATGATTTGATCTTGAGTTAGCAGGTTGCTGTCATCGGTAGTCAAGACATTTCCCGAGATAGGATGTGGCCGACTTTCATGCAGCTCGCCCACCTTTGGATTCGAGGGAATAGGCGTCGGCTGCCTCGGGACACCGTTTTCCGGTTCATGAGCCGAACCCTGCGCTTGATTGGACGGATGAGAAGCAACTTGGGCTGTGAGCCGTAAGACGACGTTTGTCAAGTCGTCAATCTTTGAGTAGAGCTTGGCCATCTCTTTGTCTCTACTTCTGAGCTGTTTTCAGAGCTCTTGGAGAAGTTGCTGCTCTGCGTTCTTGGTACGGATGATTGGCTCCTCTTCGCTTTCCGAGCCCGACTCTTCATGAACCGATGGATCTCTCTGCTTATCAGCCTCTCTGGAAGGGTTTTCATTATCTCCCAGAGGATGTTGGTCGTGGGAAGTGGCAGCCACATTCACACCAGATTGGATTTGAGATGTAGTGGCCCCATCCTTGCTCTTGCTGCGCGTGCCCACCATGTAGACAGTGTGGACCACACATCCAGCCATCTCTTTGTCTTTGGCGGGGTAAACCTATTCTTGAAACCTCATGAAGTTCAGCCTAGCATGAGCCCTAGCCTTTTTGTTGGCTTTGTATCTGAGCCTTTTTGTCTTAGCTTCTCGATCTTGAGGGCTTGATGGGCATCCGTCATCCAGGAAGCTGTCGTGGGTCGATTAACGGGGAGCTTAGAGAAGATACCCAATTGAGCAGATGTCAGGGACGCAGCTGGACCTTGCCCGAGATATCCTATTGCTTTGTTGGTGTTGATGGCCTTGCCCCCAGCTAGGGCCAAGGAAAGTCGTTCAAACACCGACTCGCGTTTGGGTTGGGGCGCCTTCGAGACCACCACATTTGGCCTCTTGTCTTTCGAGGCCGGTTTTCCCGTCACCGGAGCTTGAGAAGGCTGGATGAGGCTAGCAGGCACGAACAGAATAGAGCTAAATTGTAGCGGCGGCTCCTCCCATTGTCGCCCAAGACTGGCCGGGAGGACCGTCCTGGCGTCCATCTTCATCGTGTAGGAGATGGGAGCTGTGTCGAGAGCTAAGCTGATCCTTGGAGACATTTTGTTGCGTCCGGAGATTGCAATTTGAAATTTGTTAACCTGCACAAAGAAGCATGATTTCAGTACAGGCAATCGATATGTACATTGATTGAGTTCGCATGAACGTTTAACCCGAAATATGGGAGGAAAGATAGGTCACACCGGGCCTGCCAGAACCTGTAGGGTGTTTTTCGTCACCCCATTGAGATGGGAATACGCGCATACTTGTCAGGCGCATTACAGATTCCCCTTCCTAGGGTTGGATGGGGTTTATTGATTGTGGGGATCCGAATACCCGGCAGCCGCGGACTAAGCTACCGTTAATTACCCCTCACCTTTGGAGCGAGAGAACCTCCGATTGAAGGGTCAAAGAGGTCATGCGAACTCAATGTGCAGTGTTGTGTTTTGAAAGGGTTTGGATATATCGAGGGCCCCGTAGAGTTTTTATAGGGGTCCCGCTACCCGGATAGCGGGCTGGGGCTCAAGGGGTTAGCAGCCCCCTTACGGGATGCGGGGCAGCGCCCCGTTAGAAAAAATTTCCTAGCAAGGGATGTGTTTTGAGTGTTGTTCAGTTGAAAATATTGCACTTTGGTATAAGTATTTTCCTTACATTTCTTAAATAATAAAAGGTGTTTATATAAATATTAAACATATTTGGATTTATCTGCAAAATACTATTTGCCATATATTTATATATTATAATTAATATTATGAAGGAAAATATAGGCATTTTATATTTATATAATATTTTGGTAATTGAAAATATGCATATCATATCAAATATTCTAATCACAATTCTTAAAAGATATAATATCATACAAATGGTTAGAATAATATTTCAAAATATATGCATAATATTTTAGTAACTAAAAGATAGCATATCAAATATTCTTAATCATGTTTCTTAAAGATTTATTACCATATAAAGTGCATAGCATATTAAATATTCTTAATCAAGTTTCTTAAAGATTTATTACCATATATAGTGATTAAGATACTCTCTCTAATTTAATAAATAAACTAACATTATTCATAGAGATATTGTGCAAGATTTAGCTCAGGTCAAGAGATCAAGATGTTCAAGATGTCAGGATCAAAAATCTGCCAAAATCATAAAATCAATACTGACAGGGACTCAGAATCCAGGCATGGAAAGTCACCATATTAGGAAGTCACCATATATGGAAGCTAGTTTTTCTTCTTTGAGGACTATAAATATGGACCGAGAGCCTCTTGGAAAAATCATCAAGCCGACGAGATCACGAAGTCCAAGACGGCTCACGCATCCAGGCTGATCATCAACTGTTCGTCTACCTCCTTGGAAGAGATCGAGAAGCAAACTAGTCTTTGTAATCATTTTCTAAGGGATCAAAGTATAATGAATATTATTGATTAATAAAGGTAGCTTTCTTTTTCTTATTCTATTTCTTCGTAGTTTAATTATGCAATTTCTCTCCATCTCTTTTTCTCCCAACATGCGCGAGTAATTCTCCGCTTGTTAGGGTTCGTAGGATTAGGGTACGCTAATGGATGATGAACATCCCTAAACCCTTTTTAAGTCCTATAAAGTTTATGAAATTTATCAAAAGAATCATTAACATCCTAATCGGGCGCGCTAACAATTCTTTGTTAGTTCCAACCGCGATTAGAGATTAGATTAATGATTGTTTTGGTAAATGTTAGATATGAACGGAGTTCCGTGTCGAGAAAAGGGTTAAGAGTGGGATTCCTTTTCCCTCCAGAAACCCTAATCTACACGCATCACCGTCGTTCTAGTTTTAAATCTATTAAAGGATAAAAGGGTAACTTTTAATTAATCGTCCATAACTACTAAATCCTAACGAACCGTACAAGCCCCTTCTTGTATTAACTACATCCATAAATAATCTAGATCTATATTTTTGCATTCTTGCTTAACGTAGATCTAGAAACCATTCTTCAAAATTCTTTATCCTTCCTCTCTCTTTCAACACATCTAAAGTAAGAATAAAAGGTTCAACGTTTCCCTGAGGACGACCCGTACTCATCTCGGTCTACCTACACGCGACACCGTTCTGATTGCGGTTACACTACAAAACACTTTTTCACATCAATCAAATGGCGCCGTTGCCGGGGATCGAACCCGGGTCACCCGCGTGACAGGCGGGAATACTCACCACTATACTACAACGACCGAGATAGACGGCACTCCATCAGAATATAACACCACGCTGCCACCGCCCGTAGGTGCGCAGAATCCACCGCGCATCTCTCTCCAAGAAAGATGCTATCCTATCCGTGGTCCTCTTCCCACTTGTCTATCTCTTCCACCACCAAACGGGGATAATTTCGAAATTAAACCCCACCACATCAATCTGCTGCCCAAATTTCACGGGCTTGAATCGGAAGACGCGTATGTTTTCATCACCAAATTCGAGAACGTATCCGCAATGATGGGTACTTCACAATTGACTTTAGATGCTATGCGCTTACGTCTTCTCCCATTCATGCTGTGCGACTTGGCAGAAAAATGGCTTTACAATACTTCCGCACACTCTATCACTAATTGGGATGAATTCATCATAGCATTTCTTAAGAAGTTTTACCCAAAACATAAGACTGCCCGTGTTAGAAGCGAGATCAACCAGTTCACCCAGCTTCCCAATGAACCATTTCGGAAGTGCTTTGAACGTTTCAAAGATCTGCTTGTCCAATGTCCTCATCATGGAATCAATAGATGGGATTTATGTCGGATTATATATGAGGGCATTAATCCAGCGACAAAGTAGATGCTTGAAACAATGTGTCAATGCAATTTCATGTCTAAAGATGACGGTGAAACTTGGAAGTATCTGGAAGACCTCGCTGAACACACTTTGCAGTGGGAAAGTGTAAGACCACCTTCATCTAGGGGAGGTGTTCACCAGCTCGATGTTTCTATCGCAGTAAAAGCCAAAATGGCAGCGATACAGAAGAAACTCGACGCTATTGAGAACAGATTCTCATCATTCTCCCTAAATCAGGTCATGCTTCCTAAGACCGTCTGTGGTTGCTGTTCGGATCCTTTGCACTTAACGGAAGAATGTCCTATGAATGCACCGTTTCAAGGTCACGAGCAAACTAATGCTGCTTTTCAGTAGCGACCTAGAAACGACCCTTATTCTTCCATGTACAATCAAGGATGGAGGAATCATCCTAACTTTACTTGGAATCAAAACCAACAAAGCAATTATCAAAGACCTCCTCCACAGCAACCACAACCACAGAATCAGCCCCCCTTTCAGTCACAGAATTTCCAAAATCCGGCCAACATTTCTACACCACAAGTGGCCGGTACTGACAACTCACTTGCACAAACATTGGATATGTTCATGAAGCAATCCATGCAATTGTCGGCTGAGATTAAGTCTTCTATTGATACCATAACGAAAAACTCCGCCTCCCATGGTGAGAGTATTAAATCAATAGAAAACCAAATCGCACAGTTAAACGCCGCAATGAGTGCGAGAGAAAAAGGGAAACTCCTATCTCAACCCATACCTAATCCTGGCCACTCACAAAATTATAATGTGAGTGCTGTTACCACGTTGAGATCGGGAAAAGTGCTGAATAACCGAGTGGGTGAGCAATGTGATGATGGTGAGCAATGTGACACCAATGATACCCCAGCTTCTTCTTCTTCCCCTAATTCGTCTAATCTCCCACCTTCACCCGAGCCTATTCTCCGTTTTCACCAAGGCTCGAACATTTCGCCGAATCTATCTATGTCGATTCCCACTCCAATTTTGGGATCAAATCTGTCCCCACAGTCTTCTCCACAAACGTTGGACCCAAAACTTATTGATCAAGCACCTTATCCAAACAGGTTAAGGGGCAACAGACCTAGTCCACAAATGGAGAAGATTGTGGAAATTTTTAAGCAAGTTAAAATAAACATTCCTCTCCTAGATGCTATTCAACAAGTTCCGTCATATGCAAAAATCTTAAAGGACTTGTGCACTAGGAAGAGAAAAGTTCAAGTACCTAAAAAAGTTTTCCTTGCGAGTAATGTGAGCACGACTTTTACACAACAACTACCCAAGAAACGAAAGGACCCCGGAAGTCCTACAATTTCAATTTCCATTGGGGGTAAAAATATCAATCGTGCTCTACTCGATCTAGGTGCTAGTGTTAACTTGCTTCCGTATTCTGTTTATGAGCAATTAGGGATCGGAGAGTTAAAACCTGCGCATTGCACTCTTCAGATGGCCGATCGATCTATCACCCAACCAAGGGGTGAGCAAGAGGATGTGTTAATCAAAGTCGGGGAATTCATATTCCCTGTGGACTTTATCGTTATAGATACACAACCTGTGGCAAACCCACGCAATCAAATCCCGGTGATACTCGGTCGACCCTTTTTGGCCACTTCCAACGCAGTAATCAATTGTAGAAACGACTCTATGACCCTATCTTTTGGAAAGAAGTCAATTGAGCTTAACATTTACAAGTTGGGAAGTGAAACCTCCGAACCCTATGCTCATGTGTGTTCTGTCGAATTAATGGATGTCGACAGCAGCGAATATGATCAACCTCATAATTCTGACTCTTTTCATATGTTGTTGCTTGACACGGACTCTTCCACCGAGTTGTCCGGGTCAACATCTAACGCTGATAAGGAACTTTTTATAGAGTCTGACGATCATCCCATTTTTTCTGATGACATTATTTTTCGGGGTATCGATGAAAGCTTTGAGGAAATTTTCGCTGATGAACACGTATTTTTACAAGACACGGGTGTTGAGATGAATCAACTCCAAGATGAAGAAATTGGACCTCCACCCCTTCTTTTGGACAATCATGATAATGCGGGTAATCCATCATCACTATCACTGTGTCGTCTCTCCAAATTGAGACGCAATCCTTTTCCATCACACCTCTTATCACCTCCCCACTTCTTCACGTCAAAAGGTGACATGTTCTTCCACCAACCTTGGTACTTTATCGATAAAATTTTTGAATGGTTGGTGTTGACTTTTGGTCTTTTTAAGGCTTTACTTTGACCACTAACTTGAACCCCCCAATGATTTTAATTGCCTAATACTATTTTACTCAAGTTTGGGGGGGGGGGGGGATATTTTGGCTCTTGTAAGGAATTTTTATAAGATTGTGAGCCAAGAAATAAGTTTGGGGGAGGATTTTCACTTTCATATATTCTTGCCCCCATTAATAATTTCCTCCCAAGTCTACAGGTTTTTTAAGCTTAACGAATGATATCAGTGAGGACACTGCTGTAAACAGGTTTGGGGGAGGTTTGTGCTTATTTACGCATCAATTTGCATCATACTTTGCATAAGCACAACATTTTCAAAAATTTCAAAAATTTTCTTTTATAACAAAAGAGTAGAAAGTGAAAAATTACATCCAAAAGATAGGGATAGTTTAAGAAAACCAAGAAAATTAGAAGTTTTCTTAAACGAACTGGTAATAAGTAGTTATGAGCTGTTGTTCCAAGGGTTAGTAAGATGAAGGAAGTCACTAATCTGAGGATAAAAATAAGTCTGAAAAATAATTTCTATTCTGGAAGCCAAACATTTGAATGTTGATACCCTACTATATCCACTTACACACATCTTGAAACTCGGGATAGTAGAGGATACCTTGAAATGCTCTTGTCTAAAACCCAAAGTATGAAGGAAATGAAAAAAAAATGAAGAAAATATAAAGATGGTGAAAAGAAAAGTGAACACTGATTTTGTTATCTCCAAGGCAGCAATAAAAAATATAGCGAGGGTGCCTCTTCACCTAGTGCCCTAAGGCCAACTGGTCTGGGAGTCACTGCTAAGCCTTAGGTGGTGCAAGACGAGGAAAATATTATCACCTAATCAGCAAGCACATGAGTAATCGGTCGGTTAGTACCTCAAGAAGTATTAACGGTCGCATGAAAATGTGTGAGCAAATCTAAATATTCATCAAGTTAAAAAGTACTGAGGTATATGGTCAAGTGTATGATAGCTTGAATTGAATTCTCCGAGTGTAGGGATGTCCATTACACACACGTAGGGGTATATGATCGATATTTGGATGAAAGATAGGAATGAAGAATAAAGACGATGTTTTATTGAGGGATGATGTGGTTTCTAACATCTTTTCATGACTATTAAGATAGGGCTCATGACAACTGAAAAGCTAGTTTAGTCAGAAACTCTTATTTTCAAAGTCTTTCTTTTATGGTTCTTATCTTTATATGTAAATTTCACCATCTCTCTTTCATTATAGGATTTTGTGGGTGTAATCCGCTGAAAACCCTCAGGAGACAACACTCCTCCTACTAGGGACACCTAGAGGTTTAACGGCTTGTTGCACGTGCTCAGTGCAATCGTGTTTGCCTACAAAAGTGTGCTATTTAGGTTTTTCTTTTTCTTCTTCTCTTTCTCTTGAATAACTAGTTTGCTCGGGACGATCAAAGTTAAGTTTGGGGGTATTTGTTCAGTTGAAAATATTGCACTTTGGTATAAGTATTTTCCTTACATTTCTTAAATAATAAAAGGTGTTTATTATAAATATTAAACATATTTGGATTTATCAGCAAAATACTATTTGCCATATGTTTATATATTATAATTAATATTATGAAGGAAAATATAGGCATTTTATATTTATATAATATTTTGGTAATTGAAAATATGCATATTATATCAAATATTCTAATCACAATTCTTAAAAGATATAATATCATACAAATGGTTAGAATAATATTTCAAAATATATGCATAATATTTTAGTAACTAAAAGATGCATAGCATATCAAATATTCTTAATCATGTTTCTTAAAGATTTATTACCATATAAAGTGCATAGCATATTAAATATTCTTAATCAAGTTTCTTAAAGATTTATTACCATATATAGTGATTAAGATACTCTCTCTAATTTAATAAATAAACTAACATTATTCATAGAGATATTGTGCAAGATTTAGCTCAGGTCAAGAGATCAAGATGTTCAAGATGTCAGGATCAAAAATCTGCCAAAATCATAAAATCAATACTGACAGGGACTCAGAATCCAGGCATGGAAAGTCACCATATTAGGAAGTCACCATATATGGTAGCTAGTTTTTCTTCTTTGAGGACTATAAATATGGACCGAGAGCCTCTTGGAAAAATCATCATGCCGACGAGATCACGAAGTCCAAGACGGCTCACGTATCCAGGCTGATCATCAACTGTTCGTCTACCTCCTTGGAAGAGATCGAGAAGCAAACTAGTCTTTGTAATCATTTTCTAAGGGATCAAAGTGTAATGAATATTATTGATTAATAAAGGTAGCTTTCTTTTTCTTATTCTATTTCTTCGTAGTTTAATTATGCAATTTCTCTCCATCTCTTTTTCTCCCAACATGCGCGAGTAATTCTCCGCTTGTTAGGGTTCGTAGGATTAGGGTACGCTAATGGATGATGAACATCCCTAAACCCTTTTTAAGTCCTATAAAGTTTATGAATTTTATCAAAAGAATCATTAACATCCTAATCGGGCGCGCTAACAATTCTTTGTTAGTTCCGACCGCGATTAGAGATTAGATTAATGATTGTTTTCGTAAAGGCTAGATATGAACGGAGTTCCGTGTCGAGAAAAGGGTTAAGAGTGGGATTCCTTTTTCCTCCAGAAACCCTAATCTACACGCATCACCATCGTTCTAGTTTTAAATCTATTAAAGGATAAAAAGGGTAACTTTTAATTAATCGTCCATAACTACTAAATCCTAACAAACCGTACAAGCCCCTTCTTGCATTAACTACATCCATAAATAATCTAGATCTATATTTTTGCATTCTTGCTTAACGTAGATCTAGAAACCATTCTTCAAAATTCTTTATCCTTCCTCTCTCTTTCAACACATCTAAAGTAAGAATAAAAGGTTCAACGTTTCCCTAAGGACGATCCGTACTCATCTCGGTCTACCTACATGTGACACCGTTCTGATTGCGGTTACACTACAAAACACTTTTTCACATCAATCAAGTGTAGAGTGTATGAAAAATGAGGGGTGAGGAGCGTCTTAAAGACGCGTGCATGACACATGGGTAATGGGCGCCCATGGGTCACTTGTCCGACACGTGGGTGCTTGGCGTCCGCGGGTCACGTGCGCAGTACGCGACCGCTGGGCGTCAGCGGGTCACCTGCGCAGCACGCGACCGCTGGGCGCCAGCGGGTCAAGTGCGCAGCACGCGACCGCTGGGCGCCAGCGGATCACGTGAGCTGCACGCGACCGCTGGGCACGGAGCGGGTCATGTGAACAGCACACGACCGCTGGGCGCCAGCGGGTCACGTGAGCTGCACGCGACTGCTGGGCGCTAGCGAGTCACGTGAGCTGCACGCGACCACTGGGCGCTGAGCGCCTGTGGGTTGCGTGAGGCGCACATAGGCGCTTAGTGCCTGCGGGTCGCGTGCACTGCACGTGACCGTTGGGTGCCCGCGAGTCATGTGCGCAGCCCGCGATCGCTAGGCGCCCGTGGGTCACGTGCGCGGCACGTGACCGCCTGAAACACCAGCAGGAAAAGGGCTTAGCCCCTGAGTTAGGAGTTGAACTCCTAAAGAGCTTTGGAGTTGAACTCCTAACAGGGATTATGTATAGATTTGGAGTTAAATTCCTAAATAGGGTTTGATTTATGGAGTTAAACTCCAACGGATCTTGAATGGAGTTAAACTCCTAGAGATCTTTGGATCTTCTTTTGAGCCTTGGATCCTCCCGGAATGGGATTTTTGGAGATGGGTCTCCTTCTTCCGCCTCTTCGTTGGCTGGATCTTGAAGGAAAAGGGGGTGAGATTCAAAATCTCCCATTTTAGGGATTTGATGGCAGATCCGAGCTCCCTTTTGTAGGTTTTATGGTGAAAAAACTATTTCTTTTTGAAAAAGGAATAGTTAAACTCTTAATTTAATTCAAAATGGGAGGAAGGTTTTAGAACCTTGAGGAAGGGGAAGGAGGCACAAACCCTAGTTTTTGGGGAGAATGAATTATTGTTTTTTATTTCATTATCATGTTGCCTTTTATAGGCTTATAAACTTACATATAACCCCTTGGGCTTTACAAAATGGCATCTTGCCCATCCCATGCCTCATGTGCTCATTTGTTTTGCACATGATATTAAAAATATGTATGCCCTAGAGGCCATTACTGTACATGCGATGTATATTGTAGTGGATGCTTGGACATATATAGGGAGGACTTTCTTGCTCGACATGATAGTATGCTATCTGGTTGCACTTTATCTTAACATGTACACTTATTGTCTCTCTATTACATGTTGATAAAGCCCTTAGGATGAGTACTTGACTACCAGGATTATGATGCAGATCATACTATTAGTGTATATGCCCTAGAGGCCATTACTGTATCATACTAGTATGTATATTACTTAATGGAAGCTTGGGATATTCACCTTGTATGTACAATCTTGCTCAAAATAGTAGTATGCTACTTGTTTTATTTCTACTTCAATGTGTACATGTGTTTATCTTTGTATATTGCTTATACACATTAGTGGAGCCCTTAGGATCTTTGCTTGATTACCAGCGATGTGATGGCCGTCACACTAGTGGGGCTGGGTAATCTAGAAGCACATCCTTATGCAGGTCCCTGGTCGCAGGACTATCGAGACAGGGCATCGATACTCCGGAGTAGACCAGCGCATGCGCTTCTCATCCCAGTGTGGGAGACGGTCTGTCCCACAGCCGTCAGTACGTCGTACTTGAGATAGTATGCGGGTGCCCGTTAGGTTACGGGTACACTGGACAGGACTCGTCGGGAACTGACCAGTTGGTATTATACCTATCGTCAGTTATCAGTTCCCAGGTGACATGAGTACAGCTTAGTCCGCTGACTTGACACTGTCACTTCGCCTCGGGTGTGTTCCCACTGTACTTTGATCACTACCCTACCACGGCTCAAAGGAGTCGTGCAAACAGGTGGTGGTTGGGTGCAGTCCCGAAGCACTTGGAGGCAGTGACGGTTAGACAGGATTCGTCTCTCCCGGTATTGGGGGTTGACATCGCGCTGTGTCTAGGAGAGCCATTACACGAGTAGTCCCTGGCCAGGGCAAACGAGATATACTGGTAGGTTTCCAGTGTTATCTCAGGGTGTTTTGGGCTTCGCTCCGGCACGACTTGTACCGCTATTGGGGGACTGACGTTTACCGCCCCCTAGGCCCGCCATGCGATGTATCAGACGAACAGACCGGACTGTACGGAGAATGTCACACTCAGGCTCAGTAGGAGTTCAGATGGGTTTCGCCTCGTCGGTCTTCTTGTCGGCATTACCTGGGGACCGTTACGCACAGCTAGTGCCGCTTGCGGTCTGTGGTTAAACCCACTGCCAGCGTAGTGTCGAGTCTTTAGAGTCCCACACAGAAAGCTTTTCGCCTTTAGGCAAAAGAGTAGAGGTCGCATGGTATTGCGACAGGTCGCATGGTTTTGCGACAGGGTTCGGTCACATCCGTGCACTTGTGCACGTACAGTGTCCGGACAGTTTACACTAGCGGGCTTTGGTTTAAGCCAGATCCTAGTGTACCTTATGGGATTGGATTTATCCAGTTTGCTTTCGTGTTCCTCGGAACGCGGATGCGGGTGTGTATGCACAGTTGACAGGGAGGCACAGACAGCGGATTCTCATTAGGGTTGTTGACAGTTGACCGTTGACTTTTTGACTTTTTGCTCAACCCTAATGAGAATATGATATGTGATTAACTATTATATTAATTAAGTATTATGGTGACTTGGTTGTTGACTTTTGTTGACTTTGTTGACTTGTTGACTTTTGTTGACTTGTTGACTTTGTTGACCGGTTGACTAGGCTTGACTAGTTGACCATCATGATAACCATGGCTATCATTTCATGCCAAAGACTTTTACTTGCTTGTTCATTTGAGTAAAATGAGTGCATGACATGATAAGGTTATGGTTGCTTCAACCATCACACATAAGACTTTCTTGATATGATGAGTTATCATTGCTTTGGATTATGAGAGGGTGAGAGACAAAAGAGAACCTCATTCTTACTTGCTCATTCTCTCTCTTGTTCTTGAGCTCTTCACTTTGCTCTCACTCTCATCCTCTTGCTCCCTCTCTTGACTCTATGGTTCATATCTCTCATGTGTTGAGAATCAAGAACCATAGATAAAATCCCATTCTATTTCTACTCTACTCATTCTAGTTCACTAGGTTTAGCAAACCAAGTGAACTAGTTTCTTCAAAGAACGAAGAAGGAGCTAAAGGTTGGAGCTTTCAAGTGGATCTATCTTCGGCGTACGGAGACGACGAGAAGGAGCCATCGGACCACCACCGGAGCTTGAAGAGAAGGAGTTCAAGACAAGCTAGGTATAACCATCTTCATCCGAGTAGCTAAATATCTTTAGCAAGTTTGCTAGTTTAGTTTAGACACGATCCCGACCTTGTTTAGTCCATGTTGCCTCTTGCGATAAAAATTTTGTTTTTTATACCGTTTCCGCCTCCCCGTAAGCACCGGGGGTCGCAATATGGACTTACAGTGGTATCAGAGCCTAACTAAACTTAAACTAGCTTGGTAGTGAAGTGTAACGAAGTTCGGAACCGGAAAAATCCAAAAAACCAAACTTTTTCAAAATCCTAGTTTCTGTTGAAATGTTTTCTGGTCAAAACAAGTTTTGTTATACACCTAAATTCGGCTCAGGGTTTTGTTAGAACACCCATGAAAAACGATCCACTAATTCGTTCAAACCGCCGCGCTTCCGCCGCACGAGGTAGGCATGTGCCGCGGAAGCGCCGCGGTTTGTCGTCTTCTGTGCGTCATTTTTCGTGCAGTGTGTGTCTGTGTTGGTTTTGGGATTTTTGAGATATATTATATGTGCCCAGATTTTCCAGAAAAGAAATTTCCTTTTGGGGTCCTATAATTCCGTATTTTTCCGAACTTCACTGCACTTTGACTATGATGGTTATATCTGTGATGTTTGCATGTATTGAACGTCGGCTAATCGCTATAAGTCGATTAGTCGGGGTTATACATGATCTGTGTTTGATATTGGAATGTGTATATAAATATGTTGGATTGTCGCGGGTGAATAGCCGGGGTGGATGTGAGATGAGCTTTTGTTTTTCTTTCATTCATTGTAAATGTAAATTGATGTAATAATATTATTTGTATGGCCGCACAACCGGGTCGGGGTTGTAGCCGTCATTGTATAATTTCTTTTTACTGTTTTTGCTCCTAGGATAGACCCATGGAGGGGTGCACAAACTACCGGGTATGCCGAAGTGTCGAGTGGCCTACTCATGGAGATGAGGGAGGTTACTACGCTTCGGGTACTTGGCGGGTAGTTTGCCGCACCCGTAGGGGTCTTGGATGGGGTATTAGCTATTCACCGCGACCGTGTTATCTGTTTTTGTTACAGGCTCGTACAAATTACAGATTCCTAGTATATCCAATGTATTTATCTGTGATCTGAAATGTCTATCATTGCTTTCTATTTAGGCGTTGCTTATGTTTTACAGACGCGCTAGCCCAGCCCCCGCTCTGTCGTTAGTTAAGTAACCTAACGGGTAATGACGGGGCCCAGTGGCGAATGCGAATGGCATAAGCGTACGTCATATTTTGGTTGTTTTCTGCAATGGTAGGATTAAATGATGGGACGCATTAAAAGAACTAATGCAAGAATATCACGCATTAAAAGAACTAATGCAAGATAATAAACCAAGTTAAAGTCGTTGGAACACTTTCGAAAAACCACTCGGTTCTTTTCAAAACAAACTTTTAAAATACGGAGTTTGAGCCACTCCATTTAAAAGCTATCTCGTTCCATCGACTAAATCAAGTTCACTACGTTCACGGTTTTGCCAAAACCATTCGTAGCCCTCCGTCGTTTCACATGAATGGTCAATAGTATTCAAGCTGTGTTTGTTGGCCAAAGTCAAGGCATAGTGATTGGTAGCTATTGGGTATTCATGTGCAGCATAGATAGATGCGTTGGTTTGGAACAGTCGTACTGCCTTGTTGGCCAAAGTCAAGGGTATGTACGGGTGGATTCAAATTAACCTGGAGAACGACGGGTAGAACTTGACATGTGACTTATGATTTGTTGGCCAAAGTCAAGGTCATAAGAGCATGGGGCAAAAATCCACATCGGGAGTTTCATAAGTACTGAAACTTGCTAGATTTGCATACCATTTGGAGTGTGATGATTCTGGTAGGATTCCTTCAGTTTCGTCACGCAATGATATTTGGATCCCGATCCTACTGTGAGTATATGCTACTCCTCGGGAAATTTCTCGCTTAACGATCAATGCTATAAACCTAGTAGGTGCCTAGAAAGGTGTTAGCGGGGCTACGCCCCCAGGGAAAAGAGGTTCTCTAATTAAGGAACTTCGCGAAAGCGTTGGAAAACCTCCCTCGAAGTACCGACACCAGCCTGGCCGAACGGTTAAGCAAGTATTGTACGGTGGGATTGATCCTGACTAATTCTTCCTTTATGGTTTGAGGAGGGATTCGAGAAACAGTGGGAGCCATCCTGTTTAGACAAACTAAAAACCACTCTAAACTTGCAAGAGCATCATGCTGAGTGTTTTCCTCTTCTCTCCAAATTGCAGCGACCAATCAACATGACTGGACTTAAGTTACTCCTAGATAAAAACAAACTGACAGGGCCAAACTACAAAGATTGGCTCAGGAATGTCAAGATAGCAATCACTTATGACAAGCTGGGGTATCTTCTTACCACCAAAGCTCCCCCTGTCCCTGGTCCAACTTCCAGCGTCACGGATAAGGAAATCCGCAAGACTTGGGAGATTGATAGCGCGAAGGCCAAATGCCTCCTGCTTGCCTCGATGGACAACGAACATCAGAGGAGGCATGAGAATATGGACATGGAATCCATATTGCTCCATACAAAAGAACTGTATGGAGAGCAATCACGTATCGCAAGATACGAAGCGTCGAAAAAGTTATTCTCGACAAGAATGGCCGTCGGATCATCAGTAGCCGAGCACGTGCTAAAGATGATCGGCTACATTGAGGAGCTCGCTGACCTAGGGATCACATTGGAGAGTGAGCTATATACGGATATAGTTCTCCAGTCCCTTCCTTCCACTTACGCCCAGTTTATACTGAACTTCAACCTACAAGAAAAGGAGGTTGAACTTTCAGAGCTCCTCAACATGCTGAGGAGCGCAGAGGGCACCCTACAGAAAGGTAGGGATACATCCACTTTGTTTGTAGGAGGATCATCTTCTTCTAGGTCCAAGGCGAAAGCCAAGGGAAAGAAGAAGAAGGCCCCCGCCAAACCAAGGGGCGGTGTAAGTAAAGTGGATACGAAGGGAAAAGGTAAAGCAACAAGGATAGCGGGGAAGCTTGTGGATAAGGAAGAATGCTTCTATTGTCATAAGAAAGGACACTGGAAGAATGATTGCAGGGCCTGGAAGGCTAGAACACAGGAATTGAAGCAGGTTGCAGCTTCAGCTTCAGGTGTGTATGTTATTGAAAACTGTCTTTCAATAAACTCTACTTCCTGGGTATTGGATACCGGATCAGGATCTCATATCTGTAATTCTTTGCAGGCGTTGAGAAACCGTAGTGTTTTGAAAGCAGGTGACATGACCCTCAGAGTTGCGAACGGAGCTAGCATGGATGCTAAAGCCGTGGGGGACTATCACCTGGGAATGTCAGATGGACATGTTTTGGTTTTGCGTAATTGCTTTTTTGTACCCAACGCAACTTGTAATATCATTTCTGTATCTTTAGTTTCTAAAGAAGGTTATGAATTTGGGTTTGTAAGTAATGTTGTAAACATTCACCTTAATCAAGTTTTGATTGGGTCAGGTACTTTGAGTAATGGTATATACGTATTGAACCAACCACAGATTTTTAATGTCCAGAATACACACAAAAGAAAGTCTCCAGAAATAAATCAGACTTTCTTATGGCATTGTAGATTGGGTCACATCAATGAGAGAAGGTTGACGAAGTTACATACAGAAGGGTATTTGAATGCGTTCGAATATCAGTCGTATGCCACTTGTCAATCCTGTCTCAAAGGAAAGATGACAAAAACTCCGTTTACTGGACATGGAGTAAGAGCGAGCGAGCTCTTGGGACTCGTACACAGTGACGTGTGCGGTCCAATGTCTACACATGCCCGAAGCGGACATTCTTACTTCATTACTTTTACGGATGACTTCTCAAGGTACGGTTATGTCTTCTTAATGAAACATAAGTCCGAGGCTTTTGGAAAATTCCAGGAGTATAAGAATGAAGTAGAGAAACAGACCGGCAAAAGTATTAAGATTCTAAGATCGGATCGAGGTGGAGAATACTTAAGTGCCGAATTCCTGAATTACTTAAAAGAGAATGGTATTCTCTCTCAGCTTACTCCTCCATACACTCCGCAACATAACGGTGTATCGGAGAGACGGAACCGAACCCTATTGGATATGGTTCGGTCCATGATGAGTAACGCTGAGTTGCCGCGATCATTCTGGGGGTATGCGCTAGAATCAGCTGCGTACCTTTTGAACCGAGTTCCGACTAAGACTGTGCCTTCCACACCATATGAAATGTGGTGTGGGAAGAGACCCTATCTTAAGCACATTAAGACATGGGGATGTCCGGCTTTTGTCAAAAAGCAGCATGCGGACAAGCTCGAGGCACGCTCAGTACAGTGCAAGTTTGTGGGGTATCCAAAGAACTCAAAAGGATATTTCTTCTACTGTGAAGAGGAACAAAAAAGTTCTTGTTTCTCGTCATGCCTACTTCTTGGAAACTGAGTTTTTGGAAAACCAGATAAGTGGGAGCACAGTAGAACTGGAAGAAATTCCAGAACCACGGACTATTACTGAAAGTTTAGTGGAACCAGAAGGTTCGGAAGAACAGGACATTCCTACGCCGCTCCGCAGAAGTAGTAGGCAGTCTCATCCGCCCGAGAGATACTACGGTTTTCTCATAGACGGGGATAGAGAGGATTGCATCATAGATTATGATGAGCCTACTAGCTTCCAGCAGGCCGTTCAGAGCGTTGACTCAGTGAAATGGCTGGATGCAATGCGGACCGAAATGGAGTCCATGTACACCAACAAGGTATGGACGTTGGACGTTGCTCCAGACGGGGTAAAACCCGTAGGATGCAAGTGGATCTTCAAAAGGAAGATTGGTGTAGATGGACAGGTTGAGACCTATAAAGCAAGGCTGGTAGCAAAGGGTTTTCGTCAGAGACCTGGCTTGGACTATGACGAAACCTTCTCTCCAGTAGCCATGCTGAAATCCATTCGGATCCTTCTTGCCCTTGCTGCCTTCCACGATTATGAGATTTGGCAAATGGACGTAAAGACAGCTTTTCTAAATGGAAATTTAGAGGAGTGTGTCTATATGGACCAGCCAGAGGGTTTCATTCAGAGTGGGAGCAGCGGAAAGGTGTGCAAGTTGCTTAAGTCCATCTATGGACTAAAGCAGGCATCGTGGAGTTGGAACATCTGCTTTGATGAGACGGTCAAAGAATTTGGCTTTATCAAAAATCCAGATGAACCATGCATCTATAGTAGATTTGTAGCGAGAACTGTAGTATTCCTCGTTTTATACGTGGATGACATTCTCTTAATAGGAAATGACATTCCTATGCTACAATCTGTCAAGAGGTTCTTGTCACACAAGTTCTCCATGAAAGACCTGGGTGATGCCTCGTACATTCTGGGTATCCGGATCTACCGTGACAGATCCAAGAGGATATTAGGACTTTCACAGTCCAGGTACATCGACACCATACTGAAGAGATTCAGTATGGAAGATTCCAAGCGCGGTAACCTACCGGCTTGTCACGGGATCACCCTCTCTAAAGAGATGTCTCCCAAGACTGATTTGGAGAGGGATCGCATGTCTATTATATCCTACGCTTCTGCGGTAGGCTCTATAATGTATGCGATGTTGTGTACCAGACCAGATGTAGCTTATGCACTGAGTGTGGTAAGCCGGTATCAGTCTAACCCTGGGGAGAAACACTGGCGAGCGGTAAAGAACATTCTCAAGTACCTAAGAAGGACTAAGGAGATGTTCTTGGTGTATGGCGGAAAAGACCTCCAGATCGAGGCCTTTGCTGACTCCAGCTTCCAGAGTGACAAGGATGATTCCAAGTCCATGTCGGGTTTTGTCTTTACCCTCAATGGAGGGGCGGTGTGTTGGAAGAGTTCCAAACAGGAAACCGTTGCAGACTCGACGATGGAAGCGGAATACATCGCTGCATCTGATGCCGCAAAAGAAGCTGTCTGGATAAGGAAGTTCTTGAAAGAACTTCAGGTGGTTCCGTCCATTGTTGATCCAATACCTCTGTATTGCGACAACAACGGGGCTATAGCTTTAGCGAAGGAACCCAGGTCCCATCAGAGATCCAGGCACATCTTGAGGCGGTATCACCTGATCAGGGAGATCGTGGATCGCCAGGAGATCGAGGTTCGGAGAGTCGCTTCAGAAGACAACACTGCAGATCCATTCACCAAGGCCCTACCCCAGACTCAGTTCGAGCGGCTGATCGAGATGATAGGTCTTCGATACGCCAGTACATGGCCTTAGTGCAAGTGGGAGATTGTTAGTGTATATGCCCTAGAGGCCATTACTGTATCATACTAGTATGTATATTACTTAATGGAAGCTTGGGATATTCACCTTGTATGTACAATCTTGCTCAAAATAGTAGTATGCTACTTGGTTTATTTCTACTTCAATGTGTACATGTGTTTATCTTTGTATATTGCTTATACACATTAGTGGAGCCCTTAGGATCTTTGCTTGATTACCAGCGATGTGATGGCCGTCACACTAGTGGGGCTGGGTAATCTAGAAGCACATCCTTATGCAGGTCCCTGGTCGCAGGACTATCGAGACAGGGCATCGATACTCCGGAGTAGACCAGCGCATGCGCTTCTCATCCCAGTGTGGGAGACGGTCTGTCCCACAGCCGTCAGTACGTCGTACTTGAGATAGTATGCGGGTGCCCGTTAGGTTACGGGTACACTGGACAGGACTCGTCGGGAACTGACCAGTTGGTATTATACCTATCGTCAGTTATCAGTTCCCAGGTGACATGAGTACAGCTTAGTCCGCTGACTTGACACTGTCACTTCGCCTCGGGTGTGTTCCCACTGTACTTTGATCACTACCCTACCACGGCTCAAAGGAGTCGTGCAAACAGGTGGTGGTTGGGTGCAGTCCCGAAGCACTTGGAGGCAGTGACGGTTAGACAGGATTCGTCTCTCCCGGTATTGGGGGTTGACATCGCGCTGTGTCTAGGAGAGCCATTACACGAGTAGTCCCTGGCCAGGGCAAACGAGATATACTGGTAGGTTTCCAGTGTTATCTCAGGGTGTTTTGGGCTTCGCTCCGGCACGACTTGTACCGCTATTGGGGGACTGACGTTTACCGCCCCCTAGGCCCGCCATGCGATGTATCAGACGAACAGACCGGACTGTACGGAGAATGTCACACTCAGGCTCAGTAGGAGTTCAGATGGGTTTCGCCTCGTCGGTCTTCTTGTCGGCATTACCTGGGGACCGTTACGCACAGCTAGTGCCGCTTGCGGTCTGTGGTTAAACCCACTGCCAGCGTAGTGTCGAGTCTTTAGAGTCCCACACAGAAAGCTTTTCGCCTTTAGGCAAAAGAGTAGAGGTCGCATGGTATTGCGACAGGTCGCATGGTTTTGCGACAGGGTTCGGTCACATCCGTGCACTTGTGCACGTACAGTGTCCGGACAGTTTACACTAGCGGGCTTTGGTTTAAGCCAGATCCTAGTGTACCTTATGGGATTGGATTTATCCAGTTTGCTTTCGTGTTCCTCGGAACGCGGATGCGGGTGTGTATGCACAGTTGACAGGGAGGCACAGACAGCGGATTCTCATTAGGGTTGTTGACAGTTGACCGTTGACTTTTTGACTTTTTGCTCAACCCTAATGAGAATATGATATGTGATTAACTATTATATTAATTAAGTATTATGGTGACTTGGTTGTTGACTTTTGTTGACTTTGTTGACTTGTTGACTTTTGTTGACTTGTTGACTTTGTTGACCGGTTGACTAGGCTTGACTAGTTGACCATCATGATAACCATGGCTATCATTTCATGCCAAAGACTTTTACTTGCTTGTTCATTTGAGTAAAATGAGTGCATGACATGATAAGGTTATGGTTGCTTCAACCATCACACATAAGACTTTCTTGATATGATGAGTTATCATTGCTTTGGATTATGAGAGGGTGAGAGACAAAAGAGAACCTCATTCTTACTTGCTCATTCTCTCTCTTGTTCTTGAGCTCTTCACTTTGCTCTCACTCTCATCCTCTTGCTCCCTCTCTTGACTCTATGGTTCATATCTCTCATGTGTTGAGAATCAAGAACCATAGATAAAATCCCATTCTATTTCTACTCTACTCATTCTAGTTCACTAGGTTTAGCAAACCAAGTGAACTAGTTTCTTCAAAGAACGAAGAAGGAGCTAAAGGTTGGAGCTTTCAAGTGGATCTATCTTCGGCGTACGGAGACGACGAGAAGGAGCCATCGGACCACCACCGGAGCTTGAAGAGAAGGAGTTCAAGACAAGCTAGGTATAACCATCTTCATCCGAGTAGCTAAATATCTTTAGCAAGTTTGCTAGTTTAGTTTAGACACGATCCCGACCTTGTTTAGTCCATGTTGCCTCTTGCGATAAAAATTTTGTTTTTTATACCGTTTCCGCCTCCCCGTAAGCACCGGGGGTCGCAATATGGACTTACACATACTAGTGAGGACAGGGTAGTCGATAAGTACATCCTTTAAATGTTTCTAGTCATGGGAGTATCGAGACAGGGCATCGATACTCCAGAGTAGACTAGCGTATGCGCTTCTTTACCCATATGATGGGTGATAGATGATCCCATATCCATTGGTGTTTGACATCAGAGAAGGTATGCAGGTGCTCAGTGGAGACTGGGTACACTGGACAGACTCGCCGAGAACTCCTAGATGGTATTATACCTATCGTCGGATAGCAGTTCTCTGGTGACACTGGTACAGGTTAGTCTGTAGACCCGAGATCGTCATAGAGTCTTGTATGATTCCCACTATGCTTTGATTTCCATCATACCATGGTCAAAAGATCGTGCAAAAAGGTGGTTTTTGGGTACAGTCCTAAGTCATATGGAGGCAATGAGCGATAGAAGGGGTTTCGTCTCTCCCGGTATAGGGAGTTGATGTTGCGCTATACTCGATTGGCCATAACTGGAAATCCCTGGGCAGGGTTGCTGAGATTTACTGGTAAGTGTTACCAGTAGTTTCTCGAACCGTTATGGACCTTTCATCGGCATGACTTATCAGGCTATTGGGGTCTGACGTTATACCACCCCAGGCTGTTGATATGCGACATATCAGACGAAGAGACCGGACTGTACGGTAGTGTTAATGATAGGATTCGCAGGAGTACAAGCAGGCTTGTTTGTTGATCTTCTGATCGCTCAATACCCGGGTGGCCGTTACGTTTAGCAGACCGCTTGCGGCTTGTGGGTGTTTATATGATCATCACCTACTGCCTGCGTATTGACGAGTCTTTAGAGTCCTACACAGAGGTTTCCTGGTTCATGCGAAACGGAGTAGGAGCACATAAGTGATATGTGCGGGACCGGGATTAATGCGAGTATGTGATATCGTATTCTATTCTCGCGATATGTGATATCGGTCGGTTATATGTGATATAGCCGGGTTATCGGATTAAGTGTTGATTCGATAAGTTGATTCATTAGATATTAATCGGTTCTATGTAATATAGCCGGATTATTAAATCAAGAGTTGATTTAATAGTTTAATGTATAATTATATATTTGATATATTAAATTACATTAACTAATATTAGCTTACTTAAGATTTCTTTTCTCACTTTTTGATACATTGATATATATGTGATATATATTAATTGTATTCTTTTGCACAAAATATATATGTGATATATATTGTTGTGTAATACTAGGTTACACATGCAACTTGTATGTAAGAGATTCATGCCATGCTAGGGTTTATGTTAGGGTTTCATTTATCATTAAGTAATTACAAATTAGTGGATTAAATCATTGCTAGAAACTTGTAGAAGCTTGTGGATAAGCATTGACTAAGTCCGCTCCTTTGTTTTTCTTACGATATTTTGTGACCTAACCATTAACCCCTTACCATGGTTAACTCTCTACATGAGTTAGTACATGGTTGATATACTCACCCATGGTTGCATTAAACCATAGATGATTCATTCATTCATCACTTGAGCTTCATCTTCTTCTTTCTCATTCAAGCTTTCTAGCTTTTGTAAAAGTGATGATAACTTGTGAGAAAAATATATCTAAAGTGAGCCCAATTCTTACTTCATCATCCAATACTATTAGCCATTTAGTTTAGAGTGTTTGCTTCACTAATCTACGCAATTAGTGAAGAGATAACATGAGCTAGTGTCTCCTCGACGTAGATCATCTTCGGCCTCGAAGACTTCGAAGCAATCTTGTTCGTTTATTCATGGGAGTCTCTCTAGAGTCCGGAAGTTTGTGATCGCAGCGAAGGGACTACTACATGGAGCTATTGAAGTGAAGGACCGGTCTACAAAGGTTGTATTCCTTGTTCACTTAGATGTAAAGAGTTTACATATCTTGTTTCACCCTAATTCTCTAGTTCGATTACTTAGCGGGTTGGTTTAGTACCCAAAATTTCAATGTAGCATGATTGATACTTGCCAAAACCTTGCTAAGGTGCTAAGCTAACCCTACAGTGGTATCAGAGCCAAGCTAGAGCATTAGGCGATGTCTAGACGAAGTTTAAAGTTCGATCGAACTCCGAAAGCCCGAAATGACCCCCTTTCTGGAAATTTTTCCAAAAGTTGGATTTTTCCATGTTAAAAATACTCAGAAAATCATGCAGGGAATTCTATGGACACACCTGAAGAACGAAACCCTAACTCGTCCAAGTGACCGCGGATCCGCGGCGAAAACATGGTTTTGGCGGAGGATTCGCGACGCCACTTGAGAGGCTTGGGTCCGGCTCTTCAGCTGTTGGTCCTTAGGTACTGGGGCATGCTTCTGGGAACTTTTAATTTTGCTTAAGTGTTGACCTCTCTGGGAATTTTTGGGAATTCATTGTATCGATCGAATTATTTAACTTCGCCTAGCTATCTGTGATTGTGATACAATATTTGGAATCCACATAATTGGTTATGTGATAACTAGTTTAAATTTTATAAATCTAGCACTTTAGTCTCATTTGATCGGTTGCCACGGAATTTTGATGTTGATCAAAAGTCCGTCGCAATTACATAATGTACGCGGATACTCGCCGGGTAACCTTACTAGAGAGCCACACCCCATAGCCGCGACCAAGTGGCTGTAGGAGAACCCCATAGCCAAAAGCATCCGTTCGGGTGCTTGCGGCTGCGGTGTTCTGCTTTGGTGCACTTCGTCGACGGCATCGGGAGGGGGGGTGCGGCCGTCTACTAAAGTTTCCGACGAGCATTCGATCAAGTTATCGGGAATCTTGTTGAATTACCCGACTGGTTATTAGAAAGTGTTTTCAATAGAGAGACTAAAATGCGGGTTTATAATTGTTAGGCATGCGATGTCTAAGGAATTCATTTGGTTAGGCATGAAATCCAATATATGTGATACATTGGATTTATGATGTCTAAGGTAGTTGCGGACCGTAAGTGTAATATGTGGGGTATCTCCTGTTTCGGTGCTATATGTCAACGGCAACTGGGATACGCATATTTACTTACGTTTATGATATGTGATGTTATGTGTTGCTGTGATATGTTATATTGGATTGTCGTGTTTTGAATAGCCGGGGTTTTTATGTGAGATGGGAGTTTTTCATTTTCATTCATGTAAAAGCTTTTATTAATATTCTTTTATTGGGGCACTTCCGGATTGAGGATGATGTCACCATTGTATATAATTTACTTTTCCGCATTAGGATAGACCCAAGGCGGGGAGCATAAGTAACCGGGTTCTAGGGTACAGTGGGAGACCATCTCGAGGAGTCGAGACCGGGTCTCCAAACTCTAGAATTGGTAGGGTTGCTTGCCGCTCTTGTAGGTGTCTAGGGATGTGGGTTTGGCTATTCATCACGACCATGGAATCCGTGTTTTATACTGGCTTAAATTAAAACACGGAATTCCTAGGATATCCAATATTTCATATGTGATTCTTCTGCTGCGATATTCTGTGATGTGATCATTTGAAATGTTTTGAGACGAATTCCTATATTATATATATGAGATATAATAAATATTATTGCTTTTGTTTCATATGTGATGCTTGGGAAGCATATATATTGATGGGACTTCATTAATGAGATTAATGAAATAAAAAGAAAAAGAAACTTAAACATGTTGTAGAAACTTGTTTAAAAGCTGGTAGCTCTAGTTCTTGCTTTGCATAGCGGTATTCCTTGTAGAATATCCAGCACCTTATTCGATAAGGAAAGAGCCGAGATCGCTTCACCGGGAGTGACCTCTTTAGCGAAACTAGCAGATGCTACAAACTCGGTTTGTCTTTTGATTGCTTTTTTAGTTTTTGCTTTGCATAGTGGTATTTGTGAAATATCCTGCACCTTATTCAATAAGGAAAGAGTCGAGATCGCTTCACCGGGAGTGACCTCTTTAGCGGAACTAGTAAAAGCCTAAAAAACACTCCTTTTAAAATTCACTCGATTCTACAACGATATCAAGTTCATTACGCAAAAGGTTTTCTTAAAAACCTGTCGCAGTCCTCCGTCATTTCAGATAAGTAGTATTTAGTATTCGTGCTGCGTTTGTTGACCCTGTCAAGGCGTAGTGTGCGGTAGCTGATTAGTGCTTATCTGCAAAGCATATGATGCGATTGGATTAGGGTAGTCGTGTGGCCTTGTTGACCTTGTCAAGGGTCGTGCGGGTGGGTTTAATTCAATCGGGAAATGACGGGTTGAACTTGACTTGCGGTCTATGGTTTGTTGACCTTGTCAAGGTCATAGATCGCTTGGGGTAAAATATTATCGGGAATTTCAAGTGTTGAAATTTACAATGAGATTGCATACATTCTATGAGATAGTTGGATCCCGATACCCACTGTGAGTAAGAGTTACTCTTAGGAGAGTTTTACACATTATAATTAGCCGATCAAGTAGGTGTTTAGAAAGGTGTTAACGGAGTTATGCCCATGGGAAAACAAGGTTTATTTTAATTAGGTCCGTACGAAAGCACGAGGAACCTCCCTCAAAGTACCGACACTAGCCTGGCTGAAAGATTGGCGAACTTGTAGGGTGTAATTAATCCCGGCTAGTCTTACCTTTTAGGGTTTGAAGGAAGATTTGACTAAAACAGTGGGAGCCATCCTGATTAGATAAAATAATAACCAATCTAATCCTGCAAGAGCGCACGCAGAGTGTTTTTCTTCTCTCTCTCTCTCTCCTGGTATCGACTATGTCACTCCTTAATCAAGATAATAATATGGATGCATTGACCGAACCTGCTCATTATATTGTACAGGGGAACGTTGGTTCCGTTCTTTCTTATAATTGTTATAAGACTGAACAGGAAATAGGGGAATATCCGGATTCCCATGCCACCCAATTCGAAGAAAGTACATGTTGATGCATATTCTTTGGGTGTCCTTATTACAGAGAATTGAGAATGGGTGATATGTCTCTAAGTGTTAGAGAATGGTGCAATTGTTGCAGCCAAATCAGTTGGCAGATATCACCTTGTATTAATACATTAATTCTGAACAAATGTTATTACAAACTGAAACCGATATACAACATTACATCATGTTCTTTACTGAGTTAAAGAAGGATATAATTTTGTATTGGAGGATAATGCTGTGAACATTTTCCTGGATCAAGAGTTGATTCTATCAGGCACGTTATATAATAGCATATACGTTCTAAATCAAACCACAGTTCAAGGTATGTAGAACACACACAAGAGGAGTAGTTCATAAATGAACGAATCCTTCTTGAGGCTTTGTAGACTAGGTCATATCAATGCGACACGACCAGCTAAGTTACATAAGGATGAATATGAGAATCTGTTCGAATTTTCATCTTATGCTACTTGCTAGTCTTGTCTCAAAGATAAAATGACCAATACTCCGTTTACTAGAAATATGGTCCCATGTCTACAAATACCAAGGTTGGTTCTTTTGAGAACCAAACGGGTAGAAGTATTAAAGTCCTACAATATGATCGAGGAGGTGAATACTTGCGTATGGAGTTCCTGGAGTTTCTAAAAGGAGAATGTGATTCTCTCTCAGCTTACTCCTTCGTATACATCACAGCACAACGGTGTATCGAGGCGGAGGTATCGCACCCTATGTGATATGGCACGCTCTATGATGAGTATTGCCGAGTTACCTGTTTCCTTTTGGTGTTATGCACTTGAGAAGTTGCATACCTATTGAATGGGGTTCCATCCAAATCAGTGCCTACCACTCCATATGAGATATAGAATGGGAAGAGACCATGTCTTAAACGAGTTGAGATATGGGGTTGTCCGGCCTATGTTGAAAAGAAAAATCCGGACAAGCTCGAGGCAAGGTCAGATCTGTATAGGTTTGTTAGGATATCCCAAACATTAGTAAGGGAATATCTTCTACCACTCTGAGGAGCAAAAGGTGTTTTGTTTCTCAGCATGCCCTTTTTTTAGAAAAAGGAATTTCTTATGAAGAAATTAGTGGTCATGAGGTAGAACTGGAAGCAGTTCCAGCTAGACAATCTAACAGCTGATGATTTGATGAAACCAAAGGATTCAATAGTCTCCAACGAACCTCAGCCTCTCCGCGAATCTGGTAGGGTTCCTCGTCCACTTGAGAGATACTGCAGTCTTCTCGGTGACAGTGGGAGCAAGGAATGTATCATGAGATGATGGCCCAACTGGGTTCATGCAGTTGGAACGTCTGTTTTGATGTGATAGTCAAAGAGTTTGACTTCATCAAAATTGTAGATGAACCTTGTATATACAAGAAGGTTGTAGAGAGTAAGGTTGTCTTCCACGTATTGTACGTAGATGACATACTCTTGATAGGAAATGGTTTCCTATACTACACTCGGTCAAGCTCCTCTTATCACAAGGATTCTCAATAGAAAGATCTAGATGATACCTACTACATCTTATGGATTATGATCTATGGTGATAAATCTAAGTGGATGTGGGGAGTGTCCCAAATCCAGGTACATAAACACCATACTAAAGGGGTTTAGTCTGGAAGATTCTAAGCATGGTGGTTCGCCCCCTTACTCATGAATCACTCTCTCCAAAAATATGTCTCTCGAGACTGATTTGAAGAGAGCTCACGTGCAAGGGATAACCTATGCTTCGGCATTAGGCTCTATCAGTGTATGCGATGTTATGTACCAGACCAGATGTAGATGACTCACTAGGTGTAGTGATCAAGAATCAATCGGATCTTGGAAGAATCACTGGACAGCTGTGGAGGACATTCTTCAGTACTTGAGAAGCACTAAAAGAAAGTTCTTGGTTCCAGCTTCCAGAGTGATAAGTTCGACTGAAAGTCAGTCACAGGCATTGTCTTTACCCTCCGTGTAGGGACGGTATGTTGGAAGAGTTCCAAGCTAGATACCGTGACATACTAGACGATAAAAGCTGAATACATTGCTACCAACGATACTACCAAAGTGGCTGTCTGGACATTTCTTGTTTATGAGATGAACAAAGTTCCTACCATTGAGCGTCCAATAACTGTTATTGTGACAACAATGGAGTTGTGGCTTTGGCCTAGGAACACCTGTCCCATCAGCGTTCCAGACATATTCTGAGGCAAGTATCACCTGATCAGGGAGATTGTTGATCTCCAAGGGATCGAGGTCAGGAGAGTAGACCAGAAGGTTGACACAACGGATCCACTCACAAAGGACTTACTCCTAGAGACTTCTCTACAATGGTTGAGTATGGGATACTACAACCACTGCTATATTGTTGGGTATTGGATACTACAACAGATGGTCTTAGTACAAGTGGGAGATTGTTAGTAATATGTATGCCTTAGAGGCCATTACTGTACATGCGATGTATATTGTAGTGGATGCTTGGACATATATAGGGAGGACTTTCTTGCTCGACATGATAGTACGCTATCTGTTTGCACTTTATCTCAACATGTACACTTATTGTCTCTCTATTACATGTTGATAAAGCTCTTAGGATGAGTACTTGACTACCAGGATTAGGATGCAGATCATACTAGTGGGGACAGGGTAGTCGATAAGTACATCCTTCAAATGTTCCTAGTCGTAAGAGTACCGAGACAGGGCATCGATACTCCAGAGTAGACTAGCGTATGCGCTTCTTGACCCATATGATGTGTGATGGATGATCCCATATCCATTGGTGTTTGACATCAGAGAAGGTATGCGGATGCTCAACGGAGACTGGGTACACTGGACAGACTCGCCGAGAACTCCTAGATGGTATTATACCTATCGTCGGATAGCATTTCTCTAGTGACACTGGTACAGGTTATTCTGTAGACCCGAGATCGTCATAGAGTCTTGTATGATTCCCACTGTGCTTTGATTTCCTCCATACCATGGTCAAGAGATCGTGCAAAAATGTGGTTTTTGGGTACAGTCCCGAGTCACATGGAGGCAATGAGCGATAGGAGGGGTTTCGTCTCTCCCGGTATTGGGAGTTGATGTTGCGCTATGCTCGATTGGCCATAACAGGAAATCCCTGGCCAGGGTTGCTGAGATTTACTGGTAAGTGTTACCAGTAGTTTCTCGAACCGTTATGGACTTTGCATCGGCATGAATTATCTGGCTATTGGGGTCTGACGTTATACCACCCCCAGGCTGTTGATATGCGACATATCAGATGAAGAGACCGGACTGTACGGTAGTGTTACCGATTGGATTCGCAGGAGTACTAGCAGGCTTGCTTGTTGATCTTCTGATCGCTCAATACCCGGGTGGCCGTTACGTTTAGCAGACCGCTTGCGGCTTTTGGGTGTTTGATATGATCATCACCTACTGCCGGCGTATTGACGAGTCTTTAGAATCCTACACAGAGGTTTCCTGGTTCATGCGAAACGGAGTAGGAGCACATATGTGATATGTGCGGGACCGAGATTAATGCGAGTATGTGATACCGCATTCTATGCTCGCGATATGTGATATCGGTCGGTTATATGTGATATAGCCGGGTTATCGGATTAAGTGTTGATTCGATAAGTTGATTCATTAGATATTAGTCGGTTCTATGTAATATAGCCGGATTATTAAATCAAGAGTTGATTTAATAGTTTAATGTATAATTATATATTTGATATATTAAATTACATTAACTAATATTAGCTCACTTAAGATTTCTTTTCTCACTTTTTGATACATTGATATATATGTGATATATATTAATTGTATTCTTTTGCACAAAATATATATGTGATATATATTGTTGTGTCATGCTAGGTTACACATGCAACTTGTATGTAAGAGACTCATGCCATGCTAGGGTTTATGTTAGGGTTTCATTTATCATTAAGTAATTGCAAATTAGTGGATTAAATCATTACTAGAAGCTTGTAGAAGCTCGTGGATAAGCATTGACTAAGTCCACTCCTTTGTTTTTCTTAAGATATTTTGTGACCTAACCATTAACCCCTTACCATGGTTAACTCTCTACATGAGTTAGTACATGGTTGATATACTCACCCATGGTTGCATTAAACCATAGATGATTCATTCATTCATCCCTTGAGCTTCATCTTCTTCTTCCTCATTCAAGCTTTCTAGCTTTTGTAAAAGTGATGATAACTTATGAGAAAAATATATCTAAAGTGAGCCCACTTCCTACTTCATCATCCTATCCTATTAGCCATTAGTTTAGGGTGTTTGCTTCACTAATCTACACAATTAGTGAAGAGATAGCATGAGCTAGTGTCTCCTCGACGTAGATCATCTTCGGCCTCAAAGACTTCGAAGCAAGCTTGTTCGTTTCTTTATGGGATCCTCTCTAGAGTCCGGAAGTTCGTGATCGCAGCGAAATAACTACTACACGGAGCTATTGAAGTGAAGGACCGGTCTACAAATGTTGTATTCCTTGTTCACTTAGACATAAAGAGTTTACATATCTTGTTTCACCCTAATTCTCTAGTTCGATTACTTAGCGGGTTGGTTTAGCACCCCAAAATTTCAAAGTAGCATGATTGATGCTTGCCAAAACCTTGCTAAGGTGCTAAGCTAACCCTACACATGAGCCATGGGCTTTACAAAAATTTGGCTTTATGCCCATTTTTCTTACATTCATGCATAATAAATTACATCAAAATTATTTATTACATGATTTCATTTTGGCATGGGGGAGGTCGGCCGCTTCATGTTCGGGCTCGACTTGGGCATGGGCCCACTTGGCCTAGCTTGGGCCCACCTGGCTTAGAGTTGACTTTGACTTTGACTTGTTCAACTGGGGTGTAATTTTTGACCCCAACAGTAATAAAAGTTCTATATCGATTAAGTCCGGAAGGATTGAAAGAAATTCGTATCCAGTTAGACGAGCTCCTGAAGAAAGGTTGGATCAGATCCAGTACCTCAAGTTGGGGATCACCAGCGTTACTGTTGGTGTTCGGTGCTTGCGCTGCGAAAGCCGTGGCTGAGGCGGAAGCGATAACAAAAATTTTACACGAGCACCAAACACGCATAACCCAGGATATGATCTATACACTTAAACTAGCAAACTAAAACATGCAACGGGTATGAAATTGCAACCTTCGTTGCGTGTCCGTCCAATTATGGAAGACCCCTCCAAGCTCGTAGCCACCGGGATCGCGCTTGAAAGTCGGTCACCCTCGCCGAAGAAGATCCACCCGAGGGAAACCGAAAAAAATCCAACCGACGATCCAAATTTGCTAAGGATGGATGATGGGTGATGTAGGAATTTTTCCACTAAATTTTTCCTCTCTAAACCATGCTCACTAAAGAGCAAGAAGAAGAAGGAAAGAGAGGTGAGGAGAGAGTGGTGAAAATGGCTAAATCTCTCATCCATGAAGTATGAACTCTAGAATGTGGAATAAAACCTCAAGTGTAGAAAAAGGAAATAGCTTTTCATTTTTACAACCATGGTGCAAATAGTGCAACCAAATCAAATCATCATTTAATGCCAAAGCCATTCCTTTCTACATATCGCAACCATGCTTCATGCCACCACCTTTTCCACCTCATTTCCATTTATTTTTCTAAATAGAAAAATAAATATGAGGTGTCATTCTTCTAGAAGCATTCCCATATAAATACGGAATACTTCACCCGATATACGTATCGCTATATATACGCGTATCCGTATAAAAATACTGATAGCACCAAAGAGAGAAAATAAATTGTGAACAATAATACTAATATATATATATATATATCAATATATATATATATATATATATATATATATAAATTATTAAATCAAAACTTGATTTAATAATCCGGCTTAATCCTAAGCCGGCTAGTATTATCAACCGTCCGATCAAAGTCCGTGTATCCCGTACACGTATTTAATCAGACCTCTACACATACCATCGCTCCTACATCTATCGCCTGAACCGAGAAAACCCTCTATGTGGGACTCTAAAGACTCGACAATACGCTGGCAGTGGGTTTAACCACAAGCACGTCAGCGGCACTAGCTGTACGTAACGGCTACCCAAGTACTTGCCGAAAGGGGGGTCGACAATCAAGTACGTCCTTACCCTACTGAGTCTGAATGTGACAATCTTCATACAGTCTGGTCTCTTCATCAAAGAGTACCGCATATCGGGTCAGAGTCCTACTAACCCGATAAGTCGTGTCTGAGTCATCATCACCAACAGAGATACTACTGATCAACTATCAGTAAATCTCATTCACCGTGGCCACAGATTTCTAGTGATAGCCAACTGAACACGGCGCGACATCGACTCCTAATACCAGGAGAGATGAATCCCTGACAATCTACCACTACCTTCATGTGGATTGGGACTATACCCAACTAAAACCTGTTTGCACGACTCCTTTGAGCCATGGTAGGCTAGTTATCAAATTACAGTGGGAACTCACACGAGACAAATGAAGGTTTCAGGTCAAAGTACTAACCTGTACTCATGCCACCTGAGAACTTCCATCCGTCGATAGATATAATACCATCTAGAAGTTCTCGGCAAGTCCGTCCGGTGTACTCACCTCCAGTGAGCTCCTGTATACTATCTCAGGTGACACAACACCAATGGCTTATAAGACCGGCCACCGCCCATCGTCGAGGTCTAGAAACGTATACACTAGTCTACTCCGGAATATCGATGTCCAGTCTCGATACTCCCACGACTAAGGATATTTAAGGATGTGCTTATGGACAACCCAGCTTTCACATATATGATCGCCATCATAATGCTGGTTGTCAAGCAACAATCCTACAGGCTTCATCAATGATGAAGACAAACCAGATAGCATATTATCATCTCGAGTAAGAGTGTTATACCTGTATAGGTCCTCGTTCAATTATCATAATTGCCTATTTGCAATCACTATAATTGACTTGAGGCCACTATACCCAACAATCTCCCACTTGCACTTAAGGCCAATTATTGCGGTATCGTGTACCCACAGCTCGTGTACTACCGAATACCCAACTTCTCTATTAATCATTTCACAAACTATGTTTGTGAAATTTAATGTGTTCGAGAAATAGCCTCAGTGAGTGGATCTGCTACAATGTTCCAACTTCATCTCTCTATTTCTCAACCTTGCGGAGATCAACAATCTTCTAAACTGAGCGATATCCCACCTCAAGAATTTGTCTGGATACTTGATAGGACCAAGTTCATAAATAAACAACTCCATCCAACAAACTTCTTGGGCTGTATCCTCTGTCGAGTCATAACCAGCATCCTGCACCATGATTACCTCAGTATCCCTATTGAAAAACTTTCTAATATACTAATCCTTAGAAGAGGCTAAACTTAAAACTCTGACAGCATCTATGTCATCCAGGTCATCTTGGAAGCCTAAACCGATAACAGCCTCCCAAAGGAGGCTACCGTTATCTTGTACCAAGAACAACCTCTTATGTTCTTTACTGCGTCCTAATATTTCTCCAGGATTGGATTAATATCTGCTTGCTACAGCAAGTGTATAAGCAATATCTAGTGTTGTATAAGGCATTGTATGATTGACTCAATTGCCTAAGCAAATGATATGTCATTCATGCCAGTCCCTCTCCTCATCAGTCTAGAAGACATCCCTTTTAAAGAGGGTGACTCCATCACCTGCGGGTACACCACCACGCCAGGAGTCATCCATTCTAAAATATTTTTAGAATGCTTTCCATGTACCCGATTGGGAAACTTCCCAAATCTAGATCTAAAAACAGAATCCCTGATACATTATCCATCTGGTTTTGTACAAGACATTGTATGATTGACTCAATTGCCTAAGCAAATGATATGTCATTCATGCCAGTCTCTTTCCTTATTAATCTAGAAGACATCTCTTTTAGAGAGGGTGACTCTATCACCTGCGGGTATACCACCACTCCAGGAGTTGTCCATTCTAAAATACTTTTAGAATGCTTTCCAAGCAACCGATTGGGAAACTTCCCAAATCTAGATCTAAAACCAGAATTCTTGATACATTATCCATCTGGTTTTGTACAATACATTGCATGATTGACTCAATTGCCTAAGCAAATGATATGTCATTCATGCTAGTCTCTCTCTTCATCAGTCTAGAAGACATCTCTTTAGAGAGGGTGACTCTATCACTTGCGGGTACATCACCACGTCAGGAGTCGTCCATTCTAAAATACTTTTAGAATGCTATCTAAGTACCTGATTGGGGAACTTCCCAAATCTAGATCTAGTCACCAGAATTCCTGATATACTATCCATATCCAACGTGGAGAAAACACTATGTGACAACCAAAGTTTGACCGATTGTAGTATAGGAATATCACTTTCTATTTGGAGTATGTCATCTAAATCCAAGACAGTACTCCCTATATCCTTCTTATTAGGTTCATCTATTGTTTTGATGAAGTCAATCACCTTGACTGTTACATCAAAACAGATGATCCGTCTCTGCTATCCATTCTTCAGTCTACGAATAGACATAAGCAACTTGCACACCTTCCGTTGCTCCTACTGACTATGATAACCCTCTGGCAGAGTCATATACAAGTGCACTTCCAAATTCCCATTTGGAAAGGCGTTATAGTCATCCACCTGCCAGATATTATAGCCATAAACCACATCAGAGCCAAATCATATCCATATGGACTTCAGCGTAGATACTGAAATAAAAATCACATCAAAATCCACAACGGGTATTTGATGAAAACTCTTTACAGCAAGTCTAGCCTTATTAGGTGAGTATCTTTCCACCTGTACAGATCCCAAAAGATCTACTTGCTCTTAATGGGCTTCACCCCTTCAGGAGCACCCAGTAAAGTCTAAAATCCATAATTTACTGAAGTGCGTGGAGTCCATCTTGGATATGAAGTATCTGGTCACCTGGAAATTACCACTTCCTATGACCTGCCGATTACAAGTAGGGGGAATAGCAGTGCCAAGTCATATCCGTATGGACTTCAGCATAGACACTGAAGTAAAAATCTCATCACAATCCACAACGGATATTTGATGAAAACTATTTACAACAAGTCTAGCCTTATTAGGTTAATACCTTTCCACCTGCACAGATCTCGAAAGATCTACTTGCTCTTAATGAGTTTTACCCCTTCAGGAGCACCCAGCAAAGTCTAAAATCCATGATTTGCTGAAGTGCGTGGAGTCCATTTTGGATATGAAGTATCTGGTCACATGGAAGTTACCACTTCCTATGACTTACTGATAACTAGTAGGGCCACCATCATCATGATGCTGACCTCCTTTTCACCGTCCATGAGAAAACCAAAGTATCTCTCTGGTGTCTGAGGTTACCTACTAAAATCTGCGAAGTGGTTAATGGTTTGTCAAGTCCAATTGAATTCTTAGGTTCTACTAAATTTTTGGTAACTGTTTGTGGTTCTGGTATCAATTCCAATTCTACAATACTCCCACTAGTTTCTTTTGCAAAAATATTCCTTTATAAAATGGTGGTGAGTCAAGAACAATGTAACTATTGATCTTGAAAATGATAGAGACAAAATCCTAGTGAATGCTTGGGATAATCCACAAACCGCCATTACCGAAGCGTGCCTTGAGTTTGTCCAGATTCTGCTTTTAAACAGAAAACAGATAAGTCTATATCTCAACAACCTCAAGATATGTAACCATTCTATGTCTAAATAGAATCAAGGCACTAAATTAGATGGAACCAGATTCAAAAGTCATGCAGCTATTTCCAGTGCATACCCCAAATGGAAAAAGGCAATACAACACTACTCATCAAAGAGTGTAGCCATGGATGAGCAACCTGCGAGAGAATCAAGTTCTCAATATTACTATGACGGAATACTTAGCATAAGTATCTATATCTTCAATCATCTCGAAGAATCCTGATATTTCCAACGTATGGTTCTCTACTTTATTCTTATACCTACAAACTTCTCACAATCTTTGGACCTTGCATTATAACGAATGCGTGTCTAAAACCAGAGAACTCATAGGTAAACCTGAATGAAGTAAGAGTACTAACCCTTGTCTCGGAGGACACTGGACAACATACATTTTCATGTATAAGTCTCAAGAGTATACTAACTCAAATTCTGTGTTTTGTTAATTGAAAACTGTATCTTGGTTAAGAATATCTTACACCGTTATTCAATGCACCTTATCTTATCCTCAACTGATAAAGGTAAATGTTTAAAACACAATCTTCAAAATGTATATCTCACTTTATAAAATAAAGGTGCATATATTTCATTTTAAAATTTGGTGCATAACAACGGTTATTCGAGACCAAATATTTGTCGTTAAGCAAAGACGGGCGATTTAATCCAATATCATCAATTGCAACGAATTCCGATATTGAGGATCAAATCGCCCATTTCCCAATATTCTACTCCTACTTAGCATCTATAACACCATACCGATGTGAGATTCTAATCCAGTAAATACATACCTTGGAGTTAGAATCAATTGGGAAAACAGTTCTCATTTACAAATACACAGAAAATTTGAAACACGAAAATGTTTCATAGGGATGGCCAGGTATTCCTAGTATTGCCTTTTCCATTATCCAGATTCATGACAGTAGTAGCAACTTCATTTTCCCTCACTTCAATCCTTTTATATGTCTCTACATCTTACCTTCTGCACACCGCACTTAAGCTGATTGATTTTCTTCCTTCCTTACCTTTCAGCACTAGCCTAAGGTTTGGAAGAAAACTATCCAATAAGTGTAATATGTGTTCTCTCCTAGTACAAGGAGCTCTCGCAACCTGAGAGAAGGTAAAGGGAAGAGACAACCGAATAATCATATTCAATTTCTCCAGAACCTGTGACCATCCTCGACTTAAGTAACTTCTTCGAGTTCGTATTTAACTATACGATGGTCATTCCAAGTGATATGGATCATCGTAGTGATACAAAGTTTTCTGAAGAAATGCAAAGGGTAAAGTAGGAGTGGCAGGGATATGTGTGACTTTGTCGTGAATCATGACAATCCGAAGCCCAAGGGTGTAAGAAGGTTTGGTTAACTTGGTTCATGAGTATTTAAGGTAAGTCACAGGTCTCTGTACCAGAGAGAGAGAAAAGAAACGCTCAGTGTGCACTCCATCAAGATTAGATTGGTTATCCCCTTATCTAATCAGGATGGCTCCCACTGTTTTTCTCGAATTCTTATTCAAACTCTAAAAGGAGAACTAGTCGGGATCATATACACTTTAAAAGTTCGCTAACCGTTCAGCCAGGCCAGTGTTGGTACTCCGAGGGAGGTCTCCCATGCTTTTGCACGGACCCAATTAATAATCTCATTTCCGCAGAGGCGTAATGCCACGCCCCGCTTCCCAGTATACGGGCAGAGGACGCGACGAGGCCGCTACGTATTTACTCTGAAGTAAACACGCTAAGCGTATCTAAGAAATATAAGTAAAATGCACAAGAGACAATATCAATGGATATAATTGAACAACAACTTTATTTATTAACATTCTTTTTACAATACATCTGAAAAGTAAATACATGGAAAGAAAAGCAATGCCTAAACAGTGGCATAACAGAAATGGAAAATATAGAATGTAAATGTGTACAAGGAATCTAAAGCTCTGGGTCGAGAGCTAGCTGGTCCAAATCCTCGCTGGTGGGCTCGATCTCCAGTGAGTCCGAATCACCTGACGACATTCCAAAGAAGAAGAAAGAGAATGTCTTCAGCGAACAAATCGTGCGGTAAGTCCCGTAAATAGACAAGAATGGAATAGACATAATAGAGAGTATATTGTTATAATGTTGTATTTAGTGTTAACGCTGTTGTTTGTAGCTTGGTACAGAAGAATGCCAGTGTATACGAGAAGAGTCCCACTATTCCGGAGACTAAGGTATACGGAGCACAAGGAACCATTCAGCCACGGTACAACGGCAATTGAATTCAGGTTAGGTGTATTATGGTTACAGTCTCGTGCCACATCTAACACCTTCCGTACCAGTCTACCCTTTATAAATCCCGCGATGTCTTGATTGTATTGTTTGAATTGTATATTTTATATAGATGGATGACTTGCCGAAACCATGATATCAGTAAATAGATGTAACTGGAGAATTATGTAGATGGATGTATATCCATGGTTCGGTTCGGTCAATATAGATTGAATAGATTTAACAGATTGAATATATAGATTCATATTGAATTGTAGTTTACACTTGAATCATATTCAAGTCAGATTTATTATATTGAGACTCAGTCCGAGTCAGACAATTAGAAAAGAAATTGAATACTGAATTATGTTTTGGTGCTATCGGTAACTGCTGCACATGGACAACAGGATTTGTGTCTTTTTCAAAGACAATTACCGTGTTGATAACACCGTTTGTTAAGTTTTCTACCTTAAATAGGCAAGCACCCATATCTCCGGCTCCTTGAGGCTCAAGAGACTGGTCCCGCTTAAACCTATATTTACCAGGGTCCTTATTGTAATTTAGTATAACTTGAGGGGTTTTTTTTATGTAAAATAGTTTTATTATATTTTCAAAATACACCTCAAGTATTTTATTATCGTCTTTAGAGTTTTCATGGATGTATATTTTATCAATGTGACATTTCTAGTGAATAAAACTTAATTTCATAATATATGGTATTTATTTGTAATATTGGATTTGTATGGTATTTTCTTGTAAATGAGATGTTTTCATGAATTTTGGAAATGTGGAATATTATAAATATTAAAAATTGATATTTTGATATTAATTACATATATATTTATTTATAAAAAATATAAGTTTTATTTATAATAGAAATCACATTTTTCTAAAGGAAAATGTATTAAAATCTTTCAAGATCGTATGCTCATTGCGGAGGTCTGCATCTCACTCTACTAAGCCTGAGGATGTGCGATAATCCGCACCATCCCGAACGGGTTTCCCAAAATGGGTCGTAGAGGCGCAATTGCAAAGATATGTTAAAATACACTTCTTGTAGAAAAATGTTTTATAAGTTGACGGTAGTTATATGTAAAGTCGTGTTTTCCCAAATCTATGTTCTCAAAATCCGTCATGCTATGTTAGATATGAGTGTTATGAAGAGGTAGGTCATTACCTCGTAAGCTATCTATAGGTATAACAAGGAATTAAGATGGTTTATGTCGAAACTAAACTATATGGTATTTTCTGAAAAAGTATAAGAAAAGTTACAAAAATGATTAGTTTGATGTGCAACTTATTTATTAAGTTTGTTAATGTTTAATGAACAATATGTGATGATATGAAGGTATCTTGATTAAGAAAAATTATAGTTTTTAAAGAAAACTGAATCGGAAGTCGGACTAACTCCGCTTCCGTCGGGTTTTAGTTTTGAATATTTTTAGAATAGAGAAAAGAGGAAGAAGTAGGGAATTACTTGTTGATTGGCTAAAGGAGAGAAAGAGGAAGAGGTGGGATTTTCCGGTGTGTCGTTTCGTCGTCGGAAATTTCTTGAGTTGTGGTCGGAAACTCCTTGAGTTGTCGCCGGAAGTTCGTCGAAGTTTCGCCCTTTGCTAACTCCACTTGCAAACAAAAGGATCTTGGAATTTTCTTGAGAGTTTTTATAGGAAATTTCAGTGTGAAGGGGTGTAAAAATAGAGTGGGTATTTATAGGTAAAATTAGGGTTAGGGTGTGATAAAAAAATGCATTTAAATTTGATTTAAAAAGGATTAAAAGGGGGTATTTTAATTCTCTGGTTAATTACAGAGAATTTAAACAGTGTAGGGGGAGTGAGGTAGGCCAAAGGGTGCAGGGGGTTAAGGAAAATTAGGGTTCGGACCGAGTTGGACCGGCGACGCCGGCCGAGTCAACGAGTTTGTCGGTCCGAGTCGGGGCTCGTCTTGATGCCACGTGCCCCTGACGCTTGGTCTAGCCTCGTGGACACGTTTGTTTATTCTGTAACTTACCCTATTACGTGTAGTGCACGTGTAGACTCTTGGGCTTCTAAAATATTAAAAGAATTTTAAATAAAAAGAATGTGTGGCTGATGGGATTTGAACTCTGGTGCTTTGGTTCAGCAGTGCAAGGTCTTACCAATGAGCTACAAGCTCTTTCTTGCTATTCAAAAGTAAGTCAAAATCTTATAGTACTCACAGGAATTGTAAATACCCCAAGTATACATTAATTTTAAATGAATTTTATGTACACTAAAATTGGAGTTGTTACAGTCTACCTTCCTTACAAAAATTTCGTTCTCGAAATTTACAATTTATTTTAAGGACTAGTTTACAAATAAGTGAGGATATCTTGCATGCATCTCATCTTCCTTTTCCCATGTCGATTCTCCTGGAGTGTCTTTTCTCCACATCACTCGAACTAAGTTGACTTCCTTGTTCCGAAGTGACTTCACTTTCATGTCCAGGATCTAAACAGGTTGTTGCTCATAAGATAAGTCGGGATGTACAGTGAGCTCGGAATGATCGAGAATATGGCTGGGGTCACTCATATACCTTCTGAGTTGGGATATGTGGAATACATTGTGCACTCCTTCCAATGAAGGTGGAAGTGACAAGTGATAAGCCACTTCACCGACTCGTTCGAATATGTCGAACGGTCCAATGTTCCTTGGACTGAGCTTACCCCATCTTCCAAATCGGATCACTCCACGGTTCGGAAATATCTTCAGAAATACATGATCTCCTGGTTGAAACTCCAAATGACGGTGCTTTGCATCAGCCCAGTGCTTCTGTCGATCTTGGGCTATGCGCATTCTTTCCCTGATAGTACGAACCACATCAACAGTTGCTACTATCATCTCAGGTCCAAGAAGTTCCCTATCACCGATGTCGTTCCAACTTAATGGCGATCGACACTTCCTTCCATAAAGTGCTGCAAAAGGTGCTATTCCGATGCTTGCTTGGTAGCTGTTGTTGTATGAAAACTCCACAAGATGTAGGTGATCTTCCCACGATCCTCCGAAGTCTAACATACACGCTCTGAGCATATCCTCCAAGATCTGAATTATTCGTTCAGACTGGCCATCTATTTATGGATGATAAGTTGTGCCGAAGTTCAGAATTGTTCCCAAGCTCGCTTGCAAACTTTGCCAAAACTGCGATCGAAATCTAGTGTCACGATCGGAGACAATGCAGACCGGTACTCCATGAAGTCTCACAATTTCTTCCATGTACTTCTTTGCTAATGTCTCAGTAGATTGGCCAATTCGAAATGGGATGAAATGAGCCGACTTTGTGAGTCGATCCACGATAACCCATACCATATCGTTACCTTTTGTGCCGCGAGGGAGTGCAGTCACAAAATCCATTTTGATGTGTTGCCACTTCCATTCTGGGATAGGTAACGGTTGAAGTAATCCAGCCGTCCTGTGATGTTCAGCCTTTACTTGCTGACACACCAAGAATTTAGCGACGCTTCTGGCTACTTCACTCTTCATTCCATGCCACCAGTAATTTTGACGCAGATCTTTGTACATCTTTGTGCCTCCAGGGTGTACTGAGTAGGGAGAGCTGTGAGTTTCTTTCATTAACTCTTCCTGAACAGAACCTTTTGGTACACACAATCTGCTGCCGTATCTCAAAGATCCGTCTTCATGAATAATGAAGTCTGTTCTGAGTCCATTCTCTACTTGTTCCCTGATCTTTTGCAACTTGGCATCACTTGCTTGAGCTGCTTTGATCTGACTGACAATGGTAGATTGAACTTGTAAATTCATCAAGCTTGAAGCGTTACCTGGCATGACTACTTCAATCTCCATCTGATGCAAATCTTGTTGAAGCTTCCACTGGGCGGGGAGATTCATCGATAATGGTGGGCGACTAAGGGCATCGGTACTACATTCACCTTTCCCGGGTGATATTGCAGGTTGATGTCAAAGTCCGCCACCAATTCTAACCATCTTCTCTGCCGCATATTAAGCTCCTTCTGAGTAAATACATATTTCAGACTCTTGTGATCTGTGTATATGTTCACTCGTTCACTAAGAAGATAATGGTGCAAAATCTTAAAAGCAAAGATAACGGCTTCCAATTTCAAATCATGCGTCGGATAATTGCGCTCATGAATCTTCAGTTGTCTTGAAACATAAGCCACAACTTTACCGTGCTGATGTACAACACATCCTAATCCCTTACCGGATGCATCATAATGCACTTCGAAACCTCCAGATTGGTCCCGTATAACGAGAATAGGCGCTGATGTCAACTTTGACTTGAGTTCTACGAAAACTTGTTTGCATGCTTCTGACCATACGAATTCTTCATCTTTACATGTGAGCTTGGTCAGGGGTGTTGCTATCTTAGAAAAGCCTTCAATGAACCTTCTGTAATATCCAGCTAGACCAAAGAAACTTCGAATTTCCTTCACTGACTTTGGTGTTGGCCATTCGCTTACTGCTGAAATTTTCGCTGGATCCACAGAGATTACGTCGCCTGATACAATATGTCCAAGGAAACCAACTTGATTTAGCCAGAATTCGCATTTGCTATACTTAGCATAGAGCTGATGTTGTTGTAGAGTTTCCAGGACAATTCGTAGGTGCTCGGCATGTTCTTTCCGACTCTTGGAATACACCAGGATGTCGTCGATAAAGATGACAACAAACCGGTCTAGGTACTCCCGGAAAACTTGATTCATCAGGTTCATGAATATTGCTGGTGCGTTGGTCACTCCAAATGGCATCACAAGAAATTCGTAATCACCATAGCGAGTTCTGAATGTCGTTTTATGGATATCAGATTCCTTGACCTTCACCTGATGATAACCCGAACGAAGATCTAACTTGGAGAAAACACAAGATCCGCTTAGCTGATCAAACAGATCGTCGATGCGCGAGAGTGGATACTTGTTCTTTATTGTTACTTCGTTCAAGGCTCTATATTCGATGCACATTCTGTATGAACCTTCCTTCTTCTTCACAAGTAGAACTGGAGATCCCCAACTTGAAGCGCTAGGACGAATCCATCCTTTCGCCAATAATTCATCCAACTGAGTTCGGACCTCCTTCAAACCTTCCAGACTTAGTCGATACGGTGCTTTGATTACCGGTTGTGCTCCTGGTACTAAATCAATGTTGAATTCAAGAGCTCGATCGGGAGGCAAACCTGATATATTGTCAGGAAACACATCGTCGAACTCTCGAACCACTTCTGGCTTTGATCCTTCCGCCGCTTGAATTGCCGCAATCACTGCCTTCTTTGGTTTCGCCTTGTAAGTACTTGGCTCCAGGGTACGGTCTCCACTTTTGAAATAGAAAACCGAATGCTCTGGAATCTCGAATACTACGCTCCTTTGACGACAGTCAATGGTAGCATAAAATGTTCCGAGCCAATCCATACCTAGAACCACATCGAAGTTCGGTATGTCCATCACCTTGAAGTCAGCATAGAGTTCTCTGCTGCAGACGACTACTGGACACAAGCTGTATCCCATTGTTGCCTTTAGAACGCCGTTCCCTAAATTGACATTCCAACTGGATACGAGCGGTGTGACTGGAATCGCATGTGTTCGGACGAACCGTTGCGACATAAAGCAATGAGATGCTCCAGTATCGAATAGTGCTAGTGCAGGAAGTGATGCTACTAAGATTGTACCTATGTTATGTGGGATAGATTTTAGGTATAGAGAAAAATATGTAGGTAGGTGTTAAGACTGAAAGAAAAGCTTGAGAAGAAAGAGTTACCAGTGATGACTTGGCCAGTGGCCTGAGCTTCTTCCACGGTCATCATGAAAGCCTGTTGCCGTGGTACATTCCTCCTGGCCAGAGGAGCATTCCTCTGAACATTCCTTTGACCTTGATGGAACTGACGAGGAGGAGGTGCAGTCAGTGGTCCTCTAGGTGGTGGAGCAGGGAGAGCGAGTCTTGGAGCAGGTGCCTGAGGGCTGGTCTCTGCTGGTAAGTGATTACTTTCCTGGGTGCAGCACTTGGGTTGTGTCTTCGGGGACAAGACCCAATGTCATGAGTAGCTAAGCCGCAGATTAAGCAAAGACAGTTGGCTCGCCGGCAGTCTTTCGCCAAATGTCCATCTCTCCTGCAGTAGGTACAAAAGGCTGGGTTGGGCCGGTTGATTGGTACTCCCGGTCTCCTGGGCACAAATAGTGGCCTTGAAGAGGCTCCTCCTGCCATCTGGTTGGCAGGGCGCTTCATTCCGGCAGACTGAGATCTGCCCCTCATCTTTACCACTGCCTTATAACGGCGGGAAGCTTTCAGAGTCGATTCATGAGTCGGGAAATCTCCTGTGGCTACTGCAGCCTGGATCTCCGAATCTAACCCTTGTTGAAATCGACGGGCTCTGATCTCATCCGTCGGTATCAGGTGTGCTGCAAATCTGCTAAAGTATTGTGTTAGCTGTGTAGTATGTGATTTATTGAAAAATCGAATTATTCAGACATATCTTACCGACTGAGCATGGTGAACTCAGTATCGTATTCATCCACTGATTTGGTCCACATCGAACCCTGTTGTAAGTGGATGAACTGTTGTTCCATGTCGAACCTGGCAGTCTCTGGGAAGTATTTTGCGTCGAACATGTCGCGGAAAGTCTTCCATTCGATTGGTTGATCAAGACGGCTTTCTTCCGCCTTCCACCAGACCCGTGCATTGTCTGTGAGCTGCAGCTTCGCAACTCGGACCCAAGCTATATCTGGCACTTGTGCCGCTGTCAGATCATCTTCAATGCTTTGCGCCCATTCCTCAGCTTCTAGAGGGCTCTCTTTTCCTGCGAACTGCTTGGGGTGCAAGGCCCTGAATTGCTTCACCCCAGGTGCTTCTGCCTCTGGTCGGTTCATCAGGATAGCAGTCCACTGCTGCTGTCCTTTCAGGAGGCTGCGGATTGCCTCAAGCAAAACCGTCTGCTCGTTGATCGGAGCAGCGACGGCAGGTGTGAGCCGTAGTGGTAGGGGAGTGTTTTTGACATTCGTGCTGGTGTTGTTTGGGGAATCCATAACCTTGAAAGAAAATTTTGGGTTAGGACAGATTCAAAGTATATGAAATGATAAGATTCAAGAAGTATGAATTGTAAAGAATGTTTTTAGTTCCTGGTTCTTGTGTTATATTGCTTAGGTTGTCCACGCAGAGCTGAACTGCATAATAGGGTTCCATACAGCTCTGACCTGCATGGGCCACCAACAAAACCTATCACTTTTAACACCTTCCGTACCAGTCTGCCCCTTATAAACCCCGCGATGTCTTGATTGTATTGTTTATATTGTTTGAATTGTATATTGTATATAGATGGATGACTTGCCGAAACCATGATATCAGTAAATGGATGTAACTGGAGAATCATGTAGATGGATGTATATCCATGGTTTGGTTCAGTCAATATAGATTGAATAGATTTAACAGATTGAATATATAGATTCATATTGAATTGTAGTTTATACTTGAATCATATTCAAGTCAGATTTATTATATCGAGACTCAGTCCGAGTCAAACAATTAGAAAAGAAATTAAATCCTGAATTATGTTTTGGTGCTATCGGTAACTGCTGCGCATGGACAGCAGGATTTGTGTCTTTTTCAAAGACAATTACCGTGTTGATAACACCGTTTGTTAAGTTTTCTACCTTAAATAGGCAAGCACCCATATCTCCGGCTCCCTGAGGCTCAAGAGACTGGTCCCGCTTAAACCTATATTTACCAGGGTCCTTATTGTAATTTAGTATAACTTGAGGGGTTTTTTTTTATGTAAAATAGTTTTATTATATTTTCAAAATACACCTCAAGTATTTTATTATCGTCTTTAGAGTTTTCATGGATGTATATTTTATCAATGTGACATTTCTAGTGAATAAAACCTAATTTCATAATATATGGTATTTATTTGTAATATTGGATTTGTATGGTATTTTCTTGTAAATGAGATGTTTTCATGAATTTTGGAAATGTGAAATATTATAAATATTAAAAATTGATATTTTGATATTAATTACATATATATTTATTTATAAAAAAATATAAGTTTTATTTATAATAGAAATCACATTTTTCTAAAGGAAAATGTATTAAAATCTTTCGAGATCGTATGCTCATTGCGGAGGTCTGCATCTCACTCTACTAAGCCTGAGGATGTGCGATAATCCGCACCATCCCGAAAGAGTTTCCCAAAATGGGTTGTAGAGGCGCAATTGCAAAGATATGTTAAAATACACTTCTTGTAGAAAAAGGTTTTATAAGTTGACGGTAGTTATATGTAAAGTCGTGTTTTCCCAAATCTATGTTCTCAAAATCCATCATGCTATGTTAGATATGAGTGTTGTGAGGATGTAGGTCATTATCTCGTGAGCTATCTATAGGTATAATAAGGAATTATGATGGTTTATGTCGAAACTAAACTATAAGGTATTTTTCTGAAAAAGTATAATAAAAGTTACAAAAATGATTAGTTTGATGTGCAACTTGTTTTATTAAGTTTGTTAATATTTAATGAACAATATGTGATGATATGAAGGTATCTTGATTAAGAAAAATTATTGTTTTTACAGAAAACCGAATCGGAAGTCGGACTAACTCCGCTTCCGTCGGGTTTTAGTTTTGAATGTTTTTAGAATAGAGAAAAGAGGAAGAAGTAGGGAATTACTTGTTGATTTGCTAGAGGAGAGAAAGAGGAAGAGGTGGGAGTTGTCGGTGCGTCATTTCGTCGTCGGAAACTCCTTGAGTTGTCGCCGGAAGTTCGTCAGAGCTTCGCCCTTTGCTAACTCCACTTGCACACAAAAGGATCTTGGAATTTTCTTGTGAGTTTTTTTAGGAAATTTCAGTGTGAAGGGGTGTAAAAATAGAGTGGGTATTTATAGGGAAAATAAGGGTTAGGGTGTGATAAAAAAATGCATTTAAATTTTCATTAAAATGGATTAAAATGGGGTATTTTAATTCTCTGGTTAATTGCAGAGAATTTAAACAGTGTAGGGGGTGGGGTAGGACAAAGTGTGCAGGGGGTTAAGGAAAATTAGGGTTCGGACCAAGTTGGACCGGCGACGCCGGCCGAGTCAACGAGTTCGCCGGCCCGAGTCAGGGCTCGTCTTGATGCCACGTGACCCTGACGCTTGGTCTAGCCTCGTGGACACGTTTTTTTTTATTATGTAACTTACCCTATTACGTGTAGTGGATTTGTAGACTCTTGGGCTTCTAAAAGATTGAAAGAATTTTAAATAAAAAGAATGTGTGGCTGATGGGATTTGAACTCTCGTGCTTTGGTTCAGCAGTGCAAGGTCTTACCAATAAGCTACAAGCTCTTTCTTGCTGTTCAAAAGTAAGTCAAAATCTTATAGTACTCACAGGAATTGTAAATACCCCAAGTATACATTAACTTTAAATGAATTTTATGTACACTAAAATTGGAGTTGTTACACGTAATCTCGTTAACACTTTCTAATCACCTAATAGGTTAGCTAATTGTGATGTGAAAAAACTCCCGAGAAGTAATACAAACTCATCAGTAGGAATCGAGACCCAACTATTATCATGTGATAACTTTGATTGAAGCCGACCAAAATTACCACACTCCAGAAAGTATGCACAAACTTGGTAAGTTTCCTGTATATTTGAAACTCCCAATATGGGTTTTGCCCCTAGCGTCATATGGTCTTGATAGAGACCAACGTACCATAAATTGCAAGTCAAGTTCAACCCGTCATTGTCCTGAATTAACTTAGACCCACCGGCATAAGCCTTTGGTAGAGACCAACGTGGCTATGCGACTGTCCTAACTAATCGCATCAAAATGCAACAGATAAGTAACATTTAACTACCTTATATTATTCCTTGATAGAGACCAACGTACATAGCACGAATACTATGTGCTACTTATCTAAAATGACGAAAGGCTACGATTGGTTTTTGGCAAAAAACCTTTAACGTAATGAACTTGATATCGTTGAAGGAACTCGAGTGGCTTTGAAATAGAGTGGTTTAAGCTCCGCTTTTTAAAACCAGTAACATAAACCTTTGCTTAAGAGCGAACTCCTAATGAAGGGATCAAGGCTCTTCCATCATAGAATGAGGTGTGGGATATTCCTAACTGAATACCTCTATGCAAAGTAAAAGAATACGACTATGAGTTTTGAAGAAAACCGAGTAGTTTTAAAATTGGTTCCGACGATAACATTTAGGTTTATTTTCCTTGCATTATTCATATAACGCGTTCCCATCATTTTAAGTTTCCAAGCCACGAAAGAAACAACCAAAATAGCATGCTTTTATATACCATTCGTATTTTCCACGGGGCCCCGTCATGCACCGTTAGGTTACTTAACTAACGGCAGAGCGGGGGAAGGACTAGCGTGTATGCAAAACATATAGAAGCATCTACTAAATATATATAATTTATATCAACATCGCAGGCAGATAATATTCATCATATGCAGATAAAAATCATCACAGGTATGCGAACAACAATATGGAACAACGGATAAACTAGGATCCCCACGTTTCTTTTGAGCCGTAAATGAGACGCGACGTTCTCCGGTCGTGTGGATAGCCAGTGCAATGAAGAACCTAGACCCCTACGAGTGCGGCAAGTTACCCGCCAATCTCGGAAGTGAGGCAACCCCAATCAATAAAGTAAATGGGCCACCCAACACTTCACAGAATCCGGTAACTTGAGCACCCCTCCGTGGGTCAACCTATACCCCTACAAGTGCGGTGAATAGCCCGCCAATTCTAGAGTAAAGCCCTCCGGTCTCAACGCCATGAGATACGGGCCAGTTGCCATTTAGAACCCGGCTATTCGAGTACTCCTTCGTGGTTCTAGAACAGAAAAGAAAATATATATACAACGGTGACATCGACCTCAACCCGGTCGTGCCCCAATAAAAGAATGTATAAAACGGCAAAAATGACATTCCACATGTCGAACGCTCGCCCTGCAATAATAAATATACAAATGAATCTGAACTGTACATCTAACATTGCACACAAGGCTATCCATCACGACAATCCATCCAAAAGAATCAACACGAATATCATGTTTGTAAACCCGTCTGATTGTACATATAGCAACCAGTCGAATTATACCGCGCTATGATATTCACGGTCGCAGAAACAAACAAATGCACTGAAAACCATGAATGTAAAATTTCGATCGATTAAAACTTTCCGCATTGGCCCCAAGTACAAACCAGTACTCAAACAAATCTGGACCAAAACCAAATATTCCAAAAATCACAATTCTATGAATTAGAGCACCAGAAAAAATTTGGGGCACTGTAGCCAAAATTGAACCGCGGATACGCGGCCAAATGGTATATTTGGCGGCGGTTTAGCGGACGAATTTTGGGCTTAGGTGCCCAAATTTCTTTCTGGTCTAGTTTTGTCTGCATATAATTTTAATGCAACCTAAACAATTTTTTGAACAACTTTAAAATTCGAACAGCAAGCAGTAGATGGGAAGTGCGAATCGGAAAAATTCTGTTGATCGAAACTCTAAATTAGTGCTAACAAGCTAGTTAAGGTTTATAGAGTGTCTCTGATACAATGTTGGTGTTCGGTGCCTTCGTCGCGGAAGCCACGACCGAGGCAGAAGCAATAACAAAAATTTTACACGAGCACCAAACACACATAACCCAGGATACGATCTATACATCCAAACTAGCAAACTAAAATATGCAAAGGGTATGAAATTACAACCGTTTACCGCCGAAAACAGAGACGAACTGGGATAGACCGTCTTGCCTGAATTTGGGGGCAGATACTATTTGGACATATCCATCTATCTCTCCGAAGATACCAAGTTAATTTATGGCACCATATATCGGAAGTTTGGATAGATGTGATCGATGTAGCAGACTTTGTCAGATTCCCCCCTCATTTGTGAGGGATTTTTTTTATTATGGGGACGCTCTTCCCTGCGTGCGTAAGCCCCTGCAGTTAATTACATTATCGCATTGCAATAACCACTTTCTCCTTCTCCAGCAGTTCATTTCATATCGTGTGTTATTTTGTTTGTTAAGGTTTCCCATGGATTGTATACGAAGACTAGTTTATGTCGTTGCCCGTAGGGTACGGATTAAATTTAGATTTGGGTCAAGGATTTTCTTGACAGGGTCCACATTGATAGCTTGGTTTGCCGACAGAAGTGAATTTAGGACGCAAATCTCATATAAATGAGGTCCATCAGTTCATATGAAACCTGAGTTTGATTTAAGGATCATTAGTCATATTTGAGACTAAGATCAACTTATGAACAAAGGAGCATATGGGCTCAATTATATTAGTTTAAGGACATCACGGTCCATTATCGCCGTGTTTGGGATGAATGTTAGTTTAAGGACGCTTCGGTTCATTATCGCCGTGTTTGGGGTGAATATTAGTTGTCACGCCCCGCTTCCCAAAGTACGCAAGATTGGGCGCGTGACATAGCCAACCATGCTACCTGTGGGTAGGAAGTATCCATCCACAGTCACATTACGGTTGTAGAGATATCGAGAACAAGATAAAAAAACTAATCTAGCACATGTCCAAATCCAAAATAACGAGAGTCAATAAACAATAAGTGCGGAAGCAAATGATCCAATATAATAATAGAAAGGTACGTCCCATAATGCGGGATCGCACCTGGAAATAAAATGCAATAAACAAACTAACCACTATAGAACTCAAATCAGCCTGCTGGCTGAAGTACTCCTGCACGGTCGGCGACAGTGGTACGGAATCTGGGCCATGCAAAACCCAGACGTCAGCGCGTCATGACATCAAGTATATAGTATAAACATGGCAATAAGCAGTGCAGGTATGAACATGAATAAGCAGTACAATATCAGAGCAGGGTAAAGTGCACGGGTGACTAAACTGTCCTATCAGGTTTCTACTCTATAGTCTTTGAAATCAATTGATGAATCGTCGATGTAACCCAATAGTATCCCGTACATACCCGGGACCACGTCCACAATATTCTCGGCTGCAGCCGAGACATGCCGTTAGGCACAGAATAGGAAAGTGTACACTCGGTATTACCCCGTAAATACCCGGGATCACGGCCACAATATTCTCGGCCGAACCGAGACATGCCGCTGGGCACAGAATAGGAATGTGTACACTCGGTATTACCCCGTACATACCCGGGATCATGGCCACAATATTCTTGGCCGAACTGAGACATGCCGCTGGGCACAGAATAGAAATGTGTACACTCGAACGGTAGTGAACTGTCGAGTTACAAGTCAGGTTCATCTTGATTTCCCCATACCCCCAAGTTATGTATGTCAGGTCAGGTATTCAGTAGTCAAGGATCAATGCCAACATATGATCAAGTAAAAGTAGGTCTGTCTGGATAGACAGCAGGAATGGTCAGGTTTGTCGGCATTAGGCAAGATCATGAAACAAGTCATGTCATGATACAACAGGATGAGTCGGTATGTAGGTATATGTCATGTGTAGCAGGGTCAGGCCAATATGTAGTGCAACCGAGTATGTGCTCACAATAGGTATACAATCAAATAATGAACAGCAGCAGGAAACAGTAAATAACAATATTATTAACACGAAGCAATGAAGCTATTAAAACTACAGCATAGGTAATAGTCACATGGATGATCTAGCAAGTTAAGCAAGGACGTTCTAATTGGTTTAATTAGTTAAAGTATGGATTGATAGTAGACCGATTAATTTCAAGAAGCTACTATAATGATTCAATGCGAGATTAAGTCTCAAGTTCGAAAACATATGGGTACAGCGGAGCCTGATACGGTTAATGGGAGCTCTACTATTATCACTTCTATGTGGGGATTCAACAGGAAAATAGTTAATCTGGCATGCTACTAGGGTTGAACAGGAAGCAATATATGTAATGTGATTTACTGAATAATACCTTATTATATCATGGGTAAATGTTACGGCAACTTAAAGTTTGTATTAAGGGAAGTTTTAAGCTTCACTAGCATGTAAGCAAGTATCAAGTACTTGCCTCGGGAACCGAACGGTAATGCAACCATGATGCACAAAACTGCAGATGCACGATCACGGCTAGGCCTTCGCTCGACACAACGATCACGACCACGATGGATGCGACACGGCGGAGATGTGAATACGACCCAAGCAAGGTCGTGGCTTGGATGTCGGCTCTGGTGAGGTGCTCTGGGGACAGAGACGAAGGGTGACGACGATGATGGTCGTCAAAGGCGAGGTCCCCGGCAAGGCATGCAGCGGGTTTTCTGGCAATGGCAGCGAGGGATTCTTGAAGATCAGTAGATGGTGGTGATGAAGGATAGTGGTGGTGGTGGTGTCAGGAGTTGGGTGGTGATGAGAAGAGCGAAGTCGGGGATCGATGACGGCGACGGAGGGGCGCAGGAGAGGGTTAGGTGAGGCTAGGTCGTGGGGCTCCCGGGTCGCAGTGGGTTTGCACGGGGATGCGCAGGGGTTTCGTCGGCGGTGAAGGGGAAGGAGATGAGGTGGTCGGGGAGATGAATGGAGGAGGTAAACGTCGATGGTGAGACGGCGAGGGGCGACGGCGACGAGGCGGTGAGGTCGGGTTCGGGTGCTGGGTTTGAGCGGGGGAGAGGCGTCGGGGAAAGAGGAGATGAGGAGGTCGAGAAGGGAAGATGGTGATGAGATGATGGAGGCGAGGGGTCGGCTGGTGACGATGAGGCAGAGGAGGAGGCTGGGCTAGGGTTGCGGCGAGGATCTCGTGGGGTTCTCACGTGGGTTTTCTCGTGTGAGGAAGAGGGTGAACAGGGGTTTAAATATATATAGGAAGAGAGAGAGAGAGGTTAGGATTGGAGAGAGAGAGAGATCTGATGAGGAGAGATAGAGAGAGAGTGGGAAAAGGTGGGGCCCACGAGGGTAAATCCCTCGTGGTGATTGGCTGGGAATTTAACAGAAGAAATTTTTAAGAGATTTAGGAATATGTTAACAGTAAAAATATATGAAATTTTATAAGGTTTGAATATTTAAAAATTTTGGGATTTTGGCGCTAAAATGAAACATTTCCAAATCGCGCCCGGGTTGCGCCCAAATGCTCCAAATTCAAATTATAGGATTTTAAGCGAGGTCCAAATTTTTAAAAGAGGTGTTTAATGATTAAAATGCATGCCCCCAAGTCGTACACTCGTACGCGTACGTAGTCGTCCAAACTTGCCCGTTTAGCCAAACGGGACGGAATCTCGACACGCGGACGCTATCACGCGACTAGTGGCGACGAGTAGGCCAACATGGATATTTTAAATTTCATTTTAGGAGTTAAAATTTGTTATGTGCCAAAATGACTTAACCGGTTAAAATTTAGCAATAAACACCAGAAAATCAGGAAAATTGGAATGAGCAATATATAACCCTCAACTAGTAATATAAATAGTATTATTGGGCTCGGGTGTTACATTAGTTTAAGGATATTCGGTCCATCATTCATCTTACGCGCACGTGTATTTGTTACATGGCGGAGTGAACGAGGGTGGCATAGAATGCGCCCAATTTGGGGTGTGATCCGATTTGAGGTGTGCACGTCAATTTGGAAGTGCATCAATGTGGGATGCATCATTCTCTGTTTTGATGAAATTTTACATCAAGTTGAGACAAGAAAGGAGTTGTTGGTTGTCGGGACCCGCCACCTCTCTGAAGACACTGAGGAATTACAACGACATATATCAGAGGTGTGAAGAGATGTACCCTTGAACCAAATCCCGTATTTGAGGGAAAGATCATGATGGACCATCTAAGAATTGTTAGTCTTATTTAAGACTAAGATTAACTTAGAAGGTATAGGATGAAGATCGTTAGTCATGTATAGGACTAAAATCGGTTTGGATATCAGTTTGGATATCATGAATATAAGATTACCAATTTGGGCTAAGATTGGGTTTCTATAACACCCAACAGTGCTAAACACTCAATTGCATATAGCGCTCACGTGTGTTTCACGTGAGACGTTAAAATAGTGCTAAGCACTAGTCTTTTGTGGCGCTCACGTATGTTTCACGTGAGGCGCTGAGCATCTGGCGTTCACGTATGTTTCACATGAGACACTGTACTAGTGCTAAGTGTTAGTGATATATGCCCTAGAGGCTATTATTGTATCATACTGGATTGTATATTACTTAATGGGAGCTTAGGATATGCACGGATATAGTAACAGTCTTGCTCAAAATGGTAGTATGCTACCTGGTTTGTTTCTACCTCAATACGTGCATGTGTTTCTTTTAGCATATCGCTTATACATATTGGTAGAGCCCTTAGGATCTTTGCTTGATTACCAGCGTTGTGATGGCAGTCACACTAGTGGGGGCTGGGTAATCTATAAGAACATCCTATACAGGTCCCTAGTCATAGGATTATCTGTAAGTGCACGGCGGCGCCCCGGCCTCCATCCCGAGGCCAAGATGCGGAAGCGAAAAAACTTTAATTTTGCAAACTAGCAAACCGGCACCACCGCGCACTAAACACTCGGATCGGGCCATTAAACTAGATCTAGCTAACTACAAGACGGGGTGAGAGATATACCAAGTGATCGCATGTCTATTATACCCTACGCTTCTGCGGTAGGCTCTATAATGTATGCGATGTTGTGTACCAGACCGGATGTAGCTTATGCACTGAGTGTAGTAAGCCGGTATCAGTCAAACCCTGGGGAGAAACACTGGATAGCAGTAAAGAACATTCTCAAGTACCTGAGAAGGACTATGGAGATGTTCTTGGTGTATGGCGGAAAAGACCTCCAGATCGAGGCCTTTGCTGACTCCAGCTTCCAGAGTGACAAGGATGATTCCAAGTCCATGTCGGGTTTTGTCTTTACCCTCAATGGAGGGGCGGTGTGTTGGAAGAGTTCCAAACAGGAAACCGTTGCAGACTCGACGATGGAAGCGGAATACATCGCTGCATCTGATGCCGTAAAAGAAGCTGTCTGGATGAGGAAGTTCTTGAAAGAACTTCAGGTGGTTCCGTCCATTGTTGATCCAATACCTCTGTATTGCGACAACAACGGGGCTATAGCTTTAGCGAAGGAACCCAGGTCCCATCAGAGATCCAGACACATCTTGAGGCGGTATCACCTGATCAGGGAGATCGTGGATCGCCAGGAGATCGAGGTTCGGAGAGTCGCTTCAGAAGATAACACTGCAGATCCATTCACCAAGGCCTTGCCCCAGACTCAGTTCGAGCGGCTGATCGAGATGATAGGTCTTCGATACGCCAGTACATGGCCTTAGTGCAAGTGGGAGATTGTTAGTGTATATGCCCTAGAGGCCATTACTGTATCATACTAGTTTGTATATTACTTAATGGAAGCTTGGGATATTCACCTTGTATATAAGATCTTGCTCAAAATAGTAGTATGCTACTTGGTTTGTTTCTACTTCAATGTGTACATGTCTTTATTTTAGTATATCGCCTATACACATTAGTGGAGCCCTTAGGATCTTTGCTTGATTACCAGCGTTGTGATGGCAGTCACACTAGTGGGGGCTGGGTAATCTATAAGCACATCCTTATACAGGTCCCTAGTCGCAGGACTATCGAGACAGGGCATCGATACTCCGGAGTAGACTTGCGTATGCGCTTCTCATCCCAGTGTGGGAGATGGTCTGTCCCACAGCCATCAGTACGTCGTACTGGAGATAGTATACGGGTGCTCGTTGGGTTACGAGTACACTGGACAGGACTCGTCGGGAACTGACCGGTTGGTATTATACCTATCGTCGGTTATCAGTTCCCAGGTGACATGAGTACAGCTTAGTCCGCTGACTTGACACTGTCACTTCGCCTCGAGTGTGTTCCTACTGTACTTTGATTACTACCCTACCACGGCTCAAAGGAGTCGTGCAAACAGGTGGTAGTTGGGTGCGGTCCCGAAGCACTTGGAGGCAGTGACGGTTAGACAGGATTCGTCTCTCCCGGTATTGGGGGTTGACATCGCGCTGTGTCTAGGAGAGCTATTACACGAGTAGTCCCTGGCCAGGGCAATCGAGATATACTGGTAGGCTTCCAGTGTTATCTCAGGGTGTTTTGGGCTTCACTCCGACACGACTTGTACCGCTATTAGGGGACTGACGTTTACCGCCCCCCTAGGCCCGCCATGCGATGTATCAGACGAACAGACCGGACTGTACGGAGAATGTCACATTCAGGCTCAGTAGGAGTTCAGATGGGTTTCACCTCGTCAGTCTTCTTGTCGGCATCTACCTGGGGACCGTTACGCACAGCTAGTGCCGCTTGCGGTCTGTGGTTAAACCCACTGCCAGCGTAGTGTCGAGTCTTTAGAGTCCCACACAGAAAGCTTTTCGCCTTTAGGCAAAAGAGTAGAGGTCGCATGGTTTTGCGGCAGGTCGCATGGTTTTGCGGCAGGGTTCGGTCACATCCGTGCACTTGTGCACGTACAGTGTCCGGACAGTTGACACTAGCGGGCTTTGGTTTAAGCCGGATCCTAGTGTATGTATTGGGATTGGATTTATCCAGATTGTATTCGTGTTCCTCGGAACGCGGATGCGGGTGTGTATGCACAGTTGATGGAGAGACAGAGGCGGAGGATTCTCATTAGGGTGTTGACCGTTGACAGTTGACAGTTGACTATTGACTTTTTGCTCAACCCTAATGAGAATATGATATGTGATTAACAATTATATTAATTAAGTATTATGGTGACATGGTTGTTGAGGGATTGACTTTGTTGACTTGTTGACTTTTGACTTTGTTGACCGGTTGACTAGGCTTGACTAGTTGACCATCATGATAACCATAGCTATCATTTCATGGCAAAGACTTTTGCTTGCTTGCTCTTTTGTGCAAAATGAGTGCATGAAATGATATGGCTATGGTTGCTTAAACCATCACATAGCACTTGATTGATATGATTTGTTATCATTGTTTTGGATTATGAGAGGGTGAAAGACAAAAGAGAGGCTCATTTCTCACTTGACCATTCTCTCTCTTGTTCTTGAGCTCTCATTCTCTTGCTCTCACCCTCTTCCTCTTGCTCCCTCTCTTGACTCTATGGTTCACTTGTCTCATGAGTTGAGAACCAAGAACCATAGATAAAATCCCATACAAACTCTTCTCTACTCACTCTAGTTCACAAGGTTTAGCAAACCGAGTGAACTAGTTTCTTCAAAGTTCGAAGAAGGAGCCAAAGGTTGGAGCTTTCAGGTGGATCTATCTTCGGCGTAAGGAGACGACGGGAAGAAGCCGATCCGGACCACCATCGGAGTTTGAAGACGAAGGAGTTCAAGACAAGCAAGGTATAAACCCCCTAACCGAGTAGTTAACGACTCCTAGTTAGGTTGTTAGTTAGATGTTTAACAAAGATCCGGGTTTTAAGTCCATGTTACCACCTCTATAAAAATCGTTTTTTATCAAATTCCGCATGCCCGAAAGTACCGGGAGAGGTAGCATGGACTTACAGTGGTATCAGAGCCTAGTTAAACTCTATCTAACATGTTAGCAAGTAACTAGAAGATCGATCAAAGAAAAAGTCACGAAAACGAACCCGAGAATTTCAAGTTTCTGCCAATTTTTATTCTGTTCAAAAGTTGATAATTTTCTTCTTAAAAATCGGCTCATGCTTTTGTATGAACACCCACCAAATTTGGTCCAACGATCGAGTCAAAGCACCGCGGAAACGCGGCGGGAGCACGCTCCCGCCGCGGAACCGCGGCCGAGTTGACTCGGCCGAGGTCCAAGTTTGGTGCAGTGTTTTACTTGGGTTGTTTTGGGATTTTTGGAATATATATTTTCTGCCCAGATTTTCCAGAACGAAAATTTTATTTTTGGGGTCCCGAAAATCCGTATTTTTGATCGAACTTCTAAAAGACTTTAGCTGACGGGTTTTTCTGTGATGTGATATTTGTATTGAACGTCTGCTAATCGCTATATGTCGATTAGTGGGGATTATACAAATCTGTGATCTGTAATGTCATTGGAATGTGTATATGAATTCATTGGATTGTCGCGGGTGAATAGCCGGGGGTTGTGAGACGAGAGTTTTCTTTTCTTTCAATTCATGTAAATTTGTAAATTGATGTAATAATTATTTGTATGGCCGCACAACCGGGTCGGGGTTGTAGCCGTCATTGTATAATTTCTTTTTACTGTTTTTGCTCCTAGGATAGACCCATGGAGGGGGTGCACAAACTACCGGGTATGCCGAAGTGCCGAGTGGCCTACTCACGGGGATGAGGGAGGTTGCTTCGCTTTGGGTACTTGGCGGGTAGTTTGCCGCACCCGTAGGGGTCTTGGGTGGGGTATTGGCTATTCACCGCGACCGTGTAATCTGTTTTTCGTTACAGGCTCGTACGAATTGCAGGTTCCTAGTATATCCAATGTGTTCATCTATGATCTGAAATGTCTATCATCGCAATATATCTATATATGATATTATTTAGGCGTTCCTTATGTTTTACAGCCGCGCTAGCCCAGCCCCCGCTCTGTCGTTAGTTAAGTAACCTAACGGGTAATGACGGGGACCCGTGGCGAATGCGAATGGCATAAGCGTACGTCATATTTTGGTTGTTTTCTGCAATGGTAGGATTAAATGATGGGACGCATTAAAAGAACTAATGCAAGAATATCACGCATTAAAAGAACTAATGCAAGAAAATAAACCAAGTAAAAGTCGTTGGAACACTTTCGAAAAACCACTCGGTTCTTTTCAAAACAAACTTTTAAATGCGGAGTTTGAGCCACTCCTTTTAAAAGCTATCTCGTTCCATCGACCATATCAAGTTCACTACGTTCACGGTTTCGCCAAAACCATTCGTAGCCCTCCGTCGTTTCACATAAATAGTCAATAGTATTCAAGCTATGTATGTTGGCCAAAGTCAAGGAATAGTGATTGGTAGCTATTAGGTATTCATGTATAGCATAGATAGATGCGTTGGTTTGGGACAGTCGTACTGCCATTTTGGCCAAAGTCAAGAGTAGGTACGGGTGGATCCAAATCAACCTGGAGAATGACGGGTAAAACTTGACATGTGACTTATGATATTTTGGCCAAAGTCAAGGTCATAAGAGCATGGGGCAGAAATCCACATCGGGAGTTTCAAAAGAACTGAAACTTGCTAGTGTTGCATACCATTTGGAGTGTGATGATTCTGGTAGGATTCCTTCAGTTTCGTCACGCGACGATATTTGGATCCCGATCCTATTGTGAGTATATGCTACTCCTCGGGAAATTTCTCACTTAACGATCAATGCTATAAACCTAGTAGGTGTCTAGAAAAGTGTTAGCGGGGCCACGCCCCCAGGGAAAAGAGGTTATTTAATTAAGGAACTTCGCGAAAGCGTTGGAAAACCTCCCTCGAAGTACCGACACCAGCCTGGCCGAACGGTTAAGCAAGTATTGTACGGTGAGATTGATCCTGACTAATTCTTCCTTTTTGGTTTGAGGAGGGATTCGAGAAACAGTGGGAGCCATCCTGTTTAAACAAACTAAAAACCACTCTAAACTTGCAAGAGCATCATGCTGAGTGTTTCTTCTTCTCTCTCCTAATTGCAGCGACCAATCGATATGACTGGACTTAAGTTACTGCTAGATAAAAATATACTGACAGGGCCAAACTACAAAGATTGGCTCAGGAATGTCAAAATGGCAATCACTTACGACAAGCTGGGGTATCTTCTTACCACCAAAGCTCCCCCTGTCCCAAGTCCCACTTCCAGCGTCGCGGATAAGGAAATCCGTAAGACATGGGAGATTGATAGCGCGAAGGCCAAGTGCCTCGTACTTGCCTCGATGGACAACGAACATCAGAGGAGGCACGAGAATATGGACCTTGAATCCATATTTCTCCATACAAAAGAACTGTATGGAGAGCAATCTCGTATCGCAAGATACGAAGTGTCGAAAAAGTTATTTTCGGCAAGGTTGGCCATCGGATCATCGGTAGCGGAACATGTGCTTAAGATGATTGGCTTCATTGAGGAGCTCGCGGAACTTGGAACCACGTTAGAGAACGAGCTCTATACGGACTTGATTCTCCAGTCCCTTCCTTCCACTTACGCCCAGTTTATACTGAACTTCAACTTACAAGAAAAGGAAGTTGAACTTTTAGAGCTCCTCAACATGCTGAGGAGCGCAGAGGGCACCCTACAGAAAGGTAGGGAAACATCCACTTTGTTTGTAGGAGGATCATCTTCTTCTAGGTCCAAGGCGAAAGCCAAGGGAAAGAAGAAGAAAGCCCCCGCCAAACCAAGGGGCGGTGTTAGTAAAGTGGATACGAAGGGAAAAGCAAAAGCAACAAAGAAAGCGGGGAAGCTTGTGGATAAGGAAGAATGCTTCTATTGTGATAAGAAAGGACACTGTTAGAATGATTGCAGGGCCTGGAAGGCCAGAACACAGGAATTGAAGCAGGTTGCGGCTTCAGCTTCAGGTGTGTATGTTATTGAAAACTGTCTTTCAATAAACTCTACTTCCCGGGTATTGGATACCGGATCAGGATCTCATATCTGTAATTCTTTGCAGGCGTTGAGAAACCGTAGTGTTTTGAAAGCAGGTGACATAACCCTCAGAGTTGCAAACGGAGCTAGCATGGATGCTAAGGCCGTGGGGGACTATCACCTGGGAATGTCAGATGGATATGTTTTGGTTTTGCGTAATTGTTTTTTTGTACCCAACGCAACTTGTAATATCATTTCTGTATCTTTAATTTCTAAAGAAGGTTATGAATTTGCGTTTGTAAGTAATGTTGTAAACATTCACCTTAATCAAGTTTTGATTGGGTCAGGTACATTGAGTAATGGTATATACGTGTTAAACCAACCACAGATTTTCAACGTCCAGAATACACACAAAAGAAAGTCTCTGGAAATAAATCAGACTTTCTTGTGGCATTGTAGTCTGGGTCACATCAATGAGAGAAGGTTGACGAAGTTACATACAGAAGGATATTTGAATCCGTTCGAATATCAATCGTATGCCACTTGTCAATCCTGTCTCAAAGGAAAGATGACAAAGACTCCGTTCTCTGGACACGGAGTAAGAGCGAGCGAGCTCTTGGGACTCGTACACAGCGACGTGTGCGGTCCAATGTCTACACATGCGCGAAGCGGTTATTCTTACTTCATTACTTATACGGATGACTTCTCAAGGTACGGTTATGTCTTCTTAATGAAACATAAGTCCGATGCCTTTGGAAAATTCCAGGAGTATAAGAATGAAATAGAAAAACAAACCGGCAAAAGTATTAAGATTCTAAGATCGGATCGAGGTGGAGAATACTTAAGTGCCGAGTTCCTGGATTATTTAAAAGAGAACGGAATTCTCTCTCAGCTTACTCCTCCATACACTCCGCAACATAACGGTGTATCGGAGAGACGGAACCGAACCCTATTGGATATGGTACGGTCCATGATGAGTAACGCTGAGTTACCGCGATCATTCTGAGGGTATGCGCTGGAATCAGCTGCATACCTTTTGAACCGAGTTCCAACTAAGACTGTGCCTACTACACCATATGAAATGTGGTGTGGGAAGAGACCCTATCTTAAGCACATTAAGACATGGGGAAGTCCAGCTTTTGTTAAAAAGCAGCATGCGGACAAGCTCGAGGCACGCTCAGTACAGTGCAAGTTTGTGGGATATCCAAAGAATTCTAAGGGATATTTCTTCTACTGCGAAGAGGAACAAAAAGTTCTTGTTTCTCGTCATGCCCACTTTCTAGAACACCAGTTCTTAGAAAAGAAAATAAGTGGGAGCGCAGTAGAACTGGAAGAAATTCCAGAACCACAGACTATTACTGAAAGCTTAGTGGAACCAGAGGGTTCAAAAGAACAGGACATTCCTATGCCGCTCCGCAGAAGTAGTAGGCAGTCTCATCCGCCCGAGAGATACTACGGTTTTCTCATAGACGGGGATAGAGAGGATTGCATCATAGATTATGATGAGCCTACTAGCTTCCAGCAAGCCGTTCAGAGCGTCGACTCGGTAAAATGGCTGGATGCAATGCGGACCGAAATGGAGTCCATGTACACCAACAAAGTATGGACGTTGGACATTGCTCCAGACGAGGTAAAACCCGTAGGATGCAAGTGGATCTTCAAAAGGAAGATTGGTGTAGATGGACAGGTTGAGACCTATAAAGCTAGACTTGTTGCAAAGGGTTTCCGTCAAAGACCTGGCTTGGACTATGACGAAACCTTTTCTCCAGTGGCTATGCTGAAATCCATTCGGATCCTTCTTGCCATTGCTGCCTTCCACGATTATGAGATTTGGCAGATGGACGTAAAGACAGCTTTTCTGAATGGAAATTTAGAGGAGTGTGTCTATATGGACCAGCCAGAGGGTTTCATTTAGAGTGGGAGCAGCGGAAAGGTGTGCAAGTTGCTTAAGTCCATCTATGGACTAAAGCAGGCATCGCGGAGTTGGAACATCTGTGATGAGACAGTCAAGGAATTTGGCTTTATCAAAAATCCAGATGAACCATGCATCTATAGTAGATTTGTAGCGAGAACTGAAGTATTCCTCGTTTTATACGTGGATGACATTCTCTTAATAGGAAATGACATTCCTATGCTACAATCTGTCAAGGGGTTCTTGTCACACAGGTTATCCATGAAAGACCTGGGTGATGCCTCATACATTCTGGGTATCCGGATCTACCGTGACAGATCCAAGAGGATATTAGGACTTTCGCAGTCCAGGTACATCGACGCCATACTGAAGAGATTCAGTATGGAAGATTCCAAGCGCGGTAATCTACCGGCTTGTCACGGGATCACCCTCTCTAAAGAGATGTCTCCCAAGACTGATTTGGAGAGGGATCGCATGTCTATTATACCCTACGCTTCTGCGGTAGGCTCTATAATGTATGCGATGTTGTGTACCGGACCGGATGTAGCTTATGCACTGAGTGTAGTAAGCCGGTATCAGTCAAACCCTGGGGAGAAACACTGGATAGCAGTAAAGAACATTCTCAAGTACCTGAGAAGGACTATGGAGATGTTCTTGGTGTATGGCGGAAAAGACCTCCAGATCGAGGCCTTTGCTGACTCCAGCTTCCAGAGTGACAAGGATGATTCCAAGTCCATGTCGGGTTTTGTCTTTACCCTCAATGGAGGGGCGGTGTGTTGGAAGAGTTCCAAACAGGAAACCGTTGCAGACTCGACGATGGAAGCGGAATACATCGCTGCATCTGATGCCGTAAAAGAAGCTGTCTGGAGCGGAATACCTCTGTATTGCGACAACAACGGGTCTATAGCTTTAGCGAAGGAACCCAGGTCCCATCAGAGATCCAGACACATCTTGAGGCGGTATCACCTGATCAGGGAGATCGTGGATCGCCAGGAGATCGAGGTTCGGAGAGTCGCTTCAGAAGATAACACTGCAGATCCATTCACCAAGGCCTTGCCCCAGACTCAGTTCGAGCGGCTGATCGAGATGATAGGTCTTCGATATGCCAGTACATGGCCTTAGTGCAAGTGGGAGATTGTTAGTGTATATGCCCTAGAGGCCATTACTGTATCATACTAGTTTGTATATTACTTAATGGAAGCTTGGGATATTCACCTTGTATATACGATCTTGCTCAAAATAGTAGTATGCTACTTGGTTTGTTTCTACTTCAATGTGTACATGTCTTTATTTTAGTATATCGCCTATACACATTAGTGGAGCCCTTAGGATCTTTCCTTGATTACCAGCGTTGTGATGGCAGTCACACTAGTGGGGGCTGGGTAATCTATAAGCACATCCTTATACAGGTCCCTAGTCGCAGGACTATCGAGACAGGGCATCGATACTCCGGAGTAGACTTGCGTATGCGCTTCTCATCCCAGTGTGGGAGATGGTCTGTCCCACAGCCATCAGTACGTCGTACTGGAGATAGTATACGGGTGCTCGTTGGGTTACGAGTACACTGGACAGGACTCATCGGGAACTGACCGGTTGGTATTATACCTATCGTCGGTTATCAGTTCCCAGGTGACATGAGTACAGCTTAGTCCGCTGACTTGACACTGTCACTTCGCCTCGAGTGTGTTCCCATTGTACTTTGATTACTACCCTACCACGGCTCAAAGGAGTCGTGCAAACAGGTGGTAGTTGGGTGCGGTCCCGAAGCACTTGGAGGCAGTGACGGTTAGACAGGATTCGTCTCTCCCGGTATTGGGGGTTGACATCGCGCTGTGTCTAGGAGAGCCATTACACGAGTAGTCCCTGGCCAGGGCAATCGAGATATACTGGTAGGCTTCCAGTGTTATCTCAGGGTGTTTTGGGCTTCACTCCGACACGACTTGTACCGCTATTAGGGGACTGACGTTTACCGCCACCCTAGGCCCGCCATGCGATGTATCAGACGAACAGACCGGACTGTACGGAGAATGTCACATTCAGGCTCAGTAGGAGTTCAGATGGGTTTCACCTCGTCAGTCTTCTTGTCGGCATCTACCTGGGGACCGTTACGCACAGCTAGTGCCGCTTGCGGTCTGTGGTTAAACCCACTGCCAGCGTAGTGTCGAGTCTTTAGAGTCCCACACAGAAAGCTTTTCGCCTTTAGGCAAAAGAGTAGAGGTCGCATGGTTTTGCGGCAGGTCGCATGGTTTTGCGACAGGGTTCGGTCACATCCGTGCACTTGTGCACGTACAGTGTCAGGACAGTTGACACTAGCGGGCTTTGGTTTAAACCGGATCCTAGTGTATGTATTGGGATTGGATTTATCCAGATTGTATTCGTGTTCCTCGGAACGCGGATGCGGGTGTGTATGCACAGTTGACGGAGAGACAGAGGCGGAGGATTCTCATTAGGGTTGTTGATCGTTGACAGTTGACTATTGACTTTTTGCTCAACCCTAATGAGAATATGATATGTGATTAACAATTATATTAATTAAGTATTATGGTGACATGGTTGTTGAGGGATTGACTTTGTTGACTTGTTGACTTTTGACTTTGTTGACCGGTTGACTAGGCTTGACTAGTTGACCATCATGATAACCATAGCTATCATTTCATGGCAAAGACTTTTGCTTGCTTGCTCTTTTGTGCAAAATGAGTGCATGAAATGATATGGCTATGGTTGCTTAAACCATCACATAACACTTGATTGATATGATTTGTTATCATTGTTTTGGATTATGAGAGGGTGAAAGACAAAAGAGAGGCTCATTTCTCACTTGACCATTCTCTCTCTTGTTCTTGAGCTCTCATACTCTTGCTCTCACCCTCTTCCTCTTGCTCCCTCTCTTGACTCTATGGTTCACTTGTCTCATGAGTTGAGAACCAAGAACCATAGATAAAATCCCATACAAACTCTTCTCTACTCACTCTAGTTCACAAGGTTTAGCAAACCGAGTGAACTAGTTTCTTCAAAGTTCGAAGAAGGTGCCAAAGGTTGGAGCTTTCAGGTGGATCTATCTTCGGCGTAAGGAGACGACGGGAAGAAGCCGATCCGGACCACCATCGGAGTTTGAAGACGAAGGAGTTCAAGACAAGCAAGGTATAAACCCCCTAACCGAGTAGTTTACGACTCCTAGTTAGGTTGTTAGTTAGATGTTTAACAAAGATCCGGGTTTTAAGTCCATGTTACCACCTCTATAAAAATCGTTTTTTATCAAATTCCGCATGCCCGAAAGTACCGGGAGATGTAGCATGGACTTACAAATAGCTCTTAGCCAAAAAATATTGGCGGGAACAACAACCTTTGACGCATGTCCACCCAATTGTGGAAGACCCCTCCAGGCTCGTAGCCGTCGGGATCACGCTTGAAAGTCAACCACCCTCGCCGAAAAATATCCACATGAGGGAAACCGGAAAAATCTCGGACCGACGATCCAAACTTGCTAAGGATGGATGGTGAGTGATGTAGGAATTTTTCCACTAAATTTTTCCTCTCTAAACCATGCTCATTAGAGAGCGAGAAGAAGGAAAGAGAGGAGAAGAGAGAGTGGTGAAAATGGATAATTCTCTCATCCATGAAGCATGAACTCTAGAATGTGGAATAAAACCTCAAGTGTAGGAAAAGGAAATAGCTTTTCATTTTTACGACCATGGTTCAAATAGTGCAACCAAATCAAATCATCATTTAATGCCAAAGCCATACCTTTCTACATATCACAACCATGCTTCATACCACCACCTTTTCCACCTCATTTCAATTTATTTTTCTAAATAGAAAAATAAATATGAAGTGTCCTTCTTCTAGAAGCATTCCCGTATAAATACGGAATACTTCACCCGGTATACGTATCGCTACATATACGCGTATCCGTAAAAAAATACGGATAGCACCAAAGAGAGAAAATAAATAGTGAACAATAATACTAATATATATATATATATATCAATATATATATATATAAATAAATTGTTAAATCAAAACCTAAATTTAATAATCCGGCTTAATCCTAAGCCAGCTAGTATTATCAACCGTCCGATCAAAGTCCGTGCATCCCGTACACGTATTTAGATACATTAATCTAGAACATGCGTACAGCTGTTTTGACCTTCGCCAAGAGCTAGTACTAATGGGTCTAGATTAATCAGGACTATGACGAGTTGAACTTGACTTGCAACTTATGATATTTTGATCTTCCTCAAGATCATAAGCGCTTGTGGCAAAAACCACATCGGGAGTTTTAAACATACAGGAAACTTGCTGGTGTTGCATCCCTTCTGGAGTGTGGTAGTTTTGGTTGGCTTCCTTCAAAATTATCGCACGATGATAGTTGAGTCCTGATCATACTGTGAGTATTAGCTACTATTCAGGAGAATTTTTCACTTTACAATTAGTTAATCAAGTAGGTGTTTAGAAAGGTGTTAACGGGATTATGCCTCTGAGAAAACGGGGTTATTTAATTGGGTGCGTGCAAAAGCACGGGGAACTCCCTCCGAAGTACCAACACCGGGCTGGTTGAAAGATATGCGAACTTATAGGGTGCGATTAATCCCGACTAATTCTTCTTTTAAGGTTTGAAAAGGACACAGTGGGAGCCATCATGTTTAGATAAACTAAATAACTAATCTAAATTTGCAAGAGCATATGCTGAGTGTTTATTTTCACTCTCTTAATTGCAACGACCATGAAGGGACTTAAGCTTATACTAGATTAAAACAAATTGACTGGGCCAAATTATAAAGACTGGTTAAGGAACGTCCACATAGCCTTTACTTATGATAAGGTTTCATATGTCCTTATAGCTAAAGCCCCCCATCCCAGGTCTAGATTTCTCAGTCGCGGACATTGAGATCCGTAAGAATTGGGATTTTGACTGCGCGAAAGCAAAGTTTCTCGTGCTGACCTCCATGGATAATGGACATCAGAAGCGGCACGAAAAGATGGACATTGCTTCCATATTCCTCCATACCAAAGATTTATATGGAGAGCAATCTTGTATCGCAAGATATGAGACCTCAAATAAGTTATTTCAGGTGAGATTGACTATCGGATCATCTATAGGGGACTACGTCCTAAAGGTGATTACTCTCATTGATGAGCTCGTGGAACTTGGAACTACATTGGAAAATGAGTTGTATACCGACTTGATTCTGCAGTCCCTTCCCTCCACCTATGCCTAATTCATATTGAACTTTAATATGCAAAGGACAGAAGTTACACTTCTTGAGCTCCTCAACATGTTGAGGCTTGCAGAGGGCACCTTGAAGAAATCCAAGGAAACACCTATTCTAGCTGTTGGGGAACCTTCTTCCTCTAAATCCATGGCTAAGGCTAAGAGGAATAAGAAGAAGGCCCCCACCAAACTGAAAGGAGGTGTATAGAAGATGCATGGGAAGGGAAAGGCAAAGACTAAAGGAGCAGCAACAAAAAATGAGGAATGTTTTTATTGTCATAAGAAGGGACATTGGAAGAAGGATTGCCGGGTTTTGAAAGCCAAGAATCAGGACACGAAGTAAGTTGTGGCTTTGGTTTTAGGTGTGTTTGTGATTGAAAACTGTTTTTCTATTAGCTCTGCTTCCTGGGTATTAGATACCGGATAAGGATTTCACATCTGTAATTATATGCAGGCGCTGAGAAACCGTAGAGTTTTGAGGAAAAGCGATATGCCCCTTAGGGTTGGCAACGGCGCAAGTGTAGATGCTGCTGCAGTAGAAGATTATCACCTCGGGTTGTTGGTTGGATATATTTTAGTTTTGCATAACTGCTTTTGTGTATCCAGTATGATGTGTAATATTATATCTGTATCTTTGTTATCTAATGAAGAATATAATTTTGCACTTGAAAGCAATGTCATAAACATTTACCTGAATCATGAAATGATTAGGTCGGGTAGACTAAATAACGGAATATACGTACTCAATCAATATCAAGTTTTCAACGTCCAAAACACACTAAAAAGAAAGACTCCAGAATTAAATCAAGCTTTTTTATGGCATTGTAGACTTGGTCATATCAATGAAACACGATTAACAATGTTACATAAAGATGGATATTTAGATCCATTTGAATATTTATCTTATATAACTTGTCAACCATGTATCAAAGAAAAGATGACCAAAACTCCGTTCACTGGACACGGAGAAAGAGCCATTGAGCTCCTGGGACTCATACACAGTGATATGTGTGGTACGATGTCAACACATGTAAGAAATGGTTATTCCTATTTCATTACTTTTACTGATGATTTCTCAAGGTATGGACATTTATTCTTGATGAAACATAAATCCGAGGCCTTTGAGAAATTTAAGAAGTATAAGAATGAAGTGGATAAACAAACAGGCAAAAATATCAAAACACTTCGATCTGATCGTGTTAGTGTTCTTAGTGCCCTAACTACCACAACTGTGGCCTATGCGGAACGAAAAACAAAAAAATTCTAGAGGAGCTAGAAACTAAAAACCCTAGAATTGAATCCAAACACATGAACTAGAAATCAACATAGAGTTTTTAGCTACTATGTTAGAAGGTTATACCAAATGATTCGTGTCCTTCGGTCTTCTACCCTCTTTCTTAGCTCCTTAGAGTCTCCGTGATCGAGCTTAACCGCCGGTCATCCTCCGTCGAACATGATCCACTCGAGGGATATGGTTTATGGCTCTAGCTCCACACTAAGAATCAAATGGAGCAACTAAAGATCCTAGCTTGCTACACTAGGATGTCTAGAAATGTAGTGAGTTGTTCTAGTAATTTTCTACCTCTCTTCAACTCTTAATTCTTAACTCATGAGAGTGTAAGATTGAAGAAAAAGGAGGAGCTCAAGAAGGGCGGGAGAGAGAAAATGGTGAAAATGAAAAAATCTCACTCAAATGAAAAATGGTTAGCTTGGTTTTGTTCAAAACAATTTTTAAATAGAAAATTGCAACCATGCTTGAATAGCGCATACAAATGCAATAAACAAATAATAAATCCATTCTTCTCACCATGCTTCCTTTACACCTCACCCCTCCACCCCATTTCCAATTTTAATAAATAAAATTCATACAAATGAGGCGTCCTCCTTCTAGAATGTCTTTCTGTATAAATACGGAATACACTCTACCGTATATACATACCCGTATTCGTATCAAAATACGAATACCCAAAGAAATAGAATAATATAATGAACATAATACTAGAATATACATATCGAAATATATATATATATATATATATGTAAATTATTAAATCAATACCCAATTTAATAATTCGGTTTAATCCTAACCCGGCTAGTATCATCAACCATCTGATCAAAACTCCGGGTAGCTAGTACACTCATTTGATCGGAACCCTACACGTATCAAAATACAGCTACTACATTATTTTTCCTGAACCAGGGAAACCCTCTGTGTGGGACTCTAAAGACTCGACAGTACGTCGGCAGTGAGTTACTGGATAAATCCATAACCACAAGCATGTCAGAAGCACTAGCTGTACGTAACGGCTACCCGGGTATCTGTCGAAAGGAAGGTCGACGAGCAAGCTCATTCGAACCATTACCGATCCTATCTGTGACAATCTCCGTACAGTCCGGTCTCTTCATCTAAGAGTATCGCATACCGGGTCTAGAGGTGGTAGACGTCAGACCCAAATAACTCGGTAATTCGTGCCGATGTGGATCAGGACCAATCTGGAAAACTACTGATCTAACTATCAGTAAATCCCAACTGTCTTGGCCAAGGTCTTATGGTGTTGGACAATCGAACACAGTGCGATATCAACTCCCTATACCGGGAGTGACAAGTTCCCAAAAATCGCTCACTGCCTCCATGTGGCTCGAGACTGTACCCAATTAAAACCTGTTTGTACAATTTTGTAGAGCCGTGGTAGGGTAGTAATCTAAGTACAGTGGGAACTCACATGAGACAAATGACAATCTTAGGTCTAAGGACTAACATGTACTCATCTCACTAGAGAACTTCCATCTAACGATAGGTATAGTACCATCAAGAATTTCTCGCGAGTCCGTCCAGTGTACTCACCCCTAGTAAGCACCTGTATACGATCTTAGGTGCCAAAGACCAATGGTCGTGGGACCAATCATCGCCTCTCGTCAGGGTCTAGAAACGTATACACCAGTCTATTCCGGAATATCGATACCCTGTCTCGATACTCTCACGACTAGGGACATTTAAGGATGTGCTTATGGACGACCCAGTTCCCACATGTATGATCGCAATCATAACGCTGGTAGTCAAGCAATAATCCTATGGGCTTTATTAACATGTATTAATGATGCGTAATAACAAGTAAAACATATACACATGTTAACATAAAGACAAACCAAATAATATACTATCATATCTAGCAAGATTGTCCTGTACATACATATGTCCCAGCATCCATTATATATATATATATATACAATAATGGCCTCTAGGGCATACATATCTAACAGATTAGGGTGGAGAATACTTAAGTGCTGAGTTCCTTGAATGTTTAAAAGAGAATGGAATTCTCTCTCAGCTTACTCCTCCATACACATCACAACACAATGGTGTATCAGAAAGACGGAATCACACTGATCAGCACATTTATTGTACAATTTTTACTAGCTTTTCCATATCTTTTGTTAATTAATAAATGTCATTAATTATAATTTAAGAACATTTAGAGATTTATCTGTCAAAAACACATTTATATGTAAATTAAATAATAAATGAAATATTTGTAAGTTAATTGGTCTAAATATTCTCCTAAATAAAATATATGCTACTAAAGATTTGTTTTGAAATATTTTGCAGGTTTAAATTCAGCCAAATCAAATCAAGAGACCAAATCAAATCAAGATCAGCAAACAATATCAGTCTAATATGGTAACTGATGGAGGATCAACGCAACTGCAGAGAAATGGCAAGATATTCAAGATATTATGCAAGAAAAACTAACCAAATTAAACGAGGAGATCATAAACAAAATTAGAGCGCAAAAAAACGAAATATCACCGCTAAAACGCGGCCAATACAATGGTCGAGACCACTAAATCGCGGCCAAACTTCAAGATCCGCCGTTGATTTTTCATGTGCTGTTTCGATTTATTTTAGGGTTAGGGTTTCTATTGTAGGTCCATAAATATTATTTTTACAGAGCGTAAAAAAGCTCTCGCCACTTTTATTCTCTATTTAAAACCCTATTTTTTTATTTTGGATGTTAGGTGAAGAGCAGTGTAGATTTTGGATCTGTTTTAGTAAGTTTTCTTTAGTTTAATAATTTTCTTTATTTCATTATTATGTTTTCTTTTATTTTATCCATGTTTTCTTTCATTATTATGAGTAGGTAAATTTCTATGTTGTGTTTAGGAAGATGAACCTAGATTTAATATGGCAATATAATTCTTAGACTATTTCTTTATGTACTTAATTAAATAGATATGTACTCTGTTTTTCTTAAATTCTTGTAGGACTTTGATAGGTTATTGAATTTTGGTTCATGATTTATACTTGGTTAATTATAAGATTAAGGTCAATATGGTAGGATTTATAGAAGTAGATTTATATTGTGTTCTTCTTAAACTCTTATAGGGCTTTTGATAGATTATAGAATATTATTCATGGTCTATACTTAGGTATCGTAAGATTAAGATCAATAAAATAGGATCTATAATATTAAAAATTATGACTTTTAGTAATTATAAAAGGAAGAAATTTGATAGGTTAACATTGTTAGCAATTTAATATATGCTTATTAATATTCTTGTTATAATTACTTATTAGTAAGATTTAAAAAAAGAAAAGAAATAGTTTTAATGGTTCACTTGCACATGTTAGATCTAGGGGATTCAACCTAAACACACCACTTTCCTTATAAAAGTCTTTTATTAAATTAAGTTAAAAATTAAAAATTAAAAATTAAAATTACATTTTCAATTTTTTAGTCTTAAATAAAAAAACCCTCTCATAACTTGATTGAATAGTGAAGAAAATTATGAATTACACGTATCTCTGTGGATCGACCCGTAAACGCATACTACAACAAATCGTGCGCTTGCTGTAATTAAAATTTATCACAACAAGTTTTTGGCGCCGTTGCCGGAGATAACGGTAGTTATTTTTAGTTTTCATACTATTCTTCGAGTTATTTGAAGAATAAAAAATCTCCTTGTTATTTTTTATCTTTCCGTTAAGTGAGTTACAAGTGCGGAAAAATCCGTGAAGTAAAACATTTTTCAGGAGCAACCAGAAGAGAGAACAAGTAAACAGGAGCTTTCCATACAAAATTGTGGGGTAAAAACCTCAAGACAACCGTGAAAACGCGGTCAGTGCTGTAGTGGAGACCGCGAAAACGCGACGGTTTTAAGACTTCTCGTCTTCATTCTTCTGGTTTGCACTTTCTGCCTCTCTCTTCTCGAATCTCAAATTCGATTCCATTGTTTCTTTTGCAGGATTTCTTTACGCTGCTGCCAAATATATTTTTTAAAATTTTTTATATTTATATTTCTCACAATCTAAACCAACGGTGAATACGTTTGTTTATGATTATTTGATTTTATCTGGTTGTGCGCGCTTAGTTAGGATTTATATTTTTGAAAATGGATTCTATTGTTTGTCCTCTGCATTTTGACGGGAATGATTTTTTGGGATGGAAAATAAAAATAAAAGAATTTCTTGACTCACTTGATAAAGATTTTTAGGAAATCATTGAAAATGAACATGCTTTTCTTAAAAATATTGGAGAAAAAACGATATGGAATATGAGTGAACGAAAATTGGTTTTCTTGAACGAAGAAGTTGTAGATATTTTACAGAGTGTTTTAAATTGTGAAATTCGTATGAGTGCTTCGCATTACGAGTCAGCTTATGATATTTGGGGTGTATTGGAACAAAGTTATGGAGAACATATCATAGAAAAAAATCATGTAGAAACGATAGGTTTATTTCAACATTTTTCAAATAATGATATACCGTCAACTTCTACCAAGCCATGTGAGATTTCTCTTAATAATCATAATCTTATTCATGATCAACTTTCATATAACGCCTTTGCATTTAAGAATATCATTCTCGAACAAGAGAAAAATGAATTGTTTTCAAAGTGTGATTTTTTAATTAGTATAAGTAACGATCTGATTGAAAAACTCAACGTGTCAGATTCTGTTACCGGTTTAAATGAAAAGCTTGAAATTGAAAAAAAATGAATTGATTTCTAGAAATGAGTTTCTTGAAAAACAAAACTCGTCTTTAAAACTGGAAAATACAGAATTGATTTCTAGAAATGAATCTTTGAAACTCACAAATGATGAATTGTTAGCCAAAATTAATGCACTTTCTTGCTCTCATGATATTTCGATTGATAAACTGAAAAATGAAAAAAAAATGAGTTGCATTTAAAACTTGAGAGTCTTTCCAAAAGTTTGGCTGCTTTAAAACAATAAGGAGAACAAGAGAGGAATGAGTTTCTGTTTAAGTATGAAAATCAGTCGAAATTTTTTGAGACTTTGAAAAATGAAAACGAAAACTTGGTTTTGTCTTGTGCTTTTTTGAGAAATGAATATAAAAACTTGAGTTCAACTTTTAAGAGTGAACTTGATTTTTTTGAAATTCTCTATTCAATTTCAAGAGATTTTAACGAATGAAAATTTTTCTCTTAAAAAGAAATCATGATTTGACAGTTTCTCTTGATAAATATCCAAATGGAAAATTTAAGGTTATTCCTCTATGTAGTGACGGAATGAAATTTTTAAATAGAAAAGATGTCGCTATGAATTTTTCAAAATCTCAATAATATTTTTCTAAATTAGTGCAACTCTTTTCTAATAAAAAAATTGCTCATAAGTCTGTTCATATAAAATCGAATGTTCATTCACATGCAATTCTCTATACAAAACAAACTCTTCAAAAACATGCTCATCATACACGTCATATGCATGTTGATAGTTCGGGTCCAATGCATGTACCTAATCACACTTATTATTATTGTGGTGCAAATGGCCATTTTGCATATGTTTGTGATTTGAAACGAAATTTCCCTCTACTTGCAAATTTAAAATGGGTCTCCAAATTTAATCCCTATAAAACCATGAAGGTTTGGGTCCCAAAATCTCCTCCTATACCTTCCATTATAGATGCATGGAAAACTAAAACTTGAGATTTGAAGCTTAATGAGCTAGAGCACTTCACGGGTATATTTTCTTGGCTCGTCATTTTTTTGGAAAATAAGGTTAACACACTAGAGCTAGATGGCAATGTCTAGATTAGGTGTGTGGGGGGTTAGGTTATTTTTAGCTTTCTTTATTATTTTAGGTTATTTTGCTTTTCTTTTATTAAATAAAAGAATAAAAAAATAATAAAAGAGAGATAAAGAAGAAAAAAGATGAAGGAAGAATTTTTGTGAGATTAAATTAGTTTGTTTGGAAATAAGTAATTTTGAAGTGAAGTTAATATGAAGGGAAAGTATTGAATTCTTTAACAGATATTAAGTCTGAAAAATAACACATCTTTAATTTGATCGTAGTGAATTCATATTTTATTTACACATACACGTCTTTGGTTATAGGATGAATAAGATGATCTGAATATCTCCATGAATTTTCTATCTGAGATAATACATCTAATAATATATATATATATAAGCCTTTTCTTCACAAAGTAGCTGGGAATTCGTGCCTCGCGAAGCATTGGATGCTCACGCCGAAAGGTGGTTAAAAAGTATAAATATAAAAATTTCTATGAACTAGTCAGGGGGTAAATGCATGTGGATGTCTCTTTCTGACACCCCCATCAAGCAAGTGTTCTTTCCGAGTTAAAAGTTCTCACGGTTCTTCGTGGGAGAATAATCTTGACTTACCACTACTATTAGTAGTTGATAAGGACTAGTTTCGAAATAAGTATGAATAAATAAATAAATAAAAGTTATTAGCTGTAAAGTTTCGGCTAGGGGAGTAAACAGAGATATGATGGTTTGAATAGGAGTTTTATAACTAAAATACTATTGCACGAACACAAGGTGTGTAGGAACGAAAATCAGTGAAAAATAGGACTGAGTATTCAATTAAAAATGATAGAAGTTCTAGATTAGAGACTAAACTTTAAGATGAAAACTCAATAAAGCTTATGACTTTACAAACTTTCGAGATGCTTTCGGAGTTTTTCCCTAATCTTCATTTTCTTATGTTTTTTTCTTCTCTTTAAGAATTTTGTGGGTGTAATTCGCTAAAAACCCTCACGAGACAACACTCTTTCTAGTAGGGATATATAGAGATTTAACGGCTTGTTGCACATGCTAAGTGGGATCGCGATACCTGCGAAAGTGAGTTAGGATTTATTTAGCTTTTCATTTTCTTTTTAGGATTTTTTTTCTTTTTTTAGTTTTGCTCGAGGACGAGCAAAAGATAGGATATTTGATCAGCACATTTATTGCACAATGTTTACTAGATTTTCCCTATCTTTTGTTAATTAATAAATGCCATTAATTATAATTTAAGAACATTTAGATATTTATCTGTTAAAAACACATTTATATGTATATTAAATAATAAATAAAATATTTGTGAGTTAATTGGTTTAAATATTCTTCTAAATAAAATAGATGCTACTAAAGATTTGTTTTGAAATATTTTGCAGGTTTAAATTCATCTAAATCAAATCAAGAGACCAAATCAAATCAAGATCAACAAATAATATCAGCCTAATATGGTAACTGATGGAGGATCAATGCAACTGCAAAGAGTTTGCAAGATATTCAAGATATTATGCAAGAAAAACTAACCAAATTAAACGAGAAGATCATAGACAAAATTGGAGCGCAAAAATACGAAATATCACCACTAAAACATGGTCAATACAATGGTCGAGACCTGATTGATATGAAAAATTGTGTCTTGGTGTTTCATAATTACCGCAATCAATAACGGTGTCGCAATAGTTAGCCTATAGTGAGTACAGGTCGTCCATAGGGAAATGGTGAACTATCTTTCTTATTTTAGATGAGTTAATAAATAAAGATGGGATTTTTATTGTTTTATACTAAAGAGATTTGAAAATTTTATAAGAGAAGTGCTTGTAGGGTTTTTCGGATTGACTAGTTAATGGATGGAGTTTTAAAAATAATTCTTTTTATCTTTTAATTATTTAATACTAGAGAAATAGTGATGAATGTGGATTAGGGTTCTTGGAGGGATTAAGGTTTCCCTCTACTGACTCTTGTCCTTACATTGATCCCTATTTATCTTAAGCCCTCAACAAAGTAAGTATTAACGAATCTCAAATCGTGATCGTAACTATCATTAATTAGTAGCACGCCCGAATAAGAGAGTTAAGACTCTCTTTTATAAAAATTAAAACATAAAAAGAAGTTAAGGAATTTTTTTATCCATTATACTACCCTATCCTACAAACCCTAACAAGCAAGAATTTACTCGCTCATTGGGAAAAACAACGAAAGCTAGAAGAATAAAGAACCCATAAGAAAAACAAAAATAAAAGTGCGGAAAATAAATGCAGAAAGTAATGAGACAAAATTAAAAGAAAGAAACTACCTTTTATTGAAACTTTTGCATTACAGAATTTGATTGCTGAAAAAACTAAAAGAACTAAAAACCCTGTTTCCCTCAATAAAAGAGTAAAGCTCTGTTCAAAATTTAAAAGGCAGCGCCTCACGTGCCTTCCACGAGGGCGCCAGCGCCAGAGTTTAAAAAAACTCTTATATTGGTGTCGCGCGTGCTCCTCACATAGGTGCCAATGTGTAAAGCATATAAAGGAATTAAAACCTTAATTAGCGCCCACGTGCACAACAAGTGAGCGCCGGCGTCCAGGTAGAATTAAATTCCACTCTCTGTTAAACAGAGCCGTTGGATCAAAGATCCAACAGAGATGATCAATCACCAAGACTCAGAATTAAAATTCTGTTGAGAGGAAATATTCCTCAAATCTTTCTAAAACAAGAAATATACCTTTGGTGGGATCATAGAATAAAATTCTATGCCTTCTGTAAAACAGAGGACCGTTAGATTAAAAATCCAACGGTGATTAAAAAATCACCGTTTTGCAGAATAAATTCTGTGCAAGGGAAAATATTTCTCCAATCTTGTTCTATAAAATAGAAACCCTTGGATCAAAGATCCAATGGTGGGTAAAAATCTCCAAATCAATTAGGATCTCTTAATGAGAGATTTCTTCAAAAACTAATTAACAAACTCGCATCTACTATATAAAGGACCGAAGACTTCAAGTCTGGAGAGAGGAAGCCCCCCATAAGCTTCTAAAAAAACAAAGCAGAAAGCTCCAAAAAGAAACAAAGAAGAAGATCTCCTTTCTCAGAAAAAAAAACTCTAGGTAAATAAAAAAAAGATCAAAATATCTCATTTACCTACTGAAGGGTTTAACCCTTTTAAAAGAACTTAGTTCTTTCTCTGGATCTGAGATCCACAAGACAAGTCTCCCACAAGTTGAGAATTTAATTCTCACCGGGAAGAACTTGTTCTCGAGAATCAAAGATTCAAAAAAAGAACTAGGAAATCGAACTCCTCAAAACAAAGCATATAAGGAAAAAACCTAGCGCCTAGCGCCTCACGTGCCACTCAAGTGGGCGCCACAGAAAAAAGGAGTGCTTAGCACTCAATGAGCGGCTTTCAGCGCCCCACGTGCCCCTCACATGGGCGCCACAGAAAAAAAGGAGTGCTTAGCACTCAATGAGCGGCGTCCGGCGCCCAGCGCCTCACGTGCTCCTCACATGGGCGCCACAGAATGGAGGAGTGCTTAGCACTCACTAGGCGGCGCTCAACGCCCAGCGCCCCTCACGTGGGCGCCACAGAAGAAAGAGTACTTCGCACTCAATGAGCGTCGCTCAGCGCCTCATGTGCTCCTCACGTGGGCGCCACGGAAGGGAGGAGTGCTTAGCACTCACTAGGCAGCGCCTAGCGCCTCACGTGCCCCTCATGTGGGCGCCATAAAGAGTGCCTAGTACTCCATACAAAGATAAAAAGGGGTAAAGTGTTTAACACTTATTGGGAAATCCCCATGACTAAAAGCCCACATGATTATATATGAGCGTCAGAACTTACATAAGTGCTCAGCACTCTTTGTACAAAAAGGGGGGCTGATTATACAGAGCCCAAACAAGTGCTTGGCGCTTTTCAATAAAAAAATAGAACGGATCAAGCCCCAATTGGCTAGGTCCCCTGAGGATAGAACTTCCCTGATTTAGACCATCCGAGCCCGTGTACTCATGACTTCCCAAGCCGATCTTAGTCACAAATACGACTATTGATCTTCCAATTGATGATATCCGAAACGGTATTCATCCCACATCCTCCCGAGGAAATATTACTCTCAAAATATGACTAATGATTTCCGGGTTTACCACTAACTCCTTTTCCCCTCAAATATGGGATTCGGTTTAAAGAGTACATCTCGTCACTCCTCTGATATATGTCGTTGTAATTCCTCAACGTCTTCAGAGAGGTGGCGGGTCCCGACAACCAACAACCCTTTGGTGCACTTCCAGATTGACGTGCACACCTCAAATCAAAATCGTGCCTCAAATTGGGCACATTTCATATCAACATCGTTGTTCATCCCGTCACGTAACAAATACACGTGCGCATAAGATGGATAACGGACCGAAACGTTCTTAAACTAACCGTTGCCTCCAAAATGGCAACAACGGACTAAGACGTCCTTAAACTAAAATCTCGCCTCCAAAATGGTGATCAACGGACCGAGACGTCCTTAAACTAAAATCTCACATCCAAAATGGTGATCAACAGACCGAGATATCCTCAAACTAGAACCTCGCCTCCAAAATGGCGATAATGGACCGAAACGTCCTTAAACTAAAACAATAGAGACGAAATGCTCTTTTGTTGGATCTGAAATAAAAATGATCCTGAAACCCCGTTAAGTGGACTTAGTCTCAAATTGGACTAATGTATCCTTAACAAAAACAAATCGAGCCCCCAAATACTCACATACATTTAATTCGATATTAATTTCAAAATAGATTAACGATCCTTAAATTAAAAAAACCCAAATCTAAGAAATACGGATTTGGACTAATCCACGCCCTACGGGCGACAACATAAATTAGTCTCCGTATACAATCCACAAGCAACCTAAACAAATAAAACAAATACAAACGACACGAAGTGAACTTCTGGAGCAGGAGAAAGTGGTTATCGCGGTGTGGTAACGTAATTAACTGCAGGGGCTTGCGCCTGCAGGGAAGAGCGTCCCCACAATAAAAAAAACCCTCGCAAATGAGGGGGAATCTGACGAAGTCTGCTACAACGGCCGCATCCGTCCAAACCTCCGATATACGGTGCCATAAATCAACTTGGCATCTTCGGAGAGGTGGACGGATAAATCTAAATAGCATATGCCCTCAAATTCAAGCAGGACGATCCATCCCAGTTCGTCTCTGTTTTCGGCGGTAAACAGATTCTGGCACGTCAAGTAGGACCTCTTCCTTTTTCCACTCCACACTTCATGCTTAGTGTTTCGAGAACAAAATCATGGTCTGCTATGGTTGCCCTTGGATTCATGGTACTAAGATTTGGTGTCTTGCTCCTGTGCAGAAAGAAGAAGTGAACATCAATGGCTTCCATCTACACAAACTGCAACAGCAACTCCTGCTCCACCCCAACTAGAGGAGTGACATACGGGCCCAATGCGGCCTCTATCTTTTTAATTCCTGTGGGGGAGGTGACTCAAGCCACCACTGAATTGTTCTTTGGGACCATGCTCCCGCCCGTGAATTTCAGCGCCCTAGTGCCACCACAGGAAGCTCCCACGAATTCAGTCTTCGATCGACTTGCAACCACCACGACCTCTTTCAATGGGCCGTCCAAGTCTGCCACCTTAGTCTTCAACAGGCTGAGTCGAAGCTCAAGTGGGCCCGCAAAGAGGCTCGCGATACCTGAAGGGGTTATCCCAAAATGGATAGTCCTTCCAACTCCTACTGCGGGTGAAGTCGTCAAAGGTGCTTCCCCTACAAGAAAATCGTCTTTCGAAAGATTGGTCGTTCCCTCTCAACGGACGTCAGTCTTCGACAGGCTGACACCAATAGTAGCCCCTCATGAAAGCCGGGTGCATGACAGAGCCGTTTCCACAACAGAGGTGGTCCCGTTTGCAAGAGACGCTCGACATCGCCACTGGCGTCGGGTGAGAAGAGCTGGGGGAAACTCCCCCTCTGGAATTACTCCACCAGCTCCAATGATGGAAGTTGACGTTGTTGTTCCAACTGGGAACAGCTTTGAACCGCTTGGGAGTGTGCGAAAGAACTCCCCAACCGCGGTGTTGAAGAAATCTCCACTTCCTGCTGAAAACATGACGCAGGCAAAGCCGTAGCAGTCTCCTCAATGGCTCTCCTCCCAAATCCACAGGGTCTGGCGGAAAGTCCAGGACTTGATGATCAACAAAGATCATTCTCGTCAACCGGAGAAAATGAAGGTTCGACAAGAGGAAAATCATCCCTCCACCATACAGCGAGGGACTTCTTTCATACAGGCGCCTGTTACAATGGCTCCTTCAACCTCGACCTCCCATAAAAGGAGGAGGCCGGAGAAAATCTCATTCCTGCGGCTAATTCCAAAGGCGCAGGACCCAAATGCCCCGAGTCTGGGGGCATAATCGTACACACGGTTTACATGGCTTCCGGAAAGAGGAAAGTCGTACTTCCGTGGGTTATCGACCGCAAACTCGGTCGTTAACAAAGGCTCAGGAGCAACAACAAAAGCTCCAGGAGATGCTGACGAAAATGGAAGCACTCACCGGACAGAAAGAATGTCCGGAGTCAGCATCATAACAGCGCCAGGAGCAGGAGACCGATACAAACTTCCTGCGAAGGGTGCTTGAAAGAAAGGATAAGGAGGCCGCAGAACATGCTGCTAATATGAAGTAAATGGCACTTTTGTTCTAAGATATGGTTGGAATGATGATCCATCCAGAACCTCCAACTGAAGACCCGCCGATAATCATCGAGGACGACAGGGGGGAAACGTCAAACCCTCTTCTGGATTTATCAATGGTCAGGGAGGAAACGATCTCCAAAGCTGCCCTTGATGATTAAATGGCTCAACAAATATGAGTTCATCAGGCGATTGAAGCGGCTGGCCAAGTCGTCAGAACTGGGGCGACCGTATCCGCGCTGGTATGACCAAATCAAATACCCGCCAGGATATACGATCCCCAAGTTCCACGTGTATAAAGGGACATGAAATCCTCATCAGCACGTCGCTCAGTTCAGAGCTCTATGCGGCAATACTGGAGGCGACGATAAATTGCTGCTTCGCTAGTTCGTTGGCATCCTGTCAGAAACAGCATTCGAATGGTACTCGGAGCTCCCAAATGACTCCGTCAAAACTTTCAAGGAAATGGAATTGCTGTTCATGCAGTAGTTCACCAGCGCAAGCGAGCACACCCCGATCACGGCATTAATTAATGCAAGGGTGAAGCCAGAAGAGACCTGGGTTCAATACGTAATCCTATGGCGGAACCTATGGTCAAAATGCGAACAACGCATCGAAGAAGCTCCTGCCGTGGGCATGTTCATAGGGACTCTGGATCCTCAGGCGACTGTGTCCCAGTTCATGACGTTCTTTAAGCCGACCACTGTTCCCCTCCGAAAGACGGCGCGACGCAGGGACGTCTCGCCTGAAATTCGGGGCAGATGCTAATTGATGCTATCCGTCCACCTCTCCGAAGATGCCAAGTTGATTTATGACACCACGTATCGAAGGTTTAAACGGATGCGTCCGATGTAGCAGACTTCGTCAGATTCCTTCTCGCTTGAGGGGTTTTTGATTGTGGGGACGCTCTTCCCTGCAGGCGCAAGCCCCTGCAGTTAATTATGCTACCGTATTGCGGTAACAACTTTCTCCTTCTCCCGATGATCACTTCGTATCATGTGTGTTTGTTTTGTGTTTGGTTGCCCGTGGATTGTATACGAAGACTGAGTTATGTCGTCGCCCGTAGGGCGTGGACTAGTCCAAATCCGTATCTTTCTTAGATTTGGGTTTAGGGGGTTGTGTTTAAGGATACGTTAGCCTCATTTGAGACTAAGATCGACTTAAACATTTGTTAAGGATACGTTAGTCTAGTTTTCAGACTAAGATTAACTTAACGGGATCGTTTAGATCCAACAAGAGAGCAATTAAGGGAACCCTGTTGTTTAGTTTAGTGACATTACGGTCAATAGGTAGTTTAAGGACATTGCGGTCCAATGTTAGTTTTAAGACATTGCGGTCAAGGTTAAGGACCTCATAGTTCGTGGATTTAAGGACTCCACAGTCCGGCATTAGTTTTAAGACATCACAGTCAAGGTTAAGGACGTCATAGTCCGTTGTTAGTTTTAAGACATTCCGGTCAAGGTTAAGGACGTCATAGTCCGAGGGTTTAAGGACCCCACAATCCGGCGTTAGTTTTAAGATATTACGGTCAAGGTTAAGGACGTCATAATCCGTTGTTAGTTTTAAGACATCACGGTCAAGGTTAAGGACCTTATAGTCCATGAGTTTAAGGACCCCACAGTCCGTATCAATGTGTGGTCATCGGGACCCGTCACCTCTTTGAAGACGTTGAGGAATTACAACGTCAAGTATCAAAGGAGTGAAGAGATGTACCCTTAAACCAAGGTAGATTAAGTGATCTTTGGCCCAATTTGGAACCAAGACCAATTAATTATATTATGAGCCCATTGGCCCAGTTAAGTCTGAATTGAGGACTTATGGCCAGCTTGGGCTAAGTCCAATCATGTTTGGGATATTGGCCCTCTGTTGGTTCATTGAAGAAGAGGCTTTGCCTCTGGAAACTTAGCCAATTGGGCTAAAACTAGTGTTAAACACTAGAGACCGACAGTGTTGAACACTGGGAATAAGATTAGCAAGTTAGTGTTAGACACTAAAAGATAATCAATGTTAAACACTAGCAACAGGGCTTTCAAATTAGTGTTAAACACTAAAGCAAATCAGTGTTAAACACTGGAAATAGAGATTCCAAATTAGTGTCAAACACTAAAGCAAATCAGTGTTAAACACTGGTAACAGAGTTTTCAAACTGGGGTTAAACACTAAGAAAATCAGTGTTAAACACTGAAGATAGAGTTTTCAAAATTAGTGTTAAACACTAAGGAAATCAGTGTTAAACACTTCAAATAGAGTTTTCCAAATTAGTGTTAAACACTAAGAAAATCAGTGTTAAACACTGGCTACAGAGGTTTCAATTTAGTGTTAAACACTAAGGCAAGAGGGGTCACGTGGTAGCACGTGAGATCGCCCTGCTTCTCTTTATTTTGTTCTACCAAAAGCATTGAATACTTTGGAACATCACGTGCTGTCACGTGATGGGAATTTAATTGTTTGTCTGTTAGAGCTTCAGCCAAGGGGTCACGTGGTAGCGCGTGAGAGCGCCCTGCTTCCCTTATTTCATTCTGCAAGTAAGTGTTTAATACTTTTAATTCTAACGGCCATCACGTGTGAGCACGCGATGGAAGTCCACGCTCTGGTCTGTTAGAATGCTCATTAGGGGTCACGTGTTGACATGTGAGGGCGCCCTAGAGCTCTTTTCTGTTTCTTTTGCCTTTTTCTCTGTGTGCTTTAGATACCACGTGGGGCACGTGAGGCATTGCCTCAAAGTTCTTTTTTATCGGTCTTTGCAGGAGTCACGTGGTAACACGTGAGGTGTTGCTTCAAAGTTCTTTTCTGTGGATCTTTGCAGGGGTCACGTGGTAGCACGTGACTCTGGTTCTTTGCATGTTTTAAAGATATGTTCATCTTTTAAGAATTAAATTATTCATCGGGTTAAACCCTAACAATAAACTTTAGAGGAACTAAATTCCTGTGATTTTGAGAGAATTAGGTTCTCGATTAGGGTTAAACCCTAGTTCTGTCCATTTTGAAGGAATTAAATTCCTAGGGTTAAACCCTAATTTTATCTCAAAGGAATTAAATTCCTGTAATTCTGTGAGAATTAAATTCTCAAAACTCAGTTCCTCCTCTGTGTTTTAGATCTGCATGGCAGGATCTCAACCCAATGAGAATTAAATTCTCAGTTCATGGGGAGATGTGCACTTTGCAGATCCTCAACCAGAGAAAGAACTAAGTTCCTTTATTTATATAAGAGTTAAACTCTTTTGAGAATTAAATTCTCCTTTGAAGCCTCCCTTTTCTTTTCTTACCTAAGGTTTTCCTTTTGCAGAGAATCAAAGGCTCTATATCTCTCTCTCTGTGTATCAAAAGAAAAGGTTCTAGGTCCCTCCTCTTCTTTTCTTGGCTCTTATTTATAGGAGATGGAAAAGAATCAATCTGCTTAGTAAATCTCTCATTAAGAGATTTGATTTGTTCATTGAGATATTTGATTTATATTTATCATTAATCTGGGCCTTTAGATTGTTAGGTGAATTTTATTCACCATTGGATTTTAAATCCAAAGATATCTCTTGGTTATTTCGGTTAGATTTAGGGGGAAATCTTTCCAAGTCCAAGATTTTTCCATAAATTGGTGATATTTAATCACCTTTAGATTTTTAATCCAACGGTTTCAGATAATCCTTTTTCATTTTGGAAAGATCTGAAAGATCTTCCCTCAGAATTTAATTCTGTCAAAGAATAAGGCTTTTAAAGCCGGTCACGTGTGGCCACGTGACCCCTGGTCACGTGTAGGCACGTGACCCCTGGTCACGTGTAGGCACGTGACCCCTGGGATGGGCTTCTCTTCTTCTGCGCTCTGTTCTCTGGCCGCTGCTTAACCATCACGTGACAACTGGTCACATGTGAGCACGTGATGCCTCTTCTGAAGCTTCTTCTTGGCTTTTAATTAGAGGACAAATATGCTCTGTGCCGCTGCTTAACCATCACGTGCCAACACGTGGCCACTGGTCACGTGTGAGCACGTGATGCCTCTTCTGAATCTTTTTCTAATTTTTAATCAGGGAACAAATGCCCCCACAGCGTTGTTCTCACGTGTCTGCACGTGAGTGCAACGCTGTCACTTTTGTGACCGTCGGATCTGTCTTGGGAGTAGGGTAGGTGAAACGTTTCCTATCCCCTCCTATAAATGCCCATGTCCTTTCAGAAGAGCCTCCACTTTGCTCATCTTCCTCCTTTGAGAACTTTCTTCTTTTGAGAATTTAATTCTCTTTTTCCAGAGCTTAGTTCTCTGCCTTGAAAAATTTTCAGAGTTTAACTCTGTTCAGGAAAGACTCTTCCTTTCTGGTAATGATGTTGAACGATCGAAGAATCTTCATTTTAAAAACAACTCTATGGATTTTAAATCCACATCAAGGGTTTCACCCTTTTAACATGAACCCGTTTTCTTCAAGTTCATCAACAAGAACAGAAAACCATCTAATCTTCAAACTGTAGATCTCTTAGGGCTTTTCTAATCTTTTAGGGAGATGATAATGTCGGTTGTTTTCCATGGAATTTAATTCCATCTCAAGGAGCTCTGGCTCTGGAACAAAACTTTCTGGGAATTTAATTCCCTTTTTCAAAAAGGAATTTAATTCCTATGAAGAACTAAGTTGTTTTCAAAGAACTTCATGGGTTTTACTGCCCTGAGTCATCTTCTTCACAACTCAGAAGAAAAGGTTTGTAATAGATTTTCATGATCTTTATTTCAGGTATCATGGATGCCCATATGTACGATCTTGACGAAATCATTTCTTACGGGAATATTCGTGCACTGGGCCGTAGCCAGAACTAGGAGTTCACCAACGCTCAATGTGCTGAGATCATGAGCCGTTTCGATGAGTACAATGGTCGGCTACTCCCTCGTCGCTCTTCTCTTCTGAGACTCATCATGCTAGCGATCTTGGAGGCGCTCCCTCTCTTTTGCACCGGCGTGCCACTCAGGGCATTGGACACCGTCGAGGATAAGGTACATTCGGTGTACCTGATGAGCCTAATCTCGAAGAGGAGGCGAGACAACCTCATTGATCTCTTGCACCAGGCTTTTCAGCAGTCGGCCATACTTGCTGCCTATAGGAGGGTAGAAGACATTCGTGAGGACCCCGACGCTTGTGACCGCGAGAGAAAACATACTCGGATGGTTCGAAATGCTTGGAGGATCTTGGACAAAGCCAAGTTTGAGTTTCTCAATCCGTGCCCCGCGTCTGAGGTCTTGCCGTTGTAATCGTTTTTCCTCCTTTTTATTTTGTATGAACTTTTTAAAGTATGAATGATAAGTTTTATCGTGCTCTTCTGTGTTTGCATGCCCTTTTGTGGGATTTTGTCATTTTGCTATTGTTGTTGTTGATGTTTTTAACGTGTAGGGCACTATTCCACTTTTCAGTACACACCAAGCATGGTGCTCACGTGCTCCACACGTGAGGCCTTTTTAAGGGATTATTTAATTTTTCATGTCATATTTTCTGTGTATGGCATTAGATGCAGGAAAGGAGCCATGGAAATAGTCCCATCTCCTTGATTTCCAATGCCTTCCCTTTTTTGGACCTTGGAAATAGTTCCACCATGCAATATTCTCCGTGCGCAGCATTTAATGCTCCTCTTTATAACCTGAGGCCACAGCCTTCTCTTTCTCTTCACAGAGAAATCTATTCTCAATTTAGTGTGGTTTATCTTGGGGACACAACTGAGTGCCATGGCCTGCAACCGCCCCCATGCTCGTCGACAACCGTGGGAAGTGCCTATCGAGGAGCTGATTCCTCGCTTTGCTGCGCGATTGGTGGATCCCCTTCTTACCGATGACGAATGCGATTCAGCGACATATGAACTCTCGATCCGTAGGGGGTCCCCTCTTCCAATAGGATCCCTTTGGCTCCGGATGATTCTTGCTGCCGTGCTTGTTGACATCCCTCCTCACCCAGCAGAGATGACCCTGGCGATGCTTGACGCAGCCGAAGACAAGCTTGAGTGTTTTCACGAAGCGTGTTTGATCTCTCAGGCTCTGAAAGATTGCTTGGTTCACCTGTTGGGCCAAATAAAAGCCCGGCGGGCTATTATGTCTGCTTTTGCAGACGAACATGGCGCCAATCGGTGGGGAGCCACTCCTCGTGAAAATCGTCGCTTCGATGTGCTGGAGAAGGCGGCGAGGGAGTTAGAAAATTTTGAATACTGTTTTGTTCACCCTTGTGCCACTGATCCCTTTTTTGGCGATCTTTTCCCGGTAGTGTAGTATGCTTAAATCGATGTAATTTTTTTTTGTCATTGGCTGTTTGTATGCTTTTCTGTTGAATTTTCATGTTTGTCGGGTACTCGTATGTGCGTATTGATGGCATAAATGAGCTTTATATTTCTCCATGAAAATTTTCTTTAATTGCTAGCACTATCGCTATGTCGCATGCATATCAGAGCTTTAGGTATCATTTCCTTTCGAATATTCATATAGTTGTAAATGCATGCTCAGTAGGATATGCATCGGAGATTTTCCTTGTTGCCTCCCATATCAGGTGATTTGTGCGTGTTCTAGATCGAGTATCATCGTCGAATGGAGGCTTATTTATACAGTGCTCGGGTGTACCCGTCTTTCCTCGAAGGCTGTGGCTGCGAAAGCGGGCTTGCGAGGTTTGATTGAGCGGTGCGCGGCGAACATGGTGTCGTGCGAGAAGAGGCTCGGCCGTCAGTTTTCGGAGAGGGAGTTGGCCTCTAAGGCATTGAGCGAGCTTCAAACCAGCCTTACAGCCAAAACCAATAAAGCGTATGAACTCTGGCGGGTACTTCAAGAGTCTATCAAAGAGGTGGTGGCTCTTGATAAAGCTGTCATGTTCACTCGTGAAAGGGTCGAGGCTCACAAGGTCACTGAGCTCGAAGGCCGGCTCGCCTCGTATCAGGCCCAGCAGGCTCAGGCGGAGACCCGTCTTCTGGCGATCCTGAATCATGAAGCCGTGGCCCAGCGAAAACAGGATGAGCTAGCAAAATTGCTAAATCGCCCGCCGGCTTGAAAAACTTGTATCTTTTCCTTTCTTTTTGTACACACTCCTGAATGAGAGTATCTTCTTTTTGTTCTTTCCTGAATTGTACTTTGTAGCCATTTTGGTTTATGAATAAAGACATATTTTTCTTCTCAATGATGTGTCTCCTTTTTATTGAATGTGTTCTGCGGACAATTTATCTAGGTCTCCTTGCAGGGCAGCGATGGCTTAGGATTCAGGGTTAGGATCTGCCTCCTAAGACTTTTGAGCTTTATGAACCATGAGGGTCTCATAAAGAGTTTTTCTCCCTACAGGTCGAGAGGATCCCGTAGGTGTAAGTTCTTCTTAAGAATCGTGAGAATTCTTAAGCGGGTTTTCCCTTGGGAGTCGTAAGGATCTTACAAGAGAGTTTTCTTCCTTGCAGGTCGTGTGGACCCGCAAGTGCTGGGTGCGGTCACCCTTATCCGTATTCCACGGGGTCAGGGGTTGCTTTGGGATGTTCTCCAGGATACCGTAGTTTAAAGACATCGCGGTCAAGGTTAAGGACCTCATAGTCTGTGGGTTTAAGGACTCCATAGTCCGATGTTAGTTTTAAGACATCAGGGTCAAGGTTAAGGACGTCATAGTCCATGGATTTAAGGACCCCACAGTCCGATGTTGGTTTTAAGACATCACGGTCAAGGTTAAGGACGTCATAGTCCGTGGATTTAAGGACTCCACAGTCCGATGTTAGTTTTAAGACATCACGGTCAAGGTTAAGGACGTCATAGTCCATGGATTTAAGGACTCCACAGTCCGATGTTAGTTTTAAGACATCATGGTCAAGGTTAAGGACGTCATAGTCCGTGGATTTAAGGTCCCCACAGTCCGATGTTAGTTTTAAGACATCACGGTCAAGGTTAAGGACCTCATAGTCCATGGATTTAAGGACTCCACAGTCCGATGTTAGTTTTAAGACATCTCGGTCAAGGTTAAGGACCCCATAGTCCGTGGATTTAAGGATTCCACAGTCCACGAACGCGTGGTTACTGGGACCCGTCACATCTTTGAAGACGTTGAGGAATTACAACGCCAAATATCAAAGGAGTGAAGAGATGTACCCTTTAACCAAGGTAAAATCAGTCTAGAATCATCATGGTTGATCGTTAGTTTTAAGACATTACGGTCGAGGTTAAGGACATCATAGTCCGTAGATTTTAAGGACTCCACAGTCCGGTGTTTGCTCTGGATGCTTCACACGGGTTCACTGCCGTGCTTGGCGAGGACCAGGCTCCGCTCTAGGCGTTTTCCGCGGGGTCAAAGAATGACGTTATCCGCATTCCACGTGACCAGGAATTTTGCACTAGATGCTTCACACGGGTTCACTGCCGTGTTTGGCGAGGAATAGGCTCCGCTCTGGATGCTTCACACGAGTTCACTGCCGTGCTCTGCGAGGACCAGGCTCCGCTCTGGACGTTTTCCACGGGGTCAAAGAGTGACGTTATCCGCGTTCCATGTGACCAAGAATTTTACTCTGGATGCTTCCCACGGGTTCACTGTCATGTTCGGCGAGGACCAGGCTCCGCTCTGGATGCTTCACACGGGTTCACTGCCGTGCTCTGCGAGGACCAGGATCCGCTCTGGATGTTTTCCACGGGGTCAAAGAGTGACGTTATCCGCGTTCCATGTGACCAGGAATTTTGCACTGGATGCTTCCCACGGGTTCACTGCCGTATTCGGAGAGGACCAGGCTCCGCTCTGGATGCTTCGCACGGGTTCACTGCCGTGCTCTGCGAGGACCAGGATCCGCTCTGGACGTTTTCCATAGGGTCAAAGAGTGACGTTATCCGCGTTCCAAGTGACCAGGAATTTTGCTGATTGTATCTGCATTTCACGGAATGAGGGTTTGACTCTTGGTGATCTGTATATCGCCGAGCCATGGAACTGGGGGTTGCCGCTGTTCCGCTTCGCTTGAAGTTGTGTCCGTTGTTACAAGACGAGTGTTGAGACGATCTCTAGATCACTTGCGACTCATCGAGATTTGGCCTCTTCTTCTGATGAAACCTGGGCGAGGAGGAGTGCGATTCCTTCTTTGTTTGCGTCCCTGGATTGTATACAGGGATAGATGTAACATCACCTGTAGGGCATAAATTTCATTTTTATTTTATTTCTTTTTCCGCGATGCTCTATCATTTCAGCTTTTATATCGCGAAGGTCGTGATTGCCCCATCATTTCGGCTATTTTTTGCGGTGCCCAATCATTTCATCTATTTATTTTATTTTTACTCGCTGCTTTTTATTGCGAGTTGCCCAATCATTTCGGCTATTTTTCATGCATACATTTTTACTTGCTGATTTTTATTGCAAGTTGCCCCATCATTTCGGCTATTTCGTATGCATATGCGGCTCGCTAGCCTTTTCACTGCAAGCTTGGATTTTAGACACCGATTTCGGCATCAGCACCGCTACAACTGGGATGTTGCCAGGAGAGAATCATCATTTGCCTCTGTCGATGTTGAACAAAGGTGGCTTAGTAAACAGGGTTAAGGGTCCAGTCGACTAAGGCTTTTGACTTCATGAACCGTAAGGGTCTCACAAAGGTATTTCTCCCTACAAGTCGTGAGGATCTTGCAGGTGTGTTTTCTCCTTGGGAATCGTGAGGATTCCAAAGTGCATGTTCTCTTGCAAGTCGTAAGGATCTTACAAAAGGGTTTTCTCCTTATAAGTCGAGAGGACTTATAAGGGTTGTTCACCATATGAGCATATCCCTAATCACGGATTGGACTTGGTTAGGGAAATATTTATTCGCGCCCGTGGATTGTATACAAGGGTCAGTATGAGCCACTTGTAGGGCAATATCGAAGTTTGTGGGGGTTGCTTAAGAACAGGTTCAGGTCTCTGTAATTTAATACTTTCAAGTCTTATGAGCCGTGAGGGTCCCATAAGAGAGTTCTCCTTACGATTCGTGAGGATCTCGCAAGTATAATTTCTCCTTAGGAATCGTGAGGACTCCTAAGTGTGTTGCTCCCTTGTGAGTCGTAAGGATCTCACGCGGATGGTTTCTCCTTACAAGGTCGTGAGGACCCTGCAAGTGTCCTTTAACGAGGTTGCGCCCTTTCGGGTTTTCACAAACACTCGCCGGTAGCCCTGCTGTTTTAACTCACGGAGCCCTTTCGGGTTTTCATCCATGCCCATTTCGCTTATGGACACACCGTTTTTTTTGTTTTTTTATTATATTTTTTCTTTTTTTTATATATTTTTTGTATCGGCTTTGAGATGCTGCAATCCACCGTAGTTTATCGACATCTCGGTCAACAGCTAGTTTTAGGACATAGTGGTCCATTGCTAGTTTAAGGACGTTTCGGTCCGTCGTTAGTTTACGGACGTTTCGGTCCGTCGTTAGTTTAAGGACGTTTCGGTCCGTCGTTAGTTTAAGGACGTTTAGGTCCGTCGTTGAAGAAGGCCGGTTACTACTCAGAGTTCGGGCTTAGGAAGATAGCGAGCGGACATAGTCGTCTTCATCTATCATTGACCTAGGCCTTAACCCGTTAAGCGTAGTATTTCTTCAGGAAGCGACCGTTTATTGGCCTGAAAGGTCTTTCGCCGTGCATATCCATGAGTAGATACGCTCCGCCCTGGTAGACCTTATCTATGATGTACGGGCCTTCATAGTTCGGCTCGAATTTTCCCCGCTTGGCGCGATTGGGGATCATAGGTCTTTTGACCACTAGCACGAGTTCGCCTTGGCGGATTGTCCTCGGCCTGGTCAATCTTTCATATGAGCGTGTCATCTTTGCTTTGTAAGCCTCCAGATTTTGTTGCGCTATGAGCCGGGTTTCATCAAGGGCATCAAGCTCCTCAAGACGAAGGTGAGCGTTTTCCTCGTCCGTCGGCTCGTAGTGAACTGCCACTCGCAGAGAGGGTAACTCTATCTCGAGGGGGAGTACTGCTTCAGTACCGAATACCAACGCGTATGGCGTTGTGTTCGTGGCCGTCTTGAACGTAGTCCGATACGCCCAAAGAGCTTCTTGCAGTCTCTCGTGTCAGTCCTTTTTGTTTCGGGACATCGTCTTCTTCACGATCTTTGTCAAGGTTTTGTTGAAAGCCTCAGCTAGACCGTTAGCTCACGGATTATAAACTGAAGAATATCTCCAGTCTATGTTGTGTTGTTGTGCGAAGCGGCTAATCTTGTGGCTTCTATAGGCTGGCCCGTTATCGGAAATGATCCGTCGCGGAGTTCCGAACCGATAAATGACGTGCATCTTGAAGAAATGGAGAATATTCTCAGTCTTCACTTCCCTCAACGATACTGCTTCTGCCCATTTGGAGAAGTAATCAGTGGTCGCTAGGATGAAACGATGTCCCCTAGACGATGTCGGTTCAATGGGGCCAATTATGTCAGTCCCCCACATTTCGAACGGCCAGCTAGCCACCGTTGGATGTAGAGGATTTGGGTACTGGTGGATGAAGTCCCCATGAATTTGGCATGAGTGGCATTGCTTCGCATACTCGAGGCGGTCCTGGATCATTGTGGGCCAATAATAACCCATTCGTTTGATCTTCAGCTTCATCTTTGGGCCCGCTTGATGAGAACCGCAGAGTCCGTCGTGAACTTCCTGAATGACTCTTTTCTCTTCGTCAGGTCCCAGGCATCTCAACCACAGAGAGTCAAATGACCTCTTGTACAGAGTATTATTGACAAAGGAGAAGGACAGAGCTCGTTTCACAAGCTGATGTCTTGAGGATGCATCTTCAAGCGTTCGACGGGATTTGAAGTAGTCTATGAAGACTTCTCTCTAATCTTCAACCTTCTCTTGGCCGTTTATTTGCAGGGCCGTCTGCTCAGTTGCTTCCTTTTCCTCGGATGATTCCGGAGATATTTCTGCCGGTGCGAGTACCCGACGGCTTTGTACCACAATTCTGACGTCATCAAGGTTCTCATCAGCCAGTTCTTTAGCGAGCTTGGCTAAAGCGCCCGCCTTGCTATTTTCTGCGCGTGGTATGTTTTCCAAAGTGTAGGAAGGGATTTGAGTCAGCAGTTGCTGTACTCTCTCTCCATACTTCACCAGCTCTGGCTTGCATGTCCGGTAGTCGCCGTTTACTTGACTAACGACCAGTTGGGAATCTCCGTATATAAGGAGGTTTTCAATTCCCATGTCGATGGCGATCTCGAAGCCTGCTATCAAAGCTTCGTACTCGGCTTCATTGTTCATCCTCGGCTCTGTTAAGGAGAAAGCAAAGCGCATTATCCCTCCCTGTGGAGTTACGAAGATAAGACCTACCCCCGATTTGATTATAGGGGTGCTTTGTTTGCGCTTCTTCACGGAAGATGCTCCATCAAAATAAAGCTCCCATCGGATATTACCACCGTCAATCGTGTCAAAGGCATATTCATTTGGAAGTTCGCAATTCAAAGGGGAATCGGCGAGTATCGGATGCTCAGCGAGGAAGTCGGCGATGGCTTGGCCTTTCACTGCCTTAAGAGGCTGATAGGTTATTGAAAACTCCATCAAGAGCAAGGCCCATTTAGCGAGTCGACCGGTCAATAAATCCTTCGACATTAAATATTTAAGGGGGTCCACCTTTGATATAAGACGGACTTCATGCGCCAACGCATAATGCCGGAGTTTCGTTATCGCGAAGATCAACGACAGGCAGTGCTTTTCGATGGGGGAGTAATTGCCTTCTGCCCCCAGAAGAACTCGACTTAAATAGTAGAGTGCTCTCTCTTTCCCTTGGTCGTTCTCTTGTGCCCATAATGCGCCTAAGGAACCTTCGAGGGCTGTAGTATAAAGAATAAGAGGCTTTCTTTTTACTGGCGCAGCTAACACCGGCGGGTTCTGCAGGTATTGCTTGATCTCGTCCAGCGCGCCTTGGCATTTGTGATCCCAGACGAACGGGGTTCCCTTCTTCATCAGGTGACTGTAAGGCGGCATTTGCCTGAAAGATTGGCTATAAATCGCCGAATGTACGCGAGCTTCCCTTGGAGAGACCGCAGTTGCTTGAGAGTTCTTGGCGGAGGCATTTCCATGATCGCCTTGATCTTCGACGGATCTATTTCGATACCATGGTGTCGGACGATGAATCTTAGGAATTTGCCTAAGGAAACTCCGAATGCGCACTTGAGGGGGTTCATCTTCAAGTTATATTGCCGAAGGCGTTGAAATACGGTCTTCAGATGCTCTAAATGCTCCGTGTATGATTTGCTCTTAACCACGAGGTCGTCGATATAGCATTCGACGATTTCATGTATAAGGTCATCTAAGATCTTTGTCATGGCCCTTTGATAGGTGGCACCGGCGTTCTTTAGACCGAAGGGCATCACCTTGTAGCAGAATATACCCAAAGGGGTCCAGAAAGCGGTATGCTTCTGGTCTTCGGGATGCATCTTTATCTGATTGTATCCTGATGAGCCGTCCATGAAGGAGAAAACTTCGTGAGTGGACGTATTATCTATCATCAGCTCGGTGACCGGCACTGGGAAATCGTCCTTCGGGCAAGCTTTATTGAGATCCCGGAAGTCTACGCATATGCGCACTGTCCCATTTTTCTTCATTACCGGGACGATGTTGGCGATCCATTCAGGATATTGAACTTCTTGGATAAACCCAGAATCGATCAGCTTCTTGACTTCGGCGTTGATGCTCATCTCAAGCTCGAGCTGCATTCTTCTCGGCGCCTGTTTGACTGGCTTAACGTCCGGGGATATCACCAATTTATGGACAGCTATTTCTGGATCTAGTTCTGGCATTTCGGAATAGTTCCATGCGAAGCAATCTCTATGCTGCATAAGCACGTCTTTTAACGCAGCCACCCTTTCTCCAGATAGCAATTCGCTGACAAATGTCGGTCGCGGGTCGTCTGTTGTCCCCAACTCAATCTTCTTGAGGTTATCTGCAGTAGTATGTATGCCATCTTCCAGCTCTTTTGGCGCTGGTGGAAATTCTGAGATTACCTCGTCGTCATTGTTTTCGAAGCACCAAGGAAGGTCATCCATATTCTCAGGCTCCCTTTTTGATATTGTTATCATATGACAAGTACGAACTCGCTTCCAAGCCTGATGTGGATCTGGTTCTGCTCTTGTGGCTTTGGGTTCGTGTTTTTGTGGCGGCGTTACCCTCCAGCTGCTGGATAAAGCAAACCTGCCTTGCTGGTACTGGTCTTCGACCCAATTCTTGAAGGTGAAGCAGTCTTCGATAGGGTGCCCTATGGCTCGGTGATAAGAGCAATAGCCCGGATGAAAGACCTCGTTAGCTTACTCAGGGTGCTTAGACTCCGGAAGTGTAATCATTCGATGTTTTAAAGAGAGATCAAGTATCTTCTTCGTCTTGTCTTGAGGGAAAGAATACGCTCGACTCATCTTCCTCATGAGGGACAAATCCGGACCGCGCAATACCTGATCACATGACTCTTTGATCCTGCGTTGTCGTTGTCGACCTCCTTTTTCTCTTTTTGACTTATTTTTGCCTCTGCGTCGGGCCTTTTGCACAACAGGTTGACAGGGAGGAGCATCTTCGTCTTTTGCAGCCTGTTGAAGAAGGCGTTGCGTCCTGGCTTTCTCATAGATGGTCATTTCGCGATTATGGTCGTCCCAAGCTTTTTGACCCGCTTTCCTGATAAGCTTGTCCATTCGCTCTTCAAATGATGGACTCGGCACTTTGATTGCGGGATCTAGTTATGATAAGGGGTCGGCGTTTTCTGATAGGGCGTCCTCTTCTTCATCGAAGTTATATATGGCGTAGCTATCGTGGATTCGTTCCCGTTTCCCGGATCTTACATATCCAAGTCCAAGCGTTTCTATTCTCCTGTTGGGCAATTTGCGCTGAGTCCCAGGGACATCCCAAATCCTGTTGTAGAACCGAGCTTGTCGAATAGTCTGTTTTAAGGGTACCCCTTGGCGCTCCTTTTTAGTCTGTTCGTGTAATATCTGGGCAAACGGATGGGTTGGAGCCTGTCGAGGGTAGAATCCATGCCGTGCCAGATCTCTTTCTCCACTCTTGTTTCCGAGGATCGATAGAATAGGATTGCCTTTTCGCCTTTTCGCTTGGGAGGGACGTAAAATGTCTGCAGGTCTTGCACATTGTAAGCTTCAAGCGCGTCAAGGTCTTTGTAGTGCTCCCGTGGAACCATGGTGATTTGCAAACTCTGATCATCGCCAGGGGATGCTTGTATTGATGACCGACTGGAGAACACCACATTAACCTCATCTTCCGAGTCACTTCCGAAGATCAATATGGGGGAGGACAGTCCCGGGTTGTTGCATCGAGACGGCCCAACGTAAACTATCTCTTCTTCTTCTTCTTCGGTATCGCTCCCGAAAACAGGGATGGCGGCGGCGGCTTTGTTCTCCGATTTTCGACACCTCTCTGTATCCTCAAAATCTGGTAAAAAGTACTTTGTATCTTCGTATTTGCGGACTTCATTCACGGAGAACGGGTTCAGCTCTCCCGTTACGGTATACTCAAGACCATCCTTGAAATACTTCATACACTGATGTTGCGTAAAAGGGATGATGTTGTACTCGTGTAACCAAGGACGACCGAGCAAGGCGTTGTAGCAGGTCTTGGCGTCAATGACGTGAAACTTAATATCTGTGACGAGTAGTCCGAAGCGTAATGTTAGTATCACCGATCCGAGAGTCCGTGATGACTGAGAATCGAAACCGAAGATGGTAATTTTATCACGAGCGAGGTGCTGAATGCTCATGCAGATTTCCTTCAACACCCGAACATTAAGGAGATTGACGGAGGATCCATTATCAACCAGGATTTTTCCTGTCTTGATATCGTGGCAGTATCCAGAGACGTACAGGGGACGGTTGTGGTCGCACGTCCTAAGGAGAAGGTCTTCATCACCGAACGTGACATCGGCTGTGCGCACTTCTTCTAGTTCATCTTTCATCCTTTCTTCGGCGAGGAAGGCTTGGAATTGCTCGGGCTCTTGTAGTGCCTTGATTAATGAATCTCTCGCTTCTTTTGATAATAAGAGGGCGTCGAGAATGCTAAGCTGCGAAGGTAGCTTCCTCAGGTGCGCTAGGACGTTGTAGTCCACCTTATTTCTCTTTGGCGGGTCCTTGGCGGTTAGCTCTTCCATAACTTGGTCATCCAGGGCGATATCTTCAGAGACCTTCCCTTTTCCCTTATCTTTTTTATTTTAGGGTCCAAGATTCTTTTCGGGTAGCTTACGATTATGCAGCCGGATATTTTCGCAAGCCTTCGGCTCTTCCTCTTTTCCCGAGGTGGACTCTTTAAAGAGGGGGCTAAGAGCCATTTCCTCGTCAGAGTCGCTCCCGAACGTGAGAACTTGCGATCCCTCGGCATTAACCATGCGACAATCACCGGTAGTTCTGTTAAGCCCCTCGGTCGTACCTTTCCGCTCCCGACGAGTTTTGCGCTTTTCCCGCTTAAAATGTTGCCGGTGAGCGACATATCCCTGCCACCATTTATTGAAAGCTTTGCATTCTTCGGTGGGGTGCGAATTCTTCCGATGATAAAAGCAGTAGGAGGGTGCATTTCCGCTTCACTAGTAATGTTTCCTTCAGAGGATGGTAGCTTCATACCCATTTATATGGCTTTAGCAAACCTTTTCCTCATCTTGAATTTGCTTTTATCTGCGGTGGACATACTTTGCTCTAGCGGGAGTGTCTCAACTCTTTCGTCAAGTCGCTGTCGCTTGGCCCTTTCAAATATGGCCATCTCGTGTTCCCGACCAGCTTTTCTTTTCAACAGAGTTTCGTTGAGAAATGCGTCAATTGTTTCATCCGATGGCCCCAGAATTTCCGGTTTAGGATCTGCCCCCAGCTTTTCAGTGCAAGGAGTTTCCTCATCGTCTGTAAACGAATGGGAAATCATATGACAGCTCACCATGTATTCCTCAGATTCATCCGACGAACTCTCCCCCTCATCTTCCTCTTGAAAGACGTGGTTGAGGAACTCCTGGAGTGTGATGGGAGTCCGTGCTTTCTGGTTGTACTCCTCCAGCGCGTCAATCTGCTTTTGTAATTCCGTGCGCTTGTCGCCAGGCTTCAGGGGCTTCTTGGATTTCTTCTTCTTCTTCTTTGAAGATTTTGACGGCTGGTTGTGAATGCTTAGGCCACCACCATCGATCTTTGGAGTTGGACGCGGCTTCAACATCCTTTCAATGATCTGAGGTTCCAACGGGTTCTTCCACCTGATTGCTGAGCATGTTTGAAGATCGTTTAGCATTCTCTTCGTCTTGGCTGATAGCACAACCTCCCATAGAGCTTCTTCAACGAGAGAGCACGTTGCCCCCGGCGTATTCACCCTTTTAGAGGTATGAGGTTGCGGCGGGTCCACCTTCCATCTTTCAGACAACGCGAACTTTCCCTGTTGGTACTGTTCCTCAATCCAATTTTTGAAGACGTAGCAGTCCTCGACCGGATGACCCAGTACTCGATGATAAGGACAGTAATTGGGATCATTGACGTCGTTTGGCTGCGACGGACGTCTTGGATCCGGCAGATTTATGAGTCGGTTGCGCAAGGCCAGCTCAAACAATCTTCTCGTTTTATCTCGGGGAAACGAGTAAGGACGTCCTAGCCTCTCCTCAAGGGGTACGTGCGGACGCATATTATTTTGACGGACAGCCGGTTTCAAGTTGCTCGGTTGTTGTTGAGCATTAGCGAAAACAATTGCTTTTCCCTTCCCCTTCTCGTTTCGAGAGTCCGGGTTTGGAGGGGGAGGTCTATGGACCATCTGATCCATTTGAGTTAGCTTGTCGATCAGGGCCTGGAAGGTAGTCGGCTTGAAGAACATCATGAATTGCGAGATGGTCGTTTGCGGATCGAGGGTTCCTACAAACATGCCTACTGCCGGAGCCTCTTCTATGCGTTGCTCGCATTTTGACCATAAGTTCCGCCACCGTATAGCATATTGGACCCATGTCTCACCTGGCTTCACCCTGGCATTAATCAAGGCCGTTATCGGGGTGCGTTCGCTAGCGCTTGTGAAACGCTGAGTAAACAGCAGCTCCATCTCCGCGAATGTCTTAATAGAGTCGTTTGGGAGCTCGGAGTACCATTCGAATGCTGTATCCGATAAGCTACCGACGAACTGGCGAAGCAACAATTTATCATCACCGCCGGTGTTGCCGCAGAGTGCCCTAAACTGGGCAACATGCTGGTGGGGATTGCCCGTCCCCCTATAGACATGAAATTTTGGTATTGTATAGCCCGGCAGGTACTTTATCTGATCGTACCAGCTCGGATATGGTCGTCCTATTTTTATGACTTGACCGGCTACCTCAGTCGCCTGATGAACCCGTATCTGCTGAGCTGTATATTCGTCTAGGTCAGCTTTGGAGATTGTCTCCTCCTTGGCTGTTGACAAAGCCGGTGGAGGATTTGACGCTTCTCCCATGTCGTCTTCAAGGACAATTGGAGGATCTTCAACGGGAGAATCCTGTTGGATCATCATTCCCACCATGTCCTGGAATAGGAGGGCTATTCGTTGTATATTGGCTGCTTGTTTGGCAGCCTCTTTATCCTTCTTCTCCAATATCCTACGAAGGAATTCAGCGTCAGTTTCTTGCTCCTGGCGTTGATCAGATGACGCTTCGGGGCTTTCTTTCGGCCCAGTGAGTGCGGCCATCGCGTTCATCATTTCTTGGAGCTTCTGCTGTTGCTCCTGAGCTTTGGTCACTGACCGTGTAAGCGGTCTATGACCCGTGGATGTACGGCTGTCCTCCTTTCCCGACGCCATGTATACCGTATGCACCATCATGCCCCCAGACTTAGGGCGTTTAGGCTTATTGTCCTTGACATTTGCTGCAGGAGTGGGGACTTTCTCCGGCCTTCTTCTCTTTTGAGTAGTCGACGTGGAGGGAGCCGTTGCAGCGGGCACCCAAGCGGTTGTCGTCCTTTGTTGTTTGACACGACGGTTCTTTTCTTCCTGCACTTTCGCCCTTTTCTGTTGACGAGAGTGATCTTGGTCAATTACTGAGTCTTGAACCTTCCGCCAGACTTTATAAATTTTGGAGGACAGCCGTTGAGGAGGCTGCTACGGCTTTGTTTCTATAACATGTAAGTGCACGGCGGCGCCCCGGCCTCCATCCTGAGGCCAAGTGCGGAAGCGGTGATATACTTTGATTTTTCGAACTTAGAAACCGGCACCACCGCGCACTAAACACCCGGATCGGGCCATTAAACTAGATCTAGCTAACTACAAGACGGGTTAGAGATATACCGAGTGATCCGAGTCCTCCGGTCTTCTCGTCGTCGTCCCGATCTCCTGCGGAAACTCCGGTCGTCGCCTCCTCGCCGGAAGGGCACCACATCGCCTGCATCTTTTACGGGCTCCCACCTCAGTACCGAGGCAACTCGGGCGCGAAGTTGGCTAGCCGACGCGTCTAAGATTTGCTGTAGGCTAGTGTAGAGTCTATGTCTCATTGGGGTTTAGTTGCCATGGAGGATGGAGGAAGAGTTTAAAGAAAAATTGGTGCTTTCAATTTTCTAGCAAGAAGAATATGAGATGAAGAATAATGCCACCACAACAAAAATGAAAACCCTCTCCTATCTCTTCAAAATTGTGGCCGGCCTCTTCTTAATAGAAAATGGTGGAGGGCAAAACATAATACAAGAGGGAGGTGAGTGTAGTAAAAGGTAGAGGGTGACCACATCCAAAAGCCATCATAACAAAGTCATATCAACTCTCATCAAGTCCTAATCCATTCTAATCACCATTAAAGCAAAAGAAAAGATGGAAAAAGAATATAATGATGATGGTCATATCATAATCTCACAAATGCAAGAAAACCCTCCACAATAAGTTATTTGCAAACTTGCAAATAACCCCCTCCATCGGAAAAGTCCGGCCGGGAAAGAACAAAGGAAAACCGGCCGGAACGGAATGCAAACTGGCAACTCCAGAAAACTGGTCCCGTAATAAATTACAGGAAAACCCCGATGCTGCATATACATGCCCGCATTTGTATTCCCACTGAACACAAATGCAAAGAGACAAAATCTACACTGTACTATACTAGGATCCGGCTTAAACCAAAGCCGGCTAGTAATAACCGTCCGATCCTGATCCGTGCAATACCGCACGTATCTGATCGAAACCTGCCATATATCCATACGGCCTCTAGTACTAACCGTCCGATCCTGATCCGTGCAATACCGCACGTATCTGATCGGACCCTACCATATCTCCATACGGCCTCTACAGCGTTTCGCCCGAAAGCTTGAGTAACTGTAAGTGTGGTGGACTCTAAAGACTCGTCAATACTATGGCTGTGGATTTAACCACTAGCACGTCAGAGGTATAAGCCAATACGTGACGGGCCACCAGCTATTGACCAAAAGGGACGTCGATGAGCGAACTCATCCTGACACCCTACTGAGCCTGACAGTGACAATATCCGTACAGTCCGGTCCGTTCGTCTATGAGCATCGCATGGCGGGCCTAGGGGGTTGGTAAAAGTCAGACCCCCAAAAGCGGTACAAGTCGTGTCGGAGTGTATCCCAGAACACCCTGAGATACTACTGGAATACCTACCAGTAAATCTCCTGGGTAATGGCTCTCCTAGACACAGCGCGAACTCACCCCCAATACCGGGAGAGACGAACCCCTGAAGATCCGCTCACTGCCTCCATGTGGCTCGGGACTGTACCCAACTAAAACCTGTTTGCACGTCTCCTTTGAGCGTGGTAGGGTAGTAATCAAAGTACAGTGGGAACTCACACGAGACAAATGACGATCCCCAGGTCAATGAACTAACCTGTACACATGTCACCAGGGAACTGCTATCTGACGTCAGGTATAAGACCAACTGGCATGTTCCCGGCGAGTCCTGTCCGATGTACTCATAACCCAATGAGCACCTGTATACATCTTAGGTGAACCAACTGACACCAGTGGCTTGTGAGACCGGCCACCGCCCCTCGTCGGGGTCTCGACTGTATACACTAGTCTACTCTGGAGAATCGATGCCCTGTCTCGAAACTCCCACGACTAGGGACCATTTAAGGATGTGCTTATAGACTACCAGCTCCTACGTATATGATCGCCCTCATACTGCTGGCAGTCAAGCAAGAATCCTAGGGGCTCTATCAACGTGTAATAGCGACCTGTAAGGTCACCTAAAGAAGTACACAATGATAAAGGTAAACCAGATAGCATACTATCATCTCGAGTAAGACTGTCCTACCGGGATAGGTCCTCCCTCAATCATTGCAATCACGTGCCTGTGATCCAATAATTGACTCTGAGGGCACTATCTCCAACAATCTCCCACTTGCACTCAAGGCTAATTATTGCGATGTCGCATACTCACAGCCCGTGTGATACCGAACACCCAACTCCCCTACTAGTCAGTCTCACAAAATCCGTTTGCGAAACTATTGCGTTCGAGGAATAGCCTCAGTGAGTGGATCCGCTTAGATGTTTCTTTCTATGTCTCTCTATATCTCAAGTTCGCGGAGAAACCCATCTCCCGAAACGAGAAATACCTGTCTTAGAATGTCTGGATGTCTGACGGGACCTAGTTCATAAATGAACTCCATATCCAAACTTCTTAGACTGTATCGTTAACTGAACTTAATCAGTATCCTGCGCCAAGCCTCCCCAGTATCTGGCTGGATCACCTGTCCAAAATAAAAAATACTGCCCCTCGTCAGAGGGAAAACTATAACTCTGACGATCACCCTGTCGTCCAGGTCAGTTTGGAAGCCTGGAACGATAACTGTCTCCCGAATGAGGCTGTCGTTATCATATCCCTAGAACATCCACTTATGTTCTAAAACTACTTCCGACTGTTTCTCCCGGATTGGATCAATGTCAACTTATTGCATCTAGTTCAAGAACAACATCTGGTGTGGTACTTGACATCTCATAATTGACTCAATTGCCTGAGCAAGTGATCTGCCAATCATGCATATCCCTCTCCCCTTTAGTCTGTAAGACACCTTTAGAGAGGGTGACTCCATCACCTGCAGGTACACTACCGTGCCAGGAGTCGTCCATTCTAAATACTCTTAGAATGCTGTCTATGTACCCTTAATTGGGAAACCACCCAAATCTAGATCTAAAACCATAGATCTAGTAACCAGTATGTCTAATATAATGTCCAAGTCCCATGTGGAGAAACCACTGTGTGACGACCAAAGTATAACCAATCGTAGCATAGGGGTTTCCTTTCCTATTCTGTGTATGTCATACAAATACCATGACATTACACCCTACTACCTTCTCAACAGATCCATCCCCTATTCTGATGAAGTCAAACCTATGACTGTCACATCAGAAATTGATGATCTATCTCCGCTATATCTGCTTTAGTCTATAAATAGACATAAGCTACCTGTCCACCAATGCTTCCGCTGCTCCCACTGTCTACGACAACCCTCTGGCAGAGTCATATAAACGTACACTTCTAAAGCAAGTTTAGAACGACGCTATACTCATCCTCCCGCCGGGTCTCACAGTCTGGAACAACAGCAATGGCAAGTCTGGGTAAACAAGAACCTCCCTGTCACCGTCCTTGAGGCTACCGGAGTACCCCTCGGGTGCCTGAGGTTACCCATCTTATCTGCGGAGTGGCCAATGGAATGTCAAATCAGATTGAATCTTTAGGTTCCTATCAAATCTTCAGTAATCGTTTGTGGTTCTGGAATCACTTCCAGTTCTACCATACTCCCACTACTGTTTTCTGAAAAAATCCATTTTTATTAAAACTGTGGCGAGTCTAGAACAATATCACTATTGATCTCCCAGATGGTAGAAAATCAACCCTCGTCATAGCCTGGGTCAACTCACAAACAGCTATTACAGAAACGTGCCTTGAGTTGTCCAGTGTCTGGTTTTAATCATAAGCCGGACAACTCCCCGTACCTTAACAATGTTAAGATATGAACTGTACTATATCCAATATAGAACCAGAGGCACTGATTTAATTGAACCAGATTCAAATCATGCAGCTGTCTCCAGTGCATGTCAACTAAATGGGAAAGAGGCCGATCAGCGTTACTCAACTTAGGAATGCTTCCAATTATGAGTAACCTGAAAGAGAAGCAAGTTCTCTTAATCATCATTATCAACTGAATACCATACACAAGTATCTACATCTTCGATCACCTTGAAGAATCCCGATACTTGCAACTTCTGGTTCTCTACTTTATTCAAATACCTATAACTTCTCAAAATTCGGACCCTGTGTTTCCACGAAACACTTGTCTAAAAACTAGAGAAGTCATAAGTAAACCGAATATAGTACGAGGACCAACCCCTCTGTCCTGATAGACCCTGGACAATATACAATACTCTGCATAAGTCCCTTGAGTCTGATAACTCATTCACTGTGTGTCGTAGGTTGAAAACTGTACTTTTGGTTAAGAAGAATTACACCGCTGTTCAATGCTCCTTACCTAACCATCCACTGATATAGGTAAATGTCATAGACATAATTTCAAAAAGGTATGTCTCACTCTATAAAAATAGACGTACAGATATATCAATTTGAAATTAGTGCACAACAACGGATATTCAAAACCAAATATTTGCCGACCGGCAAACAACCCAGGTGGCTTCCTCAAATATCACTAATTACAACGAATCCCGATATAATGAGGATGGTCACCTAATTCCCAATAACTTACTCCCACTCATCATCTGTAAAACCATACAGATGTGAGAATCATACCTGGTAAATACATACCCTGGAGCAAGTGTCTAATCGGGAAATCAGTTTTCTATTAACAGTACACAGTGAAACTGAAACATTGAAACGTTTCGATGGGGTATCCTGGTATTCCTAGTAATGCCTCTTCCATTATCCAGATTCACAACTGTAACCGTATATCTCTTTGCCATCTCTCCAAATCCCTTTATATGTCTTTAGTCATTACCTTCTGCACACCCCTTTAGGCCAAATGGTTTTCTTCCTTCCCTACCGTTCGGCACCAGCCTATGGTTTGGAAGAAGACTATCCAATAAGCATAATGGGTGTACTGTCCTAATCCTAGGAGCACTCGCAATGCGAGAGAAGGTGAAGATAAAAGACAACCGAATAAACCTTATTCCTATTTCTCCTGGACCAGAATCCATCCCCGAACTGGAACAAGTTCCTTTCGAGTTCGTATATAACCATACGATGGAGTATCCAATAAACTGTGGATCTTCGTAGTGATACGGAGTGTCCTGGAGAAATACAAAGGTGATTTAGGATTGGCGAAGAAATACTTGGTTTGGTCGTGAATATCAGTCGCAATTTACTTTGCCCTCTTACTATAATCTTGCTTTGTCTTAACTTAATACCTTCTGTACACCGTTTAGGCTAATTGGTATTCTTCATTCCCCACCGTTCGGCACCAGCCTAAGGTTTGGAAGAAGATTATCCAATTTGCGTATTAGGTGTACTATCTCCTAAGCCAAGGAGTACTCGCAATCTGAGAGAGAAGGTAAAAGGAAAAGACAACTGAATAGTCATATTCGTTTTCTCCAGAACCGGAAACCATCCTCGAATAAATTCCTTCGAGTTCGTATATAACCATACGATGGTTTTGTCCAATGGAAGTGGACGTTCGTAGTAACACGGGGTGTCCTGGAGAAAAGGGTAAAAGTAGAAGTGGCAATGAGGTTTGCAACTCTGACAATCCAAAAGCCAGTGTTTAAGAAGGTTCGGTTAATTTGGTCACTGAGTCATAGTCTTAGGGTCGGGTCAATGGTCGCTGCCGAAGAGAGACAGAAAGGAAACACTCAGCATGCACTCTAACCTAGATCAGAATGGTTATCACTTTATCTAATCAGGAAACCTCCCACTGTAACCTCAAATTCTCCTCCAAACCTGAAAGAAGAATTAGTCGGAGTCATCCGAGGAGTAAACTAACTCATCAGTGGGAATCGGGATCCAACTATCATTGCATGATAACGTGACGGAATCCGCTCACGTCATCACACTCCAGAAGGTATGCGCATATCTGGAAAATTTCAGTTCTTTTGAAACTCCCGATGTGATTTTTGCCCCATGCTCTTATGACCTTGACTTTGGCCAACAAATCATAAGTCACATGTCAAGTTCTACCCGTCATTCTCCAGGTTGTTTTGAATCCACCCGTATCTACCCTTGACTTTGGCCAACAAGGCAGTACGACTGTTCCAAACCAACGCATCTATCTATGCTGCATATGAATACCCAACAGCTACCAAACACTGTGCCTTGACTTTGGCCAACAAACACAGCTTGAATACTATTGACTACCCATATGAAACGACGGAGGGCTACGAATGGTTTCTGGCGAAAACCTTTAACGTAATGAACTTGATATCGTTGAAGGAACGGATAGCTTTTTAGAAAATATAGTGACGAAAACCTTTACTAAAGAGGTCACTCCCGGTGAAGGGATCTCGGCTCTTTCCCCGTAGAATGAGGTGCAGGATATTCCAACTGAATACCACGGTGCAAAGCAAAAGTAATCGGCTATAGTGAAGTTATTGCCCTGACGCAAACTTCTGTCCAAAGGGTCACTCCCGGTGAAGGGATCTCGGCCGTTGCCTCGTCGACTGAGGAGCAGGATATTCCAACTGAATACCACGATGCAAAACAAAAGAGAACGTCCTTGCAATAACAGCTTTTTGAAAAGTGTTCCAACAACATCAGATTAGGTTTGTTTTTAACTTGCATTGATCCGAATCAATGCAGTCCCATCAATTGATCACACCAAAAAGAACGAAAAATATACTGATGTACGTATATGCCATCCGCATTCGCCACTGGGTCCCATCATTACCCGTTAGGTTAGCTAACTAACGACAGAGCGGGGACTGGACTAGCGCGGATGCAAAACATATACAACATCTACTAATATACATACCGATATATTATATTTCGCTCAAGGCGTGATAAAATTCAACATCACAGGAATGTACAGCATCACAGAACAATACAGATATCTGGGATCCCCGGGTTTCACAGAGCCACTACTGAAACCCGACGTTCCCCTGGTCGTGTGGATAGCCTGTGCAATGAAATCGTAGACCCCTACGGGTGCGGCAAGTTACCCGCCAAAACCTGAAGCGAGGCAGCCCCCTTCAGCAACGTGAATGGACCACCCGGCACTTCACGGAATCCGGTAACTTGGGCACCCCTCCTGGGTCAACCTGTACCCCCTACGAGTGCGGCGAATAGCCCGCCAATTCTAGAGTGAAGCCCCCTCCATCTCAATGCCATGAGATGCGGGCCCGTTGCCCTCTAGAACCCGGCTATCCGTGCACCCCTCCGCGGGGTAATCCTAGTACAGAAAATAAAATATACATACACCGGGTACATCGACCGCAACCTGGCCGTGCCCCAAAATAATAATACAATCAGGCAGTGACGGCAGTCCACATGTCGGACGCTCGCCCCGCAATATCAAATGTACATAATACAACAAAACTGTACTACCACTGCAACCAGGCTATCCCCACGACCGATCCGCAACATCACAGCAATACATAGAACATCAACGTGAAAGTCACGTTCACAAATCCGTCTAACCGGGCTATAGCAGTTAAACTGGATTTACCGATCTAGTGACATTCACGGTCGCAGATATAATGTAAATACTGTGAACTAATGTATTTAAAATATCCGATCGATCAAAATTACCAAGTCGGCCCCCAAGTACTACTGTAGCACATCAAGAAATTCTAGGCCCAAACATAATATTCCAGAAACCCTATTTTCACCCCAGAAGCCCACTGGAAAAATTCGACACATCGATCCCTCCATACCGCGGCGGAACCGCGGCGCCAAGTGGGGTTTGGCCGCGGTTCCGCGCTCCCCTTGAAAGATCAACGTCTTGAATTTCTCCAGAATTCTTAGGACTTACAGTACATCAGTTTTCTACAACATGAAAAAAATTTCGAGCCAGGAAAAATTCGACAGAAAACTGATGTGAAGAAAACGCGGGTTTTTGGAATTTTGGTCGATCGGAAATGTAAACACATTAGACAAAGCAAGACTATGTTAATGGCGAGGCTCTGATACCACTGTAAGTGCACGGCGGCGCCCGGCCTCCATCCTGAGGCCAAGTGCGGAAGCGGTGATATACTTTGATTTTTCGAACTTAGAAACCGGCACCACCGCGCACTAAACACCCGGATCGGGCCATTAAACTAGATCTAGCTAACTACAAGACGGGTTAGAGATATACCGAGTGATCCGAGTCCTCCGGTCTTCTCGTCGTCGTCCCGATCTCCTGCGGAAACTCCGGTCGTCGCCTCCTCGCCGGAAGGGCACCACATCGCCTGCATCTTTTACGGGCTCCCACCTCAGTACCGAGACAACTCGGGCGCGAAGTTGGCTAGCCGACGCGTCCAAGATTTGTTGTAGGCTAGTGTAGAGTCTATGTCTCATTGGGGTTTAGTTGCCATGGAGGATGGAGGAAGAGTTTAAAGAAAAATTGGTGCTTTCAATTTTCTAGCAAGAAGAATATGAGATGAAGAATAATGCCACCACAACAAAAATGAAAACCCTCTCCTATCTCTTCAAAATTGTGGCCGGCCTCTTCTTAATAGAAAATGGTGGAGGGCAAAACATAATACAAGAGGGAGGTGAGTGTAGTAAAAGGTAGAGGGTGACCACATCCAAAAGCCATCATAACAAAGTCATATCAACTCTCATCAAGTCCTAATCTATTCTAATCACCATTAAAGCAAAAGAAAAGATGGAAAAAGAATATAATGATGATGGTCATATCATAATCTCACAAATGCAAGAAAACCCTCCACAATAAGTTATTTGCAAACTTGCAAATAACCCCATCCATCGGAAAAGTCCGGCCGGGAAAGAACAAAGGAAAACCGGCCGGAACAGAATGCAAACTGGCAACTCCAGAAAACTGGTCCCGTATTAATTACAGGAAAACCCCGATGCTGCATATACATGCCCGCATTTGTATTCCCACTGAACACAAATGCAAAGAGACAAAATCTACACTGTACTATACTAGGATCCGGCTTAAACCAAAGCCGGCTAGTAATAACCGTCCGATCCTGATCCGTGCAATACCGCACGTATCTGATCGAAACCTGCCATATATCCATACGGCCTCTAGTACTAACCGTCCGATCCTGATCCGTGCAATACCGCACGTATCTGATCGGACCCTGCCATATCTCCATACGGCCTCTACAGCGTTTCGCCCGAAAGCTTGAGTAACTGTAAGTGTGGTGGACTCTAAAGACTCGTCAATACTATGGCTGTGGATTTAACCACTAGCACGTCAGAGGTATAAGCCAATACGTGACGGGCCACCAGCTATTGACCAAAAGGGACGTCGATGAGCGAACTCATCCTGACACCCTACTGAGCCTGACAGTGACAATATCCGTACAGTCCGGTCCGTTCGTCTATGAGCATCGCATGGCAGGCCTAGGGGGTTGGTAAAAGTCAGACCCCCAAAAGCGGTACAAGTCGTGTCGGAGTGTATCCCAGAACACCCTGAGATACTACTGGAATACCTACCAGTAAATCTCCTGCCTTGGCCAAGGACTTCGTGTAATGGCTCTCCTAGACACAGCGCGAACTCACCCCCAATACCGGGAGAGACGAACCCCTGAAGATCCGCTCACTGCCTCCATGTGGCTCGGGACTGTACCCAACTAAAACCTGTTTGCACGTCTCCTTTGAGCGTGGTAGGGTAGTAATCAAAGTACAGTGGGAACTCACACGAGACAAATGACGATCCCCAGGTCAATGAACTAACCTGTACACATGTCACCAGGGAACTGCTATCTGACGTCAGGTATAAGACCAACTGGCATGTTCCCGGCGAGTCCTGTCCGGTGTACTCATAACCCAATGAGCACCTGTATACATCTTAGGTGAACCAACTGACACCAGTGGCTTATGAGACCGGCCACCGCCCCTCGTCGGGGTCTCGACTGTATACACTAGTCTACTCTGGAGAATCGATGCCCTGTCTCGAAACTCCCACGTCTAGGGACCATTTAAGGATGTGCTTATAGACTACCAGCTCCCACGTATATGATCGCCCTCATACTGCCGGCAGTCAAGCAAGAATCCTAGGGGCTCTATCAACGTGTAATAGCGACCTGTAAGGTCACCTAAAGCAGTACACGATGATAAAGGTAAACCAGATAGCATACTATCATCTCGAGTAAGACTGTCCTACCGGGATAGGTCCTCCCTCAATCATTGCAATCACGTGCCTGTGATCCAATAATTGACTCTGAGGGCACTATCTCCAACATAACATTCTCCGCAGGTGGCGGGGATCTTTTGAGAATCGCAGTTGGCGAATTTCCGCGTACCCTGTTTAGCAGCTCAAAGCTGTTCCCGGTTGGAACAGCAGCCTTAATTTCCACCGTTGGAGCTGGTGGAGTTAGCCCGGAGGAGGAGTTGCCCCCAGTATTCCTTATCCGGCGCCAGTGGCGACATCGGGCATGACGGGTTGTTGGTATTGATTCAGCGAAGGCTTCGTCTTGCCCCCTGTCCTTGGGAGGGGCTGCTGCCGGTGTCAGCCTCTTGAAGACTGACGTTCGTTGAGAAGCTACAGATTTCTGAGCAGGAGCGGGAATGGGGGTAGTCAGTCTCGTGAAGACCGACCCTCTGGGAGGAGAAGCCGCCATGACGACTTCGGGAGCAGCTGTCTTCTTCGGGATGGCCACCTCAGATATCATGGGCTTCTTGGCGGGCCCTTTAGAGTTCAGGCTTAGCCTGGTGAAGACCGAGGAGTTGGACGACCCGTTGAGAGGGGCCGTAGGAGTAGCAAGTCGATCAAAGACCGACTTCTTGTTCGCTTCCGGTGCGGGCCTTGGCATGGTGAAGCTTGCAGGCGGGAGCATGGTCCCGAAAAATAGACCGGTGGTGGCCTGAGTTACCTGTTCCACAGGCATCGTAAACAGGGAAGCAGCCTGCGGTCCATATGCTACACCTCCAGGTGAGGCGGAGCGTCGGTTGGATTTGCAGTTCGAGCAGTTCGAGCAGTTGCCAGCCATTGATCCTTTTGCTTTCTACAGCAAACGAAACACCAAATCTTAGTACTTCGAAACCCAAGGGCAACCATTAGCGAACCGCGGTTGATTCGCGAATCACGACACACGAAGTGTGGAGTGGAAAGAGGAAAAGGTCCCACCGGGCGTGCCAGAATATGTTCCCCTCCGAAAGACAGCGCGACGCAGGGACGTCTTGCCTGAAATTCGGAGCAGATGCTAATTGATGCTATCCGTCCACCTCTCCGAAGATGCCAAGTTGATTTATGACACCACGTATCGAAGGTTTAAACGGATGCGTCCGATGTAGCAGACTTCGTCAGATTCCCCCTCGCTTGAGGGGTTTTTGATTGTGGGGATGCTCTTCCCTGCAGGCGCAAGCCCCTGCAGTTAATTACGCTACCGCATTGCGGTAACTTTCTCCTTCTCACGATGATCACTTCGTGTCGTGTGTGTTTGTTTTGTGTTTGGTTGCCCGTGGATTGTATACGGAGACTGAGTTATGTCGTCGCCCGTAGGGCATGGACTAGTCCAAATCCGTATCTTTCTTTGATTTGGGTTTGGGGGTTGTGTTTAAGGATACGTTAGCCTCATTTGAGACTAAGATCGACTTAAACGTTTGTTAAGGATACGTTAGTCTAGTTTTCAGACTAAGATCAACTTAACGGGATCGTTTAGATCCAACAAGAGAGCAATTAAGGGAGCCCTGTTGTTTAGTTTACTGACATTATGGTCAATAGGTAGTTTAAGGACATTGTGGTCCAATGTTAGTTTTAAGACATTGCGGTCAAGGTTAAGGACCTCATAGTCCGTAGATTTAAGGACTCCACAGTCCGGCATTAGTTTTAAGACATCACGGTCAAGGTTAAGGACGTCATAGTCCGTTGTTAGTTTTAAGACATTCCGGTCAAGGTTAAGGACGTCATAGTCCGAGGGTTTAAGGACCCCACAGTCCGGCGTTAGTTTTAAGACATTACGGTCAAGGTTAAGGACGTCATAGTCCGTTGTTAGTTTTAAGACATCACGGTCAAGGTTAAGGACCTCATAGTCCATGAGTTTAAGGACCCCACAGTCCGTATCAATGTGTGGTCATCGGGACCCGTCACCTCTTTGAAGACGTTGAGGAATTACAACGCCAAGTATCAAAGGAGTGAAGAGATGTACCCTTAAACCAAGGTAGATTAAGTGATCTTTGGCCCAATTTGGAACTAAGACCAATTAATTATATTATGAGCCCATTGGCCCAGTTAAGTCTGAATTGAGGACTTATGGCCAGCTTGGGCTAAGTCCAATCATGTTTGGGATATTAGCCCTCTGTTGGTTCATTGAAGGAGAGGCTTTTCCTCTGGAAACTTAGCCAATTGGGCTAAAGCTAGTGTTAAACACTAGAGACCGACAGTGTTGAACACTGGGAATAAGATTAGCAAGTTAGTGTTAGACACTAAAAGATAATCAGTGTTAAACACTAGCAATAGGGCTTTCAAATTAGTGTTAAACACTAAAGCAAATCATTTTTAAATACTGGAAATAGAGATTCCAAATTAGTGTCAAACACTAAAGCAAATCATTGTTAAACACTGGGAACAGAGTTTTCAAACTGGTGTTAAACACTAAGAAAATTAGTGTTAAATACTGAAGATAGAGTTTTCAAAATTAGTGTTAAACACTAAGGAAATCAGTGTTAAACACTTCAAATAGAGTTTTCCAAATTAGTGTTAAACACTAAGAAAATCAGTGTCAAACACTGGCTACAGAGGTTTCAATTTAGTGTTAAACACCAAGGCAAGAGGGGTCACGTGGTAGCACGTGAGATCGCCCTGCTTCTCTTTATTTTGTTCTACCAAAAGCATTGAATACTTTGGAACATCACGTGCTGTCACGTGATGGGAATTTAATTGTTTGTCTATTAGAGCTTCAGCCAAAGGGTCACGTGGTAGCGCGTGAGAGCGCCATGCTTCCCTTATTTCATTCTGCAAGTAAGTGTTTAACACTTTTAATTCTGACGGCCATCACGTGTGAGCACGTGATGGAAGTCCACGCTCTGGTCTTTTAGAATGCTCATTAGGGGTCACGTGTTGACACGTGAGGGCGCCCTAGAGCTCTTTTCTGTTTCTTTTGCCTTTTTCTCTGTGTGCTTTAGATACCACGTGGGGCACGTGAGGCATTGCCTCAAAGTTCTTTTTTATCGGTCTTTGCAGGAGTCACGTAGTAACACGTGAGGTGTTGCTTCAAAGTTCTTTTCTGTGGATCTTTGCAGGGGTCACGTGGTAGCACGTGACTCTGGTTCTTTGCATGTTTTAAAGATATGTTCATCTTTTAAGAATTAAATTCTTCATAGGGTTAAACCCTAACAATAAACTTTAGAGGAATTAAATTCCTGTGATTTTGAGATAATTAGGTTCTCGATTAGGGTTAAACCCTAGTTCTGTCCATTTTGAAGGAATTAAATTCCTAGGGTTAAACCCTAATTTTATCTCAAAGGAATTAAATTCCTGTAATTCTGTGAGAATTAAATTCTCAAAACTCAGTTCCCCCTCTGTGCTTTAGATATGCATGGCAGGATCTCAACCCAATGAGAATTAAATTCTCAGTTCATGGGGAGATGTGCACTTTGCAGATCCTCAACCAGAGAAAAGACTAAGTTCCTTTATTTATATAAGAGTTGAACTTTTTTGAGAATTAAATTCTCCTTTGAAGCCTCCCTTTTCTTTTCTTACCTAAGGTTTTCCTTTTGCAGAGAATCAAAGGCTCTATATCTCTCTCTGTGTGTATCAAAAGAAAAGGTCCAAGGTCCCTCCTCTTCTTTTCTTGGCTCCTATTTATAGGAGATGGAAAAGAATCAATCTGCTTAGTAAATCTCTCATTGAGAGATTTGATTTGTTCATTGAGAGATTTGATTTATATTTATCATTAATCTGGGCCTTTAGATTGTTTAGTGAATTTTATTCACCATTTGATTTTAAATCCAAAGATATCTCTTGGTTATTTCGGTTAGATTTAGGGGGAAATCTTTCCAAGTCCAAGATTTTTCCATAAATTGGTGATATTTAATCACCTTTAGATTTTTAATCCAACGGTTTCAGATAATCCTTTTTCATTTTGGAAAGATATGAAAGATCTTCCCTCTGAATTTAATTCTGTCAAAGAATAAAGCTTTTAAAGCCGGTCACGTGTGGCTACGTGACCCCTGGTCACGTATAGGCACGTGACCCCTGGGATGGGCTTCCCTTCTTCTGCGCTCTGTTCTCTGGCCGCTGCTTAACCATCACGTGATAACTGGTCACGTGTGAGCACGTGATGCCTCTTCTGAAGCTTCTTCTTGGCTTTTAATTAGAGGACAAATATGCTCTGTGCCACTGCTTAACCATCACGTGCCAACACGTGACCACCGGTCACGTGTGAGCACGTGATGCCTCTTCTGAATCTTTTCCTGATTTTTAATCAGGGGACAACCACTTTCCAGGCTCTGATTGACAAGTTATCCTAAATGGACCAGATGGGCCACAGACCTTCCTCTTCTAAAATGGACCCTCGGAATGCATAGGGTAAAGGGAAAGCGGCCTTCGTTGCCAACACTCAATAACAACCGAGTGACCCGAAACTGGTTGCTCACCAAAACAACACGTGCCCGCGCCAATCCCTGGAAGAGAAGCTAGGACGTGCTTACTCGTTTCCCCGTGATAAAACGAGAAGACTGTTCGAACTGGCAGTGCGCAACAAACTCATCACTCTGCCGGACCCAAAATGTCCACTGCAGCCCGGTGACGTCAACAATCCCAACTACTGCTCCTATCACCGAATAGTGAGCCACCCTATTGAGGATTGCTACATCTTCAAGAACTGGGTCGAGAACCAATACTATCAAGGGAAATTCGCGCTGTCAGAGAACTGGAGGGTGAACCCGCCAAAGAGGCATGCTCCTAAAAAGGTGGATACGCCGGGGGCATCATGTTCGTTTGTGGAAGAAGCTCTGTGAGAAGTTATCCTTTCAGCTAAAACCAAAAGAACGTTGAAGGATCTTCAAGCATGTCCGGCGATCAGGTAGAAAAGCCCGCTGGAGCCCGAGATCATTGAGGGAATGCCGAAACCACGACCCACATCGAAAACTGCTAACGATGGGAAAAACACCCAGGTCAAGCCTTCAAAGTCTTCGAAGGGAAAGAAGAAGACCAAGAAGCCCGTGCAGCTTGACGACAAGCGCACGGACCTGCAAAAGCACATCGACGCACTGGAGGAGTACAATCAGAAGGCGCGGACCCCAGTCACCCTCGAAGAGTTTCTCAACCATATACTTTAGAATGGAGATAGTGACGATGATGAGGGAAATGGCCCGTCGGAAGAAACCGAAGATTATGTAGCAAGTTGCCACATGGTTTCTCATTCTTCGTTAAATAACGAAGAAACTCCATCGGCGTCGGAAAGCAACGCAGAGGAACTGGGGGCAGAATCGGTGCCAAAATATCCGGAGTTACCAGAAGACCCAATTGACAGGCTGCTAAACGAATCTTTTCAAAAGAGCAGAGCTGACCGAAAACGTGAAACGGCCATATACGAAAAGGCCAAGCATCGGTGTCAGGATGAAGAAAACGCAGCGAGGAAGAGTCACAAAGTACTCCAACCAGACCGAAGCACACCTGCGGAAAACAAAAGCAGTTTTAAGACGGAGAAACGGTTCGCCAAAGCCCTGTCAATGGGAATGAAGCTGCCATCTCTCAAGGGAAATATACCCGGGGCCACATGCCTCAACGGAGAGATTTCATATCCGAACTATTGCCTATATCATCGGAGGGTCACCCACCCTGTAGGGTGTTTCTCGTCACCCCATTGAGATGGGAATACGCGCGCGCTTGTCAGGCGCATTACAGATTCCCCCTGCCGAGGGTAGGCCGGGGTTTAATGATTGTGGGGATCCGAATCTCCGGCAGCCGCGGACTAAGATGCCGTTAATTACCCCTCGCCTTTGGATCGAGGGAACCTCCGATTGACGGGTTAAACTGGTCATGCGAACCCAATGTGCAGTGTTGTGTTTTGAAGGGGTTTCGGATATATCGGGGGCCCCGCAGAGTTTTTATGGGGGCCGCTACCCGGATAGCGGGCTGGGGGTCAAGGGGGCTAGCAGCCCCCTTGCGGGGTGCGGGGCAGCGCCCCGTTAGAAATTTTTTTCTAACAGGGACAGTGTCGTGGAGTATATGTGTGTGTACATATGAATACATATGTATATATATATGTATATATATAAAAAGGGGGAAAAGGCATCCAAAGGATGCGTGGGGCCAGCGCTTTGAGCGCTGGCACACCACGTGTCAGCACGTGGGAGCTCGGGCGCTAGCGCACTGAGCGCTGGCGCGCCACGTGTCAACACGTGGGCGCTCGGGTGCTAGCGTTCTGAGCGCAAGAGTGCTAGCGCACTGAGCGCTAGCGCGCCACGTGTCAGCACGTGGGGGCACGGGCGCTAGCGTTTTGGGCGCTAGCGCATCTCGTGTCAGCACGTGGGAGCTCGAGCTCTAGCGCTTTAGGCGCTAGCGTGCCACGTGTCAGTACGTGGGCGCTCGAGCGCTAGCGCTCTGGGCGCAAAAGCGCTAGCGCACCACGTGTGAGCACGTGGGCGCTCGAGCAGCAAAAGGGACTTGGTCCCTGCAATGGGAGTTGTACTCCCATAAAGGAGCACTTATTATTCTGTATATATATATATATATGAGGAGTTAAACTCCTAAGATGTTTTGAAGCTGATGAAGGGCTTCTCCTCTTGAACCCTAGTTCTTCTCCAAAGTGGGGTTTCTGGAGATGGGTCTCCTTCTTCTTCCTTTGTTGGCCGGATCTTGAAGATCAAGAAATATGAGATTCTAAAAATCTCTCCTTTCTGAGATCTGATGGCAGATCTGAGTCCCCCTTTGTTGGTTTTGTGGTGAAAAACTATTTAGTTTTGGAAAAGGAAGAGTAAAACTCTTGATTTAATTTAAAAAAAAGAGAGGAAGGTTTTGAACCTTAAGGAAGGAGAAGATCACAGATCTAGATTTTTCTTTGGAGAGAGAAAAAGTTCTTGGGATATTTTCATTATCCTTGCCTTTATAGGCTATACACTTTACATATAGCCCCTTGGGCTTTACAAAAATGGCATTTTAGCCATCTCATGGCTCATGTGCCATTTCTTTTTGTACATAAGCCATGGGCTTACAAAAATTTGGCTTTATGCCCATTTCACATACATTCATGCATAAAAAATTATTTATTAAATGATCTATATTTTGGCATGGAGGAGGCTGGCTGCAGGCTCGACTTGGGCATGGGCCCGCTTGACCTGGGCTTGGGCCCACCTGGCTTGGGGGTTGGCCTTGACTTTGACTCGGTCCACCGGTGTGCAAATTTTTACCCCAACAAATTGCCTCCCATCAATAAATGTACACAGCATATTTGAGTTGTGTGCATAAAATTGATGTATCTTGAAGCCGAACTTCGAGGTGGAACATCATTCCGGGGTCGGAGCATCATCCCAGGGAGCATGATTCCTGGGGATCGGAGCATCATTCTGATTCGCGGAGCAAAATTCCAGGGTCTTAGTATGCCTCGGGGAGCATGATTCCCGGGGATCAGAGTATCATTCCGATGAGCGGAGCATGATTCCAGGGATCGGAGCATCATTCCAGGGATCAGAGCATCATTCCGATGAGCGGAGCATGATTCCAAGGATCGGAGCATCATTCCGAAGAGCGGAGCATGATTCCAGGGGAGCGGAGCATCATTCCGATGAGCGGAGCATGATTCCAGGGGATCGGAGCATCATTCCGATGAGCAGAGCATGATTCCAGGGTTCGGAGCATCATTCCGATGAGCGGAGCATGATTCCAGGGATCGGAGCATCATTCCGATGAGCGGAGCATGATTCCAAGGATCGGAGCATCATTCCGATGAGCGGAGCATGATTCCAAGGGATCGGAGCATCATTCCGATGAGCGGAGCATGATTCCAGGGTTCGGAGCATCATTCCGAAGAGCGGAGCATGATTCCAGGATTCAGAGCATCATTCCGAAGAGCGGAGCATGATTCCAGAGATCGGAGCATCATTCCGTAGGGTGGAGCATGATTCCAGGGATCGGAGCATCATTCCGAAGGGATTAGCATGATTCCAGGGATCGGAGCATCATTCCGAAATGCGAAGCATGATTCCAGGATTCGGAGCATCATTCCGAAGAGCGGAGCATGATTCCAGGATTCGGAGCATCATTCCGAAGAGCGGAGCATGATTCCAGAGATCAGAGCATCATTCTGAAGGGCGGAGCATGATTCCAGGGATCAGAGCATCATTCCGAAGGGCGGAGCATGATTCCTGGGATCGGAGCATCATTCCGAAGGGCGGAGCATGATTCCAGGGATCGGAGCATCATTCCAAAATGAGGAGCACGATTCCAAGATTCGGAGCATCATTCCGAAGCGCGGAGCATGATTCCAGGATTTGGAGCATCATTCCGAAGCGCGGAGCATGATTCCAGAGATCGGAGCATCATTCCGAAAGGCGGAGCATGATTCCAGGGATCGGAGCATCATTCCGAAGGGTGGAGCATAATTCCAGGATTCAGAGCATCATTCCGAAGAGCGGAGCATAATTCCAGGATTCGGAGCATCATTCCGAAGGGTGGAGCATGATTCCAAGGATCGGAGCATCATTCCGAAGAGCGGAGCAAGATTCCGACGAGGAGGACTTTTGGTTGATTCCGAGCCGAAGCATAATTCCGACAGGGAAGGCAGATACACCGAGGCGAAGCTTGATTTCGACACGGGGTACACTCTGATACGGAGCATGACTCCGACGCAGAGCAAGTTGGTTGATTTGATTCCGAGGCGAAGCATAATTCCGACGAGGAGGTCGTTAGTTGATTCCGAGACGAAGCATAATTTCGACAGGGAAGGCAGATACACCGAGGCGAAGCTTGATTTCGACGCGGGGTACACTTTGAGACGGAGCATGACTCCGATGCAGAGCCGGTTGGTTGATTTGATTTCGAGGCGAAGCATAATTCCGACAGGGAAGGCAGATACACCGAGGCAAAGCATGATTTCGACACGGGGTAAATTCTGGGATGGAGCATGATTCCGCCGCAGAGGTTGTTGGTTTGATTTGATTTGGGTTGACATCAGCATCACTACACTGGAATATGGTACCAGGAGCGAATCATCATTTGCCATGAGAGGATTTGGGGATTTTTTTTTGTCGGCATCTGCATTGCTGCACTGGAATAATGCCAGGAGCAACTCATCATTTGCCCCGGGAGGGTTTGGGAATTGGTTTTTGCTTGGCATCAGTATCGCTACACTGGAATATGGTACCAGGAGCGAATCATCATTTGCGCTTGTTTATCAGGAAGCGATGGCTTAGGAGACAGGTTTTAGGTCCCTGTCACCTAAGACTTTTCAATTTTGTGAGCCGTAAGGGTCTCTCAAAGCATTTTCTCCCTACGGGTCATAAGGATCCCGTAAGTGTATTTTTTCCTTAGGAGTCGTGGGGACTCCTAAGTGTATTTCTCCTTTGTGAGTCGTAAGAATCTCACGCGGGAGTTTTCTCCTCACAAAGTCGAGAGGACCTTGCGAGTGCATTTCATCTCCTTTTCCTCTTTTTTTTTACGAGTTTGCGCCCTTTCGGGTTTTCACAAACTCGCCGGCAGTCCTGCTGTTTTTACTCACGGAGCCCTTTCGGGTTTTCATCCGTGCCCATCTTGCTTGTGGACATACCATTTTTTTTTAATTATTTTTGGTGGGACTTTGAATGTGGTCTCACCGGTAGGACTTGGGAGAGATTGGGATCGTTTTACGCCCGTGGATTGTATACGGTTTTGCAGGATGTATGATCCAGACCATAGGGCCATAAAAATTTCGGGACTTTGTTGGCGTCTGCATCGCTGCACTGGAATATAGTACAAGGAGCGACTCATCATTCGCCACTTGGGGATTTGGATTTGGAATTTGGATGGCGTCTGCATCGCTGCACTGGAATATGGTATCAGGAGCGACTCATCATTCGCCATTGGGATATGGGATTTGGAATTTGGTTGCCGTCTGCATCGCTACACTGGAATATGGTAACAGGAACGACTCATCATTCGCCACTTGGGGGTTGGGGAGCGATGACTTAGGAGACAGATTTAGATCCCTACCACCTAAGACTTTTCAATTTTATGGGCCGTGAGGGTCCCATAAAAGCATTTTCTCCCTGCGAGTCATAAGGATCTCGTATGTGCATTTTCTCCTTAGGAGTCGTGGGGACTCCTAAGTGTGTTTTTCCTTCGTGGGTGGTAAGAATCCCACAAAGGTTTGTTCTCCTCATGTATCGTGAGGACACATGAGTGGGTCTTCTCAATGGAGCATAATTCCAAAGGCGGAGACCAGCCGCGTAACTGGTGATTAGGTGGGGCATGAGGGTGATGAGAATTATTTGAGCCCATGGATTGTATACGGTAGTCAATTTGGGGACTAACCGTAGGGCTTGCAGAATTTTGAAAAATTGGATTTTGGTTTGTTCTGCATCGCTACACTGGAATATGGTACCAGGAGCGACTCATCATTCGCCGTTGTTCTGTTTGTTTTTTGTTTTTTGTTTTTGTTTTACCGCGATTGCTCTATCATTTCAGCTTTTCTTATCGCGAAGGTCGCGATTGCCCTATCATTTCGGCTATTTATTCGCGGTTGCCCCATCATTTCGACTTTATTTTTATTTTCATTTTTACTCGCTGATTTTTATTGTGAGTTGCCCTATCATTTCGGCTTTTCTTTATTTTTCTTTTATTTACACATTTTTTTGTTTATATACACACATTTTTTATTTATTAATTTTTTTTACATTCCCAGTTTAACGACTTAGAGGTCGACTGTTCCCAGTTTAATGACGTGGTGGTCGATTGTTTTCAGTGAAAGGCAGATGTCTGAGAGAATCAGTTTCACGAAGATCTTCGGTCTCCGTTTGTGTAAAATTGGCGGTTGCGACTTGACTGTTTATTAACACGCCTTTGGACAGTTCTATCTCTCCTGCCTTGTATTGCTTTTTGACCCAATCTTTGAAGACGAAGCAGTCCTCAATGGCATGACCTATCACTCTGTGATAGGGGCAGTATTTGGGGTCGTCGGTCATATTCGCTTCCTGCGGTCTTTTTGACTCTGGCAGTTGTAGACCGTTCCTCAGGGCGTCTTTGAATATTTTACGGATTTTGTCCCTTCTGAAGGAATAGATTGTTCCCCTCCGAAAGACGGCGCGACGCAGGGACGTCTTGCCTGAAATTCGGTGCAAATGCTAATTGGTGCTATCCGTCTACCTCTCCAAAGATGCCAAGTTGATTTATGGCACCGGGTATCGAAGGTTTAGACGGATGCGTCCGATGTAGCAGACTTCGTCAGATTCCCCCTCGCTTGAGGAGTTTTTGATTGTGGGGACGCTCTTCCCTGCAGGTGCAAGCCCCTGCAGTTAATTACGCTACCGCGTCGCGGTAACAACTTTCTCCTTCTCCAGATGGTCACTTCGTTTCGTGTGTGTTTGTTTTGTGTTTGGTTGCCCGTGGATTGTATACGGAGACTGAGTTATGTCGTCGCCCGTAGGGCGTGGACTAGTCCAAATCTGTATCCTTCTTAGATTTGGGTTTGGGGGTTGTGTTTAAGGATACGTTAGCCTCATTTGAGACTAAGATCAACTTAAATGTTTGTTAAGGATACGTTAGTCTAGTTTTTAGACTAAGATCAACTTAATGGGATCGTTTAGATCCAACAAGAGAGCAATTAAGGGAGCCCTATTGTTTAGTTTAGTGACATTACGGTCAATAGGTAGTTTAAGGACATTGCGGTCCAATGTTAGTTTTAAGACGTTGCGGTCAAGGTTAAGGACGTCGTAGTCCGTGGATTTAAGGACTCCACGGTCCGATGTTAGTTTTAAGACATCACGATCAAGGTTAAGGACCTCGTAGTCCGTGGGTTTAAGGACCCCACAGTCCAGCGTTTAGTTTTAAGAGATTACGGTCAAGGTTAAGGACCTCATAGTCCATGAGTTTAAGGACCCCATAGTCCGTATCAATGTGTGGTCATCGGGACCCGCCACCTCTTTGAAGACGTTGATGAATTACAATGCTGAGTATCAAAGGAGTGAAGAGATGTACCCTTAAACCGAGGTAGATTAAGTGATCTATAGCCCAATTTGGCAACTAAGATTAATTATTATATTATGAGCCCATTGGCCCAGTTGAGTTTGAATTGAGGACTTATGGCCAGCTTGGGCTAAGTCCAATCATGTTTGGGATATTGGCCCTCTGTTGGTTCATTAAAAGAAAGGCTTTGCCTCTGGAAACTTAGCCAATTGGGCTAAAGGTAGTGTTAAACACTAGAGACCAACAGTGTTGAACACTGGGAATAAGATTGACAAGTTAGTGTTAAACACTAAAAGATAATCAGTGTTGAACACTGGGAAGAGAGTTTTCAAATTAGTGTTAAACACTAAGCAAATCAGTGTTAAACACTGGAAATAGAGATTCCAAATTAGTGTTTAACACTAAGGCAAATCAGTGTTAAACACTGGATAGAGAAGTTTCAATTTTGTGTTAAACACTAAGGCAAGAAGGGTCACGTGGTAACACGTGAGGGCGCCCTGCTTCCCTTTATTTTATTCAGTCAAAAGTCTTGAATACTTTGAAGTATCACGTGCTATCACGTGATGGGCATTTTGGTGCTTGTCTGTTAAAGCTTCAGCCAAAAGGTCACGTGGTAGCACGTGAGAGCGCCCTAGAGCTCTTTATTTTGTTCTGCAGATAAGTGTTTAACACTTTTTATTCTGAAAGCCATCACGTGTGGGCACGTGATGGGGGCTCACGCTTTGATCTGTTAGAATGTTCATTAGGGGTCATGTGTCGACACGTGAGGGCGCCCTAGAGCTCTTTTCTGTTTCTTTTGCCTTTTTCTCTATGTGCTTTAGAGATCATGTGGGGCACATGAGGCATTGCCTCAAAGTTCTTTTTTATAGGTCTTCGCAGGAGTCACGTGGTAACACGTGAGTTGTTTACTTCAGAGTTCTTTTCTATGGACCTTTGCAGGGGTCACGTGGTAGCACGTGACTCTGCATGTTTTCATGTTTTAAAGATCTGTTCAGAATTAATTTCTTCATAGGGATAAACCCTAACAATAAACTTCAGAGGAATTAAATTCCTGTTTTCTTCTGAAGAATTATATTCTTAAATAGGGTTAAACCCTAATCTCTTTTCTTTAAGGGAATTAAATTCCTATGAGTTTGAGAGAATTATGTTCTCAATTAGGGTTAAACCCTAGTTCTGTTCATTTTGAAGGAATTGAATTCCTATAACATAGGGTTAAACCCTAATTTTATCTCAAAGGAATTTAATTCCTATCATTTTGTGAGAATTAAATTCTCTAAACTCAGTTCCTCCTCTATGTTTTAGATCTGCATTGCAGGATCTCAATCCAATGAGAATTAAATTCTCAATTCATGGGGAGATGTGCATTTTACAGATGCTCTGCCAGAGAAAGAACTAAGTTCTTTTCTTTATATAAGAGTTAAACTCTTTTGAGAATTAAATTCTCTTTTTAAGCCTCCCTTTTCTTTTCTTACCTAAGGTTTTCCTTTTGCAGAGAATCAAAGGCTCTATATCTCTCTCTCTCTCTGTGTGTATCAAAAGAAAAGGTCCAAAGGTCCCTTCTCTCCTTTTCTCGGCTCCTATTTATAGGAGAAAGAAAAGAATCAATCTGCTCAGCAAATCTCTCATTGAAAGATTTAATTTGTTCATTAAGAGATTTGATTTATCTTCGTTATTAATCTGGGCCTTTAGATTATTAGATGAATTTTATTCACCATTGGATTTTAAATCCAAAGACATCTCTTTGTTATTTCGGTTAGATTTAGGGGGAAATCTTTCCAAGTCCAAGACTTTTCCATAAATTGGAGATATTTAATCACCTTTAGATTTTTAATCCAACGGTTTCAGATAATCCTTCTTCATTTTGGAAAGATTTGAAAGATTGATCCTCAGAATTTAATTCTGTTCAAGAATAAGGCTTTTAAAGCGGGTCACGTGTGGCCACGTGACCCCCGGTCACGTGTAGGCACGTGACCCCTGGAATAGGCTTCTCTTCTTCTGCGCTATGTTCTTTGGCCGTTGTTTAACCATCACGTGCCAATACGTGACTGCTGGTCACGTGTGAGCACGTGATGCCTTTTCTGGAGCTTTTTCTTGAATGTGCTTTTTGCCGCTGCTTTGAGCGTCACGTGCCAACACGTGACCACTGATCACGTGTGAGCATGTGATGTCTCTTCTGAATCTTTGCATGATTTTTAATCAGGGAACAAATGCCCCCACAGCGTTGTTCTCACGTGTCTGCACGTGAGTGCAACGCTGTCACTTTTGTGACCGTTGGATCTGCCTTGGGAGTAGGGGAGATGAAGTGTTTCCATCACATCCTATAAATATAGGGGTCACTTCAGAAGCGCCTCCACTTTTGCTTATCTTCTTCCTTGCAACTTTTCACTTTGAGAATTTAATTCTCGTTTCCAGAGCTTAGTTCTCTGCCTCAAAAATTCCCAGAGTTTAACTCTGTTCAAGGATCCTCTTTTCTTCAGGTAATGATCTTTGGACGATCAAGGCACCCTCATAGAACTTTCAGGATTTTAAATCTGTACTAAGGGTTTTTCTCCCTTTTAACAGAAAAATTCACTTTTCTTCTAGTTCTTTAACAGAAACATAAAACCATTTAATCTTCAATCAGTAGATCTCTTAAGGTTCATCTGATCTTTAGAGAGATGATGGTGGCGGTTCAATTCCATGGATTTTAATTCTATTTAAGAAAAAAATGTTCCTGGGAATTTAATTCCCCTTTTCAAAAGGAATTTAATTCCTACGAAGAAATAAGTTCTTCCCATGGAGGCTTCTTAGGGTTTTCTTGCCCTAGGTTGTCCTTCTGTAATCAATGAAGAAGAAGCTTGCAATGATGTCCTCTGTGGGAATTTAATTCCCTTGATCATGTTTAATTTGTTGTAGAGTCCAAGGTAGATTTTTCTTCTAGGGGAATGTGTAGGGCCACTTGAAACCCACCGCCTATTTAATGAGGATATCCCCTTTGTCTTATTATGATTGCTTGGTCTCATTATTAACGAGCCGTCAACCTGATTCTGTGGGGCCCATGTGTTTTGTAGCCAACGGTCCCATAAAAAGGAGTATGCTGTCGCTTTCTTCAACTGTCTTCATATATATATATATATATATATATATATATATATATATATATATATATATATTTTGCTGGCTTTGCTTTTGAAAGTTTTTTTTACTTTATTTCAGGTGCAATGGCTTCTGTTCCGTGCTTTCCCTTCACTCGCTCAGAGGCCGCTTTTCCTCAATCACCATCCGACGAAGAAGCGATGGCGATGATCCGGGCTCATGACCTGAACTGCACCAGCTTACTTTTATGGGGAACTTGGTACAGTCATATCATCCAGGGTCGCCGGAGTTTCCTCTGTGAAGTGCCGACAGAGCCTACTTTCCCTTTCTTGCCAATGGACCCCCCGAGGACGGTTTTCGCTGTGGAGATGCCGAATTAGACTCCAACGGGACGACTCGAGCCTTCGACAACCGGTATCCCAAACCATCCGATCCCCACTATAGACATTCTGGGACGACGTATTTGCCAGGGTGAGGCCCAACCATGGGGGCAAATCTATAAGATAGGGCTCACCCCTCGACACTCTACGGGCTACCTTCTCTGGGCTCGCTACATCTATTCCCTGATTAAAAATCAGGAAAGGACTCAGAAGAGGCATCACGTGCTCGCACGTGACCAGCGGTCACGTGTTGGCACGTGACATTTAAAAGCAGCGGCACAAGGCACATTCGTTCCATGATTAAATCAAGGAAAAAGCTCTAGAAAAAGCATCACGTGTTCACACGTGACCAGTGGTCACGTGTTGGCACGTGATGGCTAAGCAGCGGCAAAGAACAGAGCGCAGAAGGGAGCCCGTACCAGGGGTCACGTGCGTACACGTGACCAGGGGTCACGTGAGTACACGTGACCAGGGGTCACGTGCTCACACGTGACCGGCTTTAAAAGCCCTATTTCTATGACAGAATTAAATTCTGAGAAGAGATCATTCAAATCTTTCCAAATAGAGAATGATTATTTGGAACCGTTGGATTAAAAATCTAAAGGTGATTAAATATCGCCTATTTATGGAAAATCTTGGACTTGGAAAGATCTACCTCTAGATCTAACCGAAACAACAAAGGGAAATCTTTGGATTTAAAGTCCAATGGTGAATAAAATTCACCTAACAATCTAAAGGCCTGGATTATTGATAAATGTAAATCAAATCTCTCAATAAACAAATCAAATCTTTCAATGAAAGATTCACTAAAACTGATTGATTCTTTTCCTTCTCCTATAAATAGGAGCCAAGAGAGACATACAGGGATATACAGAGAGAGAGAGGGATAGAGCTTGGAGATTTTGAAAGAAATTGATCCTCTGCAAAATAAAACCCTAGGTAAGAAGGGAGAGGCTTAAAAGGAGAATTTAATTCTCAAAAGAGTTTAACTCTTACATAAAAAAAAAGATCTTAGTTCTTTCTCTGGTTGATGATCTGCAAAGTGCACATCTCCCCATGAATTGAAAATTTAATTCTCATTGGGTTGAGATCCTGCCATGCAGATCTAAAATATAGAGGAGGGACTGAGTCTAGAGAATTTAATTCTCACAAAATGATAGGAATTCAATTCCTTTGAGATAAAGTTAGGGTTTAACCCTATGTTATGGGAATTTAATTCCTTCAAAATGAACAGAACTAGGGTTTAACCCTAACTGAGAATATAATTCTCTCAAACTCACAGGAACTTAATTCCTTTAAGAAAAGAAACTAGGGTTTAACCCTATTAAGAATATAATTCTTCAGAAGAAAGCAGGATAGCACCAATTAGCATCTGCCCCGAATCTCAGGCAAGACGTCCCTGCGTTGCGCCGTCTTTCGGAGGGGAACAACGCCCTGTCGGGAAATGCCAACACCTCATCAAAATTAGATCCCGCAATCGAAGTGTCGAGTCCGTCGTTTGAAGGACGAATGGACAATCTTATCAGGAAAGCGGGTCAAAAAGCTCGGGACGACCATAATTGCGAGATGGCCATCTACGAGAAAGCCAGGACGCAACGTCTGTTTCAACAGGCTCCAGAAAACGAAGATGCTCCTCCCTGTCAACCCGTTGCGCAAAAGGCCCGACGCAGAGGCAGGAGTAAGCCAAGAAGCGGAAAAAGAGGTCGACAACGACAACGCGGGATCAAAGAGTCATGTTATCAGGTATTGCGCGGTCCGGATTTGTCCCTCATGAGGAAGATGAGTCGAGCGTATTCTTTCCTTCAAGACAAGACGAAGAAGATACTTGATCTCACTTTAAAACATCAAATGATTACACTTCCAGAATCTAAGCATCCTGAGCAAGTTAACGAGGTCTCTCATTCGAGCTATTGCTCTTATCACTGAGCCATAGGACACCCTATCGGAGACTGCTTTACCTTCAAGAACTGGGTCAAAGACCAGTACCAGCAAGGCAGGTTTGCCTTATCCAGCAGCTGGAGGGTAACGCCGCCACAAAAGCACGAACCCAAAGCCACGAGAGCAGAACCAGATCCACATCGGTCTTGGAAGCGAGTTCGTACTTGTCATATGATAACAATATCAAAAGGGGAGCCCGAGAATATGGATGACCTTCCTTGGTGCTTCGAAAACAATGACGACGAGGTAATCTCAGAATTTCCACCAGCACCGAAAGAGCTGGAAGATGGAATACACACCACTGCCGATAACCTCAAGAAAATTGAGTTGGGGACGACGAACGACCCGCGACCGAAATTCGTCAGCGAGCTGTTATCTGAAGAAAGGGTGGCTGCGTTAAAAGACGTGCTTATGCAGCATAGAGATTGCTTCGCGTGGAGCTATTCCGAAATGCCAGGACTGGATCCAGAAATTGCTGTCCATAAATTGGCAATATCCCCGGACGTCAAGCCAGTCAAACAAGCGCAGAGAAGAATGTGGCTCGAGCTTGAGATGAGCATCAACGCCGAAGTCAAGAAGCTGATCGATTCTGGGTTTATCCAAGAAGTTCAATATCCTGACTCGATCGCCAACATCGTCCCGGTAATGAAGAAAAATGGAACAGTGCGCATATGCGTGGACTTCCGGGATCTCAATAAAGCTTGCCCGAAGGATGATTTCCCAGTGCCGATCACCGAGCTGATGATAGATAATACGTCCACCCACGAAGTTTTCTCCTTCATGGACGGCTCATCGGGATACAATCAGATAAAGATGCATCCCGAAGACCAGAAGCACACCGCTTTCCAGACCCCTCTGGGAATATTCTGCTACAAAGTTATGCCCTTCAGCCTAAAGAACGCCGGTGCCACTTATCAGAGGGCCATGACGAAGATCTTCGATGACCTCATACATGAAATCGTTGAATGCTATATCGACGACCTCGTGGTGAAAAGCAAATCGTACGAGGAACATCTCGAGCATCTGAAGACTGTATTTCAACGCCTTCGACACTACAACTTGAAGATGAACCCTCTCAAATGCGCGTTCGGGGTGTCCTCAGGTAAATTCCTAGGAATCATCGTCCGGCACCGAGGTATCGAGATAGATCCGTCAAAAATCAAAGCGATCATGGAAATGCCCCCGCCAAGGACTCTCAAACAATTGTGGTCCCTCCAAGGGAAGCTCGCGTACATCTGGCGATTTATAGCCAACCTTTCAGGCAAGTGCCGCCCTTACAGTCACCTGATGAAGAAGGGAACCCCATTCGTCTGGGATCACAAATGCCAAGGCGCACTGGACGAGATCAAGCAGTACCTGTAGAACCCGCCGGTGTTGGCTGCTCCGGTCAAGGGAAAACCTCTTATTCTTTATACCACAGCCCTCAAAGGTTCCTTAGGCGCATTATGGGTGCAAAAGGATGACCAAGGGAAGGAGAGAGTGCTCTACTATTTAAGCCGAGTTCTTCTGGGGGCAGAAAGCAATTACTCTCCCATTGAAAAGCACTGCATGGCGTTGATCTTTGCGATAACAAAGCTCAGGCACTACGCTTTGGCACATGAAGTCCGTCTTATATCAAAGGTGGACCCCCTCAAATATCTAATGTCAAAGGCCGTACTGACAGGGAGACTTGCTAAATGGGCCCTGCTCTTGATGGAGTTTTCAATAACCTATCAGCCTCTTAAGACAGTGAAAGGCCAGGCCATTGCCGACTTCCTTGCTGAGCACCCAGTACCTGCCGGTTCTCCTCTGAATTGCGATCTCCCAGACGAACATGCGTTTGACTCAATCGACGGTGGTGATACCCGATGGGAGCTCTATTTCGATGGAGCATCTTCCGTGAAGAAGCGCAAACAAAGTACCCCTATAATCAAATCGGGGGTAGGACTCATCTTTGTAACTCCACAAGGAGGGATAATGCGCTTTGCTTTCTCCCTAACAGAGCCGAGGACAAACAATGAAGCCGAATACGAAGCTTTGATAGCAGGCCTCGAGATCGCCATCGACATGGGAATTGAAAATCTCCTCATATACGGAGACTCCCAGCTGGTCTTTAGTCAAGTAAACGGCGACTACCAGACGTGCAAGCCAGATTTGGTGAAGTATGGCGAAAAAGTCCAACAGCTGTTGACCCAAATTCCCTCCTATACTTTGGAAAGCATACCACGCGCGGAAAACAGCAAAGCAGACGCGTTGGCCAAGCTCGCTAAGGAACTGGCTGATGAGAACCTCGATGACGTTAGAATCGTGGTACAAAGCCGTCGGGTGCTTGCCCCAGCAGAAATACCTCCGGGATCATCCGAAGAAAAGGGAGTGACTGAACGGACGACCCTACAAATAAAGGACCGTGAGAAGGCTGAGGATTGGAGAGAAGTCTTTATAGACTACTTCAAATACCGTCGAACGCCCGAAGATGCGTCCTCAAGACATCAGCTTATGAAATAAGCTCTATCTTTCGCCTTCATCAATGATACTCTGTACAAGAGGTCGTTTGATTCTCTGTGGCTGAGATGCCTAGGACCTGACGAAGCGGAAAGAGTCATTCAGGAAGTTCATGACGGACTCTGTGGTTCTCACCAAGCAGGCCCGAAGATGAAGTTGAAGATCAAACGGATAGGCTGCTACTGGCCCATGATGATTCAGGATTGCCTCGAATATGCGAAGCAATGCCACTCATGCCAAATCCATGGGGACTTTATCCATCAGCATCCAAATCCACTACATCCAACGGTGGCTAGCTGGCCGTTCGAGATGTGGGGAACTGACATAGTCGGCCCCATCGAACCAGCATCGTCGAGAGGACATCGTTTCATCCTGGAGACGACTGATTACTTCTCCAAATGGGCAGAGGCAGTACCGTTGAGGGAAGTGAAGACGGAGAATATCCTCCATTTCTTTAAGACGCACGTCATATATCGATTTGGAATGCCGAGACGGATCATCTCCGATAACGGGCCAGCTTACAGAAGCCACAAGATCAGTCGCTTCGCGCAGCAGCATAATATAGACTGGAGATATTCCTCGGTTTATAATCCGCGAGCTAACGATCTAGCTGAGGCCTTCAATAAGACTTTGACAAAGATCATGAAAAAGATGGTGTCCCGAAATAAGAAAGACTGGTACGAGAGACTGCAAGAGGCTCTTTGGACGTATCGAACTACGTTCAAGACGGCCACGAACACAACACCATACGCATTGGTATTCGGCACGGAAGCAGTACTCCCCCTCGAGATAGAGCTACCTTCTCTACGAGTGGCAGTCCGCCACGAGTTGACGAACGAAGAAAATGCTCACTTTCGGCTAGAAGAGCTTGATGCCCTGGATGAAACACGGCTCATAGCACAACAAAATCTGGAGGCTTACAAAGCGAAAATGACGCGCTCGTATGAAAGATTGACCAGGCCGAGGACATTCAGCCATGGCAAACTCGTGCTAGTGGTCAAAAGGCCTATGATCCCCAATCGCGCCAAGCGGGGAAAATTCGAGCCGAACTATGAAGGCCCGTACATCATAGACAAGGTCTACCAGGGTGGAGCCTATCTACTCATGGATATGCACGGTGAAAGGCCTTTCAGGCTAATAAACGGCCGCTTCCTAAAGAAATACTACGCTTAATAAGACACAACCTAGGTCAATGATAGATGACGACGAATATGTCCGCTCGCTATCTTCCTAAGCTCAAGCCCTATAAGTAGTAGCCGGCCCTCTCCTCGACGGACCGAAACGTCCTTAAACTAATGGCGGACCGAAACATCCTTAAACTAATGGCGGACCGGAACGTCCTTAAACTAACAACGGACCAGAACGTCCTTAAACTAATAGTGGACCGAAACGTCCTTAAACTAATAGTGGACCGAAACGTCCTTAAACTAATAGCGGACCGAAACGTCCTTAAACTAACAACGGACCGAGACGTCCTTAAACTACTACCACAGCATCTTTAGGCTGACAAGATGAATAAAAAATATAAAAAAAAAAGATAATAAATAAAAATTAAAGACGGTATGTCCATAAGCGAAATGGGCACGGATGAAAACCCGAAAGGGCTCCGTGAGTAAAAACAGCAGGGCTACCAGCGAGTGTTTGTGAAAACCCGAAAGGGCGCAACCTCGTTAAAGGACACTTGCAGGGTCCTCATGACCTTGTAAGGAGAAACCACCCACGTGAGAGCCTTACGACTCACAAGGGAGCAACACACTTAGGAGTCCTCACGATTCCTAAGGAGAAATTACACTTGCGAGATCCTCACGACTCGTAAGGAGAACTCTCTTATGTGACCCTCACGGCTCATAAGACTTGAAAGTCTTAAGTTACATAAGCCTGAACCTGTTCTTAAGCAAACCCCCCACAACCTTCGACAATGCCCTACAAGCGGCTCATACTGACCCTTGTATACAATCCACGGGCGTGAATAAACATTTCCCCAGCAAAGTCCCACCCGTGATTAGGGATATGTCCATATGGTGAGCAACCCTTGTAAGTCCTCTCGACTTATGAGGAGAAAACCCTCTTGTAGGATCCTTACGACTTACAGAGGAACATACACTTAGGAATCCTCACGATTCCTAAGGAGAAAATACACCTACAAGATCCTCACGACTTGTATGGAGAAATACCTTTGTGAGACCCTTACGACTCAGGAGGTTAAAAGCCTTAGTTGACAGGACCCTAACCCTTTTCGCTAAGCCACCTTTGTTCAACATCGACAGAGGCATATGATGATTCGCTCCTGGCAACATCCCAGTTGTAGCGGTGCTGATGCCAAAATCGGTGTCTAAACCCAAGCTTGCAGCGAAAAGCCAGCGAGCCACACATGCATACGAAATAGCCGAAATGATGGGGCAACTTGCAAACAAAATCAGCAAGTAAAAATGTATGCATGAAAAATAGCCGAAATGATTGGGCAACTCGCAATAAAAAGCAGCGAGTAGAAAATAAAATAAATAGCCGAAATGATTGGGCAACTCGCAATAAAAAGCAGCGAGTAGAAAATAAAATAAATAGCCGAAATGATGGGGCAATCGCGACTTTCGTGATATAAAAGCTGAAATGATAGAGCATCGCGGGAAAAGAAATAAAATAAAAATGAAATTTATGCCCTACAGGTGATATTACCTCAATCCCTGTATACAATCCAGGGGCGCAAACAAAGAAGGGATCACACTCATTTCCTCCTCCCCAGGTTTCATCAGAAGAAGAAGCCAAATCTCGAAGGGCCACAAATAACCCAGATATCATCTCAACATTCGTATCGTCACAACGGACACAACATCAAGCGAAACAGAACAGCAGCAACCACCAGTTCCATGGCTCGGCGATATACATATCACCAAGAGTCAAACCTCCATTCCGTGAAGTGTGGATATAATCAGCAAAATTCCTAGTTACGCGGAACGCGGATAATGTCACTCTTTGACCCCGTGGAAAACGTCCAGAGCGGATCCTGGTCCTCGCAGAGCACGGCAGTGAACCCGTGTGAAGCATCCAGAGCGGAACCTAGTCCTCGCCAAACACGGCAGTGAACCCGTGTGAAGCATCTAGTGCAAAATTCCTGGTCACGTGGAACGCGGATAATGTCACTCTTTGACCCCATGGAAAATGTCCAGAGCGGATCCTGGTCCTCGCAGAGCACGGCAGTGAACCCGTGTGAAGCATCCAGAGCGAAACCTGGTCCTCACCAAATACGGCAGTGAACCCGTATGAAGCATCTAGTGCAAAATTCCTGGTCACGTGGAACGCGGATAATGTCACTCTTTGACCCCGTGGAAAACGTCCAGAGCGGATCCTGATCCTCGCAGAGCACGGCAGTGAACCCGTGTGAAGCATCCAGAGCGGAGCCTAGTCCTCGCTGAACACGGCAGTGAACCCATGTGAAGCATCTAATGCAAAATTCCTGGTCACGTGGAACGCGGATAATCTCACTCTTTGACCCCGTGGAAAACGTCCAGAGCAGATCCTGGTCCTCGCAGAGCACGGCAGTGAACCCGTGTGAAGCATCCAGAGCGGAGCCTAGTCCTCGCCAAACACGGCAGCGAACCCGTGTGAAGCATCTAGTGCAAAATTCCTGGTCACGTGGAACGCGGATAATGTCACTCTTTGACCCCGTGGAAAACGTCCAGAGCGGATCCTGGTCCTCGCAGAGCACGGCAGTGAATCCGTGTGAAGCATCCAGAGCGGAGCCTAGTCCTCGCCGAACACGGCAGTGAACCCGTGTGAAGCATCTAGTGCAAAATTCCTGGTCACGTGGAACGCGGATAACGTCACTCTTTGACCCCACGAAAAACGCCCAGAGCGGAGCCTGGTCCTCGCTGAACACGGCAGTGAACCCGTGTGAAGCATCTACAGCAAGTATTGGACTGTGGAGTCCTTAAATCCACGGACTATGATGTCCTTAACCTCGACCGTAATGTCTTAAAACTAACAATCAACCACCATGATTCTAGACTGATTTTACCTTGGTTCGAGGGTACATCTCTTCACTCCTTTGATATTCGTCGTTGTAATTCCTCAACGTCTTCAAAGAGGTGACGGGTCCCGGCAACCATACGTCGGACTGTGGAGTCCTTAAATCCACGGACTATGAAGTCCTTAACCTTGACCGTGATGTCTTAAAACTAACATCGGACTGTGGAGTCCTTAAATCCACGGACTATGATGTCCTTAACCTTGACCGGGATGTCTTAAAACTTGCGTCGGACTGTGGAGTCCTTAAATCCACGGACTATGATGTCCTTAACCTTGACCGTGATGTCTTAAAACTAACCTTGGACTGTGGAGTCCTTAAACCCACGGACTATGAGGTCCTTAACCTTGACCGCGATGTCTTTAAACTACGGTACCTTGGAGAACATCCCAAAGAAACCCCTGACCCCGTGAAATACGGATAAGGGCAACCGCACCCAGCACTTACGGGTCCTCACGACCTGTAAGGAAGAAAACTCTCTTGTGAGATCCTTACGACTCCCAAGGGAGAACCCGCTTAAGAATCCTCACGATTCTTAAGAAGAACTTACACCTGCGGGATCCTTTCGACCTGTAGGGAGAAAAACTCTTTATGAGACCCTCACGGCTCATAAAGATCAAAAGTCTTAGGAGGCAGATCTTAACCCTGAATCCTAAGCCATCGCTACCCTGTAAGGAGACCAAGATAAATCGTCCGTAGAACACGTTCAATAAAAAGAGACACACCATTGAGAAGAAAAATATGTCTTTTATTCATAACCAAAGTGGATACAAAGTACAATTCATGAAAGAACAAAAAGAAAATACTCTCATTCAGGAGTATCTACAAAAAAGGAAGGAAAAGATGCAAGTCTTCAAGCCGGCGGGCGATGTAGCAATTTTGCTAGCTCATCCTGCCTTTGCTGGGCCATAGCTTCATGATTCAGGATCTCTAGAAGATGAGCCTCCGCCTGAACCTGATGGGCCTGATACGAAGCAAGCCGGCCTTCAAGTTCTTTCTCGGTGGTCTTGTGAGCCTCGACCCTTTCGCGAGTGAACACGGCAGCTTTATCAAGAGCCACCACCTCTTTGACAGACTCTTGATGCACTCGCCAGAGTTCATACGCTTTATTGGCCTTGGCTGTGAGGCTGGTTTGAAGCTCGCTCAATGCCTTGGAGGCCAGCTCCCTTTCCGAGAATTTGCGGCCAAGCCTCTTCTCGCATGAGGCCATGTTCGCTATACATCGCTCTATCAGATCACGCAAGCCCACTGTCACAGCCGTAGCTTCTGAAATAGGATAGTTACGCCTGAGACTGTATAAACAAGCCCGGTTGATGGCAATAGTCGATCTCAGACACATGCACATCATCGGGTATGGAAAGCAACAAGAAAATTTCCGACGTTTATCCTATCAAGCATGCGTTCGCAATTATATGAACATCCGAAAAAGAAATAATATTCGAAACTCTGATGTGCATGCGACATGATGATAGTGTTGGTGATTAAAGAAAGTTCTCATAAGAAGAACACAAAGTTCATTTATGCAAGCAAAAACATACATACGAGTACTAAGCACACATGGAAGTTCAACATAAAGCATGCGAAAAAGACTAATTTGAATATACTACGCTAACAGGAAAAGGCCACCAAACACGGGATCAGTAGCACAAGGGTTAACAAAACAAAGAACAAAATTCTCCATCTCTCTCTCTCTGCTTTCTCCAACACGTCAAAGCGACGGTTCTCGCGAGGCGTCGCCCCCCATCGATTGGCGCCATGTTCGTCTGCGAAAGCAGACATAATAGCTCGCCGGGCTCTTATCTGGGTCAGCAGGTGAACTGAGCAATCTTTCAAAGCCTGAGTAATCAGGCACGCTTCGTGAAAGCCCTCGAGCTTTTCCTCAGCCGCGTCAAGCATCGCCAGGGTCATCTCCGCCGGATGAGGGGGGATGTCGGCAAGCACGGCAGCAAGAATCATCCTGAGCCAGAGGGAGCCCATCGGGAAGGGGGACCCCCTACGGATCGAGAGTTCATACACCGCTGAGTCGCATTCGTCATCGGTAAGGAAAGGATCCACCAATCGTGCAGCAAAACGCGGGAGCATCTCCTCGATAGGTACCTCCCAGGGCTGTCGACGAGCATGAGGGCGGTTGCGGGCCATGGCACTCAGCGGTCTCTCAAGGTAAATCACACCAAAGTGAGAATAGATTTCTCTGTGAAGAGAAAATAGACTATGGCCTCATGACTATAAAGGGGAGCATTAAATGCTGCGCGCGGAAAAGATTGCATGGTGAAACCCATTCCAAGGCCCAGAAAAGGGGAGACATTGGAAATCAGGAAAGGGAGCGATTTCCAAGGCACCTTCTCTACATCTAATGCCATGCACAGAAATATGGCATAAAAAATTGAATAGCCCCATAAAAGCCCCCACACGTGTGGAGCACGTGAGCAACATGCTTGGTGTGTACTAGAAAATGAAATAATGCCCTGTAAGCTAAACACATCAGAAGCAACAATAAAAAGAAATGATGATGAATATATGACAAAATCCCACAAAAAAGGGGGTGTGCAAACACAGGAGGACATAATAAGATTTATCATTCATGCTTTAAAAGGTTCATACAAAATAAAAAGGAAATGTTTACAACGGTAAGACCTCGGACGCGGGGCATAGATTGAGAAACTCGAATGTAACTTTGTCCAAGATCTTCCAGGCATCTCGAACCATCCTGGTATGCTTTCTCTCGCGGTCGCAAGAGTCGGGGTGTCCTCACGAATGTCCTCCACCCTCCGATAGGCGGCAAGCATGGTTGACTGCTGAAAAGCCTGGTACAGGAGGTCAATGAGGTGATCTCGCCTCCTTTTTGAGATAAAGCTCATCGGGTACACCGAATGCACCATATCCTCGGCAGTGTCCAAGGCCCCGAGCGGCACGCCGGTGCAAAAAAGAGGGAGAGCCTCCCAGATCGCCAGCACGATAAGTCTCAGAAGAGAAGAGCGACGAGGGAGTAACCGATGGTTGTACTCGTCGAAGCGGCTCATGATCTCAGCACACTGAGCATTGGTAAACTCCTGGTTCTGACTGCGACCCAGTGCACGAATGTTTCCGTAAGAAATGATTTCTTCAAGATTATACAAGTGGGCATCCATGATACCTGAAATGACAATCAAGAGAATTCATTATAAACTTCTTCCTCTCGGTTGTGAAAAAGGACCCAGGGCAAAGAAACCCTAAGAAGCCTCCATATGAAGAAACTAAGTTCTTCATAGGAATTGAATTCCTTATTCAGAGAGGGGAATTAAATTCCCAGAAACATTTTCTTTAAAGGAATTAAATTCCTCGGAAAGAGCGGCCAACATCATCATCTCCCTGAAAGATCAGATGAACCCTAAAGAGATTTACTGCTGAAGATTAAATGGTTTCATATTTCGGTTGAAAAACTTAAAGGAAAAATGGGTTCATATTCAAAAGGGGTGAAACCCTTGATGTGGATTTAAAATCCAGAGAGATTTTGTTAAAATGAAGGTTCTTCGATCGTTCAACATAATTACCTGAGGAAAAGGGATCCTTCAACAGAGTTAAACTCTGGAAAATGTTTGAGACAGAGAACTAAGCTCTGGAAACGAGAATTAAATTCTCAAGAAGAAAATTTCTCAAAGGAAGAAGATGAGCAAAAGTGGAGGCGCTTCTGAAGTGACCCTTATATTTATAGGATGTGATGGAAACACTTCATCTCCCCTACTCCCAAGACAGATCCAACGGTCACAAAGTGACAGCGTTGCACTCACATGCAGACACGTGAGAGCAACCCTGTGGGGGTATTTGTTCCCTGATTAAAAATCAGGAAAGGACTCAGAAGAGGCATCACGTGCTCGCACGTGACCAGCGGTCACGTGTTTGCACATGACATTTAAAAGCAGCGGCACAAGGCACATTCGTTCCATGATTAAATCATGGAGAAAGCTCCAGAAAAAGCATCATGTGTTCACACATGACCAGTGGTCACGTGTTGGCACGTGATGGCTAAGCAGCGGCAAAGAACAGAGCGCGGAAGGGAGCCCGTTCCAGGGGTCACGTGCGTACACGTGACCAGGGGTCACGTGCTCACTCGTGACCAACGGTCAGGTGGTCACACGTGACCGGCTTTAAAAGCCCTATTTCTATGACAAAATTAAATTCTGAGAAGAGATCATTCAAATCTTTCCAAATAGAGAATGATTATTTGGAACCGTTGGATTAAAAATCTAAAGGTGATTAAATATCGCATATTTATGGAAAATCTTGGAATTGGAAAGATCTCCCTCTAGATCTAACTGAAACAACAAAGGGATATCTTTGAATTTAAAATCCAATGGTGAATAAAATTCACCTAACAATCTAAAAGCCTAGATTAATGATAAATGTAAATCAAATCTCTCAATAAACAAATCAAATCTTTCAATGAAAGATTCACTAAAACTGATTGATTCTTTTCCTTCTCCTATAAATAGGAGCCAAGAGAGACATACATGGATATACAGAGAGAGAGAGGGGGGGGGATAGAGATTAGAGATTTTGAAAGAAATTGATCCTCTGCAAAATAAAACCCTAGGTAAGAAGGGAGAGGCTTAAAAGAAGAATTTAATTCTCAAAAGAGTTTAACTCTTACATAAAAAAAATTATCTTAGTTCTTTCTCTGGTTGATGATCTGCAAAGTGTACATCTCCCCATGAATTGAGAATTTAATTCTCATTGGGTTGAGATCCTGCCATGCAGATCTAAAACACAGAGGAGGGACTGAGTTTAGAGAATTTAATTCTCACAAAATGATAGGAATTCAATTCCTTTGAGATAAAGTTAGGGTTTAATCCTATGTTATGGGAATTTAATTCCTTCAAAATGAACAGAACTAGGGTTTAACCCTAACTGAGAATATAATTCTCTCAAACTCACAGGAATTTAATTCCTTTAAGAAAAGAAATTAGGGTTTAACCCTATTAAGAATATAATTCTTCAGAAGAAAGCAGGAATTTAATTCCTCTGAAGTTTAGGGTTTAACCCTATGAACAGAACTTTAAAACATGCAGAGTCACGTGCTACCACGTGACCCCTGCAAAGAACCACAGAATAGAACTCTGAAGTAGGCACCTCACATGCTGCCACGTGACTTCTGCGAAGATATATAAAAGAGAACTTCGAGGCAATGCCTCACGTGCCCCCACGTAATCCCCAAGACACATAAAGAAGAAGCAAAATAAATAGAGACTCTGGGGCGCCCTCACGTGCATCACGTGACCCCTAATGAGTATTCTAACAAACCAGAGCATGGGCCCCCATCACGTGCCCGCACGTGATGGCTTTCAGAACTAAAAGTGTTAAACATTTATCTATAGAACAAAATAGAGGGAAGCAGGGCGCTCTCACGTGTGAACACATGACCCCTCTTGCCTTAGTGTTCAACACTAAATTGAAACCTCTGTATCCAGTGTTTAATACTGATTTTTCTTAATGTTTAACACTAATTTGGAAAACTCTATTTAGAGTGTTTAACCCTGATTTTCTCAGTGTTTAACACTAATTTGGATTTGCTTAGTGTTTAACACTAATTTGAAAACTATTTTCCCAGTGTTCAACACTGATTATCTTTTAGTGTTTAACACTAACTTGTCAATTTTATTCCAGTGTTCAACACTGTTTGTCTCTAGTGTTTAACACTAGGCTTAGCCCAATTGGTTAAGTTTCCAGAGGCAAATCCTCTCCTTCAATGAATCAACAGAGGGCCAATATCCTAAACATAATTGGACTTAGCCCAAGATGGCCATAAGTCCTCAATTCAAATTCAACTGGGCCAATGGGCTCATAATATAATAATTGATCTTAGTTCCCAAATTGGACTACAGATCACTTAATCTACCTTGGTGTAAGGGTACATCTCTTCACTCCTTTGATACTTGTCGTTGTAATTCCTCAACGTCTTCAAAGAGGTGACGGGTCCCGACGACCGCACATTGATACGGACTGTGGGGTCCTTAAACTCATGGACTATGAGGTCCTTAACCTTGACCGTGAAGTCTTAAAACTAATGTCGGACTGTGGAGTCCTTAAATCCTCGGACTATGATGTCCTTAACCTTGACCGGAATGTCTTAAAACTAACAACAGACTATGACGTCCTTAACCTTGACCGTGATGTCTTAAAACTAATGCCGGACTGTGGAGTCCTTAAATCCACGGACTATGATGTCCTTAACCTTGACCGCAACATCTTAAAACTAACATTGGACCGCAATGTCCTTAAACTACCTATTAACCGCAATGTCATTAAACTAAACTACAGGGCTCCCTTAATCGCTCTCTTGTTGGATCTAAACGATCCCGTTAAGTTGATCTTAGTCTAAAACTGGACTAACGTATCCTTAATGAACGTTTAAGTGGATCTTAGCCTCAAACGAGACTAACGCATCCTTAAACCTAAACCCCCAAACCCAAATCTAAGATAATACGGATTTGGACTAGTCCACGCCCTACGGGCGACGACATAACTCAGTCTCCGTATACAATCCACGGGCAACCAAACACAAAATAAACACACACGACACGAAGTGAAATTTCTGGAGAAGGAGAAAGTGGTTACTGCAATGCGGTAGCGTAATTAACTGCAGGGGCTTGCGCCTGCAGGGAAGAGCGTCCCTACAATCAAAAAACCCCTCAAGCGAGAAGGAATCTGACGAAGTCTGCTACATCGGACGCATCCGTTTAAACCTTCGATGCATGGTGCCATAAATTAACTTGGCATTTTCGGAGAGGTAGACGGATAGCACCAATTAGCATCTGCCCCGAATCTCAGGCAAGACGTCCCTGCGTCGTGTCGTCTTTCGAAGGGGAACAACATCCTTTCTGCCCATCGTGCACGGCTGCAGAAGGTCGGGCTTTACCAGGAGATATATGCGTCGCTCTTTCACTACCAATCTACGCATGTCTGGTGGGTTAAGGCGTTCTTGAACCAATGGAATCTCCCCACCAACACTTTTATTCTAGGAGACCGCGAGGTCTCGATCTCTCTGGCAGAATTTTATGAAATCTCGGGATTGCCAATTAGGGGTACACTGTATGAGGAGTTGCTGCCTCCTGACGAGTACGTCTTTGAGCCCGCGCATGCACCGGTTGATGGCTTGTCTGCTGAGAATGCCGTCCGCCACAAGCATCCCAGCTTGATCAAGGCGCTAGGTATCTTTGACCGATTGTTCACCGAATCTGAGGAGCAGGGCGTTACTTTTAAGAGCTTCATTGCCTGCTTCCTTCACGAGGACGTCCTATCGAAGACAGCTCCGAAGTTCGCAAACATCAAAGACCCCTTTGGATTTGGTCCGAAGAAGCGCCGACCACTGAGTCGGATCTACCACAGTACTACATCCACATTGTGTCGCCGATGTCTTTCGAATCCGCAGCTCCCGGCATGGATGAGGAGACGTTCTTCATGTGGTTTGTCAGTGTCTGGCTCAGTTGGTTTGTCATCCCTATGCATCGCCGTTTTATGAAAACCTCGGTTATCTACCCGGCTCATTGTATCGCTGAGGGGACGCGGTTGGCCATCGGCATCCCGGCGCTGGCGCATCTTTATTATGGGTTGGGCGCTGCAGCTAATACTTCCAGCCCTGGCGTAGATGTGGTAAATTTCTCGCTTCACTATTTTACGTCTTGGATCGAAATGCACATCTTGGGTGCTTTCGCTATGCATCAGAGGCCCGCATTTTATGACGCCTACACCTTCCCACGGCTTATGCGATTGGTGGATGCTTCTGCCGCTGACCCGACTCAATTCGGGGCTATTCGGGCGTTGATTTCTCCTTACGCTACTGCTGGCGGGTTGGTTTTTTATGATCGGGTCGTATCTTCTCCCTCAGGTCCAGTTCAACAACTCTAGGACCGGTCAAAAGACAACGTACCTTCTTTGAAGCCCCGGGAGGCCGTGCACTTGTATGCAATTAGACCAGGCTATTTGGTATTTCGCCAGGATAGTGCAGCTCTTTTCATGCGGTACAACCCGCATCGCTTCGCCCGGCAGCTTGGATACGACCAGGGCGTTCCTTTCGAGGCTTTCATAGTTGTGCCGGTCCCTTCACTTGATGTCGTTCGCGATGCCGCTCATCACTTCGTGAGGTTGAACACCGGCTCCCACTTCATGGTCCCTGAAGCTGAGCACATGCCCCGATGCGTGGGATCATTCACGGGCTGGTATCTCCATCGAGTCAACCTAATTATTCTTGAGGAAAGAAGGGTGCTTCTTGGTCATGATGCCCCTACTCGGTTTCCGACCACGGGAGCTACGCTCGACCGCGCGCCCCGGTCCGCTTTCCTCTGAGGGATACCGGCACCGTGCTCATTCCGGGGAAGTCGGGGGTGGATCTTACTCCAACAGCTGGTATGCCCCTGGGCACTCGGTCGTGGGGAAGACGGGCTCTGGTAACAGCGCCACCACCCAAGGCAGCCTCATCCCCCTTGGCATCGACAATGGCGGTGTCATCCTCGGTTGTGGCACCAAGCGAGGGTGATAGGGATGAGGGTGTTGAAGGCGACGTAGGCCGCCGCCGCACCAAGGCTCCACGGGGAAAGAAACGGTCGTCTTCGGCGACCGGTTCTGGATCTAAGAGGCAGAGGAGGGTGGCCACCAACTTACTTGATTCTTTAACGGAGTCTGAGCCCATACTTCCAGATGAGTCGTTGGTCATGCAAGAGTCGGACGCTGGTCTTCTTTTCCCAGGCTCGGCTGCCGAAGAGGCCGCACAATTGGCTGAGGCCATAAGGCGTTCTAAAGACGAGTCTCAGAACGCAAGGGTTCCAAAGAAACTCTATCCTGCCGTGATCTTCTATGAAGACCCCTCATGGATCCGGCGGCGGTTTATCGGCCTCTTGGAGGAGTGGGGTGAAAGGGCGTTGAAGCAGGCCGTCTCGGAGGATACTGCGGACGCGCTCTCCTTATGGACCTGCGGCCATGAGTCCACCCTCGAACCCCGATGAGCACGCCTCCTTGAGAAGGAGCATCGGCTTGAAGAAGCCATATTGAGGGCTTCCCTGCGCATTGGTATGTTTTTTTTATACTTCTTTGCACTTTTTTCAGATTGCTTATACCCGTATATATGTATTCTTATTCTTGAGTGGATTGTGCAGAGTCCTCGGCGATGGGGGAGGTCCCTACGGGCTTGTTGCAGCTAGAGCCTGTTGACATTCCCGATGCAGCCTTACTCGATGTGGAGGGGGCTGACAATGTTGTTCCTCTTGCCATAGAGCCTCCAGTGGAGGTTCCTGATCATGGAGCGCTTGCTCCTTTGGTACAGGCTCCTTTGAGGATTGCCTCCCCAATGACTCTTCCTGCGGGCGGCCCAGAGGCCGGAGGAGAGGTGGTCGGGACTACCCTCCCTTTGCTGGAGCCGGAAATCGTGGCGGAGGCCGTTGAAGCCGCCATCCCCCCGACTCAGAACGGGAGGAGTGTTGAAGGTAACCTTCTACATTTTAAATTAGCAATCTTTCTGTTGTCTGAACTCTTCTGTTTTCTCAGAATTGCGCGGGCTGGCGGCCTCTATCGCTGATTTGTCTCCCCGGCAATCGTTTCATCGTCTGCTGGAGATGGCAGCTCCGCAGGCGATCTCTCCTCAGCGCATCGTCCTTTCCTCTGGGCAAGGTTAGCGTCGTTCGCCATTTTTTATTATAGCATTGTTGCTATTCTGCGAAATGACATTGATGTCTCTTACAGTTTTGGAAGCCGATAACGAGGTGGAGGTCGTTGAAGGGCCAGGGGAACCTTCAGCTCCTACTTGCATGTCCATAGGTAAATGGCATTTCAATATAGTCCCATTTGTTCTTTTGCTTAAGAGTTTTACTGACATTTTTCAAATCCGAACAGCCTTGCCAGCCTCCATAGTGCTGGAATCGCGTATCGCTATGCCGCCCGGCCCCTATGCTTTGTGAGCCTCAGAGCGCTTGGCCCAGTTAAGCCTTGTTTCCTTGTCATCCTTGATCGAGGAGCTTCGTGCTTGCAGCGCAACCACAGCTGAAGCATTTGCCGCTGAAGCTAACGGTTCTCTTCCTTTTCCTGCCACCTACCATAGCGAAGAGGTGGTGCGAGTCTGGGTGGAGTTCTGTCGGCAGGTGGAGGCTTGCTTGCACGCCCTTGAGTGTTCCCGCCTTTCCTCGGACGCCGTGGCTGCAAAGGCGGAGTTGCGGGGGCTGATAGCACGGTGCGCGGCAAACATGGCATCATGCGAGAAGAGGCTCGGCCGCAAATTCTCGGAGAGGGAGCTGGCTTCTAAGGCGCTGAGCGAGCTTCAAGCTAATCTTACCGCCAAGGCCAACAAAGCGTATGAACTCTGGCGAGTGCTTCAAGAGTCTATCAAAGAGGTGGTGGCTCTTGATAAAGCTGCCATGTTCACTCGTGAAAGGGTCGAGAATCACAAATCTACCGAGAAGGAGCTCGAAGTTCGGCTTGCCTCATATCAGGTCCAGCAGGCTCAGGCAGAGGCTCGTCTTCTGGCGATCCTGAATCATGAAGCTATGGCCCAGCAAAAGCAGGATGAGCTAGCAAAATTGCTAAATCGTCCGCCGGCTTGAAAAACTTGTATTTTTTCCTTTCTTTTTGTACATACTCCTAAACGAGAGTATTTTCTTTTTGTTCTTTCATGAATTGTACTTTGTATCCATTTTTGTTTTATGAATAAAGACATATTTTTCTTCTCAGTGGTGTGTCCCCTTTTTATTGAATGTGTTCTGCGGACAATTTATCTTGGCCTACTTGCAGGGTAGCGATGGCTTAAGATTCAGGGTTAAGATCTGCCTCCTAAGACTTTTGAGTTTTATGAGCCGTGAGGGTCTCATAAAGAGTTTTTCTCCCTACAGGTCGAGAGGATCCCGTAGGTGTAAGTTCTTCTTAAGGATCGTAAGGATTCTTAAGCGGGTTTTCCCTTGGGAGTCGTAAGGATCTCACAAGAGAGTTTTCTTCCTTGTAGGTCGTGAGGACCTGCAAGTGCTGGGTGCGGTCACCCTTATCCGTATTTCACGGGGTCAGGGGTTGGTTTGGTATGGTTTCCAGGGTATCGTAGTTTAAAGACATCGCGGTCAAGGTTAAGGACCTCATAGTCCGTGGATTTAAGGACTCCACAGTCCGATGTTAGTTTTAAGACATCACGGTCAAGGTTAAGGACCTCATAGTCCATGGATTTAAAGACTCCACAATCCGGTGTTAGTTTTAAGACATCACGGTCAAGGACCTCATAGTCCGTGGATTTAAGGACTCCACAGTCCGGTGTTAGTTTTAAGACATCACGGTCAAGGTTAAGGACCTCATATTCCATGGATTTAAGGACTCCACGGTCCGATGTTAGTTTTAAGACATCACGGTCAAGGTTAAGGACCTCATAGTCCGTGGATTTAAGGACTCCACCGTCCGATGTTAGTTTTATGACATCACGGTCAAGGTTAAGGACCTCATAGTCCATGGATTTAAGGACTCCACAGTCTGATGTTAGTTTTAAGACATCACGGTCAAGGTTAAGGACCTCATAGTCCGTGGATTTAAGGACTCCACAGTCCGATGTGTGGTTACTGGGACCCGTCATCTCTTTGAAGACGTTGAGGAATCACAACGCCAAATATCAAAGGAGTGAAGAGATGTACCCTTTAACCAAGGTAAAATCAGTCTAGAATCATCGTGGTTGATCGTTAGTTTTAAGACATTACGGTCAAGGTTAAGGACATCATAGTCCTTGGATTTTAAGGACTCCACAGTCCGGTGTTTGCTCTGGATGCTTCACACGGGTTCACTGCCGTGCTTGGCGAGGACCAGGCTCCGCTCTGGGCGTTTTCCGCGGGGTCAAAGAGTGACGTTATCCGCGTTCCACGTGACCAGGAATTTTTCACTAGATGCTTCACACAGATTCACTACCGTGTTCGGAGAGGACTAGGCTCCGCTCTGGATGGTTCACACAGGTTTACTGCCGTGCTCTGCGAGGACCAGGATCCGCTCTGGGCGTTTTCCACGGGGTCAAAGAGTGACGTTATCCGCGTTCCACGTGACCAGGAATTTTGCTCTAGATGCTTCACACGGGTTCACTGCCGTGCTCGGCGAGGACTAGGCTCCATTCTGGATGCTTCACACGGGTTCACTGCCGTGCTCTGCGAGGACCAGGATCCGCTCTGGACGTTTTCCACGGGGTCAAAGAGTGACGTTATCCGCGTTCCACGTGACCAGGAATTTTGCTCTAGATGCTTCACACGGGTTCACTGCCGTGCTCGGCGAAGACTAGGCTCCACTCTGGATGCTTCACACCGGTTCACTGCCGTGCTCTACGAGGACCAGGATCCGCTCTGGACGTTTTCCACGGGGTCAAAGAGTGACGTTATCCGCGTTCCACGTGACCAGGAATTTCGCTCTAGATGCTTCACACGGGTTCACTGCCGTGCTCGGCGAGGACTAGGCTCCGCTCTGGATGCTTCACACGGGTTCACTACCGTGCTCTGCAAGGACCAGGATCCGCTCTGGACGTTTTCTACGGGGTCAAAGAGTGACGTTATCCGCGTTCCATGTGACCAGGAATTTTGCTCTAGATGCTTCACACGGGTTCACTACCGTGCTCGGCGAGGACTAGGCTCCACTCTGGATGCTTCACACGGGTTCACTGTCGTGCTCTGCGAGGACCAGGATCCGCTCTGGACGTTTTCCACGGGGTCAAAGATTGACGTTATCCGCGTTCCACGTGACCAGGAATTTTTCTCTAGATGATTCATACGGATTCACTGCCGTGCTCGGCGAGGACTAGGCTCCGCTCTGGATACTTCACACGGGTTCACTGTCGTGCTCTGCGAGGACCAGGATCCGCTTTGGACGTTTTCCATGGGGTCAAAGAGTGATGTTATCCGCGTTCCACGTGACCAGGAATTTTTCTCTAGATACTTCACACGGGTTCACTGCCGTGCTCGGCGAGGACTAGGCTCCGCTCTGGATGCTTCACACGGGTTCACTGCCGTGCTCTGCGAGGACCAGGATCTGCTCTGGACGTTTTCTACGGGGTCAAAGAGTGACGTTATCCGCGTTCCACGTGACCAGGAATTTTGCTGATTGTATCCGCATTTTGCGGGGTGGGGATTTGACTCTTGGTGATCTGTATATCGCCGAGCCATGGAACTGGGAGTTTCCGCTGTTCCGCTTCGCTTGAAGTTGTGTCCGTCGTTACAAGACGAGTGTTGAGACAATCTCTAGGTCACTTGCGGCCCGTCGAGATTTGGCTTCTTCTTATGATGAAACCTGGGGGAGGAGTATGATCCCTTCTTTGTTTGCGCCCTTGGATTGTATACAGGGATAGATGTAACATCACCTGTAGGGCATAAATTTCATTTTTATTTTATTTCTTTTTCCGCGATGCTCTATCATTTCAGCTTTTATATCGCAAAGGTCGCGATTGCCCTATCATTTCGGCTATTTTTCGCGGTGCCCAATCATTTCGGCTATTTATTTTATTTTTTACTCGCTTCTTTTTATTGCGAGTTGCCCAATCATTTCGGCTATTTTTCATGCATACACTTTTACTTGCTGCTTTTTATTGCAAGTTGCCTCATCATTTCGGCTATTTCGTATGCATGTGTGGCTCGCTAGCCTTTTCGCTGCAAGCTTGGATTTTAGACACCGATTTCGGCATCAGCACCGCTACAACTAGGATGTTGCCAAGAGCGAATCATCATTTGCCTCTGTCGATATTGAACAAAGGTGGCTTAGTAAACAGGGTTAAGGGTCCTGTCGACTAAGGCTTTTGACTTCATGAGCCGTAAGGGTCTCATAAAGGTATTTCTCCCTGCGAGTCGTGAGGATCTCGTAGGTGTAATTTCCCCTTAAGAATCGTGAGGATTCCTAAGTGCATGGTCTCTTGCAAGTCGTAAGGATCTTACAAAATGGTTTTCTCCTTATAAGTCGAGAGGACCTACAAGGGTTGTTCGCCATACGAACATATCCCTAGTCACAGATGGGACTTGGTTAGGGAAATGTTTATTCGCGCCCGTGGATTGTATACAAGGGTCAGTATTGAGCTACTTGTAGGGCAGAAATTGAAGGTTGTGGGGGTTGCTTAAGCACAGGTTTAGGTCTCTGTGACTTAAGACTTTCAAATCCTATGAGCCGTGAGGGTCCCATAAGAGAGTTCTCCTTACGAGTCGTGAGGATCTCGCATGTGTAATTTCTCCCTAGGAATCGTAAGGACTCCTAAGTGTGTTGCTCCCTTTTGAGTCGTAAGGATCTCACGCGGGTGATTTCTCCTTACAAGATCGTGAGGAGCCTGCAAGTGCCCTTTAACGAAGTCGCGCCCTTTCGGGTTTTCACAAACACTCGCCGGTAGCCCTGCTGTTTTTACTCACGGAGCCCTTTCGGGTTTTCATCCGTGCCCATTTTGCTTGTGGACATACCGTTTTTATTATTTTTTTTATTATTTTCTTTTATCGGCTTTAAGGTACTGCAATCCACCGTAGTTTATTGACATCTCGGTCAACAGCCAGTTTTAGGACATAGTGGTCCATTATTAGTTTAAGGACGTTTCGGTCCGTTGTTAGTTTAAGGACATTTCGGTCTGCTGTTAGTTTAAGGACGTTTCGGTCCGCTATTAGTTTAAGGACGTTTCGGTCCGTCGTTGAAGAAAGCCGGTTACTACTTAGAGTTCGGGCTTAGGAAGATAGCGAGCGGACATAGTCGTCGTCATCTATCATTGACCTAGGCCTTGACCCGTTAAGCGTAGTATTTCTTCAGGAAGCGTCCGTTTACTGGCCTGAAAGGTCTTTCACCGTGCATATCCATAAGCAGATATGCTCCACCCTGGTAGACCTTGTCTATGATGTACGGGTTTTCATAGTTCGGCTCGAATTTTCCCCGCTTGGCGTGATTGGGGATCATAGGTCTTTTGACCACTAGCACGAGTTCGCCTTGGCGGAATGTCCTCGGCCTGGTCAATCTTTCGTATGAGCGCGTCATCTTTGCTTTGTAAGCCTCCAGATTTTGTTGCGCTATGAGCCGGGTCTCATCAAGGGCATCAAGCTCCTCAAGCCGAAGGTGAGCATTTTCTTCGTCCGTCAGCTCGCAGTGGACCGCCACTCATAGATAGGGTAACTCTATCTCGAGGGGGGGTACCGCTTCTGTACCGAATACCAACGCGTATGGCGTTGCGTTCATGGCCGTTTTGAACGTAGTTCGATATGCCCAGAGAGCTTCTTGCAGTCTTTCGTGCCAGTCCTTTTTGTTTCGGGACACCGTCTTCTTCACGATCTTTGTCAAGGTTTTGTTGAAAGCCTCAGCTAGACCGTTAGCTCGTGGATTATAAACTGAGGAATATCCCCAGTCTATGTTGTGTTGCTGCGCGAAGCGACTAATCTTGTGGCTTCTGTAGGATGGCCCGTTATCGGAAATGATCCGTCGCGGAGTTCCAAACCGATAGATGACGTGCGTCTTGAAGAAATGGAGAATATTTTCCGTCTTCACTTCCCTTAACGGTACTGCTTCTGCCCATTTGGAAAAGTAGTCAGTCGTCGCCAAGATGAATCGATGTCCTTTGGACGATGCTGGCTCGATGGGGCCGATTATGTCAGTTCCCCACATTTCGAACGGCCAGCTAGCCACTGTCAGGTGCAATGGATTTGGGTGCAGGCTTTGGTTTAAGCCGGATCCTAGTATATGATTTGGGATTGGTTTTTCTCATTGTATTCGTGTTCCTCGGATCACGAATGCGGGTGCGTATGCACAGTTGCTTGAGACAGAGGGAGAGGACCTTGATTAGGGTTAATGGCTATTGTCATTTTATTAACCCTAATGTTTATGTGTGTATTATTGTTAATTGATATTAGTTTAATAATTGAGCATGGTTATGGTTGTTGACCATTTGACCTCATTGACTTGTTGACCTTGGTTGACACTTTGACCATCATCATTTCATTTGGAAGATGCTCTTTGATCCTTGCAATTTGCATTTAAAATGAAATGATAATGGTCATGTCTTGATTAAGCCATGACAATTATCTTACTAATTATCTAATTCAATTAATACACATATATTAGTGAGAATGGTTCATAATAATTCTCATTCTATCATTTCATTTCTCTCTCTTGTTCTTCCTCTCCCTCAAGCTCTCCCCTCTCATGTGTTGAGAAACACTTGAGCTTGAGAAAAACCCTCTCTTGATCATCTCTACTCTCATCTAGGGTTCAAGGATTAGCACTTCTTGCACCCTAGTTACTTTTAGCTTGAAGTTGAAGCCAAAGGTTGAGGCTTTCGGGTGGATCTTTCTTCGGCGTGAGAAGACGATCAAGGTGACCTCCTTCCACCACTCCAAGGAGCAAGGAGAGAAGGACTTAAAGCCCAAGGTATAACCTTTCTAGAACTTAGCTAGTTACTAGTTAGCTTTAGCAAGTTTTTGTTTAGCAAAGATCCTTAAAGTCTAGTCCATGTTGCCTATAGTTGATAAAAATCCGATTTTTATTCCGTTTTCCGCCTCCCCGTAAGCACCGGGATGGGCAACGTGGACTTACAGTGGTATCAGAGCCTAACTAAACATAAACTAGCTAGGTAGTAGAGTGTGTCGAAGTTCGAAACGGAAAAATCGAAAAACCAAATTTTCAAAACCCTAGTTTTCTGTTAAAATTTTTTCTGGTCAAAACAAAATTTGTTATACTCCAAAAATCGTCTCAGGGTTTTGTGAAGAAAACCACCAAACCCGGTCCAGTGACTCGACCAAAGAGCCCCGGTTCCGCGGCAATAGCAAGCTATTGCCGCGCAACCGCGGCCAAGTTGGGTCTTCACTGGGTCGAGTTTGGTGCAGTGTATCTCTGGCTTGGTTTTAGGATTTTTAAGATGGTTTATATGTTCCCAGGTTTTCCAGAATAGAAATTCATTTTTGGGGGCCTATAAATCCGTATTTTTTTTTCGAACTTCAACACACTTTGACTATAAAGGTTATATCTGTGATGTTTGCATGTATTGAACGTCGGCTAATCGCTATATGTCGATTAGTCGGGGTTATACATATCTTTGATCTGTGATTGATGATGGAATGTGTATATGAATGGGTTGGATTGTCGCGGGTGAATAGCCGGGGTGGATGTGAGATGAGTGTTGTTTCTCTTTCATTCATTTGTAAAATGTAAATTGATGTAATATTATTATTTGTATGGCCGCGCAACCGGGTCGGGGTTGTAGCCGTCATTGTATAATTCTTTTTACTGTTTTTGCTCCTAAGATAGACCCATGGAGGGGTGCACAAACTACCGGGTATCTCGAAGTGCCGAGTGGCCTACTCACGGTGTTGAGGGAGGTTGCTTCGCTTCGGGTACTTGGCGGGTAGTTTGCCGCACCCGTAGGGGTCTTGGGTGGGGTATTGGCTATTCACCGCGACCGTGTAATCCGCTTTTCGTTGCAGGCTCGAACGGATTGCGGATTCCTAGTATATCCAATGTATTCATCTGTGATCTGTAATGTCTATCATTGCTATATATTTATATATGATAACTATTTAGGCGTTGCTTATGTTTTACAGCCGCGCTAGCCCAGCCCCCGCTCTGTCGTTAGTTAAGTAACCTAACGGGTGATGATGGGGCCCCGTGGCGAATGCGAATGGCATAAGCGTACGTCATATTTTGGTTGTTTTCTGCAATGGTAGGATTAAATGATGGGACGCATTAAAAGAACTAATGCAAGAAAATAAACCAAGTAAAAGTCGATTGGAACACTTTGAAAACCACTCGGTTCTTTTCAAAACCAAACTTTTAAACGCGGAGCTTGAACCACTCCTTTTAAAAGCTATCTCGTTCCATCGATTAGATCAAGTTCACTACGTTCACGGTTTCGCCAAAACCATTCGTAGCCCTCCGTCATTCCACATGAATGGTCAAAAAGTATTCAAGCTATGTATTTTGGCCAAAGTCAAGGCATAGTGATTGGTAGCTATTGGGTATTCATGTGCAAGCATAGATAGATGCGTTGGTTTGGGACAGTCGTGCTGCCATTTTGGCCAAAGTCAAGGGTAGGTACGGGTGGGTCCAAATTAACCAGGAGAATGACGGGTAGAACTTGACATGTGACTTATGATATTTTGGCCAAAGTCAAGGTCATAAGAGCATGGGGCAAAAATCCACATCGGGAGTTTCATAAGTACTGAAACTTGCTAGCGCTGCATAACATTTGGAGTGTGATAATTCTGGTAGGATTCCTTCGGTCTTATCACGCGATGATATTTGGATCCCGATCCTACTGTGAGTATATGCTACTCCTCGGGAAAACTCTCACTTAACGATCAATGCTATAAACCTAGTAGGTATCTAGAAAGGTGTTAGCGGGGCTACGCCCACAGGGAAAAGAGGTTACTTAATTAAGGAACTCCGCGAAAGCGTTGGAAAACCTCCCTCGAAGTACCGACACTGGCCTGACTGAACGGTTAAGCAAGTATTGTACGGTGGGATTGATCCTGACTAGTCCTTTCTTTACGGTTTGAGAAGGGATTCGAGAGACTGTGGGAGCCATCCAGTTTAGACAAATTAAAAACCACTCTAAACTTGCAAGAGCATCATGCTAAAGTGTTTCTTTTCTCTCTCCTAATTGCAGTGACCATTCAACATGACCGGACTTAAGTTATTACTAGATAAAAACATATTGACAGGGCCAAACTACAAAGATTGACTCAGGAATGTCAAGATGGCAATCACTTATGACAAGTTGGGGTATGTCCTTACCACCAAAGCTCCCCCTGTCCCAGGTCCCACCTCCAGCGTCGCGGATAAGGAAATCCGTAAGACATGGGAGTTAGATTGCGCGAAGGCCAAATGCCTCGTATTAGCCTCGATGGACAACGAACATCAGAGGAGGCACGAGAATATGGACCTAGAGTCCATATTTCTTCATACAAAAGAACTGTATGGAGAGCAGTCTCGTATCGCAAGATACGAAGTGTCGAAGAAGCTTTATTCGGCAAGGTTGGACGTCGGATCATCGGTAGCGGAATACGTGCTTAAGATGATTGGCTACATAGAGGAGCTCGCGGACCTTGGGACCACGTTGGAGAATGAACTCTATACTGATTTGATTCTCCAGTCCCTTCCTTCCACTTACGCCCAGTTTATTCTTAACTTCAACATGCAAGGAAAGGAGGTAGAACTTTCCGAACTTCTGAACATGTTGAGGAGTGCTGAAGGCACCCTACAGAAAGGTAGGGAGACATCCACTTTGTTTGTAGGAGGATCTTCCTTTTCTAGATCCAGGGCGAAAGCCAAGGGTAAGAAGAAGAAAGTCCCCGCCAAACCAAGAGGCGGTGTCGGTAAAGTGGATACGAAGGGAAAAGGAAAAGCAACAAAGATAGCGGGGAAGCTAGTGGGGAAGGAAGAATGCTTCTATTGTCACAAAAGTGGTCACTGGAAACAGGATTGCAAGGCTTGGAAAGCCAGAACACAGGATTTGAAGCGATTTGCAGCTTCAGCTTCAGGTGTGTATGTTATTGAAAACTGTCTATCAATAAACTCTACTTCCTGGGTATTGGATACCGGATCAGGATCTCATATCTGTAATTCTTTGCAGGCGTTGAGAAAACGTAGAGTTTTGAAGGCAGGTGACATGACCCTCAGAGTTGCAAACGGTGCTAGCATGGATGCTGAGGCCGTGGGGGACTATCACCTGGGATTGTCAGATGGACATTTTTTGGTTTTGCGTAGTTGTTATTATGTACCAAATGCAACCTGTAATATCATTTCTGTATCTTTATTATCTAAAGAAGGTTATGAATTTGCATTTGTAAGTAATGTAGTGAACATTCACCTTAATCAAGCTTTGATTGGGTCAGGTACATTGAACAACGGTATATACGTATTAAACCAACCACAGATTTTCAATGTCCAGAATACACACAAAAGAAAGTCTCCAGAAATCAATAAAACTTTCTTATGGCATTGTAGACTGGGTCACATCAATGAGAGAAGGTTGACTAAGTTACATGCAGAAGGATATTTGGATTCGTTCGAATATCAATCGTATGCAACTTGTCAATCCTGTCTCAAAGGAAAGATGACAAAGACTCCGTTTACTGGACACGGAGAAAGAGCGAGCGAGCTCTTGGGACTCGTACACAGCGACGTGTGCGGTCCAATGTCTACACATGCGCGAAGCGGTTATTCTTACTTCATTACTTTTACGGATGACTTTTCAAGGTACGGTTATGTCTTCTTAATGAAACATAAATCCGAGGCTTTTGAAAAATTCCAGGAATATAAGAATGAAGTAGAAAAACAAACAGGCAAAAGTATAAAGACACTGAGATCTGATCGAGGTGGTGAATACTTGAGTGCCAAGTTCCTGGGTTACTTAAAAGAGAATGGAATTCTCTCTCAGCTTACTCCTCCATACACTCCGCAACATAATGGTGTATCGGAGAGACGGAACCGAACCCTATTGGATATGGTACGGTCCATGATGAGTAACGCTGAGTTGCCGCGATCGTTTTGGGGATATGCGCTAGAATCAGCTGCATACCTTTTGAACCGGGTTCCAACTAAGACTGTGCCTACTACACCATATCAGATGTGGTGTGGGAAGAAACCCTATCTTAATCATATTAAGACATGGGGATGTCCAGCTTTTGTAAAAAAGCAGCATGCGGACAAGCTCGAGGCACGCTCAGTACAGTGCAAGTTTGTGGGATATCCAAAGAGCTCCAAGGGATATTACTTCTATTGCGAAGAGGAACAAAAAGTCCTTGTTTCTCGCCATGCCCACTTTCTAGAACACCGGTTCATAGAAAAAGAATTAAGTGGGAGCGCAATAGAACTGGAAGAAATTCCAGAACCACGAGCTATTACTGAAAGCTTAGTAGAACCAGAGGGTTCGAAAGATCAGGACATTCCCACGCCACTCCGCAGGAGTAGTAGGCAGTCTCATCCGCCCGAGAGATACTACGGTTTTCTCATTGACGGGGATAGAGAGGATTGCATCATAGACTGTGATGAGCCTACTAGCTTCCAGCAAGCCATTCAGAGCGTCGACTCGGTAAAATGGCTGGATGCAATGCGGACCGAGATGGAGTCCATGTACACCAACAAAGTATGGACGTTGGACATTGCTCCAGATGGGGTAAAATCCGTAGGATGCAAGTGGATCTTCAAAAGGAAGATTGGTGTAGATGGACAGGTTGAGACCTATAAAGCTAGACTGGTAGCAAAGGGTTTTCGTCAGCGACCTGGTTTGGACTACGACGAAACTTTTTCTCCAGTAGCTATGCTGAAATCCATTCGGATCCTTCTTGCCATTGCTGCCTTCCACGATTATGAGATTTGGCAGATGGACGTAAAGACAGCTTTTCTAAATGGACATTTAGAGGAGTGTGTCTATATGGATCAGCCAGAGGGTTTCATTCAGAGTGGGAGCAGCGGAAAGGTGTGCAAGTTGCTTAAGTCCATTTATGGACTAAAGCAGGCATCGCGGAGTTGGAACATCTGTTTTGATGAGACGGTCAAGGAATTTGGCTTTATCAAAAATCCAGATGAACCATGCATCTATTGTAGATTTGTAGCGAGAACTGTAGTATTCCTCGTTATATATGTGGATGACATTCTCTTAATAGGAAATGACATTCCTATGCTACAATCTGTCAAGGGGTTCTTGTCACACAGGTTCTCCATGAAAGACCTGGGTGATGCCTCATACATTCTGGGTATCCGGATCTACCGTGACAGATCCAAGAGGATATTAGGACTTTCGCAGTCCAGGTACATCGACGCCATACTGAAGAGATTCAGTATGGAAGATTCCAAGCGCGGTAATCTACCGGCTTGTCACGGGATCACCCTCTCTAAAGAGATGTCTCCCAAGAATGATTTGGAGAGGGATCGCATGTCTATTATACCCTACACTTCTGCGGTAGGCTCTATAATGTATGCGATGTTGTGTACCAGACCGGATGTGGCTTATGCACTGAGTGTGGTAAGCAGGTATCAGTCAAACCCTGGGGAGAAACATTGGATAGCAGTAAAGAACATTCTCAAGTACCTGAGAAGGACTAAGGAGATGTTCTTGGTGTATGGCGGAAAAGACCTGCAGATTGAGGCATTTGCTGACTCCAGCTTCCAGAGTGACAAGGATGATTCCAAGTCCATGTCGGGTTTTGTCTTCACCCTCAATGGAGGGGCGGTGTGTTGGAAGAGCTCCAAACAGGAAACCGTTGCTGACTCGACTATGGAAGCGGAATACATCGCTGCATCTGATGCCGCAAAAGAAGCTGTCTGGATGAGGAAGTTCTTGAGAGAACTTCAGGTGGTTCCGTCCATTGTTGACCCAATACCTCTGTATTGCGACAACAACGGGGCTATAGCTTTAGCGAAGGAACCCAGATCCCATCAGAAATCCAGACACATCTTAAGGCGGTATCACCTGATCAGGGAGATCGTCGATCGCCAGGAGATCGAGGTCCGGAGAGTTGCATCAGAGGATAACACAGCAGATCCATTCACCAAGGCCCTGCCCCAGACTCAGTTTGAGCGGCTGATCGAGATGATAGGTCTTCGATACGCCAGTACATGGCCTTAGTGCAAGTGGGAGATTGTTAGTGTATATGCCCTAGAGGCCATTACTGTATCATACTAGTTTGTATATTACTTGATGGAAGCTTGGGATATTCACAGTTGTATATACAATCTTGCTCGAAATGGTAGTATGCTACTTGGTTTGTCTCTGCTTTAATATGTGCATGTGTTTCTTTTAGCATATTGCAGATATACATATTAGTAGAGCCCTTAGGATCTTTGCTTGATTACCAGCGTTGTGATGGCGCTCACACTCGTGGGAGCTGGGTGATCTATATGCACATCCTTATACAGGTCCCTAGTCGTTGGACTATCGAGACAGGGCATCGATACTCCGGAGTAGACTAGCGTATGCGCTTCTCATCCCAGTGTGGGAGACGGTCTGTCCCACAACCGTCAGTACGTCGTACTTGAGATAGTATACGGGTGCTCGTTAGGTAACGAGTACACTGGACAGGACTCGTCGGGAACTATTGGTTGGTATTATACCTATCGTCAGTTATCAGTTCCCAGGTGACATGAGTACAGCTTAGTCCGCTGACTTGACACTGTCACTTCGCCTCGAGTGTGTTCCCACTGCACTTTGATTACTACCGTACCACGGCTCAAAGGAGTCATGCAAACAGGTAGTTTTTGGGTGCAGTCCCGAAGCACTTGGAGGCAGTGACGGTTAGACAGGATTCGTCTCTCCCGGTATTGGGGGTTGACATCGCGCTGTATCCAGGAGAGCCATTACACGAGTAGTCCCTGGCCAGGGCAAGAGAGATATACTGGTAGGTTTCCAGTGTTATCTCAGGGTGTTTTGGGCTACACTCCGACACGACTTGTACCGCTATTAGGGGACTGACGTTCACCACCCCGTAGGCCCGCCATGCGATGTATCAAACGAACATACCGGACTGTACGGAGATTGTCACATACAGGCTCGGTAGGAGTTCAGATGGGGTTCACCTCGTCAGTCTTCTTATCGACATCTACCTGGGGACCGTTACGTACAGCTAGTGCCGCTTGCGGTCTGTGGTTAAACCCACTGCCAGCGTGGTGTCGAGTCTTTAGAGTCCCACACAGAGAGCTATTCGCCTTTAGGCAAAATGAGTAGAGGTCGCATGGTTTTGCGACAGGGTTCGGTCACATCCGCGCACTTGTGCACGTTTGCTGTCCGGACAGTTTATACTAGCGGGCTTTGGTTTAAGCCGGATCCTAGTATATGATTTGGGATTGGTTTTTCTCATTGTATTCGTGTTCCTCGGATCACGAATGCGGGTGCGTATGCACAGTTGCTTGAGACAGAGGGAGAGGACCTTGATTAGGGTTAATGGCTATTGTCATTTTATTAACCCTAATGTTTATGTGTGTATTATTGTTAATTGATATTAGTTTAATAATTGAGCATGGTTATGGTTGTTGACCATTTGACCTCATTGACTTGTTGACCTTGGTTGACACTTTGACCATCATCATTTCATTTGGAAGATACTCTTTGATCCTTGCAATTTGCATTTAAAATGAAATGATAATGGTCATGTCTTGATTAAGCCATGACAATTATCTTACTAATTATCTAATTAAATTAATACACATATATTAGTGAGAATGGTTCATAATAATTCTCATTCTATCATTTCATTTCTCTCTCTTGTTCTTCCTCTCCCTCAAGCTCTCCCCTCTCATGTGTTGAGAAACACTTGAGCTTGAGAAAAACCCTCTTTTGATCATCTCTACTCTCATCTAGGGTTCAAGGATTAGCACTTCTTGCACCCTAGTTACTTCTAGCTTGGAGTTGAAGCCAAAGGTTGATGCTTTCGGGTGGATCTTTCTTCGGCGTGAGAAGACGATCAAGGTGACCTCCTTCCACCACTCCAAGGAGCAAGGAGAGAAGGACTTAAAGCCCAAGGTATAACCTTTCTAGAACTTAGCTAGTTACTAGTTACCTTTAGCAAGTTTTTGTTTAGCAAAGATCCTTAAAGTCTAGTCCATGTTGCCTATAGTTGATAAAAATCCGATTTTTATTCCGTTTTCCGCCTCCCCGTAAGCACCGGGATTGGCAACGTGGACTTACACTACCGCGTCGCGGTAAGAACTTTCTCCTTCTCCAGATGGTCACTTCGTGTCGTGTGTGTTTGTTTTGTGTTTGGTTGCCCGTGGATTGTATACGGAGACTGAGTTATGTCGTCGCCCGTAGGGCGTGGACTAGTCCAAATACGTATCTTTCTTAGATTTGGGTTTGGGGGTTGTGTTTAAGGATACGTTAGCTTCATTTGAGACTAAGATCAACTTAAACGTTTGTTAAGGATACGTTAGTCTGGTTTTTAGACTAAGATCAACTTAACGGGATCGTTTAGATCCAACAAGAGGGCAATTAAGGGAGCCATGTTGTTTAGTTTAGTGACATTACGGTCAATAGGTAGTTTAAGGACATTGCGGTCCAGTGTTAGTTTTAAGACGTTGCGGTCAAGGTTAAGGACGTCATAGTCCGTGGATTTAAGGACTCCACAGTCCGATGTTAGTTTTAAGACATCACGGTCAAGGTTAAGGACCTCGTAGTCCGTGGGTTTAAGGACCCCACAGTCCAGCGTTTAGTTTTAAGACATTACGGCCAAGGTTAAGGACCTCATAGTCCATGAGTTTAAGGACCCCACGGTTCGTATCAATGTGTGGTCATCGGGACCCGCCACCTCTTTGAAGACGTTGAGGAATTACAACGCCGAGTATCAAAGGAGTGAATAGATGTACCCTTAAACTGAGGTAGATTATGTGATCTATAGCACAATTTGGCAACTAAGATCAATTATTATATTATGAGCCCATTGGCCCAGTTGAGTTTGAATTGAGGACTTATGGCCAGCTTGGGCTAGGTGCAATCATGTTTGGGATATTGGCCCTCTGTTGGTTCATTAAAAGAGAGGCTTTGCCTCTGGAAACTTAGCCAATTGGGCTAAAGGTAGTGTTAAACACTAGAGACCAACAGTGTTGAACACTGGGAATAAGATTGACAAGTTAGTGTTATACACTAAAAGATAATCAGTGTTGAACACTGGGAACAGAGTTTTCAAATTAGTGTTAAACACTAAGAAAATCAGTGTTAAACACTGGAAATAGAGATTCCAAATTAGTGTTTAACACTAAGGCAAATCAGTGTTAAATACTGGATAGAGAAGTTTCAATTTAGTGTTAAACACTAAGGCAAGAGGGGTCACGTGGTAACACGTGAGGGCGCCATGCTTCCCTTTATTTTATTCGGTCAAAAGTCTTGAATACTTTGAAGTATCACGTGCTATCACGTGATGGGCATTTTGGTGCTTGTCTGTTAAAGCTTCAGCCAAGGGGTCACGTGGAAGCACGTGAGAGCGCCCTAGAGCTCTTTATTTTGTTCTGCAGATAAGTGTTTAACACTTTTAATTCTGAAAGCCATCACTGTTGGGGTAAAAATTTACACCCCGGTTGACCAAGTCAAAATCAAAGTCAACCCCAAGCCAAGTGGGCCCAAGCCCAGATCCAGTGGGCCCATGCCCGGGTCGAGCCCGACCATGAAGCGGCCGGCCTCCCCCACACCAAGATAAAAAAATTTGTAATGAATAATTTTGTTGTATTTCTTTTATTTTATTTTCGGATAAATGTAAGAAAAAATAGGCATAAAGCCAAATTTTTGTAAAGCCCATGGCTTATGTGCAAAAAGAAATGGCACATGAGCCATGGGATAGGCAAAATGCCATTTTGTGAAGCCGAAGGGGCTATGTGTAAAATATGTAGCCAATAAAGGCAAGGATAATGAAATATCCCAAAAACTTTTTCTCTCTCCAAAAAAAGTTTCAGAGCTGAGCTCTTTCTTCCTTCTCCAAGGTTCCAAAACCTTCTTCTTTCTTTTGAATTAAATCAAGAGTTTTACTCTTCCTTTTTCAAAACTAAATAGTTTTCCACCACAAAACCCATTAAAGGGAACCCAGATCTGCCATCAGATCTCAAAAAGGAGAGATTTTGATATCTCACATCCCTTGATCTTCAAGATCCGGCCAAACAACAGGAGGAAGAAGAAGAACATCTTTCACTAAACCCCCCCAAAAAAGAAGAAAAACACATTCAGGAGTCCAACTCCCCTCTGATTTCTCTCCTGAGAAATTTTTTTAGGCTAAAAGCCTCTTGTGCGCACCTGCGCGCAGCGCAAGTGCGCAAGGCGCCAGCGTGTCGACACGTGGCGCGCGCGCTTGCGCACCTGCGCGCTTGCGCAAGTGCGCAAGGCGCCCGCGTGCCGACACGTGGCATGCGCGCTTGCGTACCTGCGCGCTTGCGCAAGTGCGCAAGGCGCCCGCGTGCCGACACGTGGCGCGCGCGCTTGCGCACCTGCGCAAGTGCGCAAGGCGCCCGCGCGCCGACACGTGGCGCGCGCGCTTGCGCACCTGCGCAAGTGCACAAGGCGCTCGCGTGCCGACACGTGGCCCCCACGCATCCCTTGGATGCCTTTTCCCTCTCTTTTTATGTACATACATATATACATACATATGTCTACAAATTCACACATATACATACTCCGCCATATTCTCCCCCTCCAAAAAAATTTCGGGCCGGGGCGCTGCCTCGAACCCCGCAAGGGGGCAGCTAGCCCCTTTGACCCCCAGCCCGCTATCCGGGTAGCGGGACCCCCGTAAAAACTCTGCGTGGCTCCCAATATATCCAAAACCCCCTTTCAAAACACACGCACACTGCACATTGAGTTCGCATGATCAGTTTAACCCGTTAATCGGAGGTTCCCTCGCCCCAAAGACGATGGGTAATTAACGGCAGCTTAGTCCGCGGCTGCCGGAGATTCGGATCCCCACAATCATTAAACCCCCGCCTACCCTAGGCAGGGGGAATCTGTAGTACGCCTGACAAGCGCTCGCGTATTCCCATCTCACTGGGGTGACGAAAAACACCCTACAGATTCTGGCACGCCCGGTGGGACCCTATCTCTCCTCCCATATTTCGGGTTAAACGTTCATGCGAACTCAGTCAATATACATATCGATTGCCTATACTGAAATGATGTTTTCTTTTCATGCAGCAATAAACTTTCAACGACAATGTCTCCCAAGACGAATTCAACTTCCAAAGCGACCCCGATTCCGTACGTGGTCAAGATCAACGCTCGTGTGGTTCTCCCCGCAAGCCTCAGTCGACAATGGGAGGAACCGCCCCGCCAGTTTGGCTCTGTCATCATTTACCCTGCCGGAAGCGCTCATCTGGCAGAGATCCCAGCGGAACAGGTGGTCAAGCCGGTCTCAAGGGGTAAGAGGCCGAATGTCGTGATCGCCAAGGCACCACGACCGAAACTTAAGATGGTGTCTGAACGAGTCCCTGGCGCTCTAGCTGGGGGCAAGACTTCCGATGTGAAGGGCAACATTAAAAGTTGCGGACGAGCTCAGGCGATGACTCCAACAAATGCACAATCGAGCGTATCTCCAAGGCCCTCCATCAACCGGTCTGCGGCGTCTTCCCAAAAAGCCGAAGTCTGCCAGGTTCTTAGAACGGAAAAGTTAAGGCAGAAGCGGCTCAGGTATCGAGCCAACAAGAGGGCTAAGGCTTCGGCCAAATGGAATAATGTGAAGTTCCAAGTGCAGGGTTTCCCCGCGACGACGGCTGAGTCGGACGTAAGAATCAGCAATTCCTTCGAGCCTCTGAAGTGGGTTCAGAAAAACGCCATGACCGCCAGAATCAAGAAGACAGCGGTCCGAACAGTGCCACAAAGAGACGTGTCCCGGCCCCAACAGAAAAAGTATGACACTGTCTCTTCAAGAGTCTATCAAGCACTCTGTGCCGCGCGAAAGCAGTGGGGCAAACCCAGAAAAGAAGCGCCAGCACCATTCAAGAACCTGGTTAGGCCGGCCGCCTTCAATCGACTACCATCTACCGAAACAAGGGGGTCAAGACAGCGAGCCGTGAAATCAGCTGCCAATGATAGAGAGACGGCCGGATATATCATCCATACGGTCTATATGGCGGGCGGGCGCCCCAGCGACAACCTTCGCAGCAAAAGCAAGGACGGGGCCACCACATCCCAAGCCCAATCTAGCCTGAATGTGGTTGCCGCCGCCCAAGAACAGCCGCCCCTGCTGGATGAAGAAAACCCTCTCGATGAGGATGATAGGCAGATAGACCCCTCGGTCCATGTAGAGTCAAGCTCGGACAGCGAGGAAGAGCCGACTTTCCGCCCTAGGACTGCGGAGCAAGAGCTGCTTCAAGAACTTCGAAAGCAGCTCAGGAGCAAAGATAAAGAGATGGCCAAGCTCTATTCGAAGATTGACGACTTAACGAACGTGGTGATGCAGCTTACGGCTCAAATTGCTCGAGCGCCTCCTAATCAAGCACAAGCCGCTACTAATCAGCCGGGTGATGACAATCCGAGGCAGCCAATGCCTGTTCCTTTGGGACCAAGACTGGTCGAGCCGAATGAAAGCCGGCTACATTCCGCTTCTGGGGACGCCTTGGCCCCAGATAGCACTATCCCGCTAACACAGGATCGGATAATGGATTTGGTCACCAGCAAGGTTAAAACATTGGTGGCCGAAGCTGAAGCTCAGAAAGAAATCGGCAGTAGTGGGCGGCCATATCCCGCGCAGTACGATCTGATTGAGTTCCCAGGCGGCTACGTCATTCCTAAGTTCGGAAGATTTTATGGAACGGGGAATGCAAACCAGCACGTCGCCCATTTCAAAGCATCATGCGGAAATACAGGGGGCAACGATGCGCTCCTTCTTCGTCAGTTTGTCAACAGCCTGACCGGCGTCGCCTTCGACTGGTATGCGAGTATACCGGACGGGTCCGTCATTACCTTTGCCCAAATGGAGTCTCTGTTCCGGCAAAGGTTCATGAGCGTCAGTGATAAAATCTCCATAGCCGATCTTGTGAGGACCAAGCCGGGGAAGAATGAAAGCAACACCGACTTTATCGCCCGATGGCGTAATCTCACGGTCAAGTGCGAACCGCCGCTGGAGCAGGACCAGTCCGTCAGCCTTCTTATTGGGAACCTCAGCAATTGGATGGTCCCATTCTTGTGTACAGCGGGACTCAAGACATTTCAGGAGCTAACCAAGAAAGTCCAAATGCTAGAACGCTCGAAGCAAGAGTCCCCGCCGGACTCTCAGAGAGACAAAACCTGGAAAAGCAAGCGGGACGACAACCGTAGAAGTGGGAGTTCCAGCAATACCAATGTCTTCAATGCGTCCGACAATGAAGAAAAGCGAAGGGCGGACGAATCCAAAACCAACCGGTCTCGAAAGCCATTGCTGGGAGGAGATGGGCCTTCCCTAGAGGAGAAAAAGAACAAGGTTTACTCTTTCAGAAGGGACAAGGTCTGCAAGATATTTAAAGATGCCTTGAACAACGGCCTACAACTGCCGGAGTCGAAAAGACCCCAAGAAGCAAAAATGACCGACAATCCCCTGTATTGCCCGTACCACCGAGTAGTGAGCCATGCGATCGAGGATTGCTATATCTTCAAGGATTGGGTCGAGAAGCAGTACAAGGCTGGAGAGATCGAGCTGTCCAAAAGCGTGTTGGTGAACAATCAAGTTGCAACCGCCAACTTTATACAGACGGAAGCTGAAGCCTTCTGGGAGCAGACAGCCGAACTCGCTGCCCTGACAAACGAAACTGACTCATCGCGGCCTCCGTGGAGTACGCACATATCTAATAAGACGAAGAAGATGATAAAGCTACTTCGGAAAGAACCCAGGATGGAATGGGAAGGACAGAAGAAGCCTACCAGTCCAGCTGCCAATGCGGCTCCATCAGGCTCAAAATCCAAGAAGCTCAAGAAGAAGAAAAGTGCAGCTCGGCGCGAAAAAGAGTCTGCAGGGAGATCGACCATTCAAAAGTATATCGATTCCCTCGAAGAATATGAGCAAAAGGAAAGAACATTGATTCAATTGAAGGAGTTCTTCCCTGTACAAGCGGCTGAAATTATGGAGGAGTTAGAAGAAGACTCCAATGAAGAGATCCCCATAGTGACCTGCTACGCCATCCATCTTGGCAGCGACTCCGAGGATGATCTCTGTTTTCCGGAAGAGGACGAGGAGCTCACCACAAAGGCCAACCAAATCCAGCTCAGAAGCGGCAGGGCTCTACCGCAAAATCAGGGCAACGCCCTAAAAGGGAAGGAAAAACAAGTCGCTAATGAAGAAGATGGCAGAGAACCGGCTGATGAAAACATAAGTCCTTCCTCGGTGGACTATAATGTCTTGGCGCATCTCCGGAAGCTTCCGTCTCTCCTGAGCATCTACGACGCCTTGGTCCTATCTAAGGAGCTTAGAGATGTTCTCATCCACGCTCTGCAAAACCCCGAACGGTATCAGGCTCACTTTGCGGAAATTAACATGAAAGAAGCCCAGCATGCTTTGTATGCCGCCGCAGTCACATTTAAGGATGAAGACTTGCTACTGGGAACGGCTGAACATAATCGGCCGCTTTACGTGACCGGGTACAGCGACGGAGATCGAATTAATCGCATATTGATTGATCCGGGGTCCTCAGTGAACATCATGAACTTGCGAACTCTGAAGAGTTTGTCAATGGACGTCCGACACCTGTCAAGGGAAAGGATTGTCATTCAAGGCTTCAACCAAAATTGCCAGCAAGTTCTGGGGTCTATAGCTCTGCCAATCAAATTTGGGGATCTGCAAACTGAAGCTAAGATATACGTGATCGACGCCGACACATCTTATAAGATTCTCTTGGGGCGGCCGTGGCTCCACGATTACGGCATCATTCCGTCAACTCTCCATCAATGCATGAAGTACACTAAGAATGGTGAAGAAAGACGCATTGACGGAGACATCCAGCCGTTCGGTGTGCATGAAGTCCGATATGAAGATTCTCGGTACTTTACGAACCACCAAAATGCTAAGCCACAACTGACTGAGGATAGAACGGCCCCAAGACTCAAAAGCAAATCTGCGCCGGCTATCACTTTCAAAAGCAAAAATACCCAAGTACGCCCGCATTTCGGCAGCGACACTGATGAGTCCGACGCTGGAAGCCCGTCCTTCCGCCAAACTCGCCCTCATTTCGGCAGCGATACGGACGAATCTGTTACTGAAGGCCCATCTAGCAGCAAAGTCCGCCCTCATCTTGGCAGTGACACTGAAGAGTCAGAGGAGGAGGACCTGTCGTGCAACAGCGGTGTAGATTGGACCCCCACGCAACAAGCGAAACTACGAGAGACCTTCGAAGTTGCAGAAGGGTCCCTAGCCGTTACAAGGGTACCAGAGCAAATGTGCAAAGAGCTCGATGCATTATCAATCTCCACCGTGGACCAGCTGAAAACTTTCTACGTTCCCGGGAGGAAAAGTGGACAGAAGGGCATCTTGTTTTATGGGTCAAACCCCGTTGTGCACCCGGACGACCTTTCTGTCGCGTGCCTTCCCTATGAGAGAGGCATAAGAGCCGTCCTCAATCCCAGATACTATGCGCCCGAGATGCGGGAATACTTTAAGAAGTGCGGATGCCGGTTATATCAAACGGAGTCCGAAGCAAAGTTTTACGAAGGGCTATGGTATCCGCCCCAGGTCCGAGCACTCATCGATGGACGAATTCCAGATAGACGGGGCATAGGCTACATTCAACCTGATTCCAAAGCGTGCTACATGATCCATGTTGGTGAGACCAGCGAAAGATCAAATGATGATGACGAGATAGCCGAGCCAGAAGAAGAAGCTCCTCAAGAGCTCGAAGATGGCGGACAAGCAACCTTTGATGAGCTAACCGAGATTGACTTAGGAACGCCTGATAATCCAAGGCCGACCTACATCAGCTCACTCTTATCGGAGGAAAGGAAAGAGCAGATAATTGCCCTGCTGCGTGAGTTCGTCGACTGCTTCGCGTGGACGTACAAAGAAATGCCTGGCCTTTCCCCTGAGGTAGCCGTGCATAAGCTGGCTATATCTCCTGATGCTAAGCCAGTCAAACAAGCTCCTCGAAGAATGAGAAGGGAGTTGGAAGAAAAGGTCATCGAGGAAACCAAGAAGCTCATCGATGCCGGCTTCATCAGGGAAGAGAAATATGCGGACTGGATCGCATGCATAGTCCCAGTGAAGAAGAAAAATGGGCAGATCCGAGTTTGTGTCGATTTTAGGGACCTCAATAAGGCATGTCCTAAAGACGACTTCCCGCTACCGGTCATGGAAATGATGGTCGATGACACCTCAAATTACGAACTGTTCACCTTTATGGACGGCTCGTCTGGATATAATCAGATCAAGATGTCGCCTGAGGATGAGAAGCACACAGCATTTCGAACCCCGATCGGAATATATTGCTACAAGGTAATGCCATTCGGACTGAAGAACGCAGGTGCTACATATCAAAGGGCGATGACTAATATCTTTGATGACCTAATCCATAAAGTCGTCGAATGCTATGTTGATGATCTGGTCGTCAAGACTAAAGCTAAGGCCGATCATATCCAAGATCTCAGGACCGTTCTCACCAGACTGAGGGAATACGATCTGAAGATGAATCCTCTGAAGTGCGCTTTTGGCGTGTCATCGGGAAAATTCCTGGGCTTCATAGTCCGACATCGAGGGATCGAAGTTGACCCATCAAAGATAAAGGCCATCCTGGAGATGCCCCCTCCGAAGAGTCTGACGCAGCTAAGATCTTTTCAAGGCAAGCTTGCTTATATACGGAGGTTTATCTCAAATTTATCAGGGAGATGTAGGCCCTTCTCAAAGCTCATGAAGAAAGGAGCTCCTTTTATCTGGGATGCCGAATGTCAAGCAGCGTTTGAAAGCATTAAACAATACTTGTTGCATCCTCCAGTACTGGCCGCTCCCATTCCAAATAAACCGCTGATTCTCTACACTGCCACGCTGGACGAGTCACTCGGTGCGCTCCTTGCCCAGAATAACGAGGAAGGAAAAGAAAATGCCCTCTACTACCTCAGTCGAACTTTAGTCGGGGCGGAACACAACTACTCCCCAATCGAAAAGCAATGCCTGGCGCTAATATTTGCTGTGAAGAAGCTGAGGCACTATTTACTCGCTCATCGGGTTATGCTGATCTCCAAGGTCGATCCACTCAAACACTTGATGACCAAAGCAAGCCTAGCCGGCAGAATGGCAAGATGGGCTGTCATGCTACTTGAGTTTGACATAGTTTACACTCCTCAGAAAGCAGTAAAAGGGCAAGCTCTTGCAGACTTTCTCGCTGCTCATCCCATACCAGAAGGGTCGCCACTAAATTGTGAGTTACCCGACGAACAAGTGCTGCATCTCGAGAATGACGAGCCATGTTGGGAGCTCTACTTCGATGGGGCCTCATCGATAAGAACTTCCAGTAAATCAAGCGTCCCGTAGATAAAAGCAGGGATAGGATTGGTGTTCATCACACCATCAATGGGAACCCTACGGCGTTCTTTTGCTCTCACCGAGCCTCGGACAAACAATGAAGCTGAGTATGAAGCTCTGATAGCTGGTTTGGAGCTCGCCATAGAAATGGAAATCCGTCGGCTACGAGTTTACGGTGACTCCCAGCTCGTCGTCAACCAAGTAAGCGGCGACTATAAGATATACAAACCCAAGTTAGCTCGGTACAGAGGTCGAGTGGTGGAACTCATGAAACGGTTCACTCATATTGAACTAACGAGAGTCCCTAGAGCGTTGAACGGAAAGGCTGATGTACTCGCTCGCTTGGCCAAGGAACTGGCTGATCCTGAAATGGACGAAATTCTGATCACAGTCAGGAGCCGGCAAATTCTACCCCCAGTCTCTCTACGAGAAGAGGAAAGCGCGGAACAGAAGAGCAGTCCTGCGGAAGAAGCTTCGATCATCCAAGACGAGCCCGATTGGAGAGAACCCTTCATAGAGTACCTCCGATACGACAAGCTGCCCGAAGAAAAATCTGCGAGGATTCAGCTGAAGAAAAGAGCTCTCCGATACGTGTTTGTGAATGACACGTTATACCGCAGGTCATATGACCAACTCTGGCTCAGGTGTCTGTCATTGGCCGAAGCCCAAAAGGTCATGAAAGATGTCCACTCGGGCGTTTGCGGTGGTCACCAATCTGGCCCCAAGATGCGACTTCAAATCAAACGGCTTGGGTATTACTGGCCCACCATGATACGGGATTGCGGAGAGCATGCAAAGAAATGTTATATCTGCCAAATTCACGGTGATTTTATTCACAAGCATCCCAACCCATTGCATCCTACAGTGGCGTCGTGGCCCTTCGAAGTTTGGGGCACCGACATTGTTGGCCCAATTGATCCTCCGTCATCTAAAGGCCACCGGTTCATACTGGCCGCGACAGACTACTTCTCCAGGTGGGCTGAAGCTGTCCCGCTAAAAGAAGTCAAGACAAAGGATATTCTGACATTCTTCCAGCATAATATTCTATACCGCTTCGGTACACCAAGAAGAATCATTTCTGACAACGGGCCTTCTTTCAAGAGCTTCAATGTCTCAAGATTCGCTACTCAGCACAAGATAGACTGGAGGTATTCCTCCATCTATAATCCAAGAGCCAATGGGCTAGCCGAAGCCTTCAATAAGACTCTATGCAAGCTTCTGAGGAAAAATGCTTCAGCCAACAAGAGAGACTGGAATCTCAAGCTTCACGAGGCATTGTGGGCATATCGTACCACGCACCGTACTCCAACTCAGTCCACTCCATACTCATTGCTCTTCGGAGTGGAGGCAGTCCTCCCCCTCGAAGTTGAAGTTCCGAGCTTAAGAATGGCCGTCCAACATGAGTTGACGGAGGAAGAAAACGTGCTCCTTCGACTTGAAGAACTCGATTCCCTCGAAGAAAAGAGGCTCGCGGTGCAACAAAATCTGGAGCTATACCGAGCCCAAATGTCACGGGCTTATGACAAGATAACCCGTCTCCACGCCTTCAAGAAAGGTGAATTGGTGTTGGTCCTCAAAAGACCGATTATCCCCAATCGACATGCCAAGGGAAAATTCGAGCCAAACTGGGAAGGACCATACGTCATCGAGAAAGTGTTTGATGGAGGATCCTACCAACTAATAAGTGCCGAGGGAGAAAGGCCCATGCCACCCATCAATGGCCGATATCTCAAGAAATACTACACGTGAATGCTCCAAGTCGCAGGCGAATTGAGCACATCAGCCCTACGGTCTGGATCAGACATCCTGCAAAACCGTATACAATCCACGGGCGTAAATGACCCCTATTTCTCCCAAATCCTGCCGGTGAGACTACTTTAAAGTCCCACCAGCGGGGGAAAAAAAAAACGGTATGTCCACAAGCAAAACGGGCACGGATGAAAACCCGAAAGGGCTCCATGAGTAAAAACAGCAGGACTACCGGCGAGTCTGTGAAAACCCGAAAGGGCGCAAACTCGTAAAATGGAAAGGAGGTGAAATACACTCACAAAGTCCTCTCGACCTTGTGAGGAGAAAACCCCTGCGTGAGATCCTTACGACTCACAAATGAGCAACACACTTAGGAATCCTCACGATTCCTAAGGAGAAAATACACCTACGAGATCCTTTCGACTCGTAGGGAGAAAATGCTTTTATGGGACCCTCACGGCCCATAAAATTGAAAAGCCTTAGGTGGTAGGGACCCAAACCTAACTCCTAAGCCATCGTTCCCCAACGGGCAATGGCAAATGATGATTCGTGCCTGGCATTTCGCTTCAGTGTAGCGATGCTGATGCCGACCGAAAACCCAAATCCCAAGTCCTCCCGAGGCAAATGATGAGTTGCTCCTGGCATTATTCCAGTGCAGCAATGCTGATGCCAAACAATATCCAAATTCTAAGTCCCCAAACGGCGAATGATGAGTCGCTCCTGGTACCACATTCCAGTGCAGCGATGCAGACGCCAACCAAAATCCAATTTTTTTTAAAAAAATTCTCCCGGCCCTACGGCCATTCCCCAAATTGACTGCCGTATACGATCCACGGGCTCAAATAATTCTCAGCATACCCATGCCCCACCGTAATCACCAATTACGCGGCTGGTCTCCGCCTTTGAAATTATGCTCCATTGAGAAGACCCACTCATGTGTCCTCACGATACATGAGGAGAACAAACCTTTGTGGGATCCTTACGACTCACAAAAAAAAAACACTTAGGAGTCCTCACGGCTCCTAAGGAGAACATACACCTGCGGGATCCTTACGACTCGCAGGGAGAAAATACCTTTATGGGACCCTCACGGCCCATAAAATTGAAAAGCCTTAGGCGATAGGGATCTAAACCTGTCTCCTAAGCCATCGCTCCCCAGTCCCCAAGTGGCGAATGATGAGTCGCTCCTGGTACCATATTCCAGTGCAGCGATGCAGACGCCAACCAAATTCCAAATCCCAATCCCCAACGGCGAATGATGAGTCGCTCCTGGTACCATATTCTAGTGCAGCGATGCAGACGCCAACAATGTCCCAAAATTTTTCCGGCCCTACGGTCTGGATCATACATCCTGCAAAACCGTATACAATCCACGGGCGTAAAACAATCCCAATTTCTCCCACATCCTCTCGGGGCAAATGATGAGTTGCTCCTGGCATTATTCCAGTGCAGCAATGCAGATGCCAAACAAAAACCAAAATCCCAAAATCCTCTCCATGACAGATGATGATTCGCTCCTGGTACCATATTCCAGTATAGCGATGATGATGTCAACCCAAATTAAAATCAACAAGTCAACTTCCACTCCGACGCCACAGAAAGCGGAGCAAGTCAGAATCCAATCTCGACACCGCAAGAAGCGGAGCAAGTCAAGTCTACCCCTGACACTGCAAGAAGTAGAGCAAGTCAAATCAAGCATTGACCGTCCAAGTCGCAAAAAGGGCAGCATCGACCGTCCAAGTCGTAAAAAGGGCAGAACCGACCGTCCACGTCGCTAAAAGGGCAGCATCGACCGTCCAAGTCACAAAAATGGCAGCACCGACCGTCCAAGTCGCAAAAAGGGCAGAATCGACCGTCCACGTCGCTAAAATGGCAGAACCGACCGTCCACGTCTCAAAAAGGGCAGCACCGACCGTCCATGTCGCAAAAAGGGCAGAACCGACCATCCATGTCGCAAAAAGGGCAGAACCGACCGTCCAAGTCGCTAAAATGGCAGCAACGACCGTCCACGTCGCTAAAATGGCAGCAACGACCGTCCACGTCGCTAAAAGGGCAGCACCGACCGTCCACGTCGCTAAAAGGGCAGCACCGACCGTCCACGTCGCTAAAAGGGCAGAACCGACCGTCAACGTCGCTAAAAGGGCAGAACCGACCGTCCAAGTCGCTAAAATGGCAGAAACGACCGTCCACGTCGCTAAAATGGCAGCAACGACCGTCCAAGTCGCAAAAAGGGCAGAACCGACCGTCCATGTCACAAAAAGGGCAGAATCGACCGTCCACGTCGCAAAAAGGGCAGCACCGACCGTCCACGTCGCAAAAAGGGCAGCGCAGGATTCCTACAAAGCGGGAACCAGATCACTCCGGGCCAGGGAAACGTCTATCACGGACACTCCGTCTCGGAGACATGTCAAGCAACGACCGTCCATGTCGTAAAAAGGGCAGTGCCAGCTTCCCAAAAAGCGGGAACCAAATCAAGTCGCCTCCACGTGAAAGAAGATCCATCAATTTCATGCACACGACCCACCTATGTGGTGTGCATTTATTGATGGGGGGCAATTTGTTGGGGTAAAAATTTACACCCCGGTTGACCAAGTCAAAATCAAAGTCAACCCCAAGCCAAGTGGGCCCAAGCCCAGATCCAGTGGGCCCATGCCCGGGTCGAGCCCGACCATGAAGCGGCCGGCCTCCCCCACACCAAGATAAAAAATTTTGTAATGAATAATTTTGTTGTATTTCTTTTATTTTATTTTCGGATAAATGTAAGAAAAAATAGGCATAAAGCCAAATTTTTGTAAAGCCCATGGCTTATGTGCAAAAAGAAATGGCACATGAGCCATGGGATAGGCAAAATGCCATTTTGTGAAGCCGAAGGGGCTATGTGTAAAATATGTAGCCAATAAAGGCAAGGATAATGAAATATCCCAAAAACTTTTTCTCTCTCCAAAAAAAGTTTCAGAGCTGAGCTCTTTCTTCCTTCTCCAAGGTTCCAAAACCTTCTTCTTTCTTTTGAATTAAATCAAGAGTTTTACTCTTCCTTTTTCAAAACTAAATAGTTTTCCACCACAAAACCCATTAAAGGGAACCCAGATCTGCCATCAGATCTCAAAAAGGAGAGATTTTGATATCTCACATCCCTTGATCTTCAAGATCCGGCCAAACAACAGGAGGAAGAAGAAGAACATCTTTCACTAAACCCCCCCCAAAAAAGAAGAAAAACACATTCAGGAGTCCAACTCCCCTCTGATTTCTCTCCTGAGAAATTTTTTTAGGCTAAAAGCCTCTTGTGCGCACCTGCGCGCAGCGCAAGTGCGCAAGGCGCCAGCGTGTCGACACGTGGCGTGCGCGCTTGCGCACCTGCGCGCTTGCGCAAGTGCGCAAGGCGCCCGCGTGCCGACACGTGGCATGCGCGCTTGCGCAAGTGCGCAAGGCGCCCGCGTGCCGACACGTGGCGCGCGCGCTTGCGCACCTGCGCAAGTGCGCAAGGCGCCCGCGCGCCGACACGTGGCGCGCGCGCTTGCGCAACTGCACAAGTGCGCAAGGCGCTCGCGTGCCGACACGTGGCCCCCACGCATCCCTTGGATGCCTTTTCCCTCTCTTTTTATGTACATACATATATACATACATATGTCTACAAATTCACACATATACATACTCCGCCACATTCTCCCCCTCCAAAAAATTTTCGGGCCGGGGCGCTGCCCCGAACCCCGCAAGGGGGCTGCTAGCCCCCTTGACCCCCAGCCCGCTATCCGGGTAGCGGGACCCCCGTAAAAACTCTGCGTGGCTCCCGATATATCCAAAACCCCCTTTCAAAACACACGCACACTGCACATTGAGTTCGCATGACCAGTTTAACCCGTTAATCGGAGGTTCCCTCGCCCCAAAGACGATGGGTAATTAACGGCAGCTTAGTCCGCGGCTGCCGGAGATTCGGATCCCCACAATCATTAAACCCCCGCCTACCCTAGGCAGGGGGAATCTGTAGTACGCCTGACAAGCGCTCGCGTATTCCCATCTCACTGGGGTGACGAAAAACACCCTACAATCACGTGTGGGCATGTGATGGGGGCTCACGCTTTGATCTGTTAGAATGTTCATTAGGGGTCACGTGTCGACACGTGAGGGCACCCTAGAGCTCTTTTCTGTTTCTTTTGCCTTTTTCTCTATGTGCTTTAGAGATCATGTGGGGCACGTGAGGCGTTGCCTCAAAGTTCTTTTTTATAGGTCTTCGCAGGAGTCACGTGGTAACACGTGAGGTGTTTACTTCAGAGTTCTTTTCTATGGACCTTTGCAGGGGTCACGTGGTAGCACGTGACTCTGCATGTTTTCATGTTTTAAAGATCTGTTCAGAATTAATTTCTTCATAGGGTTAAACCCTAACAATAAACTTCAGAGGAATTAAATTCCTGTTTTCTTCTGAAGAATTATATTCTTAAATAGGGTTAAACCCTAATCTCTTTTCTTTAAGGGAATTAAATTCCTGTGAGTTTGAGAGAATTTGTTCTCAACTAGGGTTAAACCCTAGTTCTGTTCATTTTGAAGGAATTGAATTCCTATAACATAGGGTTAAACCCTAATTTTATCTCAAAGGAATTGAATTCCTATCATTTTGTGAGAATTAAATTCTCTAAACTCAGTTCCTCCTCTGTGTTTTAGATCTGCATGGCAGGATCTCAACCCAATGAGAATTAAATTCTCAATTCATGGGGAGATGTGCACTTTACAGATCCTCTACCAGAGAAAGAACTAAGTTCTTTTCTTTATATAAGAGTTAAACTCTTTTGAGAATTAAATTCTCTTTTTAAGCCTCCCTTTTCTTTTCTTACCTAAGGTTTTCCTTTTGCAGAGAATCAAAGGCTCTATATCTCTCTCTGTGTGTGTATCAAAAGAAAAGGTCCAAAGGTCCCTTCTCTCCTTTTCTCGGCTCCTATTTATAGGAGAAAGAAAAGAATCAATCTGCTCAGTAAATCTCTCATTGAAAGATTTAATTTGTTCATTGAGAGATTTGATTTATCTTCATCATTAATCTGGGCCTTTAGATTATTAGGTGAATTTTATTCACCATTGGATTTTAAATCCAAAGACATCTCTTTGTTATTTCGGTTAGATTTAGGGGGAAGTCTTTCCAAGTCTAAGACTTTTCCATAAATTGGTGATATTTAATCACCTTTAGATTTTTAATCCAACGGTTTCAGATAATCCTTCTTCATTTTGGGAAGATTTGAAAGATTGATCCTCAGAATTTAATTTTGTTAAATAATAAGGCTTTTAAAGCCGGTCACGTGTGGCCACGTGACCCCCGGTCACGTGTAGGCACGTGACCCCTGGAATAGGCTTCTCTTCTTCTGCACTATGTTATTTGGCCGTTGTTTAACCATCACGTGCCAACACGTGACTGCTGGTCACGTGTGAGCACGTGATGCCTTTTCTGGAGCTTTTTCTTGAATGTGCTTTTTGTCGCTGCTTTGAGCGTCACGTGCCAACACGTGACCACTGGTCACATGTGAGCACGTGATGTCTCTTCTGAATCTTTTCCTGATTTTTAATCAGGGAACATAGACCTTGTCCAGCTTCTCTTTCAGTGGAGATTCTCCTCCTTCTCCGAACACTGGCTTCCGAGGCTGGTTGGCACTAGGCCCGCTTATCCCTCGCTTATTTCGGTTAGCCGAAGTGTTGAAAGACTCAGAATCGTCGGGATTTCCGCCTTTGCGATTATCGTCCTTTCGGTTTCTCCAGGACCTATTGTTATTTTGGGAGTCAGAGGAGGACTCCTGCTTTGAGCGTTCCAACATCTTGACTTTCCTGGTCAGCTCTTGGAATGTTTTAAGACCGGCGGTGCATAGGAATGGGGCCATCCAATTGTTGAGATTTCTGACGAGGAGACTGACAGATTGGTCATGCTCTATCGGCGGTTCACATTTGACGGAGAGATTGCGCCATCGGTTTATAAAATCCATACTGCTTTCGTTGTTCTTGGGCTTGGTCCTTACGAGCTCGGCAATGGTTATCTTATCGCTGACGCTCATGAACCTTTGTCGAAACAAAGATTCCATTTGGACGAAAATAGTAACGGAGCCATCCGGTATGCTCGCGTACCAGTCGAAAGCAACATCGGTCAAGCTATTAACGAACTGGCGGAGGAGAAGTGCATCGTTGCCCCCAGTATTCCCGCATGAGGCTTTGAAGTGGGCGATGTGCTGATTCGCATTTCCCGTCCCATCAAATCTTCCGAATTTGGTGATGACATAGCCGCTAGGAAATTCTACCAGATCATACTGAGCAGGATATGGTCTCCCACTACTGCTGATATCTTTTTGCGCTTCGGCTTCGGCCACCAATGTTTTGACTTTGCCGACAACCAAATCCATGATTTGATCTTGAGTTAGCGGGCTACTGTCATCGGTAGCCAAGACATCTCCCGAGATAGGATGCGACTGATTTTCATGTGGTTCGCCCACTTTTGGACTTGAGGGAATAGGCATCGGGTGCTTTGGGGCACCATTTCCTGGTTCACGAGCAGAGCCCTGCGCTTGATTGAGCGGCTGAGAGGCAAGTTGGGTTGTGAGCTGTAAGACGACGTTTGTCAAGTCGTCAATTTTTGAGTAAAGCTTGGCCATCTCCTTGTCTTTGTTTCTGAGCTGCTTTCGGAGCTCTTGGAGAAGTTGCTGCTCTGCGTTCTTGGGACGGAAGATTGGCTCATCTTCGCTTTCCGAGCCCGACTCCTCATGAACTGAGAGCTCTCTCTGCTTATCAGCCTCACTGGGAGGGTCTTCATTACCTTCCAGAGGAAGCTGGCCTTGGAATGTGGCAGCCATATTCACGCCAGATTGGATTTGGGATGTGGTAGCCTCGTCCTTGCTCTTGCTGCACGTGCCCACCATGTAGACGGTGTGGATAACACATTCACCTATCCCCTCATCTTTGGCGGGTAAACCTGTTCTTCGAACCTCATGAGGTTCAGCCTAGCAGGAGCCCTAGCCCTTTTGTTGGCTTTATATCTAAGCCTTTTTCTGCCTTAGCTTCTCAATTTTAAGGGCTTGGCGGGCATCTGTTTCCTGGGAAGCCACCGTGAGTCGATTAGCGGGGAGCTCAGAGAAGACACCCGATCGAGCAGTTGTCAGGGGCACCGCCGGAACTTGCTCGAGACGCCTTGTTTCTTTATTGGTATTGATGGCCTTGCCCCCAGCTGGGGCCAAGGAGAGTCGCTCAACCACCGACTTGCGTTTGAGTTGGGGCGCCTTCGAGACCACCACATTTGGCCTCTTGCCTTTCGAGACCGGTTTGTCTGTCACCGGGGCTTGAGAAGCTGGGATGGAATTAGCGGACATGAACAGAATAGAGCTAAATGGTAGCGGCAGCTCTTTCCATTGTCGTCCGAGACTGGCCGGAAGGACCGTCCTGGAGTCTATCTTCATCGTGTAGGAGACGGGAGCCGTGCTGAGAGCTGAGTTCATCTTTGGAGACATTGTTGAAAAGTGATTGCTTGAAACCTGCATGAAAAGTATTACTTTAGTACAGGAAATCGATATGTATATTGATTGAGTTCGCATGAACGTTTAACCCGAAATATGGGAGGAGAGATGGTCCCACCGGGCGTGCCAAATTTTGTAGCGTGTTTTTCGTCACCCCATTGAGATGGGAATACGCGCGCTCTTGTCAGGCGCATTACAGATTCCCCCTGCTTAGGGTAGGCCGGGGTTTAATGATTGTGGGGATCCGAATCTCCGGCAGCCGCGGACTAGGCTGCCGTTAATTACCCCTCGCCTTTGGAGCAAGGGAACCTCTGATTGACGGGTTAAACTGGTCATGCGAACCCAATGTGCAGTGTTGTGTTTTGAAGGGGTTTTGGATATATCGGAGGCCCCGCAGAGTTTTTATGGGGGTACCGCTACCCGGATAGCGGGCTGGGGGTCAAGGGGGCTAGCATCCCCCTTGCGGGGTGCGGGGCAGCGCCCCGTTAGAAATTTTTTTCTAACAGGGACAGTGTCGTGGAGTATGTGTGTGTGTACATATGTATACATATGTGTGTGTGTGTGTGTGTGTGTATATATATATATATATGTATGTATGTATGTATATATATATAAAAAGGGGAAAAGGCATCCAAAGGATGCGTGGGGCCAGCGCCAGCGCTTTGAGCGCAAGAGCGCTAGCGCTTTGAGCGCTGGCACACCACGTGTCAGCAAGAGCGCTAGCGCACTGAGCGCTAGCACGCCACGTGTCAGCACATGGGCGCACGGGCGCTGGCGCTTTAAGCGCGAGCGCGCCACGTGTCAACACGTGGGCGCTCGAGCGCTAGCGCTATGAGCGCAAGCGCGCTAGCGCTATGAGCGCAAGCACGCCACGTGTCAGCACGTGGGCGCTCGAGCGCTAGCGCTCTGGGCGCAAAAGCGCTAGCGCACCACGTATCATCACGTGGGCGCTCGAGCAGCAAAAGGGACTTGGTCCCTGCAATGGGAGTTGTACTCCCAGAAAGGAGCACTTATTATTCTGTATATATATATTTATATATATATATATATGAGAAGTTAAACTCCTAAGATGTTTTGAAGCTGATGAAGGGCTTCTCCCCTTGAGCCCTAGTTCTTCCCCAAAGTGGGGTTTCTGGAGATGGGTCTCCTTCTTCTTCCTTTGTTGGCCGGATCTTGAAGATCAAGAAATATGAGATTCTAAAAATCTCTCCTTTCTGAGATCTGATGGCAGATCTGAGTTCCCCTTTGTTGGTTTTGTGGTGAAAAACTTTTTAGTTTTGGAAAAGGAAGAGTAAAACTCTTGATTTAATTAAAAAAAAAGGAAGGTTTAAAACCTTGAGGAAGGAGAAGATCACAGATCTAGATTTTTCTTTGGAGAGAGAAAAAGTTCTTAGGATATTTTCATTATCCTTGCCTTTATAGGCTATACACTTTACATATAGCCCCTTGGGCTTTACAAAAATGGCATTTTAGCCATACCATGGCTCATGTGCCATTTCTTTTTGCACATAAGCCATGGGCTTACAAAAGTTTGGCTTTATGCCCATTTCGCATACATTCATGCATAAAAAATTACATAAAAAATTATTTATTACATGATCTATATTTTGGCATGGAGGAGGCTGGCCGCGGGCTCGACTTGGGCATGGGCCCGCTTGACCTGGGCTTGGGGGTTGACCTTGACTTTGACTCGGTCAACCGGTGTGCAAATTTTTACCCCAACACACCCCACCGAAGGGTGACATGCCTTCAAGAAGTAGTGGCAAGGATACGTTGCTCACCAACAACACTTCAAGCGGATAAAGCGCAAAGCTCGTCGGCAGCAAAGAAGTGCGACAGATGAGCGTGAAGGAACGGCTGGCAACTGTCATATGGTTGGTATTAGTTCGACAAAAGAAAAATCCCAAGTTCATATATTTGGGAGCGATTCTAAGGAAGAAATAACCCTCGGCCCTCTCTTCAAAAAATCCACCTCCGGAAAAGAGCAGGAGGAGAAGAACTGTGAGAACATTCAGCTGCGTAATCGCACGCTGCCTGAGAAGAACCTCAGGCCTACAAATAAAGGTTCGAGTAAAAGAGACAGGGGAAGGAAAAAATCCCTTAGGAAATTGCCCTCGATGATAGAGTCGTCGAAGAGCTCGCAGCCAAGGACCCGCTTAAGAAAAACAAGGTGGATTACAATGTCCTGGCACATCTGAGGAAGATACCCTCACAACTGAGCATATTGGATGCTCTCCTCTTGTCCAAAGAAGCAATAGATTCTCTGATCAGGGCATCGCAGGAGCCCGATCAGTTCCAAGCTTTCCTTGCAGAAGAAAAGATGAAGAACGAGCTGGAAGAGGTTCATACAGCTGACATTACATTCAGCGATGAAGATCTCCTCCTCGGAACGTGCGAGCACAACCGTCCTCTATATGTCATCGGGTACTGTCACGACATCAAGATAGGGAAGATCTTGGTCAACAACGGGTCCTCCGTCAACCTTCTCAACGTGAAGGTGCTGAAGGAGATCTGCATGAACGTTCAGCGCATGGCTCGGGAAAAAATTACCATCTCTGGGTTCGACTCACAGTCATCATGGACGCTTGGGTCCATAATATTGACCTTACGCTTTAGGCTACTCGTCACTGACATCAAATTTCATGTCATCGATGCTAAGACTTGCTACAATGCTTTGCTCGGCATGCCTTGGTTGCACGAGTACAACGCCATCCCTTCTACACAAAATCAGTGTATGAAGTATTTCAAAGATGGCATCGAGTACACCATTACGGGGGAGCTAAATCCATTCTCCGTAAACGAAGTCCAAAAATATGAAGACGCCAAGTACTTCCTACCAGACTTCGAAGACACGGAAAGATATCATAAGCCGGAGAATAAACAAAAAGCCGTCACTACTATCTCGATCTTTGGAAGCGATACCGAGGAGAATGAAGAGATTTACTTGGGGCAACCCCAAGGTAACAGGCCCGGCTCATCTTCTCCTATTTTGGTCTTCGGCAGTGAATCTGAGGACAAGGCCAACGCCGTGTTCTCCACTCGCCCGTCAGCGCAAATTGTTACTGGAGCTGATCAGAGTTTACAAATCACCATAGTTCCTCCACCACATTGCAAAGAACTCGATACGCTTGATACATACAGCATGCAAGAGCTACGGACTTTCTACATCCTTCCCAGGCGAAGAGGTGAAAAGGCAATCCTCTTCTACCAATCTACGGAGACTAAAGTAGAATAAGAAGTCTAGCATGGTGCCGATTTTGCGCTTGACAGGTTTCAACCAATCCGTCTACCCAGATATTACACAGAGGGATTGAAAAGGCTATTAAGATACCAAGACGTACCCTTCAAACAAACCGCTCGAAAAGCCCAATTCTACAACAAGATTTGGGACATACCCGGGACTCAACGAAAGATGCCCAACGGGAAGATGGAGACAACTGGGCTCGGATACGTTCAGTCCAAGAAACGGGAACGATTTCATGGCTACCGCGTCATAAACAGCTCTGGTGAAGAAGTGAACGCTCTTTCAAATAGCCGTGACGTTGAAACAGAACGAGATCCCGCTCTAAGAACATTAAGTCCATCGTTCGAAGAACAAGTTGACAAGCTGGAAAAGAAGCCTGTCAAAAGATTTGGGGTAACCACAGTCGCGAAATGGCTATTTATGAAAAGGCCAGGACACAACGCCTCAACCAGCAGTCCGCAGAGAAAGAAGACTACAATGCCTTCCATCCCCAGCTCGCTGTATGTCCTCGCATGAAAGAAAAATCCCGAAATAGAGTCAAAAACAGGACAAAAAGCGCAAACAACGTTCGCAAACAACATGGCATATCTAAGAAGCCGCGCTATCAAGAAAAACGTGGTTGGAACCCGTCCTTTATCAAGAAGATGGGTCGGGAATACTCTTTCCCTCAAGACAAGACAAGGAAAATATTCAACCTTGTCATGAAGCATCAAATGATGACGCTTCCGGAGTCTCAGCATCCCGAACAAATAAACGAGGTACATCATCCGGATTATTGCTCCAATCACCGAGCAACAGGTCATCCTCTTGAAAACTGCTTCATCTTCAAAGACTGGGTCCAAAACCAGTATCAACAAAGCAGGTTCGCTCTATCCGACAGTTGGAGGGTAACCCCACCGCGAAATCATGAGCCAAATGAAACCTATATTGCGAGAGTAGGGTCATATCAACATTGAGCTTGGAAACGAACTCGTACCTGCCACGTGATAACATTCTCAAAAGAGGGGAACCACGAGAATATGGATGACCCTCCAAATGCTTCGCAGATGAGGATGAGGATGAGGTGATCTCAGAATTTCCACCGGCGCCAAAAAGAGCTAGAAGAAGGGATACACACCACGGCGGACAATCTAAGGAAAATTGACTTGGGAACAGTAAACGATCTGAGGCCAACGTTCGTCAGTAAGCTGCTATCTAAAAAGCAGGTGGCTACTTTAAAAAATATACTCATGCAATATAAAGACCGCTTTACATGGAATTATTCCGAGATGTCGGGACTAGATCCAGAAATAGCGGTACATAAACTGGCTATATCGCCAGACGTTAAGCCAATCAAACAGGCGCCAAGAAGAATGCGGCTCGAACTCGAGATGAGTATCAATACCGAAGTCAAGAAGCTAATTGACTCCGGCTTCATCCAAGAAGTTCAATATCCCGACTGGATTGCCAACATTGTTCCAGTGATGATGAAAAATGGGACAGTGCGCATCTGTGTGGACTTTCGGGACCTTAACAAACCTTGTCCGAAGGATGACTTCCCAGTACCTGTTACCGAGCAGATGATCGATAACACGTCCACTCATGAGACCTTCTCCTTCATGGATGGATCTTCAAGCTACAATCAAATAAAAATGCATCCTGAAGACCAAAAGCACACCGCCTTCTGAACTCCGCTAAGCATATTCTGCTATAAGGTGATGCCCTTCGGTTTGAAGAACGCGGGCACTACCTACAAGAGGGCCATGACGAAGATCTTCGATGAACTCATACATGAGATTGTCGAATGCTATATTGACGACCTTGTGGTGAAAAGCAAATCGTACGAGGACCACTGGGAACATATGAACATAGTGTTCCAGCGTCTTCGGAATACAATCTAAAGATGAATCCTCTGAAATGCGCGTTTGGAGTCTCCTCGGGAAAATTCCTAGGATTCATCATAAGACACTGAGGCATCGAAATAGACCCATCAAAGATCAAGGCGATTATGGAAATGCCCATTCCAAGAACTCTTAAACAACTGCGGTCTCTCCAAGGAAAGCACGCGTATATCCGGCGGTTCATAGCCAACCTCTCCGGCAAATGCCGCCCCTACAACCATCTAATGAAGAAGGGGACCCCGTTCTTTAGGATCGTAAATGCCAAAGTGCACTGGAAGAAATCAAGCAATATCTGCAGAACCCGCCGGTACTAACCGCTCCGGTTAAGGGAAAGCCCCTTATCCTGTACACAACAGCCCTGGAAGGTTCTCTAGGCGCGTTATGGGCACAGGAGAACGACCAGGGGAAAGAGAGAGCTCTCTATTATTTGAGTCGAGTTATCCTGGGGGCAGAAAACAACTACCCCCCCCCATCGAAAAGCATTGTCTGGCACTGATCCTTGTGATAACGAAGTTCAGGCACTATGCCTTGGCACATGAGGTCCATCTCATATTAAAGGTAGATCCTCTCAAATACTTGATGTCAAGAGCCATACTAACAGGAAGGCTAGCCAAATGGGCCCGTCTCTTGATGGAATTCTCGATAACGTATCGACCCCTATAAGCAGTGAAAGGCCAGGCCATCGCCGACTTTCTCGCTGAGCATCCGATACCAGCCGATTCTCCCTTAAATTGCAAATTGCCAGACGAATACGCATCCGACACAATCGAAGAGGAGAAGGAGGAAAATAATTTCAAATGGGAACTCTACTTCGATAGAGCATCTTTCGTGAAGAAGAGGAAGCATAATAACCCTATAATCAAAGCCGGGGTAGGCCTCATCTTCGTGACTCCGTAAGGAGGGATACTGCGTTACACCTTCTCCCTGACGGAGACGAGGACTAACAACGAAGCTGAATATGAAGCTCTGATTACAGGTCTCGAGATCGCCGTTGACATGGGGATTCAAGACCTCCTCATATATGGAGACTCCCAGCTGGTCGTTAGCCAAGTAAATGGCGACTATCAGACGTGCAAACCAGAGTTGATAAACTATGGTAAGAGAGTGCAGCAACTGCTGACACGGATCCCCTCCTACATCCTGGAAAGCATACCGTGTGCAGAAAATAGCAAGGCGGATGCATTAGCCAAGCTTGCTAAGGAGCTGGCTGACGAAAACCTCGATGATGTAAGGATCGTTGTGCAAAGCCGCCAGGTTCTCGCGCCTGCAGAAATATCTTCAGAGGATTCAATGGAGCCATCTGAAGGAAAAGAAACAACCAAACAAGCGGTCCTCCGAATAGAAGACGAAGAAAAGGTCAAGGATTGGAGGGAAGTCTTCATAGACTATTTCAAATCCCATCGAACGCCCGAAAACACGTCGTCAAGACATCAGATCATGAAACGGGCTCTGTCTTTCGCCTTCGTCAATAATACTCTATACAAGAGGTCGCTTGACTGTCTTTGGCTAAGGTGCTTGGGGCCGGAAGAAGCAAAGAGGGTCGTCCAAGAAACTCACGACGGACTCTGCAGTTTTCATCAAGCCGGGCCAAAGATGAAGCTGAAGATCAAAAGAATGGGTTACTATTGGCCCACAATGATTCAAGATTGTCTCGAATATGCGATGCAGTGTCACTCATTCCATATTCATGGGGACTTCATCCACCAACATCCAATTACGCTACACCTAACGGTAGCTAGCTGGCCATTCGAAATGTGGGGAACCGATATAATCGGCCCCATTGAGCCAGCATCATCCAAAGGACACCGGTTCATACTGGCAATGACTGACTACTTTTCTAAGTGAGCGGAAGTAGTACCACTGAGGGAGGTGAAGATGGAGAATATTCCCCATTTCTTCAAGACACGTGTCATCTACCGGTTCGGTACTCCGTGACGGATAATCTCGGATAATGGGCTAGCCTACAGGAGCCATAAAATCAGCCGCTTCACAGAACATCACAAAATAGACCGGAGATACTCTTCCGTCTATAATCCCCGAGCTAATGGTCTAGCTAAAGCTTCAACAAGACCTTGACCAAGATTATAAAGAAAACAGTGTCCAGAAACAAAAAGGACTGGCACGAAAGATTGCACGAAGCTCTCTGGGCGTATCGAACGACGTTTAAAATGGCTACGAATACAACACCATGCGCGTTGGTATTCGGCACTGAAGCGGTCCTTCCTTTGGAAATAGAACTCCCTTCTCTACGAGTAGCGGTTCGATACGAGCTAACAGATGACGAAAATGCCCATCTTCGTCTTAAGGAGCTCGACGCCTTCAATGAAACTCGCCTCATGGCGCAACAAAACCTAGAATCTTACAAGGCAAGGATGACACGCTCATACGAAAAACTGACTAGGCCGAGAACATTCTGCCAAGGCGAACTCGTGCTAATCATCAAAATACCTATGATCCCCAATCGTGGAAAACGGGAGAAATTCGAGCCAAACTATGAAGGCCCGTACATCATAGACAAGGTCTGCCAAGGTGGGGACTATTTGCTCATGGATATGCATAGCAAAAGACCTTTCCGGCCAATAAACGACCGATTCCTCAAGAAATACCACGCTTGACGAGTCACGGCTTACGTCAACGATAGATGAAGACGCTCGTGTCTGCTCGCTATCTTCCTGAGTCAAAACTCTAAGTGGTATTCGGAAAAACTTCGCCTCAAACATGGCGACAACGGACCGTAATGTCCTTAAACTAAAGCCTCGCCTCAAAAATGGTGATAATGGACCACTAAGTCCTTAAACTGGCCATGGACCGAGATGTCCCTAAACTAACAATGGACCGGAATGTCCTTAAACTAGGGCGCCGCCTCAAATATGGTGCATCGCCCCAAATATGGCGATATCCTCTCTTGAGATCTGTGTTGCAATCAAAGCTCTAACGGCGAAGACTGCAACCCAAGTCCCATTGGAAAACCGATGGGTAAAAAAAATGGTATGTCCACAAGCAAAATGGGCATGGATGAAAACCCGAAAGGGCGCCGTGAGTAAAAACAGCAGGGCTACCGGCGAGCTTGTGAAAACCCGAAAGGGCGCAATCTCATAAAATTTTCACTTACGAGATCCTCTCAACTCGTAAGGAAAAACCCTCCTATGAGACCCTCACAGCTCGTAGGATTCAAAAGCCTTAAGCTACAGGTACTTAAACCTGTTCTTAAGCCATCATATCCCCCAAGTTGCCCTACAGGTGGTCCAATATTGGCCCTTATATACAATCCACGGGCACAAATAAACGATTTCCTCCGCCAAGTTCCACCAATGATGAGGAATGTCCTCATATGGTGAACGACACTTGTAAGTCCTCTCAACTTATTAGGAGAAAATATTCTTGTAAGATCCTTACGACTTATAAGAGAACACACACTTAGGAATCCACACGATTCCTAAAAAGAAAATACGCCTACGAGATTCGTACGACCCGTAGGAAGAAATAACTTTATGAGACCCGTATGGCTCATAAAGTCGAAAAGTCTTAGTCGACAGGATCCTAACCCTATGTACTAAGCTACCTTTGTTCAAACCAGCACAGGCAAATGATGATTCGCTCCTGGCAATATCCCAGTTGCAGCGATGTTGATTCCTAAATCGGTGTCAAACTCCAAGTCCTTTCATGGCAAATGATGATTCGCTCCTGGAAATATTCTAGTCGCAGCGATGCTGATGCCAAGATTGGTATCGGATCTTAAGTTCCATACTTACAATAAAAATCAGTGAGCAAAAAATGCATAAAAAAATCGCCGAAATGATGGGGCAACTCGCAATAAAAATCAGCGAGCAAAAAATATATGCATATGAAATAGCTGAAATGTTTGGGCAACTCGCAATAAAAAGCAGCGAGTAAAAATATAAAAATAGCCGAAATGATTGGGCACCACGATAAATAGCCGAAATGATTGGGCAATTGCGACTTTCGCGATATGAAAAGCTGAAAAGATAGAGCATCGCAGAAATAAAGAATAAAATAAAATAAAATTTTCTCTGCCCTACAGGTAAGTCTACACCGACCCCTGTATACAATCCATGGGCACAAATGAAATAGAGAACCATGTTTTCCTACCAGGCTCCGTCAAAGGGAGAGCCAGATCTTGACGGTTCATATACAACCTAGAGACAACCCCGGCGTACCTTCTCATTCCAGCAGGATGCAGACGCGACGTCAACAAAAGACCCCAGGGTCAAAACAAAACGGAGCCATGGAAAAATTCCTAGATACAAGTCTTGATGGTTCACAAAACAACCTAAAGGCTACCTCAACATTTATCTCATTACAGCAGACGCAATGTCAATAACGGCGTTCCCTCTCACTCCAGCTGGATGCAGACGCGACGTCAACAAAAGACCCCAGGGTCGAAACAAAACGGAGCTATGGAAAAATTCCTAGCTCCAAGTCTTAACGGTTCACAAAACAACCTAAAGACTATCCCGACGTTCTTCTCGTTACAGCAGACGCAATGTCAACAAAGGCTCCTAAATAGCCAAATCAAAAGGAAGCGAAGGCAAAATTTCTAGCTTCAGGGTCTTGACGGTAACTCAAATAAAACCCGAAAGACTATCGGAGATTATTCTACACCAGTGCGGAGTGGTTATGACTCATTGGGGCTCCCAAACTGAGCCTAACCTCAAGTAAAAAATCAGCATGGCAAAATTCCTAACGCTTGCTCTTCCGACGATCAAACTGCCTAAGAAGATTACTTGAAGACGTTTTGTCCAGCCCCCGAAGGGATCAGAGACACGACAATCGCGGGGCTACTCGAACAGCAGCATAAAGACTGCATATCGGGGAATGCATCAGCCAACACGACGGTACCACGGACTAAAACCCTAGTACTACAAAACCTAACGGACCTCTGTCGCAAAGAACAGAGGTTATCTATAACGTTAGGACGAGTTTTCCTATAAGCACAAGGGAGGTAAACTAAACAAACCCCGAAATGAGTCCATAAACTAGAGACTCCGGAATGAGTGAATAAACTACAATTTCCGAAATGAGTCCATAAACTAAAGACTCTGGAATGAGTGAATAAACTACAAACTCTGAAATGAGTAGGTAAACTACAAACTCCGAAACGAGTAAATAAACTACAAACTCCGAAACGAGTAAATAAACTAATTAGCGCCACATCAAGACACAGATAAGTGGATGCAAAGGAAAAAATGTATATTCTTATTCATGAATCAAAATGTTTAAGTGATATAATTAATACAAAAAGGGGAATACAGTTACAATTAGGAAGAAGGTGCTTTCAACAAATTGGCGACCCGCTCACGCTCTCCCCGCAACTCCTCCTCGCATTCAGCTGCTGCGGCCAGCCCCGCTTCAATTTGAGCCCGTTGTTGCAAGCAGGATGAAAGCTTCTCAGCGATTTCCTGCTTGGCAGCTTCGCAATTTTGCGTGACCTGCTCAGTAAAGACGAGCTTCTGCTTCAGCACCATCCCATCAGATATACATTGTTGGAGTTTTTCAAAGATAGCTTTCAGTTGTGCGGCATTCGCTTCGATTTGGGCGCGCAATTGAATGGATTCGCCAGAAGCTATCTCATGCTCCTTTCGCTTCAGGGTCGGCTCTTGTTCAAAATACTGAATGAAGTTGGCGCTTTGCTTGATCCACGCGACCCGCTGAGCCTTCAAGGTCAATACTTCAGGAGCGATACGCTTGAGCTCGATCTCATGCAAACAAGCCTCGATCTCCTTACAATGATCGACCCAAAAGCGAACGAAATCTTCGTTGTGGAAATTCGCAAGCGTCATCAGCATAGGGTTGACTTCGTCAGCGAAATCCACAGCAGAGGTGAGAACCTCGGCATCAAGACCTTTGATAAATTAGCTTAACATCCGCTTGCTGGTCACCGTTCCCCTGGAAGATTGACGTTTAGCAAAAGGCCCCGTAGGCATGGGAATGTGAGACTCAAAATGAAATGAAGCCGGTATAATTGCAGCAAAATAAATCATGCACGAATAAGGGTCAAATTTCAACTTGAAAGATAAAGAAGGAAGCTGATGGATAAGAGCTACCGTACCAGCTGTTGAAAGTGGTAAGACAGGGAGCACTGTAGGCTTGGCTATTCCTTCGCTCCCTTCTTCGGGCCGTGATACTGTGGTCAATATGAGGAAAGTTTAGCAACAGAAGGTCTACTCATGAAAGGAAAAAACATCAAGCGAAGAATATACTGACCAATGCCGGAAGGGGGAATGACTTCCGATTAGAAGGAAAAATGTGGGTTTAGCACTTGGTATAAGTGGTCAAAGAGCACTCCTGCAAGATTGCGGCAATATATGGTTAATGCAAAAAATTGTATCTACAGTGAAGCAAATAAATGAGAAGTCTTTAGCTTCCGAAATTCAGGGAGACTCAGAAGAGGGAGAAGGAACCGTGACAGTCAAGGCAACGGCCAGCTGTAATTCTTCAGCCAGTACAGTTTCAAGGTTTACTGCGCCTATGCTCAGGACAAAAGAAATATCATCAGAGATGCTTAGCAGGATTAAAAGCTTAAAGATAATAGCCCAAGAAGTACCTGACGGGTCAGAAACCGAAACTGTGCCCGAATTGTCACCAGTCGTAACGACTTCTTCGATTTCCATGGGGAGGGTAGATTCAGCGCCCACGGCTTTATCCCCTGACTTGAAAAGGGCCGTCGTAATGCTTGCGTCACCCGCCGATCCACCGGGAGAGGGAGGGACAGTTGGAACGGTTCTAGATTCCAGAGAAAGATTGGCCACTTTTGGCTCTTTAATTGTCGGCACTTCCCCTGTCACGTCATCACCCAAATCTGGCTCTGTAAATAAAAAAATGCGTATGTTAAAAAAAGGCTGTTATTATGAGCCGTGTGTTGTTCTACCTTGAAGTAGCCGTTCGCCCTTTTCACGAGCTGCACGTGCAACCTGTCTATGGGCAGTAGACAGGGCAGAAGAAACGTCCACCGAAGGAATGTCAGCAGGTAGAACATTACTCGAACCTGCACCCGCAGCCAAGAAAGCTTCGCATTCCCTCATAGCATGCTTTCTACGCTTCCTGAACTGACCTCCTTAAAACTTCCGACAGGGGGACGTCGTCGTCCGAACCGAGCTCAGCCTCCGGAGCCGCTACAGCATCCATCATCGGCTGCTTCAGCAACGCCTCCTGTTGTGGCCTTGGGAGGGCCTCTGCCAAGGTCGGTGGCTCTGGAAGCTTTCCTGCATCACCACCTGGGATTGGCACTGCATTCGGAATAACCTGGGTTTTGTTGGTCCATGTAATAGGATAAAGAAAGAGAGTCGGACCATGAATAAAAGGAATTAAAAGAGTAAAGGTGTAATGAAACGAATTATACCAAGGCCCAAAGAATCGCGGAGTCTCTCTTCCTCCTCAAACGTCCTGAGGGAAGCCGCGAGAGCCTCTTCAGCAGAGATACCTGTTAAGGAGGAGAGGGTTAATAAAGCATAATAAGGAGGGAGGGGATATATGCAGAAAAGTGTAAATGAAGTATACCGGGCTCCATAATAGAAACCAACGATGCTTCTTCACGGGCCAGTCGTTTGGAAGCATCAATGGCAGCCTGAAGGTCAGTATCGGTCATAGGCGCATCAAATAAACCCTCGTTGGTGTCATATTCGCACAAGCCCTTACTATAAGGGGCGTGAGGCTCCTGTCCGAATACGACGTCAGCAAAAAATAAGGAGTTCTTCCTTTTCTACGAAACGACACCCGCCACCGACGATAAAAGCTTTCGCTTAACGGGTTTTTTCGGACGACGGGTCCCGATCTCTGAACCGATGCCCGAGTATAGAGACGCCACGGCTACCGCAGTCGCAGGAACATCCGGTCGAAGCTTATCAGGAAAAGCTCATGGGACTACAACCGTAGTGATTTCTCTTAAAGAAGGACGAACAGTGGTCCGTCGCTTCAGTGGGACCGATGGATTACCGGCTGGGACGGCATCCTTATGGTCAAGTAGCAGCCGCCTCTCCTCCCTGATAACAACACCTGTCGCATGATGGTACCACGCGATATAAGCATTCAAGGCTTTTGGCACATAGCTCGGCTCGCTGATAAGGAAATGGGACCTCATATTTAATCGCATAAAATGATGCGTTGCGCTGCGAATACCCTCCTCCGTAGCAACCGGCTCAACTAAGAATGCCTCAAGAGGAATACCTTGGTTATAACTCAATTGTTGGGAAAAACGATGCGGGTTGTACCTTATAAACAGCACTGAGGCGTTCTGTCTAAATACTAGGAAGCCCGGCCAGATCGAATACAGGTGTATAATCTCCCGAGCCCTCAACGCAGAAGCCTCGTCCTTGAAAGTATCATGCAACAGTTGGACCACCTTGGAAGATTCTTTGTCGATAGTCAGGACTCTATCGACAAAGGTCATACTGTCCCCAACCATGCATGGGCGAAGGTGCGGTCGCCGAGCCCTCGCTGTGATGGATCTGGAGCGGAAGCGTCAACTAGATGCATAACCCGGGGGAAGTTGTAGCCTTCGTAGAATCGGGGTCGTTTATGAACACTAAAGGCTCCCAGCACGTGCATCTCGATCCATGATATGAAGTAGTGCAATGGTTGATACACGGGCTTTACCCCCGGTTGAGTGGTGTCAGCGGCTAAGCTCAGGCCATGATACAAATGAGCTAACCCCGCAATCCCAACGGCCACGCGCGTCCCCGTGAAGATGCGATGAGCCGGATAAAAAACAGATGGCCTCATATAGCAGGGGTGCGTCGGAAGCGCAAACCAACTCAGCCATTAGCCAATAAACCCCAGAAAGAACGTCTCTTCGTTAACATCCCAGGCAACAATCTATGCAAAGGGGACGACTGGAGTATCCGGAATAAAGAATTTCTTTAAATCCGCCTCTGCAGTTGGCAAGTTATCCGAACCAAACCCGAACAGGTCGTCAAGTTTGGCGAATTTCGCAGCCTGTTTAGACAGAACTTCTGGACGAAGAAAATGGGCGATGAAATTTGTGAAGCCAACTCCATGCCCACCAGACTCCAGGAATAAACTCGCGTACATGTTCAACACCTTAATCAAGCTTGGGAACTGATGTTGAATGGCGTTCACCAGAGTAAAGCCCATTACCACTGGTTTGGTGGCGAAGACATACTCGTCGGGGGAAGTAGCTCCTCATAGTGCTCCCCTCTGACAGGTAGGCCGGAGATCTCCGAAAACTCCTCAAATGAAATCGAAACCTCTCGATCTGATAGGAGAAAGGTATGGGTCGGGATATTCCATTGTTCCAAAAAGGATTTAATCCATCACACATGAGGAGCATGGTAGTAAAAGAGGGACGTGTAGATCGCGGGATACAACCCGGTCTTTAATAACAGCGATTTCTTGGCCGACAAGATATATTGGGCCCACTGTAGATAGCCGGCCGACTGACGGGGAGTCACTCCTATCATGTAAACTTGCCCCCAAGGACGCGACTCTCCCTGGCATATGCGTCGCCCCAAAATATCCAAGGCCATTGGCGGCTACACTGGTATTAAAGCTACGGAAGGCTGAAGATGACCTTCCGAGGTCCAGTTGACCTCTTCCACTGCGAAGATCACCGGCGGCGAATCAGCATAATGGATCGCCGGGATCGACTCTGAAGCGCTGCGCAAGTAAAACTACGTCGACCCCGAATAATTTGACTATACCATGACCCCCACAGATCAAGAGACTTTTGCTCTAGGTCATGGTCTCGGATAAGTGCGAAGACTTCCCGATCTACGGGCGCGTCGGCAAAGGCACTCTCCGAACAAACGAAGGGAAAGGAGGAATCGAAAGCCTTAGTGCCTGCATAAAAAGGGAGGGGTCAGCTATTGACACAATATTCAAGGCTTTAGCATTCTTTTACACTTAAATTTGTACTGCACCGCGGTTCGAAAAGAAAGGGATAGGAGGGCCCACAAAAGCAAGGTAACGCCCCATCAATAATGGGGCAGCCACTCATTAAAAAATAAAATCCAAAAGGATTCTCAATTATTAAGAAAACATCATTAAACTCTGGAGTTGAACTCCCTCGAAAACTGTGTTCTGCAAATAGATTTCAAATCTGTCAAGAAATTATGAAGGGAATAAAATTCCCAAAAGAATTTCTTTAAGAAATTCTTCAAAGCCAAGCTCTGTAGAACAATGGGATAATATCCCAGAACTCCACTCGAGAAAGGGAATTAAATTCCAAATAACCTTCAAAAAACAAAATTGCTAACAGGGTAAAACCCTAAAAGATCTTTAAGATCTACTATTTACTCAAGTAAATTTTTTTAGATCTCTAAGAGATCCTTGCAAAAAGAAGAGCAAAACTTTATTAATGGGTTAAAAACCCTAAGACATGAAGAGATTTCTCAAACATTAGGACATGGTCATGATTCTTACCAAAACTTTGACAGGGTTTTGACTCCAAAAGAGTTTCTTTGAACAGAGATCTGCTCTGAAAGGAGAATTAAATTCTCAAGATAGAAGAAGATTAAGAAGAAGATGAACAGCAGCCATCTCAAGGGCCAAACACCTTATTTATAAAACTTTAAGAGACGGTTCAACTCCTCAGGAGATCGAACGGTGGAAAAAATACCACCGCTGCACTCACGTGTAAGCCACGTGAGCGCAACGGTGGGGGGCATTTGTTTTCCTCAATAAAAGAGCAAAGCTCTGTTCAAAATTTAAGAGGCAGCGCCTCACGTGCCTTCCAAGAGGGCGCCAGCGCCAGAGTTAAAAAAAACTCTTATATTGGCGCCGCACGTGCTCCTCACGTGGGCAACAATGTGCAAAGCACATAACGGAATTAAAACCTTAATTAGCGCCCACGTGCACAACAAGTGAGCGCCAGCATCCAGGTAGAATTAAATTCTGCTCTCTATTAAATAGAGTCATTGAATCAAAGGTCCAACGGAGATGATAAATTATCAAGACTCAAAATTAAAATTCTGTTGAGAGGAAATATTCCTCAAATCTTTCTAAAACAAGAAATATACCTTCGGTGGGATCATAGAATAAAATTCTATGCCTTCTGTAAAAGAGAGGACCGTTAGATTAAAAATCCAATGGTGATTAAAAAATTACCATTTTGCAGAATAAATTCTGTGGAAGGGAAAATATTTCCCCAATCTTGTTCTGTAAAACAGAAACCCTTGGATCAAAGATCCAATGGTGGGTAAAAATCCCCAAATCAATTAGGATCTTTTAATGAGAGATTTCTTCAAAAACTAATTAACAAACTCGCCTTTACTATATAAAGGACCGAAGACTTCAAGTATAGAGAGAGGAATCCCCCATAAGCTTCTAAAAAAACAAAGCAGAAAGCTCCAAAAAGGAACAAAGAAGAAGATCTCCCTTTTCAGAAGAAAAACTCTAGGTAAATAAAAAAAAAAAAGATCAAAATATCTTATTTACCTATTGAAGGGTTTAACCCTTTTAAAAGAACTTAGTTTTTTCTCTGGATCTGAGATCTACAAAACAAGTCTCCCACAAGTTGAGAATTTAATTCTCATCAGGAAGAACTTGTTCTTGAGAATCAAAGATTCAGAAAAGAACTAGAAAATCGAACTCCTCAAAGCAAAGCATATAAGGAAAAAACCTAGCGCCTAGCGCCTCACGTTCCCCTCACGTGGGCGCCACAGAAAAAAAGAGTGCTTACTACTCAATGAGCGGTGCTCAGCGCCCCACGTGCCCCTCACGTGGGCGCCACAGAAAAAAGGAGTGCTTAGCACTCAATGAGCGACCCCAAGCGCCTCACGTGCTCCTCGCGTGGGCGCCACAGAATGGAGGAGTGCTTAGCACTCACTAGGCGGCGCTCAGCGCCCAGCGCCCCTTACGTGGGCGCCACAGAAGAAAGAATACCTCGCACTCAATGAGCAGCATCCAGCGCCTCACGTGGTTCTCACGTGGGCGCCACGGAATGGAGGAGTGCTTAGCACTCACTAGGCAACGCATAGCGCCTCGCGTGTCCCTCACGTGGGCGCCATAAAGAGTGCCTAGTACTCCATACAAAGACAAAAAGGGGTAAAGTGTTTAACACTTATTGGGCAATCCCCATGACTAAAAGCCCACATGATTATATGTGAGCGTCAGAACTTACATAAGTGCTCAGCACTCTTTGTAAAAAAGAAGGACTGATTATACAGAGCCCAAACAAGTCCTTGACGCTTTTCAATAAAAAAACTGAATGGACCAAGCCTAAATTGGCTAGGTCCCCTGAGGATAGAACTTCCCTGATTTAGACCATCCGAGCCCATGTGCTCATGACTTCCCAACCTGATCTTAGTCCCAAATACGACTATTGATCTTCTAACTGATGATATCCGAAACGGTATTCATCACACATCCTCCCGAGGAAATATTAGTCTCAAAATATGACTAATGATTTTTGGGTTTACCACTAACTCCTTTTCCCCTCAAATACGGGATTCGGTTTAAAGAGTACATCTCATCACACCTCTGATATATGTCGTTATAATTCCTCAACGTCTTCAGAGAAGTAGCGGGTCCCGACAACCATTAACCATTTGATACACTTCCAGATTGACGTGCACACCTCAAATCAAAATCATGCCTCAAATTGGGCACATTCCATTTCAATATCGTTGTTCATCCCGTCACGTAACAAATACACGTGCGCGCAAGAAGGATAACGGACCGAGACATCCTTAAACTAAAATCTCACCTCCAAAATGGTGATCAACAGACCGAGACATCTTTAAACTAAAATTTCACCTCCAAAATGGTGATCAACAGACCGAAATGTCCTCAAACTAGAACTTCGCCTCCAAAATGGCGATAATAGACCGAAACGTCCTTAAACTAAAACAATAGAGCCGAAATGCTCTTTTGTTAGATCTGAAATAAAAATGATCCTAAAACCCCGTTAAGTGGATCTTAGTCTCAAATTGGATTAATGTATCCTTAACAAAAACAAATTGAACCCCCAAATGCTCGCATACATTTAAATCGATCTTAATCTCAAAATAGATTAACGGTCCTTAAATAAAAAAAACAAATCTAAGAAATACGGATTTGGACTAATCTACGCCCTACGAGCGACAACATAAATTAGTCTCCGTATACAATCCACGGGCAACCTAAACAAATAAAACAAACACACCCGACACGAAGTGAACTTCTGGAGCAAGAGAAAGTGGTTATCGCGATGCGGTAACATAATTAACTGCAGATGTTTGTGCCTGCAGGGAAGAACATCCCCACAATAAAAAAAACCCTCGCAAACGAGGGGGAATCTGACAAAGTCTGCTACAACGGCCGCATCCGTCCAAACCTCCGATATACGGTGCCATAAATCAACTTGGCACCTTCAGAGAGGTGGACGGATAAATCCAAATAGCATCTTCCCCCAAATTCAGACAGGACGATCCATCCCAGTTCGTCACTGTTTTCGGCGGTAAACAAACCCTAGTTTGCTCGATAGATCTAGATTGATCGATCGATAGATGATAGATAGATAATAACTCTAATTGCTCTCGGTCCTTTATATATGCTCTGAAACTTGAAATTCTAGACGTCGTCTTAGAGTATGTGAAAAGACGATCAAACCCCTGAAAATTCACATCCTAGGGCCATTACCTGACCGCGGAACTGCCGCCATTTGCCCCTTTCCACCGCGGATCCACCGCCCTTTGGTGGAGTTGTGTCAGCAGATTTTTCATGCCTTCTTATCTCGATATTTAGAGATCCTTCTGATGAATATATTTTGAAAATATATTTTTCTCTCTGCAGTTGCGAGATTCTTCAATTTGCTTCTAAAATTCGGCAGATTTGGTTTGCTATCTCAATTTGATGTGGATTTCCTACTTATGTTTGTAGTCCTGAACTGATTTATTATAATTGTAACGTTTCAGAAATCGTTTAAGCGAATTTTCCGTTAATCGGTAAATAATTTGGGTTTTTCCGTAAAAACCAAGTTGTGATCATTTTTTCAATATAGACTTGGATGCACCTAGTTTAACTAGGAAATTGCTAGCATGCGGGTTTTGATTGTCGCTTGTAAAATTTTAGTTCACTTAAATATTTTTCCTTAATTAAAATATTATTATAATCTTTTAATTATACACTTAATTAGTGATAATTACAATTTGGATTGGATTAATTATACAAAAGTGAACCGTGACAACTTAATTACAAGATTAAGCATTTTTGTCTTGTTTTCAAAATATCTAAGTGTTCTAGATATTTGTAGGGTTTAAATGAAATTAGAAAAGAAAAGGATTAAGAGGTGGCATGGATGAGGGGTGCTTTAATTGAGGTTTAATGCATTTTAACCTAGAACTTACCACACTCACCCACAACTTTCCTTTCCCTTCACTATTGGCCGACCCCCCCCCCCCCCCTCCTTGGCTGCCCAAAACATTTTCCCACTTCATTTTCACTTGTAAAAGCTTCAAAAATTCATCAAAAGTCAAAGAAAAATCCCACAAACTCTAAATTAAATCCCTACCCAATATTCATTAGCCTAATCTAGCTTGGATCAAGATGAAAGTTAGCATTTGAAGGCCATTTTAGTGGTGAAAATTTGCAAGTTTGATAGCAAGTTTATGAGGTATAAATCCTAACCCTAAACTTTAGTTATTGTTTAAATACTTTAATTTAGCTTATGGGGTGTTTAAATATGGTCTTAATTAGCAAGTTTTGAAATTCAAGAGAGGGTTTTGATTAATTAGTTGTGGTTTATGTGTAGGTTAACATGTTTAGACATGGAAAATCTAACCTAGTTGTGAAATTGTAATTTGTTATTTTCTAATTGTCCAAACTAAGCATGATTTGGAAACTAACTTTTATTAAATCTAATGTGGGTGAGATTAAAAAGTTAGTAAGGGTTTAGGTGGCTTAATTAAGCTATTATGTGATGATTGTGGCCACTAGATTTGTTCAAATATCTAGATTGGTGCTAAAATTGTTAAAAGATACTTACTAGGTTTTCGGTAAAATTAGACGTGGGTTTTATTTGGAGTAGTGATGAAAAATATATTGTCTTGTACGATATTTATTGTGTTGTGAATGAGTATTGGTACGATTGGGTTTTAGGCTTGGCGGTTTTCATGAATAGCGACCCTAGCTAGGGTTTTGGCTATGTTTTCCGGTATTGGGATTCTTGGTTTTGAGATTTGATATTGTATTTGGTCGTTGGATGTTTGTACGTCAACGACGAGAGTTGTTTGATTGTTTTGCATGCGTAGGCTATAGGTTCTAACCTATGAGCGCACCGCGTGCCATATTTGGATTTCGGAACTTGATGTTAATAGCTTTGCGATTTCATATTGATTGTAGGTACATTCGCGTGGATTCCGAGATGACGAAGCGCATCGACTACGGCTAAGTGAGGAGTTTAGAAGGTGAGTAGATTTATATCTACGGGGGAAGTCGGGTGGATGGCGTATAGCACCCCCGCAAATTATGAATGGAAACCGATATATACATAGAATACAGTAAGAGAAACCTATATTTGAAAACTATAGATGTGGTTAAAAAAAAGATAGTTAGAGGTGATATTAATGATTTAGTATATATATCGAGATATGAGATGAAAGCTAGAGACATAACTCTTGGAGATTTATATGATAGAATGCATATGTAAAATGACTTGATGTGAGAGATCGATGCGATGAAAAGAGTATACGATGAGATATGATGACTTGGTTGATATGTCGTTATATGGATGCGAGTCGATAAGAAATAGTTGATACATTGCCGGTCCCCTGTTATGAGATTAACACGAATGGGACCTGAGAGATAGGTATATATATATGGATAATGATGTGTATAATGAGTGATATGACATACGAGACTTAGATCCGTACCCTCATTGTTGTATAGGTTGATAGAATCCCTAATTGTTTAATGCCGCCGTACGATGGATTACCGTACGCGATGAGTTTTATCTGTCGATTGATCTATACTCTTGTTTAGAGGATGTCGTACGATAGATTATACCGTACGTGGTGTTGTGAGGCTGGATGTCGATTGATAGATTCACCGACTCGGATATATTGTAGATACGTATACCTGATAGCATTTCGCATACGATGTACCTTATGCTACGTTTATAATATTCTCATTGCATTATATATGTACCTATGCTAGTACACCTACACCATTATCGATGATGCGTATGTTACACTTACACAGATTGCCGGCTCACACACTTTCATCATCGATAATTGCTATGTCACTCACACAATAGAATTGCTACATCATGATATGATATACTTTCTATGCTCACGTCATTATGCTATGTTGCATGACATACCCTGCTATAGCTGGACATACACCTATGTGGTATTGTATCATTATTGACATTTAGACGTTGATTCTTGTACTATTGCGCATATGAAATGCATCATGCTTATATACTTACATGTATATACACACATCTTGCTAGAGCTACATGTATGCCTTTATATGATGTTGCATTTGATTTTGGAGGAATTGTGAACTGCATGATATATTTTAAAACTGGATTCATTTAAAAGAGCAATTTTCCCTTAATATGCTTATATTGTTGTTTTATGTTGCATACATCAGTTTTCATGTGATTTATGGATTTGAGAACCGTGGGGGTATTTCAAGAAATTTATGTATTGTTTGAAAACCCGGTTTCTCTTGATATGATATTTCAGTGCGTCCACCGTGAGTTTTCTCGGTTCTGAGACTTGTGTTAGAAACCCGATTCGAGGAATGGTAGGCACCGTCTGCGGGTACATGGTGGACCCGGTATGGTTCTCCGGGGCAAGAGGTGATTTTCGTGGTATAGATGATGAGCCTGGCAGGAGGGCTAGTACCTACCGGTGATAGCATTTGGACTCGACGGTTATCCGGAGGATACCAACCGGAGTCGTGAGATGGTACGGGCCGATCCGGACTGACGAAGCCCGAGACATTGATGAGGGCCGATCCGGACTGACGGAGCCCGAGATATGAGGATTTACGTATCGATGCTAGACACGGGTTTCATAATGTTTCGAGTGTCGATGTTGGACACTCAGGTTCCATGAGTTTGTTGTGTCATTGATGGACACACGTTGATTTATATCCTCATATTTTCATGCATATGCTTTCATGATATTTACATGCATGATGTTGTTGTGTCATTGATGGACACATAGGATGTTATCCATATGCTGATAGGCATCGATTATATTGTTGGCACATATGCAGATACGGTCACCCTAGATATCATAGTATTACTTTTATGATATAGTTGACGTAGGAATCGTTGTTTATTTCGATTTCTACCTGATGATGTTTTCTACTCACGAGTTGGCAACTCACCCCCGTTGTGCCACAGTTCTTGCAGGTTGACTGCATGGATCAGTAGCGGCATCACTGGCACACAGCTTGCATTCGGGTGATTTGCTTTGGTAGGTGGTACATGTTGGATCGTGCCCCTCTTGCATTATTATTATTCCTATTTTATCTAGTCAACTCCATCAATCAGAAACTAGTATTTGTATAAGTGAAGACTTAGCAAGACTTGTAGTAGCAAGACTTAGAGCGATGGGTTATATGTTCGCTTGATAGGTTTGATGTCTTGCTTTTCATTTTCCTTTGTGTTGATCTTCGCCGTTGGGCGTCGTATACATATATATTCTTGTGGTGGTTTTTTCCGCCGTTGGGCATGATTTGCTCCCGTTTGGGGATGCTTTCTTTTTATTCTGTGTTGTAACCGTTTTCGGGGCTAGTTTTTACAAAGGAGGTGCTGCCGAAATTTTTTTTAAAAAAAGATTTAGGGACTTTTAGTTCAGGTTTCCAAATGTGGTATCAATGTTTTCATTATTACTTCTTTTGAAAGGTTTAGATTTCTGGGTTTCGGCTTACTTAAGTTACGTTACGCCTGTAGACGTTGCGTGATCTAAGTGCCGGTCACGAGCAAATATTTCGGGTCGTGAAAATAATATCTGCAAAATATCTCAAATCAAATCATTCGTAGCATTTGGTTTATTTGAGATAATATTCCAACTAATTAAATTATGGATATGATATCTTAATAATAATGGTTAAGAATATTTGATATGACATGATATGCATATTTTAATAATTAAGAATCACAAGGATATTTTATTTAAATATGATATACATATATTCCCCCAATTATATTAATTATAAATTAAGAAATATATGACAAAATATTACATATAAACCTGTTGGGGTCAAAATTTGCACCCCGGTTGACCAAGCCAAAGTCAAGGTCAACCCTAAGCCAGGTCGGCCTAAGCTCAGGTCAAGCGGGCCCATGCCCAAGTCTAGCCCGCGGCCAGCCTCCCCATGCCAACATAAAAATCATGTAACAAATAATTTTGATGTAATTTTTTGTGCATGAATGTAAGCAAAATGGGCATAAAGCCAAATTTTTGTAAAGCCCGTGGCTTATGTGCAAAAAGAAAGAGCACATGAGGCATGGGATGGGCAAAATGCCATTTTGTAAAGCCCAAGGGGCTATGTGTAAATGTGTAAGCCTATATAAGGCAACATGATGATGAATAAAATATACACTTTTCATTCCCTAAAAACTCTAGGGTTTTTGTGCCTCCTTCTACTTCCTCAAGGTTCTAAACCTTCTCCTTTGTTTTGAATTAAATCAAGAGTTTTACTCTTTCTTTTCCAAAACTAAATAGTTTTTCACCACAAAACCCACAAAGGGGAGCTCAGATCTTCCATTAGATCTCAAAAGGGGAGATTTTTTAATATCACCCCCTTTCTCCAAGATCCGGCCAACCGACAGGAAGAAGAAGGAGACCCATCTCCAGAAATCCCATCTTGGGAAGATCCAGAGCCAAAGGGAGAAACAAAGCAGCCCCCTTTGATCATATCTAATTTTTTTAGGAGTCTAACTCCATTCAAGATCTATTGGAGTTTAACTCCCTAAATTAATCTTTGTCAGGAGTTTAACTCCATAAGTCAAATTGGGAGCACAGCTCCCAGTGCAGGAACCAAGTCCCTTTTGCTGCTGACGCCTAGCGCCCGCGTGCCAGGCACGTGGTGCGCTGCCGCTCTGGCGCACAGCGTCCGCGTGCCCGGCAAGTCGTGCGCTGGCGCTCTGGCGCACAGCGCCCGCGTGCCCGGCACGTGGGGCGCTGGCGCACAACGCCCGCGTGCCCGGCACATGGGGGCGCTGGCGCCTTCTCCCACGTATCCTTTGGATGCCCTTTCCTTTTACACACACACACACACACACACACACACACATACTCCACACTAAATATACCTCCCCCATTAGAAAAAATTTCTAACGGGGCGCTGCCCTGCACCCCGCAAGGGGGCTGCTAGCCTCCTTGACCCCCAGCCCGCTATCCGGGTAGCGGGACCCCCGTGAAAACTCTGCGGGGCCCCGATATATCCAAGACCCCTTCAAAACACAACACTGCACATTGAGTTCGCATGACCATTTTAACCCGTCAATCGAAAGTTCTCTCGCTCCAAATACGAGGGGTAATTAACGGCAGTTTAGTCCGCGGCTGCCGGAGATTCGAATCCCTACAATCAATAAATCCCCGCCTACCATAGGCAGGGGGAATCTATAATGCACCTAAAAAGCGCACGTGCATTCCCATCTCAATAGGGTGACGAAAAACACCCTACAGATTCTGGCACGCCCGGTGGGACCTATCTCTCCTCCCATATTTCGGGTTAAACGTTCATATGAACTCAATCAATATACATATCGATTGCCTGTACTGAAATCATGTTTCTATTTGCAGGCTAACAATCTCCAATTGCAATCTTCGGACGCAGCAAAATGTCTCTAAGGACAAGCTCAGCTCTCGGCACAGCTCCCATCTCCTACCGATGAAGATGGACTCCAGGACGGTCCTCCCGACCAGTCTCCGGCGACAATGGGAGGAGTCGCCGCTACCATTTAGCTCTATTATGTTCGTGTCAGCTAACGCCATCCCAGCTCCTCAAGCTTCGGTAACAGACAAACCGGCCTCGAAAGACAAGAGGCCAAATGTGGTGGTCTCGAAGACGCCCCAACCCAAACGCAAGTCGGTGTTTGAACGACTTTACTTGGCCCCAGCTAGGGGCAAGGCCATCAACACCAACAAAGCAACAAGGCCTCTCGAGCAAGCTCCGACGGTGCCCCTGACAACTGCTCGATCGAGTGTCTTCTCTAAGCTCCCCGCTAATCGACTCACGGTGGCTTCCCAGGAAATGGATGCCCGCCAAGCCCTTAAAATTGAGAAGCTAAGGCAGAAAAGGCTCAGATATAGAGCCAACAAAAGGGCTAGGGCTCCTGCTAGGTTGAACCTCATGAGGTTCGAAGAACAGGGTTACCCCGCCAAAGATGAGGAAATGGCTGGATATGTGGTCCACACTGTCTACATGGTGGGCACACGCAGCAAGAGCAAGGACGGGGCCACTACATCTCAAATCCAATCTGGCTTGAATGTGGTTGCCATTTACCAAGAACAGCCGCCTCCGCTGGGTGATGAAAACCCTCTCGATGAGGATGATAGGCAGAAAGACCCCTCGATCCATGTAGAGTCAAGCTCAGACAGCGAGGAAGAGCTGACTTTCCGCCCTAGGACCGCGGAGCAAGAGCTTCTTCAAGAGCTCCGAAAGCAGCTCGGAAACAAAGACAAGGAGATGGCCAAACTCTACTCCAAAATTGACAACTTGACGAATGTCGTGATGCAGCTCACGGCCCGACTTGCCTCTCAGCCGCCCAATCAAGCGCAGGGCTCTGCTCATGAACTGGGAAACGGTGTCCCAAGGCAGCCGACGCCTATTCCCTCAAATCCAAAGGTGGGCGGACCGCATGAAAGTCAGTCGCATCCTATCTCGAGAAATATCTTGGCTACCGATGACAGTAGCCCGCTAACTCAAGATCAAATTATGGATTTGGTTGCCAACAAAGTCAAAACATTGGTAGCCGAAGCTGAAGCGCAAAAAGATGTTAGCAGTAGCGGGAGATCATATCCTGCTCAGTATGATCTGGTAAAATTTCCTAGCGGCTATGTCATCCCTAAATTTGGAAGATTCGATGGGACGGGAAATGCGAATCAGCACATCGCCCACTTTAAAGCCTCATGCGGGAATACTGGGGGCAATGATGCGCTTCTCCTCCGTCAGTTCGTTAATAGCTTGGCCGATGTTGCTTTCAACTGGTACGCAAGCATACCGGATGGCTCCGTCACAACTTTCGTCCAAATGGAGTCTCTGTTTCGGCAGAGGTTCATGAGCGTCAGCGATAAGATCACCATCGCCGACCTCGTAAGGACCAAGCCAAAGAACAACGGAAGCAGCATGGATTTTATAACCCGATGGCGCAATCTCTCCGTCAAATATGAACCGCCGATAGAGCAGGACCAATCTGTCAGTCTCCTCATCAGAAATCTCAACAATTGGATGGCCCCGTTTCTATGCACCGCGGGTCTCAAAACATTTCAAGAGCTGACCAGAAAAGTCCAGATGTTGGAGCGCTCAAAGCAGGAGTCCTCCATGGATTCTCAAAATAACAATAGGTCCTGGAGAAACCGAAAGGACGATAATTGCAAAGGCGGAAATTCCGACGATTCTAAATCTTTTAACACTTCAGCTAACCGAAATTAGTAAGGGATGAGCGGGCCTAATGCCAACCAGCCTCGGAAGCCAGTGTTCGGTGAGGGAGGAGAATCTCCACTGAAAGAGAAGCTAGATAAAGTCTATTCCTTGAGAAGGGACAAAATCCGTAAAATATTCAAAGACGCCCTGAGGAACAGTCTACAACTACCAGAATCAAAAAGACCGCAGGAAGCGAATATGACCGACGACCCCAAATACTGCCCCTATCACAGAGTGATAGGTCATGCCATTGAGGACTGCTTCGTCTTCAAAGATTGGGTTGAAAAGCAATACAAGGCAGGAGAGATAGAACTGTCTAAAGGCGTGTTAACAAACAGTCCAACTGCGACCGCCAATTTCATACAAACGGAGACCGAAGTTCTTCGTGAAACTGATTCTCTTAGACATCTGCCTTTCTCTGAAAACAATCGACCACGACGTCATTAAACTGGGAACATTCGACCTCTAAGTCGCTAAACTGGGGATGGAAAAATGTGTAAATAAAACAAATATATATATATAAAAAATAAAAAGCCGAAATGATGGGGCAACTCGCAATAAAAATCAGTGAGTAAAAATAAAAAAATGAAAATAAAGCCGAAATGATGGGGCAACCACGAATAAAAATCCGAAATGATAGGGCAATCGCGACCTTCGCGATAAGAAAAGCTGAAATGATAGAGCAATCGCGGTAAATAAAAAATAAAAAATAATAAAAAAAAAACGGCGAATGATGAGTCGCTCCTGGTACCATATTCCAGTGCAGTGATGCAAATGTAGGGTTCCTAGGCACACACTAGAGGTCTCACAAGGCATCAACCATGCCAATTTCTAATTTTATGGGTGCCGAGAAACCCTAATCCGGATCGTCGACTAGAATTCTAGGCGAAAAACGAAACTAGTTAACATCTTAACTAAAGGAGAGAGGCTACAACCTTTGTAGATCCGGTTCTCCACTTCCTTAGCTCCACGTAGGCGTCCTCTCGCTGTCCATCTCGAATCCCGAACTCAATCGTCGGCTTCATAGGAGAAATGGGCGGACTAGGTCGTCGGCTTCGTGCCGAAGATGATCTACGTCGAGGCATCACAAGTTCAAGCTCCAACTTCACCAAGTTGTGAAACTTGTGAAGAAAACACCCTATACTACTTGGCAAGAGGTAGAGGGTGAAGAAATAGGAGGTGGGTTCACTTTAGAATTGGATTTCTCTCACTTTTGCTCAAGCTGCCATTGATGGACTTAAGCTTTTCTTGAAGAAGAAGATGATCAAGAAGAAGAAAGAATATGATAAGTCTTTTTTTAAATGAAAAAGAAAATGAAAACTTATCATAATCTTAACCATAGTTAAGTGTAGAGAATGAACTAGGGTTAGTTCAAATGGTTAGGGTTAAGCATGAGACAAGAATGGTGACTAAGTCAAAGCTTCATGAAGCTTCAATAAGAAACAAAGAAAGCCACCATTCTCATCTTTATCTTTTCCAAATAAATAAATAAACAAATAAATAAATAAATGAAAAAAGCAAAACCCTAATCATCAACTTAACCATGGTTTAATTCTATACACTTAACCAAATGAGCAAGCATCATCAAACATGATACAAACATGTGCACAAAAGTATATCACATATACAACTTGCACATCAAGTGAGAAAATCCATTTAAAGTGAACTAATACTAGCTAATGCAAAGTAATATATCAAATATATAATTATGCATTAACTCATTAAATCAACACTTGATTTAACGATCCGGTCATATCGCATATAACCGACTAGTATCCTATGTATCGGCTTATCGAATCAATCCTTGATTCGATATTTAGGTTATATCACATATAACCAAACGATACATTCATCGCGAGAATGTAATACTGTATCACATACACGCATTATTCTCGGTCCTGCACATATCTCATATGCGCTCCTATTTCGTTTCGCTTGAGCCAGGAAACCTCTGTGTAGGACTCTAAAGACTCGTCAATACGCCGGTAGCAGATGATGATCATATCAAGCACCCACAAGCCGCAAGCGGTCTGCCAAACGTAACGGCCATCCGGGTATTGAGCGATCAGAAGATCGACGAGCTAGCCCGCTCACACTCCTGTGAATCCAACCAGTAACACTTACCGTACAGTCCGGTCTGTTCGTCTGATATGTCGCATATCAAGTCTAGGGGTGGTAAACGTCAGACCCCAATAACCGATAAGTCGTGCTGATGTGAGGCTCATAACGGGTCGAGAAACTACTGGTAACACTTACCAGCAAATCTCTGATCAGCCCTGGCCAGGGACTTCCCTGTTACAGCCAATCAAGCACAGCGCAACATCAGCCCCCAATACCGGGAGAGACGAAACCCCTCCTATCGCTCATTGCCTCCATGTGACTCGGGACTGTGCCCAAAGACCACCGTTTTGCATGCCCTCATGGACGTGGTAAGGTGGAGATCAAAGCACAGTCGGAATCACACAAGACTCTATGACGATCTCGGGTCTACAGACTAACCTGCACAAGTGTCACCTGAGAACTGCCATCTGACGTGAGGTATAATACCATCTGGGAGTTCTCGGCGAGTCCGTCCAGTGTACCCAGTCTCCACTGAGCACCCGTATACCATCTCTGATGTCAAACACCAATGGATATGGGATCATCCATCGCCCATCTCATGGGTCGAGAAGCGTATACTCTAGTCTACACTGGTATATCGATGCCCCGTCTCGATACACCCACGACTAGGGACTTTGAAGGATGTACTTATGGACTACCATGTCCCCACTAGTATGATCTACATTATAGTCCAGGTAGTCAAGTACACATCCTAAGGGCTTTACCAACATGTAACTATAAGACAGTTTAAAGAGACTAGTGTACATGTTAAGATAAAGAGTAACCAGATAGCATACTATCATATCGAGCAAGAAAGTCATCTCTATATATGTCCAAGCATCCAATATAATATACATCATCTGTACAATACTGGCCTCTAGGGCATACATACAACTAACAGCAAACGCCAACCAAAATCCAATTTCCCAAAATTCTCCTGGCCCTACGGGTGGTCCCCAAGTTGACTACCGTATACAATCCACGGGCTCAAATAATTCTCATCATACTCATGCCCCACCGCAATCACCAGTCCAGCGGCCAGTCTCCGCCTTCGGAATTATGCTCCATTTAGGAAGACCCACTCATGTGTACTCACGATGCATGAGGAGAACAAAACTTACGGGATCTTCACGACTCGTAAGAAAACACCTTCGTGGGATCCTTACGACTCATAAAGGAAAAACACACTTGGGAGTCCCCACGACTTCTAAGGAGAAAGTACACCTACGAGATCCTTATGACTCGTAGGGAGAAAATGCTTTTATGGAATCCTTACGGCCCATAAAATTGAAAAGGCTTAGGTGATAGGGATCTAAACCTGTCTCCTAAGACATCGCTTCCCAATAGGCAATGGCGAATGATGAGTCGCTCCTGGTACCATATTCCAGTGCAGCGATGTAGACGCCGGCCAGAATACAAATCCCCAAGTGGCGAATGATGAGTCTCTCCTGGTACCATATTTCAGTGCAGCGATGCAGACACCAACCAAAATACAAAACCCCAAGTGGCGAATGATGAGTCGCTTATGGTACCATATTCCAGTGCAGCGATGCAGATGCCAACCAAACTCCAAATCCCATACCCCAACGGCAAATGATGAGTCGCTCCTGGTACCATATTCCAGTGCAGCGATGCAGACGCCAACAAAGCCCCGAAATTTTTCCGGCCCTATGGTCTGGATCATACATCCTGCAAAACCGTATACAATCCACGGGAGTAAAACGATCCCAATCTCTCCCAAGCCCTACCGGCGAGACCACGTTCAAAGTCCCACCTGTAAGTCCACGTTACCTCTCCCGGTACTTACGGGCTTGCGGAAATGATGAAAAACGATTTTTCTTTTGGTGGTAACATGGACTCAAAATACGAATTTTTTTTAAACAACTATCTAACAACCTAACAAGAGTTTTACCTACTCGGTTAGGGGTTATACCTTAACTTGAACTCCTTCTCTTGGTCTCCTTGTGGTGGTCGGATGGTTCTCTCCTCGTCGTCTCTTTGTGCCGAAGATGGATCCACCTGAAAGCTTCTACCTTTGGCTTCAACCTCAAACTAGAGGAAACTAGAACACTTGGCTTGCTAGACTTTGTGTACTAGGATGAGTAGAGGAGTGTGTTGGGTTTTATCTCTATGGTTCTTGCTTCTCAACACATGAGACAAGTAGAACCATGGACTAGAGAGAGAGCAAGAGGAAGAGGGAGAGCTTTAGGATGAGAGAGAAAGGAAATGAAAGAATGAGCAAGACTTTTGCCATCCAAGCTCTCATAATCCAAAATAATCATAACCCATAATAGTAATTGAGTATTATATGATGGTTCAAGTCAAAATGGCAATATCATTTCATGCACTCATTTTGTGAAGAATAACAAGCAAGCAAAAGTCTTTGCCATGAAATGATAGCCATTGTAATGATGATGTTCAACTAGTCCAACCTAGTCAACCGGTCAACTAAGTCAACAAGTCAACAAAGTCAACCATCAACAACCATGTCACAATAATACTTAATTAATATTATTGTTAATCATATTCCTTATTCTCATTAGGGTTCAGCAAAAGTCAACAGTCAACAACCCTAATGAGAATCCCCTGCCTCTGTCTCTTTGTCAACTGTGCATACACACCCGCATCCGCGTTTCGAGGAACACGAATACAAACGAGATAAAACCAATCCCAAAACGTACACTAGGATCTGGCTTGAACCAAAGCCCGCTAGTGTTAACTGCCCGGACACTAAACGTGCACAAGTGCACGGATGTGACCGAACCCTGTCGCAAAACCATGCGACCTCTACTCTTTTGCCTAAAGGCGAATAGCTCTCTGTGTGGGACTCTAAAGACCCGACACTACGCTGGCAGTGGGTTTAACCACAGACCGCAAGCGGCACTAGCTATGCGCAACGGCCCCCAGGTATATGCCGATAAAAAGACTGACGAGGTGAAACCCGTCTGAACTCCTACTGAGCCTGAATGTGACAATCTGCGTACAGTCCGGTCTGTTCGTCTGAGAATATCGCCTGGCGGGCCTAGGGGCGGTAAACGTCAGTCCCCTAATAGCGGTACAAGTCGTGTCGGAGTGTAGCCCAGAACACCCTGAGATAACACTGGAAACCTACCAGTATATCTCGCTTGCCCTGGCCAGGGACTTTGTGTAATGGCTCTCCTAGACACAGCGCGATATCAACCCCCAATACCGGGAGAGACGAATCCTGTCTAACCGTCACTGCCTCCAAGTGCTTCGGGACTGCACCCAACTACTACCTGTTTGCACGACTCCTTTGAGCCGTGGTAGGGTAGTAATCTAAGTACAGTGGGAACACACTCGAGGTGAAGTGACAGTGTCAAGTCAGCGGACTAAGTTGTACTCATATCACCTGGGAACTGATAATTGACGATAGGTATAGTACCAACCAACAGTTCCCGACGAGTCCTGTCCAGTGTACTCGTAACCTAACGAGCACCCGCATACTATCTCAAGTACGACGTGCTGACGGCTGTGGGACAGACCGTCTCCCCTGCTGGGATGAGAAGCGCATACGCTAGTCTACTCCGGAGTATCGATGCCCTGTCTCGATAGTCCTACGACTAGGGACCTGCATAAGGATGTGCTTGTGGATTACCCAGCCCCCACGAGTGTGAATGCCATCACAACGCTGGTAATCAAGCAAAGATCCTAAGGGCTCCACTGATGTGTATAGGTGATATACTAAAATAAACACATGTACACATTAAAGTAGAAACAAACCAAGTAGCATACTACTATTTTGAGCAAGATTGTCTATACAAGGTGAATATCCCAAGCTTCCATTAAGTAATATACAAACTAGTATGATACAGTAATGGCCTCTAGGGCATATACACTAACACCACCTGCGATGAAGATTCAAAAAAAAAGGTATGTCCACAAGCAAAATGGGCACGGATGAAAACCCGAAAGGGCTCCGTGAGTAAAAACAGCAGGACTGCCGGCGAGTTTGTGAAAACCCGAAAGGGCGCAAACTCGTGAAAAAGAGATGAAATGCACTCGCAAAGTCCTCTCGACTTTGTGAGGAGAAAATTCCCGCGTGAGATCCTTACGACTCATAAAGGAGCAACACACTTAGGAGTCCCCACGACTCCTAAGGAGAAAATACACCTACGAGATCATTTCGACTCGTAGGGAGAAAATGCTTTTATGGGACCCTTACAGCCCATAAAATTGAAAAGCCTTAAGTGATAGGGATCAAAACCTGTCTCCTAAGCCACCAATTCCCAAATCCTCCCGGGGCAAATGATGAGTTGCTCCTGGCATTATTCCAGTGCAGCAATGCCGATGCCAACCAAAATCCCCAAATCCTCTCATGGCAAATGATGATTCGCTTCTGGTACCATATTCCAGTGTAGCGATGATAATGTCAACCCAAATCAAATCAAATCAACAAGCTCTGCGCCGGAATCATGCTTCGTCTCAGAGTGTACCCCGCGTCGAAATTAAGCTTCGCCTTGGTGTATCTTCCTTCCCTGTCGGAATTATGCTTCGGCTTGGACTCAACCAGCGACCTCCTCGTCGTAATTAAGCTCCGCCTCGGAATCAAGCCGACCAATAAGCTCTGCGCCGGAATCATGCTTCGTCTCAGAGTGTACCCCGCGGAAAAATCAAGTTTCGCCTCGGTGTATTTACCTTCCCTGTCGAAATTATGCTTTGGCTCGGAATCAACCAGTGACCTTCTCGTCGGAATTAAGCTCCGCCTCGGGATCAAGTCAACCAGCAAGCTCTGCGTCGGAATCATGCTTCGTCTCAGAATGTACCCCATGTCGAAATCATGCTTCGCCTCGGAGTACCTTCCTTCCCTGTCGGAATTATGCTTCACCTGGGAATCAACCTCTGCATCGAAATTATGCTTCGGTCAGAATGTCTGCTACTCATCGGAAATATGCTCCGACCCTTTGGAATCATTCTCCGCCCATCGGAATTATGCTCCGATCCCTGGAATCATGCTCCGCTCTTCGGAATGATGCTCCGATCCTCGGAATCATGCTCCGCTCATCGGAATCATGCTCCGATCTCTGGAATCATGCTCCGCTCATCGGAATTATGCTCCGATCCCTCAGAATCATGCTCTGCTCTTCGGAATGATGCTCCGATCCTTGGAATTATGCTCCGATCCCCGAAATTATGCTCATCGGAATCACGCTCTGATCCCTGGAATCATGCTCCGATCCTCGGGATTATGCTCTGATCCTCGAAATTATGCTCCGACCCCACAGAATGATACTCCGACCCTGGAATTATGCTCCACAAATCGGAATGATGCTCCGATCCCCGAGAATCATGCTCCCCGAGGGATGCTTCGCCCCCGAAATGATGTTCCACCTCGAAGTCCAGCTTCAAGATCCATCAATTTCATGCACACAACTCATATGCGCGATGTGCATTTATTGATGGGGGGCACTTTGTTGGGGTCAAAATTTGCACCCCGGTTGACCAAGTCAAAGTCAAGGTCAACCCCAAGCCAGGTGGGCCCAAGCCCAGGTCAAGCGGGCCCATGCCCAAGTCGAGCCCGCGGCCAGCCTCCCCATGCCAACATAAAAATCATGTAATAAATAATTTTGATATAATTTTTTGTGCATGAATGTAAGCAAAATGGGCATAAAGCCAAATTTTTGTAAAGCCCATGACTTATGTGCAAAAAGAAAGAGCACATGAGGCATGAGATGGGAAAAATGCCATTTTGTAAAGCCCAAGGAGCTATGTGTAAATGTGTAAGCCTATATAAGGCAACATGATGATGAATAAAATATACACTTTTCATTCCCTAAAAACTCTAGGGTTTTTGTGCCTCCTTCTCCTTCCTCGAGGTTCTAAACCTTCTCCTTTCTTTTGAATTAAATCAAGAGTTTTATTCTTCCTTTTCCAAAACTAAATAGTTTTTCGCCACAAAACCCACAAAGGGGAGCTCAAATCTTCCATTAGATCTCAAAATGGGAGATTTTTGAATCTCACCCCCTTTCTCCAAGATCCGGCCAACCGACAGGAAGAAGAAAGAGACCCATCTCCAGAAATCCCATCTTGGGAAGATCCAGAGCCAAAGGGAGAAACAAAGCAGCCCCCTTTGATCATTTCTAATTTTTTTAGGAGTCTAACTCCATTCAAGATCCATTGGAGTTTAACTCCCTAAATTAATCTCTGTCAGGAGTTTAACTCCATAAATCAAATTGGGAGCACAGCTCCCAGTGCAGGGACCAAGTCCCTTTTGCTGCTAATGCCTAGCGCCCGCGTGCCAGGCAAGTGGGGCGCTGGCGCTCTGGGGCACAGCACCCGCGTGCCAGGCACGTGGTATATTTAGTGGGCTGGCGAACGTGGGAGGTATATTTAGTGTGGAGTATGTGTATGTGTATATAGCGGGATGGCGCCTTCTCCCACGTATCCTTTAGATGCCATTTCCCTTTACACACACACACACACACACACACACACACACACACACACATACTCCACACTAAATATACCTCTCCCGTTAGAAAAAAATTCTAACAGGGCGCTGCCCCGCACCCCGCAAGGGGGCTGCTAGCCCCCTTGACCCTCAGCCCGCTATCCAGGTAGTGGGACCCCCGTGAAAACTCTGCGGGACCCCGATATATCCAAAACCCCTTCAAAACACAACACTGCACATTGAGTTCGCATGACCAGTTTAACCAGTCGATCGGAGGTTCTCTCGTTCCAAATGCGAGAGGTAATTAACGGCAGTTTAGTCCGCGGCTACCGGAGATTCGGATTCCCACAATCAATAAACCCCCGCCTACCCTAGACAGGGGAAATCTGTAATACACCTGAAAAGCGCGCGCGCATTCACATCTCAATGGGGTGACGAAAAACACCCGACAAAACCCATACATGTTCTTAAATTACAAATAACACATTTTAGTAATTAATAATGATAGGGAAAATGACCGTAAAATTATGCAATAAATTTAACTGATCAAGACCGCTAAATCGCGGCTAAACTTCAAAATCCGCCGTTGATTTTTTACGTGCGGTTTCGATTTATTTTAGGGTTAGGGTTTTCTATTGTAGATCTATAAATATTATTTTTACAGAGCGTAAAAAAGCTCTCGCCACTTTTATTCTCTATTTAAAACCATCGTTTTTATTTTGGATGTTGGGTGGAGAGCAATGTAGATTTTGGATCTGTTTTAGTAAGTTTTCTTTAGTTTAATAATTTTCTTTATTTTATTATTATGTTTTCTTTTATTTTATGCATGTTTTCTTTCATTATTATGAGTAGGTAAATTTCTTTGTTGTGTTTAGGAAGATGAACCTAGATTTAATATGGCAATATAATTCTTATACTATTTCTTTATGCGCTTAATTAAATAAATGTGTACTCTGTTTTTCTTAAATTCTTATAGGACTTTAATTGGTTATTGAATTTTGGTTCATGATCTATGCTTGGTTAATTATAAGATTAAGATCATAAAATCCTTCCTTTATATCTTTTTTTTGTTAGTTCAATGTTTTGATCAATAGGGTAGGATCTATAGAAGTAGATTTCTATTGTATTCTTCTTAAACTTTTGCTGGGCTTTTGATAGATTATAGAACATTATTCATGGTCTATGCTTAGGTACCGTAAGATTAAGATCAATAAAATAGGATCTATAATATTAAAAATCACGACTTTTAGTAATTATGAAAGGAAGAAATTTGATAGGTTAACATTGTTAGCAATTTAATCTATACTTATTAACATTCTTGTTATAATTATTTATTAGTTAGATTTTAAAAAAAAAAGAAATAGTTTTAATGGTTCACTTGCACATGTTTGATCTAGGGGATTCAACCTAAACACACCACTTTCCTCATATAAGTCTTTTCTTAAATTAAATTAAAAATTAGATTTTCAATTTTTTAGTCTTAAATTAAAAACCATCTCATAACTTGATTGAATGGTGATGAAAATTATGAATTACATGTTATCCATATGGATCGACCCATAAACGCATACTACAACAAACCATATGCTTGCGTTAATTAAAATTTATCACAACACACACCCTATTAGATATGGTGTGTTCCATGATGAGTAATACTGAGTTACCACTATCCTTATGAGGTTTTGCACTTGAATCGGCTGCATACCTATTTAATAAAGTTCTAACTAAATCAGTGCCTACCACTCCATATGAAATGTGGAGTGAGAAGAAACTTTGTCTTAAGTATCTTAAAATATAGGGGTGTCCAGCTTTTGTCAAAAGGTATCATTCGGAAAACCTCGAGGCACGCTCAGTATTGTGTAAGTTTGTGAGATACCCAAAGAATTCAAGAGAGTATATTTTCTATTACGCTGAGTAACAAAAGGTTTTTGTTTCTCAACATGCCCGCTTTATGGAAACTCAATTTCTTGAAAAAGAAATTAGTGAGAGCGCAATAGAACTGGAAGAAATTCCAGAACCACAAACTATTACTGAAGACTTAGTTGGACCTGATGTTTCAATAGAACCGGACGTACCTACGCTACTCCACGGATCTAGTAGGTAGTCTCATACGCCCGAGAGATACTACGGTTTTCTCATAGACGGGAATCGAGAGGATTGCATCATCGATAATGATGAACCTGCTAGTTTTCAATAAGCCATCATGAATAGAGACTCGGTGAAGTGGCTGGATGCTATGCGGTCCGAGATGGAATCCATATACACCAACAAAGATGGACATTGGATATTGCTCTTCCTGGGGTAAAACCTGTTGGATGCAAATGGATCTTCAAAAAGAAGATTGGTGTACATGGACAGGTAGAAACCTATAAATCTAGACTTGTTGCAAAAGGTTTTCGTGAAAAACCAGGATTGGACTATGATGAGACTTTTTCACCAAAGGCTATACTTAAATCCATTCGAATCCTACTTTCCATTACTGCCTTTCATGACTATGACATCTGGCAGATGGACGTTAAAATCGTTTTTATAAATGGAAGTTTAGAAGAGTTTGTTTATGTGGATCAGCCAGAGGGTTTTATAGACAGTGGGAGCAGCGGAAAGGTGTGCAAGTTGTTTAAATCCATTTATGGATTAAAACAGATATCGCAGAGTTGGAACATCTGCTTTGATGAGACAGTCAAGGAATTTGACTTTATCAAAAATGTAGATGAATCTTATATTTATAAGAAGATTGTAAAAAGAACTGTGGTATTTCTCGTTTTATACGTAGATGGCATTCTCCTGATAGGAAATGATATTCATATGCTATAATCAGCCAAGCTCTTCTTGTCACAGAAGTTCTTTATGAAAGACTTGGGTGATGCCTCCTACATTATGCGGATTAAGATTTATTGTGACAAATCTAAAAGAATATTGGGACTTTCACAGTCCAGATACATATACGCCATACTGAAGAGCTATAGTATGAAAGATTCTAAGCGCGATAATTTACTCGCTTGTCACGAAATCACCCTCTCCAAAGAGATATCTTTCAAGACTGATGAGGAGAGGGCTTGCATGAGTATTGTATCCTATACTTCGGTGGTAGGGTCTATAATGTAAGCGATATTATGTATCAGACCAGATGTAGCATATACACTTAGCGTCATAAGAAGGTATCAGTCCATCCCAGGGGAGAAGTATTGGATAGCAGTGAAGAACATTTTTAAGTACCTGAGAAGGACTAAGAAAATGTTCTTAGTGTACGGTAATGGAGATCTCCAGATCGAGAATTTTACCGACTCTGGCTTCCAAAGTGACAGGGATGACTCCAAATCCGTCTTAGCTTATGTGTTTACTGTCAACTGAGGGGCGGTCTGTTAGAAGAGTTCCAAACAGGACACCATAGTAGACTCGATGATGGAGGATGAGTATATCGCTTCTAACGATGCCACAAAAGAGACGGTCTGGATGAGAAAGTTCATTTCTGAACTTCAGGTGGTTCCATCTATTGCTAATCCAATACTTTTGTATTGCGATAACAACGGAGCCATGGCATTGGAAAAGGAACCATGGTCCTGTCAGAAATCCAGACATATCTTGAGGCAATATCACCTGATTAGGGTGATCGTAGATCGCCAGGAGATTGAGGTGCGAAGAGTAGATACGAAGGACAACATAGCAGATCCATTCACCAAGGTCATCCCTCAAGTACAGTTTGAGAGATTATTCGAGATGTTGGGTATGCGATAAGCCAACAACTTGCCCTAGTGCAGACGTTAGGTACTCGATACGCTAATAACTGGCCTTAGTGCAAGTGGGAGATTGTTGGATATGTATGCCCTAGAGGCCTTTATTGTATAAGATGCTAGAGGTATATATGTACAGGACAATCTTACTCGATATGATAGTATGCTATTTGGTTTGACTTTATTTTAACATGTTGATAAAGCTCGTAGGATTCTTGCTTGAGTACCAGCGTTGTGATGGAAATCATACTTGTAGGAGCTGGGTAGTCCATAAGCACATCCTTAAATGTCCCTAGTCATGGGAGTATCGAGACTGGGCATCGATATTCCAGAGTAGACTAGTGTATACGTTTCTGACCCTGACGATGGGCGGTGGTTGGTCCTACAGCCATTGGTGTGTTTCATTTAAGATTGTATACAGATGCTCACCAAGGTGAGTACACTGGACGAACTCGCCGAGAATTGGTTAAATGGTATTATACCTATCTATTAGTGATATGTATGCCCTAGAGGCCATTATTGTATGATATAGTGGATGCTTGGACATATATATGGAGGACTTTCTTGCTCGATATGATAGTATGCTATCTGGTTTCCTTTATCTTAACATGCTCACTGGTATTATTATACCGTCTCTCATATACATGTTGATAAAGCCTTTAGGATGTTGGCTTGACTACCAGGACTATGATGCGGATCATACTACTGGGACCTGGGTAGTCCACAAGCACATCCTTCAATTGTTCCTAGTCGAGGGTATATCGAGACAGGGAATCGATACACCAGAGTAGACTGGTGTGTACGTTTCTTGACCTTGTATGAGGGCAATGGTTGATCCCATATCCATTGGTGTTTGACATCAAAAATTGTACACAGGTGCTCATTAGAGAATGGGTACACCGAACAGGACTCGTCAAGAACTCCTAGTTGGTATTATACCTATCGTCAGATAGCAGTTCTCTGGTGACACTGGTACAGATTAGACTGTAAACCTGAGATCGTCATAGAGTCTTGTGTGGCTCCCACTGTGCTTTGATTTCCTTCCTACCATGGCTCAAAGGAGTAGTGCAAACAAGTGGATTTTGGGTACAGTCTCCATTCATATGGAGGAAATGAGCGATAGGAAGGGTTTCGTCTCTTCCGGTATTGGGAGTTGATGTTGCGCTATACTCGATTGGCTATAACAGTAAGTCCCTGACCAGGGCCGTTGATGAGATTTACTAGTAAGTGTTATCAGTAATTTCTCATACCGTTATGAGCCATACATCGGCATGACTTATCAAGTTATTGGGGTCTGACAATACCACCCCTAGACTCGATATGCGACATATCAGGCGAAGAGACCGGACTGTACGGTAAGTGTTACCTATAGGCTTCATAGGAGTTTGGACAATCTTGCTTGTTGATCTTCTAATCGCTCAATACCTGGATAGCCGTTATGTCCAGCTAGTACCGCTGACGGCTTGTGGGTGACTGATGTGATCATCACCTACTGCTGGTGTATTGACGAATCTTTAGAGTCCCACACAGAAGTTTTCTGGTTCAAGCGAAACGAAGTAGGGCACATATGTGATATGTGCGGGGGGCCTGATTAAATACGTGTATATGATATCGTATTCTAATCTGGCAGTTATCTGATATTGCTCAGGTTATATGTGGTATAACCGGATTATCGAATCAAGTGTTGATTTGATAATATGATATACAGATAAATGATATTAGTCGGTTATATATGATATAACCGGATTATTAAATCAAGTGTTGATTTAATAATATGATATATATTATATTTGATATAATTATATCTTAACTAATATTATTAGCTCACTAATTATTATCTTCATAATATATATATTAATATATATATATATATAATGAAGCTTTGCATTATTTTCTATTTTTTAGAAAATGGAAAATTGAGGTGGAAAATGAGGAATGGGGTGAAGCATGGCCATTCTAATTGTTTATTCATTTGGGATTACTATAGAAGCATGGTTGCTATATTATATTGGTTGTTTTTTCATGCTTCAATGAGTGAGCCATTAGTTAAGCCATTCTTCACTTGAGGTTGAGAGTTAGTGATTTTTTTTCTTGAGCTCATGAGATGAGCTCTGCTCTCTTAAACTCTCATTCATTTTGGACTTATGTTTTTCTAGAGCTCCTTCTTGAGTTGCTATCTAGCTCCTCTTCATCTTCTTCTTCCTCTTCATGCCTTCAAGCTTCAACCCCTTACATGTGATGTGAACCATGAAGCTTGAACAAAACTAGTGAGCAAACAAAACCTCTACTTCACCATCCTACACTTGATTAGCAATCAAGTGTAGTGTATTGCCTTCACTAAAGAGTTTAGTAAAGAGATAACTTGGATTGGCGGACTTCGGGTGGATCATCTTCGGCACGAAAATCATCGGAGGAAGCTTGCACCAACTCGAAGTGGAACCTAGTGGAGTCGTGTGGACTACAACCCGGAGCTTTAAAAGAGAAGGACACGGTCATCAAAGGTTGTAGCCTCCTTCCCTTCTTGTAGTTCTTGATATCATCATAGGAAACCCTAATATTCTAGTTAAGATTTTGGTTAGTGTTCGTTAGCACCATGAATTTTTGAATATTGCATGTGTGATGCCTATTTAAACCCCGTCGCGGTGCTAGCGTACACTTTCACTATCGTCAGATAGCAGTTCTCTGATGACATGAGAACATATAGTCTGTCGACCTGAGATCGTCATTTGTCTCATATGAGTTCTCACTGTGCTTTGATTACTACCATATCGCGGCTCTACTGAGTCGTGCAAACAGGTTTTAGTTGGGTACAATCCCGAGCCACATGGAGGCAGTGAGCAATTTTTGGGGATTCGTCTCTCCCGGTATAGGGAGTCGATGTCGCGCTGTGTTCGATTGGCCAACACCATAAGTCTCTGGACAGGGCAGATAAGATTTACTGATAGTTAGATCAGTAGTTTCTCGGATGATCTTGAGCCACACCAGCACGACTTATCGGGTTATTAAGGGTTTGACGTTGACCACCTCCTGGACCCGGTATGCAATAATCTCAGACGAACAGACCGTACTGTACGGAGATTATCATGGACATACTTAGTAGGGGTTCGGATGAGTTTGCTCATCGGCCTTCTTTTCAACAGGTATCTGGGTAACTGTTATGTACAACTAGTGTCACTGACGTGCTTGTGGTTAAACCCACTGTCAGCGTACTGTTGAGTTTTTAGAGTCCCACACAGAGAGTTTATTTGCTTCAGGCGAAACGATGTAGAGGTCGTATGGTTATGCGTGCAGGGTTCCAACCAAATACGTGTACTAGCTACACGGATTTATGTTCAGACAGTTAATACTAGCGGGCTTAGGATTAAGCAGGATTAATAAATTAAGTATTGATTTATTAATCTAGTATTATATTTGATGGATTATTATCTCTTATTTGGTATTAGTATTTTAGTATAAATACGGATATGTATATACGGAATGGTATTCTTGTATTTATACAAGATTGTTTCTAGAAGATAGACACCTTATTTTGGATTTTCTATTTTTGGAAAATAAGGAAATAAGATGGAGGGCTAAGATGGCATATGAGAATGGTAAGAAGCATGGCTATGTATTATTTTATTTCTGTTGGTCATACTATTCAAGTATGGCTATTTTATTTTATTGAAAAATGAAATAATACATATCATTCTTCTTCACATTATTCATTCATTCTAACCATTTGCATTCTCTCTCCTCTTTAGCTCTCCTTCTTCAACCTCATCCCTTATCCTCTCATGAGTTAAGAATCTAAGAAATTAAGAGATAATTAATTCATCATATCACTCTCTACATCTTCTAAATACCCTATATTAGCAAATTAGGTTATTTAGTTGCTTCATTAAAGAAGATTTAGCTTGAACCACAAACTCTCGGATGGATCATTTTTGACACGAGGAGGCAAACGTCCAATCTCAATCCCAACAGACTAGGAGCTAAGGAAAAGGATTTCGAAGACCCGAAGGACATGAAAATATAGGTATAATCACTATCCGAGTAGATTAGATCATATGTTATTTTCGCTAGTTAAGGCTTATGGTAGATCTAGGGAACACGGTTGATGTTGCTTTTTAAGAACTTGTTTTTCATGAATTCTGCCTCTCTACAAACCCTGTAGAGTGTGCAACATCAACTTACACCGTTAATGTGCGGTAACTAGAGAATTTTAGTAAACATTTTTTTGAGCTAGAGAATCTCCGATTGACAGATTAAACAGATCATACGAACTCAATGTGCGGTATGTGATGTGTGTGTTGTGTTTTGAAAACAATGCAAAAAGGCATGTTCATTTCATTTTTTTATTTATTTTGTGAATATTTACAAGAAAAACTTTAAAAATAAAATTTTAGTAAATATTTTTCTATTTTTCTCTTTTTTCTTTTAAAAAGGAGTAGAAGTGAAGCACGCGCAACGCATGCGCACGGCATGCACACGCAGCGCATGCATACGCACGGCGTTCGAGGAGGGCCAAAAGGTTCGTTTTGGAGCCGAAACCTGGGTTTGGAGCTCCATGGGGTATGTTCTTCTCCTCTTTGGCCTAAAGAGGCTCTCTTGATTCTTCAAAATTTAGATTTTAGATATTGAATGGATCAAAGGGGTCTCTTTTCACCCTCACAAGTCTTAGATCTTAGCAAAAATGGAGTTTTAGAGATGGGTCTATAACATTTCGGAAAAAATTTAAATGTTATTTTAGAATTTTAAATAATGATAAAAATGGTGTTATTAAGATTTTGGTATTTATTTGTGAAAGTAGTTACTTGTATAAGGTATTTTTGTGTAAATAAGAGTGGTTGGTATATGTTAGGTTTAGAGTAAATCTTCACACACAACATACCATATTCTACACCCTCATGCCTACACCTCTACCTTACACCTCTCCACCTCCTCTTTTCTCTACATCCTTTTCTCTAATCCTCCTCTTTCTTTTCTTCTCAAAATCATTATGGTTCTTCTCATCTCCCATGACCACCCTTCACAAATTCTTAAGAAATTTTGATGATATCTTCACCTAGATTATTCAAGAGCTCAAGCCAAATTCATACAACCTCATAAAGTCTCAAGTAGACATCTCATAAGCATGTACTTCCTTTGACATCCATCCATATAGATAAAATACCATCCTTTACAAGTTTTCAAGGTGTTAAAGTTTCTGATTTCTTGGGTTGATGTCAGAAAATTTTTTTTTTTGTAATGTTTTTGGTGTTCAAATAAAATTTGGGGTGAACAAGGACCTTTATAAAATATTTAGCATATATAGTTGACCTAGTAGGATCATCAAAAGACACCCACAAAAGGACGAAGCAAAATTATCATGTTCAAGCCGCAAATTGCGGGAAATGGGATTAAATCGCCGGCCAAAATTTAGAATTTGGGTGTGGGTCTTGGTCTGGGTTTGTTTTATGAGATGATTAAACCTCTGGTATACTCTGATGTTCCTAATATTCTCTGAGTCAAAATCTGGGAGTGTTTTAATGTAGTTTTGGTGATGTTTTACGGTTTTTAAACTTGCGTATCCGTATTTACAATTCTGGTTTTGGTTGATTTGATTGAGTTGCGATGCCGGAAGGATAATTCTTTGTTGTTAGCATTCGCCTAGTTTTTGTTAGTCATAGGTTCTAACCTATGGACCCTACGTGATATATCGGTTCCGATATGGTTTGTTATGTACATTGCGATTTTAAATGAATACTAGGTTTTGTTACGGAGACCTCGAAGGCGGCACGGATGCGCAAGGCGATTGTCGAATACGACTAGCACGATCGCAAACTGTGAGTAGATTATATCTACGAGTGGGGAAATTGGGTGGATGGCATATAGCAACCCCGTGAAACATATTGCTTATAATGTCATTGAGTTGTTTAAGATACATGACGCGCATGTTTAGATTTGTTCGATATGTAGTGTATTCCGTTAGTATCATTTAGTAGAATCATTGTAGATACAACTGGTAGAACACAAGCACAAATACTAATGATTTCCATGTTGCACAATCACAGACTCGCATGTTACACTATATATCATTAGTACTTGTTGGAGTTTCTTAGCACGTCTACTAGGGTTTCATGGTGTATCAAGTATACAATTTTAAAAAAATAGTGTGCTAATGAACTCAAACTTAGAATCGAACTAAAGAATTAGGGTTTAACAACTAGTAAGCAAGCATAAACCTAAGTGATTATGGAAAACAACTTTTGTAGACCGGTCATTTACTTCTAAAGCTCCGTGTAGTAGTCCCTTCGCTCCAAGTAGTGAACATCCGAACTCTAGTAAGGTTTCACATGAAGAAATGAACAAGCTTGCTCGAAGTCTTCGAAGCCGAAGATGATCTACGTCGAGGAGACTCAAGCTCATACTACCTCTTCACTAATGGTATATTAGTGAAGCAGACACCCTAAACTAAATGGTTAATAGTAGATGATGATGAAGTAGGGATTTTGCTCACTTTAAATTTATTTTTCTCACAATATTTCTTCACTTCCTCAAAACCTAGAGAGCTTGAGGGAGATCAAGAAGAAGATGAAGATGAGATGAGAATAAAAACTCATGGGGTTAGAAATTCAACCATGGGTGAGTTTATGTCATACACTAACCCATGTAGAGACTTAACCATGACTTAAGGTAATGGTTAGGTTAATAAATATCTTAGGTAAAACAAAACAAGTGGAATAAGTCAATGTTCTACAAGCTTCCACTAAGCTCAACCATGACAAATTCCACTAATTTTGAATTACTTAATAATAAATATAAACCTTTAACATTAACCTAAGTATGGTGTGAGTCTCATACATCCATGTTGCATGTGTAACCAAGCATGACACACTAATATATATCACATATATATTATGTGTGCAAAAAAGAAAACAAAACAATTAACATATATGACATATATATTAAATGTATCATAAGTGAGAAAATGAAATACTTAAGTGAGCTAATATTAATTAATGTAATTTAATATATCAAATATATAATTATACATTAAATTATTAAATCAACACTTGAGTTAATAATCCGGCTATATCTCATATAACCGACTAATATGAAATGTAACAATCCATCGAATCAACACTTGATCCGATAACCCAGCTATATCATATATAACCGACCGATATCACATATCGCGAGAATAGAATGCGGTATCATATACGTGCATTAATCTCGGTCCTGCACATATTACATATGTGCTCCTACTTCGTTTTGCATGAACCAGAAAACCTCTGTTTAGGACTCTAAAGACTCGTCAATACGCCGGCAGTAGGTGATGATCATATCAAACACCCACAAGCCGCAAGCGGTCTGCTAAACGTAACGGCCACCCGGGTATTGAGTGATCAGAAGATCAACAGGCAAGCCTGCTCATACTCCTGCGAATCCAATCAGTAACACTACCGTACAGTCCGGTCTCTTCGTCTGATATGTCGCATATCGAGTCTAGGGGTGGTAAACGTCAGACCCCAGTAACTTGATAAGTCATGCTGATGTGAGGTCCATAACGGTTCGAGAAACTACTGATAACACTTACCGGTAAATCTCAGCAGCCCTGGCCAGGGATTGCCTGTTATGGCCAATCGAGCACAGCGCAACATCAACCCCCAATACCGGGAGAGACGAAACCCCTCCTATCGCTCATTGCCTCCATGTAGTTCGGGACTGTACCCAAAAACCACCGGTTTGCACGTTCTCTTGAACATGGTATGATGGAAATCAAAGCACAGTGGGAATCACACAAGACTCTATGACGATTTCGGGTCTACAGACTAACCTGTACCAGTGTCACCAGAGAACTGCTATCTGACATTAGGTATAATACCATCTAGGAGTTCTCGCCGAGTCATGTTCGGTATACCCATGCTCTAATGAGTACCTGTGCACATTCTCTGATGTCAAACACCAATGGTTGTGGGATCAACCATCGCCCCATACAGGGTCAAAAATCGTACACACTAGTCTACACTGGAATATCGATGCCCCGTCTCGATACTCCCTCGACTAGGAATAATTAAAGGATGTACTTATGGACTACCTTGGCCCCACTAGTATGATCTACATCATAGACCTGGTAGTCAAGTCCACATCCTGAGGGGTTTATCAACATGTAATAGAGAGACGGTATAAAAATACATAAGCGTACATGTTAAGATAAAGTGCAACCAGATAGCATACTATCATGTCGAGCAAGAAAGTCCTCTCTATATATGTCCAAGCATCCACTATAATATATAATCATGTACAACAATGGCCTCTAGGGCATACATATAACTAACAATCTCCCACTTGCACTAAGGCCAACTGTTGTAGTATCTCATACCCAACATCCCGAAGAGTCTCTCAAACTATATCTGGGGTATGGCCTTCGTGAGTGGATCCGCTGTGTTGTTCTTCGTGTCAAATCTCCTGACCTCGATCTCCCGGCGATCAACTATCTCCCGGATCAGGTGATACCATCTAAGAATGTGTCTGGACTTCTGATGGGACCTGGGTTCCTTGGCCAAAGCCACTGCTCCATTGTTATCACAATACAAAGGTATTGGATGCTCAATGGACGGAACCACACCAAGTTCAGTTATGAACTTCTTTATCTAGACAGCCTCCTTGGCGGCATCGTTGGCAGCGATGTATTCAGCCTCCATCGTCGAGTCTGCTACGGTATCTTGCTTGGAACTCTTCCAACATACCGCCCCTCCATTGAGGGTGAAGACAAAGCCCAAGACCGACTTACTGTCGTCCTTAACACTCTGGAAGCTTGAATCGGTAAAGAAATCCACCTGGAGTTCACCGTTGCCATACACCAAGAACATTTCTTTAGTCCTTCTCAAGTACTTAAGAATATTCTTCACAGCTGTCCAGTGATTCTCCCCAGGATCCGATTGATACCTGCTCACTACACTTAGTGAATAAGCTACATCTGGTCTGGTACATAGCATCACATATATGATAGAGCCTACTGCCGAAGCATAGGGTATCCCTTGCATGCGAGCCCTCTCCAAATCAGTCTTGGGAGATATCTCTTTGGAAAGAGTGATTCCAGAAATGGTGGGTAAACCACCACGCTTGGAATCTTCCATACTAAACCTCTTTAGTATGGTGTCAATGTACCTGGATTAGGACAATCCCAATATCCGTTTAGATCTATCTCTATAGATCTTAATCCCCAGAATGCAGGAGGCATCACCCAGATCTTTCATGGAGAATCTGTGTGATAAGAAGAGCTTGACCGAGTGCAGCATAGGAACATCATTTCCTATCAAGAGTATGCCATCCACGTACAATACGAGGAAGACAATCTTACTCTCTGCAAGCTTCTTGTATATACAAGGTTCATCTACGTTGTTGATGAAGTCAAACTCTTTTACTGCAATATCAAAACAGATGTTCCAACTCTGCGATACCTGCTTTAACCCGTAAATTGATTTAAGCAGCTTGCACACATTTCCGCTGCTCCCACTGTCTATGAAGCCCTCTGGCTGAATCATATACACGCTCTCTTCTAAATCACCATTTAGAAAAGCGGTCTTGACGTCCATCTGCCAGATTTCGTAGTCATGGTATGCAGTGATGGCAAGTAGGATCCGGATGGACTTAAGCATAGCCACTGGAGAAAAAGTTTCATCATAATCCACACCTGGTCGTTGACGAAAACCCTTTGCTACAAGTCTAGCTTTGAAAGTCTCAAATTTTCATCTACACCAAATTTCTTCTTGAAGATCCACTTGCTCCCGATGGGTTTTACCCTTTCAGGAGCATCTTCCAAAGTTCATACTTTGTTGGTGTACATGGATTCCATCTCAGATCGCATAGCATCCAGCCATTTCACAGAGTCACCACTCGTGATGGCCTGCTCGAAGCTAGTAGGGTCATCATCTTCCATGATGCAATCCTCGCTCCCACCGTCTATGAGAAACCCAGAATATCTCTCAGGAAGATGAGGAACCCTAGTAGATCGGCGGAGAGGCTGAGGTTTGTTGGGAACTATCGAATTCTCTGGTTCTACTAAATCATCAGTTGTAGTTTGTGTAGCTGGAACTTCTTCAAGTTCTACCTCATCGCCACTAATTTCTTTTGCAAGAAATTCCTTTTCTAAAAAGGTGGCATTGCGAGAAACAAACATCTTTTGTTCCTTGGTGTAGTAGAAGATATACCCTCGCGAATGTTTGGGATATCCAACAAACTTGCACAGAACTGACCTTGCCTCGAGTTTATCCAAATTTTGCTTTTTAATATAGGCCAGACAACCCCACATCTTAATAAAATTAAGATATGGTCTCTTCCCCTCCCATATCTCATATGGAGTGGTAGGCACTGATTTAGTCGGAACCCTATTCAATAGGTATGCAGCCGTCTCAAGCGCATAACCCCAAAAGGAGATAGGTAACTCAGCAGTACTCATTATAGAGCGCACCATATCTAATAGGGTGTGATTCCTCCGCTCCGATACACCGTTGTGCTGTGGTGTATACGGAGAAGTAAGCTGAGAGAGAATCCCATTCTCTTTTAAATAGTCCAGGAACTCCGTGCTTAAGTATTCTCATCCCCGATCAGATCGAAGGATTTTAATACTTTTTCCCGTTTGGTTCTCTACTTCACTTTTATATTCCTTGAATTTCTCAAAAGCTTCAGACTTGTGTTTCAACAGGAACACATGTCCGAATCTTGAGAGATCGTCGGTGAATGTAATGAAGTACGAGAAACCATTCCTGGCATGTGTAGACATAGGACCGCATACATCACTATGTATCAGTCCCAAGAGTTCAGTAGCTCTTTCTCCGTGTCCAGTAAACGGAGTTTTGGTCATTTTACCTTTGAGACATGACTGGCAAGTTTCATAAAATGAAAGTTCAAACGGATTTAAATATCCATCCTTATGTAACTTAGCTAGCCGTGTCGTATTGATATGACCTAGTCTACAATGCCACAAGAAAGATTCGTTCATTTCTGAACTTTTCCTCTTGTGTATGTTCTGTACATTAAGAACTGTATTCTGATTCAGAACGTATAATCCGTTACATAGCGCACCAGACCCAATCAACACTTGATTTAGGAAAATGTTCATAACATTTTTCTCTACTAGAAAGTTATATCCTTCTTTATCTAATAAAGAAATTGATATTAAATTGCACATCATAGATGGTACGGAGTAACAGTCGTTCAAGATCAGTGTATTACCGTTTGGCAATACAAGGTGATATTCAGCAATTGCTTTGGCTGCAACAGTTGCACCATTCCCAACTTTTATGGAATGTTCGCCTTTTTCCAGTTCTCTACCTCTTCTAAGCCCTTATAATATATTACATATATGGGATCCTGATCCGGTATCTAATACCCAGGGCGTAGATTGTACTGAGAAACAGTTCTTGGTAACGAACACACCCGAAGAAGACGCATCGATATGCTCATTCCTTATTTGGGTGGCATGGAAATCCTGATATTCCCCTATTTCCTGCTCAGTCTTATAACAGTTATAAGGAAGAACGGAACCAACGTCCCACAGCTCAGTATAATAAGCAGGTTCGGTCAAAACATCCATATTATTATCTTGATTAAGGCATGGCATGGTCGCTACCAGGAGAGAGAGCGTGCCCTCTTGTAAAATCGGATTGGTTATTATTTTATCTAATCAGGATGGCTCCCACTATTTTTATCAAATCTTCCTTCAAACCCTAAAAGGTAAGACTAGCCGGGATTAATTACACCCTACAAGTTCGCCGATCTTTCGGCCAGGCCAGTGTCGGTATTTTGAGGGAGGTTCCCCGTGCTTTCGTACGGACCTAATTAAAATAAACCTCATTTTCCCAGGGGCGTAACCCCGTTAACACCTTTCTAGACACCTACTTGATCGGCTAATTTTAATGTGTAAAACTCTCCCAGGAGTAACACTAACTCACAGTGGGTATCAGGATCCAACTATCACATAGAAGGTATACAATCTCATTGCAAATTTCAACTCTTGAAATTCCCGATGAAGGTTTTTACCCCTTGTACTTATGACCTTGGCTATGGTCAACATATCACAAGTCCTAGTCAAGTTCTACCCGTCATTTCGTGATTAATTAGACCCACCCACATGATCCTTGGCTATAGTCAACATAATCACATGAATGTCCTAACTAATCGCATCATATGCTGTATAGGAAGACATCACTTAGCTACCGTACACTACGCCTTGACTATGGTCAACATACGCAGCACGAATACTAAGTACTCTACTTCCTAAAATGACGAAGGGTTGCGGATGGTTTTTAAGAAAACCTTTAACACTTTGAACTTGAAATCGTTGTAGAATCGAATGGGTTTAAAAGGAGTGGCTTAAGCCTCCGTATTTTGAAACTTGCTTTTCCATAAAAAAAAATGCCGAGTGCGTTTTAAATTCAATACTGCAACATCTTTTAGGTTTATTTTCTATCATTAATCTCATTAATGAATTCCCATCAATTTATGCTTCCCAAGCATCATTAGAAGAAACGAAAACAACAATATATTTATTATATATCATATATATAATATAAGCATTCGTCTCAGAACATCAAGTGATCACATCACAGAATATCAGCAGCAGAAGAACATATATGAAATATTGGATATACTAGGAATTCCGTGTTTTAAATTAAGCCAGTATAAAACACGGATTCCACGGTCGTGATGAATAGCCAAACCTACATCCCTAGACCCCTACGAGAGCGGCAAGTAACCCTGCCAATTCTGGGGTTAGGAGACCCGGTCTCGACTCCTCGAGATGGTCTCCCACTGGACCCTAGAACCCGGTTACTTGTGCTCCCTACCTTGAGTCTATCCTAATATGGAAAAATAAATAATATACATCAACGGTGACATCATCCTCAACCCGGAAGTGCCCCAATAAAAGAATATTATATATAATGAAAATTACATGAATGAAAAGAAAAACTCTTATCTCACATAAAACCCTCAGCCATTCTTTCACGACGATCCAATATATCATATCACAGCAACACATAACAACACATGTCATCAACGTAAGTAAATATACGTATCCCAATTGTCGTTGTCGTATAGCAACAAAACCAGCGATACACCACATATTACACTTACGGTCACGGAATAGAAATGTGAACTACAATAATTAGAATCCGCAATCATCCTTAGACATCATAAACCCGAAATATCACATATTTCGGATTTCATGCCTAACACGGTAAATTCCTTCGACATCATAAACCCGACACATCACATATTCCGAATTTCATGCCTAACAATATAAACCCCGCATTTTAGTCTCGTCTTGAAAACACTTTTCAATAATTAGTCGGGTAATTCAACAGGATTCCCGACAACATGATCGAATGCGCGTCAGAAATATTAGTAGATGGCCGCACCCCCGATGTCGTCGACGAAGTGCACTTAAGCGGAACACCGTGGCCGCGAGCACCCGAACGGATACTTTTGGCAACGGGGTTCTCCTATACTCACTTTTTCAGGGCGTTGGGGCGTGGCTATCTAGTAATGTTACCCGGCGAGCATCCGCGTACGCTACGCGATTGCGACGAAATTTTGATCCAAATCGAAACTTCATGGCGAACGATGATTCGAGACTAAATTGCTAGATTTATAAGATATAATCCAGTTTTCACAAAACTTATAATTGTGGATTCCAAATATTATATCACAAATCACATATAGCTAGGCGACGTTAAACATTTCGATCGAATCAGCGAATTCCCAAAATTCCCAGAAAACTCAACACTTGAGCACAGTTAAAAATACCCAGAACATGCCACAGTACCTATGGACCAACCGTTGAAGTGCCAACCCAAGCCTCATACTTGGCGCCGCGGAACCGCCGCAAATACCACTATTTGGCCGTGGTTCCGCGGTCAAGTGATCGAGTTAGGGTTTCGTTCTTCAAGAGGGTCCATAGAATTACCTGCACGATTTTTTGAATATTTTTAATCTCAAAATTTCCAACGTTTTGGAAAAATTTCCAGAGACCATGGGAAAATAGGGTTTTCGGTGTTCGTTTGGACTTCTAACTTCGCCTAGACGACGCCTAATGCTCTAGCTTGTCTCTGATACCATGTTGGAGTTTCTTAGCACATCTACTAGGGTTTCATGGTGTATCAAGTAGACAATTTTAAAAAAATAGTGTGCTAATGAACTCAAACTTAGAATCGAACTAGAGAATTAGGGTTTAACAACAAGTAAGCAAGCATAAACCTAAGTGATTATGGAATACAACCTTTGTAGACCGGTCCTTCACTTCTAAAGCTCCGTGTAGTAGTCCTTTCGCTCCAAGTAGTGAACATCCGAACTCTAGTAAGGTTTCACATGAAGAAATGAACAAGCTTGCTCGAAGTCTTCGAGACCGAAGATGATCTACGTCGAGTTGACTCAAGCCCATGCTACCTAATTTCACTAATTGTGAAATTAGTGAAGCAAACACCATAAACTAAATGGCAAGTAGTAAAGGATGATGAAGTAGGAAATGAGCTCACTTCAGATTTATTTTTCTCACAATATTTCTTCACTTCCTCAAAACCTAGAGAGCTTGAGGGAGATCAAGAAGAAGATGAAGATGAGATGAGAATAAAAACTCATGAGGTTAGAAATGCAACCATGGGTGAGTTTGTCATACACTAACCCATGTAGAGACTTAACCATGGCTTAAGGTAATGGTTAGGTTAATAAATATCTTAGGTAAAACAAAAAATGTGGAATAAGTCAATGTTCTACAAGCTTCCACTAAGCTCAACCATGACAAATTCCACTAATTTTGAATTACTTAATAATAAATATAAACTTTTAACATTAACCTAAGCATGGTGTGAGTCTCATACATCCATGTTTCATGTGTAACCAAGCATGACACACTAATATATATCACATATATATTATGTGTGCAAAAAAGAAAACAATACAATTAACATATATCACATATATATTAAATGTATCATAAGTGAGAAAAAGAAATGCTTAAGTGAGCTAATATTAGTTAATGTAATTTAATATATCAAATATATAATTATACATTAAATTATTAAATCAACACTTAATTTAATAATCCGGCTATATCTCATATAACCGACTAATATGAAATCTAACAATCCATCGAATCAACACTTGATCCGATAACCCGGTTACATCACATATAACCGACCGATATCACATATCGCGAGAATAGAATGCGGTATCACATACACGCATTAATCTCGGTCCCGCACATATCACACATGTGCTCCTACTTCGTTTTGCATGAACCAGGAAATCTCTGTGTAGGACTCTAAAGACTCGTCAATACGCCGGCAGCAGGTGATGATCATATCAAACACCCACAAGCCGCAAGCGGTCTGCTAAACGTAACGGCCACCCGGGTATTGATCGATCATAAGATCAACAAGCAAGCCTGATCATACTCCTGCGAATCCAATCAGTAACACTACCGTACAGTCCGGTCTCTTCGTCTGATATGTCGCATATCGAGTCTAGGGGTAGTAAACGTCAGACCCCAGTAACTTGATAAGTCATGCTGATGTGAGGTCCATAATGGTTCGAGAAACTACTGATAACACTTACCAGTAAATCTCAGCAGCCCTGGCCAGGGATTTCCTGTTATGACCAATCGAACACAGCACAACATCAACCCCCAATACCGGGAGAGACGAAACCCCTCCTATCGCTCATTGCCACCATGTGATTCGGGACTGTACCCAAAAGCCACCGATTTGCACGTTTTCTTGAACGTGGTATGATGGAAATCAAAGCACAGTGGGAATCACACAAGACTCTATGACGATCTCGGGTCTACAGACTAACATGTACCAGTGTCACCAGAGAACTGCTATCTGACGTTAGGTATAATACCATCTAGGAGTTCTCGAAGAGTCCTGTTCGGTGTACCCATTCTCTAATGAGCACCTATGCACATTCTCTGATGTCAAACACCAATGGTTGTGGGATCAACCATCGCCCCATACAGGGTCAAAAATCGTACACACTAGTCTACACTGGAATATCGATGTCCCGTCTCGATACTCCCTCGATTAGGAACAATTAAAGGATGTACTTGTGGACTACCCTGGCCCTACTAGTATGATCTACATCATAGTCCTGATAGTCAAGTCCACATCCTAAGGGCTTTATCAACATATAACAGAGAGACAGTATAAAAATACATAAGCGTACATGTTAAGATAAAGTGCAACCAGATAGCATACTATTATGTCGAGCAAGAAAGTCCTCTCTATATATGTCCAAGGATCCACTATAATATGCAATCATGTACAACAATGACCTCTAGGGCATACATATAACTAACAGTACTGCCATACCACGTAGAACCCTACTTATATATCATAGTAGAATTGACTTAATAGTAGAATTATGCTATTATACGAGTTATATTGGGTGCGCGTACGAAACTAGATGTTCGTACTTATTGTTTGGCGAGTATGCGACTGAAGGTCTGTAATGGTCGCCGTGTGTGTATACGTGACAGGAGTTGTCCGTACCGATCGTTGTGTGTATGCGTTGACGGGATATTCGCATCGGTCGCTGTGTGCGTATGTAGACTTAAGATCCGTACGAATTGCGAGGTGTGCGTAGACTTGAGGTCCGCACTACTATTGTTGTGTGTTGAGAATGTAAATTAGATATCTGTACCAATCATTATTATTATACAATGATGTATCTAGTGGTCATCGTACTGTTGGGGTAAAAAATTACACCCCAAGGTCAAGGTCAATAAGTCAAAATCAAGGCCCGAAAAGTGGGCTTATGCCCAAGTCGAGCCCGAACATGAGGAGACCCTCCATGCTAAGATGAAAATTATGTAATAAATACTTTTGATGTAATTTTTATGAATAAATGTAAAGAAAATGGGCATAAAGCCAAATTTTTGTAAAGCCCATGGCTCATGTGCAAAAGAAATGAGCATATGAGGCATGAGATGGACAAAATGCCATTTTGTAAAGCCCAAGGGGCTATGTGTAAACTTGTAAGCCTATAAAAGGCAACATGATAATGAAATGAAGAACAATAATTGATTCCCCTAAAAAATTAGGGTTTCTGTGCCTCCTTCTCCTTCCTCAAGGTTTTAAACCTTCTTCTCTTTTCTGAATTAAATTAAGAGTTTAACTCTTCATTTTCCAAAAAGAAATAGTTTTTCACCATAAAACCCATGAAGGGGAGCTTAGATCTTCCATCAAATCTCTAAAAGGGGAGATTTTTTAGTCCCACCCTCTTTTTTCCAAGATCCAAGCAACAGAGAGGAGGAAGAAGGAGACCCATCTCCAAAAATCCCACTTTGGGGAAGATCCGAGACATAGGAGAGGATCTAGGGCTCAAGGAAGAAGAAATGGGTCCCCTTTGATAATTTCCGAAGATTTTTGGGAGTTCAACTCCATTTGTCAAAATATTTAGGAGTTTAACTCCATAAATAAAATTCTTTTGAGAGTTTAACTCCACTCAAAATCCTTTTGGGAGTTTAACTCCATAAAGATAAAAATCCTCCCTTTTTCTGGGAGTTTCCAAAGTCCCTCAGAGTTTAACTCGTAATCCCGGGGCTAAGTCTCCCCTTTTTTTCCTGCAGGCGCCTAGTGTCCACGTGTCGGGCGCGTGAACCGCTGATGCCCAGCGCCCACGCTCCTCGCACATGGCCCGCGGACGTCCAGCGCCCAAACGCTATGCATGCGTCCTTAGGACGCTTATCGCCCCTCTTTTCCTATGCACTCCACATTAAAAATACCTCCTCGGTTAGAAAAAATTTCTAACGGGGCACTACCCCACACCCCGTAAGGGGGCTGCTAACCCCCTTAACCCCTAGCCCGCTATCCGGCTAGGCGGGACCCCCGTAAACTCTGTGTGGCCCCCGATACATCCAAGTCCCCTCAAGACACATACGCATACTGCACATTGAGTTCGCATGATTAGTTGATCCGTCAATCGTAGGTTCTTTCGCTTCAAAGGCGAGGGGTAATTAACGGCAGCTGTCGGAGTTTCGCATCCTCACAATCAATAAGCTCCGGCCTACCCTACGCGTGGGGAATCTGTATGCGCTTGACAAGCGCGGGCATTCCCATCTCAATGGGGTGACGAAAAACACCCTACACGTACGAGGTGAGATTTTCGTACTGGATGACATGATGATGAGGATTTTTCGAATACGACTTTATTAAGTTTTACTCGCGGGGTTTTATTTTATCCTGATGAGGAGATTATGATAGTCGGATTGTAACCCCTAATTTCACAACAAATATTCATTTCATATTTTCAAAAGAGATAATAAGGACATACTGTTGGATTTGAAAAGGGGCATTTATATATTTTAAAACACTGCAGCCTCCTTATTTTAAAACCAACGTTTCGTTATACTTTACAAAATGTATATATATGGGGTTACTTACAATATATATTCAATTACTGTTCGTTTACATTATGCTTGTCGTACATATTATTCGCTTATGCGTTATTCATTCTATCTGATATGCTACGCTTACATTATCATTCGTGTTTCTATTATTATATACGTCGATGTTGTTATGTAGTACCTATCTGTGTTATGATTACTTCTTGCAGGCAAAAAGGGATACGAGGATATAATGTGATATGATATCAATCCTAAGAGATTGAATGTATATATATATATATATATATATATGGAAGGAAAGAATATGAGAAAGAGGATTATGATTCGGACACGGTGGATATGGCCGGAGATCCAGGAGATATTTATATTTGTGATCAATCCATAAGGGATTGAGGGTAGTTAATACGGGATATCTCTATAGATATATTTGTGATCAATCCATGAGGGATTGTGGGTACTTGACACAGGATGTCTCTACGGATTTATGTGAGGGATCGATATCGATGCCCTGTACAGAGATGGATATATTATATTATGTGTGTGTGTGTGTGGGTGGGTGGGTGGGTGTGAGGGGTCGAGATAGATACCCTGCACTGATGTGATATATTGTGTTGTATATATAGTAGCCGGACAGGACTGGTCCACGAGACAGTACCTGACTAGTATTTTCATATATCAATGTATACTGAAGTGAGTTTATAAAGAGTTATGGACTCATATTTTCCACGTGCCTATAATCAGCACAGAAACTTTCAAAAGAAAACCCCTTCTACATCATTTTCAAATAAACAGAGCGGAACATATATTTAAATGAAACGCCTATTTTCTTTTTACATTAACGTCCGCCACTAGTGTCATGACATAGACATCATATGGCTATTTTGAAAAGCTCTAACATACATCTTTCGGCTACTTTTATTGGATTGAATATGCATGTGTGCTATATGTCACGTCCCGCTTCACGGTGTACGGCGAAGGGGACACGACGAGGCCGCTACGTATATACTCAGAAGTACATACGCTAAGCGTATCTAAGAAATATAAATATAAATGCACAAGAGACAAGATGTAATGAAACAACAACTTTATTTATTCACATTCTTTTTGTACAATGCATGGAAAAGTAAATACAACTGAATAAAAGCAATGCCTAAACAGTGGCATAACAGAAATGTAGAGCACTGAAAGGAAATGTGTACAATGAAACTAAAGCTCTGGGTCTTCAGCAAACCGGTCCAAGTCTTCAGCGCTGGGCTCGATCTCTGGAAGATCCGAATCACCTGACGACATTCAAAGAAGAAGAAAGAGAATGTCGTCAGCGAACAAATCGCTCGGTAAGTCCCAAAGATAAGGAAGAAGTAGAATAGACAGAAAGAGAGAGAGTGTAGCTTTTAGAGTTGTATTTATATAGTTATACTGTTGTATTTAGTATTAATGCTGTTGTTAACGTAAGTTCAAGGGTGAATGGCAACCAATCTCAAGAGTGCTCTCAAACCCAACAGGCTGTAATCCAGGGGTAGGGAACCACGGGCCCGAATCAAATGTCAGTAACGGGACTTCGACCGTCGTCGAAGTATTCCAAACTCAACAGGCTGTAATCCAGGAGCATGGAAATACGGGCCCTCATGATAGCTTGCTTGTGTTAGTAGACATGGATTCATGATCTAGGGGGACTCTTGAGATTCTGTTGGATTCACGAATGAACTACCCTAATACCCCGTGTATTTATTGTATTGATAGTAATGATTGTATTACAACTTGTATTGTCTTGTAATATAGATTGTATAATTGGATGGCTTACCGAAACCATGATATCAGTAAAATGGATGTAACTGGAGAATCATGTAAATGGATGTAACTGGAGAATCTTTGATGTATATCCATGGTTCGGTTCGGTCAATATAGATTGAATAGATTGAATATATGGATTCATGGATTCATGTTGAATTGTAGATTGTACTTGAATCATATTCAAGTCAGATTATTAATGAAACTCAGTCTGAGTCAGAACAATTAGAAAAGAAATTAAAGTCCTGATTGTTTTGATGCTATCGGTAACCACTGCACATGGGCGGCAGAATTTGTGTCTTTTTCAAAGACGATTACCGTATTGATAACACCGTTGTTAAGTTGTCTACCTTAGATAGGCAAGCACCCATATCTCCAGCTCCCTGAGGCTCAAGAGACTGGTCCCACTTAAACCTATATTTACTAGGGTCCTTAGGATAATTTATAGAACTTGAGGGGGTTTTATGTAAAAATACTTTTTGTATAACTTTCAAAATACACCCCAAGTGTTTAATTATCATCTTTAGAGTTGTAATAAATGTAGATTTTATATATGTGATGTTTATAGTGAAATTAACCTAATTTCATAATATAGGGTATTAAATTGTAATATTGTACTTAGTATGAAATTCATGGTATTTTAATGTAAAGTGACTCTTGTGATTTTAGAAAAAATTGGAATATTTATATTATCATCAAATAGATATTTTAAATTTACATATATATATTTATATAAAATAATTTTTAATATATATTATATTTCTAGAATCTCATTTTCTTAAGATTTTGTATTTTGTAAATCTTTCGAGACCGAATGCCCCTTGCGGGGGTCTGCATCTCACACTACTCAGCCCAGGAATGTGCGATAATCCGCGCCATCCCAGTCGGATTCCCCAAAATGGGTTGTAGCGGCGCTTTGCAAAGATTTATTTAAAAATACTAAATCTTGTAAAAATGGTTTTATTAGTAAAGGGTATTTATATGCAAAGGTTCGTTTCACGTATTCTATGTTCCCAAAAAAGTATTGTGCTATATTTCATATGAGTGTTGTGAGGAGGTAGGTCATTACATCGTGATCTAACTTAAAGGTATAGCAAGATTGTGATGATTTAATGTCAAAATGAAACTACATGGTATTTTACTGAAAAAGAGCGATAAAAGTTATAAAATGATATAGATTGTCATGAAACTTGTGCAACATGTTTGTTAATAATTAATAGTCAACATGTAATGGTTTAATAGGGTTGTGTTTAATAAAAGTGGGATTTTTAGAAAGAAACCGAATCGGAAATCGGTTTGACTCCGATTCCGTCGGGTTTTATTAAAAGATGTTTTAGAGTAGCAAAGGAAAGAGGGGGGTGGAACTTACTGGCTTAGATGTTAGGGATGAGGAAGAGGAAGTGAACGTAAGTTCTGGTGCGTCGTTTCATCGCCGGGAGCTCCTAGGGTCGTCGTTTCATCGCCGGGAGCTCCTAGGGTCGTCGTCGGAAAATCGCCGAAGCTTCGCCCCTTTGCTAACTTAAATTGCACACAATTTCACTAGAGTTTTCTTGAGAGTTTTGATCATAATTTTGGAGTGAGGGGGGTGTGTCTAGGGGTTGTATTTATAGGGTAAGGGTAGGGTTAGGGTAGGTGAAAGGGTGGAATGAAAAAATGTGATAAAATGTGATAAAATGTATTAAAAGTTGAGTAATTAGGGTTTTAAAAGAGTTCTGTTACTGGTCTAGGAATTTAAACTATGCAGGTGTGCAGGGGATCCCAAAAGTCACAACTTTCATGTTGATGACTCGGCGGTCCGGCCGAGTTCGGCCGGCGGCGGCGACCCGAGTCGACCGATTCGGCCGAGTCAAGCGGTCGGAAGGTCCCCCGTCGGTTGGTTATCTCACTGGTGCAGTTAGTTTACAGGGTGTAGTGGGGTTTTTGTGAGATATGCACATGTAAACCCTTGGTATTCTAAAAATTCAAAATAAAACAATATTAAAAATAATGTAGGGTGTAGGATTGAACTCTGGTGACTTGGTTCAGCAGTGTAAAGTCTTACCAATGAGCTACAGGCTCTTGCTTGCTATTAAAAAGCAAAACAAACTTATAAATTGTGCTCAGGCAAAAATACCCCTTTCTGTAACTTTGAAAAAAATTGTACAGAAAGTTGTACAGAAAGTTTGGTTGTTACACTATATGTATTATACCTTTGATTCTATTTCGGCTTAGTCGTGTGCTATAAATATTGCACCACGACTACGGTGATCGTGATTTGACACCGGTATATTTAGTACGCAGTGAGTTACCGTTTATTGATGATAGATCATCATTAGTATTGCGTTTATTTCCGTGACTCATATGCTTTCGGATACTTATGGTTATGCTATGCCTATACCGGATTTGATGTTGTTTAGTCGAGATTGACATGATGACCACACACAGATTCAAATATAGGATAGCGGCATACGAGTTGTACATGAGGGCTTTTCATCACATATTTCTTTGCTCGACTCTAGTTTCGATGCATGCCTTTTTACCTTGCTTGATGTACACATTTATATTGTTTAGATATTTCACCGCTTATCCTTATGGTTTTTAACTCGTTATATAATACTATTCACGAGTTGGCAACTCACCCCCGTTGTGCCGTAGTTTTGTGCAGAGTTGACCGCTTGTATCAGTAGCAGCTAGTTTGGGCACATATTTTGTTTTGTGGGCGTAGTTGCGCTTGTATATGAGTGGTGGGTTATATTCTTTTGTATCGGCATTTGCCTTGTACCTATTGTATTTAGAAGTACTCCATCAAAGACCAAGTCTGGTTATTGTCGAGATCTTAGTGCTTGTTGTGACTTGATGTATATTTATTCTATTTACTTTCCGTATTTGATCTTTCGCCGAGGCGTCGTGTGTGTGTGTATTGTGTGGTTGTTGATCTGCCGTTGGGCGTTGATTTTGCTCCCGTGTTTGTGATGCTTTATTATTATGTTATTGTATCTATTTTTATCAAAATTTACAAAGAAGGTATTGTCCGATTTTTAAACAATAACAATGATTTCAAGCCAAACTTGATTTTCAATTAGTAAATTCCTTTTCAAAACTTTACCTCCGCTATTTCTTGTAAAATGGTTTAAATTCCTGGTTTTTGGCTTACTTGAGTTAATGTGGGGTCCTATGGACTGCACGTGATTCAAATGCCGGTCACGTGCTAAATTCCGGGACGTGACAGGTCATTCTTTTTCTTCCTCTATCAGATTGAATCTTGAGGAGAAAGAAGAAAAAGGGTAAAAATCTCCCCCTTTTGGGATTTAATGGAGTTATTACTCTCTTTTCAATGGGTTTATGACCAAAATCTAATTAGTTTTAAAAAATGAGAGCTTAAGCTCTTAATTTAATTTAAAAGATAAGAAGATGAAGAACTTGAAAAGAGAGAGAAGATGGAGTCACAAATCCTAATTTTTGTGTGGGGTTAATTATTCTTATCTCTTCATAATGTTTGTCTTTTATAGACTACATTTTTTACACATAGCTTCTTGGGCTTTACAAAATGGCCCATTTGCCCATCACATGCACATGTGTTTTACATAATTTTGGTTTTTTGCCCATTTAATTTACAATTTAACATTTATTTGCATTTAAAAACTATTTATTACATATTTCTCTTTTGTCTTACATTCTTCCTCAACGGTTGGCCGGTTTCGCTTAGGCTTGAAGTGGTTTGGGCGTGAGCCCGGTTGTTTGGGGTCGGATCCGGGTTAGTCGGACCCGGGTCCACACGGTCGTTGATTTTGACTCGTTGACTTTGACTTTGACTTTTTAATTTTTAATTTGAATTTTTTATTTTGGCAATATGATGTAATTTTTTATCCCGACACATCATTCAGAATAGGTCTTGGTTGAAATTAAAATTAATCTATTAAAATATATTGGGCTTAGGACCAATTTACTATATGGGTCCAAAGTTCCGGTTGTTTAAAAAATTCTCCGTATGACACAAAACTTTCAAGAATCCATATTTATTTGAATAAATGCGTGTTATTCATGAGGAGCAAAACATTTTACAACTTAAAATGATTCTATATTTTAATATATATGAGCTTAAAATGATGCCGAATCATTACAAAAGCGAACATTCAATATCTAAATTGACAAATATGTTATAAACCACTCTCGAGACCAAAAATCACGTTCCCAAACTATTTTGATTTCATTCACTATGCCACATTCAAATTCGCCGCGTTAAACATTATTTCGGGACTTAATTAGATCATCATTCGGACATATGGCAATTTTGATTGTAACAAATCAGGGCCTCAATGGTAACCCCGAAGACATGCTATATGTGAGGACCACAAGATCCGTAATATGATTAATGATAATTATTTTCAAGAGCAAAATTGTTGGGGTTCAAATCTTGTTTGCAATATGTGTTATTGATAAAAAAAAAAGAGAAAGTACTTAAATAAAGTCAGGAGCAGATGCATAAATTTTGGTTACTGGGGTAAAATAAAGACAATGCCTTGTTAAAAATCATTATACAATTTTAAAAAAGAACAAATTTTAAAATACATTCAATTTTTTTTAATATTATAAAGACATTTTGTAAACACAAGCTACATTTAAAGAATAATTTAGTAAGCAACAGAAATATTTTATATTATAAAGGCATTTTGAAACACATTGTCACAAAAATAAAATATAAAATTAAATTTACTAAGCCATAAAAATAAAGCACGAAGTTAAATTTAATTAGCAATGGAATTTGAACCCAACATTTTCTCCATGGAAGTAAACTAACCTATCATCTAGGCTAAGACTTCACTATCGATTCATTTTAGTGCGCGCGCATATATATATATATATAGAGAGAGAGAGAGAGAGAATAATGGAGGGAATTTCCTCCTATGGCGTCGAAAAAGTACCCCTTCCTCATTTTTTCCGATGATCGGCACACATCATCTTCATCGTTATCATCTAAGATGTGGGTACACCAAATTTCATGCGATTTTACAACCTTTTCACCGTTGATTTAGTCGGTTCAAAATTAACGGTTTACCGACAACATAACTTTTTGCATGCTAAATCAACGATGAAAAGTTGTAGAATCGTATGAAATTTGGTGTACCCACATCTTAGATGATAACAATGAAGATGATGGATGCCGATCGCCGGAAAAAATTAGGTAGGACGTATTTTTTCGACGCCGTAGGAGGAAATTCCCTTCTATGGCCTCTTCCCTCCATTAACCTCATATATATATATATATATATATATATATATATATATATATATGAAAATAATGGAGAAAAAAGGTACTAGGAGGCTTTTCCATCAGGTGGCATCAAAAAACTACACCCAAGCGCAAGAATTGTGATGGAGGTCATTTTCGGGTCTCCTTCAGATATTGTCTTCCGTCGATCTCCTGATGAATTTTGGAGGTGATCTCCTGTTGCGTGTGGATCTCAATGGGTTTTGAGGAGATTGGTGATTTGAGGAGTTTAGCACCAGTATCTGCAAAGAAGTCCCGGGGTGGTTTGGTACCACCGAGGACCCTCCAACGATCAAGTTAGCACTAGATCCAAGCAGAATAACGGCTAAGTGGAGTAAAAAATGGCTTACATGACCCCTCTGTGATGGGGGTTTATATAGTGGCGGCAGCACGCAGCAGCAGGCGCGGGAATCTCGCCGGCAGTTACGCTCCCGACGTCACGCCCGCGTAAAGAGCGGATCACCCATTAATGGGGATCGTGATGGCATGGAACGTGGGACGTTGCTGGCGGAGAATCTGCACGTGGCGAGATTTACGGAGCGGCGGTTATGCCTGTGAGTGGTTGAGTTGGTCGGTCGGAGGGACTGAGGAAGATGGCCTCGGTTGGGGAGCTCGGAGACGAGCAGGAGGCCCAAGGAGTCCTGGTCCTGTGGCAGCTCGGGGCAAGCTGAGGGGCCGAGGAGGCCAATTTGCAGGGGGCTCCGAGGAGGGTCAGCTCGTGCTTGCGGGTCGGGTACAGGGGTGGCCTGGTCGGCCCATGTGGGCCCTTTCTTCTGAGTTCTGGGACACGTCATCTGCCACGTGTCCTGATCTTGGAGATCGCCAATATTGAGCATCATCATTAGCCCCCCACTCTTGTCCCGACCAGCTAGCTGGTCGGGTCAGGAGTGGAATGCCGGGCCGCCCGGGGTAAGCTCCCTCCTAAGGTTTGGTCGGAACGCATCCTTGGGCTGTCGACTGTCTTTTCTGCCAGCGAATCAGGGTGAGATCTCTGCATTTAAAGAAGGTGCGCCAGTTCGTGCATCCTTCCACTGAGGCGACGACCCACGTGTCAAGCGTCGGTTGGCCGACGAGACGCGTGCAGACCTGCGGCGTCTGATGGGGTGCGGTCCAGTGCGGGAACTACAAGTGGAGCAATCGGGGCCGTTGGACACGAGGAGGCGTTTTGGTGGGAGATGAAGGGCGCCGTTGGATGAAGTCGTTTGCGGTGATAAATAGGGGTGGGACCCGCCCCAGGGCCCCTACTCCTTCATATTTCCCTATTCTAAGTCTTGGTTGCTCGGCGCTCGTCTTCTTTCTTCCGCTTTCGTTTTCCGAGGATCCCTCTTCTCAAGGTTAGATATCTTCTTTCGTAAACTCTGTAGATGTCGCAGGAGTAGGTTTTAGGGACCCTTTAGTTGAGTCTGAGTCCTCCCGGGGAGCAGGGGTCGGGCCCTCTTCCCGGGATCGTGCGGCGGGGGTAGCCCCCAGGAAGGAGGCGGTAGATGCTGCCCCCGGTGCCTCGTGTTGGGTGAGACATGAGGACGAGCTTGCAAATGCTCGGGCTCGCTTCCACATCCCCTCACGTTATACGTTTCGTCTGGCCAAGGAAGGAGAGAGGGAAGACCAAGTACGGGGTAGGGAGATTGCCCTGTACTTGGAAGCTTTTTGGGGTGGAATGCGCCTGCCTTTCTCTCCCGATATTGTCGAAGCGTTGAACTTCTTCGGGTTAGCCCCTGTCCAGTTAGTGCCGAACTCGTGGAGGATTCTCCTCGGGTTCCTGATCCGCCTGAAGTTACAGGCGATTCCCTTCAGCCTCTCCCTCCTTGATTCTTCCCTCGTCTTCAAAAATCATCCCGGTGGTCGAGCGGGCGACCCGAGGTGGGTCTATCTCTCTTTTAGAAAGTGACAGGGGGACGCCGCCGGGACAGGGGTTGTGGCCCTGCCTTCTTCCATTCACGACTGGAAGAAGTTCTTCTTCGTTTCCCCTCCCGAGGGCGAGGACTGGCCCGTGCCTACAAAGTGGTCGAGGGAGAAATGCTTGCCGGGGAACCAGTCCAATGACCCCGCCGCGGTGAGAGTGGCGTCGTGGGAGCCCATCCCCCGATTCGACGTGCTGCTGTCTGAGAGGGTCCTGAGTTGGGCCGGGCTCAGTCCCGTTGAGTTCGTCGGTAAGTTTAGGCTTGCTTTTTGGCTTTTATATTGCATGTGTCGCTGACTTCTTTGCATTTGGTTTTGTGTAGGACCCATGGATATGGACTCGCTCCAATCCTCCATGCGCCAGCCGAGGAAGGTCGCGAAGGCTGGAGGCGCCAGCTCTTCCCGCTCAAAGCCCGCCCTGGCTCCCTCTCCTCCGGTGGTCGCGTCCCGCGAGTGTTCGGGGCGGATATCGCCCCGGGGCCTAGCAGAGTGTCGGGTCGGAAGCGGGCTCGGATTCTGGAGGACCCGGTCTCGGAGGAGGAGATCGGCTCTCCCTCGGAGCCGCTCAAGAGGGGTTCTCGGAGATCTTCCCGGGGCCCGTCCTCGCCGATCATGGTGGAGGAGGGGCCTCCAGTTCGCAGTGCCTTCAAGGATGACGGATAGCCTGCTGCATGAAATAGAGAAATCGGCCGGAGGTAGAGTCCCCGGGGGGACCTTCAGGGCTCAGATGGTGTCTATCGCCCAGGAGTCCGTGCAGGTAAGTGTTTGGTTTTTTGTGTGAGATTCGGTGCTTCCTTCGTCTTTCTGATTTCTTTCCTATCTTTCAGGTTCTCCAACACGTTGCCCTCGCCTTACGCATGGAGGCCGGGGTGATAGCCCCGGCGATGAAGGCTGCGGGCCAGCTCGTCTCGCTGGAAGAGAGCTCCAAGCGGGAGCTGGAGGCGGTGATGGCGAGGGTCGCCGCCCTGGAGGGTGAGGTGGAGGCCGGGAAGCGGGAGGTTGCCCGGTACCGCAAGGCCGCCGTGGCTGCCGAGGCCAAGCTTGAGGAAGCTCAGGTGCTTGCCGGCAACCTAAAGAAGACGGTGAAAACCCTCCGGAAGGAGCTGGGGCGGCGGCCGAGTCGGCGAGGTCGGCCGACCTGAGAGCGGCGAAGTTGGCTGACCTCTCGGCAGCGAAGGCAGTGGAGGGCTATAAGAAGTCGAAGGACTTCTATGATGACATGGTCGTTGCCACGACCCTCATCTGGCACGAGGCCCTCGACGCCGTTAAGGCCCGGATGCCGGGGTTCGCCGACGAAGAGCTCCGGGCCGAATACCACCTCGCGGATGCCGATGAGCAGGGGAAGGAGATTCCTGATGAGGAAGTCGCCGAGGACCCAGCTCGTCCCGTGGTGGATGTCGAGGGTCCCGAGGTCGCGCCTGACCCCGAGGCCTAAAGCCCCCGTCTTCCTCCTCCTTTTATTTTGTTGCTTCTGAAATTTTGTAAGCCTCCGGGCATTTTGTAAGGCTGGGGAGTCCAAAATACCCTTTGTAAAGACTTTGCCTTTAGTAATAAAACTTTTTCTTTGGTTTCATCCGTTTGCACTTTGTCATCTGTTTGTGAAGAATACTTGTAAAATATCTCTGCTTGCACTGTTGGGCTTCCATGTCAGGTCGGACATCTGTCTAGCGATCATTCGTCGAGTTGATTTCGATCACTTCCAATCGTGTCAATCGTTGCCGAGAAGGAGGCATCTCCATGGCCCCGAAGTCGAGAGGGGATCACTTAGGCTTGGATAGACCCGGTGCCCCTTGTTGGGGCCACGGATCCTCTGCATGTGATGGGCAGAGGGACGTCCACCGCATTTGTGCCGAGCATGAATGGGCTCAGTGGCCCCGTTATAAGGGCTACAAGCCCGCAGTGTCCGTTGGGCATGAACGAGTCGGGAAGCTGATCGGTTGCCCCTTGGCGAGGGCTTTGATCCTTGGCTTTGCGAGTAGGGAAGCTACCGGCCAGGGGTAGCCGAGCAGGGGAGCCGCTCTGCTGCATCCACGGAGGACTTTGATCCTTAGCGTTGGAGGGGCTATAAGAAGCCCACTAAGGATGACCAGGCAGTGAAGCTGCGCGACTGCCTCATGGCGAGAGCTTTGATCTCTGGCGTCATGGGTAGGTAACTACCAGCCTGGGACGATCGAGCGGGGTAGCCGCTCGGATGCCTCTTGCGAAGGCTTCGATCCCTGGCGCCATGGGTAGGGAGCTACCAGCCGGAGATAGCCGAGCAGGGTAGCTGCTGGGCTGCCTCTAAGGAGGACTTTGATCCTTAGCATTGGAGGGGCTGTAAGAAGCCCACTAAGGATGACCGGGCAGTGAAGCTGCGCGGTTGCCTCTTGGCGAGGGCTTTGATCTCTGGCGTCGTGGGTAGGCAACTACCAGCCTGGGACGACCGAGCGGGGTAGCCGGTCGGGTGCCTCTTGTGAGGGCTTCGATCCCTGGCGTCATGGGTAGGGAGCTATCAGCCGGAGATGACCGAGCAGGGTAGCTGCTCTGTTGCCTCTTGCGGGGACTTTGATCCTTCAGGACGGGGACTGAGCAGGGTTACTGCCCAGTGCCTCTTGGCGAGGACTTTGATCTCTGTCGGTTGTGGTAGGAAGCTACCAGCCGGGGATAGCCGAGCAAGGACTCGACTGCCTCTGGGAGGAATTTGGTCCTTAGCGCGGGAGGGGTTGTAAGAAGCCTACCAAGGACCCTTGGCCAGGCAGGGTTACTGCCCGGTGCCTCTTGGCGAGGGCTTTTGTCCTGAAGGATAGTCGAGCGAGGGATCCTCGGGCTCGACTGCCTCTGGGAGGGCTTTCTGATCCCTGGCGTTGCGGTAAGGAAGCTACCCGCCAGGGATAGCCGAGCGAGGGTCGGGCTCGACTGCCTCTGGGAGGACTTTCTGATCCCTAGCGTTGCGGTAAGGAAGCTACCCGCCAGGGATAACCGAGCAGGGTCGCTGCTGGGTTGCCTCTTGGCAAGGGCTTTGATCCCTGGCGTTGCGAGTAGGTAAGCTACCGGCCAGGGATGACCGAGCAGGATAGCTGCTCGGCTGATTCTTCATGAGGTTTCGCCCGACCATCCAGTTGCAGGTATGGGGAACAGGAACGGCCGCGGCGAACGCGCGCGCAACATGCGCATTGAATGTGGGGGGAGACGAAGCGCCAGGGTCGCGTCGTTTCAATTCCGCCAGGGAAGGCTCGATGATCGCCGCGTGGCAGCAAATTTTTGGGCGAAGGCGGGCAACTGTTGAGTTCTGTTGGGGCGCAGTGGGCTATATAAGGCTGAAGGAGCACTGGTCCTTCCTTTCTTCGTAAACAGATCGTTGAGAATGCAAGACTTCCCCTTTACCATCTCCGAGATCATCCACTTTGAAGACGTATATCTCTATGACCAGAACTGCACCGAGGACACGGTGCAGTTGGTCTACGGGAGCATCGAGGACCACTTCGGCCGGCTGCTCCCCCGACGCTCCTCCCTGCTGCAGCTGCTGATGTACTCCATCTGGAGGGCGTCGTCGGGACTTTACAACCCCCTGTCCGAGCAGCTCTATGACGAGGCCGTGGGCAAGCTGCGGTCTCTGAGGCGCTTCGGCCTGATCTCCGCGAACCGGCTGGCTCGCTCAGAGGCGCTCGTCCGCGAGTGCTACGAGCTGAGGCTTGGGGTCAACGCGCGCGGGGGGAGTCGAGGGCAGAGGTTGGATCTCGCGAGGCCTCGACTGGCGAAGATCTTCACCGAGTATAATAAGCAGTGCTCTCCGCACCCCCTTCCCCCGCTGTTGTAATTTTCTTTTTCTTTTTGTATGTATGGCTGAGGAGCCCATAATACCTTTTTTGAATAAATGAGATCTTTCCCTCTTTTTCGCAATGTTCCATTGATCTTTATTAAATTAACAACAGACCCTAGGAAGAGTTTCGGACTTGTGTTTCAACAGGAACATATGTCTGAATCTTGAGAGATCATCAGTGAACATAATGAAGTACAAAGAACCGGTCTTGGCATGTGTAGACATGGGACCTTCATACATTAGCATGTATCAATCCCAAGAGTTCACTAACTCTTTCTCTGTTTGCAATAAACAGAGCTGTGGTCATCTTATCTTTGTGACATGACCGGCAAGTTCCACAAAATGTAAATTCAAACTAATTTAAATATGCATCTTTATGTAACTTCAGCTAGTCGGGTCGCATTGATATGACCTAGTCTACAATGCCTCAAGAAGGATTCGTTTATTTCTGAACTCTTCCTCTTGTGTGTGTTCTGTATGTTAAGAACTGTGGTTTGATTTAGAACGTCTATGCTTTTTAGATAACGTGCCTGAACCGATCAACTCTTGATATAGGAAATGTTCAAAATATTATCCAACAATACAAAATTATATCCTTCTTTACTTAATAAAGAAACTGATATGATGTTGTATATCAGATTCGGTATCTAATAACATTCGTTCAGAATCAATGTATTCTGGTAATATAGGGTGATAACTACCAACAGACTTGGCTGCAATACTTGCACCGTTTCTATCTCATGAAACTTTTTACCCGTTCTCAGTTCTCTACCTTTCTGTAGCCCATGTAACAAATTACATATGGTGGGATCCTGATCCGGTATCTCATACCCAGGACATAAAGGATATTGAGAAACAGTTCTGTGTAATGAACACACCCGAAGAAAATGCATCAGCATGCACTTTCTTCGTTTGGGCGGCACGGGAATTCTGGTAATCCCCTATTTCCTGCTCTGTCTTATAACATTTATAAGTTGGAGCGGGACCAACGTTCCCTAGCGCAGTATAACAAGCGGGTTCGGTCAATACATCTGTATTATTATCTTGATTAAGACGTGACATAGTCGCAACCAGGAGAGAGAGAGAGAGAGAAGAAAACACTCAGCATATGCTCTTGCAAGATTAGATTGGTTATCAATATATCTAATCAGGATGTCTCCCACTGTTTTAGTCAAATCTTCCTTCAAACCCTAAAAGAAAATACTAGCCGGGATTAGTTACACCCTACAAGTTCGCCAATCTTTCAGCCAGGCCAGTGCCGGTACTTTGAGGGAGCTTCCCCGTGCTTTCGCACGGACCTAATTAAAATTAAACCTCGTTTTCCCAGGGGCGTAACCCCGTTAACACCTTTCTAGACACCTACTTGATCGGCTAATTGTAATGTGTAAAAATCTCCCAGGAGTAACTCTTACTCGCAGCGGGTATCGGGATCCAACTATCTCATAGAAGATATGCAATCTCATTGCAAATTTCAACACTTGAAATTCCCAATAATATTTTACTCCTAGCATCCTATGACCTTGACGAATGCCAACAAACCATAGGCTACTAGTCAAGTTCAACTCCGTCATTTCCCGATTGAATTAAACCACCCGCACGACCCTTGACGAAAGCCAACAAAGCCGCACGACTACCCTAACTCAATCGCATCATATGCTTATACAGATAAGCATAAATAGCTACCGCACACTACGCCTTAACGAAAGCCAACAAACGTAGTACGAATACTATGAAGTACTTATCTGAAATGACGGAGGGCTACGACAGGTTTTTAAGAAAACCCTTTGTGTAATGAACTTGATATCGTTGTAGAATCGAGTGATTTTAAATGGAATGTTTTTTAGGCCTTTTCTAGTTTTGCTAAAGAGGTCGCTCCCGGTGAAGGGATCGTCGGCTCTTTTCTCATTGAATAAGGTGCAGGATATTTCACAAATATCACTATGCAAAGCAAAAACTATATAAGCAATCAAAAGACAAACCGTGTTTGTAGCATCAGCTAGTTTCGCTAAAGAGGTCACTCCCGGTGAAGGGATCTCGGCTCTTTCCTTATCGAATAAGGTGCTGGATGTTCTACAAGGAACATCGCTATGCAAAGCAAGAACTAGAGCTACCGGTTTTTAAACAAGTTTCTACAACATCTTTAGGTTTCTTTTTATATCATTAATCTCATTAATGAAATCCCATTTTATTATGCTTCACAAGCATCACATTTGAAACGAAATCTGCAATATAACATATATCTCATATGTATAATATAAACATTCGTCTCAGACAGTAATATGATCTCATCACAGAACATTGCAGCAGAAGAACATATATGAAATATTGGATATACTAGGAGGTCCGTGTTTTAATAAGAGCCTATATAAAACACGGATTCCACAGTCGCGATGAATAGCCAAACCCACATCCCGAGACCCCTACGAGAGCGGCAAGCAACTCTGCCAATTCTAGGGTTAGGAGACCCGGTCTCGACTCCTCGAGATGGTCTCCCACTGGACCCTAGAACCCGGTTACTTGTGCTCCCCGCCTTGGGTCTACCTAATGCGGAAAAGTAAATAATATATAATGATGACATCATCCTCATCCCGGAAGTGCCCCAATAAAAGAATATTACATACAATAATGAAAAGGAAAAACTCTCATCTCACATAAAAACCCCGGCTATTCAGAACACGACGATCCAATATAACATATCACAGCAACACATAATATCTCATACCATCAACGTAAGCAAGTATGCGTATCCCGATTGTCGTTGATGTATAGCAACGAAGCCGGCGATACACCACATACTACGCTTACGGTTACAGAAAAGAAAGTGTAAAACTACAACAGTTGGAATCCGCAACCTCTTTAGACATCGCATGCCTGACCAAATGAATTCCTTAGACATCGCATGCCTAACAATTATAAACCCCGCATTTTAGTCTCATTATCGAAAACTCTTTTCAATATCAAGTCGGGCAATTCAACAAGATCCCCGACAACCTGATCGAATGCTCGTCGCAAACTTTAGTAGACGGCCGCACCCCCGGATGCCGTCGACGAAGTGCACTAAGGCAGAACACCGCTGCCGTAAGCACCCGAACGGATGCTTTTGGCGACAGGGTTCTCCTACAGTCACTTGGTCGGGGCTTTGGGGCGTGGTTGTCTGTTAAGTTTACCCGGCGAGTATCCGCGTACGCTACGTGATTACGATGGACTTTTGATCGCATCAAAATCCCGTGGCAACCGATAATCTGAGACTAAACTGCTATGTTTATAACATTCAAATTAGTTATCTCATAACTTTTTGTGGATTCCAAATATTGTATCACATTCCAGATAAATAGACAATGTTAAACTTTCCGATCGAATAATCAAACACCCAAGTTTTCCCAAATAGCTCAACACTTGAGCGGAGTTTAAAAGCATCTATCACATGCCACAGTACCAATGGTCCAGCCGTAGAAGGGTCAAGCCAACGCCTCATATGTGGCAACGCCGTACTGCCACAAACCCTAAGGTTTAGAGGCGGTTCAGACGATCACATAATCGAGTTAAGGTTTGTTGTCTTCTAGAGGGTCCACCGCGTTACTTGCACGACTTTCCGAAAGTTTCAAACTCGAGAAAAAATCCAACTTTTAAAAATTTTCCGACAGGGGAAAAAATGAGTTATTGATATCCGTTCGAACTTTTTAACACGTTCTAAAAATTACCGGACAAACTAAACAAAGTTACACTTTCCGATCGAATCAACGAGCTCCCAATACAACCCAGAAAACTCAACACTTGAGTAAATTAAGAATTTCCTAGAAGAATCAGGAATTACATACGGACATTACTGTAGAAAACGGATCCCATAATCTTACTGTTTGGCCGCGGAACCGCCGCTCAAGCAGGGTACGGCCGCGGTTCCGCGGCGCTTTAATGGTGTCAAAATCTCGTTTTTCACAGTAATTCCTAAAATACCCTGCTGATTTTTCTGAGTATTTTTAATATGAAAAAAAATCAACATTTTGAAAAATTTCCAGAAACTAGGGTTTTACGGGTATTCGAAGTTCGAACGGACTTTAAACTTCGCCTAGACTTCGCCTAAAGCTCTAACTTGGCTCTGATACCACTGTAGGGTTACTAGGCACACGCACAAGGGTCTATAAGGTATCAACCATGCCCGATTTAAAATTTAGCCGTGCCGAACAACCCTAAACCAAGATCTTAGATTAGAGATTAGGCGAAACAAAGTATGTTAAACACTTTAACATCTAAGAGTTTGGGATTACAACCTTTGTAGTCCGGTCTTTCACTTCATAAGCTCCGTGTTGTGGTCCCTTCGCTGCGATCATCAAGTTCCGGACTCTCGAGAGGCTCCACGAAGAGAAAGATGCAAGCTTGCTTCCGATTTTCGATAACAAAGATGATCTACCTTGAAGTTTCATTAACACAAGCTCTCACTCACTAAATGAAGTAAACATCATAATCTAAATAGTTAGAATAGATTGGGATGATGAAGTAGGATTTTAGCTCTCATTTATTTTCATTAACTCTCATTTTCATCACTTCATAAAAATCTAGAAAGCTTTTCATGAAAGAAAGAAGAAGGAAGAAGAAGAACTATCCATCCTTTTGTGATGAATAATGAATTGTGATCATATCATTACAAATGCAACCATGGTTAAGTCAAGAAAAGACTTAACCATTGTAGAGATCTAACCATAGTAAAGGGTGTGGGTTGGGTTAAATAAATATCTTGCACAATATCTTTGCAAAAACAAAAAGAAAACCTTCTAGAAGGTTCAAGAAAGAACTAACCCAAATCAAACCCTAATCTTATTTAATCTCCACTAAACATGTTGCATTAGTAATCATATCATGTTACAATATTATATATCACATATACAATATTTATTGCAACAAAATAAAATAATACAATTAACATATATCGCATATATATCAATGTATTACCCGAGTGAGAAAAAGAATCTTTTAGTGAGCTTATATCAGTTAATGTAATTTAATATATCAAATATATAATTATACATTAAATTATCGAATCAACACTTGATCCGATAATCCGGCTATTTCACAAATAACCGACTAATATAATCAGTATCAGTTCATCGAATCAACACTTGATCCGATGACCCGGCTATATCACATATACCCGGCCGATATCTCATATCGCCAGAATCTAATACAGTATCACATACATGTATTGTTCTCGGTCCTGCACATATCACATATATGCTCCTACTCCGTTTTGCCTGAGCCAAGAAACCTCTGTGTAGGACTCTAAAGAATCGTCAATACGCCGGCAGTAGGTGATGATCATATCAAACACCCACAAGCTGCAAGCGGTCAGCTAAACGTAACAGCCATCCAGGTATTGAGCGATCAGAAGATCAACAAGCAAGCCTGTATATTCTCCTGTGAATCCAGTCAGCAACACTCACGTACAGTCCGGTCTCTTCGTCTGATATGTCGCATATCTCGCCTAGGGGTGGTATACGTCAGACCCCAGTAGCTTGATAAGTCGTGTCGATATGTGGTCTATAACAGTTCGAGAAACTACTGATAACACTTACCAGTAAATCTCAGCAACCCTGGCCAGAGATTTCCAGTTATAGCCAATCGAACACAGCGCAACATCAACTCCCTATACCGGGAGAGACGAATCCCCTCCTATCGCTCATTGCCTCCATGTGATTCGGGACTGTACCCAAAAGCCACCTTTTTGCACGCCCTCTTGGACGTGGTATGATGGAAATCAAAACACAGTGGGAATCACACAAGACTCTATGACGATCTCGGGTCAACAGACTACTCTGTACCAGTGTCATCGGAGAACTGCCATCTGACGTGGGGTATAATACCATCTGGGAGTTCTCGGCGAATCCGTCCAGTGTACCCAGTCTCTACTGAGCACCCGTACACCATCCTTGATGTCAAACACCGATGGATATGGGATCATCCATCGTCCATCATATGGGTCAAGATGCGTATACGCTAGTCTACTCTAGTGTATCGATACCCTGTCTCGATACACCCTCGACTAGGATCAGTTATAGGATGTACTCGTCGACTACCGTGGCTCCATTAGTATGATCTCATCATAGTCCCAGTAGTCGAGTACATATCCTAAGGGCTTTATCAACATGTAACATAGAGACAACCAGAGTACATGTTAAAATAAAATACAACCAGATAGCATACTATCATGTCGAGCAAGAAAGTCCTCACTATATATGTCCAAGCATCCATTACAATATACATCATATATACAGTAATGGCCTCTAGGGCATACATATAACTAACAGTCTTCGTATGAAAAAAATCAAATAAATAAAAAAAAGGAGGGGGTGAGGTGAGCGGGGATATCTACTCATGAGATTTTCCCGGTCACACTGTCTCGCTCTGTTTTTTTTCCTTGGTTTTTTTTAAAAAGGTGTGTGAAGAAGATTATAACTTACACATTAACCCTGCATTTTTAATAGTTCTACATGCTTTAAAATTTGGGTAAAATGGGACTGAGGTATACCTCGGGCTCATCAGCTGACGTGACGATGATGATGTGGCACCAGTATGGCTGAGGTGTCACTTTTAAATTTGTAGTTTCTCCTAATTTTAAGACTATTTGGTAGTTAGTTGATAAACTATAAAGCTATTTGATGGTTTTCTGAATTCAAGCCAATAAATAATGTTGACAACCATTCTCTGATAGACAATGCATAATGCCTCGGCTCCTTTCGAACTCTGGCTCAAACAGAACAAGCTTCTTCAAAATGCAACATGTGCTAAGTGCTTAGTTTCTTTCATTTTAATTTCGTCTTACTTCCTAGCTTCCTCTTGATCGACATTAAAATTTCATTTAATAAAGTTTGGCTAAATTGCCGAAAAACCCTCCACCTCTTGCCCGAGAAGTAGAATACCCCTCTGAATCAAAAAGTTGCAGTTTGCCCCTTGACTCTAACACCGTTACTTTTTCACGAATAAATTATGTTCCTTTTACCAAAATACCTTCGGTTTATTTGCTTCATAAGACCAATTCTCTATCAAAAGTTGAATTTCAATCATGTTTTTTTCTAGATTTTCTTTCAAGATCCACTTCAAACTTCCAGAATAAAGCATTATATTTCTTTTTGACAAGAATAGAGCAACCAATTGCCAGTTTTTGTTTTTTAAAATACTGGTAATTATCTAAATTTCCATAAAACTAAATCCATATACATTATGGCAAACTTAAAGATATATGTATATGATTAAATTTTAACTTATTGGTGGATGTGATGTAAGCTTTGTTGTCAACACAAAGGAAAACTTCACAATTATTGCAAGCATCAAATTACATGGTTATTGTGATTTTCCTCTAAATGTTCCACCTATTCAGGATAGATTACACTAAAATAACCTTAATTATCAGGGGTTTCACTAAAATACCCAAACTATAGGAGTTTTTTTTCTTCACAAAAGACCATAAAATATGGTTTTAAGGGATTTTTCACTAAAATACCCTCAACAGTGGCACTTAAGGTAATTAGCGTAACAAGAAAAAAAATTAAGGTTTAGTGAGAAATCACGGCATTAAGGGTAATTTAGCGTAATTTACCCCTTATTTTATTATCATTCGTCCTAAATCATAAATCATTGAGCAAACAAACAATGGATCATTGAGCAAGAAGTCAATAAACACCATCAATGGATGTAGGAAATTAATAAAGAAGGCATCCTATTATCCTATCATAAATTAGATAGTGTATGTGTAAAATTGTTATAAAACTGACGTTTTCGGATAATGGACAAAATACAAAGCCTGTAGAGATAAGAACATATCCAAGGTTCAATGAAATCATCAATCAACTCACCAAGAAAGATTATGAATGTTACAGGGAAATTAGCAATAGTTGGTAAAGAGTTGCAACACAGAATAATTAATTAAATTAGTTATGTAGATAAGAGAGGTTGCTCATAACAGGCTATAAATATAACAAGCACTCAACGAAGGCATACCAAAACCCATTATATGATGTTGATATTGGAATTAGGCATTTGGGTTTTAGCACTTACCTTTGTTCTTGCACCATTGAGAAAGCTAGTGATTCTGATACCCAAAGTTAAGGAGCTCCATGAAACTGTGATCATCGGCTACACGAATATCTTGAGTCGCCTTGCAGAGATAAACTCGTTGATTTTCTTGTAAATCATAAAGGTAAAGATTTTAGCCATCTTGTATCAATTTCTTCGAATTTAATAAGTAGAGGTTCCTTCAGACTTCGGTTAGCTCCACTGAATTGAATCTGCACCGAGGTTTCATGGAGATGGACAGCTTTATGGGATGTAATGCTCGAGATTTGAAGATACACCCGATTGAGCTTGTTTTAGTCCTCGAAGAAGACTCTTTGCTGTTTCCTTTTCCTGTGAAGAAGGGGCACATTATCAGAGATGATATCAACTTCCAACTTTGAAAAGGGATTAGTGTTTTAGCAGCAAGCTTGTTAGCAAATAAAAGTTTCACCTTTTTCCTGCTCTCTACTTGTGGTTTCTTTGATTAGGTTTTTGTTTGTCTATTTTTTACACACCGGATGGGAACGTGAAAAAGAGAAATGAAACTACAAGATGACTGATATCTCGGCCATGAAAATGTCTTTCCCCTACTGGAAATGTGTATTTCAAAGAGAAGTAACATGTATTTATCTCTACTTTTCTGTAATTATTCCCAAATGCCCATGAACTTCTATCATGATTTCTTTCACTGTTTCATCTACTAGAAATAATTAATATTTTACCCCAAGGGTAATTTGGGAATAAATACGTCCACAGAAACAGAAAAGGTTAGCAGTAGTTAAAAAAGGAAGCAAATGTGCAGTATCCTACAAATTGAGCAAAATGAGGGGGGAAACTTACAGGGCCAGTATGATCCAAAAGCCTGGTGCAATACATTTCTGCCTCCTCAAATCGCTTTTCAGCTTTACAGTAATTCGCAAGAAAAAGTAAAGACTCAATCATATTCGGCCCTTGCCTATCATCTGCTTCCATCCTCTCCAAATCCTTCTTATAATAAAACGCCGCCTGCTCTAAATTCCCCAAAGTAGTATGCAGCTTTGCCAACCTGTGCAAAGCTATGCATTCTCTATCATTAGTATTTGCAGCCTTCTGGTAACACTTTATCGCCTCTTCAAGCATTTGGAGAGGCGCGCTCTCATAACAGTGAGCCATTGCGATCCACAGTCGTGGATCGCTTGGTTGCAAATATGAAGACTTTTTAAAGTAATATAGCGCATAGAATGGCATATTCATCATTTCATAAGTTTGCCCTAACCCATACCAGGCTCGATAATCTCGTGGATTTATATCCACAGCTCTTCGATATGCATCGATTGCTGCTGGCGTGTTTTTCATTTCAACATACTCATGACCCATTAAAGTCCAAGCTGAGAGGTACTTTCTATTCAATTTCAAAGCCCTTCTGAAGTATATAACAGATTTTTCGTGCTGGCCCTTTAAGCTGTAGTAGTTGGCAATGATACAGCAAGCCTCGGGTCGATATTTCTCAGTTAAAAACACTCTATGGGCGAGAAAGCTTAAAGATGAGAAACATTCTTTAGCATAAAGCAAGTTTGAGTATATATCCATGGAGTCTACACGATATGGATCGTTCCTTAGAATTTCTTCAAATATAACTTCGGCGTCGTCTAGTTCTCGCAGACCATAGTGAGCTGTAGCAATTTGAGAATGGACGTAATCGCTAAAGCGGAAAGGCACAAGCAAGTGCTCAAACCTTTCCAGGGCTTCTTCATGCATTTTGAGTTCTTGGTATGCGCCGGCGATGAAAAAGTCTTTCATCCAATGGTTTTTTAAACTTAGAGTTTTCAGAATATCAGTTGTAGTGCAAAGTGATAGTAAATCGGACCACGCACTCCAATTCCAAGGATAGGTGTTAATGGATTCTACGAGCATGTCTATAGCTTGCTTCTCGCAGCCTTTATCTCTTAGTATCATGCCATACAAGTACAGACAAAAGGAATCAATTGTGCCAGCTCTATGGAGTGTAGATAACTCTCTTTCTAAAGAAACCAACTCTTTGTTCATGGGCTCACTCTTGCCCAAGTGACCCTCCAGTTCTATCATCTCTTCCTCTTTACGCTTTTCTCCAGCCTAGATGTACAAAGGGAAGGAAAATTGAGATTCAGTCTTTGTACGATACATCAGGTATTACTGATTAATTATAACATACATTGAACTTTAGTGTGGACAGTGTGCAAAACTTTGTACAGAATAAGATACAGCCATCTGTATAGATCTTACGAACAAAAAATAATAATTGGCAGACGATATAAACATAGCTGGATTTTCTGCAAGAAAGAAGGGGGGGAGGGGGATAATATCAAGAGTATTGAGTATCGACAAGGTGCTAGTGTTCAGACAATCAGACGTACCTTAAACAACATATGTTTGAACATTTTACAGTAAATATGATTAAAAATTACGGTAAGGAGTGAGAAGTATGAAAATAAGGGCTTTTGTTCGTAAAATTTGTGAAAAATGTTGACTGATACGTAGGCGCGGATGGATTATAGTGATTTGTTCCAATCCGAGGCATAAACAGAGACAAGGATAATCTTTATAAAGTTTCTCAAAGAAAGGCCATGTAAAAGTAAAAATAATAAAAGATCTATTATAGTAAAAATAATAAAGGATATGTTTTAACATGAAATGGATATCTCCGTATCTGTATATTTCTAATTCATATTTATGAGATAATAAAATATGGCAAAACACATACCAAGGATTGGTTCGTATAGGAATGGACGTATTGGTTCACGTAAGAATGGACATAGAATACCAAAATGAGTTATTCATATTCAAGCGAGTTTCAACAATACCATTTTGAACAGTGACATCCAATGATTATCACACATGATCATTATATATCATATCAATCTATATTCACCCAAGAATCAAAACTTCACCCAAGAAAGTAAATGGCAAAATGCTAAGAGGGGTTGTTGATTTTGGATCTTCTAGAAGAATTTCAACTTTTCTCGGATTTTATTTTAGAAACAATAGGGAGTAAGAAATAAACTTGGGAATACCGACACAGCACAAAATAACTAATTGACATAATTCGCTGCCTCCAGGCAAACAAAAGCAATAATATATCATTTTTCCTCTTTTAAAAAAAAGGAAAGTAGTAATGCATAATTGCATCTAACACCCCTAGTCTATAATACATCTAGCAACTATCACTCCTCAAGTAGTATATTGATTGGGTATAATGTTCTAATAAACAGTAGGGTTTGAATAACTGGAATTTTGTAGCGTAACGATAATCTAAGCTTAACTTCAAATTTAGACCCTACCCATGTTCCGAGTTGACATGGCTAAAATTATCTAAATCCCAGTCCAAACTCAATCATAATTACTCCACTGAGACGAAGTTAGCAAGCTTAAACCCATTCCAAAGCCTAACATGGCCTAATCCTTTCAAGCATTCTATCAAAGACCTTGCACTCACTAACCTATCTCGAAAAATTCTGATCTTTGCCCAATCAACAATCCACTACAACAATAAAAATCAGATCTTTGCAACATAAAAGCCCATAAATCTCACCAGATAAAGCGCGTAGCACCTCAAAAACACAGCTTTCTTCGCCAATTGCCCCCTCAGCACATGCGCGGCCCTCCGATACTCCCTGCAATCGAAGTAAGTCTTGGCCAAGAGGTACCAATCAGCGTCCCCGCTGAAATCGTCGCTGGGGATCGGGGTGCTGACGTAAGACACGCCGGCGACGGGCGTGGACGTGATGTCGGCGGAGGCGGAGGCGCCCGATCGCAGCCGCCGGCGGTGGCTGTGGGAGCGGGACGCTGTGGCGGAGGCGGAGGAGGCAGCGGAGGCGGAGGAGTTGGTTTCGGAATCGACGCCGACGAGGAGCTCGGCGGCCCTGAGGGGAGAGAGTGTGAGATTGATTGTAGAGAGAGAAAGAAGGGAGGAGAGAGAGAGAGAGAGGTGGTTACCATTTGGCGGCGGAGTAGAGGCAGCGGTCGCTGAGGTGGCGGACGGCGGAGCGGAGCTCCGATCTGTAGTTGTCTTTTGACGACGCCATTGATGCTCTCCGTGTGAGATTTGGGGGAAGGAGCGGGCAAAGAGAAATTTTGAACAAGAGGAGAGAGAGAAGCTAAATAAAACACGGTCCCACTAAGCTGTATGAATTTCCATCCTGCACCTGTCACGATTTTATTACAATTCAAACCGAATAATTTCTCAACATACAAAACACTAATTCTGGTTTTGGTAAAAAAAAAATGTCTAAATCGGGGCTAAATGGATTATCCATCTTGCTTGTAGCTTGTTATGGAATAAGATGCCCTAAGTAAAAAAAAAAAAGAGAGACAGGATAGGTCTACTTTGGGGTGTATTATGGTTCGATAGCACGCGGTATTATGGTGTGATAACATGCGACATGCCAAAGTAGTCGTTGTGACCAAATCTCCAGGGTTTGAAAAGAGAATGTTCTTACTTTAAAACTGCTTTTTGGTTGTGGTTGTTGCCCTCATGTTGACAAGTTGATTTTATTTTGGTCTAAATCTTGTTGATGCTGTCTAGGGTAGATTTTGAGTCCATCGGGAAGTTTCTAGTAAATGAACCGATGGAGTTTGCATGATGATAGATCATTTCGTGCTATCAGGGTAAACTACTTTTTTTGGTTTTTTTCGCATATATATATCGAGAATAATGGAGGATGTATGAGAAGGGAATTTATTCCTATGACGTCGAAAAAATATACTCTTCACGATTTTATTCCACGATCGGCACCTGTCATTTCCATCTTTATCATCTAAGATGTTGATACACCAAATTTCATTTGATTCCAACATTTTATCACCGTTGATTTAGTGGGTGCAAAATTAACGGTTTACCGACAATAGAACGTTTTACATTGCCAATTCAACGGTGAAAAAGTGGCGGAATCACATGAAATTTGGCGTATTCACATCTTACATTATAAAGAAGATGATAATGAGTGTCGATCGTCGAAAAAAATCACGGAGAATATAGATTTTAGACGCCACCTGACCTAAGACTTCTTTCCTCTATTGTTTGTGTGCATGTGTGTGCGCGCATCTTTCAGGGCCTGGTTGGGGATGGAGTTGAGCTTTGTAAACGGCGGTTTTGAAAAGTTAGCAAAAGTTAATTCTAAAATGCTAACTTTGGCATATTTGGTAATCATTTTGGAGTTGATAACTGCAATGTTACAGTCTTAAACTGTAGTTAGCTCAACCCCAACCCGATCAGAGTTTACTAAACTCCATTTCTTAAGTGTAGGGCTTACAAACCATAATTTGCATGTCTCATGTCTCCACTTTAAAATAAACCGTGTTTATCCTAACTTTGTATCCAAACAGGCCCTCGTATGTTTAAAATCCCTACCCAGCTCTTCATATTTCTAACAAACCCATTTATATTTTTTGGTAAATTATCAAAAAAAAACAAGCAATTTTTTCCGCTGTCAAAAACCCCCGGTCAAGAAACGGCGATCAAAAACACCTTGGAAATTTTTCCTGCGGTAGCTACATAATGGCTTGCTGTATCTAACCAATTTTATATAAACTATTTAGACCGGCATTTTACATGTGCGATGCACGTCGGTAATTGAGAGAGATTTATAGAGTTGGTTATCGGAAGAGATAGTGGGAGAGCAGCCAGCTAAGAGATAGAGAGAGGGATACGGCAGTTAGCAAATTTTATATTTTATTTTTTGCTTGAAAAATGAGGATTTTATAGACATTTAGATGGCTATTATTGAAATTAGATTATTAATCTTGAGATCCCCTCCTTTTAGCACTATAATAATAGATATATCACATGCAACCGTTTAGATATCGCAAGAAATTATATATAGTAGGAAACTGGCAGATATCACAGGTAAAGGGTTTCCTGAGAACTAAAAACTTTTTTACGGAGATCTTGACTAGCTTTTCGAGGTCGAAGGGTTTTTGACATGGGAAAAAACTGCTTGGTTTTTTTTGACAATTTATCCTATATTTTTTGGTTTTTTCTTACATCTCACCCAAAAATTTCAACATTTCTAAATTTCTTCCTTAAAAAGCTATATTTCTAAACTTCATCCCTAAAATCTTTAAACTATTCTAAAATATTCTCTAGCTGGTTTAAACAAGTATTTGAAGAGAATGTTTTTCATCTTGAGTTAAAAACAGTTATTGGCTTAGTAAAAAAAAGAAAATGCAACCCCAATGATCGTTTTCTTCTTTACCAATGAGATAAATTGGAGGCGAGGACTAGGGTTCTTCTTAATTACCAAAAAAGACATTTACCATTTCCTGCTCCATTATAAAAAAAAATTATAAGATTTATTCTTAAAGGTTATCCTTAATCCAACCATAAGGGTTTCACCACTTCCATCACTCATTTTTTTTGTTGGAATTGTTATAATTGCAATAACAAAGACCACAATCTCCCTCTGCATCAACATACTGGAAATGTTAAAGAAGAAATGCTCTAATTTTTTGTTTAAAGAAAAACCATAATTTTGAAATTAAGAAGAACCATAGGCACAGCCTCCAATTCATGACGTTAGCGAGATCAAAATGATTGGTTAAATTACTAGGGCCATTTTTAAACAGCTCAAAGATTTTATGGATGAAATTTAGAATTATAGGTTGTGTGGAGAAATTTAGAAATATCGAAATTTGGAGAGGAGATATTAAAAAAAACCTATTTTCATAAAACTAAATAAGTACTTTACTTCCATCCAATTGTCATCCATGATCCGTTAAATAACGATAGAAAAAGACCATAATACCCTGAATGGCTCGTTCTCCTTCTTCTCTCTCTCGCTCGCTCTTCAATGTGAAGTGTTCAGCAACCAACCTAATCAACTCGAGTCCAGAGAAGATTGAGAAAAGATGGGTAGTTTAGACATTAACCAGCTTAGCTTTACCACAGTTAACTCATTTAACGAACAGAGTGGGGTTTTTACCCTTTTAAGTTCATGGTGGGTTTTTAAAAACAGGATTATTTGGCTGGGGCATTTATAAATTTTCCCTCCTCCCCAAATTTATGGTTCGTCTTAGATTTCGATTCAGTTAGGGTTTCTACATCGAGGAGACGAAGCGACCCGCGGCGATGAACCCGTTCAGCTCCGGCACTCGCTTGAGGTACTCGATCAAATTCGATTAATTCCATCAGCTTGCAATCCATTGTGCCCTAATTTCGTTTGATTCCATCGTTTAAAGAACAAGAAACCTAATCAGTTGCTATTTGATCGCATTACTACCCTTTATTTGTTTCCTTACTATATATACAATTTCGCAAAAAAGTTGGAGTTTTGCGAAGGAGTTGAATGCCGAATCCATCATTTTCAAGGGTATAATGTAGTTTTGTTCATGCGATAACTTCCTGAATATAAAGTAATAACCCTCAACCCTCATTAAAACTAACTTCGGGAAATTGGTGTGGACATTTCATACGGTATAAGAGTAAGGTAAGTTCGATTCCCACCGAGCACACATTATGTAGATTAATTTAGATAAAAAGTTCCTCTGTGCAAAAGGGGCATATAATATAAAATAATAACCTCAATCCTCGTTAAAACTTTGCAGTTTTGGTGCAGTGGAAGAGCCATTTCACACTGAAATTGTCAAGTGGAACTGCCCAGTTCTTTAGAGCAAAGTTGCTGAAGAGGATAGAGAGCGTTGGCGTAATGATAGAAGCAACTTTCCTTACCTTTGAGTAGGATGAGAATTTTGTAGGGTTTATTTGTGACGTAGTAATTTCACTTCCAGGCTTGTACACTGAGTTGTCATTTTAGTTTCAAAATCTAATTTTCTGTCCCTTATCTTCTGCTTCTTAATGCTAATGCCTTATACCATCAATCAGTATTTTGTGGCCAAGCTTTCATTCGATAGAACATTCCAACATTTATGCATGTAGTTTACAGATTGGCGCGCAAATAAAAAAAATACTTTTCTAAAATTTCTTTTTAGAAATCAAAGGTACAAGATGAATTGAGAAATAATATCGAGATCAGCTAATGGATTTTTTTAACCTATAACCCCCTTAAATCTTTTATAAATTTCCTTAAACCTGCAATTCCTTTGATCCTTTGGATATAGTCTTTCAGGTAATTTATAGAAGCAAATGGTGTTAGGGGGATTGCTTATGCTAGTTGCAAATTCCTTAAAATAATATCCTTAAATGTTTAGATATATAACTATGCTCATATTTATCTTGATCATGATACACTCTATTTACGACGCTTGTGTTACACAACTTGTTCTGCACCCTTGATATTTGGCCAGAGATCTGAATCTATTGGAATTGCAACACTTCATTGAAACTATCAGGAGGCAATCATGCCAATTTTTTTTTTAACAGTGATACTGGTTAATTGGTTATACTGATATTGAGTATGGGAATATTAAGGCTGTGACATTTTGGTGTACAGGTTTCAAAATTGAAAGCTTTTGGTCCACCTGAATGATGTATCTTCTGCCTAAGAGTCAGTTACTGGAAGTGTCTGAATATGACTTTTCGATTTTTTTTTATTATGTGTGACTTTTAAAGCATTTCCACCATGTACAATCCTACAAGGAAGAAAGGCACTTGATGTATTTTATGATAAGATCCCAACCTTTTTGCCCAAATCTTTTGAATAATATCACCAGGCTTTTCTGGGAGCTAGCAACCTGTACATGCTTCCCCCAAAAATATTTGGCGGCAAATATGTTGTGAAGTAACTGATGTTTGCGAGTGATTTTGAAGCCTTGACAACTTTTTGATCTTCCAGTATGAGCATATTGCATATAATTTGGAATGGTGTCTCTAGCTTAGACCTATGATATCGTGTTAACAAATATTGTAGAAACTGCTCTTAGATAAAAAGAAAAGGGGAAAAAATTGTTTTGGTGAAAATTGTCGCAGTTGTATCTTTCAAATAATTATGGATGGCGAACTTTTCTTGTCCTTGATTGTGAAAAGAAACATTTATGGATGGTGAACAATGGTCTGTTCCATACTCCAAGAGAAAAGGAAGGAGAAAATAAAAAGATTGATGTTGGGAAGGTTTATTTAAATCCATACAAAAGTATATTACACTTTGATCCTCTATTATGCTGTGTTTCAACTCTCAACAATCCTTTTATTTTTAGATGTAGGAGACACTTTAAGAAATTATTTTAGAAGCAGATACTCACCACCGTTTGATTGACGAAGGAAGGTGAAGAAACTAAAAAATGACTGCACTCATCTTTGATCTGTCATTATAAGACCTGTTATGTGTTTTCGTTTTTGGTTTCTATCCTCCAAATTCTATGTTTATGAAAAGTTCATCATGACTTTCATGGACAACTAATCATAACTATGAATTAGCACAGAAAGATAGGTCACATTCCTTGGCCAAAGTACACTGTCTCCAAACTAGTGGTCAACTAAGTAAGAGTTTTTGGTTATGATCTCCCAACACCTGAAGCTGTCTTAACTATTTGGTTGTAACATACTATTGGCAAAGGTGACAGTCATGGATGATCGAGTTGATTGGCTGGCATTGTTACGGTGCTTTTGGCATTTGCTGCCGAATAGGCCGTCATGCTTGCTCGATGTGGCTCGTTGATCTCGGAGACGGCTGTGATGTTGAGGATGCTGTGTCGACGCCTTTGTCGCTGCTGTGACTGACGAATAAAGTACTTTTGGGCATGGCTAGCGATTTGGGTTGGCGTCCTTGTGCGAACAAAGTTTTTGGATATACTCTTCCATTTTCCTCTTCCATGTATGTTCAAGCCCATCAAAAATAGCCTTAAAGGAGAGAATAAGCATGTTATTGGAATAATGATGCAAAAATGCAGGCCCTTTTTGGGAATGGAGTCGAGTTTAGATAACCGGAGTTTCATAAAGAATCTAAACTTTACTCCAAAATCCTTACTATGCAATGTTTGGCTTTTATTTTGGGGTTTAAAAATCTTCGGTTATCTAAACTCCAAAGTTTTGATTACCAGAGTTTACAAAACCCCAAACCAGCCAAATTTTTCTAAACTCCAAAAAAATGAGAAGAAAACTCTGATTTGGAGCTTACATAACTCTAAAACAATATTTTGAAAATAAGATTACTCCAAAGCCAAACACCCTATCAAAGATAAAATTTAAGTGGAGGTAGGGCCTTGTAAACTAGAGTTTACATTACCTCTACTTCCATGTAAAATAAACTCCGGTCATCTTAACTCCATATACCCATACATGCCCACATAGGCAATTAGGATCGTGAAGGTTGTTATAGGAAGCATCACGAAAATGGTTGTGTGGATTATGAGATTTCCTAAACAATGTGAAATTATTTATATACAAGTGAATATATTAAATAATTTTAAATTTTATGGGTCTTAATATGTTCCACTTTTATTTACTCAGCTTTCGTCATTCACTTTTTTTTATTAACTTTCCCTGGTCTAGTAGAATCTGAAGGATGACATTGATTCGCAGAAATTTGACACTAATTAAACGGGAGTTGATGCTGTTTAGTATTAAAACTTTGGCATATATTTCTTGAGCCTTGCTGTGTTAAACCCCATTTTGATAAGAAGTAGGCTTAGATGTTGATATCATGCTCCACTGTTCTTTCCTTCTTCGGCATGCTTTATTAATAGAAAATTCTAACATTTTGAACAAAGTGATGCAAACAGTAAAACAACTGATAATGTATTGCATGCACCTACCCGCGCACAAATGCATTATGGCCACATGCACAGTCACATACACAAACAAATGAAAAACTAAAGACACAACGTAATACAGAAAGTAGGGGAACCTTAAAAATCAGTAATGAACTAATGTTTTTTATTATTTAATTAAGATAATCAAAATACTTTGTACGTCGTAAGACTGTTTCGTTGGCCTAGAAACTCCTGAGAATATCCGCTAGATTGAAACCTTTCCTATAATGTTACCTTGATTAAAAAGGAAATTAAGGTGCACCTTTTATGCACTCTGAAAAACGATCTTCATAATTTAAAAATATGAGTAAAGATCAAATGAACTATCTATAGAGGGGGATAAATTTCACTTCAGGAAAATTAGATAAAGGATCCTCAAATGAACTATCTATATAGTGTTATACCTTCCAAGTTTCTTATGGTAAAAGATTGGGCAAGCAAACCTGATACTGTTTTGTAGCCATTTCAGGCCGAGCCATATTTGTTGACGAGCCTAGATCTTATGTATACATCTTTCTGATTATCACTGGCAGTAATACGAGCTTTTCATAAGCAGATAGATTAAGCCGAATATATGTGGAAGTATATTACCTGGTTTCTAGTCTGAGTAGTTTTGTAGTGTATGGTCAACCATACTCTATGCCACTTCATCTTTAGCTCAAACCTAATTGACAAACCGAGAATACATTGACTAGTCTCTGTAAAAGTAAATGACTTTCAATCAGAAATTAACTAGAATTTTCATATCTGCAGCCGAGTTTGCATATCGGCAGTGCATTTGTGTGTATTTGAGAATCTGAGACTTATTTCTTTCTCCTTATTTGGGTTTGAGTTTTGTGTTTAGAATTGGTTGCGGAATTCGACAGTTTTATATACTTTAATTTCGTAGCTTAGGAGGGCTACAGGTAGTGATTGGCCTTATATGTTTTCTATATCCTTATAATTTTACCATCTTCATTCTTTTTCCTTCTTTGTGACTTATAGTGCGTCTCTAAATCTAATTGCACAATGTTCACTTTGAAAACACACCCACATTATTCTATATCAAATATAGTAGATACTTGACTAGTTAAAAAGGATTTTACTTTATCAGCTACAAACATTTCCATAGTCTATAAAATGTGTTATCAAGTTAATCCTGCGTTGATCCTGATTATCCTTGGTAATAGTTTGCTCTAGTTGATCACTGTATCAAAGTTAAGTACGTGATTAAGATTGGTTTGCTTGCTTATTGCCGATCCCCTTGTGCTGAACACGTACGTCCACTAATGATCCTTTTAATTCACACATCTCTTAATTAAATATCTCTAAGATATAAAGTTAAATTCTATTTTATCTGGGCTGAGCAAACAAACAACGTCTTTTAAACTAGCGTATTTATCTATTTTGAGCAGGAGTCGGAGGTTCCTGTGCAGAGGCATCAAGCCACGTGATTCAAATTGATTTGGTTGGATTTTGTCTCATCTCTGAGCAAGTACAATTTGTTTCATTTGGATTTCAATTGATTTACTAGATTTAACTTGTATATCTATCATTAGTTTTGCTTCCTTTTTAGGAAGAGGTTGATCTACAATGAGATTAGATTTTGTTGTCTAGTTGGGTTGGTTGTTTAAAAAGCATGGTTTCTAAATCATGGGACTTGATTGATGAAAGAATTTGAAATTGTTGGTTGCTTGAATTTTGTAAAACTGAATTGCTTTTTTGAAAATTTTCCTTTCAGCCTTTCATCATTCCACTCTTTCCCTTAAAAAATTTCCATCCTGAAAGTGTTTGCTTTGTCAATTCATAGTTACACATTACATATCAAACTGAACAAAGCCGATGCCTTGTCCTTCATGTTACTAGGCTTTTAACTACAACATTTAAAAAAATGGAAGATTGTATATTTTCTCTATAATTGGGTTATATTTCAGTAGATAAATACAAATATGATAATAATTCATTATGATAAGGAAAATTCCTGCCTATACCCTCCTTACTCAATCTTGGAGGAGCACATGCGCAAAATAACATATGTGGTGTGTGCGTGCGTGTGCACGCACGTGTGTGACAAAAATGACAGATTTAATTCATAAATGCTTGATAAGCCTACTAGCTAATTGATGAATGCTAGTCACTAGGTGTACTGAGATGATATTTGACATCATGCTATGTCAATGGAACAGCTTATGTAACTTCTTTTAGGAGGTAGGGAGATACTAGCGTTTCTTGATTTTTACAGAATCCTAGGAGTAGTTTTGTGTGATCTACCTATCACGTAGAAATTTATGTAAATGATTATTCATAAAATACGGTACTAAATGTCCATCCAGAACCATTCTGATAAATAAGATATTCTATGTAATGTAATTAAGAATTAAAAGGCTCATCTACTTCTATCTGACAAACCTGTGCTCTGCTTCAGTCCATGGTTTCCCCCTTCTTGATACTGATGTTTCTAGCTCTTCGACTCTCTTTCCTACCGCCACGTCAGGGACTTCTGCAAGTACTTTTTTCTTACCTTGATCCTCTGCTACCGCCTCTGGCAGCAATTCCATCCCCTGATTTTCCAATAGCCAAACTTCATTTTCTCTTCCTGTTATCTCTGGTAGCAAGATTTCCAAGCCTTTTTCAAGTTCTGGAGCAACAATCTCTTTTTCCACCACTTTTTCATGTGACAATCCTCTCACCAACCGTTCATCTACGGGCATAAGAAATCCTTTCATCATCTCTCCCTTGTCAACGGACAACAAGTCCTCTTCTTCTGCCTTCTTTTTTGGCTCTGAAATGGATCCGATTCCTGAAAATTCCCGGAAAAAAGGTAGATTTATCACCGAAAATTCCTCCATTTCAGTAGCTACAGCGCAAGGGTCTGTATAGTTGGGGTTGGGAAAATGTCTGAACTCGATTCTTTCAATGTCCACTGTGAGGTCATTGTAGTGGTTTCGCAACTGATCAGCGGTTTTGTGTGGGAACCTTCTGGTTAGATGCTCAAACCAATTGGAGGAGTTGAGATCAACCTCCGCTAGAGCATCTTCAAAAGCTTTGTTTTCATCTGCGGTCCAGTTCGTGGTAAAAGGATCCATCAAAGAGAGAAAGATTGCGAGAGAAATTCAAAGTTGGATATATGGATTTTTGTAGTTCTAGGTACTAGAGAAGAGGTGATGGTAGTGTTTCTTATAAGAGGGAAGATGGCTGGTGAAGTGTACGATGCAGGTGTGTAGGAAGGAGGGGGGGGGGATGTACTTGAAATTGGTGCTGAGAAAGAATCTCTTGTTAGAAATGAGATGTAGTTTGACAACTTTGCCCTTTGGGTTCAGAAAATGGTTAGTGAGATTTTGGTAAGATGAACCATATCAATGCCTCTACCAGGGTGGCATTGAGATCCAAACCCAAATACTACAAGTTTCTACCATTTGGACTTGCTAGCTGATGAGTATTGTTATATCTAGAATTCATATTTATTTTTTTGGGAATTATCTTTTATGGATATACACGATTTATATCACCTAGTCCCAAATTTATAGCTCACACATGCGAACTCACCCATTGAGATCGTAGGAGAGAGAAACATTTGCCTAACGTTTCAAGTTTCTAAATCCTTCCATTGCAGATTTGCTGGAACAGGTTATCAATTTGGCGAGCGGTAGTATACGTTGACCACAACAAACTTGCACATAATTTTATCAACTTATTGCTATTGACCTAAGAGAGACAAGTATGAACCGGCATTTTCATTCACTATATGATAGCTTGGCGCGCTTGCTGTGTTTGGTAATCCAATTGCTATGGACATGTATGGTATACAAGTTATCTTCAATGGTTTTGTTAAGAAAACCATTATCTTTAGGCAATGAATGCTGCATGTAACGGGCAAAGGCACAAGAAAATATGCAAGAGATTGCTTGCAAATCTTTGAAGCAGTTATAGAAACAAGCTGGCCGTTAATTATAAGCATTGTCTCAGAAAAGATTCAACACTATGTGACAATGCCATTTGAGGAAAACAACGAAGGAAATTCTTGTCCACACTAGAAGACAGTGGTTGAAATAATGCAGTTATGGTTGGTGCAGTCCTCTGTACTTCACCCCTTCAACATTCCATTTATTACAATGATGGCATATTTTAGTCAATGCTTCGGTCTTGAGATGACAAGTCAGCAAGTGTATGGAGTTTCTGTTGAAGGATCCTTAGACGCCTATGGGCCAAACAGATAATTTTTATATTGATGCATAGATTCCTGCTATTTGCTTTGATGGCTGATCAGAGAAGATTGGCAGCCGTGTTTTTTCTCTGAACTTTCATAGGAACGCAGCTTACTATATCTGGTCTCATCAGGTACTGATCTGCTTATGCTCTTTTCCCCCCCGAATTTCTTTTAATTGTGAAATAGATCTGTTTATTGATTTCTACTTGATCAGTTTCTTTTTTTGATGGCTGTTCATTCTTTTGTATGTCCGATTTGTGAAATAGCTTAATTTCTCTTTGGTATGTTACAATAGTTATTGGATATGTTCTTTTCAACATGCAAGGTGTAATTTTGGCTATACACACGTGGATGCCAGTAATTTAGTTATGCTGAACATTGTATAATAAATTTAGATAAATTCTCTCACCAAGAGGTTCTTTCTTATCTATTATTTTCAATACTTAGCAGGTACAACTACATATATACACATATATGCGTGTGCATGTGCGTATGCATATGCATATTAGAAGCGGTCGTGCACTAAAAAATTGTTAAGCTGAATCGAAATATTTACCATACTAATTAACCTAAATTGATTTACTTACCATACATGTAGCTTTGTTTGTTAAAGTTTGTTTCCTTGCCTTCTTTTGTTTTGCGAGGTTTCCATGTATGTGTTAATGTCCTGTCCTGTCTAAACCACAATATCAAGAGATGACTGTCATTCTGTGCACCAATGATGGTATATTCTTTAATTAATTAAGGGTTCGTTATTTAATTTTGTTGTTTAGGTTGTACCCTATCATCTATTATTGGGCGTCTATGATTATAATGCCATTATTGCGACATTGATATCGTAGAAGAATGCCTGAATGTGCAAAATGTCGCATATAATGAATTGAAATATTTATCATGTTATTTTAAATTTGTATTACTTTCTATAACGGGTTCATTATTATCTTGAGCTTCAAAGATATGCCACGGATAATGAAGACTAATATAGAATGAACATAATTGCATGCAATGTTCACGACTAAACAAGCATTTCAACGAATTGCTTTTTCTTGCAGTAGTTTTAGTCTAGCCACGGATAATGAAGACTAATATAGAATGAACATAATTGCATGCAATGTTCACGACTAAACAAGCATTTCAACGAATTGCTTTTTCTTGCAGTAGTTTTAGTCTAGCGATAGGCATCTGTCTTTAATGGTGTTTGTAATTCTTGGGTGGATACTTTTTGCCCGTAGTTCATGTTTAACGCTTCCAGAGATTTATTTATATAGTTGCTGAACAAACTTGGGATTTTTGTAGGCTGTTTCATGGGAGGAATAGAGACTGAGGAGTTTTAAGAGGTAAAATGAGTTTCCTTTACCCAAAGAATTTTGTTGCTGTAATCACCCAAAATCTCTTCCAAAATTCGCAAGTATTTAGAAATTCCTAATATTTAATTTCCTTTGAAAGCCGTCTGTTCCTTATTTCCCCTTCTCTTACATTTTACTTCTTTCTCTGTCCAAACTCCATCCTCCACTTAAAACCAGAGAAAAGAAGAAAAATATATAAAACTGAAAATAGTAGGGAAAAAGAGAGGAAAAGATGAGATTGTGGCTGGAGGCTTGCTATTATTTTATTCTTATTCGTTGTCAGCGTTGTCCACTAGCCAACCGAATAAAGAACGTATGCGTGTGTTACGGCATGGGCTTGTATAGGGTTTGTCAACATCTCATTTGACAAACTGACAAAATTTGAAACCTTTATTTCTAAGAATTTGAGTCAAAATCTGTATTCTGGTGTAAAATGAGGTTCAGGGATGATGACCATGATAATGCCTATTTTATAATAAAACATTTATACTTCAAGGTGTTACTCCGGCTGGGGGTCCGATATACTAATGGATCTGTTATCAATCGGAACATCTCCAACACAAGATAATGGACCGACTCCAAGCATTGCTTCTGGTAACCCGGGCAATATTGTATCAAATTCTTCGCTGGATAGATCATTGTCAGTTTCTTCTTTAGCTTCTTCTTTGGTTTCCAAATATCAAATCCAGGTCCTGCAAAAGGGGTTATACAAAAAAGTAAGTCTCCTCAATCTGCGGCTCCAGTAGTGGATTTATTGGACGGTTTATCTTCCCAACGCCTGTTTCATGTGCCTATTTCTACTAACATTCTAATTCTGCGAGGACCAAACTATTGATTTTCATGAATATAGCTTTTCCATCCATTAACGTGAAGATTATGTTCAGTTTCGTGAAACTGCCAGGAAAGTCGCATGTTTCAGTGATCCAGGCTACTCATACCAATTTGTCACCTAATGTGTATACAGCTTTTGTTTTTCAAGCAGCTTTTCCAAAGGTATCACAAATTCACAATCACATTGTTTCTGTATGCATGCAGCTTTTACAGCTCGCTGTATACCTACACGAAGTTTGTGTCCTCATGCTTTATCAGAACTGTTTCTTGTATGACCTAAATTAGTTATGTGAGTTGTTGATATCATACAGGGTTAGCTGTTTCTTACATTCCCCTGTTTTGTTAAATTTGCTGTAATCTCTTGACCATTCTTTTGTTTTTGCGTTTAAAACATATTGATATAGAAAAACATATTGTAACAAAGATCCTTCTATGTAGGAAAACATATTGATAGTTATGGATAATGTCGACGTGTACTAGCCACTTACTAGAAATAGTACTTCTGAGCTTAATAGCAAGAATCAAATTGTATGAAGTTTAATAGGCAAGTATTAGTTTTTGTAGGCTCACTGGCTTTAATAGCAAGAATCCTTTTTCTTTTTCAATTTTTAATTTTTTTTATATTTACCTGTGTTCTCCAAACTAGCCATAAACCTATTAGTTGTTTAGGCTGTATGTTTCAGCTATATATTTTATTTTATTTTAAATTCTGATCGACTTGTTGTATTACATATAACCATAAGAATATATGTCGCCTGAGAACTCACTAGACCTATTGTTATGTTTTATATATCACTTGCCATGAGAATACGGATAGCTCATAAGGTGAACGGCCAAGATAAGCTTGAGCAACGAAAGATCAACACCTTCCATTCGGGTTTGTAACAAGGTTGCGTATATACACATGTTTCGATCGAGCTGATCAAGATTTTGGTGCTATTTATAAAAAACTTTGATCTCCATCGGTAGCTTTGGTTGTACCTTTATTTTTTCACTTTTTGTTATACCCCTTCATATCAGTAGTTTCATCCAAAATAGCTTCGGTTGTACCTTTATTTTTCGATATTATATTTCGGACGGGGGTTTGGGGGAGTCAATTCGTCCACCAGGCGAAGAGTAGCTTCGTATCTATGTAATGTAAAAGATGGACGGGTACTTGTCCAAAAGACGCGATGTTGGTACTTGCAAGGCACGTGCGGGGCAAGGCATCCGAAGAGCCAAGGTGCCACTTTGACAATTTTAACGTGTGACCAAAATTCATGATTCAATTGAATAGAGATGATATAGAGAATGTATCAGTTGTAACTTTGGTGCATGTTGCATCTCTGTATCAGTTGGCAGCTGGACAAAATAATAAATATGTATCTGTGATGGAGCAAGTGATTTGTCTTGCTCTTTAATGATTAAAGGTTTTAGCTCAATGATTCAAGAACATTGCTATGATTATATCGACTATATTTCCAAAGGTCACCACTTTTCAATAAAAACATGTTTGGATTCTTACTGTGATAAATGGGGTTGGGTCAACTCCAGCTTCATGGCTGTGGTCGTATGATCCAAAGGGCTGGGCCAACTTAACACAGTGCCTCACCCGCCGTGATTTTTCTATTCCGTTGAATATATGCAATATGTAGAAATGTGTAAATACAGATGCTTTTTGAAATTGTTTTGAGAAAAAATGAGGAAATTTTCTAAATTGTTGAAAGAATTTAGATCAAGCTTGAAAGATTTTCCTGCAATAAAATTTAGTTACGATTCGGTTATCTATGCGATAGCATATTTTGTGGGCAACCTCCGGGCCCGAGTAATTGCTAATTTTGATAATGATACTATACAATAACATGTGAAGGCTCCAGATCCAATCTCAGCCATCCATCGCCGCCATCAGCAGATCATCGGAACGTAAAATCTCAGTCAGTAATGTTGTAAGAGAAATACTTTAACTACGGTTCCTATAGATTATCAGGTTGGTGAGATACTAGATGGGAACAAAAACATAACTTTATGACTTGCTTGTATTTTTATAGACAATCAACCATCTGCTGCTGCTTATGAAAACTACTTTCTTGTTTATTTCATACTAAAATAAAGAAAGGTGGTGTCATATAGCTGTCGGCCATTAAACATAGATGATTGTTTGAAGTTATATATGTATGTCTTATTTTATGCCAAACTTTAAATGATGATTGGGAATTTACATGAAATGTCCAAATCCCAAAGGCCCTACAACCCCCCAACTCTTTTTTTTTCGTACTGTAAAGGAGTCTATTTCAAGAGCCACAAACAGAAGAGAGGTAGAGATTTCCAGTAGAAGATAGCAACAAGAATCACCAGGGCTAAGGACTAGTTCCCCAAATAATTTCTTTTTAAATAAAATAAATGAATAATAATAGTAGTAACAATAATAAATATATAACAATACAATCATGCATGGTATAAAAATTCGGATAAGGATATGGAAAGAATACATATATTACCATATCCGTATCTGGTCATTGTTGGCGGAAATAGATACAAACATGGATACAAATAGTCATCGGAAATGAAAATTAGTATCCATATTTGATTAAAATTGGATACAAATACGGATTCTGTTTGGATTATCTGCATCCGTTTTACATCCCTATTTCCAATATTAAGCAAGGAAAAAATTGTCAAGAAAACCCTGGCAAAGTTTTCCTCAGTCAAAAAACCTTGGCCCAAAGAATCTCATAAAAAAAAACCTAAAGAGTTTTCCGCCGTCAAAAACCGCATGCATGCAATATTTGAATAGTTGTCCGCAACATCAAGTTCATGTAATATAAATGCAGTTACTTGTAATATATATTCTGCAAACTGGCATATTTATATAGTTTTCTGAAATATGTATACGCTAACTAGATATTGAAGGAAACTATACAGATATTGTAGGCATCGGGTTTTTAACATCGGATGACTTTTCCAAGGGTTTTTTGATGAGATTCTTTGGGCCATGGGTTTTTCAACAGCAGAAAACTTTTCCAATATTTTTTGACAATTTACTCTTACTTAAATGCTATATTTTGGTCTCTTATGGTAGTTTGCATGTATTTTGTTGGTGGGTAATGTAAAGAACAAAATGTTCCTGCCTTCTAATTTTGATGAACTGGAAGATTTTTTGTAATAGTTATAATTTATGCTTGAAGATATCATGTCAGATATGGGCGGGTCCTCATATATTTTCACACCGCCTTTAAGTGCTTCGGGACTGCATCCAAAAGCTACATGTTTGCACGACTCTTTAAACCCGTGGTAGGATAGCAATTAAAGTATAGTGGGAACACACTTGAGAAAAATGACAATTTCGGGTCGACAGACTACGCTGTACTAATATCGCATGAGAACTGCTATCTGAAAATATGTATAATATCATCTAGCATGTTCTCGGCGAGTCCGTCCAGTGTAACTCATAACCCAACGAGCACCTATATACAATCTTTGATGACTGAGTAACACCAATGGCTGTGAGACCGGCCATCGTCCCTCGTCGGGATCAAGAAACGTATTCACCAGTCTACTCTGGAATATCAATGGCTAATCTTAATATTCCCACGACTAGGGACATTTAAGGATGTGCTTATAGACTACCCAGTTCTCACAAGTGTGATCACTATTATAACCCTGGTAGTCAAGCATAATCTTATGGGCTCTATCAATATATGATGGTGAAATTGTTGCGCCACGGCAACGCCCCGGCCGTCTATCCGAGGCCAAAATGCGGAATCAAAATTTTCTTGACTTTTAAACTGGCGCTACCGCGGACAATAAACCCGGATCGTAACCATTAACCGATACTAGCAAACTAGAGATGGGGTGAGAGATATACCGAGCGATCCGTGTCTTTCGGTCTTCTCGTCGTCGTCCCGATCTCCCGCGGAATCACCATTCGTCGTCTCCTCGTCGGAAAGGGCACCACGTAGCCGAATTCTTTTACGGGCTCCCACCTCTGGACCGAGGCAACTCGGGCGCGAAGTTGGCTAACCGACGCGTCCAAGAAGTGCTGTAGGCTAGTGTAGAATGGTTGTCTCATTTGGGGTAGTGAAGTTGCCATTGGTGATGGAGGAATGAGGTTAAGGTAAAATGGTGCTTTCATTTTTCCAAACAAGAAGAATGAGATGAAGAAAAAATATGCCACCATAAAAAATGAGACTCTCTCTTTTTCTCTCCTCTCACAAAAGTGGCCGGCCCCTCACATTTGGAAATGGTGGAGGGAATGAAAACAAATACATGAAGGGAGGTGAGTGTAGGAAAAGCAAGAGGTGACCACATCCAAAGTAAACCTCACATCAACTCCTAATCAACTCCAATCCATTCTAATCACCATTAATGCAAAAGAAATGATGATAGAAAAGAAAGGAATCTAAAGATGCTATCATAATCAATCCATATGCAAGAAACCCCTCCACAATATGTTATTTGCAAACTTGCAAATAACCCCCTCCATCGGAAAAGTCCGGCCGGGAAAGAACAAAGGAAAACCGGCCGGAACGGAATGGAAACTGGCAACTCCAGAAAACTGGTCCCGTAATAAATTACAGGAAAACCCCGATACTGTGCATACACACCCGCATCTGTATTCCGACCGGATACAAATGCAATGAGACAAAATCTACACTGTACTAAACTAGGACCCGGCTTAAACCAAAGCCGGCTAGTAGTATCCGTCCGATCCTGATCCGTGCAATACCGCACGTATCTGATCGAACCCTTCCATATCTCCATACGGCCTCTACAGCGTTTCGCCCGAAAGCTTGAGTAACTGAAAGTGTGGTGGACTCTAAAGACTCGTCAATACTATGGTTGTGGATTTAACCACTAGCACGTCAGAGGTATAAGCCAATACGTGACGGGCCACCAGCTATTGACCAAAAGGGACGTCGATGAGCGAACTCATCCTGACACCCTACTGAGCCTGTCAGTGACAATATCCGTACAGTCCGGTCCGTTCGTCTATGAGTATCGCATGTCGGGCCTAGGGGGTTGGTAAAAGTCAGACCCCCAAAAGCGGTACAAGTCGTGTTGGAGTGTAGCCCAGAACGCCCTGAGATACTACTGGAATACCTACCAGTAAATCTCCTGCCTCGGCCGAGGGCTTTGCGTAATGGCTCTCCTAGACACAGCGCGACCTCACCCCCAATACCGGGAGAGACGAACCCCTGAAGATCCGCTCACTGCCTCCATGTGCCTCGGGACTGTACCCAACTAAAACCTGTTTGCACGACTCCTTTGAGCCGTGGTAGGGTAGTAATCAAAGTACAGTGGGAACTCACATGAGACAAATGACGATCCCCAGGTCGATGAACTAACCTGTACACATGTCACCAGGGAACTGCTATCTGACGTCAGGTATAAGACCAACTAGCATGTTCCCGGCGAGTCCTGTCCGGTGTACTCATAACCCAATGAGCACCTGTATACATCTTAGGTGAACCAACTGACACCAGTGGCTTATGAGACCGGCCACCGCCCCTCGTCGGGGTCTCGACTGTATACACTAGTCTACTCTGGAGAATCGATGCCCTGTCTCGAAACTCCCACGACTAGGGACCTTTTAAGGATGTGCTTATAGACCACCAGCTCTCACGTATATGATCGCCATCATACTGCCGGCAGTCAAGCAAGAATCCTAGGGGCTCTATCAGCGTGTAATAGCGACCTTCAAGGTCACCTGAAGCAGTACACGATGATAAAGGTAAACCAGAGAGCATACTATCATCTCGAGCAAGACTGTCCTCCTGGGATAGGTCCTCCCTCAATCATTGCAATCACGTGCCTGTGATCCAATAATTGACTCTGAGGGCACTATCTCCAATAATCTCCCACTTGCACTCAAGGCTAATTATTGTGATGTCGCATACTCACAGCCCGTGTGATACCGAACACCCAACTCCTCTACTAGTCAGTCTCACAAAGCTCGTTTGCGAAACTATTGCGCTCGAGGAATAGCCTCAGTGAGTGGATCCGCTGTGATGTTTCTTTCTATGTCTCTCTATATCTCAAGTTCGCAGAGAAAGCCATCTCCCGAAATGAGCAATACCTGTCTTAGAGTATGTCTGGATATCTGATGGGACCTAGCTCATAAATGAACTCCAAATCCAAACTTCTTAGACTGTATCGATAACTGAACTTAATCAGTATCCAGCGCCATGCCTCCCTCAGTATTGCCTTGGACCACCTGTCCAAAATACTGCCCCTTGTCAGAAGGAGAAACTATAACTCTAACAACCTCTTTGTCGTCCATGTCACCTTGGAAGCCTGGAATGATAACTGTCTCCCGAAAGAGAAAGCTACTATCATATCCCTAGAACATCAACTTATGTTCTAAAACTGCTTCCGACTGTTTCTCCAGGATTGGATCAATATCAACAAGGTACCCAGATTAGGAAACCACCCAAATCTAGATCTAAAACCATAGATCTAGTAACCAGAATGTCTGATATGATATCCAAGTCCTGTGTGGAGAAACCACTGTGTGACAACCAAAGTATAACCGATCGTAGTATAGGGGTTTCTTTTCCTACTATGTGTATGTCATCCAAATACCAGGATATTACACCCTACTACCTTCTCAACAGATCCATCCGCTATTCTGATGAAGTCAAACCTATGACTGTCACGTCAGAAATAGATGATCCATCTCTGCTACATCTGCTTTAGTCTATAAGTAGACATAAGCTACCTGTCCACCAATGCTTCCGCTGCTCCCACTGACTACGACAACCCTCTGGCAGAGTCATATACACGTACACTTCTGAAGCTAGTTCAGAACGACGCTATACTCATCCTCCTGCCGGGTCTCGCAGCCTGGAACAACAGCAATGGCAAGTGTGAGTAAACAAGAACTTCCCTGTCACCGTCCTTGAGGCTACCGGAGTGCCTCTCGGGTGCCTGAAGTTACCCACCGTATCTGCGGAGTGGCCAATGGAATGTCAAACCAGATTGAATCTTTAGGTTCCTTATCAAATCTTCAGTAATCGTTTGCGGTTCTGGAATCACTTCCAGTTCTACCATACTCCCACTACTGTTTTCTGAAAAATCCATTTTTATTAAAACTGTGGCGAGTCTAGAACAATATTACTATTGATCTCCCAGATGGTAGAAAGTCAACCCTCGTCATAGCCTGGGTCAACCCACAAACAGCCATTATAGAAACGTGCCTTGAGTTGTCCAGTGTCTGGTTTTAATCATAAGCCGGACAACTCCCCGTACCTTAACATCGTTAAGATATGAACTGTTCTATATCCAATATAGAACCAGAGGCACTGATTTAATTGAACCAGATTCAAATCATGCAGCTATCTCCAGTGCATGTCAACTAAATGGAAGGAGGCCGATCAGCGTTACTCAACTTAGGAATGCTTCCAATTATGAGTAACCTGAAAGAGAAGCAATTTCTCTTTATCATTACTATCAACTGAATACCATACACAAGTATCTACATCTTCGATCACTTTGAAGAATCCCGATACTTGCTACACCTGGTTCTCTACTCTATTCAAATACCTATAACTCCTCAAAACTTAGACCCTGTGTTTCTACGAAACACATGTCTAAGAACTAGAGAAGTTAAAAGTAAACAGAATATAGTATGAGGACCAACCCCTCTGTCCTAATGGACACTGGACAACATACAATACTCTGTATAAATCCGCTGAGTCTAACAACTCTTTCACTGTGCGTCGTAGGTTGAAAACTGTACTTATGGTTAAGAAGAATTACACCGCTGTTTGATACCATCCACTGATATAGGTAAATGTGATAGACATAATTTCAAAAAGGTACATCTCACTCTATAAAAATAGACGTACAGATATATCAATTTGAAATTGGTGCATAACAACGGATATTCAAAACCAAATATTTGCCGACCGGCAAACAACCCAGGTGGCTTCCTCAAATATCACCAATTACAACGAATCCCGATATAATGAGGATGGTCACCTAATTCCCAATAACTTACTCCCACTCATCATCTGTAAAACCATACAGATGTGAGAATCCAACCTGGTAAATACATACCCTGGAGAAAGTGTCTAATCGGGAAATCAGTTTTCTTTTAACAGTACACAGTTGAACTGAAACATTGAAATGTTTCGATGGGGTATCCTGGTATTCCTAGTAATGCCTCTTCCATTATCCAGATTCACAACTGTAACCGTATAATTCTTTGCCATCTCTCCAAATCCCTTTATATGTCTCAATCCCTGTGAGACCTTCTAGTTCTTTTAGTCATTACCTTCTGCACACCCCTTTAGGCCAAACGGTTTTCTTCCTTCCCTACCGTTCGGCACCAGCCTATGGTTTGGAAGAAGACTATCCAATAAGCATAATGGGTGTACTGTCCTAATCCTAGGAGCACTCGCAATGCGAGAGAAGATGAAGATAAAAGACAACCGAATAAACCTTATTCCTATTTCTCCTGAACCAGAATCCATCCCCGAACTGGAACAAGTTCCTTTCGAGTTCGTATATAACCATACGATGGAGTATCCAATAAACTGTGGATCTTCGTAGTGATACGGAGTGTCCTGGAGAAATACAAAGGTGATTTAGGATTGGCGAAGAAATACTTGGTTTGATCGTGAATAGCAGTCACAATTTACTTTGCCCTCTTACTAATCCCTTGCTTTGTCTTAACTTAATACCTTCTGCACACCATCGTTATGCTAATTGGTTTTCTTCATTCCCTACCGGTCGACACCAGCCTAAGGTTTGGAAGAAGACTATCCAATTTGCGTAATAGGTGTACTATCTCCTAAACCAAGGAGTACTCGCAACCTGAGAGAAGGTAAAAGGAAAAGACAACTGAATAATCCTATCCGTTTTCTCCAAAACCGGAAACCATTCTCGAATTCCTTCGAGTTCGTATCTAACCATACGATGGTTTTGTCCAATGGAAGTGGACGTTCGTAGTAATACGGGGTGTCCTGGAGAAAAGGGTAAAAGTAGGAGTGGCAATGAGGTCTGCAACTCTGACAATCCAAAAGCCAGTGTTAAGAAGGTTCGGTCAACTTGGCCACTGAGTCATAGTCCAGGGTCGGGTCAATGGTCGCTGCCAAAGAGAGAGAGAAAAGAAACACTCAGCGTGTACTCTAACCTAGATCAGAATGGTTATCACTTTATCTAATCTGGAAACCTCCTACCGTAACCTCAAATTCTTCCCCAAACCTGAAAGAAGAATTAGTCGGGGTCACCCGAGGAGTAAACCAACTCATCAGTGGGAATCGGGATCCAACTATCATCGTATGATAACGTGACGGAATCCACTCACGTCACCACACTCCAGAAGGTATGCGCATGTCTGGCAAGTTTCAGTTCTTTTGAAACTCCCGATGTGATTTTTACCCCAAGCGGTTTATGACCTTGGCTAGGTCAACAAACCATAAACCGCCAGTCAAGTTCAACCCGTCATTATTCTGGATTGCATTAAACCCACCCGTACGTGCCCTTGACTAGGTCAACAAGGCCGCACGACTGTCTCAACCAATCCCACTTATGCAACAAACAAGTACCACTTAGCTACCGAACACTACGTCTTGACTAGGTCAACAAACGCAGCACGAATACTAAATAATACCTGTAGGAAATGACGGAGGGCTACGGTTGGTTTTTGGCGAAAAACCTTTAACGTAATGAACTTGATATCGTTGAAGGAACTGCATAACCTTTTATAAAAATATAGTGACGAAAACCTTTGCTAAAGAGGTCACTCCCGGTGAAGGGATCTCGGCTCTTTCCCCGTAGAATGAGGTGCAGGATATTCCAACTGAATACCACGATGCAAAGCAAAAGTAATCGGCTATAGTGAAGTTAATGCCCTGATGCAAACTTCTGTCCAAGGGGTCACTCCCGGTGAAGGGATCTCGGCCCTTGCCTCGTCGACTGAGGAGCAGGATATTACAAATGAATACCACGATGCAAAACAAAAGTGAACGTCCTTACAATAACAGCTTTTTGAAAAGTGTTCCAACAACATCAGAATAGGTTTGTTTATCTTGCATTGATCCGAATCAACGCAGTCCCATCAATTGATCACACCACAAAGAACGAAAATATACTGATGTACGTATATGCCATCCGCATTCGCCACTGGGTCCCGTCATTACCCGTTAGGTTAGCTAACTAACGACAGAGCGGGGACTGGACTAGCGCGGATGTAAAACATATACAACATCTACTAATATATATACCAATATATTATATTCGCTCAAGGCGTGATAAAATGAAACATCACAGAAATGTACAGCATCACAGAACAATACAGATATCTGGAAGCCCCGGGTTTCACAGAGCCGCTGCTGAAACCCGACGTTCCCCTGGTCGTGTGGATAGCCTGTGCAATGAAATCCTAGACCCCTATGGGCGCGGCAAGTCACCCGCCAAAACCTGAAGCGAGACAGCCCCCTTCAGCACCGTGAATGGACCACCCAGCACTTCACGGAATCCGGTAACTTGGGCACCCCTCCTGGGTCAACCTGTACCCCCTACGAGTGCGGCGAATAGCCCGCCAATCCTAGAGTGAAGCCCCCTCCGTCTCAATGCCATGAGATGCGGGCCCGTTGCCCTCTAGAACCCGGCTATCCGTGCACCCCTCCGCAGGGTAATCCTAGTACAGAAAGTAAAATATACATACAACGGGTACATCGACCGCAACCAGGTCGTGCCCCAAAAGAATAATACAAGCAGGCAGTGACGGCAGTCCACATGTCGGACGCTCGCCCCGCAATATCAAATGTACATATAAAACAAAACTGTACTAACATTGCATCCAGGCTATCCCCCACGACCGATCCGCAACATCACAGCAATACATAGAACATCAACGTGAAAATCACGTTCGCAAATCCGTCTAACCGGGCTATAGCAGTTAGACAGGATTTACCGATCAAGTGACATTCACGGTCGCAGATATAATGTAAATACTGTGAAATAATGTGTTTAAAATATCCGATCGATCAAATTTTACCAAGTGGGCCCCAAAGCATTACTGTAGCACTTGCAGAAAATCTGGGCCCAAACAAAGTATACCAAAACCCCTATTTTCAGCCCACAAGCTCACTGTAAAAATATGGTGAAGTGATTCCAACTTCCTGCGGCGGAACCGCGGCCAAAGAGGGGTTAAGGCCGCGGTTCCGCGGTCGTACGGAGGGATTATGGTACCAAATTTTTCCAGTATTCTTATAATTCCATGTACATAAGTTTTCTACAACCTGAAAAAATTTTCGAGCAAGAAAAAATTCGACAGAAAACTGATGTAAAGAAAACGCGGTTTTGGAATTTTTGTTCGATCGGAAAACTAAAACACACTAGAACAAGCTAGGCAAGGTTAATGGCGTGGCTCTGATACCATGTTGCGCCACGGCAACGCCCCGGCCGTCTATCCGAGGCCAAAATGCGGAATCAAAATTTTCTTGACTTTTAAACTGGCGCTACCGCGGACAATAAACCCGGATCGTAACCATTAACCGATACTAGCAAACTAGAGATGGGGTGAGAGATATACCGAGCGATCCGTGTCCTTCGGTCTTCTCGTCGTCGTCCCGATCTCCCGCGGAATCACCATTCGTCGTCTCCTCGTCGGAAAGGGCACCACGTAGCCGAATTCTTTTACGGGCTCCCACCTCTGGACCGAGGCAACTCGGGCGCGAAGTTGGTTAACCGACGCGTCCAAGAAGTGCTGTAGGCTAGTGTAGAATGGTTGTCTCATTTGGGGTAGTGAAGTTGCCATTGGTGATGGAGGAATGAGGTTAAGGTAAAATGGTGCTGTCATTTTTCCAAACAAGAAGAATGAGATGAAGAAAAAATATGCCACCATCAAAAATGAGACTCTCTCTTTTTCTCTCCTCTCACAAAAGTGGCCGGCCCCTCACATTTGGAAATGGTGGAGGGAATGAAAACAAATACATGAAGGGAGGTGAGTGTAGGAAAAGCAAGAGGTGACCACATCCAAAGTAAACCTCACATCAACTCCTAATCAACTCCAATCCATTCTAATCACCATTAATGCAAAAGAAATGATGATAGAAAAGAAAGGAATCTAAAGATGCTATCATAATCAATCCATATGCAAGAAACCCCTCCACAATATGTTATTTGCAAACTTGCAAAATAACCCCCTCCATCGGAAAAGTCCGGCCGAGAAAGAACAAAGGAAAACCGGCCGGAACGGAATGCAAACTGGCAACTCCAGAAAACTGGTCCCGTAATAAATTACAGGAAAACCCCGATACTGTGCATACACACCCGCATCTGTATTCCGACCGGATACAAATGCAATGAGACAAAATCTACACTGTACTAAACTAGGACCCGGCTTAAACCAAAGCCGGCTAGTAGTATCCGTCCGATCCTGATCCGTGCAATACCGCACGTATCTGATCGAACCCTGCCATATCTCCATACGGCCTCTACAGCGTTTCGCCCGAAAGCTTGAGTAACTGAAAGTGTGGTGGACTCTAAAGACTCGTCAATACTATGGCTGTGGATTTAACCACTAGCACGTCAGAGGTATAAGCCAATACGTGACGGGCCACCAGCTATTGACCAAAAGGGACGTCGATGAGCGAACTCATCCTGACACCCTACTGAGCCTGTCAGTGACAATATCCGTACAGTCCGGTCCGTTCGTCTATGAGTATCGCATGTCGGGCCTAGGGGGTTGGTAAAAGTCAGACCCCCAAAAGCGGTACAAGTCGTGTTGGAGTGTAGCCCAGAACGCCCTGAGATACTACTGGAATACCTACCAGTAAATCTCCTGCCTCGGCCGAGGGCTTTGCGTAATGGCTCTCCTAGACACAGCGCGACCTCACCCCCAATACCGGGAGAGACGAACCCCTGAAGATCCGCTCACTGCCTCCATGTGGCTCGGGACTGTACCCAACTAAAACCTGTTTGCACGACTCCTTTGAGCCGTGGTAGGGCAGTAATCAAAGTACAGTGGGAACTCACACGAGACAAATGACGATCCCCAGGTCGATGAACTAACCTGTACACATGTCACCAGGGAGCTGCTATCTGACGTCAGGTATAAGACCAACTAGCATGTTCCCGGCGAGTCCTGTCCGGTGTACTCATAACCCAATGAGCACCTGTATACATCTTAGGTGAACCAACTGACACCAGTGGCTTATGAGACCGGCCACCGCCCCTCGTCGGGGTCTCGACTGTATACACTAGTCTACTCTGGAGAATCGATGCCCTGTCTCGAAACTCCCACGACTAGGGACCTTTTAAGGATGTGCTTATAGACCACCAGCTCTCACGTATATGATCGCCATCATACTGCCGGCAGTCAAGCAAGAATCCTAGGGGCTCTATCAGCGTGTAATAGCGACCTTCAAGGTCACCTGAAGCAGTACACGATGATAAAGGTAAACCAGAGAGCATACTATCATCTCGAGCAAGACTGTCCTCCTGGGATAGGTCCTCCCTCAATCATTGCAATCACGTGCCTGTGATCCAATAATTGACTCTGAGGGCACTATCTCCAACAGATATACTATACCACACAAAACATATACATAATGATAAAATCAAACTAGATAGCTTACTATCATTTCGAGTAAAATTGTTCTAACTGTATAGGTCCTCCCTCAATCATCATAATCGCTTGCCTGCGATTACAATAATTGTTTTAAGGGCACTATAACCAACTATCTCGCACTTGCACTTAAAGCTAATTATTGTGGTATCGCGTACCCATAGCCCGTGTGCTACCGAATACCTAACTTCTCTACTAATCAGTTTCACAAATCTTGTTTGTGAAATATTCATGTTTGAGAAATAGCCTCAGTGAGTGGATCCATTCTAATGTTTCTATCTTTAGTTCTCTATATCTCAACTTCATGGAGAATATCTATCTCCTGAAATGAGCGATACTTGTTTTAGAATTTGTCTGGATATCTGATAGGACCAAGTTCATAATATGAACACTAAATCCAACAAACTTCTTAGACTGTATCATCCACTGAATTTAATCAGTATCCTGCACCATACCTACCTCAGTATCCGCTTGGATCTCTGTCCAACATATTGTCCCTCAGAAGATGGTAAACTTATAAGTCTGACAGCCACTCTATCATCTAGGTCACATTGGAAGTCATAACCGGTAACCGCCTCCTGTACGAGCCTGCCATTACCATATACTAAGAACATTCTCTTATGTTCATAACTGCTTCTCTTTGTTTTTCCAGTATTGGATTAATATCTGCTTACTGCAGCTAGCGTAAAAGTAACATTATCCATGTCCTATGTGGAGAAACTCCTGTGACAACTACAGTTTAACCGGTTATAGTATAAAAACCTCACCTCTTATCTGGAGTATGTCATCCAAATCCCTGGACAGTACTCCCTACTATCTTCTTACCAGGTTCATCTGTTGTTTTGATGAAATCAAACACTGTGACTATCACATCAAAACAGATGATCCATCTCCGCTATACCTGCTTTAGTTTATAAATTGACATAAGCAATCTGCCCACTATGCTTTCTCTGCTCCCACTGACTATAACAAACCTATGTCAGAGTCATATACATGTGCACTTCTTAAAGTCCATTTAATACAACGTTATAGTCATCCACCTGCCAGGTCTCATAATCAAGGACAACAGCAGTGGCAAGCTTGGGTCATTATATCATGATGCAAACCTTCCTGTTACCGTCTATGAGGAAACCGAAGTACCTCTCAGGTGGCTGAGATTACCCACTAAATCTGCGGAGTGACTTACGGATCGTCGAATCCAATTGAATTCTTAGGTTCTGCTAAATTTTCAGTAACCATTTGTGGTTCTGAAATCACTTCGATTTCTACCATACTCCCACTAATATTTCTTGAATAGAATTCATTTTACTAAAATGTGACGAGTCTAGCAAATGGTCGAAAATTATACACTTGATAATGCCCGGGATAAACCACAAACTGCCATTACTGAAATGTGCATTGAGTTTATCCGGATTCTAGTTTTAAGCATAAACTGGACAACTCCATATACCTTAACATCTTTAAAATATGAATCCATTCTATGTCCAATATAGAAACAATGGCACTGATTTAGATGAAACCCGGTTCAAATATTATGCAATTGTTTCCTGTGCACATCACTTGAATGGAAGAAGGCCAAGCAACATTTTTCACCTACGAATGAGTAACCTAATATAGAATACTATCACGGAATACCTAGCATAAGTATCTACATCTTCGATCACATCGAAGAATCCTGATACCTGCAACGTATGGTTCTCTACTTTATTCTTATATCTATAAACTTCTCATAATTTTGGACCTTGCATTTTAACAAAATTGCGTGTCTAGAATAAGAGAAGTTATTGGTATTTGGAATATAGTAAGAGGATCAACCCCTTGTCCAAATGGACACTGGACAATATACAATACTTTGTATAAGTCCTCTGAGTTTACTAAGTCAAACTCTGTATGTCATAAGTGTTCACCGTCTAAAGACCAGACCGAGACGTTCGGACATCTGGCCTGAATTTGTGGGCAGACTCTATTTGGACTTTTCCATCCACTTTTCCGAAGATACCAAGTTGATTTATGACACCGTATATCGAAGGTTTGAATAGATGCGGTCGTTGTAGCAGACTTTATCAGATTCCTCATCATTTGTGAGGGGTTTTTGATTGTGGGGACGCTCTTCCCTACAGGCACAAGCCCCTACAGTTAATTACGTTGCCGCATTGCGATAACAACTTTCTTCTGCTCCAGTAGTTCACTTCGTGTCGTATGTTTATTTTATTTATTTTGGTTGCCCGTGGATTGTATACGGAGACTAGTTTATGTCGTCGCCCGTAGGGCGCGGATTAGTCCAAATCCGTATATTTTAGATTTGGGTTTAGGTTTTCAACTTAGTTTATATATTCCTCTAGTTCAAAAAGGTTTGGTATTATTTAAGGACCGTTAATCTAGTTTAAGATTAATATCAACTTAAATAGATGAGCATTTGATCCCGATTTATTTTAATTAAGGAGACGTTAGTCTTATTTGAGATTGAGGTCAACTTAGCAATATTTTCAGAATCATTAAATTTTATTAAGATCCAATCAATAAAACATTTGGGCTCAGCTGCAAGAGACTTAGCCAATTTGGACTTAGTCTGCTTAGTCTTTTTGTTCAAAAGTGCTAAGCACTTATTTTATTTAGGCTCTGTTTGTTCAGCCTTCCCTCTTTTTTATGCAAAAGTGCTAAGCACGTGTTTGAAGCTCTGGCGCTCACATGGGTATCATGTGAAGCCTTCAGTTATGGGCGCTGCTCAATCAGTGCTAAGCATTTTAGTTATCTTGACTGAATATATATATATATATATACAGTGTTAAGCACTTTTTTATATGGCGTCCTCATGAGGAGCACGCGAGACATTGGGCGCTGCCCAATCAGTGCTAAGCACTCAGCCATTTTGGCTGCATATGAAGTGCTAAGCACTTTTGTATGGCATTCATGTGAGGAGCACGTGAGACACTGGGCACTGCCAAATCAGTGCTAAGCACTCTGCCGTTTTGGCTGTATATGAAGTGCTAAGCACTTTTGTATGGCGTCCACATGAGGAGCACATGAGGCGCTGGACGCTGCCCAATCAGTACTAACTACTCAGCCATTTTGGTTATATATGAAGTGCTAAACACTTTTATTCAGCGCTCACGTGTATTTCACATGAGGCGCTGGCCTTCTGCTTTGGGCGCCCGCATGTTTTTCACATGGGGCGTTGGGCGCTGTTGGGAGGGCGCCCACGTGGGAAGCACGTGAGACGCTAAGTTCTTTTCTTTTTTAGAGATTGAATCTCTGTTAATGGAATTTTGACCATTAATGATCACCAAGATTTTTGTTTTGAAGATCTGGGATCATGTTTTCTTTAAGAACTAAGTTATTTTATAAGAACTAAGTTTCATTTAGGGTTAAACCCTATTTTCCGAGGAATTAAATTCTCATAGGATAGGTTATTTTTCTCCTTTTTTTCCTAGTTCTTTTCTGAATCTTTGATTCTCAAGAACAAGATCTTCCCAATGAGAATTAAATTCTCAACTTGTGGGAGACTTGTCTTGTGGATCTATGATCCATAGAAATAACTAAGTTCTTGAGAATGGTTAAACCCTTAGATATGGTATGATAGGTAAAGGAAATGTTTTGCTCTCAGTGATTTCTTTACCTAGGATTTGAGAGGAAAAAGATCTTCTTCTCTATTAAGAATTAAATTCTCTGTTGTTTTTGAGAGCCTTCTGTATTTTTGCAGAAACTTATGGGGGTTCCCTTTATATAAGACTTGAAGTCTCGGATCCTTTATATAGGAGATGCAAGTTTGTTAATTAATTTGAGAAAATATATTATTGAAAGATTCCAATTGATTTTATTGGTCTTAAAGATTACTTGGGGAATTTTATCCACCATTGGATTTCCGTTTTACAGAATATATTTTTTTGTTTTTAACAAGATTGAGGAAATATTTTCCCATGTACAGCGTTTTATTCTGTAAAATGGTGATTTTTAATCACCATTGGATTTTTAATCTAAGGGCTCTCTGTTATACAGAGCACATTTTTCTTTATTTAGAAAGACACATGGAGATATTTTCCCATAACAGAATTTTGTTCTTTTATTTGATGATTTATCATCACCATTGGATTTTTGATCCAACGACTATGTTTAACAGAGAGTATCCTAATTATTAGGGAAATATCCCCATGTGGAATTTAATTCTACTTGATTTTGCTTGGGCGCCGGCACTCACATATTGTGCACGTGCGCGCCACTTAAGAATTTAATACTTATATATGATAGGCGCTTGTGTGCTTTGCACATTGGCGCCCACGTGAGCTTCATGTGATGTGCCATCATAGGATTCAATCTTAAGGGGTTGGCGTTGGCACTGGCGCGCTCGTAGGGAGCACATGAGGCACTGCCTCATTAAATTTTAACAGAGCTTAGCCCTTCAGTTATGTGTTCCCTGATTAAAAATCAGGAAAAGACTCAGAAGAGGCATCACGTGATCACACGTGACCAGTGGTCACGTGTTGGCACGTGATAGTCAAGCAGCGGCACAGAGCATATATGTTCTCTAATTAAAAAGTCATGAAGAAGCTTCAGAGGAAGCATCACGTGCTAGCACGTGATCAGTTTCTTGCGCCTGCAGGGAAGAGCGTATATGTTCTCTAATTAAAAAGTCGTCTTGCGCCTGCAGGGAAGAGCGTCCCCACAATCAAAACCCCCTCAAGCGAGGGGGAATCTGACGAAGTCTGCTACATCGGACGCATCCGTTTAAACCTTCGATACACGGTGCCATAAATCAACTTGGCATCTTCGGAGAGGTGGACGGATAGCACCAATTAGCATCTGCCCCGAATTTCAGGCAAGACGTCACTGTGTCGCGCCGTCTTTCGGAGGGGAACAGATTCTGGAACGCCCGGTGGGACCTTTTCCTCTTTCCACTCCACACTTCGTGTATCGTGATTCGCGAACCAATCGCGGTTAGCTAATGGTTGCCCTTGGGTTTCGAAGTACTAAGACTTGGTGTTTCGTTTGCTGCAGAAAGCAAAAGGATCAATGGCTGGCAAATGCTCGAACTGCTCGAACTGCAAATGCAACCGACGCTCCGCCTCACCTGGAGGTGTAGCATATGGACTGCAGGCTGCTTCCTTATTCACTATGCCTGTGGAGCAAGTGACTCAAGCTACCACCGGTTTATTTTTTGGGACCATGCTCCCGCCGGTGAACATTAACATCCCAATGCCCGTACCAGAAGCATCAAAGAAGTCGGTCTTTGATCGACTTGCTACTCCCACGGCCCCTCTCAGCGGGTCGTCCAACTCCTCGGTCTTCACCAGACTGAGCCAGAACTCCAAAGGGCCCGCCAAAAAGCCCATGATACCTGAGAAGGCCATCCCAAAGAAGACAGCTGTTCTCGAAGTCGTCAAGGCGGCTTCTACTGCCAAAGAGTCGGTCTTTGCAAGACTGGCTGTCCCAGCTGCCGCTCCGGTTCGAAGGTCTATCTTTGACAGATTGGATACCGCCACTCAAAACACGTCAGTCTTCAAGAGGCTGACACCGGCAGCAGCCCCTCCCCAGAACAGGGGGCAAGATGAAGCCGTCGCTGAACCAATCCCAACAACCCGTCATGCCCGACGTCGCCACTGGCGCCGGATAAGGAAGACTGGGGGAAACCCCCCTCTGGCTAACCCCACCATCTCCAACGGTTGAAGTTAATGCTGCTGTTCCAACTGGGAACAGCTTTGAGCTGCTGAACAGGGTACGCAGGAATTCACCAACTGCGGTGCTCAAAAGATCTCCTCCACCGGTAGAGACCGTCGTAGAAGCAAAATCAGAAAAGCCGGAGCAGTCTCCTCAACGGCTGTCTTCCAGGATCTACAAGACTTGGAGACGAGTCCGAGAATAGGTGATTGATCCGAATTTCTCTCACCAGCATAAGAAGTCGAAGGTCCGACAGGAGGAAGACCGCCCCTTTAAGCAACAGAAGACGACGGCCACCTGGGTGCCCAAAGCAACGGCCCCCTCAGCTTCGACGGCCCACAGGAGAAGAAGGCCGGATAGAGTCCCCACTCCTGCAGCAAATATCAAGGACAATAAGCCTAAACGCCCTAAGTCTGGGGGCATGATGGTGCATACGGTATACATGGCACTGGGAAAAGAGGACAGCCGTGCATCCACGGGTCATAGACCGCTTACACGGTCAGTGACCAAAGCTCAGGAGCAACAGCAAAAGCTCCAGGAGATGATGAACGCGATAGCCACACTCACTGGGCCAAACGAAAGCCCCGAGGCGTCCTCGGATGAACGCCAGGAGCAAGAAACTGACGCTGAATTCCTTTGTCGGATATTGGAAAAGAATGATAAAGAGGCTGCCGAACAAGCAGCCAATATACAACGAATGGCCCTTCTGTTCCAGGACATGGTGGGTATGATGATCCAACAAGAGCTTCCTACTGAAGATCCTCCGATCGTCCTTGAAGATGACAGTGGAGAAACATCAAATCCTCCACCCGCTCTGTCAACAGCCAAGGAGGAGACAATCTCCAAGGCTGACTTGGACGAATACATAGCCCAACAGATACGAGTTCACCAGGAAACTGAGGCAGCCGGTCAAGTTGTCAGAACGGGGCGACCATATCCGAGCTGGTATGATCAGATCAAGTACCCGCCGGGCTATACAATACCAAAATTTCATATCTATAAGGGGACCGGCAATCCCCATCAGCATGTTGCCCAGTTCAGAGCGTTTTGCGGCAACATCGGCGGTGACGATAAGCTCTTGCTTCGCCAGTTCGTCGGCAGCTTGTCTGAAACGGCTTTCGAGTGGTATTCTGAACTCCCGAACGATTCCGTCAAGACATTCGCTGAAATGGAGTTGCTATTCACTCAGCGTTTTGCGAGCGCTAGCGAACGTACTCTGATAACGGCATTGATTAATGCCAGAGTGAAACCAGGTGAGACGTGGGTCCAGTACGCTATATGCTGGCGAAACTTATGGTCGAAATGCGAACAACGCATCGAGGAGGCGCCTGCGGTGGGCATGTTCGTGGGTACACTAGATCCTCATGCGACTATCTCACAGTTCATGATGTTTTTTAAGCCAACCACGTTCCAGGCTTTGATCGACAAGTTGGCTCAGATGGACCAGATGGGTCACAGACCGTCTCCCCCGAAGCCGGAACCTCGGAATGACAAGGGTAAAGGGAAGGCAACCTTCGTTGCGAACGCTCAGCAGCAGCCCAGTGCCCCAAAGCTGGTGGATCAGCTGGAAGAAAGAAGGCGGTATTACAATGAGAAAATGAAGTGCCCCTACTCATTCCCGCTGGATAAGACGAAGAGGCTATTCGAGCTAGCAATACGCAACAGGCTTATCAACTTGTCAAACCCAAGGCGACCGCCGCAACCCAGTGAGGCGAATAACCCCAATTACTGCCCATACCATCAAACGGTAAGCCATCCGATTGAGGATTGCTTCGTCTTCAAAGGGTGGATTGAAGATCAATACCTACAGGGCAAGTTTGCGCTGTCCGAGAAGTGGAAGGTGAACCCGCCACAACCTCACACTGCTAAGAAGATGGACACACCGGGGGCAACTTGTTCTTTCATTCCATGGGAAATCGTGCTTTCAGCAAAAACTAAGAGGATGCTGAACGATCTTGAAATATGCCCGGCGATCAGATGGAGGAACCCGCTGGAACCCCAGATCATTGAAGGGATGCTGAAGCCGTGCCCAACTCCGAAGATCAGTGGTGACGCCCCGAGCACTCACAACCAGCCGTCGAAATCTTCAAAGAAAAAGAAGTAGAAATCTAAGAAGCCCGTGAAGCCTGGCAACAAGCGTACGGATTTACAGAAACAGATTGACGCGCTGGAAGAGTACAATCAAAAGGCGCGGACTCCCATTACACTCCAAGAGTTCCTCAACTACGTCTTTCAAGAGGAATATGAGGGGGAGAGTTCGTCGGATGAATCCGAGGGATACATAGAGAGTTGTCATGTGATCTCCCACTCGTTTACGGATGATAAAAAAACTCCTGGCACTAAGAAACTGGGGGCAGAGCCTTAACCGGAGCTCATATGGCCAATGGATGAAATGATCGACGCCTTTCTAGACGAGATTCGTTTGAAAAGTAAAGCCAACCAGGAGCGTGAGATGGCCGCATCAGAAGGAGCCAAACGCAGGCGATTAAACGAAAGAGTTGAGGCACTCCCGCCAGATCGAAAGGCACCCGACACGGATAAAAACCTTATTCAAGACGAGGAAAAGGTTTGCCAAAGCCATGTCAATGGGAATGAAACTACCACCCTCGGAAAAAAACACGCTCAATGGGGCGGAGAGGCACCCTACTTACTGCTCATATCATCGGAAGATTTCACACCCCACCGAGGAGTGTGACACCTTTAAGACATGGTGGCAGGGATATGTTGGTCATCGACAACATTTTAAGCGAATGAAACGCAGAACTCATCGGGAGCAGAGAAGTACGACCGAAGGACACAAAAGAACTACCGGTAACTGTTACACGGTCAACGCCAGGGGATCGCAAGTGCTCACATTCGGGAGCGATTCTGACGAGGAAATGGCTCTTAGCCCCCTCTTTAAAGAGTCCACCTCAGGAAAAGAGGAAGAACCAGAAGCCTGCGAAAACATTCAGCTGCGCAATCACACGCTTCCGGAAAATAATCTCGGACCCGCGACTAGAAAAGATAAGGGAAAGGAAAAGGTCGCTGAGGATATCACCTTAGATGACCAAGTTATGAAAGAGCTGGCTGCCAAGAACCCGCCTAAGAAGAGTAGGGTGGACTACAACATCCTAGCGCACCTGAGGAAGCTACCCTCGCAGCTCAGCATTCTCGACACCCTCCTGTTATCAAAGGAAGCGAGAGATTCATTAATCAAGGCGCTACAAGAGCCCGAGCAATTCCAAGCCTTCCTCGCCGAAGAAAGGATGAATGATGAACTGGAAGAAGTGCACATGGCAGATATCACTTTCGGTGACGAAGACCTGCTCCTTGGGACGTGCGACCACAACCGTCCCCTATTCGTCTTTGGATATTGCCACGATATAAAGATAGGCAAAATCTTGGTTGACAATGGATCTTCTGTTAATCTTCTCAACGTGCGGGTGTTAAAGGAAATTTGCATGAGCGTCCAGCACCTTGCTCGGGACAAGATCACCATCTCCGGGTTCGACTCCCAATCATCGAGAACTCTTGGGTCTGTGATATTGACGCTACGCTTTGGGCTATTCGTCACGGACATTAAGTTTCACGTCATAGATACCAAGACATGTTACAATGCTCTGCTCGGCCGACCTTGGTTACACGAGTACAACATCATCCCTTCTACGCAACATCAGTGTATGAAGTATTTCAAGGATGGTCTCGAGTATACCGTAACAGGTGAGCTAAACCCATTCTCCGTGAACGAAGTCCGCAAATACGAAGATGCAAAGTACTTTTTACCAGATTTCGAGGATACAGAGAGATGTCGCAAACCGGAGAACAAAGCCGCTGCCACCATTCCAGTTTTCGGGAGTGATACCGAAGAAGAAGAAGAGATAGTTTACTCTGGGCTGTCTCGACGCAATGACCTGGGACCGTCCGCCCCCATATTGATCTTCGGAAGTGACTCGGAAGATGAGGTTAATGTTGTGTTTTCCAGTCGGCCGCCAATACAAGAATTCTTTGGTGATGATCAGAGTTTGCAAATCACTATGATTCCGCGGGAGCAATACAAAGATCTTGACGCGCTTGAAGCTCACAAGGTGCAAGACCTGCAGACGTTTTACGTCCCTCCCAAGCGAAAAGGCGATCCTATTCTATTGGTCCTCGGAAACAAGAGTGGAGAAAGAGACCTGGCATGGCGCAGATTCTACACTTGACAAGATTCAACCCATCCGTTTGCCCAGATATTACACAAACGGATTGAAAAGGATATTGAAGCGCCAAGGGATACCCTTAAAACAGACTACTCGACAAGCTCGATTCTATAACAGGATTTGGGATGTCCCTGGGACTCAGCGCAAATTGCCCAATGGGAGAATTGAAACACTTGGGCTTGGATACGTGAGAACCGGGAAACGGGAACGGGTCCACGGTAGCTACGCCATATATAACTTCGATGAAGAAGAGGACGCCATATCAGGAAATGCCAACCCCTCATCAGAACTAGATCCCGTGATCGAAATGCCGAGTCCGTCGTTTGAAGAACGAATGGACAAGCTTATCAGGAAAGCGGGTCAAAAAGCTCGGGACGACCATAACCGCGAAATGGCCATCTACGAGAAAGCTAGGACGCAACGTCTTCTTCAACAAGCTGCAAAAGACGAAAATACTCCTCCCTGTCAACCTGTTGTGCAAAAGGCCCGACGCAGAGGTAGAAGTAAGTCAAAAGGCAGAAAAAGGAGGTCGACAACGACAACGTAGGATCAAAGAGTCATGTGATCGGGTATTGCGCGGTCCGGATTTGTCCCTCATGAAAAAGATGAGTCAGGCATACTCTTTTCCTTAGAATAAAACACGGAAGATGCTTGACCTTGCTTTAAAACATCGAATGATTACACTTCCGGAATCTAAACATCCTGAGCAAGCAGGCGAAGTCTCTCACCCAGACTATTGCTCTTATCACCAGGCAATAGGACACCCTCTCGAAGATTGCTTCACCTTCAAGAATTGGGTCGAAGATCAGTATCAGCTCGGCAAGTTCGCTCTATCTGACAGCTAGAAAATAACCCCACCACAAAAGAATGAACCCAAAGCCATAAGAGCAGAACCAGATCCACATCAGTCTTGGAAGCGAGCTCGTACCTGTCGTGTGATAATGATATCAAAATAAGAGCCCGAGAATATGGATGAATTTCCCTGTTGCTTCGAAAACAATGACGACGATGTAATCTCAGAATTTCCACCAGCGCCGAAAGAGCTGGAAGATGGCATACATACTACTGCAGACAACCTCAGGAAAATTGAGTTGGGAACGACGAACGACCCGCGACCGACATTCGTCAGCGAGCTGCTATCTGAAGAAAAGGCGGCTGCGTTAAAAGACGTACTTATGCAGCATAGAGATTGCTTCGCATGGAGCTATTCCGAAATGCCAGGACTGGATCCAGAAATAGCTGCCCATAAATTGGCAATATCCCCAGACGTCAAGCCAGTCAAACAAGCGCCGAGAAGAATGCGGCTCGAGCTTGAGATGAGCATCAATGTCGAAGTCAAGAAGCTGATCGATTCTGGGTTTATCAAAGAAGTTCAATATCCTTACTGGATCGCCAACATCGTCCCGGTAATGAAGAAAAATGGGACAGTGCGCATATGCGTGGACTTCCGGGATCTCAATAAAGCTTGCCCGAAAGACGATTTCCCAGTGCCAGTCACAGAGCTAATGATATATAACACGTCCACTCACGAGATTTTCTCTTTCATGGACGACTCATCAGGGTATAATCAGATAAAGATGCATCCCGAAGACCAGAAGCATACCGCCTTTCGGACCCCTCTGGGAATATTCTGCTACAAAGTGATGCCCTTCGGTCTAAAGAACGCCGGTGCCACCTATCAAAGGGCCATGACGAAGATCTTCGATGACCTCATACATGAAATCGTCGAATGCTATATCGACGACCTCGTCGTGAAAAGCAAATCATACGAGGAACATCTCGAGCATCTGAAGACCGTATTTCAACGCCTTCGGCAATACAACTTGAAGATGAACCCTCTCAAATGCGCGTTCGGGGTGTCCTCAGGCAAATTCCTAGGATTCATTGTCCGGCACCGAGGCATTGAGATAGATCCGTCGAAAATCAAGGAGATCATGGAAATGCGACCGCCAAGGACTCTCAAACAATTGCGGTCTCTCCAGGGGAAGCTCGCATACATCCGACGATTTATAGCCAACCTTTCAGGAAAGTGCCGCTCTTACAGTCACCTGATGAAGAAGGGAACCCCTTTCGTCTGGGATCACAAATGCCAAGGCGCACTGGATGAGATCAAGCAGTACCTGCAGAACTCGCCGGTGTTAGCTGCTCCAGTAAAGAGAAAGCCACTTATTCTTTATACCACAGCCCTCGAAGGTTCCTTAGGCGCATTATGGGCGTAGGAGAACGATCAAGGGAAAGAAAGAGTACTCTATTATTTGAGTCGAGTTCTACTGGGGGCAGAAAGCAACTATTCCCCTATTGAAAAACACTGCCTGGCGTTGATCTTCGCGATAACAAAGCTCAGGCACTATGCGTTGGCGCATGAGGTCCGTCTCATTTCGAAGGTGGACCCCCTTAAGTATTTAATGTCGAAGGCCATACTGACTGGTCGACTCGCTAAATGGGCCCTGCTCTTGATGGAGTTCTCGATAACATATCAGCCTCTCAAGGCAGTGAAAGGTCAGGCCATCGCCGACTTCCTCGCTAAGCATCCGATACTGGCCGATTCCCCTTTGAATTGCGAACTTCCAGACGAACATGCGTTTGACACGATCGACGGTGGTAATATCCGATAGGAGATTTATTTCGATGGAGCATCTTCCGTAAAGAAGCGCAAACAAAACACCCCTATAATCAAATCAGGGGTGGGCCTCATCTTCGTAACTCCACAGGGAGGGATAATGCACTTTGCTTTCTCCTTGACAGAGCCGAGGACGAACAACGAGGCTGAATATGAAGCTTTGATAGCAGGCCTCGAGATCGCCGTCGACATGGGAATTGAAAACCTCCTTATATACGGAGATTCCCAACTGGTCATCAATTAAGTAAACGACGATTACCAAACATGCAAGCCAGAGCTGGTAAAGTATGGCGAGAGAGTACAGCAACTGCTGACTCAAATCCCCTCCTACACCTTGGAAAGCGTACCGCGTGCCGAAAATAGCAAAGCGGATGCATTAGCCAAGCTCGCTAAAGAACTGGCTGATGAGAACCTCGATGACGTAAGAATCGTGGTACAAAGCCGTCGAGTACTTGCCCCTGCAGAAATATCTCCGGAATCACCCGAAGAAAAGGGAGAAACTGAGCAGACGACCCTGTGAATAAATGACCAAGAGAGGGTTGAAGATTGGAGAGAAGTCTTCATAGACTACTTCAAATCCCGTCGAAAGCCTAAAGATGCGTCCTCAAGACATCAGCTTGTGAAATGAGCTCTGTCCTTCTCCTTCGTCAATAATACTTTGTACAAGAGGTCATTTGACTCTCTGTGGTTGAGATGCCTGGGACCTGACGAAGCGAAAAGAGTCGTTCAGGAAGTTCACGGCGGACTTTGCGGTTCTCACCAAGCGGGCCCAAAGATGAAGCCGAAAATCAAACGAATGGGTTATTACTGGCCCACAATGATCCAGGACTGCCTCGAGTATGCGAAGCAATGTGACTCGTGCCAGATCCATGGGGACTTTATCCATCAGCATCCAAATCCTCTACATCCAACGGTAGCTAGTTGGCTGTTCGAAGTGGGGAACTGACATAATCGGCCCCATCGAACCAGCATCATCCAGGGGACATCGTTTCATCCTGGCGACGACTGATTACTTCTCCAAATGGGCAGAAGCAGTACCGTTAAGGGAAGTGAAGACGGAAAATATTCTCCATTTCTTCAAAACTCACGTCATCTATCGGTTTGGAACTCCGCGACGGATCATTTCTGATAACGGGCCAGCTTACAGAAGCCACAAGATTAGTCGCTTCGCGCAGCAACACAACATAGATTGGAGATATTCCTCAGTTTATAATCCACGGGCTAACAGTCTAGCTGAGGCTTTCAACAAAACCTTGACAAAGATCATGAAGAAGACGGTGTCCCGAAACAAAAAGGACTGGCACGAGAGACTGCAAGAAGCTCTTTGGGCATATCGGACTACGTTCAAAACGGCCACGAACACAACGCCATATGCGTTGGTATTCGGTACAGAAGCAATACTCCCCCTCGAGATAGAGTTACCCTCTCTACGAGTGGCGGTCCACTACGAGCTGACGGACGAAGAAATTGCTCACCTTCGGCTTGAGGAGCTTGATGCCCTTGATGAGACTCGGCTCATAGCGCAACAAAATCTGAAGGCTTATAAAGCAAAGATGACGCGCTCCTACGAAAGATTGACCAGGCCAAGGACATTCCGCCAAGGCGAACTCATGCTAGTGGTCAAAAGACCTATGATCCCCAATCGCGCCAAGCGGGGAAAATTCGAACCGAACTATGAAGGACCGTATATTATAGACAAGGTCTACCAGGGTGGAGCCTACCTACTCATGGACATGCATGGTGAAAGACCCTTCAGGCCAATAAACGGTCGATTCCTGAAGAAGTACTACGCCTGACGAGTCACGGCCTAGGTCAATGATAGATGACGAAGACTATGTACGCTCGCTATCTTCCTAAGCCCGAACTCTAAGTAGTAACTGGTCTTCTTCAGCAACGGACCGAAATGTCCTTAAACTAACAACGGACCGAAATGTCCTTAAACTAGCAACGGACCGAAACGTCCTTAAACTAACAATGGACCACTATGTCCTAAAACTAGCTGTTGACCGAGATGTCGATAAACTACGGTGGATTGCAGTATCTTAAAGCCGATAAAAAAATAAAAATAAAAAATAAAAAAAAATAAAAATAAAAACGGTATATCCATAAGCAAAATGGGCACGGATGAAAACCCGAAAGGGCTCCATGAGTAAAAACAGCAGGGCTACCGGCGAGTGTTTGTGAAAACCCGAAAGGGCGCAACCTCGTTAAAGGGCACTTGCAGGGTCCTCACGACCTCGTAAGAAGAAATCACCCGCGTGAGATCCTTACGACTCACAAGGGAGCAACATACTTAGGAGTCCCCACGATTCCTAGGGAGAAATTAAATTTGCGAGATCCTCACGACTCGTAAGGAGAACTCTCTTATGGGACCCTCACGTCTCATAAGATTTGAAAGCCTTAAGCTACAGAGACCTGAACCTGTTCTTAAGCAACTCCCACAAACTTCGATATTGCCCTAAAAGTGGCTCAATACTGACCCTTGTATACAATCCACGGGCGCGAATAAACATTTCCCTAACCAAGTCCCATTCGTGACTAGGGATATGTTCATATGGAGAACAACCCTTGTAAGTCCTCTCGACTTATAAGGGGAAAACCCTTTTGTAAGATCCTTAAGACTTGCAAGAGGACATGCACTTAGGAATACTCACGATTCCTAAGGAGAAAACACACCTGCAAGATCCTTACGACTTGTAGGGAGAAATACCTTTGTGAGACCCTTACGGCTCATGAAGTCAAAAGCCTTAGTCGACAGGACCCTTAACCCTGTTTACTAAGCCACCTTTGTTCAACATCGACAGAGGCAAATGATGATTCGCTCCTGGCAACATCCCAGTTGTAGCGGCGCTGATGCCGAAATCGGTGTCTAAAATTCATGCTTGCAGCGAAAAGGCTAGCGAGCCACACATGCATACGAAATAGCCGAAATGATGGGGCAACTTGCAATAAAAAGCAGCAAGTAAAAATGTATGCATGAAAAATAGCCGAAATGATTGGGCAACTCGCAATAAAAATAAAATAGATAGCCGAAATGATTGGGCACCGCGAAAAATAGCCGAAATGATTGGGCAATCGCGACCTTCGTGATATAAAGCTGAAATGATAAAGCATCGCGGAAAAAGAAATAAAATAAAAATGAAATTTATGCCCTACAGGTGATATTACATCAATCCCTGTATACAATTTAGGGGCGCAAACAAAGAAGGAATCACACTCCTCTTCTCCCAGGTTTCATCAGAAGAAGAAGCCAAATCTCGATAAGTCGCAGATGGCCTAGAGATCATCTCGACGTTCGTCTCGTTGCAGCGGACACAACATCAAGCAAAGCGGAACAGCGGCAATTCCCAGTTCCATGACTCGGCGATGTACTCCCACTGAGAGTCGAATCCCACTCTATAAAATGCGGATACAATCAGCAAAATTCCTGGTCACGTGGAACGCGGATAACGTCACTCTTTGACCCCGTGGAAAACGTCCAGAGTGGATCCTGGTCCTCGCAGAACACGGCAGTGAACCCATGTGAAGCATCCAGAGCGGAGCCTAGTCTTCGCCGAACACGACAGTGAACCCGTGTGAAGCATCTAGAGCAGAATTCCTGGTCACGTGGAACGCGGATAACATCACTCTTTGACCCCGTAGAAAACGTCCAGAGCGGAGCCTGGTCCTCGCAGAACACGGCAGTGAACCCGTGGGAAGCATCCAGAGCAAAATTCTTGGTCACGTGGAACGCAGATAACGTCACTCTTTGACCCCATGGAAAACGTCCAGAGCGGAGCCTGGTCCTCGCAGAACACGGCAGTGAACCCGTGGGAAGCATCCAGAGCAAAATTCCTGGTTACATGGAACGCGGATAACGTCACTCTTTGACCTCGTGGAAAACGTCTAGAGCGGATCTTGGTCCTCGCAGAACACGGCAGTGAACCCGTGTGAAGCATCCAGAGTGGAGCCTAGTCCTAGCCGAACACGGCAGTGAACCCGTGGGAAGCATCTAGAGCAGAATTCCTGGTCACATGGAACGCGGATAACGTCACTCTTTGACCCCGCGGAAAACGTCCAGAGCGGAGCCTGGTCCTCCCAGAACACGACAGTGAACCCGTGGGAAGCATCCAAAGCAAAATTCCTGGTCACGTGGAACGCGGATAACGTCACTCTTTGACCCCGTGGAAAACGTCCAGAGCGGAGCCTGGTCCTCGCAGAACACGGCAGTGAACCCGTGGGAAGCATCCTAAGCAAAATTCCTGGTCACGTGGAACGCGGATAACGTCACTCTTTGACCCTGTGGAAAACGTCCAGAGAGGATCCTGGTCCTCGCGGAGCACGGCAGTGAACCCGTGTGAAGCATCCAGAGCGGAGCCTAGTCCTCGCCGAACACGATAGTGAACCCGTGTGAAGCATCTAGCGCAAAATTCCTGGTCACGTGGAACGCGGATAACGTCACTCTTTGACCCCGTAGAAAACGTCCAGAGTGGAGCCTGGTCCTCGCCGAACACAGCAGTGAACTCGTGTGAAGCATCCAGAGCAAACATCGGACTGTGGAGTTCTTAAAATCCACAGACTATGATGTCCTTAACCTCGACCGTAATGTCTTAAAACTAACGATCAACCATGATGATCCTAGACTGATTTTACCTTGGTTAAAGGGTACATCTCTTCACTCCTTTAATATTTGGCGTTGTAATTCCTCAACGTCTTCAAAGAGGTGACGGGTCCCAGTAACCACACATTTCGTGGACTGTGGAGTCCTTAAGTCCACGGACTATGATGTCCTTAACCTTGACCGTGATGTCTTAAAACTAACGTCGGACTGTGGAGTCCTTAAATCCTCGGACTATGAGGTCCTTAACCTTGACCGCGATGTCTTAAAACTAACATCGGACCGTGGAGTCCTTAAATCCACGGACTATGAGGTCCTTAACCTTGACCGTGATGTCTTAAAACTAATATCGGACTGTGGAGTCCTTAAATCCATGGACTATGAGGTCCTTAACCTTGACCGTGATGTCTTAAAACTAACATCGGACTATGGAGTCCTTAAACCCACGGACTATGAGGTCCTTAATCTTGACCGTGATGTCTTAAAACTAACATCGGACTGTGGAATCCTTAAATCCACGGACAATGAGGTCCTTAACCTTGACCGTGATGTCTTAAAACTAACATCGGACTGTGGAGTCCTTAAACCCACGGACTATGAGGTCTTTAACCTTGACCGTGATTTCTTAAAACTAACATCGGACTGTGGAGTCTTTAAATCCACGGACTATGAGGTCCTTAACCTTGACCGTGACGTCTTAAAACTAACATTGGACTGTAGAGTCTTTAAACCCACGGACTATGAGGTCCTTAACCTTGACCGCGATGTCTTTAAACTACGATACCCTGGAAACCATCCCAAACCAACCCCTGACCCCGTGAAATACGGATAAGGGTGACCGCATCCAGCACTTGTGGGTCCTCACGACCTACAAGGAAGAAAACTCTCTTGTGAGATCCTTACGACTCCCAAGGGAAAACCCGCTTAAGAATCCTCACGATTCTTAAGAAGAACTTACACCTACGGGATCCTCTCGACCTGTAGGGAGAAAAACCCTTTATGAGACCCTCACGGCTCATAAAGCTCAAAAGTCTTAGGAGGCAGATCTTAACCCTGAATCCTAAGCCATCGCTGCCCTGCAAGTAGGCCAAGATAAATTGTCCATAGAACAAGTCCAATTGAGAGGGACACACCATTAAAGAAAAATATATGTCTTTATTCATAAACCAAAATGGGTACAAAGTACAATTCATGAAAGAACAAAAGAAAAGACTCTCGCTCAGGAGCATGTACAAAAAGAAAGGAAAAGATACAAGTTTTTCAAGCCGGCGGGCGATTTAGCAATTTCGCTAGCTTATCCTGCTTTTGCTGGGCCACGGCTTCATGATTCAGGATCGCCAGAAGACGAGCCTCCGCTTGAGCCTGCTGGGCCTGATATGAGGCGAGCCGGCCTTCAAGCTCTTTCTCAGTGGCCTTGTGAGCCTCGACCCTTTCACGAGTGAACACGGCAGCTTTATCAAGAGCCACCACCTCTTTGATAGACTCTTGAAGCACCCGCCAGAGTTCATACGCTTTGTTGTCCTTGAAGGTAAGATTAGCTTGAAGCTCGCTCAGCGCCTTAGAAGCCAGCTCCCTCTCCGAGAATTTACGGCCGAGCCTCTTCTCGCATGATGTCATGTTTGCCGCGCACCGTGCTATCAGCCCCCGCAACTCCGCCTTTGCAGCCATGGCCTCCGAGGAAAGGCGGGAACACTCAAGGGCGTGCAAGCAAGCCTCCACCTGCCGACATAACTCCACCCAGACTCGAACCACCTCTTCGCTATGGTAGGTGGCAAGAAAAGAAAGAGAACCGTTAGCTTCAGCGGCAAATGCTTCAGCTGTGGTTGCGCTGCCAGCACGAAGCTCCTCGATCAAGGATGACAAGGAGACAAGGCTTAACTGGGCCAAGCGTTCTGAGGCTCGCAAAGCATAGGGGCCGGGCGGCATAGCGATTTGCGATTCTAGCGCTATGGAGGCTGGCAGAGCTGTTCGGATTTGAAAAATGTCAGTAAAACTCTTAATCAAAAGAACAAATGGGACTATATTGAAACGTCGCTTTCCTACGGTCATGCAAGTGGGAGCTGAAGGTTCCCCTGGCCCTTCAACGACCTCCACCTCGTCATCGGCCTCCAAAACTGTAAGAGGCATCAATGTTATTTCGCAGAATAGCAACAATGCCACAATAAAAAATGGTGAACGATGCTAACCTTGCCCAGAGGAAAGGACGATGCGCTGAGGAGAGATCGCCTGCGGAGCTGCCATCTCCAGCAGGCGATGAAACGATTGCCGGGGAGACAAATCAGCAATAGAGGCCGCCAGCCCGCGCAATTTTGAGAAGAAAAAAGAGTTCAGGTAATAGAAAGATTACTAGCTTAAAATGTGGAAGGTTACCTTCGACACTCCTCCCATTCTGAGCTGGGGGAATAGCAGCTTCAACGGCCTCCTCCGTGACCTCGGGCTCCAACAAAGGGAGGGTGATCCCGACTACCTCCATCCCAGCCTCTGGGCCACCTTCAGGAAGGGTCGTTGAGGCGGCGACCACTGAGGGAACCTCTCCCAAAGGAGCAAGTGCTCTGGAATCAATAACCGCCACCGGAGCAGCATCGTCAACCCCCTCCACATCGAGCAATGTGTCATTGGGAACATCAACAGGCTCTATCCTTAACAAGCCAGTAGGAACCTCCCCCATCGCCGAGGACTCTGCACAATCCACACAAGAATAAGAATACACATATACGGGCATAAGCAATCTGAAAAACTACAAAGAAGTATAAAAACATACCAATGCGCAGGGAAGCCTTCAATATGATTTCTTCAAGCTGATGCTCCTTCTCAAGGAGGCGTGCTCGCCGGGGTTCGAGGGTGGACTCGTGGCCGCCGGTCCATAAGGAAAGCGTGTCCGCAGCATCCTCCGAAGCGGCCTGCTTCAGGGCCCTTTCTCCCCATTCCTCCAAAGGGCCAATAAACCGCCGTCGGATCCACGAAGGGTCTTCATAAAAGATTACGGCAGGATAGGGCTTCTTCGGAACCCTGACGTTCTGGGACTCATCTTGGGAACGTCTTATAGCCTCAGCCAATTGTGCAGTTTCCTCGGCAGCCGAGCCCGGGAAAAGAAGACCAGCATCCGACTCTTGCACGACCAACGACTCATCTGGAAGTATGGGCTCAGACTCCGTCAAAGAATCAAGTAAGTTAGTGGCCACCCTCCTCCCCCTCTTAGATCCAGAACCGGCCGCCGAAGACAACCGTTTCTTTCCCCGTGGAGCCTTGGTGCGGCGGCGGCCCACGTCGCCTTCAACACCCTCATCCCTATTACCCTCGCTCGGTGCCATAACCGAGGATGACACCGCCATTGTCGATGCCACGAGGGGCAGTGCTGCCGCGGGCGGTGGTGCTGCTACTGGAGCCCGTCTACCCCGTGACCGGGTGCCCAGGGGCATACCGGCTGTTGGAGTAAGGTCCACCCCCGACTCCTCCGGAATGAGCGCGGTGCCGGTATCCCTCAGAGGAAAGCGGACTGGAGCTCGCGGTCGCAACGTAGCTCCCGTGGCCGGAACCTGAGGAAGGGCACCATGACTAAGAAGCACCCTTCTTTCCTCAAGAATAATTGGGTTGACTCGATGGAGATACCAACCCGTGAACGATCCCACACATCGGGGCATGTACTCAGCTTCAGGGACCATGAAATGGGAGCCGGTGTTCAACCTCACGAAATGATGAGCGGCATCGCGAACGGCACCAAGTGAAGGGACCGACGCAACTATGAAAGCCTCGAAAGGAACGCCCTGGTCGTATCCAAGCTGCCGGGCGAAGCGATGCGGGTTATACCGCATGAAAAGAGCTGCACTGTCCTGGCGAAATACCAAATAGCCTGGTCTAATTGCATACAAGTGCATGGCCTCCCGGGGCCTCAAAGAAGGTACGCTGTCTTTTGACCGGTCCCAGAGTTGTTGAATTGGACCTGAGGGAGAAGATAAGACCCGATCATTAAAAAACAACCCGCCAGCAGTAGCGTAAGGAGAAATCAACGCCCGAATAGCCCCGAATTGAGTCGGATCAGCGGCAGAAGCATCCACCAATCGCATAAGCCGTGGGAAGGTGTAGGCGTCATAAAACGCGAGCCTCTGATGCATGGCGAAAGCACCTAAGATGTGCATTTCGATCCAAGACGTGAAGTAGTGAAGCGAGAAATTTACCACATCTACGCCAGGGTTGGAAGTATTAGCTGCAGTGCCTAACCCGTGATAAAGATGCGCCAACGCCGGGATACCGATGGCCAACTGCGTCCCCTCAGCGATACAATGAGCCGGGTAGATAACCGAGGCTCTCATAAAACGGCGATGCATGGGGATGACAAATCAACTGAGTCAGACACTGACAAACCCCACGAAGAACGTCTCCTCATCCATGCCGGGAGCTGCAATGGATTCAAAAGTCATCGGTGACATAATGAGGATGTAGTACTGCGGTAGATCCGATTCAGTGGTCGGTAGCTTCTTCGGACCAAACCCAAATGGGTCTTTGATGTTTGCAAACTTCGGAGCTTTCTTCGACAGGACGTCCTCGCGAAGGAAGCAGGCAATGAAGATCTTAAAAGTAACACCCTGCTCCTCAGATTCGGTGAACAATCGGTCAAAGATACCTAGCGCCTTGATCAAGCTGGGACGCTTGTGGCAGACCGCGTTCTCAACAGACAAGCCGTCAACCAGTGCGGGCTCGGGCTCAAAGACGTACTCGTCAGGAGGCAGCAACTCCTTATACAGTGTACCCCTGATTGGCAATCCCGAGATTTCATAAAATTCTGCCAGAGAGATCGAGACCTCGCGGTCTCCTAGAATAAAAGTGTTGGTAGGAAGATTCCATTGGTTCAAGAACGCCTTAACCCACCAAACATGCGGAGATTGATAGTGAAAGAGCGACGCATATATCGCCTGGTAAAGCCCGACCTTCTGCAACCGCGCACGATGGGCAGAAAGGATGTAGCGAGCCCAGAGAAGGTAGCCCGCAGGGTGTTGAGGGGTGAGCCCTATCTTACAGATTTGCCCCCATGGTTGAGCCTCCCCCTGGAAAATATGTTGTCCCAGAATGTCTATAGCGGGGATCGGATGGTTTGGGATATCGGTTGTAGAAGGCTCGAGTCGTCCCGTTGGAGTCCAGTTTGGCATCTCCACATCGAAAACCGTCCTCGGGGGGTCCATCGGCAAGAAAGGGAAAGTGGGCTCTGTCGGCACTTCACAAAGAAAACTCCGACGACCCTGGATGATATGACTGTACCAAGTCCCCCATAAAAGTAAGCTGGTGCAGTTCGGGTCATGAGCCCGGATCATCGCCATCGCCTCTTCATCGGATGGTGATTGAGGGAAAGCTGCCTCTGAGCGAGTGAAGGGAAAGCACGGAACAGAAGCCATTGCACCTGAAATAAAGTAAAAAAAAACTGTCAAAAGCGAAGCCAGCAATATATATATATATATCATTGCACCTGAAATAAAGTAAAAAAAAACTGCCAAAAGCGAAGCCAGCAATATATATATATATATATATATATATATATATATATATATATATATATATATATATATATATATGAAGACAGTTGAAGAAAGCGACAGCAGACTCTTTTTATGGGACCGTTGGCTACAAAACACATGGGCCCCACGGAATCAGGTTGACGGCTCGAGGCCAAGTAATCATAATAAGACAAAGGGGATATTCTCATTAAATAGGCAGTGGGTTTCAAGTGGCCCTACACATCCCCCTAAAAGATAAATCTACCTTGGACTCTATAACAAATCAAACAAGATCAAGAGAATTAAATTCCCACAGAAGACATCATTGCAAGTTTCTTCTTCATTGATTACAGAAGGACAACCTAAGGCAAGAAAACCCTAAGAAGCCCCCATGGGAAGAATTTAGTTCTTCGTAGGAATTAAATTCCTTTTGAAAAGGGGAATTAAATTCCCAGAAACATTTTTTTAGATGGAATTAAAGTCCATACAATTGAACCGCCACCATCGTCTCCCTAAAGATCAGATGAACCCTAAGAGATCTACAGTTTGAAAATTAGACGGGTCTCTGTTCTTGTTGATGAACTTGAAGAAAAAATGGGTTCATGTTAAAAGGGGTGAAACCTTTGATGTAGATTTAAAATCCAGAGAGTTGTTTTAAATGAAGGTTCTTCGATTGTTCAACATCATTACCTGAAAGGAAAAGTTCTTTTTGAACAGAGTTAAACTCTGGAAAATTTTTGAGGCAGAGAACTAAGCTCTGGAAACGAGAATTAAATTCTCAAAATGAAAAGTTGCAAGGAAGAAGATAAGTAAAAGTGGAGGCGCTTCTGAAGTGACCCCTATATTTATAGGATGTGATGGAGACGCTTCATCTCCTCGATTACCTAGATGGATCCAACGGTCACAAAAGTGACAGCGTTGCACTCACGTGTTGACACGTGAGAGCAACGCTGTGGGGGCATTTGTTCCCTGATTAAAAATCAGGAAAAGACTCAGAAGAGGCATCACGTGCTCACACGTGACCAGTGGTCACGTGTTGGCACGTGATAGTCATGCAGCGGCACAGAGCATATCTGTTCTCTAATTAAAAAGTCATGAAGAAGCTTCAGAGGAAGCATCACGTGCTAGCACGTGATCAGTGGCCACGTGACGTTTAAAAGCAGCGCCACAAAGCACATCATCCCCTGATTAAAAATCAAGAAAAAGCTTCAGAAGAGGCATCACGTGCTCACACATGACCAGTGGTCACGTGTTGGCACGTGATGGCTGAGCAGCGGCCAGAGAACAGAGCGCAGAAGAAGAGAAGCCCATTCCAGGGGTCACGTGCCTACACGTGATCAGGGGTCACATGGCCACACGTGACCGGCTTTAAAAGCCTTATTCTTTGACAGAATTAAATTCTGAGGGAAGATCCTTCAAATCTTTCCAAAATGGAGAGGAATTATTTGAAATCGTTGGATTAAAAATCTAAAGGTGATTAAATATCACCAATTTATGGAAAAATCTTGCACTTGGAAAGATTTCCCCCTAAATCTAACCGAAATAACAAAGAGATATCTTTGGATTTAAAATCCAATGGTGAATAAAATTCACCTAATAATCTAAAGGCCCAGATTAATGATGAAGATAAATCAAATCTCTCAATAAATAAATCGAATCTTTCAATGAGAGATTGACCAAACAGATTGATTCTTTTCCTTCTCCTATAAATAGGAGCCAAGAAAAGAAGAGAGAGACCTTTGGACCTTTTCTTTTGATACACACAGAGAGAGAGATATATAGTGCCTTTAATTCTCTGCAAAAGGAAAACCTTAGGTAAGAAAAGGGAGGCTTAAAAAAGAGAATTTAATTCTCAAAAGAGTTTAACTCTTATATAAAGAAAAGAACTTAGTTCTTTCTCTGGTGGAGGATTTGTAAAGTGCACATCTCCCCATGAATTGAGAATTTAATTCTCATTAGGTTGAGATCCTACCATGCAGATCTAAAACACAGAGGAGGAACTGAGTTTTGAGAATTTAATTCTCACAAAATGATAAGAATTCAATTCCTTTGAGATAAAATTAGGGTTTAACCCTATGTTATAGGAATTCAATTCCTTCAAAATGAACAGAACTAGGGTTTAACCCTAATTGTTCTTTCAAACTCATAGGAATCTAATTCCTTTAAGAAAAGAAATTAGGGTTCAACCCTATTAAGAATATAATTCTTCAGAAGAAAACAGGAATTTAATTCCTCGGAAATTAATTCTTAAAAGATGAACATATCTTTAAAACATGCAGAGTCACGTGCTACCACGTGACCCCCGCAAAGATCCACAGAAAAGAACTCTGAAGCAAACACCTCACGTGTTACCACGTGACTCCTACGAAGATCTATAAAAGAGAACTTTGAGGCAATGCCTCACGTGCCCCACGTGATCTCTAAAGCATACAAGAGAAAAAGAAACTGAAAAGAGCTCTAGGGCGCCCTCACGTGTCGACACGTGACCCCTAATGAACATTCTAACATTTCAAAGCGTAAGCCCCCATCACGTGCCCACACGTGAGCCCCCATCACGTGCCCACACGTGATGGCTTTCAGAATCAAAGTGTTAAACACTTATCTGCAGAACAAAATAAAGGGAAGCAGGGCGTTCTCATGTGCTACCACGTGACCCCTTGGCTGAAGCTCTAACAGATAAATGCCCAAATTCTCATCACGTGATGGCACGTGATACTTCAAAGTATTCAAGATGTTTGACTGAATAAAATAAGGGGAATCAGGGCGCTCTCACGTGTCCGCACGTGACCCCTCTCTCCTTAGTGTTTAACACTAGTCTGGAGATTTTTGTCCCCAGTGTTTAACACTGATTTGCTTAGTGTTTAACACTAATTTGAAAACTCTGCTCCCAGTGTTCAACACTGGTTATCTTTTAGTGTTTAACACTAACTTGTCAATCTTATTCCCAGTGTTCAACACTGTTGGTCTCTAGTGTTTAACACCAACTTTAGCCCAATTAGCTAAGTTTCCAGAGGCAAAGCCTCTCCTTCAATGAACCAACAGAGGGCCAATATCCCAAACATGATTGGACTTAGCCCAAGCTGGCCATAAGTCCTCAACTCAAACTCAACTGGGCCAATGGGCTCATAATATAATAATTGATCTTAGTTTCCATATCGGACTGCAGATCACTTAATCTACCTTGGTTTAAGGGTACATCTCTTCACTTCTTTGATACTCGGCGTTGTAATTCCTCAACGTCTTCAAAGAGGTGACGGGTCCCGATAACCACACATTGATACGGACTGTGGGGTCCTTAAAATCATGGATTACGACGTCCTTAACCTTGACCGTAATGTCTTAAAACTAAACACCAGACTGTGGGGTCCTTAAACTCATGGACTACGACGTCCTTAACCTTGACCGGAATGTCTTAAAACTAACAACGGACTATGACATCCTTAACCTTGACCGTGATGTCTTAAAACTAACATCGGACTGTGGAGTCCTTAAATCCATGGACTATGACGTCCTTAATCTTGACCGCAATGTCTTAAAACTAACATTGGACCGCAATGTCCTTAAACTACCCATTGACCGCAATGTCACTAAACTAAACAACAGGGCTCCCCTAATCGCTCTCTTGTCGGATCTAAACGATCCCGTTAAGTTGATATTAGTCTAAAACTAGACTAACGTATCCTTAACAAACGTTTAAGTCGATCTTAGTCTCAAACGAGGCTAACGTATCCTTAAACACAACCCCCAAACCCAAATCTAAGATAATACGGATTTGGACTAGTCCACGCCCTATGGGCGACGACATAACTCAGTCTCCGTATACAATCCACGGGCAACCGAACACAAATCAAACACACACGACACGAAGTGATCATCTGGAGAAGGAGAAAGTTGTTACCGCGATGTGGTAGCGTAATTAACTGCAGGGGCTTGCGCCTGCAGGGAAGAGCGTCCCCACAATCAAAAACCCCTCAAGCGAGGGGGAATCTGACGAAGTCTGCTACATCGGACGCATCCGTTTAAACCTTCGATACACGGTGCCATAAATCAACTTGGCATCTTCGGAGAGGTGGACGGATAGCACCAATTAGCATCTGCCCAGAATTTCAGGCAAGACGTCACTGCGTCGCGCCATCTTTCGGAGGGGAACATTACGTTCAAATATTAGGGGAACAGTAAGTTGAAAACTGTATTTTGGTTAAGAAGAATCACACCGTTATTGAATGTACCTTACCTAATCATTAACTGATAAAGATAAATGTTGTAAACATAATTTCAAAAAGTTATATCTCACTTTATGAAATAAACGTACAGATATATCAGTTTGAAATTGGTGCATAATAACGGATATTCGAAACCAACAAATCGCCAATAGGCAAACCCAGGTGATTTCCTCAAATATCAACAATTACAACTAACTCTAATATTGAGGATCTAATCAACCAATTCCGAATATTCTACTCACACTCATCATCTGTAACGCCATACAGATGTGCGAATCTAAATCGGTATATACATACCCTGGAGTCAGAATGTAAGTGGGAAAGCAATTTTCAATAACTACTGCACAGGAAAACTGAAACATGGGAATGTTTCGAGGGGGTGGCTGGGTATTCCTAAAAATGCCTCTTCCATAATCCAGATCCATGAAACCAGTTGCAATTTCCATTGCACTCACTTCATTCCCTTCATTTGTCTTTACTTCTTACCTAATATACATCGTACTTAGGCTAATTGGTTTTCTTCTGTCACTACCCAAATGTGGCACGTGACCGGTGTTAGTGTATATGCCCTAGAGGCCATTACTGTATCATACTAGTATGTATATTACTTGATGGAAGCTTGGGATATTCACAGTTGTATAGACAATCTTGCTCGAAATGGTAGTATGCTATTTGGTTTGTCTCTGCTTTAATGTGTACATGTGTTTCTTTTATTATATCACCTATACGCATTAGTGGAGCCCTTAGGATCTTTGCTTGATTACCAGCGTTGTGATGGCAGTCACACTCGTGGGGGCTGGGTAATCTACAAGCACATCCTTATTTACACGTCCCTGGTCGTGGGATTATCGAGACAGGGCATCGATACTCCGGAGTAGACTAGCGTATGCGCTTCTCATTCCAGCGCGGGAGACGGCCTGTCCCACAGTCGTCAGTACGTCGTACTTGAGATAGTATGCGGGTGCTCGTTAGGTTACGAGTACAGTGGACAGGACTCGTCGGGAACCGTTGGTTGATATTATACCTATCATCAGTTATCAGTTCCCAGATGACATGAGTACAGCTTAGTCCGCTGACTTGACACTGTCACTTCGCCTCGAGTGTGTTCCCACTGTACTTTGATTACTATCCTGCCACGGCTCAAAGGAGTCATGCAAACAGGTAGTAGTTGGGTGCAGTCCCGAAGCACTTGGAGGCAGTGACGGTTAGACATGATTCGTCTCTCCCGGTATTAGGGGTTGACATCGCGCTGTGTCCAGGAGAGCCATTACACAAGTAGTCCCTGGCCAGGGCAAGCGAGGTATACTGGTAGGTTTCCAGTGTTATCTCAGGGTGTTCTGGGCTACAATCCGGCATGACTTGTACCGCTATTAGGGGACTGACGTTTACCACCCCCTTAGGCCTGCCATGCGATGCATCAGACGAACAGACCGGACTGTACGGAGACTATCATATTCAGGCTCAGTAGGAGTTCAGATGAGTTCACCTCGTCAGTCTTCTTATCGGCATCTACCTGGGGACCGTTATGTACAGCTAGTGCCGCTTGCGGTCTGTGGTTAAACCCACTGCCAGCGTAGTGTCGAGTCTTTAGAGTCCCACACAGAGGGTTATTCGCCTTTAGGCAAAATGAGTAGAGGTCGCATGGTTTTGCGACAGGGTTCGTTCACATCCGCGCACTTGTGCACGTTTGCTGTCCGGACAGCTTATACTAGCGGGCTTTGGTTTAAGCCGGATCCTAGTATATGATTTGGGATTGGTTTTATCTCATTGTATTCGTGTTTCTCGGAACACGGATACGGGTATGTATGCACAGTTGACTGAGACAGAGGCAGGGGACTTTGATTAGGGTTGATGACCATTGTCATTTTCTTAACCCTAATGCTTATGTGTGAATTATGATTAATTGATATTAGTTAATTATAATTGTGCATGGTTAGGGTTGTTGACCATTTGACTATACTTGACTTGTTGACCTAGGTTGACATGTTGACCATCATCATTCCATATGAAAGATGCTCTTTGATCCTTGCAAATGGCATTTAATGTGAAATGATAATCGTCAATTCTTGATTAACCATGACAATTATCTTAGCTAATTATCTAATTTCTATAATTCACATATATATGAGAAGAATGGTTCATATCTTCTCATTCTATCATTTTGGTTCTCTCTCCTCCTCTTCCTCTCTCTCTAGCTTTCCCCTCTCATGAGTTGAGAATCTCTTGAGCTTGAGATAAATCCTTCTAAGATACTCTCTACTCTTTTCTAAGGTTCTAGGATTAGCACTCCAAACATCTTAGTTACTTCTAGTTTGAAGTTGAAACCAAAGGTTGAGGCTCTCGGGTGGATCTTTCTTCGACAAGAGAAGGCGACAAGGAGATCACTTTCTTTCACTCCAAGGAGCAAGGAGAGAAGGACTTGAAGCCCTAGGTATAATCTCTTTTCCGAGGAGTTAACTCCTTTTAGCTTTGTAGTTAGTTTATGTTTAGCAAAGATCCTCATTTTGTTAGTCCATGTTGCCTTGAGCGTTAAAAATCTGATTTTTATACCGTTTCCGCCTCCCCGCAAGCACCGGAGTAGGCAACGTGGACTTACAACCGGTACTTAAATCACGTGACATCTAAAGATATCGACGCAGTCCAAGTAAGCCGAAACCCGGAATCTAAACCTTTTTCTTTTGAAAACATTGGAGGTGAAATTTTAATAATCATCAGATGGAATCATTTTAAAATAACCATTTAAATTTAACTAAGTATGTTTAAAGAGTATCCATGACAATTTGAAATTGCGCCTCCTTTGTAAATTTTGCGTAAAACCTGATACAACTACAACAATAAAATAGCATCCCAACGGGAGCTAGCTTCCATGCCCAAATGGCAGAGCAATCAAGTACACGATATAAAAGTCGACTCTAATGAGTGCGACATCACAACACACAATTGCTAAGTCTCATTTCTAAATCCACAATATACAATTTCTAAGTTGATAGAGTTTTACTAGATACAAGAAGACATGAATATACAAGTGTGAGTAAGATACAACAGTAACTCACCTACTAAAGCAATCACCGAAAGGAATGTTTTTCCCAAGCCGCTGATAACCCAAATGGCAACACCTGTAAGAAACTGTGGCACAACGGGGGTGAGTTGCCGACTCAGTGAGTAAAAATATATCACAAGGTAGAAATCGAAATGCACAACGATACCTAGATCATAAGTATAGTACTGTCATATCCTGTACTAATATAATATATGAAATGCATATGTATCATAAATGCAAGTCTATCTATCATATGATCCCAATATAAAATATATCAAATGTAAATGACCTGTATCTAGGTATACGCCCATAAGTAGCCGAAAATATATGTATATAAACCACTTCTTTAAAATAGCCGCGGAATAGATATGCCACGGTATAAAAGCAGACGAGATAGTATGAAATAAAATAGGTATCTTACTTAACATATACGTCTTGCTATTTTGGTGAAAATGTTAAGAGGTTTACAATTAAAATATCCCAATGTCATATTAGACATATAAAAATAATGAGACTATAGCTCGTTTTGAATTCCCTTTTTATGTATGTGAATGTCCGTAAAAGATATGCAGGTACCATCCCCCGGATCAGTCCTGGTCGGCTACAAAACTAGCATCTAACTGTAAATCTCATGATAACCACATGTCAATATATATGTATGGATGTCCAGCATTGACACCCGAAATCAGAAATCTCTCGTGTTCATCACCGACACATAAATGCAGATATCGTCGACACCATCTCACTAGATGATCGCCACCCGATATCCTTGGCCCCGTTCGGTATCCCCTGGATATCCTCCGTGCCCAAATCGAACCCCGGTCAGTACCCCCTGGATATTTGCCGTGCTCATCTCAATTCCGGTATCGAGTAGGCTCCCCGCCTCAACTGCGGCTATCCTGCCCCTCGGTCTCGATCCGGGTCCACCATGTATCCGACTATATAACTCCCCCACTCAGTTCGGATAGCATAAAAATCCGCGACCGTATAGCTTCTCCACTCTGTCCGGAATAAAAATCAGAAAACATCAAGCTCATGGTGGACACCAACTCATCATATCCAGAAATATCAAGTAAAGAATGAGAATACTTACATAAATCATTCTGATGATATATTATATATATACATATATAATAGCGTCCCATACCACTAATATATATCATCAGGAGTAAAATATCCAGAAAATCCATAAGAATCAAACATCAACATCTATAGTAATGGTATTCACAATGTGCAATAGGAAATAAAGTAAGACTGCGTAAATAAATCATACAGGCACAAGATATCAATTCTACTATGTCATGGCACTACTAATGATGTGTAGTGTAGTATACGCGTCCGTGCTCATGCAGTATGGCAATCATTAGTATTTGTGCAAGTGTTCTAACGGTGTAATAATCTACTCATATCGACATCTACATTTGCATTATATATCATAACGGTCCTACAGTGACATGGCAGTACCAATGAGGTGTAGTGTAACATATGTATATGTGCTTGTGCGGCATAGTATTCATTGGTAATTGTGTAGTGTTCTATCAGAGTGTTCGTACTACGGAAATGTATAATATCAATACCATCACGCGAACTAGTAAGTAATTCTAAGCATAACTAATAAATGTAAATACTTGCTATGAGCTATACCATTGTTTTTGGAAATGAATGAAACATTGTGTTGGGATCGTAAATTGCACCCCGGTTGATCACGTCAAAGTCAAGGTCAACCCCAAGCCTGGTGGGCCCAAGCCCAGATCAAGTGGGCTTATGCCCGAGTCGAGCCTGAACATAAAGCGGCGGCCTCCCCCATGCTGAAATAAAAAATCACGTAATAAATAATTTTGATGTAATTTTTTATGCATGAATGGGCATAAAGCCAAATTTTTGTAAAGCTCATGGCTTATGTGCAAAAAGAAATAGCACATGAGACATGAGATGGGGAAAATGCCATTTTGCAAAGCCCAAGGGGCTATATGTAAATGTGTAAGCCTATATAAGGCAACATGATGATGAATAAAACATATACTTTTTCATTCTCTCAAAAACTAGGGTTTGTGCCTCCACCCTCTCTTTTTCAAGTTCTTTCTCTTCCTTTTCATTTTCCAATTAAATTAAGAGCTTGACTCTTCTTTTTTTAAAACTAAATAAAGTTCTACCATAAACCCACTTCCCAAGACTCCATCAAGAGAAGAAAAAGGGTCTCTTTTTTTATCATCAAGAGAACCCATTTTGGGTTTCTTCTCAAAAAAGAAAGGGAAAAATCTTTTGGAGTTGAACTCCACTACAGAAATTCTTTTGAAGTTTAACTTCACAGTAAAAATCTTTTTTTTGGGGGAGTTTAACTCCACATTAAATCTTTTTAGAAGTTTAACTCTATATAAAATTCTTTCGAAGTTTAACTCCACATTTAAAATTCTTTCGGAGTTCAACTCCACAATAAAAATTCTTTCGGAGTTCAACTCCATTTAAATTCTTTTGGAGTTTAACTCCACAAACAAAAAATCCTTTGGAGTTTAACTCTACAATAAAAATCGTTTTTGGAGTTGAACTCCATTTAAAACTCTTTTTGGAGTTTAACTCCGCAATAAAAATCTTTTTGGAGTTAAAACTCCATTTAAAATCTTTTCGGAGTTGAACTCCTTACTTAAAAATTTTTTGGAGTTCAACTCCATAAAAATTTTTTTTTTGGAGTTCAGCTCCATATTAAAAAAAAAAAAATCCCCCTTTTATCCCCATCACATGCTAGCACGTGAGGGGGAGGGTTCCCATTCAATGAGAGCCCTTTTGGCCCCCCCTTAGCATGTGATGCCCCCCCTTACATGAGGGGTCACATGCTAAGCATGTGATGGCTCCCTCACATGCTAGCATGTGAGGGGTCACATGCTAAGCATGTGATGGCCCCCTTAGGGGTCACATGCATGTGAGGGGGGTCACATGCTAGCATGTGACCCTAACATGTGAGGGGAGGCTCCTATTAATGGGAGCCCAGGTTCTCCCCCCTTTTAAATTCTTTTTCTTTCTTTCTTCCTTCTTTTCTTTATTTAATCCTTTTTTTATTTAAAATAAATAAATAAATATTAAATAAATAAAAATAAATTATAAATAATATTTTAAAATAAAAAAAAATAGTAAATTAAAATAAAAAACGTTTCTCTAAATATTTATTTATTTAATTATTTATTATTGTTTATATATATATATATATATATATATATATATATATATATATATATATATATATATATATATATATATTCTTTAACAAATGGAACAAAACAAAAAAATACACACACACCAACGCATCGCATTGAGTTCGCATGTCCAGTTTGACCCGTCAATCGGAGGTTCTCTCGCTTCTAAAGGCGAGGGGTAATTAACGGCAGCTTAGTTCGCGGCTGCCGGAGATTCGGATCCCCATAATCAATAAACCCCAGCCTACCCTAGGCAGGGGGAATCTGTACTGCGCCTGACAAGCGCGCTCGTATTCCCATCTCAATGGGGTGACGAAAAACACCCTACACATTGGTTTTAAAACGAGTATAGCCCATTCAAGTATTATGTTCCCAAACGGAATAAAACATTTATTTATGAGTTTAAAGGTAACATGGTCATTATTCGGCATACTAATCTCATTATCATCAATACAATATAATATCTAGTACAACACCTCACATTATCACTATGTCAAATTCACCTCTAGTACTGTATACTCTTTCGTATCAATTTACCCAAACCGTACGTAAACTACATGCAAATGAGTATCATGTTATATGCAAATTAACTTCAATATCCATATCTTAAGTAATTACGAAAACTACTATATACCATACTACTATTTATAAGATTGCGGGGGTGCTATACGCTATCTACCCGACTTCCCCAGTAGATGTAAATCTACTCACCAACTTGATGAGCTTGCTGAAATCCACGCTGCTATGTCCCCCAACTCCGTCTCGGAAATCTTCGCAATCGTACCTATAATCGTAGTTATAGCATATTGACGTAAATATCATATCAAAACTCAAAACAATGAGATAGGCACTCATAGGTTTGAACCTACAGCATACTTAACCCAAAAACGACAATATACCCCTGTTGTTAACGTACAAACGTTAACGGTTCAGTTGCAGTTCAAAATACGAAAACCCGTATCGTAATATCGGAATTTTGATAAAACCTTTACTAATCATTCCCAGATTTTACTGTATACATATTGGAACAAATCAAACAAAACTACAGATCATAAAATATCCAAAAGAAGCCACAGAAGAAAAATCAACACCAAAAGCTTAGGGGGGCCGGCGTCACCGGAATTTCTGGGAATGTCGCCGGACCAATCATTTAATTAGGGGCTCGGGCTTTGAGTAAAATCTACTAGTGGTCTCATTATAGTTTTGGTCTTGCTAGTTTTTCTAGTAGTTATACCTATTGGTTCCAGATTCATTTACAGTATGCTAAATATCATAATTTCCTAGTTTTCTAACACTGTACACTAAAAACAGATATGAAAGATACTGAACCTGCAAAGAGTAAAGTAATTATACCTATGTAGATTGTGCACAATGAAACACCAGCTCAAGAATTGTGTGAGGGAGCATCTATGGTTTGTAGTATTTTAAGCTTGAAGAAGTGCACACTTAATGAAAGAAATCATCGCTTTCTCTCTTGATATTAGGAACACATAGAATTTCAATGTTAGAGTTTGATAAGAGTTCAGTTTAAGAATACTAAGGAGTTCCTAGGTGTGTGTTGTGTTTTGTAGAGAAAACATGAGGTGGAGGTGGCATGAGAGGAGTTGGATGTGTCATCATAAGTGGAGTGGTGTGGTCATGCAAGAAGGAGGTGTCAAACTTAAAGAAAGAGATGCAAAGTTAAGAAGTAGGAGGTGGAGGGAGTTGAGTATGGTTGAGGGTAAGGTGTTATGAGGGTTTAACCTAGGATACCATATACTAGCCATCAACAAAAGAATTTAAAATAAAAGAAACTCTTTTTATGAAAAGAAAATCTATATCCATGTTAAAAAATGAAATACTTATCATAACACTTAATTATCATTAGCTTAATGTAAAATACAATATCATGTTAAACTAATTAAAGATATCGTATTTATGATATTACATCTTTTCTTCATATTTCCCAAAATAATTAAAATTTTACGGATATAATTCCGATACCAAAAGTCGTATGTAATATCACTTTTATAACTCATTATTTTTATAATTTAAAATTATAAATAAATATTTATAATTTTCCAACATGTTACATCTTCCTTCTTTACCTTTTGGCGCCTGCCTAAGGTTTGGATCAAGACTATCCAATAAGCATAATAGGTGTACTCTTCTAATACGAGGAGCTCTCACAACCTAAGAGAAGGTAAAGGGTAGAGACAACCGAATAATCTTATTCAATTTCTCCAGAACTGGAATCCATTCTCGAACTGAAATAAATTTCTACGAGTTCGTATGTAATTATACGAGATAGTTTTATTCATTCTATCAGGATCTTCGTAGTGATACGGAATGTTCCGGAGAAAACTAAGGGTAAAGCAGAAGGAGTATGGATATATGCGACTTTGTCGTGAATCTAAACGATCCAAAATCCTGATGGTAAAAGGTTCAATTAACTTGGTTATGAGTATTAGTTCAAAGCGGGTCAATGTCGCAGTCAGAGAGAGAGAGAAAAGAAACACTCAGCGTGCACTCCAACCTAGATTAGAAAGTTTAATTACTTTATTTAATCTGGATGGCTCTACAGTTTCCTCGAATTCTCCTTCAAATCCTAAAAGGAGAACTAGTCGGGATCATCCGAAGAGTAATGCCTACTAATCAATAGAAATCAGGACCTAACTATCATCGCGTGATAACCTGACGGAAGCCACTCAAGTCACTACACTCCAGAAGCTATGCGCATGCCTGGCAAGTTTCCTATATGTTTGAAACTCCCGATGTGGTTTTTGCCCCTAGAACCCAAGTGACCTTGACGGAGTCAACAAATTAAAGGATCCTATTCAAGTTCAACCCGTCATTATCTTGATTGCATTAAACCCACCTACACAAGCCTTTGACAGAGTCAATAAGGCTGTACGACTATCCTAACCAATCGCATTTAATGCTACAAACAAGTAACACTTGGCTACCGCACACTATGTCTTGTCGGAGTCAACAAACGCAACACGAATACTAAGCACTACTCGTAGGAAATGACGGAGGGCTATGGCTGGTTTTTGGTGAAAAACCTTTAACGCAATGAACTTGATCTCGTTGAAGTAACCATATAGTTTTGAAAAGGAGTGGTTTAGGCTTCGCATTTAAAACGCTAATTTTGAAGAAAACCGAGTGGGTAATAGTACTGCAAATTTTTTCTAAAGAGGTCATTCCCTATGAAGGGATCTAGGCTCTTTCCTCATCGAATGAGGTGCATGATATTTCTAAATGAATACCGCTATGCAAAGTAAAAGATTACGACTATTGTTTTTAAAACTGAGGTTTCGACAACATCATTTTATCAGATTTGTTTTCTTGTATTAATAAGGATTAATGCGGTCCCGTCAATTAATAATATCATACCAAAAGAACCGAAAATAACCACACACATATATGCCATCCGCATTCGCCACAGGGGCCCGGGTCTTCATCGTAAGGTTACTTAACTTACGAGAGGGCGGGATCAGGATTAGCACGGATGCAAAACATATACAGCGTCTACTATATATATAATATCATCATTCATCTCAGAGGCATGATATAACACAAGTATCACAGCAGAAACAATCACAATATGGAAATGCGGATAAACTAGGAAAAATACATTTCAATGGAGCCTTATATGAAATGTAATTTTCCCCGGTCGTATGGACAACTCGTAATATCAGACCCTAGATCCTTACGAGTGCGGCAAGCCATCCACCCATCCCAGAAGCGAGGCAACCCCAATCAATGAAGTGAGTGGGTCACCCAGCACTTCCAAAATCCGGTGACTTGGGCACCCTTCCGCGGGTCAATCCTATACCCCATATGAGTGTGGCGAATAGCTTTCCAATTCTAGAGTAAGGCACCCCGGTCGCAACGCTATAAGATGGTGGCCCGTTGCCCTCTAGAACTCGGCTACGCGAGCACTCCGCCGCGGGGTAATCCTAGCACCTGTAATGAATACCTGAATATCAACCACGACGCGCCCCAAAAAATAATATACAAGCCGCGATGACGGCAATCCACATGTCGGATGCTCGCCACACAATATGAATATACATTATATCATCATAGAACTTATAATACTACATACACCGTGCCATCCAACACGACAATCCAACACAACCATAAACAAGCAACATCACAGAATATCAATGCGAGAATCAATATCGTAATCTCGTCCAATTAATACTTATAGCAATTAGATGACTTTTTACCAAACGCTATGATACTCACAGTCGCAGAAGAAACCAAAACAATGACAAATAGAATCACAAAACCCTCAAGGCAGTCACTTGAAATTTCCAAACATTGAAATTCAAGTTCCCCCAGCAAAGAAAACCCTCTCATTTTTGCACGAAATCGAACCGGTTAACCCACCAAAAACCCTACACTATTTGAGCCGAAACACGGGCTGAATCGGCCACGCATCGGGGAAATCAGCCCCGGAATAGCCCTGAAACGAGGCTGATCCAGTGGCTGATTCAGCCCCCGATACGAGGCTGAATCGGCCTTGGTTCGTCCCCATTTCGGGGCCGTAATGAGCACAAATGGGGTTGGTGCGCATTAGCCTGCTAGAAATCTTTGTCCAAACCAATAATCTGGTGGCTCCGGCACAGGCGTAAATGAGAGCTTTTCATGCAAATTTTCAAAACTAGTTTTTGCTAAAATGAGTCTTGATAATTCTAAAGTCATCCAAACAAGTTCAAATCTTTAGTTAGGCTCTGATGCCACTTGAAGAAACTAGTGCATTCTAAAACGAAATTTTAAAAGATGATATCTTAGGGTTTTAAAAAACCTAGAGAACAATTAGTCCCCCACAAGGATATAAGCTAAAGATTATAATTTGTAACAAGAAAAGCGAGCAAACTAGCTATTAGATTGAGACTACAACCTTTGTAGAATTTTCAAGTGCTCCCAAATTGTGTTGGACTCTATTGTAAGCTCTTTGAAACTCTATGGAACAAGCTTGCATGCACATCTCCTCCATCAAAGATGATCCACCTAAAAGGCTCAAAAACTTTGGCTCCAATCTCAAATTGAGATAACCTAAGTAGTTAGGATGCTAAACTAATTAGCTAGGAGTTGTAGTTCAAGCTCACTACTAATTTTCTCTCTCTTTATTTTATTTTTATTTTTTATTTTTCTCAGTGTAAAGAGAGGAGGAAGAAGGAGATGTGAGCTCTCATGAAAAGAGAGTAAGAATGAAAAAAATCCATAACCATTTCTAAAGAAATGATTGCCGATATATTTCCCCCCAAAAATTCCAAGCCCTTGGATTAAACGAATCATCCAAGTGTTCACAACCTCCTCTTGATTACACATGTCACCATACTACTATATGGTGAGGATATATTATGCCAAAGGAATAACATAAGCTTAGGAAAATAAAAGGAAAAAGAATAAACAAAACAATATGTGTGTGTGTGTGTTTGTGTGTGTGTGAGTGAGTGATTGATATATATGTGTGTGCGTGTGGGCGCGCGCGCGTTTATGTAATAAAACATACTAAATACATATATTTGTAATTGTTATCCAAGATATTTAAAATACATAAAAGAGAGATAAATTAATAGTGACATAATACTAGTAAGTACATACTGCAAAAAATATGTATAAATATATTAAATCGGCACTCGATTTAATATCCGTCTTTCTAAAAAGATTGGCTAGTATTACAACCGTATGATTACCATCAGTGTATAAAATACACCAGTTTTAATAGAACCCAAGCGCGTACCAATGTACCGCAACTACAACATTTCGCCAAAACCGAAAACCCTCTATATGGATGTAATACCCAGCCCCTTTTTATACCAATATCTGTATTTTTGTTATTCTTGAATTTTATTTAATTTATTTAATTTTAATTCTACTAAACCCCATACCATATTTTACTCAGTCCATAACCTATATTTTTCCTAGCCCATGTAAATTAAAATAGGATTTAAACCAACCCGGCCCGCTTCTTTCTTTTCCCCATTTGAATTCTTTTCTCCAAAGGCCCGGCCCTCATTCCCAATTCCTTACAATTCTTTTTATTATAATCCTCGGCCCATCCCTTTTTCTCTAATAAATTAATTAACTTCTCCCTTAGCCCAGCCCAGCAGCCCGTCAAAAGCCCGGCCCAAGCTCCTCCTTTTCCTTCCTTCATTTCAAATCTCCTTATATTATTCCCTCTTAAATCACCTTTAATTCTAAAATAATTTCCATTAACACCTCTTAATTTTCCTCCATAAATTTCCATTAACACTCATTTAATGCCCCCATTATTTTCCGTATTAATTTTATATTTCCACATTCTCTCTTTTTCCTTTAATTTTCCTTTTATTAAATTCTCACGATTCGTTCTCTCTCCCCCTCTTACACGTCTCTCTCTCTCCTCTCATAATTCTCCTCTCTCTCCCTTAATTAATTTCCATGTTTCTCTCTCTCTCTCTCTCCCGCTCACACACCTCTCTCTCCCCTCTCGTAATTCTTTTCTCTCTCCCCACGTTCTCTCACCCCCTCTCTTCCATTTCTCTTTTCCCGCTCCTTCTTTCTATCTCTCCCATTCTTTCTCTCTCTCTCTCTCACCCGCGCCCACGCCCGCGCGTCGCGCTCACCGCCGTCCCCTCACCGTCGCTCGCCTCCACCTCGCCTGCCTCACCGTCGCTCGCCTCCACCTCGTCGTCTCAACCCTTGTCCTCAGCCCCTTCGACACCCTCACCTTCCTCTCTTTCCCGATGCCTCTCCCCTCTCGAACCCACATCCCGACCTCACATGCACGTCGCTGTCGCCACCTCCGGCCACCTCCCTCCACCATCCACGTCAACCCCACCTCCTCTCGAGCGCATCACCGTTGCAACCCATCTAGCCGACCTCACCACCATAGCTAACCACCGCAACCCTGCTCCGGCCACTGCCTTTGAACCGCCGGCTAACTTACCAACGGCACCCCCGTGCTCACCTCCACACCTCCGCGAGCACCAGCATCTCCAATCTCTTCTCTCTCTTTCCTCACGGTTCAACCCGAGCCTTCCCTCGTCGGCCAACCTCCAAGCTTCGGCCACCCGTCGCCGTGCTCACCTCCTCTGAAGCTCGAGCAGTCGACCTTCAGACCAAGCCAATTTCAGCATCCAAGCCGGAGCCCATCGTCGCCGCTGAGCCATTGCATAGAGCTCAATCCGAGGCCAAGGCCAAACTCTTGCCGTTGTTGCCGCGTGTGTCGTGCCCGTGCATACCGTGCCATCAATTCATCGTCTCCAGGCAAGTATTTATAATTGCTACATGCTAATCTAATTACATTACAAACTCAAATCGTATAGATTGCAAATTTACAATTTATGATAACCCATGTGATATACCTGTTCGATGTGAGACCTCAATGAAAATATTCGTCCAAGTTGACGGAATTGGTTTGTCCATGCTGGCCCTTGTAGTGATGAGTATCCTGTATAAATTTCACTGGATAATACGACTATTAACGACTAAAACGACTACCCCCAAGTTTACCGGTAAAACTGGGAATTCCTTGTATCTGAAAATCATTAAAATCATCGTAAATTATGTACACACTGTAATGATGCGTTCGAGGGCTCAAATCGAAGCCGACTCGACGAACTATAACCCTATACAAGTTTCTAATTGTTTCTGTACTTAAACTGTGACCATATTTGGATCGGAGTGCGACTCTGGACTTCAGTCCAGAGCGATTCTGTTTACTGTGTGCTGTCCCGTAATGGGTACCACCTTGTTTCCTTAACTCGTATGTTATGGAACTCCGCTGTTTATCAAAGGTGAATTTGTTAGATAGATAACACAAGTGGTTTCACCTTGTTTCGTCATCATTTGCTCTTTAACCTGTAATTTAAAAGATGGGGACGTATAACAGTCCCAACAGAATCAGAATTGACATACTAGTATTGATCAGTGTATATCTACTGATGTACAGACGTGATTGAGAATCTGTATGTTGCGTTGAAAACATTACTGAAAACTCTAGATTCCATTCAACTGTAGCGTCACTAAATTATGATCCCAACCGGGATTAAAATGCGTTGCGAAACGGACTTTCGATTCTGAAAGCGGATTTTCAGCCGTGAACGCTTAAAATGAAATGGGCATAACTAGTGATCCGGAAACCCGATTGCCATGAAACCAAATTAGCTGGTTAGATAATCAATCATACTATTTGTTCCCTGTTATTTTTTCGCTAAACTGTACACGTCTGATTTAGGATAAATTGTGCAAGTGGTAGAATACTGATTTATGACATCTTAATCATGCTTTACATACTGTTTCCTCATCTTATCATACATACGTGACTGCTTTGATAATCTAGAGATCATATGCATTACCCAGTGTTAGGTATTAGTGATGATTGTGGCAAGTACGTTAGTGTTCGTGCATGAGTGGATAAGTGAAAGTGACACGTACTTGTACACAATCAGTGAACCTTATTATTCTATTGCATTGTCGACGTCTGTGGAACGCGTGTACGTGTGAATATAAGTGGTATGGGACACTTATGGAAGTTCTTGCACTGGTGTCACAGATAAGGCACCAGACACTGCCATTTATCTTAGGTATTAGTCGGGACGTTCTTGATGGAGGTCCTGCCTTCAGTTCTCGCGCAGACTTGTCACAGACCGATTGGTATTTGAGGTTATGGTTATCGTTTGATGTAGACCACGGGGTGTGGGGTAGTTTGAGTGTGAGTTCAACATAATCTCGGGAGTCCCATGCTGGCTTATATATATGGAGATATATGGAGATTTACAGGGTACATGATTATTACCGTGAGTTACATGTTGGGCCCGTGGTCCCTTGCCCTTGGGTTCTACCCTTGGGTGGAGGACACTCGCGAGTGGTTGACTCTCACACTTGGACTGACGATAGGCTTAGTGACTTGTATAGTGAGACTTAGAGACTGATAGGGATAATGGCATTGATATACATTACTTACTGTGTTGACATACCTGGCATATTATTTTACTGCTTTACTGTTCACCTGCTCTATTAGACACTTCTTTGGTTACTGCATGTTCATACCTATACCATCATTGATTTACTGTTATATATATTTATTATTACTGTTAGAGTTGTCACTTGGTTATATATATTATATTGCTATTGTGTCGCTCTGACGACCTGAGTATGCATGCTCAGTGTGAGGAAAGGATTTAGCCGGGACCAGGACCAGACGCACATCACGGACACCTTGATCAGCTGTCCAGAGTTATACTCTTTACCTTCATCAGGTCAGTTCTTTGTATAATTATTGTTTCAGTTACTGCATTTCTCATTACCTGCGCATCGTTTACTGATTACCATGTAAAGCTAGAAGCCGAAGTGTGACTACAGCAGGATATTTCCTTGACCGTAGGAGCATGGTTGGCCTTGTCAACCCCTTGTATTCCATATTTTGGGAAGCGGGGCGTGACATGGTTTAGTTGGTATCAGAGCCGGGTTTTGCTTCGATTGGGGTTGCAGTTTTCCGTGTATAGCTTGACAATCTAAGACGTCCCTCGGTCTAGGTTGTAAACTTGTTATTCTTGATCCATATTCACATTGTGTGTTCTGCTATCCATTCGCTAGGGTTTCAGGTGACTTGGCAAAGTTTCGTGGTTGTAATTGAGAACTACATCACGGTTACACTACTATACTCTGTTTAAGTGACTTAGAGTCATACAGTTGATTTTCCACTTGTAATGAATTTCATCACATCTGATATTCTTGAATCTTTGTCCAATCCATATTATATTTGATTCTTATAGCTTGTGCCTTATATCATCCTCAAAATTATTGTTGCAGGATCATGTCTTCCAACGACTCTTTCTCTATCTCCACTCCCCAGAATCAGACCATTGAGATTCTGAGTGTACTGCAAATTCTGAAGAAAGCCCAGGAGCGAACGAACGACTTGTCAGCTGAAGGACTGAGAAGGCAGGTGAATCAGGCACCGGCGGGAGTCTCAAATTGTAAAGGGATCCCTGTTAGACAAGGAAAAGAGAAGAAGATGAAGCGCCAATTTGTTTCCCCGCGACAGAAGCAGCAGAAGACCCTATGTTGTGGGTACTGTAAGAGGCCAGGACATCTTCAGAGGGATTTTCGCTGCGCCCAAGGGAAATGTCTGATTTGCGGATCCAGCGAACATCTCATCAACGGTTGCCCAAAAAGGAAAGAGCTACATGGAGGAGACTCTTCCACACTCCCCATTTCTGCCAAGTGATGATTATTGCGTAGTTCGAACTTCGAGGATAAGGCGGACCCAGCGCAGGATTCAACTCGTGTGACGAGAATGCAGCGGTCTAGTAATCAAAGAAGAATTTTCATGTTCTCTACTTTCAATAGCAATGTTATCATCCTCTTATAAACATTTCTTTTCGTTTGAAATATTGTATCTGTCGAACTTTTAGTTGAATGCAATAAAACTTTGAATCGTCATGTATGTATCACCCTCTTGCTTTTCCGTACTTATACTATTCATTACCACAGCATTTCTAATTTTGATTTTTCAGTTCCTACCCATCGCATATTTTTCCTGTACTCTGAATCCTTAATTGTTTGCTTAATGTGTTCTACTGTCTAATCATGACTCTTTCTTTTCAAGCCATGGCCCACCCTGGAGCAGCGCCGTATCTAGATGAGGATGCACAGTCATGCGTTTCCTTAGACCGTACGCAGATGAGTTCTGACGATGAGATCAACGGTCCCCAGGTCATTTTCGGAAACAGCGATTCCGAGGACGAAGGAGCAGCCGCTCCAGAGTTTGACATGATAGGCGATTCCGACGAAGAGGAAGGAGACCCTGAAGAGAACCCGATAGAGGAAGATCCCGAGGAAGAACCGATAGAAGAAAATCCAGTGGAGGAAAATCCCATGGAAGAGAATTCAGAAGAAGAGAATCACATGGAATCAGACCTCGATGAAGAAGCTCCAGCCGAGGAAGAAGGACCCGAAGATCAAGACCCTGCGGTGGAAGAACTCCCAATGGCGATCCCTGCGAGGCGATATGGGAATGGACGCCCCCACCTGAGCGCGCGAGCCTACCGTAACCTGCTGAATCTCCACAACCGCGACTGACGGGATTTTTTTTTAAATGTTGTCTGCTCTGGTCAAATAAATCTGTGTATAGTTTAGGGCCACCTTTCGTCTTTGTGAATGTTTTGCTTAGGATTTTCTGGAATGAAATAAATTTGCTGAGTTCGTTAATCTTTCGATCTTCTTAGTTCACTTGATGCTTGATTATTTCTTCTATACAATTATTTTCCTACTGTGATCTGTCCACCCCTACTCCTTATATTGTTTTAACCCTCACTGAGATTAACAAGTACCACACCCGATCTTTTAGAGGTCCACCCTTCATCCTTCGTCTGTACCTCGTTTGAGATCCTTCTGGGAGGAGAAATTTTTTGTGAAATTTCCGAGTTTGCTAACCCTTCAAATTTTTGATTCATATGATGTACCGACCGTTATCCTCCCCATATTTTTTTCCCTTGAAGCCCTTGATGCTCACCCTTACTTCCTGTGCTGACCCGACCCCAATCTCTTCGACTTTCAGTCTAAAGTCGTCACACTCCGACCCTTGAATGAGCCACACTCCATTGTAATCCCTACCCCATCTAGCCCTATATATTTTTGTGTTCTTCCTATTACCCTAACTATATTTAGGGATAGTGTTATTCGAAAATTTAGTTTTCATTATTTTGTATTTATCGAAGAGTGCGTTTTATTGACTATCCCCGTTTTACGCATTTCAAGTACTTCAATACTAGCTTTCCTATTATTTTCAGTAGCGCAACCTTACATCGCGCATATTTTCGTTCCATGTTTCTTATTTTCACCATGTGACTTTTCTAAGTTATTTGATCGATACATTATCCTAAAATGTTTTAACCTACCGACAAATCTTTCACAACATTATTGTCGTTACTTTATTTTCGGGTATTGCGCCTATGGTTACTATTATAAATGGTTGTGCCTTATACTTATTATTTCTACTTTGCTACTTTTGATATACTTATATGTGCACATATTTGGGTTTCGATTTTATTGGACACGCCTTGATTAATATTGTTCGTTATTGTTATCTATATTCTCGTATACATGTAGTTACCTTTATGGTTGTTTCTGCCTAATACCTATTTAGACTTATCTTTTGTATGTTGTTCTTACATATATATACCTTCAAAATTTTATCCACCCGTTTTAAGTAAATCATTATGTATTAGTGTTCGATGTGGTAACTTTTCGCTTATTATTTTGTAGCCCGTCGTTTCTTTTAAATTTCGAGGACGAAATTTTTTGTAAGGGTGGTATGATGGAATACCCAGCCCCTTTTTATACCAATATCTGTATTTTTGTTATTCTTGAATTTTATTTAATTTATTTAATTTTAATTCTACTAAACCCCATACCATATTTTACTCAGTCCATAACCTATATTTTCCCTAGCCCATGTAAATTAAAATAGGATTTAAACCAACCCGGCCCGTTTCTTTCTTTTCCCCATTTGAATTCTTTTCTCTAAAGGCCCGTCCCTCATTCCCAATTCCTTACAATTCTTTTTATTATAATCCTCGGCCGATCCCTTTTTCTCTAATAAATTAATTAACTTCTCCCTTAGCCCAGCCCAGCAGCCTATCAAAAGCCCGGTCCTAGCTCCTCCTTTTCCTTCCTTCATTTCAAATCTCCTTATATTATTCCCTTTTAAATCACCTTTAATTCTAAAATAATTTCCATTAACACCTCTTAATTTTCCCCCATAAATTTCCATTAACACTCATTTAATCCCTACATTATTTTCCGTATTAATTTTATATTTCCACATTCTCTCTTTTTCCTTTAATTTTCCTTTTATTAAATTCTCACGATTCGTTCTCTCTCCCCCTCTTACACGTCTCTCTCTCTCCTCTCATAATTCTCCTCTCTCTTCCATTTCTCTTTTCCCGCTCCCTCTCTCTATCTCTCCCATTCTTTCTCTCTCTCTCTCTCGAACCCGCACCCACGCCCGCGCGTCGCGCTCACCGCCGTCCCCTCACCGTCGCTCGCCTCCACCTCGCCTGCCTCACTGTCGCTCGCCTCCACCTTGTCGTCTCCACCCTCGTCCTCAGCCCCTTCGACACCCTCACCTTCCTCTCTTTCCCGACGCCTCTCCCCTCTCGAACCCACATCCCGACCTCACATGCACGTCGCTGTCGCCACCTTCGGCCACCTCCCTCCATCATCTACGTCAACCCCACCTCCTCTCGAGCACATCACCGTTGCAATCCATCTAGCCGACCTCACCACCATAGCTAACCACCGCAACCCTGCTCCGGCCACTGCCTCTGAACCGCCGGCTAACTTACCAACGGCACCCCCGTGCTCACCTCTACACCTCCGCGAGCACCAGCATCTCCAATCTCTTCTCTCTCTTTCCTCACGGTTCAACCCGAGCCTTCCCTCGTCGGCCAACCTCCAAGCTTCGGCCACCCGTCGCTGCGCTCACCTCCTCTGAAGCTCGAGCAGCCGGCCTTCAGACCAAGCCAATTTCAGCATCCAAGACGGAGCCTATCGTCGCCGCTGAGCCATTGCATAGAGCTCAATCCGAGGCCAAGGCCAAACTCTTGCCGTTGTTGCCGCGTGTGTCGTGCCCGTGCATACCGTGCCATTAATTCATCGTCTCCAGGCAAGTATTTATACTTGCTACATGCTAATCTAATTACATTACAAACTCAAATCGTATAGATTGCAAATTTACAATTTATAATAACCCATGTGATATACCTGTTCGATGTGAGACCTCAATGAAAATATTCGTCCAAGTTAGCGGAATTGGTTTGTCCATGCTGGCCCTTGTAGTGATGAGTATCCTGTATAAATTTCACTGGATAATACGACTATTAACGACTAAAACGACTACCCCCAAGTTTACCGGTAAAACTGGGAATTCCTTGTATCTGAAAATCATTAAAATCATCGTAAATTATGTACACACTGTAATGATGCGTTCGAGGGCTCAAATTGAAGACGACTCAACGAACTATAACCCTATACAAGTTTCTAATTGTTTATGTACTTAAACTGTGACCATATTTGGATCGGAGTGCGACTCTGGACTTCAGTCCAGAGCGATTCTGTTTACTGTGTGCTGTCCCGTAATGGGTACCACCTTGTTTCCTTAACTTGTATGTTACGAAACTCCATTGTTTATCAAAGGTGAATTGGTTAGCTAGATAACACAAGTGGTTTCACCCTGTTTCGTCATCATTTGCTATTTAACCTGTAATTTAAAAGATGAGGACGTATAACAGTCCCAACAGAATCAGAATTGACATACTAGTTTTGATCAGTGTATATCTCCTGATGTACAGATGCGATTGAGAATACGTCTATTGTGTTGAAAACATTACTGAAAACCCTATATTTCATTCAACTGTAGCATCGCTAAATTCTAATCCCCACTGGGATTAAAATGTGTTGCGAAACGGACTTCCGATTCTGAAAGCGGATTTTCAGCCGTGAACGCTTAAAATGAAATGGCCATAACTAGTGATCCGGAAACCCGATTGCCATGAAACCAAATTAGATGGTTAGATAATCAATCATACTATTTATTCCCCGTTTATCGTTTCGCTAAACTATACACATCTGATTTAGGATAAATTGTGTAAGTGGTAGAATACCGATTTATGACATCTTAACCATGCTTTACATACTGTTTCCTCATCTTATCATACATACGTGACTGCTTTGATAATCTAGAGATCATGTGCATTACCCAGTGTTAGGTATTAGTGATGATTGTGGCAAGTACGTTAGTGTTCGTGCATGAGTGGATAAGTGAAAGTGACACGTACTTGTACACAATCAGTGAACCTTATTATTCTATTACATTGTCGACGTCTGTGGAACGCGTGTACGTGTGACTATAAGTGGTATGGGGACACTTATGGAAGCTCTTGCATGGGTGTCACAGATAAGGCACCAGACACTGCCATTTATCTTAGGTATTAGTCGGGACGTGCTTGATGGAGGTCCTGCCTTCAGTTCTCGCGCAGACTTGTCACAGACTGATTGGTATTTGAGGTTATGGTTAGCATTTGATGTAGACCACGGGGTGTGGGGTAGTTTGAGTGTGAGTTCAACATAATCTCGGGAGTCCCATGCCGGCTTATATATATGCAGATATATAGAGATTTACAGGGTACATGATTATTACCGTGAGTTACATGTTGGGCCCGTGGTCCCTTGCCCTTGGGTTCTACCCTTGGGTGGAGGACACTCGCAAGTGGTTGACTCTCACACTTGGACTGACGATAGGCTTAGTGACTTGTATAGTGAGACTTAGAGACTGATAGGGATAATGGCATTGATATACATTACTTACTGTGTTGACATACCTGGCATATTATTTTACTGCTTTACTGTTCACCTGCTCTATTAGACACTTCTTTGGTTACTGCATGTTCATACCTATACCGTCATTGATTTACTGTTATATATATTTATTATTACTGTTAGAGTTGTCATTTGGTTATATATATTATATTGCTATTGTGTCGCTCTGACGACCTGAGTATGCATGCTCAGTGTGAGGAAATGATTTAGCCGGGACCAGGACCAGACGCACATCACGGACACCTTGATCAGCTGTCCAGAGTTATACTCTTTACCTTCATCAGGTCAGTTCTTTGTATAATTATTGTTTCAGTTACTGCATTTCTCATTACCTGCGCATCGTTTACTGATTACCATGTAAAGCTAGAAGCCAAAGTGTGACTACGGCATTATATTTCCTTGACCGTAGGAGCATGGCTGGCCTTGTCAACCCCTCATATTCCGTATTTTGGGAAGCGGGGCGTGATAATGGAACTCTGAAGACTTGATAATACGCTGGCAGTGAGTTTAACCACAAGCACGTCAATGACACTAGTTGTACGTAATGGTTACCCAGGTATTGTCGAAAAGGAGATCGATAAGCAAGCTCGTCCGAAACCCTACAGAGCCTATCAGCGACATGTACCATACAGTCCGGTCTGTTCGTCTGAGAATATTGCATATCCGGTCTAGGGGGTGGATAACGTCAGACCCATAATAACCTGATAAGTCGTGCCGGTGTCAAGCCTTATCATCAATCGAGAAACTTCTGATCGCAATCAGTAAATTCCATTCACCTAGGCCTATGTCTTATGGTGGTGGCCAATCGTACACTGCGTGATATCAACCCCCAATACCGGGAGGGACGAATCCCCTCAATCGCTCACTGTCTCCGAGTGCTTCGGGACTGCACCCAAAAGCTACCTGTTTGTAACACCCTTTAAAGCCGTGGTAGGGTAGCAATCAATGTACAGTGGGGACACACTCGAGAAAAATGACAATTTCGGGTCAACAGACTACGCTGTACTAATGTCACCTGAGAACTGCTGTCTGACAATAGGTATAATACCATATAACATATTCTCGGTGAGTCCGTCTAGTGTAACTCATAGCCCAATGAGCACCTGTATACAATGTTTGGTGACTGACTAACACCAAAGGCTGTGAAACCGGCATCGCCCCTTGTCGGGGTCAAGAAATGTATTTACTAGTCTACTCTGGAATATCGATGTCCAGTCTCGATATTCCCATGACTAGGGACATTTATGGATGTGCTTATGGACTACCTAGTTCCCACAAGTATGACCGCCATCATAACCCTGGTAGTCAAGCATGAATCCTATTGGCTTTATCAATATGTAATAGTGATATTCCATACCACACAAGACATGTACATAATGATAAAGTCAAACTAGATAGCATACTATCATCTAGAGTAAGATTGTTCTAACTGTAAAGGTCCTCTCTTAATCATCATAATCGCCTGCCTGCGATTACAATAATTGTTTTGAAGGCACTATAGCTAACACAAGCCATATGGAGGCAGTGAGCGATCGTAATGGATTCATCTTTCCCGGTATAGGGAGTTGATGTCACACTGTGTTCGGTTGGATATGGCCATAAACCCCTAGCTAGGGTGGATGAGATTTACTGATAGGAGATCAATAGTTTCTCAGTAGGTGATGAGCTTGACACCGGCATGACTTATCGTATTATTAGGGGTCTGACATTATCCATCCTCTAGACCCGGTATGCGATACTCTTAGACAAAGAGACTGGACTGTACGATGAGTGTCACTTACAGGCTCAATAGGGGTATGGATGGGCTTGCTTGTTGACCTTCCTTTCGCTCAATACCTGGGTAGCCGTTACGTACAGCTAGTGCCGCTGACTTTCTTGTGGTTAAACCCACTGCCAGCGTATTGTCGAGTTTTTAGAGTCCCACACAGAGGGTTTCTCGATCTAGGCGAAGCGATGTAGTGTGCATATTTTGATACGTATTGGAGTTCGATTAAACATGTGTATTTTATATACGTGCTTTAATCCGACATTTTGATAATACTAGTAAGTTTGAAAGATAGCCGGATTTGTATATGAGTTAGTATTATATCTCTCATTTTCTCTCTTTTGGTATTCATATTTTGATATGAATACGGGTATTTGTATTTTGATATGAATACGGGTATTTATACAAATACGACTATTTGTATAAATACGGGTATTTGCATCTTGATATGAATGCGGGTATTTGTACGAATACGGGTATTTTTACGAATACAGTATTTGTATTTTGATACGAATACGAATATTTGTACGAATACATATACATGTATTTTGATACATATTTAGGTGTATGTATATATGTGTGTCTATGTGTGTGTATGTACACCTTCTATTCTCTTCTCTTCTTAGAAGTATTGTGAAGAGTGTGGACTTGTGACTCATGAGAATGAGTCATAAATCCACTCACTCTTCATAAAGGATAAGAAGAAGAAAGGATTTAGGATATGCCGAAGTTTTATTTTCCTCTCTTCTTCTTCTCCTCTCATGTGAGCTTCCTCAAGAGAAAATCTATTTGACAAAGAGAGAAAACTTAAGAAAAACTTTACTACATCACCCTCACAATCCATTCCTAGCAAGTTTAGTTTGTGAGTAGCTTGACTTGATATGCTAGAGTGAAGCTATAGCTTGTTTTCGGATTCCCCGGGTGAATCATCTTTGATGACCAAGCTTGTTCCCGATGTCTTCAAAGCCTAGCGAGAGTCCATGGAGCGGTGTAGAGGTCTTTCGCAATTGGACGAACACGCTACAAAGGTAGCTATCCCCCTAACCTTGTATGTTTGCTTTGCTAGTTTAGTGTTTCGAATCGATTCTAGGGTTTGGTCACTTGTGCTTGTATAAAAGTTTTTATTTTTGCTTCCGCCTTCACCGCGGGTCTTGCAGTGCGAGCAAAAGAGACCTAACATTTTGCTCATTTGATGCCCCTGGAGGTGGTGGGTACTTCTTCAAAACGGCGGTAGGCGAATTCCACCCAACCCTTCTGAGCGGCTCGAAACTGTTTTTAGCCAAAACAACTACATTAATAGTGGGCAACAATAGTACAAATAAAAGATTTTCTTTTGAAAAACTCTTGTATCGATCATAGACACATGGAAATTAGTACGATAATAGCTCTATTTGAAAATCCTTGTATCAACATCGTCACATGAAAACAATATCTCAGGTACTGTCTCTTGGACCAGTCATGTTCAAAAACTATATAGTTTAATACATCTCATCATATAACCTCGGTCGGTATCCTCCGGATATCCTCCGGATATCCTCCGTGTTCTAAACTATCACCGGTATCGAGTAACCTCGTTAGGCTCCCCGCCTTTCTATGCGGAATTCCTGCCCCTCGGTATCGTACCGGGTCTACCATATATCCGTAACCGGTTCTTTCCCCCCTCGGTATCGGAAATCACCAAACCAGTCCACCATGTATCTGTAAGCGGTTCCTTCCACCCTCGATATCGGATATATCCGTAATCGGTTCCTCCCCCCTCAGTATCAGATAACATTAAACCATAAATACATAGAAAAATCATGGTGGACGTATTATCTTTATTTCAAGAGTAAACCGCAATTTACAAACATAACCAAGTGTTATAAATAGAACCACGCGGTTTCTTAAATCTCATGGAAAAGAGAAAGTTCATAGGAACAACATCGCATAATTTACTTTGCAACATATGAAGCTTAGATATAAGAGTGTATGGAGCAATGGTATCATTCATAATGAAAACATGATAAACAATATATGATACACATGGATGTAAATACAATGCAAGACAACATAAACATAGCACAAACTAATAATATAATCATATCGCTAACGGATAATACAAACGCATCACAAACTAATAACATAATCATAGCGCTAATGGATAATATAAACGTAGCACAAATTAATAACACAATCATAGCGCGAACGTATAATATAAACGTAGTGCAAACTAATAAAATGATCATAGCACGAACGGATAACGAGTAAATCAAGCGTAGTGTGAACGAGCATTGTAAATGGATAAATACTTCTGATTAATCCTATTTATACTTTAAAGTAGAACGAAACATTGTTTGGAAATAAGAAGGCTGCAATGTTTTAAAATTAGATATCCATTTGAAATCCAAACAACACATCCTTTGCATTATTTTTTTAAAACATGAAACGAATAGTTATTTAGAAATGAGTAAACCTTTTTATTTACATAATCTTCCAATTGGGATAAACCGTAAGACTTAGCGAGTCAATAATAAAAGGACGCATTCGGCTAACCAACACTACCTCATCCAGTACGGAATATCATCTTGTATGCTAACAAACAAAATACTCCATTGAATCAAAAACATAAATTCATTTAGTCCGGAAACAATCTAATACGTTTAATAATAGTCACTACAGACTTCTAGTCTACGTACGCAAACGCACAGTTCAAATAGCACGGACCGTTAGTCTACATACATACACACCAATTAGCACGGACATCTAGTCGCGTACAAAAACACACAGTTCAAATAGTACGACCGCTAGTCTATGTACCACACAACATCTGGTACGGCCATCTAGTCGCATACTTGCTCAACGTTCGGTATGGACATTTAGTCTACGTATACGCACATAACATTGACCATATTATAACATGTAAAGCATGGCAAGTTCTACATGTGGCATGACAATTACTAGTGTAACAACCCTAAACTTTTTGTACGAATTTTTTTCAAAAATACAGAAAATAGTACTTTTTCCTGAGCACAAGTTATAAATTTGTTTTGCTTTTTAATAATAAGAAGGAGCTTGTAGCTCATTGGTAAGACCTTGCATTGCGGAACCAAAGCACCAGAATTCAAATCCTATCAGCCACATTATTTTTTAATTAGTTTTCTTTTAATTTTTTTAGAAGCCCAAGAGTCTACACATGCATAACCCGTAAAAACCAAAAGTCACATATAAAACAAATGAGTCCAGGAGGTAGACCAAACGACAAGGTACACGTGACGACGGCCCCAGCCCTGACTCGGCCTGATCGGGCCGACGGTGTGTTTGACTCGGCCGGCGCCGCTGGCCGACTCAGCTCCGATCCCAATTTTTTTAACCCCTCTGTGCCTCTTGAACTCCCTACTCCCTCTACACTGTTAAAATTCCCTGCATTATTCCAGAGACTTAAAAATCCAATTAAAACTCTTTTTAAATGCAAAATTTAATACAATTTTCTCACACCCTTTCATTTACCATAATCCTAGTTTTTACTATAAATACCCACTCAATTTTTCACACCCTTCACACTGAAATTCTAGTCCATACTCTCAAGAAAATTCTATAGACTTTTTGTGTATAAGTGGAGTTAGTGAAGGGCGAAACTCCGACGAACTTCCGGCGGTGATCCGAGAAGATTCCGGCGACGAAACGACGCACCGGCACCCCCCCTCCTTCCTTTTCCTCTTATCTACACTACAATCCCGTAAGTCCCTTCTCCCCCTTCTCTTTACTATTCTATAAGTTTAAAATTCTAAAACCTGATGGAAGTGGAGTTAATCCGATTTCCGCTTCGATTTTTCCTAAAAAATCACATTTTTCTTAAACACAATAATACCAAACTCTCACATCATGATCATTAAATATTAATAAAACATATTGACAAGTTTCATATCAAAAAAATTCATATTTCAATTTTTATCGCACTTTTTTCAGAAAATACCAAATAGTTTAGTTTCGACATAAATCATTATAATTCCTTACTATACTTATAGATAGTTCACGAAGTAATGACCTACCTTCTCACAACATTCATATGAAACATAGCACGATGATCTTTGGGAACATAGTTTTGGAAAAATACGATCTTATACAAAACTACCTCAAACTTATAAAAACCTTTTTCTACAAGATATGTATTTTTAACAAATCTTTGCAATGTGCCGCTACAACCCGTTTGGGATGGTGCGGATTATCGCACATTCTCGGGCTTAGTAGTGCGAGATGCAGACCTCCACAAGGAGCATACGGCCTCGAAAGATTTAAAATACAATTTTCTTTAGAAAATGTGATTTCTATTATAAATAAAACTTATATTTTTAATAAATAAATATATATGTAATTAATATCAAAATATCTAATTTTAGTATTTATAATATTCCACATTTCCAAAATTCAAGAAAAACACCTTATTTATAAGAAAATACCATACAATTCCAATATTACAAATAAATACCATATATTATGAAAAATATGTTTTATTCACTAGAAATGTCACAATAATAAAATATACATCAATGGAAAATTTAAAGACAATAATAAAATACTTGAGGTGTATTTTGAAAATTATACAAAATTATTTTTACATAAAACCCCCCTCAAGTTATACTAAATTACAATAATGACCCTAGTAAACATAGGTTTAAGTGGGACCAGTCTCTTGAGCCTCAGGGAGCCGGAGATATGGGTGCTTGCCTATTTAAGATAGACAACTTAACAAACGGTGTTATCAACTCGGCAATCGTCTTTGAAAAAGACACAAATCCTGCCGTCCATGTGCAGCGGTTACCGATAACATCAAAACTTAATTCAGGATTTTAATTTCTTTTCTAATTGTCTAACTCAGACTGAGTCTCAATATAATCAATCTGGATTGAATGAGATTCAAGTACATATAACAATTCAATATGAATCCATATATTCAATCCGTTCAATCTATCAATTTATATAACTTGACTGAACTGAACCATGGATATACATCCATTTACATGATTCTCCAGTTACATCCATTTACTGATATCATGGTTTTGGTAAGTCATTCATCTATACAATCTATAATACAATACAATATAATACAATACCATCAGTACAATCATTATTATCAATACAATAAATACATGGGGTGTTGGGATAGTTCATGCGTGAATCCAACAAAATATCAAGAGTCCCCCTAGATCATGAATCAATGTCTACTAACACAAGCAAGCTATCATGAGGGCCCGTGTTTCCTTGATTCTGGATTATAGCCTGTTGAGTTTGGAATACTTCAACACTAGGTTGAAGTCCCGTTACTAACATTTGATTCGGGCCCATGGTTCCCTATCCCTGGATTACAGCCTGTTGGGTTCGAGAACACTCTAGAGATTGGTTGACATTCACCCTTGAAATTACGTTAACAACAACGTTAATACTAAATACAACATTATAACAATATCATACCACTTTAAAAGTTACACACACTCTCTCTGTCTATTCTACCTCTCCTTTATCTTTGGGACTTTCCGAGCGATTGTTCGCTGACGACATTCCTTCTCTTTCTTCTTTGGAATGTTGTCAGGTGATTCGGACCTTCAGGAGATCGAGCCCACCAGAGAGGACTTGGATTAGCTAGACTTCGATCCGGAGCACTAGATACTTGTACTTTTCATTTCAGTACTTTCTATATCTATTATGCCACTATTTAGGCATTGCTTTTCATTCTATGTATTTAATTTTCCATGTACTGTAAAAGAATGTTAATAAATAAAGTTGTTGTTCACTACATTTCTCTCTTGTGTATATTTCTTTTATATTGCTTAGTTACGCTCAGCGTATTTACTTCTGAGTAAATACGTAGCGGCCTAATCGCGTCCCCTTCGCCGTACAATGGGAAGCGGGGCGTGACAACTAGTAAGGTGTACATGTCAGCATGTGAGTTTGTGATTGTGCTTCATTGTAATCATCGGTAAATTTGCAAGTGTTCTAGTCTATACGTGTCATTGCAGTTACTAATGATGTGTACGTGTAACTTGTTGTTGGATATATGTGCCCTCAAGGCAATTATTGTAATTGTAGGATGACCTATAGGAGTACGATCTTACTCGAGATAATAGTATGCTATCTGGTTTATCTTTATCATTTATGTCTATATGTTTTGCACATGATTACGTATCGCTAATACAAATGATAAAGCCCGTAAGATCTTTTCTTGACTAGTAGGATTATGATAGGGATCATACTAGTGCGGCCTGGGTAGTCTATAAGCATATCCTTAAACGTCCCTAGTCGTAGGAATATCGAGTCTGGACATCGATATTCTAGAGTAGACTAGTATATACGTTTCTTGACTCCGACCGGGACGATGGTTGATCTTATAGCCATTGGTGTTTGACACCGAAGATTGCATGTGCTTATTGGATGAATGAGTTTCACAGGAAAGAATCACCTGAGAACTCCTAGGTGGTATTGTACCTATCGTCAGTCAGCAGTTCTCTTGTGAAATGAGTACATGTTAGTCTGTAGACCCGAGATCGTCTTAGTGTCTTGTGTGTGTTCCCACTGTATTTTGATTACTACCCTACCACGGCTCTACTGAATCGTGTAAGCAGGTTTTAGTTGGGTACAGTCCCGAAGCACATGAAAATAGTGAGCGATCGAAGGGATTTCGTCTCTCTCGGTACAGGGAGTCGAGTTCGTGTTGTGGAAGATCGACTATAACCATAAGTCCTTGGCCAAGAAAGTTGAGATTTATCGATAAGGGTTATTAGTAGTTTCTCATATGGTTGTGAGTTCATAACAGGTATGAATTATTGAGTTATTGGAGTCTGACGATTTTCACCTATGCGACACTCTTAGACGAAAAGACCGAATTGTACGGAGACTGTCACTAATAGGCTCAGTTGGTTCAGATGAGCTTGCTCGTTGACCTCCTTTTGATTATTATCTGGGTGGCCGTTACGTCCAGCTAGTACCGCTGACGTGCTTGTGGGTAATGGATATGATCCTAAGCTACTGCCAGCGTATTGTCGAGTCTTTAGAGTCCCAATTAGAAATTTCCCAGCACATGCAGAATGATGTAAGACATATAGAGGGATATGTGCAGGAGCTCGATTAAATAAGAGTATATAATACCGTATTTTAATCAAGCGTTAAAAAATATTAGCCGGATTATATATGATATAACTGGATTATTAAATTAAGCGTCGATTTAATAATTATATATATATATAAAATTAAGTGTCGATTTAATAATTATATATATATATATATTAAATTAAGTGTCGATTTAATAATTATATATATATATATATCATGCTCACTTTATTTTTTTCTCTTTAATAATATTTATATTTGATATAAATATTATTATTACACTTTGTCATGTGTGTTTACACATACAAGTTGTATGTATAAGAATTACATAGGATTAGGATGAGAACAAATGATTTAGTATTTATTTTTTTGGGTACAAGAAATGAGTCATTTCTTTAGAAGTGAGTAGAAAATAAATGAATCATTCTTGTTTTATCTTAAAAGAAAAGTATGGATATGTTTTGGTTCTCATCTTCATCCTTAGCCATTCTTATCACATCTCTCTCTTTCACTTGAGTTTTCTTTTTGAATGAAAAGATAAGAAATTTGATGAAGAATGGTGAGCTAAATTTTCTACATCTCTTACTAATTAGAATTAGAAACTTTAATTAGCAAGTTACTTCATTTGATGTGATCATATGGAGTTGGAGCTTGGATTAGAGGAATCTCAAGGTGGATCATCTTTGGTAAGGAGATCGTCGATCAAGCTCAATACGGATGGCGTAGGAGCGATGGAGTGGTCTTCCGGGATTAGCCGGACATGCTACAAAGGTTGTAGTCCCAAACCCCTTAAGTATCTTTTGTTTTGCAATTGTGGTAGTGAATGTGATCTTGGAAGTAATCGGTGCATGTCTTCGCTAAATTTTTTGATTTGGTGCTTCCGCTTACTCCGCAATCGTTGCGACCTTTGCACGCGATTACCAACATGGTATCAGAGCCAATCATCCACTGCAATTGCATTTTTTGTGACAAAATGATATTTAAAACATTTTTTCAAAACATGACGCTCACTGTTTTCAAAATCAGCCCCAAAATCCACTTATTGATGTGTTTTCCCGAGCTCTGGAGGGTCTAAGGTCTGAACCGAGACTTCCTGTATCTTGAAGGCGACCTCGGGGAAGTCCCCAGGGGCTAGTGTAGGCCTACCCACCTATGACCACACCATGGTGGACAGGGGATTGTGGTTGTCCGAGATCAGCCTTTAGGCTGATCTCGGCCACCCACCCCAATCCAAGGTCACCATGGCATGGCCTTGGGTTGGGGGCCTTATCCATGCCTCCTTGTGACTTCATGGGTCTATCACAGGTTCCTCTACATCGTCTTTGAGGATTTTCGTGTCAACTAGAATTCAAAATTTCGTGAAACAAATGGACTTTTGGACTGCCGGGTGAAATTGAAATTCGGTTTTGGAATTTCAAGTTCGCGCCGATGTGGTTTGTGATATAGTTTGCCACGGTTTTTCAAATTAGCTCGATGAAGTTTACTATTGAAATTAATTTGATTGCATATGTGAAATGTCGTGTTTAACGTCGTCGAATTTACGGGGTTGCGCAAGTGAGTATGTATATTATGATATATTGTGTTGCTTGTTTGGAATGTGTTGGATTGTCGCGAAATGAATAGACCCGTGCGTTAAAATGTGATGTGTTATATATATCATTTTCATTCATATAGCCAAAATGCATATTCTTTTATTCGGGACGTAGCGGTTCGCATGTAGCTGTAGTCACCGCTATTTATATTATTATTTGTCAGGACTAGACTTGGTTGCGGTCGTAGTCTCCGTTGTATGAATACAGTTTTAGAATTACCCCACGGAGAAGTGCACACGCAGCCGGGGTTCTAGATTGCAGCGAGTGTCCATCTCAAGGAGTTGAGACTGGGCCACTCGATTCTAGAATTTACGAGTTGTTTGTCGTGCTTGTAGGGGTTTAGGATAGACCTGTAAAGGAGTGCTCAAGTCACCGGGTTCGAGAAAGTGCTGGGTAGCCCCCTTATGGTGATGATGCTGGGTTGCTTTGTTTCTTGGACTAGCGGGTGACTTGCCGCATTCGTAGGGGTCTACTTTTGGCTATGCATGAGCTATTCACACGACTGGGGAATTTCGCGTTTCGTTTGAGGCTCGAATGAAATGCGGGATTCTTAGGTAATCAGACCATTCCATTTTCTGTGATGATCATTGCATGCCTGTCATATTGATTACCTGCCTGTGATGATGTTTAATACTTTCCAGTGATGTTGATTACTTGCCTGTGGTGATATTTATGATGATATATAAATAAATATTATATATGTTTGCATCCACACTAGTTCTGTCCCCGCCCTGCCGTTAGTTAAGCAACCTAATGGTGAAGACGAGACCCTGTGGCGAATGTGGATGGTATATACCGGCTTTATATTTTTCTTTTCAAATTTTCTCTCTGATTGTTTGAAAAGATACTAGATAATATGTGATTATCTAAATGATGGGATTGCGTTAATACGATTAATGCAAAGAAAAAAACCTAAAACACGTCATACGAACCAAATTTTTTCTAAAATGATTTTATAGCCGTAGTCTTTTGCTTCGCGTTGCAATATTCGGTTAGGAATATCCTGCATCTCATTCGATGAGAAAAGTGCATAGATCCCTTCACGGGGAGTTCTCTCTTAATCAAAAGTTTATATTACTATAAATTTTAAAAAAAACTATTCAGTTCTTGCGATGATATCATGTTCATTACGTTAAAGGTTTTCTTCAAAATCAACCGTAGCCCTCTGTCATTTCGGAAAGTAGTACTTAGTATTCGTGCTGCGTTTGTTGGCATGCGTCAAGGCGTAGTGTACGGTAGCTAAGTGGTGCTTCCTGCTTGCATAGTGATGTGATTGGTAGGGACATTCACACAACTTTGTTGGCAAGCGTTAGGGCTTATGGGGTGGATTCGAATCAATCACGAAATGACGCGTAGAACTTGACTAGCGGCTTATGATTTATTGGCAAACGTTAAGGTCATAGGTCGTTAAGGGTCAAAACCAATATCGGGAGTTTCAGGTGTTGAAATTTGCAATGTGATTGCATACCTTCTTTGGAATGGGGTGACTTGTTGACCTAGTCAAGGTTATGACGCCATGGTAGTTGGGTCCCGATTCTCACTGTGAGTAATAGTTACTCTCGGGAGATTTTCTATATGTGATCGCGACTAGTTCTCCTTCTAGGGTTTGAAGGAGAATTCGAAAAAACAGTGGGAGACCAGATTAGATATATTAATTAACCAATTTAATTTAGGATAGAGTGCATGCTGAGTATTTCTTTTCTCTCTCTGGCAGCGACCTATGACCGACCTTAAAGTAAAACTCGTAAACCAAGTTAACCGAACCGTTTTACAATCATTGGCTATGGAATGTCATACTTGCCCTAACTCACGATAAGGTCGCATATGTCCTTTCCGCTCCTACTTTCCTTTTGTATTCTCGAGAACACTCCATATCACTATGGAGATCCATATTTCTTGAAACGTCATTTCGTATAGTTATATATGAACTCGAAGAAATTATTTCAATCCGAGAATGGCCACTGGTTCTGGAGAAAATGAATTGTATATTAATATAATTCATTTGTTTCTCTTCTCCACCTTATCTAAAATTTGAGAGCTTCTTAAATAAGGAGAATATATCAGTTACGCTTTTTGAATAGTTTTCTTCCAATTCCGAGGCTGGAGCTGAAAGGAAGGGTAGGAAGAAAACCAATTAGCCTAAGTTCGGTATACATAAGGTAAGATGGAGAGACATCAAAAGGGATTGAAGTGAAATGAAAGGAAAATGCAACTACTTTTATGAACTTGGGCAGTGAAAGAAGCATTATTAGGAATACATGGCCAACCTCTTGAAACATTTTGATATTTCATATTCCTGTGTAATTGTAATTGAAACTTTTTTCTCAATTAACTTTGACTTCTGAGTATATAGATACCGGATTAATATCCCACATCTATAAGATATTACAGATGCTGAGAAAGAGTAGAGTATTAGAAAAGGTGATTTGATCCTCAATGTCGGAAATTTGAGCAATTGTTGCTATTGAGGAAAATCACCGGGTTTTTTTTCCAATCGGCAAACTTTTGGTTTTGAATATCCATTTTTATGCACCTACTTTTAAAACTAAAAAACCGTCTCTTTATTCAATAAAGTAAGATATTATTTTTGAAAAAAATGTTCTAAAAATTTACCTTTATCATTTGATGATTAAGTAAGGTGCACTGAATAACGGCATAAACATTCTTAACCAAAATAAAGTTTTCAATTTACAACACACGGAATTTGAGTTAGTGAACTCTTGAGATTTATACATGTATGTTTTCCGATATCCATTTGGACAAGAGGTTGGTTCTCGGTATTCCGTATTGAGAATTTGATTCTCTCTCAGATTATTCGTCCGTAGGTGCGCTCCTTGATGAGTAATGCTGAGTGACCTTTTTCATTAAGAGATATGCACTGGAAACAGTTGCAAATAAATTGAATATGCTTCTATCTAAATTGGTGCCCGTGTTTTTATATGTGATATAGAATGAGAACATATCTTAAGGGGTTAAGATATGGAGTTATCCAGTTTATTCTTAAAAACAGAATCCGGAAAAACTCTAGACACGTTTCGGTAATGTGCAGTTTGTGGGTTATCCCAAACATACGCAAGGGTTCAACATCTACCATTTTCGGAATCAAAAGTTGTTTTGTTCTCGACACGTCACATTTTTAGAAAAGGAATTTTTTTCAAAAGAAATTAGTGGGAGTATGATAGAACTGGATGTGATTGCAGAACCGCAAACGTTTACTGAAGATTTAATAGAACTTGGAGATTCAATTGACCCTGACAAATTTTAGCCACTCTGCAGATTTAGCAGGTAACCTCAGTCACCCGGGAGATACTTCGGTTTCCTTGTAGACGGTGACAGGGAGGCTTGCATCATGCCATGATGACCTTGCTATATCAACATGCCATAGGAAGTGACTTCCGACTGATGGCTAGATGCCAAGACATTCAAATTGGAATCCATATATTGCAACAAAGTATGGACTTTGTTAGGTGCTTCTGAATGGATAAAACCCATAAGGAGAAAGTAGATCTTTCGAGATCAGTGCAAATGGAAATGTATTAACCTAATAAAGCTAGACTTGTAGTAAAAAGTTTTCATCAAATACCCGGTGTGGATTGTGATGAAACTTTACTTCAGTGTCTGTGCTGAAGTTCATACGGATATAACTTACCATTGCCATTTTTCCATGACTATGATATCTGACAGGTGGATGAATATAACGTCTTTATAAATGAGGATTTAAAAGTGTATGCATATATGACTCTGTCAGAAGGTTATCGTAATCAGTGAGAGCAGTGGAAGATTTTCAAGTTGCTTAAGTTTATTTATAAACTAAAGCAGGCATATCGAAGAAAGTATCGTCTGTTTTGATGTTAAGGTCAAAGTGTTTGACTTTATCAAAATGATAGATAAACCTAGTATTTGTAAGAATGATGTATGGAGTAATGTAATATTCCTCATATGGTATGTGGATGACAAATAAAATAATCCTAGAAGGGGGGAGGGGGTAAATAGGATTATACTAACAAAACCCACAAATTAAAAAATCTACTTGCAAGATAAAAGGAAACGCAAATATAGCACAAGATAATATGCAAGTAAAAGATGACAAGAGAGAAACAAAACGTAAACAGAAGCGATTTAAAGAGGTTCGAGAGATCTCTTAGTCCTCTTTCTTTAGGCGTGCAAGCTCGTTCCACTTAAATCACGTCTCCACCAAGAAAAACAAGTTGCACTCCCGCAACAACACGTCACTCGACACACGAGTGACTCTCTTCACAACACTTCTTCTCACCAACAAGAAATCTCCTGCACCCAAAATATTCTACACAAAGAGAGAAGAAGAAAAATATTACAATCCAAGATACTCTCTCAAGAGTTTACAATACAAGCTCTAGAATAATTCAAAGGAGTATTAGATATACGATTAAAGCTTAAGTGTTTTCTTTTTCTTTTGGTGGGTGAGGATGAAAACAAAAAATGAATGCAATTTTTCAGAATAGTTGTTGTGCAATAACTACATAAGAATCCCTTTTAAACCCCATACAAAAATCAAACAAGTACATGCATTTATTACGCCACAGCCATAAGAACAGAAGTCTGAAGGCCACAGACATTTGAAGGCAAAATAAAACTAGCCGTTATAGTATTAAATGCACGTAACCGTAATATTTTTCAAGAAAAAAAATGATTCAGACGTTTGTCGTCATGAGCTTCAGACGTTTTCCATGGTTTTCAAAATATGGATAATGAAAGTACAGAAAACAACAATACGTTTGAAGAACAAGTAACACACGTCTGAAAAAGAAAATATTTTCAAAGTTTTTAACCTTCGGACATTTGTGCCAATAAGGTTCAGAAGTTTGTTCCCATAAAAAGTTTTAATGCCATGAAAACACAGAGAACAACCGGACGTCTGAAGAAGGTTTGATAGATATTTGTTTTGTAAAAAATTTTAAGTCAATGAAAATCCAGAGAAAAAACAGACATATGAAAAAGTATCGACAGACGTTTGTTCTGTCAAAAGCTTTAAATATTGAAAATCCAGAGAACAACCAGACGTTTGTTCTAGCAATCTTCAGACGTTTGTTCTGAAGAAGAAACTGATATTTCAAAACTTGTGCATGTTTTACAATAGTGTACAGGCGTCTGAATAAGACTTGGACAAATGTCTGAAGAAGAGATGCACAGAAAATTTTGAACTTGAAATTGAAAAACGTTTTGAATGAAAAATTCTGCCAAGTTTTGCCTAAAGGTTTCATGCATGCAATAGTGTATGCGTTTGAGATTTTTCATGCTAATCTCATAAATCATGAAGTACTTACATCGATTTCCTGGAGAATACACTTATAGCTCGAACTCTTGATTTCTTCCATTCTTGAATTCTTTTGAACTTGGACTTTGGCTCCTTAACTTCATGAAGCTTGAATGTGATCATTGAGGATCTCTAGTCCATTATCCTCCAATCTCCAATAGATTTGTCATTTTAGCTCAATTTCCTCCATTTTCCATCGTAGTCTTGTGTCGGTTGATATCCTGAAATCTTTCTAAAAAATGACCAAGCTCATATACGGTGTTATAAAATATGCAATATGAAACGCATGTATAGATCTATTAATATTCTATAACATCATCAAAACTAAATAGTAGAATTATGAAAATCCATAAGCCATCAATCTCCCTTTTTTTAATGATGTAAAAATTGTAGGGTTCCTAGGCACACTAATGAGGTCTCACAAGGCATCAACCATGCAAATTTCAAAAATTTACGGTGCCGAGAAACCCTAATACGGATCGTTGACTAGATGTATAGGCGAAACATGCAACTAGTTAACAACTTAACTAAGTGAACGGAAATACAACCTTTGTAGATCCGGTCCTCCACCTCCATAGCTCCGCGATGAAGTCCCCTCGCTGCGATCATCGGATCCCGGGCTCTAGCGTCGGCTTCATCGGAGAAATGGGCGGGCTAGGTCGTCGACTTCGATGCCGAAGATGATCTACGTCGAGGCAACACAAGATCAAACTCCAACTTCACCAAGCCATGAAACTTGTGAAGAAAACACCCTATACTACTTGGCAAGTGGTAGAGGATGAAGAAATAGGAAGTGGGTTCACTTTAGAATTGGATTTCTCACTCATTTTCACAAGTTGCCATTGATGGAGGCAAGCTTCTTCATCTTGAAGAAGAAGAAGAAGAAGATGATAGAATATGATAAGTCTTTTTTTAAAAGAAAAATAATATGAATACTTATCATATCCTAACCTTGGTTAGGTGTAGAGAATAGACCATGGTTAGTTTTAATGGTTTAGGGTTAAGCATGAGACAAAATGGTCACTTAGTCAAAGCTTCATGAAGCTTCAACAACAAACAAAGAAAGCCACCATTTTCTCTTTTATCTTTTCCAAAATAAATAAATAAATAAATAAGTAAGAAAAAGAAAACCCTAACCATTACACAACCATGGCTTAATCTTTACACAAACTCAAGTTAGCATGTATCATCAAACATGATACAATCAAGTGCACACAAAAATATATCACATATACAATGTGCACATCAAGTGAGAAAATCCTTTTAAATGAACCTATATTAGTTAATGTAAAGTGATTTATCAAATATATAATTATACATTAAATCATTAAATCAACACTTGACTTAATGATCCGGTCATATCACATATAACCGACTAATATCAATAGTAACAACTTATCGAATCAACACTTGATCTGATAACCCAGCTATATCGCATATAACCGATCAATGTCACAAGTCGCGAGAATCAAATACAGTATCACATACTGGTATTATTCTCGGTCCCGCACATATCTCATATGCGCTCCTATTTCGTTTTGCTTGAGCCAGGAAACCTCTGTGTAGGACTCTAAAGACTCGTCAATACGCCGGCAGCAGATGATGATCATATCATGCACCCACAAGCCGCAAGCGGTCTGCTAAACGTAACGGACACCCGGGTATTGAGCGATCAGAAGATCGACGAGCAAGCGCGCTCACACTCCTTTGAATCCAACCAGTAACACTTACCGTACAGTCCGGTCTCGTCGTCTGATATGTCGCATATCTCGCCTAGGGGTGGTAAACGTCAGACCCCAATAGCTCGATAAGTCGTGTCGATATGAGGTCTATAACAGTTCGAGAAACTACTGGTAACACTTACCAGTAAATCTCAGCAATCCTGGCCAGGGATTTCCGGTTATAGCCAATCGAACACAGCACGACATCAACTCCCTATACCAGGAGAGACGAATCCCCTCCTATCGCTCATTGCCTCCATGTGACTCGGGACTGTACCCAAAAACCACCGTTTTGCACGCCCTCTTGGACATGGTAAGATGGAAATCAAAGCACAGTGGGAATCACACAAGACTCTATGACGATCTCGGGTCTACAGACTAACCTGTACCAGTGTCACCATAGAGCTGCCATCTGACGTGAGGTATAATACCATCTGGGAGTTCTCGGCGAGTCCGTCCAGTGTACCCTGTCTCTACTGAGCACCCGTATATCATCTCCGATGTCAAACACCAATGGATATGGGATCATCCATCGCCCATCTGCATGGGTTGAGAAGGCATACGCTAGTCTACTCTGGTATATCGATACCCCGTCTCGATACACCCACGACTAGGGACTTTGAAGGATGTACTTATGGACTACCATGTCCCCACTAGTATGATCCGCATCATAGTGCAGGTAGTCAAGTACACATCCTAAGGGCTTTACCAACATGTAACAGAGAGACAATTAGTATACACGTTAAGGTAAAGAGCAACCAGATAGCATACTATCATGTCGAGCAAGAAAGCCCTCCCTATATATGTCCAAGCATCCACTACAATAAACATCCTATGTATAGTAATGGCCTCTAGGGCATACATATAAATAACAATCTCCCACTTGCACTAGGGCCATCTGTAGCAGTGGTTGCAGTATCTCATACTCAACCATCCCATAATAGTCTCTCTCTGGGAAAAGGCCTTTGTGAGTGGATCCGCCGTGTTACCCTCTGAGTCTGCTCTCCTAATCTGGATCACCCTGGAGATCAACTATCTCCATGATCAGGTGATACTGCCTTAGAATATGTCTGGATCACTGATGGGACGGATGTTCCTTGGCATAAGCCACAACTCCATTGTCACACAATGGGAGGAACTAAGTTCATCTCATGAACAAATATACACCCAGACTGCCTCTTTGGTAGTATCTTAAGTAGCGATATATCCAGCCTTTATCGTCTAGTAAGTCACGGTATCTAGCTTGGAACTCTTCCAACATACCGTCCCTCTACTGAGGGTAAAGGCAATGCCTGCGACTGACATTCAGTCGTCCTTATCACCCTGGAACCCTTCCAGTGATTCTCCCCAGGACCAATTGATACCATCTCACTATAACTAGTGAGTATCCTAATATCCAATTAGATCTATCTCATAGATCCAAAACCCAGGATTTAGGAGGTATCACTTTGATCCTATATGGAGAATCATTGTGATAAGCGGAGATTGACCGAGCGTAGCATAGGAAACTGCTTTCTTATCAAGAGTATGTCATCCACGTACTCTACGAGGATCACCACCATACTCCCCACTACCTTTTTTGTATATACAAGGTTCATCTACCATTTTTATGAAGTCAAACTCTTTAACTACTACATCAAAACAGACGTTCCAACTCCGCGATGCCTGCTTTATCACATAAAACATCTTGCACACGTTTCCGCTGCTCCCACTGTCTACGAGGCCCTCTGGCTGTGTACTTATAGACGTTCTCTTCTAAATCAGTATTTAGAAAAGCAGTCATGGCACCCAACCGCCAGATATCGTAGTCATGGTATGTAGCCGTGGTAAGTAGGATCTGGATGGACTTAAGCATAGGTACTTAGAAAAGGTTTCATCACAATCCATACCTGGTCAATGATGCAAACCTGTAACAAGTCTAGCTTTGAAAGTCTTAACTTTTCCATGTACACCAAGTAATCTTCTCAAGATATACTTGCTCCTGATGGGGATTTAACCCTTCAGATAAAGCAACTAAAGTCCATACTTTGTTGGTGTATAAGGATTCCATCTCAGATCGCTAAGCATCCAGCCATTCTTACAGAGTCCCACTCTTGATGGCCAGCTCGAAACTAGTTAGGTCATCATCTCATGATGCAATCCTTGCTCCCACTGTCATAGAGAAACCGAAGTAACTCTCAGATGGGTGAGGAACCTTACTAGATCGGCGGAGAGGCTGAGGTTCGTTGGTTACTATTGAATCCTCCGGTTCTACCAAATCATCAGCTGCAGTTTGTATAGCTGGAACATTTCCAGTTCTACATAACAGATCTTGCCTCGAGCTTGTCCGGATTTTGCTTTTAGACATAGGCCGGACAACCCCAAATCTTAACCAATTTAAGATATGGGCTCTTCCCTTTCCATATCACATATGAAGTGGTAGGCAACTGATTTGATCGGAACCCTATTCAATAGGTATGCAACTTCTCAAGTGCATTATTCCCAAAAGGAAATAGGAAACTCAGTAGTACTCATCATAGAGCACACCTTATCATATAGGGTGTGATTGCTCTGCCCCGATATACCATCGTGCTATGGTGTATACGGAGGAGTGATACCGAGAGAGAATCTCATTCTCCTTTAGAATAGTCCAGGATTTCCGTGCTCAAGTATTCTCCTCCCTGATCTCATCAAAGGACATAATACTTATACCCGTATTGGTTCTCTACTTCTAACTTATATTCTGTGAATATCTCAAAAGGTTCGGACTTGTATTTCAACAGGAACATATGACTGAATCTTGAGAGATCATCAGAGAATGTAATGAAGTACAAAGAACCGGTCTTGGCATATGTAGACAGGAGACCTTACATACATCATCATGTATCAGTCCCAAGAGTTCATTAACTCTTTCTCTATTTCCAATAAACAGAGCTATGGTCATCTTATCTCTGTGACATGACTGGCAAGTTTTCACAAGATGTAAATTCAAACAGATTTAAATATGCATCTATGTGCAACTTAGCTAGTCGGGTCGCATTGATATGACCTATTCTACAATACCTCAAGAAGGATCCGTTCATTTCTGAACTCTTCCTCTTGTGTGTGTTCCGTATACTAAGAACTGTAGTTTGATTTAGAACATCAATGCTTTTAGATAACGTGCCTGAACCGATCAACTTTTGATATAGGAAATGTTCAAAACATTATCCAACAATACAAAATTTTATCATTTCTTTACTAATAAAGAGACTGATATGATTTTGTATATCAGGTTCGGTATCTAATAACATTTGTTCAGAATCAATGTATTTGTAATACAGGGTGACAGTGACCAACAGACTTGGCTGCAACACTTGCCCCGTTTTCTGCCTCATGAAACTTATCACCCGTTCTCAGTTCTTTACCTATCTGTAGCCCATGTAACAGATTACATATGCGGGATTCTGATACGGTATCATATACCCAGGACGTAAAGGATACTGAGAAACAGTTCTTTATAATGAACATGCCCGAAAGAGATGCATCATATGCACTTTCTTCGTTTGGGCGGCATAGGAATTCTGGTATTCCCCTATTTCCTGCTCTGTCTTATAACATTTATAAGTTGGAGCGGGACCAACGTTCCCCAGCTCAGTATAACAAGCGGGTTCGGTCAATTCATCTGTATTATTATCTTGATTAAGGCATGATATGGTCGCTACCAGGAGAGAGAGAGAAGAAAACACTCAGCGTATGCTCTTGCAAGAATAGATTGGTTATAATTTTATCTAATCTGGATGGCTCCCACTGTTTTTATCAAATCTTCCTTCAAACCCTAAAAGGAAAGACTAGCCGGGATTAATTACACGCTACAAGTTCGCCAATCTTTCAGCCAGGCTAGTGTCGGTACTTTGAGGGAGGCCTCCGTGCTTTCGCACGAACCTAATTAATGTAAACCTCGTTTTCCCAGAGGCGTAACCTCGTTAACACCTTTCTAGACACCTACTTGATTGGCTAATTGTAATGTGTAAAACTCTCCCAGGACTAACAATTACTCGCAGTGGGTATCGGGATCCAACTATCTCATAGAAGGTATGCAATCTCATTGCAAATTTCAACACTTGAAATTCCCGATAATATTTTGCCCTTGGCGTCCTATGACCTTGACGGAGGTCAACAAACCATAGGCTACTAGTCAAGTTCAACCCGTCATTTCTTGATCGAATTAAACCCACCCGCACGACCCTTGACGGAGGTCAACAAGGCCGCATGACTACCCTAATCCAATCTGCATCATATGCATAAGCAGATAAATACTAGTTAGCTACCGCACACTACGCCTTGACGGAGGTCAACAAACGTAGCACGAATACTAAGTAGGACTTATCTGAAATGACGGAGGGTTACGACAGGTTTTTCTGAAAACCTATTACGTAATGAACTTGATATCGTTGTAGAATCAAATGATTTTAAAATGGAGTGTTTTTGAGGCTTTTCTAGTTTTTCTAAAGGGATCACTCCCGGTGAAGGGATCGTCGGCCCTTTCCTCGTCGAATGAGGTGCGGGATATATCATATATATCACTGTGCAAAGCAGAAACTATAGAAGCTATCAAAAGACAGACCGAGAGTCGTAGCATCTGCCAGTTATTGCTAAAGGAGTCACTCCCGGTGAAGGGATCTCGGTCCTTTCCTCATCGAATAAGGTGCGGGATATTCTACAAGGAACACCGCAATGCATAGCAAGAACTGTAGCTACCTGTTTTATTTTTGAAATTCGATTCTACAACATCTTAGGTTTCTTTTCTTTCATTAATCACATTAATGAAGTCCCATCATTTAAGTACCTAAACATCACAGATAAATACGACGTACACTTATGCCATTTCCATTCGCCTCGATGTCCCCTCGTGCACCGTTAGGTTAGGTAACTAAGGGCAGAGCAGGGCAGGGCTAGTGCGGGTGTAAAACATAAGTAACGTCTATATAATATATCATATATACTATATACAGTATCTATCATAGAACATCACATGATCACATCACAGATATCGCAGCAGAAGAAACATATGAAATATTGGATATACCAGGACGTCCGTGTTTTCAATACGAGCCAGTATAAAACACGGATTCCACGGTCGTGATGAATAGCCAAACCCACACCCCTAGACCCCTACGAGAGCGGCAAGCAACCCTACCAATTCTAGAGTTAGGAGACCCGGACTCGACACCTCGAGTTGGTCTCCCACTGGACTCCAGAACCCGGTTACTTGTGCCCACCTCCTTGGGTCTATCCTAGTGCGGAAAAGTAAATAATATACAAAAGGTGACATCTTCCGCAACCTGGAAGTGTCCCAATAAAAGAATATTACATACAATTTTTTACATGAATGAAAATGAAAAACACTCATCTCACATAAAAAAACCCCGGCTATTCAAACACGACGATCCAATATAACATATCCAGCAACACATAACATCACATGTCATCAACGTAAGTAAATATGCGCATCCCAATTGTCGTTGACATATAGCAACTAAACCGGCGATATCACATATTACACTTACGGTCACAGAAAAGAAAGTGTAAAACTACAACAGTTGGAATCCGCAACCTCTTTAGACATCGCATGCCTAATCAAATGAATTGCTTAGACATCGCATGCCTAACAATTATAAACCCCGCATTTTAGTCTCATTATCGAAAACTCTTTTCAATATCAGGTCGGGCAATTCAAAAAGATTCCTAACATCCTGATCGAATGCTCATCGCAAACTTTAGTAGACGGCTGCACCCCCGACGCCGTCGACGAAGTGCACCAAGGCGGAACACCGCTGCCGCGAGCACCCGAACGGATGCTTTCGGCGACAGGGTTCTCCTACAGTCACTTGGACGGGGCTATGGGGTGAGGCTGTCTATTAAGTTTACCCGGCGAGTATCCGTGTAGGCTACGTGATTGCGACGGACTTTTGATCACATCAAAATTCCGTGGAAACCGATCAATCGAGACTAAAGTGCTTTGTTTATAACATTCATTCAGTTATCCCATAACTGCTTGTGAATTCCAATTATTGTATCACATTCCGGATAAGATAGGAAATGTTAAACTTTCCGATCGAACAATCGAACACCCAAGTTTTCCCAATACAGTTCAACACATGAAATAAGTCTAAAAACATTCAGTTCATGCCTCAGTACCAACGGTCCAGCCGTAGAAGGGTCAAGCCAACGCCTCACATGTGGCACGTCGTACTGCCCCAAACCCTAAGGTTCAAAGGGCAGTTCAAGACGGTCACATAATCGAGTTAAGGTTTGTTGTCTTCTAGAGGGACCATCGCGTTACCTGCACTACTTAGAACGTCTTTAAACCACGGAAAAATCCAACAATTGGAAATTTCTGTTGGAGATAGTGCCCTCAGAGTCAATTATTGGATCACAGGCACGTGATTGCGATGATTGAGGGAGGACCTATCCCGGTAGGACAATCTCACTCGAGATGATAGTATGCTATCTGGTTTACCTTTATCATCGTGTACTGCTTTAGGTGACCTTACGAGTCGCTATTGCACGTTGATAGAGCCTCTAGGATTCTTGCTTGACTACCAGCAGTATGAGGGCGATCATATAAGTGGTAGCTGGGGTCTATAAGCACATCCTAAAATGGTCCCTAGTCGTAGGAGTTTCGAGACAGGGCATCGATACTCCATTAGTAGACTAGTGTATACAGTCGAGACCCCGACGAGGGGCGGTGGCCGGTCTCACAAGCCACTGGTGTCAGTTGGTTCACCTAAGATGTATACAGGTGCTCATTGGGTTATGAGTACACCGGACAGGACTCGCCGGGAACCTGCTAGTTGGGATTATACCAGACGTCAGATAGCAGTTCCATGGTGACATGTGTACAGGTTAGTTCATCGACCTGAGATCGTCATTTGTCTCGTGTGAGTTCCCACTGTACTTTGATTACTACCCTACCACGGCTCAAAGGAGTCGTGCAAACAGGTTTTAGTTGGGTACAGTCCCGAGCCACATGGAGGCAGTGAGCGGATCTTCAGGGGTTCGTCTCTCCCGGTTTTGGGGGTGAGGTCGTGCTGTGTCTAGGAGAGCCAGAACATGAAAAGTCCTTGGCCAAGGCAGGAGATTTGCTGGTAGGTATTCCAGTAGTATCTCAGGGTGTTCTGGGCTACACTCTGACACGACTTGTACCGCTTTTGGGGGTCTGACTTTACCAACCCCCTAGGCCCGCCATGCGATGCTCATAGACGAACGGACCGGACTGTACGGATATTGTCACTGACAGGCTCAGTTGGGTGTCGGGGTGAGCTTCCTCATCGACGTCCCTTTTGGTCAATAGCTGGTGGCCCGTCACGTATTGGCTTATACCTCTGACGTGCTAGTGGTTAAATCCACAGCCATAGTATTGACGAGTCTTTAGAGTCCACCACAGATAGTTACTCAAGTTTCGGGCGAAACGCTGTAGAGGCCGTATGGAGATACGGCAGGGTTCGATCAGATACGTGCGGTATTGCACGGATCGTGATCGGACGGTTTTTACTAGCCGGCTTTGGCTTAAGCCGGATCGTAGTATTAGATAGTGTAGTTTTGTCTCTTTGCATTTGTGTTCAGTGGGAATACAAATGCGGGCATGTATTTGCAGTAGCGGGGTTTTCCTGTAATTTATTATGGGATCGGTTTTTCTGGGGTTGCCAGTTTGCATTCCGTTCCGGCCGGTTTTCTCTTTTTCCTTCACGGCCGGACTTTTCGTTGGAGGGGGTTAATTGCAAGTTTGCAATTAACTTAGTTGTGAGGGGCTTTCTTGCATATGTTGCTTTTTGATGAGACTAGCCTCATCATGATATTCTTTTATGGTCATTTCCTTGCATTTATTGGATGGGTATTGATTTGGCTTAGGATTTGAAGTGGATGTGGTTTATGATCATTATCTTCTCTTTATCTCCTTGAATTAATTGATTTTCATTTTCCCACCAATTTCTTTTCATGGCCGGCCACTGTTGGGGAGAGGAGGAAGTGTTTTTATTTTGAGTGGAGAGAGGTTTAATTTGTGAAAAGGAAAATTCTTTACATGCTAATTTGGTGGGCCCCCCCCTCTTTGTAGTGTGTGTGTGTGCTGTTGTTTTGTAAAGGTTAATTTCCTTTGCATGGTTTTAATATTAATGGAACTCCACACACAAATTTCCAGTGAGCACAAAATGACTTTTGGCCGAGCTCCTCTTTTCCACAGCATGCTCCATTTTTCATCAAGCCTCCATGAAAATTATTGTGTACAAATTCCTCCAAAAATGGCAACCTCATAAACCCCAAAAAGACATGGCTACTACACTATCTACAGCATTCCTTGGACGCGTCGGCTAGCCAACTTCGCGTCCGAGTTGCCTCGGTCTAGAGGCGGGAGCCCGTAAAAGATTCCGGCTACGTGGTGCCCTTTCCGACGAGCGAGGAGGTGATGGAGATTCCGCGGGAGATCGGAGTGGAGACGAAGACCGAAGGACACGGATCGCTTGGTATAGCATCTCTACTCTTTTCTATTTTGCTAGCTAGCTAGGTTAATGGCCCGATCCGGGTAGAAAGTCCGCGGTGGTGCCGTTTTGCAAAGTTCGCAAAGTTTTTGTTTTCCGCGTTTCCGGCGTCGGATCGACGGCCGGGGCGCCCCCGCGGGCTTACATTGGTATCAGAGCCACGCCGTTAACCTACCTAGGTTGCTCTTGTATGTTTAGTACTCGATCGAACGAAAATCCCCAAAAACCGTATTTTTCCCATGCTTCAGGTTTCTGTCGATTTTATTTTGTCTCAGAAAATTTTTCAGTACATTGCAGAAACATGAGAATGAAATTCTAAGGACTCTGGAAAAATTTGGTTTTGCGATGCTTCAGGACGACCGCGGAAAGGCGGCCAAACCCCTCGTTTGGCCGCTGTTCCGCGGTGGAAAGAAGTCCTTGCAGTGCGAAATTTTTCCAGTGGGCTGTTGGTTTGGAAATAGGGGTTTTGGGATATTATTTTTGGGCCCAGATTTTCTGTAAGTGCTACAGTAATGCTTTGGGGCCCACTTGGTAAATTTGTTCGATCGGATATTTTAAACATGCTAGTTCACAGTTTTTACGTTATATCTACGACCGTGAATGTCACTTGATCGGTAAATCCTGTCTAACTGCTATAGCCCTGTTAGACGGATTTGCGAACGTGACATTCACGTTGATGTTCTGTGTTTGTACTGTGTTGTTGCGGATCGGTCGTGGGGGGTAGCCTGGTTGCAATATAGTACAGTTCTGTTTTATATGTACATTTGATATTGCGGGGCGAGCGTCCGACATGTGGACTGCCGTCACTGCCTGTTTGTATTATTCTTTTGGGGCACGGCCAGGTTGCGGTCGATGTACCCGTTGTATGTATATTTTATTTTCTGTACTAGGATTACCCCGCGGAGGGGTGCACGGATAGCCGGGTTCTAGAGGGCAACAAGCCCGCATCTCATGGCGTTGAGACGGAGGGGGATTCACTCTAGGATTGGCGGGCTATTCGCCGCACTCGTAGGGGGTATAGGTTGACCCAGGAGGGGTGCCCAAGTTACCGGATTCTGTGAAGTGCTGGGTGGTCCATTCACGTCGCTGAAGGGGGCTGCCTCGCTTCAGGTTTTGGCGGGTGACTTGCCGTGCCCGTAGGGGTCTAGGATTTTCATTGCACAGGCTATCTACACGACCAGGGGAACGTCGGGTTTCAGCGGCTCTGTGAAACCCGGGGATCCCAGATATCTGTATTGATCTGTGTTGCTATACATTTCTGTGTTGCTGCATTTTTATCACGCCTTGAGCGAAAATTATATTTTATATATATACTAGTAGATGTTGTATATGTTTTTCATCCGCGCTAGTCCAGTCCCCGCTCTGTCGTTAGTTAGCTAACCTAACGGGTGATGACGGGACCCAGTGGCGAATGCGGATGGCATATACGTACGTCAGTATATTTTCGTTCTTTGTGGTGTGATCAATTGATGGGACTGCATTGATTCGGATCAATGCAAGTTTAAAAACAAACCTAATCTGATGTTGTTGGAACACTTTTTCAAAAGCTGTTATTGCAAGGGCGTTATCTTTTGTTTTGCACAGAGGTATTCAGTTGGAATATCCTGCTCCTCAGTCGACGAGGCAAGGGCCGAGATCCCTTCACCGGGAGTGACCCCTTGGACAAAAGTTTGTGTCAGGGCAATAACTTCACTGTAGCCGATTGCTTTTGCTTTGCATCGTGGTATTCAGTTGGAATATCCTGCACCTCATTCTACGGGGAAAGAGCCGAGATCCCTTCACCAGGAGTGACCTCTTTAGCAAAGGTTGTCGTCACTATATTTTTATAAAGCTATCTGTTCCTTCAACGATATCAAGTTCATTACGTTAAAGGTTTTCGCCAGAAACCATTCGTAGCCCTCCGTCGTTTCATATGGATAGTCAATAGTATTCAAGCTGTGTATGTTGGCCAAAGTCAAGGCACAGTGTTTGGTAGCTGTTGGGTATTCATATGCAGCATAGATAGATGCGTTGGTTTGGGACAGTCGTACTGCCATTTTGGCCAAAGTCAAGGGTAGGTACGGGTGGGTTCAAATTAACCAGGAAAATGACGGGTAGAACTTGACATGTGACTTATGATATGTTGGCCAAAGTCAAGGTCATAAGAGCATGGGGTAGAAATCCACATCGGGAGTTTCAAAAGTACTGAAACTTGCCAGATATGCGCATACCTTCTGGAGTGTGATAGCGTGAGCGGATTCGTCACGTTATCATGCGATGATGGTTGGATCCCGATTCCCACTGATGAGTTGGTTTACTCCTCGGGTGATCCCGGCTAATTCTTCTTTCAGGTTTGGGGAAGAATTTGACGTTACAGTGGGAGGTTTCCAGATTAGATAAAGTGATAACCATTCTGATCTAGGTTAGAGTGCACGCTGAGTGTTTCTTTTCTCTCTCTCTTTGGTAGCGACCATTGACCCGACCCTAGACTATGACTCAGTGACCAAGTTGACCGAACCTACTTAACACTGGCTTTTGGATTGTCAGAGTTGCAGACCTCTTTGCCACTCCTACTTTTACCCTTTTCTCCGGGACACCCCGTATTACTACGAACGTCCACTTCCATTGGACAAAACCATCGTATGGTTATATATGAACTCGAAGGACTTCGAGGATGGTTTCTGGTTCTGGAGAAAACGGATAGGACTATTCAGTTGTCTTTTCTTTTCACCTTCTCTCAGGTTGCGAGTACTCCTTGGTTTAGGAGTAGTACACCTATTATGCAAATTGGATAGTCTTCTTCCAAACCATAGGCTGGTGCCGACCGGTAGGGAATGAAGAAAACCAGTTAGCCTAAACGGTGTACAGAAGGTATTAAGTTCAGACAAAGCAAGGGATTAGTAAGAGGGCAAAGTAAATTACGACTGCTATTCACGACCAAACCAAGTATTTCTTCACCAATCCTAAATCACCTTTGTATTTCTCCAGGACACTCCGTATCACTACGAAGATCCCAGTTTATAGGATAATCCATCGTATGGTTATATACGAACTCGAAAGGAACTTGTTCCAGTTCGGGGATGGATCCTGGTTCAGGAGAAATAGGAATAAAGTACATTCAGGTGTCTTTTATCTTCACCTTCTCTCGCGTTGCGAGTGTCCTGGGATTAGGACAGTACACCCTTTATGCTTATTGGCTAGTCTTCTTCCAAACCATAGGCTGGTGCCGAACGGTAGGGAAGGAAGAAAACCATTTGGCCTAAAGGGGTGTACAGAAGGTAATGACTAAAGACAGATAAAGGGATTTGGAGAAGTGGCAAAGAATTATACGGTTATAGTTGTGAATCTGGATAATGGAAGAGGCATTACTAGGAATACCAGGATACCCCATCGAAACATTTCAATGTTTCAGTTTCACTGTGTACTGTTAAAAGAAAACTGATTTCCCAATTAGACACTTGCTCCAGGGTATGTATTTACCAGGTAGGATTCTCACATATGTATGGTTTTACAGATGATGAGTGGGAGTAAGTTATTGGGAATTATGTGACCATCCTCATTATATCGGGATTCGTTGGAATTGGTGATATTTGAGGAAGCCACCTGGGTTGTTTGCCGGTCGGCAAATATTTGGTTTTGAATATCCGTTGTTGTGCACCAATTTCAAATTGATATATCTGTACGTCTATTTTTATAGAGTGAGACATACCTTTTTGAAATTTTGTCTATGACATTTACCTATACCAGTGGATGGTTAGGTAAGGAGCATTGAACAACGGTGTGATTCTTCTTAACCAAAAGTACAGTTTTCAACCTACGACACACAGTGAATGAGCCACCAGACTCAGGGGACTTATACAGAGTATTGTATATTGTCCAGTGTCCATGAGGACAGAGGGGTTGGTCCTCGTACTGTATTCTGTTTACTTATGACTTCTCTAGTTCTTAGACAGGTGTTTCGTAGAAACACAGGGTCGAAGTTTTGAGAAGTTATAGGTATAAGAATAAAGTAGAGAACCATGTGTTGTAAGTATCGGGATTCTTCAAAGTGATCGAAGATGTAGATACTTGTACATGGTATTCAGTTGATAGTAATGGTTAAGAGAACTTGCTTCTCTTTCAGGTTACTCATAATTGGAAGCATTCCTAAGTTGAGTAACGCTGATCGGCCTCCTTCCATTTAGTTGACATGCACTGGAGACAGCTGCATGATTTGAATCTGGTTCAATTAAATCAGTGCCTCTGTTTCTTGGATATAGAACAGTTCATATCTTGACATTGTTAAGATACGGGGAGTTGTCCGGCTTATGCTTAAAACCAGACTCTGGACAACTCAAGGCACGTTTCAGTAATGGCTGTTTGTGGGTTGACCCGGGCTATGACGAGGGTTGACTTTCTACCATCTGGAAGATCAATAGTGATATTGTTCTTGACTCGCCACCGTTTTAATAAAAATGGACTTTTTCAGAAAACAGTAGTGGGAGTATGGTAGAACTGGAAGTGATTCCAGAACCGCAAACGATTACTGAAGATTTGATAAGAACCTAAAGATTCAATCTGGTTTGACATTCCATTGGCCACTCCGCAGATAAGGTGGGTAACCTCAGGCACTCGAGAGGTACTTCGGTATGCTCAAGGACGGTGGCAGGGAGGTTCTTGTTTACCCAGACTTGCCATTGCTGTTGTTCCAGACTGTGAGACCCGGCAGGAGGATGAGTATAGTGTCGTTCTAAACTGGCTTTAGAAGTGCACATCTATATGACTCTGCCAGAGGGTTGTCGTAGTCAGTGGGAGCAGCGGAAGCATTGGTGGACATCAGGCTTATGTCTATTTATAGACTAGAGCAGATATAGCGGAGATAGATCATCTATTTCTGATGTGACAGTCATAGGTTTGACTTCATCAGAATAGGGGATGGATCTGTTAAGAAGGTAGTAGGGTGTGATGTCCTGGTTTTTTATGACATACACAGAGTAGGAAGTAATATTCCTATACTACGATCGGTTATACTTTGGTCGTCACAATCGGAAGCAGTTTTAGAACATAAGTTGATGTTCTAGGGAATTGATAACGGCAGCCTCCTTTAGGAGACGGTTATCATTCCAGGCTTCCAAGGTGACCTGGATGGCAGAGTGGCTGTCAGAGTTATAGTTTTCCCTCTGACGAGGGGCAGTATTTTGGACAGGTGGTCCAGGTGGATACTGAGGGAAGGCATGGCGCAGGATACTGATTAAGTTCAGTTGACAATACAGTCTAAGAAGTTTGGATTTGGAGTTCACTTATGAGCTAGGTCCCATCAGACATCCAGACATTCTAAGACAGGTATTGCTCATTTCGGGAGATGGCTTTCTCCGCGAACTTGAGATATAGAGAGACATAGAAAGAAACATCAAAGCGGATCCACTCACTGAGGCTATTCCTCGAACGCAATAGTCTCGCAAACGAGCTTTGTGAGACTGACTAGTAGAGGAGTTGGGTGTTCGGTATCACACGGGCTGTGAGTATGCGACATCGCAATAATTAGCCTTGAGTGCAAGTGGGAGATTGTTGGAGATAGTGCCCTCAGAGTCAATTATTGGATCACAGGCACGTGATTGCGATGATTGAGAGAGGACCTATCCCGGTAGGACAATCTCACTCGAGATGATAGTATGCTATCTGGTTTACCTTTATCATCGTGTACTGCTTTAGGTGACCTTACGAGTCGCTATTGCACGTTGATAGAGCCCCTAGGATTCTTGCTTGACTACCAGCAGTATGAGGGCGATCATATAAGTGGGAGCTGGGGTCTATAAGCACATCCTAAAATGGTCCCTAGTCGTAGGAGTTTCGAGACAGGGCATCGATACTCCATTAGTAGACTAGTGTATACAGTCGAGACCCCGACGAGGGGCGGTGGCCGGTCTCACAAGCCACTGGTGTCAGTTGGTTCACCTAAGATGTATACAGGTGCTCATTGGGTTATGAGTACACCGGACAGGACTCGCCGGGAACCTGCTAGTTGGGATTATACCAGACGTCAGATAGCAGTTCCCTGGTGACATGTGTACAGGTTAGTTCATCGACCTGAGATCGTCATTTGTCTCGTGTGAGTTCCCACTGTACTTTGATTACTACCCTACCACGGCTCAAAGGAGTCGTGCAAACAGGTTTTAGTTGGGTACAGTCCCGAGCCACATGGAGGCAGTGAGCGGATCTTCAGGGGTTCGTCTCTCCCGGTTTTGGGGGTGAGGTCGTGCTGTGTCTAGGAGAGCCAGAACATGAAAAGTCCTTGGCCAAGGCAGGAGATTTGCTGGTAGGTATTCCAGTAGTATCTCAGGGTGTTCTGGGCTACACTCCGACACGACTTGTACCGCTTTTGGGGGTCTGACTTTACCAACCCCCTAGGCCCGCCATGCGATGCTCATAGACGAACGGACCGGACTGTACGGATATTGTCACTGACAGGCTCAGTTGGGTGTCGGGGTGAGCTTCCTCATCGACGTCCCTTTTGGTCAATAGCTGGTGGCCCGTCACGTATTGGCTTATACCTCTGACGTGCTAGTGGTTAAATCCACAGCCATAGTATTGACGAGTCTTTAGAGTCCACCACAGACAGTTACTCAAGTTTCGGGCGAAACGCTGTAGAGGCCGTATGGAGATACGGCAGGGTTCGATCAGATATGTGCGGTATTGCACGGATCGTGATCGGACGGTTTTTACTAGCCGGCTTTGGCTTAAGCCGGATCGTAGTATTAGATAGTGTAGTTTTGTCTCTTTGCATTTGTGTTCAGTGGGAATACAAATGCGGGCATGTATTTGCAGTAGCGGGGTTTTCCACGGAGAAAGAGTTACCGAACTCTTGGGACTTATTCATAGTGATGTATGCGGTCCCATGTCTACACATGCCAGGGATGGTTCTTCATACTTCATTACATTCACTGACGATCTCTCTAGGTTCGGGTATGTGTTCCTAATGAAACACAAATCAGAAGCTTTTGAGAAATTTAGGGAATATAAACAAGAAGTTGAGAACCAAACCGGAAAAAATATTAAAATCCTACGATCTGATCGAGGAGGAGAATACTTAAGCAATGAATTCCTGGACTTCCTAAAAGAGAATGGGATTCTCTCTGAGCTGACTCCTCCATATACACCACAGCACAACGGTGTATCAGAACGGAGGAACCGCACCCTATTAGATATGGTGCGCTCTATGATGAGCACAGCTGAGTTACCTATTTCCTTCTGGAGTTATGCGCTGGAGACAGCAGCATACCTATTGAATCAAGTTCCATCTAAATCTGTACCTACTACACCATATGAGATATGGAGTGGGAAGAGACCATATTTTAAACGAGTTAAGATATGGGGTTGTCCGGCCTATGTCAAAAGGCAAAATCCGGACAAGCTCGAGGCACGGTCAGTTCTCTGCAAGTTTGTGGGATATCCAAAGAATTCATATGGGTATTTTTTCTACCACAGTGAGGAACAAAAAGTGTTTGTTGCTCAACATGCCACCTTTTTAGAAAAGGAATTCCTTGAAAAAGAAATTAGTGGCAAAATGGTAGAGCTGGAAGAGGTTCCAGATACACAAACCGTAACTGAAGATTTAGTGGAACCAGAAGATTCAGTAGCTCCCAATGAACCTCAGCCTCTCCGCCGATCTAGTAGGGTTCCTCGCCAACCTGAGAGATACTACGGTTTTCTCATGGATGGTGGGAGCGAGGATTGCATCATGGAGGATGATGACCCAACTAGCTTCGAGCAGGCCATCACGAGTGGGGACACAGTGAAATGGCTAGATGCTATGCGGTCTGAGATGGATTCCATGTACACCAACAAAGTATGGACTTTGGAAGTTGCTCCTGAAGGAGTAAAACCCATTGGGAGCAAGTGGATCTTCAAGAAGAAACTTGGTGTAGATGGGAAAGTGGAGACTTTCAAAGCTAGACTTGTAGCAAAGGGTTTTCGTCAAAGACCAGGTGTGGACTATGACGAGACCTTTTCTCCAGTGGCTATGCTTAAATCCATCCGGATCATGCTTGCCATCGCTGCTTATCATGATTACGAAATCTGGCAAATGGATGTTAAGACCGCCTTTCTAAATGGTGATTTAGAAGAGTGCGTGTACATGACTCAGCCAGAGGGCTTCGTAGACAGTGGGAGCAGCGTAAATGTGTGCAAGCTGCTTAAATCCATTTATGGATTAAAGCAAGTATCGCGGAGTTGGAACATCTGCTTTGACGTCGTTATCAAAGAGTTTGATTTCGTCAAAAATCCAGATGAACCTTGTATCTACAAGAAGGTGGCAGAGAGTAAGGTGGTCTTCCTCGTATTGTACGTGGACGACATACTCTTGATAGGAAATGATATTCCTATGCTGCAATCGGTCAAGCTCTTCTTATCACAAAAATTCTCAATGAAAGATCTTGGTGATGCCTCCTGCATATTGGGAATCAGGATCTATAGAGATAGATCCAAACGGATTTTGGGATTGTCCCAATCCAGGTACATTGACACCATACTAAAGAGGTTTAGTATGGAAGAGTCCAAGCGTGGGAACATGCCCACGATCTCTGGAGTGACTCTCTCCAAAAAGATGTCTCCCAAGACTGATTTGGAGAGAGCTCGCATGCAAGGGATACCCTATGCTTCGGCAGTAGGCTCTATCATGTATGCGATGCTATGTACCAGACCCGATGTAGCATACTCACTAAGTATAGTGAGCAGGTATCAAGTTGATCCTGGAGAGAGTCACTGGACAGCTGTGAAGAGCATTCTCAAGTACTTGCGAATGACTAGAGATATGTTCTTGGTGTATGGTAACGGAGAGCTTTAAGTGGAGTCCTTTACCGATTCGAGCTTCCAGAGTGATAAGGACGACTCTAAGTCGCAGTCGGGCTTTGTCTTTACCCTTTACGGAGGGGCGGTTAGCTGGAAGAGTTCCAAGCAGGAAACCGTGGCAGACTCGACGATGAAGGCTGAATACATCGCTGCCAACGATGCTGCCAAAAAGGCTGTCTGGATCAAGAAGTTCATTACTGAACTTGGAGTGGTTCCATCCATTGAGCATCCAATACCTTTGTATTGCGATAACAATGGAGCGGTGGCTTTGGCCAAGGAACCCAGGTCCCATCAGCGGTCCAGGCATATTCTGAGGCGGTATCACCTGATCCGGGAGATAGTTGATCGCCGGGAGATCGAGGTCAGGAGGGTTGACACGAAGAACAACACGGCGGATCCACTCACGAAGGCCATTCCCCAGATACATTTTGAGAGACTCTTCGGGATGCTCGGTATGCGATACTACAGCAGCTGGCCCTAGTGCAAGTGGGAGATTGTTAGTTGTATGTATGCCCTAGAGGCCAGTATTGTACAGATGATGTATATTATATTGGATGCTTGGACATATATAGAGATGACTTTCTTGCTCGATATGATAGTATGCTATCTGGTTACTCTTTATCTTAACATGTACACTAGTCTCTTTAAACTGTCTTATGGTTACATGTTGGTAAAGCCCTTAGGATGTGTACTTGACTACCTGGACTATGATGCAGATCATAATAGTGGGGACATGGTAGTCCATAAGTACATCCTTCAAGGTCCCTAGTCGTGGGTGTATCGAGACGGGGCATCGATATACCAGAGTAGACTAGCGTATACGCTTCTCGACCCATGAGATGGGCGATGGGTGATCCCATAGCCATTGGTGTTTGACATCAGAGATGGTATACGGGTGCTCAGTGGAGACTGGGTACACTGGACGGACTCGCCGAGAACTCCCAGATGGTATTATACCTCACGTCAGATGGCAGTTCTCAGGTGACACTTGTGCAGGTTAGTCTGTAGACCCGAGATCGTCATAGAGTCTTGTGTGATTCCCACTGTGCTTTGATCTCCACCTTACCACGTCCATGAGGGCGTGCAAAACGGTGGTCTTTGGGTACAGTCCCGAGTCACATGGAGGCAATGAGCGATAGGAGGGGTTTCGTCTCTAGGTTGATGTTGCGCTGTGCTCGATTGGAATTAACAGGAAAGTCCCTGGCCAGGGCTGATCAGAGATTTGCTGGTAAGTGTTACCAGTAGTTTCTCGGCCCATTATGAGCCTCACATCGGCACGACTTATCGAGTATTGGGGTCTGACGTTTACCACCCCTAGACTTGATATGCGACGTATCAGACGAACAGACCGGACTGTACGGTAAGTGTTACTGGTTGGATTCACAGGAGTGTGAGCGGGCTAGCTCGTCGATCTTCTGATCGCTCAATACCCGGATGGCCGTTACGTTTAACAGACCGCTTGCGGCTTGTGGGTGCTTGATATGATCATCATCTGCTACCGGCGTATTGACGAGTCTTTAGAGTCCTACACAGAGGTTTCCTGGCTCAAGCGAAACGAAATAGGAGCGCATATGAGATATGTGCGGGACCGAGAATAATGCGAGTATGTGATACCGCATTTCATTCTCGCGATAAATGTTTCGATTGGTTATATTCGATATGACCTAGTTATCGAATCATTGATTCGATAAATCGAAACATTGAATACTAGTCGGTTATGTGCGACATGACCGGATCATTGAATCAAATGTTGATTTAATGATTTAATGTATAATTATATATTTGATATACTACATTGCATTAACTAGTATTGGTTCACTTTATATGGATTTTCTCACTTGATGTGCAAGAAGTATATGTGATATACTTTTGTGCACATATTTGTATCATGTTTGATGATACTTGATCTTGTTGTTAAGTATAAAGAATTAAACCATGGTTAAGTGTTGATTAGGGTTTTGCATTTTCATTTATTTATTTATTTATTTATTTGAAAAGGATTATGATGAGAATGGTGGCCTTTTTTGTTTTAAGTTGAAGCTTCATGAAGCTTTGACTTTTATAACCATTCTTGTCATCATGCTTAACCCTAACCCATCCAAGTGACCATGGTTTATTCTCTACACTTAACCTAGGTTAGAACATGATAAGTATTGGATTTTATTATTCTTTTTCACAATACTAATCATATTCTATCTACTTCTTCTTCTTCATCTTCAAGAGAGAAACCTTGATGCCATCAATGGCAACTTGAGTTCTAAAGTGAGAAATCAAATTCTAAAGTGAACCCACCTCCTATTTCTTCACCCTCTACCTCTTGCCAAGTTGTTTTGGGTGTTTTCTTCACAAGTTTCACCACTTGGTGATGTTGGAGCTTGAACTTGTGCAACCTCGACGTAGATCATCTTCGGCACGAAGCCGACGACCTATTCCGCTCGTTTCTCCGATGAAGCCGTCGCGAGAGTCCAAGATTCAAGATGGACAGCGAGAGGACGCCCACGTGGAGCTAAGGAAGTGGATATCCGGATCTACAAAGGTTGTAGCATCTTAACTTTAGTTAAGTTGTTAACTAGATTTATTTTTCGCCTAGAATTCTAGTCTAAGATCCGTATTAGGGTTTCTCGGTACCCATAAAATTTTAATTTGGCATGTTCGATGCCTTGTGAGACCTCTATAGGGTGCCTAGGAACCTTTCACATGATGATAAAGATAAACCAGATAGCATACTATCATCTTGAGTAAGACTGTCCTACCGGCATAGGTCCCCCCTCAATCATTGCAATCACGTGCCTGCGATCCAATAATTGACTTTGAGGGCACTGTATCCAACAGGCTATTGATATGCGACATATCATACGAAGAGACCGGACTGTACGGTAGTATTACTGATTGGATTCGCATGAGTACGAGCAGGTTTGCTTATTGATCTTCTGATCACTCAATACCCCGGTGGCCGTAACGTTTAGCAGACCGCTTGCGGCTTGTGGGTGTTTGATATGATCATCACCTACTGCCGGCGTATTGACGAGTCTTTAGAGTCCTACACAGAGGCTTCCTGGTTCATGCGAAACGAAGTAGGAGCACATATGTGATATGTGCGAGACCGAGATTAATGCGCGTATGTGATACCGCATTCTATTCTCGCGATATGTGATATCGTACGGTTATATGAGATATCGCCGGATTATCGGATCAAGTGTTGATTCGATGGATTGTTACATATGATATTAGCCGGTTGTATATGATATAGCCGGATTATTAAATCAAGTGTTAATTTAATAATTTAATGTATAATTATATATTTCATATATTATCTTACATTAACTAATATTAGCTCACTTAAGATTTCTTTTCTCACTAGTGTACACTTGGTATATATGTGATATATATTAATGTACATTTTTTTGTATCATGCTTGATACCACATGCAACATGGGTGTATGAGACTTACACCATGCTTATAATAATTTGAGGGTTTTATTTATCTTGGTAATTCACAAAATTAGTGGTAATTAGTTACATGGTTGAAGCTTGTAGAAGTTTGTGGAACCATTGACCAAGTCCACTCATTTTGTTTTACTTGAAGATATTTATTAACCTAACCATTATTGTTAACCCATGATTTATTCTCTACATGGTTTAGTGTATGACACTAACTCACCCATGGTTGCTATTCTCACCTCATGAGTTCATTCTCTCTTCACTTCTTCATCTTCCTCTTGGAGAAAAAGCTTACTAGATTTTTCTTTGGTGAGAAAATATTGTGAGAAAAAGAAAACTAAAGAGAGCTCATTTCTTACTTCATCATCCTCTACTATTAACCATTTAGTTTAGGGTGTTTGCTTCACTAACTTACCCTTAGTGAAGAGGTAGCATGAGCTTGAGTCTCCTCGACGTAGATCATCTTTGGCCTTGAAGACTTCGAGCAAGCTTGTTCATTTCTCCAACGGAACCCATTCTAGAGTTCGGGAGATCACAACTCGCAGCAAAGGGACTACTACACGGAGCTTTAGAAGTGAAGGAACGGTCTACATGTTAGTTATATGTATGCTCTAGAGGCCATTACTGTACATAGGATGTATATTGTAGTGGATGCTGGGACATATATAGGGAGGACTTTCTTGCTCGACATGATAGTATGCTATCTGGTTACTCTTTACCTTAACGTGTACACTGATTGTCTCTCTGTTACATGTTGGTAAAGCCCTTAGGATGTGTACTTGACTATCTGGACTATGATGCGGATCATACTAGTGGGGACATGGTAGTCCATAAGTACATCCTTCAAAGTCCCTAGTCGTGGGTGTATCGAGACGGGGCATCGATATACCAGTATAGACTAGCGTATACCTTCTCGACCCATACAGATGGGCGATGGATGATCCCATATCCATTGGTGTTTGACATCAGAGATGATATACGGGTGCTCAGTAGAGACTGGGTACACTGGACGGACTCGCCGAGAACTCCCAGATGGTATTATACCTTACGTCAGATGGCAGTTCTCTGGTGACACTGGTACAGAGTAGTCTGTTGACCCGAGATCGTCATAGAGTCTTGTGTGGTTCCCACTGTGCTTTGATTTCCATCTTACCACGTCCAAGAGGGCGTGCAAAACGGTGGTTTTTTGGTACAGTCCCGAATCACATGGAGGCAATGAGCGATAGGAGGGGATTCGTCTCTCCCGGTATAGGGAGTTGATGTTGCGCTGTGTTCGATTGGCTATAACCGGAAATCCCTGGCCATGGTTGCTGAGATTTACTGGTAAGTGTTACCAGTAGTTTCTCGAACTGTTATAGACCTCATATCGACACGACTTATCGAGCTATTGGGGTCTGACGATTACCACCCCTAGGCGAGATATGCGACATATCAAACGATCAGACCGGACTGTGCGGTGAGTGTTACTGGTTGGATTCACAGGAGTGTGAGCGGGCTTGCTCGTCGATCTTCTGATCGCTCAATAACCGGGTGGCCGTTACATTTAGCAGACCGCTTGCGGCTTGTGGGTGTTTGATATGATCATCATCTGCTGCCGGCGTATTGACGAGTCTTTAGAGTCCTACACAGAGGTTTCCTGGCTCAAGCAAAACGAAATAGGAGCGCATATGAGATATGTGCGGGACCGAGAATAATACCAGTATGTGATACTGTATTCGATTCTCGCAATTTGTAACATTTCTCGGTTATATGCGTTATAGCCGGGTTATCGGATCAAGTGTTGATTCGATAAGATGTTACTATTGATATTAGTCGGTTATATGCGATATGACCGGGTCGTTAAATCAAGTGTTGATTTAATGATTTAATGTATAATTATATATTTGATATATCACTTTACATTAACTAATATAGGTTCACTTAAAAGGGATTTTCTCACTTGATGTGCACATTGTATATGTGATATACTTTTGTGCATTTGATTGTATCATGTTTGATGATACATGATAGTTTGGTGTATGGTTTAAACCATGGTTGATCAATGGTTAGGGTTTCTTTTGATTTTATTTACTTTTCTATTTATTTATTTATTATTCATTTTGGCAAAAGAAAAAATGGTGGCTTGATTTATTTTCTTGTTGAAGCTTCATGAAGCTTTGACTAAGTGACCATTTTGTCTTCATGCTTAACCCTAACCATTCACACTAACCATGGTTTATTCTCTACACCTAACTATGGTAGCAATATGATAAGTATTCATTTTTATTTCTTTTGAAAAATAACTTATCATATATTCTTTCTTCTTCCTCTTCATCTTAAACAAGAAGAAAGCTTGCTTCATCAATGGCAACTTGAGCAAATAAGTGAGAAATCCAATTCTAAAGTGAACCCACTTCCTATTTCTTCATCCTCTACCTCTTGCCAAGTAGTAGAGTGTGTTTTCTTCATAAGTTTCATGACTTGGTGAAGTGGGAGCTTGATCTTGTGATGCCTCGACGTAGATCATCTTCGGCACGAAGCCGACGACCTTGCCCGCCCATTTCTCCGATGAAGCCGACGCTAGAGCCCGGGATTCCATTTGGACAGCGAGGAGACCTCATTACGGAGCTATGGAGGTGGAGGACCGGATCTACAAAGGTTGTATTTCCGTTCTTGTAGTTAATTTGTTAACTAGTTGCTTTTTGTCGCCTAAAATTCTAGTTAACGATCTAGTCTAGGGTTTCTCGGCACCGTAAATTTTGAAATTGGCATGGTTGATGCCTTGTGAGACCTCATTAGCGTGCCTATGAACCCTACACTACAAAAGTTGTATTCCTCATTCACTTAGATGTAAAAGTTGTTACATGTTGTTTCGTTTAAAGTTCTAGTTAAAGATTCTAGTTTAGGGTTCTTTAGAACGGAAAAAATAAAAAAACGGTATGGACGATGCCTCCCGAAACCTTGCTGCCGTCTTAGGTAACCCTATAGTGGTATCAGAGCCAAGCTAGAGATTTAAACGATATTTGTTAGATTACAAAACCGAAACAACTCCGAAACTTGAAACTAGGAAATCCAGTTTCTATCGAATTTTTTGAGGTGTCAAATTTTTTTAAAACAAGTACAGAATGTTGTATGTGATATAACATAAACACTAGCAAAATTTGAAGCCATTTGGCTTGAAAGTGGTCGGCCAAACACCCCCTCATCTCAGCCCAAATCCGAGCAAAACCTTTCAAATTTTGCCTGTGTTCCAGTCTCTGGGTTTTGATATTTCAGGTGTAGTTTGTTTTTGCTAAATTTGCATGTGATGTCAACTTTCCGCAAAAGCAACTCGGAGTGTTTCTTAGTCGTAATTCTAACATGTATTCGGGTTATTTAGACGTTGTTAAAATGTTTGAACGGATATCAATTACCCAATTTTTCCCGCTGGAAATATTCCAAGTGTTGGATTTTTTCCGAGTTTAAAATTTTCAGAAAATCTTGTAAGCGATTCTGCGGACCCTCTAGAAGAACGAAATCTTAACTCGATTATGTGACCGTCAGAACCACCATCAAACCCTAGGGTTTGTGGTAGTTCAGCGCTGCCACATGTGAGGAATTGGTTGACCCTTCTACAGCCGGTTCATAGGAGCTGTTCCAGTTTCTGGGTACTTTTTGAACTCCGCTCAAGTGTTGAGCTTATCAGGAAATTTTGGGTGCTTGCTTATTCGATCGAAAAGTTTAACTTCGTCTAACTATCTGTGATTGTGATACAATATTTGGAATCCACATAATTAGTTATGAGATAACTAGTTTGAATTTTATAAATCTAGCAATTTAGTCTCAATTGATCGGTTGCCACGGGATTTTGATGTGATCAAAAGTCCGTCGCAATTAAGTAGTGTACGCGGATACTTGCCGGTCAACCTTAATAGATAGCCACACCCCATAGCCCCGACCAAGTGACTGTAGGAGAACCCCGTCGCCAAAAGCATCCGTTCGGATGCTCGCGGCAGCGGTGTTCCGCCATAGTGCACTTCGTCGACGGCATCGGGGGTGCGGCCATCTACTAAAGTTTCCGATGAGCATTCGATCAGGTTATCGGGAATCTTGTTGAATTACCCGACAGGTTATTGAAAAGTTTTTTCAATATCGAGACTAAAATGAGAGGTTTATAATTGTTAGGCATGTGATGTCTAAGGAATTCATTTGTTGGGCATGAAATCCAAAGTATGTGATACATTGGGTTTATGATGTCTGAGGTGGTTGCGGATTCCAATTTTTGTAGTTTTTCACTTTCTTTTCTGTGACCGTAAGTGTAATATGTGGTGTATCGCCGGTTTCGTTGCTATACGTCAACGACAACTGAGATACGCATATTTACTTATGTTGATGATATGCGATGTTATGTGTTGCTGTGATATGTTATATTGGATCGTCGTGTTTGAATAGCCGGGTTTTTTTATGTGAGATGAGAGTTTTTCATTTTCATTCATGTAAAAGCTTGTATGTAATATTCTTTTATTGGGGCACTTCCGGGTTGAGGATGATGTCACCATTGATATATATTATTAACTTTTCCACATTAGGATAGACCCAAAGAGGGGAGCACAAGTAACCGGGTTCTAGGGTCCAGTGGGAGACCATCTCGAGGAGTCGAGACCGAGTCTCCTAACTCTAGAATTGGTAGGGTTGCTTGCCGCTCTCGTAGGGGTCTAAGGATGTGGGTTTGGATATTTATCGTGACCGTGGAATCCGTGTTTTATACGGTTTAAATTAAAACACGGAATTCTTAGTATATCCAATATTTCATATGTGTTATTCTGCTGCTGATATTTTGTGATGTAATCACTTTATAAGTTCTGAGACGAATGCCTATATTATATATATATATATGAGATATAATTAATATTGCTGCTTGCATTTCATAGATGATGCTTGTGAAGCATATTTGATGGGAATTCATTAATGAGATTAATGAAATAAAAGAAACCTAAAGATATTGTAAAAACTTGTATAGTTCTTGCTTTGCATAGTGGTATTCATTGTAGAATATCCAGCACCTTATTCAATAAGGAAAGAGCCGAGATCCCTTCACCGGGAGTGACTTCTTTAGAGAAACTAGCAGATGCTACAAACTCGATTTGTCTTTTGATTGCTTTTATAGTTTTTGCTTTGCATAGTGGTATTTGTGAAAGATCTTGCACCTTATTCGATAAGGAAAGAGCCGAGATCTCTTCACCGGGAGTGACTTCTTTAGCAAAACTAGTAAAAGCCTAAAAAACACTCCTTTTCAAAATCACTCGATTCTACGACGATATCAAGTTCATTACACAAAAGGTTTTCTTAAAACCTGTCGTAAATCTCCGTCATTTTAGGAAGTAGAGTACTTAGTATTCGTGCTACATTTGTTGACCATAGTTAAGGCGTAGTGTGCGGTAGCTAAGTGATGTCTTCCTACACAGCATATGATGCGATTAATTAGGACAGTCATGTGACATTGTTGACCATAGTTAAGGGTCATGTGGGTGGGTCTAATTAATCACGAAATGACGGGTAGAACTTGACTTGTGCTTATGATTTGTTGACCATAGTTAAGGTCATAAGTCACTAGGGGTAAAAACTATTATCGGGAATTTCAAGTGTTGAAATTTGCAATGAGATTGCATACCTTCTATAAGATAGTTGGATCCCGATACCCACTGCGAGTAATAGTTACTCCTGGGAGAGTTTTACACATTACAATTAGCCGATCAATTAGGTGTCTAGAAAGGTGTTAACGGAGTTATGCCCCTGGGAAAACGAGGTTTATTTTAATTAGGTTCGTGCGAAAGCACGAGAAACCTCCCTCAAAGTACTGACACTGGACTGGCCGAAAGATTGGCGAACTTGTAGGGTGTAATTAATCCCGATTAGTCTTACCTTTTAGGGTTTGAAGGAAGATTTGATAAAAACAGTGGGAGCCATCCTGATTAGATAAAATAATAACCAATCTAATCTTCCAAGAAGAGCGCACGCGGAGTGTTTTCTTCTCTCTCTCCTGGCAGCGACCATGTCACGCCTTAATCAAGATAATAATATGGATGCATTGACCGAACCTACTTATTATACTATGCTTGGGAACATTGGTTCCGCTCTATCTTATAATTGTTATAAGTCCAAGCAGGAAATAGAGGAATATCCGGATTCCCATACCACCCAATCAAAGAAAGTGCATGATGATGCATCTTCTTCGGGTGTGTTCATTACCGAGAACTGTTTCTCAGTATCCTCTACGTCCTAGGTATGTGATACCGGATCAGAATCCCGCATATATAATATGTTACATGGGCTACAGAAAGGTAGAGAACTGGGAATAGGTGATATGTCTCTAAGTGTTAGAGAACGGTGCAAGTGTTGCAACCAAATCAGTTGGCAAATATCACCTTGTATTAATACATTGATTCTGAACGAATATTATTACATACCGAACCTAATATACAACATTACATCGGTTTCTTTAAAGAGTTAAAGAAGGATGTAATTATGTATTGGAGAATAATGTTGTGAACATTTTCCTGAATCAAGAGTTGATTCGATCAGGCACATTATATAATAGCAAATACGTTCTAAATCAAACCACAGTTCAAAGTATCTAGAACATACACAAGAGGAGTAGTTCAGAAATGAACTAATCCTTCTTATGGCATTATAGACTAGGTCATACCAATGCGCACGACCAGCTAAGTTACATAAGAATGAATATGAGAATCTGTTCGAATTTTTCATCTTATGCTACTTGCCAGCCTTGTCTCAAAGGTAATATGACCTATACACTGTTTAGTAGAAACAGAGAAAGAGTTACTAAACTCTTGGTATGAATACATGATGATGTATACGGTCCTATGTCTACACATGCCAGGCTTGGTTCTTGGTACTTCATTATATTCACTGATCATCTCTCAGGTTTCAGACATATGTTCCTGTTGAAATACAAGTCTGAAACTTTTGAGAAATTCAAGGAATATAAGCTTGAAGTTGAAGAACCAGACGGGTAGAAGTATTAAGTCCTTCGATGAAATCGAGGAGCAGAATACTTGGGCATGGAGTTCCTGGATTTTCTAAAAGGAGAATGTGATTCTCTCTCCGCTTACTCTTTCGAGTACACCACAGCACAACGGTGTATCAGGGCGGAGGTAGCGCATCCTATGAGATATGGCGCGGTCTATGATGAGTATTGCCGAGTTACCTATTTCCTTTTGGTGTTATGCACTTGAGAAGCTGCATACCTATTGAATGGGGTTCCATCCAAATCAGGGCCTACCACTACATATATGATATGAAATGGGAAGATACCATGTCTTAAACGAGTTAAGATATGGGATTGTCCGGCCTCTGTTGAAAAGCAAAATCTGGACAAACTCGAGGTAAGGTCAGTTCTGTATAAGTTTGTTAGGATATCCCAAACATTTGTGAGGGTATATCTTCTACCTAACTGAGGAGCAAAAGGTGTTTTGTTTCTCAGCATGCCACATTTTTTTCTAGAAAAGGGATTTCTTGTGAAGAAATTTGTGGACATGAGGTAGAACTGGAAGGAGTTCCAGCTAAACAAACTAACAGCTGATAATTTGGTGAAACCAAAGGATTCAGTAGTCTCCTACAAACCTCAGCCTCTCCGTGAATCTGGAAGGGTCCGTCATCCACTTGAGAGATACTACGGTCTTCTCGGTGACAGTGGGAGCGAGGATTGCATCATGGTAGATGATGGCCCAACTAGGTTCATACAGGCCATCACAAGTGGAGACTCTGTGAAATGGCTGGATGCTATGCGATCAAAGATGGAATCCATGTACACCAACAAAGTATGACTTTGCATGTTGCACCTGAAGGGGTAAAACCCATTGAGAGCAAATGGATCTTGAGAAGATTCTTGGTGTAGATGGAAAAGTTGAGACTTTCAAAGCTATGGTTAAGTCCATCAGGATCAATGCACGCATCACGGAGTTGGAACATCTGTTTTGATATGGCAGTCATAGAGTTTGACTTCATCAAAATAGTAGACGAACCTTGTACATACAAGAAGGTTGTAGAGAGTGAGGTTATCTTACATGTAATGTACGTAGATAACATACTCTTGATAGGAAATGGTTTCCTATGCTACACTCGGTCAAGCTCCTCTTATCACGAGGATTCTCAATAGAAGATCTGGATGATACCTACTACATCTTGTGGATTATGATCTATAGTGATAGATCTAAATGGATGTTGGGAGTGTCACAAATCCAGATACATTAACACCATACTAAAGGTGTTTAGTATGGAGGATTCTAAGCGTGGTGGTTCGCCCACCATCTCAGGAATCACTCTCTCCAAAAAGATGTCTTCCGAGATTGATTTGAAGAGAGCTCGCGTACAAGGAATAACCTATGCTTTGGCAGTAGGCTCTATCATGTATGCGATGTTATGTACCAGACCAAAAGTAGATGACTCACTAGGTGTAGTGACTAGGAATCAATCGGATCCTGGGAGAATCACTGGATAGCTGTGGAGGACATTCTTAAGTACTTGAGAAGTACTAAAAGAAAGTTCTTGGTTCGAGCTTCCAGAGTGATAAGGACGACTGAAAGTCAGTCACAGGCATTGTCTTTACCCTCAGTGGAGGGACGGTATGATTGGAAGAGTTCCAAGCTAGATACCATAGCATACTAGATGATAAAGGCTGAATACATTGCTACCAAAGATGCTACCAAAGTGGTTGTCTGGACATTTCTTGTTCATGAGATGAACAAGGTTCCTCTCATTGAGCGTCCAATAACTGTTATTGTGACAACAATGGAGTTGTGGCTTTGGCCTAGGAACACCGGTCCCATCAGCGATCCAGACATATTCTGAGGACAGTTTCACCTGATCAGGGAGATGGTTGATCTCCAACGGATCGAGGTAAGGAGAGTTGACACGGAGGATAACACGGAGGATCCACTCACCAAGGCCTGCTTCCCCAAATACTATTTGAGAGATTTTGGGATGGTTGAGTATGGGATACTACAACTACTGCTATAACTGTTGAGTATGAGATACTACAACAAATGGCCTTAGTGCAAGTGGGAGATGGTTAGTTATATGTATGCCCTAGAGGCCATTACTGTACATGGGATGTATATTGTAGTGGATGCTTGGACATGTATAGGGAGGACTTTCTTGCTCGACATGATAGTATGCTATCTGGTTGCACTTTATCTTAACATGTTGACTTGTATAAGTGATGTTGTCATGCTCTCACATGTTGATGAAGCCCTTAGGATGTGTACTTGACTATCAGGACTATGATGGAGATCATACCAGTGGGGCCAAGAGTAGTCCACAAGTACACCCTATAATTGTTCCTAGTCGTGGGAATATCGAGACACGGCATCAATACTCCAGAGTAGACTAGCGTATGTGCATCTTAACCTGTATGATGGGCGATGGATGATCCCACATCCATTGGTGTTTGACATCAAAGATGGTATACGGGTGCTCAGTGGAGACTGGGTACATTGAACAGACTCGCTGAGAACTCTTAGATGGTATTATACCTATCGTCAGATAGCACTTCTTTGGTGACACTGGTACAGGTTAGTCTGTCGACCCGAGATCGTCATACAGTCTCGTATGATTCCCACTGTGATTTGATTTCCACCATACCACGGTCAAGAGATTGTGCAAAAGGTGGTTTTTGGGTATAGTCCTGAGTCACATGGAGGCAATGAGCGATAGGAGGGGATTCGTCTCTTCCGGTATTGGGAGTTGATATTGCGCTATGCTCGATTGGCCATAACATAAAATCCCTGGCCAGGGTTTTTGAGATTTACTGGTAAGTGTTATCAGTAGTTTCTCGAACTATTATGGACTTTTCATCGGCATGACTTATCAGGCTATTGGGGTCTGACGTTTTACTACCCCCAGGCTGTTGATATGCGACATATCTGACGAAGAGACCGAACTCTACGGTAGTGTTACTCATTGGATTCGCAGGAGTACGAGCAGGTTTGCTTGTTGATCTTCTGATCGCTCAATACCCGGGTGGCCGTTACGTTTAGCAGACCACTTGCGGCTTGTGGGTGTTTGATATGATCATCACCTACTGCCGGCGTATTGATGAGTCTTTAGAGTCCTACATAGAGGTTTTCTGGTTTATGCGAAACGAAGTAGGAGCACATATGTGATATGTGCGGGACCGAGATTAATGTGCGTGTGTGATACCGCACTCTATTCTCGCGATATGTGATATCGTACGGTTATATGAGATATAGACGGATTATCGAATCAAGTGTTGATTCGATGGATTGTTACATATGATATTAGTCGGTTGTATATGATATAGCCGGATTATTAAATCAAGTGTTGATTTAATAATTTAATGTATAATTATATATTTGATATATTATCTTATATTAACTAATATTAGCTCACTTAAGATTTCCTTTCTCACTAGTGTACACTTGGTATATATGTGATATATATTAATATACATTATTTTGTGTCATGCTTGATACCACATGCAACATGGGTGTATGAGATTTACACCATGCTTATAATAATGTGAGGGTTTTATTTATCTTGGTAATTCACAAAATTAGTGGTAATTAGTCACATGGTTGAAGCTTGTGGAACCATTGACCAAGTCCACTCATTTTGTTTTACTTGAAGATATTTATTAACCCAACCATTATTGTTAACCCATGGTTTATTCTCTACATGGGTAAGTGTATGATACTAACTCACCCATGGTTGCTATTCTCACCTCATGAGTTCATTATCTCCTCACTTCTTCATCTTCCTCTTCATTAGAGAAAAAGATTACTAGCTTTTTCTATGGTAAGAAAATATTGTGAGAAAAAGAAAACTAAAGAGAGCCCATTTCCTACTTCATCATCCTCTACTATTAGCCATTTAGATTAGGGTGTTTGCTTCACTAACTTACCATTAATGAAGAGGTAGCATGAGCTTGAGTCTCCTCGACGTAGATCATCTTCGGCCTCGAAGATATCGAGCAAGCTTGTTCATTTCTCCAAAGGAACCCATTCTAGAGTTCGGGAGATCAAAACTCGCAGCGAATGGACTACTACACGGAGCTTTAGAAGTGAAAGACCGGTCTACAAAGGTTGTATTCTTCATTCACTTAGATGTAAAAGTTGTTTACATGTTGTTTCGTTTAAAACTCTAGTTAAAGATTCTAGTTTAGGGTTCTTTAGAACGACAAAAATTAAAAAAACGGCATGGACGATGCCTTCCGAAACCTTGCTGCCATCCTAAGTAACCCTACATATACCTAGATAGCCGTTACGTGAAGTTAGTACCGCTGACGTGCTTGTAGGTTAACCCGTGAGAGGATTGATCTAAAGGTGTTTCAAATTCAATCAGATATGATCCTAACCTACTGCCAGCGTATTGTTGAGTCTTTAGGGTCCTACACAGAGGGTTTCCCCGCCCAGGCAAAATGATATAGTGTGTGTATGATAATACGTGCGGGAGTTCGATTAAACACGTGTAAATTATACAAATACATTAATCGAACGTTTGATAATACTAGCCGGTTTATGATAAAGTCGAATTATTAAATCAAGTGTTGATTTAATAATAAAACATATGTTGATACGTATTCTGGTATTATGCTCACTTTCTCTCTCACGTTTGCTATTTGTATATGATAAAAATACAAATACATGTATAATGATACATATACTAAAACATTGTGTATATGATACACATACTTCTAGAGGTGATGATACTTGCGGGATTTTGATTAAACATATGTATATGATATACGTACATTAATCGGATGTTGATAATACTAGCCGGTTTATTATAAAGCTGGATTATTAAATTAAGTGTTGATTATATATATATATATATAGATAGATAGATAGATATAGATATATATTCTACTATTATGTTCTCTCTTTCATTTGCTATTTGTATGTGATACAAATACATGTATATGTATATGATACATATACTAAAATACCAATGTATATGATACATTCATCATTCTAGAAGCAATACCTCATTTTTTTATATTAATAAAGAAATAAGGCATGGTAGAGAGGTATAGGTTACTAGATATGGTTTTTATTTTAATGAAAATAATTACTATTCTAGCATGGTTGCTTCTCCTCTCTCTACCTCATTCTTTCATGCAATTTCTCTCTCCTCCTCTTTAGAGTGAAGAAAAGTGAAAAATGAGAGAAAATGAGAGCGAGCTTACTACATCTTCTTTCTTTCCATTTTAGCAAATTGTGAGATCAAGTTGTTTCACAAAGAAGCGTTCTTTGGTGAAGTTAAAGCTTGTGTAGGGTTTTCTTCGAAGTGGATCATTTTCGGTAAGGAGGTTCGCATGCAAGCTCAATCCTTACAGTATGGAGTCTAGCTTTAGTTTTCTACTAGGAGAGTGGACACACTACAAAAGTTGTAGCACCTTTAAACTCTATATTTAGCTCTCTAGTTTTTAACAACTACTTTTATATGGAAGATTTTGGGTTATGTGCTTGGTACTATGTTATAGAAATTTTTGTTCTATATTTCCGCCGCGGTCCGTAAGTTTTGCGACCCTAACACCACACACTTACACTGAAAGAGTTGGTTCCAAGAAGCCCAGTGTAGTTTGTGAGGACCACCCCAAATGAAGTCACAAACCAAACAGTTTCTCTTGTCTGGAACACTATCCGGGATGAAAGTGTATTGGAATAAAAATGAGGGAATATCTGTAAGAATAGTCTTTGCCAGTGTGATACTGTTGGGTTACGGCAAAACTACCAGACTCATGGACCGTTCACGAGACTGAACGTGAACTAACTCACTACCCCGAGACAGGACTTCTTTTCTTCCAGACAGGAACTCTCGAGTGCGCCGTACTCATCTTAACTCGTCAAACTTGCCCCGACCATCGAACCGTGGACGAATGCGGAACAAAAATTTATCAAAGCCGGCACTACCGCAACCCCGAATACGGATCGACCTTAAACCCTACAACTATCAAGCTAAATAAAGAGATGAGAATGTTATACCGAATGATCCGTGTCATTCGGTCTTTAACAAGCTTCCCAAGCTCCTAGTGGCCACCATGATCAAGTTTGGTCGCCGGTCTCCCTCTATCGAAGATGATCCACCCGAAAGTCTATGAATCAATCTTCTACTTCAAAACCGAAGTAAGTAGGGTATCTAGTTTGCTAGACTTGATAGCCTAGGAGATGTATAGTCTAATGAGGAAATAATTTGTTTCTAAACATCCTAGGGCTCTCAACACATGATAGGGTTAGGGTGGAGGAAGAAGAAGAAGTCATTGGAGAGAAGAGTGTGTGAAGCTAGAACAAAAAACAACCACAGAAAAGAAATGGCTGCTGTTTTTTGGGTGTGTGTGTGAGAGAGTGAGTATATGTGATAGTTGTGTAAAGAATGAAGCATGAGGCAACTCAAGAATAAATATCTCACAACTCTCACAAAATATCTCACACAAGAAACAAAACTACAAACATGATTCAATAGTGTTTGCATGAGTCATGCCCATGAGATATAGCCATGAGTCATGCCTATGATACACTAAATAAAGCATGCTTGATAAAGCTAAGCACACTCATCTCATACCTCAATTAACCATTTAAACTAAAATGGTTAATAAACAAAATGAGGTTAGTAATTTCTAAAAACTTTCTTGTAATCAATTACAAGAATGCCCCTAATCCGTATATACGTACCCGTATCCGTATTCCGAAAAATAAGAATACAAAGAGACGAAAATAATTCAACAATATAATACTAGGATCCGGCTTAAACCAAAGCCCACTAACATTATCCGTCCGAATCATGATACATGCACAAGTGCACGTATATGATCGAACCCTGCCATAAAACCATATGGCATCTACATCGTTTCGCCTGAAGCAGGGAAACCCTCTGTGTAGGACTCTAAAGACTCATCAATACACTGGCAGTGGGTTTAACCATAAGCACGTCAGCGACACTAGCTATACATAACGGCTACCCATGTATTAAGCGAAAAGAAGGCCGACGAGCAAACTCATCCTTACCCCTACCGAGCCTGTCTGGTGACAATATCCGTACAATACGGTCTCTTCGTCTAAGAGTATCGCATATCGAGATTAGGGGGTGGATAAAGTCAAACCCCTAACAACACGACATTTAGTGTCGGTATGAAGCCCATCACAAACTGAGAAACTACTGATCCTGGATCAGTAATTCTCGACTATCTTGATCAAGGGTTTTCTGGTGATGGCCACACATGCACAACGCGACATCAACCCCCAATTCCGGGAGAGTCGAATCCCCGACGATCTGCTCACTGCCTCTATGTGGTTCGGGACTGTACCCAACTAAAACCTATTTGCACGACTCTTTTGAGCAGTGGTAGGGTAGTAATCAAAGCACAGTGGGAACTCACATGAGACAAATAACGATCTCAGGTCAACGTACTAATCTGTACACATGTCACCCAGGAACTGCTATCTGACAATAGGTATAATACCAACTAACATGTTCCCGGTGAGTCCGTCCAGTGTACTCATAACCAAACGAGTGCCTGCATACTATTTTAGGTGAACAAACTAACACCAATGGCTTGTGAGACCAGCCACCTCCCCTCGTCGGGGTCTCGATCAGTACACATTAGTCTACTCTGGAGTATCGATGCCCATTCTCGATACTCCCACGACTAGGGACATTTAAGGATGTGCTTATAGACCACCCATCTCCCACATATATGATCACCATCATAATGCTGGTAGTCAAGCAGAAATCCTATGGGCTCTATTAACATGTAATAGTGAACTGTAATGTCACCTAAAGCATGTACATGATGATAAAGATAAACCAGATAGCATACTATCATCTTGAGTAAGACCGTTCTACCGGTATAGGTACCCCCTCAATCATTGCAATCGCGTGCCTGCGATTCAATAATTGACTTGAGGGCACTATAGCCAACAGATAAGTGCAGCGAAGGAAAAGTATCTTGTCCGCCAGTCCGCCAGATGCTGCGTTATTTGATGTATTAGGTCATTAAAATGACAATGTTTCAAACGGCCTTAGATGATTGGAATGCCCAAGTGTTTGAAGTCTTCTGGACCTCGATTGATGTGTAATGATGTCCATAACGAGGAGACCAATGAAAGGGGGGCATGTTCATTGATAACACAGAAAGCTAATTTTTGTAGATTGATGCATTGATTAGTGGCCAGTTGAAATGTGTCAAAGAAAGCAGCAAGGTAATCTATGTTACTTTTACTGAGGTGTCCAGTTAGAATAATATCATCTGCAAATAAGGCATGGGTGATGCTTGAAGGAATCCCGGGCAAATGAAAGCCCTGATATCTTCCTTGTCGTTGAAGATCCTTAATGTAACATGAAAAAGTATTGATAAAGAGAATAAATACAAAAGGTGAAAGTGGATCACCTTGGCGAAGTCCGTTTGTTGGAGTACATCCAAAGCTGTAGGAGCGGTTTAGTATAAAGTAGAATGTGGGGTGAGAGATGCAATACATATTCCAAAGGATCCAACGTTTTGGCAAACCAATATGGACCATCATCAGTTTTAGGAAAATCTAGTCGATGCAATCGAAGGCCTTTTCTAAATATAGTTGAAGTAGGAAAGACTGTGAGTGGCGGGAGTGAGAGCTTCAGATAGAGTGGTACACCTCCTGGACAAGCATGATGTTGTCGACAATGTATCGGTTGGAGAGAAAACCGTACTGTTCCGGTTCAATGACTTGAGGTAAAAGGGTGCTCCATCTTTTCGCGAGGACTTTGGAAATGATCTTGTAAGGCGTGTTGCAAAGGCTTATAGGTCGAAGGTCAGCAGAAGAGCGGACAGGTTGTCGTTTTGGAATAAATACGACTCTAGTTTTATTCCATTCAGTAGGTAAGCGTCTGTTGTGGTAGAAGTGATCATTGGCTTGTAAAATGTCGGTCTTGAGAAGTGGCCAGAAATGTTGGTAGAATTCTGGGATATAACCATCTAGGCCAGGCGACTTGTCATGCGGAAAGAGCAAAAATATAAACTTAAGTAAACATTTGCCTGAAATATTAAAGAAGATTATGATATTTTAGTGAAATAGTAACATTCCTTCCTTAATAGAGAATGCTATAAGTATTTTCATGTGCATTATACGTGCTTAGTCTAGACTTTAGGTTTAGGTTTTAAATTTCAGATTGGATATGAAAATTGTCAAACCCGTCCAATCCGTCCCGGTTTCATCTTTGGACCAACCCATCTCACTCAAAATCTCTCTCTAAGAAACCATTTAACAATTTCCATAATGGTTTAAACACTTTCCCCTACAACAATATAGAAAATGATAACACTCAAGGATCGATGAGAAAAATTCACCTTCTCTCCATTATTATAACTCATGCCCAATGGTAGGCATGTAGGATTTTATGGTTCTCCAAATAGAAGCCTAAACAAGTCCTATAATATTTCCTAAATTCGAAAGATTTCCACGTCACCGCTATAAAAAATAAAAGGGAAAAATGAGTCTAACTCCTTAGACTCAAAAAACAATATGTTTAAGTCTCTGGCCAAAAAAACCTTTGTGAAAAACTCCCTCTCTTAAAAAAAAGCAACATGTTTAAGTTCTTATGTGTACATCAACCACTATATATTTCGCAATATTCCTATCTTACAACAACAACAACAACTGGGCCTTTTATCCCAAGCATATGGGGTAGGCTACATGAACCAACATGAGAATCATGCCGGGTCCAGCACATGAATCCTCCTCCACCTCTACTCACTCCTATAGAACAATATACTTTCATTGAGGCCTTTGGCAACCATAAGTTTTCGTATCACCTCCATCCATATTTTCTTCAGTCTCCCTTTCGCCTTTTTGACATTGCCTATATCGATAGCATCCATTCATCGAACCGGTGATTTTATAGGTCTGCGTCGCACATGATCAAACCATCTTAGCCGGTTTTTCCATATTTTCTCCTTCACAACCGCTACACCAACTTTTGCACGAATATCCTCATTTCACACCTTATCTTTTCTAGTGTTACCACACATCCAACGAAGCATTCGCATCTCCGCTACATGCATCTTCTGTGTATGATACTTCTTAGGAGCCCAGCATTCTGTACCACATAATAAGGCAGGCCGAATAGCGTTCCGATAAAACTTCTCTTTCAAGTTTAACGGAAAGTTATGATCACATAAAATCTCTATTGCACTCCTCCATTTCAACTAATCAGCTTGGATCCTTTGATTAATATCGTTATTGATCTCCCCATCTTTTTGGATGATGGAACCTATATATCTAAACCGATCGCTCAGTGATATCTATCGTCCTTCTAGTGTTATACTAATATGGTATTGACTTATCTGTTTGCTAAATTTGCAATGCATATATGCTATCTTGGACCTGCTCAATCTGAATCCCCGAGATTCCAACGTTTGCCTCCATCACTCCAATTTGGCATTAACCCATGCTTTCGTCTCATTTACTAGAACAATATCATCAGCGAATAGCATACACCAAGGCACCTCATCTTGGATAGTTCTAGTATGCTCATCCATCACGATGGTAAACAGAAATGGACTTAGTGCTGATCCTTGATGTAAGCCAATTGCAAACGGAAAATCACTCGGTAGGCCGCCGCAAGTTCTGAAATTTGCCACTACTCCATCGTAGATATCGTTGATTATGTCAATGTACTTGACAGGGACCCCCTTCTTCATTATTGTCCCCCATAATACCTCTCTAGGTATCTTGTCATACATTTTCTTTAAATCAATAAATATCATATGCAAATCTCTTCTTCTCTCTCGAAAACGCTCAACAAGTTTACGAAGCAAATGAATAGGCTCTGTCCCCGATCATCTAGGTATGGACACAAATTGGTTCTCTATTATCTTAAAATCCTTCCTTAGCCCATGTTCAATCACTCTCTCCCAAAGCTTCATAGTGTGATACACAAGTTTTATTCCACGGTAGTTTGAGCAACTTTGAATGTCACATTTATTCTTGTAGATAGGTACAAGGATACTTTTCCTCCACCCATTTGGTATATTTTTGGTCTGCTAAATCTTATTAAACAGACCTGTCAGCCATTTATCGCCAATTTCTCTTAAGTATCTCCAAAGCTCGATAGGAATCCCGTCTGGACCAACCGCTTTTCTTGATCTCATTCTCTTTAAGGCCTCTTTAACCTCTGGTATTCTTATTTTACGCATGAAACCACAGTTTATATCTTGAGATTGAATGACAAGTTCATCTAAATTCTTGGTAAAGCTCTCATTGAATAATTTATCAAAATAACATCTCCATCTTTCCTTGATATTTTCATCTTGAACTAAAACCTTCTGATCTTCATCTTTGACACACTTTACTGCACATAAGTCTCTGGTTTTCTTTTCCCGCATCCGAGCAATCCAGTATATATCATTTTGAGCCTCCTTAGTATCCAATTTCTCGTACACCTCTGTGTAGACCATAGCTTTAGCTTTCCGAACAGCTTTTTTAACTTCTTTTTTAGCCATTTTATACTTCTCAAATCTCTCCGCGTCTCTGCTTTTTTTCAAATCTTTATAAGAATCTCTCTTAATTTTAATAGCTGCCTTTACTTCTTCGTTCCACATGATGTGTCCTTAGATGGTGGAGCACCACCTCTTGACTCACCAAGTAGATCTCTAGCCACCTTCTTGATACAACTAGCCATCTTGTTCCATATTCTGTCTGAATCATCTTCAGGCTGCCAATCCGCCTCTTGAATTACACGATCTATAAAAAAATTTGGTTACCTTTGTTCAGTCGCCACCACTTAATTCTAGATTCTACCTTACATCTAATCTTCCTAGATTCTCTTTTAAATCGAAAATCTAGAACCAAAATTCTATGTTAAGTGTTTACATTCTCACCTGGCACTACCTTACAGTCGATGCAACAACCTCTATCTAACTTTCTCGTCAGAAAAAAATCTTTTTGACTTACACTTGATCCGCTCTTAAAGGTGATAAGGTGAGACTCTCTTTTTCCAAATCGAGTGTTTATTAAGATCAAATTATAAGACAATAGAAAATCTAGAATCGAGCTACCTGATTCATTCCTTTGTCCAAAACCAAAAACTCCATGGATAGTATCAAACCCATTACGACTAGTACCTACATGTCCATTGAGATCACTACCAATAAATAATTTCTCTCCACTAGATATCTTTTGTACCATCTTGTCTAAATCCTCCCAGAATAGACGCTTACTAGCATCATCAAGACCTATCTGCAGTGTATAAGCACTAATAATATTAAGGATCTCCCCACTTAGACTAAGCTTAACCACACTACTACAAATAAGGGTTGCCCCTACGGATTTATCCGTAGGAGTAAACCACTGCCCCTACGGATATACCCGTAGGGGCAAGAAATTACCCTATAGGTGCAAATACCGTAGGTGCAAGTCTTAGCCTTGAACATGTCCCTACGGTCGAAAACTTGCCCCTACGGAGTAATGTGTAGGTCCATATGTCCCTACGGATTAGACTGTAGGGACAAAAAAGTTATTTAATTTATCGGTTTAAAAAATAAAATAGTTGTCCCTACGGAGTTATCCGTAGGGCCAACTGTCTGGACCTATGGATACATGCGTAGGTCCAGATGTGTAGGGGTAAAATATCAGGTATCCAGATATTTTGTCCCTACGAATAACTGTGTAGGGGCACGTTTATGCCCCTACAGACAACTCCGTAGGGACAAGTATAACCCCTCTTACTGAGATCATAGGGGCAAAATATCAGGTATCAGGTATCCTGATATTTTGCCCCTACGGATAAATCCGTAGGGATAAATTAGGACCCTACGGATTAATCCGTAGGGGCAATGTTGAGCCATACGGATTAATCCGTAGGGACATATTATCAGTTTTTTTAAAAAAAAGGGCTGCCTGTTTTTTTCTCGCCCTGTGCACAATAATATATAAATCATATATAAAATTAATCAACATGCAGAATATATACCGCGGTATTCATAATCACATCTCACGCATAATATACAAAAGAAATCAACAAGCAGAATACGATATCAATCTAAATCAATATAAACAAGCAAACAACACCAATATCAATATCGTCCAAAATATATACAATATGTATCATATAAGTAAATAGATGTTTAAAATATAAGAATCAAAAAGCTACCCTAGCTCGGTCCAGCTCTACCTCTGATAAACGCCGTAATCTGGCACACCTGCTCCTCGGATATACCCTGAGTCAATATCTCGAGCAATGCGGAGTGTGCGGGAGTCTGAATGGGCTGTGGAGCTGTAGGAGTGGTCTGTGCAACTGTCGCCGAGGTAGTGGCTTGCGGAGCCACGGCTGCGAGAGTCTGAGCGGGCAGTGGAGCTATAGGAGTTGTCTGTGGAACCGCGGCCGAGGTAGTGGCTTGCGGAGCCGCAGCCGAAGGAGATGCATGTGGAGGCTCGGTCGATGTACCCTGTCGCGTCTGGACCTACGTTTGTAATAAACGAGTAAGAACTGTGTATTAGTCGAATTCGTATCATTATCAAGTTATTGCGAAACCCCAATCTATGTATACTTAAGGACTAATAAAAGGAACCCACATTGAGTACTAGCCTATGCTCATGATGATGCACATGTGAGTTGTGACCCTTAGGAGATGGCTTGAGTTGAACCTCCGCTAGGTTGTTAATATTGTGGGCCTAAATGAAAGATCTCAATTGATTTGTTAATTGGAGTTTTGATGAATGTTGATGTGTTATTGGGATAATCCTTATGTTTTGTAAAGAATGATCAGCTCCCTTTTCTTGGACCTCATTCTTATACTTTTATTGGTAAAATCCAATGATAAACTTGTGTATCTTCTAGAATATAAATAGAACATGTTAGGTACCATGCGTTCGTGATTAAAGGGCTAGCTCTTCAATTAGTTTATTAATGCATGGAGATATAAGATATGAGTATAGATTTTTGTGGGTCTAATGGATATGTGCATCTCATATAATCTAATGAATGGCTAAAATGTTCAACAAAAGTGTCAATATTTTTAGAGATTTTGGTGCGATAATCTAAGGAAAGCGATCCAAAGTTCAAATCATAATTGAAAGAATATAACATACTGCATGTTATTTCCTAACCGAGGGTCTCAAATATGGATCTCTAATGTCATTTTCTAAGGGATACAACAAAACAACCAATCACTATGTAGTCTAGTAAAAATTTATATATGCAATACTATATCCAGTTTGGAAAACCGTAGTTTATTTTAAATAGATATGTATGTATGATTAATCAAAGCTAAGTCTACAACCAAATAAGCTCAGGCTACGTACTAATATTGGATATGTTGCTATCTATAATATGACATAATATTTTACTATTAAGTAGTATACATACCAACATCTCCTTCAACTCCTGAACAGTGGCCTTCAAGCTGTCCAGTTCTTGCTGGAAACGTCGCTCACTGGAGACGGAGGAAGTAACCGCCGGAGTGGAGTCCAACCTCATATGGTCCCTGCTAGGACTCAGTCCCCGGCCTCTCTTCCAACCACCGTGGTGCCCTCCGTGTGCGGCGTCTAGGACTGGGGTCAACAGCATCGGATCGTTCTGTCCAGTAAAATCGATCCCCGATTCCTCCGCCTGCTCAACCACCCGCTCCTACATTAACCAGTAAAATATAAGTACATCATTTAAATTTGAACCTTTCAAAACAAAAATTTCAAATAGGGGTTGAATAAATATTAACACTTACGCAATACTCCTGGGTAGCGGTGTCGGGGTATCGAAGCTCGCCCGTGACGGGATCTGTCGAGGTGCTATGGACGGCAAGATACGCGGAAAGCACGCTCGGTGTACCACCCCGTGCTAGAGTCTGAGCTCTCTGCAATATTAGAAAATAACTCTTAATATTAGATATATTAGAAAATAACTCTTAATATTATATTATATCACAAAGGCCGGTCTATTGTAATTTACCGATAACTCCATGGCTCGAGTAATATTCTTCGAGCCACCTCTATAAGTGGGGCGACCCCTCTTCGCAGACTTCCTATTCTCTTTATTTTGATCGACCTGTTTCTGCACAACACATTTAGATTTAGTTTTCTAATTAAGCAACACAAAAAAATAAATTATATACTAAACAATGAATTACATTTAAAATACATACATATTTGCGTTGAGAGTCGAAATATTGGCACAATAGAGGCCATGTATCTACGTCGACACTCGCAAAGGCCGGAGTAGATAGAAGGGCCGCTCTCTCTGCCTCGGGGGTCGCCATCCACAGGGAATAGCAGTCGGTCTTCAGCTCATTCCTGTTGTATCGGACCTTCGTCTGCATGTTCTTCATCAGGCTATTGTACAGAGCGTGAAGATCGAGCACCCTCCCAGGGTGATCAAGGTCGGGTACATGCTAAAAATCGTAATCCAACTGAAAATACAAAAAAAAAATTGTTATTAGATTTCAAGTGTTAATAATAAATATATTGGATAAATCAAATGAAAATATATATTAATACCCGAGCATGATCCCAGAAGAGGGCGAGTGAGCGCCGGTGCTGATCGCCCCACTCAACGTGAAGTGGATAGTTCTTCACAAGCCGGCTCTCATCCCCCATATACCGGCCGAACCATTCGGCATGATCGCCGGTATAGCAATAATCAGGGGTAAAAAAGAGGGGGAATGCTGCCTCCTCCTAGCTCTGTCGGGCCTCGGCCCGTGGGACTGATTCGGGCCTTGAGTCCCCCTCTCGGGATGGGGAGGCCCTGGGTCTGCAAGAAATATCAAGACAATCAATATTAAGACAAAGTTGTATTAAGAAATCAAGGTTTAACGAAAATTGAAGTGTGATATATATCTCCGGCGACTAAACCACGAGCCTGGGCCCGGGCAGCAGCATTAACAGGACGATAGTTCCTCCGGTAAGGAACAGCCGGTGACCCGGACGTGGACGCATCTCCAACTAGAAAATAAATATCGATAAAATTACATGAAGTTCATGTTTATTCTTAAAGGATATGTAAAATGAATAAATATTTTATATTTATTCATACAAACCTGTAGACTGAGCGGAGGGTATGGAAGTGACGGAAGTGGCCCCTGCACCAGACGAGGACGCACCACCTATAATTAGACAATCAAGTATCAGCTATATAAGTAATTGCAAAAAGAATGCGTATATCAATAATATAACATTCTAAATCAACATGTATACACTATACGATATATAAACATACCCGCAGGTATATGATATATAAACATACCTGGAGGTGCGGGAGTGGCCTCTGTCCCTGATGTAAGTACGTAAGAGCAAAAAGAATGTATGCATATTTATGATATAGCATTCTAAATCAATATACATGCACTATATGATATATAAACATACCTGGAGGTGCGGGAGTGGCCTCTGTCCCTGATGTGGACGCATCACCAACAGCTAGACAATCAAACATTGACAATATAAGTAATTTTGACATGAACATGCATGTAAATCTATAATATTTCATTCAAAATGAATATGCGTGCAATATACCTGGAAGTGTGGCGAAGTCCACACGGAGGGAGGCATCCGAAGGGATCTCCAATCGGGGTGCAAGACCGGCCCTCTGAAGCTCCCTACGCAGCTCTTCAGGCGGCAGAACTGCTCTTCCTCTGTCTCTGCCGGTGCCGCGGCTGGAGCTCCTGCCGCCCCTCACTGCTCCCGTCATCGTCATCAAATCTAGATAAACGGTTCGTGGACGCATTAGACAATCATTACAAGTATTGACTATATATGTATAGATCGTAAAATGTGAAGTAATAATATAACATTACTGATAACCTTTTTCGTTTCGTGGGCGCATTAGACATATCTACTTGGATTTCATCATCGATAACATTTCTAACCCACGTAACTTCATGATCAGCCGAAGACAACCCGTCTTTCGAAACAGATGGTCGGAGCACTCTAAGTCTTCTCTCTTCTTCATCCTCATTGTTGTCCTCGAATTCTGGGACATCGTAGACATCCCTGGGTTTCCAACGGCATATGACACTCCATCCCGGATGCTTCAAACACTGTGAGTAGTATACTTGGAACGCTTGGTTCAGAGAGATAAACGGATCTTCCTGACCGTAAAATCGAAGCGTGTTCACACTGGTCAATCCATATTCATCTTTCCAAGTCTCAAGATTGCTTCTCCACTTATCCGTATCGGTTCGCGTATCGTACCAAGTACACTGAAATATATAAAAGGGTTCTGATCGTCCGGGATAGTGGATGCCAAGTATACAATTTAAGTATCCATAATAAATCACACCATCCGATCCTACTGTCGCAATCCCACTATTCTTAGTGGTTCTACATGTTTCTATAGCGCCTTGAATGTCGTTTTGGTGTTTTCCCGAAAATCGGTGAAAATGTGGTATTTTTTCCGTAAATCGTCTTTTTTGTTATTTTGCAGTTTAGGACTAATTATACCTAATTTGAATTGGAATTACTAGGTTATAAATTCAAGAAAGGGTTGTGTTTGGATAATGGGTTTTGTAGCATGGTAAATGAGTTAAAATTGTGTTATTGTGGCTAACTAGTTGTGTGGTTGGATATTTGTGTTGGACTGTGATAACTTTGTCGCTAATTGTCGATGTTTGCACCAAATTGCAAATTTCTAGCTTACTAGTTTTGTTATAAAATATTGTGGTGAATTATTTGCTATATCTTGATGATTGTTTTGGCTTATCCTATGTCATTTAGGATGTGTGAGTGCGGATTTTTGGAGTGGTCAGGTTTTAGTTTTGCCGGGTGACCAATCGACGTTTTAGTTAGTTTTTGCGATTTTCGCGTGTGTTCCGCGCACCTTGTGCACGTTGTACCTAGCTTGTGAACGTTAGTATTTTCGTTTGGGTTTTGCGTCGTTCTTGGTATGTAACCTTATGTTTGGTATTGATGTAATTCCAGGTTCGGTCGCGGAGACGTCAGACGCGGCACGAAAGGGGAAAGCGGTGATTGGACGTGACTAGCTAGGGATTCCGGTGAGTAGATGTAACATCTACGGGGGACTATCGTTGGATGGCGCAAGTCGCCCGATAGTTTTAGTATCTTAAAAATATTCTTAGTAATGTTAGAAATTAGGGGTGTAATACTTGTATGATTATTTGCTACATCCATGCCTTATATTGACATACATGTGCGAAACCATTCTATAGGACACCTGCACCATTGCCAGGGTTTTTATATACAGCACGAGCACTATTCATGCTTACACACACACCCTGGTAATTTCTATGCCACCACACTAGATAACCTATAATTTGAAACCTTTTACTATAATTGATACTTAAACTTGTGCTATTGCCTTTAATTCCTAAAAATGAAATCGTAGGATTGCTATTCATGTGCATGTACCTCATCATATTATTTGTTTATGCCTAGTCTATTAATCACACATCGCAACTTGATTATTGATACCATATGCATTCATTATCATTGACATATGCACTTATGAGGATTTCTTGAGATTTTATGATATTCTGGATTTCGGGGGAAAGCCGCAAAATTTCTAAACTTATTATATTTTTAAAATATGTAAATTGCGATTTTCTAGTGATGTAAGTGTCGTCCACCATGAGTTTGTTGTGGTTTTCGAGACCCGTTTCGAGGAGTTGGATGAACCGTCTCGGGTACATGGTGGGCCCGGTAAGGTACCCCGGGGCAAGAAGCTCGTGTTGCTGACGATGAGCCTGGCAGGGGACGGATTACCTACCGGTGACTGTTTGGGACGGCGGATATCCAGAGGATACCAACCGTGGCCGCGAGATGATGAGATATTGATATTGAGATGGGTCAGCCGGATGGCCGAGGCCAGAGATACTATGATATGGATATAAGGGATTTGTGATAGTTTTGAGGTGTCGTTGCTGGACACAGGTTCTTGTTGATTCTATTGGTATTGTGCTGGTATTTCAAAAGAGATTCCTAAAGGAAAAACATGCTTCTTATACTTACACATTCAGATCATAAGTTGATTCGCATTGCATTCATACCTGCTAGTATATTCATATTACATACATACCTGATATTATGTCCTGCCTTACCTGTATTTTAGATGCTAGGATGCTTGTGTGCATGCTTTCGATAGCCTGTGTAGATGTTATTTATTACTCACGAGTTGGCAACTCACCCCCGTTGTGCCACAGCCTTTTGCAGGTCCGCTCCGTCAGTACAGTAGCGGCGGGCACACTTGCTTCTTTTGCCTCTTTGCCTGGACTCGAGGTTTTGCTCTTAGGTGGGTTATATTATTATTTTTGTACCACCTTGTATATTCTTTGTATCTAGTGTACTCCATCTACTGTATCTACCAGTATTATTGTATATTGACCTAGAGATGAGAATGTGAGATTTGTGGACTTTTATGCTGTATTTTGGGCTCGAGCTCACTTGAGTCGACATGCTGTTTTTCTCATGCTTCATTATGATTATTTTGCATGTTATTGTTTTATATTGCGTGGGATTTGTGACCGCCTTATGGCGAAGAGCTAGCTCCCGCTTGGGGATGCCATATTTGTTGGATTTATATATATTCTTGTTGTACCCATTTTGGGGGCCAGTATTTACAAAGGAGACTCTGCCGAAATTTTCGGAAAAATTGATATTGTTTTTAAAAAAAAAGGTTTTACATGACTTATTTGATAAACTCGCTTTCAATTGATTAGGTTTTCTTCACTCTTTTGCTTATTTGGTTTTGGTTTCTGGGCTTTGGCTTACTTATTTTACGGACGTCTTGAGACGTTTCGTAAACTTAAGTGCCAGTCACGTTCCGTACCTTGCAGGTCGTGACAGTTTCTATGTCCTTAACTTCGAATTTTTATCCAAGGACACCGAATCCTTTATAATATGCAACCTCCATACTAGGAAATTGAGCTAAACATCTTGAATTACTCTCTTATGATTCAGACAAGTTCGGATCATGAATCTAACAAAACAAATTTTACGATAAATACATAATGATATAAGTTTAGATTAAAACTGATAGAAATAACATATTGTTTGAATAACTTACATGATCTGCAACCCAATCGCAAAAATTATCCCGATGATATTTTTCCAATTGTTCATCGTTCCAATCAGGATGCCCCTCACATACTTCGTTAAAATGAATTCTGTTTTCGAAAATAAATTATGACATTAATATTATATCATTTCATACACACACAAACACAAATATAACAATTAATCCAAAAAAACTTACTCTCTAATTTTTTCAAGACATGCACAATTAAGCAAGATAAACTGGTATATCTTGTTGATAAATATAGTGTCTACCCTCTTATAATCAGCTTTACCATATGGCCCGTCTTGAATTCTTCGAGGCCGGTTAAGTCCCGTCTGAATGTTCTCGTCCAGATAGCAGGAACAAAATGTGGTGCTTCATCAAGAAAATAACCTTGCATGATAGAACTCTCTGGTTGATTTCTATTGCGTATATACTTTTTAAGAGTGCAGAGATACCTAAAGAAAATATGTTGAATAAATAAATATGGGCATACAGGACAACAATAATTTTTAAAAATGCGCGAAACGAAAAATTCTACGTATCTTTCGACGGGATACATCCATCGATATTGTACCGGTCCGGCTAACTTAGCCTCAGTTGCAAGATGAACCGTCAGGTGTATTATGATATCGAAAAATGACGGTGGGAAAATACGCTCAAACTTGCAAAGTATCAATACAATAGAATTTTCTAGTTTATCCAGCGTCACAACATCCAATGTTTTAGCACATAACTCTCTGAAAAAACAACATAGATCGTTGATTACTAGACCAATCGATTCGGGGAGAGAAGTCCTGAGGGCTAATGGAAGAAGGCGCTCCACGATAATATGGTGATCATGACTTTTCAGCCCATCTATCTTGCCTTTCACAATTTTTATCTTCTTGCTGAATGATTCTGAGAAACCTGTGGGAACTTTCAAATCATGCAACACCTGCAGGAATCTTTTCTTCTCCGGTTGTGACATATGATAAGCGGCATTGGGAAGTACAAACTTTTCTGGTTTACCCGCTACCGGTTTAGGATGCAATTCACTTCTTATTTCCCAGTCCTGTAGATCCATCCGAGCATTGAGGTTGTCTTTCGATTTTCTGTCTTTACAAAGAAGCAAGTTGAGTATGTACTCGGATAATCCCTTCTCTATATGCATGGCGTCCAGACAATGACGCACTAAATTTGTTGACCAGTACGGAAGCTCGAAGAAAATGCTTAACTTGTTCCAGAATGGTGGTTTGACCTGTTTTGTCGGATCCATCCCGAAGGTCACATTATTGTAACCATCCTACTGAGCAGTCACGTCCTCTCCGGACAATGGGGCTGGAGGTCCAAGAAGCTCCTGATGACCATCAAAGTGAACAACGTCTAACCTGTAGGGGTAGTCTAGAGTCTGGAAACATCGATGGCCGCAATAACAAACCTTCCTGCTAAAATTCAAGAATTTCGATATTGTGTGTTGATGGCAATGAGGACATGCTTTGTGACCATGTACGGACCAACCTGATAGCATTCCATACGCAGGAAAGTCATTAATTGTCCATATTAAAACCGTACGCGGTATGAAGGTTGTATTTGTGTTTGCATCGTAAGTCTCTACACCATCAATGCACAAAGATTTTAACTCCTCGATCAGAGGTCGGAGATAGACGTCGATATTGTTTTCCGGTGAGTTTGGTCCATCGATAAGAAGAGGCATCATAAAGTATGATTGGTCCATATCCAACCGAGGTGACAGATTATAAATTATCATTACAACGGGCCATATGTTGTGGCTTCCAGCCATATAGTTGAAGGGGCAGAAGACATCACTAGCCAGTCCGAGCCTGACATTGCGAGGATAGCTACTAAATATTGCGTGCCTCCTATCGAAATCCTTCCATGCCGGTGAATCTCTTAGATGGCTCATTTTTCCATCTTCACTTGGAGGAGCACGGTGATGCCAAATCATTGCCTCGGCTGTTTTCTTGCACCTGAATAGCCTCTGTGTTATAGGAAAGTATCTTGCTATCTTGACAGGTATATCGGGCTTCTTATCAGAATCTTTCGGCTTATATCTGGCCTCTCTGCATGTTGGACACTCTTTCAAATCTGAATTCTCTTTCCGGTACAACACGCAACTTTTAGGACATGCTTAAATCTTCTCACACTTCAGACCCAAATTAGGCATCATCTTCTGGGCTCCGTACCAGCTATCGGGCATGTTATTTCCTGGGGGCATAGAATCTTTCAAGAACGAAAGAAGTATTGTGAATGACTTGTTGCTCCATCCATTTAGACACTTAATCTGGAAAAGTTGGACGAACCATGAGAGGGTGGAATACTTTGCATTCTCATAAATTGGTTTTCTAGCATCATTCATGAAATTTTCATATTTATCCGCACGCGGTCCTTGACCGGAAGGAATGTCATCTTCGGTATGAATAGATTCACCTAGGGCAGCCTCTACCATATCCTCCTTTTCTTCTGATGGAAAGAAATTACCATCTTCTTCTTCTGCCGCATTACCGTCTTCTCCTTCTTCTCCTGCCGCATTATCGTCTTCTACTTCTTCTTCTGCCGCATTACTGCGTTCTTCTCCTTCCCCGTGATATAGCCAAGTTGTATAAAGTCTAGTAGAACCATATTTTACGATATGAAGCTCTGCCAATTCTACCTTCTGCCAGTACTTATTCCCACATCTATCGCACAGGCAGAGAATCTTCTCTACCACGATCTTATTATGTGCGCGTGCAAATTCAATAAAAGCAGCAACTCCTGCGACAAACTTATGTTGCATCCATTGTTGCCAATCCACATACATCCAGTCCTTAACTCTGACGTACTCATGGGCCATGTTAGACTGTATAACATATAAATTGTAGGTTATGATGACTATATTGAGAAATCTAAGAACGGGATGGTTACTGACAAAGGAGAAAATCCGTGTATATGCTTTGTGTGTGCGTTTGTCGTTAAAAAGAATAAATTATCGATAATCAAAGTTAGATTTGAGGATACTCATGTATGAGAATATGAAAGTTTCATATTATCATCGAGTATCATATATTGGTTTTAACTTAAACATCTTGAATCACTCTCTAATGATGCGTTTGTTGTGTATTCTTGTTGTGTGTGTGTGTTTCGGCTGTCGGGGGTAAGGTTTCTATCCCATTAAGAATGTATAGAGCGAACACCCATTCGCTTGTGCTTTCAACCGTTTCGAGTAAATTTCGGCAGCACCTCCCCGCTGTTCTCCGAGCACACTGTAATAGAATAGATAATCATTTCAAAGTTGTGAAACAACGTTGAAATGAACATCTAATCTATCTTTGTACACGGAGAACCAGCGGAAAGGTACCGACGAAATATCTCGAAACGGATGAAAACACAAGTGAATGAAGGTATTTGCTTTATACATTCCTAACTTGTCCACACGGGACAAATCTATCGGTTATCATACGATTGAATATTCTCGTTACATAGACTACACGACGGTTGTTAGTATCGAGCTATACCGTCCGATATTTAACAACCTTCGTATAGTTCTATGTCACGACGAACATTGAACGTATGTTAACCGATAGACGGGGACTAAGTGGCGCTTTGAGTTTCATATATGAGTATCGACGAGAATATGAAAGTTTCATATTATCATCGAGTATCATATATTGGTTTTAACTTGAACATCTTGAATCACTCTCTAATGATGCGTTTGTTGTGTATTCTTGTTATATGTGTGTGTTTCGGCTGTCGGGGGGTAAGGCTTCTACCCATTAAGAATGTATAGAGCGAACACCCATTCGCTTGTGCTTTCAACCGTTTCGAGTAAATTTCGGTAGCACCTCCCCGCTGTTCTCCTAGTACACTGTAATAGAATAGATAATCATTTCAAAGTTGTGAAACAAAGTTGAAATGAACATGTAATCTATCTTTGTACACGGAGAACCAGCGGAAAGGTACCGACAAAATATCTCAAAACGGATGAAAACACAAGTGAATGAAGGTGTTTACTTTATACATTCCTAACTTTTCCACACGGGACAAATCTATCGGTTATCATACGATTGAATTTTCTCGTCACATAGACTACACGACGGTTGTTAGTATCGAGCTATACCATCCGATATTTAACAACCTTCGTATAGTTCTATGTCACGACGAATATTGAACGTATGCTAACCGATAGACGGGAACTAAGTGGCGCTTTGAGTTTCATATATGAGTATCGACGAGAATATGAAAGTTTCATATTATCATCGAGTATCATATATTGGTTTTAACTTGAACATCTTGAATCACTCTCTAATGATGCGTTTGTTGTGTATTCTTGTTATATGTGTGTGTTTCGGCTGTCGGGGGTAAGGCTTCTATCCCATTAAGAATGTATAGAGCGAACACCCATTCGCTTGTGCTTTCAACCGTTTCGAGTAAATTTCGGCAGCACCTCCCCGCTGTTCTCCGAGTACACTGTAATAGAATAGATAATCATTTCAAAGTTGTGAAATAACGTTGAAATGAATATCTAATCTATCTTTGTACACGGAGAACCATCGGAAAGATACTGACGAAATATCTCGAAACGGATGAAAACACAAGTGAATGAAGGTGTTTGCTTTATACATTCCTAACTTGTCCACACGGGACAAATCTATCGGTTATCATACGATTGAATCTTCTCGTCACAAAGACTACGCGACGGTTGTTAGTATCGAGCTATACCGTCCGATATTTAATAACCTTCGTATAGTTCTATGTCACGACGAACATCGAACGTATGTTAACCGATAGACGGGACTAAGTGGCGCTTTGAGTTTCATATATGAGTATCGATGAGAATATGAAAGTTTCATATTATCATCGAATATCATATATTGGTTTTAACTTGAAAAACGTGCCGTTGAAACAAATTATTGTTCTCCACCTTGCACTCTCTTAACAATGGTACATGCATTAAACAACATGTAAGAGCTATCTATAACAACTCTAAATTTTCACATGTTGGGTTCAACAAAAAAGTTTTTGATATAACAAACACAACCTTCCTCAATTTTTTTGGAGACATAAATCAAGGATAAAATAGAATTCAGATGGTGATAAAAATACCAAATTCTTTCATTGTTGGGTTAATGTCAGAAGATGTCAAAACATAATTACAAAGTTGCAAAATGAAGAAGGCATTTGTTTTGAAGAGCATAAACAAATTGTTCATATGGCAGCTTCTCATTTTGAAAAAGCTTTTACTTCATAAAATATAAATGCAAAATTTGATTGCAGACATATCATTTCTAATATGATTTCAGATGTTGAAAATAAAATACTTAATGATATTCCTTTTATTGAAGAGCTACACAGTTGTATTAAGAATATGGATCCAAATAGTGCTCCTGGTCCTGATGGGTTCTCTGACAAGTTCTATTTGGCTGCATGGAAGTTTATTAGTGAAGATCTTTTGGAAGCCGGGAAATATTTTTTCAAACATAAAGAGGTGCCCAAGGCTGTTAATTCTACTCTCGTTTGTCTTATTTCCAAAAAAGAAAACTGTCGCTCCATCATCGATTATAGGCCTATAAACCTTTGTAATTTTCTATACAAAATTTTCATTATCCCCAACCCTAGCCCCAGCCCTACCCCAGCCGAACCCCAACCCTAACCCTAACCCTAACCCCAACCCCAGCCCCAGCCGAACCCCAACCCTAACCCCAACCCCAACCCCAGCCGAACCCCAACCCCAAACCCCAACCTAACCCTAACCCTAACCCCAACCGATGCCTAACCCTCATCGGTACCCAAACCCTGAACCCTAGCCCTAAAATCATCAAAATTATTTTTAATTGGAGATTTACTAACCTATATGCGGTGGAGGAGACAACGGAGACGCTCGATCGGTGGTCGACGACGCACGCAATCGGCGACGAGGAAGAACGAGGGCGGTAGCGACGACGAGAACAGACGGCGGTGGCGACGACGAGAACGGAGGGCAGTGGCGCGAACGAGAATTTTGGGAATTTTGGGAACGCGCGAGAGAGATCGAGGCGTAGGGAATTTCTGTGCCTTTTTTTTTTATTAAATTCCTATTTAGATGCCCCTACGGATTAGTCCGTAGGTTATTGGTTTGCGGCTCCGTAGGGCCAAACAACAAATTACGATTTAATATTTTTAAATTAAAACGTCGGGCACCGTAGGGACAACTATTGGGCCCTACGAACTAATCCTTAGGGGCAACAAACATCTGCCCTTACGGATTCCATTATCCGTAGGGGCAACCTCATATTGTAGTAGTGCAAGTAAAATTTTATCACCATTTCTCCTAATCTCCACTACATCCTTAAGCAACCATCTATCTATGATTACGCCTATCCCATTATGATTTTTATCTCTATCCGTATACCAAAGTTTATAGTCCCAAGGCTCTATGACTCTACCTTTTTCACCTACCCACTTAGTTTCTTGCAAACACATAATACCAACTCTCATCCTAATCATCACCTTCACTAATTCTGTTAGTCTACCCATAAAGGAACCTATATTCTAAGAAGTTAGACAGATCTTATGAAACCCTTGCTTATTTGTCACTACATCCGGGGTCTGATGTAGCGCGCCGCTTCCAGACGATGACCTAAAAGCCCTTGCATACTTAACACTACACCCGGGATCCGATGTAGCGTGTTGCTGAGTAGAGAACGCCCCAACGATATTCTTATTATGGTTCATATCATAGAATGTGACAATGTTTTACGTTGGTTGTCACAAGCCTGTCACAAGCCTATCACAACCCTCATCCTTTCTCATCGAGACTTGGAGCCAGCACGGTGGATTTAAATAAAAGAAGCTGTAAGGATTCGAACCTGCGAACTATAGGACAACAGTGTAAAGATTTAACCAATGGGATACAAGTTTTTCTTTTTATAATTATGTACACAATGGGGATTGAACCCACAACCTCTAAATAGAAAACATCATGCACAAATACATGAGAAACTATATCTATAAAAAGATACTACATATAACTGAATAAATACTACATATACCGTGAAAGTAATATATATATATATATATATATATATATATATATATAGAAGTGTAACACCATAGCACAATCATACGTTATTTAATGATATTAAATAGTGCATTGGGTTTTCTTTTAATTATTATTGTTTGGGTTTGTATTAGTGTTTGGATAGTATGCGTGATTATCATATTTGTAACCGACCCGCTTGCGTGAAATCCGTTATGGGTTAATAGTTAAATAGAGTACATTTTTATTGATATTTATCCATAGAATATAAATCTATATGAATCACAAATAATATGTATACAATATTTAAACTGGAATATATTTTTGTAGCCATACATTATGGTTATATAAGTTGGTTATTAAGGATAATTAGTGTCTAACAATTGTTTGTTAATGTACTATTATCTTATTTAAAGATTTTATGATATTTTATTAATATTTATCTATTGTTTGTAAATCTATTTGCATCTTAAATAATATGCATATAATATACTGTCTAGGATGTTTTGTAGTAATGATATTATGGTTTAGCATGTTGTGAAATAATATGTATATAAATTAGATGTTTGATAATTCCCTAAATATATTTTTGAGATTCTTGTAACAAGTTGATGGGATTTTAAAATATCTTTTATAGTATTATATTCACGTAACTAATATATATATATATATATATATAACAACAACAACAACAACAACAATACTTTTATAAAAAAACAACCAAATAAAAGAAAAGAAAAAAATTAACGAACCCATCTCTTCTTCTCTCTCGTCTTCAGCCGAGGCCCCGGCACCACCCTCGCCTTCTCTCTCCCATCACTGGAGAGCACAGAAGCCACCTCATCGCCTTTGCCAAACACTTATTGAGATCTCCATCATCACCTACCCTTCGACTCCAAAACCCATCGTCACCATCTCCTCCAAGTAGCCAGCACCTCTTCATCATCATCGCCCGCACCCAACCTCGACAGAGAACCCATCACCATCATCTTCTTCGATCTTCTTCCTCTTCCTCAGTTCAACTCAACCATCGACCCACCTTCTTCATCCCTTCTCCCCCTCGTCATTCTTCAGCCATTGCCTTCACCTTCATCAGTATCGTCATCTTCATTTCTTCCGAGTGACTTATCACCAGCAGTCGCGCCTCCAAGCCCCGAGCATCGCCTGCACCAACCCAGCCAACTCCGACCACCTCTTCTCCTGAACCCATCTCCCTGAGCCTCCTAACCTCCTCCTTCCACATTCAACCCAACACCGAACCTTCAATCCTCGACCTAGCAGAGCCCCATAGCCCGAGGCCCAACTCTGACCGTCATTCATGCCATCGCCTTCATCTTAACCCAAAGACCTAAATCCTAGCAACTCCCCTTCGACTGGACTTAATATCCATAGTCGATCCCAAGTCTGTTCGAAGTTCAATGTCACGGCCCGAAAAGTACGGAACATGACCGGCACTTAAATTACGAAACGTCTCGAGGCGTACATAATCTAAGTAATCCAAAACCCAGAAATCAAAACCAAGTAAGGCAGTAGAGTGAAAGAAAAACCAATTTAAATCAAGTAGTTTAGCAACATAAGTCGAATATGTATTTTTAAAAATCACAAGTATTTTCTGAAAATTTCGGCAGAGTTTCCTTTGTAAATGCTGACCCCGAACGGGGTACAACATGAAAAATATATGCATCAATGATAAAAGGCATCCCCGAGCGGGAGCTAACTCTTCGTCAATCGACGGCCACGACCACGCAAGAAATAATATACAACGCCGAAGGGCGAGGATCAAAACTGAAAGAAAAACTCTATAACACATGAAAACCCATAATAATATAACGCGCGACTCTAAGGTCGAAAGAATATACATCACTGGTCTCTAAGTCAATAAAATATACATGTATGGTTGATGGAATTTGCTAGATACAACTGAATGTAATAAAGTACAATGGCGGTCACGATGCAAGTGAACCCACCTACCAAAGCAATCACCCGGAAAGGGAACAGTGTGCCAGCAAAACCGTAACAAAACCTGTACGGCAAAACATGCAAGAAACTGGGGCACAACGGGGGTGGGTTTCCAACTCGTGAGTAGAAAACATCTACGAGTAGAAATCGCATGCATGACGCTATCCTAGGTCATATCAAGTAATATCCTCATATAAACATCCTGGTCCATCTATGTATGAGTGTAATACTACATGCTCGTGTCAGTACCTCAGATAGCAACATATCAGATAAATGATGTATGAATGCATGACGAATGGAAACAGAATACATCATGAAATCAATAGAGAAGTCAGTATCAAGCATCGACACAAAACATAAATCTGTGCCTAGCATCGGTACATAAATCCTCATATATCTCAGGCTCCGTATCATCTGCGGGATCGGCCCTCGGGCTCCGGCAGTACGGGTCGGCCTATATGCATCTCATGACTCTGGTCAGTATTCTCCGGATAACCGGCAGGTCCAAATGCAATCACCGGTAGGCAGTCTGCCCATGCCAGGCTCATCATCCACCATGAATAAACAATCTCGCCCCGGGGTACCATACCGGGTCCACCACGTACCCGAGACGGTTCCTGTGCCTCCTCAAATTGGGTATCGAAATCCATCTCATAACCGAGAAAACATCATATCAAGGAAAACCGCATTTTTCTCTTTAAAATAACACATCAGTTTATAAAACTTTCACATGCGGTTTCTAAATCCAGAAAATCTCATGGAAATCCGAAATCCAATCATCAATAGCAAGTAAACAGTGAATAATAATATGCATGCAGTAGCAAGTAATAATTGCAACGTTTAATCTAGCATATAAAGACGAGTACGCTAATACCATGTCGAACTATCAGTTAACAAGCTATGTCAATGAGTAATATTCTCTAAAGTGTACGTGGCATGGCAATTACCGATGATGATTTGTGTGAGCCGGCAAGTAAGTGTATGTAGAACATACGCATCATCGGTAATGGTGCTGGTGTCCTGACAGCATGATCTCAATAATGGCATATGAAAACACAATATAAGTATGCGGTGCAATGAAACATCATGAATACATAGGAAGTGATGTGATAACAGCAACACTGAAAATATACTTACCGAATATCCGAGTCATGCAGTTTGGTATATAAACATACTCACGATTTCCCACTTTTGAAAATGAGTATGACTCGAGCCCAGTCAAAAGGGTAAGGGAATCCGCCTAAGTCTGAGTCGATCTATACATACATACCTAGTAGTCGTTGTGTTGGAGATAGTGCCCTCAGAGTCAATTATTGGATCACAGGCACGTGATTGCAATGATTGAGGGAGGACTTGTCCCAGTAGGACAGTCTTACTCAAGATGATAGTATGCTATCTGGTTTACCTTTATCATCGTGTACTGCTTTAGGTGACCTTACAGGTCACTATTACACGTTGGTAGAGCCCCTAGGATTCTTGCTTGACTGCCAGCAGTATGAGGGCGATCATATACGTGGGAGCTGGTAGTCTATAAGCACATCCTTAAAAGGTCCCTAATCGAGGGAGTTTCGAGACAGGGCATCGATACTCTAGAGAAGACTAGTGTATACAGTCGAGACCCCGACGAGGGGCGGTGGCCGGTCTCACAAGCCACCGGTGTCAGTTGGTTCACCTAAGATGTATACAGGTGCTCATTGGGTTATGAGTACAGCGGACATGACTCGCCGGGAACATGCTAGTTGGTCTTATACCTGACGTCAGATAGCAGTTCCCTGGTGACATGTGTACAGGTTAGTTCATCGACCTGAGATCATCATTTGTCTCATGTGAGTTCCCACTGTACTTTGATTACTACCCTACCACGCCCAAAGGAGACGTGCAAACAGGTTTTAGTTGGGTACAGTCCCGAGCCACATGGAGGCAGTGAGCGGATCTGTAGGGGTTCGTCTCTCCCGGTATTGGGGGTGAGGTCGCGCTGTGTCTAGGAGAGCCATTACACGAAGTCCTTGGCCAAGGCAGGAGATTTACTGGTAGGTATTCCAGTAGTATCTCAGGGTGTTCTGGGCTTCACTCCGACACGACTTGTACCGCTTTTGGGGGTCTGACTTTTACCAACCCCCTAGGCCCGCCATGCGATGCTCATAGATGAACGGACCGGACTGTATGGATAATGTCACTGACAGGCTCAGTAGGGTGTCAGGATGAGTTCGCTCATCGAAATCCCTTTTGGTCAATAGATGGTAGCCCGTCACGTATGGCTAATACCTCTGACGTGCTAGTGGTTAAATCCACAGCTATAGTATTGACGAGTCTTTAGAGTCCCCCACATTCAGTTACTCAAGTTTCGGGCGAAACGCTGTAGAGGCCGTATGGAGATATGGCAGGGTTCGATCAGATACGTACGGTATTGCACGGATCAGGATCGGACGGTTAGTACTAGAGGTCGTATGGATATATGGCAGGGTTCGATCAGATACATGCGGTATTGCACGGATCAGGATCGGACGGATAATACTAGCCGGCTTTGGTTTAAGCCGGATCCTAGTATAGTACAGTGTAGATTTTGTCTCATTGCATTTGTATTCGGTCGGAATACAAATGCGGGTATGTATATACAGTAGCGGGGTTTTCCTGTATTACGGGATCAGTTTTTTGGAGTTGCCAGTTTGTTTTCCGTTTCAGCCATATTTCTTTGTATCTTTCATTGGCTGAAGATTGGTGGAGTAGGGCTTATTTGCATTTGTGCAAATAAGCATTTGTGGAGGGTGGTCTTTGCCTATTCTTGTGTCATGATGATTCTTCCACCCTTGACTTTCTTGAGTTCATGATGGCATGACTTTTGTGAAAGTGATAGGTTATGATGAGGTTGGTGGAGTGTTGGATTATGGTTGTGATCATTTGACTTCTTGATTATCCTTATTCTCTTGCATTATTCCTCCACCCCTTCTTGGATTTTTCCCTCCACATTCCCATCCACAAGAATGGCCGGCCAAAAGAAAATGGGGGGGCTGAAATTTTGTTGGGGATTTTTAGTTCTCTTGATGCTTGTTAAAAATCCCAAGTTCACCACAAAAAAATTCCATTCCTCATTTCCTCCACATTATGGCAACTTCAAGTAACCCCAAAATGAGACATGAGTTCTACACGTATTCTACAGCAAACCTTGGGCACGTCGGCTCGCCAACTTCGTGCCCGAGTTGCCTCGGTCCAGAGGTGGGAGCCCGTAAAAGAAGCAGGCGACGTGGTGCCCTTCCGGCGACTTGGTGGAGACCGGAGATTCCGCGGGGAGATCGGGACAACGACGAGAAGATCGAAGGACACGGATCGCTCGGTATATCTCTTTACCCCCTTCTTGTTAGCTAGGACTAGTTTAATGGCACGATCCGGGTTTATAGTGCGCGGTGGTGCCGGTATTTAAAAGTTAAAGTAAATCATCGCTTCCGCATTCCGGCGTCGGATTGACGGCCGGGGCGCCGCCGTGTACTTACAGTGGTATCAGAGCCTGGCCATTAACCTAGTTTAGCTTGGTCTAATGTGTTTACGTTTCCGATCGGACAAAATTCCAAAACCGCATTTTCGAATAGCATCAGTTTCTGTCAAAATATTTTTGGCTCCAAAAATTTTTCAGGTTGTTGCAGAAACATGTGCAAGGAATTCTAAGAACACTGTAAAATTTTGGTTATCTGATCCTTCCATAGGACCGCGGAACCACGGCCATAACCCCTCTTTGGTCGCGGTTCCGCCGCAGTATGTTAGCTTCACTTCACCAATTTTTTGCAGTGGGCTTTTGGGATGAAAATAGGGTTTTTGGAACATTCTTTTTGGGCCCAGAATTTCTTTATGTGCTACCGTAGTGCTTGGGGCCCACTTGGTAAAATTTGATCGATCGAAAATATTAAACACATTAGTTCACAGTATTTATATTATATCTGCGATCGTGAATGTCACTTGATCGGTAAATCCTGTCTAACTGATATATCCCGGTTAGACGGATTTGCGAACGTGACATTCACGTTGATGTTCTGTGATTGTGCTGTGATGTTGCGGATTGGTCGTGGAGGATAGCCTGGATGCAATGCTAGTACAGTTTTTGTTGTATTATGTACATTTGATAATTACGGGGCGAACGTCCGACATGTGGATTGCCGTCACTTCCTGATTGTATATTATTCTTTTGGGGCACGACCAAGTTGAGGTCGATGTACCCGTTGTATGTATATTTTACTTTCTGTACTAGGATTACCCCGCGGAGGGGTGCACGGGTAGCCGGGTTCTAGAGGGCAACGAGCCCGCATCTCATGGCATTGAGACGGAGGGGGCTTCACTCTAGAATTGGCGGGCTATTCGCCGCACTCGTAAGGGGTACAGGTTGACCCAGGAGGGGTGCCCAAGTTACCGGATTCCGTGAAATGCTGGGTGGTCCATTCACGTTGCTGAAAGGGGCTGCCTCGCTTCAGGTTTTGGCGGGTAACTTGCCGCGCCCGTAGGGGTCTAGGATTTCATTGCACAGGCTATCCACACGACCAGAGGAACGTCGGGTTTCAGTAGCGGCTCTGTGAAACCCGGGGATCCCAGATATCTGTATTGTTCTGTGATACTGTACATTTCTGTGATGTTGCATTTTTCACGCCTTGAGCGAAATATTATATATTGATATATATACTAGTAGATGTTGTATATGTTTTGCATCCGCGCTAGTCCAGTCCCCGCTCTGTCGTTAGTTAAGTAACCTAACGGGTAATGACGGGACCCAGCGGCGAATGCGGATGGCATATACGTACATCATTATTTTTGTTCTTTATTGGTGTGATCAATTGATGGGACTGCGTTGATTCGGATCAATGCAAGTTAAAAACAAACATATTCTGATGTTGTTGGAACATTTTTCAAAAAGCTGTTATTGCAAGGGCGTTCTCTTTTGTTTTGCACAGTGGTATTCGGTTATGAATATTCAGCTCCTCAGTCGACAAGGCAAGGGCCGAGATCCCTTCACCGGGAGTGACCCCTTGGACAGAAGTTTGCGTCAGGGAAATAACTTCACTATAGCTGATTACTTTTGCTTTGCATTGTGGTATTCAGTTGGAATATCCTGCACCTCATTCTACGGGGAAAGAGCCGAGATCCCTTCACCGGGAGTGACCTCTTTAGCAAAGGTTTTCGTCACTATATTTTTAAAAAGCTATCCGTTCCTTCAACGATATCAAGTTCATTACGTTAAAGGTTTTCGCCAGAAACCATTCATAGCCCTCTGTCATTTCAGTTAAATATTCAGTAATATTCAAGCTATGTATTTTGACCTCACGCCAAGGCATAGTGATTGGTAGCTGCCGGGTATTTATCTGTTGCATAGATAGATGCGTTGGTTTGGGACAGTCGTACTACTATTTTAGCCTACGTCAAGGGTATGTACGGGTGGGTTAAAATTAACCTGGACAATGACGGGTAGAACTTGACATGTGACTTATGATATTTTGACCTCACGCCAAGGTCATAAGAGCATGGAGCAAAAATCACATCGGGAGTATCTAAAGAAACTGAAACTTGCCAGATATGCGCATACCTTCTGGAGTGTGATAACGTGAGCGGATTCCGTCACGTTATCATGCGATGATAGTTGGATCCCGATTCCCACTGATGAGTTGGTTTACTCCTCGGGTCATCCCGACTAATTCTTCTTTCAGGTTTGGGGAAGAATTTGACGTTACAGTGGGAGGTTTCCTGATTAGATAAAGTGATAACCATTCTGATCTAGGTTAGAGTGCACGTTGAGTGTTTCTTTTCTCTCTCTCTTTGGCAGCGACCATTAACCCGATCCTAAGACTATGACTCAGAGACCAAAATTGACCGAACCTTCTTAAACACTGGCTTTTGGATTGTCAGAGTTGCAAACCACATTGCCACTCCTACTTTTACCCTTTTCTCCAGGACACCCCGTAGTACTACGAACGTACACTTCCATTGGACAAAACCATCGTATGGTTATATACGAACTCGAAAGAATTTATTCGAGGATGGTTTCCGGTTCTGGAGAAAACGGATAGGACTATTCAGTTGTCTTTTCATTTTACCTTCTCTCAGGTTGCGAGTGCTCCTTGGTTTAGGAGACAGTACACCTATTACGCAAATTGGATAGTCTTCTTCCAAACCATAGGCAGGTGCCGACCGGTGGGGAATGAAGAAAACCAATTAGCATAACGATTGTGTGCAGAAGGTATTAAGTAAAGACATATAAAGGGATTAGTAAGAGGGCAAAGTAAACTGCGACTGCTATTCACGACCAAACCAAGTATTTCTTCGCCAATCCTAAATCACCTTTGTATTTCTCCAGGACACTCCGTATCACTACGAAGATCCACAGTTTATTGGATACTCCATCGTATGGTTATATACAAACTTGAAAGGAACTTGTTCCAGTTCGGGGATGGATTCTGGTTCAGGAGAAATAGGAATAAGGTTTATTCGGTTGTCTTTTATCTTCACCTTCTCTCGCATTGCGAGTGCTCCTAGGATTAGGACAGTACACCCATTATGCTTATTAGATAGTCTTCTTCCAAACCATAGGCTGGTGCCGAACGGTAGGGAAGGAAGAAAACCATTTGGCCTAAAGGGGTGTGCAGAAGGTAATGACTAAATACATATAAAGGGATTTGGAAAGATGGCAAAGAATTACACGGTTACAGTTGTGAATCTGGATAATGGAAGAGGCATTACTAGGAATACCAGGATACCCCTACGAAACATTTACAATGTTTCAGTTTCACTGTGTACTGTTAAAGGAAAACTGATTTCCCGATTAGATACTTACTCCAGGGTATGTATTTACCTGGTATGATTCTCACATCTGTATGGTTTTACAGATGATGAGTGGGAGTAAGTTATTGGGAATTAGGTGATCTTCCTCATTATATCGGAATTCGTTGTAATTGGTGATATTTGAGGAAATCGCCCGGGTTAGTTGCCGGACGGCAAATATTTGGTTTTGAATATCCGCTGTTATGCACCAATTTCAAATTGATATATCTGTACGTCTATTTTTATAGAGTGAGATATATCTTTTTGAAATTATGTCTGTGACATTTACCTATATCAGTGGATGGTTAGGTAAGGAGCATTAAACAGCGGTGTAATTCTTCTTAACCATAAGTACAGTTTTCAACCTACGACACGCAGTGAATGAGTTATCAGACTCAAGGGACTTATACAGAGTATTGTATGTTGTCCAGGGTCCATCAGGACAGAGGGGTTGGTCCTCGTATTATATTCGGTTTACTTATGACTTCTCTAGTTTTTAGACAGGTGTTTCGTGGAAACACATGGTCCGAATTTTGAGAAGTTATAGGTATTTGAATAAAGTAGAGAACCAGGTATTGCAAGTATCGGGATTCTTCAAAGTGATCGAAGATGTAGATACTTGTGTATGGTATTCAGTTGATAGTAATGATTAAGAGAACTTGCTTCTCTTTCAGGTTACTCATAATTGGAAGCATTCCTAAATTGAGTAAAGCTAATCGGCCTTTTTTCCATTTAGTTGACATGCACTGGAGACAGGTGCATGATTTGAATCTGGTTCAATTAAATCAGTGCCTCTGTATCTGTATTGGATATAGAACAGTTCATATCTTAACGATGTTAAGGTACGGGGAGTTGTCCGGTTTATGCTTAGAACCAGACTCTGGATAACTCAAGGCACGTTTCTGTAATGGCTGTTTGTGGGTTGACCCAGGCTATGCAGAGGGTTGACTTTCTACCATCTGGAAGATCAATAGTGATATTGTTCTAGACTCGCCACAGTTTTAATAAAAATGGATTTTTTCATAAAACAGTAGTGGGAGTATGGTAGAACTGGAAGTAATTCCAGAACCACAAATGATTACTGAAGATTTGGTAGGAACCTAAAGATTCAATCTGGTTTGACATTCCATTGGCCACTCCGCAGATTTGGTGGGTAACCTCAGGCACCCGAGAGGTACTCCGGTAGCCTCAAGGACGGTGGCAGGGAGGTTCTTGTCTACCTACACTTGCCATAGCTGTTGTTCCAGACTGTGAGACCCAGCAGGAGGATGAGTATAGCGTCGTTCTAAACTGGCTTTAGAAGTTTATGTCTATATGACTCTGCCAGAGGGTTGTCGTGGTCAGTGGGAGCAGCGGAAGCATTGGTGGACAAGTGGCTTATGTCTATTTATAGACTAAAGCAGATATAGCGGAGATAGATCATCTATTTCTGACATGACAGTCATAGGTTTGACTTCATGAGAATAGGGGATGGATCTGTTGAGAAGGTAGTAGGGTGTGATGTCATGGTATTTGGATGACATACACAGAGTAGGAAGTGATATTCCTATACTACGATCGGTTATACTTTGGTCGTCACACAGTGGTTTCTCCACATGGAACTTGGATATTATATCAGACATTCTGGTTACTGGATCTATGGTTTTAGATCTAAATTTGGGTGGTTTCCCAATCAGGGTACTCAGACAGCATTCTAAGAGTATTTAGAATGGACGACTCCTGACACAGTAGTGTACCTGCAGGTGATGGAGTCACCTTCTCTAAAGGTGTCTTACAGACTAAAGGGGAGAGGGATGTGCATGATTGGCAGATCACTTGCTTAGGCAATTGAGTCAATCATGAGATGTCAAGTACCACACTAGATGTTGCTCTTGTACTAGATGCAATAAGTTGACATTGATCCTATCCTAGAGAAACAGTCGGAAGCAGTTTTAGAACATAAGTGGATGTTCTAGGGACATGATAACGACAGCCTCATTCAAGAGACAGTTATCATTCCAGGCTTCCAAGGTGACCTGGACGACAAGGAGGTTGTCAGAGTTATAGTTTTCCTTCTGACGAGGGGAAGTATTTTGGACAGATGGTCCAAGGCAATACTGAGGGAGGCATGGCGCATGATACTGATTAAGTTCAGTTGACGATACAGTCTAAGAAGTTTCGATTTGGAGTTCATTTATGAGCTAGGTCCCGTCAGACATCCAGACACATTCTAAGACAGGTATTGCTCATTTCGGGAGATGGGTTTTCTCCGCAAACTTGAGATATAGAGAGACATAGAAGGAAATATCAAAGCGGATCCACTCGCTGAGGCTATTCCTCGAACGCAATAGTTTCGCAAACGAGCTTTGTGAGACTGACTAGTAGAGGAGTTGGGTGTTCGGTATCACACGGGCTGTGAGTATGCAACATCGCAATAATTAGCCTTGAGTGCAAGTGGGATATTGTTGGAGATAGTGCCCTCAGAGTCAATTATTGGATCACAGGCACGTGATTGCAATGATTGAGGGAGGACCTGTCCCAGTAGGACAGTCTTACTCAAGATGATAATATGCTATCTGGTTTACCTTTATCATCGTGTACTGCTTTAGGTGACCTTACATGTCACTATTACACGTTGGTAGAGCCCCTAAGATTCTTGCTTGACTGCCAGCAGTATGAGAGCGATCATATACGTGGGAGCTGGTAGTCTATAAGCACATCCTTAAAAGGTCCCTAGTCGAGGGAGTTTCGAGACAAGGCATCGATACTCTAGAGTAGACTAGTGTATACAGTCGAGACCCCGACGAGGGGCGGTGGCCGGTCTCACAAGCCACTGGTGTAAGTTGGTTCACCTAAGATGTATACAAGTGCTCATTGGGTTATGAGTACACCGGACAGGACTCGCCGGGAACATGCTAGTTGGTCTTATACCTGACGTCAGATAGCAGTTCCCTGGTGACATGTGTACAGGTTAGTTCATCGACCTGAGATCGTCATTTGTCTCGTGTGAGTTCCCACTGTACTTTGATTACTACCCTACCACGCTCAAAGGAGACGTGCAAACAGGTTTTAGTTGGGTACAGTCCCGAGCCACATGGAGGCAGTGAGCGGATCTGCAGGGGTTCGTCTCTCCCGGTATTGGGGGTGAGGTCGCGCTGTGTCTAGGAGAGCCATTACATGAAGTCCTTGGCCAAGGCAGGAGATTTACTGGTAGGTATTCCAGTAGTATCTCAGGGTGTTCTGGGCTTCACTCCGACACGACTTGTAGCACTTTTGGGGGTCTGACTTTTACCAACCCCCTAGGCCCGCCATGCGATGCTCATAGACGAACGGACCGGACTGTATGGATATTGTCACTGACAGGCTCAGTAGGGTGTCAGGATGAGTTCGCTCATCGACGTCCCTTTTGGTCAATAGCTGGTAGCCCGTCACGTATGGCTAATACCTCTGATGTGCTAGTGGTTAAATACACAGCCATAGTATTGACAAGTCTTTAGAGTCCCCCGCATTCAGTTACTCAAGTTTCGGGCGAAACGTTGTAAAGGCCGTATGGAGATATGGCAGGGTTCGATCAGATACGTGCGGTATTGCACGGATCAGGATCGGACGGTTAGTACTAGAGGCCGTATGGATATATGGCAGGGTTCGATCAGATACGTGCGGTATTGCACGGATCAGGATCGGACGGTTAGTACTAGAGGCCGTATGGATATATGGCAGGGTTCGATCAGATACATGCGGTACTGCACGGATCAGGATCGGACGGATAATACTAGCCGGCTTTGGTTTAAGCCGGATCCTAGTATAGTACAGTGTAGATTTTGTCTCATTGCATTTGTATTCGGTCGGAATACAAATACGGGTATGTATATACAGTAGTTCCTGTAATTTATTACGGGATCAGTTTTTTGGAGTTGCCAGTTTGTTTTCCGTTTCAGCCATATTTCTTTGTATGTTTCATTGGCTGAAGATTGGTGGAGAAGGGCTTATTTGCATTTGTGAAAATAAGCATTTGTGGAGGGTGGTCTTTGCCTATTCTTGTGTCATGATGATTCTTCCACCCTTGACTTTCTTGAGTTCATGATGGCATGACTTTTGTGAAAGTGATAGGTTATGATGAGGTTGGTGGAGTGTTGGATTATGGTTGTGATCATTTGACTTCTTGATTATCCTTATTCTCTTGCATTATTCCTCCACCCCTTCTTAGATTTTTCCCTCCACATTCCCATCCATAAGAATGGCCGGCCAAAAGAAAATGGGGGGGGGGCTGAAATTTTGTTGGGGAATTTTAGTTCTCTTGATACTTGTTAAAAATCCCAAGTTCACCACAAAAAAATTCCACTTCTCATTTCCTCTACATTATGGCAACTTCAAGTAACCCCAAAATGAGACATGAGTTCTACACGTATTCTACAGCAAACCTTGGGCACGTCGGCTTGCCAACTTCGTGCCCGAGTTGTCTCGGTCCAGAGGTGGGAGCCCGTAAAAGAAGCAAGCGACGTGGTGCCCTTCCGGCGACTTGGTGGAGACCGGAGATTCCGCGGGGAGATCGGGACGATGACGAGAAGACCGAAGGACACGGATCGCTCGGTATATCTCTCTACCCCCTTCTTGTTAGCTAGGACTAGTTTAATGGCACGATCCAGGTTTATAGTGCGCGGTGGTGCCGGTATTTAAAAGTTAAAGTAAATCATCGCTTCCGCATTCCGGCGTCGGATTGACGGCCGGGGCGCCGCCGTGCACTTACACGGTGATCTCGCCTCAACAGTATCACGTACGATATAATAAATAATATGATATCCTCGAGTCAAGAGTGCGGATCTATCCTCATAACTATCTCTCGTACGGTAAATCTATCATACGGCATCCCAAATCTGGGTACGGGTCAAATATCATATTTATCTCATTATTCATCCGATATCCTTATCATCACAAATCGTGAATAGGGGGTACTGATCTAAGTCTAGCACACTACTAATATTATCGACACTAATCATGATCTGGCTGCTGATCTACAGCCTCATACAATCCGGTGTCATCCATACTTATCATCATATAGGAGTATACATCGCCCAAGCGATCCATTATAATATCTTAACATATCATATCTCATATCTCGATATATAACTCGTCAACTATCATAATATATCATCAACATAGTATTGTCGTCCAACGACCCGCTATAACATCATGACATATCTCGGTCGCGCACTAAATATCTCACGGCATTATGCCCGATCAGATCGACTCATTCCCAAATATCATATAACATTCTCGTCATCCAAGCATAGGAATACAAATATAAATATGTCCCCAATACACACAAGGAAGTCAAAGTATGCGAGTATGTGTATGTGCATGTATCCAAATCTTTACTCTAAGGTTTCAGGACTAAGAAATCGACTAGAGTCATTCCTTCAATTCTAGCTAACACTAACCCCTAATCTCCTAAAGCTTTTCTTGCTAAGTTTCATATCACACCCTAATATATAAATGTATATATATCATATCCCATTCTTTTCACACAACTTTGCGGGGGTGCTATACGCCATCCATCCGACTTCTCCCCGTAGATATAAATCTACTCACCTTTGCTTGCCGATGCCGATGTCGCCACGCGCTTGCTTGTCGTCTCTAAGTATTCACGAGGGTACCTACATATAATAAACAATTGCAATTGCTATTAACATCAAGTCCAGAAATCAAAATGGCACACGGATTGCCTATGGGTCAAAACCTATAGCCCACGCGTGCAAAAACGACTAAACAACTCTTGTTATTGATGTACAAACATGCAACAACCCAATACAAATCCAAATATCAAGAATTAACATTTCAAAATGCGGAAAATATAACCAAAATCACACTAGAAATGCTCCCAGATTTTGACTCAGGTCAAATAAAGCTAATCAAACAAGTCTAGGGTGCTGTATATGATGTATATGAGCTACTGGACCAACCCCGACACCCTACCCCATCAAGTGGCCGAGCACACTCCCCCAAAATCCGAGCTCGCCGGCCCTGGGTGCTCCAATGGGGTTTGTCTTGCTACAGGGGTTCCTAGGGTCAAAAATGGGTCTATGGTATTGTTTGCTTAACTCAAAACTATCCCAGGTCATCCCAGATTCACCTGCACGCTCCAATTCCTCACAAACCGACATGAAAGTTCTGTAATTCCGTATTTTGGGTTTCAGTTGGAGTTGGTCTGGATTTCTATTATTATAAGGGTCTAAGGTCCTCAATAAGGCTCAAGTTCACCAACACAATTCAAATAAAACCCTATCTCTCTCTAGAATTTTCCAAAGTGCACAAAACTACACGAAATCGATTTTAATCTTGAATAGAGGCTAAACCAATTGAAATACTATTCTATTTGTGAAGGGATTACCTCATTTGACACTCATGAATCCCCAAGATCATCAAAATCTGAATTTTCTTGGTCCAATGTGCTTCCCTTGAGCTTGTGCAAGTTTTTAATGAAATGGGTATAGAGTTTTGGTGAATATTTCATATAGGGTCATGAGGGTAAAAGATAGGGTTTGAAGAGGAAGAAGGAGAAGCAAAGAAATGGTGGGGGAAATGAATTAAGGCAGCCTCTCTCTCTCCCTCTCAATTATTCTGATTTCTCTCTCTCACTCAAAACTTACCTATCCTAATTATTATGTCCCCTTTGACTTTTTTCTTTTTCCTTTTCTTTTCTTTTCTCTTTTCTTTTAAGAAAACCATGCATGATAAACATAAGGAAAAATCCATGATAGAAAAATGTAACAAGTGTGAAAATGTGGCATGTGCATGTGCTTAATGCGCGATTAGCGATATTTAATCGCGATTAGCGTTAAAAGTGCATATAAAAATCATAAAAATTCATAATTCGCCTAAATCACATAAAACACCCTCATTTCAGTAATTTCTAAAAATTTTCAATTTTTTCCCAATTTATCGGTGTTTAATTATACCGCCCTATTAAAATATTCATTATATTTATTATTTAATTATAAAAAAATTCCCAAAAATAATATTTTATTTTTCTGAAATGTTACATTCAAGTATCGAGTTTCTATCACATTAGGTTCACGTGTCGTCGTGCCGTGTTATTTCCACGACCGTCGTCTCCGAGATAAGTTTTCTTACTTGCTACAAGCTATGGTTACGCAATATACACATATATTGCCGTAATATTATTATTCTGTTATTTTATACAATTATATATATATTTATAATTCATATGTTATTAAATAGTTTAACATTAATAGGTTTTATAATTTTAGTTTATAATGTTTTACGCAAATATGTCTAAATAATAATACCTAATAATTATGACAAAACTATTCTAATACGGTGAAATTGATAAATTGAACTTGTAGAAATTGATATGACCATTATTTACATCATATATCGTATCTAGACAGCAGTTACAACTATATTCATCACGACTAGTTTACGCGATGCTATTGCGAGATAAACAATTCATCTAATTTAGTACATTATCCCTGACATGCTTGAAACCCGCCATTTTGTTACTGTTATTGCCAGCATGTTAGTACCTATTTGCCCGTAGTACTTACTGATGCCAACAATCCTGACTTGTTGTCCTGATAGACGTAACCTGTTGTCTTGATAGATACAACCTATACCTGCTTGTTTCTTTGTTGGCATTAGGTAGATATTATCTTCATAACTGACTTGGAAAATGAAACCTGGGGAAATGGGGAAGTCAAAAGTGTAACTGAAGTGTAACTCAAAAGGATATTACATATTTCTGTGGTTCCGGGGGTTAACGGAAAAAATCATTCTTGATTCATACATCTTGCGTCTGCGGTCCCAGGGGTAACGAGATATATCTTGCGTCTGTGGTCCCGGGAGGTAACGGGATATATGCTGTTGAGTTACATGAAAGAGTATATTAATTGGTTTCAAATATTTTTAGGATAGATAATATAGCGACATGAACTCTTAGGATACACATGAAATGGTTGATACTAATATCTTGCTTGTTGTATCACATTTACTGTTATAGCTTATTGTTTATACTCGTGGCATTTCGTTCTTGCACATGACATACTATATCACCTAGTGTTCATATTATTATTATGATGTCTATGATACACCGACGTCTGGATTTTGCATGATCTAGATCCTTTGACATTATCACAGGAGGATCAGGAATACTTTAACCGAATTGCCGAGCAGTGAAGAGTTTTCCGTTTATTTTAGTTTTGTGATGCTTCAGATTTATTCTCTAGTTCTGAATTTATCGTTTTTATCGTTGTGATCCTATAAGGGATGAGCCTAGGATATTGTTTCTTTTATTATCTTGGATCTTTATTTGCTTCCGCTGCCTTTCTCAAATTATTTATTATGGCAGTTTGGACATGAGATAGATATTTATTTTATGTTCTTGATTTCTGATTAACAATCGCAATGCGATTATGGAAGAATATTTTCTCACCATAGGTAGCATAGTTGGTTTTGTTACGTTCTGTATTTATGTATTTTGGGAAGTGGGGCGTGACATTAAGTACTATATATACCCTGTAAGTACTATGTATATCTGAATAAGTGCTACATATAATTGTATAATTACTACATTTAAAATACTTATGAGTTATATAATTAATTTTGGAAAAATACTAACACCCCAAAATATTTTCTATATTATAATAATTTTTCTTTCTGGTATTTTTAAAGTGATGGTTTTATCTCAAATTAATTATGTAAATCGCAAGTATTATAAAATGTAATAGTTTTTTAGGATAATGAAGGAAAGAGATCCTATTGGGCCTTTTTGTTAGATGGTGTCAAAAATCTATATCCTCCATGATTTATTTCGACGATCAGCATCCGTCATCATCATCTTTATTATTTAATTTGTGGATACACCAAATTTCATGTGATTCCACCACTTTTTCACCGTTGAATTAGAAATGTGAAAAGTTCTATTCTCGGTAAACCATTAATTTTGCACCCATTAAATCAACGGTGGAAAGTGATGGAATCACATGAAATTTGGTGTTTCCATATCTTACATGATAAAAATGATGATAATGGATGCCGATCCTCGAAAAAACAGCGGAGGATGTATTTTTTAGACGCCATGGGAGGAAATTCTTCCTATGGCATTTTTCCTCCATTATCCAATTATATAGTCATATATAGTAACTTACCGGGTATATATATTACATACCGGGTATATGTAATAACTTAAACTTCTCTTAATATAATAGTTTTGAAGGATAATATAGAGATATAGGAAAATATAAGCATATTGCTTTTTTTGGACGCATAGGTTCCACAAGTTTTTTTTAATAGGAACTTAAACATGTTTTGCTTTTTCAGTATAGGGGAGTTAAATACATTTTTGCCAAAATAAAAAATAATAAGGCATCTTTCCAGTACTTGAAACTGAAAATTATATATAACCCCCTCAACAAACATCAAGTTACATGCTTGCTCTCGTTACCATATTCTAACTTATCCTCACCGCTCACCGCACATGCATAAATCCTACAATTTAAACTCAAAACTCCACTCCATTGGCCTCAATTTCTCATTTCTCATCTTTTCCTTCTCCTCCTTCTCACCATGGGGAGCTCAAGTGTACCACTTCTCTTTAGAAGATCATCATCATCATCATCAATTTCACCGGAAACAATACAAGTTGGCGATATTGGCAGCATAAAAGGCTTCAATGATTTTTGGAGGGAATTTGCAGTTGAGTCCAAGAAGCTTTGGCATTTAGCTGCCCCAGCCATTTTCACCTCCATATGCCAATACTCTTTGGGTGCCATCACCCAAACCTTCGCCGGCCAACTCGGAACCCTAGAGCTCGCCGCCTTTTCGGTCGAAAACTCGGTCATCGCCGGCTTCTCTTTCGGTATCATGGTAATGAAAACTAGCAAAAGCTTGGAACTCAATTTTACTTGGTATTGATCTATGGATACATTGTTTGTTTGTTGTAGTTGGGCATGGGCAGTGCCCTGGAAACCCTGTGCGGCCAAGCTTACGGTGCAGGCCAAATCGACATGTTAGGCGTCTACATGCAACGTTCATGGGTCATCCTGAACTCGAGCTCCCTCCTCCTTTCCCTCCTCTACATCTACGGGGGTCCCATCCTCCGCCTCATCGGCCAGACCGAGGCCATCTCCGCCTCGGCCGGCAAGTTCGCTCTATACATGATCCCGCAGCTGTTTGCATACTCGATGAACTTCCCTATCGCGAAGTTTTTGCAAGCGCAGAGCAAGATGATGGTGATGACGGTGGTGTCTGCCGCCGCGCTGGCGCTGCACGCTTTTTTCAGCTGGCTGCTGATGCTGCAGCTTGGCTGGGGGCTTGTGGGGGCGGCGATAGTTCTCAATCTGTCGTGGTGGTTCATCGTGGCGGCGCAGCTTGTGTATATATTTGGCGGAGGCTGCGGGCGAGCTTGGAACGGATTTTCGTGGAAGGCGTTTCATAGCCTCTGGGGGTTTGTTCGGCTTTCGCTGGCTTCTGCTGTTATGTTATGGTACGCGCACAATAGTTTTTCCTATTCGATTAAAACCATTTAAACCGTAGTTAGCTTATCAAAATATAAGAATAATTTTCAGTTAAAGTTTTTACACATTTTATCAGAGCCTTCCAGATTCAAATCTAAACTGTGCTCATCTGAAGATGGAGTTAAAATGCTTAGGCTGCTCAATAATGCTAGGCTACAACTGTTGGCGAATGCTTGAATTGTCTTTTTCGTTTTTAAGTTTTTGATGGTGCATTTTTTGACTTTGGCTGCTCACCTTTTAATGTGTTGCCCCTATGTCTCTTTCGTTTTGGATTTTTCTAGTAGAGAATCTGTGATTGAGTTCTACAATATTTATTTTGTGTTTTATAAATGCCCATAGGTTCTCAGTAGGGTTTGGTGGCAGTTTTAAAGTTCATTTTCGGAATCTCGAAATCCTAAAATCGATAATATTTAGTAAAATTTATCATTAATTTTCATATGATTTTGATAAGTTTTGGACGTCTGTCTTCGGCAAACTATTAAATTTGTGACTTTTCAATGCAAGTGAAATCACAAAAGCTTTTGTGCGTGCGTACCTTAGAATATATATGTTGATCAAGATGAAACATGCTGATCATTAAAGCTGATAGATTGCTGACCATAGAGCTCTCAAGAAAAACATGAATATAAACATAAGGGGGAAAAAACCTTATGTATCAGGAAAAATATAGTCGTATGGTTCTTGTGAACATTTGATGTGATGATGGTTAAATGATTGGGCTAAGCAAACAAGATAATGGACTTTGACTAACTATTATTATTTCATATGTGGGCCTATAGCCCATCTCATTAATAGATTTGGATTTATTGGGCTTTTCATGATGCACTTGCAACAAAAATTGCATTTGATTTGTTTGGGCAAAAAGTTATATTTTACTACTAAACAATTTTGGAGATGTGGTACTTCATGAAGAAAATTTATTTTTTCAAATGCTCATGCAGTTTGGAGATGTGGTACTTCATGGCCTTGCTGCTTTTTGCTGGATATCTCAAAAACGCCGAGGTTTCTGTTGACGGGTTGTCGATATGGTATATCACATTGCTTGATATAATCTTACTACTATTTTATAATAATATGACACGGCTTTTATATATATATATATATATAGATAGATAGATATAATGTAATTTGTTCAATACTTTAATTAACTTGAAAAAAATTCCCCGTCCGTAACAGCATGAACATATTCGGATGGGCAGCCATGGTTGCGATCGGAGCCAATGCAGCCACAAGGTCAGAATCATACATATTTATTCAACTTAAAATTTTAAGTCGATAGGTCTGAGAATAAAATGATGACCATTTCTTGAACAATTCCATATCCAGTGTAAGAGTTTCGAACGAACTCGGAGCAGGGCATCCAAGAACAGCGAGATTCTCGGTGGTTGTGGTCGTTATGACTTCGTTCTTGATCGGAGTTGTCCTTTCTTTGATTCTGATCGCTACAAGAAACCAGTATCCATCCTTGTTTACCAATAGTGACGAGGTGAAGAGACTCGTGATTGAACTTACTCCGTTGCTTGCGACTTCGATCATCATAAACAATGTGCAGCCTGTTCTATCTGGTATTTATATTGGTCCTTAATTTTTCAATTTTTTTCTTCTGAATTCGATATTTTAGTTTCATCAAAAAAATAAAATTAAAAAAAAATAAAATTGTTCCATTAGTTTGTACAATTTGCAAACAGTTCAAATATAATCTCTGCCCAATATTACACCACCCTTAAAAATATATTTATTTTATTAGTAGATACATAAAATTTCTAAATTCTATTAACAATAATTTAATGTGTAAAAATGTAATGAAATTTACAAGACTTTTTCCTACATAAATATCTGTATTGAAACATGTATGATGATGGTATTTAATTTTAAAAAAAAAAACCTACAACATGCATACTGGTATTTCTTTTCTTAGCTTTTCGTTTTTTTAACTTTTTTCCTTTTCTTGCATTGCTTCATAAATTTATGTCGTTCGTTATTTAATGTTACAAAAAATGCTACAATTTTACGACAGGAGTCGCAATTGGAGCAGGATGGCAAGCGGCGGTTGCCTACGTAAACATCAGTTGCTATTATATTTTCGGCATTCCCTTAGGCCTTATCCTTGGTTATAAACTTAACTTGGGTGTCAAGGTAAATTATCCATGTTAATTTCTCAAATTGATTATGTAAATCTCCTTACATTGTGAAATAATTATCCTCACATTTTATTTGCTTCATTTGCTTGATTCTTTTATAGGGAATTTGGTACGGAATGCTCTCAGGCACGGTGGTTCAAACACTAATCTTATTTTTCATGACATATCGAACGGATTGGAACAAAGAGGTAATATACATAGTTTTTATCGTTCGACAATCAAATTATCGAAATGAATCACAAATTTATGTTTAACAAAATATTTCGATGTGCTTTCTATATTATTTTTTTTATTTCGGTTTAATTTTTTTCCTTTTTCTTTTTGAGGATCAAGGCTTAAGTTGAATTATTTTTCATGGCAGGCATCCATTGCTGAGGATAGAATAAGAAGATGGGGAGGAGAACCAGAGGATAAAGACAATGAGATAGTGAAATGAAAAGCTCACTAGCAAATTTTTTTTAATGTTTTAATCTTTGGTTTTGAATAGTAAGTGCGGATGGAAGCGGAGTTCAAGCCCTATTCCTCCCACTCAGCTGCAACAAGGTTTTACTGCTAGGCTATAGTGGCAAAATATTGAAGCAGAGAAGAAATTCCTGTAGTTTTAATTGAAGAAAATAATTCATTCAGTGTTTTTTGATTAGAATAAGCTTTCATCTGTTTATTGCAAGTAATTTTATTAGATAATCAAATACATGAATTTTTTTCCACCATCGGCTTCATGTACCGTCTTGATCTCCGTCATCTAAAGTATGGATTGTACTATTGACTATAATAGTGTAAAAATATACAGAAGTTCATTAATTCCAGTCTACCATGGTCATATATATATATATATATATATATATATATATATATATATATATATATGACCTCATAAGTTTACAGAGTGAAAAAAGAAGGCATATTAAATTATTTGATTATGTTTATTCTTTTGCACTATTTGCAATCTTGCATCTAAATTATAAATTCCCATTGAAGGCTTTTATTTGAAATCTAATTATCTTTTCAACTAGAAGATATTGTTAGTGGTACCCTAAACATACTATTATCAAAGTTAAAATGGTGATAAGAGGCTCTAGGAAAATGACACACAACAAAGAAAAAAGGGAAGAAAGAAAGAAAGAGAAACCAATTGAAAGTTAAGTTGTTTAATTTGTTATAGTTATCTATATAAATAATGGAAAGCTTATTTTCTATATCTTTAGATGTAAACTAAAATAAATTAATAACAAATTTTAGTTTTTCTTTACTTAGATGTGAACTTCATTTGGCTTTTCTTAATAGGATTGTGACAAATGTATTACAAAGAGAAAGGAAATAGACGAATCGTCCATTTCGAACTCTCACATTTAAAGTAAATTATGTTTAACTTTTTGGCACATGTAAGTTAATGAAAAGATCAATTGCATTCTCGGTCCTTCGCTTGATCAGTTTATACTTTTGGATAAACCGGTAACCAACAAAAGGTATCAAGAGAAGGCTCCTGAGGAAAAATATGAAGCCCACGGAATCGGAATGGCGGCGGCCATGGCTTCTGATTTTAGCGTTCTCAGCTCTCCAATCTCTTTCTGAAGCCTCTTGTTCTCTTCAGATAGTTTCTGGCACCAGTTCTTTAGATGCTCATGCTCCACTTCTGTTTGCTTCAACTTTGTCCTGTGGCCAAAGTTTGTGTTTAAATCTCAATAAGTAAAATATAATCAAATGAGTGCCTAATTTAATTTTATGTGTCATATATATATATGAGAATAATGGAGAAAAGAGGCCATAGGAGGAAATTTCCTCCTATGGCGTGGAAAAAATACAACCTCCACCAATTTTTTCGACGATCGGCCCCCATCATCTTCATCGTTATCATCTAAGATGTGGGTACACCAAATTTCATGTGATTCTACAACTTTTTCACCGTCGATTTAGCAATGTAAAAAGTTCTATTGTCGGTAAACCGTTAATTTTGAACCCACTAAATCAACGGTGAAAAAGTTGTGGAATCACATGAAATTTGGTGTACGCACATCTTAGATGTTAACGATGATGATGATGGGTGCCGATCGTCGGAAAAAATTATGGAGGTTGTATTTTTTCCACGCCATAGGAGGAAATCCCCTCCTATGGCCTCTTTCCTCCATTAATCTATATATATATATATATATATATATCAACGTCTTCAAATGTGCATGATAAGTTTAGACCATTTTCTCATTGATTTAGAGGGGAAAAAAATGGAAAAATAAAATTAGTCTCTAAGTTTATGTTAGGACCGCATCCCCTGCCTAGAGTGCAAACGGGGATCGGTCCTGCCCAACTTAAACCATGCAAGGCCCAGGGCCCTTGTTTTATATACCCTCGCCGCACCTAGTGTAGCGAAGCGGCGCCTTTTATATGTAGCTTTCTTTCAAGAAGTTACCTTGCTCTTCTGTTTTGGAACCACACTTCCACTTGCCTCGGCCTCAGATTCAGCTGTTTTGCCAATGCCGCCTTTTGTTTCTACAGGTCAGTCTGGAGTTAGGATTCTTCAATATAAGAAAATGCAAGGTTACAGTTTACCGTATTTAAGTCCGTCTTTGTACCTATACATATGCTTACCGGATCGAGAGTGTTGTGCGCCTTAAAACTCTCTTCAAGTATGTCCGTCTGCCCTTTCGAGAGCCTTAGCTTTTTCGGAGAATTTTGTCCGTCCTCTACAAACTCATCATTGTCTCTCTCGCTTCTCTTTCTGCTCAAACTCGATATTAACGTACTAACGGGCGACCGTGTCTGCGTCTTCCCGTCCTCTTCGATCTCACCATTCATGCATCGGATATTCGAAGGCGCGATCGAAGACGACAAGAGCATTGAATCTAAGGGGAAATGGTTTTGGGAGGAGGATAGGCCTAGGGTTAGCCTTAGATCTTGGCTGTATGTTGCCATCTCTGATGAGCAATGAAAGAGATTAAAGGATGGTGACAGGCTTTAATAGTTGTAGTAGGGTTGTTAATTTCTGAATTTTCTTTTCTATGTTTAGATCTGAAGATTGATTCTAGAAATCATTAATGTCTAAATTATAATTATGCAAAAGCTTAGTTTGTCACATGGAAATGCCCTGCAAGTGAAATTAAATTACAGGAGATTACTGTGTTGGGATCCATGTGCTGAAATTAAATTACAGGAGATTACTGTGTTGGGATCCATGTGCTGCAAGTGAAATTAAATTACAGGAGATTACAGTGTTGGGAGATTACCCCGTGACGGAGAATTAATGCTACAACAAACAATCACGCATCAACGAATGTGATACCGGCAAAAGATCACAATTAATAATAAAGTGTAAAAATAAGAAAATAGAATCACAACCAAGCCAAAAAAGACGAGGGATTTGTAGACGAGGTTCACACACCGCATGCCTACTCCCCGGCAGAGTAAAACCTGCAAAATCTACTATAATCTCGAATCAAATACACGGGCAACATTAGGAGATTTCTCTCAAATCTCTCTTGATCTAAGCCGCCACTCTCTCAATACAATAGTCTCTCTTAATGGCAGTATATTAATCATATGAGAGGTCCTTATATATAGGCAAATCTAATCCTATTTAAAATTTTAAAAAGGAGATAAAACTCAATTTACCAAACATAAGATTTGCACAAATTTTCTGTCAACAGACGTCTGATGAAGAAAGCGTCATACGTCTGGTAAGTCTTAGTAAGTTTTCGTCTCCTTAGGCAAACGTCTGCATCTTTACCATCAGATGTCTGCCTCTGCTCTGGATCGAGCTTCGGCTTCTCCGGACGTCTGCCACAGATGTCTGGTTACGCTATATTTTTTTGGCTTCAACTTGACCAGACGTCAGAATCCTTTCTATCAGACGTCTGGCGTTGCTCTGGATTTCTGACATGGCTCCCGTGTGTGTCCAGACGTCTGTGCTCCTCACATAAGACGTCTGCAGGAAGTTTCTCCACAATTTTAATAATCTCCCACTTGGAGATATTTCCGTCTTGATTCTCAACGCCAAATAGACTTCACACGACTCCACTTTACTCTTTTCTTATCAAATTTTCATGAAGAGATTTACCAATCTGCAATAGAGATCCGGCACATCTCTGTCTATGATTTTTGTGAACATATTTACATGATTCTTTTCTCCCGCGATCTTCAGCGGTGTCAACTTCCCATCTTCTAACGCTATATGTATGAAATGGTACCATATCTTAATGTGCTTCGTCCGAGAATAATATGTTGCATTCATTGCAAATGTATCGCACTTTCGCCGTTGCTGCACAAGGTATTGAAGTCTTGTTTCTTCCCTAATTTTTCAAGTAGCCCTTGCAACCATATCGTCTCCTTGCTAGGTTCCGTAGTTGACAATATCACCATCTTTTGCAACTAAAAGACACAACTCAACATTGTTCCTTTAACTGTCAATACGTACCCTGTTGTGCTTTTCCCACTATCTCGATCATCTGAATAGTCCGCATCAACGTAACCTTACACCTTGATAGTATCGCCCCCGAAGCATAAATAATGACTGGACGTTCTCCTGAGATATCTCAACATCCACTTCACTGCATTCTAATACTCCTTCCCTGGGTTTTGCATATACCTGCTCATAACACCCACTACATGTGCAATATTAGGTCTCATACTCACCATCGCATACATCAAACTCTCCACCGTAGATGCATAAAGCACTCTTGCCATTTTGTCCTTCTGCTCTTGAGTTGTCGGGCACAACTTCTTACCGAGTTTGAAGTGTTTCTCTAAAAGTGTACTCACCGGTTTTGACTTGTCCATATTGAACCGCTTCAAAACCTTCTTGGTGTAGTCCCTTTACGATAACCACAATTTTCGCTGCATCCTATCTCGTATGATCTTCATGTCCAAGATTTGCTTGGCTACTCCCAAATCCTTCATGGAGAATTTTTCGGCCATTATCTTCTTCAGACTTTAAATTTTCTCGAAATTTGGATCCACTACCAGCATATCATCCACGTAAAGCGACAAAATAATGTAATCGCCATATTTGAAAGTCTAAACATACACGCAGTGATCTGATTCACAACGTATGTCTCTAACATGAACTAATCGAACTTGAGATACCATTGCATGAGGGCTTGCTTGAGGCCATACAAGATTTTTCGCAGTCTACGTACCATATTCTCTTTCTCCTTCATCTCATATCCCGATGGCTGCATCATATAGATCTCTTTCTCCAAATCTCCATGAAAGAATGTCGTTTTCACATCCAGTTGCTCTAAGTGCAAATCCTCCATAGCCACGATACTGAGAATCACCCGAATTGATGTCAGCTTCACCGCTGGGGAAAATATCTCTTGATAGTCAATCCCATGTTGTTGTGCGTATCTCTTACCTACCAAGCGAGCCTTGTACCACTTCACACTGTCAGCCTCATCTTTTATCCTGTACACCCGCCTATTTATCAACGCTTTTCGACCCTTGGGTAGGTTCACTAAACCCCATATACGATTCTTCTTCAAAGAGTCCATCTCCTTGTTCATAGCTTGCTCCTACTGCTTGTTAGCACCGTCACTTTTTGCTTCTGCAAAGGATTCAGGCTCTCTCGAATCTGTATACAAAACGAAGTCGATAACAAGTTTATCAGGTAGCCTCCTATCTCGTGTAGATCTCCTCAAAACCGGTATATCTGGTTGCTGAACTTGGTCACCAACATGTTCTTGAACCTGATCCTGCACTGCAGTCTCTTGTAAATTCTGATATTCATTGGCAGGTAGCTGATTGCTCTCTTAAGTTCTATCTAACTCGACGAACTCTGACACTGCACCATCCTTGACTTACTTTTTTTCTTTGTACAAGTGTTGCTTGTCAAAGATGACGTTCCGGTTTCGTATTACCTTCTTCCTTGTGTAATCCCACAGCTGATATTCGAACTCATCTCTACCATACCCGATGAAAGCACACTTCCTAAACTTGGAGTCAAGCTTACTTCTTTCCACCTTATCAATCAACGAATATGCAATGCAACCAAATATTTTTATGTGCGAATAATTAACCAGTTTACTTGACCAAATTTCTTCCGGAATACCTCCATCGAGCGCACTTGCCGGGCTTCTGTCGATAAGATACACAGCAGCGTCGACCGCTGCCGCCTATAGGAATTTTGGCACATCTGCATCCAAGGTCATGTTCCGCACTCACTCTAGGATCGTCCTGTTCATCCTTTCAGCGATACCATTCTGCTGTGGTGTCCCCAATACCGTCTTCAACCAACGAATACCTTTCTGCAAGCAAAACACCTCGAATTCCTGTGTGCAATATTTCTCTCCAATATCAAACTTAAGGCATTTTAGATTAGCCCCTGTTTGGTTCTCCAGGTGCGCAATCCAGTGTTTAAAATGATCAAACACATCGGACTTCTTCTTCATCGCATAAACCCATGTCTTCCTGCTTGCATCATCTATGAAAGTTATGAAGTACCGATTCCTCCATAAGGCTCCACCGAGGTCGGACCCTATACATCTGTATGGACCATCTCTAACTTCTTAGTTTTCTTAGCAACGCCTCCAATCTGAAATATGAGTGTGCTTTACTTCCCACAAATGAAACTCTCGCAAACTTCTAACTTCACCTTTTTCAGCCTAGAAAGAAACCTCTTACTCTGAAGAACCATTATATTCTTCTCGCTGAGGTGTCCCAATCACTTATTCCACAACGAAGTCTCCGAATCTGTATTCGAACATGTCACCAATGCAACCGAAACTCCACTGCTCCCACTAAATTAGTATAATGAACCGCTCAACTTGCCCCTTGCGACCACTAACGCTCTTTTATAAATTTTCCACTGAGAATTTCCAAACACCGTCATATAACTTTCATTGTCCAGTTGAGTTGTAGAAATTAAGCTTTTCTTCAAATCTGGAATGTGTCTCGAGTTTTTCGGATTTATTTGACCTCCTCATAACAGTTGTAGTATGATCGTCTCTATTTTAACGATCTTATACGGCTGACTATTTCCCACCGTCACATATTCAAGATCCTCTTGAATATACTCACTAAAATGGTGCCAACTTGAAGTGCAATGAAAGGATGCCCACGAATTTAGGAACCGGGTATCCGCACTTGTACTCTCGTTCGCCAATAGACAAAGCCCATGTTCCTCTTGTTCATGTGTAGACACCACACTAGCTTCCTTTTCATCTGCCTTCCCATCTGAGTCTTTCTTCAAGAGTCTGCATTCGTTTTTTCTGTGACCCTTCTTTTCGTAGTTCTAACAGCCGCTTTAGATCTTCCCTTTCGATTTTTCTAAGCTCTATGACTTGCCCATCTTCCCTTTCCCCTTTTCATTATTCTGCTGCAAAATCTTCACTGAAAATGCAGAAGTTTCCGAACACCCACTCACAGCTTTTCTCCTCATCCCATCCTTAATATGCTACTCACCGCATTCTTAAATATGAGAGTTCATGAGATCGAGTTGCTTACCGCCATCACGAGATTTTCCCAACTCTCCGGCAGCGAACAGAGATATAACAAGGCTCGAATCTCGCCTTCAAACAAAATTGAAATGGATTCTATTTGGCTCGTCACGCTGTTGAATTCATTTAGATGCTCTCTCACCAAATCTATTTCTGTCATTTTCATGTTGAAAAACTTCTTCATCAGGAATATCTTGTTTGATGTCAAAAGCTTCTCATATACCTTCGCTAATGTCGTCATTAACCCCATGGTTGTTTTCTCCTTTGAGATATTAAAGGCCATCTGCCAAGTCAATAATAGTCTGATCGTCACCAAGGGTTTCCTATCCAATAGATTCCATGCCTCATCGGACAAGTTCTCGAGCCTCTCATCCAACAACGGAAGATACAAATCCTTTTGGTATAGATAGTCCTCCATCTGTATGCGTCACCAACCATAATTATGACCATTTAATTTCTCGATTCTTATCTTATCTTTCGCCATCATTTTGTTTATGTCGTAGCAAACTCAACTTCTCCTTTGATCTGAACCAACGCCTTCAAAAGAACGATTTAAGAAAGTGGCGAAGAGGACACAAGCGTCGTTACCCACCGTTAACCTAGATCGTAAAATCGAAAAACCCTGGGTTCCCTAACCATGCTTTGAATTGTTGGGAGATTACCCTATGACGGAGAATCAACGCTACGACAAATAACCACACAACAACAAACGTGATACCAACGAAAGATCACAATTAATAATAAAGTGCAAGAATAAAAAAATAGAATTACAATCAAACGAGAAAAGACAAGGGATTTGTTAACGAGGTTCACCCACCGTATGGCTATTTCCCGGCAGAGCGGAATCTGCAAAGTTTACTATAATCTCGAATTAAGTATACCTATGAACAATCCTAGAAGATTTCTCTCAAATCTCTCTTGATCTAAGTCGTCACTCTCTCAATACAATAGTTTCTCTTAATGGCAATACATTAATCATATGAGAGGTCCATATATGTAGGTAAACCCTAATCCTACTTTAAACATGTCACGGCCCGAAGGTACAGAACGTGACTGGCACTTAAATTACGAAACATCTCAAGGCGCAATGTAATCTAAGTAAACCAAAGCCCAGAAATCTAAACCATTAAAAGCAATAGAGTGAAGGAAAACTTAGTTAAAGAAAACGATTTTAAACAAAAGCACTAATCATTTTAAAAACATTACAATATTTCTCAAAAATTTCGGCAGAGTCTTCTTTGTAAATACTGGCCCCCAAACAGGTACAACACATAAAAATGGATATATATCAAGAATAAAGGCATCCCCATGCAGGAGCTAGCTCTTCGCCAATGGCGGAATCACAACCACATGCAATACATATCATCGAGTGCGGAATAAGCAAATAAAAGCACGAAAGTAAGAAGACACCTCGTCGGCTTAAGTGAGCATCGACACCAAAAACCACAATACAAGTCTCACCGTCTAGTCCAATATACAAGGGTAGATAGAGTGTACTAGATACAAAGTAATATACAAAGTGAAAACAAGATATCCTCGCAACCCACCTATGAGCAAGCCGCAAGTCCAAGCAAACGAACCAAAGGAAGAAGTACACCCACCGTACTATGCTAACGGGTCGGACCTGTAAGATACTGTGGCATAACGGGGGTGAGTTGCCAACTCGTGAGTAGTAAGTAACATCTAATAACGCTATTGTAAACATGCACGCAATGCGTCACAGCCTACATATACCGATATGATGCAATGCACTAGTATGTGTGCAACATGACTGCATAATCACATGAAACCTGAATATGTTTAGTACGAGAAAATCTGTATTCTTATCTTAGTAAAACTTTTGTGAAATAACTGAAGTATCATCAGTGAAATCAACTAAAATCCGTGTCAAGCATCGACACTAAATATGTATATCTCAATGCCTCAATATCTCAATGTCTCGACATCTCAATGTCACAATATCTCTGTATCTCAAATCTCAATATCTCGGGCTCCGTCAGTCCGGATCGGCCCATATCATCAAATCACACGACTACGGTCGGTATCCTCCGGATATCCGTCACGTCACAAATAACCGGTAGGTAGTGCTCCCCTGCCGGGCTCATCGTCATCCCTACGAAAACTATCTCGCCCCGGGGTACCATACCGGGTCCACCATTTACCCGCAGATGGTGCATCTCCCTCCTCGAATCGGGTATATGATACAGCTCAAGAACCGAGAAAACTGATGATGGATACCACACACATCATATCACGAGAAAACCATAAATTTCTATTTTTAAAAATGCTAATAGGTTTATAAAATACTTGCGGTTTTCCCCAAAATCCAGAAATCTCATAAGTACAGAAATCCTTAAGAAGGATCACAATATGAAAACATGTCGATGATGATGGAAATCTATGATACAGTAATATATACCATGCGAAGTACGGCCAGAAGCAATGCATGAATTATGATGCAATGGGATATGTATAAGTGACTAACAATCCTACGTATCCATTTAATGAAATGAATAAACAAGTATAAATCTACGGATCATATATGATGCAAATGCACAACTACTGATTCTAATCCAGTTCTATAGTGTTCGTAACATAGCAATTACCAAAGGCGTGTGTGTTAACATGAATAGTGCACGTGCAGTATGAACCAATGGTAATGGTGCAAGTGTCCTATGACGACGTCTCACACACACACACACACACACACACACACACACATATAAGATGATGCAATGCAATGAGATGCACAACTAAGAAACTACGCATATAATGCAAGCACTACAAGTAATACTAAACCATCGGGCGCCTCGCGCCATCCAGACGATCCCCCCATAGATGTGTACGTCTACTCATCGGGACGCCTCAGTTAATCTGATCCGATCTTAATTTTATCTTTCCGCGCCACGTCCGACGCATCTGCACCCGATCCTAGAATCGCACACAAACAATTAAGAAGATGAATATACGATTAGTCGCGGACACAAATGATATAAGTCAATCCACATGCGCAACAAGACGCGCACACACTTGGTGCACAAAACGCGCATCCACAACACACTAAATACTATATGGCATATGTTGTAAATCACCGAAATCTCAAACTTAATTTAAACGATTTAATCCAAAAAAAACTAGTAAGCGACCCATTACCCTTTTTAACACAAATCTTGATGTTTTAACAATTCTAATGGTCACAATGCTCACTTAACATCTTAATTAGGTCACACCAATATTCACTAGATTTAAGCTCACCTTTTTACATAAATCCTAAAAATCTTGTTTGCAAAAATTATATAATTTGGTCAATTTTGAAGTAACAATTTGCAATTTAACAACTAGACTAGAATTTGCTTGACTTAAGATGTTAAACTACATATTTAAACCATGAGGAAATAATAAAAACCCTAACTTTAATTTAACCCTTCTCTTGAATTTAAAACTTGCAATTTAAAACCATAATTAAACACCTAATAAGCTAAATTAAAGTAATTAACTAACAATCAAATCATAGGTTAAAAATTTATACCTCACAAGTTTTGAAATCTAGCATGCTAATTAGCCTCCAAAATGGTTCTTTAGCTCCAAGATCCATATTAGATTTGAACAAGAATAATAGGTAAAGGTTAAACTAGTGATTAATGAGACTTTTTGTGGATCTTTGATGAATTTTTAAGGATTTTTGAAGTGAAAAAGAAGTGGAGAAATGGGGAAGGAGGGCAGCTTGGGTTTCGGCCAGATTTGAGGTGAGAAGGAGAGAGAGTGAGGTGTATGTGTGTAGGTAGAAACATCCCCCCAAACTCATTTAATGCACCCAACATCAATCTTTTCTATTCTATTTTGTTTTATAATTAACTTTCTTTTATTTTATCCCTAGAATTATCTAGAACTAAGGAGAAAAATGTAGAAAGATAGAACATGTTATAAACTTGATTCTAAGTTGTCATGTTTCACATTTGTATAATTAAACCATTCTCATTTTGTAATTTATACTAATTTAATGTACAAAGAAAGCTTATAATGGTATTTAAAATAATTAATTAAGAAAAATATTTAATTAGACTAGCAATTTTTAAGTGACCAATTAATTACCAAATACTAGCAATTACATAGTTAAAATAGGTGTTTTTAAGTCTATATTGAAAAATAATTTTAGTTGAATCTTACGGAAAATGCGATTTATATTACCGGTTATCCGAAATTTCACCTGAAGGATTTATTTATTTATTTTTTTATTTTCAAAATGTTACAATCTTCCCCCTTAAGGAAATTCGGTCCCCGAATTTAAAATCTAATTACGCGTACCCTCGAAAAGATGGGAATATTTCTCCCGCATCTCGACCTCGGTTTCTTACGTGACCTCTTCGTCGCTCGGGCCACGCCAAAGAACTATTACGGTCGGTATGACCTCGGACCTCGGTTTCTGCACCTGCCGATCTAGAATGACTATTGGCTTCTTGGTGAAAAAAGATTGCACTCTAGCTAGATCGTCTGATGCTGTGTCGCGTGAGAGGAGTCATGAAGGTACTTGCGGAGCATTGATACATAAAACACGGAATGAACAATCTGGAAAACTAGGTGGAAGAGCCACACGATAAACACTGTGTCGACACGCTTGAGAATCTCTAAGGGACCCACATATCTGGGACTAAGCTTCCCTTCTTTTCCGAATCTCAACACGCCCTCCATCGGTGAAACCCTTAAGAAAACACGATCTCCAATGGCGAACTCAAGTTGCAACGACGTCCATCCACATAAGATTTCTGCCCGCTCTGGGCCGCTCTCAACATATCCTGAATCACTGAATCTTTTCGGTCGTCTGCTATATAAACTGTGGCCCCAAAATACTGCTCTCACTGAGCTCTATCCAACAAACGGGCGATCGACATCTCTTCCCATAAAACACTTCAAATGTGCCATCTGAATCGTCTCCTGGAAGGTGTTATTATAGGAAAACCTTATGAAGGGCAAGTGGCGATCCCAACTGCCACCGAATCTAGAACGAAAACTCGGAGCATGTCCTCAAGAATCTATATGGTCCACTCTGATTGACCGTCGGTCTACGGACATAAGCTGTACTGAAACTCAATCGAGTGTCCAAAGTCTCTTAATGTTTCTACAATAGTCGGCTGGTGAACTGGGTGCCTCTGTGTTATAAGAGTGGTATCAATCCATTTATAGTTCAGATCGTGCTCTCTTTCGGAATGGAATTCGATTCTCCCCATTGTTCTAGTGGGTCCCCGTGTGCATCCGTATCGGTTATATCCCCACCTCGATACCGGATAACACCTCACTTCTCACAGGGTAGGTGGTATTCAGCCCTAACTCCACCTGGGGTATTACATTCCCCCTACTTAGAACAATGGTTAGTCCTCGAACCGCAGACCTACTTTTGAGGGACAGGCTCTAATACCATATTTGTCACGACCCACCCCCAAACATATATGGTATTGTCCTCTCTGGCCGAAACCGCACGGTTTTGTCCCTTTGAATGAACCCGGGACTACTTCCCAGTAGGTCACCCATCCCAAAATTTCTCTGGCTCAAGCACGCTTAACTACGGAGTTCTTCAAACTCCGAAATTCCGATTCATCCAAAAGGCGCCTCTGTCGGACATAAAACAAGTCAGAACTCCATGTAGTCACACATCTCATTAACATATATCTGAGCATACTGAACGAATCCAAAAATGGTCTTGACTGGCAAAAAATGAGTTGCTTTCCATCAATCGGTCTACTATCTACCACATAGAGTCATACCCTCGACTGGTCCTGGGTAGACCCACAATTAAATCCATAGAAATCTGCTCCCATTTCCACTTCGGAATGGGCAAAAGTTGTAATTCTCCTGCTGACCCCTGATGCTCGGCCTTGACTTGCTGACAAGTCAGCATCCCAAAACAAATCTGAGATATCTCTCTTCATCCCTTCACACCAGTAGACTTCTCCCAAATCATAATACATCTTGGTGAAACCCGGATGAACACTATATGTCGACTGGTATGCTTCCTCTAAAATCTCGCATCTCAAACCCTCGGAATCTGCCACACACAGTCGAGTTCCAAATCGTCATACCCCCTGATCATCAATCATGAACTCTGAATATCTGCCCCGTCGAACTTATTCCATGATCTTTGACAAACGAACGTCATCGGACTTTACCTCACGAATACGATCAAATCACTATGGATGTGCACGGACACAGACAAGTTGTCCCCCGGTCGAAGTAGACTCGAATTGTACTCGGCTGTCATATAGAATCTGCCATTCTGCTTTCGTCTGTCTCTAAACTGTGCTCAAACAACAAAAACTACCTCCGGGCTTCCAACTCAAAGCATCCGCCAGAACATTCGCCTTTCCTGGACGATAAAGAATCTCGCAGTCATAGTATTCACTAGCTCCACCCATCGGCACTGTCTTAAAATTAGATCTCGCTGCTGAAAGATATACCTTAAGCTTGTTGTGATCCATAAATATCTGGCACGACTCATCTCTAAATTTTAAGTGTAAAAATCACTGCAGTCATCTCTAAATCATTCATGGAATAGTTCTACTCGTGCTTCTTCAACTGCCGAGAAGCATCACAATAACCAACGAAACCGCCTGATCCTGAAGGCAAAAAATAATATTGGCGCCGTAGCCAAACGAGTCTTCAACTACAGAAACCTCTACTCGCATATCTCGGTCCAAAGAAAAGAAACTTCTTTCCGGGTCGACCCGGTCAACGTTGCAGCTATATGCGAAAATCATGTACGAAATATTAGTAGTATCCGTCCAAACCCAAAATGCTGTGAACCTCCGTCACCGATACAGGTCAGAGCCAATGCTGAACGACCTCGATCTCATTCGGTTCCATACATATACTATCTCTCTTAACTACATGACTCAAGGAGTCAACACTATCCAACCAGAAAATACACTTGGATATATTAGCGAATAGCTGGTGCTTCCTCAAAGTTTGCAACGAAATCCCCATTTACTGTCCAGGCTCCACTCGGCTCCAAATATAAACTAGGATGTTCTCAATGAACACGATGATAGACGGATCAAGAAACGGCCTGCATATACGGTTCATCAATCCATAAACGCTGCTGGGGCATTGGTGAGCTCGAACGACATCACCAAGACTCGTAACGTCCGTAACGTGTGAAAAGCAGTCTTCGGAATATCATCCTCTCGAAACCGCAACTAATGGTAACCTGATCGCAACTCAATCTTCGAGAAATGTCCCGCATCCAAGAGCTAATCGAACAAATCTTCTATACGAGGTAAGGGATATCTGTTCCGCACAGTAGTCCAATTCAACTGACGAAAAACGATGCACAAATACAATTGTCGTCTTTCTGATGAACAGGACATGAGCTCTCCAAGGTGACGCAGTCGGACGAACAAGCCCTTATCCAACAATTCTTGCAACTGATCCTTCAGTTCCTTAAACTCCGCCGGGTCTATCCAATATGGCGGTATAGAAAAAGGCTCCGTGCCGGGAATTGAATCAAAGCAGAACCCAATATCGTGCTCTGGCGATGAACTAAGCAATTTGTCAGGAAAGACATCTGGAAACTCCCTCATAAACGGGGCCTGGTCCAATAGGACCTCTATGGCTCCAACATCGCAAACATATGACAAGAATTCCTGACATCCTTTTCTCAGGAGCTGACTAACGCGAAGAGGAGAAATCAAATTGGGAAGGGTGGCGTTAAGGTCTTCTTGAACAATGAGAACTGGCTCACCCGGAAAACTAAGTCCGACTGCCTCCCCACGGCAGTCCACAAACGTATAATACGTGGCTAACCAATCCATGCCCAGAAGAACGTCAAGGTCTAACATATCGAGAAGAATCAAATTGATAAAAGAGTCCCTATCTCCGATATGAACAAGACAAACATGAATGAAAATATTTTGAGCGAAAAAAGATTAGCCTACGGAAGAAATCACAACAAGCAGCTGATTTAGCAAGGACGACTTCCAGTCCAATCTCGATACAAAGTATGTAGATACCATTTCAAACGAAACTAGAAAGAAGTACGCATCGGAAGAAAACACCAAACGAATACCTGTACCAACGGCGTCTATCTAACCAACTCTGAGCTGACCTACCGGTACGAATCCGCTTCGGTCCAAAAACGACTGAAGTCTCAGAAATGCGCTCCTCCAACAGTAAGGTTGCGTTCATAGCAGCGGCGTAAGTGTTAAAATGCTAGGCACCAATAGCAAGAAATGACTGCATGTCCAATCTCCACATGAACCTTTTATCCATTTCTCTTTAGTGTCCACCAGGTAAGGAGCATCTCAGACCGCTGAGTAAACTAAATGTCATACTCGGACACTGTCATCTCTAAAGTCTTACGCAAAGACTCGAAATTACGAGCTCGACATATCAAAAGATCTTCGGAAGGAAACGAGCAAGAATACTACTGTAAATTTATCCCAAGTCATAGGAAGTAGACCTGTAACTCGACTTCTCTCAACTGACTTGCACCACGTCTGAGCAAGGCCTTCTAGACGAAAACATCGAAAGCTCAACCCATGTCTTGTCAGAACATCTCTATGAACAATGATTCCCAGCCATCCTGTTGAGGATTGTCTGTAGATCCTCCGCTGCATCTGTGCCGGTGAAAACTGGAGGTTTCAGCCTCGAAAACTCCTGTAAGGATACGGAGATAATCTTGGTAACAACAGAAACAGTTGCTTGAGCAACCGGTACAAACACAGTCCCTGAAATAGGAGGGACATCATTGGCTCTCAGAGCTCGGCAAGCTTCAACTAACGATCCAACCATCTATCGCATGTCCTGAATACTCGACTCCAGCCTAGCCATCCTAGAAAAGGTAGACCACTCTGTCTCTGAGGGTAGGCGTACCGTCCTTATCGGTCCTCGTCTCAAACGAGCCTACTCTAATCTCATCCTCGGCAGCAGCCCTTTGACCCCCAGCCCGCTATCCGGGTAGCAGGACCCCCGTAAAAATTCTGCGGGGCCCCCGATATATCTAAAACCCCTTTCGAAACACAACACACGTACACTGCACATTGAGTTCGCATGACCTGTTTGACCCGTTAATCGGAGGTTCTCTCGCTCCAAAGGCAAGGGGTAATTAACGGCAGCTTAGTCCGCGGCTGCCGGAGATTCGGATCCCCACAATCAATAAACTCCAGCCTACCCTACGCAGGGGGAATCTGTAATGCGCCTGATAAGTACGGGCGTATTTTCATCTCAATGGGGTGACGAAAAACACCATATATATATATCCTATGGTCACTTAAGCGGAGTACCGTATCGTAAGTATGTCGCGGAACATACACACGCTACGTCACTCTACTTAAATCACCTACTCCATCTACCAAGGGTCATCCTACACTCAGAAAAGTAAAACCCTACGCTCTGATACCAAATTTGTCACGACCCAAAGGCACGGAACGTGACTGACACTTAAATTACGAAACGTCTCAAGGTGTAACGTAATCTAAGTAAGCCAAAGCCCAGAAATCTAAACCATTAAAATCAATAGAGTGAAGGAAAACTTAGTTAAAGAAAACGATTTTAAACAAAATAAGTCGCACTAATCATTTTAAAAACATTACAATATTTCCCAAAAATTTCGGCAGAGTCTCCTTTGTAAATACTGGCCCCCAAACGGGTACAACAGATAAAAATGTATATATATCAAGAATAAAGGCATCCCAAGCGGGAGCTAGCTCTTCGCCAATGGCTGCAATATATATCATCGAGTGCGGAATAAGCAAATAAAAGCATGAAAGTAAGAAGACATCCTATCGGCTCAAGTGTGCATCGACACCAAAAACCACAATACAAGTCTCACAAGTCTCACCGTCTAGTCCAATATATAAGGGTAGATGGAGTGTACTAGATACAAAGTAATATACAAAGTGAAAACAAGATATACACGCAACCCACCTATGAGCAAGCCGCAAGTCCAAGCAAACGAAGCAAAGAAAGAAGTATGCCCGCCGCTACTATGCTAACGGGTCGGACCTGCAAGATACTGTAGTACAACGGGAGTGAGTTTCCAACTCGTGAGTAGTAAGTAACATCTAATAAGGCTATCGTAAGTATGCACGCAATGCGCCACAGCCTACATGTACCAATATGATGCATTGCACTAGTATGTGTGCAACATGAATGCATAATCACATGAAACCTGAATATGTTTGGTACGAGAAAATCTGTATTCTTATCTTAGTAAAACTTTTGTGAAATAACTGAAGTATCATGAATGAAATCAACTAAAATCCGTGTCAAGTATCGACACTAAATATGTATATCTCAATGCCTCAATATCTCAATGTCTCGACATCTCAATGTCACAATATCTCAATATCTCTGTATCTCAAATCTCAATATCTCAATATCTCGAGCTCCGTCAGTCCGGATCGGCCCATATCATCAAATCACACGACTACGATCGGTATTCTTCGGATATCCGCCGCGTCACAAATAACCGGTAGGTAGTGCTCCCCTGCCGAGCTCATCGTCATCCCCACGAAAACTATCCCGTCCCGGGGTACCATACCGGGTCCACCATGTGCCCGAAGACGATGCATCCCCCTCCTCGAATCGGATATATGATACAGCTCAAGAACCGAGAAAACTCATGGTGGACGCCACATACATCATATCACGAGAAAACCGCAAATTTCTATTTTTAAAAATGCTAATAGATTTATAAAATTCTTGCGGTTTTCCCCAAAATACAGAAATCTCATAAGTACAGAGATCCTTAAGAAGGATCACAATATGAAAATATGTCGATGATGATGGAAATCTATGATACGGTAATATATACCATGCAAAGTACGGCCAGAAGCTATGCATGAATCATGATGCAATGAGATGTGTATAAGTGACTAACAATCCTACGTATCCATTTAATGAAATTAATAAACAAGTATAAATCTACGGATCATATATGATGGAAATGCACAACTACCGATTCTAATCCAGTTCTATAGTATTCGTGACATAGCAATTACCAAAGGCGTGTGTGTTAACATGAATAGTGCACGTGTAGTATGAACCAATGGTAATGGTGCAAGTGTCCTATGATGATGTCACACACACACACACACACAAGATGATGTAATGCAATGAGATGCACAACTAGAAAACTACGCATATAATGCAAGCACTACAAGTAATATTAAACCATCGGGCGCCTCGCGCCTTCCAGACGATCCCCCCATAGATGTGTACATCTACTCAACGGGACGCCTCGGTTATTCTGATCCAATCTTCGCTTTATCTTTTCGCGCCATGTCCGAAGCCTCTGCACCCGATCCTAGAATCGCACACAAGCAATTAAGAGGATGAATATACGATTAGCCGCGGACACAAACGACACAAGTCAATCCACACGCACAACAAGACGCGCACACACTTGGTACACAAAACGCGCATCCACAACACACTAAATATTATATGGCATATGTTGTAAATCACCGAGATCTCAAACTTAGTTTAAATGATTTAATCCAAAAAAATCCTAGTAAGCGACCCATTACCCTGTTTAGCACAAATATTGATGTTTTAATAATTCTAATGGTCACAATGCTCACTTAATATCTTAATTAGGTCACACTAATATTCACTGGATTTAATCTCACCTCTTTACATAAATCGTAAAAATCTAGTTTGCAAAAATTATATAATTTGGTCAATTTTAAAGTAATAATTTACAATTTAACAACTAGACTAGAATTTACTTGACTTAAGATATTAAACTACATATTTAAACCATGAGCAAGTAATAAAAACCCTAACTTTAATTTAACCATTCTCTTGAATTTCAAACTTGCAATTTAAAACCATAATTAAACACCTAATAAGCTAAATTAAAGCAATTAACTAACAATCAAACCATAGGTTAAAGATTAAAGCAATTAACTAGCAATCAAACCATAGGTTAAAGATTTATACCTTAAAAGTTTTGAAATCTAGCATGCTAACTTAGCCTCCAAAATGGTTCTCTAGCTCCAAGATCCATGTTAGATTTGAACAAGAATAATGGGTAAAGGTTAAAGTAAGGATTACTGAGACTTTTTGTGGATTTTTGATGAATTTTTAAGGATTTTTGAAGTGAAAAAGAAGTGGAGAAATGGGGAAGAGGGGCAGCTAGGGTTTCGGTCAGATTTGAGGTGAGAAGGAGAGAGAGTGAGGTGTATGTGTGTGTGTAGAAATCTCCCCCCAAACTCATTTAATGCACCCAACATCAATCTTTTCTATTCTATTTTGTTTTCTAATTAACTTTCTTTTATTTTATCCGTAGAATTGTCTAGAACTAAGGAGAAAAATGTAGAAAGAAAGACATGTTATAAACTTGATTCTAAGTTGTCATGTTTCATATTTGTATAATTAACCCATTCTCATTTTGTAATTTATACTAATTTAATGTACAAAGGAAAAGCTTATAATGGTATTTAAATTAATTAATTAAGAAAAATATATAATTAGACTAACAATTTTTAAGTGACTAATTAATTACCAAATACTAGCAATTGCGTAGTTAAATTAGGTGTTTTTAAGTCTATGTTGAAAAATAATTTTAGTTGAATCTTACGGAAAATGTGATTTATATTACCGGTTATCCAAAATTTCACCTAAAGAATTTATTTATTTTTTTTTTATTTTCAAAATGTTACAAAACAGGAGATAAACTCAATTTACCAAACATAAGATTCGCATAGATTTCCCGTCGACATATGTCTGATGAAGAAAGCGTCAGACGTCTGTCAAGTCTCTGTAAGTTTTCGTTTCCTTGGGCAGACATTTTTACCTTTACCATCAGACGTCTGCCTCTGCTCTGGATCGGGCTTCAGATTCTTCAGACGTTTGCCTACGCTCTGTTCTATTGGCTTCGACTTGACCAGACGTCTGCATCCTTTCCATCAGACGTATGGCGTTGCTCTGGACTACCGATATGGCTCTTGTGTATGTCCAAACGTCTGTACTCTTCACATTGGACGTCTGCAGAAAGTTTCTCCACAATTTTAACATATAGCACTGCAAGTATCAACTTTGACAATAAAAAGAATATGTGCATGGTGAGAGAGCAGTATGTTATACATGTTGCTTGATCCTAGAAAGCAAGGGCGTTGAGCATAAAAAAGATGTATTTCACTAAAAACCCTTAACTATTGGCACTTTTCAGTAAAAACCTTAAGTCTCTGTAAATTATTGATATAAACCATAAAGTTTACCTTCACCAAAATAGGTCCTAAACGCATAGTCACATAATTCGTGAATTATTCGGCGAATTCGTGAATAATTCGCGAATTTTTGATCAGCCGATTAAATCTCCGAATTATTCGCCGTTGTCGAACGCGCCGAATTATTTGCGAATTATTCCCGAATTATTCACGAATTATTGAAAAAACAGCGAATAATTCACAAAAACAGCGAATAATTTACAAAATCAAAACCCAGCGTCTCATATATAAATTTCTTGCTTGAAATCCGTCCCGAACATTTCCCGAACACTTGCCGAATCTTTCCCGAATACCTGCCGATTTTTTCCGAATAGTTCTCCGAATCCGAATTTTCGACCTCGCCGAATTATACCCAAATCACGAATTTGTGACTATGCCTAAACGCCATTTGGCATTTTACCATTTTACCCTTAAATTAAAACAAGCTCCTAAGCTAACTCACATCATCAGCTAAAATAAAAAAAGATAACTTTAAGTCCTCTATCTTGAATCTTCTTCTTGAGCTCATCTTCTCATTCAAAAATATCCGGCGGAATAAATCTAAGCTTTAAGCCACAACAACTTTCAAGAAAACTCGCTAAGGAAGAAGATGCCATACCAAAACTTCCAAGAAAAGAAAGGAAAGGAAATGATGGAGGTCCTTTTCGGGTCTCCGTCAGATGTTGTCTTCCGTTGATCTTCCGGTGGATTTCGGCGGTGATCTTCTGTTTCATGTGGGTCTCAATGGATTTTGAGGAGATTGGTGATTTGAGGAGTTTAGCGCCGAGTACCTGCAAAGAAATCCCGGGGTGGTTTGGTACCACCGAGGACCCTCCGACGATCAAGTTAGTACTAGATCCGAGCAGAGTAACGACTAAGTGGAATCAAGAATGGCTTACTTGACCCCTCTGTGATGGGGGTTTATATAGCGGCGGCAACACACAGCAGCAGGCGCGATAATCTCGCCGGCAGTTACGCTCCCGACGTCACGCTCGCGTAAAGAGCGGATCGCCTATTAATGGGGATCGTGATGGCATGGAACGTGGGTCGTTGCTGGCTGAGAATCTGCGCGTGGCGAGATTTGCGGAACGGCGGTTATGCCTGTGAGTGGTGGAGTTGGTCGGTCGGAGGGACCGAGGAAGACAGCCTCGGCTGGGGAGCTCAGAATCGAGCAAGAGGGCTGAGGAGTCTTGGTCCTGTGGCAGCTCGGAGCGAGCTGAGGGGCCGCGCGAGGAGGGCCGGCTTGTGCTCGCAGGTCGGGTAAAAGGGTGGCCTGGTCGGCCTCTGTGGGCCCTTTCTTCTGGGTCTTGGGACATGTCATCCGCCACATGTCCTGATCTCGCATCGCCAATATTGAGCATCATCATTAGCCCCCCACTCTTGTCCTAACCAGCTAGCGGGTCTGGTCAGGAGTGGACTGCCAGGCCTCCCGAGGTGAGCTCCTTCCTAAGGTTTCGTCGGGACGAGTCCTCGGGCTGTCAGTTGTCTTTTCTGTTAGCGAATCAGGGCGAGATCTCTGCATTTAAGGAAGGTGCGCCGGTTCGTGCATTCTTCCACTGAAGCGACAGTCCACGTGTCAAGCGTCGACTGGCCGACGCGACGTATGCAGGCCTGCGGCGTCTGATGGGATGCGGTCCAGCGCAGGATCGACACGTGGAGCGATCGGAGCCGCTGGACGCGAGGAGTCGTTTTGGCGGGAGATGACGGGCGTCGTTGGATGAGGTCGTTTGCAGCAATAAACAGGGATGGGGCCCGTCCTTGGTCCCCTACTCCTTCATATTTCCCTCTTCTAAGTCCCGGTTGCTCGGCGCTGGTCTTCTTTCTCTCGCTTTAGGTTCCCGAGGATTCCCTTTTCCAAGGTTAGATGTCTTCCTTTGTAGAGTCAGTAGATGTTGTAGGAGTAGGTTCTAGGGACCCTTTAGTTGTGTCCGAGTCCTCCCGAGGAGCAGGGGTCGGATCCTCTCCCCGGGATCGTGCGGCGGGAGCAGCCCCCAGGGAGGAGGTGGCAAATGCGGCCCTCGACTCCTCGTGTTGGGTGGGGCATGAGGACGAGCTCGCCAATGCTCGGGCTCGCTTCTACATCCCCTCGTGTTACATGCTCCGACTGGCCAAGGAGGGAGAGAAGGCGGATCAAGTACGGGGCAGGGAGATCGCCTTGTATTTGGAAGCTTTTTGGGGTGGAATGCGCCTGCCCTTCTCTCCCGAGGTCGTCGCAACGCTGAATTTTTTCGGTTTGGCCTCCGGCCAGTTAGTGCCGAACTTGTGGAGGATCTTCCTCGGGTTCTTGATCCGCCTGAAGTTACATGAGGTTCCCTTCAGCCTCTCCCTTCTCGATTCTTTTCCTGTCTTCAAAAATCACCCTGGTGGTCGAGCGGACGATCTAAGATGAGTCTATCTTTCTTTCAGAAAGCGGCCGGGGGGCGCTGCCGAGACCGGGGTCATGGCTTTGCCCTCTTCTATTCATGATTGGAAGAAAAAGTTTTTCTTCGTTTCCCCTCCCAAGGACGAGAACTGGCCCGTGCCTACCAAGTAGTCGAGGGAGAAATGTTTGCCAGGGAACCAGTCCAATGACCCCACCGTGGTGAGAGTGGTATCATGGGAGCCCATCCCCCGACCTGACGTGATGCTGTCTGAGAGGGTCCTGAGTTGGGCCAGGCTCAGCCCCGTTGAGTTCATCGGTAAGTTAGACTTGCTTTTTGGCTTGTGTTTTGCTCGTGTCACTAACTTGTTGGGTATTTGTTTTGTGCAGGATTCATGGATTTTGACTCGCTTAAAGCTTCCATGCGCCAGCTGAGGAAGGTTACGAAGGCTGGGGGCGCCATCTCTTCTCGCACGAAGCCCGCCCCGGCTCCTACTGCTCTGGTGGTGGTGTCCCACGAGCGTTCGGGGGCGGATCCCGCCCCGGGTCCCAGCAGAGTGTCGGGACGGAAGCGGGCCCTGGTTCTGGAGGACCCGGTCTCGGAGGAGGAGATCGGCTCTCTCTCGGAGCCGCTCAAGAGGAGCTCCCAAAGACCTTCCCGGGGCCAGTCCTCGCCGATCATGGTGGAGGAAGGGGGCCTCCGGTTCGCGGTGCCATCGGGGCTATCTGTTGCAGATAGCCTTCTGCATGAGATAGAGGCCTCGGCCGGGGGTAGAGTTCCTGGGGGGACCTTCAGGGCTCAGCCGGCGTACATCGCCCAGGAGTCCGTGCAGGTAAGTGTTTGGTTCATTGTGAGATTCAGTGCCTCCTTCATTTTTCTGATCTCTTTCGTATCTCCCAGGTTCTCCAGCACGTTGCCCTCGCCTTGCGTATGGAAGCCGAGGTGGTAGCCCCGGCACTGGAAGCTGCGGGCCGGCTCGCCTTGCTGGAAGAGAACTCCAGGAGGGAGCTGGAGGCGGTGACGGCGAGGGTTGCCGCCTTGGAAGGCGAGGTGGAGGTCGGGAAATGGGAGGTAGCCCGGTACCGCGAGGCTGCCGTGACTGCCGAGGCCAAGCTCGGGGATGCTCAGGTGCATGCCGGCAACCTGAAGAGGACGGTGAAGACCCTCCGGAAGGAGCATGGGGCGGCGGTCGAGGAGGCCAAATCGGCCAACCTGAAGGCGGTGAAGGCGGTGAAGAGTTATAAGAAGTCGAAGGAATTCTATGATGACCTGGCCGTGGCTACGACCCGCATCTGGCATGAGGCCCTCGATGCCATTAAGGCCCGGATGCCGGAGTTTGCCGACGGAGATCTCCGGGCCGAATTCCCCCTCGCGGACGCCGATGAGCAGGGGGAAGAGGTTCCTGACGAAGAAACCGCCGAGGACCCCGCGCGTCACGTGGTGGATGTCGAGGACCCCAAGGTCGCACCTGGCCTCGAGGTCTAGATCCCCCGTCTACCTCCTTTTATTTCTTTGTTTTTGGAATTTTGTAAGGCCGGGGAGCTTAAAAAATACCCTTTGTAAAGCCTTTGTCTTTGGTAGTAATAAAATTTTTCTTTGGTTTCATCGAGTCGCGCTCTATCATCTGTTTGTGGCGAATACTCGTAAGATATCCCTGCTTGTACCGTTGTGTTTTCATGTCAGGTCGGCCATCTGTCTAGCGATCGTCCGTCGAGTTGATTTCGATCACTTGCCGACGAGCGTGCCAAGCGCTGCCGAGGAGGTATCCCCATAGGCCCCAAAGTTGAGGGGGGATCATTTAGACTTGGATAGACTTGATGCCCCTCACTGGGGTCTCGGATCCTCTGCGGGTGACGGGCAGAGCGCTGTTCGCCGTATTTGTGCCTAGCGTGAGTGGGAAGCTGCTCGGTGGACCCATGGGGGGTATCATATTTTGAATTCTGGCAATGCGAGCATCGACCACCAGCCGGGGATGGTCGAGCTTGGGTCGGGCTCGACTGCCTCTGGGAGGATTTTGGGTCCTTAGCGTTGGAGGGGCTGTAAGAAGCCCGCTAAGGAAGGCCGTGCAGTGAAGCCGCGCGGTCGTCATGAGTAGGAAACTACCAGCCTGGGATGACCGAGCGGGGCAGCCGCTCAGATGCCCCTTGCGAGGGCTTTGACCCTTAGTGTTTGGAGGGGCTACAAGAAGCCCACTAAGGATGACCGGGCAGTGAAGCCGCGCGGTCGCCTCTTGGCGAGGGTTTTAATCCCTGGTGTAATGGGTAGGGGGCTACCAGCCGGAGATGACTGAGCAGGGTAGCTGCTCGGTTGCCTCTTGCTAGGGCTTTGATCCTTCAGGATGGGAACCGAGCGGGGTTACTGCTCAGTGCCTCTTGGCGAGGACTTTGCTCCCTGTCAGTTGTGGTATGAATCTACCGGCTGGGGATAGCCCAGCAAGGACTCAACTACCTCTGGGAGGACTTTGGTCCTTAGCGCGAGAGGGGAGCGAGCGATCCTCAGGCTTGACTGCCTTTGGGAGCGCTTTCTGATCCCTGGCGTTGCAGTAGGGAAGCCACCCACCAGGGATAGCCGAGCAGGGAAGCTGCTGAGCTGCCTCTGGGAGGGCTTTCTGGTCCCTGGCGTTGCGGTAGGGAGGCTACCTGCCAGAGATGACCGAGCAGGGGAGCTGCTCGGTTGCCTCTTACGAGGGCTTTGATCCTTCAGGACGGGGACCGAGCAAGGTTACTGCCCAGTGCCACTTGGCGAGGAATTTGATCCCTGTCGGTTGTGGTAGGAAGCTACCAGCCGGGGATCGCCGAGCAAGGACTCGACTTCCTCTGGGAGGACTTTGGTCCTTAGTGCGGGAGGGGCTGTAAGAAGCCTGCCAAGGACCTTTGGCCGGGCAGGGTTTCTACCCGGTGCCTCTTGGCGAGGGCTTTTGTCCTGAAGGATAGCCGAGCGAGGGATCCTCAGGCTCGATTGCCTCTGGGAGGGCTTTCTGATCCCTGGCGTTGCGATAGGGAAGCTACCCGCCATGGATAGCCGAGCAGGGAAGCTGCTGAGCCGCCTCTAAGGAGGACTTTCTGGTCCCTGGCGTTGCGGTAGGGAAGCTACCCGCCAGGGATAACCGAGCAGGGTAGCTGTTGGGCTGATTCCACACGAGATCTTGTCCGACCATTTAGTTGCAGGTACCGGGAATGGTCGCGGCGAATGTGCGCGTAGCACGCGCATTGAGCGCGGGGGGAGGCGAAGCGCCAGAGTCGTGTCGTTTCGATTCCGCCGGAGAAGGCTCGGCGGTCGCCGCGTGGCAGCGACTTTTTAGGTGAAAGCGGGCGACTGTCCTTTTTGAATAAACGAGATTTTTCCTTCTTTTTTGCAATGTTCCATTGATCTTTATTAAATAGACAACAGACCCTAGGAAGAGTTTACATTGTCTTAAAAGAACAGTACATGCTAGTAGATGACCTTATTGGCTCGGCCCGAGCTCCATGGAGGATTGTTGGCCTCCGTGCTTGGCACAGGATACGAGGGTCCCTGAGTTCCATGCTGGCCGTCTGCCGAAACGAGCATGATCTGACTGACGGTTAGCTCAGCGGGAGGGTGATGCTGCTCCTGCTCGCGGTCGGCCTGCCGTTTGTCCCTCATGTATGCAGCGAGGTGTCCTGATCGGATGAGCTCCTTGATGTAGTCTTTGAGTTGCTTGCAATCCTCCGTAGCGTGGCTCAGTGTCCGGTGGAAAGCGCAGTAAGGGCCCCGGCTTCGCTTCGCGGCCTGACGCGGGATTGGAGGGAACTTGAAGAATCCCTCGTTCTGGGCCTCCTCTAGTAATACTGCGAGGGAGACGTTGAGTGGGGTATACTCCTGGAATTTCGGGTGATAGGGCTGCTGACGCTCCGGCCTCTCCTCCCGAGCCCTCTTCTTCTGGTCGGATCGTTCTGCTCGGGGGAGGTTTGCGTTCACCTCGGATTCCAGCTGAACCTCACACTCGGTCCATGCCTTGACCTCGGACATGGTCTTAGGTTGTGCCAACGCAAAGGAGCGCAACCACTTCTTGTGCCTCAGACCAGATCTGAGTGCCGTGATGATGGTCTCGTCCTAGTGCTCGGGGACCTCGAGAAGGGCGTTGTAGCAGCGGGTGATGTAGGCCTTGAACGTCTCTTTGTCCCCACTCTTAACCGTGAAGAGGTAGTCGACCGTGCGGTTCTGCCGACGGTTCCCAACGAAGTGGCTGAGGAACTGAGTAGCCAGCTCGTCGAAGGTCGAGATTGAGCGGGGCTCGAGCCCTCGGAACCAGTCCCGACCTGCGCGGATGAGGGTGGCCGGGAAGGCCCTGCACTGGGCGGCGTCGGAGTGGTCTTAGAAGCTCATCCCCGCGGTGAAAGCGTCCAAATGGTCCTTCCCGTCGAACAGAGAGACCTTTGGGGGCTTGTTGCGCGAGGAGACGTGGACGGCGAGCAATTCCCCGGTGAACGGCTTTGTGAGCGAATCGGATGCGTACTTAGCCCTGTCGCTTGAGAGGTGAGCCTCCTGGCGCATACTCTCGATCTTCTTCTCGAGAGCGTCGAGTCGACCGTGGTATCCCGAGGAATCGGCGCCTTGGGATCCCTGGCCTCTACTGCGGGTGACCTGTGTCTGGGAGTGGCCCTGGTTCCTCTCGATGATGTGCCTCAGATCCCTAGGCGAGGTGGCTCTCGAGCCGCCGAGGTGAACCCCTTCTGTGCGACCCCGCCGAGGGAAGTGGTGTCGACCATGCCCGTGGACTGGCGAAGCGACTGACACCTCCTCAGGGGGATAAGGGTTGTGAGGAGGCTCGAGGCGAGGCGTTCTGGCGGCGGACCTTGGTGTGGAGCCGTGGGGCGCCCAGCGAGCCTCAGGGAGTATCGGCCCGAGAGATCTGTGGCCAGGAGTCGTAGCCTGCTGGTGGTCAGTCATCCCGACGGGGGTAGAGCCTTTTGGAGGCGATGGAGCGGCGATCTGGGACCCAAGCCTGGCCGCTTGGACGCGGACGAGCGACTCCACGAGGAACTGTAGCCGATCTATCCGGCTGGCGAGGGCGTTGATGATGGTCGCTGGAGGAGGCTCATCCATGCCTCCAGTGAGGGGAAGGCGGCGGCTGGTACCGGGATCTTCAGGATGGTTGCTCGCCATGCGGACAGAGATCGGAAGGCCAACTTTGTTTTTGTGGAGTTTGCGTTCCCACAGACGGCGCCAACTGATGGAGGTCCTTTTCGGGTCTCCGTCAGATGTTGTCTTCCGTTGATCTCCCGGTGGATTTTGGCGGTGATCTTCTGTTGCGTGTGTGTCTCAATGGGTTTTGAGGAGATTGGTGATTTGAGGAGTTTAGCGCCGAGTACCTGCAAAGAAGTCCCGGGGTGGTTTGGTACCACCGGGGACCCTCCGACGATCAAGTTAGTACTAGATCCGAGCAGAGTAACGGCTAAGTGGAATCAAGAATGGCTTACTTGACCCTTCTGTGATGGAGGTTTATATAGCGGCGGCAGCACGCAGCAGCAGACGCGAGAATCTCGCCAGCAGTTACTCTCCCGACGTCACGCCCGCGTAAAGAGCGGATCGCCCATTAATGGGGATCGTGATGGCGTGGAACGTGGGACGTTGCTGGCGGAGAATCCGCGCGTGGCGAGATTTGCGGAGTGGCGGTTACGCCTGTGAGTGGTGGAGTTTGTCGGTCGGAGGGACCGAGGAAGACGGCCTCGGCTGGGGAGCTCGGAACAGAGCAAGAGGGCTGAGGAGTCTTGGTCCTGTGGCAGCTCGGGGCGAGCTGAGGGGCCGAGGAGGCAAATTTGCAGGGGGCCCCGAGGAGGGCCAGCTTGTGCTCGCAGGTCGGGTACAAGGGTGGCCTGGTCGGCCTCTGTGGGCCCTTTTTTCTGGGTCTTGGGACATGTCATCCGTCACGTGTCCTGATCTCGCATCGCCAATATCGAGCATCATCAGGAAAGAAGAAGGAAATAGATGGTGGGAATTGAAAGAAAGAAAGTAATATCAAGTAGAAAAAGAAAGGACGGGAAAGAAAGAAATTGCGGGCGAAGTCGAGGGAAAATACCACATAAACAATGCAGCATAGATATTTTCGTTTTCGTAGAAGCCAACATCATCAACAATCTAACAAACTAAATGGAAAATTGACGGAGGGCATGTTAGTGAGACTAGGGGATAGTTTCAAATATTCATCCATAATTTACGAACTTTAAGGTATTTTAGTGAAAATAGGAATATTTAAAGGTTTTTTAGTGAAAATTTCCCTAAAATAGGGATAAATTATAAGAAATGCCTTTAATGGTTCCCTATAACTCACTTTTCCTTGATAGTGAATGTATGATCGTGCCATCACTCGTGCTTTTGGTTTCTTCCAACGTTCAAAGAAAAAAACTGATAGCGGTATGGAAAAAATATCTGAAAATTTGTATTGATTTTTTGTTATAGAGAAATGCGTCTAATTTGGAATTTGTATCGAAGTTAGGGTAATTCTAACTTCAGCACGAAATTATATCAAATCTAGAGCTTTTGTCAACAACAACCAAATTAATCACAATATCATGATTAAGCGAGCTGCACGAATGCTGCATAGTTGTCCCACATGCCCATTAATCATAATTATCAACAATCATTTCCATGTGAGTAGTGCTTAAAAATACCCCTTTCACTTCGCACGGGCTGATTGCATTATCAACGGCTTTCCGATAATAGTATATTTTACAATAATGGGCAAATAGTATCTAAACAATCATGACCTGTGCTAATCGGGCAAGTAATCGACTGATGCTTGACTTTTCAAGCCGTCAATATAGAAGATTTCCCATCCTGCCATTTTATACTTCGCATGGGCAAATAGCTATGAGAACATGTGATTGATTACCTGTAACCAACCTAAGACGCGACCGACATATTATTCGTGCTTTCATATGCCATAGCTTTTGGGATTTTGTCGAGCCAAATTGACATAAGAAATGCATATAAAATCATCATTAAGCTAACTTAATTATGGTTATCATTAAGATTAGTCTTAGATTTGATGCAAGTGGGATAACATGATGTGCATATTGCATGCATGTGAGGCCTCGTGTGTGTTGTCGAAGACGACAGCTATGCACACGAGTGGTTCGATGCCCGCAGGTGCGGATGCAGCAAAGGTTTGAAATTCCTAAATCATTATGTGTTTGTTGCTGTTGCTGTTGGATCTTAGGTTTCTTTGAAGTTTCTTAAATCATTTTGTAAATTGAGCTTCATAGTTTATTTATAACTTGATTTAGAATAAAATTTGATCATATAATTTGTTTTCGAGTATACAATAAGTTCTCTGGAGATATTAAACGATCTTAGTTCAAACCGTGTGTGCTGCTACTGTTGTAGTATCAACACCTAAAAATCTTAAAGGGCGTCCCAGATCTACACATATATCTACACATTTTCTTCTTTGAATCCGTGATCAACAAGTAATTAGTACTAGCTAGTGAAGCACAGTATCAGATCATTCAGATCAAGACAAGCAGACACTTGTTTTGCATCAGGTTGGACAGTGTATATTTGTTGTGAAGGTGTCTCGTATTTTGCTCAAGACTGTAAAGTTAAAGAATGGGCACACGTTTGTCTACAGGAGACAAACGTCTGTGAATTAAGGTCCAAAGCCCAGATCAGACACCAGACGTCTGCCACAGAAGGACAGACGTCTGGTCTGAACCCTGAAAACTCGCGGTTAATTGTGCCAGACTTCTGCCACAGAGAGACATACGTCTGGTAGTACTTTTGACTTGCTGTCAAACTTGCATACAGACGTCTGCCCCAGCGGGATAGACGTCCGTTCGGTGATTTCCGTGAATCTTCAGTTCGAGATTTATTTCGAAATTCAGTTTTTTGGTGACAGATTTATAATTTCTGAGATCTTATTATAACTTAAATTGTATAGGCTGTATATAAGATCTTAGGGTTATTATTTAGGGAAGAGGTTTTTGATCATAAGGTTAAAGGAGCCGTCGCTCCAAAAAGGATAAAGATTATCGAATTAAGGTGAGCTTTTGGTAATTCTTAGATCATAAAGTAAAATGAGTAAATGACGTCTCCATAAGGGATCTAAATTATCGAAGGTGAAAGAGAATTTGTAGAAAAAGATAGATCTCGTTGGAGATCATAAGGAGGGCGTGTAATAACTCTCGTAAGGTTTTCTTCTTCTCAAATCCTTATAAAGGTTCTCCCCATTCCTCCCCAAATCTCTTTGTGTTATTTATTGCGGTTTGCATCTGGTTTTTTTTTGTTATTTCATCTATAAGATTTTCCGCCGTGTTGCCGATCGATCTTGCGGCAGCAACAACTGGTATCAGAGCCACGTTCCGTATTTTTGCGATTTAAGTTTACGGTAGGTGATGACACTTGTGTCCGCTCCTTATCTTCTTAGATCGTAATTATATTAATAGTGGTTCATAAGAATCCGAGAGAAAGATATTTTCTTTGGAATTAAGGATGACAGATAACAAGATAAATAGCACAAAATTTGAGGTGGAAAAATTTAATGGGAAACAGAACTTCTCGATGTGGCAGAGAAGGGTGAAAGCACTTCCGGTGAAGGAAGGGTTTTTCAAAAAAACCTATCGACATGACAGATGCTGCGTGGGCAGAATCAGATCAAAAAGCACAGTGCATGATAGAACTTTGTTTGGCAGATAACGTGATGTATAACGTTATGAAGGAGACTTCTGTGGCAAATTTATGGTTGAACCTGGAGAGCTTGTACATGACAAAATCGTTGTCAAACAAGTTATATTTGAAGAAGCAACTATATGGTTTACGCATGAAGGAAGGGACTCCAATTCACGACCACCTAAACAGCTTCAATAAAATGGCGAGCGATCTTTTATAGCTTAAAGTCAAGTTAGAGGAAGAGGATCAAGCGCTATTGCTCCTATCTTCACATCCTAATTCGTATGAACAATTGGTGACAACAATTCTTTATAGGAAGGAGACTCTCGAGATGGAGGAGATTACGACTTTTTTAAACAATGAGATCATGAAGAAATCAAATCCATCGGAGGAATCATCGGGGTTGTTCGCCGGTGAAAGGAGAAGATTGAATAATAGAGACGGAGGCCGCAGGGTTCCCTAGTGCCCGCGGCACAGCAGAGACGCGGATGGCGAACAAAAATTTCAAGCAAATACGAAGTAATCTCGAACTTAGAATAGATCCAAACGCCTAAACTAGCAAACCAAGCATGCAAAGATACAGAATACTACCTTTGATATGTCCACCCAATTGTGGAAGACCCCTCCAAGCTCCGTGTATGCTGTCGGAATCGTGCTTGAGTGGCGACCTCCCTTACCGAAGAAGATCCACCTGAGGGAAATCGATCCAAGCTCCGGCTTCACCTAGTTAAGCGACCGACGCTCTAAGCTCGCTACTAATAGAGAGTGGAGATATAGGAATATTCTCACTATCTTTTTCTCTCTTCTCTAATTTCAAGTGAGCTATCTTGAAGAAGTAGGAGGAGGTGAAGAAGAAGAAGCCATGTAAAATAGCTAAGTCTTTTGTGTAGGTAAAAACTAGCAAGCCTGAAGAAAATGGCTTGATTATTTGCAACCATCCAAGAATTGTATTCACAAATAAAAATACTATATAATAACCAACCCATACATCTCTACCATGCTACAAAACACCTCACCCTCCACCTCATTTTTGATTTTCTATAAAAGAAAAATTAATAAATGAAGTGTCCATCTTCTAGAACAAATTCTGTATAAATACGGAATACAACCCGGTATACGTATCAAAATACATATACGCGTATTCGTATAAAAATACGAATAGCCAAGAGAGAAAATGAATAGTGAACAATAATACTAGAATATACATATTAATATATATATATATATATATATATATATATATATATTATTAAATCAAAACTTGATTTAATAATCCGGCTTAATCCTAAGCCGCCGGTATTATCAACCATCCGATTAAAGTTTCTATAGCTTGTACACGTATTTAATCGGACACCCTGTATGTACCAACATACGTCATCTACATCATATCGTCTGAACTGGGAAAACCCTCTGTGTGGGACTCTAAAGACTCGACAATACGCTGGTAGTGATTTACTGGATAAATTCAAAAACCACAAGCACGTCAGCGGCACTAGCTGTATGTAACGGCTGTCCAGGTATCTGTCGAAAAGGAGGTCGACAATCAAGTCAGTCTGTACCCTACTGAGCCTGAATGTTACAATCTCCGTACAATCCGATCTCTTCGTCTAAGAGTATCACATACCAGGTCTAAGGGGTAGAAACGTCAGACCCCTAATAACCCGGTAAGTCATGTCGGAGTCAAGCTCATCACCAACCGAGAAACTACTGAACTCATATCAGTAAATCTTATTTACCGTGGCCACGGATTTATGGTGATAGCCTACCGAATACAGTACGACATCGATTCCTAATACCAGAAGAGACAAATCCCCGAAAATTGCTCACTGCCTCCATATGGCTCGGGACTATACCCAACTAAAACCTGTTTGCACGACTCCTTTGAGCTGTGGTAGGGTAGTAATCAAAGTACAGTGGGAACTCACACGAGACAAACAACGATATCAGATTAAAAGACTAACATGTACTAATGCCACTCGAGAACTTCCATATGACGATAGATATAATACCATCTAGAAGTTCTCGGCGAGTTCGTCCAGTATACTCACCTCCAGTGAGCACATGTATACTATCTAAGGTTACATAACACCCATGGCTTGTGAGACCAGCCACCGCCCTTCGTCGAGGCCTCGAAATGTATACACTAGTCTACTCTGGAATATCGATACCCAGTCTCGATACTTTCACGGCTAAGGACATTTAAGGATGTGCTTATAGACAACCCAGCTCTCACGTATATGATCGCCATCATAATGCTGATAGTCAAGAAAGAATCCTACGGGCTTCATCATTATATATTAGTGACACGTAATAACAAGTAAAATGTGTACACATCAATGATAAAGACAAACTAGATAGCATACTATAATTTCGAGTAATATTGTTCTACCTGTATAGGTCCTCCCTCAATTATCATAATCGCATGCCTGCAATTACAATAATCGCCTTGAGGGCATTATATCCAACAATCTCCTACTTGCACTTAAGGCTAATTATTGCGGTATCGCATACCCACATCTCTTGTGCTATCGAATACCAAATTTCTCTACTAATCAGTTTCTCAAATCTCGTTTGAGGAACATCCGTGTTTGAGAAATAACCTTAGTAAGTGGATCCGCTACAATGTTTCAAATTCCTCTCTCTATATCTCAACTTCGCGGAGATGAACAATTTTCCGAACTGAGCGATACCCCGAGTCAAGAATTTTATCTGGATACATGATGGGACCAAGTTCATAAATAAACAACTTTATCCTACAAACTTCTTTGGCACCGGCCTCGAAAGTTCCAAAAACCGACCGTTTAAAGCCAATTCGGAAGTCCGAATCCAAACGAAAGGCGCCCGAACCTTCGTAGGGAGTTAGAGTACGAAATTAACTTCGAGTCGGGGGGCTTAGAAGGGGTACCCCACCCTCGAGGCCACCACGAGGTGGCCACGGGGTGAGGCAGACCCGAAACTGCCTAAGGTGGGGCAATTTCGGGTCCCCACCGCCAAGACCACCTTGTGGTGGTCTTGGGGAGTGAGCCCAGCCATTCGTTCCCCCCGGGGGTTCTCCGGGGTGCCCTTGCACCACCCCGCGGATTTTCAGTTCAAACCGTGAGCCCGCGGGGTGTGCAAACATCTTAAACTTTCAGTTTTCAGAACTGTTTTTGTCGGCAGTTTTTGCACGATAAAAACGACGGATTTCTAATGTCGCAATGAGTTAACTAAGGCTTATAGTGTGGCTCTGATACCATGTTGGGTCATGCTAGCACCCCGGCCATCAATCCATGGCCAAATGCGGAACAAAAATTTAATAAACCGGCGCTAACGGAACCTGAGTCTACGAATCGACTCATAAGCCCTAGATAACAAAAACATGCAAAGGGTTAGAGTGATTATACCGAACGATCCGTGTCCTTCGGTCTTCAACTTCTGTCCCAAGCTCCTCGCGGCTTTCTCGATCAAGTTTGATCTCCGGTATCCCCACATCGAACAAGATCTACGTCGAGGGTTAGTAATACGGGCTCCCGTCTCAAAACCGAAGCAACTCGGGTATCTAGTCTGCTAGCCTAGATAGCCAAGCTGAAATAGAGAGTGTGTGTGAATACTTTGTATCAATACACCTAAGAGTTCTCAACTTATGAGAGGGTTTAGGTGGAAGTTGAAGAAGATGCCATGGGAGAAGAAGTGTAAGCTCAAGAAATAGCAAAAGAAAAAGGCAAGGCAAGAAAAAGGGTGGCTACCTTTTTCAAGTGAGTGTTGTGAGGTATTTGTGTGTGAGCTAATAAAGAAAATCAACTCAAGAAAAATATCTAACATGCTCACTACAAATATCTCACAATACAAACAAAGAATTCATCATGCCACCATGCCCCACCACCATGAGTCACCAAGTGCACGCATGAACCATGCCAAAACTCACACTCACACTTTCCACCTTATAAACATTTAAACTAAATGTTTATCACAAAAAGAAAATGGCAATTTCAAAAGTAAACTTGTAACGAATTATAAGAATACCCATCATCCGTATATACACACCCGCATCCATATTCCTACTGAATATGAATACAACGAGACGAAAATAATCCAATAATATAATACTAGAATCCGGCTTAAACCAAAGCCCACTAGTATTATCCGTCCGATCATGATCCATGCACAAGTGCATGTATCTGATCGAACCCTACCATAAAACCATACGACCTCTACAACATTTCGTTCGAAGCAGTGAAACCCTCTGTGTGGGACTCTATAGACTCGTCAATACGCGGGCAGTGGGTTTAACCACAAGCATATCAGTGGCACTAGCTATACTAACGGCTACCCAGGTATTGAGCGAAAGGGAGGCCGACGAGCAGACTCATCCTGAAACCCCTACTGAGCCTGACAGTGACAATATCCATACAGTCCGGTCCGTTCGTCTATAATTATCGCATATCGAGTCTAGGGGGTGGATAAAGTTAGACCCCTAATAATGCGACATTCAGTGTCGGTATGAAACCTATCACCACCTGAGAAACTACCATTCTTAGATCAGTAATTCTCGACTACCTTGGTCAAGGATTTTTTGGTGATGGCCACCCGTGCACACCACGACATCAACCCCCAATATCGGGAGAGACGAGTCCCCTGACGATCCGCTCACTGCCTCCATGTGGCTCGGGACTGTAGCCAACTAAAACATATTTGCACGACTCCTTTGAGCCGTGGTAGGGTAGTAATCAAAGCACAGTGGGAACTCACACGAGAAAAATGACGATCTCAGGTCGATAGACTAACCTGTACACATATCACCAGGGAACTGCCATCTGACAATAGGTATAATACCAACTAGTATGTTCCCGGCGAGTCCGTCCGGTGTACTCATAACCCAATGAGCACCTGTATACATCTTAGGTGAACCAATTAACACCAATGGCTTGTGAGACCGGCCACCGCCCCTTGTCGGGGTCTCGATCGGTATGCACTAGTCTACTCTTGGAGTATCGATGCCCAGTCTCGAAACTCCCACGACTAGGGACATTTTAAGGATGTGCTTATAGACCACCCAACTCTCACGTATATGATCACCATCATACTGCTGGTAGTCAAGCAAGAACCCTATAAGCTCTATCAACATGTAATAGTGATCTGTAATGTCACCTGAAGCATGTACACGATGATAAAAACAAACCAGATAGCATACTATCATCTCGAGTAAGACTATTCTACCGGTATTGGTCCTCCCTTAATCATTGCAATCACGTAACTGCGATCGAATAATTGACTTAAGGGCACTATAACCAACATTAACGGCTTGTTGCACGTGCTCAGTGCAATCGTGTTGCCTACGAAAGTGTGCTACTTAGGTTTTTTTCTTTTTCTCCCTCTGTTGAGTAAATAGTTTGCTCAAGACGATCAAAGTTAAGTTTGGGGTTATTTGTTCAGTCGAAAAGATCGCACTTTTGATATAACATTTTCCTTACTTTTGATAAATATTTAAAGATATTTATTATAAATATGAGACATATGAGGGGTTATCTGTAAAAATATCTATCGTCATATATTTATATATTATAATTAACATTATAAAGGAAAATATATGCATATAATATTTATATAATGTTTTTTATTATGCATATCATATCAAATATTCTAATCAAGATTCTTTAAAAGATATAACATCATACAAATGGTTAGAGTAATATCTCTATAACAAATATTACTAACATTATTCATGGAGATATTGTGCAAAATTTGTCTTAGGTTTGGAGATCGGGATATCGAGATGTCGGGAATCAAAAATCTGCTGATAAAGTTAGATAAAATCGATAAATCAATACTGGCAGAGACTCAGAAAAGATATGAAGATTCCAGATATCAAATAAATCTCCATGTGTCATAATGATGAAGCCCCAGAAGTTTGAAACCATAAATCCACCAAACGGCCGCAGTTGCGCGGCTAAAACCACCAATAAGCGATGGATCCACGACCGATCCAACGAGTTAGGGTTTGGGATTTTTAGGCTTGATTTGCAACAACAAACCCTAATACTGGGAATCTAGAATATCTGGCTTTGGGACTATATAAAGGATCGAGAGCTAAACTTAGAAATCATTACCTTACACGAAACAAATCACTGTCAAAGAACAAGTGATCCACGATAGGTCCGCGATTCGACGTGATAAAGCGACATGAGATTCGACGGAATATCTATTTCTTACGAGGCAGAGATCGAGAGCAACTTCTTCTTCCTCTTGTAATCTAAAATTGAAAGTTTTGTAATTGTGAAGTTGATTAATAAAGGTAGATCATTAGTTTAATTAGTTCGCATTTACATTGTGATTTCCATCCGTTCTTCTTCTTCTATCTCCATCATGCGCGGATAATTCTCCGCTTGATAGGGTTCGTAGGATTAGGGGTAGAACAATAAATGAGAAAATTCTTTAACTTCTTTTAAGTCTTATGAAGATTATAAACTTTAGCAAAAGAATCGTTAACACCATTATCGGGCGCGCTATCAATTTATTACTAGTCTCGACCGCGATTTGAGATCAGATTAACAATTATTTTGTTAAGGGCTAGACATGAATAGAGATCAATGAAAGGATAAGGGTCAATAGTGGGGGAACCCTAGTTTCTTCCAAGAACCCTAATTCTCATTCATCACTATCAATCTAGTTTTAAATATATCAAAACATAAAAGGAGTCATCTTTATTAGTCATCCATGACTACTAAATCCTAACGAACCCTACAAGCCTCTTCTTTATAGATTCTACATCCGTATTTAAACTAGATCTTAACAATATATATATTCTAAATCCGTGTTTAATATAGATCTAGAATCTATTCTCTATTCTTCTTCTTTCTAATCAACTCGTCTAAAGTAAGATTAAAAGTTCCACGCATCCCTAAGGACAACTTGTACTCATCTTGGCTAGCTACACGCGACACCGTTATTGATTGTGATTAACTAAACACACTTTCACAGAATCAATCGGCATTGGAGATAAACTGATAAGTGTTATCAGTCGTACCTCCGGATGGTTATGAGCCCTATGTCGCACGACTTATCGAGTTATTAGGGTCTGACAGATTCTAAATTCTAGACCCGATATGCGATACTCTAAGACTAAGAGACCGGACTGTACCGTGACTGTCACTTATAGACTTTGTTGGGTCCGGATGAGTTTGCTCGTCGACCTGCTTTTATCTTACTCATATCTGGGTAGCCGTTAAGCACAGCTAGTGCCACTGACGTGTTTGTGGGTTATCCCGTCAGAAGATTGGATCTAAAAGTGTTTCGGATTCAATCGGATACGATCCTATATAATCTACTGCCAGCGTATTGAAAGGTGTTTAGAGTCCCGTAACGAAAGTGCCAGCCCGGGCAAAATGTTGATGTAACGTGCGTACATGTACGGGAGTTCGATTAAATGCATGATTTAATTGAATGTCCGAAATATACTAGCCGGTTTAAAAACCGGAATATTAAGTTAAGTGTTGACTAAATGATCGTATTTTGATATGGTTTCTAGTATTGTGTATTGGATTCACACTCTCTCTCTGTATATGTATTAGTATGCGATACTAATAAATTATTGCGTATGCGATACGTAATATGGAAATGCATTTGATACATATTCCCTTCTCTTTATATATATATATATATATATATATATATATATATATATATAATAAAGAGAAATGATTTATGTTAGGAATAAAATCAAAGAGAAATGAAAAGAAAAGAAATGAAAGAAGAGTGGACTTTTTCTTACATCTTCTGTCTTCTTTTCTTTGTTTTATTTATTCTTCTCTTCTCTTCTTCTCTTTTCTTTTTATGTTAATTTCTTAAAAAAAAAAAAATCCATGCCTCATCTTTTCATCTTCTTCCTTCTCTCTTGAAAAATGGTAGAGGATAGATATGAGGTTAGAATAGAAAAAGAGAGTGTTTTTCTTGATCACATCACCTCACACATTAACCTAGCTAGTTCAATGTGTGAGTTTCTTCATTTGAGAAGTGAAGATGGAGGTTTGGGTTTGATGCCTTCACACGGATCATCTACGTCGAGACGGTCGGCGTTCTAGACTCTCCGGGAGCTCGCTAGGTCTAACCAGAGTTCAAGTTTTCCATTGGAGCATATGAAGATGCTACAAACGTTGTAGCATCCCTCTTTTGCTCTCTTCAGTTGATGGTTTGTTGCAATTACTAAGTAAATGAATGATTTTGTTATTGTTTTTGGTGCCAAGCCTTGTAAAATTTTGATTTTACATTCCGCCACGGTCCGCAAGCGTTGCGACCCTAGCACCGAAATTTATCACGGAATCAGAGCGGATCATTTACTTGCTAATTGCATTTGTTGTTGATGATCAAATGAACCAGTACTAGCATCATGCTAATTTGCATTATATATTTTTTCGTTTTGGCCGAGCCTCTACCCTCTTGCTGTGAAAATTTTGTTTTACCCACTCCACTTTGTTTCATTGGCAGCATGAATATATTGGCAAAATAGCATGTTGCATGTTTATTAATTTTTCCTTGCTGTCCATTTTTTCCCACCACTCACTACTTTCATAAGTTAATGTTATCCCTTCCACCCCTAATTTTTTTTCTCCTCTTCACCATTTTTTGTTTTGTACTCTGCTCGAGCCAAATTTTATTTTTGGGCTCGGTTAGGACAGGAAGAAAAGGGGAAAAGAAATTTTTTTTTCCGGGTATTAATTGGGTGTGTGAGCGTGCGGGATTCATTTTGGAATTGATTTGTGTTTATTGGATCATCTACGAGCAAATTGTTTTGATTAAATTGTTAAATCAAATTAGTTTGTATACGTATATAATATGTATGTCGATGGCTTGATTTCGGATTGTCGCGAAATGAATAGTCCCGTGAGGAACTGTGATGTGATAAATTTCATATTCTTTTCATGTCCAGCCTATATATATTCATTAGTTCGAGACGAGCTCCAACTTGTGGCTACCGTTTCCGCTAAATGTATTATTTTTTTGGGCATAGCGGTTCACATGTTGCCGTAGTCACCGTTTAATATATTATTATTTTTCGGGACACGATCAGGTTGTGATTGTTGTCGCTGTTGTATTAATACAAGTTTAGGATTATCCAGCGGAGAAGCACATGGACGACCGGATTTTAGACTGCAGTGGGTAGCCATCTCAAGAAGTTGAGATTGAATCACTCGAGTCTAGAATTAGTGGATTGCTTGCCGCACTTCTAAGGGGTATAGGATAGACCCACGGAGGAGCGCTCAAGTCACTGGATTCGAGAAAGTGTCGGGTGGCCCCTCATGATGATGATGTTGGATTGGCTCGTTTCTTGGATTGCCTGGTAGTTTGCCGCACTCGTAGGGGTCTGCTTTTGGCTGCGCACGGGCTGTTCACGCGACCGGGAAATGTCGCATTTCGTTGGTGGTTCGAACGAAAAGCGGGATTTCTAGGTGATCCGACCATTCCTATTATGTGACGTTCATTACTTACTTGCGATATGTTTACTTGTCTGTGATGATATTTATCGCTTAGCAATAATGATGATTATCTGTCTGCGGTGTTTATATGACAATATATTAATATATTGGATATATATATGATATATAAATAAATGCTATGTATGTCTTGCACCCGCGCTACCTCTGCCCCCGTCCTGCCGTAAGTTAAGTAATCTTACAGTGAAGACTCAGGGCCCTGTGGAGAATGCGGATGGCGTATATGTGCATTCTATTTTCTTTTCATGATTTTCTGTGATTGTATGAAAAGATGCTAGGTAATGTGATTACCTAAATGATGGGATTGCATTAATTCGGATTAATGTAAACATAATAAACCTAAAACACATTGTGAGAACCAAATATAAGATATTGTGGTGTTATAGTCGAATTTTTTTCTTTTCACAGAGGTATTCGATTAGGAATATCCCGAACCTCTTTCTACGAGAAAAGAGCCTAGATCCCTTCATAGGGAGTGACCTTTTTGGCAAAAAATTGTGTTACTATAAATTTGCATATTGTATATCCGTAGTCTTTTGCTTTGCATCGAGATATTCAGTTAGGAATATTCTGCACCTCATTCTATGAGGTAAGAGGCCTGATCCCTTCACGGGGAATCCACACTTAAGTAATAGTCTACGTAACTATAAATTTGCAAAACCACTCGGTTCCTACGATAAGATCAAGTTCATTACGTTAAAGATTTTCTTCAAAACCAGTCGTAGCCCTCTGTCATTTCAGAAAGTTGAGTACTTAGTATTCGTGCTGTGTTTGTCGACCTTTACCGAGGCGTAGTGTATGGTAGCTAAGTGATGTCTTCTTGCATGCATACGATGCGATCGGTAAGAACAGTCGTACGACTTTGTTGACCTTTGCCAAGGGTCATACGGGTGGATTTAATTTGATCAAAAAATGACGGGTTGAACTTAACTTGCGACTTATGATTTGTTGACCATTGCCAAGGTCATAAGCCGTTTAGGTTAAAAACCGATATCGGGAGTTTCAAGTGTTGAAACTTGCAATGAGATTGCATACCTTCTATGGAGTGGGGTGACTTGTTGACCTCTGTCAAGGTTATTACGCAATGATAGTTTGGATCATGATTCATACTGTAAGTAATAGTTACTCTCGGGATATGATCCCGGCTAATTCTCCTTTTAGGGTTTGAAGGAGGATTTGACAGAATAGTGGGAGCCATCATGATTAGATAAATATACCAATTTAATTTAGGTTAGAGTGCGCGACGAGTGTTTCTTTTCTCTCTCTATGGAAGTGATCTAAAATTGACCTTAAACTAAAAACTCGTAAACCTAGTTAACCGAACCTTTTTACAATCAACGGTATTAGAATGTCATGATTGCCCTATTTCACGACATAGTCGCATATATGCTTACCCCTTCTATTTCCCATTTTTCTTCCTTCAGAACACTCTGTATCCGATATAGAGATCCATATTTCTTGAAAGGCCATCGTATAGTTAGATACAAACTCGAAAAAATTATTTAGTCGAGGATGGCCGCAGGTTTTGGAGAAAGTGAATTGTATATGATACAATTCATTTGTCTCTCCTCTTCACCATATCTCAAGTTTGAGAGCTTCTTAAATAAGAAGAATATACCAGTTATGCTTGCTGGATAGTTTTCTTCCAATCTCGATGCGGGAGTTGAAAGGAAGGGTAAGAAGAAAACCAACTAGCGTAAGTTAGGTATACACAAGGTAAGAAAGAGAGACAACAATAGCGGACGAAATGAGTGGAAAGGAAAATGCAACTACTGTTTGTTCTCTGATAAAAAAAACTGAATAATAAATAAAAAGCAACGAGAAAACCCCCCAAATGGAGCATCACGTGCCCACACGTGATAGGCACCGCGCTTAACAAAATAAGCCGAAACTGAGCCTCACGTGCAGATACGTGACCCCTATATACAAAGTATATGAGCACTTATCTAAAACAAACAATTGGCCAGAGAAAAAAAAACCACATGCTAGAATTAAATTCTAATTAAAAGGGATCAAAAGCCTTATTGGGAAAATATTTCTTTGGATCTTTCTAAACAAGAAATATTACGCTCTGTAAAACAGAGCGCCATTGGATTAAAGATCCAAAGGTGATTAAAAATCACAAATCTACAGAAAAATTCTGTGCAAGGAAATATCTTCCTAAACTTATTAAGAACAAAAAAAAATATCTTCTGTAAAATAGAAGTCCTTGGATTATAAATCTAACGGTGAATAAAATTCACCGAATGATCTAAAAGATCATGTTGGTTGATCAAAATCTCTCAATGAGAGATTTTCTAAACAAATTGATTCTTTTCTTTCTCCTATAAATAGGAGCCAAGAAACAGGAAGGAAAAGAGACAGAGAGAAAAAACCCCTTCGTAAGCCAAAAGAAAAGAGAATTTAATTCTCCAGAGAGAAGAAGATTTCCAAAAAGAAACCCTAGGTAAGGAAAGGAACCAAAGACAGAACCTTTTTACCTCTTCTTCACCTTCATAAGAGTTTAACTCTTCTAACAAGAACTTAGTTTTTCCTCTGGTTGAAGATCTGCAGAAGCAGATCTCCTCACAAGTTGAGAATTTAATTCTCATCGGGGAGATCTGTTATGCAGATTCAAAACTTAGGGGGAGAATTGAGTCCAAAGAATTTAATTATTACAACAGAGCATATAGGAATTTAATTTCTCTAAATAAACTTAGGGTTTAACCCTATAACAGAATTTAATTCTTATTAAGTAAAGAGCTTGAAAACTTAAGGTCCCCGTGCACGTAAAAGGAGATTAGCATCAAAACATGATAATTGCAGATCACGTGACCCTACGTGACCCCTTAATAGTGCTTAGAACTTTTCAAAAGAGAATAAAACAAAGGTAGCTTTCACTCTTTGGGAACGCCTCATGTGATCCCACATGACCCAATAGTGCTCAGCTCTCAGAAAAGAAAAAGGGAACAAATCCAAAGAAGATGTGTCAAGTCTCAGGCGCCTCACGTGACCCTACGTGAGCGCCTCAGACTTTCAGTGTTTAACACTACTTCAAGCGGCTCACGTGAGCGCTTCAAATCTTCAGCGCTTAAAAGGAGATTAGCATCCAAAGATGATAATTGCAGATCGTGTACTCCCACGTGACCCCTGAACAAACCTATGTAAAAAAAAGAGAATAAAAAAGGCAGCTTTCAGTCTTTAGGGCGCCTCATGTGACCCCTTAATAGTGCTTAGCACTTTTCAAAAGAGAATAAAACAAAGGCGGCTTTCATTCTTTGGGAACGCCTCACGTGATCCTACGTGACCCAATAGTGCTCAGCTCTCAGAAAAGAAAAAGGGAACAAATCCAGAGAAGTTGTACCAAAACTTAGGCGCCTCACGTGACCCCACATGAGCGCCTCAGACTTTCAGTGTTTAACACTACTTCAAGCGCTTCACGTGACCCCACGTGAGCGCTTCAAATCTTCAGTGCTTAAACAATACTTTACGGCCTCACGTGGGAGCACGTGAGCGCTGAACATACTCTAGTGTTTAACACTATAATGAGGCTAATCTTAGCCCAAATCAGCTAGGTCTGCTAAAGCCAAAATCCCTTTTGACCGAGCCCACATTATACTCAGGTCTTCCAAAATTAGTCATATCAGATGGCATTCAAAATAATGTTCATCCCATTCCCTCTCAATCTGACATTTGGTTCAAGGGTACATCTCTTCACACCTCTGATACATGTCGTTGTAATTCTTCAACGTCTTCAGAGAGGTGGTGGGTCCCGACGACCAATAACTATCTTGTGCATTTCCAAACCCATGGTTACATCTAAACTATGGACCGTAATATCCTTAAACTAACTCTGGACCATAACGTCCTTAAACTAATAATGGAGCATAATGTCCTTAAACTAACTCCGGACCGTAACGTCCCTAAATTAAGATCTATAGACTATGATGTCCTTAAACTCCATGGACTATGATGTCCTTAAACTCCATGGACTATGATGTCCTTAAACCCAATAGACCGTAACGTCCCTAAACTAAAACGATAAGGCCCAAATGCTCTTTCGTTAGATCTAAATGATCCTCAAATCATGTTGAGTAGATCTTAGTTTAAGATTAGACTAACGTGTCCTCAACAAACGTTTAAGTTGATCTTAATCTAAAACAAAATTAACGATCCTTAAACCAACCCAAACCCAAATCTAAGAAAATACGGATTTGGACTAATCCACGCCCTACGGGCGATAACATAAATTAGTCTCCGTATACGATCCACGGGCAACCGAAAATAAAAAAAACACACACGACACGAAGTGACCATCTGGAGAAGGTGAAAGTGGTTATCGCTATGCGGTAGCGTAATTAACTGCAGGGGCTTGCGCCTGCAGGGAAGAGCGTCCCCGCAATCAAAAACTCCTCGTACACGAGGGGGAATCTGACGAAGTCTGCTATAACGGCCACATCTGTCTAAACCTCCAATACACGGTGCCATAAATTAACTTGGCATCTTCGGAGAGATGGACGGATAAAACCAAATAGCATCTTCCCCCAAAATTCAGGCCAGGACGTCCCAACATCCCGGTTGCGTCTTTCGACGGAGAACACTGTTATGACCCTAGACAATGAAAGAAGCATTACTTAGAATACCTGGCTACCCCTTGAAACATTTTGATGTTTCTGAAAGTATGTCTTAGCACCACTACTAGGTTTCTAGAGGTATCAAGTATGCAATTTTAAAAAATCTAGTGGGCTAATCTATACTAACCTAGAATCGAACTAGAGAATTAAGGTTTATAAGAAAGTAAACAAGTTTTACACTAAGTGAATAGGGAATACAACCTTTGTAGACCGGTCCTTCACTTCAATAACTCCAAGTAGTAGTCCCTAAGCTCCAAGTAGTAGTCCCTAGAACTCTTCTTAGGCTCAACTTGGTGAAAGGAACAATCTTACTTCGTCGTCTTCGAGATCGAAGATGATCCATCCTGAAATTACTCTAACTCAAGCTACCTCTGCACTAATGAAAGAACTAGTGAAGTAAACAACCTAATCTAATGGGCTAGATGAGATTAGGTTGATGAAGTAGGAATGCTGCTCACTTTAGAAAATCACTTTTTCTTTTTGTTTCTTCAACTAAAGAAAATCTAGAAAGGAAGATGATGAACTGGGGTGAGCAAAAATATCAAGTGATATAATGAGAGAATTAACCATGGGCTAAAGATAATGGTTGCGTTATAAAATATCTAGAGTAAAACAAAATTAATGGAATGAGTCATGGCTTCTACATGCTTCCACAAGCATCTAAGCCATGCTCATTTCCACCTCATTTTGATTTTCCTCTAAATAAATTATTACCCTAACTATCTTTATTCTTGGTGTAAGTCTTATACACCCATGTCCAATGTATCATCCACTATGACAGAATTTATAAATACATAATTAATATATATCACATATATATTAAATGTATTTCAAAGAGAAGAAAATCTTTAGTGAGTACAATATTAGTTAATATATATTAATATATCAAATATAAAAATATATATCAAATTATTAAATCAACACTTGATTCAATAATCCGATCATATCATATATAACCGACTAATATCAATTATATGTATATCACATTATCGAATCAACACTTAATTCAACAATCTGGTTATATCACATATAACCTTACCGATATCAAATATCGCGAGATTAGAATACGGTATCACATACTCGTATTTAATCAAGCTCCCGCACATATCACCATGTGTGCCCTACTTCGTTTCGCTTGAGCTAAGAAACCACTGTGTGGGACTCTAAACACTCGTCAATACGCCAGCAGTAGGTAATGATCACATCAGTCACCTACAAGCCGTCAGCGGTACTAGCTGGACGTAACGGCAACCCAGGTATTGAGCGAATAAAAGATCAACAAGCAAGCTTGTCCAAACTCCCCGCAAAGCCTATAAGCAACACTTACCGTACAGTCCGGTCTCTTCGTCTGATATGTCGCATATCAAGTCTAGGGGTAGAATCGTCAGACCCCAGTAACTTGATAAGTCATGCCGATGTGTGGCCTATAACCGTTCGAGAAACTACTGATAACACTTACTAGTTAATCTCATCATCCCTGGCCAGAGACTTGCTGTTATAGCGAATCGAGTATAGCGCAACATCAAATTCCTATATCGGGAGAGACGAAACCCCTCCTATCGCTCATCGCCTCCATTTGCCTCGGGACTATACCCAAAATCCACCTGTTTGCATGACTCCTTTGATCCATGGTAGGGAAGAAATCAAAGCACAGTGAGAACCACACAAGACTCTATGACGATCTTGGGTTTACAGAATAACATGTACAAGTGTCACCAGAGAACTGCTATCTGACGATAGGTATAGTACCATCTAGGAGTTCTCGGTGAGTCCTGTTCGGTGTACCCTGTTCAGTTGATAAAACTGCACATTTGTATTACATTTTTCCTACCATTTTCTTATTAAAAAAGGACTTTATTATAATATATTATATATATGAGGGTTTATGTGTGAAAACACCATTTTCCATGTATTAATATATTTTAATTAGCATTTGGTAGAAAAATGTATGCAAATAAATTCATTGACCAAATCCTAGTAGAACTAAGTCTACTAAATATTATTTAAAGATTATTGTGCAGAATTTTCCAAGTTGTTATGCAGAATTTATCAAACAAATCAAGTTGTTGAAGAAATCTTGCCAAATTAAGAAGCAAAACTTGGAGACCAAGTCTGGAAGCAACCGAGAGAAGATTTCTGAATTCTAAAGGTGCCTTGGATTGCCAAATGTCACAATCAGAGAGCCCAGGAAAATTGATGAAGAGATCCTCACCATTGGACGCGGATCCGCGGCCATACCCCCTCTTTGGCCGCGGATCCGCCGCAATAATAGGGAGTTGGAAGGAAAGATTTTTGGAGATCAATCATTGCTAAATTTTAGCAAGTTTTCAACAATAAGATTCTGGCTTTGCACTATAAAAGGGCACCGAGAGCCTCTTGAAAAAATCATCAAGCCGACGCGATCACGAAGTCCCAGACAGCTCACGCATCCAGGCTGATCATCAACGGTTCATCTACCTCCTTGGAAGAGATCGAGAAGCAACTAGTTTTGTAATCATTTTCTAAGGAATAAAGTGTAGATTGTTCAAATTGATTAATAAAGGTAGTTATTTTATTTTACATTATGTTTTCCCTTTCTGTCTTTTCATCTTCTTCTCCCAACATGCGCGAGTAATTCTCCGTTTGTTAGGGTTCGTAGGATTAGGGTAGGCTAATGGACGATGAAAATAATTAAACCCTTTTTAAGTCCTATAAAGTTTAGGAACTTTATCAAAAGAATCATTAACATCCTAATCGGGCGCGCTAGCAATTCTTTGCCAGTTCCGACCGCGATTAGAGATTAGATAAATGATTGTTTTGGTAAAGGCTAGATATAAACGGAGTTCCGTGTCGAGATAAGGGTTACGAGTGGGATTCCTTTTCCCTCCAGAAACCCTAATCTACACGCATCATCGTCGTTCTAGTTCTAAATCTATTAATGGATAAAAGGGTAACTTTTAATTAATCGTCCATAACTACTAAATCCTAACGAACCCTACAAGCCTTCTTATTATATTATCTAAGTCTCTAAAATAATCTAGATCTATATTTTACATTCTTGTTTAACGTAGATCTAGAAACCATTCTATAAAATTCTTTATCCCTCCTCTCTTTCTCAACACATCTAAAGTAAGAATAAAAGGTTCAACGTTTCCCTGAGGACGACCCGTACTCACCTTGGTCTAGCTACACGCGACACCGTTCTGATTGCGGTTAACTACTACAAACACACTCTTTCGAGACAATCAAATGGCGCCGTTGCTGGGGATACGTGCGTAATTTTTTATTCTTACTATTTGTGTTGAATTCTTAGACGATTCATATCATTATTAAAATAAAACTGCAAATTGCATATTTAACGATTTGTGTGTGAATTTTGCCAGGAAATCTGGAGTCACGAACTTGAGGAAACAGGAGATCTAGGGTTACGAACTTCTCTGGTATCTTTCTTAACTCCTTCTCTCTCCTCTCAAATCCAATAAAATCTATCTTCTGCAGGATTCTTTGCAAAATCGCGCCGCTCAAAAAATCTTTTTGCAAAAGTTTTGTGATTGGTTTTGTTTTGCATATTTTAATACGGACTTTAAGGGGCAAAGACCAAATCAAGATTAGGTGGGGATTTCATCACCCTTTCTAAGCCCCACAAATCACAAACCGAACATCTGCATCAACCCTACAATAATTTAAAAAATATCTAGACCAGACTCTAAGGACTGTCGCGCTCAATAAGGACAGAGGAAGGTCGTGGGTAATCTATCGTTTATCCGCATTACTTTTATAGTTCCTAGACAAGTGTGACAAAGGCTAGTGGTTTTTAATTAGGCCCACGACGTGGTTCCTTCCCACTTACCTGGCACTTACCTGGCTACAAGGATAGTACGGAGGCGGTAGAGGATTGATCCTGCGGCTTGTCCTTTGGAAGTCTAGGAGCGGTCTAGAGACTGACCTAGGTAACCTTAGTTCTAGGGTTGCTTGTGCATCTTAGGGGTGATTTGTCTTGAGTCCCGCTCTTTCAAAAACAAGCCAATTTTAAAATCACACACACGCTGCCACTTGCACTAAACCCGTTTAGTGCATGCTCGGCTGGACACGGGATCCTAGTGCCCGTCTTGTCCGCGTTCCTGCTATCGACGCCGAAGTCGGTACTTCTTCATCTTCTTTTCCCCCACCACACACCACAACGACCAAGATGGACGGCACTCCATCAGATTATAACACCACGCTGCCACCGCCCGAAGGTGCGCGGAATCCACCGCGCATCTCTCTCCAAGAGAGATGCTATCCTATCCGTGGTCCTCTTCACACTTGTCTATCTCTTCCACCACCTAACGGGGATAATTTCGAAATTAAACCCCACTACATCAATCTGCTGCCTAAATTTCACGGGCTTGAGTCGGAAGACGCGTACGTTTTTATCACCAAATTCGAAAACGTATGCGCAATGATGGGTACTTCACAATTGACCTTAGATGCTATGCGCTTACGTCTTCTCCCATTCACACTGTGCGACTTGGCAGAAAAATGGCTTTATAATACTGCCGCACACTCTATCGCTAATTGGGATGAATTCGTCGTAGCATTTCTTAAGAAGTTTTACCCAAATCATAAGACTGCACATGTTAGGAGCGAGATCAACCAGTTCACCCAGCTTCCCAATGAACCATTTTGGAAGTGCTTTGAACGTTTCAAAGATTTGCTTGTCCAATGCCCCCATCACGGAATACAAAGATGGGATTTATGTCGGATTATATATGAGGGCATTAATCCAGCGACAAAGCAGATGCTTGAAACAATGTGTCAATGCAATTTCATGTCTAAAGATGACGGTGAAGCATGGAAATATCTGGAAGACCTTGCTGAACACACGTTGCAGTGGGAAAGCGTAAGACCACCTTCAACTAAGGGAGGTATTCACCAGCTCGATGTTTCTATCGCAGTGAAAGCCGAAATGGCAGCGATACAGAAGAAACTCGATGCTATTGAAAACAACTTCTCAATATTCTCCCTAAATCAGGTCACGCTTCCTAAGACTGTCTGTGGTTGCTGTTCGGATCCTTCACACTTAACGGAAGAATGTCCTATGAATGCATCGTTTCAAGCTAATGCTGCTTTTCAGTAGCGACCTAGAAATGATCCTTATTCTTCCATATATAATCAAGGATGGAGGAATCATCCTAACTTTTCTTGGAATCAAAACCAACAAAGTAATTATCAAAGACCTCCTCCACAGCAACCACAACCACAGAATCAGCCCCCCTTTCAGTCATAAAATTTCCAAAATCCGGCCAACATTTCTACACCACAAGTGGCCGGTACTGACAACTCACTTGCACAAACTTTGGATATGTTCATGAAACAATCCATGCAAAATTCGGCTGAGATAAGGTCTTCTATTGATACCCTAACGAAAAACTCCTCCTCCCATGGTGAGAGTATTAAATCAATAGAAAACCAAATCGCACAGTTAAACGCCGCAATGAGTGCGAGAGAGAAAGGGAAACTCCCATCTCAACCCCTACCGAATCCTGGCCATTCACAAAGTCATAATGTGAATGCCATTACTACGTTGAGATCGGGGAGAGTGCTGAATAACCAAGTGGGTGAGCAATTTGATGATAGTGACACATTTGATACCCCTTCTTCTTCTTCTTCTTCCCCTAATTCGTCTAGTCCCCCACCTTCATCCGAGCCTATTCTCCGTTTTCCCCAAGGCTCGAACCCTTCGCCCATTCCGCCAAATCTATCTAAGTCGATTCCCACTCCAGTTTTGGGATCGAATCCGTCCCCACAGTCTTCTCCACAAACGTTGGACCCAAAACTTATTGATCAAGCACCTTATCCAAACAGGTTAAGGGGCAACAGACCAAGTCCACAAATGGAGAAGATTGTGGAAATTTTTAAGAAAGTTAACATAAACATTCCTCTCCTAGATGCTATTCAACAAGTTCCGTCATATGCGAAAATCCTAAAGGACTTGTGCACCAGGAAGAGAAAAGTTCAAGTACCTAAAAAAGTTTTCCTTGCGAGTAATGTGAGCACTGCTTTTACACAACAACTACCCAAGAAACGAAAGGACCCCGGAAGTCCTACAATTTCAATTTCTATTGGGGGTAAAAATATTAATCGTGCTCTACTCGATCTAGGTGCTAGTGTTAACTTGTTTCCGTATTATGTTTATGAGCAATTAGGGATCGGAGAGTTAAAGCCGGCGCATTGCACTCTTCAGATGGCCGATCGATCTATCATCCAACCTAGGGGTGAGCTAGAGGATGTGTTAATCAAAGTCGGGGAATTCATATTTCCTGTGGACTTTATCGTTATTGATACACAGCCTGTGGCAAACCCACGCAATCAAATCCCAGTGATACTCGGTCGACCCTTTTTGGCCACTTCCAACGCGGTAATCAATTGTAGAAACGACTCTATGACCCTATCCTTTGGGAAGAAGTCAATTGAGCTTAACATTTACAAGTTGGGAAGTGAACCCTCCAAACCCTATGCTCATGTGTGTTCTGTTGAATTAATGAATGTCGACAACAACGAATTTGATCAACCTCATGATACAGACTCTTTTCATATGTTGTTGTTTGACCCAACCATTCACTCTTCCACCGAGTTGTCCGGGTCAACATCTAATGAGGAACCTTATATTGAGTCTGACGATCTCCCCATTTTTTCTGATGACATTATTTTTCGGGGTATCGATGAAAGCTTTGAGGAAATTTTCGCTCTCACATTTTTATAAGACACGGGTGTTGAGATGAATCAACTCCAAGATGAAGAAATTGGACCTCCACCCCCTCTTTTGGACAATCATGATAATGCGAGTAATCCATCATTACTATCACTGTGTCGTCTCTCCAAATTGAGACGCAATCTTTTTCCATTACACCTCTTGTCACCTCCCCACTTCTTCACGTCCATAGGTGACATGTTCTTCTACCAACCTTGGTGCTTCATCGATAAAATTTTTGAATGGTTGGTGTTGACTTTTGGTCTTTGTAAGGCTTTACTTTGACCAATAATCTTGACCCCCTCGTGTGATTTAAAAAAAAAGATTAAAATTGTTTAACTCATGTTTGGGGGGAATATTTTGGCTCTTGAAAGAAAATGATTTTTACAAAATTATGAGCCTAAAATAAGTTTGGGGGAGGATTTTCACTTTCATATATTCTTGCCCCCATTAATAATTTCCTCCCAAGTCTACAGGTTTTTGAGCTTAACGGATAACATCAGTGAGGACACTGCTGTAAACAGGTTTGGGGGAGGTTTGTGCTTATTTACACATCAATTTGCATCATATTTTGCATAAGCACAACTTTTAAAAAATATAGAAAAAAATAAAATTTTGATAACAAAAGAGTAGAAAGTGAAAAATTACATCCAAAAGATAGGAATAGTTTAAGAAAACCAAGAAAATTAGAAGTTTTCTTAAACGAACTAGTAATAAGTAGTTATGAGCTGTTGTCCCAAGGGTTAGTAAGATGAAGGAAGTCACTAATCTGAGGATAAAAATAAGTCTGAAAAATAGTTTCTATTCTGGAAGCCAAACATTTGAATGTTGATACCCTACTATATGCACTTACATACGTCTTGAAACTCGGGATAGTAGAGGATACCTTGAAATGCTCTTGTCTTAAAGCCAAAGTATGAAGGAAGTGAAAAAAATGAAGGAAATATAAAAATGGTGAAAAGAAAAAAAAATGAACACTGGTTTTTGTATCGCCAAGGCAGCAATAAAAAAATATAGCGAGGGTGGCTCTTCACCTAGTGCCCTAAGGCCAACTGGTCTGGGAGTCACTGCTAAGCCTTAGGTGGTGCAAGACGAGGAAAATATTATCACCTAATCAGTAAGCACATAAGTAATCGGTCGGTTAGTACCTCAAGAAGTATTAACGGTCGCATGAAAATGTGTGAGCAAATCTTAATATTCATCAAATTAAAAAGTACCAAGGTAGATGGACAAGAGTATCATAGCTTGAATTGAATTCTCCGAGTGTAGGGATGTTCTTTACACATACGTGGGGTTATATGATCAATGTTTGGATGAAAGGTAGGAATGAAGAATAAAGACGATGTTTTATTGAGGGATGATGTGATTTCTAACATTTTTTCATGACTATTAAGATAGGGCTCATGACAACTGAAAAACTAGTATAGTTGGAAACTCTTATTTTCAAAGTCTTTCTTTTATGGTTCTGATCTTTATATGTAAATTTCACCATCTCTCTTTTGTTATAGGATTTTGTGGGTGTAATCCGCTGAAAACCCTCAGGAGACAACACTCCTCCTACTAGGGACACCTAGAGGTTTAACGGCTTATTGCACGTGCTCAGTGCAATCGTGTCTGCCTACGAAAGTGTGCTTAGTTTTCTCCTTTCTTTTTCTCCTCTTAAATAAACTAGTTTGCTCGGGACGATCAAAGATAAGTTTGGGGGTATTTGTTCAGTTGATAAAACTGCACATTTGTATTACATTTTTCCTACCATTTTCATATTAAAAAGGACTTTATTATAATATATTATATATATGAGGGTTTATGTGTGAAAACACCATTTTCCATGTATTAATATATTTTAATTAGCATTTGGTAGAAAAATGTATGCAAATAAATTCATTGACCAAATCCTAGTAGAACTAAGTCTACTAAATATTATTTAAAGATTATTGTGCAGAATTTTCCAAGTTGTTATGCAGAATTTATCAAACAAATCAAGTTGTTGAAGAAATCTTGCCAAATTAAGAAGCAAAACTTGGAGACCAAGTCTGAAAGCAACCGAGAGAAGATTTCTGAATTCTAAAGGTGCCTTGGATTGCCAAATGTCACAATCAGAGAGCCCAGGAAAATTGATGAAGAGATCCTCACCATTGGCCGCGGATCCGCGGCCATACCCCCTCTTTGGCCGCGGATCCGCCGCAATAATAGGGAGTTGGAAGGCAAGATTTTTGGAGATCAATCATTGCTAAATTTTAGCAAGTTTTCAACAATAAGATTCTGGCTTTGCACTATAAAAGGGCACCGAGAGCCTCTTGGAAAAATCATCAAGCCGACGCGATCACGAAGTCCCAGACGGCTCATGCATCCAGGCTGATCATCAACGGTTCATCTACCTCCTTGGAAGAGATCGAGAAGCAACTAGTTTTGTAATCATTTTCTAAGGAATAAAGTGTAGATTGTTCAAATTGATTAATAAAGGTAGTTATTTTATTTTACATTATGTTTTCCCTTTCTGTCTTTTCATCTTCTTCTCCCAACATGCGCGAGTAATTCTCCGCTTGTTAGGGTTCGTAGGATTAGGGTAGGCTAATGGACGATGAAAATAATTAAGCCCTTTTTAAGTCCTATAAAGTTTAGGAACTTTATCAAAAGAATCATTAACATCCTAATCGGGCGCGCTAGCAATTCTTTGCTAGTTCCGACCGCGATTAGAGATTAGATTAATGATTGTTTTGGTAAAGGCTAGATATGAACGGAGTTCCGTGTCGAGATAAGGGTTACGAGTGGGATTCCTTTTCCCTCCAGAAACCCTAATCTACATGCATCATCGTCATTCTAGTTCTAAATCTATTAATGGATAAAAAGGGTAACTTTTAATTAATCGTCCATAACTACTAAATCCTAACGAACCCTACAAGCCTTCTTATTATATTATCTAAGTCTCTAAAATAATCTAGATCTATATTTTACATTCTTGTTTAACGTAGATCTAGAAACCATTCTATAAAATTCTTTATCCATCCTCTCTTTCTCAACACATCTAAAGTAAGAATAAAAGGTTCAACGTTTCCTTCAGGACGACCCGTACTCACCTCGGTCTAGCTACACGCGACACCGTTCTGATTGCGGTTAACTACTACAAACACACTTTTTCGAGACAATCATACCCATTCTTTAATGAGCACCTGTGTACAATCTTTGATGTCAAACACCAATGGTTATGGGATCAACCATCGCCCACTATAAGGGCAAGAAACGTACGACCTAGTCTACTCTGGAATATCGATGCCCTGTCTCGATACTCTCTTGACTAGGAACAGTTAAAGGATGCGCTTGTGGACTACACAAGTCCCAATAGTATGATCTGCATCATAGTCCTGGTAGTCAAGCTAACATCCTAAAGACTTTATTAACATGTATCAGAGAGACAGTTTAATAACACTAGTGTACATGTTAAGATAAAGAGCAACTAGATAGCATACAATCATGTCGAGCAAGAAAGTCCTCTATATATGTCCAAGCATTCACTATATCATACAATAATGGCCTCTCGGGTATACATATTCCTAACAATCTCCCACTTGCATTAAATCCAGTTGTTGTAGTATCTAATACCCAACATCCCAAAAAGTCTCTCAAATTGCGTCTGGGGGAGGGTCTTCGTGAGTGAATCCGCTGTGTTGTTTTTCGTGTCAACTCTCCTGACCTCGATCTCCCGTCAATCCACTATCTCCCGGATCAGGTGATACCGCCTAAGAATATTCCTGGATCGCTGATGGGACCGGGGATCCTTGGCCAAAGCCACAGCTCCATTGTTATCACAATACAAGGGTATTGGATTCTCAATAGATGGAACCTGTTCAACAATGAACTTCTTCATCCAGACAGCTTCTTTTGCAGCATCGTCGGCAGCGATGTATTCAGCCTCCATCATTGAGTCTGCCACGGTATCTCGCTTGGAACTCTTCCAACATACCATCCCTCCATTGAGGGTGAAGACAAAACCCGAGACCGACTTACTGTCGTCCTTATCACTCTTGAAGCTCGAATCGGTAAAGGACTCCACCTGGAGGTCTCCGTTACCATACACCAAGAACATATCTTAAGTCATTCTTAAGTACTTAAGAATGTTCTTCACTGCTGTCCAGTGCTTCTCCCCTGGATCTGATTGATACCTACTTACCACACTAAGTGCGTAAGCTACATCCGGTCTGGTACATAACATCACATACATGATTGACCCAACTGCAGAAGCATAGGGTATCCCTTGCATGCGAGCCCTCTCCAAATCAGTCTTGGGAGACATCTCTTCGGAGAGAGTGATTCCTGAGCAAGCGGGTAAATTACCATTCTTAGAATCTTCCATACTAAACCTCTTAAATATGGTGTCAATGTACCTGGATAGGAACAATCCTAACATCCCCTTAGTACTATCTCTATAGATCTTAATTCCCAGGATGTAAGAGGCATCACCTAGATCTTTCATGGAGAACTTTTGTGATAAGAAGAGCTTGACCGAGTGTAGCATAGGAATATCATTTCTTATCAAGAGTATGGCATCTACGTATAATACGAGTAAGACAACCTTACTCTCTACAACCTTCTTGTATATACAAGGTTCATCTACGTGTCTGATGAAGTCAAACTCTTTGACTGCCACATCAAAATAGATGTTCCAGCTCCGAGATGCCTGCTTTAATTCGTAGATTGATTTAAGCAGCTTGCATACTTTTCCGCTGCTCCCACTGTCTATGAAGCCCTCTGGCTGTGTCATATACACACTCTCTTTTAAATCGCCATTTAGAAAAGTGGTCTTGATGTCCATTTTCCAGATTTCGTAATCATGGTATGCAGCAATGGCAAGTAGGATCCTGATGGATTTAAGCATAGCCACTAGAGAAAAGGTTTTATCATAATCGACACCTGGTCATTTGATGAAAACTTTTAGCAACAAGTCTAGCTTTGAAGGTCTTAATCTTTCCATCTACACCAAGTTTCTTCTTAAAGATCCACTTGCTCCCAATGTGTTTTACCCCTTCAGGAGCAACATCCAAAGTCCATACTTTATTGGTGTATATGGATTCCATCTCAGATCGCATAGCATCCAGCCATTTCACAGAGTTTCCATTTGTGATGGCCTGCTCGAAACTAGTTGGGTCATCATCTACCATGATACAATCCCCACTTCCACCGTCTACGAGAAAACCGTAGTATCTCTCAGGTGGATGAGGAACCCTACTAGATCTGCGGAGTGGCTGAGGTTCGTCGGAGACTATCGAATCCTCCGGTTCTTCCAAATCATCAGTAGTAGTTTGTGTAACTGGAACTTCCAGTTCTACCCCATTACCACTAATTTCTTTCACAAGAAATTCCTTTTCTAAAAAGGTGGCATATTGAGAAACAAACACTTTTTGTTCCGCAGTGTGGTAGAAGATATATCCATGTAAATTCTTAAGATATCCCACAAAATTGCAAATAACTGATCGTGCCTCGAGTTTGTCCGAATTCTGTTTTAACGTAAGCCGGAAAACCCCATATCTAAACTCGTTTAAGATATGGTCTCTTTCTACTCCATATCTCATATGGTGTTTTAGGCACTGATTTAGATAGAACTTGATTCAATAGGTATGCAGCTGTCTCAAGTGCATAACCCCAAAAAGATATAGGTAACTCAGCAACACTCATCATAGAGCGCACCACATCTAATAGGGTGTGATTCCTTCGCTCCAATACTCCATTGTGATGTGGTGTATACGGAGGAGTAAGCTGAGAAAGAATCCCATTCTCCTTTAAATAGTCTCGGAATTCCGTGCTCAAGTATTCTCCTCCTCGATCTGATCGAAGGACTTTAATACTTTTACTCATCTGGTTCTCAACTTCGTACTTATATTCCTTGAATTTCTCAATAAGCTTCAGATTTGTGTTTCAACAGGAACACATGTACGAATCTTGAGAGATTATCGGTGAATGTAATAAACTACGAGAAACCATTCCTGGCATGCGTAGGCATAGGATCGCATACATCACTATGTATCAGTCCCAAGAGTTCAGTAGCTCTTTCTCTGTTTCCAGTAAACGGAGTTTTGGTCATCTTACCTTTGAGACATGACTCGCAAGTTTCATAAGATGTAAATTCAAACTGATTCAAATATTTATTTTTATGTAATTTAGCTAGTCTTGTCGCATTGATATGACCAAGTCTACAATACCACAAGAAGGATTCGTTCAATTCTGAACTTTTCTTCTTGTATGTGTTTTGTAAATTTAGAACTGTAGTTTGATTTAGAACGTAAATACCGTTATACAACGTACCAAACCCAATCAACACTTGATTTAAGAAAATGTTCATAACATTTTTCTCTAGTACAAAGTTATATCCTTCTTTATCTAATAAAGAAATTGATATTATATTGCACATCATTTTTTGGTACGAAATAACAGTTGTTCAGAATCAATGTATTACCATTTTGTAATACAATGTGATATTCGCCAACTGTTTTGGCTGCAACAATTGCACCATTCCCTACTACGAGAGACTTATCATCTTTTCCCAGTTCTCTACTTCTTCTTAATCCATGTAACATATTACAAACATGGGATCTTGATCCGGTATCCAATTTCCAGGACGTGGAGCATATTGAGAAACAGTTCTCGGTAACGAACACACCCGAAAAAGATGCATTATTATGCTCTTTCTTCGTTCGGGTTACATGGGAATCCTGATATTCCCCTATTCTTTACTCAGATTTATGACAATCATAAGATAGAGCGGAACCAACGTTCTCCGGCCTAGTATAATAAGCGGGTTCGGTCAATATATCCATGTTATTATCTTGATTAAGGCATGTCATGGTCGCAACCAGGAGGGAGAGAGAGAAGAAAACACTTTAGCGTGCGCTCTTGCAAGATTAGATTGGTTATTATCTTATCTAATCAGGATGACTCCCACTATTTTTTATCAAATCTTCCTTCAAATACTAAATGGTAAGATTAGCCGGGATTAATTACACCCTACAAGTTTGCCAATCGGTCAGCCAGGCAGGTATTGGTACTCCGAGGGAGTCTCCCCATGCTTTCGCATGGAACTAATTAAATAACCTCGTTTCCGCAGGGGCATAAATCCGTTAACACCTTTCTTAGACATCTACTGGATCAGCTAATTGTAAAAAGGAAAACTCTCCCAGGAGTAACACATACTCGCAGTGGGTATCGGGATCCAACTATCTCATTGAAGGTATGCAATCTCATTACAAATTTCAATACTTGAAATTCCCAATATCTATTTTAACCCCTGGCGACTTATGACCTTAACTATGGTCAACAAATCATAAGCGTTAGTCAAGTTCTACCCTTCATTTCTTGATTTAATTAAACCCACCCGCACGACCCTTAACTATGGTCAACAAGGTTGTACGGCTATCCTAATCCAATCGCATCATATGCGGCAGATAAGCACTAATCAGCTACCGCACACTACGCCTTGACTATGGTCAACAAACGCAGCACGAATACTAAATAGCACTTATCTGAAATGACGGAGGGCTACGACTGGTTTTGAATAAAACCTTTAACGTAATGAACTTGATATCTTTGTAGAATAAATTGATTTGAAAATGAGTGGTTTAAGCTCCGCTTTTAAAATCGAGTAGTTTTAAAAACAAACCGAGTGGGTTGTAGCATTTACTAGTTTTGCTAAAGAGGTCATTCCCGGTGACGGGATCTAGGCTTTTTCCTCTTCGAATGAGGTGCTGGATATTTATAAAAGGAATACCGCTATGCAAAGCAATAACTAGAGCTACCTTTTTGAAAATTTGATTCTACAATATCTTTAGGTTTCTTTTCTTTTCATTAATCTCATTAATGATTTCCTATCATTTATGTTTTATAAACATCACAGAAGAAACGAAAATAAACACACATATATGCCATCCGCATTCGCCACAGGGACCCGGGTCTTCACCGTAAGGTTACTTAACTTACGGCAGGGCGGGGTCAGGACTAGCGCGGATGCAAAACAAATATAGCGTCTACTAATATATCATATATATAGCAGCATTAGTCTCACGCACTTATATGATCACATCACAGAACTCAGGCATCAGAAACAAACATATGAAATATAGGATATACTAGGAGGTTCGTGTTTTAAATTAAGCCAGTAATGAAAAACACGGATTCCACGGTCGTGATGAATAGCTAAACCCACATCCCTAGAACCCTACGAGAGTGGCAAGTAACCTTACCAATTTCAGAGTTAGGAGACCCGGTCTCGACTCCTCGAGATGTTCTCCCATTGGACTTTAGAACCCGGTTACTTGTGCTCTCCACCTTGGGTCTATCCAAATACGGAAAAGTAAATAATATGCATCAATAGTGACATCATCCTCAACCCGGAATTGTCCCAATAAAAGAATATTACATACACTTTTTACATGAATGAAAATAGAAAAACTTTCATCTCACGTAAAAAAAACCCGTCTATTCAATCACAACGATCCAATATAACATATCACAAGCAATACATAGCATCACATGTCATCAACGTAAGTAAATATGCGTATCCCGAATGTCGTTGACATATAGCAACGAGATTCGGGATACACCACATATTACACTTACGGTCGTAGAAAAGAAATGAAAACTACAATAATTAGAATCCGCATCAAATCTTAGACATCATAAACCCATAATATCTCATATCTCAGATTTCATGCCCAACACAATAAATCTAGCATTTAAGTCTTAAATTGAAAACACTTTTTAATAGTCAGTCGGGTAATTCAACAAGATTACGAGATATAATGATCAAATGCTCGTGGGAAACTTTAATAGATTGCCGCACCCCCGAAACCGTCAACGAAGTGCACTTAGGCGGAACACCGCGGCTGCGAGCACCCGAATGGATGCTTTTGGCTACGATGTTCTCCTATAGTGACTTGGTCGACGCAATGGGGCATGGCTATCTAGTAGTGTTTCCTGGTGACTATTCGCGTACAATACGAGATTGTGACGGATTTTTGATCCAAATTGAAACTTCGTGGCAATCGATCAAAAGAGTCTAAAACGCGAGATTTACAAACAACAAACTAGTTTTCACAAAACTAATTAATATGGATTCCAAATATTGTATCACATATCATAATAATCTAGACGATATTAAACATTTCGATCGATATATCAAACACCCACAAATCACAGAGATCTCAACAACTTGAGCCTCACTAAAAATACCCAGAAAATGCAAAATATCACAATGGAGTAGCACAAGAAGAACGATCCCACAATCCCACAAAATTGCAGCGGAACCGCGGCCAAACAAGTGTTTAGGCCGCGGTTACGCAGCGCTTTGAGCGAATTGGGGCCTCGTACTTCTTGGGGCTCCAAAAAATACCCTGCACTATTTTCTGAATATTTTTAATTTGAAAAATATCAACTTTTGAAAAATGGACAGAAACTCAATAAAAAGCGGGTTTCGAAGTTCGATCGAACACTTTAACGTCATCTAGAAATTCCCTAATGCTCTAGCTTGGCTCTGATACCATGAAAGTATGTCTTAGCACCACTACTAAGTTTCTAGAGGCATCAAGTATGCAATTTTAAAAAATCTAGTGGGCTAAGCTATACTAACCCAGAATCGAACTTAAGAATTATGGTTTATAAGCAAGTAAACAAGTTTTACACGAAGTGAATAGAGAATACAACCTTTGTAGACCGGTCCTTCACTTCAATAGCTCCAAGTAGTAGTCCCTAAGCTCCAAGTAGTCCCTAGAACTCTTCTTAGGCTCCACTTGGTGAAAAGAACAAGCTTGCTTCGTCGTCTTCGAGGCCGAAGATGATCCACCTTGAAGTTACTCCAACTCAAGCTACCTCTTCACTAATGAAAGAACTAGTGAAGCAAACAACCTAATCTAATGGGCTAGATGAGATTAGCTTGATGAAGTAGGAATGTTGCTCACTTTAGAAATCATTTTCTCTTTTTCTTTTTTCAACTCAAGAACATCTAGAGAGGAAGATGATGAACTAGGGTAAGGAAAAAATCTCAAGTGATATAATGAGAGAATTAACCATGGGCTAAAAATAATGGTTGGGTTATAAAATATCAAGAGTAAAACAAAATTAGTGGAATGAGTCATGGCTTCTACATGCTTCCATAAGCATCTAAGCCATGCTCATTTCCACCTCATTTTGATTTTCCTCTAAATAAATTATTACCCTAATTATATTTATCCTTAGTGTAAGTCTCATACACCCATGTCCAATGTATCATCCACCATGACACAATTTATAAATACATATATTAATATACATATCACATATATATTAAATGTATTTCAAAGAGAAGAAAATCTTTAGTGAGCACAATATTAGTTAAAATATATTAATGTATCAAATATAAAAATATATATCAAACTATTAAATCAACACTTTATTCAATAATCCGGTCATATTATATATAACCGACTAATATCACTTATATGTATATCACATTATCGAATCAACACTTGATTCAACAATCTGGTTATATCACATATAACCTTACCGATATCAAATATCGCGAGATTAGAATATGGTATCACATACTCGTATTTAATCAAGCTCCCGCACATATCACCATGTGTGCCCTACTTCGTTTCGCTTGATCAAGGAAATCTCTGTGTGGGACTCTAAAGACTCGTCAATACGCCAGCAGTAGGTAATGATCACATCAGTCACCCACAAGTCGTCAGCGGTACTAGTTGGACGTAATGGCTACCCAGGTATTGAGCGAATAGAAGATCAACAAGCAAGCTCGTCCAAACTCCCCGCAAAGCCTATAAGCAACACTTACCGTATAGTCCGGTCTCTTCGTCTGATATGTCGCATATCAAGTCTAGGGGTGGAATCGTCAGACCCCAATAACATGCCGGTGTGTGGCCTATAACCGTTCGAGAAACTACTGATAACACTTACCAGTAAATCTCATCAGCCCTGGCCTGGGACTTGCTGTTATAACCAATCGAGTATAGCGCAACATCAACTCCCTATACCGGGAGAGACGAAACCCCTCTTATCGCTCATCGTCTCCATGTGACTCAGGACTCTACCCAAAATCCACCTGTTTGCACGACTCTTTTGAGCCGTGGTAGGGAGGAAATCAAAGCACAGTGGGAACCAAATAAGACTCTATGACGATCTCTGGTTTATATACTAACCTGTTCAAGTGTCACCAGAGAACTGCTATCTGACGATAGGTATAGTACTATATAGAAGTTCTCGGCGAGTCCTGTTCGGTGTATCCATTCTCTAATAAGCACCTGTGTACAATCTTTGATGTCAAACACCAATGGTTATGGGATCAACCATCGCCCCCTACAGGGGCAAAAAACGTACACACTAGTCTACTTTGGAATATCAATGCCCTGTCTCGATACTCCCTCGACTAGGAACAGTTAAAGGATGTGCATGTGGACTACCCAGGTCCCAGTAGTATGATCTACATCATAGTCCTGGTAGTCAAGCTAACATCCTAAGGGCTTTATCAACATATATCAGAGAGAAAGTATAACAGTACCAGTGTACATGTTAAGATAAAGAGCAACCAGATAGCATACTATCATGTCGAGCAAGAAAGTCCTCTATATATATGTCCAAGCATCTACTATATCATACAATAATAGCCTCTAGGGCATATGTATTCCTAAAAGTTTCATGTTTTCTATGTGATAGTAATCGAAAACTGTTTGCCATTTAATTCTGACTTCTGGGTATATAGATACCGGATTAACATCCCACATTTGTAAGTTGTTACAAATGCTAAGAAGGATTAGACGATTGGAAAGGTGTCTTCATCCTCAATGTCAGAATTCAGAGCAATTGTTGCAATTGGGGAAATCACCTGGTTTTGTCTATCAAAAAACTTTTGGTTTTGAATATCTGTTATTATACACCAACTTTTAAAAACCGATATATCTGTTTCTTTATTTGATAAAGTGGGATATAAATTTTCAAAAATTATGTTATGAACATTTTCCTTTATCATTTTGATGATTGGGTAAGGTGCATTGAATAACGGGATCTACATTCTTAACCAAAATACACTTTTCAAATTACAACACATAGAGTATGAGTTAACGAACTCATAAGACTTATACATAAGGATGTATGTTGTCCGGTGTCCACCTGGAAAAGGGGATGGTACTCATACTTCGTTTCATTTTCCTATGAGTTCTCTGATTTTATACATGCATTCTTGTTGAAATACAAAATCCAAAATTTTTGAGAAGTTCATAAGATATAAGAATAAAGTAGAGAACCAAATATTAGAAGTATCAAGATTCTTTGATGTGTTCGAAGATGTGGATACTTATGCTAGGTATTCCGTGGTTTAATAATCGAGAATTTGATTCTCTCTTAGATTACTCATCCGTGGGTGCGCTCCTTGATTAGTAATGCTGAATTGCTTTTTTCATTGAGGGGATGCATTAGAAATAGATGCATATCGATTGATACCGGTTCCACCTTAATCAGTGCTTCAAGTTCTATATGTGATATAGAATGGGTTATCATCTTAAGATTGTTAAGATGTTGAGTTTTCTGGCTTATGCTTAAAACCAGAATTCGGATAACCTCAAGACACGTTTCAGTAATGGCAGTTTGTGGGTTATCCCGGGTATTGATGAGGGATTAACTTTCTACTATTTTCCGAATCAAAAGTTGTTTTTTTCTCAACATGCCACCTTTTTAGAAAAGGAATTTCTTGCAAAAGAAATTAGTGGGAGTATGGTAGAACCGGAAATGATTCCAGAACTACAAATAGTTACTGAAGATTTAAGTAGAACCTGGAGATTCAATTGACCCTGAAAAATCTTAGCCTACTCCACAGATTTGGTAGGTGAGCTCAGCCACCTGAGAGGTACTAAGGTTTCCTCGTTGACAGTGAGAAGGAGGCTACATCATATGATGATGACCCTACTATATCAGCAGGCCATGGGAAGTGGCGGCTTCCAACTGATGGCTGGATGCCGAGCTATCTTAGTTGGATTCCATGCACTGCAACAAAGTATGGATTTTGTTGGGTGCTCCTGAAGGGGTAAAACCCATTAGGAGCAAGTAGATCTTGCGAGATCAGTGCAAATGGAAAGGTACTGACCTAAAAAGGCTAGACTTGTAGTAAAAGGTTTTCATCAAATACCCGTTGTGGATTGTAATGAAACTATTACTTCAATATCTGTACTGAAGTCCATACAGATAAAACTTGTCATTGTTGTCTTTCATGACTATGATATCTGGCATGTGAATGACTATAACGTTTTTCTAAATTGGATTTAGAAGTGTATATGTACATGGCTCTGCCAGAGGGTTATCTTCATCAGTTGGAGCAGCGGTAAGCGTGCAAGTTGCTTAAGTCCATCTTTAGAATAAAGCAGGCATAACGGAGAAGGATCATATGTTTTGATGATACGGTCAAAGCGTTTTACTTCATCAAAATGAGAGATGAACCAGGTATTTATAAGAAAGTAGTCGGGAGTGTTGTCAGATTCGTCATATGGTATGTGGATGACATACTCATGATAGGAAGTGGTGTTCCTATGCTGAAATCGGTAAAACAGTGGTGATCACACGTGTTTCTCCATATAGGATATGGATATCAGTCTAATCCTGGAGAAATACGGGGTAGCAGTGAAGAGCATTTGATGTTCTTGGTATATGGTAATAGCAGCCTTCTAAAGGAGGTAGTTACTGATTCTAGCTTCCCAGGTAACATTGGAGACAGAGCATGAGTTATAAATTTACCCTCTTTTGAGGAGCAGTATATTGGAAATAGTTCCAAGTGTGATACTGAGGTAGTTGTGGCACTAGATGCTAATTATGAATCGCCAAAAGATACCGTCTGAGAATTCGCTGGATATAATTGTTCATTTATTAACATGATCCCATCATTAGTCCAGGCAAATACTAAAGCATGTATCGTTTTGTTCGGGAGATATTTTATCTCCACGAAGTTCGGATTCAGGGAGAAACAGAGAGATGCGCTATGCTGGGTTCACTCATTGAGGCTAGTTCTCGAACACAGTTTGCAAAACTGTTAGTATAGAAGTTGGGTATGAGATACTGCAATAATTGGCCTTATGTGGAAGTGAGAGATTGTTGGATATAGGTTCCCTCAAGGCAATTATTGTAATTGAAGGAGGACCTATACGAAAGAACAATCTTACTTGAGATGATAGTATGCTATCCGGTTTGTCTTTATCTTTCATATGAATACGTTTTACTAGTTATCACGTATCTCTAAAACATGAGATAAATCCATTAGGATTTTTCTTGACTACCAGAATGATGATGGAGATCATACTAGTGGGGCCTGGGTAGTCGATAAACACATCCTTAAATGTCCCTAGTCATAGGAGTATCAAGACTGGGTATCGGTACTCCAGTTTAAACTAGTGTGTACGTTTCCTAACCCGGTTGGAGGGCGCTAGCTGGTCCCATAGCTATTGGTGTTTGACATTGAGAATTGTATACAGGTGTTCATTAGATGAGTTACACTGAATGGACTCACCGAGAACTCCTAGTTGGTTATATACCAATGTCAGATAGTAGTTCTCTGGTGACATGAGTACATGGTAGTCCTTAGGACCTGAGATCGCCATAGTGTCTCATATGTGTTCCCATTATACTTAGACTTCTACCCTACCATGACTCAAAGGAGTCATGCAAACAGGTTTTTGTTGGGTATAGTCCCGAAAAAAGTGGAGCTAGTTAGCGATTGAGGGGATTCGTCTCTCCCGGTATAGGGAGTTGATGTCGTGCTGTGCAGGACATAACTACAACTATAAGTCGGTGGCCACCGTACTAGAGATAAACTGATAAGTGTTATCATTTGTATCTCCGGATGGTTATGAGTCCTCTGTCGCAGGACTTATCGAGTTATTAGGGTCTGACAGATTCCAAACCCTAGACCCGATATACGATACTCTTAGACGAAGAGACCGGACTGTACAGTGACTGTCATTTATAGACTTTGTTGGGTCCGGATGAGTTTTCTCGTCGACCTGCTTTTATCTTACTTATACCTGGGCAGCCGTTACGTATAGCTAGTGCCACTGACGTACTTGTGGGTTATCCCGTCAGGGGATTGGATCTAAAAGTGTTTCGGATTCAATCAGATATGATCCTATATAACCTACTGCCAGCGTATTGATATGTCTTTAGAGTCCCGCAACGAAAGTGTTAGCCCGGAAAAAATGTTGATATGACGTGCGTATTGGATACGTGCGGGAGTTTGATTAAATGTATGATTTAATCGAATGTCCGAAATATACTAGCCGGTTTAAAAACCGGAATATTAAATCAAGTGTTGACTTAATGACCGTATTTTGATATGGTTTCTAGTATTGTGTATTGGATACACACTCTCTCTGTATATGTATCAGTATGCGGCTGATATATTGTTGCGTATGTGATACGTAATATGGAAATGTATTTTATACATATTTTCTTCTCTTTATAAATATGTGTGTGTGTATAAAATAAAGAGAAATGATTTATGTTAAGAATAAACATAAAGAGTAATGAAAAGAAATGAAATGAAATGAAAATAAAAGAAAAGAAAAGAAATGAAAAGAAGTGTGTACTTCTTCTTAAATCTTCTATCTTTTTCTTTGTTTTATTCATTCTTCTATTCTATTCTTCTCTTTACTTTTTATGTTAATTCCTTTAATATAATTTTCCATGCCTCATCTTCTTCATATTCTTCCTTCTCTCTTGAAAAATGGTGGAGGATAGATATGAGGTTAGAATAGAAAAAGAGAGTATTTTTTCTTGATCACATAACCTCGCACATTAACCTAGCTAGTTCAATGTATGAGTTTCTTCACTTGAGATGTGAAGATGGAGCTTTGGCTTTAAGGCTTTCACGCGGATCATTTACGGCGAGGCGGTCGGCATCCTAGACTCTCCGTGAGCTCGTTAGGTCTAGCCAGAGTTCAAGTTCTCCATTAGAGCATATAAAGAAGCTACAAAGATTGTAGCACCCCTCTTTTGCTCTCTTTAGTTTATGGTGTGTTGCAATTATTAAGTAAATGAATGATCTTGTTGTTGTATTTGGTGCTAAGTCTTGTAAAATTTTGATTTTACATTTCCCCGCGGTCCGCAAGCATTGCGACCCTAGCACCGAAATCTATCACATCTTCTTCCAAGATGCAATCATCTCGATCCCCATTTATGAGAAAACTGTAGTATCTCTTGGACGGATGAGAAATTCTACTAGATCTACGAAGTGGCTGAGGTTCATCCTAGGGTAATTGAATCCTGTTGTTCTGCCGAATCCTCGGTTACATTTTGTGGATCCGATATTTCATCAAGTTCAATCGTGCTCCCACTTATTTCTTTTGCAAGAAATTGCCATTCTAAAAATTTGGCATGTTGAGAAACAAACACTTTTTGTTTCTCGGTGTGATAGAACAGATATCCATAACCATTCTTTGGATATCTCACAAATTTACAGAGAACTGATTGTGCCTCAAGTTTGTCCGGATTATGTTTTTTAACATAAGCTAGACAATCTCATATCTTAAATCTTTTAAGATATGGTTTCTTACCGTTCCATATTTCAAATGGTGTTTTAGGCACAGATTTGGATGGAACATCATTCGATAGAAATGCTGCTATTTGAAGCGCATGTCCCCAAAATAATAAATGTAACTCAGCGTTACTCATTATGGTGCGAACCATATGCAAAAGGGTGCGATTCCTACGCTCCGACACACCGTTGTGCTGTGGTGTATACGGAGGAGTAAGCTGAGAGAGAATACCATTCTTTTTTAAGTAGTTGAGGAATTCCGTGCTTGAGTACCCCCTTCTCTATCAGATCGGAGGATCTTGATACTTTTGCCTATATGGTTCTCTACTTCGTTTCTGTAATCTTTGAATTTCTCAGAAACTTCAAATTTGTGTTTCATAAGATACACATATCCGAACCTAAAGAGATCGTCAGTGAATGTGATAAAGTATGAGAACCCACCCCTTGCATGTATAGACATTGGACCATATACATCACTGTGTATGAGTTGTTGGGGTTTGATAGCGCCCTGACCATCTACCGTGGCCGATGCGGAACAAAAATGGTGTTTAAAAATTTTGGTGCTAATAACCCTTCATAGAATCGAACCATAAGCCTATACTAACTAACTAAAGAGATGAGAGGTGTTATACCGAATGATTCATGTCTTTTGGTCTTCTACCCTCTTCTTTGGCTCCTTGAGATGTCTTCGATTGAACTTGGCCGCTGGTCTTCCTCCGTTGAAGATGATCCACCCGAGACATGTAGCTTATGGCTCTAACTCCATATTAAGAATCCAGTAAAGCAACTAGGGACTCCAGGTTGCTAATCTAGAGTGCCTAGGGATGAAGGGAGTAGCTCTAAGTGTGTATCTATCTCTTTTCTACCCTTGATTCTCAACACATGAGATGGTAGGGTGGAAGATCAAGAAGAAGGAGGAGGATCTCAAGAAAGGTAGTGAAAAGAGAAGAAGTAAATGGTGAGAATGTTTTCCAATTGACTATCCATCAAGTGAGAGAAAAAATGAAGCAAGGTTTTTTAAATCCATCTTTTCAATAAACATAATGCAACCATACTTGAATAGTTTGCACAAATGAATTAACAATTTATTTGTCAACACTTTTCAAGCATGGTTCTCACCATTCTCTCTTCTTTACCGTTATACCTCATTTCCATTTAAATAAATAAATGGATAAACCAAAATGACATGTCCACCTTCTAGAACGTTTTCTGTATAAATACGGATTACACTCAACTGTATATATATACCCGTATTCATACCAAAATATGAATACCCAAAGAGATAGAATAACACAAAGAACATAATATTAAAATATACATATCGAAATACATATATGTAAATTATTAAATCAATACCTGATTTAATAATCCGGCTCAAACCAGAGCCGGCTAGTATTATCAACCGTTCGATCGAAAGTCCGGGTAACTAGTACAATCATTCGATCAGAACCCTGCACGCATCAAAATACGGCTACTTCATCATTTCGTGTGAACCAGGGAAACCCTCTGTATGGGACTCTAAAGACTTATTAATACGCTGGCAGTGGGTTTAACTACAAGCACGTCAGCGGCACTAGTTATACGTAACGGCTACCCATGTATTGAGCGAAAGGAAGGCCAACGAGCAAACTCATCCGAACCCCTACTGATCCTGTCTGTGACAATCTCCATACAGTCCGGTCTGTTCGTCAAAGAGTATCACATATTGGGTCTAGGGGGTGGATAAAGTCAGACCTCTAATAACGCGATATTTCGTGTCGGTGTGAAGCTCATCACCCACTGAGAAACTACTGATCCAAATAAGTAATTCTTGTCTACCTTGGCCAAGGATTTCTGGTAATGGCCACTCGTGCACAGCGCGATATCAACCCCCAATACCGGGAGAGACGAATCCCCGACGATCTTCTCACTGCCTCCATGTGGCTCGGGACTGTACCCAACTAAACCTGTTTGCACGACTCCTTTGAGCTGTGGTAGGGTAGTAATCAAAGCACGATGGGAACTTACACGAGACAAATGACGATCTCAGGTCAACAGACTAACCTGTACTCATGTCACCTGAGAACTACTATCTGACAATAGGTATCAGACCATCTAGCATGTTCCCGGCGAGTCCGTCCAGTGTAACTCATAACCCAATAAGCACCTGTATACTATCTTAGGTGACTAACTGACACCAATGGCTTGTGAGACCGGCCACCGCCCCTCGTCGGGGTCTCGAAAAATATACACTAGTCTACTCCGGAGTATCGATGCCCAGTCTCAATACTCCATCGACTAGGGACATTTAAGGATGTGCTTATAGACCACCCAGCTCCCATGTATATGATCGCCATCATAATACTGGTAGTCAAGAAAGAATCCTGTGGGATCCATCAATATGTAATAGTGATCTATAATACCACATTATGCATGTACATGATGATAAAGACAAACCATATAGCATAATATCATTTTGAGTAAGACTGTTCTACCCGTATAAGTCCTCCCTCAATCATCACAATCGTGTGCCTGCGATTACAATAATTGACTTAAGGGCACTATAGCCAACAATCTCCCACTTGCACTTAAGGGTAATTATTGCGGTGCCACATACTCACAGCCCGTGTGATACCGAACACCCAACTTCTTTACTAATCAGCCTCGCAAAGCCCGTTTGTAAAACTATTGCGTTCGAGAAATAGCCTCTGTGAGTGGATTCGCTCCAATGTTTCTATCTTTATCTTTCTATATCTCAACTTCGCAGAGAAGACCATCTCCCAAAATGAGCGATACATGTCTTAGAATTTGTCTGGATATCTGGTGGGACCCAGTTCACAAATGAACTCCAAATCCAACAAACTTCTTAGACTATATCTTCCATTGAATTTAATCAGTATACTGCGCATTGCCTTCCTCGGTATCTGCTTGGACCACCTGTCCAGCATACTGCGCCTCAAAAAGAGGGAAAACTATAACTCTGACAGTCACTCTGTCATTCATGTCACCTTGGAAACCTGAAATGATAACCGCCTCTTGAAGGAGGCAGCCGTTACCATATACCAAGAACATCCTCTTATATTCATAACTGCTTCCCAATGTTTCTCCAGGATTGGATTAATATATACTTATTGCAGCCATTGCAAAAGCAATATCTGGTGTGGTACTTGAAATTTCATGATTAACTCGATTTCCTAAGTAAGTGATATATCAATCATGCGAATCCCTCTCCTCATCAGTCTAGAAGACATCTCCTTAGAGAAGGTGACTCCCTCACCGGCGGGTACACCACCACGCCAGGAGTCGTCCATTATAAAAAAACCTTTAGAATAGTGTCAAGTACCCGAATTGGGACACTTCCCAAATCTAGATCTAAAACCAATGATCTAGTGACCAGAATCCCTGATATTTTATCCAGATCCTATATGGAGAAACATTTTGTGACAACCACAGTATAACTGATCATAGTATAGGAATATCACTTCCTATCAAGAGCATGTCATCTAAATACCAGGACATCACTCCCTACTACCTTCTTCCCAGGTCCATCTGTTATTCCGATGCAATCAAAATCTATGACTGTTACATCAGAATAGATGATCTATCTCCGCTATACTTGCTTTAGTCTATAAATAGACATAAGCTACTAGCCTACCATACTTCCGCTGCTCCCACTGACTATAACAATCCTCTGGCAGAGTCATATACACGTGCACTTCTAAAGATAATTTAGAATGGCGTTATATTCATCCACCTGCCAGGTCTCATAGTCTAGGACAACAGTAGTGGCAAGCTTGGGTCATCAAAAACCTCCATGTCACCTTCTTTGAGGAGACCGAAATACCTCTCGGGTGGCTGAGGTTACCTACCAAATCTGCGGAGTGGCTAATGGATTGTCGAACCCAATTGAATCTTTAGGTCATACTAAATTTTCAGTAATCGTTACTCCCACTAATGTTTTCTGAAAAGAATTCATTTTACTAAAAATGTGGCGAGTCAAGAACAATATAACTATTGATCCTCCAAATGGAAGAATGTTAACCTCGTCAAAACCCTGGAAAACCCACAAACTGCCATTACTGAAACGTGCCTAGAGTTTATCCAGATTCTGGTTTTAAGCATAAGCCGGAAAACTCCATATAACTTAACATCGTTAAGATATGAATCCATTCTATATCCAATATAGAAACAAATGCACTAATTTAATTGGAACCAGATTAAAAAATCAAGCAGATGTTTCTGTTAGTGTAATATGTCCAAGAGGCCATTATTGTATAGTACTAGTTTGTTAATTACATTTTGGAAGCTTGGGATATATACATGGATTTATAACAGTCTTGCTCAATATAGTAGTATGCTACTTGGTATGTATCCATCTTAATATGTGTATATGTTTCTTTTAACGTATCGCTAATACATATTGGTAGAGCCCTTAGGATCTTTTCTTGACTACCAGCGTTGTGATGGCAATCACACTAGTGGGGGCTGGGTAGTCTACAAGCATATCCTTAAACAGGTCCCTAGTCATAGGATTATCGAGGCAGGGCATCGATACTCCAGAGTAGACTAGTGTATACGCTTCTCATCTCAGCAGGGGAGATAGTCTATCCCACAGCCATCAGTACGTCGTACTGGAGATAGTATGCAGGTGCTCATTGGGTTATGAGTTACACTGGTCGGACTCGTGGGGTATTGTCGGTTGGTACTATACCTATCGTCAGGTAGAAGTTCCCAGGTGACATGAGTACAGCTTTTTCCGTCGACTTGACACTGCTACTTCGCCTTAAGTGTGTTCCCACTGTTCTTAGATTACTACCCTACCACGACTCTATTGAGTCATGCAAACAGGTAGTAGTTAGGTGCAGTCCCGAAGCACTTGGAGGCAGTGGCGGTTAGATAGGATTCGTCTCTCCCAGTATTGGGGGTTGATGTCGCGCTGTGTTCGGAAAGCCATTACACAAAGTCCCTGGCCAAGGCAAGCGAGATTTACCGGTAGGTACTCCAGTAGTTTCTCAGGGTGTTTTGCGCTGCACTCTGACACGACTTATTGCGCTATTAGGGGTCTAACGTTTACTGCCCCGTAGGCCCGATATGCTATACTCTTAGACGAACAGACCGGACTGTACGGAGATTGCCACAGTCATACTCAGTAGGAGTTCGGATGAGTTTGCTCGTCGGCCTTCTTATCGACAGATACCTGGGTAGCCGTTACGTGCATCTAGTACCGCTGACGTGCTTGTGGTTAAACCCACTGCCAGCGTACTGTCGAGTCTTTAGAGTCCCACACAGAGGGTTTCCCTGCTTCGGGCGAAACGATGTAGAGGTCCTATGGTTTTACGACAGGGTTCGATTACATACGTATACTTGTGTGCGTATGATGTTCGGGCGGACAATACTAGTGGGCTTTGGTTTAAGCCGGACCCTAGTATTCGATTATTGGATTAGTTTTGTCTTATTTTATTCGTGTTTCTCGGAATACGAATACGAGTATGTATATACGGATACGAGGGGCATTCTTGTGATTACTCAAGTTTGCATCTAGATGATTACACCTCATTATTTAGTTTAGCATTTAAGTTAAATACTTAATGAGGTGGATTATAAGGTGGAGAACTTTATGGTATTTTAATGAAATTGAACATGGCTTCTTGTTGACTTTCTTGGACTCATTTGTGGTAAATGAAGACTTGGATATTTTGAGATATTTATGAGATATTTGTGTGAGATATTTTCATTTTCCATTTAGCCTTCACATGAGCCATATTCTTTATTCATTATCACAAATAGATTCTCTCTCCTCTCAAGCTCTCTTCATCTCCCTCAAGAACCCTAATTGTCTCATAAGTTGTGAATCATAGGGTTTGTGAGACAAATAAATCCTTTATCACTCTCTACTCACTCTAGACTACTTAGTTTAGCACACCAAGTATCCTAGTTACCTCATGTTGGAGGTTAAAGCTCAAGGTTGGTACTCTCGGGTGGATCTTCTTCGACTTCGAGAAGCCGACGAGGAGGCACGATCCATTATCACTCCAAGGAGCTCACAAAGAGGAAGAGGACAGTAAGAAGACTAGAAGGACATGATACTAAGAGGTATAACATTCATCCGAGTAGTTAAACCTCAAGTAGTATGCTAGCTAGGGTTTATGATCGATCCTTGGTTCAAGTCGGTGTTGCGAAGTACGAAAAAAATATTTTTTACTATTTTTGCCTCCCTGAAAACACGCGGGGTGCGCTACATCGACTTACAGTGGTATCAGAGCCTCTCATAAAGCTTAGATAGCTTGTAGCGATGTTAAAATCCGCCGTTTTGTCGCGTAAAAATTGCCGACAAAAACAGTTTCCAAAAATGATGTTTTGAGTTGTTTGCACACCCCGCGGGCTCACGGTTTGAACCGAGAAGCCGCGGGGTGGAGCGTGCTCACCCCGAAGACATCCCAGGGAGGCCAACGGCCGGGCCCATACCTTAAGACCACCACAAGGTGGCTTTGAGGGGTGGTGACCCGAGGCACCCAAGAATGGTGCTCTCGGGTCTGCCTACCCTAGGGGGCCACTTTGTGGTTGCCCCTAGGGATGGGTACCCTTCCGAGTCCCCCCATTCGATAGTTAATTTTGTTATCTTTGCCTTCGTGAAAATTCGGGCGGGTTTCGAGTTCGTTTCGACTCCCGGATTGGCTTAAAACGATCGGTTTTGGAAATTTAGCTCACTGGATTTTTCAAGTTTTGGAAAAATTGGTTTAGTTTGCTACTTGCATGCGGAATTCTAATTTTGCGGTTACTTTACAAGATTTTTGATGTGTATATGTGTTTGGAAACGTCAACTAATTGCTATACGTCGATTAGTCGGGGTTGCACATATCTGTGATGATGTTATGTTGGTTTGTGTATATGAACTTGTTGGGTCATCGTGGATGAATAGCCGGGGATGTGAGATGAGTGTTTTATCTTTCATTCGATATATATTGTAAAGTGATGTAATATTATTTTGCGGGGCACATCCAGGTTGAGGTTGTAGCCACCATTGTATTATTTCTTTTACTGTTTTCTGCTCCTAGGATAGACCCAAGGTGGGGTGCACAAACTACAGGGTTCTTGAAGTGCCGAGTGGCCTACTCACTTTGTTGAGGGAAGTTGCTTCACTTCGGGAATTTGGCGGATAGTTTGCCGCACTCGTAGGGGTTTAGGGTGGGGTTGGGCTATTCATCACGATCGTGGAATCCGTCTTTCGTTACAGGCTCAAACGAAACGCGGAATTCCTAATATATCCAATATGTTCATCTGTGATCTGGAATGCCTATTATTGCGTGAGAAGAATGTATATATCTATATATGATATCTAGTAGGCGTTGGTTATGTTTTGCATCCGCGCTAGTCCAGCCCCCGCTCTGTCGTTAGTTAAGTAACCTAACGGGTGATGACGGGGCCCCGTGGCGAATGCGGATGGCATAAGTATACGTTGTATTTTCGTTCTTTTTCTGCAATGGTAGGTTAATTGATGGGACCAAATTATATTAATGCAAAGCAAACAAATCAAAGCTGAATCGTTGGAACAATTTTAAAACCACTCGGTTTTTTCAAAACAACAAAACTTTTAAAATGTGGAGCTTAAACCACTCCTTTTAAAAGCTATTAGGTTCCTTTGATTATATCAAGTTTACCACATTCACGGTTTTGCCAAAACCATTCATAGCCCTCCGTCATTTCAGTTGGATATTCAGTAGTATTCAAGCTATGTATTTTGACCTTCGCCAAGGCATAGTGATTGGTACCTGCTGAATATTCATCTGTAGCATATATAGATTCGTTAGTTTGGGACAGTCGTACTGCTATTTTGGCCTTCGTCAAGGGTATGTATGGGTGGGTTCAAATTAACCTGGACAATAATGGGTAGAACTTGACATGTGACTTATGATATGTTAGCCTTTGTCAAGGTCATAAGAGCATAGGGCAAAAATCCACATCAGGAGTTTCTAAAGAAACTGAAACTTGCTAGTGTTGCATACCATTTGGAGTGTGATAATTTTGGTAGAATTCTTTCGAATTTATCACACGATGATTTTGGATCCCGATCCTACTGTGAGTATATGCTACTCATCGGGAGATTTTTTCACTTAACAATCAATACCATAAACCAAGAAGGTGTCTAGAAAGGTGTTAGCGGGGCTACGCCTCCAGGAAAAAGAGGTTATTTAATTAAAGAATTTCGCGAAAGCGTTGTAAAACCTCTCTCGAAGTACCGACACTGGCTTGGCTGAAAGGTTAAGCAAGTATTGTACGGTGAGATTAATCCTGACTAATTCTTCTTTTATGGTTTGAGGAAGGATTCGAGAAATAGTAGGAGCTTTCCTGTTTAGATAAACTAAAAAACAATCTAAACTTGCAAGAGCATCATGCTAAAGTGTTTCTTCTCTCTCTCCTAATTGCAGCGACCAAGATGACCGGCCTTAAGTTACTATTAGATAAAAACATATTGACGGGGCCAAACTATAAAGATTGGCTCAGGAATGTCAAGATGGCAATCACATATAACAAATTGGGCTATATTCTTATCCAGATTCCAGCGTCGCGGATAAGGAAATCCGTAAGACCTAGGAAATTGACAGCACGATAGCCAAGTGCCTCGTACTGGCCTCTATGGACAATGAACACCAGAGGTGGCATGAGAATATGAATCTTGAATCCATATTCCTCCATACCAAGGAATTATATGGAGAGCGATCTCGTATAGCAAGATACGAGATCTCGAAGAAGCTATTTCAGGCGAGGTTGTCTATCGGGTCATCTGTAGGGGAACACTTCCTTAAGATGATCGGCTACATTGAGGAGCTCGCGGACCTAGGGACCACGTTGGAGAACGAGCTGTATATAGACTTGATTCTGCAGTCTCTCCCTTCCACCTTCTCCCAGTTTATCTTAAATTTTAATATTCAAGGCAAAGAAGTTGAACTTTCGGAACTCCTCAACATGTTGAGGAGTACTGAGGGCACCCTGCAGAAATCCAGGAAAACACCTACTCGGCTTGTTGGTGGAGCTTCCTCTTCTAGATCCAAGACGAAAGCCAAGGGAAAGAAGAAGAAGGCCCCCACCAAGCCGAAAAGCGGTGTTAGTAATATGGAAGCGAAGGGTAAGGAAAAAGTGGCGGGGACGACAGTAGAGAAGGAAGAATGCTTCTACTGTCATAAGAAGTGCCATTGGAAGAAGGATTGCAGGGCCTGGAGAGCCAAGAACCAGGACTCGAAGCAAGTGGTGGCTTCGGCTTCAGGTGTGTTTGTAATTGAAAACCGTCTATCAATCAACTCTACTTTCTGGGTATTGGATACCAGATTAGGATCTCATATCTGTAATTCTTTGCAGGCATTAAGAAGCCGTAGAGTTCTGAAGACCGGTGATATGACCCTCAGGGTTGCTAACAGAGCGAGCGTTGATGCTGTGTCCGTAAGGGAATATCACTTAGGGTTGACAAGTGGACATATTTTGGTTTTGCACAACTGTTTTTATGTACCTAGTTTGATTTGTAATATCATTTCTGTATCGTTTTTATCTAAAGAAGGTTATGATTTTATATTTGTAACAGATTTCATAAACATCTACCTTAATCATGGTCTGATTGGGTCGGGTACACTAAACAATGGTATATACATATTAAACCAACTACAAGTTTTCAATGTCCAGAACACACATAAAAGAAAGACTCCAGGATTAACTCAAGCTTTCTTATGGCATTGTAGACTATGTCACATCAACGAAACAAGGTTGACTAAGTTACATAAAGAAGGATATTTGGATCCGTTTGAATATCAATCTTATGCAACTTGTCAATCATGTTTCAAGGGAAAGATGACAAAGACTCAGTTCACTGGACACGGAGTAAGAGCGAGTGAGCTCTTGGGACTCATACACAGCGATGTGTATGGTCCAATGTCTACACATGCAAGAAGTGGTTATTCCTATTTTATTACTTTTACGGATGATTTCTGTAGGTATGAACATGTTTTCTTGATGAAACATAAATCCGAGGCCTTTGAGAAATTCCGAGAATATAAGAATGAAGTAGAAAAACAAACTGGCAAAAATATAAAAACACTGAGATCTAATCGAGGTGGTGAATACTTGAGTACCGAGTTCTTAGATTACCTAAAAGAGAATGGAATTCTCTCTTAGCTTACTCCTCCATACACGCCACAACACAACGGTTTATCGGAGAGACGGAACCGAACCTTATTGGATATGGTACGTTCCATGATGAGTAACGCTGAGTTACCGCGATCATTCTGGGGCTATGCACTAGAATCAGCTGCATATCTTTTGAACAAGGTTCCTACCAAGACTGTGTCTACCACACTATATCAGATATGGAGTGGGAAGAAACCCTATCTTCAGTATCTCAAGATATGGGGATGTCCAGCTTTTGTCAAAAAGCGGCATGCGGACAAGCTCGAGGCACGCTCAGTACTGTGTAAGTTTGTGGGATACCCAAAGAATTCAAGGGGGTATCTTTTCTATTAAGCAGAGGAAAAAAAAGGTTTTTGTTTATCGTCATGCCCACTTTTTGGAAAATCAATTTTTAGAAAAAGAAACTAGTAGGAGCGCAATAGAACCGGAAGAAATTCCAGAACCACAATCTATTACTGAAAGCATGGTGGAACCAGAAGTTTCAAAAGAAGAGGACATTCCCGCACCACTCCGCGGGAGTAGTAGGCTGTCCCATCCGCTCGAGAAATACTACAATTTTCTCGTAGACAGGGATAGAGAGGATTGCATTATTGATAATGATGAGCCAACTAACTTCCAGCAAGCCATTCAAAGTACAGACTCAATTAAATGGATGGATGTAATGCGGACTGTTCACCGCCGGAAGCCAGGAAGACTGGACGTCTTGCCTGAATCTGGGGGTAGATGCTAATTGGTGTTATCCGTCCACCTCTCCGAAAATGCCAAGTTGATTTATGGCACCGTGTATCGAAGGTTTAAACGGATATAGCCGATGTAGCAGACTTCGTCAGATTCCCCCTCGTTTGAGGGGTTTTTGATTGTGGGGACGCTCTTCCCTGCAGGCGCAAGCCCCTGCAGTTAATTACGCTACCGCATCGCGGTAACAACTTTCTCCTTCTCCATATGGTCACTTCGTGTCGTGGGTGTTTGTTTTGTGTTTGGTTGCTCGTGGATTGTATTCAGAGACTAAGTTATGTTGTCGCCCGTAGGGCGTGGACTAGTCCAAATCCGTATCTTTCTTAGATTTGGGCTTGGGGGGTTGTTTTTAAGGATATGTTAGCCTTATTTGAGGCTAAGATCAACTTAAACATTTGTTAAGGATACGTTAGTCTAATTTTAGACTAAGATCAACTTAACGGGATCGTTTAGATCCGACAAGAGAGCAATTGGGCTCTATTGTTTAGTTTAATGACATTGCGGTCGATAATTAGTTTAAGGACATTACGGTCCGATGTTAGTTTTAAGACATCGCGGTCAAGGTTAAGGACATTTAGTCCATGAGTTTAAGGACTTCACAGTCCGATGTTAGTTTTAAGACATCACGGTTGAGGTTAAGGACATCATAGTCCGTGGATTTAAGGACTCCACAGTCCGATATTAGTTTTAAGACATCACGGTCGAGATTAAGGACGTCATAGTCCATGAGTTTAAGGACCCCACAGTCCGTAGCAATGTGTGGTCGTCGGGACCCGTCACCTCTCTGACGACGTTGAAGAATTATAACGACGGGTGTCAGAGGAGTAAAGAGATTTACCCTTGAACCGGGTGTAAATTGATTGGAAGAGCAGTTGTGCTCAATTCAATTTATATTGAGGACTTATGGACAGAATTGGGCTAAGTCCAGTTAAAAAAAATGTTTAACATTTTATTCATGTTTGGCCTGTTAGGCCTTTATTTGGGCTCTGCCCTTTTAATAACGCATAGCATTGGGCTCTGACATTGGATGTAATTAAATGCTTAGCATTTTTAGTGGTCTGATTGTGCGCCACGTGGCTTGTCAGGCGCTTTGCGCCAATCAAAGAGCGCAATGCGCTAGCGCATACTAAGGTGACACGTGTCACGCTCTGCGCTAAGCGCAAGTCTGTTAGCGCTAAGCGCTTTCTGAGTGCGCTGCGCCAGTGAATGACACGTGGCGTGCCCTGGTGCTATGCGCCAATCCAAGAGCGCAGTGCGCTGTTTTAGAAGCGCAAAGCGTAGATTGTGTCTGTGGTTGACACGTGGCGCGTTTTGGCGCAGTGCGCCACTCCAATAAGCGCAAAGGCACATTTCAAAAGTGCAAGGCACTGTCCAATAGCGCAGAGCGCATCTTGATCAATTTAAGATCAAAGAACAAGTTTTTTGTTCTCTTAAAAGAGGTTTTACCTTAAGATCTAAGAACCAAAGTTCTTTTTCTCATCAAAAGGCTGTGCCTTTATATAGATCAAAAGATCTAAGAATGAAGTATATTACTTCTTTTAATCTTTTATAATTGGATCTTTTTGATCTTTTTCTTTTCTATTGAAGATCTTGATCTTGTTCTTAGATCTTTGATCTTTTTAGAAGATGGTTCTTCTTTTTTAATGAGATGATTTCATCTCTGTTCTTCCAAGAATTTAATTCTTTACCTTTAAAGATGAAGAAAATGATCTTCTTTCTTCAAAGGGTTCCCTTTCTTTCTCTTTGAGTTCTTCTCTCAAAGTTTGCAGACGGTTCTCTTTTTTTTTATCTCTGAGACTTGGAGTCTAGGGGCCTTTATATAGGGCCAATTGATTTGTTAAGTTAGTTACAGAGATCTTTCCCTGATTGATCTAGGGATATTTCCCCACCGTTGGATCTTGGATCCTAAGGCCTCTGTTTTATAGAAGACAATTTTCTTATTTTAATAAAATTGGAAAGATCTTTCTAGAATTTTAATTCTGATTAATTAATAATTTATTATTTAAATTCCAGTGCTGGCGCAATTGGCGCTAGCGCACCTGCGTTTGACACGTGTCGCGCAGCGCAACTGCGCTAGCACGCCTGTGTTTGGCACGTGGTGCGCAGCGCAACTGCGCTAGCGCGTCTGTGTTTGGCACGTGGCGCGCAGCGCAGAGCGCAAGGGATTTGAAGCGTTGCTTCAATTTTTAAAATTTGAATTTTGAAACAGAGCTTTGCTCTGATTGGGGGTGTGCTGCCTAGGGTGCAGCGCTCTTGGCGCTGGCGTGTCTGCTTTTGACACGTGGCGCTCGGCGCGCAGCGCAAGAGATCTGAAGCGTTGCTTCAATTTTTTAATTTTAAAATTCAAACAGAGCTTTGCTCTGATTGGGGGAAACAAATTCCCCTCCACCGTTGCGCTCACGTGGTGCGCACGTGAGTGCAGCGGTGGCAACATCTGAGCCCTTGGATCAACTCAGAAGTTGAGGAGGCACTTCAGCGCCTATAAATAGGACCCTTGGTCCTCAGATGATTATCATCTTCTCAAGAATTTTATTTTCAGAGCCTTGCTCTCATTTCCAAGAACTTTAAGAGTTAAAACTCTAGTAAATTTTAGGTAAAAATTAAATTAGATTAAATTAATTTTAATTAACAGAGTCTTGCTCTCATAGATCTTTTGATCTTTTGATGAAGAATTCTTAAGAGTTCTTTCATGGATCTTTAAGATCCCAGAACTTTTAATTCTTAGGAATTAATTTTTCTTTGATGGATTTTTCCATCATTATTACAGAGCTAGGCTCTTTAAGGAATTTTATTCCCTCGTGACCAGAGTTTGACAAGTGTCACTCTGTTACAGAGCTTTGCTCTGAACGGGAGATTTTCTCCTTGTCTCGAGAGATTTCTCATTTAATGAGAATATTCTTTGAGGATTTCCTCATTAATTGACAGTCTCATCCAATGATGAAGCTGTCTTATTAACTGATGCATTGTCATCTGGATTTTATAGGTCCCCCTTTGGTCCCCTCTCCGCTGCATTGCAGTGTGGTACAAATTTTAAAGTACCAAGCGTCGGGATTTTAAAGTTAAATTATGATACCGATAATTGAATTTCTCCTTTTCTTGCAGGCAACATGCTGTCTGACCTCTCGTTCCCGTTTTTCCATTCAGAGGGAGGATTCCCTGAGGCACCGGTAGACCGGGAGGTTCTTGCGCTCATTAAAGATTACGACCCGGAATACAAAAACCTTCACCTGTGGGGTAGATGGTACAACAAAATTATTGAAGGTTGCCAAAGCTTTTCTTGTGTGACGCCGTCGGATCTGATCTCGTCGATTTCGTACGCAGATATACCCCCGGTGAACTATGCCGTGGAGGTTGTTAACTGGACTTCGGAGGGTCTTCTTCAACCCTCGATTGCTGCCATACCCATGCAGTTGCCGGCAGCCTTGGATATTCTGGGACGGCGCATATGCCAGGGCGAGTCGCGCCCTTGGGGACAACCCTACAACATCGGGTTGACCCCTCGACACTCGGCAGGGTATCTGCAGTGGGCCAGGTACATCTTGTCAGCGAAGAAGGCGCATTTGCTGAAGATCGGTCTATATCCTGCAGTCTACGCCTCGCTGTTTGAATATTCTGCTCCTCCGACGTGGTGGATTAAGGCGTTCGTGGAGCAATGGAACATCCTCACCCATACCTTTCTTCTAATGGACAGGGAAGTTTCCATCTCTCTGGAAGAATTTGCTGAGATTTTCGGTTTGCCGGTGAGGGGGGAGCACTATGAGGAGCTGCTTCCTCCTGATGAATATGTCTTCAACACTAAGCCGTTGGTGATGGACTTAACGCCGTAGAACGCCATCCAGCACCAGTTTCCGAGTTTGGTAAAGGTGCTGAATATGTATGAAAGTCTTTTCTTGGAATCGGGAGGCCGGGGAGTTAGTTTTACAGATTTCATCGCCCGCTTTCTTCGACCGGAGATTCTATCGCAACGGGGCGAGAAATTCGCCAAGCTCGATGACCCCTTCGGCTTTGGCTTAGATCGTCGACCAGCGCTGGAAGTCGATCAAAAGGGCTTTTATCTCCCTGATGCCGCAATCATCCCTCTGTCGGAAATCGCTGCTCCGGGCATCGATGAGGAGACTTTCTTTTTTAGGTTTCTAGGGCTATGGATGTGCTGGTTCGCGCTCCCCATGCACCCGCGCTACATGAGGCCGTCCGTCTTCTACCCAGCGCATCGGATGATGGCTGACATATAATTGTCGATTGGAATTGCTGGGTTGGCCCACCTGTACCATGGTCTCAGCATGGCGGCGGACGCAACTGAACCGGGGGTGCAACCCGCCAATTTCCCGATGCACTACTTTACTTCGTGGATGGAAATGCACGTGCTCGGGGTATTTGGTATTCATAAGAGACCTTCGTTTTTCGAGAAGTGCAGACTCCCGAGAGTTATGCGGCTTATTGGTGCTTCTATCGTGAATCCACCTCCGCAGGAGGCTAGGGGATTGCTTCTTCATCCGCGCACGGTCGGAGCAGGCATTTCTTTCACGGACAAGGTCATGACAATCGGCCCGGAGACCTCCAAGGCGGTGTTGGCGTTGCGTGATAATTTCAAGGACGGGGCCTCCGTATTGAAAGCCCGGAAGATTCTACATCTATATTCCATTAGGCCGGGCTTCCTTGTGTTCAGGCAGAATGAGTTGACGCTTTTTATGAGGTACAACCCCCATCGGTTCGCCCAACAACTAAGCTAAAACTAGGGGGTCCTACTGGAGGCGTTTTTGGAAGAGCCTGCGGCCACCAAGGAGGGAATACAGAGCGCACTGCATCACTTTATGCGGTTAAACACGGGCTCCCACTTTTTCATTAGTGAGCCTAGTTGCATTCCAAGGGCCCTCAACGTGTACGGGGCTTGGTATCAGCACGCGATGGGTGCTGTTATCAGGGAAGAGAAGCGGCTGCTACTTGATCGCAAGGGTGCGCCCCCCGCCAGCGATCGCAACGTCCCCCGAAAGCGAAGGACCCATGTCCCTCCTCCACTAAGAGGAGATGCTGGAGATGAGCCTCCACGTGTGCTAAGCCCCACGCGTGGATTGCCCCGTGATCCTGTGGACATGCCCTCAGCGCCCCGTGCTCCCGTGGAGACGGTAAACGTGGTTTCGCCTGAATCCGACGTGGGCTCGGACATCGGGACCCACCGTCCCAAGGTGCCCATGAAGCGTAAGTTGATTTTGGGTGCGACCGGGGTTCGCGCGCAGAAGAAGAAGAAGAAGTCGGTCCTTTCCCTTGATGCCGTACTCGGCTTAGAGCCTCAGGCCCCTCTTACCGAAGGCCTAAGTGAGTATGGAACCAACGAGGGTTTCTTCGTAGCGCCAGAAGACACCGACCTCGACGCCGCTATTGCTGCTTCTGCGCAACTTGCGAGCCACCAGGCGAAAATAACCGCCCTCATGCAATCAGGTAAACATTAGTCGCACTTTTGTCATTGCGTTATATTTTCATTATCATGTCTTGACTGACGTTCTTCTTTTTGTAACAGGCTTTACTATTGAGGAGGTTCTGGCGGCTTCCCTCAGGACTTTTGTGGAGGAAGAGAGAAATCGAGCTCTATTGGGCATTGGTACGTCTCGGCTTATTGAGTCTTCATTTTCCTTTTTTATGGCTAATCTAAACCTTTGCTTATCTCATTGCAGGGGCCACAAGACCTACCTCGCAAGCTGATGCGGGAATTCTCCCCGGGCCAGCTACTGAAGTCCCGGCCTCTTCGGGATTGCCGCGAGAGGCCCTTCTTAAAAAGCCGATGATGGAAGCCTTGACGGCTCTGGAGGCAACCCTGAACGCGGACGACGACGCCTTGCTAAAGGAGGCTTCAAAAAGGTCTGTAGCAACGGCTCGGGAGGAAAGGAAACGCCTAAGACGCGCAGCAAGAGAGCGTAGTGCTGATCTGGCTGCGGGAGCGGGCTCAAGCGCCGTTACTTCCGCTGCTACTACTTCAGAGGAGCTCCCGGTCGCCTTGTCTATTGCTCATAGACAGGCGGCACGCGCAGCTCGGGAAGCCAACGGTAAATCCGCCTCCGGTAATGTGTTTTTGAGGCTTCGTTGTCAAAGTTTTAAAACGATCGGTTCTTATATATCTTGTCCTGCAGGGCCGAGTCTCACTGGAGGAGCGGCGGCGACTGTCGAGCCTGAGGGGACGGTGGAGGAGGTAGCGGCTGAACCCGAGGCGATGGCAGGCGATGTAACCATAGCTGCCAGGCCCAAGATAGTGGCTGACGAGACAGTCACAACTGCTATGCCCGAGAAGGCTGCCAATGTCGAGCCCGAGGGGGCGGCGGGTGAGACGGTTGCTACGGCCGAGCCTGAGGCAGCAGTGGATGAAATGGCTGCTACGGACGAGCCTATGATAGCGATGGACGAGACGGCTGCGACCGCTGAGCCCGAAGTGGTAGCGGGTGAGACAGCTGCTATGGTCGCTGAGCAAGAGATGGCCGCTCTTTCTCAAGAGTCAGGCAACGCTACGATCATCGCTCTCCCTGCTTACGGTTCCTTGTCATCTTCCGGCGTCGCGAGCGTGGCGACGGCTCCTGTAGAGTCGGGCGATGAGGCAACGGGAGGTGAGACCATCCCAAATGGAGGAGGGAGACGCAACCGTTGCATCAAGTGATGCCCTCATTAGGTCGCCGGCCGGCGACTCTTCAGGTAAATTCTGGGTTACCGTCCTTCTTTTTTTATTCTTCAATCCTTCCTGACAGGGCTTATCTTGTTTCTAACGCAGGTGCGGCTAGTGCTGATGCCGCGTTACCCGAGGGAGCGCCGTCAGTTACCGCTCTGGCGGTGACCACTCCTCTACCTTCTCTCACACCGTCGCAAATGCTGGAAGGTATGGATTTGTAACCCATTAGTCTTATCCCTCAAGCGTATAATTCATGTACTGACGTCGAGTCATCGCGTTTTTTCAGGAGTTCTTCTTGACCACCTGTACTAGGTGTTGCACCCACACTTCTCCTTCTTGTCAAAGATTAGTCCACCTGTTGGTGTCGGTGAGTATTTTCTTTAAACGACGTCCTCTTGTTTAACGGGTAGTCGCATTATTTCTAATCTTTTCTTTATGTTGCTTGTAGCCTTACGAATCGAAGGAGGGGACGAGGCCGTCGTTGCGCCACCAGTACTCCCAGCTCTACCCCCTGCTGCAGCCAGTATAGTAGACTCTACTTTTTGCTTGTTTTTCTTTATTTCCTGAGCCGACATCTGATTATGATCTATTTTGTAGCAATCACATCGACTCCAACTCCGTTTGAGTCCCGTATTATAATGTCGGCCGGGCCCTTTTTAAGGCGTTTATCATCCAAAGGTGCTGCGACCAGCCTACGCATGCTCAGCGAGTATATCGATGAGTTCGACGAAGAGGCTCCTACATCTGCCGTGAATTTTGCCGCAGAGATTAACCCTATGCTGGAGACGCTCATGAACTTTCATGGTGAGGGCGTCGTTGAGTCTTAGGTTAATCGCTGCCGGGAGGTCGAGGCTTGCATGCATGAGTTCGAGCTTAAGCGTCCGGCACCTGAGATTTTGGCCACGAGCACTCAACGGACGGCATGGATTGAGCAGAGCGCTTCTTACTTCCGCCATCTTGAACAAGAAGTGGCTTTAAAGCGGAGGGAATGCAAAGAAACTTCAAGCGAGTCTGCTCGACTGCGTGCTGAGGTTGACGCGAATGCTGCCCAGGTGAAAGTTATCTTCGAGGGCCTTCTGCAACGTATCTCTGATGGATCAACATTGAAGCAGAAGCTCGATGTCGCTGAGCGTGATGCACAAGATCGTGAAGCAGCTCAGCGAGTCGTCGAGGAACAACTCTCATCTTACTTGCAGCAGCGAGCCCAGGTCGAAGCAGAGTTGGCCGCGGCATCCGATCAGGAAGAGGGGCCGAGGGAAGTGCGCGAGCGGCTGGTCGGACTACTGAAAGCGCTTTCCTCTCAATAGAAATTTTATACCATTTGTAATTTTGAAGTAAATGTATTTGTTCTTTTATTCTTTAATACGATGTATTTTGTACCCGATCGAATTCATGAATAAAAGATACACGTTCTTCGTAATATCTTGTGTCATTTCTCTGCTTTCTCCTTTCTTGCTGTGTTGTTTGCCATGTGATTTTAGCAAGTGCGGTCTGTAGATAGTATATAACTGTCAATCTTGTGCTCTTTGTAAGGTAGTGATGGCTTAGAAAACAGGGTTAGGATCTGTCACCTAAGTCTTTTCAACTTTATGAGCCGTAAGGATCTCATAAAGAATTTTCTCCCTACCGGTCGAGAGGATCCCGTAGGTGTAATTTTCTCCTTAAGAATCGTGAGGATTCCTAAGTGTGTTTTCTCTTGAAAGTCGTAAGGATCTCACAAGAGAATTTTACTTCCTTACGAGTCGTGAGGACCCGCAAGTGATGCGTGAAGTTGCCCTTATCCGCATTTCACGGAGTCAGGGGTTGCTCTGGATGCTTCCCACGGGTTCACTGCCATGTTTGGCTAGGACCAGGCTCCGCTCTGGACGTTTTCCAGGATACCGTAGTTTAAAGACATCGCGGTCGAGGTTAAGTACATCATAGTCCGTGGTTTTTAAGGACTCCACGGTCCATTATTAGTTTTAAGACATCACGGTCAAGGTTAAGGACGTCATAGTCCATGAGTTTAAGGACCTCACAGTCCAATGTTAGTTTTAAGACATCACGGTCGAGGTTAAGGACATCGTAGTCCGTGAGTTTAAGGACCTCACAGTCCAATGTTAGTTTTAAGACATCGCGGTTGAGGTTAAGGACATCATAGTCCGTGGATTTAAGGCCTCCACAGTCCAATGTTAGTTTTAAGACATCACGGTCGAGGTTAAGGACGTCATAGTCCATGAGTTTAAGGACTCCACGTGACCAGGAATTTGGCTGATTATATCCGCATTTCACGGAGTTGGGATTTGACTCTCGGTCATCTGTACACCGCCGAGTCATGGAACTGGGAGTTACCGCTGTTCTGCTTTGCTTGATGTTGTGCCTGCTGTCCCGTCGAGATTTGGCTTCTTCTTCTGATGAAACCTGGGGAGGAGGAGTGTGACTCCCTCTTCATTTGCGCCCCTGGATTGTATACAGAGATTGATGTAATATCACCTGTAGGGTATAAATTTCATTTTTATTTTTCAATTCTTTCTGCGATGCTCTATCATTTCAGCTTTAATATCGCGAAAGTCGCGATTGCCCAATCATTTCGGCTATTTATTTTATTTTTACTCGCTGCTTTTTATTGCGAGTTGCCCAATCCTTTCGGCTATTTTGTGCATGTATGGCTCGCTAACTTTTTGCCGCAAGCTTGGGATCAGACACCGATTTCGGCATCAGCACCGCTACAACTGGGATATTGCCAGGAGCGAATCATCATTTGCCTCTGTCGATGTCGAACAAAGGTGGCTTAGTAAACAGGGTTAGGATTCTGTCGACTAAGGGTTTTGACTTCATGAGCCGTAAGGGTCTCACAAAGGTATTTCTCCCTGCGAGTCGTGAGGATCTCGTAGGTGCGTTTTCTCCTTAGGAATCGTGAGGACTCCTAAGTGTATGGATTCTTGTAAGTCGTAAGGATCCTACAAGAGAGTTTTCTCCTTATAAGTCGAGAAGACTCACAAAAGTTGTTCATCGTACGAACATATCCCTAGTCACGGGTGGGACTTCATTAGGGAAATGTTTATTCGCGCCCGTGGATTGTATACAAGGGTCAGCATTGAGCCGCTTGTAGGGCAGTATCGGAGGTTGTGGGGGTTGCTTAAGAACAGGTTCACGTCTCTGTAACTTAAGACTTTCAAATCTCATGAGCCGTGAGGCTCCCATAAGAGAGTTCTCCTTACGAGTCGTGGGGATCTCGCAAGAGTAATTTCTCCTTAGGAATCGTGGGGATCCCTAAGTGTGTTGCTCCCTTGTGAGTCATAAGGATCTCATGCAGGTGGCTTCTCCTCACAAGGTCGAGAGGACATCGCAAGTGTCTCTTAACGAGGTTGCGCCCTTTCGGGTTTTCACAAACACTCGCCGGTAGCCCTGCTGTTTTTACTCACGGAGCCCTTTCGGGTTTTCATCCGTGCCCATTTTTCTTATGGACATATCGTTTTTCTCTTTTTATTTTTGTTCAAACGAGGTTGCGCCCTTTCGGGTTTTCACAAGACTCGCCGGTAGCCCTGCTGTTTTTTCTCACGGAGCCCTTTCGGGTTTTCATCCGTGCCCATATTGCTTATGGACGTACCGTTTTTTTTATTCTCTCTTTTCTTTTTTTTGTATCAGCTTTGGGATGCTGCAATCCGCCGTAGCTTCTCGACATCTCGGTCAACAGCTAGTTTTTAGGACATAATGGTCCGTCATTAGTTTAAGGACGTTTCGGTCCGCTGTTAGTTTAAAGGCGTTTCAGTCCGCTGTTAGTTTAAAGACGTTTCGGTCCGCTGTTAGTTTAAGGACGTTTCGGTCCGTTGTTAGTTTAAGGACGTTTCGGTCTGTTGTAAAGTAAGCCGGTTACTACTTATAGAGTTTGAGCTTAGTAAGATAGCGAGCGGACATAGACGTCGTCATCTATCATTGACCTAGGCCGTGACTCGTTAAGCGTAGTACTTCTTCAGGAAGCGACCGTTTATTGGCCTGAAAGGTTTTTCACCATGCATGTCCATGAGTAGATAGGCTCCCCCCTGGTAGACCTTGTTTATAATGTACGTGCCTTCATAATTCGGCTCGAATTTCCCTCGTTTAGCACGATTGGGGATCATAGGTCTTTTGACCACTAGCACGAGTTCGCCTTGGCGGAATGTCCTTGGCCTGGTCAATCTTTCATATGAGCGCGTCATCTTTGCTTTATAAGCTTCCAGATTTTGTTGAACTATGAGCCGGGTTTCATCAAAGGCATCGAGCTCCTCAAGCCGAAGGTGAGCATTCTCTTCGTCCGTTAGCTCGTAATGAACTGCCACTCGTAGAGAGGGTAACTTTATCCCGAGGGGGAGTACCGCTTCTGTACCGAATTCCAACGCGTACGACGTTGTGTTTGTGGCCATCTTGAACGTAGTTCGATATGCCCAGAGAGCTTCGTGCAGTCTCTCGTACCAGTCCTTCTTATTTCGGGACACCGTCTTCTTCACGATCTCTGTCAAGGTCTTGTTGAAAGCCTCAGCTAGACTGTTGGCTCGGGGGTTATAGACTGATGAGTATCTCCAGTCTATGTTGTGTTGTTGTGCGAAGCGGCTGATCTTATGGCTTCTGTAGGCTGGCCCGTTATCGGAGATGATCCGTCTCAGAGTTCCAAACCGATAAATGACGTGTGTCTTGAAGAAGTGGAGGATATTCTCTGTCTTTAACTCCCTCAGTGGTACTGCTTCTGCCCATTTGGAGAAGTAATCAGTTGTCGCCAAAATGAATCGATATCCTCTGGACGATGTTGGTTCGATAGGGACGATTATGTCATGTTTCCCCCAAACAGAGCAGAGATCTGTTTGAATTTCAAAAATTCAAAAATTGAAGCAACGCTTCAAATTTCTTGCGCTGCACGCAATGCGCCACGTGTCAAAAGCTGATACGTCAGCGCAGCGCCCAAAGCAGCGCACCCAATCAGAGCAAGGCTCTATTTAAAACAAAATTAAAGGAAGCAACGCTTCAGCTGCGCTGCGCTCTGCGTTGCGCGACACGTGTCAGCGCAGTTGCGCTGCGCGACACGTGTCAAGCGCAAGTGCGTTTGCGCCAAACAGAATTAAAATTCCAGTAAGATCTTTCTGTTCTTGTTAAAACAAGAAGATTGTCTTCTGTAAAACAGAAGCTCTTGGATCAAAGATCCAACGATGAGAAAAAATCCCCAAATCACTCAGAGAATGATCTCTTTAACAAATTTAACAAATTAATGGGCACTATATAAAGGCCCCTAGACCCCAATTCCAAAATATACAGAGATAGAAAAACAGAGACAGAAACACAGAAACAGAGAGAGAATTCAGAGAACTTTTAAAAAGAAAAGTTTGAAGAACTCAAAAGGAAAAAGAAGGTAAAACCTTTATAAAAAGAAGAATTTCTTCTGAAAAGATCATTGATCTAAGAACAAGATCAAGGATCTTCAATAAAAAATATAATAAATAACAAAGGCATTGCCTTTTTTTTATGAACCATTGGTTCTGGAATCTTTAAAGATTCTTTTCTTGAATCCAAAATTGGATATTAAAACAGTGCCTTGCACTTGTAAATCTGCACTGTTGCGCTCTTGGGTTGGCGCAAGCCACCAGAGAGCGCCACGTGTCAGCTCCAAAATCACTTGCGCTATGCGCTTTTAAAATAGATCACTGCTCTCTGAAATTGGCGCAACTCACCAGAGCGCGCCACGTGTCAGCAGTGCAACAGCGCAGCACACTGTGCTTGCGCTCACCAGAGTGTGACACGTGTCACCTCCACAAGCGCTTGCGCTCATTAATTGGCGCAAAGCGCCTTACAGGCCACATGGCCACTGTCAGATAATTAATGCTCTGCATTATTTAAAGAGGGCTGAGCCCAATTAAAAAAGGCCTAACATGCCTAATAAAATGCAATGCATTATCTTAAAAAAATGGGGCAGAGCCCAAACAAAGGTCTGTCAAGACCAAAACAGATGCTGTGCATCATTTAAAAAAAGAACAGAGCCCAAATCAAATAGGCCTTACAGGCCAAAATAAAATGCAGTGCATGGGCAAAGCCCTAGCACAGGCCTAATAGGCCAAAGATAAATAAAAACGTTGAACATTTTCAACTGGACTTAGCCCAATCATGGCCGTAAGTCCTCAAATTAGATTGACTGAGCACGACTGCTCTCTTAAATCAATTTACATCCGGTTCAAGGGTACATCTCCGAACTCCTCTGACACCTATCGTTGTAATCCTTCAACGACGTCAGAGAGGTGACGGGTCCCGACAACCACATATCGATACGGACTGTGGGGTCCTTAAAATCACGGACTTATGCATCCTTAAACCAATAATACGGACTGCGAGGTCCTTAAACTCATGGACTGATGCGTCCTTAAACTCACGGACTTATGCGTCCTTAAACCAAAATACGGACTGTGGGGTCCCTAAACTCACGGACTATTGCGTCCTTAAATTAATGGACTAATGCGTCTTTAAACACATCCATACGGACTGTGGGGTCCTTAAACCCATGGACTTAAGCGTCCTTAAACTCATGGACTAATGCGTCCTTAAACTAATATCCGTCCCCAAAACGGGAACATGGACCACTATGTCCCTAAACTGGAACATGGACCCCCATGTCCCTAAACTGGCAATGGACCACTATGTTCCTAAACTGGAACAATAGAGCCCCCAAATGCTCTTTTGTCGGATCTAAACGATCCCGTTTAAGTTGATCTTAGCCTCAAATATGGATAACGTATCCTTAAACCTTTCAAATAGATTTTAGTCCCAAATTGGACTAGGGATCACCCAATCAACCTTGGTTCAAGGGTACATCTCTGAACTCCTCTGACATCCGTCGTTGTAATCCTTCAACGTCGTCAGAGAGGTGACGGGTCCCGACGGCCGTACATGCAATGGACCACTACGTCCTTAAACTGGAAAAATAGATCCCAGACGCTCTTTTGCCGGATCTAAATGATCCCGTTAAGTTAATCTTAGTCTCAAACTGGACTAACGCATCCTTAACAAACGTTTGAGTTGATCTTAGCCTCAAATACGGCTAACGTATCCTCAAACCAAAACCCCAAACCCAAATCTAAGTAAATACGGATTTGGACTAATCCACGTCGTACGGGCGACAACATAAATTAGTCTCCGTACACAATCCACGGGCAACCACAAACAAAACAAACACACAAGACACGAAGTGAAATTCTGGAGAAGGAGAAAGTGGTTACCGCGATGCGGTAGCGTAATTAACTGCAGGGGATTGCGCCTGCAGGGAAGAGCGTCCCCACAATCAAAAACCCCTCAAGCGAGGGGGAATCTGACGAAGTCTGCTACATCAGCCGCATCCGTCTAAACCTCCGATACACGATGCCATAAATCAACTTGGCATCTTTGGAGAGGTGGAAGGATAAAACCAAATAGCATCTGCCCCGAATCTCAGGCAAGACAGTCTGTCTTGACCGCCATTCGGAGGGGAACAGATTCTGGGGTATCGTGTATCGGAGGTTTAGACGGATGCGGCCGATGTAGCAGACTTCGTCAGATTCCCCCTCGTTTGAGGGGTTTTTGATTATGGGGACGCTCTTCCCTGCAGGCGCAATCCCCTGAAGTTAATTACGCTACCGCATCGCGGTAACCACTTTCTCCTTCTCCAAAATTTCACTTCGTGTCGTGTGTGTTTTTTTTGTTTGTGGTTGCCCGTGGATTATGTATGGAGACTAATTTATGTTGTCGCCCGTACGACGTGGATTAGTCCAAATCCGTATTTACTTAGATTTGGGTTTGGGGTTTTGGTTTGAGGATACGTTAGCCGTATTTGAGTCTAAGATCAACTCAAACGTTTTTTAAGGATGCGTTAGTCCAGTTAGAGACTAAGATCAACTTAACGGGATCGTTTAGATCTAGCAAAAGAGCGTCTGGGCTATATTGTTCCAGTTTAGGGACGTAGTGGTCCATTGCATGTATGGCCGTCGGGACCCGTCACCTCTCTGACGACGTTGAAGGATTACAACGACGGATGTCAGAGGAGTTCAGAGATGTACCCTTGAACCAAGGTTGATTGGGTGATCCCTAGTCCAATTTGGGACTAAAATCTATTTGAAAGGTTTAAGGATACGTTAGCCATATTTGAAGCTAAGATCAACTAAAACGGGATCGTTTAGATCCGACAAAAGAGCATTTGGGGGCTCTATTGTTCCAGTTTAGGAACATAGTGGTCCATTGCCAGTTTAGGGACATGGGGGTCCATGTTCCAGTTTAGGGACGCTTAAGTCCATGTTCCCGTTTTGGGGATGGATATTAGTTTAAGGACGCATTAGTCCATGAGTTTAAGGACGCTTAAGTCCATGGGTTTAAGGACCCCATAGTCCGTATGGATGTGTTTAAAGACACATTAGTCCATTAGTTTAAGGACGCATTAGTCCGTGAGTTTAGGGACCCCACAGTCCGTATTTTGGTTTAAAGACGCATAAGTCCGTGAGTTTAAGGACACATCAGTCCATGAGTTTAAGGACCTCACAGTCCGTATTATTGGTTTAAGGACGCATAAGTCCATGAGTTTAAGGACCCTACAGTCCGTATCGATGTGTGGTTGTCGGGACCCGTCACCTCTCTGACGTCGTTGAAGGATTACAACGATAGGTGTCAGAGGAGTTCGGAGATGTACCCTTGAACCGGATGTAAATTGATTTAAGAGAGCAGTCATGCTCAGTCAATCTAATTTGAGGACTTACGGCCATGATTGGGCTAAGTCCAGTTGAAAATGTTCAACGTTTTTATTTATCTTTGGCCTATTAGGCCTGTGCTAGGGCTTTGCCCCTGCACTGCATTTTATTTTGGCCTGTAAGGCCTATTTGATTTGGGCTCTGTCTCTTTTTTAAATGATGCACAGCATCTGTTTTGGTCTGGACAGACCTTTGTTTGGGCTCTGCCCCCCCATTTTTTAAGATAATGCATTGCATTTTATTAGGCCTGTTAGGCCTTTTTTAATTGGGCCCAGCCCTCTTTAAAGCATTAATTATCTAACAGTGGCCATGTGGCCTGTAAGGCGCTTTGCGCCAATTAATGAGCGCAATCGCTTGTAGAGCTGACACTTGTCACGCTCTGGTGAGCGCAAGCGCAGTGCGCTGCGCCCACGTGGCGCGCTCTGGTGAGTTGCGCCAATTTCAGAGAGCAATGCTCTATTTTAAAAGCACATAGAGCAAGTGGTTTTGGACCTGACACGTGGCACTCTCTGGTGGTTTGCGTCAACCCAAGAGCGCAACAGTGCAGATTTACAAGTGCAAGGCACTGTTTTAATATCCAATTTTTGATTCAAGAAAAGAATCTTTAAAGATTCCAGAACCAATGGTTCATAAAAAAAGGCAATGCCTTTGTTATTTATTATATTTTTTATTGAATATCCTTGATCTTGTTCTTAGATCAATGATCTTTTCAGAAGAAATTCTTCTTTTTATAAAGGTTTTACCTTCTTTTTCTTTCTGAGTTCTTCAAACTTTTCTTTTTAAAAGTTCTCTGAATTCTCTCTCTGTTTCTGTGTTTTTGTCTCTGTTTTTCTATCTCTGTATATTTTGGAATTGGGGTCTATGGGCCTTTATATAGTGCCCATTAATTTGTTAAATTCATTAAAGAGATCATTCTCTGAGTGATTTGGGGATTTTTCCTCACCGTTGGATCTTTGATCCAAGGGCTTCTGTTTTACAGAAGACAATCTTCTTGTTTTAACAAGAACAGAAAGATCTTACTGGAATTTTAATTCTGTTTGGCACAAACGCACCTGCGCTTGACACGTGTCGCGCAGCGCAGAGCGCAGCGCAGCTGAAGCGTTGCGCAAATGCGCTGACACGTGTCGCGCAGCGCAGCTGAAGCGTTGCTTCCATAAATTTTGTTTTAAATAGAGTCTTGCTCTGATTGGGTGCGCTGCTTTGGGCGCTGCGCTGACATATCAGCTTTTGACACGTGGCGCGTTGCGCGCAGCGCAAGAAATTTGAAGCGTTGCTTCAATTTTTGAATTTTTGAAATTCAAAAAGAGCTCTGCTCTGATTGGGAGAAACAAATGCCCCCCACCGTTGCGCTCATGTGGCGCACACGTGAGTGCAGCGGTGGCAAGATCCTAGCCATTGGACCAACTGATGAGTTGAAGGGGCGCAAGTGCTTATAAATAAGACCCTTGGTCCTAAGTAAATAGTTACCATCTTCAGAACTTTTGCTTTCAGAGCCCTGCTCTTGTTTTTAAGAACTTTAGAGCATTGCTCTCATTTCTTTTCAAGAACTTCAGAGTTCAAATTTTAGAACATTTTAGGTAAAATTTAACTTAACTTAAATTAAATTAAATTAATTTTAATCAACAAAGCCTTGCTCTTATAGATCTTTGATCTAAAGAAAACCCCTTTGGGGTTTCACCAACAGAGCCTTGCTCTCAAGAATCCATAGATCTACAGAGATCTTGTTTCATGGGTTTTAACCCATGAACAGAGCTTTGCTCATGGATCAAATGTAGATCTTTTTGATCTGAAAAATGAAGAACTCCTAAGAGGTTTCATGGATTTTTAAGATCCCAAAATTTTTAATTTTTTTTAAGAGTTAAAATTTTCTTTTGATGGATCTTTCCATCATTATTACAGAGCTATGCACTTTTAGGGAATTTTATTCCCTTGAGACCAGAGTTTGACAAATGTCACTCTGTGACAGAGCTTTGCTCTGAAAGAGGAGATTTTCTCCTTGTCTCTAGGGATTTCCCATTAATGAGAATATTCTCTTGTGGATCTCTTCATTAATTGACAGTCTAATCCAATGATGGGGCTGTCTTATTAACTGATGCATTGTCATCCAGATTTTGTGGGTCCCCCTTTGGTCCCCTTCCCACTGCATTGCAGTGTGTTATAAATCTTAAAATGCCAAGCGTTGGAATTACAACACTGACGGCTGATTTTTGTCCCTCCGCAGGAAACATGTATGCTGATTTGTCTTTCCCGTTTGTTCGCTCGGGGGGAGGATTTCCCCAGGCACCAGTGGACCGAGAGGTGCTCGCTCTCATCAAGGATTATGACCCCGAGCATAAGAACCTTCACCTGTGGGGTAGGTGGTATAATGAGATCATCCAAGGTCGCCGAAGCTTCGGTTCCGTTACGCCGTCTGAGCCCATATTTTCGATCCCCTATGCGGATGAACCCCCGGTGAAGTATGCCGTGGAGGTCAAAGACTGGAATTTGGATGATCTTCTCCAGCCTGCGATTAGTTCCATTCCCGTGCAGCCGCCGCCGGCAATAGACATTTTGGGGAAGCGAATATGTTAGGGTGAGGCACGCCCTTGGGGACAGGCTTACAACGTTGGATTGACCCTGCAACCACCCGCCTGATATTTACAGTGGGCCAGGTACATCCTATCGGCGAAGAGGACTGATCTTATGAAGATTGGTTTGTACTCGGCAATCTACGTCTCGCTTTTTGAGTACCCCTCTCCTCCCACGTGGTGGATTAAGGCTTTCATCGAACAATGGAATATCCCCACTCACACCTTCCTTATGACGGACAGGGAAGTCTCCATCTCCCTGGAAGAGTTTACTGAAATCTCGGGTCTGCCGATGAGGGGGGAGCATTACGAGGAGCTTCTTCCTCCTGACGAATACGTCTTCACCACCAAGCCGCTGGTGTTTGATCTGACGCCGGAGAATGCTATTCAGCACCAGTTTCCGGGCTTGGTGAAGGTGCTGAGCATATATGAAGGGCTCCATCTGGAATCAGGCATCCGGGGAGTCAGTTTTGCAGATTTTATCTCCCGCTTCATTCGACCGGAGTTTCTATCGGAGCGGAGCGAGAAGTTCGCCAAGCTTAATGACCCTTTCGGCTTCGGCTTTGACCGTCGACCAACATCGGAGGACGATCAAAAGGATTTTTATCTCCCCGGCGCCTCCGTCATGCCCTTTTCAGAAATCATCGTCCCGGGCATGGATGAGGAGACCTTTTTTGTAGGGTTCCTGGGATTGTGGCTGTGAAGCTTCGCGCTCCCCATTCACCCGCGCCACATGCGGCCGTCCATTTTCTACCCAGTGCATCGGATGGTGGCTGGCCTGCAGTTGACAATAGGAATCGCCGGGTTGGCTCACCTATACAATGGACTTAGTGTGACGACGGACGCTAATGAACCTGGGGTGCAGCCTGCTAATTTCCCGATGCACTACTTCACTTCATGGATGGAAATGCATGTGCACGGGGTGTTCGGCGTCCATAAGAGCCCTTCGTTTTTTGAGAAGTGCAGACTCCCAAGAGTGATGCGGCTGGTCGGCGCCTCGATCGTGACTGTGCCTCCGCGGGAGGCTACGGGGTTGCTCCTTCGTCCACACCTGGTCGGAGCGAAGAGTTCTTTTTTGGATAAAGTCATAACTATAGGCTCAGAGACCTCCAAGTCGGTGGTGGCGCTGCGTGACGACTTCAAGGACGGGGCCTCCGTACTGAAAGCCCGGGAGATCCTTCACCTCTACTCCATTCGGCCGGGCTACCTGGTGTTCAGGCAGAACGAGACGGCGCTTTTTATGAGGTATAACCCCCACCGGTTCACCCAACAATCATGCTTCCCGCTGGAGGCGTTTTTGGAAGAGCCCGCGGCCAGCAGGGAGGAGATACGGAGCGCAATGCACCATTTAATGCGACTGAACACGGGCTCCTACTTCTTCATCAGCGAGCCAAGCTGCGTTCCCAAGGTCCTCCATGTATATGTGGCTTGGTACGCGCACGTAATGGGTCCAGTTATCCATATGGAGAAGCGCATGCTGGTTGACCGCAAGGGTGCGCCTCCCGGCGGCGACCGTAAGGCTCCCCTGAAGCCAAGGACCCCGGTCGTTTCTCCGCTGAAAGATGTCGGAGCTGGGCCACCGCGCGTGTTGAGCCCTCCGCACGGATTGCCGCTTCGCGATACTATGGATGCGCCACCAGCCCCTCGTGCTCCAGTGGAGACGGTAAATGTGGTTTCGCCGGAGTCCGGCGTCGGCGCGGACATTGGGACCCGCCGCCCTAAAGTGCCTGCGAAACGTAAAATGATCTTGGCGCCGACCGGGGCTCACGCGCAGAAGAGGAAGAAGAAGTCGCTCCTTTCTCTCGATGCTATCCTCGGTTTAGAGCCTCAGGCCCCTCTTACCGAGGGTATAAGCGAGTATGGCAGCAATAAGGGCTTCTCAGTAGATCTAGCAGACACCGATCTGGCGGCCGCCATTGCGGCTTCTGAGCGATCAGCCAGACTCGAAGCGTGGTTGGATAAAATCGCTCAAGCAGGTAATCATTAGATGCATTCTCCGTCATTATACCGCATTTTTTTATTATTATCTTTGACTAATGCTTTTCCCTTTTTTAACAGGTGTCACTACTGAAGAAGCCATCGCTGCCTCTCTAAAAACCTTCCAGGAGGAGGAGAGGAAGCGCGCTTTATTGGGCGTTGGTACGTCTTGCCTCATTGAGACTTTATTCTCGTTTCTTATAGTCAACCTAACCTTCTTCCTTTGTCTCTTTGCAGGGGTTGCGCCAGCCGATGCGGGGACTCTCCCCGGGCCAGCTACTGAAGCTCCGGTTTCATCAGGACTACCGCGAGAGCCTCAACTCGAAAAGTCGGTGAGGGATGCCTTGAAGAATTTGGAGGCATCTCTTTTCACAGACGATGACGCCTTGATGAAGGAAGCTTCGAAGAGGTCCGTCTTGACGGCTCGGGAAGAGAGAAAGCGGTTGAGGCGCGAGGCAAAGGCATGCGGAGCTGCTTTGGCCGTGGGAGCAGGCCCAAGCACCGTTCCTCGTGCTGGTACTCCCTCGGAAGAGCCCCCGGTCGCCTTGTCTACAGCTCACAGACAGGCGGCACGTGCAGTTCGGGAGACCAACGATCAATCCTCCTCAGGTAATGTGTCTCTCGAGACTTTTTTGTAAGAATTGTACAACTATCGGTTCTCATACATCTTTTCCTGCAGGGCCAAGCCCTACCGAAAGGGAGGCGGAAACCGTCGAACCTAAGGGGACAGAGGAAGAGGCACCGGTTGAACCCGAGCCGACGGTGGGCGATGTCGCCGGGGTTGCTGGACCTGAGCTGAGGGCTGAGGAAACTGCGCCAGAGAAGGTCGTCGATGCCGAGTCTGTGGTAGAGGCAAATGAGATGACTACCATAACTGAGCCTGGGGCAGTAGCGGATGGAGCGCCTGAGACCGGCGACCCCATGGCGACGACGGACGAGACAGCAGCGACCACCGAGCCTGAGGGAGTAGCGGGTGAGACGGGCATGACTCCCTGGGACAAGCCAGCCGCTCTTTCTCAAGAGTCTGGCAATGCTCCAATCATTGCTCTCCCCGTCTACGGTCCTCCGCCGTCTCCTGGACGCGCGAGCACGACGATAGCCCCCGTCGAGTCTGGTGATGGGGCCACGGGAGGTGGACTCATGTCGATGGATGAGGGAGACGCCTCCGTTTCGGCCGGCGGCCCATCAGGTAAATTTCAGGTTACTGTCCTTTTTTCTTTATTTTGTAATCCTTCCTGACAGGTTTATCTTGGTTCTTTAACGCAGGTGCGGCCAGTGCTGACACTCCAATGCTCAAGGGGGCGCCGTCAACTACTGCCTTGGCGGTGGCCACCTCTCAGCCTTCCCTTGTACCATCACAGATGCTGGAAGGTATGGATTCATGACCCATCAGTTTCATCTTTCGGCCGCATGCTCTATGTACTAATGTCGTACTATTGCGTCCTTGCAGGAGTGCTTTTTGATCACCTCTACCAGGTATTGCACCCGTACTTCTCCTTCCCATCTGAACTCGCTTTTTCCTCCAGTGGCGCTGGTGAGAATAGTTTCCTTTTGATGCCTTTCTTTTTTCAGTAATGGAATTATTTCTGACTCTTCCTCGTCCTGATTGCAGTGCTACAAATCGAAGGAGGGGATGAAAGATCGGTCGCGCCACCGGCCCTCCCGGCTTTGCGGCCTGTTGCAGCTGGTATAGTAAACTATCCCATCGATGACTTTTTCATATTTCTTGAACCGTCATCTGATCGTATTTTGTTTTTTTAGCTGTTGTTCCGATTCCGGCGCCCTTTGAGTCTCGCGTCATAATGCCGGCAGGCCCCTTCCTGAGACGTCCGTCTTCAAAGGGTGCCGTAATGAGTTTGGGCATGCTGAGCGGATACGTCGAAGAGCTTGACGCGGACGCTCCCCCATCTGCTGCGGATTTCGCTGCGGAGGTTAACCCGATGTTCGCGGCGCTTGTAAATTTTCATGATGAAGGCGTCGTCGAGTCTTGGGTTAATCACTACAGGGAAATCGAAGTCCGCCTGCATCAATCGGAGTTTATGGGCCCTGCTCCCGAGACCTTAGCCGCAAGCAATCAATGAGCAGCATGGATCGAGCAAAGCGCTTCTTACTTCCGCGACTTGGAACAAGAAGCGGATTTAAGGCTGAGGGAATACCAAGAGACCTCAAGCGAGACGGCTCGCCTGCGTGCTGAGGTCGAGGCGAACGCTACCCAGGTGAAGGCTATCTTCGAGGGCCTTCTGGAACGTATCTCAAATGGGCTGAACCTGAAGCAAAAAGCTCGATGCCGCCGAGCGTGATGCCCAAGGCCGCGAAGCAGCTCAGCAGGCCGTTGGGGAACAGCTTGCATCCTTCTTGCAGCAGCGGGCTCAAGTGGAAGCAGAACTGGCGGTGGTGGCCGATCAGGAGAAAGCATGGAAGGAAGTGCGCGAACAATTGTTAGGGCTATTCAAGACGCTTCCTTCCCAGTAGCTACCCTTGTATTGATATACTTGTAAAAAATTTCTTTTTCGAATAAGATGTATCCATTCTTTATTCTTTTATACGATTCACCTTGTACTTGATTGAATTAATGAATAAAGATACACATTTTTTCTTTGCAATATCTTGTATCATTTCTTTGCTTTCTCCCTTCTCTTATTATCAGCATGCTGTCTTAATAAACATGGTTGACAGATAGTAGAGTAAGCATCTTGGTTTCTTCAAGAGATAGCGATGGCATATGCCGCAGGTTCAGATCTGCTGCCTAAGACTTTTCAACTCTATGAGCCGTGAGGGTCTCATAGAGACTTTTCTCCCTACGGATCGAGAGGATCTCATAGGTGGATTTTCTCCTTAGGAATCGTGAGGATTCCAAAGTGCGTTTTCTCTTATAAGTCGTAAGGTTCTTATAAGAGAATTTTTCCTTCTTACGAGTTGAGAGAACTCGAAAGCGGTTGTTTCCCTCTTTGTCGAGATCCGACTTTGGAGAGTGAGACCCGTGAATAGTATGCAAGAGACCGTTTTAGACCAACTTGCAGGGTCCCAGTGCTTAGGAAACAAGTTTTTTAATCCCTGTTGCCTAAGGCTTTATCTTGCAAGTCGAGACGAATCGGGAAGTCCTCGCGAAGACACTAATTTCCTCATTAGTCGAGACGAATCGAGAAGCTCTCATCAAGGACATTAATTTCCCTGAGTTGAAGTATTTTGCCGAGGAAACTGGTTTCCTCGAGGTTGAAACGAATCGAAGTATTCCTGCAAAGACACTGGTTTCTCTGCGGGCCGACGCGAATCAGGAAGCTCTCATCAAGGACGCTAGTTTCCCTGAATTGAGGTATTTGCCAAGGACACTGGTTTCCCTGGGGTTGAAACAAGTCGAGGTGTTCCTGCAAAGATGCTAGTTTCTCTGTGGGTCGACGCGAATCAAGATGTTCTCGTCAAGGACACTGGTTTCCCTGAGTCGAAGTATTTTGCCGAGGATACTGGTTTCCTCGAGGTTGAAACGAATCGGAGTATTCATGCAAAGACACTGGTTTCTCTACGGGCTGATGCGAATCAGGAAGCTCTCATCAAGGACGCTAGTTTCCCTGAATCAAGGTATTTGCCAAGGACACTGGTTTCCCTGGGGTTGAAACGGGTCGAGGTGTTCCTGCAAAGACTCTAGTTTCTCTACGGGTCGACGCGAATCAAGATGTTCTCGTCAAGGACACTGGTTTCCCTGAGTCGAAGTATTTTGATGAGGACACTGGTTTCCTCGGGGTTGAAACGAGTCGAGGTATTCCTGCAAAGACACTGATCTCTCTGCGGGTCGACGCGAATCGAGGTGCTCTCGTCAAGGACACTAGTTTCCCTAAATTGAGGTATTTGCCAAGGACACTGGTTTCCCTGGGGTTGAAACGAGTCGAGGTGTTCCTGCAAAGACGCTAGTTTCTCTGCGGGTCGACGCGAATCAAGATGTTCTCGTCAAGGACACTGGTTTCCCTGAGTCGAAGTATTTTGCCGAGGACGCTGGTTTCCCCGAGGTTGAAACGAATCGGAGTATTCCTGCAAAGACACTGGTTTCTCTGCGGGCCGACGCAAATCAGGAAGCTCTCATCAAGGACGCTAGTTTCCTTGAATTGAGGTATTTGCCAAGGAAACTGGTTTCCCTGGGGTTAAAACGAGTCGAGGTGTTCCTGCAAAGACGCTAGTTTCTCTGCGGGTCGACGCGAATCAAGATGTTCTCGTCAAGGACACTGGTTTCCCTGAGTCGAAGTATTTTGCCGAGGACACTGGTTTCCTCGGGGTTGAAACGAGTCGAGGTATTCCTGCAAAGACACTGATCTCTCTGCGGGTCGACGCGAATCAGGAAGCTCTCATCAAGGACGCTAATTTCCCTGAATCGAGGAGGTTGCCAAGGACACCGATTTCCCTGGGGTTGAAACGAATCGAGGTGTTCCTGCAAAGACACTGGTTTCTCTGCGGGTCGACGCGAATCAAGATGTTCTCGTCAAGGACACTGGTTTCCCTGAGTCGAAGTATTTTGCCGAGGACACTGGTTTCTTCTGAGTCGAAATGAGTCGAGGTATTCCTGCAAAGACACTGATCTCTCTGCGGGTCGATGCGAACTAGGAAGCTCTCATCAAGGACGCTAATTTCCCTGAATCGAGGAGGTTGCCAAGGACACTGATTTCCCTGGGTTGAAACGAATCGAGGTGTTCCTGCAAAGACACTGGTTTCTCTGCGGGTCGACGCGAATCAAGATGTTCTCGTCAAGGACACTGGTTTCCCTGAGTCGAAGTATTTTGCCGAGGACACTGGTTTCCTCGGAGTCGAAATGATCTCTGGTGGTCTCTCAGGTTTTATATGAGTTACCGTCAAGACCCTGAAGCTAGGAATTTGGCCTTTGCTTCGCTTGCTGTGGTGTGTCCGAATCCTATTGGAGGAGGGACGCTGTTGTGACATTTCATCTGCTGTGTAGAGACGAACGTCGAAGTGGTGATCACTCCATGCTGGGGTGAGATGATCTCCGATTGTCTTTCGGGCTTTATATGAGTTGCCGTCAAGACTTGGCTCCGTCTTCTGATGGAGCATGGGGAGGGAAGATATGTTTCCCTCTGTGTTTGCGCCCCTGGATTGTATACAGGGATTGCTGCGATATCGCCTGTAGGGCAAAAGTTTCACTCATTTTTTTTATATTATTATTTTATCTCCACGATGCTCTATCATTTCAGCTTTTATATCGCGAAGGTCGCGATTGCCCAATCATTTCGGCTATTTTTCGCGGTGCCCAATCATTTCGGCTACTTATTTTATTTTTACTCGCTGCTTTTTATTGCGAGTTGCCCAATCATTTCAGCTGTTTTGTATGCATACATTTTTACTTGCTGCTTTTTATTGTAAGTTGCCCCATCATTTCGGCTATTTTGTATGCATGTGCGGCTTGCTGGCTTTTCGCCGTAAGCCTGGAATTAGACACCGATTTCGGCATCAGCACCGCTACAACTGGGATGTTTCCAGGAGCGAATCATCATTTGCCTTTGCCGATGTTGAACAAAGGTGGATTAGCGAACAGGGTTAGGGTCCTGTCAACTAAGGCTTTTAACTTCATGAGCCGTAAGGGTCTCACAAAGGTATTTCTCCCTACAAGTCGTGAGGATCTCGTAGGTGTGTTTTCTCCTTAGGAATCGTTAGGATTCCTAAGTACATGTTCCTCTGTAAGTCGTAAGGATCCTACAAGAGGGTTTTCTCCTTGTAAGTCGAGAGGACTTACAAGGGTCATTCACCATGCGAACATATCCCCAGTCACGGATGGGACTTGGTTAGGGAAATGTTTATTCGCACCCGTGGATTGTATACAAGGGTCAGTATTGAACCACTTGTAGGGCAATATCGAATGTTGTGGGGGTTGCTTAAGCACAGATTTAGGTCTCTGTAACTTAAGACTTTCAAATCTTATGAGCCGTGAGGGTCCCATAAGAGAGTTCTCCTTACGAGTCGTGAGGATCTCGCAAGTGTATTTTCTCCTTAGGAATCGTGGGGATCCCTAAGTGTGTTGCTCCCTTGTGAGTCGTAAGGATCTCACGCGGGTGGTTTCTCCTTACAAGGTCGAGAGGACTCTGTAAGTGTCTTTTAATGAGGTTGCGCCCTTCCGGGTTTTCACAAACACTAGCCGGTAGCCCTGCTGTTTTTACTCACGGAGCCCTTTCGGGTTTTCATCCGTGCCCTTTTTACTTATGGACATACCGTTTTTTTATTATTTTTTTTATTCTCTTTTTCCTAACGAGGTTGCGCCCTTTCAGGTTTTCACAAACACTCGCTGGTAGCCCTGCTGTTTTTACTTACGGAGCCCTTTCGGGTTTTCATCCGTGCCCATTTTGCTTATGGACATACCGTTTATTTTTTATTTTTTATTTTTATATTTTTTTTATATCGGCTTTGTGATGTTTCAATCCACCGTAGTTTATCGACATCTCGGTCAACAACTAGTTTTAGGACATAGTGGTCCGTCATTAGTTTAAGGACGTTTCGGTCCGTCATTAGTTTAAGGACGTTTCGGTCTGTCATTAGTTTAAGGACGTTTCGGTCCGTTGCTGAAGAAGGCCGATTACTACTTATAGAGTTTGGGCTTAAGAAGATAGCGAGAGAACATAGTCGTCGTCGTCTATCATTAACCTAGGCTGTGGCTCATTAAGCGTAGTATTTCTTCAGGAAGCGACCGTTTATTGGCCTGGAAGGCCTTTCACCGTGCATATCCATGAGTAGATAGGCTCCACCCTGGTAGACCTTGTCTATGATGTACGGGCCTTCATAGTTCGGCTCGAATTTTCCCCGCTTAGCGCGACTGGGGATCATAGGTCTTTTGACCACTAGCATGAGTTCGCTTTGGCGGAATGTCCTCGGCCGGGTCAATCTTTCGTATAAGCGCGTCATCTTTGCTTTATAGGCCTCCAGATTTTGTTGCGCTATGAGCTGGGTTTCATCAAGGGCATCAAGCTCCTCAAGCCGAAGGTGAGCATTTTCTTCGTCCGTCAGCTCGTAGTAGACTGCCACTCGTAAAGAGGGTAACTCTATCTCGAGGGGGAGTACTGCTTCTGTACCGAATACCAACGCGTACGGCGTTGTGTTCGTGACCGTCTTGAACGTAGTTCGATATGCCCAGAGAGCTTCTTGCAGTCTCTCGTGCGAGTCCTTCTTATTTCGGGACACCGTCTTCTTTATGATCTTCGTCAAGGTCTTGTTGAAAGCCTTAGCTAGACCGTTAGCTCGCGGATTATAAACTGAGGAATACCTCCAGTCTATATTATGTTGTTGTGCGAAGCGGCTGATCTTGTGGCTTCTGTAGTCTGGCCCGTTATCGGAGATGATCCGCCGCGGAGTTCCAAACCGATAAATGACGTGCGTCTTGAGAAATGGAGGATATTATCCGTCTTCACTTCCCTCAGCGGTATTGCTTCTGCCCATTTGGAGAAGTAGTCAGTCGTTGCCAAGATGAATCGATGTCCCATGGACGATGCTGGTTCGATGGGGTCGATTACGTCAGTTCCCCACATTTCGAACGGCCAGCTAGCCACTGTTGGATGTAGAGGATTTGGGTGCTGATGGATAAAGTTCCCATGAATCTGACATGAGTGGCATTGCTTCGCATATTCGAGACAGTCCTGAATCATCGTGGGCCAATAGTAGCCTATCCGTTTAATCTTCAACTTCATCTTCGGGCCTGCTTGGTGAGAACCGCAGAGTCCGTCATGAACTTCCTGAACGACTCTTTTCGCTTCTTCAGGTCCTAGACATCTCAACCACAGAGAATCAAACGACCTCTTGTACAGAGTATCATTGACGAAGGCGAAAGACAGAGCTCGTTTTATGAGCTGATATCTTGAGGACGCATCTTCAGGCGTTCGACGGGATTTGTAGTCTATAAATACTTCTCTCCAATCCTCAGCCTTTTTCTGGTCTTTTATTTGCATAGCCATTTGCTCAGTCACTCCCTTTTCTTCTGATGATTCCGGAGATATTTCTGCTGGGGCAAGCACCCGACGGCTTTGTACCACGATTCTTACGTCTTCGAGGTTCTCGTCGGCCAGTTCTTTAGCGAGCTTGGCTAGTGCATCTGCTTTGCTATTTTCCGCACACGGTATGCTTTCCAGCATGTAGGAGGGGATTTGAGTCAGTAATTGCTGTACTCTCTCGCCATATTTCACCAGTTCGGGTTTGCACGTTTGGTAGTCGCCATTTACTTGACTGACGACCAGTTGAGAATCTCCATATATGAGGAGGTTTTCAATTCCCATGTCGACGGCGATCTCGAGGCCTGCTATCAAAGCTTCGTACTCGGCTTCATTGTTCGTCCTCGGCTCTGTTAAGGAGAAAGCAAAGCGCATTATTCCTCCTTGTGGAGTTATTAAGATGAGGCCTACCCCCGATTTGATTATAGGGGTGCTTTGTTTGCGCTTATTCATCGAAGACGCTCCATCAAAATAAAGTTCCCATCGAGTATCACTACCGTCGATCGCATCAAACGCATGTTCGTCTGGCAGCTCGCAGTTCAGAGGGGAATCGGCCGGTATCGGGTGCTCAGCGAGGAAGTCGGCGATGGCCTGGCCTTTCACTGCCTTAAGAGGCTGATAGGTTATCGAAAACTCCATTAAGAGCAAGGCCCATTTAGCGAGTCTCCCTGTCAATATGGCCTTCGACATTAAATATTTAAGGGGGTCCATCTTCGAAATGAGACGGACTTCATGCGCCAACGCATAGTGCCTGAGCTTTGTTATCGCGAAGATCAACGCCAGGCAGTGTTTTTCGATGGGGGAGTAGTTGCTTTCTGCCTCCAGTAGAACTCGACTTAAGTAGTAGAGTGCTCTTTCTTTCCCTTGGTCATTCTCTTGTGCCCATAATGCGCCTAAGGAACCCTCGAGGGCGGTTGTATAAAGAATGAGAGGCTTTCCCTTGACTGGACAGCCAACACTGGCGGATTCTGCAGGTATTGCTTGATTTCGTCCAACGCGCTCTGGCATTTGTGATCCCAAACGAAAGGGGTTCCTTTCTTCATCAGGTGACTGTAAGGATGACACTTGCCTGAAAAGTTGGCTATAAATCGCCGTATTTACGCGAGCTTCCCTTGGAGAGACCGCAGCTGTTTGAGAGTCCTTGGCGGAGGCATTTCCATGATCGCCTTGATCTTTGACGGGTCTATTTCGATACCTCGGTGTCGGACGATGAATCCTAGGAATTTGCCTGAGGAAACTCCGAATGCGCACTTGAGAGGGTCATCTTCAAGTTGTATTGTCGAAGGCGTTGAAATACGGTCTTCAGATGCTCGAGATGTTCCTCGTATGATCTGCTTTTCACCACGAGGTCGTCGATATAGCACTCTACGATTTCATGTATGAGGTCATCGAAGATCTTCGTCATGGCCCTCTGATAGGTGGCACAGGCGTTCTTTAAACCGAAGGGCATCACCTTGTAGCAGAATATACCTAGTGGAGTCCTGAACGCGGTGTGCTTCTGGTCTTCGGGATGCATCTTTATCTGATTATACCCTGATGAGCCGTCCATGAAGGAGAAAACCTCGTGAGTGGACGTGTTATCTATCATCATCTCGGTGACTGGCACCGGGAAATCGTCCTTCGGGCAAGCTTTATTGAGATCCCGGAAGTACACGCATATGCGCACTGTTAGTTATATGTATGCCCTAGAGGCCATTACTGTACATACGATGTATATTGTAGTGGATGCTAGGACATATATAGGGAGGACTTTCTTGCTCGACATGATAGTATGCTATCTGGTTGTACTTTATCTTAACATGTACACTGATTGTCTCTATGTTACATGTTGATAAAGCCCTTAGGATGTGTACTCGACTACTGGGACTATGATGAGATCATACTAGTGGGGCCATAGTAGTCGACGAGTACATCCTATAACTGTTCCTAGTCGAGGGTGTATCGAGACAGGTCATCGATACACCAGAGTAGACTAGCGTATACGCATCTTGACCCATATGATGGGCGATGGATGATCCTATATCCATCGGTGTTTGACATCAAGGATGGTGTACGGGTGCTCAGTGGAGACTGGGTCACTGGACGGACTCTCCGAGAACTCCCAGATGGTATTATACCTCACGTCAGATGGCAGTTCTCCGGTGACACTGGTACAGAGTAGTCTGTTGACCCGAGATCGTCATAGAGTCTTGTGTGATTCCCACTGTGCTTTGATTTCCATCATACCACGTCCAAGAGGGCATGCAAAAGTTGGCTTTTGGGTACAGTCCCGAATCATATGGAGGCAATGAGCGATAGGAGGGGATTCGTCTCTCCCGGTATAGGGAGTTGATGTTGTGCTGTGTTCGATTGGCTATAACCGAAAATCCCTGGCCAGGGTTGCTGAGATTTACTGGTAAGTGTTATCAGTAGTTTCTCAAACTGTTATAGACCTCATATCGACACGACTTATCGAGCTACTGGGGTCTGACGTTTACCACCCCTAGGCGAGATATGCGACATATCAGACGACGAGACCGGACTGTACGGGAGTGTTACTGTTTGGATTCACAGGAGAATGTACAAGCTTGCTTGTTGATCTTCTGAGCGCTCAATACCTGGGTAGCTGTTACGTTTAGCTGACCGCTTGCAGCTTGTGGGTGTTTGATATGATCATCACCTACTGCCGGCGTATTGACGATTCTTTAGAGTCCTACACAGAGGTTTCTTGGCTCAGGCAAAACGGAGTAGGAGCACATATGTGATCTGTGCGGGACCGAGGATAATACGATATGAGATACCGTAATTTATTCTCGCGATATTTGATATCAACCGCGTCATCGGATCAAGTGTTGATTCGATGAATCGGTACGGATAAACATTAGTCGGTTATATGCGATATAGCCGGATTGTCGGATCAAGTGTTGATTCGATAATTTAATGTATAATAATATATATGATATATTAAATTACATTAACTAATATTTTCTCACTAAAAGATTATTTTTCTCACTCGGGTAATACATTGATATATATGCGATATATGTTAAATGTATTATTTTATTTGGTTACAATAAATATTATATGTGTGATATATAATATTGTAACATGATATGATAAATAATGCAACATGTTTAGTAGAGATTAAACAAGATTAGGGTTTGATTTGGGTTAATTCTTTCTAGATGATTCTAGAAGGTTTTGTTTTGTTTTGTGAAAGATATTTTGTTATGACTCATCTTTAACCTAACCCAAACCCTACACCCTTGGTTAATTCTCTACAAAGGTTTAGCAACCATGGTTGCATTATTGATCATTATCTTCTTTGCATTATTCATCACAAAAGGATTCTATTATTGTTCATATTCTTCTTTCTTCATAAAAAAAGCTTACTAGTTTTTTTTCAAGTGATGAATGAGTGTGAGAAAAAGATTATAAAAGAGAGCAAAAATCCTACTTCATCATCCTCATCTTCCCTTGCCATTTAGATGAGGGTGTTCACATCATTTCATGAGTGAGAGCTTGTGTTAACGAAACTTCAAGGTAGATCATCTTTGTATCGAAGATCGGAAGCAAGACTGCATCTTTCTCTTCGTGGAACCTCTCGAGAGTCCGCAACCCGATGATCGCAGCGAAGGGACCACAACACGGAGCTTATGAAGTGAAGGACCGGATCTACAAAGGTTGTAATCCCTCTCACTTAGTGTTAAAGTGTTTAGCATGTTCGTTTTCGCCTAAACTCTAGTTTAAAGATCCGGCTTCGGGTTGTTCGGCACGGCTAAAATTTTAATCGGGCATGGTCGATGCCTCGTAGACCCTTGTACGCATGCCTAGCAACCCTACAGTGGTATCAGAGCCAAGGTAGAGCTTTAGGCGAAGTCTAGACGAAGTTTAAAGTCCGATCGAAACTCGAAACCCCGACATGAACCCTTCTTTGTACATTTTTCAAAAATGTGGTTTTTTCTGAATTAAAAATGCTCAGAAAATTAATCAGGAAAAACTAAGAATTACTGTGAAGTACGGACCTCTAACTCGAAAATTGGACCGCGGAACCGCGGCGAAACCATGGTGTTTGCGTCGGTTCCGCGGCCAAAATTTGGACTTAGTCCCTGAAATTTCATGTAATTATTTTTAGGCCCTTTCTTATTATTTTTTTCTGGGAATATTTTAATTCCACTCAAGTGTTGAGTTTTCAAGGGTTGTATTGGGGAATCGTTGATTCGATCGGATAATTTAACTTTGTTTAGTTTGTCCGGATAATTTTTAGAAACTGTTAAAAAGTTCGAACGGATATCAATAACTCACTTTTTCCCCTGTCGGAAATTTTTTCAAAAGTTGGATTTTTCCTCATGTTTAAGAACGTTCTAAGTCGTGCAAGTAACGCGGTGGACCCTCATGAAGACAACAAACCTTAACTCGATTATGTAACCGTCTTGAACTGCTTCTGAACCTTAGGGTTTGTGGCAGTACGGCGTGCCACATGTGAGGCGTTGGCTTGACCCTTCTACGGCTGGACCATTGGTACTGTGGCATGTGATGGATGTTTTTAAACAGATTTCAAGTGTTGAGATATATTGGGGAAATCTTGGGTGTTTGATTATTCGATCGGAAAGTTTAACTTTGTCTATTTATCTGAAATGTGATACAATATTTGGAATCCACAAATAGTCATGAGATAACTAATATGAATGTTATAAACATAGCAGTTTAGTCTCAAATGATCGGTTGCCACGGAATTTTGATGTGATCAAAAGTCCGTCGCAATCACGTAGCATACGCGGATACTCGCCGGGTAAACTTAATAGACAGCCACGCCCCATAGCCCCGACCAAGTGACTGTAGGAGAACCTCGTCGCCAAAAGCATCCGTTCGGGTGCTCGCGGCAGCGGTGTTCCGCCTTAGTGCACTTCGTCGACGGCATCGGGGGTGCGGCCGTCTACTAAAGTTTGTGACGAGCATTCGATCAGGATGTCGGGAATCTTGTTGAATTGCCCGACTTGATATTGAAAAGAGTTTTCGATAATGAGACTAAAATGCGGGGTTTATAATTGTTAGGCATGAGATGTCTAAGGAATTCATTTGGTTAGGCATGCGATGTCTAAGGAGGTTGCGGATTCCAACTGTTGTAGTTTTACACTTTCTTTTCTGTGACCGTAAGCGTAGTATGTGGTGTATCGCCGGCTTCATTGCTATACATCAACGACAATCGGGATACGCATACTTGCTTACGTTGATTATATGAGATATTATGTGTTGCTGTGATATGTTATATTGGATCGTCGCGTTTTGAATAGCCGGGGGTTTTATCTGAGATGAGAGTTTTTCTTTTTCATTCATGTAAAATTCATTTGTATGTAATATTCTTTTATTAGGGCACTTCCAGGTTGCGGATGATGTCACCGTTGTGTATTATTTACTTTTCCGCATTAGGATAGACCCAAGGCGGGGAGCACAAGTAACCAGGTTCTAGGGTCCAGTGGGAGACCATCTCGAGGAGTCGAGACCGGGTCTCCTAACCCTAGAATTGGCAGTGTTGCTTGCCGCTCTCGTAGGGGTCTAGGGATGTGGGTTTGGCTATTCATCGCGACCATGGAATCCGTGTTTTATACAGGCTTGTATTGAAAACACGGACGTCCTAGTATATCCAATATTTCATATATGTTCTTCTGCTGCAATGTTCTGTGATGAGATCATATTACTGCCTGAGACGAATGTTTATATTATATATATGAGATATATGTTATATTGCAGATTTCGTTTCAAATGTGATGCTTGTGAAGCATAATAAAATGGGACTTCATTAATGAGATTAATGAAATAAAAGAAACCTAAGATGTTGTAGAAACTTGTTTAAAAACTGGTAGCTCTAGTTCTTGCTTTGCATAGCGGTGTTCCTTGTAGAACATCCTGCACCATATTCGATAAGGAAAGGACCGAGATCCCTTCACCGGGAGTGACTCCTTTAGCAATAACTGGCAGATGCTACAACTCTCGATTTGTCTTTTGATTGCTTCTATAGTTTCTGCTTTGCACAGTGATATATATGATATATCCCGCACCTCATTCGACGAGGAAAGGGCTGACGATCCCTTCACCGGGAGTGACCCCTTTAGCAAAACTAGAAAAGCCTCAAAAACACTCCATTTAAAATCACTCGATTCTACAACGATATCAAGTTCATTACGCAAAGGGTTTTCATAAAAACCTGTCGTAGCCCTCCGTCATTTCAGATAAGTCCTACTTAGTATTCGTGCTACGTTTGTTGGCCTGCGTCAAGGCGTAGTGTGCGGTAGCTAACTAGTATTTATCTGTTTATGCATATGATGCAGATTGGATTAGGGTAGTCGTGCGACTTTGTTGGCCTGCGTCAAGGGTCGTGCGGGTGGGTTTAATTCAATCAAGAAATGACGGGTTGAACTTGACTAGCGCACTGTGGTTTGTTGGCCTACGTCAAGGTCATGGGACGCTAGGGGTAAAATATTATTGGGAATTTCAAGTGTTGAAATTTGCAATGAGATTGCATACCTTCTATGAGATAGTTGGATCCCGATACCCGCTGCGAGTAAGAGTTACTCCTGGGAGAGTTTTACACATTACAATTAGCCGATCAAGTATGTGTCTAGAAAGGTGTCAACGGGGTTACGCCCCTGGGAAAACGAGGTTTACTTTAATTAGGTTCATGCGAAAGCACGGGGGACCTCCCTCAAAGTACCGATACTGTCCTGGCTGAAAGATTAGCGAACTTGTAGCGTGCAATTAATCCCGGCTAGTCTTTCCTTTTAGGGTTTGAAGGAAGATTTGACAAAAACAGTGGGAGACATCCTGATTAGATATATTAGATAACCAATCTAATCTTGCAAGAGCATACGCTGAGTGTTTTCTTCTCTCTCTCTCTCCAGGTAGCGACCATATCACGCCTTAATCAAGATAATAATACGGATATATTGACCGAACCCGCTTGTTATACTGAGCAGGGGAACGTTGGTCCCGCTCTAACTTATAATTGTTATAAGACAGAGCAGAAAATTGGGGATTACCAGAATTCCCGTGCCGCCCAAACGAAGAAAGTGCATGCTGATGTATCATCTTCGGGTGTGTTCATTACAGAGAACCGTTTCTCAGTATCCTTTACGTCCTGGGTATGAGATACCGGATCAGGATCCCGCATATGTAATCTGTTACATGGGCTATAGATAGGTAGAGAACTGAGAACAGGTGATAAGTTTCATGAGACAGAAAACGGTGCAAGTGTTGCAGCCAAGTCTGTTGGTCACTGTCACTCTGTATTACCAGAATACATTGATTCTGAACAAATGTTATTAGATACCGAACCTGATATACAAAATCATATCAGTCTCTTTATTAGTAAAGAAAGGATATAATTTTGTATTGTTGGATAATGTTTTGAACATTTCCTATATCAAGAGTTGATCGGTTCAGGCACGTTATCTAAAAGCATTGACGTTCTAAATCAAACTACAGTTCTTAGTATACGGAACACACACAAGAGGAAGAGTTCAGAAATGAACGAATCCTTCTTGAGGCATTGTAGACTAGGTCATATCAATGCGACCCGACTAGCTGAAGTTACATTAAGATGCATATTTAAATTTGTTTGAATTTACATCTTGTGAAACTTGCCGGTCATGTCACAAAGATAAAATGACCACAGCTCTGTTTATTGGAAACAGAGAAAGAGTCAGTGAACTCTTGGGATTGATACATGCTGATATATGAAAGTCCCCTGTCTACACATCCCAAGACCGATTCTTTGTACTTCATTACATTCTCTGATGATCTCTCAAGATTCAGACATATGTTCCTGTTGGAACACAAGTCCGAAGCTTTTGAGATATTCACAGAATATAGGTTAGAAGTAGAGAACCAACAACGGGTATAAGTATTATGTCCTTTGATGAGATCAAGGAGAAGAATACTTGAGCACGGAATTCATGGACTATTCTAAAGGAGAATGAGATTCTCTCTCCGCATTACTCCTCCGCATACAACATAGCACGATGGTATATCGGGGCGGAGCAATAGCACCCTATTTGATATGGTGTGCTCTATGATGAGTACTACTGAGTTTCCTATTTCCTTTTGGGAGTTATGCACTTGTGAAGCTGCATACATATTGAATAAGGGTTCCAATCAAATCAGTTGCCTACCACTTCATATGTGATATGGAAAGGGAAGAGCCCATATCTTAAGTTAGTTAAGATTTGGGGTTGTCCGGCCTATGTTTAAAAGCAAAATCCGGACAAGCTCGAGGTAAGGTCTGTCATGTAGAACTGAAAATGTTCCAGCTATACAAACTGCAGCTGATGATTTGGTAGAACCAAAGGATTCAATAGTTTCCAACGAACCTCAGCCTCTCCGCCGATCTAGCAGGGTTCCTCACCCACCTGAGAGATACTTCGGTTTCTCTATGACAGTGGGAGCGAGGATTGTATCATGAGATGATGACCCAACTAGTTTCGAGCTGGCCATCAGGAGTGGGACTCTGTAAGAATGGCTGGATGCTTAGCGATCTGAGATGGAATCCTTATACACCAACAAAGTATGGACTTTGGTTGCTTTATCTGAAGGGTTAAATCCCCATCAGGAGCGAGTATATCTTGAGAAGATTACTTGGTGTACATGGAAAAGTTGAGACTTTCAAAGCTACGCTTAAGTCCATCCAGATCCTACTTGCCACGGCTACATACCATGACTACGATATCTGGTGGTTGGGTGTCACGACTGCTTTTCTAAATGATGTTTTAGAAGATAGCGTCTATAAGTATACAGCCAGAGGGCTTCGTAGACAGTGGGAGCAGCGGAAACGTGTGTAAGATGTTTTATATGATAAAACAGGCATCACGGAGTTGGAACGTCTGTTTTGATGTGGTAGTCAAAGAGTTTGACTTCATCAAACTGGTAGATGAACCTTGTATATACAAAAAGGTAGTAGGGAGCATGGTGGTGATCCTCGTAGAGTACGTGGATGACATACTCTTGATAGGGAAGGAGTTTCCTATACTACGCTCGGTCAATCTCCGCTTATCACAAGAATTCTCCATATAGGATCAAGGTGATACCTCCTAAATCCTAGGTTTTGGATCTATGAGATAGATCTAATTGGATGTTAGGATACTCACTAGCTGTAGTGAGATGGTATCAAATGATCCTGGGGAGAATCACTGGAAAGGTTCCAGGGTGATAAGGACGACTGAATGTCAGTCGCAGGCATTGTCTTTACCCTCAGTGGAGGGACGGTATGTTGGAAGAGTTCCAAGCTAGATACCATAACATACTAGACGATTAAAGGCAAGATACATCGTTACCAAGATGCTACCAAAGAGGCAGTCTGGATAGATATAAGTTCATAAGATGAACTTCATTCCTACCATTGTGTGACAATGGAGTTGTGGCTTTAGCTTAGGAACTTCCGTCCCATCATAAATCCAGATATAATTCTTAGGCAGTATCACCTGATCATGGAGATGGTTGATCTCCAGGGAGATCGAGGTTTGGAGAGTAGACACAGAGGACAACAGCGCGGATCCACTCACAAAGGCCTTTTTCCCAGCAGAGACTTTTATGGGATGGTTGAGTATGAGATACTTCAACCGTAGCTAATTGTTGGGTATGCAATACCATAACAGATGGCCCTAGTGCAAGTGGGAGATTGTTAGTTATATGTATGCCCTAGAGGCCGTTACTGTACATACGATGTATATTGTAGTGGATGCTAGGACATATATAGGGAGGACTTTCTTGCTCGACATGATAGTATGCTATCTGGTTGTACTTTATCTTAACATGTACTCTGATTGTCTCTATGTTACATGTCGATAAAGCCCTTAGGATGTGTACTCGACTACTGGGACTATGATGAGATCATACTAGTGGGGCCACGGTAGTCGACGAGTACATCCTATAACTGTTCCTAGTCGAGGGTGTATCGAGACAGGGCATCGATACACCAGAGTAGACTAGCATATACGCATCTTGACCCATATGATGGGCGATGGATGATCCTATATCCATCGGTGTTTGATATCAAGGATGGTGTACGGGTGCTCAGTGGAGACTGGGTACACTGGACGGACTCGCCGAGAACTCCCAGATGGTATTATACCTCACGTCAGATGGCAGTTCTCCGGTGACACTGGTACAGAGTAGTCTGTTGACCCGAGATCGTCATAGAGTCTTGTGTGATTCCCACTGTGCTTTGATTTCCATCATACCACGTCCAAGAGGGCGTGCAAAAGTTGGATTTTGGGTACAGTCCCGAATCACATGGAGGCAATGAGCGATAGGAGGGGATTCGTCTCTCCCGGTATAGGGAGTTGATGTTGTGCTGTGTTCGATTGGCTATAACCGGAAATCCCTGGCCAGGGTTGCTGAGATTTACTGGTAAGTGTTATCAGTAGTTTCTCGAACTGTTATAGACCTCATATCGACACGACTTATCGAGCTACTGGGGTCTGACGTTTACCACCCCTAGGCGAGATATGCGACATATCAGACGACAAGACCGGACTGTACGCGAGTGTTACTGTTTGGATTCACAAGAGAATGTACAAGCTTGCTTGTTGATCTTCTGAGCGCTCAATACCTGGGTAGCTGTTACGTTTAGCTGACCGCTTGCAGCTTGTGGGTGTTTGATATGATCATCACCTACTGCCGGCGTATTGACGATTCTTTAGAGTCCTACACAGAGGTTTCTTGGCTCAGGCAAAACGGAGTAGGAGCACATATGTGATATGTGCGGGACCGAGGATAATACGATATGAGATACCGTAATTTATTCTCGCGATATTTGATATCAGCCGCGTCATCGGATCAAGTGTTGATTCGATGAATCGGTACGGATAAACATTAGTCGGTTATATGCGATATAGCCGGATTGTCGAATCAAGTGTTGATTCGATAATTTAATGTATAATAATATATATGATATATTAAATTACATTAACTAATATTTTCTCACTAAAAGATTATTTTTCTCACTCGGGTAATACATTGATATATATGCGATATATGTTAAATGTATTATTTTATTTGGTTACAATAAATATTATATATGTGATATATAATATTGTAACATGATATGATAAATAATGCAACATGTTTAGTAGAGATTAAACAAGATTAGGGTTTGATTTGGGTTAATTCTTTCTAGATGATTCTAGAAGGTTTTGTTTTGTTTTGTGAAAGATATTTTGTTATGACTCATCTTTAACCTAACCCAAAACCTACACCCTTGGTTAATTCTCTACAAAGGTTTAGCAACCATGGTTGCATTATTGATCATTATCTTCTTTGCATTATTCATCACAAAAGGATTCTATTATTGTTCATCTTCTTCTTTCTTCATAAAAAAAGCTTACTAGTTTTTTTTTAAGTGATGAATGAGTGTGAGAAAAAGATTATAAAAGAGAGCAAAAATCCTACTTCATCATCCTCATCTTCCCTTTCCATTTAGATGAGGGTGTTCACATCATTTCATGAGTGAGAGCTTGTGTTAACGAAACTTCAAGGTAGATCATCTTTGTATCGAAGATCGGAAGCAAGACTGCATCTTTCTCTTCGTGGAATCTCTCGAGAGTCCGGAACCCGATGATCGCAGCGAAGGGACCACAACACGGAGCTTATGAAGTGAAGGACCGGATCTACAAAGGTTGTAATCCCTCTCACTTAGTGTTAAAGTGTTTAGCATGTTCGTTTTCGCCTAAACTCTAGTTTAAAGATCCGGTTTCGAGTTGTTCGGCACGGCTAAATTTTTAATCGGGCATGGTCGATGCCTCGTAGACCCTTGTGCGCGTGCCTAGCAACCCTACACGCACCGTCCCATTTTTCTTCATCACCGGGACGATGTTGGCGATCCACTCGGGAAACCGAACCTCCTGGATGAAGCCAGAGTCGATCAGCTTCTTGACCTCAGCATTGATACTCATCTCAAGCTCGAGCCGCATTCTTCTCGGGGCTTGTTTGGTTGGTTTAGCGTCCGGAGATATCGCCAATTTGTGCACAGCAATTTCTGGATCTAGTCCCGGCATTTCGGAATAGTTCCATGCGAAGCAATCTCTATGCTGCATAAGCACGTCTTTTAACGCAGCCACCCTTTCTTCAGATAGCAGCTCGCTGACGAATGTCGGTCGCGGGTCATTCGCTGTCCCCAACTCAATTTTCTTGAGGTTATCTGCGGTAGTATGTATTCCATCCTCCAGCTCTTTCAGTGCTGGTGGAAATTCTGAGATCACCTCATCGTTGCTGTTTTCGAAGCACCAGGGAAGGTCATCCATATTCTCGGGCTCTTCTTTTGATATTGTTATCATGTAACAAGTACGAGCTCGCTTCGAAGACCGATGTGGGTTTGGTTCTGCTTTCGTAGCTTTGGGTTCGTGCTTCTGTGGCGGCGTTACCCTCCAACTGTCAGATAGAGCGAACTTGCCGAGCTGATACTGATCTTCAACCCAGTTCTTGAAGGTGAAGCAGTCTTCGAGAGGGTGCCCTATTACTCGTGATAAGAGAAATAGTTTGGGTGTGAGACTTCGCCTGCTTGTTCGGGGTGTTTAGACTCCGGCAGTGTAAGCATCTGGTATTTTATAGCTCGGTCAAGTATCTTCTTCGTCTTGTCCCGAGGAAAAGAGTATGCTCGACTCATCTTCTTTACAAGGGATAGATCTGGACCGCTCGATTCCCGCTTGCGTGGCTTCTTAGTCCCGCTTTGTTGCTGTCGAGCGCTTTTTTTGCTTTTCGACCTGTTTCTGCCTCTGCGTCGAGCCTTTTTTATAACAGGTTGACAGGGAGCGGCACTTTCATCTTTCGCGGCCTGTTGGAGGAGGCGTTGCGTTTTGGCTTTCTCATAGATGGCCATTTCGCGGTTGTGGTCGTCTCGGACTTTTTGACCAGCTTCCCTTATAAGCCTGTTCATTTATTCTTCGAACGACGGACTGGGCACTTTTGCATCAGGAACTTTCACTGGTTCAGGATTAGCGTCCTCCCATTGAGCATCCGCTTCTTCATTGAAGTCATGCACGGCATAACAGTCGTGGAGTAGCTCTCGTTTCTTGGACCGAATGTATCCAAGTCCGATTGCTTTCATCCTCCCACTAGGCAACTTGTGCTGAGTTCCGGGGACGTTCCAGACCCTATCATAGAATTTGGCTTTTCGAGCGGTATGTTTGAAGGATATCCCCTGGCGCTTCAGCAGCCTCTTCAAGCCTTCTGTATAATATCTGGGCAGACGGATGGGCTGAAGCCTGTCAAGCGTAGGATCCGCGCCATGCCAGATTTCTTTCTCCACTTTGGTTTCTTCAGAGCGGTCGAATAGAATTGCCTTTTCGCCTTCTCGCCTGGGAGGGACATAGAACGTGCGCAGCTCCTCTACACTGTAGGTATTAAGTGCATCAAGTTATTTATGATGTTTAAGTGGAACCATGGCGACTTGTAGACTTTGCTCTTCGTCAGCGGATGTTTGTATTGAAGGTCGAGCGGAAAATATAGCATGAACTTCATCTTCCGAGTCATTGCCAAAGATCAACGTAGGAGCGGATGGTCCCGGCTTGTTGTATTGGGGCGGACCCGAATAAACCATCTCCTCTTCCTCCTCGGTATCACTCCCGAAGACAGGGATGGTGGCGTTAACCTTGTTCTCCGGCTTGTGACACCTCTCCGTGTCTTCGAAATCCGGTAAGAAGTATTTGGCATCTTCATATTTGCGGACCTCGTTCATGGAGAACGGGTTCAGTTCTTCCATCACGGTATACTCGAGACCATCCTTAAAATATTTCATACACTGATGATGTGTAGAAGGGATGATGTTGTACTCGTGTAACCATGGTCGGCCGAGCAGAGCATTGTAGCATGTCTTGGCGTCTATGACGTGGAACTTAATGTCCGTGACGAGTAGCCCAAAGCGTAGCATCAGTATCACAGACCCAAGAGTTCTTGATGATTGGGAGTCGAACCCGGAGATGGTGATCATGTCCCGAGCAAGGTGCTGGACGCTCATGCAGATTTCCTTTAACACCCGTACGTTGAGGAGATTAACGGAAGACCCATTGTCAATCAAGATTTTGCCTATCTTTATATCATGGCAATACCCTGAGACATAGAGGGGGTGATTGTGTTCGCACGTCCCTAGGAGAAGGTCTTCATTACCGAAAGTGACATCGGCCGTGTGCACATCTTCCAATTCATCCTTCATCTTTTCTTCGGCAAGAAAAGCTTGAAATTGCTCCGGCTCCTGTAGTGCCTTGATTAATGAATCCCTTGCCTCTTTTGATAGTAAAAGGGCGTCAAGAATGCTGAGCTGCGAGGGTAGCTTCCTCAGATGCGCTAGAACGTTGTAATCCACCTTATTTTTCTTCGGCAGGTCCTTGGTGGCTAGCTCTTCCATGACTTGGTCATCTAAGGCGATATCCTCAGAGACCTTTTCTTTCCCCTTATCTTTTTTATTTGAGGGTCCGAGATTCTTTTCAAGTAGCGTACGATTACGCAGCCGGATATTCTAGCAGGCCTTCGGCTCTTCTTCTTTTCCCGAGGTGGACTCTTTAAAGAGGGGGCTAAGAGCCATTTCCTCGTCAGAGTCGCTCCCGAACGTGAGAACTTGCGATCCCCCGGCATTAACCACGTGACAATCTCCGGTAGTTCTGTTAAGCTCTTCGGTCGTACTTTTCCGCTCCCGACGAGTTTTGCGCTTTTCCCGCTTAAAATGTTGCCGGTGAGCGACATATCCGTGCCACCATTTATTGAAAGCTTTGCACTCTTCGGTGGAGTGCGAAATCTTCCGATGATACAAGCAGTAGGAGGGGTACATTTCTGCTTCACCAGTAATGTTTCCTTCAGAGGATGGTAGCTTCATACCCATTGATATGGCTTTAGCAAACCATTTCCTCATCTTGAATTTGTTTTTATCTGCGGTGGACGTACTTTGCTCCAGCGGGAGTGTCTCAACTCTTTCGTCGAGTCGCTGTCGCTTGGCCCTTTCAAATATGGCCATCTCGCGTTCCCGATCAGCTTTACTTTTCAACAGAGCTTCTTTGAGGAATGCGTCAATTGTTTCATCCGATGGCCCCAGAATTTCCGGTTTAGGATCTGCCCCCAGCTTCTCAGCGCAAGGAATTTCCTTATCGTCTGTAAACGAATGGGAAATCATATGACAGCTCGCCACGTATTCCTCGGATTCATCCGACGAACTCTCTCCCTCATCTTCCTCTTGAAAGACGTGGTTGAGGAACTCCTGGAGTGTGATGGGAGTCCGTGCTTTCTGGTTGTACTCCTCCAGTGCGTCAATCTACTTTTGTAAGTCCGTGCGCTTGTCGCCAGGCTTTACGGGCTTCTTGGATTTCTTCTCCTTCTTCTTTGAAGATTTTGACGGCTGGTTGTGAGTGCTTGGGCCACCACCATCGATCTTTGGAGTTGGGCACGGCTTCAACATCCCTTCAATGATCTGGGGTTCTAACGGGTTCTTCCAACTGACCGCCGGGCATGTCTTGAAATCATTCAGCATCCTTTTGGTTTTGGCTGATAACACAACCTCCCATGGAGCTTCTTCAGTAAGGGAGCACGTTGCCCCCGGCGTATTCACCTTTTTAGAAGTATGAGGTTGCGGCGGGTTCACCTTCCATCTTTCGGATAACGCGAACTTGCCTTACCGATACTGATCTTCAATCCAGTTTTTAAAGACGTAGCAATCTTCAATCGGATGACCCAATACTCGGTGATAGGGACAGTAATTGGGATCATTGACGTCGTTTGGCTGCGATGGACGTCTTGACTCCGGTAGATTAATGAGTCTGTTACGCAATGCCAGTTCAAACAGTCTTCTCGTTTTATTCTGAGGAAACGAGTAAGGACGTCCCAGCCTCTCCTCGAGGGACAGGTGTGGACGCATATTGTTTTGACGGACAGCCGGCTTCAAGTTGCTCGGCTGTTGTTGAGCATTGGCGACAACGATCGCTTTTCCCTTCCCCTTCTCATTTCGAGAGTCCGGCTTTGGAGGGGGCGGTCTATGGCCCATCTGGTCCATTTGAGCTAGCTTGTCGATCAGGGCCTGGAAGGTAGTCGGCTTGAAGAACATCATGAATTGGGATATGGTCGCCTGCGGATCGAGGGTTCCCACAAACATGCCTACTGCCAGAGCTTCTTCTATGCGTTGCTCGCATTTTGACCAAAAGTTACGCCACCGTATAGCATACTGGACCCAAGTTTCTCCAGGCTTCACCCTGGCATTGATCAATTCCATGATCGGGGTGCGTTCGCTGGCACTTGCGAAACGCTGGGTAAACAGCAGCTCCATCTCCGCAAATGTCTTGATAGAGTCGTTTGGGAGTTCGGAGTACCACTCGAATGCTGTATCCGATAATCTACCGACGAACTGGCGAAGCAACAATTTATCATCACCACGGGTGTTGCCACAAAGCGCTCTGAACTGGGCAACATGCTGGTGGGGATTGCACGTCCCCTTATAGACATGGAATTTCGGTATTGTATAGCCCGACGGGTACTTTATCTGATCGTACAAGCTCGGATATGGTCGTCCTGTTTTTATGACCTGACCGGCTGCCTCAGTTGCCTGATGAACCCGTATCTGCTGAGCTATATATTCATTCAAGTCAGCTTTGGAGATTGTCTCCTCCTTGGCTGTTGACAGAGCCGGTGGAGGATTTGACGTTTCTCCCCTGTCGTCTTCAAGGACGATCGGAGGATCTTCAGCAGGAGGATCTTGTTGAATCATCATACCCATTATGTCCTAGAACAGGAGGGCCATTCGCTTTATGTTGGCTGCTTGTTCCGCAGCCTCTTTATCCTTCTTTTCCAGTATCCTGCGAAGGAATTCAGCGTCAGTTTCTTGCTCCTGGCGTTGATCCGAGGACGCTTCGGGGCTTTCTTTTAGCCCAGTGAGTGCGGCCATCGCGTTCATCATTTCTTGGAGCTTCTGCTGTCGCTCCTGAGCTTTAGTCACTGACCGTGTAAGCGGTCTATGACCTGTAGATGTACGGTTGTCTTCCTTCTCGGACGCCATGTAAACGGTATGCCCCACCATGCCCCCAGACTTAGGGCTTTTAGGCTTACTGTCTTTGACATTTGCTGCAGGCGTGGGGACTTTCTCCGGCCTTCTTCTCTTTTGAGTAGTCGACGTGGAGGGAGCCGTTGCAGCGGGCACCCAAGTGGTTGTCGTCCTTTGTTGTTTGATAGGACGGTTCTTTTCTTCCTGAACCTTCACCCTCTTCTGCCGACGAGAGTGATCTTGGTCGATTACTGACTCCTGAACTCGTCGCCAGACCTTGTAAATTTTGGAGGACATCCGTTGAGGGGGCTGCTCCAGCTTTGTATCTGTAACACTCTCCGCAGGTGGAAGAGATCTTTTTAGCGTAGCAATCGGAGAGTTCTTGTGTACCCTCCTTAGCGGTTCAAAACTGTTCCCAGTTGGAACAGCAGCATTAACTTCCACCATCGGAGCCGGTGGAGTTAGCCCTGAGGCGGAGTTGCCCCGGGCCTTCCTTACTCAGCGCCAGTGGCGACGTCGAGCGTGTCGAGCTGTTGGGACTGGCTCGGCGATAGGGATAGTTTCATCTTGCCCCCTGTCCGGATGAGGCGCTGCCGGTGCCAGCCTCTTAAAGACTGATGTTGTCCTTTGAGTGGCGACGTTCAATCTGTCAAAGACAGACCCTCGAGCAGGAGCAGGAGTCGGAATGGTCAGCCTTGAAAAGATCGACTCTTTAACAGGAGAAGCCGCCTTGACGACTTCAGGAGCAGAGGTGGCTGTCTTCCTCGGGATGGCCACTTCAGGGTTCATGGGCTTCTTGGCGGGCCCATTAGAGTTCTGGTTCAGCCTGGTAAAGACAGAGGCTGCCGGCTTGATATTGGACGACCTGTTGATAGGGGTCGTTGTAGCAGTGAGCCGATCGAAGACCGACTTCTTGTGCGCTTGATCGCACGCTTTTGGCGTGTCGGATGTTCAAAGAATTAAAGTATAACCGCGATCAGGACGGTGTCGCTTTGCAGCTAGCCGGTTGAGCACGGGTCGGTCCACAGGGAGATGGTGGTATCTTACCTTCTTGTCTTAGACGAGTTAATAAAGAATCTGTATGTTGTTTGATCTAACCTATGTGTTTATTTGCAAGTATAAAGTTGTTAAGAAGAAAATACGAGATTGTAAGCTAAAGAAATCCGTACTCAAAACCTTTGAGCCGAGTCTTGACCAATTGAAGCTCGAGCAATCGGCAACAACGTGGATTAGGGGATTTAAGCGCGGTATTCGTGGAATCCGGCTTATTTACCCTTGTCCTTCCGTTCTTGTCTCTTGCTTTCGCCTCCGGCCAAACCGAACGCAACCGGTCGCGGTTAGGAATCACCGTTACCTTGTCAGGGTACGGTGCCTAACGGAGCGCTTGCGTATGGTTTGGGCTAAGTTCAAATGGAAAATAACGGGAAAAGGAATTGGCAAAGAAACGTTAACTTACAATATCATATGGATTCTTAACAACAATAATAATTACAACATTCACAAAATGAACAAAAGAGAACAAAAAGAAAAGAACAAATAAAAGAAAAGATTACAAGAAGGAAAGTGCATGAATTAAATTGCAAATAATTAAAGACAAGGTAATAAAAAGCAAGTAATAAAAAGCGATAAAAAGAATACGAAACTAGGACTCAAGACAAGCATGTGATCAATAGCCAACCCTTAAACTTGCAAGCTCAATGAAGAGGTTGCAAGATCAAGGGAAGGGTAGAGAACGCATGTGAAATGAAGTGCTAGCCCCGTGAGAAAATACGACCCTTGAGATCAATAACTAACCCTTAACCATTCAAGCTCAATGAAGAGGTTGAATGAGCAAGAGAAAGCAAGAATCTCAAGGGGGAGCAAACTAACAAGAAAGATAAAAATCCCTCATCTTCATTAACATCCACTCAAAAGCTCTCACTACAATTTCATGGAGGAAGAATGAAGAAGAAGAAGAAAGAAGAAGAAAACTACACAAAAAGAGGCTAAAGAAAAGCTCCCTTGGTTGAGCTCAGATCTGCTGTATTTATAGGCAGGAGAATGGAGTTCTAGGGCAACCAGCAGACATAAAATGAAACACCCAAAATACCCCCAAAAAACGACAATCTGAAGAGCAAGTACGGCCGCGTTTCCGCGGCCAATACCCCCTATTGGCCGCGGAAACGCGGCCAAGTGGTGGGATTGATGGGTCCAATTTGGTGGTTGTTCCTGGTTTTATCTTTCCTCGTGTTTGAAAACTTCAAAATGAACAAAAGTCCTCCAGAATATCTGCAGATTCCAAGTCCAAGATTGCATTATCTTTTTCACTTTTGACTTTATCTCCCTCGAGCTCCGCGCACCCATTGATTCTTGTGCAGCCCACCTCGTGCTCTGTGCTTGTCCCAGACATGAATGACCACTGTCACATGTCTTGTATCGGAAACCGGTACTCGGCACTGGACGGATATGGATGACCGGAACCCGGTTTTATCTGCTGTCAACAGATGTTCTGCTTTTGGCGTAACTGTGGAGATTTTGTCCTGATTTGCAATATTTGTACTGGAAACCTGTATTCTGTAAACATGTAACAAACACGGATTAAAAACACCTACCTATAAACACACGAGCGTAAGAATGGGCGGTATAAAATGCAATATTCTGATATGAACAAATACCCCCAAACTTAACTTTTGCTCGTCCCGAGCAAAACCAATTATTCACAAAAATAAAATGATAACCGCACTTTCGCAGGGAACGCGATTGCACTGAGCGCGTGCAACAAGCCGTTAAACCTCTAGGTGTCCCTAGTAGGAGGAGTGTTGTCTCCTGAGGGTTTTCAGCGGATACTACCCACAAAATCCCGTCAAGCTAGTTTCATAAGATAACATCGACTCTACTCCTACAGTTTAGTATTTACGTTAGAAACTCTATCATCCTAAGTTAGAAATATCCAACCCTTATTCTTCACACCTCCTATCTATTTAACCTTAGATTATATACGTTCCAAAAAATTTAGAAAGCTGTCGGTTCTCCTGAGTTTTCTTTCTAAAGCGCGGCCTCAAATCAGGGATTTTTATCAACTTTACAGAAAACACAAGTCTTATTCTTCATTTCAATCTTTTATTCAAACATCGATTGTATACCCCTACGTGTGTGTATATTTGCACCCCTACACTTAAGAATTCGATTCAAGCTATAGTACCCTTGCCCTAATACCTAATACTACTTCTTTTCATTAAGGATGGACGGATTTGCTCACACACCTTTCATGCGACTATTAATGCTTCTTGAGGCACTAACAGCCGATTACTGAATGTGTGAGCTTAAAGCGTAAATAGCAGTTTCCAGGTCTTGACTTTATTCTATTTTTTTTTCTTTTTCTTTTTCTTTTTCAAGACCGGATATATTTTTCACATGCTCTTTTGGTGTTTAGCTTTAAATACCGTTTTTTCTTTCATACTAGGCTTTCAGGCAAGAGTACTTCTAGGTATCCTCTACTATCCCAAGTTTCAAGGTGCGTGTAAGTGCAGTTTGTAGGGTATATACTCTCTAAATTTGAACTTAAGAAAAAAAACTATTTTTCAGACTTATCCTCCGGTAAAGCTTCAATACTTTCCCTTCTTCTTGACTTAACTCAAAAAAACTGAACTCAAGATTACCTATTTCTCAAAAAAAAACTGTAAGGACGTATACTCACCAAGTTTAAACAGAATGAGGGTTATTTTTAGGATTTTCAATTCTTAGGCCTAGAATTTAGTTATTTCTAATATATCAACTAAACTTTCAGAATAAAGATCTAAGTTACCCTATTAGCTAACTTGACGACAAAGTTTTTATATTTCCCGGCAACGGAACCAATTTTTTTTTGATTTTTATGGGTTTTTAAATAAGGTATGCAAATGCAAAATATACAAATGAATGCGAAGGAAGAAAGCTTACCGAGCACACCCCCAAACTTAAACTTGACAGTGCCCTCACTGTCAGGCTATACCAAGAGGGTCAAAATTGTCGGCGCTCCTCCTAAAAACAAATTATATACAAAACAAAAAAGGAAAACAAAAAATATATACAAAAAATGTGTCCCCCCCCAAACTTAAGTAAAACAGTGTTTCCACTGTTAAGCGTTGAAATTCAGGATTAGGGGGGAAAGAACAGTATCAATCTATACAAGGCCTTACACAGGCCAAAGGTGAGCACCAACCATTCAAAGATTTTATCTCTATAATGTGCTGGTTGGTGAAAGAAGGCGTAGAGAAAAGAGATGGAGAATACGCGAGACCGTATGCAAAGAGAAGCGGGATACGGTCTCGGTATATGAGAGGAAGAAGAATGGCGGAAGGGAAAAAGAAGTGGAATACGAACTTGAGGGTGAAAATGGAGTGAATAGATTAGCACAATTTATGATGACCGATGTGTGAAAAGCGAGTGTGCTAATCTATTAACCCGTCGAGAGATTGGGTCAAATCCCTCAAGATTCGTAAGAAACCATGGGTACGCCGAACTTGGTAAACCAGACATAGTAAATGAAAGTGAGACGGTTTCTTGCAAGGTCGGAACGATGGAAAGAATGGAGGGAAGTGATCGAGGAGGGGTATCGGTTAAAGGCTCAGGAGGGTGTACACAGCCAGTGGAAGGAACAGGATGAATTGGTAAATCCGACTCATCAAACAAAACTGGTTCATCCTCAAGACTATCCTCAAAATTCTCCTCAAAATTTAGCATATCCATGCACTTCTCTTCAAAATCCAGACGCATATGGGGTTCGGGAAAAACATTTAATGACTCGGGATGATGATTTGAAGAGACAAACTCAGCCAAATCTACGGGTTCATCATCCAAAATATTCCCAGCGTCAATATCCTCAATCAAGTGAAAATCAAAATTCTCCGACACCTCAACAAAAGCATGGATATCAATCAATTCAGGTTCTAGAGTGGAGGTGTAGAGGTCAAGAGGATTGGGTACGGTTTCACTCAAAAGGGACCCTTCACAATCGGGCAAATCAAACACTACAAAGTCGCACAACTCATTAAACATTCTATCTTCAACTGATAATTCATTTGGGATACTAGATAGACTTTCAAAACAGGAGTTGTGGGATTCAATTTGGGACGGGTAGGTTTGATTTGGAAGGGGGTACATCTCACTCTCTCCACTCAAATTCACAGCCTGTCCTGCCGCCTCATCATACATTGAAAAAGTTGGAGCTAGTTGAAAACTAGCTACCGGGTCACTAGGTTGCATGAGGGCGGCCATGGACGCATTCAAATCCATCATTTGTTGGCTTGACGCTACCCTAAAGTCTTCCAATGACCATTCCAGACTAGACATGGGTTGTGAAGGGGTTTCAATAAATGATTCAAAGTTATTTGGATACTGAAAACTCCCAAACGGCTGTTCTGAAGTAATGTCTAGGGAAGGTGCAAAAGTAGGGTAGGATTGGTAGGAATTGAATGGCTGGACAGGAGTGGGATCAACATTGGGATAAGAAGGTGAATGGATTTGTTGGTCCCAAGAATTTGTAGTGGTGAAAGGAGTGAAAGATCGGCTACGAGATTGTTCAATACGTTCAGAGATGGATAAAAGACGACTTGCAGAAGGGGTATCAACATAAGCGGGAGTGAATGTTTGAAACGGTTGATACGAAGTGGAATAAGGAGTGCAAGTGTTTGTCCTAGACGCTGCTATGCGATCTTTCAGTGAAACTTTGGGCATGGAGGGGTCGTTCGAAGTTCGGCCAAAGCAAGAACCGTAAGATGTAATGTCTGGTTGTGGGTACCAAAGTTCGGCAAGAGTTTTGCGAGGTGGAGTACCCATAATATGAAGAGAGAAGGAAAGAAAGGAAGAGAAAAGGGAGGGGGGAAAATGAATGATATTTTTTTTTTTTTTATAAATTTTTTTATTTTTTATTTTTTATTAGTTAGTTGTTAACAAAAGAATGAAATATACACAAAAAGAATATGGACAAAAATAATCACGATACAAAAATACCACACACCTAATCGTTCTAGGGTTCACCTAGGTCAACTAGACCTGCTCCAGAACTTAATTGTCGAAGTTAAACATGGTCGATAAACAGGCTTAAAAATACACTGATCACGAGGCCAGGTAAGTGCAGAGATAAGGGGAGGTTGTCCAACGCTTTCGCGAAGTTCCTTAATTAAATAACCCTTTCTCTTTTGGCGGTTTCGCCGTTAACACTTTCCTAGACACCCCGTAAACAATGTACCGTTAAGCGAGGTTCTAAACACGGTTAACTTCTCCTAATGAGCGCGAAGTCCTTAAGGATTAAAGTCTAATTTCTTTTAAAATTTGTGCGGGTAATCGTTATGCTCAAGTTCGTGATTTGTGGGCCACGGAAAAGGTGATGAAATCCTTTACCGTATCTTGTGGGGTTCGCTTGCCCTTAAGTCCGTATTAATGTATGCAATGCACAATTCAATAAAAATTCTATAAAGAATCAAAAAATTGTTTTTTTTAGCACAGCACTGCAACAAATACGGGTTAGTCAATTTTGGTGTTTGCTAGCGAACTTGCAAAGAATCCTGCAAGGAATAGTATATTGGATGCGTCAGATTTGAGAAGAAGGTGTTAGGAAAGTACGTACCGTTAAGTTTTGGGTTGGGAAACCCCCGTTGAGTCAAATCCGGTAAGCTTGAAAGGTTCGCTTGCGCGGGTCAAACTACCCGGATCTTTGGCACTGTACTTTGCAATCACCTTTGCCTTGAATGCACACTTTGCTCCCCACAATCGCAGTTTGCAAATACGCAAAATTCTGCACACTTGCCCACAAAAATTATCAAAAAATAACAAAAAGATTTTTTTTTATTTTATATATATATACAAAAAGAATATTAACCCGAATAACAAGAAAGAAAATACGCTACCGTCTCCCCGGCAACGGCGCCATTTGATCGCATGCTTTTGGCGTGTCGGATGTTCAAAGAATTAAAGTATAACCGCGATCAGGACGGTGTCGCTTTGCAGCTAGCCGGTTGAGCACGGGTCGGTCCACAAGGAGATGGTGGTATCTTACCTTCTTGTCATAGACGAGTTAATAAAGAATCTGTATGTTGTTTGATCTAACCTATGTGTTTATTTGCAAATATAAAGTTGTTAAGAAGAAAATACGAGATTGTAAGCTAAAGAAATCCGTACTCAAAACCTTTGAGCCGGGTCTTGACCAATTGAAGCTCGAGCAATCGGCAACAACGTGGATTAGGGGATTTAAGCGCGGTATTCGTGGAATCCGACTTATTTACCCTTGTCCTTCCGTTCTTGTCTCTTGCTTTCGCCTCCGGCCAAACCGAACGCAACCGGTCGCGGTTAGGAATCACCGTTACCTTGTCAGGGTACGGTGCCTAACGGAGCGCTTGCGTATGGTTTGGGCGAAGTTCAAATGGAAAATAACGGGAAAAGGAATTGGCAAAGAAACGTTAACTTACAATATCATATGGATTCTTAACAACAATAATAATTACAACATTCACAAAATGAACAAAAGAGAACAAAAAGAAAAGAACAAATAAAAGAAAAGATTACAAGAAGGAAAGTGCATGAATTAAATTGCAAATAATTAAAGACAAGGTAATAAAAAGCAAGTAATAAAAAGCGATAAAAAGAATACGAAACTAGGACTCAAGACAAGCATGTGATCAATAGCCAACCCTTAAACTTGCAAGCTCAATGAAGAGGTTGCAAGATCAAGGGAAGGGTAGAGAACGCATGTGAAATAAAGTGCTAGTCCCGTGAGAAAATACGACCCTTGAGATCAATAACTAACCCTTAACCATTCAAGCTCAATGAAGAGGTTGAATGAGCAAGAGAAAGCAAGAATCTCAAGGGGGAGCAAACTAACAAGAAAGATAAAAATCCCTCATCTTCATTAACATCCACTCAAAAGCTCTCACTACAATTTCATGGAGGAAGAATGAAGAAGAAGAAGAAAGAAGAAGAAAACTACACAAAAAAGAGGCTAAAGAAAAGCTCCCTTGGTTGAGCTCAGATCTGCTGTATTTATAGGCAGGAGAATGGAGTTCTAGGGCAACCAGCAGACATAAAATGAAACACCCAAAATACCCCCAAAAAACGACAACCTGAAGAGCAAGTACGGCCGCGTTTCCGCGGCCAATACCCCCTATTGGCCGCGGAAACGCGGCCAAGTGGTGGGATTGATGGGTCCAATTTGGTGGCTGTTCCTGGTTTTATCTTTCCTCGTGTTTGAAAACTTCAAAATGAACAAAAGTCCTCCAGAATATCTGCAGATTCCAAGTCCAAGATTGCATTATCTTTTTCACTTTTGACTTTATCTCCCTCGAGCTCCGCGCACCCATTGATTCTTGTGCAGCCCACCTCGTGCTCTGTGCTTGTCCCAGACATGAATGACCACTGTCACATGTCTTGTATCGGGAACCGGTACTCGGCACTGGACGGATATGGATGACCGGAACCCGGCTTTTATCTGCTGTCAACAGATGTTCTGCTTTTGGCGTAACTGTGGAGATTTTGTCCTGATTTGCAATATTTGTACTGGAAACCTGTATTCTGTAAACATGTAACAAACACGGATTAATAACACCTACCTATAAACACACGAGCGTAAGAATGGGCGGTATAAAATGCAATATTCTGATATGAACAGCGCTTCCGGTGCGGGCACTGGAATAGTGAAGCTTGATGGTGGAAGCATGGTCCCGAAAAACAGACCGGTGGTGGCCTGAGTCACTTGTTCTACCGGCATGGAAAGGATGGAGGCCGCTTGAGGCCCATAGGCTACACCTCCAGGTGAGGCGGAGCGTCGGTTGCATTGGCATTTGGAGCAGCTCGAGCAGTTGGAGGCCATTGATGCTTGATTTCTGCACCAGGAAAAATACCAAATCTTAGTAACTTGAAACCCAAAGGCAACCATTAACAAACCGCGATTCGTTCGCGAAGACGACACACGAAGTGTGGAGTGGAAAGAGGAAAAGGTCCCACCGGGCGTGCCAGAATCTGTTCCCCTCTGAATGGCGGCCAAGACAGACTGTCTTGCCTGAGATTCGGGGCAGATGCTATTTGGTTTTATCCGTCTAAACCTCTGATACACGATGCCATAAATCAACTTGGCATCTTTGGAAAGGTGGACGGATAAAACCAAATAGCATCTGCTCCGAATCTCAAGCAAGACGGTCTGTCTTGGCCGCCATTCGGAGGGAACATGTCAGTCCCCCACATTTCGAACGGCCAGCTAGCCACTGTCGGATGTAGCGGATTCGGATGCTGATGGATGAAGTCCCCGTGAATCTGGCACGAGTGGCATTGCTTCGCATACTCGAGGCAGTCATGGATCATCGTGGGCCAATAATAACCCATCCGTTTGATCTTCAACTTCATCTTCGGGCCTGCTTGGTGAGAACCGCAGAGTCCGTCATGAACTTCTTGGACGACTCTTTTCGCTTCTTCAGGTCCCAGGCATCTCAACCACAAAGCATCAAATGACCTCTTGTACAGAGTATCATTGACGAAAGCGAAAGACAGAGCTCGTTTCATAAGCTGATGTCTTGAGGACGCATCTTCAGGCGTTCGATGGGATTTGAAGTAGTCTATAAAGAATTCTCTCCAATCCTCAGCCTTTTCCTGGTATTTTATTTGCAGGACCATCTGCTCAGTCGCTTCCTTTTCCTCGGATGATTCCGGAGACATTTCCGCCGGTGCGAGGACCCGACGGCTTTGCACAACGATCCTCACGTCATCGAGGTTCTCGTCGGCCAGTTCTTTAGCGAGCTTGGCTAGTGCATCCGCTTTGCTATTTTCTGCACGCGGTATGCTTTTGAGGGTGTAGGAAGGAATTTGGGTCAACAGTTGCTGCACCCTCTCGCCGTACTTTACCAGTTCTGGTTTGCACGTTTGGTAGTCGCCATTTACTTGACTGACGACCAGTTGGGAATCTCCGTATATGAGGAGGTTCTCAATCCCCATGTCGATGGCGATCTCGAGGCCTGCTATCCAAGCTTCGTATTCGGCTTCATTGTTCGTCCTCGGCTCTGTCAAGGAGAAGGCGAAGCGCATTATCCCTCCTTGTGGGGTCACGAAGATAAGGTCTACCCCTGATTTGATTATAGGCGTGTTCTGTTTGCGCTTCTTCATGGAAGATGCTCCATCAAAATAAAGTTCCCACTGGATACCACCACCGTTGATCGCATCAAACGCATGTTCGTCTGGCAGTTCGCAATTCAAAGGGGAATCGGCCGGTATCGGATGTTCAGCGAGGAAATCAGCGATGGCCTGGCCTTTCACTGCCTTAAGAGGTCGATAAGTTATCGAGAACTCCATCAAGAGCAGGGCCCATTTAGCGAGTCGCCCCGTCAATATGGCTTTTGACATCAAATATTTGAGAGGGTCCACCTTCGATATGAGACGGACTTCATGCGCCAACGCATAGTGCCGGAGTTTCGTTATCGCGAAGATCAACGCCAGGCAGTGTTTTTCGATGGGAGAGTAATTGCTTTCTGCCCCCAGGAGAACTCGACTCAAATAGTAGAGAGCTCTTTCTTTCCCTTGGTCGTTCTCTTGTGCCCATAATGCGCCTAAGGAACCTTCAAGGGCTGTTGTGTAAAGAATAAGGGGCTTTCCCTTGACTGGGGCGGCCAGCACTGGCGGGTTCTACAGATACTGCTTGATTTCGTCCAGCGCGCCTTAGCATTTGTGATCCCAGATGAACGGGGTTCTCTTCTTCATCAGGTGACTATACGGACGACACTTGCCAGAGAGATTGGCTATAAATCGCCGGATGTACGTGAGCTTCCCTTGGAGAGACCGCAATTGCTTGAGAGTTCTTGGCGGAGGCATTTCCATGATCGTCTTGATCTTTGACGGATCTATCTCGATACCTCGGTGTCGGACGATGAATCATAGGAATTTACCTGAGGACACCCCAAACGCGCATTTGAGAGGGTTCATCTTCAAGTTGTATTGCCGAAGGCGTTGAAACACGATCTTCAGATGCTCGAGATGTTCCTCGTATGATTTGCTTTTCACCACGAGGTCGTCAATATAGCATTCGACGATTTCATGTATAAGGTCATCGAAGATCTTCGTCATGGCCCTCTGATAGGTGGCACCGGTATTTTTTAGACCGAAGGGCATCACCTTGTACCAGAATATACCCAAAGGGGTCCGGAAAGCAGTATGCATCTGGTCTTTGGGATGCATCTTTATCTGATTGTATCCTGATGAGCCGTCCATGAAGGAGAAAACTTCATGAGTGGACGTGTTATCTATCATCTGCTCGGTGACCGGTACTGGGAAATCGTCCTTCGGGCAGGCTTTATTGAGATCCCGAAAGTCTACGCATATGCGCACTATCCCATTTTTCTTCATTACTGGGACGATGTTGGCGATCCAATCAGGGTCCTGCACTTCTTGGATGAAGCCAGAGTCGATTAGTTTCTTGACCTCGGCGTTGATGTTCATCTCAAGCTCGAGCCGCATTCTTCTTAACGCCTGTTTGACTGGCTTGACGTCCGGGGATATCGCCAATTATGGACAGCAATCTCTGGGTCTAGTCCTGGCATCTCGAAATAGTTCCATACGAAGCAATCTCTATGCTGCATAAGCACGTCTTTTAGCGTAGCCACCCTTTCTTCAGAACAGCTCACTGACGAATGTAGGTCGCGGGTCACTTTCCGTCCCCAAATCAATTTTCTTGAGGTTATCTGTAGTGGTGTGTATTCCATCTTCTAGCTCTTTTGGCGCCGGTAGAAATTCTGAGATCACCTCGTCATCATTGTTTTCGAAGCACCAGGGGAGGTCATCCATATTCTCGGGTTCCTCTTTTGATATCGTTATCATATGACAGGTACGAGCTCGCTTCCAAGACCGATGTTGATTCGGCGCTACTCTCGTGGCTTTGGGTTCATGCTTCTGCGGCGGAGTTATCCTCTAACTGCCGGATAGAGCGAACTTGCCGAGCTGATATTGGTCTTCGACCCAGTTCTTGAAGGTGAAGCAGTCTTTGAGAGGATGTCCTATCGCTCGGTGATAAGAGCAATAGTCTGGGTGAGAGACCTCGTTAGCTTTCTCGGGGTGTTTAGACTCCGGAAGTGTAATCATCTGATATTTTATAGCGAGGTCAAGTATCTTCTTTGTCTTGTCTTGAGGAAAAGAGTATGCTCGACTCATCTTCTTCATAAGGGACAAGTTTGGACCGCTTTATTCCCGACCGCGTGACTTCTTGGTCCCGCTTTGTCGCTGTCGAACGCCTTTTCCACTCTTTGCCTTGTTTCTGTCTCTGCGTCGAGCCTTTTGTACAACAGGTTGACAGGGAGGGGCATTTTCATCTTTCGCAGCTTGTTGAAGAAGGCGTTGCGTCCTGGCTTTCTCGTAGATGGCCATTTCGCGATTATGGTCGTCTCGAACTTTTTGACCAGCTTCCCTTATAAACTTGTCCATTTATTCTTCGAGCGACGGACTGGGCATTTTCATATCGGGAGCTCTTTCTGGTTCAGGGTTAGCATTCTCCCATTGAGCATCTCCTTCTTCATCAAAGTCATGTACGACATAGCAGTCGTGGAGTAGCTCCCGTTTCTTGTACCGAACATATCCAAGCCCGATCGCTTCCATTCTCCCGTTGGGCAACTTGCGCTGAGTTCCGGGAATGTTCCAGATCCTGTCATAGAACTTAGCTTTTCGAGCAGTTTGCTTAAGGGGTGCACCTTAGCGTCTTAAGAGTCTCCTTAGTCCGTCTGTGTAATATCTGGGCAAACAGATGGGCTAGAGCCTGTCGAGTGTGGAATCCGCGCTGTGCCAGATTTCCTTCTCCACTTTAGTTTCCCAGAATCGGTAGAATAGGATCGCCTTTTCACCTTCTCGCCTAGGAGGGACATAGAACGTCTGCAGCTCTTCCACACTGTAGGTATCAAGCGCGTCTAGTTCTTTATGATGTTTGGGCGAAACCATGGCAATTTGCAAACTTTGCTCTTCATCAGCGAATGTTTGAATTGAAGGCCGAGCAGAGAATATAGCATGGACCTCATCTTCTGAGTCGCTACCAAAGATCAACATAGGAGCGGACGGTCCTGGCTTGTTGTACTGGGGTGGACCTGAATAAACTATCGCTTCCTCTTCTTCAGTATCACTCCCGAAGACCGGAATGGTGGCGGTAGCTTTGTTCTCCAGTTTGTGACATCTCTCCGTGTCTTCAAAATCTGGCAAAAAGTATTTTGCATCTTCGTACTTGCGGACTTCGTTCACGGAGAATGGGTTCAGCTCTCCTGTTACGGTATACTCGAGACCATCCTTGAAATACTTCATACACTGATGTTGTGTAGAAGGGATGATGTTGTACTCGTGTAACCAAGGCCGGCCGAGTAAAGCGTTATAGCACGTCTTGGCATCAATGATATGAAATTTAATATCCGTGACAAGTAGCCCGAATCGTAACGTCAGTATCACAGACCCGAGAGTTCGCGATGACTGGGAGTCAAAACCGGAGATGGTGATTTTATCACGAGCGAGATGCTGGACGCTCATGCAGACTTCCTTCAACACTCGAACATTGAGAAGATTGACGGAAGACCTATTGTCGACCAGGATTTTGCCTATCTTTATATCATGGCAGTACCCTGAGACATAAAGGGGACGGTTTTGCTCGCACGTCCCAAGGAGGAGGTCTTCGCCGAAGGTGATATCGGTTGTGTGTACTTCCTCCAGCTCGTCCTTCATCTTTTCTTCAGCCAGGAAAAGATTGGAATTGCTCTGGCTCTTGTAGCGCTTTGATCAATGAATCTCTCGCTTCTTTGGATAGTAAAAGGGCGTCGAGAATGCTGAGCTGCGAGGGTAACTTCCTCAAGTGCGCCAGAACGTTATAGTCCACCTTATTCTTCTTTGGCGGGTCCTTGGCGGTCAGTTCTTTCATGACTTGATCATCCAAGGCGATATCCTCGGAGACCTTTTCTTTTCCCTTATCTTTTTTACTCGTGGATCCGAGATTCTTTTCCGGAAGCGTGCGATTGCGCAGCTGGATGTTTTCACAGGCCTTCGGTTCTTGCTCCTTCCCTAATGCGGATTCTTTAAAGAGGGGGCCAACAGCCATTTCTTCGTCAGAGTCGCTTCCGAAAGTAAGAATTTGCGATTCCCCGGTGTTGACCATGCGGCAGTTACCAGTATTTCTTTTATGCTCCTCAGTCGCATTTCTTTGCTCCCGACGAGTCTTGCGTTTCATCCGCTTGAAATGTTGCCGGTGAGCAACATACCCTTGCCACCATCTTTTAAAAGCTTCGCATTCCTCGGTGGGGTGCAAAATCTTTCGATGATATGAGCAGTAGCTAGGATGCATCTCTGCTTCACCGGGATTGTTTCCTTCGGAGTGTGGTAGCTTCATTCCCATTGATATGGCTTCAGCAAACCTTTTCCTCGTCTTGAACTTGTTTTTATCCGCAACGGATGTTCTTTGATTTGGTGGGAGTGTCTCGACTCTTTCGTCTAGTCGACGGCGTTTGGCTCTTTCAAATATGGACACCTCGCGCTCTCGATCAGCTTTACTTTTCAGGAGAGCTTCGTTCAGGAATGCATCGATCATTTCGTCTGATGGCCCTAGAAGTTCCGGCTCGTGACCTACCCCCAGTCTCTCGGTGCAAGGAGCCTCTTCATTGTCTACCAATGAGTGAGAGATCACATGACAACTTGCTGTGTAATCCTCAGATCCATCCGACGAGTCTTCCTCATCATCTTCGTCTTCAAGGACGTGGCGGAGAAACTCTTGGAGCGTGATCGGAGTCCGTGCCTTCTGGTTATACTCTTCCAGCACGTCAATCTGCTTTTGTAGGTCCGTGCGCTTATCACCAGGCTTCACGGGCTTATTGGATTTCTTCTTCTTTTTCGAAGATTTCGACGGCTGGGTGTGAACACTTTGACTATCGCTACCAATCTTTGGAGTTGGGCGCGGCTTCAGCATCCCTTCGATGATCTGGGGTTCCAGCGGGTTCTTCCACCTGATCGCTGGGCATGTCTGAAGATCATTCAGCATCCTTTTGGTTTTGGCTGAAAGCACGACCTCCCATGGAGCTTCTTCAACAAAAGAGCACGTTGCCCCCGGTGTGTCTGTCTTCTTAGGAGTGTGCGGTTGTGGTGGGTTTACTTTCCACTTCTCAGATAACGCAAACTTGCCTTGTAGGTACTGATCCTCGATCCATCCCTTAAAGACGAAGCAATCCTCGATTGGATGGCTTACCATTTGGTGATAAGGGCAATAATTGGGATTACTCACTTCGCTGGGTTGCGGTGGTCGCCTTGGATTCGGAAAATTGATAAGACTGTTGCGCATAGCCAGCTCAAACAGCTTCTTTGTTTTGTCCCATGGGAATGAGTAAGGACGCTTCATTTTCTCATTGTAATAGTGTCGTCTCTCTTCCAGTTGATCCGCTAGCTTTGGGGCACTGGGCTACTGTTGGGTGTTCGCAACGAAGGTCGCCTTCCCTTTGCCCTTGTCGTTCTGAGGTTTCGGCTTCGGGGGAGACGGTTTGTGACCTATTTGATCCATCTGAGCTAGCTTGTCGATCAAAGCCTGGAATGTGGTCGGTTTGAAGAATATCATGAACTGTGAAATAGTTGCATGAGGGTCTAAGGTGCCTACGAACATGCCCACTGTTGGTGCTTCCTCGATGCGCTGTTCGCACTTCGACCATAGGTTCCGCCATCGGATTGCATATTGAACCCAAGTTTCGCCCGGCTTCACCCTTGCATTAATCAACGCCGTTATTGGGGTGCGTTAGCTGGCGCTCGCGAATTGCTGGGTGAATAACAACTCCATCTCTGTGAAAGTTTTGACGGAGTCATTCGGAAGCTCGGAGTACCACTCAAACGCCGTCTCTGATAAACTGCCGACGAATTATCGAAGCAAAAGCTTATCATCGTCCCTGGTGTTGCCGCACAGAGCTCTGAACTGGGCAACGTGCTGGTGGGGATTGCCTGTCCCCTTGTAGACATGGAATTTTGGGATTGTGTAGCCCGACGGGTACTTTATCTGATCATACCATCCTGGATACGGTCGCTCTATTTTGACAACTTGGCCGGCTGCCTCATTTTCCTGGTGAACTCGTATTTGTTGAGCAATATAATCATCCAGGGCAGCTTTAGAGATTGTTTCCTCTTTGGCTATTGAAAGAGCCGGAGGTGGATTTGACATTTCTCCTCTGTCATCTTCGAGGATAACCGGAGGATCTTCGGCTGGAGGATCTGGCTGTATCATCATTCCGACCATGTCTTGGAATAGAAGAGCCATTTGCTTTATATTGGCCGCTTGTTCCGCAGCCTCCTTGTCCTTCTTTTCGAGCATTCTCCGAAGGAACTCCGCATTAGCCTCGTGTTCGCGATGTTGTTCCGACGACGTCTCCGGGCTTTCTTTTGGCCCGGTGAGTGCGGCCATGGCAGTCAGCATCTCCTGAAGCTTCTGCTGTTGCTGTTCCTGGGCTCTTGTGATGGATCGGGTAAGTGGTCGGTGGCCCGTAGAAGCGCGGCTATCCTCCTTCCCGGATTCCATGTAAACGGTATGGACCGTTATGCCCCCAGACTTAGGGCGTTTGGGCTCGACGTTTTTATGGTCTGCTACGTTCACAGGGGCTTTCTCTGGCCTCTTTCTTTTCTGAGTGGTTGACGTTGAGGGGACCGCTGCAGTGGGCACCTAAGTAGTCGTCATCTTTTGTGGCTTAACAGGACGGTTTTCTTCCTGTCGGGCCTTCAGCTTCTTCTGCTGGCGGGGGTAGTCTTGATCAACCACTGAGTTCCGAACCTGCCGCCAGACTTTGTAGATCTTGGAGGACAGCCGCTGAGGGGACTGTTCTGGCTTTGCTTCCGCAACATTATCCACCGGAGGAGGAGATCTTTTCAGTACGGCGATGGGTGAGTACCGACGCACCCTATTCAGCAGCTCAAAACTGTTCCCGGTTGGAACAACAACATTAATTTTCACCGTTGGAGCTGGTGGAGTTAGCCCAGAAGGGGAGTTGCCCCCAGCCTTCCTTACTCGGCGCCAGTGGCGACGAGCATGTCGAGCTGTTGGAGTTGGCTCGGTGACGGGGATGGCTTTGTTTTGCCCCCTGTTCAGGTGAGGGGCTGTTGTCGGTGTCAGCCTATTAAAGACTGATGTCCTTCGAGTAGCAGGAGCGGGAGTGGGAGTTGGGACGGTCCGTCTTGTAAAGATCGACCCCTTGTCAGGAGAAGCCGCCTTGACGACTTCAGGAGCAGGGTTGGTTACTCTCTTCGAAATAACCTTCTCTGGGATTGCAGGCTTCATTGTGGGCCCACAGGAATTTAGGCCCAATCTGGAGAAGACCGAGGCGCTGGTGTTGGACGACCCGTTGAGAGGGGCCATAGTAGCTGTAAGTCGATCGAAGACTGACTTCTTGGGAGCTTCTGGTACGAGCATGTGAGCAGTGAAGCTTGTTGGCTGGAGAATGGTCCTGAAAAACAGTCCAGTAGTGGCTTGAGTGACCTGTTCCACGGGCATCATGAACAGGGAAGCCGCTTGGGGCCCATAGGCTATGCCCCCAGTTGAGGCAGGACGCGAGTTGCAGTTGCATGTGGAACACTTTACGCAAGTAGATGCCATTGCTGTTTTGCTTTCTGCGCCAAGCAAGAAACCAAATCTTAGTAACTCAAAACCCAAGAGCAACCATTGGCAAACCGTGATTGGTTCGCGAACATGACACACGAAATGTGGAGTGCAAAGAGGAAAAGGCCCCACCGGGCGTGCCAGAATCTGTTCACCACCGGAAGTCGGGAAGACTGGACGTCTTGCCTGAATCTGGGGGCAGATACTAATTGGTGCTATCCGTCCACCTCTCCGAAGATGCCAAGTTGATTTATGGCACCGTGTATCGAAGGTTTAAACGGATGCGGTCGATGTAGCAGACTTCGTCAGATTACCCCTTGTTTGAGGGGGTTTTGATTGTGGGGACGTTCTTCCCTGCAGGCGCAAGCCCCTGCAGTTAATTACGCTACCGCATCGCGGTAACAACTTTCTCCTTCTCCATATGGTCACTTCGTGTCGTGGGTGTTTGTTTTGTGTTTGGTTGCTCGTGGATTGTATACGGAGACTAAGTTATGTTGTCGCCCGTAGGGCGTGGACTAGTCCAAATCCGTATCTTTCTTAGATTTGGGTTTGGAAGTTGTGTTTAAGGATACGTTAGCCTTATTTGAGGCTAAGATCAAGTTAAACATTTGTTAAGGATACGTTAGTCTAATTTTAGACTAAGATCAACTTAACGGGATCGTTTAGATCCGACAAGAGAGCAATTGGGCTCTATTATTTAGTTTAATGACATTGCGGTTGATAATTAGTTTAAGGACATTACGGTCCGATGTTAGTTTTAAGACATCGCGGTCAATGTTAAGGACATCATAGTCCGCGATTTTAAGGACTTCACAGTCCATGTTAGTTTTAAGACATCACGGTCGAGATTAAGGACATCATAGTCCGTGGATTTAAGGACTCCACAGTCCGATATTAGTTTTAAGAAATAACGGTCGAGGTTAAGGACGTCATAGTCCATGAGTTTAAGGACCCCACAGTCCGTAGCAATGTGTGGTCGTCGGGACCCATCACCTCTCTGACGACGTTGAAGGATTATAACGACGGGTGTCAGAGGAGTAAAGAGATGTACCCTCGAACCGGGTGTAAATTGATTGGATGAGCAGTTGTGCTCAATTCAATTTATATTGAGGACTTATAGCCAGAATTGGGCTAAGTCCAGTTAAAAAAAATGTTACATTTTATTCATGTTTGGCCTGTTAGGCCTTTATTTGGGCTCTGCCCTTTTAATAATGCATAGCATTGGGCTCTGACATTGGATGTAATTAAATGCTTAGCATTTTTAGTGGTCTGATTGTGCGTCACGTGGATTGTCAGGCGCTTTGCGCCAATCAAAGAGCGCAATGCGCTAGCGCATGCGAAGGTGACACGTGTCACGCTTTGCGCTAAGCGCAAGTCTGTTAGCGCAAAGCGCTTTCTGAGTGCGTTGCGCTAGTGAATGACACGTGGCGCGCCCTGGTGCTATGCGCTAATCCAAGAGTGTGGTGTGTTGTTTTAGAAGCGCAAAGCGCAGATTGTGTCTGTTGTTGACACGCGGCGCGTTCTGGCGCAATGCGCCACTCCAATAAGCGCAAAGGCGCATTTTCAAAAGTGCAAGGTACTGTCTAATAGCGCAGAGCGCATCTTGATCAATTTAAGATCAAAGAACAAGTTTTTTTTTCTCTTAAAAGAGGTTTTACCTCAAGATCTAAGAACCAAAGTTCTTGTTCTCATCAAAAGGCTGTGCCTTTATATAGATCAAAAGATCTAAGAATGAAGTAAATTACTTCTTTTAATCTTTTATAATTGGATCTTTTTGATCTTTTTCTTTTCTATTGAAGATCTTGATCTTGTTCTTAGATCTTTGATCTTTTTAGAAGATAGTTCTTCTTTTTTAATGAGATGATTTCATCTCTGTTCTTCCAAGAATTTAATTCTTTACCTTTAAAGATGAAGAAAATGATCTTCTTTTTTCAAAGGGTTCCCTTCTTTCTTTTTGAGTTCTTCTCTCAAAGTTTGCAGAGGGTTTTTTTTTTATTTTATCTCTGAGACTTGGAGTCCAGGGGCTTTTATATAGGGCCAATTGATTTGTTAAGTTAGTTAAAGAGATTTTTCTCTGATTGATCTGGGGATATTTCTCCACCGTTGGATCTTTGATCCTAAGGCCTCTGTTTTACAGAAGACAATCTTCTTATTTTAATAAGATTGGAAAGATCTTTCTAGAATTTTAATTCTGATTAATTAATAATTTATTATTTAAATTCCAATGCTAGCGCAATTGGTGCTAGCTCACCTGCGTTTGACACGTGTGGCGCAGCGCAACTGCGCTAGCGCGTCTGGGTTTGCCACGTGGCGTGCAGCGCAACTGCGTTAGCGCGCCTGGGTTTGGCACGTGGCGCGCAGCTCAGAGCGCAAGGGATCTGAAGCGTTGCTTCAATTTTTAAAATTTGAATTTTGAAACAGAGTTTTGCTCAGATTGGGAGTGCGCTGCCTAGGGCGCAGCGCTCTTGGCGCTGGCGTATCTGCTTTTGACATGTGGTGCTCGGCGTGCAGCGCAAGAGATCTGAAGAGTTGCTTCAATTTTTGAATTTTAAAATTCAAACAGAGTTTTGCTCTGATTGGGGGAAACACGGACCGAGATGGAGTCCATGTACACCAATAAAGTATGGACTTTGGACATTGCTCCAGAAGGGGTAAAACCCGTAGGCTGCAAATGGATCTTCAGAAAGAAGATTGGTGTAGATGGACAGATTGAAACCTATAAGGCTAGATTTGTTGCAAAAGGATTTCGTCAAAGATCTGGTTTGGACTATGATGAAACATTTTCTCCAGTGGCTATGCTCAAATCCATCCGGATCCTTCTTGACATTGCTGCCTTCCATGATTATGAGATTTGGCAGATGGACGTAAAGACCGCTTTTCTAAATGGAAATTTGGAAGAATACGTCTATATGGACCAGCCAGAAGCTTTCATTCAGAGTGGGAGCAGCGGGAAAGTGTGCAAGTTGCTTAAGTCCATTTATGGACTAAAGCAGGCATCGCGGAGTTGGAACATCTGTTTTGATGAGACGGTCAAAGAATTTGACTTTATCAAAAATCCAGATGAACCATGCATCTATAGTAAGATTGTAGCAAGAACTGTTGTATTCCTCGTCTTGACGTGGATGACATTATCTTGATAGGAAATGACATTCCTATGCTACAATCTGTTAAAGGATTTTTGTCACAAAGGTTCTCCATGAAAGACCTGGGTGATGCCTCTTACATTCTGGGGATCCAGATCTATCGTGATAAATCTAAGAGGATGTTGGGACTTTCACAGTCCAAGTACATCGACCCCATACTGAAGAGATTCAGTATGGAAGATTCAAAGCGCGGTAATTTACCAACTTGTCACGGAATGCCCCTCTCCAAAGAGATGTCTCCCAAGACTGGTTTGGAAAGGGATCACATGTCTATTATACCCTATGCTTCTGCGGTAGGCTCTATAATGTATGCGATGTTTTGTACCAGCCCAAATGTTGCTTACGCACTAAGCGTGGTAAGCCGGTATCAGCCACACCCTGAGGAGAAGCACTGGATAGCAGTAAAGAACATTCTCAAGTACCTGAGAAGGACTGAGGAGATGTTCTTTGTGTAATGGCGGAAAAGACCTCCAGATCGAGGCCTTTGCTGACTCTAGATTCCAGAGTGACAAGGATGACTCCAAATCCATGTCGGGTTATGTCTTTACCATCAATGGATGGACGGTCTGTTGTAAGAGTTCCAAGCAGGACACCGTTGCTGACTCGACAATGGAAGCGGAGTATATCGCAGCTTGTGACGCCGCTAAAGAAGCAGTCTGGATGAGGAAGTTCTTAACAGAACTTCAGGTGGTTCTGTCCGTTGTTGATCCAATACCTCTGTATTGTAACAACAATGGGGCTATGGCTTTAGCAAAGGAACCCAGGTCCCATCAGAAGTCCAGACACATCTTGAGGCGGTATCACCTGATCCGGGAGATCGTGGATTGCCGGGAGATTGAGGTACGGAGAGTTGCTACGGAGGAAAACACTGTAGATCCATTCATAAAGGCAATCTCTCACACACAGTTCGAGAGGCTATTCGAGATGATAGGTCTACGATATACCAGCACATTGCCTTATTGCAAGTGGGTGATTGTTAGTGTAATATGCCCTAGAGGACATTATTGTATAGTACTAGTTTGTATATTACATTTTGGAAGCTTGGGATATATACATGGATTTATAACAGTCTTACTCAATATAGTAGTATGCTACTTTGTTTGAATCTATCTTAATATGTGTGTATGTTTCTTTTAATGTATCGCTAATACATATTGGTAAAGCCTTTAAGATCTTTGCTTGACTACCAGCGTTGTGATGGCAGTCACACTAGTGGGGGCTGGGTAGTCTACATGCACATGTCCCTAGTCGTAGGATTATCGAGACTGGGCATCGATACTCCAGAGTAGACTAGTGTATATGCTCATCCCAGCAGGGGAGATGGTCTGTCCCACAGCCATCAGTGTGTCGTACTGGAGATAGTATGCAGGTGCTCATTGGGTTATGAGTTACACTGGATGGACTCGTGGGGTACTGCTGGTTGGTACTATACCAATCGTCAGATAGCAGTTCCCAGGTGACATGAGTATGGCTTATTCCGTCGACTTGACATTGCTACTTCGCCTCAAGTGTATTCCCACTGTTCTTAGATTACTACCCTACCATGGCTCTATTGAGTCATGAAAACAGGTAGTAGTTGGGTGCAGTCCCGAAGCACTTGGAGGCAGTGGCGGTTAGATAGGATTCGTCTCTCCCGGTATTGGGGGTTGATGTCGCGCTGTGTTCGGAAAGCCATTACACAAAGTCCCTGGCCAGGGCAAGCGAGATTTACTGGTAGGTACTCTAGTAGTTTCTTAGGGTGTTTTGGGCTGCACTCCGACACGAATTATTGCGCTATTAGGGGGTCTGGCGTTTACCGCCCCCTAGGCCCGATATGCGATACTCTTATACGAACAGACCGGACTGTACGGAGATTGCCACAGACAGACTCAGTAGGAATTCAGATGAGTTTGCTCGTCAGCCTTCTTATCGACAGATACCTAGGTAGCCGTTACGTGCAGCTAGTACTGCCGACGTACTTATGGTTAAACCCACTGCCAGCGTACTGTCGATTCTTTAGAGTCCCACACAGAGGGTTTCCCTGCTTTGGGCGAAACGATGTAGAGGTCTTATGCTTTTTCGACAGGGTTCGATCACATACGTGTACTTGTCGCATATGATGTTCGGGCGAACAATACTAGTGGGCTTTGGTTTAAGCCGGATCCTAGTATTCGGTTATTGGATTAGTTTTGTCTCATTGTATTCGTGTTTCTCGGAATATGAATATGTATGTATATACAGATGCGGGTGGCATTCTTGTAATTACTCAAGTTTGCATCTAGATGATTACACCTCATTATTTAGTTTATCATTTAAGTTAAATACTTAATGAGGTGGATTATGAGGTGGAGAACATGGCTTCTTTTTGACTTTCTTGGACTCATTTGTGGCAAATGAAGACTTAGATATTTTGAGATATTTCTGTGAAATATTTTCATTTGCCATTTAGTCTTCATATGAGCTATATTCTTTATTCATTATCACAAATAGATTCTCTCTCCTCTCAAGCTCTTTTCATCTCCCTCAAGAACCCTAATTGTCTCATGAGTTGAGAATCATAGGGTTTGTGAGACAAATAAATCCTTTATCACTCTCTACTCACTCTAGGCTACTTAGTTTAGAACACCAAGTATCCTAGTTACCTCATCTTGGAGGTTAAAGCTCAAGGTTGATACTCTCGGGTGGATCTTCTTCGACTTCGAGAAGCCGACGAGGAGGCGTGATCCATTTTCACTCCAAAGAGCTCACGAAGAGGAAGGGGACAGCAATAAGACTAGAAGGACATGATACTACGAGGTATAACATTCATCCGAGTAGTTAAACCTCAAGTAGTATGCTAGCTAGGGTTTATGATCGATCCTTGGTTCAAGTCGGTGTTGCGAAGCCCGAAAAACTTATTTTTTGCTATTTCCGCCTCCCCGCGAACACGCGGGGTGCGCTACATCAACTTACAGTTTCCAGTGCATATCAACTGAAGAATGTCAAACAACATTACTCATCAAGGAGCGTACTTACGGATGAGTAACCTGAGAGAGAAGCAAGTTCTCAAATATATTACTTACAACGGAATACCTAGAATAAGTATATACACCTTCGATCACCTCGAAGAATCCTGATACTTGCAACTTATGGTTCTCTACTTTATTCTTATACCCATAACTTCTCAAAATTTGGACCTTGTATTTCAACGAAATACTTGTCTAAAACTAGAGAAGTCATAAGTAAACAGAATATAGTACGAGTACCAACGCCTTTGTCCTAATGGACATCGGGCAACATACAATACTTTGTATAAGTCCTCTGAGTTTAATAACTCAAACCCTATACATCGTAGGTTGGAAACTGTGCTATGGTTAAGAAGAATTATACCGTTGTTGAATGCACCATACCTAACTATCAACTGATATATGTAAATGTCATAGACATAATTTCCAAAAGTTATATCTCAGATATATCAGTTTGAAATTGGTGCATAACAACGGATATTCAAAACCAAATATTTGTCGTTAGGCAAAACCCAGGTGACTTCTTCAAATATCACCAATTACGAAGAATTCTGATATATATTGAGAATCTAATCACCCAATTCCCAATATTCTACACCCACATAGCATCTGTCCGCCATACAGATGTGAGAATCAAGTCTGGTAAATACATACCGTAGAGTCAGAATCTAATTGGGAAAACAATTTTCAATTAACACCACACGGTATAACTAAAACATGAAAATGTTTCGAAGGGGTGGCCAGGAAATCCTAGTAATGCCTCTTCCACTATCCAGATTCATGACAGTAACTATATATTTCCTTGCCCCCACTCCAATCTTTTCATATGACTTTACTTCTTACCTTCTGTACACCATATTTAGGTTAATTGGTTTTCTTCCTTCCTTACCTTTTGGCACATGCCTATGGTTTGGAAGAAGACTATATAATAAGCGTAATAGGTGTACTCTCCTAATACTAGGAGCTCTCGCAAGATAAGAGAAGGGAAAAAGAAAAAACAACCAAATAATCTTATTCAATTTCTCCTGAATTGGAAACTATCCTCGAACTGAAACAAGTTTCTTTGAGTTCGTATGTAACTATACGATGGCATACCCAAACAATATGGATCTTCGTAGTGATACGGAGTGTTCTGGAGAAATGCAAAGGGGAAGTAGGAGTGGCGGGGATATACTCGGCTTTGTCGTGAATGATAGTAGTCGTGCCCTCACTCTAATCCCTTTATATGTCTTTACTTATTACCTTCTGTACACCACACTTAGGCTAATTGGTTTTCTTCCTTCCCTACCTTTCAGCACCTACCTATGGTTTGGAATAAGACTATCCAATAAGCGTAATAGGTGTACTTTCCTAATACTAGGAGCTCTCGCAATCTGAGAGAAGGTAAAGGGAAAAGACAACCGAATAATCCTATTCAATTTCTCCAGAACCGGAATCCATCCTCAAACAGAAATAAGTTTCTTCGAGTTCGTATGTAACTATACGATAGAATATCCAAGAAATATGGATCTTCGTAGTGATACGGAGTGTTCTGGAAAAATGCAATCGGAAAGTAGGAGCGGCAGGGATAAATGCGACTTAATGTCAATCCAAAAGCCAAAGTGTGTAAGAAGGTTTGGTTAACTTGGTTCATGAGTTTTAGTTTAAGGTTAGGTCATGGTCGCTGCCAAAGAGAGAGAGAAAAGAAACCATCAGCGTACACTCTAACCTAGATTAGATTGGTTAATCACTTTATCTGATCAGGATGGCTCCCACTGTTTTCTCGAATTCTCCTTCAAACCCTAAAAGGAGAATTTGTCGGGATCATCTGAAAATCACCTGAGGAGTAATCCTACTCATTAGTGGGAATAGGGATCCAACTATCATCACATGATAACTTGATGGAAGCCACTCAAGTCACCACACTTCAGAAGGTATGCGCATGACGGGCAAGTTTCCTGTATATTTGAAACTCCCGATGTGGTTTTTACCCCTAGGACCCAAGTGACCTTGACTGAGCCAACATATCAATGGGTCCTAGTCAAGTTCAACCCGTCATTATCTTGATTGCATTAAACCTACCCGTACGAGTCCTTGACTGAGCCAAAATGACCATACGACTGTCCTAACCAATTGCATCACCATGCAACAGAAAAGCACTACATAGCTGTTAGGTTTACCTGGCACCTCATGAAGGGTTTGGAAGCATCACATGTCTCAAAATTAAATTTTTAAGGTGCTAAGTGAACATACAAAGAATCATCACTAGAAAATTAGGGTTTCATAACAAACACATCATCACAAGTAGAAAAAGATAGGGTTTTGAGAGTACAACCTTTGTAGCTCCCTACGCTAGACTCCTTGGCTACTTGAGGGTTGGAAATGGTCCGCTTGAGATCCTTCTGGGTCCACGATGATCCACCCGGAGTCCTCTTTGTCCAAGCTTGAAACTTCACAAGATGAAAAGGAGAAATGGAAGCTAACAAGTGGGCAAGACTAGTGTAGAATGATGTTGTGGTTGATTTTCTCACTTCAAAATCCTAACTTGGTCACTCTTTGGCTCACTTGAAAAATCTAGAGAGCAAGAGAGAGGAGGAAGAAGATGATGGCTCTAGAAAACTCAAGAGAATGATAAGGTTAATATGAATAATAGAAAAGATAAGTATATATATTTTCTACTCTTCATCTCAAACCATGGTTACAAAATATAGATATTATTGCATTTGAGTTAAAAGACAAAAGGAAAATTAACTCATGGTTAAAAAGTGGGTGAACCAAGGTTGGTTCCAAGAAAGAGTGTGGAAGATAACCATGAATTAATCTTTTTCTTTTCTTTTGTTTTAACACAAATACAAATATATATCCATATATAATTTTACATAAGGTGTGAGTCTTATATTGCCATCATCCACTATATATACAACCATGATAGAATGATGTATGCATGTATGTGTGCATGCACATCCATATGTGCATGAACAAGAATGAATGCATACATGCTTGGATACACCCAAAAAGACACGAAAGGATTTCTAGTGAGAAACTAATGGTCAAATGATAAATCAACACTTGATTTAGCAACCCGGTCATATCACATACGACCCGACCAAAAGCAAGCCGCCCGATTAATATACGGTATCTTATACGCGCATTTTAACCGGGTCCACGCGCATATCGCATATGCGCACCATAACTTTTCGCCTGGACTAGGTAACTCCATTGTGGGACTCTAAGACTCGTCAATACGCCGGTAGTGGGTGATGATCATATCAAGCACCCCCAAGACGCAAGCGGTCAGCTAAACGTAACGGCCACCCGGGTATTGAGCGATCAGAAGAAAACAAGCGAACCTGCTACAACTCTCATCGAGCCAACCGGCAACCCTACCGTACAGTCCGGTCTCTTCATCAGATATGCTGCATATCAAGTCTAGGGATGGTAACGTCGACCCCAATAACTCAATAAGTCATGCCGATGAATGGTCTATAACAGATCGAGAAACTACTGATAACACTTATCAGTAAATCTCAACAGCCCTGTCCAAGGACTTACTGATATAGCCAGTCGAGCACAGCACAGCATCAACTCCCAATACCGGAAGAGACGAAACCCCTCCTATCGCTCATCGCCTTCGTGTGTCTCGGGACTGTACCCAATGGCCACCTGTTTGCACGACTCAGTAGAGCCGTGGTAGGGTGGTAATCAAAGTACAGTGGGAGAACACACAAGACTCTATGACGATCTCGGGTCTACAGACTAACCTGCACCAGTGTCACCTGAGAACTGCTATCCGACGATAGATATAATTCCATATAGGAGTTCTCGGCGAGTCCGTCCAGTGTACCCAGTCACCACTGAGCACCCGTATACGATCTCGATGTCAAACATCGATGAATGTGGGAACATCCATCGCCCATCATATGGGTCTAGTATCATATACGCTAGTCTACTCTGGTATATCGATACCCCGTCTCGATACACCTACGACTAGGGATATTCCAGGATATGCTTATAAACTACAGATGTCCCACTAGTATGATCTCCATCATAATCACAGTAGTCAAGCCTATATCCTCAGGGCTTTATCAACATGTATGAATGAATAGAAGCATGATCAAATCAACATGTCAAATAAAGAAGAACCATATAGCATATTATCATAACGAGAAAGAATGTACACTGAATATATATATATATATATACACACACACATGTATAAATACATCCACTATCATATAATGGCCTCTAGGGCATATATATATTCAACAATCTCCCACTTGCACTAAGGCCAGTTATTGGCATATCTCATACCCAACATCTCAAAAAGTCGCTCATGCTGCGGCTGAGGGAGGGTCTTGGTGAGTGGATCCGCGGCGTTATTCTTTGTGTCTACTCTCTTAATCTCGATCTGTCATGCCCCGCTTCCCAAAGTACGCAAGATTGGGCACGTGACATAGCCAACCATGCTACCTGTGGGTAGGAAATATCCATCCACAGTCACATTACGGTTGTAGAGATATCAAGAACAAAATAAACAAACTATCTAACACATGTCCAAATCCATAATAACCAGAGTCAATGATAAATAAGTGCGGAAGCAAATGATCCAATGCAATAATAGAAAGGTACGTCCCGTAATGCGGGATCACACCTGGAAATAAAATGCAATAAATGAACTAACCACTACAGAACTCACAAATCAGCCTGCTGGCTGAAGTACTCCTGCTCAGTCGTCGACAGTGGTAAAGAATCTGGGCCATGCAAAACCCAGACGTCAGCGCGTCATGTCAACTAATAATATAATATGAACATGGTAATAAGCAATGCAGGTATGAACATGAATAAAGCAGTACTAAGAAATAACAGTGCAGGGTAATGTGCAGTGGTAACTAAACTGTCCTATCAGGTTTCTACTCTATAGTCTTTGAAATCAAATTGATGAATCGTCGATGTAACCCAATAGTATCCCGTACATACCCGGGACCACGGCCACAATATTCTCGGCGGCAGCCGAGACATGCCGTTAGGCACAGAATAGGAAAGTGTTAGTATCCCGTACATACCCGGGACCACGGCCACAATATTCTCGGCGGCAGTCGAGACATGCCGTTAGGCACAGAATAGGAAAGTGTTAGTATCCCGTACATACCCGGGACCACGGCCACAATATTCTCGGCGGCAGCCGAGACATGCCGTTAGGCACAGAATAGGAAAGTGTTAGTATCCCGTACATACCCGGGACCACGGCCACAATATTCTCGGCGGCAGCCGAGACATGCCGTTAGGCACAGAATAGGAAAGTGTTAGTATCCCGTACATACCCGGGACCACGGCCACAATATTCTCGGCTGAAACCGAGACATGCCGTTAGGCACAGAATAGGAAAGTGTACACTCGGTATTACCCCGTACATACCCGGGATCACGGCCACAATATTCTCGGCTGAAACCGAGACATGCCGTCAGGCACAGAATAGGAAAGTGTACACTCGGTATTACCCCGTACATACCCGGGATCACGGCCACAATATTCTCGGCTGAAACCGAGACATGCCGTCAGGCACAGAATAGGAATGTGTACACTCGAACGGTAGTGAACTGTCGAATTACAAGTCAAGTTCATCTTGATTTCCCCATACCCCCAAGCTATGTATGTCAGGTCAGGTATTCAAGAGTCAAGGACTAATGCCAACACAAAATCAGGTAAAGTAGGTCTGTCTGGATAGACAACAGGAATGGTCAGGTTGGTCGGCATTAGGCATGAGATCAGGTAACAGGTAAAGCCATGGTACATCAGGACAAGCCAGGTAATGTATAAAGTTGTCATGTCATGTCAAGAGTGCACGGTACCATGTCATGTCAAGTAGGAAGTGTAACAGGTCATGTCAGGAAGCACAAGATGTCATGTGGGTGCTCATAATCAAACTATCATAAGTATATGTATAAATAAACAAGTATGAGTACTATCAGAACAATAAACTGGAACATGTAATATGATATGTAAATAAATATAATTTCAAGGATATGGATGCACAGTTATCGATTAGGGTTACATTTATAGTTCCAATATTAATTAGGATGTAATTTATTAAATATGGAGTGCTAATATCACATTATTATGTAGTAGTGTGATCTATGCTTGCAATTATATGTATCGTAAATGCGATAGATGCAAACGGGTATCCGAAAAGTTATAAAACTGTAAAATGGTAATGTGGGATGTACAACTAAACAATATGTGATATAAATATTGATATAATAATATTAATATGGATAGCATATTCGAAGCGATTAGTAACTATAAAAGATGTATTGATTAACCATGCATAAGAAGGTTCCGTTCAGAAATTTAGCGTCACCCTAATTTGTAAAATAGCTTAAAAATAACAAATGTTCTCCAAAAGAGACGTATCTTATACCAAAACAAAGATAATTCAATAAGGTTTTCATTTTTATAAGTATAAGCATCTCAGGTTATCCCTACAAAAAGTTTTGAATATTCAAAGTTGAAAGTTTGCTGCTGGAATTTCCCTGGACAGCAGTTTAGAGACGTGTTCATTTGCATTTTACGTTAATTAAACAATTTATTTTGCAAGTAAATATTTCATAGAGTTATAGTATTCTGAATTAGCTTCGTAACGAACTAAAGAACGTATACTAATGATTTTTCTATGATTTATAATGAATTTTATAAGATAAGGTGTACAGTAAATTTCAGATTTGTCATATCCGATTTTTCAACGACATTTCATATGTAAACTATAAGATTTTCAAATGTATAACATTATAAAATGAAGATTATAAAAGTATATAGCATGTAGCAAGATTAACTTGCCTCGATGGGTCGCGAATCGGGAAAACGGAACGTTAACCGTCGGCGGGGAAAACTCGCGACGGCGCACGGTTCACGGAATGAACCCAAACGACGAACAAAGGAACCACACGGGTCGGGGTATCTCGCTGGAACGTCGAGAAACGTCATCGGCAAGACGGAATTCCGGCAACAAAAGAATAGTTAAAAGAAATGAGAAATGAGACATGAGGCAAGAAGAGAAAAATGATAAAGAGAAGTACGAGAGAATATATAAGGGGTAGAGAGAGAGAGAAAGTGGAAAGAGAGAGAAGAAGGAGAGAGAGAAAGTGGGGCCCACGGGGTTAAAGGGGAGGTTGTGATTGGCTGAGAGAATAAATTGAGAAGGATATAAAAGATTGTAAAAATATTATATGGTTAACTTAAAGATTTAAAAGATAGGTAATGAACAGTAAGATATCAGGTTAGTTTGAAAAATATATGTGATGGTTTTAATAATATTAAAATTTGGGATTTTGGCGCCAAATGAAACATTTCCAAATTGCGCCCGGGTTGGGTCCAAAAATTCGAAATTCAAATAATAGGATTTTAAGCGGGTTCCAAATTTTAAAATGAAATGTTTTATGATTAAAAAGCATACTCTCAAAACGGACACACGCACGTGCACGTAGCCATCCAAACTCGCCCGTTTCACTGAACGGGACGAGAACACAATGCACGGACGCTACCACGAGGCTAAGGATGTCAAGTAGGCCAAGATGAATATTTTTTAATTTTATTTTAGATGCTAAAATTTGTTATATGCAGAATGACTACATCCGATAAAATTTTACAGTAAGACCCAAATAAGCAAGATAAATGAAATGAGTAATATCTAATGCTCAACCAATAACAGAAAATAGTAGCATTGGGCTCGGGTGTTACATTATACCCAACTACAAAAGAATTTCGTCCTCGAAATTCCAAGAATACAAGATAGAAGACTACAGGAAAAAGTGAGGATACTTCTGTCGGATCTCGTCTTCTCGCTCCCACATGGACTCTCCATGCGATCGATTACCCCAAGAAACGAGCACAAGGGGGATAACCTTGTTCTTAAGAACCTTTTCTCTCCGATCCTTGATTTCAACTGGTCGCTCTTCAAAAGTTAGGCCCTCCCGTACAGTCAACTCCGAATGATCCAATACTTGGGTTTCATCTCGAACATACTTCCGTAGTTGAGATACATGAAACACATCGTGCACACCTGCCAAGGACTGTGGTAACGCCAAACGGTACGCTACCTCTCCAACACGCTCCAATATCTCAAAGGGTCCAACAAATCGAGGACTAAGCTTTCCCCGACTCCCAAAACGAATCACTCCTCTAGTCGGTGATATCTTCAAGAATACCAAATCACCCACGGCGAACTCTAGAGGTCTTCTTGACGTGTCAGCCCAACTTTTCTGTCTGTCTTGAGCTGCCTTCATATGCTTCCTGATTGTATTCACCTTCTCGACTGTCTGTACCACCAAATCTGGTCCTAGTAACCTTCGTTCACCAACATCATCCCAACAAACAGGTGAACGGCACTTACGATCATACAACGCTTCAAACGGAGCCATCTGAATAGTAAGCTTTAGACACTGGCGCTGCACCAGGACTAAGGTCAATCGTGAACTCCACGTCTCGCTTCGGCGGTAAGCCCGATATATCTTCAAACACGTCCATAGAATCATGAACAACAGCTGGCTCTTTACTTTCATCACTTCCATTGATGCAAGAACATTGTTTGTCGGCCTAGCCCTAAACTCGACCGGCCCGACAGAACTGCTTCCTTACCGCAACTGCTGTCTGCTGTGAACTCCTAATTTTCCTGATATGCTCTGCTGTTCTCGAGCTGCCGTAAGAACCTGTGAGAAAGTGGTCAAACCCAGGGAGACGGTTTGCCTTTGGATGTCCACATCCAAGCTGTGCATGGACCTTCGTACCCTGTCTGCATCGTTGGCGACTAAAGGTCCAGCAAAACTGCTGAGTCTCGTCCACTCTGCTGCATGCACGTCCACGGGTGCTCCATTCTGCCTCAGCCCAATAAATTTCTCTTCCATTTCCTCCCGTGCAGTCCGCGGAAAGAACTTCTCCAGGAAACTCTTAGAGAAATCCGCCCAACTGCTTGGCTTGGGCAAACGGTTCTCCTCCACAAGCCACCACTCTCGGCGTAATCCACTAGTTGAATGCGCACCACATCAACTCCTTTGTCCTCTGGAATCTGTGCCGCAATCAGCAAATTCTCCGTGCTGACTAGCCACTGCTCGGCTGGCACGGCTCCTCCAAACCAGTGAAAGTAGTAGGACCCACACGTCTGAACTCTGCCACGGTCCCTACTCGGTCAACTGGTCTAGTTCCAATCTTGTTCACAGACTGCTGAACGATCTGCAAACCTTCCTGAAACGAGTCCGCTTGCTGCTGGATCAGCTCGGGCTGTTTCTTTGATTTCCAGCATTCCTCTTATCACTCCAAGCATGGTGGCTTCGTTCACACGCCTCTGGTACGTCTTCAACTTCTTACCTGTCATAATCCTGAACTCAAAACACCCAATATTAGCATGATGATAGATTCTGAATATGGATCAAGGCTAGAACTCCAAGATACTTAAATAGAGTACCGCATTGTAGCTATGCCGCGGTATCATAGCCGCAATTACTTAACTCCACCCAAGTCGCCTAAGTCCTAGAGATAACAAGGAATTAGGTTTTCGAATTGACAATGCAAAGTAAGTTTGCATGTCGACATGATCCGGAAGAATGATTCAAAGATGGTAAAACGGTCAAGGTGGCTGGACATGTTTCCTAATCACGGGTGTTCTGATTCGTGTATTGGGTACAATACCCAACTACAAAAGAATCAACCCAACTAACCTATGGCTCTGATACCAAAAGAACCATGCTACCTGTGGGTAGGAAATATCCATCCACAGTCACATTACGGTTGTAGAGATATCAAGAACAAAATAAACAAACTATCTAACACATGTCCAAATCCATAATAACCAGAGTCAATGATAAATAAGTGCGGAAGCAAATGATCCAATGCAATAATAGAAAGGTACGTCCCGTAATGCGGGATCACACCTGGAAATAAAATGCAATAAATGAACTAACCACTACAGAACTCACAAATCAGCCTGCTGGCTGAAGTACTCCTGCTCAGTCGTCGACAGTGGTAAAGAATCTGGGCCATGCAAAATCCAGACGTCAGCGCGTCATGTCAACTAATAATATAATATGAACATGGTAATAAGCAATGCAGGTATGAACATGAATAAAGCAGTACTAAGAAATAACAGTGCAGGGTAATGTGCAGTGGTAACTAAACTGTCCTATCAGGTTTCTACTCTATAGTCTTTGAAATCAAATTGATGAATACATCCACACATGTATATACACACACACACATGTATAAATACATCCACTATCATATAATGGCCTCTAGGGCATACATATATTCAACAATCTCCCACTTGCACTAAGGCCAGTTATTGGCATATCTCATACCCAACATCTCAAAAAGTCGCTCATGCTGCGGCTGAGGGAGGGTCTTGGTGAGTGGATCCGCGGCGTTATTCTTTGTGTCTACTCACTTAATCTCGATCTCACGGCGATCTACAATCTCCCGGATCAAATGAAAGCGCCTCAGGATGTGTCTGGATCGCTGATGGGACCTGGGCTCCTTGGCTAACGCCATAGCCCCATTATTATCACAATACAAAGGTATTGGATCAATAATGGTTGGAACTACTCCTAGCTCCGAGACGAACTTCCTCATCCAGACGGCTTCCTTGGCGGCATCATTTGCAGCAATGTACTCAGCCTCCATCGTAGAGTCTGCAACGGTATCCTGTTTGGAACTCTTCCAACTTACCGCCTCTCCATTGAGGGAAAATACAAACCCTGAGATAGATTTGTTGTCGTCCTTATCGCTCTGGAAGCTCGAATCGGTAAAGGCCTCCATTTGGAGATCTCCATTACCATACACAAAGAACAATTCTTTAGTCCTTCGTAAGTACTTAAGAATGTTCTTCACAGCTATCCAGTGATTCTCCCATGGGTTGGATTGATACCTGCTTACAACACTAAGTGCATAAGCTACATCTGGGCGTGTACATAACATCGCATACATTATAGATCCTACTGCCGAAGCATAGGGTATAATGCTCATGCGAGCTCTCTCTTCATCGGTCTTTGGGCAAGAATCCTTGGAGAGAGTGACCCCATGGCAAGCGGGTAAGGCACCCCGCTTGGAGTCTTCCATACTAAACCTTTTTAGGATGGTGTTAATGTACCTAGTTTGGGACAATCCCAATAACCTCTTGGATCTATCCCTATAGATGCTAATGCCCAGAATGTATGTGGCATCACCCAGGTCCTTCATGGAGAACCTTAGTGATAAGAAAGATTTGACCGACTGTAGCATAGGAATATCATTTCCTATCAGAAGAATGTCATCCACATACAATACGAGGAATGTGACAGCTCTCCCTACAGCCTTCTTATAAACACAAAGTTCATCTGAATTTTTGATGAAATCAAACTCTTTGATAACATCATCGAAGCAGATGTTCCAACTCCGTGATGCCTGCTTTAACCCAAATATGGATTTAAGCAATCTACATGTTTTCCCGCTGCTCCCACTGTCAATGAAGCCCTCTGACTGATCCATATAAACGCATTCTTCTAAATCTACATTTAGAAATGTCGTTTTAACGTCCAACTGCCAGATTTCATAGTCGTAGTGAGCAGCAATAGCAAGTAGGATCCGAATGGATTTAAGCATGGCTACGGGCGAAAAAGTCTCGTCATAGTCCAAACCTGGCCTTTGACGAAAACCCTTCGCCACAAGACTTGCCTTATAGGTCTCTACCTGCCCATCTACACCAATCTTTCTTTTAAAGATCCATTTGCACCCCACAGGTTTTACCCCAGGGGGTACAACGTCCAAAGTCCATACTTTGTTGGTGTACATAGACTCCATTTCGGATCTCATGGCATCCAGCCACTTCACAGAGTCTCCACTCGTGATAGCTTGCTGAAAACTGGTAGGATCATCATCCTCCATGATGCAGTCTTCTCTGTCACCATCAATGAGGAAACCGTAGTACCTCTCCGGTGGACGAGAAGTCCTACCAGACCTACGGAGTGGCCGAGATTCCTCAGTTTCTATTGCAACAGCTGGTTCAACCAAGTCGTCATTTGTAGTTTGTGTCTCTAGAACCTCTTCTAGATCCACCACATTGCCATCATCTTTATCTGTGAAAAACTCTTTTTCTAAGAATGTGGCATACTGAGAAACAAACACCTTTTGTTCCTCTTTGTGGTAGAATAGATATCCATAAGAGTTCCTTGGATATCCCACAAAGTTACACATGATTGACCGTGTCTCGAGTTTGTCCGGATTTTGCTTTTTAACATAGGCTGGGCAACCCCAAATCTTAATTCTCTTAAGAGATGGTCTCTTCCCATTCCATATCTCATATGGCGTGGTAGACACGGTTTTGGTTAGAACCCTGTTCAGAAGAAATGCTGCAGTCTCCAATGCATGCCCCCAAAATGAGACAGGTAACTCAGCATCACTCATCATGGAACGAACCATATCTAATAGGGTCCTATTCCGTCGTTCAGACACACCGTTGTGCTGTGGTGTGTAAGGAGGAGTGAGTTGAAAGAGAATCCCATTCTCTTTTAGGAAGTTTGCAAATTCTGTACTGAGGTACTCCTCACCTCGATCTGATCGAAGCATCTTGATACTCAAGCCGGTTTGTTTTTCTACTTCTTGTTTCTATTCAGTGAATTTCTCGAAAGCTTCGGATTTATGCTTTAATAAAAATACATTACCGAATCTTGAGAAATCGTCAGTGAAAGTAATGAAGTAAGAAAAACCGCCTCTAGACTGTGTAGACATTGGCCCACATACATCACTATGTATGAGTCCTGGGAGCTCGGTAGCTCTTTCTCCGTGTCCGGTAAACGGAGTTTTGGTCATTTTACCCTTGATACAAGACTGGCAAGTCGCATAAGATTTATATTCAAAAGAGTTTAAATATCCATCTTTGTGTAACTTGTTTAGTCTTGTTTCGTTAATATGACCAAGTCTACAGTGCCAAAGAAAAGCTTCATTTATTTCTGAAAGTTTTCTTTTATTAGTGTGTTGTGTGCTGAAAACTGTGTGTTGATTTAGGACGTATATCCCGTTATTAAGTGTACCATACCCAACCAACATTTGATTCAGGTGAATGTTCATAACATTGTTCTGCAATATAAAGTTATATCCTTCATTGTCTAACAAGGAAATAAATATTATATTACAAAGCATACTTGGTACAAAATAACATGGGTTCAAAACCAATATACACCCTGATGGCAACCCCAAGTGATACTCTCCCACTACGACTGTATGTACATTAGAACCATTTCCAACGCGGAGAGTATGGTCACCTGTTTTCAAAACCTTGCTATTTCTCAGCCCCTGCATAGAATTGCAAATGTGAGAACCTGAACCGGTATCTAATACCCAGGAAGCAGAGTTTATTGAAAAACAGTTTTCTGTCACAAACACACCTGAAGAGGAAGCATCCCCATGCTTCTTCTTGAGATTTAAGTACTCAGTACAGTTGCGCTTCCAATGTCCGGTTTTGTGGCAATGAAAACATTCCCCTTTCCCCGATTCTCCAGCTTTGGACTTGTCCTTCCCCTTAACCTTTTTAACTCCACCCTTAGGATTGGTGGGCTTCTTCTTTTTCTTTCCCTTGGCCTTAGCCTTTGGGCGAGAATAGGAAGATTGTCCAACTGTCAAAACGGGAGTTTTCACTGATTTCAGTGTGCTCTCTGCACTCCTTAACATATTAAGGAGTTCAGTTAGTTCCCTCTCCATGTTGTGCATGTTGAAGTTAACTATGAATTGAGCAAAGGTGGAGGGGAGGGACTGCAGAATAATATCCGTATATTGTTCATTGTCCATCGTCCATCCAAGGTCCTCAAGCTCTTCTATGAGAGATATCATCTTCAGAACATGGTCTCCTACCGGTGTGCTAGGGGCCATTCGCATCTGAAACAATTTCTTTGATGCTTCGTATCGTAATACCCGGGATTGCTCTCCATACAACTCCTTTGTATGGAGGAATATGGCTTGAATGTCCATATTCTCGTGCTGCTTTTGATGTGTGTTGTCCATCGATGCAAGCGCGAGGCATTTAGCCGTGGCACAGTCAGCGTCCCATGTCTTGCGGACTTCTTTATCCGCAACTGAGGATTTTGGACCTGTGACGGGCGGGGCTGAAGCCGTGAGGACATATGATACTTTATCATAAGTCAAGGATATTTTCAGATTCCTCAGCCAGTCTTTATAATTGGTCCCATTCAGTTTATTTTTATCTAGTAGAAGCTTGAGTCCAGTCATTGGTATCTGCCATTAAGAGAGAGAAAAGAATACACTAGGCGAAAGCTCTTGCAAAGATCAGATTGGTTATTATCTTGTCTAATCGATGTCTCCCACTGCTTTAATCAAGTTTTTCTTTCAAACCTTAAAAAGAAAACTAGCCAGGATTAATTACAGTCTACAACTTCGCTAACCGTTCAGCCAGGCCAGTGTCGGTACTTGAGGGAGGTTCCCCGTGCTTTCACACGGACCTAATTAAAGTAAACCTCGTTTTCCCAGAGGCGTAGCCCCGTTAACACCTTTCTAGACACCTAATAAGTTAGCTAATTGTAAACTGCAAAACTCTCCTGGGAGTAACTATTGCCCACAGTAGGATCAGGATCCAACCATCATATGGAAGGTATGCAATCTCATTGCGAATCTCAACACTTGAAATTCCCGATGCGGTTTTTACCCCTAGTACCTATGACCTTAACTATGGTCAACAAATCATAAGTACCAGTCAAGTTTTACCCGTCATTTCTTGATCAATTAGACCCACCCATATGACCCTTAACTATGGTCAACAAAGTCACATGAATGTCCTAATTAATCTGCATCATATGCAGTGTAGGAAGACATCACTTAGCTACCGTACACTACGCCTTAACTAAAGTCAACAAACGTAGCACGAATACCAAGTACTCTACTTCCTAAAATGACGAAGGGTTGCGGATGATTTTTAAGAAAATACTTAACGCTTTGAACTTGATATCGTCGTAGAATCAAATGGTTTTCAAAAGGAGTGGCTTGAGCTCCGCAGTTTTGAAATATAGCTTTTTCATAAAGAGCCGAGTGGTTTTCAAATCCGATTCTATAATATCTTTTTAGGTTTATTTTCTTTACATTAATCATATTAATGTAGTCCCATCATTTAAGTCCTTAAGCCAATCACAGAAAAGAAACGAAAATACAACGTATGCTTATGCCATCCGCATTCGCCGCAATGTTCCGTTATGCAACGTTAGGTTACTTAACTAACGGCATACCGGGACGGGACTAGCGCGGGTGTAAAACATAAGCAACGTCTACTATATATCTCATATATAATATATCATTCGTCTCAGATATCACAGAACACAGGCAGCAGAAACATAGATATAATGTGGGATATACTAGGACGTCCGTATTTAGTATTTAGCCAACAATAAAAAATACGGCTTCCACAGTCGCGATGAATAGCCAAGACCATACCCCTAGACCCCTACGAGAGCGGCAAGCGACCCTACCAATCCTGGAGTTTAGGAGACCCGGTCTCGACTCCTCGAGATGGCCTCCCACTGAACCCCAGAACCCGGTCACTTGTGCTCCCCTCCTAGGGTCTAACCTAATGCAGAAAAGTAAATAGTATACAACACCGGTGACATCAACCTCAACTCGGAAGTGCCCCAAATAAAAGAATATTACATTACATTTGAATTTTACATGAATGAAAATAAAACTCTCATCTCACATAAAACCCCCCGGCTATTCAATCGCGACAATCCTGCATATCATATCTTAGCAACACATAATACCATATATCATCAACGTAAGTAAGTATGCGTACCCCGATTGTCGTTGATATATAGCAACGAAACCGGCGATAAGCGACATACTACACTTACGGTCACAAAAAAGAAAGTGTAAAACTACAGTATTTGGAATCCACATTCACTTTAGACATCGTAAATCCGAAATATCACATACTTCGCATTTCATGCCTAACTATATGAATTCCACATATTGTATCACATTCCAGATAAATAGACAGTATTAAACATTTCGATCGAATAATCAAATACCCAAAATTTCCTAAAGCTCAACACTTGAGCGGAGTTCAAAAACCCCGGAATGTGTCACAGTAGTAGTGGTCCAGCCGTAGAAGGGTCAAGCCAACGCCTCACATGTGGCACGCCGTACTGCCCCAAACCCTAAGGTTCAAAAGACAGTTCAAGACGGTCACATAATCGAGTTAAGGTTTGTTGTCTTCTAGAGGGTCCACCACTTAACTTGCACGTATTTCCGAAAGATTTAAACCCCGTGAAAAAGTGAGTTAATGATACTCGTTCGAACATTTTAATACTTTCTTAATTACCCGGAAAAAAGCACGAAATTAAAATTCTGATCGAATCACCGAATCCAAAACAATCTCCAGAACATATATCACTGAAACCAGATTAAAAATACCCAAAAACATCTATAAGCATGTAAGAAGATCACTGTATAAAAACGAGGCCTTAATGCATGTGTACGGCCGCGGAGCTGCGGCCCAAGCAAGCTTTGGCCACGGTTCCGCGATGGGATTTACTGATAGGGCTTCGTTTTTTACAGTGGTTCTTAGAATTCCCTGATGAATTTTTTACATATTTTTAATTCTGAAAATAACACTGTTTGAAAAAATGTCCAGAGAGTGTTCAAGAAGCCGTATTTTTGTAGGGTTTCTAGGCACTCTTGTGAAGGTTCATAAGGCATCAAACATGCTCGGATAAAAATTTAGACGTGCCGAACAACCCAAAGCCAGGATCTTTGCTAGATTATTAGGGTTAAGAATGCAAGATAATATCTTTTTATCTAAGTGTGAGGGATTACAACCTTTGTAGTCCGCTCCTTCGCTTCACAAGCTCCGAGTAGAAGTCCCTTCGCCGCGATCCACGATCTCCCGGACTCAAGAGAGGCTCCACGACTCGAACGATCCATGCTTGCTTGAAGTGTTCCAAATCTCCGATGATCTACGTCGAAGTTCCAATAACTCAAGCTTTCTCACTCTAAAGAGATGAACACACTAATCTCATGGGCTAGATGAGATGAGGATGAAGGAGTAGTATTTATGCTTTCTTTTTAATTCACTTTCTCATAATTTATCATCACAAATGGAATTTCTAGTGAGCTCAAAATCAAGAGAGAAGAAGATGATAATGGAAAAGATAATGATAATTCCTTTTGTGATGAATAGAAAAGAAAAGTATATGATTGATATATTAACCATGGTCAAGGATGAGTGGATAAGAGTTTATAGAGAATAAACTAGAGTTAGGGTTTGGTTAGGTTAAGTTATAAGTCATGCAAAAATATCAACCATAATATCTTAAGCATGACAAAAACAAAGCTTCTAGAAGGTGCAAGAAGAAGCTAACCCTAATCAAACCCTAACCTCATTTAATCATCCTTAAACATGTTTAATAATAAATCATATCATGTCACAATAATATATATCACATATATATTATATATTTGCAACAAAAGAAAATAATACAATTAACATATATCGCATATATATCAATGTATCATCCAGTGAGAAAATGAAATAATAAAGCGAGCCAATATTAGATAATGTAATACAATATATCATATATATTATTATACATTAAATCATCGAATCAACACTTGATCCGACGATCCGGCTATATCTAATATTACCGACTAATATATCATGTACCGATTTATCGAATCAACACTTGATCCGATGACCCGGTTCATATCTAAATATCGCGAGAATATAATACGGTATCTCATATCGCATTATTCTCGGTCCTGCACATATCACATATGTGCCTCTACTCCGTTTCGCCTGAGCCAAGAAACCTCTGTGTAGGACTCTAAAGAATCGTCAATACGCCGGTAGCAGGTGATGATCATATCAAACACCCACAAGCTGCAAGCGGACAGCTAAATGTAACAGCCACCCAGGTATTGAGCGATCAGAAGATCAAAAAGCTAGCCTGTGCGTTCTCCTGTGAATCCAATCAGTAACACTCCCGTACAGTCCGGTCTGTTCGTCTGATATGTCGCATATCAAGTCTAGGGGTGGTAAACGTCAGACCCTAGTAACCGATAAGTCGTGTCGATGTATGGCTCATAACGGGTCGAGAAACTACTAGTAACACTTACCAGTAAATCTCTATATCAGCCCTGGCCAGGGACTTCCAGTTATAGACAATCGAACACAGCACAACATCAACTCCCTATACCGGGAGAGACGAATCCCCTCCTATCGCTCATTGCCTCCATGTGATTCGGGACTGTACCCAAAAGCCACCGTTTTACACGCCCTCTTGGACGTGGTAAGGTGGAAATCAAAGCACAGTGGGAATCACACAAGACTCCATGACGATCTCGGGTCTACAGACTACCCTGTACCGGTGTCACCAGAGAACTGTCATCTGACGTGTGGTATATCACCATCTGGGATTTCTCGGCGAGTCCGTCCAGTGTACCCAGTCTCCACTGAGCACCCGTACACCATCTCTGATGTCAAACACCGATGGATATGGGATCATCCATCGCCCATCATATGGGTCAAGATGCGCATACGCTAGTCTACTCTGGTGTATCGATGCCCTGTCTCGATATACCCTCGACTGGGAACAGTTATAGGATGTACTCATCGACTACTATGGACCCACTAGTATGATCTCATCATAATCCCAGTAGTCGAGTACAGATCCTAAAGGCTTTATCAACATGTGAGAGAAAAACAGTAAACTAATACAAGTCAACATGTTAAGAAAAAGTGAAACCAAATAGCATGCTATCCTGACGAGCAAGAAAGTCCTCTCTATATATATCTAAGCATCCATCATAATATACATCATATGTACAACAATGGCCTCTAGGGCATATGCATAACTAACAATCTCCCACTTGCACTAAGGCCAGCTGCTGTAGTATCTCATTCCTAGCATCCCGAATAATCTCTCAAACTGTATCTGGGGAATAGCCTTCGTGAATGGATCCACAGTGTTGTCCTTCGTATCTACTCTCCTGACCTCGATATCCCGGCGATCAACTATCTCCCTGATCAGGTGATACCGGCTCAGAATATGTCTGGACTTTTGATGGGACCTGGGTTCCTTGGCCAAAGCCACAGCTCCATTGTTATCGCAATACAGAGGTATTGGATGCTCAATGGATGGAACCACACCAAGTTCACTAATGAACTTCTTTATCCAGACAGCCTCTTTGGCAGCATCGTTGGCAGCGATGTATTCAGCCTCTATCATCGAGTCTGCAACGGTATCCTGTTTGGAACTCTTCCAACATACCGCCCATCCATTGAGGGTAAAGACAAATCCCGAGTGCGACTTAGAGTCGTCCTTATCACTTTGGAAGCTGGAATCGGTAAAGGACTCTACCTGGAGTTCTCCGTTACCATACACCAAGAACATCTCCTTAGTCCTTCGTAAGTACTTGAGAATGTTCTTCACAGCTGTCCAATGACTCTCTCCAGGATCTGCTTGATACCGACTCATTACACTTAGTGAGTATGCTACATCGGGTCTGGTACATAGCATCGCATACATGATAGAACCTACTGCCGAAGCATAGGGTATCCCTTGCATGCGAGCTCTCTCCAAATCAGTCTTGGGAGACATCTCTTTGGAGAGAGTGAGTCCAGAGATCGTGGGTTGGTTCCCACGCTTGGATTCTTCCATACTAAACCTCTTTAGTATGGTGTCAATGTACCTGGATTGGGACAATCCCAGTATCCGTTTAGATCTATCTCTATAGATCCTGATTCCCAATATGCAAGAGGCGTCACCTAGATCTTTCATTGAGAATCTCTGTGATAAGAAGAGCTTAACTGATTGCAGCATAGGAATATCATTTCCTATCAAGAGTATGTCATCCACGTACAATACGAGGAAGACAACCTTACCCTCTGCTACCTTCTTATAGATACAAGGTTCATCTATATTTTTGATGAAGTCAAACTCTTTGATTACAACATCAAAAAAGATGTTCCAACTCCGCGATGCTTGCTTTAACCCATAAATGGATTTAAGCAGCTTGCACACCTTTCCGCTGCTCCCACTATCTACGAAGCCTTCTAGCTGAGTCATGTACACGCTCTCTTCTAAATCACCATTTAGAAAGGCGGTCTTAACATCCATTTGCCAGATTTCGTAGTCATGGTATGCAGCAATGACAAGTAAGATCCGGATGGACTTAAGCATAGCCACTGGAGAAAAGGTTTCGTCATAATCCACACCTGGTCTTTAACGAAAACCCTTTGCTACAAGTCTAGCTTTGAAAGTCTCAACTGTTCCATCTACACCAAATTTCTTTTTAAAAATCCACTTGCTCCCAATGGGTTTTACCCCTTCAGGAGCGTTTTCTAAAATCCATACTTTATTGGTGTACATGGATTCCATCTCAGATCTCATTGCATCCAGCCATTTCACAGAGTCACCACTCGTGATGGCCTGCTCGAAACTAGTAGGGTCATCATCATCCATGATGCAATCCTCGCTTCTACCGTCAATGAGAAAATCGTAGTATCTCTCAGGTGGACGAGAAACCCTACTAGATCGGCGGAGAGGCTGGGGTTCGTTGGGTACTACTGAATCCTCTGGTTCCACTAAATCATCTGTTGTAGTTTGTTCTGCTGGAACTTCCAGTTCTACCTCAGAGCCACTAATATCTTTTGCAAGAAATTCCTTTTCTAAAAAGGCGGCGTGCCGAGAAACAAACACCTTTTGTTCTTTGGTGTGGTAGAAGATATACCCGCACGAATGTTTGGGATATCCAATAAACTTGCACAGAATAGACCTTGCGCCGAGTTTGTCCGGATTTTGTGTTTTCACATATGCCGGACAACCCCATATCCTAACATAATTAAGATATGGTCTCTTTCCTTTCCATATCTCATATGGAGTGGTTGGCACAGATTTAGTGGGAACCATATTCAATAGGTCTGCAGCTGTCTCCAGTGCATACCCCCAGAAGGAAATAGGTAACTCAGCTGTACTCATCATCGAGCGCACCATATCTAATAGGGTGCGATTCCTCCGCTCAGATACACCGTTGTGCTGTGGTGTATAAGGAGGAGTAAGCTGAGAGAGAATCCCATTCTCTTTTAGATAATCTAGGAACTCATTGCTTAAGTATTCACCTCCTCGATCAGATCTAAGAATCTTAATACTTTTGCCCGTTTGATTCTCTACTTCGTGCTTATATTCTCTGAATTTCTCAAAAGCTTCAGACTTGTGTTTCATCAGGAACACATGTCCGAATCTAGAGAGATTGTCAGTGAATGTAATGAAGTAGGAAGAACCGTTCCTGGTATGTGTAGACATGGGACCGCATACATCACTATGTATTAGTCCTACGAGTTCAGTAACTCTTTCTCCGTGTCCACCTAACGGAGCTTTGGTCATTTTTCCTTTGAGACATGAATGGCAAGTATCATAAGATGATAATTCGAACGGATTCAAATAACCATCCTTATGTAACTTAGCCAGTCGTGTCGCATTGATATGACCAAGTCTACAATGCCACAAGAAGGATTCGTTCATTTCTGAACTTTTCCTCTTGTGTGTGTTTTGTATATTGAGGACTGTATTCTGATTTAGAATGAATATGCCATTATGTAACGAGCCTGATGCAATCAACTTTTGATCTAAGAATATGTTCATAACATTATCCTGTACTACAAAATTATATCCTTCTTTACTTAATAAAGAAACTGATATAATGTTGCACATCATGTTCGGTATATAATAGCACTCATTTAGAATCAGTGTATTACGACTTGGTAATACTAGGTGATATTCGCCAACTGCTTTGGCTGCAATACTTGCACCGTTCCCTACTTGAACGGAATGATCACCTTTTCCCAGTTCTCTACCTTTACGTAGCCCATGTAACATTTTACATATGTGGGATCCTGATCCGGTATCCAATACCCAGGACGTAGGGTGAACTGAGAAACAGTTTTCAATAACAAACACACCTGAAGAAGATGCATCAATATGCATGTTCTTTTGGGCGGCGTGAGAATCCAGATATTCTCCTGTTTCCTGTTCAGTCTTATAACTCTTATAAGAAAGAACGGGTCCAACGTTCCCCTGCTCAGTATAATAAGCGGGTTCAGTCAATACATCCATATTATTATCTTGATTATGGCCTGACATGGTCGCTACCTGGAGAGAGAGAGAAGAAAACACTTTAGCGTATGCTCTTGCAAGATTAGATTGGTTATTATCTTATCTAATCAGGATATCTCCCACTGTTTTTATCAAATCTACCTTCAAACCCTAAAAGGTAAGATTAGCCGGGATTAATTACACCCTACAATTTCGTCAATCTTTCAGCCAGATCAGTGTCGGTACTTTGAGGGAGGTTCCCCGTGCTTTCGCACGGACCTAATTAAAGTAAACCTCGTTTTCCCAGAGGCGTAACCCCGTTAACACTTTCTAGACACCTACTTGAATGACTAATTGTCCTGTGTAAAACTCTCCCAGGAGTAACTCTTACTCGCAGTGGGTATCGGGATCCAACTATCTCATAGAAGGTATGCAATCTCATTGCAAATTTCAACACTTGAAATTCCCGATAATATTTTTGCCCCTAGCGTTCTATGACCTTGACGCAGGCCAACAAACCATAGTGCGCTAGTCAAGTTCAACTCGTCATTTCTTGATTGAATTAAACCCACCCGCATGACCCTTGACGCAGGCCAACAAAGTCGCACGACTACCCTAATCCAATCTGCATCATATGCATAAATAGATAAATACTAGTTAGCTACCGCACACTACGTCTTGACGCAGGCCAACAAACGCAGTACGAATACTAAATAGTGCTTATCTGAAATGACGGAGGGCTACGTAGGTTTTTCAGAAAACCCCGAGCGTAATGAACTTGATATCGTTGTAGAATCATTTGTTTTTGAAAAGGAGTGTTTTTGAGGCTTTTCTTAGTTTCGCTAAAGGGGTCACTCCCGGTGAAGGGATCGTCGGCCCTTTCCTCATCGAATAAGGTGCAGGATATATCATATATACCGCTGTGCAAAGCAAAACACTAAAAGCAATCAAAAGACAAACCGAGTTTTGTAGAATCTGCCAGTTTCGCTAAAGAGGTCACTCCCGGTGAAGGGATCGTCGGCTCTTTCCTCATCGAATAAGGTGCAGGATATATCATATATATCACTGTGCAAAGAAAAACTGTAGCTACCCCTTTTATAAAGTTTTGATTCTACAACATCTTTAGGTTTCTTTTCCTTTTATTAATCTCATTAATAAAAATCCCATCAGCTTATGCTTCCTAAGCATCACAGAAGAAACGAAAGCAGTAATATTTATATATCAGCATATATATATATATAGTATAAGCATTCGTCTCAGGCAGTAATATGATCCCATCACAGAACATTGCAGCAGAAGAACATATATGAAATATTGGATATACTAGGACGTCCGTGTTTTCAATACGAGCCTGTATAAAACACGGATTCCACGGTCGTGACGAATAGCCAAACCCACATCCCAAGACCCCTACGAGAGCGGCAAGTAACACTGCCAATTCTAGGGTTAGGAGACCCGGTCTCGACTCCTCGAGATGGCCTCCCACTGGACCCTAGAACCCGGTTACTTGTGCTCCCCTCCTTGGGTCTACCTAATGCGGAAAAGTAAATAATATACAAGGGTGACATCAACCTCAACCTGGAAGTGCCCCAAATAAAAGAATATTACATTACAAATGAATTTTACATGAATGAAAATAAAAAAAACCCTCATCTCACATAAAACCCCCGGCTATTCAGAACACTACGATCCAATATAACATATCACAGCAACACATAATATCACATATCATCAACGTAAGTAAATATGCGCATCCCAATTGTCGTTGACATATAGCAACGAAACCGGCGATATCACATATTACACTTACGGTCACAGAAAAGAAAGTGTAAAACTACAATATTTGGAATCCACAATCACTTTAGACATCGTAAATCCGAAATAGCACATACTTCGCATTTCATGCCTAACTCTATGAATTCCACATATTGTATCACATTCCAGATAAATAGACAGTATTAAACTTTTCGAACAGATAATCAAATACCCAAAATTTCCTAAAGTGCTCAACACTTGAGCGGAGTTCAAATAATCCCAGAATATGTCACAGTACCGGTGATCCAGCCGTAGAAGGGTCAAGCCAACGCCTCACATGTGGCACGCCGTACTGCCCCAAACCCGAAGGTTCAAAAGGCAGTTCAAGACGGTCACATAATCGAGTTAAGGTTTGTTTTCTTCTAGAGGATCCACCGCTTAACTTGTACAATTTTTCCGAAAGATTTAAACCCGATAAAAATTCAACACTTGAAAGTTTTACGTACCGGGAAAAAGTGAGTTAATGATATCCGTTCGAACTTTTTAATAATTTCTAAATATCTGGAAAAACAACGAATTTAAATTTTCAGATCGAATCTACGATTACAAAATAAACCCCAGATTAAACAACACTTGAATCACTTTTAAAAATACCCAGAAGCATCAACAAGCACCTACGGTTATTACCATGAAAACCACGTGTCACAAATCCAAGATTCCGCCGCTGAACCGCCGCGGGAAGCAGGTTCCCGCCGCGGTTCCGCCGCGGTTTGGTGGATTTGTGGGCCCGTGTTTCATGGTAATTCTTAGAATTCCCTGCTGATTTATTTACGTATTTTTAATTCAGAAAAATCCCAGATTTTGAAAAATTTCCAGAGAGGGGGTAAATTTTGTCGGTTCGGGTTCGATCGGAGTTTTAACTTCGTTAACACAACGCCTAATGCTCTAGCTAGGCTCTGATACCACTGTAGGGTTCCTAGGCACTCTTATGAAGGTTCATAAGGCATCAAACATGCTCGGATAAAAATTTAGACGTGCCGAACAACCCAAAGCCGGGATCTTTGCTAGATTATTAGGGTTAAGCATGCAAGATAATATCTTTTTATCTAAGTGTGAGGGATTACAACCTTTGTAGTCCGCTCCTTCGCTTCACAAGCTCCGAGTAGAAGTCCCTTCGCCGCGATCCACGATCTCCCAGACTCAAGAGAGGCTCCACGACTCGAACGATCCATGCTTGCTTGAAGTGTTCCAAATCTCCGATGATCTACGTCGAAGTTCCAATAACTCAAGCTTTCTCACTCTAAAGAGATGAACACACTAATCTCATGGGCTAGGTGAGATGAGGATGAAGGAGTAGTATTTATCCTTTCTTTTTAATTCACTTTCTCACAATTTATCATCACAAATGGAATTTCTAGTGAGCTCAAAATCAAGAGAGAAGAAGATGATAATGGAAAAGATAATGATAATTACTTTTGTGATGAATAGAAAAGAAAATTATATGATTGATATATTAACCATGGTCAAGGATGAGTGGATAAGAGTTTGTAGAGAATAAACTTGAGTTAGGGTTTGGTTAGATTAAGTTATGAGTCATGCAAAAATATCAACCATAATATCTTAAGCATGACAAAAACAAAGCTTCTAGAAGGTGCAAGAAGAAGCTAACCCTAATCAAACCCTAACCTAATTTAATCATCCTTAAACATGTTTAATAATAAATCATATCATGTCACAATAATATATATCACATATATATTATATATTTGCAACAAAAGAAAATAATACAATTAACATATATCGCATATATATCAATGTATCATCCAGTGAGAAAATGAAATAATAAAGCGAGCCAATATTAGATAATGTAATACAATATATCATATATATTATTATACATTAAATCATCGAATCAACACTTGATCCGACGATCCGGCTATATCTAATATTACCGACTAATATATCATGTACTGATTTATCGAATCAACACTTGATCCGATTACCCGGTTCATATCTAAATATCGCGAGAATATAATACGGTATCTCATATCGCATTATTCTCGGTCCTGCACATATCACATATGTGCCTCTACTCCGTTTCGTCAGAGCCAAGAAACCTCTGTGTAGGACTCTAAAGAATCGTCAATACGCCGGTAGCAGGTGATGATCATATCAAACACCCACAAGCTGCAAGCGGTCAGCTAAACGTAACAGCCACCTAGGTATTGAGTGATCAGAAGATCAACAAGCTAGCCTGTGCGTTCTCCTGTGAATCCAATCAGTAACACTCCCGTACAGTCCGGTCTGTTCGTCTGATATGTCGCATATCAAGTCTAGGGGTGGTAAACGTCAGACCCTAGTAACCGATAAGTCGTGTCGATGTATGACTCATAACAGGTCGAGAAACTACTAGTAACACTTACCAGTAAATCTCTATATCAGCCCTGGCCAGGGACTTCCAGTTATAGCCAATCGAACACAGCACAACATCAACTCCCTATACCGGGAGAGACGAATCCCCTCCTATCGCTCATTGCCTCCATGTGATTCGGGACTGTACCCAAAATCCACCGTTTTGCACGCCCTCTTGGACGTGGTAAGGTGGAAATCAAAGCACAGTGGGAATCACATAAGACTCCATGATGATCTCGGGTCTACAGACTACCCTGTACCAGTGTCACCAGAGAACTGCCATCTGACGTGTGGTATATCACCATCTGGGAGTTCTCGGCGAGTCCGTCCAGTGTACCCAGTCTCCACTGAGCACCCGTACACCATCTCTTATGTCAAACACCGATGGATATGGGATCATCCATCGCCCATCATATGGGTCAAGATGCGCATACGCTAGTCTACTCTGGTGTATCGATGCCCTGTCTCGATATACCCTCGACTAGGAACAGTTATAGGATGTACTCATTGACTACTATGGACCCACTAGTATGATCTCATCATAATCCCAGTAGTCGAGTACAGATCCTAAGGGCTTTATCAACATGTGAGAGAAAAACAGTAAACCAATACAAGTCAACATGTTAAGATAAAGTGAAACCAAATAGCATACTATCATGACGAGCAAGAAAGTCCTCTCTTATATATCTAAGCATCCATCATAATATACATCATATGTACAACAATGGCCTCAAGGGAATATACATAACTAACAATTTTGGTTCGATCGGAGTTTTAACTTCGCTAAAGTGTCGCCTAAAGCTCTAGGTCGGCTCTGATACCAATGCTAGGTTTACCTAGCACCTCAAGAAGGGTTTGGAAGCATCACATGTCTCAAAATTAAATTTTTAAGGTGCTAAGTGAACATACAAAGAATCATCACTAGAAAATTAGGGTTTCATAACAAACACATCATCACAAGTAGAAAAAGCTAGGGTTTTGAGAGTACAACCTTTGTAGCTCCCTACGCTAGACTCCTTGGGTACTTGAGGGTTGGAAATGGTCCGCTTGAGATCCTTCTGGGTCCACGATGATCCACCCGGATTCCTCTTTGTCCAAGCTTGAAACTTCACAAGATGAAAAGGAGAAATGGAAGCTAACAAGTGGGCAAGACTAGTGTAGAATGATGTTGTGGTTGATTTTCTCACTTCAAAATCCTAACTTGGTCACTCTTTGGCTCACTTGAAAAATCTAGAGAGCAAGAGAGAGGAGGAAGAAGATGATGGCTCTAGAAAACTCAAGAGAATGATAAGGTTAATATGAATAATAGAAAAGATAAGTATATATATATTTTCTACTCTTCATCTCAAACCATGGTTACAAAATATAGATATTATTGCATTTGAGTTAAAAGACAAAAGGAAAATTAACTCATGGTTAAAAAGTGGGTGAACCAAGGTTGGTTCCAAGAAAGAGTGTGGAAGATAACCATGAATTAATCTTTTTCATTTCTTTTGTTTTAACACAAATACAAATATATATCCATATATAATTTTACATAAGGTGTGAGTCTTATATTGCCATCATCCACTATATATACAACCATGATAGAATGATGTATGCATGTATGTGTGCATGCACATCCATATGTGCATGAACAAGAATGAATGCATACATGCATGGATACACCCAAAAAGACACGAAAGGATTTCTAGTGAGAAACTAATGGTCAAATGATAAATCAACACTTGATTTAGCAACCCGGTCATATCACATACGACCCGACCAAAAGCAAGCCGCCCGATTAATATACGGTATCTTAAACGCGCATTTTAACCGGGTCCACGCGCATATCGCATATGCGCACCATAACTTTTCGCCTGGACTAGGTAACTCCATTGTGGGACTCTAAGACTCGTCAATACGCCGGTAGTGGGTGATGATCATATCAAGCACCCCCAAGACGCAAGCGGTCAGCTAAACGTAACGGCCACCCGGGTATTGAGCGATCAGAAGAAAACAAGCGAACCTGCTACAACTCTCATCGAGCCAACCGGCAACCCTACCGTACAGTCCGGTCTCTTCATCAGATATGCTGCATATCAAGTCTAGGGATGGTAACGTCGACCCCAATAACTCAATAAGTCATGCCGATGAATGGTCTATAACAGATCGAGAAACTACTGATAACACTTATCAGTAAATCTCAACAGCCCTGGCCAGGGACTTACTGATAAAGCCAGTCGAGCACAGCACAGCATCAACTCCCAATACCGGAAGAGACGAAACCCCTCCTATCGCTCATCGCGTTCGTGTGTCTCGGGACTGTACCCAATGGCCACCTGTTTGCACGACTCAGTAGAGCCGTGGTAGGGTGGTAATCAAAGTACAGTGGGAGAACACACAAGACTCTATGACGATCTCGGGTCTACAGACTAACCTGCACCAGTGTCACCTGAGAACTGCTATCCGACGATAGATATAATTCCATATAGGAGTTCTCGGCGAGTCCGTCCAGTGTATCCAGTCACCACTGAGCACCCGTATACGATCTCGATGTCAAACATCGATGAATGTGGGAACATCCATCGCCCATCATATGGGTCTAGTATCATATACGGTAGTCTACTCTGGTATATCGATACCCCGTCTTGATACACCTACGACTAGGGACATTCCAGGATATGCTTATAAACTACAGATGTCCCACTAGTATGATCTCCATCATAATCACAGTAGTCAAGCCTATATCCTCAGGGCTTTATCAACATGTATGAATGAATAGAAGCATGATCAAATCAACATGTCAAATAAAGAAGAACCATATAGCATATTATCATAACGAGCAAGAATGTACACTGAATATATATATATACACACACACACATGTATAAATACATCCACTATCATATAATGGCCTCTAGGGCATACATATATCCAACAATCTCCCACTTGCACTAAGGCCAGTTATTGGCATATCTCATACCCAACATCTCAAAAAGTCGCTCATGCTGCGGCTGAGGGAGGGCCTTGGTGAGTGGATCCTCGGCGTTATTCTTTGTGTCTACTCTCTTAATCTCGATCTCACGGCGATCTACAATCTCCCGGATCAAATGAAAGCGCCTCAGGATGTGTCTGGATCGCTGATGGGACCTGGGCTCCTTGGCTAACGCCATAGCCCCATTATTATCACAATACAAAGGTATTGGATCAATAATGGTTGGAACTACTCCTAGCTCCAAGACGAACTTCCTCATCCAGACGGCTTCCTTGGCGGCATCATTTGCAGCAATGTACTCAGCCTCCATCATAGAGTCTGCAACGGCATCATTAACAGTACACAGTGAAACTGAAACATTGAAATGTTTCGTTGGGGTATCCTGGTATTCCTAGTAATGCCTCTTCCATTATCCAGATTCACAACTGTAACCGTATAATTCTTTGCCACTTCTTCAAATCCCTTTATATGTCTTTAGTCATTACCTTCTGTACACCCCTTTAGGCCAAATGGTTTTCTTCCTTCCCTACCGTTCGGCACCAGCCTATGTTTGGAAGAAGACTATCCAATAAGCATAATGGGTGTACTGTCCCAATCCTAGGAACACTCGCAATGCGAGAGAAGGTGAAGATAAAAGACACCTGAATGTACTTTATTCCTATTTCTCCTGAACCAGAATCCATCCCCGAACTGGAACAAGTTCCTTTCGAGTTCGTATATAACCATACGATGGATTATCCAATAAACTGGGATCTTCGTAGTAATACGGAGTGTCCTGGAGAAATACAAAGGTGATTTAGGATTGGCGAAGAAATACTTGGTTTGGTCGTGAATATCAGGCGCAATTTACTTTGCCCTCTTACTAATCCCTTGCTTTGTCTTAACTTGATACCTTCTGTACACCGTTTAGGCTAATTGGCTTTCTTCATTCCCTACCAGTCGGCACCAGCCTATGGTTTGGAAGAAGACTATCCAATTTGCGTAATAGGTGTACTACTCCTAAACCAAGGAGTACTCGCAACCTGAGAGAAGGTGAAAAGAAAAGACAACTGAATAGTCCTATCCGTTTTCTCCAGAACCAGAAACCATCCTCGAAGTCCTTCGAGTTCGTATATAACCATACGATGGTTTTGTCTAATGGAAGTGGACGTTCGTAATAATACGGGGTGTCCCGGAGAAAAGGGTAAAAGCAGGAGTGGCAAAGAGGTTTGCAACTCTGACAATCCAAAAGCCAGTGTTAAGAAGGTTCGGTCAACTTGGTCACTGAGTCATAGTCCAGGGTCGGGTCAATGGTCCCTGCCAAAGAGAGAGAGAAAAGAAACACTCAGCGTGCACTCTAACCTAAATCAGAATGGTTATCACTTTTTCCAATCTGGAAACCTCCCACTGTACCTCAAATTCTCCTCCAAACCTGAAAGAAGAATTAGTCGGGATCGCCCGAGGAGTAAACCAACTCATCAGTGGGAATCGGGATCCAACTATCATCGCATGATAACGTAACGGAATCCACTCACGTCACCACACTCCAGAAGGTATGCGCATGCCTGGCAAGTTTCAGTTCTTTTGAAACTCCCGATGAGGATTTTTACCCCAAGCGGTTTATGACCTTGACTAGGTCAACAAACCATAAACCGCCAGTCAAGTTCAACCCGTCATTATTCTGGATTGCATTAAACCCACCCGTACGTGCCCTTGACTAGGTCAACAAGGCCGCACGACTGTCCTAACCAATCCCATTTATGCAACAAACAAGTACCACTTAGCTACCGAACACTACGTCTTGACTAGGTCAACAAACGCAGCACGAATACTAAATAATACCCGTAGGAAATGACGGAGGGCTACGACTGGTTTTTGGCAAAAAACCTTTAACGTAATGAACTTGATATAGTTGAAGGAACAACATAGTTTTTATAAAAATATAGTGACGAAAACCTTTACTAAAGAGGTCACTCCCGGTGAAGGGATCTCGGCTCTTTCCCCGTAGAATGAGGTGCAGGATATTCCAACTGAATACCACGATGCAAAGCAAAAGTAATCGGCTATAGTGAAGTTATTGCCCTGACGCAAACTTCTGTCCAAGGGGTCACTCCCGGTGAAGGGATCTCGGCCCTTGCCTCGTCGACTGAGGAGCAGGATACTCCAAATGAATACCACGATGCAAAACAAAATTGAACGTCCTTGCAATAACAGCTTTTTGAAAAATGTTCCAACAACATCAGAATAGGTTTGTTTTAGCTTGCATTGATCCGAATCAACGCAGTCCCATCATATGATCACACCAATAAAGAACGAAAATAATGATGTACGTATATGCCATCCGCATTCGCCACTGGGTCCCGTCATCACCCGTTAGGTTACTTAACTAACGACAGAGCGGGGACTGGACTATCACGGATGAAAAACATATACAACATCTACTAATATATATACCAATATATAATTTTCGCTCAAGGCGTGATAAAATGCAACATCACAGAAATGTACAGCATCACAGAACAATACAGATATCTGGGATCCCCGGGTTTCATAGAGCCGCTACTGAAACCCGACGTTCCCCTGGTCGTGTGGATAGCCTGTGCAATGAAATCCTAGACCCCTACGGGCGCGGCAAGTCACCCGCCAAAACCTGAAGCGAGGCAGCCCCCTCCAGCACCGTGAATGGACCACCCAGCACTTCACGGAATCCGGTAACTTGGGCACCCCTCCTGGGTCAACCTGTACCCCCTACGAGTGCGGCGAATAGCCCGCCAATCCTAGAGTGAAGCCCCCTCTGTCTCAATGCCATGAGATGTGGGCCCGTTGCCCTCTAGAACCCGGCTATCCGTGCACCCCTCCGCGGGGTAATCCTAGTACAGAAAGTAAAATATACATACACCGGGTACATCGACTGCAACCAGGTCGTGCCCCAAAAAAATAATACAAACAGGCAGTGACGACAGTCCACATGTCGGACGCTCGCCCCGCAATATCAAATGTACATATAAAACAAAACTGTACTAACATTGCATCCAGGCTATCCCTACGACCGATCCGCAACATCACAGCATAAACATAGAACATCAACGTGAAAATCACGTTCGCAAATCCGTCTAACCGGGCTATAGCAGTTAGACAGGATTTACCGATCAAGTAATATTCACGGTCGCAGATATAATGTAAATACTGTGAAATAATGTGTTTAAAATATTCAATCGATCAAAAATTAACAAGTGGGCCCCCCCAAGTAATACTGTAGCACTCACAGAAATTCTGGGCCCAATTTTAATATTCCAAAACCCCCATTTTCAGCCCAAAAGCCTACCACAAAAAATTGGTAAAATGAAGGGAATATACTGCGGCGGAACCGCGGCAAAAGAGGGGTCATTGCCGCGGTTCCGCGGTCCTCTGGAAGGATCAACTTACCAAACTTTTGCAGTTTTCTTAGAATGTCATGTACATCAGTTTTCTACAACCTGAAAAATTTTTAGAGCCCGGAAAAAAACGACAGAAAACTGATGCATGCAAAAACGCGGTTTTTGGAATTTTGGTCGATCGGATAAGTAAAACGCATTAGAATAAGCTAGGCAAGGTTAATGGCGTGGCTCTGATACCATGTTGCGCCACGGCAGCGCCCCGGCCGTCTATGCGAGGCCAAAATGCGGAATCAAAATTTTCCTTACTTGGAAACTGGCGCTACCGCGGACAATGAAAACCCGGATCGTAACCATTTAACCTAATGCTAGTTATCAAGAGAAAGGGTGAGAGATGTACCGAGTGATCCGAGTCCTCCGGTCTTCTCGTCATCGTCCCGATCTCCCGCGGAAAGTCTTGTCTCCATATCGTCGCCTCCTCGCCGGAAGGGCACCACATCGCCTGCGTCTTTTACGGGCTCCCGCCTCAATACCGAGGCAACTCGGGCATGAAGCCGGCAAGTCGACATGCCCAAGATATGCTGTAGAATGTGTAGTGTAGAGCCTATGTCTCATTTGGGGTTTGTTGCCTTTGAAGATGATGGAGGAATCAAGATAAGAAAAATGGTGCTTGCATTTTTCTAGCATGAAATGAGATGAACAAATTTTCCCTCTTCAAAAATGATCCTCTCATCTTCTTCTCTCTTTTCAAATGAAAAACTTATCATCTTAGAAAATGGTGGAGGAAAGAAAATACATAAGCAAGAGGGAGGTGAGTGTAGGAGAAAGAGAAAGGTGACCATATCCCAAACATCACTCATCACAATCTCACATCAAACACAAATCAATCCCAATCACCTTTTACAAGAAATGATGATAGAAAAGAAAGGAATAAAAAAGATGCTTTCATAATCAAACCATTTGCATGAAAACCCTCCACAAAGTGTAATTTGCAAAACTGCAAATTACCCCCTCCATCGGAAAAGTCCGGCCGGGAAAGAACAAAGGAAAACCGGCCGGAACGGAATGCAAACTGGCAACTCCAGAAAACTGGTCCCGTAATAAATTACAGGAAAAACCCCGATACTGTGCATACACACCCGCATCTGTATTCTGACCGGATACAAATGCAATGAGACAAAATCTACACTGTACTAAACTAGGATCCGGCTTAAACCAAAGCCGGCTAGTAAAATCCGTTCGATCCTGATCCGTGCAATACCGCACGTATCTGATCGAACCTTGCCATATAACTATACGGCCACTAGTACAAACCGTCCGATCCTGATCCGTGCAATACCGCACGTATCTGATCGGACCCTGCCATATCTCCATACGGCCTCTACAGCGTTTCGCCCGAAAGCTTGAGTAACTGAAAGTGTGGTGGACTCTAAAGACTCGTCAATACTATGGCTGTGGATTTAACCACTAGCACGTCAGAGGTATAAGCCAATACGTGACGGGCCACCAGCTATTGACTAAAAGGGACGTCGATGAGTGAACTCATCCTCACACCCTACTGAGCCTGTCAGTGACAATATCCGTACAGTCCGGTCCGTTCGTCTATGAGCATCGCATGTCGGGCCTAGGGGGTTGGTAAAAGTCAGACCCCCAAAAGCGGTACAAGTCGTGTCGGAGTGTAGCCCAGAACGCCCTGAGATACTACTGGAATACCTACCAGTAAATCTCCTGCCTCGGCCGAGGGCTTTGCGTAACGGCTCTCCTAGACACAGCGCGACCTCACCCCCAATACCGGGAGAGACGAACCCCTGCAGATCCGCTCACTGCCTCCATGTGGCTCGGGACTGTACCCAACTAAAACCTGTTTGCACGACTCCTTTGAGCCGTGGTAGGGTAGTAATCAATGCACAGTGGGAACTCACACGAGACAAATGACGATCTCAGGTCGATGAACTAACCTGTACACATGTCACTAGGGAACTGCTATCTGACATCTGGTATAAGACCAACTAGCATGTTCCCGGCGAATCCTGTCCGGTGTACTCATAACCCAATGAGCACCTGTATACATCTTAGGTGAACCAACTGACACCAGTGGCTTGTGAGACCGGCCACCGCCCCTCGTCGGGGTCTCGACTGTATACACTAGTCTACTAATGGAGTATCGATGCCCTGTCTCGAAACTCCTACGACTAGGGACCTTTTAAGGATGTGCTTATAGACCACCAGCTCCCACGTATATGATCGCCATCATACTGCTGGTAGTCAAGCAAGAATCCTAGGGGCTCTATCAACGTGTAATAGCGACATGTCAGGTCACCTAAAGCAGTACACGATGATAAAGATAAACCAGATAGCATACTATCATCTCGAGTAAGACTGTCCTACCGGGATAGGTCCTCCCTCAATCATTGCAATCACGTGCCTATGATCCAATAATTGACTCTGAGGGCACTATCTCCAACAATCTCCCACTGGCACTTAAGGCTAATTATTGCGATGTCGCATACTCACAGCCCGTGTGATACCGAACACCCAACTCCTCTACTAGTCAGTCTCACAAAACCCGTTTGCGAAACTATTGCGTTCGAGGAATAGCCTCAGTGAGTGGATCCGCCTTGATGTTTCTTTCTATGTCTCTCTATATCTCAAGTTCGCAGAGAATGCCATCTCCCGAAATGAGCAATACCTGTCTTAGAATGTCTGGATGTCTGATGGGACCTAGCTCATAAATGAACTCCAAATCCAAACTTCTTAGACTGTATCGTCAACCGAACTTAATCAGTATCCTGCGCCAAGCCTCCCTCAGTATTGCCTTGGACCACCTGTCCAAAATACTGCCCCTCATCAGAAGGAAAACTATAACTCTGACAGCCACTCTGCCATCCAGGTCACCTTGGAAGCCTGGAATGATAACCGTTTCCTAAAGGAGGCTGACGTTATCATATCCCTAGAACGTCAGCTTATGTTCTAAAACTGCTTCCGACTGTTTCTCCAGGATTGGATCAATATCAACTTGTTGCATCTAGTGCAAGAACAACATCTGGTGTGGTACTTTGACATCTCATGATTGACTCAATTGCCTAAGCAAGTGATCTGTCAATCATGCGTATCCCTCTCCCCTTTAGTCTATAAGACACCTTTAGAGAGGGTGACTCCATCAACTGCAGGTACACTACCGTGCCAGGAGTCGTCCATTCTAAATACTCATAGAATGCTGTCAAGGTATCCAGATTGGGAAACCACCCAAATCTAGATCTAAAACCATAGATCTAGTAACCAGAATGTACGATATAATATCCAAGTCCTATGTGGAGAAAACACTGTGTGACGACCAAAGTATAACCGATCGTAGTATAGGAGTATCTTTTCCTATTCTGTGTATGTCATCCAAATACCAGGACAGCATACTCTACTACCTTCTCAACAGATCCATCCCCTATTCTGATGAAGTCAAACCTATGACTGTCACATCAGAAATAGATGATCTATCTCCGCTGTATCTGCTTTAGTCTATAAATAGACATAAGCCACCTGTCCACCAATGCTTCCGCTGCTCCCACTGACTACGACAACCCTCTGACAGAGTCATATAGACGTACACTTCTAAAGCTAGTTTAGAACGACGCTATACTCATCCTCCTGCCAGGTCTCACAGTCTGGAACAACAGCAATGGTAAGTCTGGGTAAACAAGAACCTCCCTGCCACCGTCCTTGAGCATACCGAAGTACCTCTCGAGTGCCTGAGGTTACCCACCATATCTGCGGAGTGGCTAATGGAATGTCAAATCAGATTGAATCTTTAGGTTCCTTATCAAATCTTCAGCAATCGTTTGTGGTTCTGGAATTACTTCCAGTTCTACCATACTCCCACTACTGTTTTCTGAAAAAATCCATTTTTATTAAAACTATGGCGAGTCAAGAACAATATCACTATTGATCTTCCAGATGGTAGAAAGTCAACCCTCTTCATAGCCTGGGTCAACCCACAAACAGCCATTACAGAAACGTGCCTTAAGTTGTCCAGTGTCAGGTTTTAATCATAAGCCGGACAACTCCCCGTACCTTAACATCGTTAAGATATGAACTGCTCTATATCCAATATAGAACCAGATGCACTGATTTAATTGAACCAGATTCAAATCATGCAGCTGTCTCCAGTGCATGTCAACTCAATGGAAAAGGCCGATCAGCGTCACTCAACTTAGGAATGCTTCCAATTATGAGTAACCCGAAAGAGAAGTAAGTCCTCTTAATCATTATTATCAACTGAATACCATACACAAGTATCTACATCTTCGATCACTTTGAAGAATCCCGATACTTGCAATACCTGGTTCTCTACTTTATCCAAATACCTATAACTTCTCAAAATTCGGACCCTGTGTTTCCACGAAACACCTGTCTAAAAAATAGAGAAGTCATAAGTAAACCGAATATAGTACGAGGACCAACCCCTCCGTCCTCATGGACGCTGGACAACATACAATACTCTGTATAAGTCCCTTGAGTCTGATAACTCATTCACTGTGTGTCGTAGGTTGAAAAACTGTACTTATGGTTAAGAAGAATTACACCGCTGTTTAATGCTCCTTACCTAACCATCCACTGATATAGGTAAATGTCATAGACATAACTTCAAAAGGTATATCTCACTCTATAAAAATAGACGTACAGATATATCAATTTGAAATTGGTGCATAACCACGGATATTCAAAACCAAATATTTGCCGACCGGCAAACAGCCCAGGTGATTTCCTCAAATATCACCGATTACAACGAATCACGATATAATGAGGATGATCACCCAATTCCCAATAACTTACTCCCACTCATCATCTGTAAAACCAAACAGATGTGAGAATCATTCTTGGTAAATACATACCCTGGAGTAAGCGTCTAATCGGGAAATCAGTTTTCCATTAACAGTACACAGTGAAACTGAAACATTGAAATGTTTCGTTGGGGTATCCTGGTATTCCTAGTAATACCTCTTCCATTATCCAGATTCACAACTGTAACCGTATAATTCTTTGCCACTTCTTCAAATCCCTTTATATGTCTTTAGTCATTACCTTCTGTACACCCCTTTAGGCCAAATGGTTTTCTTCCTTCCCTACCGTTCGGCACCAGCCTATGGTTTGGAAGAAGACTATCCAATAAGCATAATGGATGTACTGTCCCAATCCTAGGAACACTCGCAATGCGAGAGAAGGTGAAGATAAAAGACACCTGAATGTACTTTATTCCTATTTCTCCTGAACCAGAATCCATCCCCGAACTGGAACAAGTTCCTTTCGAGTTCGTATATAACCATACGATGGATTATCCAATAAACTGGGATCTTCGTAGTAATACGGAGTGTCCTGGAGAAATACAAAGGTGATTTAGGATTGGCGAAGAAATACTTGGTTTGGTCGTGAATATCAGGCGCAATTTACTTTGCCCTCTTACTAATCCCTTGCTTTGTCTTAACTTGATACCTTCTGTACACCGTTTAGGCTAATTGGCTTTCTTCATTCCCTACCGGTCGGCACCAGCCTATGCTTTGGAAGAAGACTATCCAATTTGCGTAATAGGTGTACTACTCCTAAACCAAGGAGTACTCGCAACCTGAGAGAAGGTGAAAAGAAAAGACAACTGAATAGTCCTATCCGTTTTCTCCAGAACCAGAAACCATCCTCGAAGTCCTTCGAGTTCGTATATAACCATACGATGGTTTTGTCTAATGGAAGTGGACGTTCGTAATAATACGGGGTGTCCCGGAGAAAAGGGTAAAAGCAGGAGTGGCAAAGAGGTTTGCAACTCTGACAATCCAAAAGCCAGTGTTAAGAAGGTTCGGTCAACTTGGTCACTGAGTCATAGTCCAGGGTCAGGTCAATGGTACCTGCCAAAGAGAGAGAGAAAAGAAACACTCAGCGTGCACTCTAACCTAGATCAGAATGGTTATCACTTTTTCCAATCTGGAAACCTCCCACTGTACCTCAAATTCTCCTCCAAACCTGAAAGAAGAATTAGTCGGGATCGCCCGAGGAGTAAACCAACTCATCAGTGGGAATCGGGATCCAACTATCATCGCATGATAACGTAACGGAATCCACTCACGTCACCACACTCCAGAAGGTATGCGCATGCCTGGCAAGTTTCAGTTCTTTTGAAACTCCCGATGAGGATTTTTACCCCAAGCGGTTTATGACCTTGACTAGGTCAACAAACCATAAACCGCCAGTCAAGTTCAACCCGTCATTATTCTGGATTGCATTAAACCCACCCGTACGTGCCTTTGACTAGGTCAACAAGGCCGCACGACTGTCCTAACCAATCCCATTTATGCAACAAACAAGTACCACTTAGCTACCGAACACTACGTCTTGACTAGGTCAACAAACGCAGCACGAATACTAAATAATACCCGTAGGAAATGACGGAGGGCTACGGCTGGTTTTTGGCGAAAAACCTTTAACGTAATGAACTTGATATCGTTGAAGGAACTGCATAGTTTTTATAAAAATATAGTGACGAAAACCTTTACTAAAGAGGTCACTCCCGGTGAAGGGATCTCGGCTCTTTCCCCGTAGAATGAGGTGCAGGATATTCCAACTGAATACCACGATGCAAAGCAAAAGTAATCGGCTATAGTGAAGTTATTGCCCGGACGCAAACTTCTGTCCAAGGGGTCACTCCCGGTGAAGGGATCTCGGCCCTTGCCTCGTCGACTGAGGAGCAGGATATTCCAAATGAATACCACGATGCAAAACAAAAGTGAACGTCCTTGCAATAACAGCTTTTTTGAAAAATGTTCCAACAACATCAGAATAGGTTTGTTTTAGCTTGCATTGATCCGAATCAACGCAGTCCCATCATATGATCACACCAATAAAGAACGAAAATAATGATGTACGTATATGCCATCCGCATTCGCCACTGGGTCCCGTCATCACCCGTTAGGTTACTTAACTAACGACAGAGCGGGGACTGGACTAGCGCGGATGAAAAACATATACAACATCTACTAATATATATACCAATATATAATTTTCGCTTAAGGCGTGATAAAATGCAACATCACAGAAATGTACAGCATCACAGAACAATACAGATATCTGGGATCCCCGGGTTTCATAGAGCCGCTACTGAAACCCGACGTTCCCCTGGTCGTGTGGATAGCCTGTGCAATGAAATCCTAGACCCCTACGGGCGCGGCAAGTCATCCGCCAAAACCTGAAGCGAGGCAGCCCCCTCCAGCACCGTGAATGGACCACCCAGCACTTCACGGAATCAGGTAACTTGGGCACCCCTCCTGGGTCAACCTGTACCCCCTACGAGTGCGGCGAATAGCCCGCCAATCCTAGAGTGAAGCCCCCTCTGTCTCAATGCCATGAGATGCGGGCCCGTTGCCCTCTAGAACCCGGCTATTCGTGCACCCCTCCGCGGGGTAATCCTAGTACAGAAAGTAAAATATACATATACCGGGTACATCGACCGCAACCAGGTCGTGCCCCAAAAGAATAATACAAACAGGCAGTGACGGCAGTCCACATGTCGGACGCTCGCCCCGCAATATCAAATGTAAATATAAAACAAAACTGTACTAACATTGCATCCAGGCTATCCCTACGACCGATCCGCAACATCACAGCATAAACATAGAACATCAACGTGAAAATCACGTTCGTAAATCCGTCTAACCGGGCTATAGCAGTTAGACAGGATTTACCGATCAAGTAATATTCACGGTCGCAGATATAATGTAAATACTGTGAAATAATGTGTTTAAAATATCCAATCGATCAAAAATTAACAAGTGGGCCCCCCAAGTAATACTGTAGCACTCACAGAAATTCTGGGCCCAATTTTAATATATCAAAACCCCCATTTTCAGCCCAAAAGCCTACCACAAAAAATTGGTAAAATGAAGGGAATATACTGCGGCGGAACCGCGGCAAAAGAGGGGTCATTGCCGCGGTTCCGCGGTCCTCTGGAAGGATCAACTTACCAAACTTTTGCAGTTTTCTTAGAATGTCATGTACATCAGTTTTCTACAACCTGAAAAATTTTTAGAGCCCGGAAAAAAACGACAGAAAACTGATGCATGCAAAAACGCGGTTTTTGGAATTTTGGTCGATCGGATAAGTAAAAAGCATTAGAACAAGCTAGGCAAGGTTAATGGCGTGGCTCTGATACCATGTTGCGCCACGGCAGCGCCCCGGCCGTCTATGCGAGGCCAAAATGCGGAATCAAAATTTTCCTTACTTGGAAACTGGCGCTACCGCGGTCAATGAAAACCCGGATCGTAACCATTTAACCTATTGCTAGCTATCAATAGAAAGGGTGAGAGATGTACCGAGTGATCCGAGTCCTCCGGTCTTCTCGTCATCGTCCCGATCTCCCGCGGAAAGTCTTGTCTCCATATCGTCGCCTCCTCGCCGGAAGGGCACCACATCGCCTGCGTCTTTTACGGGCTCCCGCCTCAATACCGAGGCAACTCGGGCATGAAGCCGGCAAGTCGACATGCCCAAGATATGCTGTAGAATGTGTAGTGTAGAGCCTATGTCTCATTTGGGGTTTGTTGCCTTTGAAGATGATGGAGGAATCAAGATAAGAAAAATGGTGCTTGCATTTTTCTAGCATGAAATGAGATGAACAAATTTTCCCTCTTCAAAAATGATCCTCTTATCTTCTTCTCTCTTTTCAAATGAAAAACTTATCATCTTAGAAAATGGTGGAGGAAAGAAAATACATAAGCAAGAGGGAGGTGAGTGTAGGAGAAAGAGAAAGGTGACCATATCCCAAACATCACTCATCACAATCTCACATCAAACACAAATCAATCCTAATCACCTTTTACAAGAAATGATGATAGAAAAGAAAGGAATAAAAAAGATGCTTTCATAATCAAACCATTTGCATGAAAACCCTCCACAAAGTGTAATTTGCAAAACTGCAAATTACCCCCTCCATCGGAAAAGTCCGGCCGGGAAAGAACAAAGGAAAACCGGCCGGAACGGAATGCAAACTGGCAACTCCAGAAAACTGGTCCCGTAATAAATTACAGGAAAAACCCCGATACTTTGCATACACACCCGCATCTGTATTCTGACCGGATACAAATGCAATGAGACAAAATCTACACTGTACTAAACTAGGATCCGGCTTAAACCAAAGCCGGCTAGTAAAATCCGTTCGATCCTGATCCGTGCAATACCGCACGTATCTGATCGAACCTTGCCATATAACTATACGGCCACTAGTACAAACCGTCCGATCCTGATCCGTGCAATACCGCACGTATCTGATCGGACCCTGCCATATCTCCATACGGCCTCTACAGCGTTTCGCCCGAAAGCTTGAGTAACTGAAAGTGTGGTGGACTCTAAAGACTCGTCAATACTATGGCTGTGGATTTAACCACTAGCACGTCAGAGGTATAAGCCAATACGTGACGGGCCACCAGCTATTGACTAAAAGGGACGTCGATGAGTGAACTCATCCTCACACCCTACTGAGCCTGTCAGTGACAATATCCGTACAGTCCGGTCCGTTCGTCTGTGAGCATCGCATGTCGGGCCTAGGGGGTTGGTAAAAGTCAGACCCCCAAAAGCGGTACAAGTCGTGTCGGAGTGTAGCCCAGAACGCCCTGAGATACTACTGGAATACCTACCAGTAAATCTCCTGCCTCGGCCGAGGGCTTTGCGTAATGGCTCTCCTAGACACAGCGCGACCTCACCCCCAATACCGGGAGAGACGAACCCCTGCAGATCCGCTCACTGCCTCCATGTGGCTCGGGACTGTACCCAACTAAAACCTGTTTGCACGACTCCTTTGAGCCGTGGTAGGGTAGTAATCAAAGCACAGTGGGAACTTACACGAGACAAATGACGATCTCAGGTCGATGAACTAACCTGTACACATGTCACCAGGGAACTGCTATCTGACATCTGGTATAAGACCAACTAGCATGTTCCCGGTGAATCATGTCCGGTGTACTCATAACCCAATGAGCACCTGTATACATCTTAGGTGAACCAACTGACACCAGTGGCTTGTGAGACCGGCCACCGCCCCTCGTCGGGGTCTCGACTGTATACACTAGTCTACTAATGGAGTATCGATGCCCTGTCTCGAAACTCCTACGACTAGGGACCTTTTAAGGATGTGCTTATAGACTACCAGCTCCCACATATATGATCGCCATCATACTGCTGGTAGTCAAGCAAGAATCCTAGGGGCTCTATCAACGTGTAATAGCGACATGTCAGGTCACCTAAAGCAGTACACGATGATAAAGATAAACCAGATAGCATACTATCATCTCGAGTAAGACTGTCCTACCGGGATAGGTCCTCCCTTAATCATTGCAATCACGTGCCTGTGATCCAATAATTGACTCTGAGGGCACTATCTCCAACACATCCATCGCCCATCATATGGGTCTAGTATCATATACGCTAGTCTACTATGGTATATCGATGTCCCATCTCGATACACCTATGACTAGGGACATTCCAGGATATGTTTATAAACTACAGATGTCCCACTAGTATGATCTCCATCATAATCACAGTAGTCAAGCCTATATCCTCAGGGCTTTATCAACATGTATGAATGAATAGAAGCATGATCAAATCAACATGTCAAATAAAGAAGAACCAGATAGCATATTATCATAACGAGCAAGAATGTACACTAAATATATATATATATATATATATATACATGTATAAATACATCCACTATCATATAATGGCCTCTAGGGCATACATATATCCAACAATAGCTACCGAACACTACGCCTTGGCTGAGCACGACATACGTAGCACGAATACTAAGCAATACTAATCTGAAATGAAGGACGGCTACGGCTGGTTTTTGGCAAAAAACCTTTAACGTAATGAACTTGATATCGTTGAAGGAACCGAATGGTTTTACAAATATATAGTGGCGTAAACTTTTACTAAAGAGGCCACTCCTTATGAAAGGATCTCGGCTCTTTCCTCATCGAATGAGGTGCCGGATATCCCTAACCGAATACCACGATGCAAAGCAAAAGAATCGACTATAGTGAAGTTATTAAAAATACGCAAACTTTTGCCCAAGAGGTCATGTTCACACCAGAATATTACATTTAATACCGCTCATTCTTCTGCTCGTTTGTTAATAGGCAGGTGCTTTTGATCCGTGTTTGCTACATATTTACAGGTTACAGGTTCCCAGTCCAAAATAACGCAAATCATACAAAATCTCCATAGTTATGCCAAAATCCTGAACATCTGTCACAAACAGATAAAATCCGAGTTCCGGTCATCCGCATCCGTCCAGTGCCACTTACCAGTTCAAGAGACAAGACAAATAACGGTGGTCATTCATTTCTCGGTCAAGCACAGAGCACGAGAGGGGTAGCTAAAAATTTAATGGGTGCACGGAGCTCGAGGGAGATAAAGGTCAAATGAATTAAAAGTGAATCCATTTTGGACTGTTGAAAATTTGATAATATTTTGGAACCATTTTGCAATTTTGGACCTGTCAAACACAAGCACAGAGTAACATGGAGAAGCCTATAAAAAACGACATGCTAAAGCCTCCAAACGGCCGTGGAACCGACAAGGGGCACTAGGAATGGATTTAGCGTTGGAAAGCTTGCTTAAACTCATAAATCCCATTCCTATGTCCTCCTAATCTTCTCTACTTTCTATTATCCCAACATCATTTTAAGAATGGCAAAAGAAAAGCACAAGACTAATCCTAAATCTACTAACCAATCTTAACCCTACCAAGTTTACTTGAACATAAATTACGAACACTTTTGATAGAATTGAACATACACATATACATTCTTTAATTGACTCGTCTAAGATAAGAACAGACGTACAACCATCTCCCTGCGGACGACCCGTGCTCAACCGGCTAGTTGCAAAGCGACATCGTCTTGATTGCGGTAAGTAGAACAAATAGGACAAGGTAGAACGCATAATTCTACGATAATCAAATAGTGTCGTTGCCGAGGAGACGGTAACGTATTTCTTTTTTGTTATTCGGGTTAATATTTTTTTGTATATATATAAAAAAATAAATAAAACATTTTGTTATTTTTTATGCAAGTATGCAGACAAATTTGGAGCAACTATAATAATCAAATCAAGAAACATAGGATTTTATACTGAAGTACAGAACAAGGGGAGTATACAGAGAAAAATTGAAACCCCAACTCAACATTTCAACCGCGGAACCGCTGTCAAAGCTAGGGAACTGCGGCGGTTCCGCGGTCATTCCTAGGCTTCTGAGCCTGAAAATTTTTGGGATTTCTCTTCTTCTCTGGAAACCTCTGTAAACTCCACTGAATTGTATTTTCTGCAGGTTTCTTCGCACAGATTGCACCGCTGCCAAATAATTTTTTTGTTTTAGATTTTGTTTGTTTTGTTGGGTTATGCCAGCGCCCTGGCCATCAAACCATGGCCGATTGCGGAACAAAAATTTTATAAACCGGCGCTAACACAAGCCGCTACCCAGATCTACCATTAACCATAAACTAGCAATATACAAATATAAGAGTTTAGAATGGTTATACCGAATGATCCGTGTCCTTCGGTCTTTAACCATCATCCCAAGCTCCTAGAGGCCTCAATGATCAAGATATCCGGTCTTCCTCCATCGAAGATGATCCACCTGAGGATTTGTATTCCGAGCTCCTACCTCAATAGCCGAGGTAACTAGGGTACCTAGATCTCTAAACTAGATAGCCTTGTGGATGTAGAGTGTAGTGATGAATTAATTTACTCATAACACCCTAGGTTTCTCAACACATAAGACTTGAAGGGTGTAGGTAGAAGAAAAAGCTTGAGGATGGGAGTGTGATTCAAACATATCCAGTGAAGTAAAATGGCTAAGTGTTGTGAGCTATAAAGAGTGAAGCATGCTTCACAAAATACCTCAAGTCAACTAAAGAAAATATCTCACAACACTTACAAATATCAAGCATTCATCAATTGTGTACCATGAGTCACTACATGAGTCACCAAGTGAGCAAGCCTGAATTAATGCCAAATGCAACTCATCCTCCACCTCATTAACCATTTAATCCTAAACGGTTTAAAACAAAATGAGGTGTAATCTTCTAGAAGCAATGTTGTAATAAATTACAAGAATACCCCTCATCCGTATCTACATAACGTATTCGTATTCCGAAAAATACGAATACAATGAGACGAAAATAATCCAACAATATAATACTAGAATCCGGCTTAAACCAAAACCACTAGTATTATCCGTCCGAATCTTGATACGTGCACAAGTGCACGTATATGATCGAACCCTGCGGTAAAACCATACGGCCTCTACATCGTTTCGCCCGAAGCAGGGAAACCTTCTGTGTGAGACTCTAAAGACTCGTCAATACGCCGGCAGTGGGTTTAACCACAAGCACGTCAGCGGCACTAACTGTACGTAACGGCTACCCAGGTATTGAGCGAAAGGGAGTCCGACGAGCAAACTCATCTGAACCCCTACTGAGCCTGTCCGTGAAAATATTCGTACAGTCTGGTCTATTCGTCCAAGAGTATCGCATATCGAATCTAGAGGGGTGGATAAGGTCAGACCCCTAATAACACGATATTTCATGTCGGTATGAAGCCTATCACCAACTGAGAAACTACTGATCCAAATCAGTAATTCTCGACTACCTTGGTCAAGGATTTATGTTGATGGCCACCCGTGCACTGCGCGACATCAACCCCCAATACCGGGAGTATCGAATCCCCGACGATCCGCTCGCTGCCTCCATATGGCTCGAGACTGTACCCAACTAAAACTTGTTTGCACGACTCCTTTGAGCCATGGTAGGGTAGTAATCAAAGCACAGTGGGAACTCACACGAGACAAATGACAATCTCAGGTCGACAGACTAACATGTACACATGTCATTTGGGAACTGCTATCTGACAATAGATATAGTACCAACTAGCAGGTTCCCGGCGAGTCCGTCCAATTTACTAATAACCCAGTGAGCACATGTATACTATCTTAGGTGAACAAACTGACGCCAATGGCTTGTGAGACCTGGCCACTGCCCCTCATCGGGGTCTCGATAAATATACACTAGTCTACTTTGGAGTATTGATGCCCAATCTCGAAACTCCCACGACTGGGGACATTTAAGGATGTGCTTATAGACTACCCAGCTCCTACGTATATTGTTAGTTATATGTATGCCCTAGAGGCCATTACTGTACATGAGATGTATATTGTAGTGGATGCTGGGACATATATAGGTAGGACTTTCTTGCTCTACATGATAGTACGCTATCTGGTTGCTCTTTATCTTAACATGTATACTTGCTGTCTCTCTATTACATGTTGATAAAGCCCTTAGGATGTATGCTCGACTTCCAGGACTATGATGTAAATAATACTAGTGGGGTCTGGGTAGTCAATGAGTACATCCTTCAATGTTCCTGGTCATGGGAATATCGAGACGGGGCATCGATATTCCAGAGTAGACTAGCGTATATCTTCTCGATCCATGTAATGGGCGATGGATGATCCCATATCCATTGGTGTTTGACATCAGAGACGGTATGCGGGTGCTCAGTGGAGACTGGGTACACTGAACGGACTCGCCGAGAACTCCCAGATGGTATTATACCTCACGTCAGATGGTAGTTCTCTGGTGACACTGGTACAGCTTAGTCTGTTGACCCGAGATCGTCATAGAGTCTTGTGTGTCTCCACTGTGCTTTGATTTCCACCCTACCACGGCTCTACTGAGTCATGAAAACAGGTGGTTTTTGGGTACTGTCCCGATTCACATGGAGGTAATGAGCGATAGGAGGGGATTCGTCTCTCCCGGTATTGGGGGTTGATGTTGCGCTATGCTCGACTGGCCATAACTGGAAATCCTTGGCCAGGATTGCACTGATTTACTGGTAAGTGTTATCAGTAGTTTCATGCTTGTTATGGACCTTACATCGGCATGACTTATCAAGCTACTGGGGTCTGACGTTTACCACCCCCTAGGCGAGATATGCGACATATCAGACGAAAAGACCGGACTGTACGGTAAGTGTTACCGGTTGGATTCACAGGAGTGTGAGCGGGCTTGCTCGTTAATCTTCTGATCGCTCAATACCCGGGTGGCCGTTACGTTTAGCAGACCGCTTGCGGCTTGTGGGTGATTGATATGATCACCACCTACTGCCGGCGTATTGACGAGTCTTTAGAGTCCTACACAGAGGTTTCCTGGCTCAAGCGAAACGAAATAGGAGCGCATATGAGATATGTGCGGGACCGAGAATAATACCAGTTTGTGATACTGTATTCTATTCTCGCGATTTGTATCATTGGACGGTTATATGAGATATAGCCGGGTTACCGAATCAAGTGTTGATTCGATACATTGATACACTTGATATTAGTCGGTTATATGCGATATGACCGGATCATTAAATCAAGTATCGATTTAATGATTTAATGTATAATTATATATTTGATATATTACTTTACATTAACTAGTATTTGTTCACTTAAGATTGATTTTCTCACTTGATGTGCACAAGTTGTATATATGATATATGTTTGTGCACTAGTTTGTATCATGTTTGATGATACATGCAAAGTTGGGTGTGTGTATGACTTACACCAAGTTTAGGTTAATGGTTAGGGTTTTATTTTCTTTATTTATTTTGGCAAAAACTAAATGGTGGCTTTTTCTTTTGGCTTCAAGCTTCATGAAGCTTCTTAGCATCTTTGAAAATTCTTAACCATTTTGTTTTATGCTTTAACCTAACCATTACCTAAACCCTAGTTTACTCTCTACATGAGTTTACTCACCCATGGTTGCTAAATGAAAAGTCTTCACTTGAATTTTCTTTTTCATATAATTCTTTTTCATTTTCCTTCTTCTTCTTCTTCATGAAGAAGAAAACCTTTTCTAGGAAAACTCCAAGTGAAGAAATCAAGTGAGAAAACCAAATCCAAAGTGAACCCACTTTCTATTTCTTCATCCTCTACCACTTGCCATGTAGTAGAGTGTGTTATCTTCACAAGTTTCATAACCTAGTGAAGATGGAGCTTGAGTTTGAGTCGCCTTGACGTAGATCATCTTCGGCATCGATGTCAACGACCTAGCCCGCTTATTTCTCCGAAGAAACCAACGCTAGGGTCCGGGATCCCGATGATCACAGCGGAAGGACGTCAACACGGAGCTAAAGAATTGGAGGACCGGATCTACAAAGGTTGTAATCCTTTTCACTTGTAGTTAAAGTAGTTAACTTGCATGTATTTCGCCTTATAATATAGCAACTAAAGTCCATACTTTGTTGGTGTATAAGGATTCCATCTCAGATCGCTAAGCATCCAGCCATTCTTACAGAGTCCCACTCCCGATGGCCAGCTCGAAACCAGTTGGGTCATCATCTCATGATGCATTCCTCTCTCCCACTGTCATAGAGAAACCGCAGTAACTCTCAGGTGGGTGAGGAACCCTACTAGATCGGCGGAGAGGCTGAGGTTCGTTGGTTACTATTGAATCCTTCGGTTCTACCAAATCATCAGCTGAAGTTTGTATAGCTGGAACATTTCCAGTTCTACATAACAGACCTTGCCTCGAGCTTGTCCAGATTTTGCTTTTAGACATAAGCCGGACAACCCCAAATCTTAACTAACTTAAGATATGGGCTCTTCCCTTTCCATATCTCATATGGAGTGGTAGGCAACTGATTTGATTTGATCCCTATTCAATAGGTATGCAGCTTCTCAAGTGCATAACTCCCTAAAGGAAATAGGAAACTCAGTAATACTCATCATAGAGCATACCTTATCATATAGGGTATGATGGCTCCGCCCCGATATACCATCGTGCTATGGTGTATACGGAGGAGTAATGCTGAGAGAGAATCTCATTCTGCTTTAGAAAAGTCCAAGAATTCCGTGCTCAAGTATTCTCCTCCTTGATCACATCAAAGGACATAATACTTATACCCGTATTTTGGTTCTCTACTTCTAACTTATATTCTGTGAATATCTCAAAAGGTTCGGACTTGTGTTTCAACTGGAACATATGTCTGAATCTTGAGAGATTATCAGAGAATGTAATGAAGTACAAAGAACCGGTCTTGGCATGTATAGACAGGGGACCTACATACATCAACATGTATTATCCCAAGAGTTCACTAACTCTTTCTCTGTTTCCAATAAACAGAGCCGGTGTCATTATATCTTTGTGACATGACTGGCAAGTTTCACAAGATGTAAATTCAAACTAATTTAAATATGCATCTAAATGTAACTTCAGCTAGTCGGGTCGCATTGATATGACCTAGTCTACAATGCCTCAAGAAGGATCCGTTCATTTCTGAACTCTTCCTCTTGTGTGTGTTCCGTATACTTAGAACTGTAGTTTGATTTAGAACATCAATGCTTTTAGATAACGTACCTGAACCGATCAACTTTTGATATAGGAAATGTTCAAAACATTATCCAACAATACAAAATTTTATCATTTCTTTACTAATAAAGAGACTGATATGATTTTGTATATCAGGTTCGGTATCTAATAACATTCGTTCAGAATCAATGTATTTGTAATACAGGGTGACAGTGACCAACAGACTTGGCTGCAACACTTGCCCCGTTTTCTGCCTCATGAAACTTATCACCCGTTCTCAGTTCTTTACCTATTTGTAGCCCTATGTAACAGATTACATATCTGGGATCCTGATCCGGTATCATATACCCAGGACGCAGAGGATACTGAGAAACAGTTCTTTGTAATGAACACACCCGAAGAAAATGCATCAGCATGCACTCTCTTCGTTTGGGCGGTACGGGAAATCTGGTATTCCCCTATTTTCTGCTCCGTCTTATAACAATTATAAGTTGGAGCGGGACCAACGTTCCCCAGCTCAGTATAACAAGCGGGTTCGGTCAATTTTCCGTATTATTATCTTGATTAAGACGTGATATGGTCGCTACCTGGAGAAAGAGAGAGAAGAAAACACTCAGCGTGCGCTCTTGCAAGAATAGATTGGTTATTATTTTATCTAATCAGGATGTCTCCCACTGCTTTTTATTAAATCTTCCTTCAAACCCTAAAAGGAAAGACTAGCCGGGATTAATTATACGCTACAAGTTTGCCAATCTTTCAGCCAGGACAGTGTCGGTACTTTGAGGGAGGTCCCCCGTGCTTTCGCACGAACCTAATTAATGTAAACCTCGTTTTCCCAGAGGCGTAACCCCGTTGACACATTTCTAGACACCTACTTGATCGGCTAATTGTAATGTGTAAAACTCTCCCAGGAGTAACTCTTACTCACAGCGGGTATCGGGATCCAACTATCTCATAGAAGGTATGCAATCTCATTGCAAATTTCAACACTTGAAATTCCCGATAATATATTGCCCCTAGCGTCCTATGACCTTGACGCAGGCCAACAAACCATAGTGCGCTAGTCAAGTTCAACCCGTGATTTCCTGATTGAATCAAACCCACCCGCACGACCCTTGACGCAGGCCAACAAAGTCGCATGACTACCCTAATCCAATCTGCATCATATGCATAATCAGATAAATAATAGTTAGCTACCGCACACTACGCCTTGACGCAGGCCAACAAACGTAGCACGAATACTAACTACTACTTATCTGAAATGACGGAGGGCTATGACAGGTTTTTCTGAAAACCTATTGCGTAATGAACTTGATATCGTTGTAGAATCAAATGAAGTTTTGAAATGGAGTGATTTTGAGGCTTTTCTAGTTTTGCTAAAGGAGTCACTCCCGGTGAAGGGATCGTCGGTCCTTTCCTCGTCGAATGAGGTGCGGGATATATCATATATATCACTGTGCAAAGCAAAAACTATAGAAGCTATCAAAAGTCAAACCGAGTGTGTAGCATCTGCCAGTTATTGCTAAAGGAGTCACTCCCGGTGAAGGGATCTCGGTCCTTTCCTCATCGAATAAGGTGCAGGGTATATCATATATACCGCTATGCAAAGCAAGAACCGTAGCTACCAATTTTGTTTAAAATTCGATTCTACAACATCTTAGGTTTCTTTTCTTTCATTAATCACATTAATGAAGTCACATCATTTAAGTCACCTAAACATCACAGATAAATACGACGTACACTTATGCCATCCGCATTCGCCTCGATGTCCCCTCGTGCACCTTTAGGTTAGGTAACTAACGACAGAGCAGGGCAGGGCTAGTGCGGGTGCAAAACATAAGTAACGTCTATATAATATATCATATATACTATATACAGTATCTATCATAGAACATTACATGATCACATCACAGATATCGCAGCAGAAGAATCATATGAAATATTGGATATACTAGGACGTCCGTGTTTTCAATACGAGCCAGTATAAAACACGGATTCCACGGTCGCGATGAATAGCCAAACCCACACCCCTAGACCCCAACGAGAGCGGCAAGCAACCCTACCAATTCTAGAGTTAGGAGACCCGAACTCGACTCCTCGAGTTGGTCTCCCACTGGACCCTGGAACCCGGTTACTTGTGCTCTCCTCCTTGGGTCTATCCTAGTGCGGAAAAGTAAATAATATACAACAACGGTGACAACTTCCGCAACCTGGAAGTGCCCCAATAAAAGAATATTACATACAAGTTTTTACATGAATGAAAATGAAAAAACACTCATCTCACATAAAAAAACCCGGCTACTCAAACACGACGATCCAATATAGCATATCCAGCAACACATAACATCACATGTCATCAACGTAAGTAAACATGCGTATCCTAATTGTCGTTGACATATAGCAACGAAACCGGTGATATCACATATTACACTTACGGTCACAGAAAAGAAAGTGTAAAACTACAACAGTTGGAATCCGCAACCTCCTTAGACATCACATGCCTAATCAAATGAATTACTTAGACATCGCATGCCTAACAATTATAAACCCCGCATTTTAGTCTCAAAATCGAAAACACTTTTCAATATCAAGTCGGGCAATTCAACAAGATTCCCGACATCCTGATCGAATACTCGTCCCAAACTTCTGTAGGCGGCCACACCCCCGATACCATCGACGAAGTGCACCAAGGCGGAACACCGCTACCGTGAGCACCCGAACGGATGCTTTCGGCGACGGGGTTCTCCTACAGTCACTTGGTCGGGGCTATGGGGTGTAGCAGTCTATTAAGTTTATCCGGCGAGTATCCGCGTACGCTACGTGATTGCGACGGACTTTCGATCACATCAAAATTCCGTGGCAACCGATCAAGTGAGACTAAACTTCTATGTTTATAACATTCATTCAGTTATCTCATAACTATTTGTGAATTCCAATTATTGTATCACATTCCAGATAAACAGAAAATGTTAAACTTTCCGATCGAACAGTCAAACACCCAAGTTTTCCCAATACAGCTCAACACATGAAATAAGTCTAAAAACATTCACTTCGTGCCTCAGTACCAACGGTCCAGCCGTAGAAAGGTCAAGCCAACGCCTCACATGTGGCACGCCGTACTGCCCCAAACCCAAAGGTTCAAAGGGCAGTTCAAGACGGTCACATAATCGAGTTAAGGTTTGTTGTCTTCTAGAGGGACCATCGTGTTACTTGCACTACTTAGAACGTCTTTAAACCACGGAAAAATCCAACACTTGGAAATTTCCCGATAGGGGAAAGATTGGGTATTTACATCCGGTCGAACTTTTTAACATATTCAATAATTATCCGGAAAGCCACATAGACAAGATCTGATAATCCGATCGAATCTGCGAACTCCCAATACAACCCCAGAATACTCAACTCTTGAGTCAAATTAAAAATTCCCAGAAAACTCAGCATAATAAAATAGGAGTTACTGTGCAAACAGGGAAGGATGACGTCATCATACGGCCGCGGAACCGCCGCAGAAGCCAGGCTTCTGCCGCGGTTCCTCCGCACTTTGGAGGAATCAAGGACACGTGTTGCACAGTAATTCTTAAGATTCCCTGCTGATTTTTCTGCATATTTTTAATTGACAAAAATCCACAAATTTGAAAAATGTCCAGAGAGCATTATCGGGTTAGGGTTTCGGGTTCGTTCGGGTTTCAAACTTCGTCTACGCATCGCCTAAGGCTCTAGCTAGGCTCTGATACCACTGTAGGGTTCCTAGGCACTCTCAAGAGGTTTCATAAGGCATCAACCATGCCAATTTCAAAATTTTACGGTGCCGAGAAACCCTAATGCGATCGTTAACTATAATTTTAGGCGACAAATGAAACTAGTTAACAACTTAACTACTAGAACGGAAATACAACCTTTGTATATCCGGTTCTCCACCTCCATAGCTCCGCAATGAAGTCTCCTCGCTGTCCAAATCGAATCCCGGGCTCTAGCGTCGGCTTCATCGGAGAAATGGGCGGGCTAGGTCGTCGACGTCGATGCCGAAGATGATCTACGTCGAGGCATCACTAGATCAAGCTCCCACTTCACCAAGTCATGAAACTTGTGAAGAAAACACCCTATACTACTTGGCAAGAGGTAGAGGATCAAGAAATAGGAGATGGGTTCACTTTAGAATTGGATTTCTCACTCTTTTCATCAAGTCACCATTGATGAAGTCTAGGTTTTCTTCTTGAAGAAGAAGAAGAAGATGATGATGATAATAATATGATAAGTTATTTTAAAAACAAAATAAAATCCACCCTTATCATATCTTAACCAAGGTCAAGTGTAGAGAGTTAACTTGAGTTAGGTTGAATGGTTAGGGTTAGAGAAGAAGACAAGAATGGTTGCTTTGGTCAAAGCTTCATGAAGCTTCAACAAGCTTCATGAAAGAAAGAAAGAAACCATTTTTGTTTTTCTTATATCTATTTCTCAAAAAAGAATAGATAAATAAATAAATGAATAAAACCAAAACCCTAACCATTAACATAACAATGGTATAAGTCTTTACACAAACCCTAGCTATTATGTATCATCAAACATGATACAATCAAGTGCACAAAAATATATCACATATACGATGTGCACATGCGAGTGAGAAAATCCATCTTAAGTGAACCGATACTAGTTAATGCAAAGTAATATATCAAATATATCATTATGCATTAAATCATTAAATCAACGCTTGATTTAATGATCCGGTCATATCGTATATAACCGACTAATATCAACAGTAACAACTTATCGAATCAACACTTGATCCGATAACCCGGCTATATCGCATATAACCGATCAATGTCACAGATCGCGAGAATCGAATACAGTATCACATACTGGTATCATTCTCGGTCCCGCACATATCTCATATGCGCTCCTATTTCGTTTCGCTTGAGCCAGGAAACCTCTGTGTAGGACTCTAAAGACTCGTCAATACGCCGGTAGCAGATGATGATCATATCAAACATCCACAAGCCGCAAGCGGTCTGCTAAACGTAACGGCCACCCGGGTATTGAGCGATCAGAAGATCGACGAGCAAGCCCGCTCACACTCTAGTGAATCCAACCAGTAACACTACCGTACAGTCCGGTCTCGTCGTCTGATATGTCACATATCTCGCCTAGGGGTGGTAAACGTCAGACCCCAATAGCTTGATAAGTCGTGTCGATATGAGGTCTATAACAGTTCGAGAAACTACTGGTAACACTTACCAGTAAATCTCAGCAACCCTGGCCAGGGATTTTCGGTTATAGCCAATCGAACACAGCGCAACATCAACTCCCTATACCGGGAGAGACGAATCCCCTCCTATCGCTCATTGCCTCCATGTGATTCGGGACTGTACCCAAAAGCCACCGTTTTGCACGCCCTCTTGGACGTGGTAAGATGGAAATCAAAGCACAGTGGGAACCAGACAAGACTCTATGACGATCTCGGGTCAACAGACTACTCTGTACCAGTGTCACCAGAGAACTGCCATCTGACGTGAGGTATAATACCATCTGGGAGTTCTCGGCGAGTCCGTCCAGTGTACCCAGTCTCCACTGAGCACCCGTATATCATCTCTGATGTCAAACACCAATGGATATGGGATCATCCATCGCCCATCTGTATGGGTCGAGAAGGTATACGCTAGTCTACTCTGGTATATCGATGCCCCGTCTCGATACACCCACGACTAGGGACCTTAAAGGATATACTTATAGACTACCATTTCCCCACTAGTATGATCCGCATCATAGTCCAGGTAGTCAAGTACACATCCTAAGGGCTTTACCAACATGTAACAGAGAGACAATCAGTATACACGTTAAGGTAAAGAGTAACCAGATAGCATACTATCATGTCGAGCAAGAAAGTCCTCCCTATATATGTCCCAGCATCCACTACAATATACATCCTATGTACAGTAATGGCCTCTAGGGCATACATATAACTAACACTCTTGAGTGTGCCTAGGAACCCTACAGTGGTATCAGAGCCTAGCTAGAGCTTTAGGCGAAGTGTAGACGAAGATAGAAACCCGATCGAACCCTGAAACCCCAATCGATACCCCTCTCTGTACATTTTCTGATATTGTGGATTTTTGTGAATTAAAAATGCTCAGAAAATAGAGCAGGAAATTCTAAGAAATACTGGAGAAAATGACAACCTACATCTACAGTGGCGCCGCGGAACCGCGGCTCTACCCTACTTGTTGCGGCGGTTCCGCGGCCGTATGTGATGACTAGGCACTTATTTTTCTGCAGTTATATCCGTAGGTGATTCATGTTTCTTCTGGGAATTTTTGATCTGTATTCAACAGTTGAGTTTTCTGGGTTGTTTTGGGGACTCGATGTTTCGATCGGATTGTTTAATTTTGTTTAAGTTTTTTCCGGGTATTTTAGAACATGTTAAAAAGTTCGACCGGATGTAAATAACCCACTTTTTCCCCTGCCGGGAAATTTCCAAGTGTTGGATTTTTCCGTAGTTTTAGAATGTTCTAAGTAGTGCAAGTAACGCGATGGACCCTTTAGAAGACAACAAACCTTAACTCGATTATTCGACCGTCTTGAACTGCCCTTTGAACCTTAGGGTATGGGGCAGTACGGCATGCCACATGTGAGGCGTTGGCTTGACCCTTCTACGGATGGACTGTTGGTACTGTGGAATGAAGTGGATGTTTTTAAACTTATTTCATGTGTTGAGCTGTTTCGGGAAAACTTGGGTGTTTGATTGTTCGATCGGAAAGTTTAACATTTTCTATTTATCTGGAATGTGATACATATTTGGAATCCACAAGTAGTTATGAGATAACTGATTTGAATGTTATAAATCTAGCAGTTTAGTCTCACTTGATCGGTTGCCACGGAATTTTGATATGATCGAAAGTCCGTCGCAATCACGTTGCGTACGCGGATACTCGCCGGGTAAACTTAATAGACAGCTACACCCCATAGCCCCGACCAAGTGACTGTAGGAGAACCTCGTCGCCAAAAAGCATCCGTTTGGGTGCTCGCGGCAGCGGTGTTCCGCCTTAGTGCACTTCGTCGACGGTATCGGGGGTGCGGCCGTCTACTAAAGTTTGTGACGAGCATTCGTTTAGGATGTCGGGAATCTTGTTGAATTGCCCGACTAGATATTGAAAAGAGTTTTCGATAATGAGACTAAAATGTGGGGATTATAATTGTTAGGCATGCGATGTCTAAGGAATTCATTTGGTTATACGATGTCTATGCAGGTTGCGGATTCCAACTGTTGTAGTTTTACACTTTCTTTTCTGCGACCGTAAGTGTAATATGTGATATCGCCGGTTTCGTTGCTATATGTCAACGACAATTGGGATGGGCATATTTACTTACGCTGATGACTTGTGATGTTATGTGTTGCTGGATATGTTATATTGGATCGTCATGTTTGAATAGCCGGGGATTTTTATGTGAGATGAGTGTTTTTCATTTTCATTCATGTAAAATTCATTGTATATAATATTCTTTTATTGGGGCACTTCCGGGTTGAGGATGATGTCACCATTATATATTATTTACTTTTCCGCATTAGGATAGACCCAAGACGGAGAGCACAAGTAACCGGGTTCTAGGGTCCAGTGGGAGATCATCTCGAGGAGTCGAGTCCGGGTCTCCTAACTCTAGAATTGGTAGGGTTGCTTGCCGCTCTCGTAGGGGTCTAGGGGTGTGGGATTGGCTATTCATCACGACCGTGGAATCCGTGTTTTATACAGGCTCAAAATAAAACACGGACGTCCTAGTATATCTAATATTTCATATGATATTTTCTGCTGCGTTATCTGTGATGTGATCATGTGATTTGTTCAGATTGATATTGTATATACTATATTTGATATATTATATAGACGTTGCTTATGTTTTACACCCGCACTAGCCCTGCCCCGCTCTGCCGTTAGTTACCTAACCTAACGGTGCAGACGGGACATCGAGGCGAATGCGGATGGCATAAGCGTACGTTGTATTTATCTGTGATGTTTAGGTGGACTTAAATGATGGGACATTCATTAATGAGATTAATGAAAGAAAATAAACCTAAATGATGTTGTGGATGAAGGGTTACTAGGCACACTATAGAGGTCTCACAAGGCATCAACCATGCCAATTTAAAATTTTAAGGGTGCCGAGAAACCCTAATACGGATCGTCGGCTAGAAGTTTAGGCGAAATACGAATCTAGTTAACATCTTAACTAAAGGAGAGAGGCTACAACCTTTGTAGATCCGTTTGTCCACTTCCTAAGCTCCACGTAGGCGTCCTCTCGCTGTCTGTCTTGAATCCCGAACTCAAACGTCGGCTTCATCGGAGAATTGGGCGAACTAGGTCGTCGGCTTCGTGCCGAAGATGATCTACGTCGAGGCATCACAAGTTCAAGCTCCGACTTCACAAATTTGTAAAACTTGTGAAGAAAACACCCAAAACAACTTGGCAAGAGGTAGAGGGTGAAGAAATAGGAGGTGGGTTCACTTTAGAATTGGATTTCTCACTTTAGAACTCAAGTTGCCATTGATGGCATCAAGCTTTTCTTGAAGAAGAAGATGATCAAGAAAAAGAAAAGAATATGATAAGTCTTTAATAAAATGAAAAATAAATCAATACTTATGATAAGCTAACTAAGGTTAAGTGTAGAGAATAGACCATGGTAAATGGGAATGGTTAGGGTTAAGCATGAAGACAAATGGTCTCTTTAGTCAAAGCTTCATGAAGCTTCAACAAGCTTCATGACAAAAAGAAACCATTTTCTTTTCTTTTATCCATTTAAATAAATAAAGAATGGATAAATAAATAGATGAATAACTCAAAACCCTAACCATTATCATAACCATGGTTTAATTCTTTGCACAAACCCAAGTAAATATCTATCATCAAACATGATACAATCAAGTGCACACAAAAGCATATCACATATACAATGTGCACTTTAAGTGAGAAAATCCTTTTAAAATGAACCAATACTAGTTAATGCAAATTAATATATCAAATATATAATTATACATTAAATCATTAAATCAACACTTGATTCAATGATCCGGTCATGTCGCACATAACCGACTAGTATACAACGTATCGATTTATCGAATCAATGATTCGACAACTAGGTTATATCGCATACAACCAATCGAAACATTCATCGCGAGAATGAAATACGGTATCACATACACGCATTATTCTCGGTCCCGCACATATCTCATATGCGCTCCTATTTCGTTTCGCTTGAGCCAGGAAACCTCTGTGTAGGACTCTAAAGACTCGTCAATACGCCGGTAACAGATGATGATCATATCAAGCACCCACAAGCCGCAAGCGGTCTCCTAAACGTAACGGCCATCCAGGTATTGAGCGATCAGAAGATCGACGAGCTAGCCCGCTCACACTCCTGTGAATCCAACCAGTAACACTTACCGTACAGTCCGGTCTGTTCGTCTGATATGTCGCATATCAAGTCTAGGGGTGGTAAACGTCAGACCCCAATAACCGATAAGTCGTGCCGATGTGAGGCTCATAACAGGTCAAGAAACTGCTGGTAACACTTACCGGCAAATCTCTGATCAGCCCTGGCCAGGGACTTCCCTGTTACGGCCAATCGAGCACAGCGCAACATCAACCCCCAATACCGGGAGAGACGAAACCCCTCCTATCGCTCATTGCCTCCATGTGACTCGGGACTGTGCCCAAAGACCACCGTTTTGCACGCCCTCATGGACGTGGTAAGGTGGAGATCAAAGCACAGTGGGAATCACACAAGACTCTATGACGATCTCGGGTCTACAGACTAACCTGCACAAGTGTCACCTGAGAGCTGCCATCTGACGTGAGGTATAATACCATCTGGGAGTTCTCGGCGAGTCCGTCCAGTGTACCCAGTCTCCACTGAGCACCCGTACACCATCTCTGATGTCAAACACCAATGGATATGGGATCATCCATCGCCCATCTCATGGGTCGAGAAGCGTATACGCTAGTCTACACTGGTATATCGATGCCCCGTCTCGATACACCCACTGTTAGGTCCACGTTGCCCACCCCGGTGCTTACGGGGAGGCGGAAAACATAATAAAAATTGGATTTTTATCGACTTAGGCAACATGGACCGAGCATGGGAGGATCTTTGCTAAACGAAAACTAGCTAAAGCAAACTTACAACTAGCTAAGTTGTAGAAAGGTTATACCTTGAGCTTGAACTCCTTCTCTCCTTGCTCGCCGGAATGGTAGAAAGATGTCACCTTGCTTGTCTTCTCCCGTCAAAGAACGATCCACCCGAAAGCCTCGAACTTTAGCTTCAACTCCAAGCTAGGAGTAACTAGAGTGCAAGAAATGCTAAGACTTGAACCCTAGAAGAGAGTAGAGAAGATCAAGTGAAGGTTTTTCTCAAGCTTTTTTTGTTTCTCAACACATGAGAGGGAGAGAGCTTGAGGGAGAGAATGAGCAAGAGAGAGAAATGATATGAGATAATGAAATATTAGTGAGCCATTCTCACTAATATGTGTGTAATATTTTAATTCCATAATTAGCTAGAAAATTGTCATGGTTTAATCAAGAGGTGACCATTATCATTTCAATATTAATGCAAATTGCAAGGATCAAAGAGCATCTTCCAATTGAAATGATTATGGTCAAGTTGTCAACATGGTCAACAAGTCAATGAAGTCAAATGGTCAACAACAACAACCATGCACAATAATTAAGCTAATTATCAATTAACAATAATACACACAAAAACAATAGGGTTAATAAAATGACAATAGTCATTAACCCTAAACAAGGTCCTCTCCCTCAATCTCAAGCAACTGTGCATACGCACCCGCATTCGTGATCCGAGGAACACGAATGCACTGAGAAAAACCAATCTCAAATCATATACTAGGATCCGGCTTAAACCAAAGCCCACTAGTATAAACTGTCCGGACAGCAAACGTGCACAAGTGCGCGGATGCGAACGAACCCTGTCGCAAAACCATGCGACCTCTACTCATTTTGCCTAAAGGCGAATAGCTCTCTGTGTGGGACTCTAAAGACTCGACACTACGCTGGCAGTGGGTTTAACCACAGACCGCAAGCGGCACTAGCTGTACGTAACGGTCCCCAGGTAGATGTCGATAAGAAGACTGACGAGGTGAACCCCATCTGCACTCCTACTGAGCCTGTATGTGACAGTCTCCGTACAGTCCGGTCTGTTCGTCTGATACATCGCATGGCGGGCCTAGGGGGGCGGTGAACGTCAGTCCCCTAATAGCGGTACAAGTCGTGTCGGAGTGTAGCCCAATACACCCTGAGATAACACTGGAACCTACCAGTAGATCTCGCTTGCCCTGGCCAGGGACTACTTGTGTAATGGCTCTCCTAGACACAGCGCGATGTCAACCCCCAATACCGGGAGAGACGAATCCTGTCTAACCGTCACTGCCTCCAAGTGCTTCGGGACTGCTCCCAACTACTACCTGTTTGCACGACTCAGTAGAGCCGTGGTAGGGTAGTAATCAAAGAACAGTGGGAACACACTCGAGGCGAAGTGATAGTGTCAAGTCAGCGGACTAAGCTGTACTCATGTCACCTGGGAACTGATAACTGACGATAGGTATATTACCAACCAACAGTTCCCTACGAGTCCTGTCCAGTGTACTCGTAACCTAACGAGCACCCGCATACTATCCCAAGTACAACGTATTAACGGCTGTGGGACAGACCGTCTCCCACACTGGGATGAGAAGCGCATACGCTAGTCTACTCCGGAGTATCGATGCCCTGTCTCGATAGTCCAACGACCAGGGACCTGTATAAGGATGTGCTTATAGATTACCCAGCCCCCACGAGTGTGATCGCCATCACAACGCCGGTAATCAAGCAAAGATCCTAAGGGCTCTACTAATATGTATACCAGCAATATGCTAAAAGAAACACATGCACATATTAAAGCAGAGACAAACCAAGTAGCATACTACCATTTCGAGCAAGATTGTATATACAACTGTGAATATCCCAAGCTTCCATCAAGTAATATACATACTAGTATGATGCAGTAATGGCCTCTAGGGCATATACACCAACAATCTCCCACTTGCACTAAGGCCATGTACTGGCGTATCGAAGACCTATCATCTCGATCAGCCGCTCGAACTGAGTCTGGGGTAAAGCCTTCGTGAATGGGTCCGCAGTGTTGTCCTTTGTGTCCACTCTCCGCACCTCGATCTCCTGTCGATCAATGATCTCCCTGATCAGGTGATACCGCCTTAAGATGTGCCTGGATTTCTGATGGGACCTTGGTTCCTTCGCTAAAGCTATAGCCCCATTGTTATCGCAATACAAAGGTATTGGGTCAACAATGGACGGAACCACCTGAAGTTCACTAATGAACTTCTTAATCCAGACCGCCTCTTTTGCGGCATCGCTTGCAGCAATGTATTCAGCTTCCATCGTCGAGTCTGCGACGGTATCCTGCTTGGAACTCCTCCAACATACCGCCCCTCCGTTGAGGGTAAACACAAAACCCGAGACGGACTTGCTGTCATCTTTGTCACTCTGGAAGCTTGAATCGGTAAAGGACTCGACCCTGAGGTCTCCATTACCGTAAACCAGGAACATCTCCTTAGTCCTTCTCAGGTACTTGAGAATGTTCTTTACTGCTGTCCAGTGGTCCTCCCCTGGGTCTGACTGATACCGGCTTACTGCGCTCAACGCGTAAGCTACATCTGGTCTTGTACATAGCATCGCATACATTATAGATCCTACCGCCAAAGCGTAGGGTATAGTGCTCATGCGAACCCTCTCCTCGTCAGTCTTAGGAGACATCTTCTTGGAGAGGGTAATTCCGTGCAATGCGGGTATATTACCGCGCTTGGAACCCTCCATACTAAATCTCTTTAGTACGGTCTCTATGTACCTGGACTGTGAAAGTCCCAATAGTTTCTTGGATCTATCTCTATAGATCTTGATCCCCAGAATGTACGAGGCATCACCCAGGTCCTTCATGGAGAACCTTTGCGACAAAAACAGCTTGACCGATTGTAGCATAGGAATGTCATTTCCTATCAAAAGAATGTCGTCCACGTACAAGACTAGGAATACGACAGTTCGTCCTACAATCTTCTTATATACACAGGGTTCATCTTCGTTCTTGATGAAATCAAATTCCTTGATTGCCTCATCAAAACAGATGTTCCAGCTCCGCGATGCCTGCTTTAATCCATAAATGGATTTAAGCAACTTGCACACCTTTCCGCTGCTCCCACTGTCTACGAAACCTTCTGGTTGATCCATGTAAACGCACTCTTCCAAACAACCGTTTAGGAAAGCCGTCTTAACATCCATCTGCCAGATTTCATAGTCATGGAAGGCAGCAATGGCAAGTAGGATCCGAATGGATTTGAGCATAGCTACTGGAGAAAAGGTTTCGTCATAGTCCAAACCAGGTCGCTGACGGAAACCCTTTGCTACCAGTCTAGCTTTATAGGTCTCAACCTGTCCATCTACACCAATCTTCCTTTTGAAGATCCACTTGCATCCTACGGGTTTTACCCCGTCTGGAGCAATATCTAAGGTCCACACTTTATTGGCGTACATGGACTCCATTTCGGATTGCATTGCTTCCTGCCACTTATCAGAGTCCCTACTGATAATGGCCTGCCTGAAACTGGTAGGGTCATCTTCTTCCAAGATGCAATCCTCTCGATCCCCGTCAATGAGAAAACCGTAGTATCTCTCGGGCGGATGAGAAATCCTACCAGATCTGCGGAGTGGCTGAGGTTCGTTTGGGGTCATTGAATCTAGCGGTTCCTCCAAATTTTCAGTTACATTTTGTGGTCGCTGAATTTCTTCCAGTTCTACCGAACTCCCACTAGCTTCTTTTGCAAGAAACTCCCTTTCTAAGAAGGTAGCGTGGCGAGATACAAACACCTTCTGTTCCTCAGTGTGGTAGAACAGATATCCTAGTGAGTCTTTAGGATATCCCACAAATTTACAGAGAACTGACCGTGCCTCCAACTTGTCCGGTTTCTGTGTTTTCACATAGGCCGGACAACCCCATATCTTAAATCGCTTAAGATACGGATTTCTTTCACTCCATATTTCATATGGAGTCTTAGGCACTGATTTGGATGGAACATAGTTCAATAGGTACGCCGCTGTCTGAAGCGCATGTCCCCAAAATGAAAGAGGCAACTCAGCACTACTCATCATGGAGCGAACCATATCCAGTAGGGTACGATTCCTCCGCTCCGAAACACCGTTGTGCTGTGGTGTATAAGGAGGAGTAAGCTGAGAGAGAATACCATTCTCTTTTAAGTAATCTAGGAATTCCGTGCTTAAGTACTCCCCTCCCCTGTCAGACCGGAGGATCTTGATACTTTTGCCTGTCTGGTTTTCTACTTCGTTTCTGAATTCCTTGAATTTCTCAAAAGCTTCAGATTTGTGTTTCATCAGATACACATATCCGAACCTAGAGAGATCGTCAGTGAATGTGATGAAGTACGAGAACCCACCCCTTGCATGTATAGACATCGGACCGCATACATCACTGTGTACGAGTCCTAAGAGCTCTGCTGCCCTTTCTCCATGTCCGGTGAACGGAGATTTGGTCATCTTCCCTTTGAGACAGGACTGACAAGTTTCATAAGATGAAAACTCGAACGCATTCAAGAGTCCATCTTTATGCAACTTACTCAGTCTTTTCTCTCCGATATGACCAAGTCTACAATGCCACAAGTAGGATTCATTCGTATCTGAATTCTTCCTCTTGCGTGTGTTTTGTATATTGAGAACTGTATTCTGATTTAGAACGTAGATACCATTAAACAGTGTACCCTCTGCAACCAGTACCTTATCAAGGTAAATGTTCATGATATTCTTTTCAAGAACAAAGGTATATCTATCTTTATCGAGTAAAGACACCGATATGATGTTGCAAACCATGGAGGGTACAAAGTAGCAATCGTTCAAAATCATAGTCTTGCCATTTGGCAATACTAGGTGATATTCACCGACGGCTGCCGCATAAACTTGTGCTCCGTTCGCTACTCTGAGCAACATATCACCCGGTGCAACTTTCCTACTTTTTCTCAGTCCCTGTAATAAATTACAGATATGAGATCCTGATCCGGTATCAAGTACCCAGGAGGTAGGGCTGACCGTAAAACAGTTCTCAATTACAAGAACACCTGAAGTAGATGCAAAACCATGCTTCTTCTTCGCCTGGGTATCCTGGAAATCCATACTTTCCTCTTTCCCATTCTCATACTCATGACTGTTGTCATAAGTTAGAGCTGAACCAACTTTCCCCAGTCCCGAATAAGAATTCGGATCGGTCAAGCAATACATTTTATTATCTTGATTAGGGCGTGAAATGGTTGCTGCCTCGAGAGAGAGAAAAGAAACACTCAGCGTATGCTCTTGCAAGATTAGATTGGTTTTTTAATTTATCTAACCAGGATGTCTCCCACTGTTTCCTCAAATTCTTCTTAAAACCTTTTAAAAGAAGAACTAGCCGGGTTTTAATTCACGTCACAATACTTGCTTAACCTTTCAGCCAGGCTAGTGTCGGTACTTCGAGGGAGGTTTTCCAACGCTTTCGCGAAGTTCCTTAATTAAATAACCTCTTTTCCCTGGGGGCGTAACCCCGCTAACACCTTTCTTGACACCTACTAGGTTTATAGCATTGATCGTTAAGTGAAATAATCTCCCGAGAGTAAACCAACTCATCAGTGGGATCGGGATCCAACTGTCATTGTGTGATAACCTAGATGGAATCCACTCTAGTCACCACACTCCAGAAGGTATGCTAAATCTGCAAGTTTCAGTTCTTTTGAAACTCCCGATGTAGTTTTTGCCCCTAGGACCCAAGTGATCTTGACGGAGTCAACAAATCAAAGAGTCCTAGTCAAGTTCAACCTGTCATTATCTGGATTGCATTAAACCCACCCGCATAACCCTTGACGGAGTCAACAAGGTTATACGACTGTCCTAATCAATCCCATATACCAATACAAACAAGCAGTACTTAGCTACCGTACACTACGCCTTGACGGAGTCAACAAACGCAGCACGAATACTAAGTGTTACTTGTAAGAAATGACGGAGGGCTACGGCTGGGTTTTTGGCGAAAAACCCATTAACGTAATGAACTTGATATCGTTGAAGGAACCTGGTACAGTTTTTGAAAATATAGTGGCGAAAACTCTTTGCTAAAGAGGTCACTCCCTGCGAAGGGATCTCGGCTCTTTCCTCGTCGTATGAGGTGCAGGATATTCCAAATTTGAATACCTCGATGCAAAGCAAGAATAATCGACTATAATGAAGTTATTGCCCTGACGCAAACTTTTGTCCAAGGGGTCACTCCCGGCGAAGGGATCTCGACCCTTGCCTCGTCGACTGAGGTGCTGGGCATTCACAACCGAATACCGCTATGCAAAACAAAAATGAACGTCCTTGCAATAACAGCTTTTTGAAAAATTGTTCCAACAACGTCTTTTAGGTTTATTTTCTTGCATTAGTTCTTTTAATGCGTCCCATCATTTAATCCTACCATTGCAGAAAACAACCAAAATATGACGTACGCTTATGCCATTCGCATTCGCCACGGGGCCCCGTCATCACCCGTTAGGTTACTTAACTAACGACAGAGCGGGGGCTGGGCTAGCGCGGCTGTAAAACATAAGCAACGCCTAAATAGTTATTATATATAAATATATAGCAATGATAGACATTACAGATCACAGATGAATACATTGGATATACTAGGAATCCGCAATGCGTTCGAGCCTGCAACGCAAAGCGGATTACACGGTCGCGGTGAATAGCCAATACCCCACCCAAGACCCCTACGGGTGCGGCAAACTACCCGCCAAGCACCCGAAGTGAAGCAACCTCCCTCACCACCGTGAGTAGGCCACTCGGCACTTCGAGATACCCGGTAGTTTGTGCACCCCCTCCATGGGTCTATCCTAGGAGCAAAAACAGTAAAAAGAATTATACAATGACGGCTACAACCCCGACCCGGTTGTGCGGCCATACAAAGAATATTATTACATCAATTTACATGTACAAATGAATGAAAGAAGAAAAACGCTCATCTCACATCCACCCCGGCTATTCACCCGCGACAATCCAATCCATTCATATCCACAAACCAATAACAATCACAGATCATGTATAACCCCGACTAATCGTCTTATAGCGATTAGCCGACATTCAATACATGCAAGCATCACAGATATAACCGATGTAGTCAAAATGTAGTGAAGTTCCGAAAAAAATACGGATTTATAGGCCCCCAAAAGTAAATTTTAGTTCTGGAAAATCTGGGCACTTATAATATATTTTAAAAATCCCAAAACCAACACAGACACACACTGCACGAAAAACGATGCACAGAAGACAACAAACTGCGGCGCTTCCGCGGCACATGGCTACCTCGTGCGGCGGAAGCACGGCGGTTTGAAAGAATTAGTGTATCGTTTTTCTTGGGTGTTCACACAAAACCCTGAGCCGAATTTACAAGTATAAAGTTTTTCATTTAGAGCAGAAAAAATTTTAACAGAAACTAGGGTTTTGCAAAACTTTGGTTTTTGGATTTTCGGTTTCGAAACTTCGTTACACTTCACTACCTAGCTAGTTTGAGTTTAGTTAGGCTCTGATACCACTGTTAGGTCCACGTTGCCCACCCCGGTGCTTACGGGGAGGCGGAAAACATAATAAAAATTGGATTTTTATCGACTTAGGCAACATGGACCGAGCATGGGAGGATCTTTGCTAAACGAAAACTAGCTAAAGCAAACTTACAACTAGCTAAGTTGTAGAAAGGTTATACCTTGAGCTTGAACTCCTTCTCTCCTTGCTCGCCGGAATGGTAGAAAGATGTCACCTTGCTTGTCTTCTCCCGTCAAAGAAAGATCCACCCGAAAGCCTCGACCTTTAGCTTCAACTCCAAGCTAGGAGTAACTAGAGTGCAAGAAATGCTAAGACTTGAACCCTAGAAGAGAGTAGAGAAGATCAAGTGAAGGTTTTTCTCAAGCTTTTTTTGTTTCTCAACACATGAGAGGGAGAGAGCTTGAGGGAGAGAATGAGCAAGAGAGAGAAATGATATGAGATAATGAAATATTAGTGAGCCATTCTCACTAATATGTGTGTAATATTTTAATTCCATAATTAGCTAGAAAATTGTCATGGTTTAATCAAGAGGTGACCATTATCATTTCAATATTAATGCAAATTGCAAGGATCAAAGAGCATCTTCCAATTGAAATGATTATGGTCAAGTTGTCAACATGGTCAACAAGTCAATGAAGTCAAATGGTCAACAACAACAACCATGCACAATAATTAAGCTAATTATCAATTAACAATAATACACACAAAAACAATAGGGTTAATAAAATGACAATAGTCATTAACCCTAAACAAGGTCCTCTCCCTCAATCTCAAGCAACTGTGCATACGCACCCGCATTCGTGATCCGAGGAACACGAATGCACTGAGAAAAACCAATCTCAAATCATATACTAGGATCCGGCTTAAACCAAAGCCTACTAGTATAAACTTTCCGGACAGCAAACGTGCACAAGTGCGCGGATGCGAACGAACCCTGTCGCAAAACCATGCGACCTCTACTCATTTTGCCTAAAGGCGAATAGCTCTCTGTGTGGGACTCTAAAGACTCGACACTACGCTGGCAGTGGGTTTAACCACAGACCGCAAGCGGCACTAGCTGTACGTAACGGTCCCCAGGTAGATGTCGATAAGAAGACTGACGAGGTGAACCCCATCTGCACTCCTACTGAGCCTGTATGTGACAGTCTCCGTACAGTCCGGTCTGTTCGTCTGATACATCGCATGGTGGGCCTAGGGGGGCGGTGAACGTCAGTCCCCTAATAGCGGTACAAGTCGTGTCGGAGTGTAGCCCAATACACCCTGAGATAACACTGGAACCTACCAGTAGATCTCGCTTGCCCTGGCCAGGGACTACTTGTGTAATGGCTCTCCTAGACACAGCGCGATGTCAACCCCCAATACCGGGAGAGACGAATCCTGTCTAACCGTCACTGCCTCCAAGTGCTTCGGGACTGCTCCCAACTACTACCTGTTTGCACGACTCAGTAGAGCCGTGGTAGGGTAGTAATCAAAGAACAGTGGGAACACACTCGAGGCGAAGTGATAGTGTCAAGTCAGCGGACTAAGCTGTACTCATGTCACCTGGGAACTGATAACTGACGATAGGTATATTACCAACCAACAGTTCCCTATGAGTCCTGTCCAATGTACTCGTAACCTAACGAGCACCCGCATACTATCCCAAGTACAACGTATTAACGGCTGTGGGACAGACCGTCTCCCACACTGGGATGAGAAGCGCATACGCTAGTCTACTCCGGAGTATCGATGCCCTGTCTCGATAGTCCAACGACCAGGGACCTGTATAAGGATGTGCTTATAGATTACCCAGCCCCCACGAGTGTGATCGCCATCACAACGCCGGTAATCAAGCAAAGATCCCAAGGGCTCTACTAATATGTATACCAGCAATATGCTAAAAGAAACACATGCACATATTAAAGCAGAGAAAAACCAAGTAGCATACTACCATTTCGAGCAAGATTGTATATACAACTGTGAATATCCCAAGCTTCCATCAAGTAATATACATACTAGTATGATACAGTAATGGCCTCTAGGGCATATACACCAACACCCATGACTAGGGACCTTCAAGGATGTACTTATGGACTACCATGTCCCCACTAGTATGATCCGCATCATAGTCCAGGTAGTCAAGTACACATCCTAAGGGCTTTACCAACATGTAACTATAAGACAGTTTAAAGAGAAAAGTGTACATGTTAAGATAAAGAGTAACCAGATAGCATACTATCATATCGAGCAAGAAATTCATCTCTATATATGTCCAAGCATCCAATATAATATACATCATCTGTACAATATTGGCCTCTAGGGCTTACATACAACTAACAATCTCCCACTTGCACTAGGGCCAGCTGCTGTAGTATCGCATACCGAGCATCCCGAAGAGTCTCTCAAACTGTATCTGGGGAATGGCCTTCGTGAGTGGATCCGCCGTGTTGTTCTTCGTGTCAACTCTCCTGACCTCGATCTCCCGGTGATCAACTATCTCCCGGATCAGGTGATACCGCCTCAGAATATGCCTGGATCGCTGATGGGACCTGGGTTCCTTGGCCAAATCCACCGCTCCATTGTTATCGCAATACAAAGGTATTGGATGCTCAATGGATGGAACCACTCCAAGTTCAATAATGAACTTCTTGATCCAGACAGCCTCTTTGGCAGCATCGTTGGCAGCGATGTATTCAGCCTCCATCATCGAGTCTGCCACGGTTTCCTGCTTGGAACTCTTCCAGCTAACCGCCCCTCCGTAAAGGGTAAAGACAAAGCCCGACTGCGACTTAGAGTCATCCTTATCACTCTAGAAGCTCGAATCGGTAAAGGACTCCACTTGGAGTTCTCCGTTACCATACACCAAGAGCATCTCTTTAGTCCTTCGCAAGTACTTGAGAATGCTCTTCACAGCTGTCCAGTGATTCTCTCCAGGATCAGCTTGATACCTGCTCACTACACTTAGTGAGTATGCTATATCGGGTCTGGTACATAGCATCGCATACATGATAGAGCCTATAGCCGAAGCATAGGGTATCCCTTGCATGCAAGCTCTCTCCAAATCAGTCTTGGGAGATATCTCTTTGGAGAGAGTGACTCCAGAGATCGTGGGCAAATTCCCACGCTTGGATTCTTCCATACTAAACCTCTTTAGTATGGTGTCAATGTACCTGGATTGGGACAATCCCAAAGTCCATTTGGATCTATCTCTATAGATCCTAATTCCCAATATGCAGGAGGCATCACCAAGATCTTTCATTGAGAATCTTTGTGATAAGAAGAGCTTGACCGATTGCAGCATAGGAATATCATTTCCTATCAAGAGTATGTCGTCCACGTACAATACGAGGAAGACAACCTTACTCTCTGCCACCTTCTTGTAAATACAAGGTTCATCTGGGTTTTTGACGAAATCAAACTCTTTGATAACGACGTCAAAGCAGATGTTCCAACTCCGCGATGCTTGCTTTAATCCATAAATGGATTTAAGCAGCTTGCACACCTTCCCGCTGCTCCCACTGTCTACGAAGCCCTCTGGCTGAGTCATGTACACACACTCTTCTAAATCACCATTTAGAAAGGCGGTCTTAACATCCATTTGCCAGATTTCGTAATCATGATATGCAGCGATGGAAAGCATGATCCAGATGGATTTAAGCATAGCCACTGGAGAAAAGGTTTCGTCATAGTCCACACCTGGTCTTTGGCGAAAACCTTTTGCAACAAGTCTAACTTTGAAAGTCTCCACTTTCCCATCTACACCAAGTTTCTTTTTGAAGATCCACTTGCTCCCAATGGGTTTTACCCCTTCAGGAGCAACTTCCAAAGTCCATACTTTGTTGGTGTACATGGATTCCATCTCGGACCGCATAGCATCCAGCCATTTCACTGAGTCCCTACTCGTGATGGCCTGCTCGAAGCTAGTTGGGTCATCATCATCCATGATGCAATCCTCGCTCCATCCATCCATGAGAAAACCGTAGTATCTCTCAGGTTGGCGAGGAACCCTACTAGATCGGCGGAGAGGCTGGGGTTCGTCGGGTACTACTGAATCCTCTGGTTCTACCAAGTCTTCTGTTATAGTTTGTGCCGCTGGAACCTCTTCCAGTTCTACCTCAATGCCACTTGTCTGTTTCATAAGAAAACTCTTTTCTAAGAAAGTGGCATGTCGAGAAACAAACACCTTTTGTTCCTCGGGATGGTAGAAGATATACCCTTGTGAATTTTTGGGATACCCTACAAACTTACATAAGACTGATCTTGCCTCGAGTTTGTCCGGATTTTGTCTTTTGACATAGGCTGGACAACCCCATATCTTAATGTAATTAAGATGTGGTCTCTTCCCTTTCCATATCTCATATGGAGTGGTAGGCACTGATTTGGTAGGAACTCTATTCAATAGGTCAATGGCTGTCTCAAGCGCATATCCCCAGAAGGAAATAGGTAACTCAGCTGTGCTCATCATAGAGCGCACCATATCTAATAGGGTGAGGTTCCTCCGTTCTGATACACCGTTGTGCTGTGGTGTATAGGGAGGAGTCAGCTGAGAGAGAATCCCATTCTCTTTTAGGAAGTCCAGGAATTCATTGCTCAAGTATTCACCTCCTCGATCAGATCGAAGGATTTTAATACTTTTTCCGGTTTGGTTCTCGACTTCTTGTTTATATTCTCTAAATTTCTCAAAAGCTTCTGATTTGTGTTTCATCAGGAACACATATCCGAATCTAGAGAGATCGTCAGTGAATGTAATGAAGTACGAAGAACCATCCCTTGCATGTGTAGACATGGGACCGCATACATCATTATGTATCAGTCCTAAGAGTTCGGTAACTCTTTCTCCGTGTCCCGTAAACGGAGTTTTGGTCATCTTGCCTTTGAGACATGACTGGCAAGTGTCATAAGATGAAAATTCAAACGGATTTAAATATCCATCCTTATGCAACTTAGCTAGTCGTGTCGCATTGATGTGACCCAGTCTACAATGCCACAAGAAGGACTCGTTCAATTCAGAACTCTTCCTCTTGTGTGTGTTTGTTATGCTCAGAACTGTTGATTGATTTAGAACATAAATGCCATTGCACAACGTGCCTGATCCAACCAACTTTTGGTTACGGAAAATGTTCATAACATTGTCCTGTAATACAAAATTATATCCCTCTTTACTCAATAAAGAAACCGATATAATGTTGCATATCAGGTTCGGCATGTAATAGCATTCGTTCAGAACCAATGTATTACCAGTTGGTAATGTAAGGTGATATTCCCCGACAGTCTTAGCTGCAATAATTGCACCATTTCCAACTCTAATGTCTTTATCACCTTCTCTAAGTTCTCTACCTTTCCTAAGCCCATGTAACTGATTACATATATGGGATCCTGACCCGGTATCCAATACCCAGGACGTAGAGCAAATGGAGAAACAGTTCTCAGTAACGAACACACCCGAAGAAAATGCATCAACATGTACTTTCTTCAATCGGGTGGCATGGGAATCCTGGTATTCCCCTATATCCTGTTCAGTCCTATAACCCTTATAGGAAAGAACGGAACCAACGTTCCCCAGCACAGTATAACATGCGGGTTCGGTCAATACATCCATATTATTATCTTGATTAAGGCATGAAATGGTCGCTACCTGGAGAGAGAGAGAAGAAAACACTTTAGCGTATGCTCGTGCAAGATCAGATTGGTTATTATCTTATCTAATCAGGATGGCTCCCACTGCTTTTTATCAAATCTTCCTTCAAACCCTAAAAGGAAAGACTAGCCGGGATTAATTACACACTACAAGTTCGCCAATCTTTCAGCCAGGCCAGTGTCGGTACTTTGAGGGAGGTCCCCCGTGCTTTCGCACGAACCTAATTAATGTAAACCTCGTTTTCCCAGAGGCGTAACCTCGTTAACACATTTCTAGACACCTACTTGATCGGCTAATTGTAATGTGTAAAACTCTCCCAGGAGTAACTCTTACTCGCAGTGGGTATCGGGATCCAACTATCTCATAGAAGGTATGCAATCTCATTGCAAATTTCAACACTTGAAATTCCCGATAATGCTTTTGCCCCTAGCGTGCTATGACCTTGACGCATGCCAAACAACCCATAGTCCGCTAGTCAAGTTCAACCCATACAATTCGTGATCGAATTAAACCCACCCGTAAGACCCTTGACGCATGCCAAACAACGTCGTACGAATACCTTAATCCAATCGCATCTCATGCTACAGATAAGTAACAATCAGCTACCGTACACTACGCCTTGACGCATGCCAAACAACCGTAGCACGAATACTGAATATTACATATCTGAATCGACGGAGGGCTACGCAGGTTTTTCTGAAAACCATAAGCGTAATGAACTTGATATCGTTGTAGAATCAAATGAAGTTTTAAAATGGAGTGATTTTGAGGCTTTTTCTAGTTTTGCTAAAGAGGTCACTCCCGGTGAAGGGATCGTCGGCCCTTTCCTCGTCGAATGAGGTGCGGGATATATCATATATATCGTTGTGCAAAGCAAGAACTCAAAAGCAGTCAAAAGCAAACCGAGTGTGTAACATCTACCAGTTATTGCTAAAGGAGTCACTCCCGGTGAAGGGATCTCGGTCCTTTCCTCATCGAATAAGGTGCAGGATATATCATATATACCGCTATGCAAAGCAAGAACTGTAGCTACCTGTTTTATTTAAAATTTGATTCTACAACATCTTAGGTTTCTTTCCATTCATTAATCACATTAATGAAGTCCCATCATTTATATACCTAAACATCACAGATAAATACGACGTACACTTATGCCATCCGCATTCGCCTGGATGTCCCCTCGTGCACCGTTAGGTTAGGTAACTAACGACAGAACAGGGCAGGGCTAGTGCGGGTGCAAAACATAAGTAACGTCTATATAATATATCATATATACTATATAAAGTATCTATCAAAGAACATCACATGATATCGCAGCAAAAGAAACATATGAAACATTGGATATACTAGGATGTCCGTGTTTTCAATACGAGCCAGTATAAAACACGGATTCCACGGTCGTGATGAATAGCCAATCCCACACCCCTAGACCCATACGAGAGCTGCAAGCAACCCTGACAATTCTAGGGTTAGGAGACCCGGACTCGACTCCTCGAGATGATCTCCCACTGGACCCTAGAACCCGGTTACTTGTGCTCCCCTCCTTGGGTCTATTCTAATGCAGAAAAGGAAATAATATACAAAAGGTGACAACTTCCGCTACCTGGAAGTGCCCCAAATAAAAGAATATTACATACAAGTTTTTACATGAATGAAAATGAAAAACACTCATCTCACATAAAAAAAACCCCGGCTATTCAAACACGACGATCCAATATAACATATACAGCAACACATAACATCACATGTCATCAACGTAAGTAAACATGCGTATCCCAATTGTCGTTGACATATAGCAACGAAACCGGCGATATCACATATTACACTTACGGTCACAGAAAAGAAAGTGTAAAACTACAACAGTTGGAATCCGCAACCCTTTTAGACATCACATGCCTAATCAAATGAAATACTTAGACATCACATGCCTAACAGTTATAAACCCCGCATTTTAGTCTCATTATCGAAAACTCTTTTCAATATCAAATGAAACTAAACCGCTAGATTTATAACATTCATTTAGTTATCTCATAACTGTTTGTGAATTCCAATTATTGTATCCCATTCCGGATAAATAAAAAATATTAAACTTTCCGATCGAACATTCGAACACCCAAGTTTTCCCGAAACCGATCAACACATGAAATAAGTTCAAAGACATTTACTTCATGCCTCAGTACCAACGGTCCAGCCGTAGAAGGGTCAAGCCAACGCCTCACATGTGGCACGCCGTACTGCCCCAAACCCGAAGGTTCAAAGGGCAGTTCAAGACGGTCACATAATCGAGTTAAGGTTTGTTGTCTTCTAGAGGGACCATCGCGTTACTTGCACTACTCAGAACGTCCTTAAACCACACAAAAATCCAACACTTGGATATTTTCCGGCAGGGGAAAAGTTGGGTATTTATATCCGGTCGAACTTTTTAACATATTCAACAATTATCCGGAAAAAACACAAACAAAATTTGATAATCCGATCGAATCTTTGATTCCCAATACAACCCCAGAATACTCTTCTGTAGAGTCATAATAAAAATACCCCAGAAAATATAGCATTAAATTATATGAGTTACTGTGCAGAAATCATCAGACAAGGGAACAGTACGGCCGCGGAACCGCCGCACATGCCTAGCTTGTGCCGCGGTTCCGCGGTGGAAAAGTCGACTTAAGCCCTCGTATTTCACAGTAATTCAAATAACACCCTGCTTAATTTTCTGCATATTTTTAATTGACAAAAATCCACGATTTCAGAAAAAGTACAGAGAGCATTTTAGGGTTTTGGGTTTCGGTTCGATCGGGTTTCAAACGTCGTCTAGACTTCGCCTAAGGCTCTAGCTAGGCTCTGATACCACTGAAGGGTTACTAGGCACACTATAGAGGTCTCACAAGGCATCAACCATGCTAATTTAAAATTTTAAGGGTGCCGAGAAACCCTAATACGGATCGTCGGCTAGAAGTTTAGGCGAAATACGAATCTAGTTAACATCTTAACTAAAGGAGAGAGGCTACAACCTTTGTAGATCCGTTTGTCCACTTCCTAAGCTCCACGTAGGCGTCCTCTCTCTGTCCGTCTCGAATCCCGAACTCAAACGTCGGCTTCATCGGAGAATTGGGCGAACTAGGTCGTCGGCTTCGTGCCGAAGATGATCTACGTCGAGGCATCACAAGTTCAAGCTCCGACTTCACAAATTTGTAAAACTTGTGAAGAAAACACCCAAAACAACTTGGCAAGAGGTAGAGGGTGAAGAAATAGGAGGTGGGTTTACTTTAGAATTGGATTTCTCACTTTAGAACTCAAGTTGCCATTAATGGCATCAAGCTTTTCTTGAAGAAGAAGATGATCAAGAAGAAGAAAAGAATATGATAAGTCTTTAATAAAATGAAAAATAAATCAATACTTATGATAAGCTAACTAAGGTTAAGTGTAGAGAATAGACCATGGTAAATGGGAATGATTAGGGTTAAGCATGAAGACAAATGGTCTCTTTAGTCAAAGCTTCATGAAGCTTCAACAAGCTTCATGACAAAAAGAAACCATTTTCTTTTCTTTTATCCATTTAAATAAATAAAGAATGGATAAATAAATAGATGAATAACTCAAAACCCTAACCATTATCATAACCATGGTTTAATTCTTTGCACAAACCCAAGTAAATATGTATCATCAAACATGATACAATCAAGTGCACACAAAAGCATATCACATATACAATGTGCACTTTAAGTGAGAAAATCCTTTTAAAATGAACCAATACTAGTTAATGCAAATTAATATATCAAATATATAATTATACATTAAATCATTAAATCAACACTTGATTCAATGATCCGGTCATGTCGTACATAACCGACTAGTATACAATGTATCGATTTATCGAATCAATGATTCGACAACTAGGTTATATCGCATACAACCAATCGAAACATTCATCGCGAGAATGAAATACGGTATCACATACACGCATTATTCTCGGTCCCGTACATATCTCATATGCGCTCCTATTTCGTTTCGCTTGAGCCAGGAAACCTCTGTGTAGGACTCTAAAGACTCGTCAATACGCCGGTAGCAGATGATGATCATATCAAGCACCCACAAGCCGCAAGCGGTCTCCTAAACGTAACGGCCATCCAGGTATTGAGCGATCAGAAGATCGACGAGCTAGCCCGCTCACACTCCTGTGAATCAACCAGTAACACTTACCGTACAGTCCGGTCTGTTCGTCTGATATGTCGCATATCAAGTCTAGGGGTGGTAAACGTCAGACCCCAATAACCGATAAGTCGTGCCGATGTGAGGCTCATAACGGGTCGAGAAACTACTGGTAACACTTACCAGCAAATCTCTGATCAGCCCTGGCCAGGGACTTCCCTGTTACGGCCAATCGAGCACAGCGCAACATCAACCCCCAATACCGGGAGAGACGAAACCACTCCTATCGCTCATTGCCTCCATGTGACTCGGGACTGTGCCCAAAGACCACCGTTTTGCATGCCCTCATGGACGTGGTAAGGTGGAGATCAAAGCACAGTGGGAATCACACAAGACTCTATGACGATCTCGGGTCTACAGACTAACCTGCACAAGTGTCACCTGAGAACTGCCATCTGACGTGAGGTATAATACCATCTGGGAGTTCTCGGCGAGTCCGTCCAGTGTACCCAGTCTCCACTGAGCACCCGTACACCATCTCTGATGTCAAACACCAATGTATATGGGATCATCCATCGCCCATCTCATGGGTCGAGAAGCGTATACGCTAGTCTACACTGGTATATCGATGCCCCGTCTCGATACACCCACGACTAGGGACCTTGAAGGATGTACTTATGGACTACCATGTCCCCACTAGTATGATCCGCATCATAGTCCAGGTAGTCAAGTACACATCCTAAGGGCTTTACCAACATGTAACTATAAGACAGTTTAAAGAGACAAGTGTACATGTTAAGATAAAGAGTAACCAGATAGCATACTATCATATCGAGCAAGAAAGTCATCTCTATATATGTCCAAGCATCCAATATAATATACATCATCTGTACAATACTGGCCTCTAAGGCATACATACAACTAACAGTGGAATCGAATTTCAAAAATAAAACAGGTAGCTACAGTTCTTGCTTTGCATCGCGGTGTTCCTTGTAGAACATCCTGCACCTTATTCGATAAGGAAAGGGCCGAGATCCCTTCACCGGGAGTGACCCCTTTAGCAATAACTGGCAGATGCTACAACCCTCGGTTTTTCTTTTGATTGCTTCTATAGTTTTTTGCTTTGCACAGCGGTATATATGATATATCCTGCACCTTATTCGATGAGGAAAGGGCCCCTTCACCGGGAGTGACCCCTTTAGCTAAACTAGAAAAGCCTAAAAAAACACTCCATTTAAAAACCATTTGATTCCGCAACGAGATCAAGTTCAAAGCGTTAAAGGTTTTCTTATTAACCATCCGCAACCCTCCATCATTTTAGGAAGTAGAGTACTTAGTATTCGTGCTGTGTTTGTTGACCATAGTCAAGGCACAGTGTACGGTAGCTAAGTGATGTCTTCCTACACCGCATATGATGCGATTAGTTAGGACAGTCGCGTGACTTTGTTGACCTTAGTTAAGGGTCATGTGGGTAGGTCTAATTAATCACGAAATGACGGGTAGAACTTGACTAGTGCTTATGATTTGTTGACCATAGTTAAGGTCATAAGTGCTAGGGGTAAAAACCTTTATCGGGAGTTTCAAGTGTTGAAATTTGCAATGAGATTGCATACCTTCTATATGATAGTTGGATCCCGATACCCACTGCGAGTAATTGTTACTCCTGGGAGAGTTTTGCACTTTACAATTAGCCGATCAAGTTGGTGTCTAGAAAGGTGTCAACGGGTTACGCCCCTGGGAAAACGAGATTTATTTTAATTAGGTCCGTGCGAAAGCACGGGGAACCTCCCTCAAAGTACCGGCACTGGCCTGGCTGAAAGATTGGCGAACTTGTAGAGTGTAATTAATCCCAGCTAGTCTTTCCTTTTAAGGTTTGAAGGAAGATTTGATAGAAACAGTGGGAGCTATCCTGATTAGATAAAATATATAACCAATCTAATCTTGCAAGAGCGCACGCAGAGTGTTTTCTTCTCTCTCTCTCCATGTAGCGACCATGTCACGCCTTAATCAAGATAATAATATGGATGAATTGACCGAACCCGCTTGCTATACTGAGCTGGGGAACGTTGGTCCCGCTCCAACTTATAATTGTTATAAGACCGAGCAGGAAATTGGGGATTACCAGAATTCCCGTGCCGCCCAAACGAAGAAAGTGTATTATGATGCATCTTCTTCGGGTGTGTTCATTACAAAGAACTGTTTCTCTGTATCCTCTACGTCCTGGGTATTTGATACCGGATCAGGATCCCAGATATGTAATCTGTTACATAGGGCTACAGAAAGGTAGAAAACTGAGAACGGGTGATAAGTTTCATGAGACAGAAAATGGTGTAAGTGTTGCAAACAAGTCTGTTGGTCACTATCACCCTGTATTACCAGAGTACACTGATTCTGAACGAATGTTATTAGAAACCGAACCTGATATACAACATCATATCATTCTCTTTATTTACTAAAGAAGGATATAATTTTGTAATGTTGGATGTTTTGAACATTTCCTATATCAATAGTTGATCGATTCAGGCACGTTATCTAAAAGCATATACATTCTAAATCAGACCACAGTTCTTAACGTACAGAACACACACAAGAAGAAGAATTCAGAAATGAACGAATTCTTCTTGAGGCATTGTAGACTAGGTCATATCAATGCGACCCGACTAGCTAAGTTACATTTAGATGCATATTTAAATCAGTTTGAATTTACATCTTGTGAAACTTGCCAGTCATGTCATAAAGATAAAATGACCATAGCTCCGTTTACTGGAAACAGAGAAAGAGTCAGTGAACTCTTGGGACTGATACATAGTGATGTATAGAGGTCCCCAGTCTACATATGCCAAGACTGGTTCTTTGTACTTCCTTACATTCACTGATGATATCCCAAGATTCGGACACATGTTCCTGTTGAAACACATGTCTGAAGCTTTTGAGAAATTCAAAGAATATAAGTTAGAAGTAGAGAACCAAATACAGGTATAAGTATTATGTCCTATGATAAGATCAGGGAGGAGAATACTTGTGCATGGAATTCCTGGACTATTCTAAAGGAGAATGAGATTCTCTCTTAGCATTACTCCTCCGTATACACTACAACACAACGGTGTATCGGGACAGAGCAATCGCACCCTATATGATATGGTGCGCATTATGATGAGTATTACTGAGTTACCTATTTCCTTTTAGGGGTTATGCACTTGAGAAGCTGCATACCTATTGAATTAGGTTCGAATCAGATCACTGCCTACCACTCCATATGAGATATGGTATGGGAAGAGCCTATCTTTTAAGTAAATTAAGATTTGGGATTGTCTGGCCTATGTCAAAAGCAAAATCCGGAAAAGATCGAGGCAAGGTCAGTTCTATACAACTGGAAGGAGTTCCAGTTATACAAACTACAGCTGATGATTTGATAGAACCAAAGGATTCAATAGACTCTGACGAACCTCAGCCTCTCCGCCGATCTAGCAGGGTTCCTCATGCGCTTGAGAGATACTTCGGTTTCTCGTTGACAGTGGGAGCGAGGATTGCATCATGAGATGATGACCCAACTAGTTTCGAGCAGGCCATCAAGAGTGGGGACTCTGTAAGAATGGATGGATGCTTAGCGATCTGAGATGGAATCCATGTACACCAACAAAGTATGGACTTTGGATGCTGTATCTGAAGGGTTAAATCCCCATCAGGAGCAAGTATATCTTGAGAAGATCACTTGGTGTAGATGGAAAAGTTGAGACTTTCAAAGCTGGACTTGTTAATAGTTTTCATCATCGACCAGGCGTGGATAATGATGAAACCTTTTTCCAGTGGCTATGCTTAAGTCCATACGGATCCTACTTAACATTGCTGCATACCATGACTACGATATCTGGTGGTTGGGTGTCATGACTGCTTTTCTAAATATTGATTTAGAAGAGAGCGTCTATAAGAACACAACCAGATAGCTTCGTAAACAGTGGGAGCAGCGGAAACGTGTGCAAGTTGCTTTACAGAATAAAGCAGGCATTGCGGAGTTGGAACGTCTGTTTTGATGTGGTAGTCAAAGAGTTTGACTTCATCAAAATGGTAGATGAACCTTGTATATACAAAAGGGTAGTAGAGAGTAAGGTGGTGATCCTTGTAGAGTACGTGGACAACATACTCATGGTAGGAAAAGAGTTTCCTATGCTACACACGGTCAATCTCCTCTTATCACAAGGATTCTCCAAATAGGATAAAGGTGATACCTCCTAAATCCTGGGGTTTTGGATCTATGAGATAGATCTAATTGGATGTTAGGATTCTCACTAGTTGTAGTGAGATGGTATCAGTTGATCCTAGGGAGAATCACTGGAAAAGTTCCAGGGTGATAAGGACGACTGAATGTCAGTCGCAGGCATTGTCTTTACCCTCACTGGAGGGATGGTATGTTGGAAGAGTTCCAAGCTGGATACCGTGGCAAACTAGACGATAAAGGCTAGTGACATCGCTATCAAAGATACTACCAAAGAGACAGTTTGGGTGTATATTAGTTCATAAGATGAACTAGGTTCCTACCATTGGTGACAATGGAGGTGTGGCTTTGGCCCAGGAACCCCGGTCCCATCAGTGACCCAGACATATTCTGAGGCAGCATCACCTGATCATGGAGATAGTTGATCTCCAGGGTGATCGAGGTTAGGAGAGTAGACTCAGAGGACAACACGGCGGATCCACTCACAAAGGCCTTTTTCCAAGAGAGAGACTCATATGGGATGGTTGAGTTTGAGATACTGCAACCACTGCTATAGATGGCCCTAGTGCAAGTGGGAGATTGTTAGTTATATGTATGCCCTAGAGGCCATTACTGTATATGAGATGTATATTGTAGTGGATGCTGGGACATATATAGGTAGGACTTTCTTGCTCGACATGATAGTACGCTATCTGGTTGCTCTTTATCTTAACATGTATACTTGTTGTCTCTCTATTACATGTTGATAAAGCCCTTAGGATGTATGCTCGACTTCCAGGACTATGATGTAGATCATACTAGTGGGGCCTGGGTAGTCAATGAGTACATCCTTCAATGTTCCTAGTCGTGGGAATATCGAGACGGGGCATCGATATTCTAGAGTAGACTAGCGTATATCTTCTCGATCCATGTGATGGGCGATGGATGATCCCATATTCATTGGTGTTTGACATCAGAGACGGTATGCGGGTGCTCAGTGGAGACTGGGTACACTGAACGGACTCACCGAGAACTCCCAGATGGTATTATACCTCACGTCAGATGGCAGTTCTCTGGTGACACTGGTACAGCTTAGTCTGTTGACCCGAGATCGTCATAGAGTCTTGTGTGTCTCCCACTGTGCTTTGATTTCCACCCTACCACGGCTCTACTGAGTCATGAAAACAGGTGGTTTTTGGGTACAGTCCCGATTCACATGGAGGCAATGAGCGATAGGAGGGGATTCGTCTCTCCCGGTAATGGGGGTTGATGTTGCGCTATGCTCGACTGGCCATAACTGGAAATCCTTGGCCAGGGTTGCACTGATTTATTGGTAAGTGTTATCAGTAGTTTCATGCCTGTTATGGACCTTACATCGGCATGACTTATCAAGCTACTGGGGTCTGACGTTTACCACCCGTAGGCGAGATATGCGACATATCAGACGAACAGACCGGACTGTACGGTAAGTGTTACTGGTTGGATTCACAGGAGTGTGAGTGGGCTTGCTCGTTGATCTTCTGATCGCTCAATACCCGGGTGGCCGTTACGTTTAGCAGACCGCTTGCGGCTTGTGGGTGATTGATATGATCACCACCTACTACCCGCGTATTGACGAGTCTTTATAGTCCTACACAGAGGTTTCCTGGCTCAAGCGAAATGAAATAGGAGTGCGTATGGGATATGTGCGGGACCGAGAATAATACCAGTATGTGATACTGTATTCTATTCTCGCGATTTGTATCATTGGACGGTTATATGAGATATAGCCGGGTTACCGAATCAAGTGTTGATTCGATACATTGATACACTTGATATTAGTCGGTTATATGCGATATGACCGGATCATTAAATCAAGTATCGATTTAATGATTTAATGTATAATTATATATTTGATATATTACTTTACATTAACTAGTATTTGTTCACTTAAGATTGATTTTCTCACTTGATGTGCACAAGTTGTATATATGATATATGTTTGTGCACTAGTTTGTATCATGTTTGATGATACATGCAAACTTGGGTGTGTGTATGACTTACACCAAGTTTAGGTTAATGGTTAGGGTTTTATTTTCTTTATTTATTTTGGCAAAAACTAAATGGTGGCTTTTTCTTTTGGCTTCAAGCTTCATGAAGCTTCTTAGCATCTTTGAAAAGTCTTAACCATTTTGTTTTATGCTTTAACCTAAACATTACCTAAACCCTAGTTTACTCTCTACATGAGTTTACTCACCCATGGTTGCTAAATGATAAGTCTTCACTTGAATTTTCTTTTTCATATAATTCTTTTTCATTTTCCTTCTTCTTCTTCTTCATGAAGAAGAAAACCTTTTCTAGGAAAATTCCAAGTGAAGAAATCAAGTGAGAAAACCAAATCCAAAGTGAACCCACTTTCTATTTCTTCATCCTCTACCACTTGCCATGTAGTAGAGTGTGTTATCTTCACAAGTTTCATAACCTAGTGAAGATGGAGCTTGAGTTTGAGTCGTCTCGACGTAGATCATCTTCGGCATCGATGTCAACGACCTAGCCCACTTATTTCTCCGAAGAAACCAACGCTAGGGTCCGGGATCCCGATGTTCGCAGCGGAGGGACGTCAACACGGAGCTAAAGAAGTGGAGGACCGGATCTACAAAGGTTGTAATCCTTTTCACTTGTAGTTAAAGCAGTTAACTTGCATGTATTTCGCCTTACCTCTAGTTAACGATCTTCATTAGGGTTTCTCGGCACATAGAAAAATTTGAATTTGGCATGGTTGATGCCTTATGGAAACTCTTGAGTGTGCCTAGGAACCCTACATATATGATCGCCAACATAATGCTGGTAGTCAAGAAAGAATCCTATGGGCTCTATCAACATGTAATAGTGATTTGTAATACCACATAAAGCATGTACATGATGATAAAGACAAATCAGATAGCATACTATTATTTTGAGTAATATTGTTCTATCCGTATAGGTCTTCACTCAATCATCGCAATCGCATGCCTGCGATTCAATAATTGACTTGAGGACACTATAGCCAACAATCTCCCACTTGCACTTAAGGCTAATTATTGCGGTGTCGCTTACTCACAGCTCGTGTGATACCGAACACCCAACTTCTCTACTAATCAGTTTCTCAAAGCTCGTTTGTGAAACTATTGTGTTCGAGAAATAGCCTCAGTGAGGGGACCCGCTCCAATGTTTCTTTCTATATCTCTCTATATCTCAATTTTGCGGTGAAAGACTATCTCCCGAAATAAGCGATACATATCTTAGAATTTGTCTGGATATCTGATGGGACCCAGTTCATAAATGAACTCTAAATCCAACAAACTTCTTAGACTATATCGTCTAATGAATTTAATTAGTATCCTGAGCCATGCCTTCCACAGTATCCGCTTGGACCACCTGTCCAACATACTACCCCTTAAAAGAGGGAAAACTATAACTCTGACAGTCACTTTGTCATCCAGGTCACCTTAGAAGCCAGAAATGATAATCGTCTCCTGAAGGAGGCAACCGTTACCATATCCCAAGAATATCCACTTATGTTCATAACTGCTTGCCAACGTTTCTTCACGATTGGATTAATATATATACTTATTGCAGCTAGTGCAAAATCAATATCTGGCGTGGTACTTAACATCTCATAATTGATTCAATTTTCTAAGCAAGTGATATGCCAATCATTCATATCCATCTCCCCATCAGTCTGTAAGACATCCTTTAGAGAGGGTGACTCCATCACCTGCGGGTACTACCACCTTGCCAGGAGCCGTCCATTCTAAAACACCTTCAGAATAATGTCAAAGTACCCAAATTGGGACACTTCCCAAATCTAGATCTAAAAACCATAGATCTAGTCACCAGAATCCTGATATTTTATCCATATCCTATGTGGAGAAACCACCTTGTGACAACCACAATATAACCGATCGTAAAATAGGAATATCACTTCCTATCACGAGCATGTCATCGAAATACCAGGACATCTCTCCCTACTACTTTCTTACGATATCCATCTCTTATTCTGATGAAGTCAAACTCTATGACTGTCACATCAAAAATGTTGGAGATAGTGCCCTCATAGTCAATTATTGGATCGCAGGTACGTGATTGCAATGATTGCGGAGGACCTATCCCGGTAGCACAGTCTTACTCGAGATGATAGTATGCTATCTGGTTTGCCTTTATCAGTCGTGTACATGTTCAGGTGACTGATTGCATGTTACACTTTGATAGAGCCCTTAGGATCTTGCTTTACTACCAACAGTATGATGGCGATCATATACGTGAGAGTTGGGTAGTTTATATGCATATCCTTAATTGTGGTCCCTAGTCGTGGGAGTTTCGAGACAGGGCATCGATACTCCGGAGTAGACTAGTGTGTACAGTCGAGACCCCGACGAGGGGCGGTGGCCGGTCTCACAAGCCACTGGTGTCAGTTGGATCACCTAAGATGTATACAGGTGCTCATTGGGTTATGAGTACACCGGACAGGACTCGCCGGGAATCTGCTAGTTAGTATTATATCTACCGTCAGATAGCAGTTCCCTGGTGACATGTGTACAGGTTAGTTCATCGACCTGAGATCGTCATTTGTCTCGTGTGAGTTCCCACTGTGCTTTGATTTCTACCCTACCACGGCTCAAAGGAGTCGTGCAAACAGGTAGCTTTTGGGTACAGTCCCGAGCCATATGGAGGCACGTGAGTGGATCGGCAGGGGATTCGTCTCTCCCGGTATTGGGGGTGAGGTCGTGCTGTGTCTAGGAGAGCCATTACACAAAGCCCACGGCCGTGGCAGGAGATTTACTGGTAGGTACTCCAGTAGTATCTCAGGGTGTTATTGGGCTACACTCCGACACGACTTATACTGCTATTGGGGGTCTGACGTTACTAGCCCCCTAGGCGGATATGCGATACTCATTGACGAACGGACCGGACTGTATATACATTGTCACTGTTAGGCTCAGTAGGGTTTCTGGATGAGTTCGCTCATCGGCCTCCCTTGAGTGCGCTCATCGGTCTCCCTTGAGGTCAGTCCGTGGGCAGCCGTTACGCATTGCTAGTGCCGCTGACGGTTTGTGGTTAAACCCACTGCCAGGGTACTGACGAGTCATTAGAGTCCCCCACAGACAGTTTCCCAAGTTCGGGCGAAACGTTGTAGAGGCCGTATGGTTTTATGGCAGGGTTCGGAAAATGCACGTGCGTTTACGCACGTGTCGATTTTCGGACAGATGATACTGGTCGGCTTTGGTTTAAGCCGGATCCGAGTATTATATTGAGTAGGTATAATATCTTTGTCTCAGTTGCATTTGTATTCGGTCGTAATACAAATGCGGGTATATTTATACAGTTTCGGGGTTATCCTGAAAGTTGTTTCAGGATCACTTTTGGAAGTTTCCAGTTTTCTATCAGCCGTCTTTTAACATTCGGTTAAAGACGGATTTATCTTTTCTTCTGATATGAGTGAGTCATCATTCTAGAAGCTTCTAGAAGTGATGATGAGGCTAGTGAGTCATTAGTGCATTAATGGTATCATTAATGCAATGGTGACTAAGGATTTAGATTCAATGTTTCTATATGAGTCATGCTTTGCTTTAATGATAAAGATAAGCTTCTTTCCTTTATGGTCACCACTTGAACCCTCCTACACTCACCTCCCTCCTTTGATAAATATGGCCGGCCCTCTCTCTCCTCCCTCACTTGATTCATTTTGAGAAATTATGGTTGTAAAAGAAAAGAGTATAGTTTTGGATGCATGGAAATTTCATAGTTCATTTCTTGTTCCATTTCATTTCCATCGGCAACTTCATTTACCGATCGTCCACGGACTTGGACGAAGTGAGACAAAGTCATCTACTCATTCTCTACATCATTCTTGGTCGTCTCTTTTAGCAAACTTGACGATCGAGTTGCCTCGAGTCAGAGGCGGGAGCCCGTTTAAAGAATCGTCGACGTGGTGCCACCTCGACAAGGATTTCGGAGATCGACGAGATCGGAGCATCCGCAACGGAGCGTGGGATGATGGTTGAAGAACGAAGGACTCGGATCGTTCGGTACAACCTTTCTACACTTTTTACAGTTTGTTAGTTTAGCAATAATGGCAGATCCGGGTTAAAGTATACGATAGCGCCAGTTAAAAAGTTTTGTTCCGCATTTTGGCGTCTGTAGACTGCCGGGGCGCTAGCGTAGACTTACAGTGGTATCAGAGCCTCACCATTTTGCTATGCTAACTTGTGCTAACGCGTTTAAAACATCGATCCGACCGGAAAACTAAAAACTGCGATTTCTTGCTTGACAGTTTCTGTAAATTTTTAAACTGGTCAAAATGACTTTTGGACCATACCAGAAAATCAAGCAGGCTTTTTTAGGAAAACTGCAAAAATTCGACGAAGTAATTCGACAGTTATAGCGCGGATCTGCGGCCCAAGCATGGGTTTGGCCGCGGATCCGCCGCAGAAAAGTCAAATCTCATGGTCAAATTTCTACAGTGCATTCTATATTGGAAATTGGGGTTTTTGGTATATATCATTTGGGCCCAGGTTTTATTACTGTTCTACAGATTTGCGTGGGGCCCACTTCTTGATATTTGGTCGATCGAAATTTAAACACGTTAGTTTACAGTGCTTACATTATATCTCCGACCGGGAATGTCATTTGATCGGTAAACCGCGTCTGATTGCTATAGTTCTTTTAGACGGGTTTGCGAACGTGACATTCGCGTTGATGTTCTGTGTTGTGCTGTGATGTTGCGGATTTGTTGTGGTGGATAGCAGTGTGCAATGGTAGTACAGGTTGAGTTTATTTGTACATTTGATATTGCGGGGCGAGCGTCCAACTTGTGGACGGCCGTCACTGCCTGTTGTATAATATTCTTTTGGGGCACGACCAGGTTGCGGTCGATGTACCTATTATACTATTTTTCATTACTGTACTAGGTTTTGCCCCGCGACGGAGTGCACGGATAGCCGGGTTCTGGAGAGCAACGGGTCCGCATTTCATGGCTTTGAGAGGCAGAGGGTCCCCACTCTAGAATTAGCAGACTATTCGCCGCACTCGTAGGGGGTACAGGTTGACCCAAGGAAGGGTGCCCAAGATTACCGGATTCCGTGGAGTGCTGGGTGGTCCATTCACTATGCTGTAGGGGGCTGCCTCGCTTCAGGTTTTGACGGGTAACTTGCCGCACCCGTAGGGGTCTAGGTTTCATTGCACAGGCTATCCACACGACAGGGGAACGTCGGGTTTCAGCAGCGGCTCTGTGAAACCCAGGGATCCCAGATTATCTGTATTGTTCTGTGATGCTTATTACTTTTCTGTAATGTTGCATACTATCACGCCTGGAGCGATTATGTATATTGGTTTATATACTATTAGATGTTGTATATGTTTTTCACCCGCGCTAGTCCAGTCCCCGCTCTGTCGTTAGTTAAGTAACCTAACGGGTGATGACGGGACCCAGTGACGAATGTGGATGGCATATACGTACATTTTATTTTCGTTCTTTTCTGGTGTGATTGATTGATGGGACTGCGTTGATTCTGATCAATGCAAAGAAAAACAAACCTGTTTACAGTTGTTGGAACAAATTTAAAAAGTGTTATTGCAAAGACGTTTTCTTTTGTTATGCATAGCGGTATTCAGTGGAATATCCTGCACCCCATTCGACGGGGCAAGGGCCGATATCCCTTCACCGGGACTGACCCCTTGGGCAGAAGTTTGCGCCAGGGTAATAACTTCACTATAGTCGATTACATGTTGCTTTGCATCGTGGTATTCAGTGGAATATCCTGCACCTCATTCCATGAGGAAAGAGCCGAGATCCCTTTACCGGGAGTGACCTCTTTAGCAAAAGGTTTTCGCCACTATATTTTAAAAAGCTTTCAGGTTCCTTCAGCGATATCAAGTTCACTACGTTAAAGGTTTTTCGCCAAAAACCAGCCGTAGCCCTCCGTCATTTCATTTGAATGGTCAGTAGTATTCAAGCTATGTTGGTCTAGCCCTTAGCTAGGACATAGTGATTGGTAGCTGCTGGGGTGTTCATATGTTGCATAGATAGATGCGTTGGTTTGGGACAGTCGTACAGCCTTGTTGGCCCTTAGTCAAGGACGAGTACGGGTGGGTTCAAATTAACAAGATAATGATGGGAAGAACTTGACATGTGACTTATGGTGGGCTAGCCCTTAGTCACGATCATAAGAGCATGGGGTAAAAATCACATCGGGAGTTTCTAAAGAAACTGAAACTTGCCAGGCATGCGCATACCATCTGGAGTATGAGTAACATGGATGCATTCCATCACGTTATCATGCGATGAGAGTTGGATCCCGATTCCCACTGATGAGTTGGTTTACTCTTCGGGTGATCCCGATTGATTCTTCTTTCAGGTTTGGAGGAGAATTTGACAGGACAGTGGGAGGTTTCCGGATTAGATAAAGTGATGACCATTCTGATCTAGGTTAGAGTGCACGCAGAGTGTTTCTTTTCTCTCTCTCTCTTTGGCAGCGATTTTTGACCGACCCTAGACTATGACTCAGTGACCAGGTTGACCGAACCTTCTTAAAATACTGGCTTTTGGATTGTCTGAGTTGCATAAGTCATTGCCACTCCTTCTTTTACCCTTTGAATTTCTCAGAACACCCGTATAACTACGGATATCCACTTCCATTGGATAGATCCATCGTATGGTTATATACGAACTCGAAGGGACTTCTTCGAGGATGGATCCAGGTTCAGGAGAAATAGAATTGGTTTATTCAGTTGTCTTTTATTATCACCTTCTCTCAGGTTGCGAGGGCTCCTTGGTTTAGGAGAGTACACCTATTATGCTTATTGGATAGTCTTATTCCAAACCATAGGCTGGTGCCGAAAGGTAGGGAATGAAGAAAACCAATTAGCCTAAGTAGGGTGTGCAGAAGGTAATATGTAAAGACAAAATAAAGGGATTAGAAAGAGGGCAAAGTAAATTGCGACTGATATCATTCACGACCAAAACCGCGTACTTCATCGCCACTCCTATTTCACCTTTAAAAGAATAAGGTATTATTCAGTTGTCTTTTATCATCACCTTCTCTCGAGATGCGAGTACTCCTTAGTTTAGGAGGGTACACCTATTATGCTTACTGGATAGTCTTCTTCCAAACCATACGCTGGTGCCGAACGGTAGGGAAGGAAGAAAACCATTTAGCATAACGATGGTGTACAGAAGGTAACGACTAAAGACAAATAAAGGGATTTGGAGAGATGGCAATAAAATATACGGTTGAAGTCATGAATTGGATTATGGAAGAGGCATTGCTATGAATACCAGGATACCCCTACGAAACATTTTCATGTTTCAGTGCATTGTTAAAGAAAAACTGTTTTCCCGATTAGACACTTACTCCAAGGGTATGTATTTACCAGGTTTCATTCTCATATCTGTATGGTTTTACAGATGATGAGTGGGAGTAAGATATTGGGAATTAGGTGATCATCCTCATTATATCGGAATTCGTTGTAATTGGTGATATTTGAGGAAATCGCCAGGGTACAGTTTTCAACCTACGATGCACAGGTTTTGAGTTGTTTAACTCAGCGGACTTATACAGAGTATTGTATGTTGTCCAAGTGTCCATCAGGACAAAGGGGTAGGTCCTCGTACTATGTTCTGTTTACTTATAATTTCTCTAATATTTAGACAAGTGTTTCGTAGAAATACAAGGTCTAAGTTTTGAGAAGTTGTGGGTATAAGAATAAAGTAGAGAACCAGGTGTCACAAGTATCGGGATTCTTCAAAGAGATCGAAGATGTAGATTCTTGTGATTGGTATTCAGATGATAGTGATGGTTTTGAGAAACGTATTTCTCTTTTAGGTTACTCATAATTGGATGGATTCCTAAGTTGAGTAATGCTGATTAGCCTCTTTCCATTAAGTTGATATGCACTGGAGACAGCTGCATGATTTGAATATGGTTCCAATTAAATAAATGCCAAAGTTTCTGTATTGGATATAGAATGGATCATACCTTAAAAGAAATTAAGGTACGGGGAGTTGTCCAGTTTATGCTTAAAACCAGACTCTGGATAACTCAGGGCACGTTTCTGTAGTGGCTGTTTGTGGGTTGACCCTGGCTATGACGAGGGTTGATTTTCTACCATTTGGAAGATCAATAGTGATATTGTTCTTGACTCGCCACAGTTTTAGTAAAATGGATCTTTTTCAGAAAACAGTAGTGGGAGTATGGTAGAACTGGAAGTGATTCCAGAACCGCGAACGATTACAGAAAATTTAATAGGACCTATATATTCAATCAGGTTTGACATTCCAATAGCCACTCCGCAGATATGGTGGGTAACCTCAGACACCCGAGAGGTACTTCGGTAGCCTCAAGGACGGTGACAGGGAGGTTCTTATCTACCAAGACTTGACACTACTGTTGTTCCAGGATATGAGACCCGGTAGGAGGGTTGTCGTAGTCAGTGGGAGCAGCGGAAGCATAGTGGGCAAGATGCTTATATCTATTTATAGACTTGAGCAGTTATAGCGGAGATAGATCATCTAATTTTGATGTGACAGTCATGGGTTTGACTTCAATCAGAATAGAGGATGGATCAGTTAAGAAGGTAGTAGGGTGTGATGTCATGGTATCTGGATGACATACACAGAATAGGAAGTAAAATTCCTATACTACGATCGGTTGTACTATGGTCGTCACACAGTTGTTTCTCCAGACAGGATATGGATATAATATTTGACATTCTGGTTTCTAGATCTATGGTTTTAGATCTGGATTTGGGTAGTTTCCCAATGTAGGTACTTTGACAGTATTCTAATGGTCTTTAGAATAGATGACTCCTAGCATGGTTGTGTACCTGCAGGTGATGGAGTCACCCTCTCTAAAGGTGTCGTATAGACTAAAGGGGAGAGGGATGTGCATGATTGGGAGATCACTTGCTTAGGCAATTGAGTCAATCATGAGATGTCAAGTACCACACCAGATGTTGTTTTTGCACTAGATGCAATAAGTTTGTATTAATCCAATCCTGGAGAAACATAAGGAAGCAGTTTTAGAACATTAGTACATGTTCTACGGATTTGATAACGGCAGCCTCTTTCGGGAGACGGTTATCATTCCAGGCTTCAAAGGTGACATGGATGACAGAGTGATTGTCAGAGTTTTAGTTTTCCCTCTGACGAAGGACAGTATTATGGACAGGTGGATCCAGAGGTTACTGTGGGTGGCATGGTGCAGGATACTGATTAGGTTCAGTGATCCATACAGTCTAAGAAGTTTGGATATGGAGTTCATTTATGAACTAAGGTCCCATCAGATATCCAGACATATTCTAAGACAGGTACTACTCAATTCGGGAGATGGCTTTCTCCATGAACTTGAGATTAAGAGAGATAAAGAAAGATACTTCTAGGCGGATCCACTCACCGAGGCTATTTCTCGAACACAATAGTTTTACAAACGGGCTTTGTGAAACTGATTAGTAGAGGAGTTGGATGTTCGGTTTCACACGGGCTGTGAGTAGTCGACATCGCAATATTAGCCTTGAGTGCAAGTGGGAGATTGTTGGAGATAGTGCCCTCATAGTCAATTATTGGATCGCAGGTACGTGATTGCAATGATTGCGGAGGACCTATCCCGGTAGCACAGTCTTACTCGAGATGATAGTATGCTATCTGGTTTGCCTTTATCAGTCGTGTACATGTTCAGGTGACTGATTGCATGTTACACTTTGATAGAGCCCTTAGGATCTTGCTTTACTACCAACAGTATGATGGCGATCATATACGTGAGAGTTGGGTAGTTTATATGCATATCCTTAATTGTGGTCCCTAGTCGTGGGAGTTTCGAGACAGGGCATCGATACTCCGGAGTAGACTAGTGTGTACAGTCGAGACCCCGACGAGGGGCGGTGGCCGGTCTCACAAGCCACTGGTGTCAGTTGGATCACCTAAGATGTATACAGGTGCTCATTGGGTTATGAGTACACCGGACAGGACTCGCCGGGAATCTGCTAGTTAGTATTATATCTACCGTCAGATAGCAGTTCCCTGGTGACATGTGTACAGGTTAGTTCATCGACCTGAGGTCGTCATTTGTCTCGTGTGAGTTCCCACTGTGCTTTGATTTCTACCCTACCACGGCTCAAAGGAGTCGTGCAAACAGGTAGCTTTTGGGTACAGTCCCGAGCCATATGGAGGCACGTGAGCGGATCGGCAGGGGATTCGTCTCTCCCGGTATTGGGGGTGAGGTCGTGCTGTGTCTAGGAGAGCCATTACACAAAGCCCACGGCCGTGGCAGGAGATTGACTGGTAGGTACTCCAGTAGTATCTCAGGGTGTTATTGGGCTACACTCCGACACGACTTATACTGCTATTGGGGGTCTGACGTTACTAGCCCCCTAGGCGGATATGCGATACTCATTGACGAACGGACCGGACTGTATATACATTGTCACTGTTAGGCTCAGTAGGATTTCTGGATGAGTTCGCTCATCGGCCTCCCTTGAGTGCGCTCATCGGTCTCCTTTGAGGTCAGTCCGTGGGCAGCCGTTACGCATTGCTAGTGCCGCTGACGGTTTGTGGTTAAACCCACTGCCAGGGTACTGACGAGTCATTAGAGTCCCCTACAGACAGTTTCCCAAGTTCGGGCGAAACGTTGTAGAGGCCGTATGGTTTTATGGCAGGGTTCGGAAAATGCACGTGCGTTTACGCACGTGTCGATTTTCGGACAGATGATACTGGTCGGCTTTGGTTTAAGCCGGATCCGAGTATTATATTGAGTAGGTATAATATCTTTGTCTCAGTTGCATTTGTATTCGGTCGTAATACAAATACGGGTATATTTATACAGTTTCGGGGTTATCCTGAAAGTTGTTTCAGGATCACTTTTGGAAGTTTCCAGTTTTCTATCAGCCGTCTTTTAACATTCGGTTAAAGACGGATTTATCTTTTCTTCTGATATGAGTGAGTCATCATTCTAGAAGCTTCTAGAAGTTATGATGAGGCTAGTGAGTCATTAGTGCATTAATGGTATCATTAATGCAATGGTGACTAAGGATTTAGATTCAATGTTTCTATATGAGTCATGCTTTGCTTTAATGATAAAGATAAGCTTCTTTCCTTTATGGTCACCACTTGAACCCTCCTACACTCACCTCCCTCCTTTGATAAATATGGCCGGCCCTCTCTCTCCTCCCTCACTTGATTCATTTTGAGAAATTATGGTTGTAAAAGAAAAGAGTATAGTTTTGGATGCATGGAAATTTCATAGTTCATTTCTTGTTCCATTTCATTTCCATCGGCAACTTCATTTACCGATCGTCCACGGACTTGGACGAAGTGAGACAAAGTCATCTACTCATTCTCTACATCATTCTTGGTCGTCTCTTTTAGCAAACTTGACGATCGAGTTGCCTCGAGTCAGAGGCGGGAGCCCGTTTAAAGAATCGTCGACGTGGTGCCACCTCGACAAGGATTTCGGAGATCGACGAGATCGGAGCATCCGCAACAGAGCGTGGGATGATGGTTGAAGAACGAAGGACTCGGATCGTTCGGTACAACCTTTCTACACTCTTTACAGTTTGTTAGTTTAGCAATAATGGCAGATCCGGGTTAAAGTATACGATAGCGCCAGTTAAAAAGTTTTGTTCCGCATTTTGGCGTCTGTAGACTGCCGGGGCGCTAGCGTAGACTTACAAAAAATAGATGATCTATCTCCGTTATACTTGCTTTAGTCTATAAATAGACATAAGCTACTTTCCCACTATGCTTCTGCTGCTCCCACTGGTTACAACAACCCTCTGGCAGAGCCATATACACATGCACTTCTAAAGCTAGTTTAGAACAACGTTATACTCATCCTCCTGTCAGGTCTCATAGTCTAGAACAGCAGCAGTGGCAAGTTTGGGTAATCATAAACCTCCCTAACACCTTCTTTGAGGATACCAAAGTACCTCCCGGGTGCCTGAGGTTACCCACCAAATCTGCGGAGTGGCTAATGGATCGTCGAAACTATTTGAATCCTTAGGTTCTATTATTTTTTTAGTAATCGTTTATGGTTCTGGAATCACTTCCAATTCTACCATACTCCCACTAATGTTTTCTGAAAAGAATCCATTTTACTAAAACTGGTGGCGAGTCAAGAACAATATAACTATTGATCTTCCTGATGGTAGAAAGTTAACTCTCGTCAAAGCCCAGGATAACCCACAAACTGCCATTACTGAAACGTGCCTAGAGTTTATTCGGATTTTGGTTTTAAGCATCATCCGGACAACTCCATATACCTTAACATCGTTAAGATATGAATCCATTCTATATATCCAATATAGAAACAAAGGCACCAATTTAATTGGAACCAGATTCAAAAATCATGCAGCTGTTTCCAGTACATATCAACCAAATAGAAGGAGGCCAAGCAGTATTACTCATCTAGGAGTGTATCCACATATGAGTAACCTAAAAGAGAAGCAAGTTCTCAAAACTATTATTTACAACGGAACACCAAACACAAGTATCTACATCTTCGATCACCTTGAAGAATCCTCATCCTTGCAACAAATGGTTCTCTACTTTATTCTTATACCTATAACTTCTCAAAACTTGGACCCTGTATTTCAACGAAATACTTGTCTAAAACTAGAGATGTCAAAAGTAAAGTGAATATAGTATGAGTACCAACCCTTTGTCTAGCAACATATGGTTCTCTACTTTATTCTTATACCTATATCTTCTCAATATCTAGACCTTGTATTTCAACGAAATACTTGTCTAGAACTGGAGAAGTTATGAGTAAACATAATATAGTATGAGTACCAACCCCTATGACTTAACGAACACCGGACAACATACAATACTTTGTATAAGTCCCCTGAGTTCAATAACTCAAACCCTGTGCGTCGTAGGTTGAAAAACTGTACTATGGTTTAAAAGAATTACACATTTGTTGAATGCGCCTTACCTAATCACCAACTGATATAGGTAAATGCCATAGACATAATTTCAAAAAGTTATATCTCACATTATAAAATAACGTACAGATATATCAATTTGAAATTGGTGTATAACAATGGATATTCAAAACCAAATATTTTTCGTCAGATAAAACCCAGGCGATTTCCTCAAATATCACCAATTACAAAGAATTCTGAAATATATTGAGGATCGTATCACCCAATTCCCAATATATTACTCCCACTCATTATCCATAATACTATACAGACGTGAGAATAAAATCTGGTAAATACATACTCTGGAGTCAGAATCTGATTGGGAAAACAGTTTTTCAATTAACACCGCACAGTAAAACTGAAACATGAAAATATTTCGAAGGGATGGCCGGGTATTCCTAGTAGTGCCTCTTCCATTATCCAGATTCATGATAGTAACCATATACTTCATTGCCCTCACTCCAATCCCTTTATATATCTTTAGTTATTACCTTCTGTACACCACACTTAGGCTAATTGATTTTCTTCCTTCTCTACTTTTCGGCACTAGCCTAAAGTTTGGAAGAAGACTATCCAATAAGCGTAATAGGTGTACTCTCCTAATACCAGGAGCTCTCGCAACCTGAGAGAAGGTAAAGAAAAAAGACAACCGAATAATCCTATTCTATTTCTCCTGAATTAGAATCCATCCTCGAACTGGAACAAGTTCCTTCGAGTTCGTATGTAACTATGCGATGGCATATCCAAGCATTATGGATCTTCGTAGTGATACGAAGTGTTATGGAGAAATCCAATGTGGATGTAGGAGTGGTAAGGGTATACACGGTTTTGTCGTGAATGATAGTAGTCACAATTTCCTTTTCCCTTACTCTAATCCCTTTTATATATCTTTACTTATTACCTTCTGTACACCACACTTAGGCTAATTGGTTTTCTTCCTTCCCCACCTTTCGGCACCTGCCTATGTTTTGGAAGAAGACTATCCAATAAGTGCAATAAGTGTACTCTCCTAATACGAGGAGCTCTCGCAACCTGGGAAAAGGTAAAGGGAAAAGACAACCGAATAATCCTATTCAATTTCTCCTGAACTAGAATCCATCCTCAAACTGGAACAAATTCCTTCGAGTTCGTATGTAACTATACGATGGATTATCCAAGAAATATGGATCTTCGTAGTGATACGAAGTGTTCTGGAGAAATGCAAAGGGGATGTAGGATTGGCAATGATATATGCGACTAAATGACAATCCAAAATCCAAAGTGTTTTAAGAAGGTTCGGTTAACTTGGTTCATGAGTTTTAGTTTAGGGTCGGGTCATAGTCGTTGCCAAAGAGAGAGAGAAAAGAAACACTCAGCGCGCACTCTAACCTAGATCAAAATGGTTAATCATTTTATCTAATCTGGATGTCTCCCACTGTCTCCTTGAATTCTCCTCCAAACCCAAAAGGGGAATTAGTTGGGATCATCTAAAATCACCCGAGGAGTAATCCTACTCATCAGTGAGAATCGGGATCCAACTATCATCGCATGATAACTTGATGGAAGCCACTCAAGTCACCACACTCCAGAAGGAATGTGCATTCCTGGCTAGTTTCCTGTATGTTTGAAACTCCCGATGTGATTTTTACCCCTAGGACCCAAGTGACCTTGACACAGTCAACATATCAAAGGGTCCTAGTCAAGTTCAACCTGTCATTTTCTTGATTGCATTAAACCTACCTGCATAATACCCTTGACACAGTCAAAATGGTTACACGACTGTCCTAACCAATCCATATATCCATGCGACAGAAAATCATTACAGAGCTACCATACACTACGCCTTGACACGGTCAACATACGCAGCACGAATACTAAGTAATACTGATCTGAAATGACAGAGGGCTACGACTGGTTTTTGGTGAAAAACCTTTAACGTAATGAACTTGATATCGTTGAAGGAACCGAGTGGTTTTATAAATATATAGTGGCGCAAACTTTTGCTAAAGAGGTCACTCCCTGTGAAGGGATCTCGGCTCTTTCCTTATCGAATGAGGTGCATGATATTCTAAACTGAATACCACGATGTAAAGCAAAAGAATCGACTATAGTGAAGTTATTACAATGACGCAAACTTTTGCTCAAGAGGACACTTCCGATGAAGGGATCTCGGCTCTTGCCTCGTCGAATGAGGCACTGTGCAAAGCAAAAGAAAACGTCTGTAATGTATGTTTTCAAAAAACTTGGTTCCAACAACATCATATAAGTTTTTTTTCCATGCATTAATCAGAATTAATGCAGTCCAATAAGTTAAACATATCACACCAGATAATGGAATGAAAATATAATGTACGTATATGCCACACGCATCCGCCACTGGGCACCGTCATCACCCGTTAGGTTACTTAACTAACGACAAAGCGGGGCTGGACTAGCACGGGTGCAAAACATATACTGTAGGGTTATGTAGCGTGGCAACAAGGTTTCGGGAGGCATCGTCCATGCCAATTTCAAATTTTTGCCATGCCAAACAACCCTAACCCTAGAATCTTAACTAGAGATTTAAACAAAACAACATGCAAACAACTTTGCATACAAAGTGAATGAGGAATACAACCTTCGTAGACCGGTCCTTCACTTCTAAAGCAACGTTTAGTATTCCTTTCGCTCCAAGTAGCGAACACCCGAACTCTAGTAAGGGTTCACATGAAGAAATGAACAAGTTTGCTCGAAGTCTTCGAGGCCGAAGATGATCTACGTCGAGGAGACTCAAGCTCATACTACCTCTTCACTAATGGTAGATTAGTGAAGAAAACACCCTAAACTAAATGGCTAATATAGTAGAGGATGATGAAGTAGGAAATGGGCTCACTTTAGTTTTAATTTTCTTACAATATTTCTTCACTTCCTCAAAACTTAGAGAGCTTGAGGGAGATGAAGAAGAAGATGATGAATAATGAGATGAGGTTAGAAATGCAACCATGGGTGAGTTTTTGTCATACACAAACTCATGTAGAGAATAAACCATGGTGTAAGGTTAATGGTTAGGTTAAAAAATAGCTTAAGCAAGACAAAAACAAGTGGACTAAGTCATTGTTCTACAAGCTTCTTCCAAGCTCAACCATGACTAATTCCAAATGATTTTGAATTACTTAATAACAAATATTACCCCACATTAAACCTAGCATGGTGTGAGTCTCATAGACCCATGTTGCATGTATAACCTAGCATGTCACAATAATATATATCATATATATATATAATGTTGGAGATAGTGCCCTCAGAGTCAATTATTAGATCACAGGCACGTGATTGCAATGATTAAGGGAGGACCTGTCCCAGTAGGACAGTCTTACTCAAGATGATAGTATGCCATCTAGTTTATCTTTATCATCGTGTACTGCTTTAGGTGACCTTACGAGTCGCTATTACACATTGATAGAGCCCCTAGGATTCTTGCTTGACTACCAGCAGTATGAGGGCGATCATATACGTGGGAGCTGGGGTCTATAAGCACATCCTTAAAAGGTCCCTAGTCGTAGAAGTTTCGAGACAGGGCATCGATACTCCAGAGTAGACTAGTGTATACAGTCGAGACCCCGACGAGGGGCGGTGGCCGGTCTCACAAGCTACTGGTGTCAGTTGGTTCACCTAAGATGTATACAGGTGCTCATTGGGTTATGAGTACACCGGACAGGACTCGCCGGGAACCTGCTAGTTGGTATTACACCTGATGTCAGATAGCAGTTCCCTGGTGACATGTGTACAGGTTAGTTCATCGACCTGAGATCGTCATTTGTCTCGTGTGAGTTCCCACTGTGCTTTGATTACTACCCTACCACGCTCAAAGGAGACGTGCAAACAGGTTTTAGTTGGGTACAGTCCCGAGCCATATGGAGGCAGTGAGCAGATCTGCAGGGGTCGTCTCTCCCAGTATTGGGGGTGAGGTCACGCTGTGTCTAGGAGAGCCAGTATATGAAAAGTCCTTGGCCAAGGCAGGAGATTTACTGGTAGGTATTCCAGTAGTATCTCAGGGTGTTCTGGGCTACACCCCGACACGACTTGTACCGCTTTTGGGGGTCTGACTTTTACCAACCCCCTAGGCCCGCCATGCGATGCTCATAGACGAACGGACCGGACTGTACGGATATTGTCACTGACAGGCTCAGTAGGTGTCAGGATGAGTTCGCTCATCGACGTCTCTTTTGGTCAATATCTGGTAGCCCGTCACGTATGGCTAATACCTCTGACGTGCTAGTAGTTAAATCCACAGCCATAGTATTGACGAGTCTTTAGAGTCCACCACACACAGTTACTCAAGTTTCGGGCGAAACACTGTAGAGGCCGTATGGAGATATGGCAGGGTTCGATCAGATACGTGCGGTATTGCACGGATCGTGATCGGACGGATTTTACTAGCGGGCTTTGGTTTAATCCGGATCCTAGTATTGGACAGTGTAGATTTTGTCTCTTTGCATTTGTGTTCAGTGGGAATACAAATGTGGGCATGTATATGCAGTCGCGGGGTTTTCCTGTAATTTATTACGGGATCAGTTTTATGAAGTTGCCAATTTGCATTCTGTTCCGGCCAGTTTTCCTTTGTTCCTTCCCGGCCGGACTTTTCCGATGGAGGGGTTATTTGCAAGTGTGCAAATAAGTTTTGTGGAGGGGTTTTCTTGCATTTGTGGCTTCATCATCATGAGATTCCTTTTGAATCAATCCTAGCATTTATGAGATTGGATTTTGATAAGGTTTGATTAGAAAATGGTGTGACCATTTTTGTTGATGATTATAATTCATATTCTTTCCTTGCATTATTGCAATTTTACCCTCCACCATTTCCTTATGGGGCCGGCTACTTGAGGGGTGAGGAGAGAGAGGTTCATTTTATGTGTGGCATTTTCCTCATCTCATTTTCCTTGCTAAAAATTGAGAGCACCATTTTCCTCCATAGCTTTTTCTCTCTTTACCTCCATCAAAGGCAACTTCTACCCGCAAGAGACAAAGTGATTTTACACCAATCTATAGCACCCCTTGGACGCGTCGGCTAGCCAACTTCGTGCCCGAATTGCCTCGGTCCAGAGGTGGGAGCCCGTAAAAGAACCCGGCGATGTGGTGCCCGTTTCGACGAGGAGGCGACGACCGGAGATTCCGCGAGGAGATCGGCGTGGAGGCGAAGACCGAAGGACACGGATCGCTTGGTATAACTCTCTACCCATCTTGTAGTTTGCTAGTAGTTAGGTTAATGGCCCGATCCGGGTTGATAGTGCGCGGTGGTGCCGGTTTGCAAGTTTCGCAAAGTTTTTCGTTTCCGCGTTTCCGGCGTCGGATCGACGGCCGGGGCGCCGCCGTGCACTTACACTGGTATCAAAGCCACGCCATTAACTTAGTCTAGCTTGCTCTAGTATGTTTAAAGCATCGATCGAACGAATTTCCAAAATCCACAATTTCTATAGCACAAGTTTCTGTAGAATTATTTTTGTCTCGAAAAAATTTTCAGGTTGTTGCAGAAACATGTGCAGAGAATTTTAAGCGTTCTGCAAAAATTTGGTGAAGTGACGGTTTAGTACGACAGCGGAAACGCGGCCAAACCCCTGGTTTGGCCGCGGTTCCGCGGTGGGAAAAAGTCAACGCTGAGCCAAATTTTTACAGTGGGCTTTTGACTAGGAAATAGGGTTTTGGGATATTCTTTTTGGGCCCAGATTTTCTGTGAGTGCTACAGTGGTGCTTGGGGCCCACTTCGATAAATTTGATCGATCGAAAAGTTTAAACATGTTAGTTCACAGTATTTACATTATATCTGCGACCGTGAATGTCATTTGATCGGTAAATCCTGTCTAACTGCTATAGCCCGGTTAGACAGATTTGCGAACGTGACATTCACGTTGATGTTCTGTGTTGTGCTGTGATATTGTGGTTTGGTCGTGGGGGATAGCCTGGATGTAATGGTAGTACCGTTTTGGTATTTTTATGTACATTTGATATTGCGGGGCGAGCGTCCGACATGTGGACTGCCGTCACTGCCTGTTTGTATTATTCTTTTGGGCACGACCGGGTCGAGGTCGATGTGCCCGTTGTATGTATATTTTTTTCTGTACTAGGATTACCCTGCGGAGGGGTGCACGGATAGCCGGGTTCTAGAGGGAAACGGGCCCGCATCTCATGGCTTTGAGACGGAGGGGGCTTTACTCTAGAATTGGCGGGCTGTTCGCCGCACTCGTAGGGGGTACAGGTTGGCCCAAGGAGGGGTGCCCAAGTTACCGGATTCCATGAAGTGCTGGGTGGTCCATTCACGTTGCTGAAGGGGGCTGCCTCGCTTCAGGTTTTGGCGGGTAACTTGCCACGCCCGTAGGGGTCTAGGATTTCATTGCACAGGCTATCCACACGACCAGGGGAACGTCGGGTTTCAGTAGCGGCTCTATGAAACCCGGGGATCCCAAATATCTGTATTGTTCTGTGATGCTGTACATTTATGTGATGTTGCATTTTATCACGCCTTGAGCGAAATATTATATATTGATATATATATTAATAGATGTTGTATATGTTTTGCATCCGCGCTAGTCCAGTCCCCGCTCTGTCGTTAGTTAAGTAACCTAACGGGTGATAACGGGACCCAGTGGCGAATGCGGATGGCATATACGTACATCATTATTTTCGTTCTTTTGTGGTGTGATCAATTGATAGGACTGCGTTGATTCGGATCAATGCAAGCTAAACAAACCTATTCTGATGTTGTTGGAACACTTTTCAAAAAGCTGTTATTGCAAGGACGTTCTCTTTTGTTTTGCACAGTGGTATTCAGTTGGAATATCCTGCTCCTCAATCGACGAGGCAAGGGCCGAGATCCCTTCACCGAGGGTGACCCCTTGGACAAAAGTTTGCGTCAGGGCAATAACTTCACTATAGTCGATTATTTTTGCTTTGCATCGTGGTATTCAGTTGGAATATCCTGCACCTCATTCTACGGGGAAAGAGCCGAGATCCCTTCACCGGGAGTGACCTCTTTAGCAAAGGTTTTCGTCACTATATTTTTACAAAGCTATCTGGTTCCTTCAACTATATCAAGTTCATTACGTTAAAGGTTTTCGCCAGAAACCATTCGTAGCCCTCCATCATTTCAGTTAAATATTCGGTAGTATTCAAGCTATGTATTTTGACCTCACGCCAAGGCATAGTGATTGGTAGCTACCGGATATTTATCTGTTGCATAGATAGATGTGTTGGTTTGGGACAGTCGTACTACTATTTTAGCCTTCGTCAAGGGTATGTACGGGTGGGTTCAAATTAACCTGGACAATGATGGGTAGAACTTGACATGTGACTTATGATATTTTGACCTCACGCAAAGGTCATAAGAGCATGGGGCAAAAAAATCACATCGGGAGTTTCTAAAGAAACTGAAACTTGCCAGATATGCGCATACCTTCTGGAGTGTGATAACGTGAGCGGATTCCGTCACGTTATCATGCGATGATAGTTGGATCCCGATTCCCACTGATGAGTTGGTTTACTCCTCGGGTGATCCCGGCTAATTCTTCTTTCAGGTTTGGGCAAGAATTTGACGTTACAGTGGGAGGTTTCCAGATTAGATAAAGTGATAACCATTCTGATCTAGGTTAGAGTGCACGTTGAGTGTTTCTTTTCTCTCTCTCTGGCAGCGACCATTGACCCGAACCTAGACTATGACTCAGTGACCAAGTTGACCGAACCTTCTTAAACACTGGCTTTTGGATTGTCAGAGTTGCAAACCTCATTGCCACTCCTACTTTTACCCTTTTTTTCTCCAGGACACCCCATATTACTACGAACGTCCACTTCCATTGGACAAAACCATCGTATGGTTATATACGAACTCGAAGGAATTTATTCGAGGATGGTTTCCGGTTCTGGAGAAAACGAATAGGACTATTCAGTTGTCTTTTCCTTTTACCTTCTCTTAGGTTGCGAGTACTCCTTGGTTTAGGAGATAGTACACCTATTACGCAAATTGGATAGTCTTCTTCCAAACCTTAGGCTGGTGCCGACCGGTAGGGAATGAAGAAAACCAATTAGCCTAAACGGTGTACAGAAGGTATTAAGTTAAAACAAAGAAAGGGATTAGTAAGAGGGCAAAGTAAATTGCGACTAATATTCACGACCAAACCAAATATTTCTTCGCCAATCCTAAATCACCTTTGTATTTCTCTAGGACACTCCGTATCACTACGAAGATCCACAGTTTATTTGGATACTCCATCGTATGGTTATATACGTACTCGAAAGGAACTTGTTCCAGTTCGGGGATGGATTCTGGTTCAGGAGAAATAGGAATAAGGTTTATTCGGTTGTCTTTTATCTTCACCTTCTCTCGCATTGCGAGTGCTCCTAGGATTAGGACTGTACACCCATTATGCTTATTGGATAGTCTTCTTCCAAACCATAGGCTGGTGCTGAACGGTAGGGAAGGAAGAAAACCATTTGGCCTAAAGGGGTGTACAGAAGGTAATGACTAAAGACATATAAAGGGATTTGGAGAGGTGGCAAAGAAATATACGATTACAGTTGTGAATCTGGATAATGGAAGAGGCATTACTAGGAATACCCGGATACCCCATCGAAACATTTCAATGTTTCAGTTTCACTGTGTACTGTTAAAAGAAAACTGATTTCCCAATTAGACACTTGCTCCAGGGTATGTATCTACCAGGTTTGATTCTCACATCTGTATCGTTTTACAGATGATGAGTGGGAGTAAGTTATTGGAAATTAGGTGATCATCCTCATTATATCGGAATTCGTTGTAATTGGTGATATTTGAGGAAGTCACCTGGGTCGTTTGCCGGACGGCAAATATTTGGTTTTGAATATCCGCTGTTATGCACCAATTTCAAATTGATACATCTGTACGTCTATATTTTATAGAGTGAGATATACCTTTTTGAAATTATGTCTATGACATTTACCTATACCAGTGGATGGTTAGGTAAGGAGCATTGAACAGCGGTGTAATTCTTCTTAACCATAAGTACAGTTTTCAACCTACGACACACAGTAAATGAGTTATTAGACTCAGGGGACTTGTACAAAGTGTTGTATATTGTCCAGTGTCCATTAGGACAGAGGGGTTGGTCCTCGTACTATATTCTGTTTACTTATGACTTCTCTAGTTCGTAGACATGTGTTTTGTAGAAATGCAAGGTCTAAGTTTTGAGGAGTTATAGGTATAAGAATAAAGTAGAGAACCAGATGTTGCAAGTATCAGGATTCTTCAAGGTGATCGAAGATGTAGATACTTGTGTATGGTATTCAGTTGATAGTAATGATTAAGAGAACTTGCTTCTCTTTCGGGTTACTCATAATTGAAAGTATTCCTAAGTTGAGTAATGCTGATCGGCCTCCTTCCATTTAGTTGACATGCACTGGAGACAACTGCATGATTTGAATCTGGTTTAATTAAATCAGTGTCTCTGTTTCTATATTGGATATAGAACAGTTCATATCTTGACATTGTTAAGGTACGGGGAGTTGTCCAGCTTATGCTTAAAACCAGACTCTGGATAACTCAAGGCACGTTTCTGTAATGGCTGTTTGTGGGTTGACCCGGGCTATGACGAGGGTTGACTTTCTACTATCTGGAAGATCAATAGTGATATTGTTCTAGACTCGCCACAGTTTTAACAAAAATGAATTTTTCAGAAAACAGTAGTGGGAGTATGGTAGAACTGGAAGTGATTCCAGAACTGCAAACGATTACTGAAGATTTGATAAGAACCTAAAGATTCAATCTAGTTTGACATTCCATTGGCCACTCCGCAGATATGGTGGGTAACCTCAGGCACCCGAGAGGTACTTCGGTATGCTCAAGGACGGTGGCAGGGAGGTTCTTGTTTACCCAGACTTTCCATTGCTGTTGTTCCAGACTGTGAGACCCGGCAGGAGGATGAGTATAGCGTCGTTCTAAACTGGCTTTAGAAGTGTACGTCTATATGACTCTGCCAGAGGGTTGTCGTGGTCAGTGGGAGCAGCGGAAGCATGGTGGACAAGTGGCTTATGTCTATTTATAGACTAAAGCAGATATAGCGGAGATAGATCATCTATTTCTGATGTGACAGTCATAGGTTTGACCTCATCATAATAGGGGATGGATCTGTTAAGAAGGTAATAGGGTGTGATGTCCTGGTATTTGATGACATACACGGAGTAGGAAGTGATATTCCTATACTACGATCGGTTATACTTTGGTTGTCACACAGTAGTTTCTCCACATAGGAATTGGATCTTATATCGTACATTCCGGTTACTAGATCTATGGTTTTAGATCTAGATTTGGGTGGTTTCCCAATCAGGGTACTTAGACAGCATTCTAAGAGTATTTAGAATGGACGACTCCTGGCATGGTGGTGTACCTGCAGGTAATGGAGTCACCCTCTCTAAAGGTGTCTTACAGACTAAAGGGGAGAGGGGTGTGCATGATTGGCAGATCACTTGCTTAGGCAATTGAGTCAATCATGAGATGTCAAGTACCACACCAGATGTTGTTTTTGCAGTAGGTGCAATGAATTGATATTAATCCAATCCTGGAGAAACATTCGGAAGCAATTTTAGAACATAAGTGGATGTTCTAGGGATATGATAACGGCAGCCTCTTTTGGGAGACGGTTATCATTCCAGGCTTCCAAGGTGACCTGGATGGCAGAGTGGCTGTCAGAGTTATAGTTTTCCCTCTGATGAGGGGCAGTATTTTGGACAGGTGGTCCAAGGGGATACTGAGGGAGGCATGACGCAGGATACTGATTAAGTTCAGTTGACGATACAGTCTAAGAAGTTTGGATTTGGAGTTCATTTATGAGCTAGGTCCCATCAGATATCCAGACATATTCTAAGACAGGTATTGCTCATTTCGGGAGATGGGTTTCTCCGCGAACTTGAGATAAAGAGAGACATAGAAAGAAACATCATAGCGGATCTACTCACTGAGGCTATTCCTCGAACGCAATAGTTTCGCAAACGAGCTTTGTGAGACTGACTAGTAGAGGAGTTGGGTGTTCGGTGTCACACGGGCTGTGAGTATGCGACATCGCAATAATTAGCCTCGAGTGCAAGTGGGAGATTGTTGGAGATAGTGCCCTCAGAGTTAATTATTGGATCACAGGCACGTGATTGCAATGATTGAGGGAGGACCTGTCCCAGTATGACAGTCTTACTCAATATGATAGTATGCTATCTGGTTTATCTTTATCATCATGTACTGCTTTAGGTGACCTTACGAGTCGCTATTACATGTTGATAGAGCCCCTAGGATTCTTGCTTGACAACCAGCAGTATGAGGGCGATCATATACGTGAGAGCTGGGGTCTATAAGCACATCCTTAAAAGGTCCCTAGTCATGGGAGTTTCGAGACAGGGCATCGATACTCCAGAGTAGACTAGTGTATACAGTCGAGACCCCGACGAGGGGCGGTGGCCGGTCTCACAAGCTACTGGTGTCAGTTGGTTCACCTAAGATGTATACAGGTGCTCATTGGGTTATGAGTACACCGGACAGGACTCGCCGGGAACCTGCTAGTTGGTATTATACCTGATGTCAGATAGCAGTTCCCTGGTGACATGTGTACAGGTTAGTTCATCGACCTGAGATCGTCATTTGTCTCGTGTGAGTTCCCACTGTGCTTTGATTACTACCCTACCACGCTCAAAGGAGACGTGCAAACAGGTTTTAGTTGGGTACAGTCCCGAGCCACATGGAGGCAGTGAGCGGATCTGCAGGGGTTCGTCTCTCCCAGTATTGGGGGTGAGGTCACGCTGTGTCTAGGAGAGCCAGTACATGAAAAGTCCTTGGCCAAGGCAGGAGATTTACTAGTAGGTATTCCAGTAGTATCTCAGGGTGTTCTGGGCTACACTCCGACACGACTTGTACCGCTTTTGGGGGTCTGACTTTTACCAACCCCTTAGGCCCGCCATGCGATGCTCATAGACGAACGGACCGGACTGTACGGATATTGTCACTGACAGGCTCAGTAGGGTGTCAGGATGAGTTCGCTCATCGACGTCCCTTTTGGTCAATAGCCGGTAGCCCGTCACGTATGGCTAATACCGCTGACGTGCTAGTGGTTAAATCCACAGCCATAGTATTGACGAGTCTTTAGAGTCCACCACACACAGTTACTCAAGTTTCGGGCGAAACGCTGTAGAGGCCGTATGGAGATATGGCAGGGTTCGATCAGATACGTGCGGTATTGCACGGATCGTGATCGGACGGATTTTACTAGCGAGCTTTGGTTTAAGCCGGATCCTAGTATTGGACAGTATAGATTTTGTCTCTTTGCATTTGTGTTCAGTGGGAATACAAATGCGGGTATGTATATGCAGTCGCGGAGTTTTCCTGTAATTTATTACGAGATCAGTTTTATGAAGTTGCCAGTTTGCATTCTGTTCCGGCCAGTTTTCCTTTGTTCCTTCCCGGCCGGACTTTTCCGATGGAGGGGTTATTTGCAAGTGTGCAAATAAGTTTTGTGGAGGGGTTTTCTTGCATTTGTAGCTTCATCATCATGAGATTCCTTTTGAATCAATCCTAGCATTTATGAGATTGGATTTTGATAAGGTTTGATTAGAAAATGGTGTGACCATTTTTGTTGATGATTATAATTCATATTCTTTCCTTGCATTATTGCAATTTTACCCTCCACCATTTCCTTATGGGGCCGGCCACTTGAGGGGTGAGGAGAGAGAGGTTCATTTTATGTGTGGCATTTTCCTCATCTCATTTTCCTTGCTAAAAATTGAGAGCACCATTTTCCTCCATAGCTTTTTCTCTCTTTACCTCCATCAAAGGCAACTTCTACCCGCAAGAGACAAAATGATTCTACACCAATCTACAGCACCCCTTGGACGCGTCGGCTAGCCAACTTCGCGCCCGAGTTGCCTCGGTCCAGAGGTGGGAGCCCGTAAAAGAACCCGGCGATGTGGTGCCCGTTTCGACGAGGAGGCGACGACCGGAGATTCCGCGAGGAGATCGGAGTGGAGGCGAAGACCGAAGGACACGGATCGCTTGGTATAACTCTCTACCCATCTTGTATTTTTCTAGTAGTTAGGTTAATGGCTCGATCCGGGTTGATAGTGCGCGGTGGTGCCGGTTTGCAAGTTTCGCAAAGTTTTTCGTTTCCGCGTTTCCGGCGTCGGATCGACGGCCGGGGCGCCGCCGTGCACTTACATATAATTTGTGAACAAAAGAAAACAATACAATAAACATATATCACATATATGTTAGATGTATCAAAAGTGTGAAAAAGAAATACTTAAGTGAGCATATATATTAGTTAATGTAATTTAATATATCAAATATATAATTATACATCAAATTATTAAATCAACACTTGAATTAATAATCCGGCTATATCGGATATAACCGACTAATATAAAATATATCATTTCATCGAATCAACACTTGATCCGATGACCCGGCTATATCTCATATAACTGGCCGATATCACATATCGCGAGAATAGAATACGGTATCACATATGTGTATTAATCCTGGTCCCTCACATATCACATATGTGCACCTACTTCATTTCGCATGAACCAAGAAACCTCTGTGTAGGACTCTGAAGACTCGTCAATACGCCGGCAGTAGGTGATGATCATATCAAACACCCACAAGCCGCAAGCGGTCTGCCAAATGTAACGGCCACCAAGATATTGAGCGATCAGAAGATCAACAAGCAAGCCTGCTCATATTCCTGCGAATCCAATCAGTAATACTACCGTACAGTCCGGTCTCTTCGTCAGATATGTTGCATATCACAGCCTGGGGGTGGTATAACGTCAGACCCCAATAGCCTGATAAGTCATGCTGATGCAAGGTCCATAACGGTTCGAGAAACTACTGATAACACTTACCAATAGATCTCAGCAACCCTGGCCAGAGATTTCCTGTTATGGCTAATCGAGCATAGCGCAACATCAACTCCCAATACCGGGAGAGACGAATCCCCTCCTATCGCTCATTGCCTCCATGTGACTTGGGACTGTACCCAAAAACCACCTTTTTGCACTATCTCTTGACCGTGGTATGGTGGAAATCAAAGCACGGTGGGAATCACACAAGACTCTATGACGATCTCAAGTCGACAGACTAACCTGTACCAGTGTCACCAAAGAACTGCTATCTGACGATAGGTTTAATACTATCTAGGAGTTCTCAGCGAGTCCATCCAGTGTACCCAGTCTCCACTGAGCACCCATATACCATCTCTGATGTCAAACACCAATGGATATGGGATCATCCATCGCCCATCATATGGGTCGAGAAGCGTATACGCTAGTCTACTCTGGAGTATCGATGCCCTGTCTCGATACTCCCATGACTAGGAACTTTTGAAGGATTACTTACCGACTACCTCTACCCCACTAGTTTGATCTGCATCATAGTCCTAGTATTCAAGTACTCATCCTAAGGGTTTTATCAACATGTAATAGAGAGACAATAAGTGTACATGTTAAGATAAAGAGCAACCAGATAGCATACTATCATGTCGAGCAAGAAAGTCCTCCCTATATATGCCCAAGCGTCCACTACAATATACATCGTATGTACAGTAATGGCCTCTAGGGCATACACATAACTAACAATCTCCCACTTGCACTAAGGCCATTTGTTGTAGTATCTCATACTCAACGTCTTATAGAATTCTCTCTAGGGTAAGGCCTTTGTGAGTGGATCCGCCGTGTTTTCCTTCGTGTCTACTCTCCTGACCTTGATTCCTTAGAGATCAACCATCTCTCTGATCAGGTGATACTTGCCTCAGAATATGTCTGGAGCGCTGATGGGACCGGTGTTCCTAGGCTAAAGCCATAACTCCATTGTAATTACAATAACAGTTATTGGACGCTCAATGGTAGGAATCATGTTCATCTCATGAACAAGTAATGCCCAGACAGCCACTTCGGCAGCATCATTGTGTCACGATCCGAAATATTAGCTCACGACCGTCACTTAAATCACGCAACGTCTACAGGCGTAACGTAACCTAAGTAAGTTGAAGCCCAACAATCTAAACCACCAAAAGGAATAAGTGAAGAAACATTGTTAAAAACCTTCAGGAAACTCAAGTAAAAATCTTTAAACTTAAATTTACTTTCTTAAAAATTTCGGCAGCACCTTCTTTGTAAAAACTAGCCTCGAAACGGGTACAACATAGAAAATAAATAAAGCATCCCCAAACGGGAGAAAATCACGCCCAACGGCGGAAACAATCACCACAAGCATAAATAAGTATACGACGCCCAACGGCGAAGATCAATACAAAGGAAAATGAAAAGCAAGACATCAAACCCACCAAGCGAACATATAACCCATCGCTCTAAGTCTCGCAACCACAAATCTTTCTAAGTCTTTACTTATACAAATACTAGTTTCGGATTGATGGAGTTGACTAGATACAATAAGAATAATAATACAAGGGGGCACGATCCAACATGTACCACCTACCAAAGCAAATCGCCTGAATGCAAGCTGTGTGCCAGCGATGCCGCTACTGATCCATGCGGTCAATGTGCAAGAACTGTGACATGACGGGGGGAAGTTGCCAACTCGTGAGTAAAAAACATCATCAGGTAGAAATCAAATAAACAACGATTCCTAGGTCAACTATATCATAAAGGTAATACTACGATGTCTAGGGTGACCGTATCTGCATATATGCCAACAATAATCAATGCATGTATGCAAGTGGATATCATCCAAAAATATAATCAATGCATGTATGCAAGTGGATATCATCCAACAATATAATCAATGCATGTATGCATGTGGATCTCGTCCACTCGAAACATCATGAAAGCATGTGCATGTAAATATGTGAGGATATCAAAGAACGCGTGTCCATCGATGACACATCAAATCATGGAACCTGAGTGTCCAACACCGACACTCGAAACATCATGAAAGTATGTGCATGTAAATATATGAGGATATCAAAGAACGTGTGTCCATCAATGACACATCAAATCATGGAACCTGAGTTTCCAACACCGACACTCGAAACATCATGAAACCCGTGTCCAGCATCGATACGTAAATCCTCATATCTCAGGCACCGCATCCTCAGATTAGCCCTCAAATCTGTAAGTCTCATAGAACCTGAGTGTCCAACATCGACACTCGCAACATCATGAAACCATAGACTCCGTCTGTGGGATCGGCCCGCGGCTCCGGCAGTACGAATCGGTCTATCTCATCTCATAACACCGGTCGGTATCCTCCAGATATCCGCCGAGTCCAAATACTATCACCGGTAGGTAGTGCTCCCCTGCCAGGCTTACCGCCTAACAATACGAGTCTTCTTGCCCCGGGGTATCTCACCGGGTCCACCATATACCCGCGGACGGTGCCTACCACTCCTCGAATCAGGTTTCATATACCAATCTCAGAACCGAGAAAACACATGGTGGACGTCTCGAAATATCATATCAAGAGAAACTGGGTTTTTCAAACAATGTATAATTTCTTGAAATACCACGGTCCTCAAATCCATAAAATCATATGAAATCCATATCTCAATGCGTAAATCCATGAAATATAATATATGCAACATAAAATAGCAATATGAGCATATTAAGGGAAAACCGCTCTTTTAAATGAATCCAGTTTTAAAATATACCATGCGGTTCCCAATTCCTCCGAAATTAAGTGCAGCATCATATGAGATGTACATGTAACTATAGCAAGATATGTGTATCTACATGTAAGCAGGTATGTATGATGCATTTCATAAGTGCAATAGCACAATAATCAACGTCTCAATTTCAAATTACAATACAATACCACTTAGGTATATGTGCAGCTATAGCAGGGTATGTCATGCAACATAGCATAATGATGTAATCTTAGCAAGTATATCATAGCATGATGTTGCAATTCTATTGTGTGAGTGACATAGCAATTATCGATGATGAAAGTGTGTGAGCCGGCAATCTGTGTAAGTGTAACATACGCATCATCGATAATGGTGTACTAGCACAGGTACATATATAATGCAGTGAGAATATTATAAACGTAGTATAAGGTACATCGTACGCGAAATGCTATCAGGTATACGTATCTACAATATATCCAAGTCGGTGAAACTATCAATCGGCATCCAGCCTCACAACACCACGTACGGCATCCTCTAATCAAGGGTATATATCAATCAACAGGTAAAACTCATCGCGTACGGTAATCCATCGTACGGCGGACAATTAGGGATTCTATCAACCTATACAACAACAGGTGTACGAATCTAAGTCTCGTACGGCATATCACTCATTATGCACATCATTATCCATATATATACCTATCTCTCAGGTCACATCCGTGTCAATCTCATATCAGGGGACCGGCAAGGTATCAACTATTTCTTATCGACTTGCATCTATATAATGACATATCAACTAAGTCATCACATCTCATCGTATACTCTTTTCATCGCATCAATCTCTCACATCAAGTCATTTAACATATGCATTCTATCATATAAATCTTATGTCACGCTACTCTAAATCTCATACTTAATCTCGTGCAACTACATATCTATATATTGTGATTCACATTCACTTTTCGTATCCTTATAAATCAATTCGAGACATTATTTCTATCATATCATGTCCAAGAGTTATGTCCCGATAGCTTTTATCTCATATCTCGATATATACTCAATCATTAATATCACCTTTAACTATCTTTTTAACCATATCAATAGTTTTCAAACGTAGGTTTCTCCTACTGTATTCTATGTATATATTGGTTTCCATTCATAATTTGCGGGGGTGCTATACGCCATCCACCTGACTTCCCCCGTAGATATAAATCTACTCACCTGTGGAACTCCTTGTTCAGTCGTAGTCGATGTGCTCCGTCGTCTCGGAATCCACCCAAAGGTACCTATCGATCCATGTCCTTCGGTCTTCAATCTCAGTCCTTAGCATGTTGTGGCTGCCTCGACGAAGTTCGCTCTCCGGTCATGCTCGTCGAAGAGGACACACGTCGAGGATTCTTTATACGGGTTCCCGCTTATAAACCGAAGCAAATCGGGCATCCAGTTTGCTAGCCTAGATACCCAAGGTGAAGTAGAGATAGTGTGTGAATATTTTGTCTTAAAGAACTGTCATGACCCAAACTTTGGATGTGACCGGCACTTAGATTATATGATATCTAAAGATATCGACACAATCTGAGTAAGCCAAAAACCAAGATCAAAAACCCTTTTTGCGGAAATTTAGAAATTTTCAGTATTTAAGTAATAGGAATGAAGTAGCATACCGAAACGTTTCAAAAAAAGGAATGTAACAACTGTTGTTAAACTTTCGACAGTTCCTATCTTTTTAATTATTAATAGAAATCCAATTTAAGTTGTGTAATTAAATTGCATCTCTAGTTGGGAGCAAACAATGCCAACAGCTGAAATCAATACGCAATAATAGTACAACACTCAAGGTAAAGAATTTTATGCAAGATTTAATACAACATAAGTTAACATAACTAACGATATCACTCGATCTAAATAATATACAACATGTTTTGTTCTAAGTCAATATACATGGTCTGATGGAGTAATACTAGATCCAAAATATACATATCCAAAATATACATATCTACATATGTAACCCACCTAGCAAAAAGAGCAGTAAAAGCTGACAAATGGATCTGCACTGCTGCTATGCGTCCACACGACTCCTGCAAGGAACTATGGCACAACGGGGGTGAGTTGCCAACTAAGTGAATAAAACTAACATATATCGGCTGATAATGTAAGTATGATGAACTAGAGCTAATATAAAAAATGATGAATATAATGCATGATAATATGTGGAAACATGACCATATACTACTAAGTATATAAATAAAACTGAAATCTCATCTATTATTTCCAAATAAGGTCCATCCTTTTTCCCTGTCCAATATCGACACAAATCTTCTGTTTTCATAGGGCATCGTTCCTCGAACGATCCTGTCATCCAATAACATCGGTCGGTATCACCTAGATATCTGCCGTGTTCATAACTGTCTCCGGTATCGAGTATCCTCGCTAGACTCCCCGCCTCAAATGCGGCTTTCCTACCCCTCGGTCTCGACCGGGTCCACCATGAATCCGACTGTATAGCTCCTCCATTCAGTCTGGATAACATGAAAATCCACGACCGTATAGCTCCCCCACTCGGTCCGGAATAAAACCAAATCATAAAAACAACATCTCATGGTGGACATCTCATATCAACATGAAAATCACCGAATCTACTCAATAGTATATAAAAATTCAAATTCATAAATCCTCAATAATCCAATGCATCTTATATCGAAATACTAACACTTGAATATGAAATATGATATCATTTATGCAAAGTAATTACCATTTTTGATGCTAAAGGTATAGTAGGAATCGTATTTAACATAACAAATACTAAGTGTGTAGGTGATATGTTAATATCGACGAGGTGTAGTGTAACATGTAGGTACGTGCATGTGCAGCATGACTCGTCGATAATTATGCAGTGTTCTAACAATTATTAACATGACGATGTATATATATATATATATGAATGCATATGATCAACATTTATATGCAAAGGCATTTTTATTTAAACTTAACTACGGGCGTATCACGCCATCCATACAAAATTCCTCGGTAGATGTTTAGTCTACTCACCGAAATATGTCGTATACTACTCAGAAATCACCAATCCCTTTCCTTTCCTTGCGGCTTCCAAAGTTCCCGTACTCGAATCTAATATCGACATTAACTTGTATAAGAAACGGCTAAACTCCGTTATAGCGAAAACATAAAAATACCTGTTTTACGTATTAGCCATACTAAGTATGACTATTGAAACTATCTAACACTTATACTAACTGGATTTTAACCAATCGCTGTACGTAACAGAAAACTGAAAACGCGTTACGAAACACCCGTGTCGTATTTTAGAATTTTGATCTCTTTTCAGATATTAGCTTCCAGATTTCCCATACTGAAAATTTAACTTAAATAAACAATACCAAACAAATTAACCCACATATATAGACCTACCCTAAAAACCACAGAACCCAACTCCCCAAAAAATCCGACGAGATCGGATTTTTCCTTCTTGTCGTCGGCCAAAATCCGAGCAATGGGGTTCGTTTTCCTATGGTTTATTCTAGATCCAGTTTATAAGATGGTGTAATTGTTTGGTTAGGTTTATTTTCATCTAAATTATAGCAGATTCCAGACAGAGCCTAAACTTGTAAAAATACGATATTTACCGATATTCGATCTCTAAACTAAAACAGTTACAGAACTAAAATCCTACAGTGTTTAAAGATTATACCTACAGAGGATTGCTGGAAGATCTTCCTTCAAGATGCACAAGCTCTTAGTTCTTAGATTGAGGGTGAGGAAAATCCTTAAAACTTAGCTCTTCTCTTCACTTCTCTTTTCTTTAATTTTCTTTGTTGTTCTAAGTTTTCTCTTTGCTTTTCTTTTCTATGTTCTGATCAAATTTTGGTTTTCTATGAACTGAACAAGTGTGTAAAAGATAAGAGGAGTGAGCTATGAGATATAGGAGGAGGTGTCACCACAAAGAAGATGGTAGTTTCATGCAAGTAGGTGGTGTAGCAAGGAAAATGGTGGGGTTTTCATGCAAAGGGTGAGGTGTGTGCATAAGGTGTATATGCAAGAAGGAGGTGTCTTCATGGTGTTATGATACACCAAGGGTTTAAATTAACCTTAACCAATTCCTACCCCTTTTTGCATAACAACCCTTAAACAATTCTAATTTGCATAAAGAACTAACCTTTTTCACATAACCCCTCATACTATATCATATTACACATGAAGCTAAACTTTTCACTAAAACCCTTGAAATTCCTTAATGTTATATACTTAAAATTTCAATTTAATTAGTTTCACACTACTTATGAAAGTGTCCTATTTTGTTTCACTAACTTTTTCAATTAACATTTTATTATTTAATTAATTTATTTATTTATTATCTAAAATTTTCAAAATGTTACAAGAACCCAAGGATTTGGGTGGAGGTAAATGAAACTGCCAAGGATGTGAGGATAGAATTTTTGGCTTGGAAAAATGCTTGCTGGAACTTTTCTTTGGCTCGGCCATAAGAAGAGAATGGTGCAAGTGTTCTTTGAGGATTTATCAATGTAGTGGTGAGGAGGTGAGTGTAGTGGTGAGGATAACAAAATGCAAGTGGTGAGTGTAAGATAACAAGGAACAAAAGCAATTAAAGAACCAATGACTCACCAATGTTGCCCATCCTTCACAATCTTGCCCATGCCCATTAAATGGTTCACTGCCCAATAATGCCAGCACATGAAGAATGCTCACGAAATTTCCACCAAAGGAAATGGGCCAAAAAAATCAAAGAAGGAATTTGGCCAAAAATCAAAGCTCACAAATTTCCATTAATTATATTTTAAATGAATAAATCATTTTAATTTCCAAATTATTTCACAAATATTGGTATATATTTATACCATTTTTCGACAACCCCAATTTCGCAAATCGGTAGTTTCGCGAAATATATTATTTTAATATTAAATTCAAAAAATATATTTTATATTTTCTGAAATGTTACAAACTTCCCACCTTAAATAAATTCGGTCCCCGAATTTAAATTTAAACCCCCAAATACTAAACCATTTCAATAATGTCACGACCCGAAATATTAGCTCGTGACCGGCACTTGAATCACGCGACGTCTAAAGGCGTAACGTAACTCAAGTAAGCCGAAACCTAAAAATCTAAACCTTTTTAAGAAAATAAAAGAGGTGAAGTTTTGAAATAAAGGTATAATGAAATCAAGTTTTCTTAAATGCATATGAAAGGAACATGAAAAATTGTCACGACCCGAAATTGGCCCGTGACGGCCCTAGTACTACGCAACGCCCTAAGACGTAACGCAGTAAAAAAAAGCCAAAACCCAGAAATCTAAACCATAAAAATACGGAAAAGATAATATAAGTTTTTGAAACATTTGAAATCGCAACCCAAATTCTTTAAAAGTTCTACTTTCTTTCTTTAAATTTTTGGCAACACCCCTTTTTTGTAAAAACTAGCCAAGATGAATACAATACAAATATACGGCGCCGTAGCGAAGAAATAAAGACAATAGAGAGAAAGCTGTATATAGAAGACAACAAATCCACAAATAATACACAATATCGTCCTCACCAAGTCTCTAAGTCAACAACATAATAGTAGATGGAGAGTACAAGATACAACGAATGTACAATATGAAATACAGATAATCATCTAACCCACCTAAGCAAAATAGTACTGTGAGCTGATGCGGTATCTGTAGCAAAAGATGATAGATGGATACTGAATAGCCTGCCTCGACTACTCTGGGGAACAACCTGAAACACCTGTGGCACAACGGGGGTGAGTTGCCAACTCGTGAATAGTAGATAACATATGCAGGTAATCGCAGGAATGTACGTACAGCATGAATCTAAGATATGCGATTACAGTAATAACATGTCATGTGAATGCAGAATAATGGAAAGTACAATAGCAGGTACAATCAATATGTGAAGCAATAATGACATGATAATAGTATGCAATAACTATGCAATAGGGCTATGAGAAAGTAGATATGCAGCAATCATAAGGGTACACTAACAGGTACTACCAATATATGGAACTGTGCATAAAAATAGGTAAGTGTGAGGTATGGGGTGAAATATGTCATTTCCACGGAAACCTGATATCGTGGCAGGATCACAATCCATCAAGACACATCAAATCCCAAATCCTCAAATCAGCCCCCAAGTCGGGCTCTCATATCATATAAGTCTCACATCTCCTCAATGTACAATATCGAATAGATCTTCTATATCCCAAATATACAAATCAGCAATCTCTTTCATATCCAATATCCAATCTCAATGAATCACCTATATCACAAGTCGAATCTCAAATAATTTCTAACATCCTAAATATATATATATATATATATATTTGCAGAAATAAATATGATGGGGGCAATACACATATATTAGCGTCCCATTCCACTAATATTGGTGTAAGGGTATATATAACAACGGCTAAATCCCCTGTTATATATACAAAGGTGTTAAAGAAATATCATGAAAACCATGTGCCAAGTATCGACACAGAAATCCTGATCACGTATCATACGCTATTCCGAAAGCATGAGTGCCTAGCTCTGACCCTCTCCTTTCGACGTATGCATACGTACATGACTCCCAGCGGTGTCTCCGTGATCCCCCGCCGAGTCATGGATACTGTCACCGGTAGGTACTCGCCCGCCTCCAGGCTCAATCGGCAAAGTCCATCGATCTTCTTGCCGAGGGGAACCATACCGGGCCCAACCATGTACCCTCATACGGCAACCACACCTCGTATGGAGTATATAATCAGAACCGATAAATCTCATGGTGGCTGCACAAATATCATATCAAGGAAACCGGGTTTTTCAATGTATGCATAATTTCATGAACTCCCGCGGTTCCCAAATCCAGAAATCATCATGTGAAATCCAAATAACAATGCGCAAATCCAGGAATAAATATATGCGATATATCTGAAATGCGAGCATATAAATGAGAATATGTAGCTGAAACCAGATGTATGCGAAACCAATAAGGTACAGCTAAGTAACATCAGTAAAGGTAAATGCGTATTTGCAACTGAATATGTGTGTAACATACCGGTGTAGCAATGTATAGGTATCTACCTATAAGAACTGATATCGTATACCCCCCTGGGTATAAGTAAAATATGTAGGATATCCCCCCGGTATAAGTAAAATATGTGCAAGGTATACCTGTAGCTGTATCGCAAGGTGCATATGCACCTATCACTAAGGTATGATACACTATAGGTATACCGATAAGCTAGATGTCATGTGTGATAAGCAGTAGTATATATAATGGTTAGTGTGTGACATGGCAATTATTGACGGTGTGTGTGTAGCATACAATCAGTGCTCGTGCAACATGAACCGTCAATAATATGTGCAGTGTCCTACGGCTGCTAGTCACAGTACAACTATATCAAGGAAATAAGATAAAGGCGCAATTCTAATAATGACGTAGAATATGCGACAAGTATTAGAATCCTAGCCCAGACGCATAACGCCATGCGGGCGATTCTCCTGTAGATTTTAAATCTACTCACCTACGCTCCACGCTAGGTGAATCCTACCATCTTCTCCCCATGTTGTAGTGTCCGTAGTCCCTGCCTGCAAACCTGCAAATAAGACACGAAAATCATTTATAAGCCAAATATTCCGCGAAACGCGATATCGAGCCAAAACGAGAAGCTCGCGTCGCGAACTAAACGCGCGTGTGCACGATACGCTAAAACGTGTGTATACGCGTCTAGAACTACCGCGACACGCCGCGATACGCTGGATCACAGAACCCACTCACGTATCGCGCGTATCGCGCAAACAAACGGACATGCAAAACGATATATTGCCCCAGATTTTCCTACAGGTCAAATATTACAAAATTAGACATGCCAAAACACTACACATAGCAGTAGACTACCCCACACAAAACCCCAATACCCCAGTCCCCTACCTGGCCGCAAATTGCGGCCAGAACTAATAAACCGGCGGCCCAAAGTGGGAAAGGGTGGCTCGTGTTCTGGGTGTGGTATCTAGACCTAGTGAGCATGCCCCAGTTTTCTCAATTTTGTTTTGAAGGCCTCGGGTCAAAAGCAGATCACAGAAAGCTAATATATCGCATAAAAACGACAATTTTCACTAAAAAGGAAACCCTATGGTATTTTAGTGTAATCTGGGTTAATTCTCAGTTAATGTGACCTTAATAACACTAAAATAGGTAGGGTTAACCAACACAATCACCACATAATCAAAGTTTCACATAAATCACCACAACTAGCACAAAACTAGCTAATTAACACAAACCGACGCTAAACTAACACAAAAGCTAGGAAAACTAGGAAAAGAGCTCAGAATTGTACCCTAAGGAACCCAAGGAAGCAAGAGAAGAAGTGTATGGAGGAGGAAGAGCTTCTGGGGTGCTGTTGGTGTTGTCTCGAGCTGCTGCTACTAGCTGTGGCTGTTGCTAATGAGGCTGCTGCTACTGCTGTTGTCTGCTGTTGCTGCTTCAGTTGTTGTTGTTGTTTTAGCTGCTGCTGATGATGTGTGTGTGTGTGTGAATGTGAGTGGGAGTGAAGTGAGAAGGGAAAATTGAGAGGTAAAGAATGATGACATAAGAGGTCAACCCCTCTTCCTCTCTCTCTTCATTTAATGAAGCATGGTAAAGCCATCATGCCCCATTCTCACTCTCTCTCTCTCTCTCTCACCAAGGTCAACACAAGAACAATCATTTTAAATTTAAAACCCCATTTAAATCCATTTTTCTTTTAAAAACAACCATATTCAAATAAAAACCCAAAAGCACCTAATACAATATTAAACTAGATTAGGGAATGGTTAGTTCACCATGTTGCTAATCATGGTTAAACCCCCAAAACAACCCTAGTTATCATGCACAAGTGTGTGCAAGCCTAGGAAAATTCTAATAAAATACTCAATAAATAGGATAAAATATTTGAAAACCAATTTGCTAAACTTTTTATTAAAAACCATATATTAAAATATAATTAGCTACAAAACACATTCTAAGATGTTACAAAAATGCAAGTGGAATTTATTCGTTTGAAAACATGTTTTGTCTTTAAAAATTTGGGCAGCACCTCCTTTGTATATTTTGATCCAAAACCACAAATACAAGATAATAATAAGGGCATCCCCAAGCGGGAGCTAGCTCTTCGCCAAACGGCGGATACACAACCATGCAAGTAATAAAACAAGTATACGATGCCCAACGACGAAGTTCACCACAAAGGAAAAAGAAATAAGCAAGACATCAAAACCACAAGTAGCGGAATACCCCTCGCTCTAAGTCTCGCAACCACAGTCCCACTAAGTCTCATTACTTATACAAATACTAGTTTGATTGATAGAGTTGACTAGATACAATAAGAAATATAAATACAAGAGTGGGTATGATACAAATGTCCCACCTACCAATGCAAAACACCCGAAAGCAACTGTGTGCCAGCGAAACCGCTACTGATCCATGCGGTCAACCTGCAAGAACTGTGGCACAACGGGGGTGAGTTGCCAACTCGTGAGTAGAAAAACATCAACAAGTAAAAATCGAATAAACAACGACTCCTAGGTCAACTATATCATAAAGGTAATACTATGATATTTAGGGTGACCGTATCTGTATGTGTGCCAACAATGAAATCAACACCTATATGTATGCGGATATCATCCAATCATATGATCAATGTCTGTATGCATGCGGATCTCGTCCAACCATATCCTCCATGTATGTATCATAAAAGCAAATGCATGAAAATATGAGGATATAAATCAACGTGTGTCCCTCGCGATACATCAAAATCACGGAACCTGAGTGCCTAGCATCGACACTCGAAAACATCATGAAAACCGTGCCCAGCATCGGCACGTAAATCCTCATATCTCTTAGGCTCCGTCGGTCCGGATCGGCCCTCGGGCTCCGTCAGTCCGGATTGGCTCGTCTCATCTCTCGACTCCGGTCGGTATCCTCCGGATATCCGCCGAGCCTAAATATTATCACCGGTAGGTAGTGGTCCCTCTGCCAGGCTCACCGTCTACTGCACAGCAGATCCGTTCTCGTCCCGGGGTACCATACCGGGTCCACCATGTACCCGCAATCGGCCTCATCCTGCTCCTCGAATCGGGTATCACTGTCACACGTCTCAGAACCGAGAAAACGCATGGTGGACGCACTGAAATATCATATCAAGAGAAACCGGGTTTTTAAAACAATACATACTTTCTTTTTAAAATGACCACGGTTCTCAAATCCAGAAATCTCATGAAAATGGCATATTTCAATGCGTATAATCGTAAAGCATGATGTATGCGACATATAACAGAAATGTAAGCATATCCGTATATCATGCAACATGGAACAATAATATGCACATATCGAGGGAAAACCGCTCTTTTAAATGAATCTAGTTTTAAAATATGTCCTGCGGTTCTCAAATTCTCCAAAGTCAAATGCAACATCGTATAAAGGTGCATATGTAACTATAGCAAGTAAATATGCAAGGAGTCATATCATGATGTAGCAATCCTACTGTGTAGTGGCATGGTAATTATCGATGATGAAGTGTGTGAGCCGGAAAATCTGTGTACGTGTAACATACGCATCATCGATAATGGTGTAAGTTTACTAGCACAGGTATAAGCAATGCAATGAGAATAACATGAATGCAGCATAAGGTAAAACATATGCAAATGCTGACAGGTATACGTATCTATCCTATGTCTGAGTCGGTGAATCTATTAATCGGCATCTAGCCTCACAGCATCACGTACGGTATAATCGATCGTACGGTATCCTCTAGTCAAGGGTATGGGTCAATCATCAAGTCAAACTCATCACGTACGGAAAATTATCGTACGGCGGCATAATACCCAAAGGGATCCTATCAACCTTTACGACAATGAGGGTACGAACCTAACATCCCATACGACATATCAATCAAGATTCACACATTATAATTATCTATATACCTATGTCCCATGTCACATCCATAACAATCTCATATCAGGGGACCGGCGAAGGTCTCAATCATCTCACATCCGTATACCAACGTATCATCAATCATCATATTACATCATCTTATCTTTTCATCGCATTTATCTCCCATATCAAGTCAATTTTACCAATGCATTCTACCTCTACTCTAAGCATACGTATCTAATCTAACATACACACCCGAACCATACAATCAGTTTTCAAAGGGGCGAATCGTAGTTTTGAAAGTAGGGGCTACGGTGTTTACAAGAAAAATGTATCATTTAAAAATCCGTAACTCCCCTTAAGGTATTTGTTTAAAAGATGCATACGATTCTTCATTTTAAAATAGGTATGGTTCGAATAACACACCTACGTCGGCTATCTAGTCCTATAGTATCCAATACGGCAATATCGCTAAACATCATCCTCGAATCTCGTCATCATATATCAATCATATCATATCGCTTCTAACTATCCTATAGTTTCAAATTACCATTTAACTCTATCTATAATTTCCTATTATAGGTTCCCTTAACCATATTCTATATATAAATCAGTTTCCATCAAAGTTTGCGGGGGTGCTATACGCCATCCACCCGACTTCCCCCGTAGATGTAAATCTACTCACCTTGATCCTCGCTTGCTGATGCCGATGTCGCCACGCACTTGCTTGTCGTCTCGAAGTCCTCATGAGGGTACCTACATATAATAAAGTATCGTATCGCATTAAAATCCAATTCAAAACAAAAACGACACGCGAATCTCACATAGGTCAAAACCTATGGTCTACATCTCCCAATTCAACCAAATAACCCTCGATATAGACGTACAAACGTCAAGTGATCGATATCATCAAAAATATCAAAACTTAAATTCATAAACATCACGAAACATACGGCAGAAACCAAGAAAACATGCTCCAGATTTTAGTTCAGGTCAAAACTAAGTGCACAAACAGTACTGGGTTGATGTATAGGGTGTAAATGACCTACAGAAACAACCTGGGCACCTAATTCTACAAAGTGGCCAGCCCCTACCCCCTAAAATCCGGCCAGCTTGGTTCTGCAGGGGAATTGGGGGCTCGTTTTGTTAGGGTAGCCTCGTGGTGTCTTAATTTGGTCCCTGGTATTGTCTGGTTGTCTCAGAATTCCCCCGGGTCATCCCAGATTCCCTGCACCCACTATATCGTCACAAAACCGACAAGAAAGTTTCCAAATTCCGTATTTTGGATTAAGTTACTGGTTTGGTCCAGGTTTCACTCTTTAAGGGGGTTTAGGGTCACCAATAAGGCTCATTAGCACAACCACCACTCAAGAAAACCCTAACCCTTTCTAAGAATTTTCAAAGTTCACTAAACCGCATCAAAACACTTTTAAACTTGAATAGGTGATAAAGTAATTTAAATACAATCCTAATGGTGCAGAAATTACCTCATTTGGCAACTCAAGAATTTTCTTGAGTTGCCCCAAGTCTTCAAAATCAGATTTTGCTTGGTCCAAAATGTTTGTGAGAAGCTTGTGCATGTTTTTTGTGAAGAGGGGATGATGTTTTTGTGTGTTTTTCATGGTGTTTTGAGGGTTGTAGTGGAGGAGGGAGATGGGGCAGCAGCCATGAGAGGAGGGAGAGGAGAGATGATGAAGATGATGAATGATTGCAATGGCCCTTGGTCAAAATTAACCCCTCACCCACTCCCACTCTCTCTCATGCCCATCCCTCCATATCTTATTCATTTCTTTTTTTTCTTTTCTTTTTGCAATAGGAAACCCAAAATAAATAACCATACACACAAGAATCATGTAGGAAAAATGTAACAAGTGTGAAAATGATATGGTGCATGTCATGTGCACAAAAACTGGATTAATGCAAAATTAGCGATATTTAATCGCGATTTGCATTAAAAGTGAATATAATTAATCATGAAAGTTTGTAATTTGCATAAATCACATAAAACACCCTCATTTCAGTAATTTTTATAATTTTCCAAATTTTTCCCAATTTATCGGTATTTAATTATACTGCCTCATTAAAATATTCAATATATTTATTATTTAATTATAAAAATTCCCAAAAATAATATTTTATTTTTCTGAAATTTTACAATCTTCCCCCCTTAAAGAAATTCGGTCCCCGAATTTAAATTTAAAACTCCTCAATTCCTAAAACATTTCAGTACAAGATCATGTCGTCGGGGCTCCGAAACCACGGAAGATATAAAAACACTACAGCGTATCGCGTACGCCTGAAAAACGAGTACCAAACTCAAAATCGAACTCCGTCAAGCGTCACGCAAATCATCGGATTCGCACGCATATCATCGGAGTTACAAGGGAGATACAGACCTCAAAATCCAATACCAAAACCCAATATACACTAGTCAAATACTATAATATGTATATAGTACGCATCCTTGAAAAAAATCTCCAAAAACGGAATAGACACATGCAAAAACCTTTTCTGAATTTCCGTGTGATGCGTAACTCACGGCATAAGTGATGGACGCTCATTTATAAAGTAATAAATATACGTTCATATAAGTTTTGCTCAAATATACGTCCCGTCCTTTTTGAAATATTCCAACAAGGTTTTCCTTTATAAATGTTCGTGTCGCTCATGAACACGTAAGAAATAGCGAGACTATAGCTCCTTTTTGAAAACCTCTTGGCAACTTTTTAATGCATGCAAAATACTCAGGTACTGTCCTCAGATCAGTCATGTTTGGCTACTACACAATATAGTGCCCAATACGAATACAAAGTGCTCAAAAGCAAAATCAGCCTCAAAAGGCGTATCCAACAATCACGTGCGTCCGGTGCGCACGGAAATCAAATCCAAACACGGGTGCCATGATATGCACAAAGCAAAACTAAGTGCAACGGGTGTGCACAAAAGCATCCGTCCAGTGCAACGGGTGTGCACGACAACAACATCTGGTGCATCTATTGTGCACGAAAACAACATCTGGTGCATCAAATGCACGAAAATGCATCAATAACTCAAATGCGTATAAAAAGCAACACCGAGTGTGCCAAGGTGCATAAAACCATAAACGTGTGCAACTGGGTGCACAAAACACGTATCAATGCACTGCAAGCACATGTAAGCTATACCGAGTGCAAAAATCAAATCATCCGTATGAAATCCACGAAATCTTAAACACATGCTACGAAGGTACAAAATCGACATCAAATGCAATAGATATGCACAATCGCAAACCAACACAACGGTGTATAAAATATATAAATCAAGTGTGATAACTATGCGCAAAATGTAAATACCCAGTAGGTGCAGCCATGGTGCACAAAAACCATATCACGAAACTCGATCATCAAAACTCAATCCAAGCGATATAAGCGTAATACTCAGATCACAAACACAAATTGCAATAAATGACATTGAGGTACACCTCTTACAATGTCGAAGAAAGTGTCGGCGCGCCCAAAACTGGCAGAGCATGAACATCTGCTTGCCTCCTGCTCACAGTCTGGCGTCTTCTGTCTCTGGGTCCTCATTTTCTCTGTGGATTACCAATCTCGCAATCTATCGGCTCTTCGGCCCGGTCCGATGTGCTAACGGAAACGATTCCGCTCTGGCACTCCTCTGGTCATCTCTCAGTCGATTATCACGACCACTCGTAAAGCAGCACGTCTCTGGCGTCGGCCTCTGAATACACGTCACACATCTAATCCTAAGTGCAAATCTCATCGCAGCGGTGTCCTGGAATGAACCTGCTCAGGGTCTCTTCCAATCTCGCCTATGCCAAACTATAGGAGGCTGGTACTCTTGCACAATCCTTTCTCGTTTTCTGGACATCTGCGTTCTCAGCACAACATCTCCTCGGGAACTGGTCGTATTTCAATGCCTATGTACCCATATCTGATCTCTAATCTCGACGAGGAGTAAAAACAGCTCGTCAGCATCTCACACGAACCTCTGGTTCCACTCGTCTGTATTATCGTCCGCTTCAACATCACGCCATGCTATCTTCTTACTGCTATGTCTTCGGCTACAGTCAATCCGGAGTCTCTCACTCGGACTCGAAATCATGAACTCGGTATCTTCATCACTCTGTAGAAGATCTCTAGCCGAACATGTCCTCGGGAACTCGTCCCAGCCATCGGAGGAATACTCCATACTCGTCCGTTCTTGATCAACTCACTACGCATCTGGGTGAGGTCCTCTATCTGAAGCGGGTCAGCTTACTGGTCTCCTATCACAGGATATCTGGACGACGTTAAACTTTTCGATCGAGTCATCAAAGTCCCATAATTTCCCGAAAGCTCAACACCTGAGCACAGTCTACTAATATATGGTACATACCACGATACCTCTAGACCAGCCGTAGAAGGGTAAACCCAAACCTCACTGATGGCACCGCTAAACTGCCGCAAACCCTAAGGTTCAAAAGTGGTTCCATGGTCATCATGTCGAGTTAGGGTTTCATTCTTCTAGAGGGTCCACAGAATTACTTGCATGTTCCTCTGAATACCTTAAACTTGGAAAAATGGGTTTCTGACATTCGTTCGAACTTTTTAACTTCGCCAAGATGACATGTGGACACCTTTCGTCCGCATGCTAAACAATGCTTCAATCCTCAAAGATAGACGATACATCCACGGTCGTCTCTGGATTGGTCTACTCTAAACCTGAGTAAGACTCTCCATACTGGAAATCTTCAACTCAACTGGGCCTGTGTCGGCGCATCAATCTGATGAATCACCATCGTCTCTCAACTCGGGATAGACTAGCTATCATCTGTCGTATCTCTGCCTGAAAGCTCCAGCGATTTCAGCTCGTAAAGTCTGGAGGCGACATCCTATCAATCTCAGTAACAGCTGGGTCATCCGTCTGCACGGTAGACGACATCACGATCTCGGAGGTATGTTGTACATCAACAGTCCTCTCACAACAGGCAGCTCTAACAATGGCCCGATCATCTGGTGCAAAACCAAACACTCGCCTCAACAAGAGGTCACAACACAACACATATCGAGATGTTCCCATGTCAACAAAAACACAATGGTCAGCCCTCGTACCAAACGAGCTCGCCCTGACCGCAACACTAGCAGCAGCTCGACCTGCGCTCAAACCATAATGACAGGAACCTCAATCGAGTATCGAAGAAAACAGATCAAAGGCATGAAAGGAAATGACAGATCCAGAATGGATACATGATCATAAGAAGGAACAACATCAATGAGAGTATCATCATGGAAACGAATAGAATCAAGGATCTCAAATGGATGTATAATCATGGGTACGAAGATAATCACAGATCTCAAAATATGTACATCCTAAGGTTTTTTAAGTAGAGTATCGTATCGTAAATATGCCGCGGAACATATGTACGGTACGTCACTCTACCCAAGCTACCTACTCCATCAATCAGGGTCAACCTATAAAACGAAAGTTCGGGTCTAATACCCCATGTTCAAGTCTAAATTCCGTAAGGTCAAGCCTAGGTTCCGAAATAAAATACGCCGCAGACTCCACATAGTCAAACCCATACTCGAACAAAAGTTAAACCTAGCGCTCTGATACCAACTTCAAAACCAATTCAATTCAAAACCAAAACGACACACGAATCTCACATAGGTCAAAACCTATGGTCTACATCTCGCAATTCAACCAAATAACCCTCGATATAGACGTACAAAAGTCAAGTGATCGATATCATCAAAAATATCAAAACTTAAATTCATAAACATCACGAAACATACGGCAGAAACCAAGAAAACATGCTCCAGATTTTAGTTCAGGTCAAAACTAAGTGCACAAACAGTACTGGGTTGATGTATAGGGTTTAAATGACCTACAGAAACAACCTGGGCACCTAATTCTACAAAGTGGCCGGCCCCTATCCCGTAAAATCCGGCCAGCTCGGTTCTGCAGGGGAATTGGGGTCTCGTTTTGTTAGGGTAGCCTCGTGGTGTCTTAATTTGGTCCCTGGTATTATTTGGTTGTCTCAGAATTCCCCCGGGTCATCCCAGATTCCCTGCACCCACTATATCGTCACAAAACCGACACGAAAGTTTCCAAATTCCATCTTTTGGGTTAAGTTACTAGTTTGGTCCAGGTTTCACTCTTTAAGGGGGTTTAGGGTCACCAATAAGGCTCATTAGCACAACCACCACTCAAGAAAACCCTAACCCTTTCTATAAATTTTCAAAGTTCACTAAACCGCAACAAAACACTTCTAAACTTGAATAGGTGATAAATTAATTTAAATACAATCCTAATGGTGCAGAAATTACCTCATTTGGCAACTCAAGAATTTTCTTGAGTTGCCCCAAGTCTTCAAAATCAGATTTTGCTTGGTCCAAAGTGTTTGTGAGAAGCTTGTACATGTTTTTTGTGAAGAGGGAATGATGTTTTTATGTGTTTTTCATGGTGTTTTGAGGGTTGTAGTGGAGGAGGAAGATGGGGCAGCAGCCATGAGAGGAGGGAGAGGAGAGATGATGAAAATGATGAATGATTGCAATGGCCCTTGGTCAAAGTTAACCCCTCACCCACTCCCACTCTCTCTCATGCCCATCCCTCAATATCTTATTCATTTCTTTTGTTTTCTTTTCTTTTTGCAATAGGAAACCCAAAACAAATAACCATACACACAAGAATCATGTAGGAAAAATGTAACAAGTGTGAAAATGATATGGTGCATGTCATGTGCACAAAAACCGGATTAATGCAAAATTAGCGATATTTAATCGCGATTAGCATTAAAAGTGAATATAATTAATCATGAAAGTTTGTAATTTGCATAAATCATATAAAACACCCTCATTTTAGTAATTTCTATAATTTTCTAAATTTTTCCCAATTTATCGGTATTTAATTATACCTCCTCATTAAAATATTCAATATATTTATTATTTAATTATAAAATTCCCAAAAATAATATTTTATTTTTCTGAAATGTTACAATTAATCATCTCTATCACGGGGCTCTGAAATCACGGAAGATACAGAAACACCACAGCGCATAATGTGCGCCTGAAAACGAGTACAAAAATCAAAATTGAACTCCGTCAAGCATCACGCAAATCATCAGATTTGCATGCAAATTATCGGAGTAACAATGGAGATACAAATATCGAGATCCACTACCGAAATCCCATATGCACTAATCAAATACTATAATACATATATAGTACGCATCCTTGAAAAAGCTCTTAAAACTGAATAAACCATATGCAAAATCTTTCCTGAATCGCCGTGTGATACGTAACTCACGGCACAAGTGACGGACGCTCATTTAAGAAGTAATAAATGTATGTTCATACATGTTTTGCCAAAATATACGTTCCGACCCTTTTTTTAAAATATCCCAAAAGGTTTTCCTTTGTAAACGTTCGTGTCGCTCGCGGACACGTAAGAAATAGCGAGACTATAGCTCTTTTTTGAAAACCTATTAGTAAACTTTTTATGCATGCAAAGTACTCAGGTGCTGTCCTCTGATCAGTCATGTTCGGCTACTACATAATACAGTGCCCATCATGAAAACAAAGTACTCAAGAGCAAAATCAGCCTCGAAAGGCGTATCCAACAATCACGTGCGCATGGTGCGCACGGAAAACCAAATCCAATACAAGTGCTATGAATGTGCACAAAACCAAACTAAGTGCAACAGGTGTGCACGATAACATCTGTCCAGTGCAACGAGTATGCACGACAACAACATCTGTCCAGTGCAACTAGCATGCATAAAAGAAAAATCCCAATCGAGTGCATCAGGTGTGCACAAAATCATATCTCATATCATGCGCCCAACGTGCGCGAAAATCCAAATCATGTGCATCTGTCATGCACGAGTAAAATCTAAGTCAAGTGCACCCAACATGCACGAATAAAATCTCAATCAAGTGCATCCGTCAAGCACGAATAAAAATTTCCATCAGGTGCACCCGGTGTGCACAAAATCTCACATCCTGCATCCAACATGCGCAAAATCAAAATCAAGTGTGTCCGGTCCGTATAAAATATCTAGTGCACTAGTGTGTACGATAACGAACGTCAAGTGCAAACGCGCACAAAACATAAATCTGGTGAAACAAATGTACAAAAATACAAATCCGGTGTATCAAATGCACGAAATACCAAATCCAGTGCAACAAATGCATGGGAACTCATCAATAACTCAAATGCGTATAAAAGCAACACCGAGTGTACCAAGGTGTATAAAATCATAAACGTGTGCAACTGCGTGTATAAAACACGTATCAATGCACTGCAAAGCATATGTGAGCTATACCGAGTGCATACATCAAACCGAGTGCATACCATATGCACAAAATCAAATCAACCTTTTGAAATCCACGAAATCATAAATACGTGCAGCCAAGGCACAAAACCGATATCAAGTGCAATAAATATGCACAAATCATAAACCAACACAAGGTGTGTAAAACGTATATCAAGTGCAATAACTATGCACAAAATGTAAATACCCAGTAGGTGCAGCCATGGTGCATGAAAACAAATTCATGAAACTCAATCATCAAAACTCAAATCCAAACGATATAAGCGTGTCGGATCACAACGCAAATCGCAACAAATAATATTGAGGTACACTTCCTACAATGTTGAAAAATGCCAGTGCGCCCAAAACTGCCAGAGCAAGAACATTCGCTTGCCTCCTGCTCACGATCTGGTGTCCTCTGTCTCTGGGTACTCATTTCTTTGCGGATTACCAATCTCGCAATACATCAGCCCGGTCGGGTGTGCTAACGGAAACGATTCCGCTCTGGCGCTCTTCTAGTCATCTCTCGGCCAATTAGCATGGCCACTCGTAAAGCAGCACGTCACAGACGTTGGCCTCTGGCCCTCTGAATACACGTGACACAACTGATCCTCGGTGCAAATCTTATCACCGTAGTGTCCTGGAAAGAACCTGCTCAGGGTCTCTTTCGATCTCGCCTATGCCGAACTATACGGAGGCTGCTACTCTGGCATAATCTTTTCTTGCTTTCTGGACATCTGCATTCTCAGCACAGCATTTCCTCGGGAACTGGCCGTATCCCAACGCCTTTGTATACATATCCGATCTCTATTCTCAACGGGAAGTAACAATGGCTCATTAACATTTCGCACGAACATCTTGTTCCACTCGTCTTTATTTTCGTCCACCTCGACATCACGTCATGCTATTTGCATACTGCAATTATTCTCGGCTACAGTCAATCTGGAGTCTCTCACACGGACTGGAAATTACGAACTTGGTATCTTCATTACTTAGTAGAAGATAACTAGCCGAACACGTCCTCGGGAACTCTCCCCCGATCATTAAAGGAACATTCTATATTCGTCCGTTCTCGATCAACTCACAACTCATCTGGGTAAGGTCCTCTATCCGTAACTGGTCATCTTACTGATCTCCTATCGGATCATCTAACGAACAACGTCATCTCTGAATCGATCTACTCTAGATCTGAGTAAGATTCTCCACACTGGAAATCTTCAAATCAACTGGGCCTGCATCGGCGCATCAAATCTGACGAATCACTTTCATCCCTCAACTCAAGATAGTCTAGCTATCATATGTCGCATCTCTGCCTGGAAGCTCCAGCGATCTCAGCTCGTAAGTTCTGAAAGCGACATGACATTAATCTCAGCAACATCTGGGTCATCTGTCTTCACGGTAGATGACATCACAATCTCAGAGGTATACTGTACATCAGCAGTCCTCTCATAACAGGCAGCCTCTAACAATGGCCTGATCATCCGGTACAAAACCGCACACTCGTCTCAAACGAGAGGTCACAACACAACACTACATCGCTACGTTCCCATGTCACCAGAAAACACGATGGTCGGTCCTCATCCACGACGAGCTCGCCCTGACTGCATCACTAGCAGCAGCTCAAACTGCGCTCAAACCATGGTGACAGGAACCTTAATCATGTATCGATGAAAATTGATCAAAGAGATGAAATGAATCAACAGATCCAGGATGAATACATGATCATAAGGAGGAACAGAATCATTGAGAGTATGATCATAGAAACAAATAGAATCAAGGATAAATGGATGAATAATCAAGGGAACGAAGAGAATCACAGATCTCAAGATACCTACATCCTAAGGTTTCTTAAGTGAAGTATCGTATCGTATATATGCCGCGGAACATACGTACGGTACGTCACCCTACTCAAGCTACCTACTCCATCAATCAGGGTCAGTCTATGAAACGAAAGTTCGGGTCTAATACCCCCCATGTTCAAGTCTAAGATCCGTAAGGTCAAGCCTAGGTTCCGAAATAGATTACGCCCCAGACTCCACATAGTCAAACCTAAACTTGAACTAAGGTTAAATCTAACGCTCTGATACCAATTTTATCACGACCCGAAATATTAGCTCACGACCGGCACTTAAATCACGCAACGTCTACAGGCGTAACGTAACTTAAGTAAGCCGAAGCCCAGCAATCTAAACCACCAAAAGGAATAAGTGAAGAAACATTGTTAAAAACCTTCGGGAAACTCAAGTAAAAATCTTTAAACTTAAATTTACTTTCTTAAAAATTTCGGCAGCATCTCCTTTGTAAGAACTAGCCCCGAAATGGGTACAACATAGAAAATAAATAAAGCATCCCCAAACGGGAGAAAATCACGCCCAACGGCGGAAACAACCACCACAAGCATAAATAAGTATACGCCGCCCAACGGCGAAGATCAACACAAAGGAAAATGAAAAGCAAGACATCAAACCCACCAAGCGAACATATAACCCATCGCTCTAAGTCTCCCAACCACAAATCTTTCTAAGTCTTTACTTCTACAAAGACTAGTTTCGGATTGATGGAGTTGACTAGATACAATAAGAATAATAATACAAGAGGGGAACGATCCAACATGTACCACCTACCAAAGCAAATCATCCGAATGCAAGTTGTGTGCCAGCGATGCCGCTACTGATCCATGCGGTCAACCTGCAAGAATTGTGGCACGACGGGGGTGAGTTACCAACTCGTGAGTAAAAAACATCATCAGGTAGAAATCAAATAAAAAACGATTCCTAGGTCAACTATATCATAAAGGTAATACTATGATATCTAGGATGACCGAATCTGCATGTATGCCAACAATAATCAATGCCTGTATGCAAGCGGATATCATCCAACAATATAATCAATGCCTGTATGCAAGTGGTGTTAGTTGTATATATGCCCTAGAGGCCATTGTTGTACATATGATGTATATTATAGCGGATGCTTGGATATATATAGAGAGGACTTTCTTGCTCGATATGATAGTATGCTATCTGGTTTCACTTTTTCTAAACATGTTGACTTGTATTGATTTACTGTCTTGCTCTCACATGTTGATAAAGCCCTTAGGATATGTACTCGACTACTAGAACTATGATGCAGATCATACTAGTGGGGCCAGGGTAGTCCAAGAGTACATCCTATAACTGTTCCTAGTCGAGGGTGTATCGAGACAGGGCATCGATACACCAGAGTAGACTAGCGTATACGTATCTTGACCCATATGATGGGCGATGGATGATCCCATATCCATCGGTGTTTAACATCAAAGATGGTGTACGGATGCTCAGTGGAGACTGGGTACACTGAACGGACTCACCGAGAACTCCTAGATGGTATTATACCCATCGTCAGATAGCAGTTCTCTGGTGACACTGGTACAGGTTAGTCTGTAGACCCGAGATCGTCATAGAGTCTTGTGTGATTCCCACTGTGCTTTGATTTCCACCTTACCACGTTCAAGAGAATGTGCAAAACGGTAGCTTTTGGGTACAGTCCCGAATCACGTGGAGGCAATGAGCGATAGGAGGGGTTTCGTCTCTCCTAGTATTGGGAGTTGATGTTGCGCTGTGTTCGATCTCGGAGCAAATCTAACGGTTCGCAAGTTGACACCGTTGTATGCACGTGCAAGACACGTGCGCATAGTCGGTGGGAGGCATTTGTTCGCACCCATTTTTAGGGTTCATCCGATGGATACGATGCGGCGCGTGCAAAACATGTGCGCATGGCAAAATCTATCACATGTGATGTGACATGCGCAAAGCACGTGCGCATGGCAAAGGCCATCGCATGTACTTGATTAAATCATTCTTAGAAGAAAAACTTCTATTAGTTAAGAAAGTTAACAAAAATAATCAAAATTGATCTTTGGATCAATGATCTAATGGTGCGCACGCACTCTAAATTGATATAAATTTAAATCTATTTGTAGGTAACAAGCGTAACAGATCAAATAAAATTGATTTTTGGATCAATGATCCAATGGTACGCATGCATCTGATTTGTCCAAAAATACTTGTTTACCGTAATCAGAAACGGCGTCGCTTTGCAGCTAGCCGGTGAATACGGGTCGATCCACAGAGATGGGTAATTTTCTTAATGTGCTTTTACGAGTTGATTCCAAATGTTGTTTGGATTGATTTTATTAAATCTAAAAAGACTAGATCTGAAAATAAACTAAATTAATCTAAATTAAAGTCTTTCTAGGGTTAGGATTAGGGGAAGTTTAGAGATTAAAGGTTTCCTCACCGCTTTCAATGCCTTATTTTTGATCAATTAGATGTTACGGTAATTATCAATAAAGTGGATTATAGTCTTTCGGGAAGATGTTTCTTCCTCTAGATTCGTATCCTTCCTTTATCGATAATTACCCTAACCTCCATGGAAAACACGCGCAACCGGGCCTTTATACTACGGTGTCACCGTTACCTCGAGGGGTAGGGTGCCGTAGGGAGCGGTTGTGCGTGTATGCATGGAGTTCTAATTCTTAGGTATGAAATGGCATGAAAGGGGTGAGAGATCTCATCTCTCAAACCTTTCCCTAAGGCTAACCCTAACAAGCGAGGAGATTACTCGCTCATTAGGGGATTAAAAGACATACTACTTAAAAGAGAAAAAGCGAAGAAATAAAATTAACTTACTAATTTGATGGCTCCCTCCAAGCAATAATACAGAACAGATCTGAATTTTGTTTATTGAAAAGAGGCATGAGTTTTACAGATCTGTGATTACAATTTATAGGAAAACAGGAAAAACTAGGGTTACAGAGTCTCGCGTATGTGCAATTACAGATATGCCCACGAAAAATCCCAACACCCGCACCGACGCACCGACACGAGAAAAATCCACCGACACGGGCTTTAAATGGCCGCGGAACCGCGACATTAGTGGGCTTGGGCCGCGGTTCCGCGGCCCTTTGGGGAGATCTCTCAGTGAAATTTCCTGGTTTGCTTCTTGTTGGCTTGGGCTTCTTATTTATATATATCGTTTTCCATTTGGGCTTCTAGGTTGGTTCCAGATCTTCAGTGAACAATTTGCAATGGATTTTTAACCGTTCGCTTTGAGTCGATGTCTTGAATCTTGCTTTGTGAGTTGTTCTTATGTAGGCTTGATCAAGATTCTCTGTTTGTTGGTTAAAGTCCACATTTTCATTGTCTTTACATCGTTTGCACTATTTTCTGTCCAAGAACCTGTAACCTGTAACATGTAGAAGACATGCGTCAAAAGCACCTGTTTATTTATAAAACGAATAAGAATTAGGGAATATAAACTGCAATATTATGATAAGAACAAATACCCCCAAACTTATCTTTTGCTCTTCCTCGAGCAAACTTATTTTTATTCACTAAAATCCTAACCGCACTTTCGCAGGGAAATGCGATTGCACTGAGCACGTGCAACAAGCCGTTAAACCTCTAGGTGTCCCTAATAGGAGGAGTGTTGTCTCCTGAGGGTTTTCAGCGGATTACACCCACAAAATCCTATCAACTCGGCCCATTGACTTTTGTTCTCCAATTAGGTTTTCTAGCTAAGAATTCTATTATCTTTTACTTGTAAATTATTCACCCATATTCTTCACACTTCCTCATCATTTAACTTAAGATTATATATATCTTGTGGACTTACTTAGCTTTCGGCATCTCTTAAGTCTTCCTTCTAGGGTTTCATCTCCACTTAGGAATTTCTATCAACTCTACTAAAGATACAAGTTCTATTCTTCATCCCTTTCTCTCATCTAAACTCTAATCACATATCCCCACGTGTGTGTAAATATCACCCCTACACTTGGAAATTCAAATCAAGCAATCGTACTCCCGTCCATTGTCCAAAGCACTTATTAATTAGTGAATTTTTAAATGAAATTTTCTTACACATCCTTCATGCGACCGTTAATACTTCTTGAGGTACCAACAACCGATTACAAGATGCGTTAGCACTTTAAAGCGTACTTCCTAGTTTTGCAACACCCAAGGCTTTAGCAGTGACTCCCAAACCAGTTGTCTAAGGCACTAGGTGATGAAGCACTCTCGCTAAATATTTTTCTATTTTTGCAGCCTTAAGTAATCACAAAAACCAGTGTCCATTTTTTTATTCTTCATTCACATTTTTTTTCTTTTATTTTCATCGTACTAAGGACTTTAGATAAGAGCATTTCAAGGTCTCTTCTACTATTCCAAGTTTTAAGGTGCGTGATTGTGCAAATTGTAGGGTATACATTTTCAGAATCTATACTTAAACTAGGAACTATTTTTCAAACTTATACTCTAATAAGAACATCAATACTCTTCCCTCATTTTGACTTAGCCCAAGAAGGGGACCCAAAATTTGCCTATTTCTAAATAAACTACAAGGCATATACTTTCTACCGTTAAACTTTAAGGAAGGTTATTTTTAGGGTTTTTAATTTACTAAGTCTAAGATCTAGTTGTTCCTAGCCAGTTAACCTATGTGTCAAACTCAAATCAAATATGGCCAAAATTGAATACAATATTTTTATAATTTTTGAAATTTTTGAAATTTTTATGGTTTTTCAAATAAATATGCAAATGCAAAAATATGTACAAATGAATGCGAAGGAAGAAAACGTACCGAGCATACCCCCAAACTTGAACTTGACAGTGTCCTCACTGTCATACTAAACCAAGAGGGTCAAAATACCGGCACTTCCCTGTTTATTTATTTATAATTTTTTTTATTGTTAAGAAAAAAAACAAAATATATACAGAAAGGCCCTCCCCCAAACTTCATTTAAACTATGTTAGACATTACTGTCAAACTTTGCATAGACCAAACGTCAACACCAACCAGTTGAAAAATTTATCAGTAAAGAGTATTGGTTGGTGGAAGAATAAGTTGTAGAGATTCACAAAGAATTGGGGAAGATAAAAGTAGTGATATGGAAGGTGTGGAGGTAAATATACAGGCGATGGTGATGCATCAAAACGAGAATGTAAATGATCAGCAATCAGTGGAATATTGGCATTCTCGTAGCTTATTAAAAGAAATGGGGGTGGTTCAACTTCTAAAGGAGGAGGTTGACTAACCACAATACCCCCAAAATATTCCTGTGGGTCCTCTATTGACTTGGCATGATCCATCAATTGCATATGATATTCAATTATAAGGGAACTTATCTCCTCGATGTCCGCCATAGTCCAACCGAAAGCTTGCCGCCTATCTTGTAAGACCTTTAAAATAGCGTTCTCTTGCTCGAAGGCTAGAAAGGCTGATATTATAATGGGAAAGGTCTCATTCTCACCTATGTAAGCATATTTAAGGTGAGGTGGCAAGGACATGAGTTCGAGTTTCGGAGGCGAAAGAATCATTGCGGAATCTACCTCGAACTCAAAGGACTCCAACACAGGTTCGAAATCACTGCAAACAACCGATTCGGATGGTTCAACTAACTCATCCAAAAATTCAAAAGACTCATATTCGGGCTGTGAGTTGTCATCATCCGAAAAAGTGAAACATTCATAATCAATATCGGTTGTGTCAACGGTGGTAGGCTCAAGGAGGGATGCACTAGTGGCGTCAAAACTGTTTTCATCAAATAGAAATCTTTCAAGCTCGCAGTCCTCCTGCGTGATTTCGGGAATAGAGCAAACTTCTCGTGTACTAGTTTTAGGCACGGGGGGCAGACTTCCCATCTTATAAATATTGAACTCACTAGACATCTTCCCAAAGGATAGAGTCATGGAGCCATTGCGACAATTTATTACGGCATTGGAAGTGGCCAAAAATGGTCGACCGAGGATCACCGGAATTTGGTTTCTTGGGTTAGCAACAAATTGTGTATCCATAACAATAAAATCAACGGGGAATATGAACTCCCCAACTTTGATCAACACATCCTCTAGTTGACCCCTTAGATGGGTGATTGATCGATCAGCCATTTGGAGAGTACAACGAGTGGGTTTCAACTCTCCAACCCCTAATTGTTCGTACACGGAGTAGGGAATCAGGTTAACACTAGACCCAAGATCTAAAAGTGCTCGATTAATTTTCTTATCCCCAATTGTGATTGAAATCGTAGGACAGCCGGGGTCCTTTCGTTTTTGGGGTAAGGTTTGATGGTGGTTAATAGCATTGCTCACTGCACTAGCCACTAGCACTTTCTTGGGTACTTGAGATGCCTTTCTCTTCGAGGTGCATAAGCCCTTTAAGATTTTCGCGTATGAAGGGACTTGTTGGATTGCATCCAAGAGAGGTATATTTATGCTAACCTGCTTAAATATCTCCACAATCTTCTCCACTTGTACAGTTGGTTTATTAGGACTCAACCTGTTTGGAAATGGAGCATTTTGAAAATTCGTTGAGTCAAATGTCTGTGGAGTAGGAACGGATCCCGGTGTAGATGTGTTCATGTTGTGAGAAATGGGTCCGTTCGAGCTAGAAGAAGTAGAGCCGTGTGAAGGGTGGAGAATAGGCTCTAAAGAAAAAGGTGAAGAAGAAAGTGAAGAAAATGAAGAAGGGGAAGATGACGATGGAGAAAAAGAAGAAGAAGAAGAAGAAGAAACACCGGCGGGGATGTCATCACTAGTTCCCACATTATTTTGCAACACTCTTCCGGATCTCAACGTGGTCACCGCATTTACATTGTGATTAGGATATGCGTTTTGTGTGTGACCGGGATTTGGCAATGGTTGAGATGGAACCTTTCCCTTTTCTCTCTCGCTCAACGCAGCAGTTAATTGTGCAATTTGTGCCTCAATAGATTTGATACTTTGATCATGTGAGGCATTGTTATGCATCAAAGACTGAACATAATTTTCAAATCTTGCTGCGGATTCTGTAGATTGCTTGAGAAACGCATCTAGACTTTTTTCGAGCGAGATAACCTTATCATCATTTGGTTGAACCAAATTGTTCGTTTGATTTGTATAAGGTTGTTGTTGGAAAGGTTGCTAGTTTTGAGTTTGTGAAGGTGCTTGTTGTTGTTGTGGAGGAGGTCTTTGAAAATTGTTGTTCCCTTAGAACTGTTGATTTGGGTGACTCCTCCATCCCGGATTGTATGTCGAAGAGTACGGATCGTTTCTTTGTCGTTGCTGAAATGCAGCATTGACTTAATCCTGTCCTTGAGTAGATGCATTATAAGGACACTCTTCGGTTAGATGTGATGGATTCGCACAACAAGCACAAACAGTTCGTGGAGGTAAAGCAGGGGCAGGAGAAGACGATGAGATTTTGGTCTCAATGGCTTCTAGCTTTTTCATAAGTGCGGCCATCTCGGCCTTCATAGAAATCGACATATCTACTTGATGTATGCCTGCCCTAGATTGACCACTAGAAGAAGATGATGTGGTCTTGGTACTCTCCTACTGAATTGTTTGCTCACTAAGATCCTCAAGAAACTGCCAAGCTTCGTCGCTAGACTTGGAGAGAAAATGACCTTGACATATGGTTTCTAGCAACTGCTTCGTTGCCGAGTTCAATCCCTCGTATAATGTTTGGCAAAGTTGCCAACTTTCGATCCCATGATGAGGGCATTGAACGAGTAGGTCTTTAAATCTCTCGAAGCACTTCCAAAATGGTTCGGAAGGAAGCTGTGAAAATTGTATAATCTCGTTACGGATTCTAGCAGTTTTGTGATGAGGATAGAACTTTTTCAGAAAAGCTCTCACAAACTCGTCCCAATTTCTAATGGAATGTGATGCGGTGCTATATAGCCACTTCTCGGCTAGGTCACATAAGGTGAAAAGAATGACCCTTAGCCTTATAGCGTCATCACTTAATTGGGTCGTTTTCATCATAGCGCACACATTTTGGAATTTATTGATAAAGATATATGCGTCTTCAAATTCCAAACCATGAAATTTTGGCAGCATATTGATGAAATGTGGTTTTATTTCAAAGTTGTCCCCATTTGCCGGTGGGGGTGAAAGACATGTAGGTAAAGAAGTGCGGACGGGGTAGAAGAGATCCTGGAGCGCAACTCGTGCGGGCGCTACAACAGGCAGAAGATTCGGGTTATTCACACCTAACGGAGGTGGAATCATTCCCGTCGGTAAGGTATCGTTGGGGTTGGATCCCGACATACCTTCGAAAGAAGAATTTGAAGGTGGAGGAAAGTAAATGGAGGGAATTTCGACTTCGGTGTCGAAAGGTTCGTCGGTCGGTACCAACGAAACACGGACTAATCGGGCGTTAGTATCCCTAGTCCAAAGTGACATACACTAAAAGGGGTAGCGTAGTCAAAAAAATAAAAAACAGAATGTGGGGGTAAGATAACGTCAACGAGAAGACGTGGTGTAAGTGAGTTGCAAGTTCCTTTAGCGACAAGTTGTAAGTTTTGAAAAGATTTTTCTTTTTGTTTTTATGTGAGAATGTTTGCAAAGAGATTTTGGAAAAGAGACTTATAACACAAATGTATCAACCATACATGCACAATCAGGCCTAGATCTAGGATCACCTAGGTCTGCTAGACAGCTCCTAACTAGGGCTAGAAATAGGACCTCAAACCGCCTCTTCACCGACACTTGCGGCCAGGTAAATGCCAGGTAAGTGGGAAGGAACCACAATAGTGGGCCTAATTAATAACCACTAGCCTAGACACACTTGCCTAGACACCGCAAGGTCAGGTTAGGATAAACAGTCGATGCCTATACTAGTCCTTTTCCTATTGAGCTCGATGTCCTTAGGGCTGAGTCTAGTATTTTTTTTTCATTAATTATGGTCAATGCAAATGCTTTAGGCGTTTTCTGGGGTCCTGGGAAGGGTGATGAAATCCCCACCCAATCTGAGTTTGGTCAATTAGCCCCTTAAAGTCCAATTAAATTATGCAAAACATAAAATTCACTTGCAATCAAAAATTTTAGCGCGGCGCAAAGAAACCTGCAGAAAATCTGTTATTTAGAAGGGGGAGAAAGAATTTTTAGCGCAAAGAATTCCTGCAGAAATTTTTCACAAAAGATATATGATAGGTTGCAGAGGGGAAGATGAGAAAACAAACCCGCAAATTTTCAGGTGCTGATGTGGCCAAGGCGCGGCAGAACCGCGGTCTGGGACCCCCTTTTGCGGCGGAAACGCGGCGGAGTAGTGGGATCAGGCTCTGGAAAAATTCTGTTGTTCTGTACTTGCAATTCCTCTCTGTTCTTATGTACCAAATTCTGTTTTGCCCTCTGTAAATTTCCAGATTCTCTATTCTTCGCTGTTCCTGCAAGATTCAAAAGATACACCCTTCAAACAGATCAAAATTGATAATTTTTATTTCTTTGTAATTTTTAAAATTTATATCAACCCGAAATTACACAGAAAGAAATTTTACGCCATCCCCGGCAACGGCGCCATTTGATTTGTCCAAAAATACTTGTTTACCGTAATCAGAAATGGCGTCGCTTTGCAGCTAGCCGGTGAATACGGGTCGATCCACAGAGATGGGTAATTTTCTTAATGTGCTTTTACGAGTTGATTCCAAATGTTGTTTAGATTGATTTTATTAAATCTAAAAAGACTAGATCTGAAAATAAACTAAATTAATCTAAATTAAAGTCTTGCTAGGGTTAGGATTAGGGGAAGTTTGGAGATTAAAGGTTTCCTCACCGCTTTCAATGCCTTATTTTTGATCAATTAGATGTTACGGTAATTATCAATAAAGTGGATTAGAGTCTTTCGGGAAGATGTTTCTTCCTCTAAATTCGTATCCTTCCTTTATCGATAATTACCCTAACCTCCATGGAAAACACGCGCAACCGGGCCTTTCTACTACGGTGTCACCGTTACCTCGAGGGGTAGGGTGCCGTAGGGAGCGGTTGTGCGTGTATGCATGGAGTTCTAATTCTTAGGTATGTGTTGGGGTAAAAATTTACACCCCGGTTGACCAAGTCAAAATCAAAGTCAACCCCAATCCAAGTGGGCCCAAGCCCAGATCCAGTGGGCCCATGCCCGGGTCGAGCCCGAACATGAAGCGGCCGGCTTCCCCCCATGCCAAGATAAAAATTTTGTAATAAATAATTTTGTTGCATTTCTTTTATTTTATTTATGGATAAATGTAAGAAAAATAGGCATAAAGCCAAATTTTTGTAAAGCCCATGGCTTATGTGCAAAAAGAAATGGCACATGAGCCATGAAATAGGAAAATGCCATTTTGTGAAGCCCAAGGGGCTATGTGTAAAGTGTATAGCCTATAAAGGCAAAGATAATGAAATATCTCAACAACTTTTTCTCTCTCCAAAAAAGTTTGAGATCTGAGATCTTTCTTCCTCCTTCAAGGTTCCAAAACCTTCTTTTTTCTTTTGAATTAAATCAAGAGTTTTACTCTTCCTTTTTTCAAAAACAAAATAGTTTTTCACCACAAAACCCATAAAGGGGAACTCAGATCTTCCATTAAATCTCAAAAAGAAGAGATTTTTTTAAAATCCCACATCTCTTGATCTTTAAGATCCAGCCAACAGAGGAGGAAGAAGAAGAACATCTTCACTAAACCCCTAAAAAAGAAGAAAAACACCCAGGAGTCCAACTCCTCTCTGATTTCTCTTCCGAGAAATTTTTTTTTTTAGGCTAAAAGCCTCTTATTCTCGCCGGCGCTCAAGCACAGAGCGCCCGCGTGCCGACACGAGGCGCGCTTGCGCTCCAGCGCGAGCGCAACAGCGCAAGTCGCCCCCGTGCCGACATGTGGCGCGCTTGCGCTCCAGCGCGAGCGCTCGAGCGCAAGTCGCCCCCGTGCCGACACGTGGCGCGCTTGCGCTCAAGCGCGAGCGTTCGAGCGCAACTCGCTCCCGTGCCGACACGTGGCGCGCTTGCGTTCCAGCGCAAGCGCTCGAGCACAAGTCTCCCCCATGCCGACACGTGGCGCGCTTGCACTCCAGCGCAAGCGCTCGAGCGCAAGTCGCCCCCGTGCCGACACGTGGCGCGCTTGAGCCTGAGCGCACAGTACCTAGGCGCACAGCGCCCGAGATGCTGCCCCATGCATCCTTTGGATGTCTTTTCCCCCCTTTGTTTATATATACGTGTATAAATATACATATGTATACAAATGTACACATACACATACTCTATGACACTGTCCCTGTTAGAAAAAAATTTCTAACGGGGCGCTGCCCTGCACCCCGCAAGGGGGCTGCTAGCCCCCTTGACCCCCAGACCGCTATCCGGGTAGCGGGACCCCCGTAAAAACTCTGCGTGGCTCCCGATATATCCAAAACACCCCTTTCAAAACAACAACACACGTACACTTTACATTGAGTTCGCATGACCAGTTTGACCCGTCAATCGGAGGTTCCCTCGCCCCAAAGACGGGGGGTAATTAACGGCAGCTTAGTTCGCGGCTGCCGGAGATTCGGATCCCCACAATCATTAAACCCCGGCCTACCCTAGGCAGGGGGAATCTGTAGTACGCCTGACAAGCGCGCGTGTATTCCCATCTCAATGGGGTGATGAAAAACACCCTACAGATTCTAGCACGCCCGGTGGGACCAATCTCTCCTCCTATATTTCGGGTTAAACGTTCATGCGAACTCAATCAATACACATATCGATTGCCTATACTGAAATGATGTTTTTTTCTTTTCTTTTCCGTGCAGCAATCAACCTTCGACGACAATGTCTCCCCAGACGAAGTCAGCTTCCAACGTGACCCCGATTCCGTACGTGGTCAAGATCAACGCTCATGTGGTTCTCCCCGCGAGCCTCAGTCGACAGTGGGAGGAACCGCCCCGCCAGTTCAGCTCCGTCATCATCTACCCTGCCGGAAGCGCTCATCTGGCGGAGATCCCGGCGGAACAGGTGGCCAAGCTGGTCTCAAGGGGAAAGAGGCCGAATGTCATGATCGCCAAGGCACCACAACCGAAACTCAAGACGCTATCTGAATGATTCTCTGGTGCTCCAGCGGGGGGCAAGAACTTCGGTACAAAAGGCAACATCAAATGTTACGGACGAGCTCAGGCGATAACTCCAACAAATGCACAATCGAGCGTATCTCCAAGGCCCTCCATCGCCCGGTCTGCGGCGTCTTCCCGAAGAGCCGAAGTCTACCAGGTCCTTAGAACAGAAAAGTTAAGGCAGAAGCGGCTCAGGTATCGAGCCAATAAAAGGGCCAAGGCTTCGGCCAAATGGAATCATGTGAAGTTCCAAGTGCAGGGTTGCCCCGCGACGACGGCTGAGTCGGACGTAAGAATCAGCAATTCCTTCGAGCCTCTGAAGTGGGTTCAGAAAAATGCCAAGACCGCCAGAATTAAGAAGACAGCGGTCCGAACAGTGCCACAAAGAGACGTGTCCCGGCCCCAACAGAAGAAGTATGACATTGTCTCTTCAAGAGTCTATCAAGCACTCTATGCCGCACGAAAGTAGTGGGGCAAACCCAGAAAAGAAGCGCCATCACCATTCAAGAACCTGGTTAGGCCAGCCGCCTTCAATCGACTACCAGCTACCAAAGCAAGGGGGTCAAGACAGCGATCTATGAAATCAGCCGCCAATGATAGAAAGACGGACGGATATATCATCCATACGGTCTATATGGCGGGCGGGCGCCCCAGCGACAACCTTCGCAGCAAAAGCAAGGACGGGGCCACCACATCCCAAGCCCAATCTAGCCTGAATGTGGTTGCCGCTGCCCAAGAACAACCGCCCCCGCTGGATGAAGAAAACCCTCTCGATGAGGATGATAGGCAGAAAGACCCCTCGGTCCATGCAGAGTCAAGCTCGGACAGCGAGGAAGAGCCGACTTTCCGCCCCAGGACTGCGGAGCAAGAGCTGCTTCAAGAGCTTCGAAAACAGCTCAGAAGCAAAGATAAAGAGATGGCCAAGCTCTATTCAAAGATTGACGACTTAACGAACGTGGTGATGCAGCTTACGGCTCAAATTGCTCGAGCGCCTCCCAATCAGGCACAAGCCGCTACTAATCAGCCGGGTGATGACAATCCGAGGCGGCCAATGCCTGTTCCTTTGGGACCAAGACTGGTCGAGCCGAATGAAAGCCGGCCACATTCCGCTTCTGGGGACGCCTTGGCCCCAGATAGCACTATCCCGCTAACACAGGATCGGATAATGGATTTGGTCACCAGCAAGGTTAAAACATTGGTGGCCGAAGCTGAAGCTCAGAAAGAAATCGGCAGTAGTGGGCGGCCATATCCCGCACAGTATGGTCTGATTGAGTTCCCAAGCGGCTACGTCATTCCTAAGTTTGGAAGATTTGATGGAACGGGGAATGCAAACCAGCACGTCGCCCACTTCAAAGCATCGTGCGGAAATACAGGGGGCAATGACGCGCTCCTTCTTCATCAGTTTGTCAACAGCCTGACCGGCGTCGCCTTCGACTGGTATGCGAGTATACCGGACGGGTCCGTCATTACCTTTGCCCAAATGGAGTCCCTGTTTCGGCAAAGGTTCATGAGTGTCAGTGATAAAATCTCCATTGCCGACCTTGTGAGGACTAAACCGGGAAAGAATGAAAGCAACACCGACTTTATCGCCCGATGGCGTAATCTCACAGTCAAGTGCGAACCGCCGCTGGAGCAGGACCAGTCCGTCAGCCTTCTCATTGGGAACCTCAGCAATTGGATGGTCCCATTCTTGTGTACAGCGGGCCTCAAGACATTTCAGGAGCTAACCAAGAAAGTTCAAATGCTGGAACGCTCGAAGCAAGAGTCCCCGCCGGACTCTCAGAGAGACAAAACCTTGAAAAGCAAGCGGGACGACAACCGTAGAAGCGAGAGTTCCAGCAGTACCAATGTCTTCAATGCCTCCGACAATGAAGAAAAGCGAAGGGCGGCCGAATCCAAAACTAACCGGTCTCGAAAGCCATTGCTGGGAGGAGATGGGCCTTCCCTAGAGGAGAAAAAGAACAAGGTTTACTCTTTCAGAAGGGACAAGGTCCGCAAGATATTTAAAGATGCCTTGAACAACGGCCTACAATTGCCGGAGTCGAAAAGACCCCAAGAAGCAAAAATGACCGACAATCCTCTGTATTGCCCGTACCACCGAGTAGTGAGCCATGCGATCGAGGATTGCTATATCTTCAAAGACTGGGTCGAGAAGCAGTACAAGGCTGGAGAGATCGAGCTGTCCAAAAGCGTGTTGGTGAACAATCAAGTTGCAACCACCAACTTTATACAGACAGAAACTGAAGCCTTCTGGGAGCAGACAGCCGAACCCGCTGCCTTGAGAAATGAAACGGACTCATTGCGGCCTCCGTGGAGTACGCACATATCTAATAAGACAAATAAGATGATAAAGCTACTTCGGAAAGAACCCAGGACGGAATGGGAAGGGCAGAAGAAGCCTACCAGTCCAGCTGCCAATGCGGCTCCATCAGGCTCAAAATCCAAGAAGCTCAAGAAGAAGAAAAGTGCAGCTCGGCGTGAAAAAGAGTCTGCAGGGAGATCGACCATTCAAAAATATATCGATTCCCTCGAAGAATATGAACAAAAGGAAAGAACATTGATTCAATTGAAGGAGTTCTTCCTTGTACAAGCGGCTGAAATTCTGGAGGAATTAGAAGAAGACTCCAATAAAAAGGTCCCAGTAGTGACCTGCTACGCCATCCATCTTGGCAGCGACTCCGAGGATGAGCTCTGTTTTCCCGAAGAAGACGAGGAGCTCACCACAAAGGCCAATCAAATCCAGCTCAGAAGCGGCAGAGCTCTACCGCAAAATCAGGGCAACGCCCCAAAAGGGAAGGAAAAACAAGTCGCTAATGAAGAAGATAGCAGAAAATCGGCCGATGAAAACATAAGTCCTTCCTCGGTGGACTATAATGTCTTGGCACATCTCCGGAAGCTTCCGTCTCTCCTGAGCATCTACGACGCCTTGGTCCTATCTAAGGAGCTTAGAGATGTTCTCATTCACGCTCTACAAAACCCCGAGCGGTATCAGGCTCACTTTGCTGAAATTAATATGAAAGAAGCCCAGCACGCTTTGCATGCCGCCGCAGTCACATTTAAGGATGAAGACTTGCTACTGGGAACGGCTGAGGATAATCGGCCGCTTTACATAACCGGGTACAGCGACGGAGATCGAATTAATCGTATATTGATTGATCCGGGGTCCTCAGTGAACATCATGAACTTGCGAACTCTGAAGAGTTTGTCAATGGACGTCCGACACCTGTTAAGGGAAAGGATTGTCATTCAAGGCTTCAACCAAAATTGCCAGCAAGTTCTGGGGTCAATAGCTTTGCCAATCAAGTTTGGGGATCTGCAAACTGAAGCTAAGATATACGTGATCGACGCCGACACGTCTTATAAGATTCTCTTGGGGCGGCCGTGGCTCCACGATTACGGCATCATTCCGTCAACTCTCCATCAATGCATGAAGTATACTAAAAATGGCGAAGAAAGACGCATTGACGGAGACATCCAGCCGTTCGGTGTGCATGAAGTCCGATATGAAGATTCTCTGTACTTTATGGACCACCAAAATGCTAAGCCACAACTGACTGAGGATAGAACGGCCCCAAGACTCAAAAGCAAATCTGCGCCGGCTATCACTTTCAAAAGCAAAAATACCCAAGTGCACCCGCATTTCGGCAGCGACACTGATGAATCCGACGCTGGAAGCCCGTCCTTCCGTAAAACTCGCCCTCATTTCGACAGCGATACGGACGAATCTGTTACTGAAGGCCCATCTAGCAGCAAAGTCCGCCCTCATCTTGGCAGTGACACTGAAGAGTCAGAAGAAGAGGACCTGCCGTGCAACAACTGTGCAGACTGGCCCCCCATGCAGCAAGCGAAACTACGAGAGACCTTTGAAGTCGCAGAAGGGTCCCTGGCCATCACAAGGGTGCCGGAACGGATGTGCAAAGAGCTCGACGCATTGTCAGTCTCTACCGTGGACCAGCTGAAAACTTTCTACGTGCCCGGGAGGAAAAATGGACAGAAGGGCATCCTGTTTTACAGGTCAAACCCCGTTGTGCACCCGGACGAGCTTTCTGTCGCGTGCCTTCCCTATGAGAGAGGCATAAGAGCCGTCCTCAATCCCAGATACTATGCGCCCGAGATGAGGGAATACTTTAAGAAGTGCGGATGCCGGTTATATCAAACGGAGTCCGAAGCAATGTTTTACGAAGGGCTATGGTATCCGCCCCAGGTCCGAGCACTCATCGATGGACGAATTCCAGATAGACGGGGCATAGGCTACATTCAATCTGATTCCAAAGCGTGCTACATGATCCATGTTGGCGAGGCCAGCGAAAGATCGAATGATGATGACGAGATAGCCGAGCCAGAAGAAGCTCCTCAAGAGCTCGAAGATGGCTGACAAGCAACCTTTGATGAGCTAACCGAGATTGACTTAGGAATGCCCGATAATCCAAGGCCGACCTACATCAGCTCACTCTTGTCGGAGGAAATGAAAGAGCGAATAATTGCCCTGCTGCGTGAGTTCATCGACTGCTTCGCGTGGACGTACAAAGAAATGCCTGGCCTTTCCCCTGAGGTAGCCGTGCATAAGCTGGCTATATCTCCTGATGCTAAGCCAGTCAAACAAGCTCCTCGAAGAATGAGAAGGGAGTTGGAAGAAAAGGTCATCGAGGAAACCAAGAAACTCATCGATGCCGTCTTCATCAGGGAAGAGAAATATGCAGACTGGATCGCATGCATAGTCCCAGTGAAGAAGAAAAATGGGCAGATCCGAGTTTGTGTCATTTCAGGGACCTCAACAAGGCATGTCCTAAAGACGACTTCCTGCTACCGGTCATGAAAATGATGGTCGATGACACCTCAAATTACGAATTGTTCACCTTTATGGATGGCTCGTCTGGATATAATCAGATCAAGATGTCGCCTGAGGATGAGAAGCACACATCATTTCGAACCCCGATCGGAATATATTGCTACAAGGTAATGCCATTCGGACTGAAGAACGCAGGTGCTACATATCAAAGGGCAATGACTAATATCTTTGATGACCTAATCCATAAAGTCGTCGAATGTTATGTTGATGATCTGGTCGTCAAGACTAAAGCCGAGGCCGATCATATCCAAGATCTCAGGACCGTTCTCACCAGACTGAGGGAATACGATCTGAAGATGAATCCTCTGAAGTGCACTTTTGGCCTGTCATCGGGAAAATTCCTGGGCTTCATAGTCCGACATCGAGGGATCGAAGTTGACCCATCAAAGATAAAGGCCATCATGGAGATGCCCCCTCCGAAGAGTCTGACGCAGCTAAGATCTATTCAAGGCAAGCTTGCTTATATACGGAGGTTTATCTCAAATTTATCGGGGAGATGTAGGCCCTTCTCAAAGCTCATGAAGAAAGGAGCTCCTTTTATCTGGGATGCCGAATGTCAAGCAGCGTTCGAAAGCATCAAACAATACTTGTTGCACCCTCCAGTGCTGGCCGCTCCCATTCCAAATAAACCGCTGATTCTCTACACTGCCACGCTGGACGAGTCACTCGGTGCGCTCCTTGCCCAGAATAACGAGGAGGGAAAAGAAAATGCCCTCTACTACCTCAGTCGAACTCTAGTCGGGGTGGAACACAACCACTCCCCAATCGAAAAGCAATGCCTGGCTCTGATATTTGCAGTGAAGAAGCTGAGGCACTATCTGCTCGCTCATCGGGTTATGCTGATCTCCAAGGTCGACCCGCTCAAACACTTGATGACCAGAGCGAGCCTAGCCGGCAGAATGGCAAGATGGGCTGTTATGCTACTTGAGTTTAACATAGTTTACACTCCTCAGAAAGCAGTAAAAGGGCAAGCTCTTGCAGACTTTCTCGCTGCTCATCCCATACCAGAAGGGTCGCCGCTAAATTGTGAGTTACCCGATGAACAAGTGCTGCACCTCGAGGAAGATGAGCCATGTTGGGAGCTCTACTTCGATGGAGCTTCGTCAATAAGGACCTCCAGTAAATCAAGCGTCCCGGAGATAAAAGCAGGGATAGGATTGGTGTTCATCACACCATCAATGGGAACCCTACGGCGTTCTTTTGCTCTCACCGAGCCTCGGACAAACAATGAAGCTGAGTATGAAGCTCTGAGAGCTGGTTTGGAGCTCGCCATAGAAATGGAAATCCGTCGGCTATGAGTTTACGGTGACTCCCAGCTCGTCGTCAACCAAGTAAGTGGCGAATATAAGATATACAAACCCGAGTTAGCTCGGTACAGAGGTCGGGTGGTGGAACTCATGAAACGGTTCACTCATATTGAACTAACGAGAGTCCCTAGAGCGTTGAACGGAAAGGCTGATGTACTCGCTCGCTTGGCCAAGGAGCTGGCTGATCCTGACATGGACGAAATTCTGATTACAGTCAGGAGCCGGCAAATTCTACCCCCAGTCTCTCTACGAGAAGAGGAAAGCGCGGAACAGAAGAGCAGTCCCGCCGAAGAAGCTTCGATCATCCAAGACGAGTCCGATTGGAGAGAACCCTTCATAGAGTACCTCCGATACGACAAGCTGCCCGAAGAAAAATCTGCGAGGATTCAGCTGAAGAAAAGAGCTCTCCGATACGTGTTTGTAAATGACACGTTATACCGCAGGTCATATGACCAACTCTGGCTCAGGTGTCTGTCATTGGCCGAAGCCCAAAAGGTCATGAAAGATGTTCACTCGGGCATTTGCGGTGCTCACCAATCTGGCCCCAAGATGCGACTTCAAATCAAACGGCTTGGGTATTACTGGCCCACTATGATACGGGATTGCGGAGAACATGCAAAGAAATGTCAGATCTGCCAAATCCATGGTGATTTCATTCACAAGCATCCCAATCCGTTGCATCCTACGGTGGCGTCGTGGCCCTTCGAAGTCTGGGGCACCGACATTGTTGGCCCAATTGATCCTCCGTCATCTAAAGGACACCGGTTCATACTGGCCGCGACAGACTACTTCTCCAGATGGGCTGAAGCTGTCCCGCTAAAAGAAGTCAAGACAAAAGATATTCTGACATTCTTCCAGCATAATATTCTATACCGTTTCGGTACACCAAGGAGAATCATTTCTGACAACGGGCCTTCTTTCAAGAGCTTCAATGTCTCAAGGTTCGCTACTCAGCACAAGATAGACTGGAGATATTCCTCCATCTATAATCCAAGAGCCAATGGGCTAGCCGAAGCCTTCAATAAGACTCTATGCAAGCTCCTGAGAAAAAATGCTTCAACCAACAAGAGAGACTGGAATCTCAAGCTTCACGAGGCATTGTGGGCATATCGTACCACGCACCGTACTCCAACTCAGTCCACTCCATACTCATTGCTCTTCGGAGTGGAGGCGGTCCTCCCCCTCAAAGTCGAAGTTCCAAGCTTAAGAATGGCCGTCCAACATGAGTTGACGGAGGAGGAAAACGTGCTCCTTCGACTTGAAGAACTCGATGCCCTCAAAGAAAAGAAGCTCGCGGTGCAGCAAAATCTGGAGCTATACCGAGCCCAAATGTCACGGGCCTATGACAAGATAACCCGTCTCCGCGCTTTCAAGAAAGGTGAATTGGTGTTGGTCCTCAAAAGACCGATCATCCATAATCGACATGCCAAGGGAAAATTCGAGCCAAACTGGGAAGGACCATACGTCATCGAGAAAGTGTTTGACGGGGAATCCTACCAACTAATAAGTGCCGAGGGAGAAAGGCCCATGCCACCCATCAATGGCCGATATCTCAAGAAATACTACACGTGAATGCTTCAAGTCACAGGCGAATTGAGCACATCAGCCCTATGGTCTGGATCATACATCCTGCAAAACCGTATACAATCCACGGGCGTAAATGACCCCTATCTCTCCCAAATCCTGCCGGTGAGACTACTTTCAAAGTCCTACCAGCGGCAAGAAAAAAAAAAGAAAAAAAAATAATAATAATAAACGGTATGTCCACAAGCAAAACGGGCACGGATGAAAACCCGAAAGGGCTCCGTGAGTAAAAACAGCAGGACTACCAGCGAGTCAGTGAAAACCCGAAAGGGCGCAAACTCGTGAAAAGAGATGAAATACACTCGCAAAGTCCTCTCGACCTTGTGAGGAGAAAACCCTGCGTGAGATCCTTACGACTTACAAAGGAGCAACACACTTAGGAATCCTCACGATTCCTAAGGAGAAAATACACCTGCGGGATCCTTACGACTCGTAGGGAGAAAATGCTTTTATGGGACGCTCACGGCCCATAAAATTGAAAAGCCTTAGGTGATAGGGACCCAAACCTGTCTCCTAAGCCATCGTTCCCCAACGGGCAACGGCAAATGATGAGTCGCTCCTGGCATTTCGCTTCAGTGTTAGCGGTGCTGATGCCGACCAAAAACCTAAATCCCAAGTCCTCCCAAGGCGAATGATGAGTTGCTCCTGGCATTATTCCAGTGCAGCAATGCTGATGTCAAACAAGATCCAAATTCCAAGGCCCCAAACGGCGAATGATGAGTCGCTCCTGGTACCACATTCCAGTGCAGCGATGCAGACGCCAACCAAAATCCAATTTCTCAAAATTCTCCTAGCCCTACGGTTAGTCCCTAAATTGACTACCGTATACAATCCACGGGCTCAAATAATTCTCGTCATACCCATGCCCCACTACAATTACCAGTTACGCGGCTGGTCTCCGCCTTTGGAATTATGCTCCATTGAGAAGACCCACTCATGTGTCCTCACGATACATGAGGAGAACAAACCTTTGTGGGATCCTTACGACTCATAAAGGAAAAACACACTTAGGAGTCCTCACGACTCCTAAGGAGAAAATACACCTGCGGGATCCTTACGACTCGTAGGGAGAAAATGCTTTTATGGGACCCTCACGGCCCATAAAATTGAAAGGTCTTAGGTGACAGGGATCTAAACCTGTCTCCTAAGCCATCGCTCCCCAACCCCAAAGTGGCGAATGATGAGTCGCTCCTGGTACCATATTCCAGTGTAGCGATGCAGACGCCAACCAAATTCCAAATCCCATACCCCCAACGGCGAATGATGAGTCGCTCCTGGTACCACATTCCAGTGCAGTGATGCAGACGCCAACAAAGCCCTGAAATCTTTCCGGCCCTACGGTCTGGATCATACATCCTGCAAAACCGTATACAATCCACGGGCGTAAAACAATCCCGATCTCTCCAAAAAAAAAGAGAAAAAAAAAAGAAGGAGAAGAAAAACAAAAAGAACGGTATGTCCACAAGCAAAATGGGCACGGATGAAAACCCGAAAGGGCTCCGTGAGTAAAAACAGCGGGACTGCCAGCGAGTTTGTGAAAACCCGAAAGGGCGCAAAGTCGTAAAAAAAGAAAAGAAATGAAATGCACTCGCAAAGTCCTCTCGACTTTGTGAGGAGAAAATTCCCGCGTGAGATCCCTACGACTCATAAAGGAGCAACACACTTAGGAGTCCCCACGACTCTTAAGGAGAAAATACACCTACGAGATCCTTTCGACTCGTAGGAAGAAAATGCTTTTATGGGACCCTCACGGCCCATAAAATTGAAAAGTCTCAGGTGATAGGGATCTAAACCTGCCTCCTAAGCCATCAATTCCCAAATCCACTCGGGGCAAATGATGAGTCGCTCCTGGCATTATTCCAGTGCAGCAATGCAGATGCCAAACAAAAACCAATTCCCAAACCCTGTCATGACAAATGATGATTCGCTCTTGGTACCATATTCCAGCGTAGCGATACTGATGTCAACCCAAATCAAAATCAACAAGTCAACTTCCACTCCGACACCGCAGAAAGCGGAGCAAGTCAGAATCCAATCTCGACACCGCAAGAAACGGAGCAAGTCAAGTCTACCCCTGACACTGCAAGAAGCAGAGCAAGTCAAATCAAGAACCGACCGTCCAAGTCGCTAAAATGGCAGCATCGACCGTCCAAGTCGCAAAAAGGGCAGCACCGACCGTCCACGTCGCAAAAAGGGCAGCATCGACCGTCCAAGTCGTAAAAAGGGCAGAACCGACCGTCCACGTCTCTAAAATGGCAGCACCGACCGTCCACGTCGCAAAAAGGGCAACACCGACCGTCCAAGTCGCAAAAATGGCAGAACCGACCGTCCAAGTCGTTAAAATGGCAGCATCTACCGTCCACGTCGCAAAAAGGGCAGCATCGACCGTCCAAGTCGCAAAAAGGGCAGAACCGACCGTCCACGTCGCTAAAATGGCAGCACCGACCGTCCACGTCGCAAAAAGGGCAGCACCGACCGTCCATGTCGCTAAAATGGCAGAACCGACCGTCCAAGTCGCTAAAATGGCAGCATCGACCGTCCAAGTCGCAAAAAGGGCAGCATCGACCGTCCACGTCGCTAAAATGGCAGCACCGATCGTCCATGTCGCAAAAAGGGCAGAACCGACCGTCCACGTGGCTAAAAGGGCAGCACCGACCGTCCAAGTCGTTAAAATGGCAGCATCGACCGTCCACGTCGCTAAAAGGGCAGCACCGACCGTCCAAGTCGCTAAAGTGGCAGCACCGACCGTCCACGTCGTAAAAAGGGCAGCACAGGATTCCTACAAAGCGGGAACCAGATCACTCCGGGCCAGGGAAACGTCTATCACGGACACTCCGTCTCGGAGACGTGTCAAGCAACGACCGTCCATGTCGTAAAAAGGGCAGTGCCAGCTCCCCAAAAAGCGGGGACCAAATCAGGTCGCCTCCAAGTAAAAGAAGATCCATCAATTTCATGCACACGACCCACATATGTGGTGTGCATTTATTGATGGGGGGCAATTTGTTGGGGTAAAAATTTACACCCCGGTTGACCAAGTCAAAATCAAAGTCAACCCCAATCCAAGTGGGTCCAAGCCCAGATCCAGTGGGCCCATGCCCGGGTCGAGCCCGAACATGAAGCGGCCGGCTTCCCCCCATGCCAAGATAAAAATTTTGTAATAAATAATTTTGTTGCATTTCTTTTATTTTATTTATGGATAAATGTAAGAAAAATAGGCATAAAGCCAAATTTTTGTAAAGCCCATGGCTTATGTGCAAAAAGAAATGGCACATGAGCCATGAAATAGGTAAAATGCCATTTTGTGAAGCCCAAGGGGCTATGTGTAAAGTGTATAGCCTATAAAGGCAAAGATAATGAAATATCTCAACAACTTTTTCTCTCTCCAAAAAAGTTTGAGATCTGAGATCTTTCTTCCTCCTTCAAGGTTCCAAAACCTTCTTTTTTTTCTTTTGAATTAAATCAAGAGTTTTACTCTTCCTTTTTTCAAAAACAAAATAGTTTTTCACCACAAAACCCATAAAGGGGAACTCAGATCTTCCATTAGATCTCAAAAAGAAGAGATTTTTTTAAAATCTCACATCTCTTGATCTTTAAGATCCAGCCAACAGAGGAGGAAGAAGAAGAACATCTTTCACTAAACCCCCAAAAAAGAAGAAAAACACCCAGGAGTCCAACTCCTGTCTGATTTCTCTTCCGAGAATTTTTTTTTTAGGCTAAAAGCCTCTTATTCTCGCCGGCGCTCAAGCACAGAGCGCCCGCGTGCCGACACATGGCGCGCTTGCGCTCCAGCGCGAGCGCTCGAGGGCAAGTCGCCCTCGTGCCGACACGTGCCGCACTTGCGCTCAAGCGCGAGCGTTCGAGCGCAACTCGCTCCCGTGCCGACACGTGGCGCGCTTGCGTTCGAGCGCAACTCGCTCCCGTGCCGACACGTGGCGCGCTTGCGTTCCAGCGCAAGCGCTCGAGCGCAAGTCGCCCCCGTGCCGACATGTGGCGCGCTTGCGCTTCAGCGCAAGCGCTCGAGCGCAAGTCGCCCCCGTGCCGACACGTAGCGCGCTTGCGCCTGAGCGCACAGTACCTAGGCGCACAGCGCCCGAGGTGCTGCCCCATGCATCCTTTGGATGTCTTTTCCCCCCTTTGTTTATATATACGTGTATAAATATACATATGTATACAAATGTACACATACACATACTCCACGACACTGTCCCTGTTAGAAAAAAATTTCTAACGGGGCGCTGCCCCGCACACCGCAAGGGGGCTGCTAGCCCCCTTGACCCCCAGCCCGCTATCCGGGTAGCGGGACCCCCGTAAAAACTCTGCGTGGCTCCCGATATATCCAAAACACCCCTTTCAAAACAACAACACACGTATACTGCACATTGAGTTCGCATGACCAGTTTGACCCGTCAATCGGAGGTTCCCTCGCCCTAAAGACGGGGGGTAATTAACGGCAGCTTAGTTCGCGGCTGCCGGAGATTCGGATCCCCACAATCATTAAACCCGGCCTACCCTAGGCAGGGGGAATCTGTAGTACGCCTGACAAGCGCGCGTGTATTCCCATCTCAATGGGGTGACGAAAAACACCCTACAGTATGAAATGGCATGAAAGGGGTGAGAGATCTCATCTCTCAAACCTTTCCCTAAGGCTAACCCTAACAAGCGAGGAGATTACTCGCTCATTAGGGGATTAAAAGACATACTACTTAAAAGAGAAAAAGCGAAGAAATAAAATTAACTTACTAATTTGATGGCTCCCTCCAAGCAATAATACAGAACAGATCTGAATTTTGTTTATTGAAAAGAGGCATGAGTTTTACAGATCTGTGATTACAATTTATAGGAAAACAGGAAAAACTAGGGTTATAGAGTCTCACGCATGTGCAATTATAGATATGCCCACGAAAAATCCCAACACCCGCACCGACGCACCGACACGAGAAAAATCCACCGACACGGGCTTTAAATGGCCGCGGAACCGCGACATTAGTGGGCTTGGGCCGCGGTTCCGCGGCCCTTTGGGGAGATCTCTCAGTGAAATTTCCTGGTTTGCTTCTTGTTGGCTTGGGCTTCTTATTTATATATATCTTTTTCCATATGGGCTTCTAGGTTGGTTCCAGATCTTCAGTGAACAATTTGCAATGGATTTTTAACCGTTCGCTTTGAGTCGATGTCTTGAATCTTGCTTTGTGAGTTGTTCTTATGTAGGCTTGATCAAGATTCTCTGTTTGTTGGTTAAAGTCCACATTTTCATCGTCTTTACATCGTTTGCACTGTTTTCTGTCCAAGAACCTGTAACCTGTAACATGTAGCAGACATGCGTCAAAAGCACCTGTTTATTTATAAAACGAATAAGAATTGGGGAATATAAACTGCAATATTATGATATGAACAGCATCCAGAAATTAATATGAATTAATTAAGATCAAATTGAGATAAAAAAACTCACTTGATTCTTGAGGAAAAACCCTAACAATTCATCTCCTATAAACAGGAACCCCCTCACAATGAAGAGACCTCTCTTTGGATCTTTAGCTAACCTTTTCTCAGACTCTCTAAACTTTTGTTCTTTCCTTTACAAAAAAAAGAAGAACCGAAGCTTTTTAAGAAGAGAAACCCTAGTTGACTAGGTAATAAAAAAGAAGTGGATTCTTTCTCTTTCATAAAAAAAAAAGCTTGTGCTTTTCATAACGAAACTAGTGCTTTTCTAAAAACAAAGATCAAACAATCTTAGAGTTTATCTCTCTCATACAAAAAGCCATTGCTTTCATGAGAGATCTATTCTAAAATCCAAGACTTTGGATAAAACCCTTTTAAAAAGAAGATCACAAAAAATACAGATCGAATCTAGTGCTTCTTTTAAAAAAATTTACTTTCATTGAATTTAAATGTGCTATATGGATGCACTTTAAATCATACAACAGAGATTTCAATCTCTTTGAAAGCCAAAGCTTTCTGCATTATAGTGCGCACCGTGGCTTAGGGTGTAAACTATAAATGTGCGCATCACGTGATATACACGTGAGCGCACATGGAGTATATTATCCACATCAGACTTGTGCATATATGTACTGTTCAAATTTAATCAAGTGTGCATCCCACATTCAAATGCACCCCATATAAGAGAGCGTCCCTTTCTAATCCGCATCCCATATAGATGCATGTCATATGATATTCACGTTTGCACTTCATACAAATGCGCGTCACGTAATATTCCCATGTGCACCCCATAACCAAAGATGCATGCGCGTCACATGATATACGCGTGTGCATTACTTGAACCCAGTCAAGTGCGTGTCACGTGATATTCACGGGCACACCTCTTAGATGAAACCACATGCGTACCATATGCATGCGCACCCCATACTCATGTATACCCCTCTTAAAGGAAAAAGAATGAATTCCCCATGCGAAGCACACGCGCACCTCAAATGCATATGCGCATATGAACAGCAAGCCATACCTTAGATATTTAGCTAATATACATGTTCATATCAGAATTTTGCACTTTTATACAAGCCATTCTTGATCGCATTGATATAGGTAGGTACTTTTGATCCATATTTGCAATATAATTGCAGATTATAGGTTCTCAGTCCAAAGTAATGGAAATCGCGAACAGTCACGACAAATTCAGGACAACTGCCAACAACAGATAAAAATGCGGGTCCCGCTCATCATCCATCAGGTGCCGCTTACCAGTTCAGGTGACAAGATCAAGCAAGGGCCATTCGTGTCTTAAACAAGCACAAAGCACGAGAAAGGTAGCATAAGAATCAAGAAGGCAATGCGAAGCTCGAGAAAAATCAAGGCAAAAGTCTACTCATTTTCATGTTTGGGACCGTTGTAAATCTGGGAGTATTTTAGAATGATTCTGCAAATACAAGTGTCCTAAATAGATTAATAAAGCAACACAAGGCAGCCCAAGAAAACTGGAGTTTCAACTCCCCAGAACGGCCGCGGTTCCGCGGTCTAAACCCCATATAGGCAGCGGATCCACGACCAATACATGGCCTCTCACGCTAAATTTTCAGAGGTAGTTTTGTCATTTTATAAGGGCTCAGAAAAAGACCCTAGGATTTCACTTCACTGCCTATAAATACTCCAGATCAGAACCATATCATGGATGTAATTTTTCAATGGTTTTTAGTTAGAATTTAGTGTAAACTTCTTCTTCTTCTTCATCATCTTTCCTCCATTAAAATTATAGTGAGAGCTTTTGAGTGGATGATAAATGAAGCAGAGAGTTTTTTTATTCATGTCTTGTTAATTTGTTAACTAATTCTTATAATTTGCTTGTTCTTTTCTTTGTTAAGTAGTTATTGGTTTTATTTGTTCTTTTTCTCTTTTCTTTTATCATTACAACCATGAAGCATAAGTGTGATCTTTGTCTAGGTGAGGTCCCAAGTAGCTAGTTGTCGCCTTCTATCTCATATCTTTCTATCTTCTCTATTTGTTTTTATTTTCCTTTTTTATATAATGAGTGAGTAGTTTTCTCACTTGTCAGGGTAGGATAAGGAAAGTTTGAGAGAAGAAAATCTCTCTCACTTTTTTCTTTGCCCACCAACTTGAGTCAAACTCCCGTCAAGGCAACCACAATCCCCTCCCTACGGCACCCTATTTTCTATGATAGCAGTGACTGTTAGTGTATATGCCCTAGGGGCCATTATTGTATCATACTAGCTTGTATATTACTTAATGGAAGCTTGGGATATTCACAGTTCTATTAACAGTCTTGCTAAATATGGTAGTATGCTACTTGGTTTGTATCTATCTTAATATGTGTGTACGTATTGATAGAGCCCTTAGGATCTTGCTTGACTACCAGCGTTGTGATGGCAGTCACACTAATGGGGGCTGGGTAGTCTACAAGCACATCATTTTTCAGGTCCCTAGTCGTAGGATTATCGAGACAGGGCATCGATACTCCGGAGTAGACTAGTGTGTACGCTTCTCATCCCAGTTGGGGAGATGGTCTATCCCACAGCCATCAGTACGTCGTACTGGAGATAGTATACAGGTGCTTATTGGGTTACGGGTACACCGGACAGGACTCGCAGGGAACTGTTGGTTGGTATTATACCAGTTGTCAGTTAATAGTTCCCAGGTGACATGAGTACAGTATAGTCCGCAGACTTGACACTGCTGCTTCGCCTCGAGTGTGTTCCCACTGTTCTTTGATTTCTACCTTACCACGGCTCAAAGGAGTCGTGCAAACAGGTAGCAGTTGGGTGCAGTCCCGAAGCACTTGGAAGCAGTAGCGGTTAGACAGGATTCGTCTCTCTCGGTATTGGGAGTTGATATCGCGTTGTGTCTGGAGAGCCATTACGCAAAGTCCCTGGCCAGGGCAAGCGAGATTTACTGGTAGGTTTTCCAGTAGTTTCTCAAGGTGTAATGGGCTTCGCTCCGACACGACTTATACCGCTTTTAGGGGACTGACGCTTGCCGCCCCCTAGGCCCGATATGCGATAGTCCTAGACGAACAGACCGTACTGTACGGAGATTGTCACATCAGGCTCAGTAGGAGTTCGGATGGGTTTCCTCATCGGCCTTCTTATCGACATCTACCTGGGGACCGTTACGTACAGCTAGTGCCGCTTGCGGTCTGTGGTTAAACCCACTGCCAGCGTAGTAGTCGAGTCTTTAGAGTCCCACACAGAGAGTTTCCCTGCTTCGGGCGAAACGATATAGAGGTCGTATGGTTTTACGACAGGGTTCGGATGCATACGTGTTTTTACGCACGTACGTTGTTCGGACAGTTTTTACTGGCGGGCTTTGGTTTAAGCCAGATTCTAGTATCGGATTATTGGATTTATACTGTGTTTACCCCAATCAGAGCAAAGCTCTGTTCAAATTCCAAGGCGGGAGAAGAAGCAACGCTTCATCTTCCCCCAATCAGAAATAAAGCTTTGCTTTGAAAATTTAAACTTTAATTTTGAAGCAACGCTTCAGATCCCGTGCGCTGCGCGCAATTTGCCACGTGTCAGAAGTTGACTCGGCAGCACAACGCCCAAGGCAGTGCGTCCGATCAGAGCAAGGCTCTTTAAAAAGCAAAAGCAACGCTCAGTTGCGCAAGCGCACCGCTGCGTGACACGTGTCTGCGCAGTCGCGCAAACACAACTGCGCAAGCGCACCGCTGCGCGACACGTGTCTGCACAGTCGCGCAAACACAACTGCGCAAGCGCACCGCTGCGCGACACGTGTCTGCGCAGTCGCGCAAGCACAACTGCGCAAACGCACCTCTGCGCGACACGTGTCACGCGCTGGTGAGTTGCGCAGAAACAGAATGAAAATTTAATGAAATCTTTTCTGTTCTTTCCAAAACCAGAAGATTTTCTTCTGCCTTTGGATCAAAGATCCAGCGGTGGGAAAATTCCCAAAATCACTCAGAAAAGATCTTGTTAACAAATTCAACAAATTTGTGAGCACTATAAATAGGACCCCAGACCTCATTCGATGGGCATCAACTGGGATAATCGACTTCTACCAAAAAAAAGAAGAAAAGAGAACTCTTGGAGATTATTCAAGAACAAAAAAAAAGAAAGGTAAAAACCCTTTTTTGAGAGAAAAATCTCTGGAGAACAAAGGATTAAAAAAAAAGGAAAATAAATGAAAATAAATAAATAGTGCCTTGCACTTGGTATGAACCCTTGGTTCTGTGAAATCAGGGAAAACAAGAAGAAAAACTTGTTTTCCTTTGATCCAAATTTAGATCAAAAGTGCTATGCACTTTTGTTCTTAAATCTGAGAAATTCTTGATGTTCTGCACAAATACAACCCATTATTAAAATGGCCTGGCCCAAATCAAATTGCAAAATAATTAAGGGGCAGAGCACTGTTTGGATTGATTTTTTAGTCGGGCAGAGCCCAAAATAAATAAAAAAATTGGACTTAACCCAATCCTGGCTGTAAGTCCTTAAATTAAATTGATTGAACAAAATGGCTCTCCTAAACCAATTCACGACCGGTTCGAGGGTACATCTCCGAACTCCTTTGACATCCCTCGTTGTAATTCCTCAACGACGTCAAAGAGGTGACGGGTCCCAACGACCACACGTCAATATGGACTGCGGGGTCCCTAAACAATGGACCGAAACGTCCTTAAACTAAAATCGGACCGAAACGTCCTTAAAACTAATATCGGACCGAAACGTCCCTAAACTAATATCGGACCGAAAAGTCCCTAAACTAATAATGGACCGAAATGTCCTTAAACTAATATCGGACCGAGACGTCCTTAAACTAATATCGGACCGAGACGTCCTTAAACTAATATCGGACCGAAACGTCCCTAAACTAATAATGGACCACCACGTCCCTAAACTAATAATGGACCACCACGTCCCTAAACTGGCAATGGACCACTACGTCCTTAAACTGGTGCAATAGAGCCCGAATGCTCTTTTGCCGGATCTAAACGGTCCCGTTTAAGTCGATCTTAGCCCCAAACACGACTAACGTATCCTTAAACATTCAAATGGATTATAAAACTCCCAATCAACTCTAGTTCGAGGGTACATCTCCGAACTCCTTTGACATCCGTCGTTGTAATTCCTCAACGACGTCAAAGAGGCGACGAGTCCCGATGGCCATACATTAAATTAATCACTACGTTAAGTGGATCTTAGTCTCAAACAGGACTATCGTATCCTTAACGAACGTTTAAGTTGATCTTAGCCGCAACGCGACTAATGCATCCTTAAACTAAAAACACCAAACCCAAATCTAAGTAAATACGGATTTGGACTAATCCACGTCCTACGGGCGACGGCATTACTCAGTCTCCGTATACAATCCACGGGCAACCACAAACAAAACAAACACACACGACACGAAGTGAAATTCTGGAGAAGGAGAAAGTTGTTACCGCGATGCGGTAGCGTAATTAACTGCAGGGGCTTGCGCCTGCAGGGAAGAGCGTCCCCACAATCAAAAACCCCTCAAGCGAGGGGGAATCTGACGAAGTCTGCTACATCGGCCGCATCCGTCTAAACCTCCGATACACGGTGCCATAAATCAACTTGGCATCTTCGGAGAGGTAGACGGATAAAACCAAATAGCATCTGCCCCAAATCTCAGCGCCGGGACATCGCAGTCCTGTGCGCCGCCTTTCGGAGGGGAACAAATTCTGGCACGCCCGGTGGGACCTTTTCCTCTTTCCACTCCACACTTCGTGTGTCGTGTTCGCGAACGAATCGCGGTTTGCTGTGGTTGTCAGTGGATTCAAGATACTAAGATTTGGTGTCTTGCTCCGTGCAGAAAACAGAAGATCAATGGCTTCAAACTGCACTGCCTGCAACTGCAACTCTCGCTCAGTCCTTGCTGGAGGAGTGACTTATGGGCCCCAAGCGGCCTCCCTTTTCAAGATGCCAGTGGAGCAGGTAACTCAGGCCACCACTGGATTATTCTGCAGGACCATGCTCCCACCGTTGAGCTTCAATGCCACAATGACGTCGCAAGAAGTTCCCAAGAAGTCGGCATTCGATCGGCTTGCCACTGCAGCGACCCCTCTCAATAGGTCGCTCAACTCCACTGCTTCAGGTTTTAATGGATTAGGCCAGAGCTCCATCGGGCCCATGAAGAAGCCTGCCATACCAGAAGGCGTTATCCCGAAGCGGATAGCCATCCCAGCTCCCGTTCTTGGCGAAGTCACCAAGGTTGTTTCCCATGTTCGGAAGCCCGCTTCTGATAAGTTGGCCGTCCCCATTCAACGGACGTCGATCTTTAAAAAGCTGGTACCAGTATATTCTGACCAACACAGAGGGCATGAGGAGATCGCCCCTATAGCTGAAACAACTCCATCAGCACGACATGCTCGACGTCGCCACTGGCGCCGAGTAAAGAAGGCTGGGGGGAACTTCCCCTCTGGGATAACTCCGTCAGCTCCGATGGTGAGGATCGATACTGCTGTTCCAATCGGGAACAGCTTTGAATTGCTAAATACGGTGCGCAGAAACTCTCCTACTGCGATTTTGAAACGAACTCCTTCACCTGTGGAGAATACTCCACAGAAGAAGTTAGAGCAACCCCCTCAACGGCTGTCCTCTAAAATTTACAAAGTCTGGCGACGGGTCCAAGAGTCGGTGATCGATCAAGACTGCCTCCGACGACAGAAAAAGATGAAGGTTCGGCAGGGGAAGGATTACTCTGTCAAACCAAAAAAAGCAAAAGCTACTTGGGTGCCCACTACAACGGCTCCCTTAACTCCAATCACTCAAAAAAGGAGGCCGCAAAAAGCCCCTGTGTCTTCGGTAAATCGCAAAGACACCGAACACAAACGCCCCAAGTCTGGGGGCATGATGGTGCACACTGTTTATATGGCTTCTGGAAAGGAGGAAAGCCGCACTTCTACGGGCCACCGACCGCTCACCCGATCCGTGACGAAAGCCCAGGAGCAACAGCAAAAGCTTCGGGAAATGATGACTACAATGGCTACACTCACTGAGCCAAAAGAAAGCTCTGAAACGTCTTCGGATGAGCGTCAAGAACAAGAAACTGACGCTGACTTTTTACGCAGAGTCCTCGAAAAGAGGGACAAAGAAGCTGCAGAGCAGGCGGCTAACATAAAACAGATGGCGCTCCTTTTCCAAGATATGGTAGGGATGATGTTACAGCCGGACCCTCCTACTGAAAATCCTCCGATCGTCCTTGAAGACGACAGGGGAGAAACGTCAAATCCTCCGCCGGCTCTATCAACAGCCAAGGAGGAGGCAATCTCCAAAGTTGACCTAGACGAATATATAGCTCAGCAGATCCGGGTTCATCAGGCGAATGAAGCGGCTGGGCAAATTGTTAGAACCGGACGACCGTATCCGAGCTGGTATGACCAAATCAATTACCCGCCAGGATATACGATCCCTAAATTCCACGTATATAAAGGGACAGGGAATCCGCATCAGCATGTCGCTCAATTCAGGGCCTTATGCGGCAATACTGGAGGCGATGACAAATTGTTGCTACGTCAATTCGTCGGCAGCTTAGCAGAAACAGCCTTTGAATGGTATTCGGAGCTACCTAACGACTCTGTCAAAACATTTGCAGAGATGGAACTGCTGTTTACACAAAGATTCGCGAGTGCTAGTGAACGCACCCCGATTACAGCACTGATAAATGCCAGGATAAGGCCCGGCGAAACGTGGGTCCAATACGCAACACGATGGCGAAACCTATGGTCGAAATGCGAACAACGCATAGAAGAGGCACCTGCGGTAGGCATGTTTGTGGGCACTCTCGATCCGCAGGCGACCATCTCACAATTCATGATGTTCTTCAGGCCGACCACCTTCCAGGCCTTGATCGACAGATTAGCCCAAATGGACCAGATGGGCCATAGACCGTCTCCTCCAAGACCCGATCCCCGAAATGAGAATGGAAAAGCGATCATCGTCGCCAACGTTCAGCAACAGTCGAGTAAATCAAAGCCGGTCGCTCGCCAAAACAACGTGCGTCCACGCCCATCCCTCGAAGAGAGGCTAGGACGTCATTACTCGTTTCCTCAGAATAAAACGAGAAGACTGTTCGAGCTGGCAGTGCACAACAGACTCATTAATCTGCCGAATCCAAAACGTCCGTTGCAGCCAGGCGATCTTAATAATCCCAATTATTGCCCTTACCACCAAACGGTAAGTCACCCGATTGAGGATTGTTTCGTCTTTAAGGGATGGATCGAGGATCAATACCAACATGGCAAGTTTGCGCTGTCTGAGAACTGGAAGGTAAGTCCGCCACAACCGCACGCTCCGAGAAATATGGATACGCCGGGGGCATCATGTTCATTCATGGAGAAGGACTCATAGACCGAAAAGTCAATAAACTAGATATTCGCCTGAAATACGGCGACGGTGGACCGAAATGTCCTTAAACTAATAGCAGACCGAAACGTCTTTAAACTTCTACCGCAGCATCCTTAGGCTGACGAGATAAAAAAAAATATAAATAAATAAATAAATAATAATAAAAAAAACGGTATGTCCATAAGCAAAGAGGGCACGGATGAAAACCCGAAAGGGCTCCGTGAGTAAAAACAGCAGGGCTACCGGCGAGTGTTCGTGAAAACCCGAAAGGGCGCGACCTCGTAAAAAAAAGAGAAAGAGAAAAAAAATAAAAGGAATAAAAAGAATAAAAAAAAGGGTAAGTCCATAAGCAAAATGGGCACGGATGAAAACCCGAAAGGGCTCCGTGAGTAAAAAACAGCAGTACTACCGGCGAATGTTTGTGAAAACCCGAAAGGGCGCAACTTCGTTAAAGAACCCTTATAGAGTCCTCTCGACCTTGTAAGGAGAAACCACCTGCGTGAAGTCCTTACGACTCACAAAGGAGCAACACACTTAGGGATCCCCACGATTCCTAAGGAAAAAATACACTTGCGAGATCCTCACGACTCGTAAGGAGAACTCTCTTATGGGACCCTCACGGCTCATAGGATTTGAAAGTCTTAAGTCACAGAGACCTAAACATGTGCTTAAGTAAACCCCCACAAACTTCCAATATTGCCCTACAAGTGGTCCTATATTGGCCCTTATATACAATCCACGGGCGCGAATAAACATTTCCCTAACTAAGTCCCATCTGAGACTAGGGATGTGTTTGCATGGTAAACAACCCTTGTAAATCCTCTCGACTTACAAGGAGAAAACCCTCCTGTAGGATCCTTACGACTTACAGAGGAACAATACACTTAGGAACCCTCACGATTCCTAAGGAGAAAATACACCTATAAGATCCTCACGACTTGTAGGGAGAAATAGCTTTGTGAGACCCTTACGGCTCATAAAGTCAAAAGCCTTAGTCGACAGGACCTTAACCCTGGTCGCTAAGCCACCTTTGTTCTACATCGACAGAGGCAAATGATGATTCGCTCCTGGCAATATCCCAGTGGTAGCGATGCTGATGCCTAAACCGGTATCAAATTTCAAGTCCTTTCACGGCAAATGATGATTCGCTCCTGGCAATATTCCAGTCGCAGCGATGCTGATGCCAAGATTGGTATCAGATCCCAAATCCCCTACTCGCAAAAAAAAAAATATATATATATATGCATAAGAAATAGCCGAAATGATGGGGCAGCTTGCAAACAAAATCAGCAAGTAAACATGTATGCATGCAAAATAGCCGAAATGGTTGGGCAACTCGCAATAAAAAGCAGCGAGTAAAAAGAAAAATAGCCGAAATGATTGGGCACCGCGAAAAATAGCCGAAATGATTGGGGAATCGCGATTTTCGCGATATAAAAAGCTGAAATGATAGAGCATCGCGGAAAGAATAAAAAAAATGAAAAAAATGAAACTTTTTGCCCTACAGGTGAAATCACATCGATCCCTGTATACAATCCAGGGGCACAGATAAAAAGGGAACAATACCTTCCCAACAGGCTCCACCAGAAAGCGAAGCCAAATCTCGACGGTTCATAGACCTAGAGACCATCTCGACATTTGTCGCAATATTACAGACACGATGTCAACAAATGAAGCAAACGAAGATCTCAAGCTTCAGGGTCTCGACGTCAACATCGACAACTTAGAGATCACCAACGGTGTGCCTCCTCATTCCAGCAGGACACGGATATTACACCATCAAGCGGAGCGAGGGCAAAATCCCAGCTCCACCTCAATATTCGTCTCGATACAGTAGACGAGATGTCAACAATGGTGTTCCTTCACAGTCCAACAGGATGCAGAAGCAACATCAACAAAAGACCTCACGGTCGAAACAAAGCGGAGCGACGGCAAAATCCCAGCTCCACTTCAGTATTCGTCTCGATACAGCAGACGATGTCAGCAATGGCGTTCCTTCACAGTCCAGCAGGGTGTACATGCAAAGTTAACAAAAGACCCCATGGTCGAAACAAAGCGGAGTGATGGTAAAATTCCAGCTCCACCTTAGCATTCGTCTCGTTACAGCAGACGCAATGTCAACAACGGCGTTCCTTCGCTGTCTAGCAGGGTGTACATGCAAAGTTAACAAAAGACCCCATGGTCGAAACCAAGCGGAGTGACGGCAAAATCCCAGCTCCACCTCAACATTCGTTTCAATACACCAGACGCAGTGTGAGCAAATGAAGCGAAAGCCAAATTCCTAGCTTCAAGGTCTTAACGGCAAGTCATATAAAGCCCGAAAGACCACCGGAGATCATCTCACATGGAGTGGTCACCTCCTCGACGTTCATTTCGATACAGCAGACGAGTTGTCACCCCAGCGTTCTTCCTACAGCAGGGATTCGGATGTGACAAAGCAAGCGAAGCGAAGGCCACATTCCTAGCTTCAACGTCTTTACGGTAACTCACATAAAACCGGAAAGACAATCGGAGATCATTTCGCATCAGCACAGAGTGGTCACCACCTTGACGTTCGTCTCGACACAGCAGACAAAATGTCAACCCCAGCGTTCTTCCTCCAACAGGATTTGGACACACCAAAGCAAACGAAGCGAAGGCCACATTCCTAACTTCGACGTCTTGACGGTAACTCACATAAAACCGGAAAGACAATCGGAGACCATCTCACATAAAGTGGTCACCTCCATGACGTTCGTCTCGATACAGTAGACGAAATGTCAACCTCAGCGTTCTTCCTCCAGCAGGGATTCAGACATGACAAAGCAAATGAAGCGAAGGCCATATTCCTAGCTTCAACGTCTTTACGGTAACTCACATAAAACCGGAAAGACAATCGGAGATCATCTGGCTGATCGCACGCCGATGGCGTGTCGGATGTTCAAAGATTTAAAGTGTAACCGCGATCAGGACGGTGTCGCTATGCAGCTAGCCGGTGAGCACGGGTCGGTCCACAGGGAGATGGTGTTATCTTACCTTCTTGTCTTAGACGAGTCAATAAAGAATCTGTATGTTTGTTCGGTCTAACCTATGTGTTTATTTGCAAGTATAAAGTTGTTAAGAAAAATACGAGATTGTAAGCTAGGAAATCCGTACTCAAAACCTTTGAGCCGAGTCTTGACCAATTGAAGCTAGACAATCGGCAACAACGTGGATTAGGGGATTTAAGCGCGGTATTCGTGGAATCCGGCTTATTTACCCTTGTCCTTCCGTTCGTGTCTCTTGCTTTCGCCTCCGGCCAAACCGAACGCAACCGGTCGCGGTTAGGAATCACCGTTACCTTATCAGGGTACGGTGCCTAACGGAGCGCTTGCGTATGGTTTGGGCGAAGTTCAAATGGAAAATAACGGGAAAAGGAATTGGCAAAGAAATGTTAACTTATAATGCCGTATTTTATCTTAACAACAATAATTACAACATTCACAATATAAACAAAAGAGAACAAAAAGAAAAGAACAAAGAAAAGAAAAGATACAAGTATTAAAGAGCATGAATAAAATGCATGAAATAAAATGCAAGTAATAAAAAGACAAGTAATAAAAAGCGAGTAATAAAAAGAATACGGAACTAGGACCCAAGCCAAGCATGTGCTCAATAGCCAACCCTTAAACTTGCAAGCTCAATGAAGAACTTGCAAGATCAAGGGAAGGGTAGAGAACGCATGTGAAATGAAGTGCTAGTCCGTGAGAAAATACGACTCTTGAGATCAATAACTAACTCTTAACCATTCAACCTCAATGAAGAGATTGAATGAGCAAGAGAAAGCAGAAATCTCAAGGGGGAGCAAACTAACAAGAAAGATAACAAGCCCTCATCTTCATTAATCTTCCACTCAAAAGCTCTCACTACAATGTCATGGAGAAAGAATGAAGAAGAGGAAGAAGAAGAACAAAATTACACAAAGAAGAAACTAAAGAAAAGCTCCAAAAAAATTGCTCTCTTGGTTAAGCTCTGAACTGCTGTATTTATAGGCTGGAGAATCGAATTCTAGGGCATCCACCAGAACATATTTGAAGTACCCAAAACACCCCTGAAGTTCGACAGTGAGAGGGCACCGTACGGCCGCGAATCCGCCGCCTATAGCCCCCTATGGCCGCGGATCCGCGCCCCTACTGTGGGTTTAAGGTGTGGGCTTCTGTGGCCTGCCCTGGTTTTCTGTTTCCTGTTGTTTAGTACATGTAGTTTCTGATAATCTTTCCAGAATATCTTCAGAATTCCAAGTCCAAGATTGCATTATCTTTTCTTCACCTTTGACTTTATCTCCCTCGAGCTCCGCGCACCCATTGATTCTTGTGCAGCCCACCTCGTGCTCTGTGCTTGTCCCAGACATGAATGACCACTGTCATATGTCTTGTATCGGGAACCGGTACTTGGCACTGGACGGATATGGATGACCGGAACCCGGCTTTTATCTGCTGTCGACAGATGTTCTGCTTTTAGCGTAACTGTGGAGATTTTATCCTGATTTGCAATATTTGTACTGGAAACCTGTATTCTGTAAACATGTAACAAACACGGATTAAAAGTACATACCTATAAACACACGAGCGTAAGAATTGGCGGTATAAAATGCAATATTCTGCTATGAACAAATACCCCCAAACTTAACTTTTGCTCGTCCCGAGCAAAACCAATTATTCACAAAAATAAAATGATAACCGCACTTTCGCAGGGAACGCGATTGCACTGAGCATGTGCAACAAGTCGTTAAACCTCTAGGTGTCCCTAGTAGGAGGAGTGTTGTCTCCTGAGGGTTTTCAGCGGATACTATCCACAAAATCCGGTCAAGCTAGTTTTGTAAAATAACTAAGATTCAAGCCCCTAAAGTTTTGTTTCAGAAAATAACAATTCTATAATCCTAAGTTTAGACTATCGAACCTTTATTTTTCACACCTCGCTTCTTATTTAACTACAGATTTTATATGTCTTTACGTGCAGTGCAAAATAGTGTCGTTAAGTTCCCGAAAGGTCGAATAAAGTAATTATGTCACACAATAAAGCTCAGATAACAATTTTTAAAAGGATCACATAAGTTTTATAAAGAGTTAAGCATTTTTCAAGTTTCGTTTTCCAGTAAAGTTTCAACTTCAGAATTTCTATCTTCCCTAACAGGAAACTAGGTCTTATTCTTCACTCCACATTTTTCTTGTTTTCATTTCATACACACCTCTGTGAACGTGCAATAGTCTTTATCATAGAGTAAAACCTTCATATCTCCGTTAAAATTTTTTTTTTAAAAGCCTGTCTTTTATCAAGATTATTCTCACACAAAGAACCGTTAGGAATTTTAACTCGGAGAGAACACTTGCTTGACTTTGTTTTTATCTGGACTTTCTAGGCTTCTTAGCGAGCTTTGGGCCAATGCACCCAAACCAGTTGGTTTTAGGGCATTAGGTGTAGAAACACCCCAGCGGACTTAATTACTCAAGTTACCTAGGTCCAAAAACAAAAGACAGTTTGGCGTGAAAAACATGATGATTCAATACGAACGGAGATATAACCGGTAGTTCAATTATTTTTTGGATAAAAGACGTGTTTAGTAGGTTCGGTGTGTAATCATTCCAATCAAGTTTCAGATGGGTTATTTTTCAGACTTAGTTCCAATTAAGGCATCAATAACATTCCTTCATATTCGCTTTACTTCATAAACTATTCTTGACATTACTTATTTCAGAACAAACCTATTTGATCCTCAGAAAATCATTTATCTGTTTAAAAGTTTTTTTTTTAAACATAAAAGACTTGTCATCTAATTTCCAAGACTCACAACACGTGTAGTGTAATGTAAAGACGTATATCAGCTATAGTTAACTTCAAAGGAGAGTTATCTTTCAGGTTTTCAAAATCCAAACATAGGATTTAGTTATTCCTATCTTTTCAAACAAAAACCGTCGAATGTTGAATCAGAGTTCTTCCACAAGCTAACTTGACAAAAAAGTTTTTATATTTTTAGAAAATTTTCAGATTTTTATGGATTTTATGGATTTAATATGCAGATGCAAAATATACATATGAATGCGAAGGAAGAAAGCTTACCGAGCACACCCCCAAACTTAAACTTGACAGTGCCCTCACTGTCAGGCTATACCAAGAGGGTCAAAATTGCCGGCGCTTCCTAAAAACAAATTATATACAAAACAAAAAAAAAACCAAAAATATATACAAAAAAAGTCCCCCCCAAACTTAAGTAAAACAGTGTTTCCACTGTTAAGCGTTGAAATTCAGGATTAGGGGGGAAAGAACAGTATCCATCTATACAAGGCCTTACACAGGCCAAAAGTTAACACCAACCATTCAAAGATTTTATCATGGTAAAGCAGTGGTTGGTGAAAGAAGGTGAAGAGGAAAGAGATGGAAAATACGCGAGACCGCTTGTGGAGAGAAGTGGAATGCGGTCTCGGTAGATGAGAAGAAGAATGGCGGAAGGGAAAAAGAAGTGAAGTACGAACTTGAGGGTGCAAATGGAGTAAATAGATTAGCACAATTTGTGATGAGCGATGTGTAAAAAGCGATTGTGCTAATATATTTACCCGTCGAGAGATTGGGTCAAATCCCTCAAGGTTCGTGAGAAACCATGGGTACGCCGAACTTGGTAAACCAGACACAGTAAATGAAAGTGAGACGGGTTCTTGCAAGGTCGGAACGATTGAAAGGATGGAGGGAAGTGGTTGAGGAAGGGTATCGGTTAAGGCTTCTGGAGGGTGTGTACAGTCAGTGAAAGGAACAGGATGAATTGGAAAATCCGACTCATCATCTAGAACTGTTTCATCCTCAAAAATATCCTCAATATTCTCCTCAAAGTTAAGCTTATCCATGCACATTTCATCAAAGTCCAGACGCATATGGGGTTCGGGAAAAACATTTAAAGACTCGGGATGATGAATTGGAGAGAAAAACCTAGTCAAATCTATGGGTTCATCATCCAAAATATCCCCAGCGTCAATATCCTCGATCAAGTGAAAATCTATATTCTCAGACACCTTAACAATAGCATGGATATCAATCGATTTGGGTTCTAAAGTGGAGGTGTAGAGGTCAAGAGGATTGGGTATGGTTTCACTTGGAAGGGACCCTTCACAATCAGGTAAATCAAACACTACAAAGTCGCACAACTCATTAATCATTCTATCTTCAATTGACGAATCGTTGGGAACACAGGAGTTGTGGGATTCAATTTGAGATGGGTAGGTTTGATTTGGAAGGGGGTACATCTCACTCTCTCCACTCAATTTCACAGCCTGTCCTGCCGCCTCATCATACATTGAAAAAGTTGGAGCTAGTTGAAAACTAGCTACCGGATCACTAGGTTGTATGAGGGCGGCCATGGACGCATTCAAATCCATCGTCTGTTGTGAAGCTACCCTAAATTCTTCCAAGGACTGTTCTAAGCTAGACATAGGTTGTGATGGGGTTTCAGTAAAAGATGCGAAGTTAGTTGGATACTGGAAACCCCCAAACGGCTGTTCTGAAGCAATGTCTAGGGAAGGTGCAAAAGTAGGGTAGGATTGGTAGGAATTGAATGGCTGGACAGGAGCAGGATCAACATTTGGATAAGAAGGTGATTGGAATTGTTGATCCCAAGAATTTGTAGTGGTGAAAGGAGTGAAAGATCGGCTACGAGATTGTTCAATACGTTCAGCAATAGACATAGGTCTTAGAGTGGCAACATGACTCGAAGAAGGGGTATCAACGTAAGAAGGGGTGACTGTTTGAAATGGTTGATACGAAGTGAATTGCGGAGTCAAATTGTTTTTCCTAGACGCGTCTATCCGATCTCTCAATGAAATTTTTGGCATGGAGGGGTCGTTCGAAGTTCGGCCAAAGCAAGAACCGTATGAGGTAATGTCTGGTTGTGGGTACCAAAGTTCGGCAAGAGTTTTGCGAGGTGGGGTACCCATGATATGATGAGAAAAGAAAAGAAAGGAAGAGAAAAGGAGGGGAAAATGAATGTGATTTTTTTTTATTTTTTATTTTTTAGTTAGTTGTTAGCAAAAGAATGAAATATACACAAAAAAATGGACAAAAATAATCACGACACAAAAAATACCACACACCTAATCGTTCTAGGGTTCACCTAGGTCAACTAGACCTGCTCGAGAACTTGATTGTCGAAGTAAAACTGTGTCGAGAAACAGGCTCAAGATACACTGATCACGAGGCCAGGTAAGTGCAGAGATAAGGGGAGGTTTTCCAACGCTTTCGCGAAGTTCCTTAATTAAATAACCCTTTCTCTTTTGGCGGTTTCGCCGTTAACACTTTCCTAGACACCCCGTAAACAATATACCATTAAGCAAGCTTCTAAATACAGTTAACTTCTCCTAGTGAGCGCGAAGTCCTTAAGGCTTAATGTCTAGTTTCTTTTAAATTTGTGTGGGTAAACGTTATGCGCAAGTTCGTGATTTGTGGGCCACGGAAAAGGTGATGAAATCCTTTACCGTATGTTGTGGGGTTCGCTTGCCCTTAAGTCCGTATTAATGTATGCAATGCGCAATTCAAAAATTCTATAAAGAATCGAACAATCGTTTTTTAGTTTTTAAGCGCGGCGCTGCAACAAATACGGGTTAGTCAATTTTTAGCGTTTGCTAGCGAACTTGCAAAGAATCCTGCAAAAGAATAGTATATTGGAAGCGTCGAATTTGAGAAGAAGGTGTTAGTAAAGTACGTACCGTTAAGTTTTGGGTTAGAAAACCCCCGTTGAATCAAATCCGGTCAGCTTGAAGAGTTCGCTTGCGCGGGTCAAACTACCCGGATCTTTGGCACTGTACTTCGTAATCACCCTTGCCTTGAATGCACACTTCACTCCTCACAATCGCAGTTTGCAAATACGCAAAAATCTGCACTCTTGCCCACAAAAATGATCAAAAAAAACAAAAAGAGTTTTTTTTTTTTATATACAAAAAGAATATTAACCCGAATAACAAGAAAGAAAATACGCTACCGTCTCCCCGGCAACGGCGCCATTTGATCGCACGCCGATGGCGTGTCGGATGTTCAAAGATTTAAAGTGTAACCGCGATCAGGACGGTGTCGCTATGCAGCTAGCCGGTGAGCACGGGTCGGTCCACAGGGAGATGGTGTTATCTTACCTTCTTGTCTTAGACGAGTCAATAAAGAATCTGTATGTTTGTTCGGTCTAACCTATGTGTTTATTTGCAAGTATAAAGTTGTTAAGAAAAATACGAGATTGTAAGCTAGGAAATCCGTACTCAAAACCTTTGAGCCGAGTCTTGACCAATTGAAGCTAGACAATCGGCAACAACGTGGATTAGGGGATTTAAGCGCGGTATTCGTGGAATCCGGCTTATTTACCCTTGTCCTTCCGTTCGTGTCTCTTGCTTTCGCCTCCGGCCAAACCGAACGCAACCGGTCGCGGTTAGGAATCACCGTTACCTTGTCAGGGTACGGTGCCTAACGGAGCGCTTGCGTATGGTTTGGGCGAAGTTCAAATGGAAAATAACGGGAAAAGGAATTGGCAAAGAAATGTTAACTTATAATGCCGTATTTTATCTTAACAACAATAATTACAACATTCACAATATAAACAAAAGAGAACAAAAAGAAAAGAACAAAGAAAAGAAAAGATACAAGTATTAAAGAGCATGAATAAAATGCATGAAATAAAATGCAAGTAATAAAAAGACAAGTAATAAAAAGCGAGTAATAAAAAGAATACGGAACTAGGACCCAAGCCAAGCATGTGCTCAATAGCCAACCCTTAAACTTGCAAGCTCAATGAAGAACTTGCAAGATCAAGGGAAGGGTAGAGAACGCATGTGAAATGAAATGCTAGTCCGTGAGAAAATACGACTCTTGAGATCAATAACTAACTCTTAACCATTCAACCTCAATGAAGAGATTGAATGAGCAAGAGAAAGCAGAAATCTCAAGGGGGAGCAAACTAACAAGAAAGATAACAAGCCCTCATCTTCATTAATCTTCCACTCAAAAGCTCTCACTACAATGTCATGGAGAAAGAATGAAGAAGAGGAAGAAGAAGAACAAAATTACACAAAGAAGAAACTAAAGAAAAGCTCCAAAAAAATTGCTCTCTTGGTTAAGCTCTGAACTGCTGTATTTATAGGCTGGAGAATCGAATTCTAGGGCATCCACCAGAACATATTTGAAGTACCCAAAACACCCCTGAAGTTCGACAGTGAGAGGGCACCGTACGGCTGCGGATCCGCCGCCTATAGCCCCCTATGGCCGCGGATCCGCGCCCCTACTGTGGGTTTAGGGTGTGGGCTTCTGTGGCCTGCCCTGGTTTTCTGTTTCCTGTTGTTTAGTACATGTAGTTTCTGATAATCTTTCCAGAATATCTTCAGAATTCCAAGTCCAAGATTGCATTATCTTTTCTTCACCTTTGACTTTATCTCCCTCGAGCTCCGCGCACCCATTGATTCTTGTGCAGCCCACCTCGTGCTCTGTGCTTGTCCCAGACATGAATGACCACTGTCATATGTCTTGTATCGGGAACCGGTACTTGGCACTGGACGGATATGGATGACCGGAACCCGGCTTTTATCTGCTGTCGACAGATGTTCTGCTTTTAGCGTAACTGTGGAGATTTTATCCTGATTTGCAATATTTGTACTGGAAACCTGTATTCTGTAAACATGTAACAAACACGGATTAAAAGTACCTACCTATAAACACACGAGCGTAAGAATGGGCGGTATAAAATGCAATATTCTGCTATGAACACTCGCATCAGCACAGAATGGTCACCACCTCGACGTCCGTCTCGACACAGCAGACGAGATGTCACCCCAACGTTCGTCTCGACACAGCAGACGCAACGCCATTAAACGAATGGAGCCACGGCAAAATCCCTAGTTCCAAACCTCGGCGGTTCACCAGCAACCTAGAGACAACCTCGACGTCCGTCTCGATACAGCAGACGAGGTGTCACCCCAACGTTCGTCTCGACACAGCAGACGCAACGTCATCAAACAAACGGAGCCACGGCAAAATCCCTAGTTCCCACCGCAACATTCGTCTCGATACAGCAGACGCAATGCCAGCAAACGAAGCAAAGGCCAAATTCCTAGCTTCAGGGTCTTGACGGCAACTCATATAAAACCCGAAAGACTATCGGAGATCATCCCACACTAGCGCGGAGTGGTTATGACTCATCGGGGCTCTCCAAAATGAGCCTAACCTCAAGTAAAAAGCGGCATGGCAAATTCCTAGCGCTTGCTCTCCCGACGGTCAAACTGCCAAGGAGGATTGCTTGAAGACGTCTTGTCCAGCCCCCGAAGGGATCAGAGACACGGCAGTCGCAGGGCTACTCGAACAGCACGATTGCCTATTGAGGACTATATCAGCTTATGCGGCGGTACGATGGCCAAAACCCTAAGTACCACCAACCTTAACGGACTTCTGTCGTAAAGAGCAGAGGTTAAATGCGACGTTAAGATGTTCTTGCGAGAAACGTTCGATTCGTCTCGACTTGTGAAAAATTGTCGAGGCGGCTCGACTCGTGAGATAAAGACTTAGGCAGTGGGCATAAAAGAAGCCTGTTTCCTAAGCATTGGGACCCCGTAAGTTGGCCCAAAACAGTCTCTTGCATACCATCCACGGGTCTCACTCTCCAACGTCGAACTTCGACAAGGAGGGAAACAACCGCTTACAAGTCCTCTCGACTCGTAAGAGGGAAAAATTCTCTTGTAGGATCCTTACGACTTACAAGAGAAAACCACACTTAGGAATCCTCACGGTTCTTAAGGAGAAAAACCCACCTACGAGATCCTCTCGATCCGTAGGGAGAAAAGTCTCTATGAGACCCTCACGGCTCATAGAGTTGAAAAGTCTTAGGCAGCAGATCTGAACCTGCGGCCTAAGCCCTCGCTATCTCGTGGAGAAATCAAGAAGCTTACTCTATTACCCGCTAATTGTGACGACATGCTGAGAAAGAGGAAAAGCAACAGAAAGAATATCCGGTCTACATTTGATCTGGCATGCGTGACGCATTCATTTATGCATGGACAGAAAATTCAGGACGAGAAATAAGAGAAGCTGAGATAAAAAGTTTCCATTCATATTGGCAAAAATTCTTACAATTATGAAAAGCAGTAAAAGGAAAACATTATTACAATGGAATGACTTCAGATCCGGGGCAGGGATTGAGGAATTCAAAAGTAAGGCCGTCCAAAGTTCTTCTGGCCTTTCTAACTATTCTTATGCGCAGCCTCTCGCGCTCCTCGGTGTCGATATCATCGGCAAGCCCCTCCGGCCTTCGATAAGCAGCAACGATCGTCGTCTGCTGAAAGATTTGATGTAGGATGTCAACGAGATTGTTTTGCCGTTTCTTCGAAATCAGCCCCATCAGGTACACTGAATGCACCTTGTCTTCGGCATCATCTAGCGCATTGAGCGGTAAGGCCTCGTGAAGACCTGGGAGTGCTCTCCATATTGCCCCCAGCACGACTTTCAAAAGGGCCGAACGACGAGGTAGCAGCCAGCCACCGCTGGCATTCAGGCGACCCATGACCTCTGCACATTGAGCGTCCGTGAACTCCTGGTTCTGTTGACGGCCCTGTACACGGATATCCTCATAAGTGATGAACTCGTGCAAGCTGTATAGACGCACCGCCATAATACCTGAAGAAAATAATACAGGGATATTAACAAACAAGAAAATACAGAAAGTTAAAAGTTAAACTCCTCGAGAGCAATGCTCTGCAGACAGGAGCGACACCAGTCAAAATCAGTTATGAGGAGAATTTGAGGAAAATTCCCTGAGAATATTGAGAGCTACGCTCGGAAAAAAAAAATAATAATAATAAAAAATGAAAAAAAAATGATGTAATAATAATAATATTCTCAACTGCCATATAATTTGGGAGGAGCAAAGCTCCATTAATTAAGAAGATATAAGAAAAAAAATCTTTTATAGAGCAAAGCTCTATTAATGGAACCCTAACAGGATTCTCCTGAGTTCTCTTTGGACCTCTTTAGAGCAAAGCTTTGCTAAATGAAACCCTAAATGGGTTTTCTTTAGATCAGGGATCTATGGAGAGCAAGGCTCTATTAAACAGCTTTAATTTAATTTAATTTAATTTAATTTTTACCTATGATGGTTATGAACTCTGGAGTTCTTGGAAAAAAATCAAGAGCAAGGCTCTGAAAATTCTTAAGCAAGAGCAAGGCTCTGAGTCAAAATTCTTGAAGTGGTAAAGAATTTTTTGAGGAACAAAGGTCCTATTTATAGGCATCAATCGCCTCTTCGACTGCCAAAAGGTGCCGCGACGGTTCGGATTCTGCCACCGTTGCGCTTGCGTTTGGAGGCCACGTAAGCGCAGCGGTGGGGGGGCATTTGTTTATCCCAATCAGAGCAAAGCTCTGTTCAAATTCCAAGGCGGGAGAAAAAGCAACGCTTCATCTTCCCCCAATCAGAAATAAAGCTTTGCTTTGAAAATTTAAACTTTAATTTTGAAGCAACGCTTCAGATCCCGTGCGCTGCGCGCAATTTGCCACGTGTCAGAAGTTGACTCGGCAGCACAACGCCCAAGGCAGTGCATCCGATCAGAGCAAGGCTCTTTTAAAAGCAAAAGCAACGCTCAGTTGCGCAAGCGCTGCGCTGCGTGACACGTGTCTGCGCAGTTGCGCAATCACAACTGCGCAAGCGCACCGCTGCGCGACACGTGTATGCGCAGTTGCGCGCACACAACTGCGCAAGTGCACTGCGGCGCGACACGTGTCTGCGCAGTTGCGCAAGCACAACTGCGCAAACGCACCTCTGCGCGACACGTGTCTGCGCAGTTGCGCAAGCACAGCTGCGCAAGCGCCTTACTGCGCGACACGTGTCACGCGCTGGTGAGTTGCGCAGAAACAGAATGAAAATTTAATGAAATCTTTTCTGTTCTTTCCAAAACCAGAAGATTTTCTTCTGCCTTTGGATCAAAGATCCAGCGGTGGGAAAATTCCCAAAATCACTCAGAAAAGATCTTGTTAACAAATTCAACAAATTTGTGAGCACTATAAATAGGACCCCAGACCTCATTCGATGGGCATCAACTGGGATAATCGACTTCTACCAAAAAAAAAGAAGAAAAGAGAACTCTTGGAGATTATTCAAGAACAAAAAAAAAAGGTAAAAACCCTTTTTTGAGAGAAAAATCTCTGGAGAACAAAGGATTAAAAAAAAAGGAAAATAAATGAAAATAAATAAATAGTGCCTTGCACTTGGTATGAACCCTTGGTTCTGTGAAATCAGGGAAAACAAGAAGAAAAACTTGTTTTCCTTTGATCCAAATTTAGATCAAAAGTGCTATGCACTTTTGTTCTTAAATCTGAGAAATTCTTGATGTTCTGCACAAATACAACCCATTATTAAAAGGGCCTGGCCCAAATCAAATTGCAAAATAATAAAGGGGCAGAGCCCTGTTTGGATTGATTTTTTAGTCGGGCAGAGCCCAAAATAAATAAATAAATTGGACTTAACCCAATCCTCGCTGTAAGTCCTTAAATTAAATTGATTGAACAAAATGGCTCTCCTAAACCAATTCACGACCGGTTCGAGGGTACATCTCCGAACTCCTTTGACATCCCTTGTTGTAATTCCTCAACGACGTCAAAGAGGTGACGGGTCCCAACGACCACACGTCAATATGGACTGCGGGGTCCCTAAACAATGGACCGAAACGTCCTTAAACTAAAATCGGACCGAAACGTCCTTAAAACTAATATCGGACCGAAACGTCCCTAAACTAATATCGGACCGAAAAGTCCCTAAACTAATAATGGACCGAAATGTCCTTAAACTAATATCGGACCGAGACGTCCTTAAACTAATATCGGACCGAAACGTCCCTAAACTAATAATGGACCACCACGTCCCTAAACTGGCAATGGACCACTACGTCCTTAAACTGGCGCAATAGAGCCCGAATGCTCTTTTGCCGGATCTAAACGGTCCCGTTTAAGTCGATCTTAGCCCCAAACACGGCTAACGTATCCTTAAACATTCAAATGGATTATAAAACTCCCAATCAACTCTGGTTCGAGGGTACATCTCCGAACTCCTTTGACATCCGTCGTTGTAATTCCTCAACGACGTCAAAGAGGCGACGAGTCCCGATGGCCATACATTAAATTAATCACTACGTTAAGTGGATCTTAGTCTCAAACAGGACTATCGTATCCTTAACGAACGTTTAAGTTGATCTTAGCCGCAACGCGACTAATGCATCCTTAAACTAAAAACACCAAACCCAAATCTAAGTAAATACGGATTTGGACTAATCCACGTCCTACGGGCGACGGCATTACTCAGTCTCCGTATACAATCCACGGGCAACTACAAACAAAACAAACACACACGACACGAAGTGAAATTCTGGAGAAGGAGAAAGTTGTTACCGCGATGCGGTAGCGTAATTAACTGCAGGGGCTTGCGCCTGCAGGGAAGAGCGTCCCCACAATCAAAAACCCCTCAAGCGAGGGGGAATCTGACGAAGTCTGCTACATCGGCCGCATCTGTCTAAACCTCCGATACACGGTGCCATAAATCAACTTGGCATCTTCGGAGAGGTAGACGGATAAAACCAAATAGCATCTGCCCCGAATCTCAGCGCCAGGACATCGCAGTCCTATGCGCCGCCTTTCGGAGGGGAACATACTGTCTAAAGTATTTCCGTGTTTTCACGGATAGGAGGGGCGTTCTCGTAAATTGTCGAGAAGCTTCTAGATGTTTGATGAGTTGGAGGCTAAGGTGGCATTTGCATTAATTGGTTTAATGAGTCATGGTGTGATTCATCCATGGAGTTAATGGTGCATTTATTATTTATTTGACCCATGAGATGAATCACTATGTGAGTTAATGAAGCATGATGATATATTATTATTTGTTATTCATTTAATAATATGATATGCTTCATATATTCACAATGATTTCATTATTCCAAAATGATTCTCACTCTCACCTTCTCTCTCCTCAAGCTCTCTCTCTTCAAACCCTAACCCTAACCTCTCATGTGTTGAGATCAAGGGTTAGCAAGACTTATTAATCCCTAATCCTACTCTATATCCCCTAGGTTGCTTTGATTAGCACTTTGAGTAACCTAGTTACCTCAAGTTAGAGGTCAAGCTTGGAGTAGTAGCTCTCGGGTGGATCTTCTATCACAAAGAGGAGGCCGACGAGGAGGTGGTCAACGAGAAGAAGAAGGACATGGTTCATTAGGTATAATCTTCTTTCATAGTAGCTAATTCCTCCTATGATATTGTTAGTTAGGGTTTAGCAAAGATCCGTACAGTTAGTCGATGTTAGTTTAAACAAAATGATTGTTTTACCTATTCCGCCTCCCCGCAACTCGTGGGGTGTATAACGTCGACTTACAGTGACACCATAGCGAGACCGGTTGTGGTTGAATTGACCAGAGGTTATAATTAAGAGCCAAGAACAGACGAATAAGGACCAAAAGGAAGGAACTAAACATTGGAAAGCCTAGCTTATACTCGCAAGTTTCCTTCCTAGTCATGCTAATCCCCATTATTGCCGATTACCGTAACATCGATATCAAGGGGGGCAAACGAAAGAAATGAACGTACTCCTAACTCAAACTAACCTAATACTAACCCTAAGAAGCTTCCTTTAACATACATATCTAAGAAAATAGTTAACTTTGAACAAACTCGGACAATTTGGATTTAACTCGTTAAAACACTAAGAAAAAAATTCTCATCTTTCCGTAGATCGACTCATACTCAACCGGCTAACTACCAAGTAAAACCGACTTGATTGCGGTATATAGAACTTAAAGAACGCATAGCAAAAACATAACAATCAATACACTATGTATAGATGCCTATGCTTCATAATTTAATTGATCTTAGTCAACAACAAGACTAACGATCCTTAATATTTAAGTTGACCTTAATCTCATATACGACTAACAGTACTTAATCAGAACCTAAGTTGATTTTAGTATACAACAAGGATAACGACCCTTAGATGAAAACAAATATCCTATGAACTGATGGACAATATTAAGATGAGAAATGCTACCTAGGTTCAAACCCCAAATCTAATATACGGATTTGGACTAATCCACGCCCTACGGGCGATGACATAAATTAGTCTCCATACACAATCCAAGGGCAATCTCAAAATAAACAATATATATAACACAATACGAAGTGATATCCATAGAGAATGAGAAAGTTGTTATCGCTTGGCGATAACATAATTAGCTGCAGGGGCTTGCACCTGCAGGAAAAAGCGTCCCCACAATAAAAAAAAACCTCACATATGAGGGGGAATCTGATAAGTCTACTATATCGGTCGCATTCATCCAAATCTCCGATATACGATGCCATAAATCAACTTAGTATCTTCGGAGATGTGGACGGATATATTCTATATAGTATCTGCCCCCAGATTCAGGCTGGACGCGCTCCCCGCGCCTCAGTTCCTCGTTTCCGGCGGTAAATAGGATCTTTGCTTGACTACTAATGATAGGGATCATACTAGTGGGGCATGGTAGTTTATAAGCACAGCCTTAAATTTCCCTAGTCGTAGGAGTATCGAGACTGGACATCGGTATTCCAGTTTAGACTAGTGTATACATTTCATGACCCTGTACGGGGAGATGGATGATCCCATAGCCATTGGTGTTTAACACCGATGATTGTATACAGATGCTCATTGGATGAGTTATACTGGACGAAAGCACCAAGAAATCTTAGTTGGTATTATACAAATGTCAGATAGCAGTTCTCTGGTGACATGGGTGCAGGTTAATCTCTAGACCCAAGATCGCCATAGTGTCTTGTATGTGTTTCCACTGTACTTAGATTACTATCCTATCACGGCTTTACTGAGTCGTGTAAATAGGTTTTAGTTAGGTACAGTCCCGAAGCACATGGAGGCAGTGAGCGGTCGAATGGATTCATCACTCCTGATATAGGGAGTCGATATCACGCTGTGCAAGAAACAATTATAACCAGAAGTCCGTGGCCACAGCAGTGGAGATAAACTGGTAAATGTTACCAGTGTTATCTCTTTGGTTATGAGTTCTCTATCAGCATGACTTATTAAATTATTGGGGGTCTAATAGATTCCACCCCCGACCCGGTATGCGATACTCTTTGACGAAAAGACCGGACTGTATGGTGACTATCACTTATACACTTTGTCGGGTCCGGATGAGTTCGCTCATCGACCTGCCTATATCTTGATCATACCTAGGTAGGCATTACATATAACTAGTGCCACTGATGAGCCTGCAGGTTAACTCGTGAGGGGGTTGAATCTGAAAGTGTTTCAGATTCAATCGGATATGATCTTACATAACCTACTGCTGGCGTATTGACACGTCTTTAGAGTCCTGCAACGAAAGTGCCTGCTCGGTCAAAATGTTGATGTGGCGTACATATTGAATACGTGCGAGACTTCGATTAAATATGTGATTTAATCGAACATCTAGAAATATGGGCCGATTTAAAAGCCGGAATATCAAGTCAAGTGTTAAATTGATAACCGTATTATAATGCGGTTTCTAGTATTGTGTATATGATACACAAACTCTTTGCAGTATATGATACTGATTGGATATGATGGCTTATGTCGTATTTGATACATGATATGTATGTGATACAAATGTATATTCGCATACACACACACACATAAACATATATGTATAAATACACACACGCATATAAGTATGAAAAAAATGAGAGTTTATACATATAAGTACGAAAAAATGAGAGCGGGATTATATATATATGCACATGTGATGGTGGGGCCTCTATCTCTCTCTCTCTCTCTCTCTCTCTCTCTCTCTCTCTTTTTGTGTGATAACATATAGGAGAGAGAGAAAGGGGATGAAAGTTATCTCATAACTTTCAAATGAGAAAAGGAAAATGAAAAACTAATTCATTTTTATCAAGCCTCCATATTCTTCTTCTTTCTCTTCTTCGAGTTTGCTCTTTCTTCTCTAATGACAAGTTGAGATTTAGAGAGGAAAATGGAAAACGAGAGAGTGCCCTACATCGTCTCCCTCTACAACATAGCGAGTTCGTAGGGCGAGTTTCCTCACTTGACGATGAGGATGGAGTTTCGGGTAAGATGCTTTCACCGCGGATCATCTATGGCGAGGCGGTCGGCTTGTGGAAACCTCCGGGAGCTCACAAAGTCTAGCTAGGGTCTTCCGATGAGATCGGACATGCTACAAAGGTTGTAGACTTTCATCTTGCTCTCTAGGTTTCTAGTTTTGTCAATTGCATATGTATTTGTTGATCTTGTAGATGTGAATTGGGGTTATGTAAGAAAAATTTTGTTCTCGAAATTCCGCCGGGTCCATGATCGTCATGACCCTAACCCTGGTTCACCTACAATTGCATCAACACTATCATCTGAATCCATGGTATATACTAATATACTATGGAAATTTAGTTAACTACTTGAATAATATTATACCTTGTAATCAATATTGAACACTATATTGTCCACTATTCTTAAATTCCCCAAGTATTATGCAAATCTTGTATGAGCGTAACCTTTAACCATATATAACAACTTGTACTTTTGAAACATGTTAAAAATTATAGATTTTCCTTTTATGCAATTTGAATGTTTTAAGTTGGTTCTAGATTCCTTAAATATTTTGTCTCTACAACTCTCGTTTGGGAAACCCTGTTGTGATTAGTGTTGATTAAAGCATATTATTCGGTTTAGTGAAGTGAGATGCAGAACTTTTCACGGAGCGCGGTCTCGAAAGAAAAATACGGTTTTAAAACAAAACTAAAACAATTTCAACTATACTAAAATAATTAATTAATTATCACACATATAACTTAAATAAAGCAAAGTTGAAAATTTGATTTTAAATAAAATACCCTAAATTGAAAAGTTTTAATTTCAATAAAAACACTTTAATTTTTTTTTCCGAAAGATAGATTTTTATTAAAATGCCATAAACTTTTAAAAAGCTGCGTTTTGGAACTAAAACACCAAGAAATCTAAAATATATTTTTAATAAAAACTCTCGAGATTCTAATTAATATATTTTTACCAAAAAAACCCTCGAGGTTTCAAAATAAAGTAATTTACATAAAACCCCTCGAGCTTTCAAATAAACTATTTTACATAAATACCAAGAAGTTCTAAATGACGTAAGTTCACCAAAATACCTAGAATATATAACATGTTTAATCTTTAATGTATTTAGTTAACAATAGGTTTAAGAGGTATCTTTTCTCTTGAGCCTCGGGGAACCGGAGAAAATGAGTGCTTTCCTAGTTTAAACAAAACTAGTATTATTATATGGCAATCGTCCTTGAAAAGGGCACAAATGCTGTCGGCCATATGCAGTGGTTGTCAAATTAAATCATATAAATATCAAATCAAACATAACCCAACACATGATACTTGACATGAATAAATGAACACATGACATCCTGCATGACTTAACATGAATTCTTGAACTTAACATGAATACTTGACATGTTTACATGACTTGTACTAAACCTTCATGCTTGATCCAACTTGATTCGAATCATGAATACAATTGACATGACTACAACTTGGCATGACCACATGAACTTAATCTTGAAACTTGATACTATACATTATCTTTTGTATTCATGGATTCGATCAAGACTCGTAACTCTAATCATAAACTAATATACGCGAAGTGTTGAGATAGTTTAAGTTTGAATCCAAAAAATCTCAGGAGTTCCCCTAGTACATGAATCCATGAATACTAACACATGTAATCTATCATGAAGGCACGTTATTCCTTACTCATGGACGATAGCCTGTTGGGTTCGAGAACACTCTTGAGATTTGGTTGATATTCACACTTGAACTCATGTTAGTTAACTTACCCTTTTAGTGATCTCTTTAGGACACATTGTTATTTATTATATGTTCATCACTTTTACTTATTACATACTCACTATACCTACTGTCACGACCTACCCCCAACACAGAGAGTATTGTCCGTTCTGGACAAAACCGCACGATTTTGTCCTTCGGAGTGAACCGGACCAGACCAGGAGCCACTTTCCAGAACCAGGGCCCGACATCCTACCCACCTTTGAACAATAGTTCGTCCTCAAAACATAGACCTACTATTGAGAGACCGGCTCTGATACCATTCTTTCACGACCCACCTCCAACACAGAGAGTATTGTCCACTCTGGCCAAAACCGCAAGGTTTTGTCCTTCGGAGCGAACCGGACCCGACCACGGGCCACTTCCTAAAAGGTAACCCATCTCAGGACTTTCCTGGCCCGAGAACGCTTAACTATGGAGTTCTCTAGCTTCTATAGTGCCGGTTCACTTAAAAGGCGCATCTGTATTGAATAGTGGTATCATTCCATTTATAGTACAAATTTGTCCTCTTTCGGAATATATTCCGAAAATTCCCTATTGTTTTACAGTGGATCCCACAAACTCAAGAGGTGGCCCATACGGATTCAAGAGGTAGCCCCCACTCCTTGGTATGACACTTGGTGTGGCACTTTGTTCCGTGAGCAAGAACCGGGACCCGACACCTACACTACACGCCCATGCTATACTTATTTGTCATGCTCGTGCTACATTGCTATGCTAATATTATATTGCCATACTTATATACATATTTCCATACTCATGAAACATGCCCATGTGCATATAGTTACTAGGTTTAATTGACACCCTTATATAACTACATTAGAATTCATATTCTACTTACATGATGTCTTTTACCACATTCACATTTCTATCCTTTTGGGGGACTTACCGAGCGTAAGTTCGCTGACGGGTATTCCACCCTGTTTCTCTTTCTATCCTTAGAATGTTCGTCAGGTGGCATAGGGAAGGAGGAGATCGAACCAAGTCAAGAAGATTACTCTCAGTTTGCACCACAGACTAATTACTAGTTCTTTATTTCAGCTTTTCATTTCAGTATGCCACTTGTTTAGGCACTTTATATTCATGTTTCTTGTTTTAGTTATCATGTATCAATTTAAACTCTGTAAAGTTTGGAATGTAAATATATAAAGTTGGATTTTCATTATCATGTCCTTTCTTGTCTTTTATACAGCTTACTTTACGCTTAGCGTATTGTTTCGAGAAAAGACCTTCTCGGAATAAATACGTCGCGGGCTTGTCATGTGCTGTTACCGCTTTTTTAGGAAGTGGGGTGTGACACAAACATTCCCGCTGCTATCCAACTGTTACTTGATGAATTTTGATACGTTGTTCTTGAAGAACTACCGGTCGAATTGCCGCCTATGCGGAATATTCAGCATGAGATCGACCCCGTACCCGGTTCTCGGCTACCGAACCTGCTACACTACAGAATGAACTCGTCCAAGTGCCGAATCTTGCAGGACTAGGTCGAGGGCTTAATGAAGAAAGGATTCATCCGGGAGAGTCTTAGCCCGTGTGTCGTTCCAACATTGCTTACTCCGAAGAGAGATGGAACATGGAGAATGTGAATAGACAGCTGAGCCATCAACCGCATCATCATTAAATATCACTTCCCGATACTAAGTGTTGGGGTTTCTTAGCACGACTACTAGATTTTAGAAAGTATCGAGTATGTAATTTTAAAAAATCTAGTGTGCTAAGGAACACTAACCTAGAATCGAACCAGAGAATTAGGGTTTTATAAAGCATGTAAACAAACTTTACACCAAGTGAACAAGGAATACAACCTTTGTAAACCGGTCCTTCACTTATAAAGCTCCATGTAGTAGTCCCTTAGCTCCAAGTAGTGGTCCCCGAACCCTTCTTAGGCTCCACTAGACGAAAGGAACGAGCTTGCTTAAGGATCTTCGAGGCCGAAGATGATCTACGTTGAAGAATCTCTAACTCAAGCTACCTCTTCACTAATTGAGGAATTAGTGAAGTAAACAGCATATACTAAATGGCTAGTTTGGTATAAATTGATGAAGTATGAATTTTGTTCACTTTAGAATTAATTTTCTCTCTTTCTTTCTTCACCTCACTCAAAGCTAGAGAGCAAAGAAGGAGATGAAGAAGATGAACTAATGTGAACCCTTTGGTGAAAAAATATCTCAAGAGATATTAGTAGAGAGTTAACCATGGCTAAACATAATGGTTGAGTTAATAAATATCTAGAGTAAAATAAAATTAGTGAACTAAGTCAAGGCTTCTGCATACTTCCACAAGCATCTTAAGCCATGACATTTTCCACCTAATTTTGATTTATCCCTTAATTATTAATCACCCAAATTATCTTTAGTTTGGTATGAGTCTCATACACCCATATCTAATGTATCATCTAGCATGATACAAAAATAAATACATTAATATATATCTCATATATATTTATATGTATTTGTAGAAAAGAAATTCTTAAGTGATCTAATATTAGTTAATATATATCAATATGTAAAATATATAATTATATATTAAATTATTAAATCAACACTTGATTTAATAATCCGGCTATATCACATACAACCGACTAATATCATCTATATGTATATCAAATATATATATAACAAATTATTGAATCAACACTTGATTCAATAATCCGGTTATATCATATATAACCTATATCGCGAGATTACAATATTGTATCACATACACGTATCAATCTCGGTCCCGCACATATCACATATGTGCCCTACTTCATTTCGCTTGAGCTAGAAAACCTCCGTGTATGACTCTGAAGACTCGTCAATACGCCAGCAGTAGGTAATGATCATGTCAGTCACCCACAAGCTGTCAGCGGTACTAACTGGACGTAACGGCTACCCAGGTATTGAGCGATCAGAAGATCAACAAGCAAGCTTGTCCAAACTCCCGTGAATTCAGTAAGTAACACTACCGTACAGTCCGGTCTCTTCGTCTGATATGTTGCATATCGAGTCTGGGGATGGTAAACGTCAGACCCAAATAACTTGATAAGTCATGACGATGTGAGGCTTATAAGGGGTCAAGAAATTACTGATAACACTTATCAGTAAATCTCATCATCAGCCCTGGCCAGGGACTTCCTGTTATAGCCAATCGAGCAAAGCGCAACATCAACCCCCAATACCGGGAGAGACGAAACCTCTCATATCGCTCATTGCCTCCATGTGACTCAGGACTATACCTAAAATCCACCTGTTTGCGCGTTCTCTTGAGCATGGTAGGGAGGAAATCAAAGCACGATGGGAATCACACAAGACTCTATGACGATCTTGGGTCTACAGACTAACTTGTACCAGTGTCACCAGAGAACTGCTATCTGACGATAGGTATAATACCATCTAGGAGTTCTCGGCGAGTCTTATTCGGTGTACCCATTCTCCAATGAGCACATGTGTACAATCTTTGATGTCAAACACTAATGGATGTGGGATCAACCATCGCCCCGTACAGGGTCAAGAAACGTACACACTAGTCTACTCTGGAATATCGATGCCCTGTCTTGATACTCCCTCGACTAGGAACAATTAAAGGATGAACTTGTAGATCACCCTGGCCCCACTAATATGATCTGCATCATAATCCTGGTAGTCAAGTACACATCCAAAGGTCTTTATCAACATGTAATGGAGAGACTGTATAATGATACAAGTGTACATGTTAAGATAAAGATCAACCAGATAGCATACTATCATGTCGAGCAAGAAAGTCCTCTCTATATATGTCCAGGTATCCACTATAATATAAAATCATGTACAATAATGGCCTCTAGGGTATACATATAACTAACACTAAGACTATAGGATATGTTTTCCGGATCCAGAGTCTTCTCCAAGATAGATCTGAAGAGCGGCTACCATTAGATTCATATCCGTCCTGGTGACGAATGGAAGATTGCATTTAAAACAAAAGAAGGACTCTACGAATGGCTTGATATGCCCTTCGATCTTTCCAATGCCCCAAGCATCTTTATGCGATTGATGAACCATGTCATTAAACCTTTAATTGGTAAGTCAGTTGTTATATATTTCGATGATATTCTTGTATACAGTAAAAGTGAGGCCGAACATTTTGGCCATGTTCGAGAGGTATTAACCATGCCACAGGAGAACAAAATTTATGCAAATCTGAAGAAATGCAATTTTCTCACAAGTAACTTTATCTTCTTGAGCTTTGTGGTGAACGCGCTGACAGGATCGCCGTGGATGAAGACAAAGTGAAGGTCATCCGACAGCGGTCGACGCCAAAAACTGTTTCAGAAGTCCGAAGATTTCACGGCCTTGCCACCTTCTACCGACGATTTGTCCGTGACTTCAGCGCTATCATGGCACCCATCACGGAATGCATGAAAAAAGGGCGATTTCATTGGAGTGAAGAGGCCGAGGCTAGTTTTGCTCTTATTAAAAAGAAGTTATCCACCGTCCCCATCCTTGCTTTGCCAGACTTTGACAAGCTGTTTGAGGTTGGCTATGACACTAGTGTTGTCGGCATAGGAGCAGTGGTCATGCAAGAAGTTCGACCGATATCTTACCGCAGCGAGAAGCTTAGCAAAGCTCGCCGAAAGTGGTCAACCTATGAACCTGAGTTCTATTCCATCATCCAAGGTTTGAAGCAATAGGAACACTATCTCATCCAAAGAGAGTTTCTCCTCCACACAGATAATCAAGCACTCAAGTTTATCGACAACACATGCAACTTAAGTTGCATGCATGCTCGTTGGGTTGAGTACCTTCAGCGATCCACCTACATCTTGAAACACAAGTCTGACGTGCTGAACAAGGTTGCTGATGTATTGAGCCTATGAGACGACTTACTGATCACCTTACATCATGAGATGGCCGATTTCGAATATCTGCTAGAGTTGTATGCCGAAGATGAAGATTTTGGAGAAATTTGGGGCAAGTGCGAAAGTAGCGAAGTAGCAACAGGTGGCTACCACATCTAATATAGTTTCTCTTTAGAGGGAATCAACTATGCATTCCTCGAAGCTCACTTCGCGAGATGTTGTTCATGAGCTGCACGGAGGCTGCCTTGGAGGTCATTTCGACCGCGCTAAAACCATCACTGTGGTAGAGAAGCGCTGCTATTGGCCTCAATTGAAAAGGGAGATTGGCAATCATGTTAGAAGATGCCAAATTTGCCAAGTTGATAAAGGGCAAACACAAAATACTGGCCTCAATCAACCTCTTCTTATTCCAAACGGCCCGTGGGATGATCTATAGATGGATTTCATACTCGGTCTGCCTTGTACACAAAGAGGCAACGATTCTATCTTTGTAGTGGTGGACAGATTTTCGAAGATGGTGTATTTTATTCCCACTCACAAGATTGTCGACGCAACACACATAACCCTTCTATTCTTTCGAGAAGTGGTCCGTTGGCAATGGCATAACACATACCATAACCTCCGACCGAGATGTGAAGTTCCTCTCGCACTTCTGGAGGACTTTGTGGGATAGACTTGGTACCAAACTCCAGTTCAACACTACCAGCCATCCTCAAACCAATGATCAAACAGAGTCGTCAATCGCACTCTCGGAACATACTAAGAAGTATTGTAAGGACTCGGCCAAAACAATGGGACGTCACTCTCGCCCAAGCGGAGTTTTCTTACAATAGCATGGAGAGCCGATCCACTGGGAAGACTCCATTTGACATTTTTTATTCTCATCGGCCACGGCAAGTGTTAGACCTTGCTTCCTTACTGAAGATACCAGGCTGGAATATCCCTACTGAGAACATGATGGAGCGGAACGAAATAGTCAATGGCGAGGTTCGACAATGCTTAACCGAGACTAATGCTCAATACAAGACTGCTGTTGATCGACATCGACGATTGAAAGTGTTCAAAGAAGATGACTTGGTGATGGTGTTTCTTCGAAAAGAGTGCTTTCCCGTTGGGTCCTACAATAAGCTAGCTGTTCATCTCAGAAAACTGCAATTTAATACCGCTCATTATTTATCTATTTTCTTATATATCGGTGCTATTAACCAGTGTCTGCTCAGTAATTATAGATTACAGGTATTCGTGATAAAACACTGGAAACGTACTCAATATCACGGATATAGCGTTTGTATGCCGACACTGTAATCAGAACAGAAAACCGACCGATATTCAAAGAGCTCTTTTGCAATAAACATGTGTACACAATTTTGGTCCAACACAACACAAGTGTGCACATAGCTCTTTGATGACTTGGACCATGGTGGGGTTGCCTTGGCACACACAAATGATGAATTGTGCAACTAGGGGGCACATGTTGGTGTGATGGGTAATAAATACAAAAAGTTGTGATGTGAAATAAAGGTTTGATTTTCCTCCAAAACTACTGGGTACAATACAAGCTTCTACAGAGAAAACAAACAGCACCAGTGGAATTGTCAAGAGAACACAACATTACACAACCAACACGAGCCCATTAGCTCGGATGTGACCCGGCGACATGCCCATAACTTCCAAGCTCGCCGGCTCCCTTGCCCCGTTTGTCCCCATCTTTTCTCTGTCCCTCCCTTGCAGTCACATCACCTTATTTTTATTACTTGTTTAATCTTTTTTGGTGCCTATAAAAGCCAAATCAGCGAGCAAGGGAAGGTATCTCTCTTATACTCTCATATAGTGTATACATTTTCTTAGTTTTTTTGGTTTTTTGGCTTAGGCTTGAGAGTGAGTGGGCTTTAACTTGGTCTCTTCTTCTTCCTTCTTGAAGCTTTCTCTTGAGAGCTTCATTATGGAGGTTGAACAAGTTACCAATATCTTGTACCTTAACTTCAAGTGTTAATAATATTGTTGTTTCTTTGATTACTGATTGAGACGTGATTTTATGCGTGCGCTTTTGCTTTTAAAGGATGAATCAAAGAATATTTACCGCAATCAAGAACGGTGTCGCTTGGTAGCTAGCCGGTTGAGTACGGGTCGGTCCACAGGGAGATGGATTCCTATTCTATGTGTTCTAACGAGTTAATCCCAAAAAATGGTGTTTTTATTTTAAGATCTAAGAGTTCATTTTTATGATTTTAATTTAAACTACGGCAGATAAATAAAATTAACAACTACGGCAGATAAATAAAATTTATAGCTAGGGCAGAAAAGAAATTTATAACTATGGCAGAAAAGAAATTAACTAGGGCAAGATAAAAAAAACTTACTTCTTTATTGATGCACTCTTTGACGATTACATTGAATTGAAAATCTAAGATCTGGAATTTAAAAGAGGCATCTCTAAAGAGGCATCCAAAAGGAGGCACGCTCCAAAAAGAGCTGTAGGGTTCCTATTTATAGATGATAGAAACCCTAGAGTTTACATCTGATCCATATCTAGAATTACAAAAATACCCTTAAGAAAACTGAGTCAATGCACCGACGCACCGACACGCACCGTACGCGCTTAGCACGGCCACGGATCCGCGGACATAAGCATGGTTTGGCCGCGGTTCCGCGGCCATATGATGGGCTTGCTGGCTCTGTTTCTCAGGTATATTTCATGTTTCTTTTTCCTTGACTTTTCTTCACTTGGTTCTTCAGAATGTCTTCTAGTTTCTTCCAGATTTCCACAGTGCATAATGTTGTGGACTTTTACCGTTTGCTTCGTGTTGAAGTCTTGAATCTTGTGCTGCCTTTGTGCAATCGAACTGTTTGCAGATCTTTGTTTGTTCCTCAAACTGTAGGCGGCATGATAAAGATTCTTCTGTTTGTTGGTCGTAGTCTCACTTTTGTACCGTTTTTTCATCATTTTCACTATTTTGTTCCGAGAACCTGTAACCTGCAACTATTCAACAGACATGGATCAAAAGCACCTATTTATTTGCAAAATGAATAAGAATGGGGAATATAATAATGCAAAATTATGATATGAACAAATACCCCAAACTTATCTTTTGCTCGTCCTCGAGCAAAACTAATTTATTCTCGAAAAAAACTAACCTCGCTTTCGCAGGGAAACGCGATTGCACTGAGCTCGTGCAACAAGCCGTTAAACATCTAGGTGTCCCTAGTAGGAGGAGTGTTGTCTCCTGAGGGTTTTCAGCGGATACTACCCACAAAATCCGATTAATTTGACCTATTGACTTTCATTCTTCAATTCGGTTTTCTAGCAAGAAATTTTATTATCTTCAACTCAGAAATTATCAACCCATATTTTTCACACTTCCTGTTCATTAATCTTAAGATCATACATGTTCTGTAAATTTACTTGGCTTTTAGCATCTTTTGAGTTTTCCTTCTAAGGTTCCATCTCAACTTAGGAATTTTTATCATCTCTACTGAAGATATAAGTCCTATTTTTCATTCCTATCTCTCATCCAAACCCCAATCATATACCCCTACGTGTGTGTATGTATCACCCATACACTTGGAAATTCAATTCAAGTTCTTATACTCTTGTCCATCGTCCAAAGTACTTTTAGTTGGTGAATTTTAGATGAAATTGCTCACACATCATTCATGCGACCGTTAATACTTCTTGAGGTACTAACGACCGATTACAAAATGTGTTCACGCATTAAGGCGTAGTTCCTCGTCTTGCAATACCTAAAGCTTAGCAGTGACTCCCAAACCAGTTGGTCTAAGGCACTAGGTGATGAAGCACCCTCGCTATATATTTTTCTATTTATGCAGCCTTAAGTAATTACAAAACCAGTGTTCATTTCTTTTTTTATTCACACTTGTATTTTTATTTTATTTTCCTTCATACTAAGGATTTTAGACAAGAGCATTTCAAGGTATCTTCTACTATTCCAAGTTTCAAGGTGCGTAAGGGTATATATTTTCAGCATTTAGACTTAAGCTTAGGAATTATTTTTCAGACTTACACTTCAAATAAAAAATTCAATACTCTTCCCTTGTTTTGACTTAGCCCAAGAAGTGAACTCAAAATTTGCCTATTTCTAAGTAAACTACAAAGACATATATTTTCTATCGTTAAATTTTTAAGAAAGGTTATTTTTGGGGTTTTTAATTTACTGAGTCTAGGATCTAGTTTTTCCTAACTAGTCAAGCGTCTTGTCAAACTCAAGTCAATTATGGCCAAAATTGAACTTTTCAATTTTTATAATTTTAAATTTTTCAATTTTTTATGGGTTTTAAAATAAGTATGCAAATGCAAAATTATACATATGAATGCGAAGGAAGAAATCTTACCGAGCACACCCCCAAACTTAAACTTGACAGTGTCCTCACTGTCAGGCTACACTAAGAAGGTCAAAATGTCAGCACTCCCCTGTTTATTTTTTTTTAATATTTTTTTTATTGAAAAAAAAGAGAGAAGAAAAAAAACAAAATATATATACAAAAAGGTCCTCCCCAAACTTAAGTGAGACAATATTTTCACTGTTTAAGCGTTAAAGTTCAGAGTTAGGGAGAAGAAAAACACAGTATCAAGCTATACAAGGCCTTACACAGGCCAAAGGTTAGCATCAACCATTCAAAAAAATTATCGTTATAATAGTAGGGTTGGTGAAAGAATGGAGTGTAGATAAAGGAGATGAGAAGCACACGAGACCGTGTGGAGATAGAAGCAATATACAGTCTCGGTGGAGGAGAAAAATGGCGGAAGGGAAAAAGAAATGGTGATGGTGGTTCGACTTCTTCGGGTGGAGGTTGATTAATTAGGAAATCCGTGTCGTTTAAGAATACGAGTTCGTCGGCGAAAATATCTTCGAAACTTTCATCGAAGGTCTGATTGAACGTTTCAATGTCAATAAGTGTCACGCCAGAATTTAACACACTTGATTTTTAAAAAATTACGGAGGTAGGAGACTCGTAAAGCTCATCTACCTTATTCTCAAAAGATTCTAAATCAAGTTGTTTTTCTAAAATTATCGAACTCAAAATATCGGATTGTGATTCATTAACACTCGATATCATTAAAAGAAGATTAGAAGAAGAACCAAAGAAAGTGGGAATACGAACTCGAGGATGGGGATAGAGTGTATAAATTAGCACAATTTGTAATGACCGATGTGTAAAAAGCGATTGTGCTAATCTATCAACCCACGGAGAAATGAGATCAAATCCCTCAAGATTCGTGAGCAAACATGGGAACGTCGAACTTGGTAAACCAGACATTGGAGATGAAAGCTTAACGGATTCTTGCACGGTCGAAACAATGGAAAGGACGAAGGGGAGTGATTTAGGAAGGGTTACAGTTAAAGGTTCAGGAGGGTATACACAATCAGTGGAAGGAACGGGATGAATTGGAAAATCCGACTCATCAAACAAAACTGGTTTATCCTCAATAATTTCCTCAATATTTAGCTTATCCATGCCATTCTCATCAAAATTAAGACGCATAGGAAGTTCGGGAAAAACATTTAATGATTCGGGATGATGAATGGGAGAGAAAAACTCGGCCAAATCTGCGGGTTCATCATCCAAAGCATTCCCTGCGTCAATATCCTCAATCAAGTGAAAATCAATTTTTTTAAACACCTCATCAAAAGCATGGATATTTATCAATTCAGGTTCTAAATTGGAAATGTAAAGTTCAAAAGGATTAGGTGTGGGTTCACTCGAAAGAGACCCTTCACAATCTGGCAATTCAAGCACTACAAAGTCACACAACTCATTAAATGTTTTATTTTCAACTGGTGAATCATTTGGGATACTTGATAGACATTCAAAACCGGAGTTGTGGGATTCAATTGGAGATGGGTAGGTTTGATTTGGAAGGGTGTACAGCTCACTCTCATCACTCAAATTCTCAATCTGTCCCACCGTCTCATCATACATTTGGAGCTAGTTGGAAACTAGCTACCGGTTCACTAGGTTGTCTTGATGAATTAAGGGTGGCAATAGACCCATTCAAATTCCTCATCTGTTGGTTTGTTGCTACAATATAAGCTTCCAACGACTGTTCCAGACTAGACATGGATTGTGAAGGGGTTTCAGTAAAAGATTCAAAATTGTTTGGATTCTAGAAACTCCCAAATGGCTGTGTAGAAGTAATGTCTAGGGAAGGTGCGAAAGTCGGGTAGGACTGGTAGGAATTGAATGGTTGGACAGGAGTGGGATCAACATTTGGATAAAAAGGTGAATGGACTTGTTGATCCCAAGAACTGGAAGTGTTGAAAGGAGTGAAAGATCGGTTACGAGATTGTTCAATATGTTCAGCAATAGACATGGGTTTCGGAGTTACAACAGGACTCGAAAAAGGAGTATCAACGTAAGAAGGTGGTGAAGGTTGAAACAGTTGATACACAGTGGATTGCGGAGTCCAACTGTTTCTCTTAGACGTTTCTATTCGATCTTTCAAAGAAATTTTGGGCATGGAGGGGTCGTCCGTAATTCGACCAAAACAATTCGCGTAGGAAGCAAAGTTTGGTTCAGGGTACCAAAGTTCGGCAAGAGTTTTGGGAGGTGGGGTACCCATGATGTGAGAAAGGAGAAGAAAAAGAATGTGATGATTTTTATTTTTTATTAATAAATTTTTTTTAAAATTTTTTTATTTTATTTTTTTTTAAAAAAATTGTTTTTGGAGTTTTGAAATTTTTGAAAGTGTTTTTTTTAGAAATAGTTATGCAAAAATTTGTACGGAACTACGGCACAATCACAATTTATATATGCACAATCAAGCCTAGAGATAAGGTCTCCTAAGTCAACTAGACTGCTCATAACTGTTCCAAAGGGCAAGTTGTGAAATTCTCAAATCGTCTCTTCACCGCCAATTGTGGCCAGGTAAGCACAAGTAAAGAAAGGAGGGATCCACTCACGAATCACCGTGAGACGGGCCTTTTAAACTTACCTTTCGTACTTGTCAAGCCTAGACACCACAAATTCAGGTTTAGATAAACGATCGATGCCTACAACGTTTCCTTTGTCCTACTGAGCACGACAGTCCTTAGTTGGCTGAGTCTAATATTTTTTATTTAATTCGAGGGTTGATGAAAAATGCTTTTTGTGATTTTTGGGGTCTTAGAAAGGATAATGAAATCCCCACCCAATCTGGATTGGTGTTATAGCCCCTTAAAAGTCCGTTTTAAAAATGCAAAGCAGTAAACACACAAAAATCTAAAACACTTTCAAATTTTTTTTTATTTAGCAGCGCAAAGAATCCTGCACAAAAACAATTTATTGGAGAGGGAGAAGAATTTTTTGCGCAAAGAACCCTGCAGGAAAATTTATCAGAGGAGATCAGGGGGTTACAGAGGAGAAAAGAAAGCTTACAGAGAGTTTTTCACGTGCTGACGTCACCACCAGACCGCAGATCCGCCGCCAAAAGTGTGTTATTGCCGCGCTTCCGCGGTGGAATCGTGGGTTCAGATCTCCAAATTTGTTCTGTTTCTCTGTTCTGATTTGCCTCTGTCTGTTCAGATCTGATGTTTGCTGTTTTGCTCACTGGAATTTTCCAGATCTGAATCCGTTCGTCGATTCTGCACAATTCAAACGAAAACCCTTCAAGAAGAACAAGATGATTTTGATTTTGATTTTATTTTATTTTTGTTTTAAAATTTTTTCAATTTTTATAATTTATAATTTTTTTATTTTTTATAATTTTTTTTATTAACCCGAAATTACACAAAGAAAGAGACTACCATCTCCCCGGTAACGGCGCCATTTGATTGAGAGGTGATTTTATGCGTGCGCTTTCGCTTTTAAAGGATGAATCAAAGAATATTTAACGCAATCAAGAACGGTGTCGCTTGGTAGCTAGCCGTTTGAGTACGGGTCGATCCACAGGGAGATGGATTCCTATTCTATGTGTTCTAACGAATTAATCCAAAAAAATGGTGTTTTTATTTTAAGATCTAAGAGTTCATTTTTATGATTTTAATTTAACAACTACGGCAGATAAATAAAATTAACAACTACGGCAGATAAATAAAATTTATAGCTAGGGCAGAAAAGAAATTTATAACTAGGACAGAAAAGAAATTAAGTAGGGCAAGATAAAAAACTTACTTTTTTATTGATGCACTTTTTGACGATTACATTGAATTGAAAATCTAAGATCTGGAATTTAAAAGAGGCATCTCTAAAGAGGCACCCAAAATGAGGCACGCTCCAAAAAGAGCTGTAGGGTTCCTATTTATAGATGATAGAAACCGTAGGGTTTACATCTGATCCATATCTAGAATTACAAAAATACCCTTAAGAAAACCGAGTCAATGCACCGATGCACCGACACGCACCGCACGCGCTTAGCACGGCCGCGGATCCGCGGCCATAAGCATGGTTTAGCCGCGATTCCGCAGCCATATGATGGGCTTGCTGGCTCTGTTTCTCGGGTATATTTCATGTTGCTTTTTCCTTGACTTTTCTTCACTTGGTTCTTTAGAATGTCTTCTAGTTTCTTCCAGATTTCCACAGTGCATAATGTTGTGGACTTTTACCGTTTGCTTCGTGTTGAAGTCTTGAATCTTGTGCTGCCTTTGTGCAATCGAACTGTTTGCTGATCTTCGTTTGTTCCTCAAACTGTAAGCGGCATGATAAAGATTCTTCTGTTTGTTGGTCATAGTCTCACTTTTGTACCGTCTTTTCATCATTTTCACTTTTTTGTTCCAAGAGCCTGTAACCTGCAACTATTCAACAGACATGGATCAAAAGCACCTATTTATTTGCAAAATGAATAAGAATGGGGAATATAATAATGCAAAATTATAATATGAACAATTACCTGCTTCTTTTTCTTATTTGCTTTTCTTTATCATGCTTAACTAATCTTCTTTGGTTGTGGTAATAGTAAAGAAGTGAGATGAAAAGCTTTGCCTCCTCCTCCTCTTGTGATTGTTTAAAGTGCTTAATTTTGATTGTAAGCTTAAGATTGCTAAATGAAAGTGTTCAATACGATATGATGATTTTGATAGTTACTTATAACTTTTATCTCATATCCTATTCCTTCATATCACCATTTGTAAGGTTAAACTTAGAATCAATTATGTGTTAAACTTACTAGGTAGTTGAGATATGATATGTTGCTTATGTTTCTTGACACCTTTCATTCAAGCATATACCATATACTCTCACCAACCTACTTGGCAAGTGTAATACCCACTTTTACTTTTTATTTGCAAATTGATGTGTATTGATATTGTATGCTTGCTAACCCGTGTGCTCAGTATTGATACATCATGTCTGGACATAAAGATGGTAAGTGAGAATGTAACGGAATTGTTTTGTATTTGCATCGAATATCGGAATTTTGATGATTTGTGCTTCGCAACCGCGTTGACAAGTCGTGCTTCATGCCGGGATCGACGTAAGGACAGACAACTCATGATCAAGGGAGCATTGCGTTCATCACCTTTTTCCGTAGCTAACAAGTTTTTGGCACCGTTGCCGGGGAGTTATTAGTATTGGGTATTGTTATTTCTGGTTCTTACTAACAAAACTAACTTTTAACTCAATTTTTTCAAAACTAACAGTACGAAATTTTTTCTAACTTGTTCTCCGTCTTTCAAACCTGCTAACACCCTGAAATTTATTTTAAAAATCAAGCTATACCATAAGAGTACATAGCTAGCCTAGAGAACTCACACAAAATTCGAGCACAAACAAACTTCATTTGGCCGGCGACATCAAGGGAAAATCCGAGCTCACCGGCCTAATGAGGGTGTTTTTGATTTTTTCTTTCTGTGTGATCTCCAGTGTGTTGTCAGTACTCTAGTGGTATTGTTTGATTTTTATAATTTTGAGTGTGCGGGAATTGGGGCATATATATCGCTTTTTGACACTAAATATCGTATTTTTCCGACATTTCAGTTTTTAAGGAATTACGACCGGCGATCATGCGGAGCGAGACTCAAATGCAATTGCAAGACGTTAGTGAAGTATAGTGCCAAAGATCCAGGTAGTTTGACCCGCGCAAGTGAACAATCAAAGACTCGGATCACTTCAAAGGGGTTTTCTTAACCCAAATCACATTGGTACGTAATTTCCTAACACACTCTTCTCGAATCGACGCATTCCACTATTCTATCTTCTGCAGGATTCTTTACACAAACTTGCCACCAATTGCACAGAGAACTAACCGTATTTTTTGCAGCGCTTAAACCTTAAAAGAAAAAGAATTGCTTAAATTGCTTGATTTCTTAAATTCTTTTATTGATTGCGCATTTGCATCTTAATACGGAATTAAGGGCAAAAAGACCAAACAAGATACGGTAAAAGATTTCATCACCTTTTTCCGTAGGCCACAAATCACAAAACTGCATTCTTGCATACCCACAGTAATTTAAAATCATTTAGAAGTCTGACTTTAAGGACTTCGCGCTCATTAGGAGAAGTTAACTGTGTTTAGAATACCGCTTAACGGTATACCGTTCACGGGGTGTCTAGGCAAGTGTTCAAGAGAAAGGGTTATCTAATTAAGGAACTCCACAAAAGCGTTGGAAAACCCCGCCTCCTCTCTTGCACTTACCTGGCTTCGTGATCTGTATATCTTGAACCCGTTTCTCGACACAGATTTATTTCGACAATCAGGTTCTTGAGCAGGTCTAGTTGACATAGCATAACATAAACTGCTAGGGGTGTGATATTCTTTGTTTTTGTGATATTTGTGAATTCTTGTTAATATGGGTGATACACGATTTAATTCAATTTCTCACGATTCTTATTCTTTTGTTTATACTTTGTCCCAATTCTTTTGTTCATACTTTGTCCCAATTCTTTTGTTCAAATTGCCACGATTTTTCCCACATTCATGAAAATTATCCTTTTCTAGGGGGTGACCGACCGTCCCAGATTTTTGATAATGATCACCTACCTAACACTCTTGAACCTAGTCCCACTTCAATTAGAGACCTAATGATTAAAAATTTAGAGAAAGAGGTTGACAGATTGACTGCTTTAGCATCACCACCATCACAACCCTCCTTACCCGAAACAATTGACATATCATTAGGGAATGATAGTGAGATGGATGCTAGGTTGACCGCTTTAGAGAAAGGTATTGAAGTGATGATTGCGGTCGAGAATCAAACAGCTGCTACGCTAGCCCTATGTATACAACAGTCTGAGCAATTGTTTCACGCTCAAGCTCAATTTTTTGCTAGAATTGAAGAGCATGTAGCTGTAATGATTCTAAAGAGTGAACGCAGTCAATTAGAACTACATAGTGTTAATGTCTGTCATTTAGGAAGTCACCCGAGTGAAATAAACGATCAATTGAATTTTGATGATTTCATGGATGACAATGCAATTGAATTGACTAAGTGTTATCAGGACACACAAGAAAAACCTCCGACTGATTTTTGCATTCCAATTTTAGAGGAGGGATCTTGTGATTTTTACGGGTATGGTTTGGATAGATTGTCAGAAGAGATCAATGATTAGTAACCCACAACTTTTGTATCACCTAGTGATATTGTTTCGGAAGAAACGTTAGTGTGGGAACCTACTTTTTTAGATGACATATACCTACCCATTTGTAAATGTGATGAAGAATAAATGGTATTGGGAGAATTAGAAAACCATAGTGATAAGAATATGATTGTGAAAAATCATAGGGAGGATGACAGCATTGAAAAATATTCTTTCATATCGAGTTTTGAGGAAATTTTTGCGGATGAACTTGATATTCTGGGTGAGTTTGAGTCAGGATCAATTTGGGAACATCCTAAGAATTTTTCTTTTGCCGAACTTTTTACAGATGAACTCCAGTTTTTAAACGAACCTGACTTCGAAACTCGACATGTGCTTTTTGAACATTCAATTCATCCAGGCAACAATTGTTTGACCCCTTCAAAACTTCATTTTCACTTTCAACATCTTCTGATCCCTACCTTTACACGCCCATGCCCTTCACTAACATCTAACATATACCTTTTCCTTTTCTTTTTCTTTTTCTTTTATATATACATATTCTTTTACCAGCCATTGCACTATATAGACAAAAATTTTAAATGGCTGGTATTAATTTCTGGACTAACCCAATCGTTTAACCTGTATATGTTGTAATTAGTCTTAGGTTTTTTCTTTTTCTTTGAGTAAAATTCTCACCTTGATATCTAAGTCTAGCTATCGGAGACGGGGGCAATGATGAGGACATCGTAAAACTCAGGTTTGGGGGTGAGCTCTGCGTTTATTTTGCTGCATCATGTGTATATTCTGCACTGCATACATATTAAATATTAAAAAACCCATAAAAATTGAAAAAAATTCCCAAAATATAAAAAAAGTTTTGTCATGTTATCTAGCGGGGAAACTTAGATTCGAAGTCTGACGGTTCGGTTGATAAGTTATAAATAACTAAATCCTTTTTGTGAGACTGACGACCCAAAAAATAACCCTCCTTTGTGTTTAACCATAACTGATATACGTCTTTTATAACACTTTACACGTGTCGTATGTTTTTGAGAATTTGATGAAAGTTTGATATGTCTGTAAACTTTTAAAATTGATAAACATATTTAGGATCAAACGGGTTTGTTCTGAATTAAGTAATATCAAGAATAGTTTATAAAGTAAGGTGAATATGAATGATATTATTGAGTTTTTAACAGAAACTATAAGTCTGAAAAATAACTCATCTGAAACCTTGTTGGAGTAATTACACACCTTATCCACATGTAACGTCTTCGAATTTAAAAGAAAAGGCTGGCTATATCTCCGTTTTCACTGAGTTCAGAATATTTTCATATAAAACGAGTCTTTTGTTTTATGGCATTGGTAACTTGGGTAATTAAGTTCTTGGGGTGTCTCCACACCTAATGCTCTAAAACCATCTGGTTTGGGTGTCATGGACCCAAAACTCGCTAAGTTTCCAATCGCCAAATTAAACAAGATAAGAAAGTGTTCTCTCCGAGTTAAAAATCCTTACGGTTCTTTGTGGGAGAATAATCTTGGCGGAGACAAGTTTTCTTATAAAACAGTTTTTTTTACGGAGATACGAAAGTTTATATTTATAAAGACGTTTTGCACGATAACGAAGGGTGTGTATGCACAAAAACAGGTGAAAGGTAGGAGTGAAGAATAAGACTTAGGTTCTCTGTTAAAAATAATATATATTGTGACTTGAAGCCTAACTTGAGAATAAAAACTTGAGAAAATCTTAACTCCTTTTAAATTCGTGTGATCCTTCAGAAGTTTATCTTGGTCTGTAATTATGACATGATGACCCTAATCAAAGTTCTTAAAAACTTATGGACACTATCCGCACATCACGAAAAGATGCGTATGAGCTTATGTTAAACAAATTGCGAGGAGTGAAAAATAGAGTTTAACGTTTCTGACTTAGGTAATAGAACTTCTAACTTTGATCTCTAACTTAAGATTAGAATCAACAGTTTCTCCACGATACTAATTTGACTGAATTTTGTGGGTGTAATCCGCTGAAAACCCTCAGGAGACAACACTCCTCCTACTAGGGACACCTAGAGATTTAACGGCTTGTTGCACATGCTCAGTGCAATCGCGTTCCCTGCGAAAGTGAGGCTATGATTTTTTGTATTGCTCAGGACGAGCAATAGATAAGTTTGGGGATATTTGTTCATCTCAGAAAACTGCAATTTAATACCGCTCATTATTTATCTATTTTGTTATATTTCGGTGCTATTAACCAGTGTCTGCTCAGTAATTACAGATTAGGTAATAGTTATAAAACACTGGAAACATACTCACCATCACGGATATAGCGTTTAGATGCCGACAATGTAATCAGAACAGAAAACCGACCGATATTCAAAGAGCTCTTTTACAATAAACATGTGTACACAATTTTGGTCTAACACAACACAAGTGTGCACATAGCTCTTTGATGACTTGGACCATGGTGGGACTGCCTTGGCACACACAAATGATGAATTGTGCAACTAGTGGGCACATGTTGGTGTGATGGGTAATAAATGCAAAAAGCTGTGATGTGAGTTAAATGTTTGATTTCCCTCCAAAACTACTGGGTACAATACAAGCTTCTACAAAGAAAACAAACAGCACCAGTGGAATTGTCAAGAGAACACAATATTACACAACCAACACGAGCCCATTAACTCGGATGTGACCCGGCGACATGACCATAATTTCCGAGCCCGCCGAGCCCGCTTGCCCCGTTTGTCCCCATCTTTTCTCAGTCCCTCCCTTGCAGTCACATCACCTTATTTTTATTACTTGTTTAATCTTTTTTGGTGCCTATAAAAGCCAGATCAGTGAGCAAGGGAAGGTCTCTCTCTCTCATACTCGCATATAGTGTATACATTTTCTTAGTTTCTTTGGTTTTTTGCTTTAGGCTTGACAATGAGTGGGTTTTAACTTGGTCTCTTCTTCTTCCCTCTTGAACCTTTCTCTTGAGAGCTTCATTATGAAGGTTGAACAAATTACCAATATCTTGTATCTCAATTTCAAGTGTTAATAATATTGTTGTTTCTTTGATTACTTGCTTCTTTTTCTTATTTGCTTTTGTTTATCATGCTTAACTAATCTATCTTTGGTTGTGATAATGATAAGGAAGTGAAATGAAAGGGTTTGCCTTTTTCTCCTCTTGTTAATATTTAATTTGCTTAACATGATTATAAATTAAGGATTGTTTCATATATTGATGTGATATGGTATTTTGAAACCATGGTTACTTTGTAACCTCTTCATATACCATATTCACTCCTCTTCCTTATTTCACAATGTGTAAGTTAAAATCAATTTGTTGTTAAATTTGCTAAGTTTGGATACGGTATTTTTGTGACCGAGTGCTTGACAAACCCTCGGTTTTCATATACCCTATACTATCACATACCCTTAGCAAAGTTAATACTAAAACTATTTGCTCTCACTCGCTACTTTGTGTTTTTGATGTTGTCGTATGCTTGCTAACCCTTGTGTTTAGTGTTGATATCTCAAGCTTGGACACACAAACGGTAAGTGAACAAAACAGACTCGTTTTGTGTTTTGCGGCGAATATCGGAATTTGATGATTTGTGTTTCGCAACCGCCTTGACAAATCATGCTTCATGTCGGGATCGACGTAAGGACGGACAACTCATGATCAATGGAGCGTTGAAGGAATCGCCACGATTCGATCTTTCGAGCCAAAACCACAACCACTTCTTTCTTATCTTCTTTGCTTGCTTTTCTTTATTTTCGTATTCTTTATTTTAGTGACAAAACCAACCATTCGTTATTGATTGAACTTTAAACAACAAGACCTAATACACAATTCCCTGCGGATCGACCCGTAGTTGTCGGCTTGCTACAACGCGCCTTGCACTTGCGGTTTATAAATTTTAAACGAGAACGATCTCGCGTGCGCATTCCATTTCCTTAAAATCATATCCGTTTCCAAAACATAGCCGTTTACGCGCGCGGGTGAGTTCCCAACACTAGCTAACAAAAAATATTGACTATTTCAAGTGCCGCATAAAGTTAATGATAATGCTTATGTCATTGACTTGCCCGATGACATGAACATCTCACGCACCTTCAACACCGCGGACCTCTTTGAGTGCTTCCCTACCGAAGCACCGCAATATGTAGAGTCGAACTCGAGTACGAGTTATTTAGAGAAAGGGAAGACTGATACATGAGCATTAATTGAAAATATTTAAAGCACTCATATTGGTGCTTTGAATATCCTCACTTATCATTTATTACTTTGGTACATAGCATCTAAATATTTAGTAGTTTGAACATCGTCTTTATTTATTATTTTCCCATTGTAAGGTTCATAAAATCTACATATTGTAAAGTCTATAAAAAGCATTCATTTCCTATGTTTTAGGATCAAGTTATCAAATATATCAAAGTTATCTTTTATAAGAGTGTTTCTCTTATATCGTGGATTCTACTGTTTCGTCTCCAACTTATCCTTCGCAAATTCTCGCTCCGGCGACTTCTCCGAAAGATTTCCCCTTTTTTACCCCTCGCAGGTTCTCGTTTCGGCGACTCTTCCAAGGTTGCGGCACCCATCGTCTTACGATTGGTAGTCCAGGTCTCCCCTTTAATACCATACGTGTTCTTGACGGTTTCGATAATTGCTAAGCATTCCCTTCCGGCGTCAAAATGCCTCTAGATTTCTAACAATTTTCTGCCATTAATAATTCATTAAACTATTCGTAATCAATATTTTGATAAAGGGATATTTTGAAATAAAATATTAATGGAAACGGATAAAGTTAATGGAATTAAAATAGGAGTAAAAGTGCATGATCTAGTGAAGGTGGTTTCCTGCTAATTAGGCAAAAAAGATCCCATGCAGTTTAGCCTAACCAGCTATAGCACTATACTTATGATGCATATGTGTATATGTTCCTTCTTATACGTGAAAGTTTAGAAAGCTTTTTTGAAAGATTATATAGATTTTCAAAGTCTTTTAGTAGATAATTTTAAAGACGTAGGAAATCTTTATAAGTCAGTTTTTTTAAAAAATATGTTTCTTACAGAACGAGAATTTCTCTTGTCGAATGGTATCTTGAGAATCAAACAAGCAAGTTTAATTTCAAGACTTTCCCACCATTCGCACTAAAATAAAAACTAGAGATAATTAGTGGAGATCAAGTGCTAAACTAAAAACATTGCTCTATCTTACAAATGGCTCTCAAAATAACATGATCGCGGTCTCTCTTTTTAAAACACATTCTTTTGATCCCTTGATTTGGCTTCGGTCGATTTAGTTCCTTCCAAAACTACTTGTTCAAGACCAAAATACTCCCAAGAAAGTCCCATCTTACCCTAACCCCAATCCTGTTAACCTCCCACACCACCTCCAGCAATCCAAGACCCCTTTTCCTCACAAAAATGATTGGGTAAGATAAGGGTTTTGGTCTGGGATTCAATTCAGATTAGGATTCTAGATTCTAAATGAAATCTTAATCGAAATCCACAGTTCATAACCCTAATCAGAAACCTAACTGAAATCCTAATCCACACTCTAATCAAACCCCTAATCAACCCAATTTCTTTTTATAGCAGATCATGTTCCTTTTTTTCTTTATAGCACAAGTTTTCTCTTCTTTTTCATTTTTTAATAGGGGTATTTTGGTCCAAACATACAGAGTTTTGAATGGAAAAAGGACAGAACCATTTGATGGAAAAAGCTAGAAGGAGGATATTCACTGTTCATCGTGTAATACATGGATGGTTGAGATTTGAAAAGAAGAAATAATGGCCTCAAAATTAGAAGCTAGTTTTTTTATTTAATCTCAACCGTCTATCTATTACATTATGGACCTTGGATAAACAACTTATACTTTTTGCATCAAATGAGAAATGAGGATTCTACAAAACTGGGGCTGTATCATGCTTTTGGGTTCAAAAGAGATGGGTTTCTTGAAAGCACAGCCCTGTCTCCAAACCATTTGAAGTTCCTTTCTTTTGTCACACGCCCACTCCATCTCTCTAAGAGTTGGAAAGGGTAGAAATCGAAAAGTGAATCAAAGAAACCAAATTCTCTCTCTCTCTCTCATCAAAATCCCCAAATTTTCCACCAAATCGCAAACCCTCACCCTAATGAAGCTCCTCTCTCTCATCCTCCTCCTACTCTCTCTCTCCTCCCTCGCGAGCCCCAACCCCCTCCCTCGCCCTCTCGTCCTCGAGCTCCCCTCCGACGCCGACGAAACTGCCGCCGATGAGGCGGCGGCGACGCACCTGAGGTGCTCGAGCTGGCGGTTCGCGGCGGAGGCGAACAACCTGTCGCCGTGGCGGGTGATCCCCTCGGAGTGCGGGGAGTACGTGAAGGGCTACATGATGGGGATGAAGTACAGGTCCGATCTCGAGATGGTGGCCCGAGAGGCGCTGGCGTACGCCATGTCGGTGGAGATGGCCGGCGACGGGAAGGACGCATGGGTCTTTGACGTCGACGAGACCTTGCTGTCCAACCTGCCCTACTATGTCGATCATGGATTTGGGTGAGATTCTCTAAAAAACTTAGACTTTTTGAATCTTTATTATTTTTTGTTTGTTCTGTAGAATGCACATGAGATTGAGATGGATGAGTGGTAGCTCGCATAGAGGATCAAATGAGTTGGAGCCGATTGAGAAGGTATTGGGGCAGTTTAAAAAAAATTGAACCTGTCATTTTCTTTACATGGTTTGAGGAAGTTGTTTCATATCCAGTTTAGCTATGGTGACACCGTTGTATTAAGGTACCTTGGAAGACTAGATAAGTGGTAGCATTAAGGTACCTTAAAATAAATGTTTTGGGGGAGTTTTCAAAAATTTGAACTTCCCAAACCACACAAGAAAGTAAGTGGTAGGTCGCATAGAGGATAAGTCGGGAGGAAGACCATTGAGACGATTTGGGTGAGTTTTTGAAGATTTGAGCTTTTCATTTTCTTACATTGTTTGAGGAAGTTGTTTCTTAGTCTGTTTCGTCTGTTACCTGTTTAATTAATCAGTTAAGTTATGATAATGCCACTGTATTACGGTAGCTTACCATTTTATGAAATGCTTATGAAATTAATCGCTAATTTCTATATAAGATGGTTATTAGACTAGCTTTTCTTTATGTGTGTTGTGCAAATTAAGAAGCATGATGTATAAAAAGGCAAGTGTAGCTGAAATGAGAATGTTGAGATGGATACAGAATTCATAGCAAATTAGAGATAGGTCGAATAGAGAATGGAATGTGGGAGAATGAATTGAGATTGTTAAGCCATGTGCATAGAGGCTGATAACTGTGTTGGTAGTGAGTCTTGTGACGATTGACACAATCATACTTAATGGAGAAACAAGAATATAGATGGGTCTAAACGAGGATATATGAAGGTGGTTAAAAAAGATGCACTGCATTAGGATTAGCTTTTAGCATGGCTGACTGGATCAAGTGTTTCATGCAGAAACCCACTAAATCTTTGGATAATGATTGTCCTCCCTGCATTTGCACTGGAAATGCAAATCATTTTGTTGTAATGATGGTAACAATGGATTTAGTGCTCTTCTCTTGCAATGATGAATGCTTGCATGATTAATTAATTAGGATGGATATATTACTCTGTGATAAATGCCCATTTGTAGAAAAAAATTGTGGTTCTCTTTTGTCATTTCAGACTGCTTGAGTCGAGAATTACAGCTCGTAAGGCCTTTTCTCACCTACTTTTGGCTTAAGGTGTTCAAAATTTATTAGTTAGGTCCAAAGATCTCCGCAAGCGGAGTTGATTGTTAGTGGTTCTGCGTGTTCAAGTTTAGTTTAAATACCGCAATCAAGACGGTTTCGCTTGTAGCTAGCCGGTTGAATACGGGTCGTCCGCAGGGAGATGGGAATCTTTTTCTATGTGCTTTAACGAGTTAAGTCCGGTCTTTCAGATTTTGTTGTGGTTATCTAAGTGTTAAGTTGATGTTTTAAAGAGAGCTTGTTAGGGTTAGGATTATGTTAGTTTGAGTTAGGAGTCTCCACATCTTTCGTTGCCCTTCTTAATATCGGTGTTACGGTAATCGGCAACAACGGGGATTAGCACGACTAGGAAGGAACTTGCGAGTATAAGCTAGGCTTTCCAACGCATAAGTCCTTCCTTTTGGTGCTTGTCCGTCCGTTCTTGGCTCTTAGCCATAACCTCCGGTTAATTCAACCACAACCGGTCTCACTACGGAATCACCGCTATCATGTAGGATAGGGTGCCGTAAGGAGCGGATTGTGGTTCAATTAACGGGAGTCGATTTAAGCTGTTGGGCAAGGAAAGAGTGAGAGATTTCCTTCTCTCAAACTTCCCTTATCCTATCCTAACAAGTATGAACTACTCACACATCATGATACAAAAAAAATAAAACAAAACAAAAGAGGAAGATAGAAAGTAGGAGATTAGAAGAATACGACTAGCTATTTGCGACCTCACCTTGGCGAGGATCGAGCGTAAGCATCATTGTCGTATTAAGGATAAAGAAAAAGAGAAGAAAGAAACAACAAGAAAATAACAACTACTTAACGAATTAAAATTACAACAATTATAAAAAAGGCAAGACAAGCATGATAATAAAATGATCTTCTTTATTCACCATTCTTCACTCACAAAGCTCACTACAAGTTTAATGGAGAAGAGATGAGAAGAAGAAGAACATGTAATCTAAAACCTAGAAAAAGAATACAAGATTATGGACCCTTTCCTTCACAAAGTTCTGGGCTATTTATAAGCCAAAAAATGAAAACCTAGGGCAACCACCAGAACCCAAACAAAAAGACCAAAATACCCTCAAAAACTCTGCAGATGCGGCGCCTAGACGGCCGTGGATCCGCGGCCTAGACCCCCATTTGGCCGCGGATCCGCGGCCTTCTGGTTGAGTTGGGCCCTCCAATTTTCTGTGGTTCCCTGGTTCTCTGTGCCCTTTATTCTGGTATCTGTATTTTCTCATAGTTTCTTCACGAATTTTCCAGAATTTCTGTTGAGGGAAAGGTGGACTTTTTGTCAAGATTTGGCATGATTGCCTCGAGCTCCGCGTAGATTTCTTGGATCTTGTGCTGCCATTGAGCCTTGTGCATGAAAACGACATTGATTTGACATTTCGTCTCCCGAAACTGGTATCTGGCAATATACGGATGAAGAGCGGAGACCGTGTTTTATCTGTGGTTGGCAGGAACCCGGATTTTGCCGTGTTTTTCATGAATTTCACCGTTTTAGAACCGAGAACCTGTATCCTGCAATTGACTAGCAAACACGGCTCAAGAGTATCTACCGATATGCAATGTGATAAAAATTGGGCGGTATGAAAATGCAAAAATCTGATATGAACAAATACCCCCAAACTTATCATTTGCTCGTCCCGAGCAAAGCCAATTTATTCACAAAAAATTTCCTAACCTCACTTTCGCAGGGAACGTGATTGCACTGAGCATGTGCAACAAGCCGTTAAACCTCTACGTGTCCCTAGTAGAAGGAGTGTTGTTTCCTGAGGGTTTTCAGCGGATACTACCCACAAAATCCGGTCAAGTTGGTTTTGTAAAATAACTAAGATTCAAACCCTAAAATTTTGTTTCAGAAAATAACAATTCTATAATCCTAAGTGTAGACTATCGAACCTTTATTTTTCACACCTCGCTTCTTATTTAACTACAGATTTTATATGTCTTTACGTGCAGTGTGTGGGTTTCAGCTCTCCGACGCCTAATTGCTCGTATACTGAATACGGAAGCAAGTTAACACTGGCACCAAGATCTAATAGTGTGCGGTTGATGTTCTTATCCCCAATGGTAATTGAAATCGTAGGACAGCCAGGGTCCTTCCGTTTTTGTGGTAAAGATTGGGTAAGAGCATCACTCACAGCACTAGCCAAGAAAACTTTCTTGGGTACCTAGACTTCCTCTTTTTCGTGCACAAGTCCTTTAAGATTTTCGCGTAGGACGGGACTTGTTGGACAGCATCTAAAAGAGGAATGTTAATGTTAACTTGCTTGAATAACTCCAGAATCTTCTCCATTTGAGGATTTTGTTTATTAGACCTCAACCGGTTTGGAAATGGAACATTTTGAAAATTGGTTGAGTCTAATGCTGGAGGAGGAGATTGTGGAGTTGGAACGGATCCCAGAATAGGTGTTTTCATGGAGTGAGACGTGGGTCCGTTCAGAGCAGAAGAAGAGGAAGGAGAGCCTTGTGAAGAACGGAGAATAGGCTCAGAAGACGAGGAAGAAGAAGAAGAAGAAGCGGCCGGGTATCATCGTTGATTCGTTTGCCAGTGTTGTTTTGCAGCATCCTTCCCGATCTCAGTGTGGTCACGGCACTCACATTATGGTTCTGTTGTTCAAGAGCAACATGTGCATTATGTGGGTGACCGGGATTTGGGAGTGGCTGGGACGGGAGCTTCCCCTTCTCTCGCTCGCTTAAGGCCGCGTTCAGCTGTGCAATCTGGGTCTCGATGGTCTTGATGCTTTGCCCGTGTGCAGCAGTGTGTTGCACTAAGGATTGAATGGAAGACTGGATGTTGGCGGTGGATTGAGTCGATTGTTTAACAAACGCCTCCAGACTTCGTTCGAGCGAGGAAACCTTATCGTTGTTTGACGGAACAAAGTTGTTTGGTGGAAAAGAATTGCTGGGTGCAAAGTTGTTCGTCTGATTTTGGAAAGGTTGGGGTTGGAAAGGCTGCTGATACTGAGTTTGTTGTTGCGCTTGTTGTTGCGGTGGAGGGGCTCTTTGGAAATTGTTGTCCTGGAATTGATTCTGATTCTGATTCCAGGCGAAATTGGGGTGGTTCCTCCAACCGGGATTGTAGGTGGAAGAGTATGGATCATTCCTCGGTCTTTGCTGGAATGCAGCATTAACCTGATCCTGTCCTTGCGATGGTGGATTGTAAGGACACTCTTCGGTCAAGTGGGAAGGATCGGAACAACAAGCACAGATGGTACAAAGGGGGAGAACAGGGGCAGGAGCAGAAAATTTGCTCTCTATCGCTTCAAGCTTTTTTGTTATTGCAGCCATTTCAGCTTTCATCGCAATAGAGACATCAAGTTGGTGGATTCCTACCCTAGACTGACCGGTAGAAGTGGAGGCAGAAGAAGAAGACGTCGGTCTGGTGCTCTCCCATTGTAGCGTTTGCTCCGCAAGGTCGTCAAAGAACTGCCACGCTTCCTCGTCGGATTTCGATAGGAAGTGGCCCTGACAGATGGTTTCCAACAACTGCTTCGTTGCTGGGTTCAGGCCCTCGTATAAGGTTTGGCAGAGTTGCCATTTCTCTATACCGTGGTGAGGACACTGAACAAGAAGGTATTTGTATCGGTCAAAGCACTTCCAGAAGGGTTCAGAAGGAAGCTGAGAGAATTGGTTGATTTCATTTCGAATCCTTGCGGTCTTATGATTCGGATAGAATTTTTTCAGAAACGTTTTAACAAACTCGTCCCAGCTGGTGATTGAGTGGGAAGCGGTGCCATACAGCTATTTTTCAGCAAGATCGCATAAAGTGAATAGAATGACCCGTAGACGTATAGCATCGTCCGACAGCTGGGTGGTTTTCATCATGGCACAGACGTTTTGAAATTTATTGATGAAGATATAGGCATCTTCAGATTCAAGTCCATGAAAACGTGGAAGTATGTTGATGAAGTGGGGCTTAATTTCAAAGTTGTCCCCATTGGCCGGATGAAGAGAAAGGCAGGTGGGAAGTGCAGAACGGGTGGGATAGAAACGATCTTGGAGCGCGATTCGCTGCGGCGCTACAACAGGCGGAGGTGGTGGGAGATTGGTCTCCGTAGGAGGTGGAGCCAATTCAGCGGTGGTCAAAGAGATGTTCGGATTAAATCCCGACATCGCGGAAGAAGAGGTTGGTGAAGGTGAAGGTGAAGGTGAAGATGTATGAACAGAATTCCGGTCAACGTCGGAGTTGGCCGGCAAAGGAAGGGGTGAAAGAAGAGTGGACGGAGTATCGACGTTTGAGTCGATCGCGTAGTCGGTAGCGACTAACGTAACGCGGACTAGACGGGCGCTAGTGTCCCGAGTCCAAGCGGACATACACTAAACGAGTTTAGTATAGTCAAAGCGGAGAAGGTGAGGGTAAGAAAACGTCAATGGAGAAAGGCGATGGGTGGTGGGTGAAAAAATGGATTTGGCGACAAAGTGCAAGTTTTTATAAAAGTTTTTGATTTTTTCTTTTTTTTTTTTGTTTTTTTTTTAGAAAGAGATTTACAGAAATATGTACGGATATACGGCTTAAGCAATCACAAACAAGATATGCACAATCACACCTAGAGATCTAGGGTAACCTAGGTCTACTAGACCTGCTCCTGAACTTGATTGTCGAAGTTAAACAGTGTCGAGAAACGGGCTTAAAAATACACTGATCACGAGGCCAGGTAAGTGCAGAGATAAGGGGAGGTTGTCCAACGCTTTCGCGAAGTTCCTTAATTAAATAACCCTTTCTCTTTCGGCGGTTGCGTCTTTAACACTTTCCTAGACATCCCGTAAACAATATACCGTTAAGCGAGGTTCTAAACACGGTTTATCTTCTCCTAATGAGCGCGAAGTCCTTAGGGCTGAAGTCTAGTATTTTTTAATTTACAATGGACAATGCATATAGTGATTTTTGGGGTCCTGGGAAGGGTGATGAAATCCCCACCCAATCTGGATTGGTTTCAAGCCCCTTAAGTCCGTATTAAAGAAATGCAAAGCAGTAACAAATCAACTGCAAACAATTTTTTTATTTTGCGGCGCAAAGAATCCTGCACAAGAACAGTTTATTGGAAGGGGGAGAAGAGTTTGCGCAAAGAAATCTGCAGAAAACACAATTCAGTGGAGTCCAGAGGAGTGGGGAGAGGAAGAGAAACTTACAGAGAGATTTTGGCCCACTGACCCCACCAAGTGGCCGCGGATCCGCGGCCTAAGCTAGCTTATGCCGCGGTTCCGCGGCACAATAATGGGGTTGGGCCTTCAATTTTGTTGGGTGGGTTCTGTTGGGTGTCCTCTGCCTTTCTGGATGTGTGGAATTCTGATTTGCTCACTGTATCTGCTCCAGATTTTTACAGTAGACCGGATGCTTCGTTTTGTCCGTCGCGGTATAGCCGCGAAATGTGGGTCTATCTTCCCACGTCTTTGGCACTGTACTTGAACTCCGTGTTATCCGACGTCTTTGGCGTCGATCTTGAACTTCGTATTTTCCTGCACACTTGCACAAAAGCTAATCAAAAACAACAAGATGGTTTTTTTACAATGTATATTTTTTTTTGGTTATATTCACAAGTTAACCCGAAATTACACAAGGAAATAAACTACCGTCTCGCCGGCAACGGCGCCATTTGATTGTTAGTGGTTCTGCGTGTTCAAGTTTAGTTTAAATACCGCAATCAAGACGGTTTCGCTTGTAGCTAGCCGGTTGAGTACGGGTCGTCCGCAGGGAGATGGGAATCTTTTTCTATGTGCTTTAACGAGTTAAGTCCGGTCTTTCAGATTTTGTTGTGGTTATCTAAGTGTTAAGTTGATGTTTTAAAGAGAGCTTGTTAGGGTTAGGATTATGTTAGTTTGAGTTAGGAGTCTCCACATCTTTCGGTGCCCCTCTTAATATCGGTGTTACGGTAATCGGTAACAACGGGGATTAGCACGACTAGGAAGGAACTTGCGAGTATAAGCTAGGCTTTCCAACGCATAAGTCCTTCCTTTTGGTGCTTGTCCGTCCGTTCTTGGCTCTTAGCCATAACCTCCGGTTAATTCAACCACAACCGGTCTCACTACGGAATCACCGCTATCATGTAGGATAGGGTGCCGTAAGGAGCGGATTGTGGTTCAATTAACGGGAGTCGATTTAAGCTGTTAGGCAAGGAAAGAGTGAGAGATTTCCTTCTCTCAAACTTCCCTTATCCTATCCTAACAAGTATGAACTACTCACACATCATGATACAAAAAAAATAAAACAAAACAAAAGAGGAAGATAGAAAGTAGGAGATTAGAAGAATACGACTAGCTATTTGCGACCTCACCTTGGCGAGGATCGAGCGTAAGCATCATTGTCGTATTAAGGATAAAGAAAAAGAAAAGAAAGAAACAACAAGAAAATAACAACAACTACTTAACGAATTAAAATTATAACAATTATAAAAAAGGCAAGACAAGCATGATAATAAAATGATCTTCTTTATTCACCATTCTTCACTCACAAAGCTCACTACAAGTTTAATGGAGAAGAGATGAGAAGAAGAAGAACATGTAATCTAAAACCTAGAAAAAGAATACAAGATTATGGACCCTTTCCTTCACAAAGTTCTGGGCTATTTATAGGCCAAAAAATGAAAACCTAGGGCAACCACCAGAACCCAAACAAAAAGACCAAAATACCCTCAAAAACTCTGCAGATGCGGCGCCTAGACGGCCGCGGATCCGCGGCCTAGACCCCCCTTTGGCCGCGGATCCGCGGCCTTCTGGTTGAGTTGGGCCCTCCAATTTTCTGTGGTTCCCTGGTTCTCTGTGCCCTTTATTCTGTTATCTGTATTTTCTCATAATTTCTTCACGAATTTTCCAGAATTTCTGTTGAGGGAAAGGTGGACTTTTTGTCAAGATTTGGCATGATTGCCTCGAGCTCCGCGTAGATTTCTTGGATCTTGTGCTGCCATTGAGCCTTGTGCATGAAAACGACATTGATTTGACATTTCGTCTCCCTAAACTGGTATCTGGCAAAATACGGATGAAGAGCGGAGACCGTGTTTTATCTGTGGTTGGCAGGAACCCGGATTTTGTCGTGTTTTCCATGAATTTCACCGTTTTAGAACCGAGAACCTGTATCCTGCAATTGACTAGCAAACACGGCTCAAGAGTATCTACCGATATGCAATGTGATAAAAATTGGGCGGTATGAAAATGCAAAAATCTGATATGAACAGGAGTCTGCACAATGATAAAGTTACTCCATTGCAGCTTGGAGCGTTGATTGGTCACTTGCATACCGACAATATAGCAGGGAAAGGAAAATTTTGGACATATTTTGCATTTCTGATAATATAGGCTTGTTTAATTCTAATTGATACTCTCCATGTGCTTCATCAGCGCATGTTTAAGTTTTAGACTTTGAGTTCTGTATTACTCGTTGAATTTTATTATTGCTTTGTTAAATATCATACCTTCTTTTTTTTCCCCACTTGTAAGCTGCTTGCGCTCTTAATAGTTTACTCTTTTTCTATATTGTTAATGTTAATGTACTTCCGCATATTTGCAGTTTGGAGCTTTTCAATGGGCTGGAGTTTAATAAATGGGTGGCAATGGCAATGGCTCCAGCAATAAAATCCAGTTTAAAGTTATATGAGGAAGTTCTAGCGTTGGGATTTAAGATATTCTTGTTGACTGGTCGAGCTGAAGAACAGAGGAGCGTTACTGCTGCCAATTTGCGCTCAGTTGGTTTTCGAAATTGGGAAAACCTTATACTAAGGTTAAATTTCAAACCTTATTACTGTTGTTATCTGGATTTTCTTGATTTTGGTAGAATTTTAGTATAACCTATCAGTCATATATTTATGCAATGATTCTTTTTCATTTTTTAAACCCCCTTGATGGAGGTCCGAATCTCCCTCAGATGTTGCCCCCCATCGATCTGGTGGCCCGCAGGGCTGAATGGTTGAAATTTGTGGTGAAGGTTGGGTGTGAATCTTAATGGATTGTTGGTTGTTGTTGACGCCGATCTACCTGCAAAGGAAGCCCCGGGGTGGGAAGCCACCGTAGCACCTTCCGACGATCAAGTAAGTACCGAGGAATAACTGGACAGAGTAGTGGCGTATTGGATTGAGTTCCAATTACCTGAATCGCATGGAGATGAGGTTTATATAGGGGTCGCATTGGAGTGAGCCGACGCGGGATTCTCGCTGTCCATTACGCCTCTGCGTCACATTTGTGTTGATGGCAGGACACACCCGTTAAAGGCGAGATATGCTAGCGTGGGATGCGGGACATGGGGCGGCGGAGATCTCGTCGTGGTGAGATACACAGAGCCGGCTCGTGCTCCGTGCCCCCAGCCAAATAGGGATGCTGTGGAATCTCAGCTATAGGATAGCTCGGAGAAGAGCAAGGATGCTGAGGTATTTCAGCCATAGGATAGCTCGGAGACGAGCTAGAGAGCTGAGAAAGCTCAACTCTATGATTGCTCAGAGACGAGCAATTGACTGGTGATTAGGCGAAGAGAGACATACTCAGGGGAGGCTTTCAAAAGGTCGGATGCAACCTCGGGGGCTAGGCGCCGCGGAATGCCCCTAATGCATCATACCTATTCCAGCTCCATAACCCTCAGGAATATAGTAGGCTTATGTAGACGACACGTCATCCGCTACGTGTCGTGATTTGGAGAATTCCCACTTTTGAGTATCATCATTAGCCCCCACTCTTGTTCTGACTTATTTATGGGTCGGATCGAGAGTGGTCTGCATGGTTTTCTCTGTTCAGCTTGGAGCCGACAATTCTTCATGGTGGGTTGTCCGGAAACGGCATGACGTTTGACGATTGTCTCTTCGATCTCCGAGTCTATGTGACGTATTGCCGCGCGCCTTAATTTTCGCGCGTATCCCTGATGACGTCAGCGGATCACTGAGAGGGCACCGCCATAATGGAGACGTCGCATCGCCTGTTCGGACTGTTGATTTCATGCCACGTGGCCGTAGCGGATGGCTGATTGTTAGACGTCGCTTTTGCCGGTTGGATCCGCGTGAGAGGGGAAGTGCCGAATGGTTGGCTACCGCGTGGCGCTATCGGGACCGTTGGGTGCGACGCTTCGTTCTGGTGGGAGCGGATTTGGGCCGCTAGATGGCCTTTGCTGAATGTATAAATAGAGACGGCCTGTCCCTAAGAGATACCTTTGTTTCGCTTGCTTTCTGTTGTCTGTGGATTGCTTGGCGCTTTCGCTCTCAGGTTGGATTTGTCGTTCAAATCCTTCATCGGTTTTATTTTCTTTGAATCAGGTCAGATGTCTTCCTCCGATTCTCTAGTAGATGTAATTAGGGTAAAGTCAGGCGATGAGGTTTCGACCTCTGAAGCCGAGTCTAGTGGATCATCTTCCTTGGGTTCGGATAGCCGAGGAAGTTCTCCTTCCTCTGTGTTGGGTTCGCCCTCAAGGGATGGCGATTCTCTTGTTCCCTGTCGTCGGGGGGCCAAAAAGGTCGAGAATACTTGTGACGCTGTCTCGATGCTGAAATAGTCGGACGAGCTCTTCGACGTTCAGACTTGTTTCCATATTCCCTTCGCCTACACGCACCATCTTGCCAGGGAGGATGAACGGACAGATCAGGTACATGTTAATGAGATTGCCCTGTATATAGAAGAGTTCCGAGCAGAGATGCGTCTGCTTTTTCATCCGAGATTTGTATCGTCCTTCATTGCTTCCAACTCGTCCCGGGCTCGCTAGCACCGAATTCATGGAGGATTCTCCTCGGATTCCTGGTCCGGCTAAAAATTGATCGGATTCCCTTTAGCTAAGTCTTCTCCTGGCTTTCCTCTGCTATAAGAATCATCCGGGTACTCGTAAGGATGAGTCGAGTTGGGTTTATTTCTCTTTTAAAAAGCATCAGGGCAAGGACGGCCGGGTGAGAGTAGTGATCATCACTTCCATCTATGAGTGGAAGGAGATGTTCGTGTTCGTCGGTCCTCCGAAAGAAGAGGAGTGGCCGGTGTCTAAGTGGCATAAGTCAGATTGCCAGAAGGCCAACCGGTCAAACTCCTCGGAGGCGGGGGTCGTGTCCCGGTAGAAGACGATCCAGCGTGTCGACGCCTTGCTTTTTGAGCCGGCCTTGAGCTGGGCGGAACTCAGTCCCGCGAGCTTGATAGGTAAGTCGGGTCTTAGCTGATCGATTTATATCTGGTATAGTTTGCTGCTTCCTTGTTTTCTTTTGCAAAGATCATGGCAGCCTTGGCCACCAAAGGATAGGATAGGAAAGGAAAGGCGGCGGCGGCAATGGCTAGTCCAAGCCCGCGCCAGCGTTGCCCTGCCAGGGCCCCTCCGCAAAGGTCGCCTCCGCTTCGCCTGGCATGGAGTAGCGCAAGAGCGGAGGGCAAAAACAAGCCTGGTAACAGGTTTCCCGGGTGAGACCGGAGGCGGTTTCCTCTGCCAAGTCTCCAGCCAAGAGGCTTAAGAAGGTTGTTTCCCGGCTGCCCCCGGCCGGGATACATGTGCAGGAGGGAGACTTCTGCCTCAAGGCGCTGTTGGGCTATCCGTGGCCGACAGCTTGCTGGAGAATATGGAGAAAGCAGCGGGGGCCAAAATACCTAGGGCACCATGAAAGCCCAGGTTGCGGCGATAGCTCAGAGGGCCGTCCAGGTTGGTGATTTTTCCGTAAATTTCCAAGTAATTTTTCCCATGTTCAGTCCCTGACGAATGTTGTTTGCTTTTTTTCTTTTTTGTGCAAGTTCTTCAACACTGCGCCCTCTTAGCCGACATGGAGGTCAAGAAAGTTTGCCCCGGTGATAAAAAAGGCCGGGGAGACTTCTTCGCGTGAGGAAGAGCTTCTCGCCAAACTGAAAGAGGTCGAGGATAACGCCGCCATCCTTGAGTCGCGGCTAATCTCGGAGGGTGTGAAGGCCACAAGGCTGAAGGAGTCCCACGGGGCCCTGACGGAATCTCACAAAGCCTTCCAGGCCCAAGTCGGCGATGTTAACGAGCTTTTTGGTGCCATGAGGAAGCAAAGAGACCCGTTAAAGGGGATGCCCGGGCGGCCATCGAGGCAGCGAAAAGGGCCGAGGAGAGGGCAGAGAAGGCTGTGGAGGACTACAAGATGTTCGACCAGTTCTATGTCGACCCCGCCGACTCTGCAGCCGTTGGGTGGCATTACGCCCTCAACGCCGTTAAGGAAATGATGTCTGGGTTTGATGATCGGGAGCTCCGTGCGAAGTACCCCCTCCTGAAGGAAGAGCCAAAAGGCGGAGGTGCCAAGCAGGCGGGAGGAGGCGCCGAGCAGGCTGGCGGCGAGGAGACCTTGACCGAGAAGATGACTTAGAAGTCACCGCTCTCCCTGCTTTCTCTTTTCTTGTAAGCTTCCGAGGAATTTGTACCAATTTTGTACAGCTGAGGAGCTCATAATACCTTGTACATAATTTCGAATTTAATGAAGTATTTTTGCTCGCCTTTGATGCGTTTGCATGGAAAAAATTCCATTTCATTTTTACTTTCCCCGGTGTGGATAGACCAGAGTCTTCCCTCACCCCGGAGATGGGATAGTATGAGTTAAGCGAACACTAGGCTTGTTTTTCCAAGTGTAGATAGACTAGTATCCTCTTGGAAAAGCTTAGGAACTCGGATTGACCTTAGCAGAGCTCAGTGCTTCCCCTCCTCGGATTCTAGAGGAATTAGAGTTGGGTCGGCTATCGACCATAGGTGAGTTTTATTTACTTAGGCCATACTGGAGTTTGCCCACCTCAAGTACATGTGTCGGGTAGAGGTCGCCCTGCTAGTTTAACACGTGGCCTTATGATCCACCGTTTAGGCCGACCAGGAAGCTACCCGACAGTTACGTAAGAAGGCTTTTGATCCATAATTTGTGCCGAGCAGGAGCCTGCTCGCCGCGGATTGGCCGGGCAGGAAGAAACCTGGCGGCCTCATTAGAGGGCTTTTGATCCACAGTTTCCTGCTCGCTGCGGATTGGCCGAGCAGGAAGCCACCCCGCGGCTTCATGAGAGCTTTTGATCCATAATTTCCTACTCGTTGCGGATTGACCGGGCAGGAAGTTACCCCTCGGCCTCGTGAGAGGAATTCCGATCCATAATTTGGGCCGAGCAGGAATCTGCTCGATGCGGATTGATCGGATAGGAAGCTACCCAGCGGTCTCGTGAGAGGGTTTCTAATCCACAGTTTGGGCTGAGCAGGAATTTGTTCGCTGCGGATTGACCGGGCAGGAAGCTACCTAGCGGCCTCATAAGAAGGCTTCTGATCCATAGTTTGGGCCGAGCATGAATCTGCTCGCTGCGGTATGACCGGGCAGGAAACTACCCAGCGGCCTCGTGAGGGCTTCTGGTCGTGAGTTTGGGCCGAGCAGGAATCTACTCGCCGTGAATTGGTCAATGGAAGGTAGGATTGTCATGACGTCAATATTTGCGACATCCTGATTCCCGGTGTCACGTGGCGTATGGCGGGTATCTCGAGATCCGCGCAAATCTCCTAAAGACGTTCAATCTTTCCAGATCCCTATGAAAGGGAGACGGCCAATAGCTGGGTGCCGTGTGACGGCGCCTTATCGGATGGATGTTATACTTCGTAATTCGCGCCTTGACGGGAGAGAATCTCGACCGTTGGAGGAATTTTCGTTGAGGTTATAAATAGAGGAGCCTTGGCCCCCTTTTTAGGCACTCCCGTCGATTTACTTTCAGTTGTCCGTCTTTTCCCCTTTTTCTTTGTCCGATCTAAGTGGTCTATTGTCTTCTGATGGCCGGCAATACGTACATAAGAGATATCGTGACACGCAAAAACATTTACCATTACGACTTTGACAGTTCCGAAGCGACATACGAGGCTGTGATAGGTCGTCTGGAGCGTCACTATGGGTGGTTACTCCCACGATCTTCTCTCATGCAGGTGCTCATCTATGCAGGTGCTCATCTATGCAATCTGAAGATCTGCCCCCGGCCTTTTTAGGGCGTTGTCCTAACAAGCACTGGAGGAGGCCGTCGACAAGATTCATGAGTTGGGACTGATCTTGAAGAGCAGGCGGGACTGCTCGATAGATATCCCGTGTCAATCTTTCCAACAGAGGTTGATCATAGCTTCATGCTCGACAGCGGGAGTCCCTGACGAAACCGTAGCTGCTCTGGTCCACAGGCATAGGCAGAGGGAGCGATGGGATGCTGTCTAGGCTCGGTTGTCGGATCTCTGCTTTGAGTACCACGATCAATGCTTTCAAGATCCTCCTCCCCCTTTACTGTAATCATTAAGAAGCATTTTTTCTTTTTCTTTTGCGAGCTCTCGGGCGCTTTTGTAAGTCTGAGGAGCCAAGAACACCTCTTATCAATAAAATATTTATTTTTTGTTTGTGAATTTTTTTTTGCTTAGAATGTCGAACATTGAAAATTTTCATTTATTTTTCCAAGTGCAGGTAGATCGGTGCCTCTTCTTCCCTCCATCCTGTGGTCGAGGTAAGGCGGGCGGAGTGAGACTTAGGTTGACTACCTATCGGCGTGCCCACGTTTTATTCATCCGAGTAAAAGACGAGTCTGGAGTACTTCGCTTGCGTCCGAGCCGGGCTAAAGATAGCCAGTTGGCTCGTGAGAAGGTTTAGGATTCACGGGGTTGGCCGGACTGGAATCTACCCGCCGTGAATGGATGCGATGGGCAGGAGGTTGTTCGCCGGCCTGGGAACCGAGCAGGAATCTACTCGCGTGAGGGTTTAGCTCGAAAACAAAAACAAATTTAAATGACAGAGGAGAAATCTCATTATTCAAAAGTGTACAAGTTCATCTATACAATTTAAGCTTTTCGATAGTATACGGTCGCAGAAAGTTACGCCTCGAGGAATCTTGGAGGCGGTAAGCTCCTCCGGGCAATATCTCGATCACGAGGAAGGGACCGTCCTACTTCAAGAAGAACTTGTGCAGCTTTTCTTGGTCCTCAAATTCGTTGCGTCGGAGGATTAACTCTCCTGTTTTGAATGCTAAGTGCTTGACCCAAGCATTGTAATACCGGACGGTCTGTTGCTGATGTACGGTCGTCCTTATTGCGCTCGGTCTCTCTTCTCCAGCAGGATGTCTAGATTGTTTCGAAAGGCTAAGACGTTGACTTTGTCATCGAAGTGTTCGACTCGATAACCAGGTAGACTGATCTCTACAGGAATTATCGCCTCGGTGCCATGACAGAGACTGAATGGGGTTTTCCCCGTGGGTGTCTTCTTTGACGTACACAATTCCCACGGTACCCCGGGCAATTCTTTGACTCATCCGCTCTGTCTTCCAAATGGACTCTGAGGCCCGTATGACACTTCGGTTTACTATCTCGGCTTGCTCACTCCACTAGGGATGAGCAACCGCGGATAACTTCATTAATATGTGATAGTCGCTGTAGAATTCTCTGATTTTGTCGTTTTCAAAGTTTGTTTCGTGGTCGATGATGACGCATCTTGAAATTCCAAATCGGGTGATTATGTTATGTAAGAACTTCACTGTGGAAGTGGCATCCGGTTTCCTAATCGGCGTGGTTTCAACCCATTTTGTTAAGTAGTCCACATCGACGAGAATATATTTGTGCCCCTGTGCCAGTGGGGAATTGGCCAATCATGTCCATTTCCCACTGTGCGAATGGCCAAGGAGAGCTCAGCGGCGTTAGCTATGTGGCAGATAACTAAGGAACGCTGCCGAAGAGTTGGCACACCTTCCATCTTCGTACGTGCTTTTCTGCGTCGCAGTGGATAGTCGGCCAATAATACTCCTGTAGTAGCGTATTTTGAATTAGATTGCAAACCTCCTGATGTGCGCCTCCGAATCCTTTGTGTATCTCTTGGAGAACGTACTCAGTTTCGTCGGAATCAACGCATCTGAGTAGAGGTTCGGTGCACGACTTTTTGTACAAGTTTTCTTTACTCCATACGAAGCGGCGAGCTTTCATACAGAGCTGGCGCGCTTCCATTCGGTCCTCGGGGAGTATTCCGTCCTTGAAAAACTCCACCATGGGGTTTCTCCAATCCGGAATACTTCCTTGAGTGGTGTAGACCCGGTGCATCACTTTTTTGCCTTCGATGCTGAGTCGCGGCAGGACTTCGAAGAGAATGTTCCTTTTGTGATTGGCCGAATAGGAGGAGGCGAACTTGATCAAGGTGCCGGCTTCGACGTTCATGCTCCGAGGAACCTGCTCTACTTGAACTTCGTTGAAATTTTTCCGTGGCCTTTTCACCTTGGCGAGGTATTTCATCAATAGAAGTTCTCGGGCTTCGAATCGTTTGGTCACTTGGCCGACGACCAATGCGGGATCGCTGCGAATTCTAATTTTCTTTAGCCCCACCCCCGAGGTGATTCGTAAGCCAGCCAATAAGGCTTCATATTCTGCGGCGTTGTTCGAGGCCTTGAAGTCAAATCGCAAAAAGTATTCCATCTCGGCTTCATTGGGGCCGCGGATGACCATCCCAGCCCTATTTCCTTCCTCTTTGGAGGAACCGTCCACATAGAGTATCCAGTTCGAAATCGGACCGAGCTTTTTCTCGACCGAGTATTGTGGATTTGGATCTTGCGTCAGCGCTTCTTCTCTGTTGGGAATGGTGCATTCGACCACGAAATCGGCGAGGGCTTGCGCTTTGATGGCTTGCCTTGGTCGGTATCGGATGTCAAATTTTGACAACTCCTATCTCCACTTCTCCAAGCGGCCAGACGATTCGGGGGAACGGAGGATGCTCCCCAGGGGTCGGTCGATAAGAACGATGATTGTATAGCCTGAAAATAGTGCCGAAACTTCCTGGAGGCGACGAGCGCCATGACTATCTTTTCGATGGCCGGGTATCTGGTCTCCGCGTCTTTGAAAACGTGGCTGATGTAGTAAACCGACCTCTGGATTCCCACGGTTTCTTTGACGAGCACGAAGCTGGCTGTCTGGTCGGAGACGGCCAGGTACAACAACTCGTCTCCTTTGACTGGTCGGGTGAGAAGTGGTGGCGTTGACAGATGAGCCTTGAGCTGCTCGAAGGCGACTTAGCACTCCCCGGACCACTCGAACCCGGGGATCTTCCTTAAGCCTTTGAAGAAGGTAGGCACTTTTCGCCGGATTTAGACATGAATCGACTCAGAGCGGCCACTCGTGTCGCATGATTTCTACATTGTTCCTTGGCGTCATCATGTCAACGATGGCCTTGATCTTCTCCGGGTTTGTCTTGATTCCTCGGTAGGTGACCATGAAGCCGAAGAACTTTCCGCCGGTGATGCCGAAAGCACACTTGGCTGGATTCAGCTTCATTTTGTACTTTCACAGGACTTCAAAGGTCTCGTCAAGATCCGTGGCATGCTCGGCTGACTGGGTGGATTTCACGAGCATGTCATCAACGTAGACCTCCATATTCCTCCCGATATGTGACTTGAACAGCTTATTGACCAGTCGTTGGTATGTTGCCTCAGCGTTTTTGAGGCCGAAAGGCATTACCCTGTAGCAGTAGACCCCTCGATCGGTGGCGAAGGCGGTAAGCTCTTCGTCGGTCGGGTTCATCCGGATTTGATTATAACCAGAGAAGGCATTCATGAAGCTCAGCAGCTCATGACCGACCGAGCTGCCCACCAGCTGATCTATCCGAGAGAGCGGGTAGTTGTCTTTCGGACAGGCCTTGTTCAGATCAGTAAAATCGACGCACATGCTCCACTTCCTATTCGCTTTCTTAATCATGACTATGTTGGCTAGCCAAGCCGAGTAGTCCAGGTTCCTGATGAAGTCTGCCGCGAGTAGTCGGTCCACTTCCTCCTCGATCGCCTTCTGTTTGACAGGTGCAAAGCTTCTTTTCTTTTGTTGGACTGGCCGGACTTTTGAGTCAACTCCAAGCTTGTGGGAAATCATCTTGGGGTCGATCCCCAGCATGTCTGTGGGAGTCCAAGCAAACACGTCGGAGTTGTTTTAGACGAACCAGATAAGGTTGTCTCGAGTTTTCCCGGTCAAGAGGGAACCGATCTGGTCAGTTCGGTTGATGTCTCCCTCCTTGAGGGGGACTTCGGACAAAGCCTCTAATGGGGAACCCCGGACCTTCCTCTTGTCATCACGTGTATCCAACGATTCTCAAGGATCACACGGTCCCTCTAACAGATCAATTTCTTTGTCCTCGGGCACCGTCGCGGCGAGACATCCTGGCGATTTATTGATCTTCGTAGGCTCGACCTATCCCCTGGCTCGGAGGAAACTTGAGCGTGAGGTGGTAGGTCGAGATTTGAGCTTGGAGGGCGCTTAAAGGGGGGCGACCCAAAAGGATGTTATAAGATTAAGGAACCCGGGCGACAAGGAAACTCACCGACGTTGTTCGGGTTCTTTCAGCCTTCCTAATATTTTAAGGGAAAGTGATCGTTCCCCCAGCCTACTTGGAGTGGTTAGTAAACCCGGAGAGAATGTGCGAGGTTGGTTGGAGATCGGACGGGTTAAACCCCATACACTGGAAGCAGTCGTAAAATAGGATATCCGCCGAGCTTCCCAAGTCAACAAGGATTCTTTTGACTTCGTACCGATTCACCTGGGCCATGATCACCAAGGGGGTCATTGTGCGGGACGGATATGCCATGAAGGTCTTCACCGGTTAAGGTGATGGGAGCGGCTGTCTTGTACTTCTTGGAGGGAGGAGCACTTAAGGTCATGACCGGCCGGATGCGGCGGGTGTCCTCGTCCCTCGGAGTCGAGCCAACGGAGACGATCATGATTTGTTCGACCGTCAACTTTCCAGTTGGAGGTTGGTCTGCTTGCTTCCGATTTGCTTGACGTTTGTCTTGTAGGTATTTTGCTAGGTGACCAGAGCTGATCAGCTCCTCGATATAATCGCGGAGTTATTTGCAGTTCTTGGTAGGGTGTCCCTGTGACTAATGAAAAGCACAGTATGGGCCGCGAAGTCGCTTGCCCGGCCTTTGAATCATCGGTGGGAGTTTGAAAGAATCTCTCGTTCTTTGCCTCCTCTAGCGGTTCGGCTTGAGAGACATTCAAAGGAGTGTACTCGTGAAACCTCGGAGAATAAGATTTGGGACGATCAGTCTTTTTCTTCTCCTCTCGGTCCCGTTTCTTTCGGTCCATCTGGTCTCCACGGGGAAGGTTAACGTTCAGCCCAGTCTCAATTTGGATTTCCTTCTCGGTCCAGACTTTTACCTCGGCCACGGTCTTAGGTTGCGCTAATACAAAAGAGAGGAGCCACTCTTTGGGCCTAAGACCGGATCTCAAGGCGGTGATGACCGTCTTGTCCCGGTGCTCGGGTACCTTCAGGAGAGCATTGTAGAACCGGGTGACATAACCCTTGAAAGATTTCCAGTGCTCGCTCTTGATGGTGAATAGGAAGTCGACCGTCCTCTTTTGTCATCTGTTGCCAACGAAATGATCGAGAAACTGAGTAGCTAGCTCGTCAAAGGTTGAGATTGAACGCGGAGTCAAGTCGCGGAACTAGTCTCTCCTGGTCCGGATGAGGGTGGTAGTGAAGGCTCGGCACTGAACATCATCCGAGTTATCTTGGAAGCTCATGCCCGCCGTAAACGTGTCCAAGTGGTCCTTTGGGTCGGACTTTCCGTCGAAGAGGGTCACCTTGGGCGGTTTGTTTCGAGACGAGATCCGCTCACTCACTAACTGCTCCGTAAAGGGCCTCGTGAGAGAATTCGCGGAGTATTTTGCTGATCCCCCAGACGAATGAGTGGCGAGCCGCATGGCCTTGATCTTCTCGAAGGCCTCGATTCGCTGCTGGTACCCCGAGAATTCTCCATAATCGGAGTGCCTGTTGTCTCTGCTTCGGGTTTACGCGATGGAGTGGCTTCGGCTCCGCTCTATCACGTTCCTCATATTCTCGGGGTGAACCCTTCGTGGCTCGCCCCGACACGTGTCTTGTGCGCGGCCTCGATGAGTATGGTTACGCCGGTCTTTCCTGAAATCAGGCGACCTGACCAATGCTGTCTCGGAAGGCGAGAGAGTGCGACGAGTGTTTGAAGTGATAATTTGGTTGGTCCGAAGATCTCGGCGTTGGACTGTCCGGCGTCTACCAAGTCATGGAGTCATTCCTCGTATGGGGGTTATGATTGCCGCAATCGGCACTTTGGTGTTCCGTGACGTCGAAATTGGCATGAGCGAGGCCGAGGACCTGAACGCGCCCCTCTGCCGCCTCGCGTGCGCCGCCGTTCTGGAAGGCAGGGGTGGGCGTAGTTGAATGTTTGGACACGAGCGAGCGCGTTTACCATCGCTGTCAGTCGTCCGGTCCGTGCAGACAAGACTTCGACGACGTTGGGAGGAGTAAAACCGTCCTCGCCTTCGCTCCATAGGACGGGGTTGTTCGAGCTAGGATCTTCGTTGCGATGATTGATGGCCATTGAATCGAAGACGGAAGATCAACTTTTTTAGTGGAAAATGAAACGTTCCCACAAATGGCGCCAACTGATGGAGGTCCGAATCTCCCTCAGACGTTGTCCTCGGTCAATCTGGTGGCCCGTGGGGCTGAACGGTTGAGATTTGTGGTGAAGGTTGGGTGCGGATCTCAATGGGTTGTTGGTTGTTGTTGACGCCGAGCTATCTGCAAAGGAAGTCCCGGGATGGGAAGCCACCGTAGGACCTTCCGACGATGAATAATTGGGCAGAGTAGCGGCGTGTTGGATTGAGTTCCTGTTACTTGAATCATTTGGAGGGGTTTATATAGGGGTCACATTGGAGTGAGCCGACGAGGTATTCTCACCGTCCATTATGTCCCTGTGTCACGTTTGCGTTGATAGCAGGATACACCTATTAATGACGAGATACGCGCATTAATGGCGAGATACGCTAGTGTGGGATGCAGGACGTGGGCGGTGGAGATCTCGTCGTGGCGAGATACACGAAGCCGTTATGGGGGCGCTCGTACTCCCGGTCAAATAGGGATGCTGAGGAATCTCAGTTATAGGATAGCTCGGAGACGAGAAAGGATGCTGAGGAATCTCAGCCATAGGATAGCTCGGAGACGAGTTAGAGAGCTGAGGAAGCTCAACTCAATGATTGCTCAAAGATGAGTTGGGATGTTGAGGAAGCTCAACTCAATGATTGTTCGGAGACGAGCAATTGGCTGGTGGTTAGACGAAGATGGTACGTACTCAGGGGAAGCCTTCAAAATGTCGGATGCAATCTCGGGGGCTAGGTGCCGAGGAATGTCTCTAATGCATCATACCTATTTCAGCTCCATAGCCTCAGGAATATAGCAGACTTATGTGGATGACACGTCCGCTACGTGTCGTGATCTAATCTGGGGTATTCCCACTTGTGATCTGATCTGGTCACTTGTGAGTATCATCCATTGTTCAGTTAAATCTTATGTAACTCTTCCCATGGGGCCATGTTATATGACCGTTATAACTGTATGCTACATCTAGTGAGCCACAACAAAAATGAGGGTATTGCATAATAGTATCAGTATCATTTGGATGCTTCAGAACGATAGCCGACATTTCTATTTTTCTAATTAATGCTGCAATTTTTGTACATAATGCACCAGACAGACTCTGTAAGTTCTCATTCCCTTTCAACTCTTATTTAGATTATTTTGCATTCGTTTAAGCCTTGTGACATTTACTTGTGAGACTTTATGAATCTCCTTCTGTGTCTCTTCTTTTCTTTGTTATTTGGGAAAATAGGTTTAAGTCCCTAGCTTTCAAAACAATGGTTTCAAGTCCCTAGGCCAAAAAAAAATTTATGAAAAACTCCAAAACTCAAAGATTCTTTTTTTTAGTCCTTATAATACGTTAATTAATATGTTATGCCAATAACGCCCTTTGAGATAAAGTACCACATTTACCTTTTAAAGTACTAGATTTATCTTTTAAAGTGTTACATTTATCTTATAAAGTACCATATTTATTTTGAAATTGGCCAAATGTAATAACTGTAGTAATTTTATTAATTAATGTAACAGTTTCATGTCAAATTTAGTATTTTAATACAAATATAGTAATTTCAACATAAATATAATATTTTATAAGATAAATGTAATACTTAAAAGATAAATATAGCACTTTAAAAGGTAAATGTAGTAATTTAGCTTAAAGGGCGTTATTGATATTAACATATTAGTTAACGCACACCAAGAACTAAAACGAAGGAATCTTTGAGTTTAGGGAGTGTTTTTGGCCTAGGGACTTGAACCTAGTGACTTAAACCCCGTTATCCCCTTGTTATTTTTGTACTTCTCTTTCTTCTTTCTTTCACTCGTCTTTCCTCTGTTTGGCAAAAACAGGTGCACCTAAATGTCCCCATCCTAGGAATTAATACAGATCGAGTTTACATTATTTCATCCTTGCTTTCTTCAATTTATAGAATGTCGCCTCTGTTGGTTGAGGACAATTTCTGGATGCATATCAGCTATTAATTGGTTAAGCATACTTGAGAACATATCTCAATAGTAGCTACTAAATTACAATATCATGAGTGTTTTTTTTCTCATCATCTAAACATTATTAAATCTATCGAGTTCAGGCCTTCATACCCAATTCCGTCTATTGTAATTTGTAATGGCATCTCCCATTTAAAGTGTGCTGAATTATTTTTTTTATAAAAAATCATTAATAATTGAGCATCCAATAATCTACTATAGATTAAAGGGTCATTTTTTTTTGGCATTTGTGTTAGATTGCTGTGCCTTGAACTCTTGTAGGATGAAATCTGATAATTATCATTGGTTGTAGCAAGTCAAGACTCGGTTTAAATGCGGATCGAATTGTTGATCTGATTATTTCATTAGAGATTGTAATTGTGGTTAGTCACATTTGATTTCCATTTTTCATAAAGGGGGTTGAGCGATCACGGAAAAACTGCGACATTATACAAGTCTGAGAAAAGGTCGGAAATCGTCACGGATGGATACAGAATCAAGGGAAACTCTGGAGATCAATGGAGTGATTTGTTAGGTTCCTCTATGAGCAACAGATCATTTAAGCTACCAAATCCCATGTATTTTATCTCCTGACAATGCTTATCCACGAAAAAAAGGAAAAGACATTTAATCAATAATATAGATTTTTTTCATGTAAGTTTATGTCAATAGTGGTTCAGTTGATTGCTTTTGAAAATTTGCGTGCCCGTTCACCAAAAATTTGAAGCGGTGTAAAAACAAACTTAATTTTTTAGATAGAAGATGAAATGGTCTTTAGCTGCAAGATTTGCCTTTGTTGGCTAGAATTGTTGCTTCTTTATTTCTTTTGCTTCCATTTTAGACTGTTGCTTTTATCAATTTCCCGATAAGCTGTTTTAGGTATTTAAACTGAAGAGAATCATCAGTAGTTGCGCTACACTTGCCTCTATCTTGGCACTGACATAAAGTCTTAAAATTTCTAAATTGTTGGATTAGTATAAATGTTTTATATGTTTTAGTTTTTGAGTACGTAGGCAACGGCGGAAATAAAGCATCAAACTCGAAGTTTAAATGGGTTTCGTGAACCAATGGGTAGCTTAGTTGGTATAGACATTTCCTCTCTTGGGGAGAGTACGAGATTCGAACTCAGGAAGCTCAAGAGGGGAAGTGGCTATAAATTAACGCTTTCGAGATAAATTCATCGGTCCGTCGGGTGGGGGTGGGTGTCGGTGGGGTGGGGTGTGCTGTGTGTGTGTGTTGAGCTAGTGACAAAAAAAAGGTTTTGGGAGAAGTCTATTTCTTTATTATGTTTACTCAATATTTTTTGTAAAAAGGTTATTTCATTTATTTTGTTAAATTTCTTTCCATTTCCATCTCATTTTAGGTACTCTCTCATTTGTGCTCTACTTTTATGACTCAAACTGGATGGTTGAGTTGGCATGTGTTTTCCTTCTTCAAGAAAAGTTTATGAAAAGTCTTTGAGCTATCCTTTCATTCCCAATTGGTCTACATCACCTCAATACCCAATATATCGGAATAAAGTAGCGCGCTTGCTCTCTCTCGATCTTGAGCTATTGACTTGTTATAGGTTTGATCTTTGTTTTCTTATACTCAATTTTCTTTTTGTAACATTTTATTTTAAAATATAAAAAATTGCGCTTTTTGCTTTTTGCCCTCGACCTTTAAAAAAACTTATTTATGACCCTTCTTATTTTATTATTAACATATTATCTAAATCTCTTAAAATTTATTCTATGTTTGGCATCTCAAATTTGGGGCTCAGAGAAGATTGTCTGACATCCAAAATAGAGAATGCACTATATGTAATAGAATTTATTAGGTTTTCAAAATCTTAATTTGCAAAAAAATTTGAAAAATAAAAAGATCTACAGTATATTTACTTGCATTGCACGTGCATAATACTAGCTCTCTTTGGCTTGAAAAACAAATGCAGAATTAACAATGTCATCTATGATCTATGGCATAAATTGTTAACTTCATCTCTCTTGTAGCATATATTCTTAGCCATTTTATTACTAAGCTCTTGTCTTGATATGAAGTCAAGACTCAAGACAAAGTTTTCACGTTCTATTCTGCTCTATATATTCTATCTGTCATATCGTATACATATTCCTAAAGCCGTGCTGAGCTAATTTTCAGCCTCTTTTTTGTCCGTTTCTGAAGGGGCTTGAGAATTTTTTTCTAGTATATTACATTTAAAGCCATATGAGGGGTTATTCCCTCACCAAGCTTTTGTTCTCGCCTGTGGAAAGTGAGACTCAACCCTTTTAGTTTGAGGAAATTTGCATTTAGCCTCTTCTTGCAGGAAATTAATCCTTTTCCTCTATAATTTAAGTTAATATGCATTTGGTTCATCCTAAGTTTATCTTCAAACTTACGCACTATATTTTCAGATTAATTATCAGTATTTATTTTCATACGAGTCATCACCATTCAATATAGATTGTAGCGTAACATCTATGAAAAGTATATTCTTTCTAGACACATGTGGATGGAAGATGATGTCTTTGATATCTTTTGAAAATTGCAATCAGCCCGTCCACTATGGCTTTATATGCGCATCGAAAATTAGATGAGACTCGTGTTTTGAAAAATTGCAACCAACATTTTCACTGTTACTTTGTATAGGTTCTCATCGATCGGATACACCCATCCACTATTACTTTGCATACGCAACATATATGGAAAATTATATGAGGCTCAGATGTCTTTTGAAAAATTGCAATCAACACTTTCATTATTACTTTTATATAGTTCTCATTGATCGGGTACTGATGAGGCTCGATATCGTGACTTTCCAGATGCTGACACGTTGCAGATGACGTATCCCAGAATCTATAAGAAAGGATCAAGAACTTTGGTTAGGACCTCACTTCGGGCCTCCGACCTGAGGGGTCTCCCGACCTTCGGTGGCCTTTCAGACCACCCCCCCGGCTCGCCTCCGAGCTTTCATGGTACAAAGATGCATCGGCCTCCCGCTCGTCCCCGAGCCTCCCGCCGAGCTCATCCTCCTCAGTCTCATCCTGACCGACCCGCAGGGTTGATCCCAGGCACCTACGCCACGGCTCCGCAAATCACTCCATGCGCGAGATATCCGCCACCCACGACTCCACATTCCACACCATCACGATCCACCATTAACGAGCCTGTCTCTCCATTAATGCGGGATCCCGCCTATCACGCGGACGTGACGTCAGGGGCGTAATGGCCGGCGTGATTCTCGCGCCTGCCTACCCATTGCTGCCGCTATATAAACCCCTATCTCAGACGATCGAGATACGCAATTCTTTCTACTAAGCCGCTACTCTGCCTAATTTACACCACTAACTTGATCGTCAGAGGGTTCTCGGTGGCCCAACCACCCCGGGACTTCCCTGCAGGTAGCTCAGCTCAACCTCAAATCCAAGCCCATTAAGATCCACACGCTGAAAGAGACAACCTCCAGATCAAATCTCAGCCATCCATCAGCGCCCATAGCAGATCTACGGAAGATAACATCTGAAGAAGATCCAGACCTCCATCAGTTGGCGCCGTCTGTGGGATCTGTTGTTCCACTCAACGAAAGTTCATCTTCCGATCCCAACTTCATGGCGAGCGATCACCGTGATGATCCAAGTGCTAGCCGCCGGCTCCCCCACAAAGGAGGCGCGGACGAATGTCCTCCCCCGAACGCCATCAACGCCTTAGCCGCTGGGATAGATCGACTCGCGTCCGTTGTCGATGCGCTCATCCGTGTCCAAACGGCGGGGCAAGCTCGCCAGGTCGCCGCTCCCCCACCTCGGGACCGGGATCCCTACAGAGGGAGAGAGGACTCTTCTCGCGTCGGCGCTACCGACCACCGTCACGCTACCTCCGGCGGCCGCAGATTCCACGGGAAAACATATTCTATGACCCGCTGGGCTCCCCACAGTTCAACACCGAGGACCGTCGCCAGAGCGCCTTGCCCCGAGCCCCATCGCGCCCCTGTCCCTCCCGAGGAGGTGTCGGTCAGCTCGCCCGCACCTAGGAATGACCGACACCCCCTCCCTCGACGGGGTCACGCGGACGGGACTCGTCACGGCAGCTCAAAAACTACCTCGCCAGGGGACCTAAGGAATCTCATCGAGAGGAACCGGGGCTGCGGCCCGACGCAGGACTCCGACAGCAGAGCCCAAAGATCAGAATGTGCCGAGTCATCGGGGTACCACGGCCGACTCGATGCCCTCGAAAAGAAGATCGAAGGCATGCATCGGGAAGGTCGTCATTCGAACGACGGGGCTAAATACGCCGCCGACTCGCTCACGAAGCTCTTCACGAGGAGCTTCTCGCCGTCCATGTCTCCTCCCGGAACAAGCCCCCAAAGGTCTCACTCTTCGACGGGAAATCCGACCCGAAGGACCATCTGGACGCGTTCACGGCCGGGATGAGTTTCCAGGACTGTTCCAACACCGCCCAATGCTGCGCTTTCCTGGCCACTCTCATCCGCCCCGGACGAGACTGGTTCCGAGGACTCGCACCACGCTCCATCTCGACCTTCAGTAAGCTGGCCACTGTTGGATATATATGCCCTAGAGGCCTTCATTGTATAGGATGCTAGGGATATGTATGTACATGACAATCTTGCTTAATATGATAGTACGCTATTTGGTTTGTCTTTATCTTAACATGTGATATATTTTGCGTAGTATTCATATATATATATACATGTTGATAAAGCTCATAGGGTGTTTTGCCTGACTACCGGCGTTGTGATGGCAGTCATACTAGTGGGAGCTGGATAGTCAATAGACACATCCTTAGATGTCCCTGGTCGCAGGAGTATCGAGACTGGGCATCGATACTCCGGAGTAGACTGGTGTATACATATCTAAACCCTGAGGATGGGCGATGGATTGGTCCCGCAGCCATTGGTGGAGTGCACCTAAGATTGTATACAGATGCTCACTGGGTGTGAGTACACCGGACAGGACTCGCCGAGAACTGACTGGATGGTATTTATACCTAACGTCAGATAGCAGTTCTCAGGTGACATGTGTGCAGATAGTCAGTTGACTTAAGGTCGTCATTTGTCTCGTGTGAGTTCCCACTGTGCTTTGATTACTACCCTACCACGGTTCAAAGGAGTCGTGCAAACAGGTTTTGTTGGGCACAGTCCCGAGCCACGTGGAGGCAGTGAGTGACTGTTAGGGATTCGTCTCTCCCGGTATAAGGAGTTGATATCGTACGGTGATCGGTTGGTCATTACCATAAGTCCCTGGCCAGGGCTGATTGAGAATTACTGATAGATTGATCAGTAGATTCTCGGATGGTGATAGAGCCATACCGACACGACTTGTACGGTTATTAGGGGTCTGACGTTTACCACCTCCCTAGACCATACATGCGATACTCTTAGACGAACAGACCAGACTGCACGGATATTGTCACGGACAGGCTCAGTAGGAGTTCGGATGGGTATCCTCATCGGCCTTCTTATCGACATCTACCTGGGGACCGTTACGTACAGCTAGTGCCGCTTGCGGTCTGTGGTTAAACCCACTGTCAGCATAGTAGTCGAGTCTTTAGAGTCCCACACAGAGTTTTTCCAACTCCAGGCGAAACGATATAGAGGTCGTACGTTTTTACGACAAGGGTTCGGACGAATACGTGTTTAAACGCACGTACGACATCCGGACAGTTTTTTCTAGACGGCTTTGGTTTAAGCCAGATTCTAGTATCAGGTTATTGGATTTATACAGTCTAAAGTTTTTCCGTGTTTTCACGGATGGGAGAGGCGTTCTCGTAATTTCCGGGAAGCTTCTAGAAGCATGGTGACTTGAGGGGTTAAGGTGGCATTGTCATTAATGTTATTGTGACTCATAATGTGTGATTCACTATATCATTAATGCATTATTAAATGCTTAATGACTCACATAGTGAATCACTCATGATACATTTATGAAGCATGATGAATAATCTCTTATTATTCATATTATTGATTTATTCATTATGCTTGATATATTAAGTGAGAAGCAATTTCATTTCATTATTCTAGTTTACCTTCTCTCTCCTCAAGCTCACTCTTTCTTCAAGATCTAATCCTACCACTCATGAGTTGAGAACAAGGATTAGAAAAGACTAAACATCCCATAACCTAACTCTATATGACCTAAGTTCCTTTGATTAGCAACTAGAGAAACTTAGTTACCTCAAGTTTTGAGGTGAAGCTTGGATTAGGGTTCTCGGGTGGATCATCTATCACTTGGAGGAGGCCGAGGAGGACGAAGAGATCGTAAAGAAAAGGACACGTATCGCTAGGTATAATCTCTTTACATAGTAGTTTAGAACTTCTATGGTAGTTGTTAATTATCGTTTAGCAAAGATCTTCGGTTAGTTGATGTATGCTTCAAGAACAAGATCGTTTTTCATATTTCCGCCTCCCCGCAAGTCATGAGGTGTTGCACATCGACTTACAGTGGTATCAGAGCCCCACTAAACAATAATTAACTCACTTGCAAAGTCGTATGAATTTCGAATGCAAAACGAACCGGAAAATACCCCGATATCACATAGTTTCTGTCGTTTTTAAAATGAGGTCCAAAAATTTTTCAGGTTCCTACAAAACACCCTACATGAAATTATAAGAACACTGGAAAAAAATGGGTCCCTGAATCGGCCATACAGCCGCGGAACCGCGGCCGATCCCACCGATCCGCCGCGGATCCGCGGCCGAGTTGAGGCCGATTCAACCCAATTTTTCCCTGTGCATCTTCTGTGATATTTTGTCTTTTCTGGTATGCTTTATTTTTTGCTCAGGTCTCAGGTTTACAGAGAAGTTTTGGAGCAGAATCTAATGGGCTTGATCGATCGAAATTATACGATGTTTGCTTGTTTGATTATATCTTTGAACTGTATTATGTGTTCGTAAACCTCCCCTAACTGCTAGTATGTCGGTTGGTAGGGGGTTGCACATATCTGTAATGTTTTAACTGTTTGTGATTATGAACTCTATTGGACTGTTGTGATGATTAGCCGGGGTTTTTGTGATAGGTTATTGTATTAATTCATTCGATGTAATTGTAATAAGTTGTAATATTATTTTACGGGGCACATCCAGGTTGCGGTTGTTGCCACCGTTGTATTATTTCTTTTTACTGTTTTTGCTCCTAGGATAGACCCAAGGTGGGGTACACAAACTACCGGGTATTTCGAAGTGCTTAGTGGCCTACTCACGTTGTTGAGGGAGACCGCTTCACTTCGGGTACTTGGCGGGTAGTTTGCTGTACCCGTAGGGGTCTGGGGTGGGGTAATTGCTATTCATCACAACTGTGTAATCCGTCTTTTCTTACAGGCTCAAAAGAAACGCGGATTGCTTGTATATCCAATAAAGTTTAACTGTGATCTGGAATGCCTATTATTGCGTCTGACGAATGTACAATATCTATATATGATAGCTATTTAGACGTCACTTATGTTTTACACCTGCACTAGCCCAGCCCCCGCTCTGCCGTTAGTTAAGTAACCTAACGGGTGATGACGGGACCCCGTGGCGAATGCGGATGGCATAAGAGGACGTTGTATTTTCGTTGTTATCTGTAATGATAGGTTAAAGATGGGACACATTATTTTAATGCAAAGAAAAATAAAACCTAAACTGAATCGTTGGAACAATTTCTAAAACCACTCGGTTTTCTTCAAAAAGCAAATTTTAAAATACGGAGCTTAAACCACTCCTTTTAATAAAGGCTATCATGGTTCCTTCGATCATATCAAGTTCACTACGTTAACGGTTTTTTGTCAAAAACCAGCCGTAACCCTCTGTCGTTTCAAATAGACAGCACATCGTATTCATACTATGCTTGTTGGCCTACGTCAAGGCATAGTGGATGGTAGTAGTGTGGTTTGCTTATTTGTTGCACAGATAGATGCATTAGTATAGGACAGACGTACAGCCTTGTTGGCCTACGTCAAGGGCATGTACGATGTACCTAAATTAATCAGGACATCGACGGGTAGAACTTGACTTGCGTCTTATGATTTGTTGGCCTACGTCAAGGTCATAAGAGCTTGGGGTAAAAATCATATCGGGAGTTTCAAACATAAAGGAAACTTGCAGACTTAGCATACCTTCTGGAGTATGGTGACTAGAGTGGCTTCCATCTAGTACATCATGCAATGATAGTTGGATCCCGATCCCACTGATGAGTAGGATTACTCTCAGGAAACATTCTCACTTAACAATCAATGCTATAAACCAAGTAGGTGTCCAGAAAGGTGTTAGAGGGGCTACGCCTCCAGGGAAAAGAGGTTATTTAATTAAGGAACTTCGCGAAAGCGTTGGAAAACCTCCCTCGAAGTACCAACACCAGCCTGGCTGAAAGGTTAAGCAAGTATTGTGACGTGTGATTAAATCCTGACTAGTTCTTCTTTTAGGTTTTAAAGAAGGATTTGAGGGAACAGTGGTAGCCATCCTGTTTAGATAAACTAAAAACCAATCTAAACTTGCAAGAAGCATATGCTGAGTGTTTTCTTTTCTCTCTCTCTAGCAGCTACCATGACAGGACTAAAACTATTACTTGAAAAAAATATACTGACCAGGCAGAACTATAAAGATTGGCTAAGGAACGTCAACATTGCACTGACTTATGACAAAGTAGCATATGTTACCACCGCTGTTCCTCCCCTAATCCCTGGACTAGATTCCTCAGTTGAGGACAAGGAAGTTCGCAAAACCTGGGATCTAGATTGTGAGCGAGCTAAGTGTATCGTGCTGGCGTCCATGAACAATGAACTCCAGAAACAGCACGAGAGTATGGATATTGTATCCATCTTTCTCCATGTCAAGGAATTATATAGAGAGCACTCCCGTATCGCGAGGTACGAGACCTCAAGGAAACCCTTCCAGATGAGGTTAGCTCTAGGATCGCCTGTAGGAGAGCACGTCTTCAAAATGATCAGCCTCATTGAGGAACTCGCAAACCTGGGATGCGTGCTAGAGAATGATTTGTATATCGACTTGATTTTGCAGTCCCTTCCCCACACCTTCTCTCAGTTCGTGCTTAGCTTCAACATGCACGAAATGGAAGCTGATCTTCCAAAGCTCCTCAACATGTTGAGGGTAGCAGAGACCTCCTTGAAAAAGGAGAAGACCCCCGTTCTGTATGTTGGCCAATCATCCTCTTCTAAATCTAAAGCGAAAGCTAAAGGGAAGAAGAAGATGAAAACCACCAAACTGACGGGTGGGGTCAAGAAGGTGCAGGGAACGAACAAGGCAGGAAGGGTGAAAGCGGATATAAACGAATGCTTTTATTGTCATAAGAAAGGGCACTGGAAGAAGGACTGTATAGCCTTCAAAGCCAAGGACAAGAGGCAAGCTGTTGCTTCTGCTTCAGGTGTGTTCGTAATCGAAAATTGTCTTTCAGTAAACTCTACATCATGGGTACTTGATACCGGTTCTGGTTCTCACATCTGTAATTCATTGCAGGATCTGAGAAATAGTAGAGTACTGGGGGCAGGTGATATGACTCTCCGGATGGGCAATGGAATGCATGTAGATGCTATTGCAATAGGGGAATATCACCTAGGGTTGACTAGTGGGCACATTTTGGTGTTGTACAGCTGTTTTTGTATTCCCAGTATGTTATGTAATATTATATCAGTATCTTTGTTATCTAATGAAGGATATAATTTTGCGCTTGAAAGAAATGTCATGAACATTCTCCTAAATCAAGAACTGATTGGGTATGGCACACTGGAAAACGACATATACATACTTAATCAATCTCGAATTTTCAATATTCAAAACACACTTAAAAGAAAGGCTCTAGATTCAAATCAAGCCTTCCTATGGTATTGTAGACTTGGTCATATAAACGAAACAAGGTTGACTAAGTTACATAAAGATGGATATCTAGATCCGTTTGAATATTCATCATATGCAACTTGTCAATCATGTATCAAAGGAAAAATGACCAAATCTCCATTCACCGGACACGGAGCAAGAGCTACAGAACTCTTGGGACTTGTACACAGTGATGTATGTGGTCCAATGTCTACACATGCGAGAAGCGGTCACTCCTACTTCATCACTTTTTCTGATGACTTCTCTAGGTATGGACATGTGTTCTTAATGAAACATAAATCCGAGGCCTTTGAGAAGTTTAAGGAGTATAAAAATGAAGTAGAGAAACAAATTGGTAAAAGCATCAAGACACTTCGATCTGATCGAGGTGGAGAATACTTAAGTACTAGTTTCCTTGAATGCTTAAAAGAGAATGGAATTCTCTCTCAGCTTACTCCACCTTATACACCTCAGCATAATGGTGTATCAGAAAGGAGGAATCGCACGCTATTAGATATGATGCGTTCAATGATGAGTAGTGCTGAGTTGCCACTTTCCTTCTGGGGATTTTCTCTAGAATCAGCAGCATACTTATTGAATAGAGTTCCAACTAAGTCTGTGCCAACCACTCCATATGAAATGTGGAGCGGGAAGAGACCATATCTCAAGTATATAAAGATATGGGGGTGTCCGGCATATGTTAAAAAGCATAGACCGGACAAGCTCGAGGCACGATCGGTTTTGTGCAAGTTTGTAAGATACCCCAAACATTCAAGGGGGTACATGGTCTACCACACTGAAGAACAAAAGGTGTTTGTCGCTCGCCACATTGTCTTCTTAGAAAGCGAATTTCTTGCAAAAGAAATTAGTGGGAGCGTGGTAGAGCTGGAAGAAATTCCAGAACCTCAAACTGTTACCGAGGACTTAGAAGAACCTCAGATTTCAATAGAACATGACGAACCAACGCCACTCCGCAGATCTAGTAGGCTTTCTCATCCTCCTGAGAGATACTATGGTTTTCTTCTAGATGGGGATCGAGAGGATTGCATCATCGATGATGATGAGCCTACTAGTTTTCAGCAGGCTATCACGAGTATTGACTCGGTGAAGTGGCTGGATGCTATGAGATCCGAAATGGAATCCATGTACACCAATAAAGTATGGACTTTAGAAGTTGCTCCTCCTGGGGTGAAACCAGTTGGATGCAAATGGATCTTCAAAAAGAAGATTGGTGCACTTGGACAAGTGGAAACCTACAAAGCTAGACTCGTTGCAAAATGTTTTCGTCAAAGACCAGGATTGGACTATGATGAAACCTTTTCACCTATAGCTATGCTTAAATCCATTCGGATCTTGCTTGCCATTGCTGCCTTCCATGACTATGAAATCTGGCAAATGGATGTAAAAACAGCTTTTCTAAATGGACATTTAGAAGAGAGTGTTTATATGGATCAACCAGAAGGTTTCTTAGACAGTGGGAGCAGCGGAAGAGTGTGCAGGTTGCTTAAATCCATCTATGGATTAAAGCAAGCATCGCGAAGTTGGAACATCTGCTTTGATGAGACAGTCAAAGAATTTGACTTTATCAAAAATGTAGATGAACCATGTATTTATAGGAAGATTGTAGAAGGAACAGTAGTCTTCCTCGTTTTGTACGTCGACGACATACTACTGATAGGGAATGATGTCCCTATGCTACAATCAGTAAAGCTCTTCTTGTCACAGAAATTCTCCATGAAAGACTTGGGTGATGCAACCTACATTTTGGGCATTAAGATCTATCGTGATAGATCTAATAGAATGTTGGGACTTTCACAGTCCAGGTATATTGACACTATACTAAAGAGATTTAGTATGGAAGATTCCAAGCGCGGTAATATGCCCGCTTGTCACGGGATCACCCTCTCCAAAGAGATGTCTCCAAAGACTGATGAAGAGAGAAATCGCATGGGAATTATACCCTACGCTTCGGCAGTAGGATCTATAATGTATGCGATGTTATGTACAAGACCAGATGTAGCTTACGCACTTGGTGTGGTAAGCAGGTATCAGTCTGACCCAGGTGAGAAGCATTGGATAGCAGTAAAGAACATTCTCAAGTACCTGAGAAGGACTAAGGAGATGTTCTTGATTTACGGTAATGGGGACCTCCAGGTAGAGGCTTTCCCGACTCCGGCTTCCAAAGTGACAAAGATGATTCTAAATCCATTTCGGGTTTTGTGTTTACCCTCAATGGAGGGGCGGTATGTTGGAAGAGTTCCAAACAGGATACCGTCGCAGACTCAACTATGGAGGCTGAGTATATAGCTGCTAGTGAAGCCGCAAAAGAGGCTGTCTGGATGAGGAAGTTCATCTCTGAACTTCAGGTGGTTCCATCCATTGCCAATCCAATACCTTTGTATTGTGATAACAATGGGGCCGTAGCATTGGCGAAGGAACCGAGGTCCCATCAGAAATCCAGGCATATCTTAAGGCGGTTTCACTGATCAGGGAGATCGTTGATCGTCGGGAGATCGAGGTACGGAGAGTGGACACAAAAGACAACACAGCAGATCCATTCACCAAGGCCATCCCTCAAGTTCAGTTCGAGAGGCTGTTTGAGATGTTGGGCATGCGGTACTCTAGCAACTGGATCTAGTGAAGACAGTGGGTACTCATTGCGCCAATTATAGGCCTTAGTGCAAGTGGGAGATTGTTGGATATATATGCCCTAGAGGCCTTCATTGTATAGGATGCTAGGGATATGTATGTACATGACAGTCTTGCTTAATATGATAGTACGCTATTTGGTTTGTCTTTATCTTAACATATGATATATTTTGCGTAGTATTCACACACACACACACACACACACACACACATGTTGATAAAGCCCATAGGGTGTTTTGCCTGACTACCGGCGTTGTGATGGCAGTCATACTAGTGGGAGCTGGATAGTCAATAGGCGCATCCTTAGATGTCCCTGGTCGCAGGAGTATCGAGACTGGCATCGATACTCCGGAGTAGACTGGTGTATACATATCTAGACTCTGAGGAGGGGCGATGGATTGGTCCCGCAGCCATTGGTGGAGTGCACCTAAGATTGTATACAGATGCTCACTGGGTGTGAGTACACCGGACAGGACTCGCCGAGAACTGACTGGATGGTATTTATACCTAATGCTAGATAGCAGTTCTCAGGTGACATGTGTGCAGATAGTCCGTTGACTTAAGGTCGTCATTTGTCTCGTGTGAGTTCCCACTGTGCTTTGATTACTACCCTACCACGGTTCAAAGGAGTCGTGCAAACAGGTTTTAGTTGGGCACAGTCCCGAGCCACGTGGAGGCAGTGAATGACTGTTAGGGATTCGTCTCTCCCGGTATAGGGAGTTGATATCGCACGGTGATCGGTTGGTCATTACCATAAGTCCCTGGCCAGGGCTGATTGAGAATTACTGATAGATTGATCAGTAGATTCTCGGATGGTGATAGATCCATACCGACACGACTTGTACGGTTATTAGGGGTCTGACGTTTACCACCTCCCTAGACCATACATGCGATACTCTTAGACGAACAGACCTGATTGCACGGATATTGTCACGGACAGGCTCAGTAGGAGTTCAGATGGGTATCCTCATCGGCCTTCTTATCGACATCTACCTAGGGACCGTTACGTACAGCTAGTGCCGCTTGTGGTCTGAGGTTAAACCCACTGCCAGCGTAGTAGTCGAGTCTTTAGAGTCCCACACAGAGTTTTCCCAACTCCAGGCGAAACGATATAGAGGTCGTACGTTTTTACGACAAGGGTTCGGACGAATACGTGTTTAAACGCACGTACGACATTCGGACAGTTTTTTCTAGACGGCTTTGGTTTAAGCCAGATTCTAGTATCAAGTTATTGGATTTATACAGTTTAAAGTTTTTCCGTGTTTTCACGGATGGGAGGGGCGTTCTCGTAATTTCCGGAAAGCTTCTAGAAGCATGGTGACTTGAGGGGTTAAGGTGGCATTGTCATTAATGTTATTGTGACTCATAATGTGTGATTCACTATGTCATTAATGCATTATTAAATGCTTAATGACTCACATAGTGAATCACTCATGATACATTTATGAAGCATGATGAATAATCTCTTATTATTCATATTATTGATTTATTCATTATGCTTGATATATTAAGTAAGAAGCAATTTCATTTCATTATTCTAGTTCACCTTCTCTCTCTTCAAGCTCACTTTTTCTTCAAGATCTAATCCTACCACTCATGAGTTGAGAACAAGGATTAGAAAAGACTAAACATCCCATAACCTAACTCTATATAACCTAAGTTCCTTTGATTAGCAACTAGAGAAACTTAGTTACCTCAAGTTTTGAGGTGAATCTTGGATTAGGGTTCTCGGGTGGATCATCTATCACTTGGAGGAGGCCGAGGAGGACGAAGAGATCGTAAAGACGAAGGACACGTATCGCTAGGTATAATCTCTTTACATAATAGTTTAGAACTTCTATGGTAGTTGTTAACTATCGTTTAGCAAAGATCTTCGGTTAGTCGATGTATGCTTCAAGAATAAGATCGTTTTTCATATTTTCGCCTCCCCGCAACTCGTGGGGTGTTGCACATCGATTTACAGCCACCCAATTTCTCGGCCACTTCATTGGAAACAGACGGCAGAAGCGGACCGTCGACCATCTTTTCACAATAAAAAGTGGGGACATGGAGACCTTCAAAGGGTACATCACCCGCTTCTACAATAACCTCCTCGATGTCCCGGAACACTGGGATGAGATGGTCATCACGACACTTAGGTCGGGTCTTAGGCACAAGGAGTGGTTACGCTCCTTTGCATTAACGCAACCTAAGACCATGGCTGAGGTCAAGGCCTGGACCGAACGTGAGATCCAGCTCGAATCCGAGGTGAACGCCAATTTGCCCCGGACAGAACAGACGGATCATAAGAAAAGGGCCCGAGAAGAGAAAAAGAGACTTGAGCGGCCGAAGCCCTACTCCCCAAAGTTTCCGGAGTACACCCCGCTCAATGTCTCCCAAACGGTACTGCTGGAAGAGGCCAAAGGCGAGAGGTTCTTCAAGCTCCTCCCGGTCTCACGCATGGCGGAGAAGTGCACCCGGGGCCCCTTCTGCGGCTTCCACAGGTCGCAAAGCCACTCCACGGAGAACTGTAAGCAGTTCCGAGATTACATTGAGGAGCTCATCCGTTCGGGGCACTTGGCAACATACTTCCGAGACAAGCGGCAGACGGACCGTGAGCAAGAGCAACGTCCCCCTCCCAGTGAGTTGACAATCGGCCAAATCATGGTTATGTCAGCGGAGGATACGTCGGGTACCTACGAGGCTCAGCGTCCCACGCCGGTCATGGAGTCTAGCGGCCGTCCGAGGAAGAAGTCTAGGGATACCGAGCCGATCATTTTCAATGACGAGGACCTCCACGGTATATCCCTACCCCACAACGACCCTCTGGTGATTATGGCTCGTGTCCACCGATACGAAGTGCAGAGGATACTGGTTGACTCGGGGAGCTTGGCGGATATACTCTTTTACGACTGCTTTCTGAGCATGGGGCTCACCCCGGCAGACCTGAGGCCGACCTCCCACGTCCTATCAGGATTCACTAATCACTCCATCCCGACAGAATGTAACGCTTTGAAAATCGTTTCGGTGAAATTTCGAAAAATCGGTAAAATAAGGGGGTTTTCTGTAAAAAGTCAAAATACAAATATCTTATTATAAAAATTAAATATACATATTCTAGCTATGTAATTGCTATTATTTGGTGTTTATTGAGCTGCTGGTGAAATTTCAAATTTTCTGAAAAAAATATTATTTTATTATTATTTTAAGCCGTCACTAATACATTTAATTAGGGAAAATTACAAATTGGAATGAGTTGAAACAAATTTTGTGCATCATAAAACATTAAATAAAATTTTATCATGTGGTTTTTGGAACAAAATCGTTTGCCAAAACGTTTTAGAAATTATTGAAGAAAAAAGGCTTTTTTTAGTGTAAATGGATGTTTGGGGTATAGTATTTATCATTTTCCATCACCCCACACCCATACCCACACTCACACACCCCCATTTTCCCTCCCCCTTGGCTGAATTCAGCAGCCCCCCTCTCTTGTCCCCACTTGTTTTGCAAAAGAAAAGAAAAGGAAAAGAAAGGATAAAAGAATGTATAAGAATGGGCTTTTGACTTTTCTTTGACTTTGAAACCAACACCCTCTCTCTCTCACTCTCCCACTCACCTCACCCTCCCCACTCTCGGCCAGAACCAGCCCTCCCCCAATTTTCTCCAAGTATCCATCTTCCTTCACCTCCATTTCCTTCAAAAAAAAATCAACAAAAATCAACACAAACCCTCACAAAATCAAAATCCGACTCCTACCCATTTCTCTATAGCCAAAATTGCATGGATTTAGGGAACAAGATTACAATTTGGGAGGCTATGTGTGTGCTTGTGGATCTTCAATTCATTGGGTATAAATTCTAACCATTTTTGCTTAATTTGTTAGTTAATTTCTTAAAGCTAAGTTATTAAAGTGTTAATTTTGCTCTTGTTGCTAATTTGAGAATTCAAGAGTATGGTTTAAAGAAAATTTGGGTTTAACCATCACTAATAGGATAATCAAGTGTAGATTATCATCTTGTGGAAATGTAAAACCTAATCTAGTTGCTAGTTGCGATTTGTTAATTTAAAATTTGCAATAAATAAGCTTTTATGTAAACTAGGTTTTTATGAAATGCACATATAGGTGAGATTAAATTATGGGTAGGGTTTTATCACATTATTAACATCTTAATTTGTTGTTTAACAACTTAGATCTTGCAAATCCAACCTAAATTGTTGTTTGTGCATTTTGCTATAAAATTGTTAAAAAGGATATTTTGTAAACTAGAATATTAGGGTTTTTGGAATTTAATGAGATTAAATTCCGGAAATTGTTTCTATGACTTATTTAAGATATTTAATAAATATATTGGCCGCTACATTCATTTAAACATCGTGTTTTGTAAAAAAACGGCGAATTGTGCTTGCTAGATTTTCGGAAAAATGACTTTTTGAGTGAAATTGGCGTTTTTGTGAGTTTTAACCTAGTTTATATTAAAATTAGTGTTCGTGAATGTGCAAATGAGTGTATTTGGGTTTTTCTCGATGGTTTGGCGTTTGTACGCCGACGTCGAGGGTTTTTGGGTTGATTTGTGAAAGCAAACCATAGGTTTTGACCATGTGGGATTCGTGCGTCATTTTGGTCATGAGTCGGATTTTAATGCGATACGGTGCGTTATGATATGTAGGTACCCCATGTGGACTTCGAGACGACAAGCAAGCGCGTGGTGGCGTCGGCACCGGCAAGCGAGGACCAGGTGAGTAGATTTATATCTACGGGGAGAAGTTGGGTGGATGGCGTATAGCACCCCTGCAGTTCGTGGTGATGTATACGAATACGTATGCACACACACACACACACATATATATATATATTGTTTATATATTGTTTGAGATTATTGATGATAGAGATGGATCCTTGGTGTGATTGGATTGGTTTAGTGTTGCGAAACCCTAGAGTAGTGGTTGCACCACACACACACACACCCATATTTGCATACATTCTTCTTTCATATGTGCGTACATGGGATTATATATTGATGTGTATATTTACACATGGGTATGAGACTATGTGTTTATATACTGGATTTGAGGATAGTAATTGGGAGTTGAGATGAGTCGATGATATTGGGCTTGAGGCCAGAAGATCCGTGATGTGTTCTGGTTCGTATTGAGATATGACATGATGTTTTAGCGGGTTTTTGACGTAGTGATTCTTATACATGCATGCATACATAGATGGTATCAATATTGTACTATACGTAGATCAGTACCCCGATCATGATATTTGATAAAGAGGATATCAGATGAATAGTATAATGAATGTGATATTGACCGTACCCAGATTTGGGGATGCCGTACGACGGATTTACGTACGAGCTATATTTTGATGATTGATCCGCACTCTTGACTTGGGATGTCTGGTTATGGATATGATATTATTGAGGCGGGATCACCGACTGTTTATATACAGGTATGTATATGTATCGACTCAGATGATAGGCGGTTTCCTTACCTGTAGTTCAGCTTGTTAGTTCAGCCGTATAGTTTAGTGTAGTTGTTAGATTAGATTAGACTCCTACCTATTTCAAAACTAGCGGATCGTGGGTATTTTACAAGACAGGTCAAGAGATCTACGGATATTTCAAAAGACGTATCCTTTCTTAAAAACCACTGTAGCCCTATTTTCAAAACCCCGCGGTTCGTGTTATTTCAAATGGCACCATTTGTAGGACTTATATTAGATTATTACAGATTAGTTATCGTTGTGTCTAGTATTCAGCTCCCGCATATTATTGCTGTTCACTCTGCCTCGCATACTTATTTTGCTGCATATTCCATTATTGATATCATGCTGTTAGGACACCGGCACCATTACCGATGATGCGTATGTACCACGTACACCTACTTGCCGGCTCACACACATCTTCATCGGTAATTGCCATGTCACGTACACTTTAGAGAATATATTTGCTTGACTTAGCTTGTTAGTTAGTAGTTGATATGATATTAGTGTACCTGCCTTACATGCCTAGTTTATTAATCATACATTGCAACTTGGTTATTGATACCATATGCATTCATTATCATTGACATATGCACTTGTGATGATTTCTTGAGATTTATGATATTTCTGGATTTCGGGGAAAGCCGCAAAATTTACAACTTATGATCTTTTAAAATATAAAATGTTGCGGTTTTCTAGTGATGTAAAGTGTCGTCCACCATGAGTTTGCTGTGGTTTTAGAGATCCGTGTCGAGGAGTGGAGGAACCGTCACGGGTACATGGTGGACCCGGTATGGTACCCCGGGGCAAGAGGAATGTGGTGTTGACGTTGAGCCTGGCTGGGGAGCACTACCTACCGGTGATATTACCCGACGCGTCGGATATCCGGAGGATACCGTCGTGGTCTTGAGATGGATGGTAGGGGCCGGTCCGGACTGACGGCGCCCTAGATATTGAGCTTGAGACATTGATATTTCGAGACAGTGAGATTTATGTTTTGTGTCGATGCTAGACACTGTTGATACTGATTTCATTATGATACCTCAGTTTAAAAATACGAAGGAAATCTCACTAATTTATGAAAACAGTTTCTTCATTTACATGTATTCTGTTTCATGCATTCATACCTCATTCATATGATATATTGCTACCTGAGGCACTGACACGGGCACATGAAATATTACTCGGGTTAGATATTACCCTAGTCATTGTTATAGGCTGCCTGTTATATACATTTTTGTGGATATATTATGATCATTGACCTAGGTTGCGTTATTTATGCGATTTCTGTGCGTAGATGTTTTTCTATTCACGAGTTGGCAACTCACCCCCGTTGTGCCCCAGTTCTTGCAGCTTGCCGTACAGGTTCCTTACGGCTTTGCGGGCTCAGTTTCATTCGGGTGACTTGCTAGTAGGTGGGTTTTTCTTGTATCGTACCGATCATATTACCTTGTATAATATTATTCCGTTGTATCTAGTAAATTCCATCAACCAAACTTGTATTTATTGAGATAGAGACCAGTGTTGTTTATTCTTTCGACCTTAGAGTCGCTCGTTATATTTCTGGTGGTTTTGAGTTTCCTTTTGAGTTTTGATCCTCGCCGTTGGCGTTGTATATTATATTGCTTGTGTGGTTGTGACCGTCGATTGACGAAGAGCTAGCTCCCGCTTGGGGATGCCTTTTTCTTGATTTCGTATACTATTCATGTTGTATCCCGTTTGGGAGCCAGTATTTACAAAGGAGACTCTGCCGAAATTTTCAGAAAATACTTGATGTTTTAAAAACCGCATAATTCGGCTTATGCTATTAAAACTTCTGGATTTAAATTGGTTTTCCTACTCTCTACTACTCTTCTTGGTTTGGATTTCTGGGTTTTCGGCTTACTTAGAATACGTACGCCTTGAGACGTTCGTAGTTTAAGTGCCGGTCATGTTCCGTACTTTCGGGTCGTGACACAGAAGGGGTAATCACTCTACAGTTTAACGTCGGAGAGGCTGGCCATACACGAACAGTGCATGTGGAATTCATCATAGCGAGAATCCCATCGGCCTACAACATCCTCCTCGGCCGCCCAACGCTGAACTCCCCCAGTGCCCAGATATCGACCTTTCACTTGGCTATGAAATTCCCGCTCGACCAAGACGGGGTAGGTCGGGCCTACGGAGACCAGTACACTGCAAAGGTTTGCTTCACCGCAGCATCTTCGTCTGAACGGGCGAACAACGACGTTGAGGCCAAGAGTGAAATCAGGGGTTCTCTGGACACTTGGGACGAGCAAAAGGAGGTCCGAAGGACCCCGGTGGAGCTATTGACAGAAGTCCCCTCGTAGAAGGGGATGTTGAATGTACCGTTCAGATCGGTTCACTTCTGACAGGGACTCAACATGATGACCTAGTTGGCTTTCTCAGAAACAACGCCGACATCTTCGCATGGGCTCCTACTGACATGCCTAGGATTGACCCCAAGATCATATCTCATAAACTCGGGGTAGATCTTGCGGCCCGACCCGTTAGACAGAAGAAGCGAAGCTTCGCCCCGATCAAGAAGAAAGCAATTGAGAACAAGGTAGACAGGCTCCTCGCCGCTAACTTCATTCGGAATGTGCCTTACTCCGAATGGTTGGCAAATGTGGTTATGGTGAAAAAGTCAAGCGGGAAATGGCGAACGTGCGTCGACTTCACCGACCTCAACAAGGCCTGCCCGAAAGACAACTATCCCCTCCCTCGGATAGATCGGCTAGTCGACAGCTCGGCATGCTACGAGCTACTTAGCTTCATGGACGCCTTCTCCGGCTACAATCAGATCCATATGAATCTGGCAGACGAAGATATCACCGCATTCACAAACGGACCGGGGGGTATACTACTACAAGGTAATGCCTTTCGGCCTCAAAAATGCCGGAGCTACGTACCAACGCTTGGTCAATTGCATGTTCAAGCCCCAGATCGGTAGGAACATGGAAGTTTATGTCGACGACATGCTCGTCAAGTCAGTCTCATCGGTCGACCACGCCAAAGATCTGGGTGAGGCCTTCGAAGTACTCCTCAAGTTCAAAATGAAACTGAACCCCGCCAAGTGTGCATTTGGGGTTACCGGGAGAAAGTTCCTCGGTTTCATGGTCACTCACCGCGGGATCGAAGCCAACCCGGAGAAAATCAACGCCATCCTCAACATGGCCGCGCCCAAGACTAACGTCGAGATAATGCGGCTGACAGGACGAGTATCCGCTCTGTCACGCTTCAGGTCGAGGTCTGGCGAGAAGTGTCTTCCGTTCTTCAAAGCTCTAAGGAAAATTCCGAGGTTCGAGTGGTCGGTGGAGTGCTAGAACTCCTTTGACCAGTTAAAGAGGCACCTTGCAACTCCACCTCTGCTCACTCGACCAGTGGAAGGGGACAAGCCATTGCTGTATCTAGCAGTATCCGACTAAGCAGCGGGCACAATGCTCGTCCGTGAGATTGACGGAGTCTAGAGGCCAGTATACTATGTGAGCCACATCTTCAAAGATGCAGAAATGAGGTACCCAGCGATAGAGAAAATTGTCTTGGCGCTCATCGTGGCCTCAAGGAAACCGCGGCACTATTTCCAGGCTCACACCATCCTTGTTCTTACCGAGCTCCCCTTAGGGCTATCCTCGCCTCACCCGAATCCTCTGGCCTCCTGGAGAAGTGGGGATGGGAGTTGTCCCAGTTCGACATAAAATACCGCCCGAGGCAGGCCATCAAAGCACAAGCCCTGGTCGATTTTGTCGTCGAGTGCACTATCCTCAGCAAGGAGCCGGAGACAGCGCCGGCCTCAGCAGCTCAGCCCTTTGTCGATGGGAAGCCCGACTCAGTCCCTGATTGGATCCTTTATGTCGACGGGTCCTCGAACGAGGAAGGGTGTGGTGCCGGCCTCATCATTCGGGGCCCAAACAAGGCAGAAATAGAGCATTCCTTGAAGCTCGGGTTCAAGGCCTCAAATAACGTGGCGGAATATGAGGCCTTGCTAGCCGGACTGTGCATAGCCTCCGGGCTGGGTCTGAAAACAATTCAGATCCGCAGCGACTCAGCCCTGGTCGTTGGCCAAGTAACCGGTCATTTCAAGGCTCGGGAACCTCTGATGGTGAAGTATCTAGCCGAGATAAGAAGACTTCGAAAGAACTTCGACGAAGTCCAGGTAGAGCAGATCCCCAGACTGCTCAACGCCTAAGTCAACGCCTTAAGTAAGCTGGCCTCATCCTACTCGGCCAACAACAAGCGATCCTCTTTGAGATTTTTCCACGGCCTAGCGTAGAAGACGGGGTAGCAACACTCCATGTATACACAGCCCAAGAAGAATACCGGGACTGGAGGAAGCCCCTCATGGAATTCCTGAGGGAATGTACGATCCCAGAAGACCGGGGAGAAACCCGTCGTCTCCGGGCCAAAGCCCGTCACTTCGTCTGGAGCAACGGGAACCTCTACAAGAAGTCCTTCACTCAGCCCTTGCTCCGATGTGTCAACCCCCACGAAGCCGACTACGTCCTCCGAGAGATCCACGAAGGGGTCGGCGGTGGACACCAAGGGGCCCTCTCTTTAATCCAAAAGGCACTGCTCCAGGGGTACTACTGGCCAAATATTCACCAAGACGCCCAGAAGCTCGTCAGGAGGTGCAAAAGTTGCCAACTTTACGGAAGCATACCTCGCCTTCTGGCTATCGAGATGACCGCCCTAACCTCACCGTGGCCATTCGCCCAGTAGGGAATGGACATGATAGGCCAGTTCCCTACCGGCACAGGTGGGCACAAGTACATCCTCGTCACGGTGGATTACTTCACAAAGTGGATCGAAGCCATTCCCATCAGGAAACCAGATGCCACCACAACAATCAAGTTTCTGTAGAACAATGTGATACTCCGGTTCGGCATCCCGAGGTGTATCATCACCGACTACGGGACGAACTTCGAAAACAAAAAAGTGAAGGAATTCTGCAATGAATATCATATCCTCATGAAGTTTGCCACTGTCGCGCATCCCCAATGCAACGGGAAATCCGAAGTAGCTAATCGGGACGTCCTCCGAGGTCTCCGGACACGCCTGGAAGGACGCCAAGGCAGTTAGGTCGAGGAATTGCCCTGGGTCCTATGGGCCCTGCATACGTCAAAGAAAACCCCCACCGGGGAAATCCCTTTCAGTCTCTTTTACGGGACCGAGGCAATGGTCCCAGCGGAGATCGGATTACTCAGTCACCGGGTTGAACACTTCGACGACGAAGCAAACATCTCGGCACTACGAACCAACATGGACATCCTGTTAGAGAAACGAGATCGGGCTTAGATCAGAGCCGCCGCCTATCAACAACAGACCGCCCGCTACTACAATGCGCGAGTCAAGCGTTGCCTCTTCAAGGCCGGAGATTTAGTACTAAGACGGAACGAGTTCGTCGACCAAGGCAGGCTGCATAAGTTTTCCCCAAGATGGGACGGTCCTTTCCTTGTCTTCGAGGTACTGCCCGGCGGAGCCTACCGTTTGCAAGACGCGGAAGGACACAAGTTTCCACGGCCTTACAACGCCGAGAAACTCAAACTGTACCGATAAAAGAGCATCTACTAGCGTGCACTTCTTTTACTAAAGCAATGTAAACTTTTCTCAAGTTCTTTCTGTTCATATAATAAGAAGGGAACAATTAGACGTTGCAAAAAGAAGATTTTTATTTATTCCAAAGGGTACTATGGGCTCCTCAGCCATACATTGAAATAAAAGAAAAATTACGTTAGCGGGGGAAGGGGGTGCAGGAAACACTGCTCATAGTACTCCGAGCATATTTCAGCCAGCCGAGCCCTCGCCGCTTCAGCCCTTTGCCTCTGATGCCGCCCATGAATGTCGGCGTGGTGCCTCAGTTGGTAGCACCCAAGGACGAGTCCTACCGAGCGATCGCGCCGAACCGTCGAAATCAGACCGAGGCGGCATAAGGACCTCAGCTTACCGACGGCATCGTCCTTCAGCTGCTCGGACAGAGGGTTATACAGCCCCGGCGATGCCCTCCAGATGGTGTATATCAACAGCTGGAGCAGGGGTGAGCACCGGGGGAGAAGTCGGCCGAAGTGGTCCTCGATGCGGCCTATAACCAACTGCACCGTATCCTCGGTACAATGCTGGTCATACAGGTAAACATCTTCAAAGTTTATGATCTCTGGGATGGTAAAAGGGAAGTCCTCTATTCTTACGCCTTGGGGGTGGAGAAAGGAGTGCTCAACGCTCCCTCCTCTTTATAGCCCCGTTGCGCCCTTAGGAGTCCAATGGTCGCTCATACCTTCCACAACTGTACCGCTGCGTGGCGGGCGTCCCGCCTTTCTCGGCAAAATCGAAACGACGCGGCTCTTGCGCTCCGCTTTCCCCATGCGTTAATGAAACATGTCAACCGCAACGGTCACTCTTCCCAATGACCGAACGCCGTGGAAGATCGGACAGAACCTCACGACTCGACAGAGCAGCTTCACTGCTCAGTCTATCCTTAGCAAGCCTCTTACGGCCCCTCCCGCGCTAAGGATCGAAGCCCTCATCAAGAGGCAATCGGAAGGCAACCCTTCTCAGTTATCCCTGGCTGGTATCTCCCTACCCACAACGCCAGAGATCAAAGACCTCGCCAAGAGGCACCGGGCAGTAACCCTGCTCGGCCTGTCCTTAAGGATCTAAGCCCTCGCCAAGAGGCACCGGGAAGCAACCCTGCTCGGCTCGTCCTTAGCAGGCCCCTTTCGGCCCCTCCCGCAATAAGGATCGAAGTCCTCATCAAGAGGAAATCGGGAAGCAACCCTGCTTGGTTATCCCTGGCTGGTAGCTCCCTACCCACAACGCCAGAGATCAAAGCCCTCGCCAAGAGGCACCGGGCAGTAACCCTGCTCGGCGCATCCTTAAGGATCTAAGCCCTCGCCAAGAGGTACCGGGCAGAAACCCTGCTCGGCCCGTCCTTAGCAGGCCCCTTTCGGCCCCTCCCGCGCTAAGGATCGAAGCCCTCATCAAGAGGCAATCGGGCAGCAACCCTGCTCGGTTATCCCTGGCTGGTAGCTCCCTACCCACAATGCCAGAGATCAAAGCCCTCACCAAGAGGCACCGGGAAGTAACCCTGCTCGGCCCGTCCTTAAGGATCTAAGCCTTCGCCAAGAGGCACATGACAGTAACCTTTCTCGGCCCGTCCTTAGCAGGCCCCTTCTGCGCTAAGGATCGAAGCCCTCATCAAGAGGCAATCGGGCAGCGACCCTGCTTGGTTATCCCTGGATGGTAGCTCCCTACCCACAACACCAGAGATCAAATCCCTCGCCAAGAGGCACTGGGCAGTAACCCTGCTCGGCCCGTCCTTAGCAGGCCCCTTTCGGCCCCTCCCACGCTAAGGATCGAAGCCCTCATCAAGAGGCAATCGGGTAGCAACCCTGCTTGGTTATCCCTGGCTGGTAGCTCCCTACCCACAACGCTAGAGATCAAAGCCCTCGTAAAGAGGCACCGGGCAGTAACCCTGCTCGGCCTGTCCTTAAAAATTTAAGCCCTCGCCAAGAGGCACCGGGCAGCAACCCTGCTCGGCCCGTCCTTAGCAGGCCCCTTACGGCCCCTCCCGCACTAAGGATCGAAGCCCTCATCAAGAGGCAATCGGGAAGCAACCCTGCTCGATTATCCCTGGATGGTATCTCCCTACCCACAATGCTAGAGATCAAAGCCCTCGCCAAGTAGCACCGGGATTTCTAACGTCGCTACAAGTTACCCTAATTTTCTAGCTTGGCTCTGATACCACGAAAGTCTACCTTAACACCACCACGAGCTTCTAGAGGCATCAAGCATGCCACATTTTAATTTTTATTTGGTGCTAAGTTAGACTAAAAGGATCATTACTAGAATTTTAGGGTTTGCCTTTGTGATGTGATTAAACCAAGAGAAGAAAAAAGCATACAACCTTTGTAGTTCGAGTCCTTCTCTTCTAAAGCTCCGGCTTGAAGTCCACGCGACTCTACTAGGCTCCTCTTCGAGTTGAACGAACCTCCTTCGTGATCTTCGCGCCAAAGACGATTCACCCGAAGTTCCTCTAGCTTAAGCTAACTCTACACTAAACTCCTTTAGTGTAGGAAACACACCACACCAAATTGCTAGTTTGGTGTAGGATGGTGAAGTAGGGGATGTTAAAAGCTCACAAGTTTGTGTTTAAGCTTCATGGTTCACATCACATATGAGGGTTGAAGCTTGAACTATAGCAATTGGGGAAGAAGAAGAAGAAGCTAGAGAGCAACTCAAGAAAATGGCTAAGTGTTGAGAATGAACTAGAATGAATGACAACTCTTGACCCTCACTCTTTCAAGCATGGAATTTTGTGATATAAAATTGCAACCATGCTTGAATAGTGAGTCAAGATGAATAAACTATGAATAAAGCCCATGCTTGCAACCATGCTCTCATTTTCCACCTCTTTTCTATTTTTCTCAAAAATAGAAATCATGCCATGCTATTTTATATATATATATATATATATATATAATGAAGAATAATTAGTGAGCTAATGATATTAGTTAAGATATAATTATATCACATATAATATATATCATATTATTAAATCAACACTTGATTTAATAACCCGATTATATCACATATGACCGACTAATATCATTCATCTGTATATTACATTATCAAATCAACACTTGATTCGACAATCTGATTATATCACATATAACCGAACCGATAACAGATAACTGCCAGATTACAATATGGTATCACATACTCATATTTAATCAGGCCCACACACATATCAATATATGTACCCTACTTCGTTTCACTCGAACCAGGAAACTTCTGTGTGGGACTTTAAATACTCGTCAATACGCCAGCAGCAGGTGATGATCATATCAATCACCTACAAGCCGTCAGCGGTACTAGCTGGACGTAACGGCTACCCGGGCATTGAGCGATATGAAGATCAACAAGCAATGTCATCTATACTCTCTATGAAGCCTATCAGTAACACTATCATACAGTCAGGTCTCTTCGTCTGATATGCCGCATATTATGTTTAGGGGTGGTAAACGTCAGTCCCCAGTAACGTGATAAGTCATGTCGATGTCTGGCCTATAACGGTTCGAGAAACTAGTGATGACACTTATCAGTAAATCTCGGCAGTAGCCCTGGCCATGGACTTCTAGTTATAGCCAATCGAGCATAGCGCAACATCAACCCCCAATACCAGGAGGGACGAAACCCCTCCTATTGCTCATTGCCTCCATGTGACTCGGGATTGTACCCAAAATCCACCTGTTTGCACGACTCCTTTGAGCCGTGGTAGGGAGGATATCAAAGCACAGTGGGAGCCACACAAGACTCTATGACGATCTCGGGTTTACAAACTAACCTGTATTAGTGTCACCAGAGGACTGCTATCTGACGATAGGTATACTACCACATAGGAGTCCTCGGCGAGTCCTGTTCGGTGTACCCATTCTCCAATGAGCACCTGTGTAAAATCTTTGATGTCACACACACCAATGGTTGTGGAATCTGTTGGATGTAGTGCCCTCAAAGTCAATTATTGGATCGCAGGTACGTGATTACAATGATTGAGGGATGACCTATACCGGTAGGACAGTCTTACTCGAGATGATAGTATGCTATCTGATTTGCCTTTATCTGTCGTGTACAGCTTTAGGTGACATGATCACTATTACACGTTGATAGAGCCCTTAGGATCCTGCTTGACTACCAACATTATGATGGCGATCATATACGTGAGAGTTGGGTAGTCTATAAGCACATCCTTAAAAGTGGTCCCCAGTCATGGGAGTTTCGAGACAGGGCATTGATACTCCAGAGTAGACTAGTGTATACAGTCGAGACCCCGATGAGGGGCGGTGGCCGGTCTCACAAGCCATTGGTGTCAGTTGGATCACCTAAGATGTATACAGGTGCTCATTGGGTTATGAGTACACCGGACATGACTCGCCGAGAATCTGCTAGTTGGTATTTATACCTAGCGTCAGATAGCGGTTCCCTGGTGACATGTGTACAGGTTAGTTCATCGACCTGAGGTCGTCATTTGTCTCGTGTGAGTTCCCACTGTGCTTAGATTACTACCCTACCACGGCTCAAAGGAGTCGTGCAAACAGGTTTTAGTTGGGTACATTCCCGAGCTACATGGAGGCAAGTGAGCGGATCGGCAGGGGATTCGTCTCTCCCGGTATTGGGGGTGAGATCGCGCTGTGTCTAGGAGAGACATTACACCAAGTCCTTGGCCAAGGCAGGTGAGAATTACTGGTAGGTATTCCAGTAGTTTCTCAGGGTGTTGAGGGCTACTCTCCGACACGACTTATACCGCTATTGGGGGTCTGATGTTACCAGCCCCTAGGCCCGATATGCGATGCTCATAGACGAACAGACCGGACTGTACGTATATTGTCACTGATAGGCTCAGTAGGGTTCTAGGATGAGTTCGCTCATCACCTTCCCTTTCGGTCAGTACATGGGCAGCCGTTACGCACAGCTAGTGCCGCTGACGTGCTTGTGGTTAAACCCACTGCTAGGGTACTGACGAGTCTTTAGAGTCCCCCACAGATAGTTTCCTAAGTTCGGGCGAAACGTTGTAGAGGTCGTATGGTTTTATGGCAGGGTTCGAAAATGCACGTGCACTTGTGCACGTGTCATATTTCAGACAGATAATACTGGTGGGCTTTGGTTTAAGCCGGATCCAAGTATTATATTGAGTCAGAATATTTTAGTCTCTCGTATTCGTATTCGGTCAGAATACGGATACAGGTATGTATATACAGGTGAGGGGTATTCTCGTAATCCGTTACGAGAATATTTTAGAAGATGCATTTCTTTTTGAGTTAATCATTTTGGTTTAAATGATTATTGATTTTGGAAATTGTGACCCATGGTTGTGACTCATTAATTCTAGAATGTTCACTAATGACTCATGTAATGAGTCATCTAGTGAGTCATTAAAGAGTTAATGAGTTTTGTTTTGGGGATGGATATTTGAGAAGATATTTTCATAAGATATTTTTCTTTTGGTTTTGATTATATAACCTCATATATCTATTCACAAGAGAAGAAGAAGATAACACAAGTTTATGAGCCTAGTTTTCTTTTGCTCACTAGTTATTTCTTGAGTTCACAATTTCCAATCCTAAGCATCTTCTTCAACCTCCACCCTAACCCTCTTATGTGATGAGAACCCTAGGGTGTTTGAGACAAAATATTCTACTCATTCTCTACTTCATCTTGGTCATCTCTTTTAGCAGACTTGATGACCGAGTTGCCTCGGTATAGAGGCGGGAGCCCGTTTATAGATCCGTTGATGTGGTGCCACCTCGACGAGGAGACAGGAGATCGAAGTTGCCGCGAGGAGCATGGGATGATGGCTAAAGACCGAAGGACTCGGATCGATCGGTATAGCCTTTCTACCTCTTTACAGTTTGTTAGTTTAGCGTTAATGGCAAGATCCGGGTTATAGTAAGCGATAGCACCAGTTATAAAAGTTTTTGTTCCGCGTTTGGCGTCAGAATGACGGCCGGGGTGCTACCGTAGACTTACATGGTATCAGAGCCATGCCATTAAGCTTTACTAACTTGTTCTAACGTGTTCAAAACATCGATTGAACAAAATTTCTACTTTTCATGTTAAAGTTTCTGTCGATTTTTTAAACTGGTCTAAAAATCATTTTGAGTATCTCAAAAAATCGAGCTGGCTTTTTTAAGACTCTGGAAGAAATTGGGTCCACTGATTCCACTGTACTGCCGCGGAACCGCCGCACAAACCATGGTTTGGCTGCGTTTCCGCCGCCAGTTTGTGGCAACAGTGGGCCATATTTCTTCTGGGGCTCTTGCATAGGGAATTGTGGTTTCTGGAATATTTTGTTTGGGCCCAGATTTTGTTTGAGTACTGCAGTTGTACTTGGGGCCCACTTCGGGAAGTTTTGTCGATCGGAATTTTAAACGTGTTAGTTTACAGTACTTACATTATATCTCCGACCGTGAATATCATTCGAGCGGTAAATTGCGTCTAATTGCTATAGTACTTTTAGACGGGTTTGCGAACGTGACATCCGCGTTGATGTTCTGTATTGTGCTGTGATGTTGCGGATTTGTCGTGGTGGATAGTGGTGTGCAATGGTAGTGCAGTTTGGATTTATTTGTACATTTGATATTGCGGGGCGAGCGTCCAACATGTGGACTGCCGTCACTGCCTGTTTGTATAATATTCTTTGGGGCACGACCGGGCTGAGGTCGATGTACCCGTTGTACATATTTTTCATTTCTGTAGTAGGTTTACCCCGCGACGGAGTGCACGGATAGCCGGGTTCTGGAGGGCAACGGGTCCGCATCTCATGGCTTTGAGAGGCAGAGGGCCTCACTCTAGAATTGGCAGACTATTTGCCGCACTCGTAGGGGGTATAGGTTGACCCAAGGAGGGGTGCCCAAGTTACCGGATTCCGTAAAGTGCAGGGTGGTCCATTCACTTTGATGTAGGGGCTGCCTCGCTTCAGGTTTTGGCGGGTAACTTGCCGCACCCGTAGGGGTCTAGGTTTCATTGCACAGGCTATCTACACGACCGGGGGAACGTCGGATTTCAGTAGCGGCTCTGTGAAACCCGGGGATCCCAGATTATCTGTATTGTTCTATGATGCTTATTACTTTTCTTTAATGTTGCATATTATCACGCCTGGAGCGATTATTGTATATTGGTATATATACTAGTAGATGTTGTATATGTTTTGCACCCACGCTAGTCCAGTCCCCGCTCTGTCGTTAGTTAAGTAACCTAACGGGTGATGATGGGACCCAGAGGCGAATGCGGATGACATATACGTACATTATATTTTCGTTCTTTTCTAGTGTGATTAATTGATGGGACTGCATTGATTCTGATCAATGCAAAGGAAAACAAACCTGTTTGGACGTTGTTGGAACAGTTTTAAAAAGGGTGTTATTACAAGGATGTTTTCTTCTGTTTTGCATAGTGGTATTCAGTTGGAATATCCTGCACCTCATTCGACGAGGCAAGGGCCGAGATCCCTTCACCGGGAGTGACCCATTGGGCAGAAGTTTGTGTCAGGGTAATAACTTCACTATAGTCGATTACTTGTTGCTTTGCATCGCGGTATTCAGTTGGAATATCCTGCACCTCATTCCACGAGGAAAGAGCAGAGATCCCTTCACCAGGAGTGACCTCTTTAGCGAAGGTTTTAGCCACTATATTTTCTAAAAAGCTATCAGGTTCCTTCAACGAGATCAAGTTCATTACATTAAAGGTTTTTCGTCAAAAACCAGCCGTAGCCCTCCGTCGTTTCAGACGGGTAGCACATATATTCATGCTATGTTTATTGGCCTTCGTCAAGGCATAGTGGATGGTAGCTGCTTGTTACTTTTCTGTTGCATAGATAGATGAGTTAGTTTAGGACAGTCGTATTACCTTGTTGGCCTTCGTCAAGGGTATGTACGGGTGGGTTCAAATTAACAAGATAATGACGGGTAGAACTTGACATGTGACTTCTGATTTATTGGCCTTCGTCAAGGTCATAAGAACATGGGGTAAAAATCATATCGGGAGTTTCTAAAGAAACTGAAACTTGCCAGGCATGCGCATACCTTCTGGAGTGTGATAACGTGAGTGGATTCCTTCACATTATCATGCGATGAGAGTTGGATCCCGATTCCCACTGATGAGTTAGTTTACTCTTCGGGTGATCCCGATTGATTCTTCTTTCAGGTTTGGAGGAGAATTTGACAGTACAGTGGGAGGTTTCCTGATTAGATAAAGTGATAACCATTCTGATCTAGGTTAGAGTGATGCAGAGTGTTTCCTTTCTCTCTCTCTTTGGCAGCGACCATTGACCGACCCTAGACTATGACTCAGTGACCAAGTTGACCGAACCTTCTTAAAATACTGGCTTTTGGATTGTCTAAGTTGCATAAGTCATTGCCGCTCTTTCTTTTACCCTTTGCATTTCTCAGAACACCTCGTATCACTACGAACATCCACTTCCATTGGATAGATCCATCGTATGGTTATATATGAACTCGAAAGGACTTCTTCGAGGATGGATCTAGGTTCAGGAGAAATTGAATTGGTTTATTCGGTTGTCTTTTATCATCATCTTCTCTCAGGTTGCGAGGGCTCCTTAGTTTAGGAGAGTACACTTATTACGCTTATTGGATAGTCTTCTTCCAAACCATAAGCAGGTTCCGAAAGGTAGGGAATGAAGAAAACCAATTAGCCTAAGTAGGGTGTACAGAAGGTAATAAGTAAAGACAAAATAAAGGGATTAGAAAGAGGGCAAAGTAAATTGCAACTGCTATCATTCACGGCCAAACCGCGTACTTCATCGCCACTCCTATTTCACCTTTGCTTTTTTCCTCAGTTCGGGAGAAATAGAATAAGGTATTATTCAGTTGTTTTTTATCATCACCTTTTCTCACGTTGCGAGTACTGCTAGGATTAGGAGAGTACACCTATTATGCTTACTGGATAGTCTTCTTCCAAACCATAGGCTGGTGCCGAACGGTAGGAAAGGAAGAAAACCATTTAGCCTAACGATGGTGTACAGAAGGTAACGACTAATGACAAATAAAGGGATTTGGAGAGATGGCAAAGAAATATAAGGTTATAGTCATGAATTGGATTATGGAAGAGGCATTACTAGGAATACCAGGATACCCCTACGAAACATTTTCATGTTTCAGTTTCACTGTGCGTTGTTAAAGGAAAACTGATTTCCCGATTAGATACTTACTCCAGGGTATGTATTTACCAGGTACGATTCTCACATCTGTATGGTTTTACAGATGATAAGTGGGAGTAAGTTATTGGGAACTAGGTGATCATCCTTATTATATCGGAATTCGTTGTAATTGGTGATATTTGAGGAAGTCGCCTGGGTTTTTGCCGGAAGGCATGTATTTGGTTTTGAGTATCCGTTGTTGTGCACCAATTTCAAAATGATATATCTGTACGTTTATTTTTATAAAGTGAGATATAACTTTTTGAAATTATGTCCATGACATTTACCTATATCAGTTGACGATTGGGTAAAGAGCATTGAACAACGGAGTAGTTCTTAACCATAAGTACAGTTTTCAACCTACGATGTACAGGTTCTGAGTTATTCAACTCAGCGGACTTATACAGAGTATGGTATGTTGTCCAGTGTCCATCAGGACAAAGGGGTTGGTCCTCGTACTATGTTCTGTTTACTTGTGACTTCTCTAGTTTTTAGACAAGTGTTTTGTAGAAATACAAGGTCTAAGTTTTGAGAAGTTATAGGTAAAAGAATAAAGTAGAGAACCAGGTGTCGCAAGTATCGAGATTCTTCAAAGAGATCGAAGATGTAGATACTTGTGATTGGTATTCAGTTGATAGTAATGGTTTTGAGAAACTTGTTTCTCTTTCAGGTTACTCATAATTGGATGTATTCCTAAGTTGAGTAATGCTGATTAATCTCTTTCCATTAAGTTGATATGCACTGGAGACAGCTGCATGAATAGAATCTGGTTCCAATTAAATAAGTGCCAAAGTTTCTATATTGGATATAGAATGGTTCATATCTTAACGATGTTAAGGTATGGGGAGTTGTCCGGCTTATGCTTAAAACCAGACTCTGGATAACTCAAGGTACGTTTCTGTAATGGCAGTTTGTGGGTTGGCTCAGGCTATGAAGAGGGTTGATTTTCTACCATCTGGAAGATCAATGGTGATATTGTTCTTGACTCATCGCAGTTTTAGTAAAATGGATTTTTTCAGAAAACAGTAGTGGGAGTATGGTAGAACTGGAAGTGATTCTAGAACCGCAAACGATTACGGAAAATTTAATAGGACCTAAAGATTCAATCAGGTTTGACATTCCATTAGCCACTCCGCAGATATAGTGAGTAACCTCAGACACCCGAGAGGTACTTCGGTAGCCTCAAGGACGGTGACAGGGAGGTTCTTGTTTACCCAGACTTGACACTACTGTTGTTCCAGGCTATGAGACCCGGCAGGAGGTTAAGTATAGCGTCGTTCTAAACTAGCTTTAGAAGTGCACGTATATATTATTCTGCCAGAGGGTTGTTGTGGTCAGTGGGAGCAGCGGAAGTTTAGTGGGCAAGTAGCTTATGTCTATTTATAGACTAGAGCAGATATAGCGGAGATAGATCATCTAATTTTGATGTAACAGTCATGGCTTTGACTTCATCAGAATAGGGGATGGATATGTTAAGAAAGTAGTAGGGTGTGATGTCCTGGTATTTGGATGACATACACAGAGTAGGAAGTAAAATTCCTATACTACGACCGGTTATACTGTGGTTGTCACACAGTTGTTTCTCCACAAAGGATATGGATATAATATCTGACATTCTGGTTACTAGATCTATTGTTTTAGATCTAGATTTGGGTAGTTTCCCAATGTGGGTACTTTGACAGTATTCTAATAGTATTTTAGAATGGACGACTCCTGGCATGGTGGTGTACCTGCAGGTGATGGAGTCTCCCTCTCTAAAGGTGTCTTACAGACTAAAGGGGAGAGGGATGTGCATGATTGACATATCACTTGCTTAGGCAATTGAGTCGATCATGAGATGTCAAGTATCACACCAGATGTTGTTTTTGCACTAGATGCAATTAGTTTATATTAATCCAATCCTGGAGAAACATACGGAAGCAGTTTTAGAACATAAGTGGATGTTCTAAGGATTTGATGACGGCAGCTTCCTTCAGGAGACGGTTATCATTCCAGGCTTCCAAAGGTGACATGGATGACAGAGTGATTGTCAGAGTTATAGTTTTCCCTCTGACGAAGGGGGAAGTATTATGGACAGGTGGTCCAAGAGGATACTGTGGGAGGCATGGTGCTGGATACTGATTAGGTTCAGTTGTCGATACAGTCTAAGAAGTTTGGATTTGGAGTTCATTTATGAACTAGGTCCCATCAGATATCCAGACATATTCTAAGACAGGTATTACTCAATTCGGGAGATGGCTTTCTCCGCGAACTTGAGATTAAGAGAGACATAGAAAGATACATCAGGGCGGATTCACTCGCTGAGTCTATTTCTCGAATACAAGAGTTTTTACAAACGAGGTTTGTGAAACTGTTTAGTAGAGGAGTTGGGAGTTCGGTATCACACGGGCTGTGAGTATGCGACATCGCAATAATTAGCCTTAAGTGCAAGTGGGAGATTGTTGGATGTAGTGCCCTCAAAGTCAATTATTGGATCGCAGATACGTGATTGCAATGATTGAGGGATGACCTATACCGGTAGGACAGTCTTAATCGAGATGATAGTATGCTATCTAGTTTGCCTTTATCAGTCGTGTACAGCTTTAGGTGACATGATCACTATTACACGTTGATAGAGCCCTTAGGATCCTGCTTGACTACCAACAGTATGATGGCGATCATATACGTGAGAGTTGGGTAGTCAATAAGCATATCCTTAAAAGTGGTCCCCAGTCGTGGGAGTTTCGAGACAGGGCATCGATACTCCAGAGTAGACTAGTGTATACAGTCGAGACCCCGACGAGGGGCGGTGGCCGGTCTCACAAGCCATTGGTGTCAGTTGGATCACCTAAGATGTATACATGTGCTCATTGGGTTATGAGTACACCGGACAGGACTCGCCGGGAACCTGCTTGTTGGTATTTATACCTAGCGTCAGATAGCGGTTCCCTGGTGACATGTGTACAGGTTAGTTCATCGACCTGAGGTCATCATTTGTCTCGTGTGAGTTCCCACTGTGCTTAGATTACTACCCTACCACGGCTCAAAGGAGTCGTGCAAACAGGTTTTAGTTGGGTACATTCCCGAGCTACATGGAGGCAAGTGAGCGGATCGGCAGGGGATTCGTCTCTCCCGGTATTGGGGGTGAGATCGCGCTGTGTCTAGGAGAGACATTACACCAAGTCCTTGGCCAAGGCAGGTGAGAGTTACTGGTAGGTATTCCAGTAGTTTCTCAGGGTGTTGAGGGCTACTCTCCGACACGACTTATACCGCTATTGGGGGTCTGACGTTACCAGCCCCCTAGGCCCGATATGCGATGCTTATAGACGAACGGACCAGACTGTACGTATATTGTCACTGATAGGCTCAGTAGGGTTCCAGGATGTGTTCGCTCATCACCTTCCCTTTCGGTCAGTACATGGGCAGCCGTTACGCACAGCTAGTGCCGCTGACGTGCTTGTGGTTAAACCCACTGCCAGGGTACTGACGAGTCTTTAGAGTCCCCCACAGATAGTTTCCTAAGTTCGGGCGAAACGTTGTAGAAGTCGTATGGTTTTATGGAAGGGTTCGAAAATGCACGTGCACTTGTACACGTGTCATATTTCGGACAGATAATACTGGTGGGCTTTGGTTTAAGCCGGATCCAAGTATTATATTGAGTCGGAATATTTTAGTCTCTCGTATTCGTATTCGGTCGGAATACGGATACAGGTATGTATATACAGGTGATGGGTATTCTCGTAATCCGTTACGAGAATATTTTAGAAGATGCATTTCTTTTTGGGTTAATCATTTTGGTTTAAATGATTATTGATTTTGGAAATTGTGACCCATGGTTGTGACTCATTAATTCTAGAATGTTCACTAATGACTCATGTAATGAGTCATCTAGTGAGTCATTAAAAAGTTAATGAGTTTTGTTTTGGGGATGGATATTTGAGGAGATATTTTCATAAGATATTTTTCTTTTGGTTTTGAATATATAACCTCATATATCTATTCACAAGAGAAGAAGAAGATAACACAAGTTTATGAGCCTAGTTTTCTTTTGCTCACTAGTTATTTCTTGAGTTCACAATTTCCAATCCTAAGCATCTTCTTCAACCTCCACCCTAACCCTCTCATGTGATGAGAAACCTAGGATGTTTGAGATAAAGTATTCTACTCATTCTCTACTTCATCTTGGTCATCTCTTTTAGCAGACTTGATGACCGAGTTGCCTCGGTATAGAGGCGGGAGCCCGTTTAAAGATCCGTTGACGTGGTGCCACCTCGACGAGGAGACAGAAGATCGGAGTTGCCGCGAGGAGCGTGGGATGATGGCTAAAGACCGAAGGACTCGGATCGATCGGTATAGCCTTTCTACCTCTTTACAGTTTGTTAGTTTAGCGTTAATGGCAAGATCCGGGTTATAGTATGTGATAGAGACAGTTATAAAAGTTTTTGTTCCGCGTTTGGCGTCAGAATGATGGCCGGAGCACTACCGTAGACTTACAGAATCAACCATCTCCCTCTAAGGGACAAGAAACGTACATACTAGTCTACTCTGGAATATCGATACCCTGGTCTCGATATTCTCTCGACTAGGAACTGATTAAAGGATGTACTTTTGGACCACCCTGGCCCCACTAGTATGATCTCATCATAGCCCTGGCAGTCAAGTACATATCCTAAGGGCTTTATCAACATGTAAGAGACAGACAAAATAAATACCAGTCTACATGTTGAGATAAAGGTAACCTGATAGCATACTATCATGTCGAGCAAGAAAGTCCTCTATATATATGTCCAAGCATCCACTATAATATACATCACATTACAATAATGGCCTCTAGGGCATACATATAACTAACACTAATATCCAGTAGTCCTGGACAAAACTGTCGTTAATTACTCCTCACTTTAAGGCAAGAGAACCTCCGATTAAACGGGTCTTACGATCATACGAACTCAATGTGAAGGTGTATGTGTTTATAAATAAATACATGTTTATTTCATTTCATTTTTCTGTTTATTTATATTTTATTTTTAATATATTTTATTTATTTATTTTTAATAAGAAGAAAGGTCCGGATGCCCCCGTGGAAGGGGAACCCGGGCCCAAGGTCAGCCCCTTTCCTGTTTGGGGGAGGGTCGGCTCCCCCGGTTGGCCCCTTGGGGGAAGCCGGGGTTGGTTCACCCTCATGGGAGCTTTCATGTCCCGCTTTCCGAAAGATGAAGAGTGGATGTTAACTTGGCCCGCAACGTATTCATACCGAGAAGCATTTCTTCTTGATATGAATACACTAAGTGTCTGTATAAGCCGTAACATGAGAATTGATCAAGAATTTAAAGTATTACAACCTTGAAAATGAATCCAACGTATTTATTACAACTTTTAGTTATTACAACTTCAACAAACAAGAGTCCAAATTAGAACATAAGAGTCTGATGTTTCGAAACAGAAGGCATGTGGATATCTGAAGGAAAATACAACCTAAAGTTTTTCCTGGGTGGAGAAGTGATCGAAATTTTTCTCAGTTGGTACCATCTCGTACCTAACCTCGTCTCCTACCCTACTATCATTTAAAGACATTCCCCAGAAAAGAAAACGGAAAATAGGAATGCCGTCAGCGAACTAAAGTTCGGCAAGTTTCCATTTTATAAAAAAAAAATAGTATTTGAAATGAAACATGGTATAAATAATACTAGGCATGAGAATAACTATGAACAGTAAATGGTAGTGTGCAAGTCAAATAAGTAACATGCTGTAAATCCCTAGTTCCATGTATAATTACCGTATATTTATTTATTATATTTTTCCAGATTTTTCCTACTATTTTTCACTTTTTATATATTTTTATTTATTTTAATTATTTTCCTAATCGAACCCAAACCCTAAACTACCCAAACCCCAGCCCGGACCCGAACCCGACCCGACCCGAACTCCCCACTCCCACTCCCTTCTTCTTCTTCTCCTCCTCTTTTCCTTTCCCGCTCTTTCCCTGAGATCCCCGCAACCGCCCCGCGATCCCCTCACCTGCCTCGCCTCCCTCTCTTCTCACAACCGACCCCTCTCTCTTCACTCCCCTCTATCGCTTCACTCGCGAAGCCCCACCTCTCGAGATCCTCACCTCCGCCGATGAGCTCGAGCCCACCAAGATCCCCATCGGCCTTACTGCACCAACTGCCTGCTGCCACCGCTCACCTCTACCTCACCGCCGTTGACTATCGACTACGATGCCACCAGCAGCCCCAACTTAACCCCAACCTCCACAACCAAGCTCCCTCACCATCTTCCACCCTCCCTCGTCCTTGTCGCCGTTGCCTTTGCCGCACACCCACCACCCTCATTGATGACCTCTCTCCATTATCGAGCATCGCCTACCACCAGATGCCTCCACCGTCGAGGCCGCCCCTAGTACCCCGATGAGACCCACTTCAAGACGAGCACCCAACACCCAACCACGTCGATGCCTTTTCCTCCGGCCAAGCAAAGCTCCTTAGTCTCCATCGTGCCCTCGTCCGCTTCCTCCTTCTCCCTTGCTTCACCGGACCATCTTTCTACGACCACGAGAACCCCCTTGGCTCGACCCGTTCACCACCTGCACCATCAACCACCACCGAGCATCTCACTACAACTGTAGCACCACCGGAGCTCCGCTGAAACTCACCGCCAGCACAACACCCGTGCCCGCCTCCGCAACAGCGCCGAGCTTTCCTAAATCAACAGTGAAACCGAGCTCCCTAAAGCTGCTGTACCCAAGCTCGCTGCACCGTTGCGGCCCTTGTTGTGCCGTACATTATCCACCGTGGCCACCGTCGTAGTGGTCATCGTCGTCGCCGTAACTATCGCCATCGCCGAGGCCGAGGCCAAGCTCGAGTCATAGCCAGAACCCTAGCCGAGTTACCGTTGCTGTTTGTGCTGCCGTGCGTGTCGTACCCATGCGTGCGATCGTTGTCGTCGTTGCTGTGCCGTTTTCATCTTGAGGCAAGTGAAATCCCTGTTCACTTGTTTAAGATGCTATAATAAACGTTAGCTAAAGAAGCTATATTATAACTTGATATATACATAAATATAATTGATCGAAATCTATACTTGAATTTTGTGCAGCGAACCATCGTGCCGTTTTACTTGAGTGGAGCCCGACTAGGGCTTATTACTTTGTTGGTAACATGTATAAAATTAAATAGTTAACATCTAATTTAATTTGTTAGAGGAAACGTTAGTTTCGATCGATGACCGAATATTTATCTTAGGCGTTCGACGCGAAACTTATGTGAAAACAAAATCTAAAATGGAGGAACTCATGATATTTATACCCTAATACTATTAGCAAACAATATGTAGAAAGTTGGTGGCAAATCAATATCGTTTCCATACATAAAGTGACGCCCTAGCTTCTATACCGAAACCCGCGTTTTACCGAACACTCGACACCGTTAAATTCATAACTAATTCCAGAAAAATCCAATCGCAGAGTTCCTTGGTTCGTTGTGAATGGTACTTCATAATTCTTAATATGACATATATGTTTACTATTAGATGTATCCTCTGAACATCAAAAACAAATAACTTACCTGACCTTGGACTGCAGTCCAGAGCAGGAACTTACCCATTGACATGCATTTATACACCTGAAATCTTAATGTTTAATTGTGATAGTGTGCAGATCCAATTACCGCTCCATAGAAAAATTGTTTTATCTTTCCAATGGTACCATTTTCACTAAATTCCAGTATCATTTGGTATTTAAATCATATTTTAAACATATGACATGTACGGCAGATTTCTATCATTTCAGCTTGCACCCTTCATCAGTAATCTGATCATAACTCCTAACCCAAGATGACTACTGTTGATATGTCTCCTGCGCTGTAAAGTTAACTCATATCTCGACAATTAGTTGAGCAATAGCATCGCCTAGTTAAGCTCCCAACAAGAAGTAAAACGTGTTATGAAATGGACTTCCAGTTCTGAAACTGGATTTCCAGCAGTGAACACTTAAAATGAAATGACCATAACTCACAAACCTGAAACCCGATTGACTCAAAACTAATTTTGTTGTAGATATAATTTAATAATATGTTTATGCTTTTTATATTGTTTCGCCAAATTATGCACGTGTGATTTTATATGATTTTTCTAACCCAACCGACACCGGTTGTTCATATGTATTCAGTAGTGCATTTACCGTATCCCCATCATATTGCATGACTGTTGTACCCTTGTAAATAGTGTCCATTTGGATCGATATCCTAGTGACCGTGTTACATTACTAAGTGCTAAATATTAGTGATTGGATTGTGGCAAGTACGTTAGTATAAAAGCGTGATGGAATAATGGAAGTGATACGTACTTGTATACAATCAGCGGAACCAATTAGTTGTTACATTATCGATACCTATGGGACATATATAAGTGTAACTATAACTGGTATGAGATGGGTATGGGAGCACTTATATCAGTGTCATAGGCAAGACATCTAGCACTGTCCATTTATCTTGGATACCAGTCGAGACATTCTTGATGGAGACCCTGTCTCTAATTCTCACATAGACTTGTCATGGAGCGATTAGTATTTAGATTCATGGTCAGTGTTTGATATAGACCGTGGGGTGTGGGGTAGTTTGAGTTTGAGTTCGATCAACGAAATCTCAAGAGTTCCACTGCCGGCATATTTAGTGATTTCAGGATTTGTACTGATAGTTTTTCTGATTCATACCGATAGTGATCCGGGCCCGTGTTCCCTTGCCCCTGGGGCTTACCCTTCGGTTGGGGATACTTCTGTGATGGTTGATTCTCACACTTGGACTGACGAGAAGTTTAGTGACTTGGACCTTAAGACTTAGAGACTGATAGCTTTAGTAACATGGACATTGCATTGATTACTGATCGATACACATACTTTACTGTCGACCCGTACCGGTTATTTCATGCTCGCTTCATTACTCGATACTTACTGCTTTATTTTTATCATCGTTGCACATTATATATGTACATATTGCTATTGTGTCGCTCTGACGACCTGAGTATGCATGCTCAGAGTGAGAGGTGGACTTAGCTCGGATCAGGACATCCTTACCTCGAGGATATTGCGGACATGTAGATCAGCGATGTCAGCGCTATCATTCCCTTTGACTCTATCCGGTTAGTTTTATATCTGTTGATAGAATTAGTGACTGTATTTCTCATTACTTGTGCTATGATTACTGATTACCATATAATGCTAGAAGTCGAAGTGTGACTACGGCAGGATATTTCCTTGACCGGAGGAGCATGGCCGGCCTTATTACTCTTTGTATTTCGTATTTTGGGAAGCACGGCGTGACATGATTTTGTTGGTATCGGAGTCAGGTTTGGTTTGTAATGAGATTACAGCCCAGTCTAGGGATCCCTTAATTTATATCCAGTGATATTTCTCTTCATTTCCATATAATCCTCATTACATCATCGTTTAAAGTCTTGTCCTACCACTTGATCTTGCATTCAGTTATTAATCCGATACCCTATGTTGAATCTTATACCTTATGCCATCCGAAAATTTATTGTTTCAGGACCATGGCTTCCAACTGTCAGTGATATGTATGCCCTAGAAGCCATTATTGTATGATATAGTGGATGCTTGGACATATATATGAGGACTTTCTTGCTCGACATGATAGTATGCTATCTGGTTGCCTTTATCTTAATATGTTCACTGGTATTATTATACCGTCTCTCATATACATGTTGATAAAGCCCTTAAGATGTAGGCTTGACTACCAGGACTTTGATGCGGATCATACTACTGGGACCTGGGTAGTCCATAAGCACATCCTTCAATTGTTCCTTGTCGAGGGAATATCGAGACAGGGCATCAATATTCCAAAGTAGACCGGTGTGTATGTTTCTTGACCCTGTATGGGGCGATGGTTGATCCCATATCTATTGGTGTTTGATATCAAAGATTGTACACAGGTGCTCATTAGAGAATGAGTACACTGAACAGAACTCGCCGAGAACTCCTAGATGGTAATATACCTATCGTCAGATAGCAGTTCTCTGGTGATAATGATACGGGTTAGTCTGTAGACCCGAGATCGTCATAGAGTCTTGTGTGGTTCCTACTGTACTTTGATTTTCTTCCTACCACGGCTCAAAGGAGTTGTGCAAACAGGTATATTTTGGGTACAGTCCTGAGTCATATGGAGGAAATGAGCGATAGGTGAGGTTTCGTCTCTCTCGGTATTGGGAGTTGATGTTGCGCTGTGCTCAATTGGCTATAACAGTAAGTCCCTAGCCAGGGCTATTGATGAGATTTACTGGTAAGTGTTATCAGTAGTTTCTCGTACCGTTATAGGCCTTACATCAGGATGGCTTATCAAGTTATTAGGGTCTGATGATTCCACCCCCAGACTCGATATGTATCAGACGAACAGACCGGACTATACGGTAAGTGTTACCTATAGGTTTCATAGGAGTTTGGACAAGCTTGCTTGTTGATCTTCTATTCGCTCAATACCTGGGTAGCCGTTACGTCCAGCTAGTACCGCTGACGGCTTGTGGGTGATTGATGTGATCATCACCTACTGCTGGCGTATTGATAAGTCTTTAGAGTCCGACATAGACGTTTCCTGGTTCAAGCGAAATGAAGTAGGGCACATATGTTGATATATGCGGGGGCCTGGTTAAATACGAGTATGAGATACCATATTGTAATCTGGCGGCTATTTGTTTTCAGTTTGGTTATATGTGATATAACCAGATTATTGAATCAAGTGTTGATTTGATAATGTGATATACGGATAAATGATATTAGTCGGTTATATGTGATATAACTGGATTATTAAATTAAGTGTTGATTTAATAATAAGATATACATTTATATTTGATATAATTGTATATTGACTAATATTATTGCTCACTAATTATATGCTTATCTTTATTTATATATATTAAGATATATATATATATATATATATATATATATATATATATATATATATATATATATATATATATATATATATTATGAAGCATGGCATGGTTTTTCTATTTTTAGGAAATAGAAATTGAGATGATAAATGGGGAGATTTTGGAGGTATGGGCATACCATGGCTTATTCTATATTATATTCATTTGCTTGCACTATTGAAAAATGGCTACAATTTTTAAGTGTTAAAAATTGTATGCTTCAATAATGGATTAGCCATTATACACTTCATTCCACACTTAGTTATATTTCTTGAGTTAAACTCATGTGATGAGGTTGCTCTCTAGCTCTCTCCATCTTCTTCACCTCCACCTTCACCTCCAAACTCAATCCTTCATATGAGTTGTGAACCCTTGAGCTTGTGAGAACCCTAGTGAGAAAACAACACCCCTACTTCACCATTTTACACTAGATTAGCGCTTTGGTGTAGTGTGTTTACTTCACTAAAGAGTTTGGTGAAGAGGTATCTTGGATTAGCGGACTTCGGGTGGATCATCTTCGGCACGAAGGTCATCGAAGCAAGTTCGTTCAACCTTTAAGTGGAGCCTAGTGGAGTAGCGTGGACTACAACCAGGAGATTTAGAAGAGAAGGACATGGTCTACAAAGGTTGTAGTCATCCATTTCTTAGTGTAAAGTTTATGATATCAAGTTAAACCCTAATCATCTAGTTTAAGATCTTGGTTAGTGTAGATTAGCATCCCGAAATTTTAAAAAATGGCATGCTTGATGCTAGTAAAATCAAGTGGTGGTGCTAACGTACACTTTCATAGTATCAGAGCCAAAGCTAGAAGATTAGAGGATGTTTATAGAATCACGAAATCGAAAAAACTTCAAACCAGTCGCATCGAAACCCTAGTTTCTGTCGAATTTCCAGAGCCTCTAAATTTTTTTAAAATAGTTGTAGAGTGCTCTTATTCATGTGTATAGAACACCAGAGAAATTTTAAACCCAAACACTTTAACATGGCCTACCAAAAGGCATTGCAAAACCGGCCTGGCCGGTTTTGCAATGAGATTTGGGCTTCATATTTCTTTTGTGTTTTGGTCTCATGGTTTTAGGGTTTCAGGTTGTGTTTGATTGGCCAAGTTTGCATATGATGTTAACAATTCAGTTAGGGCTAATCGGAGTATTTCGTAGTCGTGTTTTTAACGTCGTTTCGGATATAAGTTTGATATGTGTTGCAATGGTTGGAATCCACATTTAATTGGTTTTGAGAAAACTAGCTAGTGATTGTAAATCTAGCATGTTAGTCTCTTTTGATTGATTGCCACAAAGTTTCGATTCGGATCAAAACTCCGTCGGAATCGCGTATCGTACACGAATACTCGTCAGATAACTTTACTTGGTAGACACGCTCCGTAGCCCCGACCAAGTGACTGTAGGATAACCCCGTTGCTAAAAGCATCCACTAGGGTGCTCGCGGCCATGGTGTTCCGCCTGAGTGCACTAGGTCGAAGGCATCGGGGGTGCGGCCATCAACTAAAGTTCCCGACGAGTATTCGATCGGGTAGTCAGGAATCTTGTTGAATTACCCGACTAAATTATTGAAAAGTGTTTTCGATATGAGATTAAAATGCGGGGTTTATAAGGTTAGGCATGAAATTTGGCATATGAGATATTCCGGGTTTATGATGTCTAAGGAAATGCAGATTCTAATTATTGTAATTTTTCATTTCTTTTCTGCGACCGTAAGTGTAATATGTGGGGTATCCCAAATCTCGTTGCTATATGTCAACGGAATTTTGGATACGCGTATTTACTTACATTGATGACATGTGATGTTATGTGTTACTGTGATATATTATATTGGATCGTCGTGATTGAATAGCCGGGGGTTTTACATGAGATGAGAGTTTTTGTATTTTCATTCATGTAAAATTTGTATGTAATATTCTTTTATTGGGACACTTCTAGGTTGAGGATGATGTCACCATTGATGTATATTATTTACTTTTCCGCATTAAGATAGACCCAAGGCGGGGAGCACAAGTAATCAGGTTCTGGAGTCCAGTGGGAGACCATCTCAAGGAGTCGAGACCGGGTCTCTTAACTCTAGAATTGACAGGGTTGCTTGCCGCTCTCGTAGGGGTCTAAGGATGTAGGATTGGCTATTCATTACGACCGTGGAATCCGTATTTTTCATTATTGGCTTAATTTAAAACACGGACCTCCTAGTATATCCAATATTTCATATGTTGATTTCTGCTGCTTGGTTCTGTGATGTGATCATATAACTGGGTAAGACGAATGCTATATATATGATATATATAATAAACGTTGCTTATGTTTTGCACCCGCGCCAGTCCAGCCCCCGCTCTGCCGTTAGTTAAGTAACCTAACGGTGCATGACGGGACCCCGTGGCGAATGCGGATGACATAAGCGTACGTTCTATTTTCATTTCATTTTTTGTGATGTTTAGGGAAACATTAAATGATGGGATTTCATTAATGAGATTAATGAAAATAAAAGAAAGCTAAAAATGTTGTAGAATCAAAAGTTTTTAAAAAGGTAGCTCTAGTTCTTACTTTGCATAGTGGTATTCCTTGATGAATATCCAGCATCTCATTCGATAAGGAAAAAACCGAGATCCCTTCACCGAGAGTGACCTTTTTAGCAAAACTAGCAAATGCTACAACCCACTCGGTTTATCATCATAGTTTCTGTAGTTCTTGCTTTGCATAGTGGTATTCCTTGATGAATATCCAGTATCTCATTCGATGAAGAAAGAGCTGGGATCCCTTCACCGGGAGTGACCTCTTTAGGAAAAGCTAGTAAAAGCTATTCGGTTTGTTTTTGAAAACTACTCGATTTTAAAAGTGGAGCTTAAACCACTCCTTTTCAAAATCGCTAGATTCTACAATGATATCAAGTTCATTACGTTAAAGGTTTTCCTAAAAACTAACCGTAGCCCTCCGTCATTTCAGATAAATACTATTTAGTATTCGTGCTATATTTGTTGGCCTTCGTCAAGGCGTAGTATGCGGTAGCTGATTAGTGCTTATCTGCCGCATGTGATGCGATTGGATTAGGGTAGTTGTGCGACTTTGTTGGCATTCGTCAAGGGTCGTGCGGGTGGGTTTAATTCAATTAAGAAATGAAAGGGTTGAATTTGACTAGCGGCCTATGCTTTGTTGGCCTTCGTCAAGGTCATAGGAAGCTAGGGGTAAAAACAATTATTGGAAATTTCAAGTGTTGAAATTTGCATTGAGACTGCATACCTTCTATATGATAGTTGGATCCCGATACCCACTACGAGTAAGAGTTACTCCTGGGAGAGTTTTGCACTTTACAATTAGCCGATCCATTAGGTGTCTAAGAAAGGTGTTAACGGGGTGATGCCCCTGTGGAAACGAGGTTATTTAATTAGTTCCATGCGAAAACATGGGGAGCCTCCCTCGGAGTACCAATACCTGCCTGCCGAACGATTGGCAAACTTGTAGGGTGTAATTAATCCCGGCTAATCTTACCTTTTAGGGTTTGAAGGAAGATTTGATAAAAATAGTAGGAGCCATCCTGATTAGATAAAATAATAACCAATCTAATCTTGCAAAGAGCACATGCAAAGTGATTATCCTTCTCTCTCTCCTAGCAGCGACCAATGACATGCCTTAATCAAGATAATAATATGGATGTATTGACCGAACCCACTTATTATACTGGGCTAGGTTCCACTCTATCTTATGATTGTCATAAATCTAAGTAAGGAATAAGGGAATACCCGGATTGCCACGCCACCCAAACGAAGAATAAGTATGTTGATGCATCGGCTTCAGGTGTGTTCGTTACTAAGAACTGTTTCTCAGTTTGCTCTACACCCTGGGTATTGATACCGGATCAGGATCTCACGTATGTAATTTGTTACATAGGCTAAAGAGAGGTAGAGAACTGGGAAATGGTGATAAGTCTCTAGTAGTAGGGATTGGTGCAATTGTTGCAGCCAAAGCAGTTGGCGAATATCACCTTGTATTACCAAGTGGTAACACAATGATTCTGAGCGACTGTTATTTCGTACCAAAAATATTGTGAATGTTTTCCTAAATCTAGTGTTGATTGGGTATGGTACGTTATATAACGGTATATACGTTCTAAATCACAACACAGTTCTAAGTATATAGAACATACATAAGAGGAACAATCCAGAAATGAACGAAGACTTCTTGTGGCATTGTAGACTAGGTCATATCAATGCGAAAAGACTGGCTGAGTTGCATAAGGATGCATATTTGAATCCGCTCGAATTTACATCTTATGAAACTTGCCAGTCATGTCTCAAAGGCAAGATGACCAAATCTCTGTTTACTGAACATGGAGAAAGAGCTACTGAACTCTTGGGACAGATACATAGTGATGTATGCAGTCCTATGTCTACACATGCCAGGAATGGTTCCTCGTACTTTATTACATTCACCGATGATCTCTCAAGATACATACATGTGTTCCTGTTGAAACACAAAATCTGAATCTTTTGAGAAATTCATGGAATATAAGTACGAAGTTGAGAACCAGACGGGTAAAAGTATTAAATCCTTCGATCTGATTGGGGAGGAGAATACTTAAGCACGGAATTCAGAGACCACTTAAAAGAGAATGGGATTCTCTCTCAGCTTACTCCTCCGTATACACCACAACACAATGGATTTTTGGAGTGGAAGAATCGCACCCTATTAGATATGGTGCGCTCTATGATGAGTAATGCTGAGTTGCCTATTTCCTTTTGGGGTTATGCACTTGAGATAGCTGCATTCCTATTGAATAGAGTTCTAACCAACTCCATTGCCTACCACTCCATATGAGATATGGAATGGGAAGAGACCATCTCTTAAACGAGTTAAGATATGGGGTTGTACGACCTATATTAAAAAGTAAAATCCGGACAAGCTCAAGGCAAGGTGGAACCGGAGGATTCAATAGTCCCCGACGAACCTCAGCCACTCCGCAGATCTTGTAGAGTTCCTCATCCACCTGAGAGATACTACAGTTTTCTCATAGACGGTGGGAGCGAGGATTGCATCATGGAAGATGATGACTCAACTAGTTTCGAGCAGGCTATCACAAGTGGAGACTCTGTGAAATGGCTGGATGCTATACGATCTGAGAGGGAATCCATATACACCAACAAAGTATGGACTTTGAAAGTTGCTCCTGAAGGGGTAAAACCCATCGGGAGCAAGTGGATCTTGAGAAGATAATTAGTATAGATGGAAAAGTTGAGACTTTCAAAGCTAGACTTGTAGCAAAAGGTTTTCATCAATGACTATGTGTCGACTATGATGAAACCTTTTCTCCAGTGGCTATGCTTAAGTCCACCAGGATCCTACTTGCCGTTGCTACATACCATAACTACGAAATCTGGAAGATTGCATGTCAAGACTATTTTTCTAAATGGTGATTTAGAAGAGAGTATGTACATGATACAGCCAGAGGGATTCATAGATAGTGGGAGCGGTAGAAGCGTGTGCCAGCTGCTTAAATCAATCTACTGATTAAAGCAGGCATCGCGGAGATGGAACTTCTGTTTCGATAAAGCTGTCAAAGAGTTTGACTTTATCAAAAATGCAGATGAACCATGTATATATAAGAACGTAGTAGAGAGTAAGGTTGTCTTCCTTGTATTGTACATGGATGACATACTCTTGATAGGAAATGATGTTCCTATGCTACACTCGGTCATGCTCTTCTTATCACACAAGTTCTCCATGAAAGATCTAAGTGATGCCTCCTACATCCTGGGGATATAGATCTATAGAGATAGATCTAAGTGGATGTTGGGATTGTCCCAATCCAGGTACATTGACACCATACTAAAGAGGTTAAGTATAGAAGATTCTAAGCGTGGTAATATACCCGCTTGTTCAGGAATCACTCTCTCCAAAGAGATGTCTCCCAAGACTGATTTTGAGATGGCTCGCATGCAAGGGATACCCTATGCTTCGGCAGTCGGGTCAATCATGTATGCGATGTTATGTACTAGACCAGATATAGCTTACCCACTAGGTGTAGTGAGTAAGTATCAATCAGATCCTGGGGAGAAACACTGGATAGTTGTGACGAACATTCATAAGTACTTGAGAAGGACTGAAGAGATGTTCTTGGTGTATGGTTATGGTGAACTCCACATGGAGTCCTTTACCGATTCGAGCTTCCAGAGTGATAAGGACGATAGTAAGTCGGTCTCGGGTTTTGTCTTCACCCTCAGTGGAGGGACAGTATGTTGGAAGAGTTCCAAGCTAGATACCGTACCAGACTCGACGATGAAGGCTGAATACATCCCTACCAACGATGCTGCCAAAGAGGCTTTATGAATGAAGAAGTTCATAAGATGAACTTGGTGAGGTTCCATCCATTGAGCATCCAATACCTGTATATTGTGATAACAATGGAGCTGTGGCTTTGGCCATGAAACTCCGGTCCCATCAATGATCCAGACATATTCTTATGCGGGATCACCTAATTAGGGTGATTGTAGATCGCCGGGAGATCGAGGTTAGAAGAGTTGACATAGAGGAAAACACAGCGGATCCACTCACTAAGGCCCTACCCCATATGCTAATCGAGAGACTTTCTGGGATGTTGGGTATGAGATACTACAACAACTGGCCTTAGTGCAATTGGGAGATTGTTAGTGATAGGTATACCCGAGAGGCCATTATTGTATGATATAGTGGATGCTTGGACATATATATGGAGGACTTTCTTGCTCGACATGGTAGTATGCTATTTGGTTGCCATTATCTTAACATGTTCATTGGTATTATTATACCGTCTTTCATATACATGTTGATAAAGCTCTTAAGATGTAGGCTTGACTATCAGGACTATGATGCGGATCATACTATTGGGACCTGGGCAGTCCATAAGCACATCCTTCAATTATTCCTAGTCGAGGGAATATCGAGACATGGCATCTATATTCCAGAGTAGACTGGTGTGTATATTTCTTGACCCTGTATGGGGCGATGGTTGATCCCATATCCATTGGTGTTTGACATCAAAGATTGTACACAGGTGCTCATTAGAGAATGGGTACACTGAACAGGACTCGCCGAGAACACCTAGATGGTAATATACCTATCGTCAGATAGTAGTTCTCTGATGACACTGATATAGGTTAGTCTATAGAACTGAGATCGTCATAGAGTCTTTTGTGGTTCCCACTGTGCTTTGATTTCCTCCCTACCATGGCTCAAAGGAGTCGTGCAAATAGGTGGATTTTGGATACAGTCCCGAGTCACATTGAGGCAATGAACGATATGAGGGGTTTTGTCTCTCCCGGTATTAGGAGTTGATGTTGCGCTATGCTCGATTGGCTATAACAGTAAGTCCCTGGCCAGGGCTGTTGATGAGATTTACTGGTAAGTATTATCAGTAGTTTTTCGTACCGTTATAGGCCTTACATCGGCATGACTTATCAAATTATTGGGGTCTGACGATTCCACCCCCAGACTCGATATGCGATATATCAGACGAAGTGACCGGACTGTACGGTAAGTGTTACCTATAACCTTCATGGGAGTTTGGACAAGCTTACTTGTTGATCTTCTATTCGCTCAATACCTGGGTAGCCGTTACGTCCAACTAGTACCGCTGACGGCTTGTGGGTGATTGATGTGATCATCACCTACTGCTGGTGTATTGACGAGTCTTTAGAGTTCCACATAGAAGTTTCCTGGTTTAAGCGAAACGAAATAGGGCATATATGTTGATATGTGCGGGGGCCTGATTAAATATGAGTATGAGATACCGCATTGTAATCTGGCGGCTATTTGTTATCAGTTAGGTTATATGTGATATAACCGGATTATTGAATCAAGTGTTGATTTGATAATGTGATATACAGATAAATAATATTAGTCGGTTTTATGTGATATAACCAGATTATTAAATCAAGTGTTGATTTAATAATATGATATATATTTATATTTGATATAATTGTATATTGACTAATATTATTGCTCACTAATTATATGCTTATCTTTATATATATATATATTAATATATATGTGATATATATATATATATATATATATATTATGAAGCATGGCATGGTTTTTCTATTTTTAGGAAATATAAATTGAGATGATAATTGGGGAGACTTTGGAGGCATGGGCATAGCATGGCTTATTCTATATTATATTCATTTGCTTGCACCATTGAAGAATGGCTATAATTTTTAAGTGTTAAAAATTGTATGCTTCAATAATGGATGAGCCATTTTACACTTCATTCCACACTTAGTTATATTTCTTGTGTTAAACTCATGTGATGAGGTTGCTCTCTAGCTCTCTCCATCTTCTTCATCTCTACCTCCAAGCTCAATCCCTCACATGAGTTGTGAACCCTTGAGATTGTGAGAATCCTAGTGAGCAAACAACACCCCTACTTCACCATCCTACACTAGATTAGCGCTTTGGTGTAGTGTGTTTACTTCACTAAAGAGTTTAGTGAAGAGGTAGCTTAGATTAGCGGATTTTGGGTGGATCATCTTCGGCACGGAGGTCATTGAAGCAAGTTCGTTCAACCTTCAAGTGGAGCCTAGTGGAGTTACGTGGACTACAACCCGGAGCTTTAGAAGAGAAGGACATAGTCTACAAAGGTTGTAGCCATCCATCTCTTAGTTTAAAGTTTATGATATCAAGTTAAACCCTAATCATCTAGTTTAAGATCTTGGTTAGTGTAGATTAGCATCCCGAAATTTTAAAAAATGGCATGCTTGATTCTAGTAAAACTATGTGGTGGTGCTAACGTACACTTTCACCAATGACTCTCCTTCCACCTCCACTCCCCAGAGTCGGACCACCGAGATTTTGGGTGTACTGCTAGATTTGATGGGAGCCCAGGAGCGAACAAACGATCTCTTAGTTGAAGGACTAAAAAGGCAAATGGCTCTGGCACCAGCGGGAGTCCCCAATCGTAGGGGAATCTCTGTTAAGTAAAGAGGATGTGTGTAGATGAAACGTCCATTTGTTCCTCAGAAACAGAGCAGCGGAGAACCCAAATTTATGGTTATTGCAAGAGGCCAGGACACCTTCAGAAGGACTGTCGCCGGGCCAAAGGGCGGTGCTTGATTTGTTGATCCGACGAGCATCTTGTCATTTCTTGCTCTCGAAGGAAAGAGCTACAGGCAGGAGATTTGTCAACACTCTCCACATCTGCTTGAGTAACTTGGTTGTTTTCGTATTTCGAGTTTCAAGGATGGTACGGATCCAACACAGGATTCAAACTCACTTTACGAGATCGCAGTGATCTAGATATCAACGCGGAGTTATCACCCTTCCTGCTTTCAATAAAGACCTTGTTATTTTATTTAGTAATCGTTTCTTTTCGTCTGAACCTTGTATTTTGTTGAACCTCTTGGTTTAAATGAAAAAAAAGTGTGGGTTGTAATTTGTTTATCGTTTCTTTACCACTTACTTCCATATACTACTTACTGCATCATCACTCAAGTTTATGATTTTAAATTTTACCTACCTTATATTTTTCTATGAGCTCCATATCTTTAGTTGTTTTTGTGTGTTCCACTATCTGATCATGACTCTCTCTTTTCAGGTCATGGCCAACCCTGGGGCGCCGCCGCCTCTCGATGAGGACACTCGGTCCTGCGTTTCTTTTGAATGCATACTAGTGAGTTCAGATGACGAGTTCGATGGCCCACAGGTTATTTTTGACAACAGCGATCCCGAGGACGAGGGATTCACAGACGCTGCTCCAGAAGTCAATATGATCAGTGACTCTGACGATGAAGAAGAGGACCCCGAAGAATACCCAGTAGAGGAAGATCCTGAGGAGGACCCAGTGGAAGAAAACCCAGAAGAAGAGAATCTAGAAGAGGAAGATCCTAAGGAGGACCCAGTGGAAGAGGATCCAGAAGAAGCGGATCATGTGGAAGGGGACCCCGATGAGGAAGATCCCGCCGAGAAAGAAAGACCGGGAGAAGAAAACCCCGTGGGGGTAGGGCCCGAAAACGAGGCTCCAGTCGAAGAAGAGTCGGAAAATGAAATCTCGAGTGAGGAAGAACTCGAGGCTGAAGAATCTCCAGCAGCAATCCCTGCGACGCGCTATGGGAATGGACGCCCCTATCTTAGCGCAAGAGTTTATCGTAACCTGTTGAATTTCCACAATCGCGACTGAAGCGACTTATTTTATTTTCTTCTGGCCAAATAAAATCAATGTATAGCTTAGGGCAATATTTATCTCTCAATTGTGCTCTGTTAAAATTTTTCTGGATAATAAATTTCGGTTCGGGCAAATTTTTCCTTAAGTATTGTACCTTTAAGATCCACATGATGCATTGACTGTTCCTCCTCCCAATAATTTCTTTTTCTCCAGAGATTCATTACTGTTACATCATCCTTGAACCTTGTAGTAACCTGACCCCAGTCTTGTCGACATTCTAGTTGACCACCACTTTCATGACTCCATTTTTCGATTAGGCCGCATCTTACCACAATCCATGCCCTGGTTAGTCTCTTATACATTACTAGTATTATTTCCTATTGCTGTAATTACATTCAGTGACATTTGTTATTCGAAATTTAGTTTTCTCTATTTTTTGTGTTTTTCAAGAATGCGTATTATGAACTATTTTTGTTTTACTTACTTTAAATGCTCTACTATTCTTCCCATTTTCAATAATACAAACTTATATCGCATATACAATTTTGTTTTATTTTTTCGTATGAGTATTCTTAAGCTATTTTATAACTGCCTAATTTGTAGTTTTACTAATATAGTTCCAGCGCTTAATACTTATCGGCCAATCTTTCACCATTGTTATTTGTTGTCATTCTATTCTTCTTTGTATTGTATATATAGTTTATTACCATAAATGGTTATGACTTGTGCTTACTTATGACTATTCTTTTAGCTGCTCTATTTCTTATATATATATATATATATATATATATATATATATATATATATAAATGTTTGATTTTCATCTAATTGCTTTTGCGTAAATCGATATATAGTAGTATTTGATTTTTTTTTGCTTTTCGCATGGCATTTTATTGTTCATCGTTTATTTTAAATTTCAAGGACGAAATTTTTGTAAGGGGGTATGATGTAAATCCCCAGTTCTAAGTATAATTTCCGTATATTTATTTATTATATTTTTTCAGATTTTTCCTATTATTTTTCACTTTTTATATATTTTTATTTATTTTAATTATTATTTTTTCCTAATCTAACCCAAACCCTAAACTACCCAAACCCCAGCCCGGACCCGAACCCGACCTGACCCGAACTCCCCACTCCCATTCCCTTCTTGTTCTTCTCATCCCCTTTTCCTTTCCCGCTCTTTCCCTGTCTCCTCCTTCCTCGCGCCCACACCGCGACAACCGCGCTTCCATGCCACGACTTCCCCAAGATCCCCGCAACCGCCCCGCGATCCCCTCGTCTGCCTCGCCTCCCTCTCCTCTCACAACCGACCCTTCTCTCTTCACTCCTTTCTATCTCTCCACTCACGAAGCCCCACCTCTCGAGCTCCTCACCTCCGCCGATGAGCTCGAGCCTACCAAGTTCCCCATCGGCTTCACTGCATCGACCGCCTGTTGCCACCACTCACCTCCACCTCACCGTCACTGATCATCAACCACGACGCCACCAGCAGCCCCAACTCAACCCCAACCTCCACAACTGAGCTCCCCCACCATCTTCCACCCCCCTTGTCCTTGTCGCCGTTGCTCCGCCGCACACCCACCACCCTCATCGACGACCTCTCCCCATTATCGAGCATCACCGACCAGCAGATGCCTCCACCGTCGAGGCCACCTCTAGTACCCCGATGAGACCCCCTTCAAGACGAGCACCCAAAACCCAACCACATCAATGCCTTCTCCTCCGGCCAAGCCAAGCTCCTTAGTCGCCATCGTGCCCCCGTCCGCCTCCTCCTTTTCCCTTGCTTCACCGGACACTCTTTCTCCGACCACGAGAACCCCCTGGCCCGACCCGTTCACCACCTGCACCATCAACCACCACCGAGCATCTCACTGCAACTGCAGCACCACCGGAGCTCCGCTGAAACTCACCGCCAGCACAACACCCGTTCCTGCCTCCGCAACAGCTACGAGCCTCCCTGAGTCAACAGTGAAACCGAGCTCCCCAAAGTCGTTGTACCCTAGCTCGTTGCGCCATTGGGTCCCTTATTGTGCCGTACATTAGCCACCGTGGCCACCTCGTAGTGGTCATCGTTGTGGCCATAACCATCGCCATCGCCGAGGCCGAGGCCAAGCATGAGCCGTAGCCAGAACCCTAGCCAAGTTACTGCTGCTGTTTGTGCTGCCGTGCGTGTCGTGCCCGTGCGTGCGATCGTTTTCATCGTTACTGTGCCATTTTCATCTTGAGGCAAGTGAAATCCCTGTTCACTTGTTTAACATGCTATAATAAACGTTAGCTAAAGAAACTATATTATAACTTGATATATAAATAAATATAATTGATCGAAATCTATACTTGAATTTTGTGCAGCGAACCATCGTGCCGTTTTACTTGAGTAGAGCCCGACTAGGTCTTATTACTTTGTTGATAACATGTATAAAATTAAATAGTTAACATCTAATTTAATTTGTTAGAGAAAACGTTAGATTCAATCGATGACCGAATATTTATCTTAGGCGTTCGACACGAAACATATGTGAAAACAAAATCTAAAATGGAGAAACTCATGATATATAGACCCTAATACTATTAACAACCACTCTGTAGAAAGTTGGTGGCAAATCAATATCGTTTCCATACATAAAGTGATGCCCCTAGCTTCTATACCGAAACCCACGTTTTACCAAACACTCGACACCGTTAAATTCATAACTAATTCTAGAAAAAAATCCAATCACAGGGTGCTTGGGTTCGTTGTGAAGGGTACTGCATAATACTTAATACGACATATATTTTTACTATTAGATGTATCCTCTGAACATTGAAAACAAAGAACTTACCCGACCTTGGACTGCAGTCCAGAGCAGGAACTTACCCCTTGACAAGAATTTATACACCTGAAATCTTAATTTTTAATAGTGATAGTGTGCGGAGCCAATTACCGCTGCATATAAAATTGTTTTATATTTGCAATGGTACCAGTTTCACTAAATTCCAGTATCATTTGGCATTTAAATCATATTTTAAACGGATGACATGTACGACAGATTTCTGTCATTTCAGCTTGCACCCTTCATTAGTAATCTGATCATAACTCCTAACCCAAGATGACTAATGTTGATCCGTCTCCTGATCTATAAAGTTAACTCATATCTCTACAATTAGTTGAACAACAGTGTCGCCTAATTATTCTCCTAACAGGGAGTAAAACGTATTATGAAATGGACTTCCAGTTCTAAAACTGGATTTCCAGCAGTGAACACTTAAAATGAAATGACCATAAAACCAGATTGACTCAAAAACAATTTTGTTGTAGATATAATTTAATATGATGTTTACGCTTTTTATACTGTTTCGCTAAATTATGCACGTGTGATTTTATATGATTTTTCTAACCCAACCGACACCGGTTGTTCATATGTATTCAGTAGTGCATTTACTGTATCCCCATCATATTGCATGACTGTTATACCCTTGTAAATGTGTCCATTTGTATCGATATCCTAGTGACCGTGTTACATTACCAAGTGCTAATATTACTGATTGGATTGTGGCAAGTACGTTAGTGTAAAAGTGTGATGGAATAATGGAAGTGATACGCACTTGTATACAATCAGCGGAACCAATTAGTTATTACATTGTCGACGCCTATGGGACATAAATAAGTTTAACTATAAGCGGTATGTGATGGGTATGGGAGCACTTATATTAGTGTCATAGGTAAGACATCGAGCACTGTCCATATATCTTGGATACCAGTCGAGACATGCTTGATGGAGACCCTGTCTCCAATTCTCGCGTAGACTTGTCATGGAGCGATTTGTATTTAGATTCATGGTCGATGTTTGATGTAGACCGCGGGATGTGGGGTAGCTTGAGTGTGAGTTCGATCAACGGAATCTCATGAGTCCCACTGTCGGCATATTTATTTGTACTGATTATGTTTCTAATTCGTAGTGAAAGTGATTCGAGCCCGTGTTTCCTTGCCCATGGGGCTTACCCTTGGGTTGGAGATACTTCTGCGGTGGTTAACGCTCATACTTGGACCGACGAGAAGTTTAGTGACTTGGACCTTGAGACTTAGAGACTGATAGCTTTAGTGACATGAACATTGTATCGATTACTGCTTCGATACACATACTTTACCGTCGACCCGTACCGGTTATTTCATGCTCGTGTCATTACTCGATGCTTACTGCTTTATGTTTATCATCGTTGCACATTATATATGTACATATTGCTATTGTGTCGTTCTGATGACTTGGGTATGCATGCTCAGAGTGAGAGGTGGACTTAGCTCGGATCAGGACCTTCCTTACCTCGAGGATATTGCGGCCATTTAGATCAGCGACGTCAGTGCTATCATTCCCCTTGACTCTATCTGGTTAGTTTTATATCTGTTGATAGAATTAGTGACTGTATTTCTCATTAATTGTGCTATGATTACTGATTACCATGTAATGCTAGAAGCCGAAGTGCGGCTACGGCATGATATTTTCTTGACCGTATGAGTATGGCTGGCCTTGTCACCCATCGTATTCCGTATTTTGGGAAGCAGGGCATGACACATGTGTTAATCAGTGCAAGGTAATTAGAGTATCACGATATTCGATATTTCAGTATTATTAATTATAAGTATAAGCTCGATTTGTGGGAGTTTTATTATATAACTAGGATATTCCGTTTCACCCATGGAACAACAGGAGCACGAGATTCACAATATTCATGAGATTCATGATTTAATGTATAATATATATAATGTAATGACCCGTAGGGTCCATGATTAACACGAATTATCTCTTGTTACACATAAATACCCCCATTCATCACGCTACCCCATCCCCATGAAATATATATATATATATATATATATATATATATATATATCAAATAACATTAGTCTCTATTATACATGTCATGTTCACGAGATTCATTAGATTCACGATATTCACGAGATTCATGATTTTCAAGAATTGTAATTCACGAAATCCACGATAACCACATGATAAAAATAATGCATCGATAAGAACATAGCTCAAGTTCAGGTCGTTATATATATAAGGTTCAAAAGGTATGAATGTTACTAGGTGATATGTTCAAGCATGAACCAGAAACGATGTCTTAAAGTAACATTGAAAACTAATGCTACTTAATTCATATGAACACAAAAATAAACAAGGAATATAGTCTTAGGTATTACGCTGTCATAGAGTCAATTCTCGTCCAAATCCTACTTTTGGTTTGGAAGATAGACGCGTTTCGGTTTCTCTGTGCGAAACAGATCAGAATCTGGCCAGCGCCGACATATGTTTTTAAAACAAAGTTTGCGATACTTTTTATCTGTTTTCAGGTCTTGGACTATACTAAGGATAGAAAGTTATTTCAGTCTAGTAATCTAAAACATGTGAGTTTGCGTGATTTGGACTTTCAGTGCTGTAGTTATTATTTTTGTAACCTAAGGGTTTCGAAACAGTTTTATCTTTTCTAGAAAAAAAACATTTTATGATTTTCAGAGCATATATCGTGTCGATATATACATTTCTAGGTCTTGATTTCATGGAGAAGTTGTAGGTATAACAATTAGGCATCCATACATCTAAGGTTTGCCGAAAACCGAGTTTGAGAGTTCTAGTTATGACCCTTTGAAAAAAAACAGTGTGCCGATTTAGAGAGAATCTATCCATAAACGTTCTTGTCACCAAGTCATGAATCAAACACAGTGCGATTAGTCCCAAAATTTTATTGTACATATAGGTCTCAGAGAAATTTTTAACCTAAAAGTCGGATCGGTAAAATTATTAAAGGAGAATAAACTAAAAATCAGCCGACAATTTCCAGAACACCGAAATTGCATCAGTAGCAAAAGTTTTAGCCGAAATGAGCCATTTTTAGTTTATTTCAGAAGACGCTAAAGTTACGAAAAATGTAGATATTTTTGTGTAGTTTGATTTAAAAAAAGAATCATTCCATTTGGGTTCCTACAGCAGTAGTTATGGCCGTTTTTGTTGGGGTTCCTAGCGCCATGGCCGGCAACCGCGACCGTTGTAGAACAAAAACTTTGACTTTTTAAAAAAACTTGGTGATAGAAACCACACCATAGAATCTGACCAAACATTGAACTAGCAAACTAAAAGATCTAGCTACTGTGATAGAGTTATACTGAAAAATTCGTGTCCTTCGGTCTTATGCCCTCTTCCTTAGCTCCATGGGGTCTCCGTGATCGGGCTTGATCTCCGATCTTCCTCCGTCGAAGATGATCCATCCGAGAGATTTTGTTCATGGCTCTATCTCCACTCAAAAACCTAGTGGAGCAACTAAAAGCTCTAGGTTGCTAATCCAGAATGTCTAGTGATGTGGTGTGTGGTTCTTGTAATTTTCTATCTCTTTTCCTCCCTTGTTTCTCAACTCATAAGAGGGGTAGGGAGGAAGATGAAAGAGGAGCTCAAGAAAAGAGATTGTGAGGAGAGAGAAAAAAGAAGAGAATAGAATAAATCTTATGAGATAAAAATATCCACCATGGTTTTGTATAAACTATTTTTCCAATATTATAACACAACCATACTTGAATAATTTATACAAATGAATTTACAAGTCATTTGTCAATACTATTGAAGTATGGTTCGCACCATTCTTTCTTTTACACCTTATTTTCTCTTTTACATCTCATTTCCATTTTACAAATAAAATGGAAAATACATGATGAGGTGTCCTCCTTCTAGAATGTCTTTCCGTATAAATACGGAATACACTCTACCGTATATACATACCCGTATTCGTATCAAAATACGAACACCCAAATAGATAGAATAAAACAAAGAACATAATACTAGATTATACATATCGAAATATGTATATGTAAATTATTAAATCAATACCTGATTTAATAATCCAGCTTAATCCTAAACCGGCTGGTATTATCAACCATCCGATCGAAAGCCCAGATAACACTAGAATATACATACCGAATTATGTATATGCAAATTATTAAATCAATACCTGATTTAATAATCCGGTTTAATCCTAAGCCGGCTAGTATTATCATTCGATCAGAACCCTGCACGTATCAAAATACGGCTACTACATCATTTCGCCTAAACCAGGAAAACTCTCTGTGTAGGACTCTAAAGACTCGACAGTATGCTGGCAGTGGGTTTAACCACAAGCACGCCAGCGACACTAGTTGTACGTAACGGCTACTCAGGTACCTGTCAAAAAGACGACCGACGATCAAGCTCATCCGAACCCCTACTGAGCCTATCCGTGACAATCTGTTCAGTCTCTTCATCTAAGAGTATCGCATACTAGGTCTAGAGGATGGTAAACGTCAGACCCCTACCGACTCGATAAGTCATGTCGATATGGCTCAGGACCAATCCGAGAAACTACTGATTTAACTATCAGTAAATCTCAACTGCCTTGGCCAAGATCTTATGATTCTGGACAACCGGACACAGTGCGATATCGACTCCTAATACCGGGAGAGACGAATCCCTAACAATCACTCACTGCCACCATGTGGCTCGGAACTGTACCTAACCAAAACCTGTTTGCACGACTCAGTAGATCCGTGGTAGGGTAGTGAACTCATACGAGAAAAATGATGATCTCAGGTCTAAAGACTAACATGTGCTCATGTCACCTGAGAACCGCTATCTGAAGATAGGTATAATACCATCTAGAAATTCTCGGCGAGTCAGTCCAGTGTACTTACCCCCACTGAGCACCTGTATAAAATCTTAGGTGATCACACGAATGGCTGTGGGACCAACCACCGCCCCTCATCAGGGTCTAGAAACATATACACAAGTCTACTCTGGAATATCGATGCTCGGTCTCGATATTTCTGCAACTTGGGACCTTTAAGGATGTGCTTATGGACTACCCAGCTCCCACAAGTATGATCTCCATCACAACGCTTGTAGTCAAGAAAAATCCTACGGGCTTTATCAACATGTACCAGCCATATGTGATATCGAGTATAACATATGCACATGTTAAGATAAGGACAAACCAAAATAGTATACTACTGTAAAGAGTCTTAATCAACATGTATAAGCAATACAAAGCAATAAGAAAAACATATACGCATGTTCAGATAAAGATAATTCAAATAGTATACCATATAATTGAGCAAGATTGTCTTGTACATACATAGCCCCAGCATTTTATACAATACAGGTCTCTAGGGCATATATATCCAACAATCTCCCACTTGCACTAAGGCCTGTAATTGGTGTACCGAATACCCAACGTCTGCTCTTAGGCCAGTTGTTGGCGTATCGCATACCCAAAATCAAAAAGTCGCTCGAACTGCGCTTGAGGGGAAGCCTTGTTAAATGGATCCGCCATGTTGTCTTTTGTATCTATTTTCCAGACCTCGATCTCCCGGCGATCTATGATCTCCCTGATCAGATGATACCGCCTCAAGATGTGTCTGGATTTTTTATGGGATCGTGGTTCTTTCGCTAAAGCCATAGCCCCATTGTTATCGCAATACAAAGGTATCAGATCAACAATGGACGGAACCACCTCAAATTCAGTAATGAACTTCTTCATCCAGAGCGCTTCTTTTGTGGCATCGTTTGCAGCAATGTATTCAGCCTCCATCATTGAGTCTATGACGGTGTCCTGTTTGGAGCTCTTCCAACAGACCGCCCCTCCATTGAGGGTAAACATAATACCTGAGACAGACTTGCTATCATCTTTATCACTCTGGAAGCTTGAGTCGGTAAAGGACTTGACCTGGAGGTATCCATTATCGTAAACCAAGAACATCTCCTTAGTCCTTCTTAGGTACTTGAGAATGTTCTTCACAGCTGTCCAATGATTCTGTACCAACCCTAAATTTTCTGTACAAATTTTTTTCTTCTTAAAGTACAGGAAGGAGTTTGCAAGCCTGAGCACAAAGCTATTCTTGTTTAAGAACAGCAAGAAACAACTTGTAGCTTATTGGTACAGCCTTGTACTGCTGTGATATAGCCCCTGTGTTCGAATCCCATCAGCCACATATTTTTTACTGATTTTTTTCTTTTAAAATTTTTGGAAGCCCAAAAGTTTACACGTACAATACACGTAAAATGAAAAGTCATAGAAAATCAAACATCTGCAAATTAGAGTTAACACCAGCATGGACACGTGGCACAAATCCAAGCCCCTAACCCCTCAACTCAACCGGCGAGATTGAGCTTTTGGCCGGCGACGCCGGGCCATCCGTAGGGGATGAGGCCCGGGATTTGCACACCAAACCCTTGGCCTACCCCACTACCTCTGTTCTGTTTTATTTTTCTGCAATTATCCAGAGAACTTAAATTCACCCTTTAATCCAATTTTTAATCCATTTTAATTCTTTCTTCAATTCCAAAACCCTAATTTTACACTATAAATACAACCCCATACCCTAGCCCCTCTTCATTCTGAAATCCATTGCCAATTTTTTAAAAAAAATTCTAAGTCTAAGAAGAGTACAAGTGGAGTTAGCCCTAGGTCAAATTTCGGCAAGAATTCGAAACGTTTCCGGCGACCCTGCGACTCCACGAAGGTTACTACCCTAATCCTCTACCTTCCCTCTCTCCTTTTAACTTGTAAGTCCCATCCCCCCTCTTCTCTTTCTACCATAAAATTCTTCTTTTCAAAACTTATCGTTAAGTGGAGTTATACCGACATTCGATTTTATAATCTATAAAACTATAATTTCTTCTTAAGAATCACCTGTACTCATGTATATATCTTACCTGTAATCATTTAACTAATCTTTAGAAACCAATTTCACTCTAAAACTCTATGCTAAATAACATTAATTAAGCTTTTACGTTTAAATACCATGAAGTTTACATACGACATTTTTTTAATTGTTTTGCTTAATATTACCTTTAGAAAACCTCATGAGATAATGACCTACCTCTCATATACACACATCTTGACATTGCACGATTCTTTGAACAATATTTTTGTGGCAAAATACGACTTTTCATCAAAATACCTTAAACTATTAAAAACCCGGATTTTTTAAAATTGTGTTACTTAATTCTTTGCGACCGTGCCTCTACAACCCATTTTGGAGACTCGGTTTGGATGGTACGGATTATCGCACATTCTCGGGACTAGCAGGGCGAGATGTAAAGCTCCTCACGGAGCATACGATCTCGATAGAATTTTAATACAATTTTTAAGAAAAACGAGGATTTCTATTTAATAATAAAAATTTATTTTTAATAATTATATAAATATTATCAAACCACACATTTTTAATATATAATCCATATTTTCTAGAAAATAAACGAATTATAAGTTTCAGGAAAATACCATCAAGATCAATATAAGTCAAACTTTACAATAAAATATCTTGAACTATTCATGTTTCACTAATATTCTTCATTCTTTAAAAATTTACATTCATGAAAACACTATATAACATAAATAAATACTTGAGATTTATTTTGAAAGTATACTAAAAATATTTTTTATAAAACCCTCTCAAGTTATATTAAATTACAATAAGGATCCTAGTAAATATAGGTTTAAGCGGAACCAATTCTCTTGAGCCTCAGGGAGCCGGAGAAAGTGTTGCCTATTTAAGGTAGAAAACTAAAACAGGGTTATCAATGGTAATTATCTTGGAAAAAAACATAAATCTTGCCGTCCATATGCAGCAGTTACCGATAACACCAAAATCTAATCGAGGATCCAAATCTGTTTAAGTGTCTGACTCAATCTGAGTCTCAGTCTAATCTGAATACAATCCAAACATGAATCCAATCATAACTCCAATTCAACATGAATCTAATATACCGAACTTGAACATGAATACCAAAACAATATCAACATGACTTTACTTGACCAAACCATGGCTATATCTTGAATTTGACTACATGACTACCGTTTACATCCTGAATCTGTTTACATGAACAGCTTATACCATGGTCTCGGCAAGTCTGATAACTACAAATCAATACAATCAATACAATATACATTACGGGGTTTAACGGGGTAGATTGGTTTGGAAGGTATTAAAGTGGCACGATGAGGGTCACTAAAAGATATAGATTAACATCCATTGCTGTTGTCCCGTGGGTATTGACGGGGCCTTGTACTACGGGTTACCATAGTCCACAGGAAAACTTGGAATCCTCTCGTATACACTGATACATTCTGTACCAAGCTACAAACAACTACGTTGGTATAATAAACATAAACCTGTAAAATTTACCAGTTATATTCTCTCTACTTGTTCTAATCTATTCTATCTTTTGGTACTTACCGAGCGCTAGTTCGCTGACGACATTCCTGTCTCTTTTTTCTTTGGAATGTTCGTCAGGAGGACCCGACTCTCAGGAGACCAAGCCCAGCTAGGACGATTTGGAGCAGTTCATAGAGGAACCCGACTTCTAGGCTTTTACTTGTACTTATTTTCTTTTTAGTTCATATGCCACTGTTTAGGCATCACTTTCTATCATTGTACTTTTCTTTTCAATTGTATGTAAAGAATGATTATCAATAACAAGTTTTTGTTTTATTACATCTCTTATCATTCTTATGTTTTACATTTATATTTCTTATTTACGCTTAACATATTTACTTCTGAGTAAATACGTCGCGGCCCGCTATGTCTCCTTCCCCGTACACTGGGAAGCGGGGCGTGACAGGTTTTGTTGGTGTCACATGCAGATCAGTTCTGCATGGAAACTTAAGAAATATATCACAAGAATTATAAGAATCGGCAACTATACATTCTTTACATTTAAGTTCCTTGAATCTTTCCCACCTCTACTTTTTCTCTCAAAGTTATGGATCCTTCCAACAACACGAGCACCAATGTGAGCGGCAACACTCCACCGCCTACACTACCACCCATTACCGTTGAAGACTTACTGATAAGATCAATGGCGTTCCTTGAAGCAACCAGGAGTCTAGTGAGGAACAGCAGGAGCAGGCCGCTCTCCTTCAGCAAGGATTGGTTCGCACTAAGGTAGCTTTGAGGGCAGCACATGGTTATATAAAGAAGAAGGAAAGGACACCGTCAACAAAGACTTACTATTATTGTAAGAAACTCAGACATGAAATAAAGGACTGTAGGCAAGTGTTCATATCATAATATTGCATTATTATATTCTCCAGTCCTAGTCATTTTACAAATAAACAGGTGCTTTTGACCCATGTCTGCTACATAGTTGCAGGTTACAGGTTCTTGGAATAAAAACAGTGAAAAAGACAAAAGACGATACAAAAGTGAAACTTCGACCAACAAACAGAGAATCTTTATCTTGCCTACAGTTTGAAGACTAAACGAAGATCAATGGACGATTTCACAAGGAACAAAGGCAATGCAAGGTTCAAGACTTCGTTACGAAGCAACGGTAAAAGTCCACTACAATTATTCACTGTGGAGATCTGGAAGAGAACCAGAAGACACTCAGAAGAACAAACTGAAGAAAATAAAAGTAAATAAGCAACAGACCAAGCCCAAAGAAAATGAGCTAACAAAGCCCAACTACGGCCGCGGAACCGTAGCCAAACATGGGGTTTGGCCGCGGAACCGCGGCCATGCTATACCCGTGTCGGTGCAGAAAGTTAGAGGCGCGTCGGTGCGTTGAATAGGTCTTTTTCTTAGGGGGTATTTTTGTAATAGCAGATGTGCGAGTCAATTGTAACGCTAGGGTTTCTATCCTCTATAAATAGAGACCCTAATTCTTGTATTAGGTTATGCCTCCTTTTATTAATAAAATTCAGATTTCTTTTGGAGAGCATCGATGCCTCTTTTCATGTCATCTATTCAGATCTGACAAGTCTTGTGTAAATGTTTGGAGAGAGCCATCAAGTAAGTAGTTTTATTTAATTGCCCTAGTATAGATCTTTAATTCCTTGCCCTAGATAGATAGATAGCATGTTCTTCAATTCCCTAATGAGCGAGTAGTCTCCTCGCTTGTTAGGGTTAGCTTTGGGGAAGGCTTTTGAGAGAAGAAGATCTCTCATCCCTTTCTTGCCCATCACATATAATCAATAGGACTCCATGCATACATGCACACACCGCTCCCTACGGCACCCTATCCCACGAGATAGCGGTGATACCGTAGTATAAAGGCCCGGTTGAGCGTGTTTTCCATGGAGGTTAGGGTAAGGATTGATAAAGGAAGGACAAGAACCTAGAGGAAGAAACACCTTCCCGAATGGTTCTAATCTCCTTTATTAATAATTACCATAACACCTCATAGATCTTAATTTGGGTATAGAAAGCGGTGAGATTTATTTACATTTCCAAACCTACCCTAAACCTAACCCTAGCAAGATTTAGATCTAGATAGATTTAGTTTTTAGATTTAATCAATCCGACAACCATCGGAATTAACTCGTTAGAACAATTAGGAAATTCACAAAATCCCTGTGGACCGACCCGTACTCACCGGTTAGCTACCAAGCGACGCCGTTCTTGATTGCGGTTTATAAATATTTTTGATCTATTTTTTAAAAGCGCATAAGCTAGTTAAAATCTTCTTCAATCAAATGGCACCGTTGCCGGGGATGGCATGTTAATTCCTTTTTGCAATTTCGGGTTAATCTAAAATTGAAAAATCATAAAAAACTGAAAAATTAAAAAAATATAAAAATTTATCATCTTTGTATTTTGTGAAGGGTATTTTTGTTTGAATTTTGCAGGATCTACAATCGAATTCAGATCTGGAAAAATCCAGAAATCGAAACAGAAAACAGAAGAGCTAAAAATCATAGGAGTACCATAACAGAAGAACAGAAGATTTTTGAAGGCATAAACCGACTAGCCGACCGCGCATCCGAGGCTTTGACCCAGCTTTGACCGCGCATCCGCGGCGGCTTGGTGACATCATCACCTCCAAATTTTTCTCAGGAACTACGCTGCCGCCTCCGCCGCGCTTCCGCCGCCATAAGCGCCTTCTGGCCGCGCTTCCGCCGCGGGTCTGGTGACGTAAGCACTCAAAATTCACTGTAAGTCTCCTCTGCTTCTCCTCTGCAAATCCCGATATATCTTTTGTCAAATCTCCTGGAGGATTCTTTGTGCTTAAAAAAATCTCCCCCCCTTCTCAATAACAAATCTTGTGCAGGATTCTTTGCGTCGCGCTTAAAATATTTTTTTTTGATTGCAAGTGGTTGTTACTGTTTTGCATATTTTTAATCGGACTTTAAGGGGCTTGAGACCAATCCAGATTGGGTGGGGATTTCATCACCTTTCCCAGGACCCCAGAAATCACATAAGGCATATGCATTAACCATTAATTAATTAAAAAATACTAGACTCAGCCCTAAGGACTTCGCACTCAATAGGACAGAGGACTAGTTGTAGGCATCGGCCGTTGATCCTAACCTGACTTTGCGGTGTCTAGGCAAGTGTGTCTAAGGCGAGTGGTTACTTAATTAGGACCACTACTTTCGTAGTGGGGAGCCTCCCACTCACCTGGCACTTACCTGGCCGCAATTGGCGGTGAAGAGGCGGTTTGAGGTCCTATTTCTAGCATTTTGGAACAGTTAGGAGCTGTCTAGCTGACCTAGGTGACCTTAGATCTAGGTCTGATTGTGCATTTGTGGTTGATTGACAGTGTGTCTAAGCCCTTTATCGAAAATTTTTACAAAGAGTACCACATAAAAAAAAGGATTTTTTATTTATAAAAACTTGCAAATTTTGTCGCTAAGAACTCCTTGCACCACCCACCTTCTTTCTCTTCTCCTTCTTACATCATGGGTACCCCAGCTCATAAATCTCTTGCCGAACTTTGGTATCCTGAACCTAACTTTGCCTCTTACGCGAATTGTTTCGGTCGATTTAAGGACGACCCCTCCGTGCCAAAAATTTCTTTGTAAGATCGAATAGAAGCGTCTAGGAGAAACAGTTCGACTTTGCAATCCACTATGTATCAACCGTGTCAACCTTCACCACATTCTTATGTTGATACTACCTTTTCGAGTCTTATTGTAACTCCGAAACCCTTGTCTATTGCTGAACACATTGAACAATCTCGTAGCCGATCTTTCACTCCTCTCCACACATCCAGTTTTAGGGATCAACAAGTCCATTCACCTTTTTATCCAAATGTTGATCCTACTCCTGTCCAACCATCCAATTCCTACCAGTCCTACCCGACTTTCCCACCTTCACTAGACATTGCTTCTACACAGCCATTTGGGAGTTTCACGTATCCAAACAATTTTGAATCTTTTACCGAAATCCCTTCACAACCCATGTCTAGTTTGGAACAGTCGTTGGAAGCTTATATTTTAGCAACAAACAAAATGATGAGGAATGTGGATGCGTCCATGGCCGCCCTTATGCAACCTAGTGAACCGGTAGCTAGTTTCCAACTAGCTCCAAAATTTCCAATGTATGAGGAGGCGGTTGGACAGAGTGAGAATTTGAAAGGAGAGAGTGAGTTCTACTCCTTTTAAAATCAAACCTACCCATACCCAATTGAATCCCACAACTCCAGTTTTCAAACAAGTGTTCCAAATGATTCACCAGTTGAAGATAGAACGTCTAATGAGTTGTGCGACTTTGTAGTGCTTGATTTGCCAGATTGTGAAGAGTCCCTTTCGAGTGAAACCATACCTAATCCTTTTGAACTTTACACCTCCACTCTAGAGCCTAAATTAATAGATATCCATGCTTTTGATGAGGTGTCTGAAAATATTGATTTTCACTTGATTGAGGATATAGACGCCGGGAATATTTTGGATGATGAACCCGTAAATTTGGTTGAAATTTTATCTCCAATTCATCATCCCGAGTCATTAATTATTTTTCCCGAACCTCATATGCGTCTTGATTTTGATGATAATGGCATGGATAAGCCAAATTTTGAGGAGAATTATGAGGATAGTATTGAGGAGAGTATTGAGGATGAACCATTTTTGTTTGATGTGTCGGATTTTCCAATTCATCCTCCTGAACCTTTAACTGTTATACTTCCTAAATCACCCTCCCTCCTTTCCATCATTCCGACCACGCAAAAGATCACGCTTGAAGACTGTGAGCTTGAAAAATTTCTCTTTGAATCTGACACAGTTCTCACAGACGATAACGATTATGAGTGTTTCACTTTTTCGGACGATTTTGGAAACTCACCTCCCGAGTTTGATTCCTTTAAATTTTCAGATGAGTTAGTTGAACCATCAGACTTGGTTGCTTACAGTTATTTCGAACCATTGATGGAATCCTTCAAGTTCGAGACAGATTACTAAGGTGAGAATAAGACTATCCCTAAATCATTCCCTTTCGTTCTTCCTATCGTTTCGACCACGCAAGACTCCGTCGCGTTTCCATTTTCAATGGATGGTTTACCAAGTTCAACGTTCCCATGTTTTCTCGCGAATCTTGAGGGATTTGACCCTATTTCTCGACGGGTTGATAAATTAGCACAATCGCTTTTAACACATCGGTCATCACAAATTGCACTAATTTACTTACTCGATTTACGCCCTCAAGATCGTATTACACTTCTTTCTCTTTTCCGCCATTCTCCTCCTCCACCGAGACCGTATATCGCTTCTATCTCCACACGGTCTCGTGTGCTTCTCAACTCCTTTCTCTACACTCCATTCTTTTACCAACCCTACCATTATCACGATAAAATTTTGAATGGTTGGTGCTAACCTTTGGCCTGTGTAAGGCCTTGCTTAGTTTGGGGAGGACCTTGTTGTATATATGTATATATATATTTTTTGTTTTCTTTTTCTATTAACAATAAAAAAAATATAAAAATAAAAAAAAGATAATAAACAGGGGAGTGCCGACATTTTTCCCCTTTTGGTGTAGCATGACAGTGATGACACTGTCAAGTTTAAGTTTGGGGGTATGCTCGGTAAGCCTTCTTCCTTCGCATTCATGTGTATATTCATGCATTTGCATACTTATTTTAAAACCCATAAAAATTGAAAATTTTAAAAATTAAAGTATTAAATTTTGGCTATAATTGACTTGAGTTTGACAAATAGGTTAACTAGCTAGGATCAACTAGATCTTAGACTTAGTAAATTAAAAACCCTAAAAATAACCTTTCTTAAAATTTAACGGTAGAAAGTATATGTCTTTGTAGTTTATTTAGAAATAGGCAAATTTTGAGTTCACTTCTTGGGCTAAGTTAAAATAAGGGAAGAGTATTGATATTTTTATTAAAGTATAAGTTTGAAAAATAATTCCTAAGCTCAAGTCTAGATTCTGAAAATATATACCCTACAACTTGCACAAACACGCACCTTGAAACTTGGAATAGTAGAGGAGACCTCGAAATGCTCTTGTCTAAAGTCCTTAGTACGAAGAAAAAAATAAAATTAAAATACAAGTGTGAATAAAGAGATAATAAAAAAATGAACACTGGTTTTTGTGATTATTTAAGGCTGCAAAAATAGAAAAAATATTTAACGAGGGTGCTTCATCACCTAGTGCCTTAGACCAACTGGTTTGGGAGTCACTGCTAAAGCCTTAGGTGTTACAAGATTAGGAATTACGTTTTAATGTGCATACACATTTTGTAATCGGTCGGTGGTACCTCAAGAAGTATTAACGATCGCATGAAGGATGTGTCAGCGAAATTCATCTAAAAATTCACCTATTAAGAAGTGCTTTGGACGACGGACAAGAGTATGATAGCTTGATTTGAATTTCCAAGTGTAGGAGTGATATACACACACACGTAGGGGTATGTGATTGGGGTTTAGATAAGAGATAGGAATGAAGAATAGGACTTATATTTTTAATAGAGATGATAAAAATTCCTAAGTTGAGATGGAACCCTAGAAGGAAAGCTTAAAAGATGCCAAAAGCTAAGTAAATTCACAAGAATATATATAATCTTAAGTTAAATGATAAGGAAGCGTGAAGAAAATGGGTGGATAATTAATGAGTCGAATATAATAGACTTCCTTATTAGAAAACCTAATTGGAGAATAAAAGTCAATGGGCCTAATTGATAGGATTTTGTGGATAGTATCCGCTGAAAAACCTCAGGAGAAAACACTCCTCCTACTAGGGACACTTAGAGGTTTAACGGCTTGTTACACGAGCTCAGTGCAATCGTGTTTCCCTGCGAAAGTGAGGTTAGGTTTTTGTTGAGAATAAAACTAGGTTTGCTCGAGGACGAGCAAAAGATAAGTTTGGGGGTATTTGTTCATATCATAATATTGCATTATTATATTCCCCGGTCCTAGTCATTTTATAAATAAACAGGTGCTTTTGACCCATGTCCGCTACATAGTTGCAGGTTACAGGTTCTTGGAATAAAAACAGTGAAAAAGACAAAAGACGATACAAAAGTGAGACTTCGACCAACAAACAGAGAATCTTTATCTTGCCTACAGTTTGAAAACTAAACGAAGATCAATGGACGATTTCACAAGGAACAAAGGCAGTGCAAGGTTCAAGACTTCGTCACGAAGCAACGGTAAAAGTCCACTACAATTATTCACTGTGGAGATCTAGAAGAGAACCAGAAGACACTCAGAAGAACAAACTGAAGAAAATAGAAGTAAATAAGAAACATACCAAGCCCAAAGAAAATGAGCTAACAAAGCCCAACTACGGCCGCGGAACCGTGGCCAAACATGGGGTTTGGCCGCGGAACCGCGGCCGTGCTATACCCGTGTCGGTGCGTTGAATAGGTCTTTTTCTTAGGGGGTATTTTTGTAATAACAGATGTGCGAGTCAATTGTAACCCTAGGGTTTCTATCCTCTATAAATAGAGACCCTAATTCTTGTATTAGGTTATGCCTCCATTTATTAATAAAATTCAGATTTCTTTTGGAGAGCATCGATGCCTCTTTTCATATCATCTATTCAGATCTGACAAGTCTTGTGTAAATGTTTGGAGAGAGCCATCAAGTAAGTAGTTTTATTTAATTGCCCTAGTATAGATCTTTAATTTCTTGCCCTAGATAGATAGATAGCATGTTCTTCAATTCCCTAATGAGCGAGTAGTCTCCTCGCTTGTTAGGGTTAGCTTTGGGGAAGGCTTTTGAGAGATGAAGATCTCTCATCCTTTCTTGCCCATCACATATAATCAATAGGACTCCATGTATACATGCACACACCGCTCCCTACGGCACCTTATCCCACGAGATAGCGGTGATACCGTAGTATAAAGGCCCGGTTGAGCGTGTTTTCCATGGAGGTTAGGGTAAGGATTGATAAAGGAAGGACAAGAACCTAGAGGAAGAAACACCTTCCCGAATGGTTCTAATCTCCTTTATTAATAATTACCATAACACCTCATAGATCTTAATTTGGGTATAGAAAGCGGTGAGATTTATTTACATTTCCAAACCTACCCTAAACCTAACCCTAGCAAGATTTAGATCTAGATAGATTTAGTTTTTAGATTTAATCAATCCGACAACCATCGGAATTAACTCGTTAGAACAATTAGGAAATTCACAAAATCCCTGTGGACCGACCCGTACTCACCGGTTAGCTACCAAGCGACGCCGTTCTTGATTGCGGTTTATAAATATTTTTGATCTATTTTTTAAAAGCGCATAAGCTAGTTAAAATCTTCTTCAATTAGCGAGCTAATAGACTTTGTATGATTTGTGGACCGCCTGAACACACTCTGAGGGCTTTCTCAATGTACATAGCACACATAAACCCCATGTATACAAACTCCTACTACTGCACCACCTTCGCGAGAACCACCTTTACCTCGTCAGTCTGAAATGTACCAGTAGGCACAGAGAAAAGTGCCAGGAGGTTAGCTATCCACCATTCCTGTTGGAGAAGCTGAAACCACTAGCCAAGTTAGCACCGGTATTTTCCAGTCTTTTCATCTTTTCAAATCCTTGTATACCTCTATATTTTTCCTTGTATCTAAAACCAACCTCACACAACTTAAGCACTACACCAGTAGTCACTATTCCTGCACTTGCACTGTTCGATACTGGAGCGTCACAATACTTCATGTCGCAACTTGAGAGAATTTTACGGACGAAATTCTTTTCATGGAGGGTAGATTGTAACGCCTGCAATATGATTGCATTCTTTTGAATCTTTTCTTATTTTCCCTGATAATCTTGTCTCGACGTAACACGAAACTACAAACTCTTAATTTTCCTTTGATTTTTTTCTTAAACCTTATCTCCTTGACTCTGATGGTAGGATTTGGATGATTTATATGGAGTTATGTGATTGTAACTATGAACTGCAGCATAAATACAATGAGGTACTCTACATGAGTGACTTAGAATTCTTCCTTTGATTCTCTTTCCTCTTGATTCAACTATGTTCTATCATATATCTATAATTATCAAATCCTATCTCCCTGATAACTCATCTTTTCAGCCATTTTCAAAACCCTTGCATCCTTTCGTTCTTTCAAACATTTTCTTGCACTTTCGGTACCATACCAGTAATTCTTTCATCTCCGCTGTAATCAAAATTTTCTTGAATCTGTTACAACTTCCTTCTATAAATTTCAAAGACAAAATTTTTATAAGAAGGGTCTAATGTAACAACCCTAAATTTTCTGTACAAAATTTTTTCTTCTTAAAGTACAAGAAGGAGTTTGCAAGCCTGAGTACAATTTAAAAGTTATTCTTGTTTAAGAACAACAAGAAACAACTTGTAGCTCATTGGTACAGCCTTGCACTGCTGTGACATAGCCCCTGTGTTCGAATCCCATCAGCAACATATATTTTTTACTGATTTTTTTCTTTTAAAATTTTTGGAAGTCCAAAAGTTTACACGTATAATACACGTAAAATGAAAAGTCATAGCAAATCAAACATGTGCAAATTAGAGTTAACACCAGCATGGACACGTGGCACAAATCCAGGCCCTTAACCCCTCAACTCGACCGGCGAGATTGAGCTTTTGGCCGGCGATGCCGGGCCTGTTGGGGTAAAAATTTACACCCCGGTTGACCAAGTCAAAATTAATGTCAACCCCAAGCCAAGTGGGCCTAAGCCCAGATCCAGTGGGCCCATGCCCGGGTCGAGCCCGAACATGAAGCGGGCGGCCTCCCCCATGCCAAGATAAAAATTTTGTAATAAATAATTTTGTTGTATCTCTTTTATTTTATTTTATGGATAAATGTAAGAAAAATAGGCATAAAGCCAAATTTTTGTAAAGCCCATGGCTTATGTGCAAAAAGAAATGGCACATGAGCCATGGGATAGGCAAAATGCCATTCTGAGAAGCCCAAGGGACTATGTGTAAAGTGTATGGCCTATAAAGGCAAAGATAATGAAAATATCTCACAACTTTTTTCTCTCTCTCAAAATTTTTCAGATCTGAGATCTTTTCTCCTTCTTCAAGGTTCCAAAACCTTCTTTTTCTCTTGAATTAAATCAAGAGTTTTACCCTTCTTTTTATAAAACAAATTAGTTTTTCACCACAAAACCCACAAAGGGGAACTCAGATCTTCCATTAGATCTCAAAAAGAAGAGATTTTTAAAAATCCCATATCTCTTGATCTTCAAGATCCAGCTAACAGAAGAGGAAGAAGAAGAACATCTTTCACTAACCCCCCCAAAAAAAACCCACTCAGGAGTCTAACTCCTCTCTGATTTCTCTTCCGAGAATTTTTTTTAGGCTAAAAGCCTCTTTTTCTTGCCGGCGCTCAAGAGCAGAGCGCCCGCGTGCCGACACGTGGCGCGCTTGCGCTCGAGCACAAGTCGCCCCGGTGCCGACACGTGGCGCGCGTGCGCTCCAGCGCAGGCGCTCGAGTGCCGATACGTGGCGCGCTTGAGCTCCAGCGCAAGTCGCCCCGGTGCCGACACGTGGCGCGCTTGCGCTCAAGCGCAAGTCGCCCCCGTGCCGACACGTGGCGCACTTGAGCTCAAGCGCAGAGCGCCCAAGCGCAGAGCGCCCACGTGCCGACACATGACACTCTAGCGCCTGAGCGCACAGCACCTAGGCGCACAGCGTCCAAGATGCTGCCCCATGCATCCTTTGGATGTCTTTTCCCCTTTTTATATATATACATGTATATCTATACATATGTATACATATGTACATACACACATACTCCACGACACTGTCCCCGTAAAAACTCTGCGTGGTTCCCGATATATTTAAAAACCCCACTCCAAAACAAAACACACGTACACTGCACATTGAGTTCCCATGACTGGTTTAACCCGTTAATCGGAGGTTCCCTCGCCCCAAAGGCGGGGGGGTAATTAACGGCAGCTTAGTCCGCGGCCGCCGGAGATTCGGATCTCCATAATCATTAAACCTCGGCCTACTCTAGGCAGGGGGAATCTGTAGTACGCCTGACAAGCGCGCGCGTATTCCCATCTCAATGGGGTGACGAAAAACACCCTACAGATTTTGGCACGCCCGGTGGGACCCTTCTCTCCTCCCATATTTCGGGTTAGACGTTCATGCGAACTCAATCAATATACATATCGATTGCCTATACTGAAATGATGTTTTCTTTTCGTGCAACAATCAACTTTCAACGAAAATGTCTCCCAAGACGAATTCAACTTCCAAAGCGACCCCGATTCCGTACGTGGTCAAGATCAACGCTCGTGTGGTTCTCCCCGCAAGCCTCAGTCGACAGTAGGAGGAACCGCCCCGCCAGTTTGGCTCCGTCATCATCTACCCTGCCGGAAGCACTCATCTGGCGGAGATACCGGCGGAACAGGTGGCCAAGCCGGTCTCAAGAGGTAAGAGGCTGAACGTCGTGATCGCCAAGGCACCACAACCGAAACTTAAGACGGTATTTGAACGATTCTCTAGTGCTCCAGCGGGGGGCAAGAACTTCGGTACAAAGGGCAACATCAAATATTGCGGACGAGCTCAGGCGATGACTCCAACAAATGCACGATCGAGCGTATCTCCAAGGCCCTCCATCGACTGGTCTGCGGCGTCTTCCCAAAGAGCCGAAGTCTGCCAGGTGCTTAGAACAGAAAAGTTAAGGCAGAAGCGGCTCAGATATCGAGCCAACAAGAGGGCCAAGGCTTCGGCCAAATGGAATCGTGTGAAGTTCCAAGTGCAGGGTTGCCCGGCGACGACGGCTGAGTCGGACGTAAGAATCGGCAATTCCTTCGAGCCTCTGAAGTGGGTTCAGAAAAATGCCATGACCGCCAGAATCAAGAAGACAGCGGTCCGAACAGTGCCACAAAGAGACGTGTCCCGGCCCCAACAGAAAAAGTATGACACTGTCTCTTCAAGAGTCTATCAAGCACTCTGTGCCGCACGAAAGCAGCGGGGCAAACCCAGAAAAGAAGTGCCAGCACCATTCAAGAACCTGTTTAGGCCAGCCGCCTTTAATCGACTACCAGCTGCCGAAACAAGGGGGTCAAGACAGCGATCCATGAAATTAGCTGCCAATGATAGAAAGATGGCCGGATATATCATCCATACGGTCTATATGGCGGGTGGGCGCCACAGCGACAACCTTCGCAGCAAAAGCAAGGATGGGTCCACCACATCCCAAACCCAATCTAGCCTGAATGTGGTCGCCGCTGCTCAAGAACAGCCGCCCCCGCTGGATGAAGAAAACCCTCTCGATGAGGATGATAGGCATAAAGACCCCTCGGTCCATGCAGAGTCAAGCTCGGACAGTGAGGAAGAGCCGACTTTCCGCCCCAGGACTGCGGAGCAAGAGCTGCTTCAAGAGCTTCGAAAACAGCTCATGAGCAAAGATAAAGAGATGGCCAAGCTCTATTCGAAGATTGACGACTTAACGAACGTGGTGATGCAGCTTACGGCTCAAATTGCTCGAGCGCCTCCCAATCAGGCACAAGCCGCTACTAATAAGCCGGGTGATAACAATCCGAGACAGCCAATGCCTGTTCCTTCGGGTCCAAGACTGGTCGAGCCACATGAAAGCCGGCCACACTCCGCTTCTGGGACGCCTTGGCCCCAGATAGCACTATTCCGCTAACACAGGATCGGATAATGGATTTGGTCACCAGCAAGGTTAAAACATTGGTGGCCGAAGCTGAAGCTCAGAAAGAAATCGGCAGTAGTGGGCGGCCATACCCCGCGCAGTACGATCTGATTGAGTTCCCAAGCGGCTACGTCATTCCTAAGTTCGGAAGATTTGATGGAACGGGGAATGCAAATCAACACGTCGCCCACTTCAAAGCATCGTGCGGAAATACAGGGGGCAATGACGCGCTCCTTCTTCGTCAGTTTGTCAACAGCCTGACCGGTGTCGCTTTCGACTGGTACGCGAGCATACCAGACGGGTCCGTCATTACCTTTGCCCAAATGGAGTCTCTGTTCCGGCAAAGGTTCATGAGCGTCAGTGATAAAATCTCCATTGCCGACCTTGTGAGGACCAAGCCGGGGAAGAATGAAAGCAACACTGACTTTATCGTCCGATGGCATAATCTCACGGTCAAGTGCGAACCGCCGCTGGAGCAGGACCAGTCCGTCAGCCTTCTCATTGGGAACCTCAGCAATTGGATGGTCCCATTCTTGTGTACAGCGGGCCTCAAGACATTTCAGGAGCTAACCAAGAAAGTCCAAATGCTGGAACGCTTGAAGCAAGAGTCCCCGCCGGACTCTCAGAGAGACAAAACTTGGAAAAGCAAGCGGGACGACAGCCGTAGAAGCGGAAGTTCCAGCAGTACCAATGTCTTCAATGCATCCGACAATGAAGAAAAGCGAAGGACGGGTGAATCCAAAACCAACCGGTCTCGAAAGCCATTGCTGGGAGGAGATGGGCCTTCCCTAGAGGAGAAAAAGAATAAGGTTTACTCTTTCAGAAGGGATAAGGTCCGCAAGATATTTAAAGATGCCTTGAACAACGGCCTACAATTGCCGGAGTCGAAAAGACCCCAAGAAGCAAAAATGACCGACAATCCTCTGTATTTCCCGTACCACCGAGTAGTGAGCCATGCGATCGAGGATTGCTATATCTTCAAAGACTGGGTCGAGAAGCAGTACAAGGCTGGAGAGATCGAGCTGTCCAAAAGTGTGTTGGTGAACAATCAAGTTGCAACCACCAACTTTATACAGACAGAAACTGAAACCTTCTGGGAGCAGACCGCCGAACCCGATGCCCTGAGAAATGAAACAAACTCATCGCTGCCTCCGTGGAGTACGCACATATCTAATAAGACGAAGAAGATGATAAAGCTACTTCGGAAAGAACCCAGGACGGAATGGGAAGGGCAGAAGAAGCCTACCAGTCCAGTTGCTAATGCGGCTCCATCAGGCTCAAAATCCAAGAAGCTCAAGAAGAAGAAAAGTGCAGCTCGGCGCGAAGAAGAGTCTGCAGGGAGATCGACCATTCAAAAATATATCGATTCCCTCGAAGAATATGAACAAAAGGAAAGAACATTGATTCAATTGAAGGAGTTCTTCCCTGTACAAGCGGCTGAAATTCTAGAGGAGTTAGAAGAAGACTCCAATGAAGAGATCCCAGTAGTGAACTGCTACGCCATCCATCTTCGCAGTGACTCCGAGGATGAGCTCTGTTTTCCTGAAGAGGATGAGGAGCTCACCACAAAGGCCAATCAAATCCAGCTCAGAAGCGGCAGGGCTCTACCGCAAAATCAGGACAACGCCCCAAAAGGGAAGGAAAAACAAGTCGCTAATGAAGAAGATGGCAGAGAACCGGCTGATGAAAACATAAGTCCTTCCTCGGTGGACTATAATGTCTTGGCACATCTCCGGAAGCTTCCGTCTCTCCTGAGCATCTACGATGCCTTGGTCCTATCTAAGGAGCTTAGAGATATTCTCATTTACGCTCTACAAAACCCTGAGCGGTATCAGTCACATTTAAGATGAAAGAAGCCCAACACGCTTTGAATGCCGCCACAGTCATATTTAAGGATGAAGACTTCCTACTGGGAACGGCTGAGCATAATCGGCCGCTTTACGTGACCGGGTACAGCGACGGAGATCGAATTAATCGCATATTGATTGATCCGGGGTCCTCAGTGAACATCATGAACTTGCAAACTCTGAAGAGTTTGTCAATGGACGTCCGACACCTGTCAAGGGAAAGGATTGTCATTCAAGGCTTCAACCAAAATTTCCAGCAAGTTCTGGGGTCTATAACTTTGCCAATCAAATTCGGGGATCTGCAAACTGAAGCTAAGATATACGTGATCGACGCCGACACGTCTTATAAGATTCTCTTGGGGCGGCCGCGGCTCCACGATTACGGCATCATTCCGTCAACTCTCCATCAATGCATGAAGTATACTAAAAATGGAGAAGAAAGACGCATTGACGGAGACATCCAGCCGTTCGGTGTGCATGAAGTCCGATATGAAGATTCTCGGTACTTTATGAACCACCAAAATGCTAAGCCACAACTGACTGAGGATAGACCGGCCCCAAGACTCAAAAGAAAATCTGCGCCGGCTGTCACTTTTAAAAGCAAGAATTCCCAAGTGCGCCCGCATTTCGGCAGTGACGCTGATGAGTCCGACGATGGAAGCCCGTCCTTCCGTAAAACTCGCCCTCATTTCGGCAGCGATACGGACGAATCTGTTACTGAAGGCCCATCTAGCAGCAAAGTCCGCCCTCATCTTGGCAGTGACACTGAAGAGTCAGAAGAAGAGGACCTGCCGTGCAACAGCTGTGCAGATTGGCCCCCCATGCAGCAAGCGAAACTACGAGAGACCTTCGAAGTCGCAGAAGGGTCCCTGGCCATCACAAGGGTGCCGGATGGATGTTCAAAGAGCTCGACGTATTGTCAGTCTCTACCGTGGAACAGCTGAAAACTTTCTACGTGCCCGGGAGGAAAAATGGACAGAAGGGCATCCTGTTTTACAGGTCAAACCCCGTTGTACACCCGGACGATCTTTCTGTCGCGTGCCTTCCCTATGAGAGAGGCATAAGAGCCGTCCTCAATCCCAGATACTATGCGCCCGAGATGCGGGAATACTTTAAGAAGTGCGGATGCCGGTTATATCAAACGCAGTCCGAAGAAAAGTTTTACGAAGGGCTATGGTATCCGCCCCAGGTCAGAGCACTCATCGATGGACGAATTCCAGATAAACGGGGCATAGGCTACATTCAACCTGATTCCAAAGCGTGCTACATGATCCGTGTTGGTGAGGCCAGCGAAAGATCAAATGATGATGACGAGATAGCCGAGCCAGAAGAAGCTCCTCAAGAGCTCGAAGATGGCGGACAAGCAACCTTTGACGAGCTAACCGAGATTGACTTAGGAACGCCCGATAATCCAAGGCCGACCTACATCAGCTCGCTCTTGTCATAGGAAATGAAAGCGCAGATAATTGCCCTGTTGCATGAGTTCGTCGACTGCTTCGCGTGGACATACAAAGAAATGCCTGGCCTTTCCCCTGAAGTGGCCGTACATAAGTTGGCTATATCTCCTGATGCTAAGCCAGTCAAACAAGCTCCTCGAAGAATGAGAAGGGAACAAGAAGAAAAGTTCATCGAGGAAACTAAGAAGCTCATCGATGCCGGCTTCATCAGGGAAGAGAAATATGCGGACTGGATCGCATGCGTAGTCCCAGTGAAGAAGAAAAATGGGCAGATCCGAGCTTGTGTCGATTTCAGGGACCTCAATAAGGCATGTCCTAAAGACGACTTCCCGCTACTGGTCATGGAAATGATGGTCGATGACACCTCAAATTACGAGCTGTTCACCTTTATGGACGGCTCATCTGGATACAATCAGATCAAGATGTCGCCTGAGGATGAGAAGCACACAGCATTTCGAACCCCGATCGGAATATATTTCTACAAGGTGATGCCGTTCGGATTGAAGAACGCAGGTGCTACATATCAAAGGACAATGACCAATATCTTCGATGACCTAATTCATAAAGTCATCGAATGTTATGTTGATGATCTGGTCGTTAAGACTAAAACCAAGGCCGATCATATCCAGGATCTTAGGACCGTTCTCACCAGACTGAGGGAATTTGACCTGAAGATGAATCCTTTGAAATGCGCTTTTGGCGTGTCATCGGGAAAATTCCTGGGCTTCATAGTCCGACATCGAGGGATTGAAGTTGACCCATCAAAGATAAAGGCCATCATGGAGATGCCCCCTCCGAAGAGTCTGACGCAGCTAAGATCTTTTCAAGGCAAGCTTGCTTATATACGGAGGTTTATCTCAAATTTATCGGGGAGATGTAGGCCCTTCTCAAAGCTCATGAAGAAAGGAGCTCCTTTTATCTGGTATGCCGAATGTCAAGCAGCGTTCGAAAGCATCAAACAATACTTGTTGCACCCTCCGGTGCTGGCCGCTCCCATTCCAAATAAACCGTTGATTCTCTACACTGCCGCGCTAGATGAGTCACTCGGTGCGCTCCTCGCCCAGAATAACGAGGAGGGAAAGGAAAATGCCCTATACTACCTCAGTCGAACTCTAGTCGGGGTGGAACACAACTATTCCCCAATCGAAAAGCAATGCCTGGCTCTGATATTTGCTGTGAAGAAGCTGAGGCACTATCTGCTGGCTCATCGGGTTATGCTGATCTCTAAGGTCGACCCGCTCAAACACTTGATGACCAAAGCAAGCCTAGCCGGCAGGATGGCAAGATGGGCTGTCATGCTACTTGAGTTTGACATAGTTTATACTCCTCAGAAAGCAGTAAAAGGGTAAGCTCTTGCAGACTTTCTCGCTGCTCATCCCATACCAGAGGGGTCGCCGCTAAATTGTGAGTTACCCGACGAACAAGTGCTGCACCTCGAGGAAGATGGGCCATGTTGGGAGCTCTACTTCGATGGAACCTCATCAATAAGGAGCTCCGGCAGATCAAGCATCCCGGAGGTAAAAGCGGGGATAGGGTTGGTGTTCATCACGCCATCAATGGGAACCCTACGGTGTTCTTTCGCTCTCACCGAGCCTCGAACGAACAACGAAGCTGAGTATGAAGCTCTGATAGCTGGTTTGGAGCTCGCCATAGAAATGGAAATCCTTCGGCTACGGGTTTACGGTGATTCCCAGCTTGTCGTCAACCAAGTAAGCGGCAATTATAAGATATACAAACCTGAATTAGCTCGGTACAGAGGCCGAGTGGTGGAACTCATGAAACGGTTCACTCATATTGAACTAATGAGAGTCCCTAGAGCGTTGAATGGAAAGGCTGACGTACTCGCTCGCTTAGCCAAGGAGCTGGCTGATCCTGACATGGATGAAATTCTGATCACAGTCAGGAGCCGACAAATTCTACCCCCAGTCTCTCTACGAGAAGAGGAAAGCGTGGAACAGAAGAGCAGTCCTGCCGAAGAAGCTTCGATCATCCAAGACGAGCCCGATTGGAGAGAACCCTTCATAGAGTACCTCCGATACGACAAGCTGCCCGAAGAAAAATCTGCGAGGATTCAGCTGAAGAAAAGAGCTCTCCGATACGTGTTTGTAAATGATACGTTATACCGCAGGTCATATGACCAACTCTGGCTCAGGTGTTTGTCATTGGCCGAAGCCCAAAAGGTCATGAAAGATGTTCACTCGGGCGTTTGCGGTGCTCACCAATCTGGCCCCAAGATGCCACTTCAAATCAAACGGCTTGGGTATTACTGGCCCACCAAGATACGGGATTGCGGAGAGCATGCAAAGAAATGTCAGATTTGCCAAATCCATGATGATTTCATTCATAAGCATCCCAATCCGTTGCATCCTACGGTGGCATCATGGCCCTTCGAAGTCTGGGGCACCGACATCGTTGGCCCAATTGATCCTCCGTCATCCAAAGGCCACCGGTTCATACTGGCCGCAACTGATTACTTCTCCAGATGGGCTGAAGCTGTCCCGCTAAAAGAATTCAAGACAAAAGATATTCTGACATTCTTCCAGCATAATATTCTATACCGCTTCGGTACACTAAGAAGAATCATTTCTGACAACGGGCCTTCTTTCAAGAGCTTCAATGTCTCAAGGTTCGCTACTCAGCACAAGATAGACTAGAGATATTCCTCCATCTATAATCCAAGAGCCAATGGGCTCGCCGAAGCCTTCAATAAGACTCTATGCAAGCTCCTGAGGAAAAATGCTTCATCCAACAAGAGAGACTGGAATCTCAAGCTTCATGAGGCGTTGTGGGCATATCGTACCATGCACCGTACTCCAACTCAGTACACTCCATACTCATTGCTCTTCGGAGTGGAGGCGGTCCTCCCCCTCGAAGTCGAAGTTCCAAGCTTAAGAATGGCCGTTCAGCATGAGTTAACGGAGGAGGAAAACGTGCTCTTTCAACTTGAAGAACTCGATGCCCTCGAAGAAAAGAGGCTCGCGGTGCAGCAAAGTCTGGAGCTATACCGAGCCCAAATGTCACGGGCCTATGACAAGATAACCCGTCTCCGCGCTTTCAAGAAAGGTGAATTGGTGTTGGTCCTCAAAAGACCGATCATCCCCAATCGACATGCCAAGGGAAAATTCGAGCCAAACTGGGAAGGACCATACGTCATCGAGAAAGTGTTTGACGGAGGATCCTACCAACTAATAAGTGCCGAGGGAGAAAGGCCCATGCCACCCATCAATGGCCGATATTTCAAGAAATACTACACGTGAATGCTCCAAGTCGCAGGCGAATTGAGCACATCAGCCCTACGGTCTGGATCATACATCCTGCAAAACCGTATACAATCCACGGGCGTAAATGACCCCTATCTCTCCCAAATCCTGCCGGTAAGACTACTTTTAAAGTCCCACCAGCGGCAAAAAAAAAGAAAAAAAAAGGAAAAAAAATAAATTAAACGGTATGTCCACAAGCAAAACGGGCATGGATGAAAACCCGAAAGGGCTCCGTGAGTAAAAACAGCAGGACTACCGGCGAGTCTGTGAAAACCCGAAAGGGCGCAAACTCGTGAAAAGAGATGAAATACACTCGCAAAGTCCTCTCGACCTTGTGAGGAGAAAACCCCTGCGTGAGATCCTTACGACTCACAAAGGAGCGACACACTTAGGAATCCTCATGATTCCTAAGGAGAAAATACACCTGCGGGATCCTTACGACTCGTAGGGAGAAAATGCTTTTATGGGACCCTCACGGCCCATAAAATTGAAAAGCCTTAGGTGATAGGGACCCAAACCTGTCTCCTAATCCATCGTTCCCCAACGGGCAACGGCAAATGATGAGTCGCTCCTGGCATTTCGCTTCAGTGTTAGCGGTGCTGATGCCGACCAAAAACCCAAATCCCAAGTCCTCCCAAGGAAAATGATGAGTTGCTCCTGGCATTATTCCAGTGCAGCAATGCTGATGCCAAACAAGATCCAAATTCCAAGTCCCCAAACGGAGAATGATGAGTCGCTCCTGGTACCACATCCCAGTGCAACGATGCAGACGCCAACCAAAATAAAATTTCTCAAAATTCTCCCGGCCCTACGGTAGGTTCCCAAGTTGACCATCGTATACAATCCACGGGCTCAAATAATTCTCATCATACCCATGCCCCACCGTAATCACCAGTTACACGGCTGGTCTCCGCTTTGGGAATGATGCTCCATTGATAAGACCCACTCATGTGTCCTCACGATATATGAGGAGAACAGACCTTTGTAGGATCCTTACGACTCATAAAGGAAAAGTACACTTAGGAGTCCTCACGACTCCTAAGGAGAAAATACACCTGCGGGATCCTTACGACTCGTAGGGAGAAAATGCTTTTATGGGACCCTCACGGCCCATAAAATTGAAAATCCTTAGGCGATAGGGATCTAAACTTGTCTCCTAAGCCATCGCTCATCAATCCCCAAATGGCGAATGATGAGTCGCTCCTGGTACCATACTCCAGTGCAGTGATGCAGACGCCAACCAAATTCCAAATCCCATACCCCAACGGCGAATGATGAGTCACTCCTGGTACCATATTCCAGTGCAGCGATGCAGACGCCGACAAAGTCCCGAAATTTTTCCGGCCCTACGGTCTGGATCATACATCCTACAAAACCGTATATAATCCACGGGCATAAAACAATCCCAACCTCTCCCAAGTCCTACCGGTGAGACCACATTCAAAGTCCCACCAAAAAAAAACAAAAAACAAAAAAAATATTTCCCAAATCCTCCCGGGGCAAATGATGAGTTGCTCCTGGCATTATTCCAGTGTAGCAATGCAGATGCCAAACAAAAACCAAAATCCCAAAATCCTCTCAATGACAGATGATGATTCGCTCCTGGTACCATATTCTAGTATAGCGATGCTGATGTCAACCCAAATCAAAATCAACAAGTCAACCTCCACTCCGACACCGCAGAAAGCGGAGCAAGTCAGAATCCAATCTCGACACCGCAAGAAGCGGAGCAAGTCAAGTCTATCCCTGACACTGCAGGAAGCAGAGCAAGTCAAATCAAGCACCGACCGTCCAAGTCGCAAAAAGGGCAGAACCGACCGTCTACGTCGCTAAAAGGGCAGCACCGACCGTCCACATCGCTAAAAGGGCAGAACCGACCGTCCACGTCGCTAAAATGGCAGCACCGACCGTCCAAGTCGCAAAAAGGGCAGGACCGACCGTCCACATCGCTAAAAGGGCAGCACTGACCGTCCACGTCGCTAAAAGGGCAGAACTGACTGTCCACGTCGCAAAAAGGGCAGCACCGACCTTCCAAGTCGCTAAAAGGGCAGAATCGACCGTCTACGTCGCTAAAAGGGTAGCAACGACAGTCCAAGTCGCAAAAAGGGCAGAATCGACCGTCCATGTCGGTAAAATGGCAGCATCGACCGTCCACGTCGCTAAAATTGCAGCACCGACCGTCCAAGTCGCAAAACGGGTAGCATCGACCGTCCACATCGTAAAAAGGGCAGCACCGACAGTCCAAGTCGCAAAAAGGGCAGCATCGACCGTCCAAGTCGCTAAAAGGGCAGCATTGACCGTCCATGTCGTAAAAAGGGCAGTTTGTTGGGACAGGGAAACGTCTATCACGGACACTCCGTCTCGGAGACATGTCAAGCAATGACCGTCCAAGTCGTAAAAAGGCAGTGCCAGCTTCCTAAAAAGCGGGAACCAAATCAGGTCGCCTCCAAGTAAAAGAAAATCCATCAATTTCATGCACACGACCCACATATGTGGTGTGCATTTATTGATGGGGGGCAATTTGTTGGGGTAAAAATTTACACCCCGGTTGACCAAGTCAAAATTAATGTCAACCCCAAGCCAAGTGGGCCCAAGCCCAGATCCAGTGGGCCCATGCCCGGGTCGAGCCCGAACATGAAGCGGGCGGCCTCCCCCCATGCCAAGATAAAATTTTTGTAATAAATAATTTTGTTGTATCTTTTTTATTTTTTTTTATGGATAAATGTAAGAAAATAGGCATAAAGCCAAATTTTTGTAAAGCCCATGGCTTATGTGCAAAAAGAAATGGCACATGAGCCATGGGATAGGCAAAATGCCATTCTGAGAAGCCCAAGGGGCTATGTGTAAAGTGTATGGCCTATAAAGGCAAAGATAATGAAAATATCTCACAACTTTTCTCTCTCTCTCAAAATTTTTCAGATCTGAGATCTTTTCTCCTTCTTCAAGGTTCCAAAACCTTCTTTTTTCTCTTGAATTAAATCAAGAGATTTACTCTTCTTTTTATAAAACAAATTAGTTTTTCACCTCAAAACCTACAAAGGGAACTCAGATCTTCCATTAGATCTCAAAAGGAAGAGATTTTTAAAAATCCCATATCTCTTGATCATCAAGATCCAGCTAACAGATGAGGAAGAAGAAGAACATATTTCACTAAACCCAAAAAAAAAACAAAAAAAACACACTCAGGAGTCCAACTCCTCTCTGATTTCTCTTCCGAGAAATTTTTTTCGGCTAAAAGCCTCTTTTTCTCGTCGGCGCTCAAGCGCAGAGCGCCCGTATGCCGATACGTGGCGCGCTTGCGCTCCAGCGCTCAGCGCTCAGCGCTCGAGCGCAAAGCGCCCACGTGCCGACACATGGCGAGCATGCGCTCAAGCGCAGGCGCTCGAGCGCAAGTCGCCCCCGTGCCGACACGTGGCGCGCTTGTGCTCAAGCGCAGGCGCTCGAGCGCAAGTCGCCCCGGTGTCGACACGTGGCGCGCGTGTGCTCCAGCGCAGGCGCTCGAGCGCAAGTCGCCCCCGTGCCGACACGTGGCGCGCCTGCGCTCCAGCGTAAGCGCTCGAGCGCAAGTCGCCCCCGTGCCGACACGTGGCGCGCCTGCACTCAAGCGCAAGTCGCTCCCGTGCCGACACATGGCGCACTTGCGCTCAAGCGCAGAGCGCCCACGTACCGACACGTAGCACTCTAGCGCCTGAGCGCACAACACCTAGGCGCACAGCGCCCAAGATGCTGCCCCACGCATCCTTTGGATGTCTTTTCCCCTTTTTATATATATACATGTATATCTATACATATGTATACATATGTACATACACACATACTCCACGACATTGTACACTCTGCGTGGCTCCCGATATATTTAAAACCCCCCTCCAAAACAAAACACACGTACACTGCACATTGAGTTCGCATGACTAGTTTAACCCGTTAATCGGAGGTTCCCTCGCCCCAAAGGCGGGGGGTAATTAACGACAGCTTAGTCCGCTGCTGCCGGAGATTCGGATCCCCATAATCATTAAACCCCGGCCTACCCTAGGCAGGGGGAATCTGTAGTACGCCTGACAAGCGCGCGCGTATTCCCATCTCAATGGGGTGACGAAAAACACCTTACAGGGCCATCCGTAGGGGATGAGGCCCGGGCTTTGCACACTAAACCCTTGGCCTACTACCCCCACTACCCCTGTTCTGTTTGATTTCTCTGCAATTATCTAGAGAACTTAAATTCACCCTTTAATCCAATTTTTTAATACATTTTAATTCTTTCTTCAATTGCAAAACCTTAATTTTACACTATAAATACAACCCCATACCCTAGCCCTTCTTCATTCTGAAATCCATTGCCAAAATTCTCAAAAAAATTCTAAGTCTAAGAAAAGTACAAGTGGAGTTAGCCCTAGGTCAAATTCCGGCGAGAATTCGAGACGTTTCCAGCGACCCTGCGACTCCACGAAGGCTACCCCTCATCCTCTACCTTCCATCTCTCCTTTTAACTTGTAAATCCCATCTTCCCTCTTCTCTTTCTATCATATAATTCTTCTTTTCAAAACTTATCGGTAAGTGGAGTTATACCGACATTCGATATTATAATCGTTAAAACTATAATTTCTTCTTAAGAATCACTTGTACTCATGTATATATCTTACTTATAATCATTTAACTAATCTTTAGAAACCAATTTCACTCTAAAACTCCATGTTAAATAACTTTAATTAAGCTTTTACATTTAAATACCATGAAGTTTACATATGACATTTTTAATTTTTTTGCTTAATATTACCTTTAGAAAACCTCACGAGCTAATGTCCTACCTTTCACATACACACATCTTGACATAGCACGATTCTCTTGAACAATATTTTTATGACAAAATACGACTTTTCATCAAAATACCTTAAACTATTAAAAACCCGGATTTTTTTAAAATCGTGTTACTTAATTCTTTGTGATTATGCCCCTACAACCTATTTTGGGAAACCCGGTTTGGATGGTGTGGATTATCGCACATCCTCGGGACTAGTAGGGTGAGATGTAGACCTCCTCACGGAGCATATGATCTCGATAGAATTTTAATACAATTTTAAAGAAAAACGAGGATTTCTATTTAATTATAAAAATTTATTTTTAATAATTATATAAATATTATCAAACTATATATTTTTAATATATAATAAAATTCTATGTTTTCCAGAAAATAAACGAATTACAAGTTTCATGAAAATACCATCAAAAATCAATATAAGTCAAACTTTACACTAAAATATCTTGAACTATTCAATTTTCACTAATATTCTTCATTCTTTAAAATTTTACATCCATGAAAACCCTATATAACATAAATAAATACTTGAGGTTTATTTTGAAAGTATACTAAAAATATTTTTCATAAAATCCCCTCAAGTTATATTAAATTACAATAATGATCCTAATAAATATAGGTTTAAGCGGGACCAATTCTCTTGATCTTTAGGGAGCCGGAGAAAATGGGTGCTTGCCTATTTAAAGTAGAAAACTAAAACGGGGTTATCAATGGTAATTGTCTTGGAAAAAGACACAAATCTTGCCGTCCATGTGCAGCAATTACCGATAACACCAAAATCTAATTCAGGATTCAAATCTGTTTAATTGTCTGACTCAATCCGATTCTCAGTCTAATCTGAATACAATCCAAACATGAATTCAATCATAACTCCAATTCAACATGAATCCAATATACCAAATATGAACACTTGAACTTGAACATGAATACCAAAACAGTATCAACATGACTTGACTTGACCGAACCATAGCTATATCTTGAACTTGACTACATGACTACCATTTACATTCCGAATCTGTTTACATGAACAACTTATACCATGGTCTCGGCGAGTCTGATAACTACAAATCAATACAATCAATACAATATACGTTATGGGGTTTAACGGGGTAGATTGGTATAGAAGGTATTAAAAGTGGCATGATGATGGTCACTAAAAGACGTAGATTAACATCCATTGCTGTTGTCCCGTGGATATTGACGGGGCCTTATACTACGGGTTACCATAGTCCACGGGAAAAGTTGGACTCCTCTCGTATATACTGATACCTTCTGTACCAAACTACAAACAACCACGTTAGTATAACAAACATAAACCTGTAAAATTTACCAGTTATATTCTCTTTACTTATTCTAATCTATTCTATCTTTTGGTACTTACCGAGCGCTAGTTTGCTGACAGCATTCCTGTCTCTTCTTTCTTTGGAATGTTCGTCAGGAGGACCCGACTGTCAGGAGACTGAGCCCAGCCAGGACAATTTGGAGTAGTTCACAGAGGAACTAGACTTCTAGGCTTTTACTTGTATTTATTTTCTTTTCAGTTCATATGCCACTGTTTAGGCATCACTTTCTATTATTGTACTTTTCTTTTTAGTTGTATGTAAAGAATGATTATCAATAAAAAGTTGTAGTTTTATTACATCTCTTGTCATTCTTGTGCTTTACATTTATATTGCTTATTTACGCTTAACGTGTTTACTTCTTAGTAAATATGCCGCGGCCCGCCACGTTTCCTTCCCCATACACTGGGAAGCGAGGCGTGATAGATTCTCACATGGGTTTGACTGATGCCGGCTCACCACGCTAAGCGCGTAAGCTACATCTGGTCTGGTACACAACATCGCATATTAAATCAACACTTGATTCAACAATCCGGTTATATCACATATAATCTAACCGATATCACATATTGTGAGATTAGAATACGGTATCATATACATGTATTTAATGAAGGTCCCGCACATATCACCATATGTGCCCTACTTCGTTTCGCTTGAGATAGAAAACCTCTGTGTAGGACTCTAAAGACTCGTCAATACGCCAGCAGTAGGTAATGATCATATCAGTCACCCATAAGCCGTCAGCGGTACTAGCTGGACGTAGCGACTACCCAGGTATTGAGCAAATAGAAGATCAACAAGCAAGCCTATCCAAACTCCCGCAAAGCCTATAAGCAACACTTACCGTACAGTCCGGTCTCTTCATCTGATATGTCGCATATCAAGTCTAGGAGTGGAATTGTCAGACCCCAGTAACTTGATAAGTCATGCCGATGTATGGCCTATAACCGTTTGAGAAACTACTGATAACACTTAGCAGGAAATCTCATCAGCCCTGGCCAGGGACATGCTGTTATAGCCAATCGAGCATAGCGCAACATCAACTCCCAATACCGGGAGAGACGAAACCCATCCTATCACTCATTGCCTCCATTTGACTCAGGAATGTACCCAAAATCTACCTGTTTGCATGACTCCTTTGAGCCATGGTAGGGAGGAAATCAAAGCACAGTGGGAGCCACACAAGAATCTATGACGATCTCGGGTCTACAGACTAACCTGTACAAGTGTCACCAGAGAACTGCTATCTGACGATAGGTGATTGTCACGCTTTTGGCGTGTCGTTTTTAAGTTCTAAAGTTAACCGCAATCAAGACAGTGTCACGTGTAGCTAGCCGTGATGAGTACGGGCCGTCCGCAGAGAGACGACGCGTTTTACGTTCTTGTTATCACGAGTTAAGCAAGGGTCGGAAGCGTTTCGATTCTGACCTAAGTGTTGTATATGCAAGTATAAGTTTGTTAGGAATAGATAGGTTAGTGTAAATTATGTTAGTTATATGTATGCCCTAGAGGCCATTACTGTACATACGATGTATATTGTAGTGGATACCAGGACATATATAGGGAGGACTTTCTTGCTCGACATGATAGTATGCTATCTGGTTGTACTTTATCTAAACATGTACTCTGATTGTCTCTATATTACATGTTGATAAAGCCCTTAGGATATGTACTCGACTACTGGGACTATGATGAGATCATACTAGTGGGGCCACGGTAGTCGACGAGTACATCCTATAATTGTTCCTAGTCGTGGGTGTATCGAGACAGGGCATCGATACACCAGAGTAGACTAGCGTATACGCATCTTGACCCATATGATGGGCGATGGATGATCCTATGTCCATCGGTGTTTGACATCAAGGATGGTGTACGGGTGCTCAGTGGAGACTGGGTACACTGGACGGACTCGCCGAGAACTTCCAGATGGTATTATACCATACGTCAGATGGCAGTTCTCCGGTGACACTGGTACAGAGTAGTCTGTTGACCCGAGATCGTCATAGAGTCTTGTGTGGTTCCCACTGTGCTTTGATTTCCATCATACCACGTCCAAGAAGGCGTGCAAAAAGGTGGCTTTTGGGTACAGTCCCGAATCACATGGAGGCAATGAGCGATAGGAGGGGATTCGTCTCTCCCGGTATAGGGAGTTGATGTTGTGCTGTGTTCGATTGGCTATAACCGGAAATCCCTGGCGAGGGTTGCTGAGATTTACTGGTAAGTGTTATCAGTAGTTTCTCGAACTGTTATAGACCTCATATCGACACGACTTATCGAGCTACTGGGGTCTGACGTTTACCACCCCTAGGTGAGATATGCGACATATCAGACGACGAGACCGGACTGTACGGGAGTGTTACTGTTTGGATCCACAGGAGAATGTACAGGCTTGCTTGTTGATCTTCTGAGCGCTCAATACCTGGGTAGCTGTTACGTTTAGCTGACCGCTTGCAGCTTGTGGGTGATTGATATGATCATCACCTACTGCCGGCGTATTGACGATTCTTTAGAGTCCTACACAGAGGTTTCTTGACTCAGGCAAAACGGAGTAGGGGTACATATGTGATATGTGCGGGACCGAGGATAATGCGATATGTGATACCGTATTCTATTCTCGCGATATTTGATATCAGCCGGGTCGTCGGATCAAGTGTTGATTCGATGAATCGGTACGGATAAATATTAGTCGGTTATATGCGATATAGCCGGATTGTCGGATCAAGTGTTGATTCGATAATTTAATGTATAATAATATATATGATATATTAAATTACATTAACTAATATTTGCTCACTAAAAGATTCTTTTTCTCACTCGGGTAATACATTGATATATATGCGATATATGTTAATTGTATTATTTTATTTTGTTGCAATAAATATTGTATATGTGATATATAATATTGTAACATGATATGATAAATAATGCAACTTATTTAGTGGAGTTTAAACATGATTAGGGTTTGGATTAGGGTTAAACTTTCTAAATGCTTCTAAAAGGTTTTCATTTTGTTTTGTGAAAGATATTTTCAAGTGAGTCATGCTTTAACCAAACCCAAACCCTAACCCTAGTTAATTCTCTACAAGTGTTAGCTTGACCATGGTTGCATTATCTATCATATTATTTCATTTCCTATTCATCACAAAAGAATTCAACATTATTGTTCATCTTCTTCCTCCATTCTTTCATGGAAAAACCTTTCTTGATTTTTCCAAGTGATGAATTATAGTGAGAAAAAGATAAATAAATAGAACAAAATTCCTACTTCATCATCCTCATCTTCCCTTGCCATTTAGATGAGGGTGTTCACATCATTTCATGAGTGTTAGCTTGTGTTAAAGAAACTTCAAGGTAGATCATCTTAGTATCGAAGATTGGAAGCAAAGGTTGCGTCTTTCTCTTCGTGGAACCTCTCGAGAGTCCGGATCCCGATGATCGCAGCGAAGGGACCACAACACGGAGCATATGAAGTGAAGGACCGGATCTACAAAGGTTGTAATCCCTCTCACTTAGTGTTAAAGTGTTTAGCATGTTGTTTTCGCCTAATCTCTAGTTTAAAGTTCCGTATTCGGGTTGTTCGGCACGGCTGAATTTTAAATCGGGCATGTTTGATGTCTCGTAGACCCTTGTGCGCGTGCCTAGCAACCCTACAGTGGTATCAGAGCCAAGCTAGAGCTTTAGGCGAAGTCTAGACGGAATTTGAAGTCCGATCGAACCAAAAAGATAACCCGAAACATGCTCTCTGGACTTTTTCTAAAAAGTGGGATTTTTCCAAATTAAAAATGCGTAAAAAATTCAGCAGGGAATTCTAAGAATTACGGCGCAAAATTTTTTCTATGAACAGTAAGAATCGCGGCGGAACCGCGGCAGAAGCATGCCTTCTGCGGCGGTTCCGCGGCGCAAAGGTGACGTCATCAATTCTTTTTTGCACAGTAACTCTTATTTAATTATGCTGGATTTTCTGGGAATTTTTAATATTTATTCAAGAGTTGAACTTTCTGGGGTTGTTTTGGGGATTCGAAGTTTCGATCGGAGTATCAGATTTTGTCTATGTGGTTTTCCGGATAACTTTTAGAAACTGTTAAAAAGTTCGAACGGATATCAATAACTCAATTTTTCCCCTGTCGGAAAATTTTTCAAAAGTTGGATTTTTTCTCGTGTTTAAGAATGTTCTAAGTCGTGCAAGTAACTCGGTGGACCCTCTAGAAGACAACAAACCTTAACTCGATTATGTGACCGTCTTGAACTGCCTTTTGAACCTTAGGGTTTGGGGCAGTACGGCGTGCCACATGTGAGGCGTTGGCTTGACCCTTCTATGGCTGGACCATTGGTACTGTGGCATGTGATGAACGTTTTTAAACTGATTTCAAGTGTTGAGATATATTGGGGAAATCTTGGGTGCTTGATGATTCGATCGGAAAGTTTAACTTTTTCTATTTATCTGGAATGTGATACAATAATTGGAATCCACAAATAGTTATGAGATAACTGATTTGAATATTATAAACATAGTAGTTTAGTCTCAGATGATCGGTTGCCACAGAATTTTGATGTGATCAAAAGTCCGTCGCAATCACGTAGCGTACGCGGATACTCGCCGGATAAACTTAATAGACAGCTTCACTCCATAGCCCCGACCAAGTGACTGTAGGAGAACCCCGTCGCCGAAAGCATCCGTTCGGGTGCTCCCGGTAGCGGTGTTCCGCCTTGGTGCACTTTGTCGACGGTATCGGGGGTGCGGCCGTCTACTAAAGTTTGCGACGAGCATTCGATCAGGACGTCGGGAATCTTGTTGAATTGGCCGACTTGGTATTGAAAAGAGTTTTCGATAAATGAGACTAAAATGCGGGGTTTATAATTGTTAGGCATGCGATGTCTAAGGAATTCATTTGGTTAGGCATGCGATGTCTAAAGAGGTTGCGGATTCCAACTGTTGTAGTTTTACACTTTCTTTTCTGTGACCGTAAGCGTAGTATGTGGTGTATCGCCGGCTTCGTTGCTATACATCAACGACAATCGGGATACGCATACTTGCTTACGTTGATGATATGAGATATTATGTGTTGCTGTGATATGTTATATTGGATCGTCGCGTTTGAATAGCCGGGGGTTTTATGTGAGATGAGAGTTTTTTCTTTTTCATTCATGTAAAATTCATTTGTATGTAATACTCTTTTATTGGGGCACTTCCAGGTAGCGGAAGATGTCACCGTTGTATATTATTTACTTTTCCGCATTAGGTAGACCCAAGGCGGGGAGCACAAGTAACCGGGTTCTAGGGTCCAGTGGGAGACCATCTCGAGGAGTCGAGACCGGGTCTCCTAACCCTAGAATTGGCAGTGTTACTTGCCGCTCTCGTAGGGGTATAGGGATGTGGGTTTGGCTATTCATCGCGACCGTGGAATCCGTGTTTTATACTGGCTCGTATTGAAAACACGGACGTCCTAGTATATCCAATATTTCATATATGTTCTTCTGCTGCAATGTTCTGTGATGAGATCATATTACTGCCTGAGACGAATGTTTTATATATTATATATATGAGATATATGTTATATTGCAGATTTCGTTTCAAAAGAGATGCTTGTGAAGCATAATTAAAATGGGACTTCATTAATGAGATTAATGAAATAAAAGAAACCTAAAGATGTTGTAGAAACTTGTTTAATAAAAACTGGTAGCTACAGTTCTTGCTTTGCATAGCGGTGTTCCTTGTAGAACATCCAGCACCTTATTCGATAAGGAAAGGACCGAGATCCCTTCACCGGGAGTGACTCCTTTAGCAATAACTGGCAGATGCTACAAATTCGGTTTGTCTTTTGATTGCTTCTATAGTTCTTGCTTTGCACAGCGGTATATATGATATATCCTGCACCTTATTCGATGAGGAAAGGGCCGACGATCCCTTCACCGGGAGTGACCCCTTTAGCAAAACTAGAAAAGCCTAAAAAACACTCCATTTAAAATCACTCGATTCTACAACGATATCAAGTTCATTATGCAATAGGTTTTCAGAAAAACCTGTCGTAACCCTCCGTCATTTCAGATAAGTTGTATATAGTATTCGTGCTACATTTGTTGGCTTTCGTCAAGGTGTAGTGTGCGGTAGCTATCTGCTGCTTATCTGCTGCATATGATGCGATTGGATTAGGGTAGTCGTGCGGCTTTGTTGGCTTTCGTCAAGGGTCGTGCGGGTAGGTTTATTTCAATCAAGAAATGACGGGTTGGACTTGACTAGTAGCCTATGGTTTGTTGGCTTTCGTCAAGGTCATAGGATGCTAGGGGTAAAATATTATTGAGAATTTCAAGAGTTGAAATTTGCAATGAGATTGCATACCTTCTATGAGATAGTTGGATCCCAATACCCGCTGTGAGTAAGAGTTACTCCTGGGAGAGTTTTACACATTACAATTAGCCGATCAAGTAGGTGTCTAGAAAGGTGTTAACGGGGTTACGCCTCTGGGAAAACGAGGTTTACTTTAATTAGGTTCGTGCGAAAGCACGGGGGACCTCCCTCAAAGTACCGACACTGGCCTGGCTGAAAGATTGGCGAACTTGTAGCGTATAATTAATCCCGGCTAGTCTTTCCTTTTAGGGTTTGAAGGAAGATTTGACTAAAACAGTGGGAGACATCCTGATTAGATATATTAGATAACCAATCTAATCTTGCAAGAGCATACGCTGAGTGTTTTTCTTCTCTCTCTCTCCAGGTAGCGAACATATCACGCCTTAATCAAGATAATAATACAGATATATTGACCGAACCCGCTTGTTATACTGAGCTGGAGAACGTTGGTCCCGCTCCAACTTATAATTGTTATAGGACAGAGCAGGAAATTGGGGAATACCAGATTTCCCGTGCCACCCAAACGAAGAAAGTGCATGTTGATGCATCATCTTCGGGTGTGTTCATTACAGAGAATTGTTTCTCAGTATCCTTTACGTCCTGGGTATGTGATACCGGATCAGGATCCCGTATATGTAATCTGTTACATGGGCTACAGATAGGTAAAGAACTGAGAACGGGTGATAAGTTTCATGAGACAGAAAACGGTGCAAGTGTTGCAGCCAAGTCTGTTGGTCACTGTCACCCTGTATTACCAGAATACATTGATTCTGAACAAATGTTATTAGATACCGAACCTGATATACAAAATCATATCAGTCTCTTTATTAATAAAGAAAGGATATAATTTTGTATTGTTGGATAATGTTTTGAACGTTTCCTATATCAAGAGTTGATCGGTTCAGGCACGTTATCTAAAAGTATTGACGTTCTAAATCAAACTACAGTTCTTAGTATACAAAACACACACAAGAGGAAGAGTTCAGAAATGAACGAATCCTTCTTGAGGTATTGTAGACTAGGTCATATCAATGCGACCCGACTAGCTAAGTTACATTTAGATGCATATTTAAATCAGTTTGAATTTACATCTTATGAAACTTGCCGGTCATGTCACAAAGAAAAGATGACCACAGCTCTGTTTATTGGAAACAGAGAAAGAGTTAGTGAACTCTTGGGATTGATACATGTTGATGTATGAAAGGTCCCCTGTCTACACATGCCAAGATCGGTTCTTTCTACTTCATTACATTCTCTGATAATCTCTCAAGATTCAGACATATGTTTCTGCTGAAACACAGGTCCGAACCTTTTGAGGTATTCACAGAATATAAATTAGAAGTAGAGAACCAAAATACGGGTATAAGTATTATGTCCTTTGATGAGATCAAGGAGGAGAATACTTAAGCACGGAATTCCTGGACTATTCTAAAGGAGAATGAGATTCTCTCTCAGCATTACTCCTCCGTATACACCACAGCACGTCGGTGTATCGGGGTGGAGCCATAGCACCCTATGTGATATGGTGTGCTCTATGATGAGTACTACTGAGTTTCCTATTTCCTTTAGGGAGTTATGCACTTGTGAAGTTGCATACCTATTGAATAGGGTTCAAATCAAATCAGTTGCCTACCACTTCATATATGATATGGAAAGGGAAGAGCCCATATCTTAAGTTTGTTAAGATTTGGGGTTGTCCGGCCTATGTCTAAAAGCAAAATCCGGACAAGCTCGAGGCAAGGTCTATTATGTACAACTGGAAAGGTTCCAGCTATACAAAAACAACTGATGATTTGGTAGAACCAAAGGATTCAATAGTTTCCAACGAACCTCAGCCACTCCGGCGATCTAGTAGGGTTCCTCACCCACCTGAGAGATACTTCGGTTTCTCTATGACAGTGGGAGCGAGGATTGCATCATGAGATGATGACCTAACTAGTTTCGAGCTGGCCATCAGGAGTGCGACTTTGTAAGAATGGCTGGATGCTTATCGATCTGAGATGGAATCCTTATACACCAACAAAGTATGGACTTTGGTTGCTTTATCTGAAGGGTTAAATCCCCATCAGGAGCAAGTATATCTTGAGAAGATTACTTGGTGTACATGGAAAAGTTGAGACTTTCAAAGCTAGACTTGTTAAAGGTTTGCATCATAGACCAGGTATGGATTATGTTGAAACCTTTTCTAAGGAATTATGCTTAAGTCCATCCAGATCCTACTTGCCACGGCTACATACCATGACTACGATATCTGGTGGTTGGGTGTCATGACTGCTTTTCTAAATGATGTTTTAGAAAAGAGCGTCTATAAGTACACAGCCAGAAAGCTTCGTAGATAGTGGGAGCAGCGGAAACGTGTGCAAGTTGTTTTATGTGATAAAACAGGCATCGCGGAGTTGGAACATCTGTTTTGATGTGGTAGTCAAAGAGTTTGACTTCATCAAAATGGTAGATGAACCTTGTATATACAAAAAGGTAGTAGGAAGTATGGTGGTGATCCTCGTAGAGTACATGGATGACATACTCTTGATAGGGAAGGTGTTTCCTATGCTACGCTCGGTCAATCTCCGCTTATCACAAGGATTCTCCATATAGGATCAAAATGATACCTCTTAAATCCTGGGTTTTGGATCTATGAGATAGATCTAATTGGATGTTAGGATACTCACTAGTTGTAGTGAGATGGTATCAATCGATCCTGGGGAGAATCACTGGAAAGGTTCCAGGGTGATAAGGATGACTGAATGTCAGTTGCAGACATTGTCTATACCCTCAGTGGAGGGACGGTATGTTGGAAGAGTTCCAAGCTAGATACCGTGACATACTAGACGATTAAAGGCAAGATACATCGTTACCAACGATGCTACCAAAGAGGCAGTCTGGATATTTATAAGTTCATAAGATGAACTTCGTTCCTACCATTGTGTGACAATGGAGTTGTGGCTTTAGCCAAGGAACTACCGTCCCATCAGAAATCCAGATATAATTCTTAGGCAGTATCACCTGATCATAGAGATGGTTGATCTCCGGGGAGATCGAGGTTAGGAGAGTAGACACAGAGGACAACAGCGCGGATCCACTCACAAAGGCCTTTTTCCCAGTAGAGACTCTTACGGGATGGTTGAGTATGAGATACTACAACCGCAGCTAATTGTTGGGTATGCGATACCATAACAGATGGCCCTAGTGCAAGTGGGAGATTGTTAGTTATATGTATGCCCTAGAGGCCATTACTGTACATACGATGTATATTGTAGTGGATGCTAGGACATATATAGGGAGGACTTTCTTGCTCGACATGATAGTATGCTATCTGGTTGTACTTTATCTAAACATGTACTCTGATTGTCTCTATATTACATGTTGATAAAGCCCTTAGGATATGTACTCGACTACTGGGACTATGATGAGATCATACTAGTGGGGCCACGGTAGTCGACGAGTACATCCTATAATTGTTCCTAGTCGTGGGTGTATCGAGACAGGGCATCGATACACCAGAGTAGACTAGCGTATACGCATCTTGACCCATATGATGGGCGATGGATGATCCCATATCCATCGGTGTTTGACATCAAGGATGGTGTACGGGTGCTCAGTGGAGACTGGGTACACTGGACGGACTCGCCGAGAACTCCCAGATGGTATTATACCATACGTCAGATGGCAGTTCTCCGGTGACACTGGTACAGAGTAGTCTGTTGACCCGAGATCGTCATAGAGTCTTGTGTGGTTCCCACTGTGCTTTGATTTCCATCATACCACGTCCAAGAAGACGTGCAAAAAGGTGGCTTTTGGGTACAGTCCCGAATCACATGGAGGCAATGAGCGATAGGAGGGGATTCGTCTCTCCCGGTATAGGGAGTTGATGTTGTGCTGTGTTCGATTGGCTATAACCGGAAATCCCTGGCCAGGGTTGCTGAGATTTACTGGTAAGTGTTATCAGTAGTTTCTCGAACTGTTATAGACCTCATATCGACACGACTTATCGAGCTACTGGGGTCTGACGTTTACCACCCCTAGGCGAGATATGCGACATATCAGACGACGAGACCGGACTGTACGGGAGTGTTACTGTTTGGATCCACAGGAGAATGTACAGGCTTACTTGTTGATCTTCTGAGCGCTCAATACCTGGGTAGCTGTTACGTTTAGCTGACCGCTTGCAGCTTGTGGGTGATTGATATGATCATCACCTACTGCCGGCGTATTGACGATTCTTTAGAGTCCTACACAGAGGTTTCTTGACTCAGGCAAAACGGAGTAGGGGTACATATGTGATATGTGCGGGACCGAGGATAATGCGATATGTGATACCGTATTCTATTCTCGCGATATTTGATATCAGCCGGGTCGTCGGATCAAGTGTTGATTCGATGAATCGGTACGGATAAATATTAGTCGGTTATATGCGATATAGCCGGATTGTCGGATCAAGTGTTGATTCGATAATTTAATGTATAATAATATATATGATATATTAAATTACATTAACTAATATTTGCTCACTAAAAGATTCTTTTTCTCACTCGGGTAATACATTGATATATATGCGATATATGTTAATTGTATTATTTTATTTTGTTGCAATAAATATTGTATATGTGATATATAATATTGTAACATGATATGATAAATAATGCAACTTATTTAGTGGAGTTTAAACATGATTAGGGTTTGGATTAGGGTTAAACTTTCTAAATGCTTCTAGAAGGTTTTCATTTTGTTTTGTGAAAGATATTTTCAAGTGAGTCATGCTTTAACCAAACCCAAACCCTAACCCTAGTTAATTCTCTACAAGTGTTAGCTTGACCATGGTTGCATTATCTATCATATTATTTCATTTCCTATTCATCACAAAAGAATTCAACATTATTGTTCATCTTCTTCCTTCATTCTTTCATGGAAAACCTTTCTTGATTTTTCCAAGTGATGAATTATAGTGAGAAAAAGATAAATAAATAGAGCAAAATTCCTATTTCATCATCCTCATCTTCCCTTGCCATTTAGATGAGGGTGTTCACATCATTTCATGAGTGTTAGCTTGTGTTAAAGAAACTTCAAGGTAGATCATCTTAGTATCGAAGATCGGAAGCAAAGGTTGCGTCTTTCTCTTCGTGGAACCTCTCGAGAGTCCGGATCCCGATGATCGCAGCGAAGGGACCACAACACGGAGCATATGAAGTGAAGGACCGGATCTACAAAGGTTGTAATCCCTCTCACTTAGTGTTAAAGTGTTTAGCATGTTGTTTTCGCCTAATCTCTAGTTTAAAGTTCCGTATTCGGGTTGTTCGGCACGGCTGAATTTTAAATCGGGCATGTTTGATGCCTCGTAGACCCTTGTGCGCGTGCCTAGCAACCCTACAAGTTAGGGAAGTCCGTACTCAATCCCTTGATCCGAGCTTGACCATTGAAGCTAGATCAATCGGCAACAATGTGGATTAGGGTGCTTAAGCACGGTATTTGCGAAATCCGGCTTATTGACCCTTGTCTGTCCATTCTTGTCTCTTGATTTTCTCCTTCGGCCAAACCGAATGAAACCAGTCACAGTTAGGAATCACCGATACCTTGGTAGGGTAGGGCGACTAATGAAGCGCTTGCGTAAGGTTTGGACGGAGTTCAATTGGTAAATATCGGGCAAAGGAAATGAGCAAATGGAATTCCTAAGTTACAATATCGTTCTTTTTCCTAACAACACCATATTCACAAACCATAAAAACAACAAAAAGAAAGAGCAAATGAAATGATAAAAAGAAAAGAATAGAACAACATTGCAAGTAAGTAAATGGCAAGAAATAAAATTGCAAGTAAGTAAATGGTAAGAAATGAAATGCAAGTAAGTAAAAGAGATAGACAATACTAAGAACCCAAAAATGAAAGCTTTATTAACTTCAAGTGATGATACAAACCTTGAGTTAAATAACCAAAACTTAAGCTTACAAGCTCAATGAAGAGGTTGCAAGATCAAGAGAAGGCCAAGAACTCAAGGTGAACTAGCTATGTACACGCTAAAACAAAATGGAAATGAGAAACAAAGAGTGTATCCAAGTATATGAAGTGTGAAGTCCCTTTTTCCCTTGCTCACTGATCTGTATTTATAGGCCCAAAATAAGATTAAACAAGCAATAAAAATAAGATGATGTGACAGCAAGGGATGGACAGAAGAAAAATGGGGACATTTGGGCTTGATAAAACCGGTGGGGCCGGGTTTTAGAGGGATGTCGCCAGTTTTATTGAGGAGTTTGGGGCTCGTGTTGATTCTGTGATGATGTGTTCTCTCTATAATTCCACTGGTGCTATTGGATTTGTTTATATGAATCTGGTCTGCATTCAGGGATTTGGAGAGAAACATGTAGCTTTATATCACATCACAACTTTTTGCATTTATCATTCTTGTCCCCCACATGTGCCCACTTATGCCATGGGCAGCCCCACCATGATTCATGTGCCAAAAAGCATGTGCACACTTGCATTATGTTGGACCAAAATTGTGTACACACATTTATTTGCAAAGGAACTCTTTGGATATTGATCGGTTTGCGGTTCCGGTTGCAGTGTCAGCTCATAAATCTTATATCCGTGATTTTGAGTGTGTTTCTAGTATTGTGTCATGGATACCTGTAATCTGTATTTACTGAGTAGACACTGGTTAATAGTACCGATATATAACAAAACAGATAATGAATGAGTGGTATTAAAATACAGTTTTCTGTGATAAACAAATACCCCCAAACTTATCTTTTGCTCTTCCCGAGCAAAAAAAAAAAATCCTAGCCTCACTTTCGCAGGGAACGCGATTGCACTGAGCTTGTGCAACAAGCCGTTAAACCTCTAGGTTTGAAATTCTAGTAGGATGAGTGTTGTCTCCTGAGGGTTTTCAGCAGATACTACCCACAAAATCTCGTCAAGCTAGTTTCATAAGTTAACTTCGATTCTATTCCTACAGTTTAGTATCTAGGTTTGAAATTCTTTCATCCTAAGTTAGAAATATTCAACCCTTATGTTTCACGCCTCCTATTTATTCAAGCTCAGATCCTCTACGTTTTTACAGTCTAGAACGATCTCGGATTCTTTTGAGTTTTCCTTCTAAAACGAGGTCTCCAATCAGGGATTTTTATCATCTTTACGGAAAATATAAGTCTTATTCTTTATTCCTATCTTTCTTCCAAATATTGATTGTATACCCCTACGTGTGTGTAAAATTTCACCCTTACACATTATGAATTCAATTCAAGCTATAGTACCCTTGTCTTAATACCCAATACTACTTCTTTTCGTTAATGATAGGCGGTTTTGCTCACACACCTTTCATGCGACTATTAATGCTTCTTGAGGCACTAACAACCGATTACTGAATGTGTGATCTTAAAACGTAAATATCATTTTCCAGGTCTTGACTTTCTTTTTATTCTTTTTATTCTTTTTCAAGACCGGATATATTTTTCAATGATGCTCTTTTGATGGTTAGCTTTAAATACCGTTTTTTCTTTCATACTAGGTTTTCAGGTAAGAGTATTTCTAGGTATCCTCTACTATCCCAAGTTTCAAGGTGCGTGTATGTGCAGTTTGTAGGGTATATACTTTCTAAATTGGACTCAAGAATAGAAACTATTTTTTAGACTTATCCTTCAGTATAGCTTTCAATACTTTCCCTTAATCTCGACTGAACTCAAGAACTGAACTCAAGATTACCTACTTCTAAATAAAACTGTAAGGACATATAATTACCAAGGTTAAACAGAATGAGGGTTATTTTTAGGGTTTTCAATTTCTAAGCCTAGGATTTAGTTATTTCTAACGTATCAACTAAACTTTCGGAATAAAAATCTAAGTTGCCCTATTAGCTAATGAAAAATATACACATGAATGTGAAGGTAGAAAGCTTACCGAGTACACTCACAAACTTAAACTTGGTCAGGCTGCATCAAGAGGGTCAAAATTGTCGGCGCTCCCCTTTTTTATTTTCTCTATACAAAACAAAAAGCAAACCAAAAAAATATATATACACACAAAAAGATCCTCCCCAAACTTAAGTGAAACAGTGTTGCCACTTTTTAAGCGTTAATGTTCAGAGTTAGGGGGAGAGAACAATATTAATCTATACAAGGCCTTACACGGGCCAAAAGTTAGCACCAACCATTCAAAAATTCTATCGCTATAATGTGCAGGTTGGTGAAAGAATGTGGAGAGTAAAGAAATGGAGAATACGCGAGACCATATGGGGATGGAAGCAGGATACGGTCTCAGTGGAGGAGAAGAATGGCGGGGGGGGGGGGGGGGAAGAAATGGAAGACGAACTTGAGGGTGAAAATGGAGTGAATAAATGAGTACAATTTGTAATGACCAATGTGTAAAAAGCGTTGTACTAATCTATCAACCCATTGAGAAATAAGGTCAAACCTCTCAAGATTCATAAGAAAACATGGGTAGACCGAACTTGGTGAACCAGACACAGGAAATGAAAGTGATACGGTGTCTTGCGAGGTGGGAACGATGGAAAGGATGGAGGGGAGTGATCGAGGAATGGTATGGGTTAAAGATTCAGGAGGGTGTACACAGTCAATGAAAGGGACAGGATAAATTGGAAAATCCGACTCATCAAGTAAAACTGGTTCATCCTCAAAAATATTCTCAAAATTCTACTCAAAAATTAACTCATCCATGCATTTATCATCAATATCAAAACGCATATGGAGTTCGGGAAAACCAGTTAATGACTCGGGATGATGTTCACACGGAAGGAAAGGTCATGATGAATTGGTGAGGAAAACTCATCCAAAACTGCGGGTTCATCATCCAAAATATTCCCAGCGTCGATATCCTCAATCAAGTGAAAATCAAATTTCTAAGACACCTCGCCAAAAGTATGGATTTCAATCAATTCGGGTTCTAGAATGGAGGTGTAGAGATCAAAAAGATTGGGATTGGTTTCATTTGGAATGGACCCTTCACAATCTGGTAAATCAAACACTACAGAGAAGCACAACTCATCAAACATTCTATCTTAAATTTGTGATTCATTTGGGACACTCGATAGACTTTCGAAACTGGAGTCGTGGAATTCAATTTGGAATGGATAGGTTTGATTTGGAAGGGTGTACCGCTCACTCTCACTACTTAAATTCTCAATCTGTCCTATCGCCTCATCATACAATGGAAAATTTGAAGCTAGTTGGAAACTAGCTGTTGGTTCGTTAGGTTGTATAAGGGCGGCCATGGACGCATTCAAATCCATCATCTGTTAGCATGACGCTACCCGAAATTCTTCCAATGACTGTTCTAGACTATACATGGGTTATTGAGGCGTTTCAGTAAAAGATTCAAAGTTGTTTGGGTATGTGAAACTTCCAACTGGTTGTTCAGAAGCAATGTCTAGGGAAGGTGTAAAAGTCGGGTAGGATTGGTTGGAATCGAATGGTTGGACAGGATTAAGATCAATGTTATGATAAGGAGGTGAATAGAATTGTTGATCAAAGAATTGGAAATGGTGAAAGGAGTGAAAGATCGGCTACAAGATTGTTCAATTCGGTCAGCAATGGACATCGGTCTAGGAGTCGGAACATGACTCTCAAAAGGGGTATCAATGTAAGAAGGTGGGGGAGGTTGAAATGGTTGATACAAAGTGGATTGCAGAGTCCAGTTGTTTATCCTAGATGCGTCTATATGATCTTTCAAAGAGATTTTGGGCATGGAGGGATCGTTCGAAGTTCGACCAAAGCAAGAACCGTATGAAGTAATGTCTGGTTGTGGGTACCAAAGTTCGGCAAGAGTTGGTCTATGTGGGGTATTCATGATATGAAGAGAAAGAAGAAAAGGAGATGAAAAAAGAATGTGGTTTTTTTAAATTATTTTATATGTTAGTTATCAACAAAAGTTTGAAATATACAACAAAAAAATTACGACACAATACCACACACCTAATCGGTATAGGGTTCACTTAGGTCAACTAGAGCTGCTCAAGAACTTAATTATTGAAGTAAAACTGTGTCGAGAAATGGGCTCAAGATATACTGATCACGAGGCCAGTTAAGTGCAGAGATAAGGGGAGGTTTTCCAACACTTTCGTGAAGGTCCTTAATTAGATAACCCTTTCTCTTTTGGCGGTTTCGCCATGAACACTTTCCTAGACACCCCGTGAACGATTTACCGTTAAGCGGTGTTCTAAACACAGTTAACTTTTCCTAATGAGCGCGAAGTCCATAAAGGCATAAAGTCTAGTTTCATTTAAAATTTGTGCGGGTAAACGTTATGCTCAATTTCGTGATTTGTGGGCTATGGAAAAGATGATAAAATCCTTTACCGTATGTTGCGGGGTTCACTTGCCCTTAAGTCCGTATTAATGGATGCAATGCGCAAATCAATGAAAAAGTTATTCAAAGTATCAAACAACCGTTTTTTTTAAAGTTTAGGCACGACACTGCAACAAATACGGGTTAGTCAATTTTAGCGTTTGACAACGAACTTGCAAAGAATCCTGCAAAGATAGAATAGTGGATGCGTCGGATTTGAGAAGAAGGTGTTAGGAAATACGTACCGATAAGTTTTTTTTTGGGTTAAGAAACTCCCGTTGAATTGAATCCGGCTAGCTTCAAAAGTTCGCTTGCATGGGTCAAACTACCCGGATCTTTGGCACTGTACTTCACAATCACCTTAATTTTGAATATACACTTTGCTCCACACGATCGCAGTTCGCAAATCCATAAAAATCTGCAAATGTTGGAAAAATGGATTTTTAGTGCGAAAAAATGATATGAATGCCTAAACTCCTGCACATATATAATTAAAAAAATCAAACAATAAAATTGGGGTGATAATAGAACACTGGAGCACAGAACAAAATTTGGGAGCAAATGGAGAACAAAAATCTGGCGGCGCCGGTTTTCATAGGGATTTCGCCTGTCTTCTTGGCGAATGTGTGCTCCAATTTTCTTCAGTGATCTCAGTGTTCTACTAGTATCTCAATGTTATTGTTTATCTTTTTTAATTAGTCCCAAAATGGTAGGAGGTCCAATTCCCATAGAGCAAAAAAAAATTAGAATGTCAATTTTTGTTTTGTTTTTGAAATTTTTTGATTTTTTAGTTTTGTTTTAAGAATGGTGTTAGATTTATAAACATGATATACAGAGATTAACTCGAAATAACAAGAATAAAAACGTTACCGTCTCCCCGGCAACGACGCTATTTGATTGATATGCTTTTGGCGTGTCGTTTTTAAGTTCTAAAGTTAACCGCAATCAAGACGGCGTCGTGTGTAGCTAGCCGCGATGAGTACTGGTTGTCCGTAGGGAGACGGTGCGTTTTACGTTCTTGTTATCACGAGTTAAGCAAGGGTCGGAAGCGTTTCGATTATAACCTAAGTGTTTTATATGCAGGTGTAAGTTTGTTAGGAATAGATAGGTTAGTGTAAATTAGGGAAGTCCGTACTCAATCCTTTGAGCCGAGCTTGACCATTGAAGCTAGAGCAATCGGCAACAACGTGGATTAGGATACTTAAGCACGGTATTTGTGAAATTCGGCTTACTGACCCTTTTCCGTCCGTTCTTGTCTCTTGGCTTTCGCCTCCGGCCAAACTGAACGCAACCGGTCACAGTTAGGAATGGCCGATACCTTGGTAGGGTAGGGTGCCTAACGGAGCGCTTGCGTAAGGTTTGGGCGGAGTTCAATTGGTTAATATCGGGTAAAGGAAATAAGCAAATGGAATTCCTAACTTACAATATCGTTCTCTTTCCTAACAACACCATATTCACAAACCATAAAAACAACAAAAAGAAAGAGCAAATGAAATGATAAAAAGAAAAGAATAAAACAACATTGCAAGTGAGTAAATGGCAAGAAATAAAATTGCAAGTAAGTAAATGGCAAGAAATGAAATGCAAGTAAGTAAAAGAGATAGACAATACTAAGAACCCAAAAATGAAAGCTTTATTAACTTCAAGTGATGATACAAATCTTGAGTTCAATAACCAAAACTTAAACTTGCAAGCTTAATGAAGAGGTTGCAAGATCAAGAGAAGGCCAAGAACTTAAGGTGAACTAGCTACGTACACGCTAAAACAAAATGGAAAAGAGAAACAAAGAGTGTATCCAAGTATATGAACTAGCTATGTGTTGTTGGATTTGTTTATATGAGTCTGGTCTGCATTCAGGGATTTGGAGGGAAACATGTAGTTTTATATCAAATCACAACTTTTTTCATTTTTCATTCTTGTCCCCCACATGTGCCCACTTGTGCCATGGGCAGCCCCACCATGGTTCATGTGCCAAAGTGCATGTGCACACTTGCATTGTGTTGGACCAAAATTGTGTACACACATTTATTTGCAAAAGAACTCTTTGGATATCGATCGGTTTGCAGTTCCGGTTGCAGTGTCAGCACACAAATGTTATATCCGTGATTTTGAGTGTGTTTCTATAATTGTGTCACGGATACCTGTAATCTGTATTTACTGAGCAGACACTGGTTAATAGTACCGATATATAACAAAACAGATAATGAATGAGTGGTATTAAAATGCAGTTTTCTGTGATGAACAATAGGTATAGTACCAACTAGGAGTTCTCGACGAGTCATGTTCGGTGTACCCATTCTCTAATGAGAACCTGTGTATAATCTTTGATGTCAAACACCAATTGATGCGGGCTCAACCATCGTCCCATACATGGTCAAGAAATGTACACACTAGTCTACTCTAGAATATCGATGCCCAGTCTCGATACTCCCTCGACTAGGAACGGTTAAAGGATTTGCTTCCGGACTACATAAGCCCCACTAGTATGATCTGCATCATAGTCCTGGTAGTCAAGATAACATCCTAAGGGATTTATCAACATGTATCAGAGAGACGGTATAATAATACTAGTGTACATATTAAGATAAAGAGCAACCAGATAGCATACTATCATGTTGAGCAAGAAAGTCCTCTATATATATGTCCAAGCATCCACTATATCATACAATAATGGCATTTAGGGCATACATATTCCTAACAATCTCCCACTTGCACTAAGGCCAGTTGTAGTAGTATCTTATACCCAACATCCCAAAAAGTCTCTCAAATTGCATTTGGGGGAGGACATCCGTGAGTGGATCCGCTTTGTTATCTTTCGTTTTAACTCTCCTAATCTCAATCTCCCGGCGATCTACTATCTCCCGGATTAGGTGATACCGCCTAAGAATATGTCTGGATCGCTGAAGGGACCGGGGTTCCTTGGACAAAGCCACAGCTCCATTTTTATCACAATACAAGGGTATTGGATGCTCAATGGATGGAACCATACCAAGTTCATCAATGAACTTCTTCATCCAGACAGCCTCTTTGGCAGCGATGTATTCATCCTCCATCGTCGTGTCTACCACGGTATCTTGCTTGGAACTCTTCCAACATACCGTCCCTCCATTGAGGGTGAAGAAAAAACCGAGACCGACTTATTGTCGTCCTTATCACTTTAAAAGCTCGAATCGGTAAAGGACTGCACCTGGAGTTCTCCATTACCATACACTAAGAACATCTCTTTAGTCTTTCTCAAGTACTTAAGAATGTTCTTCAAAGCTGTTGATAGCACGCTTTTGGCGTGTCGAGTTTTAAGAGTTCTAAAGTTAACCGCGATCATGACGGTGTCACTTCGCAGCTAGCCGGTTAAGCACGGGTCGATCCACAGGGAGATGGAGCGTTTTAAGTTCTTGTTTTGACGAGTTAATGCGCGTGGGCGGAATGTTCGTATCTATCCTATGTGTTATATGAAAGTATAAAACTTGTTAGGAAAAGATACAATAGTGTAAGCTAGTGAATTCGTACTCAAACTTATGAGCCGAGTCTTGACCAATTGAAGCTAGAGCAATCGACAACAACGTGGATTAGGGTATTTAAGCACGGTATTCATGGAATCCGGCTTATTGACCCTTGTCTATCCGTTCTTGTCGCTTGACTTTCGCCTCTGGCAAAACCGAACACAACCAGTCGCGGTTAGGGATCACCGATACCTTGGTAGGGTAGGGTGCCTAACAGAGCGCTTGCGTAAGGTTTGTGCGGAGTTCAATGGAAAATAACGGGAAAAGGAATGGGAAACGAAATCCTTAACTTACAATATCTTATTCTTTTACTAACAACACATATTCACAACCATTCATAACAACAAACCAAAAAGAACAAAAGAAAAGATAAAGGGAAAAGAGAAGATAGCATTACAAGAAAGTAAATTGCATGGAAATTAAATTGCAAGTAAGTAAAGCATGTAATTAAAAAGCAAGTAATGAAAAGAGCAAGAATAAAAAGAGCAAGAAAGTAATACTAAGAACCCTAGAACAAAATACAAGCCATGGATTTAATTACCTAATCTTAAACTTGCAAGCTTAATTAAGAGGTTGCAAGATCAAGAAGAGGCAAAGAACTCATGTGAAATGAAGACAAAGAAGAAAGCTTTATTAATCTTGAAGTAATGATACAACCCCTTGAGATCAATAACCAAAGCTTAAACTTGCAAGCTTAATTAAGAGGTTGCGAGATCAAGTTAAGGCAAAGAGCTCAAAGGGACTAGCTATATACAAGAAAAGAGAAAAGAAAACTTGAGAGTAACAAAATGTGAACAAAGAATTAGCCTCATCTCCCTTGCTCACTCACCTGCCTTATATAGGTTCAAAAAGAAAATAATCAAACAATAAAAATAGGATGAGGTGGCAGCAGGGAAGGGCCCATAGAAAATTGGGGCACAATGGGAGTAGGCGGGCCGTCCAGCTCAGCCAAAGTGATGATATGGCCGACCCTGTTGATGGTTCTAGGCCTCATGCTTGGTGTGTTGGTTTGTGTGTTCCCCCACATCACTTTGGTGCTGCTAGAATTGGCTGTAGAAGCTTGGGTTGCACTCAGGGCTTGGAGGGAACATGTAGCTATGCATCACATCACACCTTTATGCATTTAAAACCCTTGTCCCCCCACTTGTGTGCCTTGGGCAGCCCCCTCTCTAGGTCCATGCCAAAAAGTCTTGTGTACACACTTGTATTGTGTTGGTCCATTTAGATAAAAAGTATGCACACAAGCATGTTGCACAAAGAAACTCTTAGGATATCGGTCGGTTTCCAGTTCCGGTTGCAGTGTCGGCTCATGAATGATATATCCGTGATTTTAAGTGTATTTTCAGTATTTTGTCACGGATACCTGTAATCTGTATTATTGAGCAGACACTGGTTAATAGTACCGATATATAACAAAATAGATAAAGAATGAGCGCTATTAAAATGCAGTTTTCTGATATGAACAAATACCCTAAACTTATCTTTTGCTCATCCCGAGCAAAACAAAATCCTAGCCTCACTTTCGCAGGGAACGCGATTGCACTGAGCGCGTGCAACAAGCCGTTAAATCTATAGGTGTCCCTAGTAGGAGTAGTGTTGTCTCCTGAGGGTTTTCAGCGGATACTACCCATAAAATCCCGTCAAGCTAGTTTGACAAGTTAACATAGATTCTACTCCTAAAGTTTAGTATCTAGGTTAAAAATTCTATTATCTTAAGTTAGAAATATTCAACCCTTATGTTTCACGCCTCTAATTTATTCAACCCCGGATCCTATACGTTTTACAGTTTAGAAAGATCTCGGTCTCTCATGAGTTTTCCTTCGAAAGTGCGGTCTCCTGAGGGATTTTTATCAGTTTTACGGAAAACATAAGTTTTATTCTTTATTTCTATCTTTCCTCCAAACATCGATTGTATACCCCTACATGTGCGTAAATTTTTCATCCCTATACTTAAGAATTAAATTCATGTTATAGTACCCTTTCCTATTACCTAATACTACTTCTTTTCGTTAAATGATGGACGGAGGTGCTCATACACCTTTCATGCGACTATTAATACTTCTTGAGGCACTAACAGACGATTACTGAATGTGTGAGCTTAGAGCGTAAATAGAATTTTCCAGGTCTTGACTTTATTTATTTATTTTTCTTTTCTTTATTTCTTTTTCAAGACCGGATATATTTTTCAATGATGCTCTTTTGGTGTTTAGTTTTAATTACCGTTTTTTTCTTTCATACTAGGTTTTCAGACAAGAGTATTTCTAGGTATCCTCTACTATCCTAAGTTTCAAGGTGCGTGTAAGTGCGATTTGTAGGGTATATACTTTTTGAATTTGGACTTAAGAATAGAAACTATTTTTCAGACTTATCCTTCAGTAAAGTTTCAATACTTTCCCATCATCTCGACATAACTCAAGAACTGAACTCAAGATTACCTACTTCTATAAAAAAAACTATAAGGACGTATAATCACCAAGTTTAAATAGAATGAGGGTTATTTTTAGGGTTTTCAATTCCTAAGCCTAGAATTTAGTTATTTCTAACGTATCAACTAAACTTTCGGAATAAAAATCTAAGTTACCCTATTAGCTAACTTGACGAAAAAGTTTTTATATTTTTGTAAAATTTTCGATTTTTATGGGTTTTTAAATATGTATGCAAATGCAAAAATATACAAATGAATGCGAAGTTAGAAAGCTTACCGAGCACATCCCCAAACTTAAACTTGACAGTGCCCTCACTGTCAGGCTACACCATGAGGGTCAAAATTGTCGGCGCTCCCTTAAAGAAATATATACAAAGCAAAAAGCAAAACAAAAATATATACACAAAAAGTTTCCCCCAAACTTAAGTGAAACAGTGTTTCCACTGTTTTAAGCGGTGAAGTTCAGGATTAGGGGGAAAGAGAAGTATCAATCTATACAAGGCTTTACACAGGCCAAAAGTGAGCACCAACCATTCAAAAATTCTATCTCTGTAGTGTGCTGGTTGGTGAAAGAATGCAGAGAGGAAAGAAATGGAGAATATGGGGGACCGTATGGGGATAGAAGTGGTATACGGTCCTGGTATATGAGGAGAAGAATAGCGGAAGGAAAAAAGAAATGGAGTACGAACTTGAGAGTGAAAATGGATTGAATAAATTAACACAATTTGTAATAACCGATGTGTAAAAAGCGATTGTGCTAATCTATCAACCCGTCGAAAGATGGGATCAAATCCCTCAAGATTCGTGAGAAAACATAGGTACGCCGAACTTGGTAAACCAGACACAGGAAATGAAAGTGATACGGTGTCTTGCAAGGACGAAATGATGGAAAGGATGGAAGGAAGTGGTTGAGGAAGGTTATCGGTTAAAGATTCAGGATGGTGTACACAGTCAATGAAAGGGATAGAATGAATTGGAAAATCTGACTCATCAAGCAAAACTGGTTCATCCTCAAAAATATCCTCAAAATTCTCCTCAAAGTTAAGCTCATCCATGAAATTCTCATCAAAATCCAGACGCATATGATGTTCGGGAAAAACAGTTAATGACTCGAGATGATGAATTGGAGAGAAAAACTCATCCAAAGCAGCGGGTTCATCATCCAAAATATTCCCAGTGTCAATATCCTCAATCAAGTGAAAATAAATTTTCTCAGACACCTCATCAAAAGCATGGATATTAATCAATTCAGGTTCTAAGATGGAGGTGTAGAGGTAAAAAGGATTGGATGCAGTTTCACTCGAAAGGGTCCCTTCACAATCAGGTAAATCAAACACTACAAAGTCGCACAACTCATTAATTCTTCTATCTTCAATCAGTGAATCGTTTGGAACACTAGATAGACATTCAAAACCGGAGTTGTGGGATTCGGTTTGTAATGGGTAGGTTTGATTTGGAAGGGTGTACAGCTCACTCTCTCCACTCAAATTCTCAGCCTATCCTATCGTCTCATCATACATTGGAAAATTTGGAGCTAGTTGGAAACTAGCTATCAGGTCACTAGGTTGTATGAGGGCGGCCATGGACGCATTCAAATCTATCATCTATTAACATGATGCTACCTGAAAGTCTTCCAACGACTGTTCCAGACTAGACATGTGTTGTGAAGGGGTTTCAATAAAAGATCCAAAGTCGTTTGGATACTAGAAACTCTCAAAAGGCTGTTCAGAAGCAATGTCTAGGGAAGGTGCAAATGTTGGGCAGGATGGATAGGAATTGAATGGTTGGACAGGGGTAGGATCAACATACGGATAAAAAGGTGAATGAAATTGTTGATCCAAAGAATTCGCAGTGGTGAAAGTAGTGAAAGATCGGTTACGAGATTGTTCAATACGTTCAGCAAGAGACATAGGTCTTGGAGTTACAACTGGACTCTCAAAAGGGGTATCAACGTAAGAAGGTAGGGAAGATTGAAACAGTTGATACAGAGTGGATTACGGAGTCCAGTTGTTTGTCCTAGACCTGTCTACCCGATCTTTCAAAGAAATTTTTGGAATGGATGGATCGTTCGAAGTTTGACCAAAGCAAGAATCGTAAGAAGTAATGTTTGGTTGTGGGTACCAAAATTCGGTAAGAGTTTTTCGAGGTGGTGTACCCATGATATGATGAGAGAAAGAAGAATAAGAGGAAAGGAGGGGAAAAAGAATATGGTTTTTTTTAATATATTTTAAAGTTAGTTATTAACAAAAGAATGAAATATACAAAAAAGAATCTGGACAAAAACAATCACGACACAAAATACCACACACCTAATCGGTCTAGGGTTCACCTAGGTCAACTAGGCCTGCTCCAGAACTTGATTGTTGAAGTAAAACTGTGTCGAGAAGCGGGCTCAAGATATACTGATCACGAGGCCAGGTAAGTGCAAAGATAAGGGGAGGTTTTCCGACGCTTTCACGAAGGTCCTTAATTAGATAACCCTTTCTCTTTTGGCGGTTTCGCCGTGAACACTTTTCTAGACACCCCGAGAACGATATACCGTTAAACGGTGTTTTAAACACAGTTAACTTCTCCTAGTGAGCGCGAAGTCCTTAAGGCTTAAACTCTGGTTTCTTTTAAAAATTTGTGTGGGTATACGTTATGCTCAATTCGTGATTTGTGGGCCACAGAAAAGGTGATGAAATCCTTTACCATATGTTGTGGGGGTTCACTTGCCCTTAAGTCCGTATTAATTGATGCAATGCAGAATTTAATAAAAAAAATTATTCAAAGAATCAAACAATCGTTTTTTTACTTTAAGCACTGCACTGCAACAAATACGGGTTAGTCAAGTATAGCGTTTGGTAACGAACTTGCAAAGAATCCTGCAAAGATATTATATTGGATGCGTCGGATTTGAGAAGAAGGTGTTTAGTAAAGTACGTACCGATAGATTTTCGGATTACGAAACCCTCGTTGCAGTTAAATCCGAATAGCTTGGAATGTTCGCTTGCGCGGGTCAAACTATTCGAATCTTTGGCACTGTACTTCGTAATCACCTTAGCTTGGAATGTACACTTTGCTCCCCATGATCGCAGTTCGCAAATCCGTAAAAATCTACAAATGTCGGAAAACGGATATTAGTGCGAAAAAGCGATACGAATGCCCAAATACCTGCCCACTAATAATTATAAAAAACAAACAATAAAAATGGGACAAAATAGAACACTGGAGCACAGAGGAAAAATTGGAGGCAAAATGTGGTGAACAGGCTGGCGAGCTCGAATATTGAGGGTATGTCGCCGTCAACTTTTTGAGTTTGGCCTCCAAGCTTCTTCTGTGTTCTAATTGCACTACTAGTGTCTCACAGGTATTGTTTATCTTTTTAGTTTAGCTACAGAGTGCAAGCAGGTACGAAATCCAGAGAGCAAAAGATGTTAGTTTGTTATTTTTTGTTTTGGTTTTTGAAATTTTGAATTTTTTTGTTTGTTTTAGAAAAGTGTTCGATGGATATTAACAAGATTAATCCGAAATAACAAAAATAAAAACGTTACTGTCTCCCCGGCAACGGCGCCATTTGATCGCACGCTTTTGGCGTGTCGAGTTTTAAGAGTTCTAAAGTTAACCGCGATCAAGACGGTGTCGCTTCGCAGCTAGCCGGTTGAGCACGGGTCGATCCACAGGGAGACGAAACGTTTTATGTTCTTGTTTTGACGAGTTAATGCGTGTGGGCGGAATGTTTGTATCTATCCTATATGTTATATGCAAAGTATAAAGCTTGTTAGGAAAAGATACAATAGTGTAAGCTAGTGAATTCGTACTCAAACCTATGAGCCGAATCTTGACCAATTGAAGCTAGAGCAATCGGTAACAACGTGGATTAGGGTATTTAAGCATGGTATTCATGGAATCCGGCTTATTGACCCTTGTCCGTCCGTTCTTGTCGCTTGCCTTTCGCCTCCGGCGAAACCGAACGCAACCGGTCGCGGTTAGGGATCACCGATACCTTGGTATAATAGGGTGCCTAACGGAGCACTTGCGTAAGGTTTGGGCCGAATTCAATGGAAAACAACGGGAAAAGGAATGGGAAATGAAATCCTTAACTTACAATATTGTATTATTTTACTAACAATACATATTCACAACCATTCATAAGGAAAATAAACAAACAATAAAAATAGGATGAGGTGGCCGCAGGGAAGGGCCCATAGAAAATTGGGGCACTATGAGAGCAGGGGGTCCGGCCAGCTTGGCCAGAGTGATGATGTGGCTGGACCTGTTGATGGTTCTAGGCCTCGTGCTTGGTGTGTTGGTTTGTGTGTTCCCCCACATCACTTTGGTGCTGCTAGATTTGTCTGTAGAAGCTTGGGTTGCACTCAGGGCTAAGAGGGAACATATAGCTATACATCACATCACACCTTTATGCATTTAATACTCCTGTCCCCTACTTGTGTGCCTTGGGCAGCCCCCTCTCTAGGTCTATGCCAAAACGTCTTGTGTACACACTTGTATTGTGTTGGTCCATTTAGATAAAAAGTGTGTACACAAGCATGTTGCACAAAGGAACTCTTGGGATATCGGTCGGTTTCCAGTTCCGGTTGCAGTGTCGGCTCACGAATGATATATCCATGATTTTAAGTGTATTTTCAGTATTTTGTCACGGATACCTGTAATCTGTATTATTGAGCAGACACTGGTTAATAGTACCGATATATAACAAAATAGATAAAGAATGAGCGGTATTAAAATGCAGTTTTCTGATATGAACAGCTGTCCAGTGCTTCTCCACAGGATCTGATTGATACCTACTTACCACACTAAGTGCGTAAGCTACATCCAGTCTAGTACATAACATCGCGTACATGATTGACCCAACTGCTGAAGTATAAGGTATCCCTTGCATGCGAGCCCTCTCCAAATCAGTCTTGGAAGACATCTTTTTGGAGAGAGTGATTCCTTAGCAAGCAGGTAAATTACCACGCTTAGAATCTTCCATACTAAATCTCTTTAGTATGGTGTCTATGTACCTGGATTGGGACAATCCCAACATCCACTTAGATCTATTTTTATATATCTTAATCCCCAGGATGTAGGAGGCATCTCCTGGATCTTTCATGGAGAACTTTTGTGATAAGAAGAGCTTGACCGAGTGTAGCATAGGAACATCATTTCCTATCAAGAGTATGTCATCCACGTACAATACGAGGAAGACAACTTTACTCTCTACTGCCTTCTTGTATATATAAGGTTCATCTACGTTTTTGATGAAGTCAAACTCTTTGACTGCCACATCAAAACAGATGTTCCAGCTCCACGATGCCTACTTTAATCCATATATTGATTTATGCAGCTTGCACACCTTTCCGCTACTCCCACTGTCTACGAAGCCCTCTGGCTGTGTCATGTACACACTTTCTTCTAAATCACTATTTAGAAAAGCGGTCTTAACGTCCACCTGCCAGATTTCATAGTCATGGTATGCAGCAATGGCAAGTAGGATCCTGATGGACTTAAGTATAGCTACTGGAGAAAAGGTTTCATCATAGTCGACACCTGGCCATTGACGAAAACCTTTTGCTACAAGTCTTGTTTTGAAAGTCTCAACTTTTCCATCTACACCAAGTTTCTTCTTAAAGATCCATTTGCTCCTGATGGGTTTTACCCCTTCAGGAGCAACTTCCAAAGTCTATACTTTGCTGGTGTACATGAATTCCATCTCAGATCGCATAGCATCCAGCCATTTCACAGAGTCTCCACTCGTGATGGCCTGCTCGAAACTAGTTGGGTCATCATCTTCCATGATGCAATCCTCACTCCTACCGTCTATGAGAAAACCATAGTATCTCTCCGGTGGATGAGGAACCCTACTAGATTTGCGGAGTGGCTGAGGTTCGTCGGGGGCTATTGAATCCTCCGGTTCTACTAAATTATCAGTTATAGTTTTTGCAGCTGGAACTTATTCCTGTTCTACCTCATTACCACTAATTTCTTTCACAAGAAATTCCTTTTCTAAAAAGGTGGCATGTTGAGAAACAAACACCTTTTGTTCCTCAGTATGGTAGAAGATATATCCATATGAATCTTTTGGATATCCCACAAACTTGCACAAAACGGATCTTGCCTCGAGCTTGTCTGAATTTTGCCTTTTAACATAGGCCGGACAACCACATATCTTAACTCATTTAAGAGATGGTCTTTTCCTATTCCATATCTCATGTGGAGTGGTAGGCACGGATTTGGTCGGAACCCTATTCAATAGGTATGCAGATGTCTCAAGTTCATAACCCGAAAAGGAAATAGGGAACCCAGCAATACTCATCATAGAGTGCACTATATCTAATATGGTGCGATTTCTCAACTCCGATACTCCACTGTGCTGTGGTGTATATGGAGGAGTAAGCTGAGAGATAATCTCATTCTCTTTTAATAGTCACGAAATTCTATGCTCAAGTATTCTCCTCCCCGATCAGATCGAAAGATTTTGATACTTTTACCCGTCTGGTTCTCAATTTCGTACTTATATCCCTTGAATTTCTCAAAAGCTTCAGATTTGTGCTTCAACAAGAACACATGTCTGAATCTTGAAAGATCGTCGGTGAATGTAATAAAGTACAAGGAACCATTCCTGGTATGCGTAGACATAGGACCACATACATCACTATGTATTAGTCCTAAGAGTTCAGTAGCTCTTTCTCCGTGTCCAGTAAACGGAGTTTTGGTCATCTTGCCTTTGAGACATGACTGGCAAGTTTCATAAGATGTAAATTCAAACTGATTCAAATATCCATTTTTATGTAACTTCGCTAATCTTGTCACATTGATATGACTAAGTCTACAATGCCACAAGAAAGATTCGTTCATTTCTGAACTTTTCCTCTTGTGTGTGTTCTGTATACTTAGAATTGTATTCTGATTTAGGACGTATATACCGTTACATAACGTACCAAATCCAATCAACACTTGATTGAAGAAAATGTTCATAACATTTTTCTCTAGTATAAAGTTATATCCTTTTTATCTAATAAAGAAATTGATATTATATTGCACATCTTTTTTGGTATGTAATAACAGTCGTTTAGAATCAATGTATTACCACTTGGTAATACAATGTGATATTCGCCAACTACTTTGGCAGCAACAGTTGCCCCATTCCCTACTACGACAGACTTATCACCTTTTCCCAGTTCTCTACATCTTCTTAACCCTTGCAATATATTATAAATGTGGGATGATGATCCGATATCCAATACCCAGGACGTAGCGCATACTGAGAAACATATCTCGGTTACGAACACACCCGAAGAATATACATCAACATGCTCTTTCTTCGTTCGGGTTGCATGGGAATCCTGATATTCCTCTATTCCTTGCTCAGACTTATGACAATCATAACATAGAGCAGAACCAACGTTCCCCAGCTCAGTATAACAAGCGGGTTTGGTCAGTACATCCATATTATTATCTTGATTAAGGCATGTCATGGTCGCTGCCTGAAGAGAGAGAAGAAAACACTTTAGCGTGCGCTCTTGCAAGATTAGATTGGTTATTATTTTATCTAATCAGGATGGCTCCTACTGTTTTTATCAATTCTTCCTTCAAACCCTAAAAGGTAAGATTAGCCGGGATTAATTACACCTTACAAGTTCGCCAATCGGTTAGCCAGGCAGCTATTGGTACTCCGAAGGAGTCTCCCCATGCTTTCGCATAGAACTAATTAAATAACCTCATTTCTGCAGTGGCATAACCCGGTTAACACCTTTCTTAGACACCTACTGGATCAGCTAATTGGAAAGTGCAAAACTCTCCCAAGAGTAACTCTTACTCACAGTGGGTATCGGGATCCAACTATCTCATAAAAGATATGCAATCTCATTGCAAATTTCAACACTTAAAATTCCCAATACCTATGTTTACCTCTAGCAACTTATGACCTTGGCTATGCTCAACAAATTATAAGCGCTAGCCATGTTCAACCCATCATTTCGTGATTCAATTAAACCTACTCGTATGACCCTTGGCTATGGTCAACAAAGTCGTACGACTACCCTAATCCAATCGCATCACATGCAGCAGATAAACACTAATCAGCTACCACACAATACGCCTTGACTATGGTCAACAAACGCAGCACGAATACTAAATAGCACTTATTTGAAATGACGGAGGGTTATGACAGATTTTTAAGAAAACCTTTAACGTAATGAATTTGATATCGTTATAGAACCGAGAGATTTGAAAAAGGAGTAGTTTAAGCTCCGCTTTTAAAATCTAGTTTTCAAAACAAACCGAGTGGGTTGTAGCATTTGCTAGCTTTAGCTAAAGAGGTCACTCCCGGTGAAGGTATCTCGGGTCTTTCCTCATCGAATGAGGTGCAGGATATCCTTAAAGGAATATCGCTATGCAAAGCAATAAATAAAGCTACCTTTTTGAAAAATTTGATTCTACAACATCTTTTAGGTTTCTTTTCTTTCCTTAATCTCATTAATGACATCCCATCATTTATGTTTCCTAAACATCACAGAAAAAACGAAAATAGAACGTACGCTTATACTATCCGCATTCCCCACGGGGCCCCGTCATGCACTGTTAGGTTACTTAAATAACGGCAGAGCAGAGGCTGGACTAGCGCGGGTCGAAAACATAAGCAATGTTTATATATATATATCAATGGTGACATCAATGGTGACATCATCCTCAACCTTGGGTCTATCCTAATGCGGAAAAGTAAATAATATACATCAATGGTGACATCATCCTCAACCCAGAATTGTCTCAATAAAAGAATATTGCATACATTTTTTACATGAATGAAAATAGAAAAACTCTCATCTCACGCAAAAAACCTCGGCTATTCAATCACGACGATCCAATATAACATATCACAGCAACACATAACATCACATGTCATCAACGTAAGTATATCCCGAATGTCATTGACGTATAGCAACGAGATAAAGGATACAATACATATTACACTTACGGTCCCAGAAAATAAATGAAAACTACAATAATTAGAATCCGCATATCCCTAGACATCATAGACCCGGAATATCTCATATCTCGGATTTCATGACTAACCCAATAAATCTTGCATTTATATCTCGTATTGAAAACACTTTTCAATAGTCAAGTCGGGTAATTCAACAAGATTCCCGATTAAATGATCGAATGCTCGTCGGGAACTTTAGTAGATTGCCGCAACCCCGATGCCGTCAACGAAGTGCACTTAGGCGGAACACCGCGGCCGCGAGCACCTGAGTGGATGCTTTTGGCTACAGTGTTATCCTATAGTCACTTGGTCGACACAATGGGGCTTGGCTATCTAGTAGTGTTTTTCGGCGACTATCCGCGTACAATATGAGATTGCGACGGAGTTTTGATCCAAATCAAAACTCCATAGCAATCGATCAAAAGAGACTAAAACGCGAGATTTACAAAACAAAAACTAGTTTTCACAAAACTAATTAATGTGGATTCCAAATATTGTATTATATATCATATATATCTAGACGATATTAAACATTTCGATCGATATCTCAAACACCCAGAAATCACAGAGACCTTAACAACTTGAGTCATATTAAAAACACCCAGAAAGTGCTAAATCATATAATAGAGCAGCACAAGAAGAATGAGTGCCTAAGTCACTAATTTTGTCGCGGAACCGCGGTTAAACCCAAGTTTTTGCTGCGGTTGCACGGCTAATTGGTAGAATTTGGCCCTCGAATTTCTTAGGACTCCATAGAAAACCCTGCACAGTTTTCTGCATATTTTTAATAACCAAAATTTCAACTTTTGAAAAATTGGACAAAAACATCTAAAATATGGGGTTTTGAAGTTTGATCGAACACTTTAACGTCGTCAAGACTAAACCTAATGCTCTAGTTTGGCTCTGATACCATGAAAGTGTGTCTTAGTACCTCTACTAGGTTTCCACAAACATAAAGTATGCAATTTTAAATAATCTAGAGGTCTAAGCTACACGAACCTAGAATCGAACTAGAGAATTAGGGTTTCTTTGTATGTAAACAAACTTTACACTAAGTGAATAGAGAATACAACTTTTGTAGACCTGTCCTTCACTTCTAAAGCTCGAAATAGTAGTCCCTTAGCTTCAAGTAGCGATTCCTAGAACTCTTTTTAGGCTCCACTTGGTGAAAGGAACGAGCTTGCTTCGTCGTCTTCGAGGCCGAAGATGGTCCACCTTGAAGTTACTCTAACTCAAGCTACCTCTTCAATAATCAAGGAATTAGTGAAGCAAACAGCCTAATCTTATGGGCTAGATGAGAGTAAGTTGATGAAGTAGGAATTTTTCTCACTATAGAATTTCGTTTTTCTTTTTCTTTTTCACTCAAGGAAAATCAAGAGAGGAAGAAGATGAACTAGTGAAGAACTAGAACTTATTTTGAACCAAGGGTGAAATAAATATCTCATAGATATTTGTAGAGAGTTAACCATGGATAAAGATAATGGTTGGGTTTAAAATTATTTACAGCAAAACAAAATTAGTGGAATGAGTCATGGCTTCTACATGCTTCATGAAGCATCTCAAGCCATGCTCATTTTCCACTAATTTCCTTTTCTCTTAATAAATAATAACCCTAATTATCTTTAGGTTTGGTGTGAGTCCTATATACCCATGTCCAATGTATCATCCACCATGACACAATAGTATGTATAATACACATATATATAAATATATATACATATTACATAATTATATATATCAACATATATATATCTAAGAGAAGAAAATCTTTAGTGAGCATTATATTAGTTAATATATATTTATATATCAAATATATTAATATATATCAAATTATTAAATCAACACTTAATTCAATAATCCGGTTATATCATATATAACCGACTAATATCAATTATATGTATATCACATATAACATATCATTGAATCAACACTTGATTCAACAATCCGATTATATCACATATAACCTAACCAATATCACATATCGCGAGATTAGAATACAGTATCACATGCACGTATTTAATATAGCTCCCGCACATATCACCATATGTGCCCTACTTCATTTCTCTTGAGCTAGGAAACCTCTGTGTGGGACTCTAAAGACTCGTCAATACGCCAGCAGTAGGTAATGATCACATCAGTCACCTACAAGCCGTCAGCGGTACTAGCTGGACGTAACGGCTATCCAGGTATTGAGCGAATAGAAGATCAACAAGCAAGCTTTCCCAAACTCCCGCAAAGCCGATAAGCAACACACACCGTACAGTCCGATCTCTTTGTCTGATATGTCGCATATCAAGTCTATGGGTAAAATCGTCAGACCTCAATAACTTGATAAGTCATACCCCGATGTGTGGCCTATAACCATTCGAGAAACTACTGATAACACTTACCAGTAAATCTCATCAGCCCTGGCCAGGGACTTGCTGTTATAGCCAATCGAGTATAGCGCAACATCAACTCCCAATACTGGGAGAGACGAAACCCCTCCTATCGCTCATTGCCTCCATGTGACTTGGGACTGTACCCAAAATCCACCTGTTTGCGCGACTCCTTTGAGCTGTTGTAGGGAGGAAATCAAAGCATAGTAGGAACCACACAAGACTCTATGACGATCTCGGGTCTACAAACTAATCTGTACAAGTGTCACCAGAGAACTGCTTTCTGACGATAGGTATTGTACCAACTAGGAGTTCTCGGCGAGTACTGTTCAGTGTACCCATTCTCTAATGAGCACATATGTACAATCTTTGATGTCAAACACTAATGGATATGGGATCAACCATCGCCCCATACAGGGTCAAAAAACGTACACACTAGTCTACTCTGGAATATCGATACCCTGTCTTGATACTCTCTCGATTAGAAACGGTTAAAGGATGTGCTTCTATACTACACAAGCCCCACTATTATGATATGCATCATAGTCCTGGTAGTCAAGCAAACATCCTAAGGGCTTTATCAACATATATCAGAGAGACAGTATAATAATACTAGTGTACATGTTAAGATAAAGAGCAACCAGATAGCACACTATCAGAAAGTCTTCTATATATATGTCTAAGCATCCAGTATATCATACAATAATGGCTTCTAGGGCATACATATTCCTAACAGATCAAATATCGCCAATTAAATCATATGATAGAATAGAATTCTATCTTAGGAAAATATTTTCCTAATCTTGTTAAACTAACAAGATATTCATATAATAGAATTAAATTCTATATTAGGAAAATATATTCCTAATCTTGTTAAACTGACAAGATACTCATATGATAGAATAAAATTCTAATCTTGTTAAACTAACAAAATATTCATATGATAGAATAAAATTCTATGTGATAGAATTAAATTCTATGTTGGAATAAAATTCTAATCTTGTTAAATTAACAAGATATTCATATGACAAAATTAAATTCTATGTTAGGAAAATATATTCCTAATCTTTTTAAACCAACAAGATATTCATATGATAGAATAAAATTCTATCTTAGGAAAATATTTCCTAATCTTGTTAAACAAACAAGAAATCTTCTCTGTTAAACAGAGAGCCTTTGGATTAAAAATCCAACGGTGAATAAAATTCACCGATTGATCTAAAAGATCATTTTGATTGATCATGAAATCAATCATGATCTCTCAATGGGAGATTTTCTCAACAAATTGATTTTTCTCTTCTCATTTAAATAGGATCAAAGAGATTAATCAAGAAGAGGAGAACGAGGAGAAGGAGGACTTGATAAGAAAAGAAAAGAGGAGACCCCCCATAAGCTTCTGTAAAAAGACAGAAGGCTCTAAAATCAACAGAGAATTTAATTCTCTCCAAAAAGAAGATCTCCCTCCTAAAATCCCTAGGTAATGAAAAAAGAAGAGATCAAAATATCTCCTTTACCTGACATACCATACCTAAGGGTTTAACCCTTCTCATAGAACTTAGTTCTTTCTCTGGATCTGAGATCCACAAGACAAGTCTCCCATCAGTTGAGAATTTAATTCTCATCGGGAAGATCTTGTTCTTGAGAATCAATTATTCAGGAGAGAACATAGATATAAGAACATGAAAAATATGGAGTTCATAATACTCCGAGAACTTAGTTCCTTCAAATCAAGAACTTAGTTCTTAAAAGAATCTGATCCCAGATCCTCAAAATAGTGTTTTTGGTGATCCTTAATAATCAAAACACCATTAAATGAGATTTAACCTTTCTGAAAACATGAACATGGAAAACATGGAGTTCATAATACTCCAGGAACTTAGTTCCTTCAAATCAAGAACTTAGTTCTTAAATAACATTATCCCGGATTCTCAAAATAATGATCTTAGTGATCGTTAATGGTCAAAATACCTTTAACAGAGACTTAAATTCTCTAAAAATATCAACAGAGATTAAATCTCCAAAAGGATAGCACCACATATGAAAAGCACGTGAGCGCTGAAGGCCAAGTTATATAGCGCTTCACGTGAAACACACGTGAGTCCGGGAAAAGTTAGTGCTTAGCACTATTGGAGCGCCTCACATGAAACACACGTGGGCAACACCAAAAACTAGTGCTTAGCACTATTTCAGCACCTCACGTGAAACACACGTGAGTGCTGTATAACCGAGTGCTTAGCACTGCTGGGTGTTACAGAAACCCAATCTTAGCCCAAATTGGCTAAGCATATATTTATGATATCCAAAACTGATCTTAGTCTAAAACATGACTAATGATCTCTCATCGATGATATCCAAAATATCTCCTAAGTTAATCTTAGTCTCAAATATGACTAACGATTCTTAGGTCCATCACTATCTTTTTCCTCAAATACGGGATTTGGTTTTAGGGTACATCTCTTCACACCTCTAATATATGTCGTTGTAATTCCTCAATGTCATCAGAGAGGTGGCGGGTCCCGACAACTAACAACAACTCCTCGTCCCAACTTGATGTAAAATTTCATCAAGATAGGGAATTATACACCCCACATTTATGCACTTCCAAACTGACGTGCACACCTCAAATCGGATCACACCCCAAATTGGGTGTATCCCATGTCACCATCGTTCACTCCGCCACGTAAAAAATACATGTGTGCGCAGGTTGAATGCTGGACCGAAATGTCCTTAAACTAATATTCGCCTCAAACATGGAGATAATGGACCGAAATTTTCTTAAACTAATATTCACCCTAAATAGGGCGATAATGGACCGAAATGTCCTTAAACTAATATTCGTCCTAAATAAGGAATCTTGGACCGAAATGTCCTTAAAATAACATTTGTCCTAATTAAGGAATGTTGGACCGAAACGTCCTTAAACTAACATTCTAATGGGAATGTTGGACCGAAAAGTCCCTAAACTAAAATTTTGCCGCAAACATGGCGATAATGGACCGTGATGTCCTCAAACTAAAATAATTTAGCCTAAATGCTCATATGTTTTAAGTCGATCTTAATCTCAAACCAAATTAACGATCTTTAAATAATCCCAAGCCTAAATCTAAAATATACGGATTTGGACTAATCCACGCTCTACGGGTGACGACACAAACTAGTCTCCGTATAAAATCCATGGGCAACCAAAACAAACAAGAACACACACGATACGAAGTGAACTTCTGGAGCAGGAGAAAGTAGTTATCGCAATGCTGTAACGTAATTAACTGCAGGGGCTTGCGCCTGCAGGGAAGTGCATCCCCACAATCAAAAACCCCTCATAAAATGAGGGAGAATCTGATAAAGTCTGCTACAACGGTCGCGTCTGTCCAAACCTCCGATATATGGTGCCATAAATCAACTTGGTATCTTCGAAGAGGTGGACGGATAAATCCAAATAGCATCTGCCCCCAAATTCAGGAAAGACATCCCAACGTCTCGGTCCGTCTTCCGGCGGAGAACAATCAACATTGCTAACACCGAAGTATGGTTTTAGAAGCGAATCGTCATTTGTCATTGGAGAATTGAATTTGGATGTGGAGTATTTTTTTTGCAAATGCATCGCTAACACTAGAATGGTATCAAAAGTGACTCATCATTTGTCATTGGAGAATTGGGAATTTTATGGTATTGGTTTTTCTTGTTCGGCGTCTGCATCACTACACTGGAGTAGGGTACTAGGAGCGACTCATCATTCGACTTTGGAGGATTTGAATTTGGATGTAGATTTGGTTGGCGTCTACATCGCTAACACTGGAATGGTGCTAGGTTCGACTCATCATTCGTCATTGGAGCATTTGGGAAGTTTATTTATTTATTTACACAAATATATTCTCAGTTTAATGACTTAGGGGTTAAAAGGATTTTATTTTTTTACGAGTTTGCACCCTTTCAGGTTTTCACAAGCTCGCAGCTGATAATGTTCCTAGCACCCTTACCACTACAACCGCGACCTATGCGGGATAAAAAAACAAAAAATTTAAAGACGCACTAGAAACAAAAACCCTAGAATATTAACCAAACACTAAAACTACTAAACTACAAAGAGTTTATACTACTCGGTTAGAAGGTTATACCTAAGAATTCGTGTCCTTCTATTTTCTATCCACTTCTTTAGCTCCTCGAGGCTACTGGATCAAGTTTGTAGGCCGGTTTTCCTTGGTCCTAGATGATCCACCTGAAAGATATGGTTGAAGGCTCTAACTTCACACAAACAAGCAAGTGAAGCAACTAAATACCCTAGGTTGCTAATCTAAGATGCTTAGAGAAGCAGTGAAGTGTTCAAGTATTTTTCTACGTCTATTTCACTTAGATTCTCAACTCATAAGAAGGTAAGTGAGATGAAGAATAAGGAGCTCAAGAGAGGAGAGAGAAAGGAAATGGTGAAATGAAAATCTTAAGTGAGAAAATTAATGGCTAGCAAGTTGTTTAGAAATTTTCAAAATAGAAAATAGCAACCATACTTCAATAGTGCATACAAATGCATTAAACAAACAACAAAGCCATTCCTCTCACCATACTTCTTTTACACCACACCCCTCCACCTCATTTCCAATTTCTATAAATGGAAATACATTCAAATGAGGTGTCCTCCTTCTAGAATGTGTTTTGTATAAGTACAAAATACATTCCACCTATATATATACCCGCATTCGTATCAAAATATGAATACCCAAAGTGATAGAATAATACAATGAACATAATACTAGAATATACATATCGAAATATATTTATGTAAATTATTAAATCAATACTTGATTTAATAATACGGTTTAATCCTAAGCCGTCTAGTATTACCGTATGTCCAATTAAAATCCATGTAGCTAGTACACGTATTTAATCAGAACTTTGCACGTATCAAAATATGGTCACTACATCATTTCGCCTGAACCAGGGAAATCCTCTATGTGGGACTCTTAAGACTCAACAGTATGCTGGAAGTGAGTTACCGAATAAATTCATAACCATAAGCACATCAGCGTCACTAGTTATACGTAACGGCTACCCAGGTATCTGTCGAAAGGAAGGCCGAAGAGAATGCTCATTCCTCTACTGAGCCTATCTGTGACATTCTCTATACATTCTGGTCTCTTCATCTAAGAGTATCGTATACCGGGTCTAGGGGCAGTAAACATCAGACCCTAATAACCCGATAATTCATGCCAATGTGGCTCAGAACTGATCTGAGAAACTATTGATCTAATCATCAGTAAATCTCATCTGCTTTGGCCTAGGTCTTATGGTGCTGACCAACCGAACACAATCCGATACGGACTCTCTATGCCGGGAGAGACGAATCCCTAACAATCGCTCGCTGCCTCCATATGGCTTAGAACTATACCCAACTAAAACCTGTTTGCAAGAATCAGTAGAGCCATGGTAGGGTAGTAATCTAAGTACAGTAGGAACTCATATGAGATAAAATGACGATCTCAGGTCTAAAGACTAACCTGTACTCATGTCACATGAGAACTGCTATCTGACGATAGGTATAATACCATCTAGAAGTTCTCGGTGAGTCCATTCAGTGTACTCATCCCCAGTGAGCACCTGTATATGACCTTAGGTTCCAAACACCAATGGCTGTGGGACCAACTATCACCTTACATCGGGGTCTAGAAACGTATACACCAGTCTACACCGGAATGTCGATCTCCAATCTCGATACTCCCACTGTTAGTTATATGTATGCCCTAGAGGCCAGTATTATACATGTGATGTATATTATAGTGGATGCTTCAACATATATAGGGAGGACATTCTTGCTCGACATGATAATATGCTATCTGGTTGCTCTTTATCTTAACATGTACACTTATTGTCTCTCTATTACATGTTGATAAATCCCTTAGGATAAGTACTTGACTACCATGATTATGATGCAATCATACTAGTGGGGTAGAGGTAGTCGGTAAGTACATCCTTCAATTGTTCCTAGTCGTGGGAGTATCGAGACGGGGCTTCGATATTCCAGAGTAGACTAGCGTATACGCTTCTCGACCCATGTGATGGGCGATGGATGATCCCACATCCATTGGTGTTTGACATCAGACATGGTATACGGGTGCTCAGTGGAGACTGGGTACACTGAACAGGCTCACCGAGAACTCCTAGATGGTATTATACCTATCGTCAGATAGCAGTTCTCTGGTGACACTGGTACAGGTTAGTCTTTCGACCCGAGATCGTCATAGAGTCTTGTGTGATTCCCACTGTGCTTTGATTTCCACCTTACCACGTTCAAGAGATCATGCAAAATGGTGCTTTATGGGTACAATCCCAAGTCACATGGAGGAAATGTGCGATAGGAGGGAATTTCTTCTCTCCCGGTATTGGGGGTTAATGTTGCGCTATGCTCGATTGGCCATAACAGGAAATCCCTGGCCAGGGTTGCTGAGATCTAATGGTAAGTGTTATCAGTAGTTTCTCGAACCGTTATGGACCTTGCATCGGCATGACTTATCAAGATATTGGGGTCTGACGTTATACTACCCCCAGGCTGAGATATGCGATATATCAGACGAAGAGACCGGACTGTACGGTAGAGCTACTTGATTGGATTCACAGGAGTATGAGCAGGCTTGCTTGTTGATATTCTGATTGCTCAATACCCGGGTGGCCATTACGTTTAGCAGACCGCTTGTGGCTTGTGGGTGACTGATATGATCACCACCTACTACTGGCGTATTGACGAGTCTTTAGAGTCTTACACAGAGATTTCCTGGCTCAAGAGAAATGAAGTAGGAGCACATATGTGATATGTGCGGGACTGAGATTAATACGAGTATGTGATACCGTATTCTATTCTCGCGATATGTGATATCAGAAGGTTATATATGATATAGCCGGGTTATCGGATCAAGTGTTGATTTGATAAGTTGATACATATGATATTAGTCGGTTGTATGTGATATAGCCGGATTATTAAATCAAGTGTTGATTTAATAATTTAATGTATAATTATATATTTGATATATTATCTTACATTAACTAATATTAGCTCACTTAAGATTTCTTTTTCTCACTATTGTACACTTAGTATATATGCGATATATATTCATGAACATCTTTTGTGTCATACTTGATGCCACATGCTACATGGGTGTATGAGACTCATACCATGCTTATAATAATGATGGATTTTATTTATTTAAAGTAAATCAAATTAGTTGGAAAATGTCACATGGTTGAAGCTTGTAGAAGCTTGTGGAACCATTGACCAAATCCACTCATTTTGTTTTACTTGAAGATATTTATTAACCCAACCATTATTATTAGCCACGGTTTATTCTCTACATGAGTTAGTGTATGACACTAACTCATCCATGGTTGCTATTCTCACCATTTGCTTCATTCTTCACATGCTTCATACCATGAGAGATTTCTTCATCTCCTTCCTCAATCTTTCTAGCTTAATGAGAAGTGAAGAAAATTATTTCTAAAGTGAGGAAAATTCATGTTTCATCAACCTCTTCTCTACTAGCCATTTAGATTGGATTGTTTTTGTTAGTGTATATGCCCTAGGGGCCATTATTATATCATACTAGCTTGTATATTACTTAATGGAAGCTTGGGATATTCACAGTTATATTAACAGTCTTGCTAAACATGATAGTACGCTACTTGGTTTATATCTATCTTAATATGTGTATATGTTAGCATATCGAGAATACATATTGATAGAGCCCTTAGGATCTTACTTGACTACCAGCGTTGTGATGGCAGTCACACTAGTGGGGGCTGGGTAGTCTACAAGCACATCCTTTTTCAGGTCCCTAGTCGTAGGATTATCGAGACAGGGCATCGATACTCCGGAGTAAACTAGTGTGTACGCTTCTCATCCCAGTTGGGGAGATGGTTTGTACCACAGCCGTTAGTACGTTGTACTGGAGATAGTATACAGGTGCTCATTGGGTTACGGGTATACCGGACAGGACTCGCAGGGAACTGTTGGTTGGTATTATACCCGTCGTCAGTTAACAGTTCCCAGGTGACAAGAGTACAGCATAGTCCGCAGACTTGACATTGCTGCTTCGTCTCGAGTGTGTTCCCACTGTTCTTAGATTGCTACCTTACCACGGCTCAAAGGAATCATGCAAACAGGTAGCAGTTGGGTGTAGTCCCGAAGCACTTGGAGGAAGTGGCGGTTAGATAGGATTCGTCTCTCCCGGTATTGGGAGTTGATATCGCGCTGTGTTTGGAAAGCCATTACGCAAAGTCCCTGGCCAGAGCAAACGAGATTTACTGGTAGGATTTCCAGTAGCTTCTCAAGGTGTAATGGGCTTTGCTCCGACACGACTTATACAGCTTTTAGGGGACTGATGCTTGCCGCCCCCTAGGCCTGATATGCGATAGTCTTAGACGAACAGAGCGGACTGTATGGAGATTTTCACATCAGGCTCAGTAAGAGTTCGGATGGGTTTCCTCATCGGCCTTCTTATCGACATCTACCTGGGGACCGTTACGTACAGCTAGTGCTGCTTGCGGTCTATGGTTAAACCCACTGCCAGTGTAGTGTCCAGTCTTTAGAGTCCTACACAGAGAGTTTTCCTTATTCGGGCAAAACGATATAGAGGTCGTATGGTTTTACGGCAGGGCTCGGACACATACGTGCATTTATGCACGTACGATGTTCGGACAGTTTTTACTAGCTGGCTTTGGTTTAAGCCAGATTCTAGTAATGGAATATTGGATTTATACAGTCTTAGTATTTCCGTGTTTTCAGGGATAGGAGGGGCATTCTCGTAATTACTCGAGAAGCTTCTAGAAGAAAGGTGACTCATTATGTTTTTATTCATTTATGAATTAAGCTTAATGAGGTGGAGGAGATGGTGTGTAATTTGCATTAATTACATCATGAGTCATGAGGTGATTCACCTCAAAGTAATTAATGAAGCATGGTTGATATTTTGAGATATTATCATTTAGATATTTTCATGCTTCATTATTTATCCAAATGACTTAAGATATTTATTGATTCTCACTTACACATTCTCTCTCCTCAAGCTCTCTCTCTTCAAAGAACTAACCCTAACCTCTCATGTGTTGAGATCCAAGGGTTAGCAAGACTAATAGATCCCTAATCCTCTTCTATATCCTCTAGGTTATCTTGATTAGCACTCATAGTCACCTAGTTATCTCAAGTGAGAGGTTAAAGCTTGGAGAAGTAGCTCTCGGGTGGATTTTCTATCACATCAAGGAGGCCGACGAGGAGGTGATCAACAAGAACAAGAAGGACTTGATTCATTAGGTATAATCATCTATCATAGTAGCTAATCACTTATATATAGTTGTTAGTTAGGGTTTAGCAAAGATCTGTAAAGTTAGTCGATGTTAGTTTAAACAAAATGATTGTTTTACCTATTCCGCCTCCCCGCATCATGTGGGGGTGTCTAACGTCGACTTACAGTGGTATCAGAGCCTCGCTAAACCATAACTAACATGTTAGCAAAGTCGTTAGAAATTCGATCGCAAAACGAACTCGAAAATACGAAGTTTTCACTATGTTTCTGCCGATTTTAAAACGGGGTCTACAAATTTTTCAGGGGCCCTTAAAAATACAAGCAGGGAATTCTAAGAATTGTGAAGAAATTTAGGGCTGTGAATCGGCCATAGCGCCGCGGAACCGCCACCGATCCAAGTGATCCGCCGCAGATCCGCAGCTGAGTTGACTCCGAGTCAACCCAAATTTGCTCAGTTATTCTTCTGTGTTAATGTTGTATTTTCCGGGATATTTTGTTTCTGCTCAGGTTTCAGGTGCACAGAGAATTATTTGGAGTAGATTCATTTGTGTTTGCTTGATCAAAATTCTAAGATGTTTGGCTAACTTGATTATATCTGTGTTGTGTTTAATGTGTTCGTAAACCTCCCCTAACTGCTGGTATATCGGTTAGCAGGGGGTTGCACATTTCTGTAATGGTTTTTATTGGTTTGTGATTATAGACTTGTTGGATTGTCGTGAATGGATAGCCGGGGATGTGAGACGAGTGTTTCTTTCATTCAAATGTAATTTGTAAATTGTTGTAATATTCTTTTGTGGGGCACATCCGGGTTGAGGTTGTAGCCACCGTTGTATTATTTCATTTACTGTTTTTTGCTCCTAGGATAGACCCAAGATGGGGTGCACAAACTACCGGGTACTTTGAAGTGTTTAGTGGCCTACTCACGTTGTTGAGGGAGACCGCTTCACTTCGGGTACTTGGCGGGTAGTTTGCCGTACCCGTAGGGGTCTAGGGTGGGGTTTTGGCTATTCATCGCGACTGTGTAATCCGTCTTTCCTTGCAGGCTCAAAAGGAATGCGGATTCATAGAAAATCCAATATGTTCATCTGTGATCTGGAATGCCTATTATTGCGTCTGACGAATGTACAATATCGATATATGATATCTATTAGGCGTTACTTATGTTTTACACCCGCGCTAGCCCAGCCCCCGCTCTGTCGTTAGTTAAGTAACCTAACGGGTGAATGACGGGGCCCAGTGGCGAATGCGGATGGCATGAGAGTACGTTGTATTTTCGTTGTTTTCTGCAATGATAGGTTAATTGATGGGATACATTATATTAATTCAAAGAAAATAAACCAAAGTTGAATCGTTGGAACAGTTTAAAAGAAACCACTCGGTTATTTTAAAACAGAAGATACTTTTTAAATTGCGGAGCTTAAGCCACTCCTTTTAAAAGCTATCAGGTTCCTTCGATCATATCAAGTTCACTACGTTCACGGTATCGCCAAAACCATTCGTAGCCCTCCGTCATTTCATTTGGGTATTCAGTAGTATTCAAGCTATGTATTTTGACCAATGCCAAGGCATAGTGTTTGGTAGCTGCTGGGTATTCATTTGTTGCATAGATAGATGAGTTAGTTTGGGACAGTCGTATTATCATTTGGCTAATGTCAAGGGTATGTACGGATGGGTTCAAATTAACAAGATAATGATGGGTAGAACTTGACATGTGACTTATGACATTTTGACCAACGCCGAGGTCATAAGAGTATGGGGCAGAAATCCATATCGAGAATTTCTAAAGAAACTGAAATTTGCTAAGAGTTGCATACCATTTGGAGTGTGATAATTTTGGTAGGATTCATTCAGTTTTATCACACGATAATATTTGGGTCCCGATCCTACTGTGAGTATCCGCTACTCATCAGGAGATTCGTCACTTAACGATTAATGCTATAAACCAAGAAGGTGTCAGCGGGGCTACGCCCCCAGAGAAAAGAGGTTATTTAATTAAGGAACTTCACGAAAGCGTCGTAAAACCTCCCTCAAAGTACCGACACCGGCCTGGCTGAACGGTTAAGCAAGTATTGTACGGTGAGAATAGTCCTGACTAGTTATTCCTTTTTGGTTTGAGGAGGGATTCGAGAAACAGTGGGAGCCATCCAGTTTAGATAAACTAAAAACCACTCTAAACTTGCAAGATCATCATGCTAAAGTGTTCCCTCTCTCTCTCATTGCAGCGACCCAGAACATGACAGGCCTTAAGTTACTATTAGATAAAAATATTTTGATAGGGCCAAACTATAAAGATTGGTTCCGGAATGTTAAGATGGCTATAACTTTTGACAAATTAGGGTATGTACTTACTACTAAGGCACCAGCTGTCCCTGGTCCAGAATCCAGTGTCGCGGATAAGGAAATCCGCAAGACCTGGGAGATTGATTGGGCGAAGGCCAAATGCATCGTGCTTGCCTCTATGAATAATGAACATCAGAGGAGGCATGAGAATATGGATCTTGAATCCATATTTCTCCACACCAAGGATTTGTATGGAGAGCAATCTCGTATAGCTAGATACGAGACCTCGAAGAACTTGTTTCAGTCGAGGCTGGCCGTCGGGTTATCTGTAGGAGAACATGTCCTTAAGATGATTGGCTATATAGAAGAGCTCGCGAACCTCGGGATGACATTAGAGAATGATCTATATACAGACTTGGTTCTTCAGTCCCTTCCTTCCACCTACGCCCAGTTTATTCTGAATTTCAACATTCAAGGAAAAGTAGTTGAACTTCCAGAACTCCTTAACATGTTGAGGAGTGCAGAGGGCACCTTGCAGAAAGCAAGGGAAACACCCGCTATGTTTGTTCGTGGTGCTTCCTCTTCTAGGTCTAAGTCAAGGGCCAAAGGAAGGAAGAAGAAGGCCGCTACCAAACCAAGAGGTGGTGTTAGTAAGGTGGGAGACAAGGGAAAGGCAAAGGTTGCGGTGCCAGTAGTGGCAAAGGACGAGTGCTTCCACTGTCATATGAAAGGCTATTGGAAGAAAGATTGTAAAGCTTAGATTGCCAAGAACCAGGACCCGAGGCAAGTTGTGGCTTCGGCTTCAGGTGTGTTTGTAATTGAAAATTGTCTGTCAATCAACTCTACTTCCTGGGTATTGGATACCGGATCGGGATCTCATATATGCAATTCATTGCAGGCACTGAGAAATCGTAGAGTGCTGAAGGTTGGTGATATAACCCTCCAGGTTGCTAATGGAGCTAGAGTGGATGCTGTGTCCATAGGGGATTATTGTAAGTCGATGTGCAACACCCCACGAGTTGCGGGGAGGCGGAAATATGAAAAACGATCTTGTTCTTGAAGCATACATCGACTAACCGAAGATCTTAGCTAAACGATAATTAAAAACTACCATAGAAGTTCTAAACTACTATGTAAAGAGATTATACCTAGCGATACGTGTCCTTCGTCTTTACGATCTCTTCGTCCTTCTCGGCCTCCTCCAAGTGATAGATGATCCACCCGAGAACCCTAATCCAAGCTTCACCTCAAAACTTGAGGTAACTAAGTTTCTCTAGTTGCTAATCAAAGGAACTTAGGTCATATAGAGTTAGGTTATGGAATGTTTAGTCTTTTCTAATCCTTGTTCTCAACTCATGAGTGGTAGGATTAGATCTTGAAGAAAGAGTGAGCTTGAGGAGAGAGAAGGTGAACTAGAATAATGAAATGAAATTGCTTCTCACTTAATATATCAAGCATAATGAATAAATCAATAATATGAATAATAAGAGATTATTCATCATGCTTCATAAATGTATCATGAGTGATTCACTATGTGAGTCATTAAGCATTTAATAATGCATTAATGACATAGTGAATCACACATTATGAGTCACAATAACATTAATGACAATGCCACCTTAACCCCTCAAGTCACCATGCTTCTAGAAGCTTCTCGGAAATTACGAGAACGCCCCTCCCATCCGTGAAAACACGGAAAACCTTTAGACTGTATAAATCCAATAACCTGATACTAGAATCTGGCTTAAACCAAAGCCATCTAGAAAAAACTGTCCGAATATCGTACGTGCGTTTAAACACGTATTCGTCCGAACCCTTATCGTAAAAACGTACGACCTTTATATCGTTTCGCATGGAGTTGGGAAAACTCTGTGTGGGACTCTAAAGACTCGACTACTACGCTGGCAGTGGGTTTAACCACAGACCGCAAGCGGCACTAGCTGTACGTAACGGTCCCCAGGTAGATGTCGATAAGAAGGCCGATGAGGATACCCATCCGAACTCCTACTGAGCCTGTCTGTGACAATATCCGTGCAGTCCGTTCTGTTCGTCTAAGTGTATCGCATGTATGGTCTAGGGAGGTGGTAAACGTCAGACCCCTAATAACCGTACAAGTCGTGTCGGTATGGCTCTATCACCATCCGAGAATCTACTGATCAATCTATCAGTAATTCTCAATCAGCCCTGGCCAGGGACTTATGGTAATGACCAACCGATCACCATGTGATATCAACTCCCTATACCGGGATAGACGAATCTCTAACAGTCACTCACTGCCTCCACGTAGCTCGAGACTGTGCCCAACTAAAACCTGTTTGCACGACTCCTTTGAACCGTGGTAGGGTAGTAATCAAAGCACAGTGGGAACTCACACGAGAAAAATGACGACCTTAAGTCAACGGACTATCTGCACACATGTCACCTGAGAACAGCTTTCTGACGTTAGGTATAAATACCATCCAGTCAGTTCTCGGCGAGTCCTGTCCGGTGTACTCACACCCAGTGAGCATCTGTATACAATCTTAGGTGCACTCCACCAATGGCTGCGGGACCAATCCATCGCCCCTCCTCAGGGTCTAGATATGTATACACCAGTCTACTCCGGAGTATCGATGTTCAGTCTCGATACTCCTGTGACCAGGGACATCTAAAGATGTGCCTATTGACTATCCAGCTCCCACTAGTATGACTGCCATCACAACGCCGGTAGTCAGGCAAAACACCCTATGGGCTTTATCAACATGTATATATATATATGAATACTACGCAAAATATATCATATGTTAAGATAAAGACAAACTAAATAGCGTACTATCATATTAAGCAAGACTGTCATGTACATACATATCCCTAGCATCCTATACAATGAAGGCCTCTAGGGCATATATATCCAACAATCTCCCACTTGCACTAAGGCCTATAATTGGCGCAATGAGTACCCACTGTCTTCACTAGATCCAGTTGCTGGAGTACCGCATGCCCAACATCTCAAACAGCCTCTCGAATTGAACTTGAGGGATGGCCTTGGTGAATGGATCTGCCGTGTTGTCTTTTGTGTCCACTCTCCGTACCTCGATCTCCCGACGATCAACGATCTCCCTGATCAGGTGAAACCGCCTTAAGATATGTCTCGATTTCTGATGGGACCTCAGTTCCTTCGCCAATGCTATGGTCCCATTGTTATCACAATACAAAGGTATTGGATTGGCAATGGACGGAACCACCTAAAGTTCAGAGATGAACTTCCTCATCCAGACAACCTCTTTTGCGGCTTCACTAGCAGCTATATACTCATCCTCCATAGTTGAGTCTGCGACGGTATCCTGTTTGGAACTCTTCCAACATACCGCCTCTCCATTGAGGGTAAACACAAAACCCGGAATGGATTTAGAATCATCTTTGTCACTTTGGAAGTCGGAGTCAGTAAAAGCCTCTACCTGGAGGTCCCCATTACCGTAAATCAAGAACATCTCCTTAGTCCTTCTCAGGTACTTGGGAATGTTCTTTACTGCTATCCAATGCTTCTCACCTGGGTCAGACTGATACCTGCTTACCACACCAAGTGCGTAAGCTACATCTGGTCTTGTACATAACATCGCATACATTATAGATCCTACAGCCGAAGCGTAGGGTATAATGCCCATGCGATTCCTCTCTTCATCAGTCTTTGGAGACATCTCTTTAGAGAGGGTGATCCCGTGACAAGCGGGCATATTACCGCGCTTGGAATCTTCCATACTAAATCTCTTTAGTATAGTGTCAATATACCTGGACTGTGAAAGTCCTAACATTCTATTAGATCTATCACGATAGATCTTAATGCCCAAAATGTAGGTTGCATCACCCAAGTCTTTCATGGAGAATTTCTGTGACAAGAAGAGCTTTACTGATTGTAGCATAGGGACATCATTCCCTATCAGTAGTATGTCGTCGACGTACAAAACGAGAAAGACTACTGCTCCTTCTACAATCTTCCTATAAATACATGGTTCATCTATATTTTTGATAAAGTCAAATTCTTTGACTGTCTCATCAAAGCAGATGTTCCAACTTCGCGATGCTTGCTTTAATCCATAGATGGATTTAAGCAACCTGCACACTCTTCCGCTGCTCCCACTGTCTAAGAAACCTTCTGGTTGATCCATGTAAACACTCTCTTCTAAATGTCCATTTAGAAAAGCTGTTTTTACATCCATTTTCCAGATTTCATAGTCATGGAAGGCAGCAATAGCAAGCAGGATCCGAATGGATTTAAGCATAGCTACAGGTGAAAAGGTTTCATCATAGTCCAATCCTAGTCTTTGACGAAAACCTTTTACAACGAGTCTAGCTTTATAGGTTTCCATTTGTCCAAGTGCACCAATCTTCTTTTTGAAGATCCATTGGCATCCAACTGGTTTCACCCCAGGAGGAGCAACTTCTAAAGTCCATACTTTATTGGTGTACATGGATTCCATTTCGGATCTCATAGCATCCAGCCACTTCACCGAGTCAATACTCGTGATAGCCTGCTGAAAACTAGTAGGCTCATCATCATCGATGATGCAATCCTCTCGATCCCCATCTAGAAGAAAACCATAGTATCTCTCAGGAGGATGAGAAAGCCTACTAGATCTACGGAGTGGCGTTGGTTCGTCATGTTCTATTGAAATCTGAGGTTCTTCTAAGTCCTCGGTAGCAGTTTGAGGTTCTGGAATTTCTTCCAGCTCTACCGCGCTCCCACTAATTTCTTTTGCAAGAAATTCGCTTTTTAAGAAGACAATGTGGCGAGCGACAAACACCTTTTGTTCTTCAGTGTGGTAGACCATGTACCCCCTTGAATGTTTGGGGTATCCTACAAACTTGCATAAAACCGATCGTGCCTCGAGCTTGTCCGGTCTATGCTTTTTAACATATGCCGGACACCCCCATATCTTTATATACTTGAGATATGGTCTCTTCCCGCTCCACATTTCATATGGAGTGGTAGGCACAGACTTAGTTGGAACTCTATTCAATAAGTATGCTGCTGATTCTAGAGCAAATCCCCAGAAGGAAAGTGGCAACTCAGCACCACTCATCATTGAACGCACCATATCTAATAGCGTACGATTCCTCCTTTCTGATACACCATTATGCTGAGGTGTATAAGGTGGAGTAAGCTGAGAGTGAATTCCATTCTCTTTTAAGTATTCAAGGAAACTGGTACTTAAGAATTCGCCACCTCGATCAGATCGAAGTGTCTTGATGCTTTTACCAGTTTGTTTCTCTACTTCATTTTTATACTCCTTAAACTTCTCAAAGGCCTCGGATTTATGTTTCATTAAGAACACATGTCCATACCTAGAGAAGTCATCAGTAAAAGTGATGAAGTAGGAGTGACCGCTTCTCGCATGTGTAGACATTGGACCACATACATCACTGTGTACAAGTCCCAAGAGTTCTGTAGCTCTTGCTCCGTGTCCGGTGAACGGAGATTTGGTCATTTTTCCTTTGATACATGATTGACAAGTTGCATATGATGAATATTTAAACGGATATAGATATCCATCTTTATGTAACTTAGTCAACCTTGTTTCGTTTATATGACCAAGTCTACAATACCATAGGAAGACTTGATTTGAATCTGGAGCCTTTCTTGTAAGTGTGTTTTGAATATTGAAAATTTGAGGTTGATTAAGTATGTATATGCCGTTTTCCAGTGTGTCATACCCAATCAGTTCTTGATTTAGGAGAATGTTCATGACATTTCTTTCAAGCGCAATATTATATCTTTCATTAGATAACAAAGATACTGATATAATATTACATAACATACCGGGAATACAAAAACAGCTGTACAACACCAAAATGTGCCCACTAGTCAACCCAAGGTGATATTCCCCTATTGCAATAGCATCTACATGCATTCCATTGCCCATCCGGAGAGTCATATCACCTGCCCCCAGTACTCTACTATTTCTCAGATCCTGCAATGAATTACAGATGTGAGAACCAAAACCGGTATCAAGTACCCATGATTTAAAGTTTACTGAAAGACAATTTTCGATTACGAACACACCTGAAGTAGAAGCAACAGCTTGCTTCTTGTCCTTGGCTTTGAAGGCTATACAGTCCTTCTTCCTGTGCCCTTGCTTGTGACAATAAAAGCATTCGTTTATATCCGCTTTCACCCTTCCTGCCTTGTTCGTTCCCTGCACCTTCTTGACCCCACCCTTCGGTTTGGTGGCTTTCATCTTCTTCTTCCTTTTAGCTTTCGCTTTAGATTTAGAAGAGGATGATTGGCCAACATACAGAACGTGGGTCTTCTCCTTTTTCAAGGAGGTCTCTGCTACCCTCAACATGTTGAGGAGCTTTGGAAGATCAGCTTCCATTTCGTGCATGTTGAAGCTAAGCACGAACTGAGAGAAGGTGTGGGGAAGGGACTGCAAAATCAAATCGATATACAAATCATTCTCTAGCACGCATCCCAGGTTTGCGAGTTCCTCAATGAGGCTGATCATTTTGAGGACGTGCTCTCCGACAGGCGATCCTGGAGCTAACCTCATCTGGAAGAGTTTCCTTGAGGTCTCGTACCTCGCGATACGGGAGTGCTCTCCATATAATTCCTTGACATGGAGAAAGATGGATACAATATCCATACTCTCGTGCTGTTTCTGGAGTTCATTGTTCATGGACGCCAGCACGATACACTTAGCTCGCTCACAATCTTGATCCCAGGTTTTGCGAACTACCTTGTCCACAATTGAGGAATCTGGTCCAGGGATAAGGGGAGGAACAACGGTAGTAACATATGCTACTTTGTCATAAGTCAGTGCAATGTTGATGTTCCTTAGCCAATCTTTATAGTTCTGCCCGGTCAGTATATTTTTTTCAAGTAATAGTTTTAGTCCTGTCATGGTAGCTGCTAGAGAGAGAGAAAAGAAAACACTCAACATATGCTTCTTGCATGTTTAGATTGGTTTTTAGTTTATCTAAACAGGATGGCTCTCACTGTTCCCTCAAATCCTTCTTCAAAACCTAAAAGAAGAACTAGTCAGGATTTAATCACACGTCACAATACTTGCTTAACCTTTTAGCAAGGCTGGTGTTGGTACTTCGAGGGAGGTTTTCCAATGCTTTCGCGAAGTTCCTTAATTAAATAACCTCTTTTCCCTGGAGGCGTAGCCCCTCTAACACCTTTTTGGACACCTACTTGGTTTATAGCATTGATTGTTAAGTGAGAATGTTTCCTGAGAGTAATCCTACTCATCAGTGGGATCGGGATCCAACTATCATTGCATGATGTACTAGATGGACGCCACTCTAGTCACCACACTCTAGAAGGTATGCTAAGTCTGCAAGTTTCCTTTATGTTTGAAACTCCCGATATGATTTTTACCCCAAGCTCTTATGAACTTGACGTAGGCCAACAAATTATAAGACGCAAGTCAAGTTCTACCCGTCATTTCCTATCAATAGAATGTCATCCACGTACAAGACGAGGAATACGACAGGTCGTGCTACAACTTTACTATATATGCATGGTTCATCTGGATTTTTAATAAAGTCATATTCTTTGACCGTTTCATCAAAACAAATGTTCCAACTCCGCGATGCCTGCTTCAGTCCATAAATGGACTTAAGCAACTTGCATACTTTCCCGCTGCTCCCACTTTGATTGAAACCCTCTGGCCGATCCATATAGACGCACCCTTGTAAATTTCCATTCAGAAAAGCCGTCTTTACGTCCATCTGCCAGATTTCATAATCATGGAAGGCAGCAATAGCAAGAAGGACCCGAATGGATTTGAGCATAGCCACTGGAGAAAAAGTTTCGTCATAGTCCAAATCAGGTCTTTGACGAAAACCCCTTGCAACAAGTCTAGCCTTATAGGTTTCCACCTGTCCATCTACACCAATCTTTTTCTTGAAGATCCATTTGCATCCTATGGGTTTTACCCCATCTGGAGCAAAGTCCAAAGTCCATACTTTGTTGGTGCACATGGACTCCATTTCGGTCCGCATTGCATCTAGCCATCGTACTGAGTCGCCGCTCTGGATGGCCTGCTGGAAGCTAGTAGGTTCATCATCATCTATGATGCAATCCTCTCTATCCCCATCTATGAGAAAACCGTAGTATCTCTCAGGCGGATGAGACGGCCTACTACTCCTGCGGAGGGGTGCAGGAATGTCCTGTTCTTCTTGAACTACTGGTTCTACCAAACTTTCAGTAGTAGTTTGTGGTTCTGGAATTTCTTCCAGTTCTATTTCGCTCCCACTTATTTCCTTTTCTAAAAACTGCTGTTCTAGAAAATGGGCATTACGAGAAACAAAAACCTTTTGTTTCTCTGCGTAATAGAAATAATATCCCTTGGAGTTCTTTGGATATCCCACAAACTTACACTGTATTGATCGTGCCTCGAGCTTGTCCGCATGCTGCTTTTTAACAAAAGCTGGACATCCCCATATCTTCATATGCTGAAGATGGGGTTTCTTTCCACTCCACATCTGATATGGGGTGGTAGGCACAGTCTTGGTAGGAGCCCTGTTCAGAAGATATGACGCTGAATCTAGCGCATAACCCCAGAAAGATCACGGTAACTCAGCATTACTCATCATGAAACGTACCATATCCAATAGGATTTGATTCCGTCTCTCTGATACACCGTTATGCTGTGGAGTGTATGGAGGAGTAAGCTGAGAGAGAATTCCTTTCTCTTTTAGGTAACCTAGGAACTCGGCACTTAAGTATTCACCACCTCGATCAGATCTTAGTGTCTTGGTACTTTTGCCGGTTTGGTTTTCTACTTCATTCTTATACTCTTGGAATTTCTCAAAAGCCTCGGATTTATGTTTCATCAGATAAATGAATCCGTACCTTGAGTAATCATCCGTAAAAGTAATGAAATAGGAAAAACCAACTCTTGCATGTGTAGACATTGGACCACATACATCGCTGTGTATGAGTCCTAAGAGCTCGCTCGCTCGCTCTTACTTCATGTCCAGTAAATGGAGTCTTTGTCATCTTTCCTTTGAGACAAGATTGACAAGTGGCATAAGTTTGATATTCGAACGAGTCCAAATATCCTTCTCTATGTAACTTAGTCAACCTTCTCTTATTGATGTGACCCAGTCTACAATGCCATAAGAAAGCTTTATTTAAATCTGGAGACTTTCTTTTTAGTGTGTTCTGGACATTGAAAATTTGGAGTTGGTTTAAGACATATATACCGTTATCCAGTGTACCGGACCCAATCAAACTATGATTAAGGTGGATGTTAACAACATCACTTACAAACGTGAAATCATAACCTTTATTTGATAACAAGGAAACTGATATGATATTACACGTTAAGCTAGGTACACAAAAATAGTTATGTAAAACCAAAATGTGTCCACTCATCCATCCCAGGTGATAATCCCCTACGGACATAGCTCCCACGCTAGCTCCGTTAGCAACCATCAGGGTCATATCACCATCCTTCAGCACTCTACGGTTTCTCAGTGCCTGCAATGAATTTCATATATGGGATCCTGATCCGGTATCCAATACCCAGGAAGTAGAGTTGATTGACAGAAAATTCTCAATTACAAACACACCTGAAGTCGAAGCCACAGCTTGCTTCGGTTCCTGGTTTTTGGCGTTCCACGCCTTGCAATCTTTCTTCCAGTGCCCTTTCCTATGACAATGGAAACACTCATCCTGGGCCACTACTGGTACCGCAAACTTTTTCTTTCCCTTCGCTCCCACCTTACTTACACCTCCTCTAGGTTTGGTGGCGGCCTTCTTCTTCCTTCCTTTGGCCCTAGCCTTGGACCTGGAAGAAGAAGCACCGCTAACAAACATAGCGGGTATTTCCCTTTCCTTCTGCAAGGTGCCCTCTGCACTCCTTAACATGTTAACGAGTTCCGGAAGTTCAACTTCTTTTCTTTGAATGTTGAAATTCAGAATAAACCGGGCGTAGGTGGAAGGAAGGGACTGGAGAATAAGGTCTGTATAGAGCTCATTATTCAAAGTCGTCCCAAGGTCTGCGAGCTCTTCTATATAGCCAATCATCTTTAGGACATGTTCTCCTACCGATGATCCGACGGCCAACCTCGCTCGAAACAAGTTCTTAGAGGTCTCGTATCTTGCTATACGAGATTGCTCTCCATAAAGTTCTTTTGTATGGAGAAATATGGCATCAAGATCCATATCCTCGTGCCTCCTCTGATGTTCATTGTTCATCGAGGCAAGCACGATGCACTTGGCCTTCGCGCAATCATACTCCCAGGTTTTGCGGATTTCCTTATCCGCATTACTGGATTTGGGACCTGAGACTGCAGGTGCCTTAGCGGTGAGGACGTACCCCAATTTGTCATAGGTCAAAGCCATTTTGACATTTCGCAGCCAATCTTTATAGTTTGGCCCTGTAAGTATATTTTTCTCTAAAAGTAACTTAAGTCCAGTCATTTTCAGGGTCGCTGCAAGTAGGAGAGAGAGAAGAAACACTTTAGCTTGATGCTCTTGCAAGTTTAGAGTGATTTTAATTTATTTAAATTGGATGGCTCCCACTGTTTCTCGAATCCTTCCTCAAACCATAAAAGAAGAATTAGCCAGGACTATTCTCACTGTACAATACTTGCTTAACCGTTCAGCCAGGCTGGTGTCGGTACTTCGAGGGAGGTTTTCCAACACTTTCGCGAAGTTCCTTAATTAAACCTCTTTTCTCTGGGGGCGTAACCCCGCTGACACCTTTCTTGACACTTACTTGGTTTATAGCATTGATCGTTAAGTGACGAATCTCCTGATGAGTAGCATATACTCACAGTAGGATTGGGATCCAAATATCATCGTATGATAATGTTGAAGGAATCCTACCAACATTCATCAAACTCCAAATGGTATGCATCTTTTTGCAAATTTCAGTTTCTTTAGAAATTCCCGATATAAATTTTTGCCCCATGCTCTTATGACCTTGGCTTTGGTCAAAATGTCATAAGTCACATGTCAAGTTCTACCCATCATTATCTTGTCAATTTGAACCCATCCGTACATACCCCTGACTTTGGTCAAATGATAATACGACTGTCCCAAACTAACTTATCTATCTATGCAACAAATGAATACCCAGCAGCTACCAAACACTATGCCTTGACTTTGGCCAAAATGCATAGCTTGAATACTACTGAATACCCAAATGAAATGACGGAGGGCTACGAATGGTATTGGCGAAACAGTGAACGTAGTGAACTTGATATGACCGAAGGAACCTGATAGCTTTTTAAAAGGAGTGGTTAAAGCTCCGCAATTAAAAATATCATCTGTTTTAAAATAACCGAGTAGTTTCTTTTAAATTGTTCCAACGATTCAACTTTTGGTTTATTTTCTTTGCATTAATAATAATGCGTCCCATCATTAACCTATCATTGCAGAAAACAACGAAAATACAACGTCCTCTTATGCCGTCCGCATTCGCCACTGGGTCCCCTCATCACCCGTTAGGTTACTTAACTAACGGCAGAGCGGGGGCTGGGCTAGCGCGGGTGTAAAACATAAGTGACGTCTAAATATCTATCATATATAGATATTTTACATTCGTCAGGCGCAATAATAGGCATTCCGGATCTCATATGAACATTATTGGATTTACAAGCAATCCGCGTTTGTTTAGAGCCTGCAACAAAAGACGGATTACACAGTTGTGATGAATAGCCATTACCCCACCCTAGACCCCTACGGGTACGACAAACTATCCACCAAATACCCGAAGTGAAGCGGTCTCCCTCAACAACGTGAGTAGGCCACTAAACACTTCAAAGTACCCGGTAGTTTGTGCACCCCATCTTGGGTCTATCCTAGGAGCAAAAACAGTAAAATGAAATAATACAACGGTGGCTACAACCGCAACCTGGATATGCCCCGCAAAATAATACTACAACATATTACAATTTCTTTGAATGAATGAATATAACAACCCATCACAAACCCCGGCTAATCATCACAACAGTCCAATACAGTTCACAACCACAAACAGTAAAAACCATTACAGAAATATGCAACCCCCTGTCAACCGACATACTAGCAGTTAGGGGAGGTTTACGAACACATTATACAATCACAGATATAATCAAATTAGCAAACATCGTAAGATTTCGATCGTGCAAACTTCTCTGTGCACCTGAGACTTGAGCAGAAAAATAAACATTCTAGAAAAGACAAAAACATCACAGAAGAGCCACTGGAAAAACTTGGGCTGAATCGGCTCCAACTCGGCCGCGGATCCGCGGCGGATCGGCGGGATCGATCGCGGTTCCGCGGCTGTATGGCCGATTCACGAACCCAATTTTTTTCAGCGTTCTTATATTTCTCTATAGGTTATTCTGCAGGTCCCTGAAAATTTTTTAGAGCCTGTTATAAAATCGACAAAAACTTAGTGATATCGATGTCTTTTTCGGTTTGTTTTGCGTTTGAAATTCATACGACTTTGATAATGAGTTAATTATTATTTAGCGAGGCTTTGATACCACTGTAAGTCGATGTACAACACCCCACGACTTGCGGGAAGGCGGAAAAATGAAAAACGATCTTGTTCTTTGAGTAAACATCGACTAACTGAGAATCTTTGCTAAACTATAACTAACAAGAATCATAGAAGTTATTAACTACTATGAAAAGTGATTATACCTAATGAACCGTGTCCTTCGTCTTTTCGTTCTCCACCTCCTCTCTGGCCTTCTCTATGTAGTAGATGATCCACCCGAGAGCTTTACTCCAAGCTTCACCTCTAACTTGAGGTAACTAGGTTTCTTAAAGTGCTAATCTAAGCAACCTAGGTGAAATAGAGAAGGGTTATGGATTAATAATTCTTTACTAATCCTTGGTCTCAACACATGAGAGGGGAGGATTAGGGTTTGAAGAGAGAGAGCTTGAGGAGAGAGAAGGTGAGCAAGAGAATGAATTGAAATTATTTCTCACTTCTAATATATCATGAAGCATATAAAATATCAAATAATATAAATAAAATGATTTATCATCATGCTTCATTTAATATGTGCAATGAATCATCAAGTGAGTCATTAAGCAATAAATGCTTCATTAACTCACTTGAATGATTCATCTCATGAGTCACAAAATCAATTAATACTTATGCCACCTTAACCCTCAAGTCACCATCCTTCTAGAAGCTTCCCGCGAAATTACGAGAACGCCCCTCCTATCCGTGAAAACATGGAAAAACTTTAGACTGTATAAATCCAATAACCCGATACTAGAAACTGGCTTAAACCAAATCTGGCTAGTAAAAACTGTCCGAATGTCGTACGTGCGTAAACACACGTATGCGTCCGAACCCTTGTCGTAAAACCATACGACCTCTATATCGTTTTGCCTGGAGTAGGGAAACTCTCTGTGTGGGACTCTAAAGACTCGACTACTACGCTGGCAGTGGGTTTAACCACAGACCGCAAGCGGCACTAGCTGTACGTAACGGTCCCCAGGTAGATGTCGATAAGAAGGCCGATGAGTAAACCCATCCGTACTCCTACTGAGTCTGATGTGACAATCTCCATACAGTCCGGTCTGTTCGTCTAAGACTATCGCATATCGGGCCTAGTGGGCGGCAAGTGTCAGTCTTCTAATAGCGGTATAAGTCGTATCGGAGCGTAGCCCATTACACCCTGAGAAACAACTGGAACCTACTGGTAAATCTCGCTTGCCCTGGCCAGGGACTTTGCGTAATGGCTCTCTAACACAGCGCGATATCAACTCCCAATACCGGGAGAGACAAATCCGGTCTAACCACCACTGCCTCCAAGTGCTCGGGACTGCACCCAACTGCTACCTGTTTGCACGACTCCTTTGAGCCGTGGTAGGGTAGCAATCTAAGAACAGTGGGACAAACTCGAGGCGAAGTAGCAGTGTCAAGTCTGCGGACTATGCTGTACTCATGTCACCTGGGAACTGTTAACTGACGATGGGTATAATACCAACTAACAGTTCCCCATGAGTCCTGTCCGGTGTACCCGTAACCTAACGAGCACCTGCATACTATCTCCAGTACGACGTACTGACGGCTGTGGGACAGACCATCTCCCCAACTGGGATGAGAAGCGTACACACTAGTCTACTCCGGAGTATCGATGCCCTGTCTCGATAATCCTACACTAGGGACCTGATAAAGGATGTGCTTGTAGACTACCCAGCCCCCACTAGTGTGACTGCCATCACAACGCTGGTAATCAAGCAAGATCCTAAGAGCTCTACCAATACGTATACTCACATATTAAGATAGATAAAACCAAGTAGCATACTACCATGTTTAGCAAGACGGTTATATAACTGTGAATATCCCAAGCTTCTATTAAGTAATATACAAACTAGTATGATACAATAATAGCCCCTAGGGCATATACACTAACAGAAATATGAAAAACGATCTTGTTCTTGAAGCATACATCGACTAACCAAAGATCTTTGCTAAACGATAATTAACAACTACCATAGAAGTTCTAAACTACTATATAAAGAGATTATACCTAGCGATACGTGTCCTTCGTCTTTACGATCTCTTCGTCCTCCTCGGCCTCCTCCAAGTGATAGATGATCCACCCGAGAACCCTAATCCAAGATTCACCTCAAAACTTGAGGTAACTAAGTTTCTCTAGTTGCTAATCAAAGGAACTTAGGTCATATAGAGTTAGGTTATGGGATGTTTAGTCTTTTCTAATCCTTGTTCTCAGCTCATGATTGGTAGGATTAGAACTTGAAGAAAGAGTGAGCTTGAGGAGAGAGAAGGTGAACTAGAATAATGAAATGAAATTGCTTCTCACTTAATATATCAAGCATAATGAATAAATCAATAATATGAATAATAAGAGATTATTCATCATGCTTCATAAATGTATCATGAGTGATTCACTATGTGAGTCATTAAGCATTTAATAATGCATTAATGACATAGTGAATCACACATTATGAGTCACAATAACATTAATGACAATGCCACCTTAACCCCTCAAGTCACCATGCTTCTAGAAGCTTCCCGGAAATTACGAGAACGCTCCTCCCATCCGTGAAAACACGGAAAAACTTTAGACTGTATAAATCCAATAACCTGATACTAGAATCTGGCTTAAACCAAAGCCGTCTAGAAAAACTGTCCGAATGTCGTACGTGCGTTTAAACACGTATTCGTCCGAACCCTTGTCGTAAAAACGTACGACCTCTATATCGTTTCGCCTGGAGTTGGAAAAACTCTGTGTGGGACTCTAAAGACTCGACTACTACGCTGGCAGTGGGTTTAACCACAGACCGCAAGCGGCACTAGCTGTACGTAACGGTCCCCAGGTAGATGTCGATAAGAAGGCTGATGAGGATACCCATCCGAACTCCTACTGAGCCTGTCCGTGAGAATATCCGTGCAGTCCGGTCTGTTCGTCTAAGAGTATCGCATGTATGGTCTAGGGAGGTGGTAAACGTCAGACCCCTAATAACCGTACAAGTCGTGTCGGTATGGCTCTATCACCATCCGAGAATCTACTGATCAATCTATCAGTAATTCTCAATCAGCCCTGGCCAGGGACTTATGGTAATGACCAACCGATCACCGTGCGATATCAACTCCCTATACCGGGAGAGACGAATCCCTAACAGTCACTCACTGCCTCCACGTGGCTCAGGACTGTGCCCAACTAAAACATGTTTGCACGACTCCTTTGAACCGTGGTAGGGTAGTAATCAAAGCACAGTGGGAACTCACACGAGACAAATGACGACCTTGAGTCAACAGACTATCTGCACACATGTCACCTGAGAACTGCTATCTGACGTTAGGTATAAATACAATCCAGTCAGTTCTCGGCGAGTCCTGTCCGGTGTACTCACACCCAGTGAGCATCTGTATACAATCTTAGGTGCACTCCACCAATGGCTGCGGGACCAATCCATCGCCCCTCCTCAGGGTCTAGATATGTATACACCAGTCTACTCCGGAGTATCGATGCCCAGTCTCGATACTCCTGCGACCAGGGACATCTAAGGATGTGCCTATTGACTATCCAGCTCCCACTAGTATGACTGCCATCACAACGCCGGTAGTCAGGCAAAACACCCTATGGGCTTTATCAACATATATATATATATGAATACTACGCAAAATATATCATATGTTAAGATAAAGACAAACCAAATAGCGTACTATCATATTAAGCAAGACTGTCATGTACATGTAAGTCCACGTTGCCCACCCCGGTGCTTACGGGGAGGCGGAAACGTTATGAAAAATTCGATTTTTACAACACTAGGCAACATGGACTACACAAAAGGAGGGATCTTTGCTAAACATAAACTAACTACCAAGCTAAAAGAGTTAGCTACTCGGTTAAGGGGTTATACCTAAATCTTGAAGTCCTTCTCTTCTTGCTCCTTGGAGTGGGATGAACGGGTTCTCCTCGTCGCCTTCTCTTGCCGAAGAAAGATCCACCCGAGGGCCTCTATCTTTGGCTTCAACCTCAAACTAGAAGTAACTAAGGTGCTTGGTGTGCTAAACCTAGAACCTTAGAAAGAGTAGAGAGTAATTTTGAATGTTTTATCTCAAGCTCAATGGTTCTCAACTCATGAGAGGGGAGAGCTTTGAGAGAGAGGAAGAGGATGAGAGAGAATGAGAATGATAGAATGAGAAGATAATGACAACCTTCTCACATGTATGTGAATTATGATAAATAAATAATTAGCTAAAGATAATTGTGATGGTTAATCTTGAAATGACCATTATCATTTCACATTAATTACTTTTGCAAGAATCAAAGAGCATCTTTCATATGAAATGATGATGGTCAATATGTCAACATAGGTCAACCATAGTCAAATGGTCAACAACCCTAACCATAACACAATTATAATTAACTAATATTAATAATCATATTTCACACATAAACATTAGGGTTAAGAAAATGACAATGGTCATCAACCCTAATGAAATTCCTCTGCCTCTGCCTCAGTCAACTGTGCATACACACCCGTATCCGTGTTCCGAGGAACACGAATACAATGAGATAAAACCAATCCCGAAACATATACTGGGATTTGGCTTAAACCAAAGCCCGCTAGTATAAGCTGTCCGGACACCAAACGTGCACAAGTGCGCGGATGTGAACGAAGCCCGTCGCAAAACCATGCGACCTCTACTCATTTTGCCTAAAGGCGAATAACCCTCTGTGTGGGACTCTAAAGACTCGACACTAAGCTGGCAGTGGGTTTAACCACAGACCGCAAGCGGCACTAGCTGTACGTAACGGTCCCCAGGTAGATGCCGATAAGAAGACTGACGAGGTAAACCCATCTGAACTCCTTCTGAGCCTGAATGTAACAGTCTCCGTACAGTCCGGTCTGTTCGTCTAAGAGTATCGCATGGCGGGCCTAGGGGACGGTAAACGTCAGTCCCCTAATAGCGGTACAAGTCGTGTCGGAGTGTAGCCCAGAACACCCTGAGATAACACTGGAAACCTACCAGTCTATCTCGCTTGCCCTGGCCAGGGACTTTGTGTAATGGCTCTCCTAGACACAGCGCGATATCAACCCCCAATACCGGGAGAGACGAATCCTGTCTAACCGTCACTGCCTCCAATTGCTTTGGGACTGCACCCAACTGCTACCTGTTTGCACGACTCCATTGAGCCATGGTAGGGTAGCAATCTAAGAACAGTGGGAACACACTCGAGGCGAAGTGACAGTGTCAAATCAACGGACTAAGCTGTACTCATGTCACCTGGGAACTGATAACTGACGATAGGTATAATACTAACCAACAGTTCCCGACGAGTCCTGTCCAGTGTACCTGTAACCTAACGAGCACCCGCATACTATCTCAAGTACGACGTACTGACGGCTGTGGGACAGACCGTCTCCCAAGCTGGGATGAGAAGCGCATACGCTAGTCTACTCCGGAGTATCGATACCCAGTCTCGATAGTCCTACGACTAGGGACCTGCATAAGGATGTGCTTATGGATTACCCAGCCCCCACGAGTGTGACTGCCATCACAACGCTGGTAATCAAGAAAATATCCTAAGGGCTCCACTAATGTGTAAAGGCGATATGCTATAAGAAACACATGCACACATTAAAGCAGAAACAAACCAAGTAGCATACTACTATTTTGAGCAAGAATGTCAATACAAGGTGAATATCCCAAGCTTTTATTAAGTAATATACAAACTAGTATGATACAGTAATGGCCTCTAGGGCATATACACTAACAGTACATATATATCCCTAGCATCCTATACAATCAAGGCCTCTAGGGAATATATATCCAACAATTATCACCTTGGATTGAAGAGTGGATATATTTTGGTTTTGCGCAACTGTTTTTATATACCTAGTTTAACGTGTAATATCATATCAGTATCGTTGTTATCAAAAGATGGTTATGATTTCACGTTTGTAAGCGATGTTGTTAACATCCACCTTAATCATGGTTTGATTGGGTCTGGTACACTAGATAACGGTATATACGTGCTAAACCAATTACAGATTTTCAATGTCCAGAACACACTAAAAAGAAAGTTTCCAGATATAAATCGGGCTTTCTTATGGCATTGTAGACTAGGTCACAATAATGAGACAAGGTTAACTAAGTTACATAGAGAAGGATATTTTGATCCGTTCGAATATCAATTTTATGCCACTTGTCAATCATGTCTCAAAGGAAAGATGATAAAGACTCCATTCACTGGACATGGAGTAAGAGCGAGCGAGCTCTTAGGACTCATACACAGCGATGTATATGGCCCAATGTCTACACATGTAAGAGGTGGTTTTTCATATTTCATTACTTTTACGGATGATTACTCTAGGTATGACTCATTTTCTTAATGAAACATAAATCCGAGGCCTTTGAGAAATTCCAAGAATATAATAATGAAGTAGAAAACCAAACCGGCAAAAGTATCAAGACACTGAGATCTGATCGAGGTAGTGAATACTTAAGTGCCGAGTTCCTAGGTAACCTAAAAGAGAAAGGAATTCTCTCTTAGCTTACTCCTCCATACACTCCACAGCATAATGGTGTATCGGAGAGACGAAACCGAACCCTATTGAATATGGTACGTTCCATTATGAGTAATGCTGAGTTACCGCGATCTTTCTGGGGTTATGCACTAGAATCAGCTGCATATCTTTTGAACAGGGCTCCTACCAAGACTGTGCCTACCACGCCATATCAGATGTGGAGTGGGAAGAAACCCTATCTTCAGTATCTGAAGATATGGGGATGTCCAGCTTTTGTTAGAAAGCAGCATGCGGACAAACTCGAGGCACGATCAATACAGTGTAAGTTTATGGGATATCCAAAGAACTCCAAGGGGTATTTCTTCTATTACGTAGAGGAACAAAAGGTTTTTGTTTCTCGTAATGCCCATTTTCTAGAACAACAGTTTTTAGAAAAGGAAACAAGTGGGAGCGCAATAGAACTAGAAGAAATTCCAGAACCACAAATTATTACTGAAAGTTTGGTAGAACCAGTAGTTCAAGAAGAACAGGATATTCCCGCTCCCCTCCACAGGAGTAGTAGGCCGTCTCATCCGCCTGAGAGATACTACAGTTTTCTCATAGATGGAGATAGAGAGGATTGTGTCATTGATAATGATGAACCTACTAGTTTCCAGCAGGCCATCCAGAGCGGCGACTCGGTAAGATGGCTGGATGCAATGCGGACCGAGATGGAGTCCATGTACACCAACAAAGTATGGACTTTCGACTTTGCTCCAAATAGGGTAAAACCCATAGGATGCAAATGGATCTTCAAGAAATAGATTGTTGTAAATGGACAGGTGGAAACCTATAAGGCTAGACTTGTTGCAAAGGGTTTTCGTCAAAGACCTGGTTTAGACTATGACGAAACTTTTTCTCCAGTGGCTATACTCAAATCCATTCGGATCCTTCTTGCCATTGCCGCCTTCCATGATTATGAGATCTGGCAGATGGACGTAAAGACGACTTTTCTAAATGGTAATTTAGAAGAGTGCGTTTATATGGATCAGCCAGAAGGTTTCAATCAGAGTGGGAGCAGCGGGAAAGTGTGCAAGTTTCTTAAGTCCATTTATGGACTAAAGCAGGCATCGTGGAGTTGGAACATCTGTTTTGATGAAACAGTCAAGGAATATGACTTTATCAAAAATCCAGATGAACCATGTATATATAGTAAAATTGTAGCACGAACTATCGTATTCCTCGTCTTGTACGTGGATGACATTCTATTAATAGGAAATGACATTCCTATGCTACAATCTGTCAAAGGATTCTTGTCACAAAGGTTCTCCATGAAAGACCTGGGTGATGCCTCTTACATTCTGGGGATCCAGATCTATCGTGATAGATCTAAGAGAATGTTGGGACTTTCGCAGTCTAGGTATATCAACACTATACTGAAAAGATTCAGTATGGAAGATTCTAAGCGCGGTAATTTACCGGCTTGTCACGGAATCACCCTATCCAAAGAGATGTCTCCCAAGACTGATTTGGAAAGGGATCGCATATCAGTTATACCCTACGCTTCTGCGGTAGGCTCTATAATGTATGCGATGTTGTGCACCAGATCAGATGTAGCTTACGCACTGAGAGTGGTAAGCAGGTATCAGTCAGACCCAGGGGAGAAGCACTGGATAGCAGTAAAGAACATTCTCAAGTACCTGAGAAGGACTAAGGATATGTTCTTGGTTTACGGCGGAATAGACCTCCAGATCGAGGCTTTTGCTGATTCCAGCTTCCAGAGTGACAAGGATGACTCCAAGTCCATGTCTGGTTATGTCTTTACCCTCAGTGGAGGGGCGGTGTGCTGGAAGAGTTCCAAGCAGGACACCGTTGCTGACTCGACATGGAAGCGGAGTATATCGCTGCTTGCGATGCAGCAAAAGAAGCACTCTGGATGAAGAAGTTCCTAACAGAACTTCAGGTGGTTCCTACCATTGTTGATCTAATACCGCTGTATTGCGACAACAACGGAGCTATAGCTTTAGCGAAGGAACCTAGGTCCCATCAGACGTCCAGATACATCTTAAGGCGGTATCTCCTGATCAGGGAGATCATAGATCGACAGGAGATCGAGGTCCGGAGAGTTGGTACAGAGGAGAACACTGCAGATCCATTCACTAAGGCCTTACCTCAGATTCAGTTCGAGAGGCTACTCGAGATGATAGGTCTTCGATACGCCAGTACATGGCCCTAGTGCAAGTAGGAGATTGTTAGTGTATATGCCCTAGGGGCCATTATTGTATCATACTAGCTTGTATATTACTCAATGGAAGCTTGGGATATTCACAGTTATATTAACAGTCTTGCTAAACATGGTAGTACTCTACTTGGTTTATATCTATCTTAATATGTGTATATGTTAGCATATCGAGAATACATATTGATAGAGCCCTTAGGATCTTGCTTGACTACCAGCGTTGTGATGGCAGTCACACTAGTGGGGGCTGGGTAGTCTACAAGCACATCCTTTTTCAGGTCCCTAGTCATAGGATTATTGAGACAGGGCATCGATACTCCGGAGTAGACTAGTATGTATGCTTCTCATCCCAGTTGGGGAGATGGTCTGTCCCACAGCCATTAGTACGTTGTACTGGAAATAGTATACAGGTGCTCGTTGGGTTACGGGTATACCGGACAGGACTCGCAGGGAACTGTTGGTTGGTATTATACCCATCGTCAGTTAACAGTTCCCAGATGACATGAGTACAGCATAGTCCGCAGACTTGACACTGCTACTTCGTCTCGAGTGTGTTCCCACTGTTCTTAGATTGCTACCCTACCACGGCTCAAAGGAGTCGTGCAAACAAGTAGCAGTTGGGTCCAGTCCCGAAGCACTTAGAGGCAGTGGCGGTTAGATAGGATTCATCTCTCCCGGTGTTGGGAGTTGATATCGTGCTGTGTTTGGAAAGCCATTAGGCAAAGTCCCTGGTCAGGGCAAACGAGATTTACTGGTAGGATTTCCAGTAGCTTCTCAAGGTGTAATGGGCTTTGCTCCGACATGACTTATACAGCTTTTAGAGGACTGACGCTTGCCGCCCCCCTAGGCCTGATATGCAATAGTCTTAGACGAACAGACCGGACTGTACGGAGATTATCACATCAGGCTCAGTAGGAGTTCAGATGGGTTTCCTCATCGGCCTTCTTATCGACATCTACCTGGGGACCGTTACATACAGCTAGTGCCGCTTGCGGTCTGTGGTTAAACCCACTGCCAGCGTGGTGTCGAGTCTTTATAGTCCCACACAGAGAGTTTCCCTTCTTCGGGCGAAATGATATAGAGGTCGTATGGTTTTACGACAGGGTTCGGACACATACGTGCATTTATGCACGTACGATGTTCGGACAGTTTTTACTAGCTGACTTTGGTTTAAGCCAGATTCTAGTAATGGATTATTGGATTTATAGTCTCAGTATTTCCGTGTTTTCACAGATAGGAGGGGCATTCTCGTAATTACTCGAGAAGCTTCTAGAAGAAAGGTGACTCATTATGTTTTTATTCATTTATGAATTAAGCTTAATGAGGTGGAGGAGATGATGTGTAATTTGCATTAATTACAACATGAGTTATGAGGTGATTCACCTCAAAGTAATTAATGAAGCATGGTTGATATTTTGAGATATTATCATTTAGATATTTTCATGCTTTATTATTTATCCAAATGACTTAAGATATTTATTGATTCTCACTTACACATTCTCTCTCCTCAAGCTCTCTCTTCAAAGAACTAACCCTAACCTCTCATGTGTTGAGATCCAAGGGTTAGCAAGACTAATAAATCCCTAATCCTCTTCTATATCCTCTAGGTTACCTTGATTAACACTCATAGTCACCTAGTTACCTCAAGTGAGAGGTTAAAGCTTGGAGAAGTAGCTCTCGGGTGGATCTTCTATCACGTCAAGGAGGCCAACGAGGAGGTGATCAACAAGAATAAGAATGACTTGATTCATTAGGTATAATCATCTATCATAGTAGCTAATCAATTCTATATAGTTGTTAGTTAGGGTTTAGCAAAGATCCGTAAAGTTAGTCGATGTTAGTTTAAACAAAATAATTGTTTTACCTATTCCGCCTTCCCGCATCATGTGGGGTGTCTAACGTTGACTTACAGTTTTTTTACTAGTTCATCACTTAGTGAAAAGGTAGCTTGAGTTAGTGTCTCCTCGACGTAGATCATCTTTGGCCTCGAAGACCTCAAGAAAGCTTGTTCATTTCACCTTGTGGAGCCTCACCAAAGTCCGGAAGATCACTACTTGGAGCGAAGGGACTACAACACGGAGCTATTGAACTGAAGGACCGGTCTACAAAGGTTGTATTCCTTATTCACTTAGATGTAAAGATGTTTACATGTTCGTTCGTCTAATTCTCTAGTTAAGATTCTAGGTTTGGGTTCTTTAGTGCACCAAATTTTATAAAATGGCATGGTCGATGCCTCCCGAAACCCAACGGCCATCTAAGGAACCCAGCGGCCGCTTAGGGAACCCAACACCCACGATTAGGGACATTTAAGGATGTGCTTATGGACTAACCATCCCCCATATGTATAATCACCATCATAACACTGGTAGTCAAACAATAATCCTATGGGATTTATCAACATGTATTAGCGATACGTAATAACAAGTAAAACATAACACATGTTAAGATAAAAACAAACCAAATAGCATACTATCATATCGAGCAAGATTGTTCTATACATACATATGTCCAAGTATCCACTATACACACACACACATAAAATAATGGCCTTTAAGGCATACATATCTAACAATCCCCCACTTGCACTAAGGCCAGTTATAGACGTATTAAGTACCCAACGTCTGCTCTAGGGCCAGTTGTTGGCATACCTCATACCCAACATCTCAAATAGTCGTTCGTACTGTGCTTGAGAAAGGGCCTTCGTGAATGGATCCGTCGTGCTTTCTTTTGTATCTACTCTCTGCACCTCGATCTCCCGGCGATCTACGATCTTCCTGATCAGGTGATACCGCCTCAAGATGTGTCTCAATCTCTGATGGGACCGTGGTTCCTTCGCTAAAGCCATAGATCCATTGTTGTCGCAAATATAAAAGTATTGGATCAACAATGGACGAAATCACCTCAAGTTCAGTAATGAACTTCTTCATCCAGACTGCTTCTTTTGCGGCATCATTGGCAGCAATGTATTCAGCCTCAATTGTCGAGTCTGCGATGGTATCTTTTCTAGATCTTTTCTAACAGACCGCCCCTCTGTTAAGGGTAAACACATAACCAAAAGAAGACTTTTTGTCATCTTTGTCACTTTGGAAACTTGAATCGGTAAAAGAGTTCACCTGGAGGTCTCTATTACCGTAAACTAAGAATATCTCATTAGTACTTCTCAAGTACTTGAGAATGTTCTTCACAGCTATCCAGTACTTTTCCCCTGAGTTTGACTGATACCTGTTTACTACACTAAGTATGTAAGCTACATCTGGTCCGGTACATAGCATCGCATACATTATAGATCTTACCACCGAAGCGTAGGGCATAATACTCATGCGAGCCCTCTCCTCATCAATCTTTGGAGACATATCTTTGGAGAGGATGATCCTGTACAAAGCAGGTATATTACCGCACTTGGAATCTTCCATACTAAATCACTTTAGTATGGCGTCTATGTACCTAGATTGTGAAAGTCCCAACAACCTCTTGGATCTATCTCTATAGATCTTAATCCCTAAAATATAGGAGACATCACCCAGGTCTTTCATAGTGAATTTGATGCCAAGAACAACTTGACCAATTGCAGCATAGGAATATCATTTCCTATCAAGAGAATGTCATCGACATATAAGACAAGGAATACGGCAGCTCTCCCTACAATCTTCTTGTAGATACATGGATCATCCTCATTTTTGATGAAGTCAAATTGCTTGACTATCTCATCAAAACAGATGTTCCAGCTCCGCGATGCATGTTTTAATCCATAAATGTGAAAGTGTTTGTTAACACCACCATTGGGTTTTACTAGCATCAAGCATGCCAATTAAAAAAATTTCAGGGTGCTAATTAACACTAACCAAGATCTTAAACTAGATGATTAGGGTTTAACTATGATATAACAGAAACTAATATAAGAGAAATGTAGCTACAACCTTTGTAGACCGTGTCCTTCTCTTCTAAAGCTCAGGGTTATAGTCCCTAAGACTCCACTAGGCTCCACTTGAAGGTTGAACAAACTTGCTTCAATGACCTTCGTGCCGAAGATGATCCACCCGAAGTCCGCTAATCCAAGCTACCTCTTCACTAAACTTTTTAGTGAAGGAAACACGCTACACCAAAGCGCTAATCTAGTGTAGGATGGTGAAGTAGGGGTTTTGTTTGCTCACTAGGGTTCTCATGTTAGTGATATATGCCCTAGAGGCCATTACTGTATCATACAAGTTTGTATATTACTTAATGGAAGCTTGGGATATTCACAGTTTTATTGACAGTCTTGCTCAAAATGGTAGTATGCTATTTGGTTTGTTTCTACCTCAATATGTGCATGTTTTTTTTAGCATATCGCTTATACATATTGGTAGAGCCCTTAGGATATTTGGTTGATTACCAGCGTTATGATGGCAGTTACACTAGTGGAGGCTGGGTAGTCTATAAGAACGTCCTTATACAGGTCTCTAGTCGTAGGATTATCGAGACAGGGCATCGATACTCCAGAGTAGACTAGTGTATACGCTTCTCATCCCAGCAGGGGTGGTCTGTCCCAAAGCTATTAGTATGCCGTACTGGAGATAGTATGCAGGTGCTTATTAGGTTATGAGTACACTGGACAGGACCCATCGGGGACTGCTGGTAGGTATTATACCTATCGTCGGGTAGCAGTTCCCTGGTGACATGAGGACAGCTTAGTCCTTCGACTTGACACTGCTACTTCGCCTTGAGTGTGTTCCCACTGTACTTTGATTACTACCCTACCATAGCTCAAAGGAGTCATGCAAACAGGTAGTAGTTGGGTGCAGTCCCGAAGCACTTGGAGGTAGTGGCGGTTAGATAGGATTCGTCTCTCCCGGTATTGGTGGATAATATCGCGCCGTGTTCGGAGAGCCATTACACAAAGTTCCTGGCCAGGGCAAGTGAGATTTACTGGTAGGTATTCCAGTAGTTTCTCAGGGTGTTTTGGGTTACACTCTGGCATGACTTATTATGCTATTAGGGGTCTGGCGATTACCGCCCCCTGGGCCCGATATGCTATACTTTTAGACGAACAGACCAGACTGTACGAAGATTATCACATTCAGGCTCAGTAGGAGTTCGGATGGGTTTGCTCATCGGCCTTCTTATCAACAGATACCTGGGTAGCCGTTACGTACAGCTATTACTGCTTGCGGCTTGTGGTTAAACCTACTGCTAGTGTACTATCGAGTCTTTAGAGTCCCACACAAAGAGTTTCCCTGCATCGGGCGAAAGATGTAGAGGCCGTATGGTTTTACGGCAGGGCTTCGATCACGTACGTGCACTTGTGCACGTATGATGTTCGGGCGGATAATACTAGTGGGCTTTGGTTTACGCCGGATCCTATATTATATTGATGGATCAGTTTTGTCTCATTGTATTTGTGTTTCTCGAAACACGGATACGGGTATGTATATACGGATGAGAGGGGCATTCTTGTAATTACTCAAGATTATTTTTTAGAAAGAGACACCTCATTAGGGTTTTGACCATTGACTTGATTAAAAAAATTATGAGATAGAGGAAATGGATTATTATTTTTACTAATGATAATTCAAACATGGCTACTTGGTTTAACTATTTGAGTCTTGGTTTGTCTTAGATATTTTGTGAGATATTTGTGTGGCACTATATATTTGGGTGAGATATTTTTCTTGCCATGCTTGCAGTCATATCAAGGTAGCCATCTCAATTATCATTATCAATAAAAAAAAAACATTTTCTCTTTCCTCATGCCATCTCCTTCTTCTTCCTCTCAACTTTTAAGTCTCATGAGTTGAGAAACCTGTTGGCTATAGTACTCTCAAGGCAATTATCATAGTCGCAGGTATGTGATCATGATGATTGAGCGAGGACCTATACCGATAAAACAGTGTTACTCGAGATGATAGTATGCTATCTGGTTTGTCTTTATCATCATATGTTGATAAAGCCCTTAGGATCTTGCTTGACTACCCGCATTGTGATGGCGATCACATACGTGGGAGCTGGGGGTCTATAAGCACATCCTTAAATGTCCCTAGTCATGGGAGTATCGAGATTGGGCATCAATACTCTAGTGTAGACTGGTGTATACTTATCTATGTTGGATATAGTGCCCTCAAAGTCAATTATTAGATCGCAGGTACGTGATTGTGATGATTGAGGAAGGGCCTATACCGATAAAACAGTCTTACTCGAGATGATAATATGCTATCTGGTTTGTCTTTATCACTGTTACACTTTGATAGAGCCATTAGGATCTTGCTTGACTACCAGCAGTATGATGGCGATCATATATATGGGAGCTGGGGTCTATAAGCACATCCTTAAAGTGTCCCTAGTCGTGGGGGTTTCGAGACAGGGCATCGATACTCTAAAGTAGACTAGTATATACAGTCGAGACCCCGACGAGGGGCGGTGGCCGGTTTCACAAGCCACTGGTGTCAGTTGGATCACCTAAGATGTATACAGGTGCTCATTGGGTTATGAGTACACCGGACAGGACTCACCGGGAACATGCTAGTTGGTATTATACATATCGTCGGATAGCAGTTCCCTGGTGACATGTGTACAGGTTAGTCTGTCGACCTGGGATCGTCATTTGTCTCGTGTGAGTTCCCACTGTATTTTGATTACTACCCTACCACGGCTCAAAGGAGTCGTGCAAACAGGTTTTAGTTGGGTACAGTCCCGAGCCACATGGAGGCAGTGAGCGGATCGTCAAGGATTCGTCTCTCCCGGTATTAGGGGTGAGATCACGCTGTGTTTAGGAGAACCATTACAAGAAATCCCTGGCCAGGGTAATCGAGATTTACTGGAAGGTATTCCAGTATCATCTCAGGGTGTTCTGGGCTTCACTCCGACACGACTTATACAGCTATTGGGGGTCTGACGTTTACCAGCCCCCTAAGCCCTATATACGATACTCATAGATGAACGAACCGGACTGTACGGATATTGTCACTGTCAGACTCAGTAGGGTTTCTGGATGAGTTCGCTCGTCAGCTTCCCTTTCAATCAATACATAAGCAACCGTTACGTACAACTAGTACCTCTGACATGCTAGTGGTTATACCCAATGCCAGTGTGTTGATGAGTCATTAGAGTCCCCCACAGACAGTTTCCCAAGTTCGGGCGAAACGTTGTAGAGGCCGTATGGTTTTATGGCAGGGTTCGGAAAATGCACGTGCGTTTACGCACGTGTCATATTTCGGGCAGATAATACTTGTGGGCTTTGGTTTAAGCCGGATCCGAGTATTATACTGTGTAGATATAATATCTTTGTCTCAGTTGCATTTGTATTCGGTAGTAATACAACTGCGGGTATGTTTATACTGTTACGGGGTTATCCTAAAATGAGTTTCGGGATCGCTTTTGGAAGTTGCCAGTTTCCTATTTTCTATCACCCGTATTAAACATTCAGTTTAATGCAGATTTATCTTTTCTTGAGGTGAGTCATGAGTGCGTGGATGGTTCTAGAAGTTTCTAGATGGTGACAAGGCTTGATGTTTCATAGTTAGCATTAAATGTATGATGATGTGTTAAGGTGACTAGGTTAATGATCATTGGTTTGCATTTATTGTTTTAAGTGAGTCATTGTTTTCATGATGTGTTATGATAAGTATCATATCATTATGGTCACCACTCTTTTCCTACACTCACCCCCCTCCTCACTTATATGTGGTTGGCCCCCTCTTGAAGTAAATAAGGAATTTTTGTTAAAAAGATTATGGTTATAGATTCATGGAAATTAGATAACTAGATTTCTCATTTCACCCGATCCAAAAGGCAACTTCATTAACCGTTCATCCATAGCTTTGGATGTAACGAGACAAAGTGTTCTACTCATTCTCTACATCAATCTTGGTCATCTCTTTTAGCAAACTTGATGATCGAGTTGCCTCGGTTCAGAGGCGGGAGCCCGTTTAAAGATCCGTCGACGTGGTGCCACCTGGACGAGAAGACTGGAGATTCAGGAGATCGGAGCAGCCGCAACAAAGCGTGGGATGATGGTTGAAGACCGAAGGACTCAGATCGTTCGGTATAACATTTCTACCCACTCTTTACAGTATGTTAGTTAAGCGTTAATGGCAGATCCGGGATATAGTATGCGATAGCGCCAGTTTATAAAAGTTTCTGTTCCGCATTTGGCGTCTGTTAGACTGCCGGGGCGCTACCGTAGACTTACATTGGTATCAGAGCCTCGCCATTAAGCTTTACTAACTTGTGCTAACCCGTTTAAAATATCGATCGAACGGATTTTCGAAAATCACAATTTTCAGTGCAAATGTTTCTGTCGATTTTTGATCTGGTCTAAAAATTATTTTACATATCACAGAAAACAAAGCAGGCTTTTTTAAGCAAACTGGGAAAATGTGAGCACGTGATCCCACAGTACTGCCGCGGATCCACAGTCAAATCTAGGGTTTGACCGTGGAACCGCGGCCAGTATGTGGGAACAGTGCGCCAAATTTTTCCAGTAAGCTTTCCATTGGAAATTGTGGTCTTTGGTATATTTCTTTTGGGCCCAGATTTTATTACTGTACACCAGATGTACGTGGGGCCCACTTCGGGAAGTGTTTGTCGATCGGAATTTTAAACTTGTTAGTTTACAGTATTTATAGTATATCTCCGACCGTGAATGTCATTCGAGCGGTAAATTGCGTCTAATTGATATAGTCCTTTTAGACGGATTTGCGAACGTGACATTCGCGTTGATGTTCTGTGTTGTGCCGTGATGTTGCGGATATGTCATGGTGGATAGCAGTATGCAATGGTAGTGCTGTTTGGATTTATTTGTACATTTGATATTGCGGGGCGAGCGTCCAACATGTGGACTGCCGTCACTGCCTGTTTGTATAATATTCTTTTGGGGCACGACCGGGCTGAGGTCGATGTACCCGTTGTATATATTTTCTTTTCTGTACTAGGATTACCCCGCGGTGGGGTGCATGGATAGCCGGGTTCTAGAGGGCAACGGGTCCGCATCTCACGGCTTTGAGAGGCAGAGGGGCCTCACTCTAGAATTGGCGGGCTATTCGCCGCACTCGTAGGGGGTACAGATTGACCCAAGGAGGGGTGCTCAAGTTACCGGATTCCGTGAAGTGTTGGGTGGTCCATTCACTTTGCTGTAGGGGGCTGCCTCGCTTCAGATTTTGGCGGGTAACTTGCCGCACCCGTAGGGGTCTAGGTTTCATTGCACAGGCTATCCACACGACCAAGGGAACTTCGGGTTTCAGTAGCGGCTCTGTGAAACCCGGGGATCCCAGATTATCTGTATTGTTCTGTGATGCTTATTACTTTTCTGTAATGTTGCATATTATCATGCCTGGAGCGATTATTGTATATTGGTATATATACTATTAGATGTTGTATATGTTTTACACCCGCGCTAGTCCAGTCCCCGCTCTGTCGTTAGTTAAGTAACCTAACGGGTGATGACGGGACCCAGTGGCGAATGCGGATGGTGATCAGTAGAAAATACTGCATCTTTTAACCGGCAATTTCCCTATCATTTACACTCATCTAGAAGTGTTCGGCATTCATATCGCACATATTACCAAATCAGTCGTTAATTATCAGATTGCATGTGTTAGACTCTAAATCCGGCACTAAAAGGAAATTGACTGCATTTCATAGCATGGCATCATTCCTATATATCGCAACTTGTGTTTCGAAGTCTGTGCAGGACATTACAAAAGATCGGTCAAATTTACAAACGAAGACTGTTAAAAAGACGCCAACTCATGGATTTGGAATCTGGTGTTGATATAAAAAGAATTCAGAGATTCAACATAGCAAGAAATGTTAGTTGTATGTATGCCCTAGAGGCCAGTATTGTACAGATGATGTATATTATATTGGATGCTTGGACATATATAGAGATGACTTTCTTGCTCGATATGACAGTATGCTATCTGGTTGCTCTTTATCTTAACATGTATACTTGTCTCTTTATACTGTCTTATAGTTACATGTTGGTAAAGCCTTTAGGATGTGTACTTGACTACCTGGACTATGATGCGGATCATACTAGTGGGGACATGGTAGTCCATAAGTACATCCTTCAAGGTCCCTAGTCATGGGTGTATCGAGATGGGGGCATCGATATATCAGTGTAGACTAGCGTATACGCTTCTCGACCCATGAGATGGGCGATGGATGATCCCATATCCATTGGTGTATTACATCAGAGATGGTATACTGGTGCTCAGTGGAGACTGGGTACACTGGACGGACTCGCCGAGAACTCCCAGATGGTATTATACCTCACGTCAGATGGTAGTTCTCTGGTGACACTTGTGCAGGTTAGTCTGTAGACCCGAGATCGTCATAGAGTCTTGTGTGATTCCTACTGTGCTTTGATTTCCACCTTACCACGTCCATGAGGGCGTGCAAAATGGTGGTTTTTGGGTACAGTTCCGAGTCACATGGAGGCAATGAGCGATAGGAGGGGTTTCGTCACTCCCGGTATTAGGGGTTGATGTTGCGCTGTGCTCGATTGGCCGTAACAGGGAAGTCCCTGGCCAGGGCTGTTTTAGAGATTTACTGGTAAGTGTTACCAGTAGTTTCTCGACCCGTTATGGGCCTCACATCGGCATGACTTATCGGTCATTGGGGTCTGACGTTTACCATCCCTTGGCTCGATATGCATCATATCCGACGAAGAGACCGGACTGCACGGTAGTGTTGCTAGTTAGCTCGACGGGAGTTGTAGCAGGTTCGCTTGTTCTCTTCTGATCGCTCAATACCTGGGTGGCCGTTACGTTTAGCTGACCGCTTGCAGCTTGGGGGTGCTTGATATGATCATCACCCACTGCCGGCGTATTGACGAGTCTTAGAGTCCCACAAAGGAGTTACCTAGTCCAGGAGAAACGTTGTGGTGCGCGTATGCGATATGCGCATGGACCCGGTTAAAATGCTCGTATATGATACCGTATATTAATCGGGCGGCTTGCTTTTGGTTGGGTCGTATGTGATAGGGCCGGATTGATAAATCAAGTGTTGATTTATCATTTAACCATTAGTTTCTCAATAGAAATCCTTTCTTGTATAGTTTGGATGTATGCATGCATGTATGCATTCCTTCTTGATTCATGCACATATGGATGTGCATGCACACATACATACATCATCATTCATGGTTGTATATACATAGAAAATGGTGGCAATATAAGACTTACACCATGGTTATATATATATGTATATATATTCTATTTGTGTTAAAAACAAAAGAAAAGAAAAGGATAATTCATGGTTTACTTTCTACACTCTTCTTTGACCTAACCATGCTCACCCACCATTTAACCATGGATTAACTTTCCTTTTGTGTTTTAACTCAAATTCAATAATATCTTTATTGTTTAACCATGGTTTGAGATGAGAGGTGGAAAATATATATACATATATTTTCTATTTTTTGATAAGGGATTATCTTTTCTCTTGTTCTAAAAAGGCCATCATCTTCTTCCTCCTTCTTCTTTTGCTCTCTAGATTTCTCTAGTGAGCAAATTACTCACCAAGTTAGGATTTTGAAGTGAGAAAAGCCACCACAACATCACTCTACACAAGTCTTGCCCACTTGTAAAGAGTGTTAGCTTCATTTCTTTCTCTTGATCAAGTGAAGTTGCAAGCTTGGACAAAGCGGACTCCGGGTGGATCATCGTGGACCTAGAGGAGTTCAAGTGGACCTTTTCCAAACCCCAAGTAGCCGAGAAGTCTAGCGTAGGGAGCTACAAAGGTTGTACTCTCAAAACCCTAGCTTAACCTACTTGTGATGATGTGTTGTTTTTGAAACCCTAATTTTTCTAGGAATGATTCTTTGTATGCTTACTTAGCACCCTAAAAATTTAATCTTTGGTACATGTGATGCTTCCAAACCCTTCATGAGGTGCTAGGTAAACCTAACATTGGTATCAGAGCCGACCTAGAACTTTAGGCGACACTTTAACGAAGTTAAAACTCCAATCGAACCGAGAAATACGGATTTTTATCACTCTCTGGACATTTTTTGAAAACTGTTATTTTTCAAAATTAAAAATATGTAAAAAATAAAGCAGGGAATTATAAGACACACTGTAAAAAATGAAACCCTAATAAGCAAATCCCACCGCGGAACCGCGGCTTAAGCTTGCTTAGGCCGCGGCTCCGCGGCCGTACAGAGCCATTAAGACTTCGTTTTTGTACAGTGAGCTTCTTGTCTGCTTGTAGATGTTTTTGGGTATTTTTAATCTGGTTTCAATGCCATATGTTCTGGAGATTGTTTTGGATTCGGTGATTCGATCGGAATTTTAATTTCTTGCTTTTTTCCGGGTAATTTAGAAAGTATTGAATTGTTCGAACAAGTGTCATTTGCTCACTTTTCACGGGGTTTAAATCTTTCGGAAATACGTGCAAGTTTTGTGGTGGACCCTTTAGAAGACAACAAATCTTAACTCGATTATGTGACCGTCTTGTACTGCCTTTTGAACCTTAGGGTTTGGGGCAGTACGGCGTGCCACATGTGAGGCGTTGGCTTGACCCTTCTACGGCTGGACCGCTACTACTGTGTCACACTCCGGGTTTTTGAACTCCGCTCAAGTGTTGAGCTTTAGGGAATTTTGGGTATTTGGTCATTCGTTCGAAAACTTTAATACCGTCTATTTATCTGAAATGTGATACAATATGTGGAATTCATATTGTTAGGCATGAAATACGAAATATGTGATATTTCGCATTTACGATGTCTAAAGAGAATGCGGATTCCAATTATTGTAGTTTTACACTTTCTTTTCTGTGACCGTAAGTGTAGTATGTCGATATCGCCGGTTTCGTTGCTATACATCAACGACAATTGGGGTACGCATACTTACTTACGTTGATGATATATGATATTATGTGTTGCTGAGATATGATGTGCATGATTGTCGTGATTGAATAGCCGGGGGTTTTTATGTGAGATGAGAGTTTTATTTTTCATTCATGTAAATTCAAATGTAATGTAATATTCTTTTATTTGGGGCACTTCCGGGTTGAGGTTGATGCCATCAGTGTTGTATATTATTTACTTTTCCGCATTAGGATGGACCCAAGGAGGGGGGCACAGGTGACCGGGTTCTGGGGTTCGGTGGGAGGCCATCTCGAGGAGTCGAGACCGGGTCTCTTAAACTCCAGAATTGGTAGGGTCGCTTGCCGCTCTCGTAGGGGTCCAGGGTGTGGGCTTGGCTATTCATCGCGACTGTGGAATCCGTATTTTCTATTATTGGCTAAATACTAAATACGGACGTCCTAGTATATCCCACATTATATCTATGTTTCTGCTGCGATATCTGTGATGTGATCATTTGATGTGTTATGATGGATACTGTATATAGTATATATGATATATTATATAGACGTTACTTATGTTTTACACCCTTACTAGCCATGCCCTGCTCTGTCGTTAGTTACCTAACCTAATGGTGCACGAGGGGACATCGAGGTGAATGCGGATGGCATAAGTGTACGTCGTATTTATCTGTGATGTTTAGGTGACTTAAATGATGGGACTTCATTAATGTGATTAATGAAAGAAAAGAAACCTAAAAGATGTTGTAGAATCAAATTTTTTCAAAAAGGGTAGCTACAGTTTTGCTTTGCATAGCGGTATATATGATATACCCTGCACCTTATTCGATGGGGAAAGAGCCGAGATACCTTTACCGGGAGTGACCTCTTTAGAAAAACTGGCAGATGCTACAACACTCGGTTTGACTTTTGATTGCTTTTGGAGTTTTGCTTTGCATAGTGATATATATGATATATCCCGCACCTTATTCGATGAGGAAAGAGCCGAGATCCCTTCACCGGGAGTGACCTCTTTAGCAAAACTAATAAAAGCCTCAAAATCACTCCATTTCAAAATTCACTCGATTCTACAACGATATCAAGTTCATTACGCTCATGGTTTTCTGAAAAACCTGCGTAGCCCTTCGACATTTCAGATAGATATTACTTAGTATTCATGCTACGGTAGTTTGGCATTCGTCAAGGCGTAGTGTACGGTAGCTATTTACTATTTATCTGTAGCATATGATGCGATTGGATTAGGGTATTCGTACGGCGTTGTTTGGCATTCGTCAAGGGTCGTGCGGGTGGGTTTAATTCAATTAAGAAATGTACGGGTTGAACTTGACTGGCGCACTATGGGTTGTTTGGCATTCGTCAAGGTCATAGTACGTTAGGGGCAAAAGCATTATCGGGAATTTCAAAAGTTGAAATTTGCAATGAGACTGCATACCTTCTATGAGATAGTTGGATCCCGATACCCACTGCGAGTAATTGTTACTCCTGGGAGAGTTTTACACAGGACAATTAGACGATCAAGTAGGTGTCTAGAAAGGTGTCAACGGGGTTACGCCTTTGGGAAAATGAAGTTTACTCTAATTAGGTCCGTGCGAAAGCACGGGGAACCTCCCTCAAAGTACCGACACTGGCCTGGTTGAAAGATTGGCGAAATTGTAAGGTGTAATTAATCCCGGCTAGTCTTTCTTTTTAGGGTTTGAAGGAAGATTTGATAAAAAACAATGGGAGCCATCCTGATTAGATAAAATAATAACCAATCTGATCTTGCAAGAGCATACGCTAAAGTGTTTTCTTCTCTCTCTCTCCAGGTAGCGACTATGTCATGCCTTAATCAAGATAATAATATGGATGTATTGACCGAACCCGCATGTTATACTGTGCAGGGGAAAGTTGGACCCGTTCTATCTTATAAGTGTTATAAGACTAAACAGGAAACAGGAGAATATCTGGATTCTCGCGCCGCCCAAACGGAGAGCATGCATGTTGATGCACCTTCTTCGGGTGTGTTAGTCATTGAGAACTGTTTTTCAGTTCACCCTACGTCCTGGGTATTAGATACCGGATCAGGATCCCACATATGTAAACAATTACATGGGATACGGAAAGGTAGAGAACTGGGAAAGGGTGATCATTCCGTTCAAGTAGGGAATGGTGCAAGTATTGCAGCCAAAGCAGTTGGCGAATATCATCTTGTATTACTAAGTCGTAATACACTGGTTCTGAATGAGTGCTATTATATACCGAACATGATGTGCAACATTATATCAGTTTCTTTACTGAGTAAAGAAGGATATAATTTTGTAGTACAGAATAATGTTATGAACATCTTCCTAGATCAAAAGTTGATTGCATCAGGCTCGTTACATAATGGCATATTCATTCTCAATCAAAATACAGTTCTCAATTTACAAAACACACACAAGAGGAAGAGTTCAGAACTGAACGAATCCTTCTTGTGGCATTGTAGACTGGGTCACATCAATGCGACACGACTAGCTAAGTTGCATAAGGATGGATATTTGAATCCGTTTGAATTTTCATCTTATGACACTTGCCAATCATGTCTCAAAGGCAAGATGACCAAAACTCCGTTTACGGGACACGGAGAAAGAGTTACGGAACTCTTAGGGCTGATACATAGTGATGTATGCGGTCCCATGTCTATAAATGCCAGGAACGGTTCTTCCTACTTCATTACATTCACTGACGATCTCTCTAGATACGGACATGTGTTCCTGATAAAACACAAGTCTGAAGCTTTTGAGAAATTCAGAGAATATAAGCACGAAGTAGAGAATCAAACGGGCAAAAGTATTAAGATCCTTCGATCTGATCGAGGAGGAGAATACTTGAGCAATGATTTTCTGAATTATTTAAAAGAGAATGGGATTCTCTCTCAGCTCACTCCTCTTTATACACCACAGCACAACGGTGTATCGGAACGGAGGAATCGCACGCTATTAGATATGGTGCGCTCCATGATGAGCACTGCTGAGTTGCCTATTTCCTTCTGGGGGTATGCGCTTGAGACAGCCATGCACCTATTGAATATGGTTCCTACCAAATCAGTGCCTACTACTCCATATGAGATATGGAAAGGGAAGAGACCATCTCTTAAGTATGTTAAGATATGGGGTTGTCCGGCCTATGTCAAAAGACAAAATCTGGACAAACTCGAGGCAAGATCTGTCTTATGTAAGTTTGTAGGATATCCCAAAAATTCATAAGGGTATATCTTCTACCACCCCGAGAAACAAAAGGTGTTTGTTTCTCGACATGTCACTTTCTTAGAAAAAGGATTTCTTATGAAACAGATCAGTGGCATTGAGGTAGAACTGGAAGAGGTTTCAGGGACACAAACTATAACAGAAGACTTGGTAGAACCAGAGGATTCAGTAGTACCTGACGAACCCCAGCCGCTCCGCCGATCTAGCAGGGTTTCTCATCCACCTGAGAGATACTACGGTTTTCTCATTGATGGTGGGAGCGAGGATTGCATCATGGTTGATGATGACCCAACTAGCTTCGAGCAGGCCATCACGAGTAGGGACTCGGTGAAATGGCTGGATGCTATGCGGTCCGAGATGGAATCCATGTACACAACCAAAGTATGGACTTTGGAAGTTGCTCCTGAAGGGGTAAAACCCATTGGGAGCAAGTGGATCTTCAAGAAAAAACTTGGTATAGATGGGAAAGTAGAGACTTTCAAAGCTAGACTTGTTGCAAATGGTTTTCGTCAAAGACCAGGTGTGGACTATGACGAAACCTTTTCTCCAGTGGCTATGCTTAAATCCATCCGGATCATGCTTGCCATTGCTGCATATCATGACTACGAAATCTGGCAAATGGATGTTAAGACCTCCTTTCTAAACAGTGATTTAGAAGAGTGCGTGTACATGACTCAGCAGAGGGCTTCGTAGATAGTGGGAGCAGCGGGAAGGTGTGCAAGCTGCTTAAATCCATTTATGGATTAAAGCAAGCATCGCGGAGTTGGAACATCTGCTTTGACGTCGTTATCAAAGAGTTTGATTTCGTCAAAAACGTAGATGAACCTTGTATCTACAAGAAGGTGGCAGAGAGTAAGGTTGTCTTCCTCGTATTGTACGTGGACGACATACTCTTGATAGGAAATGACATTCCTATGCTGCAATCGGTCAAGCTCTTCTTATCACAAAGATTCTCAATGAAAGATCTTGGTGATGCCTCCTGCATATTGGAATTAGGATCTATAGAGATAGAACCAAACGGATATTGGGATTGTCCCAATCCAGGTACATTGACACCATACTAAAGAGGTTTAGTATGGAAGAATCCAAACGTGGGTTTTTACCCACGATCTCAGGGCTCACTCTCTCCAAAGAGATGTCTCCCAAGACTGATTTGGAGAGAGCTCGCATGCAAGGGATACCCTATGCTTCGGCTGTAGGCTCTATCATGTACGCGATGCTATGTACCAGACCCGATGTAGCATACTCACTAAGTATAGTGAGCAGGTATCAAGCTGATCCTGGAGAGAGTCACTGGACAGCTGTGAAGAGTATTCTCAAGTACTTACGAAGGACTAAAGAGATGCTCTTGGTGTATGGTAACGGAGAACTCCAAGTGGAGTCCTTTACCGATTCGAGCTTCCAGAGTGATAAGGACGACTCTAAGTCGCAGTCGGGATTTGTCTTTACCCTTTACGGAGGGGCGGTTAGCTGGAAGAGTTCCAAGCAGGAAACCGTGGCAGACTCGACGATGGAGGCTGAATACATCGCTGCCAACGATGCTGCCAAAGTGGTTGTCTGGATCAAGAAGTTCATTACTGAACTTGGAGTGGTTCCATCCATTGAGAATCCAATACCTTTGTATTGCGATAACAATGGAGCGGTGGCTTTGGCCAAGGAACCCAGGTCCCATCAGAGATCTAGTCATATTCTGAGGTGGTATCACCTGATCCGGGAGATAGTTGATCGCCGGGAGGGTCGACACGAAGAACAACACAGTGGATCCACTCACGAAGGCCATTCCCCAGATACAGTTTGAGAGACTCTTTGGGATGCTCGGTATGCGATACTACAGCAGCTGGCCCTAGTGTAAGTAGGAGATTGTTAGTTGTATGTATGCCCTAGAGGCCAGTATTGTACAGATGATGTATATTATATTGGATGCTTGGACATATATAGAGATGACTTTCTTGCTCGATATGATAGTATGCTATCTGGTTGCTTTTTATCTTAACATGTATACTTGTCTCTTTATACTGTCTTATAGTTACATGTTGGTAAAGCCCTTAGGATGTGTACTTGACTACCTGGACTATGATGCGGATCATACTAGTGGGGACATGGTAGTCCATAAGTACATCCTTCAAGGTCCCTAGTCGGGGGTGTATCGAGACAGGGCATCGATATATCAGTGTAGACTAGCGTATACGCTTCTCGACCCATGAGATGGGCGATGGATGATCCCATATCCATTGGTGTTTGACATCAGAGATGGTATACGGGTGCTCAGTGGAGACTGGGTACACTGGACGGACTCGCCGAGAACTCCCAGATGGTATTATACCTCACGTCAGATGGCAGTTCTCTGGTGACACTTGTGCAGGTTAGTCTGTAGACCCGAGATCGTCATAGAGTCTTGTGTGATTCCCACTGTGCTTTGATTTCCACCTTACCACGTCCATGAGGGCATGCAAAACAGTGGTTTTTGGGTACAGTCCCGAGTCAGATGGAGGCAATGAGCGATAGGAGGGGTTTCGTCTCTCTCGGTATTGGGGGTTGATGCTGCGCTGTGCTCGATTGGCCGTAACAGGGAAGTCCCTGGCCAGGGCTGTTTTAGAGATTTACTGGTAAGTGTTACCAGTAGTTTCTCGACCCGTTATGGGCCTCACATCGGTACGACTTATCGGTTATTGGGGTCTGACGTTTACCATCCCTAGGCTCGATATGCAGCATATCTGACGAAGAGACCAGACTGCACGGTAGTGTTGCCGGTTGGCTCGACGGGAGTTGTAGCAGGTTCGCTTGTTCTCTTCTGATCGCTCAATACCCGGGTGGCCGTTATGTTTAGCTGACCGCTTGCGGCTTGGGTGTGCTTGATATGATCATCACCCACTGCCGGCGTATTGACGAGTCTTAGAGTCCCACAAAGGAGTTACCTAGTCCAGGCGAAACGTTGTGGTGCGCGTATGCGATATGCGCATGGACCCGGTTAAAATGCGCGTATAAGATACCATATATTAATCGGACGGCTTGCTTTTGGTTGGGTCGTATGTGATATGGCCGGATTGATAAATCAAGTGTTGATTTATCATTTAACCATTAGTTTCTCACTAGAAATCCTTTCTTGTATAGTTTGGATGTATGCATTCCTTCTTGATTTATGCACATATGGATGTGCATGCAAACATACATACATACATCATCCTTCATGGTTGTATATACATAGAAAATGGTGGCAAAATAAGACTCACATCATGGTTTTATATATATGGATATATATTCTATTTGTGTTAAAAACAAAAGAAAAGAAAAGGATAATTCATGGTTTACTTTCTACACTTTTCTTTGACCTAACCATGCTCACCCACCATTTAACCATGGATTAACTTTCCTTTTGTGTTTTAACTCAAATTCAATAATATCTTTATTGTTTAACCATGGTTTGAGATGAGAGGTGGAAAATATATATACGTATATTTTCTATTTTTTGATAAGGGATTATCTTTTCCCTTGTTCTAAAAAGGTCATCATCTTCTTCCTCCTTCTTCTTTTGCTCTCTAGATTTCTCTAGTGAGCAAATTACTCACCAAGTTAGGATTTTGAAGTGAGAAAAGCCACTACAACACCACTCTACGCAAGTCTTGCCAACTTGTTTAGAGTGTTAGCTTCATTTCTTTCTCTTGATCAAGTGAAGTTGCAAGTTTGGACAAAGCGGACTCCGGGTGGATCATCGTGGACCTAGAGGAGTTCAAGTGGACCTTTTCCAAACCCCAAGTAGCCGAGGTGTCTAGCGTAGGGAGCTACAAAGGTTGTACTCTCAAAACCCTAGCTTAACCTACTTTTGATGATGTGTTGTTTTTGAAACCCTAATTTTTCTAGGAATGATTCTTTGTATGCTTACTTAGCACCCTAAAAATTTAATCTTTGGTACATGTGATGCTTCCAAACGTTCATGAGGTGCTAGGTAAACCTAACAGGAAATACATCAAAAGGCATAGGAGAGCAACACATGAAAGATGAAGCCCTAGCTCCACCACATGGTCGCGGAACCGCGGCCGGAGCCGCCTTGCGCCGCGGATCCGCGGCGGCTTGTCCACATCAGCATCTCAAATTTGCTTCATAACTCTTATCTCTGTACCTTCACTTCAGAAAGCCATTGCAAGTTCCAGAATACTCCTGAAGCTTCTGCCGGTTCAGCAAACCTAGGGTTCCTAACTAAACACCCCTAGCTTCCTTAACAAGCTTCACTTAAACTCTGTTAAGGACCTAGAACCTTCCCCCTAACCTCCTAGCTTAGGGTAGAAGATAATCCCCTAACTAACTACTTCTAGAAGCCTCTTCCTCTAACTAACTTTTGGAAGGAAAACTCAAATTTGAATTTCTAGACCTAGGGTTTGGAAAACCTATAAATAGACCCCTAAGCTCACTTGTTGAAGGCTAATCTTTAATCAATCATTAGTGGTTGAATCCTTAGTTGATCAATCTCTAATTTCCCCCATTCTTCATCTTCCCCAATTTCCACCCACAAGTCTAGTGACAAGGCTTGTGTCAAAACCCTAACCCTAATCCAATCCAAAATCAAGAAACTTCAAGATTCTTTGAGTGCAAGCCAAGCAAGTCTTCAAGATCCTTTAGAAGGGGAACCGGATTTCAACGGAGCACGAGATCGAAGCGATTCAAGACTCAAGAAACCGAGCGATGCAAGATTCGACGAGCGAAGTTCCTACCTCTTGTAAATCTCGAGAGTTGTAACTACTTGTTGATGTAATAAAGGTGAAGATTCTTTAAACTTGTTTACATTTCAATTCGAGCATTATGCTTATATTTCGATTCTTGAATATGTACTTTGTGATGATGCTTGAATAAAACTCCGCTCGTGGAGGAATCGAAACAATTGTAAAATGATGATGTTGATGAATTGTTAAACGTTTTCTTAAGTCTTAAAACAATTGTAAATTCTTGAAAATCGATTGATCGATGATCTAGATCGATGCGAATGTGTTCTTGATTCCTTTCGCACGATCTAGAGATCAACAATTGATCATTCGACTTTCAAGAAACTATCTAGTGAATGTTATTCATCGAAAGGACAAAGGATAGGATGAGGAACCCTAACTGTTCGCAAGATCCTTGATCCTCGATGAATTCTACATCGATTTAGCATCAATTTGTTACTAGATAAGAAATCGTAATCTTGAATCTTCATCACATCTACAATTTACTCGATTCCTACGAGCTTTACTTCAAATCTTGAAACCTAAAGTGATTGGAATTCTATCGATACTTGATTCTTGATGTTTATCATTTTCTTGATTCTTGATTAGACTAGTGATACTTGAAACTCATCGATAAAAATCTTGAATCATGTTTTCTTTTCTTTTCTATTAACTTTTCAATTCAAACAAATCAAAACAAGAACGAATCGCACAATCCCTGTGGACGATCCGCACTCGCTAACGCGCTACATCCGACACCGTAGTTGATTGCGGTCAAATAATTCTTTGATTGTGAATTCTATTCATTTTCTAAACCGACACAAAGAAATTAAGATCAATCAAATGGCGCCGTTAACGGGGATCGCGCGCTAATTCGTTTTATATTGAAATTTGAATTGAAAGATTTATTCCTTTGTAATTTTGTAATCAAAATTCGCACAAAATCTAAACGATTTGTTGTGGTGTTTTGCAAGGAACATCTGGAGCTGCTGTTCAATTGAAATTTTTTTTGGAAATTTCCAGAGAGTTGGAGGAATCAACAGAAAGCTGCTGTTGAATTTTGGTACAGGGAACAGTACCAACGGCCGCGAAAGCGCGGTGGGAGCCTCCTATTGCCGCGGTTCCGCGCGTAGGTGAAGCCTTCGCAGTACAAAATTTTCACAGTGAGCTCTATCTTTCTTATCTCCTTCTCAAATCTGCTCCAAATAACATTTTGTGCAGGTTTCTTTGCAAAAATCGCAGCGCCGCGCAAAAAGCAAAATTAAATTGTGCTTGTTTTGATTTTGCGGTTGTTTGCATAATTAATACTGACATTAAGGGGCAAAGACCAAATCCAGATTAGGTGGGGAGTTCATTACCCTTCCTAAGCCCCAAAAATCACGAACTTGCATCCGCATTTACCCCAATTAACTAAAAAAAATCTAGAGATGACTCTAAGGACCGTCACGCTCACTTAGGACAGAAGAAGGCCGTGGGTAATTCATTGCTTATCCGCGTTTCTCTTGTGGTGTCTAAGGCAAGTGTGTCGAAGACTATTGGTTACTTAATTAGGCCCACTACTTACGTAGTAGAGAACCTCCCACTTACCTAGCACTTACCTGGCCACAGGAGAGACAAAGAGGCAATGGAGGATTTATCCTGTGTCTTGTCTTCTAGCAGTTAGGAGCGGTCTAGAGATTTGACCTAGGCGACCAATAGAATTAGGGTTTTGTGTGTTGCATTTGTTGTGTTGCATCATATTTTAAAAATCCGTCCACTTTTCAAAAACAAACACCGCATTCATTCATTCATTTCCCCTAATTATAAGTCAACGTTGCCACTTGTACTAACCCCTTTTAGTACAAGATAGGCTGGACACGGGATTCTAGTGCCCGTTTAGTCCGCGTACCCTTTATCGACTCCGAAGTCGGTATTTCTCCATTTACCCCCTACCACACCCACATCGATGGATCCACCTCCATCGAATTTCTTTAACACTAATCTTCCGCTGTCAGTTGGTGCGCAGAATCCACCCCGCATCTCTCTCCAAGAGAGGTGCTATCCACTGCGAGGTCCTCTTTCGACCTGCTTATCCATTCCACCAGCCAACGGGGATAATTTTGAAATTAAACCCCAATACATCAACCTTTTACCCAAATTCCATGGACTCGAGACTGAGGACGCTTACGTTTTCATTACCAAATTTGAAAACGTATGCGCAATGATGGGTACGTCACAACTTTCAGTGGATGCTATGCGTCTACGACTTCTTTCATTCACCTTGTGCGATATAGCCGAGAAGTGGCTATATAACACTACCGCACACTCTATTATGAATTGGGAATAATTCATTGCAGCATTCCTTAAGAAATTTTACCCTATGCAAAAGACAGCTCGAATCCGTAGCGAAATGAATCAATTTACCCAGCTCCCTACCGAACCATTCTCTAAATGCTTTGAACCTTTCAAGGATCTATTGGTTCAGTGTCCTCATCACGGAATCCCGAGATGGGATCTTTGCCGATCATTTATGAGGGCATTAACCCAAACACTAAACAGAACCTTGAAAACAAGTGTCAAGGTACCTTTATGACCAAGGATGATGGGGAAGCATGGAAATTTTTAGAAGAGTTCGCTGAAAATCACTACAGTGGGAGAGTGGAACCCAACCATTGAATAGGGGTGGCGTACACTAAATAGATGTGTCCATAGGTGTTCGAGCTGAGATGCCAACAATGCAAAAGAAGCTCGACGCTATGGAACACAAATTTTCTGTAGCCTCCCTAAACCCAATGTTGCTCCCCAAAACTGTATGTGGCTGCTGTTCTGACCCGTCTCATTTAACGGAAGAATGTCCATTAAACTCTGCGTTTCAAGGTCACGAGCATACTAATGCCGCATTTCAAAGACCTAGAAACGATCCATATTCTTCCACGTACAATCAGGGTTGGAGGAATCACCCGAATTTTGCTTGGAACCAACAACAACAATCTCAAAACACGGTTCCAAGCCAAAATAATTTCCAAAGGGCTCTTCCACCACAACAACCACTTCAACTCACTCAGCACCCCTTCCAGTCACAAAATTTCCACAACCAGGTCAACACTCCTGCACAGTCTAATCCTATGCAGTTGACCGGTTCTGACGAACTTTCTCAATTTACTCAAACCATGAAATCACTCTTGTCAAATTTCATAGAGGTTTCGGCTGAGGTTAGAACTTCCGTCAGTGAGATAAAGAAAAACTCAGCATCCCAAGCTGAGAGTATCAGATCGATGAAAGCTGAAATCGCACGACTTAAAGCCAAAATGAGTGCGAGAGAAAAAGGAAAACTTCCTTCTCAACCCCTACCGAATCCTGGGCATTACAATGTAAATGCCGTCACAACGTTGAGATCGGGAAGAGTGCTGAACAACCATGTCAGGGAAGGAATTGATGATATTGAAAATCCTATCAATAACACCCCGGCTGAGACCTTTCCTCACACACACACTTCTACTTCTGATCCTTGTTCTTCTACCCTACCACCTTCTCGCGAGCCTATTCTCCATTTCCCACTAGGCTCGACACCTCAGTATAGCCCTTCTAGTTCTCCATAGACGGTCCCCACTCCTCTTTTGGGATCTCGTCTACCCCCTCTTCCTTCTCCTATGATGGACCCGGCACTTATTTCTAAAGCTTCTTACCCGAATCGGTTAAAGGGTAACAGATCGAGTCCTCATATGGAGAAAATTATGGAAATGTTCAAACAGGTTAACATCAACATCCCTCTCCTAGATGCTATTCAGCAAGTCCCCGCTTATGCGAAAATTCTTAAGGACTTGTGCACTAGGAAGAGGAAGACTCAAGTGCCGAAGAAGGTCTTCATGTCTAATAATATTAGCACTGTTTTTATTCCCCAGCTACCAAAGAAACGTAAGGACCCAGGATGTCCTACAATATCGATTTCTATTAGGGGTAAAAACATAAATCGTGCTCTTTTAGACCTTGGCGCAAGTGTTAACCTACTTCCATATTCTGTATATGAGAAATTGGGGATTGGAGAGCTGAAACCTGCTCACTGCACTCTCTAAATGGCAGACCGTTCAATCACCAAACCAAGGGGTGAACTAGAGGATGTGTTGATAAAGGTCGGGGAATTTGTTTTCCCAGTAGACTTCATTGTACTCGACACACAGCCTGTAGCAAACCCCCGGGGCCAAATTCCGGTGATTCTGGGTCGTCCTTTCCTTGTCACTTCCAACGCTGTTATAAACTGTAGAAATGGTTCAATGAACTTATCATTTGGAAATATGACCATTGAACTAAACATCTACAAAGTTGGAAGTCAGCCATCAGAACCCTCTGCTCATATTCTCGATGTGTGCTCTGTCCACGAGATCGCTCCCGATAGTTGCGGAGCTGAGGAACTATGCTTTACTGATCTCGACGACATTACCACATCTCTGTTTGATCTCACACATGATCTTAGTGAGGACACTTTTCCTACACTTGAGTCCTACACTCCTGACTTTTCTCCACCCGAGTCTGTATCTTTCACAGGCTCTGAGCTTCTTTGTAATTCCAAAAATCACTCGATGATCCCACCTTCTATCATTTCTCCGCCTGAATTAGATCTCAAAATTTTACCTTCTCATCTTAAATATGCTTATTTAGGTGAGAAGGAGTCTTTACCGGTTATCATATCCGCTTCTCTAGCATCAGAGCAAGAGAATACACTTTTATCGGTATTAAAATCTAATAGAGAGGCGTTTGGTTGGACTATGGCGGACATCAAAGAGATTAGTCCCTTGATTGTTGAACATCATATACATGTGATGGATGATGCCAGACCAACCCGAGAACCATAGAGACGGTTGAATCCCGTCATGAAGGAAGCAGTGATGAAAGAGATCGTCAAATGCCTAGATAGTGGTATTATATACCCAATCTCCGATAGCCAATGGGTGAGTCCTATACATGTCGTCCCTAAGAAGTCCGGCCTTACTGTTATAACCAATGAGGAAAATGAGTTGATTCAGACACGCGCCCAAACTGGGTGGCGTGTATGTATTGATTATAGAAAACTCGATGCTGCCACGAGGAAAGACCACTTTCCTCTACCTTTCATTGATCAAATGCTGGAACGCTTAGCGGGATGAGAGTATTATTTTATAATAGACGGATACTCAGGCTATAATCAGGTCCCCATCGCCAAAAAGGATCAAGATTAAACCACTTTTACTTTTCCTTTTGGTACCTTTGCTTACAGTCGCATACCCTTTGGGTTATGCAATGCTCCCGCTACCTTTCAGCGGTGTATGATGGGGATATTCTCTGATATGAGAGAGAATTTTCTGGAGATCTTTATGGACGATTTCTCTATTTTTGGAGACTCTTTTTCTGATTGCCTATCGAATCTTGACGCAGTTCTTAATCGTTGCAAAGAGAAGAACTTAACTTTGAACTGGGAAAAATGCCATTTCATGGTCCAAGAAGGAATTGTACTTGGACATGTTATTTCACATAAAGGCATTGAGGTTGACAGAGCTAAGATAGATGTCATTCAAAACCTCCCTCATCCCAAAAACGTCAAAGATATTCGATCTTTCCTTGGCCATGAGGGCTTTTATAGGAGATTCATTAAGAACTTTAGCAAAATTGCTAGACCTTTAACTCTTCTCCTGGCCAAGGATACGACCTTCCACTTTGACTCGGACTGTGAGACAGCTTTCGACTCACTTAAACACTCCCTCACTTCAGCCCCCGTTCTATCGTCTCCAAATTGGGACTACCCATTTGAGCTGATGTGTGACGCATCCGACTTTGCAGTAGGTGCAGTCTTAGGACAGCACATTGAAAAGATGCCACACGTGATATACTATGCAAGTAAGACCCTGAATGATGCACAAATCAATTATACGACCACAGAAAAGGAACTTTTAGCGGTTGTATTTGCATTAGAAAAATTCAGGCCATACTTAATTGGCTCTCCTATAGTTGTGTACACTGACCATTCCGCCTTAAAACATTTTCTGGCGAAGAAAGATGCAAAAGGTCGGCTAATACGTTGGATCTTTCTGTTACAAGAATTTGATCTTGTTATCAAAGATAAGAAAGGATGTGAAAACGTAGTAGCCGACCATCTTTCACGCATCTCTTCTTCCCCTGTTACCCTGCCGATCAATGATTCGTTTCCCGACGAACAACTCTTGAACGTATCCAATGAACCTTGGTTTAGGGATATAGTGAACTATCTTGTCACGGGACTAGTACCCAGCGATTGGTCAAAACAGGACAAATACCGTTTTCTATCCCAAGTAAAACACTTTTACTGGGATGATCAATATTTGTTTAAGTATTGTCCTGATCAGATCATTCGCCGGTGTGTCCCGAAAGAAGAGTTCAAGAGTGTTCTTTCTTTTTGTCATGATCAGGCCTGTGGGGGTCACTTCGGTCCTAAAAAGACGGCGGAAAAGATTTTGCAATGTGGTTTTTATTGGCCGACCTTATTCAAGGACGCATTTGACTATTGCAAAACCTGTACACAATGTCAGTACACGGGTAGAATCTCCCGGAGAAATGAAATGCCTCAGCAACCCATTCTGGTTGTTGAAATATTCGATGTTTGGGGCATTGATTTTATGGGTCCCTTTTCCAACTCTTTTGGGAATTTGTACATACTGCTGGAGGTTGATTTTGTCTCAAAGTGGGTTGAAGCCATTCCATGTCGCACTAATGACAGGAAAGTTGTCATTAAGTTCTTGAAAGAGAATATCTTTTCGTGATTTGGACACCCACGCGCTATCATTAGCGATAATGGGATACATTTCTGCAACAGGTCTTTCGAGACTCTAATGCGGAAATACTCAATCAACCACCGACTTTCTACACCTTATCATCCCCAAACGAGCGGGCAGGCTGAGATCTCAAACAAACAGATCAAACTAATCCTGGAGAAGACTGTTACTAAGAATAGAAAAGACTGGTCGACCAAACTGACGGATGCTCTTTGGGCATTCCGAACTGCATTTAAAACCGACCTAGGGATGTCTCCATATAGGATAGTGTTTGGGAAGGCATGTCACTTACCCGTCGAGATTGAGCATAAAGCATTGTGTGCTATTAAGGAAATCAACTTTGACCTAAACCTAGCCTGCAACTTTCGGAAGCTGCAACTAAATGAGCTAAGCGAACTCCGCGATGAAGCTTATGATAACGCTGTAATCGTAAAGAATAGGACTAAGGTTTTTCATGATAAAAACATTTTGAGGAAAACATTTTCACCAGGTCAACAAGTCCTTCTTTATGATTCACGACTATACCTTCACACGGGTAAGCTCCGATCTCGGTGGAAGGGACCTTTTGTTGTGCGGTCTGTATACCCGCACGGGGCAGTAGAAGTAGAAAATGTTAAAAGCGGCACATTTTTTAAAGTAAATGGACATAGACTAAAGCCGTATTTTTCCACTGACCCCATGGAGGAGCTCCTGTTCTTACAGGAGCCATTTTATTTGGATTAAAATTCCTCCGTCTCACCTTCATGTCCGGTATATCATTGCAGCATCTTTTGAATGATGGTGAGTGAAAAGAATAAGTTTGGGGTAGATTCTTCACTTATATATTTTGCCCCCACTAATAAATTCCTCCCAGGCTTACAGGTTTTGTAGATATAACGGTTGACAACAGTGAGGACACTGTTGAAAACAAGTTTGGGAGAGGTTTGTGCTTATTTTTGCATCATTTGCATATCATTTGCATAAGCACAAAACATTTCTTTAAAAACTTATAAAAATTTAAAATTTTCAAAATATAAAAATATTTTAATATTTAACATTTTTTGTACATAAATAAGATAATGAAAGTTTAGATAGTGAAAAATTACATCCTTGAGATTAGAAAAACTTAAGAAAACCAAGAAAATTAGAAGTTTTCTTATACGAACTAGTAATAAGTAGTTATGAGCCGTTGTCCCAAGCGTTAGTAAGATGAAGGATGTCACTAATCTGAGGATAAAAATAAGTCTGAAAAATAGTTTCTATTCTAGAAGCCAAACATTTTGAACGTTGATACCCTGCTATTCGCACTCACACACTTCTTAAAGCCTGGGATAGTAGAGGATACCTTGAAATGATCTTGTCTTAAAGCCAAAAGTATGAAGGAAATAAAAAAATGAAGAAAATATAAAGTGGTGAGAAAAATGGACACTGGTTTTGTTATCGCCAAGGCAGCAATAAAAAATATAGCGAGGGTGCCTCTTCACCTAGTGCCCTAAGGCCAACTGGTCTGGGAGTCACTGCTAAGCCTTAGGTGGTGCAAGACGAGGAAAATACACCAAGTAAGCAAGCACAGGAGTAATCGGTCGGTTAGTACCTCAAAAAGTATTAATGGTCGCATGAAAGTGTGTGAGCAATCTCATCTAAATATTCATTAATTAAAAAGTACTGAGGCTGATGGGCAAGAGTATGATAGCTTGAATTGAATTCTCCGGGTGTAGGGATGTCTTTACACACACGCAGGGTTATATGATCGATGTTTGGAAGAAAGATAGGAATGAAGAATAAGACGATGTTTTATTGAGGGAGGACGTGATTTCCGATATCTTTTCATGACTATTAAGATAGGGTTCATGACAACCGAAAAGCTAGCTTAGTTGGAAACCCTAATTTTCGAAGCTTTTCTTTTACAATTCTTTTCTTTAAATGTAAATTTCATGATCTTTCTTTTATTATTGGATTTTGTGGGTACAATCCGCTGAAAACCCTCAGGAGACAACACTCCTCTTACTAGGGACACCTAGAGGTTTAAAGGCTTGTTCCACGTGCTCAGTGCAATCGTGTTGCCTACGAAAGTGTGCTACTTAGTTTTTTTCTCTTTCTTTATTTTCTCCTTTCTTTTTAATAAAAAGTTCGCTCGAGACGATCGAAAATAAGTTTGGGGGAATTTGATCAGTCGAAAATACTGCATCTTTTAACCGGCAATTTCCCTATCATTTGCACTCATCTAGAAGTGTTCGGCATTCATATCGCACACATTAGCAAATCAGTCGTTAATTATCAGATTGCATGCGTTAGACTCAAAAACCGGCACTATAAGGGAAATTGACTGCATTTCATAGCATGGCATCATTCCTATATATCGCAACTTGTGTTTCGAAGTCTGTGCAGGACATTAAAAAGATCGATCAAATTTACAAACGAAAACTGTTAAAAAGACGCCAACTCATGGATTTGGAATCTGGTGTTGATATAAAAATAATTCAGAGATTCAGCATAGCAGGAAATACATCAAAAGACATAGGAGAGCAACACATGAAAGATGAAGCCCTAGCTCCACCACATGGCCGCGGAACCGCGGCCGGAGCCGCCTTGCGCCGCGGATCCGCGGCGGCTTGTCTACATCAGCATCTCAAAGTTGCTTCTTAACTCTTATCTCTGTACCTACACTTCAGAAAGCCATTGCAAGTTCCAAAATACTCCTGAAGCTTCTGCCGGTTCAGCAAACCTAGGGTTCCTAACTAAACACCCCTAGCTTCCTTAACAAGCTTTACTTAAACTCTATTAAGGACCTAGAACCTTCCCCCTAACCTCCTAGCTTAGGGTAGAAGCTAATCCCCTAACTAACTACTTCTAGAAGCCTCTTCCTCTAACTAACTTTTGGAGGGAAAACTCAAATTTGAATTTCTAGACCTAGGGTTTGGAAAACCTATAAATAGACCCTTAAGCTCACTTGTTGAAGGCTAATCTTTAATCAATCATTAGTGGTTGAATCCTTAGTTGATCAATCTCTAATTTTCCCCATTCTTCATCTTCCCCAATTTCCACCCACAAGTCTAGTGACAAGGCTTGTGTCAAAACCCTAACCCTAATCCAATCCAAAATCAAGAAACTTCAAGATTCTTTGAGTGCAAGCTAAGCAAGTCTTCAAGATCCTTTAGAAGCGGAATCGGATTTCAACGGAGCACGAGATCGAAGCGATCCAAGACTCAAGAAACCGAGCGATGCAAGATTCGACGAGCGAAGTTCCTACCTCTTGTAAATCTCGAGAGTTGTAACTACTTGTTGATGTAATAAAGGTGAAGATTCTTTAAACTTGTTTACATTTCAATTCGAGCATTATGCTTATATTTCGATTCTTGAATATGTACTTTATGATGATGCTTGAATAAAACTCCGCTCGTGGAGGAATCGAAACAATTGTAAAATGATGATGTTGATGAATTGTTAAACGTTTTCTTAAGTCTTAAAACAATTGTAAATTCTTGAAAATCGATTGATCGATGATCTAGATCGATGCGAATGTGTTCTTGATTCCTTTCGCACGATCTAGAGATCAACAATTGATCATTCGACTTTCAAGAAACTATCTAGTGAATGTTATTCATTGAAAAGACAAAGGATAGGATGAGGAACCCTAATTGTTCGCAAGATCCTTGATCCTCGATGAATTCTACATCGATTTAGAATCAATTTGTTACTAGATAAGAAATCGTAATCTTGAATCTTCATCACATCTACAATTTACTCGATTCCTACGAGCTTTACTTCAAATCTTGAAACCTAAAGTGATTGGAATTCTATCGATACTTGATTCTTGATGTTTATCATTTTCTTGATTCTTGATTAGAATAGTGATACTTGAAACTCATCGATAAAAATCTTGAATCATGTTTTCTTTTCTTTTCTATTAACTTTTCAATTCAAACAATCTAAACACGAACGAATCGCACAATCCCTGTGGACGATCCGCACTCGCTAACGCGCTACATCCGACACCGTAGTTGATTTCGGTCAAATAATTCTTTGATTGTGAATTCTATTCATTTTCTAAACCGACACAAAGAAATTAAGATCAATCAGATGGCATATACGTACATTATATTTTCGTTCTTTTCTGGTGTGTTTAATTGATGGGACTGTATTGATTCTTATCAATGCAAGGATAATACAAACCTATATTTGATGTTGTTGGAACAAATTTTAAAAAGAGTTATTACAAAGACGTTTCCTTTTGTTATGCACAGTGGCATTCGGTTATGAATATCCAGCACCTCATTCGACGAGGCAAGGGCCGAGATCCCTTCACTGGGAGTGACCCCTTGGGCAGAAGTTTGCGTCAGGGTAATAACTTCAATATAGTCGATCACAAGTTGCTTTGCATCACGGTATTCAGTTGGAATATCCTGCACTTCATTCCACGAGGAAAGAGCCGAGATCCTTTCACCGGGAGTGACCTCTTTAGCAAAGGTTTTCGCCTCTATATTTTATAAAAAGCTATTAGGTTCCTTCAACGAGATCAAGTTCATTACGTTAAAAGTTTTTCGCCAAAAACCAGCCGTAACCCTCCGTCATTTCTTATGGATGGTCAGTAGTATTCAAGCTATGTTTGTTGGCCTACGTCAAGGCATAGTGTTTGGTAGCTGCTGGGGTATTCATTTGTTGCATAGATAGATTCATTAGTTTAGGACAGACGTACAGCATTGTTGGCCTACGTCTAGGGCATGTACGATGGACCTAAATTAATCAGGACAACGACGGGTAGAACTTGACATGTGACTTATGATTTGTTGGCCTACGTCAAGGTCATAAGAGCATGGGATTAAAATTACATCGGGAGTTTCAAACATACAGGAAACTTGCCATACTTGCGCATACCTTCTGGAGTGTGATAACGTGAGTGGATACCGTCACGTTATCATGCGATGATAGTTGGATCCCGATTCTCACATGTTGAGTTGGTTTACTCTTCGGGTGATCCCGACTAATTCTTCTTTCAGGTTTGGAGGAGAATTTGAAACTACAGTGGGAGGTTTCCTGATTAGATAAAATGATAACCATTCTGATCTAGGTTAGAGTGCACGCAGAGTGTTTCTTTTCTCTCTCTCTTTGGCCGTGACCTTTGACCGACCCTAGACTATGACTCAATGACCAAGTTGACCGAACCTTCTTAAAATACTGGCTTTTGGATTGTCCGAGTTGCATAAGTCATTACCGCTCCTTCTTTTACCCTTTGTATTTCTCAGAACACCCCGTATTACTACGGATATCCACTTCCATTGGATAGATCCATCGTATGGTTATATACGAACTCGGAGGGATTTCTTCGAGGATGGATCCAGGTTCAGGAGAAATAAAATTGGTTTATTCAGTTGTCTTCTATTATCACCTTCTCTTAGATTGTGAGTACTCCTAGGATTAGGAGAGTACACCTATTTTGCTTATCGGATAGTCTTCTTCCAAACCATAGGCTGGTGCCGAAAGGTAGGAATGAAGAAAACCAATTAGCCTAAGTAGGGTGTACAGAAGGTAATAACTAAAGACAAAATAAAGGGATTAGAAAGAGGGCAAAGTGAATTACGACTGTTATCATTCACGATCAAACCGCGTACTTCATCGCCACTCCTATTTCACCTTTGCTTTTTCCCCAGTTCGGGAGAAATAGAATAAGGTATTATTCAGTTGTCTTTTATCATCACCTTCTCTCAAGCCGCGAGTACTCCTAAGATTAGGAGAGTACACCTATTATGCTTATCGGATAGTCTTCTTCCAAACCATAGGCTGTTGCCGAACGGTAGGGAAGGAAGAAAACCACTTAGCCTAATAATGGTGTACATAAGATAATGAATAAAGACAAATAAATGGATTTGGGGAGATGGCAAACAAATATACGGTTAAAGTCATGAATTGGATTATGGAAGAGGCATTACTAAGAATACCAGGATACCCCTTCGAAACATTTTCTTGTTTCAATTACACTGTGCATTGTTAATTGTAAACTGATTTCCCAATTAAACCCTTGCTCCAGGGTATGTATTTACCAAGTATGCTTCTCACATCTGTATGGTTTTATAGATGATGAGTGGGAGTAAGCTATTAGGAATTAGGTGACCATCCTCATTATATCGGAATTCTTTGTAATTGGTGATATTTGAGGAAATCTCCTGGGTACAGTTTTCAACCTACGACACACAGGTTTTGAGTTATTCAACTCAGTGGACTTATACAGAGTATTGTATGTTGTCCAGTGTCCATCAGGACAAAGGGGTTGGTCCTCGTACTCTGTTCTGTTTACTTGTGACTTCTCTAGTTTTTAGACAAGTGTTTCGTAGAAATACAATGTCTAAGTTTTGAGAAGTTGTGGGTATAGGAATAAAGTAGAGAACCAGGTGTCACGAGTATCGGGATTCTTCAAATAAATCGAAGATGTAGATTCTTGTGATTGGTATTCAGTTAATGGTTTTGAGAAACTAGTTTCTTTTTCAGGTTACTCATAATTGGATGGATTCCTAAGTTGAGTAATGTTGATTAGCCTTTCTCCATTAAGTTGATATGCACTGGAGACAGTTGCATGATTTGAATCTGGTTTCAATTAAATATGTGTCAAAGTTTCTATATTGGATATAGAATGATTAATATCTTAACGATGTTAAGGTACGGTGAGTTGTCCAGCTTATGCTTAAAACCAGACTCTGGATAACTCAAGGCACGTTTCTGTAATGGCGGTTTGTGGGTTGACCCTGGCTTTGACGAGGGTTGACTTTCTACCATATGGAAGATCAATAGTGATATTGTTCTAGACTTGCAACAGTTTTAGTAAAATGGATTTTTTCAGAAAACAATAGTGGGAGTATGGTAGAACTGGAAGTGATTCCAGAACCGCAAACGATTACGGAAAATTTAATTGGACCTATATATTCAATCAGGTTTGACATTCCAATAGCCACTCCGCAGATATGGTGGGTAACCTTAGACACCCGAGAGGTACTCCGGTAGCCTCAAGGACGGTGACAGGGAGGTTCTTGTTTACCCAGACTTGACACTACTGTTGTTCCAGACTATGAGACCCGGCAGGAGGATAAGTATAGCATCGTTCTAATCTAGTTTTAGAAGTGTACGTATATATATTATTCTGCCAGAGGGTTGTCTTAGTCAGTGGGAGCAGCGGAAGCTTAGTGGGCAAGTAGCTTATGTCTATATATAGGCTTGAGCACATATAGCGGAGATAAGATCATCTATTTTTTGATGTGACAGTCATGGGTTTGACTTCATCAGAATAGGGGATGGATCTGTTAAGAAGGTAGTAGGGTGTGATGTCCTGGTATTTGGATGACATACACAGAGTAGGAAGTAAAATTTCTATACTACAATCGGTTGTACTGTGGTCGTCACACAGTTGTTTCTCCACAAAGGATATGGATATAATATCTGACATTCTGGTTACTAGATCAATGGTTTTAGATATAGATTTGGGTAGTTTCCCAATGTGGGTACTTTGACAATATTCTAATAGTATTTTAGAATAGATGACTCCTGGCATGGTGGTGTACCTACTGGTGATGGAGTCACTCTCTCTAAAAGTGTCTTACAGACTAAAGGGGAGAGGGATGTGCATGATTGGCAGATCACTTGCTTAGGCAATTGAGTCAATCGTGAGATGTCAAGTACTACACCATACGTCGTTTTTCACTAGATGCGATAAGTTTATATTAATCCAATCCTGAAGAAACATAAGGAAGCAGTTTTAGAACATAAGTGCATATTCTACGGATTTGATGACGGCAGCCTCCTTCGAGAGACGGTTATCATTCCAGGCTTCAAAGGTGACATAGATGACAGAGTAATTGTCAGAGTTATAGTTTTCCATCTGACGAGGGACAGTATTATGGACAGGTGGTCCAAAAGGATACTGTGGGAGGTATGGTGCTGGATACTGATTAGGTTCACTGATTAATACAGTCTAAGAAGTTTGGATTTGGAGTTCATTAATGAACCAAGTCCCATCAGATATCCAGACATATTCTAAGACAGGTATTACTCGATTCGTGAGATGGTTTTCTCCGCGAACTTGAAATTAAAAGAGACATAGAAAGAAACATCAGGGCAGATCCACTCACTGAGGCTATTTCTCGAACACAATAGTTTTGCTAACGAGCTTTGTGAAACTGATTAGTAGAGGAGTTGGATGTTCGGTATCACACGGGCTGTGAGTATGCGACATCGCAATAATTAGCCTTAAGTGCAAGTGGTAGATTGTTGGATATAGTGCCCTGAAAGTCAATTATTAGATCGCAGGTACGTAATTGTGATGATTGAGGAAGGGCCTATACCGATAAAACATTCTTACTCGAGATAATAGTATACTATATGGTTTGTATTTATCACTGTTACACTTTGATAGAGCCCTTAGGATCTTTCTTGACTACCAGCAGTATGATGGCGATCATATATGTGGGAGCTGGGGTCTATAAGCACATCCTTAAAGTGTCCCTAGTCGTGGGAGTTTCGAGACAGGGCATCGATACTCTAAAGTAGACTAGTGTATACAGTCGAGACCCCGACGAGGGGTGGTGGCCGGTCTCACAAGCCACTGGTGTCAGTTGGATCACCTAAGATGTATATAGGTACTCATTGGGTTATGAGTACACCGGACAGGACTCGCCGGGAATATGCTAGTTGGTATTATACATATCGTCGGATAGAAGTTTCCTGGTGACATGTGTACAGGTTAGTCTGTCGACCTGGGATCGTCATTTGTCTCGTGTGAGTTCCCACTGTGCTTTGATTACTACCCTACCACGGCTCAAAGGAGTCGTGCAAACAGGTTTTAGTTGGGTACAGTCCCGAGCCACATGGAGGCAGTGAGCGGATCGTCCGGGATTCTTCTCTCCCGGTTTTGGGGGTAAGATCGCCCTGTGTTTAGGAGAACCATTACATGAAATCCCTGGCCAGGGTAATCGAGATTTACTGGAAGGTATTCCAGTAGCATCTCAGGGTATTCTGGGATTCACTCCGACACGACTTATACAGCTATTGGGGGTCTGACGTTTACCAGCCCCCTAGGCCCTATATGTGATACTCATAGACGAACGAACCAGACTGTACAGATATTGTCACTGTTAGACTCAGTAGGGTTTCTGGATGATTTCGCTCGTCAACTTCCCTTCCAATCAATACATAGGCAACCGTTACGTACAGCTAGTACCTCTGACGTGCTAGTGGTTATACCCAATGCCAGTGTGTGTTGATGAGTCATTAGAGTCCCCCACAGACAGTTTCCCAAGTTCGGGAGAAACGTTGTAGAGGCCGTAAGGTTTTATGGCAGGGTTCGGAAAATGCACGTGCGTTTACGCACGTGTCATATTTCGCGCAGATAATACGGGTGAGCTTTGGTTTAAGCCGGATCCGAGTATTATAATGTGTAGATATAATATCTTTGTCTCAGTTGAATTTGTATTCGGTAGTAATACAAATGCGGGTATGTTTATACTGTTACGGGGTTATCCTGAAATTAGTTTCGGGATCGCTTTTGGAAGTTTCCAGTTTCCTGTTTTCTATCACCCGTATTAAACATTCGGTTTAATGCGGATTTATCTTTTCTTGAGGTGAGTCATGAGTGTGTGGATGGTTCTAGAAGTTTCTAGATGGTGACAAGGCTTAATGTTTCATAGTAAGCATTAAATGTATGATGATGTGTTAAGGTGACTAGGTTAATGATTATTGGTTTGCATTTATTGTTTTAAGTGAGCCATTGTTTTCATGATGTGTTATGATAAGTATCATATCATTATGGTCACCACTCTTTTCCTACACTCACCCCCTCCTCACTTATATGTGGCCGGCCCCCTCTTGAAGTAAATAAGGAATTTTTGTTAAAAAGATTATGGTTATGGATTCATGGAAATTAGATAACTAGATTTCTCATTTCACCCGATCCAAAAGGCAACTTCATTAACCGTTCATCCATAGATTTGGAAGTAATGAGACAAAGTGTTCTACCCATTCTCTACATCAATCTTGGTCATCACTTTTAGCAAACTTGATGATCGAGTTGTCTCGGTTCAGAGGCGGGAGCCCGTTTGAAGATCCGTCGACGTGGTGCCACCTGGACGAGAAGACTGGAGATTCAGGAGATCGGAGCAGCCGCAAAAAAGCGTGGGATGATGGTTGAAGACCGAAGGACTCGGATCGTTCGGTATAACATTTCTACCTACTCTTTACAGTATGTTAGTTAAGCGTTAATGGCAAATCCGGGATATAGTATGCGATAGCGCCAGTTTATAAAAATTTTTGTTCCGCATTTGGCGTCTGTTAGAAGGCCAGGGCGCAACCGTAGACTTACAATCTAGACCCTGACGAGGGGCGGTGGCCGGTCTCACAAGCCATTGGTGTCAGTTGTTCACCTAAGATAGTATACAGGTGCTCATTAGGTTAAGAGTACACTGGACGGACTCGCCGGGAACATGCTAGTTGGTATTATACCTATAGTCATATAGCAGTTCCCTGGTGACATATGTACAGGTTAGTCTGTCGACCTGAGATCGTCATTTGTCTCGTGTGAGTTCCCACTGTGCTTTGATTACTACACTACCACGTCTCAAAGGAGTCGTGCAAACAGGTTTTAGTAGGGTACAGTCTCGAGCCACATGGAGGTAGTGAGCGGATCGTCAGGGATTCGTCTCTCCCGGTATTGGGGGTTGATGCCGCGCAGTGCACGGGTGTCCATCACTAGAAATCCTCGGCCGGGGTATGTGAGAATTACCGATCCAGGATCGATAGTTCTCAGGTTGTGATGGGTTTCATACCGACACGAATTATCGCATTGTTAGGGGTCTGACTTTATCCACCCCCCTAGACTCGATATGCGATACTCTTAGACAAACAGACCGGACTGTATGGATATTGTCACTGACAGGCTCAGTAGGGGTTTGGATGAGTTTGCTCGTCGGCCTTCCTTTCGCTCAATACCTGGGTAGCCGTTACGTACAGCTAGTGCCGCTGACGTGCTTGTGGTTAATGTAGGGTTCCTAGGCACTCTAGTGAGGTCTCACAAGGCATCGAACATGCCAATTTCAAAAATTCTAGGTGCCGAGAGACCCGACTACGGATCGTTTGCTAGAAAACTAGGCGAAACAATAAACTAGTTAACACTTAACTAAGAGATACGGAAATACAACCTTTGTAGATCCGGTTCTCCACCTCCATAGCTCCGCAATGAAGTCTCCTCGCTGTCCATAACAAGTCCAGGGCTCTAGCGTCGGCTTCGTCGGAGAATGGGCAAGCTAGATCGTCGATGTCCATGCCGAAGATGATCTACGTCGATGCATCGCTAAATCAAGCTCCGACTTCACCAAGTCAAGAAACTTGTGAAGAAAACACACTCTACAACTTGGCTAGAGGTAGAGGATGAAGAAATAGGAAGTGGGTAGACTTTAGAATTGGATTTCTCACTCATTTCATCAATCCACCATTGATGAGGTCAAGGTTTTCTTCTTGAGTTCAAGGAAGAAGAAGAAGAAATGTTATGATATGTTAATTCTAAAATGAAAAGAATAATCCATTCTTATCATCATAGAACCATGGTTTAGTGTAGAGAATTAATCATGGTTGAATGGTATGGTTAGGGTTAAGGATGAGATAAGAATGGTGGACTAAGTCAAAGCTTCATGAAGCTTTAATTAAACAACAAATGAAACCACCATTCTTTTCTCTTTTCCACTTATTTTCCAAAATGAAATGGATAAATAAATAAGTGAACAATACAAAACCTTAACCATTAACATGTAACCATGGTTTGATCTTTACAAAAAAACCCTAGCAAACATGTATCATCAATCATGATACAATCAAGTGCACAAAAGTATATCACATATACAATGTGTACATCCGAGTAAGAAAATCCATCTTAAGTAAACCGATACTAGTTGATGCAAAGTAATATATCAAATATATAAATATGCATTAAATCATTAAATCAACACTTGATTCAATGATCCGGTCATGCCGCACACAACCGACTAGTATACAATGTATCGGCTTATCGAATCAACGCTTGAATCGATAACTAGGTTATATCGCATACAACCATTCGACACATTGATCGCGAGAATGAAATACGGTATCACATACATGCATTATTCTCGGTCCCGCACATATCTCATATGCGCTCCTATTTCGTTTCGCTTGAGCCAGGAAACCTCTGTGTAGGACTCTAAAGACTCGTCAATACGCCGGCAGCAGGTGATGATCATATCAAACACCCACAAGCCGCAAGCGGTCTGCTAAACGTAACGGCCACCCGGGTATTGAGCGATCTGAAGATCGACGAGCAAGCCCGCTCACACTCCAGTGAATCCAACCAGTAACACTACCGTACAGTCCGGTCTGATCGTCTGATATGTCGCATATCTTGCCTAGGGGTGGTAAACGTCAGACCCCAATAGCTCGATAAGTCGTGTCGATATGAGGTCTATAACAATTCGAGAAACTACTGGTAACACTTACCAGTATATCTCAGCAACCCTGGCCAGGGATTTCCTGTTATAGCCAATCGAACACTGCGCAACATCAACTCCCTATACCGGGAGAGACGAATCCCCTCCTATCGCTCATTGCCTCCATGTGATTCGGGACTGTACCCAAAAACCACCGTTTTGCACGCCCTCTTGGACGTGGTAAGATGGAAATCAAAGTACAGTGGGAACCACACAAGACTCTATGACGATCTCGGGTCAACAGACTACTCTGTACCAGTGTCACCAGAGAACTGCCATCTGACGTGAGGTATAATACCATCTGGGAGTTCTCGGCGAGTCCGTCCAGTGTACCCAGTCTCCACTGAGCACCCGTATATCATCCCTGATGTCAAACACCAATGGATATGGAATCATCCATCGCCCATCTGTATGGGTCGAGAAGGTACACGCTAGTCTACTCTGGTATATCGATGCCCCGTCTCGATACACCCACGACTAGGGACTTTGAAGGATGTACTTATGGACTACCATGTCCCCACTAGTATGATCCGCATCATAGTCCAGGTAGTCAAGTACACATCCTAAGGGCTTTACCAACATGTAACAGAGAGACAATCAGTGTACACGTTAAGGTAAAGAGTAACCAGATAGCATACTATCATGTCGAGCAAGAAAGTCCTCCCTATATATGTCCCAGCATCCACTACAATATACATCCAATGTACAGTAATGGCCTCTAGGGCATACATATAACTAACAATCTCCCACTTGCACTAGGGCCATCTGTAGCAGTGGTTGTAGTATCTCATACTCAACCATCCCATAAAAGTCTCTCTCTGGGAATAGGCCTTCGTGAGTGGATCCGCCGTGTTAACCTCTGGGTCTGCTCTCCTAACCTCGATCACCCTGGAGATCAACCATCTCCATGATCAGGCGATACTGCCATAGAATAAGTCTGGATCACTGATGGGACCGGCGTTCCTTGGCATAAGCCACAACTCCATTGTCTCACAATGGTAGGAACGTAGTTCATCTCATGAACTAATATACACCCAAACGTCCTCTTTGGTAGCATCTTAAGTAGCGATGTATTCTGTCTTTATCGTCTAGTATGTCACGGTATCTAGCTTGGAACTCTTCCAACATACCGTCCCTTTACTGAGGGTAAAGACAATGCCTGCGACTGACATTCAGTCGTCTTTATCACCCTGGAACACTTCCAGTGATTCTCCCCAGGATCGATTGATACCATCTCACTACAGCTAGTGAGAATCCTAACATCCAATTAAATCTATCTCATAGATCCAAAACTCAGGATTAAGGAGGTATTACTTTGATCCTATATGGAGAATCATTGTGATAAGCGAAGATTGATCGAGCGTAGCATAGGAAACTGCTTCCCTATCAAGAGTATGTCATCCACGTACTCTACGAGGATTGTCACCATACTCCCTACTACCTTTTTGTTTACACAAGGTTCATCTACCATTTTGATGATGTCAACTTCTTTGACTATTACATCAAAACAGACGTTCCAACTCCGCGATGCCTGCTTTATCATATAAAACATCTTGCACACGTTTCCGCTGCTCCCACTGTCTACGAGGCCCTCTGGCTGTGTACTTATAGACGCACTCTTCTAAAACATCATTTAGAAAAGCAGTCATGGCACCCAACCGCCAGATATCATAGTTATGGTATGCAGCCGTGGCAAGTAGGATCTGGATGGACTTAAGCATAGCTACTTGAAAAAGGTTTCATCATAATCCACGCCTGGTAAATGATGCAAACTTTTAACAAGTCTAGCTTTGAAAGTCTCAACTTTTCCATGTACACCAAGTAATCTTCTCAAGATATACTTGCTCCTGATGGGGATTTAACCCTTCAGATATAGCAACTAAAGTCCATACTTTGTTGGTGTATAAGGATTCCATCTCAGATCGCTAAGTATCCAGCCATTCTTACAGATTCTTACTCCTGATGGCCAGCTCGAAGCTAGTTGGGTCATCATCTCATGATGCAATCCTCGCTCCCACTGTCATAGAGAAATAGAAGTATCTCTCAGGTGGGTGAGGAACCCTACTAGATCGGCGGAGAGGCTGAGGTTCGTTGGCATCTACTGAATCCTTTGGTTCTATCAAATCATTAGCTGTAGTTTGTATGGCTGGAACTTTTCCAGTTCTACATTACAGACCTTGCCTCGAGCTTGTCCGGATTTTGCTTTTAGACATATGCCGGACAACCCCAAATCTTAACTATCTTAAGAGATGGGCTCTTCCCTTTCCATATCACATATGAAGTGGTAGGCAACTGATTTGATTGGAACCCTATTCAATAGGTATGCAACTTCTCAAGTGCATAACACCCAATAGGAAAAAGGTAACTCAGTAGTACTCATCATAGAGCACACCATATCATATAGGGTGTGATTGCTCCGCCCCGATATACCATCGTGCTATGGTGTATTCGGAGGAGTAATGCCGAGAGAGAATCTCATTCTCCTTTAGAAAATTCCAAGAATTCCGTGCTCAAGTATTCTCCTCCTTGATCTCATCAAAGGACATAATACTTTTACCCGTATTCTGGTTCTTTACTTCTCGCTTATATTCTGTGAACATCTCAAAAGGTTCGGACTCATGTTTCAACAGGAACATATGACTGAATCTTGAGAGATTATCAGAGAATATAACGAAGTATAAAGAATCAGTCCTGGTATGTGTAGACAGGGGACCTTACATACATCAACTTGTATCATCCCAAGAGTTCACTAACTCTTTCTCTGCTTCCTATAATCAGAGCTATGGTCATTTTATCTTTGTGACATGACTGGCGAGTTTCACAAGATGTAAATTCAAACTAATTTAAATATGCATCTACATGTAACTTCAGCTAGTCGGGTCACATTGATCTGACCTAGTCTACAATACCTCCAGAAAAATTTGTTCATTTCTGAACTCTTCCTCTTGTGTGTTCCGTATACTAAGAACTGTAGTTTGATTTAGAACATCAACGCTTTTAGATAACGTGCCTGAACCGATCAACTTTTGATATAGGAAATGTTCAAAACATTATCCAACAATACAAAATTTTATCGTTTCTTTACTAATAAAGAGACAGATATGATTTTGAATATCAGGTTCGGTATCTAATAACATTCATTCAGAATCAATGTATCGGTAATACAGGGTGACAGTGACCGACAGACTTGGCTGCAACACTTGCCCCGTTTTCTGCCTCATGAAACTTATCACCCATTCTCAATTTTTCTACCCTTTTGTAGCCCTATGTAACATCTTACATATCTGGGATCCTGATCCGGTATCAAATACCCAGGATACGAAGGATACTGAGAAACAGTTCTTTGTAATGAACACACCCGAAGATGATGCATCAGCATGCACTCTCTTCGTTTGGGCGGCACGGGAAATCTGGTATTCCCCAAATTCCTGCTCTGTCTTATAACAATTATAAGTTGGAGCGGGACCAACGTTCCCCAGCTCAGTATAACAAGCGGGTTCGGTCAATAATCCGTATTATTATCTTGATTAAGGCGTGACATGGTCGCTACCAGGAGAGAGAGAGAAGAAAACACTCAGCGTGCGCTCTTACAAGAATAGACTGGTTATTATTTTATCTAATCAGGATAGCTCCCACTGCTTTTTATCAAATCTTCCTTCAAACCCTAAAAGGAAAGACTAGCCGGGATTAATTACACACTACAAGTTCGCCAATCTTTCAGCCAGGCCAGTGTCGGTACTTTGAGGGAGGTCCCCCGTGCTTTCGCACGAACCTAATTAATGTAAACCTCGTTTTCCCAGAGGCGTAACCTCGTTGACACCTTTCTAGACACCTACTTGATCGGCTAATTGTAATGTATAAAACTCTCCCAGGAGTAACTCTTACTCGCAGCGGGTATCGGGATCCAACTATCTCATAGAAGGTATGCAATCTCATTGCAAATTTCAACACTTGAAATTCCCGATAATATTTTGCCCCTAGCAGCTATATGACCTTAACATAGTCAACAAATCATAAGTGCTAGTCAAGTTCAGCCCGTCATTTCCCGATTGAATTAAACCCACCCGCACGACCCTTAACATAGTCAACAAAGTCGCACGACTACCCTAATCCAATCACATCATATGCTTATGCAGATAAGCACTAATTAGCTACCGCACACTACGCCTTAACATAGTCAACAAACGTAGCACGAATACTAACTAGGACTTATCTGAAATGACGGAGGGCTACGACAGGTTTTTCTGAAAACCTATTGCGTAATGAACTTGATATCGTTGTAGGATCGAATGAATTTTGAAATGGAGTGTTTTTGAGGCTTTTGTAGTTTTGCTAAAGGAGTCACTCCCGGTGAAGGGATCGTCGGTCCTTTCCTCGTCGAATGAGGTGCGGGATATATCATATATATCACTGTGCAAAGCAAAAACACTTAAAAGCTATCAAAAGACAAACTGAGGGTGTAGCATCTGCCAGTTATTGCTAAAGGAGTCACTCCCGGTGAAGGGATCTCGGTCCTTTCCTTATCGAATAAGGTGCAGGATATATCATATATACCGCTGTGCAAAGCAAGAACTGTAGCTACCTGTTTTATTTTGAAATTCGATTCTACAACATCTTAGGTTTCTTTTATTTCATTAATCACATTAATGAGGTCCCATCATTTAAGTACCTAAACATCACAGATAAATACGACGTACGCTTATGCCATCCGCATTCGCCTCGATGTCCCCTCGTGCACCGTTAGGTTAGGTAACTAACGACAGAGCGGGGCAGGGCTAGCGCGGGTGTAAAACATAAGCAACGTCTATATAATATATCATATATACTATATACTGTATCTATCACAGAACATCACATGATCACATCACAGATATCGCAGCAGAAGAATCATATGAAATATTGGATATACTAGGACGTCCGTGTTTTCAATACGAGCCAGTATAAAACACGGATTCCACGGTCGTGATGAATAGCCAAACCCACACCCCTAGACCCCTACGAGAGCGGCAAGCAACCCTACCAATTCTAGAGTTAGGAGACCCGGCCTCGACTCCTCGAGTTGGTCTCCCACTGGACTCCAGAACCCGGTTACTTGTGCCCTCCTCCTTGGGTCTATCCTAGTGCGGAAAAGTAAATAATATACAAAGGGTGACAACTTCCGCAACCTGGAAGTGCCCCAATAAAAGAATATTACATACAAGTTTTTACATGAATGAAAATGAAAAACACTCATCTCACATAAAAACCCCCGGCTATTCGAACACGACGATCCAATATAACATATCCAGCAACACATAACATCACATGTCATCAACGTAAGTAAATATGCGCATCCCAATTGTCGTTGACATATAGCAACGAAACCGGCGATATCACATATTACACTTACGGTCACAGAAAAGAAAGTGTAAAACTACAACAGTTGGAATCCGCAACCACCTCAGACATCGCATGCCTGACCAAATGAATTACTTAGACATCGCATGCCTAACAATTATAAACCCCGCATTTTAGTCTCAAAATCGAAAACTCTTTTCAATATTAAGTCGGGCAATTCAACAAGATTCCCGACATCCTGATCGAATGCTCGTCGCAAACTTCAGTAGACAGTCGCACCCCCGATACCGTCGACGAAGTGCACCAAGGCGGAACACCGCAACCGGGAGCACCCGAACGGATGCTTTCGGCGACGGGGTTCTCCTACAGTCACTTGGTCGGGGCTATGGGGCGAGGCTGTCTATTAAGTTTATCCGGCGAGTATCCGCGTACGCTACGTGATTGCGACGGACTTTTGATCACATCAAAATTCCGTGGCAACCGATCAAGTGAGACTAAACCGCTAGATTTATAACATTCATTCAGTTATCTCATAACTATTGTGAATTCCAATTATTGTATCACATTCCGGATAAATAGAAAATGTCAAACTTTTCGATCGAACAATCGAACACCCAAGTTTTCCCGATACAGATCAACACATGAAATAAGTCTAACAGCATTCAGTTCGTGCCTCAGTACCAACGGTCCAGCCGTAGAAGGGTCAAGCCAACGCCTCACATGTGGCACGCCGTACTGCCCCAAACCCGAAGGTTCAAAGGGCAGTTCAAGACGGTCACATAATCGAGTTAAGGTTTGTTGTCTTCTAGAGAGTCCATCGCGTTACTTGCACTACTTAGAACGTCGTTAAACTACGGAAAAATCCAACACTTGGAAATTTCCCGACAGAGGAAAAATTGGGTATTTATATCCGGTCGAACTTTTGAACATATTCAAAAAAATATCAGGAAAAACACATAGACAAAACTCGATAATTCGATCGAATCAACGATTCCCAATACAACCCCAAAATACTCAACTGTTTACTGCATATTAAAAATTCCCAGAAAACTCAGCATATTAAAAAAGGAATTACTGTGGAAAAAGGAGTCAAAGATTCAACAGTGTTGCCGCGGAACCGCCGCTCCACGTGGGCTTAGGCCGCGGTTCCGCGCCGTTATGACGGAGTTAGGTCTCTGTTTTTCACAGTATTTCATAAAAAACCCTGCTTAATTTTCTGCATATTTTTAATATTGAAAATTCCCAGTTTTTGAAAATTGGACAGAGAGCATTTTTAGGGTTTTGGTTTTGATTCGATCGGAGTCCAAATTCCGTCTAGACTTCGCCTAAGGCTCTAGCTAGGCTCTGATACCACTGTAGGGTTCCTAGGCACTCTAGTGAGGTCTCACAAGGCATCGAACATGCCAATTTCAAAAATTCTAGGTGCCGAGAGACCCGACTACGGATCGTTTGCTAGAAAACTAGGCGAAACAATAAACTAGTTAACACTTAACTAAGAGATACGGAAATACAACCTTTGTAGATCCGGTTCTCACCTCCATAGCTCTGCAATGAAGTCTCCTCGCTGTCCATAACAAGTCCAGGGCTCTAGCGTCGGCTTCGTCGGAGAATGGGCAAGCTAGGTCGTCGATGTCCATGCCGAAGATGATCTACGTCGATGCATCGCTAAATCAAGCTCCGACTTCACCAAGTCAAGAAACTTGTGAAGAAAACACACTCTACAACTTGGCTAGAGGTAGAGGATGAAGAAATAGGAAGTGGGTAGACTTTAGAATTGGATTTCTCACTCATTTCATCAATCCACCATTGATGAGGTCAAGGTTTTCTTCTTGAGTTCAAGGAAGAAGAAGAAGAAATGTTATGATATGTTAATTCTAAAATGAAAAGAATAATCCATTCTTATCATCATAGAACCATGGTTTAGTGTAGAGAATTAATCATGATTGAATGGTATGGTTAGGGTTAAGGATGAGATAAGAATGGTGGACTAAGTCAAAGCTTCATGAAGCTTTAATTAAACAACAAATGAAGCCACCATTCTTTTCTCTTTTCCACTTATTTTCCAAAATGAAATGGATAAATAAATAAGTGAACAATACAAAACCCTAACCATTAACATGTAACCATGGTTTGATCTTTACACAAAAACCCTAGCAAACATGTATCATCAATCATGATACAATCAAGTGCACAAAAGTATATCACATATACAATGTGTACATCCGAGTGAGAAAATCCATCTTAAGTAAACCGATACTAGTTGATGCAAAGTAATATATCAAATATATAAATATGCATTAAATCATTAAATCAACACTTGATTCAATGATCCGGTCATGCCGCACACAACCGACTAGTATACAATGTATCGGCTTATCGAATCAACGCTTGAATCGATAACTAGGTTTTATCGCATACAACCATTCGACACATTGATCACGAGAATGAAATACGGTATCATATACACGCATTATTCTCGGTCCCGCACATATCTCATATGCGCTCCTATTTCGTTTCGCTTGAGCCAGGAAACCTCTGTGTAGGACTCTAAAGACTCGTCAATACGCCGGCAGCAGGTGATGATCATATCAAACACCCACAAGCCGCAAGCGGTCTGCTAAACGTAACGGCCACCCGGGTATTGAGCGATCTGAAGATCGACGAGCAATCCCGCTCACACTCCAGTGAATCCAACCAGTAACACTACCGTACAGTCCGGTCTGATCGTCTGATATGTCGCATATCTTGCCTAGGGGTGGTAAACGTCAGACCCCAATAGCTCGATAAGTCGTGTCGATATGAGGTCTATAACAATTCGAGAAACTACTGGTAACACTTACCAGTATATCTCAGCAACCCTGGCCAGGGATTTCCTGTTATAGCCAATCGAACACTGCGCAACATCAACTCCCTATACCGGGAGAGACGAATCCCCTCCTATCGCTCATTGCCTCCATGTGATTCGGGACTGTACCCAAAAACCACCGTTTTGCACGCCCTCTTGGATGTGGTAAGATGGAAATCAAAGCACAGTGGGAACCACACAAGACTCTATGACGATCTCGGGTCAACAGACTACTCTGTACCAGTGTCACCAGAGAACTGCCATCTGACGTGAGGTATAATACCATCTGGGAGTTCTCGGCGAGTCCGTCCAGTGTACCCAGTCTCCACTGAGCACCCGTATATCATCCCTGATGTCAAACACCAATGGATATGGGATCATCCATCGCCCATCTGTATGGGTCGAGAAGGTACACGCCAGTCTACTCTGGTATATCGATGCCCCGTCTCGATACACCCACGACTAGGGACTTTGAAGGATGCACTTATGGACTACCATGTCCCCACTAGTATGATCCGCATCATAGTCCAGGTAGTCAAGTACACATCCTAAGGGCTTTACCAACATGTAACAAAGAGACAATCAGTGTACACGTTAAGGTAAAGAGTAACCAGATAGCATACTATCATGTCGAGCAAGAAAGTCCTCCCTATATATGTCCCAGCATCCACTACAATATACATCCAATGTACAGTAATGGCCTCTAGGGCATACATATAACTAACAGTTAAACCCACTGCCAGCGTATTGACGAGTCTTTAGAGTCCCACACAGAGGGTTTTCACGGTTCAGGCGATATGGTGTAGGTGACGTATGTTGATACATACTGGTGTCCGATTAAATATGTGCACGGATTGCACAGATTTTAATCAGACGGTTGATAATACTAGCGGCTTAGGATTAAGCCAGATTGTTAAATCAAGTTTTGATTTAATAATTTACATATGTATTTATACATATGTATTCTAGTATTATTGCTCACTATTCGTTTTCTCTCTTTGGCTATTCGTATTTTTTGTATGAATACGCGTATGTGTATTTCGATACATGTACCAGGAAGTATTCGGTATTTGTGCGGAATGACTTCTAGAAGATCCCACCTCATTATTGATTTTATTTATAAAATCACATGTTTAAATGAGGTGGATATGATGACATGGAAAGGCATGGACATTTGAGTCAAAGCATGGTTGGACATGTAGTGATTGGTATGGCTTCTTGATTTGTTTAATGCAAATTGGGATTGGGATTTTTTGGGGGTGCATGAGAGGAAGGGCCAGCCACATGGTGGAGGGGCTTGCTCATTTTTGGTGATATCATTTTTTTGTGCTCTCTCACTCTCATGCTCCCACAAAACATATAGCCATTTTCTCATGCCTTTGATCATCACCTCTACATCTTCCATGGTTTTTCTATGAGCATATTTAACTAGATCGAAGACACGCCCTTATTCTGACGCCTTTCTCCCAACCTAGCAGCAAGGTGGTTACCGTTCTCTGGCGAGTCCTCATCGGTAGTTAGGAGCGCCCGCGCAAGGCGTCGTCTTAGCCTTCCCTGACCAGGATCGCTTGAGAGAAAAATATGGTGAGACTATCATACACTCCCCACTCTCCACTACTAGACATTTTGAAGAGTCGGTTGGTTCGCTCGGCGAACCCGAAGCTTGCGCCGTTTCTCTCGGGTGGATCATCGGAGATGAAGGAAGACCGGCGACTAAAGTCGATCCGCATTGCTAGGAGCTTGGAAATGGTTGAAGACCCGAAGGACTTGGTTCATTAGGTATAACCATTCTATCTCCTTTTTTTAGCTTGCTAGTTTTAGGGTTAATGGTTTCGATCTTGCAAATCGGGTAATGGTAGCGCCGGGTCTTAAGAAATTTTTGTTCCGCATTTGGCCACGGTTCAATGGCCGGGGCGCTCCCACTACCCAGCAATGGTATCAGAGCTACCCATTAAACCCTACTAGCTAGTTTGCACATTAAAATCTCGATCGATCAAAATTTCAAAAACATTTTTCCGATTTGCCAAGTTTCTGTCGATTTTAAAACTTGCTCGAAATTTTTTTCTGTATACCTTAAAAATCCGTTCAGGCAAATATAGGGCACAACAAGAAATTTGGAGACATGATTTAAGATTTTAGCCGCGGAACCGCCGCACAACATGCCATTTGGCGGCGGTTCCGCCGCGCTTTTGTGGCTTCATGACTCCAAATTTCTTCTGGAGCTATCTGACAAGGAAAAATGATATTTGTAATGTTTTGTTTTGGCCCAGAATCTTTTGAGTACTGGATTTGCTTTTGGGGCCTTTGCGGATAAATTTAGTCGATCGAAATTTTAACTGCGTAATTTTTCAGTACTTTACATTTCTATCTGTGACCGTGAATGTCATTTGATCGGTAAACCTTGTCTAATCGCTATAGTCCTTTTAGACGGATTTGTGAACGTGACATTCACGTTGATGTTCTGTGTTGTGCTGTGATGTTGCGGATTGTCGTGGTGGATAGCTTGTGCGCAATGGTAGTGCGGTTCGGATTTATTTGTACATTTGATATTGCGGGAAGAGCGTTCGACATGTAGACTGCCGTCACTGCCTGTTTGTATATTATTCTTTTGGGGTACGACCGGGCTGAGGTCGATGTCACCCTTGTATATTATTTTCTTTTCTGTACTAGGATTACCCCGTGGAGGAGTGCATGGATAGCCGGATTCTAGAGGGCAACGGTCCCGCATCTCATGGCGTTGAGATGAAGAGGGCTTTACTCTAGAATTGGCGGGCTATTCGCCGCACTCGTAGGGGGTATAGGTTGACCCAGGAGGGGTGCTCAAGTTACCAGATTCCGTGAAGTGTTGGGTGGTCCATTCACTTTGTTGAAGGGGGCTGCCTCGCTTCAGGTTTTGGCGGGTAACTTGCCGCGCTTGTAGTGGTCTAGGAGTTCATTGCAAAGGCTATCCACACGACCAGGAGAACGTCGGTTTTTCAGTTGTGGCTCAAAGGAAACCCGGGGCTCCCAGATTATCTGTATTGTTCTGTGATGCTTATTACTTTTTTGTGATGTTGCATTTATCATGCTTGGGACGATTGTTTTATATATATATATACTAGTAGATGTTGTATATGTTTTGCACCCGCGCTAGCCCAGTCCCCGCTCTGTCGTTAGTTAAGTAACCTAACGGGTGATGACGGGACCCAGTGGCGAATGCGGATGGCATATACGTACATTTTATTTTCGTTCTTTTCTGGTGTGATTAATTGATGGGACTGTGTTGATTCTTATCAATGCAAGGAAAACAAACCTATTTATATGATGTTACTGGAACCAAGTTTTTAAAAACTCACATTACAGACGTACGCTTTTGCTTTGCACAGTGGTATTCAGTTTGGAGTATCCTGCACCTCATTCGACGAGGCAAGGGCCGAGATCCCTTCATCGGGAGTGACCCCTTGAGTAAAAGTTTGCGTCAACGTAATAACTTCACTATAGTCGTTTACTTTTTGCTTTGCATCATGGTATTCAGTTTGGAATATCCTGCACCTCATTCGACGGGGAAAGAGCCGAGATCCCTTCACTGGGAGTGACCTCTTTAGCAAAAGTTTTCGCCACTATACTTTTGTAAAACCACTTGGATTCTTTCAACGATATCAAGTTCATTACGTTAAAGGTTTTTCGCCAAAAACTAGCCGTAGCCCTCCATCATTTCTTACAAGTATTGCTTAGTATTCGTGCTGTGTTTGTTGACCTAGTCAAGACGTAGTGTTCGGTAGCTAAGTAGTGCTTGTTTGTTGCATTTTAAATGTGATTGGTTAGGATAGTCGTGCGGCCTTGTTGACCTAGTCAAGGGCACGTGCGGGTAGGTTTAATGCAATCCAGGATAATGACGGGTTGAACTTGACTAGCGGTTTATGGTTTGTTGACCTAGTCAAGGTCATAAACCGCTTGGGGTAAAAATCATATCGGGAGTTTCAAACATACAGGAAACTTGCCAGGCATGCGCATACCTTTTGGAGTGTAGTGACTTGAGTGGCTTCCATCAAGTTATCATGCGATGATAGTTGGATCCCGATTCCCACTGATGAGTACGATTACTCCTATGGTGATTCCGATTAATTCTCCTTTTAGGTTTGGAGGAGAATTTGAGAAAACAGTGGGAGCCATCCAGATTATATAAAGTGATTATCCATTCTGATCTAGGTTAGAGTGCACGCCGAGTGTTTCTTTTCTCTCTCTCTTTGGCATCGACCATGCCCCGACCCTAGACTATGACTCAGTGACCAAGTTAACCGAACTTTCTTAAAAACACTGGCTTTTGGATTGTCCAAGTTGCATACATCATTGCCACTCCTTCTTTTACCCGTTGCTTTTCTCCAGAACACCTTATATCACTACGTGTATCAACTTCCATTGGATAAAACCATCGTATGGTTATATACGAACTCGAAGGAACCATTTCGAGGATGGTTTCTGGTTCTGGAGAAAATGAATAGGACTATTCAGTTGTCTTTTCCTTTTTTCCTTCTTTCAGGTTGTGAGGGCTCCTAGGATTGGGAGACGGTACACCTATTACACTTATTGGATAGTCTTCTTCCAAACCATAGGCAGGTGCCGAACGGTAGGGAATGAAGAAAACCAATTAGCCTAAGTCTGGTGTACAGAAGGTAATGAGTACAGACAAATAAAGGGAGGACAAAGTAAAAATGCGACTGCTATTCACGACCAAACCAAGTCTTTCATCGCCACTCCTACATCACCTTTGTATTTCTCCAGAACACCCCGTATCACTACGAACATCCAATTCCATTGGATAAATCCATCGTATGGTTATATACGAACTCGAAGGAAATTTTTCGAGGATGGATTCTGGTTCAGGAGAAATAGAATGATGATTATTCAGTTGTCTTTTATCATCACTTTCTCTCAGGTTGCGAATGCTCCTAGGATTAGGAGAGTACACCTGTTATTCTTATTCGATAGTCTTCTTCCAAACCATAGGCTGGTGTCGAACGGTAGGGAAGGAAGAAAACCATTTAAGCCTAAAAATGGTGTACAGAAGGTAACGACTAAAGACCAATAAAGGGTTTTAGAGAGATGGCAAGGAAATATATGGTTTCAGTCAAGAATTTGGATAATGGAAGAGGCATTACTAGGAATACCCGGATACCCCTTCGAAACATTTTCAGTTTTCAGTTCCACTATGCGTTGTTAATAGAAAACTGATTTCCCAATTAGATACTTACTCCAGGATATATATTTACCAGGTCTGATTCTCACATCTGTATGGTTTTATAGATGATGAGTGGGAGTAAGTTATTGGGAATTAGGTGATCATCCTTATTATATCGGAATTCGTTGTAATTGGTGATATTTGAGGAAATCGCCTGGGTACAGTTTTCAACCTACGACGCACAGGGTTTGAGTTATTCAACTCAGGGGACTTATACAAAGTATTGTATATTGTCCAGTGTCCATTAGGACAAAGGGGTTGGTCTTCGTACTGTATTCTGTTTACTTGTGACTTCTCAAGTTTTAGACGAGTGTTTCGTAGAAATACAAGGTCCAAGTTTGAGAAGTTATAGGTACAGGAATAAAGTAGAGAACCATGTGTTGCAAGTATCAGGATTCCTCAAGGTAATTGAAGATGTAGATACTTATGTATGGTATTCAGTTGATAGTAATGGTTTTGAGAAACTTGTTTCTCTTTCGGGTTACTCATAATTGGATGCACTCCTATATTGAGTAATGTTGATCGGCCTCTCCATTTAGTTGACATGCACTGGAGACAGCTGCATGATTTGAATATGGTTCCAATTAAATTTGTGTCTTTGTTTCTATATTAGATATATATAGAATCAATTTATATCTTAATGATGTTAAGGTATAGGGAGTCGTCCGGCTGATGCTTAATACCAGAATCCGGATAAACTCAAGGCACGTTTTAGTAATGGCTATTTGTGGGTTATCCCGGGCTTTGACGAGGGTTAACTTTCTACCATCTGGAAAATCAATAGTGATATTGTTCTTGACTCGCAACAGTATTAGTAAAATGGATTTTTTCAGAAAAAACAGTAGTGGGAGTATGGTAGAACTGGTAGTGATTCCAGAACCACAAACGATTACGGAAAATTTAATAGGACCTAAAGATTCAATCAAGATGGATATTCCATTGGCTACTCCGCAGATATGGTGGGTTACCTCAGGCACCCGAGAGGTACTTCGGTGGCCTCAAGAACGGTGAAAGGGAGGTTCTTGTTTACCCGGACTTGACACTACTGTTGTTCCAGACTATAAGACCCGGCAGAAGGATGAGTATAGCGTCGTTCTAAACTAGCTTTAGAAGTGCACGTGTATATGACTCTGCCAGAGGGTTGTCGTAGTCAGCGGGAGCAGCGGAAGCGTAGTAGACAAGTAGCTTGTGTCTATTTATAGACTAAAGCCGATATAGCGGAGATAGAACATCTATTTTTGATGTGACAGTCATAAATTTTGACTTAATCAGAATAGGAGATGGATCTATTAAGAAAGTAGTAGGGTGTGTGTCCTGGTATTGAGGATGACATACACAGAGTAGGAAGTGAAATTCCTATACTACGATCGGTTATACTTTGGTTGTCACACAGTAGTTTCTCCACATAGGTTATGGATATTATATCAGGCATTCTGGTTACTAGATCTAGATTTGGGAAGTGTCCCAATCTGGGTACTTAGACAGTATTCTAAAGATATTTAGAATGGATGACTCCTGGCATGGTGGTTACCTGCAGGTGATGGAGTCACCCTCTCTAAAGGTGTCTTACAGACTAAAGGGGAGAAAGATGTGCATGATTGGCATATAACTTGCTTAGGCAATTGAGTCAATCATGACATGTCAAGTACCACACCAGATGTTGTTTTTGCACTAGATGCAATAAGTTGATATATTAATCCAATCCTGGAGAAAAATGAATGGAAGCAGTTTATGAACATAAGTGGATGTTCTAGGAATTTGATAACGGCGGCCACCTTTAGGAGACGGTTATCATTCCAGGCTTCCATGGTGACCTGGATGACAGAGTGACTGTCAAAGTTATAGTTTTACCTCTGACGAGGGACAGTAGTTTGGACAGGTGGTCCGAGCGGATACTGAGGAAGGTATGGCGCAACATACTGATTAAGTTCGGTAGTCGATACAGTCTAAGAAGTTTGCTGGATTTGGAGTTCATTTATGAACTGGGTCCCATCAGATATCCAGAAATATTCTAAGACGGGTATTGCTCATTTCGGGAGATAGTTTTCTCCGCGAAGTTGAGATAAAGAGAGACATAGAAAGAAACACTGGAGAGGATCCACTCACTGAGACGATTTCTCGAAAGCAATAGTTTTACAAACGAGGTTTGTGAAACTGATTAGTAGAGGAGTTGGGTGTTCTGTATCACACGGGCTGTGAGTATGCGACATCGCAATAATTAGCCTTAAGTGCAAGTGGGAGATTGTTGGCTATAGTGCCTTAAAGGCAATTATCATAGTCGCAGGTATGTGATCATGATGAATGAGTGAGGACCTATACCGATAAAAGAGTCTTACTCGAGATGATAGTAGGCTATCTGGTTTGTCTTTATCATCATATGTTGATAAAGCCCTTAGGATCTTGATTGACTACTAGCATTATGATGGCGATCACATACGTGGGAGCTGGGGGTCTATAAGCACATCCTTAATGTCCCTAGTCGTGGGAGTATCGAGACTGGACATCAATACTCCAGTGTAGCCTGGTGTATACTTATCTAGACCCTGACGAGGGGCGGTGGCCGGTCTCACAAGCCACTGGTGTCAGTTGTTCACCTAAGATAGTATACAGGTGCTCATTGGGTTATGAGTACACTGGACGGACTCGCCGGGAACATGCTAGTTGGTATTATACCTATAGTCAGATAGCAGTTCCCTGGTGACATGTGTACAGGTTAGTCTGTCGACCTGAGATCGTCATTTGTCTCGTGTGAGTTCCCACTGTGCTTTGATTACTACCCTACCACGGCTCAAAGGAGTCGTGCAAACAGGTTTTAGATGGGTACAGTCCCGAGCCACATGGAGGCAGTGAGCGAATCGTCGGGGATTCGTCTCTCCCGGTATTGTGGGTTGATGTCGTGCAGTGCACGGGTGGCCATCACTAGAAATCCTCGGCCGGGGTATGTGAGAATTTCCGATCCAGGATCGATAGTTTCTCAGGTTGTGATGGGTTTCATACCGACACGAATTATCGCATTGTTAGGGGTCTGACTTTATCCACCCCCCTAGACCTGATATGCGATACTCTTAGACGAACAGACCGGACTGTACGGATATTGTCACTGACAGGATCGGTAGGGGTTTGGATGAGTTTGCTCGTTGGCCTTCCTTTCGCTCAATACCTGGGTAGCCGTTACGTACAGCTAGTGCCGCTGACGTGCTTGTGGTTAAACCCACTGCCAGCGTATTGACGAGTCTTTAGAGTCCCGCACAGAGGGTTTTCACGGTTCAGGCGATATGGTGTAGGTGACGTATTTTGATACATACAGGTGTCCGATTAAATATGTGCATGGACTGCACAGACTTTAATCGGACGGTTGATAATACTAGCGGCTTAGGATTAAGACAGATTGTTAAATCAAGTTTTGATTTAATAATTTACATATGTATTTATACATATGTATTCTAGTATTAGTGCTCACTATTTGTTTTCTCTCTTTGGCTATTCGTATTTTTCGTACGAATATGCATATGTGTATTTCTATACATGTACCGGGAAGTATTCCGTATTTGTGCGGAATGACTTCTAGAAGATGCCACCTCATTATTGATTTTATTTATAAAATCACATGTTTAAATGAGGTGGATATAATGACATGGAAAGGCATGGACATTTGGGTCAAAGCATGGTTGGACATGTAGTGATTGGTATGGATTCTTGATTTGTTTAATGCAAATTGGGATTGGGATTTTTTGGGGGTGCATGAGAGGAAGGGTCGGCCACATGGTGGAGGGGCTTGCTCATTTTTGGTGATATCATTTTTTTGTGCTCTCTCACTCTCATGCTCCCACAAAACATATAGTCATTTTCTCTTGCCTTTGATCATCACCTCTACATCTTCCACGGTTGTTCTATGAGCATATTTTTGAGAGAAAAATATGGTGAGACTATCCTACACTCCCCACTCTCCACTACTAGCCATTTTGAAGAGTCGGTTGGTTCGCTCGGCGAACCTGAAGCTTGCGCCGTTTCCCTCGGGTGGATCATCGGAGATGAAGGAAGACCGGTGACCAAAGTCGATCCGTATCACTAGGAGCTTTGAAATGGTTGAAAACCCGAAGGACTTAGTTCATTAGGTATAACCATTCTATCTCCTTTTGTTAGCTTTCTAGTTTTAGGGTTAATGGTTTCGATCTTGCAAATCGGGTAATGGTAGCGCCGGGTTTTAAGAAATTTTTGTTCCGCATTTGGCCACGGTTCGATGGCCGGGGCGCTCCCACTACCCAGCAAAACCTAAGGTTCCAAGAGACAAATCACTCCATTTTCTTTCTCTACATCTCCTAGGCCATCTAGTTTAGGAAGCTAGTTGCCTTAGTTACCTCGGATTTGAGGTTGGAGCTCGGACTATAGACTTTCGGCTGGATCGTCTTTGACTCGAGGAAGCCGACGGGGAAGTATTAATCCATTTCGATCCTCAGAGCCTACGATGAAGATGGGGACAGCGAGAAGACCCAAATAACATGATACTATGAGGTATAACATTCATCCAAGGAGTTAAACCTCAAGTAGTTTGCTAGCTAGGGTTTATGATTGATTCGAGTGTTGTGAAGTCCGTAAAAATCATTTTTGCAATTTCCGCCGCCCCACAAACACGTGCGGTATGTGAAATTGACTTACAGTGGTATCAGAGCCTCTCATAAACCATAGATAGCTTATAGCTGCTGGGTTATGCCGGCGCCTCGGCCATCAAAAGCGGCCGGTGCGGAACAAAAACGACGAATAAAATTCTGGCGCCGACGGAACCCAATCCCAAGATCGAAACCATAAACACTAAAACTAGCAAGCCAAACACAAAGAGATAGAACGGTTATACCTAATGCACCAAGTCCTTCGGGTCTTCAACCAATTCGAAGCTCCTAGTGATGCGGATCGACTTTAGTTGCCGGTCTTCCTTCATCTCCGATGATACACCCGAGGGAAACGACAAAAGCTCCAGGTTCGCCAAGCGGACCAACCGACCCTCCAAGATCGCTAGTAGTGGAGAGTGGGGAGTGTAGGATAGTCTCACCATATTTTTCTCTCATACACAAAAATCATGGAGCAACCATAGAAGATGATGAGGTGATGATCAAAGGAGATGGCATGGAAAATTGGCTAAGTATTTTTGTGTGAGCATGAGAGTGTGAGAGCACCAAAATTCATCCAACAAAATAATGAGCAAGCCCCCAAAGAAGTGGCCGACCCCCTACCTCTCATGCCCCCATAAAAAAATGTCATTCCAATTACAATAAACAAATACCCATACCATGCTCTACATTGCCAATGTCCATGCTTTGACCAAAAGATCATACCCATGCCAAGTCACCATTTCCACCTCATCTAAAACAAATGATTTTCTAAGGAAAATCAATAATGAGGTGGCATCATCTAGAAGCCATTCCGTATAAATACGGAATGCTTCCCGGAATATGTATCGAAATACACATACGCGTATTCGTACGAAAATATGAATAGCCAAAGAGTGAAAATAAATAGTGAGAAATAATACTAGAATACATATATATAAATACATATGTAAATTATTAAATCAAAACTTGATTTAACAATCTGGCTTAATCCTAAGCCGCTAGTATTATCAACCGTCCGATTAAAGTCTGTGCAGCCTGTGCACATATTCAATCGGACACCTGTATGTATCAACATATGCTACCTACACCATATTGCCTGAACCGTGAAAACCCTCTGTGTGGGACTCTAAAGACTCTTCAATACGCTGGCAGTAGGTTTAACCACAAGCACGTCAGCGGCACTAGCTGTACGTAACGGCTACCCAAGTATTGAGCGAAAGGAAGGCTGACGAGCAAAATCATCCGAACCCCTACTGAGCCTGTCAGTGACAATATCCATACAGTCCGGTCTGTTCGTCTAAGAGTATCACATATCGAGTCTAGGGGGTGGATAAAGTCAGACCCCTAATAACGCGATAATTCGTGTCGGTATGAAACCCATCACCTCCTGAGAAACTACTGATCCAAATCAGTAATTCTCCATTACCCCTGCCAAGGATTTTAGGTGATGGCCACCCGTGCACTGTGCGACATCAACCCCCAATACCGGGAGAGACGAATCCCTGATGATCCACTCACTGCCTCCATGTGGCTCGGGACTGTACCCAACTAAAACCTGTTTGCACGTCTCCTTTGAGCGTGGTCGGGTAGTAATCAAAGCACAGTGGGAACTCACACGGGACAAATGACGATCCCACGTCGACAGAATAACCTGTACACATGTCACCAGGGAACTGCTATCTGACAATAGGTATAATACCAACTAGCATGTTCCCGGCGAGTTCGTCCAGTGTACTCATAACCCAATGAGCACCTGTATACTATCTTAGGTGAACAACTAACACCAATGGCTTGTGAGACCGGCCACCGCCCCTCGTCAGGGTCTAGATAAGTATACACCAGTCTACACTGGAGTATCGATGCCCAGTCTCGATACTCCCATGACTAGGGACATTTAAGGATGTGCTTATAGACCTCCAGCTCCCACGTATATGATCGCCTTCATAATGCTGGAGGTCAAGCAAGAATCCTATGGGCTCTATCATGATGATAAAGACAAACCAGATAGCATACTATCATCTCGAGTAAGACTATTTTATCGGTATAGGCCCTTCCTCAATCATCACAATCACGTGCCTGTGACTACGATAATTGTCTTGAGGGCATTATAGCCAACAATCTCCCACTTGCACTTAAGGCTAATTATTGCGATGTCGCATACTCACAGCCCGTGTGATACCGAACACCCAACTCCTCTACCAATCAGTTTCGCAAAGCCTGTTTGTGAAACTAATATGTTCGAGGAATAGCCTCAGTGAGTGGATCCGCTCCAATGATTCTTTCTATGTCTCTCCTTATCTCAAGTTCGCGGAGAAATCCATCGCCCGAATTGAGTAATACCTGTCTTAGAATATGTCTGGACATTTGATGGGACCTAGTTCATAAATGAACTCCAAATCCAGCAAACTTCTTAGACTGTATCGTCTATTGAACTTAATCAGTACGATGCGCCATGCCTTCCTCAGTATCCGCTTGGACAACCTGTCCAAACTACTGCCCCTCGTCAGAGAGAAAACTATAACTCTGACAGTCACTCTGTCATCCAGGTCACCTTGGAAGCCTGGAATGATAACCGTCTCCCAAAGGAGATCGCCGTTATCAAATCTCTACAACATCCACTTATGTTCATAAACTTCTTCCATTCGTTTTTCTCCAGGATTGCATTAATATATCAACTTATTGCATCTAGTGCAAAAACAACATCTGGTGTGGTACTTGATATTTCATGATTGACTCAATTGCCTAAGCAATTGATATGCCAATAATGCACATCCCTCTCTCCTTTAGTCTGTAAGACACCTTTAGAGAGGGTGACTCCATCACTTGCAGGTTTACCACCATGCCAGGTGTCGTCCATTCTAAAATACCTTTAGAATACTGTCTAAGTACCCAGATTGGGAAACTACCCAAATCTAGAAATAAAACCATAGTTCTAGTAACCAGAATGCCAGATATATTATCCAAATCCTTTGTGGAGAAATCACTGTGTGACAACCACAGTATAACCGATCGTAGAATAGGAATTTTACTTCCTACTCTGTGTATGTCATCCAAATACCAGGATATCACACCCTACTACCTTCTTAACAGATTCATCCCCTATTCTGATGAAGTCAAACCCATGACTGTCACATCAAAGATAGACGATCTATCTCCGCTATATCTGCTTTAGTCTATAAATAGACACAAGCTACTTATCCACGACGCTTCCACTGCTCCCACTGATTACGACAACCCTCTGGCAGAGTCATATACACGTGCACTTCTAAAGCTGGTTTAGAACGACGCTATATTCATCCTCCTGCTGGGTCTCATAATCTGGAACAGCAGCAATGGCAAGTCTGGGTAAACAAGAACCTCCTTGTCACCGTCTCTGAGAAGACCGAAGTACCTCTCGGGTGCCTGAGGTTACCCACCATATCTACGGAGTGGCTAATGGAATGTCAAATCTGATTGAATCTTTAGGTTCTTATTAAATTTTCAGTAATCGTTGTAGGGTTTCCTTAACACCTTTATTAGGGTTTAGAAGTATCACACATGCTATAACAATAAAATTTTGAGGTGCTAAGCAAACTATACTATGAATCGAACTAGAATTTATGAAGTAACTATTAATAGTATCAAATATTAAGACTTAAGTTATACTAAGTAATGAGACTACAACCTTTGTAGACCTCTTTGGAAGACTCCTTTGCTTTGGAAGGGTTCGCTTGATCAACACCTCGTCCACGACGATCCACCCGAAGCTCTTTGCCCTAAGCTTGATGCTTCCTTCGATCTTTGAAAATCTTGAAGCACAACACCCTACACAAGATAGCAAAGGTTGTGTAGGATGATGAAGTGGTTGCTATTCTTATTTAATACCTTTTCTTTTATTTGTCTAACTCTATTTTAACAATTAAAAGAGAGCTAGAATGAGGAGGAAGAAGATGACTCTTTCTTTTTCTTTTGGAGTGAATAAATGATAAAAATGAAAAAGAAAATGAAAGAGAGAGATATATCTTATCATAACCATAACTATAGTTAAAATAATATCTAGATATTTTAATTTAGGTTAAAGGCAAAAGGAAAAAGAACCATGGTTGAGTTAAATTCAACCATGGAAATAACTCAACCATGGAAATGTGTAGAAATGTGTAGAAGGAATGACTCAATAATGTTTTTCTTTTACCTTTAACTTAAAAGAAAATATCCATATATTTATTTATCTACAATATGATTCTTATATTGCCATCCTCTTTGTATCATCAACCATGATACATTTCATGTATGTATGTGTGTATGCACATCATCATGTACATATACATGCATGTATCTATAAGAAGAAAAGGATTTAAATAAATAATATAAAAGTCAATATTAAATCAACACTTGATTTAATAAATCGGTCATATCTTATACGACCCAACTAATATTAAATGCCCGATTAAAATACAGTATCACATACTTGTATTTAATCGAGCCTCCTCACATATCTCATATGCGCACCACTTCGTTTCGCCTAAGCCGAGAAACTTCTATATGGGACTCTAAGACTCGTCAATACGCCAGCAGTAGATGATGATCATATCAAACACCCACAAGCCGCAAGCGGTCAGCTAAACGTAACGGCTACCCAGGTATTGAGCGATCAGAATAAGAACAAGCGAACCTGTCAAAACTCCTGTCAATCCATCCGGCAACACTTACCGTACAGTCCAGTCTCTTCGTCAGATATGCTAAATATCGAGTCTAAGGATGGAATCGTCGACCCCAATAACTCAATAAGTCATGCCAGTATATGGTCTAGAACAGATCGAGAAACTTACTGATAGCACTTATCAGTAATATCTCAGTAGCCTGGCCAGGGACTTCCCGTTATAGCCAATCGTGCACAGCACAGCATCAACCCCCAATACCGGGAGAGACGAAACCCCTCCTATCGCTCACTGTCGCCATATGCCTCGAGACTATACCCAAAATCCACCTGTTTGTACGACTCAGTAGAGCCGCAGTAGGGTGGAGATCAAAGTACAGTGGGAGGACACATAAGATTCTATGACGATCTCGGGTCTACAGACTAACCTGTACCAGTGTCACCTGAGAACTGGTATCCGACGTATGATATAATACCATATAGGAGTTCTCGGTGAGTCCGTTCAGTGTACCCAGTCTCACTGAGCACCCGTATACTATCTTCGGTGTCAACACACCAGACAGATATGGGATCATCCATCGCCCATCATATGGAACAAGAATGGTATACGCTAGTCTAAACTGGAATATCGATGCCCTATCTCGATATACCCACGACTAGGAACATTTCAAGGATATTCTTATAAACTACAGATGTCCCACTAGTATGATCCGCATCATAATCCCAGTAGTCAAGCCAATATCCTTAGGGCTTTATCAACATGCACTAAATGAATATAAACATGATCAAGTGAACATATGATAAAGTAAAACCAGATAGCATACTATCATGTCGAGCAAGACTGTCCTCTGAATATATATATTTATATACACATCAGTACATACACTATCTCATAATGGCCTCTAGGGCATACATATATCCAACAATCTCCCACTTGCACTATGGCCAGTTATTGGCGTATCTCATACCCAACATCTCAAAAAGTCGCTCATGCTGCGGCTGAGGTCCGCCTTGGTGAATGGATCCGCAGCGTTGTTCTTTGTGTCTACTCTCTTAATCTCGATCTCGCGGCGATCAACTATCTCCCGGATCACATGATATCGCCTCAGGATGTGTCTGGACTTCTGATGGGACCTGGGCTCTTTGGCCAACGCCATAGCCCCTTTATTGTCACAATACAAAGGTATTGGATCAATAATGGTTGGAACTACTTCTAGCTCCGCGATGAATTTCCTCATCCAGACGGCTTCCTTGGCAGCATCATTTGCAGCAATATATTCAGCTTCTATCATTGATTCTGCAACGGTATCCTGTTTGGAACTCTTCCAACTCACCGTCCCTCCATTGAGGGTAAATGCAAACCCTGAGATAGACTTGGTGTCATCCTTGTCACTTTGGAAGCTCGAATCGGTAAAGGCCTCCATTTGGAGATCCCCGTTACCATACACCAAGAACAATTCTTTAGTCCTTCGCAAGTACTTAAGAATGTTCTTCACAGCAATCCAGTGATTTTCCCCTGGGTTTGACTGATACCTGCATACTACACTAAGTGCATAAGCAACATCAGGGCGTGTACATAACATCGCATACATTATCGATCCTACTGCCGAAGCATAGGCGGTAATGCTCATGCTAGATCTCTCTATATCAGACTTTGGGCAATCGTCCTTTGAGAGAGTGACTCCGTGGAAAGCGGGTAAGGCACCCCGCTTGGAGTCTTCCATACTAAAGCTCTTTAGGATGGTGTTAATGTACTTGGTTTGGGACAATCCCAATAACCGTTTGGATCTATCCCTATAGATCCGTATTCCCAATATGTATGTGGCATCACCTAGGTCCTTCATGGAGAACCTTTGTGATAAGAATGATTTGACCGACTGTAGCATAGGAATGTCATTCCCTCTCAGAAGTATGTCATCCACGTACAATACGAGGAATGCGACATTTCTTCCTACAGTCTTCTTATAAACACAAGGTTTATCTGGATTTTTCATGAAATCAAACTCTTTGATAATATCATCAAAACAGATGTTCCAACTCCATGATGCCTGCTTTAATCCATAAATAGATTTAAGCAACTTACATGCTTTACCGCTGCTCCCACTGTCAATGAAGCTTTCTGGCTGATCCATATAAACACATTCATCTAAATCACCATTTAGGAATGCAGTTTTAACGTCCATCTGCCAGATTTCATAGTCATAGTGAGCAGCAATAGCAAGTAGGATCTGAATGGATTTAAGCATGGCTACCGGAGAGAAAGTCTCGTCATAATCCAAACCTGGTCTTTGACGAAAACCTTTCGCTACCAACCTTGCCTTATAGGTCTCTACCTTTCCATCTACACCGATCTTTCTTTTAAAGATCCATTTGCAACCCACAGGTTTTATCCCAGAGGGTACATCGTCCAAAGTCCATACTTTGTTGGTGTACATGGACTCCATTTCGGATCTCATGGCATCCAGCCATTTCACAGAGTCACCACTCGTTATAGCCTGATGAAAACTGGCAGGATCATCATTATCCATGATACAATCTTCTTTATCACCATCAATGAGAAAACCGTAGTATCTCTCCGGTGGGCGAGAAGTCCTACCAGATCTACGGAGTGGCTGAGGTTCATTAGATTCTGTTATAACTTCAGGTTCAGCCAAGTCGTCATTTTTAACTTGTGTCTCTAGAACCTCTTCTAGATCTACCACATTGCCATTTGTATTATTTGAAAAAATCTCATCTTCTAAAAATGTGGCATACTGAGAAACAAACACTTTTTGTTCCTTCTTGTGGTAGAAAAGATACCCAAACGAATGTTTAGGATATCCTACAAATATACATTTGACTGATCGTGTCTCGAGTTTTTCTGGATTCTGCTTTTTAACAAAAGCCGGACAACCCCAAATCTTAACTCTTTTAAGAGATAGTTTCTTCCCATGCCATATCTCATATGGAGTCGTAGACACGGTCTTGGTTGGAACTTTGTTTAACAGAAAAGCTGCTGTTTCCAATGCATGCCCCCAAAACGAGAGAGGTAACTCAGAATCACTCATCATGGATCGTACCATATCTAATAGGGTACGGTTCCTACGTTCTGACACACCGTTGTGCTGTGGTGTGTAAGGTGGAGTGAGCTGAGAGAGAATCCTATTCTCTTTTAGGAAGTTTAAGAACTCAGTACTTAAGTACTCTCCACCTCGATCTGATCGAAGTATCTTGATACTCTTTCCTGTTTGGTTTTCTACTTCATGTTTATACTCCTTGAATTTCTCGAAAGCTTCAGATTTATGCTTTATCAAATACACATGACCAAATCTTGAGAAATCATCAGTAAAAGTTATGAAGTATGAAAAACCGCCTCTTGCATGTGTAGACATTGGTCCGCATACATCACTATGTATGAGGCCTAGGAGCTCAGTAGCTCTTTCTCCGTGTCCTGTAAACGGGGTTTTGGTCATTTTACCTTTGATACAAGACTGGCAAGTTGCATAATATTTATACTCAAATGAATTTAAATATCCATCTTTATGAAGCTTGTTTAGTCTTGTTTCATTAATATGACCAAGTCTACAATGCCAAAGAAAAGTTTCATTTATCTCTGAAAATTTTCTTTTATTTTTGTGTTGTACATTGAAAACTGTGTGTTGATTAAGGACGTATATCCCGTTATTTAATGTACCACAACCAATCAACTCTTGATTAAGTCTAATGTTCATAACATTGTGTTGCACAGCAAAATGATACCCTTCATTCTCTAACAAGGAAACAGATATAATATTACAAAGCATACTTGGTACAAAATAACACGGGTTCAAAACCAATATACAACCCGAAGGCAAACCTAGGTGATACTCTCCTACTGAAACTGCATTTACATTGGAACCATTTCCAACTTGGAGAGTATGATCACATGTCTTCAAAACTCTGCTATTTCTCAACGCCTGCACAGAATTGGAAATATGAGAACCCGAACCGGTATCCAATACCCAGGAAGCAGAGTTAATAGAAAAACAGTTTTCAATTACGAACACATCTGAAGCCGAAGCATCACCATGCTTCTTCTTGAGTGCTAGGTACTCAATACAGTTCCTCTTTCAGTGTCCCGTCTTCTTGCAATGGAAACATTCACCTTTCCCTGATTCCCCAACCTTGGACTTGCCTTTTCCCTTCACCTTTTTGACTCCACTCTTAGGTTTGGTGGGTTTCTTCTTCATCTTTCCCTTGGCTTTAGCCTTCGGGTAAGAGGAAGAGGATTGCCCAACACTCATAACGGGAGTCTTCACTGACTTCAGTGTGCTCTCTGCACTCCTTAACATATTAAGGAGTTTAGGCAGTTCCTTCTCCATGTTGTGCATGTTGAAGTTAACGATGAACTGAGCAAAGGTGGAAGGGAGAGACTGCAGAATAATATCTGTATACTGTTCATTGTCCATTGTCCACCCAAGGTCCTCAAGCTCTTCTATGAGAGCTATCATTTTCAGAACATGGTCTCCTACTGCTGTGCCAGCGGTCATGCGCATCTGAAACAGTTTCTTAGACGCTTCGTATCGTAATACGCGAGATTGCTCTCCATACAACTCTTTTGTATGGAGAAATATGGCTTTTACGTCCATATTCTCGTGCTTCTTCTGATGTGTGTTATCCATCGATGCAAGCGCGAGGCATTTTGTCGTGGCACAGTCGGCGTCCCATGTCTTGCGGATTTCCATATCCGCAACTGAAGATTTAGGACCTAGGGGGGCAAGGCTGGAGCTGTAAGGACATATGATACTTTATCATAAGTCAAGGCTATGTTTAAATTTCTCAGCCAGTCTTTATAGTTGGTCCCATTCAGCTTGTTTTTATCTAATAAAAGCTTAGTCCTGTCATGGGTATCCGCCATTAAGAGAGAGAAAAGAATACACTTAGCGAAAGCTCTTGCAAAGATCAGATTGGTTATTATCTTGTCTAACCGATGTCTCCCACTGTTTTTATCAAATTTTCTTTAAAACCTTTAAAAAGAAAACTAGCCGAGATTAATTACATTCCACAACTTCACTAACCTCTCAGCCAGGCTAGTGCCGGTACTTGAGGGAGGTTCCCCGTGCTTTCGCACGGATCTAATTAAAGTAAACCTCGTCTTCCCAGAGGCGTAGCCCCGTTTGGCACCTTTCTAGACACCTACCGAGTCATCTAATTGTAAAGTGCAAAATTCTCCCGGGAGCAACTGTCACGCCCCGCTTCCCAGTGTACGGCGAAGTGGACGTGACGAGGCCCGCTACGTATGTACTCAGAAGTACATACGCTAAGCGTAACTAAGCAATATAAAATAATCACAAGAGACAAATGATATTGAAATAACAGCAACATTTATTAATATCATTCTTTGTACAATGCATGAAATGAAAATGCAACTGGAATGGAAAAGCAATGCCTAAACAGTGGCATAATAATAAAAGGAAATACTGGAAAGAACAAAGTACAATTATCTAGAGCTCTGGGTCTTCTTGGAACTGCTCCAAATCTTCACTTGTGGGCTCGGTCTCAACTTGGTCCAACGCACCTGACGACATTCAAAGAAGAAAGAAATAGAATGTCGTCAGCGAACAGGTCGCTCGGTAAGTCCCAAAGAAAAGAAGAATGAGAATGGCAGAGTAGCAGTATTTTCTAAAGTATTATGTTGTTGAATATTATGGAATATTGTTTAACGCCGTTGTTTGTAGCTTGGTACAGAAGGATGCCAGTGTATACGAGGGGGATCTCTATATGCTAGAGATCAGGGCAAATGGAGAGTACAAGGAACCATTATGCCACGGTACAACAGCAACAGTATTCATGTTAGGTGTCTTAATCTGACCACCTCGTGCCACCTTTAACACCTTCCGTACCAATCTACCCCTTTAAACCCCGTAGTGTTTTAACAGTGTTGTAGTATTGGAATATGTAAATTGGATGACTGACCAAAACCATGATATTAGTAAACATGTTGTAACTGTATAATCAGGAAAATGGAATATCAGGATAATGGATGAATATCCATGGTTTGATTCAGTCAAAATGAATATATTGTTAACTGGATTCAGGGATTCTTGTATTCAAATTTGTATTGGAATATGATTGAATATAGGTTGACTTGAATTATATTCAAGTCAGAATTAGTCAGACTCCAACCCGAGTCAGACTATAAGAAAGATAATTTGAAGTTCAATATTAGTTAGGGGCCTTATTGTAATTTGTGAAACTTGAGGGGGTTTTATTGTAAAAAGTACTTTTGTATAGTTTTCAAAATATACCTCAAGTATTTAATAATCATCTTTATTATTATAATGAATGTGAATTTTATTTGTGTTATTCTAGTGAATATATCCTAATAGAAGAATTAATTGTTTATTTGAAATTCGTGGTATTTTAATGTAACTTTTAATCTTGAATTTTAGGAAAAAGTGGAAACTTTATATTATAACAAAATAGGTGTTTAAATGATAATTATATATAATTAAACACATAAATAATTTTCTTTTATATGAATATTTTATTTACAAAAAGTCTCACGTTCCTTAAATATCGTATTTTAAACCTTTCGAGACCGAATGCTCCTTGCGGAGGTCTGAATCTCGCACTACTAGCCTGCGGGTGCACGATGAACCGTACTATCCCTAACAGGTTCCCCAAAGATGGGTTGTAGCGGCACTTTGCTTAGGTTTTATAAATACTTTTCATTTAGGAAAAACGGTTTTATAAATATAGGGTGTTTATTTGCAAAAGAGTATAGTTTCCGTATTTTAGTTATTAGGGTTTCCTAAGCCAACTAGCCTATTTCTATGGTCTAAATGATGAGTCATTAGAAGCCTCAAATCGTCTCTTCACCGTCAATTGCGGCCAGATAAGTGCCAGGTAAGTGGGAAGGAACCACAGTCGTGGGCCTAATTAAAAACCACTAGCCTTAGACACACTTGCCTAGACCCACAAGACAGTTTAGATAAACGATCGATGTCCATGACCAATCGTGCTTTCATTTTATATAAGATTTTATTTAGAAAAGTTTACAATTTAAAGATTTAACTAAAGGTTATAAAGGTTATGGTATTTTAGTGAAAAGTCCTGTAATTTCGTATTCTGTATTTTTGATATTTATCATTTAGGGTTATATTGAGTGTGTGTAAGGGTAGGTCATTACCCCGTGACTTATATTAGGTTTTGGTGAAGTTTAAAGGTGAAATAAGCTATGTTAAACCTAAAGGTATTAAAGTGCAAGAATACGGTATTCGTAAACGTTATCATTTCATGTGTGAAATTTCATTCAAATTGATTGAAACAAGTTTAGTTATCACAATAAACATGTTTAGGAGTGAGGTACTTGATTACATTAAGAAAAATGAACTTCATGGTATTTTAATGAAAGAAATACGGTTTTGTAAAGAACTTATCATTTCATGTGGAAAAGTATGATTAAATTGGTTTAAGGGTGATTAATAGTCAACATGCATATGGGTAGATAATATGTATTAGGTGACAAGTGGAATTTTAAAGAAAAATCGAATCGGAAATCGGTTTGTCCGATTTCCGTCGGGTTCCAGAAATTCGTATTTTTACATTAAAGAAAAAGAAGGTAGAAGAGGTGGGACTTACAGGTTTAAACTCTTCTAAAGAGTAAAGAGAACTAGGGAGGAAGGCCGATGGGTGATTACGTCGCCGGTTGCTCCAAAACGCGTCGTCGGAATTCCGTCAGAGCTTCGCCGGGAACTCGATTTCGAAGCACACTTCTTGTGGAAACTTTTGAGAGAGTGGCTCAAGATTTTGGGGGGTGAGAGGGTAGTGTGTAGGGTTGGTATTTATAGGGTTAGGCTAGGGTTAGGGTAGATGAAAAGTTAAAAATAAAAATATGATAAAATGTAATAAAAATGTATTAAAAGTGGAGTAATTGGGGGTTTTAAAGAGCTCTGGAAGTGGTATGAGGCTGAAACTTTGCAGGTGCGTAGGGAATACCAAAAGACACAACTGTCATGTTGTGACCCTCGCCGGAATCGGCCGAATCGGGGGTGACTCGGCCGTGACTCGGTCGGATCACTGAGTCGGCCGAGTCAAGGCCGAGTTGGCCGATTCCCGACCGATTTCGGTGACCTGAATCTCCCCCGACGGTTCATCTACCCTCTGCAAGTGTTACATCTTTGGGTGTAGTGGGGTTTTTGTGAGATATGCACGTGTAAACTCTTGGTATTCTAAAGGTTTTTTAAAAAATCCATATTAAAAATAATGTGGGGTATGGGATTCGAACTCTGGTGGCTTGGTTCAGCAATGCAAGGTATTACCAATGAGCTACAAGCTCCTTCTTGTAATTATTGTAAGGAATTAAATATTTAAGTTGTTTCCAGCAACAACAATACTCCAATTGTACACTATTTTTAAAGCAAATTTTTGGTATACAAAATTGGAGTTGTTACAGCAACATTTGCTCGCAGTGGGATCGGGATCCTACTATCATATAGAAGGTATACAATCTCATTGTAATTTTCAACTCTTGAAATTCCCGATATTATTTTTACTCCTAGTACTTATGACCTTAACTAAAGTCAACATATCATAAGTACTAGTCAAGTTCTTCCCGTTATTTCGTGATTAACTAGATCCATCCATATGACCCTTAACTAAAGTCAACATAATCATATGAATGTCCTAACTAATCTGCATCATATGCAGTGTAGGAAGACATCACTCAGCTACCGTACACTGCGCCTTAACTAACGTCAAAATACGCAGCACGAATACTAAGTACTCTACTTCCTAAAATGACGGAGGGTTGCAGATAGTTTTTAAGAAAACTTTTGACGCTTTGAACTTGATATCGTTGTAGAATCTAATGGGTTTAAAAAGGAGTGGCTTAAGCTCCGCATTTTGAAACTTGCTTTTTCATAAAAGGCCGAGCATGTTTAAAATCTGATTCCACAACATCTTTTTAGGTTCATTTACCTTTTACATTAATCTCATTAATGTAGTCCCATCATTTAAATCCTAAGCCATTACATAAAGAAACGAAAATATAACGTACACTTATGCCACTCGCATTCGTCACAGTGACCTGATATGCACCGTTAGGTTACTTAACTAACGGCATACCGGGACGGGGCTAGTGCGGGTGCAAAACATAAGTAACGTCTAATATACATCATATATATATATAAAATATTGCATTCGTCTCAGATATATATTAAATGATCACATCAATAAAAGCAGCAGAAGCACATATAGGATATCTAGGAGGTCCGTATTTTGTATTTAGCCAGCAATAAAAATACGGTTTCCACGGTCGCGATGAATAGCCAAGCCCACACCCCTAGACCCCTACGAGAGCGGCAAGCGACCCTACCAATTCTGGAGTTTAGGAAACCCGGTCTCGACTCCTCGAGATGGCCTCCCACTGAACCCTAGAACCCGGTCACTTGTGCCCTCCTCCTTGGGTCTATCCTAATGCGGAAAAGTAAATAATATACAACACTGGTGACAACAACCTCAACCTGGAAGTGCCCCAAATAAAAGAATATTACATACAATTTAATTTTACATGAATGAAAAGAAAACTCTCATCTCACATAAAACCCCCGGCTATTCATTACGACAATCCTGCACATCAAATCTCATCAACACATAATATCAAATATCATCATGGTAAGTAAGTATGCATACACCGATCGTCGTTGATGTATAGCAACGAAAACCGGTAATACATACTACACTTACGGTCACAGAGAAATAAAATGAAAAAAAATACAACAATTGGAATCTTTAACTGCTTTTAGACAACACAAACCCGGAATATCACATATACAAGATTTCATGCCTAAATAATGTAAAGCTCGCATTTGGGTCTCAATCAAGAAAACACTTTTTCAAACCAAACCGGATAATTCAACAAGATTTCCGTTTATCCCGAGACCGAACTGCTAGATTTACACGCAACAAATAAATTTTTAGATTCCAATTATTGTACCGCATACTATTAAACTAGGCGCAGTTAAAATATCCGATCGAACGATTAAACAACCACAGAGTGCTCAGAAATCTCAACAGTTCAGCAGTTTTTAAAAAAAACAGAAACATAAGAAAACACATACGGGCCAGCACAAGAAACTACGGCCCAGGAATCACCTACGGCGCCGCGGAACCGCCGCAACTAGGCCACTCCGGCCGCGGTTCCGCGGTCGTACGGTCGACTTAGGGCAGCGTATTTCTGGTGGGCCCATATATTACCCTGCTTAATTTTTTACATATTTTTAATTTGAAAAAATCCAGGATTTTAAAAAATTTCCAGAGAGCACCCCCCGGGTGTCGTTTTTCGTCCGTTCGATGTTTTCAACGTCGTCTAGGTTACTACAAAGCTCTAGTTTGGCTTTGATACCACTGTAGGGTTTCCTTAACACCTCTATTAGGGTTTAGAAGCATCACACATGCTATAACAATAAAATTTTGAGGTGCTAAGCAAACTATACTATGAATCGAACTAGAATTTATGAAGTAACTATTAATAGTATCAAATATTAAGACTTAAGTTATACTAAGTAATGAGACTACAACCTTTGTAGACCTCTTTGGAAGACTCCTTTGCTTTGGAAGGGTTCGCTTGATCAACTCCTCATCCACGACGATTCACCCGAAGCTCTTTGCCCTAAGATTGATGCTTCCTTCGATCTTTGAAAATCTTGAAGCACAACACCCTACACAAGATAGCAAAGGTTGTGTAGGATGATGAAGTGGTTGCTATTCTTATTTAATACCTTTTCTTTTATTTGTCTAACACTATTTTAACAATTAAAAGAGAGCTAGAATGAGGAGGAAGAAGATGGCTCTCTCTTTTTCTTTTGGAGTGAATAAATGATAAAAATGAAAAAGAAAATGAAAGAGAGAGATATATCTTATCATAACCATAACTATAGTTAAAATAATATCTAGATATTTTAATTTAGCTTAAAGGCGAAAGGAAAAAGAACCATGGTTGAGTTAAATTCAACTATGGAAATGTGTAGAAATGTGTAGAAGGAATGACTCAATAATGTTTTTCTTTTACCTTTAACTTAAAAGAAAATATCCATATATTTATTTATCTACAATATGATTCTTATATTGCCATCCTCTTTGTATCATCAACCATGATACATTTCATGTATGTATGTGTGTATGCACATCATCATGTACATATACATGCATGTATCCATAAGAAGAAAAGGATTTAAATAAATAATATACAAGTCAATATTAAATCAACACTTGATTTAATAAATCGGTCATATCTTATACGACCCGACTAATATTAAATGCCCGATTAAAATACAGTATCACATACTTGTATTTAATCGAGCATCCGCACATATCTCATATGCGCACCACTTCGTTTCGCCTAAGCCGAGAAACTTCTATATGGGACTCTAAGACTCGTCAATACGCCAGCAGTAGATGATGATCATATCAAACACCCACAAGCCGCAATCGGTCAGCTAAACGTAACGGCTACCCGGGTATTGAGCGATCAGAATAAGAACAAGCGAACCTGTCAAAACTCCTGTCAATCCATCCGGCAGCACTTACCGTACAGTCCAGTCTCTTCGTCAGATATGCTGCATATCGAGTCTAAGGATGGAATCGTCGACCCCAATAACTCAATAAGTCATGCCGGTATATGGTCTATAACAGATCGAGAAACTTACTGATAACACTTATCAGTAATATCTCAGTAGCCCTGGCAAGGGACTTCCCGTTATAGCCAATCGTGCGCAGCACAGCATCAACCCCCAATACCGGGAGAAACGAAACCCCTCCTATCGCTCACTGTCTCCATATGCCTCGAGACTATACCCAAAATCCACCTGTTTGTACGACTCAGTAGAGCCGCAGTAGGGTGGAGATCAAAGTACAGTGGGAGGACACACAAGACTTTCTGACGATCTCGGGTCTATAGACTAACCTGTACCAGTGTCACCTGAGAACTGCTATCCGACGTATGATATAATACCATATAGGAGTTCTCGGTGAGTCCGTTCAGTGTACCCAGTCTCACTGAGCACCCGTATACTATCTTCGGTGTCAACACACCAGACGGATTCGCCCATCATATGGAACAAGAATGGTATACGCTAGTCTAAACTGGAATATCGATGCCCTATCTCGATATACCCACGACTAGGAACATTTCAAGGATATACTTATAAACTACTGATGTCCGCATCATAATCCCAGTAGTCAAGCCAATATCCTTAGGGCTTTATCAACATGCACTAAATGAATATAAACATGATCAAGTGAACATATGATAAAGTAAAACCAGATAGCATACTATCATGTCGAGCAAGACTGTCCTCTGAATATATATATTTATATACACATCAGTACATACACTATCTCATAATGGCCTCTAGGGCATACATATGTCCAACAATCGTTTGTGGTTCTGGAATCACTTCCAGTTCTACCATACTCCCACTGCTGTTTTCTGAAAAAATCTATTTTATTAAAACTGGTGGCGAGTCAAGAACAATATCACTATTGATCTTCCTGATGGTAGAAAGTTAACCCTCGTGAAAGCCCGGGATAACCCACAAACGGCCATTACTGAAACGTGCCCTGAGTTTGTCCAGATTTTGGTTTTAAGCATCAGCCAGAAAACTCCCTATATCTTAACATCGTTAAGATACAAATTGATTCTATATACCATACAGAAACAAAGGCACTAATTTTATTGGAACCAGATTCAAAATCATGCAGCTGTCTCCAGTGCATATCTGCCAAATGGAATGAGGCTAATCAGTATTACTCAACTAGGAGTGCATCCATATATGAGTAACCTGAAAGAGAATCAAGTTCTCAAAACCATTACTGTTAACTGAATACCAAACACAAGTATGGATTTCTTCAATCACCTTGAAGAATCCCGATACTTGCGACACGTGGTTCTCTACTTTATTCTTACACCTATAACTTCTCAAAACTTAGACCTTGTATTTCTACGAAACACTTGTCTAAATCTAGAGAAATCACAAGTAAACAGAATATGGTATGAGGACCTTCCCCTTTGTCCTAATGGACACTGGGCAACATACAATACTTTGTATAAGTCTCTTGAGTTGAATAACTCAGACCCTGTGCGTTGTAGGTTGAAAACTGTACCCAGGAGATTTTCTCAAATATCACCAATTACAACGAATTCCGATATAATGAGGATGGTCACCTAATTCCCAATAACTTACTCCCACTCATCATCTGTAAAACTATACAGATGTGAGAATCATACCTGGTAAATACACACCCTGGAGCAAGGGTCTAATTGGGAAATCAGTTTACAATTAACAATGCACAGTGAAACTGAAACATGAAAATGTTTCGAAGGGGTATCCGGGTATTCCTAGTAATGCCTCTTCCATTATCCAGATTCATGATTGCAACCGTATATTTCGTTGATATCTCTCCAAATCCCTTTATTTGTCTTTAGTCATTACCTTCTGTACACCATCGTTAAGCTAAGTGGTTTTATTCCTTCCCTACCGTTCGACACCAGCCTATGGTTTGGAAGAAGACTATCCAATAAGCATAATAGGTGTACTCTCCTAATCCTAGGAGTACTCGCAACCTGAGAAAAGGTGATGATAAAAGACAACTGAATAAACATTATTCCTATTTCTCCTGAACCAGAATCCATCCTCGAAAAAGTTCCTTCGAGTTCGTATATAACCATACGATGGATTTATCTAATAGGATTGGATGTTCGTAGTGATACGGTGTGTTCTGGAGAAATACAAAGGTGAAGTAGGAGTGGCGATGAAAGACTTGGTTTGGTCGTGAATAGTAGTCGCATTTTACTTTGCCCTCTTTCTAACCCTTTATTTGTCTTTACTTATTACCTTCTGTACACCACACTTAGGCTAATTGGTTTTCTTCATTCCCTACCTATGGTTTGGAAGAAGACTATCCAATAAGCGTAATAGGTGTACTGTCTCCTAATCCTAGGAGCCCTCACAACCTGAGAGAAGGTAAAAGGAAAAGACAACTGAATTATCCTGTTCATTTTCTCCAGAACCAGAAACCATCCTCGAAAAAGTTCTTTCGAGTTCGTATATAACCATACGATGGTTTTATCCAGTAGGATTGGATGTTCGTAATAATACGGGGTGTTCTGGAGAAATACAAACGGTAAAAGAAGGAGCGGCAATGATGTATGCAACTCGGACAATCCAAAAGCCAGTGTTTTTAAGAAAGTTCGGTTAACTTGGTCATTGAGTTATTGTATAAGGTCGGGCCATGGTCGCTGCCAGAGAGAGAGAGAGAGAAGAAACACTCAGCGTGCACTCTAGCCTAGATCAGAATGGTTAATCACTTTATCTAATCAGGAAACCTCCCACTGTAATCTCAAATTCTCCTCCAAACCTGAAAGAAGAATTAGTCGGGATTACCCGAGGAGTAATCCTACTCATCAGTGAGAATTGGGATCCAACTATCATCGCATGATAACTTGATGGAAGCCACTCAAGTTATCACACTCCAGAAGGTATGCGCATGCCTGGCAGGTTTACTGTATGTTTGAAACTCCCGATGTAATTTTTATCCCATGCTCTTATGATCTTGACGTAGGCCAACAAATCATAAGTCACATGTCAAGTTCTACCTGTCATTATCCAGGTTAATTTGAATCCATCTGTACATACCCTTGACGTAGGCCAACAAAGTAGTATGACTGTTCCAAACCAACGCATCTATCTATGCAACAGAAAAGTAACAAATAGCTACCATACACTATACCTTGACGTAGGCCAACAAACATAGCATGAATACTAAGTACTACCCGTCTGAAATGACGGAGGACTACGAATGGTTTTTGGCGAAAAACCTTTAACGTAATGAACTTGATATCGTTGAAGGAACCGGATAGCTTTTATATAAAAATATAGCTGTGAAAACCTTTGCTAAAGAGGTCACTCCCGGTGAAGGGATCTCGGCTCTTTCCTCGTCGAATGAGGTGCAGGATATTCCAAACTGAATACCACGATGCAAAGCAAAAATAATCTACTATAGTAAAGTTATTACGTTGACGCAAACTTTCACTCAAGGGGTCACTCCCGATGAAGGGATCTCGACCCTTGCCTCGTCGAATGAGGTGCTGGATATTCATAACCGAATACCACTGTGCAAAGCAAAAGCGTACGTCTGTAATGTCAGTTTTTAAAATTGGTTCCAACAACATCAAATATAGGTTTGTTTTATCCTTGCATTGATAAGAATCAATGCAGTCCCATCAATTAATCACACCAGAAAAGAACGAAAATAAAATGTACGTATATGCCATCCGCATTCGCCACTGGGTCCCGTCATCACCCGTTAGGTTACTTAACTAACGACAGAGCGGGGACTGGGCTAGCGCGGGTGCAAAACATATACAACATCTACTAGTATATATAAATATATAATAATCGCTCCAGGCATGATAAATGCAACATCACAGAAAAGTAATAAGCATCACAGAACAATACAGATAATCTGGGATCCCCGGGTTTCCATTGAGCCATAAATGAAAACCTGACGTTCCCCTGGTCGTGTGGATAGCATGTGCAATGAAAGTCCTAGACCCCTACGAGCGCAGAAAGTTACCCACCAAAACCTGAAGCGAGGCAGCCCCCTTCAGCAAAGTGAATGGACCACCCAGCACTTCGCGGAATCCGGTAACTTGGGCACCCCTCCTTGGGTCAACCTATACCCCCTACGAGTGCGGCGAATAACCCGTCAATTCTAGAGTAAGGTACCCTCCGTCTCAATGCCACGAGATGCTGATCTGTTGCCCTCTAGAATCTGGCTATCCGTGCACTCCTCCGCGGGGTAATCCTAGTACAGAAAAGAAAATAATATACAAGGGTGACATCGACCTCAGCCCAGTCGTGCTCCAAAAGAATAATATACAAACAGGCAGTGACGGCAGTCCACATGTCGGACGCTCGCCCCGTAATATCAAATGTACAAATAAATCCAAACTGCACTACCATTGCACAAAAGCTATCCACCACGACAATCCACAACATCACAGCACAACACAGAACATCAACGTGAATGTCACGTTCGCACACCCGTCTAAAAGGACTATAGCGATTAGACAAGGTTTACCGATCAAATTGTAGGGTTCCTAGGCACACTAATGAGGTCTCACAAGGCATCAACCATGCCAAATTCAAAAAATTCCGGTGCCGGGAAACCCTAATGCGATCGTTGACTAGAGATTAGGCGAAACTACGAGCTAGTTAACTACTTAACCGCTAAGAGATTGGAAATACAACCTTTGTAGATCCGGTCCTCCACCTCCATAGCTCCGTGATGATGTCCCCTCGCTGCGATCATCGGATCCCGGGCTCTAGCATCGGCTTCATCGGAGAAATGGTCGGGCTAGGTCGTCGACTTCGATGCCGAAGATGATCTACGTCGTGGCAACACAAGATCAAGCTCCAACTTCACCAAGTCATGAAACATGTGAAGAAAACACCCTATACTACTTGGCAAGTGGTAGAGGATGAAGAAATAGGAAGTGGGTTCACTTTAGAATTGGATTTCTCACTCTTTTTCTCAAGTTACCATTGAAGCTAGCAAGCTTCTTTCTTCTTCAAGAAGAAGAAGAAAAGAAGAAGAAGATGATGATATTATATAAATTATTGGAAAATAGAAAATGAGGTGATTCTTATCATATCACAACCATGGTCAAGTGTAGAGAATAAACTAGGGTTAAGTTGAATGGTTAGGTTAAAGGAAAGAAACAAAATGGTCAAGCTTTCAAACCTTCATGAAGTTTCAACAAAAGAACAAAATTAGCCACCATTTTATTTCTTTCTCAAACAAATAAATAAATAAATGAATAAGCAAATAAAGCAAATGAAACCCTAACCATTAACTAACCATGGTTTAATACAAACATACACTCAAGTTAGCATGTATCATCAAACATGATACAAACTTGTGCACAATAAAAATATATCACATATACAATGTGCACAAACAAGTGAGAAAGCATCTTAAGTGAACCAATATTAGTTAATGTAAAGTAATATATCAAATATATAATTATACATTAAATCATTAAATCAACAGTTGATTTAACGATCCGGTCATATCGCATATGACCGACTAATATTCAATGTATCGGCTTATCGAATCAATCCTTGATTTGATAACTAGGTTATATCGCATACAACCAATCGATACATTCATCGCGAGAATAGAATACGGTATCACATACACGCATTATTCTCGGTCCCGCACATATCTCATATGCGCTCCTATTTCATTTCGCTTGAGCCAGGAAACCTCTGTGTAGGACTCTAAAGACTCGTCAATACGCTGGCAGCAGGTGATGATCATATCAAACACCCACAAGCCGCAAGCGGTCTGCTAAACGTAACGGCCACCCGGGTATTGAGCGATCAGAAGATCGACGAGCAAGCCCGCTCACACTCCTGTGAATCCAACCAGTAACACTTACTGTACAGTCCGGTCTGATCGTCTGATATGTCGCATATCTCGCCTAGGGGTGGTAAACGTCAGACCCCAATAGCTTGATAAGTCGTGTCGATATGAGATCTATAACAGTTCGAGAAACTACAGGTAACACTTACCAGTAAATCTCAGCAACCCTGACCAGGGATTTCCGGTTATAGCCAATCGAACACAGTGCAACATCAATTCCCTATACCGGGAGAGACGAATCCCCTCCTATCGCTCATCGCCTCCATGTGACTCGGGACTATCCCCAAAAACCACCGTTTTGCACGCCCTCTTAGACGTGGTAAGGTGGAAATCAAAGCACAGTGGGAATCACACAAGACTCTATGACGATCTCGGGTCAACAGACTACTCTGTACCAGTGTCACCAGAGAACTGCCATCTGACGTAAGGTATAATACCATCTGGGAGTTTTCGGCGAGTCCGTCCAGTGTACCCAGTCTCTACTGAGCACCCGTATATCATCTCTGATGTCAAACACCAATGGATATGGGATCATCCATCGCCCATCTGTATGGGTCGAGAAGGTATACGCTAGTCTACTCTGGTATATCGATGCCCCGTCTCGATACACCCATGACTAGGGACCTTGAAGGATGTACTTATCGACTACCATGTCCCCACTAGTATGATCTGCATCATAGTCCAGGTAGTCAAGTACACATCCTAAGGGCTTTACTAACATGTAACAGAGAGACAATCAGTATACACGTTAAGGTAAAGAGTAACCAGATAGCATACTATCATGTCGAGCAAGAAAGTCCTCCCTATATATGTCCCAGCATCCACTACAATATACATCCTATGTACAGTAATGGCCTCTAGGGCATACATATAACTAACACAAATGGCATTCACGGTCACAGATAGAAATGTAAAGTACTGAAAAATTACACAGTTAAAATTTCGATCGACTAAATTTATCCGCAATGGCCCCAAAAGCAAATCCAGTACTCAAAAGGTTCTGGGCCAAAACAAATCATCACAAAAATCATCTTTTTTAATATCTGAGCTACAGTAAACATTTTATGGTCCGTCGCTACTAAACGGCTGCGGAACCGCCGCCAAAAAAGGGTTAGTGCGGCGGTTCCGCGGCGCTTTAGAGGCTTCAGGAGCCCAATTTTTTTCTGCACTCATAGAATCGTCTGCACGGATTTTTAAGCTACTGGAAATAATTTTTGAAGCACTTCCAGAAATCGACAGAAACTTGACAATACGGAAATCGACTTACAGTGGTATCAGAGCCTCTCATAAACCTTAGATAGCGTATAGCTGCTGGGTTATGCCGGTGCCTCGGCCATCAAAAGCGGCCGGTGCGGAACAAAAACGACGAATAAAATTCTCGCGCCGACGGAACCCAATCCCAAGACGAACCCATAAACACTAAAACTAGCAAGCCAAACATAAAGAGATAGAACGGTTATACCTAATGAACCAAGTCCTTTAGGTCTTCAACCAATTCCAAGCTCCTAGTGATGCGGATCGACTTTGGTCGCAGGTCTTCCTTCATCTCCGATGATCCACCCGAGGGAAACGGCACACTCCAAGTTCGCCAAGCGGACCAACCGACCCTCCAAGATCGCTAGTAGTAGTGAGTGGGGAGTGTAGGATAGTCTCACCATATTTTTCTCTCATACACAAAAATCATGGAGCAACCATAGAAGATGATGAGGTGATGATCAAAGGAGATGGCATGGAAAAGTGGCTAAGTATTTTTGTGTGAGCATGAGAGTGTGAGAGAACCAAAAATCATCCAACAAAATAATGAGCAAGCCCCCAAAGAAGTGGCCGGCCCCCTACCTCTCATGCCCCCACAAAAAAATGTCATTCCAATTACAATAAATAAATACCCATACCATGCTCTACATTGCCAATGTCCATGCTTTGACCAAAAGACCATACCCATGCCAAGTCACCATTTCCACCTCATCTAAAACAAATGATTTTCTAAAGAAAATCAATAATGAGGTGGCATCATCTAGAAACCATTCCGTATAAATACGGAATGCTTCCCGGTATATGTATCGAAATACACATACGCCTATTCGTACGAAAATACGAATAGCCAAAGAGAGAAAATAAATAGTGAGAAATAATACTAGAATACATATAAATAAATACATATATAAATTATTAAATCAAAACTTGATTTAACAATCTGGCTTATTCCTAAGCCGCTAGTATTATCAACCGTCCGATTAAAGTCTGTGCAGCCTGTGCACATATTCAATCGGACACCTGTATGTATCAACATACGCCACCTACACCATATTTCCTGAACCGTGAAAACTCTATTTATTGGACTCTAAAGACTCGTCAATATGCTAGCAGTGGGTTTAACCACAAGCACGTCAGTGACACTAACTGTACGTAACGGCTACCCAGGTATTGAGCGAAAGGAAGGCCGACGAGCAAACTCATCCGAACCCCTACTGAGCCTGTCAGTGACAATATCCGTACAGTCTGGTCTGTTCGTCTAAGAGTATCACATATCGAGTCTAGGGGGGTGGATAAAGTCAGACCCCTAATAACGCGATAATTCGTGTCGGTATGAAACCCATCACCTCCTGAGAAAATACTGATCCAAATCAGTAATTCTCCATTACCCCGGCCGAGGATTTCAGGTGATGGCCACCCGTGCACTTTGCGACATCAACCCCCAATACCGGGAGAGACGAATCCCTGATGATCCGCTCACTGCCTCCATGTGGCTCGGGACTGTACCCAACTAAAACCTGTTTGCACGTCTCCTTTGAGCATGGTAGGGTAGTAATCAAAGCACAGTGGGAACTCACACGAGACAAATGACGATCCCAGGTCGACAGACTAACCTGTACACATGTCACCAGGGAACTGCTCTCTGATAATAGGTATAATACCAACTAGCATGTTCCCGGCGAGTCCGTCCAGTGTACTCATAACCAAATGAGCAGCTGTATACTATCTTAGGTGAACAACTAACACCAATGGCTTGTGAGACCGGCCACCGCCCCTCGTCAGGGTCTAGATAAGTATACACCAGTCTACACTGGAGTATCGATGCCCAGTCTCGATACTCCCATGACTAGGGACATTTAAGGATGCGCTTATAGACCCCCAGCTCCTACATATATGATCGCCATCATAATGCTGGAGGTCAAGCAAGAATCCTATAGGCTCTATCATGATGATAAAGACAAACCAGATAGCATACTATCATCTCGAGTAAGACTGTTTTATCGGTATAGGCCCTTCCTCAATCATCACAATCACGGGCATGTGACTACGATAATTGCCTTGAGGGCATTATAACCAACAATAGTGATGTTAGAAATCCCCCGTTTTTTGTCGCGCAAAAACTGCCGACAAAAACAGTTTCCAAAAATGATATTTTGAGTTGTTTGCACACACCGCGGGCTCACAGTTTGAACCGAGAAGCCGTCGAGTGGAGTGTGCGCACCCCGGGGACACCCCTAGGGGACCAAAGGCCTGACCCATACCCCAAGACCACCACAAGGTGGCCTTGGGGTGGGTGACCCGAAAGCACCCTAATTGGGTGCTCTCGGGTCTGCCTTCCCTTAGGGGTCACTTCGTGGTGGCCCCTGGGGGTGGGTACCCCCCGAGGCCCTCCATTCGATAGTTAATTTTGGTATCTTTGCCTCCGTGAATATTCAGGAGGGTTTCGAGTTCGTTTTGACTCCTTGATTGGGTTAAAACGATCGTTTTTTGGAACATTAGCTCACTGGATTTTTCAAGTTTTGGAAAAATTGGTTTAGTTTTCTAATTGCGTGCAGAATTCTAATGTCGTAGTTACTTTACAAGCTTTATGATGTGTATATGTGTTTGGAAACGTCGACTAATTGCTATACGTCGATTAGTCGGGGTTGCACATATCTGTGATGATGTTATGTTGATTTGTGTATATGAACTTGTTGGATCGTCGTGGATGAATAGCCAGGGATGTGACATAAGAGTTTTCATTCTTTCATTCGATGTAAATTTTTAAAGTGATGTAATATTATTTTGCGGGGCACATCCGGGTTGAAGTTGTAGCCACCGTTGTATTATTTCTGTTTCTATTTTCTGCTCCAAGGATAGCCCAAGGTGGGGTGCTCAAACTACCGAGTATTTTGAAGTGCTGAGTGGCCTACTCACCTTGTTGAGTGAGGTTGCTTCGCTTTGGGTATTTGGCGGGTAGTTTTCCGCACCCGTAGGGGTCTAGGGTGGGGTTTGTCTATTCATTACGACCGTAGAATCCGTCTTTCGTTACAAGGTTAAACGAAATGCGGTATTCCTAGTATATCCATTGTGTTCATCTGTGATCTGAAATGCTTATTATTGCATGAGATGAATGTATATATCTATATATTATATCGAGTAGGCGTTGCTTATGTTTTGCATTCGCGGTAGTCCAAACCCCGCTCTGTCGTTAGTTAAGTAACCTAACGGGTGATGACGGGGCCCCGTGGTGAATACGGATAGCATAAGCGTATGTCATATTTTCGTTTCTTTCTGTGATGATTGGTGTAAATGATGGGACTGTATTACATTAATGCAAAGCAAACAAACCAAAGCTGAATCGTTGGAATAAATTTTAAAACCACTCGGTTTTTTCAAAACAGCAATCTTTTAAAATGCGGAGCTTAAACCACTCCTTTTAAAAGCTATCAGGTTCCTTCGATTATATCAAGTTCACTACGCTCACGGTTTCGCAAAAACCATTCGTAGCCCTCCGTCATTTCATATGAATGTTCAGTAGTATTCAAGCTATATTTGTTGACCTTCGCCAAGGCATAGTGATTGGTAGATGCTGGATATTCATATGTAGTATAGATAGATGCGTTGGTTTGGGACAGTCATATTACTTTGTTGGCCTTCGTCAAGGATATATACGGGTGGGTTCAAATCAACCTGGACAATGATGGGTAGAACTTGACATGCGACTTATGATTTGTTGGCCTTCGTCAAGGTCATAAGAGCATGTGGCAAAAATCCACATCGGGAGTTTCTAAGAAAACTGAAACTTGCTAGTGTTGCATACAATTTGGAGTGTGATAATGTTGGTAGGATTGTTGGCTATAGTGCCCTCAAGCCAATTATCGTAATCGCAGGCAGGTGATTATGATGATTGAGGGAGGACCTATACCGGTAGAACACCCATACTCGAGATTATAGTATGCTATCTGGTTTGTCGTTATCATCATGTACATGTTGATGGAGCCCATAGGATTCTTGCCTGACTACCAGCATTATGATTGCGATCATATACGTGGGAGCTGGGGGTCTATAAGCACATCCTTAAATGTCCCTAGTCGTGGGAGTATCGAGACTAGGCATCGATACTCCAGTGTAGACTAGTGTATACTGATCGAGACCCTGACGAGGGGCGGTGGCCAGGTCTCACAAGCCATTTGTAGGGTGTTTTTTGTCACCCTATTGAGATGGGAATGCACGCACGCTTGTCAGGCATACTACAGATTCCCCCTGCCTAGGGTAGGCTGGGGTTTATTGATTGTGGGGAACCAAATCTCCGGCAGCCGCGGACTAAGCTTCCGTTAATTACCCCTCGTCTTTGGAGCGAGAGAGACTCCAATTAACGGGTTAAACTGGTCATGTGAACTCAATGTGCATTGTTGTGTTTTGAAGGGGTTTCGGATATATCGGGGACCCCGCAGAGTTTTTACGGGGGTCCCGCTACCCGGATAGCGGGCTGGGGGTCAAGAAAGCTAGCAGCCCCCATGTGGGGTGCGGAGCAGCGTCCCGGCCCAAATTTTTTTAAGAGGGACAGTGTTGTAGAGTATGTGTGTGTGTGTGTATATGTACATACATACATACATACATACATACATATATATATATATATATATATATATATATATATAAATGGAAAGGGCATCCAAAGGATGCGTAGGGGCCAGCGCCTCGCGTGTCTAACACGTGAGCGCTGGGCACTTAGGCGCTGGCGCACCACGTGCCCGGCAAGTGAGCGTAGGGCGCTTGAGCGCTAGCGCGCTACATTCCCAGCACGTGGGCACTGGGCGCTTGAGCGCAAGGCGCTCGAGCGCTAGCACACCACGTGCCTGGCACGTGTGCGCTGGGCGCTTGAGCGCCAGGCGCTCGAGCGCCGGCGCTCCACGTGTTCGGTAAGTGGGCGCTGCGCGCTTTGAGCGCAAGGCGCTCGAGCGCCAGCACACCACGTGCCCGGCACGTGGGCGCTGGGCGCTTGAGCGCAAGGCGCTCGAGCGCGAGCGCACCACTTTCCCGGCATGTGGGCGCTCGAGCGCTAGCGCACCACATGCCTGGCACGTGGGCGCTTGAGCGCTCGGGCGCCGGCGATAAAAATGGGTTTTTAGTCCCAGAAATAGGATTTAAAATCCTAAAAGAGGATTTAGAGTAGGGTTAAACTCCTAAGATATTTTGGAGTTGATGAAAGGGGTTCTTCTTTGGATCCCTGGATCTTCCCCAAAATAGGGTTTTCGGAGATGGGCCTCCTTCCTCCTCCTCTGTTGGCCAGATCTTGAAGATTAAGAGATGTGAGATTTTAAAAATATCTTCTTTTTGAGATCTGATGGGAGATCTGAGCTCACTTTTGTGGGTTTTATGGTGAAAAACTATTTAGTTTTGGAAAAGGAAGAGTAAAACTCTTGATTTAATTCAAAAGAAAGAAGAAGGTTTAGAACCTTCAGAAATGGGAAAGAGGCACAAACCCTAGATTTTGAGGGGAATGAAAAGTGTATATTTTATTCATCATCATGTTGCTTTATATAGGCTTACACATTTACATATAGCCCCTTGGGCTTTACAAAATGGCATTTTGCCCATCCCATGGCTCATGTGCCATTTCTTTTTTGCACATAAGCCATGGGCTTACAAAATATTGGCTTTATGCCCATTTTGCATACATTCGTGCACAAAAAATTACATGAAAATTATTTGTTACATGATTTTTTATTTTGGCATAGGGAGGGCCGGCCGCTTCATGTTCGGGCTCGACTCGGACATGAGCCCACTTGATCTGGGCTTGGGTTCACCTGGCTTGGGGTTGACCTTGACTTTGACTTGGTCAACTAGGGGTGCAAATTTTGACCCCAACAAAGTGCCCCCAATCAATGAATGCACACCGCATGCATGAGTTGTGTGCACGAAATTGATGGAGCTTGAAGTTGGACTTCGAGGTGGAACATCATTCCAGGGGCGGAGCATTATCCCGGGGAGCATCATTCCCGGGGATCGGAGCATCATTCTGATTCGCGGAGCATAATTCCAGGGTCAGAGTATCCCTCGGGGAGCAAGATTCCCGGGGATCGGGGCATCATTTCGATTTGCGGAGCATAATTCCATAATCGGAGCATCATTCCGAAAGGTCGAAGCATAATTCCGAAGAGTAAAGGCGTGATTCCAAGGATCAGAGCATCATTCCGAAGCGCGGAGCATGATTCCAGGGTTCAGAGCATCATTCCGAAGCGCGGAGCATGGTTCCAAAGATCGGAGCATCATTCCGAAGAGTCGGAGCATAATTCCGGGATCAGAGCATCATTCCGAAGAGCGGAGCATGATTCCAGGGATCGAAGCATCGTTCCGATGAGCAGAGCATGATTCCAGGGATCGAAGCATCATTCCGAAGAGTGGAGCATGATTCCAGGGATCGGAGCATCATTCCGATGAGCGGAGCATGATTCCAGGGATCGGAGCATCATTTCGATGAGCGGAACATGATTCCAGGAATCAGAGCATCATTCCGAAGAGCGGAGCATGATTCCAGAGGATCGGAGCATCATTCTAAAGAGCGGAGCATGATTCCAGGGATCAGAGCATCATTCCGAAGCGCGGAGCATGATTCCAGGGATCAGAGCATCATTCCGAAGCACGGAGCATGATTCCAAAGATCGGAGCATCATTCTGAAGAGTCGGAGCATAATTCCGGGATCAGAGCATCAATCCGAAGAGCGGAGCATGATTCCAGGGATTTGAGCATCATTCCGAAGAGCGGAGCATGATTCCAGATGATCGGAGCATCATTCCGAAGAGCAGAGAATGATTCCGAAGGGGTCGAAGCATAATTCCGACGAGCGGCAGACATTTTGACCGAAGCATAATTTCGATGCAGTGGTTGATTCCCAGGCAAAGCATAATTCCGACAGGGAAGGCAAATACTCCGAGGCGAAGCATGATTTCGACACGGGGTACATTCTGAGACGGAGCATGATTCCGGCGCAGAACTTGTTGGCCGACTTTATTCCGAGATGAAGCATAATTTCGACAGGGAAGGCAGATACACCGAGGCGAAGCATGATTTCAACACGAGGTGCACATTCTGAGATGAAGCATGATTCCAACGCAGAGCTTGCCTGTTGACTTGATTCCGAAGCGGAGCATAATTCCGACGAGGAGGTCGTGGGTTGATTCCGAGCCAAAGCATAATTCCGATAGGGAAGGCAGATACACCGAGGCGAAGCTTGATTTCGACGACGGAGCATGACTCCGACGCAAAGCTGGTTGGTTGATTTGATTCCGAGGCGGAGAATAATTCCGGCAGGGAAGGTAGATATCCCGAGGCGAAGCATGATTTCGATACGGGGTGAATTCTGGGACGGAGCATGATTCCGCCGCAGAGGTTGTTGGTTTGATTTGATTTAGGTTGACATCAGCATCGCTATACTGGAATATGGTACTAGAAGCGAAGCATCATTTGTCATGAGAGGATTTAGGAATTGGTTTTGGTTTGGTATCTGTATTGCTGCACTGGAATAATGCCAGGAGCAACTCATCATTTGCCCTGGGAGGATTTGGGAATTGGTTTTTGCTTGGCATCAGTATTGCTACACTGGAATATGGTACCAGAAGCAAATCATCATTTGCGCTTGGTTATCAGGAAGTGATGGCTTAGGAGACAGGTTTTAGGTCCCTATCACCTAAGACTTTTCAATTTTGTGAGCCGTAAGGGTCTCACAAAGCATTTTCTTCCTACGGGTCGTAAGGATCCCGTAGGTGTATTTTCTCCTTAGGAGTCGTGGGGACTCCTAAGTGTGCTGCTCCTTTGTGAGTCGTAAGGATCTCACGCGGGAATTTTCTCCTCACAAAGTCGAGAGGACTTTGTGAGTGCATTTCATCTCTTTTTCATGAGTTTGCGCCCTTTAGGGTTTTCACAAACTCGCTGGCAGTCCTTCTGTTTTTACTCACCGAGCCTTTTCGGGTTTTCATCCGTGCCCATTTTGATTATGGACATACCCTTTTTTTTGAATTTTCACCGCCTGTGGGACTTTGAATGTGGTCTCTCCAGTAGGACTTGGGATAGATTGGGATCGTTTTACGCCCGTGGATTGTATACGGTTTTGCAGGATGTATGATCCAGACCGTAGGGCCGGAAAAATTTAGGGACTTTATTGGCGTCTGCATCGCTGCACTGGAATATGGTACCAGGAGCGACTCATCATTCGCCGTTGGGGTATGGGATTTGGAATTTGGTTGGCGTCTGCATCGCTACACTGGAATATGGTACCAGGAGCGACTCATCATCCGCCGTTGGGACATTCAGAGTTTGGTTGGTGTCTGCTTCGCTGCACTGGAATATGGTACCAGGAGCGACTCATCATTCGCCATTTGGAGTATGGGGTTTGGAATTTGGTTGGCGTCTGCATCGCTGCACTGGAATATGGTACCAGGAGAGACTCATCATTCGCCACTTGGGGATTGGGAAGCGATGGCTTAGGAGACAGGTTTAGATCCCGATCACCTAAGGCTTTTCAAATTTATGGGCCGTAAGGGTCCCATAAAAGCATTTTCTCCCTACGAGTCGTGAGGATCCCGTAGGTGTATTTTCTCCCAAGGAGTCATGGGGACTCCCAAGTGTGTTTTTCCTTTGTGAGTCGTAAGGATCCCACGAAAGTTCGTTCTCCTCATGTATCGTGAGGACACATGAGTGGGTCTTTCCAGATGGAGCATAATTCCAAAGGCGGAGACCGGCCGCTGGACTGGTAATTGCAGTTGGGTATGGGTATGATGAGTTATTTGAGCCCTGGATTGTATACGGTAGTCAACTTAGGGACCAACCGTAGGGCCGGAAGAATTTTGGGAAACTGGATTTTTGTTGGCGTCTGAATCGCTGCACTGGAATATGGTACCAGGAGCGACTCATCATTCGCCGTTTTTTTACCGCGATTGCTTTATCATTTCAGCTTTTCTTATCGCGAAGGTCGCGATTGCCCTATCATTTCGGCTTTTATTCGCGGTTGCCCTATCATTTCGGCTTTATTTTTCATCTTTATTTTACTCGCTAATTTTTATTGCGAGTTGCCCCATCATTTTGTCTTTTCTTTTTTTATTTATTTTATTTACACATTTTTTTACATTCCCAGTTTAACGACTTAGATGTCGATTATTCCCAGTTTAATGACGTGGTGGTCGACTGTTTTCAGAGAAAGGCAGATGTCTGAGAGAATCGGTTTCACGAAGAACTTCGGTCTCCGTTTATATGAAATTAAAGGTCGCAGCTGGACTGTTTGCCTTTAGACAGTTCTATCTCTCCTACCTTGTATTGCATTTCGACCCAATCTTTGAAGACGAAGGAGTCTTCAATGGCATGACCTATCACTCTGTGATAGAGGCAGTATTTGGGGTCATCGGTCATATTCTCTTCCTGCGGTCTTTTTGACTCTGGCAGTTGTAGACCGTTCCTCAGGGCGTCTTTGAATATTTTACGGATTTTGTCCTTTCTGAAGGAATAGACCTTATCTAGCTTCTCTTTCAGTGGAGATTATCCTCCCTCTCCGAACACTGGCTTCCGAGGTTGGTTGGCATTGGGCTCGCTCATCCCTCGCTTATTTCGGTTAGCCGAAGTGTTAAAAGATTCCGAATCGTCGGAATTTCCGCCTTTGCGATTATCGTCCTTTCGGTTCCTCCAGGACCTATTGTTATTTTGGGAATCCGAGGAGGACTCCTGCTTTGAGCGCTCCAGCATCTAAACTTTCCTGTTCAGCTCTTGGAATGTTTTGAGACCCGTGGTGCATAGAAACGGGGCCATCCAATTGTTGAGATTTCCGACAAGGAGAATGACAGATTTGTCCTGCTCTATCAGCGGTTCACATTTGACGGAAAGATTGCGCCATCGGGTTATAAAATCCATGCTGCTTTCGTTGTTCTTTGTCTTGGTCCTTACGAGTTCGGCAATGGTGATCTTATCGCTGACGCTCATGAACCTTTGTCGAAACAAAGAATCCATTTGGACGAAAGTAGTAACGGAGCCATCTGGTATGCTCGTGTACCAGTCGAAAGCAACATCGGTCAAGCTATTAACGAACTGGCGGAGGAGAAGCGCATCGTTGCCCCCAGTATTCCCGCATGAGGCTTTGAAGTGGGCGATGTGCTGATTCGCATTTCCCGTCCCATCAAATCTTCCGAATTTAGGGATGACATAGCCGCAGGGAAATTCTACCAGATCATACTGAGCAGGATATGGTCTCCCGCTACTGCTGATATCTTTTTGCGCTTCGGCTTCGGCTACCAAGGTTTTGACTTAGTTGGCAACCAAATCCATGATTTGATCTTGAGTTAGCGGGCTACAGTCATCGGTAGCTAAGACATTTCCCGAGATAGGATGCGACTGATTTTCATGCGGTCTGCCCACTTTTGGATTTGAGGGAACGGGCGTCGGCTGTTTCGGGACACCGTTTCCCGGTTCATGAGAGCCCTGCGCCTGATTGGGCGGCTGAGAGGCAAGTTGGGCCGTGAGCTATAAGAAGAAGTTTGTCAAGTCATCAATTTTTGAGTAGAGCATGGCTATCTCCTTGTATTTGCTTCTGAGCAATTTTCGGAGCTCTTGGAGAAGTTGCTGCTCTGCGTTCTTCGGAAGGAAGATTGGCTCATCTTCGCTTTCCGAGCCTGACTCCTCATGGACCGAAGGGCCATTCTGCCTATCATCCTCATCAAGAGGATTTCATCACCCAGTAGAGGCGGTTGTTCTTGGGAAACGACAACCACATGTTAGTTATATATATGCCCTAGAGGCCATTACTGTACATACGATGTATATTGTGGTGGATGCTAAGACATATATAGGGAGGAATTTCTCGCTCGACATGATAGTACGCTATCTAGTTGCTCTTTATCTTAACATGTACTCTGATAGTCTCTATGTTACATGTTGATAAAGCCCTTAGGATGAGTACTTGACTACTGTACTATGATGTGGATCATACTAGTGAGGACAGTGTAGTCGCCAAGTACATCCTTCAAATGTTCCTAGTCATGGGAGTACCGAGACAGGGCATCGATACTCCAGAGTAGACTAGCGTATGCGCTTCTTGACCCATATGATGGGCGATGGATGATCCCATATCCATTGGTGTTTGACATCAGAGAAGGTATACGGGTGCTCAGTGGAGACTGGGTATACTGGACGGACTCGCCGAGAACTCCCAGATGGTATTATACCTCACGTCAGATGGCAGTTCTCCGGTGACACTGGTACAGAGTAGTCTGTTGACCCGAGATCGTCATAGAGTCTTGTGTGATTCCCACTGTTCTTTGATTTCTATCATACCACGTCCAAGAGGGCGTGCAAAAAGGTGGCTTTTGGGTACAGTCCAGAATCACATGGAGGCAATGAGCGATAGGAGGGGATTCGTCTCTCCCGGTATAGGGAGTTGATGTTGTGCTGTGTTCAATTGGCTATAACTGGAAATCCCTAGCCAGGGTTGCTGAGATTTACTGGTAAGTGTTATCAGTAGTTTCTCAAACTGTTATAGACCTCATATCAACACGACTTATCAAGCTGCTGGAGTCTGACGTATACCACCCCTAAGCGAGATATGCGACATATAAGACGACGAGACCGAACTGTACGGGAGTGTTACTGATTGGATTCACAGGAGAATGTACAGGCTTGCTTGTTGATCTTCTGAGTGCTCAATACCTGGGTGACTGTTACGTTTAGCTGATCGCTTGCAGCTTGTAGGTGTTTGATATGATCATCACCTACTGCCGGCGTATCGACGATTCTTTAGAGTCCTACACAGAGGTTTCTTGGCTCAGGCAAAACGGAGTAGGAGCACATATGTGATATGTGCGGGACTGAGAACAATATGTGTATGTGATACCGTATTAGATTCTCACGATATGAGATTTCGGCCGGGTATATGCGATATAGCCGGGACATCGGATCAAGTGTTGATTCGATGAACTGATTCAGATTATAATAGTCGGTTATTTGTGAAATAGCCGGATTATCGGATCAAGTGTTGATTCGATAATTTAATGTATAATTATATATTTGATATATTAAATTACATTAACTGATATAAGCTCACTAAAAGATTCTTTTTCTCACTCGGGTAATACATTGATATATATGTGATATATGTTAATTGTATTATTTTATTTTGTTACAATAAATATTATATATATGATATATAATATTGTAACATGATGTGGTTATTAATGCAACATGATTAGTGAATATTAAACATGGTTAGGGTTTGATTTGGGTTAAGATTTTCTAGAAGGTTTTGTTTTGTTTTGTGCATAGATATTTGTGTTGATATTTTAAGTGACTCATTCTTTAACCCAACCAAAACCCTAGCCCTAGTTAAATCTCTAGAAAGGTTACATTGACCATGGTTGCATTTCTAACCTCATACTTGACTTTCATTATTCATCACAAAAGGATTCATTATTATTTCATCTTCTTCTTCCTTGAGTTCTTTCATGAAAAGCTTTTTAGCTTTTTATGAAGTGATGATTTTGAGTGAGCTAAAGGAAACAAAAGAGAGCTAAAATCCTACTTCATCATCCTCATCTATCCTTGCCATTTAGTTGTGGGTGTCCACTTCATTTAGTGAGTGAGAGCTTGTGTTAATGAAACTTCAAAGTAGATCATCTTTGTTATCGAAGATCGGAAGCAAGCTTTCATCTTTCTCTTCGTGGAGCCTCTCGAGAGTCCGAAACTTGATGATAGCGGCGAAGGGACCACAACACGGAGCTTTAGAAGTGAAGGACAGGATCTACAAAGGTTGTAATCCCTCTCACTTAGTGTTAAAGTGTTTAACATCCTTTGTTTCGCCTAGTCTCTAGTTTAAAGATCTTGTTAAGGGTTGTTCGGCACGGCTAAATTTTTAATCGGGCATGGTTGATGCCTCGTAGACCCTTGTTAGAGTGCCTAGTAACCCTACAGTGGTATCAGAGCCAAGCTAGAGCTTTAGGCAAAGTTTTAAGTCCGATCGAACTCCTAATACCCGTAAAACCCTAGTTTCTGAAAATTTTTCAAAACTGTTGATTTTTTCATATTAAAAATACTCAAAAAAATTCAGCAGGGTATTTTAGGAATTACTATGAAACCCGACCCCCTAAATCAACCAAAGCGCCGCGGAACCGCGGCCAAACCAGGATATTTGCGGCGGTTCCGCGGCAACAATTGAGGATTGAGGGATAGTGTTTGCACAGTAATAACCATAGGTACTTCCTGATGCTTCTGGGGATTTTTAATATTTGCTCAAGTGTTGAGTTTTCTGGGTTGTATTGGGGACTCGTTGATTCGATCGGATAAATTAACTTCGTTTAAGTTTTTCCGGATAATTTTAGAAACTGTTAACAAGTTCGAACGGATATCAATAACTCACTTTTTCCCCTGTCAGAAATTTTTTCAAAAGTTGGATTTTTTCTCGAGTTTGAAACTTCCGGAAAATCATGCAAGTAACACGGTGGACCCTCTAGAAGAACACAAACCTTAACTCGATTATGTGACCGTCTTGAACTGCCTATAAACCTTAGGGTTTGGGACAGTACGGCGTTGCCACATGTGAGGCGTTGGCTTGACCCTTCTACGGCTGGACCATTGGTACTGTGGCATGTGATGGATATTTTTTGAACTCCGCTCAAGTGTTGAGCTATTTGGGAAAACTTGGGTGTTTGATTATTCGATCGGAAAGTTTAACATTGTCTTTTTATCTTGAATATGATACAATATTTAGAATCCACATGTAGTTATGAGATAACTAATTTGAATGTTATAAATCTAGCAGTTCAGTCTCATTTGATCGGTTGCCACAGGATTTTGATGTGATCAAAAGTCCGTCGCAATCACGTAGCGTACGCGGATACTCTCCGGGTAAACTTAATAGACAGCCACGCCCCATAGCCCCGACCAAGTGACTGTAGGAGAACCCCGTCGCCAAAAGCATCCGTTCGGGTGCTCGCGGCAGCGGTGTTCCGCCTTAGTGCACTTCGTCGACGGCATCGGGGGTGCGGCCATCTACTAAAGTTTGCGACGAGCATTCGATCAGAATGTCGGAAATCTTGTTGAATTGCCCGACTTGATATTGAAAAGAGTTTTCGATAATGAGACTAAAATGCGGGGTTTATAATTGTTAGGCATGCGATGTCTAAGGAATTCATTTGGTTAGGCATGCGATGTCTAAGAAGGTTGCGGATTCCAACTGTTGTAGTTTTACACTTTCTTTTCTGTGACCGTAAGCGTAGTATGTGGTGTATCGCCAGCTTCGTTGCTATACATCAACGACAATCGGGATACACATGCTTGCTTACGTTGATGATATGAGATATTATGTGTTGCTGTGATATGTTATATTGGATCGTCGTGTTCTGAATAGCCGGGTTTTTTTTATGTGAAATGAGATTTTTTCTTTTTCATTCATGTAAAATTCATTTGTATGTAATATTCTTTTATTGGGGCACTTCCGGGCTGAGGATGATGTCACTATTGTATATTATTTACTTTTCCGCATTAGGTAGACCCAAGGCGGGGAGCACAAGTAACCGGGTTCTAGGGTCCAGTGGGAGACCATCTCGAGGAGTCGAGACCGGGTCTCCTAACCCTAGAATTGGTAGTGTTGCTTGCCGCTCTTGTAGGGGTCTAGGGATGTGGGTTTGGCTATTCATCAGGACCATGGAATCCGTGTTTTATTCAGGCTCGTACTAAAAGACGGACGTCCTAGTATGTCCAATATTTCATATATGTTCTTCTGCTGCAATGTTCTGTGATGAGATCATATTACTGCCTGAGACGAATGTTTATATTATATATATGAGATATATGTTATATTGCAGATTTCGTTTCAAATGAGATGCTTGTGAAGCATGATAAAAATGGGACTTCATTAATGAGATTAATGAAACTAAAAGAAACCTAAAGATGTTGTAGAAACTTGTTTAAAAACTGATAGCTCTAGTTCTTGCTTTGCATAGCGGTGTTCCTTGTAGAACATCCAGCACCTTATTCGATAAGGAAAGAGCCGAGTTCCCTTCACCGGGAGTGACCTCTTTAGTGAAACTAGCCGATGCTACGCACTCGGTTTGCTTTTTGATTGCTCCCATAGTTCTTGCTCCGCATAGTGATATTTGTGAAATATCCTGCACCTTATTCGATGAGGAAAGAGCCGACGATTCCTTCACCGGGACCAACCTCTTTAGCAAAACTAGAAAAGGCCTCAAAAACACTCCATTCAAAAAAATCACTCGATTCTACAATGATATAAAGTTCATTACGCAAAGGGTTTTCTTAAAAACCTGTCGTAGCCATCCGTCATTTCAGATAAGTATTTTATAATATTCGTGCTACGTTTGTTGGCCTGTGTCAAGGCGTAGTGTTCGGTAGCTATTTTATGCTTATCTATAAAATCATATGATGCGATTGAGTTAGGGTAGTCGTGCGACTTTGTTGGCCTGCGTCAAGGGTCGTGCGGGTGGGTTTAACTCAATCGGGAAATGACGGTTTGAACTTGACTAGCGGACTATGGTTTGTTGGCCTGCGTCAAGGTCATAGGACGCTAGGGGTAAAATATTATCGGGAATTTCAAGTGTTGAAATTTGCAATGAGATTGCATACCTTCTATGAGATAGTTGGATCTCGATACCCGCTGCGAGTAAGAGTTACTCCTGGGAGAGTTTTACACATTAGAATTAGTCGATCAAGTAGGTGTCTAGAAAGGTGTTAACGGGGTTACGCCCCTGGGAAAATGAGGTTTACTTTAATTAGGTCCGTGCGAAAGCGCGGGGAACCTCCCTCAAAGTACCGGCACTGGCTTGGCAGAAAGATTGGCAAACTTGTAGGGTGTAATTAATCACAGCTAGTCTTTCCTTTTAGGGTTTGAAGGAAGATTTGACTAAAACAGTGGGAGAAATCCTGATTAGATAAAATGATAACCAATCTAATCTTGTAAAAGCGCACGCTGAGTGTTTTCTTCTCTCTCTCTCCTGGTTACGACTATGTCATGCCTTAATCAAGATAATAATACGGATGTATTGTCCGAACCCGCTTGTTATACTGCGCTAGGGAACGTTGGTCCCGCTCCAACTTATAATTGTTATAAGACAGAGCAGGAATTAGGGGATTACCAGAATTCCCGTGACGCCCAAACGAAGAAAGTACATGTTGATGCATCTTCTTCGGGTGTGTTCATTACACAGAACTGTTTCTCAATATCCTTTACGTCCTGGGTATTTGATACCGGATCAGGATCCCACATATGTAATTTGTTATATGGGCTACAAATAGGTAGAGAACTGAGAACGGGTGATAAATTTCATGAGATAGAAACGGTGCAAGCGTTGCAGCCAAGTCTGTTGGTAGTTATCACCCTGTATTGTCAGAATACATTGATTCTGAACGAATGTTATTAGATACCGAACCTGATATATAACATCATATCAGTCTCTTTATTAGTAAAGAAAGGATATAATTTTGTATTGTGGATAATGTTTTGAACATTTCCTATATCAAGAGTTGATCGGTTCAGGCACGTTATCTAAAAGTATAGACGTTCTAAATCAAACCACAGTTCTTAACGTATAGAACACACACAAGAGGAAGAGTTCAGAAATGAACGAATCCTTCTTGAGGCATTGTAGACTAGGTCATATCAATGCGACCCGACTAGCTGAAGTTACATAAAGATGTATCTTTAAATTAGTTTGAATTTACATCTTGTGAAACTTGCCGGTCATGTCACAGAGATAAGATGACCACAACTCCGTTTATTGGAAACAGAGAAAGTGTTAGTGAACTCTTGGGATTGATACATGCTGATGTATGAAGGTCCCCTGTCTACACATGCCAGGACCGGTTCTTTGTACTTCATTACATTCACTGATGATCTCTCAAGATTCAAACATATGTTCCTGTTGAAACACAAGTCCGAAACTTTTGAGATAATCACAGAATATAAGTTAGAAGTAGAGAACCAAAAACTGGTATAAGTATTATGTCCTTTGATGAGATCAAGGAGGAGAATACTTGAGCACGAGATTACTGGAATATTCTAAAAGAGAATGAGATTCTCTCTCAGCATTACTCCTCCGTATACACCACAGCATGTCGGTGTATCGGGGCGGAGCAATGGCACCCTATGTGATATGGTGTGCTCTATGATGAGTACTACCGAGTTTCCTATTTCCTTTTGGGAGTTATGCACTTGAGAAGTTGCATACCTATTGAATAGGGTTCCAATCAAATCAGTTGCCTACCAATTCATATATGATATAATATGGGAAGAGCCCATCTCTTAAGGTAGTTAAGATTTGGGGTTGTCCAGCCTATGCCTAAAAGCAAAATCCGGACAATCTCGAGGCAAAGTCAGTTCTGCGGAAGTTTGTTGGATATTCCAAGCATTCGCAAGGGAATATTTTCTACCTAACTGAGGAACAAAAGATGTTTCGTTTCTCAGCATGCCACCTTTGTGAAAGGGAATTTCTTGTGAAGAAATTATTGGTCATGAGGAAGAACTGGAAAGAGTTCCAGCTATACAAACTGCAACTGATGATTTGGTAGAACCAAAAGATTTAATAGTTTCCAATGAACCTCAACCTCTCCGCCGATCTAGTAGAATCTGTTCCCCGCCGAATCACGCGGCGGAGACGCGATAGTCTCTTGCCTGAAATTCGGAGCAGATGCTATTTGGTGTTATCCGTCCACCTTTCCGAAGATGCCAAGTTGATTTATGCGACCATGTATCAAAGGTTTAAACGTATGCGATCGATGTAGCAGACTTCGTCAGATTCCTCCTCATTTGAGGGGTTTTTGATTGTGGGGACACTCTTCCCTGCAGGCGCAAGCCCCTGCAGTTAATTACGTTACCGCATCGCGGTAACAACTTTCTCCTTCTCAAGAAGGTCACTTCGTTTTGTGGGTGATTGTTTTGTTTGTGGTTGCCCGTGGATCGTATACGGAGACTAATTTATGTTGTCGCCCGTAGGACGTGGATTAGTCCAAATACGTATTTTCTTAGATTTGGGTTTGGGGTTTTGGTTTAAGGATACGTTAGCCATATTTGAGGCTAAGATCAACTTAAACGTTGTTAAGGATACATTAGTCTAATTTGAGACTAAGATCAGCTTAACAGGATCATTTAGATCCGACAAAAGAGCATTTGGGCTCTATTGTTCTAGTTTAGGGACATAGTGGTCCATTGCCAGTTTAAGGACATAGTGGTCCATCTCCAGTTTAGGGACATAGTGGTCCATTTTGTTTAAGGATGCTTGAGTCCGGGAGTTTAAGGACGCTTAAGTCCATGAGTTGGTTAAAGGACACTTGAGTTCGGAAGTTTAAGGACGCTTGAGTCCGGAAGTTTAAGGACGCTTGAGTCCGGGAGTTTAAGGACGCTTGAGTCCATGAGTTGGTTAAAGGACGCTTGAGTCCGGAAGTTTAAGGACACTTGAGTCCGGGAGTTTAAGGACGCTTGAGTCTATGAGTTGGTTTAAGGACGCTTGAGTCCATATTGATGTGTGGTTGTCGGGACTCGTCACCTCTCGGACGTCGTTGAAGGATTACAACGACAAATGTCAGAGGAGTTCGGATATGTACCCTCGAACCGGGTGTAAATTGATTTAAGGGAGCAGTCGTGCTCAGTCAATTTAATTTGAGGACTTACGGCCATGATTGGGCTAAGTCCAGTTGAAAATGTTCAACATTTTTTATTTGTCTGGCCTATTAGGCCTTTGATTGGGCTCTGCCCTTGTACTGCATTTTATTCTGGCCTGTTAGGCTTTTTAAATTGGGCTCTGTTCCCTTTTTTTATAATGCAGAGCATTTGTTTTGGTCCATTGGGCCTCTTAATTGGGCCCTGCCCTTTAATAATGCGCTGCATTAATTAGTCTGACAGAGCGCCACGTGGCTTGTCCGGCGCTTTGCGCCAATTGAGGAGCGCAAGGCGCAAGTCCATGTGGAGGTGACACGTGTCACGCTCTGGTGAGCGCAAGTCTGCTAGCGCGGTACGCTGCGACAGTGCGCTGGGCTGTTGCGCTGCTGACACGTAGCGCGCCCTGGTGACTTGCGCCAATTTAAGAGAGCGGTGCCCTGTTTTAGAAGCGCATAGCGCAGTCTGTTCTATGGCTGACACGTGGCGCTCTTTGGTGGCCTGCGCCAACCCGAGAGCGCAACAGTGCAATTTTTTCAACTGCAGGGCACTGTTCAATATCTTGATCAAATTTAGATCAAAGAAAACAAGTTTTTCTTGTTTTCCAGAGAGGTTTTACCTCAAATATCAAGAACCAGTGGTTCATCAAAAGGCAATGCCTTTATTATTATTATATTTTTTTTATTGAAGATCTTTGATCTTGTTCTTAGATCAATGATCTTTTTAGAAGAAACTCTTCTTTTTATTCAAAGGATTTTACCTTTATTTTTTCTTGAGCTCTTCTCAAAATTTTCTAGAGAAGTTCTGAATATCTCCCTCTATTTATGTCCTTTAGACTTGGAGTCTAGATGACTTTTTATAGTGCCAATTGATTTGTTAAATCAGTTAGAAAGATCTTTCTCTGAGTGATTTAGGGATTTTTCCCCACCGTTGGATCTTTGATCCAAGGACTTCTGTTTTACAGAAGAGAATCTTATTGTTTTAATAAGATCAGAAAGATCTTTCTAGAATTTCAATTCTGTTTTGGTGCTGGCACAGCTGGCGCAAGCGCACCTGCGCTTGACACGTGTCGCGCAGCGCAGAGCGCAGCGCAACTGCACTGACACGTGTCGCGCAGCGTAGAGCGCAGCGCTGAGCGCAGCGCAACAGCGCTGACACATGTCGCACAGTGCAAAGCGCAGCGTAACTGCACTGACACGTGTCGCGCAGCGCAGAGCGCAAGTCAACTGAAGCGTTGCTTCTTTAAAATTTGAATTTTATTATTTTTTTCAAACAGAGCCTTGCTCTGATTGGGGGAAACAGAAGCGTTACTTCATTTCCCGCCTTGGGATTTGAACAAAGTTTTGCTCTGAAAGGGAGATTTTCTCCTTTATTATTATTATTATTATTTATTCTTTTCATTGTTATTATTTTATAAGGAGCGGATTTTGAGCCAAAATTTTGGCGGGAACAAATGCCCCCTACTACTTTGCCCACGTAAGTATGTACGTGGGTGAAGTAGCGCAAAGTTATGAGTAACCATGGAACCGAGGGCTTAGGAGACAAGTTTAGGGTCCTTGTAGCCTAAGACTTTTCAACTTTATGAGCCGTGAGGGTCTCACAAAGACTTTTCTCCCTACGGATCGAGAGGATCTCGTAGGTGTATTTTCTCCTTAGGGGTCGTGAGGACTCCTAAGTGTGTTTTCTCTTATAAGTCGTAAGGATCTTTATAAGATAATTTTCCCTCTTACGAGTCGAGAGGACCCATAAGCGGTTGTTTCCCTCCTTGTCGAGATTTGACTTTGGAGAGTGTGACCCGTGGATAGTTTGCAAGAGACCGTTTTGGATCGACTTGCAGGGCCCCAGTGCTTAGGAAATAGGTTTTTTAATCCCCGCTGCCTAAGGCTTTTCCTCACGAGTCGAGACGAATCGAGCATTTCTCGCAAAGACATTAATTTCCTCACGAGTCGAGACGAATCGAGCATTTCTCGCAAGAATGTCCTAACGTCACAGTTAACCTCTGCTCTTTACGAGAGAGGTCCGTTAGGGTCTGTGGTACTTAGGGTTTTGGCCGTCGTACCATCGCGTTGGCTGATATATTCCTCGATTGGAAATCTTGCTGCTCGAGTAGCCTTGCGATTGTCGTGTCTCTGATCCCTTCGGGAGCTGGACAAGACGTCTTCAAGTAATCTTCCAGGTAGTATTACCGTCGAAAAAGCAAGCGTAGGGATATTCCATGTAACCTTTTACTTGAGGTTAGGCTCATTTTGGAGAGCCCCGATGAGTCATAACCACTCCACGCTGGTGTGAGATGATCTCCGATAGTCTTTCAGGCTTTATATGACTTGCCGTCAAGACCCTGAAGCTAGGAATTTGGCCTTTACTTCGTTTGCTAGCATTGCGTCCTCTATATCGAGATGAATGTCGCGGTTGTCTCTAGGTTGTTGGTGAACCGTCGAGGTTTGGAACTAGGGACTTTGCCGTGGCTCCGCTGTTTGATGATGTTGTGTCTGCTGTGTCGAGATGAACGTCGAGGTGGTGACCATTCCGCACTGGTGTGAGATGATCTCCGGTTGTCTTTCAGGCTTTATATGACTTGCCGTTAAGACCTTGAAGCTAGGAATTTGGCATTTGCTTCATTTGCTGGCATTGCGTCCTCTATATCGAGACGAATGTCGTGGTTGTCTATAGGTTGTTGGTGAACCGTCGAGGTTTGGAACTAGGGACTTTGTCGTGGCTCCGCTATTTGATGATGTTGCGTCTGCTGTGTCGAGACGAACGTCGAGGTGGTGACCATTCCGCACTGGTGTGAGATGATCTCCGGTTGTCTTTCAGGCTTTATATGACTTGCCGTTAAGACTTTGAAGCTAGGAATTTGGCCTTCGCTTCGTTTGTTGGCATTGCGTCCTCTATATTGAGACGAATGTCGCGGCTGTCTCTAGGTTGCTGGTGAACCGTCGAGGTTTGGAACTAGGGACTTTGCCGTGGCTCTGCTGTTTGATTGTCGCGTCTGAATCTTGTTGGAGGAAAAACGCTGAGGTGACATCTCGTCTGCTGTATCAAGACGAACGTCGAGGTAATGACCACTCCGCACTGGTGCAAGATGATCTCCGATTGTCTTTCAGGCTTTATATGACTTGCCGTCAAGACCCTGAAGCTAGGAATTTGGCCTTTGCTTCGTTTCCTGGCATTGCGTCCTCTATATCGAGACGAATGTCGCGGTTGTCTCTAGGTTGCTGGTGAACCGTCAAGGTTTGGACTAGGGCCTTTGGCGTGGCTCCGCTATTTGATTGTCGCGTGTGAATCCTATTGGAGGAAAAACGCTAAGGTAACATCTCGTATGCTGTATCAAGACGAACGTCGAGGTGGTGACCACTCCGCACTGGTGCAAGATGATCTCCGATTGTCTTTCAGGCTTTATATGACTTGCCGTCAAGACCCTGAAGCTAGGAATTTGGCCTTTGCTTCGTTTGCTGGCATTGCGTCCTCTATATCGAGACGAATGTCGCGGTGGAGATGGGATTTTGCCATCGCTTCGCTTTGTTTCGACCGCGAGGTCTCTTGTTGGCGTTGTGTCTGGATCTTGCTGGTCTGCGAAGGAACGCCGTTGTTGACATCTCGCCTGCTGTATCGAGACGAATGTTGAGGTAAAGCTGGGATTTTGTCGTCGCTTTGCTTTGTTTCGACCGCGAGGTCTTTTGTTGGCGTTGTATCTGCATCTTGCTGGACTGCGAAGGAACGCCGTTGTTGACATCTCGTCTGCTGTATTGAGACGAATGTTGAGGTGAAGCTGGGATTTTGCCGTCGCTTCGCTTTGTTTCGACCGCGAGGTCTTTTGTTGGCGTTGTGTCTGCATCTTGCTGGACTGTGAAGGAACGCCGTTGTTGACATCTCGTCTGCTGTATCGAGACGAATGTTGAGGTGAAGCTGGGATTTTGCCGTCGCTTCTCTTTGTTTCGACCGCGAGGTCTTTTGTTGGCGTTGTGTTTGCATCTTGCTGGACTGCGAAGGAATGCCGTTGTTGACATCTCGTCTTCTGTATCGAGACGAATGTTGAGGTGAAGCTGGGATTTTGCTGTCGCTTCGCTTTGTTTCGACCGTGAGGTTTTTTGTTGGCGTTGTATCTGCATCTTGCTGGACTGCGAAGGAACGCCGTTGTTGACATCTCGTCTGCTGTATCGAGGCGAATGTTGAGGTGAAGCTGGGATTTTGCCGTCGCTTCGCTTTATTTCGACCGCAAGGTCTTTTGTTGGCGTTGTATCTGCATCTTGCTAGACTGCGAAGGAACGCCTTTGTTGATTCTTAGGCTTTAGATATTGCCGCCAAGATTTGGAACTAGGGACTATGCTGTGGCTCCGTTTCATTGCGACTCTGAGGTCGGTTGTTGACGTCATGTCTGCATCTAGTTGGAGTGAGGAGAAACGCCGTTAGCGATCTTTAAGTTGTCAATATCGACGTCGAGACCCTGAAGTTAGGGATCTTCTTTTTCTCCGTTTGTTGACATCGTGTCTGCAATATTACGACAAATATCGAGATTTTCTCTAGGTTGTCTATGAACCGTCGAGATTTGGCTTCGCTTTCTGGTGGAGCCTGTTGGGAAGGTATGGTTCCCTCTTTGTTTGTGCCCCTGGATTGTATACAGGGATTGATGTGATCTCACCTTTAGGGCAAAAAGTTTCATTCTTTCATCATTTTTTTTATTCTTTCCGCGATGCTCTATCATTTCAGCTTTTTATATCGCGAAAATCGCGATTGCCCAATCATTTCGGCTATTTTTCGCGGTGCCCAATCATTTCGGCTATTTATTTATTTTTACTCGCTGCTTTTTATTGCGAGTTGCCGAATCATTTCGGCTATTTTGCATGCATACATTTTTACTTGCTGATTTTTATTGCAAGATGCCCCATCATTTCGGCTATTTCGTATGCATGTATGGCTCGCTGATTTTTTTTTATCGCGAGTCTGGAACTTGGAATCTGACGCCAATCTCAGCATCAGCATCGCTACAACTGGAATATTGCCAGGAGCGAATCATCCTTTGCCATGAAAAGGCTTAGAATTTGATACCGGTTTAGGCATCAGCATCGCTATAACTGGGATATTGCCAGGAGCGAATCATCATTTGCCTCTGTCGATGTCGAACAAAGGTGGCTTAGTAAACAGGGTTAGGATCCTGTCGACTAAGGCTTTTGACTTCATGAGCCGTAAGGGTCTCACAAAGGTATTTCTCCCTAAGAGTCGTGAGGATCTCATAGGTGTGTTTTCTCCCTAGGAATCGTGAGGATTCCTAAGTGTATATTCCCCTGTAAGTCGTAAGGATCTTACAAAAGGGTTTTCTCCTTACAAGTCGAGAGGACTTATAAGGGTTGTTCACCATATGGACATATCCCTATTCACGGGTGGGACTTGGTTAGGGAAATGTTTATTCGCGCCCGTGGATTGTATACAAGGGTCAGTATTGAGCCACTTGTAGGGCAATATCGAAGGTCGTGGAAGTTGCTTAAGAACAGGTTCAGATCTCTGTAACTTAAGACTTTCAAATCTTATGAGCCGTGAGGGTCCCATAAGAGAGTTCTCCTTACGAGTCGTGAGGATCTTGCAAGTGTAATTCCTCCTTAGGAATCGTGAGGATCCCTAAGTGTGTTGCTTCCTTATGAGTCGTAAGGATCTCACGCGGGTGGTTTCTCCTTACAAGGTCGAGAGGACCTTGTAAGTGTCTTTTAACGAGGTTGCGCCCTTTCGGGTTTTCACAAACACTCGCCGGTCACCCTGCTGTTTTTACTCACGGAGCCCTTTTGGGTTTTCATCCGTGCCCATTTTGCTTATAGACATACCCTTTTTTTTATTCTTCTTATTCTTTTTTCTAACGAGGTCGCGCCCTTTCGGGTTTTCACGAACACTCACAGGTAGCCCTGCTGTTTTTACTCACAGAGCCCTTTCGGGTTTTCATCCGTGCCCATTTTGCTTATGGACATACCGTCTTTTATTATCTATTTTTAAAAGAAATTTTATTCTCTTTTTTTTATCTCGTCAGCCTGAGGATGCTGCGGTAGTAGTTTAAAGACGTTTCGGTCATCGGCTAGTTTTAGGACGTAGCGGTCCGTCATTAGTTTAAGGACGTTTCGGTCCGCCGTCGCCGTATTCGAGGCGAATCTCTAGTTTACTGACTTTTCGGTCAATGGAGCTTTCCCCATGAATTAGCATGATGCCCCCGGCGTATCCATCTTTCTCGGAGCGTGCGGTTGTGGCGGGCTCACCTTCCAGTTTTCGGAGATGACGAACTTGCTCTGTTGGTATTGGTCTTCAACCCAGTTTTTGAAGAAGTAGCAGTTTTCAATCGGATGGCCCAATACTTTGTGGTAAGGGCAGTAATTGGGATTATTGGTGTCGTTTGGCTGCAACGGGAATCTTGGATCTGGCAGATTGATGAGCCTGTTGCGCAGTGCCAGCTCGAACTGTCTTCTCGTTTTATTTTAAGGAAACGAGTAAGGACGTCCTAGCTTCTCCTGGAGGGATACGCGTGGACGCATATTGTTTTGACGGACAACCGGCTTCAAATGGCTTGGCTATTGTTGAGCATTGGCGACGACGATCGCTTTTCCTTTCCCCTTCTCATTTAGAGTCTGGTTTTGGAGGAGACGGTCCATGGCCCATCTGGTCCATTTGGGCTAATTTGTCGATCAAGTCCTGGAAGGTGGTCGGCCTGAAGAACATCATGAATTGCGAGATGGTCACTTGCGGATCAAGAGTACCCACGAACATGCCTACCATAGGTGCTTCTTCGATGCGTTGTTCGCATTTCGACCATAGGTTCCGCCATCGTGTTGCATATTGGACCCATGTTTCGCCTGGCCTTATCCTGGCATTGATCAGTGCTGTTATCGGGGTGCGTTCACTAGCACTCGCGAATCTTTGTGTAAACAGTAGCTCCATCTCCGCAAATGTTTTGACAGAGTCGTTAGGTAGCTCCGAATACCATTCAAAGGCTGTTTCTGCTAAGCTGCCGACGAATTGGTGAAGCAACAATTTGTCATCGCCTCCAGTATTGCCGCATAAGGCCCTGAATTGAGCGACATGCTGATGCGGATTCCCTGTCCCTTTATATACGTGGAACTTACGGATTGTATATCCCGACGGGTAACTAATTTGGTCATACCAGCTTGGATAGGGTCGTCCGGTTCTAACAATTTGCGCAGCCGCTTCATTCGCTTGATGAACTCGTATTTGCTGAGCTATATAGTCGTCCAGTGCGGCCTTGGAAATGGTTTCCTCCTTGGCTGCTGAAAAGGCCGGAGGAGGATCAGATGTTTCCCCTCCGTCGTTTCCGACAATGATTGGAGGGTCTTCAGCTGGAGGGTCCGGCTGTAACATCATTCCTACCATGTCTTGGAAGAGGAGTGCCATTGTTTTATGTTAGCCGCTTGTTCTACGGCTTCTTTGTCCTTCTTTTCGAGGACTCTACGTAAGAAGTCAGCATCGGTTTCTTGTTCGTGACGCTGCTCTGATGATACTTCCGAACTTTCTTTTGGTTCGGTAAGTGCATCCATCGCAGTCATCATTTCCTGAAGCTTCTGTTGCTGCTCTTAGGCTTTCGTCACGGATCGGGTGAGCGGTCGGTGACCCGTCGAAGCACGGCTTTCCTCCTTTCCAGAAGCCATATAAACAGTGTGCACCACCATGCCCCCAGACTTGGGGTGTTTGTGCTCAGCGCGTTTACGGTTCGCCATGTTCACAGGGGCTTTTTGCGGCATCCTTTTCTTTTGAGTGGTTGAAGTTAAGGGGGCCGTTGTTGTGGGCACCTAAGTGGCTGTTGCTTTTTGTGGCTTGACGGAGTGATCCTTCTTCTACCGAACCTTCATCTTTTTCTATCGGCGGAGATAGTCTTGATCAATCACCGACTCCTGGACCTGTCGCCAGATCTTGTAAATTTTAGAGGACAGCCATTAAGGGGGCTGCTCTAGCTTCTTCTCTGGAGTATTCTCCACAGGTGAAGGAATTCGCTTCAACACGGCAGTAGGAGAGTTTCTGCGCACCGTGTTCAGCAATTCAAAGCTGTTCCCGGTTGGAACAGCAGCATCGATCCCCACCGTTGGAGCTGGCGGAGTTATCCCAGAGGGGGAGTTGCCCCAGCCTTCCTTACTCGGCGCCGGTGGCGACGTCGAGCGTGTCGTGCGGATGGAGTTGTTTCAGCCGTAGGGGTGACTTCCTCATGCCCCCTGCTTTGGGGAGAGACCGTTATTGGTGCTAGCCCGTCGAAGACTGACACCCGTTGAGAAGCAATGTTTAATATGTCAAAGACAGACCTCTGGGCAGAGGAAGCGGCTTTGAGGACCTCGCCTGGAGCAGAAGTCGGAATGGCCATCCTTGTAAAAACTGACTTTTTGGAAGGAGAAGCCTTTCCAATGATTTCGTCCGCTTGTGCAGGGATGGCTATCCGCTTTGGGATGGCAACTTCGGGTATCACGGGCTTGTAGACGCTCTGGCCCAGTCTATTGAAAACTGAGGTATTGAAGTTGGGCGACCCGTTGAGAGGGGCCGCGGCGGTGGTAAGTCGATCAAAGACCGACTTCTTTGGGGCTTCTTGCAACGTCATTGGGGCATTAAAGCTCATCGGTGGGAGCATGGTCCCGAAGAATAATCCAGTGGTGGCTTGAGTTACCTGCTCTACTGGCATCTTGAAAAGGGAGGCCGCTTGGGGCCCATAAGTCACTCCTCCAGCAGGGACGGAGCGAGAGTTGCAGTTGCAGGTAGTGCAGTTTGAAGCCATTGATCTTCTGTTTTCTGCACGGTGCAAGACACCAAATCTTTGTACCTCAAATCCACAGACAACCACAGCAAACCGCGATTTTTTCGCGAACACGACACACGAAGTGTGGAGTGGAAAGAGGAAAAGGTCCCACCGGGCGTGCCAGAATCTGTGCCCCGCCGAATCACGCGGCGGAGACGCGATAGACATCTTGCCTGAAATTCGGGGCAGATGCTATTTGGTGCTATCCGTCCACCTCTCCGAAGATGCCAAGTTGATTTATGGCACCATGTATCGAAGTTTTAAACGGATGCGACCGATGTAGCAAACTTCGTCAGATTCTCCTTCGTTTGAGGGGTTTTTGATTGTGGGGACACACTTCCCTGCAGGCGCAAGCCCCTGCAGTTAATTACGTTACCGCATCGCGGTAACAACTTTCTCCTTCTCCAGATGGTCACTTCGTGTCGTGGGTGTTTGTTTTGTTTGTGGTTTCCCGTGGATCGTATACGGAGACTAATTTATGTTGTCGCCCGTAGGACGTGGATTAGTCCAAATCCGTATTTTCTTAGATTTGGGTTTGGGGTTTTGGTTTAAGGATACGTTAGCCATATTTGAGGCTAAGATCAACTTAAACGTTGTTAAGGATACGTTAGTCTAATTTGAGACTAAGATCAGCTTAACAGGATCATTTAGATCCGACAAAAGAGCATTTGGGCTTTATTGTTCTAGTTTAGGGACATAGTGGTCCATTGCCAGTTTAAGGACATGGTGGTCCATCTCCAGTTTAGGGACATAGTGGTTCATTTGTTTAAGGACGCTTGAGTCCGGGAGTTTAAGGACGCTTGAGTCCGGGAGTTTAAGGACGCTTGAGTCCATGAGTTGGTTTAAACGCTTGAGTCCGGAAGTTTAAGGACGCTTGAGTCCGGGAGTTTAAGGACGCTTGAGTCCATGAGTTGGTTTAAGGACGCTTGAGTCCATATTAATGTGTGGTTGTCGGGACTCGTCACCTCTCAGACGTCGTTGAAGCATTACAATGACAAATGTCAGAGGAGTTCGGAGATGTACCCTCGAACCGGGTGTAAATTGATTTAAGAGAGCAATCGTGCTCAGTCAATTTAATTTGAGGACTTACGGCCATGATTGGGTTAAGTCCAGTTGAAAATGTTCAATATTTTTTATTTGTCTGGCCCATTAGGCCTTTGATTGGGCCCTGCCCTTGTACTGCATTTTATTCTGGCCTGTTAGGATTTTTAAATTGGGCTCTGTTCCCTTTTTTTTATAATGCAGAGCATTTGTTTTGGTCCATTGGGCCTCTTAATTGGGCCCTGCCCTTTAATAATGCACTGCATTAATTAGTCTGACAGAGCGCCACGTGGCTTGTCCGGCGCTTTGCGCCAATTGAGGAGCGCAAGGCGCAAGTCCATGTGGAGGTGACACGTGTCACGCTCTGGTGAGCGCAAGTCTGCTAGCGCAGTGCGCTGCGACAGTGCGCTAGGTTGTTGCGCTGCTGACACGTGGCGCGCCCTGGTGACTTGCGCAAATTTAAGAGAGCAGTGCTCTGTTTTAGAAGCGCATAGCGCAGTCTGTTCTAGGGCTGACACGTGGCGCTCTCTGGTAGCTTGCGCCAACCCGAGAGCGCAACAGTGCAGTTTTTTCAAGTGCAGGGCACTGTTCAATATATTGATCAAATTTAGATCATAGAAAACAAGTTTTTCTTGTTTTCCGGAGAGGTTTTACCTCAAATATCAAGAACCAGTGGTTCATCAAAAGGCAATGCCATTATTATCATTATATTTTTTTATTGAAGATCTTTGATCTTGTTCTTAAATCAATGATCTTTTTAGAAGAAACTCTTCTTTTTATTCAAAGGATTTTACCTTTATTTTTTTGTGAGCTCTTCTCAAAATTTTCTAGAGAAGTTCTGAATATCTCCATCTGTTTATGTCCTTTAGACTTGGAGTCTAGGGGCCTTTTTATAGTGCCAATTGATTTGTTAAATCAGTTAGAAAGATCTTTCTCTGAGTGATTTAGGGATATTTCCCCACCGTTGGATCTTTGATCCAAGGGCTTCTGTTTTACAGAAGAGAATCTTATTGTTTTAATAAGATCAAAAAGATCTTTCTATAATTTTAATTCTGTTTTGGTGCTGGCACAGCTGGCGCAAGCGCACCTACGCTTCACACGTGTCGTGCAGCGCAGAGCGCAGCGCAACTACGCTTACACATGTCGCGCAGCGCAGAGCGCGGCGCAACTGCGCTGACACGTGTCGCGCAGCGCAGAGCGCAAGTCAACTGAAGCGTTGCTTCTTTAAAATTTGAATTTTATTATCTTTTTAAAACAGAGCCTTGCTCTGATTGGGGGAAACAGAAGCGTTACTTCATTTTCCGCCTTGGGATTTGAACAGTGGTTTGCTCTGAAAGGGAGATTTTCTCCTTTATTATTATTATTATTTATTTATTTAATTTTGTTTTCTTTTCATTGTTATTATTTTATAAGGAGCGGATTTTGAGCCAAAATTTTGGCGGGAACAGGGTTCCTCACCCACCTGAGAGATACTTCGGTTTCTCTATGACAGTGAGAGCGAGGATTGCATCATGAGATGATGACCCAACTTGTTTCGAGCTGGCCATCAGGAGTTGGACTCTGTAAGACTGGCTGGATGCTAATGCGATCTGAGATGGAATCCTTATACACCAACAAAGTATGGACTTTGGTTGCTTTATCTAAAGGGTTAAATCCCTATCAGGAGCAAGTATATCTTGAGAAGATTACTTGGTGTACATGGAAAAGTTGAGACTTTCAAAGCTATGCTTAAGTCCATCCAGATCCTACTTGCCACGGCTACATACCATGACTACGATATCTGGCGGTTGAGTGTCATGACTGCTTTTCTAAATGTTGATTTGGAAGAGAGCGTCTATAAGTACACAGCCAGAGGGCTTCGTAGACAGTGGGAGCAGCGGAAATGTGAGCAAGATGTTTTATGTGATAAAGCAGGCATCGCGGAGTTGGAACGTCTGTTTTGATGTGGTAGTCAAAGAGTTTGACTTCATCAAAATGGTAGATGAACCTTGTATATACAAAAAGGTAGTAGGGAGTATGGTGGTGATCCTCGTAGAGTACGTGGATGACATACTTTTGATAGGGAAGGAGTTTCCTATGCTACGCTCGGTCAATCTCCTCTTATCACAAAGATTCTCCATATAGGATCAAAGTGATACCTCCTGAATCCTGGGTTTTGAATCTATGAGATAGATCTAATTGGATGTTAGGATTCTCACTAGTTTTAGTGACATGGTATCAATCGATCCTGGGGAGAATCACTGGAAAGGTTCCAGGGTGATAAGGACGACTGAATGTCAGTCGCAGGCATTGTCTTTACCCTCAGTGGAGGGACGGTATGTTGGAAGAGTTCCAAGCTAGATACCGTGACTCGCTAGACGATTAAAGGCAAGATACATCGTTACCTAGGATGCTGCCAAAGAGGCAGTCTGGATATATAAGTTCATGAGATGAACTTCGTTCCTACCATTGTGTAACAATGGAATTGTGGCTTTTGCCAAGGAACCCGCCGTCCCATCAGAAATCCAGATATAATTCTTAGACAGTATCGCCTGATCATGGAGATGGTTGATCTCCAGGGAGATCGATGTTAGGAGAGTAGACACAGAGGACAACAGCGTGGATCCATTCACGAAGGCCTTTTTCCCAGTAGAGACTTTTATGGGATGGTTGAGTATGAGATACTTCAAACACAGCTGATTGTTGGGTATGTGATACCACAACAGATGGCCCAAGTGCAAGTGGGAGATTGTTAGTTATATGTATGCCCTAGAGGCCATTACTGTACATACGATGTATATTGTAGTGGATGCTAGGACATATATAGGGAGGACTTTCTTGCTCGACATGATAGTACGCTATCTGGTTGCTCTTTATCTTAACATGTACTCTGATTGTCTCTATGTTACATGTTGATAAAGCCCTTAGGATGAGTACTTGACTACCAGGACTATGATGTGGATCATACTAGTGATGACAGTGTAGTAGCCAAGTACATCCTTTAAATATTCCTAGTCGTGGGAGTACCAAGACAGGGCATCGATACTCCAGAGTAGACTAGCGTATGCGCTTCTTGACCCATATGATGGGCGATAGATAATCCCATATCCATTGGTGTTTGACATCAGAGAAGGTATAAGGGTGCTCAGTGGAGACTGGGTACACTGGACGGACTCGTCGAGAACTCCCAGATGGTATTATACCTCACGTCAGATGGCAGTTCTCCGGTGACACTGGTACAGAGTAGTCTGTTGACCCAAGATCGTCATAAAGTATTGTATGATTCCCATTGTGCTTTGATTTCCATCATACCACGTCCAAGAGGGCGTGCAAAAAGGTGGCTTTTGGGTACAGTCCCGAATCACATGGAGGTAATGAGCGATAGGAGGGGATTCGTCTCTCCCGGTATAGGCAGTTGATGCTGCGCTGTGTTCGATTGGCTATTGTTAGTGTATATGCCTTAGGGGCCATTATTGTATCATACTAGGTTGTATATTACTTAATGGAAGCTTGGGATATTCACAGTTGTATATAACAGTCTTGCTAAAAATGGTAGTATGCTACTTGGTTTGTGTCTACTTTAATATGTTTCATGTAACGTATCACTTATACATATTAGTAGAGCCCATAGGATCTTTGCTTGATTACCAGCGTTGTGATGGCAGTCACACTAGTGGGGGCTGGGTAGTCTGTAAGCAACATCCTATACAGGTCCCTGGTCGTTGGATTATCGAAATAGGGCATCGATATTCCGGAGTAGACTAAGTGTGTACGCTTCTCATCCCAGTTGGGGAGATGGTCTGTCCCACAGCCATCAGTATGTTGTACTGGAGATAGTATACAAGTGCTCGTTACCTTACGGGTACACCAGACAGGACTCACAGAGGAACTGATTGGTTGGTATTATACCCATCGTCAGTTAACAGTTCCCAGGTGACATGAGTACAGCATAGTCCGCAGACTTGACACTGCTACTTCGCCTCGAGTGTGTCCCACTGTTCTTAGATTCCTACCCTACCACGGCTCAAAGGAGTCATGCAAACATGTAGCAGTTGGGTGCAGTCCCGAGCACTTGGAAGCAGTGGCGGTTAGACGGGATTTGTCTCTCCCGATATTGGGAGATGATATCGCGCTGTGTCAGAGAGCCATTACGCAAAGTCCCTGGCCAGGGCAAGCGAGATTTACTGGTAGGTTCCAGTAGTTTTCTCAGGGTGTAATGGGCTACGCTCCGACACGACTTATACCGCTATTAGGGGACTGACGCTTGTCGCCCCCTAGGCTCGTTATGCGATAGTCTTGGATGAACAGACCGGACTATATGGAGATTGTCACATCAGGCTCAGTAGGAGTTCGGATGGTTTTCCTCATCGGCCTTCTTATCGACATCTACCTGGGGACCGTTACGTACAGCTAGTGCCGCTTGCGGTCTGTGGTTAAACTCACTACCAGCGTAGCGTCGAGTCTTTAGAGTCCCACATAGAGAGTTTCCCTGCTCCAGGCCAAATGATATAGAGGTCGTATGGTTTTACGACAACTGTTCGGACGCATACGTGTTTAAACGCACGTACGGCGTTCGGACAGTTTTTACTAGCCGGCTTTGGTTTAAGCCAGATTATAGTATCAGGTTATTGGATTTATAAAGTCTAAATTTTTTCCGTGTTTTCACGGATTGGAGGGGCGTTCTCGTAATTTTCCGGGAAGCTTCTAGAAGCATGATGACTTGGGAGTTAAGGTGGCATAAGCATTTATTGCTTAATGACTCATTTGTATGATTCATCCATGGAGTTAATGCTTCATTTATGAAGCTAATACCTCATGAGATGAATCACACAAGGTGAATGCATCAACCATGATGATTAATCATATATATTATTTGTTTGATAAATCGTTATGGTAGATATATTCTAATGAGTTCATTTTTCAATATGATTCTCATCACCACCTTCTCTCTCCTCAAGCTCTCTCATTCTTGAAACATAACCCTAACCTCTCATGTAATTGGATCAAGGGTTAGCTAGACTAATACATCCATAACCTCACTCTATATCACCTAGGTAGCTTAGATTAGCACTTTGAGCAACCTAGTTATCTCAAGTTAGAGATCAAGCTTGTAGTAGGAGCTCTCGGGTGGATCATCTTTGATTCGAGGAGGCCGTTGAGGTGCCGATGTTCCAAGGAGCCTACGAGGAGTGGAGGACCGCGATGAAGACCCGAAGGACAAGTAACGTGAGGTATAACTTCGAATCCGAGTAGTTAAACCTTTCGTTGTTTGCTAGAAACGGTTTAGATACGATTCTTGCGCTCAAGTCCGTGTTATGAAGGTTTGATAATCGCTTTTCATATATTCCGCCTTCCCGCAAGTTCGTGGGGTGCGTGACATAGACTTACAGTGGTATCAGAACCAACTAAACCATTACTAGCTTGTTAGCAACTGATTAGAACTTCGATCGTCAGAAATCGAGAAAACGAAACCCCGGAAATCCCAAGTTTCTGTTAATTTTAAAAGTGTCTGAAAAAATATTTGACATACCTTAAAATTCACAGCAGGGAAATATAAGAAAACTGGGAAAATACGAAGTTGTAACTCGGCTTGATGGTCGCGGATCCGCGGCAAGAATGTGCTTTTGGCCGCGGATCCGCGGCGGAGTCAACTCCGAGTTGACTCGGATTTGCTCGGTAATTCCTATTTTTTGGTGTTTTGTTTTCCAGTATGTTCTGTTTCTACCCAGGTTGCTTCTTTGCTGGTTTGCTTTTGGGGTAAACACGGAATATGGTAATCGATAGATGTTCTAAGATATTTTCTAATTGGGTTTTGATCTGTAATGTTTAATGTGTTCGTAAACCTCCCCTAACTGCTAGTATGTCGGTTGGCAGGGGTTGCAAATTTCTGTAATGTTTACTGTTTGTGTATATGGACTTGATTGGAATGTTGTGATGATTAGCCGGGGTTTTGAGATGGGTTTAATATTCATTCATTCAATGTAATTGTAATATGATGTAATATTCTTTTGCGGGGCACATCCAGGTTGCGGTTGTAGCCACCGTTGTATTATTTCATTTTACTGTTTTTTGCTCCTAAGATAGACCCAAGGCGGGGTACACAAACTACCGGGTACTTTGAAGTGTTTAGTGGCCTACTCACTTTGTTGAGGGAGACCGCTTCACTTCGGGTACTTGGCGGGTAGTTTGTCGTACCCATAGGGGTCTAGGGTGGGGTAATGGCTATTCATCACAACTGTGTAATCCGTCTTTTATTGCAGGCTCAAAGCAAATGCGGATTACTAGTATATCCAATAAAGTTCATCAGTGATCTGGAATGCTTATTATTGCGTCTGACGAATGTACAATATCTATATATGATAGCTATTAGACGTCACTTATGTTTTACACCCGCGCTAGCCCAGCCCCCGCTCTGTCGTTAGTTAAGTAACCTAACGGGTGATGACGGGACCCCGTGGCGAATGCGGATGGCATAAGAGGACGTGGTATTTTCGTTGTTTTCTGCAATGATAGGATAAACGATGGGACGCATTATTATAATGCAAAGAGAATAAACCAAAGTTCAATCGTTGGAACAAATTTAAAAGAAACCACTCGGTTATTTTAAAAAGATCAGATTTTTTAATTTCGGAGCTTTAACCACTCCTTTTAAAAAGTATCAGGTTCCTTCGATTATATCAAGTTCACTACGTTCACGGTTTCGCCAAAACCATTCGTAGCCCTCCGTCATTTCATTTGGGTATTCAGTAGTATTCAAACTATGTATTTTGGCCCTTAGTCAAGGCATAGTGTTTGGTAGCTGCTGGGGTATTCATTTGTTGCATAAATAGATGCGTTGGTTTGGGACAGTCGTATTACTTTTCTTGGCCCTTAGTCAAGTGTATATACGGGTGGGTTCAACTTAACCTGGATAATGACAGGTATAACTTGACATGTGACTTATGACATTTTTGCCCTTAGTCAAGGTCATAAGAGCATGGGGCAAAAATTTATATCGGGAATTTCTAAAGAAACTGAAATTTGCAGTAAGAGCATACCATTTTGGAGTTTGATGAATGTTAGTAGGATTCCTTCAACATTATCATACGATGATATTTTGGATCCCGATCCTACTGTGAGTATATACTACTTATCAGGAGATTCGTCACTTAACGATCAATGCTATAAACCAAGTAGGTGCCTAGAAAGGTGTCAGCGGGGCTACGCCCCCAGAGAAAAGAGGTTATTTAATTAAGGAACTTCGCGAAAGCGTTGGAAAACCTCCCTCGAAGTATCAACACTGACCTGGCTGAACGGTTAAGCAAGAATTGTACGGTGAGAATAGTCCTGGCTAATTCTTCTTTTATGGTTTAAGGAGGGATTCGAGAAAAAGTGGGAGGCATCCTGTTTAGATAAATTAAACCACTCTAAACTTGCAAGAGCATCATGCTAATAGTATTTTCTTCTCTCTCTTAAATTGCAGCGACCTTGTGACCACACATAGGTTACATCTAGATAACAAATTGACAGAATCTGACTTATATGACTGGCAAAGGTCTGTCCAGATATCCATTGCCTATGAAAAGCTGGACCACCCTATTACTACTCAAGATCCCGCCATCCCAGGTCCAATTTCTACTGTCGCGGATATGGATATCCGTCAGACAAGGGAAAAAGATAAATCGACAGCTAAGTGCCTCATGTTAGCTTCAGTTGATGGTGTATACCAGAAGCAGCACGAGAAGATGGACTTAGTTTCCATCTTTCTCCATAACAAAGATTTATATGGAGAGCAATCTCATATCACAAAATATGAGACCTCGAACGAATTAATTCAAGCGAGGTTAGCTGACGGGTCATCTGTAGGGGACAACGTCCTTACAATGACTAGCTATATTGATGAGCTCACGGACCTGAAGACCACGTCGGAGAACGGGTCAGATACTGACCTGATTCTACAGTCTCTACCTTCTACCCTGAAGGAAACCAGGGAAGTAGAAGGAAAGAGAAGGGCAAAAGTTTCGGGACAAGATATAGTAAAAGAGGGACGTTCCTATTGTTATGGGGTTGGGCATAGGCAGAAAGATTGCAGGGCTTTTGAAGCCAGTAGCCAGGATACGAAGCATGTTGTGGCTTCGACTTCGGGTGCGTTTGTAATAGAGAATTGTATGTCAGTTAACCCTACTTCCTGCGTATTGGATACCGGGTCAGGAACTCACATCTGTAATTCTTTATAGGCACTGAGAAACCGTAGGGTTATCAGGATAGGTGACATGACCCTCACGGTTGCTAACGGAATGAGCATGAATGCTGAATCCGTAGGGGAATATCATCTTGGACTGACAACTGGGCAGATATTGATTCTGCGTAATTGTTTTTATGTACCAGGTACGACTTGTAATATCATATCTGTATCCTTACTTTCTAAAGAAGGATATGATTTTACATTCGTAAGTGATGTAGTTCACATCCACCTAAATCAATTAAAAAACGGGATATACGTATTAAATCAAGCTTAGATTTTCAGTATCCAGAACACACTTAAAAGAAAGTCTCCGGAAATAAATCAGGCTTTCTTATGGCATTGTAGACTTGGTCACATCAATGAGAGAAGGTTGACTAAGTTACATAGAGAAGGATATTTGAATCCGTTCGAATATCAATCTTATGTTACTTGTGAATCTTGTCTCAAAGGAAAGATGACAAAAACTCCGTTTACTGGACATGGAGTAAGAGCAAGCGAGCTCTAAGGACTCGTACACAGTGATGTGTGCGGTCCAATGTCTACACATGCGCGATGTGGTTTTTCATACTTCATTACTTTTACGGATGATTTCTCTAGGTATGGATATGTCTTCTTAATGAAGCACAAATCCGAGGCCTTTGAGAAATTCCAAGAATACAAGAATGAAGTGGAAAAACAAACAGGCAAGAGTATAAAGACACTGAGATCTGATCGAGGTGGTGAATACTTAAGTGCCGAGTTCGTGGGTTACTTAAAAGAGACTGGAATTCTCTCTCAGCTTACTCCTCCATACACACCACAACACAACGGTGTATCAGAAAGGAGGAATCGAACCCTATTGGATATGGTTCGTTCCATGATGAGTAACGCTGAGTTACCGCGATCATTCTGGGGATATCCACTAGAATCAGCTGCATACCTTTTGAACCAAGTTCCCACCAAGACTGTGCCTACCACACCATATCAAATGTGGAGTGGAACCAAACCCTGTTTAAAACATTTTAAGACATGGGGATGTCCAGCTTTTGTAAAAAAGCAGCATGTGGACAAGCTCGAGGCACGATCAGTACAGTGTAAGTTTGTGGGATATCCGATGAATTGCAAAGGATATCATTTCTATTACACAGAGGAACAAAAGGTTTTTATTTCTCGTCATGCCCACTTTCTGGAACATCAGTTTTTAGAAAAAGGAACAAGTGGGAGCGTAGTAGAACTGGAAGAAATTCCAGAACCACAAGCTATTACTGAAAGCTTGGAAGAACCAGAAGGTTCAGGAGAACAGGACATCCCGACGCCACTCCGCAGGAGTAGTAGGCAATCTCATCCGCCCGAGAGATACTACGGTTTTCTCATAGACGGGGATAGAGAGGATTGCACTATTGACTATGATGAGCCTACTTGCTTCCAGCAAGCCATTCAGAGCGGTGACTCAGTAAAATGGCTGGATGCAATGCGGACCGAAATGGAGTCCATGTACACTAACAAAGTATGGACTTTGGACATTGCTCCAGATGGGGTAAAACCCGTAGGATGCAAATGGATCTTCAAAAAGAAGATTGGTGTAGATAGACAGGTTGAAACATACAAGGCTAGACTGGTTGCAAAGGGTTTCCGTCAAAGACCTGGTTTGGACTATGACGAAACCTTTTCTCCAGTAGCTATGCTTAAATCCATTCGGGTCCTTCTTGCTATTGCTGCCTTCCACGATTATGAGATCTGGCAGATAGACGTAAAGACGGCTTTTCTAAATGGAAATTTGGAAGAGAGCGTCTATATGGATCAACCAGAGGGATTCATTCAGAGTGGGAGCAGCGGTAAAGTATGCAAGTTGCTTAAGTCCATTTATGGACTAAAGCATGCATCACGGAGTTGGAACATCTGTTTTGATGATGCTGTCAAAGAATTTGACTTTATCAAAAATCCAGATGAACCTTGCATATACAGTAAGATTGTAGGGAGAGCTGTAGTATTTCTCGTCTTGTACGTGGATGACATTCTCCTAATAGGAAATGATATTCCTATGATACAGTCTGTCAAAAGATTCTTGTCACATAAATTCTCCATGAAAGACCTGGGTGATGCTACCTACATTCTGGGGATCCGAATCTATCGTGATAGATCAAAGAGGATGTTGGGACTTTCACAGTCCAGGTACATAGACACCATAGTGAAGAGATTCAGTATGGATGATTCTAAGCGCGGTAACCTACCGGCTTGTCACGGAATCACCCTCTCCAAAGAGATGTCTCCCAAGACTGATTTGGAAAGGGATCGCATGTCGATTATACTCTACGCTTCTGCGGTAGGCTCTATAATGTATGCAATGTTATGTACCAAACCAGATGTAGCATACGCATTGAACGTAGTAAGCCGGTATCAGGCAAACCCAGGGGAGAAACACTGGATAGCAGTAAAGAACATTCTTAAATACCTGAGAAGGACTAAGGAGATGTTCTTGGTGTATGGCGGAAAAGACCTCCAGATGGAGGCCTTTGCCGACTCCGGCTTCCAGAGTGACAAAGATGACTCCAAGTCCATGTCGGGTTATGTCTTTACCCTCAATGGAGGGGCGGTCTATTGGAAGAGTTCCAAACAGGAGACCATTGCCGACTCAACAATGGAAGCAGAGTATATAGCTGCTTGCGATGCCGCAAAAGAAGCTGTCTGGATGAAGAAGTTCCTCACAGAACTTCAGGTGGTTCCTACCAGTGTTGATCCAATACCTTTGTATTGTGACAACAACGGCGCTATAGCTTTAGCGAAGGAACCCAGGTCCCATCAGAAGTCCAGACACATCTTAAGGCGGTATCACCTGATCAGGGAGATCGTTGATCGCCGGGAGATCGAGGTGAAGAGAGTAGAGACGGAGAATAACATTGCAGATCCATTCATAAAGGCCATTCCTCAGACGAGGTTCGAGAGGCTGTTCGAGATGATAGGTCTACGATATGCCAGCTCCTGGCCCTAGTGCAAGTGGGAGATTGTTAGTGTATATGCCCTAGGGGCCATTATTGTATCATACTAGGTTGTATATTACTTAATGGAAGCTTGGGATATTCACAGTTGTATATAACAGTCTTGCTAAAAATGGTAGTATGCTACTTGGTTTGTGTCTACTTTAATATGTTTCTTGTAACGTATCACTTATACATATTAGTAGAGCCCATAGGATCTTTGCTTGATTACCAGCGTTGTGATGGTAGTCACACTAGTGGGGGCCGGGTAGTCTGTAAGCAACATCCTATACAGGTCCCTGGTCGTTAGATTATCGAAATAGGGCATCGATATTCTGGAGTAGACTAAGTGTGTACGCTTCTCATTCCAGTTGGGGAGATGGTCTTTCCCACAACCATCAGTATGTTGTACTGGAGATAGTATACAGGTGCTCGTTACGTTACGGGTACACCGGACAGGACTCACAGGGGAACTGATTGGTTGGTATTATACCCATCGTCAGTTAACAGTTCCCAGGTACATGAGTACAGCATAGTCCGCAGACTTGACACTGCTACTTCGCCTCGAGTGTGTCCCACTGTTCTTAGATTGCTACCCTACCACGGCTCAAAGGAGTCGTGCAAACAGGTAGCAGTTGGGTGCAGTCCCGATGTCACGACCCGAAAGTACGGAACGCGACTGGCACTTAGATTACGAGACGTCTAAAGGTGTACCGTAACCCAAGTCAGCCAAAGCCCAGAAGAATCTAAACCAAAATCAAAAGAGAGTGAAGGAAAACCTTTAATGAAAACGATCTTCAAATCAATTAAGTTGCAAAGAATCCCTTCTTAAAAACATCATAAATTTCTGAAAATTTCGGCAGAGTCTCCCCTGTATTTTCTATCCCCCAAAATGGGTACAACAAGATAATAAACCTGTAATCATAAAATGGCATCCCCAAGCGGGAGCTAGCTCTTCGCCTAAGGCGGATCATAACCACATGCAATATAATAACCATATCAAGAAAAGAGCATAAAAGATACGCAAAATATCAGAAAACACATCGCCGGCTCAAGTGAGCTCGACCCCAAAGAAACCACAAATATACAACCTCTCAGTCTCACCACTAGGTCACATATACAATATAATGTGGTAGATGGAGAATACTAGATACAATGATAAAGAAAAAGAAATAAAGTGTGCTCGCAACCCACCTACGGGCGATATCGCGAGTCTGAGCAAAAGGGACTGATGATAAGATAGCCGCTGCTACAAGACTGATGAGTCTGACCTGCAAGACACTGTGGCACAACGGGGGTGAGTTGCCAGCTCGTGAGTAAATATAACATCTAATAAGGCAATCGTAAGAATGCACGCAATGCACCACAACATGCATGTCCATATGTGATATAATATCTCTAGTATGCATGCACAGGTATGCAATGTCATTATTAAGTCTTTAAGTGTTTTAAATGCTAAGGGTATTGAATTCTTAACTTTAGAAAATGAATATCTGTATAATAGCTAAGTACCATCAAGAAATCATCTGAAAACCCGTGTCAAGCATCGACACCAAATAGGAATCATATCTGTCTCAATATCGGGCTCCGTCAGTCCGGATCGGCCCATATCATAAATCTCATGACAACGGTCGGTATCCTCCGGATATCCGCCGCGCCAGACATCACCGGTAGGTAGTCTTCCCCTGCCAGGCTCATTGTCTACAACTCGATCTTCTTGCCCCGGGGTACCATACCGGGCCCACCATGTACCCGAGACGGTTCATCCACTCCTCGAATCGGGTCTCGAAATCCAACAGAAAACATGAAAACTCATGGTGGACGACACATACATCACGAGAAAACCGCAACTTTGTTTTAAAAATGATAAATACAAGCTTTTGTTAAATTATTGCGGTTTTCCCCAAAATTCCAGAAATCACAGAAAAACTGAAATCCTCAAGAAAATCATAGTGTCCACATGTTAAATATGATAAATGTCTATGATATCAATGTATATGATGTGAATTTTGGATAGAATCTATGTAAATATGATGATAATGCGAGGTATAAGCAAGCTATGCAATTTCATATATCATGTATGAATGCAAGAGGCGATACTAAGATAAACAGGTTCTATAGTGCACGTGGCATGGCAATTACCAAAGGCGTGTGTGTCACATGAATAGTGCGCGTGCAGCAGATGCCAATGGTAACGGTGTTCGTGTCCTACGAAGTGTTATCGCATAAGTATAGATGAATGTCCATGCAATCTAATATACTGTTCGCTATAAGGCTATGCAGTGTACAAGAATGGATAAGGTAGCTAACAAAATAAATCTTGCAAAAAGTAGGGTAATCCTAACTAGGGGGGCGTCTCGCGCCATTCAGACGATTCCCCTATAGATGAATACATCTACTCACCTGAAATCCCCGCTAATCCGATCCGACCACCGCCTTGCCTTTACGTGCCGTGTCCGGCGTTTCCCCGACCGATCCTCACAAGTGGAACCCTAGCATGCTCAAGCCACCAAAGAAGCCTCCTTTCTTCTAGTTTTAATCCAATTTGGACTTGAGAAGGGATGGCTTAAGGTTTTGGGTTGAATTAGAGAAGAATTTAGTGAATTTCGGTGGATTTTTGATGATTTTTGAAGGAATTATGAAGCAAGAAGTGAGGGGAAAATGAGAACTGAAGCAAGGGAGCTCGGCCTGAGGTGGGGAGGGGTGAGTGTGAGGGAATTGTGTAGAAAATTCTACACAAAAAGCAACCTTTAAACTCATTTAATGCATATCACATCAAATTTTACATAAAAAACCCCATTTTCCATCATTTTTTTCATGAATTTCCAACCATAACACTAAAATCTTATAAAGTTATGATACAATTTTATTAACACTCTATTTTAGTTTATAAAGATCCCTAATTATGAAATTTATCTAATTAAATTTGTATTTATCACTAATTTAATGTATTTTAAAAAGCTTAAAATAATATAAAAAAATAATTAATTGCGAAATTTTTTTTATTTCACTAGAAAATTTTAAGTGACATTTTAGTGACAAAATTATAGTAATATCTTATCTAAATTTTGTATAATTAGGTCTACAATGAAAAATACCTATTTTGACTTTTTACGGAAAAAGCCGAAAAATTAGCCGATTACCGAAAAACTGCCTGAACGATTTTCGAAGGGTTACAATCTTCCCCCCTTAAAGAAATTTGGTCCACGAATTTAGAATTTAACTACGCGTACCTTCAAAAAGATGGGGATATCTCTTCCTCATCTCGACCTCGGTCTCCCAGGTGACCTCCTCGCTGTTCGGGCCACGCCAAAGGACCTTGACGGACGGTATGACCTTCGACCTCAATTTCTTTACCTGCCGATCCAAAATAACAACCGGCTGCTCGGTGAAAGAAAGATCACGCTCTAACTGGATCGTTTGGTGCTGAATCACCTGGGAAGGATCATGAAGGTACTTGCGGAGCATCGAGACATGGAATACGGGGCGAACATCGGGGAAGCTGGGCGGAAGAGCTAACCGATAAGCGACTGGACCAACACGCTCTAGGATCTCGAAAGGACGAACATATCTAGGACTCAGTTTCCCTTTCCGCCCAAATCTCATCACACCTTTCATCGGAGAGACCTTCAGGAAAACATGATCGCCAACAGCGAACTCGAGTCGGCGACGGCGCCTGTCAGCATAAGATTTCTGCCTGCTCTGTGCCGCTCTCATCCTGTCCTGAATCAGCTGTATCTTCTCGGTCGTCTCCTGTACGATCTAAGGCCCCAAAATACTGCTCTCCCTAAGCTCTGTCCAACATACAGGCGATCGACATCTCTTCCCATATAAAGCCTTGAAAGGTGCCATCTGAATCGTCTCCTGGAAGCTATTATTGTAGGAAAACTCGATCAAAGGCAAATGACGATCCCAGCTACCACCGAAATCTAAAACACAAGCTCTGAGCATTTCCTCAAGAGTCTGAATAGTACGCTCCGACTGACCGTCAGTCTGCGGATGAAAGGCTGTGCTAAAACTCAATCGAGTGCCCAAAGCTTCCTGTAGTTTCTGCCACAATCGGCTGGTAAACTGGGTGCCACGGTCGGACACGATGCAAGTCGGAACACCATGCAGTCGCACTATCTCATCAATATAAACCTGGGCGTACTGAGAAAATCCAAAAGTGGTCTTCACTGGCAGGAAGTGAGCTGCTTTCGTCAGTCGATCCACAATCACCCAAATAGAGTCGTACCCTCGACTGGTCTTGGGTAGACCCATAACGAAGTCCATGGAGACCTGCTCCCACTTCCACTCAGGGATGGGCAAAGGCTGTAACTCGCCGGCTGGCCTCTGGTGCTCGACCTTGACTTGCTGACAAGTCAGGCATCTCGACACAAAGTCTGTAATATCCTTCTTCATCCCGTCCCACCAGTAAACCTCTCTCAAATCACGGTACATTTTGGTGGAACCCGGATGCACACTGTATACTGATCTATGTGCCTCCTCGAGAATATCACGCCTCAGTCCCTCTGAATCTGGCACGCACAGTCGAGTCCCAAATCGAAGTATCTCCTGATCATCAATCATGAACTCGGAAATTATGCCCTGCCGAATCTGCTCAATAATCTCTAATGTACGGGCATCGCCGGACTGTGCCTCGTGGATACGGTCAAGTAACTGTGGGCTTGCTCTGAAATGGGCCAGCTGTCCCCCTGTAGGCGTAAACTCGAACTGCACTCAATCTTCCTCGGGTCCACACAAATACCATCTCTCGTCACCACATGACCCAAGAAATCGACACTGTCTAGCCAGAATGCGCACTTGGAGAATTTGGCGAACAGCTGATGCTCCTTCAAAGTCTGCAATGTGATACGTAAGTGCTGCTCATGTTCCTCCCGGCTCCGAGAATAAACCAAGATGTCGTCAATGAACACAATGATGAACTGATCGAGATACGGCCTGAATACGCGGTTCATCAAATCCATAAATGCTGCCGGGGCATTGGTGAGCCCGAACGATATCACCAAGAACTCATAATGACCATAACGAGTACGGAAAGCGGTCTTCGGAATATCCTCCTTCCGAACCCGCAACTGGTGATAACCTGACCGTAAATCAACCTTCGAGAAAAACCCTGCACCCTGGAGCTGATCAAATAAGTCATCAATGCGGGGTAGGGGATATCTGTTTCGCACAGTAACCCGGTTCAGCTGACGATAATCAATGCATAAACGCATACTTCCGTCCTTCTTCTTAACAAACAGGACGGGAGCACCCCAAGGTGACACACTCGGTCTGATAAGCCCTTTGTCCAGCAAGTCCTGTAACTGATCCTTTAGCTCTCTCAGCTCTGCCGGGGCCATCCGATAAGGCGGTATAGAGATAGGCCCCGTGCCGGGGATCAAGTCAATACAGAACTCAATCTCACGCTCTGGTGGCAGACCAGGCAGCTCGTCAGGGAATACATCAGGAAACTCTCTCACAACAGGGACCTGGTCCAACAGAACCTTTGTGGAGCTAGTATCACAAATATAGGCTAAGAATCCCTGACACCCTTTCCTTAAGAGCTGACCAGTGCGAAAAGAAGAAATCAAGCTGGGAAGGGTAGCACTACGATCTCCCTGAATAATAAGAACCGGCTCACCAGGAAAACTGAATCTGACTGCCTTTTCACGGCAGTCCACGGATTCATAACAGGTGGCTAGCCAGTCCATACCAAGAAGAACGTCAAAGTCAAGCATATCGAGGAGAATCAAATCAACTGAAGAATCTCTCTCCTCGATACAAACGGAACACGATCGGTACACAAAACGGGCAACAAAAGACTCGCCTACTGGGGTAATAACGACAAGCGGCCGATCTAACGGAGAAGACTCACTGCCCAACCTCGGTGCAAAATACGTGGAAACATAGGAATGTGTGGAGCCTGGATCAAATAATACCCGTGCATCAAAAGAACATACTGGCAGAGTACCTGTCACGACGGCATTGGATGCCTGTGCATCCTGAGGAGTCAACGCGAACACTCGGGCCTGTCCACCACTAATAGCTGGCTGTGCTCTGCCTCTACCTCGGCCTCTGCCTCTGTCGCCCCGTCCTCTCTGAACCGGACCGCCACGCCCACGGCCTCTAGAAGCATCTGGCTGGCGTGAAGCATCATCAGGAGTAGGAAGTAAAGCTCTCTGAGAAGGTGGTGAGGGTGGTAAAGTCACATGCGGAACTATCGCCGTGCCCTGACGCCCCATGGTACAATCTCTGACACGGTGGTACTGACTCCCACATCGAAAACATCCTGGAGACGACTGCTGGGTCTGTGGATATGAACCAAATAACTGACCTCGTCTCAATCCTCTGCCTCCACCATCTCCCGGAAATAATCTATCGCGGTGTCTGCCCATCTGCCGCTGAGCTGGCGTATCAGTACGGATCCTCTTCGGCCCAGAAACGACCGGAGTCTCAGAAATACGCTCCTCCAAAAGTAAGGCTGCATCCATCGCGGCTGCATATGTATCAAAGTGCTGGGTGCCGATGGAAAGGAATAGCTGTGTATCAAGCCCTCGTACAAACCTCTTTATTCTCTTCTCTTCTGTGTCTACTAGGTACGGAGCATATCGAGACAACTGGGTAAACTGTATATCATACTCCGACACTGTCATCCCAGGAGTCTTGCGCAAAGACTCAAAGCTACGGGCTCGAGCATCTCGGACACTCTCCGGAAGAAAACGGGCAAGAAATGCAGATGTAAACTCATCCCAGGTCATAGAAGGTAGACCTGCAGCTCGGCCTCTCTCTACTGAATCGTACCATGTCTGGGCAAGACCCTCCAGACGAAAACTCGCAAACTCCACCAATCTATCATCAGAACACCTCAACAAATGGCAAATCCGAGCCATCCTATCAAGAAATGCCTGTGGGTCCTCTGTCGCATCTGTACCGGTAAAAGCTGGAGGTCTCAATCTCATGAACTCCTGTAGTGAAACAGGGATAGTCTCCGTAGTAGCAGCAGGAGTGACCATCTGTGCAGCAGGTACGATCGTGGTCTGTGCGGTGGAAGGAACGTCCTCGGATCTCTGTGCCCGGCTGGACTCAACTAAAGATCCTATCATCTGCCGCAACTCTTGCATGCCGGCCTCTAATCTGGCAATACGGTCATGATAAGGTGGATCAGTATGACCCTGAGGGGTAGGCGTATCCTCCCGCTCGATCCTCGCCTCAGACGGGCCCGCTCGAATCTCATCCCTATCGGCAGCCCGCTGAGCTCTCATAGTCTTTGGCGGCATCGAAGATGGAATAAGAAACAGGGCAAATAAGGACATTGCAATTGAATCAAGGAATGCAAGGAATCAAGAAAGGAAATACAAGCAATTATGTCCTAAGGTCACATAGGCGGAGTACCGTATCGTAAGTATGCCGCGGATCATACCCACGCTACGCCACTCTGCTTAAGTCACCTACTCCATCTACCAAGGTCGTCCTACACTCAGAAAGGTAAAACCTACGCTCTGATACCAACTTTGTCACGACCCGAAAGTACGGAACGCGACTGGCACTTAGATTACGAGACGTCTAAAGGCGTACCGTAACCCAAGTCAGCCAAAGCCCAGAAGAATCTAAACCAAAATCAAAAGAGAGTGAAGGAAAACCTTTAATGAAAACGATCTTCAAATCAATTAAGTTGCAAAGAATCCCTTCTTAAAAACATCATAAATTTCTGAAAATTTCGGCAGAGTCTCCCCTGTATTTTCTATCCCCCAAAATGGGTACAACAAGATAATAAACCTGTAATCATAAAATGGCATCCCCAAGCGGGAGCTAGCTCTTCGCCCAAGGCGGATCACAACCACATGCAATATAATAACCATATCAAGAAAAGAGCATAAAAGAAACGCAAAATATCAGAAAACACATCGCCGGCTCAAGTGAGCTCGACCCCAAAGAAACCACAAATATACAACCTCTCAGTCTCACCACTAGGTCACATATACAATATAAAGTGGTAGATGGAGAATACTAGATACAATGATAAAGAAAAAGAAAAAAAGTGTGCTCGCAACCCACCTACGGGCGATGTCGCGAGTCTGAGCAAAAGGGACTGATGATAAGATAGCCGCTGCTACAAGACTGATGAGTCTGATCTGCAAGACGCTGTGGCACAACGGGGGTGAGTTGCCAGCTCGTGAGTAAATATAACATCTAATAAGGCAATCGTAAGAATGCACGCAATGCACCACAACATGCATGTCCATATGTGATATATATCTCTAGTATGCATGCACAGGTATGCAATGTCATTATTAAGTCTTTAAGTGTTTTAAATGCTAAGGGTATTGAATTATTAACTTTAGAAAATGAATATCTGTATAATAGCAAAGTACCATCAAGAAATCATCTGAAAACCCGTGTCAAGCATCGACACCAAATAGGAATCATATCTGTCTCAATATCGGGCTCCGTCAGTCCGGATCGGCCCATATCATAAATCTCACGACAGCGGTCGGTATCCTCCGGATATCTGCCGCGCCAGACATCACCGGTAGGTAGTCTTCCCCTGCCAGGCTCATCGTCTACAACTCGATCTTCTTGCCCCGGGGTACCATACCGGGCCCACCATGTACCCGAGACGGTTCATCCACTTCTCGAATCGGGTCTCGAAATCCAACAGAAAACATGAAAACTCATCGTGGACGACACATACATCACGAGAAAACCGCAACTTTGTTTTAAAAATGATAAATACAAGCTTTTGTTAAATTATTGCGGTTTTCCCCAAAATTCCAGAAATCACAGAAAAACTGAAATCCTCAAGAAAATCATAGTGTCCACATGTTAAATATGATAAATGTCTATGATATCAATGTATATGATGTGAATTTTGGATAGAATCTATGTAAATATGATGATAATGCGAGGTATAAGCAAGCTATGCAATTCCATATATCATGTATGAATGCAAGTGGCGATACTAAGTTAAACAGGTTCTATAGTGCACGTGGCATGGCAATTACCAAAGGCGTGTGTGTCACATGAATAGTGCGCGTGCAGCAGATGCCAATGGTAACGGTGTTCGTGTCCTACGAAGTGTTATCGCATAAGTATAGATGAATGTCCATGCAATCTAATATACTGTTCGCTATAAGGATATGCAGTGTACAAGAATGGATAAGTAGCTAACAAAATAAATCTTGCAAAAAGTAGGGTAATCCTAACTAGGGTGGCGCCTCGCGCCATTCAGACGATTCCCCTATAGATGAATACATCTACTCACCTGAAATCCCCGCTAATCCGATCCGACCACCGCCTTGCCTTTACGCGCCGTGTCCGGCGTTTCCCCGACCGATCCTCACAAGTGGAACCCTAGCATGCTCAAGCCACCAAAGAAGCCTCCTTTATTTTAGTTTTAATCCAATTTGGGCTTGAGAAGGGATGGCTTAAGGTTTTGGGTTGAATTAGAGAAGAATTTAGTGAATTTCGGTGGATTTTTGATGATTTTTGAAGGAATTATGAAGCAAGAAGTGAGGGGAAAAATGAGAACTGAAGCAAGGGAGCTCGGCCTGAGGTGGGGAGGGGTGAGTGTGAGGGAATTGTGTAGAAAATTCTACACAAAAAGCAACCTTTAAACTCATTTAATGCATATCACATCAAATTTTACATAAAAAACACCATTTTCCATCATTTTTTTCATGAATTTCCAACCATAACACTAAAATCTTATAAAGTTATGATACAATTTTATTAACACTCTATTTTAGTTTATAAAGATCCCTAATTATGAAATTTACCTAATTAAATTTGTATTTATCACTAATTTAATGTATTTTAAAAAGCTTAAAATAATATAAAAAAATAATTAATTGCGAAATTTTTTTTATTTCACTAGAAAATTTTAAGTGACATTTTAGTGACAAAATTATAGTAATATCTTATCTAAATTTTGTATAATTAGGTCTACAATGAAAAATACCTATTTTGACTTTTTTACGGAAAAAGCCGAAAAATTAGCCGATTACCGAAAAACCGCCTGAACGATTTTTGATGGGTTACACCCGAGCACTTGGAGGCAGTGGCGGTTAGACGGGATTCGTCTCTCCCGATATTAAGAGATGATATCGCGCTGTGTCAGAGAGCCATAACGCAAAGTCCCTGGCCAGGGCAAACGAAATTTACTGGTAGGTTCCAATAGTTTTCTCAGGGTGTAATGGGCTACGCTCCGACACGACTTATACCGCTATTAGGGGACTGACGCTTGCCGCCCCTAGGCTCATTATGCGATAGTCTTAGACGAACAGAACGGACTGTACGGAGATTGTCACATCAGGCTCTGTAGGAGTTCGGATGGTTTTCCTCATCGGCCTTCTTATCGACATCTACTTGGGGACCGTTACGTACAGCTAGTGCCGCTTGCGGTCTGTGGTTAAACCCACTGCCAGCGTAGTGTCGAGTCTTTAGATTCCCACACAGAGAATTTCCCTGCTCCAGGCGAAACGATATAGAGATCGTATGGTTTTACGACAACTGTTCGGACGCATACGTGTTTAAACGCACGTACGGCATTCGGACAACTTTTACTAGCCGGCTTTGGTTTAAGCCAGATTCTAGTATCAGGTTATTGGATTTATACAGTCTAAAGTTTTTCCGTGTTTTCACGGATTGGAGGGGCATTCTCGTAATTTTCCGGGAAGCTTCTAGAAGCATGGTGACTTGGGGGTTAAGGTGGCATAAGCATTTATTGCTTAATGACTCATTTGTATGATTCATCCATGGAGTTAAAGCTTCATTTATGAAGCTAATGACTTATGAGATGAATCACACAAGATGAATGCATCAACCATGATGATTAATCATATATATTATTTATTTGATAAATTGTTATGGTTGATATATTCTAATGAGTTCATTTTTCAATATGATTCTCATCACCACCTTCTCTCTCCTCAAGCTCTCTTATTCTTGAAACCCTAATCCTAACCTCTCATGTGTTGAGATCAAGGGTTAGCTAGACTAATACATCTATAACCTCACTCTATATCCTCTAGGTAGCTTAGATTAGCACTTTGAGCAACCTAGTTATCTCAAGTTAGAGATCAAGCTTGTAGTAGGAGCTCTCGGGTGGATCATCTTTGATTCGAGGAGGTCGTTGAGGTGCCGATGTTCCAAAGAGCCTATGAGGAGTGGAGGACCGCGATGAAGACCCGAAGGACAAGTAACGTGAGGTATAACTTCGAATCCGTGTAGTTAAACCTTTCGTTGTTTTCTAGAATCGGTTTAGATACGATTCTTGCGCTCAAGTCCGTGTTACGAAGCTTTGATAATCGTTTTTCATATATTCCGCCTCCCCGCAAGTTCGTGGGGTGCGTGACATAGACTTACAGCTATAACTGGAAATCCCTGGCCAGGGTTGCTGAGATTTACTGGTAAGTGTTATCAGTAGTTTCTCGAACTGTTATAGACCTCATATCGACACGACTTATCAAGCTACTGGGGTCTGACGTATACCACCCCTAGGCGAGATATGCGACATATCAGACGACGAGACCGGACTGTACGGGAGTGTTACTGATTGGATTCACAGGAGAATGTATAGGCTTGCTTGTTGATCTTCTGAGCGCTCAATACTTGGGGGGCTGTTACGTTTAGCTGACCGCTTGCAGCTTGTGGGTGTTTGATATGATCATCACCTACTGCCGGCGTATTGACGATTCTTTAGAGTCCTACACAGAGGTTTCTTGGCTCAGGCAAAACGGAGTAGGAGCACATATGTGATATGTGCGGGACTGAGAACAATACGTGTATGTGATACCGTATTAGATTCTCACGATATGAGATATCGGCCGGGTATATGAGATATAGCAGGGTCATCGGATCAAGTGTTGATTCGATGAACTGATTCAGATTATATGAGTCGGTTATTTGTGAAATAGCTGGATTATCGGATCAAGTGTTGATTCGATAATTTAATGTCTAATTATATATTTGATATATTAAATTACATTAACTGATATAAGCTCACTAAAAGATTCTTTTTCTTACTCGGATAATACATTGATATATATGCGATATATGTTAATTGTATTATTTTATTTTCTTACAATAAATATTATATATATGATATATAATAATGTAACATGATGTGGTTATTAATGCAACATGATTAGTGAATATTAAACATGGTTAGGGTTTGATTTGGGTTATGCTTTTCTAGAAGTTTCTAGAAGGTTTTGTTTTGTTTTGTGCAAAGATATTTGTGTTGATATTTTAAGTGACTCATTCTTTAACCCAACCAAAACCCTAGCCCTAGTTAAATCTCAACAAAGGTTACATTGACCATGGTTGCATTTCTAACCTCATACTTGACTTTCATTATTCATCACAAAAGGATTCATGATTATTTCATCTTCTTCTTCCTTGAGTTCTTTCATGAAAAGCTTTCTAGCTTTTTATGAAGTGATGATTTTGAGTGAGTTAAAGAAAACAAAAGAGAGCTAAAATCCTACTTCATCATCCTCATCTATCCTTGCCATTTAGATGAGGGTGTTCACTTCATTTAGTGAGTGAGAGCTTGTGTTAATGAAACTTCAAGGTAGATCATCTTTGTTATCGAAGATCGGAAGCAAGCTTGCATCTTTCTCTTCGTGGAGCCTCTCGAGAGTCCGGAACTTGATGATCGCGGCGAAGGGACCATAACACGGAGCTTTAGAAGTGAAGGACAGGATCTACAAAGGTTGTAATCCCTCTCACTTAGTGTTAAAGTGTTTAACATGCTTTGTTTCGCCTAATCTCTAGTTTAAAGATCTTGTTAAGGGTTGTTCGGCACGGCTAAATTTTTAATCGGGCATGGTTGATGCCTTATAGACCCTTGTTAGAGTGCCTAGTAACCCTACACCACATTCAAGCCAGATTGGATTTGAGATGTGGTGGCCCCGTCCTTACTCTTGCTGCGCGTGCCCAGCGTGTAGACAGTGTGGACCACATATCCAGCCATTTCCTCATCTTCGGTGGAGTAACCCTGTTCTTCGAACCTCATGAGGTTCAGCCTAGCAGGAGCCCTAGCCCTTTGGTTGGCTCTATATCTGAGCCTTTTCTGCCTTAGCTTCTCAATTTTAAGGGCTTGGCGGGCATCTGTTTCCTGGGAAGCCACCGTGAGTCGATTAGCGGGGAGCTTAGAGAAGATACCCGATCGAGCAGTTGTTAGGGGGACCGCCGGAGCTTGCTCGAGACGCCTTGTGTAGGGTTACTAGGCATGCTCACAACATTCTACGAGGCATCAACCATGCCCGATTAAAAAATTAACCATGCCGAACAACCCAAAGCCGGATCTTTAAACTAGAGTTTAGGCGAAAACAAGCATGTTAAACACTTTAACACTAAGTGAGAGGGATTACAACCCTTGTAGATCCGGTCCTTCACTTCTAAAGCTCCGTGTTGAAGTCCCTTCGCTGCGATCATCGTGTTCCGGACTCTCGAGAGGTTCCACGAAGAGAAAGATGCAGTCTTGCTTCCGATCTTCGATACAAAGATGATCTACCTTGAAGTTTCGTTAACACAAGCTAACACTCATAATATGAAGTGAACACCCTCATCTAAATGGCAAGGATAGATAAGGATGATGAAGTAGGATTTTTGCTCTCTTTTGTTTTCTTATTCTCACTTATTTTTCATCATAAAATCAAAGCAAGAAAGCTTTGCAAAAGAGGAAGAAGAAGAAGAATAGTGATCCAATCCTTTTGTGATGAATAATGAAAATGTGATAATGATTAATCTTGCAACCATGGTCAAAGATGACTCATGTAGAGATTTAACTAGGGCTAGGGTTTGGGTTGGGTTAAGAATGAGTCACACATAAATATCAAGCATAATATCTCATTCAAGACAAAAGAAAAGCTTCTAGAATCTACTAGAAGTCTTAACCCTAATCCAAACCCTAATCATGTTTAAACTCCACAAAACATGTTGCATTAATAACCATATCATGTTACAATATTATATATCACATATATAATATTTATCATAACAAAATAAAATAATACAATTAACATATATCGCATATATATCAATGTATTACCCGAGTGAGAAAAAGAATCTTTTAGTGAGCTGATATTAGTTAATGTAATTTAATATATCATATATATTATTATACATTAAATTATCGAATCAACACTTGATCCGACAATCCGGCTATATCGCATATAACCGACTAATATCTCATTTACCGATTCTTCGAATCAACACTTGATCCGATGACCCGGCTGATATCAAATATCGCGAGAATAGAATACGGTATCACATATCGCATTATCCTCGGTTCCGCACATATCACATATGTGCTCCTACTTCGTTTTGCCTGAGTCAAGAAACCTCTGTGTAGGACTCTAAAGATTCGTCAATACGCCGGCAGTAGGTGATGATCATATCAAACACCCACAAGCTGCAAGCGGTCAGCTAAACGTAATAGCTACCCAGGTATTGAGCGCTCAGAAGTGTTGGAGATAGTGCCCTCAGAGTCAATTATTGGATCGCAGGTACGTGATTGCAATGATTGCGGAGGACCTATACCGGTAGGACAGTCTTACTCGAGATGATAGTATGCTATCTGGTTTGCCTTTATCAGTCGTGTACATGTTCAGGTGACTGATTACATGTTACACTTTGATAGAGCCCTTAGGATCTTGCTTTACTACCAACTGTATGATGGCGATCATATACGTGAGAGTTGGGTGGTTTATATGCATATCCTTAATTGTGGTCCCTAGTCGTGGGAGTTTCGAGACAGGGCATCGATACTCCGGAGTAGACTAGTGTGTACAGTCGAGACCACGACGAGGGGCGGTGGCCGGTCTCACAAGCCACTGGTGTCAGTTGGATCACCTAAGATGTATACAGGTGCTCATTGGGTTATGAGTACACCGGACAGGACTCGCCGGGAATCTGCTAGTTGGTATTATACATATCGTCAGATAGCAGTTCCCTGGTGACATGTGTACAGGTTAGTTCATCGACCTGAGGTCGTCATTTGTCTCGTGAGAGTTCCCACTGTGCTTTGATTTCTACCCTACCACGGCTCAAAGGAGTCGTGCAAACAGGTAGTTTTTGGGTACAGTCCCGAGCCATATGGAGGCACATGAGCGGATCGGCAGGGGATTCGTCTCTCCCGGTATTAGGGGCGAGGTCGTGCTGTGTCTAGGAGAGCCATTACACAAAGCCCATGGCCATGGCAGGAGATTTACTGGTAGGTACTCCAGTAGTATCTCAGGGTGTTATTGGGCTACACTCCGACACGACTTATACTGCTATTGGGGGTCTGACCTTACTAGCCCCTTAGGCAGATATGCGATACTCATAGACGAACGGACCGGACTGTATATACATTGTCACTGTTAGGCTCAGTAGGGTTTCCGGATGAGTTCGCTCATCGGCCTCCCTTGAGGTCAGTCCATGGGCAGCCGTTATGCATAGCTAGTGCCGCTGACGGTTTGTAGTTAAACCCACTGCCAGGGTACTGACGAGTCATTAGAGTCCCCCACAGACAGTTTCCCAAGTTCGGGCGAAACGTTGTAGAGGCCGTATGGTTTTATGGCAGGGTTCGGAAAATGCACGTGCGTTTACGCACGTGTTATTTTTCGGGCAGATGATACTTGTCGGCTTTGGTTTAAGCCAGATCCGAGTATTGTATTGAGTAGATATAATATCATTGTCTCAGTTGCATTTGTATTCGGTTGTAATACAAATGCGGGTATATTTATATAGTTACGGGGTTATCCTGAAAGTCGTTTCAGGATCACTTTTGGAAGTTGCCAGTTTCCAGTTTTCTATCAGCCGTCTTTTAACATTCGGTTAAAGACGGATTTATCTTTTCTTGGATGAGGGTGAGTCATGCTTCTAGATGGTTCTAGAGAGGGTGACTTGGCTTGGTGAGTCATTAGTGCATTAATGGGGTCATTAATGTCTTGATGAGGTGTATTATGACTCATGCTTTGACATTAATGATTCTTGTTTATCCTTAGGATATTTGTTCTTGATATTTTTGTGAGAAGCTTTTTATGGTCACCCTCTTCTCTCCTACACTCACCCCCTCTCCATATATATGGTCGGCCCCTCCTCTCTCTCACACACTTGAGTTTTCATTTTGGTAAAAAGATTATGATAGATTTTGGGGTGTATAGAATTTCACAGCTCATTTCATTCCATCACCCGATTCGAGTGGCAACTTCATTAACCGATCGTCCACGGACTTGGACGAAGTGAGACAAAGTCATATAATCATTCTCTACATCATTCTTGGTCGTCTCTTTTAGCAAACTTGACGACCGAGTTGCCACGAGTCAGAGGCGGGAGCCCGTTTAAAGAATCATTGACGTGGTGCCACCTGGGCGAACAGATCGGAGATCGACGAGATCGGAGCAGCCGCAACGGAGCGTGGGATGATGGTTAAAGAACGAAGGACTCGGATCGTTCGGTATAACCTTTCTACACTCTTTACAGTTTGTTAGTTTAGCAATAATGGCAGATCCGGGTGAAAGTATACGATAGCGCCAGTTAAAAAGTTTTTGTTCTGTATTTGGCGTCTGTAGACGGCCGGGGCGCTACCGTAGACTTACAAGAAGATCAACAAGCAAGCCTGTACATTCTCCTGTGAATCCAATCAGTAACACTCCCGTACAGTCCGGTCTCGTCGTCTGATATGTCGCATATCTCGCCTAGGGGTGGTAAACGTCAGACCCCAGTAGCTCGATAAGTCGTGTCGATATGAGGTCTATAACAGTTCGAGAAAATACTGATAACACTTACCAGTAAATCTCAGCAACCCTGGCCAAGGGTTTCTGGTTATAGCCAATCGAACACAGCGCAACATCAACTCCCTATACCGAGAGAGACGAATCCCCTCCAATCGCTCATTGCCTCCATGTGATTCGGGACTGTACCCAAAAGCCACCTTTTTGCACGCCCTCTTGGACGTGTTATGATGGAAATCAAAGCACATTGGGAATCACACAAGACTCTATGACGATCTCGGGTCAACAGACTACTCTGTACCAGTGTCACCGGAGAACTGCCATCTGACGTGAGGTATAATACCATCTGGGAGTTCTCGGCGAGTCCGTCCAGTGTACCCAGTCTCCACTGAGCATCCGTACACCATCCTTAATGTCAAACACCGATGGATATGGGATCATCCATCGCCCATCATATGGGTCAAGATGCGTATACGCTAGTCTACTCTGGTGTATCGATGCCCTGTCTCGATACACCCTCGACTAGGAACAGTTATAGGATGTACTCGTCGACTACCGTGGCCCCACTAGTATGATCTCATCATAGTCCCAGTATTCGAGTACATATCCTAAGGGCTTTATCAACTTGTATAATAGAGACAATCATAGTACATGTTAAGATAAAGTACAACCAGATAGCATACTATCATGTCGAGCAAGAAAGTCCTCCCTATATATGTCCAAGCATCCATTACAATATACATCGTATGTACAGTAATGGCCTCTACGGCATACATATTACTAACAATCTCCCACTTGCACTAGGGCCATCTTTTGTGGTATCACATACCCAACAATTAGCTGCGGTTGAAGTATCTCATACTCAACCATCCCATAAAAGTCTCTACTGGGAAAAAGGCCTTTGTGAGTGGATCCACACTGTTGTCCTCTGTGTCTACTCTCCTAACCTCGATCTCCCTGGAGATAAACCATCTCCATGATCAGGTGATACTGCCTGAGAATTATATCTGGATTTCTTATGGGACGGTAGTTCCTTGGCATAAGCCACAACTCCATTGTCACACAATGGTAGGAATGAAGTTCATCTCATTAACTTATATATATCCAGACTGCCTCTTTGGTAGCATCCTTGGTAACGATGTATCTTGCCTTTATCGTCTAGTATGTCACGGTATCTATCTTGGAACTCTTCCAACATACCGTCCCTCTACTGAGGATAAAGACAATGCCTGCGACTGACATTCAGTCGTCCTTATCACTCTGGAACCTTTCCAGTGATTCTCCCCAGGATCGATTGATACCATCTCACTACAACTAGTGAGTATCCTAACATCCAATTAAATCTATCTCATAGATCCAAAACCCAGGATTTAGGAGGTATCATTTTGATCCTATATGGAGAATCCTTGTGATAAGCGGAGATTGACCGATCGTAGCATAGGAAACTCCTTCCCTATCAAGAGTATGTCATCCGCGTACCCTACGAAGATCACCACCATACTCTCTACTACCTTTTTGTATATACAAGGTTCATCTACCATTTTGATGAAGTCAAACTCTTTGACTACTACATCAAAACAGACGTTCCAACTCCGCGATGCCTGCTTTATCACATAAAACATCTTGCACACGTTTCCGCTGCTCCCACTGTCTACGAAGCCCTCTGGCTGTGTACTTATAGACGCTCTCTTCTAAAACATCATTTAGAAAAGCAGTCATGACACTCAACCACCAGATATCGTAGTCATGGTATATAGCCGTGGCAAGTAGGATCTGGATGGACTTAAGCATAGCTTTGGAAGTCTCAACTTTTCCATGTACACCAAGTAATCTTCTCAAGATATACTTGCTCCTGATGGAGATTTAACCCTTCAGATAAAGCAACCAAAGTCCATACTTTGTTGGTGTATAAGGATTCCATCTCAGATCAATAAGCATCCAGCCATTCTTACAGAGTCTCACTCCTGATGGCCAGCTCGAAAACTAGTTGGGTCATCATCTCATGATGCAATCCTCGCTCCCACTCTCATAGGGAAACCGAAGTATCTCTCAGGTGGGTGAGGAACCCTACTAGATCGGCGGAGAGGCTCAGGTTCGTTGGAAACTATTGAATCCTTTGGTTCTACCAAATCATCAGCTGCAGTTTGTATAGCTGGAACCTTTCCAGTTCTACATAACAGACATTGCCTCGAGATTGTCCGAATTTTTCTTTTAGACATAGACCGGACAACCCCAAATCTTAACAAACTTAAGATATGATCTCTTCCATTTCCATATCACATATGAAGTGGTAGGCAACTGATTTGATTGGAACTCTATTCAATAGGTATGTAGCTTCATAAGTGCATAACTCCCAAAAGGAAATAGGAAACTCAGTAGTACTCATCATGGAGCACACCATATCACATAGGGTGCTATTGCTCCGCCCCGATACACCGACGTGTTGTGGTGTATACGGAGGAGTAATGCTGAGAGAGAATCTCATTCTCCTTTAGAATAGTCCAGGAATCCCGTGCTCAAGTATTCTCCTCCTTGATCACATCAAAGGACATAATACTTATACCCGTATTTGGTTCTCTACTTCTAACATACATTCTGTGAATATCTCAAAAGGTTCGGACTTGTGTTTCAACAGGAACATATGTCTGAATCTTGAGAGATCATCAGAGAATGTAATGAAGTACAAAGAACCGGTCTTGGCATTTATAGACAGGAGACTTTCATACGTCAGCATGTATCAATCCCAAGAGTTCACTAACTCTTTCTCTGTTTCCAATAAACAGAGCTATGGCCATCTTATCTTTGTGACATGACCGGCAAGTTTCACAAGATGTAAATTCAAACAAATTTAAATGTGCATCTTAATGTAACTTCATCTAGTCGGGTCGCATTGATATGACCTAGTCTACAATGCCTCAAGAAGGATCCGTTCATTTCTGAACTCTTCCTCTTGTGTGTGTTCTGTATACTAAGAACTGTAGTTCGATTTAGAACGTCAATGCTTTTAGATAACGTGCCTGAACCGATCAACTCTTGATATAGGAAATGTTCAAAACATTATCCAACAATACAAAATTATATCCTTTCTTTACTAATAAAGAGACTGATATGATGTTGTATATCAGGTTCGGTATCTAATAACATTCGTTCAGAATCAATGTATTCTGGTAATACAGGGTGATAGTGACCAACAGACTTGGCTGCAACACCTGCACCGTTTTCTGTCTCATGAAACTTATCACCCGTTCTCAGTTCTCTACCTTTCTGTAGCCCATGTAACAGATTACATATGCGAGATCCTGATCCGGTATCTCATACCCAGGACGTAAAGGATACTGAGAAACAGTTCTCTGTAATGAACACACCCGAAGAAGATGCATCAGCATGCACTTTCTTCGTTTGGGCGGCACGGGAAATCTGGTATTCCCCAATTTCCTGCTCTGTCTTATAACAATTATAAGTTGGAGCGGGACCAATGTTCCCCAGCTCAGTATAACAAGCGGGTTCAGTCAATACATCCATATTATTATCTTGATTAAGGCGTGATATGGTCGCTACCTGGAGAGAGAGAGAAGAAAACACTCAGCGTATGCTCTTGCAAGATTAGATTGGTTATCTAATATATCTAATCAGGATGTCTCCCACTGTTTTAATCAAATCTTCCTTCAAACCCTAAAAGGAAAGACTAGCGGGGATTAATTACACGCTACAAGTTCGCCAATCTTTCAGCCAGGCCAGTGTCGGTACTTTGAGGGAGCTCCCCCGTGCTTTCGCACGAACCTAATTAAAGTAAACCTCGTTTTCCCAGAGGCGTAACCCCGTTAACACCTTTCTAGACACCTACTTGATCGGCTAATTGTAATGTGTAAAACTCTCCCAGGATTAACTCTTACTCGCAGCGGGTATCGGGATCCAACTATCTCATAGAAGGTATACAATCTCATTGCAAATTTCAACACTTGAAATTCCCAATAATATTTTACGCCTAGCCTCCTATGACCTTGACAAAGGCCAACAAACCATAGGCTGCTAGTCAAGTTCAACCCGTCATTTCCTGATTGAATTAAACCCACCCGCACGGCCCTTGACAAAGGCTAACAAGGTCGCACGACTACCCTAATCCAATCTGCATCATATGCATAAGCAGATAAGTACTATTCAGCTACCGCACACTACGCCTTGACAAAGGCCAACAAACGCAGCACGAATACTAAACAGTCCTTATCTGAAATGATGGAGGGCTACGATAGCTTTTTAAGAAAACCCTTTGCGTAATGAACTTGATATCGTTGTAGAATCGAGTGATTTTAAATGGAGTGTTTTTTAGGCTTTTCTAGTTTTGCTAAAGGGGTAACTCCCGGTGAAGGTATCGTCGGCCCTTTCCTCATCGAATAAGGTGCAGGATATTCCACAAATATCACTATGTAAAGCAAGAACTATAGAAGCAATCAAAAGACAAACTGAATTTGTAGCATCTGCTAGTTTCACTAAAGAGGTCACTCCCGGTGAAGGGATCTCGGCTCTTTCCTTATCGAATAAGGTGCTGGATGTTCTACAAGGAACACCGCTATGCAAAGCAAGAACTAAAGCTACCAGTTTTTAAACAAGTTTCTACAACATCTTAGGTTTCTTTTATTTCATTAATCTCATTAATGAAGTCCCATTTTATCATGCTTCACAAGCATCAGATATGAAACGAAATCAACAATATATAATATATATCTCATATATATAATATAAACATTCGTCTCAGGCAGTAATATGATCTCATCACAGAACATTGCAGCAGAAGAACATATATGAAATATTGGATATACTAGGACGTCCGTGTTTTTAATACGAGCCTGTATAAAACACGGATTCCACGGTCGCGATGAATAGCCAAACCCACATCCCTAGACCCCTACGAGAGCGGCAGGCAACACTGCCAATTCTAGGGTTAGGAGACCCGGTCTCGACTCCTCGAGATGGTCTCCTACTGGACCCTAGAACCCGGTTACTTGTGCTCCCCGCCTTGGGTGTACCTAATGCGGAAAAGTAAATAATATACAATGGTGACATCATCATCAGCCCGGAAATGCCCCAATAAAAGAATATTACATACAAATGAATTTTACATGAATGAAAAAGAAAAACTCTCATCTCACATAAAACCCCCGGCTATTCAAAACGCGACGATCCAATATAACATATCACAGTAACACATAATATCTCATATCATCAACGTAAGCAAGTGTGCGTATCCCGATTGTCGTTGATGTATAGCAACGAAGCCGGTGATACACCACATACTACGCTTACGGTCACAGAAAAGAAAGTGTAAAACTACAACAGTTGGAATCCGCAACCTCCTTAGACATCGCATGCCTAACCAAATGAATTCCTTAGACATCGCATGCCTAACAACTATAAACCCCGCATTTTAGTCTCATTATCGAAAACACTTTTCAATATCAAGTCGGGCAATTCAACAAGATTCCTGACATCCCGATCGAATGCTCGTCGCAAACTTTATTAGACGGCCGCACCCCCGGATGCCGTCGACGAAGTGCACTAAGGCGGAACACCGCTGCCGCGAGCACCCTCACGGATGCTTTTGGCTACGGGTTTCTCCTACAGTCACTTGTTCGGGCTATAGGGCGTGTCTATCTATTAAGTTTACCTGGCGAGTATCCGTGTACGCTACGTGATTGCGACGGACTTTTGATCACATCAAAATCCCGTGGCAACCGATCAAATGAGACTAAACTGCTATGTCTATAACATTCAAATTAGTTATCTCATAACTACTTATGGATTCCAAATATTGTATCACATTCCAGATAAACAGACAATGTTAAACTTTCCGATCGAATAATCAAACACCCAAGTTTTTCCAAATAGCTCAACACTTGAAACAAGTTTAAAAACATCCATTTCATGCCACAGTACCAACGGTCCAGCCATAGAACGGTCAAGCCAACGCCTCACATGTGGCACGCCGTACCGCCCCGAACCCTAAGGTTCAAAAGGCAGTTCAAGACGGTCACATAATAGAGTTCAGGTTTGTTGTCTTCTAGAGGGTCCATCAAGTAACTTGCACGATTTAGAACGTTCTTAAACTACAGAAAAATCCAACACTTGGAAATTTTCCGGCAGGGGAAAAAGTGAGTTATTGATATCCTGTCGAACTTTTTAACACGATCTAAAAATTACCCGGACAAACTAAACAAAGTTAAATTATCCGATCGAATCAACGAGTCCCCAATACAACCCTAGAAAACTCAACACTTGAGTAGAATTAAAAAATTCCCAGAAAAAATTGCCAAGAAAGAACCTAAGAATAAATACAAGAAAGTCCAGGGAGTAATTCGAAATTTTGGCCGCGGAACCGCCGCCAAACCCTTGGTTTGGCCGCGGTTCCGCGGTCAAATAAGCGAATTAAAAGTCCGTACTTCACCGTAATTCTTAGTTTTTCTTGCTTAATTTTCTGAGCATTTTTAATTCATAAAAAATCATATTTTTGAAAAAAATCGAGAGAAGGGTTTATATCGGGGTTTCGGTGTTCGATCGGACTTTAAATTTCGTCTAGACTTCGCCTAAAGCTCTAGCTTGGCTCTGAAACCACTGTAGGGTTTCTAGGCACGCTCACAAGATTCTACGAGGCATCAACCATGCCCGATTAAAAATTTAGCCGTGCCAAACAACACAAAGCCGGATCCTTTAAACTAGAGTTTAGACGAAAACAAGCATGCTAAACACTTTAACACTAAGTGAGAGGGATTACAACCTTTGTAGATCCGGTCCTTCACTTCTAAAGCACCGTGTTGAAGTCCCTTCGCTGCGATCATCGTGTTCCGGACTCTCGAGAGGTTCCACGAAGAGAAAGATGCAGTCTTGCTTCCGATCTTCGATACAAAGATGATCTACCTTGAAGTTTCGTTAACACAAGCTAACACTCATAATATGAAGTGAACACTCTCATCTAAATGGCAAGGATAGATGAGGATGTTGAAGTAGGATTTTTGCTCTCTTTTGTTTTCTTATTCTCACTTATTTTTCATCACAAAATCAAAGCAAGAAAGCTTTGCGAAAGAGGAAGAAGAAGAAGAAGAATAGTGATCCAATCCTTTTGTGATGAATAATGAAAATGTGATAATGATTAATCTTGCAACCATGGTCAAAGATGACTCATGTAGAGATTTAACTAGGGCTAGGGTTTGGGTTGGGTTAAGAACGAGTCACACATAAATATCAAGCATAATATCTCATTCAAGACAAAAGAAAAGCTTCTAGAATCTACTAGAAGTCTTAACCCTAATCCAAACCCTAATCATGTTTAAACTCCACAAAACATGTTGCATTAATAACCATATCATGTTACAATATTATATATCACATATATAATATTTATCGTAACAAAATAAAATAATACAATTAACATATATCGCATATATATCAATGTATTACCCGAGTGAGAAAAAGAATCTTTTAGTGAGCTGATATTAGTTAATGTAATTTAATATATCATATATATTATTATACATTAAATTATCGAATCAACACTTGATCCGACAAGCCGGCTATATTGCATATAAACGACTAATATCTCATTTACCGATTCATCGAATCAACACTTGATCCGATGACCCGGCTGATATCAAATATCACGAGAATAGAATACGGTATCATATATCGCATTATCCTCGGTTCCGCACATATCACATATGTGCTCCTACTTCGTTTTGCCTGAGTCAAGAAACCTCTGTGTAGGACTCTAAAGAATCGTCAATACGCCGGCAGTAGGTGATGATCATATTAAACACCCACAAGCTGCAAGCGGTCAGCTAAACGTAACAGCTACCCAGGTATTGAGCGCTCAGAAGATCAACAAGCAAGTCTGTACATTCTCTTATGAATCCAATCAGTAACACTCCCGTACAGTCCGGTCTCGTCGTCTGATATGTCGCATATCTCGCCTAGGGGTGGTAAACGTCAGACCCCACTAGCTTGATAAGTCGTGTCGATATGAGGTCTATAACAGTTCGAGAAAATACTGATACCACTTACCAGTAAATCTCAGCAACCCTGTCCATGGATTTCCGGTTATAGCCAATCGAACACAGCGCAACATCAACTCCCTATACCGGGATAGACGAATCCCCTCCTATCGCTCATTACCTCCATGTGATTCGGGACTGTACCCAAAAGCCACCTTTTTGCACGCCCTCTTGGATGTGGTATGATGGAAATAAAAGCACAGTGGGAATCACAAAAGACTCTATGACGATCTCGGGTCAACAGACTACTCTGTACCAGTGTCACCGGAGAACTGCCATCTGACGTGAGATATAATACCATCTGGGAGTTCTCGGCGAGTCCGTCCAGTGTACCCAGTCTCCACTGAGCACCCGTACACCATCCTTGATGTCAAACACCGATGGATATGGGATCATCCATCGCCCATCATATGGGTCAAGATGCGTATATGCTAGTCTACTCTGGTGTATCGATGCCCTATCTCTATACACCCTCGACTAAGAACAGTTATAGGATGTACTCGTCGACTACCGTGGCCCCACTAGTATGATCTCATCATAGTCCCAGTAGTCGAGTACATATCCTAAGGGCTTTATCAACATGTATAATAGAGACAATCATAGTACATGTTAAGATAAAGTACAACCAGATAGCATACAATCATGTCGAGCAAGAAAGTCCTCCCTATATATGTCCAAGCATCCATTACAATATACATCGTATGTACAGTAATGGCCTCTAGGGCATACATATTACTAACACCTTGTCGCTTTGTTGGTGTTGATGGCCTTGCCCCCAGCTGGGGCCAAGGAAAGTCGTTCAAACACCGACGTGCATTTGAGTTGGGGCGCCTTCGAGACCACCACATTTGGCCTCTTGCCTTTCGAGACCGGTTTGTCTGTCACCGAGGCTTGAGGAACTGGGATGGCGTTAGCTGACACAAACAAAATAGAGCCAAATGGTAGTGGCGGCTCCTCCCACTGTCGTCCGAGACTGGCCGGAAGGACTGTCCTAGCGTCCTTTCATCGTGTAGGAGATGGGAGCCGTGCTGAGAGATGAGCTTTTCCTTGAAGACATTTTTGCTGCGACCGAAGATTGCAATTTGAAATTTGTTAACCTGCACAAAGAAGCATGATTTCAGTACAGACATTCGATATGTATATTGATTGAGTTCGCATGAACGTTTAACCCGAAATATGGGAGGAGAGAATGTCCCACCGGGCGTGCCAGAATCTGTAGGGTGTTTTTCGTCACCCCGTTGAGATGGGAATGCGCGTTCGCTTGTCAGGTGTGCTACAGATTCCCCCTGCCTAGGGTAGGCTGGGGTTTATTAATTGTAGGGAACCGAATCTCCGGCAGCCACGGACTAAGCTGCCGTTAATTACCCCTCGCCTTTGGAGCGAGAGAAGCTCCGATTAACGAGTTAAACTGGTCATGCGAACTCAATGTGCAGTGTTGTGTTTTGAAAGGGTTTCGGATATATCAGGGGGCCCGCAGAGTTTTTACGGGGGTCCCGCTACCCGGATAGCGGGCTAGGGGTCAAGAAGGCTAGCATCCCCTTTACGAGGTGTGGGGCAGCGCCCCGGCCCAAATTTTTTTAAGAGGGACAGTGTTGTAAAGTATGTGTGTGTGTGTGTATATATATATATAAGGGAAAGGGCATCCAAAGGATGCGTGGGGACCAGCGCCTCGCGTGTCTAACACGCGAGCGCTGGACGCTTAGGCGCTGGCGCACTACGTGCCCGGCATGTGGGCGCAGGGCGCTCGAGCGCTAGCGCACCACATGCCCGGCACGTGTGCGCTTAGCGCTTGAGCGGCATATGGGCGCAAGGCGCTCGAGCGCTAGCGCACCACGTGCCCGGCACGTGTGCGCTGAGCGCTTGAGCACCAGGCGCTCGAGCGCTCGCGCACCACGTATCTGGCACATGGGCGCTAGGCGCTCGAGAGCTAGCGCACCATGTGCCCGGCACGTCGGCGCTGGGCGCTTGAGCTCAAGGCGCTCGAGCGCTAACGCACCACGTGCCCAGCACGTGGGCACTCAAGTGCTTGGGCGCCGACGAGAAAAAGGGGCTTTTAGTCCCAGAAATAGGATTTAAAATCCTAAAAGAGGATTTAGAGTGGAGTTAAACTCCTAAGATGTTTTGGAATTGATGAAAGGGGATCTTCTTTGGAGCCCTGGATCTTCCTCAAAATGGGGTTTTCGGAGATGGGCCTCCTTCTTCCTTCTCTGTTGGCCGGATCTTGAAGATCAAGAGATGTGAGATTTTAAAAATCTCTTCTTTTTTAGATCTGATGGGAGATCTGAGCTCCCCTTTGTGGGTTTTATGGTGAAAAACTATTTAGTTTTGGAAAAGGAAGAGTAAAACTCTTGATTTAATTCAAAAGAAAGAAGAAGGTTTAGAACCTTCAGAAAGGGAAAAGAGGCACAAACCCTAGATTTTGAGGGGAATGAAAAGTGTATATTTTATTCATCATCATGTTGCCTTATATAGGCTTACACATTTACATATAGTCCCTTAGGCTTTACAAAATGGCATTTTACCCATCCCATGGCTCATGTGCCATTTCTTTTTTGCACATAAGCCATGGGCTTACAAAATATTGGCTTTATACCCATTTCTCATACATTCGTGCACAAAAAATTACATGAAAATTATTTGTTACATGATTTTTTATTTTGGCATGGGGAGGGTCGGCCGCTTCATGTTCGGGCTCGACTCGGGCATGAGCCCACTTGATCTGGGCTTGGGCCCACCTTACTTGGGGTTGACCTTGACTTTAACTTGGTCAACTAGGGGTGCAAATTTTGACCCCAACACCATTGGTGTTAGTTTGTTCACCTAAGATAATTTGCAGGTGCTCATTGGGTTATGAGTATACCGGACGGACTCACCGGGAACCTGCTAGTTGGTATTATACCAATTGTCACATAGTAGTTCCCAGGTGACATGTGTACAGGTTAGTCTGTCGACCTGAGATCGTCATTTGTCTCATGTGAGTTCCTACTGTGCTTTGATTACTACCCTACCACGGCTCAAAATAGTCATGCAAACAGGTTTTAGTTGGGTACTGTCCCGAGCCACATGGAAGCAGTGATCGGATCGTCGGGGATTCGCCTCTCCCGGTATTGGGGGTTGATGTCATGTTGTGCATGGGTGGCCATCACCAGAAATCCATAGCCATGGTATACGAGAATTACCGATCCAGGATCGATAGTTTCTCAGGCGGTGATGGGATTCATGCGGACACTAAATGTCTCGTTGTTAGGGGTCTAACTTTATCCACCCCCCTAGACTCGATATGTGATACTCTTAGACGAACAGACCGGACTGTACGAAAATTGTCACTGTCAGGCTCAGTAGGGGTTCAGGATGAGTTTGCTCGTCGGCCTTCCTTTCGCTCAATACCTAGGTAGCCGTTACATACAGCTAGTGCCGCTGACGTGCTTGTGGTTAAACCCACTGCCAGCGTATTAACGAGTCTTTATAGTCCCACACAGAGGATTTTCACGGTTTAGGCTATATGGTGTAGATGACGTATGTTGGTACATACAGGCGTCCGATTAAATATGTGTACAGGCTGCACAGACTTTAATCGGACGGTTGATAATACTAGCGGCTTAGGACTGAGCCGGATTATTAAATCAAGTTTTGATTTAATAATTTATATATGTATTTATATACATGTATTCTAGTATTATTATTCACTATTCTTTTTCTCTCTTGGCTATTCGTATTTTTGTACGAATACGCGTATATGTATTTCGATACGTATACCGGGTTGCATTCCGTATTTATATGGAATAGTTTCTAGAAGATGGCTACCTCATTAATTGATTTTATTTTTAGAAAATAAATTTAGGAAATGAGGTGGTGGGTGAGTTGGCATGAGCATGGGCTTGGGCATGTAGAGAGGTATGGCTTGGAATTGTTTATTGAAAAATGAGATGAGATATTTTGTGTGCATGAGAGAGAGCGGGCAGCCACTTCTTGCATGGGTTTGGATCATTTGTTTTCCTCACTAGATTTCTTCACTTGCTCTCTTCACTCTCATTCTCACAAAAGGACTTAGCACTTTCTTGAGTTGCTCATGCCACATGTTTGCTCACATCCTTCTTCATCTTCTATGGTTGCTCATTGAGCATATATGATGAGAGAAAATTATAGTGACACATTCTTACACCTCCAATCTCCATTGCTAGCAACCTTGGAGTGTCAGTTGCCTCGCTCGACGAGGCTGAAGCTTGCGCTGTTTCCCTCAGGTGGATCATCGTAGATGGAGGAAGACCGGCAACCAAATTCGATCAAGGAGCCACTAGGAGCTTGGGAATGATGGTTGAAGACCGAAGGACACGGATCAATTCAGTAGAACCATTCTAACTTCTTTTTATAACTTGCTAGTTTAGGGTGTAAGGTAGATCCGGGCATCGGGTAATGGTAGGGCCAGTTTAGAAAATTTTTGTTCCGCATTTAGCCACGGTTTGATGGCTGGTGCGCTGCCGTAACCCAACATGGTATCAGAGCCAACCCTTAAACCCTTAGCTAGCTTGTTTAGACGATGTTAAAGTATCAAAACCGAAACAATCCCGAAATAGTGCACTGAATGTTTCAGTTTCTGTCGAATTTTATTTGGTTTTCGAAAAAAAATTTAGCAACTGCAGAAGACTACTTAAGTGACTACTAGACTGCACCCTAAATACAAACCATTTCCACCTGTTTTGGACCGAGCACATTGCTACAATTTCCGAGCTGGCCGGCCATTTCATTGCATCTGGGTTTGAAATTTTGGGTGTAGTAGCCTCTGGAATATTGGTTCAGTGGTATTGCTTGTTTTGCCCATTTTGGATATTATATTATCTTTTGTTCAGGGGCAATTCGGGTTGTTTTGAATTCGATAATTTAACACTGTTTAAATGTTTACAGTACTTACATTACTATCTGCGACTATGAATGTCATTAGATCGGTACAACTTGCCTAATTGCTATAGTTCTTTTAGACGGGTTTGCGAACGTGACATTCACGTTGATATTCTGTGTTGTGCTGTAATGATTGGTTGGATCGTCGTGGTGGATAGCTTGGGTGCAATGTTAGTACAGTTTAGTTTCATTTGTACATTTGATATTGCAGGGCGAGCGTCCAACTTGTGGACTGCCGTCATTGCCAGTTTGTATATTATTTATTTGGGGTACGACCGGGTTGAGGTCGATGTCACCCTGGTATATTATTTTCTTTTATATACTAGGATTACCCCGCGGTGGAGTGCACGAATAGCCGGGTTCTAGAGGGCAACGGGTCCACATATCATGGCGTTGAGACGGAGGGGTCCTTACTCTAGAATTAGCGGGCTATTCGCCGCACTCGTAGGGGGTATAGGTTGACCTACGGAGGGGTGCTCAAGTTACTGGATTCCGTGAAGTGCTGGGTGGCCCATTCACGTTGTTGAAGGGCGTTGCCTCACTTCTGGTTTTGGCGGGTAACTTGCCGTGCTCATAGGGGTCTAGGTTATCACTGCACAGGCTATCCACACGACAGGGAACGTCGGGTCTCATTTGCGGCTCAAGTGAAACCCGGGGCTCCAAGATTATCCACTATTCTGTGTTGTTTCTGTGATATTGCTTGGACGAATGTTATATATATATATATATATATATACTAGTAGATATTGTATATGTTTTGCACCCACGCTAGTCCAATCCCCGCTCTGTCTTTAGTTAAGTAACCTAACAGGTGATGACGGGACCCAGTGGCAAATGCGGATGGCATATAGAATACATTTTATTTTCGTTCTTTTCTGGTGTGATTAATTGATGGGACGGTGTTGATTCTGATCAATGCAAGGATAAAAAAAACCTATATGATGTTGTTGGAACCAATTTTTTTAAAAACTGACATTACAGACGTTCTCTTTTGCTTTGCACAGTGGTATTAAATTATGAATATCCAGCACCTCATTCGACGAGGCAAGGGCCGAGATCCCTTCATCGGGAGTGACCCCTTGAGCGAAAGTTTGCGTCAGCATAATAACTTCACTATAATCATTTTCTTTGGCTTTGCATCGTGGTATTCAGTTAGGAATATCCTGCACCTCAGTCGATGAGGAAAGAGCCGAGATCCCTTCACAGGGAGTGACCTCTTTAGCAAAAGATTTCGCCATTATATATTTCTAGAACCACTTCGGTTCCTTCAACGATATCAAGTTCATTACATTAAAGGTTTTTCTCCAAAAACCAGCCATAGCCCTCCGTCATTTCAGATAGTTATCTCATAGTATTATTGCTATGTACGTTGGTCTCTATCAAGGCATAGTGTATGGTAGCTGCGTGATACGTGTCTGTAGCATGGATATGCGATTATCTAGGACAACCGCATAGTCATGTTGGTCTCTATCAAGGGCTTGTGAGGGTAGGTTTAGATCAATCTTGGATAATGACGGGTTGAACTTGACTAGCGACTTATGGCACGTTGGTCTCTATTAAGGCCATGAAGTCATTAGGGGTAAAAATCACATCGGGAGTTTCAAACATACAGGAAATTTTCCAGGATTGCGCATACCTTCTGGAGTGTGGTGACTTAAGTGGCTTTTATCAGGTTATCATGCGATGATGGCAGGATCCCGATTCCCACTGACGAGTTGGTTTACTCCTCGGGTGATTTTAGATGATCCCGACTAATTCTTCTTTCAGGTTTGGAGGAGAATTTGTGGATACAGTGGGAGACATCCTAATTAGATAAAGTGATTAACCATTCTGATCTAGGTTAGAGTGCACGCTGAGTGTTTCTTTTCTCTCTCTCTCTCTCTCTCTCTCTCTTTGGCAGTGACCATGACCCGACCCTTGACTAAAACTCATGAACCAAGTTAACTGATCCTTCTTAAAACATTTTGGCTTTTGGAATGTCTCGGTGTCGCATACAGCATTGCCACTTCTATATCACCTTTGCATTTCTTCAGAACACCCCGTATCACTACGTACATCCACTTCCATTGGATAAATCCAACGTATAGTTACATACAAACTCGAAGGAACTTGTTCCAGATTTGAGGGTGGATTCTGGTTCTGGAGAGATTGAATAAAGATTATTCGGTTGCTTTTTCCCTTTACCTTCTCTCAGGTTGTGAGGGCTCCTAGAATTAGGAGAGGGTACACCTATTGAGCTTATTGGACAGTCTTCTTCCAAACCATAGGCAGGTGCCGATTGGTAGGGAAGGAAGAAAACCAATTAATTCTAAGTGTGGTGTATAGAAGGTAATAAGGAAAGACATATAAATTGATTAGATTAAGGGCAAAGAAAATTGTGACCACCATCATTCACGACAAAATCGTGTATACCACTGCGACTCCCACATCCACTTTAGATTTCTCCAGAACACTCCGTATCATTATGGATATCTACTCCTATTGGATATTCCATCGTATAGTTACATACGAACTCGAAGGAATTCGTTCCAGATTCGATGATGGTTTCCGGTTCAGGAGAAATAGAATAGGATTATTCAGATGTCTTTTCCCATTACCTTCTCTCAGGTTGTGAGGGCTCCTAGGATTAGGAGAGTACACGTATTGCGCTTATTGGATAGTCTTCTTCCAAACCTTAGGCTGGTAACGAAGGGTAGGGAAGGAAGAAAACCAATTAGCCTAAAGAAGGTGTACAGAGAGTAATAAGTAAAGACATAATAAAAGGATTGGAGTGATGGCAGATAAGTATATGGTTACTGTCATGAATCAGGATAGTGAAAGAGGCGTTACTAGGAATACCAGTTAACCCCTTTTGAAACATTTTTATTTTTCAGTTTCAATGTGCGATGTTAATTGAAAACTGTTTTCCCAATTGGAATCTAACTCTAGGGTATGTATTTACCAGATCGTTTTCTCACATCTGTATGTTATTACAAATGGTGAGTGGGAGTGAGATATTGGGAATTGGGTGATTAGATCCTCATTATATCGGAATTAGTTGTAATTGGTGATATTTGAGGAAATCATCTGGTTTTGGCCGGATGGCAAATATTTGGTTTTGAATATCCGTTATTATTCACCAATTTGAAACCGATATATCTGTACATTTATTTTATAACGTGAGATATAACTTTTTGACATTATGTATGTGACATTTACCTATATCAGTTGGTGATTAGGTAAGGTGCATTCAACAACGATGTAATTCTTCTTAACCATAGTACAATTTTTCAACTTACGACACACAGGGTTTGAGTTATTAAACTCAGGGAACTTATTCAAAGAATTGTATGTTGTCCAGTGTCCATTAGGACAATGGGGTTGATACTCATACTATATTATATTTACTCATAACTTCTCTAGTTCTAGACAAGTATTTCGATGAAATACAACGTTCGGATTTTGAGAAGTTATAGGTATACGAATAAAGTAGAGAACCATTTGTTAGAACTATCAGGATTCTTCGATGAAGTCGAAGATGTAGATACTTGTGTTTGGTATTCCGTTGATAGTAATGGTTTTAAGAACTTGCTTCTCTTTCAGGTTACTCATATATGGATGCACTCCTAGATGAGTAATACTGATTGGCCTCTTTCCATTTGGTTGATATGCACTGGAGACAGCTGCATGATTTTGAATCTGGTTCCAATTAAATTAGTGCTTTTGTTTCTATATTAGATATATATAGAATCAATTTATATCTTGACGATGTTAAGGTATAGAGAGTTGTCCGGCTGATGCTTAAAACCAGAATCCGGATAAACTCGAGGCACGTTTCAGTACTGGTTGTTTGTAGCTTATCCCGGGCTTTGACGATGGTTAACTTTCTACCATAAGGAAGATCAATATTTATATTGTTCTTGACTCATCACAGTTTTAGTAAAATGGATTTTTTCAGAAAAACAGAAGAGGGAGTATAGTAGAACTGGAAGTGATTCCATAATCACAAACGATCACTGAAGATTTAATAGAACCTAAGAATTCAATTAGTTTCTACGTTCCATTAGCCACTCCGTAGATTTGGTGGGTAACCTCAGGCACCCAAGAGGTGCTTCGGTCTTCTCGGTGACGGTGACAGGGAGGTTCTTGTTTACCCAGACTTTCCATTGCAGCTGTTCTAGACTATAAGACCTGGCAGGAAGACGAGTATAGCGCCGTTCTAAACTATTTTTAGAAGTGCACGTGTATATGACTCTGCCAGAGGGTTGTTGTATTCAGTGGGAGCTGCGGAAGCATAGTGGGCAAGTAGCTTATGTCTATTTATAGACTAAAGCAGGTATAGAGGAAATAGATCATCTATTTTTGATGTGACAGTCATAGGCTTTGACTTTATCAGAATAGAAGATGGATCTTCTTAGAAGGTAGTAGAGAGTGATGTCCAGGTATTAGAATGACATGCACTTGATAGGAAGAGATATTCCTATACTACGATTAGTTATACTGTGCTTGTCACAAAGTTGTTTCTCCACATTGGATATGGATATAATATCAGGGTTTCTGGTTACTAGATCTATGGTTTTAGATCTAGATTTGGGAAGTATCCTAATCTGGGTACTGATTGATACGAAAAAGTGTTTGTGTAGTTAACCGCAATCAATAACGGTGTCGCGTGTAGCTAGACCGAGATGAGTACGGGTCGTCCTCAGGGAAACGTTGAATCTTTTACTCTTACTTTAGATGTGTTAAGAAAGAGAGGAGGAATAAAGAATTTTGTGAAAAGTTTCTAGATCTACTTTAAGCAAGAGTGCAAATTTATAGATCTAGATTATTTTAGGAATATAGTTAATATAATAAGAGGGCTTGTAGGGTTCGTTAGGATTTAGTAGTTATGGATGATTAATTAAAAGTTACCCTTTTTATCCTTTAATAGATTTAAAACTAGAACGACGGTGATGCGTGTAGATTAGGGTTTCTGGAGGAAAAAGGAATCCCACTCTTAACCCTTATTTCGACACGGAACTCCGTTCATATCTAGCCTTTACCAAAACAATCATTAATCTAATCTCTAATCGCGGTCGGAACTAACAAAGAATTGTTAGCGCGCCCGATTAGGATGTTAATGATTCTTTTGATAAAGTTCATAAACATTATAAGACTTAAAAAGGGTTTAGGGATGTTCATCATCCATTAGCCTACCCTAATCCTACGAACCCTAACAAGCGGAGAATTACTCGCGCATGTTGGGAGAAAAAGAGATGGAGAGAAAATGCATAATTAAACTACGAAGAAATAGAATAAGAAGAAGAAAGCTACCTTTATTAATCAACAATATCAAGTACACTTTGATCCCTTTGAAAATGATCACAAATACTAGTTTGCTTCTCGATCTCTTCCAAGGAGGTAGATGAACCGTTGATGATCAGCCTGGATGCGTGAGCCGTCTTGGACTTCGTGATCTCGTCGGCTTGATGATTTTTCCAAGAGGCTCTCGGTGCCTTTTTATAGTGCAATGCCAGAATCTTTTGCTTCAAAAGTTAGTAAAATATAGAAGATATTCATCCCCAAAAATCTCCAACTCTATCTCCTCTATACTGCCGCGGATCCGCGGCCCAAGGAGGGGTATGGCCGCGGATCCGCGGCCAAAGGTCAGGATCAATTGATGAAATTTTTAGGGCTTGCTTCTTGTGACATGTGGCAATCCTGGGCACCTTCAGAATCTGGAAATCTTCTCGTGGTTGCTGCCAGACTTGGTCTCTAAGTTTTGCTTCTTAATTAGGCAAGTCTTTTTCAACAAATTGATCTTCTTGATTCTAGTCTTTGAAAAATTCTGCACACTTGGAAAATTTTCTGCACAACAATCTTAAATAATATTTAGTAGACTTAGTTCTACTAGGATTAGGTTAATGAATTTATTTGCATACATTTCCCTACCAAATGCTAATTATAATATATCAACACATGGAAAATAGTATTTTTACACATAAACCCTCATATGTATGATATATTATAATAAAGTCCTTTTTAATATGAAAATGGTAGGAAAAATGTAATAACAAATGTGCAGTTTTATCAACTGAACAAATACCCCTAAACTTATCTTTGATCGTCCCGAGCAAACTAGTTTATTCAATAGGAGAAAAAGAAAGGAGAAAACTAAGCACACTTTCATAGGCAGACACGATTGCACTGAGCACGTGCAACAAGCCGTTAAACCTCTAGGTGTCCCTAGTAGGAGGAGTGTTGTCTCCTGAGGGTTTTCAGCGGATTACACCCACAAAATCCAATAACAAAAAAGAGATGGTGAAATTTACATATAAAGATAAGAACCATAAAAGAAAGACTTTGAAAATAAGAGTTTTCAACTACACTAGCTTTTCAGTTGTCTTGAGCCCTATCTTAATAGTCATGAAAAAATGTTAGAAATCACATCATCCCTCAATAAAACATCGTCTTTATTCTTCATTCCTACCTTTCATCCAAACATTGATCATATACCCCTACGTGTGTGTAAAGAACATCCCTACACTCGGAGAATTCAATTCAAGCTATCATACTCTTGTCCATCTACCTTAGTACTTTTTAATTTGGTGAATATTTAGGGTTGCTCACACACTTTCATGCGACCGTTAATACTTCTTGAGGTACTAACAGACCGATTACTCATATGCTTACAGATTCGGTGATAATATTTTCCTCGTCTTGCACCACCTAAGGCTTAGCAGTGACTCCCAGACCAGTTGGCCTTAGGACACTAGGTGAAGAGGCACCCTCGCTATATTTTTTTATTGCTGCCTTGGCGATAACAAAACTAGTGTTCATTTTTTTCTTTTCACCATTTTTATATTTTCTTCATTTTCTTTTATTTCCTTCATACTTTGGCTTTTAGACAAGAGCATTTCAAGGCATCCTCTACTATCCCGAGTTTCAAGACGCGTGTAAGTGCATATAGTAGGGTATCAATATTCAAATGTTTGGCTTCCAGAATAGAAACTATTTTTCAGACTTATTTTTATCCTCAGATTAGTGACTTCCTTCATCTTACTAACCCTTGGGACAACGGTTCATAACTACTTATTACCAGTTCATTTAAGAAAACTTCTAATTTTCTTGGTTTTCTTAAACTATTCCTATCTTTTGGATGTAATTTTTCACTTTCTACTCTTTTGTTATCAAAAAAATTAAAATTTGTGCTTATATATAGTATAATGCAAAGTATGTGTAAATAAGCACAAACCTCCCCCAAACTTGTTTTCAACAGTGTCCTCACTGTTGCTATCTGCAGGATCACAAAAACCTGTAAGCTTGAAAGGACATTATTAATGGGGGCAAGAATATATGAAAGTGAAAATGCTCCCCCAAACTTATTTTTCGCTCACAAATTTGAGGACAAAAGTTATGTTCAAGAGCCAAAAATATACCCCCCCTCAAACATAAGTTAGACAATACGAAGCATTTTAAGAGGGGGTGAGTCATTTGGTCAAAGTAAGACTTTACAAAGACCAAAAGTTAACACCAACCATTCAAAGATTTTATTAGTATAACGTATAGGTTGGTGGAAGAATGTGTTGTATCGAGTCAAGAAAAAGTGGGGAAGGGATAAGAGGTGGTTTGGAAAGGGTTTGAAATTAGAGAAAAGAAAGAATGAGGATGAATGTTAATAATTAGGAAGAAGGAATGGTGACGGTTCAACCTCTATAGGTGGAGATTGATTAATCACAAAATCCGTATTGATTAAAAATTCAAGTTCGTCAGCAAAAAGTTCTTTAAAACTTTTATCAATGGTGTGATTGAACATTTTGCTGTCAAAGAGTTTTGTGCCAGAATTTATCCTACTTGATTCAAAAATTATTGAGGTAGTGGACTCGAAAAACTCATCTACCTCATTTTCAAAAATATCCAAATCAAGTTGAATTTCTGGTATTATTGAACTTGAATTAACGGATTGTGATTTATCAAAACTCACTGAAACTATAGGAACAGAAGAAGAACCGGAGAAAGTAGAAGGTGAAATGGGTAAAAAAATTGGTATATCGAGTGTTGCTGAACCAGATGTGAAAGATGGAGGTTGTATTTTGGTCTGATCTTCGGGTATACCATTATCATCAACTTCAAGACATATTTGGGGTTCAGGAAGAATTAAAGGCTCAAGATGATGACCAGAAGGAAGCGAAAGGATTTGATGAATTGGTGGGACAAAATCATCCAAAATTTTGGGTTCATCAATCAATATATCCCCAACGTCAATCACCTCATTCAAGTGAAGGTTAAAATTCTCAAACACCTCATCAAAAATATTGTTTTCAATCAGTTTTGGTTCAAGAGTGGAGGTGTAGAGATCACAAGGGTTGGGTATGGTTTCACTTGAAATGGACCATTCACAGTTGGGTAAATCAAACACTACAAAGTCACACAACTTATCAGACATTGTACTTGATGAATCTATGAAACTGGAGTTGTGGATTTCAGTTTGGAATGGGTAGGTTTGATTAGGAAGGGTGTATAATTCTGTCTCTCTACCCAAATTCTCATTTTGTCCGATGCCCGTATTATATACTGAAAAATTTTGAGCTGGTTCGGAACTCGTTGCCCTTTCATATTTAGCCATGCTTTCCTTCCATTCTTCTCTAATGCGGTTCATCATCACTATACCTTCTTCTAATTTCCGCTCAAGACTAGACTTTGGTTGATAAGGGGTTTCGGTATAAGATTGAAATTCCTGTGGATAATTAAAACTCCCAAATGACTGATTAGAAAACTGTCTAGAGAAGGTGGAAAAGTCGGATTGGATTGATAGGAATAGAATGGTTGCGAAAATTGGGTAGGAGTAGGATCAATATTATGATAAGAAGAATATTGATATGGGTTGGTCGGTTGGCTATCAAACTCTTCTTTGGAAAGTGGAGGTGATGGTTGATATTGGTCTGGGTTGAAACTTTGGCCTCTAGACCTAGCTATGTGCTCAGCAATGGACATTCGTCTAGGAGCTTCCTCACTCTGGGTATGAACTGAAACAGGTGTAAAATTAGGATATGGTTGATAAGACCTAGACTGAGGTGGCCAACTATTTCTTCCCTCTTGTTCTATATGATCTCTTAAGGACATGGAAGAGCCGAACGGTATACCGAAGGGATTACGAAAACAAGAGATATCTGGTTGTGGACAACAAAGCTCGGCAAGTGTTCTTCTGTTTAGGTCACCCATTATAAGAAAAGAAGAAGGGGGAAGGGGTAAAAAGGAGAGAAAGTAATTGGTTTGTTTTGAAAAATGACGGATTTAGACAAATCACACAAAAATGCACAACCCTAGAACTATGGTTACCTAGGTCCAGTCTCTAGACCGCTCCTAGACTTCCAAAGGACAAGCCACAGGATCAATCCTCTACCGCCTCTGTACTACCCTTGTAGCCAGGTAAGTGCCAGGTAAGTGGGAAGGAACCACAGTAGTGGGCCTAATTAAAAACCACTAGCCTTTGACACACTTGCCTAGACACTACAAAAGTAATGCGGATAAGCGATAGATTACCCAGGACCTTCCTCTGTCCTTATTGAGCGCGACAGTCCTTAGAGTCTGGTCTAGATATTTTTTAAATTAATGTAGGGTTGATGCAGATGCTCGGTTTGTGATTTGTGGGGCTTAGGAAGGGTGATGAAATCCCCACCTAATCTTGATTTGGTCTTTGCCCCTTAAAAATCCGTATTAAAATATGCAAAAACAAACCGCAAAATAAAACTTTGCAAAAAGATTTTTGAGCGGCGATATTTTGCAAAGAATCCTACAGAAAATAGATTTTATTGGATTTTAGAGGAGAGAGAAGGAGTTAAGAAAGATACCAGAGCAGTGTGAAACCCTAGATCTCCTGTTTCCTCAAGTCCGTGACTCCAGATTCCCTCGCAAAATTCACACACAAATCGTTAAATATGCAATTTGCAGTTTTGTTTTAATAATGATATGAATCGTCTAAGAATTCAACACAAATAGCAAGAATAAAAAATTACGCACGTTTCCCCGGCAACGGCGCTATTTGATTGGTTCGAAAGAGTGTTTTTTAGAGTAACCGCAATCAGAACGGTGTCGCACGTAGCTAGACCGAGGTGAGTACGGGTCGTCCTCAGGGAAACGTTGAATCTTTTAATCTTACTTTAGATGTGTTGAAAGAGAGAGGAGGAATAAAGAATTTTGTGAAAAGTTTCTAGATCTACTTTAAGCAAGAGTGCAAATTTATAGATCTAGATTATATTAGGAATATAGTTAATATAATAAGAGGGCTTGTAGGGTTCGTTAGGATTTAGTAGTTATGGATGATTAATTAAAAATTACCCTTTTTATCCTTTAATAGATTTAAAACTAGAACGACGGTGATGCGTGTAGATTAGGGTTTCTGGAGGAAAAAGGAATCCCACTCTTAACCCTTATCTCGACACGGAACTCCGTTCATATCTAGCCTTTACCAAAACAATCATTAATCTAATCTCTAATCGCGGTCGGAACTAACAAAGAATTGTTAGCATGCCCGATTAGGATGCTAATGATTCTTTTGATAAAGTTCATAAACTTTATACGACTTAAAAAGGGTTTAGGGATGTTCATCATCCATTAGCCTACCCTAATCCTACGAACCCTAACAAGCGGAGAATTACTCGCGCATGTTGGGAGAAAAAGAGATGGAGAGAAAATGCAATAAACTACCTTTATTAATCAACAATATCAAGTACACTTTGATCCCTTAGAAAATGATTACAAATACTAGTTTGCTTCTCGATCTCTTCCAAGGAGGTAGATGAACCGTTGATGATCAGCCTGGATGCGTGAGCCGTCTTGGACTTCGTGATCTCGTCGGCTTGATGATTTTTCCAAGAGGCTCTCGGTGCCTTTTTATAGTGCAAAGCCAGAATCTTTTGCTTCAAAAGTTGGTAAAATATAGAAGATATCCATCCCCAAAAATCTCCAACTCTATCTCCTCTATATTGCCGCGGATCCGTGGCCCAAGGGGGGTTTGGCCGCGGATCCGCGGCCAAAGGTCAGGATCAATTGATGAAATTTTTAGGGCTTGCTTCTTGTGACATGTGGCAATCCTGGGCACCTTCAGAATCTGGAAATCTTCTCGTGGTTGTTGGCAGACTTGGTCTCTAAGTTTTGCTTCTTAATTAGGCAAGTCTTTTTCAACAAATTGATCTCCTTGATTCTAGTCTTTGAAAAATTCTGCACACTTGGAAAATTTTCTGCACAACAATCTTAAATAATATTTAGTAGACTTAGTTCTACTAGGATTAGGTTAATGAATTTATTTGCATACATTTCCCTACCAAATGCTAATTATAATATATCAACACATGAAAAATAGTATTTTTACACATAAACCCTCATATGTATGATATATTATAATAAAGTCCTTTTTAATATGAAAATGGTAGGAAAAATGTAATAACAAATGTGCAGTTTTATCAACTGAACAGGTACTTTGACATTATTCTAAAGGTATTTTAGAATGGACGACTCCTGGTATGGTGGTGTACCTATAGGTGATGGAGTCAACCTCTCTAAAAGTGTCTTACAGACTAAATGGGAGAGGGGTCTGCATGATTAGCATATCACTTGCTTAGGCAATTGAGTTAATCATGAAATGTCAAGTACCACACCAGATATTGTTTTTGCACTAGCTGCAATAAGCAGATATATTAATCCAATCCTGGAAAAACGTTGGGAAGAAGTTTGTGAACATAAATGGATGTTCTAGGGATATGGTAATGGCAGCCTCTTTTGGGAGACAGTTATCATTTCAGGCTTCCAAGGTGACCTGGATGACAGAGTGACTGTCAAAGTTATAGTTTTCCCTGTTTTGAGGGACAGTATGTTAGACAGGTGGTCCAAGCAGATACTGAGGAAAGGCATGGTGCAGGATACTGATTAAATTCAGTGGATGATACAATCTAAGAAGATTTTTGGATTTGGAGTTCATTTGTGAACTGGGTCCTATCAGATATCCAGACAAATTCTAAGACAGGTATTTTTCATTTTGGGAGATAGCTTTTCTCTGCGAAGTTGAGATATAGAGAGATACAGAAAGAAACATTGGAGCGAATCCACTCACTGAGACTATTTCTCGAACGCAATAGTTTCGCAAATGGGCTTTGCGAAACTGATTAGTAGAGAAGTTGAGTGTTCGGTATCACACGGGCTGTGAGTATGCAACACCGCAATAATTGGCTTTGAGTGCAAGTGGGAGATTGTTGGCTATAGTGCCCTCAAGGCAATTATCGTAATCATAGGCAGGTGATTATGATGATTGAGGGAGGACATGTACCGGTAGAACACTCTTACACGAGATGATAGTATGCTATCTGGTTTGTCTTTATCATCATGTACATGTTGATAGAGCCCATAGGATTCTTGCCTGTCTACTTGCATTATGATGTCGATCATATACGTGGGAGTTGGGGGTCTATAAGCACATCTTTAAATGTCCCTAGGCGTGAGAGTATCGAGACTGGGCATCGATACTCCAGTGTAAACTAGTGTAAACTAATCATGACCCCGACGAGGGGCGGTGGCTAAGTCTCACAAGCCATTGGTGTTAGTTTTTTCACCTAAGATAGTATACAGGTGCTCATTGGGTTATGAGTACACTGGACGGACTCACCGAGAACCTGCTAGTTGGTATTATACCTATTGTCAGATAGCAGTTCCCAGGTGACATTTATACAGGTTAGTCTGTCGACCTGAGATCGCCATTTGTCTCATGTGAGTTCCCAATGTGCTTTGATTACTACCCTACCATGGCTTAAAGGAGTCGTGCAAACAGGTTTTAGTTGGGTACAATCCCGAGCCACATGGAGGCAGTGATCGGATCGTCGGGAATTCGCCTCTCCCGGTATTGGAGGTTGATGTCGCGTTGTGCATGGGTGGCCATCACCAGAAATCCATGTCCATGGTGGACGAGAATTACCGATCCAGGATCGATAGTTTCTCAGGTGGTGATGGGTTTCATGCCGACACTAAATATCGTGTTGTTAGGGGTCTGACTTTATCCACCCCCTAGACTCGATATGCGATACTCTTAGAGGAACAGACCGGACTGTACGGATATTGTCACTGTCAGGCTCAGTAGGGGTTCAGGATGAGTTTGCTCGTCGCCCTCCCTTTCGCTCAATATCTGGGTAGCCGTTACGTACAGCTAGTGTATTTGACGTACTTGTAGTTAAACCCACTACCAGCGTATTGACGGGTCTTTAGAGTCCCACATAGAGGGTTTTCACGGTTCAGACGATCTGGTGTATATGACATATGTTAGTACATACAGATGTCTGATTAAATATGTGTATAGGGTGCACAGACTTTAATCGGACGGTTGATAATACTAGCGGCTTAGGACTGAGCCGGATTTTTAAATCAGGTTTTGATTTAATAATTTATATATGTATTTATATACATGTATTCTAGTATTATTGTTCACTATTCTTTTTCTCTCTTATCTATTAGTATTTTTGTACGAATACGCGTATATGTATTTCGATACGTATACCGGGTTGCATTCCGTATTTATATGGAATAGTTTCTAGAATATGACCACCTCATTTATTGATTTTCTTTTTAGAAAATAAATTTAGGAAATGAGGTGGAGGGTGGGTTGGCATGAACATGGGCTTGGACATGTAGAGAGGTATGGCTTGGAATTGTTTATTGAAAAATGAGATGAGATATTTTGTGTGCATGAGAGAGGGGGGGAAGCCACTTCTTGCATGGGTTTGGCTCATTTGTTTTCCTCACTAGATTTCTTCACTTGCTCTCTTCCCTCTCATTCTCATAAAAGGACTTAGCACTTTCTTGAGTTGCTCATGCCACATGTTTCCTCACCTCCTTCTTCATCTTCTTTGGTTACTCATTGAGCATATATGATGAGAGAAAATTATAGTGACACATTCCTACACCTCCACTCTCTATTGCTAGCAACCTTAGAGCGTCGGTTGCCTCGCTCGATGAGGCTGAAGCTTGCGCCGTTTCCCTCAGGTGGATCATCGTAGATTGAGGAAGACCGGCAACCAAATTCGATCAAGGAGACATTAGGAGCTTGGGGATGATGGTTGAAAACCGAAGGACACGGATCAATTCAGTATAACCATTCTAACTTCTTTTTATAGTTTGCTAGTTTAGGGTTTAGGGTAGATCCGGGCATCGGGTAATGGTAGCGCCAGTTTAGAAAATTTTTGTTCCGCATTTGGCCACGGTTTGATGGCCGGGGCGCTGCCGTAACCCAACAAGGATTCCTTCAGTGTTATCACACAATGATATTTGGATCCCGATCCAACTGTGAGTATATGCTACTCCTCGGGAGATATTTTCACTTAACGATCAATGCTATAAACCAAGTAGGTGTCTAGAAAGGTGTTAGCGGGGCAACGCCTCTAGGGAGAAGAGGTTATTTAATTAAGAAACTTCACAAAAGCGTCGTAAAACCTCTCTCGAAGTACCGACACTAGCCTGGCTGAATGGTTAAGCAAGTATTGTATAGTGAGATTAATCCTGACTAATTCTTCTTTTCTGGTTTGAGGAAGGATTCGAGAAACAGTGGGAGCCATCTTGTTTAAATAAACTAAAAACCAATCTAAACTTGCAAGAGCATCATGCTAAATTGTTTCTTTTCTTTCTCCTAGTTGCAGCGACCAGTTGACCATACATAGGTTACAGCTTACTAATAAATTGACTGGGCCAGACTATATTAACTGGAAAGGATTTGTCTAGATGTCCATTGCCTGTGACGAGCTGGACCACCTCATTACTACTCAAGCCTTCGCCGTCCCAGGTCCAATTTCCACCATCAAGAATGATATCCGTAAGACAAGGGAAAAGGACAGTGCGAATGCCAAGTGCCTCGTGTTGGCCTCAGTAGATGGTGAAAACCAGAAGCAGAACGAGAAGATGGACTTATCTTCCATCTTCCTACATAACAAAGATTTATATGGAGAGCAATCTCGTATCGCAAGATATGAGACCTCGAACGAATTGCTTCAAGCGAGGTTGGCTGTCGGGTCATCTGTAGGGGACAACGTCCTTACATTGACTAGCTATATTGATGAGCTCACAGACCTGGCGACCACGTTGGAGAATCAGTCATATGCTGACTTGATTCTACAGTCCCTATCTTCTACTTACACCCTGAAGGAAACCAGGGAGACACCCGCTCTGCTTTTTGGGAAATCTTCCTCTTCTGCATCCAAGGAGAAAGCAAAGGGTGAGAAGAAGAAGACCTCCACAAAACTGATATGCAGTGTAAATAAGATAGAGGGACAGGGAAAGGCAAAAGTTTCAGGGCTGACAGTACGGAAGGAGGGATGTTCCTATTGTTACGGGAAAGGGAATTGACAAAGGGATTGCAGAGCTTTGAAAGCCATAATCCACGATCCAAAGCATGTTGTGGTTTCGACTTTGGGTGTGTTTGTAATTGAAAACTGTATGTCAATTAACTCTACTTCCTGGGTACTAGATAACTCATATCTGTAATTCATTACAGGCTTTGAGAAACCGTAGAGTTATCAAGGTAGATGATATGACTCTCAGAGTTGCGAACGGAATGAGCATGGGCGCTGAATCCGTAGGGGAGTATCACCAAGGATTGAAAAGTAGGCAGATATTGATTCTACGTAACTATTTGTATGTATCTAGTCTAGCTTGTAATATCATATCTGTATCCTTACTTTGTAAGGAAGGATATGATTTTAAATTTGTAAGCGATGTAGTCCACATCCACCTAAATCAAGCTTTAGGTCAGGTACATTAGATAACGGAATATACGTATTAAATCAAGCTCAGGTTTTCAGTGTCCAGAACACATTTAAAAGAAAGTCTCTGGAATTAAATCAGGCTTTCTTATGGCATTGTAGACTGGGTCACATCAATGAAACACGGTTGACGAAGTTACATAAAGAGGGATATTTGGATCCGTTCGAATATCAGTCTTATGCAACTTGTCAATCTTGTCTCAAAAGAAAGATGATAAAGACTCTGTTCACTGGACACGGAGTAAGAGCGAGTGAGCTCTTGGGACTCATACACAGCGATGTGTGTGGTCCAATGTCTACACATGCGTGAAGTGGTTATTCCTATTTCATTACTTTTACGGATGATTTCTCTAGGTATGGACATGTCTTCTTGATGAAGCATAAATCCGAGGCCTTTGAGAAATTCTGGGAATATAAGAAGAAGTGGAAAAACAAACAGGAAAAAGTATCAAGACACTGAGATCTAATTGAGGTGGTGAATACTTAAATGCCGAGTTTCTGGATTACCTAAAAGAGAATGGAATTCTCTCTCAGCTTACTCCTTCATACACGCCACAACACAATGGTGTATCGGAGAGATGGAACCGAACCCTATTGGATATGGTACATTCCATGATGAGTAATGCTGAGTTACCGCGATCATCCTGGGGTTATGCACTAGAATCAACTACATATATTTTGAACAAGGTTCCTACTAAGTCAGTGTAACTCTACGCTAGCGCCCCGGCAGTCTACAGACGCCAAAATGCGGAACAAAACTTTTAAACTGGCGCTATCGTATACTTTAACCCGGATCTGCCATTATTGCTAAACTAACAAACTGTAAAGAGTGTAGAAAGATTGTACCGAACGATCCGAGTCCTTCGTTCTTCAACCATCATCCCACGCTCCGTTGCGGCTGCTCCGATCTCGTCGATCTCCGATCTCCTCGTCGAGGTGGCACCACATGATCGGTTCTTTAAACGGGCTCCCGCCTCTGACTCGAGGCAACTCGATCGTCAAGTTTGCTAAAAGAGACGACCAAGAATGATGTAAAGAATGAGTAGATGACTTTGTCTCACTTCGTCCAAAACCGTGGACGATCGGTTAATGAAGTTGCCGAGGGAATCGGGTGATGGAATGAAATGAGCTGTGAATTCCATACACCCCAAAAATCTATCATAATCTTTTCAAGAATGAATCAAGTGAGAGAGTGAATGAGAGAGGAGGCCTTCCATTCATATATGAAGGAGGAGGGTGAGTGTAGGAGCAAGTGGTGACCTTAAGCTAAAGCTTCTCACTTCAAAAATATCCTAATGAAAACAAAAGGCTTTAATGAAAAAGCATGAATCACTAAACACCTCATCTAGTCTTTAATGAAACCATTAATGCACTAATGAGTCATATGCCTCATCATCACTTCTAGAAGCTTCTAGAATGATGACTCACTCATACCAGAAGAAAAGATAAATCCGTCTTTAACCGAATGTTAAAAGACGGCTGATAGAAAACTGGAAACTGGCAACTTCCAAAAGTGATCCTGAAACGAATTTCAGGATAACCCCGAAACTGTATAAATATACCCGCATTTGTATTACGACCGAATACAAATGCAACTGAGACAAAGATATTATACCTACTCAATATAATACTCGGATCCGGCTTAAACCAAAGCCGACCAGTATCATCTGCCCGAAAAATAACACGTGCGTAAACGCACGTGCATTTTCCGAACCCTGCCATAAAACCATACGGCCTCTACAACGTTTCGCCCGAACTTGGGAAACTGTCTGTGGGGGACTCTAATGACTCGTCAGTACCCTGGCAGTGGGTTTAACCACAAACCGTCAGCGGCACTAGCAATGCGTAACGGCTGCCCACGGACTGACCTCAAGGGATGCCGATGAGCGCACTCATCCGGAAAACCCTACTGAGCCTAACAGTGACAATGTATATACAGTCCGGTCCGTTCGTCAATGAGTATCGCATATCCTGTCTAGGGGGCTAGCAACGTCAGACCCCTAATAGCAGTATAAGGCGTGTCGGAGTGAAGCCCAATACACCCTGAGATACTACTGGAGTACCTACCAGTAAATCTCCTACCATGGCCATGGATTTGTGTAATGGCTCTCCTAGACACAGCACGACCTCGCCCCCAATACCGGGAGAGACGAATCCCCTGCCGATCCGCTCACGTGCCTCCATATGGCTCGGGACTGTACCCAAAAACTACCTGTTTGCACGACTCCTTTGAGCCGTGGTAGGGTAGAAATCAAAGCACAGTGGGAACTCACACGAGACAAATGACGACCTCAGGTCGATGAACTAACCTGTACACATGTCACCAGGGAACTGCTATCTGACGGTAGATATAATACTAACTAGCAGATTCCCGGCGAGTCCTGTCCGGTGTACTCATAACCCAATGAGCACCTGTATACATCTTAGGTGATCCAACTGACACCAGTGGCTTGTGAGACCGGCCACCGCCCCTCGTCGGGGTCTCGACTGTACACACTAGTCTACTCCGGAGTATCGATGCCCTGTCTCGAAACTCCCACGACTAGGGACCACAATTAAGGATATGCATATAAACTACCCAACTCTCACGTATATGATCGCCATCATACTGTTGGTAGTAAAGCAAGATCCTAAGGGCTCTATCAAAGCGTAACATGCAATCAGTCACCTGAACATGTACACGACTGATAAAGGCAAACCAGATAGCATACTATCATCTCGAGTAAGACTGTGCTACCAGGATAGGTCCTCCGCAATCATTGCAATCACGTACCTGCGATCCAATAATTGACTATGAGGGCACTATCTCCAACAATCTCCCACTTGCACTCAAGGCTAATATTGCGATGTCGACTACTCACAGCCCGTGTGAAACCGAACATCCAACTCCTCTACTAATCAGTTTCACAAAGCCCGTTTGTAAAACTATTGTGTTCGAGAAATAGCCTCGGTGAGTGGATCCGCCTAGAAGTTTCTTTCTGTATCTCTCTTAATCTCAAGTTCGCGGAGAAAGCCATCTCCCGAATTGAGTAGTACCTGTCTTAGAATGTCTGGATATCTGATGGGACCTTAGTTCATAAATGAACTCCATATCCAAACTTCTTAGACTGTATGGATCACTGAACCTAATCAGTATCCGGCACCATGCCACCCACAGTATCCTTTGGAACCACCTGTCCATAATACTGTCCCTCGTCAGAGGGAAAACTAAAACTCTGACAATCACTCTGTCATCCATGTCACCTTTGAAGCCTGGAATGATAATCGTCTCCCGAAGGAGGCTGCCGTCATCAAATCCGTAGAACATGTACTTATGTTCTAAAACTGCTTCCTTATGTTTCTCCAGAATTGGATTAATACAAACTTATTGCATCTAGTGCAAAAACAACATTTGGTGTGGTACTTGACATCTCATGATTGACTCAATTGCCTAAGCAAGTGATCTGCCAATCATGCACATCCCTCTCCTCTTTAGTCTGTAAGACACCTTTAGAGAGGGTGACTCCATCACCTGCAGGTACACCACCATGCTAGGAGTCAACTATTCCAAAAACCATTAGAATATCTGTCAAAGTACCCACATTGGGAAACTACCCAAATCCAGATCTAAAACCATAGATCTAGAAACCAGAATGTCAAATATTATATCCATATCCTGTCTGGAGAAACAACTGTGTGACGACCACAGTACAACCGATCGTAGTATAGGAATTTTACTTCCTACTCTGTGTATGTCATCCAGATACCATGACATCACACCCTACTGCCTTCTTAACTGATCCATCCCCTATTCTGATTGAAGTCAAACCCATGACTGTCACATCAAAATTAGATGATCTATCTCCGCTATAACTGCTCTAGTCTATAAATAGACATAAGCTACTTGCCCACCATGCTTCCGCTGCTCCCACTGACTACGACAACCCACCTACCGGGTCTCATATCCTGGAACAACAGTAGTGTCAAGTCTGGGTAGATAAGAACCTCCCTGTCACCGTCCTTGAGCCTACCGAAGTACCTCTCGGGTGTCTGAGGTTACCTACCATACCTGCGGAGTGGCTATTGGAATGTTAAACCTGATTGAATGTATAGGTCCTATTAAATTTTCCGTAATCGTTCGCGGTTCTGGAATCACTTCCAGTTCTACCATACTCCCACTACTGTTTTCTGAAAAAGATCTGTTTTACTAAAACTGTGGCGAGTCAAGAACAATATCACTATTGATCTTCCAAATGGTAGAATATCAACCCTCGTCATAGCCAGGGTCAACCCACAAACAGCCATTACAGAAACGTGCCCTGAGTTATCCAGTGTCTGGTTTTAATCATAAGCTGGACAACTCCACGTACCTTAACTTCTTTTAAGGTACGATCCATTCTATATCTAATATAGAAACTTTGGCACTAATTTAATTGGAACCATATTCAATCCATGCATCTGTCTCCAGTGCATATCAACTTAATGGAAAAAGGCTAATCAGCATTACTCAACTTAGGAATCCATCCAATTATGAGTAACCTGAAAGAGAAACACATTTCTCAAAACCATCACTATCTTCTGAATACCAATCACAAGAATCTACATCTTCGATCTCTTTGAAGAATCCCGATACTTGTGATACCTGGTTCTCTACTTTATTCTTATACCCACAACTTCTCAAAACTTAGACCATGTATTTCTACGAAACACTCGTCTAAATACTAGAGAAGTTATAAGTAAACAGAACATAGTACGAGGACCTACCCCATTTGTCCTGATGGACACTGGACAACATACAATACTCTGTATAAGTCCGCTGAGTTGAACAACTCAAAACCTGTGCGTTGTAGGTGGAAAACTGTACCCTGGTGATTTCCTCAAATATCACCAATTACAACGAATTCCGATATAATGAGGATGATCACCTAATTCCCAATATCTTACTCCCACTCATCATCTGTAAAACCATACAGATATGAGAATGAAACCTGGTAAATACATACCCTTGGAGTAAGTGTCTAATCGGGAAAACAGTTTTTCCTTTAACAATGCACTGAAACATGAAAATGTTTCGTAGGGGTATCCTGGTATTCATAGTAATGCCTCTTCCATAATCAAATTCATGACTTCAACCGTATATTTTATTGCCGTCTCTCCAAATCCCTTTATTTGTCTTTAGTCGTTACCTTCTGTACACCATCGTTAGGCTAAATGGTTTTCTTCCTTCCCTACCGTTCGGCACCAGCCTATGGTTTGGAAGAAGACTATCCAGTAAGCATAATAGGTGTACCCTCCTAAACCAAGGAGTACTCGCATCTCGAGAGAAGGTGACGATAAAAGACAACTGAATAATACCTTATTCTTTTTAAAGGTGAAATAGGAGCGGCGATGAAGTACGCGGTTTTGGTCGTGAATGATATCAGTCGCAATTTACTTTGCCCTCTTTCTAATCCCTTTATTTTGTCTTTACATATTACCTTCTGCACACCCTACTTAGGCTAATTGGTTTTCTTCATTCCCTACCTTTCGGCACCAGCCTATGGTTTGGAATAAGACTATCCAATAGGCGTAATAGGTGTACTCTCCTAAACCAAGGAGCTCTCGCAAACTGAGAGAAGGTGATAATAAAAGACAACTGAATAAACCAATTCTATTTCTCCTGAACCTGGATCCATCCCCGAAGAAGTCCCTTCGAGTTCGTATATAACCATACGATGGATCTATCCAATGGAAGTGGATATCCGTAGTAATACGGGTGTTCTGAGAAATCCAAAGGGTAAAAGAAGGAGTGGCAATGACTTATGCAACTCAGACAATCCAAAAGCCAGTATTTTAAGAAGGTTCGGTCAACCTGGTCACTGAGTCATAGTCTAGGGTCGGTCAAAGGTCGCTGCCAAAGAGAGAGAGAGAAAAGAAACACTCAGCGTGCACTCTAACCTAGATCAGAATGGTCATCATTTTATCTAATCCGGAAACCTCCCACTGTCCTGTCAAATTCTCCTCCAAACCTAAAGAAGAATCAATCGGGATCACCCGAAGAGTAAACCAACTCATCAGTGGGAATCAGGATCCAACTCTCATCGCATGATAACGTGATGGAATGCATCCACGTTACTCATACTCCAGAAGGTATGCGCATACTCGGCAAGTTTCAGTTTCTTTAGAAACTCCTGATATTATTTTTGCCCCATGCTCTTATAACCTTGGCGTTGGTCAAAATGTCATAAGTCACATGCCAAGTTCTACCCGTCACTATCTTGCCAATTTGAACCCACCCGCACATGCCCTTGACGTTGGCCAAAATGGCAGAACGACTGTCCCAAACTAACTCATCTATCTATGCAACAATTGAATACCCAGCAGCTACCAAACACTATGCCTTGGCGTTGGTCAAAATACGTAGCTTGAATACTACTGAATACCCAAAAGAAGTGACGGAGGGCTACGACTGGTTTTTGGCGAAAACCTTTAGCGTAGTGAACTTGATATCGCTGAAGGAACCTGATAGCTTTTTAAAATATAGTGGCGAAAACCTTTTGCTAAAGAGGTCACTCCCGGTAAAGGGATCTCGGCTCTTTCCTCGTGGAATGAGGTGCAGGATATTCCACTGAATACCGCTATGCAAAGCAACATGTAATCGACTATAGTAAAGTTATTACTCCGACGCAAACTTCTGTCCAAGGGGTCTTTCCCGGTGAAGGGATATCAGCCCATGCCTCGTCGAATGAGGTGCTGGATATTCACACCGAATACCGCTATGCATAACAAAAAGAAAACGTCTTTGTAATAACACTTTTTAAAATTGTTCCAACAACTCAAACAGGTTTGTTTTTACTTTGCATTGATCAGAATCAACGCAGTCCCATCAATTAATCATACCAGAAAAGAACGAAAATAAAATGTACGTATATGCCATCCGCATTCGTCACTGGGTCCCGTCATCACCCGTTAGGTTACTTAACTAACGACAGAGCGGGGACTGGACTAGCGCGGGTGTAAAACATATACAACATCTAATAGTATATAAACCAATATACAATAATCGCTCCAGGCGTGATAGTATGCAACATTACAGAAAAGTAATAAGTATCACAGAACAATACAGTTAATTTGGGATCCCCGAGTTTCACAGAGCCGCTGCTGAAACTCGACGTTCCCCTGTCGTGTGGATAGCCTGTGCAATGAAACCTAGACCCCTACGGGTGCGGCAAGTTACCCGCCAAAACCTGAAGCGAGGCAGTCCCCATAGCATAGTGAATGGAACACCCGGCACTTCACGGAATCCGGTAAATTGAGCACCCCTCCTTGGGTCAACCTGTACCCCCTACGAGTGCGGCGAATAGTCTGCCAATTCTGAAGTGGGGTCCCTCTGCCTCTCAAAGCCATGAGATGCGGACCCGTTAGTTTCCCGAACCCGGCTATCCGTGCACTCCGTCGCGGGGTAAAACCTAGTACAGTAATGAAAAATAGTACAATAGGTACATCGACCGCAACCTGGTCGTGCCCCAAAAGAATATTATACAACAGGCAGTGACGGCAGTCCACAAGTTGGACGCTCGTCCCGCAATATCAAATGTACAAATAAACACAAACTGTACTACCATTGCACACTGCTATCCACCACGACAAATCTGCAACATCACAGCACAACACAGAACATCAACGCGAATGTCACGTTCGCAAACCCGTCTAAAAGAACTATAGCAATCAGACGCGGTTTACCGATCAAATGACATTCCCGGTCGGAGATATAATGTAAGCACTGTAAACTAACGTGTTTAAATTTCGATCGACCAAATATCAAAAAAATGGGCCCCACAACTTACTGGTGAAGAGTAACAAAACCTGGGCGCAATTGATATATACCAAAAATCACAAAATCCAACACTGAACACACTGACAAAATTTGGGAGCACGTGCTCCCCACGTGGCCGCGGATGCGCGGCCAAACCATGGGTTTGGCCGCCCTTCCGCGGCGGCTTGGAGGGATCACTACCCCAAATTTTGTCGTGGCTCTTAGAATTCCCTGCACGGATTTTTAAGACATGCAGAAATTGATTTCGAGACCATTTAAAATTAACAGAACTGTCGTGCTAGGATTTTGTGTTTTTCGATTTTCGGTCGGATCGATGTTTTAAACGCGTTAGCACAAGTTAGTATAGCAAAATGGCGAGGCTCTGATACCACTGTAACTCTACGCTAGCGCCCCGGCAGTCTACAGACGCCAAAATGCGGAACAAAACTTTTAAACTGGCGCTATCGTATACTTTAACCCGGATCTGCCATTATTGCTAAACTAACAAACTGTAAAGAGTGTAGAAAGATTGTACCGAACGATCCGAGTCCTTCGTTCTTCAACCATCATCCCACGCTCCGTTGCGGCTGCTCCGATCTCGTCGATCTCCGATCTCCTCGTCGAGGTGGCATCACATGATCGGTTCTTTAAACGGGCTCCCGCCTCTGACTCGAGGCAACTCGATCGTCAAGTTTGCTAAAAGAGACGACCAAGAATGATGTAAAGAATGAGTAGATGACTTTGTCTCACTTCGTCCAAAACCGTGGACGATCGGTTAATGAAGTTGCCGAGGGAATCGGGTGATGGAATGAAATGAGCTGTGAATTCCATACACCCCAAAAATCTATCATAATCTTTTCAAGAATGAATCAAGTGAGAGAGTGAATGAGAGAGGAGGCCTTCCATTCATATATGAAGGAGGAGGGTGAGTGTAGGAGCAAGTGGTGACCTTAAGCTAAAGCTTCTCACTTCAAAAATATCCTAATGAAAACAAAAGGCTTTAATGAAAAAGCATGAATCACTAAACACCTCATCTAGTCTTTAATGAAACCATTAATGCACTAATGAGTCATATGCCTCATCATCACTTCTAGAAGCTTCTAGAATGATGACTCACTCATACCAGAAGAAAAGATAAATCCGTCTTTAACCGAATGTTAAAAGACGGCTGATAGAAAACTGGAAACTGGCAACTTCCAAAAGTGATCCTGAAACGAATTTCAGGATAACCCCGAAACTGTATAAATATACCCGCATTTGTATTACGACCGAATACAAATGCAACTGAGACAAAGATATTATACCTACTCAATATAATACTCGGATCCGGCTTAAACCAAAGCCGACCAGTATCATCTGCCCGAAAAATAACACGTGCGTAAACGCACGTGCATTTTCCGAACCCTGCCATAAAACCATACGGCCTCTACAACGTTTCGCCCGAACTTGGGAAACTGTCTGTGGGGGACTCTAATGACTCGTCAGTACCCTGGCAGTGGGTTTAACCACAAACCGTCAGCGGCACTAGCAATGCGTAACGGCTGCCCACGGACTGACCTCAAGGGATGCCGATGAGCGCACTCATCCGGAAAACCCTACTGAGCCTAACAGTGACAATGTATATACAGTCCGGTCCGTTCGTCAATGAGTATCGCATATCCTGTCTAGGGGGCTAGCAACGTCAGACCCCTAATAGCAGTATAAGGCGTGTCGGAGTGAAGCCCAATACACCCTGAGATACTACTGGAGTACCTACCAGTAAATCTCCTACCATGGCCATGGATTTGTGTAATGGCTCTCCTAGACACAGCACGACCTTGCCCCCAATACCGGGAGAGACGAATCCCCTGCCGATCCGCTCACGTGCCTCCATATGGCTCGGGACTGTACCCAAAAACTACCTGTTTGCACGACTCCTTTGAGCCGTGGTAGGGTAGAAATCAAAGCACAGTGGGAACTCACACGAGACAAATGACAACCTCAGGTCGATGAACTAACCTGTACACATGTCACCAGGGAACTGCTATCTGACGGTAGATATAATACTAACTAGCAGATTCCCGGCGAGTCCTGTCCGGTGTACTCATAACCCAATGAGCACCTGTATACATCTTAGGTGATCCAACTGACACCAGTGGCTTGTGAGACCGGCCACCGCCCCTCGTCGGGGTCTCGACTGTACACACTAGTCTACTCCGGAGTATCGATGCCCTGTCTCGAAACTCCCACGACTAGGGACCACAATTAAGGATATGCATATAAACTACCCAACTCTCACGTATATGATCGCCATCATACTGTTGGTAGTAAAGCAAGATCCTAAGGGCTCTATCAAAGCGTAACATGCAATCAGTCACCTGAACATGTACACGACTGATAAAGGCAAACCAGATAGCATACTATCATCTCGAGTAAGACTGTGCTACCAGGATAGGTCCTCCGCAATCATTGCAATCACGTACCTGCGATCCAATAATTGACTATGAGGGCACTATCTCCAACAGTCAGTGCCCACCATACCATATCAGATGTGGAGTAGGAAGAAACCCTGTTTTCAGTATCTTAAGACATGAGGATGTCCAGCTTTTGTAAAAAAGCAGCATGCGAATAAGCTTGGGGCACGCTCAGTGCTGTTTAAGTTTGTGGGATACCCAAAGAACTCCAGGGGGTATTATTTCTATTGCGCAGAGGAACAAAAGGTCTTTGTTTCTCATCATGCCCACTTCTTGGAAGCTGAATTTTTAGAGAATCAGAAAAGTAGGAGCGCAATAGAACTGGAAGAAATTCCAGAACCACAAGCTATTACTGAAAGATTGGTAGAACCAGAGGTTTCAGAAGAACCAGACATCCCCGCGCCACTCCGCAGAACTAGCAGGCGTTCTCATCCGCCCAAGAGATACTACGGTTTTCTCATAGACGGGGATCGAGAGGATTCCATCATTGGCAATGATGAGCCTAATAACTTCCAGCAAGCCATTCAGAGCGGCGACTCGGTAAAATGGCTAGATGCAATGCGGGCCGAGATGGATTCCATGTACACCAACAAAGTATGGACTTTGGACATTGCTCCAGAAGGGGTAAAACCCGTAGGCTGCAAATGGATCTTCAGAAAGAAGATTGGTGTAGATGGACAGGTTGAAACTTATAAGGCTCTGAAAAAGGTTTTCGTCAAAGACCTGGTTTGGACTATGATGAAACCTTTTCTCCAGTGGCTATTCTCAAATCCATTCGGATCCTTCTTGCCATTGCTGCCTTCCACCATTATGAAATCTGGAAGATGGACGTAAAGAAGGCTTTTCTAAATTGAAATTTGAAATTTGGAAGAGTATGTCTGTATGGATCAGCCAGAGGGTTTCATTCAGAGTGGGAGCAACGGGAAAGTGTGCAAGTTGCTTAAGTCCATATATGGACTAAAGCAGGCATCGTGGAGTTGGAACATCTGTTTTGATGAGACGGTCAAAGAATTCGACTTTATCAAAAATCAAGATGAACCATGCATATATAGTAAGTTTGTATGGTGAAATGTGGTATTCCTCATAATGGTAGTATGCTACTTGATTTGTTTCTACCTCAATATGTGCATGTGTTTATTTTAGCATATCGCTTATACATATTGGTAGAGCCCTTAGGATCTTTGCTTGATTACCAGTGTTGTGATGGTAGTCACACTAGTGGGGGCTGGGTAGTCTATAAGCACATCTTTATACAGGTCCCTAGTCGTAGGATTATCGAGATGGGGCATTGATACTCCAGAGTAGACTAGTATATACGCTTCTCATCCCAGCAGAGGAGATGGTCTGTCCTACAGCCATTAGTACGTAGTATGCAGGTGATGTAGGGTTACTAGGCACTGTCATAAGGGTCTATAAGGCATCAACCATTCCCAATTTAAATTTTAGACGTGCCGAACAACCCAAACCAAGATCTTAGACTAGAGATTAGGCGAAACAAAGCAAGTAAACAACTTTACTTCTAAGAGTTAGGGATTACAACATTTGTAGTCCGTTCCTTCACTTCTAAACCTCCGTGTTGAGGTCCCTTCGTTGCAATCATTGAGTACCCAGACTCAAGAGAGGCTCCATGAAAAGAAAGATGCAAGCTTGCTTCCGATCTTCAATAACAAAGATGATCTACCTTAAAGAACTCAAACCCAAGCTCTTGCTTTGCTAATCAAGTATTAGCAAAGCAAACACCCTGATCTAAGCGGCTAGAATAGATGAGGATGATGAAGTATGAATTTAGCTCTCATTTGTTTTCGATTTCTCACTCATTATCATCACTTTGCAAAAAGCTAGAAAGATTTTTATCAAAAAGGAAGAAGAAGAAGAAGAAGAAGAAGCAAATCTCTTTGTGATGAATAATAAATCAATTGTTTAGTTTGAATTGCAACCTTGGGTTAAGAAAGAAAACTTAACCCTTGTAGAGATTTTACTATGGTTAAAGGGTTGGGTTGGGTTAAATAAATATCTTTGCAAAATATCACAAAATATCAAGTCAAAGTCAAAGCTTCAAGAAGCTTCTTGAAAGCTTCATGAAAGCTTAACCCTAATCCAAACCCTGACCATATTTAAACTCCACAAATCATGTTGCATTTATAACCATAACATGTTACAATATTATATATCACATATACAATATTTATTGTAACAAAATAAAATAATACAATTAACATATATCGCATATATATCAATGTATTACCCGAGTAAGAAAAAGAATCTTTAAGTGAGTTTATATTAGTTAATGTAATTTAATATATCAAATATATAATTATACATTAAATTATCGGATCAATACTTGATCCGATAATCCGGCTATTTCACAAATAACCGATTAATATAATCTATATCAGTTCATCGAATCAACACTTGATCCGATGACCCGGTTAAATCATATATACCCGGTCGATATCTCATATCACGAGAATCTAATACGGTATCGCATACACGTATTATTCTCGGTCCCGCACATCTCGCATATGTGCTCCTACTCCGTTTTGCCTGAACCAGGAAACCTCTGTATAGGACTCTAAAGAATCGTCAATACGCCGGCAGTAGGTGATGATCATATCAAACACCCACAAGCTGCAAGCGGTCAGCTAAACATAACAGCCAACCAGGTATTGAGCAATCAGAAGATCAACAACCAAGCCTGTACATTCTCCCGTGAATCCAACCAGTAACACTCCCGTATAGTCCGGTCTCTTCGTCTGATATGTCGCATATCTCGCCTAGGGGTGGTAAACGTCAGACCCCAGTAGCTTGATAAGTCGTGTCGATATGAGGTCAATAACAGTTCGAAAAACTACTGATAACACTTACCAGTAAATTTCAGCAACCCTGGCTAGGGATTTCCAGTTATAGCCAATCGAATACGGCGCAACATCAACTCCCTATACCGGGAGAGACGAAACCCCTCCTATTGCTCATTGCCTCCATGTGATTCGAGACTGTACCCAAAAGCCACCTTTTCGCACGCCCTATTGGACGTGGTATGATGGAAATCAAAGCACGGTGGGAATCACACAAGACTCTATAACGATCTCGGGTCTACAGACTAACCTGTACCAGTGTCACCAGAGAATTGCCATCTGACGTGAGGTATAATACCATCTGCGAGTTCTCGGCGAGTCCATCCAGTGTACCCAGTTTCCACTGAGCACCCGTATACCTTCTCTGATGTCAAACACTAATGGATATGGGATTATCCATCGCCCATCATATGGGTCAAGAAGTGCATACGCTAGTCTACTCTGGAGTATCGATGCCCTGTTCCTTAAAGAGCCACCCAGGTATTTGAAGGATGTACTTGGCGACTACACTGTCCCCACTAGTATGATCTGCATCATAGTACTGGTAGTCAAGTACTCATCCTAAGGGCTTTATCAACATGTAACATAGAGACAATCAGAGTACAAGTTTAGATAAAGAGTAACCAGATAGCATATTATCATGTTGAGCAAGAAAGTCCTCCCTATATATGTCCAAGCATCCACTACAATATACAACGTATGTACAGTAATGGCCTCTAGGGCATACATATAACTAACAATCTCCCACTTGCACTAGGGCCATCTGTTTTAGTATTTCATACCCAACAATAAGCTGTGGTCGAAGTATCTCATACTCAACCATCCCATAAAAGTCTCTACTGGGAAAATTAGCCTTTGTGAGTAGATCCCCGCTGTTGTCCTATATGTATACTCTCCTAACCTCGATCTACCTGGAGATTAACCATCTCCATGATCAGTTGATACTTCCTAAGAATATATCTGGATCACATATGGGACGGGGGTTCCTTGGCATAAGCCACAACTCCATTGTCACACAATGGCAGGAACGAAGTTCATCTCATGAACTAAAATATATCCAGACTGCCTCTTTGGTAGCATCCTTGGGAACGATGTATCTTGCCTTTAATCGTCTAGTAAATCACGGTATCTAGCTTGGAACTCTTCCAACATACCATCCCTCCACTGAGGGTAAAGACAATGCCTGCAACTGACATCAGTCGTCCTTATCACGCTGGAACCTTTCCAGTGATTCTCCCTAGGATCAATTGATACCATCTCACTACAACTAGTGAGAATCTTAACATCCAATTAGATCTATCTCATAGATCCAAAACTCAGGATTTAGAAGGTATCACCTTGATCCTATAAAGAATCTTTTTGCTAAGAGGAGATTGACCGAGCGTAGCATAGGAAACTTCTTCCCTATCAAGAGTATGTCATCCACGTACTATACGAGGATCACCACCATACTCCCTACTACCTTTTTGTATATGCTTGGTTCATCTACCATTTTGATGAAGTCAAACTCTTTGACTAGCACATCAAAACAAACGTTCCAACTCCGCGATGCCTGATTTATCCTATAAAACATCTTGCTCACGTTTCCGCTGCTCCCACTGTCTACGAAGCCCTCTGGCTGTGTACTTATAGACGCTCTCTTCCAAATCATCATTTAGAAAAGCAGTCATAACACCCAACCACCAGATATCGTAATCATGGTATGTAGCAGTGGCAAGTAGGATCTGGATGGACTTAAGCATAGCTTTGAAAGTCTCAACTTTTCCTTGTACACCAAGTAATTTTCTCAAGATATACTTGCTCCTGATGGGGATTTAACCCTTCAGATAAAGCAACCAAAGTCCATACTTTGTTGGTGTATAAGGATTCCATCTCAAATCGCTATGCATCCAGCCATTCTCACAGAGTCCCCACTCCTGATGGCCTGCTCGAAACTAGTTAGGTCATCATCTCATGATGCAATGCTCGCTCCCACTGTCATAGAGAAACTGAAGTATCTCTCAGGTGGATGAGGAACCCTACCAGATCGGCGGAGAGGATGAGGTTCGTTGGAAACTATTGAATCTTCCGGTTCTACCAAATCATCAGCTGCAGTTTGTTTTAGCTGGAAATACTTCCAGTTCTACCTCATGACCACTAATTTCTTCACAAGAAATTCCCTTTTACTCAAAAAGTGGTATGCCGAGAAATAAAACATCTTTTGTTCCTCGGTGTGGTAGAAGATATTCCCTTGCGAATGCTTGGGATATCCAACAAACTTCCACAGAACTGATCTTGCCTCGAGCTTGTCCGGATTTTGCTTTTGACATAGGCCGGACAACCCCAAATCTTAACTTCCTTAAGAGATGGGCTCTTCCTATACCTTATCACATATGGAGTGGTAGGCATCTGATTTGGTTGGAACCCTATTCAATAGGTATGCAACTTCTCAAGTGCATAACTCCCAAAAGGAAATAGGCAATTCAGTAGTACTCATCATAGAGCACACCATATCATATAGGGTGCGATTGCTCCGTCTCGATACACCGACGTGCTTTGGTGTATACGGAGGAGTAATGTTGAGAGAGAATCTCATTCTTCTTAGAATAGTCCAGGAATTCCGTGCTTAAGTATTCTCCTCCTTGATCTCATCTAAGGACATAATACTTATACCCGTTTTTGGTTCTCTACTTCTAACTTATATTCATTGAATTTCTCAAAAGTTCCAGACTTGTGTTTCAACAGGAACATATGTCCGGATCTTGAGAGATCATCGGTGAATATAATGAAGTACAAAGAACCGGTCTTGGCATGTGTAAACAGGGGACCTTCATACATCAACATGTATTAATCCCAAGAGTTCACTAACTCTTTCTCTGTTTCCAATAAACGGAGCTGTGGCCATCTTATCTTTGTGACATGACTGGCAAGTTTTACAAGATATAAATTCAAACTAATTTAAATACGCATCTTTATGTAACTTCAGCTAGTCTGGTCGCATTGATATGACCTAGTCTACAATGCCTCAAGAAGGATTTGTTCATTTCTGAACTCTTCCTCTTGTGTGTGTTCTGTACGTTAAGAACTGTGGTTTGATTTAGAATGTCTATACTTTTAGATAACGTACCTGAACCGATCAACTCTTGATATAGGAAATGTTCAAAACATTATCCAACAATACAAAATTATATCCTTCTTTACTAATAAAAAGACTGATATGATGTTGTATATCAGGTTCGGTATCTAATAACATTCGTTCAGAATCAATGTATTCTGATAATACAGGGTGATAACTGCCAACAAACTTGGCTGCAACACTTGTATCATTTCCAACTCTTGAAACTTATCATCCGTTCTTAGTTCTCTACCTATCTGTAGCCCATGTAACAAATTACATTTGCGGGATCCTGATGCGGTATCTCATACCCAGGACGTAAAGGATACTGAGAAACAGTTCTCGGTAATGAACACACCCGAAGAAGATGCATCATCATGCACTTTCTTCGTTTGGGTGGCACGGGAATTCTGGTAATCCCCTATTTCCTGCTCTGTCTTATAACAATTATAAGTTGGAGCGGGACCAACGTTCCCTAGCGCAATATAACAAGCGGGTCGGTCACTACATCCGTATTATTATCTTGATTAAGGCGTGACATGGTCGCTACCTGGAGAGAGATAGAAGTAAACACTCAGCGTATGCTCTTGCAAGATTAGATTGGTTATTAATATATCTAATCAGGATGTCTCCCACTGTTTTAGTCAAATCTTCCTTCAAACCCTAAAAGGAAAGACTAGCCGGGATTAATTACACCCTACAAGTTCGCCAATCTTTCAGCTAGGCCAGTGCCGATACTTTGAGGGAGGTTCCCCGCGCTTTCGCACGGACCTAATTAAAGTAAACCTTGTTTTCCCAGAGGCATAACCCCGTTGACACATTTCTAGACACCTACTTGATCGGCTAATTGTAATTTGTCAAACTCTCCCAGGAGTAACTCTTACTCGCAGCGGGTATCGGGATCCAACTATCTCATAGAAGGTATGCAATCTCATTGCAAATTTCAACTCTTGAAATTCCCAATAATAATTTACCCCTAGCGTCCTATGACCTTGACGCAGGCCAACAAACCATAGTCCGCTAGTCAAGTTCAACCCGTACACTTTCTGATTGAATTAAACCCACCAGCACGACCCTTGACGCAGGCCAACAAAGTCGCACGACTACCCTAATCCAATCGCATCGTATGCTGCAGATAAGCACTAGTTAGCTACCGCACACTACGCCTTGACGCAGGCCAACAAACATAGCACGAATACTAAGTAGTACTTATCTGAAATGACGGAGGGCTACGACAGGTTTTTAAGAAAATCCTTTGCGTAAGGAACTTGATATCGTTGTAGAATCGAGTGATTTTAAAAGTAGTGTTTTTGAGGCTTTTCTAGTTTTGCTAAAGAGGTCACTCCCGGTGAAGCGATCTCGGCTGTTTACTTATCGAATAAGGTGCAGGATATGTCATAAATACCACTATGCAAAGCAAAAACTATAGAAACAATCAAAAGACAAACCGAGTTTTTAGCATTTGCTAGTTTCGCTAAAGAGGTCACTACCGGTGAAGGGATCTCGGCTCTTTCCTTATCGAATAAGGTGCTAGATGTTCTACAAGGAACACCGCTATGCAAAGCAAGAACTAGAGCTTCCTGTTTTTGAGACAAGTTTCTACAACATCTTTAGGTTTCTTTTATTTCATTAATCTCATTAATGAAGTCCCATTTTATTATGCTTCACAAGCATCACATTTGAAACGAAATCGGCAATATAACATATATCTCATATATATAATATAAACATTCGTCTCAGGCAGTAATATGATCTCATCGCAGAACATTGCAGCAGAAGATAACATATGAAATATTGGATATACTAGGACGTCCGTGTTTTATATCGAGCCTGTATAAAACACGGATTCCACGGTCGCGATGAATAGCCAAACCCACATCCGTAGACCCTTATGAGAGCGGCAAGCAACACTGCCAATTCTAGGATTAGGAGACCCGGTCTCGACTCCTCGAGATGGTCTCCCACTGGACCCTAGAACCCGGTTACTTATGCTCCCCGCCTTGGGTCTACCTAATGCGGAAAAGTAAATAATATACAATGGTAACATCATCCTCAGCCCGGAAGTGCCCCAATAAAAGAATATTACATACAATGAATTTTACATGAATGAAAATAAAAACCCTCATCTCACATAAAACCCCCGGTTATTCAAAACGCGACAATCCAATATAACATATCACAGCAACACATAATATCTCATATCATCAACGTAAGCAAGCATGCGTATCCCGATTATCGTTGATGTATAACAACGAAACCGGTGATACACCACATACTACGCGTACGGTCACAGAAAAGAAAGTGTAAAACTACAACAGTTGGAATCCGCAACCTTCTTAGACATCTCATGCCTAACCAAATGAATTCCTTAGACATCGCATGCCTAACAATTATAAACCCCGCATTTTAGTCTCAATATCGAAAACTCTTTTCAATATCAAGTCGAGCAATTCAACAAGATTCCTGACATCCTAATCGAATGCTCGTCGCAAACTTTAGTAGACGGCCGCACCCCCGGATGCCGTCGACGAAGTGCACTAAGGCGGAACACCGCTGCCGCGAGCACCCGAACGGATGCTTTTGGCGACGGGGTTCTCCTACAGTCACTTGGTCGGGGCTATGGGGTGTGTCTATCTATTAAGTTTACCCGGCGAGTATCCGCGTACGCTATGTGACTGCGAAGGACTTTTGATCACATCAAAATCCCGTGGCAACCGATCAAATGAGACTAAACTGCTAGATTTATAACATTCAAATTAGTTATCTCATAACTACTTGTGGATTCCAAATATTGTATCACATTCCAGATAAATAGACAATGTTAAACTTTTTGATCGAATAAACAAACACCCAAGATTTCCCAAATAGCTCAACACTTGAGCGGAGTTCAAAAAGTATCCATCACATGCCACAGTACCAATGGTTCAGCCGTAGAAGGGTCAAACCAACGCCTCACATGTGGCAACGCCGTACTGCCCCAAACCCTAAGGTTTAGAGGCGGTTCAGACGGTCACATAATCGAGTTAAGGTTTGTGTTCTTCTAGAGGGTCCACCGCGTTACTTGCACGACTATAAATGTTCTTTAATTAAGGAAAAAATCCAACACTTGGAAATTTTCCGGCAGGGGAAAAAATGAGTTATTGATATCCGTTCGAACTTTTTAACACGTTTTAAATTACCCGGAAAAAGTTTAACGAAGTTAAACTTTCCAATCGAATCAAAGAATACAAAAGATCTCCAGAAAACTCAACACTTGAGTAGAATTAAAAATTCTCATAAGCATGCAAAAATACCTACGGATGTTACTGTAGGAAAAACTAACCCTAATTCCCCTGAACGGCCGCGGAACCGCCGCGCAAGGCAGGGTATTGCCGCGGTTCCGCGGCGCCTTGAGAGAATTAAAATGTCGTTTTTCACAGCAATCCTTAGAATTCCCTGCTTAATTTTCTGAGTATTTTTAATACAGAAAAATCAACATTTTAAAAAATTTCCAGAGTGTATATCGACGTTTCGGGGTTCGATCGGACTTTAAATTTCGTCTAGACTTCGTCTAAAGCTCTAGCTTGGCTCTGATACCACTGTAGGATTACTGGGCACTGTCACAAGGGTCTATAAGGCATCAACCATGCCCGATTTAAATTTTAGACATGCCGAACAACCCTAACCAAGATCTTAGACTAGAGATTAGGCGAAACAAAGAACGTAAACAACTTTACTTCTAAGAGTTAGGGATTACAACCTTTGTAGTCCATTCCTTCACTTCTAATGCTCCGTGTTGAGGTCCCTTCGTTGCGATCATCGAGTACTCGGACTCAAGAGAGGCTCCATGAAGAGAAAGATGCAAGCTTGCTTCCGATCTTCAATAACAAAGATGATCTACCTTGAAGAACTCAAACCCAAGCTCTTGCTTTGTTAATCAAGTATTAGCAAAGCAAACACCCTAATCTAAGCGGCTAGAATAGATGAGGATGATGAAGTAGGAATTTAGCTCTCATTTTTTTTCGATTTCTCACTCATTATCATCACTTTGCAAAAAGCTAGAAAGCTTTTTATCAAAAAAAGAAGAAGAAGAAGAAGCAAATCTCTTTGTGATGAATAATGAATCAATTGTGTGGTTAGAATTACAACCTTGGGTTAAGAAAGAAAACTTAAACCTTGTAGAGATTTTACTATGGTTAAAGGGTTGGGTTGGGTTAAATAAATATCTTTGCAAAATATCACTAAATATCAAGGTCAAAGTCAAAGCTTCAAGAAGCTTCTTGAAAGCTTCATGAAAGCTTAACCCTAATCCAAACCCTGACCATATTTAAACTCTACAAATCATGTTGCATTTATAACCATAACATGTTACAATATTATTTATCACATATACAATATTTATTGTAACAAAATAAAATAATACAATTAACATATATCGCATATATATCAATGTATTACCCGAGTCAGAAAAAGAATCTTTAAGTGAGATTATATTAGTTAATGTAATTTAATATATCAAATATATAATTATACATTAAATTATCGAATCAACACTTGATCCGATAATCCGGCTATTTCATAAATAACCGACTAATATAATCTGTATCAGTTCATCGAATCAACACTTGATCCGATGACCTGGTTATATCACATATACCCGGCCGATATCTCATATCGCGAGAATCTAATACGATATCGCATACACGTATTATTCTCGGTCCCGCACATATCACATATGTGCTCCTACTCCGTTTTGCCTGAGCCAGGAAACCTCTGTGTAGGACTCTAAAGAATCGTCAATACGCCGGCAGTAGGTGATGATCATATCAAACACCCACAAGCTGCAAGCGGTCAGCTAAATGTAATAGCCACCCAGGTATTGAGCAATCAGAAGATCAACAAGCAAGCCTGTACATTCTCCCGTGATCCAACCAGTAACACTCCCGTACAGTCCGGTCTCTTCGTCTGATATGTCGCATATCTCGCCTAGGGGTGCTAAACGTCAGACCCCAGTAGCTTGATAAGTCGTGTCGATATGAGGTCCATAACAGTTCGAGAAACTACTGATAACACTAACCAGTAAATCTCAGCAACCCTGGCTAGGGATTTCCAGTTATAGCCAATCGAACACAGCGCAACATCAACTCCCTATTCCGGGAGAGACGAAACCCCTCCTATTGCTCATTGCCTCCATGTGATTCGGGACTATACCCAAAAGCTACCTTTTTGCACGCCCTCTTGGACGTGGTATGATGGAAATCAAAGCACAGTGGGAATCACACAAGACTCTATGACGATCTCGGGTCTACAGACTAACCTGTACCAGTGTCACCAGAGAACTGCCATCTGACGTGAGGTATAATACCATCTGGGAGTTCTCGGCGAGTCCGTCCAGTGTTCCCAGTTTCCACTGAGCACCCGTATACCTTCTCTGATGTCAAACACCAATGGATATGAGATCATCCATCGCCCATCAAATGGGTCAAGAAGCGCATACGCTATTCTACTCTGGAGTATCGATGCCCTGTCTCGGCACTCCCACGACTAGGAACATTTGAAGGATGTACTTGGCGACTACACTGTCCCCACTAGTATGATCTGCATCATAGTCCTGGTAGTCAAGTACTCATCCTAAAGGCTTTATCAACATGTAACATAGAGACAATCAGAGTACATGTTTAGATAAAGAGTAACCAGATAGCATATTATCATGTCGAGCAAGAAATTCCTCCCTATATATGTCCAAGCATCCACTACAATATACAACGTATGTACAGTAATGGCCTCTAGGGCATACATATAACTAACAGGTGCTCATTAGGTTATGAGTACACTGGACAGGACTCGTCGGGGACTGCTGGTTGGTATTATACCTATCGTCGGGTAGCAGTTCCTAGGTGACGTGAGTACAGCTTAGTCCGTCGAATTGACACTGCTAGTTCACCTTAAGTGTGTTCCCACTGTACTTTGATTACTACCCTACCATGGCTCAAAGGAGTCATGCAAACAGGTAATATTTGGGTGCAGTCCCGAAGCACTTGGAGACAGTGGCGGTTAGATAGGATTCGTCTCTCCCGGTATTGGGGGTTGATATCGTGCTGTGTTCGGAGAGCCATTATACAAAGTCCCTGGCCAGGGAAAGCGAGATTTACTGGTAGGTATTCCAGTAGTTTCTCAGGGTGTTTTGGGCTACACTCTGGCACGACTTATTGCGCTATTAGGGGTCTGACGATTACCGCCCCCTAGGTCAGATATGCGATACTCTTAGACGAACAAACCGGACTGTACGGAGATTGTCACATTCAGGATCAGCAGGAGTTCGGATGGGTTTTCTCATTGGTCTTCTTATCGTCAGATACCCGGGTAGCCATTACGTGTAGCTAGTACCGCTTGCGGCTTGTAGTTAAACCCACTGCCAGTGTACTGTCGAGTCTTTAGAGTCCTACACAGAGAGTTTCCCTGCATCGGGTGAAAGATGTAGAGGCCGTATGGTTTTACGGCAGGGCCTCGATCACGTACGTACACTTGTGCACATATGATGTTCGGGCGGATAATACTAGTGGTCTTTGGTTTAAGCCGGATCCTTTCATCTCATTGTATTCGTGTTTCTCGAAACACAGATACGGGTATGTATATACGGATGAGAGGGGCATTCTTATAATTGCTCAAGATTGTTTTTAGAAGGAGACACGTCATTAGGGTTTTGACCATTGACTTGATTAAAACAATTATGAGGTGGAGGAAATGGATTATTATTTTTACTAATGATAATTCAAGCATGGCTACTTGGTTTAACTATTTGAGTCTTGGTTTGACTTAGATATTTTGTGAGATATTTGTGTGGCACTAGATATTTTAGGTGAAATATTTTTCTTGCCATGCTTGTAGTTATATCAAGGTAGCCATCTCAATTATCATTATCAATCAAACAAACATTTTCTCCTTCTTCTTCCTCTCAACCCTTAAGTCTCATGAGTTGAGAAACCTAGGGTTTCAAGAGACAAACCACTCCATTTTCTTTCTCTACATCACCTAGGCCATCTATTTTAGCAAGCTAGTTGCCCTAGTTACCTCGGATTTGAGGTTGGAGCTCGGACTTTAGACTCTCGAGTGGATCGTCTTTGACTCGAGGAAACCAACGAGAAAGCATCGATCCTTTTCGATCCTCGGAGCCTACAATGATGAGGAGGACAGGGAGAAGACCGGAAAGACATGATACTACGAGGTATAACATTCATCCGAGTAGTTAAACATCAAGTAGTTTGCTAGCTGTGTTTTATGATCGATCCTTGGTTCTAGTCGATGTTGCGAAGCCCGTAAAAATCATTTTTTCAATTTCCGCCACCCCGCGAACACGTGGAGTGCGCGACATTAACTTACATCTCACAAGCTCAAGGTTTCACAACTCATGTCAGGGATTGAGCTTGGAGGAGGTGAGGAGGAAGATGAAGAGAGCTAGAGAGAAGAACTCATCACATGAGCTCAATGGCTACGGTTAAAATGAACCATGTAAAGAATGGCTTAATACTCCTCATTATTGAAGCAACCAATATCCATCAATATAGAATTGTAACCATGCTTCAATAGTGTAGGATGATGAATAAAAAATTCAGCAAGCCATGCCATACCCCATGCCACAAAAGTCTCCTCATTTTTCCACCACTTTTTGTATTTTCTAAAAATAGAAAATCCATGATATGCTTCATAATATATATATATATATATATATATCATATATATATGTTATGAAGAATAATTAGTGAGCTAATAATATTAGTTAATATCATAGTCACAAATTCGTGATTCGGCAATAATTCGGCGAGGTCGAAAATTCGGATTTGGAGAACTATCCGGAAAAAATCAGTAGGTATTCGGGAAAGATTCGGTAAGTGTTCGGAAAATGTTTGAACTAATCTCATTTATCTGTATATCACATTATCAAATCAACACTTGATTCAATAATCCGGTTAAATCACAAATAACCTAACTGATATCAAATAACCGCCAGATTAGAATACGGTATCACATACTCGTATTTAATCAAGCCCTCACACATATCAGCATATGTGCTCTACTTCATTTCGCTTGAACTAGGAAACTTCTATGTGGGACTCTAAAGACTCGTCAATACGCCAGCAATAGCTGATGATCACATCAGTCATCCACAAGTCGTTAGCGGTACTAGTTAGATGTAACGGCTACCCAGGTATTGAGCGAATAGAAGATCAACAAGTAAGTTTGTCCAAACTCCCATGAAGCCTATAGGTAACACTTACCGTACACTCCGGTCTCTTCGTCTCATATATGTCGCATATTGAGTCTGGGGATGGAATCGTCAGACCCCAATAACTTGATAAGTCATGCCGATGTGTGGCCTATAACGGTATAAGAAACTACTGTTAACACTTATCGGTAAATCTCATCAACAGCCCTGGCCAGGGACTTCCTGTTATAGCCAATCGAGCATAGCAAAACATCAACTCCCTATACCGGGAGAGACAAAACCCCTCCTATCGCTCATTGCCTCCATGTGACTCAGGACTATACCCAAAATCCATCTGTTGGCATGACTCCTTTGAGCCGTGGTAGGGAGGAAATCAAAGCACAGTGGGAACCACACAAGACTCTATAACGATCTCAGGTCTATAGACTAACATGTACCAGTATCACCAGAGAACTGCTATCTGACGATAGGTATAGTACCATCTAGGAGTTCTCGGCGAGTCCTGTTCGGTGTACCCATTCTCTAATGAGCACCTGTGTACAATTTTTTATGTCAAATACCAATGGATATAGGATCAACCATCGCCCCATACGGGGTCAAGAAACGTACACACTAGTCAACTCGGGAATATCGATGCCCTTTCTCGATATTCCCTCGACTAGGAACAATTGAAGGATGTGCTTGTAGACTACCCAGGTCCCAGTAGTATGATCCGCATCATAGTCCCGGTAGTCAAGCCAACATCCTAAGGGCTTTATCAACATGTATATAAGAGACAATATAATAATACCAGTGAGCATGTTAAGATAAAGGCAACCAGATAGCATACTATCATGTCGAGCAAGAAAGTCCTCTATATATATGTCCAAGCATCCACTATATCATACAATAATGGCCTCTAGGGCATACATATCACTAACAATCTCCCGCTTGCACTAAGGCCAGTTGTTGTAGTATCTCATACCCAACAGCCCAAAAAGTCTCTCGAAATGCATCTGGGGAGGGGCCTTCATGAGTGGATCCGCTGTGTTATCCTTCGTGACAACTCTCCTGACCTCGATCTCCCAGCGATCAACTATCTCCCTGATCAAGTGATACCGCCTAAGAATATGTCTGGATCACTGATGGGACCGGAGTTCCTTGGCCAAAAACACAGCTCCATTGTTATCACAATACACAGGTATTTGATGCTCAATGGTTGGAACCACACAAAGTTCAGCTATGAACTTCTTCGTCCAGACAGCCTCTTTAGCAGCATCGTTTGCAGCGATGTATTCAGCCTTCATCGTCGAGTCTGCTACGGTATCTTGCTTGGAACTCTTCCAACATACCGCCCCTCCATTGAAGGTAAAGAAAAAAACCGAGACCGACTTACTGTCGTCCTTATCACTTTGGAAGCTCTAATCGGTAAAGGACTCCACCTGGAGTTCACCGTTTCCATACACCAAAAACATCTCTTTAGTCCTTCTCAAGTACTTAAGAATGTTCTTCACAGCTGTCTAGTGTTTCTCCCCAGGATCTGATTGATACCTACTCACTACACCTAGTGAGTAAGCTACATCTGGTTTGGTATATAACATCACATACATGATAGACCCGACTTCTGAAGCATAGGGTATCCCTTGTATGAAATCCCTCTCCAAATCAGTCTTGGGAAACATCCCTTTGGAAAGAATGATTTCTGAAAAAGAGGGTAAATTACCACGCTTAGAATCTTCCATAATAAACCTCTTTATGTTAGTTATATATATGCCCTAGAGGCCATTACTGTACATGGGATGTATATTGTAGTGGATGCTTGGACATATATAGGGAGGACTTTCTTGCTCAATATGATAGTATGCTATCTGGTTGCTCATTGTCTTAATATGTTGACTTGTATAGGTAATATTGTCTTGCTCTTACATGTTGACAAATCCCTTAGGTTGTGTACTTGACTACCAGGACTATGATGCAAATCATACTAGTGGGGCCAAGGGTAGTCTGCAAGTACACCCTATAATAGTTCCTAGTCGAGGGAGTATCGAGACAGGGCATCGATACTCCATTGTAGACTAGCGTATACGCTTCTTGACCCATATGATAGGCGATGGATGATCCCATATCCATTGGTGTTTGACATCAGAGAAGGTATACGGGTTTTCAGTGGAGACTGGGTACACTAAACGGACTCGCCGAGAACTCCTAGATGGTAATATACCTATCGTCGGTTAGCAGTTCTCTGGTGACACTGGTACAGGTTAGTCTGTAGACCCAAGATCGTCATAGAGTCTTGTGTGATTCCCACTGTGCTTTGATTTCCACCATACCACGGTCAAGAGATCATGCAAAAAGGTGGTTTTGGGTACAGTCCCGAGTCACATGGAGGCAATGAGCGATAGGAGGGGTTTCGTCTCTCCCGGTATTGGGAGTTGATGTTGCGCTATGCTCGATTGGCCATAACAGGAAATCCTTGACCACGGTGGCTGAGATTTAATTGTAAGTGTTATCAGTAGTTTCTCGAACCGTTATGGACCTTGCATCGACATGACTTATCAGGCTATTGGGGTCTGACGTTATACCACCCCCAGGCTGTGATATGCGACATATCTGACAAAGAGACCGGACTGTCCGGTAGTGTTACTGATTGGATTCGCAGGAGTTATTGCAGGCTTGCCTGTTGATCTTCTGATCGCTTAATACCCGGGTGGTCGTTACGTTTAGCATATGGCTTGCGGGTGTTTGATATGATCATCACCTACTGCCGGCGTATTGACGAGTCTTTAAAGTCCAACACAGAGGTTTCCTGGTTCATGCGAAACGGAGTAGGAGCACATATGTGATATGTGCGGGACCGAGATTAATGCACGTATGTGATACCGCATTCTATTCTCGTGATATGTGACATCAAAGGTTATATGAGTTATAACCAGGTTATCGGATCAAGTGTTGATTCGATAAGTTGTTACATTTGATATTAGTTGGTTATATGTAATATAGCCGGATTATTAAATCAAATGTTGATTTAATAATTTAATGTAGAATTAATATATTTGATATATTAAATTACATTAACTAATATTGGCTCACTTAAGTATCATTTTTCTCATTTATGATACATTAATATATATGTGATATATGTTAATTGTATTGTTTTTGCACACATGAATATATGTGATATATTTTAGTGTGTCATGCTAGGTTACACATGCAACATGTATGTATGAGACTCACACCATGCTTGGTTAATGGTATGGTTTTATTTATCATTAAGTAATAACAAATTAGTGGAAATGAGTCATTGCTAGAAGCTTGTGGATAAGCTTTGACCAAAGTCCACTTCTTTGTTTTTTACTTAAGATATTTGTTGACCTAACCATTAACCATACACCATGGTTAACTCGTTACATGGGTTACTATATGTGATATACTCACCCATGGCTGCATTTGAAACAATGAATATGATTCTTTCATCACTTCATCTTCTTCTTCCTCTTGAAGCTTTCTAGCTTTTAACAAAGTGATGAAATATTATGAGAAAATCAAATCTAAAGTGAGCAAAATTCCTACTTCATCATCATCTACCATTAGCCATTTAGTTTATGGTGTTTGCTTCACTAATCTCACCATTAATAAAGAGGTAGCATGAGTTTGAGTCTCCTCGACATAGATCATCTTCGGCTTCGAAGGCATTGAGCAAGCTTGTTCATTTTTTTATGTGATCCTTACTAGAGTTCGGATGTGCACTACTAGGAGCGAAGCGACTATTACACGGAGCTTTAGAAGTAAAGGAATGGTCTACAAAGGTTTTATTCCACATTCACTTAGATGTAAAGTTGTTTACATATTATGTTTAACCTTAAGTCTCTAGTTAAGATCTTGGTTAGGGTTTGTTTAGAACCCCAAAATTTTAAATTAGCATGATTGATGCTTGCCTAAACCTTGCCAAGGTGCTAAGCTAACCCTACAGTGGTATTAGAGCCAAGCTAGAGCATTAGGCGTTGTCTAGACGAAGTTAGAATTCCGATCGAACACCGAAAGCCCGAAAATACCCCGTCTCTGGAAATATTTCCAAAAGTTGGATTTTTCCATATTAAAAATATTCAGAAAAACATGTAGAGAATTCTATGGACACACCTGAAGAACGAAACCCTAACTCGTCTAAGTGACTGCGGATCCGCGGCCAAAACATGGTTTTGGCGGCGGATCCACGGCGCCACTTAAGAGGCTTGGGTCAGGCCTTCAGCTGTAGGTCTGTAATTACTGTGGTATGTCTCTGGTTAACTTTAACTGTGCTCAAGTGTTGAGCTTTCGGGGAAATTTGGGAATTCGCTGATTCGATCGAATTTTTTAAACTTCGCCTAGCTTTCTGTGATTGTGATACAATATTTAGAATTCATATTGTTAGGCATGAAATCCGAAATATGTGATATTTCAGGTTTATGATGTCTAAGGTGACTGTGGATTCCAAATGTTGTAGTTTTTCACTTTCTTTTCTGCGACCGTAAGTGTAATATGTGGTGTATCGTCGGTTTCATTGCTATACGTCAACGACAATTGGGATACACATATTTATTTACGTTGATGACATGTGATGTTATGTGTTGCTGTGATATGTTATATTGGATCGTCGTGTTATGAATAGCCGGGGGTTTTTATATAAGATGAGAGTTTTTATTTTCATTCATATAAATTTCAATGTATGTAATATTCTTTTATTGGGGCACTTCCGGGTTGAGGATATTGTTACCATTGTTGTATATTATTTACTTTTCCGCATTAGGATAGACCCAAGATGGGGAGCACAAGTAACCGGGTTCTAGGGTCCAGTGGGAGACCATCTCGAGGAGTCGAGACCGGGTCTCCTAACTCTAGAATTGGATGGGTTAATTACCGCTCTCGTAGGGGTCTAGGGATATGGGTTTGGCTATTCATCACGACCGTGGAATCCGCGTTTTTACTGGCTTAAATAAAACACGGAATTCCAAGTATATCCAATATTTCATATGTGATTCTTCTGCTGCTGATATTCTGTGATGTGATCATTTTATATGCGTGAGATGAATGCTTATACTATATATATATATATATATATATGATATATAAATATTATTGCTTTCGTTTCTTCTGTGATTCTTAGGAAGCATAAATGATGGGAATTCATTAATGAGATTAACGAACAGAAAAGAAACCTATAAGATGTTGGAGAATCAAATTTTCAAAAAGGGTAGCTCTAGTTTTTGCTTTGCATAATGGTGTTCCTTGTAGAATATCCAGCACCTTATTCGATAAGGAAAGAGCCGAGATCCCTTCACCGGGAGTGACCTATTTAGAGAAACTAGCAGTTGCTACAACTCACTCGGTTTTGTTTTTGAATGCTTCTATAGTTCTTGCTTTGCATAGCGGTATTCCTTGTAGAATATTTTACACCTTATTCGATAAGGAAAGAGCCGAGATCCCTTCACCGGGAGTGACCTCTTTAGCGAAACTACTAAAAGCCTCAAAAACACTCCTTTTCAAAATCACTTGTTTCTACAACGATATCGAGTTCATTACGCAAAAGGTTTTCATAAAAACCTGTCGTAGCCCTCCGTCATTTCAGATAAGTACTACTTAGTATTCGTGCTACATTTGTTGACTATGTTAAGGCGTAGTGTGCGGTAACTAATGTAAGTCTACGCTAGCGCCCCGGCCGTCTACAAACGCCAAATGCGGAACAAAAAACTTTTAACTGGCACTATCGTATACTTTAACCCGGATCTGCCATTATTGCTAAACTAACAAACTGTAAAGAGTGTAGAAAGGTTATACCGAACGATCCAAGTACTTTGTTCTTTAACCATCATCCCACGCTCCGTTGCGGCTGCTCGGATCTCGTCGATCTCCGATCTGCTCGTCCAGGTGGCACCACGTCACTGATTCTTTAAACGGGCTCCCGCCTCTGACTTGAGGCAACTCGGTCGTCAAGTTTGCTAAAAGAGACAACCAAGAATGATGTAGAGAATGAGTAGATGACTTTGTCTTACTTCGTCCAAGTCCGTGGATGATCGGTTAATGAAGTTGCCGAGGGAATCGGGTGATGGAATGAAATGAGCTGTGAATTCCATACACCCCAAAATCTATCATAATCTTTTCAAGTGAAACTTCAAGTAAGTGAGAGAGAGAGGAGGGGCCGGCCATATATAGGGAGGGGGGTGAGTGTAGGAGAGAAGAGGGTGACCATAAAAAAGAAATATCATGTGTGAACACAAGAAAAATATCCTTAAGCAAACAAAACCTCATTAATGCAAATGGTGATTCATTAACCTAGTCACCATTGCATTAATGGCTCCATTATTACACTAATGACTCACCATGCCAAGTCACCATTTCTAGAACCTTCTAGAAGCATGACTCACCCTCATCCAAGAAAAGATAAATCCGTCTTTAACCGAATGTTAAAAGACGGCTGATAGAAAACTGGAAACTGGCAACTTCCAAAAGTGATCCAGAAACGACTTTCAGGATAACCCCGTAACTGTATAAAAATACCCGCATTTGTATTACGACCAAATACAAATGCAACTGAGACAAAGATATTATACCTACTCAATATAATACTCGGATCCGGCTTAAACCAAAGCCGACCAGTATCATCTGCCCGAAAAATAACACGTGCGTAAACGCACGTGCATTTTCCGAACCCTGCCATAAAACCATACGGCCTCTACAATGTTTCGCCCGAACTTGGGAAACTGTCTGTGGGGAACTCTAATGACTCGTCAGTACCCTGGCAGTGGGTTTAACCACAAACCGTCAGCGGCACTAGCTATGCATAACGGCTGCCCATGGACTGACCTGAAGGGAGGCCGATGAGCGAACTCATCCGGAAACCCTACTGAGCCTAACAGTGACAATGTATATACAGTCCGGTCCGTTCTTCTATGAGTATCGCATATCTGCCTAGGGGGCTAGTAACGTCAGACCCCCAATAGCAGTATAAGTCGTGTCGGAGTGAAGCCCAATAACACCCTGAGATACTACTGGAGTACCTACCAGTAAATCTCTTGCCACGGCCGTGGGCTTTGTGTAATGGCTCTCCTAGACACAGCACGATCTCGCCCCCAATACCGGGAGAGACGAATCCCCTGCCGATCCGCTCACGTGCCTCCATATGGCTCGGGACTGTACCCAAAAGCTACCTGTTTGCACGACTCCTTTGAGCCGTGGTAGGGTAGAAATCAAAGCACAGTAGGAACTCACACGAGATAAATGACGACCTCAGGTCGATGAACTAACCTGTACACATGTCACCAGGGAACTGCTATCTGACGATAGGTATAGTACTAACTAGCAGATTCCCGGCGAGTCCTGTCCGGAGGCCGGCCACTCTTGAGTGAGAATGAGAGAGAGTTTCATTTTGGAGGTGGCATATTTTTCTTCATCTCATTCTTCTTGTTTGGAAAAATGAAAGCACCATTTTTCCTTAACCTTATTCCTCCATCACCAATGGCAACTTCACTACCCCAAATGAGACAACCATTCTACAATAGCCTACAGCACTTCTTGGACGCGTTGGCTAGCCAACTTCGCGCCCGAGTTGCCTCGGTCCAGAGGTGGGAGCCCGTAAAAGAAATCGGCTACGTGGTGCCCTTTCCGACGAGAAGACGACGAATGGTGATTCCGCGGGAGATCGGAGTGGAGACGAAGACCGAAGGACACGGATCGTTTGGTATAGCTCTCTTCCCTTCTCTTGTTAGCTAGCATTAGGTTAATGGTTACGATCCGGGTTTATTGTCCGCGGTAGCGCCAGTTTGAAAGTTAAGAAAATTTTTGATTCCGCATTTTGGCCTCGGATAGACGGCCGGGGCGCTGCCGTGGCGCAACATGGTATCAGAGCCACGCCATTAACCTAGTCTAGCTTGCTCTAGTATGTTTAAAGACCCGATCGAACAAAAATCCTAAAAACCGTATTTCGTGTGCATCAGGTTTCTGTCGAAATTTTTTGGACTCTAAAAATTTTTCAGGTAGTTGCAGAATGATGTGCAGGGAAGTATAAGAATTCTGGTAAAATTTGGTCGCCTGATTCCATCATCCTACCGCGGAACCGCGGCCAAGGCCATGCTTGGGCCGCGGTTCCGCCGCCGTTTAGCCTCCTCACTGCACCAAATTTTCCCAGATTGTCTTACACTAGGAATTATGGGTTTTGGGACATTCTATTTGGGCCCAGGATTTCTGTGTGTGCTACAGTAGTACTTGGGGGCCCACTTGGTAAATTTGATCGATCGGATATTTTAAACACATTGGTTCACAGTATTTACATTATATCTGCGACCGTGAATGTCACTTGATCGGTAAATCCTGTCTAACTGCTATAGCCCGGTTAGACGGATTTGCGAACGTGACATTCATGTTGATGTTCTGTGATTTTGCTGTGATGTTGCAGATCGGTCGTGGGGGATAGCCTGGTTGCAGTGGTAGTACAGTTTTTGTTGTATTATGTACATTTGATATTGCGGGGCGAGCGTCCGACATGTGGACTGCCGTCACTGCCTGATTGTATTATTCTTTTGGGGCACGACCTGGTTACGGTCGATGTACCCGGTGTATGTATATTTTACTTTCTGTACTAGGATTACCCCAAGGTGGGGTGCACGGATAGCCGGGTTCTAGAGGGCAACGGGCCCGCATCTCATGGCATTGAGACGGAGGGGGCTTCACTCTAGGATTGGCAGGCTATTCGCCGCACTCGTAGGGGGTACAGGTTGACCCAGGAGGGGTGCCCAAGTTACCGGATTCCGTGAAGTGCTGGGTGGTCCATTCACGGTGGTGGAGGGGACTGCCTCGCTTCAGGTCTTGGCGGGTGACTTGCCGCGCCCGTAGGGGTCTAGGATTTCATTGCACAGGCTATCCACACGACCAGGGGAACGTCGGGTTTCAGTAGCGGCTCTATGAAACCCGGGGATCCCAGATATCTGTATTGTTCTGTGAAGCTGTACATTTCTGTGATGTTGCATTCTTATCACGCCTTGAGCGAATATAATATATTGGTATATATATTAGTAGATGTTGTATATGTTTTGCATCCGCGCTAGTCCAGTCCCCGCTCTGTCGTTAGTTAGCTAACCTAACGAGTAATGACGGGACCCAGTGGCGAATGCGGATGGCATATACGTACGTCATATTATTTTCGTTCTTTATGGTGTGATTATTTGATGGGACTGCATTGATTCGGATCAATGCAAGTTAAAAACAAACCTATTCTGATGTTGTTGGAACAATTTTTCAAAAAGCTGTTATTGCAAGGACGTTCTCTTTTGTTTTGCATAGTGATATTCAGTTAGAATATCCTGCTCCTCAGTCGACGAGGCAAGGGCCGAGATCCCTTCACTGGGAGTGACCCCTTGGACAGAAGTTTGCGTCAGGGCAATAACTTCACTATAGAAGATTACATTTTGCTTTGCATCGTGGTATTCAGTTGGAATATCCTGCACCTCATTCTACGGGGAAAAAGCCGAGATCCCTTCACCGGGAGTGACCTCTTTAGCAAAGGTTTTCGTCACTATATTTTTATAAAAGGCTATGCAGTTCCTTCAACGATATCAAGTTCATTACGTTAAAGGTTTTTCGCCAAAAACCAATCGTAGCCCTCCGTCATTTCTTATGGGTATTATTTAGTATTCGTTGACTCCGTCAAGGCGTAGTGTACGGTAGCTAAGTAGTGCTTGTTTGTTGCATAAATGGGATTGGTGAGGACAGTCGTGCGGCCTTGTTGACTCCGTCAAGGGCACGTACGGGTGGGTTTAATGCAATCTAGATAATGACAGGTTGAACTTGACTAGGACTCTTTGATTTGTTGACTCCGTCAAGGTCACTTGGGTCCTAGGGGTAAAAATCACATCGGGAGTTTCTAAAGAAACTGAAACTTGCCAGGCATGCGCATACCTTCTGGAGTGTGGTGACGTGAGTGGATTCCGTCACGTTATCATGCGATGATAGTTGGGTCCCGATTCCCACTGATGAGTTGGTTTACTCCTCGGGTGATCCCGGCTAATTCTTCTTTCAGGTTTGGGGAAGAATTTGACGTTACAGTGGGAGGTTTCCAGATTAGACAAAGTGATAACCATTCTGATCTAAGTTAGAGTGCACGCCGAGTGTTTCTTTTCTCTCTCTCTTTGGCAGCGACCATTGACCCGACCCTATACTATGACTCAGTGACCAATATTAACCGAACCTTCTTATAAGACTGGCTTTTGGATTGTCAGAGTTGCAAACCTCATTGCCACTCCTACTTTTACCCTTTTCTCCAGGACACCCCATATTACTACGAACGTCCACTTCTATTGGACAAAACCATCGTATGGTTAGATACGAACTTGAAGGAATTTATTCGAGGATGGTTTCCGGTTTTGGAGAAAACGAATAGGACTATTCAGTTGTCTTTTCCTTTTACCTTCTCTTAGGTTGCGAGTACTCCTTGGTTTAGGAGTAGTACACCTATTACGCAAATTGGATAGTCTTCTTCCAAACCTTAGGCTGGTGCCGAACGGTGGGGAATGAAGAAAACCAATTAGCATAACGATGGTGTGCAGAAGGTATTAAGTTAAGACAAAGAAAGGGATTAGTAAGAGGGTAAAGTAAATTGCGACTGCTATTCACGACCAAACCAAGTATTTATTCGCCAATCCTAAATCACCTTTGTATTTCTCCAAGACACTCCGTATCACTACGAAGATCCACAGTTTATTGGATACTCCATCGTATGGTTATATACGAACTCGAAAGGAACTTGTTCCAGTTCGGGGATGGATTCTGGTTCAGGAGAAATAGGAATAAGGTTTATTCGGTTGTCCTTTATCTTCACCTTCTCTCGTTTTGTGAGTGCTCCTAGGATTAGGACAGTACACCCATTATGCTTATTGGATTGTCTTCTTCCAAACCATAGGCTGGTGCCGAACGGTAGGGAAGGAAGAAAACCATTTGGCCTAAAGGGGTGTACAGAAGGTAATGACTAAAGACATAGAAAGGGATTTAGAAAGATGGCAAAGAATTACAAGGTTACAGTTGTGAATCTGGATAATGGAAGAGGCATTACTAGGAATACCAGGATACCCTAACGAAACATTTCAATGTTTCAGTTTCACTGTGTACTGTTAAAAGAAAGCTGATTTCCCAATTAGACACTTGCTCCAGGGTATGTATTTACCAGGTTTGATTCTCACATCTGTATGGTTTTACAGATGATGAGTGGGAGTAAGTTATTGGGAATTGGGTGATCATCCTCATTATATCGGGATTCGTTGTAATCGGTGATATTTGAGGAAGTCACCTGGGTTGTTTGCCGGACGGCAATTATTTGGTTTTGAATATCCGCTATTATGCACCAATTTCAAATTGATATATCTGTACGTCTATTTTTTTATAGAGTGAGATATACCTTTTTGAAATTATGTCTACGACATTTACCTATATCAGTGGATGGTTAGGTAAGGAGCATTAAACAGCGGTGTAATTCTTCTTAACCATAAGTACAGTTTTCAACCTACTGTAAGTCTACGCTAGCGCCCCGGCCGTCTACAGACGCCAAATGCGGAACAAAAACTTTTAAACTGGCGCTATCGTATACTTTTACCCGGATCTACCATTATTGCTAAACTAACAAACTGTAAAGAGTGTAGAATGGTTATACCGAACGATCCGAGTCCTTCGTTCTTCAACCATCATCCCACGCTCCGTTGCGGCTGCTCCGATCTCGTCGATCTCCGATCTCCTTGTCGAGGTGGCACCACATGATCGGTTCTTTAAACGGGCTCCCGCCTCTGACTCGAGGCAACTCGATCGTCAAGTTTGCTAAAAGAGACGACCAAGATTGATGTAGAGAATGAGTAGATGACTTTGTCTCACTTCGTCCAAATCCGTGGACGATCGGTTAATGAAGTTGCCGTGGAAATCGGGTGATGGAATGAAATGAACTGTAAAATTCCATACACCCCGAATACTATCATAATCTTTTCTCTCTTGAATCAAGTAACCAAATGAGAGAGGGGAGGGGCCTTTCTTATATAGAGAAGGAGGAGGGTGACCGTAGGAGAGAGGGGGTGACCTTAAGCATAAAGCTTATGTGAACACAAAGAAAATATCTTGCTTAAATATCTTAAGCAAAACAAGAAAGTAATCAAATCAAAGCATGAGTCACAAAGCTTAGTCACAAATTCTAGAACCTTCTAGAACCTTCTAGAAGCACGACTCACTCTCATCCATGAAAAGATAAATCCGCATTTAACCAAATGTTAAAAGACGGCTGATAGAAAACTGGAAACTGGCAACTTCCAAAAGTGATCCTGAAACGAATTTCAGGACAACCCCGAAACTGTATAAATATACCCGCATTTGTATTACGACCGAATACAAATGCAACTGAGACAAAGATATTATACCTACTCAATATAATACTCGGATCCGGCTTAAATCAAAGCCGACCAGTATCATCTGTCCGAAAATCGACACGTGCGTAAACGCACGTGCATTTTCCGAACCCTGCCATAAAACCATACGGCCTCTACAACGTTTCGCCCGAACTTGGGAAACTGTCTGTGGGGGACTCTAATGACTCGTCAGTACCCTGGCAGTGGGTTTAACCACAAACCGTCAGCGGCACTAGCTATGCATAACGGCTGCCCATGGACTGACCTCAAGGGTGGCCGAGGAGCGAACTCAAGGGAGACCGATGAGCGAACTCCTCCGAAAACCCTACTGAGCCTAACAGTGACAATGTATATACAGTCCGGTCCGTTCGTCAATGAGTATCGCATATCCGCCTAGGGGGCTAGTAACGTCAGACCCCCATTAGCAGTATAAGTCGTGTCGGAGTGTAGCCCAGAACGCCCTGAGATACTACTGGAATACCTACCAGTAAATCTCCTGCCTCGGCCGAGGGCTTTGCGTAATGGCTCTCCTAGACACAGCACGATCTCGCCCCCAATACCGGCAGAGACGAATCCCCTGCCGATCCGCTCACGTGCCTCCATATGGCTCGGGACTGTACCCAAAAGCTACCTGTTTGCACGACTCCTTTGAGCCGTGGTAGGGTAGAAATCAAAGCACAGTGGGAACTCACACGAGACAAATGACGACCTCAGGTCGATGAACTAACCTGTACACATGTCACCAGGGAACTGCTATCTGACGATAGATATAATACTAACTAGCAGATTCCCGGCGAGTCCTGTCCGGTGTACTCATAACCCAATGAGCACCTATATACATCTTAGGTGATCCAACTGACACCAGTGGCTTGTGAGACCGGCCACCGCCCCTCGTCGGGGTCTCGACTGTACACACTAGTCTACTCCGGAGTATCGATGCCCTGTCTCGAAACTCCCACGACTAGGGACCACAATTAAGGATATGCATATAAACTACCCAACTCTCACGTATATGATCGCCATCATACTGTTGGTAGTAAAGCAAGATCCTAAGGGCTCTATCAAAGTGTAACATGCAATCAGTCACCTGAACATGAACACGACGGATAAAGGCAAACCAGATAGCATACTATCATTTCAAGTAAGACTGTCCTACCGGGATAGGTCCTCCGCAATCATTGCAATCACGTACCTGCGATCCAATAATTGACTATGAGGGCACTATCTCCAACACCTACGACACACAGTGAATGAGTTATCAGACTCAAGGGACTTATACAGAGTATTGTATGTTGTCCAGGGTCCATCAGGACAGAGGGGATGGTCATCGTAATATATTCGGTTTACTTATGACTTCTCTAGTTTTTAGACAGGTGTTTCGTGGAAACACAGGGTCTGAATTTTGAGAAGTTATAGGTATTTGAATAAAGTAGAGAACCAGGTATTGCAAGTATCGGGATTCTTCAAAGTGATCGAAGATGTAGATACTTGTGTATGGTATTCAGTTGACAGTAATGATTAAGAGAACTTGCTTCTCTTTCGGGTTACTCATAATTGGAAGCATTCCTAAGTTGAGTGACGCTGATCGGCCTTTTTCCATTTAGTTGACATGCACTGGAGACAGCTGCATGATTTGAATCTGGTTCAATTAAATCAGTGCCTCTGGTTCTATATTGGATATAGAACAGTTCATATCTTAACGATGTTAAGGTACGGGGAGTTGTCCGGCTTATGCTTAAAACCAGACTCTGGATAACTCAAGGCACGTTTCTGTAATGGCTGTTTGTGGGATGACCCAGGCTATAACGAGGGTTGATTTTCTACCATCTGGAAGATCAATAGTGATATTGTTCTTAACTCGCCACAGTTTTAATTAAAAATGGATTTTTTCAGAAAAAAGTAGTGGGAGTATGGTAGAACTGGAAGTGATTCCAGAACCACAAACGATTACTAAAGATTTCACAGGAACCTAAAGATTCAATCTGGTTTGACATTCCATTAGCCACTCCACAGATATGTTGGGTAACCTCAGGCACTCGAGAGGTACTTCGGTATGCTCAAGGACGGTGGCAGGGAGGTTCTTGTTTACCCAGACTTACCATTGCTGTTGTTCCAGACTGTGAGACCCGGCAGGAGGATGAGTATAGCATCGTTCTAAACTAGCTTTAGAAGTGCACGTCTATATGACTCTGGCAGAGGGTTGTCGTAGTCAGTGGGAGCAGCGGAAGCATTGGTGGTCATCAGGCTAATGTCTATTTATAGACTAAAGCAGTTACAGCGGAGATAGATCATCTATTTCTGACGTGACAGTCATAGGTTTGACTTCATCAGAATAGGGGATGGATCTGTTGAGAAGATAGTAGAGTGTGATATCCTGGTATTTGGATGACATACACAGAGTAGGAAGTGATATTCCTATACTACGATCGGTTACGCTTTGGTCGTCACACAGTGGTTTCTCCACATGGGACTTGGACATTATATCAAACTGGTTACTAGATCTATGGTTTTAGATCTAGATTTGGGTGGTTTCCCAATCAGGGTACTTAGACAGCATTCTAAGAGTATTTAGAATGGATGACTCCTGGCACGGTAGTGTACCTGCACGTGATGGAGCCACCCTCTCTAAAGGTGTCTTGCAGACTAAAGGGGAGAGGGATGTGCATGATTGGCAGATCACTTGCTCAGGCAATTGAGTCAATCATGAGATGTCAAGTACCACACCAGATGTTGTTCTTGCACTAGATGCAATAAGTTGACATTGATCCAATCCTGGAGAAACAGTCGGAAGCAGTTTTAGAACATAAGTGTATGTTCTAGGGATTTGATAACGGCAGCCTCCTTCGGGAGACGGTTATCATTCCAGGCTTCCAAGGTGACCTGGATGGCAGAATGGCTGTCAGAGTTATAGTTTTTCCTTCTGACGAGGGGCAGTATTTTGGACTGGTGGTCCAGGTGGATACTGAGGGAAGGCATGGCGCGTGATACTGATTAAGTTCAGTTGATGATACAGTCTAAGAAGTTTGGATTTGGAGTTCATTTATGAGCTAGGTCCCATCGGACATCCAGACACATTCTAAGACAGGTATTGCTCATCTCGGGAGATGGCTTTCTCCACGAACTTGAGATATAGAGAGACATAGAAAGAAACTTCAAGGCGGATCCACTCACTGAGGCTATTCCTCGAACGCAATAGTTTCGCAAACGGGTTTTGTGAGACTGACTAGTAGAGGAGTTGGGTGTTCGGTATCACACGGGCTGTGAGTATGCGACATCGCAATAATTAGCCTTGAGAGCAAGTGGGAGATTGTTGGAGATAGTGCCCTCAGAGTCAATTATTGGATCACAGGCACGTGATTGCAATGATTGAGGGAGGACCTATCCCACGAGAACAGTCTTACTCAAGATGATAGTATGCTATCTGGTTTACCTTTATCATCGTGTACTGCTTTAGGTGACCTGACATGTCGCTATTACACGTTGATAGAGCCCCTAGGATTCTTGCTTGACTACCGGCAGTATGATGGCGATCATATACGTGAGAGCTGGCGGTCTATAAGCACATCCTTAAAAGGTCCCTAGTAGTGGGAGTTTCGAGACAGGGCATCAATACTCCATTAGTAGACTAGTGTATACAGTCGAGACCCCGACGAGGGGCGGTGGCCGGTCTCACAAGCCACCGGTGTCAATTGGTTCACCTAAGATGTATACAGGTGCTCATTTGGTTATGAGTACACCGACAGGACTCGCCGGGAATATGCTAGTTGGTCTTATACCAGATGTCAGATAGCAGTTCCCTGGTGACATGTGTACAGGTTAGTTCATCGACCTGAGATCGTCATTTGTCTCGTGTGAGTTCCCACTGTGCTTTGATTACTACCCTACCATGGCTCAAAGGAGTCGTGCAAACAGGTTTTAGTTGGGTACAGTCCCGAGCCACATGGAGGCAGTGAGCGGATCTGCAGGGGTTCGTCTCTTCCGGTATTGGGGGTGAGGTCGCGCTGTGTCTAGGAGAGCCATTACACAAAGCCCTCGGCCGAGGCAGGAAATTTACTGGTAGGTATTCCAGTAGTATCTCAGGGTGTTCTGGGCTACGCTCCGACACGACTTGTACCGCTTTTGGGGGTCTGACTTTTACCAACCCCCTAGGCCCGCCATGCGATGCTCATAGACGAACGGACCGGACTGTACGGATATTGTCACTGACAGGCTCAGTAGGGTGTCAGGATGAGTTCGCTCATCGACGTCCCTTTTGGTCAATAGCTGGTGGCCCGTCACGTATTGGCTTATACCTCTGACGTGCTAGTGGTTAAATCCACAGCCATAGTATTGACGAGTCTTTAGAGTCCACTACACATTCAGTTACTCAAGTTTCGGGCGAAACGCTGTAGAGGCCGTATGGAGATATGGCAGGGTCCAATCAGATACGTGCGGTATTGCACGGATCAGGATCGGACAGTTTGTACTAGAGCTCGTATGTTTATATGGCAGGGTTCGATCAGATATGTGCGGTATTGCACGGATCAGGATCGGACGGATATTACTAGCCGGCTTTGGTTTAAGCCGGATCCTAGTATAGTACAGTGTAGATTTTGTCTCTTTGCATTTGTATCCGGTCGGAATACAGATGCGGGTGTGTATGCACAGTATCGGGGTTTTTCCTGTAATTTATTACGGGACCAGTTTTCTGGAGTTGCCAGTTTGCATTCCGTTCCGGCCGGTTTTCCTCTGTTCTTTCCCGGCCGGACTTTTCCGATGGAGGGGGTTATTTGCAAGTTTGCAAATAACATTTGTGGAGGGGGTTTCTTGCATTTGTGGCATTATGAAAGGTTAAGCATCTTTGCTTTTCATGATGGCTTGCTTTTTTGAGATTAGAAAGGATTTGGATGGATTTGATGTTGATATGATATTGTTATCATAACCTTTTGCTTATGGTCACCCATTCTCTTTTCCTACACTCACCTTCCTTCTTGTTTTTGTTTATCCCTCCACCATTATCAAAATGAGAGAGGGAGAGGCCGGCCACTCTTGAGTGAGAATGAGAGAGAGTTTCATTTTGGAGGTGGCATATTTTTCTTCATCTCATTCTTCTTGTTTGGAAAAATGAAAGCACCATTTTTCCTTAACCTTATTCCTCCATCACCAATGGCAACTTCACTACCCCAAATGAGACAACCATTCTACAATAGCCTACAGCACTTCTTGGACGCGTCGGCTAGCCAACTTCGCGCCCGAGTTGCCTCGGTCTAGAGGTGGGAGCCCGTAAAAGAAATCGGCTACGTGGTGCCCTTTCCGACGAGAAGACGACGAATGGTGATTCCGCGGGAGATCGGAGTGGAGATGAAGACCGAAGGACACGGATCGTTTGGTATAGCTCTCTTCCCTTCTCTTGTTAGCTAGCATTAGGTTAATGGTTACGATCCGGGTTTATTGTCCGCGGTAGCGCCAGTTTGAAAGTTAAGAAAATTTTTGATTCCGCATTTTGGCCTCGGATAGACGGCCGGGGCGCTGCCGTGGCGCAACAGTCCGGTGTACTCATAATCCAATGAGCACCTGTATACATCTTAGGTGATCCAACTGACACCAGTGGCTTGTGAGACCGGCCACCGCCCCTCGTCGGGGTCTCGACTGTATACACTAGTCTACTCCGGAGTATCGATGCCCTGTCTCGAAACTCCCACGACTAGGGACCACAATTAAGGATATGCATATAAACTACCCAACTCTCACGTATATGATCGCCATCATACTGTTGGTAGTAAAGCAAGATCCTAAGGGCTCTATCAAAGTGTAACATGTAATCAGTCACCTGAACATGTACACGACTGATAAAGGCAAACCAGATAGCATACTATCATTTCGAGTAAGACTGTCCTACTGGTATAGGGCCTCCGCAATCATTGCAATCACGTACCTGCGATCCAATAATTGACTATGAGGGCACTATCTCTAACAATCTCCCACTTGCACTCAAGGCTAATTATTGCGATGTCGACTACTCACAGCCCGTGTGAAACCGAACATCCAACTCCTCTACTAATCAGTTTCACAAAGCCCGTTTGTAAAACTATTGTGTTCGAGAAATAGCCTCAGTGAGTGGATCCGCCTAGAAGTTTCTTTCTATATCTCTCTAAATCTCAAGTTCACGGAGAAAGCCATCTCCCGAATTGAGTAATACTTGTCTTAGAATATGTCTGGATATCTGATGGGACCTAGTTCATAAATGAACTCCAAATCCAAACTTCTTAGACTGTATCAATCACTGAACCTAATCAGTATCCGGCACCATGCCACCCACAGTATCCTTTTGGACCACCTGTCCATAATACTGTTCCTCATCAGAGGGAAAACTATAACTCTGACAATCACTCTGTCATCCATGTCACCTTTGAAGCCTGGAATGATAATCGTCTCCCAAAGGAGGCTGCCGTCATCAAATCCGTAGAACATGCACTTATGTTCTATAACTGCTTCCTTATGTTTCTCCAGGATTGGATTAATACAAACTTATTGCATCTAGTGCAAAAACAACATTTGGTGTGGTACTTGACATCTCATGATTGACTCAATTGCCTAAGCAAGTGATCTGCCAATCATGCACATCCCTCTCCTCTTTAGTCTGTAAGACACCTTTAGAGAGGGTGACTCCATCACCTGCAGGTACACCATCATGCTAGGAGTCATCTATTCTAAAAACCATTAGAATACTGTCAAAGTACCCACATTGGGATACTACCCAAATCCAGATCTAAAACCATAGATCTAGAAACCATAATGTCTAATATTATATCCATATCCTGTCTGGAGAAACAACTGTGTGACGACCGCAGTACAACCGATCGTAGTATAGGAATTTTACTTCCTACTTTGTGTATGTCATCCAAATACCATGACATCACACCCTACTACCTTCTTAACAGATCCATCCCCTATTCTGATTGAAGTCAAACCCATGACTGTCACATCAAAACTAGATGATCTATCTCCGCTATAACTGCGCTAGTCTATAAATAGACATAAGCACCTTTCCCACTATGCTTCCGATGCTCCCACTGACTACGACAACCCTCCTACCGGGTCTCATAGCCTGGAACAATAGTAGTGTCAAGTCTGGGTAGATAATAACCTCCCTGTCACCGTCCTTGAGGCTACCGAAGTACCTCTCGGGTGTCTGAGGTTACCCACCATATCTGCGGAGTGGCTATTGGAATGTCAAACCTGATTGAATATATGGGTCCTATTAAATTTTCCGTAATCGTTCGCGGTTCTGGAATCACTTCCAGTTCTACCATACTCCCACTACTGTTTTCTGAAAAAGATCCATTTTTACTAAAACTGTGGCGAGTCAAGAACAATATCACTATTGATCTTCTAAATGGTAGAATATCAACCCTCGTCATAGCCAGGGTCAACCCACAAACAGCCATTACAGAAACGTGCCTTGAGTTATCCAGAGTCTGGTTTTAAGCATAAGCTGGACAACTCCCCGTACTTTAATATCTTTTAAGGTACGAACTATTCTATATCCAATATAGAAACTATGGCACTTTATTTAATTGGAACCAGATTCAAATCATGCAGCTGTCTCCAGTGCATATCAACTTAATGGAAAGAGGCTAATCGGCATTACTCAACTTAGGAATCCATCCAATTATGAGTAACCTGAAAGAGAAACACGTTTCTCAAAACCATCACTATCATCTGAATACCAATCACAAGAATCTACATCTTCGATCTCTTTGAAGAATCCCGATACTTGTGACACCTGGTTCTCTACTTTATTCTTATACCCACAACTTCTAAAACTTAGACCTTGTATTTCTACGAAACACTTGTCTAAATACTAGAGAAGTTATAAGTAAACAGAACATAGTACGAGGACCTACCCCTTTGTCCTGATGGACACTGGACAACATACAATACTCTGTATAAGTCCGCTGAGTTAAACAACTCAAAACCTGTGCGTCGTAGGTTGAAAACTGTACCCTGGCGATTTCCTCAAATATCACCAATTACAACGAATTCCGATATAATGAGGATGATCACCTAATTCCCAATAACTTACTCCCACTCATCATCTGTAAAACCATACAGATATGAGAATGAAACCTGGTAAATACATACCCTGGAGTAAGTACCCAATCAGGAAAACAGTTTTCCTTTAACAATGCACTGAAACATGAAAATGTTTCCTAGGGGTATCTTGGTATTCATAGCAATGCCTCTTCCAAAATCCAATTCATGACTATAACCGTATATTTTATTGCCATCTCTCCAAATCCCTTTATTTGTCTTTAGTCGTTACCTTCTGTACACCATCGTTAGGCTAAATGGTTTTCTTCCTTCCCTACCGTTTGGCACCAGCCTATGGTTTGGAAGAAGACTATCCAGTAAGCATAATAGGTGTACCCTCCTAAACCAAGGAGTACTCATATCTTGAGGGAAGGTGATGATAAAAGACAACTGAATAATACCTTATTCTTTTTAAAGGTGAAATAGGAGTGGCGATGAAGTAAGCGGTTTGGTCGTGAATGATAACAGTCGCAATTTACTTTGCCCTCTTTCCAATCCCTTTATTTTGTCTTTACATATTACCTTCTGCGCACCCTACTTAGGCTAATTGGTTTTCTTCATCATTCCCTACCTTTCGGCACCAGCCTATGGTTTGGAATAAGACTATCCAATAAGCGTAATAGGTGTACTCTCATAAACCAAGAAGCTCTCGCAACCTGAGAGAAGGTGATAATAAAAGACAACTGAATAAACCAATTCTATTTCTCCTGAACCTGGATCCATCCTCGAAGAAGTCCCTTCGAGTTCGTATATAACCATACGATGGATCTATCCAATGGAAGTGGATGTCCGTAGTAATACGGGTGTTCTGAGAAATTCAAAGGGTAAAAGAAGGAGTGGCAATGACTTATGCAACATTGACAATCCAAAAGCCAGTATTTTAAGAAGGTTCGGTCAACTTGGTCACTGAGTCATAGTCTAGGGTCGGTCAAAGGTCGCTGCCAAAGAGAGAGAGAAAAGAAACACTCTGCGTGCACTCTAACCTAGATCAGAATGGTTATCACTTTATCTAATCCGGAAACCTCCCACTATCCTGTCAAATTCTCCTCCAAACCAGAAAGAAGAATCAATCGGGATCACCCGAAGAGTAAACCAATTCATCAGTAGGAATCGAGATCCATCTCTCATCGCATGATAACGTGATGGAATGCATCCACGTTACTCATACTCCAGAAGGTATGCGCATACTTGGCAAGTTTCAGTTTCTTTAGAAACTCCCGATAAGATTTTTGCCCCATGCTCTTATAACCTTGGCTTTGGTCAAAATGTTATAAGTCACATGCCAAGTTCTACCCGTCACTATCTTGTCAATTTGAACCCACCCGCACATGCCCCTGACTTTGGCCAATCGACAGAACGACTGTCCCAAACTAACTCATCTATCTATGCAACAAATGAATACCCAGCAGCTACCAAACACTATGCCTTAACTTTGGCTAAAATGCATAGCTTGAATACTACTGAATACCCAAAAGAAGTGACGGAGGGCTACGGCTGGTTTTTGGCGAAAAACCTTTAACGTAACGAACTTGATATCGCTGAAGGAACCTGATAGCTTTTTAAAATATAGTGGCGAAAACCTTTTGCTAAAGAGGTCACTCCCGGAAAAGGGATCTCGGCTCTTTCCTCATGGAATGAGGTGCAGGATATTCCACTGAATACCGCTATGCAAAGCAACTTGTAATCGACTAAAGTGAAGTTATTACCCTGACGCAAACTTCTGCCCAAGGGGTCAGTCCCGGTGAAGGGATATCGGCCCTTGCCCCGTCGAATGAGGTGCAGGATATTCCACTGAATACCGCTATGCATAACAAAAGGAAACGTCTTTGCAATAACACATTTTAAATTTGTTCTAACAACTGCAAACAGGTTTGTTTTACTTTGCATTGATCAGAATCAACGCAGTCCCATCAATCAATCACACCAGACAAGAACGAAAATAAAATGTACGTATATGCCATCCGCATTCGTCACTGGGTCCCGTCATCACCCGTTAGGTTACTTAACTAACGACAGAGCGGGGACTGGACTAGCGCGGGTGTAAAACATATACAACATCTAATAGTATATAAACCAATATACAATAATCGCTCCAGGCGTGATAATATGCAACATTACAGAAAAGTAATAAGCATCACAGAACAATACAGATAATCTGGGATCCCCGGGTTTCACAGAGCCGCTGCTGAAACCCGACGTTCCCCTGTCGTGTGGATAGCCTGTGCAATGAAACCTAGACCCCTACGGGAGCGGCAAGTTACCCGCCAAAACCTGAAGCGAGGCAGCCCCCTACAGCAAAGTGAATGGACCACCCTTCACTTCACGGAATCCGGTAGCTTGAGCACCCCTCCTTGGGTCAACCTGTACCCCTTACGAGTGCGGCGAATAGTCTGCCAATTCTAGAGTGGGGCCCCTCTGCCTCTCAAAGCCATGAGATGCGGACCCGTTGCCCTCCAGAACCCGGCTATCCATGCACTCCGTTGCGGGGCAAAACCTAGTACAGTAATGAAAAATAGTACAACAGGTACATCGACCGCAACCTGGCCGTGCCCCAAAAGAATATTATACAACAGGCAGTGACGGCAGTCCACATGTTGGACGCTCGCCCCGCAATATCAAATGTACAAATAAACTCAAACTGTACTACCATTGCACACTGCTATCCACCATGACAAATCCGCAACATCACAGCACAACACAGAACATCAACGCGAATGTCACGTTCGCAAACCCGTCTAAAAGAACTATAGCAATCAGATGCGGTTTACCGATCAAATGACATTCCCGGTCGGAGATATAATGTAAGCACTGTAAACTAACGTGTTTAAATTTCGATCGACTAAATATCACAAAGTGGGCCCCACGAACAACTGGTGAACAGTAACAAAATCTGGGCCCAAAAGATATATACCAAAAACCCCAAATTCCAGAGGAGAAAGCACTGTACAAATTTGGAAGCATGATTCAATAGAATGGCCGCGGATGCGCGGCCAAACCATGGGTTTGGCCACGATTCCGCGGCAATATAGTCGAATCACTTGCTCAAATTTGGTCGGTGTGCTTCTACAACCCTGCACAACTTTCTGTGATATGTAGAATAATTTTAGGACATCATTTAAAATCGACAGAAACTGTGAAAATAGAAATTTGCAGTTTTTGATTTCCGGTTCGATCGATGTTTTAAACGCGTTAGCACAAGTTAGTAAAGCAAAATGGTGAGTCTCTGATACCAGTGTAAGTCTACGCTAGCGCCCCGGCCGTCTACAGACGCCAAATGCGGAACAAAAAACTTTTAACTGGCGCAATCGTATACTTTAACCCGGATCTGCCAATATTGCTAAACTAACAAACTGTAAAGAGTGTAGAAAGGTTATACCGAACGATCCAAGTCCTTCGTTCTTTAACCATCATCCCACGCTCCGCTGCGGCTGCTCGGATCTCGTCGATCTCCGATCTGCTCGTCCAGGTGGCACTACGTCACTGATTCTTTAAACGGGCTCCCGCCTCTAACTTGAGGCAACTCGGTCGTCAAGTTTGCTAAAAGAGACGACAAAGAATGATGTAGAGAATGAGTAGATGACTTTGTCTCACTTCGTCCAAGTCCGTGGACGATCGGTTAATGAAGTTGCCGAGGGAATCGGGTGATGGAATGAAATGACCTGTGAATTCCATACACCCCAAAATCTATCATAATATTTTCAAGTGAAACATCAAGTAAGTGAGAGAGAGAGGAGGGGCCGGCCATATATAGGGAGGGGGGTGAGTGTAGGAGAGAAGAGGGCGACCATAAGAAAGAAATATCATGTGTGAACACAAGAAAAATATCCTTAAGCAAACAAAACCTCATTAATGCAAATGGTGATTCATTAACCTAGTCACCATTGCATTAATGGCTCCATTATTACACTAATGACTCACCATGCCAAGTCACCCTTTCTAGAACCTTCTAGAAGCATGACTTACCCTCATCCAAGAAAAGATAAATCCGTCTTTAACCGAATGTTAAAAGACAGCTGATAGAAAACTGGAAACTGGCAACTTCCAAAAGTGATCCTGAAACGACTTTCAGGATAACCCCGTAACTGTATCAAAATACCCGCATTTGTATTACGACCGAATACAAATGCAAATGAGACAAAGATATTATACCTACTCAATATAATACTCGGATCCGGCTTAAACCAAAGCCGACCAGTATCATCTGCCCGAAAAATAACACGTACGTAAACGCACGTGCATTTTCCGAACCCTGCCATAAAACCATACGGCCTCTACAACGTTTCGCCCGAACTTGGGAAACTGTCTGTGGGGAACTCTAATGACTCGTCAGTACCCTGGCAGTGGGTTTAACCACAAACCGTCAGCGGCACTAGCTATGCGTAACGGCTGCCCATGGACTAACCTCAAGGGAGGCCGATGAGCGAACTCATCCGGAAACCCTTCTGGGCCTAACAGTGACAATGTATATACAGTCCGGTCCGTTCGTCTATGAGTATCGCATATCTGCCTAGGGGGCTAGTAACGTCAGACCCCCAATAGCAGTATAAGTCGTGTCGGAGTGAAGCCCAATAACACCCTGAGATACTACTGGAGTACCTACCAGTAAATCTCCTGCCACGGCCGTGGGCTTTGTGTAATGGCTCTCCTAGACACAGCACGATCTCGCCCCCAATACCGGGAGAGAAGAATCCCCTGCCGATCCGCTCACGTGCCTCCATATGGCTCGGGACTGTACCCAAAAGCTACCTGTTTGCACGACTCCTTTGAGCCGTGGTAGGGTAGAAATCAAAGCACAGTGGGAACTCACACGAGACAAATGACGACCTCAGGTCGATGAACTAACCTGTACACATGTCACCAGGGAACTGCTATCTGACGATAGGTATAGTACTAACTAGCAGATTCCCGGCGAGTCCTGTCCGGTGTATTCATAACCCAATGAGCACCTGTATACATCTTAGGTGATCCAACTGACACCAGTGGCTTGTGAGACCGGCCACCGCCCCTCGTCGGGGTCTCGACTGTATACACTAGTCTACTCCGGAGTATCGATGCCCTGTCTCGAAACTCCCACGACTAGGGACCACAATTAAGGATATGCATATAAACTACCCAACTCTCACGTATATGATCGCCATCATACTGTTGGTAGTAAAGCAAGATCCTAAGGGCTCTATCAAAGTGTAACATGTAATCAGTCACCTGAACATGTACACGACTGATAAAGGCAAACCAGATAGCATACTATCATTTCGAGTAAGACTGTCCTACTGGTATAGGGCCTCCGCAATCATTGCAATCACGTACCTGCGATCTAATAATTGACTATGAGGGCACTATCTCCAACAACTAATTAGTGTTTATCTGCTAAAACATGAGATGTGATTGGATTAGGGTAGTCGTACGACTTTGTTGACTATGTTAAGGATCGTGCGGGTGGGTTTAGTTCAATCGGGAAATGACGGGTTGAACTTGGCTAGCGCTTATGATTTGTTGACTATGTTAAGGTCATAAGTTGCTAGGGGTAAAAGTATTATCGGGAATTTCAAGTGTTGAAATTTGCAATGAAATTGCATACCTTCTATGAGATAGTTGGATCCGGATACCTACTGCGAGTAAGAGTTACACCTGGGAGAGTTTTACACATGACAATTAGCCGATCAAGTAGGTGACTAGAAAGGTGTTAACGGGGTTATGCCTCTGGGAAAATGAGGTTTATTTTAATTAGGTCCGTGTAAAAGCATGGGGAACCTCCCTCAAAGTACCGACACTGGCATGGCCGAAAGATTGACGAACTTATAGGGTGTAATTAATCCCGGCTAGTCTTACCTTTTAGGGTTTTAAGGAAGATTTGATTAAAACAGTGGGAGCCATCCTGATTAGATAAAATAATAACCAATCTAATCTTGAAAGAGCGCACGCAGAGTGTTTTCTTCTCTCTCTCTCTCCTGGTATTGACTATGTCACGCCTTAATCAAGATAATAATATGGATGCATTGACTGAACCTGCTCATTATACTTTGCAGGGGAACGTTGGTTCCATTCTTTCTTATAATTGTTATAAGGCTAAACAGGAAATAGGGGAATATCCGGATTCCCATGCGACCCAATCGAAGAAAGTACATGTTGATGCATCTTCTTCGGGTATGTTCATTACCGAGAGTTGTTTCTCAGTATCCTCTACGTCCTGGGTATGTGATACCTGTTGGAGATAGTGCCCTCAGAGTCAATTATTGGATCACAGGCACGTGATTGCAATGATTGAGGGGAGGACCTGTCCCAGTAGGACAGTCTTACTCAAGATGATAGTATGCTATCTGGTTTATCTTTTATCATCGTGTACTGCTTTAGGTGACCTTATGAGTCGCTATTACACGTTGATAGAGCCCCTAGGATTATTGCTTGACTACTAGCAGTATGAGGGTGATCATATAAGTGAGAGCTGGAGTCTATAAGCACATCCTTAAAAGGTCCCTAGTCATGGGAGTTTCGAGACAGGGCATCGATTCTCCAGAGTAGACTAGTGTATACAGTCGAGACCCCGACGAGGGGCGGTGGCCGGTCTCACAAGCCACAGGTGTCAGTTGGTTCACCTAAGATGTATACAGGTGCTCATTGGGTTATGAGTACACCGGACAGGACTCGCCGGGAACCTGCTAGTTGGGATTATACCAGACGTCAGATAGCAGTTCCCTGGTGACATGTGTACAGGTTAGTTCATCGACCTGAGATCGTCATTTGTCTCGTGTGAGTTCCCACTGTGCTTTGATTACTACCCTACCACGGCTCAAAGGAGTCGTGCAAACAGGTTTTAGTTGGGTACAGTCCTGAGCCACATGGAGGCAGTGAGCAGATTTGCAGGGGTTCGTCTCTCCCGGTATTGGGGGTGAGGTCGCACTGTGTCGAGGAGAGACAGAACATTAAAAGTCCTTGGCCAAGGCAGGAGATTTGCTGGTAGGTATTCCAGTAGTATCTCAGGGTGTTCTGGGCTACACTCCGACACGACTTGTACCGCTTTTGGGGGTCTGACTTTTACCAACCCCCTAGGCCCGCCATGCGATGCTCATAGACGAACGGACCGGACTGTACGGATATTGTCACTGACAGGCTCAGTAGGGTGTCAGGATGAGTTCGCTCATCGACGTCCCTTTTGGTCAGTATCTCGTAGCCCGTTACGTATTGGCTTATACCTCTGACGTGCTAGTGGTTAAATCCACAACCAAGGTATTGACGAGTCTTTAGAGTCCACCAAACTCACTTACTCTGGTTTCGGGCGAAACGCTATAGAGGCCGTATGGAGATATGGCAGGGTTCGATCAGATACGTGCGGTATTGCACGGATCGTGATCGGACGGTTTTTACTAGCCGGCTTTGGCTTAAGCCGGATCCTAGTATTAGATAGTGTAGTTTTGTCTCTTTGCATTTGTGTTCAGTGGGAATACAAATGCGGGCATGTATTTGCAGTAGCGGGGTTTTCCTGTAATTTATTACGGGATCAGTATTCTGAAGTTTCCAGTTTGCATTCCGTTCCGGCCGGTTTTCCTTCATTCCTTCTCGGTCGGACTTAATGATGGAAGGTGTTAATTGCAAGTTTGCAATTAACACTTAGTGGAGGGGTTTCTTGCATTTGTGCCTTTATCATGATGAGATTCTTTTATGGTCATTTCAATTGCTTATCTTGTGATGGGTTGTTGAAGGGATATGAGGTTTATCTTGTGATGATTAATAGAATTTCCTTTTATCAATTATTTTCTCACTTGATATTTTCCCTCCACCATGGCAAAATGATAAGGCCGGCCACTTCATTAGAAGAGAGTGGGTGAGATCATTTTTGATGAGGGAAAACTTTGTTCATCTCATTTTTCCTAGCTACACAATTTCATGTACCTCTGTCCAAAGTTCTTTCTTGATCCCTCCATCAAGGCAACTTCCATAAACCCAAAAGAGACAACTCACTACACTATTCTATTGCAAGCCTTGGACGCGTCGGCTAGCCAACTTCGCGCCCGAGTTGCCTCGGTCAAGAGGTGGGAGCCCGTAAAAGATTCTGGCTACGTGGTGCCCTTTCCGACGAGACGATGATGGACGGAGATTCCGCGAGAGATCGGAGTGGAGATGAAGACCGAAGGACACGGATCGCTTGGTATTACTTCTCTACTCTTTTCTATTTTGCTAGTTGCTAGGTTAATGGCCCGATCCGGGTAAAAAGTCCGCGGTGGTGCCGGTTTGCAAAGTTCGCAAAGTTTTTGTATCCGCGTTTCCGGCGTCGGATCGACGGCCGGGGCGCCCCCACGGGCTTACATTGGTATTAGAGCCACGCCATTAACCATGCCTAGCTTGCTCTAGTATGTTTAGAACTCGATCGAACAAAATCCCCAAAAACCGTATTTTCAATGCATGTGTTCTCTGTTGAAATTTTTCCAGCTCCAAAATTTTTTCAGGTCATTGCAGAAACATGTACTGAGAATTCTAAGAATTTTGGTGAAATTTGGTACAGTGATCTCTTAGTACGACCGCGGAAACGCAGCCAAACCCCTGCTTTGGCCGCGGTTCCGCGGTGGGAATGTGTCCTCACTGCACCAAAATTCACCAGTAGGCTTTAGACTTGGAAATAGGGGTTTTGGGATATTCTTTTTGGGCCCAGATTTTCTGTGAGTGCTACAGTACTGCTTGGGGCCCACTTTGATAAATTTGTTCGATCGGATATTTTAAACATGCCAGTTCACAGTATTTACATTATATCTGCGACCGTGAATGTCACTTTATCGGTAAATCCTGTCTAACTGCTATAGCCCGGTTAGACGGATTTGCGAACGTGACATTCACGTTGATGTTCTGTGTTTTGTTGTGTTGTTGCGGATCGGTCGTGGGGGATAGCCTGGTTGCAATGTTAGTACAGTTTTGTTGTATTATGTACATTTCATATTGCGGGGCGAGCGTCCGACATGTGGACTGCCGTCACTGCCTGTTTGTATTATTATTTTGGGGCACGACCAGGTTGCGGTCGATGTACCCGTTGTATGTATATTTTACTTTCTGTACTAGGATTACCCCAAGGAGGGGTGCACGGATAGCCGGGTTCTAGAGGGCAACAAGCCCGCATCTCATGGCATTGAGAAGGAGGGGGCTTTACTCTGGAATTGGCAGGGCTATTCGCCGCACTCGTAAGGGGTACAGGTTGACCCAGGAGGGTGCCCAAGTTACCGGATTCCGTGAAGTGCTGGGTGGTCCATTCACGTCGATGAAGGGGGCTGCCTCGCTTCAGGTTTTGGCGGGTAACTTGCCGCGCCCGTAGGGGTCTAGGATTTCATTGCACAGGCTATCCACACGACCAGGGGAACGTCGGGTTTCAGTAGCGGCTCTGTGAAACCCGGGGATCCCAGATATCTGTATTGATCTGTGTTGCTATACATTTCTGTGTTGCTGCATTTTATCACGCCTTGAGCGAAATATAATATATTGGTATATATATTAGTAGATGTTGTATATGTTTTGCATCCGCGCTAGTCCAGTCCCCGCTCTGTCGTTAGTTAGCTAACCTAACGGGTGATGACGGGACCCAGTGGCGAATGCGGATGGCATATACGTACATCAGTATATTTTCGTTCTTTGTGGTGTGATCAATTGATGGGACTGCGTTGATTCGGATCAATGCAAGATAAACAAACCTATTCTGATGTTGTTGGAACACTTTTTCAAAAAGCTGTTATTGCAAGGACGTTCACTTTTGTTTTGCACGGTGGTATTCAGTTGGAATATCCTGCTCCTCAGTCGACGAGGCAAGGGCCGAGATCCCTTCACCGGGAGTGACCCCTTGGACAAAAGTTTGCGTCAGGGCAGTAACTTCACTATAGCCATTTACTTTTGCTTTGCATCGTGGTATTCAGTTGGAATATCCTGCACCTCATTCTACGGGGAAAGAGCCGAGATCCGTTTACCGGGAGTGACCTCTTTAGCAAAGGTTTTCGTCACTATATTTTTATAAAGCTATCAGTTCCTTCAACGATATCAAGTTCACTACGTTAAAGGTTTTCGCCAGAAACCATTCGTAGCCTTCCGTCGTTTCATATGGGTAGTCAATAGTATTCAAGCTGTGTTTGTTGGCCATAGTCAAGGCACAGTGTTTGGTAGTTGTTGGGTATTCATATGCTGCATAGATAGATGCGTTGGTTTGGGACAGTCGTATAGCCTTGTTGGCCCTAGTCAAGGGCTTGTACGGGTGGGTTCAAATCAACCTGGACAATGACGGGTAGAACTTGACATGTGACTTATGATTTGTTGGCCTTAATCAAGGTCATAAGAGCATGGGGCAAAAATCCACATTGGGAGTTTCAAAAGAACTGAAACTTGCCAGATATGCGCATACCTTCTGGAGTATGATAGCGTGAGCGGATTCCGTCACGTTATCATGCGATGATAGTTGGATCCCGATTCCCACTGATGAGTTGGTTTACTCCTCGGGTGATCCCGGCTAATTCTTCTTTCAGGTTTGGGGAAGAATTTGAGTTACAGTGGGAGGTTTCCAGATTAGATAAAGTGATAACCATTCTGATCTAGGTTAGAGTGCACGCTGAGTGTTTCTTTTCTCTCTCTCTTTGGCAGCGACCATTGACCCGACCCTAGACTATGACTCAGTGACCAAGTTGACCGAACCTACTTAACACTGGCTTTTGGATTGTCAGAGTTGCTAACCTCATTGCCACTCCTACTTTTACCCTTTTCTCCAGGACACCCCGTATTACTACGACCGTCCACTTCCATTGGACAAAACCATCGTATGGTTATATACGAATTCAAAGGAATTCGAGGATGGTTTCTGGTTCTGGAGAAAACGGATAGGACTATTCAGTTGTCTTTTCTTTTCACCTTCTCTCAGGCTGCGAGTACTCCTTGGTTTAGGAGTAATACACCTATTACGCAAATTGGATAGTCTTCTTCCAAACCATAGGCTGGTGCCGACCAGTAGGGAATGAAGAAAACCAGTTAGCCTAAACGGTGTACAGAAGGTATTAAGTTCAGACAAAGCAAGGGATTAGTAAGAGGGCAAAGTAAATTGCGACTGCTATTCACGAGCTAACCAAGTATTTCTTCGCCAATCCCAAATCACCTTTGTATTTCTCCAGGACACTCCGTATCACTACGAAGATCCCAGTTTATTGGATAATCCATCGTATGGTTATATACGAACTCGAAAGGAACTTGTTCCAGTTCGGGGATGGATCCTGGTTCAAGAGAAATAGAAATAAAGTACATTCAGGTGTCTTTTATCTTCACCTTCTCTCGCGTTGCGAGTGTTCCTAGGACTAGGACAGTACACCCATTATGCTTATTGGATAGTCTTCTTCCAAACCATAGGCTGGTGCCGAACGGTAGGGAAGGAAGAAAACCATTTGGCCTAAAGGGGTGTACAGAAGGTAACGACTAAAGACATATAAAAGGATTTGGAGAAGTGGCAAAGAATTATACAGTTAAAGTTGTGAATCTGGATAATGGAAGAGGTATTACTAAGGAATACCAGGATACCCTATCGAAACATTTCAATGTTTCAGTTTCACTATGTACTGTTAATAGAAAACTGATTTCCCAATTAGACACTTGCTCCAGGGTATGTATTTATCAGGTATGATTCTCACATCTGTATGGTTTTACAGATGATGAGTGGGAGTAAGTTATTGGGAATTAGGTGATCATCCTCTTTATATCGGAATTCGTTAAAATTGGTGATATTTGAGGAAGTCACCTGGGTTGTTTGTCGGTCGGCAAATATTTGGTTTTGAATATCCGTTGTTATGCACCAATTTCAAATTGATATATCTGTACGTCTATTTTTATAGAGTGAGATATACTTTTTGAAATTATGTCTATGACATTTACCTATATCAGTGGATGGTTAGGTAAGGAACATTGAACAACGGTGTAATTCTTCTTAACCATAAGTACAGTTTTCAACCTACGACACACAGTGAATGAGTCACTAGACTCAGGGGACTTATACAGAGTATTGTATATTGTCCAGTGTCCATGAGGACAGAGGGGTTGGTCCTCGTACTATATTCTGTTTACTTATGACTTCTCTGGTTCTTAGACAGGTGTTTCGTAGAAGCACAGGGTCTAAGTTTTGAGAAGTTATAGGTATAAGAATAAAGTAGAGAACCAGGTATTGCAAGTATCGGGATTCTTCAAGGTGATCGAAGATGTAGATACTTGTATATGGTATTCAGATGATAGTAATGTTTAAGAGAACTTGCTTCTCTTTCAGGTTACTCATAATTGGAAGTATTCCTAAGTTGAGTAACGCTGATCGGCCTCTTTCCATTTAGTAGACATGCACTGGAGACAGCTGCATGATTTGAATCTGGTTCAATTAAATCAGTGCCTCTGTTTCTATATTGGATATAGAACAGTTCATATCTTGACATTGTTAAGATACGGGGAGTTGTCCGGCTTATGCTTAAAACCAGACTCCGGATAACTCAAGGCACGTTTCTGTAATGGTTGTTTGTGGGTTGACCCGGGCTATGACGAGGGTTGACATTCTACCATCTGGAAGTTCAATAGTGATATTGTTCTTGACTCGCCACAGTTTTAATAAAACTGGATTTTTTCAGAAAACAGTAGTGGGGGTATGGTAGAACTGGAAGTGATTCCAGAACCGCAAACGATTACTGAAGATTTGATAAGAACCTAAAGATTCAATCTGGTTTGACATTCCATTGACCACTCCGCAGATATGGTGGGTAACCTCAGGCACTCGAGAGGTACTTCGGTATGCTCAAGGACGGTGGCAGGGAGGTTCTTGTTTACCCAGACTTACCATTGCTGTTGTTCCAGACTGTGAGACCCGGCAGGAGGATGAGTATACCGTCGTTCTAAACTAGCTTTAGAAGTGCACGTGTATATGACTCTGCCAGAGGGTTGTCGTAGTCAGTGGGAGCAGCAGAAGCATTGGTGGACATCAGGCTTATGTCTATTTATAGACTAAAGCAGATATAGCGGAGATAGATCATCTATTTCTGATGTGACAGTCATAGGTTTGACTTCATCAGAATAGGGGATGGATCTGTTAAGAAGGTAGTAGGGTGTGATGTCCTGGTATTTGATGACATACACAGAGTAGGAAGTGATATTCCTGTACTACGATCGGTTATACTTTGGTCGTCACACAGTAGTTTCTCCACATAGGATTTGGATATTATATCAGACATTCTGGTTACTAGATCTATGGTTTTAGATCTAGATTTGGGTGGTTTCCCAATCTGGGTACTTTGACCGCATTCTAAGAGTATTTAGAATGGACGACTCCTGGCACCGTAGTATACCTGCAGGTGATGGAGTCACCCTCTCTAAAGGTGTCTTACAGACTAAAGGGGAGAAGGATATGCATGATTGGCAGATCACTTGCTTAGGCAATTGAGTCAATCATGAGATGTCAAGTACCGCACAAGATGTTGTTCTTGCAGTAGGTGCAATAAGTTGATATTGATCCAATCCTGGAGAAACAGTCGGAAGCAGTTTTAGAACATAAGTTGATGTTCTAGGGATATGATAACAGCATTCTCCTTCGGGAGACAGTTATCATTCCAAGCTTCCAAGGTGACCTGGATGGCAGAGTGGCTGTCAGAGTTATAGTTTTCCTTCTGACGAGGGGCAGTAGTTTGGACAGGAGGTCCAAGCAGATACTGAGGGAGGCATGGCGCAGGATACTGATTAAGTTCAGTTGACGATACAGTCTAAGAAGTTTGGATTTGGAGTTCATTTATGAGCTATGTCCCATCTGATATCCAGACACATTCTAAGACAGGTATTGCTCATTTCGGGAGATGGCTTTCTCCGCGAACTTGAGATAAAGAGAGACATAGAAAGAAACATCAGAGCGGATCCACTCACTGAGGCTATTCCTCGAACACAATAGTTTCGCAAACGAGCTTTGTGAGACTGACTAGTAGAGGAGTTGGGTGTTCGGTATCACACGGGCTGTGAGTATGCGACATCGCAATAATTAGCCTTGAGTGCAAGTGGGAGATTGTTGGAGATAGTGCCCTCAGAGTCAATTATTGGATCACAGGCACGTGATTGCAATGATTGAGGGGAGGACCTGTCCCAGTAGGACAGTCTTACTCAAGATGATAGTATGCTATCTGGTTTATCTTTTATCATCGTGTACTGCTTTAGGTGACCTTACGAGTCGCTATTACACGTTGATAGAGCTCCTAGGATTCTTGCTTGACTACCAGCAGTATGAGGGCGATCATATAAGTGAGAGCTGGAGTCTATAAGCACATCCTTAAAAGGTCCTTAGTCGTGGGAGTTTCGAGACAGGGCATCGATTCTCCAGAGTAGACTAGTGTATACAGTCGAGACCCCGACGAGGGGAGGTGGCCGGTCTCACAAGCCACTGGTGTCAGTTGGTTCACCTAAGAAGTATACAGGTGCTCATTGGGTTATGAGTACACCGGACAGGACTCGCCGGGAACCTGCTAGTTGGGATTATACCAGACGTCAGATAGCAGTTCCCTGGTGACATGTGTACAGGTTAGTTCATCGACCTGAGATCGTCATTTGTCTCGTGTGAGTCCCCACTGTGCTTTGATTACTACCCTACCACGGCTCAAAGGAGTCGTGCAAACAAGTTTTAGTTGGGTACAGTCCCGAGCCACATGGAGGCAGTGAGCGGATCTGCAGGGGTTCGTCTCTCCCGGTATTGGAGGTCAGGTCGCGCTGTGTCGAGGAGAGCCAGAACATGAAAAGTCCTTGGCCAAGGCAGGAGATTTGCTGGTAGGTATTCCAGTAGTATCTCAGGGTGTTCTGGGCTACACTCCGACATGACTTGTACCGCTTTTGAGGGTCTGACTTTTACCAACCCCCTAGGCCCGCCATGCGATGCTCATAGACGAACGGACTGGACTGTACGGATATTGTCACAGACAGGCTCAGTAGGGTGTCAGGATGAGTTCGCTCATCGACGTCCCTTTTGGTCAGTATCTGGTAGCTCGTTACGTATTGGCTTATACCTCTGACGTGCTAGTGGTTAAATCCACAACCAAGGTATTGACGAGTCTTTAGAGTCCACCACACTCACTTACTCAGGTTTCGGGCGAAACGCTATAGAGGCCGTATGGAGATATGACAGGGTTCGATCAGATACGTGCGGTATTGCACGGATCGTGATCGGACGGTTTTTACTAGCCGGCTTTGGCTTAAGCCGGATCCTAGTATTAGATAGTGTAGTTTTGTCTCTTTGCATTTGTGTTCAGTGGGAATACAAATACGGGCATGTATTTGCAGTAGCGGGGTTTTCCTGTAATTTATTACGGGATCAGTATTCTGAAGTTGCCAGTTTGCATTCCGTTCCGGCCGGTTTTCCTTCATTCCTTCTCGGTCGGACTTAATGATGGAAGGTGTTAATTGCAAGTTTGCAATTAACACTTAGTGGAGGGGTTTCTTGCATTTGTGCCTTTATCATGATGAGATTCTTTTATGGTCATTTCAATTGCTTATCTTGTGATGGGTTGTTGAAGGGATATGAGGTTTATCTTGTGATGATTAATAGAATTTCCTTTTATCAATTATTTTCTCACTTGATATTTTCCCTCCACCATGGCAAAATGATAAGGCCGGCCACTTCATTAGAGGAGAGTGGGTGAGATCATTTTTGATGAGGGAAAACTTTGTTCATCTCATTTTTCCTAGCTACACAATTTCATGTACCTCTCTCCAAAGTTCTTTCTTGATCCCTCCATCAAGGCAACTTCCATAAACCCAAAAAAGACAACTCACTACACTATTCTATAGCAAGCCTTGGACGCGTCGGCTAGCCAACTTCGCGCCCGAGTTGCCTCGGTCAAGAGGTGGGAGCCCATAAAAGATTCCGGCTACGTGGTGCCCTTTCCGACGAGACGATGATGGATGGAGATTCCGCGAGAGATCGGAGTGGAGATGAAGACCGAAGGACACGGATCGCTTGGTATTACTTCTCTACTCTTTTCTATTTTGCTAGTTGCTAGGTTAATGGCCCGATCCGGGTAAAAAGTCCGCAGTGGTGCCGGTTTGCAAAGTTCGCAAAGTTTTTGTTTCCGCGTTTCCGGCATCGGATCGACAGCCGGGGCGCCCCCGCGGGCTTACAATACCGGATCAGGATCCCGCATATGTAATATGTTACATGGGCTACAGTGAGGTAGAGAATTGGGAATAGATGATATGTCTCTAAGTGTTAGAGAAATGTTGCAATTGTTGCAGCCAAGTCAGTTGGCAGATATCACCTTGTATTAATACATTAATTCCGAACAAATTTTATTAGATACCGAACCTGATATACAACATCATATCGGTCTCTTTATTAAGTTAAAGAAGAATATAATTCTGTATTAAAGGATAATGTTGTGAACATTTTCCTGAATCAAAAGTTGATTAGATCAGGCATGTTATATAATAACATATACGTTCTAAATCAAACCACGGTTCAAAGTATAGAACACATACAAGAGGAGTTCAGAAATGAACGAATCCTTCTTGTGGTATTGTAGACTAGGTCATATCTATGCAATACGACCAGCTAAGTTACATAAGGATGAATATTTGAATCCGTTCGAATTTTCATCTTATGATACCTTCTATTCTTGTCTCAAAGGTAAAATGACCAATACTCCGTTTACTGAAAATAGAGAAAGAGTTACTGAACTCTTGGGACAGATACATGGTGATGTATACGATCCTATGTCTACAAATGCCAAGGTTGGTTCTTGGTACTTCATTATATTTACTGATCGTCTCTTAGGATTCAGACATATGTTTCTGTTGAAACACAAGTCTGAAACTTTTGAGAAATTCAAGGAATATAAGCTTGAAGTTAAGAACCAGACGGGTAGAAGTATTAAGTCCTTCGATGTGATCGAGGAGTAGAATACGTGCGCATGGAGTTCCTAGACTTTCTAAAAGGAGAATGAGATTCTCTTCAGCTTGCTCCTTCGAGTACACCACAGCACAACGGTGTGTCGGGGTGGAGGTATCACACCCTATGAAATATGGTGCGCTCTATGATGAGTACTGCTGAGTTACCTGTTTTCTTTTGGAGTTATGCATTTGAGAAGCTACATACCTATTGAATGGGGTTCCATCCAAATCAGGGCCTACCACTACATATGAGATATGGAATGGGAAGAGACCACGTCTTAAGCGAGTTAAGATATGGGGTTGTCCGGCCTATGTTGAAAGGCAAAATCCGGACAAGCTCGAGGTAAGGTCGGTTCTGTATAAGTTTGTATGATATCCCAAACATATGCGAGGGAATATCTTCTACCACTCTGAGGAGAAAAAGGTGTTTTGTTTCTCAGCATGCCACCTTTTGAGAAAAGGTATTTCTTGTGAAGAAATTTATGGTCATGAGGTAGAACTGGAAGGAGTTCCAGCTAGACAAACAAACAGCTGATGATTTGGTGAAACCAAAAGATTCATTAGTCTCCAACGAACCTCAGCCTCTCCGCGAATCTGGTAGGGTTTCTCATCCACTTGAGAGATACTACGGTCTTCTCGGTGACAGTGGGAGCGGGGATTGCATCATGGTTGATGATGGCCCAACTAGGTTCAGAAAGGCCATCACGAGTGGCGACTCTGTGAAAAGGTTGGATGCTATGTGATCAAAGATGGAATCCATATACACCAACAAAGTATGACTTTGGATATTGCACCTGAAGGGGTAAAACCCATTGGGAGCAAATGGATCTTGAGAAGATTCTTGGCATAGATGGAAAAGTTGAGACTTTCAAAGCTATGCTTAAGTCTATCAGGATCAATGCAAGCATCGAGGAGTTGGAACATCTGTTTTGATGTGACGGTCAAAGAGTTTGACTTCATCAAAATGGTAGATGAACCTTGTATATACAAGAAGGTTGTAGAGAGTAAGGTTGTCTTCCACGTATTGTACGTAGATGACATACTCTTGATAGGAAATGGTTTCTTATGCTACATTCGGTCAAGCTCCTCTTATCACGGGGATTCTCAATAGATTATCTAGATGATACCTACTACATCTTGTGGATAATGATCTATGGTGATAGATCTAAGTGGATATTGGGAGTGTCCCAAATCCAGATACATTAACATCATACTAAAGGGGTTTAGTATGGACGATTCTAAGCGTGGTGGTTCGCCCACTTACTCATGGATCACTCTCTCCAAAAAGATGTCTCCCAAGACTGATTTGGAGAGAGCTCGTACGCAAGGGATACACCTATGCTTCGGCAATAGGCTCTATCAGAGTATGTGACGTTATGTACCAGACCAGATGTAGCTAACTCACTAGGTGTAGTGATTAGGAATCAATCGGATCTTGGGAGAATCACTGAAAGCTGTGGAGGACATTCTTAAAGTACTTGAGAAGTACTAAAAGAAAGTTCTTGGTTCCATCTTCCAGAGTGATAAGTTCGACTGAAAGTCAGTCACGGACATTGTCTTTACCTTCAACGCAGGGACGGTAAGTTGGAAGAGTTCCAGGCTAGATACCGAGATATACTAGACGATAAAGGCTGAATGCATTGCTAGCAATGATGCTGCCAAAGTGGCTGTCTGGACATTTCTTGTTCATGAGATGAACAAGGTTCCTACCATTGAGTGTTCAATAACTGTTATTGTGATAACAATGGAGTTGTGGCATTGGCCTAGGAATGAGGGTCCTATCAGCATTCCAGACATATTCTGAGGCAAGTATCACCTGATCAGGGAGATGGTTGATCTCCAACGGATCGAGGTAAGGATAGTTGACCAGAAGGATAACACGGCGGATCCACTCACCAAGGACTGCTTCCCCAAAAACTATTTGAGAGATTTTGGGATGGTTGAGTATGGGATACTACAACCACTGCTATATTGTTGGGTATTGGATACTATAACAGATGGCCTTAATGCAAGTGGGAGATTGTTAGTTATATGTATTCCCAAAAGGCCATTATTGTACATGGGATGTATATTGTAGTAGATGCTTGGACATATATAGGGAGGACTTTCTTGCTCGATATGATAGTATGCTATCTGGTTGCTCTTTGTCTTAACATGTTGACTTGTATAGGTAATATTATCTTGCTCTCACATGTTGACAAAGCCCTTAGGTTGTGTACTTGACTACCAGGACTATGATGCAGATCATACTAGTGGGGCCAAGGGTAGTCTGCAAGTACACCCTATAATAGTTCCTACTCGAGAGAGTATCGAGATAGGGCATCGATACTCTAGTGTAGACTAGCGTATACGCTTCTTGGTCCATATGATGGGTGATGGATGATCCCATATCTATTGGTGTTTGACATCAGAGAAGGTATACGGATGCTCAGTGGAGACTGGGTACACTGAACGGACTCGCCGAGAACTCCTAGATGGATTATACTTATCGTCGGTTAGCAGTTCTCTGGTGACACTGGTATAGGTTAGTCTGTAGACCCAAGATCGTCATAGAGTCTTGTGTGATTCCCACTGTGCTTTAATTTCCATCATACCACGGTCAAGAGATCGTGCAAAAAGGTGGTTTTTGGGTACAGTCCCGAGTCACATGGAGGCAATGAGCGATAGGAGGGGTTTCGTCTCTCCCGGTATTGGGAGTTGATGTTGCGCTATGCTCGATTGGGCATAACAGGAAATCCCTGGCCAGGGTTGCTGAGATTTACTGGTAAGTGTTATTAGTAGTTTCTCAAACCGTTATGGACCTTGCATCGGCATGACTTATCAGTCTATTGGGGTCTGACGTTATACCACCCCAGGCTGTGATATACGACATGTCTGACAAAGAGACCGGACTATACGGTAGTGTTACTGATTGGATTCACAGGAGTTATAGCAGGCTTGCTTGTTGATCTTTTGATCGCTCAATACCCGGGTGGTCGTTAAGTTTATCAGACCCCTAGCGGCTTATGGGTGTTTGATATGATTATCACCTACTGTCGGCGTATTGACGAGTCTTTAGAGTCCTACATAGAGGTTTCCTGGTTCATGCGAAACAGAGTAGGAGCACATATGTGATATGTGCGGGACCGAGATTAATGCGTGTATGTGATACCGCATTCTATTCTCGTGATATGTGACATCAAAGGTTATATGAGTTATTGTTGGAGATAGTGCCCTCAGAGTCAATTATTGGATCACAGGCACGTGATTGCAATGATTGAGGGAGGACCTATCCGGTAGGACAGTCTTACTCGAGATGATAGTATGCTATCTGGTTTACCTTTATCATCGTGTAATGCTTCAAGTGACCTTACAGGTCACTATTACACGCTGATAGAGCCCCTAGGATTCTTGCTTGACTGTCGGCAGTATGATGGCGATCATATACGTGGGAGCTGGTAGTCTATAAGCATATCCTTAAAAGGTCCCTAGTCGTGGGAGTTTCGAGACAGGGCATCGATACTCCAGAGTAGACTAGTGTATACAGTCGAGACCCCGACGAGGGGCGGTGGCCGGTCTCACAAGCCACTGGTGTCAGTTGGTTCACCTAAGATGTATACAGGTGCTCATTGTGTTATGAGTACACCGGACAGGACTCGCCGGGAACCTGCTAGTTGGTCTTATACCAGACGTCAGATAGCAGTTCCCTGGTGACATGTGTACAGGTTAGTTCATCGACCTGAGGATCGTCATTTGTCTCGTGTGAGTTCCCACTGTGCTTTGATTACTACCCTACCACAGCTCAAAGGAGTCGTGCAAACAGGTTTTAGTTGGGTACAGTCCCGAGCCACATGGAGGCAGTGAGTGGATCTTCAGGGGTTCGTCTCTCCCGGTATTGGGGGTGAGGTCGCGCTGTGTCTAGGAGAGCCATTACGCAAAGCCCTCGGCCGAGGCAGGAGATTTACTGGTAGGTATTCCAGTAGTATCTCAGGGCGTTCTGGGCTACACTCCGACACGACTTGTACCGTTTTTGGGGGTCTGACTTTTACCAACCCCCTAGGCCCGACATGCGATGCTCATAGACGAACGGACCGGACTGTACGGATATTGTCACTGACAGGCTCAGTAGGGTGTCAGGATGAGTTCGCTCATCGACGTCCCTTTTGGTCAATAGCTGGTGGCCCGTCACGTATTGGCTAATACCTCTGACGTGCTAGTGGTTAAATCCACAGCCATAGTATTGACGAGTCTTTAGAGTCCACCACACTTACAGTTACTCAAGCTTTCGGGCGAAACGCTGTAGAGGCCGTATGGAGATATGGCAGGGTCCGATCAGATACGTGCGGTATTGCACGGATCAGGATCGGACAGTTTGTACTAGTGGCCGTATAGTTATATGGCAGGGTTCGATCTGATATGTGCGGTATTGCACGGATCAGGATCGGACGGATATTACTAGCCGGCTTTGGTTTAAGCCGGTACTGGTTTAGTACAGTGTAGATTTTGTCTCATTGCATTTGTATCCGGACGGATTACAGATGCGGGTGTGTATGCACAGTATCGGGGTTTTCCTGTAATTTGTTATGGGACCAGTTTTCTGGAGTTGCCAGTTTGTATTCCGTTCCGGCCGGTTTTCCTTTGTTCTTTCCCGGCCGGACTTTTCTGATGGAGGGGGTAATTTGCAGTTTTGCAAATTACATTTGTGGAGGGTTTATTTGTAAGATGAGAGCATCTTTTTATTCCATTCTTTTCCTTCATCATTTCATGCTTTATTGTGAAAAGATTGGATTTGAGGTTGATGTAAGTTTGATGATGATTATGTCTTGATGTGGTCACCACTTGCTTTACCCTACACTCACCTCCCTTCATGCTTCATATTCCCTCCTCCACCATTCTCATTTTAGATGATAAGTTTTTCATACTTAAGAGAAAGAAAAAAGAATGAGGGAGTTCATCTTGATTATGTGAGGAATTCTTCATGTCCTTCTTCTTCTTGTTTCGGAAAAATGAAAGCACCATTTTTCCTAACCCCATTCCTCCATCATGGCAACTACAAACCCCAAATGAGACTAGCATGATCTACTACACATTCTACAGCATATCTTGAGCATGTCGAGTTGCCGGCTTCATGCCCGAGTTGCCTCGGTATTGAGGCGGGAGCCCGTAAAAGACGCAGGCGTTGTGGTGCCCTTTCCGGCGAGGTGGCGACGATGTGGAGGCAAGACTTTCCGCGGGAGATCGGGACGATGACGAGAAGACCGGAGGACTCGGATCACTCGGTATACTTCTCACCCTATCTCTTGATTGCTAGCATTAGGTTAATGGTTTCGATCCGGGTTTTCATTGTCCGCGGTAGCGCCGGTTTCCGAGTAAGGAAAAATTTTGATTCCGCAATTTGGCCTCGGGATAGACGGCCGGGGCGCTGCCGTGGCGCAACATGGTATCAGAGCCACGCCATTAACCTTACCTAGCTTCGTTTTATGTGTTTGCGTTTCCGATCGACCAAAATTTCCAAAAACCGTATTTTTCTAGCACAATCAGTTTCTGTCGAAATTTTTTGGAGTCTAAAAATTTTTCAGGTGGTCTCAGACTGATGTGCAGGGAGTTCTAAGAATACTGCAAAAATTTGGTAAAGCGATTCCTCCGTACGACCGCGGAAGGGCGGCCAAAACCCCCTTATGGCCGCGCTTCCGCCGCAGTAGTGTGGGTTCGTGTGATTATTTTTTTGCAGTGGGCTTATGGGCTGTAATTAGGGGTTTTGGAATATTAAAATTGGGCCCAGGTTTTCTGTGAGTGCTACAGTTTTGATTGGGGGCCCACTTGTTAATTTTTGGTCAAATCGGAAAATTTTAAACACATTTTTCACAGTATTTACATTATATCTGCGACCGTGAATGTCACTCGATCGGTAAATCCGGTCTAACTGCTATAGCCCGGTTAGACGGATTTGCGAACGTGATTTTCACGTTGATGTTCTATGTTTATGCTGTGATGTTGCGGATCGGTCGTGGGGGATAGCCTGGATGCAATGCTAGTACAGTTTTGGTGTATTATGTACATTTGATATTGCGGGGCGAGCGTCCGACATGTGGACAGCCGTCACTGCCTGATTGTATTATTCTTTTGGGGCACGACCTGGTTGCGGTCGATGTACCCGGTGTATGTATATTTTACTTTCTGTACTAGGATTACCCCGCGGAGGGGTGCACGAATAGCCGGGTTCTAGAGGGCAACGGGCCCGCATCTCATGGCACTGAGACGGAGGGGGCTTCGCTCTAGGATTGGCGGGCTATTCGCCGCACTCGTAGGGGGTACAGGTTGACCCAGGAGGGGTGCCCAAGTTACCGGATTCCATGAAGTGCTGGGTGGTCCATTCACGGAGCTGAAGGGGGCTGCCTCGCTTCAGGTTTTGGCGGGTCACTTGCCGCGCCCGTAGGGGTCTAGGATTTCATTGCACAGGCTATCCACACGACCAGGGGAACGTCGGGTTTCAGCAGCGGCTCTGTGAAACCCGGGGCTTCCAGATATCTGTATTGTTTTGTGATGCTGTACATTTCTGTGATGTTGCATTTTATCACGCCTTGAGCGAAATATAATATATTGGTATATATATTAGTAGATGTTGTATATGTTTTACATCCGCGCTAGTCCAGTCCCCGCTCTGCCGTTAGTTAGCTAACCTAACGGGTGATGACGGGACGCAGTGGCGAATGCAGATGGCATATACGTACGTCAGTATATTTTCGTTCTTTGTGGTGTGATTAATTGATGGGACTGCGTTGATTCGGATCAATGCAAGATAAACAAACCTAATCTGATGTTGTTGGAACATTTTTCAAAAAGCTGTTATTGCAAGGACGTTCACTTTTGTTTTGCATCGTGGTATTCATTTGGAATATCCTGCTCCTCAGTCGACGAGGCAAGGGCCGAGATCCCCTCACCGGGAGTGACCCCTTGGACAGAAGTTTGCGTCAGGGCAATAACTTCACTATAGCCGATTACTTTTGCTTTGCATCGTGGTATTCAGTTGGAATATCCTGCACCTCATTCTACGGGGAAAGAGCCGAGATCCCTTCACCGGGAGTGACCTCTTTAGTAAAGGTTTTCGTCACTATATTTTTATAAAAGTTATCCAGTTCCTTCAACGATATCAAGTTCATTACGTTAAAGGTTTTCGCCAGAAACCATTCGTAGCCCTCCGTCATTTCGGATTAGTATTGCATAGTATTCGCGCTACGTTTGTCGTTCCTATTCGCCGAGGCGTAGTGAGCGGTAGCTCTGTAATGCTTTCTGTTGTATGGATATGTGGATTGGTTAGGACGGTCGTATGACTTTGTTGATTATTCGTCAAGGGTCGTGCGGGTGGGTTTAACGCAATCAAGATAATGACGGGTTGAACTTGACTAGGACCTTTTGATTTGTTGATTATTCGTCAAGGTCACTTGGGTCCTAGGGGTAAAAATCACATCGGGAGTTTCAAAAGAACTGAAACCTGCCAGGCATGCGCATACCTTCTGGAGTGTGGTGACTTGAGTGGATTCCGTCAAGTTATCATGCGATGATAGTTGGATCCCGATTCCCACTGATGAGTTAGTTTACTCCTCGGGTGACCCCGACTAATTCTTCTTTCAGGTTTGGAGGAGAATTTGAGGTACAGTGGGAGGTTTCCAGATTAGACAAATTGGTAACCATTCTGATCTAGGTTAGAGTGCACGCTGAGTGTTTCTTTTCTCTCTCTCTTTGGCAGCGACCATTGACCCGACCCTGGACTATGACTCAGTAACCAAGTTGACCGAACCTTCTTAACACTGGCTTTTGGATTGTCAGAGTTGCAGACCTCATTGCCACTCCTACTTTTACCCTTTTCTCCAGGACACCCCGTATTACTACGAACGTCCACTTCCATTGGAAAAAACCATCGTATGGTTATATACGAACTCGAAGGACTTCGAGGATGGTTTCTGGTTCTGGAGAAAAACGAATAGGATTATTCAGTTGTCTTTTCTTTTCACCTTCTCTCATTACGAGTACTCCTTGGTTTAGGAGATAGTACACCTATTACGCAAATTGGATAGTCTTCTTCCAAACCTTAGGCTGGTGCCGACCGGTAGGGAATGAAGAAAACCAATTAGCATAACGATGGTGTGCAGAAGGTATTAAGTTAAGACAAAGCAAGGGATTAGTAGGAGGGCAAAGTAAATTGCGACTGATATTCACGACCAAACCAAGTATTTCTTCGCCAATCCTAAATCACCTTTGTATTTCTCCAGGACACTCCGTATCACTACGAAGATCCACAGTTTATTGGATACTCCATCGCATGGTTATATACGAACTCGAAAGGAACTTGTTCCAGTTCGCGGATGGATTCTGGTTCAGGAGAAATAGGAATAAAGTACATTCAGGTGTCTTTTATCTTCACCTTCTCTCGCGATGCGAGTGCTCCTAGGATTAGGACAGTACACCCTTTATGCTTTTTGGATAGTCTTCTTCCAAACCATAGGCTGGTGCCGAACGGTAGGGAAGGAAGAAAACCATTTGGCTTAAAGGGGTGTACAGAAGGTAATGACTAAAGACATATGAAGGGATTTGGAGAGGTGGCAAAGAATTATATGGTTATAGTTGTGAATCTGGATAATGGAAGAGGCATTACTAGGAATACCAGGATACCCCAACGAAACATTTCAATGTTTCAGTTTCACTGTGTACTGTTAATGGAAAACCGATTTCCCGATTAGACACTTACTCCAGGGTATGTATTTACCAGGTATGATTCTCACATCTGTATGGTTTTACAGATGATGAGTGGGAGTAAGTTATTGGGAATTAGGTGATCATCCTCATTATTTGAGGAAGTCACCTGGGTTGTTTGCCGGACGGCAATTATTTGGTTTTGAATATCCGCTGTTGTGCACCAATTTCAAATTGATATATCTGTACGTCTATTTTTATAGAGTGAGATATACCTTTTGAAGTTATGTCGATGACATTTACCTATATCAGTGGATGGTTAGGTAAGGAGCATTAAACAGCGGTGTAATTCTTCTTAACCATAAGTACAGTTTTCAACCTACGACACACAGTGAAAGAGTTGTTAGACTCAGCGGACTTATACAGAGTATTGTATGTTGTCCACTGTCCATTAGGACAGAGGGGTTGGTCCTCGTACTATATTCAGTTTACTTATGACTTCTCTAGTTTTTAGACAGGTGTTTCGTGGAAACACAGGGTCCGAATTTTGAGAAGTTATAGGTATTTGAAAAGTAGAGAACCAGGTATTGCAAGTATCGGGATTCTTCATAGTGATCGAAGATGTAGATACTTATGTATGGTATTCAGTTGATAGTAATGATAAAGAGAAATTGCTTCTCTTTCAGGTTACTCATAATTGGAAACTTTCCTAAGTTGAGTAACGCTGATCGACCTCCTTCCATTTAGTTGACATGCACTAGAGATAGCTGCATGATTTGAATCTGGTTCAATTGAATCAGTGCCTCTGGTTCTATATTGGATATAGAACAGTTCATATCTTAACGATGTTAAGGTACGGGGAGTTGTCCGGCTTATACTTAAAACCAGACACTGGACAACTCAAGGCACGTTTCTGTAATGGTTGTTTATGGGTTGACCCAGGCTATGACGAGGGTTGATTTTCTACCATCTGGAAGATCAATAGTGATACTGTTCTTCACTCGCCACAATTTTATTAAAAATGGATTTTTTCAAGAACAGTAGTGGGAGTATGGTAGAACTGGAAGTGATTCCAGAACCGCAAACGATTACTGAAGATTTGATAAGGAACCTAAAGATTCAATCTGTTTTGACATTCCATTGGCCACTCCGCAGATAAGGTGGGTAACTTCAGGCACCCGAGAGGTACTCCGGTAGCCTCAAGGACGGTGACAGGGAAGTTCTTGTTTACCCACACTTGCCATTGTTGTTGTTCCAGGCTGCGAGACCCGGCAGGAGGATGAGTATAGCGTCGTTCTAAACTAGCTTTGGAAGTGCACGTCTATATGACTCTGCCAGAGGGTTGTCGTAGTCAGTGGGAGCAGCGGAAACATTGGTGGACATCAGGCTTATGTCTACTTATAGACTAAAGCAGATGTAGCGGAGATAGATCATCTATTTCTGATGTGACAGTCATAGGTTTGACGTCATCAGAATAGGGGATGGATCTGTTGAGAAGGTAGTAGGAAGTGACACTCCTATACTACGATCGGTTATACTTTGGTCGTCACACAGTGTTTTCTCCATACAGGACTTGGATATTATATCAGACATTCTGGTTACTAGATCTATGGTTTTAGATCTAGATTTGGGTAGTTTCCCAATCTGGGTACCTTGACAGCATTCTATGAGTATTTAGAATGGATGACTCCTGGCACGGTAGTACACCTGCAGGTAATGGAGTCACCCTCTCTAAAGGTGTCTTATAGACTAAAGGGGAGAGGGATACTCATGATTGGCAGATCACTTGCTTAGGCAATTGAGTCAATCATGAGAATGTCAAGTACCACACCAGATGTTGTTCTTGCACTAGATGCAATAAGTTGACATTGATCCAATCCTGGAGAAACAGTCGGAAGCGTTTTTAGATCATAAGTGAATGTTCTAGGGATATGATAACGGCTGCCTCCTTTAGGAGACGGTTATCATTCCAGGCTTCCAAGGTGACATGGACGACAAGGAGGTTGTCAGAGTTATAGTTTTTCCCTCTGACGAGGGGCGGTATTTTGGACAGGTGGTCCAAGGCAATACTGAGGGTGGCATGGCGCAGGATACTGATTAAGTTCAGTTGACGATACAGTCTAAGAAGTTTGGATTTGGAGTTCATTTATGAGCTAAGTCCCTTCAGACATCCAGACATTCTAAGACAGGTATTGCTCATTTCGGGAGATGGCTTTCTCCGCGAACTTGAGATATAGAGAGACATAGAAAGAAACATCACAGCGGATCCACTCACTGAGGCTATTCCACGAACGCAATAGTTTCACAAACGAGCTTTGTGAGACTGACTAGTAGAGGAGTTGGGCGTTCGGTATCACACGGGCTGTGAGTATGCGACATCGCAATAATTAGCCTTGAGTGCAAGTGGGAGATTGTTGGAGATAGTGCCCTCAGAGTCAATTATTGGATCACAGGCACGTGATTGCAATGATTGAGGGAGGACCTATCCGGTAGGACAGTCTTACTCGAGATGATAGTATGCTATCTGGTTTACCTTTATCATCGTGTAATGCTTCAGGTGACCTTACAGGTCACTATTACACGCTGATAGAGCCCCTAGGATTCTTGCTTGACTGCCGGCAGTATGATGGCGATCATATACGTGGGAGCTGGTAGTCTATAAGCATATCCTTAAAAGGTCCCTAGTCGTGGGAGTTTCGAGACAGGGCATCGATACTCCAGAGTAGACTAGTGTATACAGTCGAGACCCCGACGAGGGGCGGTGGCCGGTCTCACAAGCCGCTGGTGTCAGTTGGTTCACCTAAGATGTATACAGGTGCTCATTGGGTTATGAGTACACCGGACAGGACTCGCCGGGAACCTGCTAGTTGGTCTTATACCAGACGTCAGATAGCAGTTCCCTGGTGACATGTGTACAGGTTAGTTCATCGACCTGAGGATCGTCATTTGTCTCGTGTGAGTTCCCACTGTGCTTTGATTACTACCCTACCACGGCTCAAAGGAGTCGTGCAAACAGGTTTTAGTTGGGTACAGTCCCGAGCCACATGGAGGCAGTGAGCGGATCTTCAGGGGTTCGTCTCTCCCGGTATTGGGGGTGAGGTCGCGCTGTGTCTAGGAGAGCCATTACGCAAAGCCCTCGGCCGAGGCAGGAGATTTACTGGTAGGTATTCCAGTAGTATCTCAGGGCGTTCTGGGCTACACTCCGACACGACTTGTACCGTTTTTGGGGGTCTGACTTTTACCAACCCCCTAGGCCCGACATGCGATGCTCATAGACGAACGGACTGGACTGTACGGATATTGTCACTGACAGGCTCAGTAGGGTGTCAGGATGAGTTCGCTCATCGACGTCCCTTTTGGTCAATAGCTGGTGGCCCGTCACGTATTGGCTAATACCTCTGACGTGCTAGTGGTTAAATCCACAGCCATAGTATTGACGAGTCTTTAGAGTCCACCACACTTACAGTTACTCAAGCTTTCGGGCGAAACGCTGTAGAGGCCGTATGGAGATATGGCAGGGTCCGATCAGATACGTGCGGTATTGCACGGATCAGGATCGGACAGTTTGTACTAGTGGCCGTATAGTTATATGGCAGGGTTCGATCTGATATGTGCGGTATTGCACGGATCAGGATCGGACGGATATTACTAGCCGGCTTTGGTTTAAGCCGGTACTGGTTTAGTACAGTGTAGATTTTGTCTCATTGCATTTGTATCCGGACGGATTACAGATGCGGGTGTGTATGCACAGTATCGGGGTTTTCCTGTAATTTGTTATGGGACCAGTTTTCTGGAGTTGCCAGTTTGTATTCCGTTCCGGCCGGTTTTCCTTTGTTCTTTCCCGGCCGGACTTTTCTGATGGAGGGGGTAATTTGCAGTTTTGCAAATTACATTTGTGGAGGGTTTATTTGTAAGATGAGAGCATCTTTTTATTCCATTCTTTTCCTTCATCATTTCATGCTTTATTGTGAAAAGATTGGATTTGAGGTTGATGTAAGTTTGATGATGATTATGTCTTGATGTGGTCACCACTTGCTTTACCCTACACTCACCTCCCTTCATGCTTCATATTCCCTCCTCCACCATTCTCATTTTAGATGATAAGTTTTTCATACTTGAGAGAAAGAAAAAAGAATGAGGGAGTTCATCTTGATTATGTGAGGAATTCTTCATGTCCTTCTTCTTCTTGTTTCGGAAAAATGAAAGCACCATTTTTCCTAACCCCATTCCTCCATCATGGCAACTACAAACCCCAAATGAGACTAGCATGATCTACTACACATTCTTCAGCATATCTTGAGCATGTCGAGTTGCCGGCTTCATGCCCGAGTTGCCTCGCTATTGAGGCGGGAGCCCGTAAAAGACACAGGCGTTGTGGTGCCCTTTCCGGCGAGGAGGCGACGATGTGGAGGCAAGACTTTCCGCGGGAGATCGGGACGATGACGAGAAGACCGGAGGACTCGGATCACTCGGTATACTTCTCACCCTATCTCTTGATTGCTAGCATTAGGTTAATGGTTTCGATCCGGGTTTTCATTGTCCGCGGTAGCGCCGGTTTCCGAGTAAGGAAAAATTTTGATTCCGCAATTTGGCCTCGGGATAGACGGCCGGGGCGCTGCCGTGGCGCAACAGTTATAACCAGGTTATCAGATCAAGTGTTGATTCGATAAGTTGTTACATTTGATATTAGTTGGTTATATGTAATATAGCCGGATTATTAAATCAAATGTTGATTTAATAATTTAATGTAGAATTAATATATTTGATATATTAAATTACATTAACTAATATTGTCTCACTTAAGTATTCATTTTTCTCATTTATGATACATTAATATATATGTGATATATGTTATTTGTATTGTTTTTGCACACATGAATATATATGATAGATTTTAGTGTGTCATGCTAGGTTACACATGCAACATGTATGTATGAGACTCACACCATGCTAGGTTAATGTTATGGTTTTATTTATCATTAAGTAATTACAAATTAGTGGAAATAAGTCATTGCTAGAAGCTTGTAGAAGCTTGTGGACAAGTTTTGACCAAAGTCCACTTCTTTGTTTTTACTTAAGATATTTGTTGACCTAACCATTAACCATACACCATGGTTAACTCTCTACATGGGTTAGTATATGTGATATACTCACCCATGGTTGCATTTGAAACAATGAGAATGATTCTTTCATCACTTCATCACTTCATCTTCTTCCTCCTCTTGAAGCTTTCTAGCTTTTGACAAAGTGATGAAATATTATGAGAAAATCAAATCTAAAGTGAGCAAAATTCTTTCTTCATCATCCTCTACTATTAGCCATTTAGTTTAGGGTGTTTGCTTTACTAATCTCACCATTAGTAAAGAGCTAGCATGAGCTTGAGTCTCCTCGACGTAGATCATCTTCGGCTTCGAAGGCATTGAGCAAGCTTGTTCATTTCTTCATATGATCCTTACTAGAGTTCGTATGTTCACTACTAGGCGCAAAGGGACCACTACACGGAGGTTTAGAAGTCAAGGACCGGTCTACAAAGGTTGTATTCCGCATTCACTTAGATGTAAAGTTGTTTACATATTATGTTTAACCCTAAGTCTCTAGTTAAGATCTTGGTTAGGGTTTGTTTAGCACCCCAAAATTTTAAATTATCATGATTGATGCTTGCCTAAACCTTGCCAAGGTGCTAAGCTAACCCTACACTTTAGTATGGTGTCAATGTACATAGATTGGGACAATCCCAATATTCATTTATATCTATCTCTATAGATATTTATCCCCAAGATGTAAGAGGCATCACCTAGATCATTCATGGAGAACTTGGTTGATAAGAAGAGTTTGACCGTGTGTAGCATAGGAACATCGTCTCCTATCAAAAGTATGTCATCTACGTCCAATACAAGTAAGACAACCTTACTCTCTACAACCTTCTTATATATATAAGGTTAATCTACGTTTTTGATGAAGTCAAACTCTTTGACAGCTTCATCGAAACAGATGTTCCAACTCCGCGATGCCTTCTTTAATACGTAAATTGATTTAAGCAGCTTACACACGCTTCCGCTGCTCCCACTATCTACGAAGCCCTCTGGTTGTGTCATGTACACGCTCTTTTCTAAATCACCATTTAGAAAAGCGGTCTTGACGTCCATCTGCCAGATTTTTTAGTCATGGTATGCAGCAATAGCAAGTAGGATCCTCATGGACTTAAGCATGGCTACTGGAGAAAAGGTTTCATCATAGTCGACACCTGGTCGTTGAAGAAAACCTTTTCCTATAAGTCTAGCTTTGAAAGTCTCAACTTTTCCATCTACACCACTTATCTTCTCAAGATCCACTTGCTCCTGATGGGTTTTACCCCTTCAGGAGCAACTTTCAATATCCATACTTTGTTGGTGTACATGGATTCCATCTCAAATCACATAGCATCCATCCATTTCAAAGAGTCTCCACTTGTGATGGCCTTCTTGAAACTAGTTGGGTCATCAACTTCCATGATGAAATCCTCGCTCCCACCGTCTATGAGAAAACCGTAGTATCTCTCAGGTGGATGAGGAACCCTACTAGATCTGCGGAGTGGCTGAGGTTCGTTGAGGACTATTGAATCCTCCAGTTCCATCAAATCATCAGTTATAGTTTGTGCTGGAATTTCTTCCAGTTCTACCTCATTGCCACTAATTTCTTTTATAAGAAATTCCTTTTCTAAAAAGGTGGCATGTTGAGAAACAAACACTTTTTATTCCTTAGTATGGTAAAAGATCTATCCTCGTGAATGTTTAGGATATCCTACAAACTTGCACAGCACTGACCTTGCCTTGAGCTTGTCTGGATTTTTCTTTTTAACATAGGCCGGACAACCCCATATCTTAAATCGTTTAAGATATGGTCTCTTCCCATTCCATATCTCATATGGAGTGATAGGCAACGGATTTGGTCGGAACTCTATTCAATAGGTATGCAGTTATCTCAAGTGAATAACTCCAAAAGGAAATAGGAAACTCAGCATTACTCATCATAGAGCGCACCATATCTAATAGGGTGCAATTCCTCCGCTCTGAAACTCTATTGTACTGTGGTGTATACGAAGGAATAAGCTGAGAGAGAATCCCATTCACTTTTAAGTAGTCTCTGAATTCCGTGCTCAAGTATTCTCCTCCCTGATCAAATCGAAGGATTTTAATACTTTTACCCGTCTGGTTCTCAACTTCGTACTTATATTCCTTGAATTTATCAAAAGATTCATATTTGTATTTCAACAGGAACACATGTCCAAATCTTGAGAGATCATCGGTGAATGTAATAAAGTATGAGGAACCATTCCTGGCATGTGTAGACATATGACCATATACATCACTATGTATCAGTCCTAAGAGTTCATTAGCTCTTTCTCCGTGTCAGTAAACGGAGTTTTTGTTCATCTTACCTTTGAGACATGACTCACAAGTTTCATAAGATGTAAATTCTAACGGATTCAAATATCCATCTTTATGCAACTTTAGCTAGTCTTGTCGTATTGATATGACCTAGTCTATAATGCCACGATAAGGCTTCGTTCATTTCTGAACTATTCCTCTTTTGTGTGTTCCGTATACTTAGAACCGTTTTGTGATTTAGAATGTATATATCGTTATACAACGTACCATATCCAATCAACACTTGATTTAGGAAAACATTCACAATATTTTTGGTACGAAATAACAGTCGCTCAGAATCATTGTGTTACCACTTGTTAATACAAGGTGATATTCGCCAACTGCTTTAGCTGCAACAATTGCACCATTCCCTTCTCTAAGGGACATATCACATTTTCTCAGTTCTCTACCTCTACTTTACCTATGTAACAAATTACATACTGGGTTTCTGATCCGGTATCCAATACCCAGGACGTAGAGCAAACTGAGAAACAGTTTTCTGTAATGAACACACCCGAAGAAAATGCATCAACATGCTTATTCTTTGTTTGGGTGGAATGGGAATCCTAATATTCCCCTATTCCTTACTTAGACCTATGACAATCATAAGATAGAGGGGAACCTAGCCCGGTATAATTAGTGGGTTCGGTCAATACATCCATATTATTATCTTGATTAAGGCGTGTCATTGGTCGCTACCAGGAGAGAGAGAAGGATAATCACTTTTGTGTGCGCTCTTTGCAAGATTAGATTGGTTATTATTTCATCTAATCAAGATGGCTCCTACTGTTTTTATCAAATCTTCCTTCAAACCCTAAAAGGTAAGGTTAGCCGGGATTAATTACACGCTACAAGTTCGCCAATCGTTCGGCCAGGCAGGTATTGGTACTTCGAGGGAGTCTCCCCATGCTTTCGCATGGAACTAATTAAATAACCTCATTTCCTTATGGGCATAGCCCTGTTAACATCTTTCTTAGACACCTATTTGATCGGCTAATTATAAAGTGCAAAACCCTTCCAGGAGTAACTCTTACTTGCAGTGAGTATCAAGATCCAACTATCTAATAAGATGTATGCAATCTCATTGCAAATTTCAACACTTGAAATTCCCGATAATTGTTTTGGCCCCCAAACAACTCATGACATTGGCTATGGTCAACAAATCATAAGCGCTAGTCAAGTTCAACCCGTCATTTCTTTATTGAATTAAACCCACCGGTATGACCCTTGGCTAAGGTCAACAAAGTCGTACGACTATCCTAATCCAATTGCATCACATAATAAGCATTAATTAGCTACCGCACACCACGACTTGGCTATGGTTGCAGGGTTGCCTAGCACGGTAGCAAGGTTTCGGGAGGCATCTCCCATGCCAAATTCAAATTTTGCCGTTCTAGCTAACCCTAACCCTAGAATCATATACTAGAAATCGACGGAATCGAAATGCAAACACTTTGCAAGTAAAAGAGAACAAGGAATACAACCTTTGTAGACCGGTCCTTAACTTCATTAGCTCCATGTAGTTGTCCCTTCACTGCGATCATGAAGTCTCGGACTCTAAAGAGGCTTCCTTGAAGAAATGAATATGCTTGCTTCGAAATCTTCGAGGCCGAAGATGATCTATATCGAGGAGACACTAACCCAAGCTATCTCTTCACTAATTACGGAATTAGTGAAGCAAACACCCTATACTAAATGGCAAGTAGTAGAGGATGATGAAGTAGGAAGTTTGCTCACTTTAGAAATGATTTTCTCACATTTTTTTCATACCTCCATTGAAGCTAGAAAGCTTTTTGAGGAAGAAGAAGAAGAAGAAGAAGAAATGAACTCCTCATATAAATTGTGTGTGAGGTTAGAAATGCATCCAAGGGTTAAGCATGTCATGCTTAACCCTTGTAGAGAGTTAACCATGGCCATGGGTTAAAGGGTTGGGTTAAACAAATATCCTAAGCTAGACAAAAGAGTGGACAAAGTCAAAGATACTTACAAGCTTCTACAAGCTTTCAAAAAATATCAACCATGATAAAATACACAATTTTGAATAACTTAATGATAAATATAAAACCCTAATCTTAACCCTAGCATGGTTCAATCCTCATAAACCCTAGTTGCATTTTTAACCTAGCATGATACATTTAACATATATCACATATATATCAATGTATCCAAAGTGAGAGAAAAAATCATAGTGAGCTAATACTAGTTAATATAATGTAATATATCAAATATATAATTATATATTAGATTATTAAATCAACTCTTGATTTAATAATCCGGCTATATCACCTTATAACCGACTAATATCATATGAATCAACTTATCGAATCAACACTTGATCCGATAACCCGGCTATATCTTATATAACCGACCGATATCTCATATCACGAGAATAGAATACGGTATCTCATATCGTATCAATCTCGGTCCTTGATTTAATAATCCGGCTATATCACCTTATAACCGACTAATATCATATGAATCAACTTAACGAATCAACACTTGATCCGATAACCCGGCTATATCTTATATAACCGACCGATATCTCATATCACGATAATAGAATACGGTATCTCATATCGTATCAATCTCGGTCCCGCACATATCACATTTGTGCTCCTACTCCGTTTCGCTTGAGACAGAAAACCCTTGTGTAGGACTCTAAAGACTCGTCAATACGCCAGCAATAGGTGATGATCATATCAAACACCCACAAGCCGCAAGTGGTCTGCTAAACGTAACGGCCACCCGGGTATTGAGCGATCAGAAGATCAACAAGCAAGCATGCTCACACTCCTGCGAATCTAATCAGTAACACTACCGTACAATCTGTCTCTTCATCTGATATGTCGCATATCTCGTCTAGTGGTGGTAAACGTCAGACCCCGGTAACTCGATAAGTCGTGTCGATATGAGGCTCATAACGGGTCGAGAAACTATTGATAACACTTACCAGTATATCTCTAAAGCAGCCTTGACCAAGGACTTCATGTTATAGCCAATCGAGCACAGTGCAACATCAACTCCCAATACCGGGAAAGACGAAACCCCTCCTATCGCTCATTGCCTCCATATGAATCGGGACTGTACCCAAAAGCCACCGTTTTGCATGTTCACTTGAACATGGTAAGGTGGAAATCAAAGCACAGTGGAAATCACTCAAGACTCTATGACGATCTCGGGTCTACAGACTAACCTATACTAGTGTCACCAGAGAACTGCCATCTGACGCGAGGTATAATACCATATGGGAGTTCTCGGCGAGTCCGTCCAGTGTACCCAGTCTCCACTGAGCACCCATATACTGTCTCTGATGTCAAACACCAATGGATATGGGATCATCCATCGCCCATCTACATGGGTCGAGAAGCTATACGCTAGTCTACACTGGTATATTGATACCTTGTCTCGATACACCCACGATTAGGAACATTTGAAGGATGTACTTAGCGACTATACTGTCCCCACTAGTATGATCTGCATCATAATCATGGTAGTCAAGTACTCATCCTAAGGGCTTTATCAACATGTAACATAGAGACAATCAACGTACATGTTAAGATAAAGAGTAACCAGATAGCATACTATCATGTCGAGCAAGAAAGTCCTCCATATATATGTCCAAGCATCCACTACAATACACATCGTATGTACAGTAATGGCCTCTAAGGCATACATATAACTAACAATCTTCCACTTACACTGGGGCCATCTGTTGTAGTATCTCATATCCAACAATCAGCAGTGGTTGAAGTATCTCATACTCAACCATCCCATAAAAGTCTCTCCTGGGAATAGGCCTTTGTGAGTGGATCCGCCCTGTTTTCCTCTGTGTCTACTCTCCTAACCTCGATCTCCCTGGAGATCAACCGTCTCCATGATCAGGTGATACTGCCTAAGAATAAGTCTAGATCTCAGATAGGACGGGGGTTCTTAGGCTTAAGCCACAACTCCATTGTCACACAATGGTAGGAACGAAGTTCATCTCATGAACTTATATACATCCAGACTGCCTCTTTGGTAGCATCCTTGGTAGCGATTTATCCAGCCTTTATCGTCTAGTTTGCCATGGTATCTAGCTTAGAACTCTTCCAACATACCGTCCCTCCACTGAGGGTAAAGACAATGCATGTGACTGACATTCAGTCATCCTTACCACCTTGGAAGGTATCCAGTGATTCTCCCCAGGATCGATTGATACCATCTCACTACACCTAGTGAGAATCCTAACATCCATTTAGATCTATCTCATAGATCATAACCCAGGATTTAGGAGGTATCACATTGATCTTGTATGGAGAATCCTTGTGATAAGAGAAGATTGATCGAGCGTAGCATAGGAAACTCTTTTCCTATCAAGAGTATGTCATCCACGTACAATACGAGAATCATCACCATACTCCCTACTACCTTTTTTGTATATACAAGGTTCATCTACTATTTTGATGAAGTCAAACGCTTTGACTACCACATCAAAACAGAAGTTCCAACTCTGTGATGCCTATTTTATCCCATAAAGAAACTTGCACATGTTTCCGCTGCTCCTACTGTCTACGAAGCCCTCTGGCTGTGTACTTATAGACGCTCTCTTCTAAATCACCATTTAGAAAATTAGTCATGACACCCAACTGCCAGATATCGTAGTCATGGTATGTAGCAATGGAAAGTAAGATCTGGATGGACTTAAGCAGAGGGACAAGAAAAGGTTTCATCATTATCCACATCTGGTCGATGACGAGAACCTTTTGCAGCAAGTCTTAAGCTTTGAAAGTCTCAACTTTTCCATGTACACCAAGTAATCTTCTCAAGATATACTTTCTCCTGATGGGGATTTAACCCTTCAGATATAGCAACCAAAGTCCATACTTTGTTAGTATATATGGATTCCATCTCAGATCTCTTAGCATCCAGCCATTCTCACAGAGTCCCCACTCCTGATGGCCTGCTCGAAACTAGTTGGGTCATCATCTCATGATGCAATCCTCGCTCCCACTGTCATAGAGAAAACCGAAGTATCTCTCAGGTGAGTGAGAAACCCTACCAGATCGGTGGAGTGGCTGAGGTTCATCGGGAGCTATTGAATCCTCCGGTTCTACTAAATCATCGGCTGCAGTTTGTATAGTTGGATCTCCTTCCAGTTCTACCTCATGACCACTAATTTCATCACAAGAAATTCCTTTTCTAAAAGGTGGAATGCTGAGAAACAAAACACCTTTTGTTCCTAGGTGCGGTAGAAGACATTCCCTTGCGAATGCTTGGGATATCCAACAAACTTCCACGGAACTGACCTTGCCTTGAGCTTGTCCGGATTTTGCTTTTATACATAGGCCGGACAACCCCAAATCTTAACATCCTTAAGATATGGACTCTTCCCATACCATATCACATATGGAGTGGTAGGCACCTGATTTTATTGGAACCCTATTCAATAGGTATGCAGCTTCACAAGTGCATAACCTCCAAAAGAAAATAGGAAACTCAGTAGTACTCATCATAGAGCACACCATATCATATAGGGTGCGATTGCTCCGCCCCGATACACCAACGTGTTGTGGTGTATTCGGAGGAGTAATGCTGAGAGAGAATCTCATTCTCCTTTAGAATAGTCCAAGAATTCCGCGCTCAAGTATTCACCCCCCTGATCACATCAAAGGACATAATACTTATACCCGTTTTGGTTCTCTACTTCTAATTTATATTCTTTGAATTTCTCAAAAGTTTCAGACTTGTGTTTCAACAGGAACAAATGCCCGAATCTTGAGAGATTATCGGTGAATGTAATGAAGTACAAAGAACCGGTCCTGGCATGTGTAGACAGGGGACCTACATACATCATCATGTATCAATCCCAAGAGTTCGCCAACTCTTTCTCTGTTTCCAATAAACGGAGCTATGATCATCTTATCTTTGTGACATGACTGGCAAGTTTCACAATATGTAAATTCAAACTGATTTAAATATGCATCTTTATGTAACTTAGCTAGTCGGGTTGCATTGATATGACCTAGTCTACAATGCCTCAAGAAGGATTCGTTCATTTCTGAACTCTTCCTCTTGTGTGTGTTTTGTACGTTAAGAACTGTGGTTTGATTTAGAACGTATATGCTTTTAGATAACATGCCTGAACCGATCAACTCTTGATATAAGAAATGTTCAAAACATTATCCAACAATACAAAATTATATCCTTCTTTACTAAATAAAGAGACTGATATGATATTGTATATCAGGTTCGGTATCTAATAACATTTGTTCAGAATCAATGTATTCTGGTAATACACGGTGATAACTGCCAACATACTTGGCTGCAACACTTGCACTGTTTCCAACTCTTGAAACTTATCACCCATTCCCAGTTCTCTACCTATCTGTAGCCTATGTAACAGATTACATATGTGGGATCCTGATCCGGTATCTCATACCCAGGACGTAGAGGATACTGAGAAACAGTTCTCGGTAATGAACACACCCGAAGACGATGTATCAACATATACTTTCTTCGTTTGGGCGGCACGGGAATCTTGGTAATACCCTATTTCCTGCTCGGTCTTATAACAATTATAAGTTGGAGTGGGACCAACATTCTTTATCTCAGTATAACAAGCGGGTTTGGTCAATACATCCATATTATTATCTTGATTAAAGCATGACATGGTCGCTGTCTGGAGAGAGAGAGAAAATAAAACACTCAGCGTATGCTCTTGCAAGATTAGATTGGTTATTATTTTATCTAATCAGGATGGCTCCCACTGTTTTAGTCAAATCTTCTTTCAAACTCTAAAAGAAAAGACTAGCCGGGATTAATTACACCCTACAAGCTTGCCAATCTTTCGGCCAGGCCAGTGTCGGTACTTTGAGGGAGGTTTCCCGTGCTGTCGCAGGGACCTAATTAAAATAAATCTCGTTTTCCCAGAGGCATAACCCCATTGACACCTTTCTAGACACCTACTTGATCGGCTAATTGTAATGTGTAAAACTCTCCCAGGAGTAACTCTTACTCGTAGTGGGTATCGGGATCCAACTATCTCATAAGAGGTATGCAATCTCATTGCAAATTTCAACACTTGAAATTCCCGATAATATTTTGCCCCAAGCGTCCTATGACCTTGACAGAGCTCAACAAACTATAGGCTGCTAGTCAAGTTCAACCCGTCATTTCCTGATTGAAGTAAACCCACCCGCACGACCCTTGACAGAGGTCAACAAGTTCGCGCGACTACCTTAAATCAATCACATCATATGCTATGCAGATAAGCACTAATCAGCTACCACACACTACGCCTTGACAAGATCAACAAACACAGCACGAATACTAACTATTACTTATCTGAAATGGCGGAGGGCTACGACAGGTTTTTAAGAAAACCTTTTGCGTAATGAACTTGATATCGTTGTAGAATCGAGTGATTTTAAATGGAGTGTTTTTTAGGCTTTTACTAGTTTTGCTAATAAGGTCACTCCCGGTGAAGGGGTCTCGGCTCTTTCCTTATCGAATAAGGTGCAGGATATTTCACAAATACCACTATGCAAAACAAAAACTATAAAAGCAATCAAAAGACAAACCGAGTTTGTAGCATCTGCTAGTTTCGCTAAAGAGGTCACTCCCGGTGAAGGGATCTTGGCTCTTTCCTTATCGAATAAGGTGCTGGATATTCTACAAGGAATACCACTATGCAAAGCAAGAACTAGAACTACCAGTTTTCGAGACAAGTTTCTACAATATCTTTTAGGTTTCTTTTATTTCATTAATCTCATTAATGAAGTCCCGTTTATTATGCTTCCCAAGTATCACATATGAAACGAAAGCAACGATATATAATATATATCATATATATATAATATAAGCATTTGTCTCAGAATATAATCAATAATCACATCACAGAATATCGCAGCAGAATAAAAACATATGAAATATTGGATATACTAGGATTTCCTTGTTTTAAATTAAGCCTGTATAAAACACGGATTCCACGGTCATGATGAATAGAAAATCCCACACCCCTAGACCCCTACGAGAGCAGCAAGCAACCCTACCAATTCTAGAGTTAGGAGACCCGAACTCGACTCCTCGAGATGGTCTCCCACTGGACCCTAGAACCCGGTTACTTATGCTCCCCGCCTTGGGTCTATCCTAATGCGGAAAAGTAAATAATATACAATGGTGACATCATCCTCAACCCGGAAGTGCCCCAATAAAAGAATATTACATACAATGAATTTTACATGAATTAAAATAAAAACTCTCATCTCATATAAAACCCCCGTCTATTCAAAACACGACAATCCAATATAACATATCACAGCAACACATAACATCACATGCCATCAACGTAAGTAAATATGCATATCCCAATTGTCGTTGGCATATAGCACCAAAACCGGCGATACACCACATATTACACTTACGGTCGCAGAAAAGAAAGTGAAAAACTACAACAGTTGGAATCCGCAACCACCTTGGACATCATAAACCCAACGTATCACATACTTTGGATTTCATGCCTAACCAAATGAATTCCTTAGACATCGCATGCCTAACAATTATAAACCCCGCATTTTAGTCTTGATCTCAAAAACACTTTTCAATATCAAGTCGGGCAATTCAACAAGATTCCCGTCATCCTCATCGAATGCTCGTCGGAAACTTTAGTAGACGGTCGCACCCCCCGATGCCGTCGATGAAGTGCACTAAGGCGGAACACCACTGCCGCGAGCACCCAAACGGATGTTTTTGGCGACGGGGTTCTCCTACAGTCACTTGGTCGGGGCTATGGGGCGTGACTATCTAATAATGTTATCCGGCGAGTATCCGCATACTCTACGTGATTGCGACGGACTTTTGATCTCATCAAAATTCCGTGGCAACCGATCAAATGAGACTAAATTGCTAGATTTATAACATTTAAATTAGTTATCTCATAACTATATTTGTGGATTCCAAATATTGTATCCTATCACATGATACCCGGACGAACGTTAAACTTTTCTATCGATTCATCAAAGTCCTACAATTTCCTGACAGCTCAACACTTGAGCACAGTTCAATAATACCCAGAATATGTCATAGTACCTATACACCAGCCGTAGAAGGGAAAATCCAAGCCTCACTCATGTCGCCACGGAACTACGGCAAACCCTAGGGTTTGACCGCGGTTCCGGGATCCAAAAAGTCGAGTTAGGGTTCCATTCTTCTAGAGGGTTCATAGAATCACTTGCATATTTTTCCGAATACGTTAAACTTGGAAAATGGGTTTTTGACATTCGATCGAACTTTTTAACTTCGTCTAGACAATATGTGAATAACCCGAAAAATTGTTAAAACTACGAATACGAAACACTCTGAATTGTTTATAGTGTAAGATTACATCACATGCAAAATTAGCAAAAACAAACAACACCTGAAACATCAAAACCAAGTCATTGGAACACACAAAACTTTTCAGGGGAGGGGGCTCGGATTTGGCCGAGATGTGTGTACATGTGGCCGACCAAAAATTCTTCTTTTTGCCTGAAATTTTTATGGTGTTCATGATATATCTCATACATCACTCTGTACTTGTTTAAAACTTTTTTTGAACTTTTAAAATCGACGGAAACTAGGGTTTCGCGTTGCAAGTTTCGGAGTTGTTTCGGTTTCGTAATTCTAACAAAATTCGTCTAAATTTCTAGCATGGCTCTGATACCACTGCAGGGTTGTCTAGCACGGCAGCAAGGTTTCAGGAGGCATCTCTCGTGCCAAATTAAAATTTTGTCGTTCTAGCTAACCCTAACCCTAGAATCGGATACTAGAAATCGACGGAATCGAAATGCAAACACTTTGCAAGTAAAAGAGAACAAGGAATACAACCTTTATAGACTGGTCCTTCACTTCATTAGCTCCGTGTAGTTCTCCCTTCGCTGCGATCATGAAGTCTCGGGCTCTAGAGAGGCTTCCTTGAAGAAACGAACATGCTTGCTTCGAAGTCTTCGAGGCCGAAGATGATTTACATCGAGGAGACACTAACCCAAGCTATCTCTTCACTAATTATGAAATGTTAGTGATATGTATGCCCTAGAGAACATTACTGTACATACAGATGTATATTGTAGTGGATGCTTGGACATATATAGGGAGGACTTTCTTGCTCGACATGATAGTATGCTATCTGGTTACACTTTATCTAAACATGTACCCTGATTGTCTCTATGTTACATGTTGATAAAGTCCTTAAGATGAGTACTTGACTATCAGGACTATGATGCAGATCATACTAGTGGGGACAGTGTAGTCGCCAAGTAAATCCTTCAAATGTTCTAAGTCGTGGAAGTACCGAGACAAGGCATTGATACTCCAGAGTAGACTAGCGTATGCGCTTCTTGACCCATATGATGGGCGATGGATGATCCTATATCCATTGGTGTTTGACATCAGAGAAGGTATACGGGTTCTCAGTGGAGACTGGGTACACTGGACGGACTCGCCGAGAACTCCCAGATGGTATTATACCTCACGTCAGATGGCAGTTCTCTGGTGACACTGGTACAGGTTAGTCTGTAGACCCGAGATCGTCATAGAGTCTTATGTGATTCCCACTGTGCTTTGATTTCCATCATACCACGTCCAAGTGGGCATGCAAAACGGTGGCTTTTGGGTACAGTCCCTAATCACATGGAGGCAATGAGCGATAGGAGGGGTTTCGTCTCTCCCGGTATAGGGAGTTGATGTTACACAGTGTTTGATTGGCTATACTGGAAATCCCTGGCCAGGGTTGCTGAGATTTACTGGTAAGTGTTATCAGTAGTTTCTCGAACTATTATAGACCTCATATTGATACGACTTATCAAGCTACTGGGGTCTGACGTTTACCACCCCTAGGCGAGATATGCGACATATCAGACGAACAGACCGGACTGTACGGGAGTGTTACTGGTTGGATTCACAGGAGAATGTACAGGCTTTCTTGTTGATCTTCTGATTTCTCAATACCTGGGTGGCTGTTACGTTTAGCTGACAGCTTGCAGCTTGTGGGTGTTTGATATGATCATCACCTACTGCCGGCGTATTGACGATTCTTTAGAGTCCTACACAGAGGTTTCCTGGCTCAGGCAAAACGGAGTAGGGGCACATATGTGATATGTGCGGGACCGAGAATAATACGTGTATGCGATACTGTATTAGATTCTCGCGATATGTGATATCGGCCGGGTATATGTGATATAGCCGGGTCATCGGATCAAGTGTTTATTCGATGAACTGATACATATTATATTAGTCGGTTATTTGTGAAATAGCCGGATTATCGGATCAAGTGTTGATTCGATAATTTAATGTATAATTATATATATGATATATTAAATTACATTAACTAGTATAAGCTCACTTAAAGATTCTTTTTCTCTCTCGGGTAATACATTGATATATATATGATATATGTTAATTGTATTATTTTATTTTGTTACAATAAATATTGTATATGTGATATATAATATTGTAACAAGTTAGGGTTATAAATACAATATGTTTTGTGGAGTTTAAATATGGTTAGGGTTTGGATTAGGGTTATGCTTGCATGAAGCTTTCAAGAAGCTTCTTGAAGCTTTGACTTTGACTTGTGATATTTTGTGTAGATATTTCTTTAACCCAACCCAACCCTTTACCATAGTTAATTCTCTACATGGGTTATGTCTTCATTCTTAACCCATGGTTGCATTTCTAACCGCACACTAGATTCATTATTCATCACAAATTGATTTGCTTCTTCTTCTTCTTCCTTTTTGATGAAAAGCTTTCTAGCTTTTTCATATGTGATGAAAATGAGTGAGAAATTGAAAACAAATGAGAGCTAAATTCCTACTACATCATCCTCATCTATTCTTGCCACTTAGTTTAGGGTGTTTGCTTTGCTAATACTTGATTAGCAAAGCAAGAGCTTGGGTTTGAGTTTCTTCAAGGTAGATCATCTTTGTTATTGAAGATCATAAGCAAGCTTGCATCTTTTTCTTCATGGAGCCTCTCTAGAGTCCGGGTACTTGATGATTACAGCGAAAGGATCTCAACACGGAGCTTATGAAGTGAAGGAACGGAGTACAAAGGTTGTAATCCCAAACTCTTAGAAGTAAAGTTGTTTACTTGCTCTTTGTTTCGCCTAATCTCTAGTCTAAGATCTTAGTTAGGGTTGTTCGGCACATGAAAATTTTGATTATGGCATGGTTGATGCCTTGTAGAACCTTGTTCTACTGCCTAGTAACCCTACAGTGGTATCAGAGCCAAGCTAGAGCTTTAGGCGTTGTCTAGACGAAGTTTAAAGTCCGATTGAACCCCGAAACGTCGAATTAGACCCCCTCTCTGGAAATTTTTTAAAATGTTGATTTTTTTCTGTATTAAAAATACTCAGAAAATTAAGCAGGTAATTTTATGGATATCGGTGAAAAACGAACCCCTGAATCCCTCAAAGCGCTACGGAACCGTGGCCAAATCAAGGTATTGGCGGCGGTTCCCCGGCAAGTCTTGAGGATTGAGGGATCGTATTTTCAACAGTTGATCCGTAGGTGTTACCAAGTGCTTCTGGGAATTTTTAATATTACTCAAGTGTTGAGTGTTATGGAGATCCTTTAGAATTCGTTGATTCGATCGGAAAGTTTAACTTCATTTAGTTTTTCGGGTAATTTAGAACGCGTTAAAAAGTTCGAACGGATATCAATAATTCACTTTTTCCCCTGCCGGAAAATTTCCAAGTGTTGGATTTTTTCCTTAGTTAAAGAACATTCACAGTCGTGCAAGTAACGCGGTGGTCCCTCTAGAAGAACACAAACCTTAACTCGATTATGTCACCGTCTGAACCGCCTCTAAACCTTAGGGTTTGGAGAAGTACGGCATTGCCACATGTGAGGCGTTGGTTTGACCCTTCTACAGCTGGACCATTGGTACTGTGGCATGTGATGGATGCTTTTAAACTAATTTCAAGTGTTGAGAACTATTCTGGAAATCTTGGGTGTTTGTTTATTCGATCGGAAAGTTTAACATTATCTATTTATCTGGAATGTGATACAATATTTGGAATCCACAAGTAGTTATGAGATGACTAATTTGAATGTTATAAATCTAGCAGTTTAGTCTCAGATGATCGGTTGCCACGGGATGTTGATGCGATCAAAAGTCCATCGCACTCACGTAGCGTACGCGGATACTCGCCGGTTAAACTTAATAGACAGCCACGCCCTATAGCCCCGACCAAGTGACTGTCGGAGAACCCCGTCGCCAAAAGCATCTGTTCGAGTGCTCGCCGCAGCGGTGTTCCGCCTTAGTGCAATTCGTCGACGGCATCGGGGGTGCGGCCGTCTACTAAAGTTTTCGACGAGCATTTGATCAGGTTGTCGGGAATCTTGTTGAATTGCCCGACTAGATATTGAAAAGTGTTTTCGATATTGAGACTAAGATGCGGGGTTTATAATTGTTAGGCATGAGATGTCTAAGGAATTCATTTGTGTTTCCCCCAATCAGAGCAAAGCTCTGTTTGAATTTCAAAAATTCAAAATTCGAAGCAACGCTTCAAATTCCTTGCGCTGCGCGCAAGGCGCCACGTGTCAAAAGCTGATACGTCAGCGCAGCGCCCAATCAGAGCAAGGCTCTATTTAAAATAAAAATTTAAGGAAGCAACGCTTCAGTTGCGTAAGCGCTGCGCTGCGCGACACGTGTCAGCGCAGTGGCGCAAGCGCAGCGCTGCGCGACACGTGTCAGCGCAAACGCAGTTGCGCTGCGCTGTGCGTTGCGCGACACGTGTCAGCGCAGCTGCGCTGTGCGCTGCGCGACAAGTGTCAGCGCAGCTGCGCTGCGCTGTGCGCTGCGCGACACGTGTCACGCGCTGGGGCGTTTGCGCCAAATAGAATTAAATTCTAATAAGATCTTTCTGTTCTTGAAGATTGTCTTCTGTAAAACAGAAGCCCTTGGATCAAAGATCCAACGGTAGGGAAAATTCCCCAAATCACTCAGAGAAAGATCTCTTTAACAAATTTAACAAATTTATGGGCACTATATAAAGGCCCTTAGACCCCAATTCAAATCATCATCAACATCAAGAAACATCAAGAACTTCAACGCTGAAGACACTTGAAAAGAAATTCAAGAAAAAGGTAAAAAACCTTTAAAATAGAAGAATTTCTTCTAATAGATCACTGATCTAAGAACAAGGTCAATGATCTTCAATAAAAAAAAATAATAATAATAAGTGCCTTGCACTTTTTATGAACCACTGGTTCTCTGAAAATAAGAAACAACAAGAAAAACTTGTTTTCTCTGATCTAAATTAGATCAAAGAATTAAACAGTGCCCTGCACTTGTAAAATTTGCACTGTTGCGCTCTTGGGTTGGCGCAAGCCATCAGAGAGCGCCACGTGTCAGCACCTGAACCACTTGTACTATGCGCTTTTAAGATAGAGCCTTGCTCTCTAAAATTGGCGCAACTCACCATAGCGCGACACGTGTCAGCAGCGCAAGCGAAGCGCACTGCGCTTGCGTGACACGTGTCATCATCACAAGCGTTTGCGCTCAGTGATTGGCGCAAAGCGCCTCACAAATGCAATGCATTGTTTGCTAAAGGGCCAGGCACAAATCAAAAAGGCCTAGTAGGCCAAAATAAATTGCAATGCAATAAAAAGGCAGAGCCCAAACAAAATTGATGCTCTGCATCATTTATAAAAGGGCAGAGCCCAAACAAAATAAAATGCAGAGCCCAGAAAAAATTGATGTTCTGCCTCATTTATAAATGGGCAGAGCCCAAGCAAAATAAAAAATGCTATGCATTATTTTCAAAAAAGGGGCAGAGCCCAAATAAAGGTCCAACAGAGACCAAGATTAATGCTATGCATTATTAAACATGGGCAAAGCCCTAGCACAGGTGTAATAGGCCAAAAATAAGAAATAACGTTGAATATTCTCAACTGGACTTAGGCCAATCATGGCCGTAAGTTCTCAAACTAAATTGACTGAGCAAGACTGCTCTCCTAAATCAATTTACATCCGGTTCGAGGGTACATCTCCGAACTCCTCTGACTCCTATCGTTGTAATCCTTCAACGACGTCAGAGAGGTGACGGGTCCCGACAACTGCACATCAGCACGGACTGTGGGGTCCTTAAACTCATGGACTTATGCGTCCTTAAACCAAAACACGGACTGTGGGGTCCTTAAACCCACGGACTTATGCGTCCTTAAACTAAGATATGGACTGTGGGGTCTTTAAACCCACGGACTTATGCGTCCTTAAACTACCAATGGACCCCAATGTCCTTAAACTACCAATGGACCGAAACGTCCTTAAACTACCTATGGACCACTATGTCCCTAAACTGGAACAATAGAGCCCCCAAATGCTCTTTTGTCGGATCCAAACGATCCCGTTAAGTTGATCTTAGTCTCAAATCAGACTAACGTATCCTTAACGAACGTTTAAGTTGATCTTAGCCTCAATATGGCTAACGTATCCTCAAACTAAAACACCAAACCCAAATCTAAGTAAATACGGATTTGGACTAATCCACGTCCTACGGGCGACGGCATAACTTAGTCTCCGTATACAATCCACGGGCATCCACAAACAAAACAAACACACACGACATGAAGTGAAATTCTGGAGAAGGAGAAAGTGGCTACCACGATGCGGTAGTGTAATTAACTGCTGGGGCTTGCGCTAGCAGGGAAGAGCATCCCCACAATCAAAAACCCCTCAAACGAGGAGGAATCTGATGAAGTCTGCTACATCGGCCGCATCTGTCTAAACCTCCGATACATGGTGCCATAAATCAACTTGGCATCTTCGGAGAGGTGGACGGATAAAACCAAATAGCATCTGCCCCGAATCTCAGGCAAGGCGTCTTCACGTCGTCGCCGCCATTCGGAGGGGAACAGATTCTGGCACGCCCGGTGGGACCTTTTCCTCTTTCCACTCCATACTTCGTTTGTCGTCTTCACGAACGAATCGCGATTTGTTAATGGTTGCCTTTGGATTTCAAGTTACTAAGAGTTGGTATTTTTCCTGGCGCAGAAATCAAGCATCAATGGCCTCAAATTGCTCGAACTGCTCGAAGTGCCAATGCAACCGACGCTCCGCCTCACCTGGAGGTGTAGTATATGGGCCTCAAGCGGCCTCCGTCCTTACTATGCCCGTGGAGCAAGTGACTCGGGCTACCACAGGCCTGTTCTTCGGAACCATGATCCCTCTGGCAAGCTTCACCATCCCTGTGCCCGCACCGGAAGCTTCAAGAAAGTCGGTCTTCGATCGACTTGCTACTCCCACGACCCCTCTCAACGGGTCGTCCAATTGTTCAGTCTTCACCAAGCTGAGCTCGAGCACCAAAGGGCCTATCAAGAAGCCCATAACACCTGAGGCGGTCATCCCAAAGAAGACGGCTGCCCCCGAAGTCGCCAAGGTGGCTTCTCCTGTCAAAGAGTCAGTCTTTGCAAGGCTGACTATTCCCACTCCCGCTCAGAAATCTGCTTTTGACCGCTTGGATACAACTCCTCAACGGACGTCAGTTTTCAAGAGGCTGACACCGGCAACAGCCCCTCACCTGAACAGGGTGTAAGAAGAAGCTGTCTCTGTCGCTGAACCAATACCGACAACTCGTCGCGCCCGACGACGCCACTGGCGCCGGATAAGGAAGACCGGGGGCAACTCCCCCTCTGGGATAACTCCGCCAGCTCCAACGGTGGAAGTTAATGCTGCTGTTCCAACTGGGAACAGCTTTGAGCTGCTGAACAGGGTACGCAGAAACTCGCCAACTGCGGTGCTCAAAAGATCTCCTCCACCGGTAGAGACCGCCGTGGAAGCAGAAAAGCCGGAGCAGTCTCCTCAATCGATGTCCTCCAGGATCTACAAGACATGGCGACGAGTCCGAGAATCTGTGATTGATCCTAATTTCTCTCGCCAACACAAGAAGTCGAAAGGTCGGCAGGAAGAAAATCCCCCCGTCAAGCAACGAAAGGTGACGACCACTTGGGTGCCCAAAGCAACGGCCCCCTCGACTTCAACGGCCCATAAGAGAAGAAGGCCGGAGAAAGTCCTCACGCCGACGGCGAATATCAAAGGTGGTGAACCCAAACGCCCTAAGTCAGGGGGCATCGTAGTTCATACCGTCTACATGGCGTCTGGTAAAGAGGACAGCCGCATATCCACAGGTCATAGACCGCTCACGCGATCGGTGACCAAAGCGCAGGAGCAACAGCAGAAGCTCCAAGAAATGATGACCGCGATGGCTGCACTCACTGGGCCAAAAGAAAGCCTTAAAGCGTCCTCGGATGAATGCCAGGAGCAAGAAACTGATGCCGAATTCCTTCGTCGGATATTGGAGAAGAAGGATAAAGAGGCTGCTGAACAAGCAGCTAACATAAAGCGTATAGCCCTCCTATTCCAAGACATGGTGGGGATGATGATCCAACAGGATCCTCCGGCCGAAGATCCCCCGATCGTCCTTGAAGACGATAGGGGAGAAATGTCGAATCCTCCACCAGCTCTGTCAACAGCTAAGGAGGAGACAATCTCCAAAGCTGACTTGGACGAGTACATAGCCCAACAAATACGGGCTCATCATGCGACTGAAGCAGCCGGCCAGGTCGTAAAAACAGGACGACCATATCCGAGCTGGTACGACCAGATCAAGTACCCGCCGGGCCACACAATTCCCAAGTTCCATGTCTATAAGGGGACGGGCAATCCCCACCAGCATGTTGCCCAGTTCAGGGCACTCTGCGGCAACACCGGCGGTGATAACAAACTATTGCTTCGCCAGTTCGTCGGCAGCTTGTCAGATACAGCGTTCGAGTGGTATTCTGAGCTCCCAAACGACTCTATCAAGACCTTCATAGAGATGGAGCTACTGTTTACCCAGCGTTTTGCAAGCGCTAGCGAACGCACCCCAATGACGGCACTAATTAACGCCAGGGTGAAGCCAGGCGAGACATGGGTTCAATATGCTATACGGCGGCGGAATTTATGGTCGAAATGCGAGCAACGCATTGAAGAAGCTCCTGCAGTAGGTATGTTTGTGGGAACCCTTGATCCGCAAGCAACCATCTCGCAATTTATGATGTTCTTCAAGCCGACTACCTTCCAAGCCCTGATCGACAAGTTAGCGCAAATGGATCATATGGTCCATAGACCTCCTCTTCCAAAGCCGGACTCCCGAAATGAAAAGGGGAAGGGAAAAGCGATCGTTGTCGCTAATGCTCAGCAACAGCCGAGCAACTCAAAGCCGGTCGTTCGTCAAAATAATATGCGTCCGCAAGTACCCCTTGAGGAGAGGCTAGGACGTCCTTACTCGTTTCCCCGAGATAAAACGAGAAGATTATTCGAGCTGGCGTTGCGCAACCGACTCATAAATCTGCCAAGGCTAAAACGTCCGTCGCAACCAAATGATGTCAATGAGCCCAACTACTGTCCCTATCATCGGGTACTGGGTCATCCGATCGAAGATTGCTATGTCTTCAAAAATTGGCTTGAAGACCAATATCAACAGGGAAAGTTTGCGTTATCCGATAGATGGAAGGTGAATCCGCCGCAACCTCACGCCTCTAAAAGGATGAATATGCCGGGGGCAACATACTCTCTCGTCGAAAAATCCCCGTGGGAGGTTGTGCTGTCAGCTAAGACAAAAAGGATGTTGAACGATCTTCAAACATGCCCAGCGATTAAGTGGAAGAACCCGTTGGAACTGCAGGTCATTGAGGGGATGTTGAAGCCGCGTCCAACTCCAAAAACCGATGGTGGTGGCCCAAGCACTCGCAACCAGCAGTCAAAATCTTCGAAGAAGAAGAAGAAGAAATCCAAGAAGCCTGTGAAGCCTGGCGACAAGCGCACAGACTTACAAAAACAAATTGACGCGCTGGAGGAATACAACCAGAAAGCACGGACTCCAATTACACTCCAAGAGTTTCTCAACCACGTCTTTCAAGAGGAAGATGAGGGAGAAAGTTCGTCGGATGAATCTGAAGAATACGTAGAGAGCTGTCATGTGATTTCCCATTCGTTCACAGACGATGAGGAGACTCCTTGCACTGAAGAACTGGGGGCAGATCCTGAACCAAAAATTCTGGGGCCATCAGATGAAGTAATTGACGCATTCCTCAACGAAGCCTTGTTGAAAAGTAAAGCTGATCGGGAACGCGAGATGGCTATATTTGAAAGGGCCAAGTGCCAGCGACTTGACGAAAGAACTGAGACACTTCCGCTGGAGCAAAATACATCCACTACGGACAAAAGCAAATTCAAGACGAGGAAAAGGTTCGCTAAGGCCATATCAATGGGCATGAAGCTACCATCCTCCGAAAGAAACATTACTGGTGAAGTGGAAATGCACCCCTCCTATTGCTTATATCATCGGAAGATTTCGCACCCCACTGAAGAGTGCAAAGCTTTCGATAGATGGTGGCAAGGGTATGTTGCTCACCGACAACAGTTTAAGCGAGAGAAGCGCAAAACTCGTCGGGAGCGGAAAAATACGATCAAAGGGCTTAACAGAACTACCAGCAATTGTCGCATGGCTAACGCCGGGGGATCACAGGTGCTTACATTCGGGAGCGATTCCAACGAGGAGCTGGCTCTTAGCCCTCTCTTTAAAGAGTCCACTTCAGGAAAAGAAGAAGGGCCGAGGGCCTGCGAAAATATCCGGCTGCGTAATCGTACGCTGCCCGAAAAGAATCTCGGACCCTCAAATAAAAAAGATAAGGGAAAAGAGAAGGTCCCTGAGGAGATCTCCCTAGATGACCAAGTTGTGGAGGAGCTAACTGCCAAGGACCCGCCGAAGAGAAATAAGGTGGATTACAACGTCTTAGCGCATCTGAGGAAGCTACCTCGCAGCTCAGCATTCTTGACGCCCTTTTACTATCAAAAGAGGCGAGAGATTCATTAATCAAGGCACTACAGGAGCCGGAACAATTCCAAGCTTTCCTGGCCGAAGAAAAGATGAAGGATGAATTGGAGGAAGTGCACACGGCCGATGTCACTTTTGGCGACGAGGACCTTCTCCTTGGGACGTGCGAACACAATCGCCCCCTCTATGTCTCAGGATACTGCCACGATATAAAGATAGGCAAAATCCTGATCGACAATGGATCCTCCGTTAATCTCCTCAATGTGCGGGTGTTAAAAGAAATCTGCATGAGCATCCAGCACCTTGCTCGGGACAAGATCACCATCTCCGGGTTCGACTCCCAGTTATCAAGAACTCTTGGGTCTGTGATACTGACGCTACGCTTTGGGCTACTCGTCACGGACATTAAGTTCCACGTCATAGACGCCAAGACATGCTACAACGCTCTGCTCGGCCGACCATGGTTACACGAGTACAACATCATACCTTCTACGCAACATCAGTGTATGAAGTATTTTAAGGATGGTCTCGAGTATACCGTAACGGGAGAACTGAACCCGTTCTCTGTGAATGAGATCCACAAATATGAAGATGCCAAACACTTCTTACCGGATTTCGAGGATACGGAGAGGTGTCACAGGCCGGAGAATAAAGCTAATGACATCATCCCTGTCTTCGGCAGTGATACCGAGGAGGAAGAGGAGATAGTTTATTCGGGTCCGCCCCAATACAACAAGCCGGGACCATCTGCTCCTACGTTGATCTTCGGTAGCGACTCGGAAGATGAGGTCCATGCTGTATTCTCTGCTCGACCTTCAATACAAACGTCCGCTGGCGAAGAGCAAAGTCTGCAAGTCGCTATGATTCCACTTAAACACCATAAAGAACTGGATGCACTTGATATCTATAATGTGGAGGAGCTGCAGACGTTCTATATCCTTCCCAGGCGAGAAGGCGAGAAGGCAATTCTGTTCTACCGCTCTGAAGAAACCAAAGTGGAGAAAGAAATCTGGCACGGTATGGATCCTACGCTTAACAGGCTTCAGTCCATCCGTCTACCCAGATATTATACAGAAGGCTTGAAGCGGTTGCTGAAACGCCAGGGGATATCCTTTAAACAGACCGCTCGAAAAGCCAAATTCTATGACAGGGACTGGAACGTTCCCGGGACTCAGCACAAGTTACCTAATGGGAGAATGGAAACAATCGGGCTTGGATACATTCGGTCCAAAAAACGAGGGCTACTCCATAGTTGCTACGTCGTGCATGACTTCGATGAAGAAACGGATGCTCAATGGGAAGATGCTAATCCTGAACCAGTAAAAGTTCCAGATGCAAAAGTGCCCAGTCCGTCGTTCGAAGAACAAATGGACAAGCTTATAAGGGAAGCTGGTCAAAAAAAGTCCGAGACGATCATAACCGTGAAATGGCCATCTACGAGAAATCCAAAATGCAACGCCTCCTCCAACAGGCTGTGAAAGATGAAGATGCCGCTCCTTGTCAACCTGTTATAAAGAAGGCTCGACGCAGAGGCAGAAACAAGTCGAAAGGCGAAAAAGGCGCTCAACAGCAACAAAGTGGGACTAAGAGGCCACGCAAGCGGGAATCGAGCGGTTCCGATCTATCCCTCATAAGAAAAATGGGTCGACCGTACTCTTTTCCTCGAGACAAGACGAAGAAAATACTTGACCTCGCTCTAAAACATCAGATGCTTACGCTGCCGGAGTCTAAACACCCCGAACAAGCAGGCGAAGTCTCATATCCAGACTATTGCCCTTATCACCGAGTGATAGGGCACCCTCTCGAAGACTGCTTCACCTTCAAGAATTGGGTCGAAGATCAGTATCAGCTTGGCAAGTTCACTCTGTCCGACAACTGGAGGGTAACGCCGCCACAGAAGTACGAACCCAAGGCCACGAAAGAAGAACCAGTTCCATATTGGGCTTGGAAACGAATTCGTACTTGTCACATAATAACAATATCAAAAGAAGAGCCTGAGAACATGGATGACCTTCCCTGGTGCTTCGAAAACAGCAACGATGAGGTAATCTCAGAATTTCCACCAGCGCCAAAAGGGCTGGAAGATGGAATCCATACCACTGCAGATAACCTCAAGAAAATTGAGTTGGGAACGGCGAACGACCCGCGACCGACATTCATTAGTGAGCTGTTGTCTGAAGAGAGGGTGGCTTCATTAAAAGACCTGCTTATGCAGCATAGAGATTGCTTCGCATGGAACTATTCCGAAATGCCGGGACTGGATCCAGAAATTGCTGTGCATAAATTGGCGATATCCCCGGATGTCAAGTCGGTCAAACAAGCGCCAAGAAGAATGCGGCTCGAGCTTGAGATGAGTATCAACGCCGAGGTCAAGAAGCTGATCGACTCTGGCTTCATCCAGGAGGTCCAGTATCCCGAGTGGATCGCCAACATCGTCCCGGTGATGAAGAAAAATGTGACAGTGCGCATATGCGTAGACTTCCGGGATCTCAATAAAGCTTGCCCGAAGGACGATTTCCCAGTACCAGTCACAGAACTGATGATAGACAATACGTCCACTCACGAGGTTTTCTCTTTCATGGACGGCTCGTCAGGGTAATCAGATAAAGATGCATCCCGAAGACCAGAAGCGCACCGCCCTCAGGACCCCTTTGGGTATATTCTGCTACAAGGTGATGCCCTTCGGTTTAAAGAATGCCGGTGCCACCTATCAGAGGGCCATGACGAAGATCTTCGATGACCTTATACACGAAATCGTCGAATGCTATATCGACGATCTCGTGGTTAAAAGAAAATCATACGAGGAACATTTAGAGCATCTGAAGACCGTATTTCAACGCCTTCGACAATACAACTTGAAGATGAACCCTCTCAAGTGTGCATTCGGAGTTTCCTCGGGCAAATTCCTGGGATTCATCGTCCGACATCGAGGTATTGAGATAGATCCGTCAAAGATCAAGGCGATCATGGAAATGCCTCCGCCAAGGACTCTCAAACAGTTGTGGTCTCTCCAAGGGAAGCTCGCGTATATGCGGCGATTTATAGCCAACCTTTCAGGCAAGTGCCGTCCTTACAGCCACCTGATGAAGAAGGGAACCCCGTTCGTCTGGGATCAAAAATGCCAAAGCACGCTAGCCGAGATCAAGCAATACCTGCAGAACCCGCCAGTGTTGGCTACTCCGGTCAAGGGAAAACCCCTCATTCTTTATACAACCGCCCTCGAAGATTCCTTAGGCGCATTATGGGCGCAAGAGAATGACCAAGGGAAGGAAAGAGCACTCTACTACTTAAGTCGAGTTCTACTGGGGGCAGAAAGCAACTACTCCCCCATTGAAAAACATTGCCTAGCGTTGATCTTTGCGATAACAAAGCTCAGACACTATGCGTTGGCGCATGAGGTCCGTCTCATTTCGAAGGTGGACCCTCTTAAATATTTGATGTCGAAGGCCATATTGACGGGGCGACTCGCTAAATGGGCCCTGCTCTTGATGGAGTTCTCGATAACGTATCAACCTCTCAAGGCAGTGAAAGGCCAGGCCATCGCCGATTTCCTCGCTGAGCATCCGATACCCGCTGATTCTCCTCTGAATTGCGATCTTCTAGACGAACATGTGTTTGATGCGATCGACGGTGGTGATACCCGATGGGAGCTTTATTTCGATGGAGCATCTTCCATGAAGAAGCGCAAACAAAGTACCCCTATAATCAAATCGGGGGTAGGACTCATCTTTGTAACTCCACAAGGAAGGATAATGCGATTTGCTTTCTCCCTAACAGAGCCGAGGACAAACAATGAAGCCGAATACGAAGCTTTGATAGCAGGCCTCGAGATCGCCATCGACATGGGAATTGAAAACCTCCTCATATACGGAGACTCCCAACTGGTCGTTAGTCAAGTAAACGGCGACTACCAGACATGCAAACCAGAGTTGGTGAAGTACGGCGAAAAGGTGCAACAACTGTTGACCCAAATTCCTTCATACACTTTGGAAAACATACCGCGCGCGGAAAACAGCAAAGCGGATGCATTAGCCAAGCTCGCTAAAGAATTGGCTGACGAGAACCTCGATGACGTCAGAATTGCGGTACAAAGCCGTCGGGTGCTTGCCCCAGCGGAAATATCTCCGGAATCACCCGAAGAAAAGGGAGCGACTGAGCAAATGGCTCTGCAAATAAAAGACCGGGAAAAAGCCGAGGATTGGAGGAAAGTCTTTATAGACTACTTCAAATACCGTCGAACGCCCGAAGATGCGTCCTCAAGACATCAGCTTATAAAACGAGCTCTGTCTTTCGCCTTCGTCAATGATACTCTGTACAAGAGGTCATTCGATTCTTTGTGGTTGAGATGTCTGGGACCTGACAAAGCGAAAAGAGTCATTCAGGAAGTTCATGACGGACTCTGCGGTTCTCACCAAGCGGGCCCAAAGATGAAGTTGAAGATCAAACGGTTGGGCTTCTACTAGCCCACCATGATTCAGGACTGCCTCGAATACGCGAAGCAATGCCACTCATGCCAAATCCATGGGGACTTCATCCACAAGCATCCAAATCCGCTACATCCGACAGTGGCTAGCTGGCCATTCGAAATGTGGGGAACTGACATAGTCGGTCCCATCGAACCAGCATCGTCCAGGGGACATCGTTTCATCCTAGCAACGACTGACTACTTCTCCAAATGGGCAGAAGCAGTACCGTTAAGAGAAGTGAAGACGGAGAATATCCTCCATTTCTTCAAGACGCACGTCATATATCGGTTTGGAACTCCGCGACGGATATCCGATAATGGGCCAGCTTATAGAAGCCACAAGATCGGTCGCTTCGCGCAACAACATAATATAGATTGGAGATATTCCCCGGTTTATAATCCGCGAGCTAACGGTCTAGCCGAGGCCTTCAACAAGACCTTGACGAAGATCATGAAGAAAACGGTGTCCCGAAATAAGAAGGACTGGCACGAGAGACTGCAGGAAGCCTTCTGGGCGTATCGAACTACGTTCAAGACGGCCACGAACGCAACGCCATATGCGTTAGTATTCGGTACAGAAGCAGTACTCGCTCTCGAGATAGAGTTACCTTCTCTACGAGTGGAGGTCCACTACGAACTGACGGACGAAGAAAATGCTCACCTTCGGCTTGAGGAGCTTGATGCCCTCGATGAGACCCGGCTCATAGCGTAACAAAATCTGGAGGCCTATAAAGCAAAGATGACGCGCTCATATGAAAGATTGACCCGGCCGAGGACATTCCGCCAAGGCGAACTCGTGCTAGTGGTCAAAAGGCCTATGATCCCCAATCGCGTCAAGTGGGGAAAATTCGAGCCAAACTCTGAAGGCCCGTACATCATAGACAAGGTCTACCAGGATGGAGCTTATCTACTCATGGATATGCACGGTGAAAGGCCTTACAGGCCAATAAATGGTCGATTCCTAAAGAAATACTACGCTTAGCGAGTTACTGCCTAGGTCAATGATAGATGACGACGACTATGTCCGCTCGCTATCTTCCTGAGCTTAAACTTTATAAGCAGTAGCCAGCCTTCTTCTGGACGGACCGAAACGTCCTTAAACTAATGGCGGACCAAAACGTCCTTAAACTAATGGCGGACCGAAACGTCCTTAAACTAACGAAGGACCGAAATGTCTTTAAACTACTACCGCAGCATCCTTAAGCTGATGAGATGAATAAAAAAAAGAGAAAAAGAAAAAAAATATAAATATAATAAAAACGGTATGTCCATAAGCAAAAAGGGCACGGATGAAAACCCGAAAGAGCTCCGTGAGTAAAAACAGCAGGGCTACCGGCGAGTGTTCGTGAAAACCCGAAAGGGCGCGACCTCGTAAAAAAAAAGAATAAAAAACGGTATGTCCATAAGCAAAATGGGCACGGATGAAAACCCGAAAGGGCTCCGTGAGTAAAAACAGCAAGACTACCGGCGAGTGTTTGTGAAAACCTGAAAGGGCGCAACCTCGTTAAAGGACACTTACAGGGTCCTCTCGACCTTGTAAGGAGAGACCACCCGCGTGAGATCCTTACGACTCACAAGGGAGCAACACACTTAGGGATCCCCATGATTCCTAAGGAGAAAATACACTTACGAGATCCTCACGACTCGTAAGGAGAACTCTCTTATGGGACCCTCACGGCTCATAAGATTTGAAAGTCTTAAGTTACAGAGACCTAAATCTGTGCTTAAGCAAACCCCCCACAACCTTCAATATTGCCCTACAAGTGGCTCAATACTGACCCTTGTATACAATCCACGGGCGCGAATAAACATTTCCCTAACCAAGTCCCATCCGTGACTGGGGATATGTACGCATGATGAACAACCCTTGTAGGTCCTCTCGATCTACAAGGAGAAAACCCTCTTGTAGGATCCTTACGACTTACAGAGGAACATACACTTGGGAATCCTTATGATTCCTAAGGAGAAAATGCACCTATAAGATCCTCACGACTTGTAGGGAGAAATACCTTTGTGAGACCTTTACGGCTCATGAAGTCAAAAGCCTAAGTCGACGGGACCTTAACCCTGTTCGCTAAGCCACCTTTGTTCGACATCGACAGAGGCAAATGATGATTCGCTCCTGGCAATATCCCAGTTGTAGCGGTGTTGATGCCGAAATCGGTGTCTAATTTCAGGTTTACGGTGAAAAGCCAGCAAGCCGCGATGCATACAAAATAGCCGAAATGATTGGGCAACTCGCAATAAAAAGCAGCGAGTAAAAATAAAATAAATAGCCGAAATGATTGGGCACCGCGAAAAATAGCCGAAATGATTGGGCAATCGCGACCTTCGCGATATAAAAGCTAAAATGATAGAGCATCGCGGAAATAAAACAATAAAAATGAATGAAACTTCTGCCCTACAGTTGAGATCACATCGATCCCTGTATACAATCCAAGGGCACAAACAAAGAGGGAACCATACCTTTCCAACAGGCTCCGCCAAAAAGCTAAGCCAAATCTCGACGGTTCACCAACAGCCTAGAGACAACCGCGACATTCGTCTCAATACAGCAGATGCGGTGCCAGCAAATGAAGCGAAGACCAAATTCCTAGCTTCACGGTCTTAACGGTAACTTATATAAAACCTGAAAGATCACCACAGATCAGTTCATTCGACTCAGGGAAACAAGTGTCCTTGATGAAGAAAATCCTGATTCACGTCGACTCGCAGAGAAACCAACATCTTCGTGAGAAATTCTCGATTTGTTTCAACACCAGGGAAACAAGTGTCCTTGGCAAACTCCTCAACTCAGGGAAACTAGCGTCCTTGATGAGAGCCTCCTGATCCGCATCGGCTCGCAGAGAAACCAGTATCTCCGCGGGAAATTCCCGGTTCGTTTCAACTCCGAAGAAACCAGTGTCTTCGGCGAAATCCTTCGACTCAGGGAAACAAGTGTCCTTGACGAAGAAAATCCTGATTCCCGTCGACTCGAAGAGAAACCAACATCTCCGTGAGAAATTCTCGATTCGTTTCAACACCAGGGAAACAAGTGTCCTTGGCAAATTCCTCAACTCAGGGAAACTAGCGTCCTTGATGAGAGCCTCCTGATCCGCATCGGCTCGCAGAGAAACCAGTGTCTCCGCGGGAAATTCCCGGTTCGTTTCAACTCCGAAGAAACCAGTGTCTTCGGGCGAAATCCTTCGACTCAGGGAAACAAGTGTCCTTGACGAAGAAAATCCTGATTCGCGTCGACTCGCAGAGAAACCAACATCTCCGTGAGAAATTCTCGATTCGTTTCAACACCAGGGAAACAAGTGTCCTTGGCAAATTCCTCAACTCAGGGAAACTAGCGTCCTTGATGAGAGCCTCCTGATCCGCAACGGCTCGTAGAGAAACCAGTGTCTCCGCGGGAAATTCCCGATTCGTTTCAACTCCGAAGAAACCAGTGTCTTCGGCGAAATCCTTCGACTCGGGGAAAAAAGTGTCCTTGACGAAGAAAATCCTGATTCGCGTCGACTCGCAAAGAAACCAGTGTCTCCGTGAGAAATTCTCGATTCGTTTCAACACCAGGGAAACAAGTGTCCTTGGCAAACTCCTCAACTCAGGGAAACTAGCGTCCTTGATGAGAGCCTCCTGATCCGCATCGGCTCGCAGAGAAACCAGTGTCTCCGCGGGAAATTCCCGGTTCGTTTCAACTCCGAAGAAACCAGTGTCTTCGGCAAAATCCTTCGACTCAGGGAAACAAGTGTCCTTGACGAAGAAAATCCTGATTCGCGTCGACTCGCAGAGAAACCAGTGTCTCCGTGAGAAATTCTCGATTCATTTCAACACCAGGGAAACAAGTGTCCTTGGCAAACTCCTCAACTCAGGGAAACTAGCGTCCTTGATGAGAGCCTCCTGATCCGCATCGGCTCGCAGAGAAACCAGTGTCTCCGCGGGAAATTCCCGGTTCGTTTCAACTCCGAAGAAACCAGTGTCTTCAGCAAAATCCTTCGACTCAGGGAAACAAGTGTCCTTGATGAAGAAAATCCTGATTCGCGTCGGCTCGCAGAGAAACCAGTGTCTCCGCGGGAAATTCCCGATTCGTCTCAACTTGCAAAATGAAGCCTCAGGCAACAAGGATTAAAAAACTTGTTTCCTGAGCAATGGGACCCTGCAAGTCGGTCTAAAACGGTCTCTTGCATACTATTCACGGGTCTCACTCTCCAAAGTCGAATTTCGACAAGGAGGGAAACAACCGCTTACGGGTCCTCTCGACTCGTAAGAGGGAAAATTCTCTTATAGGATCCTTACGACTTATAAGAGAAAACGCACTTAGGAATCCTCAAGATTCCTAAGGAGAAAATACACCTACGAGATCCTCTCGATCCGTAGGGAGAAAAGTCTCTATAAGACCCTCACGGCTCATAGAGTTGAAAAGTCTTAAGGCGGCAGATCTAAACCTGCGGCCTAAGCCACCGCTATCTCTGGGCAAAAACTAAGACGCTTACTCTATTATCTGCCAATTATACTTATCAAGACAGCATGCTGATAATAAGAGAAGGGAGAAAGAAAAAGAGCATACAAGACATTCAAAAAAAAATGTGTATCTTTATTTATTAACTTCAATCAAATACAAGGGGAATCACACAAAAGAATAAAGAATGGATACATATTATTTGAAAAAGAAAAATTTTTACAAATACATTGATACAAAGGCAGCTACTGGGAAGGAAGCGTCTTAAATAGCTCTATCAGTTGTTCGCACACTTCCTTCTATGCCTTTTCCTGAACGGCCACCACCGCCAGTTCTGCCTCCACCTGAGCCCTTTGCTGCCTCCACCTGGGCATTACGCTCGGCAGCGTCAAGCTTCTGCTTCAAGTTCAGACCATTTGAGATACGCTCTAGAAGGCCCTCGAAGACAGCCTTCACCTCGGCAGCGTTCGCCTCAACTTCGGCAAGTAGGCGAGCAGTTTCGCTTGAAGACTCCTGACACTCCTTCAGCCTTAAAGCTGCTTCTTGTTCCAAATAGCGGAAATGAGAAGTGCTTTGCTCGAGCCATGCTGCCCGTTGAGTGCTCACGGCCAAAACCTCAGGGGCAGGACGCATCGACTCCAGTTGATGCAGGAGAGCCTCGATCTCCCTGCAGTGGTTAACCCAAGACGCAATGATGCCCTCGTCATGGAAATTTACGAGTATCACCGGCATCGGGTTAACCGCCGTAGCCAAATCTGCAGCAGACGTAGGAGTCTCGACGTCGAGTTCCTCGATGTAGTCGCTCAACATGCGCAGACTATTCACGGCGCCTTTGGAGGATGGACGTCTCAGGAAAGGGCCCGCCGACATTGTAACACGAGGCTCGAAGGGCGCCGAGACCGGAACGACAGCTGAAAAAACAAGATACGATCAGATAACTGTTAGTTTATATGCCCTAAAGGCCATTACTGTATCATACTAGTTCGTATATTACTTAATGGAAGCTTGGGATATTCACAGTTGTATAAACAATCTTGCTCAATATAGTAGTATGCTACTTGGTTTGTTTCTACTTCAATGTGTACATGTGTTTATTTTAGTATATCACCTATACACATTAGTGGAGCCCTTAGGATCTTTGCTTGATTACCAGCGTTGTGATGGCAGTCACACTAGTGGGGGCTGGGTAATCTATAAGCGCATCCTTATACAGGTCCCTAGTCGCAGGACTATCGAGACAGGGCATCGATACTCCGGAGTAGACTAGCGTATGCGCTTCTCATCCCAGTGTGGGAGATAGTCTGTCCCACAGCCATCAGTACGTCGTACTGGAGATAGTATGCGGGTGCTCGTTAGGTTACGAGTACACTGGACAGGACTCGTCGGGAACTGACCGGTTGGTATTATACCTATCGTCAGTTATCAGTTCCCAGGTGACATGAGTACAGCTTAGTCCGCTGACTTGACACTGTCACTTCGCCTCGAGTGTGTTCCCACTGTACTTTGATTACTACCCTACCACGGCTCAAAGGAGTCGTGCAAACAGGTAGTAGTTGGGTGCAGTCCCGAAGCACTTGGAGGCAATGACGGTTAGACAGGATTCGTCTCTCCCGGTATTGGGGGTTGACATCGCGCTGTGTCTAGGAGAGCCATTACACGAGTAGTCCCTAGCCAGGGCAATCGAGATATACTGGTAGGCTTCCAGTGTTATCTCAGGGTGTTTTGGGCTTCACTCCAACACGACTTGTACCGCTATTAGGGGACTGACGTTTACCGCCCCCTAGGCCCGCCATGCGATGTATCATACGAACAGACCGGACTGTAAGGAGACTGTCACATTCAGGCTCAGTAGGAGTTCAGATGGGTTTCACCTCGTCAGTCTTCTTGTCGGCTTCTACCTGGGGACCGTTACGCACAGCTAGTGCCGCTTGCGGTCTGTGGTTAAACCCACTGCCAGCGTAGTGTCGAGTCTTTAGAGTCCCACACAGAAAGCTATCCGCCTTTAGGCAAAAGAGTAGAGGTCGCATGGTTTTGCGACAGGTCGCATGGTTTTGCGACAGGGTTCGGTCACATCCGTGCACTTGTGCACGTACAGTGTCCGGACAGTTAACACTAGCGGGCTTTGGTTTAAGCCAGATCCTAGTGTACATTTTGGGATTGGTTTTATCCAGTATGTATTCTGTTCCTCGGAACGCGGATGCGGGTGTGTATGCACAGTTGACAGAGAGACAGAGGCAGAGGATTCTCATTAGGGTTGTTGACTGTTGACTGTTGACCATTGACTTTTTGCTCAACCCTAATGAGAATATGATATGTAATTAACAATAATATTAATTAAGTATTATAGTGACATGGTTGTTGAGGGGTTGACTTTGTTGACTTGTTGACTTTGTTGACCGGTTGACTAGGTTGGACTAGTTGACCATCATGATGACAATGGCTATCATTTCATGGCAAAGACTTTTGCTTGCTTGTTCTCTTGTGCAAAATGAGTGCATGAAATGATATGGCTATTGTAGCTTAAACCATCACTAATACTTGATTGCTATTATTGGTTATGATGGCTTTGGATTATGAGAGCCAAGAGAGAAAAGTCTTTCTCATTCTTTCATTTCTTTTCTCTCTCTTGTGTTCTTGAGCTCTCATCCTCTTCCTCTTGCTCTCCCTCTCTTTAGTCTATGGTTCACTTGTCTCATGTGTTGAGAAGCAAGAACCATAGAGTATAATCCCAACACACTCTTCTCTACTCACTCTAGTTCACAAGGTTTAGCAAACCGAGTGAACTAGTTTCTTCAAAGCTCGAAGAAGAAGCTAAAGGTAGAAACTTTCGGGTGGATCGATCTTCGGCGCAAGGAGACGACGGAGTGAAACCAATCCGTACACCATCGAGAGTCAAAGACGAAGGAGTTCAAGAAAGAAAGGTATAACCCCCTAACCGAGTAGTTAACAACTCCTAGTTAGGTTGTTAGGTAGATAGTTTAACAAAGATCCGGGTTTTGAGTCCATGTTACCGCCTCTAGAAAATAGTTTTTCACCAAATTCTGCATGCCCGAAAGTACCGGGAGAGGTAGCATGGACTTACAGTGGTATCAGAGCCTAGTTAAACTCTATCTAACATGTTAGCAAAGTAACTAGAAGATCGATCAAAGAAAAAGTCACGAAATACACCAAAAATCAAACTTGCTGTCGATTTTCAAAGTACTGTAAAAGTAATAAATCATGCTTTAAAAATCGACTCAGGGTTTTTATAGTCTACTGTAGAAAAACGCTCAAGAGATCTCACCAAACCACCGCGGAAACGCGGCCATAGCTTGCTATCGCCGCGGTTCCGCGGCCGATTAAGCTCCTCTCTGGATCGTATTCACTGCAGTTTGTTCTATGGGGTATTTTGGGAATTTTGGTATATGTTTTTTCAGCCCAGATTTTCCAGAAAGAAAATTTTGTTTTGGGGGCTTTAAAAACCGTATTTTGATCGAGTTTCTAAAGACTTAAGCTGACGGGTTTTTATCTGTGATGTGATATTTGTATTGAACGTCTGCTAATCGCTATATGTCGATTAGTGGGGGTTATACAAATCTGTGATCTGTAATGTTGCTGGAATGTGTATATGAATTCATTGGATTGTCGCGGGTGAATAGCCGGGGGTTGTGAGACGAGAGATTTCTTTTCTTTCAATTCATGTAAATTTGTAAATTGGTGTAATAATTATTTGTATGGCCGCACAACCGGGTCGGGGTTGTAGCCGTCATTGTATAATTTCTTTTTACTGTTTTTGCTCCTAGGATAGACCCATGGAGGGGGTGCACAAACTACCGGGTATCCCGAAGTGCCGAGTGGCCTACTCACGGAGTTGAGGGAGGTTGCTTTGCTTCGGGTACTTGGCGGGTAGTTTGCCTCACCCGTAGGGTTCTTGGGTGGGGTATTGGCTATTCACCGCGACCGTGTAATCTGCTTTTCATTACAGGCTCGTACGAATTGCGGATTCCTAGTATATTCAATGTGTTCATATGTGATCTGAAATGGCTATCATTGCAATGTATATCTATATATGATATTATTTAGGCGTTGCTTATGTTTTACAGCCGCGCTAGCCCAGCCCCCGCTCTGTCGTTAGTTAAGTAACCTAACGGGTAATGACGGGGCCCCGTGGCGAATGCGAATGGCATAAGCGTACGTCATATTTTGGTTGTTTTCTGCAATGGTAGGATTAAATGATGGGACGCATTAAAAGAACTAATGCAAGAATATCACGCATTAAAAGAACTAATGCAAGAAAATAAACTAAGTAAAAGTCGTTGGAACACTTTCGAAAAACCACTCGGTTCTTTTCAAAACGAACTTTTAAATGCGGAGCTTGAGCCACTCCTTTTAAAAGCTATCTCGTTCCATCGATTATATCAAGTTCACTACGTTCACGGTTTCGCTAAAACCATTCGTAGCCCTCCGTCGTTTCACATGGATAGTCAATAGTATTCAAGCTATGTATGTTGGCCAAATGCAAGGCATAGTGATTGGTAGCTATTGGGTATTCATGTGTAGCATAGATAGATGCGTTGGTTTGGGACAGTCGTACTGCCATTTTGGCCAAAGTCAAGGGTAGGTACGGGTGGATCCAAATTAACCTGGAGAATGACGGGTAGAACTTAGCATGTGACTTATGATATTTTGGCCAAAGTCAAGGTCATAAGAGCATGGGGCAAAAATCCACATCGGGAGTTTCATAAGTACTGAAACTTGCTAGCACTGCATACCATTTGGAGTGTGATGATTCTGGTAGGATTCCTTCAGTTTTGTCACGCGATGATATTTGGATCCCGATCCTACTGTAAGTATATGCTACTCCTCGGGAAATTTCTCACTTAACGATCAATGCTATAAACCAAGTAGGTGTCTAGATGTTAGTTATATGTATGCCCTAGAGGCCATTACTGTACATATGATGTATATTCTAGTGGATGCTAGGACATATATAAGGAGGACTTTCTTGCTGGACATGATAGTATGCTATCTGGTTGTACTTTTATCTTAACATGTACTCTGATTGTCTCTATATTACACGATGATAAAGCCCTTAGGATATGTACTCGACTACTAGGACTATGATGAGATCATACTAGTGGGGCCACGGTAGTCGACGAGTACATCCTATAATTGTTCCTAGTCGTGGGTGTATCGAGACAGGGCATCGATGCACCAGAGTAGACTAGCGTATACGCATCTTGACCCATATGATGGGCGATGGATGATCCTATATCCATCGGTATTTGACATCAAGGATGGTGTACGGGTGCTCAGTGGAGACTGGGTACACTGGACGGACTCGCCGAGAACTCCCAGATGGTATTATACCTCACGTCAGATGGCAGTTCTCCGGTGACACTGGTACAGAGTAGTCTGTTGACCCGAGATCGTCATAGAGTCTTGTGTGATTCCCACTATGCTTTGATTTCCATCATACCACGTCCAAGAGGGCGTGCAAAAAGGTAGCTTTTAGGTACAGTCCCGAATCACATGGAGGCAATGAGCGATAGGAGGGGATTCGTCTCTCCCGGTATAGGGAGTTGATGTTGTGCTGTGTTCGATTGGCTATAACCGGAAATCCCTGGCCAGGGTTTATGAGATTTACTGGTAAGTGTTATCAGTAGTTTCTCGAACTATTATAGACCTCATATCGACACGACTTATCGAGCTACTGGGGTCTGACGTTTACCACCCCTAGGCGAGATATGCAACATATCAGACGACGAGACCGGACTGTACGGGAGTGTTACTGTTTGGATTCACAGGAGAATGTACAGGCTTGCTTGTTGATCTTCTGAGCGCTCAATACCTGGGTAGCTGTTACGTTTAGCTGACCGCTTGCAGCTTGTGGGTGTTTGATATGATCATCACCTACTGCCGGCGTATTGACGATTCTTTAGAGTCCTACACAGAGGTTTCTTGGCTCAGGCAAAACGGAGTAGGAGCATATATGTGATATGTGTGGGACCGAGGATAATGCGATATGTGATACCGTATTATATTCTCGCGATATTTGATATCAGCCGGGTCATCGGATCAAGTGTTGATTCGATGAATCGGTACGGATATATATTAGTCGGTTATATGCGATATAGCCGGATTGTCGGATCAAGTGTTGATTCGATAATTTAATGTATAATAATATATATGATATATTAAATTGCATTAACTAATATTTGCTCACTAAAAGATTCTTTTTCTCACTCGGATAATACATTGATATATATGCGATATATGTTAATTGTATTATTTTATTTGGTTACAATAAATATTATATATGTGATATATAATATTGTAACATGATATGATAAATAATGCAACATGTTTAGTAGAGATTATACATGATTAGGGTTTGGATTAGGGTTAAGTTTTCTAGATGCTTCTAGAAGGTTTTGGTTTTGTTTTGTGAAAGATATTTGTAAGTGACTCATGCTTTAACCCAACCCAAACCCTAACCCTAGTCAATTCTCTACAAAGGTTAAGTTCACCATGGTTGCATTATCTATCATATTAATTCTTTTCCTATTCATCACAAATGGATTCACAACATTATTCATCTTCTTCTTCCTTCATTCTTTCATGAAAAAGCTTGCTTGATTTTTCCAAAGTGATGAATAATTGTGAGAAAAATATAAATAAAGAGAGCAAAAATCCTACTTCATCATCCTCATCTTCCCTTGCCATTTAGATGAGGGTGTTCACATCATTTCATGAGTGTTAGCTTGTGTTAAAGAAACTTCAAGGTAGATCATCTTAGTATCGAAGATCGGAAGCAAAGGTTGTGTCTTTCTCTTCGTGGAACCTCTCGAGAGTCCGGATCCCGATGATCGCAGCGAAGGGACCACAACACGGAGCATATGAAGTGAAGGACCGGATCTACAAAGGTTGTAATCCCTCTCACTTAGTGTTAAAATGTTTAGCACGCTTGTTTTCGCCTAATCTCTAGTTTAAAGTTCCGTATTCGGGTTGTTCGGCACGGCTAAATTTTAAATCGGGCATGGTTGATGCCTCGTAGACCCTTGTGCGCGTGCCTAGCAACCCTACAGTGGTATCAGAACCAAGCTAGAGCTTTAGGCGAAGTCTAGACGACGTTTGAAGTCCGATCGAACCCGGAAAACCCGAACAAACCCCTACTCTGGAAATTTTCTGAAAATTTGGATTTTTGTGAATTAAAAATTGCTAAAAAATTCAGCAGGGAATTTGATGAATTACTGTGAAGCACGTGACAATGATTCCATAGAAGAGCCGCGGAACCGCGGCGCCACCCTGGCTCGTGCGGCGGTTCCGCGGCCAAAGTGCTGAATCACTGCACGTGCTTTGCATAGTAATTAGTAACTTTATGTGCTGAGTCTTATGGAAATTTTTATTTTTACTCAACAGTTGAGTTTTTCTGGGGTTGTTTTGGGTATTCGATTATTCGATCGGATTGTCTAATTTTGTCTATGTGTTTTGTCCGGATAACTTTTAGAAACTGTTAAAAAGTTCGAACGGATATCAATAACTCACTTTTTCCCCTGTCGGAAAATTTTTCAAAAGTTGGATTTTTCTCGTGTTTAAGAATGTTCTAAGTCATGCAAGTAACTCGGTGGACCCTCTAGAAGACAACAAACCTTAACTCGATTATGTGACCGTCTTGAACTGCCTTTTGAACCTTAGGGTTTGGGGCAGTACAGCGTGCCACATGTGAGGCGTTGGCTTGACCCTTCTACGGCTGGACCATTGGTACTGTGGCATGTGATGGATGTTTTTAAACTGATTTCAAGTGTTGAGATATATTGGGGAAATCTTGGGTGCTTGATGATTCGATCGGAAAGTTTAACTTTTTCTATTTATCTGGAATGTGATACAATATTTGGAATCCACTGGCTGTTATGAGATAACTGATTTGAATATTATAGACATAGCAGTTTAGTCTCATGGATGATCGGTTGCCACGGAATTTTGATGTGATCAAAAGTCCGTCGCAATCACGTAGCGTACGCGGATACTCGCCGGATAAACTTAATAGATAGTTACACCTCTTAGCCCCGACCAAGTGACTGTAGGAGAACCCCGTCGCCAAAAGCATCCGTTCGGGTGCTCGCGGCAGCGGTGTTCCGCCTTAGTGCACTTCGTCGACGGCATCTGGGGGTGCGGCCGTCTACTAAAGTTTGCGACGAGCATTCGATCAGGACGTCGGGAATCTTGTTGAATTTCCCGACTTGATATTGAAAAGTGTTTTCGATAATGAGACTAAAATGCGGGGTTTATAATTGTTAGGCATGCGATGTCTAAAGAATTCATTTAGTTAGGCATGCGATGTCTAAGGAGGTTGCGGATTCCAACTGTTGTAGTTTTACACTTTCTTTTCTGTGACCGTAAGCGTAGTATGTGGTGTATCGCCGGCTTCGTTGCTATACATCAACGACAATCGGGATACGCATACTTGCTTACGTTGATGATATGAGATATTATGTGTTGCTGTGATATGTTGTATTGGATCGTCGCGTTTGAATAGCCGGGGGTTTTATGTGAGATGAGAGTTTTTTCTTTTTCATTCATTTAAATTCATTTGTATGTAATATTCTTTTATTGGGGCACTTCCAGGTAGCGGAAGATATCACCGTTGTATATTATTTACTTTTCCGCATTACGTAGACCCAAGGCGGGGAGCACAAGTAACCGGATTCTAGGGTCCAGTGGGAGACCATCTCGAGGAGTCGAGACTGGGTCTCCTAACCCTAGAATTGGCAGTGTTGCTTGCCGCTCTCGTAGGGGTCTAGGGATGTGGGTTTGGCTATTCATCGCGACCGTGGAATCCGTGTTTTATACAGGCTCGTATTGAAAACACGGACGTCCTAGTATATCCAATATTTCATATATGTTCTTCTGCTGCAATGTTCTGTGATGAGATCATATTACTGCCTGAGACGAATGTTTATATTTTATATATATGAGATATATGTTATATTGCAGATTTCGTTTCAACTGTGATGCTTGTGAAGCATAATAAAATGGGACTTCATTAATGAGATTAATGAAATAAAAGAAACCTAAAGATGTTGTAGAAACTTGTTTATAAAAACTGGTAGCTCTAGTTCTTGCTTTGCATCGCAGAGTTCCTTGTAGAACATCCTGCACCTTATTCGATAAGGAAAGGACCAAGATCCCTTCACCGGGAGTGACTCCTTTAGCAATAACTGGCAGATGCTACAAACTCGGTTTGTCTTTTGATTGCTTCTATAGTTCTTGCTTTGCATAGTGATATTTGTGAAATATCCTGCACCTTATTCGATGAGGAAAGGGCCGACGATCCCTTCACCGGGAGTGACCCCTTTAGCAAAACTAAAAAAAAGCCTCAAAAACACTCCATTTAAAATCACTCGATTCTACAACGATATCAAGTTCATTACGCTCAGGGTTTTCTGAAAAACCTGCGTAGCCCTCCGCATTTCAGATAGATATTATTTAGTATTCGTGCTATGTTTGTTGACTTAGTTAAGGCATAGTGTACGGTAGCTAAGTAATGTTTATCTGCTAAAACATGAGATGTGATTGGATTAGGGTATTCGTACGGCTTTGTTGACTCAGTTAAGGGTCGTACGGGTGGGTTTAATTCAATCGGGAAATGTACGGGTTGAACTTGACTTGCGATTTATGGTTTGTTGACTTAGTTAAGGTCATAGATCGCTAGGGGCAAAATATTATTGGGAATTTCAAGTGTTGAAATTTGCAATGAGATTGCATACCTTCTATAAGAGAGTTGGATCCCGATACCCGCTGCGAGTAAGAGTTACTCCTGGGAAAGTTTTACACATTACAATTAGCCGATCAAGTAGGTGTCTAGAAAGGTGTTAACGGGGTTACGCCTCTGGGAAAACGAGGTTTACTGTAATTAGGTTCGTGCGAAAGCACGGGGGACCTCCCTCAAAGAACCGACACTGGCCTGGCTGAAAGATTGGCGAACTTGTAGCGTGTAATTAATCCCGGCTAATCATTCCTTTTAGGGTTTGAAGGAAGATTTGATTAAAACAGTGGGAGACATCCTGATTAGATATATTAGATAACCAATCTAATCTTGCAAGAGCATACGCTGAGTGTTTTCTTCTCTCTCTCTCTCCAGATAGCGACCATATCACGCCTTAATCAAGATAATAAAACGGATATATTGACCGAACCCGCTTGTTATACTGAGCTGGGGAACGTTGGTCCCGCTCCAATTTATAATTGTTATAAGACAGAGCAGGAAATTGGGGAATACCAGATTTCCCGTGCCGCCCAAACGAAGAAAGTGCATGCTGATGCATCATCTTCGGGTGTATTCATTACAGAGAACTGTTTCTCAGTATCCTTTACGTCCTGGGTATGTGATACCGGATCAGGATCCCGCATATGTAATCTGTTACATGGGCTACAGATAGGTAAAGAACTGAGAACGGGTGATAAGTTTCATGAGACAGAAAACGGTGCAAGTGTTGCAGCCAAGTCTGTTGGTCACTATCACCCTGTATTACCAGAATACATTGATTCTGAATAAATGTTATTAGATACCAAACCTGATATACAAAATCATATCTGTCTCTTTATTAGTAAAGAAAGGATATAATTTTGTATTGTTGGATAATGTTTTGAACATTTCCTATATCAAGGGTTGATCGGTTCAGGCACGTTATCTAAAAGCATTGACGTTCTAAATCAAATTACAGTTCTTAGTATACGGAACACACACAAGAGGAAGAGTTCAGAAATGAACGAATCCTTCTTGAGGCATTGTAGACTAGGTCATATCAATGCGACCCGACTGGCTGAAGTTACATATAGATGCATATTTAACTTAGTTTGAATTTACATCTTGTGAAACTTGCCGGTCATGTCACAAAGATAAGATGACCACAGCTCTGTTTTTTGGAAACAGAGAAAGAGTTAGTGAACTCTTGGGATTGATACATGCTGATGTATGAAAGTCCCCTGTCTACATATGCCAGGACTGGTTCTTTGTACTTCATTACATTCTCTGATAATCTCTCAAAATTCAGACATATGTTTCTGTTGAAACACAGGTCCGAACCTTTTGAGATATTCACAGAATATAAATTAGAAGTAGAGAACCAAAATACGGGTAAAAGTATTATGTCCTTTGATGAGATCAAGGAGGAGAATACTTGAGCACGGAATTCCTGGACTATTCTAAAGGAGAATGGGATTCTCTCTCAGCATTACTCCTCCGTATACACCATAGCACGATGGTATATCGGGGCGGAGCAAACTCACCCTATTAGATATGGTGTGCTCTATGATGAGTACTACTGAGTTTCCTATTTCCTTTTGGGAGTTATGCACTTGAGAAGCTGCATACCTATTGAATAGGGTTCAAATCAAATTAGTTGCCTACCACTTCATATGCGATATGGAAAGGGAAGAGCCCATATCTTAAGTTTGTTAAGATTTGGGGTTGTCCGGCCTATGTCTAAAAGCAAAATCCGGACAAGCTCGAGGCAAGGTCTGTTATGTAGAACTGGAAATGTTCCAGCTATACAAAATGCAGCTGATGATTTGGTAGAACCAAAGGATTCAATAGTTTCCAATGAACCTCAGCCTCTCCGCCGATCTAGTAGGGTTCCTCACTCACCTGAGAGATGTTAGTGTATATGCCCTAGAGGCTATTACTGTATCATACTAGTATGTATATTACTTGATGGAAGCTTGGGATATTCACAGTTGTACAGACAATCTTGCTCAATATAGTAGTATGCTACTTGGTTTGTATCTGCTTTAATGTGTACTTGTGTGTTTATTTATTATATCACCTATACGCATTAGTAGAGCCCTTAGGATCTTTGCTTGATTACCGGCGTTGTGATGGCGATCACACTCGTGGGGGCTGGGTAATCTACAAGCACATCCTTATACACGTCCCTAGTCGTGGGAGTATCGAGATAGGGCATCGATGCTCCGGAGTAGACTAGCGTATGCGCTTCTCATCCCAGCACGGGAAACGGTCTGTCCCACAGCCGTCAGTACGTCGTACTTGAGATAGTATGAGGGTGCTCGTTAGGTTACGAGTACACTGGACAGGACTCGTCGGGGACTGATGGTTGGTATTATACCTATCGTCAGTTATCAGTTCCCAGGTGACATGAGTACAGCTTAGTCCGCTGACTTGACACTGTCACTTCGCCTCGAGTGTGTTCCCACTGTTCTTTGATTACTACCCTACCACGGCTCTACTGAGTCGTGCAAACAGGTAGTAGTTGGGAGCAGTCCCGAAGCACTTGGAGGCAGTGACGGTTAGACAGGATTCGTCTCTCCCGGTATTGGGGGTTGACATCGCGCTGTGTCTAGCAGAGCCATTACACAAGTAGTCCCTGGCCAGGGCAAGCGAGATGTACTGGTAGGTTCCAGTGTTATCTCAGGGTGTATTGGGCTTCACTCCGACACGACTTGTACCGCTATTAGGGGACTGACGTTTACCGCCCCCTAGGCCCGCCATGCGATGTATCAGACGAACAGACCGGACTGTACGGAGATTGTCACATACAGACTCAGTAGGAGTTCGGATGGGTTTACCTCATCGGCCTTCTTATCGACATCTACCTGGGGACCGTTACGTACAGCTAGTGCCGCTTGCGGTCTGTGGTTAAACCCACTGCCAGCGTAGTGTCGAGTCTTTAGAGTCCCACACAGAGAGTTTCCCTGCACTGAGCGAAACGTGTAGAGGCCGTATGGTTTTACGGCAGGGCTGCGATCACTTACGTACACTTGTGTGCGTGTGGTGTTCGGGCAGGCAATACTAGTGGGCTTTGGTTTAAGCCGGATCCTAGTATTGCATGGATGGATTTGTTTTGTCTTCTGCGCATCCGCATTCTACGGAATACGGATGCAGGTGTGTATGCACAGTTTTCTGGAGCGATGAAGGAGGAGGTGCCTCATTAGGGTTTTGGCAGTTGGTTCGACCAAAACCGCTATGTGGCAGGCTCATTAGGGTTTTGACAGTTGATTCGGTCAAAACCATTTTGAGGCGGACTCATTAGGGTTTCGACAGTTCGTTTGGTCAAAACCATAATGAGCCGGGGACATTATTTACTAATCCTTTCATTGATAATTTTGTTATGGCTAATTACATTGACCATTTGACCATCTTGACTTTGTTGACCATTTGACCAAAGTTGACTTGGATCTTCTTAGAAGATCTAAAGTATTCTTTGGTTTTCTTATTCTTTTGTTATGATAATGGTCATGTCATTTGTAGCCATCACCTTTATCTTGATGGGATTAGTAATCATAGTGTTTGTGCATTATTGCAACCATGGTTAGCTTTTCTCTTAGTTAACCATTTTCATTTGCTTATTCTCATTCTCTCTCTTGAAAAGAGAAGCTCCATGGTTGCTAGAAAAACTCCTTCTTCTTCCTCCTCTTGATTTCTCCTTTGATCTCATGTGTTGAGAGAAAAAGGATTCTACTTGACAAACACATCCATACATCTTCTCTACACAACCTAGGGCTTCTAGATTAGCAATATCCTTGCCCTAGTTACCTCGGCTTGAGGTGGAGCTCGGTGTACATCTCTCGGGTGGATCGTCTTCGACTCAAGGAGGCCGCGGAGGTGACCGAAGTCCGGATCAACCATTGAGCAAGCAATGAGAAGAACAACAAGAAGAGAAGAACATCAAAGAAGAACAACAACAAGAAGTGAAGGAGTTCAAGTTGAGGTATAACCCCTAACCGAGTAGATACAACTCATGTTAGGTTGCTAGTGTATTGTTTAGCAAAGATCCGGCTTTTACGGTCCATGTTACAAAGATCAGAAAAATTTTTGTTTTACCGTTTCCGCAACCCCGAAAGTACCGGGAGAGGTAACGTGGACCTAACAGTGGTATCATAGCCTAACTAAACATAAACTAGCTTGGTAGTAAAGTATATCGAAGTTCGAAACGGAAAAATCGAAAAAAAACAAAGTTATAAAAACCTGAGTTTCTGTTAAAATTTTTCCGGGTCAAAACAAAATTTGTTATACTCCAAAAATCATCTCAGGGTTTTTAGAAGAAAGCCACGAAAAACGAGACAGCGACTCCACCAAAGCGCCGCGCTTCCGCGGCAATAGCAAGCTATTGCCGCGGAAGCGCGGCCAACTTGGTGAGTTACTGCATCGATTTTGGTGCAGTGTGTTTCTGACATGGTTTTAGGATTTTTAAGATATATTATATGTGCCCAGAATTTCAAGAATAGAAATTTGTTTTTGGGGGCCTATAAATCCGTATTTTTTCGAACTTCAATATACTTTGACTATAAAGGTTATATCTGTGATGTTCTTATGTATTGAACGTCGGCTAATCGCTATATGTCGATTAGTCGGGGTTATACATATCTGTGATCTGTGATTGTTCTTGATGGTTTGTGTATATGAACTCGTTGGATTGTCGCGGATGAATAGCCGGGATGGATGTGAGATGAGAGTTTCTTTTTCTTTCATTCATGTAATAAATTTGTAAATTGATGTAATATTATTTGTTTGGCCGCACAACCGGGTCGGGGTTGTAGCCGTCATTGTATAATTCTTTTTACTGTTTTTGCTCCTAGGATAGACCCATGGAGGGGGTGCACAAACTACCGGGTATCTCGAAGTGCCGAGTGGCCTACTCATGGCATTGAGGGAGGTTGCTTCGCTTCGAGTACTTGGCGGGTAGTTTGCCGCACCCGTAGGGGTCTTGGGTGGGGTATTGGCTATTCATCGCGACCGTGTAATCCGCTTTTCGTTGCAGGCTCGAACGAATCGCGGGTTCCTAGTATATCCAAAGTGTTCATCTGTGATCTGGATTGGTTATCATTGCAGTATATCTATATATAATAACTATTTAGGCGTTGCTTATGTTTTACAGCCGCGCTAGCCCAGCCCCCGCTCTGTCGTTAGTTAAGTAACCTAACGGGTGATGACGGAGCCCCGTGGCGAATGCGAATGGCATAAGCGTACGTCATATTTTGGTTGTTTTCTGCAATGGTAGGATTTAAATGATGGGACGCATTAAAAGAACTAATGCAAGAAAATAAACCTAAAAGACGTTGTTGGAACAATTTTTCAAAAAGCTGTTATTGCAAGGACGTTCATTTTTGTTTTGCATCGCGGTATTCGGTTGTGAATGCCCAGCACCTCAGTCGACGAGGCAAGGGCCGAGATCCCTTCACCGGGAGTGACCCCTTGGACAAAAGTTTGCGTCAGGGTAATAACTTCACTATAGTCGATTATTCTTGCTTTGCATCGAGGTATTCAGTTTGGAATATCCTGCACCTCATTCGACGAGGAAAGAGCCGAGATCCCTTCACAGGGAGTGACCTCTTTAGCAAAAGTTTTCGCCACTATATTTTCAAAAAGATGATCAGGTTCCTTCAACGATATCAAGTTCATTACGTTAACGGGTTTTTCGCCAAAAACCCAGCCGTAGCCCTCCGTCGTTTCGGATAATTAATACTTAGTATTCGTGCTGCGTTTGTTGATTATTCGTCAAGACACAGTGAACGGTAGCTGAGTAATAATTCTTTGTTGCACTGATAGATGCGATTGGTTAGGACGGTCGCATGATTTTGTTGATTATTCGTCAAGGATCATGCGGGCGGGTCTAATGCAATCCTGGATAACGACGGGTTGAACTTGACTAGGACCTTTTGATTTGTTGATTATTCGTCAAGGTAACTTGGGTCCTAGGGGCAAAAACCACATCGGGAGTTTCAAAAGAACTGAAACTTGCAGATTTAGCATACCTTCTGGAGTGTGGTGACTAGAGTGGATTCCATCTAGGTTATCACACAATGACAGTTGGATCCCGATCCCACTGATGAGTTGGATTACTCTCGGGAGATTATTTCACTTAACGATCAATGCTATAAACCTAGTAGGTGTCTAGAAAGGTGTTAGCGGGGTTACGCCCCCAGGGAAAAGAGGTTCTTTAATTAAGGAACTTCGCGAAAGCGTTGGAAAACCTCCCTCGAAGTACCGACACTAGCCTGGCTAAAAGGTTAAGCAAGTATTGTGACGTGAATTAAAACCCGGCTAGTTCTTCTTTTAAAAGGTTTTAAGAAGAATTTGAGTAAACAGTGGGAGACATCCTGGTTAGATAAATTAATAAACCAATCTAATCTTGCAAGAGCATACGCTGAGTGTTTCTTTTCTCTCTCTCCAGGCAGCAACCTTTTCACGCCCTAATCAAGATAATAAAATGTATCGCTTGACCGATCCGAATTCTTATTCGGGAATGGGGAAAGTTGGTTCAGCTCTAACTTGTGACAACAGTCATGAGTATGAGAATGGGAAAGGGGACTGTATGGATTTCCAGGATACCCAGTTGAAGAAGAAGCATGGTTTTGCATCTACTTCAGGTGTTCTTGTAATTGAGAACTGTTTTACGGCCAGCCCTACCTCCTGGGTACTTGATACCGGATCAGGATCTCATATCTGTAATTTATTGCAGGGACTGAGAAAAAGTAGGAAAGTTGCACCGGGTGATATGTCGCTCAGAGTAGCGAACGGAGCACAAGTTAATGCGGCAGCCGTCGGTGAATATCACCTAGTATTGCCAAATGGCAAGACTATGATTTTGAACGATTGCTACTATGTACCCTCCATGGTTTGCAACATCATATAAGTTTCTTTACTCGATAAAGATGGATATAACTTTGTTCTTGAAAAGAATATCGTGAACATTTACCTTCATAAGGTACTGGTTGCAGAGGGTACACTGTGTAATGGTATCTACGTTCTAAATCAGAATACAGTTCTCAATATACAAAACACACGCAAGAGGAAGAATTCAGATAGGAATGAATCCTACTTGTGGCATTGTAGACTTGGTCATGTCGGAGAGAAAAGACTGAGTAAGTTGCATAACGATGGACTCTTGGATGCGTTCGAGTTTTCATCTTATGAAACTTGTCAGTCTTGTCTCAAAGGGAAGATGACCAAATCTCCGTTCACCGGACATGGAGAAAGAGCAGCAGAGCTCTTGGGACTCGTACATAGTGATGTATGGGTCCGATGTCTATACATGCAAGGGGTGGGTTCTCGTACTTCATCACATTCACTGACGATCTCTCTAGGTTCGGATATGTGTATCTATTGAAACACAAATCTGAAGCTTTTGAGAAATTCAAGGAATTCAGAAAGGAAGTAGAGAACCAGACAGGCAAAAGTATCAAGATCCTCCGGTCTGACAGGGGAGGGGAGTACTTAAGCACGGAATTCCTAGATTACTTAAAAGAGAATGGTATTCTCTCTCAGCTTACTCCTCCTTATACACCACAGCACAACGGTGTGTCGGAGCGGAGGAATCGTACCCTATTGGATATGGTTCGCTCCATGATGAGTAGTGCTGAGTTACCTCTTTCATTCTGGGGACATGCGCTTCAGACAGCGGCATACCTTTTGAATCAAGTTCCGTCCAAATCTGTGCCTAAAACTCCGTATGAAATATGGAGCAGTAAGAAACCATGTCTGAAGTTTATTAAGATATGGGGTTGTCCGGCCTATGTGAAAACACAGAAACCGGACAAGTTAGAGGCACGGTCAGTTCTCTGTAAATTTGTGGGATATCCTAAAGACTCACTAGGATATCTGTTCTACCACACTGAGGAACAGAAGGTGTTTGTATCTCGCCACGCTACCTTCTTAGAAAGGGAGTTTCTTGCAAAAGAAGCTAGTGGGAGTTCGGTAGAACTGGAAGAAATTCAGCGGCCACAAAATGTAACTGAAAATTTGGAGGAACCGCTAGATTCAATGACCCCAAACGAACCTCAGCCACTCCGCAGATCTGGTAGGATTTCTCATCCGCCCGAGAGATACTACGGTTTTCTCATAGACGGGGATCGAGAGGATTGCATCTTGGAAGAAGATGACCCTACCAGTTTCAGGCAGGCCATTATCAGTAGGGACTCTGATAAGTGGCAGGAAGCAATGCAATCCGAAATGGAGTCCATGTACGCCAATAAAGTGTGGACCTTGGATATTGCTCCACCTGGGGTAAAACCCGTTGGATGCAAATGGATCTACAAAAGGAAACTTGGTGTAGATGGGCAGGTGGAAACCTATAAAGCTAGACTCGTTGCAAAAGGTTTTCGTCAAAGACCTGGTTTGGACTATGACGAGACTTTTTCTCCGGTGGCTATTCTCAAATCCATTCGGATCCTACTTGCCATTGCTGCCTTCCATGACTATGAAATCTGGCAGATGGATGTTAAGACTGCTTTCCTAAACGGTTGTTTGGAAGAGTGCGTTTACATGGATCAACCAGAAGGTTTCGTAGACAGTGGGAGCAGCGGAAGGGTGTGCAAGTTGCTTAAATCCATTTATGGATTAAAGCAGGCATTGCGGAGCTGGAACATCTGTTTTGATGAGGCAATCAAGGAATTTGATTTCATCAAGAACGAAGATGAACCCTGTGTATATAAGAAGATTGTAGGACGAACTGTCGTATTCCTAGTCTTGTACGTGGACGACATTCTTTTGATAGGAAATGATGTTCCTATGCTACAATCGGTCAAGCTATTTTTGTCACAAAGGTTCTCCATGAAGGACCTGGGTGATGCCTCGTACATTCTGGGGATCAAGATCCATAGAGATAGATCCAAGAGACTATTGGGACTTTCGCAGTCCAGGTACATAGAGACCGTACTAAAGAGATTTAGTATGGAGGGTTCCAAGCGCGGTAACATACCCGCATTGCACGGAATTACCCTCTCCAAGAAGATGTCTCCTAAGACTGACGAGGAGAGGGTTCGCATGAGCACTATACCCTACGCTTCGGCGGTAGGATCTATAATGTATGCGATGCTATGTACAAGACCAGATGTAGCTTACGCGTTGAGCGCGGTAAGCAGGTATCAGTCAGACCCAGGGGAGGACCACTGGACAGCAGTGAAGAACATTCTCAAGTACCTGAGAAGGACTAAGGAGATGTTCCTGGTTTACGGTAATGGAGACCTCAGGGTCGAGTCCTTTGCCGATTCGAGCTTCCAGAGTGACAAAGATGACAGCAAGTCTGTCTCGGGTTTTGTGTTTACCCTCAACGGAGGGGCGGTATGTTGGAGGAGTTCCAAGCAGGATACCATCGCAGACTCGACGATGGAGGCTGAATACATTGCTGCAAGCGATGCCGCAAAAGAGGCGGTCTGGATGAAGAAGTTCATTAGTGAACTTCAGGTGGTTCCGTCCATTGTTGACCCAATACCTCTGTATTGCGATAACAATGGGGCTATAGCTTTAGCGAAGGAACCAAGGTCCCATCAGAAATCCAGGCACATCTTAAGGCGGTATCACCTGATCAGGGAGATCATTGATCGACAGGAGATCGAGATGCGGAGAGTGGACACAAAGGACAACACTGCGGACCCATTCACGAAGGCTTTACCCCAGACTCAGTTCGAGCGGCTGATCGAGATGATAGGTCTTCGATACGCCAGTACATGGCCTTAGTGCAAGTGGGAGATTGTTAGTGTATATGCCCTAGAGGCCATTACTGTATCATACTAGTATGTATATTACTTGATGGAAGCTTGGGATATTCACAGTTGTACAGACAATCTTGCTCAATATAGTAGTATGCTACTTGGTTTGTATCTGCTTTAATGTGTACTTGTGTGTTTATTTATTATATCACCTATACGCATTAGTATAGCCCTTAGGATCTTTGCTTGATTACCGGCGTTGTGATGGCGATCACACTCGTTGGGGCTGGGTAATCTACAAGCACATCCTTATACACGTCCCTAGTCGTGGGAGTATCGAGATAGGGCATCGATGCTCCGGAGTAGACTAGCGTATGCGCTTCTCATCCCAGCACGGGAAACGGTCTGTCCCACAGCCGTCAGTACGTCGTACTTGAGATAGTATGCGGTTGCTCGTTAGGTTACGAGTACACTGGACAGGACTCGTCGGGGACTGATGGTTGGTATTATACCTATCGTCAGTTATCAGTTCCCAGGTGACATGAGTACAGCTTAGTCCGCTGACTTGACACTGTCACTTCGCCTCGAGTGTGTTCCCACTGTTCTTTGATTACTACCCTACCACGGCTCTACTGAGTCGTGCAAACAGGTAGTAGTTGGGAGCAGTCCCGAAACACTTGGAGGCAGTGACGGTTTGACAGGATTCGTCTCTCCCGGTATTGGGGGTTGACATCGCACTGTGTCTAGGAGAGCCATTACACAAGTAGTCCCTGGCCAGGGCAAGCGAGATGTACTGGTAGGTTCCAGTGTTATCTCAGGGTGTATTGGGCTTCACTCCGACACGACTTGTACCGCTATTAGGGGACTGACGTTTACCGCCCCCCTAGGCCCGCCATGCGATGTATCAGACGAACAGACCGGACTGTACGGAGATTGCCACATACAGACTCAGTAGGAGTTCGGATGGGTTTACCTCATCGGCCTTCTTATCGACATCTACCTGGGGACCGTTACGTACAGCTAGTGCCGCTTGCGGTCTGTGGTTAAACCCACTGCCAGCGTAGTGTCGAGTCTTTAGAGTCCCACACAGAGAGTTTCCTTGCACTGAGCAAAACGTGTAGAGGCCGTATGGTTTTACGGCAGGGCTGCGATCACTTACGTACACTTGTGTGCGTGTGGTGTTCGGGCAGTCAATACTAGTGGGCTTTGGTTTAAGCCGGATCCTAGATTGCATGGATGGATTTGTTTTGTCTTCTGCGCATCCGCATTCTACGGAATACGGATGCAGGTGTGTATGCACAGTTTTCTGGAGCGATGAAGGAGGAGGTGCCTCATTAGGGTTTTGGCAGTTGGTTCGACCAAAACCGCTATGTGGCAGGCTCATTAGGGTTTTGACAGTTGATTCGGTCAAAACCATTTTGAGGCAGACTCATTAGGGTTTCGACAGTTCGTTTGGTCAAAACCATAATGAGCCGGGGATATTATTTACTAATCTTTTCATTGATAATTTTGTTATGGCTAATTACATTGACCATTTGACCATCTTGACTTTGTTGACCATTTGACCAAAGTTGACTTGGATCTTCTTAGAAGATCTAAAGTATTCTTTAGTTTTCTTTTTCTTTTGTTATGATAATGGTCATGTCATTTGTAGCCATCACCTTTATCTTGATGGGATTAGTAATCATAGTGTTTGTGCATTATTGCAACCATGGTTAGCTTTTCTCTTGGTTAACCATTTTCATTTGCTTATTCTCATTCTCTCTCTTGAAAAGAGAAGCTCCATGGTTGCTAGAAAAACTCCTTCTTCTTCCTCCTCTTGATTTCTCCTTTGATCTCATGTGTTGAGAGAAAAAGGATTCTACTTGACAAACACATCCATACATCTTCTCTACACAACCTAGGGCTTCTAGATTAGCAATCTCCTTGCCCTAGTTACCTCGGCTTGAGGTGGAGCTCGGTGTACATCTCTCGGGTGGATCGTCTTCGACTCAAGGAGGCCGCGGAGGTGACCGAAGTCCGGATCAACCATTGAGCAAGCAATGAGAAGAACAACAAGAAGAGAAGAACATCAAAGAAGAACAACAACAAGAAGTGAAGGAGTTCAAGTTGAGGTATAACCCCTAACCGAGTAGATACAACTCATGTTAGGTTGCTAGTGTATTGTTTAGCAAAGATCCGGCTTTTACGGTCCATGTTACAAAGATCTGAAAAAAATTTGTTTTACCGTTTCCACAACCCCGAAAGTACCGGGAGAGGTAACGTGGACCTAACAAGAGACACTTCGGTTTCTCTATGATAGTGGGAGCGAGGATTGCATCATGAGATGATGACCCAACTGGTTTCGAGCTGGCCATCAGGAGTGGGACTCTGTAAGAATGGCTGGATGCTTAGCGATCTGAGATAAAATCCTTATACACCAACAAAGTATGGACTTTGGTTGCTTTATCTGAAGGGTTAAATCCCCATCAGGAGCAAGTATATCTTGAGAAGATTACTTGGTGTACATCGAAAAGTTGAGACTTTCAAAGCTAGACTTGTTAAAGGTTTGCATCATTGACCAGGTATGGATTATGATGAAACCTTTTCTAAGGAGCTATGCTTAAGTCCATCCAGATCCTACTTGCCACGGCTACATACCATGACTACGATATCTAGCGGTTGGGTGTCATGACTGCTTTTCTAAATGATGTTTTAGAAATGAGCGTCTATAAGTACACAGCCAAAGGGCTTCGTAGACAGTGGGAGCTGCGGAAACGTGTGCAAGATGTTTTATATGATAAAATAGGCATCGCGGAGTTGGAACATCTGTTTTGATGTGGTAGTCAAAGAGTTTGACTTCATCAAAATGGTAGATGAACCTTGTATATACAAAAAGGTAGTAGAGAGTTTGGTGGTGATCCTCGTAGAGTACGTGGATGACATACTCTTGATAGGGAAGGAGTTTCCTATGCTACGCTTGGTCAATCTCCGCTTATCACAAGGATTCTCCATATAGGATCAAAGTGATACCTCCTAAATCCTAGGTTTTGGATCTATGAGATAGATCTAATTGGATGTTAGGAAACTCACTAGTAGTAGTGAGATGGTATCAATCGATCCTGGGGAGAATCACTGGAAGGGTTCCAGGGTGATAAGGATGACTGAATGTCAGTCGCAGGCTTGTCTATACCCTCAGTGGAGGGACGGTATGTTGGAAAAGTTCCAAGCTTGATACCGTGACACACTAGACGATTAAAGGCAAGATACATCGTTACCAAAGATACTACCAAAGAGGCAGTCTGGATATATAGAAGTTCATAAGATGAACTTCGTTCCTACCATTGTGTGACAATGGAGTTGTGGCTTTAGCCAAGGAACTAACGTCCCATCAGAAATCCAGATATAATTCTTAGGCAGTATCACCGGATCATGGAGATGGTTGATCTCCAGGGAGATCGAGGTTAGGAGAGTAGACACAGAGGACAACAGCGCGGATCCACTCACAAAGGCCTTTTTCCCAGTAGAGACTTTTATGGGATGGTTGAGTATGAGATACTTCAACCGCAGCTAATTGTTGGGTATGCGATACCATAACAGATGGCCCTAGTGCAAGTGGAAGATTGTTAGTTATATGTATGCCCTAGAGGCCATTACTGTACATACGATGTATATTGTAGTGGATGCTAGGACATATATAAGGAGGACTTTCTTGCTCGACATGATAGTATGCTATCTGGTTGTACTTTTATCTTAACATGTACTCTGATTGTCTCTATATTACATGTTGATAAAGCCCTTAGGATATGTACTCGACTACTAGGACTATGATGAGAACATACTAATGGGGCCACGGTAGTCGACGAGTACATCTTATAATTGTTCCTAGTCGTGGGTGTATCGAGACAGGGCATCGATGCACCAGAGTAGACTAGCGTATACACATCTTGAACCATATGATGGGCGATGGATGATCCTATATCCATCGGTGTTTGACATCAAGGATGGTGTACGGGTGCTCAGTGGAGACTGGGTACACTGGACGGACTCGCCGAGAACTCCCAGATGGTATTATACCTCACGTCAGATGGCAGTTCTCCGGTGACACTGGTACAGAGTAGTCTGTTGACCCGAGATCGTCATAGAGTCTTGTGTGATTCCCACTGTGCTTTTATTTCCATCATACCACGTCGAAGAGGGCGTGCAAAAAGGTGGCTTTTGGGTACAGTCCCGAATCACATGGAGGCAATGAGCGATAGGAGGGGATTCGTCTCTCCCGGTATAGGGAGTTGATGTTGTGCTGTGTTCGATTGGCTATAACCGGAAATCCCTGGCCAGGGTTGCTGAGATTTACTGGTAAGTGTTATCAGTAGTTTCTCGAACTGTTATAGACCTCATATCAACACGACTTATCGAGCTACTGGGGTCTGATGTTTACCACCCCTAGGCGAGATATGCAACATATCAGACGACGAGACCGGACTGTACGGGAGTGTTACTGTTTGGATTCACAGGAGAATGTACAGGCTTGCTTGTTGATCTTCTGAGCGCTCAATACCTGGGTAGCTGTTACGTTTAGCTGACCGCTTGCAGCTTATGGGTGTTTGATATGATCATCACCTACTGCCGGCGTATTGACGATTCTTTAGAGTCCTACACAGAGGTTTCTTGGCTCAGGCAAAACGGAGTAGGAGCACATATGTGATATGTGCGGGACCGAGGATAATGCGATATGTGATACCGTATTATATTCTCGCGATATTTGATATCAGCCGGGTCATCGGATCAAGTGTTGATTCGATGAATCGGTACGAATATATATTAGTCGGTTATATGCGATATAGCCGGATTGTCGGATCAAGTCTTGATTCGATAATTTAATGTATAATAATATATATGATATATTAAATTGCATTAACTAATATTTGCTCACTAAAAGATTCTTTTTCTCACTCGGATAATACATTGATATATATGCGATATATGTTAATTGTATTATTTTATTTGGTTACAATAAATATTATATATGTGATATATAATATTGTAACATGATATGATAAATAATGCAACATGTTTAGTAGAGATTATACATGATTAGGGTTTGGATTAGGGTTAAGCTTTCTAGATGCTTCTAGAAGGTTTTGGTTTTGTTTTGTGAAAGATATTTGTAAGCGACTCATGCTTTAACCCAACCCAAACCCTAACCCTAGTCAATTCTCTACAATGGTTAAGTTCACCATGGTTGCATTATCTATCATATTAATTCTTTTCCTATTCATCACAAATGGATTCACAACATTATTCATCTTCTTCTTCTTTCATTCTTTCTTGAAAAAGCTTGCTTGATTTTTCCAAAGTGATGAATAATTGTGAGAAAAATATAAATAAAGAGAGCAAAAATCCTACTTCATCATCCTCATCTTCCCTTGCCATTTAGATGAGGGTGTTCACATCATTTCATGAGTGTTAGCTTGTGTTAAAGAAACTTCAAGGTAGATCATCTTAGTATCGAAGATCGGAAGAAAAGGTTGCGTCTTTCTCTTCGTGGAACCTCTCGAGAGTCCGGATCCCGATGATCGCAGCGAAGGGACCACAACACGGAGCATATGAAGTGAAGGACCGGATCTACAAAGGTTGTAATCCCTCTCACTTAGTGTTAAAATGTTTAGCACGCTTGTTTTCGCCTAATCTCTAGTTTAAAGTTCCGTATTCGGGTTGTTCGGCACGGCTAAATTTTAAATCGGGCATGGTTGATGCCTCGTAGACCCTTGTGCTCGTGCCTAGCACCCTACACTAGAAAGGTGTTAGCGGGGCTACGCCCCCAGGGAAAAGAGGTTCTTAAATTAAGGAACTTCGCGAAAGCGTTGGAAAACCTCCCTCGAAGTACCGACACCAGCCTGGCCGAACGGTTAAGCAAGTATTGTACGGTAAGATTGGTCCTGACTAATTCTTCCTTTTTGGTTTGAGGAGGGATTCGAGAAACAGTGGGAGCCATCCTGTTTAGACAAACTAAAAACCACTCTAAACTTGCAAGAGCATCATGCTGAGTGTTTCTTTTTCTCTCTCCTAATTGCAGCGACCAATCGACATGACTGGACTTAAGTTACTTCTAGATAAAAACATACTGACAGGGCCAAACTACAAAGATTGGCTCAGGAATGTCAAAATGGCAATCACTTACGACAAGCTGGGGTATCTTCTTACCACCAAAGCTCCCCCCGTCCCAGGTCCCACCTCCAGCGTCGCGGATAAGGAAATCCGTAAGACTTGGGAGATTGATTACGCGAAGGCCAGGTGCCTCGTGCTTGCCTCTATGGACAACGAACATCAGAGGAGGCACGAGAATATGGACCTCGAATCCATATTTCTCCATACAAAAGAACTGTATGGAGAGCAGTCTCGTATCGTAAGATACGAAGTGTCGAAGAAGTTATTTTCGGCAAGGTTGGCCGTCGGATCATCGGTAGCGGAACACGTGCTTAAGATGATTGGCTACATAGAAGAGCTCGCGGACCTTGGGACCACGTTGGAGAATGAGCTCTATACGGACTTGATTCTCCAGTCCCTTCCTTCCACTTACGCCCAGTTTATCCTGAACTTCAACTTACAAGAAAAGGAAGTTGAACTTTCAGAACTCCTCAATATGCTGAGGAGCGCAGAGGGCACCCTACAGAAAGGTAGGGAAACATCCACTTTGTTTGTAAGAGGATCTTCCTCTTCTAGGTCCAAGGCGAAAGCCAAGGGAAAGAAGAAGAAAGCCCCCGCCAAACCAAGGGACGGTGTTAGTAAAGTGGATACGAAGGGAAAGGCAAAGGCAACAAAGAAAGCGGGGCAGCTTATGGATAAAGAAGAATGCTTCTATTGTCATAAAAAGGGACACTGGAAAAATGATTGCAGGGCTTGGAAAGCCAGAACACAGGAACTGAAGCAAGTTGCGGCTTCAGCTTCAGGTGTGTATGTTATTGAAAACTGTCTTTCAATAAACTCTACTTCCTGGGTATTGGATACCGGATCAGGATCTCATATCTGTAATTCTTTGCAGGCACTGAGAAAGCGTAGGGTTTTGAATGCAGGTGATATGACCCTCAGAGTTGCAAACGGAGCTGGCATGGATGCTGAGTCCGTGGGGGACTATCACCTGGGCTTGTCAGATGGACATGTTTTGGTTTTGCGTAATTGCTATTTTGTATCCAATGCAACTTGTAATATCATTTCTGTATCTTTATTATCTAAAGAAGGTTATGAATTTGCATTTGTAAGTAATGTTGTGAACATTCACCTTAATCAAGTTCTGATTGGGTCAGGTACATTAAGCAATGGTATATACGTATTAAACCAACCACAGATTTTCAATATCCAGAATACACACAAAAGAAAGTCTCCGGAAATAAATCAGACTTTCTTTTGGCATTGTAGACTGGGTCATATCAATGAGAGAAGGTTGACGAAGTTACATGCAGAAGGATATTTGAATCCGTTCGAATATCAATCGTATGCCACTTGTTAATCCTGTCTCAAAGGAAAGATGACAAAGACTCCGTTCACTGGACACGGAGTAAGAGCGAGCGAGCTCTTGGGACTCGTACACAGCGACGTGTGCGGTCCAATGTCTACACATGCGCGAAGCGGTTATTCTTACTTCATTACTTTTACGGATGACTTTTCAAGGTACGGTTATGTCTTTTTAATGAAACATAAGTCCGAAGCCTTTGGAAAATTCCAGGAATATAAGAATGGAGTAGAAAAACAAACCGGCAAAAGTATCAAGATTCTAAGATCGGATCGAGGTGGTGAATACTTGAGTGCCGAGTTCCTGGACTATTTAAAAGAGAACGGAATTCTCTCTCAGCTTACTCCTCCATACACTCCGCAACATAACAGTGTATCGGAGAGACGGAACCGAACCCTATTGGATATGGTACGGTCCATGATGAGTAACATTGAGTTACCGCGATCATTCTGGGGGTATGCGCTAGAATCAGCTGCATACCTTTTGAACCAAGTTCCGACTAAGACTGTGCCTACCACTCCATATGAAATATGGAGTGGGAAGAAACCCTATCTTCAATATCTGAAGATCTGGGGATGTCCGGCTTTTGTCAAAAAGCAGCATGCGGACAAACTCGAGGCACGCTCAGTACTGTGCAAGTTTGTAGGATACCCAAAGAACTCCAGGGGGTATCTCTTCTATTACGCAGAGGAACAAAAGATCATTGTTTCTCGTAATGCCCATTTTTTGGAACACCAGTTCATAGAAAAGGAAACAAGTGGGAGCAAAATAGAACTGGAAGAGATTCCAGAACCACAGACTATTACTGAAAGCTTAGTAGAACCAGAGGGTTCAAAAGAACAGGACATTCCTACGCCGCTCCGCAGGAGTAGTAGGCAGTCTCATCCGCCCGAGAGATACTACGGTTTTCTCATAGATGGGGATAGAGAGGATTGCATCATAGATTATGATGAGCCTACTAGCTTCCAGCAGGCCGTTCAGAGCGTTGACTCGGTAAAATGGCTGGATGCAATGCGGACCGAAATGGAGTCCATGTACACCAACAAAGTATGGACGTTGGACGTTGCTCCAGATGGGGTAAAACCCGTAGGATGCAAGTGGATCTTCAAAAGGAAGATTGGTGTAGATGGACAGGTTGAGACCTATAAAGCTAGACTGGTTGCAAAGGGTTTTCGTCAAAGACCTGGTTTGGACTATGACGAGACCTTTTCTCCAGTAGCTATGCTGAAATCCATTCGGATCCTTCTTGCCATTGCTGCCTTCCACGATTATGAGATTTGGCAGATGGACGTAAATACCGCTTTTCTAAATGGAAATTTAGAGGAGTGTGTCTATATGGACCAGCCAGAGGGTTTCATTCAGAGTGGGAGCAGCGGAAAGGTGTGCAAGTTGCTTAAGTCCATTTACGGACTAAAACAGGCATCGTGGAGTTGGAACATCTGTTTTGATGAGACGGTCGAGGAATTTGGCTTTATCAAAAATCCAGATGAACCATGCATCTATAGTAGATTTGTAGCGAGAACTGTAGTATTCCTCATTTTATACGTGGATGACATTCTCTTAATAGGAAATGACATTCCTATGCTACAATCTGTCAACGGGTTCTTGTCACACAGGTTCTCCATGAAAGACCTGGGTGATGCCTCATACATCCTGGGGATCCGGATCCATCGTGATAGATCCAAGAGGATATTAGGACTTTCACAGTCCAGGTACATCGACACCATACTGAAAAGATTCAGTATGGAAGATTCCAAGCGCGGTAACCTACCGGCTTGTCACGGGATCACCCTCTCCAAAGAGATGTCTCCCAAGACTGATTTGGAGAGGGATCGCATGTCTATTATACCCTACGCTTCTGCAGTAGGCTCTATAATGTATGCGATGTTGTGTACCAGACCGGATGTAGCTTATGCACTGAGTGTAGTAAGCCGGTATCAGTCAAACCCTGGGGAGAAACACTGGATAGCGGTAAAGAACATTCTCAAGTACCTGAGAAGGACTAAGGAGATGTTTTTGGTGTATGGAGGAAAAGACCTCCAGATCGAGGCCTTTGCTGACTCCAGCTTCCAGAGTGACAAGGATGATTCCAAGTCCATGTCGGGTTTTGTCTTTACCCTCAATGGAGGGGCGGTGTGTTGGAAGAGTTCCAAACAGGAAACCGTTGCAGACTCGACGATGGAAGCGGAATACATCGCTGCATCTGATGCCGCAAAAGAAGCTGTCTGGATGAGAAAGTTCTTGAAAGAACTTCAGGTGGTTCCGTCCATTGTTGATCCAATACCTCTGTATTGCGAGAACAACGGGGCTATAGCTTTAGCGAAGGAACCCAGGTCCCATCAGAGATCTAGACACATCTTGAGGCTGTATCACCTGATCAGGGAGATCGTGGATCGCCAGGAGATCGAGATCCGGAGGGTTTCTTCAGAAGATAACACTGCAGATCCATTCACCAAGGCCTTGCCCCAGACTCAGTTCGAGCGGCTGATCGAGATGATACATCTTCGATACGCCAGTACATGGCCTTAGTGCAAGTGGGAGATTGTTAGTGTATATGCCCTAGAGGCCATTACTGTATCATACTAGTTTGTATATTACTTAATGGAAGCTTGGGATATTCACAGTTGTATAAACAATCTTGCTCAATATAGTAGTATGCTACTTGGTTTTTTTCTACTTCAATGTGTACATGTGTTTATTTTAGTATATCACCTATACACATTAGTGGAGCCCTTAGGATCTTTGCTTGATTACCAGCGTTGTGATGGCAGTCACACTAGTGGGGGCTGGGTAATCTATAAGCACATCCTTATACAGGTCCCTAGTCGCAGGACTATCGAGACAGGGCATCGATACTCCGGAGTAGACTAGCGTATGCACTTCTCATCCCAGTGTGGGAGATGGTCTGTCCCACAGCCATCAGTACGTCGTACTGGAGATAGTATGCGGGTGCTCGTTAGGTTACGAGTACACTGGACAGGACTCGTCGGGAACTGACCGGTTGGTATTATACCTATCGTCAGTTATCAGTTCCCAGGTGACATGAGTACAGCTTAGTCCGCTGACTTGACACTGTCACTTGGCCTCGAGTGTGTTCCCACTGTACTTTGATTACTACCCTACCACGGCTCAAGGGAGTCGTGCAAATAGGTAGTAGTTGGGTGCAGTCCCGAAGCACTTGGAGGCAGTGACGGTTAGACAGGATTCGTCTCTCCCGGTATTGGGGGTTGACATCGCGCTGTGTCTAGGAGAGCCATTACACGAGTAGTCCCTGGCCAGGGCAATCGAGATATACTGGTAGGCTTCCAGTGTTATCTCAGGGTGTTTTGGGCTTCACTCCAACACGACTTGTACCGCTATTAGAGGACTGACGTTTACCGCCCCCCTAGGCCCGCCATGCGATGTATCAGACGAACAGACCGGACTGTACGGAGACTGTCACATTTAGGCTCAGTAGGAGTTCAGATGGGTTTCACCTCGTCAGTCTTCTTGTCGGCTTCTACCTGGGGACCATTACGCACGGCTAGCGCCGCTTGCGGTCTGTGGTTAAACCCACTGCCAGCGTAGTGTCGAGTCTTTAGAGTCCCACACAGAAAGCTATTCTCCTTTAGGCAAAAGAGTAGAGGTCGCATGGTTTTGCGACAGGTCGCATGGTTTTGCGACAGGGTTCGGTCACATCCGTGCACTTATGCACGTACAGTGTCCGGACAGTTTACACTAGCGGGCTTTGGTTTAAGCCAGATCCTAGTGTACGTTTTGGGATTGGTTTTATCCAGTATGTATTCGTGTTTCTCGGAACGCGGATGCGGGTGTGTATGCACAGTTGACAGAGAGACAGAGGCAGAGGATTCTCATTAGGGTTGTTGACTGTTGACTGTTGACCATTGACTTTTTGCTCAACCCTAATGAGAATATGATATGTAATTAACAATAATATTAATTAAGTATTATAGTGACATGGTTGTTGAGGGGTTGACTTTGTTGACTTGTTGACTTTGTTGACCGGTTGACTAGGTTGGACTAGTTGACCATCATGATGACAATGGCTATCATTTCATGGCAAAGACTTTTGCTTGCTTGTTCTCTTGTGCAAAATGAGTGCATGAAATGATATGGCTATTGTAGCCTAAACCATCACTAATACTTGATTGCTATTATTGGTTATGATGGCTTTGGATTATGAGAGCCAAGAGAGAAAAGTCTTTCTTATTCTTTCATTTCTTTTCTCTCTCTTGTGTTCTTGAGCTCTCATCCTCTTCCTCTTGCTCTCCCTCTCTTTAGTCTATGGTTCACTTGTCTCATGTATTGAGAAGAAAGAACCATAGAGTATAATCCCAACACACTCTTCTCTACTCACTCCAGTTCACAAGGTTTAGCAAACCGAGTGAACTAGTTTCTTCAAAGCTTGAAGAAGAAGCTAAAGGTAGAAGCTTTCGGGTGGATCGATCTTCGGCGCAAGGAGACGACGGAGTGAAGCCAATCCGTACACCATCGAGAGTCAAAGACGAAGGAGTTCAAGAAAGAAAGGTATAACCCCCTAACCGAGTAGTTAACAACTCCTAGTTAGGTTGTTAGGTAGATAGTTTAACAAAGATCCGGGTTTTGAGTCCATGTTACCGCCTCTAGAAAATTATTTTTCACCAAATTCCGCATGCCCGAAAGTACCGGGAGAGGTAGCATGGACTTACAGTGGTATCAGAGCCTAGTTAAACTCTATCTAACATGTTAGCAAAGTAACTAGAAGATCGATCAAAGAAAAAGTCACGAAATACACCAAAAATCAAACTTGCTGTCGATTTTCAAAGTACTGTAAAAGTAATAAATCATGCTTTAAAAATCAACTCAGGGTTTTTATAGTCTACTGTAGAAAAACGCTCCAGAGATCTCACCAAACCACCGCGGAAACGCGGCGATAGCTTGCTAATGCCGCGGTTCCGCGGCCGATTAAGCTCCTCTCTGGATCGTATTCACTGCAGTTTGTTCTATGGGGTATTTTGGGAATTTTGGTATATGTTTTTTCAGCCCAGATTTTCCAGAAAGAAAATTTTGTTTTTGGGGATTTAAAAACCGTATTTTGATCGAGTTTCTAAAGACTTAAGCTAACGGGTTTTTATCTGTGATGTGATATTTGTATTGAACGTCTGCTAATCGCTATATGTCGATTAGTGGGGGTTATACAAATCTGTGATCTGTAATGTTGCTGGAATGTGTATATGAATTCATTGGATTGTCGCGGGTAAATAGCCAGGGGTTGTGAGACGAGAGATTTCTTTTCTTTCAATTCATGTAAATTTGTAAATTGATGTAATAATTATTTGTATGGCCGCACAACCGGGTCGGGGTTGTAGCCGTCATTGTATAATTTCTTTTTACTGTTTTTGCTCCTAGGATAGACCCATGGAGGGGGTGCACAAACTACCGGGTATCCCGAAGTGCCGAGTGGCCTACTCACGGAGTTGAGGGAGGTTGCTTCGCTTCGGGTACTTGGCGGGTAGTTTGCCGCACCCGTAGGAGTCTTGGGTGGGGTATTGGCTATTCACCGCGACCGTGTAATCTGTTTTTCGTTACAAGCTCGTACGAATTGCGGATTCCTTGTATATCCAATGTGTTCATCTGTGATCTGAAATGGCTATCATTGCAATGTATATCTATATATGATATTATTTAGGCGTTGCTTATGTTTTACAGCCGCGCTAGCCCAGCCCCCGCTCTGTCGTTAGTTAAGTAACCTAACGGGTAATGACGGGGCCCCGTGGCGAATGCGAATGGCATAAGCGTGCGTCATATTTTGGTTGTTTTCTGCAATGGTAGGATTAAATGATGGGACGCATTAAAAGAACTAATGCAAGAATATCACGCATTAAAAGAACTAATGCAAGAAAATAAACCAAGTAAAAGTAGATTTTGTTCATGGGTTTTCTTTAGATCAGAAGATCTATGAGAGCAAATCTATGTTTGTTAAGATTAATTAAAATTAATTTAATCTAAGTTAATTTTACCTAAAGTTTTCCTAACTTTGGAAATGAGAGCAAAGCTCTGGAGTTCTTGAAACAAGAGCAGAGCTCTGAAGTTCTTAAGCAAGAGCAAAACTCTGAAAATCAAAATCTTGGAAAATAGTAAAGATTTTCTAAGGGCCAGGGGTCCTATATATAGGCGCTTGCGCCCCTTCAACTCCTGAGTTGATTCAACGGCCAGGATCTTGCCACCGCTGCACTCACGTGCGCGCCACGTGAGCGCAACGGTGGGGGGGAATTTGTTTCCCCCAATCAGAGAAAAGCTCTGTTTGAATTTCAAAAATTCAAAAATCGAAGCAACGCTTCAAATTTCTTGCGCTGCGCGCAAAGCGCCACATGTCAAAATCTGATACGTCAGCGCAGCGCCCAAGGCAGCGCGCCCAATCAGAGCAAGGCTCTATTTAAAATAAAAATTTAAGGAAGCAACGCTTCAATTGCGCAAGCACTGCGCTGCGCGACATGTGTCAGCGCAGTTGCGCAAGCACAGCGCTGCGCGACACGTGTCAGTGCAGTTGCGATGCGTTGTGCGCTGCGCGACCCGTGTCAGCGCAGTTGCGCAAGCGCAGCGCTGCGTGACACGTGTCACGCGCTGGGGCGTTTGCACCAAATAGAATTAAATTCTAATAAGATCTTCCTGTTCTTGAAGATTGTCTTCTGTAAAACAGAAGCCATCAGATCAAAGATCCAACGGTGGGGAAAATTCCCCAAATCACTCAGAGAAAGATCTCTTTAACAAATTTAACAAATTTATGGGCACTATATAAAGGCCTCTAGACCCCAATTCAAATCATCATCAACATCAAGAAAAATCAAGAACTTCAACGCTGAAGAAACTTGAAAAGAAATTCAAGAAAAAGTTTTAAAAAAACCTTTAAAATAGAAGAATTTCTTCTAATAGATCATTGATCTAAGAACAAGATCAATGATCTTCAATAAAAAAAACAAATAATAATAAGTGCCCTGCACTTTTTATGAACCACTGGTTCTCTGAAAATAAGAAAAAACAAGAAAAACTTGTTTTCTCTGATCTAAATTGGATCAAAGAATTAAACAGTGCCCTGCACTTGTAAAATTTGCACTGTTGCGCTCTTGGGTTGGCGCAAGCCACCAGAGAGCGCCACGTGTCAGCACCTGAGCCACTTGCGCTATGCGCTTTTAAGATAGAGCCTTGCTCTCTAAAATTGGCGCAACTCACCAGAGCGCGCCACGTGTCAGCAGCGCAAGCGCAGCGCACTGGCACAGCGCACTGTGCTTGCGTGACACGTGTCATCATCACAAGCGTTTTCGCTCAGTGATTGGCGCAAAGCGCCTGACAAATGCAATGCATTGTTTACTAAAGGGCTAGGCCCAAATCAAAAGGCCTAGTAGGCCAAAATAAATTGCAATGCAATAAAAGGGCAGAGCCCAAACAAAATTGATGCTCTGTATTATTTATGAAAGGGCAGAGCCCAAACAAAATAAAATGCAGAGCCCAGACAAAATTGATGTTCTGCCTCATTTATAAATGGGCAGAGCCCAAGCAAAATAAAAAATGCTATGCATTATTTTCAAAAAAGGGGCAGAGCCCAAATAAAGGTCCAACAGAGACCAAGATTAATGGTATGCATTATTAAACATGGGCAAAACCCTAGCACAGGTCTAATAGGCCAAAAATAAGAAATAACGTTGAATATTCTCAACTGGACTTAGCCCAATCATGGCCGTAAGTCCTCAAACTAAATTGACTGAGCAAGACTGCTCTCCTAAATCAATTTACATCCGGTTCGAGGGTACATCTCTGAACTCCTCTGACTCCTATCGTTGTAATTCTTCAACGACATCAGAGAGGTGACGGGTCCCGACAACCGCACATCAGCACGGACTGTAGGGTCCTTAAACTCATGGACTTATGCGTCCTTAAACCAAAACACGGACTGTGGGGTCCTTAAACCCACGGACTTATGCGTCCTTAAACCAAGATACGGACTGTGGGGTCTTTAAACCCACGGACTTATGCGTCCTTAAACTACCAATGGACCGCAATGTCCTTAAACTACCAATGGACTGAAACGTCCTTAAACTACCTATGGACCACTATGTCCCTAAACTGGAACAATAGAGCCCCCAAATGCTCTTTTGTCGGATGCAAACGATCCCGTTAAGTTGATCTTAGACTAACGTATCCTTAACGAACGTTTAAGTTGATCTTAGCCTCAATATGGCTAACGTATCCTCAAACCAAAACACCAAACTCAAATCTAAGTAAATAAGGATTTGGACTAATCCGCGTCCTACGGGCGACGGCATAACTTAGTCTCCGTATACAATCCACGGACATCCACAAACAAACACAAACACACACGACACGAAGTGAAATTCTGGAGAAGGAGAAAGTGGCTACCGCGATGCGGTAGTGTAATTAACTGCAGGGGCTTGCGCCTGCAGGGAAGAGCGTCCCCACAATCAAAAACCCCTCAAACGAGAGGGAATCTGACGAAGTCTGCTACATCGGCCACATCTGTCTAAACCTCCGATACATGGTGCCATAAATCAACTTGGCATCTTCGGAGAGGTGGACGGATAAAACCAAATAGCATCTGCCCCGAATCTCAGGCAAGGCGTCTTCACGTCGTCGCCGCCATTCGGAGGGGAACAATTTGGTTAGGCATGTGATGTCTAAGGAGGTTGCAGATTCCAACTGTTGTAGTTTTACACTTTCTTTTCTGTGACCGTAAGTGTAATATGTGGTGTATCGCCGGTTTCGTTGCTATACATCAATGACAATTGGGATACGCATATTTACTTACGTTGATAACATGTGATGGTATGTGTTGCTGTGATATGTTATATTGGATCGTCGTGTTTTGAATAGCCGGGGAGTTTTATGTTAGATGAGGGTTTTTAATTTTCATTCATGTAAAATTCATTGCATATAATATTCTTTTATTGGGGCACTTCCGGGTTGAGGATGATGTCACCATTGTATATTATTTACTTTTCCACATTATGATAGGCCCAAGGCGGGGAGCACAAGTAACCGGGTTCTAGGGTCCAGTGGGAGACCGTCTCGAGGAGTCGAAACTGGGTCTCCTAACTCTAGAATTGGTAGGGTTGCTTGCCGCTCTCGTAGGGGTCTAGGGATGTGGGTTTGGCTATTCATCGCGACCGTGGAATCCACGTTTTATACAGGCTCGCATAAAACGCGGAAATCCTAATATATCCAATATTTCATATGTTATCTTCTGCTGCAATGTTCTGTGATGAGATCATATTACTGCATGAGACGAATGTTTATATTATATATATGATATATATATTGTATATTGTTGATTTCGTTTCAAATGTGATGCTTGTGAAGCATAATAAAATAAGACTTCATTAATGAGATTAATGAAACTAAAAGAAACCTAAAGATATTGTGGAATCGAATTTTTAAAAACAGGTAGCTCTAGTTCTTGCTTTGCATAGCGGTGTTCCTTGTAGAACATCCAGCACCTTATTCGATAAGGAAAGAGCCGAGACCCCTTCACCGGGAGTGACCTCTTTAGCAATAACTGGCAGATGCTACAACCCTCGGTTTTGTCTTTTGATTGCTTTTCTAGTTTTTGCTTTGCATAGTGGTATTATGAATATCCTGCATCTTATTCGATAAGGAAAGAGCCGACGGTCCCTTCACCGGGAGTGGCCACTTTAGCAAAACTAGCAAAGGCCTCAAAAACACTCCATTTAAATCATTTGATTCTACAACGATATCAAGTTCATTACGCTCATGGTTTTCTTAAAAACCTGCGTAGCCCTCCGTCGTTTCAGATAAGTACTACTTAGTATTCGTGATGCAGTAGTTTGGCATGCGTCAAGGCGTAGTGTACGGTAGCTAACTAGTGCTTATCTGCTAGCATACGATGTGATTGAATTAGGGTATTCGTACGGCGTTATTTGGTATGCGTCAAGGGTCGTACGGGTGGGTTTAATTCAATCAGGAAATGCACGGGTTGAACTTGACTAGCGGACTATGGGTTGTTTGGCATGCGTCAAGGTCATAGCACACTAGGGGTAAAAGAATTATCGGGAATTTCAAGTGTTGAAATTTGCAATGAGATTGCATACCTTCTATGAGATAGTTGAATCCCGATACCCACTGGGAGTAAGAGTTACTCCTGGGAGAGTTTTACACATTACAATTAGCCGATCAAGTAGGTGTCTAGAAAGGTGTCAACGGGGTTATGCCTCTGGGAAAACGAGGTTTACTATAATTAGGTCTGTGCGAAAGCACGGGGAACCTCCTTCAAAGTACCAGCACTGGCCTGGCTGAATGATTGGCGAACTTGTAAAGTGTAATTAATCCCGGCTAGTCTTTCCTTTTAGGGTTTGAAGGAAGATTTGACCAAAACAGTGGGAGACATCCTGATTAGATATATTAATAACCAATCTAATCTTGCAAGAGCATACGCTGAGTGTTTTCTTCTATCTCTCTCCAGGTAGCGACCATGTCACGCCTTAATCAAGATATTAATACGGATGTATTGATCGAGCCCGCTTGTTATACTGCGCTAAGGAACGTTGGTCCCGCTCCAACTTATAATTGTTATAAGACAGAGCAGGAAATAGGGGATTACCAGAATTCCCGTGCCACCCAAACGAAGAAAGTGCATGCTGATGCATCTTTTTCGGGTGTGTTCATTACCGAGAACTGTTTCTCAGTATCCTTTACGTCCTGGGTATGAGATACCGGATCAGGATCCCGCAAATGTAATTTGTTACATGGGCTACAGAGAGGTAGAGGACTGAGAACGGGTGATAAGTTTCAAGAGTTGGAAATGGTGCAATTGTTGCAAGCCAAGTCTGTTGGCAGTTATCACCCTGTATTACCAGAATACATTGATTCTGAATGAATGTTATTAGATACCGAACCTGATATACAACATCATATCAGTCTCTTTATTGCAGTAAAGAAGGATATAATTTTGTATTGTTGGATAATGTTTTGAACATTTCCTATATCAAGAGTTGATCGGTTCAAGCACATTATCTAAAAGTATAGACGTTCTAAATCAAACCACGGTTCTTAACGTACAGAACACACACAAGAGGAAGAGTTCAGAAATGAACGAATCCTTCTTGAGGCATTGTAGACTAAGTCATATCAATGCGACCCGACTAGCTGAAGTTACATAAAGATGCATATTTAAATTAGTTTGGATTTACATCTTGTAAAACTTGCCAGTCATGTCACAAAGATAAGATGACCACAGCTCCGTTTATTAGAAACAGAGAAAGAGTTAGTGAACTCTTGGGATTGATACATGTTGATGTATGAAAGTCCCCTGTCTACATATGTCAGGACCGGTTCTTTGTACTCATTACATTCACTGATGATCTCTCAAGATTCAGACATATGTTCCTGTTGAAACATAAGTCCGAAGCTTTTGAGATATTCACAGAATTTAAGTTAGAAGTAGAGAACCAAAAACGGGTATAAGTATTATGTCCTTTGATATGATCAAGGAGGAGAAAACTTGAGCACGGAATTCCTGGACTATTCTAAAGGAGAATGAGATTCTCTCTCAACATTACTCCTCCGTATACACCACAACACGTCGGTGTATCGGGGCGGAGCAATTACACCCTATGTGATATGGTGTGCTCTATGATGAGTACTACTGAGTAGCCTATTTTCTTTCGGGGTTATGCACTTGAGAAGTTGCATACCTATTAAATAGGGTTCTAACCAAATCAGATGCCTACCACTCCATATATGATATGGTATGGGAAGAGCCCATCTTTTAAGGAAGTTAAGATTTGGGGTTGTCCGGCCTATGTCAAAAGCAAAATCCGGACAAGCTCGAGGCAAGGTTAGTTTTGTGGAAGTTTGTTGGATATCCCATGCATTCACAAGGGAATATCTTCTACCACACCGAGAAACAAAAGATGTTTTATTTCTCGGCATACCACTTTTTGAGAAAAAGGGAATTTCTTGTAAAGAAATTAGTGGTCATAAGGTAAAACTGGAAGTAGTTCCAGCTAAAAAAAACTGCAGCTGATGATTTGGTAGAACCGGAGGATTCAATAGTTTTCAACGAACCTCAGCCTCTCCGCCGATCTGGTAGGGTTCCTCATCCATATGAGAGATACTTCGGTTTCTCTATGATAGTGGGAGAGAGGATTGCATCATGAGATAATGACCCAACTAGTTTCGAGCAGGCCATCAGGAGTGGGGACTCAGTGAGAATGGCTGGATGCTTAGCAATCTGAGATGGAATCCTTATACACCAACAAAGTATGGACTTTGGTTGCTTTATCTGAAGGGTTAAATCCCCATCAGGAGCAAGTATATCTTGAGAAGATTACTTGGTGTACATGGAAAAGTTGAGACTTTCAAAGCTATGCTTAAGTCCATCCAGATCCTACTTGCCACTGCTATATACGATGACTACGATATCTGGCGGTTGGGTGTCATGACTGCTTTTCTAAATGATGATTTAGAAGAGAGCGTCTATAAGTACACAGCCAGAGGGCTTCATAGACAGTGGGAGCAGCGGAAATGTGTGCAAGATGTTTTATGCGATAAATCAGGCATCGCGGAGTTGGAACATCTGTTTTGATGGTAGTCGAAGAGTTTGACTTCATCAAAATGGTAGATGAACCTAGTATACACAAAAAGGTAGTAGGGAGTATGGTGGTGATCCTCGTATAGTACGTGGATGACATACTCATGATAGGGAAGGAGTTTCCTATGCTACGCTCGGTCAATCTCCTCTTATCACAAAGATTCTCCATATAGGATCAAGGTGATACCTCCTAAATCCTGGGTTATGGATCTATGAGATAGATCTAATTGGATGTTAGGATTCTCACTAGTTGTAGTGAGATGGTATCAATCGATCCTGGGGAGAATCACTGGAAAGGTTCCAGGGTGATAAGGACGACTGAATGTCAGTCACAGGCATTGTCTTTACCCTCAGTGGAGGGACGGTATGTTGGAAGAGTTCCATGCTAGATACCTTGACTTACTAGACGATTAAAGGCAAGATACATCGTTACCAAGGATGCTACCAAAGAGGCAGTCTGGATATATATAAGTTCATGAGATGAACTCCGTTCCTGCCATTGTATGACAATGGAGTTGTGGCCGATGCCTAGGAACCCCCGTCCCATACATATTCTTAGGCAGTATCGCCTGATCATGGAGATGGTTGATCTACAGGAAGATTGAGGTTAGAAGAGTAGACACAGAGGACAACAGCGCGGATCCACTCACAAAGGCCTATTTGCCAGCAGAGACTTTTATGGGATGGTTGAGTATAAGATACTTCAACCACAGCTAATTGTTGGGTATGCGATACCACAACAGATGGCCCTAGTGCAAGTGGGAGATTGTTAGTGATATGTATGCCCTAGAGGCCATTACTGTACATACAGATGTATATTGTAGTGGATGCTTGGACATATATAGGGAGGACTTTCTTGCTCGACATGATAGTATGTTATCTGGTTACACTTTATCTAAACATGTACTCTGATTGTCTCTATGTTACATGTTGATAAAGTTCTTAGGATGAGTACTTGACTACCAGGACTATGATGCAGATCATACTAGTGGGGACAGTGTAGTCGCCAAGTACATCCTTCAAATGTTCCTAGCCGTGGGAGTACCGAGACAAGGCATCGATACTCCAGAGTAGACTAGCGTATGCGCTTCTTGACCCATATGATGGGCGATGGATGATCCCATATCCATTGGTGTTTGACATCAGAGAAGGTATACGGGTGCTCAGTAGAGACTGGGTACACTGGACGGACTCGCCGAGAACTCCTAGATGGTATTATACCTCACGTCAGATGGCAGTTCTCTGGTGACACTGGTACAGGTTAGTCTGTAGACCCGAGATCGTCATAGAGTCTTGTGTGATTCCTACTGTGCTTTGATTTCCATCATACCACCTCCAAGAGGGCGTGCAAAAAGGTGGCTTTTGGGTACAGTCCCGAATCACATGGAGGCAATAAGCGATAGGAGGGGTTTCGTCTCTCCCGGTATAGGGAGTTGATGTTGCGCTGTGTTTGATTGGCTATAACTGGAAATCCCTGGCCAGGGTTGCTGAGATTTACTGGTAAGTGTTATCAGTAGTTTCTCGAACTATTATAGACCTCATATCGACACGACTTATCAAGCTACTGGGGTCTGACGTTTACCACCCCTAGACGAGATATGCGACATATCAGACGAAGAGACCGGACTGTACGGGAGTGTTACTGGTTGTATTCACAGGAGAATGTACAGGCTTGTTTGTTGATCTTCTGATTGCACAATACCTGGGTGGCTGTTACATTTAGCTGACCGCTTGCAGCTTGTGGGTGTTTGATATGATCATCACCTACTGCCGGCGTATTGACGATTCTTTAGAGTCATACACGGAGGTTTCCTGGCTCAAGCAAAACGGAGTAGGGGCACATATGTGATATGTACGGGACCGAGAATAATACGTGTATGCGATACCGTATTAGATTCTCGCGATATGTGATATCGGCCGGGTATATGTGATATAGCCGGGTCATCGGATCAAGTGTTGATTCGATGAACTGATATAGATTATATTAGTCGGTTATTTGTGAAATAGCCGGATTATCGGATCAAGTGTTGATTCGATAATTTAATGTATAATTATATATATGATATATTAAATTACATTAAATAGTATAAGCTCACTTAAAGATTCTTTTTCTTACTCGGGTAATACATTGATATATATGTGATATATGTTAATTGTATTATTTTATTTTGTTACAATAAATATTGTATATGTGATATATAATATTATAATAAGTTAGGCTTATAAATGCAACATGTTTTGTGGAGTTTAAATATGGTTAGGGTTTGGATTAGGGTTAAGCTTGCATGAAGCTTTCAAGAAGCTTCTTAAAACTTTGACTTTGACTTGTGATATTTTGTGTAGATATTTCTTTAACCCAACCCAACCCTTTACCATAGTTAATTCTCTACATCGGTTAAGTCTTCATTCTTAACCCATGGTTGCATTTCTAACCTCACACTAGATTCATTATTCATCACAAATTGATTTGCTTCTTCTTCTTCTTCCTTTTTGATGAAAAGCTTCTAGCTTTTTCATATGTTATGAAAATAAGTGAGAAATTGAAAACAAATGAGAGCTAAATTCCTACTTCACTATCCTCATCTATTCTTGCCACTTAGTTTAAGGTGTTTGCTTTGCTAATACTTGATTAGCAAAGCAAGAGCTTGGGTTTGAATTTCTTCAAGGTAGATCATCTATGTTATTGAATATCGGAAGCAAGCTTGCATCTTTTCTTCATGGAGCCTCTCTAGAGTCCGGGTACTTGATGATCGCAGCGAAGGGAGCTCAACACGGAGCTTATGAAGTGAAGGAACGGACTACAAAGGTTGTAATCTCAAACTCTTAGAATTAAAGTTGTTTACTTGCTCTTTATTTCGCATAATCTCTAGTCTAAGATCTTGGTTAGGGTTGTTCGGCACATGAAAATTTTGATTATGGCATGGTTGATGCCTTGTAGAACCTTGTTCTAGTGCCTAGTAACCCTATATGAAATTAGTGAAGCAAACACCCTATACTAAATGGCAAGTAGTAGAAGATGATGAAGTAGGAAGTTTGCTCATTTTAGAAATGATTTTCTCACATTTTTTTCATACCTCCATTGAAGCTAGAAAGCTTTTTGAGGAAGAAGAAGAAGAAGAAATGAACTCCTCATATGAATTGTGTGTGAGGTTAGAAATGCAACCAAGGGTTAAGCATATCATGCTTAACCCTTGTAGAGAGTTAACCATGGTCATGGGTTAAAGGGTTGGGTTAAACAAATATTCTAAGCTAGACAAAAGAGTGGACAAAGTCAAAGATGCTTACAAGCTTCTACAAGCTTTCAACAAATATCAACCATGATAAAATCCACAATTTTGAATAACTTAATGGTAAATATAAAACCCTAATCTTAACCCTAGCATGGTTCAATCCTCATAAACCCTAGTTGCATTTTTAACCTAGCATGGTACATTTAACATATATCACATATATATCAATATATCCAAAGTGAGAAAAGAAATCATAAGTGAGCTAATACTAGTTAATGTAATGTAATATATCAAATATATAATTATACATTAGATTATCAAATCAACTCTTGATTTAATAATCCGGCTATATCACCTTATAACCGACTAATATCATATGAATCAACTTATCGAATCAACATTTGATCCGATAACTCGGCTATATCTTATATAACCGACCGATATCTCATATCGTGAGAACAAAATACAGTATCTCATATCGTATCAATCTCGGTCCCGCACATATCAAATATGTGCTCCTACTCCGTTTCGCTTGAGCCAGGAAACCCATGTGTAGGACTCTAAAGACTCGTCAATACGCCGGCAGTAGGTGATGATCATATCAAACACTCACAAGCCGCAAGCGGTCTGCTAAACATAACGGTCAACCGGGTATTGAGCGATCAGAAGATCAACAAGCAAGCCTACTCACACTCCTGCGAATCCAATCAGTAACACTACCGTACAGTCCGATCTCTTCGTCTGATATGTCGCATATCTCGTCTAGGACTGGTAAACGTTAGACCCCAGTAACTCGATAAATCGTGTCGATATGAGTTTTATAACGGATCAAGAAACTACTGATAACACTTACCAGTATATCTCTGAAGCAGCCTTGGCCAAGGACTTCCTATTATAGCCAATCGAGCACAGCGCAACATCAACTTCCAATACCGGGAGAGACGAAACCCATCCTATCGCTCATTGCCTCCATGTGACTTGGGACTATACCCAAAAGCCACCGTTTTGCACATTCTCTTGAACGTGGTAAGGTGGAAATCAAAGCACAGTGGGAATCACACAAGACTCTATGATGATCTCGGGTCTACAGACTAACCTGTACCAGTGTCACCAGAGAATTGCCATCTGACGTGAGGTATAATACCATCTGGAAGTTCTCGGCGAGTCCGTCCAGTGTACCCAGTCTCTACTGGGCACATGTATACTGTCTCTAATGTCAAACACCAATGGATATGGGATCATCCGTCGCCCATCTACATGGGTCGAGAAGCTATACGCTAGTCTACATTGGTATATTGATGCCCTGTCTCGATACACCCACAACTAGGAACATTTGAATGATGTACTTAGCGACTACACTGTCCCCACTAGTATGATCTGCATCATAATCCTGTTAGTCAAGTACTCATCCTAAGGGCTTTATCAACATGTAACATAGAGATAATCAGCGTACATGTTAAGATAAAGAGCAACCAGATAGCATACTATCATGTCGAGCAAGAAAGTCCTCCATATATATGTCCAAGCATCCACTACAATATACATCGTATGTACGATAATGGCCTCTAGGGCATACATATAACTAACAATGGTCAACAAACGTAGCATGAATACTAAATAGTACTTATCTGAAATGACGGAGGGTTACGGCTGATTTTTAAGAAAACCTTTAACGTAATGAACTTGATATCATTGCAGAATCTAGTGATTTGAAAATGAGTGTTTTTTTTTATAGCTTTTGCTAGTTTCACTAAATATGTCACTTCCGGTGAAAGGATCTTGGCTCTTTCCTCATCGAATGAGGTGCTGGATATTCATCAAGGAATACCACTGTGCAAAACAAGAACTAGAGAAGCTATTAAAACAAAACCGAGTGGGTTGTAGAATTTGCTAGTTTTGCTAAAGAGGTCACTCCCGGTGAAGGGATCTCGGCTCTTTCCACATCAAATGAGGTGTTAGATATTCATAAAGGAATACCACTATGCAAAGCAAGAACTAGAGCTACCTTTTTAAAAACTTTTGATTCTACAACATTTTTAGGTTTCTTTTCTTTTCATTAATCTCATTAATGAAGTCCCATCATTTATATTTCCCTAAACATCACGAAAAAAGAAACGAAAATAGAATGTACGCTTATGCCATCTGCATTCGCCACGGTGCATCGTCATGCACCGTTAAGTTACTTAACTAACGGCAGAGCGGGGGATGGACTACCGCGGGTGCAAAGCATAAGCAGCGTTTATTATATATATCATATATATATATATATATACATATATATATAGCATTCGTCTTACGCAGTTATATGATCATATCACAGAACGAAGCAGCAGAAGTCAATATATGAAATATTGGATATATTAGGAGGTCCGTGTTTTAAATTCAGCCAGTAATGAAAAACACGGATTACACAATCATGATGAATAGCCAAACCCACATCCCTAGACCCCTACGAGAGCGGCAAGAAACTCTGCTAATTCTAGAGTTAGGAGACCCGGTCTCAACTCCTCGAGATGGTCTCCCACTGGACTCCGGAACTCGGTTACTTGTGCTCCCCGTCTTGGGTCTATCCTAGTGCGGAAAAGTAAATAATATATATCAATGGTGACATCATCCTCAACCCGGAAGTGTCCCAATAAAAGAATATTACATACAAATTTTTACATGAATGAAAATTGAAAAACTCTCATCTCACGCAAAAAACCCCGGCTATTCATTCATGACGATCCAATATAACATATCACAGCAACACATAACATCACATGTCATCAACGTAAGTAAATATACGTATCCCAAATTCCGTTGACATATAGCAACGAGATTTAGGATACCCCACATATTACACTTACGGTCGTAGAAAATAAATGAAAAACTACAATAATTAGAATCTGCATTTTCTTAGAAATCATAAACCCAGAATATCTGCATTTTAGTCTCATATCGAAAACAATTTTCAATAACATAGTTGGGTAATTCAACAAGATTCCCGACTACCCGATCGAATACTCATCGGGAACTTTAGTAGATGGTCGCACTGCCAATGCCGTCGACCAAGTGCACTTAGGCGGAACACCATGGCCGCGAGCACCCGAGTGGATGCTTTTGGCAATGGGGTTCTCCTAAAGTCACTTGGTCGAGGCTATAGGGCGTGGTTACATAGTAAAGTTATCTGGCGAGTATTCACGTACGATACGCGATTGCGACGGAGTTTCGATCCGAATCGAAACTTCATGGCAATTGATCAATAGAAACTAACATGCTAGATTTACAAACAAACTAGTTTTCACAAAACTAATTTAATGTGGATTCCAACCATTGCGTCACATATCAAACTTAAACCCAAAATGACATTAAAAAACATGACTACGAAACACTCCGATTAGCCCCAATAGAAAAGTTAACATCACATGAAAACTGGGTTAATCAAACATAATTATGAAACCCTAAACTCAACACCACAGAACACCAAACAAAAACGAACACATTCCAACATAACTGAACCGGCGAGACTGGTCATAATGCAATTCTCACCGGCCAAAAAATCAATTTTGGTGCTCATTTTTCTCTGGTGTTCTAGTTACATCTCATGTAACATTTTGCACTTGTTTAAAAAAAATTCAGAGAACGTTTTAAAATCGACAGAAACATAGTTTTGAAGTTTCGGTTTCGGAGTTGTTTCGGTTCGTGATTCTAACTACATCGTATAATCTTCTATCCTTGTCTTTGATACCAAGAAAGTCAGGAAGCGACCCCATCCAATGGGGTCGTCGTGGCACCTACAGGTCCATCAACAGCTACCTTTTACGCATACCCCCTCGCGAGGACTACAACCCGCCGAAACACCTTCCGGTCTCGGGACACCGTGGGGGTAAGAGCCTATGCTTCGCCACACTGTCACACAGTGAGAACCTCCCATAGGTCGACATCCAATGCCTAGTAACTCTGATACCATGAAAGTGTTTGTTAGCACCACCACTGGGTTTTACTACGATCAAGCATGCCAATTTAAAAAATTTCGGGGTGCTAATTAACACTAACCAAGATCTTAAACTAGATGATTAGAGTTTAACTATGATATAACAAAAACTAATATAAGAGAAAGGTGGCTACAACCTTTGTAGACCATTTCCTTCTCTTCTAAAGCTCCAGGTTGTAGTCCCTACGACTCCACTAGACTCCACTTGAAGGTTGGACGAACTTGCTTCAATGACCTTCGTGCCGAAGATGATCCATCCGAAGTCCGCTAATCCAAGCTACCTCTTCACTAAACTCTTTAATGAAGAAACACACTACACCAAAGCGCTAATTTAGTGTAGGATGGTGAAGTAGGGGTTTTGTTTGCTCACTAGGGTTCTCACAAGCTCAAGGTTTCACTACTCATGTGAGGGATTGAGCTTGGAGGAGGTGAGGAGGAAGATAAAGAGAGCTAGATAGAAGAACTCATCACATGAGCTCATGAAAAAATGGCTACGGTTAAAATGAACCATGTAAAGAATGGCTTAATACCCCTCATTATTGAAGCAGCCAATATCTATCAATATAGAATTGTAACCATACTTCAATAGTGTAGGATGATGAATAAAAAATTCATCTAGCCATGCTTTACACCATTCCACAAAAGTCTCCTCATTTTTCCACCTCTTTTTGTGTATTCTAAAAATAGAAAATCCATGGCATGCTTCATATATATATATACAACGAAAAATAATTTGTGAGCTAATAATATTAGTTAATATAAAATTATATCAAATATAAATATAATCATATTATTAAATCAACGCTTGATTTAATAATCCGGTTATATCACATATAACCGACTAATATCATTTATCTGTATATCACATTATCAAATCAACACTTGATTCAATAATCCGGTTATATCACATATAACCTAACTGATATCAAATAACCGCCAGATTAGAATACGGTATCACATACTCGTATTTAATCAAGCTCCCACACATATCAGCATATGTGCCCTATTTCGTTTCGCTTCAACCAGGAAACTTCTATGTAGGACTCTAAAGACTCGTTAATACGCCAGCAGTAGGTGATGATCACATCAGTCATCCACAAGCCGTCAGCGGTACTAGCTGGACGTAACGGCTACCCAGGTATTGAGCGAATAGAAGATCAACAAGCAAGATTGTCCGAACTCCCATGAAGCCTATAGGTAACACTTACCGTACAGTCCGGTCTCTTCGTCTGATATGTCGCATATCGAGTCTAGGGGTGGAATTGTCAAACCCCAATAACTTGATAAGTCATTCCGATGTGTGGCCTATAACAATACGAGAAACTACTGATAAGACTTACCGATAAATCTCATCAACAGCCCTGGCTTGGGACTTCCTGTTGTAGCCAATCGAGCATAGCGCAACTGTAGGGTGTTTTTCGTCACCCCATTGAGATGGGAATACGCGCGTGCTTGTCAGGCGCATTACAGATTCCCCCAGCCTAGGGCAGGCAGGGGTTTATTGATTGTGGGGATCCGAATCTCCGACAGCCGCGGACTAAGCTGCCGTTAATTACCCCTCGGCTTTTGGAGCGAGAAAACCTCCAATTGACAGGTTAAACAGGTCATGCGAACTAAATGTGCAGTGTTGTGTTTTGAAGGGGTTTTGGATATATCGGGGGGCCCGCAGAGTTTTTACGAGGGTCCCGCTGCCCGGATAGCGGGCTGGGGGTCAAGGGGGCTAGCAGCCCCCCTGCGGGGTTCGGGGTAGCGCCCCGTTAGAAATTTTTTCTAACAGGGGAGGTATTTTTAGTATTGAGTGTGTGTAAAATGGAGGGAAAATGGCGTCCAAAGGACGTGTGAGCGCCAGCGCTTGGGCGCATGCGTTAGCGCTAAGCGCTTGGGCGCTGGCGCCGGTGCGCCGGCGCTTTGGGCGCCTCACATGCCCGGCATGTGGGCACTCGAGCGCTAGCGCTATGGGCGCTCGGGCGCTAGAACTTTGGGCACTAGCGCCTCACGTGCCCGGCACGTGCTCGACACGTGGGCGCTCGAGCGCTAGCGCCTCACGTGCCCGGCACGTGGGCGCTCGAGTGCTAGTGCCTCACGTGCCCGGCACGTCGGTGCTCGGGCGCTAGCGCTCTGGACGCTAGCGCCTCACGTGCCCGGCGCTCGGGCACTAGCGCCTCACATGCTCGGCACGTGGGCGCTCAAGGGCTAGCGCTTTGGGCACTCGGGTGTTAGTGCTTTGGGCGCTAGCGAAAGGAGGGGATTTTACCCCAGAAATAGGAGTTAATGTCACGACCCGAAATTGGCACGTGACGGCCCTAATACTATGCAACGTCTACAGGCGTAACGCAGTAAAAGAAAGCCAAAACCCAGCGCCTCACGTGCTCGGCACGTGGGCGCTCAAGGGCTAGCGCTTTGGGCACTCGGGTGCTAGCGTTTTGGGCGCTAGCGAAAGGAGGGGATTTTACCCCAGAAATAGGAGTTAATGTCACGACCCGAAATTGGCACGTGACGGCCCTAATACTACGCAACGTCTATAGGCGTAACGCAGTAAAAGAAAGCCAAAACCCAGAAATCTAAACCATTAAAATACCAGAAAAGATAAGAAACATTGTTTAAAAGTCTTTAAAATCACAACCCAAATTCTTTAAAAGTCCAACTTTATTTCCTTTAAATTTCGGCAGCACCTCCTTTATAAAAACCAACCCCAAAAATGGGTACAAAATAAATATAAAGTAAAGCATCCCCAACGGGAGCAAATCCACGCCCAAAGGCGGAAAACAACCACCACAACAAATATACGACGCCGTAGCGAAGAAATAAAAGACGATATAAAGGAAACTGTATAAAAGACAACAAGTCACAACATAATATACAACATCGTCCTCACCAAGTCTCTAAATCAATATGAAAATAATAGATGGAGAGTACAGGGATACAACGAATATACAATACAACAAATAACCACAAACCCACCTAAGCAAACTGCACACTGTGAGCTGATGCGGTATCCGTAGCAAAAGATGATAAGATGTGTGATAATAGCCTGCCTCTGACTATCCTGAGGAACACCTACAAACACTGTGGCACAACGGGGGTGAGTTGCCAACTCGTGAATAGTAAATAACATATGCAGGTAATCGCGAGTATACACGTGCAGCGTGAATCTAACATGTGCAATTAATAGAAATAAAAAGTCATATGAATGCAATAATCATGAAAGGTACACTAGCAGGTACAACTAATACATGAAGCAATGCATATAAATAAAGGTATGTAAATGCAACAGTCATGAAAGGTACTCTAACAGGTACTACTAATACATGAAGCAGTGCATAAACAATAAATGTGAAGTATGGAATGAAATATGTCATTTCCACGGAATCCTGACATCGTGGTAGGATCACAATCCATCAAGACAAATCCAAATCCCAATTCCTCAAATCAGCACCCAAATTGGCTCTCATATCATATAAGTCTCACAAATCCTGAATGTACAATATCGAATAAATCTCATATATCCTGAATGTACAAATCAGCAATCTCATAAATATCCTGTATCCAATATCAAATGAATCACCTATATCCCAAATCAAATTATCAAGTAAAAATCTAACATCCTAAATATATTTGCATGAATAAATATGATTATGTATATAATTTAGTGTCAATACACATATATTAGCGTCCCATTCCACTAATATTGGTGTAAGGGCATATATAACAGCGGCCTAAACCCCTGTTATATATACAAAGGAGTAAAAAAGAAATATCATGAAACCAATGTGTCAAGCATCGACACAGAAATGCTGGTCTATCAGGTTCTGTCACCACGACTGGCCCCCTGATAGGTACGTATCACACGCTATCCGAAAAGCACGAGTGCCTAGCTCTGACCCTCATCTTTCCACGTATCTATACGTACATGACTCCCAACGGTATCCCCATGATTACCGCCGAGTCATTGGTAATGTCACCGGAAAGTATGGTTCCCCCACTAACTCATCTCCTCACTGAGATTCTTGCCTCGGGGTACCTCCGGCCCCACCATGTACCCACACACGGACCCCTCCATTCCTCGCGTGGAGTGTATATATATATCCGAACCGATAAATCTCATGGTGGCTGCTGAAATATCATATCAAGGGAAACCGTGTTTTTCAAATAATGCATAATTTCATGAACTCCCACGGTCCCCAAATCCAGAAAACATCATGAAAAATCCATATCTCAATGCGAAAATCCATGAATATAATATATGCAACATAAAAGGAAATGTAAGCATATAAAGGAAAAGCCGCTAATTAACTGCAACAAGTTAATATAAATATCATGCGGTTCCTAATTTTCTCCAATTCTAAAATAACATTAGGTAAAGGTAAACATGTAGTTATAACCAGATGTATGTGAAAACATAAAGGAATAGCAAGATATATGTAACTACCTATAAGTAATAATATAGTATACCCCCTGGGTATAAGTGAAATAGGTGTGCAAGGTATACATGTAGCTATGTCATAAAGTGTGCATGTACCTATCACTAATGGTACAATACTCTATAGGTATACAGGTAACTAGCATGTAAGTATGTCAGAGCATTTGTGTAAGCATGTAGGTATACAGGTATGCTATAAGTCAATGTGTAAAGAAATATGAATCAAGTCTCAATGTCCCTAACCAAGCAATATCGCATCTATAAGTGGGTTGTGCGTGACATGGCAATTATTGACGGTGTGTGTAGCATACAATCAGTGCTCGTGCAACATGAATCGTCAATAATATGTGCAGTGTCCTAAGGATACTAGTCCAAGCACAACAATATCTAAGTAATAGGGTAAATGCGCAATTCTAAATATGACATAAAATATGCGACAGAAATAACATCTCTAACCCAGACGCATAACGCCATGCGGGCGATTCTCCTGTAGATGTTAAATCTACTCACCAACGCTCCTGGCTAAGTGAAGCCTACCACCTGTTTTCCCTTGTCGTAGCATCCGAAATCCTCGCTTGCGAACCTAAAATTTCACAAACACATCACATAAGCAAATATCCTATATCGACGAAAAGATATCGAAACGCAAGAATAACGCCCGGAAAATTACACTGCGCGCTTAGCGCATCTATCGCGCACGACATCGGCCAAAAACCCTAATCGGGGTCGCTAAACTACAAAACACTAAGTCTAGACCCCGATCGTCCCGATCGCGCAACACAACACAAAAATTACGAGGAATGCAATAGATATAATCTCGCAACGACCAAACGAACCCACGTTGGAAAAACCCCGAAATCCAGTAAGCAACCTATCGCAACATTTCGTATTAGTTTCAAGCTAACGCATATCTAGCGATTACAAACACCCTATAATAGCTTAACTAAGCTATCTAAACCATTCTATATTTTTAACACTTGCTAAATAAATTTTAGCAAAAACCTAGTAAGCAAAATTGCATAATTAAACAAAGTGTTCATTAGCAAAAATTAACATTTTCTACTAGGTTAATCTTCTCCAAAACACAAATTAACACTTCAAATGAACACTAAACACTTAACAAAATTTAACCCTAACATGAATTTCTTAAACCAAATATAAATGAATTAATCATAATTTAAAAACTAAACTAAACACATAATTAGCTAACTAAATTAGCTAGAATAAGATTAAAGCAAATATAAAAGGATTAAGGTAAGAATTATACCTCCCCAAGAACACCAAAATGAATTTAATCTCACATCATAGCATCAAAAAAACCATGCTTTGTTGAATATCCAAGAAGAATTAGGGAAGGAAATGAAGGAAAATGATTATATTTGAATTTTTGTGATTTTATTTGGATTTTTCATGATTTATTTGATGCAAAATGAGTTGAAAAAGAGTGGGAATAATGGAGGGCAGCAAGAGGAAGGGAAGGGCCGGCCAAAGGGGTGAGGAGGGTATTTTGTGAATTTTTGTGAAGAAATTGCTAGGAAAAAGAGTAATAAATGCTTAATAAATGCACTTTGCCACCTTTACCAATTTTCTTTTCTTTTTAAAATAAAACCTTTTGCACTCCAAAAAATATCTAGATATTTAAAAAGAAGTTTCCAAAATATTCTAGTGACAAAAAATAAATTTATTCTTAAGAAAAGAAATTTCCCAATTTACGTGCACCAAATACCGCTTAAAATAATATTTTATTTGGGAAAAATTCTATCTGAACCAAAACCTCCCAAATACCCCTAAAGTTCGCGCACAAGCTTTATTTTAGCTAAAAAAAGTGCCGGCAGGCTTATACGGACGTTTGATCGAAATCGGGTTAAAACGGGAAAAACCGAAAATTTTGCCCTAAAACGGGAAAATTCACAATACGATTTCTAAAATGTTGCAGTTAAACTCCAAAACGAGGATTTTGAGTGGAGTTAAACTCCAAAAGATTTAGATTTGGAGTCAAACTTCTAAGGATCTGGATTGGGAGTTAAACTCCTTTGAGGATTTGGTTCTTAGAGTTGAACTCCCTAAAAATCTTCAGAGGTTCTTCTCTCTTGGGTCTTGGATCTTCTCTTGACTGGGATTTTGTCCAAAGTTGGATTTTTGGAGATGGGTCTCCTTCTTCCTCCTCTTGATCGGCTAGATCTTAGAGAAAAGAGGGTGAGACTTAAAAGTCTTCACCTTTTTGAGATCTAATGGAAGATCTGAGCTCCCCTTTGTGGGTTTTGTGGTGAAAAACTATTTAGTTTTTGAAATAGAAGAGTAAAACTCTTGATTTAATTCAAAGGAAAGGAGAAAGTTTGGAACCTTGAGGAAAGAGAAGAAGGAGGCACAAACCCTAGAATTTTAGAGAAATGAAAAGTATATTAGATATTTTCATCAGGTTGCCTTATATAGGATTACACATTTACATATAGCCCCTTGGGCTTTACAAAATGGCATTTTGCCCATCCCGTGGCTCATGTGTCATTTCTTTTTGCACATAAGCCATGGGATTTTATAAAAATTTGGCTTTATGCCCATTCATGCATAAAAGATTACATTAAAATTATTAATTACATTATTTTTATGTTGGCATAGGGAGGCTGGCCGCGGGCTCGACTTGGGCATGGGCCCGCTTGACCTGGGCTTGGGCCCACCTGGCTTGGGGTTGACCTTGACTTTGACTTGGTCAACCGGGGTGCAAATTTTGACCCCAACAAAGTGCCCCCCCATCAATAAATGCACACCGTGCATATGAGTTGTGTTCATGAAATTGATGGATCTTGAAGTTAGACTTCGAGGTGGAACATCATTCCAGAGGCGGAGCATCATCCCAGGAGCATAATTCCGGGGATCGAAGCATAATTCCGAGGATCGGAGCATCATTCCGAAGAGCCGGAGCATGATTCCATGGATCGGAGCATAATTCCGAAGAGCGGGGCATGATTCTAGGGATCAGAGCATAATTCCGAAGAGCATAACTTTGGTGATCGGAGCATAATTCCGAGGATCGGAGCATCATTCCGAAGAGCGGAGCATGATTCCAGGGATCAGAGAATAATTCCGATGAGCGGAGCATGATTCCAAAGGGTCAGAGCATAATTCTGACGAGCGGAGCATGATTCCAAAGGGGTCGGGGCATAATTCCGACGGGCGGCAGACATTCTGACCGAAGCATAATTTCGATGCAGAGGTTGATTCCCAGGCAAAGCATAATTCCAACAGGGAAGGCAGATACTCCGAGGCGAAACATGATTTGGACACGGGATACATTCTGAGACGAAGCATGATTTCGACGTAGAACTTGTTAGTCGACTTGATTTCGAGGCGGACCTTAATTCCGACAGGAAGGTCGTTGGTTGATTCCGAGCCAAAGCATAATTCCGACAGGGAAGGCAGATACACCAAGACGAAGCTTGATTTCGGCGTGGGGTACACTCTGAGACGAAGTATGATTCCGGTGCAGAGCTTGTTGGTCGACTTGATTCCAAGGCGGAGCATAATTCCGGCAGGGAAAGTAGATATCCCGAGGCGAAGCATGATTTCGACACGGGGAAAATTCTGGGACGGAGCATGATGTTGCCGCAAAGGTTGTTGGTTTGATTTGATTTGGGTTGACATCAGCATCACTACACTGGAATATGGTACCAGGAGCGAATCATCATCTGTCATGAGAGGATTTGGGGATTTGATTTTATTTTGGGCGGCATCTGTATTGCTGCACTGGAATAATGCCAGGAGCAACTCATCATTTTCCCCCGGAGGATTTGGGAATTGGTTTTTGTTTGGCATCAGTATCGCTACACAGGAATATGGTATCAGGAGCGAATCATCATTTTCCATTGCCCGTTGGGGAGCGATGGCTTAGGAGACAGGTTTAGGTCTCTATCACCTAAGACTTTTCAATTTTATGAGCCGTAAGGGTCCCATAAAAGCATTTTCTCCTTACGAGTCGTAAGGATCCCGTAGGTGTATTTTCTCCTTAGGAGTCGTGGGGACTCCTAAGTGTGTTGCTCCTTTGTGAGTCGTAAGGATCTCACGCGGGAATTTTCTCCTCACAAAGTCGAGAGGACTTTGCGAGTGCATTTCATCTCTTTTTCACGAGTTTGCGCCCTTTCGGGTTTTCACAAACTCGCCGACAGTCCTGCTGTTTTTACTCACGGAGCCCTTTCGGGTTTTCATCCGTGCCCATTTTGCTTGTGGACATATCCTTTTATTTTTTAATCTTCACCGCCGGTGGGGCTTTAAATGTGGTCTCGCCGGTAGGACTTGGGAGAGATTGGGATCGTTTTACGCCCATGGATTGTATACGGTTTTGCAGGATGTATCATCCAGACCGTAGGGCCGGAAAAATTTCGGGAATTTGTTGGCATCTGCATCGCTGCACTGGAATATGGTACCAGGACCGACTCATCATTTGCCATTGGGGTATGGGATTTGGAATTTGGTTGGCGTCTGCATCGCTGCACTGGAATATGGTACCATGAGCGACTCATCATTCGCCACTTGGGATTTGAGTTTGGAATTTGGTTGGCGTCTACATCGCTGTACTGGAATATGGTACCAGGAGCGACTCATCATTCGCTATTGGGATTTGGAATTTGGTTGGCGTCTGCATCGCTGCACTAGAATATGGTACCATGAGCGACTCATCATTCGCCGTTGGGACATTCAGAGTTTGGTTAGCGTCTGTATCGCTGCACTGGAATATGGTACCAGGAGCGACTCATCATTCGCCGTTGGGACGTTCGGAGTTTGGTTGGCGTCTGCATCGCTGCACTGGAATATGGTACCAGGAGCGACTCATCATTCGCCATTTTTTTTACCGCGATTGCTCTATCATTTCGGCTTTTCTTATCGCGAAGGTCGCGATTGTCCTATCATTTCGTCTATTTATTCGCGGTTGCCCCATCATTTCGGCTTTATTTTCATCTTTATTTTTACTCGCTAATTTTTATTGCGAGTTGCCCCATCATTTCGACTTTATATATATATATATATATATATATATATATATATATATATATATATATATATATATATATATATATATTAATATTTTTTATTTTATTTACACATTTTTACATCCCCAGTTTAATGACTTAGAGATCGATTATTCCCAGTTTAATGATGTGGTGGTCGATTATTTTCAGAGAAAGGCAGACATCTGAGAGAATCAGTTTCACGAAGAACTTCGGTCTCCGTTTATATGAAATTGGCGGTCGCGGCTTGACTGTTTGTTAACACGCCTCTGGACAGCTCTATCTCTCCTGCCTTGTATTGCTTTTCGACCCAATCTTTGAAGACAAATCAGTCCTCAATGGCATGAACTATCACTCTGTGATAGGGACAGTATTTGGGGTCGTCGGTCATATTCGTTTCCTGCGGTCTTTTTGACTCTGGCAGTTGTAGACCGTTCCTCAGGGCATCTTTGAATATTGTACGGATTTTGTCCTTTCTGAAGGAATAGACCTTATCCAGCTTTTCTTTCAGTGGAGATTCTCCTCCCTCTCCGAACACTGGCTTCCGAGGCTGGTTGGCATTAGGCCCACTCATCCTTAACTTATTTCGGTTATCCGAAATGTTGAAAGATTCAGAATCATCGGAGTTTCCGCCTTTGTGATTTTCGTCTTTTCGGTTTCTCCATGACCTATTGTTATTTTGGGAATCCGAGGAGGACTCCTGCTTTGAGCGCTCCAGCATCTGAACTTTCCTGGTCAGCTTTTGGAATGTTTTGAGACCCCCGGTGCATAGAAACGGGGCCATCCAATTGTTGAGATTTCCGACAAGGAGACTGACAGATTGGTCCTGCTCTATCGACGGTTCATATTTGACGGAGAGATTGCGCCATCGGGTTATAAAATCCGTGTCGCTTTCGTTGTTCTTTGGCTTGGTCCTTACGAGGTCGGCGATGGTGATCTTATCGCTGGCACTCATGAACCTTTGTCAAAACAAAGATTCCATTTGGACGAAAGTAGTAACGGAGCCATCCGGTATGCTCGTGTACTAGTCTAAAGCGACATCGGTCAGGCTATTAATGAACTGGCGGAGAAGAAACGCATCATTGCCCCCAGTATTTCTGCATGAGGCTTTGAAGTGGGCCATGTGCTGATTCACATTTCCCGTCCCATCAAATCTTCAGAATTTAGGGATGACATAACCGCTGGAAAATTCTACCAGATCATACTGAGCAGGATATGGTCTCCCGCTACTACTAACATCTTTTTGCGCTTCGGCTTCAGCTACCAATATTTTGATTTTGTTGGCAACCAAATCCATGATTTGATCTTGAGTTAGCGGGCTACTGTCATCGGTAGCCAAGACATGTCCCGAGATAAGATGCGACTTATTTTCATGTGGTCCGCCCACTTTTGGATTTAAGGGAATAGGCGTCGGCTGTCTCGGGACACCGTTTCTCGGTTCATGAGCAGAGCCATGTGCCTGATTGGGCGGCTGAGAAGCAAGTTGGGCCGTGAGCTGTAAGAAGACGTTTGTCAAGTCGTCAATTTTTTAGTAGAGCTTGGCCATCTCCTTGTCTTTCCTTCTGAGCTGTTTTCGAAGCTCTTGGAGAAGTTGCTGCTCTGCGTTCTTAGGACGGAAGATTGGCTCATCTTCGCTTTCCGAGCCCGGCTCCTCATGAACCGATAGCTCTCTCTTCTTATCAGCCTCACTGGAAGGGTCTTCATTACCTTCCAGAGGAGGCTGGTCTTGGAATGTGGCAGCCATATTCACACCAGATTGGATTCGAGATGCGGTGGCCCCATCCTTGCTTTTGCTGCGAAGGTTGTCGCCGGGACGCGTGCCCACCATATAGACGGTGTGGATAACACATTCAGCCATTCTTTCACCACTGACAGCTGGTTTCGCGGAGCGGTCCAGGCTTCGGAAATTCATAAATTTTAACATGGCCAGATCCTTAGCCCTTTTGTTGGCTATGTATCTGAGCCGCTTATGCCTCAACTTCTCTGCCTTGAGCGCTTGGCAGGCTTCGGCTCTTCGGGAAGCCGCCATAGGCTGAGGGATGGGGAGGCTTGAGAAGACATCCACCTGCGTGTCCGTCGAAGGTATCGCCTGGGCTTGCCCACGACGTCTGGCAACTTCTTTTGTTCTGACGGCTTTTCCCCCAGCTGGGACCATGGAGAGTCGTTTGACCACCGACTCGCGTTTAGGTTGGGGCACCCTCGAGATCACCACATTTGGCATTTTGCCTTTCGAGGCCGGTTTGTCGGTTACCGGAGCTTGAAGAGCAGGGACGGCGTTAACCGGTACGAACAGAATAGAGCTAAATGGTAGCGGTGGCTTCTCCCACTGTCGCCCGAGACTAGCCGGAAAGACCGTCCTGGTGTCCATCTTCATCGTGTATGAGATGGGAGCCGTGTTGAGAGCTGAGCTGGTCCTTGGAGACATGGTTGAGGCTTGATCACTTGAAGTCCTGCATGAAAGAGCATTATTTTAGTATAAATATCGATATGTATATTGATTGAGTTCGCATGAATGCTTAACCCGAAATATGGGAGGAGAGATTCGTCCCACCGGGCGTGCCAGAATCTGTATGGTGTTTTTCGTCACCCCATTGAGATAGGAATACGCGTGCACTTGTCAGGCGCATTACAGATTCCCCCTGCCAAGGGGCAGGCGGGGGTTTATTGATTGTGGGGATCCGAATCTCCGGCAGTCGCGGACTAAGCTGCCGTTAATTACCCCTCGGCTTTTGGATCGAGAGAACCTCCGATTAACGGGTTAAACAGGTCATGCGAACTCAATGTGCAATGTTGTGTTTTGAATGGGTTTTGGATATATCGGGGGCCCCGCGGAATTTTTACGGGGGTCCCGCTACCCGGATAGTGGGCGGGGGATCAAGGGGGCTAGCAGCCCCCTTGCGGGGTTCAGGGCAGCGCCCCATTAGAAATTTTTTCTAACGGGAGAGGTATTTTTAGTGTGGGGTATGTGTAAAATGGGGGGGAAATGGCGTCCAAAGGACGCGTAAGCGCCAGCGCTTGGGCGCTTGGGTTAGCGCTAGCGCTTTGGGCGATGGCGCCTCACGTGCCCGGCACGTGGACGCTCGGGCGCTAGCGCTATGGGCGCTAGCGCTATGGGCGCTAGCGCCTCACGTGCCCGACACGTAGGCGCCCGGGCGCTAGCTCTTTGGGCGCTAGCACTTCGGGCGCTAGCGCCTCACGTGCCCGGCACGTGAGCGCTTGGGCGCTAGCACCTCACATGTCCGGCACGTGGGCGCTCGGGTGCTAGCGCCTCACGTGCCCGGCACGTGAGCGCTCGGGCGCTAGCACCTCACATGTCCGGCACGTGGGCACTCGGGTGCTAGCGCCTCACGTGCCCGGCACGTGAGCGCTCGGGCGCTAGCACCTCACATGTCCGGCACGTGGGCGCTCGGGTGCTAGCGCCTCACGTGCTCGGGACGCTCGGGCACTAGCGCTTTGGGCACTCGGGCACTAGCACTTTAGGCGCTAGCGAAAGGAGGGGATTTTACCCCAGAAATAGGAGTTAAACTCCAAAACGAGGATTTTAAGAGGAGTTAAACTCCAAAAGATTTAGATTTGGAGTCAAACTCCTAAGGATCTTGATTAGGAGTTAAACTCCTTTGAGGATTTGGGTCTTGAAGTTGAACTCCCCAAAAATCTTCAGAGGTTCTTTTCTCTTGAGTCTTAGATCTTCTCTTGACTGGGATTTTGTCGAATGTTGGATTTTTGGAGATGGATCTCCTTCTTCCTCCTCGTGATCGGCTGGATCTTGGAGAAAAGGGGGTGAGACTTAAAAGTCTCCCCCTTTTTGAGATCTAATGGAAGATCTGAGCTCCCCTTTGTGGGTTTTGTGGTGAAAAACTATTTAGTTTTTGAAAAGGAAGAGTAAAACTCTTAATTTAATTCAAAGGAAAGGAGAAAGTTTGGAACCTTGAGGAAGGAGAAGGAGGCACAAACCCTAGAATTTTAGAGAAATGAAAAGTGTATTAGATATTTTCATCATGTTGCCTTATATAGGCTTACACATTTACATATAGCCCCTTGGGCTTTACAAAATGACATTTTTCCCATCCCGTGGCTCATGTGCCATTTCTTTTTGCACATAAGCATGCGCTTTTACAAAAATTTGGCTTTATGCCTATTCATGAATAAAAAATTACATTAAAATTATTTATTACATTATTTTTATGTTGGCATGGGGAGGCTGGCCGCGAGCTCAACTTGGGCATGGGCCCGCTTGACCTGGGCTTGGGCCCACTTGGCTTGGGGTGACCTTGACTTTGACTTGGTCAACCGGGGTGCAAATTTTGACCCCAACAGCAACATCAACTCTCTATACCGGAAGAGACGAAACCCCTCCTATCGCTCATTGCCTCCATATGACTCTAGAATATACCCAAAATCCACTTGTCTGCACGACTCTTTTGAGCCGTGGTAGGGAGGAAATCAAAGCACAGTGGGAACCACACAAGACTCTATGACGATATTGGATCTACAGACTAACCTGTACCAGTGTCACCAGAGAACTGCTATCTGACGATAAGTATAGTACCATCTAGGAGTTCTCGGCGAGTCCTGTTCGGTGTACTCATTCTCTAATGAGCACCTATGTAAAATCTTTGATGTCAAACACCAAGGGATACGAGATCAACCATCGCCCCATACGGGGTCAAGAACACACACTAGTCTACTATGGAATATCGATGCCCTGTCTCGATATTCTCTCGACTGGGAACAATTGAAGGATGTGCATATGGACTACCCAGGTCCTAGTAGTATGATCTGCATCATAGTCCTGATAGTCAAGCCAACATTCTAAGGGCTTTATCAACATGTATATGACAGTATAATAATACCAGTGAACATGTTAAGATAAAGGCAACCTTGTAGGGTGTTTTTCGTCACCCCATTGAGATGAGAATACGCGCGCGCTTGTCTGGCGTATACTACAGATTCCCCCTGCCTAGGGTAGGCCGGGGTTTAATGATTGTGGGGATCCGAATCTCCGGCAGCCGCGGACTAAGCTGCCGTTAATTACCCATCGCCTTAGAAGCGAGGGAACCTCCGATTGACGGGTTAAACTGGTCATGCGAACTCAATGTGCAGTGTACGTGTGTTGTGTTTTGAAAGGGGGGGTTTGGATATATCGGGAGCCACGCAGAGTTTTTACGGGGGTCCCGCTACCCGGATAGCGGGCTGGGGGTCAAGGGGGCTAGCAGCCCCCTTGCGGGGTGCGCGGCAGCGTAGTGGAGTATGTGTGTGTGTAAATATGTATACATATGTATATGTATATGTATGTACATAAGAATAGGGGGAAAAGGCATCCAAGGGATGCGTGGGGCAGCACCTTGGGCGATGTGCGCCTAGGTGCTGTACGCTCAGGCGCTAGAGTGCCACGTGTCGGCACGTGGGCGCTCTGCGCTTGAGCGCTGGGCGCTTGAGCGCAAGTGCGCCACGTGTCGGCACGGGGGTGATTTGCGCTCGAGCGCTTGCGCTTGAGCGCAGGCGCGCCACGTGTCGATACGGGGGCGACTTGCGCTCGAACGCTTGTGCGCCACGTGTCGGCACCGGGGCGACTTGCACTCGAGCGCTTGCGCTTGAGCGCAAGCGCGCCACGTGTCGGCATGGGCGCTTTGCGCTCGAGCGCTGAGCGCTTGAGCGCAAGCGCGCCATGTGTCGGCACGCGGGCGCTCTGCGCTTGAGTGCCGGCGAGAAAAAGAGGCTTTTAGCCTGAAAAAGATTTCTCAAATGAGAAATCAGAGAGGAGTTGGACTCCTGAGAGTGTTTTTAGGGTTAATGGAAGGGTTTCTTCTTCTTCCTCCTGTTGTTTGGCCGGATCTTGAAGATCAAGAAATGTGAGATCTCAAAATCTCTCCTTTTTGAGATCTGATGGGAGATCTGAGTTCCCCTTTATGGGTTTTGTGGTGGAAAACTACTTAGTTTTGGAAAAGAAAGAGTAAAACTCTTGATTTAATTCAAGAGAAATGAGAAGGTTTAGGACCTTGGAGAAGGAGCAGGAGGCACAAAGAACCCTAGTTTTTGGGGGAATGAAAAGTTGTCTTTTTTTTATTCATCATCATTTTGCCTTATATAGGCTTACATATTTACATATAGCCCCTTGGGCTTTACAAAAATGGCATTTTAGCCATCCCATGGCTCATATGCCATTTCATTTTTGCACATAAGCCGTGGGCTTACAAAATATTGGCTTTATGCCGATTTTGTTTACATTCATGCATAAACAATTACATAAAAATTTATTATTACATGATTTTGTTGTTGGCACGGGGAGACTGGCCGCGGGCTCGACTTGGGCATGAGCCCGCTTAACCTGGGCTTGGGCCCACCTAGCTTGAGGGTTGACCTTGACTTTGACTCGGTCAACCGGGGTGCAAATTTTGACTTCAACAAAGTGCCCCCCATCAATAAATGCACACCACATATGTGGGTCGTGTGCATGAAATTGATGGATCTTCTTTCATGTGGAGGCGACTTGCTTTGGTTCCCACTTTTTAGGCTGCACTGCCCTTCTTACGACATGGATGGTCGACGCTTGACGCGTCTCCGAGACGGAGTGTCCGTGGTAGACGTTTCCCTGGCCCAGAGCGATCTGGTTCCTTGTTTTTAGGAAGCCTGCACTGCCCTTTTTGCGACATGGACGGTCGACGCTCTGTCCCGGAGCGATTTGGTTCCTTCTTTATAGGAAGCCTGCACTGCCCTTTTTGCGACATGGACGGTCGACGCTCTGATACGGAGCGATTTGGTAGACGTGTCCCCGGCACGGAGTGTCGCTGGTCGATGTTTCCCTGAGGTGGAGTGTCGGTTGTAGGACGTTTCCCCGAGACGGAGTGTCTGTTGTAAGATGTTTCCCCTAGACGGAGTGCCTGTGGTAGGACGTTTCCCCGAGACGGAGTGCCTGTGGTAGGACGTTTCCCCGAGACGGAGTGCCTGTTGTAGGACGTATCCCTGAGACGGAGTGCCTGTGGTAGGACGTATCCCCGAGACGGAGTGCCTGCTGTAGGACGTTTCCCCGAGACGGAGTGCCTGTTGTAGGACGTATCCCCGAGACGGAGTGCCTGTGGTAGGACGTTTCCCCGAGACGGAGTGCCTGTGGTAGGACATTTCCCCGAGACGGAGTGCCTGTTGTAGGACGTATCCCCGAGACGGAGTGCCTGTGGTAGGACGTTTCCCCGAGACGGAGTGCCCGCTGTAGGACGTTTCCCCGAGAAGGAGTGCCTGTGGTAGGACGTTTCCCCGAGACGGAGTGCCTGTTGTAGGACGTATCCCCGAGACGGAGTGCCTGTGGTAGGACGTTTCCCCGAGACGGAGTGCCTGTGGTAGGACGTTTCCCCGAGACGGAGTGCCTGTGGTAGGACGTTTCCCCGAGACGGAGTGCCTATGGTAGGACGTATCCCCGAGACGGAGTGCCTGTTGTAGGACGTATCCCCGAGACGGAGTGCCTGTGGTAGGACGTTTCCCCGAGATGGAGTGCCTGTGGTAGGACGTTTCCCCGAGACGGAGTGCCTGCTGTAGGACGTATCCCCGAGACGGAGTGCCTGTGGTAGGACGTATCCCCGAGACGGAGTGCCTGCTGTAGGACGTTTCCCCGAGACGGAGTGCCTGTTGTAGGACGTATCCCCGAGACGGAGTGCCTGTGGTAGGACATTTCCCCGAGACGGAGTGCCTGTGGTAGGACGTTTCCCCGAGACGGAGTGCCTGTTGTAGGACGTATCCCCGAGACGGAGTGCCTATGGTAGGACGTTTCCCCGAGACGGAGTGCCTGTGGTAGGACGTTTCCCCGACACGGAGTGCCTGTGGTAGGACGTTTCCCCGAGACGGAGTGCCTGTTGATTTGACGCAGAGGTCGATGTTGGAATTGGTTGGTTTGATTTGTTTGATTTGAGTTGATATCAGCATCGCTATACTGGAATATGGTACCAGGAGCGAATCATCATCTGTCTTTGAGAGGATTTGGGAATCGGTTTTTTGTCGGCATCTGCATTGCTGCACTGGAATAATGCGAGGAGCAACTCATCATGTGCCCCGGGAGGATTTGGATTTGTTTTTTTTTTATTGGCATCTGCATTGCTGCACTGGAATAATGCCATGAGCAACTCATCATTTGCCCCGGAAGGATTTGGATTTGTTTTTTTGTTTGGCATCTGCATTGCTGCACTGGAATAATGCCAGGAGCAACCCATCATTTGCCCCGGGAGGATTTGGGAATTGTTTACGCCCGTGGATTGTATTCGGTTTTGCAGGATGTATGATCCAGACCGTAGGGCCAAAAGCATTTTGGGTCTTTGTTGGCGTCTGCATCGCTGCACTGGAATATGGTACCAGGAGTGACTCATCATTCGCCGTTGGGGTATGGGATTTGGAATTTGGTTGGCGTCTGCATCGCTACACTGGAATATGGTACCAGGAGCGACTCATCATTCACCAATTTGGGGTTGGGGAGCGATGGCTTAAGAGACAGGTTTAGATCCCTGTCACCTAAGACTTTTCAATTTTATGGGCCGTGAGGGTCCCATAAAAGCATTTTCTCCCTGCGAGTCGTAAGGATCCCGCAGGTGTATTTTCTCCTTAGGAGTCGTGAGGATTCTGTTCAGTTGATAAAACTGCACATTTGTATTACATTTTTCCTACCATTTTCATATTAAAAAATGACTTTATTATAATATATTATACATATGAGGGTTTATGTGTAAAAACATTATTTTCCATGTGTTAATATATTTTAATTATCATTTGGTAGGAAAATGTATGCAAATATTATTGACCTAATCCTAGTAGAACAAAGTCTACTAAAATCTTATTTGAGTTGTTGTGCAGAATTTTCCAAGTTGTTATGCAGAATATATCAAAGAAATCAAGATGTTGAAGAAATCTTGCCAAATTAAGAAGCAAAACTTGGAGACCAAGTCTGGAAGCAACCGAGAGAAGATTTCTGAATTATGAAGGTGCCTAGGATTGCCACATGTCACAAGATGCAAGCACAAGAATTTTGATCAAGAGATCTCACCCGTTGGCCGCGGATCCGCGGCCTTAGCCCCTATTTGCCGCGGATCCGCCGCAATATTGTGGGGTTAGAGTGCAATATTTTTTGGGATGAATCAAATCTATATTTTACCAAGTTTTCAACAATAAGATTATAGCTTTGCACTATAAAAGGGCACCGAGAGCCTCTTAGAAAAGTCATCAAGCCGAAGAGATCACGAAGCTCCCGACGCTCACGCATCCAGGCTGATCATCGACTGTTCGATTACCTCCTTAGGAAAGATCGAGAAGTAACTAGTTGTAATCATTTTCTATGGATTAAAAGTGTAGTTTGAAGAAGTCGATTAATAAAGGTAGTTATTTTATTTAATTATTTTTTTACATTATGTTTTCCCTCTCTTTCTTTTCATCTTCTTCTCCCAACATGCGCGAGTAATTCTCCGCTTGTTAGGGTTCGTAGGATTAGGGTAGGCTAATGGACGATGAAAATAATTAAACCCTTTTTAAGTCCTATAAAGTTTAGGAACTTTATCAAAAGAATCATTAACATCCTAATCGGGCGCGCTAGCAATTCTTTGTTAGTTCCGACCGCGATTAGAGATTAGATTAATGATTGTTTTGGTAAAGGCTAGATATGAACGGAGTTCCGTGTCGAGATAAGGGTTACGAGTGGGATTCCTTTTCCCTCCAGAAACCCTAATCTACACGCATCACCGTCGTTCTAGTTCTAAATCTATTAATGGATAAAAAGGGTAACTTTTAATTAATCGTCCATAACTACTAAATCCTAACGAACCCTACAATCCCTCTTATTATATTAATTACATCTTAAAATAATCTAGATCTATATTTGACATTCTTGTTTAACGTAGATCTAGAAATCTTTCTATAAAATTCTTTATTCCTCATCTCTTTCTCAACACATCTAAAGTAAAAGAAAAAGGTTCCACGTTTCCTAGAGGACGACCCGTACTCATCTCGGTCTAGCTACGCGCGACACCATTCTGATTACGGTTAACTACAAACATACATAATTTCGAACCAATCAAACGGCGCCGTTGCCGGGGACACGTGCGTAATTTTTTATTTTTACTATTTGTGTTGAATTCTTAGACGAGCCATATCATTATTAAAACAAAACTGCAAATTGCATATTTAACGATTTGTGCGTGGATTTTTGCAAGGAGATCTGGAGTCACAGAATTGAGGAAAACAAGAAACAGAGACATTTTTAGAGATCCAGAGGAGCAAAGGAGATCACAGAAAAATTTTCAGCAAGCGATCCATCCACCTAGCGGCGGAACCGCGGCACAAAGGTGCTTCCTGCGGCGGAAACGCGGCTGCTTGGAGGGATTAGGGCTACAGAACTCTCTGGTAAGATTCTCAACTCCTTCTCTCTCTCCTCAAATCCAATAAAATCTATTTTCTGCAGGATTCTTTGCAAAATTGCGCCGCTCAAAAATCTTTTTGCAAAAGTTTTGTGATTGGTTTTGTTTTGCATATTTAATACGGATTTCTAAGGGGCAAAGACCAAATCAAGATTAGGTGGGGATTTCATCACCCTTCCTAAGCCCCACAAATCACAAACCGAGCATATAGATTAACCCTTCATTAATTTAAAAAATATCTAAACCAGACTCTAAGGACTGTCGCGCTCAATAAGGACAGAGGAAGGTCGTGGGTAATCTATCGTTTATCCGCATTACTTTTGTAGTGCCTAGGCAAGTGTGACAAAGGCTAGTGGTTTTTAATTAGGCCCACGACGTGGTTCCTTCCCACTTACCTAGCACTTATCTGGCTACAAGGGTAGTACGGAGGCGGTAGAGGATTGATCCTGCGGCTTGTCCTTTGGAAGTCTAGGAACGGTCTAGAGACTGATCTAGGTAACCTTAGTTCTAGGGTTGCTTGTGCATCTTAGGGAGATTTGTCTTGAGTCCCACTTTTTCAAAAACAAGCTAATTTTAAATCACACACACGCTGCCACTTGCACTAAACCTGCTTAGTGCATGCTCGGCTGGACACGGGATCCTAGTGCCCGTCTTGTCCGCGTTCCTGCTATTGACGCCGAAGTCGGTACTTCTTCATCTTCCTTTCCCCCACCACAGAATACTCACCACTATACTACATCGACCGTGATGGATGGCACTCCATCTAATTATAACACCATGCTGCCACCGCCCGCAGGTGAGCAGAATCCACCGCACATCTCTCTCCGAGAGAGATGCTTTCCTATTCGTGGTCCTCTTCCTACTTGTCTATCTCTTCCACCACCTAACGGGGATAATTTCGAGATTAAACCCCACTACATCAATCTGCTGCCCAAATTTCACGGGCTTGAATCGGAAGACGCGTACGTTTTCATCACCAAATTCGAAAACGTATGCGCAATGATGGGTACTTCACAATTGACCTTAAATGCTATGCGCTTACGTCTTCTCCCATTCACACTGTGCGACTTGGCAGAAAAATGGCTTTATAATACTGTCGCACACTCTATCGCTAATTGGGATGAATTCGTCGTAGCATTTCTTAAGAAGTTTTACCCAAATCATAAGACTGCACATGTTAGGAGCGAGATCAACCAGTTCATCCAGCTTCCCAATGAACCATTTTGGAAGTGCTTTGAACGTTTCAAAGATCTGCTTGTCCAATGCCCCCATCACGGAATACAAAGATGGGATTTATGTCGGATTATATATGAGGGCATTAATCCAGCGACAAAGCAGATGCTTGAAACAATGTGTCAATGCAATTTCATGTCTAAAGATGACGGTGAAGCATGGAAATATCTGGAAGACCTTGCTGAACACACGTTGCAGTGGGAAAGCGTAAGACCACCTTCAACTAAGGAAGGTATTCACCAGCTCGATGTTTCTATCGCAGTGAAAGCCGAAATGGCAGCGATACAGAAGAAACTTGATGCTATTGAAAACAAGTTCTCAACATTCTCCCTAAATCAGGTCACGCTTCCTAAGACTGTCTGTGGTTGCTGTTCGGATCCTTCACACTTAACGGAAGAATGTCCTATGAATGCATCGTTTCAAGCTAATGCTGCTTTTCAGCAGCGACCTAGAAATGATCCTTATTCTTCCACATATAATCAAGGATGGAGGAATCATCCTAACTTTGCTTGGAATCAAAACCAACAAAGTAATTATCAAAGACCTCCTCCACAGCAACCACAACCACAGAATCAGCCCCCCTTTCAGTCACAAAATTTCCAAAATCCGGCCAACATTTCTATACTACAAGTGGCCGGTACTGACAACTCACTTGCACAAACTTTGGATATGTTCATGAAACAATCCATGCAAAATTTGGCTGAGATAAGGTCTTCTATTGATACCCTAACGAAAAACTCCTCCTCCCATGGTGAGAGTATTAAATCAATAGAAAACCAAATCGCACAGTTAAACGCCGCAATGAGTGCGAGAGAGAAAGGGAAACTCCCATCTCAACCCCTACCGAATCCTGGCCATTCACAAAGTCATAATGTGAATGCCATTACTACGTTGAGATCGGGGAGAGTGCTGAATAACCAAATGGGTGAGCAAATTGATGATAGTGACACATTTGATACCCCTTCTTCTTCTTCTTCCCCTAATTCATCTAGTCTCCCACCTTCATCCGAGCCTATTCTCCGTTTTCCCCAAGGCTCGAACATTTCGCCAAATCTATCTAAGTCGATGCCCACTCCAATTTTGGGATCGAATCCGTCGCCACAGTCTTCTCCACAAACGTTGGACCCAAAACTTATTGATCGAGCTCCATTTCCAAACCGATTGAGGGCCAACCGACCTAACCCGCAAATGGAAAATATTGTGGAAATATTTAAGCAAGTTAGCGTGAATATTCCTCTCCTAGATGCTATTCAACAAGTCCCATCTTATGCAAGAATCCTTAAATACTTGTGCACTAGGAAGAGAAAAACTCAAGTGCCTAAAAAGGTTTTCATGACGAGTAATGTTAGCACAGCTTTTACCCAATAAATACCAAAGAAACGTAAGGACCCCGGCTGTCCTACAATCTCTATTTCTATTGGGGGTAAAAATATAAATCGTGCTTTACTCGATCTAGGCGCTAGCGTCAACTTGCTTCCTTATTCAGTATACGAGCAGTTAGGAATTGGAGAGTTAAAACCCGCCCATTGTACTCTCCAAATGGCAGACCGATCTATCACCAAACCTCGGGGCGAACTAGAGGATGTGTTAATTAAAGTCGGGGAATTCATATTTCCCGTGGACTTTATTGTTTTAGATACACAACCTGTGGCAAACCCACGCAATCAAATCCCGGTGATACTTGGTCGACTCTTCCTAGCAACTTCTAACGCTGTGATTAATTGTCGTAACGGTTCTATGAACCTATCCTTCGGGAAAATGACAATTGAGCTTAATATTTACAAGCTAGGAAGTCAGCCATCAAAACCTTCTGCTCATTTGCTGGATGTTTGTTCCATCCACAAGATAGCTCCCGAAAGCTGCATGGATGAGGAACTTTGCTTTGATGTTCTCGACAACACTAATGAGACATCGTTTGATCTTGCACCACTTCACAGTGAGGATATGTTCAATGAGTCCGACCTTGAGATTGAAACCGTTGACTCGTTGCAAAAGTCAGCAGCACTTTCCGAGTCAATATCTTATGCAAGTTTTGAACCTCTTAAGGAGTCCGAATATCATTCCGTTACCCCTCCTTCTATTGTCTCTCCGCCAATTCTTGATCTCAAACCTCTACCTTCTCATCTTAAATATGCATATTTAGGAGAGAATGATACTTTGCCAGTAATTATATCCGCTTCTCTAGCCATAGAGCAAGAGAATGCACTTTTGGCAGTGTTGAGATCGAATCGGCAAGCATTTGGTTGGACAATGGCCGACATCAAAGGGATTAGTCCCTTAATTGTTGAACATCACATATATCTGATGGATGAAGCCAAACCAACCCGAGACCCACAAAGACGGTTAAATCCGGTTATGAAGGAGGCGGTAAAGAAAGAAATCGTCAAGTGCCTTGATAGTGGAATAATTTACCCCATATCTGATAGTCAATGGGTAAGTCCAATTCATGTGGTCCCTAAAAAGTCTGGCATCACGGTCATCACTAATGAGTCTAATGAGTTAATCCAAACACGCACCCAAACTGGGTGGCGCGTATGTATCGATTACAGGAAACTCAATGCCGCGACGAGGAAAGATCACTTCCCTCTACCTTTCATTGACCAGATGTTGGAACGATTAGCGGGACACGAATACTACTGTTTCTTGGACGGATACTCTGGTTACAACCAGGTCCCCATCGCCGAAAAGGATCAAGATAAAACCACTTTTACTTGTCCTTTCGGAACTTTTGCTTATAGACGCATGCCCTTTGGGTTATGCAACGCTCCCGCTACATTTCAGCGGTGCATGATGGGGATATTTTCAGATATGGTGGAAAATTTTCTAGAAATTTTTATGGACGATTTCTCCATTTTTGGGGACTCCTTTGAGGACTGCCTTCGTAATCTTGATGCTGTTCTTACCCGCTGTAAGGATAAGAACTTAAGTTTGAATTGGGAAAAATGCCATTTTATGGTCCAAGAAGGTATTGTACTTGGACATATAATTTCACGAAAAGGCATTGAGGTTGACAGAGCTAAAATAGATGTCATGCATAACCTCCCTCGTCCCAACTGCGTCAAAGATATACGATCCTTCCTTGGCCATGCAGGATTTTATAGGAGATTTATTAAGGACTTTAGCAAAATTGCTAGACCCTTAACCCTTCTATTGGCCAAGGACACTACATTTCACTTCGATTCGGATTGTGAGGCTGCTTTTGAATCGCTTAAAGAATCACTCACTACAGCCCCAGTTCTATCATCTCCGGATTGGAACCACCCGTTCGAGCTTATGTGTGACGCATCAGATTTTGCTATTGGTGCTGTCTTGGGACAGCATATTGATAAGATGCCACATGTAATTTACTATGCAAGTAGGACCTTGAATGATGCATAAATAAATTACACAACTACCGAGAAAGAACTCTTGGCAGTTGTATTTGCATTAGAGAAGTTCAGGCCCTACTTGATTGGCTCGCCTATTGTGGTTTACACAGATCACTCCGCCCTACGACATCTTTTAACGAAGAAGGATGCAAAGGCCAGGCTAATACGTTGGATCCTATTGTTACAAGAATTTGATCTTGTTATCAAAGAGAAGAGTGGATGTGAAAACGTTGTAGCCGACCATCTTTCACGCATCACTTCTTCGCCAACTGTGACCGTGCCGATAAATGACTCATTTCCCGACGAACAGCTTTTGAATGTATCCTACGAACCTTGGTTCGTGGATATCGTGAACTATCTTGCGACGGAACTTATACCTAGCGATTGGTCGAAACAAGACAAACTTCGGTTTTTATCCCAAGTAAAATATTTTTACTGGGATGAACCATATCTATTCAAGTATTGTTCCGATCAAATCATTCGCAGGTGTGTCCCTAACAATGAATTCAAGAGCGTGTTATCATTTTGTCATGATCAGGCATGCGGCGGTCACTTTGGACCTCGAAAAACGGCGGAGAAGGTTTTGCAATGTGGCTTTTATTGGCCAACATTATTTAAAGATGCATTTGAACATTGCAAAACTTGTCCGCGATGTCAGCATTTGGGTCGGATTTCACGAAGGAACGAGATGCCGCTCCAACCTATATTGGTTGTGGAAATATTTGATGTTTGGGGTATTGATTTTATGGGCCCTTTTCCCAACTCCTTTGGGAATCTATATTTCTTGTTAGCGGTTGATTATGTCTCGAAGTGGGTGGAAGCTATACCGTGTCGCACTAATGACAACAAAGTTGTCATTAAGTTCCTTAAAGAAAACATCTTCTCGCGATTCGGACACCCTCGCGCTATCATTAGCGACAACGGGACACATTTCTGCAATAGGTCTTTCGAGGCCTTGATGCGGAAATATTCAATCACTCACAAGCTTTCTACGCCCTATCATCCCCAAACAAGCGGGCAGGCTGAGATCTCAAATAGGCAGATCAAACAGATATTGGAGAAGACGGTTTCTAAGAACCATAAAGATTGGTCAACCAAATTGACGGATGCTCTTTGGGCATTCCGTACCGCTTATAAGACCGATCTTGGTATGTCTCCATACCGCCTTGTGTTTGGGAAGGCATGCCACCTTCCTGTCGAGATCGAACATAAGGCAATGTGGGCTATTAAAGAGCTTAATTTTGATCTTGATCATGCAGGCAGCTATCGGAAGCTGCAATTGAATGAGCTAAGCGAACTCCGCGATGAAGCTTACGATAATGCGGTGATAGTAAAGAACAGGACTAAAGTGTTCCACGATAAAAATCTTTCTAGAAAAACCTTCACATCGGGGCAACAAGTCCTTCTTTATGATTCACGTCTCCATCTTCATCCGGGTAAGCTTAAATCTCGTTGGAAAGGACCTTTTGTGGTGCGGTATGTACACCCGCACGGGGCAGTTGAAGTCGAAAATTTGAAAAACGGTTCAATTTTTAAAGTAAATGGGTATAGATTAAAACCGTATTTTTCTCCTGACCCCGCGGAGGAGCTCCTGTTTTTACAGGAGTCGCTTTATCAAAACTAAATTTCCTCCGCCTCACCTCCATATTTTTTAACATTTTCTCATTTTAAGAATGGAGGTGAGTAAAAATGGATTTTATTGAATATCTGTGCGTGTCAAAGAATAAATTTGGGGGAATTTATTATTTAACTATTATTTTACCCCTTGTATCTCTCCCTTAGTATACAGGTCCATGTTCTCAAAAGGCTACATCAGTGAGGACACTGCTGAAAACAGGTTTGGGGGGGAGGTTTGTATTCACTGAATTATCTTTGACACCGGGCATTAAAATTTTTTTTTATAACAAAAGAGTAGAAAGTGAAAAATTACATCCAAAAGATAGGAATAATTTAAGAAAACCAAGAAAATTAGAAGTTTTCTTAAACGAACTGGTAATAAGTAGTTATGAGCTGTTGTCCCAAGGGTTAGTAAAATGAAGGAAGTCACTAATCCGAGGATAAAAATAAGTCTGAAAAATAGTTTCTATTCTGGAAGCCAAACATTTGAATGTTGATACCCTACAATATGCACCTACACACGTCTTGAAACTCGGGATAGTAGAGGATACCTTGAAATGCTCTTGTCTAAAAGCCAAAGTATGAAGGAAATAAAAAAAAATGATGAAGAAAATATAAAAATGGTGAAAAGAAAAATGAACACTGGTTTTGTTATCGCCAAGGCAGCAATAAAAAAATATAGCGAGGGTGCCTCTTCACCTAGTGCCCTAAGGCCAACTGGTCCGGGAGCCACTGCTAAGCCTTAGGTGGTGCAAGACGAGGAAAATATTATCACCAAATCAGCAAGCACATGAGTAATCGGTCGGTTAGTACCTCAAGAAGTATTAACGGTCGCATGAAAATGTGTGAGCAAATCTTTAATATTCATCAAATTAAAAAGTACTAAGGTAGATGGACAAGAGTATGATAGCTTGAATTGAATTCTCCGAGTGTAGGGATGTTATTTACACACACGTGGGGTTATATGATCAATGTTTAGATGAAAGGTAGGAATGAAGAATAAAGACGATGTTTTATTGAGGGATGATGTGATTTCTAACATTTTTTCATGACTATTAAGATAGGGCTCATGACAACTGAAAAGCTAGTATAGTTGGAAACTCTTCTTTTCAAGGCCTTTCTTTTATGGTTCTTGTCTTTATATGTAAATTTCACCATCTTTCTTTTGTTATTGGATTTTGTGGGTGTAATCCGCTGAAAACCCTCAGGAGACAACACTCCTCCTACTAGGGACACCTAGAGGTTTAACGGCTTGTTGCACGTGCTCAGTGCAATCGTGTCTGCCTACGAAAGTGTGCTTAGTTTTCTCTTTTTCTTTTTCTCCTCTTAAATAAACTGGTTTGCTCGGGACGATCAAAGATAAGTTTGGGGGTATTTGTTCAGTTGATAAAACTGCATATTTGTATTACATTTTTCCTACCATTTTCATATTAAAAAAGGACTTTATTATAATATATTATACATATGAGGGTTTATGTGTAAAAACATTATTTTCCATGTGTTAATATATTTTAATTATCATTTGGTAGGAAAATGTATGCAAATATTATTGACCTAATCCTAGTAGAACAAAGTCTACTAAAATCTTATTTGAGTTGTTGTGCAGAATTTTCCAAGTTGTTATGCAGAATATATCAAAGAAATCAAGATGTTGAAGAAATCTTGCCAAATTAAGATGCAAAACTTGGAGACCAAGTCTGGAAGCAATCGAGAGAAGATTTCTGAATTATGAAGATGCCTAGGATTGCCACATGTCACAAGATGCAAGCACAAGAATTTTGATCAAGAGATCTCACCCGTTGGCCGCGGATCCGCGACCTTAGCCCCATTTGCCGCGGATCCGCCGCAATATTGTGGAGTTAGAGTGCAATATTTTTTGAGGTGAATCAAATCTATATTTTACCAAGTTTTCAACAATAAGATTATGGCTTTGCACTATAAAAGGGCACCGAGAGCCTCTTGGAAAAGTCATCAAGCCGAAGAGATCACGAAGCTCCCGACGCTCACGCATCCAGGCTGATCATCGACTGTTCGATTACCTCCTTAGGAAAGATCGAGAAGCAACTAGTTGTAATCATTTTCTATGGATTAAAAGTGTAGTTTGAAAAAGTCGATTAATAAAGGTAGTTATTTTATTTAATTGTTTTTTTTACATTATGTTTTCCCTCTCTTTCTTTTCGTCTTCTTCTCCCAACATGCGCGAGTAATTCTCCGCTTGTTAGGGTTCGTAGGATTAGGGTAGGCTAATGGACGATGAAAATAATTAAACCCTTTTTAAGTTTTATAAAGTTTAGGAACTTTATCAAAAGAATCATTAACATCCTAATCGGGCGCGCTAGCAATTCTTTGTTAGTTCCGACCGCGATTAGAGATTAGATTAATGATTGTTTTGGTAAAGGCTAGATATGAACGGAGTTCCGTGTCGCGATAAGGGTTACGAGTGGGATTCCTTTTCCCTCCAGAAACCCTAATCTACACGCATCACCGTCGTTCTAGTTCTAAATCTATTAATGGATAAAAAGGGTAACTTTTAATTAATCGTCCATAACTACTAAATCCTAACGAACCCTACAAGCCCTCTTATTATATTAATTACATCTTAAAATAATCTAGATCTATATTTGACATTCTTGTTTAACGTAGATCTAGAAATCTTTCTATAAAATTCTTTATTCCTCCTCTCTTTCTCAACACATCTAAAGTAAAAGCAAAAGGTTCCACGTTTCCCAGAGGACGACCCGTACTCATCTCGGTCTAGCTACGCGCGACACCGTTCTGATTGCGGTTAACTACAAACATACATAATTTCGAACCAATCAGATTCCTAAGGGTGTTTTTCCTTTGTGAGTCGTAAGGATCCCACAAAGGTTTGTTCTCCTCATGTATCGTGAGGACACATGAGTGGATTTCCCTCGTTCCCAGTTTAATGACTTAGAGGTCGACTGTTTCCAGTTTAATGACGTGGTGGTCGATTGTTCTCAGTTTAATGACGTGGTGGTCGATCTGTTTCCAGTTTAAAGACTTAGGGGTCTACTGTTTCCAGTTTAACGACTTAGAGGTCATCTGTTTCTAGTTTAAAGACTTAGAGGTCATCTGTTTCCAGTTTAACGACTTAGAGGTCATCTGTTTCCAGTTTAGCGACATGGAGGTCATCTGTTTCCAGTTTAGCGACTTGGAGGTCATCTGTTTCCAGTTTAACGACTTAGTGGTCATCTGTTTCCAGTTTAACGACGTGGTGGTCATCTGTTTCCAGTTTAACGACTTAGAGGTCATCTGTTTCCAGTTTAGCGACATGGAGGTCATCTGTTTCCAGTTTAGCGACATGGAGGTCATCTGTTTCCAGTTTAGCGACATGGAGGTCATCTGTTTCCAGTTTAACGACGTAGAGGTCATCTGTTTCCAGTTTAGCGACATGGAGGTCATCTGTTTCCAGTTTAACGACATGGAGGTCATCTATTTCCAGTTTAGCGACGTGGAGGTCATCTGTTTCCAGTTTAGCGACATGGAGGTCATCTATTTCCAGTTTAACGACGTAGAGGTCATCTGTTTCCAGTTTAGCGACATGGAGGTCATCTGTTTCCAGTTTAACGATGTGGTGGTCATCTGTTTCCAGTTTAATGACTTAGAGGTCATGTGACGAGGAGCTTAGAGAAGATACCTGATTGAGTAGCTGTAAGGGGCACCGCTGGAGTTTGCCCGAGATGCCTTATTACTTTGTCAGTGTTAATGGCCTTGCCCCCAGCTGGGGCCAAGAAATTCGTTCAAATACCGACTTGCATCGAATATGGAAATTGGAAATTGTTAACCTGCAAATAGAAACATTATTTCAGTATAGGCAATCGATATGTATATTGATTGAGTTCGCATGAACATTTAACCCGAAATATGGGAGGAGAGATGGTTCCACCGGGCGTGCCAGAATATGTAGGGTGTTTTTCGTCACCCCATTAAGATGGGAATACGCGCGCGCTTGTCAGGCGTATACTACAGATTCCCCCTGCCTAGGATAGGCCGGGGTTTAATGATTGTAGGGATCCGAATCTCCGGCAGCCGCGGACTAAGCTGCCGTTAATTACCCATCGCCTTAGAAGCGAGGGAACCTCCGATTGACGGGTTAAACTGGTCATGCGAACTCAATGTGCAGTGTACGTGTGTTGTATTTTGAAAGGGGGGTTTGGATATATCGGGAGCCACGCAGAGTTTTTATGGGGGTCCCGCTACCCGGATAGCGGGCTGGGGGTCAAGGGGGCTAGCAGCCCCCTTGCGGGGTGCGGGGCAGCGCCCCGTTAGAAATTTTTTTCTAACAGGGACAGTGTCGTGGAGTATATGTGTGTGTAAATATGTATACATATGTATATGTATATGTATGTACATAAGAATAGGGGGAAAAGGCATCCAAGGGATGCGTGGGGCAGCACCTTGGGCGCTGTGCGTCTAGGTGCTGTACGCTCAGGCGCTAGAGTGCCACGTGTCGGCACGTGGGCGCTCTGCGCTTGAGCGCTGGACGCTTGAGCGCAAGTGTGCCACGTGTCGGCACGTGGGCGCTCTGCGCTTGCGCTTGAGCGCAGGCGCGCCACGTGTCGGCACGGGGGCGACTTGCGCTCGAGCGCAAGCGCGCCACGTGTCGGCACCGGGGCGACGTGCGCTCGAGCGCTTGCGCTTGAGCGCAAGCACGCCACGTGTCGGCACGTGGGCGCTTTGCGCTCGAGCGCTGAGCGTTCGAGCGTAAGCGCGCCATGTGTCGGCACGCGGGCGCTCTGCGCTTGAGTGCCGGAGAGAAAAAGAGGCTTTTAGCCTGAAAAAGATTTCTCGAAAGAGAAATCAGAGAGGAGTTGGACTCCTGAGAGTGTTTTTGGGGTTAATGGAAGGGGTTCTTCTTCTTCCTCCTGTTGTTTGGTCGGATCTTGAAGATCAAGAGATGTGAGATCTCAAAATCTCTCCTTTTTGAGATCTGATAGGAGATCTGAGTTCCCCTTTATGGGTTTTGTGGTGGAAAACTACTTAGTTTTGAAAAAGAAAGAGTAAAACTCTTGATTTAATTCAAGAGAAATGAGAAGGTTTAGGACCTTGGAGAAGGAGCAGGAGGCACAAAGAACCCTAGTTTTTGGGGGAATGAAAAGTTGTCTTTTTTTTTTATTCATCATCATTTTGCCTTATATAGGCTTACATATTTATATATAGCCCCTTGGGCTTTACAAAAATGGCATTTTAGCCATCCCATGGCTCATGTGCCATTTCATTTTTGCACATAAGCCATAGGCTTACAAAATATTGGCTTTATGCCGATTTTGTTTACATTCATGCATAAACAATTACATAAAAATTATTTATTACATGATTTTGTTGTTGGCACGGGGAGGCTGGCCGCGGGCTCGACTTGGGCATGGGCCCGCTTGACCTGGGCTTGGGCCCACCTAGCTTGGGGGTTGACCTTGACTTTGACTCGGTCAACCGGGGTGCAAATTTTGACTTCAACAAACCTGATAGCATACTATCATGTCGAGCAAGAAAGTCCTCTATATATTTGTCCAAGCATCTACTATATCATACAATAATGGCCTCTAGGGCATACATATCACTAACAAAATGGATTTAAGCAACTTGCACACCTTCTCGTTATCCCCACTGTTTATAAATCCCTCCGGCTGATCCATATAAACGCACTCTTATAAACTTCCATTTAGAAAAGCCGTTTTAACGTCCATCTGCCATATATCATAGTCATGGAAGGAAGTAAAGGCAAGTAAGATCTGAATGGATTTCAGTATAGCCACTGGAGAAAAGCTTTCGTCATAGTCCACACCTGGTCTTTGACGAAAACCTTTTACAACAAGTCTAACCTTATAGGTTTTCTCCTGTCCATCTACACCAATATTTTTCTTGAAGATCCGCTTCCAACCAATGGTTTTTACCCTAGGAGGAGCAACATCCAAAGTCAAAACTTCGTTGGTGTACATGGACTCCATTTCGGATCACATAGCATATAGCCATTTCTCAGAGTCCCTACTGGTAATGGCTTGTTCGAAACTATTAGGATAATTTTCTTCCAAGATGCAATCCTCTCGATTCCCATCTATGAGAAAACCGTAGTATCTCTCGAGCAAACGAGAAATCATAGTAGGTTTGTGGTGGTTGAGCTTCATCCGGAATTATTGAATTTAGAGGTTCCACCAAATCTTCAGTTTCAGTTTGTGGTTCCAGAATTTTTTCAAGCTCTACCGTGCTCCCACTAATTTCTTTTGCAAGAAATTCCTTCTCTAAAAAGACGGCGTGCTGAGCAACAAACACATTTTGTTTCTTGGTATGGTAGAACAGATATCTATAACCATTCTTTGGATATCCCACAAACTTACATTGGTAGAACTGGAAGTGATTCCAGAACCACAAACGATTACTAAAAGTTTAATAGAACCTAAAGATTCAATTGGATTCGACATTCCATTAACCACTCCGCAGATTTTGTGGGTAACCTCAGGCACCCGAGAGGTACTTCAGTCTTCTCAGAGACGGTGACAGGGATGTTCTTGTTTACCCAGACTTGCCATTACTGATGTTCTAGATTATGATACCTGGCAGGAGAATAAGAATAGCGTCGTTCTAAACTAGCTTTGGAAGTGCACGTGTATATAACTCTTCTAGAGGGTTGTTGTAGTCAGTGGGAGCAGCGGAAGCATAGAGGGCAAGTAGCTTATGTCTCAGGTATAGCGGAAATAAATCATCTATTTTTGATGTGACGGTCATAGGTTTTGACTTCATCAGAATAGGAGATGGATCTGGTAAGAAGGTAGTAGAGAGTGATGTCCTGATATTTGGATGACATACTCTTGATAGGAAGAGATCTTCCTATACTATGATCGGTTATACAGTGGTTGTCACAAGGTTTTTCTCCACACAGGATATGGATAAAATATCAGGTTTTCTGGTCACTAGATCTATGGTTTTAGATCTAGATCTGGGAAGTGTCCCAATCTGGGTACTTTGACATTATTCTAAAGGTGTTTTAGAATGGACGACTCCTGGCGAGGTGGTATACCCGCAGGTGATGGAGTCACCCACTCTAAAGAGATGTCTTCTAGACTGATGAAGTTAGGGATTTGCAGATTGGCATATCACTTGCTTAGGTAATTAAGTCAATCATGTATGTAAAGTACAACACCAGATATTGTTTTTGCACTGGGTACAATAAACATATATTAATCCAATCCTGGAGAAATATTGGGAAGAAGTTATGAACATAAGTGGATGTTCTTAGGATATGGTAATGGCAGCCTTCTTCATGAGACGGTTATCATTTCAGGCTTCCAAGATGACATGGATGACAGAGTGACTGTCAGAATTATAGTTTTCCCTCTTTTGAAGGACGGTATGTTGGACAGGTGTCCAAGCGGATACTGAGGCAGGCATGGCGCAGGATACTGATTAAGTTCAGTGGATGATACAGTCTAAGAAGTTTGCTGGATTTGGAGTTCATTTGTGAACTGGGTCCCATCAAATATCTAGATATATTCTAAGACAGGTATTGCTCATTTCGGGAGATAGCTTTCTCCGCGAAGTTAAGATATAGAGAGATACAGAAAGAAACACTGGAGCGGATCCACTCACTGAGGCTATTTTTCGAACGCAATAGTTTCGCAAACGGGCTTTGCGAAACTGATTAGTAGAGAAGTTGGGTGTTCGGTATCACACGGGTTGTGGGTATGCGACACCGCAATAATTAGTCTTAAGTGCAAGTGGGAGATTGTTGGCTACAGTGCCCTCAATTCAATTATTGAATCTCATGCACGCGATTGTGATGATTGAGAGAAGGCCTATACCGGTAGAACAGTCTTACTTGAGATGATAGTATGCTATCTGGTTTGTCTTTATCATCATGTACATACTTCAGGTGGTATTACAGATCACTATTACATATTGATAGAGCCCATAGAATTCTTGCTTGATTACCGGAATTATGATGGCGATCATATATATGAGAGCTGATGGTCTATAAGCACATCCTTAAATGTCCCTAGTCGTGGGAGTTTCGAGACTGGGTATCGATACTCCAGAGTAGACTAGTGTATAATGATCGAGACCCCGATGAAGGGCGGTGTCCAGGTCTCACAAACCATTGGTGTTAGTTTGTTCACCTAAGATAGTATACACGTGCTCATTGGGTTATGAGTACACTGGATGGACTCACCGGGAACTTGCTAGAGGGTATTATATATATTGTCAGATGGCGGTTCCCAGGTGACACGTGTACAGGTTAGTCTGTCGACCTGAGATCGTCATTTGTCTCGTGTGAGTTCTCACTGTGCTTTGATTACTACCCTACTACGGCTCAAAGGAGTCATGCAAACAGGTTTTTGTTGGGTACAGTTCCGAGCCACATGGAGGCAGTGAGCGGATCATCGGGGATTCGTCTCTCCCGGTATTGGAGGTTGATGTCGCGTTGTGCACGGGTGGCCATCACCAGAAATTCTCGCCCGAAGTAGACAAGAATTACCGATCTAGGATCGATAGTTTCTAAGGTGGTGATGGGTTTCATACCGACACTAATTATCGCGTTATTAGGGGTCTGACTTTATCTACCCCCTAGACTTGATATGCAATACTCTTAGACGAACAGACCGGACTGTACGGACATTGTAACTGTCAGGCTCAGTAGGGGTTTGGATGAGTTTGCTCGTCGGCTTTCCTTTCTCTCAATACCTGGGTAGCCGTTATGTACAGCTAGTGCCGCTGACGTGCTTGTGGCTAAACCCACTGCCAGCGTATTGACGAGTCTTTATAGTCCCACATAGAGGGTTTTCACGGTTCAGGCGATATGGTGTAGATGACGTATGTTGGTACATACAGGTGTCCGATTAAATATGTGTACAGGCTGCACAGACTTTAATTGGACGGTTGATAATACTAGCGACTTAGGATTAAGCTAGATTATTAAATCAGGTTTTGATTTAATAGTTTATATATGTATTTGTATATATGTATTCTAGTATTATTGTTCACTATTCATTTTCTCTCTTGGCTATTCGTATTTTTGTACGAATAAGCGTATATGTATTTCGATACGTATACCAGGTTGTATTCCGTATTTATACGGAATTGTTTCTAGAAGATTGGACCCATCATTTGTATGATTTTCCTTTTTAGAAAATCATTTGTTTTACAAATGAGATGGAGGGTGGGTTGGCATGAGCATGGGTGATGGCATGCAGAGAGGTATGGTTTGCATTTGTTTATTTGGAAAAATGAAAAGAGATATTTGTATGCATGATTAAGAGACGGGGGCAGCCACTAGTTTTGGATGGGCTTGCTCATTCTTTTCTTGACTTGATTCATTACACTCTCATTTTTTCTTACTTGGGGAAAAGTTTAGCACTTTCTTTAGTTGCTCATGCCACTTGGTTTCCTCACCTCCTCTTCAACTTCTATGGTTGTCCCTTTGAGCATTTTGATGAGAGAAAAATTATATTGACACATTTCTACATCTCCACTCTCCATTGCTAGCAAACTTGGAGCGTCGGTTGCCTCGCTTGGAAAGGCTGGAGCTTGCGCCGTTTCTCTCATGTGGATCATCGTAAATGAAGGAAGACCGGCAACCAAACTCGATCCACAACCACTAGGTGCTTGGGATGAAAGTTGAAGACCAAAGAACACGGGTCAACTCGATATAACCATTCCTAACTCTTTATATTGCTTGCATGTATAGGGTTTAGGGTAGATCCGGGCATCGGGTTGTGATAGCGCCAGTTTAGAAAAATTTTGTTCTGTATTTGGTTACGGTTTGATGGCCGGGACGCTGTCGTACCAACAAATTGAAGTATCATAGATAACATCCCGAAAAACAGTCTCTTTAGATCTCAATTCAGACCTAAAAATTTTATAATTTCGTTCTTTCTAAACATGCCAAAAACGATATTTGGAACCACAATACGAATGAGTGCTCCAATTGGTTTCTTACATGAGACCTTCATTTAGATAAAATCTATAATGTTATGTAGATTAGACGGTGGATTATAAAGTTTGCAACATGCTAATAATACTCGGACCACCCAATCAAAGAATTCATACTAAAAAAAAGATGCTTATGACTTTCCAATTAAGCTTTACATAGAATGCATTGTCCTTCTTTACCTACACCTCTTGCATCAAGGGTTTTTAGATTATCCCTTACATGACCTTGAATTTTTAGATTATTTTACGTATATGCTATTATTGATCTTTTGTAAACCTTCTTTAATCATATCTTTAATGAAATATTTTATTTGATAGGATAAATATACCCATTCTCCTTCGAAGTAGCTAATGAGATTTGAATTTAAATTGTGATAAGCTTACTCCGTGGGCCGAGCGTCTGGAAAAGCTGGAAATTTTGGGTTTATTTTCGGTGGTGTGATGGGGTGGGGTGGACGGGTCTTAGTAACGTGGGTGAGATTCCCGGCATCCCCTTTTCTCGCGGTGCTCTGCTAACTCATTTTAGTCTAAAGATAATTTATACCTATATTGCTTACTAAATGTTGTGCGCGTATAAAATCTTTAACATGATACTATTATTGAATCGTTGGCCCTTTGAGCTCAAACCATTATTTTTGTGCAGTGGCTTTAAATTTCTTGCATGCTTAATTAGAGCTGTACGATGACTTTGTCTTAATAAAACCCTCAGAAAATTATGTTTTTCATCTCTAACAGCTAAAAGCATATTGAAGACTCCTATGTACGTATCTAATTATGTACATGGAAACTGCAGATAGGTTTTCTATTTATAAAGAGCAGCTATAATTTGACACCATATCTTCACTCGGCCTTTGATCAAATGAACCATGCATTTATGTCAACCAAGATGCCTTAAACTATTATTTCATCTATAATTATCAATGATATCTAATCAATAGCCGTTTTCTCCAATTATAAGATGTGAGTTAATTAAAGTCAGTCCACATCCGCAAAAAAGGAAAATCCAAGGACTTATATGGAAGCATCCGAAAAATAGCACCGATTAAAAATTATAAAAAAAATAATCTTTTCACCGAATTTACTATTCAATCCTTTTCTTTTGACGCCAAAAATAATAATAAAATACTCACGCACCTAACTATATTTATTAATTCCCCTCTGAACTCAAAATTTCTTCGCGACTAAAAATCCCATTTTTATTTTTATTTTTATTTTTGGTGATTTTTGATCGATAATGGGAGACGAGGGCGTGAGATTGGAGGAGGCCGCTAATGGCGGCACCGACGTCATGAGCTCCACCGAAGATTCCGCTTCGTTGGCTGATCATCTCGTTGTGATGATCCATGGGATCCTTGGGAGGTAAAAAAAAGTTTGAATTTTTTGAATTTTTTTTATAGAGATTGTGAAATTCGGTGGCTGATTGAGGGTTTGGATTGGTTTGATGCTGAATTTGGGGTCAATTTTGGAAATTGGGGTTTAGGTATTCTTAATTGAGTAAAAAATTGCATTTTTTTTTCGAAAATTTGAATTTGTGGCATTAATTGTTGACTTTTGATTGATTTTGAGTGAATTCGTTATTTTGGTGCAAGAAAAATGTCGAAAAGCTTACAACTTTTTTACGAGACTATAATACCATTTTTTTTGAATGAAATCATGTAATGCCGATTGATAATGATGACATTTGATCAATTAGTCTCTATTTCTTTTCTCGCGATAATTATAAGTTTATTAAATTCTTGCCTTAGAATGTTGTTAGGTCCCAAATATGCAGCCTCATTTTCTATTTAGTATATCAAAAGTTGTTGAGGTTAATAATATCTTGTGCCAATTGATCTTTGATGCTTCATTAATCTTGTCATAATTCTTAGCCATAAAAGATTATAACACGACGACTTATGCCTGAAAATATTTATTAAAAATATATGTTAGTATGATTAGTATAAAAAAAATGTACCATTTGCTGTCTGTATGACCACTGTTTATTAATTGTTGTTTGCAAGTTCTTCCTGCATTGTTTTTTTATAATCATACTGGATGTTTGCATTCTCTCAATTCATGTGTTTCTTTCCTTTTCTGCTACAAGCTGTTAATTTTTCCCCTCCTTCACTTTTCAGCGATTCTGATTGGCAATATGGAGCCAACCAATTTGTTAAAATGCTTCCAGACAAAGTTATAGTCCATTGTAAGTTATGAAACCTTTAGCCAAATTTAAGTTTTTCAATCATTTTCATGCTTTTTCGCTACAAAATGTGTGTGTGTGTGTGTAAATTGATGAGAAGTCATGGTTCTTTTTCTCTTTTTTTTTGTGTAATATTTTTTGAGCCAATATTTTATACACGCCATATTGTCATGCTATTCAAAATATATCAAGTATTTGATTTGATTTATTTTTTACTTTTTCATTTTTCTTAGAAGGAAATGTGGAGCAAGTTCCATCATTTTTAATTTTACATGAACCGTTTTTCTAAGTATACAATAGTTAACTACCATAGCTCACCAGTTCATCCATTTTGGTGAACAAACTTTTTTAAGTGGTAGGTACCAATCCCACTCATAATGTAAAAAAAATGCCACCTAAAGGACAAAGAATATGTAATGAGTTCTTTTATGTATGGACAGTAACACTATATTTGCTAATATTAAAAAATGCATGGTTCAAGCATTTACATGCAAGGTATTCTTCGTATACATATTCTGAAACATTGTGAGATCCTTATTAGTTTATGAGCTTAATGGGGCTTTGAACGTTCACAGCCCCATTAGTTGCGAACAAAAGGGGAAAACAGAGGGGTGGTGGGCCTTGGTTTAAATTGAGGCGGGACCCATCTCCTGGGGCTGTGAGTGCGGTTCACAACCAAGCTGGTTGTGGCATTCACACCCCCATTTTTTTCTTAGTTTATATACATACTGCAAAGTTCAAAAGTCACTGGTTATAAAACAAAGTTCATAAGCATGTAGGTAAATTTACTATTTTGCCGTAAGTGGATTACTCTTAGTTGAAATTTATTAAATCAAGTTAAAATTGTCCAAATATAAAATGCTAGCGAACTACAAACAAGGCTATGATTGAGAGAGAAAGTTCAAATCATATTGACCACTAACATATGATTTGAATTCAGGTAGTGAATGTAACATGCGCAAACTAACATTGGATGGTGTCGATGTTATGGGTGACCGATTAGCAGAAGAGGTTAGTTCATCTACCATAAAATCAAATATCATTTGTGTCTACCTCAAAAAATAGCAAATTTTCTTTATCTCTATCTTTTATCATTAATTACCTGTCTTTTGGCATCATATGTTAACAGGTGGTTGGGGTTATCGATAAGAGACATGGATTGAGAAAAATTTCTTTCATTGCACATTCTGTGGGTGGACTGGTTGCTAGATATGTAATTGGGCGGCTTTATATACCTAATGAAGAAGTCCAAGAAGACCCATCACATGTTGGATATGCTGGAGAAAATGATCCAAAAGGGACAATTTGTGGTCTTCAAGCCATGAATTTTATTACTGTCGCTACACCTCATCTTGGTTCAAGGGGGAACAAACAGGTATTCTTCTTAGTCCCAACCAATGCAAATTTTGAAATAGCTCTTAGATTTGAAGCAAGGTGTAGAATCTTGGTAGTGGTACCGGTTGGTCATTTTGAAATCGAAATTGGCCATCTCGGATTGAGATTTTGAATTTTTTTATAGTTTGACTAAAAGAAATTATAAAATTAGCAAAGAAATTTAAATAATAGTAAATATAATTAAAACAATTTGATGCATTTATTAGTGATTATTGATGTCAAGTGTCAAGTAAACCGACAACAGATTAATAAACCCATTAACTCACAAAATCCATCGACTCGTTGATAAACCTAATACTCAATCCCTTCTAATGAATTGGTATACCAGTACCAAGTTTCAAAAATAGTTCTTGGATGTAAGTTTTCGGATCAGGATCAACCATCTTGAAATGCAATCGGCTGAGATGTAGAACCATGGACTTTGAAGTGAACCGCTATACGCAAATACAAATCATAGCCTGTTTTCTAGATTCGCCATTTTTTGTTGTTGTTTTCTTTTATGTATTTCCAATTTGATTATGTATATGCTTTGTTTTCATCTGACATGTTGACTACTTTGTGTTACATGGGTTCTTGGTCATATTTATGCTAGGAATGTTATGCCAACCTTGAAGTTGTAATTACCCCAAAATTATATAGTTAATTTATTTACTTTTTTTGAATTATAATCTTGTACTTGCAGCTGTAAACTTCACCAAATAAGCTACTTGAACACATAATTCCATATGCAGGTTCCATTTCTTTTTGGTCTCACTACCATGGAAAAAGTTGCTGCTTCTGTTATCCATTTGATATTTAGAAGAACTGGAAGACATCTCTTTCTTACGGATAATGATGAAGGAAAACCTCCACTTTTGAAGCGCATGATCGATGATCAGGGCGAGCTATATTTCATGTGTGCAACTTTGACTTGATACCTGTTAATTTAGCTAAACCGTGATTATTTATACTTGCTGTTTTTATCATGTGTATTTTGTAAGAGGAATCGGGGCCTAAAGTGCCATTGTAGGGTGCATTAGCTGGCATGGAAATTCCAGGATATTAACTAAAAGTGACTCCGATATTTAATATAAGAGAGATGTCGCTATCACTTTAAATAATAGGTATCATCCAATATAATGTTGTCAGCTGCCATTTAGCATCAGTGTGGGATGCATCCTATTATAGTAACACTGTAGACCCTTCTTTTATTTTGTATTTGGTTTTATAATCTATTATGGGTATATTTTGATGCAGGTCTGCTCTGCGCGCTTTCAGACGCCGAGTGGCATATGCAAATGTTGGCTATGATCGTATCCTTTTAAACTATTTTTCTTCTACACTGTTACTTCATAGCTTGTTTTGAGAATATTTTCACTATTACCTTGTTTTCTTTGATTTAATTGCAATTAAGATGTTGTGGGATGGAGAACTTCATCTATAAGACGCAATTCTGAACTGCCAACGGTAATCTGTTATATACTCAAGTGCTTATATTTTAGGCTTTGAGAATATTAGAGCAAAACCAGTGCGCTTTAAGTTCAGTATATGGTTATAAAGATTTTTTTTCTTTTTTCCTCTCCTCTTTTAATGTAGTGGGAGGATTCTGTAAATGAGAAATATCCACATATTGTATATGAAGAACGCACAAAAGCCGTTAACAATGATGAATCGGAAGTGGCCTCAGACTTGAGTGGTAACTCTGATGTATTAGAAGGTAATGGTCTTATTGGTATTTCAAAATGGAAATTCGTGTTGATGATATTCTTTGCTGATTTAGTTATGAAAGTAGTTAAACAGGGCTTTGCTACACTGTACTGTGTTTTCATATTCTATTTTAGATCATGTGTTGTGACTTTTTACCATTCAGATGCCACGAGCATGGACCTCTGCCCATGCACAGGAAAAGATATGCAGTTGCGAGAAATAGCTGCTGTGTATTGTTAATATATCCTACCTACAGCACCTGATTAAACCTATGAAAACATCTCCGAAGAAATATACTTGTAAACTCATAATATACCAATCAACCATTCGATTCCTTTAGACCGTATAGGTGGTCATACAATTTCAATGTCATGTCACTCGATGGTGTTGGAACGCTTTTAGGTTTAATTGAAGGCTGGAAATTTGCTCTAGTTTTTTTTTTTTAAATAAACTTGTGAGATGCCTGAATCAATCTTGTTAGCCTCTCCAAAATATAAATGCAAACCGGATTAGGACTCGACCATAGTATTTCCAGCATATCATAATAATTAGTAATTTATATTTGTAAAATGCTGTGAATTAAAGATGTTTTTGTGACGTGTAGCCTATATTACAACAAAAATAACTTACCCAGCTCCTTTGTTGCATTTTCAATATTTTGTGGGTGTCTATCTTTCAAATGCTAGTTAATAATGTTTATTTTAGCATTTGATGATATTCTTTTGCGTTGTTCCTTTATGCTGTCTTCAATACCTTTATATTTAGGTTATACCATTGTCATTACTCATTGCGTAGACGGCATTTAGGATATTACATTTGGATAAAATTATATATAAATATCCGAGATAACATATCTTTCATCCTGTATGGTGCCTTATTCACTTCATGTCCCTGGCATTATACCCGCTATAAACATCGATGGATAAAGCCTAAGTCAGATGTTAATTTATTAGAGGAGATTACCCTAGACAGAAGAAAAGGATTCATTTAGCCAGCCCAAAAATTTTGCAATAAAGACTTCTGTTGTTGACATGTTGCTGTTGTTGGATAACAATAGTACCATTACCTATTTGGTTTGTGAATTATATACTGAGTGTAGATTTTCAATTTTGACCCTCTAATAGTTGAATTTCTAACAGAGAAGCTGGCCACGGGCCACCACTTATTTGATTTGTGAATCATACTGGGTACAAATTTGACCTCCTAATATGTGAATTTCTGACAGAGGAGCTGGTCACGGGCCTCTCGCGTGTGCCATGGGAAAAAGTAGACGTTAGCTTCCACCGTAGTAGGCACAGATTTGCGGCCCACAGTGTAATTCAGGTAATATAACAAACTCTGCCCGATATTTCCAAATGGTTAAATTTCATTAAGCCGCTTTTAAACTATAGACATTTTCCATTAAACTGCCTAATTTTATTTATTTTTTTTGTGGAAATTATAGTAGACCTTAAGCCTTTTCTAGTTTTCTTCAAGGAATTTCTTTCATTAAGGGCTTGATGATGCTTTTTTCGTAAAAAGAAAAAAGTAGCGCTTGCTTATAATTAAGGCTACCTTAGCACCCGATATTTATTGGATGCCGCTCCATTATCCGATGCTGATCTGTTTCCAACCTACAGGTCAAATTTCCTTTTATGGAGTCAGAAGGTGCAGATGTTATACAACACGTGATCGATTATTTTCTTACTTAGACATAGCTCGTACACGATGCTGGAGCTTTGTTGTTAAACTATACCGTCATGGACGATAATTACTGATGTATATATAAATTAATCCATAAATTCGGGGCAAGCTTTGGACTCTACGATGCCGAATGAACTGCATAGTCATGAGATTTTTTGTATAATTCTTTACTATTGCAGATTGTGTATACCGATAAGTGTAATGTAAACTTTAAGTGAATCCTGAATAAGTATAATATATGAGGTGATCTATCCTTCATTAAAATCTCCAGTGTTAGTTTCTGTTTCTGCATAAGATCATCAGTTTTGTTCACTATTTCATTAGCTGGTTACTGAATTTATACCATTTTTCCAAGAAAAACAAAAACAAAAAAATTCAGGGCATGGGGGCATCAAAGATTTAATTACTATATTTTTCAGGATTGCAAAGGTTCAATGAACATATTTTAGCACATTCCCGTACTTGGTATGTTAAAAACTCTGTTGTTATTGTTGTTCAAAACCCTAAAGCTCTGCCAAATTGAGAATTATGAGAGTTAGAATAACATTTCCACTATTCATCTTAAATAATAAGCCGTAACCTCAAACGGGGTTCCATTTCCACCGTATGGAGCACATTCCAACCGTTTCTAGCTTAAGATTGTAATAATAGGAAATGTGCTGTCAAATTTTTAATTTTTTCACTAATTTGGGTGGTTTTTTTTATTTGGAAGGGGGGGGGGGGGGTGTTCACCAAGCCCAATTACATGGTTTGAGCTACTAACTTTTTAACTCACTACCAACATAATCAACATATAAGCACACGAGCTTTAGCTGAGTTGGTACCAATTTTCTCTTCAATGTTAAAGGCGGTAAGTTTGCATCCCGAATGGGATTGATTTAACAAAAAAAATTTCATTTAAGCATTGTAAGAACTCAAGAAAATACAATAGCTTTTCTTGTTTCAGTCGTTTGCCATGATCAACCGTCAAACAAACCAATACATTCAGCCCTAAACCCGTTACAACAACATACATTATATATCCATCCTTTAGGATAGGAAAAGAATAGGAAACATTACCGGAAACGAAAATTCAGTAACCCTAAGCCTAAAATCAGTCCCATAAGCAACAGCTAATGATACAATTCTACTAGTACAAATGCACGCCGGGAGGAGAAAAAGCCGTGAGAATGAAGTCCGTGGTAATACGATCAACTCTTGTAAATCTGACATTTTGTCATGATTAGAAAACAGATAGTGGAGGGTTCATAAAGCATCAGAGGAGATCTTTTGCGAGCCTCACAGGTTTCTCTCTTGCAGTGGATGGCTCGCTAGTAGGCGCTGCCAGCAAGCGTTGATGCACATCCTCTATATCAACATCACTCTCTCCATTTGTCGATGAAGCAACGGACTCCGACCCATCTGCAGTTGCGCAAAATAACATTATAGCTAGCATCATGCATGCTAGCATGTAGCACTTGTGATGCACATGCACATTAGATTTGGCATTTTGCGCATGAAATTTACAGGCTAAATTGCACGTAAATACCCAAGGTTTCATCGATTTGAAATATCCAAGTTTCTATGAGTTGCGCATAAATACCTATCTTTGATTCAAGCATTATTTTTAAAAGTGAAAGTAACGGTAATGACAAAATAACTGTTATACCACCTAGATATATCATACGTAGGTAGTTAAGTGCAAACGGAGTAAAAGGTTGGGTGTTTATCTATTACTCATAAAACTTTGGTATGTATCTGTCAAAATGGGGAAACCTTGAGTATTTACGTGCAATTTACCCAAATTTACATGTCAGAAATGAACAAATTACAACTTTTGTAGATTTATTAATTCTGAAAGATTTTTATGTTGCAAATATATTAGGCATTATGCGCAGATAAATTTTGATATTCTGTATTAGAATGGTTCATGTGTGTTTTACGTAACAAGGATCCATGTGGGTGTACATGTACAGATAGATGCAAATGTTCTCGCTGGAAAATCAAGCATAAGAAAAGACAAATTTGACTCCATTAAGCATGCAAGCACCAGTTGAATGATCAGTTTCACAAAAATGATGGATCAAACAGAAACATTGCAATCAATAGCATATTTAGAATAAAATTTACCAGACAGTTCCAGATGCTCTGGGCAATGCCTTACTGCCGCAACCTGAATATTTTCTGGTAGAAGGCAGTTGCAAAACGAACCTGGTATTCGTAAAAATTTCTCATAAAATCAATCCATAAAAATCTAACAAAAATCAAAGATAAAACATATCAAAAGATTTTCTCACCTAATTTAGCAAGCCGATTCACCCATCCAGGAATAAGCTTCCCAGTCAAGCGCATGCAAACATCATTAGTAAAATGGTTACAGTTTTTGGCAATCAAATGGTAGGTATCGCCATGATATTTACTGGAAAGGTGCTCGATGAACTGCCGGAACTCTGCATGAGACAACTCGGTAATACCAAGCCACACAGAGCGCCTGAAGATAAAACCGGGGTTGCTTTTGGGTTCGACCTCAAACACTCCGCTGCTTGGATACTCATGGGCCCCAAAGCCATATTCCATGCCATGTACTTGTTTAAGAGTTAATATTGTAAGAATGAAGCATATGATGACTATGAAAGAGAACCAAAAGGAGAAATGTAGCAAGGAAAGGTTATAATTGCCCAAAAATAATGGCACGCGATAAACTGGGAACTTGATATAGTGAGATGTTCCAATACATGAGCAGTGTCACCCGATTATCCTAATTGCTCGCACGAGTGTCTTTGGTTGTTCTAAATAAGAACGTTTACTTTATTAAATAAAGTATCCCCATATCTTGTTTTGTCTTTTAGCTATGACCTTGGGAATTTGTTTTGTTTGGCACTTTGACTTTCTGGGACTCGGGATCGAGGGTTTTTTCCAATAACAAGTCTTTAAAGATTTATGGAAAGTCGCCTCAGGTTCATGAAGAGATCTTCCTCTAAATCTGGAATCCAGATGCAGTTGAAAATCCAACTCAGAGCATCATAAAGTCCATGTCACAATAGCATTTACACTAAAACACTCATCCGGACAACTTTTCTTTACTTCATGTGAGAACAAACTCTATTTATATCCTCAGCGGGTAGGCCAAGGTAAATGTACCACAACTTAGAAGCTATAACATACTGCAACAGCACACCCTTTTGTGTGCTGCGGTATACTTAAAAATTGTGGCCGTAGCAACCTCAAAGGTATATGCCACATACATTTTCTACGGCTCATAGCATCAAAAAAGGTGGGGCACTTACCTGCGGCTCATAGATGTAAAAAGGTGGGACACTTACCTAAGTTGAATGCAAATTTCTTTTGCATCATTATATGACTTCTCCTCCCCTTATTTGAAGGCCCCTCATGCAAAACAAGGTTCCCTCCTCAATTGGAAATATTGTTGCATACTTGTATAAATTTATTGCATTGAAAAATATTTTCTTTTGTCTGCCTGGTTTTCTAAGCATGCCTATATGCATTACATGGGTGTACTAATTTGTAACAACTTTCTTGTCATTTGCTTGATACAGCCATCTCTTTCTGTTTACCTTAGCATGGTATACAAATACCATATTGAAGTTGAAGAATCAAGGTCATTCTTTATTCACTTGATACTTCTAGCATCCTCAATTATCCCTTTTAACCATGCGGTAACGGATTGACAAGATTGTGTTAGTTTGATATGCATTCTTATATCACGACCAACAGCTGAAGATTCTAGGTAAAGTGGTTCTTGACAAAGCTCCACGTCTAAGAGGTCATGGTTCAAACATCATTGCAGTCGATTTAAAAATATATTTATTTACCCCCATTCACTGTCTTTACAAGCGAGTGTTTCCTTTGGAACCCTTTCGATGTGGGCCTTCAAGCCCATATAACAGGGAGTTTAACTTGATATACATTGTTATCCTGCAACCCACCAACTTAATCTTACTTGGTAAAGTGGTCTTTGACACATAAAAGGAAACCATTTAATTATAGTTTGAAAAGTCACCGTTCATAACTCCAGCTAAGTTTATTGTCAATTCCATACATTGTATTGATCAAGGTTGTAAAAAACACTAGGCGGAGCTGAACGGTTAGGGTACCACCTAGCGTCTAGGAGTTTTTTTTTTAATTTTAGTTAAAATTATATTTAATATATAAACATATTAAAATTTTAGCAATATATTGACACTTCAGCATAGAAAACAACAGATTGAAATTTCAGCAGTAGAAACAAAAATATATTGGTAATTCGGCATAATAACCAATACATATTGATGTTTTAACGGTAAAGGTCAGCAAAAAATAGGTTTTGAGCTATATAATTAAAAAATTATTCAGAAAAAAGAGACAGAATTGGCTAACTTTTATTTAATTAAGTTTGGGTTAGGTATGGTGAAAAGATAACAAATCTGGTCCATAATACTTCAAAAATCACTAAATTTTATTCCATTAAGTGGGTTGGGTCCTCTTAAGCGGGCTAGGCGGCTTAAACACTTATTAAACGCTTAAACCACTTAATTAAACTGTCTAGGGCTGAATCAGAGCCGCCTAACACCACTTCCGTCTAGGCCGTTTTTTAGAACACTGGCATTGATGCAAATATAATTGGTTCAATGGATAATCTTTGTAATCTGGATGTAAGAGGAGGGCTTTTTTTTTAAAGTGCCAACCCCACACTTTAAAAGGGAGGTAGTGAAAGTTAGGAAGTTTTAACTGGAAACGAATTGAATTTTATTGTTTTCTGTTTTTGTTCTTTTCCTATGATGAATGTATGATTATCTTAATGCTTCTGCTTTTATTCTTTTCTTATAATGAATGTAAGGTTATCTTAATATTAGCTTTGTCAAATTCCTGCAATATTTGTTCTTGTTAGTTTATCCGCATCAATGTCAATTTCCCCATATTTGCCCGGAAACCTTGCCGGAGCTCCGCCTAAGATGCGAGCCACATCAATGGTATCAAAGCACCGAGCGGGGAGCTCTGGTTGAGGGAGATGAACACACCTAATTCATCCCATCTCAAAGCTGTCCTCAACAACTCCACTCATGCCTCACCAAGTGTTTGACGAAATGCCCCGAACACTCACCACAACGTTCCCACTTCCTCCCACATCAACATCTTAATCTTTACACAAGAAACCCCCTTCCCACATCAACATCCTGACCTATATATTACCACTTAGCCTCTAATCTAATTATACTCGCAACATCTAGGTCCAATTTATGTTCAACCCCCTTTAAAAAGAAAGTATCGCAAACATATCAACGGGCAACATTCAATTTTAGTGAGTAGCATTTTCGTACAACCAAATGTAACCTACCCAAGAAAATGAAGATCACACAGCATTATCACATTTTCCTACTTTAAAGCAGGAGGTTCTCCATACAACCATACGGGGTGTTTGGTTGCATGTAGTTGGAGCCCCATGTAGCTCCAACTATACATTTTTCTAAAATAGAGTGTTTGGTTACATGTTTTTGCAACTTCCCATATAGTTGCAAAAGTAAAAATAGGTGAAATGGTGTGGTTAACACTCAAAATAGGTGCATCTCCAACTACATGTTGGAGTTTGTGCAAAGTACCTGCCATGTTACCAAATCCTTATTTAATACCATAGTTTTATTATATTTATCTCAAAACAAAAAAAATTAATGAACATTAAGTATTATTTAATATTTAATTGGTGTAGTTGAAAAAACAATACAACCAAACAATGGAATGCAATACCAACCACGATAGTTGGAGAATCATGTGGTTGGAAATACAATGTAATTCTAACTACATTTAACCAAACACACCCTTAATGAATTCCTCAAACATATCATGAGACGAAGCTCGCGTAAGCTTATAAATTAACACAACATTCCCCAAATGGAAGGTAAAAATCCATTACTACCATAAATCTAAATTATACCACAGCAAGCAATCAACTTTCACGATTAATCTTCACTAATAAACACAACAAAAAATAAATATGGCTGGAAAATTCACACACAAAAATTACCTTCGATCCCAGAGTGAAAGATCCCAAATCCAAACCAATAAAGATAATTATTAACCGGCGTCAAATCGTAAATATTCAAGTAAATATGCGTCCTGCTCTCCCCCCTGCTGTCTCCATCGATTGATTCGATCGTCAAAGCCGAAGATTCCGCAACAATCGAATGCATTTTTTCCCCAAATTCCTCAAATTCCAAGATCCAGGCCAAATTCGAGCTGGATTCGGCGACTAGAGCGAGGAATTTCACGCATTTTGAAAGGGGAACCCTAGATTTGGCGGAAATTTGCAAACCCTAGGAGTGAGAAAAAAGATGGCAATTTTATTTATTCCCAATTATTTCGCTGTTTTTTGTTTTTATTGGAGGCTAAATTGGACTAAAATCATCCAATGTTTCATCATTTCTGCACTTAAATACCTTAATATTTTTTTCCAGCATTTAAATACCCTATAGTTTTCCGTTAGTTTCAGCTGGCGTGAATTTACAATTTTACTTTTAAGTAAAAAATCCTCAACCCAAGCACTGCTTACCCATTCATTCACGGTAAGCCAAAAAAACATGTCTTCTTCTTTACCTTTCTCCCCCTCCAAAAATAACCCTAGATCCCCAAATTACAGTAAAAAAAATCTCGATTCCCAATTTACCGCCGTAAAAACCCTAGTTTTACGGCAGTAAAATACTCTAGATCTCGAACTCTCAGTTAAATTTCAAGTTTCAAGTGGTAATGACTGTGGGTTAAAGATGAAATCGCCACGGTAAAACACATAGAACAACTGTGTTTTTAACTGAGAAGGTAAACACTTACTTATTTTCCTTCACGTTTCATGTAAAATTCTTGTAAATTTGTTTTGTTCTTGATTTGCCTCCCCAAAAAACCTTGAAGTGTTAAATTAGGGAAATTTATTTTGAAATCTGGGATCTTTTGTTGTTTTCAATTGCATATTTTTATAATTGCATATGAAGTGGTTATTCTCTTTATTTATACTTTTCTTTTTCTACAGCATGGTTCGTAAATTACAGATTGTCATTAACCATGATGGTAACTTTGTAAGAACACCAATATTTAAATATATCGGAGAGAGGGTGAAGAAAATCTCAGTGGATGCAGTTGATATAAGTTGGCATCATGTCGATGGATATATTAGAGATTTGCGATACAAGTCAGAATATCGTTTTCATTTCAAAGAAGCTCACAAATCACTCGACAGGGGTCTACAACTTATTTTGCCTGAGTACACTCTAGTGGATTTGCTTACTAAAGGAAACAAAATCGAGTCATATGTTGAACATTTTGGGGAATGGGAAACACACTTGCAAAAGAGTTTACAAGAACGCCCAAGCTACTTCAACATGGTTGGCCCATAGATACTTGCAGAGGATCAAAGACAATCCAAAATGGAGTGTCAGCTCACTGCGGAGAACAATTTTCACCGAGTTGAAGCTCGACGCCAAAGAATTTCAAGTCTATAGAGCTAGAAGAAAAGCAATAGATATTATTGAAGGGTGTTATAAGGAGCAATATTAGAAACTATTAGATTATTCACATGTGATATTAGAAAGAAATCCCAATAGTTATGTAAGAGTTAAAACAAAGAGACAAGATGAAGGCGAGCCTAATGAGTTATATGGGTTCTTTGTGTCTTATAGAGCTCAAATTACATGGTTCATATCCAGTAGTGGGCCTGTAGTAGGACTTGATGGTTGTTGCCATACACCGCTTCTCGGTAGACGGAAACGGTGACGTGGCAAGCCGCAACGTATTTACTATGAAACAAATACGTTAAGCGTAATTAAGCAATATATAACTGAACAAGAATGATAAGAGTAATAAAATAAACAGCAACTTAATTTACATACAACTATTTGTAATGAAAAGATACAATGATATAAAGCAAATATCTAAACAATGACATACAGAAAATAAGTGCAGAGGACCTAGTAGTCAAGCTGAGCGGTAAGCTGGTATAAGTCCTCCTGGCTCGGCTCTATCTCCTCAGAGTTCGGTTCTCCTGACGAGCATTCCAAGAAAGAAAAAGAAATGAATGTCGTCAGCAAACTAACGCTCGGTAAGTCCCAAAAGAAAAAATAGAAGATAGTATATAAAGTGAAATGAACAGGTAAAGTTGTATATGACTGATTACTGGTATATGATAGTTATTATAACGTGGTTGTTTGTAGTTTGGTAAGGAAGGTATTTATGTATACGAGAGGAGTCCATCTTACCCCGTGGACTATAGTAACATATAGTATAAGGCCCCGTCATAACCTACGGGACAACGGCACAAGAATTCATATAGTTGTCTTTTAAGTGACCTCTTGTGCCACGATATGCGTTCCGTACCAATCTACCCCTTTATCCCCGCGTAATGTATTGTATAGATTATGTTTACAAGTCTTAGCCGAAACCATGGATACAAAATGTTCAAGTATTCATGTTCAGGATGTAATCATATTGTTGGATATAGTGTCATCAAAGTCAATTATTAGATCGCAGGCACGTAATTGCAATGATTGAGGGGGGACCTATACCGGTAGGACAATCTTACTTGAGATGATAGTATGCTATCTGGTTTATCTTTATTATCCTGTACTGCTTTAGGTGATATTATATATATCACTATTACACGTTGATAAGAGCCCATAGGATTCTTACTTGACTACCAACAGTATGATGGCGATCATATACGTGAGAGTTGGGTAGTCTATAAGCACATCCTTAAAAGTGGTCCCTAGTCGCGGGAGTTTCAAGACAGGGCATCGATACTCCGGAGTAGACTAGTGTATACAGTCGAGATCCCGACGAGGGGCGGTGGCCGGTCTCACAAGCCATTGGTGTTAATTTGTTCACCTAAGATGTATACAGGTGCTCATTGGGTTATGAGTATACTGGACAGGACTCGCCGGGAACATGCTAGCTGATTATTAAAACCTGTCGTCAGATAGCAATTCCCAGGTGACATGTGTACAGGTTAGTCTATCGACCTGAGATCGTCATTTGTCTCGTGTGAGTTCCCACTGTGCTTTGATTATTACCCTACCACGGCTCAAAGGAGTCGTGCAAACAGATTTTAGTTGGGTACAGTCCCGAGCCACATGGAGGCAGTGAGCGGATCGGCAGGGGATTCGTCTCTCCCAACGTTGGGGGTGAGATCGCGTTGTGTTTAGGAGAGCCATTACACGAAGTTCATGGTTATGGCAAGTGAGATTTACTGGTAGGTATTCCAGTAGTATCTCAGGGTGTTCTGGGCTACACTCCGACACGACTTATACCGCTATTGGGGGTCTGACGTTTACCAGCTCCCTAGGCCCGATATGCGATACTCATAGACGAACGGACCGGACTGTGCGGATATTGTCACAGATAGGCTCAGTAGGGTTCTAGGATGAGTTCACTCATCGGACTCCCTTTCACTCAGTACATGGGCAGCCGTTACGTACAGCTAGTACCACTGACGGCTTGTGGTTAAACCCACTGTCAGAGTATTGACGAGTCTTTAGAATCCCCCACAGAATGTTTCCTAATTCGGGCAAAACGTTGTAGAGGCCGTATGGTTTTATGGCAGGGTTCGAACATACGCGTGCGCTTGTGCACGCGTCGTGTTTCGGACGGATAATACTAGTGGGTTTTGGTTTAAGCCAGATCCTAGTATTATATTGTGTAGGGATATTTTTGTCTCATTACATTTATATTCGGTCGGAATACAAATGTGGGTATGTATATACAGTTGCGGTGTTATCCTGTAATTTGTTACGGGGTCGCTTTTTGAAGTTGCCGGTTTTTCTTCGCCCGTTTAAACATTGTCTTTAATGTTTAATCTGTGCATTTCATTTTGGACACCATTTCTTTTATTCTTGCCTTGGCCGAAATGAGGGGAGGGGGGGGGGGAATTCATTTGGATGAGTCATTGCTTTCATTTATTGTAAGCATGGTTCAATGTTATGACTCATTCTTGCATTGATGGCTTCTTGGATTGGCTAGGATATTTGTAGATAGAGTTTTTGCTTAAGGTGCTTCACTCTTGTGCCTTGCACTCACATCCTCCCATTGTGGCCGAGCACATTAGAGGCAGCCCCATCTTTTGTGAAGAGATTATATTGATATTCATTTTTGCACTAAAATCCTTAGCACTTCCCCAAGCTCTTTTTCCATCTTCACTCCACAAGTTTGGCAACTTCAATTAACCTTCACCCATTAGCTTGGGTGACTCGAGACAAAATGTTCTACACTCACTCTACTTCAATCTTGGATCTGTCGGCTAGCAAACTTCATGTCCGAGTTGCCTCAGTTTAAAGGCGGGAGCCCGTATAAAGATTCGTTGACGTGGCGCAACCTTCGGCGAGGAGGAGACCGGAGATCAAGCGAGATCATTCGAGCGAAATTCGACAGCGCAGCCGCAACAAGCTAGAGGCAGAGGTTAAAGACCGAAGGACACGGATCGATCGGCCACCTTTTACAGAATACTAGTTTACGGTTAATGGAACAATCCGGGTTTTAAGTTTGCGTTAGCGCCAGTACGAAAAAGTTTTTGTTCCGCATTTGGTCTCGGAAAGACGGTCGGGGCGCTACCGTAGACTTACATGGTATCAGAGACAAACTATTAACCGTCTACTAGTTGGTTTAGACAATGTTAAAGTATCAAAACCGAAACAAAACCCAAACGATGCCACTGGATTTGTAGTTTCTGTTATTTTTAAAACATCTTCAAAAAATTATTTAAACAAGTTCAGAAGACTACTGGGGAGACCACTAGAGAACACCCCAAACCCGGACCCCTCTCCTCGGTTTTTGGCCGAGCTCCATGCCTCCAGATCCGGCGTCGCCGGCCGTATCATGGCCTTATGTTTTTTTGTTTTGGGTGTGCTCTGGTCTCTGTGTTTTTGGTCCTGTAGTGTTGTTTGTGTAGCCCATTTTGGATATGGTTTTATCAGCTTGTTTGGGCTATTCGGGGGTGATTTTGGAGTCGATATTTTCTAACATTGTTTAAGTTTTGCAGTGCATTACATTACTTTCTGTGACCGTGAATGTCATTCGATCGGTAAATTTTGTCTAATTGCTATAGCTCTTTTAGACGGGTTTGCGAACGTGACATTCACGTTAATGTTCTGTGTTGTGCTGTGATGTTGCGGATTTGTCGTGGTGGATAGCTTGCGTGCAATGGTAGTGCAGTTTGGATATATTTGTACATTTGATATTGCGGGACGAGTGTCCGACATGTGGACTGCCGTTACTTCCTGTTTGTATATTATTCTTTTGGGGCACGACCGAGTTGAGGTCGATGTACCCGTTGTACATATTCTCTTTTCTGTACTAGGATTACCCCGCGGTGGGGTGAACGGATAGCCGGCTTCTGAAGGGCAACGGGTCCGCATCTTATGGCTTTGAGAGGGAGGGGACCCACTCTAGGATTGGTGGGCTATTCGCCGCACTCGTAGAGGGTACAGGTTGGCCCAAGGTGGGGTGCTCAAGTTACCGGATTCCGTGAAGTGCTGGATGGTCCATTCACTGTGCTGAAGGGGGCTGCCTCGCTTCTGGTTTTGGCGGGTAACTTGCTGCACTCATAGGGGTCTAGGTTTTCATTGCACAGGCTATCCAAACGACCAGGGAAACGTCGGGTTTCATTTGTGGCTCTATGAAACCCGGGGATCCCAGCTTATCTGTATTGTTCTGTGTTGTTGCATTTATCACGCCTGGAGCGATTATTGTATATTGTTATATATATACTAGTAGATGTTGTATATGTTTTACACCCGCGCTAGTCCGGTCCGCGCTCTGTCGTTAGTTAAGTAACCTAACAGGTGATGACGGGACCCAGTGGCGAATGCGGATGGCATATACATACATTTTATTTTCGTTATTTTCTGGTGTGATTAATTGATGTGACTGCGTTGATTCGTATCAATGCAAGGAAAACGGACCTTACAGATGTTGTTGGAACAATTTTTCAAAAAGCTGTTATTGCAAGGACGTTCTCTTTTGTTTTGCATAGCGGTATTCGGTTATGAATATTCAGCACCTCATTCGACGAGGCAAGGGCCGAGATCCCTTCATCGGGAGTGACCCCTTGGACAGAGCTTTGCGTCAGGGTAATAACTTCACTATAGTTGATTACTTTTTGCTTTGCATCGTGGTATTCAGTTTGGAATATCCTGCACCTCATTCTACGGGGAAAGAGCTGAGATCCCTTCGCCGGGAGTGACCTCTTTAGCAAAGGTTTTCGCCACTATAATTTTGTAAAAGCTATCCGGTTCCTTCAACGATATCAAGTTCATTACGTTAAAGGTTTTTCGCCAAAAACCATTCGTAGCCCTCCGTCATTTCAGACGGGTAGCACTTAGTATTCATGCTATGTATGTTGGCCTTCGTCAAGGCATAGTGTATGGTAGCTATTTGTTACTTTTCTGTTGCATAGATAGATGCGTTGGTTTGGGACAGTTGTACTACCATTTTGGCCTTCGTCAAGGATATGTACGGGTGGATTCAAATTAACCTGGATAATGACGGGTAGAACTTGACATGTGACTTATGATATGTTGGCCTTCGTCAAGGTCATAAGAGCATGGGGTAAAAATCAAATCGGGAGTTTCTAAAGAAACTGAAACTTGTCAGGAATGCGCATACCTTCTGGAGTGTGATAATGTGAGTGGATTCCATCATGTTATCATGCGATGATAGTTGAATCCCGATTCCCACTGATGAGTTGGTTTATTCTTCGGGTGATCCCGACTAATTCTTCTTTCAGGTTTGGAGGAGAATTTGAGGATACAGTGGGAGGTTTCCTGATTAGATAAAATGATAACCATTCAGATCTAGGTTAGAGTGCACGCAGAGTGTTTCTTTTCTCTCTCTCTTTGGCAGCGACCATGACCCGACCCTAAACTATGACTCAGTAACCAAGTTAACCGAACTTTCTTAAAACATTGGCTTTTGGATTGTCTGAGTTGCGCACATCATTGTCACTCCTTCTTTTACCCTTTGCATTTCTCCAGAACACCCCGTATTACTACGAACATCCAATTCCATTGCATAAATCCATCGTATGGTTATATACGAACTCGGAGGAACATGTTCCAGATTCGAGGATGGATTCTGGTTCTGGAGAGATTGAATAGGACTATTCAGCCGTCTTTTCCTTTTACTTTCTCTCAGGTTATGAGGGCTCCTAGGATTAGGGGACAGTACACTTATTACGCTTATTGGATAGTCTTCTTCCAAACTATAGGCAGGTGCCGAAAGGTAGGGAATGAAGAAAATCAATTAGCCTAACGGTGGTGTACAGAAGGTAACGACTAAATACATATGAAGGGATTAGAAAGACGGCATAGTAAATTGCAACTGCTATTCACGACCAAACCAAGTATTTCATCGCCACTCCTACTTCACCTTTGTATTTCTCCAGAACACCCCGTATCACTACGAAGATCCACAGTTATTTGGATAATCCATCGTATGGTTATATACGAACTCGAAGGAACTTGTTCCAGTTCGGGGATGGAGTCTGGTTCAGGAGAAATAGAATAAAGGTTTATTCAGTTGTCTTTTATCATCACCTTCTCTCAGGTTACGAGTACTCCTAGGATTAGGAGAGTACACCTATTATACTTATTGGATAGTCTTCTTCCAAACCGTAGGCTGGTGCCGAACGGTAGGGAAGGAAGAAAACCATTAAGCCTAACGATGGTGTACAGAAGGTAATGACTAAAGACAAATAAAGGGATTTGGAGAGATGGTAAGGAAATATACGGTTATAGTCATGAATCAAGATAATGGAAGAGTAATTACTAGGAATACCCGGATACCCTTTCGAAACATATTCATATTTCAGTTTTAGTTAATAGAAAACTGATTTCCCAATTAGTCCTTACTCCAGGATATGTATTTACCAGTTATGATTCTCACATCTGTATGGTTTTACAGATGATGAGTGGGAGTAAGTTATTGGGAATTAGGTGATCATCCTCATTATATCGGAATTCGTTGTAATTGGTGATATTTGAGGAAATCGCCTGGGTTGTTTGCCGGACGGTAAATATTTGATTTTGAATATCCGTTGTTGTGCACCAATTTCAAACTGATATATCTGTACGTTTATTTTTATAAAGTGAGATATAACTTTTTTAAATTATGTCGATGACATTTACCTATATCAGTTGATGGTTAGGTAAGGAGCATTTAACAGCGGTGTAATTCTTCATAACCATAGTACAGTTTTCAACCTACGACGCACATGGTTTGAGTTATTCAACTCAGGGGACTTATACAAAGTATTTTATGTTGTCCAGTGTCCATTCGGACAGAGGGGATGGTCCTCATACTATATTCTGTTTACTTGTGACTTCTCAAGTTTTAGACAAGTGTTTCGTACAAATACAAGGTCCAAGTTTGAGAAGTTATAGGTACAAGAATAAAGTAGAGAACCAGGTGTAGCAAGTATCAGGATTCTTCAAGGTGATCGAAAATGTAGATACTTGTGGTTGGTATTCGGTTGATAGTAATGTTTTGGAGAACCTACTTCTCTTTCAGGTTACTCATATTTGGATGCACTCTAAGTTGAGTAATGCTGATCAGCCTCTCTCCATTTAATTAACATGCACTGGAGACAGCTGCATGATTTGAATCTGGTTCCAATTAAATCAGTGCCTCTGTTTCTATATTGTATATAGAATGGATCATATCTTAACGATATTAAGGTATATGGAGTTTTCCGGCTTATGCTTAAAACCAGACTCTGGATAACTCAAGGCACGTTTCTGTAATGGCAGTCTGTGGGTTAACCTTGACTTTGACGAGGGTTGATTTTCTACCATCTGGAAGATCAATAGTGATATTGTTCTTGACTCGCCACAGTTTTAGTAAAATGGATTTTTTCAGAAAATAGTAGTGGGAGTATGGTAGAACTGGAAGAGATTCCAGAACCGCAAACGATTATAGAAAATTTAATAGGACCTAAAGATTCAATCAGGTTTGACATTCCATTAGCCACTCCGCAGATATGGTGGGTAACCTCAGACACCCAAGAGGTACTCCGGTAACCTCAAGGACGGTGACAGGGAGGTTCTTGTTTACCCATACTTGCCATTACTGCTGTTCCAGACTATGAAACGCGGCAGGAGGATAAGTATAGCGTCGTTCTAAACTAGTTTTAGAAGTGCACGTATATATTATTCTGCCAGAGGGTTGTTGTGGTCAGTGGGAGCAGCGGAAGCATAGTGGACAAGTAGCTTATGTCTATTTATAGACTAAAGCAAATATAGCGGAGATAGATCATCTATTTTTGATGTGACAGTCATGGGCTTTGACTTCATCAGAATAGGGGATGGATCTGTTAAGAAAGTAGTAGGGTGTGATGTTCTGGTATTTGGATGATGTTCCCTGATAAAATATCAGGGAATACCCCAATGGGGTATCACGTGCTCACACGTGACCAAAGGTCACGTGCTCACACGTGACCAAGGGTCACGTGCTCACACGTGACCAAGGGTCACGTGCTCACACGTGACCAAGGGTCACGTGTTGACACGTGATAGGTTCCTGTAATCTCTGCTTTATAGAATTAAATTCTAGTCAAACAAAAATATAACAAAACAACCAAGAAATACCCCAATGGGGTATCACGTGCTCGCACGTGACCAAGGGTCACGTGTTGACACGTGATAGGTTCCTGTGATCTCTGCTTTATAGGATTAAATTTTAGTCAAACAAAAATATAATAAGACACTAAGGAAAACCCCAATGGGGCATCACGTGCTCACACGTGACCAAGGGTCACGTGCTCACACGTGATGATTCCTTAGCTTTGTTAAAAGGTAGAATTAAATTCTTAATAAAATGTTTAATCAAGAGAATCACGTGCCAACACGTGACAGATTCCTAAACTCTTTAATTGATAGAATTAAATTCTATTTAATAATCAAATAAAGGGATCACGTGCCAACACGTAATAGACTTTTAAAAGCCTTCTGAAATAACAGAATTGAGTTCTAATTAAGGGGAATCAAAACCCTGTCTGGAAAAATATTTCCTTAGATCTTTCCAAACAAAAAAGATTGTGCTCTGTAAAGTGGAGCACTGTTGGATTAAAAATCTAATGGTGATTAAAAATCACCAATTTATGGAAAGATTTTATACAAGGAAAGATTTCCCTGAAATTCACCAAAAATAACAAACAGAATATCTTCTGGATTAAAAATCCAATGGTGAATAAAATTCACTGAGTAATTTAAAAGATCATGTTAGTTACAAAAACAACAAAAATCTTTCAATGAAAAATTCACTAAACAAATTGATTCTTTTCTTTCTCCTATAAATAGGAGCCAAGAAGAGAAGAGAAGGGATCTTTTGGAATTTTGATTTTCTGGAGAAAAACAACAACCGAGAGAAGAGAGGAGAATTTAATTCTCAAGAGAGAAAAGAAGTTCCTTTCAGAGAAAAGATGAGAAAGGGGAAAGAGATCTAAGCTCCATAAAATAAAAAGAGAATTTAATTCTCAAATTTAAGAGTTTAACTCTTCTGAATAAGAACTTATTTCTTCCTTTGGTTGAAGATCTGCAGAAGCAGATCTCCCCACAAGTTGAGAATTTAATTCTTTTCGGAGAGATTCTACCATGCAGATCCAAGACCTAGAGGGAGAATCTGAGTTTAAGGAATTTAATTCCCCTAAATTCATAGGAATTTAATTCCTCCAAATAAAACTAGGGTTTAACCCTGTATGAGAATTTAATTCTTCCAAATTCATAGGAATTTAATTCCTCCAAATAAAACTAGGGTTTAACCCTATTATGAGAATTTAATTCTCCCAAATTCATAGGAATTTAATTCCTCTAAAAGAACAGAACTAGGGTTTAACCCTACATAAGAATTTAATTCTTCCATATACATAGGAATTTAATTCCTCTAAAACAGAATTAGGGTTTAACCCTACAGAGAATTTAATTCTTAAAAAACAAAAGACTTAAAGCTCTCCATGCACATAATGAACTGGGTCACGTGGTAATACGTGACCCCCCATCCTCAATAATCAGAAAAGAAAGAACAAAACTAGGTCGCGTGCCCCCACGTGACCCCTAAAACAGATCCCTTAAAATGAGAAAGAAAAGCTTGGAGGAAATGCCTCACGTGCTCACACGTGACCCTTAAAATAAAGGGAACAAAGCCAAAGGCAAAATAGACTTTAGGAACCCTCACGTGTCCCCACGTGGCCCCTAAAATAGATCCCTTAAAATGAGAAAGAAAAACTTGGAGGCAATGTCCCACGTGCTCCCACGTGACCCTCAAAATAAATAGAACAAAGCCAAAAGCAGAATCAATTTTGGGCGCCCTCACGTGTCCCCACGTGACCCCTTAATAAACACTTTAATAATCAATACATGGATACTCATCACGTGCCAACACGTGATGGCCTGAAGACCAAAAGTGTTTAACACTTATTTGCAGATTTGAGGGTAAAATAAAGGAGGTTTGGCCCAATTCTCAGGCGCCTCACGTAACCCCACGTGACCACCCCATTTTTAGTGTTTAACACTATTTTGAGCATTTTGTTCCCAGTGTTTAACACTGTTTTAAAGCGCATCACGTGGGAACACGTGGTCGCCAAATATCTTCTAGTGTTTAACACTATTTTAAAACCAATCTAGCCCAAATTGGCTAAGTCTTCCAGAGGCAAGATTTCCCTTTGAATGAGCCTCAAATATATTCTTGTCTTCTAAGATTGATCATCTCATATGGCATATGAGTGCTCAGCACTCAATAAAAAATAAAGACATGGTCAGAACCTATACTCATGTTTAGCATCGCTAAATAATGGGGGGTTGAACCCAGACAAATGTTCAACAGGCCAACAAAGGGCCAACATTCCAAATTTAATTGGACTTAGCCCAAATTGGCCATAAGTCCTCAACTCAGATTTAACTGAGCCAATGTGCTCATAATCTAATTAATTGATCTTAGTTCCAAATTGGACTACAGATCTCCCAATCAATTTTGGTTCAAGGGTACATCTCTGAACTCCTCTGATATTGTCGTTGTAATCCTTCAACGTCTTCAGAGAGGTGACGGGTCCCGACAACCATACATTTCATAGACTATGACGTCTTTAAACTGGACGGTGGGGTCCCTTTAAACCCACGGACTATGATGTCCTTAACCTTGACTGTGATGTCTTTAAACTCACGGACTATGATGTCCTTAACCTGGACCGAGATGTCCTTAAACTAACATTGGACCGAAATGTCCTTAAACTAACATTGGACCGTAACGTCCCTAAACTAATCGACCGCAATGTCCCTAAACTAAACAATAGAGCCTAAATTCTTTTTTGTTGGATCTAAACGATCCCGTTAAGTTGATCTTAGTCTAAAATTAGACTAACGTATCCTTAACAAACGTTTAAGTTGATCTTAGTTTCAAATGAGACTAACGTATCCTTAAACACAACCTCCAAACCCAAATCTAAGAAAAATACGGATTTGGACTAATCCACGCCCTACGGACGACGACATAAATTAGTCTCCGTATACAATCCACGGGCAACCAAAAACAAAACAAACACCCACGACATGAAGTGACCATCTGGAGAAGGAGAAAGTTGTTACCGAGATGCGGTAGCGTAATTAACTGCAGGGGCTTGCGCCTGCAGGGAAAAGCGTCTCCACAATAAAAAAAAACCCTCAACGAGGGGGAATCTGACGAAGTCTGCTACATCGGCCGCATCCGTTTAAACCTTCGATACATAATGACATAAATCAACTTGACATCTTCGGAGAGGTGGACGGATAGCACCAATTAGCATCTGCCCTCGAAATTCAGGCCCTGACGTCCCAACGTCCCGGTCGCGTCTTTCGGCGGAGAACAGATGACATACATAGAGTAGGAAGTAAAATTCTTATACTACGATCGGTTATACTGTGGTTGTCATACAGTGTTTTCTCCACATAGGATTTGGATATTATATCAGACATTCCGGTTACTAGATCTATGGTTTTAGATCTAGATTTGGGTAGCTTCCCAATCTGGGTACTTAGACTGCATTCTAAAGGTATTTAGAATGGACGACTCCTTGCATGGTGATATACCAGCAGGTGATGGAGTCACCCTCTCTAAAGGTGTCTTACAGACTAAAGGGGAGAGAGATGTACATGATTGGCAGATCACTTGCTTAGGCAATTGAGTTGATCATGAGATATCAAGTACCACACCAGATGTTGTTTTTGCACTAGATGCAATAAGTTGATATTAATCCAATCCTGGAGAAATGTTCGGAGGAAGTTTTAGAACATAAGTGTATGTTCTAGGGATTTGATAACGGTAGCCTCCTTCGGGAGACAATTATCATTCCAGGCTTCCAAGGTGACCTGGGTGACAGAGTGACTGTCAAAGTTTTAGTTTTCCCTCCGACGAGGGGCTGTAGTTTGGACAGGTGGTCCAAGCAAATACTGAGGGAGGCATGGCGCAGGATACTGATTAATTTCAGTTGAAGATACAGTCTAAGAAGTTTGGATTTGGAGTTCATTCATGAACTAGGTCCCATCAGATATCCAGACATATTCTAAGACAGGTATTGCTCATTTCGGGAGATGGGTTTCTCCGCGAACTTGAGATATAGAGAGACAAAGAAAGAAACATCAGAGCAGATCCACTCACTGAGGCTATTTCTCGAACACAATAGTTTTACAAACAAGCTTTGTGAGACTGATCAGTAGAGGAGTTGGGTGTTCGGTATCACACGAGCTGTAAGTATGCGACATCGCAATAATTAGCCTTAAGTGCGAGTGGGAGATTGTTGGATATAGTGCCCTTAAAGTCAATTATTGGATCGCAGGCACGTGATTGCAATGATTGAGGGAGGACCTATACCGGTAAGACAGTCTTACTCGAGATGATAGTATGCTCTGGTTTATCTTTATCATCGTGTACTGCTTTAGGTGACATTATATATATCACTATTACACGTTGATAAGAGCCCATAGGATTCTTGCTTGACTACCAACAGTATGATGGCGATCATATACATGAGAGTTGGGTAGTCTATAACCACATCCTTAAAAGTGGTCCCTAGTCGCGGGAGTTTCGAGACAGGGCATCGATACTCCAGAGTAGACTAGTGTATACAGTCGAGATCCCGACGAGGGGCGGTGGCCGGTCTCACAAGCCATTGGTGTTAGTTGGTTCACCTAAGATGTATACAGGTGCTCATTGGGTTATGAGTATACTGGACAGGACTCGCCGGGAACATGCTAGCTGGTTATTAAAACCTGTCTTCAGATAGCAATTCCCAGGTGACATGTGTACAGGTTAGTCTATCGACCTGAGATCGTCATTTGTCTCGTGTGAGTTCCCACTGTGCTTTGATTATTACCCTACCACGGCTCAAAGGAGTCGTGCAAACAGGTTTTAGTTAGGTACAGTCCCGAGCCATATGGAGGCAGCGAGCGGATCGGCAGGTGATTCGTCTCTCCCAACGTTGGGGGTGAGATCGCGCTGTGTTTGGGAGAGCCATTACACGAAGTCCATGGCCATGGCAAGTGAGATTTACTGGTAGGTATTCCAGTAGTATCTCAGGGTGTTCTGGGCTACACTCCGACACGACTTATACCGCTATTAGGGGTCTGACGTTTACCAGCTCCCTTGGCCCGATATGCGATACTCATAGACGAACGGATCAGACTTGCAGATATTGTCACAAATAGGCTCAGTAGGGTTCCAGGATGAGTTCGCTCATCGGACTCCCTTTCACTCAGTACATGGGCAGCCGTTACGTATAGCTAGTACCACTGACGGCTTGTGGTTAAACCCACTGCCAGAGTATTGATGAGTCTTTAGAGTCCCCCACAAAAAGTTTCCCAGTTCGGGCGAAATGTTGTAGAGGCCGTATGGTTTTATGGCAGGGTTCGAACATACGCGTGCGCTTGTGCACGCGTCGTGTTTCGGACAGATAATACTAGTGGGTTTTGGTTTAAGCCGGATCCTAGTATTATATTGTGTAGGGATATTTTTGTCTCATTGCATTTATATTCGGTCGGAATACAAATGCGGGTATGTATATACAGTTGCGGGGTTATCCTGTAATTTGTTACGGGGTCGCTTTTTGAAGTTGCCGGTTTTTCTTCGCCCGTTTAAACATTGTCTTTACTGTGCATTTCATTTTGGCCACCATTTCTTTTATTCTTGCCTTGGCCGAAATGAGGGGGGGATTCATTTGGGTGAGTCATTGCTTTCATTTATTGTAAGCATGGTTTAAGGTTATGACTCATTCTTGCATTGATGGCTTCTTGGATTGGCTAGGATATTTGTTGATAGATTTTTTGCTTAAGGTGCTTCACTCTTGTGCCTTGCACTCACCTCCTCCCATTGTGGCCGAGCACATTAGAGGCAGCCTCATCTATTGTGAAGAGATTTGATTGATATTCATTTTTGCACTAAAATCCTTAGCACTTCTTCAAGCTCTTTTTCCATCTTCACTCCACAAGTTTGGCAACTTCAATTAACCTTCACCCATTAGCTTGGGTGACTCGAGACAAAGTGTTCTACACTCACTCTACTTCAATCTTGGACATGTCGGCTAGCAAACTTCATGTCCGAGTTGCCTCAATTTAGAGGCGGGAGCCCGTATAAAGATTCGTTGACGTGGCGCAACCTTCGGCGAGGAAGAGACCGGAGATCAAGTGAGATCATTCGAGCGAACTTTGTCGGCGCAGCCGCAACATGCTAAGGATAGAGGTTAAAGACCGAAGGACACGGATCGATCGGTATAATCTCTAAACCACCTTTTACAGAATACTAGTTTACGGTTAATGGAACGATCCGGGTTTTAAGTTTGCGTTAGCGCCAGTTCGAAAAAGTTTTTGTTCGGCATTTAGCCTCGGAAAGACGGCCGGGGCGCTGCCATAGACTTACATATATATTCAAGTAATCAGGTCAAGTTATAACCATAGTTCGGTCAAGTCAATTCAAGTCAAGTATACCTATTTGAATTTGATGTTTGAATTCGAGTATTCATGTTCATGATCAAGTATTCATGTTTGATTTTGGATTCATGTATGAGGTTGGACTCTGATTGAGTCAAGACGCTTGTAAACTGATTTAACTCTTGAATTTCTTAGGTTCGGAAGTCATCGACAACTGCTGCACATGGACGACGGGATTTGTGTCTTTTTCCAAGACAATTTCCATTCATAACTCTTGTTAAGTTTTCTAACCTGAATAGGCAAGCACTCACTTTCTCCGGCTTCCTGGGGCTCAAGAGAATTGATCCCGCTTAAACCCATATTTACTTGAATCCTTAAATATTGTTTTGTATATCTCGGGGGGTTTTACGAAAAATATATTAATATGGATTAAAAATAAAACATCGAGGGTGATTTATATTACTTAGGGTTTTTATGAGCATGTGTTTTAAGTATTGAGGTATTTTAATGATAAATACTTAGCTTTCAAAACTTTATGGTATTTTATTGAAAACTAGTCCTTTTTAGTAACTTGATAGTATTTTATTGAAATTTTTTAATCTTTCTTTTTTTTATAAAAATATAGTTTCATAATATAATGAAAATATGGATTTATAATTTTATATAATTTTTAATTTTTAGAAAAAATTAGTTTTATTTAGAAAATTCATTTTTCTTAAAAACTGTATTTATATCCTTTCGAGATCGAATACTCTATGAGGAGTGCTGCATCTCGCTCTACTATCCCCAGGATGTGCGATAATCCGCACAATCCATTAGCGGGTCTCCTAACAAGGGTTGTAAATGCATAATTGCAAAGGAATACGAAATACCGGTTTAAAAGAAACTCGGTTTTAGAGTATGTGGTATTTATTGTAAAGAATATTCTTCGAAACTGTAACGACTCTGATTTTACTATATGAAAATTTTTAAGTTAATGTATAGAATGGAGTTTGCAAGTCTGAGTACAATTTAAAATTTAATTTTTGTTTAAGAACAGCAAGAAACAACTTGTAGCTCATTGGTAAAGCCTTGCACTGCTGTGACATAGCCCCTGTGTTCGAATCCCATCAGACACATTATATATTTTTCTGATTTTTCTTTTAGAATCTTTTGGAAGCCCAAAAATTTACACGTGCAATGCACATAAAAATGAAAAATCTGAGATAACAAACATGTGCAAAATGTTGTAAATACAGAGGAGGACACATGGCATGAATCCACCAGCCTAACTCAACAGAACGACCGGCGAGATGGGCTATAGGGCCGGCGCCGACGGGCCCCCCGTGGAAAATGATGCCCGGGCATTGCACACTTGTCGTTTCCCCAACCCCCATTATCCCTGCACTGTTTGATTGCTCTGCAATCAAACAGAGACCCCTCATTTCCCCAATTTATCATATTTTAATGCATTTTAATTCACTCTTTTAATCACAAAACCTGTAACAACTCCATTTTTAATGTACAAAGAACTGATTTAAATTCAATGTATATTTGGAGTATTTATTGTTGCTGATATCTCTTTAAGTATTTATTTCACTCCATAATTACAAGAAGGAGCTTGTAGCTCATTGGTAATACCTTGCACTGCTGAACCAAGCCACCAGAGTTCAAATCCCATGCCCCACATTATTTTTGTATTTATTTTGTTTTAAATTCTTTTGGAAGTCAACAGTCAAAACGCCATAACTCACAAAATTTGTACTGAACATAAAAAAGTAAACATACCATAAATTCCCCCTTGAGTTTCCCCGGCCCCCGACTGCCTGACTCGGCCCGAGTCGGCCGGCGAACCGGCCGACTCGGTCCGGTGCAGCCGGACGGCTGAGTCGTCAACACGGAAAAGTTTCCTTTTGACCTGGTCCACCCCCTGCACACTTTAAATGGTCGGATCGGTTACAGAGAGCCCAATAAATCCCTTTTACTCCAAAATTTTAATGATTTTAATGATTTTTATATATTTTTTATATATATTTTAATTAAAACCCTAACCCTAGCCTAACCCTATATAAACCCCCCATACCCTCTACCCTCTCATCCTAAATTTCTAAGTCCACTCTCCCAAAATTCCAAGAGAAGTTGGTACGTTAGAAAACGAGCGAAAGGCGAAGCGCTGACGAAATCGACGGCGACATTCCGGTGATCGTGCTAGGAGCTCTCAACGACGATTCGACGCGCCGGCAAACCCTCTACTTCCCTCTCACTCCCTAGCGTTGTCCAAACCCGTAAGTCCCCCTTTTCTACCTTTCTTTTCTTCCATTAAAATACGACTTTTCAAACCCGACGGAAAACGGAACAAACCGATTTCCGATTCGGTTTTCTATCAAATCTCACTTTTCACCAATTCCATAATGCTTAAACATCTTCATGTTGACTACTAATAACTTAACAACTAATTTGAATAAGTTTTCTCACATGGAATGATAACGTTTCCATTTATCGTATTTCTTTCACTTAAATACTACAATGTTTAGTTTTCACATTTAACCCCTTAACATTGCTATACCTTAAACTAGATCACGAGGTAATGACCTCCCTCCATACACATGCAAATACAACCCTAAATGATATCATCAAAACTTAGAATACGATAATACAAGATTTTACATTTAAATACCCTTTTCTTATAAAACCTTTTCTAAAAGTTTTAGGTTTGATACACTTTCAAAACAAATATCTTTTAATAGGAAAATACGATATGTCGTGGACATCGATCGTTTATCTAAACCTGACTTTATGGTGTCTAGGCTAGGCAAGTGAGAAAAGGTAACTTTAAAAGGCCCGTCTCACGATTCGTGAGCGGATCCCTCATTTTCTCATTTGTACTTACCTGGCCACAATTGGCGGTGAAGAGGTGATTTGAGGCTTCTAACGACTTATCGTTTAGACCATTTAGAAATAGTCTAGTTGAAATATAAAACCCTAGAATCTAAAATACGGAAAATCAACTTTTGCAAATAAATACCTTTTACTTTAATAAAACCGTATTCTAAGGATTAGTATTTATAAATCTTTGCAAAGCGCCACTACAACCCACCTTTGGGGAACCCGTTAGGGATAGTATGGTTTATCGTGCACCCTCGGCTTAGTAGTGCGAGATTCAGACCTCCGCAAGGAGCATTCGGTCTCGAAAGGTTTAAAATACAATATCTTAAGAAAATGATATTTTTCTATAAAATATTTATTGAAATTATTTTTGTATAAATATATATATATATTATCATTAAAAGATCTATTTTGTTATAATATAAATATCCCACTTTTTCTAAAAATCACAAGACTAGATTTATACATTAAAATACCATGAATTTCAACTAAATCAATATTACAGATAAATACCTTTATTTATGGAATTAGAATATTTTCACTAAGAAATATCACAAAATAAAATTACACTCATAAAGACGAATAATAAATACTTGGGGTGTATCTTGAAAACTATTCAAAAGTATTTTTATATAAAACCCCCTCAAGTTTTAAAAATTACAATAAGGACCCTAGCAATTATAGAACTTCGATTTACATTTCTTTTGTCTGACTCGGGTTTGAGTCTGATTATTTCTGACTTGAATATGATTCAAGTCAATCTACATTCTTTAATATTCCAACTCAATATGAACACATGAATTCCAGAATCCAGTTATCAATCTATATAACTTGACTAAATCAAACCATGGATATACATCCATTATTCCGTTATTCCATTTACCTGATTATGCAGTTACACTCTGTTACTGATATCATGGTTTTGGTCAGTTATCCAACTTATACAATACAATACAATCAAAACACTACGGAGTTTAAGGGGTAGATTGGTGCGGAAGGTGTTAGAAGTGGCACGAGACGGTAAGATTAAGACACCTAACCTATATTCCGTTGCTGTTGTACCGTGGCTTAACGGTTCCTTATACATTCCGTTTGCCCTGGTCTCTAGCATACTGAGACCCCTCTCGTATACACTGGCATCCTTCCGTACCAAGTTACAAACAACAGCGTAAATAAAATATTCTACAATATTATACTTTAGAAGATACCTCTTATTCAGTCTTTTTCTAATTCTTCTTATCTTTGGGACTTACCGAGCGATCTGTTCGCTGACGACATTCTATTTCTTTCTTCTTTGAATGTCGTCAGGTGTTTTGGACCCGTCAGAGATCGAGCAACCGGTGAATACTTGGATCAGTTTCACGAAGACCCCGAGCTCTAGACATTGTATCTTGTTCTATTCAGTATTTTCATTTCTTGTTATGCCATTGTTTAGGCATCACTTTTATTCCAGTTGTATTTACTTTTCATGCATTGTACAAAAGAATGTTATTAATAAAGTTACTGTTATTTTATATCTCTTGTCTCTTATGATTTACCTTTATATTGCTTAGATACGCTTAGCGTATTTACTTCACAGTAAATACGTAGCGGACCTCGTCGTAAATACGCAGCGGACCTCGTCGCGTCCCCATTCGCCGTATACCGGGAAGTGGGGCGTGACAGGTTTTGTTGGTGGCCCATGCAGGTCAGAGCCGTATAGAACCATACTATGCAGTTCTGTTCTGCGTGAACAACCTAAGCAATATAACACAAGAACCAACAACTAAAACATTCTTTACAATTCATGTTTCTTGAATCTTACAAATTTCTATTCCTTGAATCTTATCATTTCATGTATTTGAATCTGTCCTAACTCAAATTTTTCTTCAAGGTTATGGATTCCCCAAACAACACCAGCACCAATGTCAACAACACACCTCCAGCACTACCTCTCACACCGGCTGTTCTTGCGCCGACTACCGAGCAAACAGTGCTACTTGAGGCGATCCGCAGCCTTCTTGAGGGACAGCAACAACTTCTGAACCGTCCTGAGACCGACACACTGGGAGTAAAGCAATTCAGGGCTTTACACCCCAAGCAGTTCTCTAGAAAAGGAAGCCCTCTTGAAGCGGAAGAATGGGCACAAGGCATAGAAGACGATCTGGCAGCAGCTCAAGTGCCAGACCTAGCTTGGGTCCGTGTGGCGCAACTACAGCTCACGGATAATGCTCGCAACTGGTAGAAGGCGGAAGAAAGCCGTCTGGTATAACCTATTGAATGGAAGACCTTTCGCGAGAAGTTCGACGCGAAATACTTCCTTGTGACTGCCAGGTTTGCAATGGAGCAGCAGTTTATTCATCTACAACAGGGTTCAATGTGGGACAAATCAGTAGATGAGTACGACGCTGAATTCACTATGCTAAGCCGGTAAGATATGTCACAACAGTTCAATTTTTAAAACTCACATACTACACAACTAACACAATCTTTAAACAGATTCGCGGCACACTTGATACCGACGGACGAGATCAGAGCCCGTCGCTTTCAACAAGGACTGGACACGGAGATTCAGGTTGCTCTAGCCACGGGAAAATTTCTGACTCATGAGGATGCTCTGGAAGCTGCCCGCAGTTATGAGGCAGTGATAAAAGCAAGGGGTAGACCTCAATCTGCAGGAGTCAAACGCTCTGCCAACCAGATGGCAGGTGGAGCCTCATCCAGGCCACCTTTCGTGCCAAGGTGACCCGGAGTACCAAACCATCGTCTCAGCCCAGCCTTTTGCACCTACTGCAAGAGAACTGGACATATGATGAAGGACTGCCGTCGAGACAACCGTCTTTGCTTAGTCTGCGGCTCAGCTACTCATGATATTGGGTCTTGTCCCCAAAGACAAAACCCAGTTGCTGCATCCAGGCCAGCAATTACCTATCCGCAGTGACCAGCTCTTCAGGCATCTGCTCTAAGACCTGCACTACCTGCACCACCCAGAGGACCACAAGCTGCACCACCTCCTCGTCAGTTCCATCAAGCTCAAAGGAACGTTCCGAGGAATGCTCCTCAGGCCAGGAGGAATGTACCAAGGCGCCAGGCTTTCACGATGTCCGTGGAAGAAGCTGAGGCCACTGGCCAAGTCATCACTGGTAAACTTTTCTTTTCAAACTTTGCTTTTCTATCCTGCTACTTAGTTACATATTTTCTATACCTAAAACATATCCCACATACATTAGGTACAATCTTAGTATCCTCAATCCCTGCACTAGCACTGTTTGATACTGGAGCATCACACTGCTTTATGTCGCAACGGTTTGTTCGAACCCATGCAATTCCAGTCTCACCGCTTGTATCCAGCTGGAATGTCAGTTCAGGAAATGGCGTTCTAAAGGCAACTATGGGATACAGCTTGTGTCCAGTCGTCGTCTGCAGCAGAGAGTTTTATGCCGACTTCAAAGTGCTGGACATACCGAATTTCGATGTGGTTCTAGGAATGGATTGGCTTGGAACTTTTTATGCTACCATAGACTGTCGTCAAAGGAGGGTAATATTCGAGATTCCAGACCATCCGGTCTTCTATTTCAAAAGCGGAGACCGTACACTGGAGCCAAGTACCTACAAAGTGAAGCCAAGAGAAGCAGTAGTTGCAGCAGCTCAAGTGGAGGAAGAATCAAGACCAGATGTGGTTCGAGAGTTTGACGATGTATTTCCTGACGATATATCAGGTTTGCCTCCCGATCAAGCTTTTGAATTCAGTATTGATTTAATACCAGGAGCACAACCGGTGATCAAAGCACCCTATCGTTTAAGTCCGGAAGGTTTGAAGGAAGTCCGAACACAGTTGGATGAATTACTGGCGAAAGGATGGATTCGTCCCAGCACTTCAAGTTAGGGATCACCTAACTACTTGTGAAGAAGAAGGAAGGTTCATACAGAATGTGCATCGATTACAGAGCCTTGAACGAAGTCACTATAAAGAACAAGCATCCACTCCCGTGCATCGATGATTTATTCGATCAGCTAAGTGGATCTTGTGTTTTCTCTAAATTGGATCTTCGTTCAGGTTATCATCAAGTGAAGATCAAGGAAGGTGATATTCACAAAACAGCTTTCATAACTCGCTATGGACATTATGAATTTCTAGTGATGCCATTCGGAATGACCAACACACCCGCAATATTCATGAACCTAATGAATCAAGTTTTTTGGGAGTATTTAGACAGGTTTGTTATCATCTTCATCGACGACATCCTGGTGTATTCTAAGAGTCGGAAAGAACACGCAGAACATCTACGAATTTTCCTGGAAACTCTTTGTCAACATCAGCTTTATGCCAAGTACAGCAAGTGCGAGTTTTGGTTAAAGCAAGTTGGTTTTCTTGGACATATCGTATCGGGGGAAGGAATCTCTGTGGATTTAGCGAAAGTTTCGGCAGTTAGCGAATGGCCTACACCAAAGTCAGTGAAGGATATTCGAAGTTTCTTGGGTTTAACTGGATATTACAGAAGGTTTATTGAAAGCTTTTCGAAGATAGCAACGCCCCTGACCAAGCTCACACGTAAAGATGAAGAATTTGTGTGGTCAGAAGCATGCGAACAAGCTTTCATAGAACTCAAATCAAGGTTGACATCAGCACCTATTCTCGTCATACCGGATCAATCTGGAGGATTCGAAGTGCATTGCGATGCATCCGGTAAGGGATTAGGATGTGTTCTACATCAGCACGGTAAGGTTGTGGCTTATGCTTCAAGACAACTGAAGACTCATGAGCGCAATTATCCGACGCATGATCTGGAGTTGGCAGCCGTCATCTTTGCTCTCAAGATTTGGCGTCATTATTTACTTGGTGAACGAGTGAACATCTACACAGATCATAAAAGTTTGAAGTACGTGTTTACTCAGAAGGAGTTGAATATGCGGCAGAGAAGATGGTTAGAACTCATGGCGGAATTTGACATCAACTTACAATATCACCCAGGGAAGGTGAATGTAGTACCTGATGCTCTTAGTCGCCAACCATTATCGATGAATCTCACCGCTCAGTGGAAGCTTCAACAAGACTTGCATCAGATGGAGATTGAAGTAATCATGCCAGGTAATGCTTCAAGTTTGATGAATTTACAAGTTCAATCAACCATTGTCAATCAGATCAAAGAAGCTCAAACAAGTGATGCTAAGTTGCAAAAGATCAGAGAACAAGTGGAGAATGGACTCAGAACAGACTTCATCATCCATGAAGACGGATCTTTAAGATACGACAGCAGATTGTGTGTACCAAAAGGTCCTGTTCAGGAAGAGTTAATGAAAGAAGCTCACAGCTCTCCCTATTCAGTACACCCTGGAGGTACCAAAATGTACAAAGATCTATGTCAGAATTATTGGTGGCATGGAATGAAGCATGAAGTATCCAGAAGCGTCGCAAAATGCTTGGTGTGTCAGCAAGTAAAGGCCGAACATCACAGGACTGCTGGATTACTTCAACCGTTACCAATCCCAGAATGGAAGTGGCAACACATCACGATGGACTTTGTGACTGCTCTTCCTCACAGCACAAAGGGTAACGATGCCATATGGGTCATTGTGGATCGACTCACAAAGTCGGCTCACTTCATCCCATTTCGAGTTGGCCAATCTACTGAGATACTAGCAAAGAAGTACATGGAGGTAATAATCTAATTAAGATTTAAATTCTTCATAATGTACTATCTCTGATACCCATGAACTCATACAGGAAATTGTGAGACTTCATGGAGTACCGGTCTGCATTGTCTCCGATCGTGACACCAGGTTCCGATCGCAATTTTGGCAGAGTCTGCAAGCAAGCTTGGGAACAAGTCTGAACTTCAGCACGGCTTATCATCCACAAACAGATGGTCAGTCAGAACGAACTATTCAGATCTTAGAGGATATGCTTAGAGCGTGTATGTTAGACTTCAAAGGATCGTGGGAAGATCACCTACATCTTGTGGAGTTTTCGTACAACAACAGCTACCAAGCAAGCATAGGAATGGCACCTTTTGCAGCACTGTATGGAAGAAAGTGTCGATCGCTATTAAATTGGGACGACATCGGAGATAGGGAACTTCTTGGATCGGAGATGATAGTAGCGACTGTTGATGTGGTTCGTACTATCAGGGAAAGGATGCGCATAGTCCAAGATCGACAGAAGCACTGGGCTGATGCGAAGAGACGACACTTAGAGTTCCAGCCAGGAGATCACGTATTCTTGAAGATATCTCCGAACCGCGGAGTGATCCGATTTGGAAGACGGGGTAAGCTAAGTTCGAGATATATTGGACCGTTCGACATACTCGAACGAGTCGGTGAAGTGGCATACCGCTTAGCGCTTCCACCTTCATTGGAAGGAGTGCATAATGTGTTCCACATATCCCAACTCAAAAAGTATGTGAGTGACCCCAGCCATGTACTTGATTATTCTGAGCTCACTATACAGCCCAATTTGTCTTGTGAGCAACAGCCCGCGGAGATCCTGGACAGGAAAGTGAAGACACTTCGAAACAAGGAAGTTAACTTGGTTCGAGTGATGTGGAGGAAAGACACTCCTGGAGAGTCCACTTGGGAAAGGGAGGATGAAATGCGTACTAGATATCCACACCTCTTTGTAAACTAGTCCTCAAATAAAAGTTGTAAATTTCGAGGACAAAATTTTTGTAAGGAGGGTAGACTGTAACAACTTCATTTTTAATGTACAAAGAACTGATTTAAATTCAATGTATACTTGGAATATTTATTGTTGTTGATATCTTTTTAAGTTTTTATTTCACTCCATAATTACAAGAAGGAGCTTGTAGCTCATTGGTAATACCTTGCACTGCTGAACCAAGCCACCAGAGTTCAAATCCCATGCCCCATATTATTTTTGTATTTATTTTGGTTTAACTTCTTTTGGAAGTCAACAGTCAAAATGCCATAACTCACAAAATTTGTACCGAACATAAAAAAGTAAAAATACCATAAATTCCCCCTTGAGTTTCCCCGGCCCCCGACTGCCTGACTCGGCCCGACTCGGTCCTGTGCCGCCGGCCGGACTCGGCCGAACGGCCGAGTCGTTAACACGGAAAAGTTTCCCTTTGACCTGGTCCACCCCCTGCACACTTTAAATGGTCGGATCGGTTACAGAGAGCCCAATAAATCCCTTTTACTCCAAAATTTTAATGATTTTAATGATTTTTATATATTTTATATATATATATTTTAATTAAAACCCTAACCCTAGCCTAATCCTATATAAACCCCCCATACCCTCTACCCTTTCATCCTAAATTTCTAAGTCCACTCTCCCAAAATTCTAAGAGAAGTTGGTACGTTAGAAAACGAGCGAAAGGCGAAGCGCTGACGAAATCGAAGGTGACATTCCGGTGATCGTGCTAGGAGCTCTCAACGACGATTTGAAACGCCGGCAAACCCTCTACTTCCCTTTCACTCCCTAGCATTGTCCAAACCCGTAAGTCCCCTTTTTCTACCTTTCTTTTCTTCCATTAAAATACGACTTTTCAAACCCGACGGAAAACGGAACAAACCGATTTCCGATTCGGTTTTCTATCAAATCTCACTTATCACCAATTCCATAATGCTTAAATATCTTCATGTTGACTACTAATCACTTAACAACTAATTTGAATAAGTTTTCTCACATGGAATGATAACGTTTCCATTTATCGTATTTCTTTCACTTAAATACCACAATGTTTAATTTTCACATTTAACCCCTTAACATTGATATACCTTAAAGTAGATCACGGGGTAATGACCTACCTCCACACACACGCAAATACAACCCTAAATGATATCATCAAAACTTAGAATACGATAATACAAGATTTTACATTTAAATACCCTTTTCTTATAAAACCTTTTCTAAAAGTTTTAGGTTTGATACACTTTCAAAACAAATATCTTTTAATAGGAAAATACGATATGTCGTGGACATCGATCGTTTATCTAAACCTGACTTTGTGGTGTCTAGGCTAGGCAAGTGAGAAAAGGTAACTTTAAAAGGCCCGTCTCACGATTCGTGAGCGGATCCCTCCTTTTCTCATTTGTACTTACCTGGCCACAATTGGCGGTGAAGAGGCGATTTGAGGCTTCTAACGACTTGTCGTTTAGACCATTTAGAAATAGTCTAGTTGAAATATAAAACCCTAGAATCTAAAATACGAAAAATCAACTTTTGCAAATAAATACCTTTTACTTTAATAAAACCGTATTCTAAGGATTAGTATTTATAAATCTTTGCAAAGCGCCACTACAACCCATCTTTGGGGAACCCGTTAGGGATAGTACGGTTTATCGTGCACCCTCGGTTTAGTAGTGCGAGATTCAGACCTCCGCAAGGAGCATTCGGTCTCGAAAGGTTTAAAATACGATATCTTAAGAAAATGATATTTTTATATAAAATATTTATTGAAATTATTTTTGTATAAATATATGTATATTATCATTAAAAGATCTATTTTGTTATAATATAAATATCCCACTTTTTCTAAAAATCACAAGACTAGATTTTTACATTAAAATACCATGAATTTCAACTAAATCAATATTACAGATAAATACCTTTATTTATGGAATTAGAATATTTTCACTAAGAAATATCACAAAATAAAATTACACTCATAAAGACGAATAATAAATACTTAGGGTGTATCTTGAAAACTATTCAAAAGTATTTTTACATAAAACCCCTCAAGTTTTATAAATTACAATAAGGACCCTATCAATTATAGAACTTCGATTTACATTTCTTTTGTCTGACTCGGGTTTGAGTCTGATTATTTCTGACTTGAATTTGATTCAAGTCAATCTACATTCTTTAATATTCCAACTCAATATGAACACATGAATTCCAGAATCCAGTTATCAATCTATATAACTTGACTGAATCAAACCATGGATATACATCCATTATTCCGTTATTCCATTTACCTGATTATGCAGTTACACTCTGTTACTGATATCATGGTTTTGGTCAGTCATCCAACTTATACAATACAATACAACAATACAATCAAAACACTACGGGGTTTAAAGAGTAGATTGGTGCGGAAGGTGTTAGAAATGGCACGAGACGGTAAGATTAAGACACCTAACCTATATTCCGTTATTGTTGTACCGTGGCTTAACGGTTCCTTGTACATTCCGTTTGCCCTGGTCTCTAGCATACTGAGACCCCTCTTGTATACACTGGCATCCTTCCGTACCAAGCTACAAACAACAGCGTAAATAAAATATTCTACAATATTATACTTTAGAAGATACCTCTTATTCAGTCTTTTTCTAATTCTTCTTATCTTTGGGACTTACCAAGCGATCTGTTCGCTGACAACATTCTATTTCTTTCTTCATTGAATGTCGTCAGGTGTTTTGGACCCGTCAGAGATCGAGCCCACCGGTGAAGACTTGGATCAGTTTCACGAAGACCCCGAGCTCTAGACATTGTACCTTGTTCTATTCAGTATTTTCATTTCCTGTTATGCCATTGTTTAGGCATCGCTTTTATTCCAGTTGTATTTACTTTTCATGCATTGTACAAAAGAATGTTATTAATAAAGTTGTTATTTTATATCTCTTGTCTCTTATGATTTACCTTTATATTGCTTAGATACGCTTAGCGTATTTACTTCACAGTAAATACGTAGCGGACCTCGTCGCATCCCCATTCGCCGTATACCGGGAAGCGGGGCGTGGCAAAACCCTAATTTCACACTATAAATACTATCCCATGCCCTAGCCCTTCCTCATTCTGAAAATTCTAGCCAAAATCCTTAAATTTTCTCAAGTACAAGTAGAGTAGAAGAGGAGTTAGCCAACGACCAATTTTCGGCGAGGAATCGAGGCTATTCCGATGACCCCGCGACGCCACGACCACCAATCTAGTTTCTTCAACCTTTCCTTACCCTAAATCACTTGTAAGTCCCTCCAAATCTTTCTTTCTATCTCTTGAATTTCTTGTTAATCAAAATCTCTATAAAGTGGAGTTACCATCGATGTTTTTTTTTCCTAAAGAATATAACTCCATCTTTCTTTAACTTTTGATCAAACAAATTATAACACTTCACTTATAAGTTTAATACTCATGTCTAGAATAAATTTTATCCAAGAATCTTTTGTAAAACAATCACAATTTAACTTTTTCGTTAAAATACCATGAACTTTACATATCACCTTTTAGTATGTTGTTAATACTTTACCTTTAGAAAACTTCACGGGGTAATGACCTACCCCTCACATACACACATGTTTCCATAGCACGATGTCCCTTGAACATATTTTTGTTACCATATTATATTAAAATACCATCAACTATAAAAAACGGTGTTGTTTGAATTGTATTACAAAACCCTTTGAAAATAAGTCTCTACAACCCTCTTTAAGGGACCCATTATTTGATGGTGTGGATTATCACACATTCTTGGGCTAGTAGAGCGAGATGTAGACCTCCTCAAGAAGCATTCGGTCTCGAAAGGTTTTTAATACGATTTTTAAGAAAAACGCAATTTTCTACTTAATAATCAAAATTAATTTTTAATAATTATATAAATATTATAAAATCCATATATTTTAAAAATATAATAATTTATATTTTTTTCAAATAAAAGAATTACAAGTTTTATCAAAATACCATCAAGATACCAATGAAAACCAAGTTTTACAGTAAAATACCATGAATTATTCAAGTCAAGGTAATTATCACTAAAATACCTCAATTCTTAAAATACACATCCATGGAAACCCTAAATAATATAAATAATTCCTCGAGCTTATTTTGAACTATATATTAAAAATATTTTTCATAAAACCCCCTCGAGCTATATAAAACACTGTTAAGGACTTTAGTAAATATAAGTTTAAGCGGGATCAATTCTCTTGAGCCTCAGGGAACCGGAGAAAGTGAGTGCTTGCCTATTTAAGGTAGAAAAACTTAACGGTGTTATCAATGGTAATTGTCTTGGAAAAAGACACAAATCATGCCGTCCATGTGCAGCAGTTACCGATAACTCCCGAACATAATTCAGAATCCAAATCAGTTCTAAGTGTCTGACTCAAGTCTGAGTCTAAATCAAACTTGAATTCAACTCAAACCAGAATCCAATTCAAACATAAATCCCAGACCCTAACATGTATACTTGAACCTAAACCTGAATACCAGAACAATATCAATATGCAAACATGACTTGACTTGACCGAACCATGGCTATAACTTGACTTGATTACATGACTACTTGTTTACATCCTGAACCTGATTAAATGAACAACTTGTATCCATGGTCTTGGCAAGTCTGATAATTACAATATATTATACGGGGTTAAAGGGGTAGATTGGTACGGAATGTATTAAAAGTGGCACGATGATGATCACTAAAAGACACCTACATGAACTCTCATGCCGTTGTCCCGTGGGTTTTGACGGGGCCTTGTACTTACATTTTACCATAGTCCACGGGACAGTTGGACTCCTCTCGTATACACTGATATCTTCTGTACCAATATCAAATAACTACGTTAGAATAATAATCTGATACCTGTATAACTTAACAGTTTCCTTCCACATTACTTGTTGTTTTCCTTCCTTTCTTTTAGGACTTACCGAGCGCTAGTTCGCTGATGACATTCCTGTCTATTTCTTTCTTAGAATGTTCGTTAGGAGGACATGACTCTCAGGAGACCGAGCCCAGCCAGGAATACTTGGATCAGATTGAGGCACAGCCAGACTACTAGCTTTACTTGTACTTACCTTCCGTTTGTATGCCACTGTTTAGGCATTACTTTTATCATTGTACTTTCCTTTTCAAAGCAATGTATTGTAAAAATGAATGTAAATAAAAGTTGCTGTTCATTTTATATCTCTTGTCATTTCTTATGCATTTTATATATATTGCTTATTTACGCTTAACGTGTTTACTTCTGGGGGTAAATACGCCGCGTGCCCGCCACGTCTCCTTCCCCGTACACTGGGAAGCGGGGCGTGACAGGTTTTGTTGGCGGCCCATGCAAGTCAGTTCTGCATGAAATCCTAAGCAATATATCATAAGAAGTATAAGAATCAGCAACTGTACATTCTTTACATTTCAAATTCCTTGAATCTATCCTAACATTTCTTTTTCTAGCAAGGTCATGGATCCACCGAACAACACGAGTACCAACGTCAATGGAAACACCCTACCTCCTACCCTACCACCACCACCTACCGTTGCATCTCCCATCAATGAGCAAACAGTATTGTTTGAGGCAACAAGTGCCTTTTGGAGGGTCAGCAGCAGTAGACTGCTATTCTCATGCACCGCCCAGAGGTCGATGCACCCGGAGTCAAACAATTCCGGGCACTGCACCCGAAACATTTCTCTGGGAAAGAGAGCCCACTAGAGGCAGAGGAATGGACTCAGTCTATCAAGGATGATCTGGCAGCAGCACAAATGCCAGAGATTGCTTGGATGAGAGTTGCAAAGCTGCAGCTAACAGATAACGCCAGAGTCTGGTAGAAGGCTGAAGAAAGCCGACTCGCCCAACCGATTGAATAGAGGACATTTCGCGATATGTTCGACGTGAAATACTTCCCTGAGACTGCCCATTTCGACATGGAACAACAGTTCATCCACTTACAACAAGGTTAAATGTGGAACAAATCTATGGATGAATACGATGCTGAGTTTACCATGCTTAGCAGATAAGATATGTTTCAATATTCAATTTCCTGATATCACATACTACACTGCTAACACAAGGTCGTAACAGGTTCATTGCATACCTAATCCCGACTGCTGAGATCCGGGTATGAAGAGCTGGACCCGAAAATCCAAGCTGCACTCACTACAGGGGATTTCCCAACCCATGATCTCGCTCTGAAGGATGACCGACGCTATGAGGCAGTGGTGAAGAAGAAGGGCAGACCTCAGACTGCCGGTGTGAAATGCCCTGCCACTCAGATGGCAGGAGAAGCCTCTTCCAGGCCACCTTTTGCACCCAGGAGATCGGGAGTAACTTTTAACCGGCCCAGTCCAGACTTTTGCTTCTACTGCAAGAGGAATGGACACCTGGAGAAAGACTGCAGGCGTGCAAATGGCATGTGCTTAGTTTGTGGCATGTCCACTCATGCCATTGGAACTTGTCCATATCGTCTCAACCCAGCTCCCGCACCCCGACCAGTGATCACCGTTCCGCAGCGGCCGGTTATTCAGGCTCCTGCACCTCGTTTAGCCCTACCTGCTCCACCTCCACTTGGACCTCCTACACAGCCTCCTCGTCAATTCCACCTGGCACAGAGGAACATGCCTCAAGGGCAGAGGAACATGCCCCAAGGTCAGAGGAATGTACCTCCAGCAAGGAGGAATGTACCCCGACGTCAGGCTTTCACCATGACCGTTGAGAAAGCCGAAGCCACTGGCTAACTTATCACTAGTAATTCCTAATCTTTTCATCTTTTCAAATTCTTGTATATCTCTATATTTTTCCTGTATCTAAACCAACCTCACACAACTTAAGTACTATACGAGTAGCCACCCTTCCTGCACTAGCACTGTTCGACACTGGAGCGTCATACTGCTTCATGTCCAAACATTTTGTGAGAACATATGCGATTCCCATGAAGCCACCCATTTCAAGCTGGAATGTCAAATCCGGGAATAGAGTATTGAAGGCAACTATGGGATTGGATCAGTATCCAGTTGTAGTTTGCGGACGAGAATTCTATACGAATTTCAAAGTACTAGACATCGCAAACTTCGATGTTGTGTTGGGAATGGACTGGCTGAGAGTTTTCTATGCTACGATTGACTGCCGTCAAAGGAGGGCAGTATTTGAGATACCAGATCACCCAGTCTTTTACTTCAAGAGTGGAGACAGAACTTTGGAGCCAGAAATCTTCCGTGCCAAGCCGAAGAATACAGAAGTATTTACCCTACCGGCCGAAGAAGAAAAGCCAGAGTTAGTTCGAGAGTTCAAGGATGTGTTTCCTGAAGATATAACAGGTTTGCCTCCCGATCGAGCTCTTGAATTCAGCATCGATTTACTACCTGGTGCGCAACCGGTGATCAAAGCTCCGTACCGGTTAAGTCTTGAAGGATTGAAGGAGATCCGAACTCAGTTGGACGAACTTCTGAAGAAAGGTTGGATTCGTCCCAGTACTTCAAGTTGGAGATCTCCAGTTTTGCTTGTGAAGAAGAAAGAAAGTTCATACAGAATATGTATAGATTACCGAGATCTGAACGAAGTGACGATAAAGGATAAGTATCCACTACCGTGCATCCATGATCTTTTCGATCAGCTAAGTAGGTCTTGCGTATTTTCAAAGCTAGATCTTCGTTCAGATTATCATCAGGTGAAGGTCAAAAAGTCTGATATTCCTAAAACGGCATTCAAGACTCGCTATGGTCATTATGAATATCTTGTGATGCCATTTGGAATGACCAATGTACCTGCAATATTTATGAATCTGATGAACCAAGTTTTCCGAGAGTACTTAGACAAGTTTGTTGTTATCTTCATCGACGACATTCTGGTGTATTCAAAGAATCGGAAAGAGCACGCCGAGCATTTACGGATTGTCCTGGAGACATTGCGACAGCATGAACTCTATGCCAAGTACAGCAAGTGTGAATTTTGGCTAGATCAAGTCGGATTTCTCGGACACATTGTTTCAGGCAAAGGAATCTCAGTAGATCCAACTAAGCTGTCAGCTGTCAGCGAATGGCCAACACCAAAGACGGTGAAGGATATTCGAAGTTTCTTGGGATTAGCAGGATACTACCGAAGATTCATTGAAGGTTTTTCGAAGATTGCAGCACCCCTGACCAAGCTCACACGTAAAGATGAAGCATTCGTGTGGTCAGAAGCATGTGAACAAGCTTTTGTAGAACTCAAGTCAAGATTGACATCGGCTCCTATTCTCGTAATACCGGATCAATCTGGAGGTTTCGTCATGTATTGTGATGCGTCTGGTAAGGGATCAGGATGTGTTCTGCATCAGCATGGAAAAGTTGTAGCTTTTGCATCAAGACAGCTGAAAGTTCATGAGCACAACTATCCAACACAAGACTTGGAGTTGGCAGCCGTTATCTTTGCACTTAAGATTTGGCGCCACTATCTTCTGGGAGAACGAGTGGATATATACACGGACCACAAAAGTATGAAGTATGTGTTTACTCAGAAAGAATTGAACATGCGGAAGAGAAGATGGTTAGAACTTATGGCGGACTTCGACATCAACCTACAATATCATCCAGGGAAAGTGAATGTAGTTCCTGATGCACTTAGCCGTCAGCCATTATCAATGAATCTCACCGCTCAGTAGAAGCTTCAGCAGGAATTGCATGGAATGGAGATCGAGGTAGTTATGCCAAGTAATGCTTCAGAGTTGATGAGCTTACAAGTTCAGTCTACTATTGTCAATCAGATCAAGGCAGCTCAAGTAAATGATGTCAAGCTGCAAAAGATCTGAGAACAGGTAGAAAGTGGATTTCGAACAGACTTCATCATCCACGAAGATGGATCCTTGAGATATGGAAGTAGATTGTGTGTACCACAAGGTCCTGTTCGAGAAGAGTTGATGAAAGAAGCTCATAGCTCTCCTCACTCAGTACACTCCGATGGTACCAAAATGTATAAGGATCTACGGAAACACTACTGGTGGCATGGAATGAAGAGCGAAGTAGCCATAAGCATAGCCAAGTGTTTAGTGTGTTAGCAAGTGAAGGCTGAACATCACAGAATTGCTGGTCTACTTCAGCCGTTACCAATCCTAGAATAGAAATGGCAACACATTACCATGGACTTTGTGACTGCCCTTCCTCCCAGCACGAAGGGTAACGATGCAGTATGGGTTATTGTGGATCGACTCACCAAGTCGGCTCACTTTTTTCTCTTTCGAGTTGGCCAATCTACCGAGACGTTAACAAAAAAGTATATGGAGGTAAGCATGAATCTAAATTAAGATTTAACCTCAAAGTGTACTATTCTTGATACCTATGAACTCATGCAGGAGATCGTAAGATTACATGGAGTACCAATTTGCATCGTCTCTGATCGTGACACCGGATTCCGATCACAGTTTTGGCAGAGTTTGCAAGCTAGCCTGGGAACGAATCTAAACTTCAGCACGACTTACCATCCACAAACGGACGGACAGTCTGAGCAAACAATTCAGATTCTGGAGGACATGCTAAGAGCTTGTATGTTAGACTTCAGAGGTTTATTGGAAGATTACCTACACCTTATGGAGTTTTCATACAACAACAGCTATCAGACGAGCATTGGAATGGCACCATTTGCAGCTCTCTATGGAAGAAGTGTCGTTCACCACTAAGTTGGGACAACATCGGAGATCGTGAACTCCTTGGACCAGAGACGATCGTGGCAACTGTGGATGTAGTTCCCACGATCAGTAAAAGAATGTGCATATCTCAAGACCGACAGAAGCATTGGGCTGATGCAAAGCGCCGACATCTGGAGTTCTAACCTGGAGATCATGTTTTCTTGAAGATCTCTCCAAACCGAGGAGTAATCCGCTTTGGAAAGAGGGGTAAACTCAGTCCGAGATATATAGGACCGTTCTACATTCTCAAACGAGTCGGAGAAGTGACATATCGTTTAGCACTACCATCCTCATTGGAAGGAGTGCACAACGTATTCCACATATCTCGGCTCCGAAGATATGTGAGCAACCCCAGCCACATCCTTGATCACTCCGAGCTCACTGTATAGACTGACCTTGTTTCCCCCCAATAATAGAAGAGCAAGGCTCTGTTCAAAATTTGAAAAGAGGCAGCGCCTCACGTGCCTTGCACGAGGGTGCCAGCGCCAAGAGTTAAAAACTCTAAGGCAGCACCTCACGTGCCCCGCACGAGGGCACCGGCGCCAGAACTAAAAGTTCTCTACCGTTGGATCAAAGATCCAACGGAGATGATAAATCATCGAAACACAGAATTAAATTCTGATTGAGGAAATACTCCTCAAATCTTTCTAAATAAGAAAGATTCCCCTCTGTAAAACAGAGCACCGTTGGATTAAAAATCCAAGGGTGATTAAAAATCACCAAGCTACAGAATAAGTTCTGCATGGGAAAATATTTCCCCAATCTTTCTAAACAAAAAATATTATGCTCTGTAAAACAGAGCACCGTTGGATTAAAGATCCAATGGTGATTAAAAATCACCAAATTATAGAATAAACTCTGTATGGGAAATATTTCCCCAATTTTGTTAAAAACAAAAATAATATCTTCTGTAAAACAGAAGTGCTTGGATCAAAGATTCAATGGTGGATAAAATCCCCAAATCAATTAAGGATCTCTCAATGAGAGATTCCTTTAACTAAATCAACAAACTTGCCTCTACTGTATAAAGGCCCCAAGACTTCAAGTCTTATACAGAGGAACCCCCTCTCCCCCCCCCCCCGCCATAAACTTCAAGATCAAAAGAAAGAAAAGCAAAAAAAAAAGAAGAAAGCTTTAAGAGAGAAGAAGGAAGAAGAACATTCTTCAAGATAAAGAAAGATAATAGAGATCATAGTATCTCTTCTGCATATTCAAGGGTTTAACCCTTATAAAGAACTTAGTTCTTTCCACGGGATCTGAGATCCATGAGACATGTCTCCTACGAATGAGAATTTAATTCTCGTGGGGATGAGTTTGTTCTCGGGGATCGAAGATCCAAGGGAGAACAAAGAATTGAACTCTTAAGAAAAAAAACACAAAGAAAAACATAGCGTCGAGCGTCCCACGTGCCCCTCACGTGGGCGCTGCTCAATAAATAGTGCCCAGCACTCAGTGGTTGGCGCTCAGCGCCAAGCGCCCCACGTGCCCCTCACGTGGGCGCTGCTCAATAAATAATGCCCAGCACTCAGTGGTTGGCGCTCAGCGCCAAGCGCCCCACGTCGCCCTCACGTGGGCGCTGCTCAATAAATAGTGCCCAGCACTCAGTGGTTGGCACTCAACGCTAAGCGCCCCACGTGCCCCTCATGTGGGCACTGCTCAATAAATAGTGCCTAGCACTCGGTGGTTGGCGCTCAGCGCCGAGCGCCCCATGTGCCCCTCACGTGGGCGCTGCTCAAAAAATAGTGCCTAGCACTCAGTGGTTGACGCTCAGCGTCAAGCGCCTCACGTGCTCCACATGTGGGCGCCATAAAGAGTTTTTAACACTCCATATAAAAAAAACAAAAAAAGGGGTTAAAGCAAAGGGGGAGCGTCAGAACCCATATCAATGCCTAGTACTGTTTGCACAGAAAAGGGACTGAGCCAAAATAAGTGTTTAACACTTTATTCAAAAATTAGATGGGCTGAGTCCAAGTTGACCAAATCCCCAACTCAGATCAACCGAGCCCATGTGCTTACCATGTTCCAAATTGATCTTAGTCCCAAACCCAACTACAGATCTCCCAATCTGGAATTTGGTTTAAGGATACATCTCCTCACACCTCTGATACATGTCATTGTAATTCTTCAGCGTCTTCAGAGAGGTGGCGGGTCCCGACAACCAACAATGGACCGTAATGTCCTTAAACTAACTGTGGACCGTAATGTCCTTAAACTAACCGTGGACCGCAACGTCCTTAAACTAAAACAATAAAGCCCAGACGCTCTCTTGTTGGTTCTGAATGATCCCAAAATCCTGTTGAGTAGATCTTAGTCTAAAATTAGACTAACGTATTCTCAACAAATATTTATGTTGATCTTAATCTCAAACGAGATTAACGACCCTTAAACCAAACCAAACCCAAATCTAAGAATATACGGATTTGGACTAATTCACGCCCTACGGGCGACAACATAAATTAGTCTCCGTATACAATCCACGGGCAACCAAAAATAAAACAAACACACACGACACGAAGTGACCTTCTGGAGCCGGAGAAAGTGGTTATCGCTACGCGGTAACGTAATTAACTGCAGGGGCTTGCGCCTGCAGGGAAGAGCGTCCCCACAATCAAAACCCCCTCGCAAACGAGGGGGAATCTGACGAAGTCTGCTACAACGGCCGCATCCGTCCAGACCTCCGATACACGGTGCCATAAATCAACTTGGCATCTTCAGAGAGATGGACGGATAAAACCAAATAGCATCTGTCCCCAAATTCAGGCAAGACGTTCAGTCTTCCCGGCTTTCGGCGGTGAACAGATTCTGGCACGCCCGGTGGGACCTCTTCCTCTTTCCACTCCACACTTCATGTGTCGTGTTTTTCCTTTTCCGCAATCAAATAATCGCGATATATATGTTTGTGGTTGCCCTTGGGTGATGGGATATTGAAGCCGACGTTTCGTCTCTATGAAGAATGACGTTTGCTCCCACCCTAGCAACTCAGGCTCTATCATATCCGGTGGAGTCAAGTATGGGCCACTTGCTGCCTCAAATCTCCATAATCCGGCTTTTCAAGAAACCAACGAGCTTCACTTTGAGTCGATACTCCCACCTCCCACCCTCGGTGCCTTAACTCTGATGGAGGAAGCCCAGAGAAGGTTTGTCATCCACAGGCTAGTTCCCCAAGCTGCAGCTTTGCCGACGGAATCAGTCCTCAAACAACTGACACCTGCCAAGGACCAAGGTCAGCACATGGGGCAGAATATTCAATCTCTCAAAGGAAACAAGGGGCAAGCTCGGAAAAATCCTGAGGCTAATCAAATCCCGGACGTAAGAAACGGTCGACATCGATGAGCTGGGGGCAGTTCTCCGTATGTTCATGTTTCAACCCCAGTGGTGAATGCTGTTGTTCCAACCGGGAACAGCTTCAAACTGTTGCGAAGGGTCAGACAAAATTCGCCCACCGCAATATTGAAGAAATCTCCGCAGCCCATGGAGATCCCACGAGAGCAGAAACCAGTTCGCTCCCTATAACAACTTTCTTCATCTATATATAAGGTGTGGAAGCAGGTGAAGGACTCAGTCGTCGTCCGCGGCTCTTCCTCTAAACGTCAGCCAAATTCTGACAAATCCCCTTTCAAATACAAGGGGATTCATCCCAAGACGGATCCTGATACAGCGGTTCCTCCCAAAAACAAAGCGGCTTTTCACAAAAAAGTGAGGCCTAATAAAGCTCAAGTACCCGAAGCAAACTCCAAACACCCCAAGCCTGGGGGTATGGTAGTTCACATAGTTTATGTGGTGAATTCCAAAGACGAAGTTCGAGCTTCTACTAGTCACCGACCTCAAACTCGGTCTCTGAAAAAATTTCAACTGCAACGTGAAAAGCTACAGGAAATGCTCGCTCAGGCGGCAGCAAACGCTAATCCATCGCCTAAAGAAAATCCCGAGGACGCACCCGAAGAAAAAGCAGAGAAGGAGTCGGATATTAATTTCCTAAAGCGCTCTCTGAAAAAAAAAGAGATGAAAAAGCGGCAGAAACGTCCACTAAAATGAACCAGGTGGCCCTTCTGATTCAGAATAGGGCTGGAATGATGCTTCAATCGGAACCACTGGCAGATGAACCACCGGTAGTCGGTCTTAAAGACATGGGCGACATTTCAAATCCTCTGTAAGTCTCATCAACGACCAAAGAGGAAATGATTTCAAAAGCAAAACTGAACGAATATATCGTTCAACAAATCAAAGCTCACTGCGCCAGTAAATCCGCAAATGGATCAATCAAGACTGGTTGACCGTATCCGACGTGATACAATCAAATGCAGTACCCACCAGAGTACACACTTCCAATGTTCCACAGGTACAAAGGAACTGGGAATCCTCACCAGCATATCGCGCTATTTAAATCCATGTGCGGCAATACTGGAGGAAATGACATACTACTCCTCCGACAGTTCGTCAGCGGTCTGGCGGGCATCGCCTTCGAATGGTATGCAGAACTCCCAAATGATTTCGTGATGAGCTTCGACGAAATGGATATGCTCTTCTGTCAGGGATTCACTAATGAGAACGAACATACTACCGTTACGACGTTGGTCAACGAAAGGGTTAGACCGAATGAGACTTGGGTTCAATATGTTACTCGACGGCAAAATCTCTGGTCAAATGCGAGCAACACATCGATGAAGTTGCAGCCATGGGAATGCCCATAGCCACACTTGGCCCAAATTCAAAGGCGTTCCTGACCTTCCAAGAACTCATGGATAAAATGGCTCGATTAGATCAAATGGGTCAAGACTCTTTCTTATCCGATGATGACGAGTGAAAAGCAGAGGCAAGATGGTGTTTGTCGCCTACGCTCAACAAAAATAAGCAGCTCTGAAGCAACCTGTCACCAAAATAGTGACGGCGTGGGTACTCGTTCCCCCCGAGATATACACAGGGGGCATATTTCTCACTGGCGGAAGAATCTCTATGTAGAATGGTCCTTTCTTCTCAAAGGAAAGGAAGGATATTAAGGGTCCTACAATCTAGTAGAATACCCCGCTCAAAAAAAAAACCGGTATATCCACAAGAGAAATGGGCACGGATGAAAACCCGAAAGGGTGCCGTGAGTAAAAACAGCAGGATTACCGACGAGTTTGTGAAAACCCGGAAGGGCGCAATCTCGTTTAAAAAAAATGGTACGTCCACCAGCAAGATGGGCACGGATGAAAACCCGAAAGGGCGCCGTAAGTAAAAACAGTAGGACTGCTGGCGAGCTTGTGAAAACCCGGAAGGGCACAACCTCGTTAAAATAAATGCACTTACGAGATCCTCACGACTCGTAAGGAGAATTCCCCTTGTGAGACCCTCACGGCTCATAGGATTCAAAAGCCTTAAGTTACAGGGATCTGGACCTGTTCTTAAGCCGTTATATCTCTCAAATTGCCCTACAGGCGGTCCATATTGACCCTTGTATATAATCAATGGGCACGAATAAATATTTCTTTGCCAAGTTCTTTGAATGGCAAGAAATGTCCCTATATGATGAATAACACTTGTAGGTCCTCTAGACTTATAAGGAGAAAACACTCTTGGAAGATCCTTACGACTTACTAGAGAAGACATCACTTAGGAATACCCATGATTCTTAAGGAGAAAATACGCCTACAAGATCATCATGACTCGTAGGGAGAAAACCCTTTATGAGACCCTTACGGCTCAGAAAGTCAAAAGTCTTAGTCGACAGGATCCTAACCCTGTCTACTAAGCCACCTTTGTCCAAATCAACATGGGCAAATGATGATTCGCTCCTTGCACTATTCCAGTTGCAGCGATGCTGATGCCTAAATCGGTATCAAATTCCGAGTCCTCTCAAGAAAAATGATGATTCGCTCCTGGCGGTATCCAGTTGTAGCGATACAGATGCCTAAACAGGTGTCAAACTCCAAAGTCAACCTCTCCGGCAAATGCCGTCCCTACAACCATCTAATGAAGAAGGGAACCCCGTTCGTCTGGGATCATAAACCTGTTTAAGGGATTTGCACGGGACAAAATCAAGCAAAACCTGCAGAATCCACCGGTACTGACCGCCCCGGTTAAGAGAAAGCCCCTCATCCTGTACACAACAACCCTTGAGAGTTCTTTAGGCGCGCTATGAGCACAAGAGAATGATCAGGGAAAAGAGAGAGCTCTCTACTATTTGAGTCGAGTTCTCCTGAGGGCAGAAAACAACTACTCCCCTATCAAAAAGCATTGCCTGGCATTAATCTTCGCGATAACGAAGCTTCGGCATTATGCCTTGGCACATGAGGTCCATCCCATATTAAAGGTGGATCCTCTCAAATATTTGATGTCAAGAGCCGTACTAACGGGAAGGCTTGCCAAATGGATCCTCCTCTTGATGGAATTCTTGATAATCTATCGACCTCTCAAGGCAGTGAAAGGCCAGGCCATCGCCGACTTCCTCGCAGAGCATCCGATACCTGCCGATTCTCCCCTAAATTGCGAATTGCCAGATGAACATGCGTTTGACACAATCGACGGGGAGAAAGAAGGGAGTGATACTCAATGGGAACTCTACTTCGACGGGGCATCGGCTATGAAGAAGCGGAAGCAAAGCACCCCCATAATCAAAGCCGGGATAGGCCTTATCTTTGTGACTCCACAGGGAGGGATAATGCGTTTTGCCATTTCCTTAACGGAGCCAAGAACAAAAAACGAAGCGGAATATGAAGCTTTAATAGCGGGTCTTGAGATTGCCATTGACATGGGAATCGAAAACCTCCTCATATATGGAGACTCCGAGATGGTCGTTAGCCAAGTAAACGACGACTATCAGACGTGCAAACCGGAGTTGGTGAAATATGGTAAAAGAGTGCAGCAATTGCTGACTCAAATCCCCTCCTACGTCCTGGAAAGCATACCACGTGCGGAAAATAGCAAAGCGGATGCGTTAGCCAAACTCGCTAAGGAACTGGCTGATGAAAATCTCGATGACGTAAGGATCACTGTGCAAAGCCGCCAAATTCTCGCACCAGCAGAAATACTTCCGGAGTCTTCTGAAGAAAAGGAAGCGATCGAACAAGCAACCTTCCAAATAAAGGATGAAAAAAAGGCTAAGGATTGGAGAGAAGTCTTCATAGACTACTTCAAATTCCATCGAACGCCCGAAAACGCATCATCAAGACATCAGCTCACGAAGCGAGCTCTGTATTTTGTCTTCTTCAATGATACTCTATATAAGAGATCATTCGATTGTTTGTGGCTAAGGTGCCTGCGACCGAAAGAAGCAAGGAGAGTCATCCATGAAACTCATGACGGGCTCTGCGGTTCCCATCAAGCTGGGCCAAAGATGAAACTGAAGATCAAAAGAATGGGCTACTATTGGCCCACGATGATTCAGGACTGTCTCGAATACATGAAGCAGTGTCACTCGTGCCAAATTCACGGGGACTTCATCCACCAGCATCCAAATCCGCTATACCCAACGCTGGCTAGCTGGCCGTTTGAAATGTGGGGGACCAATATAATCGGGCCCATCGAACCAGCATCATCCAAGGGACATCGGTTCATACTAGCAATAACCGATTACTTCTCTAAGTGGGCAGAGGCAGTACCACTAAGAGAGGTGAAGACGGAGAACATCCTCCATTTCTTCAAGACACATATCATCTACCGGTTCGGCACTCCGCGATGGATCATCTCGGATAATTGGCTGGCCTACAGGAGCCATAAGATCAGTTGCTTCGCGCAGCAACATAATATAGATTGGAGATACTCTTCAGTCTATAATCCCCGAGCTAACGGTTTAGCCGAGGCTTTCAATAAGACCTTGACAAAGATCATAAAGAAAACAGTGTCCAGAAACAGAAAGGATTGGCATGAGAGACTATATGAAGCTCTCTGGGCCTATCGGACTACGTTCAAGACGGCCACGAACACAACGCCATTTGCGTTAGTATTCGGCACGGAAGCGGTACTTCCCTTGGAGATAGAGCCACCCTCTCTACGAGTGGCGGTTCGATACGAACTGACGGATGAAGAAAATGCCCATCTTCGACTTGAGGAGCTCGATGCCCTTGATGAAACTCGTCTCATGGCGCAGCAAAACCTAGAAGCTTACAAAGCAAGGATGACGCGCTCATACGAAAGACTAACTAGGCCGAGAACATTCCACCAAGGCGAACTCATGCTAGTCGTAAAAAGACCTATGATCCCCAATCGTGCTAAACGGGGAAAATTCGAGCCGAACTATGAGGGCCCGTACATCATAGATAAGGTCTACCAAGGCGGGGCCTACTTGCTCATGGATATGCATGGCGAAAGACCTTTCGGGCCAATAAACGGCCGGTTCCTTAAGAAATACTACGCTTGACAAGTCACGGCTTAGGTTAATGATGGATGACGACGCTCGTGTCCGCTCGCTGTCTTCCTGAGTCCAAACACTATAAGTAGTATCCGGCGAAACCTTGCCTCAAAATCCTGACGGACCGAGATGTCCTTAAACTAACAGTGGACCGATATGTCCTTAAATTAACAGCGGACCGAGATGTCCTTCAATTAACAATGGACCGTGATGTTCTTAAACTAAATACGCCGCCTCAAAACATGGCAGCAGTGGAACCCAAGTCCGTAAGTCCGAGCAGCGAGGATTGCGACTTAAGTCCCTCTGGCTACGCAGTTACCCCGATTGGCAGAGTCCAAAAAAAATACGGTAGGTCCACAAGCGAAAAGGGCACGGATGAAAATCCGAAAGGGCTCCGTGAGTAAAAACAGCACGACTGCCGGCGAATTTGTGAAAACCCGCAAGGGTGCAGATTCGTTAAAAAAACAAAAAAACGGCACGTCCACAAGCAAAAAGGGCACGGATGAAAACCCGCAAGGGCGCCGTGAGTAAAAACAGCAGGGCTACCGGCGAGCTTATGAAAACCTGAAAGGGCACAATCTCGTTAAAATAAAAGACACCTACAAGGTCCTCTCAACCTTGTAAGGAGAAAAACACCTACGTGAGATCCTTACAACTCACAAGGGAGCAACACACTTAGGGATCCCCACGATTCCTAAGGAGAAATTACACTTACGAGATCCTCACGACTCGTAAGGAGAATCCCCTTATGAGACCCTCACGGCTCATAGGATTCGAAAGCCTTATGTTACAGGGATCTGAACATGTTCTTAAGCCATCACAGTCCCCAAGTTGCCCTACAAGCAGTTCAATATTGACCCTTGTATACAATCCACGGGCACAAATAAATGTTTTCCCCACCAAGTCCCACCAACGACGAGGAATGTCCCCATGTGGTGAATGACACTTGTAAGTCTTCTCGACTTATAAGGAGAAAACACTCTTGTAAGATCCTTACGACTTATAAGAGAACACACACTTAAGAATCCTCACGACTCCTAAGGAGGAAACACACCTACGAGATCCTCATGACTCGTAGGGAGAAACACCTTTATGAGACCCTTACGGCTCATGAAGTCAAAAGCCTTAGTCGACAGGATCCTAACCCTGTTTGCTAAGCCACCTTTGTTCAAATCGACAAAGGCAAATGATGATTCGCTCCTGGCAACATCCCGGTTGTAGCATTGCTGATGCCTAAATCGGTATCAAATTCCAAGTCCTCTCAAGGCAAATGATGATTCGCTCCTGGCCATATTCCAGTCGCAGCGATGCTGATGCTAAGATTGGCATCAGATCTCAAGTTCCATACTCGCAGCAAAAAATCAGCGAGCCGAAAATGCATACAAAAATAGCCGAAATGCTCGCAATAAAAATTAGCGAGTAAAATATATGCAGATAAAATAGCCGAAATGTTTGGGCAACTCGCAATAAAAAGCAGCGAGTAAAAAGAAAAATAGCCGAAATGATCGGGCAATCGCGACTTTCACGATACAAAAAGATGAAATGATAGAGCATCGCGGAAATATAAAAAAAATGAAATGAAACTTTTGCCCTGCAGGTGAGTCAACATCGACCCCCTGTATACAATCTATGGGCACAAACAAAAGGGAACCATATTGTCCCACCAGGCTTAGTCAAAGGGAAGCCAGATCTCGATGTCTACACCTACAGCCTAGAAATCAATAACGGCATTCCTTCTCGTTCCAACCAGAAGCAGATACGACGTCAGTAAAATGGAGCCATGGAAAAGTCCCCTAGTTCCAAATCTCGACGGTTCACAGACAACCTAGAGACTACCTCGGAACCATGGCAAAGTCCCTAGTTCCAAGTCTCGACGGCAATATCTACAGCCTAGAGATCAACCAACAACGTTCTTCCTCCCTCCAGCAGGATACAGGCGCGACATCAACAAACGGAGCCATGGCAGAGTCCCCTAGCTCCAAATCTCAACGGTTCACAGACAACCTAGAGACAACCTCGACATTCGTCACAATATTGCAGACACAATGTCAACCAACGAAGCCAAGGAAAATCCCTTGCTTCAGATTCTTGACGATAACTCAAATGAGACATGAAAGACTATCGGAGATCATACCACACCAGCGCGGAGTGGTCATGACTCATCGGGGCTCCCAAACTGAGCCTAACCTCAAGTAAAAAGCGACATAGAATATCCCTAACGCTTGCTCTTTCGACGGTAATATTACCTGGAAGATTACTTGAAGACGTCTTGTCCAGCCCCCGAAGGGATCAGAGACACGACAGTCGCTGGGCTACCCGAACAGCAAGATTGCATATCGAGGAATATATCGGCCAACGCGATGGTGCAACGAGTAAAAAACCCTAGTACCACAGACCCTAACGGACTTCTATTAGCAGGAGTTAACTGTGACGTTAGGACACCCTTGCGAGAACTTCTCGATTCTTCTTGACTCGTGAGGAAATTAGTGTCCTTGCGAGAACATCTCGATTCGTCTCGACTCATAGGGAAAAGCCTTAGGCAACGGGGATAAGGACCTGTTTCCTATGCACTGGGGCCCTGCAAGTCGGTCCAAGATGGACTATTGCATACTATCCACGGGCCACACTCTCCAAAGTCGAATATCGACAAGGAGGGAAACAACCACCTACGAGTCCTCTCGACTTGTAGGGGAAAAAATTCTCTTGTGAGATCCTTATGACTCTCAAGAGAAAACACACACTTAGGAGTCCTCACGACTCCTAAGGAGAAAATACACCTACGGGATCCTCTCGACTCGTAAGGAGAAAAGTCTTTATGAGACCTTCACGGCTCATAAAGTTGAAAAGTCTTAGGCGGCAGATCCGAACCTGTTTCCTGAGCCGTCGCTGCCCTACAAAGAGATCAAGATAGACTATCCAAAAGACACATTTGCTAGAGTTACATACCAATATGAAATAAAATATGTCTTTTATTCATGAATTCAAGTGAATACAAGATGCATTTCATAAAGGAATTAAAATGAATACATGTTATTCATAAATCACAAGTTTACGGTCAATGCAAATAAAGGGGGGTACAAAGACGGTTATTGAAGAGGAGGCGTCTTTAACAAATCAGCAAGCCGCTCGCGCGTTCCTCTCAATCCTTTCTCGCGATCAGCCGTCGCAGCCAACTCCTCTTCAACTTGAGCCCGTTGTCGCAAACAGAACGAGAGCTTTTCATCGGTTCCTAGCATGGCAGCTTCGCATTCCTGCATGACTCACTCGGTAGAGTCAAGCATTCACCTTAGCGTCAACTCGTCCGAAATACGTCACTGGAGGTTGTCAAAAACAGCTTTTGGCAACGCAGCGTTCGCTTCAACCTGGGCGCGCAACAGGACAGATTCGCTGGAAGTCACCTCATGCTCCTTTCATCTCAAGACCGCCTCTTGCTCAAAATGGCGAATGAAAGGAACACTATGCCCAACCTACGAGCACCAACCATGTACTGTGCAAGGCAGTATGGAGAGTCTTTGGTTCACGCCCCCACTAAGCATCCATTCACGACTGTGTGCCTGCTTCAATGGAAATGATGTCCAAAACGTGCTGATTTATGTACGACACTACAATGGCGCTCGCACTTAGCAAAAATCCCTAAGAGTAAAGTATAAAGCTCATGCACAGAGGCAAGATACATGTATGAATATGCGATGAAAAGGAAGTATTCAACAAGGAACATTCAACAGTCAATAATAAGAGAAATACATTGATGTAAACATACTACTCTACGGGAAAGAGATCACCAAATTTAGGATCAAAGATACAGGGGTTGACAAAACAAAATACAAAGTTCTCTAATTCCCTATCTGCCCTATCCACCATGTTGAAGCGACGGTCTTCGCGAGAAGTTGCTCCCCATCGATTAGCACCGTGCTCATCAGCGAAGGCGGACATGATAGCCCGTTGAGCCTGTATTTGACTTAGCAGCAGAACTGATCGGTCCCTCAAAGACGGGGTAATCAAACGTGCCTCATGAAAGCACTCGATCTTATCCTCTGCCGCATCGAGAAACGCCGGAGTCATCTCTGCCGGATGAGGAGGGATGTCGGTAAGCACGGATAGGAAAATCATCCGGAGCCAAATGGAGCCCATAAGAAGAGGAGAACCCCTACGAGTCAGGAGCTCATACATCACCGCGTCATACTGAGCATCGGTAAGAAGAGGTTCTACTAGCCGTGCAGCAAAGAGAGGAATCGTTTCCTCAATGGGCATCTCCCATGGTTGCCAACAAGCGTGAGGACGATTGCAGGCCATAGCTCTTGGTTTGTTTGAGTTCTGTTAATAAAAATAGGTTTCTCTTTGAAGAGAAGAAGGAAGAGATAGCTCTGGGTTATAAAGAGAAACGTTCAAATCAACGCACGGAAAATTTAGTGCACAGTGGAACTATTTCCAAGGCTGGAAAAAGGGGCATGGGGAACAAGATAGTTGACCCATAGGAAACCGAGAAAGAAGGTGAAAAGACTCCTTCAGTAATGAGGCAGCACCTCACGTGCCTTGCACGAGGGCGCCAGTGCCGAGAGTTAAAAACTCTGAGACGGCGCCTCACGTGCCTCGTACGTATAACACGGGGGCCCCGGCATTTTATATACGAGTAACTACTACTTCACATGAGGCACCTATGAGTAGTGGTATAAAAGAAAGGGAAATTTTGCTATTCATACTTGAGAAAATTTATTCATCAGCGGTAACAAAAAAACAAAATGTCATAAAAAATGTTTACAATGGTAAAACACTAAATCCCGGACATGGATTGAGGAATTCAGAAGCAAGGCCGAGTAAAATGCTTCTGGCTTCTCTGACCATTTTCTGATGCATTTTCTCACGAATACAAGCGTCGGGATTCTCACTGATATCGTTTATCCTCTGGTAGGCAGAGATTATCGTCGTCTGTTGGAAGACCTGATGCAAAATATCGACAAGATCATCTCGCCGCCTCTTCGTGATCAAGCCCATCAGATATACTAAGTGCACTTTATCTTCGGCATCATCAAGTGCCTCAAGCGGCATGGCTTCGTTAAATTCGGGAAGTGCTTCCCAAATTGCCCCCACGATAATTTTCAAAAGAGCGGAACGACGGCGGAGTAGTCGACCGCTGTATTCATCGAAGATACGCATCACCTCAGCGCATTGGGCATTCGTAAACTCCTGGTTTTGACAGCGGCCTTGGACATGAATGTCTTCATAGGAGATAATCTCGTCAAGATCATACAGATAAGCAGCCATAGTATCTGGAAAGAAAATTCAGTAAAAGACTAGCAATTAAATGTCAAGATTCTCAGAGTCTAAAATAAAACAGTAGTGACGGTCCATCATTAATGGGGCAGTCACACATTAAGGATGGAATCCTAAGAGGCTCCTCATTTAATGAGAAGCCTCATCGGGTCAAGGAGTTAAACTCTCTCGAGAGCAGTGCTCTGCAGACAAAATTTACATCTGTCAATTAAGAAGGGAATAAAATTCCCCAAAAATTTCTAAAGAGCTATGCTCTGTAAAACCCCAAGATCTTTAAAGATCTGAAGTAAAAATCCTAGAAACTCTAAGAGTTCTTCAATAACGGGTTAAGAAACCCTAAAAAAGATTTCTTTAGATCTATGACCTAAGAAGAGCAAAAATCTGTTTTCATTTAACGGGTTAATAAACCCTAAAAAACATTTTTAAAGATCTACGATCTAAGAAGAGCAAAGCTCTGTCAAGGGGTTCGATTATAATCCTTACCAAATTGTTGGGCAGAGTTCTAACTCTAAGAAGAGATTTCTTTGGGGCAGAGATCTAAGCTCTGAAAGAAGAATTGAATTCTCAGAAGAAAGAAGAACAAAAGAAGATGAACAGCAGTCATCACAAGGGCCAAAAGCCTTACTTATAGGAAGGGGAAGCCGATCCAACTTCCAATAAGATCCAACGGTGAAAAGGCAGCCACCGCTGCACTCATGTGTGAGCCACGTGAGCGCAACGGTGGGGGGGCATTTGTTTCCCCCCAATAATAGAAGAGCAAGGCTCTGTTCAAAATTTGAAAAGAGGCAGCGCCTCACGTGCCTTGCACGAGGGCGCCGACGCCAAGAGTTAAAAACTCTAAGGCAGCGCCTCACGTGCCCCGCACGAGGGCGTCGGCGCCAGAACTAAAAGTTCTCTACCGTTGGATCAAAGATCCAACGGAGATGATAAATCATCGAAACACAGAATTAAATTCTGATTGAGGAAATACTCCTCAAATCTTTCTAACTAAGAAAGATTCCCCTCTGTAAAACAGAGCACCATTGGAATAAAAATCCAAGGGTGATTAAAAATCACCAAGCTACAGAATAAGCTCTGTATGGGAAAATATTTCCCCAATCTTTCTAAACAAAAAAGATTATACTCCGTAAAACAGAGCACCGTTGGATTATAGATCCAATGGTGATTAAAAATCACCAAATTACAGAATAAGCTCTGTATGGGAAATATTTCCCCAATATGGTTAAAAACAAGAAAAATATCTTCTGTAAAATAGAAGTTCTTGGATCAAAGATCCAATGGTGGATAAAATCCCCAAATCAATTAAAGACCTCTCAATGAGAGATTCCTTTAACTAAATCAATAAACTTACCTCTACTATATAAAGGCCCCAAGACTTCAAGTCTTGTACAGAGGAACCTCCCCCCCATAAACTTCAAGATAAAAAGAAAGAAAAGCAAAAAAAAAATGCTTTAAGAGAGAAGAAGGAAGAAGAACTTTCTTCGAGGTAAAAAAGATAATAGAGATCATAGTATCTCTTCTGAATATTCAAGGGTTTAACCCTTATAAAGAACTTAGTTTTTTCCCCGGGATCTGAGATCCATGAGACAAGTCTCCCACGAATGAGAATTTAATTTTCACGGGGATGAGTTTGTTCTTGGGGATCGAAGATCCAAGGGAAAACAAAGAATTGAACTCTTAAGAAAAACACACAAAGAAAGACATGGCGTCGAGCGCCCCACGTGCCCCTCACATGGGCGCTGCTCAATAAATAATGCTCAGCACTCAGTGGTTGACGCTCAGCGCCAAGCGCCCTACGTGCCCCTCACATGGGCGCTGCTCAATAAACAGTACCCAGCGCTCAGTGGTTGGCACTCAGCGCTAAGGGCCCCATGTGCCTCTTACGTGGGCGCTGCTCAATAAATAGTGCTTAGCACTCAGTGGTTGGCGCTCAGCGCCAAGCGCCCCACGTGCCCCTCGCGTGGGCGCTGCTCAATAAATAGTGCCTAGCACTCGGTGGTTGGCGCTCAGCGCCGAGCGCCCCACGTGCCCCTCTCGTGGGCGCTGCTCAAAAAATAGTGCCTAGCACTCAGTGGTTGACGCTCAGCGCCAAGCGCCTCACGTGCTCCGCATGTGGACGCCATAAAGAGTGTTTAACACTCCATATAAAAAAACAAAAAAGGGGGTTAAAGCAAAGGGGGGGCATCAGAACCCATATCAATGCCCAATACTGTTTGCACAGAAAAGGGACTGAGCCCAAATAAGTGTTTAACACTTTATTCAAAAATTAGATGGGCTGAGTCCAAGTTGACCAAATCCCCAACTCAGATCAACCGAGCTCATGTGCTCATCATGTTCCAAATTGGTCTTAGTCCCAAACCCAACTACGGATCTCCCAATATGGAATTTGGTTTAAGGGTACATCTCCTCACACCTCTGATACATGTCATTGTAATTCTTCAGCGTCTTCAGAGAGGTGGCGGGTCCCGACAACCAACAATGGACCGTAATGTCCTTAAACTAACTGTGGACCGTAATGTCCTTAAACTAACCGTGGACCGCAACGTCCTTAAACTAAAACAATAAAGCCCAGACGCTCTCTTGTTGGTTCTGAATGATCCCAAAATCCTGTTGAGTAGATCTTAGTCTAAAATTAGACTAACGTATCCTCAACAAATATTTATGTTGATCTTAATCTCAAACGAGATTAACGACCCTTAAACCAAACCAAACCCAAATCTAAGAATGTTCCTCGCCGGAAGACGCGACCGGGACTGAATTCCGAGGGCATATGCTAATTGGTGCTATCCGTCCATCTCTCCGAAGATACCAAGTTGATTTATGACACCGTGTATCGAAGATTTAAACGGATGCGGCCGATGTAGCAGACTTCATCAGATTCCCCCTCATTGTGAGAGTTTTTTGATTGTGGGGACGCTCTTCCCTGCAGGCGCAAGCCCCTGCAGTAAATTACGCTACTGCATCGCGGTGACAACTTTCTCCTTCTACAGATGGTCACTTCGGGTCGTGCGTGTTTGATTTGTTTGTGGTTGCCCGTGGATTGTATACGGAGACTAATTTATGTTGTCGCCCGTAGGGCGTGGATTAGTCCAAATCCGTATTTTCTTATATTTGGGTTTGGGGGTTGGGTTTAAGGATATGTTAGTCTCATTTGAGACTAAGATCAACTTAAACGTTGTTAAGGATACGTTAGTCTAATTTTTATACTAAGCTCGACTTAACGTTTGTTAAGGATACGTTAGTCTAATTTGTAGACTAAGATCAACTTAACTGGATCGTTTAGATTCAACAAAAGAGCGTTTGGGCTCTATTGTTTAGTTTAGGGACATTGCGGTCGATTACCAGTTTAAGGACATGGTGGTCCAATGTTATTTTAAGGACATCTCGGTCCAAGGTTAAGGACATCATAGCCCGTGAGTTTAAAGACCTCACAGTCAAGGTTAAGGACGTCATAGTCCATGAGTTTAAAGACCTCACAGTCAAGGTTAAGGACGTCATAGTCCGTGAGTTTAAAGACCTCACAGTCAAGGTTAAGGACTGTTAGTGTATATGCCCTAGAGGCCATTACTGTATCATACTAGCTTGTATATTACTTGATGGAAGCTTGGGATATTCACAGTTGTATAGACAATCTTGCTCAAAATGGTAGTATGCTACTTGGTTTGTCTCTACTTCAATATGTGCATGTGTTTCTTTTAGCATATCGCTTATATACATATTAGTAGAGCCCTTAGGATCTTTGCTTGGTTACCAGCGTTGTGATGGCGCTCACATTCGTGGGGGCTGGGTAATCCATAAGCATATCCTTATACAGGTCCCTAGTCGTTGGACTATCGAAACAGGGAATCGATACTCCGGAGTAGACTAGCGTATGCGCTTCTCATCCCAGCGGGGGAGACGGTCTGTCCCACAGCCGTCAGTACATCGTACTTGAGATAGTATGCGGGTGCTCGTTAGGTTACGAGTACACTGGACAGGACTCGTCGGGAACTGTTGGTTGGTATTATACCTATCGTCAGTTATCAGTTCCCAGGTGACATGAGTACAGCTTAGTCCGCCGACTTGACACTGTCACTTCGCCTTGAGTGTGTTCCCACTGTACTTAGATTACTACCCTACCACGGCTCAAAGGAGTCGTGCAAACATGTAGTAGTTGGGTGCAGTCCCGAAGCACTTGGAGGCAGTAACGGTTAGACATGATTCGTCTCTCCCGGTATTAGGGGGTTGACATCGCGTTGTGTCTAGGAGAGCCATTACACAAGTAGTCCCTGGCCAGGGCAAGCGAGATATACTGGTAGGTTTCCAGTGCTATCTCAGGGTGTTCTGGGCTACACTCCGACACGACTTGTACCGCTATTAGTGGACTGACGTTCACCGCCCCCTAGGCCCGCCATGCGATGTATCAGACGAACAGACCAGACTGTACGGAGATTGTCACATACAGGCTCAGTAGGAGTTCGGATGGGTTTACCTCATCGGCCTTCTTATCGACATCTACCTGGGGACCGTTACGTACAGCTAGTGCCGCTTGCGGTCTGTGGTTAAACCCACTGCCAGCGTAGTGTCGAGTCTTTAGAGTCCCACACAGAGAGTTTCCCTGCACTGAGCGAAACGTGTAGAGGCCGTATGGTTTTACGGCAGGGCTACGATCACTTACGTGCACTTGTGTGCGTATGCTATTCGGGCAGGCAATACTAGTGGGCTTTGTTTTAAGCCAGATCCTAGTATTGCACAGATGGATTTGATTTGTCTTCTGTGCATTCGCATTCTATGGAATGCGGATGCGGGTGTGTATGCACAGTTTTGAGGAGAGATGAAGGAGGAGGTGCCCCATTAGGGTTTTGGCAGATGGTTCGGCCAAAACCGTAATGTGGCACACTCATTAGGGTTTTGACAATTCGTTTGGTCAAAACCGTTATGAGTGGGAGACATTGTTTACTAATCCTTTTAGTGATAGATTATTGATGGCTAATTGCATTGACCATTTGACCACTTAGATCTCTCTTGACTTTGTTGACCCGTTGACCGTGTTGACCATTGACCTTCAAGAGAGATCCACACTCTTCTTTCATTTTCTTTTTATTTCTTGTTATTTCTTGTGTTATAATAATGGTCAATTCAATGTGCCATCAACTCTTTCATGATAGGATTAGTAATGATGATTATTGTGTATTATTGCAACCATGGTTCATTTCATTTTGGGCTTAATCTTTTCATAATTCTCTTCTCATTCTCTCTCTTAAAATGAGGAGAAAAGAAAAGCTCCATGGTTGCTAACCTTTCTCCTTCTTCTTCTTCCTCTTGATCTTATCTTTTGATCTCATGTGTTGAGAGAAAAAGATCCCACAAAGACAAACACATCCATCTTTCTCTTCTACACAACCTAAGGCATTTAGATTAGCAATCTCTTTGCCCTAGTTGCCTTGGCTTGAGGCGAAGCTTAGTGTACAACTCTCGGGTGGATCGTCTTCGACTCAAGAAGGCCGCGGAGGTGCCCAAGGTCCGGATCGACGCTTGGAGCTTGGATGGACGAGTGGGACAGCGGGATGAAGACCCAAAGGACCGGTTCCGTGAGGTATACTTTCTACAGCATAGTAGCTAAAACCTCTTAGTGTTTACTAGTTTCTAGTTTAGCAAAGATCCGACTTTTAGTCCATGTTGCCTTGTGCCAAAATCATTGTTTTTCGCCGTTTCCGCCTCCCCGTAAGAACCGGGATGAGCAACGTGGACTTATAGTGGTATCAGAGCCTAGCTAAACATAAACTAGTAAGTTAGCAAAGTGTTAAGAATATCGATCGGAAAAAAGTCACAAAACACATCCACAAAACCTCAAGTTTCTGTCGATTTTTATACTGCTCAAAAAGTGTTTTAAAATATATGAAAAATCGTCTCAGGGTTTTGTGAAAACACTGCAGAAAAACGATCCAGTGATTCGATCAAACGACCGCGGTTCCGCGGCAATGACATGCTCATTGCCGCGGTTCCGCCGCCGTTTTGACTCGACACTGGATCGGGTTTTGTGCAGTGTTTTAGTTTGGATGTTTTGGGATTTTTAATACATGTTTTTTCTACCCAGATTTTCCAGAGAACAAATTGACTTTTCGGGTGGTTAAAAATCCGTATTTTGATCGATATTCCGTACTCTCTGGCTAATGAATATTATCTGTGATGTGTTATATGTATTGAACGTCCGCTAATCGCTATACGTCGATTAGTGGGGGTTATACATATCTGTGATCTGTAATGTTGATGGTTTGTGTATATGAACTCGGTGGATTGTCGCGGATGAATAGCCGGGAATGGGTATGAGATGAGAGTTTCTTTTTCTTTCATTCATTGTAAATTATGTAAATTGATGTAATATTATTTGTTTGGCCGCACAACCGGGTCGGGGTTGCAGCCGTCATTGTATAATTTCTTTTTACTGTTTTTGCTCCTAGGATAGACCTAAGGTGGGGTGCACAAACTACCGGGTATCTCGAAATGCCGAGTGGCCTACTCACGGTGTTGAGGGAGGTTGCTTCGCTTCGGGTACTTGGCGGGTAGTTTGCCGCACCCGTAGGGGTCTAGGGTGGGGTTTGGCTATTCATCGCGACCGTGTAATCCGTTTTTCATTGCAGGCTCGAACGAATCGTGGATTCCTAGTATATCCAAAGTGTTCATCTGTGATCTGTAATGGCTATCATTGCTATATATCTATATATAATAACTATTTAGGTGTTGCTTATGTTTTGCATCCGCGCTAGTCCAGCCCCCGCTCTGTCGTTAGTTAAGTAACCTAACGGGTGATGACGGGGCCCCGTGGCGAATACGGATGGCATAAGCGTACACCATATTTTGGTTGTTTTCTGCAATGGTAGGATTAAATGATGGGACACATTAAAAGAACTAATACAAGAAAATAAACCAAGTAAAAGTCGTTGGAACACTTTGAAAACCACTCGGTTCTTTTCAAAAACAAGCATTTTAAACGCGGAGCTTGAACCACTCCTTTTAAAAGCTATCTCATTCCATCGACTATATCAAGTTCACTACGTTCACGGTTTCGCCAAAACCATCCGTAGCCCTCCATCGTTTCATATGAATATTTAACAGTATTCAAGCTGTGTTTGTTGGCCTTAGTCAAGGCACAGTGTTTGGTAGCTGGTGGGTATTCATATGTAGCATAGATAGAATGCGTTGGTTTGGGACAGTCGTATTGCTTTGTTGGCCATAGTCAAGGGTATATATGGATGGGTTCAAATTAACCTGGACAACGACGGGTAGAACTTGACATGTGACTTATGATTTGTTGGCCTTAGTCAAGGTCATAAGAGAATGGGGCAAAAATCCACATCGGGAGTTTTAAAAGTACTGAAACTTGCTAGCGCTGCATACCATTTGGAGTGTGATGATTCTGGTAGGATTCCTTCGGTTTTATCACGCGATGATATTTGGATCCCGATCCTACTGTGAGTATATGCTACTCCTCGGGAAAACTCTCACTTAACGATCAATGCTATAAACCTAGTAGGTGTCTAGAAAGGTGTTAGCAGGGCTACGCCCACAGGGAAAAGAGGTTACTTAATTAAGGAACTTCGCGAAAGCGTTGGAAAACCTCCCTCGAAGTACCGACACTGGCCTGGCTGAACGGTTAAGCAAGTATTGTACGGTGAGATTGATCCTGACTAATTCTTCCTTTATGGGTTGAGGAGGGATTCGAGAGACAGTGGGAGCCATCCTGTTTAGATAAATTAAAAACCAATCTAAAGTTGCAAGAGCATCATGCTAAGTGTTTTCTTCTCTCTCTCTCTTAATTGCAGCAACCCAGTGACCACACCTAGGTTACATCTAGATAATAAAATGACTAAATCTGACTGTTATGATTGGCAAAGGTCTGTCCAGATGTCCATTGCCCAGGACAAGCTGGAACACCTCTTGACTGATCCCACCCCTGCCGTCTCAGGTCCAGTTTCCCCTGTCACGAATATTGATATCTGTAGGACATCGGAAGAAGACTGTGCGAAAACCAAGTGCCTCGTGTTAGCCTCCGTTGATGGTATATACCAGAGGCAGCACGAGAAGATGGACTCAGTTTCTATCTTCCTCCATAACAAAGTTTTATATCGAGAGCAATCTCGTATCACAAGATATGAGACCTCGAACGAATTGCTTCCAGCGAGGTTGGCTGTCGGGTCATCTGTAGGTGGCAACGTCCTTACAGAGGCCAGCTCTTTTGAGCTCTCGGACCTGAAGACCACGTTGAAGAACGGGTCAGATGCTGACTTAGTTCAACAGTCTCTACCTACTACCCTGAAGGAAACCAGGGAAGTAGAAAGAAAGAGAAGGGCAGAAGTTTCAGGAATGGATGCAGTAAAAGAGAGATGTTCCTATTGTTACGGGAATGAACATGGACAGAAGGATTGTAGGGCTTGCAAAGCCAGTAGCCAGAATTCGAAGCATGTTGTGGCTTCGGCTTCGGGTGTGTTTGTAATAGAGAACTGTATGTCAGTTAACCCTACTTCCTGGGTATTGGATACCGGATCAGGATCTCATATCTGTAATTCATTACAGGCTCTGAGAAACCGTAGGGTTATCAGGAAAGGTGATATGACTCTCAGGGTTGCTAACAGAATGAGCATGTATGCTGAATCCGTAGGGGAATATCATCTAGGACTGACAACTGGGCAGATATTGATTCTGCGTAACTGTTTTTATGTACCAGGTGCGACTTGTAACATCATATCTGTATCCTTACTTTCTAAAGAAGGATATGATTTTACTTTTGTAAGCGATGTAGTAAACATCCACCTAAATCAAGTACTGATTGGGTCAGGTACATTAAAATACAGTATATACATTTTGAATCAAGCTCAGGTCTTCAGTGTCCAGAACACACTTAAAAGAAAGTCTCCGGAAACAAATCAGGCTTTCTTATGGCATTGTAGACTGGGTCACATTAATGAGACACGGTTGACAAAGTTACATAAAGAAGGATACTTGGATCCGTTCGAGTACCAGTCTTATGCCACTTGTGAATCTTGTCTCATGGGAAAGATGACAAAGACTCCGTTCACTGGACACGGAGAAAGAGCGAGCGAGCTCTTGGGACTCATACACAATGATGTATGTGGTCCAATGTCTACACATGCGCGAAGTGGTTATTCATACTTCATTACTTTCACAGATGATTTCTCTAGGTATGGGCATGTCTTCTTAATGAAGCACAAATCCGAGGCCTTTGAGAAATTTCAGGAATACAAGAATGAAGTTGAAAAAAAAATAGGAAAAAGTATCAAGACACTGAGATCTGATCGAGGTGGCGAATACTTGAGTGCCGAGTTTCTGGGCTTCTTAAAAGAGAATGGAATTCTCTCTCAGCTTACTCCTCCATACACACCACAACACAACGGTGTATCGGAAAGAAGGAATCGAACCCTATTGGATATGGTTCGTTTCATGATGAGTAAGGATGAGTTGCCGCGATCCTTCTGGAGTTATGCACTAGAAACAGTTGCATATCTTTTGAACCAAGTTCCTACTAAGTCAGTGCCTACCACACCATATCAGATGTGGAGTGGGAAGAAACCCAGTCTTAAACACTTTAAGACATGGGGATGTCCAGCTTTTGTAAAAAAGCAGCATGCGGACAAGCTCGAGACACGTTCAGTACAGTGTAAGTTTGTGGGATACCCAAAGAACTCCAAGGGGTATCTTTTCTATTACGTAGAGAAACAAAAGGTTTTTGTTTCTCGTCATGCCCGCTTCTTAGAAACTGAATTTTTAGAAAATCAGATAAGTGGGAGCGCAATAGAACTGGAAGAAATTCCAGAACCACAAGCTGTTACTGAAACCTTTGTAGAACCAGAAGGTTCAGGAGAACCGGACATTCCAGCGCCACTCCGCAGGAGTAGTAGGCAGTCTAATCCGCCCGAGAGATACTACGGTTTTCTCATAGACGGGGATAGAGAGGATTGCACCATGGATTATAGCGAGCCTACTAGCTTCCAGCAAGCCATTTAGAGCGGTGACTCGGTAAAATGGCTGGATGCAATGCGGGCCGAGATGGAGTCCATGTACACCAACAAAGTTTGGACTTTGGACTTTGCTCCAGAAGGGGTAAAACCCGTAGGCTGCAAATGGATCTTCAGAAAGAAGATTGGTGTAGATGGGCAGGTTGAGACTTATAAAGCTAGACTTGTAGCAAAGGGTTTTCATCAAAGACCTGGTTTGGACTATGACGAGACCTTTTCTCCAGTGGCTATGCTGAAATCCATTCGGATCCTTCTTGCCACTGCTGCCTTCCACGATTATGAAATCTAGCAGATGGACGTAAAGACGGCTTTCCTAAATGGAAATTTAGAAGAGTGCGTCTATATGGATCAGCCGGAGGGATTCATTCAGAGTGGGAGCAGCGGTAGAGTGTGCAAGTTGCTCAAGTCCATTTATGGACTTAAGCAGGTATCGCGGAGTTGGAACATCTGCTTTGATGATACTGTCAAAGAATTCGACTTTATCAAAAACCCAGATGAACCATGCATTTACAGTAAGATTGTAGGAAGAACTGTAATATTCCTCGTCTTGTACGTGGATGACATTCTTCTAATAGGAAATGATATTCCTATGCTACAGTCAGTCAAAGGATTCTTGTCACAGAGGTTCTCCATGAAGGACCTGGGCGATGCCAACTACATTCTGGGGATCCAGATCTATCGTGATAGATCTAAGAGGATGTTGGGACTTTCACAGTCAAGGTACATCGACACCATACTGAAAAGATTCAGAATGGAAGATTCCAAGCGCGGTAATTTACCGGCTTGTCACGGGATCACCCTCTCTAAAGAGATGTCTCCCAAGACTGATTTGGAAAGGGATCGCATGTCTATTATACCCTACGCTTCTACGGTAGGCTCTATAATGTATGCGATGTTATGTACCAGACCAGATGTAGCATACGCATTGAGCGTTGTAAGCCGGTATCAGTCGAACCCAGGGGAGAAACACTGGATAGCGGTAAAGAACATTCTCAAGTACCTGAGAAGGACTAAGGAGATGTTTTTGGTGTATGGCGGAAAAGACCTCTAGCTTGAGGCCTTTGCTGACTCCAGCTTCCAGAGTGACAAGGATGACTCCAAGTCCATGTCGGGTTATATCTTTACCCTCAATGGAGGGGCGGTTTGCTGGAAGAGTTCCAAGCAGGAGACCGTTGCTGACTCAACTATGGAAGCGGAGTACATAGCTGCTTGCGATGCCGCAAAGGAAGCTGTCTGGATGAAGAAGTTCCTCACGGAGCTTCAGGTGGTTCCTACCATTGTTGATCCAATACCGCTGTATTGCGACAACAACGGCGCTATAGCTTTAGCGAAGGAACCCAGGTCCCATCAGAAGTCCAGGCACATTTTGAGGCGGTACCACCTGATCAGGGAGATCGTAGATCGCCGGGAGATCGAGGTGAAGAGAGTAAATACGGAGAACAACACTGCAGATCCACTCACGAAGGCCCTACCCCAGACTCAGTTCGAGCGGCTGATCGAGATGATAGGTCTTCGATACGCCAGTACATGGCCTTAGTGCAAGTGGGAGATTGTTAGTGTATATGCCCTAGAGGCCATTACTGTATCATACTAGCTTGTATATTACTTGATGGAAGCTTGGGATATTCACAGTTGTATAGACAATCTTGCTCAAAATGGTAGTATGCTACTTGGTTTGTCTCTACTTCAATATGTGCATGTGTTTCTTTTAGCATATCGCTTATATACATATTAGTAGAGCCCTTAGGATCTTTGCTTGGTTACCAGCGTTGTGATGGCGCTCACACTCGTGGGGGCTGGGTAATCCATAAGCATATCCTTATACAGGTCCCTAGTCGTTGGACTATCGAGACAGGGCATCGATACTCCGGAGTAGACTAGCGTATGCGCTTCTCATCCCAGCGGGGGAGACGGTCTGTCCCACAGCCGTCAGTACGTCGTACTTGAGATAGTATGCGGGTGCTCGTTAGGTTACGAGTACACTGGACAGGACTCATCGGGAACTGTTGGTTGGTATTATACCTATCGTCAGTTATCAGTTCCCAGGTGACATGAGTACAGCTTAGTCCGCCGACTTGACACTGTCACTTCGCCTCGAGTGTGTTCCCACTGTACTTAGATTACTATCCTACCACGGCTCAAAGGAGTCGTGCAAACAGGTAGTAGTTGGGTGCAGTCCCGAAGCACTTGGAGGCAGTGACGGTTAGACAGGATTCGTCTCTTTCGGTATTAGGGGGTTGACATCGCGCTGTGTCTAGGAGAGCCATTACACAAGTAGTCCCTGGCCAGGGCAAGCGAGATATACTGGTAGGTTTCCAGTGTTATCTCAGGGTGTTCTGGGCTACACTCCGACACGACTTGTACCGCTATTAGGGGACTGACGTTCACCGCCCCCTAGGCCCGCCATGCGATGTATCAGACGAACAGACCAGACTGTACGGAGATTGTCACATACAGGCTCAGTAGGAGTTCGGATGGGTTTACCTCATCGGCCTTCTTATCGACATCTACCTGGGGACCATTACGTACAGCTAGTGCCGCTTGCGGTCTATGGTTAAACCCACTGCCAGCGTAGTGTCGAGTCTTTAGAGTCCCACACAGAGAGTTTTCCTGCACTGAGCGAAACGTGTAGAGGCCGTATGGTTTTACGGCAGGGCTACGATCACTTACGTGCACTTGTGTGCGTATGCTATTCGGGCAGGCAATACTAGTGGGCTTTAGTTTAAGCCAAATCCTAGTATTACACAGATGGATTTGATTTGTCTTCTGTGCATTCGCATTCTACGGAATGCGGATGCTGGTGTGTATGCACAGTTTTGAGGAGAGATGAAGGAGGAGGTGCCCCATTAGGGTTTTGGCAGATGGTTCGGCCAAAACCGTAATGTGGCACACTCATTAGGGTTTTGACAATTCGTTTGGTCAAAACCGTTATGAGTGGGAGACATTGTTTACTAATCCTTTTAGTGATAGATTATTGATGGCTAATTGCATTGACCATTTGACCACTTAGATCTCTCTTGACTTTGTTGACCCGTTGACCGTGTTGACCATTGACCTTCAAGAGAGATCCACACTCTTCTTTCATTTTCTTTTTATTTCTTGTTATTTCTTGTGTTATGATAATGGTCAATTCAAAGTGCCATCAACTCTTTCATGATAGGATTAGTAATGATGATTATTGTGTATTATTGCAACCATGGTTCATTTCATTTTGGGCTTAATCTTTTCATAATTCTCTTCTCATTCTCTCTCTTAAAATGAGGAGAAAAGAAAAGCTCCATGGTTGCTAACCTTTCTCCTTCTTCTTCCTCCTCTTGATCTTATCTTTTGATCTCATGTGTTGAGAGAAAAAGATCCCACAAAGACAAACACATCCATCTTTCTCTTCTACAAACCTAAGGCATTTATATTAGCAATCTCTTTGCCCTAGTTGCCTTGGCTTGAGGCGAAGCTTAGTGTACAACTCTCGGGTGGATCGTCTTCGACTCAAGAAGGCCGCGGAGGTGCCCAAGGTCCGGATCGACACTTGGAGCTTGGATGGACGAGTGGGACAGCGGGATGAAGACCCGAAGGACCGGTTCCGTGAGGTATACTTTTTACAGCATAGTAGCTAAAACCTCTTAGTGTTTACTAGTTTCTAGTTTAGCAAAGATCCGACTTTTAGTCCATGTTGCCTTGCGCCAAAATCATTGTTTTTCGCCGTTTCCGCCTCCCCGTAAGAACCGGGGTGAGCAACGTGGACTTACAAGGACATCATAGTCCGTGAGTTTAAAGACCTCACAGTCAAGGTTAAGGACGTTATAGTCCGTGAGTTTAAAGACCTCACAGTCAAGGTTAAGGACGTCATAGTCCGTAGAGTTTAAGGACCTCACAGTCAAGGTTAAGGACGTCATAGTCCGTGAGTTTAAAGACCTCACAGTCAAGGTTAAGGACGTCATAGTCCGTGAGTTTAAATACTCACAGTCAAGGTTAAGGACGTCATAGTCCGTGAGTTTAAAGACCTCACAGTCAAGGTTAAGGACGTCATAGTCCGTGAGTTTAAATACCTCACAGTCAAGGTTAAGGACATCATAGTCCGTGAGTTTAAAGACATCGTAGTCTATGAAGTTTAAGGACATCGTAGTCCATGAAATGTGTGGTTGTCGGGACCCGTCACCTCTCTAAAGACGTTGAAGGATTACAACGACAGATATCAGAGGAGTAAAGAGATGTACCCTCGAACCGGTGTGAGTTGGTTGAAGGATCTGTAGTCCAGTTTGGGACTTAGATCTGTTAAATATTCATGAGCAGATGGGCTCAGTTCAATATGAGTTGAGGACTTATGGCCAATATTGGGCTAAGTCCAACAAACATTTTTATTCTGGGTCGTTGAGCCTTTATTTGGGCTTGGCCTTTTTGACAATGTTTTTGTCTTTTATTGAATGCTGAGCATTCACCAAAGCTCTGGGCTTATTAAAGAACAATTTATGTTCTGTCAGCGCCCACGTGAGTGACACATGGCGCGCTTGGCGCTTTGCGCTAGTTAGAGAGCGCTGTAAGTCCATGTCACGCACCCCACGAACTTGCGGGGAGGTGGAATATATGAAAAACGATTATCAAAGCTTCGTAACACGGACTTGAGTGCATGAATCGTTATCTAAACCATTACTAACTAAAAGCTAGAGGTTTAACTACTTGGATACGAAGTTATACCTCACGTTTCTAGTCCTTCGGGTCTTCATCGCGGTCCTCCACTCCTCGTAGGCTCCTTGGAACATCGGCACCTCAACGACCTCCTCGAATCAAAGACGATCCACCCGAAAGCTCCTACGCCAAGCTTAATCTCAAACTTGAGATAACTAGGTTGCTTAAAGTGCTAATCTAAGCTACCTAGCGGATATAGAGTGAGGTTATGGATGTATTAGTCTACCTAACCCTTGATCTCAACACATGAAAGGTTAGGGTTAGGGTTTGAAGAGAGAGTGAGCTTGAGGAGAGAGAAGGTGAGAATGAATTATGAAATGAGATAATGATCTTTCATAATATATATGAAGCATTATTTATTTATCCAAAAATGAAATAATAGAATTAACAACCATGCTTCATAAATATCTATGAGTGATTCATCTCCATGAGTCATTAAGCATTTATGATGCATTAATGACATGGATGAATCACACAAATGAGTCACTAATCTCATTTAATGCAAAGCCACCTTACCCCCCCCCCCAAGTCACCACTCTTCTAGAAGCTTCTCGACAAATTACGAGAACGCCCCTCCAATCCGTGAAAACACGGAAAAACTTTAGACTGTATAAATCCAATAACCCGATACTAGAATCTGGCTTAAACCAAAGCCGGGTAGTAAAAACTGTTCGAAAAGTCGTACGTGCGTAAACACACGTACGTGTCCGAACCCTTGTCGTAAAACCATACGACCTCTATATCGTTTCGCCTGGAGCAAGGAAACTCTCTGTGTGGGACTCTAAAGACTCGACACTACGCTGGCAGTGGGTTTAACCACAGACCGCAAGCGGCACTAGCTGTACGTAACGGTCCCCAGGTAGATGTCGATAAGAAGGCCGATGAGGAAAACCATCCGAACCCCTACTGAGCCTGATGTGACAATCTCCGTACAGTCCGGTCTGTTTGTCTAAGACTATCACATATCAAGCCTAGGGGGCGGCAAGCGTCAGTCCCCTAATAGCTGTATAAGTCGTGTCGGAGCGAAGCCCATTACACCCTGAGAAACTACTGGAACCTACCAGTATATCTCGCTTGCCCTGGCCAGGGACTTTGCGTAATGGATCTCTGACACAGTACGATATCAACTCCCAATACCGGGAGAGACGAATCCTGTCTAACCGCCACTGCCTCCAAGTGCTCGGGACTGCACCCAACTGCTACCTGTTTGCATGACTCCTTTGAGCCATGGTAGGGTAGCAATCTAAGTACAATGGGACACACTCGAGGCGAAGTAGCAGTGTCAAGTCTGCGGACTATGCTGTACTCATGTCACCTGGGAACTGTTAACTGACGATGGGTATAATACCAACCAATCAGTTCCCTTGCGAGTCCTGTCCGGTGTACTCGTAACCTAACGAGTACCTGTATACTATCTCCAGTACAACGTACTGATGGCTGTGGGACGGACCATCTCCCCAACTGGGATGAGAAGCGTACACACTTAGTCTACTCCGGAATATCGATGCCCTATCTCGATAATCCAATGACCAGGGACCTGTATAGGATGTTGCTTACAGACTACCCAGCCCCCACTAGTGTGACTGCCATCACAACGCTGGTAATCAAGCAAAGATCCTATGGGCTCTACTAATATGTATAAGTGATATGTTACAAGAAACATATGCACATATTAAAGTAGACACAAACCAAGTAGCATACTACCATGTTTAGCAAGATTGTATATACAACTGTGAATATCCCAAGCTTCTATTAAGTAATATACTTACAAGTATGATACAATAATGGCCCCTAGGGCATATACACTAACAATCTCCCACTTGCACTAGGGCCATGAGCTGGCATATCATAGACCTATCTTCTCGAATAGCCTCTCGAACCGCGTCTGAGGAAGGGCCTTTGTGAATGGATCAGCAATGTTATTCTCTGTCTCTACTCTTTTTACCTCGATCTCCCGGCGATCTACGATCTCCTTGATCAGGTGATACCGCCTTAAGATGTGTCTGGACTTCTGATGGGACCTGGGTTCCTTTGCTAAAGCTATAGCGCCGTTGTTGTCACAATACAAAGGTATTGGATCAAAACTGGTAGGAACCACCTGAAGTTCTGTGAGGAACTTCTTCATCCAGACTGCTTCTTTTGCGGCATCACAAGCAGTTATGTACTCCGCTTCCATTGTTGAGTCAGCAACGGTCTCCTGCTTGGAACTCTTCCAACAGACCGCCCCTCCATTGAGGGTAAAGACATAACCCGACATGGATTTGGAGTCATCCTTGTCACTCTGGAAGCCGGAGTCGGCAAAGGCCTCCATCTGGAGGTCTTTTCCGCCATACACCAAGAACATCTCCTTAGTCCTTCTCAGGTACTTGAGAATGTTCTTTACGGCTATCCAGTGCTTCTTCCCTGGGTTTGCCTGATACCGGCTTACAACGCAAAATGCGTATGCTACATCTGGCCTGGTATATAACATCGCATACATTATAGAGCCTACCGCAGAAGCGTAGGGTATAATCGACATGCAATCCCTTTCCAAATCAATCTTGGGAGACATCTCTTTGGAGAGGGTGATTCCGTGACAAGCCGGTAGGTTACCGTGCTTAGAATCATCCATACTGAATTTCTTCACTATGGTGTCTATGTACCTGGACTGTGAAAGTCCCAACATCCTCTTTGATCTATCACGATAGATCCGGATTCCCAGAATGTAAGTGGCATCACCCAGGTCTTTCATGGAGAATTTATGTGACAAAAATCTTTTGACTGATTGTAACATAGGAATATCATTTCCTATTAGGAGAATGTCATCCACGTACAAGACGAGGAATACTACAGCTCTCCCTACAATCTTACTGTATATGCATGGTTCATCTGGATTTTTGATGAAGTCAAATTCTTTGACAGCATCATCAAAACAGATGTTCCAACTCCGTGATGCTTGCTTTAGTCCATAAATGGACTTAAGCAACTTGCATATCTTACCGCTGCTTCCACTCTGAATGAATCCCTCTGGCTAATCCATATAGACACTTTCTTCCAAATTACCATTTAGAAAGGCCGTCTTTACGTCCATCTGCCAGATCTCATAATCGTGAAAGGCAGCAATAGCAAGAAGGACCCGAATAGATTTAAGCATAGCCACTGGAGAAAAGGTTTCGTCATAGTCCAAACCAGGTCTTTGACGGAAACCCTTTGCAACAAGTCTAGCCTTATAGGTTTCAACCTGTCTATCTACACCAATCTTCTTTTTGAAGATCCATTTGCATCCTACGGGTTTTACCCCATCTGGAGCAATGTCCAAAGTCCATACTTTGTTAGTGTACATGGACTCCATTTCGGTCCGCATTGCATCCAGCCATTTTACTAAGTTACCGCTCTGAATGGCTTGCTGGAAGCTAGTAGGCTCATGATCGCACGCTTTTGGCGTGTCGAGTTTTAAGAGTTCTAAAGTTTACCGCGATCAGGACGGTGTCGCTATGCAGCTAGCCGGTTGAGCACGGGTCAATCCACAGGGAGATGGTTGTAGTTCCGTTCTTGTCTTAGACGAGTCAATAAAGAATGAGTATATGTCTGTTCAAGTCTAACCTATGTGTATTATTTGCAAGTATAAAGTTGTTAAGAAAAGATACGAAATTGTAAGCTAAAGAAATCCGTACTCAAAACCTTTGAGCCGAGTCTTGACCAATTGAAGCTAGAGCAATCGGCAACAACGTGGATTAGGGGATTTAAGCGCGGTATTCGTGGAATCCGGCTTATTTACCCTTGTCCTTCCGTTCTTGTCTCTTGCTTTCGCCTCCGGCCAAATCGAATGCAACCGGTCGCGGTTAGGAATCACCGTTACCTTGTTAGGGTAGGGTGCCTAACGGAGCGCTTGCGTATGGTTTGGGCAGAGTTCAATGGAAAATAACGGGAAAAGGAAATGAGCAAAGAAAATCTTAACTTACAATACCGTATTTATACTTAACAATGATAATTACAACCATTCACAAAAACGAACCAAAATGAGAGAACAAAAAGAAAAGAACAAAGGAAAGAAAAGATTACAAACAAGTAATTAGAGTGCATGGAATTAAATTGCAAGTAAGTAAAGCAAGAATGAAAAATGCAAGAAAGTAATTACAAGAACCATAGAACTTAAAACAAGCATGGGATCAATAGCCAACCCTTAAACTTGCAAGCTCAATCAAGAGGTTGCAAGATCAAGAGAAGGGTAAAGAACTCATGTGAAATGAAGCACTAAGGAGAGAACAAAATGATACAACCCGTTAAGACCAATGACCAAAGCTTAAACTTGCAAGCTCACTTAAGAGGTTGCAAGATCAAGTTAAGGTAGAGAGCTCAAGGGGGAAACTAAACAAAAAGAATAATACAAAAACCTTCATCTTTATTCACATCCACTCAATGCTCTCACTACATTTCCATGGAGGAAGAATGAAGAAGAAGAAGAACTAAAACTAACAAAAAGAGGCTAAGAAATTGGACACAAAATTGGACCCTTGGCTTAGCTCAGTTCTGGAGTATTTATAGGCTGCTTACAGAAACCCTAGGGTAAGAATCTGGCATAAAATGAAGTACCCAAAGTACCCCTGAAAACTCTCCCACTGAAGAGCTAGTACGGCCGCGGAACCGCGGCCTAGACCCCCTATTGGCCGCGGTTCCGCGGCCACTTGGTGGAGTTGGGTGATCGTATTTTCTGTGCTTGCCTGTTATTCTGTCCTGTGTTGTTCTACATATACCAAACTGCAATTTGCTTCCACAGTTGCTTCAGATCTGCACAGTCCAATCATAGCTTAACTTTTGATTGATTTGACCTTTCTCCCTCGAGCTCCGCGCACCCATTGATTCTTGTGCCACCCCCCTCGTGCTCTGTGCTTGTCCGAGACACGAATGACCACTGTCATATGTCTTGTCTCTGGAACTGGTAAGCGGCACTGGACGGATACGGATGACCGGAAGCCGGCTTTTATCTGCTGTCAACAGATGTTCTGTATTTTGGCGTAGCATTGGAGATTTTGTATCAATTGCGTTATTTTGGACTAGAAAACTGTGGCCTGTAAATATGTAGCAAACATGGATTAAAAGCACCTACCTATAAACAACCGAGCGTAAGAATGGGCGGTATAAAATGCAGTATTCTGTTATGAACAAATACCCCCAAACTTAACTTTTGCTCGTCCCGAGTAAAACCAATTATTCACAAAAATAAAATCCTAACCGCACTTTCGCAGGGAACGCGATTGCACTGAGCGCGTGTAACAAGCCGTTAAACCTCTAGGTGTCCCTAGTAGGAGGAGTGTTGTCTCCTGAGGGTTTTCAGCGGATTACACCCACAAAATCCTGCCAAGCTAGTGTCATAAGTTAACATCGATTTACTCCTACAGTTTAGTATTTACGTTAGAAACTCTATCATCCTAAGTTAGAAATATTCAACCCTTATTTTTCACACCTCCTATCTATTTAACCTTAGGTCTTATACGTTCCAAAAAAGTTTAGAAAGATGTTGGTTCTCCTGAGTTTTCCTTCTAAAGTGCGGCCTCAAATCAGGGATTTTTATCAACTTTACAGAAAACATAAGTCTTATTCTTTATTTCTATCTTTTATCCAAACATCGATTGTATACCCCTACGTGTGTGTATATTTGCACCCCTACACTCAAGAATTCAATTCAAGCTATAATACCCTTGCCCTAATACCTAATACTATTTCTTTCCATTAAGGATGGACGGATTTGCTCACACACCTTTCATGCGACTATTAATGCTTCTTGAGGCACTAACGACCGATTACTGAATGTGTGAACTTTAAAGCGTAAATAGCAGTTTCCAGTCTTGACTTTATTCTATTTTTTTCTTTTTCTTTTTCTTTTTCTTTTTCAAGACCGGATATTTTTTCAATATGCTCTTTTGGTGTTTAGCTTTAAATACCGTTTTTTCTTTCATACTAGGCTTTCAGGCAAGAGTATTTTTAGGTATCCTCTACTATCTCAAGTTTCAAGGTGCGTGTAAGTGCATTTTGTAGGGTATATACTTTCTAAATTTGAACTTGAGAAAAGAAACTATTTTTCAGACTTATCCTCCAGTAAAGCTTCAATACTTTCCCTTCATCTTGACTTAACTCAAGAACTGAACTCAAGATTACCTATTTCTCAAAAAAAACTGTAAGGACGTATACTTACCAAAGTTAGACAGAATGAGGGTTATTTTTAGGGTTTTCAATTCCTAAGCCTAGAATTTAGTTATTTCGATCATATCAACTAAACTTTCAAAATAAAAACCTAAGTTACCCTATTAGCTAACTTGACGACAAAGTTTTTATATTTTTTGGAAAATTTTCAATTTTTGTGGGTTTTTAATAGGGTATGCAAATGCAAAATATACAAATGAATGCGAAGGAAGAAAACTTACCGAGCACACCCCCAAACTTAAACTTGACAGTGCCCTCACTGTCAGGCTATACCAAGAGGGTCAAAATTGCCGGCGCTCCCTAAAAACAAATTATATACAAAAAGGAAAACAAAAAAAATATATATACAAAAAAGGTGTCCCCCCCCAAACTTAAGTAAAACAGTGTTTCCACTGTTAAGCGTTGAAATTCAGGATTAGGGGGGAAAGAGAACAGTATCAAGCTATACAAGGCCTTACATAGGCCAAAAGTTAGTACCAACCATTCAAAGATTTTATCGTGATAAAGCATTGGCTGGTGAAAGAAGGTGAAGAGGAAAGAAATGGAGAATACGCGAGACCGTATGCGGAGAGAAGCGGGATACGGTCTCGGTATATGAGAGGAAGAAGAATGGCGGAAGGGAAAAAGAAGTGGAATACGAACTTGAGGGTGCAAATGGAGTAAATAGATTAGCACAATTTGTGATGACCGATGTGTGAAAAGCGATTGTGCTAATATATTTACCCGTCGAGAAATGGGGTCAAATCCCTCAAGATTCGTGAGCAACCATGGGTACGCCGAACTTGGTAAACCAGACATAGTAAATGAAAGTGAGATGGTTTCTTGCAAGGTCGGAACGATGGAAAGAATGGAGGGAAGTGATCGAGGAGGGGTATCGGTTAAAGGTTCAGGAGGGTGTACACAGTCAATGACAGGGACAGGATGAATGGGAAAATTCGACTTATCAATTAAAACTGGTTCATCCTCAAAACTATCCTCAATATTCTCCTTAAAATTTAGCACATCCATGCACTTCTCTTCAAAATCCAGACGCATATGGGGTTCGGAAAAAACATTTAATGACTCGGGATGATGATTTGAAGAGAAAAACTCAGCCAAATCTATGGGTTCATCATCCAAAATATTCCCAGCGTCGATATCCTCATTCAAGTGAAAATCAATATTCTCAGACACCTCAACAAAAGCATGGATTTCAATCGATTCAGGTTCTAGAGTGGAGGTGTAGAGGTCAAAAGGTTTGGGATTGGTTTCACTTGGAAGGGACCCTTCACAATCAGGTAAATCAAACACTACAAAGTCGCACAACTCATTAATCATTCTATCTTCAATTGATAAAGCATGTGGGACACTCGATAGACTTTCAAAACAAGAGTTGTGGGATTCAACTTGGGACGGGTAGGTTTGATTTGGAAGGGGGTACATCTCACTCTCTCCACTCAAATTCTCAGCCTGTCCTACCGCCTCTTCATACATTGAAAAATTTGGAGCTAGTTGGAAACTAGCTACCGGGTCAGTAGGTTGTATGAGAGCGGCCATGGACGCATTCAAATCCATCATCTGTTGGCTTGACGCTACCCTAAAGTCTTCCAACGACTGTTCCAGACTAGACATGGGTTGTGAAGGGGTTTCAGGAAAAGATTCAAAGTTGTTTGGATACTGAAAACTCCCAAATGGCGGTTCTGAAGTAATGTCTAGGGAAGGTGCAAAAGTAGGATAGGATTGGTAGGAATTGAATGGCTGGACAGGAGCAGGATCAACATTCGGATAAGAAGGTGAATGGAATTGTTGATCCCAAGAATCTGTAGCGGTGAAAGGCGTGAAAGATCGGCTACAGGATTGTTCAATACGTTCAGCAATAGACATTGGTCTTGTGGCTACAACTGGACTTTCAAAAGAGGTATCAACGCAAGAAGGGGTGAATGTTTGAAACGGTTGATACGAAGTGGATTGCGGGGTCCAGTTGTTCGTCGTAGACACGTCTATCCGATCTTTCAAAGAAATTTTTGGCATGGAGGGGTCGTTCGATGTTCGGCCAAAGCAAGAACCATAGGAGGTGATGTCTGGTTGTGGGTACCAAAGTTCGGCAAGAGTTTTTCGAGGTGGGGTACCCATGATATGAAGAGAGAGAAAGAAAGGTAGAGAAAAGGAGGGGAAAAAGAATGTGATATTTTTTTTTTATAGTTTATATATTACAGAAGAATGAAATATACACATAAAAAGAATAAGGACAAAAACAATCACGACACAAAAATACCACACACCTAATCGTTCTAGGGTTCACCTAGGTCAACTAGACCTGCTCCAAAACTTGATTGTCGAAGTAAAACTGTGTCGAGAAACGGGCTCAAGATACACTGATCACGAGGCCAGGTAAGTGCAGAGATAAGGGGAGGTTTTCCAACGCTTTCGCGAAGTTCCTTAATTAAATAACCCTTTCTCTTTTGGCGGTTTCGCCGTTAACACTTTCCTAGACACCCCGTAAGCAATATACCGTTAAGCGAGGTTCTAAACACAGTTAACTTCTCCTAGTGAGCGCGAAGTCCTTAAGGCTTAAAGTCTAGTTTCTTTTAAATTTTGTGCGGGTAAACGTTATGCTCAAGTTCGTGATTTGTGGGCCACGGAAAAGGTGATGAAATCCTTTACCGTATATTGTGGGGTTCGCTTGCCCTTAAGTCCGTATTAATGTATGCAATGCGCAATTCAATAAAAATTCTATAAAGAATCAAACAATCGTTTTTTAGTTTAAGCGCGGCACTGCAACAAATACGGGTTAGTCAATTTTTAGCGTTTGCTAGCGAACTTGCAAAGAATCCTGCAAAGAATAGTATATTGGATGCGTCGGATTTGAGAAGAAGGTGTTAGTAAATTACTTACCGTTAAGATTTTGGGTTAGGAAACCCCCGTTGAATCAAATTCGGTAGGCTTGAAAAGTTCGCTTGCGCGGGTCAAACTACCCGGATCTTTGGCACTGTACTTTGCAAACACCTTAGCCTTGAACGTACACTTTGCTCCCACAATCGCAGTTTGCAAATACGCAAAAATCTGCACACTTACCCACAAAAATTATCAAAAATAACAAAAAGCTTTTTTTTTATATACAAAAAGAATATTAACCCGAATAACAAGAAAGAAAATACGCTACCGTCTCCCCGGCAACGGCGCCATTTGATCGCACGCTTTTGGCGTGTCAAGTTTTAAGAGTTTTAAAGTTTACCGCGATCAGGACGGTGTCGCTATGCAGCTAGCCGGTTGAGCACGGGTCGATCCACAGGGAGATGGTTGTAGTTCCGTTCTTGTCTTAGAAGAGTCAATAAAGAATGAGTATATGTTTGTTCAAGTCTAAACTATGTGTATTATTTGCAAGTATAAAGTTGTTAAGAAAAGATACGAAATTGTAAGCTAAAGAAATCCGTACTCAAAACCTTTGAGCCGAGTCTTGACCAATTGAAGCTAGAGCAATCAACAACAACGTGGATTAGGGGATTTAAGCGCGGTATTCGTGGAATCCGGCTTATTTACCCTTGTCCTTCCGTTCTTGTCTCTTGCTTTCGCCTCCGGCCAAACTGAACGCAACCGGTCGCGGTTAGGAATCACCGTTACCTTGTTAGGGTAGGGTGCCTAACGGAGCGCTTGCGTATGGTTTGGGCGGAGTTCAATGGAAAATAACGGGAAAAGGAAATGAGAAAAGAAAATCTTAACTTACAATACCGTATTTATACTTAACAATGATAATTACAACCATTCACAAAAACGAACCAAAAAGAGAGAACAAAAAGAAAAGAACAAAGGAAAGAAAAGATTACAAACAAGTAATTAGAGTGCATGGAATTAAATTGCAAGTAAGTAAAGCAAGAATGAAAAATGCAAGAAAGTAATTACAAGAACCATAGAACTCAAAACAAACATGGAATCAATAGCCAACCCTTAAACTTGCAAGCTCAATCAAGAGGTTCCAAGATCAAGAGAAGGGTAAAGAACTCATGTGAAATGAAGCACTAAGGAGAGAACAAAATGATACAACCCCTTGAGACCAATGACCAAAGCTTAAACTTGCAAGCTCACTTAAGAGGTTGCAAGATCAAGTTAAGGTACAGAGCTCAAGGGGGAAACTAAACAAAAAGAATAATACAAAAACCTTCATCTTTATTCACATCCACTCAATGCTCTCACTACATTTCCATGGAGGAAGAATGAAGAAGAAGAAGAAGAAGAACTAAAACTAACAAAAAGAGGCTAAGAAATTGGACACAAAATTGGACCCTTGGCTTAGCTCAGTTCTGGAGTATTTATAGGCTGCTTACAGAAACCCTAGGGTAAGAATCTGGCATAAAATGAAGTACCCAAAGTACCCCTGAAAACTCTCCCACTGAAGAGCTAGTACGGCCGCGGAACCGCGGCTTAGACCCCCTATTGGCCGCGGTTCCGCGGCCACTTGGTGGAGTTGGGTGATCGTATTTTCTGTGCTTGCCTGTTATTCTGTCCTGTGTTGTTCTACATATACCAAACTGCAATTTTCTTCCACAGTTGCTTCAGATCTGCACAGTCCAATCATAGCTTAACTTTTGATTGATTTGACCTTTCTCTCTCGAGCTCCGCGCACCCATTGATTCTTGTGCTGCCCCCTCGTGCTCTGTGCTTGTCCGAGACACGAATGACCACTGTCATATGTCTTGTCTCTGGAACTGGTAAGCGGCACTGGACGGATACGGATGACCGGAAGCCGGCTTTTATCTGCTGTCAACAGATGTTCTGTATTTTGGCGTAGCATTGGAGATTTTGTATCAATTGCGTTATTTTGGACTAGAAAACTGTGGCCTGTAAATATGTAGCAAACATGGATTAAAAGCACCTACCTATAAACAACCGAGCGTAAGAATGGGCGGTATAAAATGCAGTATTCTGTTATGAACAGCTCATCATAGTCAATAGTGCAATCCTCTCTATCCCTGTCTATGAGAAAACCGTAGTATCTCTCGGGCGGATGAGATTGCCTACTACTCCTGCGGAGTGGCGTCGGGATGTCCTGTTCTCCTGAACCTTCTTGTTCTACCAAGGTTTCAGTAATAGCTTATGGTTCTGGAATTTCTTCCAGTTCTACTGCGCTCCCACTCTTCTGATTTTCTAAAAATTCAGCTTCTAAGAAGTGGGCATGACGAGAAACAAAAACCTTTTGTTCCTCTGCGTAATAGAAGTAATACCCTTTGGAGTTCTTTGGATATCCCACAAACTTACACTGTATTGAGCGTGCCTCGAGCTTGTCCGCATGCTGCCTTTTTACAAAAGCTGGACATCCCTATGTCTTAAAATGTTTTAGACAGGGTTTCTTCCCACTCCACATCTGATATGGCGTGGTAGGCACAGTTTTGGTAGGAACCTGGTTCAGAAGATATGCAGCTGATTCTAGTGCATATCCCCAGAATGATCACGGTAACTCAGCCTTACTCATCATGGAACGAACTATATCCAATAGGGTTCGATTTCTCCTTTCTGATACACCGTTGTGTTGTGGTGTGTATGGAGGAGTAAGCTGAGAGAGAATTCCTTTCTCTTTTAAGTAACCCAGGAACTCGGCACTTAAGTATTCACCACCTCGATCAGATCTCAGTGTCTTGATACTTTTGCCGGTTTGGTTTTCCAATTCATTCTTGTATTCTTGGAATTTCTCAAAGGCCTCGGATTTATGCTTCATTAAGAAGATATATCCATACCTAGAGAAATCATCCGTAAAAGTAATGAAGTAGGAATAACCTCCTCGTGCATGTGTAGACATTGGACCGCACACGTCACTGTGTACGAGTCCTAAGAGCTCACTTGCTCTTACTCCGTGTCCAGTAAACGGAGTTTTTGTCATCTTTCCCATGAGACAAGATTCATAAGTAGCATAAGATTGATATTCGAACGGATTCAAATATCCTTCTCTATGTAACTTAGTTAACCTTCTCTCATTGATGTGACCCAGTCTACAATGCCATAAGAAAGCTTGATTTAATTCCGGAGACTTTCTTTTAAGTGTGTTCTGGATACTGAAAATCTGAGCTTGATTTAATACGTATATTCCGTTTTGTAATGTACCTGACCCAATCATATCTTGATTTAGGTGGATGTGAACCACATCGCTTATAAAAGTAAAATCATATCCTTCCTTAGAAAGTAAGGATACAGATATGATATTACAAGTTGTACCTGGTACATAAAAACAGTTACGCAGAATCAATATCTGCCCAGTTGTCAGTCCAAGATGATATTCCCCTACGGATTCAGCGTCCATGCTCATTCCGTTAGCAACTGTGAGGGTCATATCACCTATCCTGATAACCCTATGGTTTCTCAGAGCCTGTAATAAATTACAGATGTGAGATCCTGACCCGGTATCCAATACCCAGGAAGTAGGGTTAACTGACATACAGTTCTCTATCACAAACACACCCGAAGCTGAAGCCACAACATGCTTCGAATCCTGGCTACTGGCTTTGCTAGCCCTGCAATCATTCTGCCAATGTTCATTCCTGTAACAATAGGAACATCCCTCTTTTACTATATCCAGTCTCGAAACTTTTGCCTTTCTCTTTCCTTCTACTTCCCTGGTTTCCTTCAGGGTAGGAGGCAGAGATTGTAGAATCAAGTCAGTATCTGACCTGTTTCCCAACGTGGTCTTCAGGTCCTGGAGCTCATCAATGTAGCTAGTCATTGTAAGGACGTTGTCCCCTACAGATGACCCGACAGCCAACCTCGCTTGAATTAACTCGGTCGAGGTCTTATATCTTGCGATATGAGACTGCTCTCCATATAAATCTTTGTTATGGAGAAAGATGGAAACTGAGTCTATCTTCTCGTGCTGCTTCTGGTATACACCATCAACTGAAGCTAACACGAGGCATTTGGCTTTCGTTTTATCCTTTTCCCTTGTCTGGCGGATATCCATATCCGTGACGGTGGAAACTGGACCTGGGATGGCGGGATCTTGAGTAGTAATAGGGTGGTCCAGCTTGTCATAGGCAATGGACATCTGGACAGACCTTTGCCAGTCATAAAAGTAAGATTCAGTCAATTTATTAGCTAGATGTAATCTAGTCGTGGTCACATGGTCACTGCAATTTAAGAGAAAGAAGAAAATACAATTAGCATGGTGCTCTTGCAAGTTTGGATTGGTTTTTAATTTATCTAAACAGGATGGCTCCCACCGTTTCTCGAATCCCTCCTCAAACCATAAAAGAAGAATTAGTCTGGACTATTCTCACCGTACAATTCTTGCTTAACAGTTCAGCCAAGTCAGTGTCGATACTTCGAGGGAGGTTTTCCAACGCTTTCGCGAAGTTCCTTAATTAAATAACCTCTTTTCTCTGGGGGCGTAACCCCGCTGACACCTTTCTAGGCACCTACTTGGTTTATAGCATTGATCGTTAAGTGACGAATCTCCTGATAAGTAGCTTGTACTCACAGTAGGATCGGGATCCAAAATATCATCGTATGATAATGTTGAAGGAATCCTACCAACATTCATCAAACTCCAAAATGGTATGCATCTCTCTGCAAATTTAAGTTTCTTTAGAAATTCCAGATGTAGATTTTTGCCCCATGCTCTTATGACCTTGACTAAGGGCCAACAAATCATAAGTCACATGTCAAGTTCTACTTGTCATTGTCCAGGTTAATTTGAACCCACCCGCACATACTCTTGACTAAGGGCCAACAAAGTAATACGACTGTCCCAAACCAACGCATCTATCTATGCAACAAATGAATACCCCAGCAGCTACCAAACACTATGCCTTGACTAAGGGCCAACAAACATAGCTTGAATACTACTGACCATCCATAAGAAATGACGGAGGGCTACGAATGGTTTTGGAAAAACCGTGAACGTAGTGAACTTGATATAATCGAAGGAACCTGATACTTTTTAAAAGGAGTGGTTAAAGCTCCGTAATTTAAAAATTCTGATCTTTTAAAATAACCGAGTGGATTCTTTTAAATTTGTTCCAACGATTAAACTATGGTTTATTTTCTTTGCATTATATTAATGCGTCCCATCATTAAACCTATCATTGCAGAAAACAACAAAAATACCACGTCCTCTTATGCCATCCGTATTCGCCACGGGGTCCCGTCATAACCCGTTAGGTTACTTAACTAACGACAGAGCGGGGGCTGGGCTAGCGCGGGTGTAAAACATAAGTGACGTCTAATAGCTATCATATATAGATATTGTACATTCGTCAGACGCAATAATAAGCATTCCAGATCACAGATGAACTTTATTGGATATACTAGCAATCCGCATTTGCTTTGAGCCTGCAATAAAAGACGGATTACACAGTTGTGATGAATAGCCATTACCCCACCCTAGACCCCTACGGGTACGGCAAACTACCCGCCAAGTACCCGAAGTGAAGCGGTCTCCCTCAACAAAGTGAGTAGGCCACTAAACACTTCAAAGTACCCGGTAGTCTGTGTACCCCGCCTTGGGTCTATCCTAGGAGCAAAAACAGTAAAAAGAAATAATACAACGGTGGCTACAACCGCAACCTGGATGTGCCTCGCAAAAGAATATTACATCATATTACATTTACATCGAATGAATGAAAATTAAACACATCTCAAACCCCGGCTAATCATCACAACAGTCCAACACAGTTCATACACACAAACAGTAAACATTTCAGAAATGTGCAACTCCATGCCAACCGACATACTAGCAGTTAGGGGAGGTTTACGAACACATTAAACATTACAGATAAAAACCCAATTAGCAAATATCTTGGAACATCAATCGATCACCATGTTCCGTGTCTACCCCAAAAGCAAAGTAGCACTGAAGTAACCTGGGTATAAACAGAACAAACAGAGAACCAAAACACCAAAAACCAAGAATTACAGAGCAAATCCGAGTCAACTCGGAGTTGACTCGGCGGCGGATCCGCGGCACAAGCACTCTATTGCCGCGGATCCGCGGCCGTTCTACCGAGTTACTGGCTCGTATTTTCCCAGTATTCTTAAAATACCCTGCTGTGAATTTTAAGGTATGTTAAATATTTTTAAGACACTTTTAAAATTAACAGAAACTTAGGGTACGGGGTGTTTCGTTTTCGTGTTTTCCGTCGATCAAACTTCTAACTAGTTGCTAACAAGCTAGTAATGGTTTAGTTGGCTTTGATACCACTGTAAGTCCATGTCACGCACCCCACGAACTTGCGGGGAGGCGGAATATATGAAAAACGATTATCAAAGCTTCGTAACACGGACTTGAGCGCATGAATCGTTATCTAAACCATTACTAACTAAAAGCTAGAGGTTTAACTACTTGGATACGAAGTTATACCTCACATTTCTAGTCCTTCGGGTCTTCATCGCGGTCCTCCACTCCTCGTAGGCTCCTTGGAACATCGGCACCTCAACGACCTCCTCGAATCAAAGACGATCCACCAGAAAGCTCCTACGCCAAGCTTAATCTCAAACTTGAGATAACTAGGTTGCTTAAAGTGCTAACCTAAGCTACCTAGGGGATATAGAGTGAGGTTATGGATGTATTAGTCTAGCTAACCCTTGATCTCAACACATGAGAGGTTAGGGTTAGGGTTTGAAGAGAGAGTGAGCTTGAGGAGAGAGAAGGTGAGAATGAATTATCAAATGAGATAATGATCTTTCATAATATATATGAAGCATTATTTATTTATCCAAAAATGAAATAATAGAATTAACAACCATGCTTCATAAATATCTATGAGTGATTCATCTCCATGAGTCATTAAGCATTTATGATGCATTAATGACATGGATGAATCACACAAATGAGTCACTAATCTCATTTAATGCAAAGCCACCTTACCCCCCCAAGTCACCACTCTTCTAGAAGCTTCTCGACAAATTACGAGAACGCCCCTCCAATCCGTGAAAACACGGAAAAACTTTAGACTGTATAAATCCAATAACCCGATACTAGAATCTGGCTTAAACCAAAACAGGCTAGTAAAAACTGTCCGAAAAGTCGTACGTGCGTAAACACACGTACGTGTCCGAACCCTTGTCGTAAAACCATACGACCTCTATATCGTTTCGCCTGGAGCAGGGAAACTCTCTGTGTAGGACTCTAAAGACTCGACACTACGCTGGCAGTGGGTTTAACCACAGACCGCAAGCGGCACTAGCTGTACGTAACGGTCCCCAGGTAGATGTCGATAAGAAGGCCGATGAGGAAAACCATCCGAACCCCTACTGAGCCTGATGTGACAATCTCCGTACAGTCTGGTTTGTTCGTCTAAGTCTATCGCATATCAAGCCTAGGGGGCGGCAAGCGTCAGTCCCCTAATAGCTATATAAGTCGTGTCGGAGAGAAGCCCATTACACCCTGAGAAGCTACTGGAACCTACCAGTATATCTCGCTTGCCCTGGACAGGGACTTTGCATAATGGCTCTCTGACACAGTGCGATATCAACTCCCAATACCGGGAGAGACGAATCCTGTCTAACCGCTACTGCCTCCAAGTGCTCGGGACTGCACCCAACTGCTACCTGTTTGCACGACTCCTTTGAGCCGTGGTAGGGTAGCAATCCAAGAACAGTGGGACACACTCGAGGCGAAGTAGCAGTGTCAAGTCTGCGGACTATGCTGTACTCATGTCACCTGGGAACTGTTAACTGACGATGGGTATAATACCAACCAATCAGTTCCCCTGCGAGTCCTGTCCGATGTACCCGTAACCTAACGAACACCTGTATACTATCTCCAGTACGACGTACTGATGGCTGTGGGACAGACCATCTCCCCAACTGGGATGAGAAGCGTACACACTTAGTCTACTCCGGAATATCGATGCCCTATCTCGATAATCCAACGACCAGGGACCTGTATAGGATGTTGCTTATAGACTACCCAGCCCCCACTAGTGTGACTGCCATCACAACGCTGGTAATCAAGCAAAGATCCTATGGGCTCTACTAATATGTATAAGTGATACGTTACAAGAAACATATGCACATATTAAAGTAGACACAAACCAAGTAGCATACTACCATGTTTAGCAAGATTGTATATACGACTGTGAATATCCCAAGCTTCCATTAAGTAATATACTTACAAGTATGATACAATAATGGCCCCTAGGGCATATACACTAACAAGCGCATTGCGCTTCTGCTGAGTAGCGCATACGTGATTGACACGTGGCACACTTGGCGCTGAGCGCTAGATGATTAGCGCATTGCGCTAATATATGAGCGCATTGCGCTATTAATTCAGTGGCGCACACATGAATGACACGTGGTGCGCTTGGCGCTTTGCGCCAGCCCATGAGCGCAGTGCGCTATTTCAGAAGCGCAAAGCGCAGTTTGTTAATTGCTGCATACGTGATTGACACGTGGCGCATTTTAGTGCCGAGCGCCGATCCAGAGAGCGCATAAGCGCTGCTTCAAGAGTGCAAGGCACTTTTCAATATCGCAAAGTGCATTTGATGAAATTTATGATCTGTGGACAAATTTATGTTCTTTTTAAAGGATGCTTTGCCTTAAGATTCAAGAACAACAGTTCTTATTTTTGAAAGGGCTTTGCCTTTGTAGATCAATGATCTGTGAATGAAGTAAATACTTCTTTTGTTTTTTTATGATGAGATCTTTTGATCTCTTATTATAAAAGTCCTTGGTCTTTTGTAGATCTATGAACTTTTAAGAAGATAATTCTTCTGTTTTAATGAGATGATTTCATCTCTTTGATCAAGAACCATTCTTTTTACCTTGAAGAAATGATCTTCTTTCAAGAGCTTGCTCTCTTTCTCTTTGAGTTTTCTCAAAGTTTGTAGGGGGATTTCTCTATATCAGACTTGAAGTCTTGGGGCCTTTATATAGGGCAAATTGATTTGTTAAATCGGTTAAAGAGATCTTTCTCTGATTGATTTGGGGATATTTCCCCACCGTTGGATCTTTGATCCTAGGGCTTCTGTTTTACAGAAGACAATCTTCTTGTTTTTAATAAGATTGGAAAAATCTTTCCATAACAGAATTTTAATTCTGATTAACCAATCATTTATCATTATTAGATCTTTTGATCTAACGGTGGGGAATTTTTTATTCCAGCGCTGGCGCACCCGTGCTTTGCACGTGGTGCGCTGCTCAGAGCGCAATGCACTTTACGCTAGCGCACCTACGTTTGACACGTGGCGCGCAGCGCAGCTTGCGCTAGCGCATCCATGCTTGACACGTGACGTGCAACGCGCTTAGCGCTGGATCTGAAGCATTGCTTCAATTTTTGAAATTTGAATTTTAAAACAGAGCTTTGCTCTGATTGGGGGTGTGCTGCCTAGGGCGCAGCGCACCTGGCGCTAGTGCATTTGTGTTTGACACGTGGCGCGCAGCGCGCCTAGCGCTGGATCTGAAGCGTTGCTTCAATTTTTTTAAATTTTGAATTTTAAAACAGAGCTTATCTCTGATTGGGGGAAACAAATGCCCCCTACCGTTGCGCTCACGTGGCGCACACGTGAGTGTAGCGGTGGCAGCATCTGAGCCCTTGGATCAACTCAGAAGTTGAAGAGGCGGTTCAATGCCTATAAATAGGACCTTTGGTCCCTTAGATGATTATCATCTTCTTTCTTTGAGAATTTTTGTTCAGAGCACAGCTCTTCTGTTTAAGAACTTCTCAAGAGTAAAAACTCTTTCCAAACCTAGATAAAGTTTTAAGAATTTTAATAAATTAGGGTTTTATCTATTAACAGAGCCTTACTCTTCATAAATCTTTGATCTAAAGAAATCCCATTTAGGGTTTCATTAGCAGAGCTTTGCTCTCATGAACCCATAGATCTAAAAAGATCTTTTCTTAGGGTTTCTTAGCCCATAAACAGAGCCTTGCTCTTTTGAATCATGTATAGATTTCTTAATCTTTGATGAAGAACTCTTAAGAGTTTTTTCATGAATCTTGAAGATCCCAGAATTTTTAATTCATAAAAATTAATTGATTTTAATTTTCTTTTCTGATGGGTTTTTCCATCATCATTACAGAACCAGGCTCTTTAAGGAATTTTATTCCTTCATGACAAGTGTCGCTCTGTCATAGAGCTTTGCTCTCAAAGGGAGATTTTCTCCTTTTCTCGAGGGATCTCTCATTCAATGAGAATTTTCTTGAGAATTTCCTCATTAATTAACAGTCTCATCCAATGATGGAGCTATTTTATTAATTATTAATTGATGAATTGTCATCTAGATTTTGTGGGTCCCCTTTTGGTCCCATTTCCACTGCATTGCAGTGCTGTACAACTTTTAAAGTACCGAGTGTCAGAAATTTAAAATTAAATTATAGCACTGACAATTGACTTATGTCCTTTCTTGCAGGCGACATGTCTTTCGATCCCTTTTTCCCGTTTGTTCGTTCAGAGGGAGGATTCCCTGAGGCACCCGTGGACCGGGAGGTTCTCGCGCTCATCAAAGACCGTGACCCGGAATACAAAAATCTTCACTTGTGGGGTAGATGGTACGACCAGATTATCAGAGGCCGTCGAAGCTTCTCTTGTACGACGCCTTCGGGGCCTATCTCGGTGATCCCGTATGCATATGCATCCCCAGTGAACTATGTCGTGGAGGTTGTTAATTGGACTTCGGAGGGTCTTCTTCAGCCTTCGATAGCCGCAGTACCCATGCAGCCGCCGGCGGCTTTGGATACCCTGGGGCGGCGCATATGCCAGGGCGAATCGCGCCCTTGGGGACAGCCCTACATCCCCGTCATCCGGCCGGGTACTTGCAGTGGGCCCGGTACATTTTGTCGGCGAAGAAATCGCAGCTGCTAAAGCTCGGCTTATACCCTGCAGTTTACGCCTCGCTGTTCCAGTATTCTGAACCTCCCACATGGTGGATCAAGGCGTTCTTGGAGCAGTGGAACATCCCGACCCATACCTTATTTCTACTGGACAGAGAGGTTTCCATCTCCTTGGAAGAATTTGCCGAGGTTTCCGGTCTACCGGTTAGAGGGGAGCACTACGAGGAGCTGCTTCCTCCGGATGAATATGTTTTTGCCACCAAGCCAGTGGTAGTGGGCCTCACGCCAGAGAATGCCATTCAGCACCAGTTCCCTAGTCTGATAAAGGTGCTGAACATGTACGAGAGTCTCTTCCTGGAATCCGGAGGCCGGGGGGTCAGTTTTGTGGACTTCATAGCCCATTTTCTTCGCCTAGAGATTTTGTCGCGACGAGGCGAAAAGTTTGCTAAACTTGATAATCCCTTCAGCTTTGGTTTGGACCGTCAGCCGGTACTGGAAGCTGATCAGAAGGGCTTCTTTCTTCCTGACGCTGCGATCATCCCTCTGTCAGAAATCGCCGCCCCGGGCATTGATGAAGATGCGTTATTTCTTGGGTTTCTTAGGCTATGGTTGAGCTGGTTCGCGCTCCCTATGCATCCTCGTTACATGAGGCCTTCCGTCTTCTACCCCGTGCATCACATGGTTGCCGGAATACAAGTGGCCGTCGGGATCGCCGGGTTAGCCCACTTATACCACGGTCTTAGTGTAGCGGCGGATACCACTGAACCGGTGGAGCATCCTGCCAACTTCCCGATGCATTACTTCACTTCATGGATGGAGCTGCATGTGCTTGGGGTCTTTGGCATTCACAAAAGACCTTCGTTTTACGACAGATGCAAGTTCCCTCGGATCATGCGGCTGGTTGACGCCTCCATCGTAAGTCCATCACCATGGGAAGATAGGGGATTGCTCCTTCATCCGCGCACGGTCGGAGATGGTATGTCTTTCACAGACAAAGTCTTGACCATCGGCCAGGAAACTTCAAAGGCGGTGCTGTCACTGCGAGTCATTTTTTAGGACGGGGCCTCTGTGTTGAAAGCTCGGGAGATTCTCCACTTGTACTCCATCAGGTCGGGCTTTCTTGTATTCAGGCAAAATGATGCGGCGCTATTCATGATATACAACCCCCATCGTTTTGCCCAGCAGCTGAGTTATAATTAGGGAGTCCCGCTGGAGGCTTTCCTGGTAGAACCTGCTGTCACCGAAGAGGGAATGTGGGGCGCGCTGCATCATTTCATGCGCTTGAATACGGGGTCTCATTTCTTTATCAGCGAACCGAGTTGTATCCCGAAGGCCCTTAATGTATACGTGGCCTGGTACCAACATGTAGCGGGCGCTGTTATCAGGGAGGAGAAGCGACTGCTGCTCGACCGCAAGGGTGCACCCCCTGCTGGTGATCGAAACGTCCTATTGAAGCGACGAACCATTGTCATCCCTCCACTAAGAGAAGCTGCCATGATTGAAGTCCCTCAAGACAGGCCTGAGTTACCGGTGCCCCGTGCTCCCGTGGAGACGGTGGATGTACCTCCAGTGCCCCGTGCTCACGTGGAGACAGTAAATGTAGCTTCCCCCGAGTCTGGCGTAGGCTCAGATATCGGGACTCGTCACCCCAAAGTGCCCACCAAGCGTAAGCTAGTGCTGGCTGCGACCGGAGCTCGCTCGCAGAAGAGGAAGAAGAAGTTGATCCTCTCTGCTGACATTGTATTTGGTCAGGAACCTTATGCTCCTTACAGCGAGGGCTTGAGTGAGTATGGGACCAATGAATGCCTATTTATGCCACCAGATGACACTGATCTGGCGGCTGCAATTGCAGCTTCTGAGCGATTGGCGAGCCACAAAGAGGGACTGGCTATCCTCGCGCAATCATGTAACCATTAGCTGTATTTTTCGTCATTGCATTATATTTTTTTTATCATGTTTCGACTGACACTTTTCCCTTTTTAACAGGCATTTCTACTGAAGAATCTCTCGCAGCTTCTCCCAAGACTTTTGAGGAAGAGGAAAGACTTCGAGCATCCTTAGGCATCAGTACATTTCAGTTCACCATGTTCCCATTCCCGTTTTTTATGAGTAATCTGACCCCCCCTTTTTTATCACAGGAACTAACTCTACTTAAGTTATTCTAGGTGCGGCATCGACTTCGCAGGGCGGTGCGGAGACGCTCGCTGGGCCGGCTATCTCAACCCCGCCGGTATTACTGAAGGAAGCTTCACTTAAGCAACCGATGACGGATGCCATAACGGCTCCAGAGGTAACCCTTGGCGTAGATGACGACGTCCAGTTGATGGAGGCGTCTAGCAGATCCGCGTTGATGGAGGCGTCTAGCAGATCCGCTTTGACGGCCCGAGCGGAGAGGAAGCGCCGAATGCGCGCAGCAAGGGAGCGTAGTGCTGCCTTGGCCGTAGGTGCGGGTTCGAGCACCACTATCCCTGCCCTTGATCCTTCAGAGGAATCCCCAGCTGCTTTGTCCACTGCCTATAGACGAGCAGCACGTGCGGCTCAGGAAACAGTCGGAAGACCAACTCAGGGTAATGTGACATGGAATTTCGTTATCAAAGTTTTAACTCTCAGTTCTCATATATCTTATCTTGCAGGGCCGAGTCTTACCGAAGAAGTGGCGACGACCGCTGAGCTTAGGGTAGTGGTAGAGAAGGTAGCCGTGCTTACCGAACCCGAGGCAGCGGTAGACGAGATGGCTATGATCGCCGAGCTCAGGGTAGCGGCGGGTGAAACAGTCATGATAGCCGAGCCAGAGATGGTCGTAGGTGAGATGGCTATATCCGCCGAGCCTGGGGTGACGATGGGTGAGACGGGTACAGCCGCGGAGCCCGAGGTAGTCACTCTTTCACAAGAGTCGAGCACTGCCCCGATCGTTGCTCTTTCCGCCTGCGGCTCTTTGCCATCTCCTGGTGTCGCAAGCGTTACGACGGCTCTCGTAGAGTCAGGGGATGAGGCGACGGGAGGTGAGACCATCCCAATTGAAGAGGATGAAGCAGTTGCTGTATCGAGTGACGCCCTAACCAAGGTTCCGACTAACGACTTACTAGGTAGATTTTGGGTCATTGCCTTCCTTTTTATTCTGCAATCCTTTTCAATCTTTCCTGACAGTGTTTATTTTTTTTCTAATGTAGGTGTGGCGAGCGTTGAGGTTGCGCTACCCGAGGCAGCGTTACAAGCCACTGCCTTGACAATGATGTTAGTTATATGTATGCCCTAGAGGCCATTACTGTACATAGGATGTATATTGTAGTGGATGCTGGGACATATATAGGGAGGACTTTCTTGCTCGACATGATAGTATGCTATCTGGTTACTCTTTACCTTAACGTGTATACTGATTGTCTCTCTGTTACATGTTGGTAAAGCCCTTAGGATGTGTACTTGACTACCTGGATTATGATGCGGATCATACTAGTGGGGACATGGTAGTCCATAAGTACATCCTTCAAAGTCCCTAGTCGTGGGTATATCGAGACAGGGCATCGATATACCAGAGTAGACTAGCGTATACCTTCTCGACCTATACAGATGGGCGATGGATGATCTCATATCCATTGGTGTTTGACATCAGAGATGATATACGGGTGCTCAGTGGAGACTGGGTACACTGGACGGACTCGCCGAGAACTCCCAGATGGTATTATACCTTACGTCAGATGGCAGTTCTCTGGTGACACTGGTACAGGTTAGTCTGTAGACCCGAGATCGTCATAGAGTCTTGTGTGATTCCCACTGTGCTTTGATTTCCACCTTACCACGTCCAAGAGGGCGTGCAAAACGGTGGATTTTGGGTACAGTCCCGAATCACATGGAGGCAATGAGCGATAGGAGGGGATTCGTCTCTCCCGGTATAGGGAGTTGATGTTGCACTGTGTTCGATTGGCTATAACCGGAAATCCCTGGCCAGGGTTGCTGAGATTTACTGGTAAGTGTTACCAGTAGTTTCTCGAACTGTTATAGACCTCATATCGACACGACTTATCGAGCTATTGGGGTCTGACGTTTACCACCCCTAGGCGAGATATGCGACATATCAGACGACGAGACCGGACTGTACGGTAAGTGTTACTGGTTGGATTCACAGGAGTATGAGCGGGCTTGCTCGTCGATCTTCTGATCGCTCAATACCCGGGTGGCTGTTACGTTTAGTAGACCGCTTGCGGCTTGTGGGTGTTTGATATGATCATCACCTACTGCCGGTGTATTGACGAGTCTTTAGAGTCCTACACAGAGGTTTCCTGGCTCAAGCGAAACGAAATAGGAGCGCATATGAGATATGTACGGGACCGAGAATAATACCAGTATGTGATACTGTATTCTATTCTCGCGATGAATGTAACGATTGGTTGTATGCGATATAACCTAGTTATCGAATCGAAGATTGATTCGATAAGTCGATACATTGGATACTAGTCGGTTATATGCGACATGACCGGATCATTGAATCAAGTGTTGATTTAATGATTTAATGTATAATTATATATTTGATATATTACTTTGCATTAACTAGTATTGGTTCACTTTAAATGGATTTTCTCACTTGAAGTACACAAGTTGTATATGTGATATACTTTTGTGCACTTGTTTATATCATGTTTGATGATACATGCTAACTTGAGTTTGTGTGTATGATTAAACCATGGTTATATGAATGGTTAAGGTTTCTTTACTTATTTATTTATTTATTTATTCATTTTGGAAAATAAAAAGAATGGTGGCTTATTTTGTTGTTTTGTTGAAACTTCTTGAAGTGTTGAAAGCTTGACCATTCTTGTTCTTTTCCTTAACCTAACCATTCAACCTAACCCTAGTTCTCTCTCTACACTTGACCATGGTTGGTATATGATAAGTATTCATATTATTTTCTATTTTGAATAACACTTATCATATTCCTTCTTCTTCTTCTTCATCAACAAGAAGAAAAGCTTGCTTCCATCAATGGCAACTTGAGAAAAAGAGTGAGAAATCCAATTCTAAAGTGAACCCACTTCCTATTTCTTCATCCTCTACCACTTGCCAAGTAGTATAGGGTGTTTTCTTCACAAGTTTCATAACTTGGTGAAGTTGGAGTTTGATCTTGTGTTGCCTCGACGTAGATCATCTTCGGTATCGAAGTCGACGACCTAGCCCGATCATCTCTTCGATGAAACCACCGCGAGAGTCCGGGATCCGATGGGTACAGCGGAGGGACTTCATCACGGAGCTATGGAGGTGGAGGACCGGATCTACAAAGGTTGTATTTTCCGTTCACTCTTAGATAAGTTGTTAACTAGTTATTGTTTTCGCATAATCTCTAGTCAACGATCCGTGTTAGGGTTTCTCGGCACCGGAAATTTTTGAAATTGGCATGGTTGATGCCTTGTGAGACCTCATTAGTGTGCATAGGAACCCTACAAATGACACATCCTCTACCCTCCCTCGTACCATCTCAGATGTTGGAAGGTGCGGATTCGTGATCCGTCGGTCTTATTTTTTTTAAGCTGTATAACTTATGTACTGACGTTGCATCATTGCGTCCTTGCAGGAGTCCTTTTTGACCACCTGTATCAGGTGCTGCACCCACACTTCTCCTTCCTGTCTGAGATTAGTCCGCCTGCTGGTGTCGGTGAGTATCTTTTCTAAAGTACGTCCTTTCTTTAACGGGCAGTCACATTATTGCTAATCCCTCTTTGTATTGCTTGCAGCCTTACAAATCGAAGGCGGGGACGAGGCTATCGTTGCGCCACCAGTACTCCCAGCTCCACTCCCTATTGCAACCGGTATTGTAGACTTTATTTTTCGTGTATTTCCTTTATTTCCTGAGCCGACATCTGACTATGATTTATTTTGCAACAATCACATCGACTCCAGCCCCGTTCGAGTCTCGCATTATGATGCCGGCAGAGCCCTTTTCCAGACATCCATCCTCGAAAGGCGTCGCGAATAGTCTGCACATGCTGAGCGACTATATTGAGGAGCTTAACGTGGAGACTCCCACATCTGCTGCGGATTTTGCCGAGGAGGTTAACCCTATGCTGGCGACGCTCGTGAACTTTCATGGTGAGGGCGTCGTTGAGTCTTGGGTTAATCGCTGCAGGGAAATTGAGGCTTGCCTGCATGAGCTTGAGCTTAGGCGTCCTGCTCCTGAAATTCTGGCTATGATCACTCAACGGGCTGCATAGATCGAGCAGAGTACTTCTTATTTCCGCCATCTTGAACAAGAAGTGGCTTTAAAGCAAAAGGACCGTAAAGAAACTTCAAGCGAATCTGCTCAATTCCATGCTCAGGTTGATGCGAATGCTGCACAGTTGAAAGTTATCTTTGAAGGCCTTCTGCGATGCTTCTCTAATGGGTTAACACTGAGGCGGAAGCTTGACGTCGTCGAGCGGGATGCACAAAATCGTGAAGCAGCTCAGCGGGCCGTCGAGGAACAACTTTCGTCTTACTTGCAGCAGCGAGCCCAGGTCGAAGCGGAGTTGGCCACGGCAGCTGCTCAAGAAGAGGGGCTGAGGGAAGTGCGCGAGCGACTGATCGAATTATTGAAAGCGCTTCCTTCTCAATAATTGCTTTTATTTGCAATTTTTGAATAAAATGTATCCATTTTTCTTTATCCTTTCAAATGATGAAACTGGTACTCAATTGAATTTATAAATAAAGATACATTTATTTCTTACCGTCTTGTGTTATTTCTTACTTCTCCCTTTTTTGTTTTGCCGGCATGTTACCTTAGTAAGCATAGCTGGCAGATTATAGAGTGAACATCTTGTTTTGGCTTCTTCGAGGGGTAGAGATGGCTTAGAAAGCAGGTTCAGATCTGATGCCTAAGACTTTTCAACTTCATGAGCCGTGAGGGTCACATAAAGACGTTTCTCCCTACGAGTCGAGAGGATCTCGTAGTTGTATTTTCTCCTTAGGAATCGTGAGGATTCCCAAATGCGTTTTCTCTTGTAAGTCGTAAGGATCTTACAAGAGAGTTCTCTCCCTTACAAGTCGAGAGGACTCATAAGTGATTGTTTCCCTCCTTATCGATGTTCGATTTCGAAGTGTGTGGCCTGTAGATAGTCTATCTTGACCTACTTATAGGGCACCGATGGCTTAGGAAACATGGTTAGGATCTGTCACCTAAGACTTTTCAAATTTATGAGCCTTGACGGTCTCATAAAGACTTTTCTCCCTACGAGTCGAGAGGATCTCGTAGGTGTATTTTTATCCTTAGGAATCATGAGGATTCCTAAGTGTGTTTTCTCTTGAGAGTCGTAAGGATATCACAAGAGAATTTTCCCTCTTACAAGTTGAGAGGACTCGTAAGTGGTTGTTTCCTTTCTTGTCGATATTCGACTTTGGAGAGTGTGGTCTATGAATAGTATGCAAGAGTCCGTTTTGGACCGACTTGCAGGGCCCCAGTGCTTAGGAAGCAGGTTTTTTAATGCCCACTACCTAAGGCTTTTCCCTACGAGTCGAGACGAATCGAGAAGTTCTCACAAGAATGTCCTAACGTCACAGTTAACTTTTGCTCTTTAAGACAGAGGCCCGTTAGGGTCTGTGGTACTAGGGTTTTGCCCGTCGTACCGTCGCGTTGGCTGATGTATCCATCGATAAGCAATCTTGCTGTTCGAGTAGCCTTGCGACTGTCGTGTCTCTGATCCCTTCGGGGGCTGGACAAGACGTCTTCAAGCAATCGTCTTAGGCAGTTTGACCGTCAGAAGAGCAAGCGTTAGGAATTTTGCCATGCCGCTTTTTACTTGAGGTTAGGCTCATTTTGGAGAGCCCCGATGAGTCATAACCACTCCGCGCTGGTGTGGGATGATCTCCGATAGTCTTTCAGGTTTTATATGAGTTGCCGTCAAGACCCTGAAGCTAGGAATTTGGCCTTTGCTTCGTTTGCCGGCATTGCGTCTGCTGTAATGAGACGAATGTCGCGGTTATCTCTAGGTTGCGTGTGAACCGTCGAGGCTTGGAACTAGGGATTTTGCCGTGGCTTCGTTGTTTGATTGTCGCGTCTGGATCCTGCTGGAGGAAGAACGCTGGGGTGATATCGCGTCTGCTGTATCGAGACGAACGTTGAGGTGGCGACCACTCCGTGCTAGTGTAGGATGATCTCCGATAGTCTTTCAGGTTTTATATGATTTGCCGTCAAGACCCTGAAGCTAGGAATTTGGCCTTCGCTTCGTTTGCTGGCATTGCATCTGCTGTAACGAGACGAATGTCGCGGTTGTCTCTAGGTTGCGGGTGAACCGTCGAGGCTTGGAACTAGGGATTTTGCCGTGGCTCCATTGTTTGATTGTCACGTCTGAATCCTGCTAGGGGAAGAACACTGGGGTGACATCGCGTCTGCTGTAGCGAGATGAATGCCGAGGTGGTGACCACTCCGTGCTGGTGTGGAATGATCTCCGATAGTCTTTCAGGCTTTATATGAGTTGCCGTCAAGACCCTGAAGATAGGAATATTGCCTTTGCTTCGTTTGCTGGCATTGCTTCTGCTGTAACAAGATGAATGTCGCTGTTGTCTCTAGGTTGTGGGTGAACCGTCGAGGCTTGGAACTAGGGATTTTGTCATGGTTCCATTGTTTGATTTTCACGTCTGAATCCTGCTGGGGAAGAATGCTGGGGTGACATCGCGTCTGCTGTAACGAGACGAATGTCGAGGTGGTGACCACTCCGTGCTGGTGTGGGATGATCTCCGATAGTCTTTCAGGCTTTATATGAGTTGTCGTTAAGACCCTGAAGCTAGGAATATTGCCTTTGCTTCATTTGCTGGCATTGTGTCTGCTGTAACGAGACGAATGTCGTGGTTGTCTCTAGGTTGCGGGTGAACCGTCGAGGCTTGGAACTAGAGATTTTGCCGTAGCTCCATTGTTTGATTGTCGCGTCTGAATCCTGCTGGGGGAAGAACGCTAAGGTGACATCACGTCTGCTGTAACGAGACGAATGTCGAGGTGGTGACCACTCCGCGCTGGTGTGGGATGATCTCCGATAGTCTTTCAGCTTTTATATGAGTTACCGTCAAGACCCTGAAGCTAGGAATTTGTCCTTCGCTTCGTTTGCTTTGGCGTTGCATCTGCTGTATCGAGACGAACGTCGAGGTGGTGACCACTCCGCGCTGGTGTGGGATGATCTCTGATAGTCTTTCAGGTTTTATATGAGTTACCGTCAAGACCCTGAAGCTAGGAATTTGGCCTTCGCTTCGTTTTGTTTTGACCGTGAGGTCTTTTGTTGACGTTGCGTCTGCATCCTGCTGGACTGCGAAGGAACGCCGCTGTTGATATTGCGTCTGCTGTAACGAGACGAATGCTGAGGTGGAGCTAGGATTTTGCCGTCACTCCGCTTTGCTGACCATGGGGTCTTTCGTTGACGTTGCATCTACATCCTACTGGACTGCGAAGGAACGTCGTTGTTGACATTGCGTTTGCTGTAATGAGACGAATGCTGAGGCAGAGCTAGGATTTTTCCGTCACTCCGCATTGTTTTGACCATGGGGTCTTTCGTTGACGTTGCATCTGCATCCTGCTGGACTGCGAAGGAACGCCGTTGTTGATATTGCGTCTGCTGTAACGAGACGAATGCTGAGGTGGAGCTGGGATTTTACCATCACTCCGCTTTGTTTCGACCATGGGGTCTTTCGTTGACGTTGCATCTACATCCTGCTGGACTGCGAAGGAACGTCGTTGCTGACATTGCGTCTGCTGTAATAAGACGAATGCTGAGGTGGAGCTGGGATTTTTCCGTCACTCCGCTTTGTTTCGACCATGGGGTCTTTCGTTGACGTTGCATCTACATCCTGCTGGATTGCGAAGGAATGCCGTTGTTGATATTGCGTCTGCTGTAACAAAACGAATACTGAGGTGGAGCTAGGATTTTGCCGTCACTCCGCATTGTTTCGACCATGAGGTCTTTCGTTGACGTTGCATCTGCATCCTGCTGGACTGCGAAGGAACGCCGTTGTTGACATTGCGTCTACTGTAACGAGACGAATGCTGAGGTGGAGTTGGGATTTTGCTGTCACTCCGCTTTGTTTCGACCATGGGGTCTTTCATTGACGTTGCATTTACATCCTGCTGGACTGCGAAGGAACGCCGTTGTTGACATTGCGTCTGCTGTAACGAGACGAATGCTAAGGTGGAGCTGGGATTTTGCCGTCACTCCGCTTTGTTGACGTCGTCTGTTGTAACGAGATGAATGTCGAGACGGTCTCTAGGTTGTCTGTGAACTATCGAGACTTGGAACTATGGACTCTGCCGTGGCTCCGAGATTGATTGTCGTTGTGTCGCTTCCGTGCCCTGCTGGCATAAGAAGGAACACCGCTGCTGATCTTCTGGGATGCAGATGTTACTGTTGAGATTTGACTTTCCCTTTTGACAGGATCTGGTGGGGGACATATGGTTCCCTTTTCGTTTATGCCCATGGATTGTATACAGGGGTTAGTATGGACTCACCTGTAGGGCAAAAGTTTTATTCTTTCATTTTTTTTATTTCCGTGATGCTCTATTATTACAGCTTTTATATCGCGAAGTTCGCGATTGCCCAATCATTTCGGCTATTTTTCGCGGTGCCCAATCATTTCGGCTATTTTTATATTTACTCGCTGCTTTTTATTGTGAGTTGCCCAATCATTTCGGCTATCTTTGTATGCATATATTTTTACTTGCTGATTTTGTTGCAAGATTCCCCATCATTTCGACTATTTCATATGCATTTTTGGCTTGCTGATTTTTTATCGCGAGTGTGGAACTTGGAATCTGGTGCCAGTCTTAGCATCAGCATCGCTGCGACTGGAATATAGCCAGGAGCGAATCATCATTTGTCGTGAAATGACTTGGGATTTGATACCGATTTAGGCATCAGCATCGCTACAACTGGGATATTGCCAGGAGCGAATCATCATTTGCCTTTGTCGATGTCGAACAAAGGTGGCTTAGCAAACAGGGTTAGGATCCTGTTGACTAAGGCTTTTTGACTTTAGAGCCGTAAGGATCTCATAAAGGTATTTCTCTCTACGAGTCGTGAGGATCTCGTAGGTGTGTTTTCTCCTTAAGAATCGTGAGAATTCTTAAGTGTATGGTCTCTTATAAGTCGTAAGGATCTCACAAGAGTGCTTTCTCCTTATAAGTCGAGAGGACTTACAAGTGTCGTTCACCATATGAAAATATCCCTAGTCACTGGTAGGACTCTGTTAGGGAAATGTTTATTCGCGCCCGTGGATTGTATACATGGGTTGGCATTGAACCTCTTGTAGGGCATTCTGGGGATTGTGATGGCTTAAGAACAGGTTCAGGTCCCTGTACCTTAAGGCTTTTGAATCCTATGAGCCGTGAGGGTCTCAAAGGGGAATTCTCCTTACGAGTCGTGAGGATCTCGTAAGTGTAATTTCTCCTTAAGAATCATGAGGATTCCTAAGTGTGTTGCTCCCTTGTGAGTCGTAAGGATCTCACGAGGTATTTTCTCCTTAGAGGGTCGAGAGGACCTTGCAAGTGTCTTTTAACGAGCTTGCGCCCTTTCGGATTTTCACAAACTCGCTGGTAGTCCTGCTATTTTTACTCACGGAGCCCTTTCGGGTTTTCATCCGTGCCCATTTCACTTATGGACATACCGTTTTCTCCTTCCTTTTTTTCTTTTTTTCTGTCAGCCTTGGGATGCTGTGGTCCGTAATAGTTTATCGATGTTTCGGTCAACAGCCAGTTTCAGGACATAGTGGTCCATGGTTAGTTTAAGGACATTTCGTTCCATCTTTAGTTTAGAGACATTTCGGTCAGTTGTTAGTTTAAGGACATCTCGGTCCGTAGCCAGTTTTAGGACATAGCAGTCCTTCGCTGCCATATTTGAGGCGAATTTCTAGTTTACGGACTTTTCGGTCCATTGTTAGTTTTAAGACATTTCGGTCCGTCGTTAGTTTTAGGACATTTCGGTCAATCTTTGCCGTATTTGAAGCGAATTTCTAGTTTACGGACTTTTCGGTCCATAGGGCTTTCTCTATGAATGAGCACGATGCCCCCGACATGTCCACCTTTTTAGGGGCGTGAGGTTGTGGCGGGTTCACCTTCCAGTTTTCGGATAATGCGATTGCCTTGCTGGTATTGGTCCTCAATCCAGCCTTTGTAGACGAAGCAATCTTCGAGTGGATGGCTTACTGCTTGGTGGTAAGGGCAGTAATTAGGATTGTTGACATCGCCTGGCTGCAACGGACGTTTTGGATCCGGCAGATTGATGTGTCTGTTGCGCACTGCCAGCTCGAACAGTCTCCTTATTTTATCCCGGGGAAACGAGTAGGGATGTCCCAATCTCTCCTCGAGGGATGGGCATGGACGCACGTTGTTTTGGTGAACAACCGGCTTTAAGTTGCTCGGCTGTTGTTGAGCGTTGGCGACGAAGGCTGCTTTCCCTTTGCCATTTTCATTCCAAGGCTCCGTCTTTGAAGAAGAAGGCCTATGGCCCATCTGGTCCATTTGGGCTAGCTTGTCAATCAAGGCCTGGAAAGTAGTTGGCTTGAAGAACATCATGAATTGTGAGATGGTCGCCTGAGGGTCGAGGGCCCCACGAACATGCCTACCGCAGGCGCTTCCTCGATGCGCTGCTCGCACTTCGACCATAGATCCCGCCATCGTATTGCGTATTGAACCCATGTTTCTCCAGGCTTCACCCTGGCATTGATCAATGTCGTGATTGTGGTGTGTTCACTAGCACTCGCGAAACGCTGGGTGAATAGTAGCTCCATCTCCGTAAAAGTTTTGACGGAATCGTTGGGAAGCTCTGAATACCATTCGAACGTCGTCTCCGCCAAGCTGCCGACGAACTGACGAAGTAACAATTTGTCGTCACCTCCGGTATTGCCGCAAAGAGCCCTGAACTGAGCGACATGTTGATGCGGATTTCCCGTCCCCTTATATACGTGGAATTTAGGGATCGTGTATCCCGGCAGGTACTTTATTTGGTCATACCAACCCGGATAGGGTCGTCCAGTTTTAACAATTTTCCCAGCCTCTTCATTCGCCTGGTGAACTCGTATCTGCTGAGCGATGTAATCATCCAAGGCAGCTTTGGAGATTGTCTCCTCCTTGGCTGTTGATAGAGACGGCAGAGGATTTGATGTCTCTTCTTGGTCGTCTTCAAGGATAATCGGAGGATCTTCAGCTGGAGGATCCGGCTGTAACATCATCCCGACCATGTCTTGGAATAAGAACGCCATTCGTTTTATGTTGGCAGTTTGTTTCGTTGCTTCTCTGTCCTTATTTTCGAGGATTCTGCGGAGGAAGTCGGCGTCAGCTTCTTGTTCTTGACGCTGCTCTGAGGACGTCTCCGGACTTTCTTTTGATCCCGTAAGTGCGACCATAGCTGTCAGCATCTCTTGGAGCTTTTGTTGTTGCTGCTCCTGAGCCTTAGTCACTGATCGCGTAAGCGGTCGATGACCTGTGAAGATACGGCTATCCTCTTTTTCGGATGCCATATAAACGGTATGCACCACCATGCCCCCAGACTTAGGGCGTTTGGGTTCAATGCCCTTACGATTCATCGCGGACACAGGGATTTTCTCCGGCCTTCTCCTCTTGTGGGCAGTCGAAGTTGAGGGGGCCGTTGTAGCGGGCACCCAAGTAACTATCACCTTCTGTGGCTTGATAGTATGGTCCTCTTCTTGCCGAACCTTCATCTTTTTCTGTCGGTGGAGATAGTCTTGGTCTATCACAGAGTCCTGGACCAGTCGCCAAACTTTATAAATTTTAGAGGACAGCCGCTGAGGGGGCTGCTCTAGCTTCGCCATTGTAGCATTCTCCACAGGTGGAGGAGATCTCTTCAGCACGGCAATCGGAGAGTTTTTGCGCACCCTCCTTAGCGGTTCAAAGCTGTTCCCAGTTGGAACAACAGCATCGATTTCCACCGTTGGAGACAGCGGAGTCAGTCCAGAAGGAGAGTTGCCCCCAGCCTTCCTTACTCGGCGCCAGTGACGACAGCGAGCATGTCGTGTAGATGGGATTGTCCCAGGAGTGACTTCATCATGCCCCCTGTTTTGGCGAAGGGTTGTCGCCGGTTCCAGCCTTTTAAAGACCAATGTCTGTTGAGAAGCAATGTCCAACCTGTCAAAGACAGACTTCTGAGCAGGGGTAGCAGCTCTGAGGACTTCGCCTGGAGCGGGAGCCGGAACAGTCAGTTTTTTGAAGACCGACCCTTTGGCAGGAGAAGCCTGCTTAACGACTTCATGAGCAGGAATGGCTATCCGCTTAGGGATAACCCTTTCTGGTATTGCGGGCTTCTTCATGGGCCCAAATAAGTTTTGGCCCAACCTGCCAAAGACTGAGGCGCTTGGTTTGGGTGACCCGCTGAGAGGCACCGCGGTAGTGATAAGCCGATCAAAGACCGACTTCTTCAGGGCTTCTTGCAACGGCAGAGGGGCATTGAAGCTCATTGGTGGGAGCATGGTCCCAAAGAACAGCCCAGTGATGGCCTGGCATCTTGAAAAGGGAGGCCGGTTGAGGCCCGTAGGTCACTCCTCCGGCGGGGATGGAGTGAGAGTTGTTGCAGTTGTTGCAATTTGTGCAGTTGAAAGCCATTGATCTTCTGTTTTCTGCACGGAGCAAGACACCCAATCTTAGTACCTCGAATCCAGGGGCAACCAAAGCAAACCACGATTTGTTCGCGAAATACGACACACGAAGTGTAGAGTGGAAAGAGGAAAAGGTCCCACCGGGCGTGCCAGAATCTGTTCCCCGACGGAAGACGCGATCGGGACGTTGGGACGTCCGGGCCTGAATTCCGAGGGCAGATGCTAATTGGTGCTATCCTTCCACCTCTCCGAAGATGCTAAGTTGATTTATGACACCGTGTATCGAAGGTTTAAACAGATGCGGACGATGTAGCAGACTTCATCAAATTCCCCCTCATTATGAGGGGTTTTTTTATTGTGAGGACGCTCTTCCCTGCAGGCGCAAACCCCTGCAGTTAATTACGCTACCGCATCGCAGTAACAACTTTCTCCTTCTCCAGATGGTCACTTCGTGTCGTGGGTGTTTGTTTTGTTTGTGGTTTCCCGTGGATTGTATACAGAGACTAATTTATGTTGTCGCCCGTAGGGCGTGGATTAGTCCAAATCTGTATTTTCTTAGATTTGGGTTTGGGGGTTGGGTTTAAGGATACGTTAGTCTCATTTGAGATTAAGATCAACTTAAACGTTTGTTAAGGATACGTTGGTCTAATTTTTAGACTAAGATCAACTTAACGTTTGTTAAGGATACGTTAGTCTAATTTTTAGACTAAGATCAACTTAACGGGATCGTTTAGATCCAACAAAAGAGCGTTTGGGCTCTATTGTTTAATTTAGGGACATTGCGGTCGATTACCAGTTTAAGGACATGGTGGTCCAATGTTAGTTTAAGGACATCTTGGTCCTAGGTTAAGGACATCATAGTCCGTGGGTTTAAAGACCTCATAGTCAAGGTTAAGGACATCATAGTCCGTGAGTTTAAAGACCTCACAGTCAAGGTTAAGGACGTCATAGTCCGTGAGTTTAAGGACCTCACAGTCAAGGTTAAGGACGTCATAGTCCGTGAGTTTAAAGACCTCACAGTCAAGGTTAAGGACGTCATAGTCCGTGAGTTTAAAGACCTCACAGTAAAGGTTAAGGACATCATAGTCCGTGAGTTTAAAGACATCGTAGTCTATGAAGTTTAAGGACATCGTAGTCCATGAAATGTGTGGTTTTCGGGACCCGTCACCTCTCTAAAGACGTTGAAGGATTACAACGACAGATATCAGAGGAGTAAAGAGATGTACCCTCGAACCGGTGTGAGTTGGTTGAAGGATCTGTAGTCCAGTTTAGGACTAAGATCTGTTAAATATTCATGAGCAGATGGGCCCAGTTCAATATGAGTTGAGGACTTATGGCCAATATTGGGCTAAGTCCAACAAACATTTTTATTCTGGGTTGTTGAGCCTTTTTTTTTGGGCTTGGCCTTTTTGACAATGTTTTTGTCTTTTATTGAATGCTAAGCATTCACCAAAGCTCTAGGCTTATTAAAGAACAATTTATGTTCTGTCAGCGCCCACGTGAGTGACACGTGGCGCGTTTGGTGCTTTACGCCAGTTAGAGAGTATATTGCGCTTCTGCTGAGTAGCGCATATGTGATTGACACGTGGCGCGCTTGGCGCTGAGCGCCAGATGATGAGTGCATTGCACTAATATACGAGCACATTGCGCTATTAATTCAGTGGCGCACACATGAATGACACGTGGTGCGCTCGGCGCTTTGCGCCAGCCCATGAGCGCGGTGCGCTATTTCAGAAGCGCAAAGCGCAGTTTGTTAATTAGCGCATACGTGATTGACACGTGGCGCATTTTAGTGCTGAGCGCCGATCCAGAGAGCGCATAAGCGCTGCTTCAAGAGTGCAAGGCAATTTTCAATAGCGCAAAGCGCATTTGATCAAATTTATGATCTGTGAACAAATTTATGTTCTTTTTAAAGGAGGCTTTGCCTCAAGATTCAAAAACAACAGTTCTTATTTTTGAAAGGGCTTTGACTTTGTAGATCAATGATCTGTGAATGAAGTAAATACTTCTTTTGTTTTTTTATGATAAGATCTTTTGATCTCTTATTATAAAATACCTTGGTCTTTTGTATATCTATGATCTTTTAAGAAGATAATTCTTCTGTTTTAATGAGATGATTTCATCTCTTTGTTCAAGAACCATTCTTTTTACCTTGAACAAATGATCTTCTTTCAAGAGCTTGCTCTCTTTCTCTTTGAGTTTTCTCAAATTTTGTAGGGGGGTTTCTCTATATCAGACTTGAAGTCTTGGGGCCTTTATATAGAGCAAATTGATTTGTTAAATCAGTTAAAGAGATCTTTCTCTGATTGATTTGGGGATATTTCCCTACCGTTGGATCTTTGATCCTAGGGCTTCTGTTTTACAGAAGACAATCTTCTTGTTTTTAACAAGATTGGAAAAATCTTTCCATAACAGAATTTTAATTCTGATTAACCAATGATTTATCATTATTAGAACTTTTAATCTAACGGTGGGGAATTTTTAATTCCTGCGCTGGCCCACCTGTGCTTTGCACGTGGTGCGCTGCTCAGAGCGTAATGCACTTTGCGCTAGCGCGCCTACGTTTGACACGTGGCGTGCAGCGCAGCTTGTGCTAGCGCACCCGTGCTTTGCACGTGGTGCGCTGCTCAGAGTGCAATGCACTTTGCGCTAGCGCATCTACGTTTGACACGTGGCGCGCAGCATAAAGCATAGCGCAACTTGCGCTAGCGCATCCGTGCTTGACACGTGGCGCGCAGCGCGCTTAGCGCTGGATCTGAAGCGTTGCTTCAATTTTTAAATTTTGAATTTTAAAACATAGCTTTGCTCTGATTGGGAGTGCGCTGCCTAGGGCGCAGCGCACCTGACGCTAGTGCATTTGTGTTTGACACGTGGCGCGCAGCGCGCCTAACGCTGGATCTGGAGCGTTGCTTCAATTTTTTTAAATTTTGAATTTTAAAACAGAGCTTTGCTCTGATTGGGGGAAACAAAGAATATACAGATTTGGACTAATTCACGCCCTACGGGTGACAACATAAATTAGTCTCCGTATACAATCCACGGGCAACCAAAAATAAAACAAACACACACGACACGAAGTGACCTTCTGGAGCCGGAGAAAGTGGTTATCGCTACGCGGTAACGTAATTAACTGCAGGGGCTTGCGCCTGCAGGGAAGAGCGTCCCCACAATAAAAAACCCCTCGCAAACAAAGGGGCATATGACGAAATCTGCTACAACGGCCGCATCCGTCCAGATCTCCGATACGCGGTGCCATAAATCAACTTGGCATCTTCGGAGAGATGGACGGATAAAACCAAATAGCATCTGCCCCCAAATTCAGGCAAGACGTTCAGTCTTCTCAGCTTTCGGCGGTGAACAAACCTGACTTGCGAGCAACAACCCTTTGAGATTCTGGACAGAAAAGTGAAGACACTGCGGAATAAGGAAGTAAACTTAGTCCGAGTGATGTGGAGAAAAAATTCACCAGAAGAATCAACGTGGGAATGAGAAGATGACATGCATGCAAGATACCCTTTCTTATTTGTAAACTAGTCCTTATGTAATTGTAAATTTCGATGACGAAATTTTTATAAGGAGGGTAGAATGTAACGACTCTGATTTCACTGTACGAAATTTTTTAAGTTAATATATAGAATGGAGTTTGCAAGCCTGAATACAATTTAAAAGTTAATTTTTGTTTAAGAACAACAAGAAACAACTTGTAGCTCATTGGTAAAGTCTTGCACTGCTGTGACGTAGCCCCTGTGTTCGAATTCCATCAGACACATTATATTTTTTCTGATTTTTCTTTTAAAACTTTTTGGAAGCCCGAAAGTTTACACGTGCAATGCACATAAAAATGAAAAGTCTGAGAAAACAAACATGTGCAAATGATGCCCGGGCTTTGCACACTTGTCGTTTCCCCTACCCCCATTACCCCTACACTGTTTTATTGCTCTGCAATCAAACAGAGACCCCTCATTTCCCCAATTTATCATATTTTAATGCATTTTAATTCACTCTTTTAATCCCAAAACCCTAATTCCACACTATAAATACTATCCCATGCCCTAGCCCTTCCTCATTCTGAAAATTCTAGCCAAAACCCTCAAATTTTCTCAAGTACAAGTGGAGTAGAAGAGGAGTTAGCCAACGACCGGTGAGGAATCGAGACTATTCCGACGACCCCACGACGCCACGACTACCAATCTAGTTTCTTCATCATTTTCTTACCCTAAATCACTTGTAAGTCCCTCCAAATCTTTTTTTTATCTCTTGAATTTCTTGTTAATCAAAATCGGTAAAAAGTGGAGTTATTATCGATGTTTTTTTTCTAAAGCATATAACTCCATCTTCCTTTAACTTTTGATCAAACAAATTGTAACACTTAACTGATAAGTTTAATACTCATATCTAGAATAAATTTTATCCAAGAATCTTCTGTAAAACAATGACAATTTAACTTTTTTGTTAAAATAGCATGAACTTTACATATCACCTTTTAGTATGTTGTTAATACTTACCTTTAGAAAACTTCATGGGGTAATGACCTACCCTTCACATACACAAATGTTTCCCTAGCACGATGTCTCTTGAACATATTTTTGTTACCATATTACATTAAAATACCATCAACTATAAAAAGTGGTGTTCTTTGAATTGTACACTTTGCAAATAAGGCTCTACAACCCTCTTTAGGGGACCCGCTATTGGATGGTGCGGATTATTGCACATCCTTGGGCTAGTAGAGCGAGATGCAGACCTCCTCACGGAGCATTCGGTCTCGAAAGGTTTTTAATACGATTTTTAAGAAAAATGCAATTTTCTACTTAATAATCAAAATTAATTTTTAATAATTATATAAATATTATAAAATCCATATATTTTAAAATATAATAATTTATATTTTTTTCAAATAAAAGAATTACAAGTTTTATCAAAATACCATCAAGATACCAATGAAAGTCAAGTTTTACAGTAAAATACCATGAACTATTCAAGTTAAGGTAATTATCACTAAAATACCTCAATTCTTAAAATACACATCCATGAAAACCCTAAATAATATAAATAATTTCTCGAGCTTATTTTGAACTATATATTAAAAATATTTTTCATAAAACCCCTTCGAGCTATATAAAACATTGTTAAGGACTTTAGTAAATATAGGTTTAAGCGGGATCCATTCTCTTGAGCCTTAGGGAGCCGGAGAAAGTGAGTGCTTGCCTATTTAAGGTAGAAAAACTTAACGGTGTTATCAATGGTAATTGTCTTGGAAAAAGACACAAATCCTACCGTCGATGTGCAGCAGTTACCGATAACTCCCGAACATAATTCAGGATCCAAATCAGTTCTAAGTGTCTGACTCAAGTCTGAGTCTAAATCAAACTTGAATTCAACTCAAACCAGAATCTAATTCAAACATGAATCCCAAACCCTAACATGTATACTTGAACCTGAACCTGAATACCAGAATAATATCAACATGCAAACATGACTTGACTTGACCGAACCATGGCTATAATTTGACTTGATTACATGACTACTTGTTTACATCCTGAACTTGATTACATGAACAACTTGTATCCATGGTCTCGACAAGTCTGATAATTACAATACATTACACGGGGTTAAAGGGGTATATTGGTACGGAATGTATTAAAAGTGGCACGATAATGGTCACTAAAAGACACCTACATGAACTCTCGTGTCGTTGTCCTGTGGGTTTTGACGGGGCCTTGTACTTACATGTTACCATAGTCCACAGGACAGTTGGACTCCTCTCGTATACACTGATACCTTCTTTACCAAACTACAAACAACTATGTTAGAATAATAATCTGATACCTGTATAACTTAACAGTTTTCTTCCACATTACTTGTTGTTTTCCTTCCTTTCTTTTGGGGCTTATCGAGCGCTAGTTCGCTGACGGCATACCTGTCTATTTCTTTCTTGGAATGTTCGTCAGGAGGACAGGACTCTCAGGAAACCGAGCCCAGCCACGAGTACTTGGATCAGATTGAGGCACAGCCAAACTACTAGCTTTACTTGTACTTTCCTTCCAGTTTGTATGCCACTGTTTAGGCATTACTTTTATCATTATACTTTCCTTTTCAAAGCAATGTATTGTAAAAATGAATGTACATAAAAGTTGTTGTTCATTTTATATCTCTTGTCATTTCATGTGCATTTTATATATATTGCTTATTTACGCTTAACGTGTTTATTTCTGAGTAAATACGTCACGTGCCCGCTGTTAGTGTATATGCCCTAGGGGCCATTATTGTATCATACTAGTTTGTATATTACTTAATGGAAGCTTGGGATATTCACATGTATATAACAGTCTTGCTAAACATGGTAGTATGCTACTTGGTTTTTTCTATCTTAATATGTGAGTATACGTATTGATAGAGCTCTTAGGATCTTGCTTGACTACCAGCGTTGTGATGGCAATCACACTAGTGGGGGCTAGGTAGTCTACAAGCACATCCTTATTCAGGTCCCTAGTCGTTGGATTATCGAGGCAGGGCATCGATACTCCGGAGTAGACTAGTGTGTACGCTTCTCATCCCAGTTGGGGAGATGGTCTGTCCCACAGCCATCAGTACGTCGTACTGGAGATAGTATGCAGGTGCTCGTTAGGTTACGGGTACACCGGACAGGACTCACAGGGAACTGTTGGTTGGTTTTATACCAGTCGTCAGTGAACAGTTTCCAGGTGACATGAGTACAGCATAGTCCGCAGACTTGACACTGCTACTTCGCCTCGAGTGTGTCCCACTGTTCTTAGATTGCTACCCTACCACGGCTCAAAGGAGTCGTGCAAACAGGTAGAAGTTGGGTGCAGTCCCGAGCACTTGGAGGCAGTGGCGGTTAGACAGGATTCGTCTCTCCCGGTATTGGGGGTTGATATCGCGCTGTGTCAGAGAGCCATTACGCAAAGTCCCTGGCCAGGGCAAGCGAGATTTGCTGGTAGGTTCCAGTAGTTTCTCAGGGTGTAATGGGCTTCGCTCCGACACGACTTATACCGCTGTTAGGGGACTGACGCTTGCCGCCCCCTAGGCCCGATATGCGATAGTCTTAGACGAACGGACCGGACTGTACGGAGATTGTCACATCAGACTCAGTAGGAGTTCGGATGGGTTTCCTCATCGGCCTTCTTATCGACATCTACCTGGGGACCATTACGTACAGCTAGTGCCGCTTGCGGTCTGTGGTTAAACCCACTGCCAGCGTAGTAGTCGAGTCTCTAGAGTCCCACACAGAGAGTTTCCCTACTCCAGGCGAAACGATATAGAGGTCGTATGGTTTTACGACAAGGGTTCGGACGCATACGTGTGTTTACGCACGTACGACTTTCGGACAGTTTTTACTAGTCGGCTTTGGTTTAAGCCAGTTACTAGTATCCGGTTATTGGATTTATACAGTCTAAAGTTTTTCCGTGTTTTCACGGATAGGAGGGGCGTTCTCGTAATTGCGCGAGAAGCTTCTAGAAGATGGTGACTAAGGGGGTTAAGGTGGCATATACATTAAATGAGATTAGTGAGTTATATGGATGATTCATCCATGTCATTAATGCATCATAAATTCTTAATGACTCATGGAGATGAATCACCATTAGATATTTATCAAGCATGGTTGTAAATCATTTTCTTTTCTTTTCTTGAAAAACAATAATGCTTGATATATATTATGATAACTCATTTTCTCATTTCATAATTATTCTCACCTTCTCTCTCCTCAAGCTTCCTCTCTTCAAACCCTAATCCTCCCCTCTCATGTGTTGAGTACAAGGATTAGTTAGACTACTTAATCCATAACCCTCACTCTATATCATCTAGGTACTTTGATTAGCACTTAAAAGAAACCTAGTTGCCTCAAGTTTAGAGGCAAAGCTTGGAGTAAAGCTCTCGGGTGGATCGTCTACTACTTGGAGAAGGCCGAGGAGAAGGTGGAGTTCGTAAAGACGAAGGATACGGTTCTTTAGGTATAATCACTTCACATAGTAGTTTAGAACTTCTATGATAGTTGTTAGTTATCGTTTAGCTTCGATTCATGCGGTTAGTCGATATTTAAGCAAAGAACAAGATCGTTTTTCATATTCCGCCTCCCCACGAGTCGTGGGGTGTTGTACATCGACTTACAGTGGTATCAGAGCCTCGCTAAACAATAATTAACTCATTAGCAAAGTCGTAAGATATTCGAACGCAAAACGAACCAAAAAACGACATCGATATCACTACTTTCTGTCGAATTTTAAACAGGCTCTAAAAAATTTTCAGGGTGCTTCAGAATAACCTACAGAGAGTTGTAAGAAAACTGGTGAAAAATGGGTTCCTGAATCGGCCAAATGACCGCGGAACCGCGGCGGATCCCACCGATCCGCCGCGGAACCGCGGCCGAGTTGGGGCCGATTCAACCCAATTTTCACCAGTAATTCTTCTGTGATATTTTTGTGTTTTCTGGGATGTTTATTTTTCTGCTCAAGTCTCAGGTGCACAGAGAAGTATTAGAGTAGAATCTAAAAGCGTTTGTTCGATCGAAATTTTACGATGTTTGCTAATGTGATTATATCTCTGTTTGTATAATGTGTTCGTAAACCTCCCCTAACTGCTAGTATGTCGGTTGGCAGGAGGTTGCACATTTCTGTAATGGTTTTTACTGTTTGTGGATTTGAACTGTATTGGACTGTTGTGATGATTAGACGGGGTTTGTGATGGGTTATTATTTTAATTCATTCGCTGTAACTGTAATATGTTGTAATATTATTTTGCGGGGCACATCCAGGTTGGGGTTGTAGCCACCGTTGTATTATTTCATTTTTACTGTTTTTTGCTCCTAGGATAGACCCAAGGTGGGGTACACAAACTACCGGGTACTTTGAAGTGTTTAGTGGCCTACTCACTTTGTTGAGGGAGACCGCTTCACTTCGGGTATTTGACGGGTAGTTTGCCGTACCCGTAGGGGTCTAGGGTGGGGTAATGGCTATTCATCACAACTGTGTAATCCGTCTTTTGTTGCAGGCTCTAAACAAACACGGATTGCTTGCAAATCCAATAAAGTTCATATGAGATCTGGAATACCTATTATTGCGTCTGACGAATGTACAATATCTATATATGATAGCTATTTAGACGTCACTTATGTTTTACACCCGCGCTAGCCCAACCCCCGCTCTGTCGTTAGTTAAGTAACCTAACGGGTGATGACGGGACCCCGTGGCGAATGCGGATGGCATAAGAGGACGTTGTATTTTCGTTGTTTTCTGCAATGATAGGTTAATGATGGGACGCATTATTTATAATGCAAAGAAAATAAACCAAAAGTTTAATCGTTGGAACAATTTAAAAGAAACCACTCGGTTAATTTTAAAACAGATATTTTTAAAATGCGGAGCTTTAACCACTCCTTTTAAAAGCTATCAGGTTCCTTCGGTTATATCAAGTTCACTACGTTCACGGTTTCGCCAAAACCATTCGTAGCCCTCCGTCATTTCATTTGGGTATTCAGTAGTATTCAAGCTATGCATTTTGGCCAAAGTCAAGGCATAGTGTTTGGTAGCTGCTGGGTTTTCATTTGTTGCATAAGATAGATGAGTTGGTTTGGGACAGTCGTATTATCATTTGACCAAAGTCAGGGGTATATACGGATGGGTTCAAATTGACAAGATAATGACGGGTAGAACTTGACATGTGACTTATGACATTTTGACCAAAGCCAAGGTCATAAGAGCATGGGGCAAAAACTTATATCGGGAATTTCTAAAGAAACTGAAATTTGCAAAGAGTTGCATACCATTTGGAGTTTGATGAATGTTGGTAGGATTCCTTCAACATTATCATACGATGATATTTGGACCCGATCCTACTGTGAGTATATGCTACTCATCAGGATATTCGTCACTTAACGATCAATGCTATAAACCAAGTAGGTGTCAAGAAAGGTGTCAGCGGGGTTACACCCCCAGAGAAAAGAGGTTATTTAATTAAGGAACTTCGCGAAAGCGTTGGAAAACCTCCCTCGAAGTACCGACACCAGCCTGGCTGAACGGTTAAGCAAGTATTGTACAGTGAGAATGGTCCTGGCTAATTCTTCTTTTATAGTTTGAGGAAGGATTCGAGAAATAGTGGGAGCCATCCAGTTTAGATAAATTAAAAACCACTCTAAACTTGCAAGAGCATCATGCTAAAGAGTTTTCTTCTTTCTCTCCTAATTGCAGCGACCCTGAAAATGACTGGACTTAAGTTACTTTTAGAGAAAAATATACTGACAGGACCAAACTATAAAGATTGGCTGCGGAATGTCAAAATGGTTTTGACCTATGACAAATTGGGATACGTCCTCACCGCTACGGCACCTGCTGTCCCTGGTCCCAAATCCAGTAATGCGGATAAGGAAATCCGCAAAACCTGGGATTTCAATTGCGCGAAAGCCAAGTGCATCGTGCTTGCCTCGATGAACAATGAACATCAGAGGAGGCACGAGGATATGGAACTAGATGCCATATTTCTCCATACAAAGGAACTTTATGGAGAGCAATCTCGTATAGCAAGATACGAGACCTCTAAGAACTTGTTTCGAGCGAGGTTGGCTGTCGGGTCATCGGTAGGAGAACATGTCCTAAAGATGATCGGCTATATAGAAGAGCTCGCAAACCTTGGGACGACTTTGGATAATGAGCTCTATACAGACCTTATTCTCTAGTCCCTTCCTTCCACCTACGCCCAGTTTATCCTGAACTTCAACATTCAAAGAAAAGAAGTTGAACTTCCGGAACTCCTGAACATGTTAAGGAGTGCAGAGGGCACCTTGCAAAAAGCAAGGGAAACACCTGCTATGTTTGTTAGCGGTGCATCTTCTTCCGGGTCCAAGGCTAGGGCCAAAGAAAGGAAGAAGAAGGCCGCCACCAAACCTAGAGGAGGCGTTAGTAAGGTGGGAGGGAAGGGAAAGAAAAAGTTTGCGGTACCGGTAGTGGGCCAGGATGAGTGCTTCCATTATTACAGGAAAGGGCACTGGAAGAAGGATTGCAAGGCGTGGAACGCCAAGAACCAGGAACCGAAGCAAGCTGTGGCTTCGACTTCAGGTGTGTTTGTAATTGAGAATTGTCTGTCAATCAACTCTACTTCCTGGGTATTGGATACCGGATCAGGATCTCATATTTGCAATTCATTGCAGGCACTGAGAAACCGTAGAGTGCTGAAGGAAGGTGATATGACCCTGATGGTTGCTAACGGAGCTAGCGTGGGAGCTGTGTCCGTAGGGGATTATCACATAGGATTGACGAGTGGACACATTTTGGTTTTACATAACTGTTTTTGTGTACCCAGCTTAACGTGTAATATCATATCTGTTTCCTTGTTATCAAATAAAGGTTATGATTTCACGTTTGGAAGTGGTGTTGTTAACATCCACCTTAATCATAGTTTGATTAGGTCCAGTACACTGGAAAACGGTATATATGTGTTAAACCAACTCCAAATTTTCAATGTCCAGAACACACTAAAAAGAAAGTCTCCAGATTTAAATAAAGCTTTCTTATGGCATTGTAGACTGGGTCACATCAATGAGAGAAGGTTGACTAAGTTGCATAGAGAGGATATTTGGACTCGTTCGAATATCAAACTTATGACACTTGTCAATCTTGTCTCAAAGGAAAGATGACAAAGACTCCATTTACTGGACATGGAGTAAGAGCGAGCGAGCTCTTAGGACTCATACACAGCGATGTATGTGGTCCAATGTCTACACATGCAAGAGGTGGCTATTCCTATTTCATTACTTTCACGGATGATTACTCAAGGTACGGATTCATTTATCTGATGAAACATAAATCCGATGCTTTTGAGAAATTCCAAGAGTATAAGAATGAAGTAGAAAACCAAACCGGCAAAAGTATCAAGACACTAAGATCTGATCGAGGTGGTGAATACTTAAGTGCCGAGTTCCTAGGTTACCTAAAAGAGAAAGGAATTCTCTCTCAGCTTACTCCTCCATACACTCCACAGCACAACGGTGTATCGGAGAGACGGAATCGAACCCTATTAGATATGGTACGATCCATGATGAGTAATGCTGAGTTACCGCGATCTTTTTGGGGTTATGCGCTAGATTCAGCGGCATATCTTCTGAACAGGGCTCCTACCAAGACTGTGCCTACCACCCCATATCAGATGTGGAGTGGGAAGAAACCCCATCTTCAGCATATGAAGATTTGGGGATGTCCAGCTTTTGTTAAAAAGCAGCATGTGGACAAGCTCGAGGCACGATCAGTAAAATGTAAGTTTGTGGGATATCTAAAGAACTCCAAGGGATATTATTTCTATTACGCAGAGGAACAAAAGGTTTTTGTTTCTCGTAATGCCCATTTTCTGGAACAACAGTTTTTAGAAAAGGAAATAAGTGGGAGCGAAATAGAACTGGAAGAAATTCCAGAACCACAAACTAATACTGAAAGTTTGGTAGAACAAGTAGTTCAAGAAGAACAGGACATTCCCGCACCCCTCCGCAGGAGTAGTAGGCCGTCTCATCCGCCTGAGAGATACTACGGTTTTCTCATAGATGGGGATAGAGAGGATTGCATCATAGATGATGATGAATCTACTGGCTTCCAGCAGGCCATCCAGAGCGGCGACTCGGTACGATGGCTAGATGCAATGCGGACCGAAATGGAGTCCATGTACACCAAAAAAGTATGGACTTTGGACTTTGCTCCAGATGGGGTAAAACCCATAGGATGCAAATGGATCTTCAAGAAAAAGATTGGTGTAGATGGACAGGTGGAAACCTATAAGGCTAGACTTGTTGCAAAGGGTTTTCGTCAAAGACCTGGTTTGGACTATGACGAAACTTTTTCTCCAGTGGCTATGCTCAAATCCATTCGGGTCCTTCTTGCTATTGCTGCCTTCCATGATTATGAAATCTGGCAGATGGACGTAAAGACGGCTTTTCTGAATAGTAATTTAGAAGAGTGCGTCTATATGGATCAGCCAGAGGGTTTCAATCAGAGTGGGAGCAGCGGGAAAGTATGCAAGTTGCTTAAGTCCATTTATGGACTGAAGCAAGCATCCCGGAGTTAGAACATCTGTTTTGATGAAACAGTCAAAGAATATGACTTTATCAAAAATCCAGATGAACCGTGCATATATAGTAAAGTTGTAGCCAGAAGTGTCGTATTCCTCGTCTTGTACGTGGATGACATTCTATTGATAGGAAATGACATTCCTATGCTACAATCTGTCAAAGGATTCTTATCACACAGGTTCTCCATGAAAGACCTGGGTGATGCCTCTTACATTCTGGGGATCCGGATCTATCGTGATAGATCCAAGAGGATGTTGGGACTTTCGCAGTCCAGGCATATCGACACTGTACTGAAAAGATTCAGTATGGAAGATTCTAAGCGCGGTAATTTACCGGCTTGTCACAGAATCACCCTATCCAAAGAGATGTCTCCCAAGACTGATTTGGAAAGGGAACGCATGTCTATTATACCCTACGCTTCTGCGGTAGGCTCTATAATGTATGCGATGTTGTGCACCAGACTAGATGTAGCTTACGCACTGAGTGTGGTAAGCCGGTATCAGTCAGACCCAGGGGAGAAGCACTGGATAGCGGTAAAGAACATTCTCAAGTACCTGAGGAGGACTAAGGAGATGTTCTTGGTTTACGGCGGAAAAGACCTCAGGATGGAGGCCTATGCTGATTCCGGCTTCCAGAGTGATAAGGACGATTCCAAGTCCATGTCAGGTTATGTCTTTACCCTCAATGGAGGGGCGGTGTGCTCGAAGAGTTCCAAGCAGGACACCGTTGCTGACTCGACGATGGAAGCGGAGTATATTGCTGCTTGCGATGCCGCAAAAGAAGCAGTCTGGATGAAGAAGTTCCTAACAGAACTTCAGGTGGTTCCTACCATTGTTGATCCAATACCTCTGTATTGCGACAACAACGGAACTATAGCTTTAGCGAAGGAACCAAGGTCCCATCAGAAGTCCAGACACATCTTAAGGTGGTATCACCTGATCAGGGAGATCATTGTTCGTCAGGAGATCGAGGTTCGGAGAGTTGCTACTGAAGAGAACATTACTGATCCATTCACAAAGGCCCTACCTCAGATTCAGTTCGAGAGGCTACTCGAGATCATCGGTCTTCAATATGCCAGTATATGGCCTTAGTGCAAGTGGGAGATTGTTAGTGTATATGCCCTAGGGGCCATTATTGTATCATACTAGTTTGTATATTACTTAATGGAAGCTTGGGATATTCACATGTATATAACAGTCTTGCTAAACATGGTAGTATGCTACTTGGTTTTTTCTATCTTAATATGTGAGTATACGTATTGATAGATCTCTTAGGATCTTGCTTGACTACCAGCGTTGTGATGGCAATCACACTAGTGGGGGCTGGGTAGTCTACAAGCACATCCTTATTCAGATCCCTAGTCGTTGGATTATCGAGGCAGGGCATCAATACTCCGGAGTAGACTAGTGTGTACGCTTCTCATCCCAGTTGGGGAGATGGTCTGTCCCACAGCCATCAGTACGTCGTACTGGAGATAGTATGCAGGTGCTCGTTAGGTTACGGGTACACCGGACAGGACTCGCAGGGAACTGTTGGTTGGTTTTATACCAGTCGTCAGTGAACAGTTCCCATGTGACATGAGTACAGCATAGTCCGCAGACTTGGCACTGCTACTTCGCCTCGAGTGTGTCCCACTGTTCTTAGATTGCTACCCTACCAAGGCTCAAAGGAGTCGTGCAAACAGGTAGCAGTTGGGTGCAGTCCCGAGCACTTGGAGGCAGTGGCAGTTAGACAGGATTCGTCTCTCCCGGTATTGGGGGTTGATATCGCGCTGTGTCAGAGAGCCATTACCCTACCAGGGCAAGCGAGATTTGCTGGTAGGTTCCAGTAGTTTCTCAAGGTGTAATGGGCTTCGCTCCGACACGACTTATACCGCTATTAGGGGACTGACGCTTGCCGCCCCCTAGGCCCGATATGCGATAGTCTTAGACGAACGGACCGGACTGTACGGAGATTGTCATATCAGACTCAGTAGGAGTTCGGATGGGTTTCCTCATTGGCCTTCTTATCGACATCTACCTAGGGATCGTTACGTACAGCTAGTGTCGCTTGCGGTCTGTGGTTAAACCCACTGCCAGCGTAGTAGTCGAGTCTCTAGAGTCCCACACAGAGAGTTTCCCTACTCCAGGCGAAACGATATAGAGGTCGTATGGTTTTACGACAAGGGTTCGGACGCATACGTATGTTTACGCACGTATGACTTTCGGACAGTTTTTACTAGTCGGCTTTGGTTTAAGCCAGTTACTAGTATCCGGTTAATGGATTTATACAGTCTAAAGTTTTTCCGTGTTTTCACAGATAGGAGGGGCGTTCTCGTAATTGCATGAGAAGCTTCTAGAAGATGGTGACTAAGGGGGTTAAGGTGGCATATACATTAAATGAGATTAGTGAGTCATATGGATGATTCATCCATGTCATTAATGCATCATAAATGCTTAATGACTCATGGAGATGAATCACCATTAGATATTTATCAAGCATGGTTGTAAATCATTTTCTTTTCTTTTCTTGAAAAACAATAATGCTTGATATATATTATGATAACTCATTTTCTCATTTCATAATTATTCTCACATTCTCTCTCCTCAAGCTTCCTCTCTTCAAACCCTAATCCTCCCCTCTCATGTGTTGAGTACAAGGATTAGTTAGACTACTTAATCCATAACCCTCACTCTATATCATCTAGGTACTTTGATTAGCACTTAAAGAAACCTAGTTGCCTCAAGTTTAGAGGCAAAGCTTGGAGTAAAGCTCTCGGGTGGATCGTCTACTACTTGGAGAAGGCCGAGGAGAAGGTGGAGTTCGTAAAGACGAAGGACACGGTTATTTAGGTATAATCACTTCACATAGTAGTTTAGAACTTCTATGATAGTTGTTAGTTGTCGTTTAGCTTCGATTCATGCGGTTAGTCGATGTTTAAGCAAAGAACAAGATCGTTTTTCATATTTCCGCCTCCCCACGAGTCGTGGGGTGTTGTACATCGTCTTACACCCGCCACGTCTCCTTCCCCGTACACTGGGAAGCGGTGCGTGAAAGAAACAAAAATACATACAAATAGGCATCGTGCTATGAAACCAAAGTGTACGTGTAGGGTGGGTCGTTACCCCGTGAAGTTTTTCCTAAAGGTATGGTTTTAACAAAACTAAAAGAAGTGATAATAAAGTTCAAGATATTTTAATGAAAAAGTTTAATTATGAATGTTTCACATGAGATTCTTGGTTAAACTTGATTCTAAACATTGGTATTTAAGGTTACAAGTATTGTGTAAAAATTAGGTTGATCAAAGTATAAAGGAGAAGGAGTTTCTAGGGTTTAGAAAAAGAATATCGGTAATTACTCCACTTACCGATATAACTTTTAAAGTTGAATTTCAATGAAGAGAAAGAGATTTTGGAAGGGACTTACGATTTGAAAAACTTAAGAAGAGGGTGAGGAAGGGAAGAGTGTCATCGTGGCGTTGCGGGAGATCCGGAATCGGCTTCAATCTTCGACGGAAGAAGTTCGCTCGCTAACCCCACTTTACTCCAATTGCACTTAGGAACTTTTGAGAGAGTTTTTGCTAGAATTTTCAGAATGGTGAAGAGCTAGGGCATGGGTTGGTATTTATAGTAGAGAATTAGGGTTTGGGAATTAAAAATGTTGATTAAAAAGCATTAAAATAATGTTAAATGGTGAAATGAAAGATCTTTGTTTGATTGCAGAGAAATCAAACAGTGCAGAGGAGTTGAAGAGACGAGTGTGCAAAGCACGGAGCTCATCGGGCTCGATCTGACCATCCCCGCCGGCCCAAATGCATGTTTGGCCGGCCGATCTTGGCTCTCTGGCCTCGAGATTCGTGCTACATGATTAAATCAGTGTTTACACCATTTTCCACATGTTTGATTTTTCTGAACTTTTCATTTCCCCGTGTATTGCATATGCAATATTTTGGGCTTCCAAAAAGTTAAAAAGAAAAATCAGGAAAAAAATTGTGTCTGATGGGAATCGAACACACAGGCTACGTCACAGCAGTGCAAAGGTTTTATTAGTGAGCTACAAGTGGCTTCTTACTTTTATTTTAAAAAAGTGACTTATAACTCAAGCTTAGGCTGTAATACTCTTTTCTTGTATATACAGGAATATTTTCTGTACAGAGATTTTAGAGTCGTTACAACCCTCCTTATAAAAATCTCGTCCTCAAATTTTACAATTACATAGGGACTAATTTTCAAATAGGTAAGGGTATCTTGCACGCATGTCTTCTTCTCGTTCCCATGTTAATTCTCCTGGCGAATTCTTTCTCCACATCACTCGGACCAAGTTTACTTCCTTATTTCGTAATGTCTTCACCTTTCGGTTCAGGATCTCAACTGGTTGTTGCTCGCAGATTAGGTCAGTCTGTACTGTGAGCTCTGAGTGATCATGATGTGGCTGGGGTCGCTCACATATCGTTGTAGCTGGGATATATGGAACACGATGTGCACACTTTCCAATGAGGATGGTAGTGCTAAATGGTATGTCATTTCTCCAACTCGTTCGAGTATGTTGAACGGTCCTATATAGCTTGGACTTAGCTTACCCCTCTTGCCAAAGCGATCACTTCTCTATTTGGAGAGATCTTCAGGAATACATGGTCTCCCGGTTGGAACTCCAGATGTCGACACTTTCCATCTGCCCAATACTTCTGTCGGTCTTGGGCTATGCGCATCCTTTCCCTAATCGTGCGAACTACGTCCACAGTTGCTACAATCATCTCTGGTCCAAGGAGTTTACGGTCTCCGATGTCGTCCCAACTTAGCGGTGAACGACACTTCCGTCCGTAGAGTGCTGCAAATGGTGACATTCCAATACTTGCCTGATAGCTGTTGTTGTATGAAAACTCCACAAGGTGTAGGTGATCTTCCCATGAACCTCTGAAGTCTAACATACAGGCTCTTAGCATGTCTTCCAGAATCTGAATCGTTGACTCGGACTGTCCGTCCGTTTGTGGATGATTAGCCGTGCTGAATTTCAGACTTGTTCCCAGGCTAGCTTGCAGACTCTGCCAAAATTGTGATCGGAATCTTGTATCACGATCGGGGATGATGCAAACAGGTACTCCATGTAATTTCACGATCTCCTTCATGAGTTCATGGGTATCAAATATGGTACATCTTGAAGGTTTAAATCTTACTTTAGATTTATGCTTACCTCCATGTACTTCTTTGTTAACGTCTCGGTTGACTGACCAACTCGAAATGGAATAAAGTGAGCCGACTTGGTGAGTCGATCCACAATAACCCATATTGCGTCGTTACCCTTCGTGCTGCGAGGGAGGACAGTCATGAAGTCCATGGTAATGTGTTGCCATTTCCATTCTGGGATTGGTAACGGCTGAAGTAGACCAGCAGTTCTATGATATTCAACCTTCACTTGCTGACACACCAAACACTTTGTTACGCTTCTAGCTACTTCGCGCTTCATTCCATGCCACCAGTAGTGTTGCCGTAGATTCTTGTACATTTTTGTACCACTGGGGTGTACAGAATAAGGAGAGTTGTAAGCTTCTTTCAACAACTCTTCTCGAACTGAGCCAACCGGTACACATAATCGACTTCCATATCACAAGGATCTATCTTCGTGGATGATGAATTTAGTTTGAAGTCCACTTTCTACTTGTTCTCGGATCTTTTGTAGCTTGGCATCATTTGCTTGAGCTGCCTTGATCTGATTTACAAGAGTGGACTGGACTTATAAGTTCATCAAATATGAAGCGTTACCTGGCACAACTACTTCGATCGCCAATCCGTGCAATTCTTGCTGTAGCTTCCACTGAGTGGTGAGGTTCATTGCAAATGGCTGGCGGCTAAGTGCTTCAGGAACTACATTCACCTTCCCAGGATGATACTGTAGGTTGATGTCGAAGTCCGCCATGAGTTCTAGCCATCTTCTCTGCCGCATGTTTAGTTCCTTCTGAGTAAATACATACTTTAGACTCTTGTAGTCAGTGTATATATCCACTCATTCTCACAAGAGGTAGTGATGCTAAATCTTAAGTGCGAAGATGACGGCTGCCAACTTCCTATCATGTGTTGGATAGTTGCGCTCATGAACCTTTAGTTGTCTTGATGCAAAAGCCACAACTTTTCTATGCTGGTATAGAACACATCTTAATCTTTTACCAGACGCATCACAATGCACGACAAATCCTCCAGATTAATTCGGTATTACAAGAATAGGAGCAAAGGTTAATCTTGACTTGAATTCTACAAAAGCTTTTTCACATGCTTCTGACTACATGAATGCTTCATCTTTACGTGTGAACTTTGTAAGTGCACGGCGGCACCCCGGCCGTGAATCCGACGCCGGAATGCGGAAACAAAACCTTTTACGAACTTGTAAACCGGCACCACCGCGCACAAAAAATCCCGGATCCGGCCATTAACATAGTCCTAGCTAAGTAGAGAAGGGGTAGAGAGATATACCGAGTGATCCGTGTCCTTCGGTCTTCTCGTCGTCGTCCCGATCTCCCCGCGGAATCTCCGGTCTTCAACTCCTCGTCGGAAGGGCACCACATCGCCGGGTTCTTTTACGGGCTCCCACCTCTGGACCGAGGCAACTCGGGCACGAAGTTGGCGAGCCGACGTGCCCAAGAATTGCTGTAGAATAGTGTGGAACTCTATTGTCTTAATGGGGTTGAAGTTGCCAAGGTTTTGGTGGAGGAAAAAAGATGAAAGCTTTTTGAGATGAACTTGGGGATTTTCGCAAGCATGAAGAGAAGGAAAAATCCCACACCAATTTTGAACCACCCCCACAAGAGCATGGCCGGCCAAACTTGGTGGAAAAAGGGAAGGGAAAAGTCAAGAGAGTGTGGAAGCCCTCATGCAAGCATAATGAGTGTCAAAAAATGCAAGAGAGAGAAAGGGTTATCATGATCAACCATGATCACAAACCAAGTTCAACACTCCATCAACCAATCATGTCTCCACAAGTCAAGCCATCATGAGTGAAGAAGTCAAATGATGGTGCAACCATCATGAAGCAACAATATGCAAAGACCACCCTCCACAATGCTAATTTGCACAATTGCAAATAACCCCTCCTCCACCATTTTTCAGCCAAGGAAAGATACAAAGGAAAATGGCCGAAACGGAAAGCAAACTGACAACTTCATAAAACTGATCCCGTAATAAATTACAGGAAACCCCTCTACTGTATATACATACCCGCATTTGTATTCCGACCGAATACAAATGCAATGAGACAAAATCTACACTGTACAATACTAGGATCCGGCTTAAACCAAAGCCCGCTAGTATTATCCGTCCGATCATGATCCGTGCAATACCGCACGTATCTGATCGAACCCTGCCATATCTCCATATGGCCTCTACAGCATTTCGCCCGAAACTTGAGAAACTGGTCTGTAGGGGACTCTAAAGACTCATCAATATTTTGGTTGTGGATTTAACCACTAGCACGTCAGAGGTATTAGCCTATACGTAACGGGCTACCAGGTATTGACCAAAAGGGACGTCGATGAGCGAACTCATCCTGACACCCTACTGAGCCTGTCAGTGACAATATCCGTACAGTCTGGTCCGTTCGTCTATGAGCATCGCATAGCGCGCCTAGGGGGTTGGTAAAAGTCAGACCCCCAAAAGCGGTACAAGTCGTGTCGGAGTGTAGCCCAGAACACCCTGAGATACTACTGGAATACCTACCAGTAAATCTCCTACCTTGGCCAAGGACTTCGTGTAAGGGCTCTCCTAGATACAGCGCGACCTCCCCCCAATACCGGGAGAGACGAACCCCTGCAGATCCGCTCACTGCCTCCATGTGGCTCGGGACTGTACCCAACTAAAACCTGTTTGCACGTCTCCTTTGAGCGTGGTAGGGTAGTAATCAAAGTACAGTGGGAACTCACACGAGACAAATGACGATCTGAGGTCGATGAACTAACCTGTACACATGTCACCAGGGAACTGCTATCTGACGTCAGGTATAAGACCAACTAGCATGTTCTCGGCGAGTCCTGTCCGGTGTACACATAACCCAATGAGCACCTGTATACATCTTAGGTGAAACAACTGACACCAGTGGCTTGTGAGACCGGCCACCGCCACTCGTCGGGGTCTCGACTGTATACACTAGTCTACTCTGGAGTATCGATGCCCTGTCTCGAAACTCCCTCGACTAGGGACCTTTTAAGGATGTGCTTATAGACCCCAGCTCCCACGTATATGATCGCCCTCATACTGCTGGCAGTCAAGCAAGAATCCTAGGGGCTCTATCAACGCGCAATAGTGACCTGTAAGGTCACCTAAAGCAGTGCACGATGATAAAGATAAACCAGATAGCATACTATCATCTTGAGTAAGACTGTCCTACCGGAATAGGTCCTCACTCAATCATTGTAATCACGTGCCTGTGATTCAATAATTGACTCTGAGGGCACTATCTCCAACAATCTCCCACTTGCACTCAAGGCTAATTATTGCGATGTCGCATACTCACAGCCCGTGTGATACCGAACACCCAACTCCTCTACTGGTCAGTCTCACAAAACCCGTTTGTGAAACTATTGCGTTCGAGGAATAGCCTAAGCGAGTGGATCCGCTTTGATGTTTCTTTCTATATCTCTCTATATCTCAAGTTCGCGGAGAAAGCCATGTTAGTTATATGTATGCCCTAGAGGCCATTACTGTATATAGGATGTATATTGTAGTGGATGCTTGGACATATATAGGGAGGACTTTCTTGCTCGACATGATAGTATGCTATCTGGTTGATCTTTACCTTAACATGTACACTGATTGTCTCTCTGTTACATGTTGGTAAAGCCCTTAGGATGTGTACTTGACTACCTGGACTATGATGCGGATCATACTAGTGGGGACATGGTAGTCCATAAGTACATCCTTCAAAGTCCCTAGTCGTGGGTGTATCGAGACGGGGCATCGATATACCAGAGTAGACTAGCGTGTACCTTCTCGACCCATACAGATGGGCGATGGATGATCCCATATCCATCGGTGTTTGACATCAGAGATGAGATACGGGTGCTCAGTAGAGACTGGGTACACTGGACGGACTCGCCGAGAACTCCCAGATGGTATTATACCTCACGTCAGATGGCAGTTCTCTGGTGACACTGGTACAGAGTAGTCTGTTGACCCGAGATCGTCATAGAGTCTTGTGTGGTTCCCACTGTGCTTTGATTTCCATCTTACCACGTCCAAGAGGGCGTGCAAAACGGTGGTTTTTGGGTACAGTCCCGAGTCACATGGAGGCAATGAGCGATAGGAGGGGATTCGTCTCTCCCGGTATAGGGAGTTGATGTTGCGCTGTGTTCGATTGGCTATAACAGGAAATCCCTGGCCAGGGTTGCTGAGATTTACTGGTAAGTGTTACCAGTAGTTTCTCGAATTGTTATAGACCTCATATCGACACGACTTATCGAGCTATTGGGGTCTGACGTTTACCACCCCTAGGCAAGATATGCGACATATCAGACGATCAGACCGGACTGTACGGTAGTGTTACTGGTTGGATTCACTGGAGTGTGAGCGGACTTGCTCGTCGATCTTCTGATCGCTCAATACCCGGGTGGCCGTTACGTTTAGCAGACCGCTTGCGGCTTGTGGGTGTTTGATATGATCATCACCTGCTGCCGGCGTATTGACGAGTCTTTAGAGTCCTACACAGAGGTTTCCTGGCTCAAGCGAAAAGAAATAGGAGCGCGTATGAGATATGTGCGGGACCGAGAATAATGCGTGTATGTGATACCGTATTCTATTCTCGCGATGAATGTGTCGAATGGTTGTATGCGATATAACCTAGTTATCGATTCAAGCGTTAATTCGATATGCCGATACATTGTATACTAGTCGGTTGTGTGCGACATGACCGGATCATTGAATCAAGTGTTGATTTAATGATTTAATGCATATTTATATATTTGATATATTACTTTGCATCAACTAGTATCGGTTTACTTAAGATGGATTTTCTCACTCGGATGTACACATTGTATATGTGATATACTTTTGTGCACTTGATTGTATCATGATTGATGATACATGTTAGCTAGGGTTTTTGTGTAAAGATCAAACCATGGTTACATGTTAATGGTTAGGGTTTTGTATTATTCACTTATTTATTTATCCATTTCATTTTGGAAAATAAATGGAAAAGAGAAAAGAATGGTGGCTTTGTTTGTTGTTTAGTTGAAGCTTCATGAAGCTTTGACCTTGACCACCATTCTTATCTCATCCTTAACCCTAACCATCCCTTTAACCTTGGTCAATTCTCTACACATAACCATAGTTAGAATTATGATAAGTATTGTTTTTCTATTCTTTTTAATTAACTTATCATAATATGCTTCTTCTTCTTCATCATCTTCTTCCATGAAGAAAGCAAGCTCCATCAATGGTGATTGATGGAAATGAGTGAGAAACCCAATTCTAAAGTCTACCCACATCCTATTTCTTCATCCTCTACCTCTTGCCAAGTAGTAGAGTGTGTTTTCTTCACAAGTTTCTTGACTTAGTGAAGTCGGAGCTTGATTTAGCGATGCCTCGACGTAGATCATCTTCGGCATGGACATCGACGACCTAGCTTGTCCATTCTCCGATGAAGCCGACACTAGAGCCCGGGACTTGTTATGGACAGCGAGGAGACTTCATTACGGAGCTATGGAGGTGGAGAACCGGATCTACAAAGGTTGTATTTCCGTATCTCTTAGTTAAGTGTTAACTAGTTTATTGTTTTGCCTAAATATCTAGCCGACGATCCGTAGTCGGGTCTCTCGGCACCCGTAAAATTTTATATTGGCATGTTCGATGCCTTGTGAGACCACTATAGGGTGCCTAGGAACCTTTTAAGCCATCTCCCGAAATGAGCAATACTTGTCTTAGAATGTGTCTGGATGTCTGATGGGACCTAGCTTATAAATGAACTCCAAATCCAAACTTCTTAAACTGTATCGTCAACTGAACTTAATCAGTATCCTGCGACATGCCTCCCTCAGTATCCCCTTGGACCACTTGTCCATAATATCGTCCCTCGTCAGAGGGAAAACTATAACTCAGACAACCTCTCTGTCATCCAGGTCACCTTGGAAGCCTGGAATGATAACTGTCTCCCGAATGAGGCTGTCGTTATCATATCCCTAGAACACCCACTTATGTTCTAAAACTGCTTCCGACTGTTTCTCCAGGATTGGATCAATGTCAACTTATTGCATCTAGTGCAAAAACAACATCTGGTGTGGTACTTTACATCTCATGATTGACTCAATTGCCTAAGCAAGTGATCTGCCAATCATGCACATCCCTCTCCCCTTTAGTCTGTAAGACACCTTTAGAGAGGGTGACTCCATCACCTGCAGGTACACCACCATGCCAGGAGTCGTCCATTCTAAAGCACCTCTAGAATGCCGTCTAAGTACCCTGATTGGGAAACTACCCAAATCTAGATCTAAAACCATAGATCCAGTAACCAGAATGTCTGATATAATATCCAAGTCCCATGTGGAGAAACCATTGTGTGACAACCAAAGAATAACCGATCGTAGTATAGGAATATCACTTCCTACTCTGTGTATGTCATCCAAATACCAGGACATCACACCCTACTACCTTCTCAACAGATGAAGTCAAACCTATGACTGTCACATCAGAAATAGATAATCTATCTCCGCTATATCTGCTTTAGTCCATAAACATAAGCTACTTGTCCACCAATGCTTCCGCTGCTCCCACTGACTACGACAACCCTCTGGCAGAGTCATATAGACGTACACTTCTAAAGCCAGTTTAGAACGACGCTATACTCATCCTCCTGCCGGGTCTCACAGTCTGGAACAACAGCAATGGCAAGTCTGGGTAAACAAGAACCTCCCTGTCACCGTCCTTGAGGCTACCGGAGTACCTCTCGGGTGCCTGAGGTTACCCATCTTATCTGCGGAGTGGCCAATGGAATGTCAAACCAGATTGAATCTTTAGGTTCTTATCAAATCTTCAGTAATCGTTTGCGGTTCTGGAATCAGTTCCAGTTCTACCATACTCACACTACTGTTTTCTGAAAAAATCCATTTTATGTTAAAACTGTGGCGAGTCAAGAACATTATCACTATTGATCTTCCAGATGGTAGAAAGTCAACCCTCGTCATAGCCTGGGTCAACCCACAAACAGCCATTACAGAAACGTGCATTGAGTTATCCAGAGTCTGGTTTTCAGCATAAGCCGGACAACTCCCCGTACCTTAACAATGTCAAGATATGAACTGTTCTATATCCAATATAGAAACAGAGGCACTGATTTAATTAAACCAGATTCAAATCATGCAGCTTTCTCCAGTGCATGTCAACTAATTGGAAGGAGGCCTATCAGCGTTACTCAACTTAGGAATGCTTCCAATTACGAGTAATCTGAAAAAGAAGCAAGTTCTCTTAATCATTACTATCAACTGAATACCATACACAAGTATCTACATCTTCGATCACTTTGAAGAATCCCGATACTTGCAATACCTGGTTCTCTACTTTATTCATATACCTATAACTTCTCAAAATTCGGACCCTGTGTTTCCTCGAAACACCTGTCTAAAAACTAGAAAAGTCATAAGTAAACCGAATATAGTACGAGGACCAACCCCTCTGTCCTAATGGACGCTGGACAACATACAATACTCTGTACAAGTCCTTTGAGTCTAATAACTCATTCCCTGTGTGTCGTAGGTTGAAAACTGTACTTATGGTTAAGAAGAATTACACCGTTGTTTAATGCTCCTTACCTAACCATCCACTGATATAGGTAAATGTCATGGACATAATTTCAAAAAAGTATATCTCACTCTATAAAAATAGACGTACAGATATATCAATTTGAAATTGGTTCATAACAGCGGATATTCAAAACCAAAAATTTGTCGTCCGGCAAACATCCCAGGCGATTTCCTCAAATATCACCAATTACAACGAATTCCGATATAATGAGGACAATCACCTAATTCCCAATAACTTACTCCCACTCATCATCTGTAAAACCATACAGATGTGAGAATCATACCTGGTAAATACATACCCTGGAGCAAGATCTGATTGGGAAATCAGTTTTCTTTTAATAGTACACAGCGAAACTGAAACATTGAAATGTTTCGATGGGGTATCCCGGTATTCCTAGTAATGCCTCTTCCATTATCCAGATTCACAACTGTAACCGTGTAATTCTTTGCCATCTTTCCAAATCCCTTTATATGTCTTTAGTCATTACCTTCTGCACACCCTCTTAGGCTAAATGGTTTTCTTCCTTCCCTACCGTTCGGCACCAGCCTATGGTTTGGAAGAAGACTATCCAATAAGCATAATGGGTGTACTGTCCTAATCCTAGGAGCACTCGCAATGCGAGAGAAGGTGAAGATAAAAGACAACCGAATAAACCTTATTCATATTTCTCCTGAACCAGAATCCATCCCCGAACTGGAACAAGTTCCTTTCGAGTTCGTATATAACCATACGATGGAGTAACCAATAAACTGTGGATCTTCGTAGTGATACGGAGTGTCCTGGAGAAATACAAAGGTGATTTAGGATTGGCGAAGAAATACTTGGTTTGGTCGTGAATAGCAGTCGCAATTTACTTTGCCCTCTTACTAATCCCTTGATATGTCTTTACTTAATACCTTCTGTACACCATCGTTATGCTAATTGGTTTTCTTCATTCCCCACCATTCAGCACCAGCCTAAGGTTTGGAAGAAGACTATCCAATTTGCGTAATAGGTGTACTATCTCCTAAACCAAGGAGTACTCGCAACCTGAGAGAAGGTAAAAGGAAAAGACAACTGAATAGTCCTATTCGTTTTCTCCAGAACCGAAAACCATCCTCGAATAAATTCCTTTGAGTTCGTATATAACCATACGATGGTTTTGTCCAATGGAAGTGGACGTTCGTAGTAAAACGGGGTGCTCTGGAGAAAAGGGTAAAAGTAGGAGTGGCAATGAGGTTTGCAACTCTGACAATCCAAAAGCCAGTGTTTAAGAAGGTTCGGTCAATTTTGGTCTCTGAGTCATAGTCTTAGGGTCGGGTCAATGGTTGCTGCCAAAGAGAGAGAGAAAAGAAACACTCAGCGTGCACTCTAACCTAGATCAGAATGGTTACCAATTTATCTAATCTGGAAAACTTCCCACTGTACCGTCAAATTCTCCTGCAAACCTGAAAGAAGAATTAGTCGGGATCACCCGAGGAGTAAACCAACTCATCAGTGGGAATCGGGGTCCAACTATCATCGCATGATAACGTGACGGAATCCGCTCACGTTATCACACTCCAGAAGGTATGCGCATATCTGGCAAGTTTCAGTTTCTTTAGAAACTCCCGATGTGATTTTTACCCCATGCTCTTATGACCTTGACTTTGGCCAACATATCATAAGTCACATGTCAAGTTCTACCCTTCATTCTCCAGGTTAATTTGAACACACCCGTACATACCCTTGACTTTGGCCAAAATAGTAGTACGACTGTCCCAAACCAACGCATCTATCTATGCTGCATATGAATACCCAATAGCTACCAATCACTGTGCCTTGACTTTGGCCAACATACACAGCTTGAATACTTATTGACTATCCATATGAAACGATGGAGGGCTACGAATGGTTTCTGGCGAAAACCTTTAACGTAATGAACTTGATATCGTTGAAGGAACCGGATAGCTTTTAAAAATATTGTGACGAAAACCTTTGCTAAAGAGGTCACTCCCGGTGAAGGGATCTCGGCTCTTTCCCCGTAGAATGAGGTGCAGGATATTCCAACTGAATACCACGATGCAAAGCAAAAGTAATCGGCTATAGTGAAGTTATTACCCTGACGCAAACTTCTGTCCAAGGGGTCACTCCCGGTGAAGGGATCTCGGCCCTTGCCTCGTTGATTGAGATGCTGGATATTCATAATCGAATACCACTGTGCAAAACAAAAGTGAACGTCCTTGCAATAACAACTTTTTGAAAAGAGTTCCAACAACATCAGAATAGGTTTGTTTTACTTGCATTGATCCGAATCAACGCAGTCCCATCAATTGATTACACCAATAAAGAACGAAAATAATGATGTACGTATATGCCATCCGCATTCACCACTGGGTCCCGTCATCACCCGTTAGGTTACTTAACTAACGACAGAGCGGCGACTGGACTAGCGCGGATGCAAAACATATACAACATCTACTAGTATATATATCAATATATAATATTCGCTCAAGGCGTGATAAAATGCAATATCACAGAAATGTAATAAGCATCACAGAACAATACAGATATCTGGGATCCCCGGGTTTCACAGAGCCGCTACTGAAACCCGACGTTCCCCTGGTCGTGTGGATAGCCTGTGCAATGAAATCCTAGACCCCTACGGGCGCGGCAAGTTACCCGCCAAAACCTGAAGCGAGGCAGCCCCCTTCAGCAACGTGAATGGACCACCCAGCACTTCACGGAATCCGGTAACTTGGGCAACCCTCCTGGGTCAACCTGTACCCCCTACGAGTGCGGCGAATAGCCCGCCAATTCTAGAGTGAAGCCCCCTCCGTCTCAATGCCATGAGATGCGGGCCCGTTGCCCTCTAGAACCCGGCTATCCGTGCACCCCACCTTGGGGTAATCCTAGTACAGAAAGTAAAATATACATACAACGGGTACATCGACCTCACCCCGGTCGTGCCCCAAAAGAATAATATACAAACGGGCAGTGACGGCAGTCCACATGTCGGACGCTCGCCCCGCAATATCAAATGTACATAATACAACCAAAACTGTACTACCATTGCATCCAGGCTATCCCCCACGACCAATCCGCAACATCACAGCACAACACAGAACATCAACGTGAATGTCACGTTCGTAAATCCGTCTAAAAGGGCTATAGCAGTTAGACAGGATTTACCGATCAAGTGACATTCACGGTCGCAAATATAATGTAAATACTGTGAACTAACATGTTTAAAATATTCGATCGATTCAATTTTCCCAAGTGGGCCCCAAGCACTACTGCAGCACTCAAAGAAAATCTGGGCCCAAAAAAAAATATACCAAAAACCCCATTTTCAAGTCAGAAGGCCTCTGTAAAAAAATTGGTGCATTGAACTTCCAAAGTGGCGGCGGAACCGCGGCCCCAGCATGGGTTTGGCCGCGGTTCCGCGGTGAAATAGTGAGAACATGCAACCAAATTTTCACAGAAGGCTTATAATTCCCTGCACATATTTCTGCAATGTACTGAAAAATTTTTGGAGCCAAAAAAAAATTCGACAGAAAACTGATGCAGTGAAAACACGGTTTTTGGAATTTCCGATCGATCGAACTTGTAAGCATGTTAGAGCAAGCTAGACTAGATTAATGGCGTGGCTCTGATACCATGTAAGTGCACGGCGGCGCCCCGGCCGTCAATCCGACGCCGGAATGCGGAAACGAAACCTTTTACGAACTTGTAAACCGGCACCACCGCGCACAAAAAATCCCGGATCGGGCCATTAACATAGTCCTAGATAACTAGAGAAGGGGTAGAGATATGTACCGAGCGATCCGTGTCCTTCGGTCTTCTCATCGTCGTCCCGATCTACCCGCGGAATCTCCGGTCTTCAACTCCTCGTCGGAAGGGCACCACATCGCCGGGTTCTTTTACGGGCTCCCACCTCTGGACCGAGGCAACTCGGGCATGAAGTTGGCGAGCCGACTTGCCCAAGAATTGCTATAGAATAGTGTGGAGCTCTATTGTCTCAATGGGGTTGAAGTTGCCAAGGTTTTGGTGGAGGAAAAAAGATGAAAGCTTTTTGAGATGAACTTGGGGATTTTTGCAAGCATGAAGAGAAGGAAAAATCCCACACCAATTTTGAACCACCCCCACAAGAGCATGGCCGACCAAACTTGGTGGAAAAAGGGAAGGGAAAAGTCAAGAGAGTGTGGAATCCCTCATGCAAGCATGAATAATGAGTGTGTCAAAAAATACAAGAGAGAGAAAGGGTTATCATGATCAACCATGATCACAAACCAAGTTCAACACTCCATCAACCAATCATGTCTCCACAAGTCAATCCATCATGAGTGAAGAAGTCAAATGATGGTGCAACCATCATGAAGCAACAATATGCAAAGACCACCCTCCACAATGCTAATTTGCACAATTGCAAATAACCCCTCCTCCACCATTTTTCTGCCAAGGAAAGATATAAAGGAAAATGGCCGAAACGGAAAGCAAACTGGCAACTTCATAAAACTAATCCCGTAATAAATTACAGGAAACCCCGCTACTGTATATACATACCCGCATTTGTATTCCGACCGAATACAAATGCAATGAGACAAAATCTACACTGTACAATACTAGGATCCGGCTTTAACCAAAGCCCGCTAGTATTATCCGTCCGATCATGATCCGTGCAATACCGCACGTATCTGATCGAAACCTGCCATATCTCCATACGTCCTCTACAGCGTTTCGCATGAAACTTGAGAAACTGGTCTGTGGGGGACTCTAAAGACTCGTCAATACTTTGGTTGTGGATTTAACCACTAGCACGTCAGAGGTATTAGCCTATACGTAACGGGCTACCAGATATTGACCAAAAGGGACGTCGATGAGCGAACTCATCCTGACACCCTACTGAGCCTGTCAGTGACAATATCCGTACAGTCTGGTCCGTTCGTCTATGAGCATCGCATGGCGGGCCTAGGGGGTTGGTAAAAGTCAGACCCCCAAAAGCGGTACAAGTCGTGTCGAAATGTAGCCCAGAACACCCTGAGATACTACTGGAATACCTACCAGTAAATCTCCTGCCTTGGCCAAGGACTTCGTGTAAGGGCTCGCCTAGACACAGCGCGACCTCACCCCCAATACCGGGAGAGACGAACCCCTGCAGATCCGCTCACTGCCTCCATGTGGCTCGGGACTGTACCCAACTAAAACCTGTTTGCACGTCTCCTTTGAGCGTGGTAGGGTAGTAATCAAAGTACAGTGGGAACTCACACGAGACAAATGACGATCTGAGGTCGATGAACTAACCTGTACACATGTCACCAGGGAACTGCTATCTGACGTCAGGTATAAGACCAACTAGCATGTTCCGGGCGAGTCATGTCTGGTGTACTCATAACCCAATGAGCACCTGTATACATCTTAGGTGAACCAACTGACACCAGTGGCTTGTGAGACCGCCCACCGCCCCTCGTCGGGGTCTCGACTGTATACACTAGTCTACTCTGGAGTATCGATGCCCTGTCTCGAAACTCCCTCGACTAGGGACCTTTTAAGGATGTGCTTATAGACCCCAGCTCCCACGTATATGATCGCCCTCATACTGCTGGCAGTCAAGCAAGAATCCAAGGGGCTCTATCAACGCGCAATAGTGACCTGTACGGTCACCTAAAGCAGTACACGATGATAAAGAAAAACCAGATAGCATACTATCATCTTGAGTAAGACTGTCCTACCAGAATAGGTCCTCCCTCAATCATTGCAATCACGTGCCTGTGATCCAATAATTGACTCTGAGGGCACTATCTCCAACAAACTTGGTCAGGGGTGCTGCAATCTTTGAGAAGCCTTCAATGAATCTGTAAGTCTACGGTAGCGCCCCGGCCGTCTACAGACGCCAAATGCGGAACAAAAACTTTTAACTGGCGCTATCGTATACTTTAACCCGGATGTGCCATTATTGCTAAACTAACAAACTGTAAAGAGTGTAGAAAGGTTATACCGAACGATTCGAGTCCTTCGTTCTTTAACCATCATCCCACGCTCCGTTGCGGCTGCTCCGATCTCGTCGATCTCCGATCTGCTCGTCCAGGTGGCACCACGTCAACGATTCTTTAAACGGGCTCCCGCCTCTGACTTGAGGCAACTCGGTCGTCAAGTTTGCTAAATGAGACGACCAAGAATGATGTAGAGAATGAGTAGAAGACTTTGTCTCGTTCCGTCCAAAGCTATGGACGAACGGTTAATGAAGTTGCCATGGGAATCGGGTGATGGAATGAAATGAGCTGTGAAATTCCATACACCCCAAAATCTATCATAATCTTTTTACCAGATGGAACATCAAGTGAGAGAGAGAGAAAGAAGAGGGGGCCGGCTATCTTATAGGAATGGGGGAGTGAGTGTAGGAGAGAGGAGAGTGACCACAAGAGTGTGAACACAAATAAATATCTAGTGTGAACACAAATAAATATCTAGTGTGAACACACAGTGTGAACACAAAGAAAGAAACCAATGAAACAATAACACCTCACCGCTTCTAGAACCTTCTAGAAACATCCACACTCTTCCATAGAAAAGATAAATCCGTCTTTAACCGAATGTTAAAAGACGGCTGATAGAAAACTGGAAACTGGCAACTTCCAAAAGTGATCCCGAAACGAATTTCAGGATAACCCCGTATCTGTATAAATATACCCGCATTTGTATTACGACCGAATACAAATGCAACTGAGACAAAGATATTATATCTACTCAATATAATACTCGGATCCGGCTTAAACCAAAGCCGACCAGTATCATCTGCCCGAAAACTGACACGTGCGTAAACGCACGTGCATTTTCCGAACCCTGCCATAAAACCATACGGCCTCTACAACGTTTCGCCCGAACTTGGGAAACTGTCTGTGGGGGACTCTAATGACTCGTCAGTACCCTGGCAGTGTGTTTAAACACAAACCGTCAGCGGCACTAGCTATGCGTAACGGCTGCCCATGGACTGACCTCAAGGGAGGCTGATGAGCGAACTCATCCAGAAACCCTACTGAGCCTAACAGTGACTATGTATATACAGTCCGGTCCGTTCGTCTATGAGTATCGCATATCTGCCTAGAGGGCTAGTAACGTCAGACCCCCAATAGCAGTATAAGTCGTGTCGGAGTGTAGCCCAATAACACCCTGAGATACTACTGGAGTACCTACCAGTAAATCTCCTGCCACGGCCGTGGGCTTTGTGTAATGGCTCTTCTAGACACAGCACGATCTCGCCCCCAATACCGGGAGAGACGAATCCCCTGCCGATCCGCTCACGTGCCTCCATATGGCTCGGGACTGTACCCAAAAACTACCTGTTTGCACGACTCCTTTGAGCCGTGGTAGGGTAGAAATCAAAGCACGGTGGGAACTCACACGAGACAAATGACGACCTCAGGTCGATGAACTAACCTGTACACATGTCACCAGGGAACTGCTATCTGACGATATGTATAATACCAACTAGCAGATTCCCGGCGAGTCCTGTCCGGTGTACTCATAACCCAATGAGCACCTGTATACATCTTAGGTGATCCAACTGACACCAGTGGCTTGTAAGACCGGCCACCGCCCCTCGTCGGGGTCTCGACTGTATACACTAGTCTACTCCGGAGTATCAATGCCCTGTCTCGAAACTCCCACGACTAGGGACCACAATTAAGGATATGCGTATAAACCACACAACTCTCACGTATATGATCGCCATCATACAGTTGGTGGTAAAGCAAGATCCTAAGGGCTCTATCAAAGTGTAACATGTAATCAGTCACCTGAACATGTACACGACTGATAAAGGCAAACCAGATAGCATACTATCATCTCGAGTAAGACTGTCCTACCGGTATAGGTCCTCCGCAATCATTGCAATCACGTACCTGCGATCCAATAATTGACTCTGAGGGCACTATCTCCAACAATCTCCCACTTGCACTTAAGGCTAATTATTGCGATATCGACTACTCACAGCCCGTGTGAAACCGAACATCCAACTCCTCTACTAATCAGTTTCACAAAGCCCGTTTGTAAAACTATTGTGTTCGAGAAATAGCCTCAGTGAGTGGATCCGCCTAAATGTTTCTTTCTATATCTCTCTTAATCTCAAATTCGCGGAGAAAGCCATCTCCCGAATTGAGTAATACCTGTCTTAGAATATGTCTGGATATCTGATGGGACCAAGTTCATAAATGAACTCCAATAATTGACTCTGAGGGCACTATCTCCAACAATCTCCCACTTGCACTTAAGTCTAATTATTGCGATATCGACTACTCACAGCCCGTGTGAAACCGAATATCCAACTCCTCTACTAATCAGTTTCACAAAGCCCGTTTGTAAAACTATTGTGTTCGAGAAATAGCCTCAGTGAGTGGATCCGCCTAGATGTTTCTTTCTATATCTCTCTTAATCTCAAATTCGCGGAGAAAGCCATCTCCCGAATTGAGTAATACCTGTCTTAGAATATGTCTGGATATCTGATGGGACCAAGTTCATAAATGAACTCCAAATCCAAACTTCTTAGACTGTATCGATCACTGAACCTAATCAGTATCCAGCACCAAGCCTCCCACAGTATCCTCTTGGACCACTTATCCATAATACTGTCCCTCGTCAGAGGAAAAACTATAACTCTGACAATCACTCTGTCTACTATGTCACCTTTGAAGCCTGGAATGATAACCGTCTCCCGAAGGAGGCTGACGTTATCAAATCCGTAGAACATGTACTTATGTTCTAAAACCGCTTCCTTATGTTCCTTTAGGATTGGACTAATACAAACTTATTGCATCTAGTGCAAAAACAACATTTGGTGTGGTACTTGACATCTCATGATTGACTCAATTGCCTAAGCAAGTGATCTGCCAATCATGCACATCCCTCTCCCCTTTAGTCTGTAAGACATCTTTAGAGAGGGTGACTCCATCACCTGCAGGTACACCACCATGCTAGGAGTCATCTATTCTAAAAACCATTAGAATACTGTCAAAGTACCCACATTGGGAAACTACCCAAATCCAGATCTAAAACCATAGATCCAGAAACCAGAATGTCAAATATTATATCCATATCCTGTCTGGAGAAACAACTGTGTGACGACCATAGTACAACCGATCGTAGTATAGGAATTTTACTTCCTACTCTGTGTATGTCATCCAAATAACATGACATCACACCCTACTACCTTCTTAACAGATCCATCCCATATTCTGATTGAAGTCAAACCCATGACTGTTACATCAAAAATAGATGATCTATCTCCGCTATAACTGCTCAAGTCTATAAATAGACATAAGCATCTTGCCCACTATGCTTCCGATGCTCCCACTGACTACGACAACCCTCCTACCGGGTCTCATAGCCTGGAACAACAGTAGTGTCAAGTCTGGGTAGATAAGAACCTCCCTGTCACCGTCCTTGAGGCTACCGGAGTACCTCTCGGGTGTCTGAGGTTACCCACCATATCTGCGGAGTGGCTAATGGAATGTCAAACCTGATTGAATATATAGGTCCTATTAAATTTTCCGTAATCGTTCGCGGTTCTGGAATCACTTCCAGTTCTACCATACTCCCACTACTGTTTTCTGAAAAAGATCCATTTTACTAAAACTGTGGCGAGTTAAGAACAATATCACTATTGATCTTCCAAATGGTAGAATATCAACCCTCGTCATAGCCAGGGTCAACCCACAAACAGCCATTACAGAAACGTGCCCTGAGTTATCCAGAGTCTGGTTTTAAGCATAAGCTGGACAACTCCCCGTACCTTAACATCTTTTAAGGTAAGATCGTTTCTATATCCAATATAGAAACTTTGGCACTTTATTTAATTGGAACCAGATTCAAATCATGCAGCTGTCTCCAGTGCATATCACCTTAATGGAAAGAGGCTAATCAGCATTACTCAACTTAGGAATTCATCCAATTATGAGTAACCTGAAAGAGAAACACGTTTCTCAAAATCATTACTATCATCTGAATACCAATCACAAGAATCTACATCTTCGATCTCTTTGAAGAATCCCGATACTTGTGACACCTGGTTCTCTACTTTATTCTTATACCCACAACTTCTCAAAACTTAGACCTTGTATTTCTACGAAACACTTATCTAAATACTAGAGAAGTTATAAGTAAACAGAACATAGTACGAGGACCTACCCCTTTGTCCTGATGGACACTGGACAACATACAATACTCTGTATAAGTCCGCTGAGTTTAAGCAACTCAAAACCTGTGCGTCGTAGGTTGAAAACTGTACCCTGGCGATTTCCTCAAATATCACCAATTACAACGAATTCCGATATAATGAGGATAATCACCTAATTCCCAATAACTTACCCCCTCTTATCATCTGTAAAACCATACAGATATGAGAATGAAACCTGGTAAATACATACCCTTGGAGTAAGTATCTAATCGGGAAAACAGTTTTTCTTTAACAATGCACTGAAACATGAAAATATTTCATAGGGGTATCCCGGTATTCATAGCAATGCCTCTTCCATAATCCAATTCATGACTATAACCGTATATTTCTTTGCCATCTCTCCAAATCCCTTTATTTGTCTTTAGTCGTTACCTTCTGTACACCATCGTTAGGCTAAATGGTTTTCTTCCTTCCCTACCGTTCGGCACCAGCCTATGGTTTGGAAGAAGACTATCCAGTAAGCATAATAGGTGTACCCTCCTAAACCAAGGAGTACTCGCATCTTGAGAGAAGGTGATGATAAAAGACAACTGAATAATACCTTATTCATTTAAAGGTGAAATAGGAGTGGCGATGAAGTACGCGGTTTGGTCGTGAATGATATCAGTCGCAATTTACTTTGCCCTCTTTCTAATCCCTTTATTTTGTCTTTACATATTACCTTCTGCACACCCTACTTAGGCTAATTGGTTTTCTTCATTCCGTACCTTTCGGCACCTGCCTATGGTTTGGAATAAGACTATCCAATAAGCGTAATAGGTGTACTTTCCTAAACCAAGGAGCTCTCGCAACCTGAGAGAAGGTGATAATAAAAAACAACTGAATAAACCAATTCTATTTCTCCTGAACCTTGATCCATCCTCGAAGAAGTCCCTTCGAGTTCGTATATAACCATACGATGGATCTATCCAATGGAAGTGGATGTCCGTAGTAATACAGGGTGTTCTGATAAGAAGGTTCGGTCAACTTGGTCACTGAGTCATAGACTAGGGTCGGTCAAAGGTCGCTGCCAAAGAGAGAGAGAAAAGAAACACTCTGCGTGCACTCTTACCTAGATCAGAATGGTTATCACTTTATCTAATCCGGAAACCTCTCACTGTCCTGTCAAATTCTCCTCCAAACCTGAAAGAAGAATCAATCGGGATCACCCGAAGAGTAAACCAACTCATCAGTGGGAATCGGGATCCAACTCTCATCACATGATAACGTGATGGAATGCATCCACGTTACTCATACTCCAGAAGGTATGCGCATACTTGGCAAGTTTCAGTTTCTTTAGAAACTCCCGATATGATTTTTGCCCCATGCTCTTATAACCTTGGCGTTGGTCAAAATGTCATAAGTCACATGCCAAGTTCTACCCGTCACTATCTTATCAATTTGAACCCACCCGCACATTCCCTTGACGTTGGCCAAAATGGTAGAACGACTGTCCCAAACCAACTCATCTATCTATGCAACAAATGAATACCCAGCAGCTACCAAACACTATGCCTTGGCGTTTGTCAAAATACATAGCTTTAATACTACCGAATACCCAAAAGAAATGACGGAGGGCTACGGCTGGTTTTTGGCGAAAAAACCTTTAACGTAGTGAACTTGATATCGCTGAAGGAACCTGATAGCTTTTTAAAATATAGTGGCGAAAACCTGTTGCTAAAGAGGTCACTCCCGATGAAGGGATCTCGGCTCTTTCCTCGTGGAATGAGGTGTAGGATATTCCACTGAATACCGCGATGCAAAGCAACTTGTAATCGACTATAGTGAAGTTATTACCCTGACGCAAACTTCTGCCTAAGGGGTCAATCCCGGTGAAGGGATATCGGCCCTTGCCCCGTCGAATGAGGTGCAGGATATTCCACTGAATACCGCTATGCAAAACAAAAGGAAATGTCTTTGCAATAACACTTTTTAAATTTGTTCCAACAACTGCCAAATAGGTTTGCTTTCCTTTGCATTGATCAAAATCAACGCAGTCCCATCAATCAATCACACCAGAAAAGAACGAAAATAAAATGTACGTATATGCCATCCGTATTCGTCACTGGGTCCCGTCATCACCCGTTAGGTTACTTAACTAACGACAGAGCGGGGACTGGACTAGCGCGGGTGTAAAACATATACAACATCTAATAGTATATAAACCAATATACAATAATCGCTCCAGGCGTGATAATATGCAACATTACAGAAAAGTAATAAGCATCACAGAACAATACAGATAATCTGGGATTCCCGGGTTTCACAGAGCCGCTGCTGAAACCCGACGTTCCCCTGGTCGTGTGGATAGTCTGTGCAATGAAACATAGACCCCTAGGGTACGGCAAGTTACCCGCCAAAACCTGAAGCGAGGCAGCCCCTACAACAAAGTGAATGGACCACCCTGCACTTCACGGAACCCGGTAACTTGAGCACCCCTCCTTGGGTCAACCTGTACCCCCTACGAGTGCGGCGAATAGTCTGCCAATTCTAGAGTGAGGCCCCTCTGCCTCTCAAAGCCATGAGATGCGGACCCGTTGCCCCGTAGAACCCGGCTATCCGTGCACTCCGTCGCGGGGCAAAACCTAGTACAGTAATGAAAAATAGTACAACAGGTACATCGACCGCAACCTGGTCGTGCCCCAAAAGAATATTATACAACAGGTAGTGACGGCAGTCCACATGTTGGACGCTCGCCCCTCAATATCAAATGTATAAATAAACTCAAACTGTACTACCATTGCACACTGCTATCCACCACGACAAATCCGCAACATCACAGCACAACACAGAACATCAACGCGAATGTCACGTTCGCAAACCCGTCTAAAAGAACTATAGCAATCAGACGCGGTTTACCGATCAAATGACATTCCCGGTCGGAGATATAATGTAAGCACTGTAAACTAACATGTTTAAATTTCGATCGACTAAATATCACGAAGTGGGCCCCACGAACATCTGTTGAACAGTAACAAAATCTGGGCCCAAAAGATATATACCAAAAACCCCAAATTCCAACAGAGAAGACACTGTGCAAATTTGGTGCATTGATTCAATAGAATGGCCGCGGATGCGCGGCCAAACCATGGGTTTGGCCGCGATTCCGCGGCAGTATAGTCGAATCACTTGCCCAAATTTGGTCGATGTGCTTAAAAAACCCTGCACAGATTTCTGTGATATGTAGAATAATTTTATGACTCCATTTAAAATCGAAAGAAACTGTGAACTTGAATTTTGCAGTTTTTGATTTCCGGTTCGATCGATGTTTTAAACGCGTTAGCACAAGTTAGCATAACGTAATGGTGAGGCTCTGATACCACTGTAAGTCTACGGTAGCGCCCCGGCCGTCTACAGACGCCAAATGCGGAACAAAAACTTTTAACTGGCGCTATCGTATACTTTAACCCGGAACTGCCATTATTGCTAAACTAACAAACTGTAAAGAGTGTAGAAAGGTTATACCGAACGATTCGAGTCCTTCGTTCTTTAACCATCATCCCACGCTCCGTTGCGGCTTCTCCGATCTCGTCGATCTCCGATCTGCTCGTCCAGGTGGCACCACGTCAACGATTCTTTAAACGGGCTCCCGCCTCTGACTTGAGGCAACTCGGTCGTCAAGTTTGCTAAAAGAGACGACCAAGAATGATGTAGAGAATGAGTAGAAGACTTTGTCTCGTTCCGTCCAAAGCTATGGACGAACGGTTAATGAAGTTGCCATGGGAATCGGGTGATGGAATGAAATGAGCTGTGAAATTCCATACACCCCAAAATCTATCATAATCTTTTTACCATATGAAACATCAAGTGAGAGAGAGAGAAAGAAGAGGGGGCCGGCCATCTTATAGGAATGGGGGGGTGAGTGTAGGAGAAAGGAGAGTGACCACAAGAGTGTGAACACAAATAAATATCTAGTGTGAACACAAATAAATATCTAGTGTGAACACACAGTGTGAACACAAAGAAAGCAACCAATGAAACAATAACACCTCACCGCTTCTAGAACCTTCTAGAAGCATCCACACTCTTCCATAGAAAAGATAAATCCGTCTTTAACCGAATGTTAAAAGACGGCTGATAGAAAACTGGAAACTGGCAACTTCCAAAAGTGATCCCGAAACGAATTTCAGGATAACACCGTATCTGTATAAATATACCCGCATTTGTATTACGACCGAATACAAATGCAACTGAGACAAAGATATTATATCTACTCAATATAATACTCGGATCCGGCTTAAACCAAAGCCGACCAGTATCATCTGCCCGAAAACTGACACGTGCGTAAACGCACGTGCATTTTCCGAACCCTGCCATAAAACCATGCGGCCTCTACAACGTTTCGCCCGAACTTGGGAAACTGTCTGTGGGGGACTCTAATGACTCGTCAGTACCCTGGCAGTGGGTTTAACCACAAACCGTCAGCGGCACTAGCTATGCGTAACGGCTGCCCATGGACTGACCTCAAGGGAGGCCGATGAGCGAACTCATCCAGAAACCCTACTGAGCCTAACAGTGACTATGTATATACAGTCCGGTCCATTCGTCTATGAGTATCGCATATCTGCCTAGGGTGCTAGTAACGTCAGACCCCCAATAGCAGTATAAGTCGTGTCGGAGTGTAGCCCAATAACACCCTGAGATACTACTGGAGTACCTACCAGTAAATCTCCTGCCACGGCCATGGGCTTTGTGTAATGGCTCTCCTAGACACAGCACGATCTCGCCACCAATACCGGGAGAGACGAATCCCCTGTTAGTTATATATATGCCCTAGAGGCCATTGTTGTACATATGATGTATATTATGATGGATGCTTAGATATATACAGAGAGGACTTTCTTGCTCGTCATGATAGTATGCTATTTGGTTTCACTTTATCTTAACATGTTAACTTGTATTGGTTTACTGTTTTACTCTCACATGTTGATAAAGCCCTTAGGATCTGTACTCGACTACTGGGACTATGATGAGATCATACTAGTGGGGCCACGGTAGTCGATGAGTACATCCTATAACTGTTCCTAGTCGAGGGTATATCGAGACAGGGCATCGATACACCAGAGTAGACTAGCGTATACGCATCTTGACCCATATGATGGGCGATGGATGATCCCATATCCATCGGTGTTAGACATCAGAGATGGTGTACGGGTGCTCAGTGGAGACTGGGTACACTGGACGGACTCGCCGAGAACTCCCAGATGGTGATATACCACACGTCAGATGGCAGTTCTCCGGTGACACTGGTACAGGGTAGTCTGTAGACCCGAGATCGTCATAGAGTCTTGTGTGATTCCCACTGTTCTTTGATTTCCACCTTACCACGTCCAAGAGGGCGTGAAAAACGGTGGCTTTTGGGTACAGTCCCGAATCACATGGAGGCAATGAGCGATAGGAGGGGATTCGTCTCTCCCGGTATAGGGAGTTGATGTTGTGCTGTGTTCGATTGGCTATAACTGGAAGTCCCTGGCCAGGGCTGATATAGAGATTTACTGGTAAGTGTTACTAGTAGTTTCTCGACCCGTTATGAGCCACACATCGACACGACTTATCGGTTACTGGGGTCTGACGTATACCACCCCTAGACTTGATATGCGACATATCAGACGAACAGACCGGACTGTACGGGAGTGTTACTGATTGGATTCACAGGAGAACGCACAGGCTAGCTTGTTGATCTTCTGATCGCTCAATACCTGGGTGGCTGTTACGTTTAGCTGACCGCTTGCAGCTTGTGGGTGTTTGATATGATCATCACCTGCTACCGGCGTATTGACGATTCTTTAGAGTCCTACACAGAGGTTTCTTGGCTCAGGCGAAACGGAGTAGAGGCACATATGTGATATGTGCAGGACCGAGAATAATGCGATATGGGATACCGTATTATATTCTCGCGATATTTAGATATGAACCAGGTCATCGGATCAAGTGTTGATTCGATGAATCGGTACATGATATATTAGTCGGTAATATTCGATATAGCCGGATCGTCGGATCAAGTGTTGATTCGATGATTTAATGTATAATAATATATATGATATATTGTATTACATTGTCTAATATTGGCTCGCTTTATTATTTCATTTTCTCACTGGATGATACGTTGATATATATGCGATATATGTTAATTGTATTATTTTCTTTTGTTGCAAATATATAATATCTATGTGATATATATTATTGTGACATGATATGATTAATTGTTAAACATGTTTAAGGATGATTAATTGAGGTTAGGGTTTGATTAGGGTTAGTTGCTTCATGCACCTTCTAGAAGCATTTTTATTTTGTCATGGTTAAGATATTTTGTGATGACACTTTTCTAAACCTAACCAAACCCTAACTCTAGTTGTTTCTCTACACATTCTTATCCATTCATCATTGACCATAGTTTATATATCAATCATATACATTTCTTTCTATTCATCACAAAAGAAATAATTCATTATCTTTTCCATTATCATCTTCTTCTCTCTTGAAGAAAGCTTTCTTGATTTTCTTTATGTGATGAATAAATATGAGAAAATGATTTAAAAAGAAAGCAAAATTACTACTCTCTCATCCTCATCTCATCTAGCCCATGAGATTAGTGTGTTCATCTCTTTAGAGTGAGAAAGCTTGAGTCTTTGCAACTTCAAGGTAGATCATCGGAGATTTGGAATACTTCAAGCTAGCATGGATCGTTCGAGTCGTGGAGCCTCTCATGAGTCCGGGAGATCGTGGATCGCGGCAAAGGGACTTCTACTCGGAGCTTGTGAAGTGAAGGAGCGGACTACAAAGGTTGTAATCCCTCACACTTAGATAAAAAGTTATCATCTTGCATGTTTAAACCTAATAATCTAGCAAAGATCCCGGCTTTGGGTTGTTCGGCACATCTAAATTTTTATCCGGGCATGTTTGATGCCTTTTGAACCTTCACAAGAGTGCCTAGGAACCCTACAGTGGTATCAGAGACAAGCTAGAGCATTAGGCGATGTGTTTACGAAGTTAAAACTCCGATCGAACCCGAAACGACAAAATTAGACCGCTCTCTGGAAATTTTTTAAATTTTGGGTTTTTTCTGAATTAAAAATATGTAAAAATATCAGCAGGGAATTCTAAGGATTACCATAAAACCCGAGCCCTCAATTCATCCAAACGGCGGCGGAACCGCGGCTCAAGCATGCCTTGCGCGGCGGTTCCGCGGCGGATTAGTGGATTCATGACACGTGGCTTTTATGGTAATGTCCGTAGGTGCTTGTTGATGCTTCTGGGTATTTTTAATCTGTTTCAGGTGATGAAAATTCTGGGGTTTGTTTTGTAATAGTAGACTCGATCGGAAACTTTAAATTCGTATTTCTTTCCGGATATTTAGAAATTGTTAAACTAGTTGAACGGATATCATTAACCGACTTTTTCCCGGCACGTAAAACTTTCAAGTGTTGAATTTTTATCGGGTTTAAATCTGTCGGAAAAATTTTACAAGTTAAGCGGTGGACCCTCTAGAAGACAAAAAATCTTAACTCGATTATGTGACCGTCTTGAACTGCCTTTTGAACCTTCGGGTTTGGGGCAGTACGGCGTGCCACATGTGAAGCGTTGGCTTGACCCTTCTACGGCTGGATCACCGGTACTGTAATATATTCTGGGATCATTTGAACTCCGCTCAAGAGTTGAGCACTTTGGGAAATTTTGGGTGTTTGATTATCTGTTCGAAAAGTTTAATACTGTCTATTCATCTGGAATGTGATACAATATGTGGAATTCATAGAGTTAGGCATGAAATACGGAGTATGTGATATTTCGAATTTGCGATGTCTAAAGGGATTGTGGATTCCAAATATTGTAGTTTTACACTTTCTTTTCTGTGACCGTAAGTGTAATATGTGATATCGCCGGTTTCGTTGCTATATGTCAACGACAATTGGGATGCGCATATTTACTTACGTTGATGATATGTGATATTATGTGTTGCTGTGATATATTATATTGGATCATCGCGTTCTGAATAGCCGGGGGTTTTATGTGAGATGAGGGTTTTTGTTTTCATTCATGTAAAATTCATTTGTAATGTAATATTCTTTTATTTGGGGCACTTCCAGGTTGCGGTTGATGTCATCAGTGTATATTATTTACTTTTCCGCATTAGGTAGACCCAAGGTGGGGAGCATAAGTAACCGGGTTCTAGGGTCCAGTGGGAGACCATCTCGAGGAGTCGAGACCGGGTCTCCTAACCCTAGAATTGGCAGTGTTACTTGCCGCTCTCGTAGGGGTCTTGGGATGTGGGTTTGGCTATTCGTCGCGACCGTGGAATCCGTGTTTTATACAGGCTCGTATTGAAAACACGGACGTCCTAGTATATCCAATATTTCATATATGTTCTTCTGCTGCAATGTTCTGTGATGAGATCATATTACTGCCTGAGACGAATGCTTATACTATATATATATGCTGATATATAAATATTACTGCTTTCGTTTCTTCTGTGATGCTTAGGAAGCATAAGCTGATGGGATTTTTATTAATAAGATTAATAAAAAGAAAAGAAACCTAAAGATGTTGTAGAATCAAAAGCTTTATAAAAAGGGTAGCTACAGTTTTGCTTTGCACAGTGATATATATGATATATCCTGCACCTTATTCGATGAGGAAAGGACCGAGATCCCTTCACCGGGAGTGACTCCTTTAGCGAAACTGGCAGATGCTACAAAACTCGGTTTGTCTTTTGATTGCTTTTAGTGTTTTGCTTTGCACAGCGGTATATATGATATATCCTGCACCTTATTCGATGAGGAAAGGGCCGACGATCCCTTCACCGGGAGTGACCCCTTTAGCGAAACTAAGAACAGCCTCAAAAACACTCCTTTTCAAAAACACTCGATTCTACGACGATATCAAGTTCATTACGCTCGGGGTTTTCTGAAAAACCTGTGTAACCCTCCGTCATTTTAGGAAAATAGAGTACTTAGTAGTCGTGCTGTGTTTGTTGACCATAGTTAAGACGCGGTGTACGGTAGCTAAGTGATGTTTTCCTATATAACATAAGATGTGATTAATTAGGACAGTCATATGACTTTGTTGACCATAGTTAAGGGTCATGTGGGTGGGTCTAAATTAATCAAGAAATGACGGGTAGAACTTGACTAGTGCTTGTGATTTGTTGACCATAGTTAAGGTCATAAGACACTAGGGGTAAAAATATTATCGGGAATTTCAAGTGTTGAAATTTGCAATGAGATTGCATACCTCCTATGAGATAGTTGGATCCCGATACCCACTGCGAGTAAGAGTTACTCCTGGGAGAGTTTTACACAGGACAATTAGTCATTCAAGTAGGTGTCTAGAAAAGTGTTAACGGTGTTACGCCTCTGGGAAAACGAGGTTTACTTTAATTAGGTCCGTGCGAAAGCACGGGGAACCTCCCTCAAAGTACCGACACTGATCTGGCTGAAAGATTGACGAAATTATAGGGTGTAATTAATCCCGGCTAATCTTACCTTTTAGGGTTTTAAGGTAGATTTGATAAAAACAGTGGGAGATATCCTGATTAGATAAGATAATAACCAATCTAATCTTGCAAGAGCATACGCTAAAGTGTTTTCTTCTCTCTCTCTCCAGGTAGCGACCATGTCAGGCCATAATCAAGATAATAATATTGATGTATTGACTGAACCCGCTTATTATACTGAGCAGGGGAACGTTGGACCCGTTTTTTCTTATAAGAGTTATAAGACTGAACAAGAAACAGGAGAATGTCTGGATTCTCACGCCGCCCAAAAGAACATGCATATTGATGCATCTTCTTCGGGTGTGTTAGTTATTGAGAACTGTTTCTCAGTTCACCCTACATCCTGGGTATTAGATACCGGATCAGGATCCCACATATGTAAACAGTTACATGGGCTACGTAAAGGTAGAGAACTGGGAAAAGGTGATCATTCCGTTCAAGTAGGGAACGATGCAAGTATTGTAGCCAAAGCAGTTGGCGAATATCACCTTGTATTGCCGAGTCGTAATACACTGATTCTAAATGAGTGCTATTATATACCGAACATGATGTGCAATATTATATCAGTTTCTTTATTAAGTAAAGAAGGATATAATTTTGTAGTAAAGGATAATATTATGAACATATTCCTAGATCAAAAGTTGATTGCATCAGGCTCGTTACATAATGGCATATTCATTCTGAATCAGAATACAGTCCTAAATATACAAAACACACACAAGAGGAAAAGTTCAGAAATGAACGAATCCTTCTTGTGGCATTGTAGACTTGGTCATATCAATGCGACACGACTGGCTAAGTTACATAAGGATGGTTATTTGAATCCGTTCGAATTATCATCTTATGATACTTGCCATTCATGTCTCAAAGGAAAAATGACCAAAGTTCCGTTTAGTGGACACGGAGAAAGAGTTACTGAACTCTTAGGACTAATACATAGTGATGTATGCGGTCCCATGTCTACGCATGTCAGGAACGGTTCTTCCTACTTCATTACATTCACTGACGATCTCTCTAGATTCGGACATGTGTTCCTGATGAAACACAAGTCTGAAGCTTTTGAGAAATTCAGAGAATATAAGCACGAAGTAGAGAATCAAACGGGCAAAAGTATTAAGATTCTTCGATCTGATCGAGGAGGTGAATACTTAAGTAATGAGTTTCGGGATTATCTAAAAGAGAATGGGATTCTCTCTCAGCTTACTCCTCCTTATACACCACAGCACAACGGTGTATCGGAGCGGAGGAATCGCACCCTATTAGATATGGTGCGCTCTATAATGAGCACTGCTGAGTTACCTATCTCCTTTTGGGGTTATGCGCTGGAGACAGCCACATATCTATTGAATAGAGTTCCAACTAAATCGGTGCCTACCACTCCATATGAGATATGGAATGGGAAGAGACCATCTCTTAAACGAGTTAAGATATGGGGTTGTCCGGCCTATGTTAAAGCAAAATCCGGACAAACTCGAGGAAAGATCAGGTATATGTAAGTTTGTAGGATATCCAAAAGATTCTTATGGATATATATTTTATCACGCTGAGGAACAAAAAGTGTTTGTTTCTCAATATGCCACCTTTTTAGAAAAGGAATTTCTTGCAAAAGAAATTGATGGCAATGAGGTAGAACTGGAAGAGGTTCCAGCGACACAAACTACAACAGATGATTTAGTGGAACCAGAGGATTCAGTAGTACCCGACGAACCCCAGCCTCTCCGCAGATCTAGTAGGGTTTCTCGTCCACCTGAGAGATACTACGGTTTTCTCATTGATGGTGGAAGCGAGGATTGCATCATGGATGATGATGAACCGACTAGTTTCAAGCAGGCCATCACGAGTGGTGACTCTGTGAAATGGCTGGATGCAATGCGATCTGAGATGGAATCCATGTACACCAATAAAGTATAGATTTTAGAAAATGCTCCTGAATGGGTAAAACCCATTGGGAGCAAGTGGATTTTTAAAAAGAAATTTGGTGTGGATGGAAAAGTTGAGACTTTCAAAGCTAGACTTGTAGCAAAGGGTTTTCGTCAACGTCCAGGTGTGGATTATGACGAAACCTTTTCTCCAGTGGCTATGCTTAAGTCCATCCGGATCTTACTTGCCATTGCTGCATACCATGACTATGAAATCTGGCAAATGGATGTTAAGACCGCCTTTCTAAACGGTGATTTAGAAGAGTGCGTGTACATGACTCAGCCAGAGGGCTTCGTAGATAGTGGGAGCAGCGGAAAGGTGTGCAAGCTGCTTAAATCCATTTATGGGTTAAAGCAAGCATCGCGGAGTTGGAACATCTGTTTTGATGTTGTAGTCAAAGAGTTTGACTTCATCAAAAATATAGATGAACCTTGTATCTATAAGAAGGTAGCAGAGGGTAAGGTAGTCTTCCTCGTATTGTACGTGGATGACATACTCTTGATAGGAAATGATATTCCTATGCTGCAATCAGTCAAGCTCTTCTTATCACAAAGATTCTCAATAAAAGATCTAGGTGATGCCTCCTGCATATTGGGGATCATGATCTATAGAGATAGATCTAAACGGATATTGGGATTGTCCCAATCCAGGTACATTGACACCATACTAAAGAGGTTTAGTATGGAAGAATCCAAGCGTGGGAACCAACCCACGATCTCTGGACTCACTCTCTCCAAAGAGATGTCTCCCAAGACTGATTTGGAGAGAGCTCGCATGCAAGGGATACCCTATGCTTCGGCAGTAGGCTCTATCATGTATGCGATGCTATGTACCAGACCCGATGTAGCATACTCACTAAGTGTAGTGAGTCGGTATCAAGCAGATCCTGGAGAGAGTCTCTGGACAGCTGTAAAGAACATTCTCAAGTGCTTACGAAGGACTAAGGAGATGTTCTTGGTGTATGGTAACGGAGAACTCCAGGTGGAGTCCTTTACCGATTCCAGCTTCCAAAGTGATAAGGATGACTCTAAGTCGCACTCGGGATTTGTCTTTACCCTCAATGGAGGGGCGGTATGTTGGAAAAGTTCCAAACAGGATACCGTTGCAGACTCGACGATGGAGGCTGAATACATCGCTGCCAACGATGCTGCCAAAGAGGCTGTCTGGATCAAGAAGTTCATTAGTGAACTTGGTGTGGTTCCATCCATTGAGCATCCAATACCTCTGTATGGCGATAACAATGGAGCTGTGGCTTTGGCCAAGGAACCCAGGTCCCATCAGAAGTCCAGACATATTCTGAGGCGGTATCACCTGATCAGGGAGATAGTTGATCGCCGGGAGATCGAGATCAGGAGAGTAGATACGAAGGACAACACTGCGGATCCATTCACGAAGGCTATTCCCCAGATACAGTTTGAGAGATTATTCGGGATGCTAGGTATGAGATACTACAGCAGCTGGCCTTAGTGCAAGTGGGAGATTGTTAGTTATGTATATGCCCTAGAGGCCATTGTTGTACATATGATGTATATTATGATGGATGCTTAGATATATACAGAGAGGACTTTCTTGCTCGTCATGATAGTATGCTATTTGGTTTCACTTTATCTTAACATGTTGACTTGTATTGGTTTACTGTTTTACTCTCACATGTTGATAAAGCCCTTAGGATCTGTACTCGACTACTGGGACTATGATGAGATCATACTAGTGGGGCCACGGTAGTCGATGAGTACATCCTATAACTGTTCCTAGTCGAGGGTATATCGAGACAGGGCATCGATACACCAGAGTAGATTAGCGTATACGCATCTTGACCCATATGATGGGCGATGGATGATCCCATATCCATCTGTGTTAGACATCAGAGATGGTGTACGGGTGCTCAGTGGAGACTGGGTACACTGGACGGACTCGCCGAGAACTCCCAGATGGTGATATACCATACGTCAGATGGCAGTTCTCCGGTGACACTGGTACAGGGTAGTCTGTAGACCCGAGATCGTCATAGAGTCTTGTGTGATTCCCACTGTTCTTTGATTTCCACCTTACCACGTCCAAGAGGGCGTGCAAAACGGTGGCTTTTGGGTACAGTCCCGAATCACATGGAAGCAATGAGCGATAGGAGGGGATTCGTCTCTCCCGGTATAGGGAGTTGATGTTATGCTGTGTTCGATTGGCTATAACTGGAAGTCCCTGGCCAGGGCTGATATAGAGATTTACTGGTAAGTGTTACTAGTAGTTTCTCGACCCGTTATGAGCCACACATCGACACGACTTATCGGTTACTGGGGTCTGACGTATACCACCCCTAGACTTGATATGCGACATATCAGACGAACAGACCGGACTGTACGGGAGTGTTACTGATTGGATTCATAGGAGAACGCACAGGCTAGCTTGTTGATCTTCTGATCGCTCAATACCTGGGTGGCTGTTACGTTTAGCTGACCGCTTGCAGCTTGTGGGTGTTTGATATGATCATCACCTGCTACCGACATATTGACGATTCTTTAGAGTCCTACACAGAGGTTTCTTGGCTCAGGCGAAACGGAGTAGAGGCACATATGTGATATGTGCAGGACCGAGAATAATGCGATATGGGATACCGTATTATATTCTCGCGATATTTAGATATGAACCAGGTCATCGGATCAAGTGTTGATTCGATGAATCGGTACATGATATATTAGTCGGTAATATTCGATATAGCCGGATCGTCGGATCAAGTGTTGATTCGATGATTTAATGTATAATAATATATATGATATATTGTATTACATTGTCTAATATTGGCTCGCTTTATTATTTCATTTTCTCACTGGATGATACGTTGATATATATGCGATATATGTTAATTGTATTATTTTCTTTTGTTGCAAATATATAATATATGTGTGATATATATTATTGTGACATGATATGATTAATTGTTAAACATGTTTAAGGATGATTAATTGAGGTTGGGGTTTGATTAGGGTTAGTTGCTTCATGCACCTTCTAGAAGCATTTTTATTTTGTCATGGTTAAGATATTTTGTGATGACACTTTTCTAAACCTAACCAAACCCTAACTCTAGTTGTTTCTCTACACATTCTTATCCATTCATCCTTGACCATGGTTTATATATCAATCATATACATTTCTTTCTATTCATCACAAAAGAAATAATTCATTATCTTTTCCATTATCATCTTCTTCTCTCTTGAAGAAAGCTTTCTTGATTTTCTTTATGTGATGAATAAATATGAGAAAATGATTTAAAAAGAAAGCAAAATTACTACTCTCTCATCCTCATCTCATCTAGCCCATGAGATTAGTGTGTTCATCTCTTTAGAGTGAGAAAGCTTGAGTCTTTGCAACTTCAAGGTAGATCATCGGAGATTTGGAATACTTCAAGCTAGCATGGATCGTTCGAGTCGTGGAGCCTCTCATGAGTCCGGGAGATCGTGGATCGCGGCAAAGGGACTTCTACTCGGAGCTTGTGAAGTGAAGGAGCGGACTACAAAGGTTGTAATCCCTCACACTTAGATAAAAAGTTATCATCTTGCATGTTTAAACCTAATAATCTAGCAAAGATCCCGGCTTTGGGTTGTTCGGCACGTCTAAATTTTTATCCGGGCATGTTTGATGCCTTTTGAACCTTCACAAGAGTGCCTAGGAACCCTACATCCCCTGCCGATCCGCTCACGTGCCTCCATATGGCTCCGGACTGTACCCAAAAACTACCTGTTTGCACGACTCCTTTGAGCCGTGGTAGGGTAGAAATCAAAGCACAGTGGGAACTCACATGAGACAAATGACGACCTCAGGTCGATGAACTAACCTGTACACATGTCACCAGGGAACTGCTATCTGACGATATGTATAATACCAACTAGCAGATTCCCGGCGAGTCCTGTCCGGTGTACTCATAACCCAATGAGCACCTGTATACATCTTAGGTGATCCAACTGACACCAGTGGCTTGTAAGACCGGCCACCGCCCCTCGTCGGGGTCTCGACTGTATACACTAGTCTACTCCGGAGTATCGATGCCCTGTCTCGAAACTCCCACGACTAGGGACCACAATTAAGGATATGCGTATAAACCACCCAACTCTCTCGTATATGATCGCCATCATACAGTTGGTGGTAAAGCAAGATCCTAAGGGCTCTATCAAAGTGTAACATGTAATCAGTCACCTGAACATGTACACGACTGATAAAGGCAAACCAGATAGCATACTATCATCTCGAGTAAGACTGTCCTACCGGTATAGTGTAACGTCTTCAAAATAATAAAATATGATTTTTGGAAAATTTTATAATTTAATATTATTTTAATGAATATTTTAATATTCTGGTATAATTAAATACAGATAAATGGGGAAAAATTATGGAAAATTCTAAAATAAGGTATTTTAAGGAATTGCCTCGTTTTCTGTGCATGCCCCCATTTCCTCTAGTTTTGACCCTGAGTATGTCTAGTTTTGACTGATTCCATCTAGGGTGAAATCTGGGTTGATTTTCCTATGTTGGTGTATAATTTGGGACTTGTTTTAGCATGGATTTTGGTATTTGGTGATTCATTCCTGTCGGGTGGCGTTTGGACGTCAACGACAAGTGGATTTTGATTGTGTTTACATGCGAGTCGATAGGTTTTTACCTATGCGGGTAGAGTGTGCTATTTTGATTTCCGATGTGATTTTCATGTGCTTTAGCATTGTGATATACTTGTAGGTACCCCGCGTGATGTTGAGGCAAAGGAGGTGAAGATAGCGACATCGGCTTTGGCACACGAGAAGCAAGGTGAGTAGATTATATCTACAGGGGGAAGTCGGGTGGATGGCGTATAGCACCCCCGCAGTCCGTAGATAGATTATTATGTAGTTATCGTGATATTAGGTGTATTATGGATAGTACAGGGTTAGAAGTGACTAGTGCAGTTCATAGTCGCGAACCCTAGGATAGAATTACACCTATACACACACCCTTGCTTATCACTTGTACTTGCACTATGATTGATGATATGTGATGACTTTGGAGATGAGTCGATGATGTGGGCTTGGTGCCCTGGGATCGGTGATTTGATACGATTCATATGTGGGATATGACTTGTGATTCTTGCGGGCTTGGGATATGTGTTTACCCCCGCATGCATACTTTACTGATGTTACCGTTTTGTACTAGACATAGAGTAGTACTCCAGACTATATGTTCTGATGATGGTGATATCTGTTATGTGATGAGACAGTGAGATGTTGACCCCTACCCAGCTTTTGGGGATGCCGTACGATGATTTACCGTACGTGCCGATATTGATGATAGATCCGCACTCATAACTCGAGGATATCTTATGATATGACATTGAAGCGAGATCACCGACTATATATCTTTATATATATACCGACTCAGATTTAGGTGGTTTCCACACCTACCCCTCCTGTTTGACCTGATACTTAGGTGTAGTTGCATAGTAGATACTTCACTGTGGTGTTGACTACTAGATTTCTGCATCTTCATGCTATTCGCATTGCTGGCATATGTTCATTGCTATATTATTATCATGCTGTTAAGACACCAGCACCATTATCGATGATGCGTATGTTCCACGTACACTATTTGCCGGCTCACACACTTCATCATCGATAATTGCCATGCCACTACACTGTAGTACTATTGCATTCATGAGATGATTCTTCCTTCGACATATGCACATTACTATTCCATGTTGCATGATTTCCGATATGATTACTGTTCTTTACATGTCGCATACGTCATGGATTGACTGCATAGCACATCGCATTGGATTTACTTCCTGATGTTGGATTTTCATATGATTTCTGGTTTTTGAGGACCGTGGGGTTATTTAAGAAAAGAGGCACTTTTATGAAAACCCGGTACCTCGTGATATGATATTTCGGTGCATCCACCACGCGTTTTCTCGGTGCTGAGACGTGTGCTTGAAACCCGATTCGAGGAGGTGATGATCCGTTTGCGGGTTCGTGGTGGGCCCGGTATGGTTTCCCTCGGCGAGATTATCGATGGGTTTGCCGATTGAGCCTGGAGGCGGGCGAGTACCTACCGGTGATTGTATTTGAGCTCGGCGGATATCTGGAGGATACCGGCCGCAGTCGAGAGATGGGCTGACCCGTACTGCCGGGGGCCGAGGGCCGATACCGCAGACGGAGCCCAGAGATGGACATGGGTTGACTCGTACTGCCGGGGGCCGAGGGCCGATACCGCCGACGGAGCCCCATATGGATGAGGATTTACGTGTCGATGCTAGGCACGGGTTTTCATGATGTTTTTCCATGATATTGTTTATATCCTCATACTTGCATACTTGATGCTTATCGTCAGTGGGTGACGAGTGGACGGGTTCCACATACATACAGACATGGATTATATACAGACTTGGATCATATACAGACTGGTTTTACATTGATCATACTTTATTTGTATATATAACAGGGTATGAGGGCGCTGTTATATATACCCTTACACCAATATTAGTGGTATGGGACGCTAATATATGTGTATTGATATCATTGATATTTCTTCATGGTTACTTCATGCAGACATACCTTACACTGTTGACATGTGATTACCTGAGTACCTGGCACTACATACATGATTAGATGTTACCTTGCCACCCTATTACACTCAGATGTACTCTTGTGGATTATATTATTGATCGTTGACTTAGGTTTATGTCTTGCATTCGGTTTCTGCTTGTAGATGTGTCTATTCACGAGTTGGCAACTCACCCCCGTTGTGCCACAGTTCTTGCAGGTTCTGCCGTACAGGTTCTATTGCGGCATTTCTGGCACACTTTCTTCTTGCGGGTGACTTGCTTTGGTAGGTGGATTCTTTCGCATCAAGAACCACCATTGTATTTATTTATTTCATTGTATCTAGAATTTCCATCAACCAAAACTTGTATTGTTTCAGACCTAGACTAGTGATGTATTATTTCGACCTTAGAGTCGCGCTTAGTAGTATTGCGTTTTTTTCTTATTGCTTTTGAGTTTTCTTTGGATTTGATCCTCGCCACTAGGCGTTGTATATTATTGCTGCATATGTGGTTGTGACCGTCGATTGACGAAGAGCTAGCTCCCGCTTGGGGATGCCATTATCATTGCATACATATTGTTATACTTGTTGTACCCCATTCGGGGCCAGTTTTTCAAAAGAAACTCTGCCGAAATTTTTAGAAAAGACTTTATTGTTTTCAAAACGTACCTTCGGCTTAGTTATTTAAAAACCTTGATTTCAAACCTGTATTTCTTCACTTCTTTAAACCAGTTTTCTTTACTTATTCTCAAAAATGGTTTTAGATTTCTGGGCTTTTGGCTTACTTGGATCAGATGGAGTCCTATAGGCTTCATATGGTTCAAGGGCCAGTCACGTGCTCTTTCGGGTCGTGACAAAGTTGGTATCAGAGCGCTAGGTTGACCTTGGTTCGAGTCTGGGTTTGACTATGTGGAGCCTAGGGCGTTGTTTATATACGAAACTTAGGCTTGACCTTACGGAACTTAGACTTGGTCGAGGGGGTATTCGACCCGAACATTCGTCGTATTAGGATGACCCTTGGTTGATGGATTAGGTGACTAAAGTAGAGTGACGTACCGTTGGTATGTTCCGCGGCATACTTACGACACGCCACTCCGCTTAAGGAACCATAGGATGTACATACTTTCGAGATCAGTGATTCTCTTCATATCCTGGATTATACATCCATTTGAGATCCCCGATTCTATTAGTTTCATGATCATACCTCCATTGATGATGTTCTTTCCTATGATCATGTATCCACTTTGGATCTGTTGTTTCCTTTCTTGCCATTGATGTGCTCTCTTTGATACTCGACTGAGGTTCCTGTCGCCATGTTTGAGTGCAGTTTGGGCTGCTGCTAGGGTTACGGCCGGTGTGAGCTCGTTTGGTACGAGGGCCGACCATTGTGTTTTCTGGTGACATGGGAACGTCTCGAGTTAGTGTTGGTGATTGTGACCTCTAGTGGAGGCGAGTGCTTGGTCTTGCACCGGATGATCGGGCCATTGTTAGAGCTGCCAGTTGAGAGAAGACTGTTGATGTACAGCATACCTCAGAGATTGTGATGTCGCCTACCGTGCAGACAGATGGACCAGCTGTGGCTGAGATTGACAGGATGTTGCTTTCGGAGCTTACGAGCTGAGATTGCCGGAGCTTTCGGGCAGTCATGCGACTGATGATAGCTAGTCTACCCGATTTGAGAGACGAAGGTGATTCGTCCGATTTTGCGCCAGAGCGGGCCCAGATGAGTTGAAGATTTCCAGTGTGGAGAGTCTTACTCAGATCTAGAGCAGACCGACTCAGAGATGACCGCTTATGTATTGCCTTTCCTGGAGTATTGAGGCGTTGTTCGGCGTACAGGCGTATGAGCCAGTTGCTACTGCAAATGACGAGATATCGCCCAGATGGTTGGAGCTACTGCAGCATGAGCATGTTCTTGGAGTTATGATAGCGAGTCGCTAGTCACCGAGGATGAATGACTAGGACGTGTGGTGAGTTTGCTTACCCGATGCGAGTCATCAGGTGGATCGATTCCAGATAGAGACGACTTCACGCAGGTTCGTTGAGAGTCGATAGAGACGATCGAATGTCAGGAACCTATTTTCCAAGTTTAAAGTATACGGAAAGACATGCAGGTGATTCTATGGACCCTCTAGAAGAATGAAACCCTAACTCGACTTAATGACCGTGTGAAAGCCTTTGAACCTTCGGGTTTGCGGCGGTTCCTCGGCGCCATTAGTGAGGCTTGGGTTTGCCCTTCTACGGCTGGACCACCGACGCTGTGGCATGTACTCGATACTATTAAACTGTACCCGAGATGTGAGCTCTTGGGGGATTATGAGGATCTGGCGAGTCGATCGGATGGTTCGACATCTTCGGATATCGTGATGGGACACTGCTTGGGAGACTCCAGATGCGAGCATAGCCGTTGGAGCACAGTACATGCAGCCATGATGAGACGAGTCCGAATCAGTCGACATTGACGCAGAGTGAAGAAAAGAGTTCGCAAGATATTTCGACGAGGTGACGTCCCACTCCGCTGACATCAGAGATGTGATACGCACCCCGAGGCGTGGTATGTGGATAGATCTTCCAGAAAGAAGCGCAATATGTATGCAGCCGTTCCGGAATGAGCTTTAGCTTCAGCATCGGATGACGACTTCCGGGCATTTCGGCAGGTTTGAGATTTGAGAAGGAACCTCGACAGGACCTTTCTGGAGTACGATACGAGAAGACCTAGACCAGGAGTGGTCGTATTGCGCACACCCAGCAGGACAGAGTTCGGCATTGTCGACGGGGTAGTCGACTAAGTTCGGATAAAGGAACTTACCCAGATGCGTTGCGGATTGACCAAGGACGGACGAGTGATAAGTATTCCTCCGATGGTTGGGACGTGTTCCCGAGGACCAGTTCGGCCTGACATCTTCTACGGAATGATGAAGCTACAGAGTACGCGATTTCGAGTCCGTACGAGAGACTTCAGATTGACTGCGGCCGAGAACAGTGCGGTGCATCGTAGCTTAGCATGACGCCATAATGGACGGCGATAGATACAGGTGGAACAAGAGGTTCGTGTGAGACACTGACGAGCTGTCATTGCTTCCCGTCGAGACTAGAGACCTGATATGCTTACAGAGACGTTGGGATGTGACCAGTTTCTGAGAAAATATTGTGCTGAGGACACATGTGTCTTTTGAGCGAGAAGAGGTTGTGCAGGAAGGCCAGCCTCTGTACAGATCGGCATAGGCATGCTTGGAAGAGACCTTGAGCAGGACCCCTTCCAGGACATTGCTGCCATGATGATTGCACCCAGGATCAGATGTGTGACGTGCTTTTAGAGAGCCAGAGGCCGACGCCAGTGATATGCTGCCTTACGAGTGGTCGTGAGGTTTGACCGAGAGGTGACCAGAGAAGTGCCAGAACGGAATCGTCCCCGTTAGCACATCTGACAGGGCCGATGAGCCGGTTGACTGTGAGATTGGAAATCCACGGAGAAGATAAGGACCCAGAGAGCCAGAGGACGCCAGATCATGAGCAAGAGGTAGGTAGATATCCTGCGCTGCTAGCAGTGGATTGCACCGACTCCTTCTCGACCTTGAAGGAGGAACTACCGACGACGGTATTTATGATTTGTGATTTTGTGATTCGATTATCACGTATCCGTCATTTTGGATTTCGGTATTTTGTGCGTTCTGTTTGCATGATTTAGTTTTGATGACTGAGTTTCATGATATTTGATTTTGTGCACCATGGTTGCACCTACTGGGTATTTATACCTTGTACATAGTTATTACTCTTGAGCTGTTGATTGCGATTTCATGCCTATTTTATGCTGGTGATTTGATTTACGTTTCCAGCAGAGTTTCATGTAATTTTAGTGTTTTGATTTTGCACTCGGTATAGCTTATATGTACTTGTAGTGCATCGATATGTGTTTTGTGCCCGCAGCTGCACACGTTTATGATTTTCTTCATATCTGGATACACTTGGTGTTGCTGCTTACGTATTTGAGTTATTGCTTGGTATTTGTGCATGGGATGCACCAGTTCTATACTTCGTACATTTGTCGCACCAGTTTTATGTTTCTTGCGTTTATCGCATCAGATTTATATTTCGTGCCTTTGTTGCACCGGATTTATATTTTGTGCATTACGATTGCACCTGACTTCGATTTGATGCCTTTCGGTATGTCGATTTTGATTGTGATATTGATGTGGATTCTTGCACTCCGTGCTTTGGGGTTTGACTTACGCATATTCGACGTTGCTATTGGATTTTGTGATTCCGTGCATATTGAGTGCGCAGGGTCTAGATTTTCATTCGTGCATGATGGATGCACCGATTTGGATTTTCGCGCATGTTGGGCGCATGTTTGAGATACGATTTTGGGGCACACCAGATGCACTAAATCGAGATTCTTCGTGCATTTCAGATGCACCTGTTTTGGCTGTCAGGCACACATGTTGTCTATGACAGATGCTACGTGCACACCCGTTGCACCTAGATGTTGTTTTGTGCACATGTTTAGCGCATATATGGATTTTGATTTCCGTGCGCGTCAGACGCACAGGGTGGTGTTATGTGCATTTTTGGAATTTATTCCTTTTGGAGCAGTACATTTTTATGATGTGGGATATTTGCTTTCATACTGAGCAGGACTAGTCAGTGGACAGTGCCTGGATATATTTTGCATGCATCGATAGTTATCGAAGGGATTTCCGAAAAGCGAGCTATAGTCTCAGTATATACCTACGTGTCCGATATGACACAAAACGTTTTAAAAACAAGGAAACCCTTCTGATTATTTTCAAAATGGTGGAACGTGCTTATTAAACAAAGGATATATATATACACATATATAGTTATTTTCTTATGAGAAACGTCCGCCACTGTGCAGTGTTACGCGCATCGCACAGCGACTTAAAAAGATTTGGCATACAGTTGCATCAGCTAATTACATGTATAGATTGGGTGTCTACATGTATAGTCTTGGTCCATATCATATTGATTTTGTATTGGATTTGACATTGTGTCGTTACCATAACTCCGATGATTGCGGATGCTTGATGGAGTGTTGCTTTTGAGTTATCTGCTCAGTACTCATGCGCATGCATTGCGCTATGATGTTTTATGTATAGATGATTTCGGAGCCCCGATGACTTGGAATTTGTATTGAAATATTTTAGTATTTGGGGGTTTAAATTTAAATTCGGGGACCGAATTTCTTTAAGGGGGGTAGATTGTAACGTCTTCAAAATAATAAAATATGATTTTTGGGAAATTTTATAATTTAATATTATTTTAATGAATATTTTAATATTCTGGTATAATTAAATACAGATAAATGGGGAAAAATTATGGAAAATTCTAAAATAAGGTATTTTAAGGAATTGCCTCGTTTTCTGTGCATGCCCTCATTTCCTCTAGTTTTGACCCTGAGTATGTCTAGTTTTGACTGATTCCATCTAGGGTGAAATCTGGGTTGATTTTCCTATGTTGGTGTATAATTTGGGACTTGTTTTAGCATGGATTTTGGTATTTGGTGATTCATTCCTGTCGGGTGGCGTTTGGACGTCAACGACAAGTGGATTTTGATTGTGTTTACATGCGAGTCGATAGGTTTTTACCTATGCGGATAGAGTGTGCTATTTTGGTTTCCGATGTGATTTTCATGTGCTTTAGCATTGTGATATACTTGTAGGTACCCCGCGTGATGTTGAGGCAAAGGAGGTGAAGATAGCGACATCGGCTTTGGCACACGAGAAGCAAGGTGAGTAGATTATATCTACAGGGGGAAGTCGGGTGGATGGCGTATAGCACCCCCGCAGTCCGTAGATAGATTATTATGTAGTTATCGTGATATTAGGTGTATTATGGATAGTACAGGGTTAGAAGTGACTAGTGCAGTTCATAGTCGCGAACCCTAGGATAGAATTACACCTATACACACACCCTTGCTTATCACTTGTACTTGCACTATGATTGATGATATGTGATGACTTTGGAGATGAGTCGATGATGTGGGCTTGGTGCCCTGGGATCGGTGATTTGATACGATTCATATGTGGGATATGACTTGTGATTCTTGCGGGCTTGGGATATGTGTTTACCCCCGCATGCATACTTTACTGATGTTACCGTTTTGTACTAGACATAAAGTAGTACTCCAGACTATATGTTCTGATGATGGTGATATCTGTTATGTGATGAGGCAGTGAGATGTTGACCCCTACCCAGCTTTTGGGGATGTCGTACGATGATTTACCGTACGTGCCGATATTGATGATAGATCCGCACTCATAACTCGAGGATATTTTATGATATGACATTGAGGCGAGATCACCGACTATATATCTTTATATATATACCGACTCAGATTTAGGTGGTTTCCACACCTACCCCTCCTGTTTGACCTGATACTTAGGTGTAGTTGCATAGTAGATACTTCACTGTGGTGTTGACTACTAGATTTCTGCATCTTCATGCTATTCGCATTGCTGGCATATGTTCATTGCTATATTATTATCATGCTGTCAGGACACCAGCACCATTATCGATGATGCGTATGTTCCACGTACACTATTTGCCGGCTCACACACTTCATCATCGATAATTGCCATGCCACTACACTGTAGTACTATTGCATTCATGAGATGATTCTTCCTTCGACATATGCACATTACTATTCCATGTTGCATGATTTCCGATATGATTACTGTTCTTTACATGTCGCATACGTCATGGATTGACTGCATAGCACATCGCATTGGATTTACTTCCTGATGTTGGATTTTCATGTGATTTCTGGTTTTTGAGGACCGTGGGGTTATTTAAGAAAAGAGGCACTTTTATGAAAACCCGGTACATCGTGATATGATATTTCGGTGCGTCCACCACGCGTTTTCTCGGTGCTGAGACGTGTGCTTGAAACTCGATTCGAGGAGGTGATGATCCGTTTGCGGGTTCGTGGTGGGCCCGGTATGGTTTCCCTCGGCGAGATTATCGATGGGTTTGCCGATTGAGCCTGGAGGCGGGCGAGTACCTACCGGTGATTGTATTTGAGCTCGGCGGATATCTGGAGGATACCGGCCGCAGTCGAGAGATGGGCTGACCCGTACTGCCGGGGGCCGAGGGCCGATACCGCAGACGGAGCCCAGAGATGGACATGGGTTGACTCGTACTGCCGGGGGCCGAGGGCCGATACCGCCGACGGAGCCCCATATGGATGAGGATTTACGTGTCGATGCTAGGCACGGGTTTTCATGATGTTTTTCCATGATATTGTTTATATCCTCATACTTGCATACTTGATGCTTATCGTCAGTGGGTGACGAGTGGACGGGTTCCACATACATACAGACATGGATTATATACAGACTTGGATCATATACAGACTGGTTTTACATTGATCATACTTTATTTGTATATATAACAGGGTATGAGGGCGCTGTTATATATACCCTTACACCAATATTAGTGGTATGGGACGCTAATATATGTGTATTGATATCATTGATATTTCTTCATGGTTACTTCATGCAGACATACCTTACACTGTTGACATGTGATTACCTGAGTACCTGGCACTACATACATGATTAGATGTTACCTTGCCACCCTATTACACTCAGATGTACTCTTGTGGATTATATTATTGATCGTTGACTTAGGTTTATGTCTTGCATTCGGTTTCTGCTTGTAGATGTTTCTATTCACGAGTTGGCAACTCACCCCCGTTGTGCCACAGTTCTTGCAGGTTCTGCCGTACAGGTTCTATTGCGGCATTTCTGGCACACTTTCTTCTTGCGGGTGACTTGCTTTGGTAGGTGGATTCTTTCGCATCAAGAACCACCATTGTATTTATTTATTTCATTGTATCTAGAATTTCCATCAACCAAAACTTGTATTGTTTCAGACCTAGACTAGTGATGTATTATTTCGACCTTAGAGTCGCGCTTAGTAGTATTGCGTTTTTTTCTTATTGCTTTTGAGTTTTCTTTGGATTTGATCCTCTCCACTAGGCGTTGTATATTATTGCTGCATATGTGGTTGTGACCGTCGATTGACGAAGAGCTAGCTCCCGCTTGGGGATGCCATTATCATTGCATACATATTGTTATACTTGTTGTACCCCATTCGGGGCCAGTTTTTCAAAAGAAACTCTGCCGAAATTTTTAGAAAAGACTTTATTGTTTTCAAAACGTACCTTCGGCTTAGTTATTTAAAAACCTTGATTTCAAACCTGTATTTCTTCACTTCTTTAAACCAGTTTTCTTTACTTATTCTCAAAAATGGTTTTAGATTTCTGGTCTTTTGGCTTACTTGGATCAGATGGAGTCCTATAGGCTTCATATGGTTCAAGGGCCAGTCACGTGCTCTTTCGGGTCGTGACATATAGGTCCTCCGCAATCATTGCAATCACGTACCTGCGATCCAATAATTGACTCTGAGGGCACTATCTCCAACAGAATCGTCGGTAGTATCCTGCCAATCCCAAGAAACTTCGTATATCTTTCACCATCTTTGGTTTCGCCCATTCGCTGACAGCTGACACCTTAGCTGGATCTACTGAGATTCCTTCACCTGAAACGATATGTCCGAGAAATCCGACTTGATTTAGCCAAAATTCACACTCGTTGTACTTGGCGTAGAGCTGATGTTGTCGCAATGTCTCAAGGACAATCTGTAAGTGCTCGGCGTGTTCTTTCCGATTCTTTGAATGCACCAGGATATCGTCAATAAAGATGACAACGAACCTAAGTACTCTAGGAAAACTTGGTTCATCATGTTCATAAAGATGGCAGGTCCATTGGTCACTCCAAATGGCATTATGAGATATTCATAATGACGATAGCGAGTCCTAAACGCCGTCTTCGGAATGTTGGGCTCTTTGACCTTCACCTGATGATAACCCGAACGAAGATCTAGCTTTAAAAATACACAAGACCCACTTAACTGATCGACAAGATCATCGATGCATGGTAGTGGATACTTGTTCTTGATCGTTACCTCGTTCAGAGCTCGATAATCTACACACATCCTGTAAGAACCTTCTTTCTTCTTCACGAGTAATACCGGAGATCCCCAGCTTGAAGTACTGGGACGAATTCAACCTTTCTTCAGGAGTTCGTCCAACTGAATGCGGATCTCCGTCAATCTTTCTGGACTTAACCGGTACGGAGCTTTGATTACAGGTTGTGTACCAGGTTGTAAATCAATACTAAACTCAAGAGCTCGATCGGGAGGCAAACCTGATATATCTTCAGGGAACACATCCTCGAACTCTCGAACTACTTCGGGCTTTTCTTCTTCTGCCGGTAAAGAGAACACTTCTGCATCCTTCGGTTTAGCACGGTATCTTCCTGGCTCTAAAGTTCTATCTCCACTTTTGAAATAGAAAATTGGGTGATCTGGTATCTCAAATACTACCCTCCTTTGACGGCAATCAATAGTAGCATAGAATACTCCCAGCCAATCCATTCCCAACACAACATCGAAATTTGGTATGTCCGGTACCTTGAAATTTGCGTAGAATTCTCGTCCGCAAACTATAACTGGACACTGATCAAACCCCATAGTTGCTTTCAAGACTTCATTCTCGGAACTGACATTCCAGCTTGAAATGAATGGGTTTACAGGAATCGCATGCGTTCTCATGAATCGTTGGGACATGAAGCAGTGTGAAGCTCCAGTGTCGCAAAGTGCGACTGCAGGAAGGGTGGCTACTAGTATAATAGCTAAGTTGTGTGAGATTGGGTTTAGATATAGGAAAAGTTATAGTGATACACAAGGATTGAAAATTTTGAAAGGATTGGGAAGTTACCAGTGATGACTTGTCATGTAGTTTCAGCCTCCTCGACCGTCATTGTAAAAGCCTGACGTCGTGATACATTCCTCCTTGCTGGAGGCACATTCTTCTGTTCTTGGGGCACGTTTCTCTGCCCCTGAGGCACGTTTCTCTGTGCCTGATGGAATTGATGTTGAGACTGTGCAGGAGGTCCATGTGGAGCTGGTGCAAGGAGAGCTAGGCGAGGCGCAGGAGCTAAATAGTTGGCCGCTGCGGGACTATGATTGCGGGTCTGGGTGCCGGTGCTGGGTTGAAACGATATAGACATGCTCCTATGGCGTGAGTGGATATACCACAAACCAAACACAGGACATTTACACGCCTGCAGTCCTTCGCCAAGTGTCCATTCCTCTTGCAGTAAAAGCAGAAATCTGGACTGGACCGGTTAAATGATCCTCCCGGTCTCCTGGGGTGCAAAGGTCGGCCTAGAAGAGGCTCCTCCTGTCATCTATACGGCAGAACGTTTGATTCCGGCTGTTTGGGGCTTACCCTTCTTCTTCACCACAGCTTCATAATGACGAGCTGCCTTCAGGGCGAGTTCATGAGTCGGGTAACCGCCTGTGGCTAACGCCGCCTGAATCTTCGGGTCTAAGCCCTGTTGAAATCTTCTATCCCGAATCTCATCAGTCGGGATCAAATGTGCTACGAATCTGATAAGATGTTGATGTCAGGATAGAGGTGTGTTTTAACAGAACAATATTTGATACAAATTCTTACCTACTGAGCATGATGAATTCAGCATCATATTCATCCACCGATTTTCCCCACATAGAACCTTGTTGCAGGTGGATGAACTGTTGCTCCATCTCAAATTGAGCAGTCTCGGGAAAGAACTTTGCATCGAACAGATCGCAAAACGTATTCTATACTATTGGTTGTGTAAGACGGCTTTCCTCAACCTTCCACCAGACTCTTGCATTGTCTGTCAGTTGCAACTTAGCAACTCTCACCTAGGCAATATCTGGCACTTGAGCTGTTGCCAGATCATCTTCAATCGATTGAGCCCATCATTCTGCCTCCAGTAGGCTCTCTTTTCCCGAGAAGTGTTTTGGATGCAGTGCCCGAAATTGTTTGACTCCGGGTGCCTTGGCTTCGGGACGGTGCATGAGGATAGCAGTCTGATGCTGCTGACCCTTCAATAGGATCTTGATAGCCTCAAGCAGTAACGTTTGCTCGTTGATAGAAGCTGCAACAGTAGGAGGTGGTGTTAGAGTAGGCGGTGGGGTATTGCCGTTGACGTTCGTGCTGGTGTTGTTCGGAGAATCCATTACCTTGATAGAAAAGGAATGGTCAGGATAGATTCAAGAAATTAGAAATGTAAGAAATGTATAGTTGTTGATTCTTATAATTCTTGTGATATATTGCTTAATAATTCATGCAGAACTGACTTGCATGGGGCCGCCAACAAAACCTGTCACGCCCCGCTTCACAGTAGACGGAAACGGTGACGTGGCAAGCCGCAACGTATTTACTATGAAATAAATACGTTAAGCGTAATTAAGCAATATATAGTTGAATAAGAATGACAAGAGTAATAAAATAAATAGAAACTTTATTTACATTCAACTTTATATACAACTGTTTGTAATGAAAAGATACAATGATATAAAGCAAATGCCTAAACAATGGCATACAGAAAATAAGTGCAGAGGAACTAGTAGTCATGCTGAGCAGTAAGCTGGTCCAAGTCCTCCTGGCTCGGCTCTATCTCCTTAGAGTCTGGTCCTCCTGATGAACATTCCAAGAAAGAAACAGAAATGAATGTCGTCAGCGAACTAATGCTCGGTAAGTCCCAAAAGAAGAAAGAGAAGATAGTATATAAAGTGAAATGAACAGGTAAAGTTGTATATGACTGATTACTGGTATATGATAGTTATTATAACGTTGTTGTTTGTAGTTTGTGATGGATATAGTGCCCTCAGAGTCAATTATTTGATCGCAGGCACGTGATTGCAATGATTGAGGGAGGACCTGTACCGGTAAGACAGTCTTACTCAAGATGATAGTATGCTATCTGGTTTATCTTTATCATCGTATACTGCTTTAGGTGACCTTATAGGTCGCTATTACACATTGATAGAGCCCTTATGATTCTTGCTTGACTACCAGCAGTATGATGGCGATCATATACGTGGGAGCTGGGGTCTATAAGCACATCCTTAAAAGGTCCCGAGTCGTAGGAGTTTTGAGACTGGGCATCGATACTCCATTAGTAGACTAGTGTATACAGTCAAGACCCCGACGAGGGGCGGTGGCCGGTCTCACAAGCCATTGGTGTCAGTTGGATCACCTAAGATGTATACAGGTGCTCATTGGGTTATGAATACACCGGACAGGGCTCACCGGGAACAGCTAGTTGGTATTATACCTGACGTCAGATAGCAGTTCCCTGGTGACATGTGTACAGGTTAGTTCATCGACCTGAGGTCGTCATTTGTCTCGTGTGAGTTCCCACTGTGCTTTGATTACTACCCAACCACGGCTTAAAGGAGTCGTGCAAACAGGTTTTAGTTGGGTACAGTCCCAAGCCACATGGAGGCAAGTGAGCGGATCGGCAGGGGATTCATCTCTCTCGGTATTAGGGGTGAGGTCGCGCTGTGTCTAGGAGAGCCATTACACAAAGCCTTCGGCCGAGGCAGGAGATTTACTGGTAGGTATTCCAGTAGTATCTCATGGTGTTCTGGGCTAAACTCCGACACGACTTATACCGCTTTTGGGGGTCTGACTTTTACCAACCCCCTAGGCCCGCCATGCAATGCACATAGACGAACGGACTGGACTGTACGGATATTGTCACTGACAGGCTCAGTAGGGTGTCAGGATGAGTTCGCTCATCGACCTCCCTTTTAGTCAATACCTGGTAGCCCGTTACGTACGGCTAATACCTCTGACGTGCTGGTGGTTAAATCCACAGCCAAAGTATTGACGAGTCTTTAGAGTCCCCCACAGACAGTTTCTCAAGTTTCGTGCGAAACGTTGTAGAGGCCGTATGATATATGGCAGGGTTCGATCATATACGTGCGGTATTGCACGGATCATGATAGGACGGATCATACTAGTGGGATTTGGTTTAAGCCGGATCCTAGTATTAGATTTGTTGGATTACTTTAGTCTCATCGCATTCGCATTCAGTCGGAATGCGGATGCAGGTATGTATATACAGGTGAGGGGTATCCTTGTGATCCGTCACGAGTTTACTTTAGATGTTGCCGTATCTTTTTATTGTTGTAAACATTTGGATTAATATTTACAAATGGAAATTGTGAGCTAGAAACCATCATTTTGTGCATTAAATGATACATGTACTTCATAGGTGAGTCATGGTATCATTTCTTGTGCAAATATCACATTATGTGATTGATTAGTGTGTTGAATTGATGTGAGGAGAGAAGGAGGGCAGCCACTTGATATTGGGTTTGCTCTTGTATTTTCTTCTTGCTCTCTCACAATAATTCAACACAAGGAAAAAGAAAAGAAACCTCTTCTTCTTCTTCCTCTAGCTCATTATCTCCATCAATGGCTTCATCTCTGACCTCCATCCAAATCAATGGATGCAAGAGACAAAGTGATCACAAACATTCTCTACATCAGCTTGGACACGTCGGCTAGCACACTTCGTGCCCGAGTTGCTTCGGATGAAGCGGGAGCCCGTAAAAAGACTCGTAGATGTGGTGCCCTTTCCGACGAGGAGATCGAAACCGGAGATGCCGCGAGGAGCTTGGGATGGTGGCCAAAGACCGAAGGACACGGATCGATCGGTATAGCTTTCCATCCCTTTCTCTAGTTTGCTAGTTGTAGGTTAATGGTTCGATCCGGGTTTTAAGCATACGATAGCGCCGGTTTCTAGTTCAGAAAAATTTTCGTTTCCGCATTTTGGCCTCGCAAAGACGGCCGGGGCGCTACTGTAGTCTTACATGGTATCAGAGCCACGCCATTAACCTTTACTAGCTTGCTCTAACGTGTTTAGAACTTCGATCAGACGAATTTTCTATAAACTGCATTTCCAAGTCACAGTTTCTGTCGAATTTTTCCTGTGGTCAAAAAATTATTTTGTGTGCTGCAGAAAATCAGTCAGGGTTTTTTAGGAGTACTGTAGAAATTTCGTAACATGATCCAACAGTAACGCCGCGGAACCGCGGCCCTACCCCCTTTTGGCCGCGGTTCCGCCGCCATTCTGAGGCTTCACTGCACCAAATTTCTTCAGTAGGTCTCTGACTTAGAAAAGGGGTTTCTGGTAATTTTATTTTGGGCCCAGATTTATTTGAGTACTGGGTATTGTGCTTGGGGCCCACTTCGGGAAATTTTGTCGATCGAAAATTTTAAACATGTTAGTTCACAGTATTTACATTATATCCGTGACCGTGAATGTCATTCGAGCAGTAAATCTTGTCTAATTGCTATAGCCCTTTTAGACGGATTTTCGAACGTGACATTCACGTTGATGTTCTGTGTTGTGTTGTGATGATGCGGATTTATCGTGGTGGATAGCCTGGATGCAATGGTAGTACAGTTTGGTTGTATATGTACATTTGATATTGCGGGGCGAGCGTCCGACATGTGGACTGACGTCACTGCCTGTTTGTATATTATTCTTTTGGGGCACGACCGGACTGAGGTCAATGTACCCGTTGTATATATTTTACTTTCTGTACTAGGATTACCCCGCGGTGGGGTGCACGGATAGCCGTGTTCTAAAGGGCAACGAGCCCGCATCTCATGGCTTTGAGACGGAGGGGGCTTCACTCTAGAATTGGCGGGCTATTCGCCGCACTCGTAGGGGGTACAGGTTGACCTAAGGAGGGGTGCTCAAGTTACCGGATTCCGTGGAGTGCTGGGTGGTCTATTCATGTTGTTGAAGGGGGCCGCCTCGCTTCAGGTTTTGGCGGGTAACTTGCCGCGCCCGTAGGGGTCTAGGATTTCATTGCACAGGCTATCCACACGACCAGGGGAACGTCGGGTTTCAGTAGCGGCTCTATGAAACCCGGGGATCCTAGATTATCTGTATTGTTCTATGATGCTTATTACATTTCTGTGATGTTGCATTTTATCACGCCTTGAGCGAATATTATATATTGATATATATACTAGTAGATATTGTATATGTTTTACACCCGCGCTAGTCCAGTCCCCGCTCTGTCGTTAGTTAAGTAACCTAACGGGTGATGACGGGACCCAGTGGCGAATGCAGATGGCATATACGTACATCGTATTTTCGTTCTTTATTGGTGCGATCAATTGATGGGACTGCTTTGATTCGGATCAATGCAAGTTAAACAAACCTATTCTGATGTTGTTGGAACATTTTTCAAAAAAAAACTGTTATTGCAAGGACGTTCTCTTTTGTTTTGCACAGTGGTATTCGGTTATGAATATCCAGCATCTCAATCGACGAGGCAAGGGCCGAGATCCCTTGACCGGGAGTGACCCCTTGGACAGAAGTCTGCGTCAGGGTAATAAATTCACTATAGCCGATTACTTTTTTCTTTGCATCGTGGTATTCAGTTGGAATATCCTGCACCTCATTCTACGGGGAAAGAGCCGAGATCCCTTCACCGGGAGTGACCTCTTTAGCAAAGGTTTTCGCCACTATATTTTTTATAAAAAGCTATCTGGTTCCTTCAACGATATCAAGTTCATTACGTTAAAAGTTTTTCGCCAAAAACTAGACGTAGCCCTCCGTCATTTCAGATTAGTATTGCTTAGTATTCGCGCTACGTTTGTCGTTGTATTCGCCGAGGCGTAGTGTGCGGTAGCTCTATAATGCTTTCTGTCGAATGGATATGTGGATTGGTTAGGACGGTCGTACGACTTTGTTGATTATTCATTAAGGGTCATGCGGGTGGGTTTAACGCAATCAAGATAATGACGGGTTGAACTTGACTAGGACCTTTTGATTTGTTGATTATTCGTCAAGGTCACTTGGGTCCTAGGGGTAAAAACACACATCGTGAGTTTCTAAAGAAACCGAAACTTTCCAGGCATGCGCATACCTTCTGAAGTGTGATAACGTGAGTGGATTCCATCACGTTATCATGCGATGATAGTCGGATCCCGATTCCCACTGATGAGTTGGTTTACTTCTCGGGTGATCCTGACTAATTCTTCTTTCAGGTTTGGAGGAGAATTTGAGGTTACAGTGGGAGGTTTCCTGATTAGATAAATTGATAACTATTCTGATCAAGGTTAGAGTGCACGCTGAGTGTTTCTTTTCTCTCTCTCTCTCTCTTTGGCAGCGACCATGACCCGACCCGTGACTATGACTCGGTGACCAAGTTGACCGAACCTTCTTATAACACTGGCTTTTGGATTGTCAGAGTTGCATACCTCATTGCCACTCCTACTTTTACCCTTTTCTCCAGAACACCCCGTATTACTACGAACACCCACTTCCATTGGATAAAACCATCGTATGGTTATATACGAACTCGAAGGAACTTGTTCCAGATTCGATGATGGTTTCCGGTTCTGGAGAAAATGAATATGACTATTCAGTTGTCTTTTCCTTTTACCTTCTCTCAGGTTATGAGTATTCCTTGGATTAGGACGGTACACCTATTACGCTAATTGGATAGTCTTCTTCCAAACCATAGGCAGGTGCCGAACGGTAGGGAATGAAGAAAACCAATTAGCCTAACAATGGTGTACAGAAGGTAATAAGTTAAGCCAAATAAAGGGATTAGTAAGGGGGCAAAGTAAATTGCGACTGCTATTCACGACAAAACCAAGTATTTCATCGCCACCCCTACTTCACCTTTGTATTTCTCCAGGACACTCCGTATCACTACGAAGATCCACAGTTATTTGGATATTCCATCGTATGGTTATATACGAACTCGAAGGAACTTGTTTCAGTTCGGGGATGGATTCTGGTTCAGGAGAAATAGGAATAAGGTTTTATTCAGTTGTCTTTTATCTTCGCCTTCTCTCAGGTTATGAGTGCTCCTAGGATTAGGAGAGTACACCCATTATGCTTATTGGATAGTCTTCTTCCAAACCATAGGCTGGTGCCGAACGGTAGGGAAGGAAGAAAACCATTTAGCCTAAAAGGGTGTACAGAAGGTAATGACTAAAGACATATAAAGGGATTTGGAGAGATGGCAAAGAAATATACGGTTACAGTTGTGAATCTGATTATGGAAGAGGCATTACTAGGAATACCCGCATACCCCTTCGAAACATTTACATGTTTCAGTTTCACTGTGTATTGTTAAAAGAAAACTGATTTCCCAATTAGTCCTTGCTCCAGAGTATGTATTTACCAGGCTTGATTCTCACATCTGTATGGTTTTACAGATGATGAGTGGGAGTAAGTTATTGAGAATTGGGTGATCATCCTCATTATATCGGGATTCGTTGTAATTGGTGATATTTGAGGAAATCGCCTGGGTTGTTTGCCGGACGGCAAATATTTGGTTTTGAATATCCGTTGTTATGCACCAATTTCAAATTGATATATCTGTACGTTTATTTTTATAAAATGAGATATAACTTTTTGAAATTATGTCCATGACATTTACCTATATCAATGGATGGTTAGGTAAGGAGTATCAAACAGCGGTGTAATTCTTCTCAACCATAAGTACAGTTTTCAACCTACGACACACAGGGAATGAGTTATTAGACTCAGGGGACTTATACAGAGTATTGTATATTGTCCAGTGTCTATGAGGACAGAGGGGTTGGTACTCGTACTATATTCTGTTTACTTGTGACTTCTCTGGTTCTTAAACATGTGTTTCGTAGAAATGCAAGGTCTAAGTTTTGAGAAGTTATAGGTATATGAATAAAGTAGAGAACCAGGTATTACAAGTATCAGGATTCTTCAAGGTGATTGAAGATGTAGATACTTGTGTATGGTATTCAGTTGATAGTAATGTTTATGAGAACTTGCTTCTCTTTCAGGTTACTCATATCTGGATGTATTCCTAAGTTGAGTAATGTTGATCGGCCTCTCTCCATTTATTTGACATGCATTGGAGACAACTGCATGATTTGAATCTGGTTCCAATTAAATTAGTGCCTCTGTTTCTATATTAGATATAGAACGGTTCATATCTTAACGGTGTTAAGGTACGGGGAGTTGTCCGGCTTATGCTTAAAACCTGACTCTGGATAACTCAAGGCACGTTTCTGTAATGGTTGTTTGTGGGTTGACCCGGGCTATGACGAGGGTTAACTTTCTACCATCTGGAAGATCGATAGTGATATTGTTCTTGACTCGCCACAGTTTTAATAAAAATGGATTTTTTTAGAAAACAGTAGTGGGAGTTTGGTAGAACTGGAAGTGATTCCAAAACCGCAAACGATTACTGAAAGTTTGATAAGAACCTAAAGATTCAATCTGGTTTGACATTCTATTGGCCACTCCGCAAATATGGTGGGTAACCTCAGGCACTCGAGAGGTACTTCGGTATGCTCAAAGACGGTGACAGGGAGGTTCTTGTTTACCCAGACTTGCCATTACTGTTGTTCCAGACTGTGAAACCCGGCAGGAGGATGAGTATAGCGTCGTTATAAACTAGCTTTAGAAGTGCACGTGCATATGACTCTGCCGGAGGGTTGTCGTAGTCAGTGGGAGCAGCGGAAGCATAGTAGACAAGTAGCTTATGTCTATTTATGAAATAAAGCAGATATAGCGGAGATAGATCATCTATTTCTGATGTGACAGTCATAGGTTTGACTTCATCAGAATAGGGGATGGATCTGTTAAGAAGGTAGTAGGGTGTGATGCCCTGGTATTTGGATGACATACACAGAGTAGGAAGTGAAATTCTTATACTACGGTCGGTTATACTTTGATTGTCACACAGTGGTTTCTCCACATAAAACTTGGATATTATATCAGACATTCTGGTTACTAGATCTATGGTTTTAGATCTAGATTTGGGTAGTATCCCAATCTGGGTACTTAGACAGCATTCTAAAGGTGTTTTAGAATGAACGACTCCTGGCACGGTAGTATACCTGCAGGTGATGGAGTCACCCTCTCTAAAGGTGTCTTACAGACTAAAGGGGAGAGGGATGTGCATGATCGACAGTCACTTACTTAGGCAATTGAGTTGATCATGAGATGTCAAGTACCACACCAGATATTGTTTTTGCACGAGATGCAATAAGTTGATATTAATCAAATCCTGGAGAAACATTCGGAAGCAGTTTTAGAACATAAGTGGATGTTCTAGGGATATGATAACGGCATCCTCCTTCTGGAGACAGTTATCATTCCAGGCTTCTAAGGTGACCTGGATGACAGAGTGGCTGTCAGAGTTATAGTTTTTCCCTCTGACGAGGGGCAGTGTTTTGGACAGGTGATCCAAGCGGACACTGAGTGAGGCATGACTGTAACATTTCAAATAATAAAATATGATTTTTGGGAATTTTTATAATTTAATATTATTTTTAATGAATATTTTAATATTTAGGTATAATTAAATACAGAAAAATTTGGAAAAATTATGGAAAATTCTAAAATAGGTTATTTTATGGAATTATGCCATTTTTAAGTTTTTATAATTAGTTATATGCTAATTTAGTGCTAATCGCGATTAAAAATCGCTAATCGGTTTTTAGCAATTTTGTGCAAAACATGCACATATCTTTTTCTACACTTGTGCATTTTTCTATCATGTTATTTGGGGTTACTATTCTTGTGAGAAGGGTTTTTGGAAGAAAAGAAAAAGAAAAGAGAAAAGAATAAAGAATGAGGTTTGGTGAGAGAGAGAGGTATGGGCTTCTTTGACCAAACACTTAGCCATTTTCCTCTCCTCATTTCCCTCCCTCTCCTTCCATTGCTGTTGCTGCTCCTGCACCTCACCTCCCTCCCCTCTTCAAGCCCTCTAAACACCTCTAAAACAACTCCAAAACCCCACTCTCATTTCATTAAAAGTGTGCACAAGCTCAAGATCTACACATTGGACCAAGAAAGCAAGGATTTTGGCCACTAGGGGCAATTCAAGAAAATTCTTGAGTTGCCAAATGAGGTAATTACTGAACCATTAGCTTAGTTTTTGTATTACATACACCCCCATACTAGTTTAGAATCGATATTGTGTGATTTGGTGGACTTAAAGAAAACCTAGTTAGGGTTTGAGGAAATTATGAGTTGTGATGGGAAATTGAGCTCAGTAGAGGCTACACCAACATCTTAGTTCTATAATTGAGACCCAACCCTGAAGCTTAAACCCAAAATACGGATTTGTAGAAACCGATATCGGAAAATTTGTGAAATCTGTGAAGGTTATTTGGGATCTGCTATCACCCGGGACATCCTAAATTAAAATTGATTGGACAGTGACATGTGCAGGCACCCAGGAAGCTACCACCAAGACCCCAGCCCCTACTTCCCTTTCCCGGCTGCAAATTTAACCCATTTGGCCGCAATTTGCGGCCTGGACCCCACCAAATTGTCTCGTTTTTGTTTTGGTTCCCCCTTACCAGTAGATTAGACCCCTGGTATGTATAGATTTGTCTAGTTTGACCTAGGGTGAAATCTGGAGCCTATTTCCTTAGTTGCTGTTTTGGATTCGTGTTTCCGTATTCCGTATTTTAATTCTGAATTTACGTATCGTGTTTTACCTCGACTATTTGGCGTTTATACGACGATATCGAGGATTGATTGTTGGTTTTGGAGGCGTACCCATAGGTTCTAACCTATAGGCCCCATAGCGTATCGTTTTAGTTTTCGTGTGCCGTGTTAAGTTTTGATTTGGGTTTTAATACGCATATTACGATACGTTGATGTGTAGGTACCCCATGAAGACTTCGGGACGACAAGCAAGCGCGTGGCGACGTCCACAAATGAAGACGCAAGGTGAGTAGATTATATCTACGGGGGAAGTCGGGTGGATGGCGTATAGCACCCCCGCAGTCCGTAGTTGGTACACCTTATGTATATTATTTATGATAGTGTGGTGTAGTGGATTATTTGAGATGTGTTAGATGTGATATGGTTAGAAGTAAACTAGAATATTTCCTAGTTGCGAACCCTAGAATAGATTTACACCTACACGTACACCCTTGCATATTCATTATACTTGCACTGTGGTTGATGGATATTGGACGACATTGGAGATGAGTCGATGATATTGGGTTTTGTGCCGCGAGATCGGTGATTTGATATGATTCGTATTTGGGATACGACATGTGATCTCTAGCGGGCCTTTGGACGTGTGTTTACACACGCAGTCATGTAGATGGTATCAGTTGTACTAGACTTAGATCAGTACCCCAGATTATGTGATATGATGATGAGGATACCAAATAATTGATGAGCTGATTGTGATATTGACCCGTACCCAGCTATTGGAATGTCGTACGATGATTTACCGTACGAGCTTTATATTGATGATAGATCCGCACTCATGACTCGAGGATGTCAGATGATATACTGTATCGTACGTGATACTATTGAGGCGGGATCACTGACTTTTATATTTATATATATCGACTCAGATTTAGGTGGTTTCCATACCCCTCCTGATGGACTTGGCTTGGTAGATGTTGGACCAGACCCAAGTCTTACCTATTTCAAAACTAACGAATCGGGAATTATCTTAAGGACAAATAAAAGGGATTCTACGGGTATTTTCAAAAGACGCACCTATTCTTAAAAACACCGTAACCCTTATTTTACCAAAACCCCGATTCGTCTTATTTCAAATGGCACCACCGCATGACATGTACATATTGGTGTAGATTCTTCACTGTTGCATTGATTATTCTATTACGCATCGCATTGCATGTGTTTATTTCTATATTGCAATCTTGCTGTTAGGATACCAGCACCATTATCGATGATGCTTACGTTCCACGTACACTTGCTTGCCGGCTAACACACTTCATCATCGATAATTGCCATGTCACTACACATAGTATTATTGCATCAGGATATGACTTTGTATGTGCATACCAGTATTCTATGTTGCATGATATACTGTTATACTTGCATCTCATTTATATATCACATACATCATGCTTTCTGATTATACGCATTGAGATATTCGTTTTCATGATATTTCTGGATTTGGGAACCGTGGGGATTTTTCAAAGGAGAGTATGTACTTATTTGAAAAACCCGGTTTCCTTGATTATGATATTTGCGCAGCCACCATGAGATTTATCGGTTCTGATTATATACCCATACGAGGAGTGTGTGCCGTATGAGGGTACATGGTGGGGCCCGGTATGGTTCCCCTCGGCAAGATGATCGAAGGATTATGCCGATTGAGCCTGGAGGTGGGCGAGTACCTACCGGTGATTGTATTTGAGCTCGGCGGATATCCGGGGGATACCGACCGGAGTTGAAAGATGGACATGGGTTGACCTGTGCTGCCGGGGCCGAGGGCCGATACCGCAGACGGAGCCCCATATGGACGGGGATTTACGTGCCGATGCTAGGCACAGGTTTCATGATGTTTTCATGATTTTGATTATATCCTCACATTTACATGCATGATGCATATTGTCATTGGGTGACAGGTGGACGGGGTCCACATATATACAGACTTTATTTACATTGATCATACTTCATTTGTATATATAACAGGGTATGAGGGCGCTGTTATATATACCCTTACACCAATATTAGTGGAATGGGACGCTAATATATGTGTATTGATATTCATTTTGATACTTCATCATATTTACTTCATGCAGACATACCTTATATGTATGACATGTTATTACCTGAGGCACTGGCACGGTTACTTGGCACTACATACACGATTAGATGTTACATTGCCACCTTATCATGCTTCAGGCTTATTCTTTGAGGTTTATATATATCTGATTGTATTGACCTAGGATTATGTCATGCATTCGGTTTCTGCTTGTAGATATTCTCTATTCACGAGTTGGCAACTCACTCCCGTTGTGCCACAGTTCTTGCAGGTTTTGCCGTACAGGTTCTATTGCGGCATTTCTGGCACACTGCTTCTTTTGCGGGTGATTTGCATTGGTAGGTGGGTTCGTTGTATCCGAACCACCATTGTACTTGTATTATTTCAGTTGTATCTAGAAATTCCATCAACCAAAACTTGTATATTGTTTCAGACTTAGACATTAGTGATGTATTATTCGACCTTAGAGTCGCGCTTAGTAGTATTGCGGTTTTCATGCTTATTGAGTTTCTTTTTGGATTTGACCCTCGCCATTCGGCGTTGTATATTATTGCTTGCGTGGTTGTGACCGTCGATTGACGAAGAGCTAGCTCCCGCTTGGGGATGCCTCTTATTCATTGCATATATACATTGTTCTTGTTGTACCCCGTTCGGGGCCAGTATTTACAAAAGAAACTCTGCCGAAATTTTTAGAAAAGACTTTACATTTTTTTTAAAAATGAATATTCGGCTTAGTTATTTAAAAACCTTGACTTCAAATATGTTTTTCTTCACTTCTTTAAACCAGTTTTCTTCATTTACTCTTAAAATGGTTTTAGATTTCTGGGCTTTTGGCTTACTTGGATCAGATGGAATCCTATAGACTTCATATGGTTCAAGGGCCAGTCACGTGCTCTTTCGGGTCGTGACAATGACGCAGGATGCTGATTAAGTTCAGTTGATGATACAGTCTAAGAAGTTTGGATTTGGAGTTCATTTATGAGTTAGGTCCCATCAAATATCCAGACATATTCTAAGATAGGTATTGCTCATTTCGAGAGATGGCTTTCTCCGCGAACTTGAGATTAAGAGAGACATAGAAAGAAACATCAGGGTGGATCCACTCACTGAGGCTATTCCTCGAACGCAATAGTTTCGCAAACAGGTTTTGTGAGACTGATTAGTAGAGGAGTTGGGTGTTCGGTATCACACGGGCTGTGAGTATGCGACATCGCAATAATTATCCTTGAGTGCAAGTGGGAGATTGATGGATATAGTGCCTTCAGAGTCAATTATTGGATCGCAGGCACGTGATTGCAATGATTGAGGGAGGACCTGTACCGGTAAGACAGTCTTACTCAAGATGATAGTATGCTATCTGGTTTATCTTTATCAACGTGTACTGTTTTAGGTGACCTTATAGGTCGCTATTACACATTGATAGAGCCCTTAGGATTCTTGCTTGACTACCAGCAGTATGATGGCGATCATATACGTGGGAGCTGGGGTCTATAAGCACATCCTTAAAAGGTCCCTAGTCGTGGGAGTTTCGAGACTGGGCATCGAGACTCCACTAGTAGACTAGTGTATACAGTCGAGACCCCGACGAGGGGCGGTGGCCGGTCTCACAAGCCATTGGTGTCAGTTGGATCACCTAAGATGTATACAGGTGCTCATTGGGTTATGAGTACACCGGACAGGACTCGCCGGGAACATGCTAGTTGGTATTATACCTGACGTCAGATAGCAGTTCCCTGGTGACATGTGAACATGTTAGTTCATCGACCTGAGGTCGTCATTTGTCTCGTGTGAGTTCCCACTGTGCTTTGATTACTACCCAACCATGGCTCAAAGGAGTCGTGCAAACAGGTTTTAGTTGGGTACAGTCCCGAGCCACATGGAGGCAAGTGAGCGGATCGGCAGGGGATTCGTCTCTCCCGATATTGGGGGTGAGGTCGCGCTGTGTCTAGGAGAGCCATTACACAAAGCCTTCGGCCGAGGCAGGAGATTTACTGGTAGGTATTCCAGTAATAACTCAGGGTGTTCTGGGCTAAACTCCGACACGACTTGTACCGCTTTTGGGGGTCTGACTTTTACCAATCCCCTAGGCCTGCCATGCGATGCTCATAGACGAACGGACCGGACTGTACGAATATTGTCACTGACAGGATCAGTATGGTGTCATGATGAGTTCGCACATCGACCTCCCTTTTAGTCAATACCTGGTAGCCCGTTACGTACGGCTAATACCTCTAACGTGCTAGTGGTTAAATCCACAGCCAAAGTATTGACGAGTCTTTAGAGTCCCCCACAGACAGTTTCTCAAGTTTCGGGCGAAACGTTGTAGAGGCCATATGATATATGACAGGGTTCGATCATATACGTGCGGTATTGCACGGATCATGATCGGACGGATCATACTAGTGGGCTTTGGTTTAAGCCGGATCCTAGTATTAGATTTGTTGGATTACTTTAGTCTCATCGCATTCGCATTCAGTCGGAATGCGGATGCAGGTATGTATATACAGGTGAGGGGTATCCTTGTGATCCGTCACGAGTTTACTTTAGATGTTGCCGTATCTTTTTATTGTTGTAAACATTTGGATTAATGTTTACAAATAGAAATTGTGAGCTAGAAACCATCATTTTGTGCATTAAATGATACATGTACTTCATAGGTGAGTCATGGTATCATTTCTTGTGCAAATATCACATTATGTGATTAATTAGTGTGTTGAATTGATGTGAGGAGAGAAGGAGGGCAGCCACTTGATATTGGGTTTGCTCTTGTATTTTCTTCTTGCTCTCTCACAATAATTCAACACAAGGAAAAAGAAAAGAAACCTCTTCTTCTTCCTCTAGCTCATTATCTCCATCAATGGCTTCATCTCTGACCTCCATCCAAATCAATGGATGCAAGAGACAAAGTGATCACAAACATTCTCTACATCAGCTTGGACACATCGACTAGCACACTTCGTGCCCGAGTTGCTTCGGATGAAGCGGGAGCCCGTAAAAAGACTCGTAGATGTGGTGCCCTTTCCGACGAGGAGATCGAAACCGGAGATGCCGCGAGAAGCTTGGGATGGTGGCCAAAGACCGAAGGACACGGATCGATCGATATAGCTTTGCATCCCTTTCTCTAGTTTGCTAGTTGTAAGTTAATGGTTCGATCCGGATTTTAAGCATACGATAGCGCCGGTTTCTAGTTCAGAAAAATTTTTGTTTCCGCATTTTGGCTTAGCAAAGACGGCCGGGGCGCTACCGTAGTCTTACAGTTCGGTAAGGAAGTTATTCATATATACGAGAGGAGTCCATCTTACCCCGTGGACTATAGTAACATGTAGTATAAGGCCCCGTCATAATCCACGGGACAACGGCACGAGAATTCATGTAGGTATCTTTTAAGTGACCTCTCGCGCCACGATATACGTTCCGTACAAATCTACCCCTTTATCCCCGCGTAATGTATTGTATAGATTATGTTTATAAGTCTTGGCCGAAACCATGGTTACAAAATGTTCAGGTATTCATGTTCAGGATGTAAACATGTATTCAAGTAGTCATGTCAAGTTCAAGTCAAGTTATAACCATGGTTCGGTCAAGTCAAGTCAAGTCAAGTATACATATTTGAATTTGATGTTTGAATTCGAGTATTCATGTTCATGATCAAGTATTCATATTTGATTTTGGATTCAGATTTGAGGTTGGACTCTGATTGAGTCAGAGGCTTGTAAACTGATTTAACTCTTGAATTTTTTAGGTTCGGGAGTCATCGACAACTGCTGTATATGGACGGCAGGATTTATGTCTTTTTCCAAGACAGTTGTCATTGATAACTCCTGTTAAGTTTTCTTAGTTGAATAGGAAAGCACTCACTTTCTCCGGCCCGCTGGGGCTCAAGAGAATTGATCCCGCTTAAACCCATATTTACTAGAATCCTTAAATATTGTTTTGTATATCTTGAGGGGGTTTTATGAAAAATATATTAATATGGATTAAAAATAAAACCTCGATGGTGATTTATATTACTTAGGGTTTTCATGAGCATGTGTTTTAAGTATTGAGGTATTTTAATGATAAATACTTAGCTTTCAAAACTTTATGGTATTTTATTGAAAACTAGTGCTTTTTAATAACTTGATGGTATTTTATTGACATTTTTTAATCTTTTTTTTTATAAAAATATAGTTTCATAATATAATGAAAATATGGATTTATAATTTTATATAATTTTTAATTTTTGGAAAAAATTAGTTTTATTTAGAAAATTCGTTTTTCTTAAAAACCGTATTTATATCCTTTCGAGATCGAATACTCCGTGAGAAGTGTTGCATCTCTCTCTACTATTCTCAGAATGTGTGATAATCTGCACCATCCATTAGTGGGTCCCATAACAAGGGTTGTAGATGCATATTTGTAAAGGAATACGAAATACCGTTTTAAAAGAAACCCGGTTTTAAAGTATGTGGTATTTTATTGTAAAGAATATTCTTCGAAACAAAAATACATACAAATAGGTATCGTGCTATGAAACCAAAGTGTACGTGTGGGGTAGATCGTTACCCCGTGAAGTTTTTCCTAAAGGTATAGTTTTAACAAAACTAAAATAAGTAATAATAAAGTTCAAGCTATTTTAATGAAAATGTATAATTATGGATGTTTCACACGAGATTCTTGGTTAAATTTGATTCTAAACATTGGTATTTAAGGTTACAAGTATTGTGTAAAAATTAGATTGATCAAAGTATAAAGGAGAAGGAATTTTAAGGTTTAGAAAAAAAATATCGGTAATAACTCCACTTACCGATATAAGTTTTAAAGTTGAATTTCAATGAAGAGAAAGAGAGTTTGGGAGGGACTTACGGTTTGAAAAACTTAAGAAGAGGGTGAGGAAGGGAAGAGTGTCGTCGTGGCGTTGCGGGAGCTCCAGAATCGGTTTCGATTTTCGACGGAAGAAGTTCGCTCGCTAACCCCACTTTACTCCAATTGCATTTAGGAACTTTTGAGAGAGTGTTTGCTAGAATTTTCAGAATGGTGAAGAGCTAAGGCATAGGGTGGTGTTTATAGTGGAAAATTAGGGTTTGGGAATTAAAAATTTGGATTAAAAAGCATTAAAATGATGTTAAATGGTGAAATGAAATGTCTATGTTTGATTGCAGGGAAATCAAACAGTGCAGAGGAGTTGAGGGGAGTTGAAGAGCACGGAGCTCATCAGGCTCGATCTGACCATCCCCGCTGGCCCAAATGCATGTTTGGCCGGTCGATCTTGGCTATCTGGCCTCGAGATTCGTGCTACATGATTAAATCAGTGTTTACACCATTTTCCACATGTTTGATTTTTCTGAACTTTTCATTTCCATGTGTATTGTACGTGCAATCTTTTGGGATTCCAAAAGGTTAAAAAGAAAAATCAGAAAAAAAATTTGTGTTTGATGGGAATCAAACACACAGGCTACGTCACAGCAGTGAAAAGGCTTTATTAGTGAGCTACAAGTGGCTTCTTGCTTTTATTTAACAAAAGTGACTTATAACTCAAGCTCAGACTGTAATACTCTTTTCTTGTATATACAGGAAAATTTTCTTTACAGAGATTTTAGAGTCGTTACAGTTGTTTCTTGAAAGGTCCTGCTGGTGGTGTATTGCTAAGTGTAGTAAGTAAAGATACGAATAATCAGATGTTTCCAGTTGCAATTGCAGTGGTTGAATCAGAGTGTGAGGATACGTGGGCTTGGTTTTTAACATGCTTTAATGAAGCAATCAAGGATCATCAGTTCTCAAGATTAGCGTTTATATATTAGTGATAGGCAGAAGTTAACTATATTATTATTTATATTGTTCATAGTGTTTATGTTTTATAAATAAGTTTCAATAAGAAATCATTTTAAACTCGAGTTTCTTATTCCTAGAGCGTAATTTTTTACAGTGTTTTATTTATTATAGTTCTAACAAATAATCTTTATCTCTTTATAGGCGTTGTTAGAAGTAATGAAGAAAATCTGTCCAACTGCACATCACAGATTTTGTGTGAGGCATCTTTATGCAAACTTTAGGAACAAATTCAAAGAGTTGGAATTGAAGAATCTCTTGTGGAAGGCTGCAACTTCTTATACAAAGCATGATTTCAACGAGGCAATCGGAAAATTTAAAAAGGAGAATGTCGGGGCATTTAATTATCTTGAAAAAGTTGAAAAGAGTTCTTGGACTAGATCTCATTTTCCTACTGATACAAAATGTGATTTGTTGTGTAACAATATATGTGGGGCTTTCAATAAATTTATTCTAGAACCAAGAGAAAAACCAATTATCACAATGATGGAAATGATTAGGAGGTTAGTAATGAAAAGGTTGCAGACAAAGAAATCAATAGCTACAAAATGGAAAGGAGGTTTATGCCCCAAGATCGAAGCTAGAATAGATGACCTTAATAGCTCTAGGGAAAAGTGTTGGGCTGAATACGGAGGAGGTGGTGAATATCAAGTTGTAGAATTAATGGGACACTTGACCTGTAATATTGAGAAAAGAACTTGTGACTGTAAAGTGTGGGATTTAACATGAATTCCTTGTATTCATGCTATCCAATGTTTGCATGATGCTAGAATCAATCCAGTTGATGTTATTGATAGTTCTTATAGTGTACAAAACTATATGAATTAGTTTTTAAGATGAATTTTTATGAATTTTTTATTCATCTATCATTTTCAGGTTATAGGATCTCAAGTACAGGCTCCAATTTCTTCTCTGCAACAATCAAACATAACTTCTTATCACATGCGAAGGGTAACTATTTGATTGCTCATATATCATACACAGTTCTGTAACAACATTCTTAATTTATTTGATTCATGTTACTTATCTTAAAATGTCAGGACACAGATTATGTGTCCAACCCAACATCAAATTTTGTGGCATCAAACACTGAAGAGGTAAAGGATATGTCATTTTTGTTTTAAATATTAAGTGTGATAAAAGTTCCAAAGAGAATATATTGTCTTTTAAGAGCTAAACATAACATGATATTATATGTTTGTATGTCCTAAGGCTGAAACTTGCACTTATTTATATGAAAGAAAGAAAAAAATTGTAGTAGTTTAGTTTTATCATATTGTTGTTGTTGTTATTTATCAAGGTTAGTATTAATCCATCTTGTAATTTATGATTCTTGATGCATCTAAATGTGAGGATGAAGGTTCTCATGTCCATAAGCAAAGTTATAGGATGCAACAACCAAACAATACCATTTCACAACATATGCACATGGTAAGTAATTCATTTTTTACAAGTTTTGTTACTAATTGCATCCCCTCTAAATCCAACTTATCGTTTTTTTCATTGTATTCCAATAGCAGGATATGCGAGCACATACTGTCTCTAAAACTTCAACTTCTCCAGCCACACATACTTCTTCTAAAAAAAACCTCGACGCGTATGTGACCGAATTTTGATTAATATTTTACATTTGAAAGGAAAATTAATGCAAAAAATAATTTTCTCTATCAGACAACAGACCTCGCAAGCTTCTTTTCTAATGAATCATCTAATGCTTTTCCTAATCCGACAAGGCTTTTTACTCATGTATCCAGATAAAAAATTCTCTACTCTTTTTTTTCAAGCATGTTTAAATTTATGATAATCTAGCATTGTTAATATATTTGTTTATACATTGTTACAGGCTATTAAGGAAAACTTGGAAGCAAGAAAGTCCGGACCTAAGTCAACTAATGAGAAATGATGCTTGGCAACAATTCTGGAGCATATTTTAGTGTTTATCTTCGAACTGGGATATTTTTTTCATTTAGGTTAAAAAGATGTTTAAACTCGAATATTTAGTAGTTTGGATGGTTGTATCCTGAATATTAATGTTTTGTTTGGAAAAATTTCAATATTTTGTTGTTTAGATGAATGTACTTTGTTATCTGGATGATTGGACGAATGCTCCAAGTGTTTAAACTGATATTTTATTAGTAGTTAATGGCTTCTACTGCTCTATTTCTTTTTGAGTTTTAGTGTGGCTAAATTGCACTAAAATCCCTCAATGTTTCAGTTTAAAGTTGCTGCTGTTCGTGATTTTACTCAAGGCTTCAGCTCTTTTTTGTTTGTTGTTGTTAAGTTTTGAAAAAAAACATTGAGATATTTAAGTGCATGAGAGATGAAACATTGGGGGATTTTAGTGATCAGGGCTATTAAAATATAGCATCAGCTTTCATTCTTTTATTAAATTATGGATAGGGCCTTTTTATATATTAGCGCCGTAAGTAGCTTCTATTTGCAAACAGGACCCTCAAACCTTTGAATTTTGATAAGTGCCTCTCAAATTCCGTTCATTGGTGAACCATATCCTCTGTCACGTTAACTCAGCTAGCAGCTCTAGTTAACTTAATTGGGATAGTTAATGCCCTGAGCCGCCCCTAAATCTTCGTGCAAACTTCCCAAAACTCACACCTACACACCTCTATGCAAAACACTCTCTCTCTCTCTCTCTCTCTCTCTCTCTCATGCATTAAAATCTTAATCAAGCCCTTGTCTTGGACTGGGCATGATTTATGAGGGTAGAAGTGTTAATTTACATTCGCTATACTTAATACCATTAGGAAGAAGGTAATCCAGATATTAATCCTAAATTCCCATAAAATTACCATAGGTATAAAAATATACCCGGGGATATAGGATTATATGATAATTAAATGATCATGTTTTATGGGAATCTTATTCCCTTCAAAGCCCATGTCTATCCAAGATTACCATGAAATATTCCCGTCTAACATAGGATGGGTCATGACCGTCTCCCACCAGTCGCCGCCGGTTGGCCGCCGTCTTTCGTCGGTCGTCGATCGACGGTTGCACATACTTATATTACTGAGAATGATGATTAAAACATATGAAGCACGTTATTGCAATATTCCTTGGACATAGATACATGGTCATCTCATTCTCAAGAATGTGAGGATTTTCGGTACTCTTCCATCCATGTTCGGAATGTAAACCTTAATGGTGTGTGATGATGCTCATAAGTGGGAACTGCTCAGATCATGACACGTGGCAGATGACGTATCCCGAAGCACATGGAAACAGGGCAAGAACTGCACATTGGAGGCGTCCCCCGGGTTATCGTCCCGCTGCCTGCACCCGACCTCCGAGGATTCCCTGAATATTCCTGTGATCGCCATGTAAATAACCATTGGCTCGCATCCGAGCTTCCTACACGCCGAGCTCCTCGGCCCTTCGCCTCCGAGCTATCACAGAACCAAACTAGCTCGGCCTCCCGCCCTCTTTTAGGCCTCTCACCGAGCAAGGCATCTTCGGTTCTATCGAGCGACCTAGAATGCAGATCACAGGCGCCTCCGCGGATCTCGCCAGACGCGAGATATTCGCCGCCCCACGATCCCGTGTTCCACACTGTCTCATCCCCACATTAACGAGTGTATCTCGTCATTAATGGGGGGATCCCGCTATTCACGCAGGCGTAACGCCAGGGGCGTAACGGCCGACGAAGATCTCGCGCCAGCTAGCCCATGGCGACCGCTTTATAAACCCCTCTCTCAGATGACTCAGGTAACGCAATTTTATTCCAATAGGCCGCTACTCTGCTCAAATACCTCGGCTAACTTGATCGTCGGAGGATCCACGGTGGTTCAACCACCCCTGGACTTCTTTGTAGGTAGCTCGGCTTCACTCAATCAAGCCCACTGAGATCCATATGCTCCAGGAGGCAACCCTCAAACCCAATCTCAGTCGTTCATCGACGCTCGCGACAGATCAACGGAGGACAACATCTGAAGGAGATCCAGACCTCCATCAGTTGGCGCAGTCTGTGCGAATCTCGAAAAATTCCACTCATCGAAAGTTGACCTTCCGATCTCAAACTCATGGCGAGTGATCACCGCGACGATCCAAGTACAAGCCGCTGCCCTCCCCACAGCGGAGGCGCAAACGGATCCTCTCCTCCCCCTAACACTGTTCACGTCCTGTCTGCATGGATCGATAGGCTCGCGTCCATCGTGGATGCCCTTGTCCACGTCCAAACAGCGGGACAAGCCACCAGGTCGTCGTTCCCCCACCTCGAGATTGCGACCTCCGCGGAGGGGGAGATGACACTGCCCACGCTGGCACCACTGAACAGTGTCTCGCTATCTCCGGCGGCCACCGGTCCCCCGCGGCGACCAATTCAATGACCCGCTGGGCGCCTCACAGCTCCACGCCGAGGTCCCATGAAAGAGCCCCACCCCGAGGCCCATTGCGCTCCTGTCCCTCTCGAGGAGGTGTCGGTCAGCTCGCCTGCTCCCAGGCATGGCCGGCACCCTCTCCCTCGACGGGGTCGCGCAAGCGGTGCTTGCCGCGATGACTCGCGGATGACCTCGCCAGGGGACATGAGGAACTTGATAGAGTGAAACCGCAGCCGCAGCCAGGCGCAGGTCGCCAGCGAGAGGGGCTATAGCTCCGACTAAGCCGAATCCTCGGGGTACCACAACTATCTCGACGCCCTCGAAAAGAAAATCGAGGGTATACATCAGGAGGGTCGTCCTTCTAACGAGGGAGCCAGGTATGCTGCCGACTCTCTTACGAAGCCCTTCACTGAAGAGCTGCTCGCTATACGCGTCTCGTCCAGAAATAATCCTCCAAAAGTGGCCCTCTTTGACGGGAAGTCGAAAGAACACCTGGACGCGTTCACGACAGGCATGAGCTTCCAGGACAACTCTGACGACGACGCCCAATGCCGAGCGTTCCCCGCCACTCTCTTCCGGGCTGGACAAGACTGGTTCCTAGGACTCACGCCACGCTCTATCTCTACCTTTGATGAGCTGGCCGCCCAGTTCCTCGGGCATTTTGTCGAGAACAGACGGCAGAAGCGGACCGTCGATTACCTCTTCACTATAAAGAGCGAGGACAAGGAATCCTTTAAAGGATACGTCACTCGCTTCTACAACGCTCTTCTTGAGGTTCCCGAGCACCGGGACGAGACTGTCATCACGGCTCTAAGGTCGGGTCTTAGGCACAAGGAGTGTCTCCGCATCTTTGCATTAGCGCAACCTAAGACCATGGCCGAGGTAAAGGCTTGGATCGAGCGAGAAATCCAACTCGAGTCTGAGGTAAACGCGAACCTACCCCGAGGCAACCAGGCCGACCAAAAGAAGAGGGGTAGAGAAGAAGAAGGTTGACCCGCCAAAGCCATACTCCCCGAAGTTCCAGGAGTATACTCCGCTCAACATCTCTCAGACTGAGCTGTTGGAAGAGGCAAAGGGCGAGCGATTCTTCAAGCTCCCTCCGGTCACCAATAAAGCGGCTAAACAGACTCGAGGCCCGTACTGCGCCTTCCACAGGTCACAGGGTCTCCCTACCGAGAACTGTAAACAGCTCCGCGACTACATCGAGGAGTTGATTCGCATGGGGCACCTGACAAAGTACCTGCGGGAAAAGCGACAACCAAACCGGGAGCAAGAGAACCATCCCCCTCCCGGCGAATTAACGATCGGCTAAATCATGGTCGTATCAACGGGGGGTGCATCTGGAGCCAGCGAGATTCGCCGGCACCTGCCGGTCGAGGGAACTAGCAGCCAGCCTCGGAAGAAAAATAAAGCAGCCGAGCCCATCACCTTCACCGACGAAGACCTCCACAGAATATCCTTGCCTCACAACGACCCCCTCGTGATTACAGCACGGGTCCACCGCTACGAGGTTCAAAGGATACTGGTCGACTCGGGAAGCTCGGCGGACATCCTTTTCTACGACTGCTTCCTACGTATGGGGCTCGGCCCGTCGGACCTGAGGCCAACCGCCCACATTCTGTCGGGATTTACCAACCACTCCATCCTGGCAGAGGGAGTGGTTACCCTCCTCCTTAACATCGGGGAGGCGGGCCGTACGAGAACCATACCAGTGGAGTTCATCGTCGCTAGAATTCCCTTGTCCTACAATATCCTTCTGGGACGCCCGACGCTAAACTCCCTTCGGGCCCAAATCTCGACCTACTATCTCGTGATCAAGTTTCCACTGGATCAAGGGGGAATAGGCCGGGCCTACGGGAACCAGCAAATCGCAAAGATTTGCTTCACGACGACATCCACCCCCAAGGAACGAAGCGACGACCTTGGAAGCGCGAGAGATTTCTAGGGGTCCTTGGATACCTGTGACGATCATTCCACCGACTTGGCAGCCCGAAGGTTGGCAAGCTTCACCACTTCGTTCGCCGCCTCGGTTTCCCTCTTACAGGTGTCCCACAACTTCTTTATCGTGGCGGTTAGCACCTTAGCCTCCTCCAACTTAGCCTGGATGGCCTTGTTGGACTTCTTCAGAAGGCGAATGGACTCCTTGCATTTGGAGTTCACCGCCTCCTCGGCGGCCACCCGGGTGTCGAGGGCGGCGATCCTCTCTTTTGCCTGATGCTGTAACACCCGAGCCAAATAATACTATTAATATTACTAGTTGAGGGCTGTCTACTGCTCATCTCCAATTTTCCTGATTTTCTGGTGATTATTGCTAAATTTTACCCGGTTAAGACATTTTGGCACATAACAAATTTTAACTCCGAAAATGAAATTTAAGATATCCATGTTGGCCTACTCGTCGCCACTAGTCGCGTGGTAGCGTCCGCGTGTCGAGATTCCGTTCCGTTTGGCTAAAACGGGCAAGTTTGGACGACTACGCGCGCGTACAAGTGTCCGACTTGGGGGCATGCATTTTAATCATTAAACACCCCTTTTCAAAATTTGGAACCCGCTTAAAATCCTATAATTTGAATTTGGAACATTTGGGCGCAACCCGGGCGCGATTTGGAAATGTTTCATTTCGCGCCAAAAAGGGCCCGTTTCAATTTAATATAAAACTAAAATAATTTTATACGAAATATTTCCTTAACAGTTTATCCCCTCAAATCCTCACTCAAATATTTTTCCCTTACCTCCTGCAGCCAATCACGAGCTCACAATCGAGCTCGTGGGGCCCGCCTTGTTTTCCCCATCTCTCTCTCTCTCTTCCCTCAATATTTTCTCAATCTCTCTCTCCTATCCCTCTCTCTCTCTCTTCTTATTTTAAAACCCCATGCACGCTGCCGCCTCAACCATCTTCCTTCCCACCGCGAGAACCCAACAAACTCTAACCCTAGCTCTCCCGCGACCTCACCGCCGGTTTCCCCGCGACCTCGCCGTCGCCGTCAGCACCCTCAGCCTAGCCGCGCCTTCCTCCTCCCTCCTTCCTCCTCCCTCCTGCGCCTGCACCCATTCCCGACCTCGCCTCCACCCTCGCAGACCTCGCCGTCGACGCCACCCATCGTCGTCGACGACTCCCGCGACTCCCTCTCACCCTCCTCGTCCCGACCTCGTCGTCGCTGCCCTCCTCCCCTCGCCGGAACACCAGCACGAGCCCTAACCCCTCGCCTACCCCGCTGTTCGCCGGAGAAACGCGCCGGCGACCTCTTCGACGCCACCTCCGACCACATCCCTTCCCCCTCGACCACCAGAGTCGACTACCACCCTCACACTCGCTGCAGCACCCTCGTTCCAGCAAACTCCGGATTCTTCCAGCCACCGTTCTTCGCCGCCGCTGCCTCGCCGGCGTCCCAGTGCCGTCGAGCCATCGTGTGCACCCTGTTTCTTCTCTGTGAGTTTTCCTTATGCTTCCTTCTGGTACAATCCCTTCGCTGGTCGTATTTTGCGTGTATCGTATCTTGTTGCTAACTTGTTACCGATGACTTTTGCCGGAATCCGACCGTGCCGTCTTGGCGAACCCGACGCTCCAGCGAAGCCCCTGGTCCGTGTGATCCCGTTGACCTCTGTTGGGACCTGATCCGTGGCCCGTGCTAGCTTATCGCGTTTTCTGCCGACATCGCATCCGTATTCCAGTTTGCAGACCGTCGAGGCAAGTATCTAAATACTTGCTGAACATGCTAGCGTGCGAGATCTAGTCTTGCCACGCAATTTAATTCACACTATTTAATACCGTAACTTAATGATGGCATTTGATATCGTAATATTGCTGTTATCCTCATAATGGAATCGTTACAACCGTTCCTCGTAATTAATTAACCCACATCAATCCATGCTTTAACTAAATGAAACGACTGAATCATATCTGCTTGAACTGTTAAACCATTCTTGAGACAATTATTACATTTAGTATAATTTCATGTAGTTCCTTAATTTATAAGTGTGAATATTGCTTTACCTTGTGGCTATTACACCCTAAAGATGATTGAACATGTTAATGAGAAAATATAAACATCACTGTAGTTATATGGAATATTGTGGTTAAATACTGTTTCCTGCTGTTGTTCATTATTGATTGTGTACCTGTTGTGAGCACTTACCCGATTGCACGACATATTGGCCTGACCCTGATACACCTGACATATACATCCTGTTGTACCATGACATTACTTGTTCCCTGATTTCATGCCTAATGCCGACAAACCTAACCCTTCCTGCTGTCGATCCAGACAGACCTACCTTTACTTGACTTTGTGTTGGCATTAGTCCTTGACTACTGAATACCTGACTGACATACATAGTTTGGGGGTATGGGGAAATCAAAGGTGAAACCGACTTGTAACTCAACAGTTCGATACATTGTTCTGATCAGTCTTACGGGCTTGGCCAGCTCCGGAGTGTTGTTGCTGACATCACTCGTCCATCCTACTACCTTTTACTGCTTAGCGGCACGTCTCGGATTCAGCCCCGAGGGTCATGACCGTGGTCCCGGGCACGCACGGGATACTATTGAGTTACATCGACGATTCATCAATTGGTTTCAAAGACTATAGAGTAGAAAACCTGATAGAACAGTTTAGTCACCATTGCACATTACCCTGCTTGTTATTTCTCATTACTGCTTTATTCATGTTCATGCTTGCATTGTTTATTACCATGTTTATACTATATACTTGATATCATGACGTGCTGACGTCTGGGTTTTGCATGGCCCAGATCCCGTACCACTGTCGACGACCGAGCAGGAGTACTTCAGCCAGCAGGCTGAACTGTGAGTTCCTTAGAGTTTAGTTTATTTATGTCATTTCATTTCCAGATGTGAGCCCGCACTATGGGACATACTGTTTATTCATTGTATTGGATCATTAGCTTCCGCACTTATTGTTTATTGATTCTTGTTATTATGGATTTGGACATGTATTAGATTAGTTTTATCTTGTTCTTGATATCCTTACAACCGTAATGTGACTGTGGATGGATACTTCCTACCCACAGGTAGCATGGTTGGCTGTGTCACGTGCCCAAATCTTGCGTACTCTGGGAAGCGGGGCGTGACATGGTTTTATGGTATCAGAGCCATAGGTTAATTGGGTTGATTCTTTGTAGTTGGGTATTGCACCCGATACACGAATCAGGATACCCGTGATTAGGAAACATGTCCTGCCACTTTGACCGTTTTACCATCCTTGAATCATTCTTCCGGATCATGTCGACATGCAAACTTACTTTGCATCGTCAACTCGAAAACCTAATCTCTTGTTATCTCTAGGACTTAGGCGACTTGGGTGGAGTTAAGTAATTGCGGCTATGATACCGCGGCATAGCTACAATGCAGCACTCTATTTAAGTATCTTGGAGTTCTAGCCTTGATCTATACTCGAAAACTATCATCATGCTAATGTTGGGTACTTTGATTTCCAGGAATATGGCCGGTCAGAATTTGGAGATGGACCCAGGGCATGCGGTCTTAGCCGCCAGGCAAAGAGTGATAAGGGGATTGCTAGAGAAACTAAAGGAACAACTGGAGCTGGAACCAGCATTTGCACTGGACCCCACGTCCGTACGTAGAAGTATTCCAGTGAACAGGCGCAGCATGGCACCAATGAAGAAAACAAGTATGGGTGATCGGAAGGGGAGAGTGATCTGTAGATACTGCCATAAACCCGGACATGTACGAAAGAAGGGTCGTATGAGGCTGGGACTCTGTTTTAGATGTGGAGCGGCAGATCACACCGTTGATGCTTGTCCGTCGAAGCCTCGCACAAAGGATGATACACAGAAGTCTCCGCAGGGACCGTTCCAAGGACAGGAACCGCTTACTCAAGGACCACAGCAGGCTCGAGCGTTCGTGTTGACAACGGAAGAAGCTAAGGCATCGGGAGAAGTGGTTTCAGGTAATTTACTCGTTCATGGTTTTCCCGCTTTGGCATTACTTAATTTCGGAGCATCTCATTGTTTATGTCATCCAAATTTATAACTACACACTCGATCACCTGCACGACCCTGTCTAGTTTCTGGGACATACACACTGGGAATGGGAAAATCATAGCTAGTAAGGAATGTAGAGATTGTACAATTGTTGTTTGCGGACGGGAGCTTTTTGCAGATTTCTTGGTGATAGATACGGGCAGTTATGAGGTTGTCTTGGGGATGGATTTTTCTTGGCACTTTCCACGCCCACATTGACTGTAGGGCGAGGAAGGTAATCTCCAGATTCCCGGACATCCTAAGTTTACTTTCATTGGAGGAAGCAGTTCTGTCGGGCCAGTTGAGTTTAGGGCTAGGCCGACGAACAATGTTCTTGCGGCTATGGTTGCGGATAGTAATGAAGAGCCGGCAGTTGTTCGCGACTTTATGGATGTGTTTGAAGATATTTCGGGCTTACCGCCGAAGCGAGATGTGGAGTTTGCGATTGACTTTATTCCTGGTGCAGTGCCAGTGTCAAGATCTTATTATCCGATGGCACCGGTGGAATTGGAGGAAGTTAAGAAACAGGTGGGTGAATTACTCGAGAAGGGATGGATTCGAAGCAGCAACTCATCTTGGGGAGCTCCAGTTCTTTTAGTGAAGAAGAAGGATCGCACTGCCGACGCTGAGACGGGAGGAGTTATTCGCGAAGATGAGTAAGTGCGAATTCTGGCTGGAAGAAGTGAAGTTTCTGGGGCATGTCGGGTCGGGCGATGGAATCGCCGTTGATCCCGAAACGATTGCAACAGTTCGAGATTGGCCTATTCCAAGGAATGTAGCTGAGATAAGAAGTTCCTTGGAGTAGCCGGATACTACAGAAGATTTGTGTAGAACTTCGCTCGTTTAGCTGAGCCGTTAACCAAGCTTACGCGTAAGGAGGTACCGTTTGTTTGGACGGATGGATGTGCATTGGCCTTCGAGACAGCTGAAGACTCATGAGAAGAACTATCCGACTCACGACTTGGAGCTTGCAGCCGTGATCTTCGCCCTGAAGATTTGGAGACACTACCTTCTGGGCGAGCGAGTTGAAGTCTTTACGGATCACAAGAGTTTGAAGTATGTGTTCACTCAGAAGGAGTTGAAAATGAGGCAACGCAGATGGTTGGAGCTGATCGCCGACTACGACCTTGATCTTAAATACCATCCGGGAAAAGTTAACGTCGTGCCAGATGCGCTAAGTCGGTTACCAGCAATTCAGTTATTGACTGCACAGAGAGAGATCATTGAGGAGTTTCGGAGATTTGACTTGGAGGTTGTGCTACCGCGTGCTACAGGACAGTTAATGCAGTTGCAAGTACAATCGTCCCTAGTTGAGGAGATTAAAGCGGCGCAATCGCAGGATCCTAGAATACAAAGGTTTCGAGAGCAGGTGGAAGCCGGACTACGAACCGATTTACTGATCCATGAAGATGGTTCGTTGAGATATGGTAGCCGTGTGTGTGTGCCAAAGGAGATGTGCTTGAAGAGCTTATGAAGGAGGCACACAGTTCAGCTTACTCTGTACATCCAGGAGGGACTAAGATGTACCGAGATATTCGACAGCATTTCTTGTGGGAAGGTATGAAACGGGAAATTGCTCGCTTCGTGGCTAAGTGCTTGGTGTGTCAACAAGTCAAGGCTGAACACCAAAGGGTTGCTGGTTGTTGCAACCACTTCCGATTCCTCAGTGGGAGTGGGAACATATAACCATGGATTTCGTGACGGCTTTACCGCGGAATCCAAAGGGCAACAATGCAGTATGGGTGATTGTCGATCGGTTGACCAAGGCAGCTCACTTTATTCCTTTTCGGGTTGGTCAATCGACAGAGACTTTGGCAGAGCGGTACATGCAGGAGATTGTCAGATTGCATGGAGTACCGGTAAGCATCGTGTCCGATCGGGACACTCGGTTCTTGTCACACTTTTGGAGGAGTTTACAAGAAAGTTTGGGGACTCGATTGAAGTTTAGCACAGCTTATCATCCCCAGACTGATGGACAATCAGAGAGAACGATTCAGACCCTTGAAGATATGTTGAGGGCTTGCATGTTGGACTTCAAAGGTTCTTGGGAAGATCATCTACACCTGGTGGAGTTTTCGTACAACAACAGCTTCCAAGCGACAATTCAGATGGCCCCGTTTGAAGCACTGTATGGTCGTAAGTGTCGTTCACCTGTTTGTTGGGATGATGTTGGTGAACGAAGGTTACTAGGACCAGATTTGGTGGTGCAGACAGTCGAGAAGGTGAATACAATCAGGAAGCATATGAAGGCAGCTCAAGACAGACAAAAAAGTTGGGCTGACACGTCAAGAAGACCTCTAGAGTTCGCCGTGGGTGATTTGGTATTCCTGAAGACATCACCGACTAGAGGGGTGATTCCCTTTGGAAGTCCGGGAAAGCTTAGTCCCCGATTCGTTGGACCCTTCGAGATATTGGAGCGTGTTGGAGAGGTATCGTACCGGTTGGCGTTACCACAGTCTTTAGCAGGAGTTCACGATGTGTTTCACGTGTCTCAACTACGGAAGTATGTTCGTGATGAGACTCATGTTTTGGATCATTCGGAGTTGACCGTTCGGGAGGACCTGACTTTTGAGGAACGACCTGTCAAAATCAAGGATCGAAGAGAAAAGGTTCTTAAGAACAGGGTTATCCCTCTTGTGCTAGGTTCTTGGGGTAACCGATTGCATGGAGAATCCACTTGGGAGCGAGAAGACGAGATCCGACGGAAATTCCCTCACCTTTTCCAGTAGTTAGCTATCTTGTATTCTTGGAATTTCGAGGACGAAATTCTTTTGTAGTTGGGTATGATGTAACACCCGAGCCCAATAATACTATTAATATTACTAGTTGAGGGCTGTCTACTGCTCATCTCCAATTTTCCTGATTTTCTGGTGATTATTGCTAAATTTTACCCGGTTAAGTCATTTTGGCACATAACAAATTTTAACTCCGAAAATGAAATTTAAGATATCCATATTGGCCTACTCGTCGCCACTAGTCGCGTGGTAGCGTCCGCGTGTCAAGATTCCGTTCCGTTTGGCTAAAACGGGCAAGTTTGGACGACTACGCGCGCGTACAAGTGTCCGACTTGGGGGCATGCATTTTAATCATTAAACACCCCTTTTCAAAATTTGGAACCCGCTTAAAATCCTATAATTTGAATTTGGAACATTTGGGCGCAACCCGGGCGCGATTTGGAAATGTTTCATTTCGCGCCAAAAAGGGCCCGTTTAAATTTAATATAAAACTAAAATAATTTTATACGAAATATTTCCTTAACAGTTTATCCCCTCAAATCCTCACTCAAATATTTTTCCCTTACCTCCTGCAGCCAATCACGAGCTCACAATCGAGCTCGTGGGGCCCGCCTTGTTTTCCCCATCTCTCTCTCTCTCTTCCCTCAATATTTTCTCAATCTCTCTCTCCTATCCCTCTCTCTCTCTTCTTATTTTAAAACCCCATGCACGCTGCCGCCTCAACCATCTTCCTCCCCACCGCGAGAACCCAACAAACCCTAACCCTAGCTCTCCCGCGACCTCACCGCCGGTTTCCCCGCGACCTCGCCGTCGCCGTCAGCACCCTCAGCCTAGCCGCACCTTCCTCCTCCCTCCTTCCTCCTCTCTCCTGCGCCTGCACCCATTCCCGACCTCGCCTCCACCCTCGCAGACCTCGCCGTCGACGCCACCCATCGTCGTCGACGACTCCCGCGACTCCCTCTCACCCTCCTCGTCCCGACCTCGTCGTCGCTGCCCTCCTCCCCTCGCCGGAACACCAGCACGAGCCCTAACCCCTCGCCTACCCCGCTGTTCGCCGGAGAAACGCGCCGGCGACCTCTTCGACGCCACCTCCGACCACATCCCTTCCCCCTCGACCACCAGAGTCGACTACCACCCTCACACTCGCTGCAGCACCCTCGTTCCAGCAAACTCCGGATTCTTCCAGCCACCGTTCTTCGCCGCCGCTGCCTCGCCGGCGTCCCAGTGCCGTCGAGCCATCGTGCGCACCCTGTTTCTTCTCTGTGAGTTTTCCTTATGCTTCCTTCTGGTACAATCCCTTTGCTGGTCGTATTTTGCGTGTATCGTATCTTGTTGCTAACTTGTTACCGATGACTTTTGCCGGAATCCGACCGTGCCGTCTTGGCGAACCCGACGCTCCAGCGAAGCCCCTGGTCCGTGTGATCCCGTTGACCTCTGTTGGGACCTGATCCGTGGCCCGTGCTAGCTTATCGCGTTTTCTGCCGACATCGCATCCGTATTCCAGTTTGCAGACCGTCGAGGCAAGTATCTAAATACTTGCTGAACATGCTAGCGTGCGAGATCTAGTCTTGCCACGCAATTTAATTCACACTATTTAATACCGTAACTTAATGATGGCATTTGATATCGTAATATTGCTGTTATCCTCATAATGGAATCGTTACAACCGTTCCTCGTAATTAATTAACCCACATCAATCCATGCTTTAACTAAATGAAACGACTGAATCATATCTGCTTGAACTGTTAAACCATTCTTGAGACAATTATTACATTTAGTATAATTTCATGTAGTTCCTTAATTTATAAGTGTGAATATTGCTTTACCTTGTGGCTATTACACCCTAAAGATGATTGAACATGTTAATGAGAGAATATAAACATCACTGTAGTTATATGGAATATTGTGGTTAAATACTGTTTCCTGCTGTTGTTCATTATTGATTGTGTACCTGTTGTGAGCACTTACCCGATTGCACGACATATTGGCCTGACCCTGATACACCTGACATATACATCCTGTTGTACCATGACATTACTTGTTCCCTGATTTCATGCCTAATGCCGACAAACCTAACCCTTCCTGCTGTCGATCCAGACAGACCTACCTTTACTTGACTTTGTGTTGGCATTAGTCCTTGACTACTGAATACCTGACTGACATACATAGTTTGGGGGTATGGGGAAATCAAAGGTGAAACCGACTTGTAACTCAACAGTTCGATACATTGTTCTGATCAGTCTTACGGGCTTGGCCAGCTCCGGAGTGTTGTTGCTGACATCACTCGTCCATCCTACTACCTTTTACTGCTTAGCGGCACGTCTCGGATTCAGCCCCGAGGGTCATGACCGTGGTCCCGGGCACGCACGGGATACTATTGAGTTACATCGACGATTCATCAATTGGTTTCAAAGACTATAGAGTAGAAAACCTGATAGAACAGTTTAGTCACCATTGCACATTACCCTGCTTGTTATTTCTCATTACTGCTTTATTCATGTTCATGCTTGCATTGTTTATTACCATGTTTATACTATATACTTGATATCATGACGCGCTGACGTCTGGGTTTTGCATGGCCCAGATCCCGTACCACTGTCGACGACCGAGCAGGAGTACTTCAGCCAGCAGGCTGAACTGTGAGTTCCTTAGAGTTTAGTTTATTTATGTCATTTCATTTCCAGATGTGAGCCCGCACTATGGGATATACTGTTTATTCATTGTATTGGATCATTAGCTTCCGCACTTATTGTTTATTGATTCTTGTTATTATGGATTTGGACATGTATTAGATTAGTTTTATCTTGTTCTTGATATCCTTACAACCGTAATGTGACTGTGGATGGATACTTCCTACCCACAGGTAGCATGGTTGGCTGTGTCACGTGCCCAAATCTTGCGTACTCTGGGAAGTGGGGCGTGACAGATGCAAATCCTGGCATAGGCCCTCCTCCCGCAAGGAAGACTCGCCCGCCTTCTGCATCCCCGGGGCAATCTCTTCGTACTCCATGTTGACGATGAGGGCGCAGTGCTGGAGGACCTGAGGAAAGTAAAAGAAGGGGTTAAAAAGCACCCGATCTGAGGGAAAAATTCTTGACGAAAACCTCAACGGAAAGAAGATACTGATCTGAAAAGCCTCCTGAGCAATGGCGGCAACTTGGGCCTTGAGGGTCCCCCGGGGAATTTTGCCCCTGGCTGATCATTCCATCTCCGAAAGCAAGCTATCGGCGACAGAAAGCCCCGAGGGCACCTCGAAACAGACGTCCCCCTCCTGCACGAAGATCGGGGAGGATGGAGATCGAGATACCGTCCTCTTGTACCTCTTGAGGGGAACCTCGGGGGGGTCGGCCTCATCCTCCACCTCCCTCGCCCAGGGCTCCGGCTCCCGAGCGTGCTTATGGCTCTCCCCGCGGCTGGTTTCCGAAGCTCGGGGGGTGGTGGAAGGCCTAGCCAGTGCGGCTGCCTTCGAAGCTGGGCTCGAAACGGGGCGGGACAAGCTAGCGTCCCCGGTCTTACTCCCCTTCTTCGCGGCTATGGCAGCCAGGAATTTAGATCGGTCCATTTGCTCTACAAAGAGAAAAATACACAAAGGGAGTTAGTAACACGGGAAAGAGCCAAAGAAAAATATTCAAGTCTAGACAGATCATCCAAGCTTTTAACTTACCCACGAATCGAACGGGGCTGATCCCGGCCCAGCTAAAGGCCTGCTCGGACAGCAAAACGTCGGCCCGTTGGATCGGCTCCCACATGGACACCGCCCTCGCCTCGGGAGAGGACGACCGCTTCACCCGCGGGCAGTCGACCATGTGCCACTGTACAGGCACAAGACAATCCTCGCCCTTGGCTGGCCCGACGAATATGATCTTCTCCTTCCATTCGTGGATGGAAGAAGGAACTATTATTACCCCCGACCCGGCCGTCCCTCCCTTGCGTTTTTTGAAGGAAACGTACACCCCGCTCGGCTTGTCCTTACGGGTGCCAGGATGATTTTTATAACAAAGAAAGGAAAGGAGAAGGGTCAAGCTGAAGGGGATTTCTTCAAGTCTCAACCGGACCAGGAACCCGAGGAGAATTCTCTATGAGTTCAGCACTAGCTGGCCCGGGGCAAGTTGGAAGTAACGTAATGCCCCGCATACTTCGGGGGGAAAGGGCATACGCATTCCAGCCCAGAAAGCGTCCAAGTACAAGGCAATCTCCTTGCCCTGCACCTGATCCGCCCTCTTGTCCTCCCTACCAAACAAAACGAATAGCTAGGGGGAATATGGAAACGAGCCCGGATTGTGGTGAGCTCATCCACATTCCTTAGGAGGGAGGGCGCATCGCGAGTGTTCCCGATGCGCGCTTTGGGGACCCTTCCCGTCGCCTGACCACGAGCAGCGCAGGTAACCCTAACTCTATGAGGGGACTCCGACTCGGATAGGGCAGAGGAGGAAGCAGAAGAAGACTCCCTATACTCTACCTTAACTATCTCAACAGACTCCTCAGAGGAAGACATCTAACCTGATTCAAAAAGAAGGAGTCCTCCGAAGAAAGAGCGCGAGAGATCCGATCTAAAGAACAGAGCGCCAAGCTATCTTTCGCAGCAATAGGGAAATGATGGAGAAAGTGTGGACCCTGGGGGGATCCCACCCCTATTTATAGTACTTTGGCAACGCATCCAACGGCTCAGATCATTTCCCGCCAAAACGACGCTTCGCGCTCGCCAGCCGTCGACGCTCCACGTGTCGCACAACCATTGGAGACGTCCCTTCAGGCGTAGAAGACAGCGACGACCCGTCACGTTCTCTAATCGGCGTCAGACACGTGGCATGCGCCTCAACGAACGTACGATCGAATCGGCGCTCCCTTTTTAATGCACGATCTCCTCTCTGATCCGCTGACGTCATCGAGGATACGCCTAACCGCCTCGGAAATCCGCACTAATAAGGTCCTTAACTACGAGGATAGCCCAGGGGACCGATCAGACCACTCTCAACCCGACCCATAAATAGGTCGGGACGAGAGTGGGGGGCTAATGATGATGCTCATAAGTGGGAACTCCCCAGATTGACACGTGGTAGATGACGTGTCCCGAGACACACGGAAACAGGGAAAGAACCACACATTGGAGGCATCCCCTGGGTTATCGTCCCGCTGCCTGGACCCGACCTCCGAGGATTCCCTGAATATTCATGTGCTCGCCATGTAAATAACCATTGGTTCGCCTCCGAGCTTCCTACACGCCGAGTTCCTCGGCCCTTCGCCTCCGAGCTATCACAGAACCAAACTAGCTCGGCCTCCCGCCCTCTTTTAGGCCTCTCACCGAGCTAGGCCTTTTCGGTTCTATCGAGCAACTTAGAACGCAGATCACATGCGCCTCCGCCACGGCTCCGCGGATCTCGCCAGACACGAGATATCCGCCGCCCCACGATCCCGCGTTACATGCCGTCGCATCCCCCCATTAACGAGCGTATCTCGTCATTAATGGGGGATCCCTCCATTCACGCAGGCGTAACGCTAGGGGCGTAACGGCCGACGAAGATCCCGCGCCAGCTAGCCCATGGCGACCGCTATATAAACCCCTCTCTCAAACGACTCAGGTAACGCAATTTTATTTCAATAGGCCGCTACTCTGCTCAAATACCTCGGCTAACTTGATCGTCGGAGGGTCCACGGTGGTACAACCACCTTGGGACTTCTTTGCACATAGCTCGGTTTCACTCCAAATCAAGCCCACTGAGATCCACACGCTCCAGGAGGCAACCCTCAAATCCAATCTCAGCCGTTCATCGGCTCGCGACAGATCGACGGAGAACAACGTCTGAAGGAGATCCAGACTTCCATCAGTGTGAGATAGAAGGTGGACTTTTAAGGGATTTGGACGGCTTTTTCCCCGAAATACAATGGGGGTGGTTTTCCAAATATCAAAAATTCAGAAGGCCTGCTGAAAAATGCTTATTATTCAAGACAAGGAATATATATATATATATATATATATATATATATATATATATATATATATATATATATATATATATATATATATATAAATGAATTAATTAATAATTAAATGCTGTATATATATATGAGAATAATGGAGGAAAGATGCCATATGAGGGAATTTCCTTCTATGGCGTCGAAAAAGTACGCCCTCTGTCGTGTTTTTCGACGATCGGCACCCATCATCTTCATCGTTATCATCTAAGATCTGGGTACGCCAAATTTCATTTGATTCTACAAATTTTTCACTGTTGAATTAGTGGGTTCAAAATTAACGGTTTGCCGACAATAGAACTTTTTACATTGCTAAATCAACGGTGAAAAAGTTGTAGAATCACATGAAATTTGGCGTACCCACATCTTAGATGATAACGATGAAGATGATAGGTGCCGATCGTCCGAAAATACATCGGAGGGCGTACTTTTTCGACGCTATAGGAGGAAATTCCTTCCTATGGCCATTACTCTCTCTCTGTGTGTATATATATTCTGTTTTATTAATATATGTACCTAAATTTGGTTGTTCGTTGGTTGTAATGAATTAATTAATAATTAAATGCTGGACAATTGATTTTTCTATTTTGGTCAATATTTGGAGACCCTTTCAGCATTGGCCGCTTTGGCATATGGAGACCACATATGTCGCTGTAATGGGCATGCAAATAATTTCTTATTTTTTAAACTAATAATTTTTATCCATTTTTAGAAGAAGAAAAAAAATGGACACCAAAAAACACCAAAGAAACTTGCTTGGTTTTGTAAAAATTATAAACGACAATCAACAGCAAGAACAAGGAAAAAAAAAACAACCATATTCAATAAGTTTCTTAACATTACATGTAAATGGAGAAGTCTTCAGTCCATTATCGAGTGTGTAATACCTCCTGAAATATAAGACATCATCTCAATAGGTTGTACTACTCAGAGCTCTTCTGCAAGCACGGCGCTGTAAGTCTCGATCGAAGGGATCACACAAGCCGAATGCGAACAAGCGGTACGGCGCAACGGAAATACACAGAATCCCGTGCAAACAAAGGTAATGAAAAGACTTATCTGACAACCAAAAAAAACAGAGAATAGAGAAAGCACACCAAACGATCAAGAGCACACGGATAAGTCTTTTCATTATCTTTGTTTGCACGCGAATCTGTTTATTTCCGTTGCGCCATACCGTTTGTTCGCATTCGGTTTGTGTGATCCCTTTGGGCCCCACCGCGCCGAGCTTGCAGAAGAACTCAGGGTACTACATTGGTATGTGTCAGGTTCGATCTGGACAAAGCCGATCAAAGAAAAGCAATGAATTTCCCTCAATCTCAAGCATGCTTGCAATGAATCTTGATTACTCATCAACAGATGTGATAAAGAACAATTGGACATAATTCCAATAAAATATTGGTATCTATCTTACATTTGTCATCTGTTTTCTTTAATATACAATCAAATTTCTGAAATATTTGAACTTAATTCATCAATGGTTAACAATGGGAGTTTTGCTGGACATGTTAATCTGCAGCAGTTTGGCACCGATCAGCGCCAGCACCGTGCATGAAGGCACGAAGACCACGTCAGGGGCGAGGTGGAGCCGGAACTTCTTTAATTGAGGCACGCTCTCGGCCGACTTCTTTAAAATCATGGCGGCCGGAGGGACCACCATCCCCGTCATCATGATGACGCCGTCGTCCTTTGACTTCAATTCGGTCATGTGGTTTGCCATTAGGTTGAGTAACATTTCCTTCCATTCGTCCTTTTTCGATGGTTCGTCCTTTATCTGTTTCCAATCATCGTAGCATTTCTGGAAAATAATTTGACGTAAAAAGAAAGTAGCAAATCAAAAGATCAGGCTAAGTTACAGTAAAATACCACAAACCCTCAGCATTGTTTTAAATAAATACCACACAATTCATAAAATGCAAATGATTACCATGAACTTCCGGCCTCGTTTTAATATCGCATCGGCTGTCGTGTTCAATTTAGCCTACATATCTAATACCATACTAAGTATTGTAATTGAAAAATCGGCTGAAGGTATTAAATTGGAAAAATGGTGTAAGTTTGTGATATTTATAGCGACGGTATTTATCTGAAAATTTTAATTTATGGTATTTATCCCCAAAAAATTGATAGGTCATGACATTTTAGTGAAATTTATCCCTAAGAAAATAAATGAATTCAGGATGAACAAGTTGAATCAAGATAGGGTATGTACAAGATAAATTTGCGAGATGATCTGGCGAGATAACAAGTTTTGCAGATTTGGAAGATCAAGACCGCATCCGTACTATAAGTTGTGTAACCTAATTTACGCTCAAAGTTGATTCTAAATTGTCATCTCCTTCCAATATAAAAATATAACCATTAGGGCCATCACCCAAGCAAGAACTAATTATAATAAGGCATGCAACAATTACTCTAGTTTTCGGGGGGGGGGGGGGGGGGGGCATATGGAATGGATCGAGACGGGGGAAAAGGTTTTGAGGGTAGAGAGCGAAGCTAAGGTAGGAAATCTATTGGATTGGATATAAACTCAAGCGGCAACATGAGAAAGAGCGAGGAGTGGTACAAGCGGACCCTGGTCGTCATTAGACAGTAAGAAAAAAAATAATGGTTAATTGTTAACTAAAAGACCTCAACATAGACCTCAAAAAATTGAGCATAAAGACTTTCTCATTCTTCTTATTGTTTTCGTCGCACGAAACTTATTTTGAAATTTTTTTTAACATGCCTTAATGGTTTCCATATGAAAGAGATTTAAAAATTTATTACATGCACTGATGCACATAAGAACTACTAATTACATGGCAAGCAAAACAATAATTACAAAAATTTAAGTAGAGAGAAAAATCAACCTTTATTTCCTTGAGAGGAGGCGCTTTGAAACGTTTACCAGGCATGACATTGTTTAAAGCACTGCATTCGTACAAATATGAATTAATTTTCATGGTTTGCGCTAATAAAAGATTCAAGAAATCCTTACGTGCAAGCATCGATAAAGGCAATGTGGAACTTCTCAAAAGTATCGATTTTGTTGCCAAAAAAACTGTCGAAGACTTTGTCTGTTGACATCGATTGTACACTGGGCATTCCTGTCATAAAAAAGACATATACGGGATATGTGAGGTTTTGTAGGACTTAAGTAAGGTAACAATATAGCCCCAGGTTATATGTCGATGTGCAAAGGTATTTGGCCCCCAAAAATATGATTGCATACAATAAAACTTAAACTATGAGAAAAGTCTTTCTCTAATAGTTCAATTTAGGGTTTTTTTTATAATTGATATAATAATTCATTTATATGGAGATGTATGCATGGTGCTTGTTGTAAATCAGTTGCAAACATTTCTATAAACAATTTTGCATGAGTTGACATGACTAAGATAGCTTGTGTTGCACACAAATTTAGTAATAGTAGTTTTTTTCACTCTATGCAAGCCATCAAATATAGATTTATGTCTAAATAAAAATGTATTTCCTTATAATATATAATACCGCTCCCTTATACACATCCATCTCCTATCTAGAATGCTAGAAATTGCTATATTTCATCAACCATAATATGATGTACTTCGCTCTAAATTTTTCTAACAAATTAATTATCTCTTTCTGATGTTTAACGATGAAAGTTTTGGGGAAGTATAATATTTGGCTCCTGGCTTTATCTATATGCATTCTCATATAAGAAGGAAAAGAAGAAAAATCTCTACAGCATAGCTATCATGATAATATATCTCTATGCGGTAAAATTTGGAGACCCGGCTGTTGTTTTAAGATTATTAAATTTAATTATACACGAACGAAAGGGCAATTATATATTTCATTTATATGTGTGTACACGGGCTTTTTGATATAAGTGGGTTGGTTTGGGGCAATTAAAGTACTCAAAAATCCGCTAGTGACTAAACCTAGCTCTGATACCATATTAAATTTAATTATATATTCACGAATGAGCGAGAGGGCGATTATAAATTTCATTTATATGAATGTCCATTGGCTTTTTGATATAAGTAGATTCTATCAATAAGACTCAAGCCTTGTTGAGGTTTGGCGCATCTTATATTTCATACACATACACCTCTCATAGCTTTTCCAACATGGGACCATTCCCAAACACATCTCAACAAAGATTATAGTCCTAATCACAGCTTTGATGTTTTGGTGTAGAGACAGGGTGAGCTAATCATAAGAGTTGCATCTCAACCTGCCGAAGCGTATTAGAATATAAAATATATTACTTCAATTTGGTGTCGTGGCAGAGACATTTAATTATAGCAAGCCCTTCTCGTCTATTGTTTTGGAATTTGGCATTAAGTCATAAGAGTGTCGTCATTAGGACAAATATCCGATTGTAAAGCCTCATCAAATTTTTCATGTGGTACGATTGATTCATAGAAAACCCCTGCCTTTTTTTAAAAAAATGTGAAAAGGTTTAGATAATGAGGATAATTTAATCATGGGAGCTTTGTAGAGGAAAAAAGCCATCCTTAATAATGCCCTAAACAACTTGCATGCATAACAATTAGACTAGAAACTTTAAATAAAAATGGATAAGAACAACGTTTGAGCTAGAGTTTACCAAATTTCTGCATCAAGCTAATAGCAAGTCCCATGAGGCCTCTTTGCAGGAAAAAGATTAGAAAGCTTTTAATTAAGAAGAGACCCTTTTGATATGAGAGAGATTGAGGGTCCTTAGATTTATACAAGTTTTCAAGAAGAGGGGATGTAGATTTGTTTACATGAGAAGATGAAGTTTGGAATTTGTACCTTTCCCCAATTCTCTTTCTCCATTACAAGCCCTTGGTGTGTTTAGAGACTTGTGAATGATCCCAATTACAACAGTCAAGTCTTTTGGGATTCTTTAGTTGGAGATTCTAATTTTATTAAAGAGTAAATTGCTTTCTCTACCCCATTTGGGGACTCTTGATATTATTTACATGCTATTATAAGATCCTAACCACATACTATATATCAGAATACCCAAAACCTATAAGGTCTTTGTTTTGCCCGACCTCTTACCGTATATGTAATAGCAGGGGCATCAAATCCTTGATTTTAATAAGTGCTGAAGTTTAGAAAGCGTATTTGTATTCTATAAAATGTTAAATTTCACTAAAATGCCATAAAATATACATGGTAGATGGGAAGAGAAACACATTAATGTCGCTCGGTTCGAGGACCATGTTCTCTTCTTTTAACGAAACAGGTGATCCTAGATGGTGACTGACATCTTGACCAGTAAAATAAAAGAGTCGATATATGAGGCCTTCTCATAGGTAACCATCGATGACGAGTGTCATATACAAGAGTTCGACAAATTTTATGGAACTCAAGATCCAAAACACTAAAACACCCTTAAGTACTCCCTAGAGTTGTTTGTTACATTAAAATACCTTAAGAATGGCTTCAGAAATACAGTATATGGTATTTTAGTGTAATTTAGGCTAATTTAAATAAAATTTATTGCTAGCTGCATTCCAACAGTTTTCTCTTCCCTCCGCCGACGCCGACTCTGTTTCTGGCCATGGCCGTCGCCCTCACCTCCGCCTCTCTCGTCGCATCTCGCCTCTCTTTCTCATCTCCGATCTATGAGAGGCGCCCTTCCTTCTCTCTCCTCGGACCTCGAAACCCTAGGTCTCGTTGTCGCTTGCGATCAAACCCTAGGAGAAGAACTCGCTCTGTGACCGAAGAAAGCGGTAATAATTCGATAGGAGATGATGGATTCGTGCTCGAAGACGTCCCTCATCTCACCGATCACCTCCCTGATCTCAAGGTACCCTTCTAATTTCTCTCTTGTTAAAACCCTAGGTGGTGATGGTGATTATTATTATTATTATTATTACTACTGCTGCTGCTACTCAAGATATAGTCAAGAGTTGACCATGACACTAATAGCAACGACAAGACATTGATGCCGACACTTTCGGGGTCAGCAACATAAAATCCTATTCTTCCACTCTGTTAAGGCCATCTCCTCGAATGAGGACCAAGATCAATAGTACTTGATTTTTAGTCATTGATACCGACTTTTCTATTTACACAGCAATAGCTGTAAAGTTACCAAAACTCACGGTAAATTTCATCTGAAATACTAAGGATTTTTTTTCAAACCTGGGCAGCCAGGGATTAAAATTAGTGAAATAGCACATTTGAAAATTTAATTACGAGAATAGGACGGCTTGAGGCCACGTAGCCGTGGCCCAAGCCCTCATCAAAGGAGGGCGGGTTCCCGCCCTCACCGCTAAACCGTGGAGGGCGGGTCTCGGAACACGCCCCACCCTCGCACCCATCCCATGAACCCCCCTCCCCAGTGGAGCGCGGGTTCTTGGAACCCGTCCCCACTCTACATGGGAGGACGGTTTTGGGGACCCTCTTCCTTAAAAAATATTAAAATTTAAAGATCAAAAAAAAAAAAACAATATTATTAAATAAAAAAATCATTCAAAATAATAATTTCATGTGGACCCGGAATATCTAAGTTGTGTCGTGTAAATACGGGTTTCAAGAACCTACTCTTCAAGAAGGGGCCAAAAAAAATTAAAAAAACAAGTTTGTCACAATTTTTTACCATTTCTATAGAACGAATACAATACTTGGATCATACTATCTTTGAGCCGACTTTGGATGAATGGTACTTCCTAATAACAGGATCTAGAGTAAAGTCGGGATCCAAGAACCCGCCTTCCCCTATATACCAGGGCGGGTTTCAAGAACCCGACCTCTCTCAACAACGATTTTTTATCGCATTTTTCATTTTTCCCCGTAATCCAATATTCTTAACATTTAGATGAACCCAAATTAATATGTAAATTGATATTAAAATAAGTAAAAATTTGGCAACGAATAATAACACATGAATCTAACATTTTTGACATCCAAATTAAAAGTATACACTTAACGCTTTCCCTTTCCCTTCACCGTTCCCAAACCGAGAAGGCTTGACATAAGCCTATACCTCTTAGGCCCCCATGTTATGTGTATGTAGCACTGGTGCCTGCTCTTCTGTTTGTTTTTACGCTTACTTTTCTGCTTCGTCTTCAGTTTCGTCTTGGACATGCTGTTATTATTGCGCAAATCCTGTATGTGGGACATGTTCCGGATATGTGCCGCCTCCCAACAACTGTATGTAAAACGCAAAATCCGTTTCCCAACTGGACGGTTGTTGTGAAGAACTTGTCCTAGTTTTCTGCTGTTGATGTTGCACAAAACCTGTCCCTAAGGCTGCATAAAACCTGTCCTCCAAGACCGCTGCTGTTGCGCAAAACCCGTCCTCCAAGACTGCTGTTGTTGTGCAAAACTTGTCTTGCTCCGAATGTTGCGTTTTTTCATTATCTACCAACGGTTGTCGATACCACTGACTATGTCAGGGTTGCTGCTGACCATCTGGTGCTCCGAACCACCGATGCCGCGGCTCTGGATCTGGCTGATGCCGTCAAAGAAGTTCTCTTTACTACATTCTCTGTGCTCACTCTGCTCTTCTAGCCTCAGTCCAGCTTATGCTGCGGCTCTAGTTCCGGCTCATAGTTCGGCTCTAGCGATGGCGACTACTATAGAAGCATATGATATGAACTGAATATACCACCAATATATGAGTCTACGGTAGAAAATAAAGTCTGACTATCTGAACCAGCATCAGTCGGATATGGATCTAGTATCAATGATTGTATATGATGCAACACACGAGCATGTCATTACATAAAATAATATATAATTATAGACTCGTACCGCTGGATGTTAAAAAATTAATTTAATTTAAAAAAATTTAACTTACTATTTCTCGTTCCGCGTGGCTTCTAGGCTCGTACTGCTAAACGTTCAGAAAGTCGGTAGGAGAAGAAAGATATCTTATAGTAACACGCTTATACTATTGTAAGTATATTTATGTAGCGCTGGTGGATATATGGTCATCTATTTGCTGTAAGGCAATATTACGAAGTCTATCTTTCCATTTCAGTAAATATTGATGATGATACTCTCTCCAATCACGCTCCGCCTTTCCTTCTCACATATCTCTTTCTATTGTTATAGGCGCATGCAGCAGATCAGGAATATATTGCAATCTACCAAACTATCGCAACATCCGGTCCATTAAGCGCATGGCCGCGATATTAATGCACAATAGTAGGCATCGAGTCCGCCAAACCAGCTCTCATTCGATACAGATGACGAGTAATCCTGCAGACGATCTACTGTATAAGGTGTCTATGTAAACTGCGTAAATAACATAGCACAAAAATTATAAATAATGTTAATTAAAAATTTCAAACAAATTTAATACCTAATTAATGGTTACCTGAGTTGCCTCCATTCGATACAACTCATCTCTATAATACTTAAGCACTCGACAAGGAACCTTATATGATTTCTTACCACTCCACCAACAACCGAAAGGCTTTTCAGGATAATCCTCGTCAGAAATACGAATATGATCCAGTCTTCCAATATACATATGCTTTAATGACCAAATCTATATATAAAGTGTCATAATATCATAAAGAACCAATATTATAATTTTTTGAATATTTAGATCAAAATTATTATGTACCTGAAGTAATGTAATTCGACCACAAATTTTATTCTTCGTAGGAGTATATGCCTTATCTAGTTTCTTGTAAAAATATACCAGAACTCCTGCTCTCTAAGTATACTGGCCACACACATCGAAATCCTTAAGAAACCCAAGGTTAAAGAATGGACATGCGTTGCCGACTGGTCCGGTATCAACCAAGAACTGATCATGTATAGAATATAGACATGTGCATGTATATCCAAGACATCATCAGTAACTTCATCAGGGATATTAGCAAATGTAATTTTGAGCCAGCTTAAACTGATTTTATACCCCTTAATAGACCCTCTTGGTATCTGAATTTTACACCTAATCATTTATTAATATCACTGTAATATACTTCAACTTTTAATTTAAAGAAACTACGAATTATACATGTCCGAGAGCAGACTCAAAATACATATCCCGATATGGATGCTCAGTTTCCGAACCCACAATTGTACCTCCAACCAATCCAACTCCATTCACCCGTAAACCAAGCAAAAGGGCAACATTCTGGAGTGTGATAGTGGCCTCACCCCATGTAAGATAAACTATGTGTGTTTATCTTCTCCAACGCTCAACAAGAGAAGTAACGAGCCTGTAGTCGAATTGGATATAACGCAGTAATGAAACTTCATAAAAACTGGCTCTTCGAATCCGCTCGATGATATGATAATTGGTAACTTGCCATTAGTCAGAACTATGACTGGCAACTGTAAGATTATCTCCACTCTGTAAGATTTATTCATATTATTTTCAACTATTTGAATTAAAATATATGGGGTAATATTTGAAACAAATTTAATAAGTTTCGAATCTTTCCTTTCCGTGTAATATACTGAAAGATCTATACTCGTTTTTATTTACGAGGAGTAATGGTTGATTCTCCATTGTATATTTTTTTCAAACTCAAAAAATTGAAAGATTAGGAAAGACAGAGAGTATATAATGAAGTTCGGAGAGAAAAGAGATAAGGGAGAGAAGAGGGAAGAAGGAGGTTTTTAAAATGGAAAAAGTAAGTTTAGGGATATTAATTGAGCGCAGGGTTCCAAGAATCCGCCCTTATCTTTTTAAAGGAGATGAAATCTCCCTTAAAAACAAGAAGGACCCTTTTTAAAGAGGATTTGTCACCCCCAACCTTCCCAAAATCTCCTTTAAAAAAAGGAGATGGACCTTAAAAGAGGAGTGCGGTTCTAAGACCCCGTCCTCTATTTTAAAAAGGAGAGAGCGGGTTCTTGGAACACGCCCTCCTCCCCAAAAAACTGTTAAAAAACTAATTTCAATTTTTAATGGACTTCCTATTAAACCCACCGTGGCCGGTTCCAAGTCCGGATGAGAAAGGGTGAGGGTTGTGGTAGGCTTGTGACAGCCAACGGAAAACTTTGTCACATTCTATGACATGAACCATTACAAGAATATCGTTGGGGCGTCCCCTACTCAGCGAAGCGCTACATCGGATCCCGGGTGTAGTGTTAAATATGCAAGGGCTTGGTCGTCGTCCAGATACGGCGCGCTACATCGGACCCCGGGTGTAGTGACAAATAAGCAAGGGTCGTCGTCTAGAGACGGCGCGCTACATCGGACCCCGGGTATAGTGACAAATAAGCAAGGGTCGTCGTCTACAGACGGCGCGCTACATCGGACCCCGGGTGTAGTGACAAATAAGCAAGGGTCGTCGTCCAGAGACGGCGCGCTACATCGGACCCCGGGTGTAGTGACAAATAAGCAAGGGTTTCATAGGATCCGTCTAGCTTCCTGGAACATAGGTTCCCTTACGGGTAGACTAATAGAATTAGTGGAGGTGATGATTAGGAGGAGAGTTGGTATTATGTGTTTGCAAGAAACTAAGTGGGTAGGTGAAAAGAGTAGAGTCATAGAGCCTTGGGGTTATAAGCTTTGGTATACGGGTAGAGATAAAAATCGTAATGGGGTAGGTATAATCATAGATAGACGGTTGCTTGAGGATGTAGTTGAGATTAGGAGAAAAGATGATAGAATTTTACTGGTTAAGTTTATTCTAGGTGGAGAGATCTTTAATGTTATTAGTGCTTATGCACCACAGATAGGTCTTGATGACGCTAGTAAGCGTCTATTCTGGGAGGATTTAGACGAGGTGGTGCAAAGTATACCTAGTGGAGAGAAGTTATTTATTGGTGGTGATCTTAATGGACATGTAGGTACTAGTCGTAGTGGGTTTGATACTATCCATGGAGGTTTTGGTTTCGGACAAAGGAATGAAGTAGGTGACTCGATTCTAGATTTCGCTTTATCTTATGACTTGATCTTAGCAAACACCTGGTTTAGGAAAAGAGAGTCCCACCTTATCACTTTTAGGAGCGGATCAAATGCTAGTCAAATAGACTTTTTTCTGACGAGAAGAATAGATAGAGGTTGTTGTATCGACTGTAAGGTAAGTGCCAGGTGAGAGTGTAACTACCCAACATAGACTTTTAGTTCTAGATTTTCGATTTAGAAGAGAACCTAGGAAGATTAGACGTAAGGTAGAGCCTAAAATTAAATGGTGGCGATTGAAAGAAGGTAATCAAAAGGCTTTTATAGATCGTGTAGTACAAGAAGCGGATTGGCAGTCGGAAGATGATCCAGACAAAACATGGAACAAAATGGCTAGTTGTATCAAGAAATTAGCTAGAGATCTATTTGGTGAGTCGAGAGGTGGTGCTCCACCATCTAAGGACATATCATGGTGGAATGAAGATGTAAAGGCTGCTATTAAAATTAAAAGGGATTCTTATAAAGATTTGAAGAAAAGTAGAGATGTGGAGAGATTTGAGAAGTACAAAATGGCTAAAAAGGAAGTTAAGAAAGCTGTTCGGGAAGCTAAATCTAAGGTCTACAAGGAGGTGTACGAGAAATTAGACACTAAAGAGGCTGCAAATGATATATACCGGATTGCTCGAATGCGGGAAAGGAAGACTAGAGACTTATGTGCGGTGAAGTGTGTCAAAAATGAAAATCAGAAGGTTTTAGTTCGAGATGAGGATATTAAGGAAAGATGGAGAGATTATTTTGACAAATTGTTCAATGAGAGCTTTACTAAGAATTTGGATGGACTTGTCATTCAATCTCAAGATATAAATCGTGATTTCATGCGTAAAATAAGACTTACTGAGGTTAAAGAAGCTTTGAACAGGATGGGTTTAAGAAAAGCGGTTGGTCCTGACGGGATTCCTATCGAGATTTGGAGATGCTTAGGCGAAATAGGCGTTAAATGGCTGACAGATCTGTTTAATAAGATTTGGCAGACAAAAAAGATGCCAAATGAATGGAGGAAAAGTATCCTTGTACCTATCTACAAGAATAAGGGTGACATTCAAAGTTTCTCAAACTACCGTGGAATAAAACTAATGTGTCACACCATGAAACTTTGGGAGAGGGTGATTGAACACAGGCTAAGGAAGGATATTAAGATAACAGAGAACCAATTTGGGTTCATGCCTGGACGATCGACGACAGAGGCGATTCATTTGCTTCGTCAACTTGTCGAGCGCTTTCGAGAGAGGAGAAGAGATTTGTATATGATATTTATTGATTTAGAAAAAGCGTACGACAAGGTACCTAGAGAGGTATTATGGGGGACAATGATGAAAAAGGGGGTCCCCATCAAGTATATTGACATAATCAAGGATATGTACGACGGAGTAGTGGCAAATGTCAGAACTTGCGGTGGCTTAACAAGTGATTTTCCGATTACTATTGGTTTACATCAAGGATCTGCATTAAGTCCTTTCCTGTTTACCATCGTGATGGATGAGCTTAATAGAACTATCCAAGATGAAGTCCCTTGGTGCATGCTATTCGCTGATGATATTGTTCTAGTAAATGAGACGAAAGCAGGGGTTAATGCCAAATTGGAATTATGGAGACAAACATTGGAATCTCGGGGATTCAGATTGAGCAGGTCCAAGACAGCATATATGCACTGCAAATTTAGTAGCCAGAGAAATCAAAACCATATTGGTATAACATTGGAAGGGCAAGAGATATCACCGAGCGACCAGTTTAGATATCTAGGTTCCATCATCCAAAGGAATGGGGAGATCGATAGTGATGTTAATCAAAGGATCCAAGCTGGTTGGTTGAAATGGAGGAGTGCAACAGGGATTTTGTGTGATCGTAACTTTCCGTTAAAATTGAAAGGGAAGTTTTATCGGAGCGCTATTCGGTCTGCCTTATTATATGGTACAGAATGCTGGGCTCCTAAGAAGCATCATACACAGAAGATGCACGTAGCGGAGATGCGCATGCTTCGTTGGATGTGCGGTAACACTAGAAAAGACAAGGTACGAAATGAGGATATCCGTGCAAAAGTTGGTGTAGCACCCGTGGAGGAGAAGATGCGGGAAAACCGGCTTAGATGGTTTGGTCATGTGCGACGCAGACCTATGGAAGCACCGGTTCGACGAATAGATACTCTCGATATGGGTAATGGCAAAAGGGCAAAAGGGAGACCGAAGAAAACATGGATGGAGGTGATACGAAATGATATGGTTGCCAAAGGACTCAATGAAAGTATATTGTTCGATAGAAGTGAGTGGAGACAGAGGATTCATGTGTTGGACCCGGCGTGATTCTCATGTTGGTTCATGTAGCCTACCCCTTATGCTTGGGATAAAAGGCTCAGTTGTTGTTGTAATGGACTGCCTATTAATTGGCTACACTTTGCCTCGTTTAAATAATTTCACTATCCCTCTTTTTTCTCCATTGATCAATTTTTGGACACGGGTTCCAAGAATCCGCCCTCGCCTTTTTGAAGAAGATGGAATCTCCTTTAAAAGAAGATGACCCCTTTTTAAAGGGGATTAGTCAATACCTGACAGAAGAGAGAATCTTCTTTAAAAAGAGATGGCTTTTAAAAGGAAAGAGCGGGTTCCAAAACTCGCCCTCTTATTTAAAAAGGAGAGGGTGGGTTCTTGGAACACACCTTCCTTCTAAACAAAGATTGATGGGCTGCGCAATAATTGGCTACGTCATGACTCGTGACCCCTTTTAATTAACCCAAGACGAGCCCGTAGCCCCTTTCTCTCAAAACAAGGCAATCCTGTGTCCCCTTTCTGTCCAATTTTTTCTCTAAACCTAAAGCAATCCCGTGACTCTTTATCTCAGAACAAGACTCGTGAACACTTTTTCTGAAATCAAGCGTGACCCCCTTTTTAACCAAATATGACCAAATACCTACAAAAATCCGCCCTCCTCCCATTTGCTCCCCATTGTGCTCCAATTTGTATCCGCACCTCCTAAAAAACCTAAATCTCTCATCTGTACCCTTTCAAAGAAACTCGATCTCTCTATCCCTATAGATGTATCTATCAAAGTTCCCGATTAACAAACGTATATAAATTTTATTTACCGTTTATTTAATTTTCAGTGAATATAATCATTACTTCGGTTGTTAACGTTTTATATTTATTGTAGAGTTGATATTGTTTGATGTAGATAATGTCAAGTTCAAATTTATTTGTTCTATGTAAATACGATGGTCAGATTGTGACAAGTGCACAAGGTCCCGAATATATGGGCGGGTGTGCAAGATGTTGGGTTACGCAAGCGTCCCGGCCATCAATCCGTGGCCAAATGGGAACAAAAAATTATAAACCGACACTAACACAACCCTATAACCCGGATCGACCCATAAGCCCTAGATAACAAAACATGCATAAGGTTAGAGTGATTATACCGAATTGATCCGTGTCCTTCGGTTTTCAACCACCTTCCCTAGCTCCTAAAGGCCTCCATGATCAAGCTTGATCTCCGGTCTCCCTCCATCGAAAATGATCCATCCGAGGATTTATGAAACGAGCTCCTACTTCATAACCGAAGTAACTAGCGTATCTAGTTTGCCAAACAAGATAGCCAAGATGATGTAGAGTCAAATGAAAGATTAATTTGTCTCTAAACACCCTAGGTTTCTCAACACATGAGAGGCTTAGGGTGGAGGAGGAAGAAGAAGCCATGAGAGATGAGAGTGTGAAGCTAAGAAAAATCAAGTGAGAAAAATGGCTAAGTGTTGTGAGCTATTTGTTGTGTGAGCATATATCAAGCATGCTAGCAACTCAAGAAAACAACTCAAGAATAAATATCTCCATGTCTCATAACAAACATCTCACACCACAAACAAAAACCTAATCATGCCACCATGAATCACTACATGACTCATCACCATGAGTCACCAAGTGAGCATGCTAGATTTAATGCCAAAACAAAAACTCACCCTCTCCACCTCATTAAACATTTAACCCTAAATGTTTAATACAAAAAGAAGTGGCAACTTCTAGAAGCAATCTTGTAAAGAATTACAAGAATACCCCTCATCCGTATATATATAGCCGCATCCGTATTCCGACAGAATACGAATACAATGAGACGAAAATAATCCAACAATATAATACTCGGATCCGGCTTAAACCAAAGCCCACTAGTATTATCCGTCCGGATCATGATCCATGCACAAGTGCACGTATATGATCGAACCCTGTCGTAAAACCATACGGCCTCTACATCGTTTCGTCCGAAGCAGGGAAACCCTCTGTGTGGGACTCTAAAGACTCGTCAATACGCTGGCAGTGAGTTTAACCATAAGCACATCAGCGGCATTAGCTGTCGTAACGGCTACCCAGGTAGTAAGCAAAAGGGGGGCCGACGAGCAAACTCATCTTGAAACCCCTACTGAGCCTGACAGTAACAATATCCGTACAGTCCGGTCCGTTCGTCTATGAGTATCGCATATCGAGTTTAGGGGGTGGATAAAGTCAGACCCCTAATAACGCGGCATTTAGTGTTAGTATGAAGCTCATCACCCACCGAGAAACTACTGATCCGAATCAGTAATTCTCGACCACCTTGGCCAAGGATTTCTGGTGCTGGCCACATGTGCACACCGCGACATCAACCCCTAATACCGGGAGAGACGAATCCCCTGACGATCCGCTCACTGCCTCCATGTGGCTCGGGACTGTACCGAACTAAAACCTGTTTACATGACTCTTTTGAGCCATGGTAGAGTAGTAATCAAAGTATAATATGAACTCACACGAGACAAATGACGATCTCAGGTCGATAAACTAATCTGTACATATGTCACCAGGGAACTGCTATCTGACAATAGGTATAATACCAACTAGCATGTTCCCAGCGAGTCTGTCCGGTGTACTCATAACCCAATGAGCACATGTATACATCTTAGGTGAACAAACTGACACCAATGGCTTGTGAGACCGGCCACCACCTCTCGTCGGGGTCTTGTGTAAGTGCACGGCAGCGCCCCGGCCGTCAATCCGAGGCCAAAATGCGGAAACGAAACTTTTACAAAACTTGTAAACCGACGCTACCGCGTACTAAAAATCCCGGATCGGGCCATTAACCTAATCCTAGCAAACTAGAAGATGGGTAGAAAGCTATACAGATCGATCCGTGTCCTTCGGTCTTCGGCCTCCGTCCCGATCTCCTTGCGGAATCTCCGGTCTTCACCTCCTCGTCGGAAAGGGCACCACATCGCCGGGTTCTTTTACGGGCTCCCACCTTTGGACCGAGGCAACTCGGGCACGAAGTTGGCGTGTTGACGTGTCCAAGAATACTGTAGGCTAGTGTGGAATCACTTGTCTCAAGCGGGTAATGAAGTTGCCTTTGAAGAAAGGAAGAAGAAAATGAGCTTTTGAGATGGCTATGGATTTTTGTGGCAAAGCATAATATGAGATGAACAAACTTTCCCCACACCCAAAAATGAAAATCCCCTTCCCTCTTTGAAGTGGCCGGCCTAAGAAAAAGAGAGAGAGCGAGCATGAAGGGAGGTAAGTGTAGTAAAAGCAAAGGGGTGATCATAAACAAAAGCAAACCTCACTTCAAAACATCGCGCTCACATCCTCATCAAATCCCATCTCAATTAATGCAAACCATTATGAAAGAAAAACGCAAAGTTGCTTGTATTATCATAAAGCCACATATCACTAATAACCCCTCCACAATTGCTAATTTGCATATTTGCAAATTAGCCCCTCCCATTACAAAAATCCGGCCTTGAAGGAACAAAGGAAAACTGGCCGAAACGGAATGCAAACTGGCAACTTCAGAAAACTGATCCCGTAATAAATTACAGGAAAACCCCGCGACTGTATATACATACCCGCATTTGTATTTCGACCGAATACAAATGCAATGAGACAAAATCTACACTGTACAATACTAGGATCCGGCTTAAACCAAAGCCCGCTAGTATTATCCGTCCGATCATGATCCGTGCAATACCGCACGTATATGATCGAACCCTGCCATATCTCCATACGGCCTCTACAACGTTTCGCCCGAAACTTGAGAAACTGTCTGTGGGGGACTCTAAAGACTCGTCAATATTTTGGCTGTGGATTTAACCACCAGCACGTCAGAGATATTAGCCATACGTGACGGGCTACCAGCTATTGATCAAAAGGGACGTCTGTGAGCGAACTCGTCCTGACACCCTACTGAGCCTGTCAGTGACAATATCCGTACAGTCCGGTCCGTTCGTCTATGAGCATCGCATGGCGGGCCTAGGGGGTTGGTAAAAGTCAGACCCCCAATAGCGGTATAAGTCGTGTCGGAGTGTAGCCCAGAACACCCTGAGATATTACTGGAATACTTATCAGTAAATCTCCTGCCTTAGCCAAGGACTTTGTGTAATGGCTCTCCTAGACACAGCGCGACCTCACCCCCAATACCGGGAGAGACGAACCCCTGCAGATCCGCTCACTGCCTCCATGTGGCTTGGAACTGTACCCAACTAAAACCTGTTTGCACGATTCCTTTGAGCGTGGTAGGATAGTAATCAAAGTACAGTGGGAACTCACACGAGACAAATGACGATCTCAGGTCGATGAACTAACCTGTACACATGTCACCAGGGAACTGCTATCTGACGTCAGGTATAAGACCAACTAGCAGGTTCCCGGCGTGCCCTGTCCGGTGTACTCATAATCCAATGAGCACCTGTATACATCTTAGGTGAACCAACTGACACCAGTGGCTTGTGAGACCGGCCACCGCCCCTCGTCGGGGTCTCGATTGTATACACTAGTCTACTCTGGAGTATCGATGCCATGTATCGAAACTCCCACGACTAGAGACCTTTTAAGAATGTGCTTATAGACCCCAGCTCCCACGTATATGATCGGCATCATACTGCTGGCAGTCAATCAAGAATCCTAGGGGCTCTATCAACGTGCAATAGTGATCGATAATGTCACCTAAAACAGTACATGATAATAAAGGTAAACCAGATAGCGTACTATCATCTTGAGTAAGACTGTCCTACCGGCATAGGTCCTCCCTCAATCATTGCAATCACGTGCCTGTGATCCAATAATTGACTCTGAGGGCACTATATCCAACAATCTCCCACTTGCACTCAAGGCTAATTATTGCGATGTCGCATACTCATAGCCCGTGTGATACCGAACATCCAACTCCTCTACTAATCAGTCTCACAAAACCTGTTTGCGAAACTAATGCGTTCGAGGAATAGCCTCAGTGAGTGGGTCCGCTCAGATGTTTCTTTCTATGTCTCTCTTTATCTTAAGTTCGCGGAGAAAGCCATCTCCCGAAATGAGCAATACATGTCTTAGAATATGTCTGGATATCTGATGGGACCTAGTTCATAAATGAACTCCAAATCCAAACTTCTTAGACTGTATCGTCAACTGAACTTAATCAGTATCCTGCGCCATGCCTCTCTCAGTATCTGCCTGGACCACCTGTCCAAAATACCGCCCCTGGTCAGAGGAAAATTATAACTCTGACAGCCACTCTGTCATCCAGGTCACCTTGGAAGCCTGGAATGATAACTGTCTCCCGAATGAGGCTGACGTTATCATATCCCTAGAACATCAACTTATCGTAGTATAGGAATTTCACTTCCTACTCTGTGTATGTCATCCTAATACCAGGACATCACACCCTACTACCTTCTTAACAGATCAATCCCTTATTCTGATGAAGTCAAACCTATGACTGTCACATCAGAAATAGATGATCTATCTCCGCTATATCTGCTTTAGTCTATGAATAGACATAAGCCACTTGTCCACTATGCTTCCGCTGCTCCCACTGACTACGACAACCCTCTGGCAGAGTCATATACACGTATAATTCTAAAGCCAGTTTAGAACGACGCTATACTCATCCTCCTGCTGGGTCTCACAGTCTGGAACAACAGTAGTGGAAAGTCTGGGTAAACAAGAACCTCCATGTCACCGTCCTTGAGGCTACCGGAGTACCTCTCGGGTGCCTGAGGTTACCCATCTTATCTGCGGAGTGGCCAATGGAATGTCAAATCAGATTGAATTTTTAGGTTCTTATCAAATTTTCAGTAATCGTTTGCGGTTCTGGAATCACTTCCAGTTCTACCATACTCCCACTACTGTTTTCTGAAAAAATCAATTTTTATTAAAACTGTGGCGAGTCAAGAACAATATCACTATTGATCTTCCAGATGGTAGAAAGTCAACCCTCGTCATAGCCTGGGTCAACCCACAAAAAACCACTACAGAAACGTGCCTTGAGTCATCCAGAGTCTGGTTTTAAGCATAAGCTGGACAACTCCCCGTATCTTAACAATGTCAAGATATGAACTGTTCTATATCCAATACTGAAACAGAGGCACTGATTTAATTGGAACCAGATTAAAATCATGCAGCTGTCTCCAGTGCATGTCAACTAAATGGAAAGAGGCCGATCAACATTACTCAACTTAGGAGTACTTCCAATTATGAGTAACCTGAAAGAGAAGCAAGTTCTCTTAATCATTACTATCAACTGAATACCATTCACAAGTATCTACATCTTCGATCATCTTGAAGAATCCTGATACTTGCAATATCTGGTTCTCTACTTTATTCTTATACCTATAACTCCTCAAAACTTAGACCTTGCATTTCTATGAAACACATGTCTAAGAACTAGAGAAGTCATAAGTAAACAGAATATAGTACGAGGACCAACCCCTCTGTCCTAATGGACACTAGACAATATACAATACTCTGTATAAGTCCCTTGAGTCTAATAACTCATTCCCTGTGTGTCGTAGGTTGAAAACTGTACTTATGGTTAAGAAGAATTACACCGCTGTTTAATGCTCCTTACCTAACCATCCACTGATATAGGTAAATGTCATAGACATAATTTCAAAAAGGTATATCTCACTCTATAAAAATTGGCGTACAGATATATCAATTTGAAATTGGTGCACAACGACGGATATTCAAAACCAAATATTTGCCGTCCGGCAAACAACCCAGGCGATTTCCTCAAATATCACCAATTACAACGAATTCCGATATAATGAGGATGATCACCTAATTCCCAATAACTTACTCCCACTCATCATCTGTAAAACCATACAGATGTGAGAATCATACCTGGTAAATACATACCTTGGAGTAAGGACTAATTAGGAAATCAGTTTTCTTTTAACAATACACAGTGAAACTGAAACATTGAAATGTTTCGTTGGGGTATCCGGGTATTCCTAGTAATGCATCTTCCATTATCCAGATTCACAACTGTAACCGTATACTTCTTTGCCATCTCTCCAGATCCCTTTATATGTCTTTAGTCGTTACCTTCTGTACACCCCTTTAGGCCAAATGGTTTTCTTCCTTCCCTACCGTTCGGCACCAGCCTATGGTTTGGAAGAAGACTATCCAATAAGCATAATGGGTGTGCTGTCCTAATCCTAGGAGCACTCGCAATACGAGAGAAGGTGAAGATAAAAGACAACTAAATAAAACCTTATTCCTATTTCTCCTGAACCAGAATCTATCCCCGAACTGGAACAAGTTCCTTTCGAGTTCGTATATAACCATACGATGGAATATCCAATAAACTGTGGATCTTCGTAGTGATACGGAGTGTTCTGGAGAAATACAAAGGTGATGCAGGATTGGCGAAGAAATACTTGGTTTGGTCGTGAATAGCAGTCGCAGTTTACTTTGCCCTCCTTCTAATCCCTTTATTTGTCTTGACTTAATACCTTCTGTACACCGTTTAGGCTAATTGGTTTTCTTCATTCCCTACCGGTCGACACCTGCCTATGGTTTGGAAGAAGACTATCCAATTTGCGTAATAGGTGTACTGTCCTAATCCAAGGAGCACTTGCAAGCTGAGAGAAGGTAAAAGGAAAAGACAACTGAATAGTCATATTCGTTTTCTCCAGAACCGGAAACCATCCTCGAATAAATTCCTTCGAGTTCGTATATAACCATACGATGGTTTTATCCAATGGAAGTGGATGTTCGTAGTAATACGGGGTGTCCTGGAGAAAAGGGTAAAAGTAGGAGTGGCAATGCGGTATGCAACTCTGACAATCCAAAATCCAGTGTTTAAGAAGGTTCGGTTAACTTGGTCACTGAGTCATAGTCTAGGGTCGGGTCATGGTCGCTGCCAAAGAAAGAGAGAAAAGAAACACTCAGCGTGCACTCTAACCTAGATCAGAATGGTTATCACTTTATCTAATCAGGAAACCTCCCACTGTACCGTCAAATTCTCCTCCAAACCTGAAAGAAGAATTAGTCGGGATCACCCGAGGAGTAAACCAACTCATCAGTGGGAATCGGGATCCAACTATCATCGCATGATAACGTGACGGAATCCACTCACGTTATCATACTCCAGAAGGTATGCGCATATCTGGCAAGTTTCAGTTTCTTTAGAAACTCCCGATGTGATTTTTGCCCCATGCTCTTATGACCTTGACGTAGGCCAACATATCATAAGTCACATGTCAAGTTCTACCCGTCATTGTCCAGGTTAATTTGAACCCACCCGTACATACTCTTGACGTAGGCCAAAATAGTAGTACGACTGTCCCAAACTAACGCATCTATCTATGCAATAGATAAATATCCGGCAGCTACCAATCACTATGCCTTGGCGTAGGTCAAAATACATAGCTTGAATACTACCGAACATTTAACTGAAATGACGGAGGGCTACGAATGGTTTTTGGCGAAAAACCTTTAACGTAATGAACTTGATATCGTTGAAGGAACCGGATAGCTTTTAAAAATATAGTGGCGAAAACCTTTGCTAAAGAGGTCACTCCCGGTGAAGGGATCTCGGCTCTTTCCCCGTAGAATGAGGTGCATGATATTCCAACTGAATATCACGATGCAAAGCAAAAGTAATCGACTATAGTGAAGTTATTGTCCTAACGCAAACTTCTGTCCAAGGGGTCACTCCCGGTGAAGGGATCTCGGCCCTTGCCTTGTCGACTGAGGTGCTGGATATTCATAACCGAATACCACTGTGCAAAACAAAAGAGAACGCCCTTGCAATAACAGCTTTTTGAAAAATGTTCCAACAACATCAGAATATGTTTGTTTAGCTTGCATTGATCCGAATCAACGCAGTCCCATCAATTGATCACACCACAAAAGAACGAAAATAATGATGTACGTATATGCCATCCGCATTCGCCACTGGGTCCCGTCATCACCCGTTAGGTTACTTAACTAACGACAGAGCGGGGACTGGACTAGCGCGGATGCAAAACATATACAACATCTACTAGTATATATATCAATATATAATATTCGCTCAAGGCGTGATAAAATGCAATATCACAGAAATGTAAAAAGTATCACAGAACAATACGGATATCTGGGATCCCCGAGTTTCATAGAGCCGCTACTGAAACCCGACGTTCCCCTGGTCGTGTGGATAGTCTGTGCAATGAAATCCTAGACCCCTACGGGCGCGGTAAGTTACCCGCAAAAACCTGAAGCGAGGCAGCCCCCTTCAGCAACGTGAACGGACCACCCAGCACTTCACGGAATCCGGTAACTTGGGCACCCCTCCTTGGGTCAACCTGTACCCCCTACGAGTGCGGCGAATAGCCCGCCAATTCCAGAGTAAAGCACCCTCCGTCTCAACGCCATGAGATGCGGGCCCGTTGCCCTCTAAAACCCGGCTATCCGTGCACCCCTCCACGGGGTAATCCTAGTACAGAAAGTAAAATATACAACGGGTACATCGACCTCAGCCCGGTCGTGCCCCAAAAGAATAATATACAAACAAGCAGTGACAACAGTCCACATGTCGGACGCTCGCCTCGCAATATCAAATGTACATAAAAAACCAAACGTACTAACATTGCATCCAGGCTATCCCCACGACAAATCAGCAACATCACAGCACAACACAGAACATCAACGTGAATGTCACGTTCGTAAATCCGTCTAAAAGGACTATAGCAGTTAGACATGATTTACCGATCAAGTGACATTCACGGTCTCAGATATAATGTAAATACTGTGAACTAACATGTTTAAAATTTTCGATCGACTGAATTTACCGGAGTGGGCCCCAAGCACAACTGTAGCACTCAAAATAAATCTGGGCCCAAACAGAATATTCCAAAAACCCCAATTTTAACTCAGAAACCCACTTTAAAAATTTGGTGCATTAAATAGTCAAAATGGCGGCGGAACCGCGGCCCAAGCATGGGTTTGGCCGCGGTTCCCCGGTTTAACAGTAATACCTTGCGACCAAATTTTTACAGAACTCCTAAAAAACCATGCTCGTATTTTTACAATATACCAAATATTTTTTTAGAGCACGGGAAAAATTCGACAGAAACTGATGTAAGAAACGCGGTTTTTGGAATTTTCGTTCGATCGAATTTGTAAACACGTTAGAGCAAGCTAGACTAGCTTAATGGCGTGGCTCTGATACCAGTGTAAGTGCACGGCAGCGCCCCGGCCATCAATCCGAGGCCAAAATGCGGAAACGAAACTTTTACAAAACTTGTAAACCGACGCTACCGCGCACTAAAAAACCCGGATCGGGCCATTAACCTAATCCTAGCAAACTAGAAGATGGGTAGAAAGCTATACCGATCGATCTGTGTCCTTCGGTCTTCGGCCTCCGTTCCGATCTCCTTGCGGAATCTCCGGTCTTCACCTCCTCGTCGGAAAGGGCACCACATCGCCGGGTTCTTTTACGGGCTCCCACCTCTGGACCAAGGCAACTCGGGCACGAAGTTGGCGAGTCGACGTGTCCAAGAATACTGTAGGCTAGTGTAGAATCACTTGTCTCAAGCGGGTAATGAAGTTGCCTTTGAAGGAGGGAAGAAGAAAATGAGCTTTTGAGATAGCTATGGATTTTTGTGGCAAAGCATAATATGAGATGAACAAACTTTCCCCACACCCAAAAATGAAAATCCCCTTCCCTTTTTGAAGTGGCCGGCCTAAGAAAAAGAGAGAGAGCATGAAGGGAGGTAAGTGTAGTAAAAGCAAAGGGGTGATCATAAACAAAAGCAAACCTCACTTCAAAATATCGCCCTTACATCCTCATCAAATCCCATCTCAATTAATGCAAACCATAATGAAAGAAAAAAGCAAAGATGCTTGTATTATCATAAAGCCACATATCACTAATAACCCCTCCACAATTGCTCATTTGCATATTTGCAAATTAGCCCCTCCCATCACAAAAATCCGGCCGTGAAGGAATAAAGGAAAACTGGCCGAAACGGAATGCAAACTGGCAACTTCAGAAAACTGATCCCGTAATAAATTACAGGAAAACCCCGCGACTGTATATACATACCCGCATTTGTATTTCGACGGAATACAAATGCAATGAGACAAAATCTACACTGTACAATATTAGGATCCGGCTTAAACCAAAACCCGCTAGTATTATCCGTCCGATCATGATCCGTGCAATACCGCACGTATATGATCGAACCCTGCCATATCTCCATACGACCTCTACAGCGTTTCGCCCGAAACTTGAGAAACTGTCTGTGGGGGATTCTAAAGACTCGTCAATACTTTGGCTGTGGATATAACTACCAGCACGTCAGAGGTATTAGTCATACGTGACGGGCTACCAGCTATTGACCAAAAGGGACGTCTGTGAGCGAACTCATCCTGACACCCTACTGAGCCTGTCAGTGACAATATCCGTACAGTCCGGTCCGTTCGTCTATGAGCATCGCATGGCGGGCCTAGGGGGTTGGTAAAAGTCAGACCCCCAATAGCGGTACAAGTCGTGTCGGAGTGTAGCCCAGAACACCATGAGATATTACTGGAATACTTACCAGTAAATCTCTTGCCTTGGCCAAGGACTTCGTATAATGGCTCTCCTAGACACAGCGCGACCTCACCCTCAATACCGGGAGAGACGAACCCCTGCAGATCCGCTCACTGCCTCCATGTGGCTCGGGACTGTACCCAACTAAAACCTGTTTGCACGATTCCTTTGAGCGTGGTAGGGTAGTAATCAAAGTAAAATGGGAACTCATACGAGACAAATGACGATCTCAGGTCGATGAACTAACCTGTACACATGTCACCAGGGAACTGCTATCTGACGTCAGGTATAAGACCAACTAGCAGGTTCCCGGCGAGTCATGTCCGGTGTACTCATAACCCAATGAGCACCTGTATACATCTTAGGTGAACCAACTGACACCAGTGGCTTGTGAGACCGGCCACCGCCCCTCGTCGGGGTCTCGACTGTATATACTAGTCTACTCTGGAGTATCGATGCCCTGTCTCGAAACTCCCACGAGTAGGGACCTTTTAAGGATGTGCTTATAGACCCCAGCTCCCACGTATATGATCGTACTCATACTGCTGGCAGTCAAGCAAGAATCCTAGGGGCTCTATCAACGTGCAATAGTGATCAGTAATGTCACCTAAAACAGTACACGATGATAAAGGTAAACCAGATAGCCTACTATCATCTTGAGTAAGACTGTCCTACCGGCATAGGTCCTCCCTCAATCATTGCAATCACGTGCCTGTGATCCAATAATTGACTCTGAGGGCACTATATCCAACATCTTGATCAGTATACATTAGTTTAATCTGGAGTATTGATGGCCAGTCTCGAAACTCCGACGACTAAGAACATTTAAGGATGTGCTTATACACTACCCAGCTCCCACGTATATGATCGCCATCATACTGCTGGCAGTTAAGCAAGAATCTTATGGGCTCTATCAACATGTAATAGTGATCTGTAATGCCACTTATGTTGTACATGATGATAAAGACAAACCAGATAGCATACTATTATCTCGAGTAAGCCTGTTCTACCGGTATAGGTCATCCCTCAATCATGATAATCACATGCCTATGACTATGATAATTGCCTTGAGGGCACTATAACCAACAATCTCCTACTTACATTTAAGGCTAATTATTGCGGTGTCGCATACTCACAGCCCGTGATACCCAACACCCAACTCCTCTACTAATCAGTCTCGCAAACCCCGTTTGCGAAACTATTGTGTTCGAGAAATAGCCTCAGTGAGTAGATCCGCTGCAATGTTTCTTTCTGTATCTCTCTATATCTCAACTTCGCGGAGAAAGCTATCTCCCGAAATAAGCAATACATGTCTTAGAATATGTCTGGATATCTGATGGGACCAGTTCACAAATGAACTCCAAATCCAGCAAACTTCTTAGACTGTATCGTCCACTGAATTTAATCAGTATCCTGTGCCATACCTTTCTCAGTATCCGCTTGGACCACCTGTTCAACATACTGTCCCTCAAAAGAGGGAAAACTAAAACTCTGACAGTCACTCTGTCATCCAGATCACCATGGAAGCCTGAAATGATAACCGTCTCCCGAAGGAGACTGCCATTATCATATCCCAAGAACATCCATTTATGTTCTTAACTGCTTCTTAATGTTTCTCCAGGATTGGATTAATATATATGCTTATTACAGCTAGTGCAAAAACATCTGGTGTGGTACTTGACATCACATGATTTGACTCAATTGCCTAAGCAAGTGATATGCCAATCATGCAAATCCGTTTCCCCTTTAGTCTGAAAGACATCTTTTAGAGGGTGACTCCATCACCTGTAGGTACAGCACCATGTCAGGAGTTAACCATTCTAAAACACCTTTAGAATAATGTCAAAGTACCCAGATTTGAACACTTCACAAATCTAGATCTAAAACTATAGATCTAGTAACCTGAAAATATGATATTATATCCATATCTTATGTGGAGAAACAACTTTGTGACAACCACAGTATAACCGATCGTAGTATAGGAATTTCACGTTTTATAAAGTGTATGTCATCCAAATACCAGGACATCACACCCTACTACCTTCTTACCAGATCCATCTCCTATTCTGATGAGGTCAAAACATATGACTGTCACATTAAAAATAGATGATCTAGCTCCGCTATATCTGCTTTACTCTATAAATAGACACAAGCTACTTGTCCACTATGCTTCCGCTGCTCTCACTGACTACAACCCTCTGGTAGTCATATACACGTGCATTTCTAAAAATAGTTTAGAACGACGCTATATTCATCTTCCTGCCGGGTCTCATAATCTAAAACAGCAGCAATGGAAAATCTTGGTAAACAAGAACCTCCCTGTCACCTTCTCTGAGAAGACCGAAATACCTCTCGGGTGCCTGAGGTTACCCACCATATCTGCGGAGTAGCTAATGGAATGTCAAAACCAATTGAATTTTTAGGTTCTACTAAATTTTCAGTAATCGTTTGTGATTCTGGAATCACTTCCAGTTCTACCATACTCCAACTAATGTTTTCTGAAAAGAATTTATTTTACTAAAACTAGTGGCGAGTCAAGAACAATACCACTATTGATCTTCCAGATGGTAAAAAATTAACCCTCGTCATAGCCCGGGATAATCCACAAACAACCATTACTGAAACGTGCCTTGAGTTTATCCGGAGTCTGGTTTTAAGCATAAGCCGGACAACTCCATATATCTTAACATCGTTAAGATATGAACCATTCTATATACAATATAGAAATAGAGGCACTAATTTAATTGGAACCAAATTCAAATCATGCAGCTGTCTCCAGTGCATATCAACTAAATGGAAGGAGGCCAATCAGCGTTACTCAACTAGAAGTGCATCCAAATATGAGTAACCTGAAAGAGTAGCAAGTTCTCAAAACCATTACTATCAACGGAATACCAAACACAAGTATCTACATCTTCAATCACCTTGAAGAATCCTTATACTTGCAACAAATGGTTCTCCGCTTTATTCTTATACCTATAACTTCTCAAAACTTGGATCTTGTATTTCAACGAAATACTTGTCTAAAATTGAAGAAGTCACAAGTAAACAGAATATAGTACGAGCACCAACCCCTTTGTCCTAATGGACACTGGACAACATACAATACTTTGTATAAGTCCCCTGAGTTTAATAACTCATATCCTGTGCATTGTAGGTTGAAAACTGTACTATGGTTAAGAAGAATTACACCGCTGTTGACTGCTCCATACCCAATCACCAACTGATATAGGTAAATGTCATAGACATAATTTCAAAAAATTATATCCCACTTTATCAAATAAACATACAGATATATCAGTTTGAAATTTTTGCATAACTACGAATATTCAAAACCAAATATTTGCCGTCAGGTAAAAACCCAGGTGATTTCCTCAAATATCACCAATTACAACGAATTTCTATATAATGAAGATATAATCACATAATTCCCAATATCTTACTCCCACTCATTATCTGTAATACTATACAGATGTGAGAATCAAATCTGGTAAATACATACCCTGGAGTAAGGATCTAATTGGGAAATCGGTTTTCAATTAACATTGCATAGAGAAACTGAAACATGAAAATGTTTCGAAGGGTATCCGGATATTCCTAATAATGCATTTTCCACTATCCAGATTCATGACTGTAACCGTATATTTTCTTTCCATCTCTCCAATCTCTTTATTTGTCTTTACTTATTACCTTCTGTACACCACCCTTAAGCTAAATGGTTTTCTTCCTTTCCTACTTTTCGACACCAGCCTATGGTTTGGAAGAAAACTATTTAATAAGTGTAATAGGTGTACCCTCCTAATCCTAGGAGCCCTCGCAACTTGAGAGAAAGTAAAAATAAAAGACAACTCGAATAATCCTATTCGATTTCTCCTGAACCGGAATTCATCCTCGAACCGGAACAAGTTCCTTCGAGTTCGTATATAACTATACGATGGCTTATCCAATAAATGTGGATTTTCGTAGCGATATAGAATGTTCCGGAGAAATGCAAAGGTGAAGTAGGAGTGGCGATGATATACGCGGCTTCGTCGTGAATGATAGCAGTCACAATTTACTTTGCTTTCTTTCTAATCCCTTTATTTGTCTTTATTTATTAGCTTCTGTATATCACACTTAGGCTAATTGGTTTTCTTCCTTCCCTACCCTTCGGCACCAGCCTATGGTTTGGAAGAAGATTATCCAATAAGCGTAATAGGTGTACTCTCCTAATACCAGGAGCCCTCGCAACCTGAGAGAAGGTAAAGGAAAAAGACAACTAAATAGTCGTATTCAATTTCTCCAGAACCGGAAACCATTCTCGAATTTTAAACAAGTTTTTTTGAGTTCGTATGTAACTATACGACGGTCTATCCAATAAAAGGGGATCTTCATAGTAATACGGAGTGTTCCGGAGAAATGCAAAGGGTAATATAGAAGCGGCAATGATTTATGCGACTATAACAATCTAAAAACCAAAGTGTTTTAAGAAGGTTCGGTTAACTTGGTTCATGAGTTATAGTCTAGGGTCGGGTCAAGGTCGCTGCCAGAGAGAGAGAAAACAAACACTCAGCGTGTACTCTAACCTAAATTAGAATGGTTAATCATTTTATCTAATCAAGATGTCTTCCATTGTTTCCTCGAATTCTCCTCCAAATCTAAAAGAAGAATTAGTCGGGATAATCTAAAATCACCTAAGGAGTAAACCAACTCATCAGTGGGAATCGGGATCCAACTATCATCGCATCATAACTTGATGAAATCCACTCAAGTCACTACACTCCAGAAGGTATGCACATGCCTGGCAAGTTTCCTGTATGTTTGAAACTCCCGATGTGATTTTTACCCCAAGCGGCATATGATCTTGACACGGATCAACATATCATAAGTCACAAGTCAAGTTCAACCCGTCATTGTCCTAGATTAATTTAGACCCACCCGCACGTGCCTTTGACAGAGGTCAAAATTGAAGAGTTCCTAAGCACGACAACAAGGTTTCGGATGGCATCATTCATGCCATATTAAAATTTTGCCATGCTTAAACAACCCTAACCAAGACCTTTAACTAGAGATTCATATGGAAACATCAAGTAAACAACTTTACAACTAATTGATTAGGGATTACAACCTTTGTAGTCCGCTCCTTCACTTCACAAGCTCCAAGTAGTGTCCCTTCGCTGCGATCAACGAGCTCCCGAGCTCTTGAGAGGCTCCACAAGATGTATGATGCATCCTTGCTTGAAGTCTTCAAAATCTATGATGATCTACGTCGAGAAAATACGGACTCAAGCTCAATCTTCACTAATACAGAATTAGTGAAGCTAACACACTAATCTGTATGGCTAGTATAGAAGAGAATGATGAAGTAGGAATTTTGCTCACTTTAGAATTTAATTTCTCACTATTTATCTTCTTGATCTCAAAGTCAAGAGAGCTAAAATGAGATGAGGAAGAAGAAGATGAATAAATGAGATGAGGTTAGAAATGCAACCATGAGTTAGTATATGTGAAACCATAACCCATGTAGAGAGTTAACCATGGCTATATGTAATGGTTGGGTTAGAAAATATCTTAGGAAAAACAAAAAGGGTGGACTTTGTCAATGGTTATCAACAAGCTTCATGAAGCTTCTACCATGACTTATTTCCACAATTTTGAATTACTTAAGAATTTAAATCCAAACATTATATTTAGCATGGTATAATTCTCATATATTCTTGTTGCATGTATAACCTAGCATGTCACAATATTATATATCACATATATAATATTTATGTAACAAAAGAAAACAATACAATAAACATATATCACATATATGTTAAATGTATCATAAGCGAGAATAATAAATACTTAAGTGAGCATATAATACATATATATCATTTTATCGAATCAACACTTGATCCGATAACCCGGCTATATCACATATAACCAGCCGATATCACATATCGCGAGAATGGAATACGGTATCACATACGCGTATCAATCTCGATCCCGCACATATCACATATGTGCTCCTATTCCGTTTCGCCTGAGCCAGAAAACCTCTATGCAGGACTCTAAAGACTCGTCAATACGCCGGCAGCAGGTGATGATCACATCAAACACCAACAAGCCGCAAGCGGTCAACTAAACGTAACGGCCACCCGAGTATTGAGCGATCAGAAGATCAACAAGTAAATCTGCTCTAACTCCTGTAAATCCAATCAGTAACACTACCATACAGTCCGGTCTCTTCGTCTGATATGTTACATATCTAGTCTAGGGGTGGTAAACGTCAGACCCTAGTAACCGATAAGTCGTGCCGATGTGAGGTCCATAACGGTTCGAGAAACTACTAATAACTCTTACCAGTAAATCTCAGCAACTCTGACCAGGGATTTCCAGTTATGGCCAATCGAGCACAGCGCAACATCAACCCCCAATACCGAGAGAGATGAAACCCCTCCTATCGCTCATTGCCTCCATGTGATTCGGGGCTGTACCCAAAAGCCACCGTTTTGCACGTTCTCTTGAACGTGGTAAGGTGGAAATCAAAGCACAGTGGGAATCACACAAGACTCTATGACGATCTCGAGTCTACAGACTAACCTGTACTAGTATCACCAGAAAATTGCTATCTGACGATAGGTATAATACCAACAAGAAGTTCTCGGCGAATCCGTTCAGTGTACCCAGTCTCCACTGAGCATTCGTATACTATCCTTGATATCAAACACCAATGGATGTGGGATCATCCATCGCTCATCATATGGGTCAAGATACGTATACGCTAGTCTAGAGTATCGATACCCTGTCTCGATACACCCTCGACTAGGAACAATTATAGGATGTATTTATAGGCTACCCAGGCCCCACTAGTATGATCTCTATTGTCATGCCCCGCTTCCTAGAGTGCGCTAAGATCGGCACGTGACAGAGCCAATCATGCTACCTGTGGCTAGGAAACATCCCTCCACAGTCATATTACGGCTGTCTAGAAGATATCAAGAACAGGAAAATAAAAATAAACTATCTAGTACATGTCCATATGCCAGAATAAACGAGTCAAGAAATAATATGCAGAAGCAATAAATCCAAATAACAATAAGAATCTGGAAAGTACGTCCTAAATACGGGCTCACATCAGGAAATGAAAAATACGGAAATAAAACTAAACTAAACTAGATACTAACAGGATTCTCACTGCTCGTCCTCTCGGCTGAAATACTTCTGATCGGCCTGCGACAAAGATAGAGGATCTGGGCCATGCAAAACCCAGACGTCGGTATGTCATAATATCAATGATAATAAGCAACCAGGATGTAACGAGATATGCAGGCATGAATTATGAATAGTAACATGAATGTAATAAGTAAACACGGATATAGAACATTGAAGTGTATCAGTATATGTGACGTGCAGTGATCAATCTAAACTGTGCTACTGGGTTATCTATTCTAAAGTTTGTTTGAAATCGATTAGTGTACTCCTCCATGTAACTCAAAGAATATGTCCCGTTATCCCCCGGGACCACGGATCAGGTAGTGAGAGTCATGAATGACTCTGTCCCGTTATCCCCCGGGACCACGGATCAGGTAGTGGGAGTCATGAATGACTCTGTCCCGTTATCCCCCAGGATCACGGATCAAGTAAGAATCACGAATGATTCAGTCCCGTTATCCCCCGGGACCACGGATCAAGTAATACCCTTTTAAGCTACACTTCAGTTACACTTTTGATTTCCCCATGCCCCTAAGGTTATGTGTTCAAGTCAGCTATTGATAATCTGGAGCTAATACCAACACAGGATCAAGCAGGTACATGTTTGTCTAAATAGACAACATGATATGTCCATCGGGACAACAAGTCAGGGTTGTCGGCATTAGTAACAAGATCAGGTATCAAGTCAAGCAGTGGTGTATTAGGCCATGATAGGTAGTGCATAGATATCAAACGGATGCTCATAATAAAACCGTAGCAAGTACGGATGCACGATAAAAGTACGGATGCACAGTAAAACATGGATGCATAAATATCTATCAGGGGTTACATCTACAACTCCATGACTACGTAGGATGCACATTATCAAGCATGGGGTACTAATATAACGGTAACATGATATAATATGATATGACATGAAACTGGATATATAATTAATGGTATGGATGCACAATAAAATACAGATGCACAAATATCTATCAGGGGTTACATCTACAGCTCCATAACTATGTAGGATGCACATTATCAAGCATGGGTGTTAATACAACAGTAACATGAAATAATATGATCTGTAGATGCAGCTACATATATGATAAATGATATGGATGCATGCGGGTATCCGAAAACAGTAAAACATTAATAAGGGTGTACAATGCAATCAACATGTGATATTTTTATTCATATGTATGCAAAATATATAACATGGCATGTATCAAGATAAACTTGCATGTGACTAGATATGTAAATAACTATATGGATGCATACGGGTATTGAAAAACTGTAAAATTGTAATATGGATGCACAATGAAATAAACATGTAATATTTTTATTAATATGGATGCAAAATATGTATCATAGTATGTAGCAAGATAAACTTGCCTGATCGGATCTCACGACGGGGTGCGTACGCCGCGTACGATGTCGGTAACTGTCGCGATGCACACGCGCGCGTACAGAACTGAATCAGGCGAAGCAAGAACACGACCACGCTGGCTAGGGATGTCCACTGGGTCTCCCGGATCGTCGGTGACGGGCACGGCTCCGGCGACGATCGGAACCCAAGAAATCAAGAAAGCAAGAGAAGAGAGAAGAAGAAGAGGAAAGAGAAGGGCTGTGGCTGTTCAATGGGGTTCTCTGCTGTGGTGCTTGGGGACAGAGGCGATGCGAGGGGGATTTCGACGATGGGTCGTGGGTTCCCGGCAAGGTTTCATGGCGAGGCGGTTGCAGGTTTCTTGAAGTCGGGTGGGGGTTTTTGTGCAGGGAAAGCTTGGGATCTGGAGTAGGATAAAGGAAAGGGGAGATAGGGTGGTGGAGAGGACGTTGGGTTGGTCGACGATGAGGTGATCAGCGGCGTGGAGCTACGAGGACTGCAGGCGTGGTTGTAGGCGGATTCTTCGTCGGGGATCTTGAGTTCTCGAGGTGTGCAAGGGTTCGCGCTCGTGAATGAAGGCGAGGGGGAGAACGAGAAGGTGGTGGAGACGGGGTGAGGCCGACGGCGTGATCGGCGACGAGATGCTGGTGAGGTTCGGGTCGTGGGTTCTGGGTTGTTGCGGTCGGGGTGATGGGTTGTCGGGTGTTGGTGTAATACCCAGTCCCTTTAATAAATAAGTCCCCAGATATTTTCCTAAATTTTCTACAAATTTTCCGTATTTTTCCAGAATTTAATCCAGATTTATTCCGATTTAAATATATATATGTGTATAATTTTTTTATTTAAACTAATTTATTAAACTTCTAACCTAAAACTAAAATCCTATTACTTATTTCCTTTTATTTCCCCATTTCCTATTCCCAGCCCAGCCCACTCTCCCTATTTCTTTTTTTAAATTCTTTTCCTAAACTAACCCCAAACCCAAACCCTAACCCTATTCCCTTTATTTTTCCCTTTTCTTTTATTTTCCAGCCCAAACTCATTCCCTTCCCCCGAGCCCGGCCCAATTTCCCCCGATCCGACCCGCTTCCTTTCCTTTCTTCCTCCTTCGTTCTCCTTTCCCGCCCATTTGCCTCCCCCGTTCTCATGCCGTTCACCCGCGCCCACTCCCCGCGACTTCCGCGCCACCTCCCCTCTCCTCTCGCTCCTCTCTCCTCGCGCTTCTTTCCTCCCCCACTCTCTTCCTCCCCACTCCCCCTTTTTCCCGCTTCTTTTCTTTCTTCCCCCACGTCGCGCTCGTCCCCCACGCCCCCACGTCGTCGCAACCGCCGCGACCCCTCCTTCGACCGCGTCTCCATCTCCCTCTCCCCTCTCTCCCCACGTCTCTCTCTTCTCACATCTCTCGATCTCACTCACTGCCTCCCCCTCACCTGTACACCGAAATCCGACGCTAGCCACCCACTCCTTTCACGAGCACCCTCGCTGTCCCCTTGTCACCGGAGCTCCGACTATCTCCCCCGAGCACCCCTCGCCCCACCTTCTCCACCCCGGACTTCCCTAGAACCAAAACCACCATCGCCATTACCCGACACTCGCGACTCACGCCCACACCCACCACCGACACCCCCTCACTGCATCCTTAGCCGCCGCAGTCAAGCCTTCGGCATTTCGTCAAACACTTACTTCTATCGTAATTCCCGCTTTTCTGGTCACCGTCGTTGCCATACAATCCGTGGCCTCGATCCATTAAGCCGTCATCGTCATCAACACGCTATCCATCGCAACGCCAGCGCACGCCCGTCGCACCCACCGAGCCATCAAGTCCAAGAATCAAGATCCGACAAGGCTAGACCTGTGCCGTATTCGTGATGCAATCGTGCCGTTGCCGCTGCTGTACCATCGTCGATACGTCTTCAGGCAAGTATATTACTTGCTTCATGCTATTAGTTCGTAGTTAATTCAGTTTAGAATTAATATCGTAGATATATATTTCGTGCGAGCCTATACGATGCAAGTGTTTGGTTTGGAACGTTAGGTAAAAACATAACTTTAAATGACGGAACTTGTGATCCTTGGAACTGTCTACTGTTTACTGATATGTTGTGGTAATTTGGTTGAAAACCACGGTCGTTTCACCTATGTAATGCTGCTCCCGATAGTCGGTACGAAACCTGAATTTTCGGAACATGCTAGACCATTAAATTCACATTAAATCTTTTACGAATTGGATTTTGGCATTCCTCGGCTCGTATCGAAGCCAACAGGATAATCTACAGGACCCTATGATCGATATCTAAAGTTGAACTAGTTCCGATAAAGGAAATTGCGGAGAATTACGATTTTGGACTGCAGTCCTGAGCGGTGATTCCGGATTACCTATGTTTTAAATCCCTGTATATTCCTGTTCAAATACGAGAATGTGCGGAACCCTATATCGTTACATAGAAAATTGAGTTAGCTTTCTTGATCCACTGGTTTCACCGGATTCCTGTTCTGTTTGATATTTTTAACACATTTTATAATGCCGACGTGTTCTGCTGAATTCAGCAGTGACAGATTTTACACATCGAACATAACATGACCATAACTCCCTGTTGATATAGGATATTACTGATCCGCCAATTGCGGTGGAAACCTAACTGATAACCCTAAATATTGTTCAACTATAGCGTCGCCTAATTACGATCCCAATTGGGATTAAAATGTGTTACGAAACGGACTTCCGATTCTGAAACCGGATTTCCAGCAGCGAACACTTAAATTGAAATAGCCATATCTAGCGATCCTGAAACCCGATTAATATGAAACCAATTTTTATGGATAGATAATTAAACATACTGCGTACCCCCTTTACATTGTTTCGCTTAATTCTGCATGCATGATCTATGATAAATTATGCAAGTAGTAGGACATTGACTGATGATATCTTAATCATGCCTTAATTATTGTATTATCATCACATCATATAGATGTTATTGCATTAGTAACCTAGTGATCATGTGCATTAACCATTGTTAGGTATTAGTGGTCTGATTGTGGCAAGTACGTTAGTGTTTAAGCATGAGTGAATAAGTAGAAGCGACACGTACTTGTACACAATCAGCGGACCCTGTTGATAAATTGCATTGTCGACGTCTATGGGACATGTATAAGTGTAACTATAATTGGTATGGGACGATTATGGAAGCACTTATATGGATGTCATAGGTAAGGCACCAAACACTGTCCATTTATCTTGGGTATCAGTCGAGACATGCTTGATGGAGATCCTGTCTCCAGTTCTCGCGTAGACTTGTCATGTACCGACTGGTATTTGAGTTTATGGTTGGCGTTTGATGTAGACCACGGGATGTGGTGTAGTTTGAGTGTGAGTTCAACAGAATCTCGGGAGTCCCATTGCCGGCACATACAGCGATTCTGGAGATATATGGGGATATTACTGATTATTAGCGAGCGACTCGGGCCCGTGTTCCCTTGCCCTTGGGTCCTACTCTTGGGTGGGGGATACTCACGAGTGGTTGACTCTCACACTTGGACTAACGATAGGTTTAGCGACCTGTACAGGGAGACTTAGAGACTGATAGGGTTAGTGACATTGACATGCATTGCTTACTGATTCAACATACCTGCTATACTGTTTACTGCTTTACTGTATACCTGCTCTATTAGCTACCTGTATTGGCTACTTCATGCTTACGTCATTATTCCATGCTTACGGTTTCATATTCATCATTATTGCACGTGTTCACATTTGTATCTATATATATTTTGCTATCGTGTCGCTCTGACGACCTGAGTATGCATGCTCAGAGTGAGAAGTGGATCTAGCTTGGAGCAGGACCTGACGTACTTCGAGGACATCGCGGACATCTTGATCAGCAACCCCGAGCTATACTTCCTTGACCTCCATCTGGTTAGTTCTTTTGATTTAGTTACTGCATTTCTCATTACCTGTGCATTGATTACTGATTACCACGTAAAGCTAGAAGCCGAAGTGTGACTACGGAGGGATATTCCTCGACCGTAGGAGCATAGCTGGCCTTGTTAACCCCTCGTATTATTTTGGGAAGCGGGGCGTGACATGGTTTTGTCGGTATCAGAGCCAGGTCTTGCTTCGATTGGGATTGTAGTTTCCATGCAAGACTTGACAATCTAAGACATCCTTCGGTCTAGATTGGAAACTTGTTATCGTTGATTTTGATCCATCCGCTAGAGTTTTGGGTGATTTAGTAGAGTTACGTGATTGTAATTATGAACTGCAGCATGGTTACAATACCGTACTCTGTTTGAGTGACTTGGAGTTCTACATTTGATTTCCACTCGCTTAAGTTTCACCTCACCCGATATTCTTGTTTCGTTGTCTATTCTATATCTTGTTCTGATTTTTACTCCTTGTACCTTATGCCGTCCTAAAATTGTTGTTTCAGGACTATGTCTTCCAACGACTCTTCTTCTATCTCCACCCCCAAAATCAGACCGTCGAGATTCTGAATGTACTGCAAGGTTTAAAGAAAGTCCAGGAGCGAACGAACGACCTGTTAGCTGAAGGATTAGGAAGGCAGATGACTCAGGCACCGGCGGAAGCCTCTAATCGTAAGGGAATCCCTGTTAAACGAGAAAAAGAGGTGAAGATGAAGCGCCCACTTGTTCTCCAGCAACGGAAGCAGCGGAAGACTCAACGTTGTGGATACTGCAAGAAGCCAGGACACTTTCAGAGAGACTGTCGCAGCGCCAAAGGGCAGTGCCTGATTTGCGGATCCAGCGAATATCTTATCAATGGTTGCCCTAAAAGGAAAGAACTATAAGAAGGAGATTCGCCCACACTCTCCACTCCTGCTAAGTGATGGTTATTTCGTAGTTCGACCTTCGAGGATAGTACGGACCCAGCGCAGGATTCAACTCGCGTGACGAGAATGCGGCGGTCTAGATATCAAAGAAGAATTATCACCTTTCTGCTTTCAATAAAAATGTTGTCACTCTTTTGTAAATATTTCCTTTCGTTTAAGATCTTGTATCCGTTGAACTTTTAGTTGAATGCAATAAAATCCTGAGTTGTGATGTATGTATCGTTCTCTTGCCACTCACTTTACTTATACTACTTATTGCATCAGTATTCTAATTTTTTGATTTTTCAGTCCTTACCTACAGCATATTTTCCTTGTGCTCCGTATCCTTAGTTATTTTCTTGGTGTGTTCCACTGCCTAATCATGACTCTTTCTTTCAGGCCATGGCCCACCCTGGAGCAGCGCCACCTCTAGATGAGGACACGCGGTCGTGCGTTTCCTTGGACTGCATATTGGTAAGTCCAGATGACGAGATCAACGGCCCACAGGTTATTTTCGGAAACAGCGATTCCGAGGATGAGGGATTCGCAGCCCCAGAAGTCGACATGATCAGCGACTCTGACGACGAAGAAGAGAACCCCGAAGAAGACCCAATAGAGAAAGATTCCGAGGAGGACCCGATAGAAGAAAATCTAGGAAAGGAAGACCTTGAGGAGAATCCAGTAGAAGGAAATCCCGTGGAAGAAGATCCAGAAGAGGCGAATCACGTGGAAGCATACCATGATGAAGAAGCTCTAATCGAGGCAGAAGGAACAGAAGAAGAAGACCCCGCGGCGGAAGAACCTCCATTGGCGATCCCTGCGAGGCGCTATGGAAATGGACGCCCCTATCTGAGCGCACGAGCCTACCGTAACCTGCTGAACTTCCATAACCGCGACTGACGTGATTTAGTTTTTGTCTCCTCTGGCCAAATAAATCTATGTTTAGTTTATGGCCATCTTTTATCTTTCGAGAATGCCTTGTTTCGAATTTTCTGGAATGATAATAAAATTTTTGAGTTCGCTAATCTTTTGATTTTTGGTTCGCATGATGCATTGACTGTTCTCCTTCCCCAATACATTTCTTTCCCTCATGAGATTCATGACTGTTCATCCTTGCACCCTGTGCTGACTCGACACCAGTCTCTTCGACATTCAGTTTGAAGTACCACAGTCTGACCTTTTGAGTGGGCCATACTCCATTGTAATCCCTATCCTGGCAAGCCCCTATACATTTTTTGTGCTATCTCCTATTACCATAATTACATTCAGGGACATCGTTATTCGAAAATTTAGTTTTCATTATTTTGTATTTATCGAAAAATTGCGTGTTATTAACTACTTCTGTTTTATTCATTTTAAATGCTTTGCTATTTTCCATGTTTTCAATAGTGCAAACATACGTCGCGCATACTATTTTGTTCTATGTTTCTTATTTTCATCATGTGGGTTTTCTCAAGTTGTTTTAAAATTGTTTGATCGATACATTTATTCTAAAATACGTTGGCATATCGGCAAACCATTCACTATCGATTGTTATCACTATTTTATCCTCTTGTACATATAGTTTATCCGTATGGATGGTTCTGCCCTGTACTTACTTATACCTATCCTTTTAGTTGCGTTATTCTTATACATATAAAGACCTTCAATTTTTATTTATCTGTTTTATGTAAATCACTATATGTTAGTGTTCGATATTGTAGCTTTTCGCATATTATTTTATATAACTTATCGTTTATTTTAAATTTCGAGAATGAAATTTTTGCAAGGGTGGTATGATGTAATACCCAGTCCCTATAAATAATTAGCGTATTTTAATAAATAAGTCCCCAGATATTTTCCCAAATTTTCTACAAATTTTCCGTATTTTTCCAGAATTTAATCCAGATTTATTCCGATTTAAATATATATATGTGTATAATTTTTTATTTAAACTAATTTATTAAACTCTTAACCTAAAACTAAAATCCTATTACTTATTTCCTTTTATTTCCCCATTTCCTATTCCCAGCCCAGCCCACTCTCCCTATTTCTTTTTTTAAATTCTTTTCCTAAACCAAACCCAAACCCAAACCTTATTCCCTTTATTTTTCCCTTTTCTTTTATTTTCCAGCCCAAACCCATTCCCTTCCCCTGAGCCCGGCCCAATTTCCCCCTACCCGACCCGACCCGCTTCCTTCCCTTTCTTCCTCCTTCGTTCTCCTTTCCCGCCCATTTGCCTCCCCCGTTCTCATGCCGTTCACCTGCGCCCACTCCCCGCGACTTCCGCGCCACCTCCCCTCTCCTCTCGCTCCTCTCTCCTCGCGCTTCTTTCCTCCCCCACTCTCTTCCTCCCCACTCACCCCTCTTTCCCGCTTCTTTTCTTTCTTCTCCCACGTCGCGCTCGTCCCCCATGCCCCCACGTCGTCGCAACCGCCGCGACCCCTCCTTCGACCGCGTCTCTATCTCCCTCGCCCCTCTCTCCCCACGTCTCTCTCTCTCTTCTCACATCTCTCGATCTCACTCACTGCCTCCCCCTCACCTGTACACCGGAACCCGACGCCAGCCACCCATTCCTTTCACGAGCACCCTCGCTGTCCCCTCGTCACCGGAGCTCCGACTATCTCCCCCGAACCCCCTCGCCCCACCTTCTCCACCCCGGACTTTCCCAGAACCAAAACCACCATCGCCATTATCCGACGCTCGCGACCTACGCCCACACCCACCACCGACACCCCCTCACTGCATCCCTAGCCGCCGCAGTCGAGCCCCCGGCATTTCGTCAAACACTTACATCTATCGCAGTTCCCATTTTTCTGGTCACCGTCATCGCCATACAATCTGTGGCCTCGATCCATTAAGCCGTCATCGTTATCAACACGCTATCCATCGCAACACCAGCGCACGCCCGTCGCACCCATCGAGCCATCAAGTCCAAGAATCAAGATCCGACAAGGTTAAACCTGTGCCGTGTTCGTGACGCAATCGTACCGTTGCCGCTGCTGTACCGTCGTCGACACGTCTTCAGGCAAGTATATTACTTGTTTCATGCTATTAGTTCGTAGTTAATTCAGTTTAGAATTAATATCGTAGATATATATTTCGTGCGAGCCTATACGATGCAAGTGTTTGGTTTGGAACGTTAGGTGAAAACATAACTTTAAATGACGGAACTTGTGATTCTTGGAACCGTCTACTGTTTACTGATATGCTGTGGTAATTTGGTTGAAAACCACGGTCATTTCACCTATGTAATGCTACTCTCGATAGTCGGTACGAAACCTGAATTTCCGGAACATGCTAGACCATTAAATTCACATTAAATCTTTTACGAATTGGATTTTGGCGTTCCTCGGCTCGTATCGAAGCCAACGGGATAATCTACAGGACCCTATGATCGATATCTAAAGTTGAACTAGTTCCGATAAAGGAAATTGCAGAGAATTACGATTTTGGACTGCAGTCCAGAGCGGTAATTTCGGATTACCTATGTTTTATATCCCTGTATATTCCTGTTCAAATACGAGACTGTGCGGAACCCTATATCGTTACGTAGAAAATTGAGGTAGCTTTCTTGCTCCACTGGTTTCACCGGATTCCTGTTCTGTTTGATATTTTTAACACATTTTATAATGCCGACGTGTTCCGCTGAATTCAGCAGTGACAGATTTTACACATCGAACATAACATGACCATAACTCCCTGTTGATATAGGATATTACTGATCCGCCAATTGCGGTGGAAACCTAACTGATAACCCTAAATATTGTTCAACTATAGCATCACCTAATTACGATCTCAACTGGGATTAAAATGTGTTACGAAACGGGCTTCCGATTCTGAATCCGGATTTCCAGCAGCGAACACTTAAATTGAAATGGCCATATCTAGTGATCCTGAAACCCGATTAACGTGAAACCAATTTTGATGGATAGATAATTAAACATACTGCGTACCCCCTTTACATTGTTTCGCTTAATTCTGCATGCATGATCTATGATAAATTATGCAAGTGGTAGGACACTGACTGATGATATCTTAATCATGCCTTAATTATTGTATTCTCATCACATCATATAGATGTCATTGCATTGGTAACCTAGTGATCATGTGCATTAACCAGTATTAGGTATTAGTGCTCTGATTGTGGCAAGTACGTTAGTGTTTAAGCATGAGTGAATAAGTGGAAGTGACACGTACTTATACACAATCAACGGACCCTATTGATATATTGCATTGTCGACGTCTATAGGACATGTATAAGTGTAACTATAATTGGTATGGGATGATTATGGAAGCACTTATATGGGTGTCATAGGTAAGGCACCAAACACTGTCCATTTATCTTGGGTATCAGTTGAGACATGCTTGATGGAGATCCTGTCTTCAGTTCTCACGTAGACTTGTCATGGACCGACTGGTATTTGAGTTTATGGTTGGCGTTTGATATAGACCACGAGGTGTGGGGTAGTTTGAGTGTGAGTTCAACAGAATCTCGGGATTCCCATTGCCGGCACATACAGCGATTCTGGAGATATATGGGGATATTACTGATTATTAGCGAGTGACTCAGGCCCGTGTTCTCTTGCCCTTGGGTCCTACTCTTGGGTGGGGATACTCACGAGTGGTTGACTCTCACACTTAGACTGACGATAGGTTTAGCGACCTGTACAGTGAGACTTAGAGACTGATAGGGTTAGTGACATTGACATGCATTGCTTACTGATTCAACATACCTGCCATACTGTTTACTGCTTTACTGTTTACCTGCTCTATTAGCTACCTGTATTGGCTACTTCATGCTTATGTCATTATTCCATGCTTACGGTTTCATATTCATCATTATTGCATGTGTTCATATTTGTATCTATATATATATTGCTATCGTGTCGCTCTGACGACCTGAGTATGCATGTTCAGAGTGAGAAGTGGATCTAGCTTGGACCAGGACCTGACGTACTTCGAGGACATCGCGGACATCTTGATCAGAGACCTAGAGCTATACTTCCTTGACCTCCATCTGGTTAGTTCTTTTGATTTAGTTACTGCATTTCTCATTACCTGTGCATTGATTACTGATTACCACGTAAAGCTAGAAACCGAAGTGTGACTACGGAGGGATATTCCTCGACCGTAGGAGCATGGCTGGCCTTGTCAACCTCTCGTATTCCGTATTTTAGGAAGCGGGACGTGACAGATGGCGATCGTGATGTTGGGAGAAAGAGGAGAAGGAGGAGAAGGAGGCGAAGGCGACGGCGACGCGCGGGCGAAGGCGGAGGCGTGGGTAGGGTTAGTCGGCGGGGAGCGAGCGCGGGAAACAGAGAACGCGGGAAATAGAGGGACGTGGGGTAAAAGCTTTAAGGAAATATTTTAATATATAATATATATTATTGTAGAGAGAAAGACGGAGAATAGTTGGGATTTGATTTAGAGAATACTTTAAAAATATATATTTTAGTTATAAATTTTTTTAAACGTATATATATATATTTATATTAACAGTATAATATTTAAAGAATATAATATTAGGTAAATTTGAGATTTTGGTTAATACAAAATTACTCCAAAACACGCCCGGATCGGGTCTAAAATTATGGTTTGACAATATGGATAATATACGTATCAACCAAGACCAAAATAGGATATCCAGGTAACGAAAATGCATACCCCAAAAAACGGATACATGTAACGTGCACGTAGTTATCCAAACGAGTCAGTTTCACTGAACGGGACGAGAACAAGATGCGCGGATGCTACCACAGGGTCAGGGGTATGATGCAGGCCATGCTAGATATTTTTAAAATATTTTACTTGACTTTATATGTTATATTGAAAAAAATGCAGATACCAGATATAATGCCAGTATACAGTATAAACAATATGAAAGTGCACGGATTCTCATAACAAGCCGGGATAAATCATAAACAGAAATCAAGACGGGTTTCCAGCAAGCGGGTCGGGTCGGATGCAAATACAGATGTCAATTATACTATTCACACTCAAACAACAATAAATCAAGAAATAGCCATAAATAAAGAAATACCTAAAAAGAAACTGGTATAAATGAACTAAGGTGTTACATTATACCCAAGTATAAAAGAATTTCGTCCTCGAAATTCCAAAAACAAGAAAAGATAAACAAACATGAAATTACGAGAAGAGGTGTGGAAACTTCTGTCGAATCTCGTCTTCTCGTTCCAAAGTCGATTCTCCGTGCGAGCGATTTCCCCAAGAAACAAGTACAAGAGGGATAACCTTGTTCTTGAGGACCTTTTCTCTTCGATCAACAATCGACATCGGTCGTTCTTCATAGGTCAAATCCTCCCTTACAGTCAGTTCCGAATGATCCAGCACGTGCGTCTCATCTCGAACATACTTACGGAGTTGAGATACATGAAACACGTCATGAACACTCGCCAAAGATGGCGGTAAAGCCAATCAATATGCCACTTCTCCAATACGCTCAATAATATCGAAAGGCCCCACGAATCGAGGACTAAGCTTGCCTCGACTCTCAAAACGAATCACTCCTCCAGTCGGTGATATTTTCAAGAATACAAGATCACCAACAGCGAACTCTAGAGGTCTTCTCGATGTATCGGCCCAACTCTTCTGCCGATCCTGTGCTGCCTTCATATGATTCCGGATAGTATTAACCTTCTCTACTGTTTGCACGATCAAATCCGGTCCCAATAATTTTGTTCTCCAACATCGTCCCAACAAACGGGTGAGCGACACTTGCGACCATACAATGCTTCGAATGGAGCCATCTGAATAGTCGCCTGAAAGCAGTTATTGTAAGAAAACTCCACCAAATGTAGATGATCCTCCCATGAACCTTGAAGTCTAACATGCTAGCTCTCAACATGTCTTCAAGAGTTTGGATCGTTCTCTCCGACTGGCCATCTGCCTGAGGATGATAAGCGGTGCTAAACTTCAATCGCGTTCCCAAACTTTCCTGTAAACTCCTCCAGAAGTGCGATAAGAATCGGGTATCACGATTGGAAACGATGCTTACAGGTACACCATGCAATCTCACAATCTCTTGCATGTACCGCTCTGCTAATGCTTCCGTTGACTGACCAACTTGAAACGGTATGAAATGAGCTGCCTTGCTCAATCGATCAACAATCACCCAAACTTCATTATTGCCTTTTGGACTCCGCAGTAAAGCTGTCACGAAATCCATGGTTATATGTTCCCACTTCCACTGAGGAATAGGAAGTGGTTGCAATAAACCGGCTACTCTTTGATGTTCAGCCTTAACTTGCTGACACACTAAGCACTTCGCTACAAAGCGAGCCATCTCCCTTTTCATGCCTTCCCACCAGAAATGCTGTCTTAGATCACGGTACATCTTCGTGCCTCCTGAATGTACAGAATATGCAGAACTGTGTGCCCGCTTCATAACTTCTTCGCGAATGTCTCCTTTCGGCACACATAAACGGCTACCATAACGCAACGAACCATCTTCATGAATCAACAAGTCTGTTCGAAGTCCTGCTTCTACCTGTTCTCGAAACTTCTGCAATCTTGGATCGTGCGACCGCGCCTTAATATTATCGATCAATGACGACTGTACTTGCAGTTGCATCAACTGTCCCGAAGAATGCGGTAGCACGATCTCCAACTTGAATTTCCGAAAATCATCGATAAGGTCCTTCTGTGCAGTCAACATCCAAATTGCTGGCAACCGACTAAGCGCATCCGGCACTATATTAACTTTTCCCGGATGGTACTTGAGATCAAGATCATAGTCAGCCATCAGCTCCAACCATCTACGCTGCCTTATGTTGAGCTCTTTCTGCGTGAACACGTAGTTTAGGCTTTTGTGATCGGTGAATACTTCGACCCTTTCGTCCAATAAGTAGTGTCTCCAAATCTTCAAAGCGAAAATTATTGCTGCTAGCTTCAAATCATGTGTTGGGTAATTTTTCTCATGGGTCTTCAACTGTCTCGATGCGTAGGCTATAACCTTCCCATGTTGCATCAAAACACATCCCAAACCTTTCCCAGACGCGTCGCTGTGAATCACCAATCCTCTTGAACCGTTAGGTATGGTCAAAATAGGAGAGGTTATCAACCTTTGCTTCAACGCATCAAAAACTGACGCACAACTATCCGTCCAAACGAACTGTACTTCCTTCCGTGTAAGCTTGGTCAAAGGCTCAGCCAATCGAGCAAAATTCTCCACGAATCTTCTGTAGTATCCTGCAAGTCCCAGAAAACTTCTGATCTCCGCTACATTTCTCGGAATCAGCCAATCTTGAACTGCTGCAATCTTCTCAGGATCAACGGCGGTTCCATCTCCGGATACTACATGCCCCAAAAACTTCACTTCTTCAAGCCAAAACTCGCGCTTGCTCATCTTTGCATACAATCTTCCATACCTCAATGTCTGCAGTGCGATCTTCAAGTGTTCTGCATACTCTTCTAGGCTCCTCGAGTAGACCAGAATATCATCGATGAACACCATTATAAACTGGTCCAAGAACGGTGAAAAGATTCGGTTCATCAAGTCCATAAATATCGCCGGTGCATTCGTGACTCTGAATGGCATCACTAAATACTCAAAATGTCCATATCGAGTTCGGAATGCAGTCTTGCAAATATCCTCCGATTTAACTCGAACTTGATGATATCCGGATCGGAAATCTAGCTTCGAGAATACCCTCGCACCACTGAGTTGCTCGAATAATTCGCCAATGCAAGAGATCGGGTACTTGTTCTTAATAGTCACCCGGTTTAATTCTCGATAATCGATGCACATCCTCTTGTGCCATATTTCTTCTTAACTAGAAGAAATGGAGCTCCCCAAGATGAATTGCTGCTGCGAATCCAACCTTTCTCTGGCAATTCGGTAACCTGTTTCTTGACTTCTTCCAACTTCACTGATGCCATCGGATAGTACACCTTTGAGATTAGCGCTGCACCAGGAACAAGATCGATCGCGAACTCCACATCTCATTTTGGTGGTAAACCCGAGATGTTCTTGAACACGTCCATGAACTCTCGAACTACAGCTGGCGCTTCCTCCTTATTAACTTCCATCGACGAAAGAACGACGCTTGTCGGCCTAGCCCTAAACTCGACTGGCCTGATAGAACTGCTACCTCCAGCAAAAACAAATTTCGGATGTCTGGGAATCTGGAAAATCACCTTTTTTGCCCTACAATCAATGTGAGCGTGGAAAGTGCCGAGAAAATCCATTCCCAAGACAATATCATAACTGCCGGTATCGATCACCAAGAAATCTGCAAATAACTCTCGTCCGCAAATAACAACAGAACAATCCTTACATTCACTACTAGAGATGATCTTCCCGTTCCCAGTGTGTATGTCCCAACAACAAGACAGGGTCGTGTAAGAAATCGAATGTGCAACAATAAACTTGGACGACATAAAATAATGGGATGCACCAGAATCAAATAATGCTAATGCGGGAAAATCATGAACAAATAGGATACCGAAATGACTTCATCCGAAGCCAAGATACTGAAGAAGATTAAGCACGGTAAATATGATTCAAGCTAGCGATAAAACATGAACTGGTAAGTAATGAAACCGAGAGAAGCAAGGTAACATCACGACTATAAATCAAGGAAATGAATCAAGGCTAGGACTCCAAGTTACTTAAATAGAGTACTGCATTGTAATCATGCTGCAGTTCATAGTTACAATCACATAACTCCGTTCAAGTCGCCCAAATCCTAGTATCAGAATAGAAAGAAACAATAAGGAAATCAGAAGGTTTCAAGTCGAGATGCAAAGTTGTTTGCATATCGTCAAGACAAAGTATCAAGAGAAAGATAAGATTCAAGAATCACGACAACAATGTGGCATGACATGTTCCTAATTACGGGTTTTCTGGTTCGTGTATTGGGTCCAATACCCAATTACAAAAGAATCAAACCCGATTAACCTAAATCCTATGGCTCTGGTACCAAACAAACCCTGTCATGCCCCGCTTCCCAGAGTGCGCTAAGATCGGCACGTGACAGAGCTAACCATGCTACTTGTGGCTAGGAAACATCCCTCCACAGTCATATTACGGCTGTCTAGAAGATATCAAGAACATGAAAATAAAAATAAACTATCTAGTACATGTGCATATGCCAGAATAAACGAGTCAAGAAATAATATGCGGAAGCAATAAATCCAAATAACAATAACAATCTGGAAAGTAGTCCCAAATACGGGCTCACATCAGGAAATGAAAAATACGGAAATAAAACTAAACTAAACTAGATACTAACAGGATTCTCACTGCTCGGCCTGTCGGCTGAAATACTCCTGATCGGCCTGCGACAAAGATAGAGGATCTGGGCCATGCAAAATCCAGACGTCAGTACGTCATAATATCAATAATAATAAGCAACTAGGATGTAACGAGATATGCAGGCATGAATTATGAATAGTAACATGAATGTAATAAGTAAACACGGATATAGAACAGTGAAGTGTATCAGTATATGTGACGTACAATGATCAATCTAAACTGTGCTACTGGGTTATCTATTCTAAAGTTTGTTTGAAATCAATTAGTGTACTCCTCCATGTAACTCAAAGAATATGTCCCGTTATCCCCCGGGACCACGGATCAGGTAGTGGGAGTCATGAATGACTCTGTCCCGTTATCCCCCAGGACCACGGATCAAGTAAGAATCACGAATGATTCTGTCCCGTTATCCCCCGGGACCACGGATCAAGTAATACCCTTTTAAGCTACACTTCAGTTACACTTTTGATTTCCCCATGCCCCTAAGGTTATGTGTTCAAGTCAGGTATTGATTATCTGGAGCTAATGCCAACACAGGATCAAGGATCAAGCAGGTACAACTTTGTCTAAATAGACAACAGGATATGTCCATCGGGACAACAAGTCAGGGTTGTCGGCATTAGTAACAAGATCAGGTATAAGTCAAGCAGTGATGTATTAGGTCATGACAGGTAGTGCACATATATCAAACGGATGCTCATAATAAAACTGTAGCAAGTACGGATGCACGATAAAAGTACGGATGCACAAATATCTATCAGGGGTTATATCTACAACTCCATGACTACGTAGGATGCACATTATCAAACATGGGGTACTAATATAACGGTAACATGATATAATATGATATGACATGCAACTAGATATATAATTAATGGTATGGATGCACAATAAAACACAGATGCAAAAATATCTATCAGGGGTTACATCTACAACTCCATGACTATGTAGGATGCACATTATCAAGCATGGGGTGTTAATACAACAGTAACATGAAATAATACAACAGTAGCATGAGGTGTTAATACAACAATAACATGAAATAAATCATAAATAAGAATCAAGACGGGTTTCCAGCAAGCGGTCGGGTCGGATGAAAATACAGATGCTAATTATACCATTCACACCCAAATAACAATAAATCAAGAAATACCCATAAATAAAGAAATACCCAAAAAGGAACTGGTATAAATGAACTAGGTTGTTACATCCATCACAGTCCCAGTAGTTAAGTAGTCATCATAGGGGCTTTATCAACATGTGATCACAAGACAGTATTCTCATATAAGTCAACATGTTAAGACAAAGAGCAACCAGATAGCATACTATCATGACGAGCAAGAAAGTCCTCTCTCTATATGTCCAAGCATCCATTATAATATACATCATATGTACAACAATGGCCTTTAGGGCATACATATAACTAACAAAAATGACCGTGCGTCTGTTCTAACTAATCGCATATCTATGCAACAAACAAGTATTACCCAGCTACCAAGCACTATGCCTTGACAGAGATCAACATACACAGTATGAATACTAAGTAATACCTGTAAGAAATGACGGAGAGCTACGGCTGGTTTTTGGCGAAAAACTTTTAACGTAATGAACTTGATATCGTTGAAAGAATCCAAGTGGTTTTACAAAGTATAGTGGCGAAAACTTTTGCTAAAGAGTTCACTCTCGGTGAAGGTATCTCGGCTCTTTTCTCGTCGAATGAGGTGCAGGATATTCCAAATCGAATACCTCGAAGCAAAACAAAAGAATCGGCTATAGTAAAGTTATTACGATGACGCAAACTATTGCCCAAGGGGTCATTCCCGATAAAGGGATCTCGGCCATTACCTCGTCGAATGAGGTGCAGGATATTCCCAATCGAATACCACTGTGCAAAACAAAAAAAAAACGTCTGTAATGTCTGTTTTAAAAATACTTGGTTCCAACATTAAATAGGTTTGTTTTATCTTTGCATTGATCAGAATCAACGCAGTCCCATCAATTAATCATACTAGAAAAGAACGAAAAATATGATGTACGTATATGCCACCCGCATTCACCACTGGGTCCCGTCATCACCCGTTATGTTACTTAACTAATGACAGAGCGGGGGTTGGACCAGCGCGGGTGCAAAACATATACAACATGCATAAGGTTAGAGTGATTATACTGAATTGATCCGTGTCCTTTGGTTTTCAACCACCTTCCCTAGCTCCTAGAGGCCTCCATGATCAAGCTTGATCTCCGGTCTCCCTCCATCGAAGATGTCCATCCGAGAATTTATGAAACGAGCTTCTACTTCATAACCGAAGTAACTAGGGTATCTAGTTTGCCAAACTAGATAGCCAAGATGATGTAAAGTCAAATGAAGGATTAATTTGTCTCTAAACACTCTAGGTTTCTCAACACATGAAAGGGTTAGGATGGAGGAGGAAGAAGAAGCCATGAGAGATGAGTGTGAAGCTAAGAAAAATCAAGTGAGAAAAATGGCTGTTGTGAGCTATTTGTTGTGTGAGCATATATCAAGCATGCCAGCAACTCAAGAAAACAACTCAAGAATAAATATCTCCATGTCTCACTACAAATATCTCACACCACAAACAAAAACCCAATCATGCCACCACGAGTCAGTACATGACTCATCACCATGAGTCACCAAGTGAGCATGCTAGATTTAATGCCAAAACAAAAACCCACCCTCTCCACCTCATTAAACATTTAACCCTAAATGTTTAATACAAAAAGAAGTGGCAACTTCTAGAAGCAATCTTGTAAAGAATTACAAGAATACCCCTCATCCGTATATACATAGCCGCATCCGTATTCCGACAGAATACGAATACAATGAGACGAAAATAATCCAACAATATAATACTCGGATCCGGCTTAAACCAAAGCCCACTAGTATTATCCGTCCGGATCATGATCCACGCACAAGTGCACGTATATGATCGAACCCTGCCGTAAAACCATACGGCCTCTACATCGTTTCGTCCGAAGCAGGGAAACCCTCTGTGTGGGACTCTAAAGACTCGTCAATACGCTGGCAGTGGGTTTAACCATAAGCACGTCAGCGGCACTAGCTGTACGTAACGGCTATCCAGGTATTGAGCGAAAGGGAGGGCGACGAGCAAACTCATCCTGAAACCCCTACTGAGTTTGACAGTAACAATATCCGTACAGTCCGGTCCATTCGTCTATGAGTATCGCATATCGAGTTTAGGGGGTGGATAAAGTCAGACCCCTAATAACGCGACATTTAGTGTCAGTATGAAGCCCATCACCCACCGAGAAACGACTGATCCGAATCAGTAATTTTCGACTATCTTGGCCAAGGATTTCTGGTGATGGTCACCCGTGCACACCGCGACATCAACCCCCAATACCGGGAGAGGCGAATCTTCTGACGATCCGCTCACTGCCTCCATGTGGTTCGGGAATGTACCCAACTAAAACCTATTTGCATGACTCCTTTGAGCCGTGGTAGAGTAGTAATCAAAGCACAGTGGGAACTCACACGAGACAAATGACGATCTCAGGTCGATAGACTAATCTGTACACATGTCACCAGGGAACTGTTATATGACAATAGGTACTAACTAGCATGTTCCCGGCGGGTCCGTCCGGTGTACTCATAACCCAATGAGCATATATATATCTTAGGTGAACAAACTGACACCAATGGCTTATGAGAGGCCATCACCCCTCGTCATGGCTTGATCAGTATACACTAGTCTACTTTGGATTATCGATACCCAGTCTCGAAACTCCGACAACTAGGGACATTTAAGGATGTGAAGCTGTGCGGTTGCCTCTTGGCGAGGGCTTTGATCTCTGGCGTCGTGGGTAGGCAACTACCAGCCTGGGATGACCGAGCGGGGTAGCCACTCGGATGCCTCTTGGGAGGGCTTCGATCCCTGGCGTCATAGGTAGGGAGCTACCAGCCGGAGATGACCGAGCAGGGTAGCTGCTCGGTTGCCTCTTGCGAGGGCTTTGATCCTTCAGGACGGGGACCGAGCAGGGTTGCTGCCCAGTGCCTCTTGGCGAGGACTTTGATCCCTGTCGGTTGTGGTAGGAAGTTACCAGCCGGGGATAGCCGAGCAAGGACTCGACCGCCTCTGAGAGGACTTTGGTCCTTGGCACGGGAGGGGCTGTAAGAAGCCTACCAAGGACCCTTGGCCGGGCAGGGTTACCGCCCGGTGCCTCTTGGCGAGGGCTTTTGTCCTGAAGGATAGCCGAGCGAGGGATCCTCGGGCTCGACTGCCTCTGAGAGGGCTTTCTGATCCCTGACGTTGCGGTAGGGAAGCTACCCGCGCAGGGATAGCCGAGCAAGGGTCGGGCTCGACTGCCTCTGGGAGGACTTTTTGATCCCTGGCGTTGCGGTAGGGAAGCTACCCGCCAGAGATAGCCGAGCGAGGGTCGGGCTCGACTGCCTCTGAGAGGACTTTCTGATCACTGGCGTTGCGGTAGGGAAGCTACCCGTCAGGGATAGCCGAGCGAGGGTCGGGCTCGACTGCCTCTGGGAGGACTTTCTGATCCTTGGCGTTGCGGTAAGGAAGCTACCCGTCAGGGATAACCGAGCAGGGTAGCTGCTAGGTTGCCTCTTGGCGAGGGCTTTCATCCTTGGCGTTGCGAGTGGGGAAGCTACCGGCCAGGGATAGCCGAGCAGAGAAGCGGCTCGGCTGCCTCTACGGAGGACTTTGATCCCTAGCGTTGCGAGTAGGGAAGCTACCGGCCAGGGATAGCCGAGCAGAGAAGCTGCTCGGCTGCCTCTATGGAGGACTTTGATCCCTGGCGTTGCGAGTAGGGAAGCTACCGGCCAGGGATAACCGAGCAGGGTAACTGCTCGGCTGATTCTTCATGAGGTTTCGCCCGACTATCCATTTGCAGGTATGGAGAACAGGAACGGTCGCGGTGAACGTGCGCGTAGCACGCGCATCGATTGTGCGGGGAGGCGAAGCGCCAGGGTCGTGTCGTTTCGATTCCGCCAGAGGAGGCTCAATGATCGCCCAACGGACGAGTATCGGCCCGTGAGATCTGTGGCTATGGAACGCAGCCTGCTGGTGGTCAGCCGTGCCGACGAGGGTAGAGTCTTCTGGAGGCGGGGGAGTGGTGATCCGGGGCCCTGGCCTGGCCGTTTGGACTTTAGTCGGTCTATCAGCGGGCGAGGGCGTTGATGACGGTCGCCGGAGAAGGTTCATCCGCGCCTCCGATGAGGGGGAGGCGGCGGCTGGTACCTGGATCTTCAGGGTGATCGCATGCCATGTGGACGGAGATCGAAATGCCAACTTTTGTTTTTGTGGAGTTTTGTTTTCCCACAGACGGCGCCAACTGATGGAGGTCCTTTTCGGGTCTCCGTCAGATGTTTTCTTCCGTTGATCTCCCGGTGGATTTCGGCGGTGATCTTCTGTTGCGTGTGGGTCTCAATGGGTTTTGAGGAGATTGGTGATTTGAGGGGTTTAGCGCCGAGTACCTGCAAAGAAGTCCCGGGGTGGTTTGGTACCACCGAAGACCCTTCGACGATCAAGTTAGTACTAGATCCGAGCAGAGTAACGGCTAAGTGGAATCAAGAATGGCTTACTTGACCCCTCTGTGATGGGGGTTTATATAGCGGCGACAGCACGCAGCAGCAGGCGTGAGAATCTCGCCGGCAGTTACGCTTCCGACGTCACGCCCGCGTAAAGAGCGGATCGCCCATTAATGGGGATCGTGGTAGCGTGGAACGTGGGACGTTGCAGACGGAGAATCTGTGCGTGGCGAGATTTGCGGAGCGGTGGTTACGCCTGTGAGTGGTGGAGTTGGTCGGTCGGAGGGACCGAGGAAGACGGCCTCGGCTGGGGAGCTCGGAGACGAGCAAGAGGGCCGAGGAGTCTTGGTCTTGTGGCAGCTCGGGGCGAGCTGAGGGGCCGAGGAGGCCAATTTGCAAGGGCCCCGAGGAGGGCCAGCTTGTGCTTGCGGTCAGGTACAAGGGTGGCCTGGTCGGCCTCTGTGGGCCCTTTCTTCTGGGTCTTGGGACATGTCATCTGCCACGTGTCCTGATCTTGAAGATCGCCAATATTGAGCATCATCAGACCATGAATAAAACTAATGTTGTGGTTGCTATATTATTTTCTGCAGGGTTCATTGCTATGTAATGCTACTTTGGCAAGTCGAGATGTGGTAATAACTCCATAAAATCTGTGCATATATACTTTTTATATCAGCATACATGTGGAGGGAACCCTTCTTCATCTTTCAGCTATGCTTGATGGATGGTATTAGCACGAACTTTCGTATGAAATATACTCAGCAAGTTACATAAACATATACACAATAACTTGTAGAACACACATACATGCATACATATATACCTAACATATTTTTATAATTTTAAATTATAGTGGCGTCAATGGTGATGGCGAATTAAGATTCGAGAAGGTGCAATTATGGTTTTGACTTTGACTTTGTTGCATAATATATAAAGCGGTTTTTCCTTAAAAAAAAGATAATAATGCACTTTTTGTTAATATTTAATCTACCATTGTAAAATCATATGAACATAAATGCTTGTAGGCCTTAATGCCTCGGAGGTTAAACATGAAGGGTATAGACCATCTCTCAAGCACAAACATTCATGATTATAATAACAAGCTATTTCTATCTCCAGCTATTATGTTTCCGCATGAAACCTAGTTATTTGTCTGTGATCTGATCCCTTAACCTCTTAACTTTGTACACCATTTTACTTCTAAGAATTCTAAATGGTCTTGTGGTGTAACAGGATTGTTGCTTGATTCCGGAGTCCCCGTTATATCTAGAAGGCCGTGGTGGTCTTTATGAGTTTGTTGAACAGCGGCTTAAAGAAAATGGCCACATGGTTATTGTGTTGGCTGAAGGAGCAGGACAGGGCCATGTTGCTCGAAATTTCAGTGTTATCAATGAAAAAGATGAATCAGGAAATCACCTATTGCTGGATGTAGGGCTATGGCTATCTCAAAAGATCAAGGTAATTGTGATTTGGATGCTAACTTTTTCGTTTATGGTACTAAGCAGCAGCTATAAGGTGCTTGCATCACTGGGTAAGAAATTTATATTCTATTTGTGGTCTGGTCTACCTTAATATTCATCTTATTTGCAATTGTCCTGTGCAGCACCTCATTATATTCTGTTGATGCCAAGTGTTAACTGAAGTTGCATAAAATTGTTAATTTTTTAATCTAGTTTTATTTTCTGGAGGCATACTGTTGTCTCTTCTGTTTCGAAATTAACTGTTTGATATATCCTAGATTTAATGTCGAAAACTTTTTTTATTTATTGAAACTGTAGAAAACTATTATCATTTTTAACTAATTGAATGGTGGGAAATCCTGGTTAAGTTCTATACTAAAAGTTGGTGTAGCATCTATAGAGGAAAAGATGCGGGAAAACCGGCTAAGATGGTTTGGTAATGTGCGACGCAGATCTATGGAAGCACCAGTTCGACGAATGGATACTCTCGATATAGGTAATGTCAAAAGGACGAAAATGAGACCGAAGAAAAGATGGATGGAGGTGGTATGAAAAGATATGGTTGCCAAAGGACTCAATGAAAGTATATTATTCGATATGAGTGAGTGGGGGCGGAGGATTCATGTGCTGGACCCGGCGTGATTCTCATGTTGGTTCATGTAGCCTATCCCATATGATTGGGATAAAAGGCTCAGTTGTTGTTGTATGCTTTGTCCTTCAATTTCCAAAAGGTAATAAATTTCAATTTCCTTTACATCTCTTCCTTGTTAATTTATTCCTAGGTTTAATTATTTTTATTGCAATGAGTTTGTCAACAGCTATGACATTGTTCTAATGAAAGTTCACAATATTATTTTGTAGGATCATTTTACTAGGGACGAGAAATTATCGGTATATCTCAAGTATATAGGTATTTCTAGCCCTTAATTCTATCGTTAATCATCGTTATCAGAATTAGATTAAATTTGAAACCCCTACAGAAAACTGCAGATGAGAGAGTGTTTATTCCTGATACACCACGGTGCTTGATTTTTAAAAAGTGCATTTCTCTCTACATGTATTTGATTTGTTCTTAAGCTATAAGTTATTCTTTGAAAATGGCACAAATATGCATATATTTCAGTTAAATGAATTTGAAATGTTATCATTGCTAAAGGTTCCAGCTGAAAATAAATTCCGTAAGTAAAATATTATCTTTAAATATTAGAAATGATTTGCAGACCCTACATACCTGATTCGTGCCATTCCGAGTAATGCATCTGATAACGCCTATTGCCCGCTTCTTGCACAAAGTGCGGTCCATGGAGCTATGGCAGGTTACACCGGATTTACAGCCGGTCCCGTAAATAGCAAGCATGCATATATCCCAATTTATGTGAGTATCTGTAAATCAAATAATTTTTGGTTTTTTTTTTTGCATTGGTCGCTACAATTTATAAGAATTACCATTTTTCTTTTGGATATTTTTTATTTTGCGAGAAATGCAATCCGTATAGAGAAAAAGGACGATCATGTTAACACCCTTGATGCATATCTCATTTAGCACCTATAACCTCTCTACTGTTTTATTGGCATCGGACAACCTTAAAATTGATTAATATGCCTAATTCTCTTCTTTCTTTTTTATAATTTCCTTTTATAAAATAAACTTGTTCCGTGTGAATTTTTATAAGAACGATGTCTAATTTTCTATTAAATTTTTTTCCAGAGGATGACAGAGACTACAAATGTTGGCAAGGTAACCGATCGAATGTGGGCAAGGCTTCTTGCCTCCACGAACCAACCGAGCTTCTTTAACTCCAACAAAGCAGCTCAGGAGATTGACAAGGAAACTTTAGACTTGATCGGCAACATGAGAATCAATTCGTTATAGCCGAAGCGTGACAACTTGAAGAATAAATCGATAACATCTTTTAAGAAGACACAAATATTCTTTATTGTTTTCTTCCCAAATGAGTTGTACATTGATGCATTTGATGTGCCTCTTTTAAATTATCTTTGTTATAGCGCAAAGTCTATGATTATTTCAATGATAGAGGGTACACTCGCTCATTGGTCACCCGTTGTAGATCTGCGACAAGATATATGTAAAGATTTTGATTGCACCTTGACATGAATTTCTACTATTGCTTGTATATGGCATTAAGAAAGTTAATAGCAACTATTCTTCTGCTATTACTTGTAGTTTACAATGTGGCACTTTTAACACAAAGTTTTACTTCAGCATTTTACCACCTTCTCAATACCCAGAAATGTGTAAGATTTCTTTGTAATTCTCAGATCATTTAATTATTTATTTTGATCTTTTCCTTGCTTTGGGAAATCAGACAGGAATACACATTCGACATATCCTATAGGTAGTAAAGTTCCGAAAAAGTTAAAGTTTAGGTATTATAATGCCATATATTCCTTTTAGTTATTTATGTTTTAGGTTTAGCTCCCAAAAATTTAGGGGCTATGACAAGTAACAACCAAATTCTTTAAAATTTACAGAAAACCATCAAGTGTATGAAAACTTGTAAAATTAATAGACAACATACCACCAAACTTGTTTAGTAATTGTCCCATAAATTACCAAACTTGCTTAGTAAATATTCAATAAACTATCAATCTTGCTTATTGAATTTTCAATAAGCTATCAAACTAGTTTAAGAAATTTTAATATGTTGAGTTTGTCTCAAATTAAGGCCCAACTTAATTAACCCATTAATTAATTAATTGTGCTCTTGGTTTAAGTTGGTATTATATGCATATCTCCAGCCTTTGTTCCGTAACAAAAAAATATATTTTGTTTAGATTGATTGTTCCGTAACAAAAAAATATATTTTGTTTAGATTGATTGTTCCGTAACAAAAGAATATATTTTGTTTAGATTGAGTGCTTATATTATTCCACCAGTTTAGAGAGAGAGTTGTGTGTGAGGAATTTATTCTTCCGTTCATCCCTATTCCAGATTAATTTGGGGATTTTTTGTACTCTCAATTTTTCATAGTGGAATTTTTGTCTCCTCGTCGTCCGTGGTTTTTCCCGCAAGGGTTTCCACGTAAAATCTTTGTGTCATCGTTTCTTGTTTGTTTTTAATCTTTGATTGATTTATTGCTTCCGCGCTCTTAACTCCAACAAACTGGTATCAGAGCTTTGTTCAATCAATCAAGATTTAATCTTTCTCCATCATGTCGCCTTCTATAAAGTTCGACATTGACAAGTTCGATGGCAAAATTAGTTTTGCAATTTGGAAGGTTCAGATAAGGGCCGTCCTTACCCAACACGGGTTGAAGAAGGCGTTATCCGGTCGACCCAAATCCAACGACAGGAAAAAATCATCTACCTCTTCCAGTACCATGACAGATGCTGAGTGGGAAAAATTAGATGAGAAAGCACTCTCAGCGATCCAACTTTGTTTGACTCGTGAAGTTCTCCGTGAAGTCATCCATGAGACTACAGCCGCAGGATTGTGGTCTAAACTCGAGTCACTTTATGCGGCCAAGAGTCTTGCGAACAAGATTCGTCTCAAGGATCGCCTCTACACATGCCATATGGCTGAAGGTACACCAATCCAATCTCACTTGGATGAATTTAATTCGATTCTTATCGATTTAGAAAATCTTGATGTTAAAATTGAGGATGAAGATAAAGCTGTTCTACTTGTTGTTTCACTACCTCCCTCATATGGCCAATTTAATGAAATCATGCTTTATGGTAATCGGGAGTCCCTCTCTTTTGAAGATGTGAAATCCAATTTGTTGTCTAAAGAGAAATATGATGCTGAGAAACCTAGTAATCATGCTGAGGGTTTATTGGTGAGGGGTAGAACACAAGAAAGGGGTCAAAACAGTAAGAACAGAAATAAGTCTCGGTCGAAGTCTAGAGACAAACACTCTAATATAACCTGCAATTATTGTAAGAAACTTGGGCATATTGTTGCCGACTGTTATAAGTTGAAAAATAAGCTTGAACGGGAAGATAAAAGACAGGGTAAGAAACCCGAAAAAACCGCTGAAGCTGCTATTGTTGAGACCGATTCTGATGGGGATGTTTTCCTAGCTGTTGATAGTTCAAAAAGGTCTAGGAGTGAATGGGTTCTTGATTCTGCCTGTTCGTTTCATATGTGTCCTCATAGGGACTATTTTGCCACTTATGAATCGGTTGATGGTAGTTTAGTTTTTATGGGAAACGATGTACCTTGTAAGGTTATTGGTATAGGTTCAGTTAAAATCAAGACCCATGATGGTTCTATTAGAACTGTGACAGGTGTTAGACATATCCCTGACCTGAAGAGAAATCTTATCTCCTTAGGCACTCTTGAATCACTCAGTTATAAGTACAGTGCTGAGAATGGAGTTCTCAAGGTGTCCAAGGGTATTCTTGTGTACTTTAAAGGTATTCGGCGGGGTACCTTATATATCTTGCAGGGTTCTACAATTACAGGTTCAGCTGCAGTTGCTTCGTCCTCACATTCGGATGACTCCAAACTTTGGCATATGCGTTTGGGTCATATGGGTGAGAAAGGCATGAATGTTCTCACCAAAAGAAATTTGCTTGGTACTTTAAGTTCTTGTGATCTTGAATTTTGTGAACATTGTGTTTTTGGCAAGCAGAAAAGAATTAGTTTCTCAGCAGGTGTTCACAGGACCAAAGGTACCTTGGATTATGTTCATTCGGATCTTTGGGGTCCATCCCGCAAGCCTTCAATCGGAGGTCACAGGTATTTCATGACTATTATTGATGATTATTCACGGAAGGTCTGGATCTATTTTCTGAAACATAAGAATGAAGCCTTCACTAAGTTCAAAGAGTGGAAGGTGTTGATTGAGAACCAGACTGGTAAAAAATTGAAGAGGCTCAGAACTGATAATGGTCTTGAATTCTGTGAAGAAAAATTTGATACTTTCTGCAAACAGGAAGGCATTGCTAGGCATAATACTCTGGTTGGTAAGCCCCAGCAGAATGGCGTTGCAGAGAGGATGAATAGAACCATCCTTGAAAAGGTTCGTTGCATGTTTTCTAGTGCTGGGTTATGGAGTCGTCGTAATTTATGGGCTCAAGCGGTAGAGACTGCTTGCTACTTGATCAACCGCTCGCCCCACAGGTCTCTCGACGGCAAGATTTCAGAAGAAGTCTGGTCAGGTAACCCTGTTAATTATTCTAACCTTCGTGTTTTTGGGTGTCCTGTTTATATTCATGTCAACGAGGGGAAATTGGCTCCTCGTGCGAGAAAATGCATTTTCATGGGTTATGGATCGGGTGTTAAAGGGTACCGTGTTTTTGATCCTGATTCTAATAAGATTATTCATAGTAGAGACCTTACTTTTCATGAAGATGCTCTTCTTTCTGGAAAAGATACTGCTATTCCTTCTTCTGGTGCAGATGACAATGACAATGATGGTGCCAGTGAGAAGGTGGAGTTTGAGGTGGAGGGCACACAAGCCCAAGTAAATATTCCTACCTCCACCACTAGTCCTAGCATTATGACTGGTGATACTCAGGTGCAAAGAAGTCCACAGCGGCAAATTGAGCCATCTATAGCTCGTGATCGTGGAAGGAGGCAACCACAAAAGCCTGCAAAATTTAAAGATGTTGATTTGGCTGCTTATGCTTTTGTTGCTGCGACGGAGATTGAAGATGTTGGTGAGCCTAAAACTTATTCAGAAGCTATCTCTAGTGCAGATTCATCTAAATGGTTGCTTGCGATGCAAGAAGAGGTTGAAAGCCTCCATAAGAATGAGACTTGGGATTTGGTCAAACTTCCCAAAGGTAAGCGAGTTATAAGCTGCAAGTGGCTTTATAAAGTCAAAGATGGAATCCCTGGGGTTGAACCTGTTAGGTACAAGGCAAGGTATGTTGTTCGTGGTTTTGATCAACGTGAAGGTGTTGATTTTAATGAGGTATTTTCTCCTGTCGTTCGTCATACCTCTATCCGTGTATTACTTGCTCTTGTTGCCTTATATGATTTGGAACTGGAACAAATGGATGTGAAAACTGCTTTTCTTCATGGTCACCTTGAAGAAGAGATTTATATTGATCAGCCTGAGGGATTTGTAGTTCCAGGTAAAGAAGACCATATCTGTCGTTTGAAGAAATCTTTATATGGTTTGAAGCAATCACCCAGACAGTGGTATAAGAGATTTGACTCTTTTATGATTGGGCAAGGCTACTCAAGGAGTAGTTATGATAATTGTGTTTATTTTCAGAGATCTCCTGATGGGTCTTTTGTATACTTGTTGCTTTATGTTGATGATATGTTGATTGCTGCACCTAATATGTCTTATGTCAACAAGTTTAAGGCCCAGTTGAGCAGTGAGTTTGATATGAAAGATTTGGGTGCTGCCAAGAAGATTCTTGGGATGGAGATACACAGGGACCGTCAAGCTGGGACATTGGAATTGTCTCAGAAGAAATACATCGAGAAATTACTTGCTCGATTCAATATGTCCAACTGTAAGCCTGTTACTTCTCCTCTTGCTGCTCACTTTAAGTTATCTGCTGAACAATGTCCAGAGACTAAAGAGGCCAAGAAGAAAATGGCCAATGTTCCTTACTCTAGTGCTGTTGGTAGTCTCATGTATGCCATGGTGTGCACTCGACCTGATTTGGCTCACGCTGTTAGTGTTGTTAGTCGTTATATGCACAATCCGGGCAAAGAACACTGGGAAGGAGTTAAGTGGATCCTTCGTTACCTAAGGGGTACTATGGATCTTAGTTTGGTTTTTGATAAGAAATGTTCTGATCCTGGTGGTGTTATTGGCTATGTTGATGCTGATTATGGTGGTGATCTTGATCACAGAAGATCTCTTTCTGCATATATTTTCACTTTATGTGGTTCCTCCGTCAGTTGGTATTCTTCCTTGCAGGCTATCGCTGCTTTGTCTACAACTGAGGCGGAGTATATTTCTGTTACTGAAGGTGTAAAAGAGGCTATTTGGCTTCGAGGTTTGGTCACCGAGCTTGGTCTTCAACAGGATGTTCTTGTTGTATTTTGTGATAGTCAAAGTGCTGTTCATTTGAGTCGGAGTAGCAAGTACCACTTCAAGACTAAGCATATTGACGTGAGACGTCACTTCATTCGAGATACTGTTGATATTGGTGAGGTTGTCGTTGAAAAAATTGACACCGCTCACAATCCTGCGGATATGCTCACTAAGCCGCTTCCGTTTACTAAGTTCAAGTATTGCTTGGACTTAGCTGGTATTTTATCTCATTGAGTGCCCTTCAGGGCTTATGCGACGACGTGGAGTATTTTGGAGCATTACGGAATTTGAGCCAAGGTGGAGATTTGTTGAGTTTGTCTCAAATTAAGGCCCAACTTAATTAACCCATTAATTAATTAATTGTGCTCTTGGTTTAAGTTGGTATTATATGCATATCTCCAGCCTTTGTTCCGTAACAAAAAAATATATTTTGTTTAGATTGATTGTTCCGTAACAAAAAAATATATTTTGTTTAGATTGATTGTTCCGTAACAAAAGAATATATTTTGTTTAGATTGAGTGCTTATATTATTCCACCAGTTTAGAGAGAGAGTTGTGTGTGAGGAATTTATTCTTCCGTTCATCCCTATTCCAGATTAATTTGGGGATTTTTTGTACTCTCAATTTTTCATAGTGGAATTTTTGTCTCCTCGTCGTCCGTGGTTTTTCCCGCAAGGGTTTCCACGTAAAATCTTTGTGTCATCGTTTCTTGTTTGTTTTTAATCTTTGATTGATTTATTGCTTCCGCGCTCTTAACTCCAACATAATAATATCCCTACACTATGATGGTTTTTTGTAATTAAATGATCATTTTCCATTGAATACATCTCTAGGAGCATGGCATATACGAAGCTCTTTAGAAATTGTTGAAATGAATCAAATGATCATTTTCCATTGACCGCTCTTTCAGCAAATTGTTGACAGGCTAAAGTAATAAGATTAGCTACAATTATATTTTCATATATATATTGTCATGGCATTTCTCGTTTATTCCTAAAAAGAGTAAAATAATGTATTCTGCCAAAAGGTTGATAAGCCTTAAGGTCTCTCATGCTGCACCCAGAATAATCATAAGCTTGTGAGGCCATGGGGACCGACTTTTCTTTGAAACACTACTAAAGCATAGCATCATTCGGCCTGTCCGATGATTGTCCACTACATTAAGAGGAAAAAAAATCTAATGTACTAGTTGCAATATCCTAAACAAAATGTGTTCTCAAGCATTCATGCTGACCGCAGCGAAGTACCGATGAATACTCCTAAAATTTTTGCGCAAACTACAACTGTAAGTTCATATAACCCAAAAAAATACCACCTTACCAATTAAAAAGGAGGCTACATGTTGATAGGGAAATTTTGGGGCTAAGCAAAAGCAGGCTCGTTGTCGCCCATTCCAAGAACAGCTTGCCCTAATCCATATTTGATGATGCTCACAAGTGGTATTTGTTAATCATATGTATGCCCTAAAGACCATTATTGTACATTATTGTTTATTAAAGTGGATGCTTGGACACACACACACACACACACACACACACACACATATATATATATATATATATATATATATATATATATGACTTTCTTTTTCGACATGATAGTATACTATCTGGTTGCTATTTATCTTAACATATATACTAGTATTATTATACTGTCTCTCTGATACATGTTGATAAATAGAGCCACTTTGAGGTTCCCTATGAAATGAGACCATTAAGATGTTATCTTGACTACCAGGACTATGATGCAGATCATACTAATGGGTTTGGGTAGTCCGTAAGCATGTCCTTTAATTGTTCCTAGTCAAGAGAGTATCGAGACAGAGTATCGATATTCCAGAGTAGACCAGTGTGTACGTTTCTTGACCCTGTAGGAGGCGATGTATGATCCCACATCCATTGGTGTTTGACATCAAAGATTGTACACAGGTGCTCATTAGAGAATAGGTACACCGAACAGGACTCGCCGAGAACTCCTAGTTGGTACTATACCTATCGTCGGATAGCGGTTCTCTGGTGACACTGGTACAGGTTAGTCTGTAGACCCGAGATCGTCATAGAGTCTTGTGTGGTTCTCACTGTGCTTTGATTTCCTCCATGCCACGGCTCAAAGGAGTCGTGTAAACAGGTGGATTTTGGGTACAGTCCCGAGTCACATGGAGGCAATGAACGATAGGAGGGTTTTGTCTCTCCCGGTATTGGGGTTGATATTGCGCTATGCTCGATTGGCTATAACAGCAAGTCCCTGGCCATGGCTGATGAGATTTACTGGTAAGTGTTATCAGTAGTTTCTCGAACTGTTATGAGCCTCACATCGGCATGACTTATTAAGTTACTGGGGTCTGACGATTCCACCCCTAGACTTGATATTGTTAGTTATGTATATGCCCTAGAGGCCATTGTTGTATATATGATGTATATTACAGTGGATGCTTGGATATATTTAGAGAGGGCTTTCTTGCTCGACATGATAGTATGCTATCTGGTTTCACTTTGTTTTAACATGTTGACTTGTTTTGGTTTACTGTCTTGCTCTCACATGTTAATAAAGCCCTTAGGATATGTACTCGACTACTGGGACTATGATGCAGATCATACTAGTGGGGCCAGGGTAGTCTAAGAGTACATCCTATAACTGTTCCTAGTCGAGAGTGTATCGAGACAAGGCATCGATACTCCAGAGTAGACTAGCGTATACGCATCTTAACCCATATAATGGGCGATGGATGATCCCATATCCATCGGTGTTTGACATCAAAGATGGTGTACGGGTGCTCAGTGGAGACTGGGTACATTGAACGGACTCGCCGAGAACTCCTAGATGATATTATACCTATCGTCAGATAGCAGTTCTCTGGTGATACTGGTACATGTTAGTCTGTAGACCCGAGATTGTTATAGAGTCTTGTGTGATTCCCATTGTGCTTTGATTTCCATCTTACCACGTTCAAGAGGACGTGCAAAACGGTGGCTTTTAGGTACAGTCCCGAATCACATGGAGGCAATGAGCGATAGGAGGGGTTTCGTCTCTTCCGGTATTGGGGGTTGATGTTGCGCTGTGTTCGATTGGTTATAACTGGAAGTCCCTGACCAGGGCTGATATGGAGACCTACTGGTAAGAGTTATCAGTAGTTTCTCGACCCGTTATGAGCCTCACATCGACACGACTTATCGGTTACTGGGGTCTGACGTTTACCACCCCTAGACTGGACATGCGACATATCAGACGAAGAGACCGGATTATACGGTAGTGTTACTGATTGGATTCACAGGAGTGTGTATAGGCTTGATTGTTGATCTTCTGATCGCTCAATACCCGGGTGGCTGTTACGTTTAGCTGACCGCTTGCGGCTTGTGGGTGTTTGATATGATCATCACCTACTGCCGGCGTATTGACGATTCTTTAGAGTCCTACACAGAGGTTTTCTGGCTCAGGCAAAACGGAGTAGGAGCACATATGTGATATGTGCGGGATCGAGAATAATACGTGTATGTGATACCGTATTCGATTCTCAAGATATGTGATATCGACCGGGTATATGAGATATAGCCGGGTCATCGGATCAACTGTTGATTCGATAAATTGATACATATTATATTAGTCGGTTATTGCGAAATAGCCGGATTATCGGATCACGTGTTGATTCGATAATTTAATGTATAATTATATATTTGATATATTACATTAACTAATATAAGCTCACTTTATAGATTCTTTTTCTCACTTGATGATACATTAATATATATGTGATATATGTTAATTGTATTATTTTCTTTTGTTACATTATATATTATATATGTGATATATAATATTGTAACATGCTAGGGTTACACTTGCAACTTGGGTTTATGAGATTAAACCATGCTTGGGTTTATGGTTGGGTTTACATTTTATTTTGGATAATTCAAATTGTGTGGATTTATCCTAAGATTTTTGTCATGGTTGACTAAGTCCACCCCTTTGGATATTTCTAAGATATTTGTTAACCAAACCCTAATCCTAACCCATGGTCAAGTCTCTACAAGGGTTAAGCATGACATGCTTAATCCTTGGTTGCAATTCTAACCTTAACAATAATTCATTATCATCACTCTCATTATTCTTCATCTTCTTCTTGCTCTTCACAAAAGCTTGCTAGATTTTTCCTAAGTGATGAAATGAAGTGAGAAAAACAAAACTAAAGAGAACAAAATTCCTACTTCATCATCCTCTTTTATACCAGCCATATAGATTAGTGTGTTAGCTTCACTAATACCTAATTAGTGAAGTGTAAGCTTGGGTTTATGATTCCTCAAGGTAGATCATCTTTGATAGTGAAAATTTCAAGCAAGGATGTCTCATGCACCTTATGGAGCCTCTCTTGAGTCCTGTAGCATAATGATCGCAGCGAAAGGACCTCAACTCGGAGCTTATGAAGCGAAGGAACGGACTACAAAGGTTGTAATCCCTATCTCTTAGAAGTAAAGTTGTTTACTTTGCATGTTAACCCTAATTCTCTAGTTAAAGATCTTATTTAGGGTTAGTTTAAGCATAGCAAAATTTTAAATTGGCATGTACGATACCTCCCAAAACCTTGCTGCGATGCTTAGTAACCCTGCAGTGGTATCTGAACCTAGCTAGAGCATTAGGCGTTGTATAGGCGAACTTAAAAGTCCGATCGAACCCCGAAAACCCAAATTATACCCCCTCTCTGGAAATGTTTCAAAAAGTTGGATTTTTCCATGTTAAAAATATTAAGAAAATAATGAAGGTAATTCTATGGACACACCTGAAGAACGAAACCCTAACTCGTCTAAGTGACCGCGGATCGTAGCTAAAATATGGTTTTGGCGGCGGATCCGCGGCGCCACTTAAAAGGCTTGGGTCGGGCCCTTCAGCCGTAGTTACGTAGGTACTGGGGCATGCTTCTGGGAATTTTAAATTATTCTTAGGTGTTGAGCTCTCTGGGAATTTTTGGGAATTCGTTAATTCGATCGAATTGTTTAACGTCGTTTAGCTTTCTGTAATGAGATACAATAATTGAAATCTACAAATTTGTTTGTTGCGTGTAAATCTAACATTTCGGTCTCGGGTGTAATCGGAAATCTTGTTGAATTATCCGACTTATTTTGAAAAAGTGTTTTCATGGGTGAGACCTAAATGCAAGTTTTACATTGTTGGGCATGAAATCTTTGATATGTGATATCTCGGGTTTGTGTTGCCTAAGGGCAGTTACGATTCCAATTGTTGTAGTTTTTCATTTCTTTTCTGCCACCGTAAGTATAGTTTGTGGTGTATCGCCGATTTCGTTGCTATACATCAACGACAATCGGGGTACGCATACTTGCTTACGTTGATGACATGTGATGTTATGTGTTGCTGTGATATGTTATATTGGATCGTCGTGTTCTGAATAGCCGGGGGTTTTATGTGAGATGAGAGTTTTTATTTTCATTCATGTAAAATTCATTGTTTGTAATATTCTTTTATTGGGGCACTTCCGGGTTGAGGATGATATCACCATTGTATATTATTTACTTTTCCGCATTATGATAGACCCAAGGTGGGGAGCACAAGCAACCGGGTTCTAGGGTCCAGTGGGAGGCCATCTCGAGAAGTCGAGATCGAGTCTCCTAACCCTAGAATTGGGAGGGTTGCTGGCCGCTCTCGTAGGGGTGTAGGGATGTGGGTTTGGCTATTCATCGCGGCCGTGGAATCTGTGTTTTATACAGGCTCAAAATAAAGCACGGACCTCCTAGTATATCCAATATTTCATATGTTATCTTCTGCTGCTGATATACTGTGATGTGATCATATTATATACGCGAGACGAATGCTTTATTATTGTATATATATATGATATATAATGAACGTTGCTTATGTTTTGCATGCGCGCTAGTCCCGTCCCGGTATGCCGTTATTTAAGTAACCTAACGGTGCATAACGGGACACAGTGGTGAATGCGAATGGCATAAGCGTACGTTGTATTTTCGTTTCTTCTGTGATACTTAGGAAATATAAATGATGGGATTCATTAATGAGATTAATGAAAGAAAAAGAAACCTACAAGATATTGTAGAATCAAATTAATAAAAAATGGTAGCTTTAGTTTTTTCTTTGCATAGCGGTATTCCTTGTAGAATATCCAGCACCTTATTCGATAAGGAAAGAGCCGAGATCCCTTCACCGGGAGTGACCTCTTTAGAGAAACTAGCAGATACTACAACTCACTCGGTTTTGTTTTTGATTGCTTCTATAGTTTTTTGCTATGCACAGTGATATTTGTGAAATATCCTGCACCTTATTCGATAAGGAAAGAGTCGAGATCCCTTCACCGGGAGTGACCTCTTTAGCGAAACTAGCAAAAGCCTCAAAAATACTCATTTTTTCAAAATCACTTATTTCTACAACGATATCAAGTTCATTACGCGAAAGGTTTTCTGAAAAACCTGACGTAGCCCTCCGTCATTTCAGATAAGTCCTACTTAGTATTCGTGCTACGTTTGTTGACTATGTTAAGGCGTAGTGTGCGGTAGCTAATTAGTATTTATCTGCTAAAGTATGAGATGCGATTAGATTAGGGTAGTCGTATGATTTTGTTGACTATGTTAAGGGTCGTGCGGGTGGGTTTAATTCAATCGGGAAATGACGGGTTAAACTTGGCTAGCAATTATGATTTGTTGACTATGTTAAGGTCATAAGTTGCTAGGGGCTAAAGTATTATCGAGAATTTCAAGTGTTGAAATTTGCAATGAGATTGCATACCTTCTATGAGATAGTTGGATACTGATACCCACTGCGAGTAAGAGTTACTCCTGGGAGAGTTTTACACACGACAATTAGCCGATCAAGTAGGTGTCGAGAAAGGTGTTAACGGGGTTATGCCTCTGGGAAAACGAGGTTTATTTTAATTAGGTCTGTGCGAAAGCACGGGGAACCTCCCTCGAAGTACCAACACTGGCCTGGCCGAAAGATTGGCGAACTTGTAAGGTATAATTAATCCCGGCCAGTCTTACCTTTTAGGGTTTGAAGAAAGATTTGATAAAAACAGTGTGAGCCATCTTGATTAGATAAGATAATAAACAATCTAATCTTGCAAGAGCATACGCTAAAATGTTTTCTTCTCTCTCTCTCCAGGTAGCGACCATATCAGGCCTTAATCAAGATAATAATATGGATGTATTGACCGAACCCGCTTATTATACTGAGCAGGGGAATGTTGGTTCCATTCTTTCTTATAATTGTTATAAGACAGAACAGGAAATAGGGTTATATCCGGTTTCTCACGCCGCCCAAACGAAGAATAAGCATGATGATGCATCTTCTTCGGATGTGTTACTTATCGAGAACTGTTTCTCAGTTCACTCTACGTCCTGGGTATTAGATACCGGATCGGGATCCCGTATATGTAATATGTTACACGGGCTAAGGAAAGGTAGAGAACTGGGAGAGGGTGATCATTCCGTAAGAGTAGCGAATGGTGCAAATGTTGCAGCCAAAATAGTTGGCGAATATCACCTTATATTACCAAATGGTAATACATTGATTCTGAACGAATATTATTACATACCGACCCTGATATGCAATATTATATCAGTTTCTTTATTAAGTAAAGAAGGATATGATTTTGTAGTACAGGATAATGTTATGAACATCTTCCTGAATCAAAAGTTGATTGGATCAAGCTCGTTAAATAATGGTACATACATTCTAAATCAAACCACAGTTCTTAACGTACAGAACACACACAAGAGAAAGAGTTCAGAAATGAACGAATCCTTCTTGTGGCATTGTAGACTAGATCATATCAATACGACACGACTAGCTAAGTTACATAAAGATGGATATTTGAATCCATTCGAATTATCATCTTATGACACTTGTCAGTCATGTCTCAAAGGCAAGATGACCAAAACTCCGTTTAGTGGACACGGAGAAAGAGTTACGGAACTCTTGGGACTGATACATAGTGATGTATGCGGTCCCATGTCTACACATACCAGGAATGGTTTCTCGTACTTCATTACATTCGCTGACGATCTCTCAAGATATGGACATGTGTTCCTGTTGAAACACAAGTCTGAAACTTTTGAGAAATTCAAAAAATATAAGAACGAAGTCGAGAACAAAACGGGCAAAAGTATTAAGATCCTTCAATCCGACCGAGGAGGAGAATACTTGAGTAATGAGTTCCTGGACTATCTAAAAGAGAATGGGATTCTCTCTCAGCTTACTCCTCCATATACACTACAGCACAACGGTGTAACAGAGCGGAGGAATCGCACCCTATTAGATATGGTGCGCTCGATGATGAGCACTGCTGAGTTACCTATTTCCTTTTGGGGTTATGCGCTTGAGACAGCAGCATACCTATTGAATCAAGTTCCATCTAAATCTGTACCTACCACACCATATGAGATATGGAGTGGGAAGATACCATATTTTAAACGAGTTAAGATATGGGGTTGTCCGGCCTATGTCAAAAGGCAAAATCCGGACAAACTCGAGACACGATCAGTTCTTTGCAAGTTTGTAGGATATCCTAAGAATTCCCAGGGATATATTTTCTACCACGCCGAGGAGAAAAAAAGTGTTTGTCTCTCAATACGCCACCTTTTTAGAAAAGGAATTTCTTGCAAAGGAAATTAGTGGCAATGAGGTAGAGCTGGAAGAAGTTCCAGCAACACAAACTACAACTGAAGATTTAGTGGAACCAGAGGATTTGATAGTTCCTAACGAACCCCAGCTGCTCCGCCGATTTAGTAGAGTTCTTCATCCACCAGAGAGATACTACGGTTTTCTCATAGATAGTGGGAGAGAGGATTGCATCATGGAAGATGATGACCCGACTAGCTTCGAGCAGGCCATCACGGGTGGAGACTCTGTGAAATGGCTGGATGCAATGTGATCTGAGATGGAATCCATGTACACCAACAAAGTATGGACTTTGGAAGTTGCTCCTGAAGGGGTAAAACCCATTGGGAGCAAATGGATCTTTAAGAAGAAACTTGGTGTAGATGGAAAAGTTGAGACTTTCAAAGCTATACTTGTTGCAAAGGGTTTTCTTCAACGACCAGGTGTGGATTATGACGAAACCTTTTTTCCAGTGGCTATGCTTAAGTCCATCCGGATTCTACTTGCCATTGCTGCATACCATGACTACGAAATCTGGCAAATGGATGTTAAGACCGCCTTTCTAAATGATGATTTAGAGGAGTGCGTGTACATGACTCAGCCAGAGGGCTTAGTAGACACTGGGAGCAGCGGAAAGGTGTGCAAGCTGCTTAAATCCATCTACGGTTTAAAGCAGGCATCGCGGAGTTGGAACATCTGTTTTGATGTGGTACTCAAAGAGTTTGACTTCATCAAGAACGTAGATGAACCTTGTGTATACAAGAAGGTGGCAGAGAGTAAGGTTATCTTCCTCGTATTATACGTGGATGGCATACTCTTGATAGGAAATGATGTTCCTATGCTGCACTCCGTCAAGCTCTTCTTAGCACATAGATTCTTAATGAAAGATCTAGATGATGCCTCCTGCATTTTGGGGATTAAGATCTATAGAGATAGATATAAACGGATACTGGGATTGTCCCAATCCAGGTACGACACCATACTGAAGAGGTTTAGTATGGAAGAATCCAAGCGTGGGAACTTACCCACGATCTCTGGACTCACTCTCTCCAAAGAGATGTCTCCTAAGACTGATTTGGAGAGAACTCGCATGCAAGGGATGCCCTATGTTTCGGCAGTAGGCTCTATCATGTACACGATGCTATGTACCAGACCCGATGTAGCATACTCACTAAGTGTGGTGAGTAAGTATCAAGCAGATCCAGGAGAGAGTCACTGGACAGATATGAAGAACATTCTCAAGTACTTGAGAAGGACTAAGGAGATGTTCTTGGTGTATGGTAACGGAGAACTCCAGGTGGAGTCCTTTATCGATTCGAGCTTCCAAAGCGATAAGGACAACTCTAAGTCGCAATCGGGATTTGTCTTTACCCTCAATGGAGGGGCGGTTTGTTGGAAGAGTTCCAAACAGGAAACCGTGGCAGACTCGACGATGGAGGCTGAATACATCGCTGCCAACGATACTGCCAAAGAGGCTATCTGGATGAAGAAGTTCATCACTGAACTTGGAGTGGTTCCGTCCATTGAGCATCCAATACCTTTGTATTGTGATAACAATGGAGCTGTGGCTTTGGCCAAGGAACCCAGGTCCCATCAGAGATCCAGGCATATTCTAAGGCGGTATCACCTGATCCGGGAGATAGTTGATCACCACGAGATCGAGGTCAGGAGAGTTGACACGAAGGACAACACTGCGGATCCACTCACAAAGGCTATACCCCAGATACAATTTGAGAGACACTTCGGGATGTTGGGTATGAGATACTACAACAGCTGGCCTTAGTGCAAGTAGGAGATTGTTAGTTATGTATATGCCCTAGAGGCCATTGTTGTACATATGATGTATATTATAGTGGATGCTTGGATATATATAGAGAGGACTTTCTTGCTCGACATGATAGTATGCTATCTGGTTTCACTTTGTCTTAACATGTTGACTTGTATTTGTTTACTGTCTTGCTCTCACATGTTGATAAAGCCCTTAGGATATGTACTCGACTACTGGGAGTATGAAGCAGATCATACTAGTGGGGCCAGGGTAGTCTAAGAGTACATCCTATAACTGTTCCTAGTCGAGGGTGTATTGAGACAGGGCATCGATACTCCATAGTAGACTAGCGTATACACATCTTGACCCATATGTTGGGCGATGGATGATCCCATATCCATTGGTGTTTGACATCAAAGATGGTGTACGGGTGCTCAGTGGAGACTGGGTACACTGAACGGACTTGCCGAGAACTCCTAGATGGTATTATACCTATCGTCAGATAGCAGTTCTCTGGTGACACTGGTACATGTTAGTCTGTAGACCCGAGATCGTCATAGTGTCTTGTGTGATTCCCACTGTGCTTTGATTTCCATCTTACCACGTTCAAGAGGACGTGAAAAATGGTGGCTTTTGGATACAGTCCCGAATCACATGGAGGCAATGAGCGATAGGAGGGGTTTCGTCTCTTCCGGTATTGGGAGTTGATGTTGTGCTGTGTTCGATTGGCTATAACTGGAAGTCCCTGACCAGGGCTGATATGGAGACCTACTGGTAAGTGTTATCAGTAATTTCTCGACCCGTTATGAGCCTCACATCGACACGACTTATCGGTTAGTGGGGTCTGGCGTTTACCACCCCTAGACTGGATATGCGACATATCAGACGAAAAGACCGGACTGTACGGTAGTGTTACTGATTGGATTCACAGGAGTGTGTACATGCTTGCTTGTTGATCTTCTGATCGCTCAATACCCGGGTGGCTATTACGTTTAGCTGACCGCTTGCAGCATGTGGGTGTTTGATATGATCACCACCTACTGCCGGCGTATTAACGATTCTTTAGAGTCCTAAACAGATGTTTCCTAGCTCAGGCAAAACGGAGTAGGAGTACATATGTGATATGTGCGGGACCGAGAATAATACGTGTATGTGATACCGTATTCGATTCTCACGATATGTGATATCGGCCGGGTATATGAGATATAGCCGGGTCATCGGATCAAGAGTTGATTCGATGAATTGATACATATTATATTAGTCGGTTATTTGCTAAATAGCCGGATTATCGGATCAAGTGTTGACTCGATAATTTAATGTATAATTATATATTTGATATATTACATTAACTAATATAAGCTCACTTTATAGATTCTTTTTCTCACTTGATGATACATTAATATATATGTGATATATGTTAATTGTATTATTTTCTTTTGTTACATTATATATTATATATGTGATATATAATATTGTAACATGCTAGGGTTACACTTGCAACTTGGGTTTATGAGATTAAACCATGCTTGGATTTATGGTTGGGTTTACATTTTATTTTGGATAATTCAAATTGTGTGGATTTATCCTAAGATTTTTGTCATGGTTGACTAAGTCCACCCCTTTGGATATTTCTAAGATATTTGTTAACCAAACCCTAACCCTAACCCATGGTCAAGTCTCTACAAGAGTTAAGCATGACATGCTTAATCCTTGGTTGCAATTCTAACCTTAACAATAATTCATTATCACCACTCTCATTATTCTTCATCTTCTTCTTGCTCTTCACAAAAGCTTGCTAGATTTTTCCTAAGTGACGAAATGAAGTGAGAAAAAGAAAACTAAAGAGAGAAAAATTCCTACTTCATCATCCTCTTCTATACTAGCCATATAGATTAGTGTGTTAGCTTCACTAATACCTAATTAGTGAAGTGTAAGCTTGGGTTTGTGATTCCTCAAGGTAGATCATCTTTGATAGTGAAGACTTCAAGTAAGGATGTCTCATTCACCTTATGGAGCCTCTCTTGAGTCCGGTAGCATGATGATCGCAGCGAAGGGACCTCAACTCGGAGCTTATGAAGCGAAGGAACGGACTACAAAGGTTGTAATCCCTATCTCTTAGAAGTAAAGTTATTTACTTTGCATGTTAACCCTAATTCTCTAGTTAAAGATCTTGTTTAGAGTTAGTTTAAGCATAGAAATTTTTTAAATTGGCATGTACGATGCCTTCTGAAACCTTGCTGCGATGCTTAGTAACCCTGCAGATATGCGACATAACGGACGAAGAGACCGGACTGTACTGTAAGTGTAGCTTATAGGCTTTGCGCGGAGTTTGGACAAGCTTGCTTGTTGATCTTCTATTCGCTCAATACCTGGGTAGCTGTTACGTCCAGCTAGTACCGCTGACGGCTTGTGGGTGACTAATGTGATCATTACCTACTGCTGGCATATTGACGAGTCTTTAGAGTCCCATACAGAGGTTTCCTAGCTCAAGAGAAACGAAGTAGGGCACATATGTGATATGTGCGGGACCTTGATTGAATACGTGTATGTGATACCGTATTCTAATCTCGTGATATATAATATCGGACGGTTATATGTGATATAACTGGGTTATTGAATCAAGTGTTGATTCGATAAATTGATATATATGATATTAGTCGGTTATATATGATATAGCCGGATTATTAAATCAAGTGTTGATTTAATAATTTGATATATATTTGTATATTTGATATATTAATATATATTAACTAATATTAGCTCACTAAAGAATTTCTTCTTCTCTTTTAAATGCATTTAATATATATGTGATATATATTTATATGTATTTATATATTGTGTAATGGTGGATGATATATAGGACATGAGTGTATGAGACTCACACCAAACTAAAGATAATAAAAGGGTTTTATTTATTAAGAGTTAATTCAAAATTAGGTGGAAATTGACATGGCTTGGATGCTTATGGAAGCATGTAAAAGCCTTGACTAATTCCACTAATTTTTTTTTACTCTTAATATTTTATAACCCAACCATTATCTTTAGCCATGGTTAACTTTCTACAAATTTCTATGAGATATTTTCTTCATCCTAGTTCACACAAGTTCATCTTCTTCATCTTATTCTTGCTCTCTAACTTTTCATGAGGTGATAAAAGAAAAGGAGAATTTTTTTCTAAAGTGAGCAAAATTCATACTTCATCAACCTACTCCCATCTAGCCCATAAGATTAGGTTGTTTGCTTCACTAATTCTTGTATTAGTGAAGAGATAGCTTGAGTTAGAGTAACTTCATGGTGGATTATCTTCGGCCTCGAAGATCCTTGATCAAACTTGTTCCTTTCGCCTAGTGGAGCCTACGAAGAGTTCAAGGGACTACTACTTGGAGATTTAGAAGTGAAGGACCGGTCTACAAAGGTTGTATTCTCTATTCACTTAGTTTAAAGTTTGTTTACATGCATTCAAACCCTAATTATCTAGTTCGATTCTAGGTTAGTGTAGCTTAGACCTCTAATTTTTTTTAAAATTGCATACTTGATGTATGTGGAAACCAAGTAGAGGTGCTAAGAAACACTTTTAGTATTTCCTTAGATTACGACAAGTGGCGGAAGACATGTCCCACAGGCTATGGTGGTGGAATAAATAAGTTGCATTAGGGGCATTCCTCGGGACCTCGTATCGAGGAAGTGTCCGACCTTTTAGGAGACTTCCCTGAATACTTTCCACCTTCACTTAGCAAACTACCAACAGCTCGTCTCCGACCTTCTTCGGTCTCCTTGCTCGTCTCCGAGCCATCTGTCAGGCTGAGCTTCCTCGGCCTCACTGCTCGTCTCCGAGCCATCTGATAGGCCGAACTTCCTCGACCTCACTGCTCATCTCCGAACAATCTGACTGGCCGAGCTTCCTTAGCTTCCCCGATCAACCGAAAGAGTGGAACCCAAGCGCCACCGCAACGACTCCGCGTATCTCGTCAGGGCAAGATATCCGCATCCCCACGTTCCGCGTCCCACGCTAGCGCATCTCCCATTAATGGGCGTATCACAATATTAATGCGAGGATAACGCAGTGTAGGGTGTTTTTCGTCATCCCATTGAGATGGAAATGCGCGTCGCTTGTCAGGTGTGTACAGATTCTCCTTACCCAGGATAGGCTGGGGTTTATTGATTGTGGGAATCTGAATCTCCGGTAGCAGAGGACTAAACTACCGTTAATTACCTCTCACTCTTAGAGCGAAGAAACCTTCGATTGACGGGTCAAAATAGTCATGTGAACTCAATGTGGACTGTCGGTATTTGAAAGCAATGCAGAAGGGCATGTTTATTTCATTTTATTTATTCTATTTATGACAAATGATTTTTTTTATAAAAAAAACATATTTTTTTTATTCAAAGAAAAAAACATTTTTTTTATTCTAAGAAAAAAGCCATTTTTTTAATGGAGTTAAACTCCAAAAATTTTTATTTGGAGTTGAACTCTAAAAACAAATTTATTCGGAGTTAAACTCCCAAAAGTTTCTAAATGGAGTTAAACTCCCTTTTATTCAAAGAAACATTTTTTATGGAGTTAAACTCCAAATTTTTTTTATTTGGAGTTAAACTCCAAAAAAATAATGACAATTTTATTTGGAGTTAAACTCCCAAAAGTTTCTGTATGGAGTTAAATTCCAAATGAATATAAAAAGAAAGAAAAGGAAAGAAAGCCCCCTCCACTCATGTGAAGGGGGGGAGGAGTGGCTCCCGCTTAGTCGGAACCTCCCTCTACGTGAAGGGGAGTGGAGAGCTCCCACTTAGTGGGAGCAACCTCGCCCCCTCACATGAAAGGGAGCAAGGGCTCCCATTTGGTGGGAGCCACCCCTCATATGAGGGGAAAAATCTCCCACTTAGTGGGAGCAACCTCCCCCTCATGTGAGAGTAGGAGCCTCCCCCTCACATGCGGGGGAAAAGCTCCCACTTGGTGGGAGCAACCTCCCCCTCACATGAGGGGGGAAAAGCTCCTACATAGTGGGAGCAACCTCCCGCTCACGTGAGAGGGAGCAGATGCTCCTATTTTGTGGGAGCTCCCCCCTCACGTGAGGGGAGCTCCCAAAAGTTGTTTGGTTTTTTTTGAAGGAGTTAAACTCCGAAACATTTGTATGGAGTTAAACTCTAAAAGATTTTGTTTTTCTTATGAAGTTGAACTCCCAAAAGTATTTGTATGGAGTTAAACTCAAAAAGATATATTATTTTTTATGGAGTTAAACTCCCAAAAGCATTTGTATGGAGTAAACTCCAAAAGATTTTTAAAATATGGAGTTGAACTTCCAAACATTTTTAAAATATGGAGTTAAACTCCAAAATATTTTTTTATAGAGTTAAACCCCCAAAAACATTTGTATGGAGTTAAACTCCAAAAGATATAATTTTTTTTATGGAGTTAAACTCCCAAAAATATCTGTATGGAGTAAAACTCCAAAAGATTTTTAAAATATGGAGTTGAACTCCCGAACATTTTTAAAATATGGAGTTAAACTTCAAAAGATTTTTTTATGGAGTTAAACTCCCAAAAGCATTTGTATGGAGTTAAATTCACCAAAAGTTTTTGTATGGAGTTAAACTCTAAAAGATTTTTTTTATGGAGTTAAACTCCCAAAAGCATTTGTATGGAGTTAAACTCTAAAAGATTTTACGTGGAGTTAAACTCCCCAAAAGAATTTTGTATGGAGTTAAACTCCAAAAGATAAAACTTTTTTTTTATTGTTTTGATTTTTTATTTTGACTTTTTTACAAAGGAAGCTCCCATAGAGTGGAAGCTTCTTTCTCTCACGTGAGATGGGGTAAGAGGCTCCCAAAGTGGAAGCCTCCCCCTCACATGAAAGGGAGCAAGGAGCTTCCCTTCCCCTCACGTGGGGGGAAAAGTGGGGGTGACCACTGGTTTGGAGTTAAACTTCAAAAGATTCTCTTTTTTTTGTTATAATTATTATGGAGTTAAACTCCAAAGGTTTTTAAAATATGGAGTTGAACTCCTAAAAATTCTATATGGAGTTGAACTCCCAAAATAATTTTATTTGGAGTTGAACTCCCTAAAGATTTTATATGGAGTTAAACTCCCAAAATAATTTTATTTAGAGTTAAACTCCCCAAATAATTTTATTTGGAGTTAAACTCCCAAAAGATTTTTATTTTTAGAAAATCCAAAAGAGATCTCTTGAAGCTCCAAGATCTCTGTCTTGGATGATGAAAGGGGACCCCTTTCTCCTTTTTTAAGACTTGAGTTCTCTCAAAGTGAGGTCTTTTTTTAAGGATGGGTCTCATTCTCCCTCTTCTCTCTTCCTTTTTTTTGGATCTTGAAGGGAAGGGTGATGAGATTTAAAATCTCCCATTTTTACAGACTTAACAGAAGATTTGAACTCCTTTCCAAAAATCTTATGGCGAAAAACTATTTCCTTTTTTTTTTATAGAAAACAAGAGTTAAACTCTTGATTTAATTAAAAAAAAAGAAGAAGAAAAGAAGGAGGCTGTGAACTTTGAAGAAAGAGGCACAAAACCCTAAGTTGATATAGGAAGAATCTTATTTATTATCATTCATCATGATGCCTTGATTAGGCTTTACATTTTACATATGGCCCTTGGACTTTTCAAAATGGCACATGTGCCTTTCCCATGCCATGTGCCTTTTTTTTTTCCTTTTTGCACATAAACTATGGGGTTTTACATAATTTGGGTTTATTACCCATTTTACTACATTTATTCATTAAAAATTATATTAAGCCTATTTATGTTTTAACAATTATTCCTTTGGCATGGGGGGCCGGCCTCTTCATGCTTGGGCTCGACCCGGGCATGGGTCCACTTACTTGGAGTTGGGTTCGGGCGTGGACCCACTTAGCTTAGGGTTGACTTCGATATTGACCTGGTCAACCGGGGTGTAATTTTTGACCCCAACAAAGTGCCCACCATCAATAAATGCACACCGCGTGTATGGGTTATTGTGTGCATGAAATTGATGGATCTTGTTCTACATGGGGATTGATTTGGTTTGGTCCCCTGCGAAGGGTCGGCGCTGCCATTTTAGCGACGTGGAAGGTCGATACTTCCATTTTAGCGACGTGGGCGGTCGTTGCTGCCATTTTTGCGACGTGGGTGGCCGTTGCTGCCATTTTTGCGACGTGGGCAGTCGTTGCTGCAATTTTAGCCACGTGGGCGATCGTTGATGCCATTTTTGCGACGTGGATGGTCGGTGCTACCATTTTAGCGACGTGGGTGGTCGGTGCTGCCATTTTTGCGACGTGGACGGTCGTTACTGCCATTTTTGCGACATGTGCGTTCGTTGCTTCCATTTTAGCCACGTGGGCGGTCGGTGCTGCCATTTTTGCGACGTGGGGGGTCGGTGCTTCCATTTTAGCGACGTGGACGGTCGGTGCTTCCATTTTAGCGACGTGGGCAGTCGGTGCTGCCATTTTTACGACGTGGGCGGTCAGTGCTGCTATTTTTGCGACGTGGACGGTCGGTACTGCCATTTTATCGACATGGGCGGTTGGTGCTGCCATTTTTGCGACGTGGGCGGTTGGTGCTGCTATTTTAGCGACGTGGACGGTCGTTGCTGCCATTTTAGCGACGTGGGCGGTCGGTGCTGGAATTTTTGCGACGTGGACGGTCGTTGCTGCCATTTTAACGACGTGGACGGTCATTGCTGCCATTTTAGCGACGTGGATGGTCGGTGCTGCCATTTTAGCGACTTGGACGGTCGGTGCTGCCCTTTTAGCGACTTGGACGGTCGGTGCGGCCCTTTTTGCGACTTGGACGGTCGGTACTGCCATTTTTGCGACTTGGACGGTCGGTGTTGCCATTTTTATGACTTGGACGGTCGATGATTTGATTTGACTTGCTCCACTTTCTACGGTGTCAAGGTTGATTTATTTGATTTATTTTGGGAGTTCCCTACCCGTCTAACGGGACTTTTGAGCTTGAAAGTGCTACCGGGTGGGACATTATTTTGATCTGTTTGACTTCTGCCGTATTTGGCGGGACTTTTGAAATTGAGAGGAACTTGCAATTTGGATTTTGTTTGGCATCAGCATTACTGTACTAGAATAATGCCAGGAGCAACTCATCATCTGCCCCAGGAGGACTTGGGATTTGTTTTTTTATGTCGGCATTGGCATTGCTGCACTGGAATTATGCGAGGAGCAACTCATCATTTGCCCCGGAAGGACTTGGGATTTAGTTTTTGGGTCAGCATCAGCACTGCTAACACTAAAGCGTAGTGCAAGGAGCGACTCATCATTTGCCCTGGGAAGACTTGGGATTTGGGTTGGCATCAACACCGCTAACACTAAAGCGTAGTGCCAGGAGCGACTCATCATTTGCTGTTGCCCATTGGAGAGCGATGGCTTAGGAGACAGGTTTAGATCTCTATCACCTAAGGCTTTTCAATTTTATGAGCCGTAAAGGTCTCATAAAAGCATTTTCTCCCTACGAGTCGAGAGGATCTCGCAGGTGTAATTTCTTCCTAGGAATCGTGGAGATTCCTAAGTGTGTTACTCCTTTGTGAGTCGTAAAGATCTCACGCGGGGATTTTCTCCTTACAAGGTCGAGAGGAATTTGCGAGTGTGTTTCATTTCTTTTTTACGAGTTTGCGCCCTTTCGGGTTTTCACAAACTCGCCGGCAGTCCTGCTGTTTTTACTCACGGAGCCCTTTCGGGTTTTCATCCGTGCCCGTTTTGCTTGTGGACATACATTTTTTTCACATTGGCGGATCTTCATCACTGGTGGGACTTTAAATGTAGTCTCGCCGGTAGGACTTGGGAGAGATAGGGGTCATTTATGCCCGTGGATTGTATACGGTTTTACAGGATGTATTATCCAGACCGTAAGGCCGGTGTGCTTAATTCGCCTGCGATTTGGAGCATTCACGCGTAGTATTTCTTGAGATATCGGCCATTGATGGGTGGCATGGGCCTTTCTCCTCCGACATTTATCAGCTGGTAGGATCCTCCATTAAACACTTTCTCGATGACGTATGGTCCTTCCCAGTTTGGCTCGAATTTTCCCTTGGAATGTTGATTGGGGATGATCGGTCTTTTGAGAACCAACACCAATTCACCTTTCTTGAAAGTGCGGAAACGAGTCATCTTGTTATAGGCCCGTGACATTTGGGCTCGGTACAGCTCCAGATTTTGCTGTACTGCGAGCCTCATTTCCTCGAGCGCATCGAGCTCCTCGAGCTGAAGGTGTGCGTTTTCCTCTTTCGTCAGATTGTGCTGGACAACTATCCTTAGGCTTGGAACTTCGATTTCGAAGGGGAGGATTGCCTCTGCTCCGAAGAGCAGCGAGTATGGAGTGGACTGTGTCGGAGTGCGGTGCGTGGTACGATATGCCCACAACGCCTCATGGAGTTTCAGATCCCAGTCTCGTTTATTGGTTGAGGTATTTTTTCTCAGGAGCTTGCATAGGGTTTTGTTGAATGCTTCGGCTAACCCATTCGCCCTTGGATTATAGATAGAAGAATATCTCGTAAAAGAAGGCCCGTTGTCAAATATGTTTCTTCTCGGCATACCGAAGCGATATAAAACATTATGCCGGAAGAATTTCAAAACGTCTTATGTTTTGACCTCTTTTAGCGAGACAGCTTCAGCCCACCTGGAGAAGTAGTCCGTCGCGGCTAATATGAACCGGTGTCCTTTGGATGACGAAGGATCAATCGGGCCAACTATGTCGGTGCCCCAAATTTCGAAGGGCCAGGATGCCACGGTAGGGTGCAGCGGATTGGGATGCTTGTGAATGAAGTCACCATGAATTTGGCATAGATGACATTTCTTTGCATGCTCTTTGCAATCCTTTATCATGGTAGGCCAGTAATATCCAAGCCGTTTGATTTGAAGCCGCATTTTGGGGCCTGATTAGTGAGATCCATAGGCGCCTGAGTGAATTTCTTTCATAATTTCTCGAGTTTCGGCTGGGGACAGACACCTGAGCCAAAGCTGGTTGTACAACCTGCGGTATAGTGTGTCATTCACAAACACATACCGGAGAGCTCTCTTTTTTAACTGAACCCTCGCGAATTTTTCCTCAGGCAGCTTGTTATATCGGAGATATTTTATGAAGCGTTCTCTCCAATCTGGCTCGTCCCTGACGACCTGAGCTTCTTCTGCAAGACCGTTCTTTTGTTCTATGATTTCTTCTTCTCGTAGAATGACGGGAGGCAGGATTTGCCGGCTCCTGGCTGTGATCAGAATTTCATCCATGTCAGGATCAGCCAGCTCCTTGGCTAGGCGAGCGAGTACGTCGGTTTTTCCGTTCAGCGCCTTGGGAACTTTCTTCAGTTTAATGTGGGTGAAACGCTTCATGAGCTCCACCACCCGGTCTCTGTATCGAGGTAATTCGGACTTATATATCTTGTATTCGCCGCTTACTTGGTTAATGACTAGCTGGGAATCGCCGTAGACACGCAACTGAGGGATCTGCATTTCAATGGCGAGCTCCAGACCAGCTATCAGAGCCTTGTACTCAGCCTCGTTGTTTGTGCGAGGCTCGGTGAGAGCAAAAGAACATCGTAGGGTTCTCATCGATGGCGTGATGAACACCAATCCTATCCCTGCTTTTATCTGTGGTATGCTTGATTTGCTGGAGGTCCTAATTGATGAGGCTCCATCAAAGTAGAGCTCCCAACATGGCTCATCATTCTTGAGATGCAGCACTTGTTCGTCGGGTAACTCGCAATTGAGCAGTGACCCTTCTGGTATGGGATGAGCAACGAGAAAGTCGGCGAGGGCTTGCCCTTTTACTGCTTTCTGATGAGTATAAATTATGTCAAATTCAAGCAGCATAACAGCCCATCTCGCCATTCTACCCGTAATACCCAGTTTTCTTTGAACATATTTCCCGTATTTATAAATAAAAGTTTCCCCAAAATTTTTCTATTGGAAAATTCTTATAAATAATTTCCTACACTTTCTAATATTAATTTACTAACTTTTTATTTAATTAAATCTTTCTATTTCTCCCAAATTATTTTCCTAATCTACCCCAGCCCAGCCCACAAACCAAACTCTTCTTTTTCCTTCCAGCCCAGCCCACGAGCCCGTTCCCTAGCCCTACCCACACCCAACTTGACTCGACCCGACCCGCTTTCCCCAACTCCCCAGCCTCTCTTCTTCTTCTTCTTCTTCTTCTTCTTCTTCTTCTTCTTTCCCGCCTCCTCACCCCGCGACCCGGTCCTCTTCATCCCATGTCCTCGCGCCCACCTTCACGACGACCCTATGATCTCCGCCGTGCCTCCTCCTCTCTCTCCAACTACCCCCTCGTGACCCGCGTCTCCTATGACCGAGCCCTCGTCACCAACGTTTCCCCCCAATCCGTATCCATCTCCAGTTAATGCTCCCCATCTCTCTAACCTCCTCACTCACTCTTTCCCTCCACCTCTCTCTAACTTTCTTTCTCCCTCCTCTTCACTCCACAACCATCTTCGCACTGCACTGGGGCTCCTCGCCAACCAATCACCATCACTGCCTCCTCTCCTCTACGACGAACCCACGTCCCTGACGAGCACCATGCAACCTCGCTGCTGGAACTCCGACCCTATCTTCACCCTCACTCCGTCGCCACCACCTTCTCCTCCTCTCTCCTCTCTTCTTCTCCAAAACTCGAGCGACCCTGCGACCCATCACCCGAGCTTCCCCTACACACCACAACCCACTGCCTCACACGTTCTCGTCCCCGTCCCCGTCTCCGCACCTCGCCTGCACACCCTCGTCACCACCGGCCGGCCATTGAGCCACCCCCCGTTGAGCCCGTTGCCACCTTCATCTCCGAGCCCGAGCACCAACCCACACTCGAGCGACCCACCATCGACGACCTCGACACCCACGGACGCTGCCCTCATCGTCTGAAATTCGCCATTGAGGCCATCGTCGTCGTCACCACAAGCACCAACATCCTCCTCTGCAACCCATTCACCCCGCACCCACTCCTTTCCCGACCACCTCCTCCTTCTTCCTGCAGCCGAGCCGAGCTCCCAACTCCAGCCCAAGCCACGCCAGCACCTCCAGTGCCTCGTCCCTACGTCGTCAGCCACCGTCTAACTCCGGGTCGTCAAGCCTCGTCTCCATCATCGGGGCCAAGCTCATGCCACGTCGAAGCCGCGCCACAAGCTCGGGCCAGAGCCGAGATGAGGCTCGTTGCTGTTGCTGCCGCTGCTGCTTGCATTGCATCCATTGCTATCGGCGTCGTCATCATGGTCGTGTCTCCGATCATCTTCAGGCAAGTTAAATACTTGCTACATGCTTTTGTATATTCTTTTCAGTTGCGAATCAAATGTTAATATAAGTGTTCGATACAAACCATAATCTAAAAACCCTCCTAAAATGATGGAACTTAAGAATAACGGTTTACCTTAGCGATAAATAATATTGTTTTAAGAGTTGGCTCGAAAATACGGACCCTAACGCCGTGAAATGTCATCCCCATTTAGATCCGTCGAATCTGAAACCTTCTGTACCTGAAATTTGTGAAAATCATAGTAAATTGGTTACGCACCGGAATGTTGTGTTCGAGGGCTCATATCGAAGATGACTTGACAACCTAAAAGTACATATAATTTATAATCTGTTTCTATTTTAAAAAGGTGACACAAACTGGTTGGGAGTGCGGCTCTGGACTGCTGTCCAGAGCAGCACTGCTTTCCAACACTTAATTGGAAATGCTTTTACATCTCTGTGTGAAAATGGTATTATACGGAACCCTATACCATAGCGAATATGAATCTATTAGCAAACTATTGGAAGTATTTTCGTTCGTTTTTACCATCGTTTGCTATTTTAATCACATTTTAAACCATCAGTATATACTGCTGTCCCAAGCAGGGACAGAATGCAAATCCCGATCTTAGATAATGTATAACTCCCAGCACACAATGGATATTATCGATCCGTCTAGTGAGTTGGAAACCTGACTGATAAACATAAATATTATCCAACTTTAGCATCGCCTAATTATGCTCCCAACTGGGAGTAAAACGTGTTACGAAATGGACTTCCAGTTCAGAAATTGAATTTCCAGCAGTGAACACTTAAAAGTAAATGACCATAACTCGCAAACCTGAAACCGATTGACTCGAAACCAATTTTGTGGTATATATAATTTAGTATGTTGTTTATGATTTTTATATTGTTTCGCCAAATTATGCACGCGCGATTTTATATGATTTTTCTAGTCCAACAGACACCGGTTGCTCCTATGTATTCGGTAGCGCATTTATTATATCTCCATCATGTGCGTGATTGTCATACCTCTGTAGATAGTGTTCATTTTGCATCAATAACCTAGTGGCCGTGTTATATTACCCAGTGATAAATATTAGTGATTGGATTGTTGCAAGCACGTTAGTGTAAAAACGTGCATGAACAAGTGAAGTGAAGCGTACTTGTACACAATCAGCGGAACCAAATAATTATTGCATTATCGACGCCTATGGGACATATATAAGTGTAACTATAACTGGAATGGGACGGTTATGGAAACACTTATATTAGTGTCATATGTAAGACATCGAGTACTGTCCATTTATCTTGGATACCAGTCGAGACATGCTTTTTGGAGACCCTTTCTCCAGTTCTTGTGTAGACTTATCATGGAGCGACTAGTATTTGGGTTCATGGTCGGTGTTTGATGTAGACCGCGGGTGTGGGGTAGTTTGAGAGTGAGTTCGATCCACGGAATCTCTCATATACAGCGATTTCGGGAGTCGTATGGGTGATATTACTGATTATTAGCGAGCGTGATTTGGGTCCGTGTTCCCTTGCCCTTGAGGCCTACCCTTGGGTTGGGGATACTTCTGCGGTGGTTGACGCTCACACTTGGACTGATGATCGGTTTAGTGACTTGGACATTGAGACTTAGAGACTGATAGGTTTAGTGACATGGACATTGCATTGGCTACTGATCTGATACACTTGCTTTATCGTTACCTGTACCGATTACCTCATACTCATGCCATCACTCCATGTTTACTGTTTCATGTTCATCATTATTGCATGTGTTTACATATGTATTTATATATATATTGCTATTGTGTCGCTCTGACGGCCTGAGTATGCATGCTCAGAGTGAGAAGTGGACTTAGCTCGGATCAAGATCTGTCATAGCTCGAGGATATTACGGACATCTAGATCAGCTACGCCAGCGCTGTCTTTTCCTTGATTTCTATCTGGTTAGTTTTGTATCTATTTTGGTGGTACTTAGTGACTGCATTTCTCATTACCTGTGCATTGATTACTGATTACCACGTAATGCTAGAAGCCGAAGTGTGACCACGACAAGATATTTCCTCGACCGTAGGAGTATGGCTGGCCTTGTCATCCCTCATATTCCGTATTTTGGGAAGCGGGGCGTGACACTACCGGCTAGTCTTGCTTTGGTCATTAAGTATTTGAGCGGGTCAATCGTGGAGATTAGCATAACCCGATGAGCGAGCAGAAAGTGCCTCAGCTTCTTCACAGCGAATATCAGAGCTAGGCATTGCTTTTCGATTAAGGAATAGTTGTGTTCCGTCCCGACTAAAGTTCGACTGAGGTAGTAGAGGGCATTCTATTTTCCCTCCTCATTGTTCTGAGCGAGAGGGCGCCGAGCGATTCGTCCAGCGCGGCGGTGTAGAGGATCAGCGGTTTATTTAAAATGGGGGCAGCGAGCACTGGAGGGTGCAACAGGTACTACTTGATGCTGTCGAATGCTTCTTGACATTCGGCATCCCAGACAAAAGGGGCTCCCTTCTTCATGAGCATTGAAAAAGGTCGACATCTTCCTAATAGGTTTGAGATGAACCTTCTTATGTATGTGAGCCTTCCTTGGAAGGATCTTAGTTGCGTCAGATTCTTTGGAGGAGCCATCTCCTTGATCGCTTTTATCTTCGACGGGTCGATCTCGATCCCTCGATGTCGGACTATTGATTGATTCTGTATTTAAAGAAGTGTTTGTAGAAATAACCGCAATCAATAACGGTGTCACGTGTAGCTAGACCGAGATGAGTACGGGTCGTCCTCAGGGATATGTGAATCTTTTAATCTTTATTTAGACGTGTTGATCAGGAAGAGGAAGAAGAATAGATAATAGTGAAGAATAGTTATAGAATCTAGATCTATATTAAACACGGATGTAGAATATAGATCTAGTTTAAAGACGGATGTAGATTTTATATCAAAAGAGGGCTTGTAGGGTTCGTTAAGATTTAGTAGTCATGGATGATTAATTAAAAATTACTCCTTTTATCCTTTAATAGATTTAAAACTAGATCGATAGAGATACATGTAGATTAGGGTTTTTGGAGGGAATAGGGTTCCCACTCTTAACCCTTATCTTTACATGGATCTCCGTTCATGTCTAACCTTTACCAAAACAATTGTTAATCTAATCTCAAATCGTGGTCGTGACTATCAATGAATTGATAGCGCGCCCGATTAGGATGCTAACTAATCTTTTAATAAAGTTTATAAACTTTATAGGACGTAAAAGGAGTTAAAGGATTTTTTCATCCATTGATCTACCATAATCATACAAACCCTATCAAGCAGAGAATTACTCGCGCATGATGGAGATAAAAGAACAGGTAGAGATCATGATGTAAATAAAGAAAATACAATAAGAATAAAACAACTACCTTTATTAATCAACTTGATCAATTAAACTTTGTTCCTTTAGAAAGTGATTACAAAACCCTAGTTTGCTTCTCGATCTCTTCTTAAGGAGGTAGATGAACAGCTGATGATCAACCTGGATTCTTGAGTCATCTTGGACTTCGTGATCTCGTCGGTTTGATGATTTCTAGGTTTAGCCATCGGTCCTTTATATAGCCCAAAAACCAGAAACTAAAGATCCCCAGAATAAGGGTTTGTTGTAGCAAATCCAACCTGAAAATCCCAACTCCTGACTCGGTGAATCAGCCGCAGATCCGCCTCATATTTCATGGTTTGGATGTGGATCCGCGGCTGTTTGGTGGGATCTTGGCTGCAAATTTCTGGGGCTTTATTCTTGTGACACATGGAGATTTAGCTGATGTCTGGAACTTGAAAATATTTTCTGAGTCTCTGCCAGTATTGATCTTCGATTTTATATAACTTCATCGGCAGATTTCTGATTTTCGGTATCTCAACATCTCGATCTCCTGACCTGAACTAAACCTTAGACAATATCTCAATGAATAATGTTAGTAATATTTGGTATTTTTGAGATATTATCCTAACCATTTGATACGATATTATATTTTAAGAATATTGGTTAAGGATATTTGATATGATATGCATATTTAAATTATCAAAATATTTTATAAATATTATATGCATATATTTTCCTTCATAATATTAATTATAATATATAAACATATGAAAATAGATATTTTGCAGATAAACCCTCATATGTTTCATATTTATAATAAACACATTTAAATATCTAAGAAAAGTAAGGAAAACATTATATCAAATATGCAGTATTTTCGACTGAACAAATACCCCCAAACTTAACTTTGATCGTCCCGAGCAAACTATTCATTCAAGAGAGGGAGAAAAAGGAAAGGAAAAACCTAAGTAGCACACTTTCGTAGGCAACACGATTGCACTGAGCACGTGCAACAAGCCGTTAAACCTCTAGGCGTCCCTAGTAGGAGGAGTGTTGTCTCCTGAGGGTTTTCAACGGATTACACTCACAAAAACCTATAATAAAAGAAAGATGGCGAAAGTTACATATAAAAATAAGAACTATAAAAGAAATAACTTGAAAAGAAGAGTATCCAACTATACCAACTTTTCAGTTGCTATGAGCCATATCTTAATGGTCATGAAAAAATGTTAGAAATCATATCATCCCTCAATAAAATATCGCATTTATTCTTCCTCCCTATCTTTCCTCCAAACATTGATCATATACCCCTACGTGTATGTAAAAGACATCCCTACACTTAAAGAATTCAATTCAAGCTATCATACTCTTGTCCATCTTCAAAAGTACTTTATAGTTGGTGAATATTTTCGATAAAATTGCTCACACATTCTTCATGCGACCGTTAATATTTCATGAGGTACTAACCGATCGATTACAAAATGTGCTAGCGTATCGAAGCATAATTTTCTCGTCTTGCAACACCTAAGGCTTAGCAGTGGCTCTCAAACCAGTTAGTCTAAGGAACTGGGTGATAAAACACTCTCGCTATATTTTTTTTATGCTGCCTTGGTAATTACAAAAACCAGTGTTCATTTCCCCCCCACCACTTATATATATATATATATTTCATACTAAGTCTTTTAGACAAGAGCATTTCAAGGTATCTTCTACTATCCCAAGTTTCAAGATGTGTGCAAGTGAGTATAGTAGAGTATCAACATTCAGATGTTTGGCCTCAGGAATAAGGACTATTTTTCAGACTTATTTTTTTTCTCAGATTAGTAATTTCCTTCATCTTACTAACCCTTGGGACAACGGCTCATAACTACTTATTACTAGTTTTGTCTAAGAAAATATTTAACTTTCTTGTTTTTCTTAAACTTTTCCTATCTTTCATATGTAATTTTTCACTTTCTACTCTTTTATTATCAAAAAAAAATTGTATAGTGCCAAGTGCCAAAAGATAATTTAGTGAATACAAATCTCCCCCCCCCCCCCAAACATGTTTTCAGCAGTGTCCTTACTGATGTCATCTTTGAATGCATAGACCTGTAGAGTTGGGGAGAGAAATTAAGAGGGGTAAAATAATAGTCAAATGAAAACTACCCCCAAACTTGTACTTTGGCATGCACAGATATTCAGTTAAGTCCATTTTCACTCACCTCCATTCTTAAAATGAGAAAATGTTACCGAAATATGGAGGTGAGGCGGAGGAAATTCAGTTATGATAAAGCGGTTCCTGTAAAAACAGGAGCTCCTCCGCTGGGTCAGCAGAAAAATACGGTTTCAATCTATGCCCATTTACTCTAAAAATTGAACCGTTTTTAACATTTTCAACTTCTACTGTCCCGTGCGGATGAACATACCGCACCACAAAAGGTTATTTCCAACGAGATTTTAGCTTACCCGGATGAAGATGGAGACGGGAATTGTAAAGAAGGACTTGTTGTCCCGGTGTGAAGGTTTTTCTATAAAGGTTTTTATCGTGGAACACGTTAGTCCGGTTCTTTACTATAACCGCATTATTGTAAGCTTCATCGTGGAGTTCGCTTAGCTCACTTAATTGCAGCTTCCGATAGCTGCATGCTTGATCAAAATCGAAGTTAAGCTCTTTAATAGCCCACATTGCTTTATGTTCGATCTCGACAGGAAGGTGGCAAGCCTTTCCAAACACTAGGCGGTATGGAGACATACCAAGATCGGTCTTATAAGCGGTACGAAATGCCCAAAGAGCATCCGTCAATTTGGTTGACCATCCTTATGGTTTTTAGAAACCGTCTTCTCTAAAATTTGCTTGATCTGCCTATTGGAAATCTCAGCTTGCCCGCTCTTTTGGGGATGATAGGGCGTAGAAAGTTTGTGGTTGATTGAATATTTCCGCATCAAAGTCTCGAAAGACCGATTACAGAAATGCATCCCGTTTTCGCTAATTATAGCGCAAGGGTGCCCGAATCGTGAAAAGATATTTTCTTTAAGGAACTTAATAACAACTTTGTTGTCATTTGTGCGACATGATATTGCTTCCACCCATTTTGAGACATAATCAATCGCTAACAAGATATATAAATTCCCAAAAGAGTTAGGAAAATGGCCCATAAAATCAATACCCCAACATCGAATATCTCCATAACCAATATAGGTTGGAGCGGCATCTCATTTTTTCGTGAAATCTGACCCATGTGTTAACACCGATGACAAGTTTTGCAATGATCATAAGCATCTTTAAAAAATATTGGCCAATAAAAACCACATTGCAAAACTTTCTCCACCGTTTTACGTGGACCAAAATGACCGCCGCATGCCTGATCATGACAAAAATACAATACAATCTTGAATTCATTGTTAAGGACACATCTGCGAATGATTTGATCGGAACAATACTTAAACAAATAAGGTTCATCCCAGTAAAAGTGTTTTACTTGGGATAGAAATCGAAGATTGTCTTGTTTCGACCAATCGCTAGGAATAAGTCTCGTCACCAGATAATTCACAATATCTATGAACCAAGGTTTGTAGGATACGGTCAAGAGCTGTTCGTCAGGGAAGGAGTCGTTTATTAGCACGGTCAACGTTGGTGAAGAATTGATGCGTGAAAGATGGTCGGCTACAACGTTTTCACATCCACTCTTGTCTCGTATGACAAGATCAAATTCTTGTAACAACAGGATCCAACGTATTAGCCTGGCCTTAGTATCCTTCTTCGATAAAATGTGTCGTCGGGCGGAGTGATCAGTGTAAACCACTATTGGCGAGCCAATCAAGTAGGGCCTGAATTTTTCTAATGCAAATACAACTGCCAAGAGTTCTTTCTCGGTAGTTGTATAATTAATTTGTGCATCGTTCAAGGTCCTATTTGCATAGTAAATTACATGTGACATCTTATCAATGTGTTGTCCTAAGACTGCATCAATAGCAAAATCTGATGCATCACACATAAGCTCGAACGGGCGATTCCAATCAGGAGATGATAGAACGGGGGCTATAGTGAGAGATTATTTAAGCGATTCAAAAGCAGCCTCACAATCCAAATCAAAATGAAATGTTGTATCCTTGGCCAATAGAAGAGTTAAGAGTCTAGCAATTTTGCTAAAGTTCTTAATGAATCTCCTATAAAATCCTGCATGACCAAGGAAAGATCGTATATCTTTGACACATTTGGGAGGAGGAAGGTTATGGATGACATCAATTTTAGCTCTGTCAACCTCAATGCCTTTTCGTGAAATGATATGTCCAAAGACAATACCTTCTTGGACCATGAAATGGCATTTTTCCCAATTCAAAATTAAGTTCTTATCCTTACAGCGGATAAGAACCGCGTCAAGATGATGTAGGCATTCCTCAAAGGAGTCCCCAAATATGAAGAAATTGTCCATAAATATCTCCAGAAAATTCTCAACCATGTCTGAGAATATCCCTATCATACACCGCTGAAATGTAGCGGGAGCGTTGCATAACCCAAAGGGCATGCGTATATAAGCAAAAGTACCAAAAGGACAAGTAAATGTTATTTTATCTTGATACTTTTCGGCGATGGGGACCTGGTTATAGCCAGAGTATCCGTCCAAGAAACAATAGTATTCATGTCCAGCTAATCGTTCTAACATCCGGTCAATGAAAGGTAGAGGGAAGTGATCTTTCCTCGTTGTGGCAATGCGTTTTCTATAATCAATACATACGCGCCATCCAGTTTGGGTGCGTGTTTGGATCAACTCATTAGCCTCATTAGTTATGAGGTGATGCCAGACTTTATGGACCACATGAATAGGACTTACCTATTGGCTATCAGATATTGGGTAAATTATACCACTATCTAGACACTTGACGATTTCTTTCTTTACCGCCTCCTTCATAACGGGATTTAAACGTCTTTGTGGGTCTCGGGTTGGTTTGGCTTCATCCATCAGATGTATATAATGTTCAACAATTAAGGGACTAATCCCTTTGATGTCAGTCATTGTCCAACCAAATACTTGCCGATTTGATCTTAATACCGCCAAAAGTGCGTTCTCTTACTCTAAAACTAGAGAAGCGGATATGATCACGGGAAAAAAACTCATTCTCTCCTAAATATGCATATTTAAGATGAGAAGGTAGCGGTTTGAGATTTAGTGTCGACGGAGAGATGATAGAAGGTAGGGGTAAGGGAATGATACTCGGACTTCCTAAGAGATTCATAACTTGCGTAGGATATTGACTCGGAAAACGCTACTGACTTTTACGATGAGTCAACAGATTCAAACTCGGGGATGGACTCATCGAAGATATTCTCACTATAATAATTTGCCAGATCAAACAATGTCGCACTAGTGTTGTTGAGATCATCATAGCAAAGTACTTCAGCTTCGCAGCTGTCGGAAGCTATCTCGTTGATAGAATAGACATCGATTAAATGAGCAGAAGGTTCATATGGTTGACTTCCTAGCTTGTAAATATTAAGCTCAATTGTCATCTTCCCGAAAGATAAGTTCATAGAACCATTACGACAATTAATGACAGCGTTGGAAGTTGCTAGGAAAGGTCGACTGAGTATCACCGGGATTTGGTTACGTGGGTTCGCCACAAGCTGTGTATCTAAAACAATAAAGTCCACAGAGAATATGAATTCCCCGACTTTGATTAACACATCCTCAAGCTCACCCCTAGGTTGGGCGATAGATTGGTCTGCCATCTGGAGAGTGCAGCGGATAGGTTTCAACTTTCATATACCTAGCTGCTTATAGACGGAATATGGAAGCAAGTTAACACTAGCGCCGAGGTCAAGTAGAGCACGATTGATGCTTTTACCCCCAATAGTTATAGATATTGTAGGACAACCGGGGTCCTTACGTTTCTTAGGCAATTGTTGGGTAAAGGCTGTGCTCACGTTACTTGTCATGAATACTTTTTTCGACACTTGAGTTTTTCTCTTCCTAGTGCACAAGTCCTTAAGGATTTTTGCATAAGACGGAACTTGTTGAATAGCATCTAGGAGAGGGATATTTATGTTAACTTACTTAAACATTTCCACAATCTTCTCCATTTGTGTGTTAAGTTTGTTGGCCCTCAACCTGTTTGGAAACGGAGCTTTATCAATAAGTTTTGGGTCCAACATTTGTGGAGAAGTTTGTGGGGATGGAATCGATCTCAGAATTGGAGTAGGGATCGTTTTAAGTCGACTCAAGGAAGTGGGCAAAGTGTTCGAGCCTTGGGGAAAACGGAGAATAGGCTCGGAAGAAGGTGGGAGACTAGACGAAATAGGGCAAGAAGTGGAAGCCGGGTTTTCAATTGATTCCTCATCATCAATCTGTTCATTCATTTGATTGTTCAACACTCTTCCTGATCTCAACGTGGTAACGGCACTCACATTATGACTTTGTGAGTGGCCAGGATTCGGTAGGGGTTGAGATGGAAGTTTCCCTTTTTCTCACGCACTCATCGCGACATTTATTTATGCAAGTTGTGCTTCTATCGATTTTATACTTTCATCGTGGGAGGTGGTGTTCTATGTTAATGATTGGATAGAAGACTTTATTTCATCCGTCGATTGCATTGAATATTTAATAAACATATCCACACTTCGTTCGAGTGCAGATGAGTTTTCGTTCCCAGCCGTTTGGAAAGAATTGTTATAAGGTGTAGAATTGTTGGCCGGATTTTGAAAAGGTTACGATTGAAAGGGGTGCTGACTCTGTGGGTGTGGTTGCTGCTGCTGTGGAGGAGGTCTTTGATAATTGCTTTGGAACTGGTTTTGATTTTGGGTTTGGTTTTGGTTCCAAGCAAAATTAGGATGATTCCTCCATCCATGATTGAACGTAGAAGAATAAGGATCATTTTTAGGTCGCTGCTAAAAAGTAGCATTAGTGTGTTCTTGACCTTGAAACGGTGCATTTAAAGGACATTCTTCCGTCAGATGTGATGGATCGGAACAGCAACCACATACGGTCTTGGGAATCGTAACCTGGTTTAGGGAGATTGATGAGAATTTGTTCTCCATAGCGTCAAGTTTCTTTTGCATTGCTTCCATTTCGGCTTTTACTGCGATGGAAATATCGAGCTGATAGATACCTCCCCTAGATGATGGTCTAACGCTTTCCCACTGCAAAGTGTGTTCAGCGAGATCTTCCAGAAATTTCCAAGCTTCACCATCGTCTTTGAACATGAAATTGCATTGACACATGGTTTCAAGCATCTTATCTGTCGCTGGAGTAATGCCCTCATATATAATTCAGCACAGATCCCATCTATGCATTCCATGATGAGGACATTGGACAAGCAGATCCTTAAACTGTTCAAAGCACTTCCAAAATGGTTCATTGGGAAGCTGGGTAAACTGGTTGATTTCGCTCCGAACACGGGCGGTCTTATGATTGGGGTAAAATTTCTTAAGGAATACTATCACGAATTCATCCCAATTGGTAATAGAGTATGCGGCAGTGTTATAAAGCCATTTTTCTGCTAAATCGCACAAAGTGAAAGGAGAAGACGCAAGCGCATAGCATCCACTGAAAGTTGTGATGTACCCATCATTGCGCATACGTTTCGAATTTAGTGATAAAAACATATGCATCTTCAGACTTAAGCCCGTGAAATTTGGGTAACAGGTTGATGAAGTGGGGTTTAATTTCAAAATTTTCCCCATTGGCTGGTGGAATAGATAAACAGGTAGGAAGGGGACCATGTATAGGATAACATCTCTCTTGGAGAGAAATGCGCAGTGGATTCTGCACACCGACTGGTGGCAGCAGGGTGGTGTTATAATCTGATGGAGAACCGTCCATCTCGGTCGATGTGGTGGGTGGAGGGGAAAAATAAGATGAAGAAATACCAACTTCGGAGTCGATAGCAGGAACGCGGACAAGACGGGTACTAGAATCCCGTGTCCAGCCGTGCATGCACTAAGCGGGTTTAGCGCAAGTGGCAACGTGTGTGTGATTTAAAATTGGTTTGTTTTGAAAAGTGTCGGACGTGAGACAAATCACACAAAAATTCACAATCAACCCTAGAACTAAAGTTACCTAGGTCAAGTCTCTAGACCGCTCCTAGACTTCCAAAGGACAAGCCGCAGGATTAATTCTCTACCACCTCTTTATCGCTCTTGTGGCCAGGTAAGTGCCAGGTAAGTGGGAGGTATCCGCTATACGAATCACCGAAAATAGCGGGCCTAATTAAGTAGCCACTTACCTTAGACATACTTGCCTAGACAAATGCGGATAAGCGACAGATTACCCACGACCTTTCTCTGTCCTTATTGAGCATGACAGTCCTTAGAGTCTCGGTCTAGATATTTTTTAATTAATGTAGGGTGATGCGGATGCTCGTTTTGTGATTTGTGGGGCCTAGGAAGGATAATGAAATCCCCACCTAATCTGAATTTGGTTTTTGCCCCTTAATGTCCATATTAAAATATGCACAAACCAATTACAAAACACGTAAAAAGATTTTTTTTTGAGCGGCGATATTTTGCAAAGAATCCTGCAGAAAAATATATTATTGGATTTCTCAGAGGAGAGAGAACGTTAGAGGAAGTTACTAGAGAAAAATGAACCCCTAGATTCCCAACTCGGCCACGGTTCCGCCACCAAAGCGCACTTCTTGCCGCGGTTCCGCCGCGGATTTGAGAGATCGCTTGAAAATTTTTTTTACTGTGGCCTCCTTTGCACCTATTGTCCTCTCTGAAGGTCTCTGAATCTCTGTTTCCTCGTTCTATTGTCTTCAGATTCACTTGCAAAAATCGCACACTAATCGTTAAATACACAATTTGCTGTTTTGTTTTATTTATGATATGGATCGAATAAGAATTCAACACGAATAGTAAGAATAAAAAAAATTACGCACGTATCCCAGGCAATGGCGCCGTTTGATTGCTGTATTTAAAGAAGTGTTTGTAGAAATAACCGCAATCAATAACGGTGTCGCGTGTAGCTAGACCGAGATGAGTACGGGTCATCCTCAGGGATATGTGAATCTTTTAATCTTTCTTTAGACGTGTTGATTAGGAAGAGGAACAAGAATAGATAATAGTGAAGAATAGTTATAGAATCTAGATCTACGTTAAACACGGATGTAGAATATAGATCTAATTTAAAGACGGATGTAGATTTTATATCAGAAGAGGGCTTGTAGGGTTCGTTAAGATTTAGTAGTCATGGATGATTAATTAAAGATTACTCCTTTTATCCTTTAATAGATTTAAAACTAGATCGACAGAGATGCATGTAGATTAGGGATTTTGGAGGGAATAGGGTTCCCACTCTTAACCCTTATCTTTACATGGATCTCCGTTCATGTCTAGCCTTTACCAAAACAATTGTTAATCTAATCTCAAATCGTGGTCGTGACTATCAATGAATTGATAGCGCGCTCCGATTAGGATATTAACTATTCTTTTGATAAAGTTTATAAACTTTATAGGACGTAAAATGAGTTAAAGGATTTTTTCATCCATTGATCCACTCTAATCCTACGAACCCTATCAAGCGGAGAATTACTCGCGCATAATGGAGATAAAAGAACGGATAGAGATCATGATATAAATAAAGAAAATGCAATAAGAATAAAACAACTACCTTTATTAATCAACTTGATCAATTACACTTTGTTCCTTTAGAAAGTGATTACAAAACCCTAGTTTGCTTCTCGATCTCTTCTTAAGGAGGTAGATGAACAGCTGATGATCAACCTGGATTCTTGAGTCGTCTTGGACTTTGTGATCTCGTCGGATTGATGATTTCTAGGTTTAGCTCTTGGTCCTTTATATAGCCCTAAAACCAGAAACTAAAGATCCTCAGAATAAGAGTTAGTTGTAGCAAATCCAACCTGAAAATCCCAACTCCTGACTCGGTGAATCAGCCGTGGATCCGCCGCATATTTCATGGTTTGGACGCGGATCCGCGGCTGTTTGGTGGGATCTTGGCTGCAAATTTTTGGGGCTTTATTCTTGTGACGCATGGAGTTTTAGCTGATGTCTGGAACATGAAAATATTTTCTGAGTCTCTGCCAGTATTGATTCTTCGATTTTATCTAACTTCATCGGCAGATTTCTGATTCCCGATATCTCAACATCTCGATCTCCTGACCTGAACTAAATCTTGCACAATATCTCAATGAATAATGTTAGTAATATTTGATATTTTTGAGATATTATCCTAACCATTTGATACGATATTATATTTTAAGAATACTGGTTAAGAATATTTGATATGATATGCATATTTAAATTATCAAAATATTATATAAATATTATATGCATACATTTTCCATCATAATATTAATTATAATATATAAACATATAAAAATAGATATTTTACAGATAAACCCTGATATGTTTCATATTTATAATAAACACATTTAAATATCTAAGAAAAGTAAGGAAAATGTTATATCAAATATGCAGTATTTTCGACTGAACAACTATGAAGCCCAAGAATTTCCCCGATGATACGCCGAAGGCGCACTTTAGAGGATCATCTTCAGATTGTACTCTCTCAGTCTGGTGAATACAGTTCGGAGATCTTGGATGTGATTGGCCTTGGTTTTAGTCTTGACGACCAAATCATCAACATAATATTCGACGACTTTATGGATTAAGTCGTCAAGGATCTTGGTCGTTGCCCTTTGATATGTGGCACCTGCGTTTTTCAGTCCAAACGGCATCACTTTGTAACAGTATATACTTATCGGGGTTCGAAATCCTGTATGCCTCTCATCCTCAGGCGGCATTTTTATCTGATCTTATCTAAACGAACCATCCATGAAAGTGAATAGCTTGTAATTTGAAGTGTCATCGACCATCATTTCCATGACCGGAAGGGGGAAATCATCTTTAGGGCACGCTTTATTAAGGTCCCTGAAATCGACACAAATCCGGATCTGCCCATTTTTCTTCTTTACTGGGATGATGCATGTGATCTAGTCTGCGTATTTCTCTTCTCTGATGAAGCCGGCATCGATAAGTTTCTTGGTTTCTTCAATGACCTTTTCCTCTAAATCCCTTCTCATTCTTCGAGGAGCTTGTTTGACTGGCTTGGCATCCGGAGAAATAGCCAGCTTATACACGACCACTTCGGGGGAGAGGCCAGGCATTTCTTTGTACGTCCACGCGAAACAGTCGACGAACTCATGCAACAAGGTGATTATCTGCTCTTTCATTTCCTCTGACAAGAGCGAGTTGATGTAGGTCGGCCTCGGATAATCGGGCGTCCCTAAATCAATCTCGGTTAGCTCGTCGAATGTTGCCTGTCTGCCATCATCGAGCTCTCGAGGGGCTTCTCCTGGGTCGGCTAGCTCGCCATCATCATTCGAATCTTCGCGGGTTTCGCTAACATGGATCATGTAGCATGATTTGGCATCGGGTTGTACATACCCTTGGCCCCATCTATCTGGACTCGCCCCTCGATGAGCGATCGGACCTGAGGCGGGTTCCATAACCTCTCATAAAACTTGGCTTCAGAGTCTGTCTAGTATAACCGACATCCGCACCTTTTGAAATATTCCCGCATTCCGGGCGCATAATATATGGGGGTTTAAGATGGCTCTTATGTCTCTCTCATAGGGAAGGTACGTTGCAGACAAATCGTTCGGGTGCACGACAGGGCTCGACCCATAAAACAGGATGCCCTTCTGTCTGTTGCTCCTTCCGGGGACCTAGAAGGTTGTCAGCTCATCCACGGTGGAGAACGACAACACGTCGAGCTCTTTAAACATCTGTTCCGGAACTTTGGTGATGGCCAGGGACCCTTCTGTGACTTTAAAGGTCTCTGTTAGCTTTCCTTTTTGCGTGAGAGTTGGGCATGTGCAACTGTTGCAAGATGGGTCCTCCTCCGACTTTTCGGTATCGCTGCCGAGATGAAGGCAAGCTTTACTACCGGATGGGTTTTCAATATCAGATTCATCCGTATCGCTGCCGAAATGCGGGCGGTTTTTATAGAAGGATGGACCTCCAGTGTCGGACTCATCAGTGTCACTGCCGAAACGTGGGTGCACTTGGGGATTTTCACTTTTAAGCGTGATGACCGGCTTAGATTGGCTTTTAAGACTTTAGGCCTTCTTGTTTTTAGTTGACCGCGGTTCAGGTTTTCTTTTGAGACTCTGGGCCCTCTTGTCTCTAGTCGACTGCGGCTCAGCATTCTCGGGTTTCATAAAGTACCGAGAATCTTCATATCGAACTTCATGTACACCAAATGGTTGTATATCTCCATCAATGCATCTTTCTTCGCCATTTTTGGTATATTTCATGCATTGATGGAGTGTTGACGGAACGATGCCATAATCATGAAGCCACGGTCGTCCCAAGAGAATCTTATAGGACGTGTCAGTATCGATCACGTATATCTTAGCTTCAGTTTGCAGGTCCCCAAACCTGATTGGCAAAGCTATAGATCCTAGAACTTGCTGGCAGTTTTGATTGAAGCCCTGTATGACAATCCTCTCCATTGACAAGTGCCGGACGTCCATTGATATACTCTTTAGAGTCCGCAACTTCATGATGTTCACTGAGGACCTTGGATCAATCAATATGCGATTAATCCGATCTCCGTCGCTGTATCCTGTCACGTAAAGCGGTTGGTTATGCTCGGCCGTCCCTAATAGCAGATCTTCATCTTTAAATGCGACTGCAGCTGTGTGCAGAGCGTACTAGGCCTCTTCCATATTGATCTCCGCGAAGCGCGCCTGGTACCGCTCAGGGTTTTGGATAGCATAGATAAGGACATCCCTAAGCTCCTTGGATAGAACTAGAGCATTATAGATACTTAAGAGGGATGGAATCTTCCGGAGGTGACCCAAGACGTTATAGTCTACCAAGGAAGGGCTCGAATCTCCGTGAGTCGAATCTCTGTCGTCTTCTTCATTAGCCGCCTGATTTTCCTTCTCTTTCGGGCTGTCGCCTTGTCTTGGCGCTAGAGTCTTACCACTTCTGAGCTGGATCTGGTTGGCTTTTGTGGCGAACCCATCGTCCTCTTCGGGAAAGAAGAGCACCTCCTCAGAGTTGCTGCCAAGATGGATGGTATAGCAAGTCACGGTAGGGGCCCCATCATCGACACCATCTTCCAATTCTTCCAAGATTTTTGATGCCTCTATAGGGAAGAACTCCTTCAATTGGATAAGGGTTCTTTCCTTTAGTACATAGTATTCGAGAGAATCGACGTATTTTTGAATGGTCGTTCTCCTCGCGCACTCTGCTTTGCTTCGAGCCGCATCTTTCTTTTTCTTCTTTCTGAGCTTCTTGGACTTCGAGCCTGCCCGTCTCGGATTGGTGGACGGGACAGTGGGCTTCTTTTGCCCTTCCCGTCCGGTTTTGAGTTCTTTCTGGTGCAGTTTAGCATCTTCTCCGTCTTCTTGGATATGTATAAATCCCACGGAGGTTGCGACACGTTGTCCACATTTCTTGGGGCAGACGGTTCAACGGTATGCCTCCAAAGGGCTTCAGCTTCTGTCTGTATGAAGTTGGCAGTTGCGGCTTGATCGTTTGTCAACACGCCATGGGACAATGAGATTTCTCCCGCCTTGTACTGTTTCTCGACCCAATCTTTGAATACGTAGCAATCCTTGATGACATGACCCAACATTCTGTGGATGGGCAATACAGAGGGTTGTCATTCAAGCTTGCTTCATGCGGCCTCTTTGGGTTCGGCAGTTGTAAACCATTCCTTAAGGCATCCCTGAATATCTTTCGGACATTTTCCCTTCTAAAGGAATATACCTTGCTTTTCCTCTCTTCCAAAGTCGGTCCTTCTCCTCCCAGTACTGGCTTTTGCGTTCGGTCGGTTTTTTTTTCGCCCGCCCTTCTTTTGTCTTCATTGTCAGACGCATTGAAGACCTTAGTATTGTTGAAGTTCCTACCTTTACGATGGTCATCCTTTTGAGTTTTCTAAGGTTTGTCATTTTGAGAGTCCTGAGTAGACTCTTGTTTCGAACGCTCCAACATCTGAACCTTCTTGGTCAGCTCTTGGAATGTTTTGAGGCCCGCTGTACATAAGAACGGGACCATCCAATTGCTGAGGTTCCCAATGAGGAGGCTGACGGATTGGTCATGTTCTATCGGCGGCTCGTATTTGACGGTGAGATTGCGCCATCATCCAATGAAGTCCGTGTTGCTTTCATTCATCCCCGGCTTGGTCTGCACAAGGTTAGCAATGGAGATTTTGTCACTGACACCCATGAATCTTTACCAAAATAGAGACTCCATCTGGACGAAAGTAGTGACGGAACCGTCTAGTATGCTCACGTACCAGTCGAAAGCGACACCTGTTAGGCTTTTGACGAACTGACGGAGAAGAAGCACATCGTTGCCCCATGTATTTCCACATGATGCTTTAAAGTGGCAACGTGCTGATTTGCATTTCCTGTCCCGTCGAATCTCCTGAATTTAGGGATGACATAACCGCTAGGGAACTCGATCAGGTCATACTGTGCAGGGTACGGCTTACCACTACCTCCAACATCTTTTCAAGTCTCAGCTTCGGCCACCAATGTTTTAACTTTGTTGGTTACCAAATCCATTATCCGATCTTGCGTCAGCGGAACGGCGCCATCTGGGGCTAAGGCTTCCTCAGAAGCGGAATACGGTCGGCTTTCGTGTAGCTCGCCCATATTCGGACTTGAAGGGACATGCATCGGTCGCTTCGGGTCGTTATCACCCGGCTCGTGAGTAGAGACTTGTGCTTGATTAGAGAGCGTCCGAGCAACTTGAGCAGTGAGCTTCATCACGACGTTTGTCAAGTCGTTAATTTTGGAGTATAGCTTGGCCATCTCTTTATCTTTGCTTCGATGTTGTTTTCGGAGCTCTTAGAGGAGCTCCTGTTCCGCAATCCGAGGGCGAAAGGTCGGCTCTTCTTCGCTGTCCGAGCTTGATTCCATGTGGACTGAGGGGTCCTTCTGCCTATCGGCCTCATCGAGAGGATCTCATCATCCTGCGGAGGAAGCTGGTCTTGGAAAGGGGCAGCCACATTCAAGCCAGATTGGGCTTGGGATGTGGTGACCCCATCCTTGCTTTACTGCGTAGGTTGTCACTGGGGCGCGTACCCGCCATGTAGACCGTGTGGATAACATGGTCGGCCACCTTTCTACTTCCAGTGGCTAGTTTCGCGGACCGCTGTCGTGGCCCTTCCGCTTCTGGAAAGGACAATCGATTGAAGATGGTCGGCCTGACAGGGTTATCGAGTGGCGCTGGTGCTTCTTTTCGGGCCGTGCCCCGCTGCTTTCACGCTACACGGAGTGCCTGGTAAACGCTTGAAGAGATGGTGTCAGGTTTTCTACGTTGGGGTTTAGACACGTCCCTTCGCAGCACTATACGAATTGACGTCCTTCTGATCTTCGCATTCATGGAGTTTCTCTTGACCTATCTTAGGGGTTCAAAAGAGTTGCAGATTTTTACGGCCAAGACGGTCGTCTTTGTGGGATAAGTCGGCTCTTGGAACTTCACAAAGTCCAGCTTGGTCGGAGTTCGCGCCCTTTTGTTGGCCCTATACCTGAGCCAATTATACCTTAGTTTTTCTGTTTTGAGTGCCCGGCGGGCTTCTTCTCTTCAGGAAGCCACCGTGGGTCAGCCGGTAGAGAGCCTTGAAAAGACATCCGGCTGCACACTCGTCGAATGTATCGCCTGGGCTTGCCCGCGACGTTTGGCGACTTCTTTCATTCTGACGTCTTTTCCCCCAGCCGGGGCTAAGGAGAGTCGTTCGAATGCCGACTCGCGTTTGGTCTAGGGCGCCTTCGAAACCACCATATTTGGACTCCTGCCTTTCGAGGCCTGTTTGTATGTTACGGGAGCTTGAGGAGCTAGGATGGTGTTAACTTGCATGAACAGAATAGAGCCGAACTGTAGCGGCGGCTCCTCCCACTGTCGCTCGAGACTGGCCCGGAGGACCGTCCTGGCGTCCATCTTCATCGTATAGGAGATGGGAGTTGTGTCGAGAGTTGAGCCTTTTCTTGGAGACATCCTTGTTGCATCCGAAAATTGAGATCGAAAATTGTTAATCTACGCAAAGAAATAGAATTTTAGTACAAACAATCAATATATATTAATTGAGATCGCATGAATCCTTGAACCAAAATATGGGAGGAGAGAGAAAGTCACACTGGGCATGCCAGAATCTGTAGGGTGTTTTACGTCACCCTATTGAGATGGGAATATGCGTCGCTTGTCAGGCGTGTACAGATTCTCCCTGTCCAGGGTAAGCTGGAGTTTATTGATTGTGGGGATCCGAATCTCCGTCAGCCGCGGACTTAGCTGCCATTAATTACCCCTCGCTCTTAGAGAGAAGAAATCTCCGATTGACGGTGTAGGGTTCCTAAGCACGACAACAAGGTTTCGGGTGGTATCGTCCATGCCAAATTAAAATTTTTCCATGCTAAAAGAACCCTAACCAAGGATGTTTAACTAGAGAATCATACGAAATCGAAATGTAAACAACTTTACATCTAAGTGAGTAGAGATTACAAGCTTTGTAGTCCGTTCCTTCACTTCTATAGCTCCTTGTAGTCGTCCCTTCATTGCGATCAACAAACTCCCGGACTTTTGAGAGGCTCCACAAGATGTTTGATGCATGCTAGCTAGAAGTCTTCAAAGTTTATGATGATCTACTTTGAGGAGACACAAACCCAAGCTATCTTTTCACTAATTAGGGATTAGTGAAGCTAACACCCTAAACTATATGGCTAGTATAGAAGAGAATGATGAAGTAGGAATTTTGCTCACTTTAGAATTTGATTTCTCACAATTTTTCTTCGATTTCTCAAAGTCAAGAGAGCTAGAAATGAGAGATGAAGTGAATAATTGAGCTTGTGAATTAGTTGTGTGAGAATAGCAACCATGGTGAGATAATATCTCATACTAACTCTTGTAGAGAATAAACCATGGTCAAGGATAAATGGTAAGGTTAAAAAATATCTTAAGTAATCCAAATTGAATCGACTAAGTCAATGGCAAACCCTAGCTTCTCCAAGCTTCTTTGCCATGACAAAATCCAATTCATTTTGAATTACTTTAAATGAGTAAAACCCTAATTTATCCAAAGCATGGTGTAAGTCTCATACACCCATATTGCATGTATCAACAACCATGTCACAATAACATATATCACATATATGCAAAGTGTACACAAAAGTGAGAAAATGAAACAATTAAGTGAGCTAATATTAGTTAATGTAATTCAATATATCAAATATATAATTATACATTAAATTATTAAATCAACGAATGATTTAATAATCCGGCTATATCACGTACAACCGGCTAATATCAAATGTAACAACTTATCGAATCAACACTTGATCCAATAACCCGGCTATAACACAAATAACCGGCCAACATCACATATCGCGAGAATAGAATACGGTATCACATATCGTATTAATCTCGGTCCCGCACATATCACATATGTGCTCCTACTTCGTTTTGCCTGAACCAGGAAACCTCTGTGTAGGACTCTAAAGACTCGTCAATACGCCGGCAGTAGGTGATGATCATATCAAACACCCACAAGCCGCAAGCGGTCAGCTAAACGTAACGGCCACCCGGGTATTGAGCGATTAGAAGATCAACAAGCAAGCCTGTCCATACTCCTGCGAATCCAATCAGTAACACTACCGTACAGTCCGGTCTTTTCGTCTGATATGTCGCATATCCAGTCTAGAGGTGGTTAACGTCAGACCCCACTAACCGATAAGTCGTGCCGATGTGAGGCTCATAACGGGTCGAGAAACTACTGATAACACTTACCAGTAGATCTCCATATCATCCCTGGCCAGGGACTTCCAATTATGGCCAATCGAACACAGCGCAACATCAACCCCCAATACCGGGAGAGACGAAACCCCTCCTATCGCTCATTGCCTCCATGTGATTCGGGACTGTACCCAAAAGCTACCGTTTTGCACATTCTCATGAACGTGGTAAGGTGGAAATCAAAGCACGGTGGGAATCATACAAGACTCTATACGATCTCGGGTCTACAGACTAACCTGTACCTGTGTCACCAGAGAACTGCTATATGACGATATGTATAATACCAGCTAGGAGTTCTCGGTGAGTCCGTTCAGTGTACCCAGTGTCCACTGAGCACCTGTATACCATCTTTGATGTCAAACACCAATGGATGTGAGATCATCCATCGCCCATCATATGGGTCAAGATGCGTATACGCCAGTCTACTCTGGAGTATCGATGCCCTGTCTCGATACACTCTCGACTAGGAATAATTATAGGATGTACTTGTGGACTACCCTGGCCCCACTAGTATAATCTCCATCATAGTCCTAGTAGTCAAGTACACATCCTAAGGGCTTTATCAACATGTGAGAGCAAGACAATATCACAATACAAATCTACATGTTAAGACAAAGAGCAACCAGATAGCATACTATCATGTCGAGCAAGAAAGCCCTCTCTATATATATCCAAGCATCCACTATAATATACATCATATGTACAATAATGGACTCTAGGGCATATACATAACTAACAGACGGGTCAAAATAGTCATGCGAACTCAATATGGACTCTCGGTGTTTGAAAGCAATGCAGAAGGGCATATTTATTTCATTTTGTTTATTCTATTTATGACAAATGGTTTATTATTATAAAAAACACATTTTTTTATTCAAAGGAAAAAAAACATTTTTTTATTCTAAGAAAAAAAACATTTTTTTATGGAGTTGAACTCCAAAAACAAATTTATTCGGAGTTCAACTCCCTTTTATTAAAAAAAAACGACAATTTTATTTGGAGGTAAACTCCCAAAAATTTCTGTATGGAGTTAAACTCCAAAAGAACATAAAAAGAAAAAAAATGAAAGAAAAGGAAGGAAAGCCCCCTCCACTCACGTGAAGGGGGGAAAGGAGTTCCCACTAAGTGGGAGCCTTCCCCTCTCGTGAAGGGGAGTGAAGAGCTCCCACTCATGTGAGAGGGAGCAGGGGCTCCCAGCCTCCCCCTCACATGAGGGGGAAAAACTCCCACTTGGTGGGAGCAACCTCCCCTTCACGTGAGGGGGAAAAGCTCTCACATAGTGGGAGAAAGCTCTCACATAGTGGGAGCAACCTCCCACTCCCGTGAGAGGGAGCAGATGCTCCTATTTAGTGGGAGCCTTCCCCTCACGTGAGGGGGGCTCCTAAAAGTTGATTGGTTTTTTTTTGTTTTTTTTTGAAGGAGTTAAACTCTGAAACATTTGTATGGAGTTAAACTCCAAAAGATTTTGTTTTTTTATGGAGTTGAACTCCCTAAAGTATTTGTATGGAGTTAAACTCCAAAAGATATAATTTTTTTTTGTGGAGTTAAACTCCCAAAATCATTTGTATGGAGAAAAACTCCAAAAGATTTTTAAAACATGGAATTGAACTTCCAAACATTTTTAAAATATGGAGTTAAACTCCAAAAGATTTTTTTTTATGGTGTTAAACTCCCAAAAGCATTTGTATGGAGTTAAACTCCAAAAGATATATTAATTTTTTTTATGGAGTTAAACTCCCAAAAGTATTTGTATGGAGTAAAACTCCAAAAGATTTTTAAAATATGGAGTTGAACTCCCAAATATTTTTAAAATATGGAGTTAAACTCTAAAAGATTTTTTTTATGGAGTTAAACTCCCAAAAGCATTTGTATGGAGTTAAATTCTCCAAAAGTTTTTTATGGAGTTAAACTCCAAAAGACTTTTTTTTTTGGAGTTAAACTCCCAAAAGCATTTGTATGGAGTTAAACTCCAAAAGACTTTACGTGGAGTTAAACTCCCAAAAAGAATTTTGTATGGAGTTAAACTCTAAAAGTTAGAACTTTTTTTTATTATTTTGATTTTTGATTCTGATTTTGATTTTGATTTTTTTTTAAAGAGGAAGCTCCTACAAAGTGGGTGCTTCCTTCTCTCACGTGAGATGGGGTAAGGGGCTCCCAAAGTGGGTGCCTCCTCCTCACATAAGAGGGAGCAAGGAACTTCATCTTTGTAGGAGCTTCCCTTCCCCTCACGTGGGGGGAAAAGTGGAGGGTGCCCACTGGTTTGGAATTAAACTCTAAAAGATTCTCTCTCTTTTTGTTATAATTATTATGGAGTTAAACTCCAAAAGGTTTTTAAAATATGGAGTTGAACTTCTAAAAATTCTATATGGAGTTGAACTCCCAAAACGATTTTATTTGGAGTTGAACTCCCAAAAGATTTTTATTTTTAGAAAACCCAAAAGAGATCTCTTGAAACTCTAAGATCTCTGTCTTGGATGATGAAAGGGGACCCCTTTCTCCTTTTTTGAGCCTTGAGTCCTCTCAAAGTGATGTCTTTTTTAAGGATGAGTCTCTTTCTCCCTCTTCTCTCTTCCTTTTTTTTAGATCTTGAGAGGAAGAGTGATGAGATTTAAAATCTCCCCTTTTTAGAGACTTAACAGAAGATTTGAACTTCTCTCCAAAATTCTTATGGTGAAAAACTATTTCTTTTTTCATTTTAGAAAATAAGAGTTAAACTCTTGATTTAATTCAAAAAAAGAAAAGAAAAGAAGAAAAGAAGGAGGCTGTAAACCTTGAAGAAAGAGGCATAAAACCCTAAGTTGATATGAGAAGAATCTCGTTTGTTATCATTCATCATGATGCCTTATATAGCATTTACATTTTACATATGGCCCCTTAGGCTTTTCAAAATGGCACATGTTCCTTTCTTATGCTATATGCCTTTTTTTTTCTTTTTGCACATAAGCCATGGGTTTTTACATAATTTGGGTTTGTTTCCAATTTTACTATATTTATTCATAAAAAAATTACATTAAGCCTATTTATGTTTTAACAATTATTCCTTTGGCATGGGGGGTCGGCCTCTTCATGCTTGGGCTCGACCCGGGCATGGGTCCACTTGCTTGGACTTGGGTTCGGGCATTGACCCACTTGGCTTGGGGTTGACTTCGATATTGACCTGGTCAACCGGGGTGTAATTTTTGACCCCAACACGCAGGGGCGTAACTGACGGCGACGATCTCGCGCTCGCTCGCTCCACGCGACCACTATATAAACCCCTCTCTCAGACGACTCAAGTAACTCGAAATCATTTCCAATACGCTGTTACTCTGCACTTATTCTCCGGCACTAACTTGACCGTCGGAAGGTCCTACGGTGGTCACCTACCCCGGGACTTCTTTTGCAGATAACTCAGCGTCAACGCCAACCTATTGAGATCTACACACTCAACAACTCCCAAACTAAATCTTAACTGTCAAAGACCGCCATCACAGGATCGACGGAGGACAACATCTGAAGGAGATCACAGCCTCCATCAGTTGGCGCCGTCTGTGGGAACACGTCAGAAGCTTCCACCCATAAGCTGATCTTCCGCCCTCGACCCAATGGCGAGCGACAACCGCGACGGTCCAAATACGAGCCACCACAACGGAGGCGGGAGCGGCTCGTCTTCCCCTCCTAACGTCATCAATGCCTTATCCACTCGGATAGACAGGCTCACATCGCTGGTGGATGCTCTCGTCTGCGTTCAAGCGGCGAGCCCTAACCATCAGACTGTTGTTCCCCCTCCCCGGGATAATGACGTCTGCAGAAGGACGGATGGGCACGCTCAAGCCCTCAATCTCACTCATGCTCATCTCAGCGTCACCGAGTGTCGACATGACGACTCTAGACACCGTGACTCGCATGCGGCAATTGATTCCTTGGCCCGCTGAGCGCCGGACAGCTCCACGCCCCGATCCCAGGGAAGACTGGGACATCGCTCCGATGCCCGCCGCATGCTCTCTCCCTCTGAGGAGGTGTCGGTCAGCTCGCCTGCTTCCAGGCATGACCGACGCCCCCACTCTAGCCAGGATCGCGCGAACGGAGAACGTCGAAACTACTTGGGAAGGGCTTCACCCGAGGATTTGAGAAATTTGATAGTGCGGAATCGGAGCCGCACCATTGTGCAGACCCGGAGCGGGGGTAGCCACCACTCCGACTATGCAGAATCCTCAGGGTACCACCACCGACTTGAAGCCCTCGAAAAGAAAATCGAAGGCATATGACAGGATGGCCATGCGTCCGGCGAAGGGGCCAGGTACTCCGCCGACTCACTAACAAAGCCCTTTATAGAAGAGCTGCTGGCCGAGTATGTATCGTTCAGGAACAAGCCGCAAAAATTGGCACTCTTCGACGGGAAGTCCGACCCGAAGGTCCACTTGGACGCTTTTACGGTGAGCATGAGCTTCCAAGGTAACTCAGACGCAGATCAATGCCAAGATTTTCCCACCATCTTGATCTGAGCCGGCCGGGACTGGTTCCGGGGGCTTGCGTCGCACTTTATCACTACCTTTGAAGAGCTGGCTACCGAATTCCTCGGTCATTTCGTCAGTAACCGATGATAAAAGAGGACAGTCGACTACTTATTCACTGTCAAGAGTGGGGATAAGGAATCCTTTAAAGGGTATGTCACCCGCTTCTACAATGCCCTCATGGAGGTACCCGAACACCGCGATGAAATGGTCATCACCGCGCTGAGGTTAGGTCTTTGGCACAATGAGTGGCTCCGCTCTTTTGCATTGGTGCAGCCTAAGACCATGGCCGAAGTATAAGCCTGGACTGAGCGAGAAATCCAGCGCGAGTCAGAGGTAAACTCAACCCTGTCCCGAGTCGACCAAGCAGACCGAAAGAAGAGGGACAGGGAAGAGAAAAGGAAAGACGATCAACTGAGACCTTATTCCCCGAGGTTTTAGGAATACACCCCTCTGAACATTTTCCAAGTCGAGCCATTGGAAGAAGCTAAGGGCGAGAGGTTCCTCAGGCTCCCGCCGGATACCCGAAGCATGGGCAAACGGCTCTGAGGCCCGTATTGTGCCTATCACCGGACGCAAGGACATCCGACCGAGGATTGTAAACAGCTGCGCGATTACATCGAAGAGTTAATCCGCTCTGGTCACTTGGCAAAATACCTGCGAGACAAACGTCAAGCAGATAGGGGGCAAGCCGACCAAATTACAGCCGAAGAGCTGACAATAGGGCATATCATGGTCGTCACCAACTGACCCGAGTCCGAGCAACAAGGACACCCGCCGAATCCGTTCATTTAATACGGGAGAGTTTAAATTAAATCATTAAATCTGTATTTTCTTTAATCATAAAGATTCTTGCTTCCCTGTAATCTGAACTGCTTCTCTCTGTTTTCATGCTATAACTCCCTGCAGGGCTACCGAGTAGCTTCCTGCTCGGTCTATCCGCAGTGGGTAGCTTTCCGCTCAACAACGCCGTGGATCTAAAGCCCTCCTCACGAGGCCACCGAGTAGTTTTCTGCTCGGTCTATCCACAGTGGGTAGCTTCCTGCCCAACAATGTTGTGGATCTAAAAGCCCTCGTCATGAGGCCGCCGAGTAGCTTCCTGCTCAGCCCATCTGCAGTGGGTAGATTCCTGCCTAAAAACGATGTGGATCAAAATACCTCTTCACGAGGCCACCGAGTAGTTTCCTGCTCAGTCCATCCGCAATGGGTAGATTCCTACCCAAAAACGCTGTGGATCAAAAGCCCTCCTCACGAGACCGCCGAGTAGTTTCCTTCTCGGTCCGTCCGCAGTGGGTAGCTTCCTGCCCAACAACGCTGTGGATCAAAAGCCCTCCTCACGAGGCCATCGAGTAGCTTCCTGCTCGGTCCATCCGCAGTGGGGAGCTTCCTGCCCAACAATTCTGTGGATCAAAATCCCTCCTCACGAGGCCACCGAGTAGTTTCCTGCTCGGTCCATCCGCAGTGGGGAGCTTCCTTCCCAACAACGTTGTAGATCAAAATCCCTCCTTACGAGGCCACCGAGTAGTTTCCTACTCGGTCCATCCGTGGTGGGTAGCTTCCTGCCCAACAACGCTGTGGATCTAAAAGCCCTCGTCACGAGGCCGCTTAGTAGCTTCCTGCTCGGCCCATCCGCAGTGGGTAGCTTCCTGCCCAACAGCGCTGTGGATCAAAAGCCCTCCTCACGAAGCGACCGAGTAGTTTCCTGCTCGGTCCATCCACAGCGAGTAAATTTCTGCCCAAAAACGTTGTGGATCAAAAGCCCTCCTCATGAGGCTACCGAGTAGTTTCCTACTCGGTCCATCCACAGTGGGTAGCTTCCTGCCCAACAACGCGGTGGATAAAAAGCCCTCCTAACGAGGCCACCGAGTAGCTTCCTGCTCGGTCCATCCGCAGTGGGTAGCTTCCTGCCCAACTACGGTGTGGATCAAAACCCTCCTCACGAGGCTGCTAGTTGTATGTATGCCCTAGAGGCCATTATTGTACATGATTGTATATTATAATGGATGCTTGGACATATATAGAGAGGAATTTCTTGCTCGACATGATAGTATGCTATCTGGTTGCTTTTTATCTTAACATGTAGACTGGTATTGTTATACTGTCTTTCTCTCACATGTTGATAAAGCCCTTAGGATGTGTACTTGACTACCAGAATTATGATGCTGATCATACTGGTGGGGCCAGGATAGTCCACAAGTTCATCCTTTAATTGTTCCTAGTCGGGGGAGTATCGAGACAGGGCATCGATATTCCAGAGTAGACTTGTCTGTACATTTCTTAACTCTATATGGGGCGATGGATGATCCCACATCCATTGATGTTTGACATCGGCATCGACCATGCCGTTTTCAAAAAATTGGCGCGCTAAAGAACCCTAACCTAGAATCTTAACTAGAGAATTTATCGAAACTAGCTTGTAAACATCTTTACATCTAAGTGAACAAGGAATACAACCTTTGTAGACCGGTCCTTCACTTCAATAGCTCCGTGTAGTAGTCCCTTCGCTCCAAGTAGTGAACTCCCGAACTCTAGAAAGGCTCCACAAGATGAAAGGAATAAGCTTGCTTGAAGTCTTCGAGGCTGAAGATGATCTACGTCGAGGAGACACTAACTCAAGCTACCTCTTCACTAATTGTGAAGTAAACAACCTAAACTAAATGGCTAATCTAGTGTAGGTTAATGAAGTGGGAATTTTGCTCACTTTAGAAATATTTTTCTCACTCATTTTCTTCACCTGCCATAAAGCTAGAGAGCTTGAGGAAGGAGATGAAGAAAAGCAACCATGGAGTGAAGCAAGTGTTCAATGTCAACCATGGGTGAGAAATATCTCATATAACTCTTGTAGAGACTTAACCATGGCTTAAGATAATGGTTGGGTTAATAAATATCTCTAATAAAACAAAATTAGTGGACTAAGTCAATAGTTCTACAAGCTTCTACTAAGCTCAAACCATGTGACTAATTTCCAACTAATTTTGATTTACTTTAAATAAATAAAACCCTTCATTATGTTAAGCATGGTGTGAGTCTCATACACCCATGTTGCATGTAGCAACTAGCATGGCACAATAATATATATCACATATATATTAAGTACACACAGGTGAGAAAAAGAAATGCTTAAGTGAGCTAATATTAGTTAATGTAAATTAATATATCAAATATATAATTATACATTAAATCATCAAATCAACACTTGATTTAATAATCCGGCTATATCACATATAACCGACTAATATCATATGTATCAACTTATCGAATCAACACTTGATTCAATAACCCGACTATATCACATATAACCGACCGATATCACATATCACGAGAATAGAATACGGTATTACATACGCGTATTAATCTCGGTCCCGCGCATATCACATATGTGCTCCTACTTCGTTTCGCCTGAGCCAGGAAACCTCTCTGTAGGACTCTAAAGACTTGTCAATACGCCGACAGTAGGTGATGGTCATATCAGTCACCCATAAGCCGTCAGCGGTACTAGCTGGATGTAACGGCTACCCGGGCATTGAGCGATCAGAAGATCAACAAGCAAGCCTACTCATACTCCTGCGAATCCAATAAGTAACACTACCGTACAGTCCGGTCTCTTCGTCTGATATGTCGCATATCTCAGCCTGGGGTGGTAAACGTCAGACCCCAATAGCCTGATAAGTCATGCCGATGTGAAGCCCATAACGATTCGAGAAACTACTGATAACACTTACCGGTAAATCTCAGCAACCCTGGTCAGAGATTTCCTGTTATGGCCAATCGAGCATAGCGCAACATCAACCCCCAATACCGGGAGAGACGAAATCCCCTCCTATCGCTCATTGCCTCCATGTGACTCGGGACTGTACCCAAAAACCACCGTTTTGCACGTTCTCTTGAACGTGGTAATGTGGAAATCAAAGCACAGTGGGAATCACACAAGACTCTATGACGATCTCGGTGTTGGCTATAGTGCCCTCAAGTCAATTATTGGATCGCAGGCACGTGATTGCAATGATTGAGGGAGGACCTATATCGGTAGAACAGCCTTACTTGAGATGATAGTATGCTATCTGGTTTGTCTTTATCATCATGTACATGATTCAGGTGACATTACAGATCACTATTACATGTTGATAGAGCCCATAGGATTCTTGCTTGACTACCAGCAGTATGATGGCGATCATATACGTGGGAGCTGGGCGGTCTATAAGCACATCCTTAAATGTCCCTAGTCGAGAGAGTTTCGAGACTGGGCATCGATACTCCAGAGTAGACTAGTGTATACTAATCGAGACCCCGACGAGGGGCGGTGGCCGGTCTCACAAGCCATTGGTGTTATTTTGTTCACCTAAGATGTATACAGGTGCTCATTAGGTTATGAGTACACCGGACGGACTCGCCGGGAACATACTAGTTGGTATTATACCTATTGTCAGATAGCAGTTCCCTGGTGACATGTGTACATGTTAGTCTATCGGCCTGAAATCGTCATTTGTCTCGTGTGAGTTCCGACTGTTCTTTGATTACTACCCTACCATGGCTCAAAGGAGTCGTGAAAACATGTTTTAGTTGGGTACAGTCCCGAGCCACATGGAGGCAGTGAGCGGATCGTTAGGGGATTCGTCTATCCCGGTATTGGGGGTTGATGTCGCGGTGTGCATGGGTGGCCATCACAAGAAATCCTTGGCCAAGGTAGTCGAGAATTACTGATTCAGATCGGTAGTTTCTCAGGTGGTGATGGGCTTCATACCGACACTGAATATCAAGTTATTAGGGGTCTGACTTTATCCACCCACTAGACTCGATATGTGATACTCATAGACGAACGGACCGGACTGTACAGATATTGTCACTGTCAGGCTCAGTAGGGGTTTCAGGATGAGTTTGCTCGTCGGCCTCCCTTTCGCTTAATACCTGGGTAGCCATTACATACAGCTAGTGCCACTGACGTGCTTGTGGTTAAACCCACTGCCAGCGTATTGACGAGTCTTTGGGGTCCCACACAGAGGGTTTCCCTGCTTTGGGTGAAACGATGTAGAGGCCGTATGGTTTTACGGCAGGGTTCGATCACATACGTGTACTTGTGCACGCATGATGTTCGGATGGATAATACTAGTGGGCTTTGGTTTAAGCCGGATCCTAGTATTATATTTGTTGGATTGTTTTCATCTCTTTGTATTCGTATTCTTCGGAATACGGATGCGGGTATGTATATACGGTTGAGGGGTATTCTTGTAATTTATTACAAGATTACTTTTAGAAGATTACACCTCATCATGGTTTAGACCTTTTTGGATTAAAAGGTTATTGAGGTATAGAATGAGGAGTTTATTGCATATTTTGTGGCATGGATAATTAGTGACCCATGGTTACTATTCTAGCATGCTTAATAATTTGTTTATTGTGAGATTATTGTTGACTTGAGATATTATGGTTGACTCTAGATATTTTGGTGGGATGGTATATTTTTATGGATGGCATCATTATTTATTGTATAATCTCACAACAAACAAATGACTAAGCCATTATTCATTTCTTTCTCTCTCTCTTGAGTTGCTCTAAACTCTCATCTCATGGCATCTTCATCTTCCTCTAACTCCACCCAAACCCTCTCATGAGTTGAGAATCGTTGGGTGTCTTGAGACAAATAAATCCTTCATCACTCTCTGCTTCATCTACGGTATCTAGTGTAGCGATCTAGGTACCCTAGTTGTCTCGGATATAAGGTTGGAACTCATTGCATAGACTCTCGGGTGGATCATCTTCGATGGAGGGAGACCGGAGATCAAGCTTGATAAAGGAAGCCCCTAGGAGCTTAGGATGATGGTTGAAGACCGAAGGACACGGATCTATTCGGTATAACCATTCCAAACTCCTAGATTATAGATTGCTAATAAAGGGTTAATGGTAGATCCGGGTAATTGGTTGTGGTAGCGCCAAGTTTTATAAATTTTTGTTCCGCATTTGGTCACGGATTGATGGTTTGGGTGCTGCCCTAACCCAACACTTGGGTCTACAGACTAACCTGTACCAGTGTCACCAGAGAACTGCTATCTGACGTGAGGTATAATACCATCTAGGAGTTCTCGGCGAGTCCGTTCAGTGTACCCAGTCTCCACTGAGCACCTGTATACCATCTCTGATGTCAAACACGAATGGATATGGGATCATCCATCGCCCATCACATGGGTCGAGAAGCGTATACGCTAATCTACTCTGGAATATCGATGCCCCGTCTCGATACTCCCATGACTAGGAACTATTGAAGGATGTACTTACCGATTACCCTTGTCCCACTAGTTTGATCTGCATCATAATCCTGGTAGTCAAGTACTCATCCTAAGGGCTTTATCAACATGTAATAGAGAGACAATAAGTGTACATGTTAAGATAAAAAGCAACCAGATAGCATACTATCATGTTGAGCAAGAAAGTCCCCCTTATATATGTCCAAGCATCCACTATAATATACATCACATGTATAATAATGGCTTTTAGGGCATACATATAACTAACAGTATTATACCTAACGTCAGATAGCAGCTCTCTGGTGACACTGGTACAGGTTAGTCTGTAGACCCGAGATCGTCATAAAGTCTTATGTGATTCCCACTGTGCTTTGATTTCCACCCTACCACATTCAAGAGAGCGTGCAAACAGGTAGTTTTTGGGTATAGTCCCGAGTCACATGGAGGCAATAAGCGATAGGAGGGGTTTCGTCTCTCCCGGTATTAGGGGTTGATGTTGCGCTATGCTCGATTGGCCATAACAGGAAGTCCCTGGCCAGGGCTAATACTGAGATTTACTGGTGAGTATTATCAGTAATTTCTCGAACCGTTATCAGCCTCACATCGGCATGACTTGTCAAGTTATTGGGGCTTGACATTTACCACCCCCAGACTCGATATGCGACATATCAAACGAAGAGACCGGACTGTACGGTAGTGTTACTTACTAGATTCACGGAAGTATGGACAAACTTTCTTGTTGATCTTCTGATCACTCAATACCTGGGTAGCCATTACGTCCAGCTAGTACTGCTGACGGCTTGTGGGTGACTGATATGATCATCACATACTGCTGGCGTATTGACGAGTCTTTAGAGTCCTACACATAGGTTTCCTGGCTCAAGCGAAACGAAGTATGACACATATGTGATATGTGCGGGACCGAGATTAATACGTGTATGTGACACCGTATTCTAATCTCGCGATATTTGATATCAGTCGGTTATATGTGATATAGCCGGATTATTGAATCAAGTGTTGATTCGATAAGTTGATATAAATGATATTAGTCGGTTGTATGTGATATAGCCGGGTTATTAAATCAAGTGTTGATTTAATAATTTAATATATAATTATATATTTGATATATTAATACATATTAACTAATATTAAATCACTTAAGAATTTCTTTTCTCTAAATACATACAAATATAAATGTGATATATATATTAATGTATTTATTTATGTGTCATGCTAGATGATACATTGGACTTGGGTGTATGAGACTCATACCTAATTAAAGATAATTTGGGTAATTAATTATTAAGAGATAAATCAAAATTAGGCGGAAATTAGCATGGTTTAAGATGCTTGTGGAAACATATAGAAACCTTGACTTAGTCCACTAATTTTGTTTTACTCTAGATATTTATTAACCTAACCATTATCTTTAGCCATGGTTAAGTCTCTACAAGTGAGATTATATGAGATATTTTCTCACCCATGGTTCATACTTGATCACTTGAGCTTCTTCTTCATCTCCTTCTTTGCTTTCTAGCTTTCTAGTGAGGTGATTGGGTGGGTGAAAGTACACTAAACCGCTCAGTTTATGTTCCTACCTATTATCTGGATATACCAAGGATCGAACTCTCCATGAGATTCATAGTTGCATTACTTATAGCTCAAGATTTTTAAGTTCCTACCACAAGCCAATAGACCAAACTGCTCCTCGGCCCTGCGGGGCTGTGCGCCAGGGTCGGTTCCCAAAAGGATCGTTCGCTTCCTTGGTCAAATTTTCCATCCGTGTAAGCTCAAAAAAAAAAAATATTTCTAAAGTGAGCAAAATTCCTACTTCATCAATCTATACCAAACTAGCCATTTAGTATAGATTGTTTGCTTCACTAATTCATCAATTAGTGAAGAGGTAGCTTGAGTTAGAGATTCTTCGACGTAGATCATCTTCGGCCTCGAAGATCCTTGAGCAAGCTCGTTCCTTTCGCCTAGTGGAGCCTAAGGAGAGTCCGGGACACCACTACTTGGAGCTAAAGGACTACTACACGGAACTTTAGAAGTGAAAGTCCGGTCTACAAAGGTTGTATTCCTATTTCACTTAGTGTAAAGTTTGTTTACATGCTATAAAAACCCTAATTCTCTAATTAGATCCTTGGTCGGGCTCGCTCGGCATCCTAGATTTTTTTAAATAGCATACTTGATGCTTGCCGAAACATAGCGGGGGTACTAAGAGAACCCAGCAGTGGTATTAGAGCCATGCTAGAGCATTAGGAGTTGTCTAGGCGAAGTTAAAGTGTTCGATCCACTATTCAAAACCCGGAAAACCTACTCTCTGGAAAAAATTTCAAAGGTTGGAATTTTTCTGATTAAAAATATTCAGAAAATTGTGCAGGGTTTTCAATGGACCCACAAGAAAAATGACGGCCCAATTCGACCAAACGACAGCGGAAGCGCGGCCAAAACAAGCTTTTGGCGGCGGTTCCGCGGCTCCGTTTGTGAGGCAGGAAGCATGCTTTCTTGTGTTGCTCCGTAGGTACTTGGGGCACTCTCTGGGTATTTTTAACTATGACTCAAGTGTTGAGGTCTCTGGGAATTTTGGATGTTTGATAAATCGATCGCAATGTTTAACATCGTCTAGATATCTGTGATTTGTGATACAATATTTGGAATCCACATTAATTAGTTTTGTGAAAACTAATTAATATTTTATAAATCTAGCAATTTAGTCTCTTTTGATCGGTTGCCGCGGGGTTTTGATTCGGATCAAAACTCCGTCGCAATCTCATACAGTACGCGACCCATCGCCCCGACTAAGTGACTGTAGAAGAACCCCGTTGCCAAAAGCATCTTCTCGGGTGCTCGCGGCCACGATGTTCCGCCTAAGTGCACTTCGTCGACGGCATCGAGGGTGCGGCTCTCTACTAAAGTTTCCGACAAGTATTCGATCATATGTTGGGAATCTTGTTGAATTTCCCGACTGGATATTGAAAAGTGTTTTCAATTTGAGACTAAAATGCCGGGTTTATAGTGTTAAGCATGAAATCCGGCGTATGTGATATTTCGGGTTTATGATGTCTAAGGTGGTTGCGGATTCTAATTATTGTAGTTTTCATTTCTTTTCTGCGACCGTAAGTGTAATATGTGGAGTATCGCCAGTTTCGTTGCTATACGTCAACGACAATTGGGATACGCATATTTACTTACGTTGATGACATGTGATGTTATGTGTTGTTGTGATATGTTATATTGGATCGTCGTATTTGAATAGACGGGGTTTTTTGCGTGAGATGGGAGTTTTTCATTTTCATTCATGTAAAAACTTGTATGTAATATTCTTTTATTGGGACACTTCCAGGTTGAGGATGATGTCACTATTGATGTATATTATTTACTTTTTCGCATTAGGATAGACCCAAGGAGGGTAGCACAAGTAACCGGGTTCTAGAGTCTAGTGGGAGACCATCTCGAGGAGTCGAGTCCGGGTCTCCTAACTCTAGAATTGGTAGGGTTGCTTGCCGCTTTCGTAGGGGTCTAGGGATATGGGTTTGACTATTCATCACGACCGTGGAATCTGTGTTTTTTACTGGCTTAATTTAAAATACGGACCTCCTAGTATGTCCAATATTTCATATATTGATTTCTGCTGCATTGTTCTGTGATGAGATCATATAACTGCCTGAGACGAATGTTTTTTATTATATATATGATATATAATAAATGTTGCTTATGTTTTGCATCCGCGCTAGTCCTGCCCCCGCTCTACTGTTAGTTAACTAACCTAACGGTGCATGACGGGACCCCGTGACGAATGCGGATGTCATAAGCGTACGTTGTATTTTCATTTCTTTATCTGTGATGCTTAAGAAGCATAAATGATGGGACTTCATTAATAAGATTAATGAAAAGGAAAGAAACCTAATGATGTTGTGCAATCAAATTTTCAAAAAGGTAGCTCTAGTTCTTGTTTTGCATAGTGTATTCCTTTATGAATATCCCGCACCTCATTCGATGAGGAAAGAGCCGAGATCCCTTCACCGGGAATGACCACTTTAGCAAAATCTAGAAGATGCTACACCCACTCGGTTTATTTTGAAAAACTCAATTTTAAAAGCGGAGCTTAAACCATTCCTTTTCAAATCACTCGATTCTACAACGATATCAAGTTCATTATGCAAAAGGTTTTCTTAAAAACCTGTTGTACCTCTCCGTCATTTCAGATAAGTACTATTTAGTATTCGTGCTACGTTTGTTGGCCTTTGTCAAGGCGTAGTGTACGGTAGCTGATTAGTACTTATCTGCTGCATATGATGCGATTGGATTAGGATAGTCGTACAACTTTGTTGGCCTTCGTCAAGGGTCGTGCGGGTGGGTTTAATTCAATCACGAAATGTACGGGTTGAACTTGACTAGCGGCCTATGGTTTGTTGGCCTTCGTCAAGGTCATAGGACGTTAGGGGAAAAACATTATCGGGAATTTCAAGTGTTAAAATTTGCAATGAGATTACATACCTTCTATAAGATAGTTGGATCCCGATACCCACTGCGAGTAAGAGTTACTCATGGAAGAGTTTTACACTTTACAATTAGCTAATTCAGTAGGTGTCTAGAAAGCTGTCAACAGGGTTATGCCTCTGGGAAAATGAGGTTTATTTTAATTAGGTCCATGCGAAAGCATGGGGAACCTCCCTCAAAGTACCAATACTGGCCTGGCTGACCGGTTAGCGAACTTGTAGGGTGTAATTAATCCCGGCTAGTCTTACCTTTTAGAGTTTGAAGGAAAATTTGATAAAAACGGTGGGAGCCATCCTGATTAGATAAAATAATAGCCAATCTAATCTTGCAAGAGCGCACGCAATGTTTTCTTCTCTCTCTCTCTTTCCTGGTAGCGATCATGACATGCCTTAATCAAGATAATAATATTTATGTATTGACCAAACCCGCTTGTAATACTAAGCTGAGGAACGTTGGTTCCGCTCTTCCTTATAATTGTTATAAGTCTGAGCAGGAAATAGGAGAATATCCGGATTCCCACGCAACCCGAACGAAGAATGAGCATGTTGTTGTATCTTCTTCGGGTGTGTTCGTTACCGAGAACTGTTTCTCAGTACACTCTACATCCTGGATATTAGATACCGGATCAGGATCCCATATTTGTAATATGTTACATGGGCTAAAGAAAGATAGAGAACTAGAAAAAGGTGATCATTCTCTAAAAGTAGGGAATGGTACAAGTGTTGCAGCCAAAGCAGCTGGTGAATATCACCTTATATTACCAAATAGAAATATATTGATGTTGAACGACTGTTATTATGTACCATCTATGATATGCAGTTTAATATCAATTTCTTTATTAGATAAAGAAGGATATAACTTTGTAGTAGAGAATAATGTTATGAACATTTTCCTAAATCAAGTGTTGATTAAGTTTGGTACGTTATGTAACGGTTTATACGTCCTGAATCAAAACACAATTCTTAACGTACAGAATACACACAAGAGGAAGAGTTCAAAAATGAACGAATCCTTCTTGTGGCATTGTAGATTAGGTCATATCAATGCAACACGACTAGATAAGTTGCATAAAGATGGTTATTTGAATCCGTTTGAATTTACATCTTATGAAACTTGCCAATCATGTCCCAAAGGCAAAATGACGAAAACTCCGTTTACTAGACACGGAGAAAGAGCTATTGAACTCTTGGGACCGATACATAGTGATGTATGCGATCCTATGTCTACACATGCCAGGAATGGTTCCACGTACTTTATCACATTCACCGATTATCTCTTAAGATTAGGATATGTGTTCCCGTTGAAACACAAATCTGAAGCTTTTGAGAAATTCAAGGAATATAAGTGCGAAGTAGAGAACCAAACGGGTAGAAGTATTAAAATCCTTCGATCTGATCGGAGAGGAGAATACTTAAGCACGGAGTTCCTGGATTATTTAAAAGAGAATGGGATTCTCTCTCAGCTTACTCCTCCGTATACACCACAACACAACGGTGTGTCGGAGCGGAGGAATCGCACCCTATTAAATATGGTGCGCTTTATGATAAGTACTGTTGAGTTACATATTTCCTTTTGGGGTTATGCGCTTGAGACAGCTGCATACCTATTGAATAAAGTTCCAACCAAATCAGTGTCTACCACTCCATATGAGATATGGAATGGGAAGAGACCATCTCTTAAACGAGTTAAGATATGGGGTTGTCCGGCCTATGTTAAAAAGAAAAATCCGGAAAAACTCGAGGCAAGGTCAGTTTTGTGCAAGTTTGTTGGATATCCCAAACATTCACGAGGGTATATCTTCTACCATACTGAGGAACAAAATGTGTTTGTTTCTCGGAATGCCACCTTTTTAGAAAAGGAATTTCTTGTGAAAGAAATTAGTGGTAATGTGGTAGAACTAGAAGAAGTTCTGGCTACACAAATTACAACTGATGATTTGATGCAACCGGAGGATTCAATAGTCCCCGACAAACCTCAGCCTCTCCGCAGATATAGTAGGGTTCCTCATCCACCTAAAAGATACTATGGTTTTCTCATTGACGGTGGGAGCGAGTATTGCATCATTGAAGATGATGACACAACTAGGTTCGAGCAGGCCATCATAAGTGGGGACTCTATGAAATGGCTGGATGCAATACGATGTGAGATGGAATCCATGTAAGCCAACAAAGTATGGACTTTAGAAGTTGCTCCTGAAGGGGTAAAACCCATTGGGAGCAAATGGATCTTTAAGAAGAAACTTGGTGTAGATGGAAAAGTTGAGACTTTCAAAACTAGACTTGTAGCAAAAGGTTTTCGTCAACGACCAGGTGTGGATTATGATGAAACCTTTTCTCCAGTGGCTATGCTTAAGTCCATCCGGATCCTACTTGCCATCACTGCATACCATGACTACGAAATCTGGTAGATGGATGTCAAGACCGCTTTTCTAGATGGTGATTTAGAAGAGAGCGTGTACATGACACAGCCAGAGGGCTTCGTGGATAATGGAAGCAGCGGAAAGGTGAGCAAGCTATTTAAATCAATCTACGGGTTAAAGCAGGCATCGCGGAGTTGGAACATTTGTTTTGATGTGGCAGTCAAAGAGTTTGACTTCATCAAAAACGTAGATGAGCCATGTATATACAAAAAGGTTGCAGAGAGTATAGTCGTCTTCCTTGTATTGTACATGGATGACATACTCTTGATAGGAAATGATGTTCTTATGCTGCACTCGGTCAAGCTCTTCTTATCACAAAGATTCTCCATGAAAGATCTGGGTGATGCCTCATACATCCCGGAGATTAAGATCTATAGAGATAGACCTAAACGGATGTTGGGATTGTCCCAATCCAGGTATATTGACACCATACTAAAGAGGTTTAGTATGGAAGATCCAAACGTGGGAATTTACCCACAAACTCAGGAATCACTCTCTCCAAAGAGATGTCCCCCAAGACTGATTTGGAGAGGGCTCGCATGCAAGGGATACCCTATGCTTCGGCAATCGGGTCTATCATGTATACGATGTTATGTACCTGACCAGATGTAGCGTACGCACTTAGTGTTGTAAGCAGGTATCAATCGGATCCTGGGGAGAATCACTGGACAGCTGTGAAGACATTCTTAAGTACTTGAGAAGGACTAAAGAAATGTTCTTGGTGTATGGTAATAGGTAAACTCCAAGTGGAGTTCTTTACCGATTCGAGCTTCCAGAGTGATAAGGACGACTCTAAGTCGGTCTCGGGTTTTGTCTTCACCCTCAATGGAGGGGTGGTAAGTTGGAAGAGTTCCAAGCAAGATACCGTGGCAGACTCTGATGGAGGCTGAATACATCGCTGCAAATGATGCCGCCAAAGAGGCTGTCTGGATGAAGAAGTTCATAACTAAACTTGGTGTGGTTCCATCCATTGAGCATCCAATACCTTTGTATTGTGATAACAATGGAGCTGTATCTTTATCCAAGGAACCCAGGTCCCATCAGCGATCCAGGCATATTATAAGGCGGTATCACCTGATCCGGGAGATAGTTGATCGCCGGGAGATCGAGGTCAGGAGAGTTGACACGAAGAATAACACGGCGGATCCACTCATGAAGGCCATTCTCCAGATACAATTTGAGAGACTCTTCGGGGTGTTGGGTATGAGATACTACAACAACTGGCCTGAGTGCAAGTGGGAGATTGTTAGTTGTATGTATGCCCTAGAAGCCATTATTGTACGTGACTGTATATTATAATGGATGCTTGGACATATATAGAGAGGATTTTCTTGCTCGACATGATAGTATGCTATCTGGATGCTCTTTATCTTAACATGTAAACTGGTATTGTTATACTGTCTTTCTCTCACATGTTGATAAAGCCCTTAGGATGTGTACTTGACTACCAGAATTATGATGCAGATCATACTAGTGGGGCCAGGGTAGTCCACAAGTTCATCCTTTAATTGTTCCTAGTTGAGAGAGTATCGAGACAGGGCATCGATATTCCAGAGTAGACTAGTGTGTACGTTTCTTGACCCTGTATGGGGCGATGGATGATCCCACATCCATTGATGTTTGACATCAAAGATTGTACACAGGTGTTCATTGGTGACTGGGTACACTGAACAGGACTCGCCAAGAACTCCTAGACCTAATGTTAGATAGCAGTTCTCTGGTGATACTGGTACAGGTTAGTCTGTAGACCCGAAATCGTCATAGAGTATTGTGTGATTCCCACTGTGCTTTGATTTTCACCCTCCCGAGTTACATGGAGGCAATGACCGATAGGAGGGGTTTCGTCTCTCCCGGTATTGGGGGTTGATGTTGCGCTATGCTCGATTGGCCATAACAAGAAGTCCATGGCCATGGCTAATACTGAGATTTACTGGTAAGTGTTATCAGTAGTTTCTCGACCCGTTATCAGCCTCGCATCGGCATGACTTATCAAGTTATTGGAGTCTGACGTTTACCACCCCCAGACTCGATATGCCACATATCAGACGAAGAGACCGGACTGTACGGTAGTGTTACTTACTGGATTCACGGGAGTATGGACAAGCTTGCTTGTTGATCTTCTGATCGCTCAATACCTGGGTAGCCATTACGTCCAGCCAGTACCGCTGACAGCTTGTGGGTGACTGATATGATCATCACCTACTGCTGGCATATTGACGAGTCTTTAGAGTACTACACAAAGGTTTCCTGGCTCAAGTGAAATGAAGTAGGGCACATATGTGATATGTGCGGGACCGAGATTAATACGTGTATGTGACACCGTATTCTAATCTCGCGATATATGATATCAGTCGGTTATATGTGATATAGCCGGGTTTTTGAATCAAGTGTTGATTTGATAAGTTGATATAAATGATATTAGTTGGTTGTATGTGATATAGCCGGGATATTAAATCAAGTGTTGATTTAATAATTTAATATATAATTATATATTTGATATATTAATATATATTAACTAATATTAGCTCACTTGAGAATTTCTTTTCTCTAAATACATACAAATATATATGTGATATATATTAATGTATTTATTTATGTGTCATGCTAGATGATACATTGGACTTGAGTGTATGAGACTCATACTTAACTAAAGATAATTTGGGTAATTAATTATTAAGAGATAAATCAAAATTAGGTGGAAATTGGCATGGTTTGAGATGCTTGTGGAAGCATGTAGAAACCTTGACTTAGTCCACTAATTTTGCTTTACTCTAGATATTTATTAACCTAACCATTATCTTTAGCCATGGTTAAGTCTCTACAAGTGAGATTATATGAGATATTTTCTCACCCATGGTTCATACTTGATCACTTGAGCTTCTTCTTTATCTCCTTCATTGCTTTCTAGTTTTCTAGTGAGGTGAATAAGAAAAAGAGAAAAATAATTCTAAAGTGAGCAAAATTCCTACTTCATCAATCTATACCAAACTAGCCATTTAGTATTTGTTGTTTGCTTCACTAATTCATCAATTAGTGAAAAGGTAGCTTGAGTTAGAGATTCTTCAATGTAGATCATTTTCGGTCTCGAAAATCCTTGAGCAAGCTCATTCCTTTCGCCTAGTGGAGTCTAAGGAGAGTCCGGGACACCACTACTTGTAGCTAAAGGACTACTACATGGAGCTTTAGAAGTGAAGGACTGGTCTACAAAGGTTGTATTCCTATTTCACTTAGTGTAAAGTTTGTTTACATGCTATAAAAATCCTAATTCTCTAGTTAGATCCTTGGTCGGGCTCGCTCGGCACCCTAGATTTTTTAAAATAGCATACTTGATTCTTGCCGAAATATAGCGGGGGTGCTAAGTGAACCCAACAGAGGCCACCGAGTAGCTTTTTGCTCGGTCCATCCGCAGCGGGTAGTTTCCTGCCCAACAACGCTGTGGATCCAAAAGCCCTCGTAACGAGGCCATTGAGTAGCTTCCTGCTCGGTCCATCCGCAACGGGTAGCTTCCTTCCTATTAATGTTTTGGATCTAAAGCTCTCGTCCCGAGGCCACCGAGTAGCTTCCTGCTCGGACCATCCGCAGCGGATAGTTTCCTGCCAAACAACGTCGTGGATCCAAAAGCCCTCGTCACGAGGCCGCCGAGTAGCTTCCTGCTCGGTCCATCCGTAGCGGGTAGCTTCCTGCCCAACAACATTGTGGATCTATAGCCCTCGACGTCGAGGTGGCCGAGTAGCTTCATGCTCGGCCCATCCGCGGCGGGTAGATTCTTGCCCTACAAAGAAGAGGATCTAAAAGCCCTCATTACGAGGCCGCCAAGCAGATTCCTACACTTGTCCCATCAATCGGTTCATACTCGACGCGCGATTGCCACCTCGACTCTGGAGAAAGGTAGAATACCGACCTTCCTACACTTGGCCATCGTTTGACTCTACTCGACGCGCGATCGCCACCTCGACTCCGGGGAAAGGGAGGATACCGACCTTCCTACACTTGGCCATTGTTTGACTCTACTCGATGAACGGTCGGCAAGAGTAGGAAGGGTGGACACCGGCCTAACACTTGCAAGATGAAAAGATAGTTACGAGCTAAAAGTACTTGCAAGATGAAAAGGTACTTACGAGCTAAAATTACTTGCAGAATGAAAATTCGAACAATGAAAAGTATACGAGCTAAAAGTACTTGCGTAGTGAGCAGACATTTGGGCAAAGGAAAGAGGTGTACTATATTTATAATCAAAAATAAATACAAGGTATTCTGGGCTCCTCAGCCTTACAAAAATGTCCGGAGGCTTACAAAATTTTGAAAAAAAAAATCCCTAAGGAAGGAAAGTTCAGGCCGCCCGCTCGGCCAAGATCTCGCCCTGATCGATGCCGCCATCGGAGACCAAAACTGCGACCTCGGGATCGACGCTTCCGCCGACAGCCTCGCGCCCAACGGCCGCCTCGGCGAATTACCCTTGCGGCGCTTCCTCGGCTAAGAGGTACTTGGCGCGGAGCTCGCTGTCATAAAACCCCGACATGGACTCCTTGACGGTGTCGAGGGTGCTGTGCCACACGACGGCCGCTGATTCGGCAAGACCGGCGTAAAATTGGTCGGACGCCTTGTATCTCTCCACGGCCTTCACCGCCCGGCTCTCGGCGAGCTTCACCGTGTCTATAGCCACCCGAACGTCCCTCTTGAGGGCGTCCCTCGACTTCTTCATCGTGTTGTAGAGGCTGTTCACCTCCTCCAACTTGACCTGAATAACCCGATTAGACTCATCCAAGAGCCGATGAGACTCCTTCAGCCAGGAGTTCATCAGCCCCTCAGCGGCCGGTCGAGTGTTGAGGAGAGCCGCCTTCTCCTCTGTCTGCCGCAGTTTGAGGCGGAGTTCATCCTCCCGCGAGGAGGATTCGCCCGCCTTTTTCATGGTCGGGGCTACCTCCTCGGATTCCGGGGCGACGAGGAGAGCGCCGTAATGAAGGACCTAAAGAAAGCGGCAAACGGGTTAAAAAGATCAAATCGAGAAAATAAGACTTAAAGAAATTTAAAGAAAAGTCAAGTACCGACCTGAACCACCTCCTACGCTATGGCGGCTACCTGGGCCTTCATGGTCCCCCGGGAAATCTTGACCCCGGCTGCCTGCTCCATGTTCAAAAGCAAGCTGTCAGAAACGGAGAGCCCTAAGGGCACCTCAATGCAGAAGTTGCCCTCTTGCACTGAGATCCCAGTAGAAGGTGCCGGGAGACCGTCCGCTTCTGCCTTTTGAGGGGGATTTCTGTAGGCTCGGCCTCCTCCTCGTCCTCTCTCGTCCAGGATGCCGGGTCCCGCGCAGGCTTATGACCCCCACCTCGTGGCGTTCTTCTGGGGTTCGGGGAGCGGCGGAAGGCTTAGACGGTGGAGTTGTCCTCGGGGTCGAGCTCGGACCGGGTCGGGATGAGCTTGCGCCCCCGGCCTTCCTTCCTTTGGTCTTGGCGGCTAGTATTTTTGATCGATCCATTAGCTCTAAAAAAAAGAGCACACAAACAAAAGGGGATTAGCGACACTGAAAAGGCAAAGGAAGTTAACAAAGTCTAAACAGGTCGTCGAAGGCCCTAACTTACCCAGAAAATGCGCAGGATGGACCCAGCCCAGCTCAGTGCCTGCTCGGATAGAAGGACATCCGCCCGCTGGATCGGTTCCCACTGGGACACCACCCTCGCCTTAGGGGAAATCGACTGCTTTGCCCTCGGGTAGTCAGCCATATGCCACTGTGTTGGCACAGACCAATCCTCGCCCTCAGGTAGCCCGACGAATATAAACATCTCCTTCCATTCGTGGATGGAAGAAGGGACGACTACTACCCCCGACCCGGCCGTCCCACCCTTACGTTTTTTATATGAAAAATACACCCAGCTCGGCTCTTCTTTGCTGATGCCGGAGTGATTTTTATAATAAAGGAAAAACACAAGGAGGGTCAAACTGAAGGGATCTTATCAAGTTTTAACCGGACCAGAAACCAGAGGAGGATTCTCCACGAGTTCGGCGCTAGCTGGGCCGGGGCAAGATGGAAGCAACGAAGCACCCCACAAACCTCGGTTGGGAAGGGCAGACACATTCCTGTCCGGAACGCTTAAAAATACAAGGAAATCTCCTTGTCCTTCACCTGGTCTGCCCGCTCTCCCTCTCTACCTAAACGGATAGAATAGTTAGAGGGGATGTGGAATCGAGTCCGATTTTCAGAAAGCTCGTCCAGACTCTTGAAAATGGAGGGCACATCACGGGTATTCCCGATGCGCACCTTGGGAGCCCTTGTCGCTTCCCGACGACGAGTGATAAGGGCGGCCTTGACCCTAGGGGGCAAACCCGGTACAGAAGAAGAACCCTCTTTGCTATCTGAAGCCAAAGAGGAGGAAGACCCACTAGACTCGGCCTCAGAAACTGAGGCCTCATCATCCAACTCTACCCATAATACCTCTACAGACTCCTCGGATGAAGACATCTAACCTGATTCAAAGGAAAGGACTCACCGAGGAAAAATCAACAAAGGATCTGATCTAAGAAGTGGAGCGCCGGGAAATCTTCAGCAATGAAAGAGAATTAGAGCAAAGTGTCGGCCCTAGGATGGTCCCCTCCTATTTATACACCCCAAAAGAGAACATCCCATGGCCCAGATTGATTCCCGCCAAAATGAAACGTCGTGCCCAAATGGCAGTCAAAGCTCCACGTGGCAACTGACCATTGGGGATGTCTCTTCAACTACAGGAGTCAGAGACAGCCTGTCGCTTCCGCCAACCGACATCTAACATGTGGCATGTATCCTTATTGGCGAATCAACTGAAACGGCGCTCCCTCTTTAAAGTGCAATCATTTCACTGATTCGCTGACGTCGTCGGAGATACGCGCGAAAATTCAGACACACGATGAGACGACACGTGGGCCTAAAGATTGAAACGACGCCACCGCCAAACGCCATATCGTTCCCGGGCGATCCACATTCTGATTCTCAGCGCCAAACTGAGCCGAAGAAAAACCGAGCAGGCCACTCTCGACCCGACCCATAAATAGGTCGGAACGAGAGTGGGGGGCTAATGATGATGCTCAGAAGTGGTATTTCCTCAGATTACGACACGTGGCGGATGACATGTCCTGAAGGTTGCGGATGTGGAATAAATGAGTTGCATTAGAGGCATTCCTCGGGACCTCGTCTCGAGGAAGTGTCCGGCCTTTTAGGAGACCTCCCTGAGTACTTTCCACCTTTACCTAGCAAACTACCAACAGCTCGTATCCGATCTTCCTCAGTCTCCTTGCTCTTCTCCGAGCCATCTGTCAGGCCGAGCTTCCTCGGCCTCACTGCTCATCTCCGAGCCATCTGACCGGCTGAGCTTCCTCGGCCTCACTGCTCATTTCCGAACAATCTGATAGGATGAGCTTCTTTGGCTTCCCCGATCAACCGAGTGTGTGGAACCCAAGCGCCCCCGCAATGGCTCCGCATATCTCGCCAGGGCGAGATATCCGCCTCCCTACGTTCCGCGTCCCACGCCAGCGCGTCCCCCATTAATGGGCGTATCCCGCCATTAATGAGAGGATAACGCAGGGGCGTAACTGACGGCGACGATCTCACGCTCACTCGCTCCATGCAACCACTATATAAACCCCTCTCACAGACGACTCAGGTAACTCGAAATCATGTCCAATACGCCGTTACTCTGTACTTATTCCCCGGCACTAACTTGACCGTCGGAGGGTCCTACGATGGTCACCCACCCCGGGACTTCTTTTGCAGATAGCTCGGCATCAACGCTAACCCATTGAGATCCACACACTCAAAAACTCCTAAACTAAATTTCAACCGTCAAAGACCGCTTCACAGGATCGACGGAGGACAACATCTGAAGGAGATGACAGCCTCCATCAATATCCGAGTGCTCGTGACACTGGGACCGCCACAGCATTGCCTACTTGAGTGTATCTGTTAGACGCAAAAAAGAAACAAAATTAAATCATCGATTTGTGGAAACAAAATTAAATCATCGATTTATGGATTATTTGTGAAGCATTAATTTTATGTTGCATGAGCAATATGAGAGAATAGATATAGAACATCTAGATAACCATACATGGGGCAAAAAAATTTTGGTAAGAACTTTGCTTTTGGAAAAGAATAATTATTACGGCCGTTTGATCACGTGATTTATCTCATGTTGCAACAATAGAATAATTAGAACCAATTCAGAATAGTTTTTGATGGTGCTCAGTACTGAGAACTCCCCAGATCATGATGCGTGGCAGATGACGTGTCCCGGGGCCTATGGGAAAGGAGAAAGAACGATACAGTGAAGGCATACCCCGGGCCTTCGACCCGAGGATGTTCTCGACCTTCGATGACCTCCCAGAACACTCCTGTGCTCGTCCTACAAATAACCACTGGCTCACCCCCGAGCCCTCCTGCATACTGGGCTTCCTCAACCCTCTCAGATGACTTAGGGAAGGAATTCTATCTCAATAGGCCGCTACTCTGCAAAAATACCTCGACTAACTTGATCGTCGGAGGGTCCACGGTGGTACAACCACCCCGGGACTTCCTTGCAGGTAGATCAGCCTCATTCCGAACCAAGCCCACTGAGATCCACACGCTTCAGGAGGCAACCCTCAAACCTAATCTTAGCCATTCATCAACGCTCGTCGACAGATCAACGGAAGACAAGATCTGAAGGAGATCCAGGCCTCCATCAGTTGGCACCGTCTGTAGGAAACGAGGATTCCCCTCAATGAAAGTTGATCTTCCGATCTCGAATTCATGGCAAGTGATCACCGCGACGATCCCAGCGCTAGCAGCCGCCCTCCTCACAACGGAGGCGTGGACGGATCATCTCCTCCCCGGAACGCCGTTCACACCCTGTCAGCCCGAATCGACAGTCTTGCATCCATCGTGGATGCCCTTGTCCGTGTCCAAACGGCAGGATGAGCCCCCCCGGCTCCGCTCCCCCACCTCAGGACCGGGACCTCCATATAGAGGGAGAAGACACTGCCCATGCTGGCACGACCGAGCAGCGCCTCACTATTTCCGGCGGCCACAGATCCCCCGTAGCGACCAATTTAATGACCCGTTGGGCACCTCACGGCTCCACACCGAGGTCTCATGAAAGAGCACCCTGCCCTGAGGCCCATCGCTCTCCTGTCCATCCCGAGGAGGTGTCGGTCAGCTCGCCTGCCCCCAAACATGGCCAGCTCTCTCTCCCTCGATAGGGATGCGTAGATAGGACTCACCATGGTAGCTTGAGGACGACCTCTCTAGGGGACCTGAGGAACCTCATAGAACAGAACCAGAACCGCGGCCAGGCGCAGGCCGCCAACAGGAGGGGCCATAACTCCGAGTATGCCGAATCCTCGGGATACCACGACCGACTCGACGCCCTCAAAAAGAAGATCGAAGGTATACATCGGGAGAGTCGCCGTTCAAGCGAGAGGACTAGATATGTCACTGACTCGCTTATGAAGCCATTCACCAAAGAACTGCTCGCAGTCCGCATCTCCTCCAGGAACAAGCCTATAAAGGTGTCCTTCTTCGACGGAAAGTTCGACCCAAGAGACCACTTGGACACGTTCACGGCGGGGATGAGCTTCCAGGACAACTCTGACGCCGCCCAATGCCGAGCGTTCCCTGCTACTCTCATCCGCGCTGGACGATATTGGTTCCGAGGACTCGCGCCACGCTCTATCTCTGCCTTCGATGAGCTAGCCACCCAATTCCTCAGCCATTTCGTCGGGAACAGACGGAAGAAGCGGACCGTCGACCACCTATTCACTATAAAGAGCGGGGACAAGGAATTTTTCAAAGGATACGTCACCCGCTTCTACAACGCTCTTCTTGAAGTCCCAGAGCACCGGGACGAGACGGCCATCACGGCTCTTAGGTCGGGTCTTAGGCACAAGGAGTGGCTTCGCTCCTTTGCATTGGCGCAACCTAAGACCATGGCCAAGGTAAAAGCCTGGACCGAGCGAGAGATACAGCTCGAGTCCGAGGTGAACGCGAACCTACCCCAGACAGACCAGGCCGATCAAAAGAAGAGAGCCACAGAAGAGAAAAAGAAGGTTGACCGGCCAAAGCCATACTCCCCGAAGTTCCAGGAGTATACCCCATACAACATCTCCCAGACAGAGCTGTTGGAGGAGACGAAGGGCGAGAGATTCTTCAAACTCCCCCCGGTCAACAATAGGGCGGCCAAACGGACACGGGGCCCCTACTGCGCCTTCCACAGGTCGCAGGGACACCCCACTGAGAACTGCAAACAACTCCGAGACTACATCGAGGAGTTAATTCGCTCAGGGCACCTGGCAAAATACTTGCGGGAAAAGTGACAAGCCGACCGGGAGCAAGAAAACCATCCCCCTCCCGGTGAGCTGACGATCGGCCAAATCATAGTCGTATCAGCGGGGGGGGCGCCGGGGTTCGGCGAGACACGACGCCCCCTGTCAGTCGAGGGGACTAGCAGCCAACCCAGGAAGAGAATCAAAGCAACCAAGCCCATCACCTTTACCGACGAGGATCTCCACGGGATATCCTTGCCTCACAACGACCCCCTGGTGATTACAGCACGTGTGAACCGCTACGATGTCCAAAGGATACTGGTCGACTCGGGGAGCTCGGCAGATATCCTCTTCTACGACTGCTTTCTACGTATAGGGCTTGCCCCGTCGGACCTGAGGCCGACCGTCCACATCCTGTCGGGATTTACTAACCACTCTATCCTGGCAGAAGGAGTGGTCACCCTCCTACTTAACATCGGAGAGGGAAGCCATACGCGTACCGTGCCTGTGGAGTTCATCGTCGCCAGAATTCCATCGGCCTTCAATATCCTCCTAGGACGCCTGACGCTAAACTCCCTTCGGGGCCAGATATCGACCTACCACCCCGCGATCAAGTTTCCGCTCGACCAAGGCGGAATAGGCCGGGCTTATGGGAACCAGCAAGCCGCAAAGATTTGCTTCACAGCGATATCTATGCCCGAGGAGCGAAGCGATGACCTAGAAAACACGGATAATTTCAGGGGGTCCTTGGATACTCGAGATGAGCAAAAAGAAATCTGAGGAGCCCCGGTGGAGCCGCTAACCGAGATCCCCCTCGTCGAAGAGGACAATGAACGAACCGTCCAAATCGGGTCACTCTTAACGTGGACTCGGCGCGACGACCCGTCAGGCAGAAGTAACGAAGCTTCGCTCCGATCAAGCAAAAAGCGATCGAGGACGAGGTTGACAGGCTGCTTGCAGCCAACTTCATTTGGAACGTAGCATACTCGGAATAGTTGGCGAATGTGGTCATGGTCAAAAAGGCAAGCGGGAAGTCGCGCATGTGCGTCGACTTCACTGATCTCAAGAAGTCCTGCCCGAAAGACAACTATCCCCTCCCTCGGATAGATCGGCTCGTCAACAGTTCGGCAGGCAATGAGCTACTCAGCTTTATGGATGCTTTCTCCGGCTACAACCAGATCTGTATGAACCTGGCAGACAAAGAGCTCACTGCATTCACAATGGACCGGGGGTATACTGCTATAAAGTGATGCCCTTCGGCCTTAAGAACGTCGGGGCTACGTACCAACGCTTGGTCAACAATATGTTCAAACCAGAGATCGGGAGGAATATGGAGGTTTATGTCGACGACATGCTCGTTAAATCGATCTCGTCAGATGACCACGCCAAAGATCTGAGCGAGACTTTCGACGTCCTCCGCAAGTACAAAATGAAACTGAATCCTGCCAAGTGCGCGTTCGGGGTCACTAGCGGAAAGTTCCTCGAATTCATGGTTACCCATCAAGGAATCGAGGCTAACCTGGAGAAAATAAGAGCCATCCTCAACATGGCCGCGCCAAAGACTAACGTCGAAATCACGCGGCTCATGGAGAGGGTAGCCACCCTGAGTCGTTTCATGTCAAGATCCGGGGAAAAGTGCCTTCCATTCTTCAAAGCCCTGAGGAAGATCCCAAGGTTCGAATGGTCGGAGGAGTGTCAAATCGCTTTCGAGCAATTGAAAATGCACCTGGCGACTCCTCCACTACTCACCCGGCCGGTTGAAGGAGACAAGCTATCGCTATATCTAGCGGTATCCGATCATGCTGCAGGATTGGTGCTCGTTCGAGAGGTCGAAAGAGTCCAGAGGCCGGTCTACTATGTAAGCCACATCTTTAAGGACGTGGAAACAAGGTACCCGGTCATAGAGAAGATTATCTTGGCACTTATAGTGGCCTCAAGGAAACTACGGCACTACTTCCAGGCACACACCATCCTCGTTCTCACCGAGCGCCCTTTAGGGGCCATTCTCGCCTCCCCCGAGTCTTCTGATCGTTTGGAGAAGTGGAGGCGGGAGTTATCCTAATTCGACATCAAATACCGCCTGAGGCAGGCTATCTAGGCGCAAGCCCTGGACATTTTATCGCCGAATGCACTATCCCCAACAAGTAGGCGGTGGCCGTGCCGGCCCCCGGATCTCAACCCTCGATCGAAGAGAGGCTCGACTCCATCCCCGATTGGGTCCTTTACGTCGATGGGTCATCAACCAAGGAGGGCTGTGGTGCGGGCCTCGTCATTCGAGGCCCGAACGAGGCAAAGATGGAGTATTCTTTGAGGCTCGGGTTCAAGGCCTCAAACAACGCCGCGGAGTATGAGGCTTTGCTAGCTGGACTGCGAATCGCCTTCGGAATAGGGCTGAAGACGATCCGAATCCACAGTGACTCCACCCTGGTTTTTGGCCAAGTGACCGGCCATTTCGAGGTATGGGAACCTCTGATGGTGAAATACTTAGCCGAGGTAAAAAGACTACGAAAGGACTTCGACGAAGTTCAAGTGGAGCAGATCCCCCGGCACCTAAACGTCCAGGCCGATGCCCTGATCAAGCTAGCTTCCTCCTACACGGCCAACGACAATAGAAATATCCTCTTTGAGGTCTTGCCACGGCCCAGCGTGGAAGACAGAGCGACACCACTCCAAGTTTACACGGCCTAGGAAGAAGGCCGGGATTGGAGGAAACCCCTCGTGGACTTTCTGAAGGAGTGTACGCTCCCAGACGATCGAGGGGAAGCCCGCCGCCTCCGAGCCAAAGCCAGCCATTTTGTTTGGAGCAAAGGGAACCTCTACAAGAAATCCTTCACTCAACCCCTGCTTCGGTGCGTCGATCCCAACGATGCCGACTATGTCCTCTGTGAGGTTCACGAAGGGGTCGGCAGAGCACATCAAGGGGCCCGCACCTTAGCCCAGAGGACACTCCTCCAAGGCTACTATTGGCCAACCATCTATCAGGACACTCAGAAGCTCGTCAGAAGGTGCAAGAGCTGCCAACTCCATGGCAGCATACCCCGCCTTCCGGCTACCGAGCTAACGGCCCTAACCTCCCCCTGGCCGTTTGCCCAGTGGGGAATGAACATGATAGGCCAATTCCCTATTGGTACGGGCGGGCACAAATACATCCTCGTCGCGGTGGACTACTTTACCAAATGGATCGAGGTCGTCCCCATCAGAAAACCAGACGCCACCACGACCATCAAGTTCCTCCAGAACAACATAATATTCCGGTTCAATATCCCGAGGTGTATCATCACCGACCATGGGACGAATTTCGAAAACAAAAAAGTTAAAGGGTTCTGTAGCGAATACCATATACCGATGAAGTTTGCCACGGTCGTGCACCCCCAGTGCAATGGGCAGGCCGAGGTCGCTAACCGGGACGTCATTCGAGGTCTTCGAGCTCGCCCGGAAGGATGACAGGGAAGTTGGGTCGACGAATTACCCCGGGTCTTATGGGCCTTGCATACATCGAAAAAGACCCCTACTGGAGAGACCCCCTTCAGCCTCTGCTACGGCACCGAGGCGATGGTCCCAGCAGAGATCGGGCTGCCCAGTTACAGGGTCGAGCACTTCGACGGCGAAGCAAACACCTTGGCCCTCCGGACTAATTTGGACATCTTGTTGGAGAAGCGGGACCGGGCACAGATCAGAGCTGCCGCTTACCAACAACAGACTGCCTGCTACTACAATGCACGAGTCAAGCATCGCGCCTTCAAAACCGGAGATTTGGTCCTAAGGCGGAACGAGTTCGTTGATTAGGGAAAGTTGCACAAGTTTTCTCCGAAGTGGGATGACCCGTTCCTCGTCTCTGAAGTCTTGCCTGGCATGGCCTATTGCCTACAAGACGCTGCAGGTTGCAAATTTCCATTGCCTTACAACACCGAGAAGCTCAAGTTGTACCTTTGAAAAGTATATCTATGAATACATGTTTCTTCTTTGACAAAGCGATGTAAATTTTTCTAAGTTTTTTAATAATAATAAGGAACTTCCCCTATGTGTTCCCCTCTTCCTCGGTTCAAAGCTCACGGATTTCGTTTCGTAAAAACACTCAAATGCGCCCAGAAGACAAAAAGGAAACAATAGAACATCGCAAAAAGGGGAGCTTTATTTATTTATCAAAAGGTATTGTGGGCTCCTCGGCCTTACATAAAAGTTGAAATTACAAAAGAGGGGGAACGGGGTCAAGGAAGCACTGCAGGTGATACTCCGTGGATATCTCCGCCAAACGAGCCCTTGCATCTTCAGTCCGCTCCCGCTGATGCTGCCCACGAACTCGGGACGCCACGGAAACGTCGGGCCCTTCATCTGCCGAGCCTTGGCTTGCGATCTGTCTCTTTTCGAAGCACTCCAAAATAAGGGCCAAAGATCGGTCGTGCCTGCTCTTCGAGATGAGGCCGAGCACATAGATCGTGCACATCTTGTCGAACGCCTCATCCAATAGCTCCTCGGAGAGGGGGTTGTACAACCTCGGGGACCTTCTCCAGATTGCGTACATCAGCAATTGGAGGAGGGACTACCGACGAGGAAGAAAAAGGCCGATGTGGTCCTCGATGCGCTAGACCACACCCCGGTACTTCTCCTCAGAAACGGACTGGTCGTACAGGTAGACATCATCGGGAGTGATGATCTCTTCAATCGCGTAGATACGCCCTGCCATCTCAAAAAAGCAATGCCGAAACAAACACATCCCCTTCTCTATTTATAGCCTCAACAGAATCCCCAAGGGCCCAAATTTACGTGCGCGTGGGCGCGAACCCTGGATTTTCGCAAATTCTTCCAATACCGCACCGCCACGTGGCGGGCATCACGTATTTCTCGGCCAACCGATTTCGGAACGACGTGGATCTTGGAACACCTCGCCTCACCCGTGCGTTCCTGCCACGTGCCGCCCGCGACGGTCACTCTTCCAGATTTTCACACACCAAGGAAGGTCGTGCAACGCCTCGCAAAACCAAGCAGCTTCCCTGCTCGGTCAATCCATGGCTGGTAGTTTACTACCCACCGGTGCTAAGGATCAAAGCCCTCCTCAAGAGGCCACCGAGCAGCTTCCCTGCTCGGTCAATCCATGGCTGGTAGTTTACTACCCACCGACGCCAAGGATCGAAGCCCTCGTCAAGAGGCCACCGAGCAGTTCCCCTTCTCGGTCCATCCTTAATGGGTAACTTCTTATCCATCTGTGCTAAGGATCAAATCCCTCCTCAAGAAGTGACCGAGCAGCTTCCCTGCTCGGTCAATCCATGGCTGGTAGCTTACTACCCACCGACGCCAAGGATCGAAGCCCTCGTCAAGAGGCCACCGAGCAGCTTCCCTGCTCGGTCCATCCTTAGTGGGTAACTTCTTACCCATTTGTGCTAAGAATCAAAGCCCTCCTCAAGAGACCACCGAGCAGCTTCCCTACTCGGTCAATACATAGCTAGTAGTTTACTACCCACCAACTCCAAGGATCTAAGACCTCGTCAAGAGGCCACCGAGCAGCTCCCCTGCTCGGACCATCCTTAGTGGGTAAATTCTTACCCATCTGTGCTAAGGATCAAAGCCCTCCTCAAGAAGCCACCGAGCAGCTTCCCTTCTCGGTCAATCCATGGCTGGTAGCTTACTACCCACCGATGCCAAGGATCGAAGCCCTCGTCAAGAGGCCACCGAGCAGCTCCCCTGCTCGGTCCATCCTCAGTGGGTAACTTCTTACCCATCTGTGCTAAGAATCAAAGCCCTCCTCAAGAGGCCACCGAGCAGCTTCCCTACTCGGTCAATCCATGGCTGGTAGTTTACTACCCACCGACTCCAAGGATCGAAGCCCTCGTCAAGAGGCCACCGAGCAGCTCCCCTGCTCGGACCATCCTTAGTGGGTAACTTCTTACCCATCTGTACTAAGGATCAAAGCCCTCCTCAAGAGGCCACCGAGCAGCTTCCCTGCTCGGTCAATCCATGGCTGGTAGTTTACTACCCACCGACGCCAAGGATCGAAGCCCTCGTCAAGAGGCCACCGAGCAGCTCCCATGCTCGGTCCATCCTTAGTGGGTAACTTCTTACCCATCTGTGCTAAGGATCAAAGCCTTCCTCAAGAGGCCACCGAGTAGCTTCCCTGCTCGGTCAATCCATGGATGGTAGTTTACTACCCACCGACGCCAAGGATCGAAGCCCTTATCAAGAGGCCACCGAGCAGCTCCCCTGCTCGGACCATCCTTAATGGGTAACTTCTTACCCATCTGTGCTAAGGATCAAAGCCCTCCTCAAGAGGTCGCCGAGCAGCTTCCCTGCTCGGTCTATCCTTAGTGGGTAACACCCTACCCATCTGTACTAAGGATCAGAAGCCCTCAACCTCGGTAAATGGGCAAGTCTACACCTTTCTACTCGGAGGTGCCAACCGACATACCTTCAACGAGCGATCGCTACCTCGACTTCGGGGCCATAAGGACGCCGACCTTACACCGGCCTTTAAACACTTGACAAATAATTGGATCTAACTCGACGCGCGATCGCCAACTAAGGATCAAAAGTCCTCAACCTTGGTAAATGGGCTCGTCGGACCTAGCGCATAGCTCGTCAGGCGAGGAAAATGAAAACATTACCACACAAATTTCTGCAAAAGGGCTTTATTCACAACTCGGGAGTCTTTACAAATACAAAATCGCCCGAAGGCTTGCAAAATTCCAAAACAAAAACAAGAAAAGAAAAAAAAGGAGAAGGCAGAGAGGTTCAGGCCTCGGGGCCGGGGAGGACCTCAACATGCTCCGCACCAGCGTCGGAAGCCGGGACGGCGGCTTGAGGATCGACGCCCACAGCAGGAGCTTCGGCACTGGGAGCCGGGATGATCGCCTTATCCCCAATGCCCCCACCGGGGGCCATCCTCCGGGCGGCACTTCCGGCGGCATTCCCTTGCGTCTCATCCTCGAGGGGGTACTCGAGCCGGAGCTTACCGTCGGGAAACTCCGGCATCAACGCCTTGACGGCGTCGAGGGCCCGATGCCAGACAAGGGCCGAGGCGTTAGCAAGGTCAGCGTAGAATTGATCCGATGTCATGTTGCAGGGTTCCCTAGGACGGCAGCAAGGTTTCGGGAGGCATCTTACATGCCAATTTCAAATTTTTCCGTTCTAGCTAACCCTAACCCTAGAATCGTATACTAGAAATCCGACGGAATGAAATGCAAACAACTTTGCAAGTAAAGTGAGAAAGGAATACAACCTTTGTAGACCGGTCCTTCACTTCAATAGCTCGGTGTAGTAGTCCATTCGCTACGATCATGAACTCCGGACTCTAGAGAGGCTCCCATGAAGAAATGAATATGCTTGCATCGAGGTCTTCGAGGCCGAAGATGATCTACGTCGAGGAGACACTAACCCAAGCTATCTCTTCACTAATTGTGAAATTAGTGAAGCAAACACCCTGTACTAAGTAGCAAGTAGTAGAGGATGATGAACTCGGAAGTGGGCTCACTTTAGATTTGATTTTCTCACACTTTTTCTCTTATCTCCATTGAAGCTAGAAAGCTTGAGTGAGGAAGAAGAAGAAGAAAGAACTCTTGAGAGAGTGAAGCAACCATGGGTGAGTTAAGTATCATATACTTAACCTTTATAGAGACTTAACCAAAGCTAGATTAATTGGTAGGGTTAACAAATATCTTAGGTAAAATAAAACTTGAAGACTTAGTCAAAGAACTACAAGCTTTTAAAAGCTTATCAACCATGACAAAATCATTTAGTTTTAGAATTACTTAAATAAATAAAACCCTAGCAATTAAACCAAGCATGGTGTGAGTCATACACACACCTTTGTTGCATGTATCATCAAGCATGACACAAAATAATGTACACTTATATATATATATATATATATCACATATATACACATGCACAAAATTAGTGAGAAAAGAAATCATAAGTGAGCTAATACTAGTTAATGTAATGTAATATATCAAATATATAATTATACATTATATTATCAAATCAACTCTTGATTTAATAATCCGGCTATATCACATATAACCGGCTAATATCAAATGAATCAACTTATCGAATCAACACTTGATCCGATAACCCGGCTATATCATATAGAACCGACCGATATCACATATCGCGAGAATAGAATACGGTATCTCATATCGTATTAATCTCGGTCCCTCACATATCACATATGTGCTCCTACTCCGTTTCGCTTGAGCCAGGAAACCTCTGTGTAGGACTCTAAAGACTAGTCAATACGCCGACAGTAGGTGATGATCATATCAAACACCCACAAGCCGCAAGCGGTCTGCTAAACGTAACGGCCACCCGGGTATTGAGCGATCAGATAATCAACAAGCAAGCCTGCTCACACTCCTACGAATCCAATCAGTAACACTATCGTACAGTCCGGTCTCTTCGTCTGATATGTCGCATATCTCGTCTAGGGGTGGTAAACGTCTGACCCTAGTAACTTGATAAGTCGGGTCGATATGAGCCTCATAACGGGTCGAGAAACTACTGATAACACTTACCAGTATATCTTTGAAGCAGCCCTGGCCAGGGACTTCCTGTTATAGCCAATCGAGCACAGCGCAACATCAACCCCCAATACCGGAAGAGACGAAACCCCTCCTATCGCTCATTGCCTCCATGTGATTCAAGACTATACCCAAAAGCCACCGTTTTGCACGTTCTCTTGAACGTGGTAAGGTGGAAATCAAAGCACAGTGGGAATCACATAAGACTCTATGACGATCTCGGATCTACAGACTAACCTGTATCAGTGTCACTAGAGAAATGCCATCTGACGTGAGGTATAATACCATCTGGGAGTTCTCGGCGAGTCCGTCCAGTGTACCCAGTCTCCACTGAGCACCCGTATACCATCTCTGATGTCAAACACCAATGGATATGGGATCATCCATCGCCCATCTACATGGGTCGAGAAGCTATACGCTAGTCTACTCTGGTATATCGATGGCCTGTCTCGATCACCTACGACTAAGAACATTTCAAGGATGTACTTAACGACTACCCTGTCCCCTCCAGTATGATCTGCATCATAATCCTGGTAGTCAAGTACTCATCCTAAGGGCTTTATCAACATGTAACATAGAGACAATCAGTATACATGTTATGATAAAGTGCAATCAGATAGCATACTATCATGTCGAGCAAGAAAGTCCTCTCTATGTATGTCCAAGCATCCACTACAATATACATCGTATGTACAGTAATGGCCTCTATGGCATACATATAACCGACACATGTAGCTCTCTACCGCCTTCGCAGCCCGGAGGTCGGCGCGCTTCATCATTTCCTTCATCGCCTCGTTTTCCCTTTTTAGGGTGTCACGCGTCTTCTTCAGAGTAGCGGCGAGCAACCTGGTATCCTCCAACTTGGCCTCAGCGACCTTGTTGGACTCCCCCAAAGCTCGGATGGACTCCCGGCAGCTGGCGTTCACCCCCTCCTCGGCAGCCACCCGGTCTTCGAGGGCGGCGATCCTCTCCCTCGCCTGACGCAGCTCCCTGTTCAGGCTCTCCTCCCGCGAAGAAGACTCGCCCGCTATCTGCAGTGCCGGGGCGATTTCCTCGTGCTCCATGTTGGCGACAAGTGTAGGGTTCCTAGGTACTCTAATGAGGTCTCACAAGGCATCAACCATGCCAATTTCAAATTTTACGGGTGCCGAGAAACCCTAATACGGATCGTTAACTAGAAATTTAGGCGAAAGAAGGAACTAGTTAACAACTTAACTACAAGAACGGAAATACAATCTTTGTAGATCCGGTTCTCCACCTCCATAGCTCCAAGATGAAGTCTCCTTGCTGTCCATATCGAATCCTGGGCTCTAGCGTCGGCTTCATCGGAGAAATGGACGGGCTAGGTCATCGACTACGATGCCGAAGATGATCTACGTCGAGGCATCGCAAGATCAAGCTCCCACTTCACCAAGTCATGAAACTTATGAAGAAAACACACTCTACTACTTGGCAAGAGGTAGAGGATGAAGAAATAGGAGGTGGGTTCACTTTAGAATTGGATTTCTCACTCAATTGCCCAAGTTGCCATTGATGAAGCAAGCTTTCTTCTTGTTTAAGATGAAGAAGAAGAAGAAAGAATATATGATAAGTTATTTTCCAAAAGAAATAAAAATGAATACTTACCATATTGCAACCATAGTTAGGTGTAGAGAATAAACCATGGTTAGTGTGAATGGTTAGGGTTAAGCATGAAGACAAAATGGTCACTTAGTCAAAGCTTCATGAAGCTTCAACTAGAAAACAAATCAAGCCACCATTTTTTTCTTTTGCCAAAATGAATAATAAATAAATAAATAGATAAGTAAATAAAATCAAAAGAAACCCTAACCATTGATCAACCATGGTTTAAACCATACACCAAACTATCATGTATCATCAAACATGATACAATCAAATGCACAAAAGTATATCACATATACAATGTGCACATCAAGTGAGAAAATCCCTTTTAAGTGAACCTATATTAGTTAATGTAAAGTGATATATCAAATATATAATTATATATTAAATCATTAAATCAACACTTGATTTAACGACCCGGTCATATCGCATATAACCGACTAATATCAATAGTAGCAGCTTATCGAATCAACACTTGATCCGATAACCCGGCTATAACGCATATAACCGATCAATGTTACAAATCGCGAGAATCGAATACAGTATCACATACTGGTATTATTCTCGGTCCCGCACATATCTCATATGCGCTCCTATTTCGTTTTGCTTGAGCCAGAAAACCTCTGTGTAGGACTCTAAAGACTCGTCAATACGCCGGCAGCAGATGATGATCATATCAAACACCCACAAGCCGCAAGCGGTCTGCTAAACGTAACGGCCACCTAGGTATTGAGCGATCAGAAGATCGATGAGCAAGCCCGCTTACACTCCTGTGAATCCAACCAGTAACACTTACCGTACAGTCCGGTCTGTTCATCTGATATGTCGCATATCTCGCCTAGGGGTGGTAAATGTCAGACCCCAATAGCTCGATAAGTCGTGTCGATATGAGGTCTATAACAATTCGAGAAACTACTGGTAACACTTACCAGTAAATATCCGCAACCCTGGCCAGGGATTTCCGGTTATAGCCAATCGAACACAGCGCAACATCAACTCCCTATACCGGGAGAGACGAATCCCCTCCTATCGCTCATTGTCTCCATGTGACTCGGGACTGTACCTAAAAACCACCGTTTTGCACGCCCTCTTGGATGTGGTAAGGTGGAAATCAAAGCACAGTGGGAACCACACAAGACTCTATGACGATCTCGGGTCAACAGACTACTCTGTACCGGTGTCACCAGAGAACCGCCATCTGACGTAAGGTATAATACCATCTGGGAGTTCTCGGCGAGTCCGTCCAGTGTATCCAGTCTCCACTGAGCACCCGTATATCATCTCTGATGTCAAACACCGATGGATATGGGATCATCCATCGCCCATCTGTATGGGTCGAAAAGGTATACGCTAGTCTACTCTGGTATATCGATGCCCCGTCTCGATACACCCACGACTAGGGACTTTGAAGGATGTACTTATGGACTATCATGTCCCCACTAGTATGATCCGCATCATAGTCCAGGTAGTCAAGTACACATCCTAAGGGCTTTACCAATATGTAACAGAGAGACAATCAGTATACACGTTAAGGTAAAGATCAACCAGATAGCATACTATCATGTCGAGCAAGAAAGTCCTCCCTATATATGTCCCAGCATCTACTACAATATACATCTAATGTACAGTAATGGCCTCTAGAGCATACATATAACTAACAATCTCCCACTTGCACTAGGGCCATCTGATAGCAGTGGTTGTAGTATCTCATACTCAACCATCCCATAAAAGTCTCTCTCTGGGAATAGGCCTTCGTGAGTGGATCCGCCGTGTTATCCTCTGAGTCTGCTCTCCTTGCCTCGATCACCCTGGAGATCAACCATCTCCATGATCAGGTGATACTGCCTTAGAATAAGTCTGGATCACTGATGGGACCGGCGTTCCTTGGCATAAGCCACAACTCCATTGTCTCACAATGGTAGGAACATAGTTCATCTCATGAACCATTATACATCCAAACAGCCTCTTTGGTAGCATCTTAAGTAGCGATGTATCCAGCCTTTATCGTCTAGTATGTCACGGTATCTAGCTTGGAACTCTTCCAACATACCGTCCCTTTACTGAGGGTAAAGACAATGCCTGTGACTGACACTCAGTAAAGGGACGGTATGTTGAAAGAGTTCCAAGCTAGATACCGTGACATACTAGACGATAAAGGCAGGATACATCGCTACTTAAGATGCTACCAAAGAGGCTGTTTGGATGTATAATGGTTCATGAGATGAACTATGTTCCTACCATTATGAGACAATGGAGTTGTGGCTTATGCCAAGGAACGCCGGTCCCATCAGTGATCCAGACTTATTCTAAGGCAGTATCACCTGATCATGGAGATGGTTGATCTCCAGGGTGATCGAGGCAAGGAGAGCAGACTCAGAGGATAACACGGCGGATCCACTCACGAAGGCCTATTCCCAGAGAGAGACTTTTATGGGATGGTTGAGTATGAGATACTACAACCACTGCTATCAGATGGCCCTAGTGCAAGTGGGAGATTGGTATCAGTCATCTTTATCACCCTGGAACACTTCCAGTGATTTTCCCCAGGATCAATCGATACCTTCTCACTACATTTAGTGAGAATCCTAACATCCATTTAGATCTATCTCATAGATCCAAAATCCAGGATTTAGTAGGTATCACTTTGATCCTATGTGGAGAATCATTGTGATAAGCGGAGATTGACCGAGCGTAGCATAGGAAACTCCTTCCCTATCAAGAGTATGTCATCCACGTACTCTACGAGGATCGTCACCATACTCCCTACTACCTTTTTGTATATACAAGGTTCATCTACCATTTTGATGATGTCAACTTCTTTGACTAATCCATCAAAACAGATGTTCCAACTCCGCGATGCCTGCTTTATCCTATAAAGCATCTTGCACACGTTTCCGCTGCTCCCACTGTCTACGAGGCCCTCTGGCTGTGTACTTATAGACGCACTCTTCTAAAACTTCATTTAGAAAAGCAGTCATGACACCCAACCAGCAGATATCGTAGTCATGGTATGTAGCCGTGACAAGTAGGATTTGGATGGACTTAAGCATAGCTCCTTAGAAAAAAGGTTTCAACATAATCCATGCCTGGTCAATGATGCAAACCTTTAACAAGTCCAGCTTTGAAAGTCTCAACTTTTCCATCTACACCGAGTAATCTTCTCAAGATATACTTGCTCCTGATGGGGATTTAACCCTTCAGATATAACAGCCAAAGTCAATACTTTGCTGGTGTATAAGGATTCCATCTCAGATCACTAAGCATCCAGCCATTCTTACAGAGTCTTACTCCTGATGGCCAGCTCGAAGCTAGTTGGGTCATCATCTCATGATGCAATCCTCGCTCCCACTGTCATAGAGAAACCAAAGTATCTCTCAGGTGGGTGAGAAACCCTACTAGATCGGCGGAGAGGCTGAGGTTCGTTGGAAACAATTGAATCCTTTGGTTCTACCAAATCATTTACTGTAGTTTGTATAGATGGAACCTTTCCAGTTTTACATTATAGACCTTGCCTCGAGCTTGTCCGGATTTTGCTTTTAGACATAGGCCGGACAACCCCAAATCTTAACCAGCTTAAGACATGGGCTCTTCCCTTTCCATATCACATATGAAATGGTAGGCAACTGATTTGATTGGAACCCTATTCAATAGGTATGCAACTTCTCAAGTGCATAACTCCCAAAAGGAAACAGGTAACTCAGTAGTACTCATCATAGAGCACACCATATCAAATAGGGTGTATCTGCTCCGCCCTGTTTTACCATCGTGCAATGGTGTATACGGAGGAGTAATTCTGAGAGAGAATCTCATTCTCCTTTAGAATAGTCTAGGATTTCCGTGCTCAAGTATTCTCCTCCTCGATCACATCAAAGGACATAATACTTATACCCGTATTTTGGTTCTCTACTTCTAACTTATATTCTGTGAATATCTCAAAAGGTTCGGACTTGTGTTTCAACAGGAACATAGGTCTGAAACTCGAAAGATCATCAGAGAATGTAATGAAGTATAAAGAACCAGTCCTGGCATGTGTAGACAGGGGACCTTACATACATCATCATGTATCAGTCCCAAGAGTTCATTAACTCTTTCTCTGTTTCCAATAAACAGAGCTGGTGTCATTATATCTTTGTGACATGACTGGCAAGTTTCACAAGATGTAAATTCAAACTGATTTAAATATGCATCTAAATGTAACTTCAGCTAGTCGGGTCGCATTGATATGACCTAGTCTACAATACCTCAAGAAGGATTCGTTCATTTCTGAACTCTTCCTCTTGTGTGTGTTCCATATACTAAGAACTGTAGTTTGATTTAGAACATCAAAGCTTTTAGATAACGTGCCTGAACCGATCAACTTTTGATATAGGAAATGTTCAAAACATTATCCAACAATACAAAATTTTATCATTTCTTTACTAATAAAGAGAGTGATATGATTTCGTATATCAGGTTCGGTATCTAATAACATTCGTTCAGAATCAATGTATTGGTAATACAGGGTGACAGTGACCAACAGACTTGGCTGCAACACTTGCCCCGTTTTCTGCCTCATGAAACTTATCACCCTTTCTCAGTTTTTCTACCCTTTTGTAGCCCTATGTAACAGATTACATATCTGGGATCCTGATCCGGTATCATATACCAAGGATGCGGAGGATACCGAGAAACAGTTCTGTATAATGAACACACCCGAAGATGATGCATCTCATGCACTTTCTTCGTTTGGGCGGCACGGCAATTCTGGTAATCCCCAATTTCCTGCTCTGTCTTATAACAATTATAAGTTGGAGCGGGACCAACGTTCCCCAGCTCAGTATAACAAGCGGGTTCGGTCAATAATCCGTATTATTATCTTGATTAAGGCGTGATATGGTCGCTACCTGGAGAGAGAGAGAAGAAAACACTCAGCGTGCGCTCTTGCAAAAATAGATTGGTTCTTATTTTATCTAATCAGGATGGCTCCCACTGTTTTTATCAAATCTTCCTTCAAACCCTAAAAGGAAAGACTAGCCAGGATTAATTACACACTACAAGTTCGCCAATCTTTCAGCCAGGCCAGTGTCGGTACTTTGAGGGAGGTCCCCCGTGCTTTCGCACGAACCTAATTAATGTAAACCTCGTTTTCCCAGAGGCGTAACCTCGTTAACACCTTTCTAGACACCTACTTGATCGGCTAATTGTAATGTATAAAACTCTCCCAGGAGTAACTCTTAATCGCAGCGGGTATCGGGATCCAACTATCTCATAGAAGGTATGCAATCTCATTGCAAATTTCAACACTTGAAATTCCCGATAATTTTGCCCCGAACGATCTATGACCTTGACAAGGTCAACAAACCATAGACCGCAAGTCAAGTTCAACCCGTCATTTCTTGATTGAATCAAACCCACCCGCACGACCCTTGACAAGGTCAACAAGGCCGCACGACTATCCTAACCCAATCTGCATCATATGCATAAGCAGATAAATATTGGTTAGCTACCGCACACTGCGCCTTGACAAGGTCAACAAACGCAGCACGAATACTAAACAGGACTTATTTGAAATGACGGAGGGCTACGACAGGTTTTTCTGAAAACCTATTGTGTAATGAACTTGATATCGTTGTAGAATCAAATGATTTTAAAATGGAATGCTTTTGAGGCTTTTCTAGTTTTGCTAAAGGAGTCACTCCCGGTGAAGGGATCGTCGGTCCTTTCCTCGTCGAATGAGGTGCGGGATATATCATATATATCACTGTGCAAAGCATAAACTATAGAAGCAATCAAAAGACAAACCGAGAGTTGTAGCATCTGCCAGTTATTGCTAAAGGGTTCACTCCCGGTGAAGGGATCTCGGTCCTTTCCTTATCGAATAAGGTGCAGGATATATCATATATACCGCTGTGCAAAGCAAGAACTGTAGCTACCTGTTTTATTTTGAAATTCGATTCTACAACATCTTAGGTTTCTTTTCTTTCATTAATCATATTAATGAAGTCCCATCATTTAAGTACCTAAACATCACAGATAAATACGACGTACACTTATGCCATCCGCATTCGCCTCGATGTCCCCTCGTGCACCGTTAGGTTATGTAACTAACGGCAGAGCGGGGCAGGGCTAGCACGGGTGTAAAACATAAGTAACATCTATATAATATATCATATATACTATATACAGTATCTATCACAGAACATCACATGATCACATCACAGATATCGCAGCAGAAGAAACATATGAAATATTGGATATACTAGGACGTCCGTGTTTTCAATACGAGCCAGTATAAAACACGGATTCCGCGGTCGTGATGAATAGCCAAACCCACACCCCAAGACCCCTACGAGAGCGGCAAGCAACCCTACCAATTCTGGAGTTAGGAGACCCGGACTCGACTCCTCGAGTTGGTCTCCCACTGGACTCCAGAACCCGGTTACTTGTGCCCTCCTCCTTGGGTCTATCCTAGTGCGGAAAAGTAAATAATATACAAAGGGTGACATCTTCCGCAACCTGGAAGTGCCCTAATAAAAGAATATTACATACAAGTTTTTACATGAATGAAAAAGAAAAACACTCATCTCACATAAAAAAACCCCGGCTATTCAAACACGACGATCCAATATAACATATCCAGCAACACATAACATCACATGTCATCAACGTAAGTAAATATGCGCATCCCAATTGTCGTTGACATATAGCAACGACACCGGCGATATCACATATTACACTTACGGTCACAGAAAAGAAAGTGTAAAACTACAACAGTTGGAATCCGCAACCTCCCTAGACATCGCATGCCTAATCAAATGAATTCCTTAGACATCGCATGCCTAACAATTATAAACCCCGCATTTTAGTCTCATTATCGAAAACACTTTTCAATATCAAGTCGGGCAATTCAACAAGATTCCCGACATCCTGATCGAATGCTCGTCGCAAACTTTAGTAGACGGTCGCACCCCGATGCCGTCGACGAAGTGCACCAAGGCGGAACATCGCTACCGGGAGCACCCGAACGGATGCTTTCGGCGACGGGGTTCTCCTACAGTCACTTGGTCGGGGCTACGGGGCGAAGCTGTCTATTAAGTTTACCCGGCGAGTATCCGCGTACGCTACGTGATTGCGACGGACTTTTGATCACATCAAAACTCCGTGGCAACCGATCAAGTGAGACTAAACTGCTATGTTTATAATATTCATTCCGTTATCTCATAACTACTTGTGAATTCCAATTATTGTATTACATTCCGGATAAATAGAAAATGTTAAACTTTCCGATCGAACAATCGAACACCCAAGTTTTCCCGAAACCGCTCAACACATGAAATAAGTTTAAAAACATCCAGTTCATGCCTCAGTAGCAACGGTCCAGCCGTAGAGGGGTCAAGCCAACGCCTCACATGTGGCACGCCGTACTGCCCCAAACCCTACGGTTCAAAGGGCAGTTCAAGACGGTCACATAATCGAGTTAAGGTTTGTTGTCTTCTAGAGGGACCATCGCGTCACTTGCACTACTTAGAACGTCATTAAACTACGGAAAAATCCAACAATTGGAAATTTTCCGGCAGGGGAAAAAGTGGGTATTTATATCCGGTCAAACTTTTTAACATATTCTAAAAATACCCGGAAAAATACACTGACAAAATTAGACAATCCGATCGATACACCGAGTCCCCAATACAACCCAGAAAATTCAACTCTTGAAAAAACATTAAAAATTCCCAGGAAAACCAGCACTGCAAACTAGGAATTACTGTGCAAAATTGATTGCAAGAAGAGACAAAAGGGCCGCGGAACCGCCGCATTAGCATGCTAATGCCGCGGTTCCGCCGCACTTTTATGGATTCAGGGGCCCCGTTTTATACAGTAATTATTAGAATCTTCTACTGAGTTTTCTGCATATTTTTAATTCTAAAAAATCCACGATTTTCAAAAATGTACAAAGAGCAATATTAGGGTTACGGTTTCGGTTCGATCGGATTTCTAACTCCGTCTACGCATCGCCTAAGGCTCTAGCTAGGCTCTGATACCACTGTAGGGTTCCTAGACACTCTAATGAGGTCTCACAAGGCATCAACCATGCCAATTTCAAATTTTACGGGTGCCGAGAAACCCTAATACGGATCGTTAACTAGAAATTTAGGCGAAAGAAGGAACTAATTAACAACTTAACTACAAGAACGGAAATACAACCTTTGTAGATCCGGTTCTCCACCTCCATAGCTCCAAGATGAAGTCTCCTTGCTGTCCATATCGAATCCCGGGCTCCAGCGTCGGCTTCATCGGAGAAATGGACGGGCTAGGTCATCGACTACGATGCCAAAGATGATCTACGTCGAGGCATCGCAAGATCAAGCTCCCACTTCACCAAGTCATGAAACTTGTAAAGAAAACACACTCTACTACTTGGCAAGAGGTAGAGGATGAAGAAATAGGAGGTGGGTTCACTTTAGAATTGGATTTCTCACTCAATTGCTCAAGTTGCCATTGATGAAGCAAGCTTTCTTCTTATTTAAGATGAAGAAGAAGAAGAAAGAATATATGATAAGTTATTTTCCAAAAGAAATAAAAATGAATATTTATCATATTGCAACCATAGTTAGGTGTAGAGAATAAACCATGGTTAGTGTGAATGGTTAGGGTTAAGCATGAAGACAAAATGGTCACTTAGTCAAAGCTTCATGAAGCTTCAACTAGAAAACAAATCAAGCCACCATTTTTTTCTTTTGCCAAAATGAATAATAAATAAATAAATAGATAAGTAAATAAAATCAAAAGAAACCCTAACCATTGATCAACCATGGTTTAAACCATACACCAAACTATCATGTATCATCAAACATGATACAATCAAATGCACAAAAGTATATCACATATACAATGTGCACATCAAGTGAGAAAATCCCTTTTAAGTGAACCTATATTAGTTAATGTAAAGTGATATATCAAATATATAATTATACATTAAATCATTAAATCAACACTTGATTTAACGACCCGGTCATATCGCATATAACCGACTAATATCAATAGTGGCATCTTATCGAATCAACACTTGATCCGATAACCCGGCTATAACGCATATAACCGATCAATGTTACAAATCGTGAGAATCGAATACAGTATCACATACTGGTATTATTCTCGGTCCCGCACATATCTCATATGCGCTCCTATTTCGTTTTGCTTGAGTCAGGAAACCTCTGTGTAGGACTCTAAAGACTCGTCAATACGCCGGCAGCAGATGATGATCATATCAAACACCCACAAGCCGCAAGCGGTCTGCTAAACGTAACGGCCACCCGGGTATTGAGCGATCAGAAGATCGACGAGCAAGCCCGCTCACACTCCTGTGAATCCAACCAGTAACACTTACCGTACAGTCCGGTCTGTTCGTCTGATATGTCGCATATCTCGCCTAGGGGTGGTAAACGTCAGACCCCAATAGCTCGATAAGTCGTGTCGATATGAGGTCTATAACAATTCGAGAAACTACTGGTAACACTTACCAGTAAATCTCCGCAACCCTGGCCAGGGATTTCCGGTTATAGCCAATCGAACACAGCGCAATATCAACTCCCTATACCGGGAGAGACGAATCCCCTCCTATCGCTCATTGCCTCCATGTGACTCGGGACTGTACCCAAAAACCACCGTTTTGCACGCCCTCTTGGACGTGGTAAGGTGGAAATCAAAGCACAGTGGGAACTGCACAAGACTCTATGACGATCTCGGGTCAACAGACTACTCTGTACCAGTGTCACCAGAGAACTGCCATCTGACGTAAGGTATAATACCATCTGGGAGTTCTCGGCAAGTCCGTCCAGTGTACCCAGTCTCCACTGAGCACCCGTATATCATCTCTGATGTCAAACACCGATGGATATGGGATCATCCATCGCCCATCTGTATGGGTCGAGAAGGTATACGCTAGTCTACTCTGGTATATCGATGCCCCGTCTCGATACACCCACGACTAGGGACTTTGAAGGATGTACTTATGGACTATCATGTCCCCACTAGTATGATCCGCATCATAGTCCAGGTAGTCAAGTACACATCCTAAGGGCTTTACCAACATGTAACAGAGAGACAATCAATATACACGTTAAGGTAAAGATCAACCAGATAGCATACTATCATGTCGAGCAAGAAAGTCCTCCCTATATATGTCCCAGCATCCACTACAATATACATCCAATGTACAGTAATGGCCTCTAGGGTATACATATAACTAACAACAAGGGCGCAGTGCTGGAAGACCTGAGGAAAACAAAAAGAGGGGTTAAAAAGGTATCCGATCCTGCAAACAAAAAGGCTTAATGAAAACCCGAACGTGATGCAGACACTAACATGCACGGCCTCCTGAGCTATGGCCGCGATTTGGGCCTTGAGGGTCCCCCAGGGGATTCTTCCCCCAGCCGACCGCTCCATCTCTGAGAGCAAGCTATCGGCGACAGAAAGCCCCGAGGGCACCTCGTAGCGAAGATCCCCCTCCTGCATGAAGATCGGGGAAGACGAGGCTCGAGACACCGTCATTTTGTGCCGCTTGAGGGGTGCCACAGGAGGGTCAGCCTCATCCGCCACCTCCACAACCCGGGGTTCCTTCTCCCAAGCGTGTTTGCGGCTCTCCCCGTGGCTGGTCTCCGAAGCCCGGGGCGTAGTGGAACGCCTAGCCGAAGATACCGCCAATTGGGCCGGGCTCTAAGTGGGGCGTGACGAGCCGGTGCCTCCGGCCTTCCTTCCCTTCTTCTCAGCCACCGCAGTCAGAAATTTGGAGCGGTCCATCGGTTCTGCAAAGGAGGAAAATACACAAAGGGAGTTAGCGATGCCAGAAAGAATAGAAGAAAGATATGCAAGTCGAAATAGGTCGCCTAGGCTCCTAAATTACCCACGAACTGAGCGGGGCTGTGCCCGGCCCAACTGAGGGCCTGCTCGGAAAGCAATACATCGGCCCGTTGGACGGGCTCCCACACCGACACTGCCATCGTTTCGGGATTGGACGACCGCCTCACCCGGGGGAAGTCGGCCCTGTGCTACTGAACAGGCACAGGCCAATCCTCACCCTCGGGTGGCCCGAAAAATAAGAATTTCTCCTTCCATTCATGGATGGAAGAAGGAACTGCTACGACCCCCTACCCGGCCGCCTCTCTCATGTGTTTTCTAAAGGAAACGTATACCCAGCTCGGCTCGTCCTTACGGGTGCCGGGATGATTTTTGTAACAGAGGGAGGAAAGGAGAAGGGTCAGGCTGAAAGAAAGTTCTTGTAGCCTCAACCGAACCAGGAACCCAAGGAAATTCCTCCACAAGTTTGTCACTAGTTGGCCCGGAGCTAGTCAACGCAGTGCCGCACTCACCTCGGAGGAGAAGGACAGACGTATTTCAGCCCAAAAAACATCCAAGTACAAGGCAATCTCCTTGCCCCGCACCTGGTCTGCTCTCTCTCCCTCCCTGGCCAAGCGAAGCAAGTAGCCAGGAGGAATGTGGAAACGAGCCCGGATAGTGGTGAGCTCATCCACATTCCTTAGGAGAGAAGGCGCGTCACGAGCACTCTTGATACGCGCTTTGGGGACCGTCCCCGTCGCGCGGCCCCGAGAAGCATGTCTAACCCTAACTCCTATGAGGGAATCCGACTCGGATGAGGCAGAGGAAGAAGCAGCAGAAGACTCCCTACACTCTACCTGAACTATCTCAACAGACTCCCCAGAGGAAGACATCTAACCTGGGTAAACGGAGGAGACCTCCGAGGAAAGAACGCAAGAAATCCGACTTAAAGGGAAGAGCGCCAAGCTAACACACGCAGCAATGAGGAAATTATAGCGAAGTGTAGACCCTGGGGGGATCCCACCTCTATTTATAGTATTTGGCAAGTGCATCCAAGGGCGTCAATCGTTTCCCGCCAAAACAACGCTTTGAGTTCGACGGCCATCAGCGTTCCACCTATCTCATGGGCATTGGACACGTCCCCTCAAGCGCAAAGGACACCGGCGGCCCATCACGTCAGCCAACCAGCGTCGGGCACGTGGCCTGGCGCCTCAACGAACATACGATCGAGTCAGCGCTTCCCCTTTAATGCACGATCTCCTCTCTGATCCGCTGACATCATCAAAAAATACGACTAACTGTCCGGGAATCCGTGCCGACGATATCTTCAACTAAGAACTTAGCCTGGGTGACCGATCAGACCACTCTCGACCCGATCCATAAATAGGTCGGGACGAGAGTGGGGGGGCTAATAATGATGCTCAGTACTGAGAACTCCCAAAATCATGACACGTGGAAGATGACGTGTCCCAGGACCTACAGGAAAGGAGCAACAACGGTACAGTGAAGGCATACCCCGGGCCTTCGACTCGAGGATGTTCTCGACCTTCGATGACCTCCCAGAAAACTCATGTGCTTGTCCTACAAATAAGCACTGGCTCACCCCCGAGCACTCCTGCACGCTGGGCTTCCTCAGCCCTCCCAGCTCGCCTCCGAGCTGTCACAGAACCAAGCTTGCTCGGCCTCCCGCTCGCCTCCGAGCCTCCCGCCGAGATCAGCTTCCCTGGTTCTACCGATCGACCCCGAACTAGCTCGGCCTCCCACCCTCTTTAGGCCTCTCGCCGAGCTAGACCTCCTCGGTCTCACCGACCAACCCAGAACACAGATCACAGGCGTCCCCGCCATGGCTCCGCGAATTTCGCCATACGCGAGATATCCGCCGCCCCACGATCCCGTGTTCCACGCCATCGCGTTCCCCCGTTAACAGGCGTATCTCGTCATTAATGGGGGATCCCGCCATTCGCGCAGGCATAGCGGCCGACGTTAATCTCACGCCCGCCAGCTCATGGCTGACACTATATAAACCCCCTCTCAGACGACTCAGAGAAAGAATTCTATCTCAATAGGCCGCTACTCTGCCAAAATACCTCGACTAACTTGAGTACAACCATCCCGGGACTTTCTTGCAGGTAGATCGGCCTCATTCCAAACCAAGCCCACTGAGATCCACACGCTTCAGGAGGCAACCCTCAAACCTAATCTCAGTCATTCATCAACGCTCATCGACAGATCAACGGAAGACAACATCTGAAGGAGATCCAGGCCTCCATCAGTTTTGGTTGAACTTTTTGGTAAGATGGTACGCTTTCAAATTAACTTAGACGAAGAGTGCTCGGCTTGGGTATTCCAAGGTTTAAATCCGGCGGTAAAACATTTCTCGATCTAAAAATGGCAAATAGAAAATATGCGTATGCAAGATAAACTTTGCCAAAGCCGAAGCTTGGGTTACTATTATACTGCCTTCAGATAAAATAAATTAACAATCACCGAGGCCTACGTAGAGATCGTATAAACAATCAATGAAATGAAGTGATACAAGTTCATAAATTAAGACAAGTTACCGCTCTTTGATGGGTCCAAAAATATATATCTACCAAAAAAAAGTATCAATAATAAGCTTCAAAGCAATTCAAGTTAGTTGTTACCAATTGTTTCCCAGAAGGTAAAAGCTCTCTCTCTACACATTTGGATCCCATCTCACTACATTATCGGTACCAACTATCAACCCAGGTAAATCTCTGAAATTTGCATCCTATTACGAAAAGTGAAGGGATTGAGCGGCTTGTTTTAATAATGATAACTAAATGGTATACAAATATGATTAAGTTTCGTGTATTATAAAACCAGAATGATGGCTCACCTTCGTTTTTAGGTATTCTACAAACACGTTGATAAACATCATCATTTAATTGAAGATGTCTGTGATCAAAAAGTACGTCAAAAAAAAGTAGCAATAATATTCTACAAACCCTTTCTTGAGTCGGCTCAAGCCCTTTCTTGAGACGGCTCGGTCTTTTTAAGCCGGCTCAAAATATGTCTGGAAAATTTGATTCTTCTCTGTTTCTTTGAAACGGCTCCGGCTCAAAACGGCTAAAACCCTTTCTTGAGACAGCTCGGTCTTTTTACGCCGGCTCGAAATATGCCTGGAAAGTTTGATTCTTCAATTTTTTCAGCTTGGATTTGAGTCCCTTCTTATGAAGATTTTCAGTTTCACCGTAACATATTCCAACAATCTTGCCTACTTCAAATTCTCCGGATTCTCCGGTGACAATTTCTCTAGCCCTTCGTCGTCGTCGCAGTCGTCGTCACCATGCATCCAATTGCTCATTACCTAGACCATATTTATGCAGCAATACCTCCCATTCATGCAAAAGAGCTAAGAAAACCTCAGCTTTCTCATTCCTTGCCTGAACATGTGTCAACATCCAAAAGAACAAAAGTTTTTACTGGTAGTTTGGAAATTGATGGAATTAACTAAGATAAATTATGAAACATATCAACATACATCAGAGGGGGGAAAAAACCCAGTATATTAGCCATAACATATGTAGAAAATAAAAATAAAAATAAAAACTACCAAGAGTTTTGCATTCCTAACCTTTACTAATGTACAACACATAAAGCGGACCAAGTTTTGGATACCTAGGCTTCAGGATGATTGAATTTTAGGCTTTGACATGCATAATAATTCATATCTACAGCCCAACCCTACATTAAATAAAATGGTTATGAAACACATTAACAAAGCATATAAAACTGATCGTTAAAGTGGATGTACGAGGTTAAACTAACCATCTTAAGATTAACATTGGAAAGATTTGCCCCAAGACATAAACCTGTCGACATTGCTCCGCAACCTGAATATAAGCCAAGTAAGGATAGCTCTTGGTTTTGTTCAAATTACGATGCCTCGGAATCAAGATCGGATCCTTCATAGCAAGCATTGGAAGTTAATGTGTCTTGGACAGCATTGAGAGAACTGCATGAAGTTGTGGTTGTTGACGTCTCAATAATATCCATATCTAAGCACATCAAAGCAAGCATAATAAATAAAAATTGGAATATTCATGACACGAGTGCAATAAATAAATAAATACAATAGGTGTGAATGAAATAGAGCAATCATTACCAGAAGATAAGGTAGCAAAAGAAGAATAAGCAACAGAGTAGGACATGTCGCAGTAGAGATCACAATCTCGAATTTCCTCTTTGATGGCCAAACCAATGTACACATACCATAATTTCAAAAGAGAAAAACAGAACGTACATATAATACCTACATTACTTCAATAGTTGAAACTCAAAACTTGATAGTATGTTAATGCTGGAGAGACGCGAATAATTCGAATTTTTTGTACAATGCAATTGAAAGCATTATCGTTTCTTTCTTCTGATACGAATACTCTTCTAGGATCATGATGACTTGCTTGATCCTTGATAAACTGAAAGGACAAGAAACATGAGATAGTAATTAATGAAGGACCATAAATGCAACAGGTATGAATCAAAGCAGCAAACCATCCTGCACAAACAATGTAAGTAAAATCTCAAGAAGATGAGTGGATAACACATATGGTATCTTCGGCTCGAAAAAACCATTGTGCTGTAAAGTACAATTGATGGTCACTTGCTTCGAAAAATTCAACAATCCGACCGATGTAATCAGGTGTTCCCTCTCCAGCCTATAAAAGTCATCGAACATCATGAACGGATAATAAAAAATAGTTTAACCAGAAATTCTCATGGCTTGGCAAAACAAAATTTGCATATTTCTCGCTTTAGAGTCTGAATTATTCAAGATTAATTTTGTTGTGTATGTCTCCCATTCCAATCCCTATTTGATTTTCCTGTTTGATTCGGCAATATCAAGGAGATTGGACAGATTCAAGTTTATCTCTAAGTAAGAGGACAGATGTCTGGAGCTACAGCTTCAAACGTCTGTCAGCGCTCTGTATGTTCACATACTTTGGGGAGACGTCTGACTAAAATATATCAGACATCTACGAGCGCTCTGTACTTTCGAAGCCTCAAGACCAGACGTCTGAAGCTCCTTCAGATATCTAGGAACGCTCTGTTGTTTTAAAGACTTCATGGGCAGACGTCTGGCAATGCCTTCTTCAGACGTTTGTCGTGTCTTAGGATGGATAATTTGTTGGTTGGAAAATTAGTTATTTGGATCTATCTTTTCTATACTATATATAATTGAGTATTTTTAAACCCTAGATCAGATAGCTTTTATGATATTTTGAGAGAACTATTTTGTAATTTGTGAGAGCTAGGGTTTCTAGGGATTTATGATTCATTCACTGTTTGTACTCCGTATTTTGGTGATTAATAAAAGCTTCTCATTCGTCTTTTGGTTGGTACTTGTATTTCTTATTTGCTTGTGATTGGTTTGATTACTTCTCTATAGCAATTGTGTTATTGCTTCGTGATCGTCTTGTCGTAACAAACTGGTATCAGAGCCACGTTGTTTCGTTTTTTTGTGATGTGGGATCTTTTGATTGAACGTTTAGGTCTTCAATCTTACGATATAGGTTAACGATGGGTAACGACGCATGTATTCTCTTCCCCATCTCAGGTCGTGATTTTGAAGTTTTAGGGTTCTTCAGCACTTAAGGTGTTTTAGTTTGATCCCGCATCATGTCTCCGACAATCATGAAATTCGATATTGAGAAGTTTGATGGAAATGGGTTTTAGTTTATGGTAAGTCCGTATGATTGCCGTATTAACTCAAAATAATTTAAGAAAGACGATTCTTGGGAAGGATGCAAGGGTCACTTGCTTCGAAAAATTCAGCAATCCGACCGATGTAATCAGGTGTTCTCTTTCCAGCCTATAAAAGTCATCAAACATCATGAACGGATAATAAAAAATAGTTTAACCAGAAATTCTAATGGCTTGGCAGAACAAAATTTGCAAATTTCTCGCTTTAGAGTCTGAATTATTCAAGATTAATTTTGTTGTGTATGTCTCCCATTCCAATCCCTATTTGATTTTCCTGTTTGATTCGGCAATATCATGGAGATTGGACGGATTCAAGTTTATCTCTAAGTAAGAGGACAAATGTCTGGAGCTACAGCTTCAAACGTCTGTCAGCGCCCTGTATGTTCACATACTTTGGGCAGACGTCTGACTAGAATATATCAGACATCTACGAACGCTCTGTACTTTCGAAGCCTCAAGACCAGACGTTTGAAGCTCCTTCAGTTGTCTAGGAACGCTCTGTTGTTTTAAAGACTTCATGGGCAGACGTCTGGCAATGCCTTCTTCCGACGTCTGTCGTGTCTTGGGCTGGATAATTTGTTAGTTGGAAAATTGGTTATTTGGATCTATCTTTTCTATACTATATATAATTGAGTATTTTTAAACCCTAGATCAGATAGATTTTATGATATTTTGAGAGAACTATTTTGTAATTTGTGAGAGCTAGGGTTTCTAGGGATTTGTGATTCATCCACTGATTGTACTCAGTATTTTGGTGATTAATAAAAGCTTCTCATTCGCCTTTTGGTTGGTACTTTTATTTCTTATTTGCTTGTGATTGGTTTGATTACTTCTCTATAGCAATTGTGTTATTACTTCGTGATCGTCTTGTCGTAACAAACTGGTATCAGAGCCACACTGTTTCGTTTTTTTGTGTTGTGGGATCTTTTGATTGAACCTTTAGGGCTTCAATCTTACGATATAGGTTAACGGTGGGTAACGACGCTTGTATTCTCTTCCTCATCTCAGGTCATGATTTTGAAGTTTTAGGGTTCTTTAGCACTTAAGGTGTTTTAGTTTGATCCCGCATCATTTCTCCGACAATCATGAAATTCGATATTGAGAAGTTTGATGGAAATGGGTTTTAGTTTATGGTAAGTCCGTATGATTGCCGTATTAACTCAAAATAATTTGAGAAAGACGATTCTTGGGAAGGATGCAAAGGTCACTTGCTTCGAAAAATTCAGCAATCCGACCGATGTAATCAGGTGTTCCCTCTCCAGCCTATAAAAGTCATCAAACATCATGAACGGATAATAAAAAATAGTTTAACCAGAAATTCTCATGGCTTAGCTGTAACACCCGAGCCCAATACTACTATTTCTGTTACTGGTTGAGTGTTAGATATTACTCATTTTATTTATCTTGCTTGTTTGGGTCTTACTGTAAAATTTCATCTGGCTAAGTTATTTCTGCATTTAACAAATTTTAGCACCTAAAACAAAATTAAAAATATCTATCTTGGCCTACTCGTCACCCCTAGCCGCGTGGTAGCGTCCGTGCGTCGAGTTCTCGTTCCGTTCGATGGAACGGGCAAGTTTGGACGACTACGCGCGCGTACATGTGGCCGACTTGGGGGTATTCTTTTTAATAATAAAACATTTCATTTTAAAATTTGGAACCCGCTTAAAATCCTACTATTTGAATTTCGAATTTTTGGACCCAACCCGGGCGCGATTTGGAAATATTTCATTTAGCGCCAAAATCCCAAATTAATAAAATATTCAAACCTTATAATATTATATATATATATATATATATATATATATATATATATATCTTTACTGTTAACGTAATATTCTTAAATCTTTTTAAACTAATCCTTTAACCACTCAAATTCTTTTATCAGCCTATCAAGGGGGTTTTAACCCCCGTGGGCCCGCTCCTATCTATCTCTCTCTTCCTCTCTCCATCTCTCACGTCTCTCTCTCTCTAATTTCTCTCTCTCTCTCTCTCTAACTCTCTTTCTCTCTCTCCCTTATATATTTTTCCCCTCACCATTTATTATTCACGAGCAGAAACCCCACGCGAGGAAACCCACGAGAACTTAGCCCTAGCCACCGTGCCCGCCGCCACCGCAGCTCCGACGCCGGCGTTAGCACCACCGGGATCCTTGCCTCCTCAACCTCGTCTCATCCTTCCTCCTTTCCCCACGTTCCCGTGCACCCTACGCCATAGCCGCGGCCACCTGCACCCATCCCTGCTCACCCGTCGCACCGTTTGAGTCACCGCCGGCGATCTCAATCCGCCTCCCCGGCCTCGCTCGTCCCCTCAGTAAGTTTCTTCTTTCTCCTTCCTTCTCATTTTCTTCCCCCCTCCTTTCTATGTTCATTGGTGATCTGCAGGTCTTCACAGTCACTGTTGGTCGGCCACCGGAGCTCCGTCGACGAGGTCGACCGTCGCCACCCGTCCCACAGAACATTGTAAGTCTTCCCTCTCCATCATCTTTCCCTTTCTTCTTTATTTTCCATTTCTTTTCTTGATCGCAACTCTTGACGTTCACTGTTTTTGATCTCGCCGGAATCCGGCCGTGCCGGCGACGCGTCCCGACGTTCCAGCGAGGTACCCCGACCCGTATGGTTCCACTGTTCGTCGTTTAGGTTCCATCCGTGAACCGTGCGTCCGTCGCGAGTTTCCCCGCCGACATTACGTTCCGTTTTTCCCGGTTCGCGACCCGTCGAGGCAAGTATCACTTGCTACATGCTATACTATACAATTATATATGTTTGACTCATTAAACCTGCAAAACTTAACTCGATATAGTTATTTTCTCATTTGGTTGCAATATGACATATATCATTTTACAGTTAACATAGGAATTACAATTTGCCACTTTTAATCTAAGAACCAAGTTTACCTGTTAATCACATTTTACCGTTTAATAGATTGTAGCACTTTCCCATGTAGTTCTATTACTTTCGGACATTCGTATTTAAATGCTTGATATAACTGTATTGCATCATCATTTAAACTGTTGCACCGCTAAGGGTGTTCAAAACCTGTTAATATAATAAAACGGCTGCACTATATAAATGCACTATTGTGATTGAATGAACTGCTTATTGTTGTTTAATTTATTGCTTTTTTTCCTGCTGTTAATCCCATGTTCGATTATATATCTGTTGTGAGCACACCCACGACATTGTTACATCTTGACTTGACTCTGTTACACATGATATATATTGATGCACCTGACATGGTACCGTTTACTGTTGACTTGACCTGATGTACCATGACCTGACCTGTTACCTGATCTCGTGCCTAATGCCAACAAACCCGACATGTAGTCCTCATGGACCATTCCTGTTGTCTATCCAGACAAACCTGCTCTTACCTGATCCTATGTTGGCATTAGTTCTTGATTACTGAATAACTGACTTGAACACATAACCTTGGGGGTATGGGGAAATCAAAAGTGTAAACTAAAGTGTAACTCAAAAGGGTATTACTTGATCCGTGGTCCCGGGGAGTAACGGGACAGAGCCATTCGTGACTCTTACATTTTCCTGATCCGTGGTCCCGGGGGGTAACGGGACAGAACCACTATTGGTTCCCATATTCCTGATCCGTGGTCCCGGGGGGTAACGGGATATATCCTTTGAGTTACATGGAGGATTACTCAAATTGATTTCAAAGACTTTAGACTAGAAAACCTAAGAGAACAGTTTAGTTACCCATTGTACACTACCCTGCACTGTTTGTTTCACACTATTGCGTTATTCATGTTTATTTCTGCATTGCCTATTACACTGTTCATATTACATTACTTGATGACATGACGCGCTGAGTCTGGGTTTTGCATGGCCCAGATTCTGTACCGCTGTCGCGGTCCGAGCAGGAGTACTTCAGCCAGCAGGCCGAGCTGTGTGGTGTTAGTATTAGTTAGTTTTTATTTCCTGCATTTATTTCCTGATGTGAGCCCGCATTATGGGACATACTTTTCAGTTATTTGTATTGAATCATTTGCTTCCGCATTTATTTATTATTGACTCCTGTTATTCTGGATTATGGACATGTTTTAGAAAATTTTATCTTGTTCTTGATATCTCTACAGCCGTAATGTGACTGTGGATGGATACTTCCTACCCACATGTAGCATGGTTGGCTATGTCACGTGCCCAATCTAGCGTACTCTGGGAAGCGGGGCGTGACATGGTTCTTTTGGTATCAGAGACAGGTTAGTTGGGTTGATTCTTTTGTAGTTGGGTATTGTACCCAATACACGAATCAGAATACCCGTGTTTAGGAAACATGTCCTGCCACTTTACCATTTACCATTCTTGAATCACATTCTTCCTGATTATATCTTTTACGACGTGCAAACTTACTTTGCATGTCGACTCGAAAACCCGATTCCTCGTTATCTCTAGGACTTAGGCGACTTGGGTGGAGTTAAGTAATTGTGGTTATGATACCGCGGCATAGTTACAATGCAACACTCTATTTAAGTATCTTGGAGTTCTAGCCTTGATCTATATATTAAATCTATCATCATGCTAATGTTGGGTGTTTTCTTGATTTCAGGAATATGGCAGGTAAGAATTTGAAGACGTACCAGAGGCGTGTGGACGAAGCCGCCATGCTTGGAGTGATAAGGGGAATGCTAGAGAATCAAAAGAGGCAGACCGAACTGATCCAGCAGCAAGCAGACTCGTTTTAGGAAGGTTTACAGATCGTTCAGCAGTCTGTGAACAACGCTGGAGCTAAACCAGTTGACCGAGTAGGGACCGTGGCAGATTTCAGACGTTTGGGTCCGTCTACATTTACTGGTTTGGAGGAGCCGTTGCCAGCCGAGCAGTGGTTAGTTGACACGGAGAACTTGCTGATTGCGGCACAGATTCCAGATGACAAAAGAGTTGATGTGGTAGGCATTCAGTTAGTGGACTATGCCCGAGAATGGTGGCTTGTGGAGGAGACCCGCTTGCCCAAACCGATCAAATGGGCGGATTTTTCTAAGAGTTTCCTGGAGAAGTTCTTCCCGCGAACTGCACGGGAGGAAATGGAAGAGAAGTTTATTGGGCTGAGGCAAAATGGAGCACCCGTGGATGTGCATGCAGCAGAATGGACGAGACTCAGCAGATTCGCTGGACCTTTAGTTGCCAACGATGCAGACAGGGCACGGAGGTTCATGCGCAGCTTGGATGTGGACATCCATAGGCAGATTGTCTCCCTGGGTTTGACCACTTTCTCACAGGTTCTTACGGCAGCTCGGGAACAGCAGAGTTTATCTGGGATGAAAGGAAGCTTGCAGCAGACAGCAGTTGCGGCAAGGAAGCCCGCATTTATACCTAACAGAACTCATGGTCGCAGAGGTATTCCAGTGGACCGTCGAGGTGTAGCACCCATGAAGAAGCATGTGATCGTTGATCGAAGAAAGAGCATGATTTGTGACTACTGCCGTTTACCTGGGCACGTGCAGAAGGATTGTCGAAGGAAGCTGGGACTTTGTTTGGTTTGTGGAGCGGCTGATCACGCAGTTGGTGCCTGTCCGTCGAAGCTTCGTACGAGGGATGATTTTCAGAAGCCTCCGCAGAGACCGTTCCAAGGGCAGAAACAGCTGACTCAGGGACCTAATCAGGCTCGAGCTTTCACCTTGACAGCTGAGGAAGCTAAGGCATCAAGAGAAGTGGTTTCAGGTATTCTACTCGTTCATGGTTTTCCCGCAGTGGCATTATTTGATTCTGGTGCATCCCATTGTTTTATGTCATCTAAGTTTATAACTACACACTCGATTGCCTGCACGACCCTGTCTAGTTTCTGGGACATACACACTGGGAATGGGAAAATTGTATCTAGTAGGGAATGTAAAGACTGTACAGTTGTGGTATGCGGACGGGAGCTTTTTGCAGATTTCTTGGTGATTGATACGGGCAGCTACGAGGTCGTCTTGGGAATGGACTTTCTTGGCACTTTCCACGCTCACATTGACTGTAGGGAAAGGAAGGTAATTTTCCAGATTCCCGGACATCCTGAGTTTACCTTCACTGGAGGAAGCAGTTCTGTCGGGCCAGTCGAGTTTAGGGCTAGGCCGACAAATGTTATTCTTGCAGCAATGGATGTTGATAGTAATGAAGAGCCGGTGGTTGTTCGCGATTTTATGGACGTATTTGAAGATATATCGGGCTTACCGCCGAAGCGAGACGTGGAGTTCACGATTGACCTTATTCCTGGTGCAGCGCCAGTATCTAAAGCGTATTACCCAATGGCACCAGTAGAGTTAGAGGAAGTCAAGAAACAAGTTGCTGAATTGCTTGAGAAGGGTTAGATTCGAAGCAGCAACTCGCCTTGGGGAGCTCCAGTCCTTCTAGTAAAGAAGAAGGATGGCACGAGAAGGATGTGCATCGACTATCGAGAATTAAACTGGGTGACTATCAAGAACAAGTACCCGATCCCTCGCATTGGAGAACTTTTTGAGTAGCTTAGTGGCGCGAGGGTATTCTCGAAGTTGGATTTGCGATCCGGATATCATCAGGTCCGAGTAAAAGCAGAAGATATTTGCAAGACGGCGTTTCGAACTCGGTATGAACATTACGAGTACTTAGTAATGCCCTTCGGAGTAACGAATCCGCCGGCAATATTCATGGATTTGATGAACCGAATCTTTTCACCGTTCTTGGACCAGTTTATTGTGGTATTCATTGACGATATTCTGGTTTACTCGAAGAGTTTTGAGGAGCATGCTGAGCATTTGAAGATCGCACTGCAGACATTGAGACAGGAGAAATTGTATGCGAAGATGAATAAGTGCGAATTTTTGCTGGAAGAAGTGAAGTTTATGGGGCATGTTGTGTCGGGCGATGGAATCGTCGTCGATCCCGAAAAGATTTCAGCAGTTCGAGATTGGCCGATTCCAAAGAATGTAGCTGAGATAAGAAGTTTCCTTGGATTAGCCGGGCACTACAGGAGATTTGTGGAGAACTTCGCTCGTTTGGCAGAACCGTTGACCAAGCTTATGCGCAAGGAGGTACCTTTTGTATGGACGGATAAATGTGCGTTGGCTTTCGAGACGTTGAAGCAGAAGTTGATAACCGCCCCTATCCTGACCCTACCAGACAATTCCGGGGGACTGGTGATTCATAGCGACGCATCTGGGAAAGTATTGGGATGTGTTTTGATGCAGCATGGGAAGGTCGTAGCATACGCATCAAGACAACTGAAGACCCGTGAGAAGAATTATCCAACTCATGACTTGGAGCTTGCGGCTGTGATCTTCGCTTTGAAGATTTGGAGACACTACCTTTTGGGCGAGAGAGTCGAAGTTTTTACAGATCACAAGAGTTTGAAGTATGTGTTCACTCAGAAGGAGTTGAATATGAGGCAGCGTAGATGGTTGGAGCTGATGGCCGACTACGACCTTGATCTTAAGTACCATCCGGGAAAGGTTAACGTCGTGCCGGATGCACTTAGTCGGTTACCAGCAATTCAGATGTTAACTACATAGAGGGAGATCATTGCAGATTTTCGAAGATTTGACTTGGAGGTTGTGCTACCACATTCTACGAGACAGTTGATGCAGTTGCAAGTACAGTCGTCCTTGGTTGAGAAGATTAAAGCGGCACAATCGCAGGATCCTAGACTGCAAAAGTTTCGAGAGCAGGTTGAAGCTGGACTACGAACAGATTTACTGGTCCACGAAGATGGTTCGTTGAGGTATGGTAGCCGTTTGTGTGTGCCAAAGGGAGATGTTCGTGAAGAGCTTATGAAGGAGGCACACAGTTCAGCTTACTCTGTACATCCAGGAAGCACAAAGATGTACCGAGATATTCGACATCATTTCTGGTGGGAAGGCATGAAACGGGAGATTGCTCGCTTCGTGGCTAAGTGCTTGGTATGTCAACAAGTCAAGGCTGAACACCAAAGGGTTGCTGGTTTGTTGCAACCACTTCCGATTCCTCAGTGGAAGTGGGAACATATAACCATGGATTTCGTGACGGCTTTACCGCGGAGTCCAAAGGGCAACAATGCAGTATGGGTGATTGTCGATCGGTTGACCAAGGCAGCTCACTTTATCCCTTTCCGGGTTGGTCAATCAACGGAGACTTTGGCAGAACGGTACATGCAGGAGATTGTAAGACTGCATGGCGTACCGGTGAGCATCGTGTCCGATCGGGACACTCGGTTCTTATCACACTTCTGGAGGAGTTTACAGGAAAGTTTGGGGACTCGATTGAAGTTTAGCACAGCTTATCATCCTCAAACCGATGGTCAGTCGGAGAGGACGATCCAAACTCTTGAAGATATGTTGAGGGGATGCATGTTGGACTTCAAGGGTTCATGGGAGGATCATCTACACTTTGTGGAGTTTTCTTACAATAATAGTTTCCAAGCAACTATCCAGATGGCTCCGTTTGAAGCTTTGTATGGTCGTAAGTGTCGTTCACCTGTTTTTTGGGATGATGTTGGTGAACGAAGATTACTGGGACCAGATTTAGTGGTACAGACAGTTGAGAAGGTTAACACCATCAGAAAGCATATGAAGGCAGCTCAAGACAGACAGAAAAGTTGGGCTGACACGTCGAGAAGACCTCTAGAGTTCGCCGTGGGTGATTTGGTATTCTTGAAGATATCACCGACTAGAGGAGTGATTCGTTTTGGGAGTCGAGGGAAGCTTAGTCCTCGATTCATTGGACCCTTCGAGATATTGGAGCGCGTTGGGGAGGTAGCGTACCGTTTGGCGTTACCGCAGTCCTTGGCGGGTGTGCACGATGTGTTTCACGTATCTCAATTACGAAAGTATGTTCGAGATGAAACCCACGTCTTGGATCATTCGGAGTTAACTGTACGGGAAGACCTAACTTTTGAGGAGCGACCGGTTGAAATCATGGATCGAAGGGAAAAGGTCCTTAAGAACAAGGTTATCCCCCTTATGCTAGTTTCTTGGGGTAATCGATCGCATGGGGAGTCCACTTGGGAGCGAGAAGACGAGATCCGACAGAAGTTTCCTCACCTTTTCCTGTAGTTTTCTATCTTGTATTCTTGGAATTTCGAGGACGAAATTCTTTTGTAATTGGGTATAATGTAACACCCGAGCCCAATACTACTATTTCTGTTACTGGTTGAGTGTTAGATATTACTCATTTTATTTATCTTGCTTGTTTGGGTCTTACTGTAAAATTTCATCTGGCTAAGTTATTTCTGCATATAACAAATTTTAGCACCTAAAACAAAATTAAAAATATCTATCTTGGCCTACTCGTCACCCCTAGCCGCGTGGTAGCGTCCGTGCGTCGAGTTCTCGTTCCGTTCGATGGAACGGGCGAGTTTGGATGACTACGCGCGCGTACATGTGGCCGACTTGGGGGTATGCTTTTTAATCATAAAATATTTCATTTTAAAATTTGGAACCCGCTTAAAATCTTACTATTTGAATTTCGAATTTTTGGACCCAACCCGGGCGCGATTTGGAAATGTTTCATTTAGCGCCAAAATCCCAAATTAATAAAATATTCAAACCTTATAATATTATATATATATATATATATATATATATATATATATATATATATCTTTACTGTTAACGTAATATTCTTAAATCTTTTTAAACTAATCTTTTAACCACTCAAATTCTTTTATCAGCCTATCAAGGGGTTTTTAACCCCCGTGGGCCCGCTCCTATCTCTCTCTCTCCCTTCCTCTCTCCATCTCTCACGTCTCTCTCTCTCTAATTTCTATGTCTCTCTCTCTCTCTCTCTTTCTCTCTCTCCCTTATATATTTTTCCCCTCACCATTTATTATTCACGAGCAGAAACCCCACGCGAGGAAACCCACGAGAACTTAGCCCTAGCCACCGTGCCCGCCGCCACCGCAGCTCCGACGCCGGCGTTAGCACCGCCGGGATCCTTGCCTCCTCAACCTCGTCTCATCCTTCCTCCTTTCCCCACGTTCCCGTGCACCCTACGCCATAGCCGCGGCCACTTGCACCCATCTCTGCTCACCCGTCGCACCGTTTGAGTCACCACCGGCGATCTCAATCCGCCTCCCCGGCCTCGCTCGTCCCCTCAGTAAGTTTCTTCTTTCTCCTTCCTTCTCATTTTCTTCCCTCCTCCTTTCTATGTTCATTGGTGATCTGCAGGTCTTCACAGTCACTGTTGGTCGGCCACCGGAGCTCCGTCGACGAGGTCGACCGTCGCCACCCGTCCCACAGACCATTGTAAGCCTTCCATCTCCATCATCTTTCCCTTTCTTCTTTATTTTCCATTTCTTTTCTTGATCGCAACTCTTGACGTTCACTGTTTTTGATCTCGCCGGAATCCGGCCGTGCCGGCGACTCGTCCCGACGTTCCAGCGAGGTACCCCGACCCGTGTGGTTCCACTGTTCGTCGTTTGGGTTCCTTCCGTGAACCGTGTGTCCGTCGTGAGTTTCCCCGCCGACGTTACGTTCCGGTTTTCCCGGTTCGCGACCCGTCGAGGCAAGTATCACTTGCTACATGCTATACTATACAATTATATATGTTTGACTCATTAAACCTGCAAAACTTAACTCGATATAGTTATTTTCTCATTTGGTTGCAATATGACATATATCATTTTACAGTCAACATAGGAATTACAATTTGCCACTTTTAATCTAAGAACCAAGTTTACCTGTTAATCACATTTTACCGTTTAATAGATTGTAGCACTTTCCCATGTAATTCTATTACTTTCGGACATTCGTATTTAAATGCTTGATATAACTGTATTGCATCATCATTTAAACTGTTGCACCGCTAAGGGTGTTCAAAACCTGTTAATATAATAAAACGGCTGCACTATATAAATGCACTATTGTGATTGAATGAACTGCTTATTGTTGTTTAATTTATTGCTTTTTTTCCTGCTGTTAATCCCCTGTTCGATTATATATCTGTTGTGAGCACACCCACGACATTGTTACATCTTGACTTGACTCTGTTACACATGATATATATTGATGCACCTGACATGGTACCGTTTACTGTTGACTTGACCTGATGTACCATGACCTGACCTGTTACCTGATCTCGTGCCTAATGCCAACAAACCCGACATGTAGTCCTCATGGACCATTCCTGTTGTCTATCCAGACAAACCTGCTCTTACCTGATCCTGTGTTGGCATTAGTTCTTGATTACTGAATAACTGACTTGAACACATAACCTTGGGGGTTATGGGGAAATCAAAAGTGTAAACTAAAGTGTAACTCAAAAGGGTATTACTTGTCCGTGGTCCCGGGGGGTAACGGGACAGAGCCATTCGTGACTCTTATATTTTCCTGATCCGTGGTCCCGGGGGGTAACGGGACAGAACCACTATTGATTCCCATATTCCTGATCCGTGGTCCCGGGGGGTAACGGGACATATCCTTTGAGTTACATGGAGGATTACTCAAATTGATTTCAAAAACTTTAGACTAGAAAACCTGAGAGAACAGTTTAGTTACCCATTGTACACTACCCTGCACTGTTTGTTTCACACTATTGCGTTATTCATGTTTATTTCTGCATTGCCTATTACACTGTTCATATTACATTACTTGATGACATGACGCGCTGACGTCTGGGTTTTGCATGGCCCAGATTCTGTACCGCTGTCGCAGTCCGAGCAGGAGTACTTCAGCCAGCAGACCGAGCTGTGAGGTGTTAGTATTAGTTAGTTTTTATTTCCTGCATTTATTTCCTGATGTGAGCCCGCATTATGGGACATACTTTTCAGTTATTTGTATTGAATCATTTGCTTCCGCATTTATTTATTATTGACTCCTGTTATTCTGGATTATGGACATGTTTTAGAAAATTTTATCTTGTTCTTGATATCTCTACAGCCGTAATGTGACTGTGGATGGATACTTCCTACCCACAGGTAGCATGGTTGGCTATGTCACGTGCCCAATCTAGCGTACTCTGGGAAGCGGGGCGTGACATTAGCAAAACAAAATTTGTATATTTCTCGCTTTAGAGTCTGAATTATTCAAGATTAATTTCATTGTGTTTGTCTCCCATTCCAATCCCTATTAGATTTTCCTGTTTGATTCGGCAATATCATGGAGATTGGACGGATTCAAGTTTATCTCTAAGTAAGAGGACATATGTCTGGAGCTACAGCTTCAAACGTCTGTCAGCGCTCTGTATGTTCACATACTTTGGGCAGACGTCTGACTAGAATATATCAGACATCTACGAGCCCTCTGTACTTTCGAAGCCTCAAGACCAGACGTCTGAAGCTCGTTCAGATGGCTAGGAACGCTCTGTTGTTTTAAAGACTTCATGGGCAGACGTCTGGCAATGCCTTCTTCAGACGTCTGTCGTGTCTTGGGCTGGATAATTTGTTAGTTGGAAAATTAGTTATTTGGATCTATCTTTTCTATACTATATATAATTGAGTATTTTTAAACCCTATATCAGATAGCTTTTATGATATTTTGAGAGAACTGTTTTGTAATTTGTGAGAGCTAGGGTTTCTAGGGATTTGTGATTCATCCACTGTTTGTACTCCGTATTTTGGTGATTAATAAAAGCTTCTCATTCGCCTTTTGGTTGGTACTTTTATTTCTTATTTGCTTGTGATTGGTTTGATTACTTATCTATAGCAATTGTGTTATTGCTTCGTGATTGTCTTGTCGTAACAAACTGGTATCAGAGCCACGTTGTTTCGTTTTTTTGTGTTGTGGGATCTTTTGATTGAACGTTTAGGTCTTCAATCTTACGATATAGGTTAACGGTGGGTAACGACGCTTGTATTCTCTTCCCCATCTCAGGTCGTGATTTTGAAGTTTTAGGGTTCTTTAGCACTTAAGGTGTTTTAGTTTGATCCCGCATCATGTCTCCGATAATCATGAAATTCGATATTGAAAAGTTTGATGGAAATGGGTTTTAGTTTATGGTAAGTCCGTATGATTGCCGTATTAACTCAAAATAATTTGAGAAAGACGATTCTTGGGAAGGATGCAAAGGTCACTTGCTTCGAAACATTCAGCAATCCGACCGATGTAATCTTGTGTTCCCTCTCCAGCCTATAAAAGTCATCAAACATCATGAACGGATAATAAAAAATAGTTTAACCAGAAATTCTCATGGCTTGGCAAAACAAAATTTGCATATTTCTCGCTTTAGAGTCTGAATTATTCAAGATTAATTTTGTTGTGTATGTCTCCCATTCCAATCCCTATTTGATTTTCCTGTTTGATTCGGCAATATCATGGAGATTGGACGGATTCAAGTTTATCTCTAAGTAAGAGGACAGATGTCTGGAGCTACAGCTTCAAACGTCTGTCAGCGCTCTGTATGTTCACATACTTTGGGCAGACGTCTGACTAGAATATATCAGACATCTACGAGCGCTCTGTACTTTCGAAGCCTCAAGACCAGACATCTGAAGCTCCTTCAGATGTCTAGGAACGCTCTGTTGTTTTAAAGACTTCATGGGCAGACGTTTGGCAATGCCTTCTTCAGACGTCTGTCGTGTCTTAGGCTGGATAATTTGTTAGTTGGAAAATTAGTTATTTGGATCTATCTTCTCTATACTATATATAATTGAGTATTTTTAAACCCTAGATCTGATAGCTTTTATGATATTTTGAGAGAACTTATTTGTAATTTGTGAGAGCTAGAGTTTCTAGGGATTTGTGATTCATCCACTGTTTGTACTCCGTATTTTGGTGATTAATAAAAGCTTCTCATTCGCCTTTTGGTTGGTACTTTTATTTCTTATTTGCTTGTGATTGGTTTGATTACTTCTCTATAGCAATTGTGTTATTGCTTCGTGATCGTCTTGTCGTAACAAACTGGTATCAGAGCCACATTGTTTCGTTTTTTTGTGTTGTGGGATCTTTTGATTGAACGTTTAGGTCTTCAATCTTACGATATTGGTTAACGGTGGGTAACGACGCTTGTATTCTCTTCCCCTTCTCAGGTCGTGATTTTGAAGTTTTAGGGTTCTTTAGCACTTAAGATGTTTTAGTTTGATCCCGCATCATGTCTCCGACAATCATGAAAATCGATATTGAGAAGTTTGATGGAAATGGGTTTTATTTTATGGCAAGTCCGTATGATTGCCGTATTAACTCAAAATAATTTGAGAAAGACGATTCTTGGGAAGGATGCAAAGGTCACTTGCTTCGAAAAATTCAGCAATCCGACCGATGTAATCAGGTGTCCCCTCTACAGCCTATAAAAGTCATCAAACATCATGAACGGATAATAAAAAATAGTTTAACCAGAAATTCTCATGGCTTGGCAAAACAAAATTTGCATATTTCTCGCTTTAGGGTCTGAATTATTCAAGATTAATTTTGTTGTGTATGTCTCCCATTCCAATCCCTATTTGATTTTCCTGTTTGATTCGGCAAAATCATGGAGATTGGACGGATTCAAGTTTATCTCTAAGTAAGAGGACAGATGTCTGGAGCTACAGCTTCAAACGTCTGTCAGCGCTCTGTATGTTCACATACTTTGGGCAGACGTCTGTCAGCGCTCTGTATGTTCACATACTTTGGGCAGACGTCTGACTAGAATATATCAGACATCTACGAACGCTCAGTACTTTCGAAGCCTCAAGACCAGACGTCTGAAGTTCCTTTAGATGTCTAGGAACGCTCTGTTGTTTTAAAGACTTCATGGGCAGACGTCTGGCAATGCCTTCTTCAGACGTCTGTCGTGTCTTGGGCTGGATAATTTGTTAGTTGGAAAATTAGTTATTTGGATCTATCTTTTCTATACTATATATAATTGAGTATTTTTAAACCCTAGATCAGATAGCTTTTATGATATTTTGAGAGAACTATTTTGTAATTTGTGAGAGCTAGGGTTTCTAGGGATTTGTGATTCATTCACTGTTTGTACTCCGTATTTTGGTGATTAATAAAAGATTCTCATTCGCCTTTTGGTTGGTACTTTTATTTCTTATTTGCTTGTGATTGGTTTGATTACTTCTCTATAGCAATTGTGTTATTGCTTCGTGATCGTCTTGCCGTAACAAACTGGTATCAGAGCCACGTTGTTTCCTTTTTTGTGTTGTGGGATCTTTTGATTGAACCTCTAGGTCTTCAATCTTACGATATAGGTTAACGGTGGGTAACGACGCTTGTATTCTCTTCCCCATCTCAGGTCGTGATTTTGAAGTTTTAGTATTCTTTAGCACTTAAGGTGTTTTAGTTTGATCCCGCATCATGTCTCCAACAATCATGAAATTCGATATTGAGAAGTTTGATGGAAATGTGTAACACCTTAGAATGTGTTTAGTGGCTAATTATATTTTAATATATGGTTTTTAATAAAAAGTTTACCAAATTAAGTTTCAAATATTTTATCCTATTTTATGTGTATTTTATTAGAATTTTTCTAGGCACACAAACTTGTGCATGTTAACTAGGGTGTTAATTTGGGGTTTAACCATCTCTTAATCTAGTTTTATGTTTTGTTTAAGTGTTTTGGGTTTTAAGTGTTATGGTTGTTATTATTAATTAAAAAATGAATTTAAATGTAATTTTTATTTGGTTGAATGGTTAACCAAGGGGAGAGAGAGGGGGAGGGCATGGGGCAACATGGCATGAGCCATGCCCATTTAATGAAGAGAGAGAATGAGAAGGGGTCTTTGTTGTTTGTTCTCATTTCTCCCTCTCATTTCCTTGCTCTCATTCTCTCACACTCTCATACACACACACACTCTCACCTGCAACAATTCAGCAGCAGCAGCAGAGGCATTAGCAGCAGCAGAAGCAAGCATCCATCAGCAGCAGCAGCAGAAAGCATCAGCAGCTTCTGGCAGTAGCAACAGGAGCTCCAGCAGCTGTAGCCACCCCTCATCTCCTCTATACACTTCTTCTCCTGCTCTCTAAGGTTCTACAGGGTATACTTCTTAACCCAATCCCCTAGTTGCTTAAGTTGTGCATCGATTAGCTTCGATTAGTGTTAAATAGCTAGTTTAGTGCTAGATTATGGTGTTTTGTGTGGAAGTTTAGTTATATGATGATTGTGTTAGTTAACCCTATCCATTTAAGTATTGTTAGGGTCACCTTAACTGAGCTTAACCCTGGATTACACTAAAATACCATAGGGTTTCCTTGTTAGTGAAAATTGTCGTTTTTATGCGATATATTAGCTTTCTGTGATCTGCTTTTGACCCGGGGCCTTCAGAACAAAATTGAGAAAACTGGGGCATGCTCACTAGGTCTAGATACCACAACCAGAACACGAGCCCCAAATTCAACACCATGGCCGCAGATTTAATGCTTTTGGCCGCAATTTGCGGCCATGTAGGGGTCTGGGGTCTTGGGGTTTTGGGTAGGGTACTCTGCTGTGTATTGTAGTGTTTTGGCATGTCTAGTTTTGTAAGATTTGGCCTGTAGGAAAATCTGGGGCAATATATCGTATTTGGTGTTCGTTGTGTTTGCGCGATACGCGCGATATGTGAGTGGGTTCTGCGATCCGGCGTGTCGCGGTAGTTTTAGACGCATATACACACGTTTTAGCATATCGTGCACACGCGCGTTTAGTTCGCGACGCGAGTTTCTCGTTTTGGTTCGATATCGCGTTTTGCGGAATATTTGGCTTATATATGATTTCCATGTCTTATTTGCAGGTTTGCAAGCAGGGACTACGGACACTGCTACAGGGGGGAGCAGATGGTAGGATTCACCTAGCGTGGAGTGTAGGTGAGTAGATTTAACATCTACAGGGGAATCGCCCGCATGGCGTTATGCGTCTGGGCTAGGATTCTAATACTTGTCGCATATTCTACGTCATTGTTAGAATTGCGCCTTTACCCTATTTACTTAGATATAGTTGTACTGTGACTAGTAGTCGTAGGACACTGCACACATTATTGACGGTTCATGTTGCACGAGCACGGATTGTATGCTACACACACACCGTCAATAATTGCCATGTCATACACTACCATTATAGATACTATTGCTTATCACATATGACATCTAGCTTATCGGTATACCTATAGTGTATCATACCTTTAGTGATAGGTACATATACACCTTGCGATACAGCTACAGGTATACCTTGCACATATTTTACTTATACCGGGGGGGTATCCTACATATTTTACTTATACCCGGGGGGGTATACGACATCAGTTCTTATAGGTAGATACCTATACATTGCTACACCTGTATGTTACACACATATTCAGTTGCAATCACATATTTACCTTTACTGATGTTACTTAGCTGTACCTTATTGGTTTCGCATACATCTGGTTTCAGCTACATATTCTCATTTATATGCTTTCATTTCAGATATATCGTATATGTTTATTCCTGGATTGCGCATTATTATTTGGATTTTACATGATGTTTTCTGGATTTGGGAACCGCGGGAGTTCATGAAATTATGCATACATTGAAAAACCCGGTTTTCGTGATATGATATTTGCGCATCCACCATGGGTTTTATCGGTGCTGATTATATATACCCATACGAGGAGGCGTCGAGGCCGTAGAGGGTACATGGTGGGGCCCGGAGGTACCCCGGGGCAAGAAAGGGATGTCGATGTGCTTTGAGCCGATGAGCCCGACAGGGGAACCATACCATCCGGTGACAGTACCAATGACTCGGCGGGGATCATGGAGATACCGTTGGGAGTCATGCACGTATGCATACGTCGAAAGGCGAGGGTCAGAGCTAGGCACTCGTGCTTTCGGGACAGCGTATGATACGTACCTATCAGGATTTCTGTGTCGATGCTTGGCACATTGTTTTCATGATATTTCTTTAATACCTTTGTATATATAACAGAGGATTTAGCCGTTGTTATATATACCCTTACACCAATATTAGTGGAATGGGACGCTAATATATGTGTATTGACCCCATCATATTTATTTCTGCATATATATTTATTTAGGATGTTAGAAATTTACTTGAGATTCGACTTGGAATATAGGTGATTCATTGAGATTGGAAATTGGATACGAAAGAGATTGTTGATTTGTACATTCGAGATATAGGAGAGCTATTCGATATTGTACATTGAGGTGATGTGATACTTATATGATGTGAGAGCCCAGTTTGGGGGCTGATTTGAGGATTTGGGATTTGAGTGTCTTGATGGATTGTGATCCTACCACGATATCAGGTTTCCGTGGAAATGACATTCCACCCCCTACCTCACACTTATCTACTTTATGCACAGTTTCATATATCGGTAATACCTGTTAGTGTACCCTTATGATAGTTGCATATCTACATTCTCATATCCCTATTGCATGGTTATTGCATACTATTGTCATGTTACTATTGCTTCACATATTGATTGTGCCTGCCAGTGTACTTTCCATCATTCTGTATTCACATAACATGTTATTACTGTAATCGCATATCTTAGATTCATGCTGTACGTACATTCCTGCGATTACCTGCATATGTTATCTACTATTCACGAGTTGACAACTCACCCCCGTTGTGCCACAGGTGTTTCAGGTTGTTCCCCAGAGTAGTCGAGGCAGGCTATTCCGCTATTCAGCTATCATCTTTTGCTACAGATACCGCATTAGCTCACAGTACTATTTTGCTTAGGTGGGTTTTGGTGGTTATCTGTATTTTGTATTGTACATTCGTTGTATCTTGTACTCTCCATCTACTACTATGTTGTTGACTTAGAGACTTGGTGAGAACGATAATGTATATTATTTGTGGATTTGTTGTCTTCTATATACAGCTTTCTCTCTATTGTCTTTATTTCTTCGCTACGGCGTCGTATATTTGTATTGTATTCATCTTGGCTAGTTTTTACAAAAGGGGGTGTTGCCAAAATTTTAAAGAAAGAAAGTAGAACTTTTAAAGAATTTGGGTTGCGATTTCAAGTGTTTCAAAAACTTATATTATCTTTTCCGTATTTTCTTGGTTTAGATTTCTGGGTTTTGGCTTTCTTTTACTGCGTTACGTCTTTAGGCGTTGCATAGTATTAGGGCCGTCAAGGGCCAATTTTGGGTCGTGACAAAATGGGTTTTAGTTTATGGTAAGTCCATATGATTGCCGTATTAACTCAAAATAATTTGAGAAAGACGATTCTTGGGAAGGATGCAAAGGTCACTTGCTTCGAAAAATTCGGCAATCCGACCGATGTAATCAGGTATTCTCTCTCCAGCCTATAAAAGTCATCAAACATCATGAACAGATAATAAAAAATAGTTTAACCAGAAATTATCATGGCTTGGCAAAACTAAATTTGCATATTTCTCGCTTTAGAGTCTGAATTATTCAAGATTAATTTTGTTGTGTATGTCTCCCATTCCAATCCCTATTTGATTTTCCTGTTTGATTCGGCAATATCATGGAGATTGGATGGATTCAAGTTTATCTCTAAGTAAGAGGACAGATGTCTGGAGCTATAGCTTCAAACGTCTGTCAGCGCTCTGTATGTTTACATACTTTGGGCAGACGTCTGACTAGAATATATCAGACATCTACGAACGCTCTGTACTTTCGAAGCCTCAAGACCAGACGTCTGAAGCTCCTTCAGATGTCTAGGAACGTTCTGTTGATTTAAAGACTTCATGGGCAGACGTCTGGCAATGCCTTCTTCCGACGTCTGTCGTGTCTTGGGCTGGATAATTTGTTAGTTGGAAAATTAGTTATTTGGATCTATCTTTTCTATACTATATATAATTGAGTATTTTTAAACCCTAGATCAGATAGCTTTTATGATATTTTGAGAGAACTATTTTGTAATTTGTGAGAGCTAGGGTTTCTAGGGATTTGTGATTCATCCAGTGTTTGTACTCCGTATTTTGGTGATTAATAAAAGCTTCTCATTCGCCTTTTGGTTGGTACTTTTATTTCTTATTTGCTTGTGATTGGTTTGATTACTTCTCTATAGCAATTGTGTTATTGCTTCGTGATCGTCTTGTCGTAACAAACTGGTATCAAAGCCACGTTGTTTCGTTTTTTTGTGTTGTGTGATATTTTGATTGAACCTTTAGGTCTTCAATCTTACGATATAGGTTAACGGTGGGTAACGACGCTTGTATTCTCTTCCCCATCTCAGGTTTTGATTATGAAGTTTTAGGGTTCTTTAGCACTTAAGGTGTTTTAGTTTGATCCCGCATCATGTCTCCGTCAATCATGAAATTCGATATTGAGAAGTTTGATGGAAATGGGTTTTAGTTTATGGTAAGTCCGTATGATTGCCGTATTAACTCAAAATAATTTGAGAAAGACGATTCTTGGGAAGGATGCAAAGGTCACTTGCTTCGAAAAATTCAGCAATCCGACCGATGTAATCAGGTGTTCTCTCTCCAGCCTATAAAAGTCATCAAACATCATGAACGGATAATAAAAAATAGTTTAACCAGAAATTCTCATGGCTTGGCAAACAAAATTTGCATATTTCTCGCTTTAGAGTCTGAATTATTCAAGATTAATTTTGTTGTGTATGTCTCCCATTCCAATCCCTATTTGATTTTCCTGTTTGATTCGGCAATATCATGGAGATTGGACGGATTCAAGTTTATCTCTAAGTAAGAGGACAGATGTCTGGAGCTACAGCTTCAAACGTCTGTCAGCGCTCTGTATGTTCACATACTTTGGGCAGACGTCTGACTAGAATATATCAGACATCTACGAACGCTCTGTACTTTCGAAGCCTCAAGACCAGACGTCTGAAGCTCCTTCAGATGTCTAGGAACGTTCTGTTGTTTTAAAGACTTCATGGGCAAACGTCTGGCAATGCCTTCTTCCGACGTCTGTCGTGTCTTGGGCTGGATAATTTGTTGGTTGGAAAATTAGTTATTTGGATCTATTTTTTCTATACTATATATAATTGAGTATTTTTAAACCCTAGATCAGATAGCTTTTATGATATTTTGGGAGAACTATTTTGTAATTTGTGAGAGCTAGGGTTTCTAGGGATTTGTGATTCATCCACTGTTTGTACTCCGTATTTTGGTGATTAATAAAAGCTTCTCATTCGCCTTTTGGTTGGTACTTTTATTTCTTATTTGCTTGTGATTGGTTTGATTACTTCTCTATAGCAATTATGTTATTGCTTCGTGATCGTCTTGTCGTAACAAACTGGTATCAGAGCCACGTTGTTTCGTTTTTTGTGTTGTGGGATCTTTTGATTGAACCTTTAGGTCTTCAATCTTACGATATAGGTTAATGGTGGGTAACGACGCTTGTATTCTCTTCTCCATCTCAGGTCGTGATTTTGAAGTTTTAAGGTTCTTTAGCACTTAAGGTGTTTTAGTTTGATCCCACATCATGCCTCCGACAATCATGAAATTCGATATTGAGAGGTTTGATCGAAATGGGTTTTAGTTTATGGTAGGTCCGTATGATTGCCGTATTAACTCAAAATAATTTGAGAAAGACGATTCTTGGGAAATATTTCCCTGATCTTTCTCAAACTAGAAAGATCTTCTCTGTTAAACAGAGGACTTTTGGATCAAATATCCAACGGTGGTCATTTAGTAGAATAAAATTCTATCATAGAAAAATATTTTCCTAATCTTATTAAAATTAACAAGGTATTCATAATCTTGTTAAACAAATAAAAAATCCTCTCTGTTAAACAGAGAGCCTTTGGATTAAAAATCCAACGGTGAATAAAATTCACCGATTAATCTAAAAGATCATAGAATCAATCATGATCTCTCAATAAGAGATTCTTTTATCAAATAGATTCTTTTGTCTTCGTGTATAAATAGGAGCGAAGAGAGGAACAAAGAGAAAAAGAAAAAGAAGACATCAGAGATAACAGAAAAAGAAAGAGAGAGAACAAAAGAAAAAAGAAATCCTAGGTAAGAAGAAAGACACAGAGATTATCTTATCTCTTCCTTAAGGGTTTAACCCTTTAAAAAAAGAACTTAGTTCTTTTTCTGGTTGAGATCTGCTTCTGCAGATCTCCCCACAAGTTGAGAATTTAATTCTCATCGGGGAGATTCTGTTATGCAGATTCGAAACTTACGGGAAAGAACTAAGTCCAAAGAATTTAATTCTTACAAAATTATATAGGAATTTAATTCCTCTGATAAAACTAGGGTTTAACCCTGTAAAAGAATTTAATTCTTATAAAATAAGAGACCTAAAATTCTCAAAACTTAGATTAAAATCTCAGTGCATATAAAAGAAAAGACCGGGGATTCATTTGTGTTCGCCGCTGTAACGAAAGCTCACGTGTTCCTACATGAGCACCCCTGAAGAACAAAAAAGGAAGGACTGAGATCGAATCACGTGTTCCCACGTGACCCCTTAAACGAGTGCTCAGCAATTACATGAAAAAGGGAATAACCCCAAAGATAGTTCCTATTTTAGGGCACCTCACGTGGTCCCACGTGACCCACAAATAGTGCTTAGCACTTACAGTTGCTTAACACTTATATGGAAAAGAGGGAAATTCCAAAGACAGCACTCACTTTTGAGCACCTCACGTGTTCGCACGTGAGCATTATATGAGCTAAGTGCTTAGCACTTATAAAAGGAAGAAGGAATAAACCTAAAGAGATAAAAAAAAAAAACAACTTTGGGGCGCCTCATGGGCTCACACGTGAGGGCCACAAGAATTAAGTGTCTAACACTTATATACAGACGGGGATTTGGATCCAAGAGTACATCGCCAACTTTCAGGCGCCTCACGTGCCACACGTGAGCGCCCCAAATTTCAGTGTTACTACTTTAGAGTCTCACGTGGGAGCACGTGAGCACCGAGCATATATTAGTGTTTAACACTATAAGAAGCCAACTTCAGCCCCAAATTGGCTAAGTCTTCCTGAGATTAAAATATTTTGGATCTCCAAATAGACAGAGTCTCTATACTCATGATTTCCCAAACTAATGATTCCTCAATGGATAATGACCAAAATGATGTTCATCCCACATCTCCTAAGTTAATCTTAGTCTCCTAAAAATGACTAATGATTCTTAGATGGTCCACCATGGTCTCTCCCCTCAAATCGGAATCTGGTTCAAATGTACATCTCTCCACACCTTTGATACTTGTCATTGTAATTCTTCAACGTCTTCAGAGAGGTGGCGGGTCCCGACAACCAACAACTTTTTGGTGCACTCCCAAGCCGATGCGCACATCCCACTATGGACCGAAACGTACTTAAACTAAAAACGGACCGAAACGTTCCTAAATTAAAGCAATAGAGCCCAAATGCTCTTTTGTTGGGTCTGAATGATCCCAAAATCCTGTTAAGTAGATCTTAATCTAAAATTAGACTAACGTATCCCCAACAAATTTTTAAGTCGATCTTAATCTCAAACGAGATTAATGATCCTTAAATCAAACCAAACCCAAATCTAAGAATATACGGATTTGGACTAATCCACGCCCTATGGGCGACAATATAAATTAGTCTCCGTATACAATCCACGGGCAACCAAAAATAAAACAAACACACACGACACGAAGTGAACATCTGGAGCAGGAGAAAGTGGTTATCGCTACGTGGTAACGTAATTAACTACAGGGGTTGAGCCTGCAGGGAAGAGCGTCCCCACAATAAAAAAAACCTCGTAAACGAGGGGGAATCTGACGAAGTCTGCTACAACGGTCACATCCGTCCAAACCTCCGATATACGGCGTCATAAATCAACTTTGTATCTTCGGAGAGGTGGACGGATAAATCCAAATAGTATCTGCCCCCAAATTCAGGCATGACGATCCATCCTGGATCCGTCTCCGTTTTCGGCGGTGAATAGCTATGAATGAAAAGATTGAGTTTTCTCAAAAGAACCAAACATGAAAGCTCGTGAAACCCGAAGGAGGAAGGAAAATAGTTGGCTACAAGTGGGTTTTCAAGAAGAAAGGAGACCAAGGGGTTTTGGATACTCATTACAAGGCACGGTTGGTAGCCATTCGCAAGTTTGGGAAGTTGATTTCAATGAAATATTTTCTCCGGTTATAAAACATACCTCTATTCGTGTCTTGCTCAGTTTGGTGGCTATATAGAATTTGGAGCTCGAGCAGCTCGATGTGAGGTCCGTATTCTTGCATGGTGATTTGGTATTGAATATCTACATGTAACCCGGAGGTTTCGAAGTTGAAGGCAAGGAAGACCGCATTTGTTTGCTAAAGAAGTCTCTTTATGGTCTGAAACAGTCATCTAGACGTTGATATAAGAGAATTGACTCTTTCATGATAGATATTGGGTTTACGAGAAGGGTGACATTGTGTTTATTGTAAGAAACTCGCCGATGGTTCTTTCACATACCTGTTGCTTTATGCTGATGATATATTGATAGCAGTAAGTTATATGGTTGATATTCAAAATTTGAAGGAACAACTAAAAGGTAAGTTCAAGACCAAGGATTTTGGAGCAGCCCAGAAAATACTTGGTATGGAAATTAAACGCGATCGCAAGGAGGAAACTTTACCTGTCTCAACAGCGATACGTTGAGAAAGTTTTGGAGTGTTTTGGTATGGCAGACGCTAAATCTGTAAGTACTCCGTTGGCAGCTCATTTCAAACATTCATCTCGTTCATCACCGCAAACTGAGAATGAGATTAAGTATATCGAATGTTCCGTATGCAAGGGCGGTGGGTAGCATTATGTATGCCATGATTTGTACCTGACCCGACATTTCACATGCAGTTAGTATTGTTAGTCGCTATATGACATCTCTAGGTAAAGGCCGTTGGCAATCAGTGAAATGAATTTTACGATCATGTAATGTACGTCTGATGTGTGGTTGGTGTTTGGAAGGAACAACGACAATTTAGTTGAATTCAGCGATTGCGATTATGCAGATGATCTCGACAGGCGAAGGTCGATCACCGATTATGTATTCTCTTTAGGAGGATGTGCTATCAGTTGATGTACTTCGTTACAGGCTATGGTAGCGTTGTCTACGACGGAGGCAAAATATATGGCCATTGTTGAGGCCGTTAAGAAAGCGATCTGGTTGAAGAGAATATTTTCAAAACTTGGTATTCAAGAGGATACCATAATAATCTGCTGGGATTGCCAAAGTGCGATTCATTTAACGAAGGACCAAATGTATTATGACAGGGTGAAGCATATTGATGTTTGGTACTAGTTTGTTCAGGATATCGTTGAAAAAGAAGAGATGATTGTGAAGAAATTTGGCACAGCGGATAATCCGACCGACATGTTGACAGAATCTCTTTCAGTTGTTAAGTTTGAGTATTGCTTGAATTTAATTTGAGCGCGTCACACTCATTAAGCCTTTTAGGGGCTTTGTGGTGAAGGTAGAGCTACTATTAATTTTATGGAGGAGTTTTAGGGGAATGAGAGGTAAGGTGAAGATTTGTTGTGTATGCCTCCCATTCCAATCCCTATTTGATTTTTCTGTTTGATTCGGAAATATTACGGAGATTAGACAAATTCAAGTTTATTTGTAAACAAGAGGACGGACGTCTGGAGTTACAGCTTTGACGTCTGTCAACACTCTGTATGTTCGCATATTTTGGGCAGACGTCTGACTAAAATACATCAGACGTCTGTGAGCGCTCTGTACTTTTGAAGTCTCAAGACCAGACGTCTGAAGCTCCTTCAGACGTATGGAGACGCTCTGTTGTTTTGTAGACTTCATGGGCAGACGTGTGGCAATACCTTCTTCAGACGCCTGTCATGTCTTGGGCCAGATAATTTGTTAGTTGGGAAATTAGTTATTTGGATCTATCTTTTCTATACTATAAATAATGAAGTATTTTGTAACCTTAGATCATATAGCTTTTGTGATATTTTGAGAGAACACTTTTGTAATTTGTGAGAGCTAGGGTTTCTAGGGATTTGTGATTCATCCACCATTTGTACTCCTCCATATTTTGGTGATTAATAAAAGCTTCTCTTTCACCTTTTGGTTAGTACTTTTATTTCTTATTTGCCTGTGATTGGTTTGATTACTTCTCTATATCGATTGTGTTATTGTTTTGTGATTGTCTTGTCGCAACAAATTCGCTTGTAAAACTATCAGCCATATATATCGCCAAAACAATAGTATACTAAGGTAGTCAAGGATCATCAGTTCAAATACCGTCTTATACGAAAAACACTACCATAAGATATATCGTTTTTGTAATTTTCCGCTCTATATGGATAAAACTATCCTTTGTGCCATTTTGAGGATATAACAACTAATAATTTTAGATATTAGTTGATGTGTCTTTTAATTTTTTATCCAACATATCCTTTTGTTTTGGTTATATGACCTAATCTAAGTTAACATAAATCGCTAAACCATCAGCGTATTGCGATTTGGGGCGATCATTCCCAATTTGGAAACACTACCATTCTGAATAGGAAGAATTATCGTTCCGATTTAATCCATGAACTTAAATTAATTGGGCATAAAGCCGGGATTTTGTTAAATTATGCCAAAAAATATTTAATTCTTTCTCAAGAAAAGAAATAGATAGCAAAAGGAATTAAATCATACATACACATAAATTCATACTTGTATCCAAATGATCCAAACACACTATACGATTCTAGTACGTTTTCCGTTGCGTATAAATATATCGAAGAAGACTACCCTTATCATACCATATTCCATGACAAGGGGCATTTCGCGTTCCTATTTTCGTTTTGCATTTCAGCTAGCTTTGGACCTAATAATATCAAACTTGTACTTTGCAGCAATTCATGTTTCAATTATTTTATGCTTATAAAACATGTTTATATAAGCCCCGGTGTGGGAAACCACCATAGGACCCTCTGACGATCAAGTAAGTACCGGAGAATAATCGGGCAAAGTAGCGATGTATTGGAATAGTTCCAGTTATCTGAATCGTTTGGAGGAGGGGTTTATATAGGGGTCACATTGGAGCGAGCCGATGCGAGATTCTCGCCGTCCGTTTCGCCCTTGTATCACGTCCGTATTGATAGCGAGATACGCCAATTAATGGCGAAATACGTTAGCGTGGGATGTGGGACGTAGAGCGGTGGAGATCTCGTCTTGGAGAGATACACGGAGCCGTTACTGTTCCCGGCCAAACAGGGATGCTGAGAAATCTCAGTTATAGGATAACTCGGAGACGAGCAAGGAAGCTTAGTAAAGGAAAGTTGAGGAAGCTTAATCCGAGAAAGCTCAGGCTTTGTGCTACCAGTCCCAAGCTGGTCAGAACGGTAAGGGGCTGAGGAAGCTCGGTTTTAGGATAGCTCGGAGATTAGCTATTGACCGGTAGCTGGTCGAAGAAGGAATGAGCCGTGGGGGAGGCCCCGTGAGGTCGAAGCCCATTCTTCGGACGGAGTCTCGGAGGCGAGGTACCAAGGAATATTCCCTTATTCCAGCTTAGTAGCTCTTCAGGAATCTAGTTGGCATACAGGGGAACACGTCATCTGCTACGTGTCAAGATCCGGGGAATCCCCAACCGTGAGTATCATCATTAGCCCCCCCACTCGTTTCGGCCTATTTTATGGGTCGGGTCATGGATGGATCGCTTGGTCTTCTCTCTCTAGCTTTTTGCTGAGGAATCTAAGCGTTGGAACATTCGGGAACGGCACGACGTTCAGAGTTTGTGTCTCCCTGATTTCCGGGTACACGTGGCCTTCACCGTGCGTCTTAATTTCCGTGAGTATCCTCAATGACGTCAGCGGATTGCGGAGAGGACGGCGCCATCATGGAGACGTTGCTCGCTTGCTCGGGCCATCGCGGCGACAAGCCGACCGTCGATTTCGTGCCATGTTGCCGCATTCGGATGGTGGATTGTAAGATGTTGTTTCAACCGGTCGGATGCACGTGAGGGAAAAGTGTCCAATGTTTTGCTACTGCGTGGCGTCATCTGGATCATTGGGCGCGACGTTTCGTTTTAGCGGGAGCGGATCTGGGCCGCTGGATGGCTTTCGCTGAGTGTATGAATAGGGACGGCCTGTCTCCAGGAAACACCTTTGCTTCGCTTGCCTTCTGTTGTCTTGGATTGCTCGGCGCCCCTGCTCTTAGGTCGGATCTATAGTTTAAACTCTCCTTCAGCTCTCTCTCCTTTGAATCAGGTTAGATGTCTTCCTCTGATCCTCCAGTAGATGTAATTAGGGTAGAGTCAGGCGATGGGATTTTGACCTCTGAAGCCGAGTCTAGTGGGTCTTCCTTGGCTCTGATAGCCGAGAAAGTTCTTCTTCTGTGTCAGTTCGCCCTCAAGGGATGGTGATTCCCTTGTTCCTTGTCATTGAGGGGCTTTCTTGGTCCCTAAGGTGCGTATCGAGAACACTCATGACGCTTCCTCGGCGTTGAATAGGTTGGACGAGCTTTCTGACATACAGACTCGTTTCTACATTCCCTCTGGCTACACGCTCCGTCTGGCCAGGAAAGGTGAACGGGCAGACCAGGTACGAGGCAATGAGATTGCCCTGTACTTGGAAGTGTTTCGAGCAGGGATATGTCTGCTCTTTTCGCTCGAGATTTGTGCAGTCCTTCACTGTTTTCAACTCGTCTAGGGCCAGCTAGCACCGAATTCGTGGAGGATTCTCCTCGGATTCCTGGTTCGGCTTAAAATCGATCGGATCCCTTTTAGTTTAGGGCTTCTTTTATCCTTTCTCTGCTATAAAAACCATTCGGGTACCCGTAAGGATGAGCCGAGTTGGGTATACTTTTCTTTTAAGAAGCTCAAGGGTATGATGGCCGGATCGGGGGTAGTGGTCGTCCCTTCTTCTATCCATGAGTGGAAGGGGAAGTTCATCTTCGTTGGTCCTCCGAAGGGAGAAGAGTGGCCTGTGCACACCGAGTGGTATAGGGTAGATTGCCCGAAGGCCAAGCTGTCGAATGCCCCGGAGGCGTGGATCGTGTCCCGGTGGGAGCCGATCAAGTGTGCCGACGTCTTGCTTTACGAGCAGGTCCTGAGTTGGGCGGGTTCAGTCCCGCGCGCTTCCTGGATAAGTTAGGTCTTAGCCGATCAATTTAGACTTGGTATATTTTGTTGCTAACCCTTTTTTGTTTCTCCCCGCAGAGCCCATGGACCGGTCGAAGATTATAGCCGTCTAGGCCACCAAGACACAGGGGCGGAAAGGCGACGGAGGCACTCGTTTAAGCCCGCGCCGAGTAGGACATCCCGCCAGGAGGCTTCTGCAAAGGCTGCCGTACCTTACCAGTCCCCGAGGGATGTAGGGGAGATGAGCAGAAACAAGCCCGGGAACAAATTCCCCGGGTGAGGCCGGAGGCGTCTTCTCCAGCCGAATCTTCGGCCAAGAAGCTTAAGAGGGTAGTTCCCCCCCCCCCCCGCCATCTGTTTCCCCCAATCAGAGCAAGGCTCTGTTTGAATTTCAAAAATTGAAATTTTCTGAAGCAACGCTTCAAAATCCCGTGCGCTGCGCGCAACGCGCCACGTGTCAGAAGTTGATGCGTCAGCACAGCGCCCGAGGCAGTGCGTCCAATCAGAGCAAGGCTCTTTGAAAACAAAAGGTAAAGGAAGCAACGTAGCGCGACACGTGTCTGCGCAGTTGCGTAAGCACAGCCGCGCAAGCGCTGCGCGACACGTGTCTGCGCAGTTGCGCAAGCACAGTTGCGCTGCGCGACACGTGTCACGCGCTGGGGCGTTTGCGCAAAACAGAATTGAGATTTTAAAGAAATCTTTTCTGTTCTTGTTAAAACAAGAAGATTTTCTTCTGTAAAACAGAGGCCTTTGGATCAAAGATCCAACGGTGGGGAAAATTCCCCAAATCACTCAGAGAAAGATCTCTTTAACAAATTTAACTAATTTATGGGCACTATAAAAAGGACCCCAGACCTCAATTCAAAGGCATCAACATTTTGGGAGAAATCAAGAACTTCAAACAGAGAGAACGTTGAAGAATTAGAGAGAATTTCTCAAGAACAAGAGAAAAAGGTAAAAAAAAACCTTTAGAAAAAGAGAAAATTATCTTAAAAACAGATCATTGATCTAAGAACAAGATCAATGATCTTCAAGGAAAAAGAAAAATAAACAATAACAGTGCCTTGCACTTTTTATGAGCCACTGGTTCTTTGAAAACAAGAAAAAACTTGTTTTCTTTGATCTAAAATTGATCCAAAAAGAATAAGAACAGTGCCCAGCACTTGCTAAAACTGCACCATTGCGCAAGCCGCCAGGAAGCGCCACGTGTCAGCAGTGCAACAGAGCAGCGCACTGCGCTGTTGCGCTTGCGTTCATCAGAGCGTGACACGTGTCACTTCCACATGCGCTTGCGCTCTTTAATTTGCGCAAAGCACCTGACAAGCCATGTGGGGCACTGTCAGAGTATTTAATGCTCTGCATTATTAAGAAAAGGGACAGAGCCTAATTAAAAGGCCCAACATGCCTAATCAAAAATGCTATGCATTTTAAAAAGGGCAGAGCCCAAACAAAATAGATGCTCTGCATCATTTATAAAAGGGCAGAGCCCAACCAAAACAAAGAAAAATAATGCAGTGAGGGGGCAAGGCCCCAGCACAGGTCCAATAGGCCAAAGACAAAAAAATATTGAAACTGGACTTAGCCCAGTCGTGGCCATAAGTCCTCAAATTAAATTGACTGAGCACGGCTGCTCCCTAAATCAATTTGCATCCGGTTCGAGGGTACATCTCCGAACTCCTCTGACAGTTCTCGTTGTAATCCTTCAACGACGTCAGAGAGGTGACGGGTCCCAACGACCACACATGAATACGGACTGCGGGGTCCTTAAACTCGTGGACCGAAACGTCCTTAAACTAATATTGGACCGAAACGTCCTTAAACTAATGATAGACCACTACGTCCCTAAACTGGCGATGGACCACCATGTCCCTAAACTGGAACATGGACCACCACGTCCCTAAACTGGAACATGGACCACCACGTCCCTAAACTGACGATGGACCACCACGTCCCTAAACTGGAACATGGACCACCACGTCCCTAAACTGGCGATGGACCACCACGTCCGTAAACTGGAATATGGACCACCACGTCCGTAAACTGGAATATGGACCACTATGTCCCTAAACTGGAACAATAGAGCCCTCAAATGCTCTTTTGTCGGATCCAAACGATCTCGTTAAGTTGATCTTAGTTTCAAATCAGACTAACGTATCCTTAACGAACGTTTAAGTCGATCTTAGCCTGAATACGGCTAACGTATCCTTAAACCAAAACACCAAACCCAAATCTAAGTCAGTACGGATTTAGACTAATACACGTCCTACGGGCGACGGCATTACTCAGTCTCCGTATACAATCTACGGGCAACCACAAACAAAACAAACACACACGACACGAAGTGAAATTCTGGAGAAGGAGAAAGTGGCTACCGCGATGCGGTAGCGTAATTAACTGCAGGGGCTTGCGCCTGCAGGGAAGAGCGTCCCCACAATCAAAAATCCCTCAAGCGAGGGGAAATCTGACGAAGTCTGCTACATCGGCCGCACCCGTCTAAACCTCCGATACACGGTGCCATAAATCAACTTGGCATCTTCGGAGAGGTGGACGGATAAAACCAAATAGCATCTGCCCCGAATCTCAGCGTCAGGACTTCGCAGTCTTGTGCGCCGCCTTTCGGAAGGGAACAGATTCCGACACGCCCGGTGGGACCTTTTCCTCTTTCCACTCCACACTTCGTATGTCGTCTTCGCGAACGAATCGCGGTTTGTTAATGGTTGCCTTTGGGTTGCAAGTTACTAAGATTTGGTCTTTTGTCTGGCGCAGAACTCAAGCATCAATGGCCTCTAACTGCACCAACTGCTCGAAGTGCCACTGCAACGGACGCTCCACCTCCCCTGGAGGTGTAGCATATGGGCCCCAAGCGGCCTCCTTCCTCGCTCTGCCGGTAGAACAGGTGACCCAGGCCACCACCGGCCTGTTTTTCGGGACTATGATCCCACCTGCAAGCTTCTCTATGCCAATACCTGCACCGGAAGTGAACAAGAAGTCGGTCTTCGACCAGCTCACTGCTACGACGACCCCTGTCAACCGGTCGCCCACTGCCAAATCAACAGCCTCGGTTTTCGCCAGGCTGGATCAGAACTCTAAATTGGCTGTCCCAAGGAAGGCAATAACTGCTGCTCCAGAAGTCGTCAAAGCGGCTTCCCCTGTCAAAGAGTCAGTCTTTTCAAGACTGACGATTCCTGCTCCTGCCCCTGCTCGAGGATCCGACTTCGACAGGATGAATATCATCCCTCAAAAGACAACTTCAGTCTTTAAGAGGTTAACACCAGCGGCGCCTCATTCAGACAAGGGGCAAAAAGAAGCTGTCTCAATCTCCGAGCCAGTCCCAACTGCTCGTCATGCTCGACGTCGCCATTGGCAACGAGTGAGGAAGGCAGGGGGCAACTCCCCCTCAGGGCTAACTCCACCGGCTCCAGTAGTGGAAGTCAACGCTGCTGTTCCAACTAGGAACAGCTTTGAACTGCTGAGGAGGGTACGTAGGAATTCTCCAACCGCTACATTGAAAAGATCTCCTCCGCCCGTGGAGAGAGTTCCGGAAACAAAGCAAGAACAGCCCCCTCAACGGTTGTCCTCAAGAATATACAAGGTTTGGCGAAGGGTTCAAGACTCCGTGATCGACCCAGATCACTTTCGTCAACAAAAGAAGACGAAGGTGCAAAAAGAAAAAGACCGTCCTATTAAACAGCAGGGGACAACGATCGCTAGGGTGCCCACTGCAACGGCCCCTTCAACTTCAACGGCCCATAAAAGAAGGAGGCCGGATAAAACCCCCGCGTCGGCGACAAATATCAGAGGTGTGTTCCCCTCCGAACGGCGGCCGAGACATGGACTGTCTTGCCTGAGGTTCGGGGCAGATGCTAATTGGTGTTATCCGTCTACCTCTCCGAAGATGCCAAGTTGATTTATAGCACCATGTATCGAAGGTTTAAACGGATGCGACCGATGTAGCAGACTTCGTCAGATTCCCCCTCATTGAGGGGTTTTTGATTGTGGGGACGCTCTTCCCTGCAGGCGCAAGCCCCTGCAGTTAATTACGCTACCGCATCGCGGTAACAACTTTCTCCTTCTCCAGATGGTCACTTCGTGTTGTGGGTGTTTGTTTTGTTTGTGGTTGCCCGTGGATTGTATACGGAGACTAAGTTATGTTGTCGCCCGTAGGACGTGGATTAGTCCAAATTCGTATTTTCTTAGATTTGGGTTTGGGGTTTTGGTTTGAGGATACGTTAGCCATATTTGAGGCTAAGATCAACTCAAACGTTTGTTAAGGATACGTTAGTCTAATTTGAGACTAAGATCAACTTAACGGGATCGTTTAGATCCGACAAAAGAGCATTTTGGGGCTCTATTGTTCCAGTTTAGGGACATAGTGGTCCATTGAATGTATGGCCATCGGGACCCGTCACCTCTCTGACGACGTTGAAGGATTACAATGACAGGTGTCAGAGGAGTTCAGAGATGTACCCTTGGACCAAAGTTGGTTGGGTGATTCATAGTCCAATTTGAGACTAAAGTCTGTTTGAGGGTTTAAGGATACGTTAGCCGTATTTGAGGCTAAGATCAACTTAAATGTTTGTTAAGGATACGTTAGTCCAGTTTGAGACTAAGATCAACTTAACGGGATCGTTTAGATCCGACAAAAGAGCGTTTGGGCTCTATTGTTCCAGTTTAGGGACATGGTGGTCCATTGCCAGTTTAGGGACATAGTGGTCCATGTTCCATTTTAGGGACATGGTGGTCCATCATTCCCGTTTTGGGGACAAATGTTAGTTTAAGGATGCATTAGTCCATGAGTTTAAGGACCCCACAGTCCGTATCAATGTGTGGTTGTCGGGACCCGTCACCTCTCTGAAGACGTTGAAGGATTACAACGACAAATATCAGAGGAGTTCAGAGATGTACCCTTGAACCAAAGTTGGTTGAGAGATCTATAGTCCAATTTGGGACTAAAGTCTGTTTGAAGGTTTAAGGATACGCTAGCCATATTTGAGGCTAAGATCAACTTAAACGTTTGTTAAGCATACGTTAGTCCAGTTTGAGACTAAGATCAGCTTAACATGATCGTTTAGATCCGACAAAAGAGCATTTGAGCTCTATTGTTCCAGTTTAGGGACATAGTGGTCCATCTCCAGTTTAGGGACATGGTGGTCCAATGCCAGTTTAGGGACATGGTGGTCCAATGCCAGTTTAGGGACATGGTGGTCCAATACCAGTTTAAGGACATAGTGGTCCAATACCAGTTTAAGGACATAGTGGTCCATTGGTAGTTTAAGGACATTACGGTCCATTGGTAGTTTAAGGACGCATAAGTCCATGGGTTTAAGGACCCCATAGTCCATATGGGTGTGTTTAAGGACGCATTAGTCCGTTAGTTTAAGGACGCATAAGTCCGCGGGTTTAAGGACCCCACAGTCCGTATCTTGGTTTAAGGACGCATAAGTCCATGAGTTTAAGGACCCCACAGTCCGTGTTGATGTGTGGTTGTCGGGACCCGTCACCTCTCTGAAGACGTTGAAGGATTACAACGACAAATATCAGAGGAGTTCAGAGATGTACCCTTGAACCAATGAGTTGGTTGAAAGAGCAGATGTGCTCAGTTCAAGATGATTTGAGGACTTATGGCCAGTTTGGGCTAAGTCCAATTATGTTTGAAATATTGGCCCTTTGTTGGCTCATTGAAGAAGAGGCTTTGCCTCTAGAAACTTAGCCAATTGGGCTAAAGCTAATGTTAAACACTAAAGACCAACAGTGTTGAACACTGGGATTAAGATTAGCAAGTTAGTGTTTAACACTAAAAGATAATCAGTGTTAAACACTAGCAACGGGGCTTTCAAATTAGTGTTAAACCCTAAAGCAAATCAGTGTTAAACACTGGTGATCAGAGATTTCAAGTTAGTGTTAAACACTAAAGCAAATCAGTGTTAAACACTGGGAACAAAGTCTTCAGATTAATGTTAAACACTAAGGAGAAATGGGTCACGTGAGAGCGCCCTGATTTCCCTTATTTTATTCTGCAGATCAGTGTTTAACTCTTTTAATTCTGACGGCCATCACGTGTGAGCACGTGATGGAGGCCCTCGCCCTGGTCTGTTAGAATGCTCATTAGGGGTCACGTGGTGACACGTGAGGGCGCCCTAAGGGGGGACCAGATCCCTTTTATTTTGTTCTGCAATTAAGTGTTAAACACTTTTCATTTCCTGGCCATCATGTGTGGACACGTGATAGGCATTCATCCATTGGATATTAAAGGGATTTGTTAGGGGTCACGTGGGGACACGTGAGGGCGCCCTAAATGTGGAGCCAGCTCTCCTTTGTTTTATCCTCAAATCTGCGAATAAGTGTTAAACACTTTTGTTTTTATTTTAGAGCATCACGTATTGGCACGTGATGGGGATTTGTGCGCCAATTGTTAAAGCATTTGCTGAGGGGTCACGTGATAACACGTAAGAGCGCCCAAAGCTTTCACTTCCTTTGCTTTTTCTTTCTGCATTTTGGAAATCACGTGGGAACACGTGAGGTGATGCTTCAAAGTTCTTTGCAGGGGATCTTTTCAAGGGTCACGTGGGAGCACATGACCCTAGTTCTTTTCATGAACAGAGATCTTTTAAGAATTGAATTCTTTGTAGGGTTAAACCCTAATTATGATTTTGGAGGAATTAAATTCCTATTGTGAAAGAATTAAATTCTTATTTAGGGTAAAACCCTGATTTCTTTTTAAAGGAATTAAATTCCCAGATCTGTAAAAGAATTAAATTCTTGATTAGGGTTAAACCCTAGTTTTGTTTTAGGAGGAATTAAATTCCTGAAAGTTTGGGAGAATTAAATTCTCAAAACTTAATTCCTCCTCTGTGTTTTAGATCGGCATGGCAGGATCTCAACCCAATGAGAATTAAATTCTCAATTCATGGGGAGATGTGCACTTTGCAGATCCTCATCCAGAGAAAGAACTAAGTTCTTTTCTTTAAATAAGAGTTAAACTCTTTTGAGAATTAAATTCTCTTTTGAAGCCTCTCTTTTCTTACCTAGGGTTTTTCTTTTGCAGAGAATTAAATTCTCCTCTCTTTGCTTTTTTTTTATCTTGAGAATTAAATTCTCCTCCCTCTGTTTTTCTCTCAAAAAAGTAGATCCCTCCTTTCTCTTCTTTTCTTGGCTCCTATTCATAGGAGAAGGAAGAGAATCAATTTGTTTAGCAAATCTCTCATTAAGAGATTTGATTTGTATGTTGAAAGATTTGATTTGCATTCATCATTAATCTAGGCCTTTAGATTGTTAAGTGAATTTTATTCACCATTGGATTTTAAATCCAAAGATATCCATTTGTTATCTCGGTCAGATTTAGGGGGGAAATCTTTCCATAAATTGGTGATATTTAATCACCCTTGGATCTTTAATCCAACGGTCCCCATAATCCTTTTCCATTTGGAAAGATTTAGAGACTTTTAGAATTATAATTCTATTTCGAAAGATTTAAATGATCTTTTTTCAGAATTTAATTCTGTTGAACAGCAAGGCTTTTACAGCCAGTCACGTGTTGCCACGTGACCCCCAATTGAGTCCTTTTCTCAGTGTTTACTTACGCTTCAGTTGTAACCATCACGTGTCAACACGTGATCATTGGTCACGTGTGAGCACGTGACACCTCATTGAGGTATTTCCTTCAGCTGTTTGTTTACGCTTCAGTTTTAACCATCACGTGTCAACACGTGACCATTGGTCACGTGTCAACACGTGACCATTGGTCACGTGTGAGCATGTGATTCCTGATTTTTAATCAGGGAACAGATTTTAGAATTTAACTCTATTCATTATTTTAGAGGCCTTAAAAGCCCATCACGTGTCTGCACGTGACCCATGGTCACGTGTGAGCACGTGATGCCCCATTGGGGTCTTTTCTGAGTTTTTATTATATTTTTTAACTCCTCCAGCGGGTTCTTAAAAGTCCATCACGTGTGGACACGTAATTCCTCATAACTTTTGATCCCGGATGAATTACGAGGCCCATAATATATCAAATCGAAGGGTTTTTCGAGCCGCTTTCGATACCATCAGAATTTATCTGTTTCTCATTCGGGAGTTTGTCAAAAAACAGCCCGGAAGATACTGATTCGCATTTCCTTAAGCGTATCGCTGCCATTTGATACCTTGGACTCTTCTGCACAGAAATTTTCGGCGGGAACAAGGTGGTGAACCCAAACGCCCTAAGTCAGGGGGCATTGTAGTTCATACCGTCTATGTGGCGTCTGGTAAAGAGGACAGTCGCATATCTACGGGTCATCGACCGCTTACGCGATCAGTGACCAAGGCGCAGGAGCAGCAACAGAAGCTCCAAGAGATGATGAACGCTATGGCCGCACTTACTGGGCCAAAAGAAAACCCTGAAACGTCCTCGGATGAACGCCAAGAGGAAGAAACTGACGCCGAATTCCTTCGTCGAATAGTAAAGAAGAAGGACAAAGAGGCTGCTGAACAAGCAGCCAACATACAGCGTATGGGCCTCCTCTTCCAAGACATGGTAGGGATGATGATACAACAAGATCCTCCGGCCGAAGAGCCTCCGATCGTCCTTGGAGACGATAGGGGAGAGACATCAAATCCTCCGCCAGCTCTGTCGACGGCTAAGGAGGATACAATCTCCAAAGCTGATTTGGACGAGTACATAGCCCAACAAATACGGGTTCATCATGCGACCGAAGCAGCCGGCCAGGTCGTGAAAACAGGGCGGCCATATCCAAGTTGGTATGATCAAATCAAGTACCCGCCAGGTTACACAATTCCCAAGTTCCATGTCTACAAGGAGACGGGCAATCCTCACCAGCATGTTGCCCAGTTCAGGGCACTCTGCGGCAACACCGGCGGTGATGACAAGCTTTTGCTTCGCCAGTTTGCTGAAAGTTTATCTGATACGGCGTTCGAGTGGTACCCTGAGCTCCCGAACGACTCTATCAAAACCTTCGCGGAGATGGAGCTGTTGTTTACTCAGCGTTTTGCAAGCGCCAGTGAACGCACCCTGATGATGGTGTAGGGTTCCTAGGCACTCTTGTGAAGGTTCAAAAGGCATCAAACATGCCCGGATAAAAATTTAGACGTGCCGAACAACCCAAAGCCGGGATCTTTGCTAGATTATTAGGGTTTAACATGCAAGATGATAACTTTTATCTAAGTGTGAGGGATTACAACCTTTGTAGTCCGCTCCTTCGCTTCACAAGCTCCGAGTAGAAGTCCCTTTGCCGCGATCCACGATCTCCCGGACTCATGAGAGGCTCCACGACTCGAACGATCCATGCTTGCTTGAAGTATTCCAAATCTCCGATGATCTACGTCGAAGTTGCAAAGACTCAAGCTTTCTCACTCTAAAGAGATGAACACACTAATCTCAAGGGCTAGATGAGATGAGGATGAGAGAGTAGTAATTTTGCTTTCTTTTTAAATCATTTTCTCATATTTATTCATCACATAAAGAAAATCAAGTAAGCTTTCTTTAAGAGAGAAGAAGATGATAATGAAAAAAAAAATGATGATAAGATTAAATCCTTTTGTGATGAATAGAAAATAAAGTATATGATTGATATGTAAACCATGGTGAAGGATGAGTGGCTAGGATTTAGTAGAGAATAAACTAGAGTTAGGGTTTGGTTGGGTTAAAGAATGTGTCATCCATAAATATCTTTACAATGACAAAAGAAAAAGCTTCTAGAAGGTGCATGAAGCATCTAACCCAAATCAAACCCTAACCTCAATTAATCATCCTTAAACATGTTTAACAATTAATCATATCATGTCACAATAATATATATCACATATATATTATATATTTGCAACAAAAGAAAATAATACAATTAACATATATCGCATATATATCAATGTATCATCCAATGAGAAAATGAAATAATAAAGCGAGCCAATATTAGATAATGTAATAATATATCATATATATTATTATACATTAAATCATCGAATCAACACTTGATCGGACGATCCGGCTATATCGAATATTACCGACTAATATATCATTTACCGATTCATCGAATCAACACTTGATCCGATGACCCGGTTCATATCAAAATATCGCGAGAATATAATACGGTATCCCATATCGCATTATTCTCGGTCCTGCACATATCACATATGTGCCTCTACTCCGTTTCGTCTGAGCCAAGAAACCTCTGTGTAGGACTCTAAAGAATCGTCAATACGCCGGTAGCGGGTGATGATCATATCAAACACCCACAAGCTGCAAGCGGTCAGCTAAACGTAACAGCCACCCAGGTATTGAGCGATCAGAAGATCAACAAGCTAGCCTGTGCGTTCTCCTGTGAATCCAATCAGTAACACTCCCGTACAGTCCGGTCTGTTCGTCTGATATGTCGCATATCAAGTCTAGGGGTGGTAAACGTCAGACCCCAGTAACCGATAAGTCGTGTCGATGTATGGCTCATAACGGGTCGAGAAACTACTAGTAACACTTACCAGTAAATCTCTATATCAGCCCTGGCCAGGGACTTCCAGTTATAGCCAATCGAACACAGCACAACATCAACTCCCTATACCGGGAGAGACGAATCCCCTCCTATCATTCATTGCCTCCATGTGATTCGGGACTGTACCCAAAAGCCACCGTTTTGCACGCCCTCTTGGACGTGGTAAGGTGGAAATCAAAGCACAGTGGGAATCACACAAGACTCCATGACGATCTCGGGTCTACAGACTACCCTGTACCAGTGTCACCGGAGAACTGCCATCTGACGTGTGGTATATCACCATCTGGGAGTTCTCGGCGAGTCCGTCCAGTGTACCCAGTCTCCACTGAGCACCTGTACACCATCTCTGATGTCAAACACCGATGGATATGGGATCATCCATCGCCCATCATATGGGTCAAGATGCGTATACGCTAGTCTACTCTGGTGTATCGATGCCCTGTCTCGATATACCCTCGACTAGGAACAGTTATAGGATGTACTCATCGACTACCGTGGCCCCACTAGTATGATCTCATCATAGTCCCAGTAGTCGAGTACAGATCCTAAGGGCTTTATCAACATGTGAGAGTAAAACAGTAAACCAATACAAGTCAATATGTTAAGATAAAGTGAAACCAAATAGCATACTATCATGACGAGCAAGAAAGTCATCTCTATATATAACCAAGCATCCATTATAATATACATCATATGTACAACAATGGCCTCTAGGGCATATACATAACTAACAATCTCCCACTTGCACTAAGGCCAGCTGCTGTAGTATCTCATACCTAGCATCCCGAATAATCTCTCAAACTGTATCTGGAGAATAGCCTTCGTGAATGGATCCGCAGTGTTGTCCTTCGTATCTACTCTCCTGACCTCGATCTCCCGGCGATCAACTATCTCCCTGATCAGATGATACCGCCTCAGAATATGTCTGGACTTTTGATGGGACCTGGGTTCCTTGGCTAACGCCACAGCTCCATTGTTATCGCAATACAGAGGTATTGGATGCTCAATGGATGGAACCACACCAAGTTCACTAATGAACTTCTTTATCCAGACAGCCTCCTTGGCAGCATCGTTGGCAGCGATGTATTCAGCCTCCATCGTCGAGTCTGCAACGGTATCCTGTTTGGAACTCTTCCAACATACCGCCCCTCCATTGAGGGTAAAGACAAATCCCGAGTGCGACTTAGAGTCGTCCTCATCACTTTGGAAGCTGGAATCGGTAAAGGACTCCACCTGGAGTTCTCCGTTACCATACACCAAGAACATCTCCTTAGTCCTTCGTAAGTACTTGAGAATGTTCTTCACAGCTGTCCGGTGACTCTCTCCAGGATCTGCTTGATACCGACTCACTACACTTAGTGAGTATGCTACATCGGGTCTGGTACATGTAGGGTTCCTAGGCACTCTAGTGAGGTCTCACAAGGCATCGAACATGCCAATTTCAAAAATTATGGGTGCCGAGAAACCCGACTACGGATCATTGGCTAGATTTCTAGGCGATAAATGAACTAGTTTACGATTAAACTAAAAGAATACGGAAATACAACCTTTGTAGATCCGGTGCTCCACCTCCATAGCTCCGCAACGAAGACCCCTCGCTGTCCAAATTAATTCCCGGGCTCTGGCGTCGGCTTCGTTGGAGAAATGGCGAGCTAGGTCGTCGATGTCCATGCCGAAGATGATCTACGTCGAGGCATCGCTAAATCAAGCTCCGACTTCACCAAGTCAAGAAACTTGTGAAGAAAACACACTCTACTACTTGGCAAGAGGTAGAGGATGAAGAAATAGGAAGTGGGTAGACTTTAGAATTGGATTTCTCACTCATTTCCATCAATCACCATTGATGGAGCTTGCTTTCTTCAAGTGAAGAAAGGAAGAAGAAGAAGAATTATGTTATGATATCTTAATTAAAAAAGAAAAGAATAATCAATCCTTATCATAACATGACCATAGTTAAGTATAGAGAACTAATCATGGTTTAATGCAATGGTTAGGGTTAAGCTAAAGACAAAATGGTCATCAAGTCAAAGCATTCATGAAGCTTCATGAATGAACAAAAGAAATGCCACCATTTTATCATTTCATATCCTTTTTCCAATAAGAAAAAGATTAATAAATAAATGAATAAAATGAATAAGCAAATAGTAAACCCTAACCATTCCATTAACCAAGGTTTAATTCTATACACTTAATTAAAAAGGCATGTATCATCAAACATGATACAAGCATGTGCACAAAATCATATCGCATATGCAATGCGCACACCCGAGCGAGAAAATCCATTTAAAGTGAACCGATACTAGTTAATGCAAAGTAATATATCAAATATATAATTATGCATTAAATCATTAAATCAACACTTGATTTAACGATCCGGTCATATCGCATATAACCGACTAGTATCATTAGTAACAACTTATCGAATCAACAGTTGATCCGATAACCCGGCTATATCGCATATAACCGATCAATATCACATCGCGAGAATCGAATACAGTATCACATACTGGTATTATTCTCGGTCCCGCACATATCTCATATGCGCTCCTATTTCGTTTTGCTTGAGCCAGGAAACCTCTGTGTAGGACTCTAAAGACTCGTCAATACGCCGGCAGCAGATGATGATCATATCAAACATCCACAAGCCGCAAGCGGTCTGCTAAACGTAACGGCCACCCGGGTATTGAGCGATCAGAAGATCGACGAGCAAGCCCGCTCACACTCCTGTGAATCCAACCAGTAACACTACCGTACAGTCCGGTCTGATCGTCTGATATGTCGCATATCTCGCCTAGGGGTGGTAAACGTCAGACCCCAATAGCTCGATAAGTCGTGTCGATATGAGGTCTATAACAATTCAAGAAGCTACTGGTAACACTTACCAGTATATCTCAGCAACCCTGGCCATGGATTTCTTGTTATAGCCAATCGAACACAGCGCAACATCAACTCCCTATACCGGGAGAGACGAATCCCCTCCTATCGCTCATTGCCTCCATGTGACTCGGGACTGTACCCAAAAACCACCGTTTTGCACGTCCTCTTGGACGTGGTAAGATGGAAATCAAAGCACAGTGGGAACCACACAAGACTCTATGGCGATCTCGGGTCAACAGACTACTCTGTACCAGTGTCACCTGAGAACTGCCATCTGACGTGAGGTATAATACCACCTGGGAGTTCTCGGCGAGTCCGTCCAGTGTACCCAGTCTCTACTGAGCACCCGTATATCTCCTCTGATGTCAAACACCAATGGATATAGGATCATCCATCGCCCATCTGTATGGGTCGAGAAGGTACACGCTAGTCTACTCTGGTATATCGATGCCCCGTCTCGATATACCCACGACTAGGGACTTTGAAGGATATACTTATGGACTACCATGTCCCCACTAGTATGATCTGCATCATAGTCCAGGTAGTCAAGTACACATCCTAAGGGCTTTACCAACATGTAATAGAGAGACAATCAATGTACACGTTAAGGTAAATAGTAACCAGATAGCATACTATCATGTCGAGCAAGAAAGTCCTCCCTATATATGTCCCAGCATCCACTACAATATACATCCTATGTATAGTAATGGCCTCTAGGGCATACATATAACTAACAATCTCCCACTTGCACTACGGCCATCTTTAGCAGTGGTTGTAGTATCTCATACTCAACCATCCCTTAAAAGTCTCTCTCTGGGAACAGGCCTTCGTGAGTGGATCCGCCGTGTTGTCCTCTGAGTCTACTCTCCTAACCTCGATCCCTTAGAGATCATCCATCTCCATGATCAAGTGATACTGCCTTAGAATATGTCTGGATCACTGATGGGACGGGGGTTCCTGGCATGAGCCACAACTCCATTGTCACACAATGGTAGGAACTAAGTTCATCTCATGAACTATTATACATCCAAACAGCCTCTTTGGTAGCATCTTAAGTAGCGATGTATCCTCCCTTTATCGTCTAGTATGTCACGGTATCTAGCTTGGAACTCTTCCAACATACCGTCCCTTTACTGAGGGTAAAGACAATGCCTGCGACTGACATTCAGTCGTCTTTATCACCCTGGAACACTTCCAGTGATTCTCCCCAGGATCGATTGATACCATCTCACTACAACTAGTGAGAATCCTAACATCCATTTAGATCTATCTCATAGATCCAAAATCCAGGATTTAGTTGGTATCACTTTGATCCTATGTGGAGAATCATTGTGATAAGCGGAGATTGATCGAGCGTAGCATAGGAAACTCTTTCCCTATCAAGAGTATGTCATCCACGTACTATACGAGGATCACCACCATGCTCCCTACTACCTTTTTGTTTATACAAGGTTCATCTACCATTTTGATGATGTCAAACTCTTTGACTAATCCATCAAAACAGATGTTCCAACTCCGCGATACCTGCTTTATCAGATAAAGCATCTTGCTCACGTTTCCGCTGCTCCCACTGTCTACGAGGCCCTCTGGCTGTGTACTTATAGACACACTCTTCTAAAACATCATTTAGAAAAGGAGTCATGGCATCCAACCGCCAGATATCGTAGTCATGGTATGTAGCCGTGACAAGTAGGATCAGGATGGACTTAAGCATAGGTACTGGAAAAGGTTTCATCATTATCCACGCCTGGTTGATGACGAAAACCTTTAACAGTCTAGCTTTGAAAGTCTCAACCTTTCCATGTACACCAAGTAATCTTCTCAAGATATACTTACTCCTGATGGGGATTTAACCCTTCAGATATAGCAATCAAAGTCCATACTTTGTTGGTGTACATGGATTCCATCTCAGATCACTAAGCATCCAGCCATTCTTATAGAGTCTTACTCCTGATGGCCAGCTCGAAGCTAGTTGGGTCATCATCTCATGATGCAATCCTCGCTCCCACTGTCATAGAGAAACCGAAGTATCTCTCAGGTGGGTGAGGAACCCTACTAGATCGGCGGAGAGGCCGAGGTTCGTTGGAATCTACTGAATCCATTGGTTCTACCAAATTATCTATTGTATTTTGTATAGCTGGAACCTTTCCAGTTCTACATTACAGACCTTGCCTCGAGCTTGTCCGGATTTTGCTTTTAGACATTAGCCGGACAACCCCAAATCTTAACTAGCTTAAGACATGGGCTCTTCCCTTTCCATATCACATATGAAATGGTAGACAACTGATTTGATTGGAACCCTATTCAATAGGTATGCAACTTCTCAAGTGCATAACACCCAAAAGGAAAAAGGTAACTCAGTAGTACTTATCATAGAGCACACCATATCAAATAGGGTGTATCTGCTCTGCCCCGATATACCATCGTGCTATGGTGTATATGGAGGAGTAATTCTGAGAGAGAATCCCATTCTCCTTTAGAATAGTCCAGGAATTTCCGTGCCCAAGTATTCTCCTCCTTGATCACATCAAAGGACATAATACTTATACACGTATTTTGGTTCTCTACTTCTAAATCATATTCTGTGAATATCTCAAAAGGTTCGGACTTATGTTTCAACAGGAACATATGACTGAATCTTGAGAGATTATCAGAGAATATAATGAAGTATAAAGAACCAGTCTTGGCATGTGTAGACAGGGGACCTACATACATCAACATGTATCATCCCAAGAGTTCACTAACTCTTTCTCTGTTTCTAATAAACAGAGCTGTGGTCATCTTATCTTTGTGACATGACTGGCAAGTTTCACAAGATGTAAATTCAAACTGATTTAAATATGCATCTACATGTAACTTCAGCTAGCCGGGTCGCATTGATATGACCTAGTCTACAATGCCTCAAGAAGGATTCGTTCATTTCTGAACTCTTCCTCTTGTGTGTGTTCTGTATACTAAGAACTGTAGTTTGATTTAGAACATCAATGCTTTTAGATAACGTGCCTGAACCGATCAACTTTTGATATAGGAAATGTTCAAAACATTATCCAACAATACAAAATTTTATCATTTCTTTACTAATAAAGAGACTGATATGATTTTGTATATCAGGTTCGGTATCTAATAACATTCGTTTAGAATCAATGTATTACAATACAGGGTGACAGTGACCAACGGACTTGGCTGCAACACTTGCCCCGTTTTCTGTCTCATGAAACTTATCACCCGTTCTCAGTTTTTCTACCCTTTTGTAGCCCTATGTAACAGATTACATATCTGGGATCCTTATCCGGTATCATATACCCAGGATGCGGAGGATACTGAGAAACAGTTCTGTATAATGAACACACCCGAAGATGATGCATCAGCATGCACTCTCTTCGTTTGGGCGGCACGGGAAATCTGGTATTCCCCAATTTCCTGCTCTGTCTTATAACAATTATAAGTTGGAGCGGGACCAACGTTCCCCAGCTCAGTATAACAAGCGGGTTCGGTCAATAATCCGTATTATTATCTTGATTAAGGCGTGATATGGTCGCTACCAGGAGAGAGAGAGAAGAAAACACTCGGCGTGCGCTCTTTCAAGAATAGATTGGTTTTTATTTTATCTAATCAGGATGGCTCCCACTGCTTTTTATCAAATCTTCCTTCAAACCCTAAAAGGAAAGACTAGCCGGGATTAATTACACACTACAAGTTCGCCAATCTTTCAGCCAGGCCAGTGTCGGTACTTTGAGGGAGGTCCCCCGTGCTTTCGCACGAACCTAATTAATGTAAACCTCGTTTTCCCAGAGGCGTAACCCCGTTGACACCTTTCTAGACACCTACTTGATCGGCTAATTGTAATGTATAAAACTCTCCCAGGAGTAACTCTTACTCGCAGCGGGTATCGGGATCCAACTATCTCATAGAAGGTATGCAATCTCATTGCAAATTTCAACACTTGAAATTCCCGATAACATTTTGCCCCTAGCATCCTATGACCTTGACGGAGGCCAACAAACCATAGGCTACTAGTCAAGTTCAACCCGTCATTTCTTGATCAAATCAAACCCACCCGCACGACCCTTGACGGAGGCCAACAAGGTTGCACGACTACCCTAACTCAATCTGCATCATATGCATAAGCAGATAAATACTGGTTAGCTACCGCACACTGCGCCTTGACGGAGGCCAACAAACGCAGCACGAATACTAAACAGCACTTATCTGAAATGACGGAGGGCTACGACAGGTTTTTATGAAAACCTATTGCGTAATGAACTTGATATCGTTGTAGGATCGAATGAATTTTAAAATGGAGTGTTTTTGAGGCTTTTCTAGTTTTGCTAAAGGAGTCACTCCCGGTGAAGGGATCGTCGGTCCTTTCCTCGTCGAATGAGGTGCGGGATATATCATATATATCACTGTGCAAAGCAGAACTCTTAAAAGCTATCAAAAGACAAACCGAGGGGTGTAGCATCTGCCAGTTATTGCTAAAGGAGTCACTCCCGGTGAAGGGATCTCGGTCCTTTCCTTATCGAATAAGGTGCAGGATATATCATATATACCGCTGTGCAAAGCAAGAACTGTAGGTACCTGTTTTATTTTGAAATTCGATTGTACAACATCTTTAGGTTTCTTATACTTTCATTAATCACATTAATGAAGTCCCATCATTTAAGTATCTAAACATCACAGATAAATACGACGTACACTTATGCCATCCGCATTCGCCTCGATGTCCCCTCGTGCACCGTTAGGTTAGGTAACTAACGGCAGAGCAGGGCAGGGCTAGCACGGGTGTAAAACATAAGTAACGTCTATATAATATATCATATATACTATATACTGTATCTATCACAGAACATCACATGATCACATCATAGATATCGCAGCAGAAGAAACATATGAAATATTGGATATACTAGGACGTCCGTGTTTTCAATACGAGCCAGTATAAAACACGGATTCCACGGTCGTGATGAATAGCCAAACCCACACCCCTAGACCCCTACGAGAGCGGCAAGCAACCCTACCAATTCTAGAGTTAGGAGACCCGGCCTCGACTCCTCGAGTTGGTCTCCCACTGGACTCCAGAACCCGGTTACTTGTGCCCTCCTCCTTGGGTCTATCCTAGTGCGGAAAAGTAAATAATATACAAAGGGTGACATCTTCCGCTACCTGGAAGTGCCCCAATAAAAGAATATTACATACAAGTTTTTTACATGAATGAAAATGAAAAACACTCATCTCACATAAAAAAACCCCGGCTATTCAAACACGACGATCCAATATAACATATCCAGCAACACATAACATCACATGTCATCAACGTAAGTAAACATGCGTATCCCAATTGTCGTTGACATATAGCAACGAAACCGGTGATATCACATATTACACTTACGGTCACAGAAAAGAAAGTGTAAAACTACAACAGTTGGAATCCGCAACCACCTCAGACATCGCATGCCTGACCAAATGAATTACTTAGACATCACATGCCTAACAATTATAAACCCCGCATTTTAGTCTCATTATCGAAAACACTTTTCAATATCAAGTCGGGCAATTCAACAAGATTCCCGACATTTTGATCGAATGCTCGTCGCAAACTTTAGTAGGCGGCCGCACCCCTGATACCGTCGACGAAGTGCACCAAGGCGGAACACCGCCACCGCGAGCACCCGAACGGATGCTTTCGGCGACGGGGTTCTCCTACAGTCACTTGGTCGGGGCTATGGAGTGAGGCTGTCTATTAAGTTTACCCGGCGAGTATCCGCGTACGCTACGTGATTGCGACGGACTTTTGATCACATCAAAATTCCGTGGCAACCGATCAAGTGAGACTAAACTGCTATGTTTATAACATTCATTCAGTTATCACATAACTATTATGAATTCCAATTGTCGTATCACATTCCGGATAAACAGAAAATGTTAAACTTTCCGATTGAACATTCGAACACCCAAGCTTTCCCGATACAGATCAGCACATGAAACAAGTCTAAAAACATTCAGTTCGTGCCTCAGTACCAACGGTCCAGCCGTAGAAGGGTCAAGCCAACGCCTCACATGTGGCACGCCGTACTGCCCCAAACCCGAAGGTTCAAAGAGCAGTTCAAGACGGTCACATAATCGAGTTAAGGTTTGTTGTCTTCTAGAGGGTCCATCGAGTTACTTGCACTACTTAGAACGTCGTTAAACTACGGAAAAATCCAACACTTGGAAATTTCCCGACAGGGGAAAAATTGGGTATTTATATCCGGTCGAACTTTTTTAACATATTCTAAAATTTACCCGGAAAGCCACACAGACAAAATTTGATAATCCGATCGAACATACGAATCCCCAAAACAACCTCAGAAAATTCAACTCTTGAATAAATATTAAAAATTCCCAGAAAATCCAACTTCAGAAAATAGGAATTACTGTGCAAACAAGGGAAGCTGACGTCATCAATGGGCCGCGGAACCGCCGCAGAAGCTAGGCTTCTGCCGCGGTTCCGCCGCAGTTATGACTGTTCATGAGAAACTTTTTGCGCCGTAATTCTTAGATTTCCCTGCTGAATTTTCTGCATATTTTTAATGTTGAAAAATCCCAGATTTTAGAAAAAGGACAGAGAGCATTTTTGAGTTGGGTTTCGGGTTCGTTCGTGTTTCAAATTCCGTCTAGACTTCGCCTAAGGCTCTAGCTAGGCTCTGATACCACTGTAGGGTTCCTAGGCACTCTAGTGAGGTCTCACAAGGCATCGAACATGCCAATTTCAAAAATTATGGGTGCCGAGAAACCCGACTACGGATCATTGGCTAGATTTCTAGGCGATAAATGAACTAGTTTACGATTAAACTAAAAGAATACGGAAATACAACCTTTGTAGATCCGGTGCTCCACCTCCATAGCTCCGCAACGAAGACCCCTCGCTGTCCAAATTAATTCCCGGGCTCTGGCGTCGGCTTCGTCGGAGAAATGGCGAGCTAGGTCGTCGATGTCCATGCCGAAGATGATCTACGTCGAGGCATCGCTAAATCAAGCTCCGACTTCACCAAGTCAAGAAACTTGTGAAGAAAACACACTCTACTACTTGGCAAGAGGTAGAGGATGAAGAAATAGGAAGTGGGTAGACTTTAGAATTGGATTTCTCACTCATTTCCATCAATCACCATTGATGGAGCTTGCTTTCTTCAAGTGAAGAAAGGAAGAAGAAGAAGAATTATGTTATGATATCTTAATTAAAAAAGAAAAGAATAATCAATCCTTATCATAACATGACCATAGTTAAGTATAGAGAACTAATCATGGTTTAATGCAATGGTTAGGGTTAAGCTAAAGACAAAATGGTCATCAAGTCAAAGCATTCATGAAGCTTCATGAATGAACAAAAGAAATGCCACCATTTTATCATTTCATATCCTTTTTCCAATAAGAAAAAGATTAATAAATAAATGAATAAAATGAATAAGCAAATAGTAAACCCTAACCATTCCATTAACCAAGGTTTAATTCTATACACTTAATTAAAAAGGCATGTATCATCAAACATGATACAAGCATGTGCACAAAATCATATCGCATATGCAATGCGCACACCCGAGCGAGAAAATCCATTTAAAGTGAACCGATACTAGTTAATGCAAAGTAATATATCAAATATATAATTATGCATTAAATCATTAAATCAACACTTGATTTAACGATCCGGTCATATCGCATATAACCGACTAGTATCATTAGTAACAACTTATCGAATCAACAGTTGATCCGATAACCCGGCTATATCGCATATAACCGATCAATATCACATCGCGAGAATCGAATACAGTATCACATACTGGTATTATTCTCGGTCCCGCACATATCTCATATGCGCTCCTATTTCGTTTTGCTTGAGCCAGGAAACCTCTGTGTAGGACTCTAAAGACTCGTCAATACGCCGGCAGCAGATGATGATCATATCAAACATCCACAAGCCGCAAGCGGTCTGCTAAACGTAACGGCCACCCGGGTATTGAGCGATCAGAAGATCGACGAGCAAGCCCGCTCACACTCCTGTGAATCCAACCAGTAACACTACCGTACAGTCCGGTCTGATCGTCTGATATGTCGCATATCTCGCCTAGGGGTGGTAAACGTCAGACCCCAATAGCTCGATAAGTCGTGTCGATATGAGGTCTATAACAATTCAAGAAGCTACTGGTAACACTTACCAGTATATCTCAGCAACCCTGGCCATGGATTTCTTGTTATAGCCAATCGAACACAGCGCAACATCAACTCCCTATACCGGGAGAGACGAATCCCCTCCTATCGCTCATTGCCTCCATGTGACTCGGGACTGTACCCAAAAACCACCGTTTTGCACGTCCTCTTGGACGTGGTAAGATGGAAATCAAAGCACAGTGGGAACCACACAAGACTCTATGGCGATCTCGGGTCAACAGACTACTCTGTACCAGTGTCACCTGAGAACTGCCATCTGACGTGAGGTATAATACCACCTGGGAGTTCTCGGCGAGTCCGTCCAGTGTACCCAGTCTCTACTGAGCACCCGTATATCTCCTCTGATGTCAAACACCAATGGATATAGGATCATCCATCGCCCATCTGTATGGGTCGAGAAGGTACACGCTAGTCTACTCTGGTATATCGATGCCCCGTCTCGATATACCCACGACTAGGGACTTTGAAGGATATACTTATGGACTACCATGTCCCCACTAGTATGATCTGCATCATAGTCCAGGTAGTCAAGTACACATCCTAAGGGCTTTACCAACATGTAATAGAGAGACAATCAATGTACACGTTAAGGTAAATAGTAACCAGATAGCATACTATCATGTCGAGCAAGAAAGTCCTCCCTATATATGTCCCAGCATCCACTACAATATACATCCTATGTATAGTAATGGCCTCTAGGGCATACATATAACTAACAATCTCCCACTTGCACTACGGCCATCTTTAGCAGTGGTTGTAGTATCTCATACTCAACCATCCCTTAAAAGTCTCTCTCTGGGAACAGGCCTTCGTGAGTGGATCCGCCGTGTTGTCCTCTGAGTCTACTCTCCTAACCTCGATCCCTTAGAGATCATCCATCTCCATGATCAAGTGATACTGCCTTAGAATATGTCTGGATCACTGATGGGACGGGGGTTCCTGGCATGAGCCACAACTCCATTGTCACACAATGGTAGGAACTAAGTTCATCTCATGAACTATTATACATCCAAACAGCCTCTTTGGTAGCATCTTAAGTAGCGATGTATCCTCCCTTTATCGTCTAGTATGTCACGGTATCTAGCTTGGAACTCTTCCAACATACCGTCCCTTTACTGAGGGTAAAGACAATGCCTGCGACTGACATTCAGTCGTCTTTATCACCCTGGAACACTTCCAGTGATTCTCCCCAGGATCGATTGATACCATCTCACTACAACTAGTGAGAATCCTAACATCCATTTAGATCTATCTCATAGATCCAAAATCCAGGATTTAGTTGGTATCACTTTGATCCTATGTGGAGAATCATTGTGATAAGCGGAGATTGATCGAGCGTAGCATAGGAAACTCTTTCCCTATCAAGAGTATGTCATCCACGTACTATACGAGGATCACCACCATGCTCCCTACTACCTTTTTGTTTATACAAGGTTCATCTACCATTTTGATGATGTCAAACTCTTTGACTAATCCATCAAAACAGATGTTCCAACTCCGCGATACCTGCTTTATCAGATAAAGCATCTTGCTCACGTTTCCGCTGCTCCCACTGTCTACGAGGCCCTCTGGCTGTGTACTTATAGACACACTCTTCTAAAACATCATTTAGAAAAGGAGTCATGGCATCCAACCGCCAGATATCGTAGTCATGGTATGTAGCCGTGACAAGTAGGATCAGGATGGACTTAAGCATAGGTACTGGAAAAGGTTTCATCATTATCCACGCCTGGTTGATGACGAAAACCTTTAACAGTCTAGCTTTGAAAGTCTCAACCTTTCCATGTACACCAAGTAATCTTCTCAAGATATACTTACTCCTGATGGGGATTTAACCCTTCAGATATAGCAACCAAAGTCCATACTTTGTTGGTGTACATGGATTCCATCTCAGATCACTAAGCATCCAGCCATTCTTATAGAGTCTTACTCCTGATGGCCAGCTCGAAGCTAGTTGGGTCATCATCTCATGATGCAATCCTCGCTCCCACTGTCATAGAGAAACCGAAGTATCTCTCAGGTGGGTGAGGAACCCTACTAGATCGGCGGAGAGGCCGAGGTTCGTTGGAATCTACTGAATCCATTGGTTCTACCAAATTATCTATTGTATTTTGTATAGCTGGAACCTTTCCAGTTCTACATTACAGACCTTGCCTCGAGCTTGTCCGGATTTTGCTTTTAGACATTAGCCGGACAACCCCAAATCTTAACTAGCTTAAGACATGGGCTCTTCCCTTTCCATATCACATATGAAATGGTAGACAACTGATTTGATTGGAACCCTATTCAATAGGTATGCAACTTCTCAAGTGCATAACACCCAAAAGGAAAAAGGTAACTCAGTAGTACTTATCATAGAGCACACCATATCAAATAGGGTGTATCTGCTCTGCCCCGATATACCATCGTGCTATGGTGTATATGGAGGAGTAATTCTGAGAGAGAATCCCATTCTCCTTTAGAATAGTCCAGGAATTTCCGTGCCCAAGTATTCTCCTCCTTGATCACATCAAAGGACATAATACTTATACACGTATTTTGGTTCTCTACTTCTAAATCATATTCTGTGAATATCTCAAAAGGTTCGGACTTATGTTTCAACAGGAACATATGACTGAATCTTGAGAGATTATCAGAGAATATAATGAAGTATAAAGAACCAGTCTTGGCATGTGTAGACAGGGGACCTACATACATCAACATGTATCATCCCAAGAGTTCACTAACTCTTTCTCTGTTTCTAATAAACAGAGCTGTGGTCATCTTATCTTTGTGACATGACTGGCAAGTTTCACAAGATGTAAATTCAAACTGATTTAAATATGCATCTACATGTAACTTCAGCTAGCCGGGTCGCATTGATATGACCTAGTCTACAATGCCTCAAGAAGGATTCGTTCATTTCTGAACTCTTCCTCTTGTGTGTGTTCTGTATACTAAGAACTGTAGTTTGATTTAGAACATCAATGCTTTTAGATAACGTGCCTGAACCGATCAACTTTTGATATAGGAAATGTTCAAAACATTATCCAACAATACAAAATTTTATCATTTCTTTACTAATAAAGAGACTGATATGATTTTGTATATCAGGTTCGGTATCTAATAACATTCGTTTAGAATCAATGTATTACAATACAGGGTGACAGTGACCAACGGACTTGGCTGCAACACTTGCCCCGTTTTCTGTCTCATGAAACTTATCACCCGTTCTCAGTTTTTCTACCCTTTTGTAGCCCTATGTAACAGATTACATATCTGGGATCCTTATCCGGTATCATATACCCAGGATGCGGAGGATACTGAGAAACAGTTCTGTATAATGAACACACCCGAAGATGATGCATCAGCATGCACTCTCTTCGTTTGGGCGGCACGGGAAATCTGGTATTCCCCAATTTCCTGCTCTGTCTTATAACAATTATAAGTTGGAGCGGGACCAACGTTCCCCAGCTCAGTATAACAAGCGGGTTCGGTCAATAATCCGTATTATTATCTTGATTAAGGCGTGATATGGTCGCTACCAGGAGAGAGAGAGAAGAAAACACTCGGCGTGCGCTCTTTCAAGAATAGATTGGTTTTTATTTTATCTAATCAGGATGGCTCCCACTGCTTTTTATCAAATCTTCCTTCAAACCCTAAAAGGAAAGACTAGCCGGGATTAATTACACACTACAAGTTCGCCAATCTTTCAGCCAGGCCAGTGTCGGTACTTTGAGGGAGGTCCCCCGTGCTTTCGCACGAACCTAATTAATGTAAACCTCGTTTTCCCAGAGGCGTAACCCCGTTGACACCTTTCTAGACACCTACTTGATCGGCTAATTGTAATGTATAAAACTCTCCCAGGAGTAACTCTTACTCGCAGCGGGTATCGGGATCCAACTATCTCATAGAAGGTATGCAATCTCATTGCAAATTTCAACACTTGAAATTCCCGATAACATTTTGCCCCTAGCATCCTATGACCTTGACGGAGGCCAACAAACCATAGGCTACTAGTCAAGTTCAACCCGTCATTTCTTGATCAAATCAAACCCACCCGCACGACCCTTGACGGAGGCCAACAAGGTTGCACGACTACCCTAACTCAATCTGCATCATATGCATAAGCAGATAAATACTGGTTAGCTACCGCACACTGCGCCTTGACGGAGGCCAACAAACGCAGCACGAATACTAAACAGCACTTATCTGAAATGACGGAGGGCTACGACAGGTTTTTATGAAAACCTATTGCGTAATGAACTTGATATCGTTGTAGGATCGAATGAATTTTAAAATGGAGTGTTTTTGAGGCTTTTCTAGTTTTGCTAAAGGAGTCACTCCCGGTGAAGGGATCGTCGGTCCTTTCCTCGTCGAATGAGGTGCGGGATATATCATATATATCACTGTGCAAAGCAGAACTCTTAAAAGCTATCAAAAGACAAACCGAGGGGTGTAGCATCTGCCAGTTATTGCTAAAGGAGTCACTCCCGGTGAAGGGATCTCGGTCCTTTCCTTATCGAATAAGGTGCAGGATATATCATATATACCGCTGTGCAAAGCAAGAACTGTAGGTACCTGTTTTATTTTGAAATTCGATTGTACAACATCTTTAGGTTTCTTATACTTTCATTAATCACATTAATGAAGTCCCATCATTTAAGTATCTAAACATCACAGATAAATACGACGTACACTTATGCCATCCGCATTCGCCTCGATGTCCCCTCGTGCACCGTTAGGTTAGGTAACTAACGGCAGAGCAGGGCAGGGCTAGCACGGGTGTAAAACATAAGTAACGTCTATATAATATATCATATATACTATATACTGTATCTATCACAGAACATCACATGATCACATCATAGATATCGCAGCAGAAGAAACATATGAAATATTGGATATACTAGGACGTCCGTGTTTTCAATACGAGCCAGTATAAAACACGGATTCCACGGTCGTGATGAATAGCCAAACCCACACCCCTAGACCCCTACGAGAGCGGCAAGCAACCCTACCAATTCTAGAGTTAGGAGACCCGGCCTCGACTCCTCGAGTTGGTCTCCCACTGGACTCCAGAACCCGGTTACTTGTGCCCTCCTCCTTGGGTCTATCCTAGTGCGGAAAAGTAAATAATATACAAAGGGTGACATCTTCCGCTACCTGGAAGTGCCCCAATAAAAGAATATTACATACAAGTTTTTTACATGAATGAAAATGAAAAACACTCATCTCACATAAAAAAACCCCGGCTATTCAAACACGACGATCCAATATAACATATCCAGCAACACATAACATCACATGTCATCAACGTAAGTAAACATGCGTATCCCAATTGTCGTTGACATATAGCAACGAAACCGGTGATATCACATATTACACTTACGGTCACAGAAAAGAAAGTGTAAAACTACAACAGTTGGAATCCGCAACCACCTCAGACATCGCATGCCTGACCAAATGAATTACTTAGACATCACATGCCTAACAATTATAAACCCCGCATTTTAGTCTCATTATCGAAAACACTTTTCAATATCAAGTCGGGCAATTCAACAAGATTCCCGACATTTTGATCGAATGCTCGTCGCAAACTTTAGTAGGCGGCCGCACCCCTGATACCGTCGACGAAGTGCACCAAGGCGGAACACCGCCACCGCGAGCACCCGAACGGATGCTTTCGGCGACGGGGTTCTCCTACAGTCACTTGGTCGGGGCTATGGAGTGAGGCTGTCTATTAAGTTTACCCGGCGAGTATCCGCGTACGCTACGTGATTGCGACGGACTTTTGATCACATCAAAATTCCGTGGCAACCGATCAAGTGAGACTAAACTGCTATGTTTATAACATTCATTCAGTTATCACATAACTATTATGAATTCCAATTGTCGTATCACATTCCGGATAAACAGAAAATGTTAAACTTTCCGATTGAACATTCGAACACCCAAGCTTTCCCGATACAGATCAGCACATGAAACAAGTCTAAAAACATTCAGTTCGTGCCTCAGTACCAACGGTCCAGCCGTAGAAGGGTCAAGCCAACGCCTCACATGTGGCACGCCGTACTGCCCCAAACCCGAAGGTTCAAAGAGCAGTTCAAGACGGTCACATAATCGAGTTAAGGTTTGTTGTCTTCTAGAGGGTCCATCGAGTTACTTGCACTACTTAGAACGTCGTTAAACTACGGAAAAATCCAACACTTGGAAATTTCCCGACAGGGGAAAAATTGGGTATTTATATCCGGTCGAACTTTTTTAACATATTCTAAAATTTACCCGGAAAGCCACACAGACAAAATTTGATAATCCGATCGAACATACGAATCCCCAAAACAACCTCAGAAAATTCAACTCTTGAATAAATATTAAAAATTCCCAGAAAATCCAACTTCAGAAAATAGGAATTACTGTGCAAACAAGGGAAGCTGACGTCATCAATGGGCCGCGGAACCGCCGCAGAAGCTAGGCTTCTGCCGCGGTTCCGCCGCAGTTATGACTGTTCATGAGAAACTTTTTGCGCCGTAATTCTTAGATTTCCCTGCTGAATTTTCTGCATATTTTTAATGTTGAAAAATCCCAGATTTTAGAAAAAGGACAGAGAGCATTTTTGAGTTGGGTTTCGGGTTCGTTCGTGTTTCAAATTCCGTCTAGACTTCGCCTAAGGCTCTAGCTAGGCTCTGATACCACTGTAGGGTTCCTAGGCACTCTAGTGAGGTCTCACAAGGCATCGAACATGCCAATTTCAAAAATTATGGGTGCCGAGAAACCCGACTACGGATCATTGGCTAGATTTCTAGGCGATAAATGAACTAGTTTACGATTAAACTAAAAGAATACGGAAATACAACCTTTGTAGATCCGGTGCTCCACCTCCATAGCTCCGCAACGAAGACCCCTCGCTGTCCAAATTAATTCCCGGGCTCTAGCGTCGGCTTCGTCGGAGAAATAGCGAGCTAGGTCGTCGATGTCCATGCCGAAGATGATCTACGTCGAGGCATCGCTAAATCAAGCTCCGACTTCACCAAGTCAAGAAACTTGTGAAGAAAACACACTCTACTACTTGGCAAGAGGTAGAGGATGAAGAAATAGGAAGTGGGTAGACTTTAGAATTGGATTTCTCACTCATTTCCATCAATCACCATTGATGGAGCTTGCTTTCTTCAAGTGAAGAAAGGAAGAAGAAGAAGAATTATGTTATGATATCTTAATTAAAAAAGAAAAGAATAATCAATCCTTATCATAACATGACCATAGTTAAGTGTAGAGAACTAATCATGGTTTAATGCAATGGTTAGGGTTAAGCTAAAAACAAAATGGTCATCAAGTCAAAGAATTCATGAAGCTTCATGAATGAACAAAAGAAATGCCACCATTTTATCATTTCATTTCCTTTTTCCAATAAGAAAAAGATTAATAAATAAATGAATAAAATGAATAAGCAAATAGTAAACCCTAACCATTCCATTAACCAAGGTTTAATTCTATACACTTAATTAAAAAGGCATGTATCATCAAACATGATACAAGCATGTGCACAAAATCATATCGCATATGCAATGCGCACACCCGAGCGAGAAAATCCATTTAAAGTGAACCGATACTAGTTAATGCAAAGTAATATATCAAATATATAATTATGCATTAAATCATTAAATCAACACTTGATTTAACGATCCGGTCATATCGCATATAACCGACTAGTATCATTAGTAACAACTTATCGAATCAACAGTTGATCCGATAACCCGGCTATATCGCATATAACCGATCAATGTCACATCGCGAGAATCGAATACAGTATCACATACTGGTATTATTCTCGGTCCCGCACATATCTCATATGCGCTCCTATTTCGTTTTGCTTGAGCCAGGAAACCTCTGTGTAGGACTCTAAAGACTCGTCAATACGCCGGCAGCAGATGATGATCATATCAAACATCCACAAGCCGCAAGCGGTCTGCTAAACGTAACGGCCACCCGGGTATTGAGCGATCAGAAAATCGACGAGCAAGCCCACTCACACTCCTGTGAATCCAACCAGTAACACTACCGTACAGTCCGGTCTGATCGTCTGATATGTCGCATATCTCGCCTAGGGGTGGTAAACGTCAGACCCCAATAGCTCGATAAGTCGTGTCGATATGAGGTCTATAACAATTCGAGAAGCTACTGGTAACACTTACCAGTATATCTCAGAAACCCTGGCCAGGGATTTCCTGTTATAGCCAATCGAACACAGCGCAACATCAACTCCCTATACCGGGAGAGACGAATCCCCTCCTATCGCTCATTGCCTCCATGTGACTCGGGACTGTACCCAAAAACCACCGTTTTGCACGCCCTCTTGGACGTGGTAAGGTGGAAATCAAAGCACAGTGGGAACCACACAAGACTCTATGGCGATCTCAGGTCAACAGACTACTCTGTACCAGTGTCACCTGAGAACTGCCATCTGACGTGAGGTATAATACCATCTGGGAGTTCTCGGCGAGTCCGTCCAGTGTACCCAGTCTCTACTGAGCACCCGTATATCTCCTCTGATGTCAAACACCAATGGATATAGGATCATCCATCGCCCATCTGTATGGGTCGAGAAGGTACACGCTAGTCTACTCTGGTATATCGATGCCCCGTCTCGATATACCCATGACTAGGGACTTTGAAGGATGTACTTATGGACTACCATGTCCCCACTAGTATGATCCGCATCATAGTCCAGGTAGTCAAGTACACATCCTAAGGGCTTTACCAACATGTAATAGAGAGACAATCAATGTACACGTTAAGGTAAATAGTAACCAGATAGCATACTATCATGTCGAGCAAGAAAGTCCTCCCTATATATGTCCCAGCATCCACTACAATATACATCCTATGTATAGTAATGGCCTCTAGGGCATACATATAACTAACAGTACATAGCATCGCATACATGATAGAGCCTACTGCCGAAGCATAGGTATCCCTTGCATGCGAGCTCTCTCCAAATCAGTCTTGGGAGACATCTCTTTGGAGAGAGTGAGTCCTGAGATCGTGGGTTGGTTCCCACGCTTGGATTCTTCCATACTAAACCTCTTTGGTATGGTGTCAATGTACCTGGATTGGGACAATCCCAATATCCGTTTAGATCTATCTCTATAGATCATGATTCCCAATATGCAGGAGGCATCACCTAGATCTTTCATTGAGAATCTTTGTGATAAGAAGAGCTTGACTGATTGCAGCATAGGAATATCATTTTCTATCAAGAGTATGTCATCTACGTACAATACGAGGAAGACTACCTTACCCTCTGCTACTTTCTTATAGATACAAGGTTCATCTATATTTTTGATGAAGTCAAACTCTTTGACTACAACATCAAAACAAATGTTCCAACTCCGCGATGCTTGCTTTAACCCATAAATGGATTTAAGCAGCTTGCACACCTTTCCGCAGCTCCCACTATCTACGAAGCCCTCTGGCTGAGTCATGTACACGCTCTCTTCTAAATCGCCGTTTAGAAAGGCGGTCTTAACATCCATTTGCCAGATTTCGTAGTCATGGTATGCAGCAATGGCAAGTAAGATCCGGATGGACTTAAGCATAGCCATTGGAGAAAATGTTTCGTCATAATCCACACCTGGTCGTTGACGAAAACCTTTTGCTACAAGTCTAGCTTTGAAAGTCTCAACTTTTCCATCTACACCAAATTTCTTTTTAAAGATCCACTTGCTCCCAATGGGTTTTACCCCTTCAGGAGCATTTTCCAAAGTCCATACTTTGTTGGTGTACATGGATTCCATCCCAGATAGCATTGCATCTAGCCATTTCACAGAGTCACCACTCGTGATGGCCTGCTCGAAACTAGTCGGTTCATCATCATCCATGATGCAATCCTCGCTTCCACCATCAATGAGAAAACCGTAGTATCTCTCAGGTGGACGAGAAACCCTACTAGATCGACGGAGAGGCTGGGGTTCGTCGGGTACTACTGAATCCTCTGGTTCCACTAAATCATCTGTTGTAGTTTGTGTCGCTGGAACCTCTTCCAGTTCTACCTCATTGCCATCAATTTCTTTTGCAAGAAATTCCTTTTCTAAAAAGGTGGCGTGCCGAGAAACAAACACTTTTTGTCCTTCGGTGTGGTAGAAGATATACCCGCGCGAATGTTTGGGATATCCAATAAACTTGCACAGAATAGACCTTGCGCCGAGTTTGTCCGGATTTTGTGTTTTCACATATGCCGGACAACCCCATATCCTAATATAATTAAGATATGGTCTCTTTCCTTTCCATATCTCATATGGAGTGGTTGGCACAGATTTGGTGGGAACCATATTCAATAGGTCTGCAGCTGTCTCCAGTGCATACCCCCAGAAGGAAATAGGTAACTCAGCTGTACTCATTATCGAGCGCACCATATCTAATAGGGTGCGATTCCTCCGCTCCGATACACCGTTGTGCTGTGGTGTATAAGGGGGAGTAAGCTGAGAGAGAATCCCATTCTCTTTTAGATAATCTAGGAACTCACTGCTTAAGTATTCACCTCCTCGATCAGATCGAAGAATCTTAATACTTTTGCCCGTTTGGTTCTCTACTTCGTGCTTATATTCCCTGAATTTCTCAAAAGCTTCAGACTTGTGTTTCATCAGGAACACATATCCGAATCTTGAGAGATCGTCAGTGAATGTAATGAAGTAGGAAGAACCGTTCCTGGCATGCGTAGACATGGGACCGCATACATCACTATGTACCAGTCCTAAGAGTTCGGTAACTCTTTCTCCGTGTCCACTAAACGGAGCTTTGGTCATTTTTCCTTTGAGACATGAATGGAAAGTATCATAAGATGATAATTCGAACGGATTCAAATAACCATCCTTATGTAACTTAGCCAGTCGTGTCGCATTGATATGACCAAGTCTACAATGCCACAAGTAGGATTCGTTCATATCTGAACTTTTCCTCTTGTGTGTGTTTTGTATATTGAGGACTGTATTCTGATTTAGAATGAATATGCCATTATGTAACGAGCCTGATGCAATCAACTTTTGATCTAGGAATATGTTCATAACATTATCCTTTACTACAAAATTATATCCTTCTTTATTTAATAAAGAAACAGATATAATGTTGCACATCATGTTCGGTATATAATAGCACTCATTTAGAATCAGTGTATTACGACTTGGTAATACAAGGTGATATTCGCCAACTGCTTTGGCTACAATACTTGCACCGTTCCCTACTTGAACGGAATGATCACCTTTTCCTAGTTCTCTACCTTTTCGTAGCCCATGTAACAATTTACATATGTGGGATCCTGATCCGGTATCTAATACCCAGGACGTAGGGTGAACTGAGAAACAGTTCTCAATAACTAACACACCCGAAGAAGATGCATCATCATGCATGTTCTTTTGGGTGGTGTGAGAATCCAGACATTCTCCTGTTTCCTGTTCAGTCTTATAACTCTTATAAGAAAAAACGGGTCCAACGTTCCCCTGCTCAGTATAATAAGCGGGTTCAGTCAATACATCAATATTATTATCTTGATTATGGCCTGACATGGTCGCTACCTGGAGAGAGAGAGAAGAAAACACTTTAGCGTATGCTCTTGCAAGATTAGATTGGTTATTATCTTATCTAATCAGGATGTCTCCCACTGTTTTTATCAAATCTACCATAAAACCCTAAAAGGTAAGATTAGCCGGGATTAATTACACCCTACAATTTCGTCAATCTTTCAGCCAGATCAGTGTCGGTACTTTGAGGGAGGTTCCCCGTGCTTTCGCACGGACCTAATTAAAGTAAACCTCGTTTTCCCAGAGGCGTAACCCCGTTAACACTTTTCTAGACACCTACTTGAATGACTAATTGTCCTGTGTAAAACTCTCCCAGGAGTAACTCTTACTCGCAGTGGGTATCGGGATCCAACTATCTCATAGGAGGTATGCAATCTTATTGCAAATTTCAACACTTGAAATTCCCGATAATATTTTTACCCCTAGCATCCTATGACCTTGACGTAGGCCAACAAACCATAGTGCGCTAGTCAAGTTCAACCCGTCATTTCTTGATTGAATTAAACCCACCCGCACGACCCTTGACGCAGGCCAACAAAGTCGCACGACTACCCTAATCCAATCTGCATCATATGCATAAACAGATATATACTAGTTAGCTACCGCACACTACGCCTTGACGCAGGCCAACAAGCGTAGCACGAATACTAAATAATATCTATCTGAAATGACGGAGGGCTACGCAGGTTTTTCAGAAAACCCTGAGCGTAATGAACTTAATATCGTCGTAGAATCATGTGTTTTTGAAAAGGAGTGTTTTTGATGCTTTTCTTAGTTTCGCTAAAGGGGTCACTCCCGGTGAAGGGATCGTCGGCCCTTTCCTCATCGAATAAAGTGCAGGATATATCATATATACCGCTGTGCAAAGCAAAACGCTAAAAGCATTCAAAAGACAAACCGCATTTTGTAGCATCTGCCAGTTTTGCTAAAGGAGTCACTCCCGGTGAAGGGATCTCGGTCCTTTCCTCATCGAATAAGGTGCAGGACATATCATATATATCACTGTGCAAAGCAAAACTGTAGCTACCCTTTTTATAAAGTTTTGATTCTACAACATCTTTAGGTTTCTTTTCTTTTTATTAATCTCATTAATAAAAATCCCATCAGCTTATGCTTCCTAAGCATCACAGAAGAAACGAAAGCAGTAATATTTATATATCAGCATATATATATATATAGTATAAGCATTCGTCTCAGGCAGTAATATGATCTCATCACAGAACATTGCAGCAGAAGAACATATATGAAATATTGGATATACTAGGACGTCCGTGTTTTCAATACGAGCCTATATAAAACACGGATTCCACGGTCGCGACGAATAGCCAAACCCACATCCCAAGACCCCTACGAGAGCGGCAAGTAACTCTGCCAATTCTAGGGTTAGGAGACCCGGTCTCGACTCCTCGAGATGGCCTCCCACTGGACCCTAGAACCCGGTTACTTGTGCTCCCCTCCTTGGGTCTACCTAATGCGGAAAAGTAAATAATATACACTGGTGACAGCAACCGCAACCTGGAATTGCCCCAAATAAAAGAATATTACATTACAAATGAATTTTACATGAATGAAAATAAAAACCCTCATCTCACATAAAACCCCCGGCTATTCAGAACGCGACGATCCAATATAACATATCACAGCAACACATAATATCTCATATCATCAACGTAAGTAAATATGCGCATCCCAATTGTCGTTGACATATAGCGACGAAACCGGCGATATCATATATTACACTTACGGTCACAGAAAAGAAAGTGTAAAACTATAACATTTGGAATCCACAATCACTTTAGACATCGTAAATCCGAAATATCACATACTTCGCATTTCATGCCTAACTCTATGATTTCCACATATTGTATCGCATTCCAGATAAATAGACAGTATTAAACTTTCCGAACAGATAATCAAATACCCAAAATTTCCCAAAGTGCTCAACTCTTGAGCGGAGTTCAAATAATCCCAGAATATGTCACAGTACCGGTGATCCAGCCGTAGAAGGGTCAAGCCAACGCCTCACATGTGGCACGCCGTACTGCCCCAAACCCGAAGGTTCAAAAGGCAGTTCAAGACGGTCACATAATCGAGTTAAGGTTTGTTGTCTTCTAGAGGGTCCACCGCTTAACTTGTACAATTTTTCTGAAAGATTTAAAACCGATAAAAATTCAACACTTGAAAGTTTAACGTGCCGGGAAAAAGTGGGTTAATGATATCCGTTCAACTAGTTTAACAGTTTCTAAATATCCGGAAAGAAATACGAATTTAAATATTCCGATCGAATCTACTATTACAAAACAAACCCCAGAAGTATTAACAGTTAAAACAGATTAAAAATACCCAGAAGCATCAACAAGTACCTACGGTTATTACCATGGAAAACACGTGTCAGCAATCCATCATTCCGCCGCGGAACCGCCGCGTAAGCATGCTTACGCCGCGGTTCCGCCGCCGTTTAGACAAATTGGGGGCACGTGTTTCAGAGTAATCCTTAGAATTCCCTGATGATTTTTTTACGTATTTTTAATTCAGAAAAAACCCTGTTTTTAAAAAATTTCCAGAGAGGGGTCTAGTTTTGTCGTTTCGGGTTCGATCGGAGTTTTAACTTCGTAAACACATCGCCTAATGCTCTAGCTAGGCTCTGATACCACTGTAGGGTTCCTAGGCACTCTTGTGAAGGTTCAAAAGGCATCAAACATGCCCGGATAAAAATTTAGACGTGCCGAACAACCCAAAGCCGGGATCTTTGCTAGATTATTAGGGTTTAACATGCAAGATGATAACTTTTATCTAAGTGTGAGGGATTACAACCTTTGTAGTCCGCTCCTTCGCTTCACAAGCTCCGAGTAGAAGTTCCTTTGCCACGATCCACGATCTCCCGGACTCATGAGAGGCTCCACGACTCGAACGATCCATGCTTGCTTGAAGTATTCCAAATCTCCGATGATCTACGTCGAAGTTGTAAAGACTCAAGCTTTCTCACTCTAAAGAGATGAACACACTAATCTCAAGGGCTAGATGAGATGAGGATGAGAGAGTAGTAATTTTGCTTTCTTTTTAAATCATTTTCTCATATTTATTCATCACATAAAGAAAATCAAGTAAGCTTTCTTTAAGAGAGAAGAAGATGATAATGAAAAAAAATTGATGATAAGATTAAATCCTTTTGTGATGAATAGAAAATAAAGTATATGATTGATATGTAAACCATGGTGAAGGATGAGTGGCTAGGATTTAGTAGAGTATAAACTAGAGTTAGTGTTTGGTTGGGTTAAAGAATGTGTCATCCATAAATATCTTTACAATGACAAAAGAAAAAGCTTCTAGAAGGTGCATGAAGCATCTAACCCAAATCAAACCCTAACCTCAATTAATCATCCTTAAACATGTTTAACAATTAATCATATCATGTCACAATAATATATATCACATATATATTATATATTTGTAACAAAAGAAAATAATACAATTAACATATATCGCATATATATCAATGTATCATCCAATGAGAAAATGAAATAATAAAGCGAGCCAATATTAGATAATGTAATAATATATCATATATATTATTATACATTAAATCATCGAATCAACACTTGATCCGACGATCCGGCTATATCGAAAATTACCGACTAATATATCATTTACCGATTCATCGAATCAACACTTGATCCGATGACCCGGTTCATATCAAAATATCGCGAGAATATAATACGGTATCCCATATCGCATTATTCTCGGTCCTGCACATATCACATATGTGCCTCTACTCCGTTTCGTCTGAGCCAAGAAACCTCTGTGTAGGACTCTAAAGAATCGTCAATACGCCGGTAGCGGGTGATGATCATATCAAACACCCACAAGCTGCAAGCGGTCAGCTAAACGTAACAGCCACCCAGGTATTGAGCGATCAGAAGATCAACAAGCTAGCCTGTGCGTTCTCCTGTGAATCCAATCAGTAACACTCCCGTACAGTCCGGTCTGTTCGTCTGATATGTCGCATATCAAGTCTAGGGGTGGTAAACGTCAGACCCCAGTAACCGATAAGTCGTGTCGATGTATGGCTCATAACGGGTCGAGAAACTACTAGTAACACTTACCAGTAAATCTCTATATCAGCCCTGGCCAGGGACTTCCAGTTATAACCAATCGAACACAGCACAACATCAACTCCCTATACCGGGAGAGACGAATCCCCTCCTATCGTTCATTGCCTCCATGTGATTCGGGACTGTACCCAAAAGCCACCGTTTTGCACGCCCTCTTGGACGTGGTAAGGTGGAAATCAAAGCACAGTGGGAATCACACAAGACTCCATGACGATCTCGGGTCTACAGACTACCCTGTACCAGTGTCACCGGAGAACTGCCATCTGACGTGTGGTATATCACCATCTGGGAGTTCTCGGCGAGTCCGTCCAGTGTACCCAGTCTCCACTGAGCACCCGTACACTATCTCTGATGTCAAACACCGATGGATATGGGATCATCCATCGCCCATCATATGGGTCAAGATGCGTATACGCTAGTCTACTCTGGTGTATCGATGCCCTGTCTCGATATACCCTCGACTAGGAACAGTTATAGGATGTACTCATCGACTACCGTGGCCCCACTAGTATGATCTCATCATAGTCCCAGTAGTCGAGTACAGATCCTAAGGGCTTTATCAACATGTGAGAGTAAAACAGTAAACCAATACAAGTCAACATGTTAAGATAAAGTGAAACCAAATAGCATACTATCATGACGAGCAAGAAAGTCATCTCTATATATAACCAAGCATCCATTATAATATACATCATATGTACAACAATGGCCTCTAGGGCATATACATAACTAACAGACGGCACTGATTAACGCCAAGGTAAAACCAGGCGAGACATGGGTTCAATATGCTATACGGTGGCGGAACTTATGGTCGAAGTGCGAGCAGCGCATTGAAGAAGCTCCCGCAGTGGGTATGTTTGTGGGAACCCTTGATCCGCAAGCAACCATCTCACAATTTATGATGTTTTTCAAGCCGACTACCTTCCAGGCCTTGATTGACAAGCTAGCGCAGATGGATCAGATGGGCCATAAACCCCCTCTTCCAAAGCCGGACTCCCGAAATGACAAAGGGAAGGGAAAAGCGATTGTTGTCGCTAATGCTCAACAACAACCGAGCGACTCGAAGCAGGTTGTTCGTCAAAATAATATGCGTCCGTACATAGCCCTTGAGGAGAGGCTAGGACGTTCTTACTCTTTTCCCCGCGATAAAACGAGAAGGTTATTCGAGTTGGCGTTGCGCAACCGACTCATAAATCTGCCGGATCCAAAACATCTGTTGCAACCAAGTGATGTCAATAAGCCCAACTACTGTCCTTATCATCGAGTACTGGGCCATCCGATCGAAGATTGCTACGTTTTCAAAAATTGGCTTGAAAACCAGTACCGACAAGGCAAATTCGCGTTATCTGACAAATGGAAGGTGAATCCCCCGCAGCCCCACACCTCTAAGGGGACGAATACGCCGGGGCAACATGCTCCGTCGTTGAAGAAGCTCCTTAGGAGGTTGTATTATCAGCCAAGACAAAGAGGATGCTAAACGATCTTCAGACATGTCCAGCGATTAGGTGGAAGAACCCGTTGGAACCGCTGGTCATTGAAGGGGTGCTGAAGCCACGTCCAACTCTAAAGACCGATGGTGGTGGCTCAAGCACTCGCAACCAGCCGTCAAAATCTTCGAAGAAGAAGAAAAAGAAATCAAAGAAGCCCGTGAAGCCTGGCGACAAGCGCACGGACTTGCAAAAACAAATTGACGCGCTGGAGGAATACAACCAAAAGGCACGGACTCCCATTACATTCCAAGAGTTCCTCAATCACGTCTTTCAAGAGGAAGATGAGGGAGAAAGTTCATCTGATGAATCTGAAGAATGCGTGGCGAGCTGTCATGTGATTTCCCATTCGTTCATGAACGATGAGGAGACTTCTTGTACCGAAACGCTGGGGGCAGATCCTGAATCAAAAATTCTGGGGCCATCAGATGAAGTAATTGACGCATTCCTTAATGAAGCTCGGTTGAAAAGTAAAGCTGATCGAGAACGCGAGACGGCCATATTTGAAAGGGCCAAGCGCCAGTGACTTGATGAAAGAGCTGAGATGATCCCGCTGGAGCAAAGTACACCCACTGCAGATAAAAGCCAATTCAAGATGAGGAAAATGTTTGCTAAGGCCATATCAATGGGCATGAAGCTACCATCCTCCGAAGGAAAAATTACTGGTGAAATAGAAATGCACCCCTCCTATTGCTTATATCATCAGAATGTGTCACACCCCACTCAAGAGTGCAAAGCTTTCGATAAATGGTGGCAAGGATATGTTGCTCATCGACAACGCTTTAAGCGGGAGAAGCGCAAAACTCGTCGGGAGCGGAAAAATACGACCGAAGAACTTAAAAGAACCACCGGCGATTGTCGCATGGTTAACACCGGCGGGTCATAAGTGCCTACATTCGGGAGCGATTCTGATGAGGAGCTAGAACTTGCCCCTCTCTTTAAAGAGTCCACTTCGGGAAAAGAAGAAGAGCCGAAGGTTTGCGAAAATATTCGGCTGCGGAATCGGACGCTGCCTGAAAAGAATCTCGGACCCTCAAACAGAAAAGATAAAGGGAAAGAAAAGGTCTCTGAAGATATCGTCTTAGATGACCAAGTTCTGGAGGAGCTAAGCACCAAGGACCCGCCGAAGAAGAATAAGGTGGATTACAACGTCTTAGCACATCTGAGGAAGCTGCCCTCACAGCTCAGCATTCTTGACGCCCTTTTGTTATCAAAGGAGGCGAGAGATTCGTTGATCAAGGCACTACAAGATCTGGAACAATTCCAAGCGTTCCTGGCTGAGGAAAAGATGAAGGATGAATTGGAGGAAGTGCATCCGGAACATTAAGTTCCACGTCATAGATGCCAAGACATGCTACAATGCTCTGCTCGGCCGACCGTGGTTGCACGAGTGCAACATCATTCCTTCTACACAACATCAGTGTATGAAGTATGCTAAAGATGGTCTCGAGTATACCGTGGCGGGAGAACTGAATCCGTTTTCCGTGAACGAAGTCCGCAAATATGAAGATGCTAAATACTTCTTACCGGATTTCGAAGACACTGAAAGGTGTCACAAGCCGGAGAACAAAGCTAACGCCACCATCCCTGTTTTCGGCAGTGATACCGAGGAGGAAGAGGAGATAGTGTATTCGGGTCCGCCCCAACACAACAAGCCAGGACCGTCCACTCCTACGTTGATCTTTGGTAGCGACTCGGAAGATGAGATCCATACTGTATTCTCTGCTCGACCTTCAATACGAACGTCCGCTGACGAAGAACAAAGTCTACAAGTCGCCATGGTGACGCTTAAACACCGTAAGGAACTGGATGCGCTTGATATCTACAATGTAGAAGAGCTGCGAACATTCTATATCCCTCCCAGGCGAGAAAGCGAAAAAGCAATTCTATTCTACTGCTCTAAAGAAACCAGAGTGGAGAAAGAAATCTGGCATGGGGCGGATCCTACGCTGGACAGGCTTCAGCCCATCCGTCTACCCAGATATTACACGGAAGGCTTGAAGAGGCTACTAAAACGCCAGGGGATATCCTTCAAGCAGACCGTTCAAAAAGCCAAGTTCTACGACAAAGTCTGGAACGTTCCCGGGACTCAACGCAAACTGCCTAATGGAAGAATGGAGACAATCGGGCTTGGATACATCCGGTCAAAGAAACGAGAGCTACTACACGGTTGCTACGTCGTATATGACTTCGATGAAGAAGCAGATGCTCAATGGGAGGACGCTAACCCTGAGCCAGTGAAAGTTCCAGATGCAAAAGTGCCCGGTCCGTCGTCCGAAGAACAAATGGACAAGCTTATAAGGGAAGCGGGTCAAAAAGTCCGGGACGACCATAACCGCGAAATGGCCATCTACAAGAAAGACAAAACGCAACGCCTCCAACAACAGGCCTTGAAAGATGAAAATGCCGCTTCTTGTCAACCTGTTATAAAGAAGGCCCGACGCAGAGGCAGAAACAAGTCGAAACGCGAAAAAGGTGCTCAGCAACGAAGCGGGGTTAAGAGGCCACGCGAACGAAAATCGAGCGGTTCCGATCTATCCCTCATGAGAAAAATGGGTCGAGCATACTCTTTTCCTCGGGACAAGACCAAGAAAATACTTGACCTCGCTTTAAAACATCAGATGCTTACACTGCCGGAGTCTAAACACCCCGAACAAGCAGGCGAAGTCTCTCACCTGGACTATTGCCCCTATCACCGAGTGGTAGGGCACCCTCTCGAGGACTGCTTCACCTTAAAGAATTGGGTCGAAGATCAGTATCGGCTTGGCAAGTTCGCTCTGTCCGACAACTGGAGGGTAGCGCCGCCACAAAAGCACAAACCCAAGCCCACGGAAGAAGAACCGGTTCCACATTGGGATTGGAAGCGAATTCGTACTTGTCACGTGATAACAATATTAAAAGAAGAGCCCGAGAACATGGATGACCTTCCCTGGTGCTTCGAAAATAGCAACGATGAGGTGATCTCAGAGTTTCCACCAGCGCCGAAAGAGCTGGAAGATGGAATCCATACCACGGCGGATAACCTCAAGAAAATTGAATTGGGAACGGCGAATGACCCGCGACCGACATTCATTAGTGAGCTGTTGTCTGAAGAGAAGGTGGCTTTATTAAAAGACCTGCTTATGCAGCATAAATATTGCTTCGCATGGAACTATTCCGAAATGCCGGGATTAGATCCAGAAATTGCTGTGCATAAATTGGCGATATCCCTGGACGTCAAGCTGGTCAAACAGGCGCCAAGAAGAATGCGGCTCGAGCTTGAGATGAGTATCAATGTCGAGGTCAAGAAGTTGATCGACTCTGGCTTCATCCAGGAAGTTCAATATCCGGAATGGATCGCCAACATCATCCCGGTGATGAAGAAAAATGGGACAGTGCGCATATGCGTAGACTTCCGGGATCTCAATAAAGCCTGCCCGAAGGACGATTTCCCAGTGCCAGTCACTGAACTGATGATAGACAATACGTCCACTCATGAGGTTTTCTCCTTCATGGATGGCTCATCGGGGTATAACCAGATAAAAATGCATCCCGAAGACCAGAAGCACATCGCCTTCAGGACTCCGTTGGGTATATTCTGTTATAAAGTGATGCCCTTCGGTTTAAAGAACGCCGGTGCCACCTACCAGAGGGCCATGATGAAGATCTTCGATGACCTCATACACGAAATCGTCGAATGCTATATCGACGATCTCGTGGTTAAAAGCAAATCGTACGAGGAACATCTCGAGCATCTGAAGACCGTATTTCAACGCCTTCGACAATACAACTTGAAGATGAACCCTCTCAAGTGTGCATTCGGAGTTTCCTCAGGCAAATTCCTGGGATTCATTATTCGGCACCGGGGGATTGAGATAGATCCGTCAAAGATCAAAGCGATCATGGAAATGCCTCCGCCAAGGACTCTCAGACAGCTGCGGTCTCTCCAAGGGAAGCTCGCGTATATACGGCGATTTATAGCCAACCTTTCAAGCAAGTGTCGTCCTTACAGCCACCTGATGAAGAAGGGAACTCCATTCGTCTAGGATCAAAAATGTCAGGGCGCACTAGACGAAATCAAGCAGTACCTGCAAAACCCGCCAGTGTTGGCTGCTCCAGTTAAGGGAAAGCCTCTCATTCTTTATACAACCGCCCTCGAAGGTTCTTTAGGCACGTTATGGGCACAAGAGAACGGCCAAGGGAAAGAAAGAGCACTCTACTACTTAAGTCGAGTTCTATTGGGGGCAGAAAGCAACTACTCCCCCATTGAAAAACACTGCCTGGCGTTGATCTTTGCGATAACAAAGCTCAGGCACTATGCGTTGGCGCATGAGGTCCGTCTCATTTCGAAGGTGGACCCTCTTAAATATTTAATGTCAAATGCCATATTGACGGGACGACTCGCTAAATAGGCCCTGCTCTTGATAGAGTTCTTGATAACGTATCAATCTCTCAAGGCAGTGAAAGGCCAGGCCATCGCCGACTTCCTTGCTGAGCACCCGATACCTGCCGATTCTCCTCTGAATTGCGATCTTCCAGACGAACATGCGTTTGATGCGATCGACGATAATGATACCCGATGGGAGCTTTATTTCGATGGAGCATCTTCCGTGAAGAAGCGCAAACAAAGTACCCCTATAATCAAATCGGGGGTAGGCCTTATCTTCGTGACTCCACAAGGAGGGATAATGCGCTTCGCTTTCTCCTTAACAGAGCCGAGGACGAATAACGAAGCCGAATATGAAGCCTTGATAGCAGGTCTTGAGATCGCCATCGACATGGGAATTGAAAACCTCCTCATATATGGAGATTCCCAGCTAGTCGTTAGTCAAGTAAACGGCGACTATCAAACGTGCAAACCGGAGTTGGTGAAGTATGGTGAAAAGGGGCAACAACTGTTGACCCAAATTCCCTCCTATACTTTGGAAAACATACCGCGCGCGGAAAACAGCAAAGCGGATGCGTTGGCCAAGCTCGCTAAGGAACTGGCTGATGAGAACCTCGATGACGTAAAAATCGTGGTACAAAGCCGTCGGGTGCTTGCCCCAGCAGAAATATCTCCGGAATCACCCGAAGAAAAGGGAGCGACTGAGCATACGACTCTGCAAATAAAAGACCGGGAAAAGGCCGAGGATTGGAGTGAAGTCTTCATAGACTACTTTAAGTCCCATCGAATGCCCGAAGATGCGTCCTCGAGACATCAGCTTATGAAACGAGCTCTGTCTTTCACCTTCGTCAATGATACTCTGTACAAGAGGTCATTTGATTCCCTGTGGTTGAGATGTCTGGGACCAGACGAAGCGAAAAGAGTCGTCCAGGAAGTTCATGACGGAATTTGCGGTTCTCACCAAGCAGGCCCAAAGATGAAGTTGAAGATCAAACGGATGGGCTACTACTGGCCCACGATGATTCAAGACTGCCTTGAGTATGCGAAGCAGTGTCACTCATGTTAAATTCACGGGGATTTCATCCATCAGCATCCAAATCCGCTACACCCGACGGTGGCTAGCTAGCCGTTCGAAATGTGGGGGACTGACATAGTCGGCCCCATCGAACCAGCATCGTCCAGAGGACATCGTTTCATCCTGGCAACGACTGACTATTTCTCCAAATGGGCAGAGGCAGTACCGCTGAGGGAAGTGAAGACGGAGAATATCCTCCACTTCTTCAAGACGCACGTCATATATCGGTTTGGAACGCCAAGACGGATCATCTCCGATAACGGGCCAGCCTACAGAAGTCACAAGATCAGTCGCTTCGCACAGCGGCATAATATAGACTGGAGATATTCTTCAGTTTACAATCCGCGAGCTAATGGCCTAGCTGAAGCCTTCAACAAAACCTTGACAAAGATCATGAAGAAGACGGTGTCCCGAAATAAGAAGGACTGGCATGAGAAGCTGCAAGAAGATCTTTGGGCGTATCGAACTACGTTCAAGACAGCCACAAACACAACGCCATATGCGCTGGTATTCGGTACAGAAGCAGTACTCCCCCTCGAGATAGAGTTACCCTCTCTACGAGTGGCAGTCCACTACGAGCTAACAGATGAAGAAAATGCCCACCTTCGGCTTGAGGAGCTCGATGCCCTCGATGAGACCCGGCTCATAGCGCAGCAAAATCTGGAGGCCTATAAAGCAAAGATGACGCGCTCATATGAAAGATTGACCCGACCAAGGACATTCCGCCAAGGCGAACTTGTGCTAGTGGTCAAAAGGCCTATGATTCCCAATCGCGCCAAACGGGAAAAATTCGAGCCAAACTATGAAGGCCCGTACATCATAAATAAGGTCTACCAGGGTAGGGCCTATCTACTCATAGATATGCACGGTGAAAGGCCTTTCAGGCCAATAAACGGTCGCTTCCTAAAGAAATACCATGCTTAATGAGCCACAGCCTAGGTCAATGGTAGATGACGACGACTATGTCCGCTCGCTATCTTCCTAAGCTCAAGCTTTATAAGCAGTAGCCGGCCTTCTCAATAGCGGACCGAAACGTCTTTAAACTAATACCGCAGCATCCGTAGGCTGACAAAATAAAAAATATATATATATAAAAAATAAATAAATAAAATAAAAACGGTATGTCCATAAGCAAAATGGACACGAATGAAAACCCGAAAGGGCTCCGTGAGTAAAAACAGCAGGACTGCCGGCGAGTGTTCGTGAAAACCCGAAAGGGCGCGACCTCATAAAAAAAAAGAGAAGAAGAAAATAAAAAAAATATAAAATAAAAACGGTATGTCCATAAGCAAAAAAGGGCACGGATGAAAACCCGAAAGGGCGCCGTGAGTAAAAATAGCAGGACTGCCGGCGAGTGTTTGTGAAAACCCGAAAGGGCGCAACCTCGTTAAAAGACACTTACAAGGTCCTCTCGACCTTGTAAGGAGAAACCACCTGCGTGAGATCCTTACGACTCACAAGAGAGCAACACACTCAGGGATCCTCACGATTCCTGAGGAGAAAATACACTTGCGAGATCCTCGCGACTCGTAAGGAGAACTCTCTTATGGGACCCTCATGGCTCATAAGATTTGAAAGTCTTAAGTTACAGAGACCTGAACCTGTGCTTAAGCAACCCCCACAACTTCCAATATTGCCCTACAAGTGGTTCAATACTGACTCTTGTATACAATCCACGGGCGCGAATAAACAATTCCCGAACCAAGTTTCATCCGTGATTGGGGATGTGTTCCTATGGTGAACGACCCTTGTAAATCCTCTCGATTTACAAGGAGAAAACCCTCCTGTAGGATCCTTACGACTTACAGAGGAACATACACTTAGGAATCCTCACGATTCCTAAGGAGAAAATACACCTACAAGATCCTCACGACTTTTAGGGAGAAATACCATTGTGAAACCCTTACGGCTCACGAAGTAGAAAGCCTTAGTCGACAGGACCTTAACCCTGTTCGCTAAGCCACCTTTGTTCGACACCGACGGAGGCAAATGATGATTCGCTCTTGGCAATATCCCAGTTGTAGCGGTGCTGATGCCGAAATCGACGTCTAATTTCAGGTTTACAGTGAAAAGCCGATAGGCCGCACATGCATACGAAATAGCCGAAATGATAGGGCAACTTGCAATAAGAAGCAGCGAGTAAAAACGTATGCACGCAAGATAGCCGAAATGATAGAGCAACTTGCAATAAGAAGCAGCGAGTAAAAACGTATGCACGCAAGATAGCCGAAATGATTGGGCAACTCGCAATAAAAATCAGCGAGTAAAAATAAAAATATATAGAAAAAAATAAAATAGCCGAAATGATTGGGCAACTCGCAATAAATAGCAGCGAGTAAAAATAAAATAAATAGCCGAAACGATTGGGCACCGCGAAAAATAGCCGAAATGATTGGGCAATCGCGACCTTCGCGATATAAAAGCTGAAATGATAGAGCATCGCGGAAATAAAACAAAAAAATGATAAAACTTTGGCCCTACAATTGAGATCGCATCGATCCCTATACACAATCCAAGGGCGCAAATGAAGAGGGAACCATACTTTCCCAACAGGCTCCGCCAGAAAACGAAGCCAGATCTCGACGATTCATCCCAACTCCGAAGAAACCAGTGTCTTCGGCAAATACCTCAACTCAGGGAAACAAACAATCCTTGACGAGAGCCTCCTGATTCGCGTCGACTCGCAGAGCAACCAGTGCCTCCATTGGAAATTCTCGATTCGTTTCAACACCAGGGAAACAAATAATCCTTGGCGCTAGGGAAACAAATAATCCTTAGCAAATAACTCAACTCAGGGAAACAAACAATCCTTGACGAGAGCCTCCTGATCCGCGTCGACTCGCAGAGCAACCAGTGCCTCCGTGGGAAATTCTCGACCCGTTTCAACACCAGGGAAACAAATATTCCTTAGCAAATACCTCGATTCAGGGAAACAAACAATCCTTGACAAGAGCCTCCTGATCCGCGTCGACTTGCAGAGCAACCAGTGCCTCCGTGGGAAATTCTCGACCCGTTTCAACACCAGGGAAACAAATAATCCTTGGCGCTAGGGAAACAAATAATCCTTAGCAAATACGTCGACTCAGGGAAACAAACAATCCTTGACAAGAGCCTCCTGATCCGCGTCGACTGGCAGAGCAACCAGTGCCTCCGTGGGAAATTCTCGACCCGTTTCAACACCAGGGAAACAAATAATCCTTGGCGCTAGGGAAACAAATAATCCTTAGTAAATACCTCGACTCAGGGAAACAAACAATCCTTGACAAGAGCATCCTGATCCGCGTCGACTCACAGAGCAACCAGTGCCTCCGTAGGAAATTCTCGACCCGTTTCAACACCAGGGAAACAAATAATCCTTGGCGCTAGGGAAACAAATAATCCTTAGCAAATACCTCGACTCAGGGAAACAAACAATCCTTGACGAGAGCCTCCTGATCCGCGTCGACTCGCAGAGCAACCAATGCCTCCGTGGGAAATTCTCGACCCGTTTCAACACCAGGGAAACAAATAATCCTTGGCGCTAGGGAAACAAATAATCCTTAGCAAATACCTCAACTCAGGGAAACAAACAATCCTTGACGAGAGCCTCCTGATTCGCGTCGACTCGCAGAGCAACCAGTGCCTCCATGGGAAATTCTCGACTCGTTTCAACACCAGGGAAACAAATAATCCTTGGCGCTAGGGAAACAAATAATCATTAGCAAATACCTCAACTCAGGAAAACAAACAATCCTTGACGAGAGCCTCCTGATTCGCGTCGGCTCGCAGAGAAACCAGTGTCTCCGCGGGAAAATTCCCGATTCGTCTCAACTTGCAAGATGAAGCCTCAGGCAGCAAGGAAAAAAAACTTGCTTCCTGAACAATGGGACCCTGCAAGTCGATCTAAAATGTCTCTTGCATACTATCCACGGGTCTCACTCTCCGAAGTCGAGTTTCGACAAGGAGGGAAACAACCACTTACGAGTCCTCTCGACTCGTAAGAGGGAAAAATTCTCTTACAGGATCCTTACGACCTATAAGAGAAAACACACTTAGTAATCCTCACGACTCCTAAGGAGAAAAACCCACCTACGAGATCCTCTCGATCCGTAGGGAGAAAAATCTCTACGAGACCCTCACGGCTCATAGAGTTGAAAAGTCTTAGGCAGCAGATCTGAACCTGCGGTCTAAGCCATCGCTATCTCTCGGAAAGATCTAGATGCTTACTCTATTATCGGTCAAATGTGTTTATCAGGACAGTATGCTGATAATAAGAGAAAAGAAAAAGCAAAGAAATAGCACAAGACATTGCAAAGAAAAATGTATATCTTTATTGAATGTAATCAAGTACAAGGCGAATAGCACAAAAGAATAAAGAATGGATACATCTTATTCGAAAAAGAAAATTTTTACAAGTATATTGATACAAGGGTAGCTACTGGGAAGGAAGCGTCTTAAATAGCCCTATCAGTTGTTCGCGCACTTCCTTCCATGCCTTCTCATGATCGGCCACCACCGCCAGTTCCACTTCCACTTGAGTCCGCTACTGCAAGCAGGATGCAAGCTGCTCCCCAACGTCCTGCTGAGCTGCTTCACGACCTTGGGCATCACGCTTGGTGGCATCGAGCTTTTGCTTCAGGTTTAGCCCACTTGAGATACGTTCCAGAAGGCCCTCGAAGATAGCCTTCACCTGGGCAGCGTTCGCCTCAACCTCAGCACGGAGACGAGCCGTCTCGTTTGAGGTCTCTTGGCATTCCCTCAGCCTTAAAGCCGCTTCTTGTTCCAAGTGACGGAAGTAAGAAGCGCTTAGCTCGATCCATGCTGCTCTTTGATTGCTTGCGGCTAAGGTCTCGGGAGCAGGGCGCATAAACTTCGATTGATGCAGGCGGACCTCGATTTCCCTGCAATGATTAACCCAAAGCTCGACGACGCCTCCATCGTGGAAATTCACAAGCACCGCCAACATCGGATTAGCCTCCACAGCGAAATCCGCAGCAGATAGGGGAGCATCCGTGTCAAGCTCTTCGACGTATCCGCTCAGCATGCCCAAGCTCATTACGGCACCCTTTGAAGACGGACGTCTCAGGAAGGGGCCTGCCGGCATTATAACGCGAGACTCAAAAGGTGCTGGAATCGGAACGACAGCTGAAAAAACAAAGTACGATTAGATGACGGTTCAAGGAATATGAAAAAGTCATCGATGGGATAGTTTACTATACCAGCGGTAGCAGGCGGCAAGGCCGGGAGAGCCGGTGGCACGACCAATCGTTCATCTCTTCCTTCGATTTGTAGCACTGCAATCAGGACAAGGAAGAGTCAGAAATAATTCCATCACCGAAAAGAAAGATATCAGTCGGGAACTATACTCACCAGCGCCACCAGAGGGAGAAGCGAGTTCAGATGGGAAGGAAAAGTGTGGGAGCAACACTTGATATAGATGATCAAAGAGCACTCCTGAAAAAACACAACAATACGGCTTTAGTACACAAATTATACGTCTGAAAGATAAGATTAATAAGTTGCAAACCCATACCTTCCAACATCTTTGACGGTATGAGAGAGGGCGGAGAAGTGACCACCGCCAAGGTGGTAGTTGAAGGCGCTCCCTCGAGCAATGGGGCATTGGCACTGGCTGCACCTGCGTTACGAACAAATGTGAACTTGTCAGAAAGGATTGTAAGGTAAAAAAAACGGTAACTTGGGATTTACCTGATGAGCTGCCGGCCGAAACGGAGGCGACTCCCTCCTCCACCGACATGAGGCCACCGCCCGTGGCCTCATCACCCGACTCAATGGGGGTCGTCGTCGTGCTCGCAAGACCTGGAGATGGCGGGGGACCATAGGCGGGGAGGGCTATGACTGGAGCATTGCCAGGTTCCTGAGAAGGAGCGGTTGGCTTGTCCTCAGGAATCATGGCCACCTCACCCGCTACTCCCTCGGGTTCAGCAGTCACGGTTGTCTCGTCCACCGTCACCACAAGGTCATCAGCCTCAGGCACCCCGCCCGCTGCTACCTCGGGCTCAGCAACAACCGCTTGCTCAGGCATAGTGGACATGACCGGTTCGTCAGCCACTATCTTGGGCCCAGCAATCCCAGCTGTGTCATCCGCCACCGACTCGGGCTCGACCAATGTCTCCCCCCTCAGCCCCTCAGGTTCGACAGTCTTCGCCTCCCCCTCGGTCGGACTTGGCCCTGCAAGATGAGATGCATAAAAAATCGGCGAGTTTACAATTTTTACAAACAAAATTCTGAAAGAAGTGTTACCTGAGGTGGACTTCTCGTTAGCTTCCCTATTGGCGCGAATCGCCCGTCTATGAGCTGTAGACAGGGCGACTGGGGACTCTTCAGATGGGGTATCGGCACGAGGAACGATGCTTGGGCCCGCTCCAGTGGCCAAAGCAGCCCGGCGCGCCTTCGCCTCGCACCTCAGCCGCTTCCTCTCTTCCCGGGCCGTTGAAACGGACCTCACCAGAGCATCTTTCATTGAAGCGTCCTCGTCCGTATACAGGGATGCCTCCAAATTCTTCAATGCATCCCTCGTCGACTTGTCAAGTCGAGGCTCTTGCAGCAGCCCCGATGAGACTGGGACTTCAGTAACAGGCTTGGGAAGGATCCCCGCATCAACTGGTATAGCCCCTGCAAAGAAACAAAGGAAGAAGGTTAGGTTGACCATCATAAGAGATAACAAATTTTATTTTTTTTTAAAAAGGGGGGGTGGGACGTACCAGCGCCCGCCAAAGCGCGCTTCTCCTCCTCCTCTTGGAAGGTCTTTAAAGAGGCAGCAATAGCTTCTTCGGTAGTGACACCTGTTGGAAAAGGGGGAAAGTATTAGTCAGAGATAATGATAAAAAATATATATGCGAAAAAATGACGAAGAAAGCAGTTAATGGTTACCTGACTTAGCGAGTTTACTTAACATCGCTTCGAGCCTTGCTGATCGCTCAGAAGCTGCAATAGCGGCCGCCAAATTGGTGTCTGCGGGGTCTACCAAGAAGCCCTTGTTGCTGCCATATTCACTTATTCCTTCGGTGAGAGGAGCCTCAGGCTCTAAACCGAGGATCGCGTCGAGGAAAAGGATCGACTTCTTCTTCTTTTGCCCGCCAGCTCTAGAGACGCCTGGGATTGATTTGCGCTTGGCAGACATCTTGGGGCGGTGGGTCCCGATATCCGCTCCTGCGCCAGACTCCGGCGATACTACACTAATCGTCTTTGTTGGAACACGAGGCGCCGGGGGCACATCCACCTTAGCAGGCAGCGGCAATCCACGCGGGGGGCTCAGCACGCGTGATCGGTCAACTCCTGCATCTTTCAGCGGAGCAATGACTGGGGTCCTCGGCCTTAAGAGGGCCTTGCGATCACCGCCAGGAGGCGCACCCCTGCGGTCAACCAGCAGGCGCTTCTCCATCAAGATAACTGGGCCTATTGCATGCGCATACCAAGCCACGTACGTGTTGAGTACCTTGGGGACACAACTTGGTTCGCTGATGAAGAAATATGAACCCGTGTTAAGCCGCATGAATGGTGCGTTGCATTCTTTATCCCCTCTCGGCTGACCACGGGCTTTTCCAAGAAGGCTTCCATCGGGATCCCCTGGTGATAGCTCGATTGCTGAGCAAACCGGTGAGGGTTATACCTCATGAAGAGTGCCGTCTCATTCTGCCTAAACACCAAGTAGCCCGGCCGAATGGAGTAGAGGTGGAGGATTTCCCGAGCCTTCAATATGGAAGCCCCGTCCTTAAAATCATCGCGCAGCGGCACTACCGACTTGGTGGTCTCTGAGCCTATTGTTATGACCTTATCCACAAAGGAAACCTTCGCTCCGACCAGACGTGGACGGAGGAGCAAGCCCCTCGATTCCCGCGGAGATGCAACCACAATTGAAGCGCCAACCAACCGCATAACTCTCGGGAGTCTGCATTTTTCAAAGAACGGAGGAATCTTATGGGCGCCGAACACCCCTTGCACGTGCATTTCCATCCAGGAGGTGAAGTAGTGCATCGGGAAGTTAGCGGGCTGTACCCCAGGTTCACTGGCGTCCACCGCTACGCTAAGTCCATTATAAAGGTAAGCTAGCCCGGCGATTCCTACCGATAACTGCAAGCCAGCCACCATCAGGTGCGCTGGGTAGAAAACGGATGACCGCATGTGGCGCGGGTGCATGGGGAGCGCAAAGCTGCACAACCACAAGCCCAGAAACCCTAAAAAAAGGTTTCCTCATCCATACCCGGGATGGCGATTTCCAAGAAAGGAACGACGGCGGCACTGGGGAGATAAAAGTCCCTTTGGTCATTCTCTGATACGGGTCGGCGGTCCAAGCCGAAGCCAAAAGGGTCATCAAGTTGGGCAAACTTCTCGCTTTGCTCCGATAAGAACTCTGGTCGGATAAAGCGGGCAATAAAATCGGCGAAACTGACCCCCCCCCGAACACCCGATTCTAGATAGAGCCCTTCATAAATCTCCAGCACCTTCACCAAGCCCGGAAACTGGTGCTGAATGGCGTTCTCCGAAGTCAAGTCAAACACCAGCGGTTTGGTGGCAAAGACGTATTCATCAGGAAGAAGCAGCTCCTCGTAGTGCTCCCCCCTCATTGGTAGACCCGAGACTTCAGCAAACTCCTCTAAGGAGATGGAGACCTCCCTGTCCATCATCAAGAAGGTGTGGGTGGGGATATTCCATTGTTCAATAAAGGCCTTGATCCACCACGTTGGAGGAGAGGGATACTCGAAAAGCGAGACGTAGATGGTCGAATATAAACCAATCTTCGTTAGATGAGTCCTTTTCGCCGATAAGATGTACTGGGCCCATTGCAAATATCCGGCGGGCGGTCGCGGGACCAATCCAATATTATAAGCCTGTCCCCAAGGGCGTGCTTCACCCTGACAGATTCGCCTCCCTAGAATGTCTATTGCCGGCGGCGGCTGCATGGGAATGGCACCGATTGCAGGCTCTCCGAATTCCAATTCTTAACCTCGACGGCATACTTCACCGGGGGTTCGTCCGCATAGGGGATCGTAACTATGGGCTCAGACGGCATGGCAGAACTGAAACTGCGGCGACCCTGGATGATTTCATTGTACCACCTACCCCACAAGTGAAGGTTTTTGTACTTAGGGTCATGATCTTTAATGAGAGCAAGCACCACTCGGTCCACCGGTGCCTGGGGAAACCCTCCCTCCGAGCGAACAAACGGAAAGGACAAATTAGAGGGTCAAAAAAATTTTAATTAGCCGTCAGTGTTGTAATTCCAACGCTTGGCATTTAAAAATTTTACACTACACTGGAATGCAGTGGGTAGGGGACAAAAGGGGGACCCAAAAAATCTGGATGACGGTGCATCATTTAATAAGACAATCCCATCATTAGATGAGACTGTCAATTAATGAAAAGATCCCTAAGAGAATATCCTCATTGATGGGAAGTCCCTAGAGACAAGGAGAAAATCTCCTCTTTTAGAGCAAAGCTCTGTCATAGAGTGACATTTGTCAAACTCTGGTCTCAAAGGGATAAAGTTTCTTTAAAAAAAAAAGAGCCCAGCTCTATAATAATGATGGAAAAATCCATCAGAAAGGAAATTTTAACTCCTAAAAGATTAAAAATTTGGGATCTTAAAGATCCATGAAAACCTTTAGAAGTTCTCCATGTTCAGATCTAAAAGATCTACATTTGATCTATGAGCAAAGCTCAGTTCATGGGTTAAAACCCATGAACAAGATCTCTATAGATCTGTAGATTTTTGAGAGCAAGGCTCTGTTAATGAGACCCCAAAGGGGTTTTCTTTAGATCAAAAGATCTATGAGAGCAAGGCTCTGTTAATTAAACTTAATTTAATTTAATTTAAAATTTTTTACCTAAGATGGTGCTAGGTTCTGAACTTTGAAAGTTCTTAACTGGGATTCAAGATTCAAGAAAACGGTGGAATTTACCAAGGACCAAGGGTCCTATTTATAGACGCCTGCGCCTCTTCAACTTACCCCTTTTGATCCAACGGCCAGGATCTTGCCACCGCTGTACTCACGTGCGCACCACATGAGCGCAACGGTGGGGGGGCATTTGTTTCCCCCAATCAGAGCAAGGCTCTGTTTGAATTTCAAAAATTCAAATTTTCTGAAGCAACGCTTCAAAATCCCGTGCGCTGCGCGCAACGCGCCACGTGTCAGAAGTTGAATGTCGGCACAGCACCCGAGGCAGTGCGTCCAATCAGAGCAAGGCTCTTTTAAAACAAAAGGTAAAGGAAGTAACGTTTCAGCTGCGCAAGCGCTGCGCTGCGCGACACGTGTCTGCGCAGCTGCGCAAGCGCTGCGCTGCGCGACACGTGTCTACGCAGCTGCGCAAACGCTGCGCTGCGCGACACGTGTCACGTGCTGGGGCGTTTGCGCAAAACAGAATTGAGATTTTAAAGAAATCTTTTCTGTTCTTGTTAAAACAAGAAGATTTTCTTCTGTAAAACAAAGGCCTTTGGATCAAAGATCCAACGGTGGGGAAAATTCCCCAAATCACTCAGAGAAAGACCTCTTTAACAAATTTAACTAATTTATGGACACTATAAAAAGGACCCCAGACCTCAATTCAAAGGCATCAACATTTTGGGAGAAATCAAGAACTTCAAACAGAGAGAACTTTGAAGAATTAGAGAGAATTTCTCAAGAACAAGAGAAAAAGGTAAAAAACCTTTAGAAAAAGAGAAATTTCTCTTAAAAATAGATCATTGATCTAAGAACAAGATCAATGATCTTTAAGGAAAAAGAAAAATAAACAATAACAGTGCCTTGCACTTTTTATGAACCACTGGTTCTTTGAAAACAAGAAAAAACTTGTTTTCTTTGATCTAAAATTGATCCAAAAAGAATAAGAACAGTGCCCAGCTCTTGCCAAAACTGCACCATTGCGCAAGCCGCCAGAAAGCGCCACGTGTCAGCAGTGCAACAGCGCAACGCACTGACGCAGCGCACTGCACTGTTGCGCTTGCGCTCATCAGAGCGTGACACGTGTCACTTCCACATGCGCTTGCGCTCTTTAATTTGCACAAAGCGCCTGACAAGCCATGTGGGGCACTGTCAGAGTATTTAATACTCTGCATTATTAAGAAAAGGGACAGAGCCCAATTAAAAGGCCCAACAGGCCTAATAAAAAATGCTATGCATTTTAAAAAGGGCAGAGCCCAAACAAAATAGATGCTCTGCATCATTTATAAAAGGGCAGAGCCCAACCAAAACAAAGAAAAATAATGCAGTGAGGGGGCAAGGCCCTAACACAGGTCCAATAGGCCAAAGACAAAAGAATATTGAAACTGGACTTAGCCCAGTCGTGGCCATAAGTCCTCAAATTAAATTGACTGAGAACGGCTGCTCCCTAAATCAATTTACATCCGGTTCGAGGGTACATCTCCGAACTCCTCTGTTAGTTCTCGTTGTAATCCTTCAACGACGTCAGAGAGGTGACGGGTCCCAACGACCACACATGAATACGGACTGCGGGGTCCTTAAACTCATGGACCGAAACGTCCTTAAACTAATGTTGGACCGAAACGTCCTTAAACTAATGTTGGACCGAAACGTCCTTAAACTAATGATGGACCAAAACGTCCCTAAACTGGAATATGAACCACTATGTCCCTAAACTGGAACAATAGAGCCCCCAAATGCTCTTTTGTCGGATCCAAACGATCCCGTTAAGTTGATCTTAGTCTCAAATCAGACTAACGTATCCTTAACGAACGTTTAAGTCGATCTTAGCCTGAATACGGCTAACGTATCCTTAATACAAAACACCAAACCCAAATCTAAGTAAGTACGGATTTGGACTAATCCACGTCCTACGGGCGACGGCATTACTCAGTCTCCGTATACAATCCACGGGCAACCACAAACAAAACAAACACACACGACACGAAGTGAAATTCTGGAGAAGGAGAAAGTGGCTACCGCGATGCGGTAGCGTAATTAACTGCAGGGGCTTGCGCCTGCAGGGAAGAGTGTCCCCACAATCAAAAACCCCTCAAGCGGGGGGGAATCTGATGAAGTCTGCTACATCGGCCGCATCTGTCTAAACCTCCGATACACGGTGCCATAAATCAACTTGGCATCTTCAGAGAGGTGGACGGATAAAACCAAATAGCATCTGCCCCGAATCTCAGCGTCAGGACTTCGCAGTCTTGTGCGCCGCCTTTCGGAAGGGAACACCATCCACCGACCCTCCTCCGACCTCGCCGCCAGTCGACGGTTGCACATACATATATCACTGGGAATGAGTAAAGTATACCAAGCATGTTAATGCAAAATTCTTTGGAATTAGATGCTCGGTCATCCCATTTCCGGAAATGCAAGGATTCCCGGTAATTTTCCATTCCATATACCAAGCGCAACGTGAATGATGTGTAATACCCAGTCCCCTATAAATATTTTTCGTATTTTTAAATAAATGATTTCCCAAAAATTTTATATTTAAATTATTTACAATTAATATTTCTTATATTTTTCTAAATATAATTTCTATATCTTTCCTAAACCCTAAACCAATCTTTTCCCAAACCCAAACCCACAGACCCGGCCCAAGTCCCATAACTAAATTCTAACCCTTCCCTAACAGCCTAGCCTACGACCCACTCTCCCGACCCAACCCGAACGCCCTGACTCTCTTCTTCTTCTCCCACTCCTTCTCCTTCTCCTTCCCGCTTTCCTCGCACTGAGCCCCCGCGACCTCCGCAGCGCCCCCTTTCGCGCCAACTTCCCCTCCAACTCCCTCGCGCTACCCCCACGACTCGCGACCTCTTCCTCGCACCTACGTCCCTACGAACCGCGCCTCCCCTATGACCAAGCCTGCTCGCAACGGCAGCCGTAAGATCCGCGACCGTTCCCTCCGACCTCGTTCGGCCCTCAACGGCTCTCTCTCTTCTCCCTCTCTCTTACAATCTCTTTTCTTCCCTCTTCTTTTCCCTGCACCTCATCCTCTCCACCACCGAGCTCAACGACTCACCGTTCTTTCTCTCCTCTTAACAGCCACCACCGGGCCCCTCGACACCGCCGGCCACCTCCGCCGACGAGCTACCTCTGCCGACCACCTCCTCACCTCCACCGACGGCCACGTCTTCGCTCCCATCACCCAAGCTCCCCCACTTCCTCTGCGTCGATCACCACCGCCACCCACAGCTCCTTACAACACCACCCATTCGCCATCACCGCCGCCTTCCATCAACCGCACCGTCGACTACCTCCACACCCACTCACCTCCACCATCGCAGCAGAGCCCCCTCACTTCTTTCACAAACCCACTAGAACCCCTAGCCATCACCACGTCTCCACCATCATCATCCTTCCACCAATACCTATAACTGCAAACTCCTCGACCTCACCTCCCGCTGCACCCCCACTCCGTCGCCGACGAGGCCACTGCCACCGGCTACCCCTCACCTCACCATTGCCCCTGGACCACCGTCACCGCTTTGGCTTCACCCCCTTCTCCTCCTCTGCAACCCACGGCCGACGCCTATCACCTGAGCACCGCCGCCGCTCCAGCCACGGCCAAGTCCAACGCCCATAGCCAAGCCAAGTTATCACCGTCACAGCCGGGAACGTGCCGTGCTCGTGTCCGTGCTGCCGCCGTGCCAGGCCCGTGCCCACTCCCAGAACCACCGTGCCACCATCGGACCCACTCCCGCGTCGCGCCGTGCCCACCTGTGTGCCACGACAGCACCCACTCCATACCGGGCACCACGCCACTATTGGACCCACTCACGTGTCGTGCCCCGTACCCACTCCCCGTGCCACGTCGTGCCAGCCCCTGTGCCACACCGTGCTCGATCCAGTACATGCGCCGTGCCGCTCCCGCACTACGCACCGAGTCAGGACCGTGCCCAGTGCCGTGTCGCGCCGTGCCACGCATCGAGCCAGGACCACGCCCACTACCGTATCACGCCCGCGTTGCCACCGCGTCCAGTACCGGATCACCACGCATCGCGCTACGCGCCCGTGTCCAGCATCGGGCCGTCTCGTGTGTCGAGATAAACTCTGCAGCGGCGTCGCTTCTATATTAAGCGACCGAAGGCAAGTGAACCCCCACTTGCTTTACATGCTATAATTATTAGTTGTCAAAATCGTGATATGTATATAATGCAAAGGTGTTCGATGCAAATTCTAAATCAAAACCTAAATGAAAATAGCGAAAATTATGATCGATAACCCCTTTTCTGTTTATAATTACCGTGTAACATTTTGAAGGCAAAATAATGTTGTTTCGCACAAGAAACGACGCCTCCCAAAGGCAACGTTGAATCTGAAATTCACCGCACGTGCCACGTTCTAAAATCCATATTAAATTGAATAAAACTTGCAACTTAATGTTCAATGGCCCGTATCGAAGACAATAGATAAACCTACAGCACCCCAGAGTCCATCCTTGTATTTTATTAAGCTATAACGATGAATACTGAGGCGATTCGCGGCCTTGAACTGCAGTCCGGGGCAGCATTTCGTTTTGGATACCTGGCTTTGGAACACCTGTATAACCCTTCTTTAAACTGAAAATATGCGGAGCCCCATATGGTCGCGTATATAATTTAGTTATCTAACATCTGAATCTAATTCCGTGCTGTTTCACCGTCATTTGATATTTAATTTGCATATTAACGTACCTAGGTGTTCTGCAGTTTCTGCAGTGACTTCTCTTGCATAGCTACACTAGACAGGACATAACTTTTAATACAGAACTGCTATTGATAGTCTGTTTGATGCGTTGGAAACATAACAGAAAAATCTACATATTATTTAACTATAGCATCACTTAATTATGATCCAAACTGGGATTAAAACGTGTTACGAAACGGACTTCCGGTTCAGAAATTGGATTTCCAGCAGTAAACACTTAAAATGAAATGCCCATAACTAGCGAACCTGAAACCCGATTGACGTGAAACAATTTTGATGGATAGATAATTAAACATACTGCTTATCTCTTTTATATTGTTTTGCTTAATTCTGCAAGTATGATTTTTAGTAAATTTTGCAATTGGTTTTACACTGGCTGTTATGTTATATTCGCATTATAATTAATTGCATTCTCATCATATCATATAGTGGTTATATCTTCATTTGAATAGCGTTCAGATGCATCCATAACATAGTGATCGTGTATATTACCCAGTGATAGATATTAGCGATTGGATTGTGGCAAGTACGTTAGTGTTAAAGCGTGATTAAATAGTGAAAGTGACACGTACTTGTACACAATCAGCGGAACCAGTTAAATTATTGCATTGTCGACGCCTATGGGGCATATGTAAGTGTAACTATAACTGGCGTGGGATGGTTATGGAGCACTTATATTAGTGTCATAGGCAAGACGTCAAACACTGTCCATTTATCTTGGGTACCAGTCGAGACATGCTTGATGGAGATCCGGTCTCCAGTTCTCGCATAGACTTGTCATGGACATACTAGTATTTGGGTTTATGGTCGGTATTTGATGCAGACCGTGGGTGTGGGGTAGTTTGATTGTGAGTTCAACGGAATCTCGGGAGTCCCATTGCCGGCATATACCGTGATTTTGAAAGTTGTATGGATGGTGTTATTGATTATTATCGTGCGTGATTCGGGCCCTTGTTCCCTTGCCCATGGGGCCCTATCCTTGGGTTTGGGATACTCATGCGTGGTTGACTTTCACGCTTGGACTGACGATAGGTTTAGCGACCTGGATAGTGAGACTTAGAGACTGATAGGTTTAGCGACATGGACATGCATTGATTACTGATTCGTTATACCTGCTTTACTGTTTACCTGTACCGATAGTTCATGCTCATATCATCACCCCATGTTTACTATTTCATGTTCATCATTATTGCACGTGTTTACATATGTATTTATATTTATTGCTATTGTGTCGCTCTGACGACCTAAATATGCATGCTCAGAGTGAGAAGTGGACTTAGCTCGGATCAGCACCTGTCGTACCTCGAGGATATTACGGATATCTAGATCAGCGACGTCAGTGCTATCTTCCCTTTGACTCTATCTGGTTAGTTTTATATATGTTTTGATTTAGTGACTGCATTTCTCATTACCTGTGCGCTGATTACTGATTACCACGTAAAGCTAAAAGCCGAAGTGTGACTACGACATGATATTTTCTTGACCGTAGGAGTATGGCTGGCCTTGTCACCCCCGTATTCCGTATTTTGGAAAGCGGGGCGTGATATGATGTGAGCTAGGACTGGAAAAATAAGTGAAATGTTCAAAATCATTAAAATTTAAAACCTGATTCCAATATGATTCATTTAAAAAGTGAAATTACATACGATTCAAGATTCAATTTATATAGAAGATTTAAATGGTAACGGTGGTATGCAAAATTCATATTATAAAAAACTTTAAATGGTTATGACGATCCACTCATTAACTATCAGTTTATTAGTAAGGTTAATTTTGTTAAACAATGATTGAAATGAAAAAATTGCACTTTTGGCGAATTCAACGAAGAGAGAATTTGAATCCTGGATCTCGTTGTTGATCCAACACTTATTTAAAGAGAGAAATTTGCAGCAAGAAGAGAAAATCTCATTCTTTATGTACAAGAATAAAAACATAAGCAGTATAAACTGTTTTTCCAAGATTCTTTGACTAATTACCGTATCTTGAAACTGGTACAAAAGATCAACCAGTATATATGAGATCTGTACTAGTGTCTTGTATGTATTACCATACCGTGGATCAATCAAAAATCAATGGACACTCAGGAACACAAAGGTACACAAAAAATCAATAAATTATGAAAGAAGTTATGTGGTGGTGGAACTTGGGAATGGCCATGGAACGGCCATGGTTGCTGAAGGAAACAGAACGTAAAAAAGGAAGAAGGGCATCTAGTGAATTTGCTAAAAGAAGAAATAGAGATTATTAATTTATATTAGAATCAATGCCATATGTCTTTATCTAATTGGTTATGACGTCTAACTAGTTCTGCTACCATCATAAAATTTCTCCTAGCTACCAGTGATCATTAGGAGAAATAATTAACATGTCTGCTATTAAGCCCTACCCGCATGTATACATGAACGAATCACCAATGAGCAATATCTCAATCGGTACGGAACTTCCCTTTTGAGAAGAGTGCAAGGTTTGAAATCCAGGAGGGGGAGTGACCATTAAATAACAGTTTTGGGACAAATTCGTGAACCCTCTGGGTGCATTTGTGCTGTGTGTGTTTGGATGAGATTTATACGCCAGTTCAAAAAATAAAAAATAAAAAATAAAAAAAGGACAGGAAAGTTTTTACTTTTAGGTTAGAGCCTCTTTTATCAGTCTGCCTTTAAAATGAAGCGGAGGTGGGCCTAGACCTAACCCGAAACAATGCGCCTTAAACTCCAATCCCTGGCCCTTTGTCGCGACAATTCTAGGGTTTTAATCGGCAATTGAAGCGAAATCGAAATCAATGGAGGGATTGATCGTAGCCAATGCAGATCTCACTGTTTACATACATCCATCGATGACGAACAAGGTTCGCCAAGCCGTCAATCGCCAGCTCAGCTCTCTCCTCTTCACGTTGAGTTTCCCATCCATCTTCAAATTAATTTTCTCGTCAATTCTTGCTGTTTGTTTTGATTATATTTGGAAGAAGCAATTTTGTTGAATTTTTTGGTGGATTAGATAAAGCTTCAAACCCGAAACCGCAAATTACAACCTTTTAGGGCTTAGAGTTTTCTAGTAAGAAGAAATCTAATGTTATATCCAAACTTCAATTTTATTGAATTTTCTTTCAGTTCCTCGCATATCGTGGCTGTGTGTTGAGATTCTCTGCTTTAAAAGTTGAAGCAAGAGTGATAAAGCAAACCTCAAAACTATGCACCGCTATCTGCATGGAGAGGCGACTTTAGCCAGTAATGTTTTTAGTTTATGCGCTAACTGCAGTCTGAGAGCAGCGCTTCAAAGCTTGCTGTTGGAACTGCGCTCGAATTGAGTGCAGTTCCAACTTCAAACTACTTGCCACATCATCATTTTTTATTGGTTTCACGATAACATTAAGGTGAACCAACACACAACAACATTACGGTGAACCAACAACACCAAACCAAACATCAAATTTTACTCTTCCATATATAGTTGGAACAACATGTTTCTCAAACTACATACGACCAAGCACACCCTAAGAGAAATTGGAACATGCCGACTTCGAATTCAGAATTACTATTTACAGTTCAGATATGATACTAATCAAAAGAGAGGTTTGATGTTGTGTTGACAAATGGTCGTAAAACTTCTTTAGATCTTCATGGAGAATTAATATTTATGGTGAAAAAGGTTTAGACGGTGATGATGCTGACCAATGATATTAAGACGGGGTGTTATTTTTCTACATTTTTTAATCTTGAAAGGCTAGTTTTTTCCGCACAATTGAGTTGGACTTACTTTGCCCAATTTACATTATTTGAGCTTGGTACTTTTCGTCTTTATGTTGTAGGATTATAAATAGCTAGATGCAATCATAATTCAAATCCATTCCCGACATTTGATTATAACCATTTCAAGACTTCTTTTTCATCCCCTTAAACTTGAATTATTTTATGCTCAAACCATCAGGGTATAGAAGATAAATATCAGTCTATACTATATAATATTTTAATAAAAGTATTATGTATGCTAATTACAAACACAGACACCGAAAGGCATTTAGGTAACATGCTAGGAACACAAGATATATGTACAAATTTGATAGAATAAATTTGGAATGAAGTAAAAGAGTGCGAAGTGCAATGTGCTTTTGTAAGAAAATTCAATAGAACTACTATACCGCATGAATTCAATTAAAAGCCAGAATTTGGATGTTTTTGTTCCTAATGAACTGATGGTTCAATATAACTACTATTACGCATGACACAAAAGCAACGTTGAGGGGAAAAACATAATCTTTTTCAAGGTTTAAGTCAGAAACCGGTGCTTGGGAAGCTTTTATGTTTTGTCCTCAATCACACACTCATTCTATTTCAGAACTTTAAATATTTATTTTTCCTCACGTTGCTTTTCACACCTAACAAATAAAGCAAAAGAGGCGATCCACTTTTCAATAAAAAAACCATTGCATTATTCGAACAAGGATTTGATTTGCAGAAAAAAAGTTTACTGCATCTACACCACCAAGGCCAATACTATAGTTGGTTGAACATTTAAACCTCGCCGACTATCATAACAAACACTTACATCATCTTGGATCGAATTTTCTAATAAAATTTCTTCTCGTATTTTCCCTATTTCTTTATCTGTAATCCCAAACAACCAATCTTCAGCCTTAATCTAAAATTAATAATCTTTTTTTGTTTATCTTGGCTAAACTACAGGAAATCTTCCCCACCAATACCTTGTTTGAAGTAAACCTCTCTCCCTTTCAAAAACCTGCAAATTACCTCTTTAGTTAACTTTCGTTAATTTTTTTCATCCAAAACAATTGTTTTGGACCAAAATACCACCATTCGAAGAAAAAGGAAAAAAATTAACTTCTTCCTTGCTTTCCTATCTTGGCCCATCGGGCACCGATGCCACCGACCTAAATCTCAATTCCAATGGTATTGGCCGAGCCCTCCATCTAATGAACCCTAAATCCATCCTGACTCTTGACTTAATCCAATGCTCTTCTCTCAAAAGAAAATTTGAGTTTTGCTTAAGATTATTGGTTTTAGGGATTTGATCTAGTTATATGATTTGTATTCCAAATTCAGATGAATCCAAATCCTAGATGAAATACTAATGCAATTTATAATTAAACCCATATCTAATCCCTCATCCAAACCCAAAATTGAAACCCAAATCGAAATCTTAAATCGGAAACTTTTTTTATGAGATTAGAGTGGGATTTGGAGAATCCTAAAAAGGGTTATTTGTGGTCGTTGTAGGTTCGAGTTTCTGTTAGGTTGCCGGAGTCAGTCGAACCACCGGAGTGAGTTGGAATTTCGTTGGAGAAACTGAAAAGATGAGGCTTGATTAAATATTATAGACAATTGCTTAGATATTACAGACAACTGGAATTGCTTATGTATCACAGGCAATCGCTTAGGTATTACATGTAACTATTTAGATATTACAGGCAATTGGTATACATAAGGTTTTGATTGGGCCAGGGTTTTTTAACAAGTGCAAAAAGCCAAGAGTTTTTTAAAACAAGCTTGAAGCGGGCCAGCAGCTTTTTGACAATTTACCCTTTATAAATTGGAGCGGAGGTGGGCTTAGACTTGGCCTATATAACAATGGTATGACTATAACAATGCCTGCAAACCCAATTCCTGGCAGCTTGTTGCGAGAATTATGCAGGTTTTAATCGGCACTCGAAATCCCTAAATTTCTCTCTTCAAAAATCAAAATCAATGGGGGATTGAACGTGGCCAATGCAGATCTCACCATTTACATACATCCATTGATGGCAAACAAGGTTTGCCAAGCCGTCACTCTCCTGCTCAGCTCTCTCTTCATGTTGAGTTTTCCATCCCTTTTCAATTTTTCCCATCAATTCTTGTTATTTATTTTGATTATATTTGAAAGAAGCAATTTTGTTGAATTATCTGGAGAATTAGATAAAACTTAGGGCTTAGTGTTTTCTGGTTGGGTGTTTGTGAAATTAGTCATTTAGAAGAAATCTGTAGTTATACCTAAACTATGGAAAAATTGAATTTTGGATAGATATTTATTGAAGCTGTCCGCGATGCATAACAATCAGTATATTATCTTGGGTGATTAGTAGCTTGAAGGCAATCCTTTGTATAAGGATTTGTTTGGTTGCTTGAAATCGGGCCAACAATTCATTTTCAACATGTTTCAACAAGTTTAATTTGCATTTTGGTGTTTGGTAGGATTGAAACCCAATTACATGTTTTGAAAAACCAATGTATGGTTTCTAGTAGTATGAATTATCTTATAGTTACTTGCTTAATGTGGCCTTGTGCTGAGACTCTCGTTAAAAGTTAAAACAAGAGCGAAAAAAGTACTGCTTCATTAATTCACCATATAAGCTAAACAAACTTCACAATGATGCACCTGTTTCTATATGGAGAGATGACTTTAGCTAGTAAATCTTTTAGTTTATATGCTAACCGCAGTCTAGTATGTTGCATGTTGCATGTGCGATGCACGTTTGTATATTTTGACATAAAAAAGATTTGAAAAGATTTTTAAAGAATTAGTTGGAGAGATAAGAACGTGAGAATGAGAGTTACAGCGATGATGTGAACCTAAAATCTTTTAGTTGTGGGGAGTTTGTTACGGGTGAATAGTGACAATAACCCCTAAACCTTTATATTTTTTTTATTTCAAGTATAATATAAATCAAAATTACTATTTTTGACACATCAGTATCGCCGACATGACAGAAAATTTAAGGGGTTTCTTTTGCACGTGCTCCGTACATCCTCCTTTGGCATTAATATAGTAGAGCGAGAATTATGTAGGGTTTTATCTTGGGTTTTAATCGGCACCCAAAACCCCCAAAATTTTCTCTTCAGAAATCGAAACCAAAATCAAAACCAATGGGGGAATTGAACGTAGCCAATGCAGATCTCACCGTTTACATACATCTATTAATGGCGAACAAGGTTCGCCAAGCCGTCACTCGCTTGCTCAGCTCTCTTCATGTTGAGTTTCACATCCCTCTTCAATTCCACCCATCAATTCTTGCTATTTATTTTGATTATATTTGAAAGAAGCAATTTTGTTGAATTATCTGGTGAATTATATAAAGCTTAGGGCCTAGTGTTTTCTGGTTGGATGTTTGTGAAATTAGTGATTTAGAAGAAATCTATAGTTATATTAAACTATGGAAAAATTGAATTTTGGATAGATATTTATTGAAGCTGTTCGTGATGCATTAACAATCGGTATATTATTTTGGGTGATTAGTTACTTGAAGTCAATCCTTTGTGTAAGGGTTTGTTTGGTTGCTTAAAGTCGGGCCAACAATTCATTTTAAACTACATGTTTCAACAACCATAGTTTGATTTGCATTCTGGTGTTTGGTAGGACTGAAACTCAATTTCATGTTTTGAAAAACCAATGTCTGGTTTCTAGTAGTATGGATTATCGTATAGTTACTTGCTTAATGTGGCCATGTGCTGAGGTTCTCTTTGTTAAAGTTAAAACAAGAGCGAGAAAAGTTCTGTTTCATCAATTCACCATGTAAGCTAAACAAATCTCAAAATGATGCACCTGTTTCTACATGGAGGTGACTTTATCAAGTAAATTTTTAAGTTTATGTGCTAACTGCAGTCTTGAATGCTGCATGTGCGATGCACGTTTGTATATTTTGACATCACAAAGATTTAAAAAGATTTTTAAAGAATTAGTTGGAAAGATAGAAATGTGGGAATGTAAGTTACAGAGATGATGAGAACCTAAAATTTTTCAGTTGTGGAGGAGTTTGTTATGGATGAATAGTAACAATAACTCAAAATCTTTATATTTTATTTATTTTTATTTCAATTATAATATAAATCAAAATTACAAAATTTTGACATATCAACATTGCTGACATGGCAGAAAATTAGAGGGTTTTTTTTACACGTGCTCCGTACACCCCTCCTTCGGCATTAATATAGTAGAGCGAGAATTATGTAGGGGTTTTATCTAGGGTTTTAATCGGAACTCAAAATCCCCAAATTTTCTCTTTAGAAATCGAAGCCAAAATCAAAATCAATTGAGGGATTGAACATAGCCAATGCAGATCTCACTGTTTACATACATCCATTGATGACGAACAAGGTTCGCCAAGTCGTCAATCGCCAGCTCAACTCTCTCCTCTTCATGTTGAGTTTCCCATCCCATTTCATTTCCCCCCATCAATTCTTGTTATTTATTTGACAATTTTGTTGAATTATCGGGTGAATTAGATAAAGCTTGGGGCTTAGAGTTTTTTGGTTGGATGTTTGTGAAATTAGTCATTTAGAAGAAATCTATAGTTATACCTAAACTATGGAAAAAATTGAATTTTGGATAGATATTTATTGAAGCTGTCTGCGATGCATAGCAATCGGTATATTTTTTTGGGAGATTAATTGCTTGAAGTCAATCCTTTGTATGAGGGTTTGTTTGGTTGCTTGAAGTCGGGCCAACAATTCATTTTCAACTACACGTTCCAACAACCGTAGTTTGATTTGCATTCTGGTGTTTGGTAGGATTGAAACTCAATTTCATGTTTCGAAAAACCAATCTCTGGTTACTATAGTAGTATGATTTGCATTCTGGTATTTGGTAGGATTGAAACTCAATTTCATGTTTTGAAAAACCAATGTTTGGTTACTCTAGTAGTAGGGATTATCTTCTAGTTGCTTGATGTGGCCATGTGTTGAGATTCTCTTCGTTGAAAGTTAAAACAAGAGTGATAAAAGTACTGCCTCATTATTTCACCATATAAGCTAAACAAACCTCAAAATGATGCACCTGTTATTACATGGAGATGTGACTTTAGCTAGTAAATCTTTAAGTTTATGTGCTAACTGCAGTCTAGGAGCGGCACTTCAAGGCTTGTGTTGTTCCAACTAGAGGCCACATCATCATTCTTGGTTGTACAACAATGTTAAGGTGAACCAACATGCAACATCAAGGTGAACCAACAACACTAAACCAAGCACCAAATTTTACTCTTCCGTGTAATTGGAACATATTGCTCAAACTACATACAACCAAACACACCCTAAGATAAATTGGAACATGCCAACTTTGAATTCAGGATTATGGAAATCCTACTGTTTATACTTTATAGTTTGAATACGATACCAACCAAGGGAGGTTTGATGTTATGTTGACAAATGGTTGTAAAATTTCTTCGGATCTTCTTGGAGAATTAATATTTATGTTGGAAAAGGGTTTAGACGGTGATGTTGATGACCAATGGTATCAAGATGCTGGTACTTTCTGTATTTATGTTTGTGTATGATAATGAGTAGCTCGATGCAATCATTAAGCCTTAATTTAAATTGCAAGGTTCATTCTCGACATCTGTCCAGAACTATCTCAAGACTTTTTTTTCTCCCCTTAAACTTGAATTATTTTATGCTCAAACGGTCAAGGTATAAAAGACAATTATCAGTCTATTACTATATAATATTTTAATAAACGTATCATGTATGCTAATTACAACTACACATACCGAATGCCATTTAATCCTAGGTAACATGCTAGGAACACAAAGTATAAGTACAAATTTGATTGAATAAATTTGGATTGAAGTAAAATAGTTTGAAGTGTTGTGCTTATATGAGAAAATGCAATATACAGAAAAATGGATATTAGGTGGCGGGACCACACGTACCCCCATGTATGTCACCGATCCAAACCTTTCATCTTCATCTATTTATCATGAAACCCTTGTGTACAAAATATGTCAAGATTTAAAGACCTCTAATGCGTCCATCAAGTGATCACATATTTCCTATATCTACAGGCCGTTAATTTTTCTATCCGCTTAGATGAACGCGTTAAAGGTCTTTAAATCACGAGATTTTTGTACATGGGTTTTTTATGATAAGTAGATCAAGATGGTTGATTTGGATCGGTGAAAACTTGTGGGACATGTGTGTTTTAGGCGGGGCCTCTTTTTAAAGAAGTGGCCGCCACCTCATATCCCTTTTCCTCTATAGTATAAATATATTATATTGGTTGGTGCTATTTCATGTAAGTGGTGTATATTGGCAATTACATATTTAGGGTGGTTGTCATAATGCTGTTGGATGACAACTCTTTATTAAATTATTACTTATTACTATTACTAACATGGACAATTGAAGTGTGTTGTAGATACATTACCATGTGAGAGCAGAGGGGGTCCATCCTTAGTTATTAACTCATTACATCCGAATCCAAGCTCATGTATAATTCATGGTAGCAGCAAATCAAACATAATTCTAGGAGGATACATAAATGAATGAGCAAACATATCCTTTAATCACAAGGTTTTATTGTGGACATGATACAAATGCCTTTGTACTACATGTAACAACAATCTGTTACGATTGCTATATAGAATTAAGGCTTATTGAGAGCAAGATAAGATATAAATATCCTCACATGTAAGTAGTCTTCTTCCAGATACAATGATATTTTAGATGGTGTACTACTGGCATTTGGAGTGTCAAAGGAAGGTGATAAAGGGAAGATTCTTCCAGGTTTAATCCCATACATTGGAGTAAACCTTACAGCTACTTTACTGCTGTTCTCTCCAAAGCCTGACAAGCTATTAGGTATGTTTTCTTGTCCTGTTTTGATAACGAGTTACAAAGCTTATTGACATTTTATCTCCTAATCCTTTCCTCTATTATGGCCAATAGTATTAGATGAAGCTAGAAAGATACTGATTGTTCTTACGGTAAAGTGATTTTCTTTCCATTAGAAAATTGATAAAGTTATGCTATATTTTTAAAAATTGATCGAGAATTTATGCACTTTGTAATTAGTTATATGCAACCTAATAAACTTTTACTTTGATCCAAGGTTTTTTTTGTGCTTTTTAATGTTTTGATAGGGCCGTCCACTTTCTGCCATTGTCTGGCATTTTCAGCTTTCATATGCCAAGCAGCAATTATTGTAAAAAGAAGAAGAAACATGACTTTCTCAAGTATATCTAGTAAAGTTGTCTATTATTCCTTGGAAACAAAATATCCCCGCCTTATCTTTACTCCACAATTCTTGAATGCTGATAGCAGTAAGGCTGAAATTGGTATGATAAGGCGAACTTTACATACCAATAATGGGTGATCCTTTGATTCCATATCTGTGAGGAAAAGCTTCCATTGTTTCAACTAATCCATAACCAGTCATTGGTACATTAACTTCTGACACACATCCCATCCTAATGGAGATCAAAAGGCGACGAATGGATACGTTATTTCTAAATTCATAGATAGGAGCGCAGCCAAACCGTGCATCTCCATACATTTACATTATTTATCGATATATATTCTCATGCATTGATGTATGGTCTACATACGAGATGCACGAGTTTAGTCAATCTTTTGAAGGACCTTTCTGGACATATAGATCGTTGTTGCAACTACAGAGGCATAAAAGGCTTGGATGCAATTTTAAACTAAGTATATTTTTATAAGAAGACCATAGACATATTTCATATGTCAGAAATCTCATAGACCGGGGCATGAATAACAAACGGAGCAAGAACACTTGTGTGTATGTTGAATGCTAAGTTTCTCTCTTTTACAGTCCATAATTGACCACTTATGGTTAAAATTAGCAAGGTTTCAAGGAATGCCTAAAACCTCAATTACTCAATTGGTATTAGACGGTCACTTTTGGTATCAAAATCGGCAATTTCGGTCATATTAGCCGCAGTGGAGGATTATATACATATTTTTTTGAGAAAAAGAATTTTTTAAAAATAGAACTTTTTTGAAAAAAAACTTTTAAAGCTACTATAAACAATTTGTCAAATTCTTTTGCAATTAATGATGCCTAAAGTCGTATTAATGATGTCAAACTAACCGCGGTAATCCAATACCCTATTTAAACCCATTAATAACAAACCCATTAACCATTAATATACTTAAAACAAAATTAAAATGGTGAACAAAATATTACTTGGTGTCAGATGGTATTCAATAGTACAATCTTGGAACTCGGATGGTCATTTTTGGAATTGGAATCGACCATCTCGGGTCGGAATCGGCCGAGATTTCAAACCATGGTTTCTAGTGACTCAAAATAGAAAATAATAAATTACATGCAAAAAGGAAATAAGGATTGACCAAGGCCTTTATTGTAAAGTATGATGAATGTTTCTCTTGGGGGGGTGTCAGTCCCAAGTAATTTAAGAATCTTGAATTTCAAAAGAAAATGACGATCATTTTGATAGAATTCCTTTTCATTTCAAAATGTTGGTCATTTGATTTCGAAATCCATATGCTTTTCAAGTAAATAATAATAAGTTAATCTAGATTAAATGATGGTATAGAGGACAACTGATGGAGGAAGGATGCTTGCGACTGACATCAATCAGCTTATGGTTGCCTGCATCAGTCGTTGACGTGGACAAATTCGGCATCAGTCGAACAATGATGTTCCCAGGATGATTGGTTTTCTTAATCTTATATACCATTTTGTGGATGTGGATCCTTGACGATCCTTCCTACAAGCATTTTCTTGTGTGCACATTAATTTTATTCTCTTAAGATGTTCCTGGGATGGACACTGTTCTTACCTAATTTTTGTAGATTAATGTAGATTTTTCCCCTTGTACTCTGGTTTCCTATGATTAAACAATGTATTCTTACTACAGAAGGAAAAGTCGTTAAGGTGGGAAATGAGTCCATTCATTTAATTGTACTTGGCTTTTGCTCAGCTGCCATTATGTCAGAAGACATTCGAGATGAATTCAAGTATGCAATTGTAAGAACCATACTTCCCTTTTCACATGTTGAATGCTAGGAAATATCTTACTGATTATTTTTTTCTTGCATGCTATATTTGTTTTCCATAGAAAGGCGATGAAGGGGTTTTTGTTAGCAAACTCCACAAGCGTCACAAAATTATGGAAGGGAGCATATTACGGTTCTCACTCAAAAGGTGAGATCCAAATGTTCGGGGAAGTGCTTTGAACAAATGATTGTTGTGTGAATTGTGATATTGAAGACCCGGATAGTTCTCTTTCATTCCATTTGTGGTCTGTTTCACCCTAAAGACCTTAATTTCAGCACATTACAGTAATTTAATTTAGAATTCCGAAGGAGTAAGGTGAATATTGGGGCTGTAAACACTTTAGAAGATGGTTGTGCACTTTGCTAGGTTTTACTTTTCCCTCAGGATGAGTTCTATACCTTTAGCATTAGATCATATTACTGATTTGCCGACCCCAAAAGTTTGGTATAAGTGCTATAGTCAATATTGCTGATTCTGTAATCAATATCTTATATCTATTAACAATAACCGAGCCTTTTATCCCAAGCATATGGGGTAGGCTACATGAACCAACATGAGAATCACGCCGGGTCCAGCACATGGATCCTCCGCCTCCATTCACTCCTATCGAATAATATACTTTCATTGAGGCCTTTGGTAACCATATCTTTTCGTATCACCTCCATCCATGTTTTCTTCGGTCTCCCTTTCGTCCTTTTGACATTGCCTATATCGAGAGTATCTATTCGTCGAACCGGTGCTTTTATAGGTCTGCGTCGTGCATGACCAAACTATTTTAGCCGGTTTTCCCGCATCTCCTCCACATATGCTACACCGACTTTTGCACGAATATCCTCATTTCGCATCTCATCTTTTCTAGCGTTACCACACATCCAGCGAAGCATGCACATCTCCGCTACGTGCATTTTCTGTGTATGATGCTTCTTAGGAGCCCAGCATTCTGTACCATATAATATGGCAGGCCGAATAGTGCTCCGATAAAACTTCCTTTTCAACCTTAACGAAAAGTTATGATTACATAAAATCCCTGTTGCACTCCTCCATTTCAACCAACCAGCTAGGATCTTTTGATTGACATCGCTATTAATCTCCCAATCCTTTTGGATGATAGAACCTAGATATCTAAACTGATCGCTCGGAGATATCTCTTGCCCATCTAGTGTTATACCACTGTGGTCTCGACTTCTCAGTTTGCTAAATTTGCAATGCATATACGCTGTCTTGGACCTGTTCAATCTGAACCCCCGAGATTCCAACGTTTGCCTCCATAACACCAATTTGGTATTAACCCTGCTTTCCTCTCATTTACTAGAACAATATCATCAGGGAATAACATGCGCCAAAGTACCTCATCTTGGATAGTTCTACTAAGCTCATCCGTCACGATAGTAAACAGGAATGGACTTAATGCAGATCCTTAAGCAATTGTAATCGGAAAATCATTCGTTAGGCCGCCGCAAGTTCATTTGTCACTACATCGTATGTGTCCTTAATTATACCAATGTACTTGACTGGGACCTCTTTTTTCATTATTGTCCCCTATAATACCTCTTTAGGTACCTTGTCATACGTTTTCTCTAAATCAATAAATATCATATGCAAAATCTCCTCTCTCAAAAACGCTCGACAAGTTGAAACAAATGAATAAGTCTTTCTTGTCGATCGTCTAGCCATGAACCCAAACTGGTTCATGGTAAAGCTTCTTTCTTTTCGTTTTATCATCTTAACATCCTTCCTTAGCCTGTGTTCAATTACTCTCCCAAAACTTCATGGTGTGACATATACGTTTTATTTCACGATAGTTTGAGCAATTTTGAATGTCACTCTTGTTCTTATAGATAAGTACAAAGATACTTTTTCTCCATCCATTTGGCATCTTTTTAGTCTGCCAAATCTTATTAAACAGATCTATCAGCCATTTAACGCCCATCTCTCATAAGTATCTCCAAATCTCGATAGGAATCCCGTCTGGACCAACCGCTTTTCTTGATTTCATTCTCTTCAAAGCCTCTTTAAGCTCGTGTATTCTTATTTTACGTATGAAATCACGGTTTATATCTTGAGATTGAATGACAAGTCCATCCAAATTCTTAGTAAAGGTTTTATTGAACAATTTGTCAAAATAATGATATCGTTATCTCGAACTAAAACCTTCTGATTTTCATCTTTGACACACTTCACCGCACATAAGTCTCCGGTCCTCCTTTCCCGCATCCGAGTAATTCTGTATATATAAATTTTAGACTCCTTAGTGTCCAACTTCTCGTACACCTTCTTATAGACCTTAATTTTAGCTTCCCGAACAGCTTTCTTAACTTCCTTTTAGCCATTTTATACTTCTCAAATCTTTCCGCATCTCTGCTTTACTTCAAATCTTTATAAGAATCCTTCTTGATTTTAATAGCAGTCTTTATTTCTTCGTTCCACCATGATATGTCCTTAAATGGTGGAGTACCACTTCTCGATTCACTAAGTAGATTTCTAACTACTCTCTTGATACAACTAGCCATTTTGTTCCATATTGTATCTTAATCATTTTCAGACTGCCAATTCGTCTCTTGGACTACATGATCTATAAAAACTTTTTGGTTCTCTTCTTTCTAGGCTCTATCCTACGTCTAATCTTTCTAGGTCCTTTTCTAAATCGAAAACCTAGAAATAAAAATTTATGTTGAGTGGTTACACTCATCTGACACTACCTTACAGTCGATGCAACCTCTATCAATCCTTCTCGTCAGAAAAAAGTCTATTTGACTTGCACTCGATCCGCTTCTAAAAGTGATAAGGTGAGACTCTCTTTTTCTAAACCAAGTGTTTGCTAAGATCAAGTCATAAAACAAGGCAAAATTTAGAATTGAGTTATCTGCTTCATTTCTTTGTCCAAAACCAAAACCTCCACGGACAGTATGAAACCTACTACGACTAGTATCTACATGTCCATTGAGATCACCACCAATAAATAACTTCTCTCCGTTAGGTATCCTTTACACCATCTCGTCTAAATCCTTCCAGAATACTTGCTTACCAGCGTCATCAAGACCTATCTGTGGTGCATAAGCACTAATAACATTAAGGATCTCCTCATCTAGAATAAGCTTAACCAGTAAAATCCTATCACCTTTTCTTCTAATCTCAACTACATTCTCAAACAACCTTCTATTTATGATTACGCCTATTCCATTACGATTTTTTATCTCTACCCGTATACCAAATCTTATAATCCCAAGTCTCTACGACTCTATCCTTTTCATCTATCCACTTAATTTCTTGCAAACACATAATACTAACTCTAATCATCACCTCCACTAATTCTGTTAGTCTACCCATAAGGGAACCTATGTTTCAAGAAACTAGATGGATCCTATGAAACCCTTGCTTATTTGTCACTACACCCGGGGTCCGATGTAACGCGCCGCTTCCGGACGACGACCTAGAAGCCCTTGCATACTTAACACTACACCTGGATCCGATGTAACGCGTCGCTGAGTAGGGGACGCCCCAACGATATTCTTATTATGGTTAATATCTCATATCTATTAGTTCATTATTATTGAAATTTACAAAGGAATTAATGATTAAATGTAGATTATAACATCCTTTCCACAAAGGAATTAGTGATTAAAGGTAGATAATAACATCCTTTCTTTAGTATGCATTTCAAATGAACAATGCTATTCAATAAATGGAATTATAACTATGCATTTATATCAATGAAATGCATGTCCTGCAGATAAAATTGATTAGGGTCCAAATGATGCATTACTGCAGTTTGCCTTTCTTGTTTACTCTTGCTAATTTATGCAGAATGCTTAATATCAAATTGATTTTCTTAACAGAATAGAAACCCTGAATATTTGAAATTAAATATAGATCTCAGGGTTTAACTGATAATATTTTTTTTCATGCAGCTTGGATGAAGAAATACTCCACATATCTGGGTCTTTAATTCCGGCCGATACTGGGTGCGTGCGTTGGTTATCAAAACATGGTGTTGAAGATGACACCCAAATTGTCAGGTTTGTCCCCTTTACCATCATTGGATTTGAGTCTTTTTCATATACTATTGTCCATTTGCACCTTTTTAACCAAACAATTTGTTTACCGTCTGTTCAAACTCTCAACATCAACCTCAACACAAGTGATTAAGGATTATAGATCTTTTATCTCCTCCCAGACATTTACTTTTTGTTAATACTTTATAGTTAGGCTATGTTACTAAAATACCTTTAAATATCGTTGTTTTTTCACTAAAATACCTTACAACTTTTAATAAGTAAACTCCCTTAAACATTCGTTTTATTAAAATATTTCTCCCCAGTCAACTACCCTTAAAATGTATCATTTAGGGGAGCTTACAGTGAATAGAAAATTTAAGGTAGTTCTCTGAAAGCAGCGATAATTAAGGGTAATTTAGTGTAATCTAGCCTAATAGTTTTGACCTAGATGTCTTCAAGAAGAAGATTTTGTATTAATCAATCAATCAAATTTTCCTGGTTAAAACTTAAATTTGGTAATGCTGACTCGACTCCAATATGAAGGCTATGCATCAGCATTTAACGTCATTGAACCAAGCATTGTTTTGTAGTGAAGTTTCTAATGTTGGGATCTGCTACGGTGAGTCCCCTGTTAAATTAATCTCACCAAATCTTTTTTTCATTGATTCTAATATTAATCTTACATCTTATGTTTAATTGGAGTTCCTTTCCATACTCAGGCTTACATTAAGTTCTTATCCTTTCTGTTATTGAATTGCCTCATCTATCTGTGCATTCTCATTTTGGGTTTGGCTCATTTTTTTTATCTTGTCGCTTCCTAATTGCCCAGCATTTTATTCTGTCTTGTTTTTTGGTTGAATTATTTAAGTTCGGCATTCAACTTCATGGTTATTCTTAGTCAGTTGTCACTCAGATTCAGAATACTTGTTTAACTATCCTGCTTTGATTTATAAACATCCTTCCATTTCACCAATATCTATGTATAAGGGATTCAAGTCTAATTTGTGGATTGACAGTTTCCTATATATATAGAGAGAAAAATGTAGAAAAGAGGCCATAGGAGGGGATTTCCTCCTATGGCGTCGAAAAAAATACAATCTCGACCATTTTTTCCGGCGATCGGCATTCCGCATCATCGTTATCATCTAAAATGTGCATACACCAAATTTCTTGTGATTCCGCCACTTTTTCACCGTTGAATTAGCAATGTAAAAAGTTCTATTGTCGGTAAACCATTAATTTTGCACCAACTATATCAACGGTGAAAAAATGGTATAATCACATGAAATTTGGTGTATCCGCATCTTTAGATGATAAAGATGGAGATGATGTATGCCGATCGTCGAAAAAAATCATGGAGGGTGCATTTTTCCGACGCCATAGGAGGCAAATTAAATGTGATTATACCATTTTTTCACCGTTGATATAGTTGGTGCAAAATTAATGGTTTACCGACAATAGAACTTTTTACATTGCTAATTCAACGGTGAAAAAGTGGCGGAATCATAAGAAATTTGGTGTATGCACATTTTAGATGATAACGATGATGATGCGGGATGCCGATCGTGGGAAAAAATGGCCGAGATTGTATTTTTTCGACGCCATAGGAGGAAATCCCCTCCTATGGCACCTTTCCTCCATTATTCTCATATATATATATATATGAGAATAATGGAGGAAAGGTGCCATAGGAGGGGATTTCCTCCTATGGCGTCGAAAAAGTACACCCTCCACGAATTTTTTCGACGATCGGCACCTATCATCTTTATCATGTAAGATGTACATACACCAAATTTCATGTGATTCAATCACTTTTTCACCGTTGAATCACCTTCCACCATTTTATTCGACGATCGGAACCAATCATCATCTTTATCATTTAAGATGTGGATACATCAAATTTCATATGATTCCACCACTTTTTCACCGTTGAATTAGCAATGTAAAAAGTTCTATTGTTGGTAAACTGTTAATTTTTCACCCACTAAATCGACAGTGAAAAAATGGTGGAATCGTATGAAATTTGGTGTATCCACATCTTAAATGATAAAGATGATGACGATGGGTTCCGATCGTCGAATAAAATGGTGGAGGGTGTAATTTTTTGACGCCACCTGACGAAAATTCCTCCTAGTGCCTCTTTTCAACATTATTTTCTCTCTATATATAGGAGTGATCCATTGCAAACCGGTCTGCATTTTTTAAAAAGGGGAACTCTCGGTCTATGACATATTTTAATGGTCTGATCCGTTCAAGTTGATTATCCTACCCTCAAATATACGTGTATGAAAAATCAAAGGATTTAAAAACCTCTAACACATGCATCAGATGAACTTTATGTTGCATTATCGAAAGATGTTTATTTTTGCACCCATCGATGCATATATGTTAGAAGTTTTCAAATCCTTTGATTTTTCATACACGTACATTTGAGGGAAGGGTGATCGACTTGAACGGATCGGGCCGTTCAAGTATATCGTAGACAGAGTTATCAATTTTAAAAAAACGCGGAATGGTTTGTAATGGATCACTCTCCTATATATATAACATTGCTAATTCAACGGTGAAAAGATGGCGGAATCATATGAAATTCGGTGTATCCACATCTTATATGATAAAGATGATGATGGGTATCGATCGTCGAAAAAAATCATAGAAGAGGTAGATATTTGATGCCATCTAACGAAAAAACCTTCTAGGGCCTCTTTTCTCCATCATCATCTTCATCATGTGGATATACCAAACCGGTCCGCGTTTTTTAAAAACAGCAACTCTCTGTCTACGACATACTTGAACGGTCCGATCCGTTCAAGTCGATCACCCTTCCCTCAAATGTACGTGTATGAAAAATCAAAGGATTTGAAGACCTCTACCCAATGCTTCGGATGAAATTTACGTTGCATTATTGAAAGACATTCCTTTTCGCCTATTTGATTCATTGGTTAGAGGTTTTCAAATCCTTTGATTTTTCACACATACATTAAGGCGGGGTTCGTGGATTTCAAATTCACAAACATTTTTGTCGGACGTTTGAACTCTGATTGATGATCCGTTTGGATCAAGTTGATCATACATCTTAGGTAGAATTTTTATAACTTTCAAACTAGTTGTATCATATGTAAAACACTTTCAAACAACATGATTTTGTAATCACACTATCCAAGGAGTATTGATCAACTTGAGCGGAACAGACTGACAAAAAAGTTCATGAATTTGAAAAACACTAACCCGCCCTAACGGATCTTCCCCTTCCCTCTTTCCATATATATATATATATATAGGATAATGGAGGAAATGTGCCATATGAGTGAATTTTCTTCTATGGCATCGAAAAAATACACCCTTCAAGAATTTTTTTCGACGATCGGCACTCATCATCATCTTCATCATGTGGATACACCAAATTTCATGTGATTCCATCACTTTTTCATCGTTGATTTTGTTCAAAATTAACGGTTAACATTGCTAATTTAATGGTGAAAAGGTGGCGGAATCATATGAAATTTGGTGTATCCACATCTTACATGATAAAGATGATGATGGGTATTGATCGTCGAAAAAAATCATAGAGGTAGATATTTGACGTCACCTAACGAAAATGCCTCCTAAGGCCTCTTTTTCCATTATTCACACACATATAGAGAGGATAATGAGGGAAATGTGCCATAGGAGGGAATTTCCTCCTATGGCGTCGAAATACACCCCCACGATTGTTTTCGACGATCGGCACCCATCATCAGCATCTTTATCAACTAAGTTGTGGATACACCAAATTTCATGTGATTCCATCACTTTTTCGCCGTTGATTTAGTGGGTGAAAATTAACGGTTTACCGACAATTGAACTTTTAACAAGTTAATTCAATGGTGAAAAGGTGGTGGAATAATATGAAATTTGGTGTAAAAGATGATGGATGCCAATCGTCGAAAAAACCCATGGATATAGGTACTTACACACCACCTAACGAAAAAGCCTCATAGGACCTCTTTTCTCCCCCTCCCCCACCCACCACACATATAGAGGATAATGAAGGAAAGGTGCCATAGGAGGGAATTTACTCCTATGGCGGCGAAATACATCCCCACGATTTTTGTTCGACGATCGGCATCCATCATCTTTATCATCTAAGATGTGGATACACCAAACTGCATGTGATTCCATCACCTTTTCATCGTTGATTTATTTGAGTGCAAAATTAACGGTTTACCGGCAATATAACTTTTTACATTGCTAATTCAACGGTGAAAAGATGATGGAATCATATGAAGTTTGGTGTATCCACATCTTACATGATAAAGATGATGGTTGCCGATCATCGCAAAAATCATGGAGGATATAGATTTTTGACGCAACCTAACGAAAAAGCCTCCTAGGGACTCTTTCCCCCATTAATCTCTCTCTCACACACATATATGAGAATAATGGAGGAAAGAGCCCTTAGGAGGCTTTTTGTGTTGGGTGGCGGCACAAATCACTTCATCATTTTATTCGACGATCGGCACTTTCCAACTTGATCTCCATCCCCGAATTTGTCGATACACCAAATTTCATGTGATTCCAACACCTTTTCACCATTGATTTAGTGGGTGCAAAATTTACGGGTGCAAAATCAACGGTTTACCGACAATAGAACTTTTTACATTGCTAAATCAACGGTGAAAAGGTGTTGGAATCACAAGAAATTTGGTGTATCGATAAATTCGAGGATGGAGATAAGTTTTAAGGTGCCGATCGTCGAATAAAATGGTGGAGGACGTGATTTGTGCCGCCACCTAACGCAAAAAGCCTCCTAGGGCTTCTTTCCTCCATCATTCTCATATATATATATATATCATCTTAGAAAATTTAACCTTAGAATGCAAATATTCTGTTAGTTTTTGATGCATATATTGTTGGTGTCTTGGCCACAAATACATGCATTACATGTAAATACATTATAAATTTTTGGACATGTCAGAAAAATTTCTGCAAATATCGTCAATGGATCCGAAAACTACAAAATGGTTATGAATCCGACACGGATTTGCGCTCCTCAATGATGAATCTGTGTAACCTAAACCATAATGAGTTGTTTATTCTAAGAAACAAAATCAAACTGAACGAATTATTTATCTATAATAAGAATTCTGAAAAAACCTATTATGGATATGAGTTTGATACTGATATGCCGCTTTGACAGCGAATCTATGCAACATAAACCAAAATGAATTTAATTATATATTCTAAGGAAGGAAATTGACCAGACTGATCATCCATTATAAAATAAGAAATCTGAAAAAACTTATATTGATATGAATACGCCTCGATGACGAATTTGTCCAACATAAACCATCTTGGGCTTGGATCATATTGTTGTTAGATTATATACAATAAGTAGTTTAAAAACCATTTTAGCAAAACTTTAACCAAAAAAATACACAATCTGTCAGTTTTTTGACACATATATTATTGGTATCTTTGCCATGGACACATATTTGTTACATCTAAATACACACTTATCAATAATATTTTTAAATTAAATTTGTGTTTTGAAAATTTTCAGAAGTGTAAAGAGGCATAGGCAAACGGATATCAAGAATGAAGCAGAGAATCGACATCTTGGCTTATTGACCGAGGGTGATCGACCGTTAAATCACAGCCGTCCGCATAAGTCAAGGAAGAGAAGTGCTGAAGATTGATTGAAGTTCAAAGCTTACCTCACCTCGGTAATTGGCTTGTACCGAAGTGTTCTTTATTGCGTAAAAGCTTATCGTGCCTGAATATTATTCATTAAAGCATGCGCCATATGGATATACTGCAACTGAATGATTAAACTGGCCCATATTGGCTACCAATATCGGCACTACACTGGAGGAAAGGTGCTAGTTTGACAATAATCTAGGCTAGTTAGAATTTTCAGTTTTCACGTTCTATAATACATCATCTATTTCAGGCAAATGGAGGCAAGAACACAAGAAGTTAAAGAATGATGCTTCTTCTCCTCCTCTGCCAAATTCAGGGAGAAGGCAAGAAGCCCTTGTGACTTAGTTTTATGTCAGTTTTGACTTATTGAGCTATACTTGCATTTTTTCCCTAGAATTTTGATTTGTGTATTATTATTGATGCTTACATGATTTTAAGTATGGTGTTTAATTTTTGTATCGTTGGACGATGTAAAATTAATTATTGTCTCATCATTCACTAGCTTAAAATTTAATTAAATTGATTACCGATATTTTCGTTTATATAACCATTATATCAAATGCGTAAAATAATCCATTATCTTTTTCATATTAAGGATGATATTGTATGCTCTACCCTCGATCTCTTTAGGCTTATGGTGGATTATTTTACTGAAGATGGCAATCAACTTTCCTTTTTTAATTTATTTAGTTTGGCTGCTTCTATTTTGATTTTCATGGCTCAACACATGAAAATCATTCACTACTTTGTTGTATTTAAGCCTCCACTTGCCAGTAATATAGTATCTAAAAGTTTAAATCTATGCAAGATTATTTAGCTCTCTTTGAGTTTTCCAATTCTTTTCATTTTTAAACTTTTTATCGATGTCTTATTTTAGGCAGCTCATGAAATACTAGGTTTTTTTTTTGTGAAATTTAGAGAGAGAGATTTAAAATTTAAGACATTCGATGACATGAAGACTTTTAAATGAGAGAGAGCATTTTTTTTTTCTTTAAACTTACCCATAAGTTTACCACACATACATGCAGAGATCTCATGGATTTATGTTGTACGCGATTGTGAAAACTTTATCCTTTGGTGTCGAACCCCACACACTCCCCGTTAAGAGATGTGCTATATACGACCAACTCGTGGTCATAAAATTCATTTAAGAGGCAAATCATCTACTTGATTTTGTAGAAAAAATAAAACTGTATTATTACAGGATAATTTTTGCACTTAGTTTGAACCATATTAACACCAAGCATGCTTCAGGATTTATGTCTTGATTGTCATCCTCGCTTGCTTCCGACTAAGTGCTCAAAGTCTCTTCTTGAAAACCATAGTAAATTTGTATCCATTTACCTGGTAAAAATGGGGGTAACTTGAACTTGAACTTGAACTTTCACCATTAAATCAAAGAAATTACATTTTCCACAAAGTTGAATTTCACCCTCATTTAATAATTAACATTGATATGGTATGTCTCCACATACTTCATATGAATTATTTAAGCCAGAACGGATCCGTATCTTCTCTCTCAAGCCAAATATTAAAATCATCTGTTTTTTCTGTCGTTGATGTTGTTGCCAAGATCTTCATCTTTGGTCTCTTTGCCGGCGCTTTCGCTAACGTCTTCGTTGGTGATGGTCTTTTCGACGACGACGCAACATTTGACTTTTTTCAGGCTCATAATCGCCATGCGAGCTTACCCTAAGCGGAAAGTTAAGAATAGCACGTGCACCGCGCATGCGAAACGCGGCACGATCATAGGCCATAGCAGCATCCTCACTGGTGTCGAACGTACCTAGCCACAACTTCATCCTGTTCTTCGCAGGGTCTCTGATCTCTGCGGCGTATTTCCCCCATGGCCTCCGCCTCACCCCTCTGTAGTGCCTCTCCTCGTGTGCCGCTTCTTGATCATCCGAGGCCCACATTGATGAGAAAGTCGTACCGGATTCATATGAAGCGGCATCCGAAACTTCAGGCTCGAAGACCATGCTAGCAGGACTCGGGGATGGGGTAGGCTCGTCTAGGAGGTATCGCCGGATAGATGCCAGAACGGCCGACATGTTGTTGCCGGCAGAGGCCGCTGCATGGTTAAGGATTTCTTGGTGGTTATACATTTGAAATCTAATTATTAGGGTTTGTGTAAGAGATGGAGAGAGGAGCTGGAGAAAATAATTAATGGTAGTTTTGTGATGAATGGGAGATGAGAGAGTTGTTCATATTATATATAGGAGGAGAGGGTTCAGCTGTGGTTCTCTGATATTTCCTTATTCACCACATGCTCATTATATATGCTCATTTGAAGATTAGTTATAAGTTAATTTGTTTGTTTATCTTAGCAAGGCTTCTTATTAATTAATGTTTGTTTGAGGAGCCCTAGATTTAATTTGGTAGGTTGAAGTGGTGATGATAATATATTGATGGTAATGTGATTGTTGGAGGCTAGTGGATTTATATATGTTGTGGAATCTAAATTTAGTTTTAGAAACATTATTTGGGCTATAAAAATTCTATATCTGATAAATGATGCTTTGTATTTCAAGAGTTACATTATTTTAGTACCGTGTATCCTTGAACTTTAGCTTGATGGTGCATGTAAAAAATAAAAATTTAGTGTTTTTTTAGTACTTGATGCTCCAACATTAAAAATCCAAAGATATCTTAAAACAAGAGACGATTTTGCCGATTTTTCAAACATCTAATGAAACAATTAACAAGTTATATATTTCGTCTATCTGGATTTAGTCCATGAAAATCCAATATGAATGATGTAGAAATATAGTGAAAAGTTAAAGGAAAACATAGAAAAAATTAATTTCTCTGTGAAGGATATAATATAGTATTGTTCAATTCCTTTTCTTTTTCTTTTTGGTTGAAAGTAGTATAGCTCAATTCATCTAGGTTGAGTGTGTATATATACTAATTAGATTTTCTAATCAGAATTCTTTTAAACAAATTATTAAAAGAAATTGAAATTCACTACACGCCAAACTATAAGCCAAGTTTAATGACAGATAAGAAGGAATCAAATGATATATAATTATTGATTTCAATGTCTTACCTTCACATGATTGAGAAATATCCAACCAATTTTTAAAAAATATGTTAGCTTCCCTCTCAATAATTTACTTATTTTTAAAACTTATGAATATTTAAAAAATTTACATCGTACTTTATACCAATATTTAATACATCCCTTTTCTATTTTTTTAAAACTAAAATATTGTAGGTTTTTTTTCTGTTAGTCCCTAATACTTTAATATTTTTCTCTGCCCCCTTATAGTTGGTATTTACATATAGTCTTCCCTATACTTATAAGTTATTTCTGCAACCCCTACTTCACTTTTGAAAATTATACTTCTTCCTCCTCTCCGGCAACCCCCGCCGTCCCTACCGCCACCATCTTCTTTTTCCTTCTCTTCTTCAACCCATCGCCTCCTTTCTCCTCCATCTCAACACCACCGCCATCGCCGTTATCACCACCATCTTCCTCCTCTTCAATCCATCGTCTCCTTTCTCCTCCTTCTCAACACCACTGCCACCGTCACCATCTTCCTTCTCATTCTCTTCAACCCATCGCCTCCTTTTTCCACTTTCTTCTCAACGCTGCCGCCACCATCATCAAGACCATCACCACCACATTTTTCTTCCTTTTCTTTTTCAACCCACAACTGCAAGCGCTTGTGTGTTGAAGAAGAAAAGAAAGAAAAAGCTTAAGGGGGCAGCGGCGGCGGCGTTGAAGAGAAGGAAGAAATGGATGTTAATGGGTTGAAGAGGAGGAGGAAGATGGTGGTGTTGACGATGATGGTGGCAGTAGCGGTGACGGTGGCCGTGTTGAAGAGGAGGAGAAAGATGGCGGTGGTAGGGACGGCGGAGATGACCAGGAAGGAGAAGGAGAAGGAAGAACTGCAGGAGCAAATTATAAGTATAGGGGGCTATAAATAAATATTAATTATGGAAGAACCGAGAAAAATATTGAAGTATGGAAGGAGCCTAACTGAAAAAAACACCAATATTGAAATATTTAAGATACTAATTAGCTCATGTGGTACTGTAATGGAATAATATTTAGGGCATTAATTTTTTTAAAAGAAAACAAGTGGAGGGCCTAGAGGCATATAATAAAATTTATATTTCTCAAAATTTAAGCTCTTGTACCTTGCTTGTCGGGTTGGTTGAATCTATCACTAGATTATGGACAATATTTAAAAGAATTCATTTATTATCCATTCCAACAATCGACCTCTTCTAAATTTTATCACAAATAAAACCTTGAAGTTGTTCCATTTGTTTTTCCCATTTTGTAGAAAGATTTTCTATGTACCGGATGTATGTACTCAGTCATGAAAGAGAGAAATAAATGTATAAGACCGGCTAGAAAGCTGTCCAAAGCGTGTATGAAAAAACCCATATTCTCTCTTCTGTCCGGACACTACCATGAATAGGGCTTGCCCCTACAGTTCCCACCGTGGGGGCAGAAATATGACCCGTAGGGGCAGATGAATGCCTCTACGGTTTTAAACTTGCCCCTACAGTTTCCATCGTAGAGGCAATTATTTTGTAAATTTAAAATAAAAAAAAATATCTTGCTCTACGGTTGGTACTGTAGGGGCAAATTACAGCCCTTATGATTCCAACAGTTGGGTCATCTTTTTATACATTTAAAAAAAAAATTACTATGGGGCAAAAGCTTACAGGAAATTCCCAAATTTTAAACCAAGACAAGAAGATGGCCAAAAGATCCAAGAATACAAGCTGGATAGATTCATAGCCCGATGCCTTGAGAAACCTATATTTTGCCAACCTTTGCACCCTGTGGCTGATTGACCCTTCTTCAGGCTTTTGTTTAAGAAAATGTAAGAAATATAGAAGGTCAATAAGATGCACTTTCAAAATGAGCCATAGTGAGATGTTAAGAAAAAAAGGCATAATATTGAGTTATCAATGTAAGTAAAATTCAAATAAATTTAAATTGAACTAGCAATCAGCACATCTTGAATCTTGATGATAAAACCAAGTTCCTAAGCATAAGACACAAGTTGCCCATCCTTGAAATCACATCTAATTCAAATTCTTTTGTGCATAAGAAAGTTTGCAGGAAAAACATACACACAGCAAACCGACCAAGAAATCAACTCTGCATCATACCTTTTTGTAGAAGCTTGGAATTGAGCAAATTTCAAGCAAAATCCTTTTTGTTTCAAGCTCTGAAAATCAAAGAGGATTATGTTAGACCAATCGATTCACAGCCGATAAGGTCACATTGAGAGGGGGGGGGGGGGGGGGGGGGGGGAGGGCTATAATACAAGACGTAAATCCTAATACCAGAAGTAAATCCTCTGCAGCAGATAAAATATCAACTTCCCAAAAATAAGAATCCTTCATAACAGTAAGAAAATCCTTTAGTAAATGAAGCGCATATGTATCGTGAAGCTCAATACGACCAATAAAAACTACATATTGGAGGTTATCATGCATTCTTAGTTTGTGTTGCCGCAGTGGTCGCCTTAATGACTTCAAACATGAAAAGTCTACTGATGGAGCTCCTTTTTCGGGCCTCCGTCAGATGTTGTCTTCCGTTGATCTCGAGGTGAACTTGGTTGATTGTCCTTCGTTGCGTGTGGGTCTCAATGGGTTTTGAGAGGAGAAGGTAGGGTGAGGAGGCTGTCGCCGAGTACCTGCAAAGAAGTCCCGGGGTGGTTTGGTACCACCGAGGGCTCTCCGACGCTCAAGTTAGTGGTGAGGTCCGAGCAGAGTAACGGCGTAAAGTGTCAAGAATGGCTTACCTGACCCCTCTGTGATGGGGGTTTATATAGCGGTGGCGGTACGCAGCAGCAGACGCGAGAATCTCGCCGGCAGTTACGCCCCCGACGTCACGCCCGCGTAGAGAGCGGATCGTCCATTAATGGGGATCGTGATGGCGTGGAACGTTGGATGTTGCTGGCGGAGAATCCGCGCATGGCGAGACTCGCGGAGCGGCGGTTACGCCTGTGAGCGGTGGAGTTGGTCAGAGGCCGAGGAAGACGGCCTCGGCAGGGAGCTCGGGACGAGCGGGGAGGCCGAGGAGTCTTGGTCCTATGGTGGCTCGGGACGAGCTGAATGGCTGAGGAGGCTGATTTGCAGGGGGCCTCGTGGAGGGCCAGCTTGTGCTTGCAGGTCGGGTGTGGGGCGGCCTGGTCGGCCTCTGCGGGCCCTTTCATCTCAGTCTTGGGACACGTCATCTGCCACGTGTCCTGATCTTGGAGGTCATCAATATTGAGTATCATCATTAGCCTCCCACTCTTGCCCCGACCATCTAGCGGGTCGGGTCAAGAGTGGACTGCCGGGCCCCCCGAGGTGAGCTCCTCCTCAGGGTTGTGTCGGGATGAGTCCTCGAGCCGTCGGTTGTCTTTTCCACTAGCGAATCGAGGCGAGATCTTTGCATTTAAGGAGGGTGCACCGGTTCGTGCACTCTGCAGTCGAAGCGACGGTTCACGTGTCGAACGCCAACTAGTTGATGTGACGCGCACAGGCCTGCGGCGTCTGATGGGACGCGGTCAATCGCTGGGCTGCCACGTGGAGCGATCTGAGGCGCTGGACGTAAGGAGCCGTTTCGGCGGGAGACGATGGGCGCCGTTGGATGAGGCCGTGTGCGGTAATGAATACGGGTGGGGCCCGCCCAAGGGCCCTTGCTCTCTCATATTTTCTCATTCTCAAGCCCCAGCTGCTCGGTGCTCGTCTCCCCTCCCTTGTTCCTAACTTTTGAAGAATTTCTTTCCCAGGTTAAATGTCTTCCCCTGTAGAATCAGTATATGTTATAGGAGTAGATGTTAGGGTTCCTTTAGACGTGTCCGAGTCCCTTCGGGGAGCAGGGGCTGGGCCTTCTCCCCGGGGCCGTGAGGCGGAGGCCGCTTCCAGGGAGGAGGCGGTAGATGTAACCCCCAGCACTTCGTGCTGGGTGAGGCATGAGGACGAGCTCGCCAATGCTCGAGCTCGCTTCCACATTCCCCCGAGCTACACGTTCCGTCTGGCCGAGGAGGGAGAGAGGGCATACCAGGTACGGGACATGGAGATTGCCCTGTATTTGGAAGCTTTTTGGGGCGGAATGCGCCTGCTCTTCTCTCCTGAGGTCATCGCCGCTCTGAATTTCTTCGGTTTGGCCCATGGCCAGCTAGTACCGAACGTGTGGAGGCTTCTCCTTGGGTTCCTGATCCGCCTGAGGCTGCAGGCGGTTCCTTTCAGTCTTTCCCTTCTCGATTCCTCCTTTGTTTTCAAGAGTCACCCCGGCGGTCGAGCGAGCGACCCAAGATGGGTTTATTTTACTTTTAGGAAGCGGCCCGGGGTCGCTGCCGGGACCGGGGTCGTGGCCTTGCCCTCCTCAATCCATGATTGGAAAAAGAAATTTTTCTTCGTTTCCCCTCCCGAGGGCGAGGACTGGCCGATGCCCACCAAATGGTCGAGAGAGAAGTGTCTGCCGGGGAACCTGTCCAACGACCCCGCCGCGGTGAGAGTGGCGTCGTGGGAGCCCATCCCCAGATATGACGTCCTGCTGTCCGAGAGGGTCTTGAGCTGGGCCGGGCTTAGCCCCGCCGAGTTCGTCGGTAAGTTAGGCTTGCTTTCTGGGTTTATGCTTCACTCGTGTTGCTAATAAGTTGGGTGTTTGTTTTGTGCAGGATCCATGGACTTCGGCACTCTCCGAGATGCTATGCGCCAACCGAGGCATCCTGCCAGGGCCGGGGGTGCCAGCTCTTCCCAGGCGCAGCCTTCCCCCGCTCCCACTGCACCGGTGACGGTTCCCCGGGGACGTTCGGTGGTGGATCCCGCCCCGGGCCCCAGCAGAGCGTCGGGTCGGAAGCGGGCCCAGATTGTGGAGGACACGGCCTCAGATGAAGAGATCGGCTCCCCCTCGGAGCCGCTCAAGAGGAGTTCCCGGAGACCTTCCCGGGGCCGGTCCTCGCCTACCGTGGTGGAGGAAGGGGACTCCGGTTCGCGGTGCCGTCCGGGCTGTCAGTCGCGGACAGCCTCCTCCACGAGATAGAAACCTCGGCCGGGGGTCGGGTTCCTGGGGGGACCCTCAAAGCTCAGCTGGCGTCGATCGCCCAGGAAGCCATGCAGGTAAGCCCCCATTGCACGGTGAGATTTAGTGTTTTCCTTCATGTTTCTGATCCTTCTTCTTTTTGCGCCTCCCCAGACTCTCCAGCACGTGGCCCTCGCCCTCCGCATGAAGACCGAGGTGGTAGCCTCGGCGGTGGAGGCCGCGGGCCAGCTCGCCGCGTTGCAAGAAAGCTCCAGGCGAGAGCAGGAGGCGATGTCGACGAGGATCGCCGCCCCGGAGGGCGAGGTGGCAGCCGGAAAAAGGGAGGTCGCCCGGCATCGCGAGGCTGCCGCGATCGCCGAGGGCAAGCTCGGGGACTCCCAGGTGCTCGCCGGCAACCTGAAGAAGACGGTGAAGACCCTCCGGAAGGAGCTGGGGGCGTCGGCCGAGGCCTTCAAGTCGGCTGAATTGAAGGCCGTGGCGAGCTATAAGAGGTCGAGGGATTTTTGTGATGACTTGGCCATGGCCACGACCCGCATCTGGCACGAAGCCCTTGATGCCGTGAAGTCTAAGATGCCGGAATTCGACGACACGGATCTCCGGGCCGAGTTCCCCCTCATGGGCGCCGACGAGCAAGGGGAGAGGCTCCCGGCGAGGTGGGGGCCGAGGACCCAGCGCCCCCGGTGGTGGAGGTTGAGGACCTCGAGGTCGTGCCCGGGCCCGAGGTGTAGAGCCCCCGCTCTTCTATCTTCATTTTTTTCTTTTGAACTTTGTAAGGCTGAGGAGCCAGAAAATACCTTCTGTAAAAACTTATCTTTGGTAGTAGTAATAAAGTTTTTTCTTCTTCAGCTGTGATAAATTTTTCCTTTCTGCCATCTGTTTGTGAAGAATACTCGCTTGGGATATTTTTACTTGCGCCGTTGTGCTTTCATGTTAGGTTGGCCCTCTGTCTAACGATCGTCCGTCGAGCTGACTGCAGTTGTTTGCCGACAAGCGTCTCCGAGGAGGTATCTCCTTGGGCCTCGAGGTCGAGGGGGAGATCGTTTGGGCTTGGACAGACCTGACATCTGTTTCTGATTTAGAGTATCTGCCGTCATCTGGGGGTGATCGGGCAGGGTAGTTGCGCCGTCATCCCCTGCTAAGGCTTCATGCATCTGTTGTGGCGTTAGGGCGGGTTATCCGCCAGGGGTGGCCGTGCAGGGTAGCTGCTCGGTTGTCTCTTTAGAGGGCTTGGCTCTTTAGAGTTGTGGGTAGGCGACTACCAGCCTTGGGGAGGAATTTTTGATCCCCGGCGTGTGGCAGGGAGCTGCCCGCCGGGGATAGCCGAGCGATGGAACCTTGGGCTCGGCTGCCTCTGGGAGGGCTTTTAGATCCTTCAGGACTGGGACCGAGCAGGGTTACTGCCCAGTGCCTCTTGGCGAGAACTTTGATCCCTGTCGGTTGTGGTAGGAAGCTACCAGCCGGGGATAGCCGGGCAAGGACCCGACTGCCTCTGGGAGGACTTTGGCCCTTGGCGTGAGGAAAGCTATAAGGCTGTAGGAAGCCCACCAAGGACCCTTGGCCGGGCAGGGTTACTGCCCGGTGCCTCTTGGCGAGGGCTTTTGTCCTGAAAGACAGCCGAGTGAAGGAACCTCTGGCCTCGACTGCCTCTGGGAGGGCTTTTTGATCCCCGGCGTTGTGGCAGGGAAGCTGCCCGCGGGGGATAGCCGAGCGAGAGAACCTCGGGCCTCGACTGCCTCTGGGAGGGCTTTTTTGATCCCCGGCGTTGTGGCAGGGAAGCTGCCCGCGGGGGATAGCCGAGCGAGGGAACCTCGGGCCTCGACTGCCTCTGGGAGGGCTTTTTTGATCCCCGACGTCGTGGCAGGGAAGATGCCCGCGGGGGATAGCCGAGCGAGGGAACCTCGGGCTCGGCTGCCTCTGGGAGGGCTTTTTTGATCCCCGGCGTTGTGGCAGGGAAGCTGCCCGCGGGGGATAGCTGAGCGAGGGAACCTCGGGCCTCGACTGCCTCTGGGAGGGCTTTTTTTTTATCCCCGGCGTTGTGGCAGGGGAGCTGCCGGCCGGGGATGTTTGAGCAGGGCGGCTGCTGAGTTGAATCTTTGACGAGGCGCAGCCTGGTCATTCGGTTGTAGGTGCGGGGAATGGGAACGGTCGGGGAAACGGCGCGTGCATCTAGTGCATTGAATGCCGGGGGAGACGAAGCGACAGGGGCGGGTCATTTCGTTTCCACCGAGTAACGTTCGATGGACGCCACGTGCCGCGTCGCTTCGACCGGGCGACGTTCGATGGGCGCTGTGTGGCGGCCGTTGGGCTGCACAACGGGCTATATAAGGAGTACTGGTTCTTCCCCCTTCGCAGATAGGCCATCGAAAATGGAGGATTTCCCGTTCACTATCCCCGAAATCATCAGTTCTGCAGATGTGTACCTTTATGACAGCGACCGCACCGAGGACACGGTGCAGTTGGTGGTTGCTCGCATTGAGGAGCACTTCAGTCGGCTGCTCCCTGCTGCAGCTACTGATGTATTCCATCTGGAGGGCATCGCCGGAGATTTACAACCCCCTGTCGGAGCATCTCTTCGATGAGGCTGTAGGCAAGCTGTGGTCCTTGAGGCGCTTCGGCTTGATCTCTGCAAACCGGCTGGTGCGCTCGGAGGCGCTCATCCGCGAATGCTACGAGCTGAGGCTCGGGGTCGACGCCCGCGGGGGGAACCGGGAACAGAGGCTGGAACTCGCGCGGCCCCGGTTGGCAGAGATTTTCGCCGAGTACTACGAGCAGTGCTCGCTGCACCCCTTACCCCCGCTATTGTAACCCTTTTTTTTGCATGTATGGCTGAGGAGCCCATGATACCCTTTGAATGAACAAAGATTTCCTTTCTTTTTCGCAATGTTCCATTGATCTTTATTTAGTCAACAGTAGATCCTAGGAAGAATTTACATTGCTTTTAGAAAAAAGAAAGAAAAAGAACAGGTACAGGTTAAAAGATGACTTGGTCGGCTTGGGCCGAGCTCCCTGAAGGGCTATCGACCCCCGTAGTTGGCATAGGGCATGGGGCTCCCTGAGCCCCGGGCTGGCAGTCTGCTGAAACAAGCATGATCTGGCCGATGGTCAGGTCGGTAGGAGGGCGAGGCTGCTCTTGCTTGCGGTCGGTCTGTCGTTTGTCCCTTAGGTAGCTGGCGATGTGCCCAGACCAGATGAGCTCCTCGATGTAGTCCCTCAGTTGTTTGCAGTCCTCCGTGGCGTGGCCCAGTACCCGGTGGAACGCGCAGTAGGGGCCCCGGGTTCGCTTAACGGCCTGACGTGGGTCCGAGGGGAACTTGAAGAACCCCTCATTCTGGGCCTCCTCCAGCAACACCGCGAGGGAGATGTTGAGGGAGGTATACTCCTGGAACTTCGGATGGTAGGGCTACTGATGCTCCGGCCTGTCCTCCCGAGTCCTTTTCTTCTGGTCAGGCCGATCCGCCCGGGGGAGGTTGGCATTCACTTCGGATTCCAGCTGGACCTCGCGCTCGGTCCACGCCTTGACTTCGGCCATGGTCTTAGGTTGAGCCAGCGCGAAGGAGCGCAACCATTCTTTGTGCCTTAGACCAGATCTGAGTGCCGTTATGACGGTCTCGTCCCGGTGCTCGGGCACCTCGAGGAGGGCATTGTAGAAACGGGTAATATAGGCCTTGAACGTTTCCTTGTCCCTGCTTTTAACCGTGAAGAAGTAGTTGACCGTGCGCTTCTGTCGACGGTTCCCCACAAAATGGCCGGGGAACTGGGTGGCCAGCTCGTCGAAGGTTGAAATTGAGCAGGGCTCGAGCCCCCGGAACCAGTCTCGACCCGCGCGGATGAGGGTGGCCAGGAAGGCCCTGCACTGGGCGGCGTCGGAGTGATCTTGGAAGCTCATTCTCGCGGTGAAAGCGTCCAAGTGGTCCATCGGGTCGGTTTTCCCGTCGAACAGAGAGACCTTCGGAGGCTTATTACGCGAGGAGACTTGCACGGCGAGCAGTTCCTCGGTGAATGGCTTCGTGAGCGAGTCGGAGAAATACTTAGTCCCGTCGCTCGAGAAGTGAGCTTCTCGGCGCTTGCCCTCGATCTTCTTCTCGAGGGCGTTGAGCCAACCGTGGTACCTTGAGGAATCGGCGCCTCGGGATTCCCGGGCCCCGCTGCGGGTGGACTGCGTCTGGGAGCGGCCCCGGTTTCTTTCGATAAGGTGCCTCAGATCCCGGGATGGGGTAGCCCTTGAGTAGCCGGGACGGATCCCTTCTGTGTGTTCCCGCCGACCATGGTGGGGTCGGCCACGCTCGTGGATAGGAAAGGTGACCGACATTTCCTCAGGGGGCTAAGGGTCGCGAGGAGGCTCCGGACGAGGCTCCCTGGCGGCGGATCTCGGCGTGGAGCCCTGGGGCGCCCAGCGGGCCTCAGGGAGCACCGGTTCGAGGGACCGGTGGCGAAGGGATGCAGCCTACTGGTGGTTGGCCGTCCAGACAAGGACAGAGTCTTCTGGAGGCGAAGGAGCAACGATCTGGGGCCCGGTCGTTTGGACGTGGATGGGAGCCTCCACGAGGGATTGCAGGCGATCTATCCGGCCTGAGAGGGCGTTGATGACATTCATGGGGGGAGGTTCATCCTCGCCTTCGGTGAGCGGAGGGCGGCGGTTGGTACTGGGATCCCCAGGATGGTCCTCTGCCATGAGAGAGGAGATAGGAAGGCCAACTTCGTATTTTGTGGAATTTAAGTTTCCCACAGACGGCGCCAACTGATGGAGCTCCTTTTTCAGGCCTCCGTCAGATGTTGTCTTCCGTTGATCTTGAGGTGAACTTGGTTGATTGTCCTTCGTTGCGTGTGGGTCTCAATGGGTTTTGAGAGGAGAAGGTGGGGTGAGGAGGCTGTCGCCGAGTACCTGCAAAGAAGTCCCGGGATGGTTTGGTACCACCAAGGACCCTTCGACGCTCAAGTTAGTGGTGAGGTTCGAGCAGAGTAACGGCGTATAGTGTCAATAATGGCTTACCTGACTCCTCTGTGATGGGGGTTTATATAGCGGTTGCGGCACGCAGCAGCAGGCGCGAGAATCTCGCCGGCAGTTACGCCCCCGACGTCACGCTTGCATAGAGAGCGGATCGCCCATTAATGGGGATCGTGATGACGTAGAACGTGGGATGTTGCTGGCGGAGAATCCGCGCATGGCGAGATTCGCGGAGCGGCGGTTATGCCTGTGAGCGGTGGAGTTGGTCGGAGGGCCGAAAAAGACGGCCTCGGCAGGGAGCTCGGGACGAACGGGGAGGCCGAGGAGTCTTGGTCCTATGGTGGCTCGGGGCGAGCTGAATGGCCGAGGAGGCTGATTTGCAGGGGGGGCTCGTGGAGGGCCAGCTTGTGCTCGCAGGTCGGGTGTGGGGCGGCCTGGTCGGCCACTGCGGGCCCTTTCATCTCAGTCTTGGGACACGTCATCTGCCACGTGTCCTGATCTTGAAGGTCATCAATATTGAGTATCATCATCTACAAACAATGACATACGCAGCACGACCAAATCAGCTCTATACTTGCAGCATGTGCGAATGATTTATAATAGTAAATTGTGCCTGGAACCAAAGCTAGAAGTTGTTTCTTTTAGCATGTTGGGCAGTAAGTCATCGGCTTGGACGAGATTTGAAGGTTCACTTCTCATGCTTTGATCCAAGAAGCAAGTCCTAATTCCTAAATGTGCTAAATGATACATTGGATTTCAACATTTTTTAACAATTGCATATACATTGGATTTCAACAACTCTGAATTTTTCACTAAACCGTAGTAATCAAATACTAAATGTGCTAAATCATAAGCAACCCTACAATTTGCAAGCAAAGTTCTCTATTAGCATCGGCATAAAAAATGAACTTTTTTAGTAAAAAATCTAATTTTGAGCTCAAACAGTTAAAAAAACCCCCAAAATCAAATCTAAATCAATCACCTTGAGAACAAGTTCCCTTTTGTTAGAAGCATTCGACTGCTTAGCCACGGCCACCATCTGCGCTTTCGCTGTCCTTCCCGCCGCCGACTTCTCGAACCGCTCTTGCCTATGATCGTTTCCTTGATTAAAATCAAAGGAAAAAGGTAAGAGTCTGAGAAATTAGGGCTTTTGAATTTAGGGAAAAAATGTCGGTACCTCTTTTAAGCGGCCTCTGCAGCTCGAGAGCGGGCTTCTTGCGATTGCGGGGGTGTTTGGGCGGCGGCGGATATCTCGCTTTGGAAAGATACGCGGAGCCGTTGCGGGGGGGTTTGGGCTCCGCTCTCTCGGTTGATCGGGGGAGCCAAGGAAGCTCGGGCAGTTGGAAGGCTCAGAGATGAGCTGGGAGGCCGATGAAGCTCGGCTTGTCCGATGGCTCGGAGACGAGCCGGGAGGTCGAGGAAGATTGGCCTGTCAAAAGGCTCGGAGATGAGCCGGGAGACCGATGAATGTCTCCAATGCATCAGACTTATTCCAGCTCTGTAGCCCCCGGGACACGTCATCAGCTATGTGTCGTGATTTGGAGAATTCCAACTTATGAGCATCATCATTAGCCCCCCACTCTTGTTCTGACCTATTTATGGGTTGGGTCGAGAGTGGTCTGCTTGGCTTCTTCTGCCCAGCTTGGTGCAGAGATTTCTTCGTGGTGGATTGTCCGTGAACGATAGGGCGTTTGGTAGCTGCGTCTTTCGACCTTCGAGTCCACGTGGCGTATCACCGTGTGCCTAAGTTTTCCCGCATATCCTCGATGATGTCAGCGGATCGGTGAAATGATTATGCTTTAAAGAGGGGGCGGCGTTTCACTCGATCGTCAGTTGGGCTACTGGCCACGTGTCCGACGTTGGTTGGCAAGGCGCGATAGGCTGTCTCTGACTCCTGTCATGAAGAGACGCCCCAAATGGTCGACTGCCATGTAGAGCCTCGATGGCCGTGAGGTGCGACGCTTCGTTTTGGCGGGAATCGATCTGGGCCGCAGGATGTTTTCTTTGGAATGTATAAATAGGAGGGGACCATCTTAGGGCTAACACTTTGCCTTAGGTGTCTTTCATCTTTGAAGATTGCCCAGCGTACTTCCGTTTAGGCCGGATTTGAATTTTCCCTGGCAATCCCCTTCCTTAAATTAGGTTAAATGTCTTCCTCTGATGTGTCTGTAGATGTAGTAGGGGTAGAGTCGGGCGATGAGGCCTCAGTTTCTGGGGCCGAGTCCAGCAGGTCTTCCTCCTCCTCAGCTTCATATAGCCGAAAGGGTTCTTCTTCAACAGCGTCTTCTGTGTCGGGCTTGCCCCCAAGAGTCAGGACCGCCCTTGTCACTTGCCGTCGGGCGATGACAAGGGCTCCCAAGGTGCGCATCGGAAATACCCGTGATGCGCCTTCCGTTTTGAATCGTCTGGACGAGCTTTCCGATATCTGGACTCGATTCCATATCCCCTCTGGCTACTCACTTCGTCTGGTCAGAGAGGGTGAGCGGGAAGACCAGATACAGGGCAGGGAGATTGCCCTGTATCTGGAAGCATTCCGGGCAGGGATGCGTCTGCCTTTCTCATCCAAGATTTGTAAGGTGCTCCATTGTTTTCGTCTTGCCCTGAGCCAGCTAGCGCCGAACTCGTGGAGGATCCATCTCGGGTTTCTGGTCTGGTTACAAATTGATCGGATCCCCTTCGGCTTGAGCTTTCTTCTATCTTTTCCGTGTTATAAAAATCACCCCGGTACCAGTAAGGAAGAGCCGAGCTGGGTGTACCTGTCGTTTAAAAAACGCAAGGGTAGGGGGTCCAGGTCGGGGGTAGTGGTTGTCTCTTCTTCCATCCATGAATGGAAGGAGAAGTTTGTTTTCGTCGGTCCTCCGGAGGGTGAGGATTGGCCTGTGCCTACCCAGTGGCACATAGTTGACTGCCTGAGGATGAGGCAGTCAAACGCCCCCAAGGCGAAGGTGGTGTCTCAGTAGGAACCGATTCAGCAGGCAGATGTTATGCTCTCCGAGCAGGTACTTAGTTGGGCCGGGCATAATCCTGCACATTTTTTGGGAGTGTTAGGGCTCTTGATAACCTATTTAGACTTCGCTAAATTTTTTTTCACCGTTTCAGTGTTGCTGACCTTTTTTTCATTTTTGCAGAGCCCATGGATCGATCAAAAATCACGGCTGCCATGGCCGCCACGGCCCAGGGAAGAAAGACTGGTGGCGCCAGCTCGTCCCGACCATGTTCGAGTGCTGCCCCTAGGCAGGCTCCTCCGGCCAAGACTCCCACAACGCCATTTGTCCCGGAGGAACGCCGTGTGGGGGAGGGGGGGGACAAAAACAAGCGCGTGACCCGGCGCCTTGGGTCAAGGCGGAGGTGACCCCCCCCCGCCGAATCCCCCCTGAAGAGACAGAAGCGGGTGGTTTCTCGGCTACCTCCTATCAGGATTCAAGTGCAGGAGGGCGACTTCTGCATCGAGATGCCTTCGGGGCTATCCGTGGCCGACAGTTTGCTGGCGGACATGGAGAAGACGGTGGGGGCCCAGATTCCCCGGGGCTCCATGAAGGCCCAAGTGGCCGCCATAGCTCAGGAGGTGGTTCAGGTCGGTAGCTTTATTCGAAAAAATTCTTTTAAGTTTTATTTCCTCAGTTTCAATTCTTTCTAACACATTCGCTGTTTTCCTCAGGTCCTCCAGCACTGCACTCTCCTCGTCGTCATGGAGTCCGAGGAGATAGCCCCGGCAATGAAGAAGGCGGCTGAATCCTCCTCACTAGAGGAAGACCTCCTTCTTCAATTGCAGCAAGCTGAAGAGAAGGCGGCCCTTCTTGATTCGAGATTGGTCGCCGAAGGGCTGACGGTCTCCAAGCTGAAGGAGTCCCACTGGCTCTTAACAGAATCCAATTGGGCTATTAAGTCCTAAATGGAGGAGTTGACTGGCTTTCTCAACGCCATGAAAAGGTCGAAGGATGCCATCAAGAAGGATGCCCGGGCTGCTTATGAGGCGGCAAAGCTTGCTGAGATCAGGGCGGAGCGGGCCGTGGAGGAATACAAAGCGTCTGATCAGTTTTACCTTGATCTCTTCCGTGGAGGAATACAATGCCCTCGATGCCGTAAAAGAGGCCATGCCCGAGTTCTTCGACCGCAAGCTCCGGGCAAGGTTTTCCCTCGCCGAGGAAGCACCATAAGGCGGCGCCGAGCTGGTCGTGGAAGCAGTGGTGACCGGCGGAAGCGTCGAGCCCGAGGTCGTCGTCGTGGTCCCCAGTGGCGGCGCAGAGCCAGGAGAGGTGGCTACCGAGCGGGTGGCCTGTGCTATTTTCCCTTCTTCTTTTTCTCTTTTTAGAATTTTTGTAAGTCTCCGGGCATTTTTTTAAGGATGAGGAGCCCACAATACCTTGTATATAATTTTGATTTTAAATAAATCACACATGTTTTTCTTTGCACAAGTGTCTTCATTCTGCAAGTGTTCACAAGTCCTTCTTTCTTTTTATTTTTCTTGCTAGTGTTAGGCCGGTGTCCACCCTTACTAGGCGACGATCGTGCGTCGAGTATGAGTCGAACGATAGCCAAGTATAGGAAGGTTGGTATCCTCTTTTTCTCCGGGGTCAGGGTGAAGGTCACACATCGAGTAGGGGTAGAATGATAGCCAAGTGTGGATAGGCCGGTGTCCTACCTTTCCGTGGAATCGAGTATGAATCACGCATTAGCCAAGTCTGGATAGACCAGCGTCCCTTGACTCTTTCTTGGTGCGAGTCTTGGACCCATGCTTTGTTGGGCAGGAAGCTACCCATTGGGGATGGACCGAGCATGAGCATGAAGCTACCCGATAGGGATGGACCGAGTAGGAATATGTTTAGCAGTCTCACATGAGGGCTTTGGATCCGCAACGCTGTTGGTCGGGAAGCTTCCCGCTGTGGATAAGCCGAGCAGGAATCTGTTCGGCGGCCTCGTGATGAGAGCTTTGAATCCACTTCTTTGTAGGGCAGGAAGTTACCTATTGTGGATGAGCCGAGCAGGAAGCTACCCGGCCGCCTCGTGATGAGGGCTTTGGATCCACAACGTTGTTGGGCAGGAATCTACCCGTTGTGGATAAGCCGAGCAGGAAGCTACCCGGCCGCCTCATGATGAGAGCTTTGGATTCACAGCGTTGTTGGCTAGGAATCTACCCGTTGTGGATAAGTCGAGCAGGAAGCTGCTCGACGGCTTCGTGTCACACCCCGCTTCCCGGTGTATGGCGAAGGGGACGCGACTAGCCGCTACGTATTTACTCTGAAGTAAATACGCTAAGCGTATCTAAGCAATATAAGTAAAATACACAAGAGACAAAAACAATAGATATAATTGAACAACAACTTTATTTATTAACATTCTTTTTACAATACAATGAAAAGTAAATATATGGAATGAAGGCAATGCCTAAACAGGGGCATAACAGAAATGAAAATGGAATAAGTACAAGTGGCTACAGCTCTGGATCTTCGGTGTACTGCTCAGGGGCCTGCTCCAAATGCTCTTGACCGGTCTCGTACTCCTCAGTTCCAGGTCCTCCTGACAACATTCCAAAGAAGAAGAGAAATAAGAATGTCGTCAGCGAACAATCGCTCGGTAGTCCCAAAGATAAGGGAGAAGTAGAATAGACAGAGAGAGAGAGTATAGTTTTATAATATTTAATTATAATGTTAGCGCAGTTGTTTGTAGCTTGGTACAGAAAATGCCAGTGTATACGAGACGAGTCCCATTTACACCGGAGACTTTGGTAACCCGTAGTACAAGGCCCCGTCGATAATAATACGGAACAACGGTATGGATGCAATTACGTCTTGAGTGACCACCTCGTGCCACCTTTAACATGTTCCGTACCAGTCTACCCCTTATAAACCCCGCGATGTCTTGCTTGTATTGATTGCATTGATTGTATGGAATGCATTGTCTTGTCTTGTATTACAAATGGTATATATGGATGAATTGCCGAAACCATGATATCAGTAATGGAACGGATATAATGGATGGACATGTAGTTGGAATATGTCTATGGTTCGGTTCAGTCAATGTAGTTTGATATAGATTGAATAAACGGATTCATAGATCCATGTTGTATTGAAGTTTGATACTTGAATCATATTCAAGTCAGAATGATTATATTGAGACTCGGTCTGAGTCAGACAATTTGAAAAGAAATTGAATCCTGAATTATGTTTTGATACTATCGGTAATTGCTGCACATGGACGGCAGGATTTGTGTCTTTTTCAAAGACAATTACCGTGTTGGTAACACCGTTTGTTAAGTTGTCTACCTTAAATAGGCAAGCACCCATATTCCCGGCTCCCTGAGGCTCAAGAGACTGGCCCCGCTTAAACCTATGTTTACCAGGGTCCTTATTGTAATTTAGTATAACTTGAGGGGGGTTTTATGTAAAATAATTTTGTATAATTTTCAAAATACACCTCAAGTATTTTATTATCGTCTTTAGAGTTTTCATGGATGTATATTTGATCAATATGACATTTCTAGTGAATAAAGCCTAATTTCATAATATATGGTATTTATTTGTAATATTGGAATTGTATGGTATTTTCTTTTAAATGAGATATTTTTCTTGAATTTCGGAAATGTGGAATATTATAAATATTAAAAATAGATATTTTGATATTAATTACACATATATTTATTTATTAAAAATATAAGTTTTATTTATAATAGAAATCACATTTTCTAAAGAAAATTGTATTAAAATCTTTCGAGATCGTATGCTCCTTGCGGAGGTCTGCATCTCACTCTACTAAGTTCGAGAATGTGCGATAATCCGTACCATCCCGAACGGGTTCCCCGAAATGGGTTGTAGTGGCGCAATTGCAAAGATTTGTTAAAATACACATCTTGTAGAAAAAAGGTTTTTATAAGTCGGAGGTAGTTATGTGTAAAATCGTATTTTTTTCCAAATCTATGTTCCCAAATTCCATCGTGCTATGTTATATATGAGTGTTGTGAGGAGTTAGGTCATTACCTCGTGAGTTTTCTAAGGTAATACGGTTTTAAAAAGTTCAAGCATGTCGAAATGAAACATAAGGGTATTTTAATGTAAAAGTGAAATAAAACTTGCTATGCTTATTATTTTGATACCAAACTTGTTCTATTATCTTCGTTAATGTTTAATGGTCATTACATAAGAGTTTGGTATTATTGTGTTTAAGAAAAATAGAACTTTTTAAGGAAAAACCGAATCAAAAGTCGGATTAACTCCGCTTCCGTCGGGTTTTAGTTTTGAATGTTTTTTAGAATAGAGAAAAGAAGAAGAAGTAGAGACTTACAGATTATTTGACTAAAATAGAGAAGGAGGAAGAGGTGGGAGGTGCCGGTGCATCATTTCGTCGTCGGAATCTCCTCGGATCGTCGTCGGAAGTTCGTCGGAGTTTTGCCCTTTGCTAACTCCACTTGCACACAAAAAGTCTTGGGAATTTTCTTGAGAGTTTAGGCAGGGATTTGTGAGTGAGGGGGGTGATTTGAGGGGTGGTATTTATAGGAAAAATCGAGGGTTTTAGGGTAGTGAAAGGGTGTATTAAAAATTTATATTAAAATGGATTAAATGGGTGTATTTAATTCTCTGGTTAATTACAGAGAATTTAAACAGTGCAGGGGGAGTGGGGTAGGCCAAAGGGTGCAGGGGTTAAAGAAAAATTGGGATTGGACCGAGTTGGACCGGCGGCGCCGGCCAAGTCAAGCGGTTCGTCGGCCTGAGTCGGGCGATTCGGGGCTCGTCTTGCTGCCACGTGTCCCTGACGATTGGTCTAGCCTCGTGGTCACGTTTGTTTATTCTGTAACTTACCCTATTACGTGTAGTGCATGTGTAGACTCTTGGGCTTCTAAAAGATTAAAAGAATTTTAAATAAAAAATAATGTGTGGCTGATGGGATTTGAACTCTGGTGCTTTGGTTCAGTAGTGCAAGGTCTTACCAATGAGCTACAAGCTCCTTCTTGTTGTTCAAAATCAAATCAAACTTATAACTTGTACTCAGGCTCAAGTACCCTTTTCTGTATTTTTGAAAAAATTGTACATAAAGTTTAGGGTTGTTACACCTCGCGATGAGGGCTTTGGATCTACTTCTTTGTAAGGCAGGAAGCTACCAGTTGTGGATAAACCGAGCAGGAAGGTACCTGGCCGCCTCGTGATGAGGGCTTTGGATCCACAGTGTTGTTGGGCAGGAATTTACCCGCTGTAGATAAGCCGAGCAGGAAGCTATCCGGCCGCCTCGTGATGAGGGCTTTGGATCCACATCGTTGTTGGGCAGGTATCTACCCGCTGTGGATAAGCCGAGCAGGAAGCCGCTCTGCTCGGTGGCCTTGTGATGAGGGCTTTGTGAACTCCCTAGTGCCTTCATGGGGGCATCGTTCAACTTACCATGGTCCATATAGGCAGGAACGATGACCGGCATGGCTGACACGTGGTGACACTATATCGGAAAATTGATATATTCCGTGATTTGCGTCGTTGCACGAGTAGATCTCAGCCGTTGGAATACATTTGTTGAGGCTATAAATATCGAAGGTGTATCCCTGAGGAGGTGTTGGTTTCTTCCTAGTCTTGCGTTCCTCGAAGATGACCGGACGCATTTATACCATCAGGGAGATCGTTTCTCATGACGACATGTATTTTTATAGCCTTGATCACTCCGAGAAGACGTATAAGGCGGTGATAGGCCGCTTGGAGGGCCACTTTGGACGCTTACTTCCCCGGCGATCTCCTCTCCTCCAAGTGCTAATTTACGCGATAGGAGGACTTCCCTGGGTTTGTACAACACCGTATCTCCGAGTTGATGGATGAGGCATTTGACAAGATGCATACGGCCTACGATCTTGGTTTGATCTCGAAGAGCAGGTAGGACAGCTCGGTGGACCTCCTTCTTGAGGGTTTTCAGAAAAAGTTGGTCGTTGCATCCTGCTCGGCGGATGGGGTCCCCGGCGAGTCCGTGGCTTCAGAGTCCACGGGCACCGTCAGAAGGAGCGGGCCGAGGATGCTTGGGCTCGGCTGGAGGAGATTTCCTTTGAGTATCACCGACAATATTTTCTTAATCCTCGCCCTTCTCTGTTGTAATTGTTGTAAGGCTGGGGAGCCCCTAATACCTCTGAAATAAATAAATTTATCTTTAGCAGTAGTGTATTGTCCCCTTTTCTCTCCTCTTTTCATTTTATATTAAATATTAAAAAATGAAAAAACCATGGAGTCTCAGAACCGAGAAAAGAAACAAAAGGCTGGAGCCCCACGGTGGTGTAAAGAGCCTTTTTTTTGCTAGAGGACCTAGCTCGAAAGAATTACTTAATGCCGAACTTCTCTTCTTTTAGCTAATGACGAAGCCGAAAAGGAATTACATTATTAAAAGAAGGTACATGCTTATTTATACAACTTGAGATTTTTTGCGTTATAAGGCCGAGGAAAATTACGACTCCGGGCGTCCTGCAGGCGGTATGCTCCTCCGGGCAACATTTCTGTTACGAGAAATGGTACGCCCCATTTCGGGGAGAACTTGTGCAGTCTCCCTTGGTCTACGAACTCGTTTCTTCGTAGGACCAAATCTCCCGTCTTGAAGGCCCGATGTTTAACTCGGACGTTGTAGTAGCGAGCGGTCTGTTGCTGATAGGTGGCTGTTCTGATTTGCGCTCGATCTCTCCTTTCCAACAAGATGTCCAAGTTGCTTTGGAATGCCAAGGTGTTAGCTTCGTCGTCAAAATGTTCAACCCTATAACTGGGTAGCCCGATCTCGGCGGAGACCATTGCCTCGGTTCCGTAGTAGAGGCTAAATGGGGTTTCCCCTGTTGGTGTCTTTTTCGACGTCCGTAATGCCCATAGCACCCGTGGTAGTTCTTCGACCCAGTTGCCCTGCCTTCCTTCCAAACGGGCTCTGAGACCGCGGATGACGCCTCGGTTCGCTGCCTCGTCCTGCCCATTGCCTTGCGGATGTGCGACCGCAGCAAACTTCATCAATATGTGGTAGTCGCTGCAAAACTCTTTGACTTTATCGTTTTCGAAGTTGGTCCCATGGTCGGTAACCAAGCACCTCGGGATTCCAAATCGAGAGATTATGTTGTTCTGTAGGAACTTTATCGTAGAGGCGGCGTCTGGTTTCCTGATGGGCACGACTTCTATCCATTTCGTGAAGTATTCCACAGCGACAAGGATGTATCTGTGTCCGCCCGTACCGGTGGGGAGTTGGCCCACCATATCTATCCCCCATAGTGCAAATGACCAAGGGGAGCTGAGTGGAGTTAGTTCGGTGGCAGGGAGACGAGGTATGCTGCCAAAGAGTTGGCAGTTCTTTCATATTCTGACCAGCTTCTCCACATCCTGGTATATTCTCGGCCAGTAATACCCTTGGAGTAGTGTCTTCTGGACCAGGGTGCGGGCCTCTTGATGCGCTCCCCCAACCCTTTCATGTATCTCTCGCAGAACGTAGTCTACCTCGTGGGGGTTGATGCACCGTAGCAGGGGTTGAGTGTATGACATTTTGTACAGGTTTCCGTTGCTCCAGATGAAATGGTGTGCTTTGGACCGAAGCTGGCGAGCTTCTCCTCGGTCTTCAGGGAGTACACCGTCTCTTAGGAATTCCACGAGGGGATTTCTCCAATCTCGGCTTTCTTCCTGCGTTGAGTAGATCTGGAGAGTTGCCTCTCCGTCTTCCACGCTGGGCCATGGCAAGATTTCAAAGAGGATATTCCTTTTATGGTTGGCTGAATAGAAAGAAGCGAGCTTGCCCAAGGCGTCGGCCTGGGTGTTCAAATTCATGGGAATCTGCTCCACTTGGACTTTGTCAAAAATTTTCCGAAGCCTTTTTACCTCAGCCAGGTATTTTATCATGAGTGGCTTCCGGGCCTCGAAACGCCCGGTTACTTAGCCGACGACTAGTGCGAAGTCACTGCGAACCCTGATGGTCTTCAGCCCTACCCAGAGGCGATTCACAGTCCTGCCAATAAGGCCTTGTATTCCGCGGCGTTGTTTGACGCTCTGAACCTGAGCTTTAAAGAGTATTCCATTTCCGCTTCCTCTGGCCTACGGATGATCAGGCAAGCCCCGCCCCTCCTCGGTGGAGGATCCGTCCACGTAGAGCACCTAATCCGGGATGGGGTCGGGCACTTCTTCGACCAAGGGACGTGGTTTGAGGGCCCGTGTCACCGTTTCTTATTTTGTAGGGATGGTGCATTCGACAACAAAATCCGCTAAGACTTGTGCTTTGATGGCTTGTCGGGGGTGGTATTTGATATCGAATTGGGACAATTCCCACCTCCATTTCTCCAGACGACCTGACGATTCGGGGGAGGAGAGAATAGACCCTAAAGGTCGCTCGGTGAGAACAAGGATTGTGTGCGCTTGGAAGTAGTGTCGAAGTTTTCTGGAAGTTGTAAGTCCACGTTGCCCACCCCGGTGCTTACGGGAAGGCGGAAAACGGAATAAAAATCGGATTTTTATCAACTATAGGCAACATGGACTAGACTTGAAGGATCTTTGCTAAACAAAAATAAGCTAAAGCTAACTAGAAACTAGCTAAGTGCTAGAAAGGTTATACCTTGGGCTTTATGTCCTTCTCTCCTTGCTCCTTGGAGTGGTGGAAGGAGGTCACCTTGGTCGTCTTCTCACGTCGAAGAAAGATCCACCCGAAAGCCTCAACCTTTGGCTTCAACTCCAAGCTAGAAGTAACTAGGGTGCAAGAAGTGCTAGTCCTTGAACCCTAGATGAGAGTAGAGATGATCAAGAGAGCGTTTTTCTCAAGCTCAAGTGTTTCTCAACACATGAGAGGGGAGAGCTTGAGGGAGAGGAAGAACAAGAGAGAGAATGTGGAAAATAGAATGAGAGAATAATATGAAGCCTTCTCTCATATATGTGAATTATTGTAATTAGAAAATTAGTGAGATAATTGTCATGGCTTAATCAAGACATGACCATTATCATTTCATTTTTAATGCAAATTGCAAGGATCAAAAAGCATCTTCCAAATGAAATGATGATGGTCAAAGTGTCAACCAAGGTCAACAAGTCAAGAAGGTCAAATGGTCAACAACCATAACCATGCACAATTATTAAACTAATATCAATTAACAATAATACACACATAAGTATTATGGTTAATAAAATGATAATAGCCATTAACCCTAATCAAGGTCCTCTCCCTCTGTCTCAAGCAACTGTGCATACGCACCCGCATTCGTGATCCGAGGAACACGAATACAATGAGAAAAACCAATCCCAAATCATATATTAGAATCCGGCTTAAACCAAAGCCCGCTAGTATAAACTGTCCGGACAGGAAACGTGCACAAGTGCGCGGATGCGAACGAACCCTGTCGCAAAACCATGCGACCTCTACTCATTTTTCCTAAAGGCGAATAGCTCTCTGTGTGGGACTCTAAAGACTCGACACTACGCTGGCAGTGGGTTTAACCACAGACCGCAAGCGGCACTAGCTGTACGTAACGGTCCCCAGGTAGATGTCGATAAGAAGACTGACGAGGTGAACCCCATCTGAACTCCTACTGAGCCTGTTTGTGACAATCTCCGTACAGTCTGGTCTGTTCGTCTGATACATCGCATGGCGGGCTTAGGGGGGCGGTGAACGTCAGTCCCCTAATAGCGGTACAAGTCGTGTCGGAGTGTAGCCCAGAACACCCTGAGATAACACTGGAAACCTACCAGTATATCTCGCTTGCCCTGGCCAGGGACTACTCATGTAATGGCTCTCCTGGACACAGCGCGATGTCAACCCCCAATACCGGGAGAGACGAATCCTGTTTAACCGTCACTGCCTCCAAGTGCTTCGGGACTGCACCCAAAAACTACCTGTTTGCACGACTCCTTTGAGCCGTGGTAGGGTAGTAATCAAAGTGCAGTGGGAACACACTCGAGGCGAAGTGACAGTGTCAAGTCAGCGGACTAAGCTGTACTCATGTCACCTGGGAACTGATAACTGACGATAGGTATAATACCAACCAACAGTTCCCGACGAGTCCTGTCCAGTGTACTCGTAACCTAACGAGCACCCGCATACTATCTCAAGTACGACGTACTGACGGCTGTGGGACAGACCGTCTCCCACACTGGGATGAGAAGCGCATACGCTAGTCTACTCCGGAGTATCGATGCCCTGTCTCGATAGTCCAACGACTAGGGACCTGTATAAGGATGTGCTTATAAATCACCCAGCTCCCACGAGTGTGAGCGCCATCACAACGCTGGTAATCAAGCAAAGATCCTAAGGGCTCTACTAATATGTATATCCGCAATATGCTAAAAGAAACGCATGCACATATTGAAGCAGAGACAAACCAAGTAGCATACTACCATTTCGAGCAAGATTGTATATACAACTGTGAATATCCCAAGCTTCCATTAAGTAATATACAAACTAGTATGATACAGTAATGGCCTCTAGGGCATATACACTAACAATCTCCCACTTGCACTAAGGCCATGTACTGGCGTATCGAAGACCTATCATCTCGATCAGCCGCTCGAACTGAGTCTGGGGCAAGGCCTTGGTGAATGGATCTGCTGTGTTCTCTTCTGAAGCAACCCTCCGAACCTCGATCTCCTGGCGATCTACGATCTCCCTGATCAGGTGATACCGCCTTAAGATGTGTCTGGATTTCTGATGGGACCTGGGTTCCTTCGCTAAAGCTATAGCCCCATTGTTGTCGCAATACAGGGGTATTGGGTCAACAATGGACGGAACCACCTGAAGTTCTCTCAAGAACTTCCTCATCCAGACAGCTTCTTTTGCGGCATCAGATGCAGCGATGTATTCCGCTTCCATAGTCGAGTCAGCAACGGTTTACTGTTTGGAGCTCTTCCAACACACCGCCCCTCCATTGAGGGTGAAGACAAAACCCGACATGGACTTGGAATCATCCTTGTCACTCTGGAAGCTGGAGTTAGCAAAGGCCTCAATCTGGAGGTCTTTTCTGCCATACACCAAGAACATCTCCTTAGTCCTTCTCAGGTACTTGAGAATGTTCTTTACTGCTATCCAATGTTTCTCCCCAGGGTTTGACTGATACCTGCTTACCACACTCAGTGCATAAGACACATCCGGTCTGGTACACAACATCACATACATTATAGAGCCTACCGCAGAAGCGTAGGGTATAATAGACATGCGATCCCTCTCCAAATCAGTCTTGGGAGACATCTCTTTGGAGAGGGTGATCCCGTGACAAGCCGGTAGATTACCGCGCTTGGAATCTTCCATACTGAATCTCTTCAGTATGGCGTCGATGTACCTGGACTGCGAAAGTCCTAATATCCTCTTGGATCTGTCACGGTAGATCCGGATACCCAGAATGTATGAGGCATCACCCAGGTCTTTCATGGAGAACCTGTGTGACAAGAACCCCTTGACAGATTGTAGCATAGGAATGTCATTTCCTATTAAGAGAATGTCATCCACGTATAAAACGAGGAATACTACAGTTCTCGCTACAAATCTACAATAGATGCATGGTTCATCTGGATTTTTGATAAAGCCAAATTCCTTGACCGTCTCATCAAAACAGATGTTCCAACTCCGCGATGCCTGCTTTAGTCCATAAATGGACTTAAGCAACTTGCACACCTTTCCGCTGCTCCCACTCTGAATGAAACCCTCTGGCTGATCCATATAGACACACTCCTCTAAATGTCCATTTAGAAAAAGCTGTCTTTACGTCCATCTGCCAAATCTCATAATCGTGGAAGGCAGCAATGGCAAGAAGGATCTGAATGGATTTCAGCATAGCTACTGGAGAAAAAGTTTCGTCGTAGTCCAAACCAGGTCGCTGACGAAAACCCTTTGCAACCAGTCTAGCTTTATAGGTCTCAACCTGTCCATCTACACCAATCTTCCTTTTGAAGATCCACTTGCATCCTACGGGTTTTACCCCATCTGGAGCAATGTCCAACGTCCATACTTTGTTGGTGTACATAGACTCCATTTCGGTCCGCATTGTATCCAGCCATTTTACCGAGTCGACGCTCTGAATGGCTTGCTGGAAGCTAGTAGGCTCATCACAGTCTATGATGCAATCCTCTCTATCCCCGTCAATGAGAAAACCGTAGTATCTCTCGGGCGGATGAGACTGCCTACTACTCCTGTGGAGTGGCGTGGGAATGTCTTGATCTTTCGAACCCTCTGGTTCTACTAAGCTTTCAGTAATAGCTTGTGGTTCTGGAATTTCTTCCAGTTCTATTGCACTCCCACTTATTTCTTTTTCTAAGAACTGATGTTCCAGAAAATGGGCATTACGAGAAACAAGGACTTTTTGTTCCTCTGCGTAATAGAAAAGATACCCCTTGGAGTTCTTTGGGTATCCCACAAACTTGCACAGTATTGAGCATGCCTCGAGCTTGTCCGTATGCTGCTTTTTGACATAAGCTGGACATCCCCAAATCTTCAGGTATTGAAGATAGGGTTTCTTCCCACTCCATAACTCATATGGTGTGGTAGGCACAGTCTTAGTGGGAACTCGGTTCAAAAGGTATGCAGCTGATTCTAGCGCATATCCCCAGAACGATCGCAGCAACTCAGCGTTACTCATCATGGACCGTACCATATCCAATAGGGTTCGGTTCCGTCTCTCCGATACACTGTTATGTTGCGGAGTGTATGGAGGAGTAAGCTGAGAGAGAATTCCATTCTCTTTTAAATAACCCAGGAACTCGGCACTCAAGTATTCACCACCTCGATCAGATCTTAGTGCCTTGATACTTTTGCATGTTTGTTTTTCTACTTCATTCTTATATTCCTGGAACTTATCAAAAGCTTCGGATTTATGCTTCATTAAGAAGACATGTCCGAATCTTGAGAAATCATCCGTAAAAGTAATGAAGTAAGAATAACCGCTTCGCGCATGTGTAGACATTTGACCGCACACGTCCCTGTGTACGAGTCCCAAGAGCTCGCTCGCTCTTACTCCGTGTCCAGTGAACGGAGTCTTTGTCATCTTTCCCTTGAGACAGGATTGACAAGTTGCATACGATTGATATTCGAACGGATCCAAATATCCTTCTGCATGTAACTTAGTCAACCTTCTCTCATTGATGTGACCCAGTCTACAATGCCATAAGAAAGTTTTATTGATTTCTGGAGACTTTCTTTTGTGTGTATTCTGGACATTGAAAATCTGTGGTTGGTTTAACACGTATATACCGTTGTTCAATGTACCTGACCCAATCAAAACTTGATTAAGGTGAATGTTCACTACATTACTTACAAATGCAAATTCATAACCTTCTTTAGATAATATAGATACAGAAATGATATTACAGGTTGCATTTGGTACATAATAACAACTACGCAAAACCAAAAAATGTCCATCCGACAATCCCAGGTGATAGTCCCCCACGGCCTCAGCATCCAAGCTAGCACCGTTTGCAACTCTGAGGGTCATGTCACCTGCCTTCAAAACTCTACGCTTTCTCAACGCCTGCAAAGAATTACAGATATGAGATCCTGATCCGGTATCCAATACCCAGGAAGTAGAGTTTATTGATAGACAGTTTTCAATAACATACACACCTGAAGCTGAAGCTGCAACTCGCTTCTAATCCTGTGTTCTGGTTTTCCAAGCCTTGCAATCATGTTTCCAGTGACCACTTTTGTGACAATAGAAGCATTCTTCCTTCCCCACCAGCTTTCCCGCTATCTTTGTTGCTTTTCCTTTTCCCTTCGTATCCACTTTACTGACACCGCCTCTTGGTTTGGTGGGGGCTTTCTTCTTCTTACCCTTGGCTTTCGCCCTTGATCTAGAAGAGGAAGATCCTCCTACAAACAAAGTGGATGTCTCCCTACCTTTCTGTAGGGTGCCCTCAGCACTCCTCAACATGTTCAGAAGTTCGGAAAGTTCTACCTCCTTTCCATGCATGTTGAAGTTTAAGACAAACTGGGCGTAAGTGGAAGGAAGGGACTGGAGGATCAAATCAGTATAGAGTTCATTCTCCAACGTGGTCCCAAGGTCCGCGAGCTCCTCTATGTAGCCAATCATCTTAAGTACGTGTTCCGCTACCGATGATCCGACGGCCAACCTTGCCGAAAACAACTTCTTCGACACCTCGTATCTTGCGATACGAGACTGCTCTCCATACAGTTCTTTTGTATGAAGAAATATGGACTCTAGGTCCATATTCTCGTGCCTCCTCTGATGTTCGTTGTCCATCGAGGTTAGTACGAGGCATTTGGCCTTCGCGCAATCTATCTCCCATGTCTTACGGATTTCCTTATCCGCGACGCTGGAGGCGGGACCTGGGACAGGGGGAGCTTTGGTGGTAAGGACATACCCCAACTTGTCGTAAGTGATGGCCATCTTGACATTCCTGAGCCAATCTTTGTAGTTTGGCCCTGTCAATATGTTTTTATCTAGTAATAACTTAAGTCCGGTCATGTTGAATGGTCGCTGCAATTAGGAGAGAGAAAAGAAACACTTTAGCATGATGCTCTTGCAAGTTTAGAGTGGTTTTTAATTTGTCTAAACTGGATGGCTCCCACTGTCTCTCGAATCCCTTCTCAAACCGTAAAGAAAGGATTAGTCAGGATTACTTTCACCGTACAATACTTGCTTAACCGTTCAGCCGGGCCAGTGTCGGTACTTCGAGGGAGGTTTTCCAACGCTTTCGTGAAGTTCCTTAATTAAGTAACCTCTTTTCCCTGTGGACGTAGCCCCGCTAACACCTTTCTAGACACCTACTAGGTTTATAGCATTGATCGTTAAGTGAGAGTTTTCCCGAGGAGTAGCATATACTCACAGTAGGATCGGGATCCAAATATCATCGCGTGATAAAACCGAAGGAATCCTACCAGAATTATCACACTCCAAATGGTATGCAGCGCTAGCAAGTTTCAGTACTTATGAAACTCCCGATGTGGATTTTTGCCCCATGCTCTTATGACCTTGGCGTGAGGTCAAAATGTCATAAGTCACATGTCAAGTTCTTCCCATCATTATCCTGGTTAATTTGAACCCACCCGTACCTACCCTTGACGTAGGCCAAAATGGCAGTACGACTGTCTCAAACCAACGCATTCTATCTATGCAACAGATAAATATCCGGCAGCTACCAATCACTATGCCTTGGCGTGAGGTCAAAATACATAGCTTGAATACTACCGAATATTTAACTGAAATGATGGAGGGCTATGGATGGTTTTGGCGAAACCGTGAACGTAGTGAACTTGATATAATCGATGGAACGAGATAGCTTTTAAAAGGAGTGGTTCAAGCTCCGCGTTTAAAAGTTTAGTTTTGAAAATAACCGAGTGGTTTTCAAAGTGTTCCAATCGACTTTTACTTGGTTTATTTTCTTGCATTAGTTCTTTTAATGCGTCCCATCATTTAATCCTACCATTGCAGAAAACAACCAAAATATGACGTACGCTTATGCCATTCGCATTCGCCACGGGGCCCCGTCATCACCCGTTAGGTTACTTAACTAACGACAGAGCGGGGGCTGGGCTAGCGCGGCTGTAAAACATAAGCAACGCCTAAATAGTTATCATATATAAATATATAGCAATGATAGACATTACAGATCACAGATGAATACATTGGATATACTAGGAATCCGCAATCCGTTCGAGCCTGCAACGAAAAGCGGATTACACGGTCGCGGTGAATCGCCAATACCCCACCCAAGACCCCTACGGGTGCGGCAAACTACCCGCCAAGTACCTGAAGCGAAGCAACCTCCCTCAACGCCGTGAGTAGGCCACTCGGCACTTCGAGATACCCGGTAGTTTGTGCACCCCTCCATGGGTCTATCCTAGGAGCAAAAACAGTAAAAAGAATTATACAATGACGGCTACAACCCCGACCCGGTTGTGCGGCCAAACAAATAATAATATTACATCAATTTACATATTACAAATGAATGAAAGAAAAGCAACACTCATCTCACATCCACCCCGGCTATTCATCCGCGACAATCCAACCCATTCATATACACATACCATCATCAATCACAGATCACAGATATGTATAACCCCGACTAATCGACATATAGCGATTAGCCGACGTTCAATACATGCAAACATCACAGATATAACCTTTATTGTCAAAATGTATTGAAGTTCGAAAAAAAATACGGATTTATAGGCCCCCAAAAATAAATTTCTATTCTGGAAAATCTGGGCACATAAAAACCATCTTAAAAATCCTAAAACCAAGCCAGAAAAACACCGCACCAAACTCGACCCAGTGAAGAGCCAACTTGGCCGCGGTTGCGCGGCAATAGCTTGCTATTGCCGCGGAACCGCGGCTCCTTGGTCGATTCACTGGACCGGGTTTGGTGGTTTTCTTCACAAAACCCTGAGACGATTTTTGGAGTATAACAAATTTTGTTTTGACCAGAAAAAATTTTAACAGAAACTTAGGGTTTTGAAATTTTGGTTTTTCGATTTTTCCGTTTCGAACTTCGATACACTTCGCTACCTAGCTAGTTTATGTTTAGTTAGGCTCTGATACCACTGTAAGTCCACGTTGCCCACCCCGGTGCTTACGGGGAGGCGGAAAACGGAATAAAAATCGGATTTTTATCAACTATAGGCAACATGGACTAGACTTGAAGGATCTTTGCTAAACAAAAACAAGCTAAAGCTAACTAGAAACTAGCTAAGTGCTAGAAAGGTTATACCTTGGGCTTTATGTCCTTCTCTCCTTGCTCCTTGGAGTGGTGGAAGGAGCTCACCTTGGTCGTCTTCTCACGTCGAAGAAAGATCCACCCGAAAGCCTCAACCTTTGGCTTCAACTCCAAGCTAGAAGTAACTAGGGTGCAAGAAGTGCTAGTCCTAGAACCCTAGATGAGAGTAGAGATGATCAAGAGAGGGTTTTTCTCAAGCTCAAGTGTTTCTCAACACATGAGAGGGGAGAGCTTAAGGGAGAGGAAGAACAAGAGAGAGAATGTGGAAAATAGAATGAGAGAATAATATGAAGCCTTCTTTCATATATGTGAATTATTGTAATTAGAAAATTAGTGAGATAATTGTCATGGCTTAATCAAGACATGACCATTATAATTTCATTTTTAATGCAAATTGCAAGGATCAAAAAGTATCTTCCAAATGAAATGATGATGGTCAAAGTGTCAACCAAGGTCAACAAGTCAAGGAGGTCAAATGGTCAACAACCATAACCATACACAATTATTAAACTAATATCAATTAACAATAATACACACATAAGCATTAGGGTTAATAAAATGATAATAGCCATTAACCCTAATCAAGGTCCTCTCCCTCTGTCTCAAGCAACTGTGCATACGCACCCGCATTCGTGATCCGAGGAACACGAATACAATGAGAAAAACCAATCCCAAATCATATACTAGGATCCGGCTTAAACCAAAGCCCGCTAGTATAAACTGTCCGGACAGCAAACGTACACAAGTGCGCGGATGCGAACGAACCCTGTCGCAAAACCATGCGACCTCTACTCATTTTTCCTAAAGACGAATAGCTCTTTGTGTGGGACTCTAAAGACTCGACACTACGCTGGCAGTGGGTTTAACCACAGACCGCAAGCGGCACTAGCTGTACGTAACGGTCCCCAGGTAGATGTCGATAAGAAGACTGACGAGGTGAACCCCATCTGAACTCCTACTGAGCCTGTATGTGACAATCTCCGTACAGTCCGGTCTGTTCGTCTGATACATCGTATGGCGGGCCTAGGGGGGCGGTGAACGTCAGTCCCCTAATAGCGGTACAAGTCGTGTCGGAGTGTAGCCCAGAACACCCTAAGATAACACTGGAAACCTACCAGTATATCTCGCTTGCCCTGGCCAGGGACTACTCGTGTAATGGCTCTCCTGGACACAGCGCGATGTCAACCCCCAATACCGGGAGAGACGAATCCTGTCTAACCGTCACTGCCTCCAAGTGCTTCAGGACTGCACCCAAAAACTACCTGTTTGCACGACTCCTTTGAGCCGTGGTAGGGTAGTAATCAAAGTGCAGTGGGAACACACTCGAGGCGAAGTGACAGTGTCAAGTCAGCGGACTAAGCTGTACTCATGTCACCTGGGAACTGATAACTGACGATAGGTATAATACCAACCAACAGTTCCCGACGAGTCCTGTCCAGTGTACTCGTAACCTAACGAGCACCCGCATACCATCTCAAGTACGACGTACTGACGGCTGTGGGACAGACCGTCTCCCACACTGGGATGAGAAGCGCATACGCTAGTCTACTCCGGAGTATCGATGCCCTGTCTCGATAGTCCAACGACTAGGGACCTGTATAAGGATGTGCTTATAGATCACCCAGCTCCCACGAGTGTGAGCGCCATCACAACGCTGGTAATCAAGCAAAGATTCTAAGGGCTCTACTAATATGTATATCCGCAATATGCTAAAAGAAACACATGCACATATTGAAGCAGAGACAAACCAAGTAGCATACTACCATTTCGAGCAAGATTGTATATACAACTGTGAATATCCCAAGCTTCCATTAAGTAATATACAAACTAGTATGATACAGTAATGGCCTCTAGGGCATATACACTAACAGAAGTGACGACAAGTGCCAGGACTATTTTCTCTATGGCCGGGTATCTTGTTTCCGTGTCTTTGAAAATATGGCTCACGTAGTAGACCGGTCTCTGTGTGCCTTCGAATTCTCTTACGAGCACTGACCCTGTAGATTGGTCGGAGATGGCTAGATTTAGCAATAGCTCATCACCCTCGACTGGTCGGGTGAGTATCGGTGGGGTCGCCAGGTGTCCCTTGAGTTGATCGAAAGCAATCTGGCACTCTTCAGACCATTAGAACTTAGGAATTTTCCTTAGGGCCCTGAAAAACGGGATGCACTTTTCTCCGGATCTGTACATAAAGCGGCTCAGGAATGCCACCCTCCCCGTGAGTCTCATGATGTCGACATTGCTCATGGGTGTTGCTATATTGAGAATGGCACCGATCTTTTCAGGGTTTGCTTTGATTCCTCGATGGGTAACCATGAACCCGAGAAACTTCCCATTGGTGACTCCGAAAGCACATTTAGCTGGATTCAGATTCATTTTGTACCCGTGCAGGACGTCAAATGTCTCGCCGAGGTCTTTACTGTGCCCAGCCGACGAGGTGGATTTCACGAGCATGTCTTCGACGTAGACTTCCATGTTTCTACCAATCTGTAATTTGAACAGCTTGTTGAAAAGCCGCTGGTACGTGGCCCCGGCGTTCTTGAGTTCGAAGGGCATCACTTTGTAGCAGTAGATCCCCCGATCCGTGTTGAAGGAGGTAAGTTCTTCATTGTCCGGGTTCATCCGGATCTGATTATAACCGAAGAATGCGTCCATAAAGCTCAGTAGTTCATGGCCGACCAAATTGTCCACCAGCTAGTCTATCCGAGGAAGCGAATAGTTGTCTTTGGGGCAAGCCTTGTTCAAGTCCGTGAAATCGACGCATATTCACCATTTCCCGTTTGCCTTCTTAACCATGATCACGTTTACCAGCCAATCCGAGTAGTCTAGGTTTTTGATGAAGTTGGCTGCGAGCAATCGATCCACCTCGTACTTTATCGTCTTTTGTTTAATTGGCGTAAAAATTCTCTTCTTTTGTTAGATGGGCCGGGATTTCGGGTCAACCTCGAGCTTGTGGGAGATTACTTCGGGATCGATTCCGGCCATGTCTGCCGGTGCCCAAGTGAACACGTCTGAGTTTTCTTGGAGCAACCGGATCAGGGCTTCATGCTGGTCCCCAGTTAAGAGCGATCCGATCTGGACTGTCCGGCTATCGGTCCCCTCTATGAGGGGGACTTCTATTAGCGCTTCCACTGGGGCGCCACGAACTTCCCTTTGATCGTCACGTGTATTTAAAGATTCCTGGAAGTCGGGCGTGTCTCCAAAATCGCTATCTTGATCTCCGGTGAGGTCCGTCGAGGCGAGGCAAACCTTGGCGGTTTGCTGGTCCCCATACACCCGGCCTATCCCCTCTTTATCTAAAGGGAATTTGAGCGTGAGGTGATAGGTCAAGATCTGAGCCCGGAGGGCGTTCAGGGTAGGATGTCCCAGGAGGATGTTATAGGACGATGGAACCTTAGCAACGAGGAAGTTCACCGGTACAGTCCACGTCTTGTCCTTTTCCCTAATGTTAAGGAGGAGTGTGACCGTTCCTTCTATCAGGACAGAATGGTTGGTGAACCTGGAGAGGACATGAGAGGCTGGCTTAAGGTCGGATGAATCTAACCCCATACGCTGGAAACAATCATAGAATATGATGTCCGTCGAGCTCCCGGAATCGATCAATATTCTCTGGATCTCGTAATGGTGGACTCGGGCCGCTATCATAAGGGGGTCATTATGAGGAAGTGATATGCCGTGAAGGTCTTCGTCGGTGAATATGATCGGATCATCCTTCTTGCATTTCTTGTGGGGCGAATCGTTTACTTCTTCGATCGGTATGAGGCGGTGGCTCCCCCAATTTCCCGAGCCGGATCCTCGGTAACGACCATGGTTTGCTCGATCGTTAATTCCCTAGGAGGGGTTTGGTTCTTTTGCTGCCGCTCCGCCTGCCGCTTGTCCTGTAGGTATTTCGCCAGGTGGCCGAAGCGGATCAACTCCTCTATGTAGTCACGGAGCTGTTTGCAGCTCTTAGTCGGATGACCCTGCGTCCTATGATAGGCGCAGTACGGGCCGCGGAGACGATTCCCCGTTCTTTAGGTAGCCGGTGGGAGCTTGAAGAACCTTTCGCCCTAAGCTTCATCCAACAGCTCGGTATGGGAGATGTTCAGAGGGGTGTACTCCTGGAACCCCGGGGAATAAGGTTTCGGGCGATCGACTTTCTTTTTCTCTTCCCTATCCCTTTTTTCCCTGTCTGCTTGGTCGCCTCGGGACAGGTTGGAGTACACCTCTGACTCGAGTTGGATTTCTCTCTCGATCCATGCCTTCACTTCGGCCATGGTCTTAGGTTGCGCCAATGCAAAAAATTGGAGCCACTCTTTATGCCTAAGACCCGACCTTAGCACGGTGATAACCATTTCGTCGCGGTGCTCGAGAACCTCCAGGAGGGCATTGGAGAAGCGAGTGACATACCCTTTGAAGGATTCCCTGTCTCCACTCTTGACGGTGAACAGGTAATTGACCATATTCTTCTGTTTCCGGTTCCCGACGAAATGACCGAGGAATTGTGTAGCCAGCTCGTTGAAAGTCGAGATGGAGCGCGGCGCAAGATCTCGGAACCAGTCCCGGCCAGCCCGGATCAGGGTAGTGGGAAAAGCTCGGCATTGAGCCGCGTTTGAGTTATTTTGGAAACTCATGCCCATCGTAAATGCGTCCAAGTGGTCCTTCGGGTCGGACTTACCGTCGAAGAGGGCCATTTTAGGCAGCTTGTTCCTGGACGAGACGCACTCAGCCAGTAACCTTTCTGTAAAGGGATTTATTAGGGAATCAGAGGAGTAATTAGCCCCTTCGCCGGACATATGTCCATCTCGTCGTATGCCTTCAATTTCTTTTTCGAGGGCTTCGATCCGGTGGTGGTACCTTAAGGATTCCACACAGTTGGAGCGGCGGCTATCCCCGCCCAGGGACTGCGCGAGGGTGCGGCTTCGATTTCTCTCTATCACGTTTCTTAAATCCTCGGACGAGGCCCTTCTTGAGTATGTTAGTGTTATATGCCCTAGTGGCCATTATTGTAAATTACTGGATTGTACATTACATTTTGGAAGCTTAGGATATACACATATATTATGACAGTCTTGTTCTACAAGATAGTTTGCTATCTGGTTTGTTTCTACCTCAACATGTGTATATATTTCTTTTAACGTATCACTAGTACATGTTGGTAGAGCCCTTAGGATATTTTCTTGACTACTAGCGTTGTGATGGCAGTGACACTTGTGGGAGCTGGGTAGTCGATAAGCACATCCTTAAATGTCCCTAGTCGAGGGAGTATCGAGACTGGGCATTGGTACTCCGGAGTAGACTAGTGTATACATATCGAGACCCTGATGAACGGTCATGGATTGGTCCCGTAGCCATTGGTGAGGTGTACCTAAGATTGTATACAGGTGCTCACTGGGGGTGAGCACACCGGACGAACTCACCGAGGACCGTCTAGGTGGTATTATACCCAGCGTCAGATAGCTGTTCTTTGGTGACATGAGTGCAGATAGTCTGTCGACCTGAGGTCCTCATTCGTCTCGTGTGAGTTCCCACTGTGCTTTGATTTATCCTACCACGGCTCTACTGAGTCATGCAAATAGGTTTTAGTTGGGTACAATCCCGAGCCACATGGAGGCAGTGAGCAACTGTTGGGGATTCATTTCTCCCGGTATAGGGAGTTGATGTCGTGCTGTGATCGGTTGGTTAATACCATAAGTCCCTGGCCAGGGCGGATTGAGAATTATTGGTGGTTGGACCAGTAGATTCTCGGATGGTCTTGAGCCACACTGACATGACTTATCTGGTTATTAGGGGTCTGACGTTGTCTACCCCCTTAGACCTTGCATGCAATACTCTCAGACGAGCAGACCGGACTGCACAGAGATTGTCACGGACAGACTCAGTAGGAGTTCGGACGAGTTTGCTCATCGGACTTCTTTTCGACATGTACCTGGATAGCCGTTACGTACAACTAGTGCCACTGACGTGCTTATGATTAAACCCACTGCCAGTGTACTATCGAGTCTTTAGAGTCCCACACAAAGGGTTTCCCTGGTTCAGGTGAAACGATGTAGAGACCGTATGGTTTTACGTGAAAGGTTTCGATCATATACGTATACGTGCTACATGTATTTTTGATCGGACGGATAATACCAGCGGGCTTAGGATTAAACCGCATTCTAGTATTATAGTATTGGATTATTATCATCTCTTGGTATTCGTGATACGAATACGGGTATGTATATACAGTGAGGGGCATTCTTGTAATTTTCATAAGGGAGCTTCTGGAAGAAGACACCATATTTGGGATTTAATCCATTTGTTTAAGTGGATAATGAGGTGGAGGTATGAGGTGTTATAGATCATAAATGAAGCATGGCTACTTAGGCGACTCACCTTGATGACTATGAAGCATGGTTGATATTATTATTATTATATGCTTGATAATTATCTAAAACTATCCATCTTCATATCATTATCTTGTGAACACTCTCTCTCCTCTTTAGCTTTCTTCTTCTCCCTCAACCTTAAACACTCCTATGAATTGAGAAATCTAGGGTTTTTGAGACATATTAATCCATAAGCATTCTCAACTGTTAGTTATATGTATTCCCTAGAGGCCATTATTATACATGTGATGTATATTATAGTGGATGCTTGGACATATATAGGAAGGAATTTCTTGCTCGACATGATAGTATGTTATCTGGTTGCTCTTTATCTTAACATGTACACTTACTGTCTCTCTATTACATGTTGATAAAGCCCTTAGGATGAGTACTTGACTACCAGAATTATGATGCAGATCATACTAGTGGGGCAGAGGTAGTCGGTAAGTATATCTTTCATTTGTTTCTAGACGTGGGAGTATCGAGATGGGGCATCGATATTACAGAGTAGACTAGCGTATACGCTTCTTGACCCATGTGATGGGCGATGGATGATCCCATATCCATTGGTGTTTGACATCAGAGATGGTATACGGGTGCTCAGTGGAGACTGGGTACACTGAATAGACTCGCCGAGAACTCCTACATGGTATTATGCCAATCGTCAAATAGCAGTTCTCTGGTGACACTGGTATAGGTTAGTCTGTCGACCCGAGATCATTATAGAGTCTTGTATGATTCCCACTGTGCTTTGATTTCCACCTTACCACGTTCAAGAGATCGTGCAAAACGGTGGTTTTTGGGTACAGTCCCGAGTCACAAGGAGGTAATGAGCGATAAGAGTGGATTTCGTCTCTCCCGGTATTTGGGGTTGATGTTGCGCTATGCTTGATTGGCCATAACAGGAAATCCCTGGCCAGGATTGTTGAGATCTACTGGTAAGTGTTATCAGTAGTTTCTCAAACCGTTATGCGCCTCACATCGGCATGACTTATCAGGCTATTAGGGTCTGACGTTTACTACCCCCAGGTTGTGATATGCGACATATCAGACGAAGAGACCGGACTGTACGGTAGTGTTACTGATTGGATTCACAAGAGTATGAGCAGGCTTGCTTGTTGATCTTCTGATCGCTCAATACTCGGGTGGCCGTTACGTTTAGCAGATCGCTTGCGGCTTGTGGGTGACTGATATGATCACCACCTACTGCCGGCGTATTGACGAGTCTTTAGAGTCCTACACAGAGATTTCCTGGTTCAGGAGAAACGGAGTAGGAGCACATATGTGATATGTGTGGGACCAAGATTAATACGAGTATGTGATACTGTATTCTATTCTCGTGATATGTGATATCGGTCGGTTATATGTGATATAGCCGAGTTATTGAATCAAGTGTTGATTCGATAAGTTGATACATTTGATATTCGTCGGTTGTATATGATATAGCCGGATTATTAAATCAAGTGTTGATTTAATAATTTAATTTATAATTATATATTTGATATATTATCTTACATTAACTAATATTAGCTCACTTAAGCTTTCTTTTTCTCACTAGTGTACACTTAATATATATGTGATATATATTAATGTACATCTTTTATGTCATGCTTGATGCCACATGCTATATGAGTGTATGAGACTCACACCATGCTTATAATAATGTAAGGTTTTGTTTATTTAAAGTAAATCAAATTAGTTGGAAATATTCACATGGTTGAAGCTTGTAGAAGCTTGTGGAACCATTGACCAAGTCCACTAATTTTGTTTTATTTGAAGATATTTATTAACCCAACCATTATTGTTTAGCCATGGTTAAGTCTCTACAAGAGTTAGTATGAGATATTATCTCACCCATGGTTGCTATTCTCACCACTTGATTTCATTCTTCACTTGCTTGATTCCATAGGAGCTTTCTTCATATCCTTCCTCAAGCTTTCTAGCTTCATGAGAGGTGAAGAAAATTAGTGAGAAAATTATTTCTTAAGTGAGCAAAATTCCTACTTCATCAATCTCTTCTCTACTAGCCATTTAGATTGGGTTGTTTCTTCACTATTCCATATTAGTGAAGAGATAGCTTGAGTTGGTGTCTTCTCGACGTAGATCATCTTCGGTCTCGAAGACTTCAAGTAAGCTTGTTCCTTTCATCTTGTGGAGCCTTTCTAGAGTCCGGGAGTTCTCTACTTGGAGCGAAGGGACTACTACACGGAGCTATTGAAGTGAAGGGACAGTCTACAAAGATTGTATTCCTTGTTCACTTAGATGTAAAGATGTTTACGTTCTTGTTCGTCTAATTCTCTAGTTAAGATTCTAGGTTAGGGTTCTTTAGCGCGCCAATTCTTTTTTAAAATGGCATGGACGATACCCCCCAAAACCCAGCGGCGACCCTAGCGAACCCAACAGTTGTATCATAGCCATGCTAGAGAATTAGACGATATTTGTAGATTTATGAAACCGAAATAACTCCGAAACACCCGAAACAAAAACCAAGTTTCTGTCGAAAATTTTAAGGTGTCTAAATTTTTTTTAAGCAATTGCAGAATTTTATATGAGATGTAACATGAAAACCATAGAAGTTTGAACTCTCCTCGTCGGAATTTGGCCGGCGACATGTGTTGAAAATCCGAGCTCACCGATTTTTGGGTGGGCTTCTTGCTTCAAATTTTTATTGTGTTTCAATCTCTGGGTTTTGGTGTTTCAGGTGTTTCTTGTTTTTACTGATATTGTATGTGATGTTATATTTTTTAAAAGCAATTCGAAGTGTTTTGTAGTCGTAATTCTAATATCGTTTCGGGTTATTTAGATGACGTTAAAATGTTCGAACGGATATAAATAACCCATTTTCTCCCTCGCTGGAAATTTTCTAAGAGTTGGATTTTTTTCATGTTTGAAATCTTCAGAAAATCATGCAGGTGTTTTCTATGGACCCTCTAGAAGACCCAAAACCTAATTCGATTCTGTGACCGTCGGAACTGCCACCAAACCCTAGGGTTTGCGGTAGTTCCGCGGCGCCATAGGTGAGGCAAGGGTTGACCCTTCTACGGTTGGTCCATAGGTGTTGTGGCATGTTCTGGGTATTTTTAAACTCCGCTCAAGTGTTGATCTCTTTGGGAAATTTTGGGTGTTTGTTGATTCGATCGAAAAGTTTAATATCATCTAGCTATCTAAGATTGTGATACAATAATTGGAATCCACAATATTTAGTTTTATGAAAACTAATTTGAATTTTATAAATCTAGCAATTCAGTGTCATTTGATCGGTTGCCACAGGATTTTGATGTGGATCAAAACTCCGTCGCAATTACGTAGTGTACGCGGATACTTGCCGGGTAACCTTACTAGATAGCCATGCCCCATAACCCCGACCAAGTGATTGTAAGAGAACCCCGTCGCCAAAAGCATCTGTTCGGGTGCTCGCGGCCGCGGTGTTCCGCTTAAGTGCACTTCGTCGACGGCATCGGGGGTGTGGCTGTCTACTAAAGCTTTCGACGAGCATTCGATCAGGTTGTCGAGAATCTTGTTGAATTACCCGATATTGGAAAGTGTTTTCAATATCGAGACTAAAATGCGGGGTTTATAATTGTTAGGCCTGTGATGTCTATAGAATTCATTTGGTTAGGCATGAAATCCAAAGTATGTGATACATTGGGTTTATGATGTCTAAGTTGGTTGCGGATTCCAATTGTTTTAGTTTTTCACTTTCTTTTCTGCGACCGTAAGTGTAATATGTGGTGTATCGCCGGTTTCGTTGCTATATGTTAACGACAATTGGGATACACATATTTACATCATTGATGACATGTGATATTATGTGTTGCTGTGATATGTGTAAGTCCACGGTAGCGCCCCGGCCGTCTAACAGACGCCAAATGCGGAACAAAAACTTTTTACAAACTGGCGCTATCGTGTACTGTAACCCGGATATGCCATTAAAGCTAAACTAACAAACTACAAAGTGGGTAGAAATGTTATACCGAACGATCCGAGTCATTCGGTCTTCAACCATCATCCCACGCTTTGTTGCGGCTGCTCCGATCTTCTCGATCTCCAGTCTTCTCGTCCTGGTGGCACCACGTCGATGGATCTTTAAACGGGCTCCCGTCTCTGAACCGAGGCAACTCGATCATCAAGTTTGCTAAAAGAAATGACCAAGATTGGTGTAGAGAATGATTAGAACACTTTGTCTTGCTACGTCCAAAGCCATGGACGAACGGTTAATGAAGTTGCTTTTTGTATCGGGTGAAATGAGAAATGGAGTATACTAATTTCCATGAACCAAATACATGCATCCTTTTTCAAATCAACAACCATATTTCCCACAAGCAAGGGCCGGCCACTATATAGGATGAAGGAGGTGAGTGTAGGAGTGGAGAGGGTGACCATAACAATAATGAGTGAGAATGAGTCATATTAACCTTGTCACCAAAAACCATTAATGAACTAATGAATCATCTAACCTAGTCATCATACATTAATTGCACAATTAATGCACAAATGAGTCACTAGCCACCTCATCATCCTAGTCACCATCTAGATGCTTCTAGAACCTTCCACACTCATCAAGAAAAGATAAATCCGTCTTTAACCGAATGTTAAAGACGGGCGATAGAAAACTAGAAACTGGCAACTTCCAAAAGCGATCCCGAAACGAATTTCAGGATAACCCCGTAACATACCAGCATTTGTATTACGACTGAATACAAATGCAACAGAGACAAAGATATTATATCTACACAGTATAATACTCGGATCCGGCTTAAACCAAAGCCGACCAGTATTATCTGCCCGAAATATGACACATGCGTAAACGTACGTGCATTTTCCGAACCCTGCCATAAAACCATACGGCCTCTATAACGTTTCGCCCGAACTTGGGAAACTGTCTGTGGGGGACTCTAATGACTCATCAACACACTGGCACTGGGTATAACCACTAGCACGTTAGAGGTATAAGCTGTACGTAACGTTTGCCTATCTATTGATTGGAAGGGAAGCTGACGAGCGAACTCATCCAAAAACCCTACTGAGCCTAACAGTGACAATATACATACAGTCCGGTCCGTTCGTCTAAAGAGTATCGCATATCGAGTCTAGGGGGGTGGATAAAGTCAGACCCCTAATAACGCGATAATTCGTGTCGGTATGAAGCCAATCACCTCCTGAGAAACTAATGATCCAAATCAGTAATTCTCCACTACCTCGGCCGAGGATTTCTAGTGATGGCCACCCGTGCACTGTGCGACATCAACCCCCAATACCGGGAGAGACGAATCCCCGACGATCCGCTCACTGCCTCCATGTGGCCGGGACTGTACCCAAAAAATACCTGTTTGCACGTCTCCTTTGAGCATGGTAGGGTAGAAATCAAAGCACAGTGGGAACTCACACGAGACAAATGACGATCTCAGGTCGACAAACTAACCTGTACACATGTCACCAGGGAACTGCTATCTGACGATATGTATAATACCAACTAGCATGTTCCCAGCGAGTCCTGTCCGGTGTACTCATAACCCAATGAGCACCTGTATACATCTTAGGTGAACCAACTGACACCAATGGCTTGTGAGATCGGCCACCGCCCCTCGTCGGGGTCTCGACTGTATACACTAGTCTACTCTGGAGTATCGATGCCCTGTCTCGAAACTCCCGCGACTAGGGACACTTTAAGGATGTGCTTACAAACCCCAGCTCCTACTTATATGATCGCCATCATACTGCTGGTAGTCAAGAAAGAATCCTATGGGCTCTATCATCATGCAATAGTGAACTAAAGCATGTATACGATGATAAAGACAAACCAGATAACATACTATCATCTCGAGCAAGACTGTCATATCGGTATAGGTCCCGCCTCAATCATTGTAATCACGTACCTGCGATCCAATAATTGACTTAGAGGGCACTATATCCAACAATCTCCCACTTGCACTTAAGGCTAATTATTGCGATGTCGCATACTCACAGCCCGTGTGATACCGAACATCCAACTCCTCTACTAATCAGTTTCACAAAGCTAGTTTGTAAAACTCTTGTGTTCGAGAAATAGCCTCAGTGAGTGGATCCGTCCTGATCTTTCTTTCTATGTCTCTCTTAATCTCAAGTTCGCGGAGAAATCCATCTCCCGAATTGAGTAATACCTGTCTTAGAATATGTCTGGATATCTGATGGGACCTAGTTCATAAATGAACTTTAAATCCAAACTTCTTAGACTGTATCGACAATTGAAACTAATCAGTGTCCAGCACTATGCCTCCCACAGTATCCTCTTGGACCACCTGTCCATAATACTATCCATCGTCAGAGGGAAAACTATAACTCTGACAATCACTCTATCATCCATGTCACCTTGGATGCCTGGAATGACAACCGTCTCCTCAAGAAGGCTGCTATTATCAAATCCATAGAACATCCATTCATATTCTAAAACTGCTTCCTAATGTTTCTCCAGGATTGGATTAATATAAACTTATCGCATCTAGTGCAAAAACAACATCTGGTGTGGTACTTGACATCTCACGATTGACTCAATTGCCTAAGCAAGTGATCTGCCAATCATGCACATCCCTCTCTCCTTTAGTCTGTAAGACACCTTTAGAGAGGGTGACTCCATCACCTGCAGGTACACCACCATGCCAGGAGTCATCTATTCTAAAATACCATTAGAATACTGTCAAAGTACCCAAATTGGGAAACTACCCAATTCTAGATCTAAAACCATAGATCTAGTAACCAGAATGTCTGATATTATATCCATGTCCTTTGTGGAGAAACAATTGTGTGACGACCAAAGTACAACCGATCACAGTATAGGAATTTTACTTCCTACTTTGTGTATGTCAACCAAAAACCAGGACATCACACCCTACTACCTTCTTAACAGATCCATCCCCTATTCTGATGAAGTCAAAGCCATGACTGTTACATCAAAAATAGATGATCTTATCTCCGCTATATTTGCTCAAGCCTATAAATAGACATAAGCTACTTGCCCACTATGCTTCTGCTGCTCCTACTGACTACGACAACCCTCTGGCAGAATAATATATACGTGTACTTTCAAAACTAGTTTAGAACGACGCTATACTTATCCTTCTGCCGGGTCTCATAGTCTGGAATAACAGTAGTGTCAACTCTGGGCAAACTAGAACCTCCCTGTCACCGTCCTTGAGGCTACCGGAGTACCTCTCGGGTGTCTGAGGTTACCCACCATATCTGCGGAGTGGCTATTGGAATGTCAAACCTCATTGAATATATAGGTCCTATTAAATTTTCCGTAATCGTTTGCGGTTCTGGAATCACTTCCAGTTCTACCATACTCCCACTACTGTTTTATGAAAAAATCCATTTTACTAAAACTGTGGCGAGTCAAGAACAATATCACTATTGATCTTCCAGATGGTGGAAAGTCAACCCTCGTCAAAGCCAGGGTTAACCCACAAACTGCTATTACAGAAACGTGCCTTGATTTATCCAGTGTTTGGTTTTAAGCATAAGCTGGACAACTCCCCGTATCTTAACATCGTTAAGATATGAACATTCTATATACAATATAGAAATAGAGACACTAATTTAATTGGAACCAGATTCAAATCATGCAGCTGTCTCCAGTGCATATCAACTTAATGAAGAGAGGCTTATCAGCATTACTCAACTTAGGAATCCATCCATTTATGAGTAACCTGAAAGAGAAACAAGTTTCTCAAAACCGTTACTATCAACTGAATACTTATCACAAGAATCTACATCTTCGATCTCTTTGAAGAATCCCGATACTTGCGATACCTGGTTCTCTACTTTATTCTTATACCCACAACTTCTCAAAACTTAGACATTGTATTTCTACGAAACACTTGTCTAAAAACTAGAGAAGTCACAAGTAAACAGAACATAGTACGAGGACCTACCCCTTTGTCCTGACGGACACTGGACAACATACAATACTTTGTATAAGTCCGCTGAGTTGAATAACTCAAAACCTGTGCATTGTAGGTTGAAAACTGTATCCGGGCGATTTCCTCAAATATCACCAATTACAACGAATTCCGATATAATGAGGATGATCACCTAATTCCCAATAACTTACTCCCACTCATCATCTGTAAAACCATACAGATGTGAGAATCATACCTGGTAAATACATACCCTGGAGTAAGTATCTAATCGGGAAATCAGTTTTTCTTTAACAATGCACTGAAACATTACAATGTTTCGTAGGGGTATCCTGGTATTCCTAGTAATGCCTCTTCCATAATCCAATTCATGACTTTAACCGTATATCTCTTTGCCATCTTCCAAATCTCTTTATTTGTCTTTAGTCGTTACCTTCTGTACACCATCGTTAAGCTAAATGGTTTTCTTCCTTCCCAACCATTTGGCACCAGCCTATGGTTTGGAAGAAGACTATCCAGTAAGCATAATAGGTGTACCCTCCTAAACCAAGAAGTATTCGTAACTTGAGAGAAGGTGATGATAAAAGACAACTGAATAATACCTTATTCTATTAAAGGTGAAATAGGAGTAGCGATGAAGTACGTGGTTTGGTCGAGAATGATAATAGTCGCAATTTACTTTGCTCTCTTTCTAATCCCTTTATTTTGTCTTTACATATTACCTTCTGCACACCCTACTTAGGCTAATTGGTTTTCTTCATTCCCTACCTTTCGGCACCTGCCTATGGTTTAGAATAAGACTATCCAATAAGTGTAATAGGTGTACTCTCCTAGACTAAGGAGCCCTCGCAACCTGAGAGAAGGAGATAATAAAAGACAACTGAATAAACCAATTCTATTTCTACTGAACCTGGATCCATCCTCGAAGAAGTCCCTTCGAGTTCGTATATAACAATACGATGGATCTATCCAATGGAAGTGGATATCCGTAGTAATACGGGGTGTTCTGAGAAATTCAAAGGGTAAAAGAAGGAGCGGCAATGACTTATGCAATTTAGACAATCCAAAAGCCAGTATTTTAAGAAGGTTCGGTCAACTTGGTCACTGAGTCATAGTCTAGGGTCGGTCAAAGGTCGCTGCCAAAGAGAGAGAGAAAAGAAACACTCTGCGTGCACTCTAATCTAGATCAGAATGGTTATCACTTTATCTAATCAGGAAACCTCCCACTGTAATCTCAAATTCTCCTCCAAACCTGAAAGAAGAATTAGTCGGGATTACCCGAAGAGTAAACCAACTCATCAGCGAGAATCGGGATCCAACTATCATCGCACGATAACTTGATGGAAGCCACTCAAGTTATCACACTCCAGAAGGTATGCGCATGCCTGGCAAGTTTCTTGTATGTTTGAAACTCCCGAAGAGATTTTTGCCCCATGCTCTTATGACCTTGACGAAAGCCAACAAATCATAAGTCACATGTTAAGTTCTACCCGTCATTATCCAGGTTAATTTGAACCTACCCGTACATACCCTTGACGAAAGCAAACAAGGTAATACGACTGTCCCAAACCAACACATCTATCTATGCTACAAATGAATACCTAGAAGTTACCAAACACTATGCCTTTACGAAAGCCAACAAACATAGCTTGAATACTACTGACCATCCATAAGATACGACGGAGGGCTACGACTGGTTTTTGGCGAAAAACCTTTAACGTAATGAACTTGATCTCGTTGAAGGAACGTGATAGATTTTTATGAAAATATAGTGGCGAAAACCTTTGCTAAAGAGGTCACTCCCGGTGAAGGGATCTCGGCTCTTTCCTCGTGGAATGAGGTGCAGGATATTCCAACTGAATACCGCGATGCAAAGCAACTTGTAATCGACTATAATGAAGTTATTACCCAGACGCAAACTTCTGCCCAAGGGGTCTCTCCCGGTGAAGGGATATTGGCCCTTGCCTCGTCGAATGAGGTGCAAGATATTCCAACTGAATATCATTATGCAAAACAAAAGGAAACGTCTTTGTAATAACACTTTTAAAACTGTTCCAACAACATCAAATATAGGTTTGTTTTTCTTGCATTGATAAGAACCAACGCAGTCCCATCAATTAATCACACCAGAAAAGAACGAAAAATAAAATGTACGTATATGCCATCCGCATTAGCCACTGGGTCCCGTCATCACCCGTTAGGTTACTTAACTAACGACAGAGCGGGGACTGGACTAGCGTGGGTGTAAAACATATACAACATCTAATAGTATATATACCACTATACAATAATCGCTTCAGGCGTGATAATATGCAACATTACAGAAAAGTAATAAGCATCACAGAACAATACAGATAATCTGGGATCCCCGGGTTTCACAGAGCCGCTACTGAAACCCGACGTTCCCCTGGTCGTGTGGATAGCCTGTGCAATGAAACCTAGACCCCTACGGGTGCGGCAAGCTACCCGCCAAAACCTGAAGCGAGGCAGCCCCCTACAGCATAGTGAATGGACCACCCGGCACTTCACGGAATCCGGTAACTTGAGCACCCTTCCTTGGGTCAACCTGTACCCCCTACGAGTGCGGCGAATAGTTTGCCAATTCTGGAGTGAGGCCCCTCTGCCTCTCAAAGTCATGAGATACGGACCTGTCGCCCTCCAAAACCCGGCTATCCGTGCACTCCGTCGCGGGGTAATCCTAGTACATAAAAGAAAATATATACAACGGGTACATCGACCTCAGCCCGGTCGTGCCCCAAAAGAATATTATACAAACAGGTAGTGACAGCAGTCCACATGTTGGACGCTCGCCCCGCAATATCAAATGTACAAATAAATCCAAACAGCACTACCATTGCACACTGCTATCCACCACGACATATCCGCAACATCACAGCACAACACAGAACATCAACGCGAATGTCACGTTCGCAAATCCGTCTAAAAGGACTATAGCAATTAGACGCAATTTACCGCTCGAATGACATTCACGGTAGGAGTGGGCCCCATGTAAATACTGCATACTAACAATTTTAAAATTTCGATCGACAAAACTTCCCGAAGTGGGCCCCACGTACATCTGCAGTATAGTAACAAAATATGGGCCCAAAAGAAATATTCCAAAAACCACAATTTGCCTTGTAGAACATACTGTAGAAATTTGGATCACTGTTCCCACAAAAGCGCGGCGGATCCGCGGCCAAACCGTGGTTTGGGCCGCGGATCCGCGGCCGTTTGTGGGATCACGTGACCATATTTCACCAGTTTGCTTATAATTGCCTGTACAATTTTCTGTGATGCTCAAAATAATTTTTAGGCCAGATTTAAAATCGACAGAAACTTTTGTACAGAAAATAGTAGTTTTCGAAATTCCGTTCGATCGATATTTTAAACGCATTAGCACAAGTTAGTAAAGCTTAATGGCGAGCCTCTGATACCACTGTAAGTCCACGGTAGCGCCCCGGCCGTCTAACAGACGCCAAATGCGGAACAAAAACTTTTTACAAACTAGCGCTATCGTGTACTGTAACCCGGATCTGCCATTAAAGCTAAACTAACAAACTACAAAGTGGGTAGAAATGTTATACCGAACGATCCGAGTCCTTCGGTCTTCAACCATCATCCCACGCTTTGTTGCGGCTGCTCCGATCTTCTCGATCTCCAGTCTTCTCGTTCAGGTGGCACCACGTCGACGGATCTTTAAACGGGCTCCCGCCTCTGAACCGAGGCAACTCGATCATCAAGTTTGCTAAAAGAGATGACCAAGATTGGTGTAGAGAATGAGTAGAACACTTTGTCTTGCTATGTCCAAAGCCATGGACGAACGGTTAATGAAGTTGCCTTTTGTATCGGGTGAAATAAGAAATGGAGTATACTAATTTCCATGAACCAAATACTTGCATCCTTTTTCAAATCAACAACCATATTTCCCACAAGCAAGGGCCGACCGCTATATAGGATGAGGGAGGTGAGTGTAGGAGTGGAGATGGTGACCATAACAATAATGAGTGAGAATGAGTCATATTAACATTGTCACCAAAAACCATTAATGAACTAATGAATCATCTAACCTAGTCATCATACATTAATTGCACAATTAATGCACAAATGAGTCACTAGCCACCTCATCATCCTAGTCACCATCTAGATGCTTCTAGAACCTTCCACACTCATCAAGAAAAGATAAATCCGTCTTTAACCGAATGTTAAAGACGGGCGATAGAAAACTAGAAACTGGCAACTTCCAAAAACGATCCCGAAACGAATTTCAGGATAACCCCGTAACATACCAGCATTTGTATTACGACCGAATACAAATGCAACAGAGACAAAGATATTATATCTACACAGTATAATACTCGGATCCGGCTTAAACCAAAGCCGGCCAGTATTATCTGCCCGAAATATGACACGTGCGTAAACGCACGTGCATTTTCCGAACCCTGCCATAAAACCATACGGCCTCTACAACGTTTCGCCCGAACTTGGGAAACTGTCTGTGGGGGACTCTAATGACTCATCAACACACTGGCACTGGGTATAACCACTAGCACGTCAGAGGTACAAGTTGTACGTAACGTTTGCCTATGTATTGATTGGAAGGGAAGCTGACGAGCGAACTCATCCAGAAACCCTACTGAGCCTAACAGTGACAATATACATACAGTCCGGTCCGTTCGTCTGAAGAGTATCGCATATCGAGTCTAGGGGGGTGGATAAAGTCAGACCCCTAATAACGCGATAATTCATGTCGGTATGAAGCCCATCACATCCTGAGAAACTACTGATCCAAATCAATAATTCTCCACTACCTCGGCCAAGGATTTCTAGTGATGGCCACCCGTGCACTGTGCGACATCAACCCCCAATACCGGGAGAGACGAATTCCCGACGATCCGCTCACTGCCTCCATGTGGCTCGGGACTGTACCCAAAAAATACCTGTTTGCACGTCTCCTTTGAGCGTGGTAGGGTAGAAATCAAAGCACAGTGGGAACTCACACGAGACAAATGACGATTTCAGGTCGACAAACTAACCTGTACACATGTCACCAGGGAACTGCTCTTGGGTCGAGAAGATATACGCTAGTCTACTCTGGAATATCGATGCCCCGTCTCGATATTCCCACGACTAGGAACAATGAAGGATGTACTCATTGACTACCCAGGCCCCACTAGTATGATCTACATCATATTCCTGGAAGTCGAGTACACATCCTAAGGGCTTTATCAACATGTAACAGAGAGACTGAAAGTATACATGTTAAGATAAAGAGCAACCAGATAGCGTACTATCATGTCGAGCAAGAAAGTCCTACCTATATATATCCCAGCATCCACTACAATATACATCCTATGTACAGTAATGGCCTCTAGGGCATACATATAACTAACAATCTCCCACTTGCACTAGGGCCATCTGTAGCAGTGGTTGCAGTATCACATACTCAACCATCCTATAAAAGTCTCTCTCTGGGAAAAAGCCTTCGTGAGTGGATCCGCTGTGTTGTCCTCTAAGTCTACTCTCCTAACCTCGATCACCCTGGAGATCAACTATCTCCATGATCAGGTGATGCTGCCTCAGAATATGTCTGGGTCACTGATAGGACCAGGGTTCCTTGGCCAAAGCCTCTCTTCCATTGTTACACAATGGTAGGAACCTAGTTCATCTCTTGAACCACTATACACCCAAACTGCATCTTTGGTAGCATCATTAATAGCGATGTTACCAGCCTTTATCTTCTAGTTTGCCACGGTATCTAGCTTGGAACTCTTCCAACATACCGTCCCTCCACTGAGGGTAAAGACAATGCCTGCGACTGACATTCAGTCGTCTTTATCACCCTGGAACCTTTCCAGTGATTCTCCCCAGGATCGATTGATACCATCTTACTACAGCTAGTGAGAATCCTAACATCCATTTAGATCTATCTCATAGACCCAAATCCCAGGATTTAGGAGGTATCAACTTTATCCTATATGGAGAATCCATGTGATAAGAGGAGATTGACCGAGCGTGGCATAGGAAACTCTTTTCTTATCAAGAGTATGTTGTCCACGTACAATACGAGGATCACTACCATACTCCATACTACCCTTTTGTACATACAAGGTTCATCTACCATTTTGACGAAGTCAAACTCTTTGACTACCACATCAAAACAGATGTTCCAACTCCGCGATGCCTGCTTTATCCTGTAAAGCAACTTGCACACGTTTCCGCTGCTCCCACTGTTAACGAAGCCCTCTGGCTGTGTTCTTATAGACGTTCTCTTCTAAATTATCATTTTAGAAAAGCAGTCATGGCACCCAACCACCAGATATCGTAGTCATGGTATGTAGCAGTGGCAAGTAGGATCTGGATGGACTTAAGCACAGCTACTTGAAAAGGTTTCATCATTTTCCACGCTTGGTCGATGACGAAAAACCTTTAACAAGTCTAGCTTTGAAAGTCTCAACTTTTCCATCTACACCAAGTAATCTTCTCAAGATATACTTGCTCCTGATAGGGATTTAACCCTTCAGATATCGCAACCAAAGTCCATACTTTGTTGGTGTACATGGATTCCATCTCAGATCGCTAAGTATCCAGCCATTCTTACAGAGTCCCTACTCTCGATGACCTGCTCGAATCTAGTTGGGTCATCATCTCATGATGCAATCCTCGCTCCCACTGTCATCGAGAAACCGAAGTATCTCTCAGGAAGGTGAGGAACCCTACCAGATCGGCGGAGAGGCTGAGGTTCGTCGGGGACTATTGAATCCTTTGGTTCTGTCAAATCATCAGCTGCAGTTTTGTATAGCTGGAACCTTTCCAGTTCTACAGAACTGACATTGCCTCGATCTTGTCCGGATTTTGCTTTTGACATAGGCCGGACAATCCCAAATCTTAACTTGCTTAAGAGATGGGTTCTTCCCATACCATATCTTATATGGAGTGGTAGGAACTGATTTGAATCGAACCCTATTCAATAGGTATGCAACTTCTCAAGTGCACAACCCCTTAAAAGAAACAGGTAACTCAGTAATACTCATCATAGAGCACACCATATCTTATATGGTGCGTTTGCTCCACCCCGATACACCTTTGTGCTGTGGTATATACGGAGGAGTAATGCCGAGAGTGAATCTCATTCTCCTTTAGAATAATCCAGGAATTCTATGCACAAGTATTCTCCTCCCTGATCTTATCATAGGACATAATACTTATACCCAGTTTTTGGTTCTCTATTTCTAACTTATATTCTGTGAATATCTCAAAAGCGTCGGACTTATGTTTCAACAGGAACATATGATTGAATCTTGAGAGATTATCAGAGAATATAATGAAGTACAAAGAACCGGTCCTAGCATGTGTAGACAGGGGACCTACATACATCAACATGTATCAGTCCCAAGAGTTCATTAACTCTTTCTTTGTTTCCAATAAACAGAGCTATGGTCATCTTATCTTTGTGACATGACTGGCGAGTTTCACAAGATGTAAATTCAAACTAATTTAAATATGCATCTTTATGTAACTTCAGCCAGTCGGGTCGCATTGATATGACCTAGTCTACAATGCCTCAAGAAGGATTCGTTCATTTCTGAATTCTTCCTCTTGTGTGTGTTCTGTATACTAAGAACTGTAGTTTGATTTAGAACATCAATGCTTTTAGATAACGTGCCTGAACTGATCAACTTTTGATATAGGAAATGTTCAAAACATTATCCAACAATACAAAATTTTATCATTTCTTTACTTATAAAGAGACTGATATGATTTTGTATATCAGGTTCGGTATCTAATAACATTCGTTCAGAATCAATGTATTTGTAATACAGGGTGACAGTGACCAACAGACTTGGCTGCAACACTTGCCCCGTTTTCTGCCTCATGAAACTTATCACCCGTTCTCAGTTTTCTACCTTTCTGTAGCCCTATGTAACAGATTACATATTTGGGATCCTGATACGGTATCAAATACTCAGGATGCAGAGGATACTGAGAAACAGTTCTTTATAATGAACACACCCGAAGGAGATGCATCTCATGCACTTTCTTCGTTTGGGCGGCATGGGAATCCTGGTATTTCCCCTATTTCCTGCTCTATCTTATAACAATTATAATCTGGAGCGGGACCAACGTTCCCCTGCTCAGTATAACAAGCGGGTTCGGTCAATACATCCATATTATTATCTTGATTAAGGCGTGATATGGTCGCTACCTGGAGAGAGAAAAGAAAACACTCTGCGTGCGCTCTTGCAAGATTAGATTGGATATATATTTTATCTTATCAGGATGGCTCCCACTGTTTTTATCAAATCTTCCTTCAAACCCTAAAAGGAAAGACTAGCCGGGATTAATTACACTCTACAAGTTCGCCAATCTTTCAGCCAGGCCAGTGTCGGTACTTTGAGAGAGGTTCCCCGTGCTTTCGCACGGACCTAATTACAGTAAACCTCGTTTTCCCAGAGGCGTAACCCCGTTGACACCTTTCTAGACACCCCTTGATCGGCTAATTGCAAAGTGCAAAACTCTCCCAGGAGTAACAATTACTCGCAGTGGGTATCGGGATCCAACTATCACATAGAAGGTATGCAATCTCATTGCAAATTTCAACACTTGAAACTCCCGATAAAGATTTTTACCCCTAGCACCTATGACCTTAACTATGGTCAACAAATCATAAGCACTAGTCAAGTTCTACCCGTCATTTCGTAATTAATTAGACCCACCCACATGACCCTTAACTAAGGTCAACAAAGTCACGCGACTGTCCTAACTAATCGCATCATATGCGGTGTAGGAAGACATCACTTAGCTACCGTACACTGTGCTTTGACTATGGTCAACAAACACAACACGAATACTAAGTACTCTACTTCCTAAAATGACGGAGGGTTGCGAATGGTTTTTATGAAAACCTTTAACGCTCTGAACTTGATCTCGTTGCGGAATCAAATGGTTTTTAAATGGAATGTTTTTTAGGCTTTTCTAGTTTTGCTAAAGGGGTCACTCCCGGTGAAGGGATCGTCGGCCCTTTCCTCGTCGAATGAGGTGCGGGATATATCATATATATCACTGTGCAAAGCAGAAACTATAGAAGCAATCAAAAGACAAACCGAGTGTGTAGCATCTGCCAGTTATTGCTAAAGGGGTCACTCCCGGTGAAGGGATCTCGGTCCTTTCCTTATCGAATAAGGTGCAGGATGTTCTACAATGAACACCGCGATGCAAAGCAAGAACTGTAGCTACCTGTTTTATTTTGAAATTCGATTCCACAATATCAATTAGGTTTATTTTCTTTCATTAATCTCATTAATGAATATCCCATCATTTAAGTCCACCTAAACATCACAGATAAATATAACGTACGCTTATGCCATCCGCATTCGCCTCGATGTCCCGTCTGCACCGTTAGGTTAGGTAACTAACGGCAGAGCGGGGCAGGGCTAGCGCGGGTGTAAAACATAAGCAACGTCTATATAATATATCATATATACTATATATAATATCTATCTGAACAAATCACATGATCACATCACAGATAACGCGGCAGAAAATATCATATGAAATATTGGATATACTAGGACGTCCGTGTTTTTAATACGAGCCAGTATAAAACACGGATTCCACGGTCGTGATGAATAGCCAATCCCACACCCCTAGACCCCTACGAGAGCGGCAAGCAACCCTACCAATTCTAGGGTTAGGAGATCCGGACTCGACTCCTCGAGTTGGTCTCTCTCTGGACCCTAGAACCCGGTTACTTGTACTCCCCTCCTTGGGTTTATCCTAATGCGGAAAAGTAAATAATATACAAATGGTGACATTATCCGCAACCTGGAAGTGCCCCAATAAAAGAATATTACATACAAGTTTTTACATGAATGAAAATGAAAAACACCCATCTCTCATAAAAAAACCCGGCTATTCGAACACGACGATCCAATATAACATATCCAGCAACACATAACATCACATGTCATCAACGTAAGTAAATATGCCTATCCCAATTGTCGTTGACATATAGCAACGAAACCGGCAATATCACATATTACACTTACGGACACAGAAAAGAAAGTGTAAAACTACAACAGTTGGAATCCGCAAACTCTTTAGACATCGCATGCCTAACCAAATGAAATTCCTTAGACATCGCATGCCTAACAATTATAAACCCCGCATTTTAGTCTCATTATCGAAAACTCTTTTCAATATCAAGTCGGGCAATTCAGCAAGATTCCCGACATCCTGATCGAATGCTCGTCGCAAACTTTAGTAGGCGGCTGCACCCCCGACGCCGTCGACGAAGTGCACCAAGGCGGAACACCGCTGCCGCGAGCACCCGAATGGATGCTTTCGGCGACGGGGTTCTCCTACAGTCACTTGGTCGGGGCTATGGGGTGAGGCTGTCTATTAAGTTTACCCGGCGAGTATCCGCGTACGCTACGTGATTGCGACTGACTTTTGATCACATCAAAATTCCGTGGCAACCGATCAAGTGAGACTAAACTGCTATGTTTATAATATTCATTCAGTTATCTCATAACTACTTGTGGATTCCAAATATTGTATCACATTCCGGATAAATAGAAAATGTTAAACTTTCCGACCGAACAATCGAACACCCAAGTTTTCCCGAAACAGCTCAACACATGAAATAAGTTTAAAAACATTCACTTCGTGCCTCAGTACCAACGGTCCAGCCGTAGAAGGGTCAAGCCAACGCCTCACATGTGGCACGCCATACTGCCCCAAACCCTAAGGTTCAAAGGGCAGTTCAAGACGGTCACATAATCGAGTTAAGGTTTGTTATCTTCTAGAGGGTCCATCGCGTTACTTGCACTACTTAGAACGTCATTAAACTACGGAAGATCCAATAATTGGAAATTTCCCGGCAGGGGAAAAAGTGGGTATTTATATCCGGTCGAACTTTTTAACATATTCAAAAATATCCGGAAAAACACATAGACAAAGTTTGACAATCTGATCGAATCTACGAACTCCCAATACAACCCAAAATACTCAACTCTTGAGTAAATATTAAAAATTCCCAGAAAATTCAGCACTTTCAGATAGACATTACTGTGCAAAAATCATTAATTAATGGGACTATATGGCCGCGGAACCGCCGCCGAAGCCAGGCTCTTGCCGCGGTTCCGCGGCGTTTTAGTGGAATCAGACGGTCGTTTTGCACGGTAACTCTTATAAAACCCTGCTGAGTTTTCTGCATGTTTTTAATTCGAAAAAATCCACGATTTCAAAAAATGTACAGAGAGCAATTTGAGATTAGGGTTTCGGTTCGATCGGACTTTTAACTCCGTCTACGCATCGCCTAAGGCTCTTGCTAGGCTCTGATACCACTGTAGGGTTCCGAGGCACACTAATGAGGTCTCACAACAGATCAAACATGCCCAATTCAAAAAAAAAAATCATGTGCCTACAAACCCTAATATGGATCGTTAACTAGATGATAAGGCGATGCAAGCAAGTAAACGACTTTATTGCTAAAGGGAAGTGACTACAACCTTTGTAGATCCGGTCCTCCACTTCCTATGCTCCGTGATGACGTCCCTCCGCTGTACCTATCGGAATCCGGACTCTGGCGGTGGTTTCATCGGAGAAAAGATCGGGCTAGGTCGTCGACTTCGATGCCGAAGATGATCTACGTCGAGGCAACTCAAGATCAAGCTCCAACTTCACTAAGTCATGAAACTTGTGAAGAAAACACCCTATACTACATGGCAAGTGGTAGAGGATGAAGAAATAGAAAGTGGGTTCACTTTAGAATTGGATTTCTCACTCTAGATCTCATGGCACCATTAGAGATTCCAAGCTTTCTTCTTCTTCTTGAAGAAGAAGAAGAAGAAAGAATATATTATAAGTATTATTAAAACAAATGATAAATCAAGTGAGGTTATCATAATGCAACCTTGGTTAAGTGTAGAGAATAAACTAGGGTTAGGTGAATGGTTAGGTTTAGGCAAAAGACAAAATGGTAGACTTTCAAAGATGCTTTGAAGCTTCAAGAAGCTTCAAGCAAAGAACAAATTTAGCCACAATTTTATTCTTGCCAAAATAAATGAATAAAAGAAATAAATGAATAAGTAAAGATTACAAAACCCTAACCATTCACTTAACCATGGTTTAAAGTAAACACATACCCAAGTTTGCATGTATCATCAAACATGATACAAACTAGTGCACAAAACTATATCATATATACAATGTGCACTTCAAGTGAGAAAATACATCTTAAGTGAACCAATACTAGTTAATGCAAAGTAATATATCAAATATATAATTATGCATTAAATCATTAAATCAACACTTGATTTAACGATCCGATCATACTGCATATAACCGACTAATATCAAGTGTATCAATGTATCGAATCAACATTTGATTCGGCAACCCGGCTATATCACATACAACCGTCCCATGATACATATCGCGAGAATAGAATACAGTATCACATACTGGTATTATTCTCGGTCCCGCACATATCTCATATGCGTTCCTATTTCGTTTCGCTTGAGCCAGGTAACCTCTGTGTAGAACTCTAAAGACTCGTCAATACGCCGGCAGCAGGTGATGATCATATCAAACACCCACAAGCCGCAAGCGGTCTGCTAAACGTAACGGCCACCTGGGTATTGAGCGATCAGAAAATCGACGAGCAAGCCCGCTCACACTCCTGTGAATCCAACCAGTAACACTTACCGTACAGTCCGGTCTGTTCGTCTGATATGTCGCATATCTCGCCTAGGGGTGGTAAACGTCAGACCCCAATAGCTCGATAAGTCATGCCAACGTGAGGTCCATAACATTCGTGAAACTACTGATAACTCTTACCAGTATATCACTGCAACCCTGGCCAGGGATTTCCTGTTATGGCCAGTCGAGCATAGCGCAACATCTACCCCCAATACCGGGAGAGACGAATCCCCTCCTATCGCTCATTGCCTCCATGTGAATCGGGACTGTACCCAAAAACCACTTGTTTGCACGACTCAGTAGAGCCGTGGTAGGGTGGAAATCAAAGCACAGTGGGAGACACACAAGAATCTATGACGATCTCGGGTCAACAGACTATGCTGTACCAGTGTCACCAGAGAACTGCCATCTGACGTGAGGTATAATACCATCTGGGAGTTCTCGGCGAGTCCGTCCAGTGTACCCAGTCTCCACTGAGCACCCGCATACCATCTCCGATGTCAAACACCAATGGATATGGGATCATCCATCGCCCATCACATGGGTCGAGAAGATATACGCTAGTCTACTCTGGAATATCGATGCCCCGTCTCGATATTCCCACGACTAGGAACAATGAAGGATGTACTCATTGACTACCCAGGCCCTACTAGTATGATCTACATCATATTCCTGGATGTCGAGTACACATCCTAAGGGCTTTATCAACATGTAACAGAGAGACTGAAAATATACATGTTAAGATAAAGAGCAACCAGATAGCGTACTATCATGTCAAACAAGAAAGTCCTACCTATATATGTCCTAGCATCCACTACAATATACATCCTATGTACAGTAATGGCCTCTAGGGCATACATATAACTAACAAGGTCCACCCCTGACTCCCCCGGAATGAGCGCGGTGCCAATCTCCCTCAGAGGGAAGCGGACCGGAACTCGCGGTCGCGACACAGCTCCCATGGCCGGAACCTGAGGAGGGGCATCATGACCAAGAAGCACCCTTCTCTCCTCGAGAATAATCGGGCTGACTCGATGGAGATACCAACCCGTGAACGATCCCACGCACCGGGGCACGTGCTCAGCTTCAGGGATCATGAAGTGGGAGCCAGTGTTCAACCTCACGAAATGATGAGCGGCATCGCAAACGGCATCAAGTGAAGGGACTGGCGCAACCATGAAAGCCTCAAAGGGAACGCCCTGGTCGTATTCAAGCTGTCGAGCGAAGCGATGCGGATTGTACCGCATGAAAAGATCCGCGCTGTCCTGGCAGAATACCAAGTAGCCTGGTCTAATGGTATACAAGTGCACGGCCTCCCGGGGCCTCAGGGAGGGTACGTTGTCTTTTGACTGGTCCCAGAGTTGTTGAACTGGACCTGAAGGAGAAGACAGGACCCGATCATTAAAAACCAACCCGCCAGCAGTAGCGTAAGGAGAAATCAGCACCCGAATAGCCCCAAATTGAGTCGGGTCGGCGGCAGAAGCATCCACCAAACGCATAAGTCGTGGAAAGGGGTAGGCGTCATAAAATGCGGGCCTCTCATGCATAGCGAAAGCCCCCAACACATGCATTTCGACCCAGGAAGTGAAATAATGAAGCGAAAAGTTTACTACATCCACGCCAGGAGTAGAGGTATTAGCTGCGGTGCCCAACCCATGATAAAGGTGCGCCAAAGCCGGGATTCCGATGGCCAACCGTGTCCCCTCAGCGATACAATAAGCCGGGTAGATAACCGAAGCTCTCATAAAGCGACGATGCATAGGAATGACAAACCAACTGAGCCAAACACTAACAAACCCCACGAAGAACGTCTCCTCATCCATGCCGGGAGCGGCAATAGATTCAAGAGACACCGGCGACATAATGAGGATGTAGTACTATGGGAGATCCGATTCAGTGGTCGGCAGCTTCTTCGGACCAAACCCAAAGGGGTCCTTGATGTTCGCGAACTTCGGAGCTGTCTTCGACAAAACGTCCTCGCGAAGGAAAAAAGCAATGAAGCTCTTGAAAGTAACACCCTGCTCTTCGGATTCGGTGAACAAACGATCGAAAATACCTAGAGCCTTGATCAAACTGGGGCGCTTGTGACGGACGACATTCTCAGCAGACAGGCCGTCAACCGGAGCAGGCTCGGGCTCAAAGATGTACTCGTCAGAAGGCAGCAACTCCTCATACAGGCTACCCCTGATTGGCAACCCCAAGATGTCATAGAATTCTGCCAGAGAGATCGAGACCTCGCGGTCCCCTAAAAGGAAAGTGTTAGTGGGGAGGTTCCACTGGTTCAAGAACGCCTTAACCCACCAGACATGCGGGGATTGGTAGTGAAAGAGCAACGCGTATATCGCCCGGTAAAGCCCTACCTTCTGTAGCCGCGCACGATGGGCGGACAGGATGTAACGAGCCCAGAGAAGGTACCCCGTAGGGTGTCGAGGGGTGAGCCCTATCTTGTAGATTTGTCCCCATGGGTGGGCCTCACCCTGGCAAATACGCCGCCCCAGAATGTCTATAGCCGGGATCGGATGGTTCGGGATACCAGTCGTTGAAGGCTCGAGCCGCCCCGTCGGAGTCCAGTTTGGCATCTCCACAGCAAATACCGTCTTCGGAGGGTCCATCGGCAAGAACGGGAAAGTAGGCTCTGTTGGTATTGCGCAGAGGAAACTCCGGCGACCCCGGATAATATGACTGTACCAAGTTCCCCATAGAAGCAAGTTGGTGCAGTTCGGGTCATGAGCCCGGATCATCGCCATCGCTTCCTCATCGGATGGTGATTGAGGAAAAGCGGCCTCCGAACGAGTGAAGGGAAAACACGGAGCAGAAGCCATCGCACCTGAAATCGAATGAAAGAAGACCGTCAAAAGCAAAGTCAGCAATATATATCCATGCATGAACATGAAGACTAGTTGAAGAAAGCAACAGCAGACTCTTCTTATGGGACCATTGGCTACAAAACACATGGGCCCCACAGAATCAGGATGACGGCTCGTTAATAATGAGACCAAGCAGTTGTAATAAGACAAAGGAGATATCCTCATTAAATAAAAAGTGGATTTCAGGTGGCCCTACATATCCCCTAGAAGACAAATCTACCTTGGATTCTACAACAAATCAAACAAAATCAAGGGAATTAAATTCCCACAGAAGATATCATTGCGAGCTTCTGCTCCATTAATTGCAGAAGGACAACCTCGGGCAAAGAGACCCTGAGAAGCCTCCATGTGAAGAAACCGAGTTCTTCATAGGAATTAAATTCCTTATTAAAAAAGGGAATTAAATTCTCAGGAACTTTTTTTGGGATGGAATTAAATTCCTTAGATTTTAACCGCCACCATTATCTCCTTAAAGATCATATGAACCCTAAAAAGATCTACTGTTGAACGTTCTAATTCATACTTTGGTTGAAAAACTTAAAGGAAAAATGGGTTCATATTAAAAGGGTGAAACCCTTGAAGTGGATTTAAAATCCAGAGAATTTTATGTATAAAAAGTTCTTCGTCCACTCAAGATGATTACCTGAGGAAGAGGAATCGGTCAAACAGAGTTAAACTCTGGAAAGTTTTTGAGGCAGAGAACTAAGCTCTGGAAGAAGAGAATTAAATTCTCAGAAAAAGTTTGCAAGGAGGAAGATAAGCAAAGTGGAGGCGTCTCTGAAATGACCCCTATATTTATAGGATGTGATGGAAACGCTTCATCTACCCGAGGCCCAAGAGGGATCCAACGGTCATCAAGGTGACAGCGTTGCACTCACGCGCAGACACGTGAGAACAACGCTGTGGGGGCATTTGTTTCCTGATTTAAAATCAGGAAAGCTTACGGAGGAGGCATCACGTGCTAGCACGTGACCAGCAGTCACGTGTTGGCACGTGACACTTAAAAGCAGCGGCAAAGGAAGAGTCAGCTCCCCGATTAAATCAAAGAAAAGGCTCCAGAGAGGGTCACGTGTTGGCACATGACGGTTGAACAGCGGCCAGAAAACAGAGCGCAGAAAGGAGAAGAAAGCTCGTTCCAGGGGGTCACGTGCCTACACATGACCAAGGGTCACGTGGTCACACGTGACCGGCTTTCAAAAGCCTCTCTATTTAACAGAATTAAATTCTGAAAGGCATTCAAATCTTTCCAAAGGAAAATGATTATTTGGAATCGATTGAATTAAAAAAAAATCTAAAGGTGATTAAATATCACCTATTCATGGAAAAATCTTGAACTTGGAAAGATTCCCCCTTAAAATCTAACCGAAATAACGAAGGAATATCTTTGGATTTAAAATCCAATGGTGAATAAAATTCACCTAATAATCCAAAGGTCCAAATGAATGATGAATGCAAATCAAATCTCTAATGAGTACAAATCAAATCCCTCAATGAATGATTCACTAAAACTAATTGATTCTGCTCTTTCTCCTATAAATAGGAGCCAAGACATATACAGAAGAAAGGGTGACGGAGAAAAAAAGAAAAAAAAAGAAATAGAGCCTGGAGATTTTGGAAGAATTTGATCTGCTGCAGAAGAAAACCTTAGGTAAGGAAGGAGCGGGTTCAAAAGAGAATTTAATTCTCAAAAGAGTTTAACTCTTATATTAAAAAAGAAGAACTTAGTTCTCTCTTTAGTGGAGGATCTGCAAAATGCACATCTCCCCATGAATTGAGAATTTAATTCTCATTGGGTTGAGATCCTGCCATGCAGATTCAAAGCATAGGGAGGGAATGGAAGTTTGATAATTTAATTCTCACGGAACTATAGGAATTTAATTCCTTTGAAATAAAATTAGGGTTTAACCCTATGTTATAGGAATTTAATTCCTTCAAAATGAACAGAACCAGGGTTTAACCCTAGTTAAGAACTTAAATCTGTCGAAATAACAGGAATTTAATTCCCTTACGAAAGAAGAAACTAGAGTTCAACTCTATCTAAGAATATAATTCTTCAGAAGAAAACAGGAATTTAATTCCTCTAAAGTTTATTGCTAGGGTTTAACCCTATGAAGAATTTAATTCTTAAAAAGATAAACAAATCTGCAAACAGCAAAGGAACAGCGTCACATGTTACCACGTGACCCCTGTAAAGATCCATAGAGAAGAACTTTGAGGCAACGCCTCACGTGCTCCACGTGACCCCCAAAGCGCGCAAAGAAAAAGCAAAAGAAAAGACGCTCTGGGGCGCCCTCACGTGTCACCACGTGACCCCTAATGAACATCCTAACAGATCAAAGCATGAGCCCCCATCACGTGCCCACACGTGAGGGCCTTCAGAATTAAAAGTGTTAAACACTTATCTGTAGAACAAAATGAAGGGGATCTGGCCCCACCTTTTGGATGCCATCACGTGCCCCCACGTGATCTCTTCTCTTACCATATTTAGCATTAAACTGATGATCTGCTCCCAGTGTTTAACACTGATTTGAAATCTTTGTTCTCAGTGTTTAAAACTGATTCGTCTCAGTGTTTAATACTAATTTGAAAACTCTGTTCCCAGTGTTCAACACTGATTATCTTTTAGTGTTTAACACTAACTTGTTAATTTTATTCCCAGTGTTCAACACTGTTGGTCTCTAGTGTTCAACACTAGTTTTAGCCCAATTGGCTAAGTTTCCAGAGGCAAAGCCTCTCCTTCAATGGACCAACAGAGGGCCCATATCCTAAACGTGATTGAACTTAGCCCAAGATGGCCATAAGTCCTCAATTCAGACTTAACTGAGCCAATGGGCTCATAATATAATTAATTGGTCTTGGTTCCAAATTGGGCCAAAGATTATTTAATCTACCTCGGTTTAAGGGTACATCTCTTCACTCCTTTGATACTTGGCGTTGTAATTCCTCAATGTCTTCAAAGAGGTGACGGGTCCCGATGGCCACACATTGATACGGTCTGTGGGGTCCTTAAATTCACGGACTATGAGGTCCTTAACCTTGACCGGAATGTCTTAAAACTAACAACGGACTATGAGGTCCTTAACCTTGACCGTGATGTCTTAAAACTAACATTGGACTGTGGAGTCCTTAAATTCACGGACTATGAGGTCCTTAACCTTGATCGGAATGTCTTAAAACTAATAACGGACTATGAGGTCCTTAATCTTGACCGTGATGTCTTAAAACTAACATTGGACTGTGGAGTCCTTAAATCCACGGACTATGACATCCTTAACCTTGACCGCAACGTCTTAAAACTAACATTGGACCGCAATATCCTTAAGCTACCTATTGACCGCAACGTCACTAAACTAAACAATAGGGCTCCCCTAATCTCTCTCTTGTCGGATCTAAATGACCCCGTTAAGTTGATCTTAGTCTAAAATTAGACTAACGTATCCTTAACAAACGTTTAAGTTGATCTTAGTTTCAAACGAGACTAACGTATCCTTAAACCCAAACCCCCAAACCCAAATCTAAGATAATACGGATTTGGACTAGTCCACGCCCTACGGGCGACGACATAACTCAGTCTCCGTATACAATCCACGGGCAACCAAACACAAAACAAACACACACGACACGAAGTGATCATCTGGAGAAGGAGAAAGTTACTACCACGATGCGGTAGCGTAATTAACTGCAGGGGCTTGCGCCTGCAGGGAAGAGCGTCCCCACAATCAAAAACCCTTCAAACGAGGGGGAATCTGACGAAGTCTGCTATATCGGCCGCATCCGTTTAAACCTTCGATACATGGTGCCATAAATCAACTTGGCATCTTCGGAGAGGTGGACGGATAGCACTAATTAGCATCTGCCCCGAATCTCATGCAAGACTGTCCGTCTTGCGCGTCTTTCGGAGGGGAACATGTATAACATATAAATTGTAGGTTATGGTGACTATATTGAGAAATATAAGAACAGGATTGTTACCGACAAAGGAGAAAATCCGTATATATGCTTTGTGTGTGCATTTGTCGTTGAAAAGAATAAATTATCGAACGTATGTTAACCGATAGACGAGGACTAAGTGGCGCTTTTAGTTTCATATATGAGTATCGATGAGAATATGAAGGTTTCATATTATCATCGAGTATCATATATTGGTTTTAACTTGAACATCTCGAATCACTCTCTAATTATGCGTTTGTTGTGTATTCTTGTTGTATGTGTGTGTTCCGGCTGTCGGGGGTAAGGCTTCTATCCCATTAAGAATGTATAGAGCGAACACCCATCACTTGTGCTTTCAACCGTTTCGAGTAAATTTCGGCAGCACCTCCCCGCTGTTCTCCGAATACACTGTAATAGAATAGATAATCATTTCAAAGCTATGAAACAACGTTGAAATGAACATCTAATCTATCTTTGTACACGGAGAACCAGCGGAAAGGTACCGACGAAATATCTCGAAACGGATGAAAACACAAGTGAATGAAGGTGTTTGCTTTATACATTCCTAGTTCACACGGGACAAATCTATCGGTTACCATACGATTGAATCTTCTCGTCGCATAGACTATACGACGGTTGTTAGTATCGAGCTATACCGTCCGATATTTAACAACCTTCGTATAGTTCTATGTCACGACGAACATCGCACATATGTTAACCGATAGACGGGGACTAAATGGCGCTTTTAGTTTCATATATGAGTATTGATGAGAATATGAAGGTTTCATATTATCTTCGAGTATCATATATTGGTCTTAACTTGAACATCTTGAATCACTCTCTAATTATGCGTTTGTAGTGTATTCTTGTTGTATGTGTGTGTTCCGGCTGTCGGGGGTAAGGCTTCTATCCCATTAAGAATGTATAGAGCGAACACCCATCACTTGTGCTTTCAACCGTTTCGAGTAAATTTCGACAGCACCTCCCCGCTGTTCTCCGAGTACACTGTAATAGAATAGATAATCATTTCAAAGCTGTGAAACAACGTTGAAATGAACATCTAATCTATCTTTGTACACGGAGAACCAGCGGAAAGGTACCGACGAAATATCTCGAAACGGATGAAAACACAAGTGAATGAAGGTGTTTGCTTTATACATTCCTAACTTGTCCACACGGGACAAATCTATCGGTTACCATACGATTAAATCTTCTCGTCGCATAGACTATACGACGGTTGTTAGTATCGAGCTATACCGTCCGATATTTAACAACCTTCGTATAGTTCTATGTCACGACGAACATCGCACGTATGTTAACCGATAGACGGGGACTAAGTGGCGCTTTTAGTTTCATATATGAGTATCGATGAGAATATGAAAGTTTCATATTATCATCGAGTATCATATATTGGTTTTAACTTGAACATCTTGAATCACTCTCTAATGATGCGTTTGTTGTGTATTCTTGTTATATGTGTGTGTTCCGGCTGTCGGGGGTAAGGCTTCTATCCCATTAAGAATGTATAGAGCGAACACCCATCACTTGTGCTTTTAACCGTTTTGAGTAAATTTCGGCAGCACCTTCCCGCTGTTCTCCGAGTACACTGTAATAGAATAGATAATCATTTCAAAGCTGTGAAACAACGTTGAAATGAACATCTAATCTATCTTTGTACACGGAGAACCAGCGGAAAGGTACCGACGAAATATCTCGAAACGGATGAAAACACAAGTAAATGAAGGTGTTTGCTTTATACATTCTTAACTTGTCTACACGGGATAAATCTATCGGTTACCATACGATTGAATCTTCTCATCGCATAGACTATACGACGGTTGTTAGTATCGAGCTATACGTCCGATATTTAACAACCTTCGTATAGTTCTATGTCACGACGAACATCGCACGTATGTTAACCGATAGACGGGGACTAAGTGACGCTTTTAGTTTCATATATGAGTATTGATTAAAGTATGAAGGTTTCATATTATCATCGAGTATCATATATTGGTTTTAACTTGAACATCTTGAATCACTCTCTAATGATGCGTTTGTTGTGCATTCGTGTTGTATGTGTAACATGATTTTAAACCATTGAGATCAAGATTGATAGAACTGATCATCCTACATTGCAATGGCATTCATCTACCAAAAACTATTATTACAATGGCATTCATCTATAACAATCAACAATTAAAACTACAAATGTAGGATACTGATATCATAAAACGTTATACGCAACATATGAATTCACATGACCGAAACATGCATCACAAAAATATGTTCATCCAAAAGAAAGGCCACTGTCAACAAATATAGACAAATACGTCATAAAAACAGTAACTAATTAACAAGTTGATTAGCATCTGGATCAAGAAAATGATAGGAAAAACAATTGACTATGATCTATAATGACAAGCCTATTACCATGACTCTCGACTAACAAAGGTGGCTTTTCGTCCTCGGTAGCTTGATAATTGGGATTTCATGGCGAATAAAAATATGCATATGCCGTTTGACCGGGAACTTCAATAGGAAACTCAATGAGGTCGGTGTACTGAAGTACGCTTTGTATTTCGCTATATCAGGTGATGAAGCCCAAGCCCTAGCTAGCCCCAGCCCTACCCCAACCGAACCCTATCGAAGGTAAAAAACGTCCTCACACTTTCAATGTTGACGAAAACCTATCGGCTTTCTAAGAAATTTTTTCGAATTTCGTTTCATTGTTTTCAAATTTGACAATTGCTACAGGTTTCGATTTGGTTTGAGTTGGGGTTGAGATTTCGGGTTAAATTATTGCAAAAATTTAGAATTTATAGATTCAATTAAGAATTCAATTACTAGAAGATAGTTACTCCTGTTGATTGATGGCACTATAGTTGCAGCAACTTATCTACAAAGAGATATAAGGGATTATATTGAGCTATTTTTTATTGTACAACTAAAATTTGTGCTGAATTTATGAGAAGAGATAATTGTGACTCAATGTGTCAACTTGCTGACTTCATGCATGAGGGATACAAAAGAGTTATTACAGCATCCTACATTGCAATACAATTTTCATAATTAATATAATAGCTCTGCGGTCTGAAGATAATATCTGTATGTAGTAATTGTTGAGCAGTAGTTTCTGATTATCATTATTTATTTTTGGTTAAAGACACCAAAAACTATAACACGAAAGACACGAATTCTTCCCATGTCTCCTCATGTCTCCATGGAAATCGGGGCAACATCGTCAGAGACTACATTGTGGACCTGCATAAGATCGGCCCCGACTCCTCCACCATCTACCGCGGCTGCGATCCCCCAGCCCGAACCCAGCCCCAACCCCAACCGAACCCTAGCCCCAGCCCCAGTCCAGCTCCAACCCCAACCGAACTCCCGCCCCAGCCCCAACCCCAGCCCCAACCGAACCCCAGAACCGAACCCTAACCCTAACCCTAACCGAACCCGATGCCGATGCCGATGCCAAACCCTCACCCCTACCCGAACCTGGCTTGAACCCTAGACCTAACATCATCAAAATTAAAAATAATTTGAGATTTAATTACTAACCGGGCGCGCGATGGAGGAGACGACAGAAATCGGTGCTCGACGACGATCGGCGAAGATGGCGACGAGGTGCGGGAAGTCGACGAAGGTATGGGAACGACCGACGGAGGTGGCAACGAGGCGCGGAGCGTGGTGGCGACGAGACGCGGGAACAGGCGATGAGAGGCGCGGGAGTGAGAGAGAAATTTTGGGAACGATGAATAACTTTTCTGTGCTTTTTTTTTATTAATAACCTATTTATATGCCCCTACGGACATAACCGTAGGTCCACCGTTTGCGGCTCTGTAGGGCCAAACAAAAAATTAGAACGTAAGAAACCGTAGGGACAACGATGTGGCCCTACGGATAAATCCGTAGGGGCAAGAAATATTTACCCCTACGGATTCCTGAGTCTGTAAGGGCAACCCCATATTGTAGTAGTGTGCAGTAACCTTGCTGTTAAACCCAAGAACAAGCTTGAATACATGAAGAGTAAGAGAATACTATCTGAATTAGACAAGCAACAAAAATTCCAATTTTAACCAAGACAAACCCAAATTAAGTCTATTAGATGTTGAATTGAATGGAATGGCAAATTTAGACAAAGTCAATAATATATATAAGGTCTCCGATGATGACCCAAAGTTCCTCTCATGCATGCAACTTTTTTGCCTTCTTCGTTCCACGTGAGATTGATGCGCATGCGGCCGCTTTCTTTGTTCCATCAAACATCAACAACAACCAACCTCTTTCCTCGTCCCAAATTTTATTGTTATCTTTTGCTTTTAAAAGTTGGGTTTTTCTTACTAAAAAGCCCTTTCGTACTTAGCCGATTACTAAAGTACTCCATAATACTTCGTTAATTACTAAATTGCACTATAAAAAAAACCGACATGCCAACAAAACAATCTTTTTAGCATCTTCCATTTTTTGTTAGAAGGTCAGCGGTGAGTATGAGACCAGGGTTTTTAATACATCACACCCTTTCTTCTCCTAAAATTCCTAACTTTTCCTCTGAATTAACTTTAGGTTTAGATTTCAATCAAAAATCTCTCAAATTGATAATGAAAACCGGCTCGTCTTTTTCAAACTTCTCCAGCAACGAGCTTTTGTTGAATGCTGTTGTTCCTTCAATTGCAAACTTCTAGTTAGTGGACAGGCTCATTCGAAAGGAGCGATTCTTCAGTCGCGTTAAATCACAATTTTCAATTAAACGAGAATTTGGGTTCTTTTTTTTCCTTGGAGAACAGCCGGCCTAAATATAAGAGAGCGATTCAAGCTCAAGTTCCAGCTCCATCTCCACGTTAACTTTGGATAGAAAACCAACAAGGGAGGTTTTTGTGGCGTATATGCGGTATGCATCACCCAACCGTATAATTACTCAACCATAGAATCTAATAACCCATCAACCTTTCCATTGTACTCTGCCTGATTTGGCAGATTGTATTTTTCTTTCCAGCCAATGATGGAGATTCCGTGAATTCAGACTATTTTTTTATGAAAATAAATTCTAATGGTGAAAATTTTCAATTAAAAAGGGTCATCATGTCTATCAAAATTTTGCAACTTTAATTCATAGTAACTAAAGAAAAATAAAAAAACACAGTACATTTGAAATCAATAAATTAACTTACAAAAGAACGTCCCTCCTATATTTTATAAATTAAAGAATCGAGAAATTAGTCAAAAACCCTATTATTTCAGGGATATTTTTAATCCAACTCAGAGCTCATCCTTAACGGCCACAGGCAATCTAAATGCCTGAGCCTCACTCACTATAGCGCCACCCTCCCTCTTCCTCCTCTTAGAAATGGGCCCCATCGCCCCCGGACTCGACCTCTTCGAGTCCGTGATTGCTGCACCGTGCTCTCCGACCCTTAGAGGAAAATTCAAGATCGCACGCGATCCTCGCATGCGATATGCGGCTCGATCGTACGCCAGTGCAGCGTCCTCTGCGGTCTCAAATGTCCCTAACCAAACCCTGGCCCCGTTCTTTGCGGGGTCCCTTATCTCCGCCGCAAACTTCCCCCATGGCCGTCGCCTCACCCCTCTATAATGCCTGGCCTTTTCAGGCACCGGCTCAGACTTCACCGTGTCAGGGTTTTCTTCCGAGTTATAAGGTCGGACCCATGCAGGGACCATAAACTTTGCATCAAATGAGTTGATTGACGCCTTTTCGTCCGCGAACGGCGAGTTGATGGTGGTGAGGATGAGCATGTCGCCAGAGTCGACTGGGCTGAAGGGGAGTCCATACAGGCCCGGAAGGGGATCCTCGTCGAGGAGGTAGTGACGGATGGAGTCAAGGATGGCCGAATCGACCGATGCCGCAGAATCGACCGACGTCGAAGAATCAGCAGGCAAGCTATGGTCATAGCTGAAATGCCAATCGAACCCAGAGCTAGCCGGCTCTTCCTGAAACGCGCCGAAATGCAGCAGATGGCTAAACATCTTGGACGAGGCAGCGATATCGAATCGAGGAAAACCCTGACTACCAAATATATGGACTAGTTCTTGAGTAGTTGTGTAAGGAGAAGAGAAGTTGGGATAGCATATATAGGCTAAGAGATGCATGAATGTATCATGTAGAGGTTGGAAATTGGATAAAAAGATGATGCCAAGGGTTCTAAGAAGCTTCCCATTTGAGTTAATTTCTTTTTCTTTTATATTTTTCAAGCACACGTGCATGATATTTGCATAGTTTTTTTTTTCTTTTTTCAGGTGAAGGGATTGGGACATTAGGATATAGTAAGATTATTCTTTTATTCAAAGATTTGTATTGGTTCCCAGCACCTTCAGGCTCAAAAATTGACATGTGATTGAATTCTCATTTTCTTGAAGTTTGTTTGTCACACTTTGAACAAGTGGAGCAAATTGTATAATTTTGTGTCATGGGGTTCCAAAAAAAGGCAGACATAAGAATAAAGTACAATCTCTGGTTTTGGATTACTCCACTTTTGAGATACCTGTTTGGAAAGGGAGTTCGGAAACCAGGTTTATTTTTGAGTGGAGGCGGAGGCCATGCAAACTCCCGTTTAAAAGGCTTTGTCTCCACTTGGAAGAAGCGGTGTAGGGGTGAAATACGGACGGGGTTAAACCAAACACGATCCGACTCATCCCAACCTTTTGGATTTTTCCGTATAAAATACCCGCCATTACCATTCGGCCGGGTTTGCAAAATCCGGGTGCGAGTTTTGACTAAGGTCCAAATCGGCCCAACCGACCCCGCCCACACCCCTTCTAAAACCAATAGAATCTTTATTAACATAATTTTAATTCCCAATTGATCAATGCTTTCTCTCTCCAGGTTTATTTAATTCTGTATTTTTTAAATTATTAATTTTCATTTGTTTAAGTGCAGGGTATTTTGTAGTGTATTATGAATATTTTGCAATTGGATGTGTTGGAAGTATGGTTCTAAATGGGTAAAACCGAAAACCCGATAGAACCTGGCCCGGCCATTGAAAACTCAAAACCCGCCCGAACCCTAAATTGAATGTTGGGTATATCGGTTTGTAAACCTGTTCGGATGAATTTCAGGTTTAGGGTTTAATTTTCGGACCGAATATATATTTTATGAGAATCCCGCCCAATCCGGCCCAGTTGCACCCTTAATAAGATGTTTGGCTTTGAAGTTATCTGAATTCCAAAATATTATTTAGAGTTATCTCAACTCGACAATGAGTGTTTTCTTCACTCATATAGAAAACTTTTGTTGGACTAAAGTTTAGTAATCTGCGATTCTCTTAACTTCAATGTGGAGACAAGTAGAGTTTACTAAACTACTGAAAGTCAGATATGGCATGGTTTGGATTCTAGAGTAGTTTAGGAAAACTTTTTAAAACTCCAATAACAGTTTGAAACTCTGGTAATCTAAACCAAACTCCATTCCCAAACAGGGCAAGGATTATAACCTGTTACTATAACAAATCCAAATTTCATCTTACTTGATTAAGGATTTAAAGTTGAGATAATCTTAAAAACATACTCCCATCTCAAATTAAAGATCTCCAAATTTATAAAGCGTAACACACACTCAATTTAAGAAATTAACTTCGTTATCCTAACTTAGGGCCTTAGGACCTGTTTGGCAAATTGAGTCCCAAGTGATTAACTGTACTTTGTGTAAAAAGTCGAGAAATTCTTGTTTTCGTGAGTATAGAGTTCAATATTTGTTTGGAGTTTTATGTTTCCTTGAGTAGCAAAATTGAAAGAGTTTTTTGTTTGTTTGAAGTTTGGGTTGTGTTTTAGAGTTGAAAAACGGTGGAGTGTGAGCAACTGTGGTGAGAATAAGATATCTCACCACTCTAACATTAAAATACCATGAAATAAAATAACCATATATTAGGAGGTCACCATATATTTCATATATATTTATTATTAAAAATAATAATTTATAATAAAAAAAATACAAGTTACATCACTCAGTCTCCTTCAAATCATCTCTTCATATCATTACTTTCATCACCAAAGTGAGGAAATTTACAACACCCAATTTCTAGAAACTTCATCTTTTATCTCGCATCTTTTCTACCAGTTCTCTGTGATGAGAACATCTCTTTGTATAACATAAAACAAGCCTTCTCCTAAGTAGATAAGGATTCCTTCCAACTCAGTGTTGTAAAAATCGGATTACTCGACCGAGTACTCGCCAAATAACCGTACTCGGTTAGAAAACGAATATCAATTCAGCTACTCGGCATATTATTCGGTCAAAGTAAGTACGAGCTTCAAAACCCGGTTAATTTACTCGTTTTTGGGCTGATTACTCATTTCGAATTTGAAATCCAAGACCCAATAAATTCTGGTCCAATTACCCAACTCATAACTTAAAAATTCTCTAAAGTCCCATACTCCAACACTCCAACTCATAACCTGAGAGCAACTTCCCCATCCCCCGGCCTCTCTCAACTCTCGTCTTCGACCTCTCCTCGTCTCCAAGACCAACTTCATCCCTTAACCGAGACTCTCCTTCTCTCCAAAGTGAGACTCTCCCTCGTCTTCAACCTAAACTCTCCCTCGTCTTCAACCTAAACTCTCCCTCGTCTTCAAGACTCTCTCTCCATCGCCGACGTCTCAACTATTTTGAGCTAATCTCCAGCGAAAACTCTGACCATATTAGTTCATCTCCACTTCATAAAACTTGAACAGTAAGTTCTTAAATTTAGGGTTTTTTCCCACAATTTTTTTATGATTGTTATTTTTTTCAATCTTTGTTTGGATGTTTAGTTGCATTTTTTATCTTTTATTATTAAATTTGTCTATTTAGTAAGCTAAATGTTATTAAATTGATTTATACTACAATGTCCACCAAGCGTTTGATGAAAGGTTACAATAAACTTATTGTTTGTTGTATTACTTTCAAATTTTCGATATTGTTTATGTTCTTCTTGTTGTTGTTTATTAAGGATTTGAATTCAGGATATCTGATTGCCTTCAACCTTTATATTTTTGGTGTGTGTGTGAGATATAATATAATATATTAAAATATTAATGGCCGTATAATCTTTGTAAAACGATTAATTATCAAGTAATCCGATTATACACGACCACTGACCGAACGAGTAGGAAACGAGTACATTTTTTACGACATTACTTCTAACTATATTATGAATCTCTTGTCTTATCTAAATAAGACTCGTTTCCAATTATCTAATAAGATTCCCTCTCCTCTATTATATTTAAATCCTAACCATAATTTAACCAAGGATCTTGTCTTATTCTGATCATCATGAACAGCAATTTAAATTTCGAACAATAATTTCAACAATCTCTACCTTACTTAGAATTTCAATTTTTCCATGGGTTACCTCTCATCTTCTTATCCATCACTAGTCCATACTAACGGATTAAACCGGACCAACTGACCCAAGTCCAAATCGGACTTAACTGGATTTGATATGAGACACAACTCCGACACAGCCACACAGGTTGTCTCCCTTGTACGCATGTGTCGCGCCATTATGCATTTCTTTCTCTTACTCTTTCTCCAAGCCTAGGAGGTCCAACATTAGTAATAGTGTAAAAGAAAATTGAAATATATTACCTCATCCTCGCATTTTATTTTTATTTTCACTAGTACATACCACAACAGAGATCAAGTTCATCTACAGGTAACAAATTTACACATTTATCATCCAACAGCGCTACATTTACATTAAATCGATGGTTGTAGGGCAGGCCTTTTATAATAATTTAAATCGATGGTTGTAGGGCAGGCCTCGCATAATCTCGATATTTGAGCAGTCTGTCTATCACCAGAGTAGACAGCCGTATAATTTAATCTGGCATATAAGCATACATTGAGTTTTCATTGCCTAAGGCGAACACAAACAAATAATTATGAACACAAACAAATAATTATGAAGCGGTTCTTAATTAATAAGTTTCCATTGAGTTCATTAACATAAATAGATGATGATGATGATGATAATGAAATTGATAGAAGCTGATAAATATAGATATGTTCAATATTACTCACCAGCGTAATTGGAGATTGGGTGCAAAATTTTTTTTGGAGATTTACTGAAGTTTCTTTGAGAGTGCCATGACGTTGAAGTTATTTGAATCAGGATTTTTCTGAATCATGTCGATTATCACTCTTGCAGCATCCTGCACAATACAAGTATAAAAGGCATATGCCTCGCATCATATTTCATGTAAAATGTTTATTTATTTGAATCAGGATTTTTCTGAATCATGTCAATTATCACTCTTGCAGCATCCTGCACAACATAAGTATAAAAGGCATATGCTTTCCATCATATTTTATGTAAATGTTTATTCATAATCAACGATCGCATTACATTTGTTTTATGAAAACTTAAAAAGAACCTTGAGAGGAATATAGCCAACCAAATTCTGAAACATCCCAACTCTTGTTTTGAAGGGATGAGTTGGAATTCCAATTCCAAAACATAATTAAAATCTCACAGAGAAAACAATATAGGAAAAAGGAAGTACCTGCAACAAGCTGCTAGGAGATGAGAAACCATGTGATACTGGTCGAGGCTTCATCCCGTCGAGCTCATAAAGTTTCCCTACGAAAAGATTAGACGCATAACGTTCATTTGGCTAAACGCATTGCAAAATATACATAACTTGTATCATACATACCGTGGACACATGTGAAGCAGATATAATGTTCATCCACATCTTCACTAGCCTGATAAAAAAGAAACATGTGAAGCAAAGGCTATACGAAATTAGCGATGGCAATGCCAAGGGGTTTCAAGTTATAATTTAGGCTTAATTCCGGAAAAAAAAAAACTACCAAAGACTTTGGCCTAAGTATGAGAAACTACCAAATTCTTGTTAAATACACAAGAAACTACAACAAAACTTTCAGAAACTACATGAAACTACCATAAAACTTTCAAAAACTACCATAAATAAGGTGGCACGTCAGCAATAAGTGCAAGAAACTACCACAAAACTTTCAAAGCACTCGTAATTTTGAGAGAATTTGATTGTTTCTCGTAATTGAGGTAAAGGATTTGGTAGTTTTTTGAAATTAAGCATATAATTTATTCTTGGAATAGGAATGGTAAATCTTGTAGCATCACTAAACAATACCTCAGTATCACCAGCAGTAGCTGCTAGAGAATGGGCTCTTTCCATTTCTCCGTGATTCTCAAGAAATGAAGCACGCTGAAAAGAACAACTTGTCGTGGAAACAGGGTAAATATCAAGAGAAAAAGGAGTATACAGTTCACATATTCTACAGTGGTGGGACCGCTATTCATTGATCCATGTGCATGTGTACTTTGCAAATCCAAGAATTATTAATATTAGAATGAGAAAAAGTAAAGTAACGTGAATCAATGAATAGTATGTCGTCATATGTTTCGCCAAATTCCTACAGCGGTACAGCACAGTATACTCCTCATCCTCAAATACCATATAGGGTTCTCCAATTTTCATTAAAATTGGAAAAATAAAGGGTGGATACGAACCTCAAATGGATCCATGTCAGCTGTTGACTTGAAAAACTTGTCTAAGCAAGATTCCTTGACTGCGGGGAAAGAGCTATATTATAATATAAAGCTAATTTAAGTCGACGTGCGAAACATGCAATTGAACCTTGCTGTAAAATACAGACTTTACTTGCTCAATATAAAACAATTTAAGCATCTATTTATTAAAAATAAAATAAGAATTTAAGGCACTAAGCTGCTGCAAATTATCTTTATCTCTACTATTTTGCATTTTTAATTCAGATTGACTTCCCAATTTTATTTTCCGCATGACACAGGGTAAAACCTTTATAATATTGAGAAAAAACACTTATAAATTTCCATTTCTAACTAATAATTCTTTTAAAATACCTATTAAAAATATTTATATTTCTCAAATCTTTTTCCATATGTTTAACAATGTATGGCGCACGTCACATGTGCAAAAATAATCATAAGAATTAATAGCAGAAGGAGAAGGATAAAGCCGATAAAAGTAAGTGGTTTATTTCAACAAAGCTGGAATATAAGAAAGCATGATGCATTCAAATATCCATATCGAGAATGGGTAAATCAGATCCAGAACCAAAAGAATCGGCTTACCCAGTTTGATTTCAGAAGTTGCATTTCCTATGGCATGAAGAAGACCAATAGTACCACAGGCATTTCCTAGAGTTTCAATCTGTTTCATGAAATACACCTTTTGGCAAGATTCCTGCACGAAGGAAAAGATAAGAAATAAGGCATAAATCATAATAAGAGCGGTTTCTTTTCAAAGTTATATATGCAGAATCTGGATTAAATATTTATTATTATCAAAAGATGTATCCTTTATCAACATCGACTTCTTACTTTTATTTTTCTTACATTACAATTAAATACTGCTGCAGTATAAATTAACTTAATAAACTATAGCATATGTAATTAAAATTATGTACATAGAAAAATCATTCCTCGGTTCCCTTTTTTTATAGGAGAAAATGAAATATAAACCCACACATGCGAGCCTTTATGCAAGAAAAGCAAGGCGCGTTCGGAACAATAGAATTATTATATGTATAACAAATAATTGCAGTTGCTAAATTTTATGGCAGGCTTTAGGGTATCTCAGAAGAAATCAAGAAAATAGGGATAGAACTGCAAAGGCATTTACGATGCCCGAGGCGAGGAGGTGCGTGCCTCCTCTAGAATTTTGAAGAAAAATAATGCAATATTAGTTGCTATTAAGAGTTATATATATATATATATATATATATATATAGAGAGAGAGAGAGAGAGGATATGTCTAGCTTGAATGGAAGTGTTGTCTGTTTCATACCAAGATGTTGCCGCTAAGAATTCGAATCCCATATCCTTGATAATTAACTTATTATATTATTTAAACAAATATAGATCCTACGATGTATTATTTGTATAACAGAAAATTTTCTTGCAAGAGGTTGAGGATTCAATTAATATTTCAAATTCTTAAAATTGGATATAAATCATATTGTGCTTTTTTAAACAAGAAAAGTGAGTCTTGCAGTGAAAAATGAGAAGAAAGTAGGATGTTTGAATAAAATTTTCTTAATTTCACAAAATCCTTGATTGTGTATGATGCAGTGCAGGATATGAAACATTGAAAAATGTATTACGAATAACGTTATTTTCTTCTATCCATGATTAAATTTTGATTGTATCGATTTTAAGTTATAAGACGGGTTTTTTTAATATCATGTACATGTAGTTGAACATTTCAATGAAATCTTACTATACCATGGATCGAATCCTTAAAAGTTTCTCTCTTTGTAGAGAAAATTTCTCCATGTAAAGCATTTAAGCAAACCCATATAATGAAGAAACAGGAAAGAAAATCAATGTGTAAGTGTATCCCTAGTGATCACCACACTTATTCAAGATACCGACTAGGGTTTAATCATTAACTAAACACATCTTTTTCATCATTTATATAACATTGCAACCGACAAAGCATAATAAAAATCAGACAATTCCAAGCACAGTTCATATATTCACCTCATTTTCACTCTCAGCTATCCGTTCATCCTCTGATATTTTCTCCATTGCAGCCTAAACTTAAGAAAGAAAAACATGGGTAAATTACACTAATGTATCCTTAACTATCAATACCTTAAACTATGGTTTGTAAGAGATTTTTTGCACTGAAATACAATTAAAAGTAGCACTTTAATAAAAGAACTCGAAAAAACATATAATTGACTAACATATTAGACAATCAATGAAATTATGTTGCGAATTAATCGTCAAATGATGCTGCAATCACCTGTAAGACATCAGGGAACAGAAAGATCACAGCAAGCACAGGCTTTGGTACCATTTCCAGCGATTCATCGTCTAACCCATAAACATCAAATAGCTCAGCTTCACTCTCTGCAACTCCCAATCCCCACATAAACTGCAAATCATAAAATAAAAGGAAAAAACACCAAATTGAAGGGAACCCGATTTTAGGCATGCCCTAATTTGAGATTCTTGAGCTTGCAATTGTAAAATTAGGAACAAAATTGATGAAAATAAAAGGGTTGGAGATTGAAATCGACCTGATTCATAACATCGGGGCTCGATTCGAGGGGAAGCCATCCATCTGCAGCTGATTCCGCCATTGTTTTCGATTTTGATATTTTGGGGAAATCTTTGTAAAAAAAGTTTGGGGGTAAATTTCTTAGGGCCCGTTTGCCAATGGAGTTAAGTTTCGTAAGCTATAAAGGAAGCAGAAGTTAACTCCAAAATGCTAACTTTGGTTGATTTAGCGATTAGGGTTGCATTTGGAGCGGATACGAATCGGATATGAACATTATCATATGCATGTTCGCTTTCTGATTTCGGATACGGGTACGAATATAGTTCGGTAAAAAATATGCATATCCATATCTGACAAAATCGGATACGGATTGGATATGAGATAAACGAATGCGGATACAAATCGGATATTGATACATAAATATTTAAAATATAAAATAAGTGAATGTGAGATGAAAATATGCATATAACTGATACATACTTTAAAAAAAATGAGCACAAATTAAATATGGATGGTTAAAATATTTGAAACAAATAAATATGCCTATAACAAAATTTCTTAATAAATAATTACACGTATATATTGTACTATATTATATAAATTTTAAGATAAAAATAATAAAATAATATTTTAAGTGCATAATTTACAAATACATATAAAACTAGTATCTTGCACACGTAATGCACGTGTTCAAATAAAAGTTATATTTAATTCTTTTTCTAATTTGAATTAAGAAAATTAGAAAAGATTAAAAAGTGCATGGTACGGGGGGAGCGATTAATTTATTTTCAAACTGATTCATAAAGATTCTAGTAGTTATTTAGGATAGATGATTATATAGTTATAACTGATTCAGTTGATGATTGTATTTATTAGATATTTGTTTTAAAAATTCTACAATTAATTTTTTTACTGCCGCTGTCCGGAGTGCTATTGTTAGACCATCAAATTGAAATCAATTTGGAGACCCTCGATTTTGTGGTTATAATAGTCGAGATGAACAAATTAATATATTATTTAATTTTTATTTTATTATAAAGTGGTGATTAATTACACAAACTAATATATTATTTAATCTTAATTTTACTATAAAAGTATAATTTAAATACAATTAAAAGTATTGATTATAAATCACATGGTTAATGGGACAAAATGAATGATATAATTTATAAGAAAAACGAACCATATAAAACTTGAAATTTGGTCTGATAAAATTTATACATGAATTTTCCATCCGCTGCGGTTTCAAAAAGTTTCCAGGGTTTGAAATCTCATTTTCCTAAACTCCAAAAGGACTAGTTATTAGAAAAGTTTCAGATGTCTCCTCTCTCTTCCGTCGCATTCTGAAAATTTAACGATGACGCTAATTTGGTAAAAAAAATAGGATTATTCTACTTCCATGAGGAGAGAGAATCTCCTCCTCTCGTATTTTCACCGTTGGATTTGTGATTCAACGGTTGGATGTATATAACTGATCAATGATAAAATCCCATAAAAAATGGTGACGACATCATCCCATATTTTTCAGCACAAGATCAAAATATCCGACGGTGAAAAATATGAGAGTAGGAGATTTCCTCTCCTCCTGCAAGTAGAACAGTCCTACTTACAAGGAAATAGCAACTTTTAAGTCCCGCAAAATATATTTTTGAGTTTTTAAAATAATTATAAAATAAATCCAAAAATTCAAATATATATGAAAAATTCTATCTTAAAAAAATATAATGAAATTGCGTGATCATGTACATCAAGCTATCCAGCTTTCTAATCTCCTTACAATAAAGTCCCAGCGATAAAATGAAATTACAAGACAAATAAATCTCTATTGTTATAATTACAAAACTTGGGTATCCAAATAGATTTCAATTTGATGGCATAACATAGTCTCAAATTGTGCCGCATCAGCAGTAAAAAAAAATTAAATGTATAATTTTCTTTAACAAATATTTAACAAATACAATCACCAGCTCAATCCGTTATAACAATACAATTATCTCTACCGATCTTAAATAACTACTATAATCATTATGAATTATTTTGAAAACAAATTAACCACATGTGAGTTTTTAATCTTCTCAATTCAAATTAAAAAATTAAACATGATTTTTATTTGAGCACGTGTATCGCACACATGTGCAATACACCCGTAATCCATAAACAAAAAACCTTAGAATGTGATTAGTGGTAATTGTGTTTTAATGTGGGGTTTTTGGTAAAAAGTTTACCAAAACGGTTTTTAAATAATTTATCTGGTTTTATGAATATTTTATTAGAATTTTATTTGGACTGCACACACTTGTGCATGTTAACTAGGATTAAGTCTATGGTTTAACCAACCATGGTAGACTAAACCATTTGTTAAATTAACATTGTTTTTAATTAAGGGTTTTAGTTTTTAAAATTTGAATTAGTGTTAGGGGTTGACTAGTAGGTGAGAGAGAGAGGCCGTGATGGTTTGAGCATGCTTGACATTTAATGAGGAGAGAGGGTGAGGGGGTTGACTCTCATTGTTTTATTTTCTTACACTCAATTCTCACTCATATCTCTCCCTCTCACTCTTACACCAAACCACACAACAACAACAGCCACAACATCAACAGCCTTGGCAGCAGCAGCAACAAAAACAACAACAATAGCAGCAGCATTAGCAGCAGCTGCAACAGCAGCTCAGCAGTAGCAACAGCACTTCAGCAGCAGCAACATCTTCTTCTCCTTCTTCTTCTCCTCTTTTTCCTACATCTTAGGATCTCTAGAGGTATAATCTTTTAACTAAATTCCTTGCTTGCTTAACTTAGATATTATTTAGTTTCGTTTAATGTTTATTATGTGGTTTAGTACTAGTTTTGGGTAATTTGAGTGAGATGTGGCAAAGTGATAGTTTTAATTGTTAGTGTAGCCTTACTAAGTGCTGTTAAGACCAGTTAACCCAAGATTTATCCCAGATTTCAATAAAATATCGGATTGTTTCGAATTGGTGTAATTTAGCGTTTAAAGTGGACTTTTTAGCCTTTCTGGGATCTGCTCTTGACCCGGGCCATTCAAGAAAAAGTTGTGAATACTGTAGCATGGTGACCATGTCAGACACACACACACAAAGCACGGGGAGCCCTCTCCCATTCCCGGCCGCAGATTTAATAGATCTGGCCGCAAATTGCGGCCAGAGGGTGTGCTTGGGTGCTGGGGTTTTTTCTGTAGGTGTCTGCTGGGTAGCTATGGTTTTTGGTATGTGCAACTTTGTCTGTTTTGACTCGAGTCAAAATCTGGAGCATTAAACCCTATATCGATGTTTTTAAGCTTGTGCGACACGTGTGTGATCTGAGTTGGTTCTGTGGTGCGCTGCGCGACACAGCGTGTTAGGTTGTTTTCTGGTGAGTTTACGCACGTCGCGATGTATCGAGTGCACGCGCGTTTAGATTCACACACGAGTTATTCTTTTGATCGATATATCACGTTTTTGCGGGATTTGCCTTATGTGTGTTACTTTATGTAAATTCTAGGTTCGCAGTCGGGAACTTCGAGCGCCGCGGAGAAAGGAAAGCAGGTGGTCGGACACACCTAGCGCGAGATCACGGGTGAGTAGATGTAACATCTACGGGGGACAATCGTTTGGATGGCGCAAGTCACCCGATAGTTTAAGTAATTTAAAGATTTCTAGTGATATTAGTAATTATGAGTTAATGCTTGCATAACATCTTGCTACATTCATGCTCTATATTGACATATATATGCGAACTCATTCTATAGGACACCTGCACCATTGCCAGGGTTTTTATATGCAGCACGAGCACTATTCATGCGTACACACACGCCTTGGTAATTGCCATGTCACAACACTAGATAACTTATAATCTGGAACATTTTCACCATATTTGATACTTAAACCTGTGCCATTGCATTTAAATCCCTAAAATGAAATTGTAGGATTGCTATTCATGTGCATGTACCTTATTACATCATTTGTTCATGCCTAGTCTATTAATCATACATCGCAACTTGATTATTGATACCATATGCATTCATTATCATTGACATATGCACTCATGATGATTTTTTGAGATTTATGATATTTCTGGATTTCGGGGGAAAGCCGCAAGAATTTCTAAACTTATTACCTCTTTTAAAATATGCAAAGTTGCGGTTTTCTAGTGATGTAAGTGTCGTCCACCATGAGTTTGCTGTGGTTTTCAAGACCCGTTTCGAGGAGTTGGATGAACCGTCTCGGGTACACGGTGGGCCTGGTAAGGTACCCCGGGGCAAGAAGCTCGAGTAGTAGACGATGAGCCTGGCAGGGGATAGACTACCTACCGGTGAATTTTTTGGCACGGCGGATATCCAGAGGATACCGACCGTGGCCACGAGATGTTGAGATATGGATATTTGAGATGGGTTAGCCGGACGGCTGATGCCAGAGATACTGTGATATGGATACATGAGATTTGAGACAGATTTGAGGTGTCGATGCTGGACACGGATTCTTGATGATTCTAGTGATATTTTGCTGATATTCAAAAAGAGATTCAAAAGAAAAAGAAAATAATGATTCTTATACCTACCTATTCAGATCACAAGTTGATTCATGTTGCATACATACCTGCTAGCACTTTCATGTTGCATACATACCTGCTAGTATATCCTGCCTTATCTGTATTGTAGATACTAGGATGCTTGTGTGCATGCTTGCGATAGCCTCTATAGATGTTATTTATTACTCACGAGTTGGCAACTCACCCCCGTTGTGCCACAACCTTTTTGCAGGTCCGCTCCGTCAGCACAGTAGAGGCGGGCGCACTAGCTTCTTTTGCCTGAACTCGAGGCTTTTGCTCATAGGTGGGTTGTGTTATTATTTTGTACCACATTGTATATTCATTGTATCTAGAGTACTCCATCTACTATATTAGTTGCACCTGTTATTTGTATTGTTGTATATTGACCTAGAGACGAGGCTGTGAGATTTGTGGATTTTTATGCTGTATTTGGGGTCGAGCACACTTGAGTCGACATGATATTGTACTTATGCTTCTTATGCTTATTTATGCACATTACTGTTTTACATTGCGTGGGTGTCACGCCCCGCTTCCCAAAATACGGAATACGAGGGGTTGACAAGGCCAGCCATGCTCCAACGGTCGAGGAAATATCCTTCCGTAGTCACACTTCGGCTTCTAACTTTACGTGGTAATCAGTAATCAATGCACATGTAATGAGAAATGCAGTAACTAAATCAAAACAAGTACAAAGGAACAAACCAGAAGGAGATCAAGAGGGTATAGCCCTGAGTAGCTGATCAAGATGTCCGCGATATCCTCGAGGTACGTCGGGTCCTGGTCCAGGCTAGATCAACTTCTCACTCTGAGCATGCATACTCAGGTCGTCAGAGCGACACGATAGCAATATATATATATATATATATATATATATATATATATATATATATATATATATATATAGATGCAAGTGGTAACTTGAACAGTGATAATAGATATATAACAGTAAATCAAGACAGTAAAGATGTGAACATGGAGTAACCAATGCGGTGTCTAATAGAGCAGGTGAACAGTAAAGCAGTAAAATAGTATGTCAGGTGTGTCAATACGGTAAGTAATGCATGTCAATGTCACCATCCCTATCAGTCTCTAAGTCTCACTGTACAGGTCACTAAGCCTATCGTCAGTCCAAGTGTGAGAGTCAACCACTCGTGAGTATCTCCCACCCAAGGGTAAGACCCAAGGGTAAGGGACCACGGGCCCAAAATATAACGCACGGTAATAATTATGTAATATCCCGGTAAATCTCCATATATCTCCATATATATATGCCGGCATGGGACTCCCGAGATTCTGTTGAACTCACACTCAAACCACCTCACACCCCGTGGTCTACATCAAATGCCAACCATAACCTCAAATACCGGTCGGTCCATGACAAGTCTGCGCGAGAACTGGGGACAGGATCTCCATCAAGCACGTCCCGACTGATACCCAAGATAAATGGACAGTATTTGATGCCTTACCTATGACACCCATACAAGTGCTTCCATAAGTGTCCCATACCACTTATAGTCACACTTATATACGTCCCACAGACGTCGACAATGCAATAGAACAATAAGATCCACTGATTTTGTACAAGTACGTGTCACTTTCACTTATCCATTCATGCTCAAACACCGACGTACTTGCCACAATCACCACTAAAACCTAACACTGGGTAATGCACATGATCACTAGGTTACCAATGCAATGATATATATATGATGTGATGAGAAAACAGTATGTAAGGCATGATTAAGATGTCATAAGTCGGTATCCTACCACTTGCATAATTTATCATAAATCAGGTATGCACAATTTAGCGAAACTATAAACATGGGATAAGTAGTATGTTTGATTATCTAACCAGAAAATTTGATTTCACGTCAATCGGGTTTCGGGATCACTAGATATGGCCATTTCATTTTAAGCGTTCACTGCTGGAAATCCGGTTTCAGAATCGGAAGTCCGTTTTGCAACGCATTTTAATCCCAGTTGGGATCAGAATTTAGAGACTCTACAGTTGAATGAAATTTAGGGTTTTCAATAAGGTTTTCAACACAATAGACAGATTCTCAATCGCATCTGTACGTTAGAAGTTATGCACTGTTCAACACTAGAGTATCGGTTCTGGTTCAGTTTGGGACTGCTATACGTCCCGATCTTTTAAATTGCAGTTTAAATAGTAAACGACGATAAAACTGGGTGAAATCACTTGCTTTATTTAGATAACAGATTCATCTTCAATAAGGTGTAGGGTTCCGCAACATACGAGTTCAGACAACAAGGTAGTAGAGGTTACGGGACAGAAAACAATAACCAGAGTTGCTCTGGACTGCAGTCCAGAGCCACTCTCCGAACCAACTCTCATCATAATATCTATACAGAAACAATTAAGAACTTACCTAGGGTTACATATTGTCGAGTCAGCTTCGATTTGAGCCCTCAAACGCCTCGTTTCAATGTGTACACAATTTATTGTGATTTTAACAAATTTCAGGTGCGGGAAATTCCCAGTTTTCACGGGTGTAATCGGGGGTGTTTGTTTAAGCCATTAACAATTGTATTTTCCAGTAAAATTTCTGCATAGTGCTCATCGCCACACGGGCCAGAATATGCAATTAAGTTCCGTCAAATTAAATGAAGATTTTCATTCAGATCATGCATCAAACACTTAGGTCATATAAGGTTTCACGAAACGTAAACGTGAAATTTATAGTATTATGAATTGTAATGGATATAATATAGCATGCAGCAAGTTTGGTACTTGCTTGGAGACGTTGATAATGGTAACGGCGATGCAGACGGCACGGTCACAGAAATGACACGGAGACGCAACAGCAACACGTTTCACGGTAGCGACCACAACAGTGACGGCTTTGGCTTGGCTCTGTGGTGACTGCGGGGCTCACTGGAAATAGACGCTGCAGGGGCTCAAGTGGCACTGGCGCCGGCGGCAACGTCGTCGGAGGCAGGCGACGGCTCAGGGGCAGCCACGGAGATGCACATGGCAGCGGTGGGGGCTACTGGTGAGAAGGGAGAGAGAGGGTAGAGGAGCGCGCACAGTTGGCGGAGGTCGGAGGTGAGTTGGGGTCGCCGGTGGTTGAGGGTTAGGTTGAGGGGGGGGGGTCGCCGGGGAAAGTTACGGCGATGGGTGCAGGGTTTGAGGATGCAGATGAAGGTCGGGATGGGCGTACTGGGAAGCTCGGTCTTGAGTGAGGGGGTGAGTTCTGGAGGGAAGAGAGCAAGGGGGAGAAGTATGAGGGGGCGTAGTCGCCGTCGCCGTCGAGGGCAGCGGGGCGCAGGGGCTCGACAGTGGGTTTCTGTAGGGAGAGAGAGGAGAGTTTGAGAGAGAGTGTGAGGGAGAGAGGAGGAAGAGGTAGAGGAACGGGGGTGATTTCGAGAAGGGTGCGCGGTCGTGGGCGACGAGGGTGGGGCTTCGGCGACGTGGGGTCGAGCGTGGAGACGAGGGGAAACATGGGTTCGCGCAGGGAAATGAAGCGGGAAAGTTTTAGAAGTGAGGAAGAGGGGTTGCAACGCGGGCAGGGTCGGGTTGGTTGGGGTCGCGGGCTTGGGAGCTGGGCCGAAAGGGAGTTTTAATTAATTTATCAATGGTGTTTACCTCAATCAGAGCAAAGCTCTGTTTAAATTCCAAGACGGGAAAAGAAGCAATACTTCTGTTTTTCTCCAATCAGAGTAAAGCTCTGTCTTGAAAATTAAAAAGAAAATTAAAGTTAAAATATGCTCCACAGGAGCTTTAGAGCAAAGCTCAAAAAAAAAAAAAAAATTGCGCATCTGCGCGCGCGGCACGCGCGCAGTTGCGCAATTTTTTTTTATTTTTTTATTTTTAGAATATGCTCCACGGCGCCAGTGCCACTTGAGCCCCTGCAGCGTCTATTTCCAGTGCGCACTGCGCGCAGGTTTTTTTTTAAAAAAAATAAAAAAAAATAAAATAATAAAATATAATAAAAAAATTAATTAAAAAAAATATATATAAATAAATATTTTTAACTGCGCGACACGTGTCGCGTGCGCTAAGGAGTTATGCAAAAAAAAAACAGAATAAAGATTTGAGGAAATCTTTTCTGTTTTTGTTAAAACAAAGAGATTTCTTCTGTAAAATAGAGACCTTTGGATTAAAAATCCGACGGTGGGGAAAATTCCCCAAATCACTCAGAGAATAATCTCTTTAACAAACTTTAACTAATTTATGGACACTATAAAAAGGACCCTAGACCTCATTTTAAAGGCATCAAGATCTTGCTAAAAAAAAAGAGAAGAGAACTCTTGAAGAATAAAGAAAAAAGGTAAAAAACCTTTTAAAGAAGAGAAAATTCTCTTATGAACAAGATCATAGATCTTTAACGATAAATAAATAAATAAGTAAAAATAGTGCCTTGCACTTGTTTTATGAACCATCGGTTCTTGAACCTAAATGGTTATTAAATTAATAGTGCCTTGCACTTGCTATGAACCTTTGGTTCTCTGATATAAGAAAAACTTGTTTTTTCTTAGATCTAAATCAAATAGTGCCTTGCACTTGTTTTATGAACCATCGGTTCTTGAATCTAAAACATTATCAAATTAACAGTATTTTGCACAAATGCAATGCATTAATTAAAGGGCCAGGCCCAAATCAAAATGACCTGACAGGCCAAAATAAATTGCAAGGCAATAAATGGGCAGAGCCCAAATAAATTGATGCTTTGCATCCTTTATACAAGGGCAGAGCCCAAATAAAATTGATGCCTTGCATCATTTCTAAAAGGGCAGAGCCCAAAATAAATTGATGCTCTGCATCTTTTCTGGGCAAGGCCCAAATAAAAATAAAAAAAAGAAATGCAATGCAAAAGCAAATAAAATGTTGAACATTTCAACTGGACTTAGCCCAATTTTGGCCATAAGTCCTTAAATTAAATTGACTGAGCAAAATTGCTCTTCTAAATCAATTTACATCCGGTTCGAGGGTACATCTCCGAACTCCTTTGACATCCGTCGTTGTAATTCCTCAACGACGTCAAAGAGGTGACGGGTCCCAACGGCCATACATCGATATGGACTGCGGGGTCCTTAAACTCGTGGACCGAAACGTCCTTAAACTAATATCGGACCGAAACGTCCCTAAACTAATATCGGACCGAAACGTCCCTAAACTAATATCGGACCGAAACGTCCCTAAACTAATATGGACCACTACGTCCTTAAACTGGCGACGGACCGAAACGTCCCTAAACTAATAATGGACCACCATGTCCCTAAAACTGGCGATGGACCACCACGTCCCTAAACTGGCACAATAGAGCCCAAATGCTCTTTTGTCGGATCTAAACGGTCCCGTTAAGTTGATCTTAGTCTCAAACTAGACTAACGTATCCTTAACAAACGTTTGAGTCGATCTTAGCCTCAAAAATGGCTAACGTATCCTCCAAACAGACTTTAGTCCCAAATTGGACTATGAATCCCCCAAACTGGAACAATAGAGCCCAAACGCTCTTTTGTCGGATCTAAACGATTACGTTAAGTTGATCTTAGTCTCAAACCGGACTAACGTATCCTTAACGAACGTTTAAGTTGATCTTAGCCGCAACGCGACTAATGCATCCTTAAACTAAAAACACCAAACCCAAATCTAAGTAAATACGGATTTGGACTAATCCACGTCCTACGGGCGACGGCATTACTCAGTCTCCGTATACAATCCACGGGCAACCACAAACAAAACAAACACCCACGACACGAAGTGAAATTCTGGAGAAGGAGAAAGTTGTTACCGCGATGCGGTAGCGTAATTAACTGCAGGGGCTTGCGCCTGCAGGGAAGAGTGTCCCCACAATCAAAAACCCCTCAAGCGAGGGGGAATCTGATGAAGTCTGCTACATCGGCCGCATCCGTCTAAACCTCCGATACACGGTGCCATAAATCAACTTGGTATCTTCGGAGAGGTGGATGGATAAAACCAAATAGCATCTGCCCCGAATCTCAGGCGAGCCGTCCTCGCGTCGTCGGCCGCCGTTCGGAGGGGAACAGATTCTGGCACGCCCGGTGGGACCTTTTCCTCTTTCCACTCCACACTTCGTTTGTCGTCTTCGCGAACCAATCGCGGTTTGTTAATGGTTGCCTTCGGATTTCAAGTTACTAAGATTTGGTCTTTTGCCTGGCGCAGAACTCAAGATTCAATGGCATTTAACTGCACCAACTGCTCGAAATGCCACTGCAACGGATGCTCCACCTCACCCGGAGGTGTAGCATATGGGCCCCAAGCAGCTTCCTTCCTCGCTCTGCCGGTAGACCAGGTGACCCAAGTCACCACTGGCCTGTTCTTCGGGACCATGATCCCACCTACAAGCTTCTCTGCGCCAATACCTGCACCGGAAGTGAACAAGAAGTCAGTCTTCGACCGGCTCACTGCTACGACGGCCCCTGTCAACGAGTCGCCAACTACCAAACCGACAGCCTCTGTTTTCACCAGGCTAGATCAGAACTCTAAACTGGCTGTCCCAAGGAAGGCAATAACTGCTGCTCCAGAAGTCGTCAAGGCGGCTTCCCCTGTTAAAGAGTCAGTCTTTTCAAGACTGACGATTCCTGCTCCTGCCTCTGCTCGAGGATCCGTCTTCGACAGGTTGAATATCACCCCTCAAAAGACGACCTCAGTCTTTAAGAGGTTAACACCGGCGGCGCCTCATTCAGACAGGGGGAAAAAAGAAGATGTCTCAATCTCCGAGCCAGTCCCAACGGCTCGTCATGCTCGACGTCGCCATTGGCAACGAGTGAGGAAGGCAGGGGGCAACTCCCCCTCAGGACTAACTCCACCGGCTCCAGTGGTAGAAGTCAACGCTGCTGTTCCAACTGGGAACAGCTTTGAACTGCTGAGAAGGGTACGTGTCACGACCCGCCCACAATACAGAGAGTATTGTCCGCTCTGGCCGAAGCCGCACGGTTTTGTCCTTCGGAGCGAACCGGACCCGACCAGGGGCCACTTCCCAGGAGGTCACCCATCCCAGGACTTCCCTGGCCCGAGCACGCTTAACTACGGAGTTCTCAAACTCTTGTAGTGCTAGTTCACTTAAAAGGCGCCTCTGTATTGAAGAGGGGTATCATTCCATTTATAGTACAGGTCTGACCTCTTTCGGAATGTATTCCGAAGATTCCCCTTGTTCTACAGTGGGTCCCCATGCTTATCTGGTATATATGGGTATACCAGATAATACCTGGGGTATTACATTCTCCCCCACTTAGAACAATGGTTCGTCCTCGAACCACAAACCTACTATTGAGGAACCAGCTCTGATACCAACTAAACCATGTCACGCCCCGCTTCCCAAAATACGGAATACGAGGGGTAGACAAGGCCAGCCATGCTCCTACGGTCAAGGAAAATCCTGCCGTAGTCACACTTCGGCTTCTAGTTTCTCATGGTAAACAGTATATATTGCACAGGTAATGGGAAAATGCAGTAACTGAAAGGAACAATGTAAAGACTGACCTGAAGTGGAACAAATGAAAGTAACTCGGGAAGGCGAGTCAAGAAGTCTGTGAAGCACGTCTAGTTCTGATCCAGGCTAAATCTCCTCCTCACACTGAGCATGCATACTCAGGTCGTCAGAGCGACAAAATAGCAATATAATGCATATAACAAGTAATAGTTCTAACAGTGGTGAAGGATATGAATAACGGTAAATCAATAACAACATGAATATAAATTAGCAGAGATAGATGCAGCGGAGCAGTAAGCAGTATAACGATATGTCATGTATGTCAACACAGTATATAAGGAATGTAAACGACAGTAACCCTATCAGTCTCTAAGTCTCACTGCACAGGTCAATAAGCCTATCGTCAGTCCAAGTGTGAGAGTCAACCACTCGCGAGTGTCCTCCACCCAAGGGTAGAACCCAAGGGCAAGGGACCACGGGCCCAACATGTAACGAATGTATCACGGTGTCTATAGCACATACCCTGTAAATCTCCATATAACTCCCTAAATATATAAGCCGGCATGGGACTCCCGAGATTCTGTTGAATTCACACTTGAACTACCCCACACCCCGTGGTCTACATCAAACGCTAACCATCACCCTTAATACTAATCGATCCGTGACAAGTCTGCGCGAGAACTGGAGGCAGGACCTCCATCAAGCACGTCCCGACTAATACCTAAGGTAAATGGCAGTGTCGGATGCCTTATCTGTGACATCCGTGCAAGCGCTTCCATAAGTGTCCCATACCACTTATAGTCACACGTACACGTATCCCACAGACGTCGACAATGCAATAGAATAAAAGGGACACTGATTGTGCACAAGTACGTATCACTTTCACTTAATCACGGATACACGAACACTGACGTACTTGCCACAATCACCACTAAAATCTAACACTGGGTAAATGCACGATGCCACTAGGTTATCAATACGATGATATGGTTATGATATGATGCATGAATAGCATAAGAAGCACAACTAAGGTATCATAAAAACAACAGTCTATCACTTGCGCGATTTATCATGAAACATATGTATATAATTTAGCGAAATGATAAACAGGTAGTATTTAATATGTTCAGCTATCTATCCTTAGAATTTGGTTCCGAGCCAAACGGGTTTCAGGATTATTAGTTATAACTGTTTCATTTTAAGTGCACGCGGCTGGAAATCCAATTTCAGAATCAGGAATCCATTTCGCAACGCATTTTAACCCCAGTTGGGATCATAATTTAGCGACGCTACAGTTGGATGAATTCTAGGGTTTTCAGTAAAGTTTTCAACGCAACAAACGGATCTCCAATCGCGTCTGTACGTTAGGAGTTACAATCTATTTAACATTAATATGTCAGTTCTGATTTTGTTGGGACTGTTATGCGTCTCAATCTTCTAAATTACAGAATAAATAACAAATGGTAACGAAACAGTATGAAATTAATTGTGTTGTCTAGCTAACAAATTCATCTACAATAATCAGTGGAGTTCCGCAACCTAAGTGTTAAGCAAGTCTTGTGGTACACATTATGGAACAGCAACCAATAACTGGAGTCGCTCTGGACTGCAGTCCAGAGTCGCACTCCGACCCGAATATCATCGCAGTTTAGTTACAGAAATGTCTGGAAACCAGTGTAGGATTAAAACTCATCGAGTTGGCTTCGTTTTGAGCCCTCGAACGCACTAATCTAGTATGTATATGATTTATGGTGAATTTAACGGTTTTCAGGTGCAACAGAATTACAGTTTTACGGTTAAACTTGGGGGCAGTTGTTTTAGTCGTAAATTATCAAATTATCCAACGAAATTCATACACTATGCTCACAGCCCTACGGGCCAACCTACACCATCGAGTTCCGTCAAATCTGATAATATTTTCCTAAGGGAACAAACGTCGAACAGTTTCGACACAAAATTTTAACTAATCCTGCAACTTTAACATTTATGTAATTAACATTTGTATCATAAGTAAATAGCATGTAAGCAAGTAAAAACTTGCCTGGAAGAAGTCTCGGGGTCGCAGGGCAGCAACGTCGTCACGATCGCGCGATATACGCCACGTACCGGATTCCCGCGAGCTTAGTTCGAAACACAAATTTCCCGTCGGAGTTTTCCCGGAGTCGTCTTGCGTGCACTGGAAGCTTAGGGGGTGCTCTCTGGTTCGCCTGAGAAGTGTTGGGGTTGCCGACGTCCGACGGCGTCACTCCGACAGCGTGCGCAGTATAGTTTACAGTGAGGGAAAATTATTGGAAATGGGTTTGGTGTGGTTTTGGAGAGAGAGAGGGGGCAGTGTAGAGAGAGGGGGAGAGTGACTGTGATGAGGAGAGAGAGTATAGAGAGAGAGAGAGAGAGAGCGCACAGATGGAGAGAGGGTTAGAGACAGAGAGAGTGAGGGATAGCAGAGAGGGTGAGAGAGAGGCAGAATGAGAGGGAGTGAGACAGAGAAAGAGGGTGAAGGGCAGAGAGAGAGAGGGAGAGATTGTGAGAGAGGGTTAGAGAATGGGGAGAGGGAGAGGGAGAGTGAGACAGATCGAGAGAGAGGGAGAGAGACAGAGGAAGAGAGAGAGGCAGTTAGAGAGAGAGAATGAGAAAGTGAGTGAGATAGAGAATTAGAGAGAGAGAGAGAAATGGCGGTTGAGGGGACTGGAGGGGTAAGGGTGTGCTGTTGGCGACGTGGAGGAGGTCGAGAGGGAGTACGAGGTGGTGGGGTTGTTGCCGTCGTCGAGGGAGTGGGTGAGACTCGGTGGCGGATGCGTGCAGGGGGGGGAGGTGTGAGCGCAAGTGGAGGGTGGAGGGCAGAGAGAGAGTGAGGAGGAGGAGCAGGAGGTGGCGCAAGGTGGTCGCGGCGGGGCTCGATGGAGGAGTGGTAGCTGGTGATGGGAAACGGGAGAAAAGAGAGGAGGAAGGAGAACGAGGGAGACGAGGATGAGAAGGGAAGGAGGCGACGGGGTGAGTGAGGGATATGGAGGCGTGGTCGCGGGTCGTGGGGAGTAACGGCAGCGGGAGCAAGGGCGCGGGGAGCGGCGAGGAACGCGGTCGCGAGCGGGATTGAGGGAGAGTGCCGTTGGAGTTTTAAATTGGAAGAAGAACAGTAGCGGGTCGGGTAAGGAAATGGGCGCGGTTGGAGAGGGAACGTGGGCTAAGGATTTAATGAATTAGAGAAAAAAAAAACGGCCCAGGGACTTGACTGAATTATTCGTGTGGGCCGCTGGAATTAAGATAAAAGGAAAAGGAATTTGAATGGGGGCAAAAGAAGCGGGCCGCTGGGAATGGGCTGGAGAAAAATAAAAGAATTAAAGGAATAGAGGCTGGGCTGGAGGTCGGGCCAGTGGGGGGGAAAGACTTTGGAAGGGAAATTGGGTTTAAAAGAGAAAATAAATTTAAATAAAGAAATGGGAATTTGGGTTCTGTTAAATGGTGTTGGCTTTGGGAAATTTATTGGAACATATAATAGGGTTTGGGTTAAATTAGAAAGGATAGAGGAATGAGGCTGAAGAAGTAGGCCGGCTAAAATTTGGTTAGGTTTTAAGATTTGGTTTTAATTAAATAAAAGAAATGGGACTTTAAAATAAATAAATAATTATTTAAAAATTAAATAAAATTATAAATAAGTTAAATAAAGTTCTAGATTTACAAGATACAGATTTTGGTATAAAAAGGCTGGGTATTACACCTGCACACTCAAGTCCATAAACCGACATGAAAGTTCTGAAATTCCGTATTTTTGGGTCTCAGTTTTGGTTGGTCTGGGTTTTCTACCATCCAGGGGGTTTATAGGTCACTAATAAGGCTTATTAGCACTAATCCAACTCAAAATAACCTCAACCCTTTCTAGGCTTTTCCAAAGTCCACAAAACTTCTCCAAAACGATGTTAAACTTGTAATGAGGCTAAAGCACAAGAAACACTACACTAATTGTGCAAGGGTTTACCTCATTTAGCTCCCATGAATCGTCTACAGCGGCAAAATCAAATTTTTCTTGGTCCATAAGGTAGCTTGTGAGCTTGTGCACCTTTTTTGTGAAATGGGTGTGAGGTTTTGGGTTGATTTTCATGGGGTTTAGTGGCTTGAAGAAGAAGAAGAAGGAGGGAGGGAGGCAGCAGCCGCAGCAGCTGAAGAAAGAGATGGAGATGAATGAGTGTTGGAATCATGAAGGAATGGCCAAGTCCAAGTCAAGGGTAAACCCTCCCTTTCTCTCTCTCACCCATACCTCATATAATATTCTTTATCATTTTCTTTTCTTTTTCCCCTTTTCTTTTCTCTAATCCATTTTCCTTCTCTCCTCAATAGTAAACCCAAAACAACCATGGTAGAAATGCACAAGTGTAAAAAAAATGATATGTGCATGTTTTGCATAAATATGCTAAAAATCCGATTAGCGATTTGTAATCACGATTAGCACTAAATTAGCATATAACTAATCATAAAAACTTAAAAATTGCATAATTCACATAAAACACCCTCTTTTAAATAATTTCCATAATTTTCAAAAAAAATTCCTAATTTATCGGTATTTAATTATACCGAAATATTAAAATGTTCATTAAAAATAATATTAAATTATAAAAATTCCCAAAAATAATATTTTAGTTTTTTTGAAATGTTACAATCTTCCCTCCTTAAAGAAATTCGGTCCCCGAATTTAAATTTAAACCCCCAAATTCTTAAAGCATTTCGATAAAAAGTCCAAGTCATCGGGGCTCCGAAATCAACAATACACAAAATGCATCATAGCGCAATGCATGCGCATGAGTATTGAGTAGATAACTCAAAACAAAACTCCATCAAGCATCCCGCAATCATCGGAGTCATGGTAAAGATACAAATGTCAAATCCAAAACAAAACCAATATGATATACATCAAAATTATACTTGTAGATATGAAATCTATATATGTAAATAATTAAAGGAAATGCGTGCAAAATATGTCCAGCTACTATCCTCTGACTAGTCCTGCTCAGTGCGAAAACACATAGCAAATATCATAAAATCGTACTGGTCCATAAGGAATAAATCCCAGAAATGTATATAAGAATACCCTGTGCGTCTGGTGCGCACGGAAATCAAAATCCATATATGCGCCATACATGTGCACAGAAACATCATATAGGTGCAACGGGTGTGCACGAAACATCTGCCAAGGGCAACGGGCGTGCCTGACAGTAAAATCAGGTGCATCTGACATGCACAAGGAATACCGATTTAGTGCATCTGGTGTGCACCAAAATCGTATTTCAAAACATGCGCTCATCACGCGTTAAAATCCAAACCAAAACACTAAAAGTGCATGAAAACTATACTGGAAGCATAAATCAAATTACCGGCATAAAATAGGCATGAAATCATAATCAATACCTCAAGCGTAATAACTATGCGCAAAATATAAATACCCAGTAGGTGCAACCATGGTGCACGAAAATAAATATCATAAAACTCAGTCATCAAGACTAAATCATGCGAATAGATCGTCCAAAATACCGAAATCCAAGGTGATGGATACGTGATAATCGAATCACAAAATCACAAATCATAATACCGTCGTCGGTATAACCTCTTTCAAGTCGGGAAGGTGTCGGTGCATCCAATGCTAGTAGCACAAGATATCTACTTGCCTCTTGCTCACGGTCTGGTGTCTTCTGTCTCTGGGTCCTTATCTTCTCTGCGGATTACCTATCTCACAATCAATCGGCTCATCGGCCCTGTTAGGTGTGCTAACGGGGACGATTCCGTTCTAGCACTTCTCTGGTCATCTGTGTCCTCAGCACAACATTTCCTCATAAACTGGTCGCATCCCAACGCCTCTGCATGAGTATCACATCTCTGATGTCAGCGGAGTAGAGCGTCATCTCGTCGAAATCTCGTGCGAACTCTTTACTCCACTCTGCTCCAATGTCGACTGATTCGGACTCTTCTTCTTGTGGCTGCATGGACTGTGCTCCAACGGCTCTACTCGTATCTGGAGTCTCCCAAGCAGTGTATCCCATCACATGATATCCGAAAGATGTCGAACTATCCGATCGATGTGTCAAAACCTCATAATCCCTCAAGAGATCAACATCTTGGGTACAGTTTAATAGTATCGAGTACATACCACAGCATCAGTGGTCCAGCCGTAGAAGGGCAAACCCAAGCCTCACTAATGGCGCCGCGGAACTGCCGCAAACCCTAAGGTTCAAAGGATTTCACACAATCATTATGTCGAGTTAGGGTTTCATTCTTCTAGAGGGTCTATAGAATTGCCTGCATGTCTTTCCGAATACTTTAAACTTGGAATATGGTTTCCTGACATTCGATCGTCTTTATCGACTCTCAACGAATCTGCGTGAAGTCGTCTCTAGCTAGAATCAATCTATCTGATGACCCCGCATCGGGTAAGCGAATGAACCACATGTCCTAGTCATTCATCCTCGGGTGACTAGCAACCTTCCATCATATCTCAAAGCATATGCTCATGCTGCAGTAGCTCCAACATCTGGGTGATATTTCGTCATTTGCAGCAATAACTGGCTCATTCATCTGTACGCTGAACAACGCCTCAATCATCGTGAACACGCGATATGTCACGACCCGAAAGAGCACGTGACTGGCCCTCGAACCATATGAAATCTATAGGACTCCATCTGATCCAAGTAAGCCAAAGCCCAGAAATCTAAAACCATTTTAAGAGTAAGTGAAGAAAACTGGTTTAAAGAAGTGAAGGAAAATATGTTTGAAGTCGAGGTTTTTAAATAACTAAGCCGAAGGTGCATTTTTAAAAGGTAAAGTCTTTTCTAAAAATTTCGGCAGAGTTTCTTTTGTAAATACTGGCCCCGAACGGGATACAACAAGCATAACATATATACAATGATAAAAGGCATCCCCAAGCGGGAGCTAGCTCTTCGTCAATTGACGGTCACAACCACACATGCAATATAATATACAACGCCGAAAGGCGAGGATCGATCCAAAAGAAACACAGTAAGCATGAAAACCGCAATACTACTAAGCGCGACTCTAAGGCCAAATAAAACATCACTAAAGTCTGAGTCTGAAACAATAAACAAATTTGGTTGATGGAAATTCTAGATACAAAGAATAATATAAGTACAATGGTGGTTTTGATGCAAAAGGAACCACCTACCAAATGCAATTCACCCGCAAGGAAGCAATGTGCCAGAAATGCCGCAAAGGAACCTGTACGGCAAAACCTGCAAGAACTGTGGCACAACGGGGGTGAGTTGCCAACTCGTGAATAGAGAATAACTACAAGCAGAAACCGAACGCAAGACATAATCCTAGGTCAAAACGATCAGTACAAAATCCTCAATATAAAACATGCAGCCTATAACAAGGCTAGGGTAAATATCTAACCCGAGTGTAATCTCCTGTGCCTGTGTCAGTGCCTCAGGTAGCAATATAACATAAGAATGAGGTATGAATGCATGAGAACATAATACATGTAAATGAAGAAACTGTTTTCATACTTTAGTGAGATTTCCTTTGTATTTTTTTAAAATGAGGTATCATAATGAAATCAGCATAAAACAGTGCCTAACATCGGCACAAAACGTAATCCAAATATCCCGATATCTCTGTATCCCAATCACAAAATCTAGGGCGCCGTCAGTCCAGACCGGCCCCTACCATCAATCTCAAGACCACGACGGTATCCTCCGGATATCCGACGCGTCAGGTAAAATCACCGGTCGGTAGTGCTCCCCTGCCAGGCTCAACGTGATCACCACATTCATCTTGCCCCGGGGTACCGCACCGGGTCCACCATGTACCCGAAACGGTTCATCCGTCTCCTCGAATCGGGTTTCCAAATCCATCAGCAAACTCATGGTGGACGACTCATACATCATGGGAAAACCGCACTTTTTATTTTAAAAGAGAGAAAATGTTTATCTGTGTTTTTGCGGTTTTCCTCCAAATCCAGAAAATCTCACGGAAATCCAAATCCAAAACCTCAGTAACACGTAAAATAGTGAATATATGCATGAGAATCCATGAATGCGGCATAACAATGAATATCAGTATGCATGAAGTAGCAGGTAATAACTACAATGTCTAAACTATTAGCTAATAGGTTATGTCAAGCAATAGTATTTTCTAAGGTGTACGTGACATGGCAATTACCGATGAAGATGTGTGTGAGCCGGCAAGTAAGTGTACGTGGTACATACGCAACATCGGTAATGGTGCTGGTGTCCTAACAGCATGATATCAATAATGGAGTATGAAACATAATATAAGAATGCGATGCAAAGCGAACCACAAAAAAAGTGGGAGCTGAATCTAGACGCAACTATAACTAATCTGTATTAATCTAATATAAGTCCTACAAATGGTGCCTTTTGAAATATCACGAATCATGGGGTTTTGAAAATAGGGGCTACGGTGTTTTTATGAAAAGATACGCCTTTTGAAATGTCCGTAGATCCCTTGACCTGTCTTTTAAAATACTCACGACCCGCTAGTTTTGAAATAGGCAGTAGTCTAATCTATTCTAACAACTACACTAAATTATACAGCTGAACTAACAAGCTGAGCTACAGGTAAGGAAACCGCCTAACATCTGAGTCGATATATATATAGATATAATAGTCGGTGATTCCGCCTCAATAGTATCGCGTACGATACAGTATATCATATGACATCCTCAAGTCATGAGTGCGGATCTATCATCAATGTAAAGCTCATACGGTAAATCGTCGTACGGCATCCCAATAGCTGGGTACGGGTCAATATCACACTATCTCATCACACTTCAGGTATCACTATCAACATATCATATAATCTGGGGTACTATTCTATGTATAGTATAAATCGATACCATCAATAAAGTATGCATGCGAGGGTAAACACACATCCCAAGCCCGCAAAAATCACATTTCGTATCCCAAATACGAATCATATCACATCACCGATCTCGCGGCACAAAGCCCAATTTCATTGACTCACCTCCAAAGTCATCCAATATCATCAACACAGTGCCAGTATAAGTAATATGCAAGGGTGTGCGTGTAGGTGTAATTCTATTCTAGGGTTCGCGACTATGAACTACACTAGTCACTTCTAACCCTACACTATCCATAATACACCTAACTATCATATATAATAACAACTACGGACTGCGGGGGTGCTATACGCCATCCACCCGACTTCCCCCAGTAGATATAATCTACTCACCTAGCGTCTTCATTTGTGGACGTCGCCACGCGCTTGCTTGTCGTCCCGAAGTCTTCATAGGGTACCTACACATCAAAATATCGTATATGCGCATTAAAACCAAATCAAAGCTAAAACGGCACATGAAATCCAAAATGATACGATAAGAGGCCTATAGGTTAAAACCCATGGCACGCCTTCAAAACCATCAACACATCCTCTATATCGTCGTATAAACGCCAAATAGTCGAGGCAAAACACAATCCACAATTGCAGAATTAAAAATACGGAATACGGAAACATGAATCTAAAACAGCAACTTAGGAAATATGTCCTAGATTTTACCCTAGGTCACTTTATACAAATCTATATATACCAGGGGTCTAACATGAACATGCAGGAGCTACAGAACCAATACGAGCCAAAATGGTGGGACCCAGGCCGCAATTTGCGGCCAATGGGGATAAATTGGCGGCCGGGAAGAAGAAGTGGGAGCTGGGGTCTTGGGGTTAGCTTCCTGGGTGCCTGCACGTGTCACTGTCCAATCAATTTTAATTTAGGGTGTCTCGGGTGATAGCAGATTCAATATACCCTTCACAGATTTCATAAATTCCCCGATATCGGTTTCTAAAATCCGTATTATGGTTTAAGCTTCAGGTTTTGGATTTCCAATTCATACACTAGGGTGATGGTATAACCTCTACTGACCTCAATTCCATATTACAACCCATAAATCATCACAACCCTAACTAGGTTATCCACAAGTCCATAATATCACACAATATCGATTCGATCTTAATATGAGGGTAAATGAAATGCATAAACTAAGTTTAAGGTCCAGAAAATACCTCATTTGGCAACTCAAGAATTTTCTTGAGTTGCCCCTAGTGGCCAAAATCCTTGCTTTTTTAGCACCAAGTGTAGATCTAGGGATTGTGCACACATTTAATGAAATGGAGATTGGGTTTTGGGGTTGTTTTAGAGGTGTTTTGGAGCTTGAAGAGGGGAGGGAAAGGAGGTGCAGGAGCAGCAGCAGGAGAAAGGAGAAGAGGAAGGGAAATGAGGGGAGAAATGGTTAAGTCCTTAGTCAATGAAGCCCATACCTCTCTCTCTCTCACCAACTACCCATTTCTTTATTCTTTTCCTTTTCTTTTTCCTTTTAAAACCCTTCTCACTCAAATAGTAAACCCAAATGAAAAGCATGGCAAGAAAATGCACAAGTGTGAAAAAGTGATATGTGCATGTGTTGCACAAAAAGCTAAAAACCGATTAGCGATTTTTAATCGCGATTAGCACTAAATTAGTGTCAAATTAATCACAAAAACTTTAAAATGTCATAATTCTCTAATTTACCCTATTTTAGAATTTTCCAAAATTTTCCAAAATTTTTCCCCATTTATTTGTATTTAATAATTCCAAAATATTAAAATATTCAATAAAATAATATTAAATTATAAAAATTCCCAAAATTAACATTTTATCTTTTTTGAAATGTTACAATCTACCCCCCTTAAAGAAATTCGGTCCCCGAATTTAAATTTAAACCCCCAATACTAAAACAATTTTTGTAATACTCCAATTTGTCGGGGCTCCGAAGACATCAATACATAGAGAATATCCTATGCGTCTGGTGCGCAAGGAATCAAAATCCATATATGTGTCATACAGGTGTACAAAACAACATCTAGGTGCAACGGGTGTGCACGAAACATCTGTCATAGGCAACGTGTGTGCCTGACAGCAACCAAATCAGGTGCATGTAACATGCACGAAGAATCCCGATTTAGTGCATCTGGCGTGCACCAAAATCGTATATCAAAACACTAAAGGTGCATGAAAACTCTGCTGGAAGTGTAAATCAAATCACTGTATAAGGTGGGCGTGAATTCACAATCAAAACCTCGAATGTAATAACTATGCGCAAAATATAAATATCCAGTGGGTGCATGAAACAAATATCATGAAACTCAGTCATCAAAACTAAATCATGCAAACAGAACGCCCAAAATACCGAAATCCAAAATGACGGATACGTGATAATCGAATCACAAAATCACAAATCATAGTACCGTCGTCGGTAGTTCCTCCTTCGAGGTCGAGAAGGAGTCGGTGCATCCACTGCTAGCAGCGCAAGATATCTACTTGCCTCTTGCTCACGGTCTGGCGCCCTCTGACTCTGGGTCCTTATCTTCTCTGAGGATTACCTATCTCGCAGTCAATCGGCTCATCGGCCCTGTCAGGTGTGCTAACGGGGACGATTCCGTTCTGGCACTTCTCTGGTCACCTATCGGTCAATCCTCACGACCACTCGTGAGGCAGCCCATCACTGGCGTCGGCCTCTGGCTCTCTGAATGCACGTCACATATCTAATCCTGGCTGCAAACATCATTGCAGCAATGTCCTGGAAGGAATCCTGCTCAAGGTCTCTTCCGATCTTGCCTATGCCGAACTGTACAGAGGCTGGCTCTCCTGCATAATCTCTTCTCACTCGATAGACATCTGTGTCCTCAACATAATATTTCTCGGAATCTGGTTGCATCCCAATGCCTCTGTAAGCATATCTGACCTCTGGTCTCGACGGGAAGCAATGACAGCTCGTCAGCGTCTCGCCCGAACCTCTGGTTCCACCTGTCTCTATCGTCGTCCACTATGACGTCACGCCATGCATATCTACGCACTGCACTGTTCTCGGCCACGGTCAATCTGAAGTCTCTCACACGGACTCGAAATCGCGTACTCTGTAGCTTCATCATTCTGTAGAAGATGTCAGGCCGAACAGGTCCTCGGGAACACGTCCCAACCATCGGAGGAATACTCAATACTCGTCCGTCCTTGATCGATTCGCAACGCATCTGGGTAAGTTCCTTTATCCGAATCTGGTCAACTACCTCGTCGACAATGCTAACTCTGGCCTGCTGGTTGTGCGCAATATGACCACTCCTGGGTCAGGTCTTCTCGTATAGTATTCCAGAAAGGTCATGTCGAAGTCTCTCTCAAATCTCATCCCTGCCGAATTGCCCAGAAGTCATCATCCTTTGCTGAAGCAAATTCTTGTTCCGGAACGGCTGCATACTTATCGCGCTTCTTTCTGGAAGATATATCCATATACAACGCCTCTGGGTGCGTATCACATCTCTAATGTCAGCGGAGTGGGACGTCATCTCGTCGAAATCTCTTGCGAACTCTTTTCTTCACTCTGCTTCAATGTCGACTGATTCGGACTCGTCTCATCGTGGCTGCATGGACTATGCTCCAACGGCTATACTCGTATCTGGAGTCTCCCAAGCAATACATCCCATCACATGATATCCGAATGATGTCGAAACATTCGATCGACTCGTCAGAACCTTATAATCCTCCAAGAGATCAACATCTTAAGTACAGTTTAATAGTATCGAGTACATGCCTCAGCGTCGATGGTCCAGCCGTAGAAGGGCAAACCCAAGCCTCACTAATGGCGCCGCGGAACTGCCGTAAACCCTAAGGTTCAAAGGCTTTCACACGGTCATTAAGTCGAGTTAGGGTTTCATTCTTCTAGAGGGTCCATAGAATCACCTACATGTCTTTCCGTATACTTTAAACTTGGAAAATGGGCTCCTGACATTCGATCGTCTCAATCGACTCTCAACGAATCTGCGTGAAGTCGTCTCTAGCTGGAATCAATCTATCTGATGACCTCGCATCGGTAAACGGACGAACCAAATGTCCTAGTCATTCATCCTCAGGTGACTGGCGACTCGCTATCATCTCTCTAAGTATATGCTCACGCTGCAGCAGCTCCAACCATCTGGGCGATATCTCGTCATTTGCAGCAGCAACTGGCTCATTCACCTGCACGCCGAACAGCGCCTCAATCCTCCAGGAAAGACGACACATTGGCGGTCATCTCTGAATCGGTCTGCTCTAGATCTGAGTAAGACTCTCCACACTGGAAATCTTCAACTCAACTGGGCCCGCTCCGGTGCATAAATCGGACGAATCACCTTCGTCTCTCAAATCGAGTAGACTAGCTATAATCTGTCTCATATCTGTCTGGAAGCTCCGACAATCTAAGCTCGTAAGCTCCGAAAGCGACATCCCGTCAATCTCAGCAACAGCTGGTCCCTCTGTCTGCACGGTAGGCGACATCATAATCTATGAGGTATGATGTACATCAACAGTCCTCTCTCAACTGGCAGCTCTAACAATGGCCCGATCATCCGGTGCAAAACCAAGCACTCGCCTCCACTTGAGGTCACAGTCATCAATACTAACTCGAGACGTTCCCATGTCACCAGAAAACACAATGGTCAGCCCTCGTACCAGACGAGCTCGCACTGACCGTAACCCTAGCAGCAGCCCAAACTGCGCTCAAACATGGCGACATGAACCTCAATCGAGTATCGAAGAGAGCAGATCAATGGCAAGAAAGGAAACAACAGATCCAGAGTGGATACACGATCATAAGAAGGAACATCATCAATGAAGGTATGATCATGGACTAATAGAATCAGGGATCTCAAATGGATGTACAATCATGGATATAAAGAGAAACACTGATCTCGAAAATATGTACATCCTAAGGTTTCTTAAGCGGAGTGGCGTGTCGTAAGTATGCCGCGGAACATACCAACGGTACGTCACTCTACTTTAGTCACCTATTCCATCAACCAAGGGTCATCCTATACGACGAAAGTTCGGGTCTAATACCCCCTCGACTAAGTCTAAGTTCCGTAAGGTCAAGCCTAAGTTCCGTATATATATAAACGCCCTAGGCTCCACATAGTCAAACTTAGACTCGAACCAAGGTCAACCTAGCGCTCTGATACCAACTTTGTCACGACCCGAAAGAGCACGTGACTGGCCCTCGAACCATATGAAATCTATAGGACTCCATCTGATCCAAGTAAGCCAAAGCCCAGAAATCTAAAACCATTTTAAGAGTAAGTGAAGAAAACTGGTTTAAAGAAGTGAAGGAAAATATGTTTGAAGTCGAGGTTTTTAAATAACTAAGCCGAAGGTGCATTTTTAAAAGGTAAAGTCTTTTCTAAAAATTTCGGCAGAGTTTCTTTTGTAAATACTGGCCCCGAACGGGATACAACAAGCATAACATATATACAATGATAAAAGGCATCCCCAAGCGGGAGCTAGCTCTTCGTCAATTGACGGTCACAACCACACATGCAATATAATATACAACGCCGAAAGGCGAGGATCGATCCAAAAGAAACACAGCAAGCATGAAAACCGCAATACTACTAAGCGCGACTCTAAGGCCAAATAAAACATCACTAAAGTCTGAGTCTGAAACAATAAACAAATTTGGTTGATGGAAATTCTAGATACAAAGAATAATATAAGTACAATGGTGGTTTTGATGCAAAAGGAACCACCTACCAAATGCAATTCACCCGCAAGGAAGCAATGTGCCAGAAATGCCGCAAAGGAACCTGTACGGCAAAACCTGCAAGAACTGTGGCACAACGGGGGTGAGTTGCCAACTCGTGAATAGAGAATAACTACAAGCAGAAACCGAACGCAAGACATAATCCTAGGTCAAAACGATCAGTACAAAATCCTCAATATAAAACATGCAGCCTATAACAAGGCTAGGGTAAATATCTAACCCGAGTGTAATCTCCTGTGCCTGTGTCAGTGCCTCAGGTAGCAATATAACATAAGAATGAGGTATGAATGCATGAGAACATAATACATGTAAATGAAGAAACTGTTTTCATACTTTAGTGAGATTTCCTTTGTATTTTTTTAAAATGAGGTATCATAATGAAATCAGCATAAAACAGTGCCTAACATCGGCACAAAACGTAATCCAAATATCCCGATATCTCTGTATCCCAATCACAAAATCTAGGGCGCCGTCAGTCCAGACCGGCCCCTACCATCAATCTCAAGACCACGACGGTATCCTCCGGATATCCGACGCGTCAGGTAAAATCACCGGTCGGTAGTGCTCCCCTGCCAGGCTCAACGTGATCACCACATTCATCTTGCCCCGGGGTACCGCACCGGGTCCACCATGTACCCGAAACGGTTCATCCGTCTCCTCGAATCGGGTTTCCAAATCCATCAGCAAACTCATGGTGGACGACTCATACATCATGGGAAAACCGCACTTTTTATTTTAAAAGAGAGAAAATGTTTATCTGTGTTTTTGCGGTTTTCCTCCAAATCCAGAAAATCTCACGGAAATCCAAATCCAAAACCTCAGTAACACGTAAAATAGTGAATATATGCATGAGAATCCATGAATGTGGCATAACAATGAATATCAGTATGCATGAAGTAGCAGGTAATAACTACAATGTCTAAACTATTAGCTAATAGGTTATGTCAAGCAATAGTATTTTCTAAGGTGTACGTGACATGGCAATTACCGATGAAGATGTGTGTGAGCCGGCAAGTAAGTGTACGTGGTACATACGCAACATCGGTAATGGTGCTGGTGTCCTAACAGCATGATATCAATAATGGAGTATGAAACATAATATAAGAATGCGATGCAAAGCGAACCACAAAAAAAGTGGGAGCTGAATCTAGACGCAACTATAACTAATCTGTATTAATCTAATATAAGTCCTACAAATGGTGCCTTTTGAAATATCACGAATCATGGGGTTTTGAAAATAGGGGCTACGGTGTTTTTATGAAAAGATACGCCTTTTGAAATGTCCGTAGATCCCTTGACCTGTCTTTTAAAATACTCACGACCCGCTAGTTTTGAAATAGGCAGTAGTCTAATCTATTCTAACAACTACACTAAACTATACAGCTGAACTAACAAGCTGAGCTACAGGTAAGGAAACCGCCTAACATCTGAGTCGATATATATATAGATATAATAGTCGGTGATTCCGCCTCAATAGTATCGCGTACGATACAGTATATCATATGACATCCTCAAGTCATGAGTGCGGATCTATCATCAATGTAAAGCTCATACGGTAAATCGTCGTACGGCATCCCAATAGCTGGGTACGGGTCAATATCACACTATCTCATCACACTTCAGGTATCACTATCAACATATCATATAATCTGGGGTACTATTCTATGTATAGTATAAATCGATACCATCAATAAAGTATGCATGCGAGGGTAAACACACATCCCAAGCCCGCAAAAATCACATTTCGTATCCCAAATACGAATCATATCACATCACCGATCTCGCGGCACAAAGCCCAATTTCATTGACTCACCTCCAAAGTCATCCAATATCATCAACACAGTGCCAGTATAAGTAATATGCAAGGGTGTGCGTGTAGGTGTAATTCTATTCTAGGGTTCGCGACTATGAACTACACTAGTCACTTCTAACCCTACACTATCCATAATACACCTAACTATCATATATAATAACAACTACGGACTGCGGGGGTGCTATACGCCATCCACCCGACTTCCCCCAGTAGATATAATCTACTCACCTAGCATCTTCATTTGTGGACGTCGCCACGCGCTTGCTTGTCGTCCCGAAGTCTTCATAGGGTACCTACACATCAAAATATCGTATATGCGCATTAAAACCAAATCAAAGCTAAAACGGCACATGAAATCCAAAATGATACGATAAGAGGCCTATAGGTTAAAACCCATGGCACGCCTTCAAAACCATCAACACATCCTCTATATCGTCGTATAAACGCCAAATAGTCGAGGCAAAACACAATCCACAATTGCAGAATTAAAAATACGGAATACGGAAACATGAATCTAAAACAGCAACTTAGGAAATATGTCCTAGATTTTACCCTAGGTCACTTTATACAAATCTATATATACCAGGGGTCTAACATGAACATGCAGGAGCTACAGAACCAATACGAGCCAAAATGGTGGGACCCAGGCCGCAATTTGCGGCCAATGGGGATAAATTGGCGGCCGGGAAGAAGAAGTGGGAGCTGGGGTCTTGGGGTTAGCTTCCTGGGTGCCTGCACGTGTCACTGTCCAATCAATTTTAATTTAGGGTGTCTCGGGTGATAGCAGATTCAATATACCCTTCACAGATTTCATAAATTCCCCGATATCGGTTTCTAAAATCCGTATTATGGTTTAAGCTTCAGGTTTTGGATTTCCAATTCATACACTAGGGTGATGGTATAACCTCTACTGACCTCAATTCCATATTACAACCCATAAATCATCACAACCCTAACTAGGTTATCCACAAGTCCATAATATCACACAATATCGATTCGATCTTAATATGAGGGTAAAGGAAATGCATAAACTAAGTTTAAGGTCCAGAAAATACCTCATTTGGCAACTCAAGAATTTTCTTGAGTTGCCCCTAGTGGCCAAAATCCTTGCTTTTTTAGCACCAAGTGTAGATCTAGGGATTGTGCACACATTTAATGAAATGGAGATTGGGTTTTGGGGTTGTTTTAGAGGTGTTTTGGAGCTTGAAGAGGGGAGGGAAAGGAGGTGCAGGAGCAGCAGCAGGAGAAAGGAGAAGAGGAAGGGAAATGAGGGGAGAAATGGTTAAGTCCTTAGTCAATGAAGCCCATACCTCTCTCTCTCTCACCAACTACCCATTTCTTTATTCTTTTCCTTTTCTTTTTCCTTTTAAAACCCTTCTCACTCAAATAGTAAACCCAAATGAAAAGCATGGCAAGAAAATGCACAAGTGTGAAAAAGTGATATGTGCATGTGTTGCACAAAAAGCTAAAAACCGATTAGCGATTTTTAATCGCGATTAGCACTAAATTAGTGTCAAATTAATCACAAAAACTTTAAAATGTCATAATTCTCTAATTTACCCTATTTTAGAATTTTCCAAAATTTTCCAAAATTTTTCCCCATTTATTTGTATTTAATAATTCCAAAATATTAAAATATTCAATAAAATAATATTAAATTATAAAAATTCCCAAAATTAACATTTTATCTTTTTTGAAATGTTACACGATATATCAATGGTCATCACATTCTGGCTGACCTCTAGCAGTAGCCTGATCCTATGGTGCCGATCAGCACATCCAGGAGATCTCGTAAAAACGATCTGTCAAATGCTCATGGTGCGAAAACACAGTAAAACGAAGCCTTCTATGCAGTCGTATGTCTCTGGAATCACGCTGTCACGACCCAAAGTTTGGCCCGCGACCGGCACTTAACCACGTAACGTCTACAGGCGTAACGCGACTAAGTAAGCCGAAAACCCAGAAATCTAAAACCCTTTTTAAGAATAAGTAAAGAACTACATGTTTAACAATCAAGGTTTTTAAATAACTAAGCCGAATATGCAATTTAAAAACAGTATAGTCTTTTCTAAAAATTTCGGCAGAGTTCCTTTTGTAAAACTGGCCCCGAATGGGGTACAACAAGAATGACAATATATATATGCAATGATAAAGGCATCCCCAAGCGGGAGCTAGCTCTTCGTCAATAGACGGTCACAACCACACATGCAACAATAATATACAACGCCAAGTGGCGAGGATCAAACCCAAAAGAAAGCTCAAGCAACAAGAAACCGCAATACTACTAAGCGCGACTCTAAGGTCGAATAATACATCACTAAAGTCTAGGTCTGAAACAATATACATATTTTGGTTGATGGAAATTCTAGATACAATGAATAAAGTAAATACAAGGATGGTTCTCGATGCGAAAGAATCCACCTACCAAAAGCAAGCCACCCGCAAGAAAGTAGTGTGCCAGAAATGCCGCAATGAAACCTGTACGGCAGAACCTGCAAGAACTGTGGCACAACGGGGGTGAGTTGCCAACTCGTGAATAGAAACATCTACAAGCAGAAACCGAATGCAAGACATAAACCTAAGTCAACAATCAGTAATAATCCACAAGAGTACATCTGAGTGTGATAAGGTGGCAAGGTAACATCTAAATATGTATGTGGTGCCAAGTACTCAGGTAATAACATGTCATCAGTATAAGGTATGTCTGCAAGAAGTAAATATGATGCAGTATCAAATGATATCAATACACATATATTAGCGTCCCATACCACTAATATTGGTGTAAGGGTATATATAACAGCGCCCTCATGCCCTGTTATATATACAAATGAAGTATGATAAGTGTAAATCCAGTCTGTATATGATCCATGTCTGTATATGACCCATGTCCGTATATGATCTATGTCTGTATATGATCCATGTCTGTATATGATCCATGTCCGTATATGATCTATGTCTGTATATACGTGGAACCCGTCCACCCGTCACCCAATGACAATAAGCATCATGTATGCAATATGAGGATATAAACAACATCATGGTAAAACATCATGAAACCCGTGCCAAGCATCGACACGTAAATCCTCATCCATATGGGGCTCCGTCTGCGGTATCGGCCCTCGGCCCCGGCAGTACGAGTCAACCCATGTCCATCTCTGGGCTCCGTCTGCGGTATCGGCCCTCGGCCCCGGCAGTACGGGTCAGCCCATATCCATCTCTGGGCTCCGGTCGGAATCCTTCAGATATCCGCCGAGCTCAAGTACAATCACCGGTAGGTAGTAGTCCCTCTGCCGGGCTCACCGTCTATCACACAGCGAAACCGTTCTCGCCCCGGGGTACCATACCGGGTCCACCATGTACCCGTAATCGGCCTCAACCGCCTCCTCGATTCGGGTTTTTATATATCACTCTAGCACCGAGAAAACACATGGTGGACGCACCGAAATATCATATCAAGGGAACCGGGTTTTTAAATGAATACATATTTGAAATAGCCACGGTTCCCAAATCCAGAAATCACATATAATCCAAACCAAAATGTAAGTCACTAATCTGATATGATATGTGCGTCAAACATAAATATCATGTCAAGTCACATATAGATGAGCTACGATATAATGATCAGGTGTGATATAAGCATCAATGTGTGTATCAAGTCATGTCACATATAAATGAGCTACAATATGATGATCAGATGTGATATAAGCATCAATGTGAGTATCAAGTCATGTCACATATAAATGAGCTACAACATAATGATCAGGTGTGATATAAGCATCAAATGTGAGTATCAAGGCATGTCACATATAAATGAGCTATAATATAATGATCAGGTGTGACATATGTATCAAATGTGAATATCAAGTCAAAATCATATACGTTTGTGTACAGGTCTATGTGTACAATATGCCATGCGGAAATCATACCATGAATGCAGCAGTACTACAGTGTAGTGGCATAGCAATTATCGATGATGAAGTGGGTGAGCCGGAAATCAGTGTACGTGGAACATACGCATCATCGATAATGGTGCTGGTGTCCTAACAGCATGATGGCAATATAACAATAAGCACAGGTAATGCCATGCAAATAGTATGAACAGGTGCAATCGAATAATCAACGCAATAGTGAAGAATCTAACTCAAAAGCTATATCATGCAACCTTGCCTTTTGAAATAAGACGAATCGGGGTCTTTGGTAAAACAAGGGCTACGGTGTTTAGAAAATAGACTCTACACATTTGAAAATATCCGTAGAATCCCCTTTTTTCTCCTATCTTGCAATATTCCCGATTCGTTAGTTTTGAAATAGGTATGACTCTGGTCTAATCTAACATCTACTATGCAACTACTGATCTAAGTATCATGCAAGTCTGGAGGGGTATGGAAACCGCCTAAATCTGAGTCGATACATATATAAAGGTATATAGTCGGGATCTCGCCTCAATGTCATATCATAAGATATCCTCGAGTTATGAGTGCGGATCTATCATCAATATCGGCTCGTACGGTAATCATCGTACGGCATCCCAATAGCTGGGTACGGTCAACATCTCACTATTTCATCATATAAAAGGTATCACTATCATCAGATCACATAGTCTGGGGTACTACTCTATGTCTAGCACCAAACGATACCATCAATGAAGTATGCATGCGGGGGTAAACACATATCCCAAGCCCGCAAGAAATCACAAGTCATATCCCACATATGAATCGTATCCAATCACCGATCTCACGTCATCAAGCCCACATCATCGACTCATTACCAACGTCATCCCATATCATCAAACGCCGTGTAAGTACAAGTAATATGCAAGGGTGTGTGTGTAGGTGTAATTCTATCCTAGGGTTCGCGACTATGAACTACACTAGTCACTTCTACCCTACACTATCCATAAAACACCTATCACAAAGCTACAACACACTATAACTATCATATAACCACTATATATAGTTTACTAGCTACGGACTGCGGGGGTGCTATACGCCATCCACCCGACTTCCCCCTGTAGATATAATCTACTCACCTGTATCATCATTTGCGGACATCACCACGCAATTGCTTGTCGTCCCGAAGTCTTCATGGGTACCTACACATCAAATATCGTATATGCGCATTAAAACTAAATCCAAGCTAAAACGGCGCATGAAATCCAAAACGATACGATAAGGGGGCCTATAGGTGAGAACCTATGGCACGCCTTCAAAACCACATATAAATCCTCTATATCGTCGTATAAACGCCAAATAGTCGAGGCAAAACGAAACACACCAATGCAGAAATGAAAATACGGAATACGGAAACTAAAGGCCAAAACAGCAACTCATGAAATGTGTCCCAGATTCTACCCTAGATCACTTTATACAAATCTATATATACCAGGGGCCTAAACTAACAATGTAGGAGCTACAGAACCAATACGAGCCAGAATGGTGGGACCCAGGCCGCAATTGGCGGCCAAAAGAGGAAAATTGGCGGCCGGGATAGGGAGTTGGGGGCTAGGGTTTGGGGTGTTGCCTCTATGGTGCCTGCACATCTCAATTTCCACTCAATATTATTTTAGGGTCCTCGGGGTGATAGCAGATTCAAGTTGACCTGCACAGATTACACAATTTCCCCGATATCGGTTTCTAAAATCCGTATTTCTGGTTCTAGCTTCAGGTTTTGGGTTCCAATTCATGCACTAGGGTGTTTACAAGTCCTCTACTGAGCTCAATTTCACATTACAACTCAAGTTTCTCTCAAACCCTAACTAGGTTTTCACCAAGTCCATAATATCACACAATATCGATATAATCTTAACATGGGGTTATAGGAAATGCTACAATTAAGCTAATGGTTCAAAAATTACCTCAATTGGCAACTCAAGAATTTTCTTGAGTTGCCCCTAGTGGCCAAAATCCATGCTTTCTTAGTCCATCTTGTAGATCTCAAGCTTGTGCACATTTTTAATGAAACCGATATATGGTTTTGAGGTTGTTTTTGAGATGAAAAGAGGAGTTGAAGAGGGGAGGGAGATGAGGAAGTGGCAGCAGCAGCAAGAGCCAAAGGAGAGGGAGAGAAATGAAGAGGAGAACAATGGCTAAGGGTTTGTCAAAGATGCCCATACCCTCTCTCACCAACTCCATTCTTAATTCCTTTTCTTTTTCTTTTCTTTTCCTTTTTCTTTTAAATCCCTAACCTTCTTACAAGAATAGTAAACCCAAATGAAAACCATGGCAAGAAAAATGCACAAGTGTAGAAAATGTGATATGTGCATGTTTTGCACAAAATTGCCAAAAAACCCGATTAGCGATTTTAATCGCGATTAGCGCTAAATTAGTGTCAAACTAATCACAAAAACTTAAAAATGTCATAATTCACTAATTTACCCTATTTTAGAATTTTCCAAAATTTTTCATAATTTTTCTAACATTTTTCCTATTTATTTGCATTTAATATTAAAATAATCAATAAAATAATATTAAATTATAAAAATTCCCAAAATTAATATTTTATATTTTTGAAAATGTTACACACGCCCTGGTTAGTCCTCGTCCGTGACGAGCTCATGCTGACGCAATTCTAGCCGTAGCTCTCTCTGCCCGTGCAATCGTAGCAGCAAAATCTTAACCAGTATCGATGAAGATAGATCATAGGAATGAATATAATACTGTGCAAAGAAATGTATATCCTAAGGTTTTTTAAGCGGAGTGGCGTGTCGTAAGTATGCTGCTGTAGCGCCTTGAAAAGTCGTTTTGGTGTTTTCCCGAAAATCGGTGAAAATTCGGTATTTTTCCGTAAACCGTCTTTTTTGTTATTCTACAGTTTAGGACTAATTATACCTAAATTGGATAGGTAATTGCTAGTTTTTAGTAGCTAATGAGTTACTTATTAATTTGTGGTCATTTAAAAAAATTTCCCTATTTTTCAATTTTTTATATTATTTTAAGCCGGTAAGAAAATACATTAAATTAGCGATAAATACAAATTTCTTTGGGCTAATTTTAATCTTTAAAATCATGTTAATTAAAATATAGTTGTAATATAAATTTTTAGTATTTTATTTTAAGTTTTAACTAATTTTTATTATGGAAAACGAAATTTATTGAATTTAAGCTAAAACTTGCAATTTTGGACTTGTAGGGGTCCTTTTGCATAGAATTTTTTTGTAAAACCCCTCTCACTCTTCCCTCACCCTAGGCTGGCCCACCTTCAGCAGCACAAGGAAATTTCCTTGCCTCCTTTGACTTTTATTTAGGTGTTGAAATGAGGTGTTTTGAAAAGGGTTTGATTTTTTTAATGTGGGTATGGGTCTTCAGTTGATTGGTATGGGTTGACCATGACTTTTCCATCATCACCCACACAAATCTCCCTCCCTCCTCTGGCCGAATGCAGCAGCCCTCCCTCTTCATTTTTTTCTTTTCATTTCCTTCAAAATTCCATCATATTGCTCCAAAAATTCCAATTTAAACCTCACAAATTAACCCCCATCCTACATCCCATTCTCCTTAGCCATTCTTGCTTGGGTGATGGTGCTATGAAGCCATCTTTGGAGGCATCTTGTTCTTGCTAGATCTCTAGTGTGAGGTATAATTTCTAATCTAAGGTTAATTTGTAGTTAAAGTGTGCTAATTAGAACTTGCAAGTTGTGTTAGTGTTAAAATTATAGCTAAATTCTAATCTAGTTTTTTTTAGTTCATGGTTTGAAATTAAACTAGGGTTTTAGAAATCTTTAGTAGGTTAATTAAATCTATTTTGTTATCTAGTTGTTTTGCTAACCTAATCTAAGAGGTTAACTTGCTAATTGGGCTATAAACTAGTGTTAATTTAGGGGTTTTCATGTATAGTTTGGATTAAGATTGCTAGTTATGAAATTATAAAAAGGGTTTGTTTATAGAAAATGTGTTTTGAAGCATGGTAAATGGGTTAAATTGAGTGTTGTGGCTAGCTAGTTGTGTGGATTGTAGGATTGTGCGATGATGTGAGCACTTTATCGCAAATACGCGATGTTTGCACGAATTTGGAATTTTTAGTGCTTACTAGGTTTTTATAAAAATATTGTGATGAATTATTTGCGATATCTTGATGATATTTTTGGCATATCCTATGACATTTAGGATGTGTGAGTGCGGTTTTTTTTGAGTGAGCGGGTTTTAGCTTTGCCGGGCGACCAAATCGACGATTTTAGTTAGTTTTTGCGATTTTCGCGTGTGTTCCGCGCACCTTGTGCACGTTGTACCTAGCTTTTGAACGTTAGTATTTTCGTTTGGGATTTGCGTCGTTCTTGATATGTAACCCTATGTTTGGTATTGATGTAAATTCCAGGTTCGGTCGCGGAGACGTCAGACGCGGCACGAAAGGGGAAAGCGGTGATTGGACGTGGCTAGCTAGGGATTCCGGTGAGTAGATTTAACATCTACGGGGGACTATCGTTGGATGGCGCAGGTCGCCCGATAGTTTAAGTAGTTAAAGATTTCTAGTAGTATTAGTAATTTCATCCATGCTTTATTTGACATACATATGCAAACCCATTCTATAGGACACCTGCACCATTGCCAGGGTTTTTATATGCAGCACGAGCACTATTCATGCTTACACTCACTCCCTGGTAATTGCCATGCCACCACACTAGATAACCTACAATTTGAAACCTTTTACTATAATTGATGCTTAAACCTGTGCTATTGCCTTTAATTCCTTAAAATGAAATCGTAGGATTGCTATTCATATGCATGTACCTCATCATATTATTTGTTCATGCCTAGTCTAGTAATCATACATCGCAACTTGATTATTAACACCATATGCATTCATTATCATTGACATATGCACTTATGAGGATTTCTTGAGATTTTATGATATTTCTGGATTTCGGGGGAAAGCCGTAAAAAAATTCCTAAACTTATTACTTTTTTTAAAATATGTAAATTGCGGTTTTCTAGTGATGTAAGTGTCGTCCACCATGAGTTTGCTGTGATTTTCGAGACCCGTTTCGAGGAGTTGGATGAACCGTCTCCGGGAACATGGTGGGTGATCAGTCGAAAATATTGTATATTTTAACCGGCAATTTCCTTATCATCTGCATACATATACAAGTGTACGGTATTCATAATTCACATATTAGCAAATCTATCACAGATTATCAGATTACATGTATTAGACCTTAAAACCGGCATTTCTAGGGAAATTGACTGCATTGCATGGCATCGCAATATTTCTATATGTCGCAACCCGTGTTTCGAAGTCTGTGCAGGAAAAAGTAAAGCTCGCTCTAACATTACACCGCTCAAAAGATACGTCAACTCATTAATTTCAGATCTGGTATCAATCCAAAGGAGCAATCACAATTCAGCATATCAGACAAAGCCCTAAATAGCAGTCTAAGACAACACCTGAAAGACCAAGGCCCAAGCCCCTCAAGTAGCCGCGGATCCGCGGCCATAGCCTACTTGTGCCGCGGATCCGTGGCCTATTGATGACATCATCTCCAAAATTTTGGTCTACAATGCTTCTCTCAATGGCTACAGTTCAAAAAAGCATGACAATTTCTAGAAGACTCCAGGGATTTCTGCCAGATCAGCAAACACTTTGATCTACACTAAACTAGCCTATCATTCTAGAACTTTCCCCCCAAACCCTAGCTTAAACCCTAAGCTAAGTCTAACAAACTCTTTCAACAAACTTTTGGAGGGAACTACCATTTCAAACCTAAACCTAGGGTTTGGGAAGTCTATAAATAGAAGCCTAAACCTAGGGTTAGACATATACTTGATACTGTATACTTGGATCCATTATCCAAGACTTAGATACTTCTTCATTTTTTTACCCCCCTTCATCTTCTTCTTCCACAAGTCTAGTGACAAGACTTGTGTGAAACCCTAACCCTAATTCCAACTCCAAAAGTCAAGATCCCGAGTACCCATTAAGCAAGAAGCACTACAACCTTTAGGAGCGGAGCCGATCTTCAACGGAGCAAGCGATCCGAGCCGATCCACGACTCATGAAGCCGAGCGACGCCCGATCAACAATCTAGATTCTTCTTCTTGTAGTTCTTGAAGCGAATGTAATCAAAATTGTTGAGATAAATAAAGGTGATATTCTTTTATCTTGTTTTCTTTAAATTCTGCATCATGACATCTTTACAATTCGTGAATATTTTCTGTGTGGTGATGTGTGAATAAAACTCCGCCCGTTGAGGAGTCGAGACGGTCAATAGAATGATGATGTAACATAGCTTTAATCGATTCTTGATTCCTACAAGTTTTGTAAACCCTAGCAAGTTCAAGAACCGACAACCCATTTCGTTACGATGCTTTCTTGAATGATATCGCTCGAAATTGGGGAGTTAGGATCGTTTCTCGAAATTGCTAGAGGCTAGAATGTGAATGATATCGACAACAGAACAAGGGATAAGATGAAACCCTAGTTTCACGAGAAAACCCTAACTCTTGTCGATGATCATCGATCTAGTATCAATCCTTCGAAGGACAAGAACACGATATCTTTAGATTACCTCACGTCTGTCGATCCGATCGATTCCTACGAGCCTCTTTTAGATTCTTGACTGTTGATTAGAAATATCATCGATACACCGATTCTTGACTGTTTATCTTTTTCTTGATTCTTGAATAGAATAGTGACACATGAAAATCAATACTCTTGAATCATGTTTTCGTTTATCGTTACTTAACTTTTCAATTCAAGCATATCATAAAAACGAATCGTGCAATCCCTGTGGACGATCCGCACTCATTCATGAACTACAATTGACACCGTAGTTTGATTGCGGTCAAAATATTTTTTGGTTGTGAAGTTCTTTAGAAATTTTCTGAATACCGACACAAGAAACAGTTTCAATCAAATGGTGCCGTTTTAGGGGACCTTTTGAATTGATTCATACTACACAACAGGAAAATCTATCAATCAAAATGGCGCCGTTGCCGGGGATTACGCGCTAATTCGTTTACATTTTATAGTTTGAATTGAAAGAATTATTCCATTGTTATTTTGAGATCAAAATTCGTGCAAACCCTAAACAATTTGTCGTGTTTCATTGCAAGGAGATCTGGAGCATTCTGTGCTGTGGAATTTTTTTTTGGAATATACCAGAGAGCTGAGGGAGTCAAGATAAGCTCCCTGAAGAAAACTTGTGCAGTGAACCCACCATAGGACCGCGGAAGCGCGGCCATTACCCACCATCTGCGGCGGAACCGCGGCATGCTGAGGTGATCTCTGCAGTATCTTTGCAGCAGGTAACTTCTTACTCTCTCCTCTCTCCTCTTTTTAGCTCCAATTAACACTTTGCTGCAGGATTCTTTGCAAATAATCGCAGCTTGCAAATTGCAAATTAAAATTGTGCGTGATTTTGTTTCTTGGTTGTTTTGCATTCTAAATACGGATACTAAGGGGCACGGCCAAATCCAAATTAGGTGGGGATTTCATTACCCTTCTTAGGCCCCGAAAACCACCAAACTTGCATCCGCATTGACCCACATTAACTAAAAGAAATCTAGAGATGACTCTAAGGACTGTCGCGCTCAATTAGGACAGAAGAGGGCCGTGGGTAATTCATTGCTTATCCGCGTTTTCTTGTGGTGCCTAAGGCGAGTGTGTCTAAGGCTAGTGGTTTTTAATTAGGCCCACTACTTACGTAGTGGAGTACCTTCCCACTTACCTGGCACTTATCCGGCCACAGGGGAACAAAGAGGCAGTGGAGGATTCTATCCTGCGACTTGTCTTTTGGCAGTTAGGAGCGGCCTAGAGCCGGACCTAGGTGACCATTAGATTCTAGGGTTTGTGTGCTGCATTTGTTTTGTCGCATCATTTTTTTAAAAAATCCGTCCCTTTTTCAAAAGCAAACACCGCATTCATTTACCCCTAATTATAAGCCAACGCTGCCACTTGTACTAACCCTTTTTAGTACAAGATAGGCTAGACACGGGATTCTAGTGCCCGTTTAGTCCGCGTACCTCTTATCGACTCCGAAGTCGATATTTCTCCATTTACCTTTTCTTTACCTACTACCACACCCACACCGATGGACCCGAATCCATCAAACTTCTTTAACCCTAATCTGCCGCCGTCCGTTGGTGCGCAGAATCCACCCCGCATTTCTCTCCAGGAAAGATGCTATCCACATAGAGGTCCTCTTTCGACCTGCTTATCCACACCACCAGCCAATGGGGATAACTTTGAGATTAAGCCCTAGTATATCAATCTTTTACCCAAATACCACGGACTCGAGACTGAGGACGCTTACGTTTTCATTACCAAATTTGAAAACGTATGCGCAATGATGGGTACGTCACAACTGTCAGTGGATGCGATGCGTCTACGACTTCTTCCATTTACATTGTACGATATAGCCGAGAAGTGGCTATATAACACTACCGCACATTCTATTACGAATTGGGAAGAATTCGTCGCTGCATTCCTTAAGAAATTTTACCCAATCCAAAAGACAGCTCGAATCCGTAGCGAACTGAACCAATTTGCCCAGCTCCCTGCTGAACCATTCTCTAAATACTTTGAACGTTTCAAGGATCTATTGGTTCAATGTCCTCATCACGGCATCCCGAGATGGGAGCTTTGCCGAATCATATATGAGGGCAGTAACCCAAGCACTAAACAGAGCCTTGAAAACATGTGTCAAGGTACTTTTATGACTAAGGATGATGGGGAAGCTTGGAAGTACTTAGAAGAGTTCGCTGAAAAATCACTACAGTGGGAGAGTGGAACCCAACCATTGAATAGGGGTGGCGTACACCAAATAGATGTGTCCATAGGTGTTCGAGCTGAGATGGCAGCAATGCAAAAGAAGCTCGACGCTATGGAACACAAATTTGCAGCAGCCTCCCTAAACCCAGTGTCACTCCCCAAAACTGTTTGTGGGTGCTGTTCTGATCCGTCTCACTTGACGGAAGAATGTCCGTTTCAAGGTCGTGAGCATACCAATGCCACATTTCAAAGACCTAGAAACGATCCTTTTTCTTCCACATATAATCAGGGTTGGAGGAATCACCCGAATTTTGCTTGGAACCAAAATCAATCTCAAAACACGGTTCCAAACCAAAACAATTTCCAAAGGGTCCCTCCACCACAACAGCAGCCACAACTTCAATTAAGTCAGCACCCCTTTCAAGCACATAATTTTCAAAATCAGGTCAACACACCTGCACTATCTAGTCCTTTACAGTTGACCGGAACTGATGAATCCTTTTCTTTTGCACAATACATGAATTTGATCCTAACAAATATCATGCAAGTTTCGGCTGAAATGAAATCTTCTGTCGATAAAATTGAGAAAAACTCTGCGTCCCAAAGCGAGAGTATTAAATCGATGGAAGAAGAAATTGCACGATTAAAATCCGAAATGAGTGCAAGAGAGAAAGGGAAACTTCCAGCTCAACCCTTACCCAATCCTGGCTATTCACATCATGTGAATGCAATCACGACGTTGAGATCTGGAAGAGTGCTTGACAATCATATTGGGGAAGAAGTTGATGATACTGAAAATCATATCAACACCCCGGCTGAGACCTTTCCACATACACACACTCCTAATTCTGACCCCAGTTCTTCTACCCTACCACCTTCTTCCGAGCCTATTCTCCATTTCCCAAAAGGCTCGCCACTAAAGCCCACCTCTTTTACCCCTCCACGGACGATTCCCACTTCTATTCTGGGATCGGTTCCACACACACTTCCTTCTCCTATGATGGACCCAGCGCTTATTGCTAAAGCACCTTATCCTAATCGGTTAAGGGCTAACACACCAAGTCCACAAATGGAGAAGATCACTGAGATGTTTAAACAGGTTAACATCAATATCCCTCTTCTAGATGCTATCCAACAAGTCCCTGCATATGCGAAAGTTCTTAAAGATTTTTGCACTAGAAAGAGGAAGAAACAAATGCCCAAGAAGATATTCATGGCAAAGACAGTAGACACAGCTTTCCCCCAGCAATTACCGAGGAAACGTAAGGATTCTGGATATCCTACTATTTCCATCTCTATTGGGGAGAAACACATTAACCGTGCTCTACTAGATCTTGGGGCAAGTGTTAACCTGCTTCCTTTCTCAGTTTATGAGCAGTTAGGAATCGGAGAGTTGAAACCATCTCCTTGCACTCTCCAGATGGCTGACCGATCAATCACCAGACCTAGGGATGAACTAGAGGATGTGTTAATAAAAATCGGGGAATTTATCTTCCCTGTAGACTTTATTGTAATTGATACACAGCCTGTAGCGAACTCACGGAATCAAATTCCGGTGATTTTAGGTCGCCCCTTTTTGGCCACTTCCAATGCTATCATCAATTGTCGTAATGGTTCTATGACCCTATCTTTCGGGAAGAGGACAATTGAGATGAACATTTACAAGTTAGGAAGTGTACCCTCCGAACCTACTGCTCAGGTCTGTTCTGTCGACTTAATGGATGTCGACAGCAGCGAATTAGATAATCCTCCTGATACTGATCTTGACTCTTTTCATATGTTATTGTTTGACCCAACTATGTATCATACACATACGGACTCTTCCACCGAGATGTCCGGGTCAACAATTAACACTGATTATGAACTGTTCTTAGAGTCTGAAGATCACCCCGCACTTTGTGATGACATTATTCTTCGGGGTATAGATGAAACTTTTGAGGAGATCTTCGCTGATGAACTCACATTTCTAAAAAGCACGGGTGTTGTGACGAATTATGTCCAAATCAATGAAATTGAACCTCCACCCCTTCTTCTGAAATGTAAAAAGAATGCGAGTAATCCATCACATACACTGCATCGTCTCTCCAATATGAGACGCACACACATTCTCTTCCACCACTTACCTTTTCCTCACTTCTTCTTCCACCAACCCGAGCACTGCATTGATAAAAAATTTGAATGGTTGGTGTTAACCTTCGGTCTTTGCAAATCTTGGCATCGACCAATGATTTTTGACCCCCACTTGTGATTTTAAAAGCTTAACATTGTATAACTCAAGTTTGGGGGGGGTGCATTATCTGGCTCTTGAAAAGAAAATTTTTACAAAAATAATGAGCCAAAAATAAGTTTGGGGGAAGATCTTCACTTAAATATTCTGCCCCCACTAATAAATTTCCTCCCAAGCTTACAGGTTTTCGAGATTTAGCGGAAGGCAACAGTGAGGACACTGTTGAAAACAAGTTTGGGGGAGGTTTGTGCTTATTTTCGCATCATTTGCATATCATTTGCATAAGCACAAACCATTTTTTTCAAAATCTATAAAAATTTAAAAATTTTCAAAAAGATAAAAATATTTTTTGTACATAAATAAGATAATAAAAGATTAGATAGTGAAAAATTACATCCATGAGATTAGAAAAATTTAAGAAAACCAAGAAAATTAGAAGTTTTCTTATACGAACTAGTAATAAGTAGTTATGAGCCGTTGTCCCAAGGGTTAGTAAGATGAAATACGTCACTAATCTGAGGATAAAAATAAGTCTGAAAAATAGTTTCTATTCTGAAAGCCAAACATTTTGAACGTTGATACCCTGCTATTCGCACTTACACACGTCTTAAAGCCTGGGATAGTAGAGGATACCTTGAAATGCTCTTGTCTTCAAGCCAAAAGTATGAAGGAAAGAAAAAAGAAAAAAATGAATAAAAACATAAAGTGGTGAGAAAAATGGACACCGGTTTTGTTATCACCGAGGGCAATAAAAATGTATAGCGAGGGTGCTTCTTCACCTAGTGCCCTAAGGCCAACTGGTCTGGGAGTCACTGCTATGCCTGAGGTGGTGCAAGACGAGGAAAATACACCAAGTAAGCAAGCACAGGAGTAATCGGTCGGTTAGTACCTCAAGAAGTATTAACGGTCGCATGAAAGTGTGTGAGCAATCTCATTTAAATATTCATTAATTAAAAAGTACTGAGGCTGATGGGCAAGAGTATGATAGCTTGAATTGAATTCTCCGGGTGTAAGGATGTCTTTACACACACGCAGGGTGATATGATCGATGTTTGGAAGAAAGATAGGAATGAAAAATAAGACGATGTTTTATTGAGGGAGGACGTGATTTCTAACATCTTTTCATGACCATTAAGATAGGGCTCATGACAACCGAAAAGCTAGCTTAGTTGGAAACCCTAATTTTCAAGGCTTTTCTTTTACAATTCTTTTCTTTAAATGTAATATTCATGATCTTCCTTTTATTATCGGATTTTGTGGGTGCAATCCGCTGAAAACCCTCAGGAGACAACACTCCTCCTACTAGGGACACCTAGAGGTTTAAAGGCTTGTTGCACGTGCTCAGTGCAATCGTGTTGCCTACGAAAGTGTGCTAGTTAGTTTTTCTCTTTCTTTATTTTCTCCTTCTCTTTTTAATAAAACATTCGCTCGAGACGATCGAAATTAAGTTTGGGGGTATTTGATCAGTCGAAAATATTGTATATTTTAACCGGCAATTTCCCTATCATCTGCATACATATAGAAGTGTACGGTATTCATAATTCACATATTAGCAAATCTATCACAGATTATCAGATTACATGTATTAGACCTTAAAACCGGCATTTCTAGGGAAATTGACTGCATTGCATGGCATTGCAATATCTCTATATGTCGCAACCCGTGTTTCGAAGTCTGTGCAGGAAAAAGTAAAGCTGGCTCGAACATTACACCGCTCAAAAGATACGTCAACTCATTAATTTCAGATCTGGTATCAATCCAAAGGAGCAATCACAATTCAGCATATCAGACAAAGCCCTAAATAGCAGTCCAAGACAACACCTGAAAGACCAAGGCCCAAGCCCCTCAAGTAGCCGCGGATCCGCGGCCATAGCCTACTTGTGCCGCGGATCCGCGGCCTATTGATGACATCATCTCCAAAATTTTGGTCTACAATGCTTCTCTCAGTGGCTACAGTTCAGAAAAGCATGACATTTTCTAGAAGACTCCAGGGATTCCTTCCAGATCAGCAAACACTTTGATCTACACTAAACTAGCCTATCATTCTAGAACTTTCCCCCCAAACCCTAGCTTAAACCCTAAGCTAAGTCTAACAAACTCTTTCAACAAACTTTTGGAGGGAACTACCATTTCAAACCTAAACCTAGGGTTTGGGAAGTCTATAAATAGAAGCCTAAACCTAGGGTTAGACATATACTTGATACTTTATACTTGGATCCATTATCCAAGACTTAGATACTTCTTCATTTTTTTACCCCCCTTCATCTTCTTCTTCCACAAGTCTAGTGACAAGACTTGTGTGAAACCCTAACCCTAATTCCAACTCCAAAAGTCAAGATCCCGAGTACCCATTAAGCAAGAAGCACTACAACCTTTAGGAGCGGAGCCGATCTTCAACGGAGCAAGCGATCCGAGCCGATCCACGACTCATGAAGCTGAGCGACGCCCGATCAACAATCTAGATTCTTCTTCTTGTAGTTCTTGAAGCGAATGTAATCAAAATTGTTGAGATAAATAAAGGTGATATTCTTTTATCTTGTTTTCTTTAAATTCTGCATCATGACATCTTTACAATTCGTGAATATTTTCTGTGTGGTGATGTGTGAATAAAACTCCGCCCGTTGAGGAGTCGAGACGGTCAATAGAATGATGATGTAACATAGCTTTAATCGATTCTTGATTCCTACAAGTTTTGTAAACCCTAGCAAGTTCAAGAACCGACAACCCATTTCGTTACGATGCTTTCTTGAATGATATCGCTCGAAATTGGGGAGTTAGGATCGTTTCTTGAAATTGCTAGAGGCTAGAATGTGAATGATATCGACAACAGAACAAGGGATAAGATGAAACCCTAGTTTCACGAGAAAACCCTAACTCTTGTCGATGATCATCGATCTAGTATCAATCCTTCGAAGGACAAGAACACGATATCTTTAGATTACCTCACGTCTGTCGATCCGATCGATTCCTACGAGCCTCTTTTAGATTCTTGACTGTTGATTAGAAATATCATCGATACACCGATTCTTGACTGTTTATCTTTTTCTTGATTCTTGAATAGAATAGTGACACTTGAAAATCAATACTCTTGAATCATGTTTTCGTTTATCGTTACTTAACTTTTCAATTCAAGCATATCATAAAAACGAATCGTGCAATCCCTGTGGACGATCCGCACTCATTCATGAACTACAATTGACACCGTAGTTTGATTGCGGTCAAAATATTTTTTGGTTGTGAAGTTCTTTAGAAATTTTCTGAATACCGACACAAGAAACAGTTTCAATCAAATGGTGCCGTTTTAGGGGACCTTTTGAATTGATTCATACTACACAACAGGAAAATCTATCAATCAGTGGGCCCGGTAAGGTACCCCGGGGCAAGAAGCTCGTGTTGCTGACGATGAGCCTGGCAGGGGACGGATTACCTACCGGTGACTGTTTGGCACGGCGGATATCCAGAGGATACCGACCGTGGCCGCGAGATGATGAGATATTGATATTGAGATGGGTCAGCCGGATGGCTGAGGCCAGAGATACTATGACATGGATATATGAGATTTATGATAGTTTTGAGGTTTCGTTGCTGGACACAGGTTCTTGTTGATTCTATCGGTATTGTGCTGGTATTTCAAAAGAGATTCTAAGGGAAAAACATGATTGCTTATACTTACACATTCAGATCACGAGTTGATTCACATTGCATTCATACCTGCTAGTATATTCATATTGCATACATAGATGCTATTATGTCCTGCCATACCTGTATTATAGATGCTAGGATGCTTGTGTGCATACTTGTGATAGCCTCTATAGATGTTATTTATTATTCACGAGTTGGCAACTCACCCCCGTTGTGCCACAGTCTTTTGCAGGTCCGCTCCGTCAGCACAGTAGCGGCGGGCGCACCTCTTCTTTTGCCTCTCTTGCCAGGACTTGAGGTTTTTGCTCGTAGGTGGGTTGTATTATTATTTTTGTACCATCTTGTATATTCTTTGTATCTAGTGTACTCCATCTACTGTATCTACCAGTATTGTTGTATATTGACCTAGAGATAAGACTGTGAGATTTGTGGACTTTTTATGCTGTATTTTGGGGTCGAGCTCACTTGAGTCGACATGCGGTTTTTCTTATGCTTCTTTATGTTTATTTTGCATGTTGTTGTTTTATATTGCGTGGGATTTGTGACCGCCTTGTGGCGAAGAGCTAGCTCCCGCTTGGGGATGCCTTATTTGTTGTATTGATATATATTCTTATTGTACCCATTTTGGGGGCCAATATTTACAAAGGAGACTCTGCCGAAATTTTCGGAAAAATTGATATTGTTTTTAAAAAGGGTTGATATGACTTATTTGATAAACTCGCTTTCAATTGATTGGTTTTCCTTCACTCTTTTGCTTATTTGGTTTTGGTTTCTGGGCTTTGGCTTACTTATTTTACGGACGTCTTGAGACGTTTCGTAAACTTAAGTGCCAGTCACGTTCCGTACCCTGCGGGTCGTGACAAAGTTGGTATCAGAGCGATATGTTTTACCTTTTTGAGTGTAGGATGACCCTTGGTAGATGGAGTAAGTGACTTAAGTAGGGTAACGCAGCGTGTGTATGTCCGCGGCATACTTGCGATACGGTACTCCGCCTAAGTGACTTTAGGATATACTTGCTTGAAATTCCTTCTTCAATTCCGTGTATCCTATGATTCTATTGCACTGTTCTTATTATCTTTTTTCCTGTACCGGCCACTATGCCGCCGAAGGCTATGAGAGCACAGAGGGCTACCGCCCGAGACGAGATTCAAGCTGGCTCGTCCGAGACTAGGACTGAGCAGGGTTGTATGCCTACGCCGCAGGGACAGACCGATCCACCTTCCCCAGGCCGTATGGATAGGCTTGAGACTAGTATGGAGGAGTTGCGACAGATGATGGGGAGCATTCAGGAGCTACGTCAGATGGTAGGATCCCTAGTTGCAGCCAGTCGTACACCGAGGCCGGATGACGCACCTACTACATCCCAGGCTACTATGATACCTGCTCCTACTACTACCGCCGTGACCATCCCAGTTTCACTACAGGATTTCATGAGGCTGAGACCTCCAGTATTCACCGGCACTGAGGCAGCGGAGGACCCACAGACGTTCCTTGATAGTTTAGACAGGATCTGCCGTTCGCTGAGATGTTCAGATGATCGATGGGTGGAGCTTGCGAGTTTCCGTCTAGAGGGTCTCGCGCAGATATGGTAGGAGTCAGTCTTGAGAGGTCGAGCTGCAGGTCTACCGCCTATGATTTGGGCCGAGTTTACAGCGGTCTTTCTAGCTTGTTTCCTCCCAGAGAGCGTTCGTGATGCCAGAGCTCGTAGCTTTGGGGCCTTGGTCAAGACACCTGGGATGACGGTGTCTGAGTATGACGTTCAGTTTACACAGTTGTCCCGATATGCCCCGTACCTGGTAGATACCGAAGAGAAGAGGGTGAAGAGGTTCATACAGGGACTTGATGCCCAGTTATATCTTGCCATTGGCGCCCAGCACTACGACACTTATTCAGCTGCTATGGATACGACATTACGGATCGAGGCACGCATATCACAGACTTCGGCCATTTTTGGGACGAAGAGGATTCGCACCGAGGTGCCGTCTCAAAGGCAGCGTGCTAGATTCTTTCCGAGGGATGGGCCCGGCAGAGGATTTGGACGGGGTCAGTTATATGGTTCATATCCCCAGAGACAGCAGCCGTCGCCAGGGTGTTTTGGGTGCGGGAGTCCGCACCATCTTGTCAGAGACTGTCCGGAGAGACGACAGGGAGCGGCGACAGTTCCGCATGTGACCCTACCACCATCACCACCCCCTCCCCAGAAAACCCTACTTCCTACCACAGGCGATGCTCCACGCCAGTTAGGTGCACCCATAGGCCGTGGACAAGGTGGTCCTATTCAGAGAGGACGAGGAGGCAGAGGCCGAGGTCGAGGTCAGCCCGCTATCAGTGGAGGACATGCCCGAGTATTTGCTTTGACACCACAGGATGCGCAGGCATCCAACGCCGTTGTGACAGGTACCTTGCTAGTTTGTTCTTTCGACGCACGAGTATTGCTCGACCCAGGTTCCACACATTCGTACGTCTCTGCACACTTTGCACCGATGTTGGGCCGTGAGTCGTCGTCGTTAGATCAGCCGCTTGTTGTTATTACCCCGGTAGGCGAGTCGTTTGTCTCTCGTTTTGTGTTTCGATTGTGTTCCGTTCGTATCGGGGAGAGGGATTCATCGGTTGATTTGATTCTCCTCGATATGTTGGACTTTGATGTGCTTCTGGGCATGGATTGGCTAGCCACTTGTTATGCTTCGGTGGACTGCCGTGAGAAGGCAGTCAGATTTAGCTTTCCGGGAGAGCCAGTCCTTGTTATTCAGGGAGACCGCAGCGTCACCCTTCCCAGCTTGATTTCGTCTGTTCGCGCTGGTCAGCTCTTGCGGAAGGGATGTCAGGGATTCTTAGCGTATATTTGTGATACTCGAGCTACAGAGGTTCCGTTGGACCAGGTTCCGGTTGTTTGTGAGTTCCCTGATGTTTTCCCTGACGAGCTGCCTGGGCTACCGCCTGAGCGCGACGTTGAGTTCTGCATCGATTTGATTCCCGGCTCGGGGCCTATTTCTATACCGCCTTATCGGATGGCCCCGGCAGAGCTTCGAGAGCTGAAGGATCAGTTGCAGGATCTGTTAGATAAGGGGCTTATTCGACCTAGTGTTTCTCCGTGGGGTGCTCCGGTCCTGTTTGTCAAGAAGAAGGATGGAAGTTTGCGCTTATGTATCGACTACCGCCAGCTGAACAAGGTTACCGAGTGGAAAAGATATCCGTTGCCACGCATTGATGATTTGTTCGACCAGCTTCAGGGTGCGGGGTATTTTTCGAGGATCGACTTGCGATTAGGATACCATCAGCTGCGAGTTCGACAGGAGAATATACCGAGGACAGCTTTCCGCACACGCTACGGCCACTATGAGTTTTTGGTGATGTCGTTCGGACTCACCAATGCCCCAGCAGCATTCATGGATTTGATGAACCGTACATTCAGGCCGTATCTTGACTTGTTCATCATCGTGTTTATCGACGATATCTTGGTGTACTCCCGGAGCAGAGAGGAGTACGAGCAGCACTTGCGGATTATGTTACAGACTCTGAGGGAGCACCAGCTGTTCGCAAAGTTCTCCAAGTGTGCATTCTGGCTGGACAGCGTCGAATTCTTGGGTCACGTGATTACGAGAGACGGCATATGTGTAGACCCGAAGAAGATTGAGGTTGTTCAGCAGTGGCCCCGACTTACATCGGTTACTGAGATCCGTAGTTTACTAGGCCTGGCGGGCTACTACAGGCGTTTTGTTCAGGAATTCTCCCGTATAGCTGCACCTTTGACCGGTTTGACCCGAAAGGGAGTTCCTTTCGTTTGGACAGAGGAGTGCGAGCACAGTTTTCAGCAGCTACGGACTTGTTTGACTACGGCGCCGGTATTATCTTTGCCTTCGGGATCAGGCGGATTTGTGGTCTACTGTGATGCTTCGCGAGTCGGGTTAGGATGCGTATTGATGCAGCATGGCCGGGTGATCGCATATGCTTCTCGGCAGTTGAAGAAGCATGAACAAAACTACCCCACTCACGATTTGGAGATGGCTGCAGTGGTCTTTGCACTGAAGATTTGGCGACATTACCTATATGGCGAGTCGTGCCAAATATTCACAGACCACAAGAGCTTAAAATACATATTTCAGCAGCGAGACCTGAACCTCAGACAGCGTCGTTGGATGGAGTTGGTGAAAGACTACGACTGCGAGATCTTATATCACCCAGGCAAGGCGAATGTAGTGGCAGATGCTTTGAGCAGGAGGCCCGGGGGTAGTCTATCCTATTTGCGCGCAGTGAAGAGGCAGTCGTCAGCAGATTGGCAGATTTTATGCGACAGCCGAGTTGAGTTCGAGTTCACTCAGACAGGGGGACAACTCACGCATGTTCGTGCACGCCCACGGTTGCTTGACCGTATATATGAGGCACAGCGCATAGACGACCGTTGCTCATAGATCATGGCACAGATGGGACAGGGCAGATTTTCCGAGTTCGTGATTGATGATCAGAGGATTTTACGATATGGATCTAGACTGTGCGTACCAGATGCTGATGGATTGCGGCGCGACATTCTTGAGGAGGCACACCGATCAGTGTATAATGTCCACCCCGGTTCCACCAAGATGTACCATGATATGAGAGAGACCTACTGGTGGGACGGGATGAAGAGGGACATTGCGGAGTTTGTATTGAGATGCCTGACTTGTCAGCAAGTCAAGGCCGAGCACCAGAGGCCCGCAGGAGAGCTACAGCCGTTACCCATTCCAGAGTGGAAATGGGAGCAGATTTCGATGGATTTCGTTGTGGGTCTACCCAGGACCAGTCGAGGGTACGACTCCATCTGGGTGATCGTAGATCGATTGACGAAAGCGGCTCACTTCCTGCCAGTGAAGACTACTTTCAGCTTCGCTCAGTATGGCCAGCTTTACATCGACGAGATCGTGCGGTTGCATGGCATACCGACTTGTATCGTGTCAGATCGAGGAACCCAGTTCACCAGCCGACTTTGGCAGAGACTTTAGGAGGCTTTGGGCACTCGTTTGAGCTTCAACATAACGTTTCATCCGCAGACCAACGGACAGTCAGAGCGGACCATTCAAACTCTCGAGGACATGCTCAGAGCATGCGTTTTAGACTTCGGCGGTAGCTGGGATCGTCATTTACCGTTAGTGGAGTTCTCCTACAACAACAGCTTCCAGGATACTATTCAGATGGCACCATTCGAGGCATTGTATGGGAGGAGATGCAGATCGCCCGTTTGTTGGACAGAGCTCAGCGAGAGCAGTATATTGGGGCCGCAGCTTGTTGAGGAGACGACAACGAAGATACAGTTGATTCGAGACCGGATGAGAGCAGCTCAGAGCAGGCAGAAATCGTATGCAGACAGGCGCCGTCGCAGGCTAGAGTTCGCAGTTGGCGATCATGTTTTTCTGAGGGTCTCTCCGGTGAAGGGCGTGATGCGATTTGGGTGAAAAGGAAAGCTTAGTCCCAAATTTTTGGGTCCCTTCAAGATTCTCGAGTGTGTCGGCGCAGTTGCATATCGTTTGGCTCTTCCACCCAGCTTTCCCGATGTTCACCCCGTCTTCCATGTTTCGATGCTCCGCAAGTACCTTCACGACCCTTCGCATGCGATTCAGCACCCGACAGTCCAGCTAGAGCGCGACCTTTCTTTTGCAGAGCAGCCGGTGGCCATCCTGGATCGGCAGGTGAAGAAGTTGAGATCGAAAGTTATACCGACCGTCAAGGTCCTTTGGCATGGCCCGAGCAGCGAGGAGATCACCTGGGAGACCGAGGGCGAGATGAGGAAGAAATATCCCCATCTCTTTGAAGATACGCGTAGCTATATTTTTAAATTCGGGGACCGAATTTCTTTAAGGGGGGAAGATTGTAGCGCCTTGAAAAGTCGTTTTGGTGTTTTCCCGAAAATCGGTGAAAATTCGGTATTTTTCTGTAAACCGTCTTTTTTGTTATTCTGCAGTTTAGGACTAATTATACCTAAATTGGATAGGTAATTGCTAGTTTTTAGTATCTAATGAGTTACTTATTAATTTGTGGTCATTTAAAATTTTTTCCCTATTTTTCAATTTTTTAATATTATTTTAAGCCCGTAAGAAAATACATTAAATTAGCGATAAATACAAATTTATTTGGGCTAATTTTAATCTTTAAAATCATGTTAATTAAAATCTAGTTGTAATATAAATTTTTAGTATTTTATTTTAAGTTTTAACTAATTTTTATTATGGAAAACGAAATTTATTGAATTTAAGCTAAAACTTGCAATTTTGGACTTGTAGGGGGTCTTTTTGCATAGAATTATTTTTGTAAAACCCCTCTCACTCTTCCCTCACCCCTAGGCCGGCCCACCTTCAGCAGCACAAGGAAATTTCCTTGCCTCCTTTGACTTTTATTTAGGTGTTGAAATGAGGTGTTTTGAAAAGGGTTTTGATTTTTTAATGTGGGTATGGGTCTTTAGTTGATTGGTATGGGTTGACCATGATTTTTCCATCATCACCCACACCAATCTCCCTCCCTCCTCTGGCCGAATGCAGCAGCCCTCCCTCTTCATTTTTTTTCTTTTCATTTCCTTCAAAATTCCATCATATTGCTCCAAAAATTCCAATTTAAACCTCACAAATTAACCCCCATCCTACATCCCATTCTCCTTAGCCTTTCTTGCTTGGGTCATGGTGCTATGAAGCCATCTTTAGAGGCATCTTGTTCTTGCTAGATCTCTAGTGTGAGGTATAATTTCTAATCTAAGGTTAATTTGTAGTTAAAGTGTGCTAATTAGAACTTGCAAGTTGTGTTAGTGTTAAAATTATAGCTAAATTCTAATCTAGTTTTTTTAGTTCATGGTTTGAAATTAAACTAGGGTTTTAGAAATCTTCAGTAGGTTAATTAAATCTATTTTGTTATCTAGTTGTTTTGCTAACCTAATCTAAGAGGTTAACTTGCTAATTGGGCTATAAACTAGTGTAAATTTAGGGGTTTTCATGTATAGTTTGGATTAAGATTGCTAGTTATGAAATTCTAGAAAGGGTTTGTTTATGGAAAATGTGTTTTGAAGCATGGTAAATGGGTTAAATTGAGTGTTGTGGCTAGCTAGTTGTGTGGATTGTAGGATTGTGCGATGATGTGAGCACTTTATCGCAAATACGCGATGTTTGCACGAATTTGGAATTTTTAGTGCTTACTAGGTTTTTATAAAAATATTGTGATGAATTATTTGCGATATCTTGATGATATTTTTGGCATATCCTATGGCATTTAGGATGTGTGAGTGCGGTTTTTTTTTGAGTGAGCGGGTTTTAGCTTTACCGGGCGACCAAATCGACGATTTTAGTTAGTTTTTGCGATTTTCGCGTGTGTTCCGCGCACCTTGTGCACGTTGTACCTAGCTTGTGAACGTTAGTATTTTCGTTTGGGATTTGCGTCGTTCTTGATATGTAACCCTATATTTGGTATTGATGTAAATTCCAGGTTCGGTCGCGGAGACGTCAGACGCGGCACGAAAGGGGAAAGCGGTGATTGGACGTGGCTGGCTAGGGATTCCGGTGAGTAGATTTAACATCTACGGGGGACTATCATTGGATGGCGCAGGTCGCCCGATAGTTTAAGTAATTAAAGATTTCTAGTAGTATTAGTAATTTCATCCATGCTTTATTTGACATACATATGCAAACCCATTCTATAGGACACCTGCACCATTGCTAGGGTTTTTATATGCAGCACGAGCACTATTCATGCTTACACACACTCCCTGGTAATTGCCATGCCACCACACTAGATAACCTACAATTTGAAACCTTTTACTATAATTGATGCTTAAACCTGTGCTATTGCCTTTAATTCCTTAAAATGAAATCGTAGGATTGCTATTCATGTGCATGTACCTCATCATATTATTTGTTCATGCCTAGTCTAGTAATCATACATCGCAACTTGATTATTGACACCATATGCATTCATTATCATTGACATATGCACTTATGAGGATTTCTTGAGATTTTATGATATTTCTGGATTTCGGGGGAAAGCCGTAAAAAAATTCCTAAACTTATTACTTTTTTTAAAATATGTAAATTGCGGTTTTCTAGTGATGTAAGTGTCGTCTACCATGAGTTTGCTGTGGTTTTCGAGACCCGTTTCGAGGAATTGGATGAACCGTCTCGGGTACATGGTGGGCCCGGTAAGGTATCCCGGGGCAAGAAGCTCGTGTTGCTGACGATGAGCCTGGCAGGGGACGGATTACCTACCGGTGACTGTTTGGCACGGCGGATATCCAGAGGATACCGACCGTGGCCGCGAGATGATGAGATATTGATATTGAGATGGGTCAGCCGGATGGCTGAGGCCAGAGATACTATGACATGGATATATGAGATTTGTGATAGTTTTGAGGTGTCGTTGCTGGACACAGGTTCTTGTTGATTCTATCGGTATTGTGCTGGTATTTCAAAAGAGATTCCTAAGGGAAAAACATGATTGCTTATACTTACACATTCAGATCACGAGTTGATTCACATTGCATTCATACCTGCTAGTATATTCATATTGCATACATAGCTGCTATTATGTCCTGCCATACCTGTATTATAGATACTAGGATGCTTGTGTTCATACTTGCGATAGCCTCTATAGATGTTATTTATTACTCACGAGTTGGCAACTCACCCCTGTTGTGCCACAGTCTTTTGCAGGTCCGCTCCGTCAGCACAGTAGCGACGGGCGCACCGCTTCTTTTGCCTCTCTTGCCAGGACTCGAGGTTTTTGCTCGTAGGTGGGTTGTATTATTATTTTTGTACCATCTTGTATATTCTTTGTATCTAGAGTACTCCATCTACTGTATCTACCAGTATTGTTGTATATTGACCTAGAGATGAGACTGTGAGATTTGTGGACTTTTTATGCTGTATTTTGGGGTCGAGCTCACTTGAGTCGACATGCGGTTTTTCTTATGCTTCTTTATGTTTATTTTGAATGTTGTTGTTTTATATTGCATGGGATTTGTGACCGCCTTGTGGCGAAGAGCTAGCTCCCGCTTGGGGATGCCTTATTTGTTGTATTGATATATATATTCTTGTTGTACCCATTTTGGGGGCCAGTATTTACAAAGGAGACTCTGCCGAAATTTTCGGAAAAATTGATATTGTTTTTAAAAAGGGTTGATATGACTTATTTGATAAACTCGCTTTCAATTGATTGGTTTTCCTTCACTCTTTTGCTTATTTGGTTTTGGTTTCTGGGCTTTGGCTTACTTATTTTACGGACGTCTTGAGACGTTTCGTAAACTTAAGTGCCAGTCACGTTCCGTACCCTGCGGGTCATGACAGCTGCTGAACATACGTACGGTACGTCACTCTACTCAAGCTACCTACTCCATCAACCAAGGGTCAACCTACGCGATGAAAGTTCGGGTCTAATACCCCCTCGACTAAGTCTAAGTTCCGTAAGGTCAAGCCTAAGTTCCGTATATATATATATATAAACGCTCTAGGCTCCACATAGTCAAACTTAGACTCGAACCAAGGTTAACCTAGCGCTCTGATACCAACTTTGTCACGACCCGAAATAGCCCGTGACTGGCACTTGAATCATATGAAGTCTATAGGACCCCATCTAATTCAAGTAAGCCAAAAGCCCAGAAATCTAAAACCATTTTAAGGAGTAAATAAGAAACTAGTTTTTAAGAAGTAAGGAAAATTTGTTTTAAAAACAAGGTTTTTAAATAAGTAAGCCGAATATGCATTTTTAAAATCTATAGTCTTTTCTGAAAATTTCGGCAGAGTTTCCTTTGTAAATACTGGCCCCGAACGGGGTACAACAAGAATAATATATATGCAATGATAAAAGGCATCCCCAAGCGGGAGCTAGCTCTTCGTCAATCGACGGCCACAGCCACACAAGAAACATAATATACAACGCCATAGGGCGATGATCAAAACTCAAAAGAACTCAAAATCAACATGAAAAACATAATACTACAACACGCGATTCTAAGGTCGAAATAATACATAACTGGTTTTCTAAGTCTGAACAATATACAAGTTTTGGTTGATGAAATTACTAGATACAACAGAATAAAATAAATACAAGGGTGGTCACGATGCGAGTGAACCCACCTACCAATGCAATCACCCAGAAAGGGAGCAGTGTGCCAGAAAAGCCGCTATGAAACCTGTACGGCAAAACCTGCAAGAACTGTAGCACAACGGGGGTGAGTTGCCAACTCGTGAATAGAAAACATCACAGAGTAGAAATCGTATGCATGACATAATCCTAGGTCAATACGATCAATAATAATATATCCTCAATATGAATAAGTCTGAAGCATGATAAGGTGGCAATGTAACATCTAAACATGAGTGTATTTCCAAGTGCTCGTGCCAGTGCCTCAGGTAATAACATGTCAAAAATATGAGGTATGATCAATGTAATCAATATGAATCAATGTCAACTATAACATGAAGTCTAGTAGTATGTGGATATCATCCAACTATGTAATCAATGACTGTATGTATGTGGATCTCGTCCACGTGTCACCCAATGACAATAAGCATCATGCATGTAAATATCATAAAGCATATGCATGGAAGTATGAGGATGTAAATCAACATGTGTCGCTCGCGACATATCAAAATCATGGAACCGTGTCTAGCATCGACACTCGAAAATATCATGAAAACCATGCCTATCATCGGCACGTAAATCCTCATATATCTCAGGCGCCGCACACCCTGGTCGGCCCTCATATCCATCTCATGACTCCGGTCGGTATCCTCCGGATATCCTCCGAGCTTAAATACAATCACCGGTAGGTAGTAGTCCTTTTGCCAGGCTCACCGTCTACTACATAGCGATCCGTTCTCGCCCCGGGGTACCATACCGGGTCCACTATGTACCCGCAATCGGTCTCATCCGCCTCCTCGAATCGGGTTTTACATGTCGCTCTCAGCACCGGAAAAACACATGGTGGACGCACTGAAATATCATATCAAGGGTAACCGGGTTTTTAAAACAATTACATACTCTCTTTTGAAATATCCACGGTTCCCAAATCCAGAAATATCATGGAAACAACATATCTCAATGCGTATAATCAAAAGCATGATGTATGCGACATATAAAGGAAATGTAAGCATATCAGTATATCATGCAACATGGAATAGTAATATGCACGTATTTGGGGAAACCGCTCTTTTGAAATGAATCAGTTTTAAGAGTATCTTGCGGTTCCCAAATCTCTAATCAAGCCAGAATCATCTATGTATGTGCAAATATGTATGTACAATGGGTATGTGCATAAGTATGACATGCAAGAGATCATATCCTGAATGCAACAGTATTACAGTGTAGTGACATGGCAATTATCGATGATGAAGTGTGTGAGCCGGCATGCAGGTGTACGTGGAACATATGCATCATCGATAATGGTGCTGGTGTCCTAACAGCATGGTTTTAAGACAACATTAAATATATTTAACATGCAATGCGATGCGAACAGCAAGAATATGCGGCAAATGAATAATAAATGCAACAGTGAAGAATCTACAACAATATGTATATGTCATACAGTTATGCCATTTGAAAATACGACGAATCGGGGTTTTTAGAAAAATAAGGGTTATGGTGTTGTTAAGAAAAGATGCATCTTTCGGAAATATCCGTATAATCCCTTTGCCTATCTTTAAAATACTCACGATTCATTAGTTTTGAAATAGGTATGACTCGGTTCTAATCTAACATCTACAAGGTAACTACAGATCTAACTAACAAGCTAATGGAAAGGGGTATGGAAACCATCTAAATCTGAGTCGATACATATATACATATATAATAGTCGGTGATCCCGCCTCAATGGTACCGCGTACGATACAATATCATATGACATGCTCGAGTCCTGAGTGCGGATCTATCATCAATATAAAGCTCTTTCGGTAAATCATCGTACGACATCCCAAAAGCTGGGTACGGGACAATATTACATTCATCTCATCAATTATCTGGTATACTTATCATCATATCTCATGATCTGGGGTACTGATCTAAGTCTAGTACAAATCGATACCGTCTACATAAATATAAATGCGTGTGTGGAACACACGTCTAAAGGCCCGCTAAAATCACATGTCGTATCCCAAATACGAATCACAATATATCACCGATCTCATGGCACTATGCCCAATCTCGTCGACTCATCTCCAAATATCATCCATAATCCTCGTCATCAAGGTATATGTATAACAAAATGCATGTGTGTGCGTGTGGGTGTAAACCTATTCTAGGGTTCACAACTAGGAACTATACTAGTTTACTTCTATACCCTAATCTAATCATAGTACACCTAATCTCATCTCTATATCCACGACACATAATAAGCTATAATAAATAGTGTATATATATACTATACTAAGTATCGGACTGCGGGGGTGCTATACTCCATCCACCCGACTTCCCCCATAGATATAATCTATTCACCTTGCTTTCGCTTTCCGTTGCCGACTCCGCCACGCGCTTGCTTGTCGTCTCGAAGTCTTCGTGGGGTACCTACACATCATAACGTATCGCATCGCGTTAAAACCAAATCAAAACTAAAACGACACATGAAAACTAAAACGACACGCTTAAAAGCCTATAGGTTAGAACCTATGGTTTGCTCTCGTAAAACAACCCGATATCACTCGATATAGACGTACGAACGTCACAAGATCGAGATAAGGCACAAATACCAAAAATCCAGAATTTAAATACGCAAAACCACAACTCGAGTCAAAATAGCAACACATGTAAAGATTTTGAATAAGGTGAAAACAATGTTCCAAAACAATACTGGAGTGATGTATAAAGTGTAAATGAGCTATGGAAACAACTAGGACACCTGACTCCACAAGGTGGCCGGTCTCCTACCCTAGAATTCCGGCGATGCTGGCCCTGTTAGGGAATTGGGGTGCCAAGTCTGTAGGGTAGTCTCCTGGTAGTCAACATAGGGTATTGGTCCTGCTAGTTTTTCCAGTAAGCATCTAGGGTCACTCCAGATTCCCTGTAGGCTACCAATCTAACACAAAACCATGGTTTGGTATATAAAGTTTAAGTCGTGGCAATGCCGTAATACTACACCGTAGGAAATTGGTCCCAGATTTGGATTAGGGTGATAACCAAGTGAGCAAACAACACTAGGGTGATATATAGGGTATATGTGACCTACAGAAAAAACCTGGACCCACACCCTCATCTAATGGCCGAGCCCTCTCTCATGGAAATCCGGTCTCCCCGGCCTGGTGGTCCCCATTGTGGTTCGTCTTGCTACAGTGGGTTCCTATAGTCTAAAATAGGTCTCTGGACTTATTTATTTTTCCAGTAAAAGTCCCAGCTCATTCCAGATTTTCCTGCACACTCAAAGTCCATAAACCGACATGAAAGTTCTGAAATTCCGTATTTTTGGGTTTCAGTTTTGGTTGGTCTGGGTTTTCTACCATCCTGGGGGTTTATAGGTCACTAATAAGGCTTATTAGCACTAATCCAACTTAAAATAACCTCAACCTTTTCTAGGCTTTTCCAAAGTCCACAAAACTTCTCCAAAACGATGTTAAACTTGTAATGAGGCTAAAGCACACGAAGCACTACACTAATTGTGAAAGGGTTTATCTCATTTAGCTCCCATGAATCCTCTACAGTGGTAAAATCAAATTTTTCTTGGTCCATAAGGTAGCTTGTGAGCGTGTGCACCTTTTTTGTGAAATGGCTGTGAGGTTTTGGGTTGATTTTCATGGGATTTGGTGGCTTGAAGAAGAAGAAGGAGAAGGGGCGGAGGCAGCAGCCGCAGTAGCTGAAGAAAAAGAAGGAGATGAATGAGTGTTGGAATCATGAAGGAATGGCCAAGTCCAAGTCAAGGGTAAACCCTCCCTTTCTCTCTCTCTCACCCATACCTTATATAATATTCTTTATCCTTTTCTTTTCTCTAATCCATTTTCCTTCTCTCTTCAATAGTAAACCCAAAACAACCATGGTAGAAAATGCACAAGTGTAAAAAAAAATGATATGTGCATGTTTTGCACAAATATGCTAAAAATCCGATTAGCGATTTTTAGTCGCGATTAGCACTAAATTAGCATATAACTAATCATAAAAACTTAAAAATTGCATAATTCACATAAAACACCCTCTTTTAAATAATTTCCATAATTTTCAAAAAAAATTCCCAATTTATCGGTATTTAATTATACTGAAATATTAAAATATTCATTAAAAATAATATTAAATTATAAAAATTCCCGAAAATAATATTTTATTTTTTTGAAATGTTACAAATATGATCGTGAAAATCTCCCCCAAACTTATATTTGGCACACCACTTTGAGTTAAAAAAAATTATTTTCAAGAGACAAATTATACCTCTCCCAAACTTAAGTTGAACAATGCTAAGCTTTTAAAGAGGGAAGTCAAAGTTACCGGTCAATGCCAAGCTTTGCAAAGACCAAAAGTCAACACCAACCATTCGAAGAATTTATCAGTGAAATGCACCGGTTGGTGGGAAGAACATGTTGTATGAAGTCAGGAAGAAATGGAGTAAAGATAAGTGGTGTAAAAGAAAAAATTTACGTCTCGATTTGTAGAGACGAAACAATAATGGTAAACGGAAACGAGAATGTGGATGATTAGGAATGGGAAGAATGGTCACATTCTCGTATGGGATATGAAGAAATGGTGGTGGTTCGACTTCTTCGGATGGAGGTTGATTAATCACAAAATCCGTGTCTTTTAGGAATGCGAGTTCGTCGGCGAAAATATCTTCGAAACTTTCATCGATGGTTCGATTGAACGTTTCAATGTCAATAAATGTCGCGCCAGAATTCAACACACTTGATTTTTCAAAAATTACGGAGGTAGGAGACCCGTAAGGCTCATCTACCTTATTCTCAAAAGAGTCTAAATCAAGTTGTTTTTCTAGAATTATCGAACTTAAAATATCGGATTGTGGTTCATTAACACTCGCTATCATTAAAGGAAGATTAGAAGAAGAACCAGAGAAAGCAGGAGAAAGAAGTTGAATACGAACTTGAGAGTGGAGATGGAGTGCATAAATTAGCACAATTTGTAATGACCGATGTGTAAAAAGCGATTGTGCTAATCTATCAATATGGCGAGAAATGAGGTCAAATCCCTCAAGATTCGTGAGAAAACATGGGTACGTCGAACTTGGTAAACCAGACATTGAAAATGGAAGTGTAACAGTTTCTTGCAAGGTCGTAGCGAGGATGGAAGGAAGTGATTGAGGAAGGGTATCGATTAAAGATTCAGGAAGGTGTGTACTGTCAATGAAAGGGATAGAATGAATTGGAAAATCCGACTCCTTAAGTAAAACTGCTTCATCCTTAATAATTTCCTTAATACTCTCCTCAAAATTTAGCTTATCCATGCAATTCTCATCAAAATCAAGACGTATATGAAGTTCGGGAAAAATAGTTAATGACTCGAGATGATGAATTGGAGAGAGAAACTCATCTAAATCTGTGGGTTCATCATCCGAAATATTCCCAGCGTCGATATCCTCAATCAAGTGAAAATTAATTTTCTCAGACACCTCAACAAAAACATGGGTATCAATTAATTCATGTTCTAGAGTGGAGGTGTAGAGGTCAAAAGGATTGGGTGTGGGTTCATTCGAAAGGGACCCTTCACAATCAGGTAAATCAAACACTACAAAGTCGCACAACTCATTAAACGTTTTATCTTCAATTGGTGAATCATTTGGAACACTTGATAGACATTCAAAACCGGAATTGTGAGATTCAATTGGGGATGTGTAGGTTTGATTTGGAAGGGTGCACAGCTTACTCTATCCACTCAAATTATCAATCTGTCCAACCGCCTCATCATACATTGGGAAATGTGGAGCTAGTTGGAAACTAGTTACCTGGTCACTAGGTTGTATGAGGGTGGCCATGGACGCATTCAAATCTATCATCTGTTGGTATGACGCTACCCTAAAAAGTCTTCCAACTCCTGTTCCAAAATATACATGGGTTGTGAAGGAGTTTCAGTAAAACATTCAAAGTTGTTTGGATACATGAAACTCCCAAATGGCTGTATAGAAGCAATGTCTAGGGAAGGTGCGAAAGTCGGGTAGGACTGGTAGGAATTGAATAGTTAGACAAGAGTAGGATCAACATTTGGATAAGAAGATGAGTGGAATTGTTGATCCAAAGAATTCGCAGTGTTGAAAGGAGTGAAAGATCAGTTACGAGATTGTTCAATATATTCAGCAATAGACATAGGTTTCGGAGTTACAACAGGACTCGAAAAAAGAGTATCAATGTAAGAAGATGGTGGAGGTTGAAATGGTTGATACAATGTGGATTGCGGAGTCCAATTGGTTGTCCTAAACGTGTCTATCCGATCTTTCAAAGAAATTTTGGGCATGGAGGGGTCATTCGAAATTCGACCAAATCAAGAACCGTAGGAAGTAATGTCTAGTTGTGGGTACCAAAGTTCGGCAAGAGTTTTGCGAGGTGGGGTACCCATGATGTAATGAGAGAAAGGAGAAGAAAAAGAATGTGATTTTTTTATTTTATTTTATTTTATTTTTATTTTATTGTAAAAAAAATTTTTTTTTTTTTGGAGTTTAGAAATTTTTGAAAGAGTTTTGCAAGAATGTATATGGACTTACTTCAAACAATCCAAGTTAAAACATGCACAATCAAATCTAGAGCTATGGTTTTCTAAGTCCACTAGACTGCTCCTAACTGTTCCAAAGTGACAAGTTGTGAGATATCCCTTAAATCTTCTCTTCACTGCTAATTGTGGCAAGGTAAGCACAAATGAAGAAAGGAGGGTTCCGTTCACGAATCACCGTGAGACGGGACTTTTAAAGTTACCTTTTTCACTTGTCTAGCTTAGGCACCACAAAGTCAAGTTTAGATAAACGATTGAATGCCCACAACTTTCCTCTGTCCTAAGAGCACGACAGTCCTTAGTTGGCTGAGTCTAGGTATTTTTTAATTTAGCTCAAGGGTGATGCATATGGTTTTTAGTGATTTTGGGGTCTTAGGAAGGGTAATGAAATCCCCACCCAATCTTGATTGGTGTTATAGCCCCTTAGATTCCATATTAATTATGCAAAGCAGTTATCACACCAAAATTCTAAAACACTTGCAAATTTTTTTTTATTTGGCAGCGCAAAGAATCCTGGACAAAAACAATTTATTGGATGGGGGAAAGAGAATCTGTGCAAAGAAACCTGCAGGAATTTTTTTTCAGTGGAGCACAGAGGAGAGGAGAGGAGAAAAGAAATACTTACAGAGAAAATTGAGTGCTGACGTCACCAGTTGACAGCGGTTCCGCGGTCAAACAGATGCTTAGACCGCGGTTCCGTGGTCAAACAGATGGTTGACTGCTTCAATTTTGTTCCCTGTGCTGAGTTTGTTCTCCATTTTCTGTTTAGATCCCCTGTTTCTGGATTTGTTCACTGAATTTGCTCCAAGCCTGCACACTTGCACAAAAATCTTTCAAAAATAACAAGATGATTTTTATTTTTTTTAAAATTTTTAAATTTTTATAAATTTATAAAAAAAATTTATTAACCCGAAATTACACAAAGAAAGAGATTACCGTCTCCCCGGCAACGGCGCCTTTTGATTGGTAGAGTTTTTCTGTGTTTAAATTACCGCAATCAAGACGGTGTCTCTTGGTAGCTAGCTGGTTGAGTACGGGTCGATCCACAGGGAGATGCAATCTTTTTCTTTATGTTATAACGAGTTAAGTCCAAAAAATTGGTTGTTGTTTTAAGATCTATGAATGAGAATAAGTTGATGAAAGGCTTGCTAGGGTTAGAATTAGGTTAGTTCGAAATAGGGATCTTCTCATTTCTTTCAATGCCCTAGTTAAGAATATAGGTTAAGGGTAATCGGAAACAACGGGGATTAGTACGACTGGGAAGAAACTTAGTTTCTTCCTTTTGGTCCTTAGCCGTCCGTTCTTGGCTCTTAGCCCTAACCTCCGGTTAATTCAACCACAAGAAGTTTAACTAGGGAATCACCGCTATCATGTAGGATAGGGTACCATAGTGAGCGGATTATGGTTGACTTAAAGAGAGTCCTTAATTAAAATTATTTGGGCAAAGAAAGGAGTGAGAGAGATTTCCTGCTCTCAAACCTTCCCTCTCCTATCCCTAACAAGTGAGGAATTACTCACTCATTAGGAAGATAACAATAAAATTTATTTTTTTATTTTAATAGATGAACTAAATTGCAGATAATAAAAGAACAGATAAAAAATTACAGGAATTAAAATTCAGATAAAAAGAATGCGAAATAAAAAAATAAAACTTACTTTATTGATGAGCTCTCAACAATGCATTACAATTGGAATTAAAATTTAGATCTAAGAATTAAAAAGAGGCATCCTAAGAAAGGCACCCTAAAAGAGGCACACCCTATTTGTCACTGAGCTCTCCTATTTATAGATAGGAAAAACCCTAGGTTTACATTCTGATCCATACATGAAATTACAAAACAACCCCAAAAACCGAGTCAAAACACCGACCCCCCACCGACACGTGCAGAGTATGGCCGCGGAACCGCAGCAGATGTGCCTGTTTGGCCGCGATTCCACGGTCAATTGGTGGCCTTGTGTGATCAATTTTTAGGGATTCTTTATGTTGCTTTTATTTTCTGTTTTCTTCACTTGGTTTCTCAGAATCTCTTCAGTTCTCTTCCAGATATTCAACATTGGACTTTTGCCTTGAGCTCCGCGTTTGAAGTCTTGGATCTTGTGCTGCCCTTGTGCTTTGTGCATTGAAATGCTTAATGATTTTCCATTTGTTCCTTGAACTGGTAGGCGACATTATATGGATAGTGTGCAGAAACCCGTATTTCTCTGTTTGTTGGTCGTAGTCCCACATTTGTTGCGACTTTTCATGAATTTCACTGTAAAGAGCTGAGAACCTATAACCTGCAACTATTTAGCAGACATGGATCAAAAGTACCTATTTATATGCAATGTGATTAAGAATGGGTGGTAAAAAAATGCAAAAATCTGATATGAACACGAAAGCACGGGAACCTCCCTCAAAGTACCAACACTGGTCTGGCTGAACGGTTAGCGAACTTGTAGGGTGTAATTAATCCCGGCTAGTCTTACCTTTTAGGGTTTGAAGGAAGACTTGATAAAAAGCAGTAGGAGCCATTCCGATTAGATAAGATAATAACCAATCTAATCTTGCAAGAGAATATGCTGAGTGTTTTCTTCTCTCTCTCTCCAGGTAGCGACCATGTCACGCCTTAATCAAGATAATAATATTGATGTATCGACCGAACCTGCTTATTACACTGAGCTGGGGAACGTTGGTTCCATTCTTTCTTATAAGTGTTATAAGACTGAACAGGAAATAGGGGAATTCCAGGATTCCCATGCTACCCGATTGAATAAAGAACTTATTGATGCACTTTCTTCGGGTGTGTTCGTTACAGAGAACTGTTTCTCACTTTGCTCTACATCCTGGGTATTGGATACCGGATCAGGATCCCATGTATGTAATTTGTTACATGGGCTAAGAAAAGGTAGATAACCGGGAGAAGGTGATAAAGACATAAGGGTTGGAAATGGTGCAATAGTTGCAGCCAAATCTGTTGGGGAATATCACCTTGTATTACCAAGTGGTAATACATTGATTTTGAATGAATGCTATTACATGCCGAACCTGATATGCAACATTATATCAGTTTCTTTATTAAGTAAAGAAGGATATAATTTTGTATGGCAGGATAATGTTATGAACATTTTCTTGAATCAAAAGTTGATTGGATCAGGCATGTTGTGCAATGGCATTTATGTTCTAAATCAAACTACATTTCTAAGCATAACGAACACAAATAAGAGAAAGAATTCAGAAATGAACGAATCCTTCTTATAGCATTGTAGAATGGGTCATATCAACGCGATACGACTGGCTAAGTTACATAAGGATGGATATTTGAATCCGTTCGAATTTTCATCCTATGAAACTTGCCAATCATGTCTCAAAGGCAAAATGACCAAAACTCCATTTAGAGGACACGGAGAAAGAGTTACGGAACTCTTGGGACTGATACATAGTGATTTATGTGGTCCCATGTCTACACATGCCAGGAATGGTTCCTCGTACTTCAGTACATTCACTGACGATCTCTCAAGATTCGGACATATGTTCCTGATGAAATACAAGTCCGAAGCTTTTGAGAAATTTAGAGAATATAAGCAAGAAGTTGAGAAAAAGACGGGAAAAAGTATTAAAATCCTTCGATCTGATCGGGGAGGAGAATACTTGAGCAATGAGTTCTTGGACTACCTAAAAGGGAATAAGATTCTCTTTCAGCTTACTCCTCCGTATACACCACAGCATAACGGTGTATCGGAACGGAGGATTCGCATCCTATTAGATATGGTGCTCTCTATGATGAGCACCGCTGAGTTACCTATTTCCTTTTGGGGTTATATGCTTGAGACAGCAGCATACCTACTGAATAGAGTTCTAACCAAATCAGTGCCTATCACTCCATATGAGATATGGGAGGGGAAGAGACCATGTCTTAATTTTATTAAGATGTGGGGCTTTCCGGCCTGTGTGAAAACACAAAATCCGGACAAACTCGAGGCAAGGTCCCTTCTGTGTAAGTTTATTGGATATCCTAAATATTCACGAGGGTATATCTTCTACCACACCGAGGAACAAAAGGTGTTTGTTTCTCGACATGCCACCTTTTTAGAAAAGGAATTTCTTGAAAAAGAAATTAGTGGCAAAGAGGTAGAACTGGAAGAAGTTCCAACTACACAAACTACAACAGAACAGTTGGTGGAACCAGAGAATTCAGTAGTACCCGATGAACCCCAGCCTCTCCGCCGATCTAGTCGGGTTCCTCACCCACCTGAGAGATACTACGGTTTTCTCATTGATGGTGGGAGCGAGGATTGCATCATGGTTGATGATGACCCAACTAGCTTCAAGCAGGCCATCACGAGTGGTGACTCTGTGAAATGGCTGGATGCAATGCGATCTGAGATGGAATCCATGTACACAAACAAAGTATGGACTTTGGAAGGTGCTCCTGAAGGGGTAAAACCCATCGGGAGCAAGTGGATCTTCAAGAAGAAACTTGGTGTAGATGGAAAAGTGGAGACTTTCAAAGCTAGACTTGTAGCAAAAGGTTTCCGTCAACGACCATGTGGATTATGACGAAACCTTTTCTCCAGTGGTTATGCTTAAGCCCATCCGGATCCTACTTTCTATCGCTGGATACCATGACAATGAAATCTGGTAAATAGATGTGAAGACCGCCTTTCTAAATGGTGATTTAGAAGAGAGCGTATACATGACTCAGCCAGAGGGCTTCGTAGATAGTGGGAGCAACGGAAAGGTGTGCAAGCTGCTTAAATCAATCTACGGGTTAAAGCAGGCATCGCGGAGTTGGAACATCTGTTTTGATGTCGCAGTCAAAGAGCTTGACTTCATCGAAAACATAGATGAACCTTGTGTATACAAGAAGGTGGCAGAGAGTATGGTGGTCTTCTTCGTATTGTACGTAGATGACATACTCTTGATAGGAAATGACATTCCTATGCTGCACTCGGTCAAGCTCTTCTTATCACAAAGATTCTCAATGAAAGATCTAGGTGATGCCTCCTACATCTTGGGAATTAAGATCTATAGAGATAGATCTAAATGAATTTTAGGATTGTCCCTATCCAGGTATATTGACACCATACTAAAGAGCGTAAGTATGGGAGATTCCAAGCGTGGGAATTTACCCATGATATCAGGAATCACCCTCTCCAAAGAGATGTCTCCCAAGACTGATTTGGAGAGGGCTCACATTCAAGAGATACCCACCATACTAAAGAGCGTAAGTATGGGAGATTCCAAGCGTGGGAATTTACCCATGATATCAGGAATCACCCTCTCCAAAGAGATGTCTCCCAAGACTGATTTGGAGAGGGCTCACATTCAAGAGATACCCTATGATTCGGCAGTCGGGTCTACCATGTATGCGATATTATGTACTAGGCCCGATGTAGCATACTCATTAGGTGCAGTGAGTAGGTATCAAGCAGATCCTGGAGAGAATCACTGGACAACTGTGAAGAACATTCTTAAGTACTTGAGAAAGACTAAAGATATGTTCTTGGTGTATGGTAATGGAGAACTCCAAATGGATTCTTTTACCGATTCGAGCTTCCAGAGTGATAAGGAAAACTCTAAGTCGGTCTCAGGTTTTTTCTTCACCCCCAATGGAGGGGCGGTTTGTTGGAAGAGTTCCAAACAGGAAACCGTGGCAGACTCGACGATGGAGACAGAATACATCGCTGCCAACGATACCGCCAAAGAGGCTGTCTGGATGAATAAGTTCATAACCGAACTTGGTGTGGTTCCATCCATCGAGCATCCAATACCTTTGTATTGCGATAACAATGGAGTAGTGACTTTGGCCAAGGAACCCAGGTCCCATAAGCGATCCAGGCATATTCTGAGGCGGTATCACCTGATCCGGGAGATAGTTGATCGCTGGGAGATCAAGGTTAGGAGAGTAGACTCGAGGGATAACACAGTGGATCCACTCACAATGGCCATTCTCCAGACACAATTTGAGAGACTCTTCGGGATGTTGGGTATGAGATACTACAACAGGTGGCCTTAGGGCAAGTAGGAGATTGTTAGTTATATGTATGCCCTAGATGCCATTGTTGTACATGTGATGTATATTATAGTGGATGCTTGGACATATATAGAGAGGACTTTCTTACTTGACATGATAGTATGCTATCTGGTTGCACTTTATCTTAACATGTAGATTTGTATTATGATACTGTCTTGCTCTTACATGTTGGTAAAGCCCTTAGCATGTGTACTTGACTACCAGGATTATGATGGAGATCATACTAGTGGGGCCAGGGTAGTCCGTAAGTACATCCTACAATTGTTCCTAGTCGTAGGAGTATCGAGACAGGGCATCGATATTACAGAGAAGACTAGCGTATACGTATCTTGACCCATATGATGGGCGATGGATGATCCCACATCCATTGGTGTTTGAAATCAAAGAAAGTATGCGGGTGCTCAGTGGAGACTGGGTACACTGAACAGGACTCGCCGAGAACACCTAGATGGTGATATACCTCACGTCAGATAGTAGTTCTCTGGTGACACAGGTGCAGGTTAATCTGTTGACCCGAGATCGTCATAGAGTCTTGTGTGATTCCCACTGTACTTTGATTTCCACCTTACCACGTTCAAGAGAACGTGCAAAACGGTGGTTTTTCGGTACAGTCCCGAGTCACATGGAGACAGTGAGCGAATGGAGGGGATTTCGTCTCTCCCAGTATAGGGGGTTGATGTTGCATTATGCTCAATTGGCTATAACAGGAAATCCCTGGCTAGGGTTGCTGAGATTTACTGGTAAGTGTTATCAGTAGTTTCTCGAACCGTTATGAGTTGTTCTCTGCCGAAAGACACGACCGGGACGTTGGGACGTCCGGGCCTGAATTTCGGGGGGCAGATGCTATTTGGTGCTATCCGTCCACCTCTCCGAAAATGCCAAGTTGATTTATGACACCATGTATAGAAGGTTTAAATGGATACGGCCGATGTAGCAGACTTCGTCAGATTCCCCCTCGTTGAGGGGTTTTTGATTGTGGGGACGCTCTTCCCTGCAGGAGCAAGCCCTTGCAGTTAATTACGCTACCGCATCGCGGTAACCACTTTCTCCTTCTCCAGATGGTCACTTCGTGTTGTATGTGTTTGTTTCGTTTTTGGTTGCCCGTGGATTGTATACGGAGAGTAATTTATGTTGTCCCCCATAGGGCGTGGATTAGTCCAAATCCGTATCTTCTTAGATTTGGGTTTGGGGTTGGGTTTAAGGATACGTTAGTCTCATTTGAAACTAAGATCAACTTAAGCGTTTGTTAAGGATACATTAGTCTAATTTCAGACTAAGATCAACTTAACAGGATCGTTTAGATCCAACAAGAGAGCATTTGGGCTCTATTGTTTAGTTTAGGGACATTGCAGTCCATTGTTAGTTTAAGGATATTACGGTCTAACGTTAGTTTAAGGATATCTCGGTCCATAATTAGTTTAAAGACATTACGGTCTAAGGTTAAGGACATCATAGTCCATGGGCTTAAGGACCCCACAGTCCAAGGTTAAGGACATCATAGTCCATGTGCTTAAGGACCCCACAGTCCATAAAGTGTCTGGTTGTCAGGACCCGTCACCTCTCTGAAGATGTTGAAGGATTACAATGACAAATATCAGAGGAGTGAAGAGATGTACCCTTGAACCGATGTGGGTTGGGAGATCTGTAGTCCAATTTGGGACTAAGATCAATTGATTAGATTATGAGCACATGGGCTCAGTTAAATCTGAATTGAGGACTTATGGCCAGCTTGGGCTAAGTCCAATTAATTATGAGCACATGGGCTCAGTTAAATCTGAATTGAGGACTTATGGCCAGCTTGGGCTAAGTCCAATTAGGTTTGAAATATTGGACGTTTGTTTGGACTGTTGAACATTTGTCTGGGCTCAGCCCCCCATTATTTAGCAGTGCTAAGCATGGGTCTGGGTTCTGACCATATTTTTATCTTTTATTGAGTGCTGAGCACTCATATGCCATATGAGATGATCAATCTTGGAAGACAAGGGTATATTTGAGGTTCAGTTAAAAGGGGGAGTCTTGCCTCTGGAAAACTTAGCTAATTTGGGCTAAGACTATTTTGCATGTAGTGTTAAACACTAGCACATATCTAGCAGTCACGTGTTCCCACATGATGCATTTAAAATAGTGTTAAACACTAGGGATGAAATGCTTAAAATAGTGTTAAACACTAGAAAAATGAGGCACTCAAAAATAGTGTTAAACACTAAAAGTGAAGCGCTCACGTGGGATCACGTGAGGCTCCTGAGAATTGGGCTAAACTTTTTTTATTTTATTCTCAGAATATGCAGGTAAGTGTTAACCACTTAATTTCCATGATTATCACGTGTGGACACGTGATGATGCCCACAGTCTGGTCTGCTCTTCTTATTTTGAAGAGTTTATTCAAGGGTCACGTGAAAGCACGTGAGGCATCCTTCAGGTGGGCATTGCCCTTGGGTAGAATCTTCTTTTGCTTGATAATTGCTAGGGGTCATGTGGGAACACGTGAGACGCCTAAAATATGTTCTGACTTGGCCTTGTTCTCTTTATTTTGAGGAATGTATCCAAGGGTCACGTGGGAGCACGTGACCCAATTTCATTCGTTCACTTTTGATCACTGAGGAGGGGAGTTACGTGGACACACATGATCAGGTTGGATACTGATGCTTTTACGTGCATGAAAAGTTTAAGTCCCTTATTTAAGAATTAAATTCTTTTGTAGGGTTGAACCCTAATTTATTTAGAGGAATTAAATTCCTATGTATTTGGAAGAATTAAATTATTTTATAGGGTTAAACACTAATTTTATTTAGAGGAATTAAATTCCCATGTATTTGGAAGAATTAAATTCTTTAAACTCAATTCTCCCTCTAAGTTTTGGATCTGCATGGCAGAATCTCCCCGATGAGAATTAAATTCTCAACTTATGGGGAGATCTAATTCTGCAGATCTTCAACCAGAGGAAGAACTAAGTTCTTATTCAGAAGAGTTAAACTCTTAGTTTGAGAATTAAATTCTCTTTTTTGTTTTGTGGGAGCTTATAGAATGATCTCTTTCCCTTTTTTACCTAGGGTTTCTTTCTTTTCTCAAGAAATCTTCTTTTCTCTCTGGAGAATTAAATTCTCTTCTTTTTTTTCTCTGTTGTTATATATTTTTTCCTCTTCTCTTCTTGGCTCCTATTTATAGGAGAAAGAAAAGAATCAGTTTGTTTAGTCAATCTTTCATTGAAAGATTTTGATTGATTTTGTAACCAACATGATCTTTTAGATCACTCAGTGAATTTTATTCACCATTGGATTTTTATTCCAAAAGATATTCTGTCTGTTATTCTTAGCAAATTTCAGGAAAATATCTCCTTGTATAGAATCTTTCTATTAATTGGTGATTTTTAATCACTATTGGATTTTTAATTCAACAATGCTCCACTTTACAGAGCGCAATCTTTTTGTTTGGAAAAATCTAAGGAAATATTAGGGTTTTTGATTTCCCTTAATTAGAATTTAATTCTATTAGTTCAGAAGGTTTAAGAGCCTATCACGTGTTAGCACGTGACCTCACTGATTGACCATTTAATTAGAATTTAATTCTATTAGTTCAGAGATCTTTAGGAACCTATCATGTGTTGGCATGTGACCCCCTATCATGTATGGGCACGTAATACCCCATTTAGGGGTTTCTTTCCTCTAACTCAGAGAGTTTTAAGACCCTATCACGTGGTGCCACGTGACCTACTGATTAAGCATTTAATCAGAATTTAATTATGTTGTTTTAAAGAACTCAGGAATTATCGCGTATCAGCACGTGACCCTTGGTGACGTGTGGACACGTGATGCCCCATTGGGTTTTTTTCTTGCTTTTTTATTATACTTTTTAACTCCTTTCAGTAGGTTAAAGGCCCATCGCGTGTGGACACGTGATCCCATTTGATTAGGATTCAATTCTTATCATTTCAGAGCCCTCAGGAAGCCATCACGTGTCAGCACGTGACTCCCGATCACGTGTGTGCACGTGATGCCCCATTGGGGTTTTTCCTTGTATTTTATGAGGGAACAAATGCCCCCACAGCGTTGTTCTCATGTGTTTGCACGCGAGTGCAACGCTGTAACTTTTGTGGCCGTTGGATCTGCCTAGAGAAGGGGGTAGATGAACCGTTTCTCATCACATCCTATAAATGCAAGGGTCTCTTCAGCAGTGCCTCCACTCCTTCATCTTCTTCCTTGTTCATTTTACTTTGAGAATTTAATTCTCTTTCTCAGAGCTCAGTTCTCTGTTCCTAAAATTTTCAGAGTTTAACTCTGTCAACAAAAGATTGCCTTCTTCAGGTAAGAATTTTGAACGACCGAGGAACTTCTTGTAGAAATTTTCTTTGGATTTTAAATCCACACCAAGGGTTTTTCCCTTTAACAAAAACCCATCTTTCCAAGTTCTTTAAAAATGTCCAATCTTTAAATAATAAACCCCTTTTGCTAGGGTTTCTCTGATCTTAGGGGATTGATGATGATACTTGTCTTCCTCCTGGAATTTAATTCCATTTCAAAGAGCTTAGCTCTGAAAATTTTTCTGGGAATTAAATTCCTCTGTTCGAAAGGAATTTAATTCCTCTAAAAAACTTAGTTCTTAAAAGAAGACTTCTTGGTATTTTTCATCCTGAGTTGTTCTTGCAGAGATCCTTCTCGATTTGCACAAAATTCCTATAATGGGTTTTCTCCTTAGGGAATGTGTAGAGTTATTTGAATTTATTGAGAATCTTTCTTTTGTTCTCATGATGATTGCTCAGCCTCATTATTAGTGAGCCGCCATATTGATTTTGTGGGGCCCATGTGTTTTGTAACCAATGGTCCCATAAAATAAGTTGTTTGTCGTTTCTTCCACTGTCCTTTTATATATATATTTATAAATATATACACACGTGTGGGCTTCACTAACAGTTTCCCCTTCCTTTATTTCAGGCACAATCGCTTCTCTTCCATACTTTCCCTTTACTCGCTCGGAGGCAGCTTTTCCTCAATCACCGTCGGATGAAGAAGTGATGGCAATGATCAGGGCCCATGATCCGGATTGCACCAACTTACTTTTGTGGGGGACCTGGTATGGTCATATCATCCGCGGTCGCCGAAGCTTTCTTTGCTAGGTGCCAATAGAACCTATCCGCCCATTCTTGCCGATGGACCGTCCGCGGACTGCTTTTGCTGTAGAGGTGGCGGATTGGACTCCTACAGGCCGGCTTGAGCCGTCAACAACTGGGATACCAAACCAGCCTGTGCCAGCCATAGAAATCTTGGGGCGTCGTATTTTCCAAGGTGAAGCCTAGCCCTGGGGACAAGTCTACAAGATAGGGCTTACCTCTCGCCATCCTATGGGCTATCTTCTCTGGGCTCGTTACATCTTGTCCGCCCATCGTGCGTGACTGCAGAAGGTCGGGCTTTACCAGGCAGTGTACACGTCTCTCTTCCATTATCAGTCTCCTCACGTATGGTGGGTTAAAGCTTTCCTTAATCAATGGAATCTTCCCACCAACACTTTCTTGTTAGGGGACCGCGAAGTTTCAATTTCTTTGAAAGAGTTTCGCGAGATCTCGGGTTTACCGAACAGTGGAACGACTAACGAAGAATTGTTTCCTTCTGACGAGTATGTCTTCGAGACTGTGCCCGCTACGCTTGACGGCTTGTCGACTGAAAATGCTGTCCGCCGCAAGTACCCGAGTCTAATCAAGACTCTGGGGATTTTTGAGAAGCTGTTCATGGAGTCAGAAGAACAGGGCGTCACTTTTAAAATCTTTATCGCATGCTTCCTTCGTGGAGACGTTCTATCAAAGGCGGCTCCTAAGTTCGCGAATATCAACGACCCCTTCGGGTTTGGTTTAAATAGGCTACCGGATAGAGAAGAGGATTTGCCACAGTTCTACATTCTAGTCTTGTCAGCTGTACCTTTTGAGTCGATCGCAGCTCTTGGCATAGATGAATAAACTTTCTTCATTGGCTTTATCAGCATTTGGCTCCGTTGGTTTTTCGTTCCAACGCACCGTCGATTCATGAGAGCCTCGGTCATTTACCCTGCTCATCGCATTGCCGAAGGGACACGACTAGCTGTGGGCATTGCAGGGCTGTCGCATCTGTACCATGGGCTAAGCACTGCAGCCAATACCTCAACCCTAGGCGTGAATGTAGTGAGTTTCTCTCTGCATTACTTTACGTCATGGATTGAGATGCACGTGCTAGGGGCATTTGCTGCGCACTAGAGACCCAGCTTTTATGATGCTTATGCCTTTCTGTGGCTCATGAGGTTGGTGGACGCTTTCACTCTTGACCCGATTCAATTAGGGGCTCTTCGTGTGCTGCTCAATCCGTATGCCAACGAAGGCGGAATAGTATTTAGTGATCGAATCCTCTCTGCTCCTTCGGGACCTGTTCAACAGTTGTTTGACTTATCGAAAGAGGGAGCACCCTCCTTGAAGCCTAAGGAAGCCATGCACTTGTACTCGATCAGACCCGGTTATCTGGTATTCTATCGAAACAATGCGTCTCTTTTCATGCGGTACAATCCACACCACTTTGCCCGGCAACTGGGATATAACCAGGGTGTCCCCTTCGAGGCGTTCATAGTGGAGCCCAGCCCTTCTTTGGAAACTGTTCGTGACGCCACCCACCATTTCATGAGGTTGAACACCGGTTCTCATTTCATGATCCCCTAGGCCGACTACATTCCGAGGTGCATGGGGGATTTCACGGCTTTGTATCGCCACCGGGTTAGTCCAATCATTGCTGAGGAAAGGAGGATAATTTTTGGGCTTAGAGCTCCCTCCCCGCTCCAGGCTATCGGAGTCCTACAGCGATCGCGGAAAATGGTTCGCCCTCCCTTGAGGGATAATGGTACCGTACTCATTCCTGAGGCGGCGGATATGGATTTGACGCCGACAGTTGGTATGCTAATGCGCACTAGAGCTCAGGCAAGGGCTTCTGATAGGGCGCCGATAGCAGTTTCATCGGCTGCGGCGTCAGCGATGGCAGTATCCTCATCAGTAGCACCGCCAAGAGAGGATACTGAAGGTGAAGTGGGTTAACGCCGTAGCAAAGCACCGAGGGGAAAGAAGCGATTGTCTTCAGGTCTTAGTTCTGGGTCAAAGAAGCGAAGGAAAACGATCACCAATCTGCTCGACTTTTTAGTGGAATCCGAGCCTATCTTTCAAGATGAACCACTAGCTATGCAAGAGCCGGATGGTGATCTTCTTTTTCCAGGTTTATCTGCCGAGGAAGCCGCATAATTGGCTGAGGCTATAAGATGCTCCAAGGATGAGAATGAAAATATAAGGATCCCGAAGAGGCCTTATCCTGCCGTCATCTTCTATGAAGATCCTCCATCGATACGGCGGATATTTATAGGTCCTTTGGAAGAGAAAGGCAAGATAGCCCTTAAGCAGCCTATCTCGGCAGATGCCGAAGATGCGCTGTCGTTGTGGACTGGTGGCCACGAGTCTACCCTCGCACCCCGGCGAGCACGAATTCTTGAGAAGGAACGTCGGCTTGAAAAAGCCAAACTAGAAGCTCCTTTGCGCATTGGTATACTTATATATCTTTTTGTAGTATTTTGCACTGCTCATATACATACATACATACATACATATATATATATATATCCTTATCTTTGTGAAAACTTAGCAGGGACTTCGGCAAAGGCAGAAGATCTGAGTTCGAGTCGCGCCTTGACTATGGACTCTGTAAATATCCCCGATGAGATACTAGTAAGTGTGGAGGGGGTCGATACAGCTGTTCTTCCTGCCATGGAGCTTCCAATGGTGATTTCCATTCCCCCGGTGCTTGCTTTCCCGGAAGAGGCTGTTAGTTATATATATGCCCTAGAGGCCATTACTGTACATACGATGTATATTGTAATGGATGCTTGGACATATATAGGGAGGACTTTCTTGCTCGACATGATAATATGCTATCTGGTTGTACTTTATCTTAACATGTACTCTAATTGTCTCTATATTACATGTCGATAAATCCCTTAGGATATGTACTCGACTACTGGGACTATGATGAGATCATACTAGTGGAGCCACGGTAGTCAATGAGTACATCCTATAACTGTTCCTAGTCGAGAGTGTATCGAGATAGGGCATCGATACACCAGAGTAGACTAGCGTATACGCATCTTGACCCATATGATGGGTGATGGATGATCCCATATCCATCGGTGTTTGACATCAAGGATGGTGTACGGGTGCTCAGTAGAGACTGGGTACACTGGACGGACTCGCCGAGAACTCGCAGATGGTATTATACCTCATGTCAGATGGCAGTTCTCCGGTGACACTGGTACAGAGTAGTCTGTTGCCCCGAGATCGTCATAGAGTCTTGTGTGATTCCCACTGTGCTTTGATTTCTATCATACCACGTCCAAGAGGGCATGCAAAAAGGTGGCTTTTGGGTACAATCCCGAATCACATGAAGGCAATGAGTGATAGGAGGGGATTCGTCTCTCCCGTTATAGGGAGTTGATGTTGTGTTGTGTTCGATTGGCTATAACCGGAAATCCCTGGCCAGGATTGCTGAGATTTACTGGTAAGTGTTATCAGTAGTTTCTCGAACTGTTATAGACCTCATATTGACACGACTTATCGAGCTACTGGGGTCTGACGTTTACCACCCCTAGGCGAGATTTGCGATATATCAGACGACGAGATCGGACTGTACGGGAGTGTTACTGATTGGATTCACAGTAGAATGTACAGGCTTGCTTGTTGATCTTCTGAGCGCTCAATACCTGGGTGGCTGTTACGTTTAGCTGACCGCTTGCAGCTTGTGGGTGTTTGATATGATCATCACCTACTGCCGGCGTATTGACGATTCTTTAGAGTCCTACACAGAGGTTTCTTGACTCAGGAAAAACGGAGTAGGAGCACATATGTGATATATGCGGGACCGAGGATAATGCGGTATGTGATACCGTATTGGATTCTCGCGATATGAGATATCGGCCGGGTATATGTGATATAGCCGGGTCATCGTATTAGTCGGTTATTTGTGAAATAGCCGGATTATCGGATCAAGTGTTGATTCGATAATTTAATGTATAATAATATATATGATGTATTAAATTACATTAACTAATATTAGCTCACTAAAAGATTCGTTTTCTCACGGGATAATACATTGATATATATGCGATATATGTTAATTGTATTATTTTCTATTGTTACAAAATATATTGTATATGTGATATATAATATTGTAACATGTTAGGGTTACAAATTTAACAATGGTCTAGGGTTTAAACTTGGTTAGGGTTTGGATTAGGGTTAGCTTTTGCATGAAGCTTCCATGAAGCTTCATGAAGCTTTGACTTTGTTTTTAGCTAGATATTTTGTTAACCCAATCCAAACCATTAACTCTAGTCAATTCTCTACATGGGTTAACTCCTTCATGCTTAACCCTTGGTTAGATTTGTAACCACTACAATAATTCATTATTCATCACAAAAGGATTCCTTCTTCTTCTTCCTTGAGTTCCTTCTTGAAAAAGCTTTCTAGTTTTGCTTTTGTGATGAAAGTGAGTGAGCAAAAGATTATAAATGAGAGCAAAAATCCTACTTCATCATACTCATCTATCCGTGCCATTTAGATGAGGGTGTTCACATCATTTCATGAGTGATAGCTTGTGTTAACGAAACTTCAAGGTAGATCATCTATGTTATCGAAGATCGGAAGCAAGACTGCATCTTTCTCTTCGTGAAGCTTCTCGAGGGTCCGGAACACGATGATCGCAGCGAAGGGACCTCAACACAGAGCTTAAGAAGTGAAGGACCGGGTCTACAAAGGTTGTAATCCCTCTCACTTAGTGTTAAAGAGTTTAACATGCTTGTTTCGCCTAAACTCTAGTTTAAAGATCCGGCTTTTGGTTGTTCGGCACGGCTAAATTTTTAATCGGGCATGGTTGATACCTCGTAGAACCTTGTGAGCATACCTAGCAACCCTACAGAGGTATCTTCATTGGCTGCGGATTCAATGGATCTTTCTGGGGACGGCTCGGAGACTATGGGACAGGTAGTCGAGGCCACCATCCTTTCATTGGAGCCTGCAGCGATGTCCACTGCTCCTAAATTGGAAGTTGTTATACCGCCACATGTCCCCGATGATGTGCCTGGGGGCATGGAGGAGGCCGCCGAAGCTGCTATCCCTCGAGTACAGAGAGAGAGAAGCATCGAAGGTATTCTTCTATCTTTTGTTTTTATGATCTCTTCATTATCTGAACATTTCTGTCTTTTCAGAGCTACGAGGATTGGCAGCGTCCATCGTGGACTTGTCCCCCAGGAAGTCTTTTCAGCGTCTGCTAGAGATGGCCGCTCCCCAGGCAATATCCCCTCAACACATTGTCCTATCTTCCGGGAAAGGTTAGTGTTATTTTCTTTCTTCTCACGGCATTATTATTATTTTGTATAACGATATTGATGCCTTCTGTAGTTCTAGAAGCCGACGACGAAGTTGAGATTCTTAACGGGCCTGGGGATATTTTGGACCTTTCTTGCATGATTGTGGGTAAGTAAAGTTTCGACGTTGTTCCATCTGCTTTTTGCTTGCAAGTTTCGCTGATTTTTTATAAATTTTAACAGCTTTGCCAGTTCTTACCACGCTGGAATCTCGCATCGTCATGCCACCCGGCCCCTATGCTCTACGTACCTCGGAACAGATGGCAAAGCTAAACCTTCACTCTTTGTCAGCTATGATCGAAGACCTTCGTGCTAGTAGTTTGATCACGGCCGAAGAATTTGCCGCCGAAGCCAACAGTTTCTCCCCTTTCTTGCTGCTTACCATAGTGAAACATTGGTGCAAGTCTGGGTTGAGTTTTGACGTCGGGTGGAGGCTTGTTTGAATGTACGCGCCTTCCTTCAGACGTTGTGGCTGCAAAGGCGAGCTTACGGGGGCTGATCGAACGGTGCGCCGCAAATATGCTGTCATGCGAGAAGAGGCTCAGCCGAAAATTTTCAGAGAGGAAGCTGGCTTCAACTGCGCTGGGGGAACTTCAAGCTAATCTTACAGCCAAGACCACTCGGGCATATGAACTTTGGCGGGTGCTTCAAGAAGCTATCAGGAAGGTGGTAGCCATTGATAAAGCCGTCAATTTTACTCGTGAAATGGTCGAAGGTCATAAAGTTACCGAAAAGGAGCTTGAAAGTCGGCTTGCCTCGTACCAGGCCCAACAGTCTCAAGCGGATGCCCGTCTCTTTGCGATAATGAATCATGAAGCCGAGGCCCGGCGGAAAAAGGATGAACTGGCAAATCTATTAAATCGTCCGCCGGCTTGAAAAAATTGTATAGTTTTCTTTTTATTCTTCTTTTGTACATACTCCTGAATGAGAGTATTTTTTTTATTCTTCCATAAATTGTACTTTGTATTCATTTTGATTCATGAATAAAAGACATATTTTGCTTCATGGTGGTGTGTCCCTTTTAGTAAATGCATTTGTGGATAATCTATTTTGATCTCCTTGTAGGACAGCGATGGCTTAGGAGTCAGGTTCATATCTTCCTCCTAAGGATTTCCAACATTATGAGCCGTGAGGGTCTCATAAAGGTATTTCTCCTTACGAGTCGTGAGGATCTCATAAGTGTAATTTCTCCTTAAGAATCGTGAGGATTGGTAAGTGTATTTTCTCTTAAGAGTCGTAAGAATCTCACAAGAGAGTTTTTCTTGCTTACGAGTCGAGAGGACTCGTAAGTGATTGTTTCCTTTCTTGTCGGAGAGTGTGATCCGTAGAAAATCTGCCTTGACCTCTCTGCGAGGCAACGATGGTTTGGGAGACAGGGTTAGGATCCGCCACCTAAGACTTTTCAACTTTATAAGCCGTGAGGGTCTCATAAAGGTATTTCTCCTTATGAGTCGTGAGGATCTCGTAAGTGTAATTTTCTCCTTAGGAATCTTCAGGATTCCTAAGTGTGTTTTCTCTTGAGAGTCGGAAGGATCTCAGAAGAGAATTTTCTTCCTTACAAGTCAAGAGGACCCGTAATTGATTGATGAGTTGACTTTCTCCCGAATCAACGAATTTCTTTGACGGGGAAGTCGAGGGATGACGTTATCCGCATTTCACGGAGTCAGGGGTTGACCTTATCCGCATTTCACGGGATCAGGGGTTGACTTTATCCGCATTTCACAGAGTCAGGGATTGACTTTATCCGCATTTCACAGAGTCAGGGGTTGACTTTATCCGCATTTCACGGAGTCAGGGGTTGACCTTATCCGCATTTCACGGGGTCGGGGGTTGACTTTATCCGCATTTCATGGAGTCAGGGGTTGATTTTATCCGCATTTCACGGAGTCAGGGGTGCTCTGGGCATTTCCCACGGGTCGGGATTGACATTAGCCGTATTCTACGGGACCAGGATTTGCTCTGGGTGTTTCCCACGGGGTCAGGATTGACATTAGCCGTGTTCTACGGGATCAGGATTTGCTCTGGGCGTTTCCCACGGGGTCAGGATTGACATTAGCTGTGTTCTACGGGACCAGGATTTGTTCTCGGCGTTTCCCACGGGGTCAGGATTGACATTAGCCGTGTTCTACGGGACCAAGATTTGCTCTCGGCATTTCCCACGGGGTCAGGATTGACATTAGCCATATTCTACAGGACCAGGATTTGCTCTGGGCATTTCCCACGGGGTCAGGATTGACATTAGCCATGTTCTACGGGACCAGGATTTGCTCTGGGCGTTTCCCATGGGGTCAAGATTGACATTAGCCGTGTTCTACGGGGCCGGGATTTGCTTTCTCAGGTGTCTGTGAACCGTCGAGGTTTGGAATAGGGACTTTGCCATGGCTCCAAGGTTGATTATCGCGTTTGAATCCTGCTGGAATGAGGAGCAACGCTGTTGGTGATCTCTAGGCTATCTGTGAACCGTCGAGATTTGGCTCTCTTTCTAATGGAGTCTGGTAGGAAGGTATGGTTCTCTTTTTGTTTATGCCCCTGGATTGTATACAGGGATCAATGTGATCTCATATGTAGGGCAAAAAGTTTCACTTTATATATTTTTCTTTCCACGATGCTCTATCATTTCAGCATTTATATCGCGAAAGTCGCGATTGCCCAATCATTTCGGCTATTTTTCGCGGTGCCCAATCATTTCGGCTATTTTTTTATTTACTCGTTGCTTTTTATTGTGAGCTGCCCAACCATTTCGGCTCTTTTGTATGCATACATTTTTACTTGCTGATTTTGTTGCAAGTTGCCCCATCATTTCGGCTATTTCATATGCATTTGTGGCTCGCCGACTTTTCGCTGCGAGTTTGGGATTTGACACCGATTTCGGTATCAGCATCACTACAACTGGGATATTGCCAGGAGTGAATCATCATTTGCCTTTGTTGGTTCGAACAAAGGTGGCTTAGCAAACAGGGTTAAAATCCTGTCGACTATGGATTTTGACTTTATGAGCCGTAAGGGTCTCATAAAAGTATATCTCCCTACGAGTCGTGAGGATCTCGTAAGTGCGTTTTCTCCTTAAGAATCGTGAGGATTCCCAAGTGTATGGCCTCCTATAAGTCATAAGGATCTTACAAGAGTGTTTTCTCCTTATAAGTCGAGAGGACTTACAAGGGCTGTTCACCGTGTGAGCATATCCCTAGTCTCTGGTAGGACTTTGCTAGGGAAATGTTTATTCGTTCCCGTGGATTGTATACAAGGGTCAGCATTGAACCGCTTGTAGGGAAAAATCGGGAGGGCGGGTATGACTACTTAAGAATAGGTTCAGATCCTTGTAGCTTAAGGCTTTTGAATCTTATGAGCCGTGAGGGTCTCATAAGAGGGTTCTCCTTACGAGTCGTGAAGATCTTGCAAGTGTAATTTCTCCTTAGGAATCGTGGGGATCCCTAAGTGTGTTTCTCCTTTGTGAGTCGTAAGGATCTCACGCAGGCAGTTTCTCCTTACACGGTCGAGAAGACCATGCAAGTGTCTTTTAACGAGATTGCACCCTTTTGGGTTTTCACAAAACTCGCCGGTAGTCCTACTGTTTTTATTCACGGAGCCCTTTCGGGTTTTCATCCGTGCCCATCTCGCTTATGGGCATACCCTTTTTTTTCAGCCTTGGGATGCTGCGGTCCGTAGTAGTTTATAGACGTCTCGGTCAGCTGCAAGTTTTAGGACATTGCGGCCCGTCATTAGTTTAAGGACGTTTCGGTCCGTCGTTAGTTTTAGGACATTTCGGTCCGTCGTTAGTTTTAGGACATTTTGGTCCGTTTGCCGGCTACTACTTATAAAGTTTTGGCTTAAGAAGATAGCGAGCGGACATAGGCGTCGTCATCTATCGTTGACCTAGGTCGTGACTCGTCAGGCGTAGTATTTTTTTAGGAAGCGACCGTTTATTGGCCTGAAAGGTCTTTCACCATGCATGCCCATGAGTAGACAGGCTCCACCCTGGTAGACCTTGTCTATGATATACGGGCCTTCATAGTTCGGCTCGAATTTCCCCCGCTTGGCATGATTGGGGATCATGGGTCTCTTGACTACTAGCATGAGTTCGTCTTGGCGGAATGTTCTCGGTCTAGTCAATCTTTCATATGAGCGCGTCATCTTTGCTTTATAAGTCTCCAGATTTTGTTGCACCATGAGCCGAGTTTCATTAAGGGCGTCGAGCTTCTCAAGCCGAAGGTGAGCATTTTCTTCGTCGGTTAGCTCGTAGTGAACCACCACTCGTAAGGAGGGTAACTCTATCTCGAGGGGGAGTACCGCTTCTGTGCCGAATACCAATGCATACGGCGTTATGTTTGTGGCCGTTTTGAACGTAGTTCGATACACCCAGAGAGCTTCATGCAGTCTCTCGTGCCAGTCCTTCTTAATCTTGGACACCATTTTTTTCACGATCATCATCAAGGTCTTGTTGAAAGCCTTAGCTAGACCGTTAGCTCGGAGATTATAGACCGAAGAGTATCTCCAGTCTATGTTATGCTGTTGTGCGAAGCGGCTGATCTTATGGCTTCTATAGGCTGGCCCATTATCGGAGATAATCCGTCGCGGAGTGCCGAACCGATAAATGACGTGTGTCTTGAAGAAATGGAGGATATTCTCCATCTTCACTTCTCTTAGTGGTACTGCTTCTGCCCACGTAGAGAAGTAATCGTTTGTTGCCTGTATGAACCGATGTCCTCTGGACGACGCTGGTTCGATGGAGCCGATTATGTCAGTTCCCCACATTTCGAACGGCCAGCTACCCACCGTTGGGTGTAGCGGATTTTGATGCTGTTGGATAAAGTCCCCGTGAATCTGGCACGAGTGGCACTGCTTCGCATATTCTAGGCAGTCTTGGATCGTCGTGGGCCAATAGTAGCCCATCCTTTTGATCTTTAGTTTCATCTTCGGCCCGGCTTGGTGAGAACCGCAGAGTCCGTCGTGAGTTTTTTGGAAGACTCTCCTTGCCTCTTCAGGTCCCAGGCATCTTAGCCACAGAGAATCAAACGATCTCTTATACAGAGTATCATTGACGAAGGAGAAAGACAGAGCTCGTTTCATGAGCTGATGTCTTGAGGATGCATTTTCAGGCGTTCGACGGGATTTGAAGTAGTCTATAAAGACTTCTCTCCAATCCTTAGCCTTTTCCTGGTCTTTTATTTGTAGGGTCGCTTGCTCGGTAGCTCCTTTTTCTTCGGACGACTCTGGAGACATTTCTGCCGGTGCAAGAACCCGACGGCTTTGCACAATGATCCTCACGTCATTGAGGTTCTCGTAGGCCAATTCTTTAGCGAGCTTGGCTAATGCATCCACCTTGCTATTTTCCACGCGCGGTATGCTTTCCAGGGCGTAGGAAGGAATTCGAGTCAGCAGTTGCTGCACTCTCTCGCCGTACTTTACCAACTCCGGTTTGCACGTCTGATAGTCGCCGTTTACTTGGCTAACGACCAGTTGGGAGTCTGTGTATATGAGGAGGTTTTTGATTCCCATGTCGACAATGATCTCAAGACCTGCTATCAAAGCTTCATATTCGGTTTCATTGTTCGTCCTCGACTCTGTTAAGGAGAAGGCAAAGCACATTATCCCTCCTCATGGAGTCACGAAGATGAGGCCCACCCCGGATTTGATTATGGGGGTGCTTTGTTTGCGTTTCTTCATGGAAGATGCTCCATCGAAATAGAGTTCCCACCGGGTATCATTCTCTCTTCTCTCCCCACCGATCGTGTCAAACGCGTGCTCGTCGGGCAATTCGCAGTTGAAAGGAGAATCGGCAGGTATCGGATGCTCAGCGAGGAAGTCGGCGATGGCCTGGCCTTTCACTGCCTTAAGAGGAAGATAAGTTATCGAGATCTCTACCAAGAGCAGGGCCCATTTAGCGAGCCGTCCCGTTAATATAGCCTTTGACATCAAATATTTGAGAGGATCCACCTTTGATAGGAGATGGACCTCATGTGCCAACGCATAGTGTCTGAGCTTCGTTATCGTGAAGATCAATGCCATGCAGTGTTTTTCGATGGGGGAGTAGTTGCTTTCTGCCCCATGGAGAACTCGACTCAAATAGTAGAGGACTCTCTCCTTCCCTTGGTCGTTCCCCTGTGCCCACAGCGCGCCTAAGGAACCTTCGAGGGCTGTTGTGTACGGGACGAGAGGTTTTCCTTTAATGGGAGCGGCCAGTACCGGCGGATTTTGCAGGTATTGCTTGATTTCGTCCAGTGCACTTTGGAATTTGCGATCCCAGACGAACGGGGTTCCCTTCTTCATTAGGTGACTGTAAGGATGACACTTGCCGGAGAAATTGGCTATAAATCGCCGGATATACGCGAGCTTTCCTTGGAGAGACCGCAGTTGCTTGAGAGTCCTTGGTGGAGGCATTTCCATGATCGCTTTGATCTTCGACGGGTCTATCTCGATGACTCGGTGTCGGACGACGAATCCTAGGAACTTGCCCGAGGAAACTCCCAACGCGCATTTGAGAGGGTTCATCTTCAAGTTATATTTCCAAAGGCGCCGAAACACGATCTTTAGATGCTCTAAATGTTCCTCGTATGATTTGCTTTTAACTACGAGGTCGTCAATATAGCATTTGACGATTTCATGTATGAGGTCATCGAAAATCTTCGTCATGGCCCTCTGATAGGTGGCACCGGCATTCTTTAGACTGAAAGGCATCACCTTGTAGCAGAATATGCCCAAAGGGGTCCGGAAAGCGGTATGCTTCTGGTCCTCGGGATGCATTTTTATTTGATTGTATCCTGATGAGCCGTCCATGAAGGAGAAAATTTCGTGAGTGGACGTATTATCTATCATTGGCTCGGTAACCGGTACAGGAAAATCTTCCTTCGGGCAAGCTTTATTGAGGTCCTGAAAGTCCACACATATGCGCACCGTCCCATTTTTATTCATTACTGGGACAATGTTGGCGATCCAGTCAGGATACTGAACCTCTTGGATGAAGCCAGAGTCGATTAGCTTCTTGACTTCGGCGTTGATGCTCATCTCAAGCTCGAGCCGCATTCTTCTCGGTGCTTATTTGATCGGCTCGATGTCCGGAGATATCGCCAATTTGTGCACAACAATCTATGGATCTAGTTCCGGCATCTCGGAATAGTTCCATGAGAAGCAATCTTTAAACTGCATGAGTACGTCTTTAAGCGTAGCCTCTTTTTCTTCAGACAACAGTTCGTTAACGAACGTCGGCCGTGGGTCGTTTGCCGTCCCCAAGTCAATTTTTCTAAGGTCATCTGCAGTAGTATGTATTCTATCTTCCAGCTCTTTTGGCGCCGGTGGAAATTCTGAGATCAACCCATCTTCATTGTTTTCGAAGCACCAGGGGAGGTCATCCATATTCTCGGGTTCTTCTTCTGACAGCGTTATCACGTGACAGGTACGAGATCGCTTCCAAGACTGATGTTGGTCTGGTTCTACTCTCATCGCATAAGTGGGTTTTGATTCATGTTTCCGTGGTGGACTTACCCTCCAACTGCTGGATAGAACGAACCTTCCTTGTTGATATTGGTCTTCGACCCAGTTCTTGAATGTGAAGCAGTTTTCGAGAGGATGTCCTATTGCTCGGTGATAGGAGCAATAGTTTGGGTGAGAGACCTTGTCTGCTTGCTCGGGGTGCTTGGACTCCGGGAGTGTCATCATCTGATGTTTTATAACAAGATTGAATATCTTCTTTGTCTTGTCTTGGGAAAAAGAATATGCTCGACCCATCTTCATTATAAGAAACGGATCCCGGCTTCTCGATTCTTGATTGTGTGGCTTCTTAGATCCGCTACGCTGCTGTCGAACGTTTTTTCCGTTCTTTGGTTTATTTTTGCCTCTGCGCCGGGTCTTTTGTTTGACAGGTTAGCGACGAAGAGCATTGTCATTCTCTACGGCCTGCTGATGGAGGCGCTGCGTCCTGGCTTTCTTGTAAATGGCCATTTCACGGCTACGGTCATCCCGGACCATTTGACTCGCTTCCCTTATTAACTTGTCCATCTGTTCTTCAAACGATGGACTTGGCATTTTCATGGCGGGACCTCGTTTTGGTTCAGGGTTAGCATCTTTTAACAGAACATCTCCTTCTTCGTCAATGTCATGTATAACGTAGCATCCGTGGAATCGTTCCCGTTTCTTGGATTGAACATATCCAAGCCCAATTGTTTCCATTCTCCCGTTAGGCAATTTTCGCTGAGTTCCAGGGGCGCTCCAGATCCTGTTGTAGAATTGGGCTTGTCGAGCAGTCTGTTTGAAGGGTACGCCTTGGCGCCTCAACAACCCTTTTAATCCTTCTGTGTAGTATCTGGGCAGACGAATGGGCTGGAGCCTGTCAAGTGTAGAATTAGCACCATGCAAAATTTCTTTCTCCACTTTGGTTTCCGTTGATCGATAAAAGAGGATCGCCTTTTCATCTCTTCGCCTGGGAGGGACGTAGAATGTCTGCAGTTCTTGCACACTATAGGTACCAAGCGCGTTGAGCTCTTTGTAATGTTCTCGCGGAACCATGGCGATTTGCAAACTCCGATTATCGCCAGTGAAGGCTTGTATCGATGGTCGTACAGAAAATATGGCATTGACTTCATCTTCTGAGTCGCTGCCAAAGACCATAATAGGGGTGGACGGTCCCGGCTTGTTGCATTAGGGTGGCCCTGAATAAACTATTTCTTCTTCCTCCTCCGTGTCACTCCCGAAGACTGGAATAGTGGTGATAGCTTTTTTTTGCTCTCCGGTTTGCGACATCTTTCTGTGTCTTCAAAATCTGGCAGGAAGTACTTGGCATCTTCACATTTGCGGACTTCGTTCATGGAGAATGGGTTTAGTTCCCCGCCACAGTGTACTCGAGACCATCTTTGAAGTACTTCATACACTGATGTTGTGTAGAAGGGATAATGTTGTACTCGTGCAACCAAGGCCGGCCGAGCAAAGCGCTGTAGCAAGTCTTGGCGTCAATGACATGAAACTTGATGTCCGTGATGAGCAACCCAAAATGTAACGTCAGTATCACAGACCCGAGCGTCCGTGATGACTAGGAGTCAAACCCGGAGATGGTGATTTTATCACGAGCGAGGTGCTGAACGCTCATATAGATTTTCTTCAACACTCTTACATTGAGGAGGTTGACGGAGGACCCATTATCAACCAGGATCTTTCCTATCTTAATATCATGACAGTATCCAGAGACATAAAGGGGACGATTATGCTCACACGTCCCGAGGAGGAGATCTTCATCGCCGAAGGTGATATCGGTTGTGTGGACTTCTTCAAGCTCGTTCTTCATCTTTTCTTCGGCGAGGAAAGCTTGAAATTGCTCGGGCACTTGTAGTGCCTTGATCAAAGAATCTCTCGCCTCTTTGGATAGCAGAAGGGCGTCGAGAATGCTTAGCTTTGAGGGTATCTTCCTCAGGTGTGCCAGAACGTTGTAATCCACCTTGTTTTTCTTGGGCGGATCCTTAGCTGTCAGCTCTTCGACGGCTTGGTCATCGAAGGTGATATACTCAGGGACCTTTTCTTTTCCCTTATCCTTTTTGGTCGATCCTTTGTTTACGGGTCCAAGATTCTTTTCAGGTAATGTGCGATTGCGCAGCTGAATGTTCTTGTAGCTCTTCGGTTCTTCCTCTTTTCCTGAAGTGGATTCTTTGATGAGAGGGCCAAGAGCCATTTCTTCTTCAGAATCACTCCCGAAGGTGAGAACTTGTGATCCCCTGCTATCAACCATGTGACAGTTGCTGGCAGCTTTTCCACGTTCGTCTGTCACATTTTTCCGCTGTCGACGAGCTTCACGCTTCATCCTCTTGAAATGCTGCCTGTGAGCGACATACCCTTGCTACCAATTTTTAAAGGCGTTGCATTCTTCATTAGGGTGCGCAATCCTTCGATTATATAAACAGTAATTAGGATGCACATCCTCTTCATTAAGGTGTATTTCAACAGAAGTGTTTCCTTCGGAGGGTGGCAGCTTCATTCCCATTGATATGGCTTAGGTGAACCTTTTCTTCGTTTTAAGCCTGTTCTTGTCTGTCGCGGGCCTGCCTCGGTCTGGTTGGGGCGCTTCAACCCTTTCATCCAGTCGCCGACGTTTGGCTTTTCCAAATATGGCCATTTCGTGCTCTCGATCAGCTTTGCTTTTCAGAAGAGGTTCGTTCAGGAATGCATCAATTATCTCTTCTGACGGTCCTAGGAGCTCTGATTCGGGATCTGCCCCCAGTTTCTCTGCGTCAGGAGCTTCTTCACCGTCTATCGACGAGTGAGAGATCACATGGAATCTTTCCATATAATCCTCAAGTTCATCTGACGAGTCTTCTCCATTGTCATCATCTCCGTCCTCAAGGATGTGGCTGAGAAACTCTTGAAGTGTGACCGGGGTTCGCGCCTTCTGGTTATATTCTTCCAGCACGTCGATGTGTTTTTGTAGGTCCGTGCGCTTATCAGTAGGCTTTACGGGCTTTTTGGTTTTCTTATTTTTCTTCGAAGACTTTGACGGCTAGGCCTGAGCGTTTTGATTATCGCCACCAATTTTTGGCGTCGGGCGCGGCTTCAGCATTCTCTCGATGATCTCGGGTTCTAGCTGATTTTTCCACCTGATCGCTGGGCATGCTTGGAGATCGTTCAGCATTCTTTTCGTTTTGGCTGAAAGAGCGACCTCCCATAGAGCTTCTTCGACAAAAGAGCACGATGCCCGCGGTGTGTCTGCCTTTTTGAGAGCGTGCGGCTGGGGCGGGTTTACTTTCCAATTCTCGGACAGTGCGAATTCGCCCTGTTGGTATTGGTTCTCAATCCACCCTTTGAAGACGAAGCAATTTTCAATTGGATGGCCTATCGCTTGATGATAGGGGCAATAATTGGGATTATTAGCCTCACCGGGTTGCAATGGGCGTTTTGGATCCGGTAAGTTGATGAGCCTGTTGCGCACTGCCAGCTCGAACAATCTCCTTGTTTTGTCCAAGGGAAATGAATAAGGATGCTTCATTTTCTCATTAAAGAATCGCCGTCTCTCGTCTAGGCGATCATTTAGTTTTGGGCTACTGGGTTGCTGTTGAGCATTGGCGACGAAGATTGTTTTCCTTTTCCCTTTTTCATTTCGAGATTCCAATTTTGAAGAAGATGGTCTGTGACCCATCTGGTCCATTTGGGCCAATTTGTCAATCAAGGCCTGGAAAGTGGTCGGCTTGAAAACATCATGAATTGGGAAATGGTCGCCTGAGGGTCGAGAGTACCCACGAACATGCCTACCGCAGGCGCTTCTTCAATGCGCTTCTCGCACTTCGGCCATAGATTCCGCCACCGTATTGCATACTAAACCCATATTTCTCCAGGCTTCACCCTGGCATTGATCAATGCCGTGATTAGGGTGCGTTCGCTAGCACTTGTGAAACGCTGGGTGAATAGCAACTCCATCTCTGTAAAAGTTTTGATGGAATCGTTGGGAAGCTCTGAATACCATTCGAACGCCGTCTCCGCCAAGCTGCCGACGAATTGGCGAAGCAATAGCTTATCATCCCCTCCAGTGTTGCCGCAGAGAGCCCTGAACTGAGCGACATGTTGATGGGGATTGCATGTCCTCTTGTATATATGGTATTTTGGAATCGTATATCCCGGCGGGTACTTTATTTGATCGTACCAACCCGGATAGGGCCGTCCATTTCTGGCGACTTGGCCAGCCGCTTCATTCGCTTTATGAGCTCGTATTTGTTGAGCTATATAATCATCGAGCGTGGCTTTAAAGACGGTCTCCTCCTTGGCTGCTGACAAAGCCGGCGGAGGATTTTATGTCTCTCCTCTATCATCTTCAATTATTACTGGAGGATCTTCGGCTGGAGGGTCCGGCTGGATCATCATGCCCACCATATCTTGGAATAGAAGGGCCATTTGTTTTATATTGGCCACTTATTCCGCGGCCTCTTTGTCCTTCTTCTCAAGCATTCTCCGAAGGAATTCAACATCAGTTTCCTGCTCACGGCGCTGCTCCGAGGATGTCTCCGGGCTTGCTTTCGTTCCTATGTGTGCGGCCATAGCTGTTAATATCTCTTGGAGCTTTTGTTGTTGCTGCTCCTGAGCCTTAGTCACTGATCGTGTAAGCGGTCGATGACCTGTGGAGATACGGCTATCCTCTTTTCCGGATGCTATATAGATGGTGTGCACCACTATGCCCTCGAACTTGGGGCGTTTAGATTCAGTGTCTTTGAGATTTGCCAAAGACGCAGGGATCTTCTCCGTCCTCCTTCTTTTGTGGGCGGTCGAAGCTGAGGGGGCCGTTGCAATGGGCACCCAGGTAGACGACACCTTTTGTGGCTTAACAGGATTGTCCTCTTCTAGCCAAACCTTCATCTTTTTCTGTCGGCGGGGATAGTCTTGATCTACCATGGAGTCCTGGACCTGTCGCCAAACTTTATAAATTTTAGAGGACAGCCGCTGAGGGGGCTGCTCCAGCTTCGCCTTTGGGGCATTCTCCATAGGTAGAGGAGATCTTTTCAGCACAGCAATTGGCGAATTCCTGCGTACCCTGTTAAGTAATTCAAAGCTGTTCCCAGTTGGAACAACAACATCAATTTCCACCGTTGGAGCCGGTGGAGTTAGTCCAGAAGGAAAGATGCCCCCAGCTTTCCTCACTCGGCGCCAGTGACGACGTCGAATATGTCTCGCAGACGGTATTGGTTCAGTCATGGGGGTGGCCTTATCATGCCCCATGTTTTGGTCAAGTTTCGCCGGTATCAGCCTCTTGAAGACTGACGTCCGTAGAGTGGGGACGACCAACCTATCAAAAGCAGACTTTCATGCAGGAGGAGCAGTTTTGATGACTTCGTTTGGGGTGGGAGCCAAAACAGTCAGTCTTGCAATGACCGACTCCTTAGCAGGGGAAGCCGCTTTGGCGACTTCAGGAGCAGGAATGGCTATCTTCTTCGGAATAACCCCTTCCAGTATCGCGGGCTTCTTCACAGGCCCATTAGAGCTTCATCCTAATCTTTTAAAGACCGAGGCGCTTGGTTTGGGCGACCTGTTGAGAGGGGCCGCAATAGTTGTGAGCCGATCAAAGACCGACTTCTTCTGAGCTTCTTATGATGGCAGTGGTGTGTTGAAGCTCATGGTTAGGAGCATGGTCCCAAAGAATAGCTCTGTGGTGGCTTGCATCACCTGTTCCACCGGCATTGTGAAAAGAGAGGCCGCTTGGGGCCCGTAGGTCACTCCTCCAGCAGGGACGGAGTGAGAGTTATTGCCGTTGTTGCAGCTTGTGGAGTTGAAAGCCATTTGATCTTTTGTTTTTCTGCACGGAGCAAGATACCAAATATTATTACTTCAAATCCAAAGGTAACCATATAAAACCGCGATTCGTTCGCGAACACGACACACGAAGTGTGGAGTGGAAAGAGGAAAAGGTCCCACCTGGCATGCCAGAATCTGTTCTCCACCGAAAGACGCGACCGGGACGTTGGGACGTCTGTGCCTGAATTTCGGGGGGTAGATGCTATTTGGTTCTATCCGTCCACCTCTCCGAAGAAGCCAAGTTGATTTATGACACCATGTATTGAAGGTTTAAACGGATGCGGCCGATGTAGCAGACTTCGTCTGATTCCTCCTCGTTGAGAGGTTTTTGATTGTGGGGACGCTCTTCCCTGCAGGCACAAGCCCTTGCAGTTAATTATGCTACAGCATCGCGGTAACCACTTTCTCCTTCTCCAGATGTCACTTCGTGTTGTGTGTGTTTGTTTTGTTTTTGGTTGCCCGTGGATTGTATACGGAGAGTAATTTATGTTGTCGCCCGTAAGGCGTGGATTAGTCCAAATCCGTATCTTCTTAGATTTGGGTTTGGGGTTGGGTTTAAGGATACGTTAGGTTTAAGGATACGTTAGTCTCATTTGAAACTAAGATCAACTTAAACGTTTGTTAAGGATACGTTAGTCTAATTTCAGACTAAGATCAACAAGAGAGCATTTGGGCTCTATTGTTTAGTTTAGTGTCACGACCCGAAATAATAGCTCGTGACTGACACTTAAATCACGCAATGTCTAAAGGCGTAACGTAATTCAAGTAAGCCGAAACCCAAAAAATCTAAACCTTTTTTAAAATAAAGGAGGTGAAGTTTTGAAATAAATGTACAATGAAATCGATGTTTTCAATAAATGCATAAGTAAGGAACATGACAATGCAAGTGGAATTTATTAGTTTGAAATCATGTTTGTGTCACGACCCGAAAAATACGGAACATGACCGGCACTTCAACTACGAAACATCTCGAGGCGTTCATAATCTAAGTAAGCCAAAACCCAGAAATCCAAACCATGTAAAACAATAGAGTGAAGGAAAAACCAATTTTAAAGCAATAAGTTTGACAACATTAGCCGAAGTATGCATTTTTAAAATCTCAAGTCTTTTCTGAAAATTTCGGCAGAGTTTCCTTTGTAAAAACGACCCCAAATGGGTACAAACCTGATAAAGCATATAAAATGAATAAAGGCACCCCCAAGCGGGAGCTAGCTCTTCGTCAATTGACGGTCACAACCACGCAAGCAATATAATATATAATGTCGAAGGGCGAGGATCAAAACTCCAAAGAAAGCCCATATCCACCAGAAAACCATAATAATACAGCGCACGACTCTAAGATCGAAAGAATATACACTGGTAATCAATCTCTATCAAATATACAAGTCTGGTTGATGGAGTTTTACTAGATACAACTGAAATAACAAATATACAATGGGGGTCCTGATGCAAAAGAACCCACCTACCAAAGCAATCACTCGGAAGGAACAGCGTGCCAGCAAAACCGCAACGAAACCTGTACGGCAAAACCTGCAAGAAACTGTGGCACAAAGGGGTGAGTTGCCAACTCGTGAGTAGAAAACATCTACGAGTAGAAATCACATGCATGGCGCTATCCTAGGTCATATCAAGTAATATCGTCAAATAAATATCCTGGTCCATCTATGTATAAGTGTAATACTACATGCTCGTGTCAGTACCTCAGATAGCAACATATCAGATATATGATGTATAAATGCATTACAAATGAAACAGAATACATCGTGAATGAGACAACTGTTTTCTTTATTTAATGAGATTTCTGTATGTATATAAATCGTGTATCATCAATAAAATCGACAAATAAAACAGTGTCCAGTATCGACACAAAACATAAATCTCAGTATCTCAATACCTCAGGCTCCGGCTATCCGGACTGGCCTGTATCATCAAATCTCAATATCTCAGTGTCTCAAGTCTCAATATCTCAATACCTCGGGCTCCGTCAGTCCGGATCGGCCCATATCATCAATCACACGACCACGAACGGTATCCTCTGGATATCCGCCGCGCCGGGTAAAATCACCGGTAGGCAGTCTACCCCTGACGGGCTCATCCTCATAACTATATCTCGTATGGTAAATCTATCGTACGGCATCCCAAATCTGGGTACGGGTCAAATATCACATTTATCTCATTATTCATCTGGTATCCACATCATCACATATCGTGCGCAGGGGTACTGATCTAAATCTAGTACACTACCAATATCATCAATAATAATCATGATCTGGCTACTGATCTACAGCCTCATACAATCCGATGTCATCAACACATATTATCATATAGAAGTATACATCGTCCAAACGATCCATTATAAATATCAGAACATATCCCATCTCATATCTCGATCATATGTCAACTATCATATATATATCATCATCCACATGGTATCGTCGTCCAACGATCCGCTATAACATCATGACATATCTCGGTCACACATTAAATATCTCAAGGCATCATGCCCGATCATATCGACTCATTCCCAAGTATCATATAACATCCTCATCATCCAAGCATATGAATACCAATATATATATATATATATATGTGTGTGTGTGTGTGTGTGTGTGTGTGTGTGTGTGTGTGTGTCCCCAAAACGCACAAGGAAGTAAATGTATGCGAGTATGTGTATGTGCGTGTATGCAAATCTTTACTCTAGGGTTTCGTGACTAAGAAATCGACTGAAGTCCTTTCTTCAATTCTCGCTAACACTAACCCCTAATCTGCTAAAGATTTTCTTGCTAAGGTTCATATCACACACAAACATATAAAAGTATATATATATATCACATCCCATCATTTCTCATAACTTTGCGGGGGTGCTATACGCCATCCACCCGACTTCCCCCGTAGATATAATCTACTCACCTTGATATTTGCTTGCCGATACCGATGTTGCCACGCGCTTTCTTGTCGTCTCGGAGTCTTCGTGAGGTACCTATATATCACATATATCATCGTAAACAAAATCACGCACGAAAACCAAAATGCCGCACGAAACAGTAATAGGTTAAAACCTATAGTCTCGCATGCAAAACACAACCAATAACCCTAGTCGTTGGTGTTCAAACGCCACACGACAGAACACAATGACAAATACGAAAACTTAAATTCAAAAACATCGCGACATACAAGGTAGCAACTTTGGAAACATGCTCCAGATTTTACCCTAGGCCAAACTAGCCAAAGTTGCATATGTCAAGGGTCTAGTTTACTAGAGATAAAGCCACAGAACAAGCACGAGCCAGTTCCAAACTACCCAGGCCGCAAATTGCGGCCAAAGGGAATAAAATTGCGGCCAAGAAAATTCCAGGGGGTCTCAGGTTTCAGTGGTAGCTCCTAGGGTGCCTGCATGTATCTCAGTGTTTGTTAAATAATTTTTAGGTCCCCGAGTGTTAGCAGATTTCCAATTACCATCATATTTTCACAGTTTTCCGATGTCGGGATTTCTAAGTTCGTATTCCGGGGTTTATTCTATAGTTTCATTCTAAGATACAATCCCTACAGGGGTCATAAGGTCTCTACTAACCTCAATTACACTTCACAATTCAAAATTTCTCAAAACCCTCATCTAGAAATTTCTAGGTTCACAAAACCACTCGATATCGATACTAAACATATATGGATGCCTAAAGAATTTAAATACTATTCTAAAGGTGCAGAAATTATCTCAATTGGAAACTCAAGAATTTTCTTGAGTTGCCCAAAGTCCTCAAAATTCGATTTTTCTTGGTCCAATGTGCTTCCCTTGAGCTTGTGCATGCTATTTGTGAAATAGAGATGGGGTTTTGGGTTTGTTTTAGGGGTGTTTTGAGGCTTGAAGTGGTGGAGGGAGATAGGGTCTGCCTGGGTGAAGAGGGAGAAGAAATGGTGAAGAGATGAAGAGAGAAACAATGAGTCATGCCTAGGTTTGACCCCTCACCCTCTCTCTCTCCTGCCCATCCCTCTTGTTATCATGATACCTCTTTGACTTTTCTTTTTCTTGTTTTCTTTATCTTTTCTTTTCTTATCTTTATCTTTTGTTTTCTTTTCTTTTTCTAAAACAAAACCATGCAAGAGAAGGAAAAAGCCATGACAAAATGAAACAAGTGTCAAAATGTGACATGGTGCATGTTTTGCACAAAACAAGTTTAATGCGCGATTAGCGATATTTAATCGCGATTAGCACTAAATAGTGCAAAATAAATCATAGAATTTCATAATTCACCTAAATCATATAAAACACCCTCATTTCCGAAAATGCTATAATTTTCCAAATATTTTCCACTTTATCGGTATTTAATTATACCGTATTATTAAAATATTCATAATAATTATTATTTTCTTACAAAAAAATTCCCAAAAATAATATTTTATTTTCCTGAAATGTTACAATCTTCCCCCTTAAAGAAATTCGGTCCCCGAATTTAAATTTAAACCCTTCAAATACTAAAACATTTCAGTAAAAAGTCCAAGTCGTCGGGGCTCCGAAATCATCAATACATAAAACGCATCATTGCGCATTGCATGCGCATGAACAATGAGCAGATAACTCCAAATCAAAACTCCGTCAAGCATCCCGCAATCATCAGATTCATGGAGAAGACATCAATGTCAAAGCCCAAAACGAAACCAATCATGTAAACATCAAAACTATACATGTAAACATCAGAAGGAAATGCATGCCAAACCTTTCATGTTGCTGTGCGATGCGCGTATCGCGGCACAGTGGCGGACGTCTATTGTAAGAAAATAACTATATAGATACTTTTCCTTTGTTTAATATATACGTCCCGCCGTTTTGAAATGATTTAGAAGGGTTTCCTTTATAAAATGTTTCGTGTCATCTCAGGCACGTAGGTGAATACGGAGACTATAGCTCTCTTTTGGAAATCCTTTCGATAACTATCGATGCATGCAAAAATATACTCAGGTATTGTCCTCTGACTAGTCTTGCCCAGCTATATCATAAACATCATCTCACAGGAAAATCAAATCCAAAATAGGTACATGAATGCCGCGTGCGTCTGGTGCGCAAGGAAACCGAAATCAATGAATGTGCCATAAATGTGCACAAAAACCAGAGCTAAGTGCAACAGGTGTGCACGAAAATGCCTGCCAAGGGCAACGAGTGTGCCTGACAACAATAACAAGTGCATCTGATATGCACGAAGAATCCCGATTTAGTGCATCAGGTGTGCACCAAAATCGCATCAAGCGCGCCAAATATGCGCAAGAATCCCAATCAAGTGCACAAAGTGTACGGAAACAATATCAAATATCATAATCGAAATCGATGGTATATAATAAACCTCAATCCAATCAGGTATACCATGGTATAAAATCTTACAACCATGTGCATTAGCGTGCACAAAATCGAATCAAAATATTAAAAGTGCAGGGAAACTACACCGAAAGCACAAGTCAAATCTCATACATACCCTAGGCATGAAATCCAAATCAACATCTCGAATGACATCAAATCGAAGTCGAGTGCAATTGTGGTGCATAAAATATAAACCCAGTACAACTAACATGCATAAATGAAAACCCCAATCGAGTGCATCCGGTGTGCACAAAACAAAATCTCATATCATGCGCTCAACATGCGCGAAATCCAAATCAAGTGCATCCGTCCTGTACGAATGAAGGCTAAATCAAGTGCATCTAATATGCACGAATAAAACCTAAATCAAAGGCATCCAACACGCACGAGTAAAATCTCATTCGAGTGCGTCCGATGCGCACAAAATCCAGTATCAAGCGCCTAGTATGCGCAAAAATCCAACCCAAGCATGTCAGGTCCGTAAAAAGTATCTAGTGCAGTAACATGCATGAAAACGAACATCAAGTGTAGACGTGCACAAAATACAAATCTGGTAACACAAATGCTCAAGACATAGATCGGGTGCAACCAATGTACGGAGTATATGTCCGGTGCAACCAATGCATAAGGTACCTAGCTGGTGCAACAAAAGCTCGAAATACGAATCCGGTGCATCTAGTGCACGAAATATCAAATACAGTGCTCCTGTGCACAAAATACCAAATACAGTGCATCCAGTGCACGAAATACCAAATACAGTGCATCCAGTGCACGAAATACCACATACAGTGCATCCAGTGCACAAAATACCAAATCCAGTGCATCCAGTGCACGAAAATGCATCAATAACTCAAATGTGTATAAAAACAATACCGAGTGTACCAAGGCGTATAAAATCCAAAAACACGTGCAACTGCATGCACGAAACACGTACTAATGCACTGCAAGCACATGTAAGCTATACCGAGTGCAAAACCAAATCGAGTGCATACCACCCGCACAAAAATCAAATCAGCTGTATGCAATCCAAGAAATCATAAACATGTGTAGCCAAGGCATAAAATCAACATCAAGTGCAATAACTATGCATAAAAACGTGACTACCCAGTAGGTGCAGCCATGTTGCACGAAAACAAATATCATGAAACTCAGTCATCAAAACTCAATCATGCAAATAGATCGCCCAAAATACCGAAATCAAGTATGGCGGAATAGTCCCGCTCAAGCACATCCTCTAAGAGTCTCTGGTCAACTGTCGTGGTCACTCATAACATGTTTCATCGACGATGCCGAACTCTGGCCTGTTGGGTGTGCGTAATAAGACCGCTCCTGGGTCCAAGTCTTCTCGTAAATTATTCCAGAAAGGTCATGTCGAGGTCTTTCCCAAATCTCGTCTCTGCCGAACTGTACGGAGGTTATCACCTTTTACTATATATGTTTCTTGTTCCGGAACGGCTGCATCCTCATCGCGACTCCTTCTGGAGATATATCCATTTATAACGCCTCTGTATGCGTGTCATATCTCTGATGTCGGCGGAGTGGAACGTCCCTTCATCAAGATCCCGTACGAGCCTCTTACTCCACTTTTCTCTAATGTCGACTGCTTCGAACTCGTCTCATCGTGGCTGCATGGACCGTACTCCAATGGCTATACTCGCATCTGGAGTCTCCCAAGAAATGTATCCTATCACATGATATTCGAATGATGTCGAACTTTTCGATCGATTCGTCAAGTTTCCATAATCCCCTAAGAGCTCAACATCTTGAGTACAGTTTAATAGTATCGAATATATGCCACAACACCTATGGACCAACCATAGAAGGGCAAACCCAAGCCTCACTAATGGCACCGCTGAACTCCCGCAAACCCTAAGGTTCACCAGCGTTCCATGGTCATTATGTCGAGTTAGGGTTTCATTCTTCCAGAGGGTCCGTAGAATTACTTGTATTGTTTTCCGAATACTTTAAACTTGGAAAATGGGTTCCTGACATTCGATCGTCTATATCGACTCTCAACGTATCAGCATGAAGTCGTCTCTAGCTGGAATCAATCAATCTGATGACCTCACATCGGGGTAGGCAATGAATCACATGTCCTAGTCTTTCATCTCTGGTGACTAGCGATCTTCTATCATATCTCGAAGTATAACTCGTGCGGCATTAGCTCCAAACATCTGGGGCGATATCTCCTTATTCGCAGCAACAACTGGCTCATTCGTCCGCACGTTGAAGAGTGCCTCAATCATCAAGTATAATCGGTGCTTTGACGGTCATCACATCCTGGCTGGGCTCTATCAGTGGCCCAATCCTCTGGTGCTGATCTGCACGTCCGAGAAATCCTTGTACAAGCAATCCATCAAACGCTCGGGGCACAAAAAACACCATAAAAAGACGCCTCTATACAATCGTATGTCCCTGGAATCACGCCCTGATCGGTCCTCGTCCGTGACGAGCTCGTGCTGACCTCAACTCAGCCGTAGCTCTCTCAGCCCGTACCACCGTGATAAAAAAACCATAAACTGGTACTGATAAGGCTAGGTCATAGGAATGAATATAATACTGTGCAAGTAAATGTACATCCTAAGGTTTTTTAAGCGGAGTATCGTATCGTAAGTATGCCGCGGAACATACACACGGTACGCCACTCTGCTTGAGTCACCTACTCCATCAACCAAGGGTCATCTTACACTCAGGAGGTAAAACCTAACGCTCTGATACCAACTTTGTCACGACCCGAAAAATACGGAACATGACTGGCACTTAAACTACGAAAAGTCTCGAGGCGTTCGTAATCTAAGTAAGCTAAAACCCAGAAATCCAAACCAAGTAAAGCAATAGAGTGAAGGAAAAACCAATTTTAAAGCAAGAAGTTTGATAACATTAGCCGAAGTATGCATTTTTAAAATCTCAAGTATTTTCTGAAAATTTCGGCTGAGTTTCCTTTGTAAAAACCGACCCCAAACGGGTACAAACCTGATAAAGCATATAAAATGAATAAAGGCATCCCCAAGCGGGAGCTAACTCTTCGTCAATTGACGGTCATAACCACGCAAGAAATATAATATACAGCGCCGAAGGGCGAGGATCAAAACTCAAAAGAAATCCCATATCCACCAGAAAACCATAATAATACAGCGTGCGACTCTAAGGTCGAAAGAAAGAATATACACTGGTAATCTATCTCGATCAAATATAAAAGTCTGGTTGATGGAGTTTTACTAAATATAACTGAAATAACATATATACAATGGTGGTCCTGTTGCAAAAGAACCCACCTACCAAAGCAATCACCCGGAAGGAACAGTGTGCCAGCAAAACCGCAACGAAACCTGTACGGCAAAACCTGCAAGAAACTGTGGCATAACGGGGGTGAGTTGCCAGCTCATGAGTAGAAAACATCTACGAGTAGAAATTGCATGCATGACTCTATCCTTGGTCATATCAAGTAATATCCTCAAATAAATATCCTGGTCCATCTATATATAAGTGTAATACTACATGCTCGTGTCAGTACCTCAGATAGCAACATATCAGATATATGATGTATGAATATATTACAAATGAAACAGAATACATCGTGAATGAGACAACTGTTTTCTTTATTTAATGAGATTTCTGTATGTATATAAATCGCTTATCATCAATGAAATCGACAGATAAAACAGTGTCCAGCATCGACACAAAACATAAATCTCAGAATCTCAATACCTCAGGCTCCAGCTATCCGGACTGGCCTGTATCATCAAATCTCAAGATCTTAGTGTCTCAAGTCTCAATATCTCAATACCTCGGGCTCCGTCAGTCTGGATCGGCCCATAATATCAATCACACAACCACGAATGGTATCCTCCGGATATCCAACACGTCAGGTAAAATCACCGGTAGGCAGCCTGCCCCTGCCGGGCTCATCGTCTACAACTTGAGCTTCTCGCCCTGGGGTACCTTACCGGGCCCACCATGTACCCAAGATAGTTCATCCAACTCCTCGAATCGTTTCTCGAAAACATCTCAGAACCGAGAAAACATCATGGTGGAAAATACTCAACATATCAAGGAAAACCGCATTTTTCACTTTAAAATAATTCATCAGTTTACAAAACTTTCACATGCGGTTTCCAAATCCAGAAAATATCAAGAATAATCCGAAATCATCAAGTCACCATATCAATAACAATGAAAACCGGCATAAATATCCATAATACTGCATAACCAATGAATATGTGGATGCATGTGATATCATGCAATAATTAAACTAGCATATGAAAGCTATAAAATATAGCAACTATCAGTTAGCAAGCTATGTCAATAAAATAGTATTTTCTAAAGTGTACGTGACATGGCAATTACCGATGATGACGTGTGTGAGCCGGCAAGCAAGTGTACGTGGAACATACGCATCATCGGTAATGGTGCTGGTATCCTGACAGCAGGGTTTCATAATAATTACAGATAACATATGTACAAGCATGCAATGCGATGAAACATCATAAATATACAAAAGGTGATGTAGTAACAGCAACACTGAAAATATACTTACCCAATATACGAGTCATACAGTTTGGTATTTAAATTACTCACCATTCTCCACTTTTGAAAACTAGTATAACTCGAGCCCAGTCAAAATGGTAAGGAAATCCACCTAAGTCTGAGTTGATCTATATATATATATCTAGTAATCGGTGATCTCGCCTCAATAGTATCACGTACGATACAATAAATAATATGATATCCTCAAGTCAAGAGTGCAGATCTATCCTCATAACTATATCTCGTACGGTAAATCTATCGTACGGCATCCTAAATCTGGGTACGGGTCAAATATCACATTTATCTCATTATTCATCTGGTATCCACATCATCACATATCATGAGCAGGGGTACTGATCTAAATCTAGTACACTACTAATATCATCAACAATAATCATGATCTGGCTACTGATCTACAGCCTCATACAATCCGATGTCATCAACACATATTATCATATAGAAGTATACATCACCCAAGCGTTCCATTATAAATATCATAACATATCCCATCTCATATCTCGATCATATGTCAACTATCATATATATATCATCATCCATATGGTATCGTCGTCCAACAATCCACTATAACATCATGACATATCTCGGTCACACATTAAATATCTCAAGGCATCATTTCCGATCACATCGACTCATTCCCAAGTATCATATAGCATCCTCATCATCCAAGCATATATATATATATATATATATATATATATATATATATATATATATATATATATATATATATATATATTTCCCCAATACGCACAAGAAAGTAAATGTATGCGAGTATGTGTATGTGCGTGTATGCAAATCTTTACACCAGGGTTTCGTGACTAAGAAATCGACTGAAGTCCTTTCTTCAATTCTCGCTAACACTAACCCCTAATCTCCTAAAGCTTTTCTTGCTAAGGTTCGTATCATATACAAACATATAAAAGTATATATATATCACATCCCATCATTTCTCATAACTTTGCGGGGGTGCTATACGCCATCCACCCGACTTCCCCCGTAGATATAATCTACTCACCTTGATCTTTGCTTGCCGATGCCGATGACGCCACGCGCTTGCTTGTCGTATCGGAGTCCTCGTGAGGTACCTACATATTACATATAGCATCGTAAACGAAATCACGTACAAAAACCAAAATGCCGCACGAAACACCGATAGGTTAAAACCTATAGTCTCGCATGCAAAACACAACCAATAACCCTATTCGTTGGCGTTTAAACGCCACACGATGGAATACAATGCCAAATACCAAAACTTAAATTCAAAAACATCGCGACATACAAAGCGGCAACTTTGGAAACATGCTCCAGATTTTACCCTAGGCCAAACTAGCCAAAGTTGCATATGTCAAGGGTCTAGTTTACTGGAGATAAAACCACAGAAAAAACACGAGCCAGTTCCAAACTACCCAGGCCGCAAATTGCGGCCAAAGGGAATAAAATTGCAGCCAAGAAAAGTCCAGGGGGTCTCAGGTTTCAGTGGTAGCTCCTAGGGTGCCTGCATGTATCTCAGTGTTTGCTAAATAATTTTTCAGGTCCCCGAGTGTTAGCAGATTTCTAATTACCATCATATTTTCACAGTTTTCCGATGTCGGGGTTTCTAAGTTCATATTCTGGGGTTTATTCTATGGTTTCATTCCAAGATACAATCCCTACAGGGGTCATAAGGTCTCTAATAACCTCAATTACACTTCACAATTCAAAATTTCTCAAAACCCTCATCTAGAAATTTCTAGGTTCACAAAACCACTCGATATCGATACTAAATATATATGGATGCCTAAAAAATTTAAATACTATTCTAAAGGTGCAGAAATTACCTCAATTGCCAACTCAAGAATCTTCTTGAGTTGCCCAAAGTCCTCAAAATTCGATTTTTCTTGGTCCAATGTGCTTCCCTTGAGCTTATGCATGCTATTTGTGAAATGGAGATGGGGTTTTGGGTTTGTTTTGGGGGTGTTTTGAGGCTTGAAGTGGAGGAGAGAGATGGGGGCTGCCATGAGTGAAGAGGGAGAAGAAATGGTGAAGAGATGAAGAGAAAAACAATGAGCCATGCATAGGTTTGATCCCTCACCCTCTCTCTCTCATGCCCATCCCACTTGTCATCATGATACCTCTTTGACTTTTCTTTTTCTTGTTTTCTTTATATTTTCTTTTCTTATCTTTATCTTTTGTTTTCTTTTCTTTTTCTAAATCAAAACCTTGCAAGAGAAGGAAAAAGCCATGACAAAATGAAACAAGTGTCAAAATATGACATGGTGCATGTTTTGCACAAAACAAGTTTAATGCGCGATTAGCGATATTTAATCGCGATTAGCAATAAATAGTGCAAAATAAATCATAGAATTTCATAATTCGCCTAAATCATATAAAACACCCTCATTTCCGAAATTTCTATAATTTTCCAAATATTTTCCACTTTATCGGTATTTAATTATAGCGTATTATTAAAATATTCATAATAATTATTATTTAATTATAAAGAAATTACTAAAAATAATATTTTATTTTCCTGAAATATTACAGTTTGTGTTTAAAAAAAATTGGGCAGCACATCCTTTGTATATTTTGATCCAAAACCACAAATACGAGATAATAATAAAAGGCATCCCCAAGCGGGAGCTAGCTCTTCTCCAAGCGGCGGATCACAACCACGCAAAACAGTATATAAGTATATGACGCCCAACGGCGAACATCACCATAAAGATAAAGTAAAGCAAGACCACATAACCACAAGTAGCGGAAAACCCCTCGCTCTAACTCTCGCAACCACAAGTCTCACTAAGTCTCATTATTTATACAATTACTATATTGATTGATGGAGTTAACTAGATACAATATGAATAAGTAAAAGAGTGGATACGATACAAATGTCCCACCTACCAAGCAAATCACCCAAAAGTAGCTGTGTGCTAGCGATGCCGCTACTGATCCATGTTGTCAACATGCAAGAACTGTGGCACAACGGGGGTGAGTTGCCAACTCGTGAGTAGAAAAACATCTATAAGTAAAAATCGAATAAACAACGACTCCTAGGTCAACTATATTATAAAGGTAATACTATGATATCTAGGGTGACCGAGTCATCAAATGTGCCAACAATGTAATCAATACCTATATGTATGCGGATGTAATCCAACAATATAACCAAAGTCTATATGCATGTGGATCTCGTCCAACCATAAAATCAATGTATGTATGCAAGTAAGTATGATGATATAATCAATGGCGTCCCTCGCGACACATCAAAATCATGGAACCTGGGTGTCCAACATCGACACACGAAAACATCATGAAACCCGTTTCCAGCATCGACACGTAAATCCTCATATCTCGGGCTCCGTCAGTCCGGATCGGCCCATATCATCTCACGACTCCGGTCGGTATCCTCCGGATATCCGTCGAGCCCAATACAATCACCGGTAGGTCGTAGTCCCTCTGCCAGGCTCACTGTCTGCAGCACAGCAATCCGTTCTCGTCCCGGGGTACCATACCGGGTCCACCATGTACCCGCAATCGGCCTCATCCAGCTCCTCGAATCGGGTTTCACATGTCACATGTCTCAGAACCGAGAAAACGCATGGTGGACGCATTGAAATATCATATCAAGAGAAACCGGGTTTTTAAAACAGTACTTACTTTCTTTTGAAATAGCCATGGTTCTCAATCCAGAAATCTCATGAAAACAACATATCTCAATGCGTAAAATCATAAAGCATGATGTATGCGACATAGGATAGAATGTAAGCATATCCGTATATCATGCAACATGGAACAGTGATATGACATATTAATGGAAAACCGCTCTTTTAAAATGATTCCAGTTTTTAAATATATCCTGCGGTTCTCAATTTCTCCAAAGTCAAATGCAATATCGTATAAAGGTGCATAGGTAACTATCGCAAGTAAATTATGCAAAGAGTCATATCATGATGCAGTAATCCTACTGTGTAATGACCTGGCAATTATCGATGATGAAGTGTGTTAGTCGGATAATCTGTGTAAGTGTAACATACGCATCATCAATAATGGTGTAGGTGTACTAGCACAGGTATATGCAATGCAATAAGAATAACATGAATGCAGCATAAGGTAAATCATAAGCAAATGCTGACAGGTATACGTATCTAGTATGACCGAGTCGGTGAATCTATCAGTCGGCATCCAGCCTCACACATCACGTACGGTATAAACCATCGTAAGGCATCCTCTAGGCAAGGGTATAAATCAATCCTCAAGTCAAACTCATCACGTATGGAAAATCATCGTACGGCGGCATTAAACCAATAGGGATCCTACCAACCTATATAATAATGAGGGGTACGGACCTAACGTCACGTACGACATACCACTCATGATTCATCACAATATATATATCTATATACCTATGTCCCAGGTCACATCCATAACAATCTCATATCAGGGGACCGGCAAGGTATCAATCATCTCAATCGACTCACATCCGTATACCAACATATCATCGGATCACATATCAAATCGCATTCTCTTTTCATCGCATTTTATATCTCGCAATAAGTCAATTTATATATGCAATCTACACTATACATCAAAGGTCATGATATTCTAAACTCATACTGATTCTAGGGTAATTACATAGCTATAAGTCATGATTCACAATCCGCTTTTTTTCCCCTATCCCTAAAGCTTCCAACTCATATCCCAAAATATATTCAATCATCACTAACTATCTTCTAGTTTATAATATGTTTTCTCTAACTATCAATTAATTCAAACCCTAATTTGCTACTCTAGGTTTTCTTAACCATATAAATCGGTTTTCACCAAAACTTTGCGGGGGCGCTACACGCCATCCACCCGACTTTCCCCCGAAGATATAGATCTACTCACATTGCTCCTTGCTTGCCGATGTCGATGCCGCCATCCTCTTCTTCATTGTCTTTAAATCCTCGTGGGGTACCTACATATCATAACACATCCTAATTGCGTATTAAAATCAAGTCAGAAACCAAAACGGCACATGTTTCGCTCATAGGTCAAAACCTATAGCCTCGCATGCAAAACACGATCAGTAACCCTAGTCGTTGACGTTCAAACGCCACACGACGGAAACACAATATCAAATACCAAATCCATATTCATTAAAAGCCGCAAAACGAATTCAGAAAGTTAGAGAACATGCTCCAGATTTTACCCTAAGTGAAATTAGCCAATTTTGCATATGTAAAGGGTCTATTTTACTGATATAGGAGCTACAGAGAAGCACGAACCCCAAATGAGGTACCTAGGCCGTGCGGCCTAGGGGATTAAATTTGCGGCCATAGTGTTAGGGTTTGGTCTCGGGTCTCTGTGGTAGCTTCCTGGGTGCCTGCATGACTCACTGTGTTTGCTAAATAATTTTCCAGGTCCCCGAGTGTTAGAATATTTCGTTTTCCCTACACAATTTCCACAAAAAAACGATATCAGGGATTCTAAGTTCGATAATTGGGGTTCTAGTCTCTGGTTTAGGTCTTTAATCAATCACCACAGGGGTTGTAAGGCCTCTACTAAACTCAATTATACAATCCTAACTCAAGAATCTCTCAAATCCTAACTAGGAATTTTCAAAGTTCACTAAACAGAACTAAAACACTTCTAAACTTATATGGACACTAATGTGAATGAAAAACTATGCTAATGGTGATGAAATTATCTCATTTGGCAACTCAAGAATTTTCTTGAGTTACCCCAAGTGTCCAAAATCCTTGCTTTCTTAGTCCAAAGTGTAGCTAGAAGGCTTGTGCACATTTTTAATGAAGTGGGGATAGATTTTTTGTGTGTTTTTTATGGTGTTTTGAGGGGATAGAGGAGGGGGATGAAGGAGGGCAGCCATGGGAGATGAGGAGAGGAAAAATGAAGAGGAAAAATAATGAGGGAAACAAATGGGACTTGGTCAATTGACCCCTCACCTCTCTCTCTCTCTCTCTCTCTCTCATGCCCATACCCATTATTCTAATATCTCCTTTTTCTTTTCTTTTCTTTTAAAACAACAACCATGCAAGGAAATTAAGAGAAACCCATGATAAAATGTAACAAGTGCTAAAACTGACTTGGTGCATGTCACATGCACAAAACTAGCTTAATGCACGATTAGCGATATTTAATCGCGATTAGTATTAAAAGCAATATAATTAATTATATAAAAATCTATAAATGCTCAAATCTTATAAAACACCCTCTTTTCAGTAATTCCTATAATTGACATAATTTCCAAATATTTCCCAAATTTATCGGTATTTAATTAAACCGCATTATTAAAATATTAATGATATTTATTATTAAATTATAAAAATTCCCAAAAATAATATTTTATTTTTCTGAAATGTTACAGTCTTCCCCCTTAAAGAAATTCGGTCGCCGAATTTAAATTTAATCCCCAAACACTAAAACATTTCAACAATCAGCTCAAATCAACGGGGCTCCGACATCACAGAAAATACCGAAAAAACACACTGCGTCAAGTGCGCATGAAAACGAGTACAAAACTCAAAAACCGAACTCCGTCAAACATCACGCAAATCATCGGATTTGCATGCATATCCTCGGAGATACAGATCTCGAAATCCACTACTGAAATCCAACGAACACTAGCCAAAATACTATAATACATATATAGTACGCATCCCTGGAAAAATCCTTTAAATTGAATAAAACACATGCAAAATCTTTTCTGAATCGCCGTGTAATGCGTAGCTCACGGCATAAGTGACGGACTCTCATTTGTAAAATACTAATATATGTTTTGCTAAATACACGTTCCGTCGTTTTCAAAATATCCCAAAAGGTTTTCCTTTTTAAACGTTCGTGTCGCTCACGGACACATAGAAAATAGCGAGACTATAGTTCTTTTTTCAAAACCTCTTGGTAAACTTTTAATGCATGCAAAGTACTCAGGTACTGTCCTCGGATCAATCCTGTTCGGCTACTACATAAAAAAGTGCCCATCATGAAAACAAAGTGCTCAAAAGCAAAATCAGCCTCAAAAGGCATATTTAACCATCACGTGCGTCTGGTGCGCATGGAAATAAAATCCAAATACAAGTGCTACGAATATGCACAAAACCAAAACCAAGTGCAACGGGTAAGCACGAAAACATCTGTCCAGTGCAACGGGTGTGCACGTCAACAATATCAAGTGCACCTAGAGTCCACGAAAATCTCAATCTAGTGCATCCAGTGTGCACAAAATCACATCTCATATCATGCGCCTAACATGCACGAAAATCCAAATCAAGTGCATCCGTTATGCAAAAATGAAAAATGAAATCAAGTGCATCCCATATGCACGAATAAAATCTAGACCAAGTGCATCCAATATACACGAATGAAAATCGAAATCAAGTGCATCCCACTTGCACGAATAAAAATCTTAATCAAGGGTATCCAACATGCACGAGTAAAATCTCACTCAAGTGCATCCGATGCGCACAAAAATCCAAAATCAAGCGCCTAATATGCGCAAAATTCAACCCAAGCGTGTCAAGTCAAAATCAATGCCCAGTGCGGTAAAGCGCACGAAAAACGAACGTCAAGAGCAACACGCACAAAAACATAAGTCTGGCGAAATAAATGCTCAATTACATAAATCGGGTGCAACCAAGGTACGAAGTAAAATTCTAGTGCAACTAATGCACGAATACTAAGATGGTGCAACAATGCACAAAATACGAATCTGGTGCAACAAATGCACAAAACACAAATCGGGTGCATCCAGTGCACGAAATACAAATCCAGTGCATGCAAATGCACAAAGTACAAATCTGGTGCAATAAATGCACAGAAACTTATCAATAACTCAAATGCGTATAAAAGCAACACCGAGTGTACCAAGGTGTATGAAAATCATAAACATGTGCAACCGCGTGCATAAAACACGAATCCATGCACTGCAAGCATATATGAGCTATACCAAGTGCAAAATCAAATCGAGTGCATAGCACATGCACAAAATCAAATCAACCGTATGAAATCCACAAAATCACAACCACGTGCTACCAAAGTACAAAACCGATATCAAGTGCAATAAATATGCACAAAGCATAAACTGACACAACGGTGTATAAAGCATATCTCAAGTGCAATAACTATGCACCAAAAATAAATACCCAGTGGGTGCAACCATGGTGCACGAAAACAATATCATGAAACTCAATCATCAAAACTCAATTCTAAGCGTGATAATCGGATCACAAACGTAAATCGCAACAAATGACATTGAGGTACACCTCCTACAATGTTGAAAAATGTCGGTGCGCCCCAGAACTGGTAGAGCAAGAACATCCGCCTGCCACTTGCTCACGGTCTGGCGTCCTCTGTCTCTAGGTCCTCATTTTCACTATGGATTACCAATCTCGCAATTCATCGGCTCAACGACCCGGTCCGGTGCACTAACGGAAATGATTCCGCTCTGGTACTCCTCTGGTCATCTCTCGGAAAATTAGTATGATCACTCATAAAGCAGCACGTCACTGGCATCGGCCTCTTTCCTGTAAATACACGTGACACAACTGATCTTGGGTGCAAATCTCATTGCAGCAGTGTCCTGGAAGGAATCCTGTTTAAGGTCTCTTCTGATCTCGCCCATGCCGAACTGTACAAAGGCTGGTACTCTTACATAATCTGTTCTCGTTTTCTGGACATCTGCGTTCTCAACAAAGCATTTCCTCGGGAATCGGCCCCATCCCAACGCCTCTGTAAGCATATCAGATCTCTGATCTCTACGGGGAGTAACAACAGCTCGCCAGCATCTCGCGGAACCTCTGGTCCCACTCGTCTGTATCATCGTCCACTTTGACGTCACGTCGTGCTATCTGCGTACTGCAATGGTCCTCGGCTACAGTCAATCCGGAATCTCTCGCACGGTCTCGAAATTACGAACTCGGTATCTTCATCACTCTTTAGAAGATATCTGGCCGAACACATCCTTGGGAACTCGTCCCAACCATCGGAGAAATACTCCATACTCGTCCGTCCTCGATCAACTCACAACACATCTTGGTGAGGCCCTCTATCCGAAGCTGGTCAGCTTATTGGTCTCTTATCACATGACATTCGGACGAAGTTAAACGTTTCGATCGATTCATCAAAGCCCCATAATTTCCCGAAAGCTCAACACCTAAGCACAGTCTAAAAATATCTGGTACATACCGCAGTACCTCTGGACCAGTCGTAGAAGGGCAAACCCAAGCCTCACTGATGGCACCGCTAAACTGCCGCAAACCCTAAGGTTCAAAAGCGGTTCCATAGTCATCATGTCGAGTTAGGGTTTCATTCTTCTAAAGGGTCCATAGAATTATCTGCATGTTCTTCCGAATACTTAAACTTGGAAAAATGGGTTCCTGACATTCGTTCGAACCTTTTTAACTTCGCCTATACAACATGTGAATACCCTTCGTACGCATGCTAAACAATGCTTCAATCCTCCAGGAAAGAAGATACGTCAATCGTCATCTCTGGATCGGTCTGCTCTAGATCTGAGTAAGACTCTCTCCACACTGGAAACCTTCAACTCAACTGGGCCTGTGTCGGTGCATCAATCTGACGAATCACCTTCGTCTCTCAACTCGGAATAGACTAGCTATCATCTGTCGCATCTCTGCCTGGAAGCTTCAGCGATCTCAGCTCGTAAGCTCTGGAATCGACATCACATCAATCTCAGCAACATCAGGTTCATTTGTCTGCACGGTAGACGACATCACAATCTCTGAGGTTTGCTGTATGTCAACAGTCCTCTCACAATAGGCAGCCTCTATCCATGGCCCGATCATCCGGTGCAACGCCAAACACTCGCCTCAGATAAGAGGTCACGACGCAAACGCTAACTCGAGACATTCCCGTGTCATCAGAAAACCACGATGGTCAGTCCTCGTACCAGACGAGCTCGCCCTGACCGCATCACTAGCAGCAGCTCAATCTAAGCTCAAACCATGGTGACAGGAACCTCAATCGAGTCTCGATGAAAATAGATCAAAGGCATGAAAGGAAACGACAGATCAAGAATGGATACATGATCATAAGAAGGAACAACATCAATGAGAGTCTGATCATGGAAACAAATAGAATCAAGGATCTCAAATGGATGTATAATCATAGGTATGAAGAGAATCACCGATCTCAAAATATGTACATCCTAAGGTTTCTTAAGTGGAGTATCGCATCGTAAATATGCCGCGGAACATACGTACGATACGTCACTCTACTCAAGCTACCTACTCCATCAATCAGGGTCAGCCTATGAAACGAAAGTTCGGGTCTAATACCCCACATTCAAGTCTAAGTTCCATAAGGTCAAGCCTAGGTTCCGAAATACATACCCGCCCTAGACTCCGCATAGTCAAACATAGACTCGAACCAAGGTTAAACCTAGCGCTCTGATACCAACTTTGTCACGACCCGAAATAATAGCTCGTGTAAGCCCGCGGGGCGCCCCGGCCGTCGATCCGACGCCGGAAACGCGGAAACAAAAAACTTTGCAAAACTTGCAACCGGCACCACCGCGCACTTTTCACCCGGATCGGGCCATTAACCTAGCTAACTAGCAAATAAGAAAAGAGTAGAGAAGTATACCAAGCGATCCGTGTCCTTCGGTCTTCGTCTCCATTCCGATCTCCCGCGGATACTTCATCCGTCACCTCCTCGTCGAAACGGGCACCACATCGCCAAAATCTTTTACGGGCTCCCACCTCTTGACCGAGGCAACTCGGGCGCGAAGTTGGCTAGCCGACGCGTCCAAGGGATGCTGTAGAATAGTGTAGTAGCCATGTCTCTTTGGGGTTTTTGAGGTTGCCATTTTTGGAGGAATTTTTTCATAAGAATTTCATGGATCAAAGCTTGCTAGCAAAAAGAGCTCGGCCAAGAACTTTGTGCTCTCTGGAAAATAATGTGTGTAGTGAACATGAATTAAAATCATGCAACCAAAATGAAATTCCCCCTTCACACAAAACAATCAGCACACTCACAAAATGGGGGGACCCATGAAAATTGCATGAAAGAAATTTTTCCCACCCAAAAAAAAAATAAACCTCACCCCACTGGAACAGTGGCCGGCCCCTGCAATTGTGGGTGGAAAAAGGGATGATTGATTTTTCAAAGGAGAAAAAGAAAAATCAAAAAGAATAATGGTCACATCAATATATCTCATCTCATAAATGCAAGTGATAGATTCAAATGGAATCTCATGATGAGGAAGCCACATATAAGCAAGAAAACCCCTCACAACTAAGTTAACTGCAAACTTGCAATTAACCCCCTCCAACGAAAAGTCCGGCCGTGAAGGAATAAAAGAAAACCGGCCGGAACGGAATGCAAACTGGCAACCCCAGAAAACCGATCCCGTAATAAATTACAGGAAAACCCCGCTACTGCAAATACATGCCCGCATTTGTATTCCCACTGAACACAAATGCAAAGAGACAAAATTTACACTATCTAATACTAGTATCCGGCTTAAGCCAAAGCCGGCTAGTAAAAACCGTCCGATCACGATCCGTGCAATACCGCACGTATCTGATCGAACCCTGCCATATCTCCATACGGCCTCTACAGCGTTTCGCCCGAAAGATTGAGTAACTGTAAGTGTGGTGGACTCTAAAGACTCGTCAATACTATGGCTGTGGATTTAACCACTAGCACGTCAGAGGTATAAGCTAATACGTGACGGGCCACCAGCTATTGACCAAAAGGGACGTCGATGAGCGAACTCATCCTGACACCCTACTGAGCCTGTCAGTGACAATATCCGTACAGTCCGGTCCGTTTGTCTATGAGCATCGCATGTCGGGCCTAGGGGGTTGGTAAAAGTCAGACCCCCAAAAGCGGTACAAGTCGTGTCGGAGTGTAGCCCAGAACACCCTGAGATACTACTGGAATACCTACCAGTAAATCTCCTGTCTTGGCCAAGAACTTCGTGTAATGGCTCTCCTAGACACAGCGCGACCTCACCCCCAATACCGGGAGAGACGAACCCCTGCAGATCCGCTCACTGCCTCCATGTGGCTCGGGATTGTACCCAACTAAAACCTGTTTGCACGACTCCTTTAAGCCGTGGTAGGGTAGTAATCAAAGCACAGTGGGAACTCACACGAGATAAATGACGATCCCAGGTCGATGAACTAACCTGTACACATGTCACCAGGGAACTGCTATCTGACGTCTGGTATAAAACCTAACTAGCAGGTTCCCGGCGAGTCCTGTCCGGTGTACTCATAACCCAATGAGCACCTGTATACATCTTAGGTGAACCAACTGACACCAGTGGCTTCTGAGACCGGCCACCGCCCCTCGTCGGGGTCTCGACTGTATACACTAGTCTACTCTGGAGAATCGATGCCCTGTCTCGAAACTCCCACGACTAGGGACCTTTTAAGGATGTGCTTATAGACTCCAGCTCTCACTTATATGATCGCCCTCATACTGCTGGCAGTCAAGCAAGAATCCTAGGGGCTCTATCAACGTGCAATAGCGACCTGTCAGGTCATCTAAAGCAGTACACGATGATAAAGGTAAACCAGATAGCATACTATCATCTCGAGTAAGACTGTCCTACCGGGATAGGTCCTCCCTCAATCATTGCAATCATGTGCATGTGGTCCAATAATTGACTCTGAGGGCACTATCTCCAACAATCTCCCACTTGCACTCAAGGCTAATTATTGCGATGTCGCATACTCACAGCCCGTGTGATACCGAACACCCAACTCCTCTACTAGTCAGTCTCACAAATCCCGTTTGTGAAACTATTGCGTTCGAGGAATAGCCTCAGTGAGTGGATCCGCTTTGATGTTTCTTTCTATGTCTCTCTATATCTCATGTTCGCAGAGAAAACCATCTCCTGAAATGAGCAATACCTGTCCTAGAATGTCTGGATGTCTGATGGGACCTAGCTCATAAGTGAACTCCAAATCCAAACTTCTTAGACTGAATCGTCAACTGAACTTAATCAGTATCCTGTGCCATGCCTTCCCTCAGTATCCACCTGGACCACCTGTCCAAAATACTGCCCCTCGTCAGAGGGAAAACTATAACTCTGACAGCCACTCTGCCATCCAGGTCACCTTGGAAGCCTGGAATGATAACTGTCTCCCGAAGAAGACTGCCGTTATCATATCCCTAGAACATCCACTTATGTTCTAAAACTGCTTCCGACTGTTTCTCCAGGATTTGATCAATATCAACTTATTGCACCTACTGCAAGAACAACATCTGGTGTGGTACTTGACATCTCATGATTGACTCAATTGCCTAAGTATGTGATCTGTCAATCATGCGTATCCCTCTCCCCTTTAGTCTGTAAGACACCTTTAGAGAGGGTGACTCCATCACCTGCAGGTATACTACCGTGCCAGGAGTCGTCCATTCTAAATACTCATAGAATGCGGTCAAAGTACCCAGATTGGGAAACCACCCAAATCTAGATCTAAAACCATAGATCTACTAACCAGAATGTCTGATATAATATCCAAGTCCTATGTGGAGAAACCACTGTGTGACGACCAAAGTATAACTGATCGTAGTATAGGAATATCACTTCCTACTCTGTGTATGTCATCAAATACCAGGACATCACACCCTACTACCTTCTTAACAGATCCATCCCTTATTCTGATGAAGTCAAACCTATGACTGTCACATCAGAAATAGATGATCTATCTCCGCTATATCTGCTTTAGTCTATAAATAGACATAAGCCAACTGTCCACCAATGCTTCCGCTGCTCCCACTGACTACGACAACCCTCTGGCAGAGTCATATAGACGTACACTTCTAAAGCTAGTTTAGAATGACGCTATACTCATCCTCCTGCCGGGTTTCACAGTCTGGAACAACAGCAATGGCAAGTCTGGGTAAACAAGAACCTCCCTGCCACCGTCCTTGAGCATACCGAAGTACCTCTCGGGTGCCTGAGGTTACCCACCGTATCTGCGAAGTGGCCAATAGAATGTCAAATCAGATTGAATCTTTAGGTTCCTTATTAAATCTTCAGTAATCGTTTGCGGTTCTGGAATCACTTCCAGTTCTACCATACTCCCACTACTGTTTTTGAAAAAATCCATTTTTAATAAAACTGTGGCGAGTCTAGAACAATATTTCTATTGATCTCCCAGATGGTAGAAAGTCAACCCTCGTCATAGCCTGGGTCAACCCACAAACAGCCATTACAGAAACGTGCCTTGAGTTGTCCAGTGTCTGGTTTTAATCATAAGCCGGACAACTCCCCGTACCTTAACAATGTTAAGATATGAACTGTACTATATCCAATATAGAACCAGAGGCACTGATTTAATTTAACCAGATTCAAATCATGCAGCTGTCTCCAGTGCATGTAAACTAAATGGAGAGAAGCCGATCAGCATTACTCAACTTAGGAATGCTTCCAATTATGAGTAACCTGAAAGAGAAGCAATTTCTCTTTATCATTACTATCAACTGAATACCATACACAAGTATCTACATCCTCGATCACTTTGAAGAATCCCGATACCTGCTATACCTGGTTCTCTACTCTATTCAAATACCTATAACTCCTCAAAACTTAGACCCTGTGTTTCTACGAAACACATGTCTAAGAACTAGAGAAGTTAAAAGTAAACAGAATATAGTATGAGGACCAACCCCTCTGTCCTAATGGACACTGGACAACATACAATACTCTGCATAAGTCCGCTGAGTCTGACAACTCTTTCACTGTGTGTCGTAGGTCGAAAACTGTACTTATGGTTAAGAAGAATTACACCGCTGTTTAATGCTCCTTACCTAACCATCCACTGATATAGGTAAATGTCATCGACATAATATCAAAAGGTATATCTCACTCTATGAAAATAGATGTACAGATATATCAATTTGAAATTGGTGCACAACAGCGGATATTCAAAACCAAATATTTGCCGACCGGCAAACAGCCCAGGTGATCTCCTCAAATATCACCGATTGCAACGAATCCCGATATAATGAGGATGATCACCCTATTCCCAATAACTTACTCCCACTCATCATCTGTAAAGACATACAGATGTGAGAATCAAAACTGGTAAATACATACCCTGGAGCAAGTGTCTAATCAGGAAATCAGTTTTCTTTTAACAGTACACAGTTGAACTGAAACATTGAAATGTTTCGATGGGGTATCCTGGTATTCCTAGTAATGCCTCTACCATTATCCAGATTCATAACTATAACCGTATAATTCTTTGCCACCTCTCCAAATCCCTTTATATGTCTTTAGTCATTACCTTCTGCACACCCCTTTAGGCCAATTGGTTTTCTTCCTTCCCTACCGTTCGGCACCAGCCTATGGTTTGGAAGAAGACTATCCAATAAGCATAATGGGTGTACTGTCCTAGTCCTAGGAGCACTCGCAATGCGAGAGAAGGTGAAGATAAAAGACAACCGAATAAACCTTATTCCTATTTCTCCTGGACCAGAATCCATCCCCGAACTGGAACAAGTTCCTTTCGAGTTTGTATATAACCATACGATGGATTATCCAATAAACTGTGGATCTTCGTAGTGATACGGAGTGTCCTGGAGAAATACAAAGGTGATTTAGGATTGGCGAAGAAATACTTGGTTTGGTCGTGAATATCAGTCGCAATTTACTTTGCCCTCTTACTAATCCCTTGCTTTGTCTTAATCTTAATACCTTCTGCACACCGTTTAGGCTAATTGGTTTTCTTCATTCCCTACCGGTCGGCACCAGCCTAAGATTCGGAAGAAGACTATCCAATTTGCGTAATAGGTGTACTATCTCCTAAGCTAAGGAGTACTCGTAACTTGAGAGAAGGCAAAAAGGAAAATACAACTGAATAATCCTACCCGTTTTCTCCAGAACCGGAAACCATCCTCGAATAAATTCCTTCGATTTCGTATCTAACCATACGATGGTTTTGTCCAATGGAAGTGGACGTTCGTAGCAATACGGAGTGTCCTGGAGAAAAGGGTAAAAGTAGGAGTGGCAAAGAGGTCTGCAACTCTGACAATCCAAAAGCCAGTGTTAAGAAGGTTCGGTTAACTTGGTCTCTGAGTCATAGTCTTAGGGTCGGGTCAATGGTCGCTGCCAAAGAGAGAGAGAAAAGAAACACTCAGCGTGCACTCTAACCTAGATCAGAATGGTTACCAATTTATCTAATCAGGAAACCTCCCACTGTACCTCAAATTCTCCTCCAAACCTAAAAGAAGAATTAATCGGGGATACCCGAGGAGTAAACTAACTCATCAGTGGGAATCGGGATCCAACTCTCATCGCATGATAAAGTGACGGAATCCGCTCACGTTATCACACTCCAGAAGGTATGCGCATATCTGGCAAGTTTCAGTTCTTTTGAAACTCCCGATGTGATTTTTACCCCATGCTCTTATGACCTTGACTTTTGCCAACATATCATAAGTCACATGTCAAGTTCAACCCGTCATTCTCCAGGTTAATTTGAACCCACCCGTACCTTCCCTTGACTTTGGCCAAAATGGCAGTACGGCTGTCCCAAACCAACGCATCTATCTATGCTGCATATGAATACCCAATAGCTACCAAACACTGTGCCTTGACTTTGGCCAACATACACAGCTTGAATACTATTGACTATCCATATGAAACGACGGAGGGCTACGAATGGTTTCTGGCGAAAACCTTTAACGTAATGAACTTGATATCGTTGAAGGAACGGATAGCTTTTTAGAAAATATAGTGACGAAAACCTTTACTAAAGAGGTCACTCCCGGTGAAGGGATCTCGGCTCTTTCCCCGTAGAATGGGGTGCAGGATATTCCAAATGAATACCACGGTGCAAAGCAAAAGTAATCGGCTATAGTGAAGTTAATGCCCTGACGCAAACTCTTTGTCCAAGGGGTCACTCCCGGTGAAGGGATCTCGGCCCTTGCCTCGTCGACTGAGGAGCAGGATATTCCAAATGAATACCACGATGCAAAAAAAAAGTGAACATCCTTGCAATAACAGCTTTTTGAAAAGTGTTCCAACAACATCAGAATAGGTTTGTTTTAACTTGCATTGATCCGAATCAATGCAGTCCCATCAATTGATCACACCATAAAGAACGAAAATATACTGATGTACGTATATGCCATCCGCATTCACCACTGGGTCCCGTCATTACCCGTTAGGTTAGCTAACTAACGACAGAGCGGGGACTGGACTAGCGCGGATGAAAAACATATACAACATCTACTAATATATATAACAATATATTATATTTCGCTCAAGGCGTGATAAAATGCAACATCACAGAAATGTACAGCATCACAGAACAAAACAGATATCTGGGATCCCCGGGTTTCACAGAGCCACTACTGAAACCCGACGTTCCCCTGGTCGTGTGGATAGCCTGTGCAATGAAATCCTAGACCCCTACGGGCGCGGCAAGTTACCCGCCAAAACCTGAAGCGAGGCAGCCCCCTTCAGCACCGTGAATGGACCACCCAGCACTTCACGGAATCCGGCAACTTGGGCACCCCTCCTGGGTCAACCTGTACCCCCTACGAGTGCGGCGAATAGCCCGCCAATCCTAGAGTGAAGCCCCCTCCGTCTTAATGCCATGAGATGCGGGCTTGTTGCCCTCCAGAACCCGGCTATCCGTGCACCCCACCGCGGGGTAATCCTAGTACAGAAAGTAAAATATACATACAACGGGTACATCGACCACAACCAGGTCGTGCCCCAAAAGAATAATACAAACAGGCAGTGACGGCAGTCCACATGTCGGACGCTCGCCCCGCAATATCAAATGTACATAATACAACAAAACTGTACTAGCATTGCATCCAGGCTATCCCCCACGACCGATCCGCAACTTCACAGCAAAAACACAGAACATCAACGTGAAAGTCACGTTCGCAAATCCGTCTAACCGGGCTATAGCAGTTAGACAGGATTTACCGATCAAGTGACATTCACGGTCGCAGATATAATGTAAATACTGTGAAATAATGTGTTTAAAATATCCGATCGATCAAAAATTAACAAGTGGGCCCCAAAGCAATACTGTAGCACTCACAGAAATTCTGGGCCCAATTTTAATATTCCAAAACCCCTATTTTCAGCCCACCAGCCCATGGGAAAATTTTGACGCATTGATCCCTCAAGACGGCGGCGGAACCGCGGCAACAAGGGGGGTTTTGCCGCGGTTCCGCGCTCTACCTGAGAGATCAATGTCTCGAATTTTCCCAGAACTCTTAGAACTTCTTGTACATCAGTTTTCTACAACCTGAAAAAATTTTTGGAGCCAGGAAAAAATCGACAGAAAAATGATGTAAGGAAAAACGCGGGTTTTTGGAATTTTGGTCGATCGGAAATGCAAACACATCAAACAAAGCTAGACTAAGTTAATGGCGAGGCTCTGATACCAATGTAAGCCCGCGGGGCACCCCGGCCGTCGATCCGACGCCGGAAACGCGGAAACAAAAAACTTTGCAAAACTTGCAACCGGCACCACCGCGCACTTTTCACCCGGATCGGGCCATTAACCTAGCTAACTAGCAAATAAGAAAAGAGTAGAGAAGTATACCAAGCGATCTGTGTCCTTCGGTCTTCTTCTCCATTCCGATCTCCCGCGGATACTTCGTCCGTCACCTCCTCGTCGAAACGGGCACCACATCGCCAAAATCTTTTACGGGCTCCCACCTCTTGACCGAGGCAACTCGGGCGCGAAGTTGGCTAGCCGACGCGTCCAAGGGATGCTGTAGAATAGTGTAGTAGCCATGTCTCTTTGGGGTTTTTGAGGTTGCCATTTTTGGAGGAATTTTTTCATAAGAATTTCATGGATCAAAGCTTGCTAGAAAAAAGAGCTCGGCCAAGAACTTTGTGCTCTCTGGAAAATAATGTGTGTAGTGAACATGAATTAAAATCATGCAACCAAAATGAAATTCCCCCTTCACACAAAACAATCAGCACACTCACAAAATGGGGGGACCCATGAAAATTGCATGAAAGAAATTTTTCCCACCAAAAAAAAATAAACCTCACCCCACTGGAACAGTGGCCGGCCCCTGCAATTGTGGGTGGAAAAAGGGATGATTGATTTTTCAAAGGAGAAAAAGAAAAATCAAAAAGAATAATGGTCACATCAATATATCTCATCTCATAAATGCAAGTGATAGATTCAAATGGAATCTCATGATGAGGAAGCCACATATAAGCAAGAAAACCCCTCACAACTAAGTTAATTGTAAACTTGCAATTAACCCCCTCCAACGAAAAGTCCGGCCGTGAAGGAATAAAAGAAAACCGGCCGGAACGGAATGCAAACTGGCAACCCCAGAAAACCGATCCCGTAATAAATTACAGGAAAACCCCGCTACTGCAAATACATGCCCGCATTTGTATTCCCACTGAACACAAATGCAAAGAGACAAAATTTACACTATCTAATACTAGTATCCGGCTTAAGCCAAAGCCGGCTAGTAAAAACCGTCCGATCACGATCCGTGCAATACCGCACGTATCTGATCGAACCCTGCCATATCTCCATACGGCCTCTACAGCGTTTCGCCCGAAAGCTTGAGTAACTGTAAGTGTGGTGGACTCTAAAGACTCGTCAATACTATGGCTGTGGATTTAACCACTAGCACGTCAGAGGTATAAGCCAATACGTGACGGGCCACCAGCTATTGACCAAAAGGGACGTCGATGAGCGAACTCATCCTGACACCCTACTGAGCCTGTCAGTGACAATATCCGTACAGTCCGGTCCGTTCGTCTATGAGCATCGCATGTCGGGCCTAGGGGGTTGGTAAAAGTCAGACCCCCAAAAGCGGTACAAGTCGTGTCGGAGTGTAACCCAGAACACCCTGAGATACTACTGGAATACCTACCAGTAAATCTCCTGCCTTGGCCAAGGACTTCGTGTAATGGCTCTCCTAGACACAGCGCGACCTCACCCCCAATACCGGGAGAGACGAACCCCTGCAGATCCGCTCACTGCCTCCATGTGGCTCGGGATTGTACCCAACTAAAACCTGTTTGCACGACTCTTTTAAGCCGTGGTAGGGTAGTAATCAAAGCACAGTGGGAACTCACACGAGACAAATGACGATCCCAGGTCGATGAACTAACCTGTACACATGTCACCAGGGAACTGCTATCTGACGTCTGGTATAAAACCCAACTAGCAGGTTCCCGGCGAGTCCTGTCCGGTGTACTCATAACCCAATGAGCACCTGTATACATCTTAGGTGAACCAACTGACACCAGTGGCTTGTGAGACCGGCCACCGCCCCTCGTCGGGGTCTCGACTGTATACACTAGTCTACTCTGGAGAATCGATGCCCTGTCTCGAAACTCCCACGACTAGGGACCTTTTAAGGATGTGCTTATAGACTCCAGCTCTCACTTATATGATCGCCCTCACACTGCTGGCAGTCAAGCAAGAATCCTAGCGGCTCTATCAACGTGCAATAGCGACCTGTCAGGTCACCTAAAGCAGTACACGATGATAAAGGTAAACCAGATAGCATACTATCATCTCGAGTAAGACTGTCCTACCGGGATAGGTCCTCCCTCAATCATTGCAATCACGTGCCTGTGGTCCAATAATTGACTCTGAGGGCACTATCTCCAACAGCTCGTGACCGGCACTTTAATCACGCAACGTCTAAAGACGTAACGTAATTCAAGTAAGCCGAAACCCAGAAAATCTAAACCTTTTTGAAAATAAAGGAGGTGAAGTTTTGAAATAAATGTACAATGAAATCGATGTTTTCAATAAATGCATAAGTAAGGAACATGACAATGCAAGTGGAATTTATTAGTTTTAAAACATGTTTGTCTTTAAAAAAAATTGGGCAGCATCTCTTTTGTATATTTTGATCCAAAACCACAAATACAAGATAATAATAAAAGGCATCCCTAAGCGGGAGCTAGCTCTTCGCCAAACGGCGGATCACAACCACGCAAAACAGTATATAAGTATACGACGCCCAACGGTGAAGATCACCACAAAGATAAAGTAAAGCAAGACCACATAACCACAAGTAGCGGAAAACCCCTCGCTCTAAGTCTCACAACCACAAGTCTCACTAAGTCCCATTACTTATATAATTAGTACATTTGATTGATGGAGTTAACTAGATACAATATGAATAAGTACAAGAGTGGGTACGATACAAATGTCCCACCTACCAAGCAAATCACCCAAAAGTAGCTATGTGCCAGCGATGTCGCTACTGATCTATGCAGTCAACAAGTAAGAATTGTGGCACAACGGGGGTGAGTTGCCAACTCGTGAGTAGAAAAACATCTACAAGTAGAAATCGAATAAATAACGACTCCTAGGTCAACTATATCATAAAGGTAATACTATGATATTTAGGATGGCCGAGTCATCAAATGTGCCAACAATGTAATCAATACCTATATGTATGCGAATGCAATCCAACAATATAACCAATGTCTGTATGCATGTGGATCCCGTCCAAACATATAATCAATGTATGTATGCAAGTTAGTATGAGGATATAATCAACGGTGTCCCTCGCAACACATCAAAATCATGCAACCTGGGTGTCCAATATCGACACCCGAAAACATCATGAAACCCGTGTTGAGCATCGACACGTAAATCCTCATATCTCGGGCTTCGTCAGTCCGGATCGGCCCACGGGCTCTGTCAGTCCGGATCGGCCCATATCATCTCTCGACTTCGGTCGGTATCCTCCGGATATCCGCCGAGCCCAATACAATCACCGGTAGGTAGTAGTCCCGCTGCCAGGTCACCGTCCGCAGCACAACAATCCGTTCTCGCCCCGGGGTACCATACCGGGTCCACCATGTATCCGCAATCGGCCTCATCCAGCTCCTCGAATCGGGTTTCACATGTCACACGTCTCAGAACCAAGAAAACGCATGGTGGACGCACTGAAATATCATATCAAGAGAAACCGGGTTTTTAAAATAGTACTTACTTTCTCTTGAAATAGCCACGGTTCTCAAATCCAGAAATCTCATGAAAACAGCATATCTCAATACGTAAAATCATAAAGCATGATGTATGCGACGTGTGATAGAAATGTAAGCATATCCGTATATCATGCAACATGGAACAGTGATATGACATATTAAGGGAAAACCGCTCTTTTAAAATGATTCCAGTTTTTAAATATATCCTGCGGTTCTCAATTTCTCCAAAGTCAAATGCAACATCGTATAAAGGTGCATAGGTAACTATAGCAAGTAAATTATGCAAAGAGTCATATCATGATGCAGTAATCCTACTGTGTAGTGACATGACAATTATCGATGATGAAGTGTGTGAGCCGGCCAATCTGTGTAAGTGTAACATACGCATCATCAATAATGGTGTAGGTGTACTAGTACAGGTATATGCAATGCAATAAGAATAACATGAATGCAGCATAAGGTAAATCATAAGCAAATGCTGACAGGTATACGTATCTAGTATGACCGAGTCGGTGAATCTAGCAGTCGGCATCCAGCCTCACACATCACGTACGGTATAAACCATCCTACGGCATCCTTTAGCCAAGGGTATAAATAAATCCTCAAGTCAAACTCATCACGTATGGAAAATCATCGTACGGCGGCATTAAACCAATAGGGATCCTACCAACCTATATAACAATGAGGGGTATGGACCTAACGTCACGTACGACATACCACTCACGATTCACTACAATATATATCTATATACTTATGTCCTAGGTCACATCCACAACAATCTCATATCAGGGGACCGGCAAGGTATCAATCATCTCAATCGACTCACATCCGTATACCAACATATCATCGGATCACATATCAAATCATATTCTCTTTTCATCGCATTTTATATCTCGCAATAAGTCAATTTATATATGCAATCTACACTATACATCAAAGGTCATGATATTCTAAACTCATACTGATTCTAGGGTAATTACATAGCTATAAGCCGTGATTCACAATTCGCTTTTTTCCCTATCCCTAAAGTTCCCAACTCATATCCCAAAATATATTCAATCATCACTAACTATCTTCTAGTTTATAATATGTTTTCTCTAGCTATCAATTAATTCTAACCCTAGTTTGCTACTCTAGGTTTTCTTAACCATATTCTATAAATCGGTTTCCACCAAAACTTTGCGGGGGCGCTACACGCCATCCACCCGACTTTCCCCCGTAGATATAGATCTACTCACATTGCTCCTTGCTTGCCGATGTCGATGCCGCCATCCTCTTCTTCATCGTATCGAAATCCTCATGAGGTACCTACATATCATAACACATCCCAATTGCGTATTAAAATCAAGTCAGAAACCAAAACGGCACACGTTTCGCTCATAGGTCAAAACCTATAGCCTCGTATGCAAAACACGATCAGTAACCCTAGTCGTTGACGTTCAAATGCCACACGACGGAAACACAATATCAAATACCAAATCCAAATTCATTAAAAGCCGCAAAATGAATTCAGAAACTTAGAGAACATGCTCCAGATTTTACCCTAAGTGAAATTTGCCAATTTTGCATATGTAAAGGGTCTATTTTACTGATATAGGAGCTACAGACGAAGCACGAACCCCAAATGAGGTACCCAGGCCGCAAATTGCGGCCTAGGGGATTAAATTTGCGGCCATGGTGTTAGGGTTTGGTCTCGGGTCTCTGTGGTAGCTTCCTGGGTGCCTGCATGACTCACGGTGTTTGCTAAATAATTTTCCAGGTCCCCGAGTGTTAGCAGATTTTATTTTCCCTACACAATTTCCACAACAATAAGATATCGGGGATTCTAAGTTCGCTAATTGGGGTTCTAGTCTCTGGTTTAGGTCTTCATTCAATCACCATAAGGGTTGTAAGGCCTCTACTAAACTCAATTATACAATCCCAACTCAAGAATCTCTCAAACCCTAACTAGGAATTTTCAAAGTTCACTAAACTGAACTAAAACACTTCTAAACATGCATGGAAACTAATGTGAATGTAAAACTATGCTAATGGTGGTGAAATTACCTCATTTTGCAACTCAAGAATTTTCTTGAGTTGTCCCAAGTGTCCAAAATCCTTGCTTTCATGGTCCAAAGTGTAGCTAGAAGGCTTTTGCACATTTTTAATGAAGTGGGGATGGACTTTCGGTGTGTTTTTTATGGTGTTTTGAGGGGATAGAGGAGGGGGATGAAGGAGGTCAGCCATGGGAGATGAGGAGAGGAAAAATGAAGAGGAAAAATGAAGAGGGAAACAAATGGGACTTGGTCAATTGACCCCTCACTTCTCTCTCTCTCATGCCCATACCCATTATTCTAATATTTCCTTTTTCTTTTCTTTTCTTTTCTTTTAAAACAACAACCATTCAAGAAAATGAAGAGAAAGCCATGATAAAATGTAACAAGTGCTAAAAATGACTTGGTGCGTGTCACATGCACAAAACTAGCTTAATACACGATTAGCGATATTTAATCACGATTAGCATTAAAAGCAATATAATTAATTATATAACAATCTATAAATGCTCAAATCTTATAAAACATCCTCTTTTTAGTAATTCCTATAATTGACATAATTTCCAAATATTTCCCAAATTTATCGGTATTTAATTATCCCGCATTATTAAAATATTCATAATATTTATTATTAAATTATAAAAATTTCCAAAAATAATATTTTATTTCTCTGAAATGGTACATTTAGGGACATTGCGGTCCATTGTTAGTTTAAGGACATTACGGTCCAATGTTAGTATAAGGACATCTCGGTCCATAATTAGTTTAAGGACATTACGGTCCAAGGTTAAGGACATCATAGTCCATGGGCTTAAGGACCCTACAGTCCAAGGTTAAGGACATCATAGTACATGGGCTTAAGGACCCCACAGTCCATAAAGTGTCTGGTTGTCAGGACCCGTCACCTCTCTGAAGACGTTGAAGGATTACAACAACAAATATCAGAAGAGTGAAGAGATGTACCCTTAAACCGATGTGGGTTGGGAGATTTGTAGTCCAATTTAGGACTTAGATCAATTGATTAGATTATAAGTACATAGGCTCAGTTAAATCTGAATTGAGGACTTATGGCCAACTTGGGCTAAGTCCAATTAGGTTTGAAATATTGGACCTTTGTTTGGACTGTTGAACATTTGTCTGGGCTCAGCCTCCCATTATTTAGCAGTGCTAAGCATGGGTCTGGGTTCTGACCATATTTTTATCTTTTATTGAGTGCTGAGCACTCATATGCCATATGAGATGATCAACCTTGGAAGACAAGGGTATATTTGAGGCTCAGTCAAAAGGGGTGTCTTGCCTCTGGAAGACTTAGCTAATTTGGGCTAAGACTATTTTGCATATAGTGTTAAACACTAGCACATATCTGGCGGTCACATGTTCCCATGTGATGCATTTAAAATAGTGTTAAACATTAGGGATGAAATGCTTAAAATAGTATTAAACACTAGAAAAATGAGGCACTCAAAAATAGTGTTAAACACTAAAAGTGAAGCGCTCACGTGGGATCACGTGAGGCGCCTGAGAATTGGGCTAAACTTTCTTTGTTTTATTCTCAGAATATGCAGGTAAGTGTTAAACACTTAATTTCCATGATTATCACGTGTAGACACATGATGATGCCCGCAGTCTGGTCTGCTCTTCTTATTTTGAAGAGTTTGTTCAAGGGTCACGTGAGAGCACGTAAGGCATCCTTCAGGTGGGCATTGCCCTTCGGTAGAATCTTCTTTTGCTTGATAATTGCTAGGGGTTACGTGGGAACACATGAGATGACTAAAATATGTTCTGACTTGGCCTTATTCTCTTTATTTTGAGGAATTTATCCGAGGGTCACGTGGGAGCATGTGACCCAATTTCATTCGTTCTCTTTTGATCATTGAGGAGGGGAGTCACGTGGACACACGTGATCAGGTTGGATACTGATGCTTTTACGTGTATGAAAAGTTTAAGTCCCATATTTAAGAATTAAATTCTTTTGTAGGGTTGAACCCTAATTTATTTAGAGGAATTAAATTCCTATGTATTTGGAAGAATTAAATTCTTTTATAGGGTTAAACCCTAATTTTATTTAGAGGAATTAAATTCCCATGTATTTGGAAGAATTAAATTCTTTAAACTCAATTCTCCCTCTAAGTTTTGGATCTGCATTGCAGAATCTCCCCGATGAGAATTAAATTCTCAACTTATGGGAAGATCTACTTCTGCAGATCTTCAACCAGAGGAAGAACTAAGTTCTTATTCAGAAGAGTTAAACTCTTAGTTTGAGAATTAAATTCTCTTTTTAGTTTTGTGGGAGCTTATAGAATGATCTTTTTTCCTTTCTTACCTAGGGTTTCTTTCTTTTCTCAAGAAATCTTCTTTTCTCTCTGTAGAATTAAATTTTCTTCTTCTTTTCTCTGTTGTTGTATATTTTTTCCTCTTCTTTTCTTGGCTCCTATTTATAGGAGAAAGAAAAGAATCAGTTTATTTATTCAATCTTCCATTGATTGATTTTGTAACCAACATGATCTTTTAGATCACTCGGTGAATTTTATTCACCATTAGATTTTTAATCTAAAAGATATTCTGTCTGTTATTCTTGGCAAATTTCAGGGAAATATTTCCTTGTATAGAATCTTTCTATAAATTGGTGTTTTTTAATCACTATTGGATTTTTAATCCAACGGTGCTCCACTTTACAGAGCGCAATCTTTTTTTTTGGAAAAATCTAAGAAAATATTAGGGTTTTTGATTTCCCTTAGTTAGAATTTAATTCTATTAGTTCAGAAGGTTTAAGAGCCTATCACGTGTTAGCACGTGACCCCACTGATTGACCATTTAATTAGAATTTAATTCTATTAGTTCAGAGATCTTTAGGAACCCATCACGTGTTGGCATGTGACCCCCTGTCATGTGTGGGTACGTGATGCCCCATTTAAGGTTTTCTTTCTTCTAACTCAGAGAGTTTTAAGACCCTATCACGTGGTGACACGTGACCTACTGATTAAGCATTTAATCAGAATTTAATTTTGTTGTTTTAAAGAACTCAGGAATTATTGCGTATCAGCACGTGACCCTTGGTCACGTGTGGGCACGTGATGCCCCATTGGGGTTTTTTTCTTACTGTTTTATTATACTTTTTAACTCTTTTCAGTGGGTTAAAGGCTCATCGCGTGTGTACACGTGGCCCCATTTGATTAGGATTCAATTCTTATCATTTCAGAGCCCTCAGGAAGCCATCACGTGTCAGTACGTGACCCCCGATCACGTGTGTGCACGTGATGCCCCATTAGGGTTTTTCCTTGTAATTTATGAGGGAACATGAGCCTCACATCGGCATGACTTATCAAGCCACTGGGGTCTGACGTTTACCACCCCTAGGCTAGATATACGACATATCAGACGAACAGACCGGACTGTACGGTAGTGTTACTTATTGGATTCACAGGGGTATGAGCATGCATGCTTGATGATATTCTGATCGCTCAATACCCGGGTGGTCGTTACGTTTAGCTGACCGCTGACGGCTTGTGGGTGACTGATATGATCACCACCTACTGCCGGCGTATTGACGAATCTTTAGAGTCCTATACAGAGGTTTCCTGGCTCAGGCGAAACGAAGTAGGAGCACATATGTGATATGTGCGGGACCGAGATTAATACGTGTATGTGATGCCGTATTTTATTCTATCGATTTGTGATATATGTCGGTTATATGAGATATAGCCGGATTATCGGATCAAGTGTTGATTCGATAAATTGATACATATGATATTAGTCGGTTATATGTGATATAGCCGGATTATTAAATCAAGTGTTGATTTAATAATTTAATGTATAATTATATATTTGATATATTAAATTACATTAACTAATATTTTCTCACTTAAGCATTTCTTTTTCTCACTTATGATACATTTATTATATATGTGATATATATTAATTGCGTTGTTTTCTTTTTGTGCACACATAATATATATGTGATATATATTAGCGTGTCATATTAGATGATACATGCAACATGGGTGTATTAGACTCACACCATACATATGATAATGTGAAGGTTTATTTATTTAAAGTAAATCAAAATTGGTTGGAAATTAGTCATGGTTGATGTTTAGTGGAAGCTTGTGGAACTATTGACTTGGTCCATCAATTTTGCTTTACCTAAGATATTTATTAACCTAACCATTATTCTTTAGCCATGATTTAGTCTCTACATGAGTTAGTATATGATACTAACTCACCAATGGTTGCTATTCTCATCTCATAAGTTTATTCTTTCATCACTTCATCTTCTTCTTCATCTCCTTCAAGCTCTCTAGGTTTTGAGGAGGTGGGGAAAATTAGTGAGAAAATAAATTCTAAAGTGAGAAAAATTCCTACTTCATCATCCTCTGCTAGACTAGCCATTTAGTTTAGGGTGTTTGCTTCACTAATTCCCAAATAGTGAAGAGATAGCTTGAGTTGGTGTCTCTTTGACGTAGATCATCTTCGGCTTTGAAGACTTCAAGCAAGTTTGATCCTTTCACCTTGTGGAGCCTCTCTACAGTCCGCAAGATCACTACTTGGAGCGAAGGGACTACTGTAAGGAGCTATTGAAGTGAAGGACCGGACTACAAAGGTTGTAATCCCTACTCACTTTTAGATGTAAAGTTGTTTACATTATAGTTTTCGTATGGTTCTCTAGCTAAACATCCTTGTCTAGGGTTCTTTAGAATGACAAAATTTTAAAATGGCATGGTAGATGCCTCCCGAAACCTTGTTGTCGTGCTAGGAAACCCAACAGATATGCATGGTGAAAGACCCTTCCGGCCAATAAACGACCGATTCCTGAAAAAATACTACGCCTGACGAGTCACGACCCAGGTCAATGATAGATGACGATGCCTATGTCCGCTCGCTATCTTCTTGAGTCAAAACTCTAAAAGTAGTACCCAACAATACTCCGTCTCAAACATGGAGAACAACGGACCGTAACGTCCTTAAACTACTACGGACCGCAACGTCCTTAAGCTAGCATGGTTAAAAAAAAAACAGTACGTCCACAAGCGAAATGGGCACGGATGAAAACCTGAAAAAGCGCCGTGAGTAAAAACAGCAGGGCTACCGGCGAGTTTGTGAAAACCCGAAAGCGCACAGACTCGTAAAAAACAAAAAATCCTGTGCACTTGCAAGATCCTCTCGACCTTGTAAGGAGAAAATACTCGCGTGAGATCCTTACGACTCACAAGGAGAAAAAACAATTAGGAATCCCTACGATTCCTAAGGAGAAATTATACTTACGAGATCGTCACGACTTGTAAGGAGAATTTTCTCCTATGAGACCCTCACGGCTCACAGGATTCAAAAGCCTTAAGATACAGGGACCTGAACCTATTCTTAAGCCATCATATCCCCCAATTTGCCCTACAGGCGGTCAATATTGACCCTTGTATACAATCCACGGGCATAAATAAACGTTCTCTGACCTAGTCCCACCAATGGTGCGAAATTCCCCTATTTGGTGAACAACACTTGTAGATCCTCTCGACTTGCAAAGAGAAACTGCTCTTGTGAGATCCTTACGACTTACAAGAGAAGATATCACTTAGGAATCCTCACGATTCTTAAGGAGAAAATACACCTATGAGATCCTCACGACTCGTAGGGAGAAAACCCATTGTGAGACCTCCTATGGCTCATAAAGGCAAAGCCTTAGCCGGCAGGATCCTAACCCTGTTTGCTAAGCCACCTTTGTTCAAGTTGGCAAAGGCAAATGATGATTCGCTCCTGGCAAAATTCCAGTGGTAGCGATGTTGATGCCTAGATGGGTAACAAATTCCAAGACCTTTCACGCCAAATGATGATTCGCTCATGGCAATATTCTAGTCGCAGCGATGCTGATGCTAACATTGGTATCAGATCTCAAGTCCATACTCGCAACAAAAATCAGCGAGCCAAAAATGCATATAAAAATAGCCTAAATGATGGGGAAACTCGCAATAAAAATCAGTGAGTAAAATGAAAGATAGCCGAAATGATTGGGCACCGCGAGAAATAGCCGAAATGATTGGGCAATCATGACTTTCGCGATATAAAAAGCTGAAATGATAGAGCATCGTGGGAAGAAATAAAAAAAATGATGAAACTTTTGCCGTGCAGGTGAGTCAATACTTACCCCTGTATACAATCCATGGGCATAAACGAATGGGAACTACATTTCCCCACTAGGCTCTGTCAAACGGAGTGTCAGATGTCAACGGCAACATCTACAGCCTAGAGATCAACAACGACGTTTCTTCTTACTCCAACCGGATGCAGACGTAACGTCAACAACCAACCTCAGGGTCGCAATGAAGCGGAGCCATGGCAAAGTCCCTAGTTCCAAATCTCAACGGCCACATCTACAGCCTAGAGATCAACAACGGCGTTTCTTCTCACTCCAACCAGATGCAGACGTAACTTCAACAATCGACCTCAGGGTCGCAACAAAGCGGAGCCATAGCAAAGTCCCTAGTTCCAAATCTCGACGTCCACATCTACTGTCTAGAGATCAACAATGGCGTTCCTCTTCACTCCAGCAGGATACGGACGCGACATCACCAATCGAAGCCACGATAAAGTCCTTAGTTCCAAGACTCTACGGTTCACAGACAACCTAGAGACAACCCCAACATTCATCGCAATATTGCAGAAACAATGTCAACAAACGAAGCCAAGGAAAATCCCTACCTTCAGGGTCTTGACGGCAGCTCAAATGAGACCTGAAAGACTATCGGAGATCATCCCACACCAGCGCGGAGTGGTTATGACTCATCGGGGCTCCCAAACCGAGCCTAACCTCAAGTAAAAAGCGGCATGGAATATCCCTGGCACTTGCTCTTTCGATAGTAATATTACCTGGAAGATTACTTGAAAACGTCCTGTCCAGCCCCCGAAGGGATCAGAGACACGACAGTCGCAAGGCTACTCGAACAGCAAGATTGCCTATCGAGAAATACATCGGCCAACGCGATGATACGACGGGTAAAAAACCCTAGTACCACAGACCCTAACGGACTTCTATCAGCAAGAGTTAACTGTGACGTTAGGACCTCCTTGCGAGAACTTCTCGATTCGTTTCGACTCGTAAGGAAATTAGTGTCCTTGCGATAAATTCTCGATTCGTCTCGACTCGTAGGGAAAATCTTAGGCCACGGGGATATCACCCTGTCTCCTAAGCACTGGGGCCCTGCAAGTAGGTCCAAGATAGACTATTGCATATTATCCACTGGCCACACTCTCCAAAGTCAAATATCAACAAGGAAGGAAACAACCACTTACGAGTTTTCTCGACTTGTAAAGGGGAAAAATTCTCTTGTAAGATCATTACAACTCTCAGGAAAAAAAACGCACTTAGGAATCCTCACGACTCCTAAGGAGAAATTACACCTACGAGATCCTCTCGACTCGTAGGAAGAAAAGTCTTTATAACACCCTCACGGCTCATGAAGTTGAAAAGTCTTGGGCGACAGGACCATAACCATGTTTCCTAAGCCATCATTGCCCTGTAGGGAGGTCCAGACAGACTGTCTACGGGCCACATCTACCAGGGTTACATACCAAAATGAGATAAAATATATCTTTTATTCATGAATTCAATTGAATATAGGATACATCATATAAAAGAATCAAAAATGGATGCATGTTATTCATAAATTACAAATTTTCAGTCGATACAAAAAGTGCAAAGACGGCTATTAAGGAGGAGGCATCTTCAACAAGTCAGCAAGCCGCTCGCGCGCTCCTCTCAATCCCTTCTCGTGGTCAGCCACGACGTCCAACTCCGCTTCAATTTGAGTCCGCTGCTGCAAACAGGATGAAAGCTTTTCATCGGTTTCTAGCATAGCTGCTTCGCAGTCCTGCATGACCCGCTCGGTGAAGTCAAGCGTTCGCCTTTGCGCCAACCATCCGAAATACATTTCTGGAGGTTTTCAAAAACAGCTTTTAGCTGTGCAGCATTCGCTTCAATCTGGGCGTGCAATCGGACAGACTCGCTGGAAGCCACCTCATATTCCTTTCATCTTAGAGTCACCTTTTGTTCAAAATGGCGAATGAAAGGAACACTATGCTCAACCCACGCAACCCGCTGGGAGTTCAAAGCAAAACCTCAGGAGCGAGATGCTTGAGCTCAATCTCGTGCAGGCAAGTCTCGATTTTTCTGCAGTAATCAACCCAGGAGCCAACGAGATCATCATCATGGAAGTTCACGAGTGTCGCCAGCATTGGATTAACCTCAACAGCAAAATTTGCAGCAGATGTGAGGGCCTCGGCATCAAGATCTTTAACGAATTCGCTCAACAATCATTGGCTGTTCGCAGCGCCCCTAGAAGATGTGCGTTTAGCGAAGGGCCCTGTAGGCATGGGAATGCGAGACTCAAAGGGAGCTGGTTCCAGTGTAATTGCTGAAAATTGAATTACGGTCAAATTTCAATTCGGGAGATAAAGAAAAGCACGAGGGATCGAGTCTATTATACCAGCTGTGACAGGCGGAAGGAGGGGGAGTGTCGGAGGCACGGCTATTCTTTCGCCTCCTCCTTCGACCCGTGACGCTATATTCAATATGAAGAAGAATTAGTAACAACATAGCTATTCATAAAAGAAAGAAAAGGACGTCAGTTGAAGAATGTACTAACCAATACCAGAAGGTAGAATGATTTCCGTCTGGAAGGAGAAATGCGGATTCAACACCTGGTATAACTGGTCGAAAAGGACTCCTGCAGAGTTATAACAACATACTATCAATACAAGGAGGATGGCACCTATGGTAAAATTGATAAGTCAAAAACCTATAACTTTCAATATTTGAGAGGGTATATGAGAAGGCGATGGCACAGCCACCGTCAAAGCAGCGACCGGAAATACTTCTTCAGACGGCACAGCCTCGAGGTTCACCGCGCCTATACTCAGGAAAAAAACAAAATATCATCAGAAGGGATGAACAGGATTGAGAAACAAAAAAGAAAATAGTGACCCAAGAGCTGCCTGATGGGTCATTAACCAAAACTGCGACGGAGGTGTCCCCAGGCATAGCGGCGTCTTCACTCTCTTTCGGAGGAGTAGATTCCGCACCCATGGCTTCATCCCCTGATTCGACGAGGGCCGTCGTAACGATTGCGACGCCCGTCGATACCAAGGAGCCGTAGGGAGAAAGAGCAGCGGTCTGGACAGTCCTAGATTCCCGGGAAAGAGTAGCCACTTCGGGCCCTATAACCGCCAGCGTTTCGCCTGCCATCCCATTGTCAGGACTTGGCCCTGCAAGAAATGGTATATCAGAATTTAAGGATCGAGTTCTAATAAAAAGACTGAGCATTACATTACCTCGAAGTAACTTTTCAGTTTATTCCCGAGCCGCGCGTGCAACCTGTCTATGGGCAATAGACAAGGCAACTGGGACATCCGCCAAAGGAATATCGACAGACGGAATGTTACTTGAGCCTGCACCTATGGCCAAGACGGCATCACGTTCCTTCGATGCGCACCTCCTGCGCTTCCTTTCGGTCTGGGCCGTGATAAATGACCTCCTCAAGACTTTCGACAAGGGAACGTCGTTGTCTGAACCAAGCTCTGCCTACGAAACCATTACGGCATCCATCATCGGCTGATTTAGCAAAGCCACCTGCGGTGACTTTGAGGGCCTTATCCATGGTAGCTGGCTCTAACAGTTCTGCTGCATCGCCACGCGGGGTCGGCGTTGTACTTGGAATACCTTGAGTTGAGGTAATCCCTGCAGTCAGGTGAAAGAAAGCGTCAGAGCACTAATAGAAAGAGTAAAGGCATAATGAAATTGAATTATACCAAGGCCCAAAGAAGCGCGAAGTCTCTCTTCCTCCTCGAATGTCCTAAGGGAAGCCGCGAGAGCCTCTTCGGTAGAAATACCTGTTGAAGAAGAAAGCGTAAATAGAAGCATAATAAAGAGAAAATAGATAGCCGTGAAGGAATGTAACTGAAGCATACTGGTCTCCGCAATCAATATTAACGCCGCTTCTTCACGAGCCGTCGCTAAGAAGCCGCGAGGGCAGCCTGTGGATCGGTGTCGGTCGCAGGTGTATCGAACAAACCCTCGTTGGTGGCATATTCACCCAGGCTTTCTCTAAAGGGAGCAAGAGGCTCCTGGCCGAATACGACGTTAGCAGAAAATAACGACTTCTTCTTTTTCTGCGAACGGACACCGGTGGTTGATGACATGAGATTGCGTTTGACGGGCATTTTCGGGCGACGAGTCCCGATTTTCGTAACAACTCCAGAGTCCGGGGATGCTATAGTTACCGTAGTTACGGGAACACTGGGCTGAGGCTTTATTGGGAAGGCGAGCGGGACCACAACCGTAGCAACTTCTCTTAAGGAAAGACGAACCGCAATCCGTCGCTTTAAGGGGACAGACGGGTTACCAGTTGGAACAACATCCTTATGATCAAGTAATATCAGCCTATCTTCCCTGATAACAGCACTAGTCGCATGCTGATACCACGCCACGTACGCGTTCGAAGCTTTCGGCACGTAGTTCGGCTCGCTGATGAGAAAATTAGACCCCGTATCCAGTCGCATGAAGTGGTGCAGCGCGCTACGGATACCTTCTTCCGTGGCAACTGGCTCGACTAAGAAGGCCTCAAGGGGAATACCCAGATCGTAACCTGACTGTTGGGCGAAACGGTGCAGGTTATACCTCATGAACAGTGCCGAGTCATTTTGCCTGAACACTAAAAAGCCTGACCTAATTGAATATAAGTGCAGGATCTCCCGAGCCTTCAACGTGGGAGCCCCATCTTTGAAAGTGTCGCTCAGCGGCTGCACCGCCTTAATGGATTCCTTGCAGATAGTTAAAACTCTATCGACAAAGGTCATGCTGTCCCTTACCATATGCGGGTGGAGGACCAGTCGCCGGTCCTCTCGCTGCGATGGGTCTGACGCAGAAACGTCGACCAGATACATGACCCAAGGAAAGTTATAGCTATCGTAGAAATGGGGTCGCTTATGAACACCGAAGGCACCTAGCATATGCATATCAATCCACGATGTGAATTAGTGCAACGGGAGATGTACAAGCTTTACCCCCGGCTGAGTAGTGTTTGCCGCTAAGCTCAGACCATGATATAGATGAGCCAGTCCAGCAATCCCGACGGCCACATGCGTCCCTGCAACCATTCTGTGAGCCAGATAGAAGGCGGACAGCCTCATATAGAGAGGATGCATTGGGAGCACAAACCAACCTAACCATAGGCCGATGAACCCCAGAAAGAATGTCTCTTCGTCGACGTTTGAAGCTGTGAGCTCTATAAAAGGCACGACCGGGGTGTCTGGGATGAAGAAATTTCTTAAATCCTCTTCCGCCGTCGGCTGGTTGTCCAAACCGAAACCAAATGGGTCGTCAAGCTTGGCGAATTTCGCGGCTTGTTCTGACAAGACTTCTGGGCGAAGAAAGTGGGCGATAAAATCCGCGAAGCTGACTCCGTGCCCTCCGGACTCTAGAAACAGACTCTCATAGATGTTCAACACCTTGATTAGGCTCGGGAACAGATGTTGAATGGCATTCTACGGAGTGAGACCCATCACCACTGATTAGTAGCGAAGATGTACTCGTCAGGGGGAAGTATTTCCTCATAATGTTCCCCTCTGACGGGTAGGCCTAAAATTTCCGCATACTCCTCCAAGGAAATTGAAACTTCCCGATCTGATAGAAGAAAGGTATGAGTCGGGATGTTCCATTGCTCCAGAAAAGCATTGACCCACCATACATGAGGGGCGGGATACAGGAAAAGAGACGCATAAATAGTGGAGTACAATCCGAGCTTCAGCAGCAGCGACTTCTTGGTCGACAAGATGTATCGAGCCCACTGCAGGTACCCGGCTGAATGGCGAGGAGTCAAACCTATCATATATACTTGTCCCCAAGAGCGCGACTCGCCTTGACATATGTGCCGCCCTAAAATATCCAAAGCCATCGGCGGCTGTACGGGTATTGATTCCATAGAGGGTTGAAGGCGACCCTTCGCAGTCCAGTTAACCTCCTCAACAGAGTAATTCACTTGAGGTGAGTCGGCGTAGTGAATGGATGAAATTGGCTCTGAGGGCACCGCACAAGAAAAACCGCGCCAACCCCGAATGATTTGATTATACCACGACCCCCATAAGTGAAGAGACTTCTGTTCCGGGTCGTGATCTTTAATAAGCGTGAAGACTTCCCGATCCATGGGGGCATCGGCATAGGCACTCTCCGAACGAACGAATAGGAAAGAAGAGTCGAAATCCATAATACCTACACGAAAAGAAACGAGGGTTAGCTGTTAATGCTACAATTCGAATTCTGACACTTGGTACTTTAAAATTGTACCACACTATAATGCAGAAAAAGGGACCTAGGGAGACCCACAAAATCAAAGTGACGACTCATCATTGATGAAGAAGTCACTCATTAGTGATGGAATCCTAAAAGGATTCTCATTTAATGAGAAACTCATCGGGCCAAGGAGCCAAGGAGTTGAACTCCCTCGAGAGCAGTGCTCTGTAGACAGAAATCATATCTGTCAAATTTAATTGAGAAAGGAATAAAAGTCCCCAAAATTTCTAAGTGCTATGCTCTGTAAAAACAATAGGGTAATCAACCAGAACCCTAAAAAGCAAAGTTTTTTTTAACAGGGTAAAACCCTAAGATCTTCAGGATCTGTAAAACAAACCTTAAAAACTTTAAGAGTTCTTCATGGAAGATGAGCAATGCTCTAATTAAGGGGTTAAGAAACCCTAATTTACATTTTTAAGATCCACGATCTAAGAAGAGCAAAGCTCTACTAATGGGTTCGATTATCCTTACTAAAAATGTTTTTGGCAGAGTTCTGATTCTAGGAAGAATTTATCTAGGCAAAGATCAAAGCCCTGGAAAGAGAATTAAATTCTCAGAACAAATAAGATGAACAACAGTCATCTCAAGGGACAAAGGACCTACTTATAGGAACGAGAAGACGATTCAACTTCCAAGGAAATCCAACGGTGGAAAAGCTGCCACCGCTGCACTCACGTGTGAGCCACATGAGCGCAACGGTGGGGGGGGGTATTTATTTCTCCCCAATAAGAAAGCAAGGCTCTGTTCAAAATTTGAAGAGAGGCCGCGCCTCACATGCCTTGGATGAGGGCACCGACGCCAAGAGTAAAAAACTCTGAGGCAGCGCCTCACGTGAATTGCACGAGGGCGCCAGCGCCAAGAGTTAAAAACTCTGAGGCAGCGCCTCACGTGCCTTGCACGAGAGCGCCGGCACCAGAACTAAAAGTTCTCTACCATTGTATCAAAGATCCAACGAAGATGATAAATCATCAAATTACAGAATTAAATTCTGTTGAGGGAATATCCCTCGAATCTTTCTAAACAAGAAAGATTACGCTATGCAAAACAGAGCGCCGTTGGATTAAAGATCCAATGGTGATTAAAAATCACCAAGATACAGAATAAGCTCTGTATGGGAAAATATTTTCCCAATCTTGTTAAAAACGAGAAAAATATCTTCTGTAAAACAGAAGGCCCGGGATCAAAGATCCAACGGTGGGTAAAATCCCGAAATCAATTAAGATCTCTCAATGAGAGATTTCCTTAACTAAATCAACAAATCTGCCTTTACTATATAAAGGACCTAAGATTTCATGTCTTGTACAGAGGAACCCCCCTATAACTTCAAGTTCAAAAAGAAGAGCAAGCAACAAGAAAGCTTGAAGAAAAAGAAAGGAGAATACCTCTCTCCGAGGTAAATAAAAATAATTAAGATGATAGCATCTCTACTGCATATCTAAGGGTTTAACCCTCATAAAAGAAGAACTTAGTTCTTTCTTCGGATCTGAGATCTATGAGACGAAGTCTCTCATAAGTGAGAATTTAATTCTCATAAGAATGACTTGTTCTTGGGGAGAAAAAATCCAGAAAAGAACAGAGAATTGAACTCTTCAGAATAGAAAATACAAAGAAAACTCAGCGCCAAGCGCCTCACGTGTCCCTCACTGGGGCCCTACTTAATAAAGAGTGCTTAGCGCTCAGCGCCAAGCGCCTCACGTGTTCCGCACGTGGGCGCCATAAAAAGTGTTTAACACTCCATATATATATAATAATAAAAAAGAGGTGTTAGAGCCCATATGAATGCTCAACATTGTTGCTACAGAAAGGGGACCAAGCCTAAGCAAGTGTTTAATACTTTATCCAAAATGATCAAGTGGGTTGAGCCCAAAATTGGCCAAACTCCTAATCGACCAAGCCCATGTGCCCTTTATTTTACCAAATTGTCCTTAGTCCCAAACAAGACCACTAAGCTTCTGATGAATATTCACTGGTTCAAGGGTACACCTCTTCACACCTCTAATACATGTCGTTGTAATTCTTCAACGTCTGCAGAGAGGTGGTGGGTCCCGACAACCAACAACTCATTGGTGCACTCCTAAACAAGACCACCGCAACGTCCTCAAACTAGCAACGAACCACAACGTCCTCAAACTAGCAACAGACCGCAACGTCCTTAAACAAGCAACAGACTAAAATGTCCTTAAACTAATTACGGACCGTAACATTATTAAACTAAACTCTCACCCCAAAAATGGAGAACTATGGACCAAAACATTCCTCAACTAAAACAATAGATCCCAAATGCTCTCTTGTTGGATCTGAAACAAAAATGATCCAAAATCCCCGTTAAGTAGATCTTAGTCTCAAATTGGACTAACGTATCCTTAACAAACATTTAAGTTGATCTTATTCTCAAACTAGATTAACGATTCTTAAATCAAATCAAACCCAAATTTAAGAATATACGGATTTAGACTAATCCATGTCGTACGAGAGACAATATAAATTAGTCTCCGTATACAATCCATGGGCAACCCAAAACAAAACAAACACACACAACACAAAGTGAACATCTGGAGCAGGAGAAAGTGGTTATCGTTATGCGGTAACATAATTAACTGCAGGGGCTTGCGCCTGCAGGGAAGAGCGTCCCCACAATCAAAAAACCCGTCGCAAATGAGGGGAATCTATCGAAGTCTGCTACAACGGCCGCATCCGTCCAAACCACCGATATACAGTGTAATAAATCAACTTGGCATCTTCGGAGAGGTGGACGGATAAATCCAAATAACATCTGCCCCCAAATTCAGGCAAGACGACCTACGCGGTTCCGTCTCCAGTTTTCGGCGTAAACATGCACCTCTGCAACCCACTTTTGGGAAATCTGATCGAGATGGTGCGGGTTATCGCACATCCTCGGGACTAGTAGGACGAGTGTTCCCCCAATCAGAGCAAGGCACTGTTCAAATTTTGAAATTTGAAATGAAACGGCGCTTCATAAAAGCGCTCGCGCTAAATGCGCCAGCGCTAAGAGTCAAAGACTCTGATGCAGCGCTCATGTGCAAAGCACGAGAGTGCCAGCGCTAGCAGGGCCAGTGCTAAGAGTCAAAGACTCTGGTGCAGCGCTCACGTGCAAAGCACGAGAGCGCTAGCGCTAAGTGCGCTAGCACCAAGAGTCAAAGACTCTGATGCAGCACTCACGTGCAAAGCACGAGAGGGCTAGCGCTGGAACTAAATGTTCCTCACCCTTGGATCAAAGATCCAACAAAGATGACTAAAAATCATCAAATTACCTCTGAAAATTAGAGCGCCGTTGGATCAAAGATCCAATGTTGATTAAAAATCACCAAGATACAGAATAAGTTCTGTATCGGAAAAGATTTTCCCAATCTTGTTAAAAACAAGAAGATTGCTTTCTATAAAACAGAAGCCCTTGGATCAAAGATCCAACAGTGGGAAACATTCCCAAATCAATTAGAGAAAAGATCTCTTCAACTGATTCAACAAATCAGCATCCTCTATATCAAGGACCGAAGACTTCAAGTCTTGCACAGAGGAACCCCCCATAAACTTTGAGAAATTTAAAAGAGAAGAGCAAGCTCCCGGAGCAAGAATTTCTTCAAGGTAAATAAAATAGAGAGATCAAAGCATCTCGTCGGAGAAGAAGAACTTAGTTCTCTTTCTAAATCATAGATCTATAAGACAGATGTCTTTCACAAAAAAAGAGATCATAGCATCTCATCATAAAAGGGGAGGAGAAGAATTTATTTCTCTTCGGATCACAGATCCACAAAGACAAAGTCTTTCACAAAAACATAAAAGATGGTAACGTCTCCTGTAAAAAAGTAAGAACCTTGTTCTTAAAGCTACGAGACAAAGTCTCTTATAAACGAGAATTTAATTCTCAGAACGCAGAACCGATCAAAGTTGCCTAAAAGAAAAGAGCCTTAGCGCTCCAATTAAAAAGAAGCGCTTCAGCGCTCTATGACTGGCGCACAGCGCCGCAGCGCTCCAATTGAAAGAAGCGCCTAAGCGCTCTAAGTCTGGCGCTCCAAGTCTGGTGCTCAGCGCCCAGCACTCCAAGCGCTATTTTAAAAGAAGCGCCTTAGTTCTTCAAGGTTGGCGCTCAGCGCCAAGCGCACCACGTCCTTCTCACGTGTGCGCTATTTCATAAAGAGCGCTCTGCACTCATTAACTGTCACTCAGCGCCAGGCGCGCCACGTGCTTCTCACATGTGCGCTATCTCACACGAAGCGCCTTAGCGCTCTAAATATGGCGCTCAGCGCCAAGCGCATCACGTGCTCCTCATGTGTGCGCTGAAGGAACACAAAGTGTTCTTTAAATAAAAGCCCCAGAGCTATAATGAGTGCTCAACACTCAATAAAAGACAAAAATGGTTGTTAGAACCCAAACCAATGCTCAGCATTGTTAAATGAAAAAGGACCGAGCCTAATTAAATGTCCAACATTTTAATTGAGTGGACCGAGCCCAAGTTGGCCACAGACCAATCATTTGGATTAATTGAGCTCATATGCTCATAAATCTTTCTAACTGATCTTAGTCCCAAACTTGACTATAGATCTTCTAATCAACATTGGTTCAAGGGTACATCTCTTCATACCTCTGATATATGTCGTTGTAATTCTTCAACGTCTTTAGAGAGATGGAGGGTCCCAATAACCAATAACTTTTGGTGCAACCAAAACCATGCAGACTATGATGTCTTTAAACCGGACTATGATGTTCTTAAACTTTACGGACTATGGGGTCCTTAAACTCATGGACTATGTTGTCCTTAAACTTTATGGACTGTGAGGTTCTTAAACTCATAGACTATGATGTCTTTAAACTTAAAGACTATGACGTCTTTAAACTGTCATGGACTATGATATCTTTAAACTTATGGACTGCAATGTCCCTAAACTAAAATAATAGAGCCCAAATGCTCTTTTGTTGGATCTAAATGATCCTGTTAAGTAGATCTTAGTCTATAATTAGACTAACGTATCCTTAACAAACGTTTAAGTTGATCTTAGTCTCAAATGAGATTAACGATCCTTAAACTCAACCCAAAGCCAAATCTAAGAAAATGCGGATTTGGACTAATCCACGCCCTATGAGAGACAACATAAATTAGTCTCCGTATACAATCCACGGGAAACCAAAAATAACACAAACATACACGATACGAAGTGACCATATGGAGAAGGAGAAAGTGGTTACCACGATGCGGTAGCGTAATTAACTGTAGGGGCTTGCGCTTGCAGGGAAGAGCGTCCCCACAATAAAAAAAACCTCTCACAATGAGGGGGAATCTGACGAAGTCCACTACATCGGCCGCATCCGTCTAAACTTTCGATACATGATATCATAAATCAACTTGGCATCTTCGAAGAGGTGGATGTATAAAACCAAATTGCATCTGCCCCCAAATTCAGGCAAGATGACCTACGCGGTTTCGTCTCCCGTTTTCGGTGGTAAACAGAATCTGGCACTCCCGGTGGGACCTTTTCCTCTTTCCACTCCACACTTCGTGTGTCGTGTTTCATGAACGAATCACGGTTTGCTATGGTTACCCCTGGATTCTAGGTACTAAGATTTGGTGTCTTGCTCCATGCAGAAAACAGAAGATCAATGGTGTTCAACTGCACCAACTGCAACAACTCCCACCCTGTCCCTGCCGGAAGAGTGACCTATGGGCCTTAAGCGGGCTCCCTTTTTATGATGCCAGTGGAACAGGTGACGCAAGCCACCACTGGGCTGTTCTTTGGGACCATGCTCCCACCAATGAGCTTCAACGCCCCACTGCCGTTGCAAGAAGCTCCGAAGAATTCGGTCTTTGATCGGCTTGCAACTATTGCGCCCCTCTCAATGGATCGCCCAAATCCATCACCTTGGTTTTCAACAGACTGGGCCAAAGCTCAGGTGGGCCCGTAAAGAAGCCCGCAATACCTGATGAGGTTATTCCGAAACGGATCGCCATCACTGCTCCAGTAAATGAAGTCATCAAAGCGGCTTCTCCTGCTAAAGAATCAGTCTTTGCAAGACTGACCGCTCCAACTCCCTTTCCAGGCAAAGTCACCAAGGCTGCTACCCCTGTTCGAAAGTCTGCCTTCGACAAGTTGGCCATCCCCTTTCAGCTGACGTCCTTCTTCGACAGGCTAACGATGACAACAGCCTCTCATCAGAGAGGGGGGCATGAAGAAGCCCATCCAACAGCAGAGGTGGTACCGTCCGCTCGACACACTCGACGTCGCCACTGGCGCCTAGTGAGGAAAGCTGGGGGCAATTCCCTATCTGGACTTACCCCGCCGGCTTCAACGGTGGAAGTCAATGCCGCTGTTCCAACTGGGAACAAACTCAGGAGGGTCCGTAAGAACTCTCCGACTGTCGTGCTAAAAAGATCTCCTCTACCTATGGAGAATGCTACAAAGACAAAGCCAGAACAGCCCCCTCAGCGGCTGTCCTCCAAAATTCACAGGGTCTGGCGAATGGTCCAAGACTCAGTAATCGATAAGGTCTACTCCCGTCAATCTAAGAAAATAAAGATTCAGCAACAGGGGGACCATCCCTCCGCCACGCCACGAAAGGTGTCGTCTACTTGGGTGCCCGACGCAACGGCCGCCTCAACATCGACCGCTCACAAAAGAAGAAGGCCGGAGAAAATCCCCGTGTCTGCGACGAATCTAAAGGGCACTGAACCTAAACGCCCCAAGTCTGGGCGCATGGTGGTGCACACTGTTTATATGGCGTCCGGAAAAGAGGATAGCCGTATCTCCACGGGTCATCGACCACTTACATGGTCTGTGAAAAAGGGTCAGGAGCAACAACAGCAAAAGCTCCAGGAGATGCTGACAACCATGGCCGCACTCGCTAGGCCAAAAGAAAGCCCGGAGATATCATCGGAGCAGCGCTGAGAACAGGAAACTGATACCAAATTCCTCCGAAGAATGCTTGAGATGAAAGACAAAGAGGCCGCGGAACAAGCAGCCAACATAAAACAAATGACACTTTTATTCCAAGATATGGTCGGTATGATGATACAGCCGGATCTTCCAGCTGAGGACCCTCCAATTATCATTGAAGACGACAGAGGGGGGACATCGAACCCTCTTCCGGCTCTATCATCAGCCAAAGAGGAGACGATCTCCAAAGCCGTCCTGGATGACTATATCGCTCAACAGATACGAGCTCATCAGGCGAGCAAAGCAGCTGGGCAAATTGTTAAGACTGGACGACCCTATCCGTGCTGGTACGACCAAATAAAGTACCCGCCGGGATATATGATCCCTAAATTCCATGTATATAAGGGGACGGGGAATCCACGCCAGCACATTGCTCAATTCAGAGCCTTGTGCGGTAATACTGGGGGTGATGATAAACTGCTGCTTCGCCAGTTTGTTGGCAGCTTGTCGGAGACAGCGTTTGAACGATACTCTGAGCTCCCGAATGACTCCGTTAAGACATTTGCAGAAATGGAGTTACTGTTTACACAAAGGTTCGCAAGCGCTAGCGAACGCACCCCAATCACGGCATTGATCAATGCCAGGGTAAAGCCAGGAGAAACATGGGTTCAGTATGCAATCCGGTAGCGGAACCTATGGTCGAAGTGCGAACAGCGCATAGAGGAAGCTCCTGCAGTGGGCATGTTTGTGAGAACCCTCGATCCGCAGGCGGACATATCTCAATTCATGATGTTCTTCAAGCCAACTACTTTCCAGACCTTGATTTACAAGCTGGCCCAAATGGATCAGATGGGCCACAGGCCTTCCTCTTCGAAGTCGGAGCCATGGAGTGAAAAGGGGAAAGGGAAAGCGACCTTCATCGCCAATGCTCAGCAACAGCCAACTGGTTCAAAACTGCTGATCGCCAAAGCGATAGACAGCAATTCCTCAACGAAAAGTTAAGACGTCCTTACTAGTTTCTGTGGGATAAAACAAAGAGACTGTTCGAACTGGCGATACGCAACGGGCTCATCAATCTGCCGGATCCGAGACGTCCATTACAGCCTGGTTATTTCAACAATCCTAATTACTGCCCCTACTACCAGCAGTAATCCATCCAATCGAAGATTGCTTCATTTTCAATGGCTGGATTGAGGACCAATACCAGCAGGGCAAATTCGCGCTGTCTGAAAATTGGAAGGTGAACCCGCCCCAACCACACACTCCTAAAAAGATGGACATGCTAGGGGCATCATGCTCTTTTATAGAAGAAGCTCCATGGGAGGTCGCTCTTTCAGCCAAAACGAAAAGAATACTGAAGGATCTCCAAGCATGCTCGGCGATCAAATGGAAAAGTCCGCTGGAACCCGAGGTCATTGAGGGGATGCTGAAGCCGCGCCCAACGCTGAAAGTTGGTGATGGTGGACAAAACATTCAAGTCAAGCCTCCAAAGTCTTTAAAGAAAAAGAAGAAGGCCAAGAAGCCCGTCCAACCCTAAGACAGCCGTACAGGTCTGCAGAAATACATCGATGCACTGGAAGAATATAACCAGAAGGCACGGACCCCAGTCACGTTGGACGAATTCTTTAAGCATGTTCTTGAGAATGAAGACGATGACGCTGACGAAGGAGACGATTAATCAGAAGGGCCTGAAGACTATGTGGCGAGCTGCCACATGATCTCTCACTCGATAAATGGCAAAGAAGCTCCTGTTGCAGAAAAACTGGGGGAAGATCCCGAACCGGAACTCCTAGAACCATCAGACGAGATGATTGACATGTTGCTGAACGAGGCCTGTCAAAAAAGCAAAGCTGATCGAGAGCGTGAAATGGCAATATTTGAAAAAGCCAAACGTCGGCGGCTAGACAAAATGGTTGAAGCACTCCAACCAGACCGAGGCATGCCTGCGGCAGACAAAAGCAGGCTTAAGGCAAGGAAACGGTTCATTAAAGCCTTGTCGATAGGAATGAAGCTGCCACCTCTCAAAGAAGACACTTTAGAAAATACGTCCCCTGACGAACTAGATGCACATCCAAACTACTGCTTATACCATCGGAGGATCACACACCCTATCGAGGAATGCATGGCCTTCAAGAATTGGATGCAGGGATACGTTGCTTATCGGCAGCATTTCAAGCGGATGAAGCGCAAAACACGTCGAGAGCAGAAGAGCACGGCAGATGAGCGCAAAAGAACAGCCAGCAACTGTCACATGGTTGATTCCAGGGTTCTGTTGATAAAACTGTACATTTAATATGACATTTTCCCTACTATTTCTATATAATAAAACGTGTTTATTATAATATATGATACATATGAGGGTTTATCTGTAAAATACAATTTGCATGTGTTTATATATTATAATTAACATTTTGTAGGAAAAAGTAAGCATATAATATCCATGTGACATTTGGCCCATTTAAATATGCTTACCTTATTAAAATCCTTTGACCAATTCTTAATGGTTAAGTTAATATCTCCATAAAACAAACTAATATTATTTGTTGAGTTGTTGTGCAGAATTTTCAGGACTCAAATCAAGGAAATCAAAGTTGGTGAAACAAACCTGCCTAATTAAGAAAGTAAACTAAAGAAATCAAGTCTGGCAGTTACGAAGAGAAGATTTTCAGTTCCAGAGATGTGAAAAGATCACCACGTGTCATCAAGTTAAATCCCCAGAAAAACTAACAGACAATCTCCCTGTTTGGCCGCGGAACCGTGGCCAAACCCACCTATTGGCCGCGGTTCCGCCGTGCGTTGAATGAGTTGGAAGTTGAGATTTGTTCTGTTAGGATCTTAACCACTGGTTTCCAAATTAGGAAACTAGGGTTCTGGCTTTGGGACTATAAATAAGGACCGAGAGCCTCTTGGAAAATTTATCAAGCTAAAGAGATCACAAAGTCCACGACAGGCTCACGCATCCAGGCTGATCATCAACGGTTCATCTACCTCCTTAGAAGAGATCGAGAAGCAAACTAGCATTTTGTAATCATTTTCGAAGGAAACAAAGTGTAAATGAATTTTGTTGATTAATAAAGGTAGTTGTTTTCTTATTCTATCTCTTTGTAGTTTTAATATGATTTCTCTCTCCATCTCTTCTTCTCCCAATATGCGCGAGTAATTCTTCGCTTGTTAGGGTTCATGGGATTAGAGTAGATTAATGGATGATGAAAATCCTTAAACTCTTTTTACGTCCTATAAAGTTTATAAACTTTATCAAATGAATAGTTAACATTCTAATCGGGCGAGCTACCAATTCATTGCTAGTCTCGACCGCGATTAGAGATTAGATTATCAATTGTTTTGGTAAAGGCTAGATATGAACGGAGATCCATGTCGAGATAGGGGTTAAGAGTGGGAACCCTTTTCTCCCCTGAAACCCTAATCTACATGCATCATTGTCGATCTAGTTTTAAATCTATTAAAAGATAAAAAGAGTAATCTTTAATAAATCATCCATGGCTACTAAATCTTAACGAACCCTACAAGCCCTCTTTAATATTAAACTTACATCCGTAGTTAATCTAGATCTATATTTTGCATTAGTGTTTAACGTAGATCTAGAAACTATTTCCACTATTCTTTATTCTTCCCCTTTCTCAACACGCCTAAAGTAAGAATAAAAGGTTCCATGTTTCCCTGAGGACGACCCGTACTCACCTCGGTCTAGCTACGGGCGACACCGTTCTGATTGCGGTTATTCTACAAACACTTCTTTAAAACAGATCAATCAAATGGCGCCATTGCCGAGGATACGTGCGTAATTTTTTATTCTTACTATTTGTGTTGAATTCTTATTCGATCAATATCATAAATAAAACAAAACTACAAATTGTATATTTAATGATTATTGTGTGAATTTTGCGAGGGAATTTAGAATCAAAGACTTGAGGATACAGAGAGACAGAGACATTCATCAAGATCCAGAGGAGCACAGGAGGCCACGCAGCAAAACTCATCACGAGATACCTATTTCTCGCGGCGGATCCGCGGCAATACGGACAAATAGCGGCGGAAGCACGGCGGAATTGGAGATCTAGGGTTCCAAACGTCTCTGGTAAATTTCTCAACTCATTCTCTCTCCTCTGAAATCCAATAAAATATCACTTCTGCAGGATTCTTTGCAAAATATCGCCGCTCAAAAATATTTTTGCAAAGTTTTTTTATTGGTTTGTTATTTCATATTTTAATACGGATTTTTAAGAGGCAAGACCAAAATTCAGATTAGGTAGGATTTTATCACCCTTCCTAAGCCCCACAAATCACAAAACGAGCATCTGCATCAACCCTACATTAATTAAAAAAATATCTAGACAAGACTCTAAGGACGGTCGCGCTCATTAAGGATAAAGGAAGGTCGTGGGTAATTTATCGCTTATCCGCATTACTTTTGTGCTGCCTAGGCAAGTGTGTCGAAGGCAAGTGGTTATTTAATTAAGGCCCGCTATTTTCGGTGATTCATATAGCGGATATCTCCCACTTACCTGGCACTTACCTGACCACAAGAGTAGTAAAGAGGTGGTAGAGGATTGATCTTTCGACTTTTCCTTTGGAAGTATAGGAGCGGTATAGAGACTTGACCTAGGTAACCTTAGTTTTAGGGTTGTTTGTGCATTTTTGTGTGATTTGTCTAAGTCCGACACACTTTTTCAAGAAAAACCAATTTTTTAAATCACACACACACTGCCACTTGCGCTAAACCCGCTTAGTGCATGCTCGGCTGGACAAGGGATTCTAGTGCCCGTCTTGTCCGCGTTCCTGCTATCGACTCCAAAGTCGGTGCTTCTTCATTTTCTTTTCCCCCACCATCCTCCACATCAACCGAGATAGACGGTACTCCATCAAATTATAACACCACGCTGCCACCGCCCGTAGGTGAGCAGAATCCACCGCGCATCTCTCTCCAAGAAAGATGCTATCCTATCCGTGCTCCACTTCCCACTTGCTTATCTATTCCACCAGCCAACGGGGATAATTTTGAAATTAAACCCCACTACATCAATCTGTTGCCCAAATTTCACGGGCTTGAGTCTGAAGATGCGTACGTTTTCATCACCAAATTCAAAAACGTGTGCGCAATGATGGGTACTTCACAACTGACTGTGGATGCTATGCGCTTGCGTCTTCTCCCATTCACTTTGTGCGACTTGGCAGAAAAATGGCTTTATAATACTGCCGTACACTCTATCACTAGTTGGGATGAATTCGTAATAGCATTTCTTAAGAAGTTTTACCCAAACCATAAGACCGCCCGTGTTAGGAGCGAGATCGACCAGTTTACCCAGCTTCCCAATGAACCATTTTGGAAGTGCTTTGAACGTTTTAAAGATCTGCTTGTCCAATGTCCTCATCATGGAATAAATAGATGGGATTTGTGCCGAATTATATATGAGGGCATTAATCCAGCAACAAAGCAGATGCTTGAAACAAATTGTCAATGCAATTTCATGTCTAAAGATGATGATGAAGCTTGGAAATATCTGGAAGACCTCGCTGAAAACACTTTGCAGTGGGAAAGCATTAGACCACCTTCATCTAGGGGAGGTATCCATCAGCTCGATATTTCCATCGTAGTAAAATACGAAATGGCAGCGATGCAAAAGAAACTCGACGCTATTGAAAACAAATTTTCATCAATCTCCCTAAATCAGGCAACGCTTCCCAAAACCGTGTGTGGTTGCTGTTCAGATCCATCACACTTGACGGAAGAATGTCCTATGAATGCACCGTTTCAAGGTCACGAGCAAACTAATGCTGCTTTTCAGCAGCGACCTAGAAACGATCCTTATTCTTCCACGTACAATCAGGGTTGCTTGGAACCAAAACCAACCCCAAAATCAAAACCGGTTCCAAAGCAATTATCAAAGACCTCCTCCACAGCAACAGCAACCACAACCACAAAGTCAGCACCCCTTTCAGTCACAAAATTTTCAAAATCCGGCCAACACTTCTATACCGCAATTGGCCGGTACAAATAACTCTTCACTTGCACAAACTTTGGATTTGTTTATGAAACATACCATTCAAATGTCGGCTGATATGAGGTCTTCTATTGATACCATAAAGAAAGACTCCGCCTCCCACGGTGAGAGTATTAAATCAATAGAAAACCAAATTGCACAGTTGAACGCCGCAATGAGTGCGAGAGAGAAAGGGAAACTCCCATCTCAACCCCTACCGAATCCTGGCCACTCACAAAATCATAACGTGAGTGCCGTGACTACATTGAGATCGGGAAGAGTGCTGGATAACCAAGTGGGTGAACAAGTTGATGATGTTAGTGATACCAATGATACCCCGGCTTCTACTTCTTCCCCTAATTCGTCTAGTCTCCCACCTACTTTCGAGCCTATTCTACGCTTCCCACAAGGCTCAAACCTTCAGCCCACTTCCACAAATCTATCTAAAACGATCCCCGCTCCAATTCTGGGATCCATTCCATCCCCACAATTCTCTCCAATGTTGGACTCAGCCCTTATTGATAAAGCACCTTATCCAAACAGGTTAAGGGGCAACAGACCAAGTCCACAAATGGAGAAGATTGTGGAAATTTTTAAGCAAGTTAACATAAACATTCCTTTCCTAGATGCTATTCAACAAGTTCCGTCTTATGCGAAAATCCTAAAGGACTTGTACACTAGGAAGAGAAAATTTCAAGTACCTAAAAATGTTTTCCTTGCGAGTAATGTGAGCACTGCTTTTACACAACAACTACCCAAGAAACGAAAGGACCCCAGAAGTCCTACAATTTCTATTTCTATTGGGGGTAAAAATATCAATCGTGCTCTACTCAATTTTGGTGCTAGTGTTAACTTGCTTCTGTATTCTGTTTATGATCAATTAGGGATCGGAGAGTTAAAACCGGCGCATTACACTCTTCAGATGGCCGATCGATCTATCACCCAACCTAGGGGTGAGCTAGAGGATGTGTTAATCAAAGTCGGGGAATTTATATTTCCTGTGGAGTTTATCATTGTAGATATGCAACCTGTAGCGAACCCACGAAACCAAATTCCGGTGATTTTAAGTCGACCTTTTCTTGAAACTTCCAACGCAGTAATGAATTGTAGAAATGGCTCTATGAACCTATCTTTCGGGAAGATGTCAATTGAGCTTAACATTTACAAGTTTGGAAGCGAACCCTCTGAACCCTATACTCACGTGTGTTCTGTCGAAACAATAGATTCCGACAGCATCGAAATTAAAGAGCTTCACGATACTGATCTCGACTCCGCTATTATGTTGTTGTCCGGGCCAACAGCTAACGCTAAATGTGAACCTTTTATGGAGTCAGAGTATCATCCCGTTCTTTTTGATGAGATTATTATTCAGGATATCGATGAAAGCTTCGAGGATATCTTCGCTGATGAACTCGCATTCTTAAAAGACATGGTCGTTGTGATGAATCAACCCCAACCCAAACAAATTAAACCGCCACATCTTCTTCTTATCAAGAATGAGAATGCGAGTAATCCATCATCACTGTTTTGTCTCTACAGATCGAGACGTAAACCTTTTCCATTACACCTCTTATATCCTCCCCAGTTCTTCTAGTCAATTGGCGACATGTTCTTCCACCAACCTTGGTGCTTCATCGATAAAATTTTTGAATGGTTGATTTTGACTTTTGGTCTTTACGAGGCTTTACTTTGACCAATAACCTTTACCCTCCCCAATACTTTTAAATGCTTAATACTATTTTACTTAAGTTTGGGGGAGGGGGTATATTTTTGGCTCTTGAGAATAAAATTTGTCCTCAAAATTGTGAGCCAAAAATAAGTTTGGAGGAGAATTTTCACTTTTTGTTGCCCCCGTTAATAACCTTTCCTCCCAAGCCTACAGGTTTTTGAGATTTAAAAGAAACAACAGTAAGGACACTACTGCAAACAGGTTTGGGGGAGGTTTGTGCTTATTTACGCATTAATTTGCATTATACTATATATAAGCACACAAAAAAATTGATAATAAAATTTTGAAAGTGAAAATTAACATATGAAAAATAGGAATAATTTGAGAAATGCAAGAAAATTAGATGTTTTCTTAAACGAAACTCGTAATAAGTAGTTATGACCTATTGTCCTAAGGGTTTGTAAGATGAAGGAAATTAATAATCTGAGGATAAAATAAACTTGAAAAATAGTTCATATTCTGGAAGCCAAATATTTGAACGTTGATACCCTACTATACGCACTTACACACATCTTGAAACTCGGGATAGTAGAGGATACCTTGAAATGCTCTTGTGTAAAATCCAAAGTATGAAGAAAATAAAAGTGAAGAATAAAAGATAAAATGGTGAAAAGAAAAATGAACACTGGTTTTGTTATCACCGAGGCAGCAATAAAAAAAATATAGCGAGGGTGCTTTATCATCTAGTGCCTTAGACCAACTGGTTTGAGAGCTACTGCTAAGCCTTAGGTGTTGCAAGACGAGGAAAAACACCTAATCAGCAAGCACATGAGTAATCAGTCAGTTAGTACCTCAAGAAATATTAACGGTCGCATGAAAAATGTGTGAGCATATTCCATATAAATATCGATTAAAAAATACTGAGGTAGATGGACAAGAGTATGATAGCTTGAATTGAATTCTCCGAGTATAGGGATGTCTTTTACACACACGTAGGGGTATATGATCGATGTTTGGAAAAAAGATAGGAATGAAGAATAAAGACGATGTTTTATTGAGGGATAATGTGAATTCTGACATTTTTTCACGACCATTAAGATAGGGCTCATAGCAACTAAAAAACTGGTATAGTTGAGAACTCTTATTTTCAAGTTTTTTCTTTTATAATTCTTATCATTATATGTACCTTTCACTGTCTTTCTTTTATTATGGGATTTTATGGGTGTAATCCGCTGAAAACCCTCAGGAGACAACACTCCTCCTACTAGGGATACCTAGAGGTTTAACGGCTTGTTGCACGTGCTTAGTGCAATCGTGTTGCCTACGAAAGTGTGCTTACCTAGTTCTTCCTCTTTTTCTCCTTCTCTTAAATAACTAGTTTGCTCGGGACGATCAAAAATTAAGTTTGGGGGTATTTGTTCAGTTGATATAACTGCATATTTAATATGACATTTTTCCTACTATTTCTATATAATAAAATGTGTTTATTATAATATATGATACATATGAGGGTTTATCTGTAAAATACTATTTTCATGTGTTTATATATTATAATTAACATTTTGTAGGAAAAAGAAAGCATATAATATCCAAGTGACATTTGGCCCATTGAAATATGCTTACCTTATTAAAATCCTTTGACCAATTCTTAATGGTTAAGTTAATATCTCCATAAAACAAACTAATATTATTTGTTGAGTTGTTGTGCAGAATTTTCAGGACTAAAATCAAGGAAATCAAAGTTGGTGAAACAAACCTGCCTAATTAAGAAAGTAAACTAAAGAAATCAAGTCTGGCAGTTACGAAGAGAAGATTTTCAGTTCCAGAGATGTGAAAAGATCACCACGTGTCATCAAGTTAAAGCCCCAGAAAAACTAACAGACGATCTCCCTGTTTGGCCGCGGAACCATGGCCAAACCCACCTATTGGCCGCAGTTCCGCCGTGCGTTGAATGAGTTGGAAGTTGAGATTTGTTCTGTTAGGATCTTAACCACTGGTTTCCAAATTAGGAAACTAGGGTTCTGGCTCTGGGACTATAAATAAGGACCGAGAGCCTCTTGGAAAATTTATCAAGCTAAAGAGATCACAAAGTCCACGACAGGCTCACGCATCCAGGCTGATCATCAACGGTTCATCTACCTCCTTAGAAGAGATCGAGAAGCAAACTAGCATTTTGTAATCATTTTCTACAGAAACAAAGTGTAAATGAATTTTGTTGATTAATAAAGGTATTTGTTTTCTTATTCTATCTCTTTGTAGTTTTAATATGATTTCTCTCTCCATCTCTTCTTCTCCCAATATGCACGAGTAATTCTTCGCTTGTTAGGGTTCATTGGATTAAGGTAGATTAATGGATGATGAAGATCCTTAAACTCTTTTTATGTCCTATAAAGTTTATAAACTTTATCAAAGGAATAGTTAACATCCTAATCGGGCGCGCTACCAATTCATTGCTAGTCTTGACCGCGATTAGAGATTAGATTAACAATTGTTTTGGTAAAGGCTGGATATGAGCGGAGATCCATGTCGAGATAAGGGTTAAGAGTGGTAACCCTTTTCCCTCCAGAAACCCTAATCCACATTCATTACTGTCGTTCTAGTTTTAAATCTATTAAAGGATAAAAAGAGTAATCTTTAATTAATCATCCATAACTACTAAATCCCAATGAACCCTACAAGCCCCCTTCTACTATAAAACCTACATCCGTAGTTAATCTAGATATATATTTTACATCCGTGTTTAACGTAGATCTAGATCCTACAACCATTCTTCACCATTATTAATTCTTCCTCCTTTCTCTCTCAACACGCCTAAAGTAAGAATAAAAGATTCAACGTTTCCCAGAGGACGACCCGTACTCATCTCGGTCTAGCTACACGCGACACCGTTATTGATTGTGGTTAACTACACATAAAACAAAATCAATCAGGATCGTAAGTTCTCACCTTCGGGAGTGATTCTGATGAAGAAATAGCCCTCGACCCTCTCTTCAAGGAATCCATCTCCGAAACAGAAGAGGCGAAGACCTGCGAGAACATTCAGCTACATAATCGCACGTTACCAGAAAAGAAACTCGGACCCACAAACAAGGGGTCGAGTAAAAAAGATAAAGGGAAGTAAAAAATCCCTGAAGATATCGCCCTCGATGGTCAAGTCGTCAAAGAGCTGACAGCTAAGGACCCGCCAAAGAAAAACAAGGTGGATTACAACGTTCTGGCATACCTGAGGAAGATACCCTCGCAGCTAAACATTCTCGATGCCCTTCTTCTATCTAAAGAGGTGAGAGATTCTTTGATCAAGGCACTACAAGAGCCTGAACAGTTTCAAGCTTTCCTTGCCGAAGAAAAGATGAAGGACGAGCTGGAAGAAGTGCACACTGCTGTTCCTTTCGGCGATGAAGACCTCCTCCTCGGGATGTGCAAGCACAACCGTCCCCTGTATGTCACGGGATACTGTCATGATATCAAGATAGGAAAAATCCTGGTCGACAATAGGTCTTCCGTCAACATTTTCAATGTAAGAGTGTTGAATGAGATTTGCATGAGCGTTCAGCACCTCGCTCGGGATAAAATCACCATCTCCGGGTTTGACTCCCAGTCATCAAGGATGTTGGGTCTGTGATACTGACGTTACACTTTGGGCTGCTCGTCACTGACATCAAGTTTCACGTCATTGACGCCAAGACTTGCTATAACTCTTTGCTCGGTAGGCCTTGGTTACACGAGTATAACATCATCCCTTCTACACAGCATCAGTGTATGAAGTACTTCAAAGACGGGCTTGAATACACAGTGACGAGGGAACTGAACCCATTCTCCATAAATGAAGTCCGCAAATATGAAGACGCCAAGTACTTCTTACCAGACTTCGAAGACACGGAAAGATGCCATAAACCGGAGAATAAGCAAAAAGCTATCACCACCATTCCGGTCTTCGGGAGCGATACTGAGGAGGAGGAAGAGATGGTCTATTCGGGACCGCCCCAATACACCAAGCCAGGACCATCCACCCCTATTCTGGTCTTTGGCAGTGACTCTGAAGACAAAGTCAATGCAGTGTTCTCAGTCCAGCCATCAATACGAGCCTTCACTGGCGATGAACGGTGTTTGCAAATCGCCATGGTTCCACAAAAGCATTACAAAGAGCTTGGCACACTTGATACCTATGGTGTACAAGAACTGCAGACGTTCTACGTCCCTCCCAGGCGAAAAGATGAAAAGGCGATCCTCTTTTATCGATCCGCAGAAACTAAAGTGGAGAAAGAAATCTGGCATGGTGCCGATTTTACACTTGACAGGATCCAGCCCATCTGTCTGCCAAGATACTATACGGAAAGAATAAAAAGGCTGTTAAGGCGCCAAGGCATACCCTTCAAACAGATTGCTCGACAAGCTCAGTTCTACAACAGGATCTAGAACGTCCCTGGAACTCAGCGAAAATTGTCCAATGGGAGAATGGAAACGATCGGGCTTGGATATGTTCAATCCAAGAAATGGGAACAATTCTATGGCTGCTACGTTATACATGACTTCGATAAAGAAGGGGACACTCTGTTAAAAAACGTTGCAGTTGAACCAAAACGAGATCCTGCCGTAAAAATACCTAATCCGTCATTTGAAGAACAGATGGAAAAACTAATAAGGGAGGCAGGTCAAAAGGTCTGGGATGACCACAGTCATGAAATGGCCATTTATGAGAAAGCCCAGACGCAGCGCATCCTTCAGTAGGCTGCGGAGAATGACGATGCTCTTCGTCGCCAGCCCGTCATACAAAAGACCCGACGCAGAGGTAAAAGCAAGCTAAAGAACAAAAAAACATTCGACAGGGGCAAAGCGAGTCCAAGAAGCCACGCAATCGAGAATTGGGCAGCCGAGATTCGTCTCTTATAAAAGATGGGTCGAGCATATTCTTTTCCCCAAGACGAGTCAAAGAAGATATTCGACCTCGCCATGAAACATCATATGATTACCCTCCCGGAGTCCAAGCACCCCGAACAAGCAGACGAGGTCTCTCACCTGGATTATTGCTCCTATCACCGATCGATAGGACATCCTCTCGAAAATTGCTTCACATTCAAAAACTGGGTAGAAAACCAATATCAACTCGGCAGGTTCGCTCTATCCGACAATTGGAAGGTAGCCCACCGTGAAAGCATGTATCGAAAGCCACATATACAGCGAGAGTAGAACCGGATCAACATCGATCTTGGAAGCGATCTCGTACCTGTCACGTGATAACACTGTCAGAGAAGGAGTGCCCGAGGATATGGATGACCTCTCATGGTGCTTCGAACATGAGGATGAAGATGGGTTGATCTCAGAATTTCCACCGGCGCCAAAAGAGCTGGAAGATGGGATACATACTACTGCAGATAACCTCAGAAAAATCGACTTGGGGACGGCAAACGACCCACGGCCGACGTTCGTCAGTGAGCCGTTGTCTGAAGAAAAGGTGGCTACGCAGAAGGACGTGCTCATGCAGTATAAAGATTGCTTCGCATGGAACTATTCCGAGATGCTGGCCGTCCACAAATTGGCAATATCTCCGGATATCAAGCCAGTCAAACAAGCGACGAGAAGAATGCGGCTCGAACTTGAAATGAGCATCAACGTTGAGGTCAAGAAGCTAATCGATTCCGGCTTCATCCAAGAAGTGCAGTACCCCGACTGGATTGCCAACATCGTCCCAGTGATGAAGAAGAACGGGACGGTGTTCATCTGCATGGACTTTCAGGACCTTAACAAAGCCTGTCCGAAGGATGATTTTCCCGTACCGGTTACTGAGCTGATGATAGACAACACGTCCACTCACGAAGTCTTCTCCTTCATGGACGGCTCGTCAGGGTAAAATCAGATAAAGATGCATCCCGAAGACCAGAAGCATACCGCTTTCCGGACTCCTCTAGGCATATTCTGCTACAAAGTAATGCCTTTCGGTCTGAAGAAAGCCGGCGACACCTATCAGAGGGCCATGGCGAAGATTTTCGACGACCTTATACATGAAATCGTCGAGTGCTATATCGACGACCTCGTGATTAAAAGAAAATCATACGAGGAACATTAGGAGCATATGAAGATCGTGTTTCAGCGCCTTCGGAAATACAACTTGAAGATGAATCCTCTCAAATGTGCGTTCGGAGTCTCCTCAGGTAAATTCCTAGGATTCATCGTACGATACCGGGGCATCGAGATAGACCCGTCGAAGATCAAGGTGATCATGGAAATGCCTCCACCAAGAACTCTCAAGCAACTGCGGTCTCTCCAAGGAAAGCTCGCGTATATCCGACGGTTCATAGCCAACCTCTCCGGTAAATGCTGCCCCTACAGTCATTTAATGAAGAAGGGGACCCCGTTCATTTGGGATCATAAATGCCAAAGCGCACTGGACGAAATCAAGCAATACCTACAGAACCCACCGGTACTAACCGCTCCGGTCAAGGGAAAGCCCCTAATCCTGTACACACCGCCCTTGAAGGTTCCTTAGGCACACTATGGGCGTAAGAGAATGACCAAGGGAAAGAGAGGGCCCTCTACTATTTGAGTCGAGTTCTCCTGGGAGCAGAAAACAACTACCCTCCCCCATCGAAAAACACTGCCTGGCATTAATCGTTGCGATAATGAAGCTCGGACACTATGCGTTGGCGCATGAGGTCCACCTCATATCAAAAGTGGATCCTCTCAAATATTTGATGTCAAAAGCTATACTAACAGGAAGGTTTGCCAAATGGGCCCTCCTCTTGATGGAATTCTCGTTAAAATATCGACCCCTCAAGGTAGTGAAAAGCCAGGCCATCGCCGACTTCCTCGCTGAGCATCCAATACCTGCTGATTCACCTCTAAATTGCGAATTGCCAGACGAGCACGCGTTTGACACGATCGATGAGGGGAAAATATAGAGTGATACCCGATGGGAACTCTACTTCGACGGGGCATCTTCCATAAAGAAGCGAAAGCACAACTCCTCCATAATCAAATCTGGGGTAGGCCTCATCTTCGTGACTCCACAAGGAGGAATAATGCGCTTTGACTTTTCCTTAATAGAGCCGAGGACGAACAATGAAGCCGAATATGAAGCTTTGATAACAAGTCTTGAGATCGCTGTCGACATGGGAATCGAAAACCTCCTCATATACGGAGACTCCCAGCTGGTTGTTAGTCAACTAAACGGCGACTATCAAACGTGCAAACCAGAGTTGGTGAAGTACGGTGAGAGAGTACAACAATTGCTGACTCAAAACCCTGCCTATGCCCTGGAAAGCATACCGCGTGCGGAAAATAGCAAAGCGGATGCGTTAGCCAAACTTGCTAAAGAACTGGCTGACGAAAACCTCGATGACGTGAAGATCATTGTGCAAAGCCATCGGGTTCTTGCACCAGCGGAAATATCTCCGAAATCGTCTGAAGAAAAGAAAGCGACCAAGGAGACAGCCCTACAACTGGAGGACCAAAAAAAGGTTAAGGATTGGAGAGAAGCCTTTATAGATTACTTCAAATCCCGTCGAAGACCTGAAGATGCGTCCTCAAGACATGCTCATTAAACGAGCTCTGTCTTTCGCCTTTGTCAATGACACGCTGTATAAGAGATCGTTCGACTCTCTATAGCTGAGATGCCTGGGACCGGAAGAAGCAAAGAGAGTTGTCCAAGAAACTCACGAAGGACTCTGTGGTTCTCATTAAGCCGGACCAAAGATGAAGCTGAAGATCAAAAGGATGGGCTACTATTGGCCCACGATGATCCAAGACTGCCTCGAATACGCGAAGCAGTTTCATTCATGCCAGATTCACGAGGACTTCATTCACCGGCATCCAAAACTGCTACACCCAACGGTGGCTAGCTGGCTGTTCAAAATGGGGGGAACTGACATAATCGGGCCCATCGAACTAGCACCGTCCAGAGAACATCGGTTCATATTGGCGACAAATGATTACTTTTCTAAGTGGGCAGAAGCCATACTGCTAAGAGAAGTGAAGACGGAGAATATTCTCCATTTCTTCAAGACGCACGTCATCTATCGGTTCGGCACTCCGCGAAGGATTATCTCCGATAACGGGCCAGCCTACAGAAGCTACAAGATCAGCCACTTCGCACAGCAGCATAACATAGACTGGAGATACTCTTCGGTCTATAATCCCCGAGCTAACGGTCTGGCTGAGGCTTCAACAAAACCTTGACGAAGATCATAAAGAAGACGGTGTCCAAAAACAAAAAGGACTGGAAAGAGAGATTGTATGAAGCTCTCTGAGCGTATTGAACTACGTCCAAAACGGCCACAAATACAATGCCGTATGCATTGGTATTCGGCACAGAAGCGATACTCCCCTTGGAGATAGAGCTACCGTCTCTGCGAGTGGCAGTTCATTACGAGCTAACAGACGAAGAGAATGCTCATCTTCGACTTGAAGAGCTCGACGCCTTTGATGAAACTCGGCTCATGGCGTAGCAAAACTTGGAGGCTTACAAAGTAAGGATGACGCGCTCATACCAAAGATTGACTAGGCCGAGAACATTCCGCCAAGGCGAACTCGTGCTAGTCGTAAAAAGACCTATGATCCCTAATCGTGCCAAACGGAGGAAATTCGAGCCAAACTATGAGGGCCCATATATCATAGACAAGGTCTACCAAGGTGGGGATTACTTTCTCATGAATATGCATGGCGAAAGACCCTTTAGGCCAATAAATGGTCGGTTCTTGAAAAAATACTACGCCTGACCGAAACGTCCGTAGACTACTACGAACCGCAGCATTCTAAGGCTGACACAAAAAAAACAAAAAAATAAAAACGATACGTCCATAAGTAAAATGGGCACGGATGAAAACCCGAAAGGGCTCCGTGAGTAAAAACAGCAAGGCTACCAGCGAGTTTGTGAAAACCCGAAAGGGCGCAATCTCGTTCAAAGACACTTGCAAGGTCCTCTCAACCTTGTAAGGAGAAAATACCAGCGAAAGATCCTTACGACTCACAAGGGAGAAACACACTTAGGGACCCCCACGATTCCTAAGGAGAAGTTACACTTATGAGATCCTCACGACTCATAAGGAGAATTCCCCTATGAAACCCTCACGGCTCATAGGATTCAAAAGCCTTAAGCTACAGGGATCTAAACCTATTCATAAGCCATCATACACCCCAATATTGCCCTATAAGCGGTTCAATATTGACCCTCGTATACAATCCATGGGCACAAATAAACGTCTCCCCCGCTAAGTTCCCGCCAATGGCACGAAATTTCCCCGTTTGGTGAACAACACTTGTAAGTCCTCTCGACTTATAAGGAGAAAACACCCTTGTATGATCCTTACGACTTACAAAAGAAAACGCACTTAGGAGTCCTCACGACCCCTAAGGAGAAAACGCACCTACAAGATCCTTATGACTTGTAGAGATAAATACCTTCATGAGACCCTTACGGCTCATGAGGTCAAAAACCTTAGTCGACAGGATCCTAACTCTGTTTACTAAGCCACCTTTGTTCGAATCGACAAAGGCAAATGATGATTCGCTCCTGGCAACAAAATTAGTAAGTAAAATATATGCATACAAAATAGCCGAAATGATTGAACAACTCGCAATAAAAAGCAGAAGGTAAAAAGAAAAATAGCCGAAATGATTGGGCACCGCGAAAAATAACCGAAATAATTGGGCAATCGCAACTTTCGCGATATAAAAAGCTGAAATGATAGAGCATCGTGGAAAGAAATGAAAATGAAATGAAACTTTTTCCCTACAGGTAAGTCCATACTGACCCCTGTATACAATCTATGGGCATAAACGAAAAGAGAACCACATTTCCCGACAAGACTCTGTCAAAGAGAGAGTCAGGTCCCAACGGCAACATCTACAGCGTGGAGGCCAACAACGGCGTTCCTCCTCATTCCAACAGGATACGGACGCGACACCACCAATCGGAGCCACGGCAAAATCCCTAGTTCCAAGACCCCGTCTCGGAAATACGTCAGCAAATGACCCCGTCGCGGAAATACGTCAGCAAATGACCCCTTCGCGGAAATACGTCATCCAATGACCCCGTTGCGGAAATACGTCAACCAATGACCCCGTCTCGGAAATACGTCGGCAAATGACCTCGTCGCGGAAACACGTCAGCAAATGACCCTGTCGTGGAAATAAGTCATCCAATGACCCCGTCACGGAAATACGTCAGCAAATGACCCCGTCGCGGAAACACGTCAGCAAATGACCCCGCCGCGGAAATATGTCATCCAATGACCCCGTCGCGGAAATACGTCAGCAAATGACCCCGTCGCGGAAATACGTCATCCAATGACCCCGTCTCGGAAATACGTCAACAAATGACCCCATCGCGGAAACACGTCATCCAATGACCCCGTCGCGGAAATACGTCATCCAATGACCCCGTCTCGGAAATACGTCAGCAAATGACCCCGTCGCAGAAATACATCATCCAATGACCCCGTCGCGGAAACACGTCATCCAATGACCCCGTCGTGGAAATACGTCATCCAATGACCCCGTTGCGGAAATACGTCATCCAATGACCCCGTCTCGGAAATACGTCAGCAAATGACCCCGTCGCGGAAATACATCATTAAATGGCCCCTTTGTGGAAACTGTAAGTCCACGGTAGCGCCCCGGCCGTCTAACAGATGCCAAATGCGGAACAAAAACTTTTATAACTGGCGCTATCACGTACTATAACCCGGATCTGCTATTAAAACTAAACTAACAAACTACAAAGTGGGTAGAAACGTTATACCGAACGATCTGAGTCCTTCGGTCTTCAACCATCCTCCCACGCTTTGTTGCAGCTGCTCCGATTTCCTGAATCTCCAGTCTTTAACCATCCTCCCACGCTTTGTTGCGGCTGCTCCGATTTCCTGAATCTCCAGTCTTTAACCATCCTCCCACGCTTTGTTGCGGCTGCTCCGATTTCCTGAATCTCCAGTCTTCTCGTCCAGGTGGCACAACGTCGACGGATCTTTAAACGGGCTCCCGCCTTTGAACCGAGGCAACTCGATCATCAAGTTTGCTAAAAGAGATAACCAAGATTGATGTAGAGAATGAGTAGAACACTTTGTCTCGTTACGTCCAAAGCTATGGACGAACGGTTAATGAAGTTGCCTTTTTGGATTGGAATGAAATGAGAAATGAATATATGAAATTTCCATGAAGCCAAAACCATAATCTTTTTTCCAAAAATTATCCACACCCTCACAAGTGAGGGGGCCGACCACTAAATAGGAGGGGGGAGGTGAGTGGAGGGGCTAAGGAGGTGACCACAAGAAGAAACCTTACCATCACACTTAATGAATACAAATGAGTCACTAATGACACCTTGCATTCATTAAATGCGCATAATGAGTCACAATAAACACCTCACCAAAACATTAAATGCAATGAGTGACTCACTAATCCTAGTCACCATACAAGAACATTCCATACTCATGACTCACCTCACGACTCACCCTCAAGAAGAAAAGATAAATGAGCATTTAATCGAATGTTAAATACGGCCGATAGAAAACTGGAAACTGGCAACTTCCAAAAGCGATCCTGAAACGAATTTCAGGATAACTCCGTAACAGTATAAACATACCTGCATTTGCATTACGACCGAATACAAATGCAACTGAGACAAAGATATTATATCTACACAGTATAATACTCGGATCCGGCTTAAACTAAAGCCCACCAGTATTATCTGCCCGAAATATGACACGTACGTAAACGCACGTGCATTTTCCGAACCCTGCCATAAAACCATACGGCCTCTACAACGTTTCGCCCGAACTTGGGAAACTGTCTGTGGGGGACTCTAATGACTCATCAACACACTGGCACTGGGTATAACCACTAGCACGTCAGAGGTACAAGCTGTACGTAACGGTTGCCTATGTATTGATTGGAAGGGTAGTTGACGAGCGAACTCATCCAGAAACCGTACTGAGCCTGACAGTGACAATATACATACAGTCCGGTCCATTCGTCAATGAGTGTCGCATATCTGCCTAGGGGGCTGGTAACGTCAGACCCCCAATAGCGGTATAAGTCGTGTCAGAGAGTAGCCCAGAACACTCTGAGATACTACTGGAGTACCGACCAGTAAATCTCCTGCCTCGGCCGAGGGCTCTGTGTAATGGCTCTCCTAGACACATCGCGATCTCACCCCCAATACCGGGAGAGACGAATCCCCGATGATCCGCTCACTGCCTCCATGTGGCTCGGGACTGTACCCAAAAAATACCTGTTTGCACGTCTCCTTTGAGCGTGGTAGGGTAGAAATCAAAGCACAGTGGGAACTCACATGAGAAAACTGACAATCGCAGGTCGACAAACTAACCTGTACATATGTCACCAGGGAACTGCTATCTGACGATATGTATAATACCAACTAGTATGTTCCCGGCGAGTCCTGTCCGGTGTACTCATAACCCAATGAGCACCTGTATACATCTTAAGTGATCCAACTGACACCAGTGGCTTGTGAGACCGGCCACCACGCCTCGTCGGGGTCTCGACTGTATACACTAGTCTACTCTGGAGTATCGATGCCCTGTCTCGAAACTCCCACGACTAGGGACACTTTAAGGATGTGCTTACAAACCCCAGCTCCCACGTATATGATCGCCATCATACTGCTGGTAGTCAAGCAATAATCTTATTGTAACGTTTTGAAAATCGTTTTGGTGAAATTTCGAAAAAACGGTAAAATAAGGGGGTTTTCTATAAAAAGTCAAAATATAAATATCTTTATTATAAAATTAAATATACATATTCTAGCTATGTAATGGATAGTATTTTGTGTTTATTGAGCCACTGGTGAAATTTCAAATTTTCTGAAAAAATTTCCGAAATTAATTATTTTAATATTATTTTAAGCCGTCGCTAATACATTTAATTAGGAAAAATTACAAATTGGAATGAGTTGAAACAAATTTTGTGCATCATAACACATTAAACAAAATTTTAACATATTGTTTTTGAAACAAAATGAAACTGCCAAACAGTGTTAGAAATTATTGAAGAAAAAGGGTTTTTTTTTGGTGAAAATAAGTTAAATGGAAATTTGGGGTATAAAATTTATCATTTTCCTTCATCCCACACACCCACCCACACTCACACCCCCCCACTTGCCATCATTGGTCGGCCATGGGCTGCCCCACCCCCATTTTTTTTCCCCACTTAAAGATTTGGAAGAAAGAATAGAAAGAGAAAACAATAAAGAATGAGTAATGGACTTTGTTGACTTTGGAAGTTTCAACCTACACCAAACCCCTCAAATTTTCTCTCTCCCCCTCACCTCATCATTCCCGAGCCCTCCCCATCCTTGCTGCAGCAGCAGCCCTCCCAAATCCCCCACTTCTTTTTGCATTAAAAAGTCTTCAAAAATCCATCAAATCCACTCAAAAACCTCAATAATTCTTCAATTAAATCCCTACCCGTTTCTCATTGGCTATTCTAGTATGGATTTAGGTGCAAGAGACCGTCTTTGGAGGTTAAATTTTTCATGTTTGATCTCTTGATCATGAGGTATAAGCTTCATCCAAAATTGTTACTTGTTAATTGTTTGTTTGAATTTAGTTTTAATTAGATGTTGTTGTAACCTTAATTGCAAAATGGGAATTTCAAGAGAATGGGTTGTAATCAAATTAGGGTTTTTATCATTAGAGTGTGGTTTTAATAAGTAGGATATCATGCCAATGTTTTGTAAAATGTAATCTTGTTGCCTATTGCTAATTGTAACATTAAAACATTCAAATTAGCTTTTTATAAGCAAACTAGGTTTTAGCAATTAGTTGCAAATGTGAGATTAAAAATCTAATTAGGGTATTCATGGCATTATTAACATTATAAGTTATTGTTTAATAGTTTAGATCATGCAAATCAAAGCTAAATTGTTGTTTGTGCATTTTTGCTATAAAATGGTTGAAATTGATTAATTTTGTTAACTAGATTTTTGGGTTAATGTAATTTATTGAGATTAAAAATATCGAAGTGATTTGTATGACTTAGTTATTATGTTTAGTGGATATTATGACCATTAGTTTTGTTAAAACATCAAGTTTCGAATTAAAACAAAAATTTAGTGCTTTCTAGGTTTTCAGAAAATAAATCGATTTGATTTATTTTAATGTTTTGATGATTTAAAACCTATGTTATATTATAATTAGTGAGTTTTGGGAACTACGATTTGTACGTTTGAGTTTTTCTCGGTCACTCGGCGTTCGTACGCCGATGTCGAGTGTTTTGGGTTGATTTGAGAGAGCAAATCATAGGTTTTGACTTATGTGAGATTCGTGTGTCGATTTGGTAATGAGTCGGATTTTAATGCGATATGGTGCGTTATGATATGTAGGTACCCCATGTGGACTTTGAGACGACAAGCAAGCGCATGGCGACGTCGGCACCGGCTAGCGAGGACCAGGTGAGTAGATTTATATCTACGGGGAGAAGTCGGGTGGATGGCCTATAGCACCCCCGCAGTCCGTGGTGGTGTATACGGATGCGTATACACACCAACAATTATTATATGTTATTTGGGATTAATAACGATGTTAGGATGGATATTGGTGTGTTGGTTTACTTTAGTGTTGCGAACCCTAGGATAGTGTTGCACTACACATACACACATACATACTTGCATACATTCCTATTTATATGTGCTCATGGGATTCTTTATAGTTATGTGTTCACATGGGTATGGGACTATGTGTTCACATACGGATATGAAGACGATACTTAGGATTGAGCTGAGTCGATGAGATTTGTGTTGTGGTTGTGATATCGGTTTGTACGAGACTGTTAATCAGTAGTCAGATCATGACTATATTGATGATATTAGTATTGTACTAGACATAGGTCAGTACCCTGGACTATGATCCTGGATAAAGAGGATACCAGATGATTAGTGTGATGAATATGATATTGACCCGTACCCAGAATTGGGGATGCCGTACGACGGATTTACGTACGAGCTATATCTTGATGATTGATCCGCACTCTTGACTTGGGATGTCTGATTATAGATATGGTATCGGATATGATATTATTGAGGCCGGATCACCGACTAATATATATACAGGTATGTATATGTATCGACTCAGATGTTAGGCGGTTTCCTTACCTGTAGTCCAGCTTGTTAGCTTAGCCCTTTAGTTTAGTTTAGTTGTTAGATTAGATTCGATTCTTACCTATTTCAAAAACTAACGAATCGTGGGTATTTTAAAAGACAGCCCAAAGGATCCTACGGATATTTCAAAAGACGTATCTTTTCATAAAAACACCGCAGCCCCTATTTTCAAAACCCCATGATTTGTGTTATTTCAAAAGGCACCATTTGTAGGACTTATATTAGATTAATGCAGATTAGTTATAGTTGCGTCTAGTATTCAGCTCCCGCTCATTATTGTGGTTCGCTTCGCATTGCATGCTTATATTATGTTTCATACTCCATTATTGATATCATGCTGTTAGGACACCAACACCACTACCGATGATGCGTATATACCACGTACACTTACTTGCCGGCTCACACACATCTTCATCGGTAATTGCCATGTCACGTATACCTTAGAAAATATTATTGCTTGACTTAGCTAATTAGTTAGTAATTTGACATGATATTAGTATAACTGCCTTATATGCCAGCTTAACATTGTAGTTATTACTTGTCACTTCATGCATACTGTTATTCATTGTTATGCCTATATTCATGGTTTTACATGCTATTGATGATTTGGATTCGGATTTCCATGAGATTTTTTCTGGATTTGGAGGAAAACCGCAAAAACATAAATAAACCTTTTCTCTCTTTTAAAATAAAAAGTACGGTTTTCCCATGATGTATGAGTCGTCCACCATGAGTTTGCTGATGGATTTCGAGACCCGATTCGAGGAGACGGATGAACCGTTTCGGGTACATGGTGGACCCGGTAAGGTACCCCGGGGCAAGAAGCGCGTGATGATGACGATACGATCCTGGCAGGGGAGCACTACCTACCGGTGATTTTACCCGACGCGTCGGATATCCGGAGGATACCGTCGTGGTCTTTAGATGGATGGTAGGGGCCGGTCTGGACGGACGGCGCCCTAGATATTGTGATTGAGACATTGAGATTTCGGGATATTGAGGTACAGAGACCGTGATACAGAGATATCGAGATATTTGGACACTTGTTTTGTGTCGATGCTGGGCACTGTTTTATGCTGATTTCATTTATGGTACCTCACTTTTAAAATACAGAAATCTCACTGATTTATGAAAGCAGATTTCGTCAGTACATGCATTCTGTTCCATGCATTCATACCTCATTCATATGATATATTGCTACCTGAGGCACTGACACGGGCACATGAGATCACACTCGGGTTAGATATTACCCTAGCCATTGTTATAGGCTGCTTGTTATTCATATATTTGAGGATATATTATGATCATTGACCTAGGTTGCGTTATTTATGCGATTTCTGTGCGTAGATGTTTTTCTATTCACGAGTTGGCCACTCACCCCCGTTGTGCCCAGTTTCTTGCAGGTTTGCCGTACAGGTTTCATTACGGCTTTGCGGGCTTAGTTTCGTTCGGGTGATTTGCTAGTAGGTGGGTTTACTTGTATCGTACCCCCATTATATATCTTGTATATTATTATTCTGTTGTATCTAGAAGTTCCATCAACCAAACATATATTTATTTTTGAGATAGAGACCAGTGATGTTATTCTTTCGACCTTAGAGTCACGCGTTTTATTTCTGTGGTTTTCTTGTGGCTTTGAGTTTCCTTTTGAGTTTTGATCCTCGCCCTTGGCGTTATATATTATATTGCTTGTGTGGTTGTGACCGTCGATTGACGAAGAGCTAGATCCCGTTTGGGGATGCCTTTTATTTTGATTTCGTAACATATTCATGTTGTATCCCGTTTGGGGACCAGTATTTACAAAGGAGACTCTGCCGAAATTTTCAGGAAATATTTGATGTTTTTAAAAAAAACGCATAATTCAGCTTATGCTATTAAAACTACTTGATTTAAATTGGTTTTCCTTCACTCTACTACTTTTCTTGGTTTGGATTTCTGGGTTTTCGGCTTACTTAGATTACGAACGCCTCGAGACGTTTCGTAGTTTAAGTGCCGGTCATGTTCCGTACTTTCGGGTCATGACACTTATGGGCTCTATCATCATGCAATAGTGCACTAAAGCATGTATACGATGATAAAGACAAACCAGATAGCATACTATCATCTCAAGCAAGACTGTCATATTGGTATAGGTCCTGCCTCAATCATTGCAATCACGTACCTGCGATCCAATAATTGACTTTGAGGGCACTATACCCAACAGAAACACGTCATCCAATGACCCCGTCTCGGAAACACGTCAGCAAATGACCCCATCTCGGAAATACATTAGCAAATGACCCCGTCGTGGAAATACGCCATCCAATGACCCCGTCGCGGAAATACGTCATCCAATGACCCCGTCACGGAAATACGTCATCCAATGACCCCGTCTCAGAAACACGTCATCCAATGACCCCGTCGCGGAAATACGTCAGCAAATGACCCCGTCGCGGAAATACGTCATCCAATGACCCCGTCGCTGAAATACGTCAACCAAATGACCTCCTCGTCAGAGCAGTGCTTCGACTCGGGAAAAGGCCAACTCATCGATCACTTCCAAGTCCTCTCGACTTGTAAGGGAGAAAATTCACTTGTGAGATCCTTACGACTCTCAAGAGAAAACGCACTTAGGAATACTCACGGTTCCTAAGGAGAAAATACACCTACGAGATCCTCTCGACTCGTAGGGAGAAAAATCTTTATGAGACCCTCACGGCTCATAAAATTGAAAAGACTTAGGAAACAGATCTGAACCTGTTTCCTAAGCCGTCGCTACCCTACATGGAGGCTAAGATGAAATGTTCTTTATTATCTACAAACCACACTCGCCAAAATTACATGCCATCGAAATCAAGGTGCTGGTCAAGAGTACGTAAACTGTTTTGCGCCAAGTCAAAACAAAAAGGCGTAACCCACGGACGTCAATCACATATTATGTAAGGCAATAAGGAAAACATTTGATTTACATCCAATTAAGCGTCCGAGGCGTACCCACTCATGTGTGTGCGAAAAGGATAAAATAAACGCATAAAAAAATTTGTTATTCATACCCCTAGAAAGTCCTTACAATGATGAAAACAGTAAAAAAAAAGCATCATTAAAATGTTCACAATGGCAAAACATTGAATTTGGGACACAGATTAAGAAATTCGAAAGTAAGGCCGTATAAAATGTTTCTGGCCTCTCTGACCATTCTCGTATGCATCCTCTTACGATCTCAAGCGTCAGGATCTTCGCTGATGTCCTCCATCCTTCGATAAGCAGCTATTATCGTCGTCTGTTGGAAAGTTTGATGCAAAATATCGATGAGATTATCTCGCCGCTTCTTTGAGATCAAGCCCGTCAGATACACTGAGTGCACCTTATCTTAAGCATCATCCAGTGCATTAAGCGGCACGGCTTTATAAAATCCAGGAAGTGCTCCCCAAATTGCTCTCACTATAATCTTCACGAGAGCGGAGCGACGAGGAAGTAGTCGACCGTAGTGTGCATTGAAACGATTCATAATTTTAGCACATTGGGCGTTTGTGAACTCCTGGTTTTGACAACGGCCTTGTGCGCGAATGTTCTCATAAGAAATGATTTCGTCAAGACAGTACAGATGAGCGGCCATAGCGTCTGAAAATGAAAATCAGTGAGAGTTTAGTGGACAGACTGATCAAGACACAGGGATTTAAACAACTCTTGATATCCGCATGAAGAAAACAAGTGCTGATTAAGACACCCAACAAAATTAAAATTTATGCAATTAAGGAGAGAATCCTAAAATGATTCTCATTTAATGAGAGACTCCTCAGGCCAAGGAATTAGACTCCTTGAGAGCAGCGCTCTACAACAGATATGACATCTGTCATAATTAATGATGAGGGGAATAAAATTCCACCCAAAAATTCTAAAGAGCAATGCTCTGCGAAGAAGATGGAATAATCCATCAAAAACCCTAAAAGCAAAGCTTTACTGAGTTAAAAAAATTCCGAGATCTTTAAGATCTGCAAGATGAACTCTAAAAGTTCTTCTTTAATGGGTTAAGAGACCCTAAGAATGATCTCTTTAGATCTATGATTTCAAGAGAGCGATGCTCTGTTAATGGGTGAAACCCTAGATTATGAAGTAATCCCTTCAAAGATTTAATTGTTACCTAAAATTTTCAACAGAGTTCTTTCTCTAAGAGAGTACTTAAGACAAAGAGCTATGCTCTGAAATAGAATTAATTCTCAGAAAAACAAGAAAGAAGATGAACAGAGGTCATCTCAAGGGCCAAAGGCCCTATTTATAGGCACTGAGAGCCGTTTCAACTTCTAAGTTGATCTAATAGCGTAGATGCTGCCAACGCTGCACTCATGTGTAAGCCATGTGAGCGCAAGGGTGGGGGGGGCATTTGTTTCCCCCAATCAGAGCAAAGCTCAGTTCAAATTTTTAAATTTGAAATGAAACGGCGCTTCATAAAAGCGCTCGCGCTAAATGAGCTAGCGCTAAGAGTCAAAGACTCTGATGCAGCGCTCACGTGCAAAGCACGAGAGTGCCTGCACTAGAAGCGCCAGCGCTCGCAGCGCCAGCGCTAAGAATCAAAGACTCTGGTGCAGTGCTCACGTGCAAAGCATGAGAGTGCTAGCGCTAAGTGCGCTAGCACCAAGAGTCAAAGACTCTGATGCAGCGCTCACGTGCAAAGCACGAGAGCGCTAGCGCTGGAACTAAATGTTCTCACCCTTGGATCAAAAATCCAACAAAGATGACTAAAAATCATCAAATTACCTCTGAAAATTAGAGCACCGTTGGATCAATGATCCAATGGTGATTAAAAATCACCAAGATACAGAATAAGTTCTGTATGGGAAAAGATTTTCCCAATCTTGTTAAAAACAAGAAGATTGCTTTCTGTAAAATAGAAGCTCTTGGATCAAAGATCTAACAGTGGAGAATATTCCCAAATCAATTAGAGAAAAGATCTCTTCAACTGATTCAACAAATCAGCCTCCCCTATATAAAGGACCGAAGACTTCAAGTCTTGCATAGTGGAACCCCCCCATAAACTTTGAGAAATTTAAAAGAGAAGAGCAAGCTCTCGGAGGAAGAATTTCTTCAAGGTAAATAAAACAGAGAGATCAAAGCATCTCGTCGGAGAAGAAGAACTTAGTTCTCTTTCTAGATCATAGATCTATAAGACATATGTCTTTCATAAAAAAGAGATCATAACATCTCATCATAAAAGGGGAGGAGAAGAATTTAATTCTCTTCGTATCACAGATCCACAAAGACAAAGTCTTTCACAAAAACATAAGAGATGGTAACGTCTCTTATAAAAAAGTAAGAACTTTGTTCTTAAAGCTACGAGACAAAGTCTCTTATAAACAAGAATTTAATTCTCAGAGCGCAGAACCGATCAAAGTTGCCTAAAAGAAAAGAGCCTTAGCACTCCAATTAAAAAGAAGCGCTTCAGCGCTCTAAGACTGGCGCACAGCGCCGCAGCGCTCCAATTGAAAGAAGCGCCTAAGCGCTCCAAGTCTGGCGCTCAGCGCCCAGCGCTCCAAACGCTATTTTAAAAGAAGCGCCTTAGCGCTTCAAGGTTGGCTCACAGCGCCAAGCGCACCACGTGCTCCTCACGCGTGCGCTATTTAATAAAGAGCGCTCTGCACTCATTAACTAGCACTCAGTGCCAGGCGCGCCATATTCTCCTCATGTATGTGCTATCTCACAGGAAGCGCCTTAGCGCTCTAAATCTGGCGCTCAGCGCCAAGCGGGCCACCTGCTCCTCACGTATGCGCTGAATGAACACAAAGTGTTCTTTAAATAAAAGCCCCATAGCTATGATGAGTGCTCAACACTCAATAAAAGACAAAAAGGATTGTTAGAACACAAACCAATGCTCAGAATTATTAAATGAAAAAAGACCGAGCCTAATTAAATGTCCAACATTTTAATTGAGTGGGCCAAGCCCAAGTTGGCCACAGACCACTCAATTGGATTAATTGAGCCCATATGCTCATAAATCTTTCTAACTGATCTTAGTCCTAAACTTGACTATAGATCTTCTAATCAACATTGGTTCAAGGGTACATCTATACCTCTGATATATGTCGTTGTAATTTTTCAACGTCTTTAGAGAGATGGAGGGTCGCAATAACCAATAACTTTTGGTGCAACCAAAACCATGCAGACTATGACGTCTTTAATCCGGACTATGATGTCCTTAAACTTTATAGACTGTGGGGTCCTTAAACTCATGGACTGTGAGGTCCTTAAACTTTATGGACTGTGAGGTCCTTAAACTCATAGACTATGATGTCTTTAAACTTATAGACTATGACGTCTTTAAACTGTCATGGACTATGATGTCTGTTTACCCCAATCAGAGCAAAGCTCTGTTCAAATTCCAAGGCGGGAGACGAAGCAACGCTTATGTTTCCCCCAATCAGAGCAAAGCTCTGTTTTGAAATTGAAGTGAAAATTAAAGTTAAAATAAATGAAGCAACGCTTCAGATCCCCTGCGCTGCGCGCAGAGTGCCACGTGTCAAAATGAGACACGCCAGCGCAGATAGCGCAACGCCTAAGGCAGCACACCCAATCAGAGTAAGGCTCTGTTTAAAATTCAAACTTTAACAAAAGAAGCAACGCTTCAGATGCGCTGCGCTCTGCGCTGCGCGACACGTGTCAGGGCAGTTGCGCTAGCGCAGTTGCGCTGCGATGTGCGTTGCGCGACACGTGTCAGGGCAGTTGCGCTAGCGCAGTTGCGCTGCGATATGCGTTGCGCGACACGTGTCAGCGCAGGTGCGCTGCGTGACACGTGTCAAGCGCTGGTGCGTTTGCGCCAAACAGAATTAAAATTCCAGTAAGATCTTTCTGTTCTTGTTAAAACAAGAAGATTGTCTTCTGTAAAACAGAAGCCCTTGGATCAAAGATCCAACGGTGGGGAAAATTCCCCAAATCACTCAAAGAATAATCTCTTTAACAAATTTAACAAATTAATGGGCACTATATACATGCCCCTAGACCCCAATTCCAAAACATACAGAGATAGAGAAACAAATACAGAGATAGAGAAACAACACAGAGATAGAAAAACACAGAGACAAAGAGAGAACTCCTCTAAAGAGCTCTGAGAAGAACTCAAAAAGAGAGAAAGGTAAAACTTTTGAATAAAAAAGAAGAATTTCTTCTGAAAAGATCATTGATCTAGGAACAAGATCAAGGATCTTCAATAAAAAAATATAATAATAACAAAGGCATCGCCTTTTTTATGAACCATTGGTTCTGGAATCTTAAAGATTCTTTTCTTGAATCCAAAATTGGATCAAGATATTAAAACAGTGGCTTGCACTTGAAAATCTGCACTGCTGCGCTCTTGGGTTGGCGCAAGCCACCAGAGAGTGCCACGTGTCATCTCCAAAAACCACTTGCGCTATGCGCTTTTAAGATAGAGCATTGCTCTCTGAAATTGGCGCAACTCACCAGAGCGCGCTACGTGTCAGCAGTGCAACAGCGCAGCGCACAGGCGCAGCGCACTGCGCTTGCGCTCACCAGAGCGTGACACGTGTCACCTCCACATGCGCTTGCGCTCAATAATTGGCGCAAAGCGCCTGACAGGCCACATGGCCACTGTCAGTTTGATTAATACACTGCATTATTTACAGAAGGGCCAAGCCCAATTAAAAAAAGGCCTAATAGGCCGAATAAAATGCAATGCGTTACTTTAAAAAGGGCAGAGCCCAAACAAAAACAGATGATGTGCATCATTTAAAAGGGATAGAGCCCAAATCAAAAGGCTTCGCAGGCCAAAAGAAAATGCAGTGCATTATTAAACAGGAGCAAAGCCCTGACACGGGCCTAATAGGCCAAAGATAAAAACGTTGAATATTCTCAACTGGACTTAGCCCAATCACGGCCGTAAGTCCTCAAATTAAATTGGCTGAGCACGGCTGCTCCCTTAAATCAATTTACATCCGGTTCAAGGGTACATCTCCGAACTCCTCTGACACCTATCGTTGTAATCCTTCAACGACGTCAGAGAGTTGACGGGTCCTGATAACCACACAAAATACGGACTGTGGGGTCCCTAAACCCATGGACTTATGCATCCTTAAACCGACAATATGAACTGTGGGGTCCCTAAACCCATGGACTTATGCATCCTTAAACCGATAATACGGACGGTGGGGTCCTTAAACCCATGGACTTATGCGTCCTTAAACTAATGGACCAATGCGTCCTTAAACACACCCATACGGACTGTGGGGTCCTTAAACCCATGGACTTATGCGTCCTTAAACTAATGGACTAATGTGTCCTTAAACATACCCATACGGACTGTGGGGTCCTTAAACTCACGGACTTATGCGTCCTTAAACTAATGGACTAATGTGTCCTTAAACACATCTATATGGACTATGGGATCCTTAAACTCATGGACTTATGCGTCCTTAAACTAATATCCATCCCCTAAACTGGAAATGGACCCCTATGTCCCTAAACTGGAAATGGACCCCTATGTCCCTAAACTGGAAATGGACCGCAATGTCCTTAAACTACTTATGGACCACTACGTCCCTAAACTGGAACAATAGAGCCCCTAAATGCTCTTTCCGTTAAGTTGATCTTAGTCTCAAATCAGACTAATGTATCCTTAACAAACGTTTAAGTTGATCTTAGCTTCAATATGGCTAACGTATCCGTAAACTAAAACACCAAACCCAAATCTAAGAAAATACGGATTTGGACTAATCCACGTCCTACGGGCGACGATATAAATTAGTTTCCGTATACACTCCACGGGCAACGACAAATAAAACAAATACCCACGACACGAAGTGAAATTCTGGAGAAGGAGAAAGTTGTTACCGCGATGCGGTAGCGTAATTAACTGCAGGGGCTTGGGCCTGCAGGGAAGAGCGTCCCCACAATCAAAAACCCCTCAAGCGAGGGGGAATCTGACGAAGTCTGCTACATCGGCCGTATCCGTCTAAACCTCCGATACACGGTGCCATAAATCAACTTGGCATCTTCGGAGAGGTAGACGGATAAAACAAATAGCATCTGCCCCGAATCTCAGGAAAGACGTCTCTACGTCGCGCCGCCATTAGGAGGGGAACAGATTCCGGCATACCCGGTAGGACCTTTTCCTCTTTCTACTCCACACTTCGTGTGTCGTCTTCGCGAGAATCGCGGTTTGTTAATGGTTGCCCTTGGGTTTCAAGTTACTAAGATTTGGTATCTTGCTTGGCGCAGAAATCAAACAGCAATGGCATCCAACTGCTCGAGCTGCTCAAAATGCAAGTGCAACCAACGCTCCGCCTTACCTGGAGGTGTAGCCTATGGGCCTCAAGCGGCATCCATCCTTACCATGCCAGTGGAACAAGTGACCCAGGCCACCACCGGTCTATTTTTTGGGACCATGCTCCCACCTGCAAGCTTCACCATTCCAGTGCCCGCACCGGAAGCGCAAAAGAAGTCGGTCTTCGATCGGCTCACTGCTACAACGGCCCCTTTCAATGGGTCGTCCAATATCAAACCGGCAGCCTCTGTCTTTGCCAGGCTGAACCAGAACCCTGATGGGCCCGCCAAGAAGCCCATGAACCCTGAAGTGGCCGTCCCGAGGAAGACATCCACCTCTGCTCCTGAAGTCGTCAAGGCGGCTTCTCCTGTTAAAGAGTCGGTCTTTTCAAGGCTGTCCATTCCGACTCCTGCTCCTGCTCGAGGGTCTGTCTTTGATAGATTGAACATCGCCACTCAAAGGACAACATCAGTCTTTAAGAGGCTGGCATCGGCAACGCCTCATCCGGACAGAGGGCAAGACCAAACTATCCCTATCACCGAGCCAGTCCCAACAGCTCGACACGCTCGACGTCGCCACTGGCGCCGAGTAAGGAAGGCCGGGGACAACTCCCCCTCAGGGCTAACTCCACCTGCTCCAATGGTGGAAGTTAATGCAACTGTTCCAACTGGGAGCAGCTTTGAACCGCTAAGGAGGGTACACAAGAACTCTCCGACTGCCACACTAAAAAGATCTTCTCCACCTGCGGAGAGAGTTACAGAAACTAACCTGGAGCAGCCCCCTCAACGGCTGTCCTCTAAAATTTACAAGGTCTGGCGGAGGGTTCAAGATTCCGTAATCGACCAAGGTCACTCTCGCCGGCAGAAAAGGGCGAAAGTGCAGGAAGAAAACAACCATCTTGACAAACAGCAAAGGACGACAACCGCCAGGGTGCCCGCTGCAACGGCCCCTTCAACTTCAACGGCCCACAAGAGAAGGAGGCCGGAGAAAATTCCCACGCCTGCAGCAAATGTCATAGGCGGCGAGCCCAAACTCCCTAAGTTCGGGGGCATTGTAGTCCGTACTGTATACATGGCGTCGGGGAAGGAGGACAGCCGTGCATCTACAGGTCATAGACCGCTTACACGGTTAGTGACCAAAGCTCAGGAGCAACAGCAGAAGCTCCAAGAAATGATGAACGCGATGGTCGCACTCACTAGGCCAAAAGAAAGCCCCGAAGTGTCCTCTGATCAACGCCAGGAGCAAGAAACTGACGCTGAATTCCTTCGCAGGATACTGGAAAAGAAGGATAAAGAGGCTGCGGAATAAGCAGCCAACATAAAGCGAATGACCCTCCTGTTCTAGGACATGGTGGGTATGATGATCCAACAAGATCCTCCTGCTGAAGATCCTCCGATCGTCCTTGAAGACGACAGGGGAGAAACGTCAAATCCTCCACTGGCTCTGTCAATAGCCAAGGAGGAGACAATCTCCAAAGCTGACTTGGACGAATATATAGCTCAGCAGATACGGGTTCATCGGGTGACTGAGGGGGCCGGTCAGGTCGTAAAAACGGGGCGACCATATCCGAGCTGGTATGATGAAATCAAGTACCCGCCGGGCTATACAATACCGAAATTCCATGTTTATAAGGGGACAGGCAATCCCCACCAGCATGTTGCCCAGTTCAGGGCGCTTTGCGGCAATACCGTCGGTGATGATAAATTGTTGCTTCTCCAGTTCGTTGGTAGCTTATCGGATACAGCATTCGAGTGGTACTCCGAGCTCCCAAACGACTCTATCAAGACATTTGCAGAGATGGAGCTGCTGTTTACCCAGCGATTCGCAAGTGCCAGCGAACGCACCCCGATAACGGCATTGATTAACACCAGGGTGAAGCCGGGAGAGACGTGGGTCCAATATGCGATACGGTGGTGGAACTTATGGTCAAAATGCGAGCAACGCATAGAAGAGGCTCCGGCAGTAGGCATGTTTGTGGAAACCCTCGATCCGCAAGCGACCATCTCGCAATTCATGATGTTCTTCAAGCCGACTACCTTCCAGGCCCTGATCGGCAAGCTAGCTCAAATGGACCAGATGGGCCATAGACCGCCTCCTCCAAAGCCGGATTCTCGAAACGAGAAGGGGAAAGGAAAAGCGATCGTTGTCGCTAATGCTCAACAACAGCCGAGCAACTTGAAGTCGGTTGTCCGTCAAAATAATATGCGTCCGCGCGTACCCCTCGAGGAGAGGCTAGGACGTCCCTACTCGTTTCCCCGAGATAAAACGAGAAGACTGTTTGAGCTAGCATTGCGTAACCGACTCATTAATCTGCCGGATCCAAGACGCCCGTCGCAACCAAACGACGTCAATGATCCTAACTACTGTCCTTATCACCGAGTATTGGGTCATCCGATCGAGGATTGCTACGTCTTCAAAAATTGGATTGAAGTCCGGTACCAATAGGGCAAGTTCGCATTGTCCGACAGATGGAAGGTGAATCCGCCATAGCCTCACACCCCTAAAAGGGTGAATACGCCGGGGGCAACGTGCTCTCTCGTTGAAGAAGCTCCATGGGAGGTTGTGCTATCAGCCAAAACAAAGAGGATGCTGAACGATCTTCAAACATGCCCAGCAATCAGGTGGAAGAACCCGTTGGAACCTCAGATCATTGAAAGGATGTTGAAGCCGTGCCCAACTCCAAAAATCGATGGTGGTGGCCCAAGCACTCACAACCAGCCGTCAAAATCTTCAAAGAAGAAGGAGATGAAATCCAAGAAGCCCGTGAAGCCTGGCGACAAGCGCACGGACTTACAAAAGCAGATTAACGCACTGGAGGAGTACAACCAGAAAGCACGGACTCTCATCACACTCCAGGAGTTCCTCAACCATGTCTTTCAAGAGGAAGATGAGGGAGAGAGTTCGTCGGATGAATCCGAGGAATACGTGGCGAGCTGTCATATGATTTCCCATTCGTTTACAGACGATAAGGAAATTCCTTGCGCTGAGAAGCTGGGGGAAAATCCTGAACCGAAACTTCTGGGGCCATCAGATGAAACCATTGATGCATTCCTCAATGAAGCTCTGTTGAAAAGTAAATCTGATCGGGAACGCGAGATGGCCATATTTGAAAGGGCCAAGCGACAGCGACTTGACGAAAGAGTTGAGACACTCCCGCTGGAGCAAAATACATCCACCGCAGATAAAAGCAAATTCAAGATGAGGAAAAGGTTTGCCAAAGCCATATCAATGGGTATGAAGCTGCCACCCTCTGAAGGAAATATTGCTGGTGAAGCAGAAATGCTCCCTTCTTACTGCTTGTATCATCGGAAGATTTCGCACCCCACCGAAGAGTGCAAAGCTTTCGATAAATGGTGGCAGGGATATGTCGCTCACCGGCAACATTTTAAGCGGGAAAAGCGCAAAACTCGTCGGGAGCGGAAAAGTACGACCGAAGAGCTTAGAAGAACTACCGGCGACTGTCGCATGATTAACGCCGGGGAAGAGCAAGTTCTCACATTCGGGAGCGACTCTGACGAGGAAATGGCTCTTAGCCCCCTCTTTAAAGAGTCCACCTCGGGAAAAGAAGAAGAGCAGAAGGCCTGCGAAAATATCCGGCTGCGTAATCGTACGCTACCCGAAAAGAATCTTGGACCCTCAAATAAAAAAGAGAAGGTCTCTGAAGATATCGCCCTGGATGATCAAGTTGTGGAAGAGCTAACAGCCAAGGACCCGCCGAAGAAAAATAAGGTGGATTACAACGTTCTAGCGCAACTGAGAAAGCTACTCTCGCAGCTCAGCATTCTTGATGCCCTTTTACTATCAAAAGAGGCAAGGGATTCATTAATCAAGGCACTACAGGAGCCGGAGCAATTCAAAGCTTTTCTCGCCGAAGAAAAGATGAAGGATGAATTGGAAGAAGTGCACACGGCCGATGACACTTTCGGTGATGAAGACATTCTCCTAGGGACGTGCGAACACAATCGCCCCCTCTATGTCTCAGGGTATTGCCATGATATATAGATAGGCAAAATCTTGGTTGACAATGGGTCTTTCGGTAATTTCCTCAACGTGCGGGTGTTAAAGGAAATCTGCATGAGCGTCCAGCACCTTGCTCGGGACAAGATCACCATCTCCGGGTTCGACTCCCAATCATCAAGAACTCTTGGGTCTGTGATACTGACGCTACGCTTTGGGATACTCGTCACGGACATTATGTTCCACGTCATAGACGCCAAGACATGATACAATGCTCTGCTCGGCCGACCATGGTTACATGAGTACAACATCATCCCTTCTACACAGCATCAATGTATGAAATATTTTAAGGATGGTCTTGAGTATACCGTGATGGGAGAACTGAACCCATTCTCCGTGAACGAGGTCCGCAAGTATGAAGATGCCAAATACTTCTTACCGGATTTCGAAGACATGGAGAGGTGTCACAAGCCGGAGAACAAGGCTAACGCCACTATCCCTGTCTTCGGGAGTGATACCGAGGAGAAAGAGGAGATGGTTTATTCGGGTCCGCCCTAATACAACAAACCGGGACCATCCGCTCCTACGTTGATCTTTGGCAGCGATTCGGAAGATGAAGTCCATGCTGTATTCTCCGCTCGGCCTTCAATACAAACTTTCGCTAATGAGGAGAAAAGTTTACAAGTCGCCATGGTTCCACTTAAACATCATAAAGAACTTGACGTGCTTGATACCTACAGTGTAGAAGAGCTGCAGACGTTCTATGTCCCTCCCAGGCGAGAAGGCGAAAAGGCGATTCTATTCTACCATTCCGGGGAAACCAAGGTGGAAAAAGAAATCTGGCACGGTGTGGATTCTACGCTTGACAGGTTTCAGCCCATTCGTCTGCCTAGATATTATACAGAAGGCTTGAAAAGGCTATTAAAGCACCAAGGGATACCCTTCAAACAGACCGCTCGAAAAGCTAAATTCTATGATAGGATCTGGAACGTTCCTGGAACTCAGCACAAGTTGCCCAATGGGAGAATGGAAGCAATCGGGCTTGGATATGTTCGGTCCAAGAAACGGGAGCTACTCCGTGACTGCTATGTTGTGCATAACTTTGATAAGGAAGGGGATGCTCAATGGGAAGATGCTAATCCTGAGCCAGAAAAAGTCCCCGATGCAAAAATGCCCAGTCTGTCATTCGAAGAACAAATGGACAAGCTTATAAGGGAAGCTGGTCAAAAAGTTCGAGACGACCACAACCGCGAAATGGCCATCTACGAGAAAGCCAGGACGCAATGCCTCCTTCAACAGGCTGTGAAAGACGAAAATGCCGCTCCCTGTCAACCTGTTGTAAAAAAGGCGCGACACAGAGGCAGAAACAAGTCAAAAGGCGGAAAAGACATTCAGCGACGACAAAGCGGGACCAAGAAGCCACGCAGTCGGGAATCGAGCGGTCCGAATTTGTCCCTTATGAAGAAAATGAGTCGAGCATACTCTTTTCCTCAAGACAAGACAAAAAAGATACTTGACCTAACTATAAAGCACCAAATGCTTACGCTTCCGGAGTCCAAGCACCCCGAACAAGCAGGCGAAGTCTCACACCCGAACTATTGCTCTTATCACAGGGTAACAGGGTACCCTCTCGAAGACTGCTTCTCTTTCAAGAACTGGGTTGAAGATCAGTATCAGCTCGGCAAGTTCGCTCTATCTGACAGTTGGAGGATAACGCCGCCACAGAAGCACGAACCCGAAGCCACGAAAATAGAACCAGACCCACATCGGTCTTCGAAGCGAGCTCGTACTTGTCATATGATAACAATATCAAAAGAAGAGCCCGAGAATATGGATGACCTTCCCTGGTGCTTTGAAAATAGCAATGACGAGGTGATCCCAGAATTCCCACCAGCGCCGAAAGAGCTGGAAGATGGAATACATACCACTGCGGATAACCTCAAGAAAATTGAGTTGGGGACGGCGAATGACCCGCGACCGACATTCGTCAGCGAGCTGCTATCTGAAGAAAGGGTGGCTACGTTAAAAGACGTGCTTATGCAGCATAGAGATTGCTTCGCATGGAACTATTCCGAAATGCCGGGACTAGATCTAGAAATTGCTGTGCACAAATTGGCGATATCTCCGGACGTCAAGCCGGTCAAACAGGCGCCAAGAAGAATGCGGCTCGAGCTTGAGATGAGTATCAATGCTGAGGTCAAGAAGCTGATCGACTCTGGCGTCATCCAGGAGGTTCAGTATCCCGAGTGGATCTCCAACATCGTCCCGGTGATGAAGAAAAATGGGACGGTGCGCATATGCGTGGACTTCCGGGATCTCAATAAAGCTTGCCCGAAGGACGATTTCCCAGTGCCAGTCACCGAGCTGATGATAGATAACACGTCCACTCACGAGGTTTTCTCCTTCATGGACGGCTCATCAGGATATAATCAGATAAAGATACATCCCGAAGACCAGAAGCACACCGCCTTCAGGACTTCGCTAGGTATATTCTGCTATAAGATGATGCCCTTCGGTCTAAAGAATGCCGGTGCCACCTATCAGAGGGCCATGACTAAGATCTTCGATGACCTCATACATGAAACCGTCGAGTGCTATATCGACGACCTTGTGGTGAAAAGCAGATCATACGAGGGACATCTCGAGCATCTGAAGACCGTATTTCAACGCCTTCGACAATACAACTTGAAGATGAACCCTCTCAAGTGCGCATTCAGAGTTTCCTCAGGCAAATTCCTAGGATTCATCGTCCGACACCGAGATATCGAAATAGATCCGTCAAAGATCAAGGCGATCATAGAAATGCCTCCGCCAAGGACTCTCAAACAGCTGCGGTCTCTCCAAGGGATGCTCGCGTATATACGGTGATTAATAGCCAACCTTTCAGGCAAGTGCCGTCCTTACAGCCACCTGATGAAGAAGGGAACCCCGTTCGTCTGGGACCAAAAATACCAAAGCGCGCTAGACGAGATCAAGCAATACCTGCAGAACCCGCCAGTGTTGTCTTCTCTGGTCAAAGGAAAGCCCCTCATTCTTTATACAACCGCCTTCGAAGATTCCTTAGGCGCATTATGGGCGCAAGAGAACGATCAAGGGAAATAAATAGCACTCTACTATTTAAGTCGAGTTCTATTGGGGGCAGAAAGCAACTATTCCCCCATTGAAGAACATTGCCTGCCGTTGATCTTTGCGATAACGAAACTCAGGCACTACGCGTTGGCGCAAGAAGTCCGTCTCATTTCGAAGGTGGACCCCCTTAAATATTTAATATCGAAGTCCATATTGAAAGGGAGACTCGCTAAATGGGCCTTACTCTTAATGGAGTTTTCAATAACCAACCAGCCTCTCAAGGCGGTGAAAGGCCAGGCCATCGCCGACTTCCTCGCTGAGCACCCGATACCTGCCGATTCTCCTTTGAATTGCGAGCTGCCAAATGAACATGCGTTTGATGCGATCAACGGTAGTGATACCCGATGGGAACTCTATTTCGACGGAGCATCTTCCATGAAGAAGCGCAAACAAAGCATCCCTATAATCAAATCGAGGGTGGGTCTCATCTTCATAACTCCACAAGGATGGATAATGCGCTTTGCTTTCTCCTTAACAGAGCCGAGGACAAACAATAAAGCCGAATACGAAGCTTTAATAGCAGGCCTCGAGATCGCCATCGACATGGGAATTGAAAACCTCCTCATATATGGAGATTCTCAACTGGTCGTTAGTCAAGTAAACGGCGACTACCAGACGTGCAAGCCAGAACTGGTGAAGTATGGCGAAAACGTGCAACAACTGTTGACCCAAATTCCTTCCTACACTTTGGAAAATATACCGCGTGCAGAAAGTAGCAAGGCGGACGCGTTAGCCATGCTCGGTAAAGAACTGGCTGATGAGAACCTCGATGACGTCAGAATTGTGCTACAAAGCCGTCAGGTGCTTGCCCCAGCAGAAATATCTCCGGAATCATCCGAAGAAAAGGGAGCAACTGAGTAGACGACCCTGCAAATAAAAGACCGGGAAAAGGCTGAGGATTGTTGAGAAGTATTTATAGACTACTTCAAATCCCGTCGAACGCCTGAAGATCGTCCTCAAGACATCGGCTTATGAAACGAGCTCTGTCTTTCGCCTTCGTCAATGATACTCTGTACAAGAGGTCGTTTGATTCTCTTTGGTTGAGATGTCTGGGACCTGAGGAGGCGAAAAGAGTCGTTCAGGAAGTTCATGACGGACTCTGCGGTTCTCACCAAGCAGGCCCGAAGATGAAGTTGAAGATTAAACTGATGGGCTATTATTAGCCGACGATGATTCAGGACTGCCTCGAGTATGCGAAGCAATGCCACTCATGCCAAATTCATGGGGACTTCATCCATCAGCACCCAAATCCACTACATCCGACAATGGCTAGCTGGCCATTCGAGATGTGAGGAACTGACATAGTCGGCCCCATCGAACCAGCATCATCCAGGGGACATCGTTTCATCCTGGCGACGACTGACTACTTCTCCAAATGGGCAGAAGCAGTACCGCTGAGGGTAGTGAAGACGGAAAATATCCTGCACTTCTTCAAGACGCACGTTATTTATCGGTTTGGAACTCCGCGACGGATCATCTCCGATAACGGGCCAGCCTACAGAAGCCACAAGATCGGTCGCTTCGCGCAACAGCATAACATAGACTGGAGTTATCCGCGAGCTAACGGTCTAGCTGAGGTTTTCAACAAGACCTTGACGAAGATCATAAAGAAGACGGTGTCCCGAAATAAGAAGGATTGGCATGAGAGACTGCAAGAAGCTCTCTGGACGTATCGAACTACGTTCAAGACGGCCACGAACACAACGCCGTACGCGTTGGTATTCGGTACAGAAGCAGTACTCCCCCTCGAGATAGAGTTACCCTCTTTACGAGTGGCAGTCCACTACGAGCCGACGGACGAAGAAAATGCTCACCTTCGGCTTGAGGAGCTTGATGCCCTTGATGAAACCCGGCTTATAGCGCAACAAAATCTGGAGGCTTATAAAGCAAAGATGATGCGCTCATATGAAAGATTGACCCGACCGAGGACATTCCGCCAAGGCGAACTCGTGCTAGTGGTCAAAAGACCTATGATCCCCAGTCGCGCTAAGCGGGGAAAGTTCGAGCCGAACTATGAAGGCCCGTACATCATAGACAAGTTCTACCAAGGTGGAGCCTATCTACTCATGGATATGCACGGTGAAAGGCCGTTCAGGCCAATAAACGGTCGCTTCCTGAAGAAATACTACGCCTAATGAGTTACGGCCTAAGTCAATGATAGATGACAACGACTATGTCCGCTCTCTATCTTCCCAAGCCCAAAACTCTATAAATAGTAGCTGGCCCACGGACCGAAATGTCCTTAAACTAATGATGGACCACTACGTCCTAAAACTAGCTGACGACCGAAACATCTTAAAACTACTACCGCAACATCCTCAGGCTGACGAAATAAAAAAAAGGGGAATAAAATAATAAAGACGGTATGTCTATAAGCAAAATGGGCACGGATGAAAACCCGGAAGGGCTCCGTGAGTAAAAACAGCAGGGCTACCGGCGAGTGTTTGTGAAAACCCGGAAGGGCGCAACCTCGTTAAAAGACACTTACAGGGTCCTCTCGACCTTGTAAGGAGAAACCACCCGCGTGAGATCCTTACGACTCACAAGGGAGAAACACACTTAGAGATCCCCACAATTCCTAAGGAGTAAATACACTTGCGAGATCCTCACGACTTGTAAGGAGAACTCTCTTATGGGACCCTCACGGCTCATAAGATTTGAAAGTCTTATGTTACAGAGACCTAAACCTGTGCTTAAGCAACCCCCACAACTTTCGATATTGCCCTACAAGTGGTTCAATACTAACCCTTGTATACAATCCACGGGCACGAATAAACATTTCCCTAACCAAGTCCCATCCGTGACTGGGGATATGTTCGCATGGTGAATGACCCTTGTAAGTCCTCTCGACTTACAAGGAGAAAATCCTCTTGCAGGATCCTTACGACTTACAGAGGAACATGCACTTAGGAATCCTAACGATTCCTAAAAAGAAAACACACCAACGAGATCCTCACGACTTGTAGGGAGAAATGCCTTTGTGAGACCCTTACGGCTCATGAAGTCAAAAGCCTTAGTTGACAGGACCCTAACCCTGTTCGCTAAGCCACCTTTGTTCAACATCGGCAAAGGCAAATGATGATTCTCTCCTAGCAACATCCCAGTTATAGCGGTGCTGATGCCAAAATCGGTGTTTAATTCCAGGCTTACAGCGAAAAGCCAGCAAGCCGCACATGCACACAAAATAGCCGAAATGATGGGGCAACTTGCAATAAAAAGCAGCAAGTAAAAATGTATGCATACAAAACAGCCGAAATGATTGGGCAACTCGCAATATAAAGCAACGAGTAAAAATAAAATAAATAGCCGAAATGATTGGGCACCGCGAAAAATAGCTGAAATGATTGGGCAATCGCGACCTTCGCGATATAAAAGTTGAAATGATAGAGTATCGCGGAAATAAAACAATAAAAAAAATATATAATGAAACTTTTGCCCTGCAGGTGAGATCACATCGATCCCTGTATACAATCTAAAGGCACAAACAAAGAGGGAACCATACCTTCCCAATAGGCTCCGCCAGAAAGCGAAGCCAAATCTCGATGGTTCACCAACAACCTGGAGACAACCATGACATTCGTCTCGATACAGCAGACCTAGTGCCAGCAAACGAAGCGAAGATCAAATTTCTAGCTTCACGGTTTTGACGGTAACTTATATAAAACCTGAAGGACCACCGGAGATCATTTCAACCCCCAGGGAAATAAGTGTCCTTGGAAACCTCCTCGAGTCAGGGAAACCAGTGTCCTTGACGAGAAAATCTTGATTCGCGTCGACCCGCAGAGAAACTAGCGTCTTTGTAGGAACACCTCGACTCGTTTCAACCTCAGGGAAACCAGTGTCCTTGGCAAATACCTCAATTCAGGGAAACTAGCGTCCTTGATGAGAGCTTCCCAATTCGCGTCGACCCGCAGAGAAATCAGTGTCATTGCAGGAATACCTCGACTCGTTTCAACCCCGAGGAAACCAGTATCCCCGGCAAAATACTTCGACTCAGGGAAACCAGTGTTCTTGACGAGAACATCCTGATTCGCGTCGACCCGCAGAGAAACTAGCGTCTTTGCAGGAACACCTCGACTCGTTTCAACCCTAGGGAAACCAGTGTCCTTGGCAAATACCTCAATTCAGGGAAACTACCGTCCTTGATGAGAGCTTCCTGATTCGCGTCGGCCCGCAGAGAAACCAGTGTCTTTGCCGGAATACTCCGATTCGTTTCAACCTTGAGGAAACCAGTGTCCTCGGCAAAATACTTCGACTCAGGGAAACCAGTGTCCTTGACGAGAACATCCTGATTCACATCGACCCGCAGTGAAACTAGCGTCTTTGCAGGAACACCTCGACTCGTTTCAACCCTAGGGAAACCAGTGTCCTTGGCAAATACCTCAATTCAGGGAAACTAGCGTCCTTGATAAGACCTTCTTGATTCGCGTCGGTCCGCAGAAAAACCAGTGTCTTTGCAGGAATACTTCGATTCGTTTCAACCTCGAAGAAACTAGCGTCCTCGGCAAAATACTTCAACTCAGGGAAATTAGTGTCCTTGACGAGAGCTGCTCAATTCGTCTCGACTCGTGAGGAAATTAGTGTCTTCGCGAGGACTTCCCGATTCTTCTTGACTTGCAAGATAAAGCCTTAGGCAGCAGGGATTAAAATACTTGTTTCCTAAGCACTAGGACCCTGCAAGTTGGTCTAAAACGGTATCTTGCATACTATTCACTGGTCTCACTCTCCAAAGTCGGATCTCGACAAAGAGGGAAACAACCGCTTTCAAGTTCTCTCAACTCGTAAGAAGGAAAAATTCTCTTATAAGATCCTTACGACTTATAAGAGAAAACGCACTTAAGAATCCTCACGATTCCTAAGGAGAAAATCAAACCTACGAGATCCTCTCGATCCGTAGGGAGAAAAGTCTCTATGAGACCCTCACGGCTCATATAGTTGAAAAGTCTTAGACAGCAGATCTGAACCTGTGGCCTAAGCCATCGCTATCTCTTGAAGAAACCAAGATGCTTACTCTATTAATTGTCAACCATGTTTATTAAGACAGCATGCTGAGAATAAAAGAAAGAAGAAAGCGACAGAAAGAACATCTGATGTGCATTTGATCAAGCATTCGAGACACGTTCATTCATGCATGTGCAAAAGACTCAGAACGAGAAATAAGACAAGCTGAAATAGAAATTTTCCATTCATATTGCAAAGGGTTCTTACAATCATAAAGAAATAAACAAAGACATTGTCCAAAAGATTACAATGGCAAGACCTCAGATCCTGGACAGGGGTTGAGGAACTCGAAAGTGACTTTGTCCAAGACTTTCCAAGCTTGGTGAACCATCCTGGTATGCTTCCTTTCGCGAGCACGGGCGTCGGGATCCCCACTGATGTCCTCCACCCTCCGGTAAGCAGCAAGAATGGCGGACTGTTGAAAGGCCTGGTGCAAGAGATCGACAAGATTGTCTCGGCGTCTCTTCGAGATTAAGTTCATCAGGTACACCGAGTGCACCTTATCCTCGGCGGCATCCAACGCCCTAAACGGCACATCGGAACAGAATAGGGGAAGCACTTCCCAGATGGCTCCCACGATAAGCTTCAAGAGGGAGGAACGTCGGGGAAGCAGTTGACCGTTATATGCGTCGAAGCGGTTCATGATTTCAGCACACTCCGCATTTGTGAACTCTCGATTTTGAGAATGGCCAAGTCGGCGGATGTCCCCATAAGAGATGATCTCGTCAAGATCGTACATGTGGGCATCCATTGTTTCTGTGAAAGAGAATCAACAAAATTATCAGAAAGACTGATTAAGCAAAACGATATAATGCACCGAGGAATAAAATGCCATCTTTAAACTCCAAGATCCATGAAAAACTCCTAAGAGTTCTTTTGTATGATTTGGAAGGAGCAAAGCTCCATTAATGAAATGAGAAAATACAATGAAAATCTTTTAGAGAGCAGAGTTCTATTAATGGAACCCTAATAGGGTTCTCCTTAGTTCTCTTTAGACCCCTTTAGAGCAAAACTCTGCTAAGTGAAACCCTATATGGGTCTTCTTTAGATCAGGGAACTATTGAGAGCAAAGCTCTTAAAATTGATTTAATTTTTACCTAAAGTTCTATAGAGTTCGAACTTTTAAAAGTGCTTAAACAAAAGAACATGGCTCTGAACAAAATTCCTAAGAACAGATGAAAATCATCTAAGAGACCAAAGGTCCTATTTATAGGCATTGAAGAGCCGTTTCAACTTCCAAGGGATGGCACGACGGTTGGGATTCTGCCACCGCTGCGCTCACGTTTGGGTCCACGTAAGCGCAACGGTGGGGGGGCATTTATTTACCCCAATCAGAGCAAAGCTCTGTTCAAATTCAATGGCGGGAGACGAAACAACGCTTCTGTTTCCTCCAATCAGAGCAAAGCTCTGTTTTGAAATTGAAGTGAAAATTAAAGTTAAAATAAATGAAGCAACGCTTCAGATCCCCTGCGCTGCGCGCAGAGCACCACGTGTCAAAATCAGACATGCTAGCGCAGAGAGCACAACGCCCAAGGCAACACACCCAATCAGAGCAAGGCTCTGTTTAAAATTCAAACTTTAACAAAAGAAGCAACGCTTCAGATGCGCTGCGCTCTGCGCTGCGCGACACGTGTCAGCGCAGTTGCGCTTCTCTCTGCGCTGCGCGATACGTGTCGGTGCAGTTGCGCCTGCGATGTGCGCTGCGCGACACATGTCAGCGCAGTTGCGCTGCGTGAAACGTGTCAAGTGCTGGTGCATTTGCACCAAACAGAATTAAAATTCCAGTAAGATCTTTCTGTTCTTGTTAAAACAAGAAGATTGTCTTCTGTAAAACAGAAGCCCTTAGATCAAAAATCCAACGGTGGGGAAAATTCCTCAAATCACTCAGAGAATGATCTCTTTAACAAATTTAACAAATTAATGGGCACTATATAAAAGCCCTAGACCCCAATTCCAAAACATACAGAGATAGAGAAACAAAGACAGAGATAGAGAAACAACACAGAGATAGAAAAACACAGAGACAAAGAGAGAACTCCTCTAAAGAGCTCTGAGAAGAACTCAAAAAGAGAGAAAAGTAAAACCTTTGAATAAAAAAGAAGAATTTCTTCTGAAAAGATCATTGATCTAGGAACAAGATCAAGGATCTTCAATATAAAAATATAATAATAACAAAGGCATTGCCTTTTTTATGAACCATTGGTTCTGAAATCTTAAAGATTCTTTTCTTGAAACCAAAATTGGATCAAGATATTAAAAAAGTGCCTTGCACTTGAAAATCTGCACTGTTGCGCTCTTGAGTTAGCGCAAGCCACTAGAGAGCGCCACGTGTCAGCTCCAAAAACCACTTGCTCTATGCGCTTTTAAGATAGAGCATTGCTCTCTGAAATTGGCGCAACTCACCAGAGCGCGCAGCGTGTCAGCAGCGCAACAGCGCAGCGCACTGCGCTTGCGCTCACCAGAGCGTGACACGTGTCACCTCCACATGCGCTTGCGCTCAATAATTGGCGCAAAGCGCCTGACAGGCCACATGGCCACTGTCAGTTTGATTAATGCACTGCATTATTTACAGAAGGGCCAAGCCCGATTAAAAAAAGGCCTAACAGGCCGAATAAAATACAATGTATTACTTTAAAAAGGGCAGAGCCTAAACAAAAACAGATGTTGTACATCATTTAAAAGGGATAGAGCCCAAATCAAAAGGCTTAGCAGGCCAAAAGAAAATGCAGTGCATTATTAAACAGGGGCAAAGCCCTAGCAGAGGCCTAATAGGCCAAAGATAAAAACGTTGAATATTCTCAACTGGACTTAACCCAATCATAGCCGTAAGTCCTCAAATCGAATTGACTGGGCACGGCTGCTCCCTTAAATCAATTTACATCTGGTTCAAGGGTACATCTCTGAACTTCTCTGACACCTATCGTTGTAATCCTTCAACGACGTCAGAGAGGTGACGGGTCCCGATAACCATACAAAATACGGACTGTGGGGTCCCTAAACCCATGGACTTATGCGTCCTTAAACCGACAATACGGACTGTGGGGTCCCTAAACCCATGGACTTATGCGTCCTTAAACCGACAATACGGACTGTGGGGTCCTTAAACCTATGGACTTATGCTTCCTTAAACTAATGGACTAATGCGTCCTTAAACACACCCATACGGACTGTAGGGTCGTTAAACCCATAGACTTATGCGTCCTTAAACTAATAGACTAATGCATCCTTAAACACACCCATGCGGACTGTGGGGTCCTTAAACTCACGGACTTATGCGTCCTTAAACTAATGGACTAATGCATCCTTAAACACATCTATATGGACTATGGGGTCCTTAAACTCATGGACTTATGCGTCCTTAAACTAATATCCATCCCCAAAACTGGAAATGGACCCCTATGTCCCTAAACTGAAAATGGACCGCAATGTCCTTAAACTACCTATGGACCACTACGTCCCTAAACTGGAACAATAGAGCCCCTAAATGCTCTTTCCGTTAAGTTGATCTTAGTCTCAAATCAGACTAATGTATCCTTAACGAACGTTTAAGTTGATCTTAGCCTCAATATGGCTAACATATCCTTAAACTAAAACACCAAACCCAAATCTAAGAAAATATGGATTTGGACTAATCCACGTCCTACGGGCGACGATATAAATTAGTCTCTGTATACAATCCACGGGCAACCACAAACAAAACAAATACCCATGACACGAAGTGAAATTCTGGAGAAGGAGAAAGTTGTTACCGCGATGCGGTAGCGTAATTAACTGCAGGGGCTTGTGCCTGCAGGGAAGAGCGTCCCCACAATCAAAAACCCCTCAAGCGAGGAGGAATCTGACGAAGTCTGCTACATCGGCCGCATCCGTCGAAACCTCCGATACACGGTGCCGTAAATCAACTTGGCATTTTCGGAGAGGTAGACGGATAAAACCAAATAGAATCTTCCCCGATTCTCAGGCAAGACGTCTCTACGTCGGGCCGCCATTCGGAAGGGAACAATGTCCTTAAACTTATGGACCGCAATATCCCTAAACTAATACAATAGAGCCCAAATGCTCTTTTGTTGGATCTAAATGATCATGTTAAGTGGATCTTAATCTAAAATTAGACTAACGTATCCTTAACAAATGTTTAAGTTGATCTTAGTCTCAAATGAGATTAACGATCTTTAAACCCAACCCAAACCCAAATCTAAGAAAATGTGGATTTGGACTAATCCACGCCCTACGGGCGACAACATAAATTAATCTCCGTATACAATCCATGGGCAACCAAAAATAAAACAAACATACACGACACGAAGCGACCATCTGGAGAAGGAGAAAGTGGTTACCGCGATGCCGTAGCATAATTAAATGCAGGGGCTTGCGCCTGCAGGGAAGAGCGTCCCCACAATCAAAAACCCCTCATAAAGAGGGGGAATCTGACGAAGTCCGCTACATCGGCCGCACCTGTCTAAAACTTCGATACATGATGTCATAAATCAACTTGGTATTTTCGGAGAGGTGGACAGATAAAACCAAATGGCATCTGCCCCCAAATTCAGGCAAGACGACCTACACGGTTTCGTCTCCCATTTTCGGCGGTAAACAGCGAGATGCAGACCTCCTCACGGAGCATCCAATCTCGATGGAATTTTTATTACAATTTTTAAGAAAAACGTGATTTCTATTAATAAATAAATTCTATTTTTAATAAATATATATATATGTAAATGTTATCAAAATATCTATTTTAAATATATAATATATTCCATGTTTTCTAAATCAAAGGAAAATAACTACAAATGTTCATGAAAATACCATCAAGAAATTAATACAAGTCAAATTTACATGAAAATACCATATAATATTTAGGTTTATATCCACTAGAATATCTCATTTTATAAAAATTACATCTATGAAAACTCTAAAGCCGATAAATAAATACTTGATCTTTATTTTGAAAATATACCAAAACATTTTTTATAAAACCCTCTCAAGTTATATTAATTTACAATAAGGACCCTAGTAAATATAGGTTTAAGCGGGACCAATTCTCTTGAGCCTCGGGGAGCTGGAGAAATTGGGTGCTTGCCTATTAAGGTAGACAACTAAAAACGGGGTTATCAATACGGTAATTGTTTTGGAAAAAGACACAAATCCTGCCATTCATGTGCAGCAGTTACCGATAACTCCAAAACTAATTCAGGATTTCAATTCTATTTAAAGTGTCTGACTCAAACTGAGTCGCGGTCTAATTTGAATACAATTTAACTTGAATACAATTCAAATATAACTCCAATACAACATAAATCCATTTATACCAGAATACAAACAATATCAACATAACTTGATTTGACCGAACCATAGATATACATTGACTTGATTACATGACTATCCGTTAACATCATTATCCATTTACATGAACAATTGATATCATGGTTTCGGCAAGTCTTACGTCTACAAATTTTTACAAAACAATACAATGCATTATGGGGTTTAAAGGGGTAGACTGATACGGAATGTGTTAGAAGTGGCACGAGACAGTCACGTTAATACACCTAACCTGAATATCCGTTGCTGTTGTTCCATGGCTTAACGGTTCCTTGTGCTCCGTATACCTTAGTCCACGGAATAATTGGACTTCTCGCGTATACACTGGCATATTCTGTACCAAGCTACAAATAACTATGTTAGTATAACAAACATACATTATACAGTTATATTCTCTCTTATCTGTCTATTTTATTTCTATCTCTCTTTGGGACTTACCGAGCAATTGTTCGCTGACAACATTCCTTCTCTCTTCTTTTTTTGGAATGTTGTCAGGAAGATTCGATCCTCTGGAGATCGAGCTCAGCTCAGAAGACTTTGATCAGCTCATCGAGGACCCGGAGCTCTAGTTATTGTATATATTTTTATTTCAGTTCATACTATTGTTTAGACATTACTTTCTTCATTGTATTTACTTTCCAATTGTATTGTAAAAAATATTTAATAAATAAAAGGTTGCTGTTCATTTACATCTCATGTCTTTCTTGTGTATATTTACATTATATTGCTTATTTACGCTTAGCGTATTTACTTCTGAGTAAATACATAGCGGGCATCGCCACGTCTCCTTACCCGTACATGGGGAAGCGGGGCGTGACAACAATGATGGGTAGAACTTGACTTGCGACTTATGATATTTTGTCCTTCGTTAAGGTCATAAGAGCTTGGGGCAAAAATCCACATCGGGAGTTTCAAAAAGGAAACTTGCTAGCTTTGCATACCATCTTGAGTGTGATGATTTTGGTAGGATTTCTTCAAATTTATCACACAGTGATAGTTGGATCCCGATCCCACCGTGAGTTTTATTACTCCACGGGAGAATTTTTCACTTTGCAATCAATGCTATAAACCAAGTAGGTGTCTAGAACGGTGTTAGCGGGGCTACGCCTCTAGGAAAAAGAGATTATTTAATTCAAAAACTTCACGAAAACGTTGTAAAATCTCTCTCGAAGTACCGACACTAGCCTGGCCGAAAGATTAAGTCAGAATTGTAAGGTGCGATTAATCCGGACTAATTCTTCTTTTATGATTTGAAGGAGGATTTGAGCAAACAGTGGGAGCCATCCTGTTTAGATAAATTAATAACCAATCTAAACTTGCAAGAGCATCATGCTGAGTGTTTCTTCTTTCTCTCTTAATTGCAGTAACCAAGATGACCAGGCTTAAGTTACTATTAGATAAAAATATATTGATAGGGCCAAACTATAAAGATTGACTAATAAATGTCCAGATGACACTTACCTATGACAAGCTAGGCTACCTCCTTATTACTAAAGCCTCCGCCGTCCCAGGTCCAGATTCCACCGTCGCGGATAGAGAAATCCGTAAGATATGGGAAATAGACAGTGCGAAAGCCAAATGCCTCGTGCTCGCCTCAGTGGATAATGAACACCAGAGGCGATATGAGAATATGGACTTAGATTCTATCTTCCTCCATACCAAAGATTTATATGGAGAGCAATCTCGTATCGCAAGATATGAGATCTCGAAGAAATTGTTTTAGGCGAAGTTGGTTATCAGGTCATTTGTAGGGGGCCGTGTCCTTAAGATGATCAGCTATATCGGGTCATTTGTAGGTGAAGTTGGACACATTTTGGTTTTGCCTAACTGTTTTTGTGTATCTAGTTTGACTTGTAATATCATCTCTGTATCTTTACTTTCTAAAGAAGGTTATGATTTTACATTTGTAAGTGATGTCATAAACATCCACCTTAATCATGGTTTGATTGGATCAGGTACACTAGACAACGGTATATACGTATTAAACGAACATTAAGTTTTCAATGTCCAGAACACACTCAAAAAAAGGTCTCCGGAATTAAATCAAATTTTCTTATGGCATTGTAGACTGGGTCACAACAATTGAACATGGTTAACAAAGTTACATAGAGAGAGATATTTGGATCCGTTTGAATATCTGTCTTATGCAACTTGTCAATCATGTCTCAAAAGAAAGATGACAAAGACTCCGTTCACTGGGCACGGAGTAAGAGCCAGCGAGCTCTTGGGACTCATACACAACGATGTGTGTAGTCCAATGTCTACACATGCGAGAGGTGGTTATTCCTACATCATTACTTTTATGGATGATTTCTCAAGGTATGGACATGTATTCTTTATGAAACTCAAATCTGAGGCCTTTGAAAAATTCCAGGAATACAAGAATGAAGTGGAAAAACAAACAGGCAAAAGTATCAAGACACTTCGATCTGATCGAGGTGGTGAATACTTAAGTGTCGAGTTCCTGAATTATTTAAACAAGAATGGAATTCTCTTTCAGCTTACTCCTCCATGTAAGTCTACGGTAGCGCCCCGGCCTTCTTTCCGAGGCCAAAATGCGGAAACTAAAACTTTTTCTAAACTAGAAACCGGCACTATTGTATGCTTAAAACCTGGATCGAACCATTAACCTACAAACTAGCAACTAGAGAAGGGATAGAGAGGCTATACCGATCGATCCGTGTCCTTCGATCTTTGGCCACCATCCCAAGCTCCTCGCGGCATCTCCGGTCTCGATCTCCTCGTCGAAAAGGGCACCACATCTTCGAGTCTTTTTACGGGCTCCTGCTTCATCCGAAGCAACTCGGGCACGAAGTTCACTAGCCGACGTGTTCATGGTGAAGTAGAGAATGTGTGTCATCACTTTGTCTCAAGCATCCATTGATTCTCATCACATGAGAGTGTATGGATGGAGGTTAGAGATGAAGCCATTGATGGAAGTTTTGAGCTAGAGGAAGAAGAAGAAGGAGCAATTTTCTTTCTTGTGTTGATAATGAGAGTGAGAGTGTTATGAGAAAAATACAAGACCAAAAACTATATCATGGCAGCCCCTCTCTCTCTCCTTATCATATCAAGACACAAAACCATCTCATAATGTGACACATGCACAAGAAAAGAGACCATGAGTCACCACTTGTGCATGTGTCACAATAAATGCTCCAAATCATGATATCTAGCTCATAATTTCCATTTGTAAACATTAACCCAAATGTTTACAACAAAAAAAGATATGGCAACATCTAAAGTAAACTCGTGACGGATCACAAGGATACCCCTCTCCTGTATATACATACCTGCATTCGCATTCCGACCGAATGCGAATGCGATGAGACTAAAGTAATCCAACAAATATAATACTAGAATTCGGCTTAAACCAAAGCCCATTAGTATGATCCACCCGATCATGATCCGTGCACTACTGCACGTATATGATCGTGTAAGTCTACGCTAGCGCCCCGGCAGTCTACAGACGCCAAAATGCGGAACAAAACTTTTAAACTGGCGCTATCGTATACTCTAACCCGGATCTGCCATTATTGCTAAACTAACTAACTGTAAAGAGTGTAGGAATGTTATACCGAACGATCCGAGTCCTTCGTTCTTCAACCATCATCCCACGCTCCGTTGCGGCTGCTCCGATCTCGTCGATCTCCGATCTCCTCGTCGAGGTGGCACCACATGATCGGTTCTTTAAACGGGCTCCCGCCTCTGACTCGAGGCAACTCGATCGTCAAGTTTGCTAAAAGAGACGACCAAGATTGATGTAGAGAATGAGTAGATGACTTTATCTCACTTCGTCCAAATCCGTGGACGATCGGTTAATGAAGTTGCCGTGGAAATCGGGTGATGGAATGAAATGGACTGTGAAATTCCATACACCGATAAAACCTATCATAATCTTTTCTAGCAAATGAAAACTCAAGTGAGAGTGAGAATGAGGAGAGAGAGAGGGCAAGCCATATATAGCAAGAGGGAGGTGACCGTAGGAGAAGGGGGTGACCACAAGAAAGCTTCTCACTTAAAAGATCAAGAAGAAAAGATCTTAAGGAAAACAAAAAGCATTAAGGTTAAAGCATGACTCACAAACCTAGTCATCATGCATTAATGAACCATTAAATGCAACCAATGAAAACTTAACACCAATTAATCCTAGTCACCTCATCTAGAACCTTCTAGAAGCACGACTCATCATATCTGAAGAAAAGATAAATCCGTCTTTAACAGAATGTTAAAAGACGGCTGATAGAAAACTGGAAACTGGCAACTTCCAAAAGTTATCCTGAAACGACTTTCAGGAAAACCCCGAAACTGTATAAATATACCCGCATTTGTATTACGACCGAATAAAAATGCAACAGAGACAAAGATATTATACCTACTCAATATAATACTCGGATCCGGCTTAAACCAAAGCCGACCAGTGTCATCTGCCCGAAAACTGACACGTGCGTAAACGCACGTGCATTTTCCGAACCTTGCCATAAAACCATACGGCCTCTACAACGTTTCGCCCGAACTTGGGAAACTGTCTGTGGGGGACTCTAATGACTCGTCAGCACCCTGGCAGTGGGTTTAACCACAAACCGTCAGCGGCACTAGCTATGCGTAACGGCTGCCCATGGACTGACCTCAAGGGTGGCCGAGGAGCGAACTCAAGGGAGACCGATGAGCGAACTCCTCCGAAAAACCCTACTGACCCTAACAGTGACAATGTATATACAGTCCGGTCCGTTCGTCAATGAGTATCGCATATCCGCCTAGGGGGCTAGCAACGTCAGACCCCCAATAGCAGTATAAGTCGCGTCGGAGTGAAGCCCAATAACACCCTGAGATACTACTGGAGTACCTACCAGTAAATCTCCTGCCACGGCCGTGGGCTTTGTGTAATGGCTCTCCTAGACACAGCACGATCTCGCCCCCAATACCGGGAGAGACGAATCCCCTGCCGATCCGCTCACGTGCCTCCATATGGCTCGGGACTGTACCCAAAAGCTACCTGTTTGCACGACTCCTTTGAGCCGTGGTAGGGTAGAAATCAAAACATAGTGGGAACTCATACGAGACAAATGACGACCTCAGGTCGATGAACTAACCTGTACACATGTCACCAGGGAACTGCTATCTGACGATAGATATAATACTAACTAGCAGATTCCCGGCGAGTCCTGTCCGGTGTACTCATAACCCAATGAGCACCTGTATACATCTTAGGTGATCCAACTGACACCAGTGGCTTGTGAGACCGGCCACCGCCCCTCGTTGGGGTCTCGACTGTACACACTAGTCTACTCCGGAGTATCGATGCCCTGTCTCGAAACTCCCACGACTAGGGACCACAATAAAGGATATGCATATAAACTACCCAACTCTCACGTATATGATCGCCATCATATTGTTGGTAGTAAAGCAAGATCCTAAGGGCTCTATCAAAGTGTAACATGCAATCAGTCACCTGAACATGTACACGACTGATAAAGGCAAACCAGATAGCATACTATCATCTTGAGTAAGACTGTCTTACCGGGATAGGTCCTCCGCAATCATTGCAATCACGTACCTGCGATCCAATAATTGACTATGAGGGCACTATCTCCAACAATCTCCCACTTGCACTCAAGGCTAATATTGCGATGTCGACTACTCACAGCCCGTGTGAAACCGAACATCCAACTCCTCTACTAATCAGTTTCACAAAGCCCGTTTGTAAAACTATTGTGTTCGAGAAATAGCCTCGGTGAGTGGATCCGCCTAGAAGTTTCTTTCTGTATCTCTCTTAATCTCAAGTTCGTGGAGAAAGCCATCTCCCGAATTGTGTAGTACCTGTCTCAGAATATGTCTGGATATCTGATGGGACCTTAGTTCATAAATGAACTCCATATCCAAAACCTCTTAGACTGTACGGATCACTGAACCTAATCAGTATCCGGCACCATGCCACCCACAGTATCCTCTTGGACCACCTGTCCATAATACTGTCCCTCGTCAGAGGGAAAACTAAAAACTCTGACAATCACTCTGTCATCCGTGTCACCTTTGAAGCCTGGAATGATAACCGTCTCCCGAAAGAGGCTGCCGTTATCAAATCCGTAGAACATGTACCAATGTTCTAAAACTGCTTCCTTATGTTTCTCCAGGATTGGATTAATACAAACTTATTGCATCTAGTGCAAAACCAACATTTGGTGTGGTACTTGATATCTCATGATTGACTCAATTGCCTTAGCAAGTGATCCGCCAATCATGCACATCCCTCTCCTCTTTAGTCTATACGACATCTTTAGAGAGGGTGACTCCATCACCTGCAGGTACACCACCATGCTAGGAGTCAACTATTCCAAAAACCATTAGAATATCTGTCAAAGTACCCACATTGGGAAACTACCCAAATCCAGATCTAAAACCATAGATCTAGAAACCAGAATGTCAAATATTATATCCATATCCTGTCTGGAGAAACAACTGTGTGACGACCACAGTACAACCGATCGTAGTATAGGAATTTTACTTCCTACTCTGTGTATGTCATCCAGATACCATGACATCACACCCTACTACCTTCTTAACTGATCCATCCCCTATTCTGATTGAAGTCAAACCCATGACTGTCACATCAAAATTAGATGATCTATCTTCGCTATAACTGCTCAAGTCTATAAATAGATATAAGCATCTTGCCCACTATGCTTCCGCTGCTCCCACTGACTACGACAACCCTCCTACCGGGTCTCATATCCTGGAACAACAGTAGTGTCAAGTCTGGGTAGATAAGAACCTCCCTGTCACCGTCCTTGAGCCTACCGAAGTACCTCTCGGGTGTCTGAGGTTACCTACCGTACCTGCGGAGTGGCAATTGGAATGTCTAACCTGATTGAATGTATAGGTCCTATTAAATTTTCCGTAATCGTTCGCGGTTCTGGAATCACTTCCAGTTCTACCATACTCCCACTACTGTTTTCTGAAAAAGATCCATTTTTACTAAAACTGTGGCGAGTCAAGAACAATATCACTATTGATCTTCCAAATGGTAGAATATCAACCCTCGTCATAGCCAGGGTCAACCCACAAACAGCCATTACAGAAAACGTGCCCTGAGTTATCCAGTGTCTGGTTTTAATCATAAGCTGGACAACTCCCCGTACCTTAATTTCTTTTAAGGTACGAACTATTCTATATCCAATATAGAAACTTTGGCACTTATTTAATTGGAACCAAGATTCAATCCATGCAGCTGTCTCCAGTGCATATCAACTTAATGGAAAGAGGCTAATCAGCATTACTCAACTTAGGAATACATCCAATTATGAGTAACCTGAAAGAGAAACACGTTTCTCAAAACCATCACTATCATCTGAATACCAATCACAAGAATCTACATCTTCGATCTCTTTGAAGAATCCCGACACTTGTGATACCTGGTTCTCTACTTTATTCTTATACCCACAACTTCTCAAAACTTAGACCTTGTATTTCTACGAAACACTTGTCTAAATACTAGAGAAGTTATAAGTAAACAGAACATAGTACGAGGACCTACCCCTTTGTCCTGATGGACACTGGACAACATACAATACTCTGTATAAGTCCGCTGAGTTAAACAACTCAAAACCTGTGCGTTGTAGGTGGAAAACTGTACCCTGGCGATTTCCTCAAATATCACCAATTACAACGAATTCCGATATAATGAGGATGATCACCTAATTCCCAATATCTTACTCCCACTCATCATCTGTAAAACCATACAGATATGAGAATGAAACCTGGTAAATACATACCCTTGGAGTAAGTGTCTAATCGGGAAAACAGTTTTTCCTTTAACAATGCACTGAAACATGAAAATGTTTCGTAGGGGTATCCTGGTATTCATAGCAATGCCTCTTCCATAATCCAATTCATGACTTCAACCGTATATTTTATTGCCATCTCTCCAAATCCCTTTATTTGTCTTTAGTCGTTACCTTCTGTACACCATCGTTAGGCTAAATGGTTTTCTTCCTTCCCTACCGTTCGGCACCAGCCTATGGTTTGGAAGAAGACTATCCAGTAAGCATAATAGGTGTACCCTCCTAAACCAAGGAGTACTCGCATCTCGAGAGAAGGTGACGATAAAAGACAACTGAATAATACCTTATTCTTTTTAAAGGTGAAATAGGAGCGGCGATGAAGTACGCGGTTTTGGTCGTGAATGATATCAGTCGCAATTTACTTTGCCCTCTTTCTAATCCCTTTATTTTGTCTTTACATATTACCTTCTGCACACCCTACTTAGGCTAATTGGTTTTCTTCATTCCCTACCTTTCGGCACCAGCCTATGGTTTGGAATAAGACTATCCAATAAGCGTAATAGGTGTACTCTCCTAAACCAAGGAGCTCTCGCAACCTGAGAGAAGGTGATAATAAAAGGCAACTGAATAAACCAATTCTATTTCTCCTGAACCTGGATCCATCCCCGAAGAAGTCCCTTCGAGTTCGTATATAACCATACGATGGCTCTATCCAATGGAAGTGGATATCCGTAGTAATACGGGTGTTCTGAGAAATACAAAGGGTAAAAGAAGGAGTGGCAATGACTTATGCAACTCAGACAATCCAAACGCCAGTATTTTAAGAAGGTTCGGTCAACCTGGTCACTGAGTCATAGTCTAGGGTCGGTCAAAGGTCGCTGCCAAAGAGAGAGAGAGAAAAGAAACACTCAGCGTGCACTCTAACCTAGATCAGAATGGTCATCATTTTATCTAATCCGGAAACCTCCCACTGTCCTGTCAAATTCTCCTCCAAACCTAAAGAAGAATCAATCGGGATCACCCGAAGAGTAAACCAACTCATCAGTGGGAATCAGGATCCAACTCTCATCGCATGATAACGTGATGGAATGCATCCACGTTACTCATACTCCAGAAGGTATGCGCATACTCGGCAAGTTTCAGTTTCTTTAGAAACTCCTGATATCATTTTTGCCCCATGCTCTTATAACCTTGACGTTGGTCAAAATGTCATAAGTCACATGCCAAGTTCTACCCATCACTATCTTGTCAATTTGAACCCACCCGCACATGCCCCTGACGTTGGCCAATCGGCAGAACGACTGTCCCAAACTAACTCATCTATCTATGCAACAATTGAATACCCAGCAGCTACCAAACACTATGCCTTGGCGTTGGTCAAAATGCGTAGCTTGAATACTACTGAATACCCAAAAGAAGTGACGGAGGGCTACGGCTGGTTTTTGGCGAAAAACCTTTAGCGTAGTGAACTTGATATCGCTGAAGGAACCTGATAGCTTTTTAAAATATAGTGGCGAAAACCTTTTGCTAAAGAGGTCACTCCCGGTAAAGGGATCTCGGCTCTTTCCTCGTGGAATGAGGTGCAGGATATTCCACTGAATACCGCTATGCAAAGCAACATGTAATCGACTATAGTGAAGTTATTACCCTGACGCAAAACTTCTGCCCAAGGGGTCAGTCCCGGTGAAGGGATATCAACCCTTGCCCCGTCGAATGAGGTGCAGGATATTCCACTGAATACCGCTATGCATAACAAAAGGAAACGTCTTTGCAATAACACTTTTAAATTGTTCCAACAACTGTATACAGGTTTGTTTTTACTTTGCGTTGATCAGAATCAACGCAGTCCCATCAATTAATCACACCAGAAAAGAACGAAAATAAAATGTACGTATATGCCATCCGCATTCGTCACTGGGTCCCGTCATCACCCGTTAGGTTACTTAACTAACGACAGAGCGGGGACTGGACTAGCGCGGGTGTGAAACATATACAACATCTAATAGTATATAAGCCAATATACATAATCGCTCCAGGCGTGATAATATGCAACATTACAGAAAAGTAATAAGCATCATAGAACAATACAGATATCTGGGATCCCCGAGTTTCACAGAGCCGCTGCTGAAACTCGACGTTCCCCTGTCGTGTGGATAGCCTGTGCAATGAAACCTAGACCCCTACGGGTGTGGCAAGTTACCCGCCAAAACCTGAAGCGAGGTAGTCCCCACAGCATAGTGAATGGAACACCCGGCACTTCACGGAATCCGGTAAATTGAGCACCCCTCCTTGGGTCAACCTGTACCCCCTACGAGTGCGGCGAATAGTCTGCCAATTCTGAAGTGGGGCCCCTCTGCCTCTCAAAACCATGAGATGCGGACCCGTTGCTTTCCCGAACCCGGCTATCCGTGCACTCCGTCGCGGGGTAAAACCTAGTACAGTAATGAAAAATAGTACAATAGGTACATCGACCGCAACCTGGTCGTGCCCCAAAAGAATATTATACAACAGGCAGTGACGGCAGTCCACAAGTTGGACGCTCGCCCCGCAATATCAAATGTACAAATAAACACAAACTGTACTACCATTGCACACTGCTATCCACCACGACAAATCCGCAACATCACAGTACAACACAGAACATCAACGCGAATGTCACGTTCGCAAACCCGTCTAAAAGAACTATAGCAGTTAAACGCGGTTTACCGATCAAATGACATTCCCGGTCGGAGATATAATGTAAGCACTGTAAACTAACGTGTTTAAATTTTGATCGACCAAAGACCAAATATCAAAAAGTGGGCCCCACTGCTTACTGGTGAACAGTAACAAAATCTGGGCCAAAACTTTATATTCCAAAAACCCCAAAATCAATCAAAGAACCCACTGTCCAAATTTGGGAGCACGTGCTCCCCACGTGGCCGCGGTTGCGCGGCCAAACCATGGGTTTGGCCGCCCTTCCGCGGCGGTCTGGAGGGATCACGATCCCAAATTTGGTCGTGGTTCTTATAATTCCCTTCACGGATTTTTAAGATATACAGAAATCAATTTTGACACCGTTTAAAATTAACAGAAACTGTCGGGTTTGAATTTTGTGATTTTTGCAATTTTCGATTTCCGGTCGGATCGATGTTTTAAACGCGTTAGCACAAGTTAGTATAGCAAAATGGTGAGGCTCTGATACCACTGTAAGTCTACGCTAGCGCCCCGGCAGTCTACAGACGCCAAAATGCGGAACAAAACTTTTAAACTGGCGCTATCGTATACTCTAACCCGGATCTGCCATTATTGCTAAACTAACTAACTGTAAAGAGTGTAGGAATGTTATACCGAACGATCCGAGTCCTTCGTTCTTCAACCATCATCCCACGCTCCGTTGCGGCTGCTCCGATCTCGTCGATCTCCGATCTCCTCGTCGAGGTGGCACCACATGATCGGTTCTTTAAACGGGCTCCCGCCTCTGACTCGAGGCAACTCGATCGTCAAGTTTGCTAAAAGAGACGACCAAGATTGATGTAGAGAATGAGTAGATGACTTTGTCTCACTTCGTCCAAATCCGTGGACGATCGGTTAATGAAGTTGCCGTGGAAATCGGGTGATGGAATGAAATGGACTGTGAAATTCCATACACCGATAAAACCTATCATAATCTTTTCTAGCAAATGAAAACTCAAGTGAGAGTGAGAATGAGGAGAGAGAGAGGGCAAGCCATATATAGCAAGAGGGAGGTGACCGTAGGAGAAGGGGGTGACCACAAGAAAGCTTCTCACTTAAAAGATCAAGAAGAAAAGATCTTAAGGAAAACAAAAAGCATTAAGGTTAAAGCATGACTCACAAACCTAGTCATCATGCATTAATGAACCATTAAATGCAACCAATGAAAACTTAACACCAATTAATCCTAGTCACCTCATCTAGAACCTTCTAGAAGCACGACTCATCATATCTGAAGAAAAGATAAATCCGTCTTTAACAGAATGTTAAAAGACGGCTGATAGAAAACTGGAAACTGGCAACTTCCAAAAGTTATCCTGAAACGACTTTCAGGAAAACCCCGAAACTGTATAAATATACCCGCATTTGTATTACGACCGAATAAAAATGCAACAGAGACAAAGATATTATACCTACTCAATATAATACTCGGATCCGGCTTAAACCAAAGCCGACCAGTGTCATCTGCCCGAAAACTGACACGTGCGTAAACGCACGTGCATTTTCCGAACCTTGCCATAAAACCATACGGCCTCTACAACGTTTCGCCCGAACTTGGGAAACTGTCTGTGGGGGACTCTAATGACTCGTCAGCACCCTGGCAGTGGGTTTAACCACAAACCGTCAGCGGCACTAGCTATGCGTAACGGCTGCCCATGGACTGACCTCAAGGGTGGCCGAGGAGCGAACTCAAGGGAGACCGATGAGCGAACTCCTCCGAAAAACCCTACTGAGCCTAACAGTGACAATGTATATACAGTCCGGTCCGTTCGTCAATGAGTATCGCATATCCGCCTAGGGGGCTAGCAACGTCAGACCCCCAATAGCAGTATAAGTCGCGTCGGAGTGAAGCCCAATAACACCCTGAGATACTACTGGAGTACCTACCAGTAAATCTCCTGCCACGGCCGTGGGCTTTGTGTAATGGCTCTCCTAGACACAGCACGATCTCGCCCCCAATACCGGGAGAGACGAATCCCCTGCCGATCCGCTCACGTGCCTCCATATGGCTCGGGACTGTACCCAAAAGCTACCTGTTTGCACGACTCCTTTGAGCCGTGGTAGGGTAGAAATCAAAACACAGTGGGAACTCATACGAGACAAATGACGACCTCAGGTCGATGAACTAACCTGTACACATGTCACCAGGGAACTGCTATCTGACGATAGATATAATACTAACTAGCAGATTCCCGGCGAGTCCTGTCCGGTGTACTCATAACCCAATGAGCACCTGTATACATCTTAGGTGATCCAACTGACACCAGTGGCTTGTGAGACCGGCCACCGCCCCTCGTCGGGGTCTCGACTGTACACACTAGTCTACTCCGGAGTATCGATGCCCTGTCTCGAAACTCCCACGACTAGGGACCACAATAAAGGATATGCATATAAACTACCCAACTCTCACGTATATGATCGCCATCATACTGTTGGTAGTAAAGCAAGATCCTAAGGGCTCTATCAAAGTGTAACATGCAATCAGTCACCTGAACATGTACACGACTGATAAAGGCAAACCAGATAGCATACTATCATCTTGAGTAAGACTGTCTTACCGGGATAGGTCCTCCGCAATCATTGCAATCACGTACCTGCGATCCAATAATTGACTATGAGGGCACTATCTCCAACAGATCGAACCCTGTCATATATCATACGGCCTCTACAACGTTTCGCCCGAAACTTGAGAAACTGTCTGTGGGGGACTCTAAAGACTCGTCAATAGTTTGGCTGTGGATTTAACCACTAGCACGTCAGTGGTATTGGCTGTACGTAACGGGCTACCGGGTATTGACCAAAAGGGATGTCGATGAGCGAACTCATCCTGACACCCTACTAAGCCTTTCAATGACAATATCCGTACAGTCTGGTCCGTTCGTCTATGAGCATCGCATGTCGGGCCTAGGAGGTTAGTAAAAGTCAGACCCCCAAAAGCGGTACAAGTCGTGTCGGAGTGTATCCTAGAACACCTTGAGATACTACTAGAATACCTACCAGTAAATCTCCTGCCTTGGCCAAGGACTTCGTGTAATGGCTCTCCTAGACACAGCGCGATCTCATCCCCAATACCGGGAGAGACGAAACCCCTGCCGATCTGCTCACTGCCTCCATGAGGCTCAGGACTGTACCCAACTAAAAGCTATTTGCACGACTCCTTTGAGCCATGGTAGGGTAGTAATCAAAGCATGGTGGGAACTCACACGAGACAAATGACGATCTCAGGTCGATGAACTAACCTGTACACATGTCACCAGGGAACTGCTATCTGACGTCAGGTATAATACCAACTAGCATGTTCCCGGCGAGTCCTGTCCGGTGTACTCATAACCCAATGAGCACCTGTATACATCTTAGGTGAACCAACCGACACCAATGGCTTATGAGACCGGCCACCGCCCTTTGTTGGGGTCTCGACTGTATACACTAGTCTACTAATGGAGAATCGATGCCCAGTCTCGAAACTCCCACGACTAGGGACCACTTTAAGGATGTACTTATAGACTACCCAACTCTCACATATATGATCGCCATCATACTGCTGGTAGTCAAGCAAGAATCCTAAGGGCTCTATCAACGTGTAATAGCGACCTGTAAGGTCACCTAAAGCAGTACACGATGATAAAGACAAACCATGGTAGCATACTATTCTCTATCAACGTGTAATAGTGAACTACAATGTCACCTAAAGCATGTACACGATGATAAAGAAAAACCAGATAGTATACAAACCTCTCGAGTAAGACTGTCCTACCGGTATAGGTCATCCCTCAATCATTGCAATCACGTGCCTGCGATCCAATAATTGACTCCGAGGGCACTATATCCAACAATCTCCCATTTGCACTCAAGGCTAATTATTGCGATGTCTCATACTCACAGCCCGTGTGATACCGAACACCCAACTCCTCTACTAATCAGTCTTACAAAGCCCGTTTGCGAAACTATTGTGTTCGAGGAATAGCCTCAGTGAGTGGATCCGCCCTAATGTTTCTTTCTATGTCTCTCTTTATCTCAAGTTCGCGGAGAAATCCATCTCCCGAAATGAGCAATACCTGTCTTAGAATATGTCTGGATATCTGATGGGACCTAGCTCATAAATGAACTCCAAATCCAAACTTCTGAGACTGTATCGTCAACTGAATTTAATCAGTATCCTGCGCCATGCCTCCCTCAGTATCCGCTTGGACCACCTGTCCAAACTATTGCCCCTCTTCAAAGGAAAACTATAATTCTGACAGTCACTCTATTATCCAGGTCACCTTGGAAGCCTGGAATGATAACCGTCTCCTAAAAGAGGCTGTTGTTATCATGTCCCTAGAACATCCACTTATGTTCTAAAACTGCTTCCGAACGTTTCTCCAGGATAGGATTAATATCAACTTACTGCATCTCGTGCAAAAACAATATCTGGTGTGGTACTTGACATCTCATGATTGACTCAATTGCCTAAGCAAGTGCTCTGCCAATCATGCACATCCCTCTACCCTTTAGTCTATAAGACACCTTTAGAGAGGGTGACTCCATCACCTGCAGGTACACTACCGTGCCAGGAGTCGTCCATTCTAAAACACCTTTAGAATGCTGTCTAAGTACCCATATTGGGACTCTTCCTAAATCTAGATCTAAAACCATAGATCTAATAAGCAGTCTGATATAATATCCAAGTCCTATGTGGAGAAACCACTATGTGACAACCAAAGTATAACCGACCGTAGTATAGGAATTTTACTTCCTACTATGTGTATGTCATCCAAATACCAGGACATCACACCCTACTACCTTCTTAACAGATCAATTCCCTATTCTGATGAAGTCAAACCTATGACTGTCACATCAGAAATAGATGATCTATCTCCGCTATATCTGCTTTAGTCCATAAATAGACATAAGCTACTTGTCCACTATGCTTCCGCTACTCCCACTGACTACGACAACCCTCTGGCAGAGTCATATACACGTGTACTTCTAAAGCTAGTTTAGAACGATGCTATACTCATCCTCGTGCCGGGTCTCACAGTCTGGAACAACAGCAATGGCAAGTCTGGGTAAACAAGAACCTCCATGTCACCGTTTTTGAGCATACCGAAGTACCTCTCGAGTGCGTGAGGTTACCCACCATATCTATGGAGTGGCTAATGGAATGTAAAACCAGATTGAATCTTTAGGTCCTATTAAATTTTCAGTAATCGTTTGCGGTTCTGGAATCAATTCCAGTTCCACCATACTCCCACTACTGTTTTCTGAAAAAAAATCCATTTTTATCAAAACCGTGGCGAGTCAAGAACAATATCACTATTGATCTTCCAGATGGTAGAAAGTTAACCCTCGTCACAGCCCGGGTCAACCCACAAACAGCCATTACAGAAACGTGCCTTGAGTTATCCAGAGTCTGGTTTTAAGCATAAGCCGGACAACTCCCCGTACCTTAACAATGTTAAGTTATGAACTATTCTATATCCAATATAGAAACAGAGGCACTAATTTAATTGGAACCAGATTCAAATCATGCAGCTGTCTCCAGTGCATGTCTACTAAATGGAAGGAGGCCGATCAACGTTTCTCAACTTATGAATGCATCCAATTATGAGTAACCTGAAAGCGAAGCAAGTTCTCATAATCATTACTTTCAACTGAATACCATACATAAGTATCTACATCTTCGATCACCTTGAAGAATCCTGATACTTGCAACACCTGGTTCTCTACTTTATTCTTATACCTATAACTTCTCAAAACTTTAGACCTTGCATTTCTACGAAACACATGTCTAAGAACTAGAGAAGTCACAAGTAAACAGAATATAGTACGAGTACCAACCCCTCTGTCCTAATAGACACTGGACAACATACAATACTCTGTATAAGTCCCCTGAGTCTAATAACTCATTCCCTGTTTGTCGTAGGTTGAAAACTGTACTTATGGTTAAGAAGAATTACACCGCTGTTTAATGCTCCTTACCTAACCATCCGCTAATATAGGTAAATGTCATAGACATAATTTCAAAAAGTTATATCTCACTTTATAAAAATAAACGTACAGATATATCAATTTGAAATTTGTGCATAACAACGGATATTCAAAACCAAATATTTGTCGTCCGGCAAACAATCCAGGAGATTTCCTCAAATATCACCAATTACAACGAATCCTGATATAATGAGGATGATCGTCTAATTCCCAATAACTTACTCCCCCTCATCATCTGTAAAACCATACAGATGTGAGAATCAAACCTGGTAAATACATACCCTGGAGCAAGCGCTAATTGTGAAATTAGTTTTCTTTTAACAATACACAGTGAAACTGAAACATGTAAATGTTTCGAGGAGATATCCGGGTATTCCTAGTAATCCCTCTTCCATTATCAGATTCACAACTGTAACAGTATATTTCTTTGCCATCTCTCCAAATCCCTTTATATGTCTTTAGTCATTGCCTTCTGTACACCCCTTTAGGCTAAATGGTTTTCTTCCTTCCCTACCGTTCGGCACCAACCTATGGTTTGGAACAAGACTATCCAATAAGCATAATGGGTGTACTGTCCTAATCCTAGGAGCACTCGCAACCCGAGAGAAGGTAAAGATAAAAGACAACTGAATAAAACCTTATTCCTATTTCTCTTGAACCAGAATCCATCCCCGAACTGGAACAAGTTCCTTCGAGTTCGTATATAACCATACGATGGAGTATCCAAATAACTGTGGATCTTCGTAATGATATGGAGTGTCCTGGAGAAATACAAAGGTAAAGTAGGAGTGTCGATGAAATACTCGGTTTGTTCGTGAATGATAGCAGTCGCAATTTACTTTGCCCTCTTACTAATCCCTTTATTTGTCTTTACTTAATACCTTCTGTACACCTTTTAGGATAAATGGTTTTCTTCATTCCCTACCGTTCGGCACCTGCCTATGCTTTGGATGAAGACTATCCAATTAGCGTAATAGGTTTACCGTCCTAATCCAAGGAGCACTCGCAACCTGAGAGAAGGTAAAAGGAAAAGACAATTGAATAGTCCTATTCATTTTCTCCAGAATTGGAAACCATCCTCGAATCTGGAACAAGTTCCTTCAAGTTCGTATATAACCATACGATGGTTTTATCCAATGGAAGTGGATGTTCGTAGTAATACGGGGTGTTCTGGAGAAAAGGGTAAAAGTAGGAGTGGCAATGAGGCATGCAACTCAGACAATCCAAACGCCAGTGTTTTAAGAAGGTTCGGTTAACTTGGTCACTGGGTCATAGTCAAGGGTCGGGTCATGGTAGCTGCCAAAGAGAGAGAGAAAAGAAACACTCAGCGTGCACTCTAACCTAGATCAGAATGGTTATCAATTTATCTAATCAGGAAACCTCCCACTGTAACCTCAAATTCTCCTCCAAACCTGAAAGAAGAATTAGTCGGGATCATCCGAGGAGTAAACCAACTCATCAGTGAGAATCGGGATCCAACTATCATCGCATGATAACGTGATGGAATCCACTTACGTTATCACACTCCAGAAGGTATGCGCATACCTGAAAAGTTTCAGTTTCTTTAGAAACTCCCGATGTGATTTTTACCCCATGCTCTTATGACCTTGACGAAGGCCAACATATCATAAGTCACATGTTAAGTTCTACCCATCATTGTCCAGGTTAATTTCAATCCACCCGTACATACCCTTGACGAAGGCCAAAATAGTAGTACGACTGTCCCAAACTAACGCATCTATCTATGCAACAGAAAAGTAACAAATAGCTACCATACACTATGCCTTGACGAAGGCCAACATACATAGCATGAATACTAAGTGCTACCTTTCTGAAATGACGAAGGGCTACGAATGGTTTTTGGTGAAAAACCTTTAACGTAATGAACTTGATATCGTTGAACGAACTGGATAGCTTTTTATAAATATAGTGACGAAAACCTTTGCTAAAGAGGTCACTCCCGGTGAAGGGATCTCGGCTCTTTCCCCGTAGAATGAGGTGCAGGATATTCCAACTGAATACCTTGATGCAAAGCAAAAGGCAATCAGCTATAGTGAAGTTATTACCCTGACGCAAACTTCTGTCCAAGGGGTCACTCCCGGTGAAGGGATCTCAGCCCTTGCCTCGTCGACTGAGGTGCTGGATATTCATAACCGAATACCACTGTGCAAAACAAAAGAGAACGTCCTTGCAATAACAGCTTTTTTAAAAATGTTCCAACAACATCAAATAGGTTTGTTTAGCTTGCATTAATCTGAATCAATGCAGTCCCATCAATTGATCACACCAGAAAAGAACGAAAATATGATATACGTATATGCCATCCGCATTCGCCACTTGGTCCCATCATCACCCGTTAAGTTACTTAACTAACGACAGAGCGGGGACTGGACTAGCGCGGGTGTAAAACATATACAACATCTACTAGTATATATATCAATATATAATAATCGCTCAAGGCGTGATAAAATGCAACATCACAGAAATGTAATAAGCATCACAGAACAATACAGATAATCTGGGATCCCCGGGTTTCATAGAACCGCAAGTGAAACCCGACGTTCCCCTGGTCATGTGGATAGCCTGTGCAATAAAATCCTAGACCACTACGGGTGCGGCAAGTTACCCGCCAAAACCTGAAGCGAGGCAGCCCCCTTCAACAAAGTGAATGGACCACCCAGCACTTCACGAAATCCGGTAACTTGAGCACCCCTCCTTGGGTCAACCTATACCCCCTACGAGTGCGGCGAATAGCCCGCCAATTCTAGAGTGAAGCCCCCTCCGTCTCAAAGCCATGAGATGCGGGCTCGTTGCCTTCTAGAACCCGGCTACCCGTGCACCCCACCGCGGGTTAATCCTAGTATAGAAAATAAAATATATACAACGGGTACATCGACCTCAGCCCGGTCGTGCCCCAAAAGAATAATATACAAACAGGCAGTGACGGCAGTCCACATGTCGGACGCTCGCCCCGCAATATCAAATATACAAATATAACCAAACTGTACTACCATTGCATCCAGGCTATCCACCACGACAAATCCACAACATCACAGCACAACACAGAACATCAACGTGAATGTCACGTTCGCAAATCTATCTAAAAGGGCTATAGAAATTAGACAAGATTTACCGATCAAATGACATTCATGGTCGCAAATATAATGTAAATACTGTGAACTAACATGTTAAAAAATTTCGATCGACAAAATTTCCCCGAAGTGGGCCCCAAGCACAATTCCCAGTACTTAAACAAACCTGGGCCCAAACAAAAAATACCAGAAACCCCATTTCCAAGTCAGAGACTACTGTAGAAATTTTGGTGCATTGTTGCTACATTGCTGCGGCGGAACCGCGGCCAAAACGTGGGTACGGCCGCGGTTCCGCGGCGCTACAGGGATAGCAGTGAACCAAAATTTCCCAGATTTCATAGAAAAACCTGCCTGAATTTCTGCAATACTCAAAATAATTTTTTGACGACAAAAAAATTCGACAGAAACTCAGAATTGGAAATGCAGTTTTTAAAATTTCGTTCGATCGAAATTCTAAACACGTTAGAGTAAGCTAGTAAAGGTTAATGGCGTGGCTCTGAGACTATGTAAGTCTACGGTAGCGCCCCGGCCGTCTTTCCGAGGCCAAAATGCAGAAACGAAAACTTTTTCTAAACTAGAAACCGGCGCTATCGTATGCTTAAAACCGGGATCGAACCATTAACCTACAAACCAGCAACTAGAGAAGGGATAGAAAGGCTATACGGATCGATCTGTGTCCTTCGGTCTTTGGCCACCATCCCAAGCTCCTCGCGACATCTCCGGTCTCGATCTCCTCGTCGGAAAGGGCACCACATCTTCGTGTCTTTTTATGGGCTCCTGCTTCATCCGAAGCAACTCGGGCACCAAGTTCGCTAGCCGACATGTCCAAGGTGAAGTAGAGAATGTGTGTGATCACTTTGTCTCAAGCATCCATTGATTCTCATCACATGAGAGTGTATGGATGGAGGTTAGAGATGAAGCCATTGATGGAAGTTTTGAGCTAGAGGAAGAAGAAGAAGAAGAAGAAGCCTTTTTCTTTCTTGTGTTGATAATGAGAGTGAGAGTGTTATGAGAAAAATACAAGACCAAAAACTATATCATGGCATCCCCTCTCTCTCTCCTTATCATATCAAGACACAAAACCATCTCATAATGTGACACATGCACAAGAAAAGAGACCATGAGTCACCACTTGTGCATGTGTCACAATAAATGCTCCAAATCATGATATCTAGCTCATAATTTCCATTTGTAAACATTAACCCAAATGTTTACAACAAAAAAAGATACGGCAACATCTAAAGTAAACTCGTGACGGATCACAAGGATACCCTTCTCCTGTATATACATATCTGCACCCGCATTCCGACCGAAAGCGAATGCAATGAGACTAAAGTAATCCAACAAATCTAATACTAGGATCCGGCTTAAACCAAAGCCCACTAGTATGATCCGCACGATAATGATCCGTGCACTACTGCACGTATATGATCGAACCCTGCCATATATCATACGGCCTCTACAACGTTTCGCCCGAAACTTGAGAAACTGTCTGTGGGGGACTCTAAAGACTCGTCAATAGTTTGGCTGTGGATTTAACCACTAGCACATCAGTGGTACTAGCTGTACGTAACGGGTTACCAGGTATTGACCAAAAGGGAGGTCGATGAGCGAACTCATCCTAACACCCTACTAAGCCTGTCAGTGACAATATCCGTACAGTATGGTCCGTTCGTCTATGAGCATCGCATGTCGGGCCAAAGGGGTTGGTAAAAGTCAGACCCCCAAAAGCGGTACAAGTCGTGTCGGAGTGTAGCCCAGAACACCCTGAGATACTACTGGAATACCTACCAGTAAATCTATTGCCTTGGCCAAGGACTTCGTGTAATGGCTCTCCTAGACACAGCGCGATCTCACCCCCAATACCGGGAGAGACGAAACCCCTGCCGATCCGCTCACCGCCTCCATGTGGCTCGGGACTGTACCCAACTAAAACCTGTTTGCATGACTCCTTTGAGCCTTGGTAGGGTAGTAATCAAAGCACAGTAGGAACTCACACGAGACAAATGACGATCTCAGGTCGATGAACTAACCTGTACACATTTCACCAGGGAACTGCTATCTGACGTCAGGTATAATACCAACTAGCATGTTCCCGGCGAGTCATGTCCGGTGTGCTCATAACCCAATGAGCACCTATATACATCTTAGGTGAACCAATTGACACCAATGGCTTATGAGACCGACCACCGCCCCTCGTCGGGGTCTCGACTGTATACACTAGTCTACTAATGGAGTATCGATGCCCAGTCTCGAAACTCCCACGTCTAAGGACCACTTTAAGGATGTACTTATAGACTACCCAACTCTCACATATATGATCGCCATCATACTGCTGGTAGTCAAGCAAGAATCCTAAGGGCTCTATCAACATGTAATAGCGACCTGTAAGGTCACCTAAAGCGGTACACGATGATAAAGACAAACCATGGTAGCATACTATTCTCTATCAACGTGTAATAGTGAATTACAATGTCACCTAAAGCATGTACACGATGATAAAGACAAACCAGATAGTATACAAACCTCTCGAGTAAGACTGTCCTACCGGTATAGGTCATCCCTCAATAATTGCAATCACGTGGCTGCGATCCAATAATTGACTCTGAGGGCACTATATCCAATACTCCATACATACCTCAGCACAACGGTGTATCGGAAAGGTAGAACCACACCTTATTGGATATGGTACGTTCCATGATGAGTAATGCTGAGTTACCGCAATTCTTTGGGGTATGCACTAGAATCTACTGCATATCTTTTGAACAAAGTTCCTACTAAGTCCGTGCCTACCACACTATATGAAATGTGGAGTTAGAAGAAACCCTATCTTAAGTATCTAAAGATATGGGGATGTCCAGTTTTTGTGAAAAAGCAGCATGCGGACAAGCTCGAGACACGCTCAGTACTGTGTAAGTTTGTGGGATACCCAAAGAATTCCAAGGGGTATCTTTTCTATTTGTAACAACTCTAAACTTTCTGTACGAATTTTTTTCCAAAATACAGAAAGGAACACCTAAGCCTGAGCACAAGTTATAAATTTGATTTACTTTTAAACAGTAAGAAAGATCTTGTAGCTCACTGGTAAAGGCATTGCACTGCTGTGACATGGCTCCTGAGTTCAAATCCCAACAGGCACATTATCTTTTATTAAAATTTTCTTTTAATCATTTAGAAGCCCAAGAGTTTGCACGTGCACAACATGTAAAATGAAGGGTCAAAGAATATTTAAACATATGCACGAGAGTATATGAGGCGACAAGGACATGTGGCAGAAAATCCAACACCCACCACTGGTTTCCGACCGGTGAAACAGTCGGTAAAGTCGGCACCGTCGGGCCCGTGGGCAATGCTCCCCATCTTTTCACCCGAGCACCCCATGGCCTACCTCACTTCTCTCATGTTGTTTATTTTCTCTGTACACTTTCCAGAGAATCAAAATTGAGCATTACTCCATGATTAAATGCATTTTAATTTTCAAATTCATCACCCTCAAAACCCTAATTTTCCCTATAAATACCACACTATATCTCTCCGCTCCTCACTCAGAATTTCATTACAAAAACTCTACAAAATTCTCAAGTCCTTATAGTGTGCAAGTGGAGTTAGCGAAGGGCGAAGTTCCAACGAAATTCCAAGGCGATTCCGGCGAAGAAACGACGCCCCGACGCTTCCTTAGTCTTCTCCAACCCCTCTTCATTCTCAAAAGCCAGTAAGTCCCCTCTCTCCCTCTTATCTTCTATTCTAAAACTTTCATTTTCCAAAACCCAACGAAAGCGGAGTTAATCCGACTTCCAATTCGATTTCTCTTTAAAAATTCTATTTTTCTTAATCAATAAAATACCATACTCTCATATAATATTTAACAAATATTAACAAACCTATTAAAACAATTTTCATCTCAAAAGAATCATTTATGCAACTTTTATCGTATTTTTACAGTAAAATACCATATGCTTTAGTTTCGACACAAATCAACATAATACTTGTATTACCTTTAGATAGCTCACAAGGTAATGACCTACCTCATCACAACACACATTTTCGACATAGCACGATGAAATTTTGAGAATATAGTTATGGGATAATACGACATTACACATAAATACCATCAAACTTGCAAAAACATTTCTTTAAAAAGTATGTTGATCAATTCCATGCAAATTGCGTCTCTACAACCCACTTTGGGGACCCCGATCGGGATGGTGCGGGTTACCACACGTTCTCGGGCCTAGTAGAGCAGAATTCAGACCTCCGCAAGGAACATTTGAATTCCGATGGAATTTTAATGCATTTTCTTTAGAAAATGAGATTTCTACAAAAAAAAATTTAAAATAAATAAAATTTATTTTTATTAAATATATATATAACTATTATCAAAAGATCTATTTTAAATATATTATACAAATATTCCAAGTTTTCTAAATCAAACGAATCACCATTACAGGAAAATACCATTACAATTCAATGCAAGATACCGATATTTCAAATAAATACCATATACAATGAAAACTAGATTCTACTCACTAGAAATATCACTTTTATAAAATATACATCTATGAAACCCCTAAAAGACAATAATTAAACACTTGAGGTGTATTTTGAATTGATACCAAAACTATTTTTCATAAAAACCCCCCAAGTTATACTAAATTACAATAAGGACCCTAGTAAATATAGGTTTAAGCGGGTCCAGTTCTCTTGAGCCTCGGAATGCCGGAGAATATGGGTGCTTGCCTATCTAAGGTAGACAATCCAACATAACGGTGTTATCAACACGGTAATTGTCTTGGAAAAAGACACAAATCCTGCTGTCCATATGCAGCAGTTACCGATAACATCAAAACCTAATTCAGGACTTCAATTTCTTTTCAAAGTGTCTGACTCAGACTGAGTCTCAATCTAATCAATCTGACTTGAATATGATTCAAGTATAAAACTATAATTCTATATGAATTCAATCTATATCAATCTATACTGACTGAACCGAACCATGGATATACTCTGTCTACGTGTTTATCCATTATATCCACTTCCATTTACTGGTATCATGGTTTCGGCAAGTCTTCCATATACAATTTACAATATAATACAATCGGTACAAAGCAATACAAATCAATACATCATACATTAAGGGGTTTATAAAGGGGTAGAGTGGTACGGAACATATTAAAGGTGGCATGAGGTGGTCACTAAAAGACGTAATTACATCCATGCCGTTGTTTCGAGGTATTTTCGACGGAACCTTGTACTACGGGTTATCAAAGTCCACAATGTAAGTTGGACTTCTCTCGTATACACTGGCATATTCTGTACCAAGCTACAAACATTTCGTAAGTATAACAAATATAACACAATCTACTACTTTGTCTACTCTTCTACTTCTTTCTTTGGGACTTACCGAGTGATTGTTCGCTCACAACATTCCTATTTCTCTTCTTCTTTGGAATGTTGTCAGGAGGACCCGACGCTGAAGAGTTCGAGACCAGCCAAGAGCATTTGGAGCAGGCCCCTGAGCAGTACACTGAAGACCCCGAGCTGTAGTCACTTGCATATATTTCATTTTCATTTCAGTTATGCCATTGTTAGGCATTGCTATCTACTCATGTATTTACATTTCAGTTGTATTGTAAAGGAATGTTAAATAAATAAAATTGATGTTCATTTACATCTTGTCTCTTGTATACTTTTCACTTTATATTGCTTAGATACGCTTAGTATGTTTACTTCTGAGTAAATACGCAGCGGACGTCGTCGCGTCCCCTTTCCGTACACTGGGAAGGGGGCCGTGATACTATTACGTGGAGGAACAAAAGGACTTTGTTTCTCAGCATGCCCACTTTCTGGAGACTCGATTTCTTGAAAAAGAAATAAGTGGGAGCGCAATAGAACAGGAAGAAATTCCAGAACCACAAACTATTACTGAAAGCATGGTGGAACCAGAAGTTTTAGAAGAACCGAACATCCATGCGCCACTCCACAAATCTAGTAGACAGTCTCATCCGCCCAAGAGATACTATGGTTTTCTCGTAGACATGGATAGAGAGGATTGCATCATCAACGATGATGAGACAACTAGTTTCCAGCAGGCCATTAGGAGCATAGACTCGGCAAAATGGCCGGACGCAATGCGGACCGAAATGGAGTTCATGTACACCAACAAAGTTTGGACTTTGGACATTGCACTAGAAGGGGTAAAACCCATAGGCTGCAAATGGATCTTCAGAAAGAAGATTGGTGCAGATGGACTGGTTGAAACCTATAAGGCTAGACTTGTTACAAAAGGTTTTCGTCAAAGACCTGGTTTGAACTATGATGAAACCTTTTCTCCAGTGGCTAAGCTCAAATCCATTTGGATCCTACTTGCCATTGTTGTCCTCCATGATTATGAAATTTGGCAGATGGAAGTAAAGACTACTTTTCTGAATGGATGTTTGGAAGAGTGTTTATATGGATCAACCAGAGTGTTTCATAGAGAGTGGGAGCAGCGGAAGAGTGTGCAAGTTGCTTAAATCCATTTATGGATTAAAGCAGGCATCGCAGACTTGGAACATCTGTTTTGAAGAAATGGTCAAGGAATTCGACTTTATCAAAAATCCAGATGAACCATGCATTTATAGTAAGATTGTAGCGAGAACTGTGATATTCCTCGTTTTGTACGTGGATGACATTCTACTGATAGGAAATGACATTCATATGCTACAATCATTCAAAGGATTCTTGTCACAGAAGTTCTCTATGAAAGACCTGTGTGATGCCTCATACATTTTGGGGATCCAAATCTATCATAATTGATCTGAGAGGATGTTGGGACTTTCACAGTCCATGTACAATAACACCATACTGAAAAGTTTCGGTATGGAAGATTCCAAGCACGGTAACCTACCGGCTTGTCACGAGATCATCCTCTCCAAAGAGATGTCTCCCAAAACTGATTTGGAAAGGGACCACATGATTATTATACTCTACACTTCTGCGGTAGGCTTTATAATGTATGCGATATTGTGTACCAGACCAGATGTAGCTTACGTACTGAGCGTGGTAAGCTGGTATCAGTCAAACCCTGGGGAGAAGCACTGGATAGCAGTTAAGATCATTCTCAAGTACCTGAGAATGACTAAAGAGATTTTCTTGGTATACGGCAGTAAAGACCTCCAGATCGAGACATTTACTGACTCTAGCTTCAAGAGTGACAAGGATGACTCCAAGTCCATGTCGGGTTATGTCTTCACCCTCAATGGAGGGGCGGTCTGTTGGAAGAGCTCCAAGCAGGACACTGTTGCTGACTCGACGATGGAAGCAGAGTATATCGCTGCATGTGACGCCGCAAAAGAAACAGTCTGGATGAAGAAGTTCATTATAGAACTTCAGGTGGTTCCGTCCATTATTAAACCAATACCTTTGTATTGTGACAACAACGAGGCTATAGCTTTAGCGAAGGAACCAAGGTCCCATTAGAAGTCTAGACATATCTTGAGGCGGTATCACCTGATCAGGGAGATCATTGATCGCCGGGAGATCGAGGTGCGGAGAGTAAAGACGGAGAACAACACTGCAGATCTACTCACAAAGACCATCCCTCAGACACAGTTCGAGCGGCTATTCGAGATGTTAGGTATGCGATATGTCAATACATGGTCTTAGTGCAAGTGGGAGATTGTTAGTGATATATGCCCTAAAGACCATTATTGTATAGTACTGGATTGTATATTGCATTTTGGAAGTTTGGGATATACACAGATATAATAACAGTCTTGCTCAACATGATAGTATGCTATCTGGTTTGATTCTATCTCAACATGTGTATATATTTCTTTTAACATATTGCTAACACATGTTGGTAGAGCCCTTAGGATCTTTGCTTGACTACCAGTGTTGTGATAGCAATCATACTCATAGGAGCTGGGTAGTGTTTAAGCACATCCTTAAATTTGTCCCTAATCGTAGGATTATCGAGATTGGGCATCGATACTCTAGAGTAGACTAGTGTATACGGTTCTTATCCCCGTCAGGGGAGGTAGCCTATCCCGCAGCCCTTAGTATACGATAACAAAGATAGTATACAGGTGCTCATTGGGTTATGAGTTACACTGGACGGACCCGTTGGGAACTGCTGGTTGGTATTATACCTATCGTCAGTTAGCAACTCCCCGGTGGCATGAGTACAGGTTAGTCCATTGACTTGACATCACGATTCGTCTCGAGTGTGTTCCCACTGTACTTAGATTACTACCCTACCACAGCTTAAATGAGTCATGCAAACAGGTAGTAGTTGGGTGCAGTCCCGAGGCACTTGGAGGCAGTAGTGGATAGAAAGGATTCATCTCTCCCGGTATTGGGGGTTGATATTGCGCTTGTTAGTTATATGTATGCCCTAGAGGCCATTACTATACATGAGATGTATATTGTAGTTGATGCTTGGACATATATAGGGAGGACTTTCTTGCTCGACATGATAGTATGCTATCTGGTTACCCTTTACCTTAACGTGTACACTGATTGTCTCTCTGTTACATGTTGGTAAAGCCCTTAGGATGTGTACTTGACTACCTAGACTATGATGCGGATCATACTAGTGGGGCAGGGTAGTCCATAAGTACATCCTTCAAGGTCCCTAGTCGTGGGTGTATCGAGACGGGGCATCGATATACCAGAGTAGACTAGCGTATACCTTCTCGACCCATACAGATGGGCGATGGGTGATCCCATATCCATTGGTATTTGACATCAGAGATAATATACGGGTGCTCAGTGGAGACTAGGTACACTGGACGGACTCGCCGAGAACTCCCAGATGGTATTATACCTTACGTCAGATGGCAGTTCTCTGGTGACACTGGTACAGGTTAATCCGTAGACCCGAAATCGTCATAGAGTCTTATGTGATTCCCACTGTGCTTTGATTTCCACCTTACCATGTCCAAGAGGGCGTGCAAAACGGTGGTTTTTGGGTACAGTCCCGAGTCACATGGAGGTAATGAGCGATAGCAGGGGTTTCGTCTCTCCCGGTATTGGGGGTTGATGTTGCGCTATGCTCGATTGGCCATAACAGGGAAGTCCCTGGCCAGGGATGGTTTAGAGATTTACTGGTAAGTGTTACCAGTAGTTTCTCGACCCGTTATGAGCCTCATATCGGCATGACTTATCGGTTATTGGGATCTGACGTTTTACCACCCCTAGACTTGATATGCGACATATCAGACGAGGAGACGGGACTGTACGGTATGTCACTGTCAGGCTTTTACAGGATTTGGAGCAGGCTTGCTTGCTGATCTTCTGATCACTCAATACCCGGGTAGCCGTTACGTCCAGCTAGTACCGCTGACGGCTTGTGGATGCTTGATATGATCATCACCTACTGCCGGCGTATTGACGAGTCTTTAGAGTCCTACATAGAGGTTGTACTGGCTCAGGCAAAACGAAATAGGAGCGCATATGTGATATGTGCGGGACCGAGAATAATGCGCGTATGTGATACCGTATTTTATTCTCGCGAAGTTTGTGTCGATCGGTTATATGCGATATAACCAAGTTATCGAATCAAGGGTTGATTCGATAAGTCGATACATTGGATGTTGGTCGGTTATATGTGATATAACTGGATTATTAAGTCAAGTATTGATTTAATAATTTAGTGCATAATTGTATATGTGATATACTAATTTACATTAACTAACATTGGTTCACTTAAACATTTATTTTTCTCACTTGTGCACAAGTTAATATATATGTGATATATATTTATTAGTGTACAAATTGTATCATGGTTGTTGATACACATTACATGGGTGTATAAGACTTATACCATACTTATTATAGTATTAGGTTTTTATATTTAAAGTAATTCTAAAATTAGTGGATAATGAGTTCATATGCATGAAGCTTCATGAAGCTTATGTTGCATTGACTTAGTCCACTAGTTTTGTTTTACTTAAGATATTAACTAACCTAATCACTATAATTAGCCATGGTAATGTCTCTATATGAGTTAGTATATGATACTCACTCACCATGGTTAGCTCACTCACTCTCTTGATCATTATCTATTCTCATTTTGAGCTCATCTTCTTCCTCCTTGAAATTCTTGCTAGGGTTTGAAAAAGAGTGAGATACAAAGTGAGAAAAGAAATTCTAAAGTGTACCCATTTCCTATTTCACCATCCTCTACTAGACTAGCACTTTAGTTTAGGGTGTTTGCTTCACTAATTCTTTGGTTAGTGAAGTAGAAGCTTGAGTTCGTATTTCCTCGACGTAGATCTTCTTCGGCCTCGAAGACTTCAAGCAATACCGTTGCCTCTTCTCATGGAGCCGTCCGAGAGTCCGGGTGTTCGATGATCGCAGCGAAGGGACTACTATAAGGAGCTTTAGAAGTGAAGGACCGATCTACAAAGGTTGTATTTTGTATTCACTTAGTGTTAAAGAGTTTAACTTGCATGTCTTACCCTAATTTTCTAGCAACGATCTTGTTTAGAGTTATTCGGCACAGCTAAAATTTTAATCCGGCATGGTTGATGCCTTGTAGAAACTTCTTAGAGTGCCTAGTAACCCTACAGCGCTGTGTTCGGATAGCTATTATACAAAGCCTCTGGCCAGGGCAAGCGAAATTTACTGGTAGGTACACCAGTAGTTTCTCAGGGTGTATTTGGGCTCTACACTGACACGACTTATTACGCTGTTAGGGGTCTGACGTTTACCACCCCCCTAGGCCCGATATGTGATACTCTTTATCACGACCCGAAATGGCACGTGACTGGCACTTGAATCATGTGAAGCCTATAGGACCCCACCTAATTCAAGTAAGCCAAAAGCCCAGAAATCTAAACCATTTGAAAAGAGAGTGAAGGAATACTTATTTAAAAGTTAACATATAAATTCATTTTGAAAGTCATAGTAAGCATTTTTAAAGCATCAAGTCTTTTCCAAAAATTTCGGAAGAGTTTCCTTTGTAAATACTGGCCCCAAACGGGTACAACCAGGAATATACATAAGTAAAGAATAAAGGCATCCCCAAGCGGGGGCTAGCTCTTCGCCAATTGGCGGAAACAACCACGCAAGCAATACCGATATACAACACCGAAGGCGAGGATCAAAACTCAGAAATAAAACCAACATCCTCAAGAAAACCAGAGAAGAATCATAATAGTACAAGCGCGCGACTCTAAGGTCGAAAGAATAACAACCGGTTTTCTAAGTCTATCAAATAATACAAGTCTGGTTGATGGAGTTTACTAGATACAACTGAAACAAATATAAATACAACGGTGGTCACGATGCGAGTGAACTCACCTACCAAAGCAATCACCCGGAAGGAAGCAATGTGCCAGCAAGCCGCAACGAAACCTGTACGGTCAAACCTGCAAGAAACTGTGGCACAACGGGGGTGAGTTGCCAACTCGTGAGTAGAAAACATCACCGAGAAGAAATCACATGTATGACTCTCTTCTAGGTCATACAATAATATCCTTATAAAATATAACCTGAAACATCTAATAATGCCAAAGGTAATCATTTAAACATGAGTATAATATCAAGTACTCGTGTCAGTGCCTCAGGTAGCAACATGTCACATATATGATATACGAATGTATTCAAAATGAAAGTAAAATACATCTTGTACGAGAAAATTGTTTTCTTATCTCAGTGAGATTTTTGTGTAAAAACCGAAGTATCATCAATGAAATCAATAGAGAATCCGTGTCAAGCATCGACACAAAATATATATCCCAATATCTCAATGTCTCAATATCTCAATATCTCGGGCTCCGGCAATCCAGACTGGCCCATATCATCAAATCTCAAGACTACTTCGGTATCCTCCGGATATCCGCCACGTCACAAATAATCGATCGGTAGTGCTCCCCTACCGGGCTTAACGCCATCATCCGCGACCATCTTGCCCCGAGGTACCGCACCGGGTCCACCATGCACCCGCAGACGGTTCATCCTCCTCCTCGAATCGAGTGTATGATACCGCTCAAGAGCCAAGAAAACTCATGGTAGACACCTCTCACATCATATCACGAGAAAACCGTAAATTTCTATCTTTAGAAATGATAATGAGTTTATAAAATCCTTGCGGTTTCTCCAAATCCAGAAATCTCATGGAAATCCGAAATCCCAAAATCGAGAGTCAATAAATAGTGAAATACCGGCATAAAGCCCCATAATATTGCATGAAAATGAATATACACATGCATGGATATCTAAGTAAAGAATGCAATTGTTCCCGCAAAAATCTTCGGCCAAGAGCTATTAGTTCCCGTTTATGCCGGCTTAAGTTTCGTTTACAGATATGTGTGAAACCAGGCTCATTCATATACGCACATGCACACATCAGAGGAAGAACAGGCGTTCAACGACAAAAAAAAAGCATTTAATTGAATATTTTATTCTACAGGTAATAGATCACCAAACATGGGATCGAAAGTACAGGGATTCACAAAACTATGGATAAAATTATCTAACTCCCTCTCTGCCTTCCCCACCATGACAAAGCGGCAATCTTCACGAAGAGTAGCTACCCATCGGTCAGCACCCCACCCGTCAGCAAAGGCAGACATAATGACCCGCTGAGCCCGTATCTGGCTTAGCAGCTGGATAGAGCAATCCCTCAGAGCTATGCTGATCAAAAGTGCCTCGTGGAAGCACTCGATCTTGTCTTTCGCGGCGTCGAGAATTTCCGGAGTCATCTTCGCAGGAGGAGGGGGAATATCATTGATCACAGGCAAGAAAACCAACCGGAGCTAAATGGAACCGATGGGGAGAGGAGATCCTATACGAGTCAAGAGCTCGTGCAGCACCGTGTCGCATTGGTCATCCATAAGAGTAGGGTTCACCAAGCGTGCAACAAAACGAGGAACAATTTTCTCAATGGGCACCTCCCATGGCTGATGGCGAGCATGTGGGCGATTACAAGCCATAGCTCTTCTCTGTTAAAATGATTCTCTGAAAATGAGAGAGAAAAGAAGAATTGCTTCAGATTATGCAGGGAGACATTTAAGTCTAGGCACAGAAAATACTGTGCATGATGGAACTATTTCCAAGCTCTGGGAAAGAGAAGCTTGACTCGGGAAAAGTGGAGAAGGTGAAAAGACACCTTTAGTAATGAGGCAGCGCCTCACGTGGAAAGCACGAGAGCGCTGAGCGTCAGCGCTAAAGAGTCAAAGACTCTGAGGCAGCGCCTCACGTGCAAAGCACGAGAGCGCTGAGCGCCAGTGCTAAAGAGTCAAAGACTCTGAAGCAGCGCTTATGTGCAAAGCATGAGAGCGCCAAGCGCCAGAACTAAATGTTCTCCACCGTTGGATCAAAGATCCAACGAAGATGATAAATCATCAAAATTCATAATAAAATTCTGTTAAGGAAATACTCCTCAGAATCTTTCCAAACAGGAAAAATTGTGCTCTGTAAATCAGAGCACCGTTGGATCAATGATCCAATGGTGATAAAAAATCACTAAGGTACAGAACAAATTCTGTATTGGAAGATATTTTCCCAATCTTGTTAACAACAAGAAAACTATCATCTGTAAAACAGAAGCCCTCGGATCAAAGATCCAACGGTGGATAAATTCCACAAATCAAATGGAGATCTCTCAATGAGAGATTTCCTTAACTGATTCAACAAATCAGCCTCCCCTATATAAAGGACCGAAGACTTCAAGTCTCATATAGAGGAACCCCCCACACACAAACTTTGAGAAATTTCAAAAAGAAGAGCAAGCTCTCGGAAGAAGAATTTCTTTAAGGTAAATAAAATAAAGAGATAAAATCATCTCGTAAAAAGAAGAAGAACCCATTTCTTCTTCAAGATCATAGATCTATAAGACAGATGTCTTTCACAAAAATAGATCATAGCATCTCATCATAAAAGGGGAGGAGAAAAGAACTTCATTTTCCTTGGATCACAGATCCACAAAGACAAGGTCTTTCATAAAAACAGAAGAGATTGTAAAATGTCCTATTAAAATAAGAACTTTATTCTTAAACCAACAAAACAAAGTCTCTTATAAACGAGAATTTAATTCTCAGAGCGCAGAACTAATCAAAGTTGCCTAAGAAGAACATTAGCGCTCCAATTGAAAAGAAGCGCCTCAGCGCTTCAAGACTGGCGCACAGCGCCATAGCGCTCCTAGCGCTCCAATCAAAGAAGCGCCTCAGCGCTCCGAGTCTGGCGCCCAGCGCTCCAAACGCTATTTTAAAAGAAGCGCCTCAGCGCTCCAAGATAGGCGCACAGCTCCGCAGCGCTCCTAGCGCTCCAATTTAAAGAAGCGCCCAACGCTTCAAAGTTGGCGCTCAGTGCCAAGCGCATCACGTGCTCCTCACGTGTGCGCTATTTCATAAAGAGCGCTCTGCACTCATTGTCTGGCGCCCAGCACCAAGCACGCTCCGTGCTCCTCACGTGTGCGCTATTTTATAAAGAGCACTCCACACTCATTGACTGGCGCTCAGCGCCAAACGCCCCATGTGCTCCTCACGTGTGCGCTATTTCATAAGAAGCACATCAGCGCTACAAGTCTGGCGCTCAGCACCAAGCGTGCCACGTGCTCCTCACGTGTGCGCTATCTCACAGGAAGCGCCTTAGCGCTCTAAATCTGGCGCTCAGCGCCAAGTGCGCCATGTGCTCCTCACGTGTACGCTGAGAGAACATAAATTGTTCTTTAAATAAAGCCCCAGAGCCATAATGAGTGCTCAACATTCAATAAATGACAAAAATGTTGTCAGAACCCAAACCAATACTCAGCATAGTTAAATGAAAAAGGACTGAGCCTAATTAAATGTCTAACATTTTAACTGAGTGGGCCGATCCCAAATTGGCCACAAATCCCTCATTTAGATTAATTGAACTCATATGCCCATAAATCTTTTAACTGATCTTAGTCCCAAACATGACTACAGATCTCCCAACCAACATTGGTTCAAGGGTACATCTCTTCATACCTCTGATATATATGTTGTTGTAATTCTTCAACGTCTTCAGAGAGATGAAGGGTCCCAATAACCAATAACTTTTGGTACATCCCTAAACGGTTGAATCAAAACCACACAGACTATGGCATCTTTAAACTGGACTATGATGTCCTTAAACTTTACGGACTGTGGGGTCTTTAAACCCATAGACTATGATGTCTTTAAACTTTACAGACTATGACGTCTTTAAACTGTTATGGACCATGATGTCCTTAAACTTATGGACCGCAACGTCCCTAAACTAAAACAATAGAGCCCGATTGCTCTTTTGTTGGATCTAAATGGTCCTGTTGAGTAGATCTTAGTCTAAAATTAGACTAACGTATCATCAACAAACGTTTAAGTTGATTTTAGTCTCAAATGAGATTAACGGTCCTTAAACCCAACCCAAACCTAAATCTAAGAAAATACGGATTTGAACTAATCCACGCCCTACGGGCGACAACATAAATTAGTCTCCGTATACAATCCATGGGCAACCAAAAATAAAACAAACACACACGACATGAAGTGACCATCTGGAAAGGAGAAAGTGGTTACCGCGACGCGGTAGCGTAATTAACTGCAGAGGCTTGCGCCTGCAAGGAAGAGCGTCCCCACAATCAAAAACCCCTCAAACGAGGGGGAATCTGACGAATTTTGCTACAACGGCCGCATCCGTCTAAACCTTCAATATACGGCGCCATAAATAAAATTGGCATCTTCGAAGAGGTGGACAGATAAAACCAAATAGCATGTTCGATATACGCGGTTCCATCTCCTGTATTCGGCAGTGAACAGATTCCGGCACGCCCGGTGGGACCTTTTCCTGTTTCCACTCCACACTTCGTGTGTCGTGTTTCGCGAACGAATCACGGTTTACTATGGTTTCCCCTGGATTTGAGGTACTAAGATTTGGTGTCTTTCTCCGTGCAGAAAACAGAAGATCAATTGCTTCAAGCTGCACTAACTGCAACAGCAACTCCCACTCCGTCCCCGCTGGAGGAGTGACTTATGGGCCTCAAGCGGCCGCCATTTTCATAATGCCAGTGGAACAGGTGACGCAAGCCACCACTGGGCTGTTCTTTGGGACCATGCTCCTACCCATGAGCTTCAACGCCCCACTGCCGTCACAAGAAACTCCGAAGAAGTCGGTCTTTGATCAGCTTACGACTACCGCGGCCCCTCTCAACGGGTCGCCCAAATCCTACGCCTCAGTCTTTAACAGACTGGGCCAAAACTCCAATGGACCCGTGAAGAAGCCCGCATTACCTGAAAGAGCTATCCCGAAACGGATAGCCAACCCTGCTCCAATAAATAAAGTCATCAGAGAGACTTCTCCTACTAAGGGGTTGGTCTTCACTAGACTGTCCGCTCCAACTCCCGCTTCAGGCGAAGTCACCAAGGCTGCTTCCCTACTCTAAAGTCTGTCTTTGACAGGTTGGCCATCCCCACTCAACGGACGTCAGTTTTCAATAGGCTGGCACCAACAGCAACCCCTCATTAGAGCGGGGGGCATAAAGAAGCTCATCCAACAGCAGAGGTGGTCCCGTCCGCAAGGCATGCTCGACGTCGCCACTGGCGCCGAGTGAGGAAAGCTGGGGGCAATTCCCCATCTAGACCTACCCCGCCAGCTCCAACGGTGGAAGTCGATGATGCTGTTCCAATTGGAAACATCTTTGAACCACTCAGGAGAGTCCGCAAGAACTCTCCGACTGCCGTCCTGAAAAGATCTCCTCTACCTGTGGAGAATGCTACAAAGAAAAAGCCAGAACAGACCCCTCAGCAGCTGTCCTCTAAAATTCACAAGGTCTGGTAATAAGTCCAAGACTCAGTGATCAACCAAGACTAATCCCGCTGACCGAAGAAGATGAAAGTTCGGCAATAGAAGGACTACCCTGTTGTACCACAGAAGGTGTCGTCTACTTGGGTGCCCACTGCAATGGCCCCCTCAACTTCGACCGCTCACAAAAGAAGAAGGCCAGAGAAAATCCCCGTGTCTGCGACGAATCTAAAGGGCACTGAACCTAAATGCCCCAACTCTGGGGGCATGGTGGTGCACACTATTTATATGACATCCGGGAAAGAGTATAGTTGTATTTCCACGGGCCATCGACCTCTCACCAGATCAGTGACAAAGGCTCAGGAGCAACAACAGCAAAAACTCCAGGAGATGCTAACACAGATGGCCGCACTCACTGGGCCAAAAGAAAGCCCGGAGACGTCGTCAGAGCAGCATCAAGAACAGGAAACCGATGCTGAGTTCCTCCGCAGAATCCTCGAGAAGAGAGACAAAGAGGCCGCGGAACAAGAGGCCAACATAAAACGAATGGCGCTTTTATTCCAAGATATGGTCGGGATGATGATACAGCTGGATCCTCCAGCTGAAGACCCCCGATTATCCTTGAAGACGACAGAAGGGAGACATCAAACCCTCTTCCGGCTCTATCAGCAGCCAAAGAGGAGACCATCTCCAAAACCGCCAAAGATGACTATATAGCTCAACAGATACGAGCTCATCAGGTGAGCGAAGCGGCCGGCCAAATTGTTAAGACTGGACGACCCTATCCGGGTTGCTACGACTAAATAAAATACCCGTCGGGGTATACGATCCCTAAATTCCATGTATATAAGGGGACGAGGAATCCACACCAGCATGTTGCTCAATTCAGGGCTCTGTGCGGCAACACCGGAAGTGACGATAAGCTACTGCTTCGCCAATTCATTGGCAGCTTGTCAGAGATAGCATTTGAGTGGTATTCCGAACTCCCGAATGACTCTGTCAAGACATTTACAGAAATGGAGCTGCTGTTTATGCAAAGGTTCACAAGCGCTAGCGAACGCACCCCAATCACCGCACTAATTAATGCCAGGGTGGTTCAGTACGCGATACGGTGGAGGAACCTATGGTCAAAGTGCGCACAACGCATAGAGGAAGCTCCTGCAGTAGGCATGTTCGTGGGTACCCTTGATCCGCAGGCGACCATATCTCAATTCATGATGTTCTTCAAGCCAACTACTTTCCAGGCCTTGATTGACAAGCTGGCCCAAATGGACCAGACGGGCTATAAGACTTTCCCTTCAAAAGAGGATTTTCGAAATGAAAAAGGCAAAGGGAAAGCGACCTTTGTCGCCAACACTCAACAACAGCCGAGTGAGCCGAAACCAGCTGCTCACCAAGGCAACAAGCGGCGATCTCTCGATCAGAAGTTAAGAAGTCCTTACTCATTTCCCCAGGATAAAATAAGAAGACTGTTCGAACTGGCAGTACGCAACGGGCTCATCACTCTGCCGGATCCAAGACATTCGTCGCAACCTGGTGATGTTAACCATCCTAACTATTGTCCGTATCACAGAGTAATGGGTCACCCACTCGAAGATTTCTACGTCTTCAAAAACTGGGTTGAAGACCAATACCAGTAAGGCAAATTCGCGTTGTCTGAAAACTGGAAGGTGAACCCGCCACAACCACATGCTCCGAAAAAGATGGACATGTCGGCGTCATCATGCTCATTCATAGAGGAGGCTCTATGGGAAGTTGTTCTTTTGGTAAAAACTAAAAGAATGCTGAAAAATCTTCAAACATGTCCGGCGATCAGGTGGAAAAGCCTGCAAGAACCGGAGATCATTGATAGGATGCTGAAACCGCGCCCAACATCGGGAGTTAGTAGCAATGGGCAAAACACCCAGGCCCAGCCGTCAAAGTCTTCGAAGAAAAAGAAGAAGACCAAAAAGCCCGTGCAGTCTGACGACAAGCGCACGGATCTGCAAAAGCATATTAACGCGCTGGAGGAATACAACCAGAAGGCGCGAACCCCAGTCACGCTTCAAGAGTTTCTGAATCAGATCCTTGAAAGTGAAGATAATAACAATGATGAAGGAGACGACTCGTCACAGGAACCCAAAGATTATATGGAAAGTTGCCACATGATCTCTCATTCGTCGCTAAGTAACAAAGAAGCTCACTCGGCGTTAGAAGATAACGTAGAGGAGCTGGGGGCACGAGCAGTGCCAAAATCATTAAATTATATGACAAGGTCCATCAAGGGGAAACCTACTTGTTCATAGAGCATCCGGCGAAACTTCGCCTCAAAGCTACTATGGACCGAAAAGTCCGTAAACTAGAAATTCGCCTCAAATATGGCAACAATGGACCGTAATGTCCTAAAACTAGCTACGGACTGTAACTTCCTTAAATTACTATGAACCGCGGCATCCTTGGGCTGACGCATAAAAAAAGAAGAAGAAAAAACGATGCGTCCATAATCAAAATAGGCACGGATGAAAACCCGAAAGACTCCGTAAGGAAAAAAAAGCAGGGCTACCGGCGAGTTTGTGAAAACCCAAAAGGGCACAGACTCGTAAAAAAAAGGGTATGTCCACAAGCAAAATGGGCACGGATGAAAACCCGAAAGGGCACCGTGAGTAAAAATGGCAGGGCTACCGGCGATTTTGTGAAAACCCGAAAGGGCGCAATCTCGTTAAAAGACACTTGCAAGGTCCTCCCGACCTTGTAAGGTGAAAACTACATGCGTAAGATCTTTACGACTCACAAAGGAGCAACACACTTAAAGATCCCCACGATTCCTAAGGAGGAATTACACTTACGAGATCCCCACGATTCCTAAGGAGGAATTACACTTACGAGATCCTCACGACTCGTAAGGAGAACCCTCTTATGAGACCCTCACGACTTATATGATTCAAAAGCCTTAAGCTATAAGGATCTGAACCTGTTCTTAAGCCATCACCTTTCCCAAATTGCCCTACAAGCGGTTCAATACTGACCCTGTTTACAATCCACGGGCACAAATAATCATTTCCTTGCCGAGTCCCACCAACGACGAGGAATGCCATCATTTGATGAACAAACACTTATAGGTCCTCTCGATTTTCAAGGAGAAAACACTCTTACAAGATCCTTACGACTTACAAGAGAACATACACTTAGGAATCCTCACGATTCCTAAGGAGAAAAGACACCTACGGGATCCTCATGACTCGAAGGGAGAAACACCTTTATGAGACCCTTACGGCTCATGAAGTCAAAAGCCTTAGTCGACCGGATCTTAACCATGTTTGCTAAGCCACCTTTGTTCGAACCGACAAAGGCACATGATGATTTGGTCCTAGAAATGTCCCGGTGGTAGCGATACTGATGCCTGAATTGGAATCAAATTCTAAGTCCTTTTACGGAAAATGATGATTCGCTCCTGGCAATATTCCAGTCGCAGCGATACTGATGCTAAGACTGCCACCAGATTCCAAGTTCCATACTCGCGATAAAAATCAGCGAGCCAAAAATGCATATAAAATAACCGAAATCTTTGGGCAACTCGCAATAAAAATCAGCGAGTAAAATATATGCATACAAAAATAGCCAAAATGTTTGGGCAACTCGCAATAAAAATCAGCGAGTAAAATATATGCATACAAAAATAGCCGAAATGATTAGGCAACTCGCAATAAAAAACAACGAGTAAAAAGGGAAAAGAAAAATAGCCGAAATGATTGGGCACCGCAAAAAATAGCCGAAATGATTGGGCAATCACTACTTTTGCGATATAAAAAGCTGAAATGATAGAGCATCGCGGAAAGAAGAAAAAAATGAAATGAAATGAAACTTTTTGCCCTGCAGGTAAGTCCATACTGACCCCTATATACAATCCATAGGCATAAACGAAAGGAACCACATGTCCCAACAAACGCCATCAAAGGGATAGTCAGGTCTCAGGGGCAATATATGCATTCCAGAAGACCAGCAACGGCGTTCCTCCTTATGCCAGTAGGATACAGATACAACATCAACAAATGGAGCCATGGCAGAGTCCCCTAGTTCCAAATCTCGACGGTTTACAGACAACCTAGAAATTACCTCGGAGCCATGGCAGAGTCCCTAGTTCCAAGCCTCGACGACAACATCTATAGCCTAGAGATCAACAACAGTGTTCTTCTCCCAACAGGATGCAGACGCGACATCAACAAACGAAGCCAAGGAAAATCCCTCGCTTCAGGGTCTTGACGGCAACTCAAATGAGACCTGAAAAGACTATCGGAGATCATCCCACACCAGCGCGGAGTGGGCATGACTCACCAGGGCTCCCAAACCGATCCTAACCTCAAGTAAAAAGCGACATGGAATATCCCTAACGCTTGCTCTTTCGACAGTAATATCACCTGGAAGATTACTTGAAGACATCTTGTCCAGCCTCCGAAGGGATCAGAGATACGACAGTCGCGGGGTTACCCAAACAAAAAGATTGCATATCGGGGAATATATCAGCCAACGCGATGGTGCGACATGGAAAAAAACCCTTAGTACCACAGACCTTAACGGACTTCTATTAGCAGGAGTTAACTGTGACGTTGGGAAACCCTTGCGAGAACTTCTCGATTCGTCTCGACTCGTGAGGAAATTAGCCTTAGGCAACTGGGATAAGGACTTGTTTTCTAAGCATTGAGGTCCTGCAAGTTAGTCCAAGATGGACTATTGTATACTATTCACGGGCCACACTCTCCAAAGTCGAATCTCGACAAAGAGGGAAACAACCATTTATGAATCCTCTCGACTTGTAAGCGGGAAAAATTCTCTTGTGAAATCCTTATGACTCTTAAGAGAAAATGCACTTAGGAATCCTCACGATTCCTAAGGAGAAAAGATACCTACGGGATCCTCTCGACTCGTAGGGAGAAAACCCTTTATGAGACCCTCACGGCTCATAAAGTTGGAAAGTCTTAGGCGGCAGATCTGAACCTGTTTCCTAAGCCATCGCCACCTATCTCGATTCAGGAAAATCAACATCCTTGACGAGGACATCTCGATTCGCGTCGACCCGTAGAGAAATCAGTGTATTTGCAGGAATACCTCGATTTGTCTCGATCCCCAGGGAAATCAGTGTCCTTGGCACATATCTCGATTCAGGGAAATCAGCGTCCTTGACGAGAACATCTCGATTCGCGTCGACCCACAGAGAAATCAGTGTCTTTGCAGGAATACCTCGATTTGTCTCGATCCCCAGGGAAATCAGTGTCCTTGGCAAATATCTCGATTCAGGAAAATCAGCGTCCTTGACGAGAGCATCTCGATTCACGTCGACCCACAGAGAAATCAGTGTCTTTGCAGGAATACCTCGATTCGTCTTGACCTCCGGGGAAATCAGTGTCCTTGGCACATATCTCGATTCAGGGAAATCGGCATCCTTGACGAGAACATCTCGATTCGCATCGACCCGTAGAGAAATCAGTGTCTTTACAGGAATACCTCTATTTGTCTCGATCCCCAGGGAAATCAGTGTCCTTGGCAAATATCTCCATTCAGGAAAATCAGCATCCTTGACGAGAGCATCTCGATTCATGTCGACCCACAGAGAAATTAGTGTCTTTGCGGGAATACCTCGATTCGTCTCGACCTCCGGGGAAATCAGTGTCCTTGGTAAATATCTCGATTCAGGGAAATCAGCATCCTTAACGAGAGCATCTCGATTCGCGTCGACCCACAGAGAAATCAGTGTCTTTGCAGGAATACCTCGATTCGTCTCGACCTCCGGGGAAATCAGTGTCCTTGGCAAAAAACTCAATTCAGGGAAATCAGCGTCCTTGACGAGAGCATCTCGATTCGCGTCGACCCACAGAGAAATCAGTGTCTTTGCAGGAAAACCTCGATTCATCTCGACCTCCAGGGAAATCAGTGTCCTTGGCAAAAACCTCGATTCAGGGAAATCAGCGTCCTTGATGAGACCATCTCGATTCGTATCGACCCGCAGAGAAATCAGTGTCTTTGCAGGAATACCTCGACTCGTCTCGACCTCCAGGGAAATCAGTGTCCTTGGCAAAACCTCTCGATTCAAGGAAATCAGTGTCTTTGGCGAGAATCTCTCGATCCGTTTCGATCCGCAAGGAAATCAGTGTCTTTGCGAGAATCTCTCGATTCATCTCGACCGGCAGGGAAATTAGTGTCCTCGCACATGAAAAGAAAATTCTCTTGTGAGATCTATACGATTTTCAGGAGACAACGCACTTAGGAGTCCTCACGATCCCTAAGGTGAAAATACACCTACGAGATTCTCTCGACTCGTAGGGAGAAAAGTCTTTATGAGACCCCCACGGCTCATAAAGTTGAAAAGTCTTAGGCGGCAAATCCTAACCCTGTTTCCTAAGCCATCGCTACCCTATAAAGAGTTCAAGATGGACTGTTATCTACCATCTATGGGCCACATGCCATTGAAATGGAGAAGTTACTCATGAGCATATAAACTACTTCACGCCAGAGTAAGACATAAAGAAATAGAAGGGTGCGGCTCATGGGGCTGAGGGTTTGGAACTATATCCCAGAAGAGTCGAGATTTCACTCAATGATAAATGACGACGATTGTGTCCGCTCGTTATCTTCTCATATCAAGATTCTGAAAGTTATATACCAAGCCGAAACTGGTCATACGATATGAATTACTCTGCACTACTTCACCCATGTATATACTTACGTGGACAAAGTAGTGGGGGCATTTATTCCCGCCAAAATCTTCGGCCAAGAGCTATTATTTCCTTTTTATGCCAGCTTATGTTTCGTTTACAGATATGTGTGATACCAGGCTCATTCATATACGCACATGCACACATCAGAGGAAGAACAGGTGTTCAACGACAAAAACAAAGCATTTAATTGAACATTTCATTCTACAGGTAATAGATCACCAAACATAGGATCGAAAGTACAGGGATTCACAAAACTATGGATAAAATTATCTAACTCTCTCTCTGCCTTCTCCACCATGAAAAAGCGGCGATCTTCACGAAGAGTAGCTACCCATCGGTCAGCAAAAGCAGACATGACGATCCGCTGAGCCCGTATCTGGCTTAGCAACTGGACAGAGCGATCCCTCAGAGCTGTGATGATCAAAAGTGCCTTGTGGAAGCACTCGATCTTGTCTTCCACGGCGTCGAGCATTGCCGGAGTCATCTCCGTCGGAGGAGGGGGACTGGAAAACCATCCGGAGCCAAATGGAGCCGATGGGGAGAGGAGATCCTATACGAGTCAAGAGCTCGTGCAGCACCGTGTCGCATTGGTCATCCGTAAGAGTAGGGTTCACCAAGCGCGCAGCAAAACGAAGAACAATTTCCTCGATGGGCACCTCCCATGGCTGATGGCGAGCATGTGGGCGATTACAAGCCATAGCTCTTCTCTGTTAAAATAATTCTCTGAAAATGAGAGAGAAAATAAGTATTGCTTCAGATTATGAAGGGAGACATTTAAGTCTAGGCACAGAAAATGCTGTGCATGATGGAACTATTTTCAAGATCTGGGAAAGAGAAGCTTGATTCAGGAAAAGTGGAGAAGGAAGGTGAAAAAACACCTTCAGTAATGAGGCAGCGCCTCACGTGCAAAGCATGAGAGCGCTGAGCGCCAGCGCTAAAGAGTCAAAGACTCTGAGGCAGCACCTCACGTGTAAAGCACGAGAGTGCTGAGCGCCAGCGCCACGAGTCAAAGACTCTGAGGCAGCGCCTCACGTGCAAAACACAAGAGTGCTGAGCGCCAGCGCTAAAGAGTCAAAGACTCTGAAGCAGCGCTCATGTGCAATGCATGAGAGAGCCAAGCGTCAGAACTAAATGTTCTCCACCGTTGGATCAAAGATCCAACGAAGATGATAAATCATGAAAATTAATAATAAAATTCTGTTAAGGAAATGCTCCTCAGAATTTTTCCAAACAGGAAAGATTGTGCTCTGTAAATCAGAGCACCGTTGAATCAATGATCCAATGGTGATTAAAAATCACCAAGGTACAGAACAAATTCTGTATGGGAAGATATTTTCCCAATCTTGTTAATAACAAGAAAAGTATCTTCTGTAAAACAGAAGCCCTCGGATCAAAGATCCAACGGTGGATAAATTCCACAAATCAATTGGAGATCTCTCAATGAGAGATTTTCTTAATTGATTCAACAAATCAGCCTCCCATATATAAAGGATCGAAGACTTCAAGTCTCATATAGAGGAACCCCCCCCCCCACATACACACATAAACTTTGAGAAATTTCAAAAAGAAGAGCAAGCTCTTGGAAGAAGAATTTCTTCAAGGTAAATAAAACAAAGAGATAAAATCGTCTCGTAAAAAGAAGAAGAACCTAATTCTTCTTCAAGATCATAGATCTATAAGACAGATGTCTTTCACAAAAATAGATCATAGCATCTCATCATAAAAAGGGAGGAGAAAAGAACTTAATTTTCCTTGGATCGCAGATCCACAAAGACAAGGTCTTTCATAAAAACAAAAGAGATTCTAAAATCTCCTATTAAAATAAGAACTTTGTTCTTAAACCCACGAGACAAAGTCTCTTATAAACGAGAATTTAATTCTCAGAGCGCAGAACTGATCAAAGTTGCCTAAGAAGAGCATTAGCGCTCCAATTGAAAAAAAGCGCCTCAGCGCTTCAAGACCGGTGCACCGCGCCATAGCACTCCTAGCGCTCTGTTCATATCAGATTTTTGCATTTTTATATCGCCCATTCTTAATCACATTGCATATAAGTAGGTACTTTTGATCCATGTCTGCTAAATAGTTGCAGGTTACAGGTTCTCAGCTCTTTACAGTGAAATTCATGAAAAGTCACAACAAATGCGGGACTACGACCAACAACAGATGAATACTAATCTCCGCTAACCATCCGTATGATGCCGCCTACCAGTTCAAGAGACAAATGGAAAATCATTAGGCACTTCAATGCACAAAGCACAAGGGCAGCACAAGATCCAAGACTTCAACGTGGAGCTCAAGGTAAAAGTCCACATCATTCTGCACTGTTGGATATCTGGAAGGAAGTTGAAGAGACTCTGAGAAACCAAGTGGATAAATCAGAAGATAAAAGCAACTTGGAGAAGCCCTGAAAAGATGGCCCCACGATTCCACCAATTGGCCGCGGAACCACGGCCAATCAGGCACTTCTGCCGCAGAACCGCGGCCGCGTTTTGCGCATGACGGTGGCAATGTCGGTGCTTTGACTCGGTTCTCTTGGGGTAGTTTTTTAATTTCATGTATGGATCAGAATGTAAACCTAGGGTTTTTCTATCTATAAATAGGAAAGCTCAAAGCCAAATTAACATAGCTCTTTTTATGTTTAGATCTAGAATTTAAAATTCTCTATGAAAAATTGTAGTGAGTTTTTGAAAGGTTATCAATAAAAGTAAGTTCTTTTTATTTTACTCGCATTTGTTTATCGCATTTTTATTATCTGCAATTTTCATTTGTTAACTTAGTCGTAGAATTAAATAAGTGTTTTTCTTTTGTTATCTCCTTTTCTATTTGTTTTTTTTTACAACGATGATGCTTGAGTAAGATCCTTGCCTAAGTGAGGTCTCAAATAGCTAGTTGTAAATTCCTCTTAACCTAAATTCTTTCTACCTTCCCTCTTGTTTTATTTTTATCTTTTTAATGGGTGAGTAATTTCTCACTTGTTAGGGCAGGAGAAAGAAGGTTTGAGAGAAGGAAATCTCTCTCACTCCTTTCTTTGCCCAACACCTTAATTCGGACTCCCTTTAATTGGACCACAATCCGCTCACTACGGCACTCTATCCTACATGATAGCGGTGATTCCCTAGTTAAACCGGTTGTGCTTGAATTAATTGGAGGTTAGGGCTAAGAGACAAGAACGGACGGACAAGGACCAAAAGGAAGAAAATAAGCATGGAAAGCCTTGCTTATACTTGCAAGTTCCTTCCTAGTCGTGCTAATCCTCGTTGTTGTCGATTACCTTAACACCGATATTATAAAGGGCGTTGAAAGAGATGAGATATTCCTAACTCGAACTAACCTAATCCTAACCCTAGCAGGTCTTTTATCATCTTTTATCTCATTAGTAAATCTTAAAACAAAACTCGACTTAATCGGATTTAACTCATTAAAACATAAAGAAGAAAATTCCATCTCCCTGTGGATCGACCCGTACTCAACCGGCTAGCTACCAAGCGAAACCGTCTTGATTGCGGTAATTAAAATTAAAAGCATATAAAACAATCAATAATCAAATGACACCGTTGCCGGGGAGACGGTAGTTTCTTTCTTTGTGAAATTTCGGGTTAATTAAAAATATAAAAATTGAAAAACATAAAAAAAAAACACGACACGAAGTGATCATCTGGAGAAGGAGAAAGTTGTTACCGCGATGCGGTAGCGTAATTAACTGCAGGGGCTTGCGCCTGCAGGGAAGAGCGTCCCCACAATCAAAAACCCCTCAAACGAGGGGGAATCTGACGAAGTCTGCTACAACGGCCGCATCCGTCTAAACCTCCGATATACGGTGCCATAAATCAACTTAGCATTTTCGGAGAGGTGGACGGATAAAACCAAATTGCATCTGCCCCCAAATTCAGGCAAGACGAACCTACGAGGTCGCGTCTCTGTGTTCGGCGCTGAACAGATTCTGGCGCTCCAATCAAAGAAGCGCCTCAGCGCTCCAAGTCTGGCTCCAAGCGCTATTTTTAAAAAAGCGCCTCGGCGCTCCAAGATAGGCACACAGCGCCGTAGCACTCCTAGTGCTCCAATTTAAAGAAGCACCCAGCGTTTCAAGGTTGGCGCTCAGCGTCAAGCGCATCACGTGCTCCTCATGTGTGCGCTATTTCATAAAGTGCGCTCTGCACTCATTGTCTGGCACTCAGCACCAAGCGCGCCACGTGCTCCTCACGTGTTCACTATTTTATAAAGAGCACTCTGCACTCATTGACTGGTGCTCAGCGCAAAGCGTGCCACGTGCTCCTCACATGTGCGCTATTTCATAAGAAGCGCATCAGCGCTCCAAGTCTGGCGCTCAGCGCCAAGCGCGCCACGTGCTCCCCACGTGTGCGCTATCTCACAGGAAACGCCTTAGCGCTCTAAATCTGGCGCTCAGCACCAAGCGCACCACGTGCTCCTCACGTGTGCGCTGAGGGAACATAAATTGTTCTTTAAATAAAGCCCCAGAGCCATAATGAGTGCTCAGCATTCAATAAAAGACAAAAATGTTGTCAGAACCCAAACCAATGCTCAATATTGTTAAATGAAAAAGGACTGAGCCTAATTAAATGTCCAACACTTTAACTGAGTGGGCCGAGCCCAAATTGGTCATAGATCCCTCATTTAAATTAATTGAGCCCATATGCTCATAAATCTTTTAACTGATCTTAGTCCCAAACATGACTACAGATCTCCCAACCAACATTGGTTCAAGGGTACATCTCTTCATACCACTGATATATGTCGTTGTAATTCTTCAATGTCTTCAGAGAGATGAAGGGTCCCAATAACCAATAACTTTTGGTACATCCCCAAACGGTTATTGGTACATCCCCAAACGGTTGAATCAAAACCACACAGATTATGACGTCTTTAAACTGGACTATGATGTCCTTAAACTTTACGGACTGTGGGGTCCTTAAACTCATAGACTATGATGTCTTTAAACTTTACAGACTATGACGTCTTTAATCTGTTATAGACTATGATGTCCTTAAACTTATGGACCGCAACATCCCTAAACTAAAACAATAGAGCCCGAATGCTCTTCTGTTGGATCTAAATGGTCCTGTTGAGTAGATCTTAGTCTAAAATTAGACTAACGTATCCTCAACAAACGTTTAAGTTGATCTTAGTCTCAAATGAGATTAACGATCCTTAAACCCAACTCGAACCCAAATCTAAAAAAATATGGATTTGGACTAATCCACGCCTTACGGGCGACAACATAAATTAGTCTCCGTATACAATCCATGGGCAACCAAAAATAAAACAAACACATACGACACGAAGTGACCATCTGGAGATGGAGAAAGTGGTTACCGCGATGCGGTAGCGTAATTAACTGCAGGGGCTTGCGCCTACAGGGTAGAGCGTCCCCACAATCAAAAAACCCCTCAAACGAGGGGGAATCTAACGAAGTTTGCTACAATGGCCGCATCCGTCTAAACCTTCGATATAAGGAGCCATAAATCAACTTGGCATCTTCGGAGAGGTGGACAGATAAAACCAAATAGCATCTGCCCCCAAAATTTAGGCCGGACGTCCCAACGTCCCGGTCGCGTCTTTCGGCGGCGAACAACAATATCTAAACTAGCATAGAAATGATAAATTGCAACTATCAGTTGGCAAGTTATATCAATGAAGTAATATTCTCTAAAGTGTGCGTGACATGGCAATTATTAATGATGATGTGTGTGAGTCGGCATGCAAGTGTTCATGGACATACGCATCATCGGTAATGGTGATGGTGTCCTGACAATATGGGTTCATAATAACAAAAGAAAACACAAGTATAAGCATGCAATGCGATAAGAACAACATGAATATACAGAAAAAGATGTAGTAACCGCAACATATAAGAATATAAATTTATATATACGAGTCATACAGTTTTGGCATTTGAAATACCACGAATCGTGGTTTTTAGAAAATAGGGGCTATGGTGATTTTAAGAAAAGGTACGTCCTTTGAAAAATCCGTAATATCCCTCGGGTTGTCTTTTGAAAATACTCACGATTCGTTAGTTCCTGAAAATAAGTATGACTCAAGCCTGGTCCAACCTCTTCCTAATCAACTAAAAGACTAAACTAAAGAACTAGTTGGAAGGATAAGAAATCCACTTAAATTCCGAGTCGGTATATCTAGTAGTCAGCGATCCCGCCTCAATAGCGTCACGTAGGGTAAAATATATAATACAACATCCTCGAATCAAGAGTGCGGATCAATCATCATATTTATTCCTCGTACGGTAAAATCCATCGTACGGCATCCCGGAAATAATGGTACGGTCAAATATCATATGTACCTCATTATTCATATAGTATCATTATCATAAAATCATGAATTTAGGATACCGTTCTAAAATCTAGTACATTCCAATATCATTAAACATAAATCCTCGTGTGTATGAAAACACATCGCCCAACGATCCACTATAATATCATGCCGTATCTCATATCACGACCCAATCACAGATCACGATCTCACGGCATCATGCCCGATCATATCGGCTCATCTCCAAGTATCATATACTGGGCTCATCTTCCGTGTATACGTATATGTATACACACACACACACACACACACCAACGCATACACACACACACACACTCACATATATATATATATATACATATAAACATATACACCGAAACATATCATGTGTGTTCATGTGTGTGTGTGTCAACCTTTACTCTAGGGTCTCGCAACTAAGAACTAAACTAAAAGCACTTTCTTCCAATTACACTAAATCCAATCCGTGGTCTCCTAAAGCCTTTCTTGATAAGTATTAATATCTCGCACTAACACACACACACACACACACACATACACACACACACACACACACACACACACACACACACATATTATAAACACATCATATCCTATGAAAATGTGGGGGTGCTATACGCCATCCACCCGACTTCCCCCATAGATATACATCTACTCACCTTGATCCTTACTTGCCGAAGTCGATGTCTCCATGCACCTTGTTATCCAAAGTCCACGTGAGAGTTCCTACATATATAAACACACAGTATCATAAACAGAATCGCGCACGAAAACCAAAATGGCACACGAATCACACATAGGTTAAAACCTATGGTCTACGCATGCCAGAATAACCCAATAATTCCCGATATCGACATACAAACGTCAAGTGACCGAGACAAAACACAATATCCAAAGTTCAAGTCATTTAAAAGTCACAAAACAAAACAGCAACCCTAGAAAAATGGTTCCAGATTTAGTCTCAGATGAAATTAGGCTAAACAAGCAATACAGTAGGGTAGTAAATGGAGTATTTGAGCTACAGAATCAATCCTAACACCAAATATCACAGATGACCCGAAGAAATCCCCTAAATTTCCGGCCTGGCCGGTCTGGAATGCTTGGCTTAGGTTCGTATTTACAGGGTGGTCTTCTAGTGTTAATTCTAGGTGAATAAAGTTGCTAGTTTTTCCTGTAAAAGTGTCGGGTCACTCCAGATATCCTGTAGTCCTAAAAACAACACAAAACCGATATTGAAAATATTTCAATGCAAGTCTTGGTCTGGTCAGGATTCGTATCACTTCAGGAATTCTGTGGTCTCTACTAGGCTTTAATTGCACCTTTTCAATTCATTATATCACCTAAAGCTCAACTTGGAATTTTCAAAGACCACAAAACCTCAATTTATCAACTCGAATCTACTATTGGAGTTAAAGGAAAATAGATTCTAAGCTAAGGGTGTTGAGAATACCTCATTTAGCAAATCAAGAAAATTCTTGAGTTTCTCCAAGTGCTCAAAATCCTAACTTGCTTGGTCCATCATGCTTGTAGTGAGCTTGTGCACAAATTTTAGGAAGAGGATGCAATGTTTTGATGTGTATTTGAGGGTGTTATGAGGTGGTGGAGGAGGTGGAGGGAGAGGGCAGCCATGGTGAGGGAAAGGAGAAGAAGAATGGTAAAAAATGAAGTGAAGAACAATGGGCTATGGTCAAAGGAACCCCTCTCTCTCTCTCTCTCTCTTCTCTCTCTTGCCCATACCTCCTTTCTTTATTCTTTTCTTTTCTTTTTCTTTTTTTTTCAATCCAAAAACAAATAAAAACCTATATACATATAAAAGAAAAACAAGATGCCATGGTTCATAGAAATTCGAAAAATGTGTTTTGAAACATGACATGGTGCATGTCATATGCCTAACTAAGCTTATTGCGAAATTAGTAGATATTAATCAAGTTTAGACATAAACTTGTATATAATTAATTGTATACAAAAAATCACATAGTGTCCAAATAAATCTAAACACTTTCAAAGCCCATGATTCACAATAATTTTTCCAAATTATTTTCTAATTACCGGTATATAATTATACCCTTTCATTAAAACTAATTTTCATACTTAATAATATTCATAGAAATTATTATTTTAATTATTTAAATTGTTTAACTTCCCAAAAATAATATTTTATTTTTCTAAAATGTTACAGTCTTCCCCCGTTAAATAAACTCGGTCCTCGAATTTAAATTAAAACTCCCTCAATTACTAAAACATTTCAGCAAACACTCAAGTCGTCGGGGCTCCGACATCATAAATACTTAAAACACATCTTAGCGCAATGCATGCGCATGAAAAATGATTATATAACTCAATATCAAAACTCCGTCAAGTATCACGCAATCATCGGAGTTAAGGTGAAGATACCAATGTCAAAGTCCAGTACGAAAACCAACATGATATGCATCAAAACTATAACATGTACATAGTACGCATCGTTGTAACTCGTCAAAACATCTGAAAAGAAATGCATGCCAAATCTTTTTTAAGTCGCTGTGTGATGCGTGTATCACAGCACTAGTGGACGTTTATTGTAAGAAAAATAACTATATATATATATATATATATATATATATATATATATATGTATGTATATGTATAAATATATATATATCCTTTGTTTAACATACATGTCCCGCCGTTTTGAAAATAATTTAGAAGGGTTTCCTTTGTAAAATGTTTCGTGTCATCTCAGACACATAGGAAAAATATTGAGACTGTAACTCCTTTCTGGAAATCCCTTCGATAACTATCGATTCATGCAAAAACACCTAGGTACTGTTCTCAGAACAGTCCTGCTCGGTTGCTAAACCAACTAGTAAATATCATAAAAACGTACTGCTCAAAGGAAATCACACTCAATAGTACATGTAATAATGCCACGTGCGTCTGGTGTGCACAGAAATCGAAATCAATGAATGTGCCATACATGTGTACAGAAACAAAAGCTAAGTGCGACGGGTGTGCACGAAAACACCTGTCAAAGGCAACGGGTGTGCCTGACAACAATATCAGGTGCATCTGATAAGCACGAAGAATCCCAATTTAGTGCATCTGGTGTGCACCAAAATCGCATCAAGCGTGCTAAGTATGCGCAAGAATCCAACTCAAGTGCACAAGGTGCACGAAAACAAATATCAAATATCACAATCGAAATCGATGGTATACAACATACCTCAATCCAAATCAGGTATACTGTGGTATATAATCTCACAACCACATGCATCAGTGTGCACAAATCAAATCAAAGTACTAAAAGTGCATGAAAACTACACCGAAGGCACAAGTCAAATCACATACATACCATAGGCATGAAATCAAAATCAAACATCTCGAACGACATCAAATCGAAGTCGAGTGCAACTGTGGTGCACAAAATCTTAATCATGCAAATAAATAGCCCAAAATACCGAAATCCAAAATGACGGATACGTGATATTCGAATCACCAAATCGCAAATCGTAAACACTGTTGTCGATATGTCCTTCTTTCAAAGTCGAGAAGGTGTCGGTGCATCCAAAGCTAGCAGAGCAAGATATCTACTTGCTTCCTATTCATGATCTGGAGCCTTGTGCTCTTAGTCTCTCGTCTCTCACTGCGGATTGCCAGTTACATAACTCCTCGGCTCAACGGCCCAATATGAAAATGATGACGGAAACAGTTCCGCTCTGGCACATCCTCCAAAGATCTCTGGCCAACTATCATGGTCACTCATAATATGTCTCATCGATGATGCCGAACTCTGGCTTATTGGGTGTGCGTAATACGACCGATCCTAGGTCCAAATCTTCTCGTATAGTATTCCAAAAGACTCTGTCGGGGTCTCTTCCAAATCTCGTTTCTGCCGAACTGCCCGGAAGTTATCACCCTTTACTAAATCCATTTCTTGTTCCGGAACCGCTGCATACTCATCGCGACTTCTTCCAAAAGATATATCCATATTCAACGCCTCTGCATGCGTATCATCTCTGCTGTCAACGGAGTGGAACGTCATCTCGTCAAGATCTCGTACGAACCTCTTACTCCACTTTTCTCTAATGTGGACGGATTCGGACTCGTCTCTTCGTAGCTGTATGGACTGTGCTACAAACGGCTATACTCATATCTGGAGTCTCCCTTCCGAAACTACGAACTTGACAGCTCAATATCTTGTGTTAGGCATCTGGCCAACTACGCCCTTGGAAACTCTTCCAAATCGTCGGATGAATACTCTTCATTCGTCCGCTTCTATCGACTCTCAACGTGCCTGTATGAAGTCTTCTCTAGCCGAAATCAATCAATCTAACGACCTCGCATCGGGGTATGCAAACGAACCGCATATCCTAGTCATTCATCCATGGGTGATGTTCCCACCAAAATTTTGGCTCAAAACTTTCTCCCTTATAAAATAATAACAAAAAATAAAAAATAAAAATAAAGGGAAGGCTCCACATGCAAAGCATGTGGGTACTGCCTCAGATATAATTAAATCCTATGATAGAGCCTCACGTGCTCCTCACACGGGTGCCAATGTGCAAAGCACAAAAAAAATTCTATTAAATAAGAGTTAAAAATTCTGAGGCAGCGCCTCACGTGCAAAGCACGACAGCGTCGGCGCCAAGAGTTAAAAACTCTGAGGCAGCGCCTCACGTGCAAAGCACGAGAGCGCCAGCGCTAGAACTAAAAGTTCCCCACCCTTGGATCAAAGATCCAACGGAGATAATAAATCATCAGAGCACAGAATTAAATTCTGATTGAGGAAATACTCCTCAAATCTTTCTAAACCAGAAAGATTATGCTATGTAAATCAGAGCACCGTTGGATCAAAGATCCAATGGTGATTAAAAATCACCAAGATACAGAATTAAATTCTGATTGAGAAAATACTCCTCAAATCTTTCTAAACAAGAAAGATTGTGCTCTGTAAATCAGAGCACTGTTGGATCAAAAATCCAATGGCGATTAAAAAATCACCAAGATACAGAATAAGCTCTGTATGGGAAAGCATTTTCCCAATCTTGTTAAAAACAAGATTGATGTCTTCTGTAAAATAGAAGTCCTTAGATCAAATATCCAACGGTGGATAAATTCCCCAAATCAATTAGGAAATCTCTCAATGAGATATTTTCTCAACTGAATCAACAAATCAGCCTCCCCTATATAAAGGACCCAAGACTTCAAGTCTTGTACAGAGGAACCCCCCCCCCCCCCAAACTTCAAGTTCAAAGAAAGAGCAAATAAAAAGAGCTTTAAAAACAGAGTGGAAAGAAGAAGAACTTTCTTCAAGGTAAATAGAGATCATAGTATCTCATATGCATACTCAAGAGTTTTACCCTTATAGAAAACATAGTCCTTTCTCTGGATCTGAGATCCATGAGACGAATCTCCCACACATGAGAATTTAATTCTCGTAGGGATGAATTTTTTCTTACGGATTGAAGATCCAGGGGAAAACAAAGAATTGAACTTTTCAGAAAAATGCACAAAGAAGGAAAAGCGCCGAGTGCCCCACGTGCCACTCACATGGGCGCTGCTAAAATAAAGAGTGCTCTGCACTCAGTGATTGGCGCCCAGCACCAAGCGCTCCACGTGCCTCTCACATGGGCACTAATAAAATAAAGAGTGTTATGCACTCAGTGATTGGCACTCAGCACCAAGCGCTCCACGTGCCCTTCACGTGGGTGCTAATAAAATAAAGAGTGCCCTGCACTCAGTGATTGGCGCCCAACGCCAAGTGCTCCACGTGCCCCTCACATGGGCGCTGATAAAATAAATAGTGCTCTGCACTCAATAGTTGGCGCCGAGCGCCCCACGTAATTCTCACATAGGCATTGTTTAACATAAAGCGCTCTGCAAATAGAGCCCAGCACCATAAAGAGTGTTTAAACACTCAACAAAAAACAAAAAAAAGGGTAAGCATCAAAGCCCATATCAATGCTCAGCGTTGTTGAACAAAAGGAGATCAAGCCCAAATAAGTAATCAAGTGGGCTAAGCCCAAGGTTGGCCAAGCCCCAAATCGACCGAGCCCATAGGTCTTCTTCTAAATTGGCCTTAGTTCCAAACAGGACTACCAAGTCCCTGATGAACATTCTTTGGTTCAAGGGTACACATCTCCACATCTCTGATATATATCGTTGTAATTCTTCAATGTTTTCAGAGAGGTGAAAGGTCCCAATAACCAATGACTCTTGGCTCACCCCTAAACCAATGAGCCAAAACTACATGGACTATGATATCCTTAAACCCAACGGACCGCAATGTTTAAACCGCAACGCCCTTAAACTAAAATAATAAAGCCCAAATGTTCTTTCGTTGAGATCCTAAAACCTTGTTAAGTAGATCTTAGTCTAAAATTAGGCTAACGTATCCTTAACAAACATTTAAGTTTGATCTTAATCTCAAACGAGATTAACGATCCTTAAATCAAACAAACCCAAATCTAGGAAAATACGGATTTGGACTAATCCCCGCCCTACGGGCGATAACATAAATTAGTCTCTGTGTACAATCCATGGGCAACCAAAAATAAAACAAACACACACGACACGAAGTGAACATTTAGAGCAGGAGAAAGTAGTTATCGCTATGCGATAACGTAATTAACTGCAGGGGCTTGCGCCTGCAGGGAAGAGCGTCCCCACAATCAAAAACCCCTCGTCAACAAGGGGAATCTGACGAAGTCTGCTACAACGGCCGCATCTGTTTAAACCTTCGATACACGGTGCCATAAATCAACTTGGCATCTTCGGAGAGGTGGACGGATAAAACCATAAAGCATCTGCCCCCAAAATTCTGGCCGGAAGTCCTAACGTCCCGGTCGCGTCTTTCGGCGGTGAATAGATTCTGGCACGCCCGGTGGGACCTTTTCCTCTTTCCACTCCACACTTCATGTGTCATGTTTTTCCGCGATCAAATAATCGTGGTATATATGTTTATGGTTGCCCTTGGGTGATGGGATACTAAAGCCGGCGTTGCGTCTCTATGAAGAATGGTGTTTGCTCCTACCCTAGCAACTCAGGCTCTTTCACATCCGGTGGAGTCAAGTATGGGCCACTTGCAGCCTCAAATATCTGCAGTCCGGCTCTTCAAGAAATCAACGGGCTCCTCTTTGGGTCGATACTCCCACATCCCACCCTTGGTGCCTTAACACCGATGGCGAAAGCCCAGAGGAAGTCTGTCTTCCACAGGCTGGTTCCACAAGCTGCAGCTTTGCCGACGGAATCAATCCCCAAACAACTAGTACCTGCCAAGGACCAAGGTCGACACAGGGGGCAGAATATTCAAGCTCTCAAAGGAAACAGGGGGTAGGCTCGGCAAAATCCTGAAGCTAATCAAATCTCAGCCGTAAGAAACGGTCAACGTCAATATCGGCATCATACAAAATGAGATAGGGGCAGTTCTCCGTATGGTCCTGTTTCAACCCCAGTAGTGGATATTGTTGTTCCAACTGGGAACAGCTTCAAACTGTTGCGAAGGGTCAGACAAAATTCTCCTACAGCAATATTGAAAAAATCTCCGCAGCCCATGAAGATCCCACGAGAGCAGAAACCAGTTCGCTCCCTGAGACAACTTTCCTCATCTATATATAAGGTGTGGAAGCAGGTGAAGGGGACTCATCCCAAGACGGATCTTGATACAGCGATTCCTCCCAAAACCAAAGCGGCTTTTCACAAAAAAGAGAGGCCCAATAAAGCTCAAGTGCCCGAAGAAAACTCCAAAGGCCAAAACTCCAAACACCCCAAACCTGGGGGCATGGTAGTTCACATAGTTTATGTGGTGAATTCCAAAGACGATGTTCGAGCTTCTACTAGTCACCGACCTCAAACTAGATCCCTGACAAAAGTTCAACTGCAACGTGAAAAGCTGCAGGAGATGTTTGCTCAGGCGGCATTACTCGCTAATCCATCGTCTAAGGCAAATCCCGAAGACGCGCCTGGAGAAAGAACAAAGCAAGAGTTGGATATTGATTTCCTAAATCATGCTCTCAAAAAGAAAGATGAAGAAGCGGCAGAAATGTCCGGAACGATGGTTCAATCGGAACCACAAGCAAGTGAACTGCCAGTAGTCACTCTTAAAGACAAGGGTAATATTTCAAATCCTCTACGAGTCTCATCAATGGCCGAAGAGGAAATGATTCCAAAAGCAAAGCTGGGCACATATATCGCTCAGCAAGTCAAAACTCACTATGCCAGTGGAGCCTCAAATAGGCCAATCAAGACTGGTTGACCATATCCGGCGTGCTACGATCAAATACACTACCCGCCAGAATACATACTTCCGACTCCACATATACAAAGGAACCGGGAATCCTCACTAGCACATTGCGCGATTTAAATCCATGTGCGGTAACACTGGAGAGAATGATATACTTCTCTTCTAACAATTCGTCAGCTGTCTGGCGTGCATTGCCTTTGAATGGTATGTGGAACTCCCGAATGACTCCGTGAATACCTTCGACGATATGGATATGCTCTTCTGTCAGGGATTCACTAATGAGAACGAACATACTATCGTGACAGCGCTGGTCAACAAAAGGGTTAAACCGAATGAGACTCGGGTTCAATATGTTGCCCGGTGGCGAAATATCTGGTCAAATACAAGCAACGCATCGATGAAGTTACAGCCATGGGAATGCTCATAGCCACCCTTGACCCAAATTCAAAGGTGTTCTAGTATATGGCCCTCTTCAAGCCGACGACCTTCCAAGAACTCAGGGATAAAATGGCTCGATTGGATCAAATGGGTCAAGACTCTTTCTCATCCGATGATGACGAATAAAAAAGCGGAGGAAAGATGGCGTTTGTCGCCTACGCTCAACAAAAATAAGCAGCTCTGAAGCAACCTGTCGCCAAAATAGCGACAGCATGGGTACTTGTTCCCCCCGAGATATACACAGGGGGCATATTCCTCACCAGCAGAAGAATCTCTATGTAGAATGATCCTTTCTTCTCAAAAGACAGGAAGGATATTAAGGGGCCTACAAACAGATCCTACAATCTAGTGGAATGCCCCGCTTAAAAAAAGGGGAAAAAATGGTATGTCCACAAGTAAAATGGGCACGGATGAAAACCCGAAAGGGCGCCGTGAGTAAGAACAGCAGGACTGCCAGCGAGCTTGTGAAAACCCGGAAGGGCGCAATCTCGTTAAAAAACGGTACGTCCACAAGCAAGATGGGCACGGATGAAAACACGAAAGGGCGCAGTGAGTAAAAACAGCAGGACTGCCGGCGAGCTTGTGAAAACCCAGAAGGGCACAACCTCGTTAAAATAAATACACTTACGAGATCCTCACGACTCGTGAGGTGAATCCCCCCATGAGACCCTCACGGCTCATAGGATTCAAAAGACTTAAGTTACAGGGATCTAGACCTATTCTTAAGCTGTCATATCTCTCAAATTGCCCTACAGGCGGTCCATATTGACCCTTGTATACAATTCAGGGGCACGAATAAATATTTCTTTGCCAAGTTCTGCAAATGGCAATAAATGTCCCCATATGGTGAATACCACTTGTAGGTCCTTTCGACTTATAAGGAGAAAACACTCTTATGAGATCCTTACGACTTATAAGAGAAAACACCACTTAGGAGTCCTCATGACTTCTAAGGAGAACATACACCTGCGAGATCATCACGACTCGTAGGGAGAAATACCTTTATGAGACCCTTACAGCTCATAAAGTCAAAAAGCCTTAGTCGACAGGATCCTAACTCTATCTACTAAGCCACCTTTGTCCAAATCGATAAGGTCAAATGATGAGTCGCTCCTGGCAATATCCCAATTGTAGCGATACTGATGCCTAAATAGGTGTCAAACTCTAAGTCAACCTCTCCGGTAACTGTCGTCCCTACAACCATCTGATGAAGAAGGGGACCCCGTTCGTTTGGGATCAGAAATGCCAAAGTACACGGGACAAAATCAAGCAATACCTGCAGAATCCACCAGTACTGAGCGCCCCGCTAAAGGGAAAGCCCATCATCCTGTACACAACAGCCCTTGAAGGTTCTTTAGGCGCGTTATAGGAGCAGGAGAACGACCAGGGGAAGGAGAGAGCCCTCAACTATTTGAGTCGAGTTCTCCTGGTGGCAGAAAACAACTACTCCCCTATCGAAAAACACTGCATGGAGTTAATCTTCGCTATAACGAAGCTTCGGCATTATGCTTTGGCGCATGAGGTCCATCTCATATCAAAAGTGGATCCTCTCAAATATTTGATGTCAAGGCCATACTAACTGGACGGCTCACTAAATAGGCCCTACTCTTAATGGAATTATCGATAACATACCGACATCTCAAGACAGTTAAAGGTCAGGCCATCGCTGATTCCTCGTTGAGCATCCGATACCTGCCGATTCACCCCTAAATTGCGAATTGCCAGACGAGCACGCGTTTGACACGATCGACAGGGAAAGAGGAGAGAGTGATACCCAATGGAAACTCTACTTCGATAGGGCATCTTCCATAAAGAAGTGAAAGCACAGCTCCCCCATAATCAAATTTGGGGTAGGCCTCATCTTCGTGACTCCACAAGGAGGGATAATGTGCTTTGCCTTTTCCTTAACGGAGCCAAGAACAAATAATGAAGCAGAATATGAGGCCTTGATAGCAGATCTTGAGATCGCTGTCGACATGGGAATCGAACACCTCCTTATATACAGAGACTCCCAGCTGGTCGTTAGCCAAGTAAACGGTGACTATCAGACGTGCAAACCAGAGTTGGTAAAGTACGGCAAAAGAGTGCAACAGTTACTAACTCGAATTCCCTCCTACGTCCTGGAAAGCATACCGTGTACAGAAAATAGCAAAGCGGATGCATTAGCCAAACTCGCTAAAGAACTGGCTGACGAAAACCTTGTTGACGTAAGGATCATTGTACAAAGCCGTCGGGTTCTTGTACCAGCAGAAATATCTCCGAAGTCGTCTGAAGAAAAGGAAGCGGTCAAGCAAACAGCCCTGCAAATAGAGGATCAAGAAAAATATAAAGATTGGAGAGCAGTATTTATAGACTACTTCAAATCCTGTCAAACACCGGAAGACGCATCCTCAAGACATCAGCTCATGAAACCAGCTCTGCCTTTCGCCTTCGTCAATGACACTCTATAAAGAGATCGTTCGACTCTCTGTGGCTAAGATGCCTGGGACCGGAAGAAGCAAGGAGATTCGTCCAAGAAACTCATGACGGACTCTGCGGTTCTCATCAAGCCGGGCCAAAGATGAAGCTGAAAATCAAAAGGATGGGCTACCATTGGCCCACGATGATTCACGACTGCCTCGAATACGCGAAGCAATGCCACTCGTGCCAAATTCATGGAGACTTCATCCATCAGCATCCAAAACCGCTACACCCAACAATGACTAGCTGGCCGTTTGAAATGTGGAGAACCGGCATAATTAGGCCCATCGAACCAGCATCATCCAAAGGACATCGGTTCATATTGGCGTCAACTAATTACTTCTTTAAGTGGGAAGAAGCCATACGGCTAAGAGAAGTGAAGACGGAGAACATCCTCCATTTCTTCAAGACGCACGTCATCTATCGGTTCGACACTCCGCGACGGATTATCTTCGATAATGGGCCGGTCTACAGAAGTCACAGAATCAGCCGCTTCGCACAGCAGCATAACATAGACTGGAGATACTCTTCGGTCTATAATCCCCGAGCTAACGGTCTAGCTGAGGCTTTCAACAAAACCTTGACGAAGATCATAAAGAAGACGGTGTCCAAAATTAAAAAGGACTGGCATGAGAGACTGCATGAAGCACTCTGGGTGTATCAGACTACGCTCAAAACGGCTATGAATACAGCGCCGTATGCATTGCTATTCGGCACAGAAGCAGTACTTCCCTTTGAAATAGAGCTACCCTCTCTACGAGTGGCGGTTCATTACGAACTAACAGATGAAGAAAATGCTCATCTTCGGTTTGAGGAGCTCGACGCCCTCGATGAAACTCGTCTCATGGTGTAGCAAAACCTAGAAGCTTACAAAGCAAAGATGACACGCTCATACGAAAGATTAACTGGGCCGAGAACACTCCGCCAAGGCGAACTCGTGCTAGTGGTCAAGAGACCTATGATCCCCAATCATACCAAACGGGAGAAATTCGAGCCAAACTATGAAAGCCCGTACATCATAGACAAAGTCTACCAAGGTGGGGCTTACTTGCTCATGGATATGTGATTGATGGAAGATTTTGCGTGTGCATTTTAAAATTAAGAATACCGCAATCAAGACGGTATAGCTTGGTAGCTAGCCGATTGAGTACGAGTCGGTCCACAGGGAAATGGTGTTCTTTCTTTAAGTTCTAACCAGTTAAGTCCTATTTTTGGTAGGTTTTGTTTTTAAATCTAAGAATGAGATTAAATTGATTTAAAGTCTTGCTAGGGTTAGGATTAGGTTAGTTTGAAATATGGAAACTTCTCACCACTAAAAATGCCCTAGTTAAGAATATAGGTGTTAGGGTAATAGTCAACAATGGGGATTAGCACGACTAGGAAGAAACTTAGTTTCTTCCTTTTGGTCCTTGTCCGTCCGTTCTTAACTCTTAGCCCTAACCTCCAGTTAATTTAACCACAACCGGTCGAACTAGGGAATCACCACTATCATGTAGGATAGGGTGCCGTAGTGAGCGGTGTGTGCTTAAATTAAAAAGTGTCCTAATTGATTAAAAATTATATTGGCAAAGAAAGGAGTGAGAGAGATTTCCTTCTCTCATACCTTCCCTATCCTAACCCTAACAAGTGAGGAATAACTCACTCATTAGGAAAGTGACGATAAAAATCATTTTTATATTTTCCTTTTTGAATGATAAACTAATTTGCAAATAATAAAAGAGCAGATAAGAAATTGCAGGTAATAAATTGCAGATAAAAAAAAACAATCCAAGATAAAAGAAAAGCTTACTTTTATTGATAACCTCTCAACGATTACAACTGAATTAAAATTTTAATCTAGAAATTAAAAAGAGGCATGCCTAATTAGGCTTTCGGCTTTCCTATTTATAGATAGGAGAAACCCTAGGTTTTACATCTGATCCATATTTGAATTTACAAAACTACCCTAAGAAAGCCGGGTCAAAGCACCGACACCCACCGACACCTGCACCGATACGTGTATTGCACGGCCGCGGTTCCACGGCAGAAAGTCATGTTTGGCCGCGGTTCCGCGGCCATATAGTGGGATCTTGATCTCCATCTTTCAGGTTTACTTCATGTTGCTTTTTCCTTCTGTTTTCTTCACTTGGTTCCTCAGAATCTTTTCTACTTTCTTCCAGATTTCCAACAGTGCAGAATTATGTAGACTTTTACCGTGAGCTTCGCGTTGAAGTCTTGTGCTGCCTTTGTACTTTGTGTCTTGAACTGTCTCATGATTTTCATTTGTTCCTTGAACTGGTAGGCGGCATCATACGGATTCATCTATTGTTGGTCGTAGTCTCACATTTGTAGCGTCTTTTCATGAATTTCACTGTAATGTCTGAGAACCTGTAACCTGCAACTATTTAGCGGACATGGATCAAAAGCACCTATTTATTTGTAATGTGATTAAGAATGGGCGATATAATAATGCAAAATTCTGATATGAACAAATACTTCCAAACTTATCTTTTGCTCGTCCCGAGCAAAGCCAATTTTATTCTCGAAAAATCCTAACCTCACTTTCGCAAGGAATCGCGATTGCACTGAGCTCGTGTAACAAGCCGTTAAATCTCTAAGTGTCCCTAGTAGGAGGAGTGTTGTCTCCTGAGGGTTTTCAGCGGATACTACCCACAAAATCCGATCAATTTGGCCTTTTGGTTTTCATTCTTCAATTCAGTATTCTAGTAAGAAATTCTATTATCTTCAACTTAGAAATCATCAACCCATATTTTTCACGCTTCCTTTTCATTTAACTTAAGATCGTATATGTTCTGCAAATTTATTAAGCTTTCAGTATCTTTTGAATTTTCCTTCTAAGGTTCCATCTCAACTTAGGAATTGTTATCATCTCTACTGAAGGTATAAGCCCTATCTTTCATTCCTATCTCTCATCCAAACCCCAATCATATACCCCTACATGTGTGTGATTATCACCCCTACACTTGGAAATTCAATTCAAGCTATCATACTCTTTTCCATCGTTCAAAGTACTTTTAGTTTGTGAATTTTAGATGAAATAGCTCACCCATTCTTCATGCGACCGTTAATACTTCTTGAGGTACTAACGACCGATTACAAAATATGTTCGCGCATTTAGGCGTAATTCCTCGTCTTGCAATACCTAAAGCTTAGCAATGGCTCCCAAACCAGTTGGTCTAAGGCGCTAGGTGATAAAGCACCCTCGCTATATTTTTTATTTATGCAGCCTTAAGTAATTACAAAACCAGTGTTCATTTTTTTTTATCTTTTTATTCACACTTGTACTTTTATTTTATTTCCCTTCATACCAAGGATTTTAGACAAGAGCATTTCAAGGTATCCTCTACTATCCCAAGTTGCAAGGTGCGTGTATGTGCGAGTTGTAGGGTATATATTTTCAGAATTTAGACTTAAGGTTCGAAATTATTTTTCAGATTTACACTTCAATAAGAATTTCAATACTCTTCCCTTATTTTGACTTAGCCCAAGAACTGAACTCAAAATTTGCCTATTTCTAAATAAACTACAAGGACATATATTTTCTATAATTAAACTTTAAGAAATGTTATTTTTGGGGTTTTTAATTTACTAAATTTAGGATCTAGGTTTTCCTAGCCGGTGAACCGTCTTGTCAAACTTAAGTCAAATATGACCAAAATTGAATTTTTCAATTTTTATAATTTTTAAAATTTTTTAATTTTTTATTTGATTTTATTTTTAAAATTTTTAATTTTTTTAATTTTTATATTTTTTTTATAAAAATGCAATGCGGAATTAAATATGCAAAGAAAGAAGAAACAAATATAAACAAAAAATTAAAATATGCAACGCAATGATAACTATTTACAACCCACCTCCACCCCCAAACTTATCAAAAGCAGTGCCCTCATGGTCTCGCCGTCCCCTCGAACGTGAACGGGAACGTTCCTCTCTCGCCAGCAGGGTGGTCATGCCATGCTCCAACCCTGTCACTCGTTGATCCAAGTTGGTCACCATCCCTATCAATCTGTCTATCCCCCTAATGGCTCTCCTAAGTAAGCGTGCTTGTGCCGCGGGGGTAAGCTCTTCCTCGCCCGCGGTCGAGCTGGAGCTGGGTGTCTTGGCGGTCACGTCCTCGGCCGGCTCAGTGCACGACCATACATCATTTAAGCGTGTGTAGGATGTGGATCCACCCTCAAGAAGAGGTCTAATGGGGATACCTCCATGCATATAAAAATCAAATTCCTCCACAGGGAGGAAATGGCGACACAGTTGTGTCACCAACATAGGACATGGATAATTGGCAGCCCTCTTGCCCGCACCAATCGAATGAAGTAATACCGTGCACATATCATAACTGGGGTTCCAAGTCATCAAGTTGTGCACGATATGAAGGGATGGTGTGAAAAATTTCGTATTGTGCGAACTACCAAAAATATTATTTTGTGCTCAACGGCACACAGTTAATACGTTCGCAAAAAGGGTTCTAGCCTGGATGCCCTTGCGTAGCTCTCTCGAACAATCATTACCCATCAAGGGTAGGTAATTCTTGAATTGGAGGGGTTGGTCATGAGTAGGTAGTCTAGGTATTAAGGTGATTTCATGGATGAAGTCCCTATCGATTATTATTTCCTTATCCCTCCAAATCAACCTAATATACCCATGTTGTGAGAGGCAACCATCCTCTATGCACTAGTAAAATTGGTTTACAAGATCCGGAAGCGCGAAGGAGTTTGGATGGTGAAAAAGTAAGAAGTTCCACCCACGCCTTCGGATCTCATCTCCGAAATAACTTCCAAAGACTGTGTGTGCAAAGATTTAGGAAAAGTCCCTCTCAAACTGTAGAGTTGGTGCCATCACAGAGAGTAGAAATTAATTTTAACAGAGAGGGAAGGGAAGTGCAAACCTCCTCTGAAGTTTTCAGAGTGAGACGACACCAAGGAGCGGCGGAAGCGCGGCACAGAGGGGGCTTCGGCGGCTTCGGTGGCGGCGCGAGGAGATTTCGCTGCAGAAGTTTGAGCGGCGGATAGGGTTTTGAAGAAATGAAAAACTAGGGTTATGAAAGTTCAGAGGAAGGGTTGGGTTCTATTTATAGAGGGGTGTTTTGGTTATTTGCAAAAAGGGCCTCTTAAAAAGCGGAAATTATTTGTAAATAAAAAGTTTTATTTATTTTTTTCTGAAATTTTACAAAAATACCCCCAAAAATTAGAATTTTTCTTTTATTTTCAATTTTTTTATATAATTACAAATAGTACATGCCCCCAAACTTATTTGAAACAGTGTTTCCACTGTTTATGGCTGGATAACCGAAATTTGGAAGTAGATGGAGGGAGATTAGTTAATGTAAATCGGCTCCTACAATAGCAGGAGCTCCTCCGAAGGGTCCGCGGTGAGGAACAGTTTAAGTCTATGTCCATTCACTTTAAATATTGAACCGTCCTCAGGATTTTTTAAATCGACCGCACCGTGCGGATATACGGTGCGTACCAAAAATGGCCATTTCCATCTAGATCTAAGCTTGCCGGGATGGAAATGTAGCCGGGTGTCGTAAAGTAAAACCTGTTGACCAGGTTTGAAAGTTTTGCGCATAAGGTGTTTATCGTGAAACACCTTCGTTCGGTTTTTTATGACAACTGTGTTCTCGTAAGCTTCATCCCGAAGCTCGCTCAATTCATTTAATTGCAGCATTTTATGGCTGCCCGCATCTCCTAGAGATAAATTAAACTCTTTTTTCGCCCAAAATGGTCTATGCTCAATTTTAACTGGAAGGTGGCAAGCCTTTCCATAAACAAGCCTATATAGAGACATGCCAAGATTGGTCTTATAGACAGTTCGAAATGCCCAAAGGGCATCAGTAAGTTTTAGAGACCAATCCTTACGGTTTTTTGAAACCGTTTTCTCCAATATCTGTTTAATTTGCCGATTTGAAATCTCGGCTTGCCCACACGTTTGGGGATGATAGGGCGTTGATAGCTTGTGATTAATAGAATATTTCCGCATTAAGGACTCGAAAGTCCTATTACAGAAATGAGTTCCATTATCGCTGATAATTGCACGGGGGTGTCCAAACCGAGAGAAAATGTTTTCTTTGAGTAATTTAACGACAACCTTGTTGTCATTAGTCCGGCTGGGCACAACCTCGATCCACTTAGAAACATAGTCAACAGCGAGGAAAATATACACGTTCCCAAAAGAATTGGGAAACGGTCCCATAAAATCTATCCCCCAAACATCAAAAATTTCTACAACCAATATTGGTTAGAGCGGTATTTCATTTCTCCTAGATATCCGGCCCAAGTGTTGGCACCGGGAGTATGTCTTGCAGTAATCATGTGCGTATTTACAAAGTTGTGGCTAGTAGAAGCCACACTGCATGATCTTTTCTGCTGTCTTTTTAGGGCCAAAATTCCCGCCACACGCTTGATCGTGTCAAAATGACAGCACGCTCTTAAATTCATTTTCGGGGACACACCGATGAATAATTTGGTCGGAATAGTATTTAAATAGATAAGGTTCATCCCAGTAAAAATGTTTTACCTGGGATAGGAATCGGAGTCTGTCCTGATTCAACCATTCATTTGGTATAAGTCCGGTGACCAAATAATTCATAATATCTACGAACCAAGGTTCGCATGATACAGTCAAGAGCTGCTTATCTGGAAAAACGTCTTTTATTGGAAATTGAAGCGTCGGCGAAGAAGGGAGGCTGGAAAGGTGGTCGGCGACTATGTTTACGCATCCTCTTTTGTCTCTGATGACAAGATCAAACTCTTGTAGTAAGAGGATCTAATGTATCAGCCGAGATTTAGCGTCCTTCTTCGCAAAAAGACGGCGAAGAGCTGAATGGTCAGTGTAAACGATGACTGGAGAGCCGATTAAGTAGGGCCAGAACTTTTCTAATGCAAACACAACAGCTAAGAATTCCTTCTCCGTTGTTGTGTAATTTAATTAGGCCTCGTTCAAGGTTCGGCTAGCGTAATAAATTACATGCGGCATCTTATTGATGTGCTGTCCATGGACAGCACCAATGGCAAAATCAGATGCATCGCACATAATCTCAAATGGATGCGTCCAGTCAGGAGATGAAAGAATGGGAGCAGAAGTAAGTGAGTTTTTCAATGACTCGAACGCCTTCATACAACTCGAGTCGAAATCAAAAGTGGTGTCCTTAGTCAATAAAAGAGTCAAGGGTCTAGCTATCTTGCTAAAATCCTTGATGAACCGTCTATAGAAACCGGCATGGCCAAGGAAGGCTCGAATGTCTCGGACGCATTTGGGAGGAGGGAGATTAGAAATGACTTCAATCTTAGCTTTATCCACCTCAATGCCATTTTGCGAGATGATATGTCCTAAGAAAATGCCTTCTCGTACCATGAAGTGGCACTTCTCCCAATTTAAAGTAAGGTTCTTATCCTAACACCGGGTAAGGACTGCGTCAAGATGTAGCAAACACTCATCAAAGTAGTGGCCGAAAATGGAGAAATCATCCATGAAAATCTCCAAGAATTTTTCCACCATATCAGAAAAAATACCCATCATACACCGCTGGAAGGTAGCGGGTGCATTATATAACCCGAAGGGCATGCGACGGTAAGCAACCATACCGAAAGGACAAGTGAATGTGGTCTTGTCTTGGTCCTTTTCGGCGATAGGAATTTGATTATAGCCGGAGTAGCCATCCAAAAAGCAATAAAATTCATGCCCAGGCAATCGTTCTAGCATTTGGTTAATAAAAGGTAATGGAAAGTGGTCTTTCCGTGTCGCGGCGTTGAGTTTTCTGTAATCGATGCATACTCGCCACCCAGTTTGGGTGCGAGTAGGTATTAACTCGTTCGCCTCATTAGTTATGACCGTTATGCTTGATTTCTTTGGGACAACGTGAATGGGGCTAACCCACTGGCTATCAGAGATACGGTAAATGATACCACTAATAAGACATTTGACGATCTTCTTTTTAACAGCCTCCTTCATGACTGGGTTGAGTCGTCTCTGTGGATCCCTTGCTGGCTTGGCATCATCCATCATATGGATATGATGATCAACAATTAGGGGACTAATCCTCTTGATGTCCGCCATAGTCCAGCCAAAAGCTTGCCGATTGCTTTGTAAGACCGTTAAAAGGGTTTTCTCTTGCTCGGGGGATAGAGAAGCCGAGATGATAACAAGAAGGGTCTCATTCTCACCTAAGTAAGTGTATTTAAGGTGAGACGGCAATAGCTTGAGTTCGAGTGTTGGAGGAGAAACAATTGAAGGTAAAATTGGTGAAATTGTCTCAAACTCGAAGGATTCCAACAGAGGTTCAAAACGAGTGTAAGCAACCGAGTCGGATGGTTCAGCTAACTCATCCGAAAAATCAAAGGATTCAAACTCGGGTGGTGATGGTTCAAGATCGTTCGTGAAAGTGAAACACTCGTAGTAATTATCAGGCGTGAAAGCAGTATCAGGTTCAAGGAGGAACGCACTAGTGGCGTCAAAATTGCTATGATTGAACAGAAATTTCTCGAGCTCACAGTCCTCCTGGGTGATCTCTTGGATCCAGCAAACATCAAGTATATTAGCATTAGGTTCGGAGGGCTGATTCCCCAACTTAAAAATGTTGAGTTCAATTGTCATGTTTCCAAAAGATAGGTTCATCGAACCATTTCGACAATTGATTACCGCATTAGAAGTTGCAAGGAATGGCCGACCGAGTATCACCGGAATTTTACTTCGGGGGTTAGCTATAGGTTGTGTGTCCATAACAATGAAATCGACGGGAAATATGAAGTCCCTACTTTAATCAACACATCCTCTAACTCACCCCTAGGATGGGTGATGGATCGGTCGGCCACTTGGAAGGTACAACGTGTGGGTTTCAGCTCTCCAACGCCTAATTGCTCATGTACTGAATAAGGAAGCAGGTTAACACTGGCACTAAGATCTAAAAGTGTGCGGTTGATGTTCTTATCCCTAATAGTTATTGAAATTGTGGGACAGCCAGGGTCCTTTCGTTTTTGAGGTAAAGGTTGGGGAAGAGCATCACTTACTGCACTAGCCAAGAAAAATTTCTTAGGTACCTGTGATTTCCTCTTCTTGGTGCACAAGTCCTTCAAGATTTTTGCATAAGATGGGACTTGTTGGATTGCATCTAAGAGAGGAATGTTAACGCTAACATGTTTAAATAACTCCACAATCTTCTCCATTTATGGAGTTTGTTTATTGGATCTCAGCCTGTTTGGAAATGGAACATTTTGAAAATTTGTTGAGTCCAATGTTTGTGGAGTGGATTGCGGAGTTAGAACGGATCCCAGTGTTGGTGTTTTCGTGGGGTGAGATGTGGGTCCGTTCGGAGTAGTAGAAGAATTAGAGCCTTGTGAAGAATGGAGAACAGGCTCTGAAAATGAAGAAGATGAGGATGAAGAAGAAGAAGCGGCGGCCGGGGTGTCATCATTAGTGCCAACATTGTTGTACAACATCCTTCCAGATCTCAATGTAGTCACGGCACTAACATTATGGTTTTGTTGTTCATGAGAAATATGTGCATTTTGTGGGTGACCAAGATTTGGCAGTGGTAGAGATGGAAGCTTCCCCTTCTCTCGCTCACTTAAAGCAGCATTCAGTTATGCAATTTGGCCTTCAATGGTTTTGATGCTTTGCCCATGTGATGCAGTGTGTTGCACCAAAGACTGAATGGAAAACTGGATGTTGGCTGAGAATTGAGTAGATTGTTTTAAAAACGCATCTAGACTTCGTTCTAGCGAGAAAACCTTATCGTTATTTGGTGGAACAAAATTGTTTTAAGGAAAAGAGTTGTTGGGTGCAAAATTGTTCATTTGATTTTGGTAAGGTTGGGGCTGGAAAGGTTGCTAATATTGAGTTTGTTGAGGAGCTTGTTGTTGTGGAGGAGTCCTTTGGAAATTGTTGTTGCCTTGGAATTGTTGTCGATTTTGATTCCAAGCAAAATTGGGGTGGTTCCTCCAAACAAGATTGTAATTTGAAGAGTATGGATCATTTCTTTGTCTTTGCTGAAAGGCAGCATTGACATGATCCTGTCCTTGAGCAGGTGGGTTGTAAGGACACTCTTCGGTCAAATGAGATGGATCTGAACAACAAACGCATATAGTGTGAGCGGGTAAAGCAGGGGAAGGAGAAGGAGATAAGAATTTACTCTCAATTAGTTCTGATTTTTGTGTAATTGCGGCCATTTCGGTTTTCATTTCAATTGACATATCAAGTTTATGAACGCCTGCCCTAGACGGACCGGATGAAGTAGATGAAGTAGATGAAGTGGTCCGTCTAGTGCTTTCCCACTAAAGTGTTTGTTCAGCAAGATCGTCGAGAAATTGCCAAACTTCCTCGTCAGATTTGGTAAGAAAGTGACCTTGACAAATGGTTTCCAGCAACTGCTTAGTTGCAGGGTTCAATCCTTCGTATAAAGTTTGGTAAAGTTGCCATCTCTCGATACCGTGATGAGGGCACTGAACAAGAAGGTCTTTGAATCGTTCAAAACACTTCCAAAGGTTCGGAAGGAAGCTGGGAAAATTGGTTAATTTCATTACGTATTCTCGCGGTCTTGTGATGAGGGTAAAATTTTTTAAGAAACACTTTAAAAAACTCTTCCCAACTGTTTATGGAATGCGATGCAGTACTATATAGCCACTTTTCAGCTAGGTCACATAGAGTGAAGGGAATGACTCGTAGCCTTATAGCATCATCAGACAGTTGGGTGGTCTTCATCATTGCACAAATATTCTGGAATTTGTTAATGAAGATATAGGCATCTTCGGATTCCAGCCCGTGAAATTTAGGCAGCATATTGATGAGGTGGGCCTTAATTTTGAAATTATCCCCATTAGCCGGCAGAAGTGAAAGACAAGTAGGAAGTGCGGAGCGGGTGGGATAGAAACGATCCTGGAGCGCGATTCGTTGGGGCGCTTCAACAGGAGGTTGTTGTGGGTTATTCGCACCCAGTTGAGGTGGAATCAGTCCCGAAATAGGTAAAGGATTGTTAGGATTGAATCCTGGCATTTCCTTAGAAGATGATGAATGTGAAGATGAAGGTAAAGATTAAAAAGAAGTGGAGGGAGTTTCGACTTCGGAGTCGAACATGTCATCAGTAGCGACTAACGAGACACGGACTAAACGGGCGCTAGTGTCCCTAGTCCAACCGGACATACACTAAACGAGTTGTAGTGTAGTCAAAAATGTAGAATGTGAGGGTAAGAAAACGTCAATTGGGAAATGTGAATGAAGGTTGGGTGCAATGGAATTCTAGCGACAAATGGCAAGTTTTTGTAAAAATTTTGTTTCGTATATTTTTTTATAAAGAGTTTTGCAAAAGATTTTGTACGAAACTACGACACATTTTCAAACAGTCACAATTTAAGCATGCACAATCAGGCCTAAAGCCAGGGTCTCCTAAGTCAACTAGACTGCTCCTAACTGGTCCAAAGCTACAAGTTGTGAGATATCCCTCAAATCGCCTCTTCACCGCCAATTGTGACCAGGTAAGCACAAGTAAAGAAATGAGGGTTCTGCTCACGAATCACCGTGAGACGGGCCTTTTAAAGTTACCTTTCTCACTTGTCTAGCCTAGGTACCACAAAGTCAGGTTTAGATAAATGACGGAATGCCCACAACCTTCCTCTGTCCTAATGAGCGTGACAGTCCTTAATAGGCTGAGTCTAGATATTTTTTAATTAACTCGAGGGTGATGCATATGCTTTTTGTGATTTCTGGGGTCTTAGGAAGGGTAATGAAATCCTCACCCAATTTTGATTGGTGTTATAGCCCCTTAAATTCCGTTTTAAATATGCAAAGCAGTAACACACAAAATCTAAAACACTTGCTAAAAAAAATTTCTTTTTATTTGCGGCGCAAAGAATCCTGCACAAAATGATTTATTGGAGAGGGAGAGGAAGTTTTGCGCAAAGAATACCTGCAGGAAAATTTTTCAGTGAAGGGCAGAGGGTAGAAGAAAAGAAAAGAAATACTCACAAAGAATTCTGGACTGCTGACGTCAGCAAACGACCGCGGATCCGCGGTCAAATGCTCAAATCTGCGGCAGTTCCACGGCGGATTAGTCGGTTCAAAGCTTCAAAAAATTTCTGTGTGCTGATTTTGTTCTCCTCTGTCTGTTCAGATCCTCTGTTTCTGGATTTATTCACTGATCCGGCTCAGATCTGAATCAGTCCGTCTTCTTTTCCTGCACAATTCACACAAAACCAATCAAAATTAACAAGTTGATTTTTTATGTATTTTTTAATTTTTTCAATTTTTTATATTTTTTTTTCAATTTCAATTTACCCGAAATTACAAAAAGAAAATAACTACCGTTTCCCCGGCAACAGCGCCATTTGATTGATGGAAGATTTTGCTTGTGCATTTTAAAATTAAGAATACCGCAATCAAGACAGTGTCGCTTGGTAGCTAGCCGATAGAGTACGGGTCGGTCCACAGGGAAATGGTGTTCTTTCTTTAAGTTCTAACGAGTTAAGTCCTATTTTTGGTAGGTTTTGTTTTTAAATCTAAGAATGAGATTAAATTGATTTAAAGTCTTGCTAGTGTTAGAATTAGGTTAGTTTGAAATATGGAAACTTCTCACCGCTAAAATGCCCTAGTTAAGAATATAGGTGTTAGGGTAATAGTCAACAACGGGGATTAGCACGACTAGGAAGAAACTTAGTTTCTTCCTTTTGGTCCTTGTCCGTCCGTTCTTAACTCTTAGCCCTAACCTCCAGTTAATTTAACCACAACCGGTCGAACTAGGGAATCACCACTATCATGTAGGATAGGGTGCCGTAGTGAGCGGTGTGTGGTTAAATTAAAAAGAGTCATAATTGATTAAAAATTATATTGGCAAAGAAAGGAGTGAGAGAGATTTCCTTCTCTCATACCTTCCCTATCCTAACCCTAACAAGTGAGGAATTACTCCCATTAGGAAAGTTACGATAAAAATCATTTTTATATTTTCCTTTTTGAATGATAAACTAATTTGCAAATAATAAAATAGCAGATAAGAAATTGCAGATAAAAAAAACAATGCAAGATAAAAGAAAAGCTTACTTTTATTGATGACCTCTCAACGATTACAACTGAATTAAAATTTTAATCTAGAAATTAAAAAGAGGCATGCCTAATTAGGCTTTCGGCTTTCTTATTTATAGATAGGAGAAACCCTAGGTTATACATCCGATCCATATTTGAATTTACAAAACTACCCTAAGAAAGCCGGGTCAAAGCACCAACACCCACTGACACCTACACTGACACGTGCATTGCACGGCCGCTGTTCCGTGGCAGAAAGCCATGTTTGGCCGCGGTTCCGCGGCCATATAGTGGGATCTTGATCTCCATCTTTCAGGGTTGCTTCATGTTACTTTTTCCTTCTGTTTTCTTCACTTGGTTCCTCAGAATCTTTTCTACTTTCTTCCAAATTTCCAACAGTGTAGAATTATGTGGACTTTTACCGTGAGCTTCGCGTTGAAGTCTTGTGCTGCCTTTGTACTTTATGCCTTGAACTGTCTCATGATTTTCATTTGTTCCTTGAACTGGTAGGCGGTATCATACGGATTCATCTATTGTTGGTCGTAGTCTCACATTTGTAGCGTCTTTTCATGAATTTTACAGTAATGATCTGAGAACCTATAAACTGCAACTATTTAGCAGACATGGATAAAAAGCACCTATTTATTTGTAATGTGATTAAGAATGGACGATATAATAATGCAAAATTCTGATATGAACAATATGCATGTCGAAAGACCCTTCCGGCCAATAAACGGCCAATTCCTTAAGAAATACTATGCCTGACGAGTCACAGCCCAGGTTAATGATAGATGACGACGCTTGTGTCCGCTCGCTGTCTTCCTGAGTACCAAACTCTGTAAGTGATATCCGGCGCAACTTCGCCGCAAAAACGTGCAATGGACCGAAATGTCCCTAAACTAACAGTAGACCGAAACGTCCCTAAACTGACAATGGACCGCAATGTCCTTAAAATAACAGTGGACCGAAACGTCCCTAAACTAACAACGGACCGAAACGTCCCTAAACTAACAACGGACCGAGATGTCCTTAAACTAGCTGTGGATCGAAACGTCCCTAAACTAACAACGGACCGAAACGTCCCTAAACTAACAAAGGACCGCAATGTCCTGAAACTAACAGCGGACCGAAACGTCCCTAAACTAACAACGGACCGAAACTTCCCTAAACTAACAACGGAACGAGATTTCCTTAAACTAGCTGTGGACCGAAACATTCCTAAACTAACAATGGACCGCAATATCCTAAAACTAGCTACGAACCGAAACGTCTTTAAACTACTACGAACCGCAGCATCCTTAGGCTAACGCGGCAAAATAATAATAATAATAATAATAATAATAATAATAATGGTACGTCCATAAGAGAAATGGGCATGGATAAAAACCCGAAAGGGCTCCGTGAGTAAAAACAGCAGGGCTACCGGCGAGTTTGTGAAAACCCGAAAGGGCGCAAACTCGTTAAAATAAAAATAATAAAAAAGTCATGCACACTTTCAATGTCCTCTCGACCTTGTAAGGAGAAAATACCTGCATGAGATCATTACGGCTCATAAGGGAGCAACACACTTAGGGATCCCTACGATTCCTAAGGAGAAATTACACTTATGACGACTCGTAAGGAAAATCCTTTTATGAGACCCTCACGGCTCATAGGATTCAAAAGCCTTAAGCTACAGGGATCTGAACATGTTCTTAAGCCATCACATTCCTCAGATTTCCCTACAAACGGTTCAATATTGACCCTTGTATACAATCCACGGGTACAAATAAACGTCTCCCCCACCAAGTTCCACCAATAGCGCGAAATGTCCTCACGTGGTGAACGACACTTGTAAGTCCTCTCGACTTATAAGGAGAAAATGCTCTTGTAAAATCCTTATGACTTATAAGAGAACGTGTATTTAAGAATCCTCACGATTCCTAAGGAGAAAACACACATACGAGATCCTCACGACTCGTAGGGAGAAACACCTTTATGAGACCCTTACGGCTAATGAAGTCAAAAGCCTTAGTCAACAGGAGCCTAACCCTGTTTGCTAAGCCACCTTTGTTCGAATCGACAAAGGCAAATGATGATTCATTCCTGGCGATGTCCCGGTGGTAGCGATGCCGATGCCTAAATCGGTATCAAATTCCAAGTCTTTTCACGGCAAATGATGATTTGCTCCTGGCAATATTCCAGTCGCAGCAATGTTGATGCTAAGATTGGTACCAGATCTCATGTCCATACTCGCAACAAAATTAGCGAGCCAAAAATACAAAAAAAATATATATATATAGCCGAAATGATTGGGCAACTCGCAATAAAACGTAGCGAGTAAAAAGATATATAGCCGAAATGATTGAGCAACTCGCAATAAAAAGTAGCGAGTAAAACGAAAAATAGCCTAAATGATTGGGCAACTCGCAATAAAAAGCAGCGAGTAAAAAAGAAAAATAGCCGAAATGATTGGTCAATCGCGACTTTCACGATATAAAAAGCTGAAATGATAGAGCATCGCGGAAAGAAAATAAAAAATGTGTGAATGAAACTTTTTCCCTGCAGGTGAGTCCATACTGACCCCTGTATACAATTCATGGGCATAAACGAAAAGGGAACTACGTATCCCCACCGGGCTTTGTCAAATGGAGAGTCAAATCTCAACGGCAACATCTACAGCCTAAAGATCAACAATGACGTTTTTCTCACTCCAGCAGGATACGGAAGCGACGTCATCAATCGGGGCCATGGCAAAGTCCCTGCTTCCAAGACTCTACGGTTCACAGACAACCTAGAGTCAACCATGCTCCGTCTCGGAAGCAAGTCAACCAATGACCTCCCTGCCAGAGCAATGCTCCGTCTCGGAAGCAAGTCAACCAATGACCTCCCCACCGGATCAATGCTCCATCTCAAAAACAAGTCAACTCATGAACCTCTCGATTCAGCAAAATCAGTCTCCTTGGCGAGAACCTCTCAATTCATTTCGACCCGCAAGGAAATCAGTGTCTTTGTAGGAATCTCCTGATTCGTCTCGACCCCAAGGAAATCAGTGTCCTTGGCAAAACCTCTCGATTCAGGGAAATCAGCGTCCTTGGCGAGAACCTCTCGATTTGTTTTGACCCGTAAGGAAATCAGTGTCTTTGCAAGGATCTCTCGATTCGTCTCGACCCTAAGGAAATCAGTGTCCTTGGCAAAACCTCTCGATTCAGGGAAATCAACGTCCTTGGCGAAAACCTCTCGATTCGTTTCGACCGGCAAGGAAATCAGTGTCTTTGCAGGAATCTCTCGATTCGCCTCGACCCCAAGGAAATCAGTGTCCTTGGCAAAACCTCACGATTTAGGGAAATCGGCGTCCTTGGCGAGAACCTCTCGATTCGTTACGACCTGCAAGGAAATCAGTGTCTTTGCAGGAATCTCTCGATTCGTCTCGACCCCAAGAAAATCAGTGTCCTTGGCAAAACCTCTCGATTCAGGGAAATCAACGTCCTTGGCAAGAACCTCTCGATTCGTTTCGGCCCGCAAGGAAATCAGTGTCTTTGCAGGAAAATCTCGATTCGTCTCGACCCCAAGGAAATCAGTGTCCTCGGCAAAACTTCTCGATTCAGGGAAATCAGCGTCCTTGGCGAGAACCTCTCGATTCGTTTCGACCCGCAAGGAAATCAGTGTCTTTGCAGGAATCTCTCGATTCATCTCGACCCCAGAGAAATCGGTGTCCTTGGAAAAATCTCTCGATTCAGGGAAATCAGCATCCTTGGTGAGAACCTCTCGATTCGTTTCGGCCCGCAAGGAAATCGGTGTCTTTGCAAGAATCTCTCGATTCGTCTCGACCTGCGGGGAAATTAGTGTCCCTGTGCATAAAGAAAATTCTCTTGTGGGATCCTTACGATTCTCGAGAGAAAACACGCTTAGGAGTCCTCACAATCCCTAAGGAGAAATTACACCTACGAGATCCTCTCGACTCGTGGAAGAAACGTCTTTATAAGACCATCACGGCTCATAAAGTTGAAAAGTCTTAGGCGGCAGATCTGAACCTGTTTCCTAAGCCATCGCTTATCGACTCGTATCGACTCATAGGGAAAATAATGTTCCTGGAAGAACTTCTCAATTCGTTTCAACTCGTAAGGAAATTAGTGTCCTTGCGAGAACTTCTCGATTCGTCTCGACTCATAAGGAAATTAGTGTCCTCGCGAGAACTTCTCGATGCGTCTTGACTCGTAGGGAAAATAATGTTCCTGCGAGAACTTCTCGATTCGTTTCGAATCGTAAGGAAATTAGTGTCCTTGCGAGAACCTCTCGATTTGTTTCGACCCGTAGGGAAAATAATGTCCTTGCGAGAACTTCTCGATTCATCTTGGCTCGTAAGGAAAATAATGTCCTTGTGAGAAATTCTCGATTCGTCTCGACTCGTAAGGAAATTAGTGTCCTCGCGAGAACCTCTCGATTCGTCTCGACTCGTAAGGAAATTAGTCTCCTCGCGAGAACTTCTCGATTCGTCTCGACTCGTAGGGAAAATAATGGTCCTGCGAGAATTTCTCGATTCGTTTCGACTCGTAAGGAAATTAGTGTCCTTGCGAGAACCTCTCGATTCTTCTCGACTCGTAGGGAAAATAATGTCCCTGCGAGAACTTCTCGATTTGTCTCGGCTCCTAAGGAAAATAATGTCCTTACGAGAAATTCTCGATTTGTCTCGGCTCGTAAAGAAATTAGTTTCCTTGCGAGAACCTCTCGATTCGTCTTGACTCATAAGGAAATTAGTGTCCTCGCGAGAACTTCTCGATTCGTCTCGACTCGTAGGGAAAATAATGTTCCTGCGAGAACTTCTCGATTCGTTTCGACTCGTAAGGAAATTAGTGTCCTTATGAGAACCTCTCGATTCGTCTCGACTCGTAGGGAAAATAATGTCCTTGCGAGAACTTCTCGATTCGTCTCAGCTTGTAAGGAAATTAGTGTCATTGCGAGAACTTCTCGATTCGTCTCGACTCGTAGGGAAAATAACGTTTCTGCGAGGACTTCTCGACTCATCTCGACAAAAAAATCTTAGGCTACAAGGACTCTAAACTTGTCCCCTAAGCCCTCAATTCTAAGGTCATGCATAACTCTGCACTACTTCACCCACGTACATACTTACATGGGCAAAGTAGTGGGGAGCATTTGTTCCCGCCAAAATTTTGGCTCAAAACTTGCTCCCTTATAAAATAATAACAATAAAATAAAAATAAAAATAAAAGGAAAGCTGCACATGCAAAGCATGTGGGTACTGCCTCAGATAGAATTAAATCCTATGATAGCACCTCACGTGCTCCTCACGCGGGCGCCAATGTGCAAAGCACAAAAATAAATCTATTAAATAAGAGTTAAAAACTCTGAGGCAACGCCTCACGTGCAAAGCACAAGAGCGCCAGCGCCAAGAGTTAAAAACTCTGAAGCAGCGCCTCACGTGCAAAGCATGAGAGTGCCAGCGCCAGAACTAAAAGTTCTCCACCCTTGGATCAAAGATCCAACGGAGATGATAAATCATCAGAGCACAGAATTAAATTCTGATTGAGGAAATACTTCTCAAATATTTCTAAACAAAAAAGATTGTGCTTTGTAAATCAGAGCACCGTTGGATCAAAGATCCAATGGTAATTAAAAATCACAAAGATACAGAATTAAATTCTGATTGAGAAAATACTCCTCAAATCTTTCTAAACAAGAAAGATTGTGCTCTGTAAATCCGAGCACCGTTGGATCAAAGATCCAATGGTGATTAAAAAATCACCAAGATACAGAATAAGCTCTATATGGGAAAGTATTTTCCCATTCTTGTTAAAAACAAGATTGATGTGTTCTGTAAAACAGAAGTCTTTGGATCAAAGATCCAACGGTGGATAAATTCCCCAAATCAATTAAGAAATCTCTCAATGAGAGATTTTCTCAACTGAATCAACAAATTAGCCTCTCCAAAATAAAGGACCCAAGACTTCAAGTCTTGTACAGAGGACCTCCCCCCCTAAACTTCAAGTTCAAAGAAAGAGCAAGCACAAAGAGCTTTAAAAACAGAGAGAAAAGAAGAAGAACTTTCGTCAAGGTAAATAGAGATCATAATATCTCATCTGCATACTCAAGGGTTTATCCCTCATAGAAGAACATAGTTCTTTCCCTGGATCTGAGATCCATGAGACAAATCTCCCACACATGAGAATTTAATTCTCATAGGGATGAATTTGTTCTTGTGGATTGAAGATTCAGGGAAGAACAAAGAATTGAACTCTTCAGAAAAATGCACAAAGAAGGAAAAGCGCCGAGCGCCCCACGTGCTACTCATGTAGGTGCTACTAAAATAAAGAGTGCTCTGCACTCAGTGATTGGCGCCCAGCGCCAAGCGCTCCACGTGCCTCTCACGTGGGCACTAATAAAATAAAGAGTGCTCTGCACTCAGCAATGAGCGCCAAGTGCTCCACATGCCCCTCACGTGGGCGCTAATAAAATAAAGAGTGCTCTGCACTCAGTGATTGGCACCCAGCGCCAAGCGCTCCACATGTCCCTCACGTGGGCGCTGATAAAATAAAGAGTGCTCTGCACTCAATAGTTAGCGCCCGGTGCCGAGCGCCCCACATGCTTCTCACGTGGCGCCGTTAACATAAAGCGCTCTGCAAATAGAGCCCAGCGCCATAAAGGGTGTTTAAACACTCAACAAAAAACAAAAAAAAGGGTGAGCATCAAAGCCCATATCAATGCTCAGCATTGTTGAACAAAAGGGGATCAAGCCCAAATAAGTAATCAAGTGGGCTAAGCCCAAGGTTGGCCAAGCCCCAAATCGACCGAGCCCATAGGTCTTCTTCTAAATTGGCCTTAGTTCCAAACAGGACTACCAAGTCCCTGATGAACATTCTTTAGTTCAAGGGTACATCTCTCCACACCTCTGATACATGTCGTTGTAATTCTTCAACGTCTTCAGAGAGGTGAAGGGTCCCAATAACCAATAACTCTTGGCGCACCCCTAAACCAATGAGCCAAAACTACATGGATTATGATGTCCTTAAACCCAACAGACCGCAACGTATCTAAACTAAACTCTATGGACTATGATGTCCTTACACCCAATGACCGCAACATCCCTAAACTAAATTCTATGGACTATGATGTCCTTAAACTCTATGGACTATGATGTCCTTAAACCTAATGGACCGCAACATTCCTAAACTAAATTCTATAGACTATGATTTCGTTAAACTCTATGGACTATGATGTCCTTAAACCCAATGGACCGCAACGTCCTTAAACAAAAATAAAAAAGCCCAAATGCTCTTTCGTTGGATCTAAATGATCCTAAAGCCTTGTTAAGTAGATTTTAGTCTAAAATTAGACTAACATATCCTTAACAAATATTTAAGTTTGATCTTAATCTCAAACAAGATTAACGATCCTTAAATCAAACAAACCCAAATCTAAGAAAATACGGATTTGGACTAATCCCCGCCCTACGGGCGACAACATAAATTAGTCTCCGTATACAATCCACGGGTAACCAAAAATAAAACAAACACACACGACACGAAGTGAACATTTGGAGCAGGAGAAAGTGGTTATTGCTAAGCGGTAACGTAATTAACTGCAGGGGCTTGAGCCTGCAGGGAAGAGCGTCCCCACAATCAAATACCGCTCGTCAACGAGGGGGAATCTGACGAAGTCTGCTACAATGGTCGCATCTGTTTAAACCTTCGATACACGGTGCCATAAATCAACTTGGCATCTTCGAAGAGGTGGACGGATAAAACCAAATAGCATCTGCCCCCAAAATTCAGGCCGGACATCCTAACGTCCCATCACGTCTTTCGGCGGTGAACAGGTGACTAGCGATTTTCTATCATATCCCTAAGTACAAACTCGTGCTACAATAGCTTCAAACATCTGGGGCGATATCTTGTCAGTCATAGCAACAACTGGCTCATTCGTCCGCATGCTAAACAATGCCTCAGTCATCAAGAATAAATGGTGCATTGTCGGTCATCACATTCTGACCGGCCTCTAGCAGTGGCCCGATCCTCTGGTGCTGATCCGAATGTTCGACAAATCTTAGTAAAAACAATCCATCAAAAAGCTCATGTCGCGAAAAATACAATAGAATGACATATTTATGCAATCGTGTGTCACCGGAATTATGCCCTGGTCAGTCCTCGTCCAAGAAGAGCTCATGCTAACCGCAACTTTAGCCGCAGCTCTCTCAGCCCGTGCAACCATGGTAACAGAAACCACAAACCGATATCAATGAGGATAGATCATAGGAATGAATAGAAATACAATGCATAAGAAATGTACATCCTAAGGCTTCTTAAGCGGAGTAGCGTATCATAAGTATACCGCGGAACATACACACGGTATGTCACTCTACTCAAGTCACCTACTCCATCAACCATGGTCAACCTATGCGACGAAAGTTCGGGTCTAATACCCCATCGACCAAGTCTAAGTTTCGTAAGGTCAAGCCAAGGTTCCGAATATATGTGTGTGTGTGTGTGTGTGTGTCCTAGACTCCGCATAGTCAAACCTAGACTCGAACCAAGGTTAAACCTAGCGCTCTGATACCAACTTTGTCACGACCCGAAATGGCACGTAACTAGCGCTTGAATCATGTGAAGCCTATAGGACCCCACCTAATTCAAATAAGCCAAAAGCCCAGAAATCTAAACCATTTAAAAAGAGAGTGAAGGAATACTAATTTAAAATTTAACATATAAATTCATTTTGAAAGTCATAGTCAGCATTTTTAAAAGCATCAAGTTTTTCCAAAAATTTTGGCAGAGTTTCCTTTGTAAATCCTGGCCCCAAACGGGTACAAACAGGAATATACATAAGTAATGAATAAAGGCATCCCCAAGCAGGAGCTAGCTCTTCGCCAATTGGTGGAAACAACCACGCAAGCAATACCGATATACAACGCCGAAGTCGAGGATCAAAACTCAGAAATAAAACCAACATCCTCAAGAAAACCAGAGAAGAGTCATAATAATACAAGCGCGCGACTCTAAGGTCAAAAGAATAACAACTGGTTTTCTAAGTCTATCAAATAATACAAGTCTGGTTGATGGAGTTTACTAGATACAATTGAAATAAATACAAAAACAACGGTGGTGTTTCCCCCAATCAGAGCAAAGCTCTGTTTCAAAATTTAAATTGAAGCAACGCTTCAGATTCTGCACGCTGCGCACCACGTGTCAAACGCAGATACGCTAGCGCCAGGAGCGCTGCGCCCTAGGCGGCGCACCCTCAATCAGAGAAAAGCTCTGTTTTAAAATTCAAAATTTAAAAAGTAGAAGCAACGCTTCAGATTCAGCGCGCTACGCGCTACGTGTCAAATACGGGTGCGCTAGCACAGTTGCGCTGCGCGCCACGTGTCAAACACGGGAGCGCTAGCGCTCTGCGCTGCGCGCCACGTGTCCAACATAGGTTCGCTGGCGCAAGGTGCGCCAGCGCTGGAATTAAAATTTCCCAACCATTAGATCAAAAGATCTACTAATAATAAATTATTAATTAATCAGAACTAAAATTCTGTTATGGAAAGATTTTTTCAATCTTATTAAAACAAGAAGATTATCTTCTATAAAACAGAAGCCTTAGGAACAAAGATCCAATGGTGGAAACTATTCCCAAATCAATCAGAGAAAGATCTCTTAAAACTGATTCAACAAATCATTTGGCCCTATATAAAAGCCCCTAGACTTCAAGTCTAAAAGAGAGAAGAGAATAAAAAAAAGAGAGAAAAACCATCTGGAAACTTGGAGAAAAAGAAGTGCAAGCTCTTAGAAAAAAGAAGATTTTTCTTCATTTTCTAGGTAAAGAACTATGTTCTTGAATAACAGAGATGAAGCTATCTCATAAAAAGAAGAACCATCTTCTTAAAAGATCATAGATCTGAAAAAAGACCAAGGTCTTTGATAAAAAGAAAAAAAGATCAAAAGATCTAATTATAAAATAACTATAAGAAGTATTTTACTTCATTCATAGATTTTTGATCTATAAAGGCAGAGCCCTTTTATAAAAACAAGAACTTTTGTTCTTGGATCTTGAGGCAAAGCCTCCTTTAAACAGAACATAAACTTGTTCTATGATCATAAATATTGATCAAATGCGCTTTGCGCTATTGAAAAGTTCCTTGCACTCGTGAACTGCGCTCTTGCGCTCCTTAGATCGACGCTCAGCACCAAAACATGCCACGTGTCAACCAAAGACACAATCTGCGCTTTGCGCTTCTGAAACAGCGCACCGCGCTCATGAGCTGGCGCAAAATACCAAGCGCGCCACGTGTTATTCATGTGTGCACCACTGAACCAATAGCGCAATGCGCTCATAAATTAGCGCAATGTGCTCATCATCTGGCGCTCAGCGCCAAGCGCGCCACGTGTCACTCACGTGTGCGCTACTCAGCAGAAGCGCAATGCGCTCATCATCTAGCTCTTAGCGCTAAGCACGACACATGTCCTGTTCGTGTGCACTACTTGGCAGAAGCGCAATGCGCTCTTTAATTGGCGCAAAGCGCCTGATGCGCCACGTGGCGCGCTGTCAGAACACACATTGTTCTGATGAATGCTATGCATTCAATATAAGACAAAAAAGAAATGTCAGGATCTAATGCTTAGCATTATTAAAAGGGCCAAGCCCAAATAAAAGCTCAATAGCTAGAATAATAAAATGTTAAACATTTATTGGACTTAGCCCAAGATTGGCCCTAAGTCCTCAACTCATATCAACTGAGCCCATATGCTCATAAACCTTTTAACAGACTTTAGTCCCAAATTGGACTACAGATCTCCCAACCAAAATTGGTTCAAGCGTACATCTCTGAACTCCTCTGATATTTGTCGTTGTAATCCTTCAACGTCTTCAGAGAGGTGACGGGTCCCGACAACCAAACACTCTACGGACTATGGGGTCCTTAAGCCCATGGACTATGACGTCCTTAACCTTGACTGTGAGGTCTTTAAACTCACGGACTATGACGTCCTTAACCTTGACTGTGAGGTCTTTAAACTCACGGACTATGATGTCCTTAACCTTGACTGTGAGGTCTTTAAACTCACGGACTATGACGTCCTTAACCTTGACTGTGAGGTCTTTAAACTCACGGACTATGACGTCCTTAACCTTGACTGTGAGGTCTTTAAACTCACGGACGATGATGTCCTTAACCTTGACTATGAGGTCTTTAAACTCACGGACGATGATGTCCTTAACCTTGATTGTGAGGTCTTTAAACTCACGGACTATGATGTCCTTAACCTTGACTGTGAGGTCTTTAAACTCACGGACTATGACGTCCTTAACCTTGACTGTGAGGTCTTTAAACTCACGGACGATGATGTCCTTAACCTTGACTGTGAGGTCTTTAAACTCACGGACTATGATGTCCTTAACTTTGACTATGAGTGTGGTCTTTAAACTCACGGACTATGACTTCCTTAACCTTGACTGTGAGGTCTTTAAACTCACGGACGATGATGTCCTTAACCTTGACTGTGAGGTCTTTAAACTCACGGACTATGATGTCCTTAATCTTGACTGTGCGGTCTTTAAAATCACGGACTATGATGTCCTTAACCTTGACTGTGGGGTCTTTAAACTCACGGACTATGATGTCCTTAACCTTCACTGTGAGGTCTTTAAACTCACGGACTATGATGTCCCTAACCTTGACTGTGAGGTCTTTAAACTCACGGACTATGATGTCCATAACTTTGACTGTGATGTCTTTAAACTCACGGACTATGATGTCCTTAACCTTGGACCACTATGTCCTTAAACTGTTAATGGACCACCATGTCCTTAAACTGATAATGGACCACCATGTCCTTAAACTGGTAATCGACCGCAATGTCCCTAAACTAAACAATTGAGTCTAAATGCTCTCTTGTTGGATCTAAACGATCCCTTTAAGTTGATTTTAGTCTGAAATGAGACTAACGTATCCTTAACAAACGTTTAAGTTGATCTTAGTTTTAAATGAGGCTAACGTATCCTTAAACCCAAACCAAAACCCAAATCTAAGAAAATACGGATTTGGACTAATCCACGTTCTACGGGCGACAACGTAAATTAGTCTCCGTATACAATCCACGGGCAACCAAACACAAAACAAACACCCACGACACGAAGTGACCACATAGAGAAGGAGAAAGTTGTTACCGCGACGCGGTAGTGTAATTAACTGCAGGGGCTTGCGCCTGCAGGGAAGAGCGTCCCCACAATCAAAAACCCCTCGACGAGGGGGAATCTGACGAAGTCTGCTACAACGGCCGCATCCGTCTAAACCTTCGATACATGGTGTCATAAATCAACTTGGCATCTTCGAAGAGGTGGACGGATAGCACCAATTAGCATCCGCCCCCAGATTCAGGGAAGACGTCGGTCTTTCCCGGTTTCTAGCGGTAAACAGATTCTGGCACGCCCGGTGGGACCCTTTCCTCTTTCCACTCCACACTTCGTGTGTCGTGTTCGCGAACGAATCGCGGTTTGATATGGTTGCCCTTGGGTTCGAGGTACTAAGATTTGGTGTCTTGCTCCGTGCAGAAAACAGAAGATCAATGGCTTCAACCAGCACTAACCACAACTGCAACTCTCGCTCCGTCCCGTCCGGAGGAGTGACTTACGGACCCCAAGCGGCCTCCATCTTCGCTATGCCGGTGGAACAGGTCACTCAGGCCACCACTGGATTATTCTTCGGGACCATGCTCCCGCCAACGAGCTTCAGTGCTCCTGTACCATCACAAGAAGCTCAAAAGAAGTCGGTCTCTGATCGGCTTACAACTACTGCGTCCCCTCTCAACGGGTCGTCCAGCTCTAAAGCCTCGGTCTTTGATAGACTGGGCTAAATCTCAAGTGGACCTATGAAGAAGCCCGTGATACCAGAAAGGGTTATCCCAAAAAGGATAGCCATCCCTGCTCCCGAAGTCGTCAAAGTGGCTTCTCCTGCCAAAGGGTCGGTCTTCACAAGACTGACTATTTCAGCTCCTGTTCCAGGCGAAATCATCAAGGTTGCTTCCCCTACTCGGAAGTCTGCCTTCGATAGGTTGGCCATCCCCACTTAGCGGACATCAGTCTTTAATAGGCTGACAACGACAACTTTTGACCAACACAGGGGGCATAAGGGAGTCATCCCTACAGCTGAGACAATCCCATCTGCCCGACATGCTCGCCGTCGTCACTGGCACCGAGTAAGAAAAGCTGGGGGCAGCTCCCCTTCTGGACTAACTCCGCCAGCTCCCATGGTGGAAATCAATGATGTTGTTCCAAATGGGAACGGCTTTGAACCGCTTAGGAGGGTTCGCAAGAACTCTCCGACTGCCGTGCTGAAGAGATCTCCTCCACATATGGAGATTACTGCAGAAAAGAAGCCGGAGCAGCCCCCTCAGCGGCTGTCCTCCAAAATTTATAAAGTCTGGCGACAGGTCCAGGAATCGGTGATTGACCAGGATTACTCTCGCCGATCAAAGAAGATTAAAGCTCGGCAAGAAAAGAGCCATCCCGTGGTACCACAGAAGATGTCATCCGTCTGGATGCCCGCTGCAACGGATCCCTCAACGTCAACCGCTCATAAGAGAAGGAGGCCGGAGAAAGCCTCTGTGACCGCGGCGAACCGCAAGGATGCTGAACTTAAACGCCCCAAATCTGGGGGCATGGTGGTGCATACCATCTATATGGCATCCGGGAAAGAAGATAGCCGTATCTCCATAAGTCATCGACCGCTTACGCGATCAGTGACTAAGGCTCAGGAACAACAATAGCAGAAACTTCAAGAAAAGTTGACTGCAGTGGCCGCACTCACCGGACCAAAAGAGAGCCCGGAGGCGTCATCGGAACGTCACGAACAAGAAACCGACGCTGACTTCCTACGCAGAGTTCTCGAAAAGAAGGATAAAGAAGCCGCAGAACAAGCGGCTAATATAAAGCGAATGGCACTTCTCTTCCAAGACATGGTCAGGATGATGTTACAGCTGGAACCTCCAGCTGAAGACCCTCGATCATCATTGAAGATGACAGAGGGGAGACATCGAACCCTTCTCCGACTCTTTCAGCAGCCAAAGAGGAAACCATCTCAAAAGCCACGCTTGATGATTATATTGCTCAGCAAATACGAGCTCACCAGGCGAACGAAGCGGCCGGTCAAGTTGTTAAAACCGGGCGACCATAACCAGGCTGGTATGACCAAATAAAGTACCCGCGAGATACACGATCCCCAAATTCCATGTGTACAAGGGGACAGGCAATCCCCACCAATATGTCGCTCAGTTCTGGGCTCTATGCGGCAATACTGGAGGTGATGACAAACTGTTGCTTCGCCAATTCGTCGGCAGCCTAGCAGAAATGGCCTTCGAATGGTATTCGGAGCTGCCTAACGACTCTGTCAAAACATTTGCGGAGATGGAGCTGCTGTTTACACAAAGATTTGCAAGCGCCAGCGAGCGCACCCCGATCACCGCATTGACTAACGCCAAGGTAAGGCCGGGCGAAACATGGTTTCAATACGCAATACGATGGCGGAATCTATGGTCGAAATGCGAGCAACGCATCGAGGAAGCGCCAGCGGTAGGCATGTTCGTGGGCACTCTTGACCCTCAAGCGACCATCTCGCAATTCATGATGTTCTTCAAGCCCGCTACTTTCCAGGCCTTGATTGACAAGTTGGCCCAAATGGACCAGATGGGTCATAGACCGTCTCCTCCAAAGCCAGATTCTCAAAATGAAAAAGGGAAAGGAAAAGCAACTTTCGTTGCCAATACTCAACAGCAGCCGAGCAACTTAAAACCGGTTGTTCGCCAAAATAATATGCGTCCATGCCCATCCCTCGAGGAGAGACTAGGACGTCCTTACTTGTTTTCCCAGGATAAAACGAAAAAACTGTTCGAACTGGCAGTGCGCAAAAGACTCATCAATCTGCCGGATCCAAAACGTCCGTTGCAGCCAGGCGATGTCAAAAATCCTAATTACTGCCCTTACCACCAAGCAGTAATCCATCTAATCGAAGATTGCTTCGTCTTCAAAGACTAGATTGAAGATCAATACCAGCAAGGCAAGTTCGCATTATCCGAAAACTGGAAGGTGAGCCCGCCACAACCTCACGCTCCTAAAAAAGTGGACGTGCCAGGGGCATCGTGCTCATTCATAAGGGAAGCCCCATGGGCGGACATTCTTTCAGCCAAGACGAAAAGAATGCTGAAGGATCTCCAAACATGCCCGGCGATCAGGTGGAAAAATCCACTGGAACCCGAGATCAGCGAGGGAATGCTGAAACCGCGCCCAACTCCAAAAACTAGTGGTGATAGTCAGAGCGCTCACACCCAGCCGTCAAAATCTTCGAAGAAGAAGAAGAAGACCAAAAAGCCCGTGAAGCCTGGTGACAAGCGCACGGACCTGCAAAAACAGCTTGACCCGTTGGAAGAATATAATCAGAAGGCGCGGACCCCAGTCACACTCCAAGAATTTCTCACCCACGTCCTTATGGACAAAGATGATGACAATGGAGAAGACTCGTCGGATGAGTCTGAGGATTATGTGGCAAGCTGTCATGTGATCTCTCACTCGTTAATAAACGGTGAAGAAGCTTTGGATGCAGAAAAACCAGGGGCAAATCCTGAGCCTGAACTTCTAGGACCATCAGATGAAATGATTGATGCATTCCTAAACGAAGCCCGTCAGAAAAGCAAAGCCAATCGAGAGCGTGAACTGGCTATATTTGAAAGTGCCAAACGCCGACGACTGGAAGAAAAGGTCGAGACACCCCAACTGGAGCAAAACATCCCTATCGCCAGCAAAAGCAAGCTTAAAATAAGGAAATGGTTCGCTAGGGCCCTGGCAATAGGAATGAAGTTGCCCTCTCTCAAAGAAAATTCCCCTGGCAATATACGTCTTGAAAAAGCGGACATACATCCTAACTTCTGCCTATACCACCAGAAGATTGCACACCCTACCGAGGAGTGCATAGCCTTTAAAAACTGATGGCAGGGATATGTAGCCCATCGACGACACGTCCAACGAGTGAAGTGCAAGGCTCGTCGGGAACAGAAAAGCATGACAGATGAGCGCGAAGGAGCTACTGGCAACCGTCACATTACCGACACCAAGGGATCGCAAGTTATCACATTTGGAAGCGACTCTGAGGAAGAAATCGCCCTCAGCCCTTTCTTCAAGGAATCCACCTCCAGCACAAAACATGCGAAGATTTGCGGCAAAATCTAGCTGCGTAATCGTACGTTGACAAATGACCGAAACGTCGTTAAACTACTCCCAACCCGCGGCATCTTCAGGCTGATGTGGTAAAAAAAATGGTACGTCCACAAGCGAGATAGGCACGGATGAAAACCCAAAAGGACGCCGTGAGTAAAAACAGCAGGACTACCGGCGATGTTTATGAAAACCCGAAAGGGCGCAGACTCGTAAAAAAAGGGGGGTATGTCCATAAGCAAAATGGGCACGGATGAAAACCCGAAAGGGCTCCGTGAGCAAAAAGAGCAGGGCTACCGGTGAGTTTTGTGAAAAGACGAAAGGGCGCAATCTCGTTAAAAGACACTTACAAGGTCCTCTCGACCTTGTGAGGAGAAACCACCTGCGTGAGATCCTGACGACTCACAAGGGAGCAACACACTTAGGGATCCTCACGATTCCTGAGGAGAAATTACACTTGCGAGATCCTCACGATTCGTAAGGAGAACTCTCTTATGGGACCCTCACGGCTCATAAGATTCAAAAGTCTTAAGTTATAGGGATCTGAACCTGTTCTTAAGCAGCCACCACAACTTCCGATACTGCCCTACAAGCGGCTCAATGCTGACCCTTGTATACAATCCACGGGCGCGAATAAACATTTCCCTAACAAAGTCCCATCCGTGACTAGGGATATGTCTACATGGTGAACAGCCCTTGCAAGTCCTCTTGACTTATAAGGAGAAAGCAATCTTGTAAGATCCTTACGACTTATAAGAGACCATACACTTAGGGATCCCCACGATCCCTAAGGAGAAAACACACCTACGAGATCCTCACGACTTGTAGGGAGAAATACCTTTATGAGACCCTTACGGCTCATGAAGTCAAAAGCCTTAGTCGATAGGACCCTAACCCTGTTCGCTAAGCCACCTTTTTTCGACATCAATAGAGGCAAATGATGATTCGCTCCTGGCAATATTCCAGTTGTAGCGGTGCTGATGCCGAAATCGATATCTAATCCCAGGTTTGCAGCAAGAAGTTAGTGAGCCACACATGCATACGAAATAGCCGAAATGATGGGGCAACTTACAACAAAATCAGCAAGTAAAAATGTATGCATGCAAAATAGCCGAAATGATTGGGCAACTCGCAATAAAAAGCAGCGAGTAAAAATGAAATAAATAGCCGAAATGATTTGGAAACTCGCAATAAAAAGCAGCGAGTAAAAATGAAATAAATAGCTGAAATGATTGGGCAACTCGCAATAAAAAGCAGCGAGTAAAAATGAAATAAATAGCCGAAAAGATTGGGCACCGCGAAAGATAGCCGAAATGATTGGGCAATCGCGACCTTCGCGATATTAAAGCTGAAATGATAGAGCATCGCGGAAAGAAATTAAAAAAATGAAATTTATGCCCTACAGGTGATATCACATCAACCCATGTATACAATCCAGGGGCGCAAACAAAGAGAGAACCATATCATCCCATCAAGCTTCATCAGAAAACGAAGCCAAAATCTCGACGGTTCAAGGATAGCCTAGAGATCATCAACAGCATTCCTCACTATTCCAGCAGGATTCAGACACTGCAATCAACCCTGGAGCCATGGAAAAATCCCTAGTTCCAAACCTCGACGGTTCACCAGCAACCTAGAGACAACTGCGACATTCGTCTTGATACAGCAGACGCAATGCCAGCAAACGAAGCAAATGCCAAATTCCTACCTTCAGGGTCTTGACGGCAACTCATATAAAACCTGAAAGACTATCGGAGATCATCTCACACCAGCATGGAGTGGTCACCACCTCGACGTTCGTCTCGATACAGCAGAAGAGATGTCACCACAGCATTCTTCCTCCAGCAGGATTCAGACGCGACAATCAAACAACGGAGCCACGGAAAAATCTCTAGTTCTAAACCTCGACGGTTCACCAGCAACCTAGAGATAACCGCGACATTCGTCTCGATACAGCAGACGCAATGCCAACAAACGAAGCAAAGGCCAAATTCCTAGCTTCAGGGTCTTGACGGTAACTCATATAAAACCTGAAAGACTATCGGAAATCATCCCACACCAGCGTGGAATGGTCACCACCTCGACGTTCGTCTCGATACAGCAGACGAGATGTCACCACAGCGTTCTTCCTCCAGCAGGATTCAGACGCGACAATCAAACAACGGAGCCATGGCAAAATCCCTAGTTCCAAACCTCGACGGTTCACCAACAACCTAGAGACAACCGCGACATTCGTCTCAATACAGCAGACGCAATGCCAACAAACAAAGCGAAGGCCAAATTCCTAGCTTCAGGGTCTTGACGGCAACTCATATAAAACCTGAAAGACTATCGGAGATCATCCCACGCCAGCGCGGAGTGGTTATGACTCATCGGGGCTCTCCAAAATGAGCCTAACCTCAAGTAAAAAGCGGCATGGCAAAATTCCTAACGCTTGCTCTTCCGACGGTCAAACTGCCTAGGAGGATTGCTTGAAGACGTCTTGTCCAACCCCTGAAGGGATCGGAGACACGACAATCACAAGGCTACTCGAACAGCAAGATTGCCTATCGAGGAATATATCAGCCAACGCGACGGTACGACGGACAAAACCTTAGTACCATAGACCCTAACGGGCCTTTGTCGTAAAGAGCAGAGGTTAACTGTGACGTTAGGATATCTTTGTGAGAAATGCTTGATTTGTCTCGACTCACAGGGAAAAGCCTTAGGCAATCGGGATAAGAACCGGTTTCCTAAGCACTGGGGCCCTGCAAGTCAGTTCAAAATGAACTCCTACATACTATTCACGGGCTATACTCTCCAAAGTCGAATCTCCACAAGGAGGGAAACAACCGCTTACGGGGCCTCTCGACTTGTAAGAGGGATAATTGTCTTGTGAGATCCTTACGACTCTTAAGAGAAAACGCACTTAGGAATCCTCACTACTCCTAAGGAGAAAATACACCTACGGGATCCTCTCAACTCGTAGGGAGAAAAGTCTTTATGAGACCCTCACGGCTCATGAAGTTGAAAAGTCTTAGGCAACAGATCTGAACCTGCCTCCTAAGCCATCACTACCCCTCGAAGAAGCCAAAACAAGATGTTCACCCCATCATCTGCCAGCTGTGTTTGTTAAGGTGACATGCTGATAACAAAAGAAAGAAGAAAGCAGAAAGATGACACAAGACATTGCGAAAGAAATGTATCTTTTATTCATGAATTCAATTGGGTACAAAATACATCATATGGAAGAATAAAAGAATCAATACATTTTATTCAAAATTTACAAATGGCACAAAAGCAACTATTGGGAGGGAAGTGTCTTAAGTAGGCCAATCAATTGCTCACGCACTCCCTTCAGCCTCTCGTCATGGTCAGCTGTCGCGGCTAACTCTGCTTCAACCTAAGTTCGTTGCTGCAAATAGGATGAAAGCTGCTCCTCAACTGCCCGCTGAGCTGCCCTACGATTCTGTGCATCCCGCTCGACGATATCGAGCTTCTGCCTCAGTGTTAGCCCGTCAGAGATGCATCGCAGAAGGCCTTCGAAGATAACTTTCAACTAGGCAGCATTCGCATCAACCTGGGCATGCAGTCGAGCAGATTCGCTTGAAGTTTTTTTACATTCCCTCCGCTTTAAAGCCACTTCTTATTCAAGATGGCGGAAGTAATAAGTACTCTGCTCGATCCATGCAGCCCGTTGAGTGCTCACAGCCAGAACCTTAGGAGCAGGACGCCTAAACTCAAGCTCGTGCAGGCAAGCCTCAATTTCCCTGCAGCGATTAACCCAAGACTCAACGACGCCCTCACCATGAAAGTTCACGAGCGTTGCTAGCATAGGGGTAACCTCCGTAGCAAAATCTGCAGCAGATGTGGGAGTCTCCACGTCGAGCTCCTCAATATAGTCGCTCAGCATGCGCAGACTATTAGCAGCGCCTTTCGAGGACGGACATCTGGAAAAGGGCCCTGCCGGCATAATAATATGAGACTCGAACGGGGCTGGAGTCGATGTGATCGCTACAAAATAAATCATAGTCAGATGTCGGTTCAGGAAATAAAAAAGATACACGAAACGAAGTCTACTATACCAGCCGCAACAGGGGGCAGAGCTGGGAGTACTGGCGGCGCAACGATAACCCCGTCTCCGCCTTCGATTTGTAAGGCTACAAGCAATACAAAGAGGGATTAGCAATAATGTGACTGCCCGTTAAAGAAAGACATCATTTAGAAAAGATACTCACCGACACCACCAGGTGGACCAATCTCTGACAAGAAGGAGAAGTGTGGGTGCAGCACCTGATACAGGTGGTCAAAAAGGACTCCTGCAAGGATGCATTAGTGCAACGTCAGTACATAGGTTATACGGCTTAAAAATAAGACTGATGGGTCACGAATCCGCACCTTCCAACATCTGAGATGGTATGAGAGAGGGTAGAAGAGGTGTCACCGTCAAGGCGGTAGCTGATGGCATTGCTTCGGGTAGTGAGACCTCAGCGCTCGCCGCACCTGCATTAGAAACAAGATAAACCCTGTCAGGAAAGATTGCAGAATAAAAAGAAAAGTAATGAACCAAAATCTACCTTATGAGTCGCCAGTCGGAGCCACGACGAGGGCGTCACTTGATACAGCAACTGCATCATCCTTTTCTATCGGGATGGTCTCACCTCCCATCGCCTCATCCCCTGACTCCACAAGAGCCATCGTAACGCTTGCGACGCCAGAAGATGGCAAAGAGCCACAGGCGGAAAGAGCGATGATTGGACCGGTGCCCGATTCTTGAGAGGGAGTAGCCACCTCGGGCTCAGCAATTGTAGCTATCTCGTCCATCGCCACCTCAGGCTCGGCAGTGGTGGTCATCTCACCTACATCCATCTCAGGCTCGGCAATCGTGACTGTCTTATGCGCCGCTACCTTGAGCTCGGCAATCATGACTACCACCTCTACCGCTGTCCCAGGACCAGCGGTCGCCGCCACTTCGTCGGTAGGACTCGACCCTGCAAGATAAGATATATAAGAATTGATACTTAAAACTTTGACAACGGAACCCCGTGTTACATTATCTTTGGTTGGTCTTCCGACCGCTTCCCGAGCCGCACGTGTTGCTCGTCTAAAGGCAGTGGACAAGGCAGCCGGGGACTCTCTAAGGGAGTAAGGGCAGGGGTAGCGGTGCTTGAGCCCGCGCCCACGGCGAAGGCAACACTACGCTCCCTTGCCACGTGCACTCGGCGCTTCCTTTCCGTCCGGGCAGTCAAAGCGGACCTTCTAGACGCCTCTACCAACAGGACGTCATCGTCCACACCAGGGGTTACCTCTAGAGCCGTCAAGGCTTCCGTCAACGGTCGTTTGAGTAGGGCCTCTTTTGGCAATGCCGAAGAAGCCGAGACTTCGGTGACTGGCCCGGGAAGAATCTCCTCATCAGCTTGCGGGATCGGCATTGTGGTCCTTGAGATAAGATAAAGAAAGGGTCAGATTGTTTATAAAAAAGGAGAATGAAGATGCAATGAGCCGAGACATACCAATGCCCAACAAAGCACGATTCCTCTCCTCCTCCTTGAAGGTCTTGAGGGAAGCCACCAGAGCCTCTTCAGTGGTAAAGCCTGTTACAAAAAGAAAAGTGTCAGTCAAGACATGGTAATAAGAGTAAAGATATAGTGCAATAACAAGGTACGACTGATGTTTACTTGATTGCATGAGGGTGGCCATCTCCGCTTGGTGGCTTGCGGATCGCACAAAAGCTGCAATAGCGGCCGCGAGATCAGTCTCTTCCGGCGCTATGAAGAGACCTTCGTTGGTCCCATAATCGCTCAGGCCCTCATTATAAGGAGCCTGAGGCTCCAGGCCGAGTACAGCATCTAGGAAGAGGACTGACTTCTTATTCCTCTTCTGCGCACGAACTCCAATCACAGCAAGCACGAGCTTACGCTTGGTGGGCACCTTGGGGCGACGAGTCCCGATATCTGAGCCCACGCCAGATTCAGGGGAAGCTACAGTCATCATCTCCGCGGGAGCGCGGGGCACTGATGGCACATCCACCGTCTCCACAGGAGCATGAGGCAACCCGCGCGTAGGGCTTAGCACACGTGGAGGCACGACTGCAGCGACTTCTCTTAGCGGAAGGGGGACAGTGGTCCGCCGCTTCAAAGGGACGTTGCGATCACTGGTAGGAGGCGCACTTTTGCGATCGAGCAGCAGCCGCCTTTCTTCCTTAATGACGGCGCACATCGAATGCCAGTACCATGCCGTATACACATTAAGGATCTGTGGGACGCAACTCGGCTCGCTGATAAAGAAGTGAGAGCCCGTATTCAAACGCATAAAGTGATGCAGCGCACTCCGCATCCCCTCTTCAGTGGAAATGGGTTCCGGCAAGAAAGCCTCCAGCGGCACTCCTTGATTATAACTCAATTGTTGGGCAAAACGATGCGGATTATTTCTCATGAAAAGCGCCGCATCATTTTGCCTAAACGCCAGGAAGCCCGGTCTGATAGAATATAAGTAGAGGATCTCCCGAGCTGTTAAAACTGAGGCTCCATCTTTGAAAATATCCTGCAAGGGCCGCACCGTTGTAGCAGATTCTTTTCCAACGGTTAACACCTTGTCGATAAAGGTCATCCCATCTCCAACCGTGCGGGGACGAAGGAGCAAACCTCTAGCATCCCGCGGCGACGGATTTACAATTGAGGCGCCGACTAATCGCATGATCCGGGGGAAGCTGCACCTGTCATAGAATGAAGGCCTTCTATGAATACCAAAAACGCCTAGTGCTTGTAACTCAAGCCATAACATGAAGTAATGCATCGAGAAGTTCACATGTTGTACTCCGGGTTCAGTAGTATCCGCCGCTTGATTAAGGCCGTAATACAGATGGGCTAAGCCGGCGACCCCGACAGCCACTTTCACCCCAATAGTCATCCGGTGAGCCGGGTAAAAGACAGATGGCCTCATACGGCGAAGGTGCATCGAGAGCGCGAACCAGCTCAACCATAGCCCAAGAAATCCCAAAAAGAATGCTTTCACATCCATCCCAGGGACTACAATCTCCGCAAAAGGAACAACCGGAGAGTTGGGAAGGAAGAAACTCTTCTGATTTACCTCCGTCGCTGGCAGGTTGTCCAAACCTAAGCCGAAAGGGTCGTCAAGCATGGCGAATTTAACGGCCTCCTTCGAGAAGACTTTTGGGTGGAGGAAGCGAGCGATGAAATCCTCGAAACTAACCCCGCGACTTCCAGATTCGAGAAAAAGGCGCTCGTAGATATCCAACACTTTGATCAAACTGGGAAACTGGTGTTGAACAGCATTCACCGGAGTAAGGCCCATTATCACTGGCTTGGCACCGAAGACATATTCTTCTGTGGGAAGCGGCTCCTCATAATGCTCCCCTATGACCGGTAAGCCAGAAACTTCTGCAAACTCCTCTAAGGAGATTGACACTTCCCGGTCCAGTGAAAGGAACGTGTGAGTAGGGATATTCCACTGCTCCAAAAAGTCCTTAACCCACCAGGTGGGGAGCGTAGGATACTGGAAAAGAGAAGCATAAACGGCGGTATACAACCCAAGCCTCATCAACTGTGACTTCTTCACTGACAGAATGTAGCGGGCCCATTGCAGATAACCGGTCGGATGACGAGGAATCAGACCTATGTTATATGGTTGCCCCCACGGCCGCGCCTCGCCTTGACAAATACGACGTCCCAAGGTATCTAAAACCATGGGAGGCTGAACGGGAATCGAAGCTATAGCGGGCTGAAGAAGGCCTTCTGAAGTCCAATTGACCATCTCCACGGCGTAGTTTACCGGGGGTGAGTTGGCGTAACGGATCGCCGTGATGGGCTCCGAGGGTACCGCATATGAAAAGCTTTGTCGACCCCTGATAATCTGATTGTACCATGACCCCCAAAGGTGAAGATTCTTATGTTCCGGATCATGGTCTCTGATCAAAGCTAGGACCTCCCGGTCTATGGGTGCTCCAGGAAATCCTCCCTCTGAACGAACGAATGGGAACGAAGCATCGAAAGACATGTTGCCTGCAAAAGGGGGGACAGAAATCAACTGTCAGTGTTGTAATTTAATTTTTTAATTTCTGACACTCGGCACTTTAAAATTTGTACCACACTGCAATGCAGTGGAAAGGGGACCAAAGGTGGACCCACAAAATCCAGATGACAATGTGTCAATTAATAAAACAGCCTCATCATTGGATGAGACTGTCAATTATTGAGGAAATCCTCAAAGAATTTTCTCATTGAATGAGAAATCTATCGGGAAAAGGAGAAAATCTCCTGTTGAGAGCAAAACTCTATGACAGAGTGACACTTGTCACACCCTAATCATGAAGGAATAAAATTCCTTAAAGAGCCTGGCTCTGTAATGATGATGGAAAATCCATCAAAGATTAATTAAAATTAATTTTAACAATTAAAAATTCTGGGATCTTTAAGATCCATGAAAAAACTCTTAAGAGTTCTTCATCAAAGATCAAAAGATCTACATATCATCAAAAGAGCAGAGCTCTGATTCATGGGCTAAGAAACCCCAAGAAAAGATCTGTTTAGATCTATGGGTTCACGAGAGCAAGGCTCTGTTTATGAAACCCTAAAGGGGTTTTCTTTAGATCAAAGATCTATGAAGAGCAAGGCTCTGTTAATGGGTAAAAAGCTTAATTTATTAAGATTAAAATTCTTTAATTTTACCTAAGAGTTCTGGCTCTTGAAAGTTCTTAACAAAAGAGGTGTGCTCTGAATGAAAATTCTCAAGAAGAAGATCATAATCATCTGAAGGACCAAAGGTCCTATTTATAGGCACTGAACTGCCTCTTCAACTTCTAAGTTGGTCCAAGGGCACAGATGTTGCCACCGCAGCACTCACGTGTGCGCCACGTGAGCGCAACGGTGGGGGGTCATTTGTTTCCCCCAATCAGAGCAATGCTCTGTTTCAAAATTCAAAATTTAAATTGAAGCAACGCTTCAGATTCTGCGCGCTGCGTGCTGCGTGTCAAACGCAGGAGCGCTAGCGCCAGGAGCGCTGCGCCCTAGGCGGCGCACCCCCAATCAGAGAAAAACTCTGTTTTAAAATTCAAAATTTAAAAAGTTGAAGCAACGCTTCAGATCCAGCATACTGCGCGCCACGTGTCAAACACGGGAGCGCTAGCGCAGTTGCGTTGCGCTCTGCGCTGTGCGCCATGTGTCCAACGTAGGTGCGCTAGCGCAAGGTGCGTCAGCGCCGGAATTAAAAATTCCCCACCGTTATATCAAAAGATCTACTTATAATAAATTATTAATTAATCAAAACTAAAATTCTGTTATGGAAAGATTTTTTCAATCTTATTAAAACAAGAAAATTATCTTCTGTAAAACAGAAGCCTTAGGATCAAAGATCCAACGGTGGGAAATATTCCCAAATCAATCAGAGAAAGATCTCTTAAAACTGATTCTACAAATCATTTGGCCCTATATAAAGGCCTCTAGACTTCAAGTCTAAAAGAGAGAAGAGAATAAAAAAGAGAGAGAAAAACCCTCTGCAAACTTTAAGAAAAAGAAGAGCAAGCTCTTAGAAAAAAGAAGATTTTTTTTCATTTTCAGGGTAAAGAACTATGTTCTTGAATAACAGAGATGCAGCTATCTCATAAAAAGAAGAACCATCTTCTAAAAAGATCATAGATCTGAAAAAAGACCAAGGTCTTTGATAAAAAGAAAAAAAGATCAAAAGATCTAATTATGAAAAAACTATAAGAAGTATTTTACTTCATTCATAGATCTTTGATCTATAAAGGCAGAGCCCTTTTATAAAAACAAGAACTTTTTTTCTTGGATCTTAAGGCAAAGCCTCCTTTAAACATAACATAAACTTGTTCTCTGATCATAAATATTGATCAAATGCGCTTTGCGCTATTGAAAAATGCCTTGCACTGATGAACTGCGCTCTTTGGATCGGCGCTCAGCACCAAAACATGCCACGTGTCAACCAAAGACACAATCTGCGTTTTACGCTTCTGAAACAGCGCACTGCGCTCATGAGCTGGCGCAAAGCGCCAAGCGCGCCACGTGTCATTCATGTGTGCGGCACTGAACCAATAGCGCAATGCGCTCATAAATTAGCGCAATGCGCTCATCATCTGGCGCAATGCGCCAAGCGCGCCACGTGTCACTCACGTGTGTGCTACTCAGCAGAAGCGCAATGCACTCATCATCTAGCGCTTAGCGCTAAGCGCGACACATGTCATGTTCGTGTGCGCTACTTGGCAGAAGCGCAATACGCTCTTTAATTGGTGCAAAGCTCCTGATGCGCCACGTGGCGCACTGTCAGAACACACATTGTTCTGATGAATACTATGCATTCAATATAAGACAAAAAAGAAATGTCAGGATCTAATGCTTAGCATTATTAAAAGGGCCAAGCCCAAATAAAGTCTCAATAGCCAGAATAATAAAATGTTAAACATTTATTGGACTTAGCCCAAGATTGGCCATAAGTCCTCAACTCATATCAACTGAGCCCATATGCTCATAAACCTTTTAACAGACTTTAGTCCCAAATTGGACTATAGATCTCCCAACCAAAATTGGTTCAAGGGTACATCTTTGAACTCCTCTGATATTTGTCGTTGTAATCCTTCAACGTCTTCAGAGAGGTGATGGGTCCTGACAACCAAACACTCTACGGACTGTGGGATCCTTAAGCTCATGGACTATGATGTCCTTAACCTTGACTGTGAGGTCTTTAAACTCACGGACTATGATGTCCTTAATCTTGACTGTGGGGTCTTTAAACTCACGGACTATGATGTCCTTAACCTTGACTGTGAGGTCTTTAAACTCACGGACTATGATGTCCTTAACCTTGACTGTGAGGTCTTTAAACTCACGGACTATGATGTCCCTAACCTTGACTGTGAGGTCTTTAAACTCACGGACTATGATGTCCATAAGTTTGACTGTGATGTCTTTAAACTCACGGACTATGATGTCCTTAACCTTGACTGTGGGGTCTTTAAACTCACGGACTATGACGTCCTTAACCTTGACTGTGAGGTCTTTAAGCTCACGGACTATGATGTCCTTAACTTTGACTGTGATGTCTTTAAACTCACGGACTATGATGTCCTTAACCTTGGACCACTATGTCCTTAAACTGGTAATGGACCACCATGTCCTTAAACTGATAATCGACCGCAATGTCCCTAAACTAAACAATTGAGTCTAAATGCTCTCTTGTTGGATCTAAACGATCCCGTTAAGTTGATCTTAGTCTGAAATGAGATTAACGTATCCTTAACAAATGTTTAAGTTGATCTTAGTCTCAAATGAGGCTAACGTATCCTTAAACCCAAACCTAAACCCAAATCTAAGAAAATACGGATTTAGACTAATCCACGTCCTACGGGCGACAACGTAAATTAGTCTCCGTATACAATCCATAGGAAACTGTTCACTCCAGAATATTGCTTTTACCACCGCCCATTCTTATGCTCGTTTGTTTATTGGTAGGTGCTTTTAATCCGTGTTTGCTACATATTTACAGGCTACAGGTTCCTAGTCCAAAATAACGCAAATCATACAAAATCTCCACTGTTACGCCAAAATCCAGAACATCTGTTGACAGCAGATAAAAGCAGGTTTCCGGTCATCCGTATCCGTCCAGTGCTGCGTACCAGTTCCAGAGACAAGACATATGACAGTGGTCATTCGTGTCTCGGACAAGCACAAAGCACGAGGGGGGCAGCACAAGAATCAATGGGTGCGCGGAGCTCGAGGGAGAAAAGGTCAAAAGTATTATTTTTGATGCTATGTTTGGACTGTGCAGATCTGAAGCAATTGTGGAAGCAATTTGCAATTTGGTATATGTAGAACAATAGAAGAATGCAACACTAGAAAACTCACAAAATCCTACGAGTCAACTCCCCATAACGGCCGCGGATCCGCGTCCAATAGGGCGACTCGGCCGCGGATCCGCGGCTGAGTTGACTCGGTGGAGGTTGATTTTTTATTGGTAGTTTGGTCTTTTCATGTAGGGTCAGAATTTGGCCCTAGAGTTTCAGCACGCAGCCTATAAATAGCCTAGTTTTGTGCAAGCCAAAGGGTCTTCTTCATGTCTTGATTTCCATTCTCTCTTTGTTAGGATTTAGCTTAGCTTCTTCTTCTTCAATCTTTCCTCCATTAAATTGTTGTGAGAGCTTTTGAGTGGATGAAATGAAGATGAGGGTTATTTTGTATCATTCTTTTGCTTAGCTTCCCCTTGAGATCCTTGCTTTCTCTTGATCTTTCAACCTCTTCATTGAGCTTGAAGGTTTAAGGGTTGGTATTTGATCTCAAGGGTTGTATCATTTTGGAAGGAATAAAGTCTCTTTTGTGCTTCATTTTGCCTTGGGTTTTTAGCTCTCTCTTGATCTTGCAACCTCTTAATTGAGCTTGCAAGTTTAAGTTTGGGTTATCAAACCCATGGTGTGTAACTTGTTCCATGGTTTCTAGTTCTCTTTCTTGCTTATTTCTTTCTTACTTTTTATTACTTGTTTTACATTCATGCTTTACTTTCATGCACTTAAATTCCATGCACTTTTAATTACTTGCTTGTAATCTTTTCTTTTCTTTGTTTATCTTTTCTTTTGCTCTTTTTGGTTCGTTTTGTGAATGGTTGTAATATGTTGTTGTTAAGAATAAATACAATATTATAAGTTAAGGTTTCATTCCTCATTTCCTTTTCCCGTTATTTTCCTTTGAACTCCGCCCAAACGTTACGCAAGCGCTCTGTTAGGCACCCTACCCTACCAAGATAACGGTGATTCCTAACCGCGACCGGTTGCGTTCGGTTTGGCCAGAGGCGAAAGCAAGAGATAAGAACGGAAGGACAAGGGTCAGTAGGCCGGATTCCACGAATACCGTGCTTAAATCCCCTAATCCACGTTGTTGCCGATTGCTCTAGCTTCAATTGGTCAAGACTCGGCTCAAAGGTTTTGAGTGCGGATTTCTTTAGCTTACATTTTCGTATCTTTTTCTTAACAATTTTATACTTGCATATAAAACAATAGGTTAGATTTGAACAAACATATACACATTCTTTATTGACTCGTTTAAAACTCGAACGGACATACAACCATCTCCCTGTGGATCGACCCGTGCTCAACCGGCTAGCTGCATAGCGACACCGTCCTGATCGCGGTTATAACTTTAGAACTTTGAACATCCGACACGCCAAAAGCGTGCAATCAAATGGCGCCGTTGCCGGGGAGACGGTAACGTATTTTCTTTCTTGTTATTCGGGTTAATATTCTTTTTGTATATATTTATAAAAAAAATCTTTTTATTATTTTTGATAATTTTTGTGTGCAAGTGTGCAGGCTAATCTGGAGCAAGTACAGTAATCCAAAAAGAAAACAGAGCATTTTATTTTGGAGTAGAGATCAAGGGGAGTGCAGGGTACCAAACCAGAGGCACCAATACCACTGTTTGACCGCGGAACCGCGGTCAAAGAGGGGCTGTGGCCGCGGTTCCGCGGCCGTATTGAGGCCTCAGTGCCCCAATTTTTTTCTGCCCTTTCTCTGTCCTTTTATCTTCTCTGTGATTCCACTATACTGTATTTTCTGCAGGTTTCTTTGCACAGATTGCGCAGCCGCCAAATAAATTTTTGTTGTTTTAGATTTTGTTTGTTTACCGCTTTGCATATATTAATACGGACATTAAGGGGCTATAACACCAATTCAGATTGGGTGGGGATTTCATCATCCTTCCTAAGACCCCATAAATCACTAATTGCATACGCATTACCTTGAGGTAATAAAAAATACTAAACTCAGCCCTAAGGACGTCGCGCTCAATAAGACAGAGGACTGGTTGTAGGCATCGGCCGTTTGTCCTATCCTGACATTGCGATGTCTAGGCAAGTGTGTCTAAGGCAAGTGGTTACTTAATTAGGACCACTACTTACGTAGTGGGGAGCCTCCCACTTATCTGGCACTTACCTGGCCGCAATTGGCAGAGAAGAGGCGGTTTGAGGTCCTATTTCTAGCCCTTTGGAACAGTTAGGAGCTGTCTAGCTGACCTAGGTGACCCTAGCTCTAGGTGTGTTTGTGCATATTGTGATTGTGATTGTGATTGTAAATTTCAGTCCCATAATTCTGTATTCTTTTAAACAAACAATTTTCAAAACTCCAAAAACAAACATTTTTTTTAATAAAAAAAAATCCACATTCTTTTTCCCCTCCTTTTCTCTTCCTTTCTTTCTTTCTCTCTTCATATCATGGGTACTCCACCTAGAAAAACTCTTGCCGAACTTTGGTACCCACAACCAGACATTACTTCTTACGGTTCTTGCTTTGGCCGAACATCGAACGATCCCTCCATGCCCAAAATTTCATTGAAAGATCGCATAGACGCATCTAGGACAAACACTTGCCCTCCGCAATCCACTTTGTATCAACCTTTTCAACCTCCCCCACCCTCTTATGTTGATACCCCTTTTGCAAGTCGTCCTTTGTCCATCGCTGAACATATTGAACAATCCCGTAGCCGATCATTCACTCCTTTTACCACTACAGATTCTTGCGATCAACAATTCCATTCACCTTCTTATCCAAATGTTGATCCTGTTCCTGTCCAGCCATTCAATTCCTACCAGTCCTACCCGACTTTTGCACCTTTCCTAGACATTGCTTCTGAACTGCCATTTGGGAATTTTCAGTATCGAAACAACTTTGAATCTTTTACTGAAACCCCTTCACAACCCATGTCAAGCCTGGAACAGTCTTTGGAAGACTTTAGGGTAGCGTCGTACCAACAGATGATGGATTTGAATGCGTCCATGGCCGCCCTCATACAACCTAGTGACCCCGTAGCTAGTTTTCAACTAGCTCCAAATTTTCCAATGTATGAAGAGGCGGTAGGACAGGTTGAGAATTTAAGTAGAGAGAGTGAGATATACACCCTTCCAAATCAAACCTACCCATTTCAAATTGAAACCCACAACTCCGATTTTGAATGTCTATCTAGTGTTCCAAACGATTCATCGATTAAAGATAGAACAGATAATGAGCTCTGTGACGTTGTAGTGTTTGATTTGCCCGATTGTGAAGGGTCCCTTTTGAGTGAAACCACACCCAATCCTTTTGACCTCTACACCTCCATCTTAGAACCAGAATCGATTGAAATCCATGCTTTTGATGAGGTGTCTGAGAAAACAGATTTTCACCTGATTGAGGATATTGACGCTGGGAATATTTTGGATGATGAACCTATAGATTTGGCTGAGTTTTTCTCTTCAATTCATCATCCCGAGTCATTAAATGTTTTTCCCGAACCCCATATGCGTCTAGATTTTGAGGATAAATGCATGGATATGCTTAACTTTGAGGAGAATTTTAAGGATATTTTTGAGGATGAAACAGTTCTTGTTGATGAGTCGGATTTTCCAATTCATCCTATCCCTTTCATTGACTGTGTACACCCTCATGAACCTTTAACCGATAACCTTCCTCAATCACCTACCTCCATCCTTTCCATCGTTCCGACCTGGCAAGACACCGTATCATTTTCACTTCCTGTGTCTGGTTTACCGAGTTCGGCTTATCCATGGTTTCTCACGAATCTTGAGGGATTTGACCCAATTTCTCGCCATATTGATAGATTAGTACAATCCATCTTTTCACATCGATCATTACAGATTGTACTAATTTATTCAATCCATTTCCACTCTCAAGTTCGTATTCTACTTCTTTCTCCCTTCCGCCACTCTTCTTCTTATATACCGAGACCGTATACCACTTCTATCTCCATACGGTCTCACGTATTCTCTATATCTTTTCTCTACGCCTTCTTCCACCAACCTGTACATTATAGCGATACAATCTTTGAATGGTTGGTACTCACTTTTAGCCTGTGTAAGGCCTTGTATAGTTTGAAACTGTTTTCTTTCCCCCTAATCCTGAACTTCACCGCTTAAACAGTGGAAACACTGTTTTACTTAAGTTTGGGGGAACCTTTTTTGTATATATTTTTTGTTTTCCTTTTTTGTTTTGTATATAATTTGTTTTTAGGGAGCACCGACAATTTTGACCCTCTTGGTGTAGCCAGACAGTGAGGGCACTGTCAAGTTTAAGTGTGGGGGTGTGCTCGGTAAGCTTTCTTCCTTCGCATTCATTTGTATATTTTGTATTTGCATACCTTATTAAAAACCATAAAAATCGAAAAAAATTCCAAAAAATATAAAAACTTTGTCTTCTAGTTAGCTAATAGGGTAACTTAGATTTTTATTCTGAAAGTTTAGTTGATATGTTAGAAATAACTAAATTCTAGGCTTGGGAATTGAAAATCCTAAAAAATAACCCTCATTCTATTTAAACTTGGTGATTATACGTCCTTACAGTTTTTTTTATAAGTAGGTAATCTTGAGTTCAGTTCTTGAGTTAAGTCAAGATAAGGGGAAAGTATTGAAGCTTTACTGAAGGATAAGTCTGAAAAATAGTTTCTTTTCTTGAATTCAAATTGAGAAAGTATACACCCTACAAACTGCACTTACACGCACCTTGAAACTTGGGATAGTTGAGGATACCTAGAAATACTCTTGCTTGAAAACCAATTATGAAAGAAAAAACGGTATTTAAAGCTAAACACCAAAAGAGCATTATTGAAAAATATATCCGGTCTTGAAAAAGAAAAAGAAAAAATAAGAAAAAATAGAATAAAGTCAAGACCTGGAAACTGCTATTTAGGCTTTAAGCTCACACATTCAGTAATCGGCTGTTAGTGCCTCAAGAAGCATTAATAGTCACATGAAACGTGTTTGAGCAATACCGTTCATCATAAATGAAAAGAAGTGGTATTAGGTATTATGGCAAGGGTATTATAGCTTGAATTGAATTCTTGAGTGTAGGGGTGCAAATATACACACACGTGGGGTATACAATCGATGTTTGGATAAAAGATAGAAATGAAGAATAAGACTTGTATTTTCTGTAAAGTTGATAAAAATCCCTGATTTAAGACCGCACTTTAGAAGGAAAACTCAAGAGATACCAACATCTTTCTAAACTTTTTTGGAACGTATAGGATCTGAAGTTAAGTAGATAGGAGGCGTGAAACATAAGGGTTGAATATTTCTAACTTAGGATAATATAGTTTCTAACGTAGATACTAAACTGTAGGAGTGGAATCGATGTTAACATATGAAACTAGCTTGACAGGATTTTGTGGGTGTAATCCGCTGAAAACCCTCAGGAGAGAACACTCTTCCTACTAGGGACACCTAGAGGTTTAACGGCTTGTTGCACGAGCTCAGTGCAATCGCGTTCCTTGCGAAAGTGTGGTTAGGATTCTTTTTTTTGTGAATAATTGGTTTTGCTCGGGACAAGCAAAAGTTAAGTTTGGGGGTATTTGTTCACACCAGAATATTGCTTTTACTACCGCCCATTCTTATGCTCGTTTGTTTATAGGTAGGTGCTTTTAAAATGTGTTTGCTACATATTTACAGGCTACAGGTTCCTAGTCCAAAATAACGCAAATCATACAAAATCTCCATTGTTACGCCAAAATCCAGAACATCTGTTGACAGCAGATAAAAGCAGGTTTCCGGTCATCCGTATCCGTCCAGTGCTGCGTACCAGTTCCAGAGACAAGACATATGACAGTGGTCATTCGTGTCTCGGACAAGCACAGAGCACGAGGGGGGCAGCACAAGAATCAATGGGTGCGCGGAACTCGAGGGAGAAAAGGTCAAAAGTATTATTTTTGATGCTATGTTTGGACTGTGCAGATCTGAAGCAATTATGGAAGCAATTTGTAATTTGGTACATGTAGAACAATAGAAGAATGCAACACTAGAAAACTCACAAAATCCTACGAGTCAACTCCCCATAACGGCCGCGGATCCGCGTCCAATAGGGCGACTCGGCCGCGGATCCGCGACCGAGTTGACTCGGTGGAGGTTGATTTTTTATTGGTAGTTTGGTCTTTTCATGTAGGGTCAGAATTTGGCCCTAGGGTTTCAGCACGCAGCCTATAAATAGCCTAGTTTTGTGCAAGCCAAAGGGTCTTCTTCATGTCTTGATTTCCACTCTCTCTTTGTTAGGATTTAGCTTAGCTTCTTTTTCTTCTTCAATCTTTCCTCCATTAAATTGTTATGAGAGCTTTTGAGTGGATGAAATGAAGATGAGGGTTATTTTGTATCATTCATTTGCTTAGCTTCCTCTTGAGATCCTTGCTTTCTCTTGATCTTTCAACCTCTTCATTGAGCTTGAAGGTTTAAGGGTTGGTATTTGATCTCAAGGGTTGTATCATTTTGGAAGAAATAAAGTCTCTTTTGTGCTTCATTTTGCCTTGGATTTTTAGCTCTCTCTTGATCTTGCAACCTCTTAATTGAGCTTGCAAGTTTAAGTTTGGGTTATCAAACCCATGGTGTGTAACTTGTTCCATGGTTTCTAGTTCTCTTTCTTGCTTATTTCATTCTTACTTTTTATTACTTGTTTTACATTCATGCTTTACTTTTATGCACTTAAATTCCATGCACTTTTAATTACTTCCTTGTAATCTTTTCTTTTCTTTGTTTATCTTTTCTTTTGCTCCTTTTGGTTCGTTTTGTGAATGGTTGTAATATGTTGTTGTTAAGAATAAATACAATATTGTAAGTTAAGGTTTCATTCCTCATTTCCTTTTCCCAATATTTTCCTTTGAACTCCGCCCAAACGTTACGCAAGCACTCCGTTACGCACCCTACCCTACCAAGGTAACGGTGATTCCTAACCGCGACCAGTTGCGTTCGGTTTGGCCGGAGGTGAAAGCAAGAGATAAGAACGGAAGGACAAGGGTCAGTAAGCCGGATTCTATGAATACCGTGCTTAAATCCCCTAATCCACGTTGTTGCCGATTGCTCTAACTTCAATTGGTCAAGACTCGGCTCAAAGGTTTTGAGTGCGGATTTCTTTAGCTTACATTTTTGTATCTTTTTCTTAACAATTTTATACTTGTATATAAAACAATAGGTTAGATTTGAACAAACATATACACATTCTTTATTGACTCGTCTAAAACTCGAACGGACATACAACCATCTCCCTGTGGATCGACCCGTGCTCAACCGGCTAGCTGCATAGCGACACCTTCCTGATCGCGGTTATAACTTTAGAACTTTGAACATCCGACACGCCAAAAGCATACGATCAGAACCCAAACACAAAACAAACACCCACGACACGAAGTGACCACATAGAGAAGGAGAAAATTGTTACCGCGACACGGTAGCGTAATTAACTGCAGGGGCTTGCGCCTGCAGAGAAGAGCGTCCCCACAATCAAAAACCCCTCGACGAGGGGGAATCTGATGAAGTCTGCTACAACGGACGCATCCGTCTAAACCTTCGATACATGGTGTCATAAATCAACTTGGCATCTTCGGAGAGGTGGACGGATAGCACCAATTAGCATCTCCCCCTAGATTCAAGGAAGACGTCGGTCTTTCCCGGTTTCCAGCGGTAAACAGGTGGTCACGATGCGAGTGAACCCACCTACCAAAGCAATCACCCGGAAGAAAGCAGTGTGCCATCAAGCTGCAACGAAACCTGTACGGCCAAACCTGCAAGAAACTGTGGCACAACGGGGGTGAGTTGCCAACTCGTGAGTAGAAAACATCACCGAGAAGAAATCACATGTATGACTCTCTCCTAGGTCATACAATAATATCCTTATAAAATATAACCTAAAACATCTAATAATGGCAAAGGTAATCATTTAAACATGAGTATAATATCAAGTGCTCGTGTCAGTTCCTCAGGTAGCAACATGTCATATATATGATGTATGAATGTATTCAGAATGAAAGTAAAATACATCTTGTACGAGAAAATTATTTTCTTATCTCGGTGAGATTTTTGTGTAAAAACCGAAGTATCATCAATGAAATCAATAGAGAATCCGTGTCAAGCATCGACACAAAATATATATCTCAATGTCTCAATGTCTCAATATCTCAATATCTCGGGCTCCGGCAATCCGGACTGGCCCATATCATCAAATCTCAATATCTCGGGCTCCGGCAATCCGGACTGGCCTATATCATCAAATCTCAAGACTACATCGGTATCCTCCGGATATCCGCCGCGTCACAAATAGTCGGTCGGTAGTGCTCCCCTACCGGGCTCAACGCCATCATCTGCGACCATCTTGCCTCGGGGTACAGCACCGGGTCCACCATGCACCCATAGACGGTTCATCCTCCTCATCAATTCGGGTGTATGATACTGTTCAAGAGCCGAGAAAACTCATGGTAGACACCTCTCACATCATATCACGAGAAAATCGCAAATTTCTATCTTTAGAAATGATAATGAGTTTATAAAATCCTTGCGGTTTCTCCAAATCCAGAAATCTCATGGAAATCCGAAATCCCAAAATCGAGAGTCAATAAACAGTGAAATACCGGCATATAGCCCCATAATATTGCATGACAATGAATATACACATGCATGGATATCTAAGTAAAGAATGCAATATCTAAACTAGCATAGAAATGATAAATTGTAACTATCAGCTGGCAAGTTATATCAATCAAGTAATATTCTCTAAAGTGTACGTGACATGGCAATTACCGATGATAATGTGTGTGATCCGGCAAGTAAGTGTTCGTGGACATACGCATCATCGGTAATGGTGGTGGTGTCCTGACAACATAGGTTCATAATAACAAAAGAAAACACAAGTATAAGCATGCAATGCGATAAGAACAACATGAATATACAGAAAAAGATGTAGTAACCACAACATATAAGAATATACATTTATATATACGAGTCATACAGTTTTGGCATTTGAAATAGCACGAATCGTGGTTTTTAGAAAATAGGGGTTACGGTGTTTTTAAGAAAAGGTACATCCTTTGAAAAATCCGTAATATCCCTCGGGTTGTCTTTTGAAAATACTCACGATTCGTTAGTTCCTGAAAATAAGTATGACTCGAGCCTGGTCCAACCTCTTCCTAATCAACTAAAAGATTAAACTAAAGAACTACTTGGAAAGGTAAGAAATCCACTTAAATTCCGAGTCAGTATATCTAGTAGTCGGCGATCCCACCTCAATAGCGTCACGTACAGTAAAATATATAATACGACATCCTCGAATCAATAGTACTGATCAATCATCATATTTATACCTCATACGGTAAAATCCATCGTACGGCATCCCGGAATTCGGGGTACGGTCAAATATCATATGTACCTCATTATTCATATAGTATCATTATCCTAAAATCATGAATTTGGGGTACCGTTCTAAAATCTAGTACATTCCAATATCATTAAACATATATCCTCGTGTGTATGAAAACACATCCTCCAACGATCCGCTATAATATCATGTCGTATCTCATATCACGACCCAATCACAAATCACGATTTACACACACATACACACACACACACACCAACGCATACACACACACACACACACACACACATATATATATATAAACATATACACCCAAACATATCCTGTGTGTGTATGTGTGTGTGTCGACCTTTACTCTAGGGTCTCGCGACTAAGATCTAAACTAAAAGCCCTTTCTTCCAATTACACTAAATCCAATCCATGGTCTTGATTGGTAAGATGTTTTGCGTGTGCTTTAAAAATCAAAGTTAAGAATACCGTAATAAAAAACGTTGTCGCTTGGTAGCTAGCCGATTGAGTACGGGTCGGTCTACAGGGAAAACGTATTCTTTTCTAATTGTTCTAACGAGTCAATTCCTATTTTTGGTAGGTTTTGAATTTTATAACAACTAAGATTGAATTTAATTTGGATTAAAACTTGCTAGGGTTAGGATTAGGTTAGTTTGGAAAGTTAATTCTACCCACTGCTTCCTTTGCCCTAATTAAGAAAATAGGTGTTAGGGTAATAATTAATAAAGGGGATTAACACGACTAGGAAGAAACATAGTTTCTTCCTTTTGGTTATTGTCCGTCCTTTCTTAACTCTTATCCCTAACCTCTATGTAAATCAACCACTACCGATCTAACTAGGGAATCACCACTATCTCGTAAGATAAGGTGCCGTGGTGAGCGGTGGGTGTTTGTTTTACATAGAGTCCTAATTTATAAAGTTATGAGGGCAAGAAAGGAGTGAGAGATTTCCATCTCTCAAACCTACCCAATCCTAACCCTAACAAGTGAGGAACTACTCACTCATTAGGGAAATTGCGACAAATTTTATTTTTATAAATTTTCTTTTTAATTAGCTAATGAACTTGCAGATAAATAAAGACAGGTAAAAATTGCAGAGAAATAAAATTGCAGATAATAAAAAACTTACTTTTATTGACACCTCTTGACGATTACAATGGAATTGAAAGACTAATCTAGAATTAAAAAGAGACATGCCCCCAAAAGAGGCTGTAGGCTTTCCTATTTATAGATAGGAGAAACCCTAGGGTTTACATCTGATCCTCATTTAAAATTACAAGACTACCTTAAGAAAGTCGGGTCAAAGCACCGACACCACCGACACTTTGCACCGACACGTGCTCTGCACGGCCGTGGAACCGCGGCCAGAAGCCTTGTTTGGCCGCGGTTCCGTGGCCATCTTGGGGGCTCTATGTCTCATCTTTCCAGGGTTGCTTCATGTTGCTTTTTTCTCCTGTTTTCTTTATTTGGTTCTTCAGACTCTTTTCTACTTTCTTTCACATTTCCAACAGTGTAGAATTTGTGGACTTTTACCGTTAGTTTCGCGTTGAAGTCTTGAATCTTGTGCTGCCCTCGTACTTTGTGCAATCGAACTGTTCATTGATTTTCATTCGTTCCTTAAACTGTAGGCGGCATCAAACAGATTCATCTATTTGTTGGTCGTAGTCTCACATTTGTAGCATCTTTTCATCGTTTTCACTGTATTGTTCTGAGAACCTGTAACCTGCAACTATTTAGCAGACATAGATCAAAAACACCTATTTATTTGCAATATGATTAAGAATGGGGAATATAATAATGCAAAATTTTGATATGAACAAATACCCCCAAACTTATCTTTTGCTCGTCCCGAGCAAAACCAATTTATTCTCGAAAAAACCTAACCTCACTTTCGCAGGGAATCGCGATTGCACTGAACTCGTGCAACAAGCCGTTAAACCTCTAGGTGTCCCTAGTAGGAGGAGTGTTGTTGATTGATACGATTTCTGATTGTGTGTGTATGGAAAATTGTATAGAAATCACAACCAAAAATATTTTGACCGCAATCAATAACGGTGTCGAATGTAGCGCGTTAGTAAGTGCGGATCGTCCACAGGGAAAGTGTAATCGTTCGTTTTTCGAATTAGATGAGTCGAAAATTTAAAGAAAAGAGAAAGAACAAACAATTCATGATTTGTAAATTGAAGTTCAAGAATTAGAAAATCTAGATCTAATAACAAGAAAATGATAAAATCAAGAATTGAGAGTTTGATGATTTTTCCAACCAAATATCAAGAATCGAAATGAGGCTCGTAGGAATCGATCGGATCTATAGATATGATGAAATCTAGCGATTACGTATTCTTATCGATCGATGAATTGATACTAGATCGATGATCATCGACGAGAATTAGGAATTTCTAGTGAAACTAGGGTTTCAACATTTATCCCTTGTTACTTCGTCGATATCATTCATATTCTAGCCTCTACCAAATTCAAGAATCGATCGTGGATCCCTAATTTCGAGCGATCACAATCAAGAAAGCATCGAAACGAAACTAGGTCGTCGATTCTTCAATTTGCTAGGGTTTACAAAACTCGTAGGACTTAAGAATCGTATTAAGATTTGTTATATCATCATTCTATTGATCGTCTCGACTCCTTTACGAGCGGAGTTTTACTCAAACATCACAACAAGAATCACAATCACAAATTGAGATCGAATCATGATGCAAGAATTTAAAGAAAGCAAGATTAAAGAATTTCACCTTTTATTTATATCAACAATTCCGTTTACAATTCGCTCAAGAACTACAAGAGGAAGAACTCGATCCTCGATTTTGCTTCGCTCGTCTCCTTGAGTCGCGGATCGGCTTGGATCACTTGCTCGGTTGAAGATCGGCTCTGCTCCTAAAAGGTTGAAGGCTTCTTGCTTGATTTGGTACTCGGGATCTTGAATTTGGATTGGAATTAGGGTTAGGGTTTCTCACAAGTCGTGTCACTCAACTTGTGGATGGAAGATGAAGAGAGAATGATGAGAAATTGAACAACCTCAACCCTAGATCTAGGCTTCTTTTTATAGACCTAAAAACCCTAGATCTAGGATTTCAAATTTGAATTTTCCCTCCAAAAGTTTGTTAAGAGAGCCTTCTAGAAATAGTTTGCTAAGCCGAGCCTTCTAGATGCGCCACGTGGAGTTTCTGGGGTCTTCTGAAAGCTTGGGCCATTAGAGGAGACACGTGGAGCAAATCAGGAGGGTTGACGCCATCAAGTCGCCGCGGATCCGCGGCGCAAGCCGGCTCCTGCCGTGAATCCGCGGCTCTGTTGAAGCTTCAGGGCTTGGGCTCTTCTGGTGGTTCTTGGGCTGATATTTGGGCCATTTTATGATATGTTGAATCTTGTAATTAGCCTTTAATCACTTCCAGATCTTTAGCCTTTGAGTTGGTGTATTTTTGGGCTTTGCTTCTGGAATTTCCTGCATGGACTCCAAGACAAGAGTTGCGCTATACAAGAATGATGCGATGCCATGATAAACATGTAATTTCCCTAAAAGTGCCGGTTTTAAAGTCTAACACATGCAATCTGGTATTTCAGAGATGTTTTGCTAATATGTGCAATATGAATACCGAACACCTCTAGATGAATGCAAATGATAAGGAAATTGCCGTGTTAAAAATACAGTATTTTCGACTGACCAAATTCCCCCAAACTTATTTTCGATCGACTCGAGCGAACTTTTTATTAAAAAGAGAAGGAGAAAATAAAGAAAGAGAAAAACTAACTAGCACACTTTCGTAGGCAACACGATTGCACTGAGCACGTGCAATAAGCCTTTAAACCTCTAGGTGTCCCTAGTAGGAGGAGTGTTGTCTCCTGAGGGTTTTCAGCGGATTGCACTCACAAAATCCAATAATAAAAGGAAGATCATGAATATTACATTTAAAGAAAAGAATTGTAAAAGAAAAGCCTTGAAAATTACGGTTTCCAACTATGCTAGCTTTTTGGTTGTCATGAGCCCTATCTTAATAGTCATGAAAAGATGTCAGAAATCACATCCTCCCTCAATAAAACATCGTCTTATTCTTCATTCCTATCTTTCTTCCAAATATCGATCATATAACCTTGCGTGTGTGTAAAGGACATCCCTACACCCGGAGAATTCAATTCAAGCTATCATACTCTTGCCCATCAGCCTCAGTACATTTTAGTTAATGAATATTTAGATGAGATTGCTCACACACTTTCATGCGACCGTTAATACTTCTTGAGGTACTAACCGACCAATTACTCATGTGCTTGCTTATTTGGTGTATTTTCCTAGTCTTACACCACCTAAGGCTTAGCAGTGACTCCCAGACCAGTTGGCCTTAGGGCACTAGGTGAAGAGGCACCCTCGCTATATTTTTTTTATTGCTGCCTTGGCGATAACAAAACCAGTGTCCATTTTTCTCACCACTTTATATTTTATTCATTTTTTTTATTTCCTTCAAACATCGGCTTTAAGACAAGAGCATTTCAAGGTATCCTCTACTATCCCGGGCTTCAAGACGTGTGTAAGTGCGAATAGCAGGGTATCAATGTTCAAAATGTTTGGCTTCCAGAATAGAAACTATTTTTCAGACTTATTTTTATTCTCAGATTAGTGGCTTCCTTCATCTTACTAACCCTTGGGACAACGGCTCATAACTACTTATTACTAGTTCGTATAAGAAAACTTCTAATTTTCTTGGTTTTCTTAAATTTTTCCAATCTTTTGGATGTAATTTTTCACTATCTAATCTTTTATTATCTTATTTATGTACAAAAATTTTTATTTTTCGAAATTTTTTAAATTTTTATAGGTTTTCAAAAATGCTTTGTGCTTGTGCAACGTATGATGCAAATGATGTGAAAATAAGCACAAACCTCTCCCAAACTTGTTTTCAACAGTATCCTCACTGTTGCCTTCTGCTAAATCTCGAAAAACCTGTAAGCTTGGGAGGAAATTTATTAATGGGGGCAAAATATTTAAGTGAAAATCCTCCCCCAAACATATTTTTGGCTCGTCATTTTGTAAAAATTTTCTTTTCAAGAGCCAGAACATACCCCCCCCCTCCCCCAAACTTGAGTTATGCAATGTTAATCTTTTGAAAATCACATGAGGGGGTCAAAAATCATTGATCGATGCCAAGCTTTGCAAAGACCGAACATTAACACCAACCATTCAAAAATTTTATCAATGCAGTGCTCGGTTGGTGGAAGAAGATGTGGGGAAAGGGTAAGTGGTGGAATAGAATGTATGTGCGTCTCATTCTGGAGAGACGATGCAGTGAATGTGATGGATTACTCGCATTCTTTTTACAGTTCAGAAGAAGGGGTGGAGGTTCAATTTTATTGATTGGGAGATGATTCATCTCAACACCCGTGTCATTCAAAAATGCGAGTTCATCAGCGAAGATCTCCTCAAAAGTTCCATCAATACCCCGATGAATAATGTCATCACAAAGTGCGGGGTGATCTTCAGACTCTAAAAGCATTTCATAATCAGTATTGGTTGTTGACCCGGACAACTTGGTGGAAGAGTCCGTATGTGTATGATATATGGTTGGGTCAAACAATAACATATGAAAAAAGTCAAGATCAGTATCATGAGGATCATCGAATTCGCTGCTGTCAACATCCATTAAGTCGACAGAACAGACCTGAGCAGTAGGTTTGGAGGGTACACTTCCCAACTTGTAAATGTTTAGTTCTATTGACCTATTCCCGAAGGATAGGGTCATAGAACCGTTACGACAGTTGATGATAGCATTGGAAGTGGCCAAAAAGGGGCGACCTAAAATCACCGGAATTTGATTCCGGGGGTTCGCTACAGGCTGTGTATCAAGTACAATAAAATCCACAGGGAACACAAATTCCCCGATTTTTATTAACACATCCTCCAGTTCACCCCTAGGTTTGGTGATTGATCGGTCAGCCATCTGAAGAGTTATGTTCGAAGGCTTTAACACTCCGATACCTAGTTGCTCGTAAACCGAGTAAGGAAGCAAGTTAACACTAGCGCCAAGGTCAAGTAAAGCACGGTTGATGTGTTTCTCCCCAATAGAAATGAAAATAGTAGGACAGCCAGGGTCCTTACGTTTCCGTGGTAATTGTTGGGGAAAAGCCGTGTCTACAGTATTCGACATGAAGATTTTTTTAGGCACTTGAGTCTTCCTCTTCCTAGTGCACAAGTTCTTAAGAATTTTTGCATAGGATGGAACTTGTTGAATAGTATCTAGGAGAGGGATGTTGATGTTAACTTCCTTAAACATGTCCACAATCTTCTCCATTTGGGCATCAGGTTTCTTGGGCCTCAACCTATTTGGAAATGGAGCTCTATCAATAAGTGTTGGGTCCAACATTTATGGAGAAGTTTGTGGGGGTGGAAAAGATGAGGTGGGTGGAGGGTTCGTGCCTTTGGGAAAACGGAGAATAGGCTCAGAAGAAGAAGGTACATTAAACGAAATGGGGTAAGAAGTAGAAGTGTGAGAGGAAGTGGAAGTGGAAGCCGGGGTGTTAATGATCAATTCATCATTATCAATTTGTTCACCCGAATGATTGTCTAGCACTCTTCCAGATCTCAACGTTGTAAAAGCATCCACATTAGTGCAATGTGAAGGTCCAGGATCAGGTAAGGGAAGATTCCCTTCTTCTCTAGCACTTATTTCGACTGTTATTCATTCAATTTGTGCTTCCATTGATTTGATATTCTCAATTTGAGTGAGAATGATCTTTATCATATTATCGATGGAAGATTGAAAACTTGCCGACTCTTGGATGGATTGTTTCATGAAAGTAACCAAGGTTTGCACTAGTGCAGAGGTATTATCAGTACCGGCCAATTGCAAAGAGTTTTCATGTGGTGCAAAAGTGTTGGCAGGATTTTGAAAATTTTGCGGTTGGAAGGGGTGCTGACTCAATTGAAGTGGTTGCTGTTGTGGTGGAGGGACCCTTTGGAAATTGTTTTGGGTTGGAACCGTGTTTTGAGATTTTGATTGGTTCCAAGCAAAGTTCGGGTGATTCCTCCAATCTTGATTATATGAAGAAGAAGAGAGATAGTTTCCAGGTCTTTGCTGAAGTGCAGCATTAGTGTGACCTTGAAACGGTACATTCAAGGGACATTCCTCCGTCAAATGTGAAGGGTTTGAACAGCAGCCACACACGGTTTTGGGAAGTGTGGATTGGTTTAGGGAGGCTGAAGAGATTTTGTTTTCTATAACGTTGAGTTTCCTTTGTATTGCGGCCATTTCGGCTTTCATTGTGACGGAAACATCGAGCTGATTGACATCTTCCCTAGACGGTGGTGGTCTAACACTTTCCTATTGTGATGTGTTTTGAGCTAAATCTTCTAGGTATTTCCAAGCTTCACCATCATCTTTAGATAGGAATTGGCAATGACACATGGTTTCAAGCATCTGTCTAGTAATGAGATCAATACCTTCATAGATAATTCGACACAAATCCCATCTGGAGATTCCGTGATGAGGGCATTGGATAAGAAGATCCTTGAACCGTTCAAAGAATTTCCAAAATGGTTCATTGGGAAGTTGGGTAAATTTCAAGATTTCGCTCCGAACACGGGCGGTCTTGTGATTGGGATAAAATTTCTTAAAGAATGCTGCAACGAATTCGTCCCATGTTGAAATAGAATGTGCGGGTGTGATGTAAAGCCACTTCTCGGCTAAGTCGCACAAAGTGAATGGGATAAGACGTAAACGCAGAGCATCCAAAGACAGTTGTGAATTTCCCATCAAAGCACATACGTTTTCGAATTTGGAAATAAACATGTATGCATTTTTAGAATCAAGACCGTGAAATTTGGGTAACAGTTTGATGAATTGGGGGTTGATTTCAAAATTTTCCCCGTTGGCAGGTGGTATAGAAAGACAGGTGGGAAGGGAAACACGTGGAGGATAGCATCTTTCTTGGAGAGAAATGCATGGAGGATTCTGCGCACCTGCGGGCGGTGGCAGAGTGGTGTTTAAGTTTGATGGATTTAGGTCCATCGCGGTCGTGGTGGGTGGTGGGGGAGAAGACGGAGAATTACCGACTCTGGGGTCGATAAAAGAAACGCGGACAAGACGGGAAATGGAATCCCGTGTCCAGCCTAACATTGTGCTAAATGGTTGTAGCACAAGTGGCAGCTTGGTATAATTAGAGGAAATGAAGTATTGGTGTTTGTTTTGAAAAATGATACGGATTTTTGAAAAAAAAATGATGCGATCACAACAAATGCAACAAGCAAAACCCTAATTCTAGTGGTCACCTAGGTCAAAGCTCTAGACCGCTCCTAACTACCAAAAGACAAGTCGCGGGATCAATCTTCCACTGCCTCTTTGTCTCTCCTGTGGCCAGGTAAGTGGGAGGTTCTCCACTACGTAAGTAGTGGGCCTAATTAAGTAACCACTAGCCTTCGACACACTTGCCTTAGACACCACAAAAAAAACACGGATAAGCAATGAATTACCCACGGCCGTCTTCTGTCCTCAGTGGGCGCGACGGTCCTTAGAGTCATCTCTAGATATTTTTTTAGTTAATGAGGGTAATGCGGATGCAAGTTTGTGATTTTTGGGGCTTAGGAAGGGTAATGAACTCCCCACCTAATCTTGATTTGGTCGTGCCCCTTAATTTCCGTATTATTATGCAAACAACCAAAAATCAAAACACGCACAATTTATTTTGCTTTTTGCGGCGCTGCGATTTATTTGTAAAGAAACCTGCAGCAAATTGTTAATTGGAGAAGATTTTGGAGGAGCTAAGAAAGTCAAGGGGTTACCTAGAAATTTTGGTGCAGGGATGACGTCATACCGCGGCGGTTCCGCCGCAATAGCTCCCTTATGCCGCGGAATCCCGGCTCCTTGAACAGTTCACTGCACGAAAATTCAACAGAGAGCTTCTGTTGATCCCCTGAGTCCTTTGGAATACTCAAAAAAAAATTCCAATTGCGCAGTAGATTCCAGATTTCCTCGCAACAAATCACAACGAATCGGTTAGTGTTTTGCGTGAATTTTGATCTAAAAATATAGATGGAATAAACTTTTCAACTCAAATTTTAAAATACGAACAATTAGCGCACCATCCCCGGCAATGGCGCCATTTGAATGATACGATTTTCGATTGTGTATGTATAGAAAATTGTATAGAAATCACAACCAAAAATATTTTGACCGCAATCAATAACGGTGTCGAATGTAGCGCGTTAGTAAGTGCGGATCGTCCACAGGGAAAGTGTAATCATTCGTGTTTCGAATTAGATGAGTCGAAAATTTAAAGAAAAGAGAAAGAACAAACAATTCATGATTTGTAAATTGAAGTTCAAGAATTAGAAAATCTAGATCTAATAACAAGAAAATGATAAAATCAAGAATTGAAAGTTTGATGATTTTTCCAACCAAATATCAAGAATTGAAATGAGGCTCGTAGGAATCGATCGGATCTGTAGATGTGATGAAATCTAGCTATTACGTATTCTTATCCATCGATGAATTGATACTAGATCGATGATGATCGACGAGAATTAGGAATTTCTAGTGAAACTAGGGTTTCAACATTTATCCCTTGTTCCTTCGTCGATATCATTCACATTCTAGCCTCTACCAAATTCAAGAATCGATCGTGGATCCCTAATTTCGAGCGATCACAATCAAGAAAGCATCGCAACGAAACTAGGTCGTCAATTCTTCAATTTGCTAGGGTTTACAAAACTCGTAGGACTTAAGAATCGTATTAAGATTTGTTACATCATCATTCTATTGATCGTCTAGACTCCTTTACGAGCGGAGTTTTACTCAAACATCACAACAAGAATCGCAATCACAAATTGAGATCGAATCATGATGCAAGAATTTAAAGAAAGCAAGATTAAAGAATTTCACCTTTTATTTATATCAACAATTCCGTTTACAATTCGCTCAAGAACTACAAGAGGAAGAACTCGATCCTCGATTTGGCTTCGCTCGTCTCCTTGAGTCGCGGATCGGCTTGGATCACTTGCTCGGTTGAAGATCGGCTCTGCTCCTAAAAGGTTGAAGGCTTCTTGCTTGATTTGGTACTCGGGATCTTGAATTTGGATTGGAATTAGGGTTAGGGTTTCGCATAAGTCGTGTCACTAAACTTGTGGATGGAAGATGAAAAGAGAATGATGAGAAATTGAACAACCTCAACCCTAGATCTAGGCTCCTTTTTATAGACCTAAAAACCCTAGATCTAAGATTTCAAATTTGAATTTTCCCTCCAAAAGTTTGTTAAGAGAGCCTTCTAGAAATAGTTTGTTAAGCTGAGCCTTCTACATGCGCCACGTGGAGTTTCTGGGGTCTTCTGGAAGCTTGGGCTGTTAGAGGAAATACGTAGAGCAAATCGGGAGGGTTGACGCCATCAAGCCGCCGCGGATCCGCGGCACAAGCCGGCTCCTGCCGCGGATCCGCGGCTCTGTTGAAGCTTCAGGACTTGGGCTCTTCTGGTGGTTCTTGGGCTGATATTTGGGCCATTTTATGATATGTTGAATCTTGTAATTAGCCTTTAATCACTTCCAGATCTTTAGCCTTTGAGTTGGTGTATTTTTGGGCTTTGCTTCTGGAATTTCCTGCATAGACTCCAAGACAAGAGTTGCACTATACAAGAATGATGCGATACCATGATAAACACACAATTTCCCTAAAAGTGTCGGTTTTAAAGTCTAACACATGCAATCTGGTATTTCAGAGATGTTTTGCTAATATGTGCAATATGAATACCGAACACCTCTAGATGAATGCAAATGATAGAGAAATTGCCGTGTTAAAAATACAGTATTTTGGACTGATCAGTTGTCTCCTGAGGGTTTTCAGCTGATACTACCCACAAAATCCGATCAATTTGGCCTATTGACTTTTATTCTTCAATTCGATGTTCTAGCAAGAAATTCTATTATCTTCAACTTAGAAATCATCAACCCGTATTTTGCACACCCACTTATCATTTAACTTAAGATTGTATACGTTCTGTAAATTTATTTAGCTTTTAGTATCTTTTGAATTTTCCTTCTAAGGTTCCATCTCAACTTAGGAATTTTTATCATCTCTACTGAAGATATAAGTCTTATTTCTCATTCCTATCTCTTATCCAAACCCTAATCATATACCCCTACGTGTGTGTATGTATTACCCCTACACTTGGAAATTCAATTCAAGCTATCATACTCTTGTTCATCGTCCAAAGTACTTTTAGTTGGTGAATTTTAGATGAAATTGCTCACACATCCTTCATGCGACCGTTAATACTTCTTGAGGTACTAACGACCGATTACAAAATATGTTTGCGCATTATGGCGTAATTCCTCGTCTTGTAATACCTAAGGCTTTAGCAGTGACTCCCAAACCTGTTGGTCTAAGGCACTAGGTGATAAAGCACCCTCGCTGTATATTTTTTTATTTTACGCAGCCTTAATTGATTACAAAACCAGTGTTCATTTTTTTTATATCCCATTATTCACACTTATAAATAAAATTTCTCATACTAAGGATTTTAGACAAGAGCAATTCAAGGTATCCTCTACTATCCCAAGTTTCAAGGTGCGTGTATGTGTGAGTTGTAGGGTATATATTTTCAGAATTTAGACTAAAGGTTCGGAATTATTTTTCAGACTTACACTTCAATAAAAATTTCAATACTCTTCCTTTATTTTGACTTAGCCCAAGAACTGAACTCAAAATTTGCCTATTTCTAAGTAAACTACAAGGACATATATTTTCTACCGTTAAATTTTAAGAAAGGTTATTTTTTAGGGTTTTTAATTTACTAAGTTTTGGGATCTAGTTTTTCCTAACTAGTTAGCCGTTTTGTCAAACTTAAGTCAAATATGACCAAAATTGAATTTTTGGATTTTAATAATTTTTAATATTTTTATTTGATTTTATTTTTTTTAAATTTTTAATTTTTTTAATCTTTTTGATAAAGATGCAATGCAGAATTAAATATGCAAAGAAAGAAAAGAAAAAATATGTACAAAAATTAAAATATGCAATGCAATGATAACTATTTACAAACCACCTCCTCCCCCAAACTTACCAAAAGCAGTTCCCTCACTGCTCAGGCCCTTGCCGTCCCCTTGAACGTGAGCGGGAACGCTCCTCTCTAGCTAGCAGGGTTCTGATCCCCTGCTCTACTTGTGTTAGACGCTGATCATGCTGCGTCATCATTCCAAGCAATCTTTCTATCCCCCTATTGTTTCTTCGAAGTAAGCGCGCTTGCGCAGCAGGGGTTAGCTCTTCATCGCTCGCGGTCGAGCTGGAGCTGGATGTCCTGGCGGGTACATGTTTAGCCGGTTCTGTTTGTGACCATACATCAGTCAAGCTGGTATAGGACGTGGATACGCCCTCAATGAGAGGCCTAATGGGTATACCTCCATGCATGTAGAATTCAAATTCCTCCACAGGAAGGAAATAGAGACACGGTTGTGTTACTAACATAAGGCATGGGTAATTTGCGGCCCTTTTGCCAGCACCAATTGAATAAAGCAAAACCGTGCACATGTCAAATCTAGGGTTCCTAGTCATTAAGGTGTGCACGATATGAAGAGACGGGGTGAAAAATGTGGTATTATGTAAACTGCCAAAAATATTATTTTGTGCCCACCGGCACACGGTTAAAACATTGGCGAAGAGGCTTCTAGCATGTATTCCCTTCCTAGTTTCTCTCGAACAATCATTACCCATTAAGGGCATGTAGTCTTCAAATTAAAGGGGTTGGTCGTGAACAGGTAATCTAGGAATTAAAGTGACTTCATGGAAGAAGTCCCTGTCAATGATTATTTCCCTATCGCCCCAAAGTAATTTAATAAAACCGTATTGTGCTAGGCAACCTTCCTCCATGCACTCGTATAAACGAGTGACTAAATCTGGAAGGGCGTAGGCATTGGGATGATTGTAAATTAAAAAGTTCCACCCTCGCCGTGTGATCTCCTCACCAAAATAACTTTCGTAAATTGTGTATGAAAAGATTTGTGAAAAATCTCGTTCTAATTGTATTGTTGGTGCCATTCAGAATGTTCAGAGATTTATAAAAAAATTTAACAGAGAGGGAGAGATGATGCAAACCTCCTCTGAAAAAATTCAGAGGGAGAAGAGACCAAGGTGCGGCCGTTGCGCGGTCAAACGTGTGCTACAGCGGCGAAAACGCGGCGGCTCAGGTGGATCGTACTGCAGAAACTTGAGCAGCGGCTAGGGTTTTTAGAGAGGTGAAAAATTAGGGTTATGAAAACAAAGAGGGGTTGGTTTTTATTTATAGGGGGAATGTGTTGGTTAGTTGCAAAAAAAACTCCTCCTGAAAAGAGGAAATTATTTGTAAATAAAATTTTTATTTTTTTATTAAAACTGGAAATTTACAAAAATACCCCAAAAACATTTTATTTTCAAATTTTCATTTTGTTTTTACAAATGATACATACCCCCAAACTTGTTTGAAACAGTGTTTTGGTTAGCTAATCGAAATTTAGGGGTAAATGGAGGAAGATCAGTCGATGGAGATCGGCTCCTGTAAAAACAGGAGCTCCTCTGAAGAGTCTGCAATGAGGAACGGTTTAAGTCTATGTTCGTTCACCTTAAATAGTGAACCGTCCTCCGGGTTTTCTAGATCGATCGCACCGTGCAGATATACGGTGTGTATCAAAAATGGCCATTTCCATCGAGATCTGAGCTTACCGGGATGGAAATGTAACCGAGTGTCGTAAAGTAAAACCTATTGACCAGGTTTGAAAGTCTTGCGCATAAGGTGTTTATCGTGGAACACCTTCGTTCGGTTTTTAACAACTACTGTATTCTCGTAGGCTTCATCCCGAAGCTCGTTCAATTCGTTCAACTGCAGCTTTCTATTGCTGCCCGCATCTCCCAAAGATAGATTCAACTCCTTTATTGTCCAAAATGCCTTATGCTCTATTTCAACTGGAAGGTGGCAAGCCTTTCCATAAACAAGCCTATATGAAGACATGCCAAGATCGGTCTTATAGGCAGTTCGGAATGCCCAAAGGGCATCAATATGTTTTGACGACCAATCTTTACGGTTTTTGGAAACCGTTTTCTCCAATATCTGTTTAATCTGCCGATTCGAAATATCGGCTTGCCCACAAGTTTGGGGATGATAGGGCGTTGACAGCTTGTGAGTAATGGAGTATTTCCGCATTAAGGACTCGAAAGTCCTATTACAAAAGTGAGATCCATTATCACTGATAATCGCGCGAGGATGCCCAAACCGAGAAAAAATATTTTCTTTGAGAAATCTAACGACAACCTTGTTGTCATTAGTTCGGCTGGGCACAGCCTCGACCCATTTTGAAATATAGTCAACAGCGAGTAGAATATATATGTTCCCAAAAGAGTTGGGAAATGGTCCCATAAAGTCTATCCCCCAAGCATCAAAAATTTCAGCAACCAAAATTGGTTGGAGCGGCATTTCATTTCTCCGAGATATCCGGCCCAAGTGTTGGCACTGGGAGCATGTCTTGTTGTACTCATATGCGTCTTTAAAAAGTTATGGCCAGTAGAAGTCACACTGCAAGATCTTTTTTACTGTCTTTTTAGGGCCAAAATGCCCGTCACACGCTTGATCGTGGCAGAATGACAGCACGCTCTTAAACTCATTGTCGGGGACACACCGACGAATAATTTGGTCGGGACAGTATTTGAATAGATACGGTTCATCCTAGTAAAAATGTTTTACCTGAGATAGAAATCTGAGTCTGTCCTGATTTGACCATTCGTTTGGTATCAGTCCGGTGGCCAAATAATTTACGATATCAGCGAACCAAGGTTCGCATGACACAGTTAAGAGCTGCTCATCTGGAAAAACGTCTTTTATAGGAATTTGAAGTGTAGGCGAAGTAGGGAGGCGTGAAAGGTGGTCGGCGACTATGTTTTCGCATCCTCTCTTGTCTCTTATGACAAGGTCAAACTCTTGTAGTAAGATGATCCAACGTATCGGCCGAGATTTAGCATCCTTCTTCGTAAAAAGGTGGCGAAGAGCTGAGTGATCAGTGTAAACGATGACTGGAGAGCCGATTAAATAGGGCCTGAACTTTTCTAGTGCAAACACAACAGCTAAGAATTCTTTTTCAGTTGTTGTGTAATTTAATTGGGCCTCGTTTAAGGTTCGGCTAGCGTAATAAATTACATGCGACATCTTATTTATGTGTTGTCTAAGGACAGGACCAATGGCGAAATCAGATGCATCGTACATAATTTCAAATAGATACGTCCAGTCGGGAGATGAAAGAATGGGAGCATAAATAAGTGAGTTTTTCAACGACTCGAACGCCTTCATACAGCTTGAGTCGAAATCAAAAGTGGTGTCCTTGGCCAACAAAAAAGTCAAGGGTCTAGCTATCTTGCTAAAATCCTTGATGAACCGTCTATAGAAACCGGCATGGCCAAGGAAGGCTCGGATGTCTTTGACGCACTTGGGAGGAGGAAGATTGGAAATGACTTCAATTTTAGCTTTATCTACCTCAATGCCATTTTGCGAGATGATATATCCTAAGACAATACCTTCTCGTACCATAAAGTGGCATTTCTCCCAATTTAAAGTGAGGTTCTTATCCCTACACCGGGTAAGAACTGCGTCTAAATGTAGCAAACACTCATCAAAGGAGTCGCCGAAAATGGAGAAGTCATCCATAAAAATCTTCAAGAATTTTTCCACCATGTCGGAAAAAATGCCCATCATACACCGCTGGAAAGTAGCGGGTGCATTGCATAACCCAAAGGGCATGCGACGATAAGAAAACGTACCGAAAGGACATGTAAATGTGGTCTTGTCTTGGTCCTTTTCGGTGATGGGAACTTGATTATAGCCGGAGTAGCCATCCAAAAAGCAGTAAAATTCATGCCCAGCCAATCGTTCTAGCATTTGGTCAATAAAAGGTAATGGAAAGTGGTCTTTCCGTGTCACGGCGTTGAGTTTTCTATAATCGATGCATACTCGCCACTCAGTTTGGATGCGAGTAGGTATTAACTCATTCGCCTCATTAGTTATGACCGTTATGCCCGATTTCTTTGGAACAACGTGAATGGGGCTAACCCACTGGCTATCAGAGATAGAGTAAATGATACCACTATCAAGACATTTTACAATCTCCTTTTTAACAGCCTCCTTCATTACAGGGTTGAGGCGTCTTTGTGGATCCCTTGCTGGCTTGGCATCATCCATCATATGAATATGATGTTCAACTATGAGGGGACTAATCCCCTTGATATCCGCCATAGTCCAGCCAAAAGCTTGCCGATTGTTTTGTAAGACCGTTAAAAGGGCTTTCTTATGCTCGGGGGCTAGTGATGCCTATATGATAACAGGAAGGGTCTCATTCTCACCTAAGTGAGCATATTTAAGGTGAGACGGCAATAGCTTTAGTTCGAGCTTTGGAGGCGAAACAATTGAAGGTAAAATTGGTGAAACTGTCTCAAACTCGAAGGATTCCAATAGAGGTTCATAGTGAGTGTAAGCAACAGAGTCTGATGGTTCAGCTAACTCATCCAAAAATTCAAAGGACTCAAACTCGGGTGGTGATTCTTCAAAATCGTTCGAAAAGGTGAAACACTCGTAATCGTTATCGGGTGTGAAAACTGTGTCAGATTCAAGGAAGAACGCACTAGTGGCGTCAAAACTGCTGTGATCGAACAGAAATTTTTCGAGCTCACAGTCCTCTTGAGTGATCTCTTGGATCGAGCAAATATCAAGTATATTAGCATTAGGCTCGGAGGGCTGATTCCCTAACTTAAAAATGTTGAGTTCAATTGTCATGTTTCCAAAAGATAGGTTCATCGAACCATTTCGACAATTGATCACCGCATTAGAAGTTGCAAGGAATGGTCGACCGAGTATCACCGGAATTTGACTCCGGGGGTTAGCTACAGGCTGTGTGTCCATAACAATGAAATCAACGGGGAAAATGAAGTCCCCTACTTTAATTAACACATCCTCTATCTCACCCCTAGGATGGGTGATGGATCGGTCGGCCATTTGGAGAGTACAATGTGTGGGTTTCAGCTCTCCAATGCCTAATTGTTCATATACTGAATAGGGAAGCAAATTAACACTGGCACCAAGATCTAAAAGTGTGCGATTGATGTTCTTATCCCTAATAGTTATTGAAATTGTAGGACAGACATGGTCCTTGCGTTTTTGGGGTAAAGGTTGGGTAAGAGCACCACTTACTGCACTAGCCAAGAAAACTTTCTTAGGTACCTGCGACTTCCTCTTTTTGGTGCATAAGTCCTTCAAGATTTTAGCGTAAGAAGGGACTTGTTGGATTGCATCCAAGAGAGGTATATTAATGCTAACCTGTTTGAATAACTCCACAATCTTCTCCATTTGTGGAGTAGGTTTATTGGATCTCAACCTATTTAGAAATGGAATATTTTGAAAATTTGTTGTGTCCAATATTTGTAGAGTAGATTGCGGAGTTGGAACAGATCCCAGTGTTGGTTTTTTCGTGGAGTGAGATATGGGTCCGTTCGAATTAGAAGAAGTAGAGTCTTGTGAAGAATGAAGAACAGGCTCTGAAGAAGATGAAGAAGAAGCGGCGGCCGGGGTGTCATTATTGCCAACTTTGTTGTGCAATACCTTTCCAGATCTCAATGTGGTCACGGCATTCACGTTATGATTTTGTTGTTCATGAGAAATATGTGCATTTTGTGTGTGACCGGGATTTGGCAATGGTTGAGATGGAAGCTTTCCCTTTTCTCGCTCGCTTAACGCAGCATTCAGTTGTGCAATTTGAGCTTCAATGGTTTTGATGCTTTGCTCATGTGATGCAGTGTGTTGCACAAAAGACTGAATGGAAGATTGGATGCTGGCTGAGGATTGCGTAGATTGTTTTAAAAACGCATCCAGACTTCGTTCTAGCGAGGAAATCTTATCGTTATTTGGTTGAACAAAATTATTCTGAGGAAAAGAGTTGTTTGGTGCAAAATTGTTCATTTGATTTTGGTAAGGTTGGGGTTGGAAAGGTTGTTGATATTGAGTTTGTTGAGGGGCTTGTTGTTGTGGAGAAGGCCTCTGGAAATTGTTATTACCTTGGAATTGTTGTTGATTTTGATTCCAGGCGAAATTTGGGTGGCTCCTCCGACAAGGATTATAAGTTGAAGAGTATGGATCATTTCTTTGTCTTTGCTGAAAGGCATCATTGACTTGATCTTGTCCTTGAACAGGCGGGTTGTAATCCGAACAACAAGTGCAAATAGTGCGTGGGGGTAAAGCTGGGGCAGGAGAAGGCGATGAGAATTTGCTCTCAATTGCTTCTAGTTTTTTCATGAGTGCAGCCATTTCGGCCTTCATTGCAATCGACATATCAAGTTGATGTATGCCTGCCCTAGACTGACCTGATGAAGTGGTCTGTCTAGTGCTTTCCCACTGAAGTGTTTGTTCAGCAAGATCGTCGAGAAATTGCCAAGCTTCCTCGCTCGATTTTGTAAGAAAGTGACCTTGACAAATGGTTTCCAACAACTGCTTAGTTGCTGGGTTCAGTCCTTCATATAAAGTTTGGCAAAGTTGCCATCTCTCGATACCGTGGTGAGGGCACTGAACAAGAAGGTCCTTAAATCTTTCGAAACACTTCCAAAAAGGTTCGGAAGGAAGCTGGGAAAATTGATTAATTTCATTTCTGATTCTCGCGGTCTTGTGGTGTGGGTAAAACTTTTTAAGAAAAGCCTTAACAAACTCTTCCCAACTTTTTATGGAGTGCGATGTTGTACTATATAGCCACTTTTCATGTAGGTCACATAAAGTGAATGGAATGACACGTAGCCTTATAGCATCATCGGAAAGTTGGGTGGTCTTCATTATTGCGCAAACATTCTGGAATTTGTTAATGAAGATGTAGGCATCTTCGGATTCCAGCCCGTGAAATTTGGGCAACATATTGATGAAGTGGGGTTTAATTTCGAAGTTATCCCCATTAGCCGGTGGAAGTGAAAGACAAGTAGGAAGTGCGGTGCGGGTTGGATAGAAAAGATCCTGGAGCACGATTCGTTGGGGCGCTTCAACAGGAGGGTGTTGTGGGTTATTCTCACCCAGTTGAGGTGGAATCAGTCCCGTAGTAGGTAAGGGGTTGTTAGGATTGAATCCCGACATCTCCTTAGAAGATGATGAATTTGAAGATGAAGGTAAAGAAGTGGAGGGAGTTTCGACTTCGGAGTCGAACGCGTTGTCAGTAGGCACTAACGAGACACGGACTAAATGGGCGCTAGTGTCCCTAGTCTAACCGGACATACACTACGAGGTGTAGTGTAGTCAAAAAGTAGAAGGTGGGGGTAAGAAAACGTCAATAAGAGAATGTGGGTGCAAGTTGGGTGCAATGGATTTCTAGCGAGAAAATGGCAAGTTTTTGTAAAAATTTTGTTTTGTGGTTTTTTTTTTATAAGGAGTTTTGCAAAAGATTTTTTATAAGGAACTACGACACACTTTCAAGAAATCACAATATGTACAATCAAGCCTAGAGCTAGGGTCTCCTAAGTCAACTAGACTGCTCCTAACTGGTCCAAAGAGCAAGTTGTGAGATATCCCTCGAATCGTCTCTTCACCGCCAATTGTGGCCAAGTAAGCACAAGTAAAGAAAGGAGGGATCCGCTCACCATGAGACGGGCCTTTTAAAATTACATTTCCCACTTGTCTAGCTTAGGCACCACAAAGTCAGGTTTATATAAACGACCGATTGCCCACAACCTTCCTTTGTCCTAATGAGCACGACAGTCCTTATTGGCTGAGTCTAAATATTTTTTAATTAACTCGAGGGTTGATGCATATACTTTTTTGTGATTTTTGGGGTCCTGGGAAGGGTAATGAAATCCCCACCCAATCTGGATTGCTGTTATAACCCCTTAAAAGTCCGTTTTAAAAATGCAAAGCAGTAAACACACAAAAATCCAAAACACTTGCCAAAAAAAATTTCTTTTTATTTACGGCGTAAAGAATCCTACACAAGATTGATTTATTGGAGAGGGGGAAGAAGTTTTGCACAAAGAACCCTGCAGGAAAATTTTTCAGAGGAGCACAGGGAGTTATAGAGAAGACAAGAATACTTACAGAGAATTCTGGACTGCTGACGTCACCAATGAGCGGCGGATCCGCGGTCAAATGCAAGAAATTGCGGCGGTTCCGCGGTGATTCTGTTGGATCAGGCCATCAAACTTTTCCTATTTTCTGTTGTGGTTCTCCTCTGTCTTTTCAGATCCTCTGTTTGTTGATTTGTTCACTGGATTTTTCCAGATCTGAATCTGTCCTTCTTCCTTCCCTGCGCAATTCATACAAAACCCTTCAAAAAATAACAAGATGATATATTTTTTTAGTTTTTATATTTTTCGGTTTTTATGATTTTTTTAATTTTTAATTAACCCGAAATTACAAAAAGAAAATAACTACTGTTATCCCCGGCAACGGCGCCATTTGATTGGTATGCCGTTTTGCGTGTGGTTTAAAAATCAAAGTTAAGAATACCGCAATCAATAACGGTGTCGCTTGGTAGCTAGTCGATTAAGTATGGGTCGGTCTACAGGGAAAACGTGTTCTTTTCTAATTGTTCTAACGAGTCAATTCCTATTTTTGGTAGGTTTTGAATTTTATAACAACTAAGATTGAATTTAATTTGGATTAAAACCTTGCTAGGGTTAGGATTAGGTTAGTTTGGAAAGTTAATTCTACTCACTGCTTTCTTTGCCCTAATTAAGAATATAGGTGTTAGGGTAATAATTAATAAAGGGGATTAGCACGATTAGGAAGAAACATAGTTTCTCCCATTTGGTCCTTATCCGTCCTTTCTTAACTCTTATCCCTAAACTCTATGTAAATCGACCACTATCGGTCTAACTAGGGAATCACCGCTATCTCGTAGGATAGGGTGCCGTAGTGAGCGGTGAGTGTTTGTTTTACATAGAGTCCTAATTTATAAAGTTATGAGGGCAAGAAAGGAGTGAGAGATTTCCATCTCTCAAACCTACCCAATCCTAACCCTAACAAGTGAGGAACTACTCACTCATTACGAAAATTGCGACAAAATTCATATTTATAAATTTTCGTTTTAATTAGCTAATGAACTTGCAGATAAATAAAGACAGGTAAAAATTCCAGAGAAATAAAATTGCAGATAAGAAAAATTCAAGATAAAAAACTTACTTTTATTGACACCTCTTGACGATTACAATGGAATTGAAAGATTAATCTAGAATTAAAAAGAGACATGCCCCAAAAAGAGGCTGTAGGCTTTCCTATTTATAGATAGGAGAAACCCTAGGGTTTACATCTGATCCTCATTTAAAATTACAAGACTACCCTAAGAAAGCCGGGACAAAGCACCGACACCACCGACACTTTGCCCCGACATGTGCTCCGCACGGCCGCGGAACCGCAGCCAGAAGCCTTATTTGGCCGCGGTTCCGCGGCCATCTTGGGGGCTCTCTGTCTCATCTTTCCAGGGTTGCTTCATGTTGCCTTTTTCTCCTGTTTTCTTCATTTGGTTCTTCGGACTCTTTTCTACTTTCTTCCAGATTTCCAACAGTGCAGAATTTGTGGACTTTTGCCATTAGCTTCGCGTTGAAGTCTTGAATCTTGTGTTGCCCTCGTACTTTGTGCAATCGAACTGTTCATTGATTTTCATTCGTTCCTTAAACTGTAGGCGGCATCAAACAGATTCATCTATTTGTTGGTCGTAATCTCACATTTGTAACGTCTTTTCACCATTTTCACTGTATTGTTCTAAGAACCTGTAACCTACAACTATTTAGCAGACATGGATCAAAAACACCTATTTATTTGCAATATGATTAAGAATGGGGAATATAATATTGCAAAATTCTGATATGAACAGGTCTCCTAAAGCCTTTTTTGCTAAGTATTAATATCTCGCAATAACACATATGTATATATATCATAAACACATCATATCCTACGAAAATGCGGGGGTGCTATACGCCATCTACCCTGTTGGAGATAGTGCCCTCAGAGTCAATTATTGGATCGCAGGTACGTGATTGCAATGATTGCGGAGGATCTATACCGGTGGGACAGTCTTACTCGAGATGATAGTATGCTATCTGGTTTGCCTTTATCGGTCGTGTACATGTTCAGGTGACTGATTACATGTTACACTTTGATAGAGCCCTTAGGATCTTGCTTTACTACCAACAGTATGATGGCGATCATATACGTGAGAGTTGTGTAGTTTATATGCATATCTTTAATTTTGGTCCCTAGTCGTGGGAGTTTCGAGACAGGGCATCGATACTCCGGAGTAGACTAGTGTATACAGTCGAGACCCCGACGAGGGGCGGTGTCCGGTCTCACAAGCCACTGGTGTCAGTTGGATCACCTAAGATGTATACAGGTGCTCATTGGGTTATGAGTACACCGGACAGGACTCGCCGGGAACCTGCTAGTTGGTATTATACATATCGTCAGATAGCGGTTCCCTGGTGACATGTGTACAGGTTAGTTCATCGACCTGAGGTCGTCATTTGTCTCATGTGAGTTCCCATTGTGCTTTGATTTCTACCCTACCACGGCTCAAAGGAGTCGTGCAAACAGGTAGTTTTTGGGTACAGTCCCGAGCCACATGGAGGCACGTGAGCGGATCGGCAGGGGATTCGTCTCTCCCGGTATTGGGGGCGAGATCATGCTGTGTCTAGGAGAGCCATTACACAAAGCCCACGGCCATGGCAGGAGATTTACTGGTAGGTACTCCAGTAGTATCTCAGGGTGTTATTGGGCTACACTCCGATACAACTTATACTGCTATTGGGGGTCTGACGTTACTAGCCCCCTAGGCAGATATGCGATACTCATTGACGAACGGACCGGACTGTATATACATTGTCACTGTTAGGCTCAGTAGGTTTCCGGGTGAGTTCGCTCATCGGCCTCCCTTGAGGTCAGTCCATGGGCAGCCGTTACGCATAGCTAGTGCCGCTGACGGTTTGTGGTTAAACCCACTGCCAGGGTACTGACGAGTCATTAGAGTCCCCCACAGACAGTTTCCCAAGTTCGGGCGAAACGTTGTATAGGCCGTATGGTTTTATGGCAGGGTTCGGAAAATGCACGTGCGTTTACGCACGTGTCGGTTTTCGGACAGATGATACTGGTCGGCTTTGGTTTAAGCCGGATCCGAGTATTATATTGAGTGGATATAATATCTTTGTCTCAGTTGCATTTGTATTCGGTCGTAATACAAATACGGGTATATTTATACAGTTACGGGGTTATCCTGAAATTCGTTTCGGGATCACTTTTGGAAGTTGCCAGTTTCAAGTTTTCTATCAGCCGTCTTTTAACATTCGGTTAAAGACGGATTTATCTTTTCTTGGATGAGGGTGGGTCATGCTTCTAGAAGGTTCTAGAAATGGTGACTAGGATGATGAGGTGGCGGGTGACTCATCTTTGCATTTAATGAATTGATGACTAGGTTTAGATGTGTCATCCATTTCATTAATGCATTTTGTTCTTGCTTAGGATATTTTCCCTTGATCTTTTCTCTTATGGTTACCTCCCCCTCTCCTACACTCACCCCCCACTCCTATATAGTGGCCGGCCCGTCCCCTCTCTCTCTCACTCTCTCACTTGATGTTTCATTTGAAGAAGATGATAGTTTTCGGTGTATGGAATTTCACAGCTCATTTCATTCCATCACCCGATTCCTATGGCAACTTCATTAACCGTTCGTCCATAGCTTTGGACGGAACGGGACAAAGTCTTCTACTCATTCTCTACATCATTCTTGGTCGTCTCTTTTAGCAAACTTGACGACCGAGTTGCCTCGAGTCAGAGGCGGGAGCCCGTTTAAAGAATCGTTGACGTGGTGCTACCTGGACGAGCAGATCGGAGATCGACGAGATCGGAGCAGCCGCAACGGAGCGTGGGATGATGGTTAAAGAATGAAGGACTCGGATCGTTCGGTATAACCTTTCTACACTCTTTACAGTTTGTTAGTTTAGCAATAATGGCAGATCCGGGTTAAAGTATACGATAGCGCCAGTTAAAAAGTTTTTGTTCCGCATTTGGCGTCTGTAGACGGCCGAGACGCTACCGTAGACTTACAGTGGTATCAGAGACGCACCATTTTGCTTTACTAACTTGTGCTAACGCGTTTAAAATATCGATCGAACCGGATATCGAAAAACACAATTTTCAAGCTTCACAGTTTCTGTCGATTTTAAATGATGTCCTAAAAATTATTCTACATATCACAGAAAGTTATGCAAGGTTTTATAAGAATACTGTAAAAATTTGGGCATATGATACGACCAAACCGCCGTGGAATCGCGGTCAAACCTAGGGTTTGACCGCGCATCCGCGGCCATTTGGTGTGATCATGCCCCCAAATTTGCACAGTATATTCTTCTCTGGAAATTGGGTTGTTTGGTACATATCTTTTGGGCCCAGATTTTGTTACTGTTCACCAGTTGTTCGTGGGGCCCACTTCGTGATATTTAGTCGATCGAAATTTAAACATGTTAGATTACAGTGCTTACATTATATCTCCGACCGGAAATGTCATTTGATCGGCAAACCGCGTCTGATTGCTATAGTTCTTTTAGATGGGTTTGCGAACGTGACATTCGCGTTGATGTTCTGTGTTGTGCTGTGATGTTGCGGATTTGTCGTGGTGGATAGCGGTGTACAATGGTAGTGCAGTTTGAGTTTATTTGTACATTTGATATTGCGGGGCGAGCATCCAACTTGTAGACTGCCGTCACTGCCTGTTGTATAATATTCTTTTGGGGCACGACCAGGTTGCGGTCGATGTACCTGTTGTACTATTTTTCATTTCTGTACTGGTTTTGCCCCGCGACGGAGTGCACGGATAGCCGGGTTCTGGGGGGCAGCGGGTCCGCATCTCATGGCTTTGAGAGGCAGAGGGGCCTCACTCTAGAATTGGCAGACTATTCGCCGCACTCGTAGGGGGTACAGGTTGACCCAAAGAAGGGTGCCCAAGATTACCGGATTCCGTGAAGTGTTGGGTGGTCCATTCACTTTACTGTAGGGGGCTTCCTCGCTTCAGGTTTTGGCGGGTAACTTGCCGCACCCGTAGGGGTCTAGGTTTCATTGCACAGGCTATCCACACGACCAGGGGAACGTCGGGTTTCAGCAGCGGCTCTGTGAAACCCGGGGATCCCAGATTATCTGTATTGTTCTGTGATGCTTATTACTTTTCTGTAATGTTGCATATTATCATGCCTGGAGCGATTATTGTATATTGGTTTATATACTATTAGATGTTGTATATGTTTTACACCCGCGCTAGTCCAGTCCCCGCTCTGTCGTTAGTTAAGTAACCTAACGGGTGATGACGGGACCCAGTGACGAATGCGGATGGCATATACGTACATTTTATTTTCGTTCTTTTCTGGTGTGATTGATTGATGGGACTGCATTGATTCTGATCAATGCAAAGGAAAACAAACATGTTTGCAGTTGTTGGAACAAATTTAAAAGGTGTTATTGCAAAGACGTTTCCTTTTGTTTTGCATAGCGGTATTCAGTGGAATATCCTGCACCTCATTCAATGGGGCAAAGGCCGATATCCCTTCACCGGGACTGACCCCTTGGGCAGAAGTTTGCGTCAGGGTAATAACTTCACTATAGTCGATTACATGTTGCTTTGCATAGCGGTATTCAGTGGAATATCCTGCACCTCATTCCACGAGGAAAGAGCCGAGATCCCTTCACCGGGAGTGACCTCTTTAGCAAAAGGTTTTCGCCACTATATTTTAAAAAAAAAGCTATCAGGTTCCTTCAGCGATATCAAGTTCGTTACGTTAAAGGTTTTTCGCCAAAAAACCAGCCGTAGCCCTCCGTCATTTCTTTTGGGTATTCAGAAGTATTCAAGCTATGCATTTTAGCCAAAGTTAAGGCATAGTGTTGGTAGCTGCTGGGTATTCATTTGTTGCATAGATAGATGAGTTGGTTTGGGACAGTCGTTCTGCCATTTGGCCAAAGCCAGGGGCATGTGCGGGTGGGTTCAAATTGACAAGATAGTGACGGGTAGAACTTGGCATGTGACTTATGACATTTTGACCAAAGCCAAGGTTATAAGAGAATGGGGCAAAAATCATATCGGGAGTTTCTAAAGAAACTGAAACTTGCCAAGTATGTGCATACCTTCTGGAGTATGAGTAACGTGGATGCATTCCATCACGTTATCATGCGATGAGAGTTGGATCCCGATTCCCACTGATGAGTTGGTTTACTCTTCGGGTGATCCCGATTGATTCTTCTTTCAGGTTTGGAGGAGAATTTAACAGGACAGTGGGAGGTTTCCGGATTAGATAAAGTGATAACCATTCTGATCTAGGTTACAGTGCACGCAGAGTGTTTCTTTTCTCTCTCTCTTTGGCAGCGACCTTTGACCGACCCTAGACTATGACTCAGTGACCAAGTTGACCGAACCTTCTTAAAATACTGGCTTTTGGATTGTCTGAGTTGCATAAGTCATTGCCACTCCTTCTTTTACCCTTTGTATTTCTCAGAACACCCCGTATTACTACGGACATCCACTTCCATTGGATAGATCCATCGTACGGTTATATACGAACTCGAAGGGACTTCTTCGAGGATGGATCAAGGTTCAGGAGAAATTGAATTGGTTTATTCAGTTGTCTTTTATTATCACCTTCTCTCAGGTTGCGAGGGCTCCTTGGTTTAGGAGAGTACACCTATTACGCTTATTGGATAGTCTTATTCCAAACCATAGGCAGGTGCCGAAAGGTAGGGAATGAAGAAAACCAATTAGTCTAAGTAGGGTGTGCAGAAGGTAATATATAAAGACAAAATAAAGAGATTAGAAAGAGGGCAAAATAAATTGCGACTGTTATCATTCACGACCAAAACCGCGTACTTCATCGCCACTCCTATTTTCACCTTTAAAAGAATAAGGTATTATTCAGATGTCTTTTATCATCACCTTCTCTCAAGATGCGAGTACTCCTTGGTTTAGGAGGGTACACCTATTATGCTTACTGGATAGTCTTCTTCCAAACCATAGGCTGGTGCCGAACGGTAGGGAAGGAAGAAAACCATTTAGCCTAACGATGGTATACAGAAGGTAATGATTAAAGACAAATAAAGGGATTTGGAGAGATGGCAAAGAAATATACGGTTATAGTCATGAATTGGATTATGGAAGAGGCATTACTAGGAATACCAAGTTACCCCTACGAAACATTTTCATGTTTCAGTGCATTGTTAAAGAAAAACTGTTTTCCCGATTAAGATACTTACTCCAAGGGTATGTATTTACCAGGTTTTATTCTCATATCTGTATGGTTTTACAGATGATGAGTGGGAGTAAGTTATTGGGAATTAGGTGATTATCCTCATTATATCGGAATTCGTTGTAATTGGTGATATTTGAGGAAATCGCCAGGGTACAGTTTTCCACCTACGACGCACAGGTTTTGAGTTGTTTAAATCAGCGGACTTATACAGAGTATTGTATGTTGTCCAAGTGTCCATCAGGACAAAGGGGTAGGTCCTCGTACTATGTTCTGTTTACTTATGACTTCTCTAGTATTTAGACAAGTGTTTCGTAGAAATACAAGGTCTAAGTTTTGAGAAGTTATGGGTATAAGAATAAAGTAGAGAACCAGGTATCACAAGTATCGGGATTCTTCAAAGAGATCGAAGATGTAGATTCTTGTGATTGGTATTCAGATGATAGTAATGATTTTAAGAAACTTGTTTTTCTTTCAGGTTGCTCATAATTGGATGGATTCCTAAGCTGAGTAATGTTAATTAGCCTCTTTCCATTAAGGTGATATGCACTGGAGACAGCTGCATGATTTGAATCTGGTTCCAATTAAATAAGTGCCAAAGTTTCTATATTGGATATAGAATAGTTCGTACCTTAAAAGATGTTAAGGTACGGGGAGTTGTCCAGCTTATGTTTAAAACCAGACTCTGGATAACTCAGGGCACGTTTCTGTAATGGCTGTTTGTGGGTTGACCCTGGCTATGACGAGGGTTGATTTTCTACCATTTGGAAGATCAATAGTGATATTGTTCTTGACTCGCCACAGTTTTAGTAAAATGGATTTTTTCAGAAAACAGTAGTGGGAGTATGGTAGAACTGGAAGTGATTCCAGAACTGCGAACGATTACGGAAAATTTAATAGGACCTATATATTCAATCAGGTTTGACATTCCAATAGCCACTCCGCAGATATAGTGGGTAACCTCAGACACCCAAGAGGTACTCCGGTAGCCTCAAGGACGGTGACAGGGAGGTTCTGATCTACCCAGACTTGACACTACTGATGTTCCAGGCTATGAGACCCGGTAGGAGGGTTGTCATAGTCAGTGGGAGCGGCGGAAGTTTAGTGGGCAAGTAGCTTATGTCTATTTATAGACTTGAGCAATTATAGCGGAGATAGATCATCTAATTTTGATGTGACAGTCATGAGTTTGACTTCAATCAGGATAGGGGATGGATCTGTTAAGAAGGTAGTAGGGTGTGATGTCATGGTATTTGGATGACATACACAGAGTAGGAAGTAAAATTCCTATACTACGATCGGTTGTACTGTGGTCGTCACACAGTTGTTTCTCCAGACAGGATATGGATATGATATTTGACATTCTGGTTTCTGGATCTATGGTTTTAGATCTAGATTTGGGTAGTTTCCCAATGTGGGTACTTTGACAGTATTCTAATGGTTTTTAGAATAGATGACTCCTGGCATGGTGGTGTACCTGCAGATGATGGAGTCACCCTCTCTAAAGGTGCCTTACAGACTAAAGGGGAGAGGGATGGACATGATTGGCAGATCACTTGCTTAGGCAATTGAGTCAATCATTAGATGTCAAGTACCACACCAGATGTTGTTTTTGCACTAGATGCAATAAGTTTGTATCAATCCAATCCTGGAAAAACATAAGGAAGCAGTTTTAGAACATGAGTGCATGTTCTACGGATTTGATAAACGGTAGCCTCCTTCGGGAGACGGTTATCATTCCAGGCTTCGAAGGTGACATGGATGACAGAGTGATTGTCAGAGTTATAGTTTTCCCTCTTATGAGGGACGGTATTATGGACAGGTGGTCCAAGAGGATACTGTGGGAGGCTTGATGCAGGATACTGATTAGGTTCAGTGATCGATACAGTCTAAGAAGTTTGGATTTAGAGTTCATTTATGAACTAGGTCCCATCAGATATCCATACATATTCTAAGACAGGTATTACTCAATTCGGGAGATGGCTTTCTCCGCGAATTTGAGATTAAGAGAGATATAGAAAGAAACTTCTAGGCGGATCCACTCACTGATGCTATTTCTCGAACACAATAGTTTTACAAACGGGCTTTGTGAAACTGATTAGTAGAGGAGTTGGATGTTCGGTTTCACACGGGCTGTGAGTAGTCGACATCGCAATAATTAGCCTTAAGTGCAAGTGGGAGATTGTTGGAGATAGTGCCCTCAGAGTCAATTATTGGATCGCAGGTACGTGATTGCAATGATTGCGGAGGATCTATACCGGTAGGACAGTCTTACTCGAGATGATAGTATGCTATCGGGTTTGCCTTTATCAGTCGTGTACATGTTCAGGTGACTGATTACATGTTACACTTTGATAGAGCCCTTAGGATCTTGCTTTACTACCAACAGTATGATGGCGATCATATACGTGAGAGTTGGGTAGTTTATATGCATATCCTTAATTTTGGTCCCTAGTCGTGGGAGTTTCGAGACAGGGTATCGATACTCCGGAGTAGACTAGTGTATACAGTCGAGACCCCGACAAGGGGCGGTGGCCGGTCTCACAAGCCACTGGTGTCAGTTGGATCACCTAAGATGTATACAGGTGCTCATTGGGTTATGAGTACACCGGACAGGACTCGCCGGGAACCTGCTAGTTGGTATTATACATATCGTCAGATAGCAGTTCCCTGGTGACATGTGTACAGGTTAGTTCATCGACCTGAGGTCGTCATTTGTCTCGTGTGAGTTCCCACTGTGCTTTGATTTCTACCCTACCACGGCTCAAAGGAGTCATGCAAACAGGTAGTTTTTGGGTACAGTCCCGAGCCACATGGAGGCACGTGAGCGAATCGGCAGGGGATTCGTCTCTCCCGGTATTAGGGGAGAGATCGTGCTGTGTCTAGGAGAGCCATTACACAAAGCCCACGGCCGTGGCAGGAGATTTACTGGTAGGTACTCCAGTAGTATCTCAGGGTGTTATTGGGCTACACTCCGACACGACTTATACTGCTATTGGGGGTCTGACGTTACTAGCCCCCTAGGCAGATATACGATACTCATTGACGAACGGACCTGACTGTATATACATTGTCACTGTTAGGCTCAGTAGGGTTTCCGGGTGAGTTCGCTCATCGGCCTTCCTTGAGGTCAGTCCATGGGCAGCCGTTACGCATAGCTAGTGCCGCTGACGGTTTGTGGTTAAACCCACTGCCAGGGTACTGACGAGTCATTAGAGTCCCCCACAGACAGTTTCCCAAGTTCGGGCGAAACGTTGTAGAGGCCGTATGGTTTTATGGCAGGGTTCGGAAAATGCACGTGCGTTTACGCACGTGTCGGTTTTCGGACAGATGATACTGGTCGGCTTTGGTTTAAGCCGGATCCGAGTATTATATTGAGTGGATATAATATCTTTGTCTCAGTTGCATTTGTATTCGATCGTAATACAAATACGGGTATATTTATACAGTTACGGGGTTATCCTGAAATTCGTTTCGGGGTCACTTTTGGAAGTTGCCAGTTTCAAGTTTTCTATCAGCCGTCTTTTAACATTCGGTTAAAGACGGATTTATCTTTTCTTGGATGAGGGTGGGTCATACTTCTAGAAGGTTCTAGAAATGGTGACTAGGGTGATGAGGTGGCGGGTGACTCATCTTTGCATTTAATGAATTGATGACTAGGTTTAGATGTGTCATCCATTTCATTAATGCATTTTGTTCTTGCTTATGATATTTTCCCTTGATCTTTTCTCTTGTGGTTACCTCCCCCTCTCCTACACTCACCCCCCACTCCTATATAGTGGTCGGCCCCTCCCCTCTCTCTCTCACTCTCTCACTTGATGTTTCATTTGAAAAAGATGATAGTAATGATTTTGAGAAACTTGTTTTTCTTTCAGGTTGCTCATAATTGGATGGATTCCTAAGCTGAGTAATGTTAATTAGCCTCTTTCCATTAAGGTGATATGCACTGGAGACAGCTGCATGATTTGAATCTGGTTCCAATTAAATAAGTGCCAAAGTTTCTATATTGGATATAGAATAGTTCGTACCTTAAAAGATGTTAAGGTACGGGGAGTTGTCCAGCTTATGTTTAAAACCAGACTCTGGATAACTCAGGGCACGTTTCTGTAATGGCTGTTTGTGGGTTGACCCTGGCTATGACGAGAGTTGATTTTCTACCATTTGGAAGATCAATAGTGATATTGTTCTTGACTCGCCACAGTTTTAGTAAAATGGATTTTTTCAGAAAACAGTAGTGGGAGTATGGTAGAACTGGAAGTGATTCCAGAACTGCGAACGATTACGGAAAATTTAATAGGACCTATATATTCAATCAGGTTTGACATTCCAATAGCCACTCCGCAGATATAGTGGGTAACCTCAGACACCCAAGAGGTACTCCGGTAGCCTCAAGGACGGTGACAGGGAGGTTCTGATCTACCCAGACTTGACACTACTGATGTTCCAGGCTATGAGACCCGGTAGGAGGGTTGTCATAGTCAGTGGGAGCGGCGGAAGTTTAGTGGGCAAGTAGCTTATGTCTATTTATAGACTTGAGCAATTATAGCGGAGATAGATCATCTAATTTTGATGTGACAGTCATGAGTTTGACTTCAATCAGGATAGGGGATGGATCTGTTAAGAAGGTAGTAGGGTGTGATGTCATGGTATTTGGATGACATACACAGAGTAGGAAGTAAAATTCCTATACTACGATCGGTTGTACTGTGGTCGTCACACAGTTGTTTCTCCAGACAGGATATGGATATGATATTTGACATTCTGGTTTCTGGATCTATGGTTTTAGATCTAGATTTGGGTAGTTTCCCAATGTGGGTACTTTGACAGTATTCTAATGGTTTTTAGAATAGATGACTCCTGGCATGGTGGTGTACCTGCAGATGATGGAGTCACCCTCTCTAAAGGTGCCTTACAGACTAAAGGGGAGAGGGATGGACATGATTGGCAGATCACTTGCTTAGGCAATTGAGTCAATCATTAGATGTCAAGTACCACACCAGATGTTGTTTTTGCACTAGATGCAATAAGTTTGTATCAATCCAATCCTGGAAAAACATAAGGAAGCAGTTTTAGAACATGAGTGCATGTTCTACGGATTTGATAAACGGTAGCCTCCTTCGGGAGACGGTTATCATTCCAGGCTTCGAAGGTGACATGGATGACAGAGTGATTGTCAGAGTTATAGTTTTCCCTCTTATGAGGGACGGTATTATGGACAGGTGGTCCAAGAGGATACTGTGGGAGGCTTGATGCAGGATACTGATTAGGTTCAGTGATCGATACAGTCTAAGAAGTTTGGATTTAGAGTTCATTTATGAACTAGGTCCCATCAGATATCCATACATATTCTAAGACAGGTATTACTCAATTCGGGAGATGGCTTTCTCCGCGAATTTGAGATTAAGAGAGATATAGAAAGAAACTTCTAGGCGGATCCACTCACTGATGCTATTTCTCGAACACAATAGTTTTACAAACGGGCTTTGTGAAACTGATTAGTAGAGGAGTTGGATGTTCGGTTTCACACGGGCTGTGAGTAGTCGACATCGCAATAATTAGCCTTAAGTGCAAGTGGGAGATTGTTGGAGATAGTGCCCTCAGAGTCAATTATTGGATCGCAGGTACGTGATTGCAATGATTGCGGAGGATCTATACCGGTAGGACAGTCTTACTCGAGATGATAGTATGCTATCGGGTTTGCCTTTATCAGTCGTGTACATGTTCAGGTGACTGATTACATGTTACACTTTGATAGAGCCCTTAGGATCTTGCTTTACTACCAACAGTATGATGGCGATCATATACGTGAGAGTTGGGTAGTTTATATGCATATCCTTAATTTTGGTCCCTAGTCGTGGGAGTTTCGAGACAGGGTATCGATACTCCGGAGTAGACTAGTGTATACAGTCGAGACCCCGACAAGGGGCGGTGGCCGGTCTCACAAGCCACTGGTGTCAGTTGGATCACCTAAGATGTATACAGGTGCTCATTGGGTTATGAGTACACCGGACAGGACTCGCCGGGAACCTGCTAGTTGGTATTATACATATCGTCAGATAGCAGTTCCCTGGTGACATGTGTACAGGTTAGTTCATCGACCTGAGGTCGTCATTTGTCTCGTGTGAGTTCCCACTGTGCTTTGATTTCTACCCTACCACGGCTCAAAGGAGTCATGCAAACAGGTAGTTTTTGGGTACAGTCCCGAGCCACATGGAGGCACGTGAGCGAATCGGCAGGGGATTCGTCTCTCCCGGTATTAGGGGAGAGATCGTGCTGTGTCTAGGAGAGCCATTACACAAAGCCCACGGCCGTGGCAGGAGATTTACTGGTAGGTACTCCAGTAGTATCTCAGGGTGTTATTGGGCTACACTCCGACACGACTTATACTGCTATTGGGGGTCTGACGTTACTAGCCCCCTAGGCAGATATACGATACTCATTGACGAACGGACCTGACTGTATATACATTGTCACTGTTAGGCTCAGTAGGGTTTCCGGGTGAGTTCGCTCATCGGCCTTCCTTGAGGTCAGTCCATGGGCAGCCGTTACGCATAGCTAGTGCCGCTGACGGTTTGTGGTTAAACCCACTGCCAGGGTACTGACGAGTCATTAGAGTCCCCCACAGACAGTTTCCCAAGTTCGGGCGAAACGTTGTAGAGGCCGTATGGTTTTATGGCAGGGTTCGGAAAATGCACGTGCGTTTACGCACGTGTCGGTTTTCGGACAGATGATACTGGTCGGCTTTGGTTTAAGCCGGATCCGAGTATTATATTGAGTGGATATAATATCTTTGTCTCAGTTGCATTTGTATTCGATCGTAATACAAATACGGGTATATTTATACAGTTACGGGGTTATCCTGAAATTCGTTTCGGGGTCACTTTTGGAAGTTGCCAGTTTCAAGTTTTCTATCAGCCGTCTTTTAACATTCGGTTAAAGACGGATTTATCTTTTCTTGGATGAGGGTGGGTCATACTTCTAGAAGGTTCTAGAAATGGTGACTAGGGTGATGAGGTGGCGGGTGACTCATCTTTGCATTTAATGAATTGATGACTAGGTTTAGATGTGTCATCCATTTCATTAATGCATTTTGTTCTTGCTTATGATATTTTCCCTTGATCTTTTCTCTTGTGGTTACCTCCCCCTCTCCTACACTCACCCCCCACTCCTATATAGTGGTCGGCCCCTCCCCTCTCTCTCTCACTCTCTCACTTGATGTTTCATTTGAAAAAGATGATAGTTTTCGGTATATGGAATTTCACAGCTCATTTCATTCCATCACCCGATTCCTATGGCAACTTCATTAACCGTTCGTCCATAGCTTTGGACGGAACGAGACAAAGTCTTCTACTCATTCTCTACATCATTCTTGGTCGTCTCTTTTAGCAAACTTGACCACCAAGTTGCCTCGAGTCAGAGGCGGGAGCCTGTTTAAAGAATCGTTGACGTGGTGCTACCTGGACGAGCACATCGGAGATCGACGAGATCGGAGCTGCCGCAACGGAGCGTGGGATGATGGTTAAAGAACGAAGGACTCGGATCGTTCGGTATAACCTTTCTACACTCTTTACAGTTTGTTAGTTTAGCAATAATGGCAGATCCGGATTAAAGTATACGATAGCGCCAGTTAAAAAGTTTTTGTTCCGCATTTGGCGTCTATAGACAGCCGAGGCGCTACCGTAGACTTACATACCCGACTTCCCCCGTAGATATACATCTACTCACATTGATCCTTGCTTGTCGAAGTCGATGTCGCCATGCTCCTTGTTATCCGAAATCCACATGAGGGTGCCTACATATATAAACACACAGTATCATAAACAGAATCGCGTATGAAAACCAAAACGGCACACGAATCACACATAGATTAAAACCTATGGTCTACGCATGCAAGAATAACCCAACAACTCCCGATATCGACGTACAAACGTCACAATATCCAAAGTTCAAGTCATTTAAAAGTCACAAAACAAAACAGCAACCCTAGAAAAATGGTTCCAGATTTATTCTCAGGTGAAATTAGGCTAAACAAGCAATACAGTGGGGGTAGTAAATGGAGTATTTGAGCTACAGAACCAATCCTAACACCAAATACCACAGATGACCCGGCGAGATCCCCTGAATTTCCGGCCTGGCCGGTCTGGAATGCTTGGCTTGGGTTCGTATTTACAGGGTGGTCTTCTAGTATTAATTCTAAGTCAGTAGAGTTGCTAGTTTTTCCTGTAAAAGTCTCGGGTTACTCCAGATATCCTGTAGTCCTAAAAATCTCACAAAACCGATATCGAAAATATTTCAATGCAAGTCTTGGTCTGGTCAGGATTGATATCACTTCAGGAATTCTGCGGTCTCTACTAGGCCTTAATTGTACCTTTTCAATTCATTATATCACCTAAAACTCAACTTAGAATTTTCAAAGACCACAAAACCTCAATTTATCAACTCGAATCTACTATTGGAGTTAAAGGAAAATAGATTCTAAGTTAAGGGTGTTGAGAATACCTCATTTGGCAACTCAAGAAAATTCTTGAGTTGCCCCAAATGCTCAAAATCCCAACTTGCTTGGTCCACCATGCTTGTAGTGAGCTTGTGCACAAATTTTGTAAGGATGGTGCAATATTTTGATGTGTATTTGAGGGTGTAATGAGGAGGTGGAGGGAGAGAGCAGCCATGGTGAGGGAAAGGAGAAGAAGAATGGTGAAAAATGAAGTGAAGACCAATGGGCTATGGTAAAAGGAACCCCTCACCCTCTCTCTCTCTTCTCTCTCTTGCCCATACCTCCTTTCTTTATTCTTTTTCTTTTTTTTTCAATCCAAAAACAAATAAAAACCCATATACATATAAAAGAAAAACAAGATGCCATGGTTCATAGAAATTCGAAAAATGTGTTTTGAAACATGACATGGTGCATGTTATATGCCTAACTAAGCTTAATGCGAAATTAGTAGATATTAATCAAGGTTAGACATAAACTTGTATATAATTAATTGTATACAAAAAATCACATAGTGTCCAAATAAAACTAAACACTTTCAAAGCCCGTGATTCACAATAATTTTTCCAAATTATTTTCTAATTACCGGTATATAATTATACCCTTTCATTAAAACTATTTTTCATACTTAATAATATTCATAGAAATTATTATTTTAATTATTTAAATTGTTTAACTTCCCAAAAATAATATTTTATTTTTTTGAAATATTACACTCTTAGACGAACAGATCGGACTGTATGAAGAATGTCGCCTATAGGCTCAATAGGGTTTTCGAACGAGTTATCGTGTCGATCTTTCCTTCGACAGATACTAGGGTCGCCGTTACGTATAACTAGTGACACTGACGTGGTTTTGATTAAACCCACTGCCAGCGTATTGTCGAGTCTTTAGAATCCCACACAGAGGGTTTCCCGGATCAGGCGAAACGGCATAGTTTTCGTATGGTTTTACACAGGGGTGTTCAATTGAACACGTGCATTTATGCACGTGCTTTAATTGGACGGTTTAGTAGTACTTGCAGGTTTGAAACACAGCCAGTTTTGATACTAGTATTATATTGCTCTCTTTTGGGTGTTTGTATTTTAACACGAATACGGTATTTATACGAATACGTGTATTTGTATAAATACGGATATTTGTGTTTTGATACAAATACATGTATTTCTTTCTAAATATGTATATGCGTATTTTGTATTTTCGATACAAATACGGTATTTGTATTTTAGTAGAAATACGGTATACGTATTTATACGGGTATGTGTATACTTGTTTATATACTTATATTTATATTATAAATGTTTGTATATGTGTACTTAATGAGGTGGCTACACTCACTCTCTCTTTTCTCTCCACCATTTAAACTTAGAAGAGTATGGGCTTGTGACTTACACTAGTGAATCACCAAGCCTATCCACTTCTTTGTTTGTGGGGTGTAAAGATAAGAGTGAGGTGAGAGATATTTTTGTGAGAGATTTTTTGATAAAACCATGGTTCATTTCTTCACTTAGTTATCTCTAGTTGCCACCATCATTTTCTTCTTCCTCAATTCTCTTTCTTGAGTTGTGGGGAATAAAAGAGAGCACTTGTTATCATAAACTATACCACTCTAAGTATCTTGTCTTAGCAAGGCTCGATCCTTAGTTGCTTCCGACGAAACTCTCGCTTGAATCGGCATTCTCAAGTGGATCGTCTAGACACGGAAGATCGGCTTCGAGAGCTCGTACCATCAACCTAAGGAGGTTGAGGAGTCAACCTTCAAGAACCGAAAGACCGTCTACAAAGGTTGTAATTTCAACCGAGTAGATAAAACTCTTGTTAGGATTAGCTTAGTTTAGTGTTTGGGCTATTATCCTGGGATTTAGTGTTATGTGCTCAATAAATTAATTTTTTTTGATTCCGCATAACCATAGTTGACACGGCAAGGAGCACACATACACTTACACGTCTCAGCCGCCAATATGAACAGATAAGGCGAGAGATGACACCCTTGGCGAATATTTCTTGTTGGGCAGAAATAACCTTTATGGTCTCCATTGAAGTTGATAGAGATAGAAGTGGTCGCGATGCAAGCTTCAATTAAAGATATGGCTTTCGAGTTCAACCCAAATCCTCGAAGAACTTGAAGTAAGGAACTCCATTCTATCTGATCATAAGCTTTAGCCATATCGACTTTCAAGCAAAAAATCTTCTCTTTCGATTCTTCCTCCCCAAGGGATGGATTAGTTTTGTCGTTATTGCAAAATTATTAGATATTTGTCGATTAGGAACAAAAACACTCTGATTGGAAGACATGAGATCGGGCAAAAAAGTACGAATTTGATTAGCCAAGATTTTAGAAAGAATCTTATAAAGCACGTTACAAACTCTAATAGGTCGAAAATCCTATGGGGTCTCTCAATTAGTAACTTTTCTATTTGTATAGTAATACATCTTTAAAAAAATAAAATAAAATGGAAAAACAAAATACTGTTCCTATCAAAATATGGGATTCCAGGTACTTGACATTACGAAACAATAGCATAGGTGTTGTGGTGTTCCATCCACAATTAGAACTAGGTTGTGCTTGGTACATCGATTGGAAGATTACCGGAAATCTCGCATTTCCGGGAATGGGATGATCGGGCGTCTAATTCCAAGGAATCTTATATTAACGTGCTTGGTATATTTTAATCATTCCCGGTAAAATATGTATGTGCAACCGTCGACCGTTGGTAAGGCCGGAGGAGGCCCGGTGGATGACGGCGAGGCCGACGACGAACGACTGATCTGAATGTCCGATCGGCCGCCGGCTGAGGAACGGTCAGCGATTCATGACTGGAGGCCGGCTGATCGGCTACAGATCGACCGGCGAAGGGCGGCGGGGCCGGCCAACGAGTGGCGAGAGAGGCCGGTGACGAATGGTCATGGCTCATTCATGTTAGTTGGGAATATTTCATGATAATTTAGGATGGACATATGTTTTAGAGGGAATAGGCTTACCATGAAATGTGGTCATTTGAATATCATGGTGATCCTATATTTCCGGAAATATTTTTTATATCTAAACAAGCATGATAATATTTCATGATAATTTGGGATTACCATTTGGATTATCTCGCACATCTTCGCTTGAAAACAGGAAGATCGAGAGTACATGATTGTTTTGATTTTAGCAAGACAACCCTCCCCCACACGCCACTATCAGGATTCATGGAGAAGATAAACATTACGAAGTTCAAGGAGAGCGTAGGATAATGTTTTCGACACCCAAAACCAAAAAAGAAACTCACCGAAAGAAAAACCCTAATCAAACTCCCCAAGCATCATTCTCTTTGCTTTGGGTCTAGTCCTTGGCCCCTTTAAGTGAGAGAGAGAGAGAGAGAGAGAGAGAGAGATGCTGCCACGTGTACGGTGGATAGCCATCACTCTCTCCCTTCTTCGCCCTATAAATTGGAGGCCTTGCTCTTCTCTTTTCACCAAGCGAAGAATTTGCTCTATTGGTTAAAACAAACTCTCATCCTCTCTTTCTTCTTAATTATTTTAGTCCGAAGCTAAAAAAAATGTCTTCCTGTGGTGCATGCTCTTCTGGGTGCAACTGTGGCTCTGGATGTGGTTGCAATGGATGTGGATGGTAAACTAATTATTAAAAAAAATGAACTATAGATTAATTTTCCATTAACCCATTTTTTATAAAAATTAAATTTGCTTGTTATAGCTTAAAATCCTGAGTATAATTATTATTTTTCTAATAGAGTGATTAACCTATTGCATGATGTAAATTAGCTAATGATTAATTAGTTTTTATTGTTTTATCATTTATATGTTTCATTTTTCAATCTAATTACTAGCATTATAATTATTATTTTTCGATATAATTAATTGTGTGAATGCAGCTGCAAGAGGTCCTCTGACTTTGGTGAATGGATGACCACCACCACCACTCAAACCATGATCCTTGGTGATGCACCTCTCAAGGGGTAAATAATAGTCATCTTCTTCCCCCAAGATAACAATCAATGGCCAAATTTCATTAAAACACCATGTTGTTTCCATTTTTTTCCCCAGATAAATAACATATGCTTCATAGATTCCAATTTATTTCATGAAAATAGCGATTTGCAAATAAATATGCATCTAAAATATAGAAATAAACAAGAAATCAATCAATCAAAATAATGAAATTTTAATTCATTTCCCCTGATATACTAACTATTTCTTTCTTTCTTTCTTTTATTTTCCCCTTTTTACAAATTTACAGGCAGATTGAAGGATTTGGATATGAAGCTAGTGCTGAGAACGGAGGATGCAAGTGTGGATCAAACTGCACCTGTGATCCATGCAGCTGCAAATGAAAAATCTTTAATGAGTTTGATAAAGGAGTCTTTTGCTGCCTGTTGTACTAATTATATAATAATAATGAGGCCATGCATTGGCCCTAATGCTCAAGTTAAATGTTTCTTCTATGTGTGCTTCTAATATTTCTATCTCAATGGAAAAGGCTCCTGTTTGGTGTTTAATTCTTGCTCATGCCTGAATTCAGTATGCTCATTAAATAGGAATAGTAATATCCATTTTCCATACATCTGTATTCGTATTTTAGGCAACGGATATGGATATGATTGTTGAATAATTTTAGCGGCTTTATATGCTGATAAACCAAGTGAGGGTTGATAACTAATAAGTGTTGTACGCGTGTACAGGCAACCCGTTATTTAGACTAATTGCATATAAACTCAATTTTCGACCGATTTCATATGTTAGATGCTAATAAATCAATCGAGAAGCTGTATATATAACACACGGCGTTATGTATTACCAGCTATTTACTTAATCTGTTCCACCCTTAATTTTGTCCAGCATTGCTTTGATAGCAAACTTATCATTAGAGAACTTTGGAGGATATGGGCGGATCAACTGGCCACAGTTGTCCAAATCTAAAAAAGAATTTGATATAACAACCGGTCTATCCTATTTCATTTTGCTTTTGATATCAGATTGACAACCGATCTCTCCTATTTCATTTTGCTTTCGAAATAGAGGATTCTGATGCTTCTAATCAGGTCAAAATATTTATCGAGTATCTACTAAATTGAAATTTGCTTAGTTACTTCCACCTACAAAATGAATAAAAACAACATCCGAGCCTTTTATCTCAAGCATGCGGGATAGGCTACATGAACCAACATGAGAATCACGCTGGATCCAGCACATGAATCCTCCGTCTTCACTCACTCCTATCGAACAATATACTTTCATTGAGACCTTTGGCAACCATATTTTTTCGTATCACTCCATCCATGTTTTCTTCGGTCTCCTTTTCGTCCTTTTGACATTGTCCATATCGATAGTATCTATTCGTCGAACCGGTGCTTATATAGGTCTGCGTCGCACATGACCAAACCATTTTAGCCAGTTTTCCCACATCTTCTTCCCCACACGTGCAACACCAAATTTTGCCGCGTACAAAATGAATCAAATGCAAAAAGCGCATCAATGGTGGAAGACAAAGGACTCATGAAAATGGCTACATATATTGATGATAACTCCATGAAGATTCTTGCTTGGTCAAGTTGAATTCTGCTCATTAAAGTTCATCAGTTGCAATTATATATCATTAATTAAGATGCCTTGTGACAAACATTTTCATGAAAAGACTCTGATTTGAGCCCCTCAATAAGATTCCAGTCAACCATCTTTGCCTCCCACTTTTTGTGATTTGAAGTAATTTTCAATTGAAAAACTGAAAGCCCAACTGTAGAGATCATGAACCTGTCAACCTTTGCCACTGCTGCTTCAACATTAAACTTGAAGGAATTATGTGGGTGTTACTGTAGGCATCCTAGAAAGTCATGCAAAGATAGTTTCACAAGAAAAAGACTTCCAACGCAATAATGGCATCCCAAGATAATTTTGAGCATAAAAACAAACACTCATGCTACAAAGACATTAAGATGGTATCATCCGCATACATAGCTCTAAATTTATCTGAGCACACAACAAAAAGAGGAGTTATGCTAGAATCTCGTCATAATTTCAAATTTTTGGCACGGTGAGAATCGACATATTATAGGATGGGCAAAATACCCAAATAAAGATTCAAGAGTAGGGGTAAAAAATTGTGAAATAACATGACCGAAAATTTGAAACATTTAGGAACCATTGTATGTACATTGTCTCAAACAGATGCGATGAGGCAGATCAAAGATATGATATTTATGTGGAATGTGAAATTCTAAGTAGCAGTTTGTGAGTATCATTACAACAGCCTGCTTAGTGACTTGATAAGCATATTCAAATTTCACCTTACAGCTTCTTCGCCCGTAAAGCCTGAGATATCCGAGCTATACTCTGCAGTTGTTTCGAAAAAGGTTAAATAATCATGGTCATAAAGTTGTTTCTAAAATGGAATGAGAGCGTATGAAAGAAAACAAGCGTACTACCCCAACATTCTTCAAAGCGAATATAAGAGAGACTGTCGACTTCTTAATAAGCTCGATGTTCTCGGTAGTGAGGATAGAAGAGTACACCTCTCTGCATATTTAAATTCAATAAAAGAAATAGTTTGAGAAAATGATATTCGAAGAAGATTGAATTACTGTGATGATGCTCGATATCGGTGATCTCCCAGATCGTGACACGTGGCAGATGATGTGACCCATGACTCACAAGAAAGGACCTACAGTGGCCGACCAGACCACTCATGTGCTCGTCCTACAAGCAAACGCTGGCTCACCTCCGAGCCCCTGCACAATTGGTCTCCTCGGCCTACTAGCTCGTCTTCAGGCTACCACAGAACCAAGATACGTAGGCTCTCCCGCTCGTCCGCGAGCTCTCCTGCCGAGGTCATCTTCCTCGGTCTCATCGACCGACCAACGACACCGCTCACAGGCGCAACCGCCATCCCGCGAATCTCGCCATGCGCGAGATATCCGCCGGCCGCATCCCACGTTCCACGCCATCACGATCCCCCATTAACGAGCCTGTCTCGCCATTAATGGGGGATCCCGCTCATCATGCAGGCATGACGTCGGGAGCGTAACTGCCGGCGTGATTCTCGCGCCTGCCCTGCCTGCTGTCACCGCTATATAAACCCCTTCTTCAGACGGTTCAAGTAAGCCATTTTTACTCCACTAAGCCGCTACTCTGCTCGGATCTCAAGTCTAACTTGACCGTCGGAGGATCCTCAGTGGTACAACCCCCCGGGACATCCTTGCAGGTAGCTCGGCAACCACAACCCCAAACCCATCGAGATCCACATGCTTCAGGAGCAACAACCTCCAGATCCAATCTCAACCATCCATCGCCGCCATCAGCAAATCAACAGTATGTAACATCTTGGCGCGATCCAGGTCGCGTCAGCTGGCGCCGTCAGCGGGGGAATGGGGTACATAGAGCGTTGTTCGTGGTACTCTGAGGATATTTCCGCTAGCCGAGCCCTCGCGGCGTCTAACCTCTCTCTTCAATGACCTCCGCTAGCGTCGGTGTTGAGCCTCAAGCGGTAGCACTCAAGGACGAGCGCTTCCGGGCGATTTAGCCGGCTCGCAAAGATCAGGCCGAAACGCCTCAGAGACCTCAGATTGCCAATGGCCTCGTCTTTCAGCTGTTCGGATAAGGGGTTGTAGAGTCCCGGCGACGCCCTCCAGATGGAGTACATCAACACCTGAAGTAGGGAGGAGCCCCGGGGGAGCATTCGGCCGAAATGATTCTCGATCCGGCCTATCACCAACAGCACCGTGTCATCAGTGCAGTACTGATCGTAGAGATACACGTCCTCAAAGCTTATGATATTGAGGATGGTGAAAGGGAAGTCCTCCATTCTTGCGTTTTGGGTGTGAGGAAAGGAGTCATCAATATTCTCTCCATTTTATAGCCCACAATGCCCCCGGAGTTCAACGGTCGCCCACGACTATGCCGCCACGCGGCAGACATGGCGCCGCTCGATGCGAAATCAAAACGACGCGGCTCTGGCGCTTCGCCTCCTCCACGCGTTCGTGGCACGTGTCACTCACGACTGTCCATCTTCCCAAAGCCCTCACGAAGAGGCAGCCCAGCAGCTACCCTGCTCGGCTATCCCTGGCCGGTAGCTCGCCTACCCCACAACGCCAGGAATCTAAGACCTCACTAAGAGGCAACCGAGAAGCTTCACTGCTTAGTTCATCCTTGGCAGGCCTCCCACGGCCCCTCCAGCGCCAAGGACCTAAGCCCTCACTAAGAGGCAGTCCTGCAACCGCCATTGCTCGGCTATCCCTGGCTGGTAGTTTCCCTACCCCACAACGCCAGGGATCGAAGCCCTTGCCAAGAGGCAGCCCTGCAGCTACTGCTCGGCTATCCCTGGCCGGTAGCTCGCCTACCTCACAACGCCAGGGATTTAAGCCCTCACTAAGAGGCAACCGAGCAGCTTCACTGCTTGGTTCATCCTTGGCAGGCCTCCCACGGCCCCTCCAGCGCCAAGGATCGAAGCCCTCACCAAGAAGCAGCCCTGCAGCTACCCTGCTCGGCCATCCCTGGCTGGTAGCTTCCCTACCCCACGATGCTAAGGATCGAAGCCCTCACCAAGAGGCAGCCCTGCAGCTACCCTGCTCGGCTATTCCTGCTCGGTAGCTTCCCTACCCCACAACGCCGGGGATCAAAGCCCTCGCCAAGAGGCACCGGGAAGCAACCCTGCTCGGCCATCCTTAAGGACAATAAGCCCTCGCCAAGAGGCACCGACCAGTAACCCTGCTCGGCCATCCTTAGTAGGCCACTTATGGCCCCTCCCGCTCTAAGGATGAAAAGCCCTTGAAAGAGGCAATCGGACCCACCCTTACTCGATTATCCCTGACTGGTAGCTCCCTACCCCAACAAACCAGGGATCAAAGCCCTCGCCAAGAGGCAACCGGGCCCGCCCTTGCTCGGTTATCCCTAGCTGGTAGCTCCCTACCCCAACAAACCAGGGATCAAAGCCCTCACCAAGAGGCACCGGGCAGTAACCCTGCTCGGCCCGTCCTTAAGGATCAAAGCCCTCACAAGAGGCAACCGAGCCCGCCCTTGCTCGGTTATCCTGGATGGTAGCTCCCTACCCCAACAAACCAGGGATCAAAGCCCTCGCCAAGAGGCACCGGGCAGTAACCCTGCTCGGCCATCCTTAGTAGGCCTCTTACGGCCCCTTCCGCGCTAAGGATCAATGCCCCCGCAAGAGACAACCGGGACCTCCCTTGCTCAGTTATCTCTGGCTGGTAGCCCCCTACCCTAACAAACCAGGGATCAAGGCCCTCGCCAAGAGGTACCGAGTGGCTACCCTGCTCGGCCTCGTCCTTAGTAGGCCACCCACGGCCCCTCCCGCGCTAAGGATCAAAGCCCTCGCCAAGAGGCACCGAGCAGCTACCTTGCTTGGCTACGTCCTTAGTAGGCCTCTCACGGCCCCTCCCGCGCTAAGGAACAAAATCCCTCGCAAGAGGGATCTGAGCGGCTACCCTGCTCGGCTATCCCCGGCTGCCAATTCACTACCTTACAATTCCAGGGATCAAAGCCCTCGCCTAGAGGCACAAGGCAGCTACCCTACTCGGTCTATCATCAACATACCTCTCTGAGCCTTCCACGCTAAGGAACATGACCTCACCAAGAGGCGTCCGGTTCTACGTCTAAGCGATCTCTACCTCGACTTCGGGGCTATGGAGATACCGTCCCCCCGCCGGTCTTTGCACACTCGGCAAACGAACAGATTCAACTCGATGTGTGATCGCTAGACAAAGAACCGACATAAAACGAAGGAAGTACTGCACAAATACGAGTGTTTACCGACAAAGGAAAATACAAGCACAAACACTACTGCAAAAAAAATCTTAATTCACAAAGCAAAAAGTCTTTACAAGGGTATTGTGGGCTCCCCAGCCTTACGAAATGCCCGGAGGCCTACAAAATTCCTAAGGCAACAAAAAGAAGAAAAAACAAGAAGACAGGGGGCTTCAGGCCACAGGGCCAGGCGCAACACCAGAAAGCTCAGCGCCCGCCATAAAAGCCTCGGCATCGCCCTCGCCGGGTATCTCTTCCCCGACCTCGTCCCCGGGGCCGTCCCTCTGCTCGTCATCCCCGCGAGGATATTCGGCCCGGAGCTCCTCGTCGGCGAACTTCGGCATCCGAGCCTTGACGGCGTCGAGGGCCTCGTGCCAGATGGCGGTGGTGACCGAGGCTAGGATGGTGTAGAACTGTTTCGACTTCTGAAAGTTCTCCACCGCCTTCGCCGCTCTGAGGTCGGCTCGCTTCGCCGCCTCTACCGCAGCCTCCAACTCCTTTCGGAGGGCGCTCGCTGACTTCTTCATGGTGCCGACGAGCACCTTGAAGTCCTGAAGCTCGACCTCGGCGGCCCTGGCGGCCTCGCGGAACCTAGTAACCTCCTGCTTTGAGGCCGCCGCCTCCTGCTTCCCGGCCGCTGCCTCATGCTTCCCGGCCGCCACCTCACCCTCAAGGGCAGCGACCCTCGCCAACGCCGCCTCCAGCTCCCGCTTCGAGCTCTCCCCCAGCGAGGAGAGCTCGCCCGCGGCTCGCATCGCCGGGGCTATCTCCTCCTCCTCCATCCGGACGACGAGAGCGACGTGCTGGAGGACCTGAAGAAATCAGAGGGGGTCAAAAGGAAAAAGGAGCACCAAATCTCGCGAATGACGAGACGCTGGGTGAAAAATCAAGTGAGGTACGAGCACTGGCCTGCACGACCTCTTGGGCGATGGACGCCATTTGCGCCTTCAGAGTCCCCCCAGGGACCTTATCCCCGACCGACCACTCCATATCATACAATAAGCTGTCAACGACGGAGAGCCCCGAGGGCACCTCAAAGCGGATCTCTCCCTCGTCCACCAAGATCGGGGAGGCCGGGGTCCGCGGGACTACGCGGGGGAACCTCTTGAGAGGCGACGGCGGAGAGCCGGTCTCCACCTCCGAAGCCTGGGCATCCTTTTCCCGAACCCGTTTTCTGCTCGGCGCCTGGCTGGGCTCCGATGCTCTATCCGCACACGAGCGCAGAGGCGGGGTGGCTGCTGGGGGAGACGGGATCATCGTCTGACGAGAAGAGCTGGCCCCTCCAGCCTTCGACCCCTTCTTCGGCTTGCGCATGGCCGCTCGAAGGTAGCTCAGGTCCATGGGTTCTGCACAAGGTAAGGTACAATGAAGTTAGCAACACAAACAAAAATTAAAATAAACGCGAGCCTAACAGAATGCCTACGAGCTCCTAACTTACCGGCGAACTGGGCGGGGCTGAGCCCAGCCCAACTAAGGGCCCGTTCGGAAAGCAGCACGTCAACCCGGGGAATGGGCTCCCACTCCTCCACTCTCACCGCGTCAGGGTCGTTGGACGGGCTTCCCCGCCGGCACCTATCCCTAGACCACTAGGTGGGCACGGGACAGTCCTCACCTTCCTGCGGCCCAACAAAGAAAAACTTCTTTTTCCAATCGTGGATGGAAGAAGGCAGGACGACGACACCCGACCCGGGTGCACTCCCCTGACGTTTCCTAAAGGAGAGATAAACCCACCTTGGGTCGCCTGCACGGGTGCCGGGATGGCCTTTGTAAACAAGAGAGGAGACAAGGATGGATAGACCAAAAGGAATCATCTGCAACTTCAAGCGGACCAGGAACCCAAGGAGAATCCTCCATGAGTTCGGCACTAGCTGGCCCGGGGCTTGCCCAAAGTAATTTAGCACCCTAACAACCTCGGGAGAGAAGGGCAGACGCATTCCGGCCCAAAAGGATTCCAGGTACAAGGCAATCTCTTTTCCCCGAACCTGATCCACCATCTCTCCTTCCTCGGCCAAACGTAGAGTGTAGCCGGACGGGATGTGGAAACGAGCCCGAGCGGTGGCAAGCTCGTTCTCGTACCTCACCAAGGATAGCACGCCAGGATCATCCGCCACCTCCGCTCGAGGATCCGCCCCTGACGCGCGGCCCCGGGAAGAAGATCTGACCCTAACTCCCCGGGAAGGCTCCAACTCAGTGGAGAGATCCCTAGAATATACCCTGACGACATCTACAGACTCCTCAAAGGAAGACATATAACCTGATAGAGAAGTCCTCGGCAACGCAGAAATCCGACCTCAAAGGAGAGCGCCGAGCTTACAAGATCAAGAGTGAGGGAAATATGAAGAGAGATGGGCTTTGAAACGGACCCCGCCTCTATTTATAGCCACCGGCGTCCTCATCCCACGGCGACAGTCGACTCTCGCCAAAACAACTCTTCGCACTCGACGACCGCGATCGCTCCACCTGTCGCACGCACATTGGCCAGATCCCATCAGACGCCAGAAGTCTGCGTCCCGTCATGTCAGCCAACCAACGCCCGGCACGTAGTCTGTCGCTTCAGCAAAAGTACGCGTGATCCGGCGCACCCTCTTTAATGCAGAGATCTCTTCCTGATTCGCTGACATCATCCAGAAAATACAACAGGTTACCCGGGGACACGCCTGACGATATCTTCAAAAGGAAGCTCACCTCGAATGACCCGGCAGACCACTCTCGACCAGACCCGTCAGCTGGTGGGGACGAGTGGGGAGCTAATGATGATGCTCGATATTGGTGATCTCCCAGATCGTGACACGTGGTAGATGACGTGTCCCAGGGCTCACAAGAAAGGACCTACAGTGGCCGACCAGACCACTCATGTGCCCGTCCTACGAGCAAACGCTGGCTTACCTTCGAGCCCCTGCACAATTGGTCTCCTCGGCCTACCAGCTCGTCTTCGGGCTACCACAGAACCAAGATACCTCGGCTCTCCCGCTCGTCCGCGATCTCTCCCGCGGAGGTCATCTTCCTCGGTCTCATCGACCGACCAATGGCACCGCTCACAGGCGCAACCGCCATCCCGCGAATCTCACTATGCGCGAGATATCCGCCGGCCGCATCCCACGTTCCACGCCATCACGATCCCCCATTAACGAGCCTGTCTCTCCATTAATGGGGGATCCCGCTCATCACGCGGGCGTGACATCGGGATCGTAACTGCCGGCGTGATTCTCGCGCCTGCCCTGCCTGCTGCCACCGCTATATAAACCCCTTCTTCAGACGGTTCAAGTAAGCCATTTTTACTCCACTAAGCCGTTACTCTGCTCGGATCTCTAGTCTAACTTGACCGTCGGAGAGTTCTCGGTGGTACAACCACCCCGGGACTTCCTTGCAGGCAGCTCGGCAACCACAACCTCAAACCCATTGAGATCCACACGCTTCAGGAGCGACAGCCTCCAGATCCAATCTCAGCCACCCATCGCCGCCATCAGCAGATCAACGGAAGGTAACATCTTGACACGATCCAGGTCGTGTCATACTGGCATTGAAATTTCTGTTCAAAGATGACCGATACTACGGAAAACGAATATATGAAAGCTCAAAAGTTGCACGCATGAACACATTTTCCATACAAATTCTTTTTCCTTCTTCCTTTTCTACTGTTGTCCATAATTGTTTCAAGTATTATAAAAGTTTACTTTAAATTTCTAAAAGTAGCAATTTTTGGATTGCCATAACCCATGCAGGGCCGGAGCCAGGAAATTTTGCTTAGGGTGGCCAAGTACATTTTTATGCCTGCTATGAGTGCATAGCAAAACTTAATTGGCAATTTTTTGAAAAGTCAATTACACATTAATATCTTCATCTTTGTTTTGAGTTTAAATAGTTCAAGATTAAAGTTCAACTCTCTAAATAAAAGCGCTTTAATCGGAGCTAAACTAAGCTTGTTTGTTAGGATTTATATATGGTTATAGCTTCTATTGAATGTTAGAAAGTTATGTAAAGTATTGCTAAAACAGTATATGAAAGACACATTGAGAAAAAGAAAAAAAAATGCATGTAAAAAAAATCAAAAGAGACACTATATTCTTTGAATAGTGCTCTGTAGGACGCTTGCATAATTTTCTTATTTTGGATGAGCCAAAAATAGTAGACCAATAAATTCTGGAAAAAACAAAGCATATATGATATATGCTAAGGATATTTTTTTGCAAAGAAAGTTATATATTCAAACGAAAGATGGTATAAATTGTTGTATATGCTAAAAATATGTTTTCTTGATGATTTGTTTTTGAAAAATTAACCACATAAGGGGCTCGAACTCACAACCACAAGCTTAAAAGTGAGCCAACTGGGCTATGCTGAGGGTCTAAGATTAATTATTTAAATTAAATGTCAGTATAGTAGATTGTAAAGGGAAATCCGAAGCTTTGGGGGACCCGAGCCCCTGATCGCCCCCTCACTTGGCTCCCCGTCTAAACCCATGTGTTCAATATGTTATAACTTAAAAGTTAACAAAAGGGAATTACATACATGGATATTTCTTGAAAAGTGACAACTTATAAATAGTCAAACTTGATATTTTTGTTATAATCAAAGAGTTTACCAATACATTATTGTCATCATAAATGTCATTTGTTGATCATCAAAATTAATAACAAGATATAACCCACAAATCTTTTTTTTAATGCTATAATTCAAGCATTATTATTTAATATCATTACCATAATCATTCAATGTCATTACCATAATGTGTATCTCAAATTTTCTGATAATCAAATTCAAAATACTATAAACCTTCATTTTTAATGTGTTATATAAGTGACCAAAGAAAATTATGTATATGTTTTAAAAGAAAGATATATAATAACTTAATATATGTTCAATCGGTATGTCTATTATAATATATAATTTACCTATATATTTATCATTTTACTTTATTCTCTTCTTTAATAGAATAACTCATTAACCACTTCAATAATTTCTTATCAAAATTAGAAATTCTTATCATGATATCATCCATAAATTTTCTTCCTTTTCAAGTATATGATGTATTCCCCATGTACACATTCATATCAAAATTCTCGGCATTATATACCCATAACATTTTGCCTTTCTAATGAACCAACTTACTTTCCATTCTACTTAACTCGTTTAATAACTAGTCGTTCTTCGAGTGCTAAAACCCATAAAAAAAATTTATCTTTTTTACAATAAAATGATTTATTCATCATATTACATTTCTTATCAGAAATTGCCATCACGGCAACATTTTTTTCCTTTTTTGGTACAATGATGAAATAAGCATTTTACTTAATTCTTATCAATTATAGTCATAGTTAATACGGTTAATGAATTCTTTGATATAAGTCTAACTAAGGTTTTAAATATCGTATATCCGTGGATATTGCAATCGTATCGGATAAGTATTTCCTAAATCATATGGCCAAGGAAGAAAAAATCACCAAGGCAGCTCTAGATGATTATATAGCTCAATAAATATGAGCTCATCAAGCGAATGAAGCGGCTGGCCAAATCGTCAGAACTGGGCGACCGTATCCAGGCTGGTATGTGTAAGTCTACGGTAGCGTCTCGGCCGTCTACAGACGCCAAATGCGGAACAAAAACTTTTTAACTAGCGCTATCGTATACTTTAACCCGAATCTGCCATTATTGCTAAACTAACAAACTGTAAAGAGTGTAGAAAGGTTATATCGAACGATCCGAGTCCTTCGTTCTTTAACCATCATCCCACGCTCCGTTGCGGCTGCTCCGATCTCGTCGATCTCCGATCTGCTCGTCCAGGTGGCACCACGTCAATGATTCTTTAAACGGGCTCCCGCCTCTGAATCGAGGCAACTCGGTCGTCAAGTTTGCTAAAAGAGACGACCAATATTGATGTAGAGAATGAGTAGAATACTTTGTCTCACTTCGTCCAAAACCATGGACGATCGGTTAATGAAGTTGCCAATGGAAATGAAATGGAACAAGAAATGAACTATGAAATTTCCATGTATCCAAAACTTTAGTCTTTTCTTTTAACAACCATAATTTTCTCAAGTGAGTGAGTGGAGGAGGAGAGGGGGCCAGCCACTTTAAACAAGAGAGGGGATGAGTGTAGGAGGGAAGTGGTGACCTTAAGAACAAATATCTCTAGTGTGAACACAAACAAATATCTCTAGTGTGAACACAAAGTGTGAACACACCAAAAGCAACCAATGAAAACACAACACCATTCAACCTAGTCACCTCATCTAGATGCTTCTAGAAACTTCCACACTCATCTCAAGAAAAGATAAATCCGTCTTTAACCGAGTGTTAAAAGACGGCTGATAGAAAACTGGAAACTGGCAACTTCCAAAAGCGATCATGAAACGACTTTCAGGATAACCCCGTAACTGTATAAATATACCCGCATTTGTATTACAACCGAATACAAATGCAACTGAGACAAAGATATTATATCTACTCAATATAATACTCGGATCCGGCTTAAACCAAAGCCGACCAGTATCATCTGCCCGAAAAATAACACGTGCGTAAACGCACGTGCATTTTCCGAACCCTGCCATAAAACCATACGGCCTCTACAACGTTTCGCCCGAACTTGGGAAACTGTCTGTGGGGGACTCTAATGACTCGTCAGTACCCTGGCAGTGGGTTTAACCACAAACTGTCAGCGGCACTAGCTATGCGTAACGGCTGCCCATGGACTGACCTCAAGGGAGGCCGATGAGCGAACTCATCCGGAAACCCTACTGAGCCTAACAGTGACAATGTATATACAGTCCGGTCCGTTCGTCTATGAGTATCGCATATCTGCCTAGGGGGCTAGTAACGTCAGACCCCCAATAGCAGTATAAGTCGTGTCGGAGTGTAGCCCAATAACACCCTGAGATACTACTGGAGTACCTACCAGTAAATTTCCTGCCACGGCCGTGGGCTTTGTGTAATGGCTCTCCTAGACACAGCACGATCTCGCCCCCAATACCGGGAGAGACGAATCCCCTGCCGATCCGCTCACGTGCCTCCATATGGCTCGGGACTGTACCCAAAAACTGCCTGTTTGCACGACTCCTTTGAGAAGCACAGTGGGAACTCACACGAGACAAATGACGACCTCAGGTCGATGAACTAACCTGTACACATGTCACCAGGGAACTGCTATCTGACGATATGTATAATACCAACTAGCAGATTCCCGGCGAGTCCTGTCCGGTGTACTCATAACCCAATGAGCACCTGTATACATCTTAGGTGATCCAACTGACACCAGTGGCTTGTGAGACGGCCACCGCCCCTCGTCGGGGTCTCGACTGTATACACTAGTCTACTCGGGAGTATCGATGCCCTGTCTCGAAACTCCCACGACTAGGGACCACAATTAAGGATATGCATATAAAATACCCAACTCTCACGTATATGATCGCCATCATACTGTTGGTAGTAAAGCAAGATCCTAAGGGCTCTATCAAAGTGTAACATGTAATCAGTCACCTGAACATGTACACGACTGATAAAGGTAAACCAGATAGCATACTATCATCTTGAGTAAGGCTGTCCTACCGGTATAGGTCCTCCGCAATCATTGCAATCACGTACCTGCGATCCAATAATTGACTCTGAGGGCACTATCTCCAACAATCTCCCACTTGCACTCAAGGCTAATTATTGCGATGTCGACTACTCATAGCCCGTGTGAAACCGAACATCTAACTCCTCTACTAATCAGTTTCACAAAGCCCTTTTGTAAAACTATTGTGTTCGAGAAATAACCTCAGTGAGTGGATCCGCCTAAATGTTTCTTTCTATATCTCTCTTATTCTCAAGTTCACGGAGAAAGCCATCTCCCGAATTGAGTAATACCTGTCTTAGAATATGTCTGGATATCTGATGGGACCCAGTTCATAAATGAACTCCAAATCCAAACTTCTTAGACTGTATCGATCACTGAACCTTATCAGTATCCGGCACCATACCTCCCACAGTATCCTCTTGGACCACCTGTCCATAATATTGTCCCTCGTCAGAGGGAAAACTGTATCTCTGACAATCACTCTGTCATCCATGTCACCTTTGAAGCCTGGAATGATAACCGTCTCCCAAAGGAAGCTGCCGTTATCAAATCCGTAGAACATGTACTTATGTTCTAAAACTGCTTCCTTATGTTTCTCCAGGATTGGATTAATACAAACTTATTGCATCTAGTGCAAAAACAACATCTGGTGTGGTACTTGACATCTCATGATTGACTCAATTGCCTAAGCAAGTGATCTGTCAATCATGCCCATCCCTCTTCTCTTTAGTCTGTAAGACACGTTTAGAGAGGGTGACTCCATCACCTGCAGGTACACCACCATGCCAGGAGTCATCTATTCTAAAAACCATTAGAATACTGTCAAAATACCCACATTGGGAAACTACCCAAATCCAGATCTAAAACCATAGATCTAGAAACCAGAATGTCAAATATTATATCCATATCCTGTCTGGAGAAACAACTGTGTGACGACCACAGTACAATCGATCGTAGTGTAGGAATTTTACTTCCTACTCTATGTATGTCATCCAAATACCATGACATCACACCCTACTACCTTCTTAACAGATCCATCCCCTATTCTGATTGAAGTCAAACCCATGACTGTCACATCAAAATTAGATGATCTATCTCCGCTATAACTGCTCTAGTCTGTAAATAGACATAAGCTACTTGCCCACTATGCTTCCGCTGCTCCCACTGACCACAACAACCCTCCTTCCGGGTCTCATAGCCTGGAACAACAGTAGTGTCAAGTCTGGGTAGATAAGAACCTCCCTGTCACCGTCCTTGAGGCTACCGGAGTACCTCTCGGGTGTCTGAGGTTACCCATCATATCTGCGGAGTGGCTAATGGAATGTCAAACCTGATTGAATATATAGGTCCTATTAAATTTTCCGTAATCGTTTGCGGTTCTGGAATCACTTCCAGTTCTACCATACTCCCACTACAGTTTTCTGAAAAAATCAATTTTACTAAAACTGTGGCGAGTCAAGAACAATATCACTATTGATCTTCCAAATGGTAGAATATCAACCCTCGTCATAGCCAGGGTCAACCCATAAACAGCCATTACAGAAACGTGCCCTGAGTTATCCAGAGTCCGGTTTTAAGCATAAGATGGACAACTCCCCGTACCTTAACATCTTTTAAGGTACGAACTATTCTATATCCAATATAGAAACTTTGGCACTTAATTTAATTGGAACCAGATTCAAATCATGCAGCTGTCTCCAGTGCATATCACCTTAATGGGAAGAGGCGAATCAGCATTACTCAACTTAGGAATTCATCCAATTATGAGCAACCTGAAAGAGAAACACGTTTCTCAAAACCATCACTATCATCTGAATACCAATCACAAGGATCTACATCTTCGATCTTTTTGAAGAATCCCGATACTTGTGATACCTGGTTCTCTACTTTATTCTTATACCCACAACTTCTCAAAACTTAGACCATGTATTTCTACGAAACACTTGACTAAAAACTAGAGAAGTTATAAGTAAACAGAACATAGTACGAGGACCTGCCCCTTTGTCCTGATGGACACTGGACAACATACAATACTCTGTATAAGTCCGCTGAGTTAAACAACTCAAAACCTGTGCGTCGTAGGTTGAAAACTATACCCTGGCGATTTCCTCAAATATCACCAATTACAACGAATTCCAATTTAATGAGGATAATTACCTAATTCCCAATAACTTACTCCCACTCATCATCTGTAAAACCATACAGATATGAGAATGAAACCTGGTAAATACATACCCTGGAGTAAGTATCTAATCGGGAAAACAGTTTTCTTTTAACAATGCACTGAAACATGAAAATGTTTCGTTGGGGTATCCTGGTATTCATAGCAATGCCTCTTCCATAATCCAATTCATGACTACTACCGTATATTTTATTGCCATCTCTCCAAATCCCTTTATTTGTCTTTAGTCGTTACCTTCTGTACACCGTCGTTAGGCTAAATGGTTTTCTTCCTTCCCTACCGTTCGGCACCGGCCTATGGTTTGGAAGAAGACTATCCGGTAAGCATAATAGGTGTACCCTCCTAAACCAAGGAGTACTCGCATCTTGAGAGAAGGTGATGATAAAAGACATCTGAATAATACCTTATTCTTTTAAAGGTGAAATAGGAGTGGCGATGAAGTACGCGGTTTTGGTCGTGAATGATAACAGTCGCAATTTACTTTGCCCTCTTTCTAATCCCTTTATTTTGTCTTTACATATTACCTTCTGCACACCCTACTTAGGCTAATTGGTTTTCTTCATTCCCTACCTTTCGGCACCTGCCTATGGTTTGGAATAAGACTATCCAATAAGCGTAATTGATGTACTCTCCTAAACCAAGGAGCCCTCGCAACCTGAGAGAAGGTGATAATAAAAGACAACTGAATAAACCAATTCTATTTCTCCTGAACCTGGATCCATCCTCGAAGAAGTCCCTCCGAGTTCGTATATAACCATACGATGGATCTATCCAATAGAAGTGGATGTCCGTAGTAATACGGGGTGTTCTGAGAAATACAAAGGGTAAAAGAAGGAGTGGCAATGACTTATGCAACTCAGACAATCCAAAAGCCAGTATTTTAAGAAGGTTCGGTCAACTTGGTCACTGAGTCATAGTCTAGGGTCGGTCAAAGGTCGCTGCCAAAGAGAGAGAGAAAAGAAACACTCTGCGTGCACTCTAACCTAGATCAGAATGGTTATCACTTTTTCTAATCCGGAAACCTCCCACTGTCCTGTCAAATTCTCCTCCAAACCTGAAAGAAGAATCAATCGGGATCACCCGAAGAGTAAACCAACTCATCAGTGGGAATCGGGATCCAACTCTCATCGCATGATAACGTGATGGAATGCATCCACGTTACTCATACTCCAGAAGGTATGCGTATACTTGGCAAGTTTCAGTTTCTTTAGAAACTCCCGATATGATTTTTGCCCCATGCTCTTATAACCTTGGCTTTGGTCAAAATGTCATAAGTCACATGCCAAGTTCTACCCGTCAATATCTTATCAATTTGAACCCACCCGCACATGCCCCTGGCTTTGGCTAAATGGCAGAACGACTGTCCCAAACCAACTCATCTATCTATGCAACAAATGAATACCCAGTAGCTACCAAACACTATGCCTTAACTTTGGCTAAAATGCATAGCTTGAATACTACTGAATACTCAAAAGAAGTGACGGAGGGCTACGGCTGGTTTTTGGCGAAAAACCTTTAACGTAGTGAACTTGATATCGCTGAAGGAACCTGATAGCTTTTTAAAATATAGTGGCGAAAACCATTTGCTAAAGAGGTCACTCCCGGTGAAGGGATCTCGGCTCTTTCCTCATGGAATGAGGTGCAGGATATTCCACTGAATACCGCGGTGCATAGCAACTTGTAATCGACTATAGTGAAGTTATTACCCTGACGCAAACTTCTGCCTAAGGGGTCAGTCCCGGTGAAGGGATATCGGCCCTTGCCCCGTCGAATGAGGTGCAGGATATTCCACTGAATACCGCTATGCAAAACAAAAGGAAACGTCTTTGCAATAACACCTTTTAAATTTGTTCCAACAACTGCAAACAGGTTTGTTTTCCTTTGCATTGATCAGAATCAACGTAGTCCCATCAATCAATCACACCAGAAAAGAATGAAAATAAAATGTACGTATATGCCATCCGCATTCGTCACTGGGTCCCGTCATCACCCGTTAGGTTACTTAACTAACGACAGAGCAGGGACTGGACTAGCGCGGGTGTAAAACATATACAACATCTAATAGTATATAAACCAATATACAATAATCGCTCCAGGCGTGATAATATGCAACATTACAGAAAAGTAATAAGCATCACAGAACAATACAGATAGTCTGGGATCCCCGGGTTTCACAGAGCCGCTGCTGAAACCCGACGTTCCCCTGTCGTGTGGATAGCCTGTGCAATGAAACCTAGACCCCTACGGGTGCGGCAAGTTACCCGCCAAAACCTGAAGCGAGGCAGCCCCTTACAGCAAAGTGAATGGACCACCTTGCACTTCACGGAATCCGGTAACTTGAGCACCCCTCCTTGGGTCAACCTGTACCCCCTACGAGTGCGGCGAATAGTCTGCCAATTCTAGAGTGAGGCCCCTCTGCCTCTCAAAGCCATGAGATGCGGACCCGTTGCCCCCCAGAACCCGGCTATCCGTGCACTCCGTCGCGGGGCAAAACCTAGTACAGCAATGAAAAATAGTACAGCAGGTACATCGACCGCAACCAGGTCGTGCCCCATAAGAATATTATACAACAGGCAGTGACGGCAGTCCACAAGTTGGACACTCGCCCCGCAATATCAAATGTACAAATAAATTCAAACTGCACTATCATTGCACACTGCTATCCACCACGACAAATCCGCAACATCACAGCACAACACAGAACATCAACGCGAATGTCACGTTCGCAAACCCGTCTAAAAGAACTATAGCAATCAGACGCGGTTTACCGATCAAATGACATTCCCGGTCGGAGATATAATGTAAGCACTGTAAACTAACATGTTTAAATTTCGATCGACTAAATATCACAAAGTGGGCCCCACGAACATCTGTTGAACAGTAACAAAATCTGGGCCCAAAAGATATATACCAAAAACGCCAAATTCCAGACAAGAACCCACTGTGCAAATTTGGGGCCACGATCGCACAGAATGGCCGTGGATGCGCGGTCAAACCATAGGTTTGACCGCGATTCCACGGCGTTCTTGTCGAATTACGTGCCCAAATTTGTACGGTGTTCTTAGAAAACCCTGCTGAATTTTCTGTGATGTGTAAAATTAATTTTGGAACCCTTTTAAAATCGACAGAAACTCGGAATGGAAATTTTGCAGTTTTTGATATTCGGTCCGATCGATGTTTTAAACGCGTTAGCACAAGTTAGTAAAGCAAAATGGTGAGGCTCTGATACCACTGTAAGTCTACGGTAGCGCCCCGGCCGTCTATAGACGCCAAATGCGGAACAAAAACTTTTTAACTAGCGCTATCGTATACTTTAACCCGGATCTGCCATTATTGCTAAACTAACAAACTGTAAAGAGTGTAGAAAGGTTATACCGAACGATCCGAGTCCTTCGTTCTTTAACCATCATCCCACGCTCCGTTGCGGCTGCTCCGATCTCGTCGATCTCCGATCTGCTCGTCCAGGTGGCACCACGTCAACGATTCTTTAAACGGGCTCCCGCCTCTGAATCGAGGCAACTCGGTCGTCAAGTTTGCTAAAAGAGACGACCAAGATTAATGTAGAGAATGAGTAGAATACTTTGTCTCACTTCGTCCAAAGCCATGGACGATCGGTTAATGAAGTTGCCAATGGAAATGAAATGGAACAAGAAATGAACTATGAAATTTCCATGTATCCAAAACTTTAGTCTTTTCTTTTAACAACCATAATTTTCTCAAGTGAGTGAGTGGAGGAGGAGAGGGGGCCAGCCACTTTAAACAAGAGAGGGGGTGAGTGTAGGAGGGAAGTGGTGACCTTAAGAACAAATATCTCTAGTGTGAACACAAACAAATATCTCTAGTGTGAACACAAAGTGTGAACACACCAAAAGCAACCAATGAAAACACAACACCATTCAACCTAGTCACCTCATCTAGATGCTTCTAGAAACTTCCACACTCATCTCAAGAAAAGATAAATCCGTCTTTAACCGAGTGTTAAAAGACGGCTGATAGAAAACTGGAAACTGACAACTTCCAAAAGCGATCCTGAAACGACTTTTAGGATAACCCCGTAACTGTATAAATATACCCGCATTTGTATTACGACCGAATACAAATGCAACTAATAAAAAGATATTATATCTACTCAATATAATACTCGGATCCGGCTTAAACCAAAGCCGACCAGTATCATCTGCCCGAAAAATAACACGTGCGTAAATGCACGTGCATTTTCCGAACCCTGCCATAAAACCATACGGCCTCTACAACGTTTCGCCCGAACTTGGGAAACTGTCTGTGGGGGACTCTAATGACTCGTCAGTACCCTGGCAGTGGGTTTAACCACAAACCGTCAGTGGCACTAGCTATGCGTAACGGCTGCCCATGGACTGACCTCAAGGGAGGCCGATGAGCGAACTCATCCGGACAATGTATATACAGTCCGGTCCGTTCGTCTATGAGTATCGCATATCTGCCTAGGGGGCTAGTAACGTCAGACCCCCAATAGAAGTATAAGTCGTGTCGGAGTGTAGCCTAATAACACCCTGAGATACTACTGGAGTACCTACCAGTAAATCTCCTGCCACGGCCGTGGGCTTTGTGTAATGTCTCTCCTAGACACAGCACGATCTCGCCCCCAATACCGGGAGAGACGAATCCCCTGCCGATCCGCTCGCGTGCCTCCATATGGCTCGGGACTGTACCCAAAAACTGCCTGTTTGCACGACTCCTTTGAGCCGTGGTAGGGTAGAAATCAAAGCACAGTGGGAACTCACACGAGACAAATGACGACCTCAGGTCGATGAACTAACCTGTACACATGTCACCAGGGAACTGCTATCTGACGATATGTATAATACCAACTAGCAGATTCCCGGCGAGTCCTGTCCGGTGTACTCATAACCCAATGAGCACCTGTATACATCTTAGGTGATCCAACTGACACCAGTGGCTTGTGAGACCGGCCACCGCCCCTCGTCGGGGTCTCGACTGTATACACTAGTCTACTCCGGAGTATCGATGCCCTGTCTCGAAACTCCCACGACTAGGGACCACAATTAAGGATATGCATATAAACTACCCAACTCTCACGTATATGATCGCCATCATACTGTTGGTAGTAAAGCAAGATCCTAAGGGCTCTATCAAAGTGTAACATGTAATCAGTCACCTGAACATGTACACGACTGATAAAGGTAAACCAGATAGCATACTATCATCTTGAGTAAGACTGTCCTACCGGTATAGGTCCTCCGCAATCATTGCAATCACGTACCTGCGATCCAATAATTGACTCTGAGGGCACTATCTCCAACAGTATGATCAAATCAAGTACCCGCCGGGATATACGATCCCCAAATTCCATGTGTACAAGGGGACATGCAATCCACACCAGCACGTCGCTCAGTTCAGAGCTCTGTGCGGCAATACTAGAGGTGACGACAAACTGCTGCTTTGCCAGTTCGTTGGCAGCCCGCCGGAGACAACCTTTGAATGGTACTCGGAGCTCCCAAATGACTCCCTAAAGACATTCACAGATATGGAGATGCTGTTCACACAGCGGTTCTCCAGCGCAAGCGAGCGCACCCCGATCACGATATTAATCAATGCCAGGGTGAAGTCAGGAGAAACCTGGGTCCAATACGCGATCCGGTGGTGGAACCTATGGTCAAAATGCGAACAGCGCATTGAAGAATCCCCCGCCGTGGGCATATTCATCGGGACCCTAGATCCGTAAACGACTGTGTCCCGGTTCATGACGTTCTTCAAGCCAAACACATTCCTGGCTTTGATCGATAAACTGGCCCAAATGGACCAGATGGGCAACAGGCCTTCCTCCTAAAAAATCGACCCTCGAAATGCCAAGGGTAAAGGGAAAACGGCCTTCGTTGCCAACACTCAACAGCAACCGAGTGACCCGAAACCGGTTGCTCGCCAAAACAACATGCGTCCACGCCTATCCCTAGAAGAAAGGCTAGGACGCGCTTACTCGTTTTCCCATGACAAGACGAGGAGACTGTTTGAGCTGGCAGTGTGGAACAAACCCATCATAATGCTAGACCCACGGCGTCCACTGCAACCCAGCGACGTCAACAACCCTAACTACTGCTCCTATCACAGAATGGTGAGCCACCCAATTGAGAATTTCTATGTCTTCAAGAACTGGGTCGAGGACCAGTATCAACGGGGGAAATTCGCACTGTCTGAGAACTGGAGGGTGAACCCGCCACAGAAGCACACTCCCAAAAAGGTGGATGCACCGGGGGCATCATGCTCGCTCGTGGAAGAAGCTCCATGGGAAGTCGTTCTCTCGGCTAAAACCAAAAGAACGCTGAAAGATCTCTAGGCATGTCTGGCGGTCAGGTGGAGAAGCCCACTTGAACCGGAAATCATTGAAGGGATGATGAAACCGCGTCCCGTACCAAAAACTGTCGATAAAGGGCAGAATCCCTAAGTCGAGCCTTCAAAGTCTTCGAAGAAGAAGAAGAAGACCAAGAAGCCTGTGCAGCCTGCCGAGTATGATGACAAGCGCACAAACATACAAAAGTACATTGATGCACTGGAGAAGTACAACCAGAAAGCGCTGACACCAGTCACCCTCGAAGAGTTTCTCAAGCATATTCTTGAGAACGAAGAGAGTGACAACGATGAGGAAAATGACTCATCAGAAACCGAAGACTATGTAGCAAGTTGCCACATGGTTTCCCATTCGTCGTTAAATGACGAAGAAGCTCTCTCAGCGTCAGAAAACAACACAGAGAAACTAGGGACAGGATCGGCGCCAAAATCCCCGAAACTGTCGGAAGACCCAATCGATAGGCTGTTAAACGAAGCCTTTCGAAGAAGCAAAGCTGACCGAGAGCGCGAAACAGCCATATACGAAAGGTCTATGCGTCAGCGTCAGGATGAACAAGCTGCGGCAAGGAGGAGTCGTAAAGTACTCCGACCAAACCAAAGCACACCTGCGGCAAATAAGAGAAGAATCAAGACAGAGAAGCGGTTCGTCAAAGCCCTATCAGTGGGAATGAAGCTGCCACCTCTCAAAGGAAACTCGCCCGAGGTCATAAGCCTCAACGGAGAGGACTCATATCTAAACTATTGCCTATATTATCGGAGGGTCACTTATCCCACCGAAGAATGCAGTGCCTTCAAGAAGTGATGGCAAGGATACGTTGCCCATCAACAACACTTCAAGAGTATGAAGTGTGAAGCTCGTCAACAGAAAAAAAAAGTGCGATGAATGCTCGTGAGAAAATGACTCACAACTGTCATATGGTTGATACCATTTCAGAAAGGAAAAAAAACCTAAGTTCTTACCTTCGGGAGCGATTCTGAGGATGAAATGACCCTCATCCCTCTCTTCAAAGACTCCACCTCCAAAAAAGAAGAGGAGGAGAAGAACTGTGAGAACATTCAGCTGCGTAGCCGCACGCTGCCTGAAAAGAAGCTCGGACCTACAAACAAGGGTTCGAGCAAAAAAAAAAGACAAAGGAAAAGAAAAAATCCCTGAGGAAATTGCCCTCGACGAAACCCGTCTTATAGCACAGCAAAACCTGGAGGCTTATAAGGCAAGGATGACACGGTCATGCGAAAAACTGACCAGGCCGAGAACATTTCGCCAAAGCGAACTCGTGCTAATCGTCAAAAGACCTATGATCCCCAGTCGTGCAAAACGGGAGAAGTTCGAGCCAAACTATGAAGGCCCGTACATCATAGACAAAGTCTACCAAAGTGGATCCTACCTGCTCATGGATATGCATGGCGAAAGACCCTTCGGTCAATAAACGACCGATTCCTAAAAAAAAATACTACGCCTTACGGGTTACGACACGGGTCAATGATAGATGACGACGCTTGTGTCCGCTCATTATCTTCCTGAGTCAGAACCCTAAAAGTAGTGTCCAAAAGATCCGTCGCCTCGAAAATAGGCGATAACGGACCGAGACGTTCCTAAACTAATACTCGTTTTCGAATGAAGGACCGAGATGTTTTTAAACTAAAACCTCACCTCAAACACGGCGAAAACTGACCGAGAAGTCTTTAAACTAAAATTTCGCCTTAAACACGGCGACAACGGACCGAGAAGTCCTTAAACTAATATTCGCCTCAAACGTGGCAATGACGGACCGAGATGTCATTAAACTAAATATCCGCCTAAAAAATGGCGATATTGGACCGAGATGTCCTTAAACTAGAACCTCGCCTCAAATATGGCGACATCGGACCGAGAGGTCCTTAAACTAGAACTTCGTCCCAAAAATGGCGATAATGGACCGGAATGTCCCTAAACTAGCACATCGTCTCCAAAACGGAAATCTCCACCCTTGAGATCTACATTGCAATCGAAGCCCCAACGGCGAAGACTGCAACTCAAGTCCCACTTGCTACACAGCTACTCCAGCGGTGAAGTCACCCCTAAGTCCCATTGGCAAACAGATGAGTCAAAAAAATGGTATGTGCACAAGCAAAATGGGCACAGATGAAAATCCGAAAGGGCGACGTGAGTAAAAACAGCAGGGCTACCGGCGAGTTTGTGAAAACCTAGAAGGGCGCGATTTCGTTAAAAAAAATGGTATGTCCACAAGCAAAATGGGCATGGATGAAAACCCGAAAGGGCGCTGTGAGTAAAAACAATAGGGATACCGGCGAGTTTGTGAAAACCCGGAAGGGCGCAATCTTGTAAAATTTTCACTTACGAGATTCTCTCGACTCGTAATGAGAACTCCCCCTGTAAGACACTCATGGCTCATAGGATTCAAAAGCCTTAAGCTACAGGTATCCAAACCTATTCTTAAGCCATCACATTCCCTAAGTTGCCTTACAGGCGGTCCAATATTGGCCCTTGTATACAATCCATGGGCACAAATAAATATAGCCTTCACCTAGTTCCACCAATGGCGCGAAATGTCCTTATATGGTGAACGACACTTGTAAATTCTCTCGACTTATAAAGAGAAAACACTCTTACAAGATCCTTATGATTTGCAAGGGAGAACACACACTTAGGAATCCCTACAAATCCTAAGGAGAAAATACACCTACGAGATCCTCACGACTCGTAGGGAGAAATAACTTTATGAGACCCTTATGGCTTATAAAGTCGAAAAGTCTTAGTCAACAGGATCCTAACCCTATTTACTAAGCCATCTTTGTTCAAATCGACAAAGGAACATGATGATTCGCTCCTGGCAATATTCCAGTGGTAGCGATGCTGATGCCTAAACATGTATCAAACTTCAAGTCTTTTCACAGCACATGATGATTCAGTCCTCGTAATATTCCAGTTGTAGCGATGCTGATGCCAAGGTTGGTATCAGATTCCAAACTCGCAATAAAAAAACACTAGCGAGCAAAAAAATGCATATGAAATAGCCGAAATGATGGGACATCCCGCAATAAAAATCAGAGAGCAAAAAAAATGTGCATATGAAACAGCCGAAATGTTTGGGCAACTCGCGATAAAAAATAGCGAGTAAAAAACCCGAAATGATTGGGCACCACGGATAAAAAGCCGAAATGATTGGGCAATCGTGACTTTTGCGATATGAAAAGCTAAAAAGATAGAGCATCGCGGAAATCAAAAATAAAATAAAATAAAAGGAAATTTTCTTTGCCCTACAGGTGAGTCTACACCGACCCCTGTATACAATCCATGGGCATAAATGAAAAAGGGAACCATGTTTTCTCACCAGGCTCCGTCAAAGGGAGAGCCAAATCTTGATGGCAACATCTACAGCCTAGAGATCATGCTGACGTTCCTTCTCAGTGCAGACGCGACGTCAACAAAGACCCAAGGGTCGGACAAAAAAGGAGTCATGGCAAATTCCTAGCTCCAAGTCTTGACGGTTCATATACAACCTAGAGATAATCCCGGCGTTCCTTCTCATTCCATCAGGATGCAGACGCAACGTCAACAAAGGCCAAAAGGTCGAAACAAAACGGAGCCATGGCGAATTCCTAGCTCCAAGTCTTGACGGTTCATATACAACCTAGAGATAATCCCAGTGTTTCTTCTCATTCCATCATGATGCAGACACGACGTCGACAAAGACTCAAGGGTCAAATCAAAAGTGGAGTCACGGCAAAACCTTATCTCCAAGTCTTGACAGTCCATACACAACCTAAAGACTACCCGACGTACCTTCTCATTCCGACAGGATGCAGACAAGACGTCAACAAAAGGCCCAAGGGTCGGAAAAAAACGGAGCTATGGCAAATTCCTAGCTTCAAGTCTTGCCGGTTCGCATACAACCTAAAGACTCCTCCGGCGTACCTTCTCATTCTATCAGGGTGCAAATGCGACGTCAAAAAAGCTCCAATGAACCAAATAAAAAAGGAGTGACGGCAAAATCCCAGCTCCGGCTCGACATTCTTTTCGTTACAGAAGACGAAATGTCAACAAAGGCCCCAAATAGCCAAATCAAAAAGGAGTGACGGCAAAATCCCAGCTCCAACTCGACATTCTTCTTGTTACAGCAGACGTAATGTCAACAAAGGCTCCAAATAGCTAAATCAAGATGGAGCAACGGCAAACTCCTAGTTCCAAGTCTTGACGGTCCATACACAACCAAAAGACTACCCGACGTACCTTCTCATTCCGACAGGATACAGACATGACGTCAACAAAAGGCCTAAGGGTCGAAACAAAACGGAGCTATGGCAAATTCCTAGCTCCAAGTCTTGACGGTTCACATACAACCTAAAGACTCCTCCGGCGTACCTTCTTATTCTATCAGGGTGCAGATGCGGCATCAACAAAGGCTCCAATGAGCCAAATAAAAAAGGAGTGATGGCAAAATCCCAGCTCCAGCTCGACATTCTTCTCGTTACAGCAGACGCAATGTCAACAAAGGCTCCAAATAGCCAAATTAAAAAGGAGTGACGGCAAAATCCCAGCTCCAGATCGACATTCTTCTTGTTACAGCAGACACAATGTCAATAAAGGCTCCAAATAGCTAAATCAAGATGGAGCAACGACAAACTCCGAACTCCAAATCTTGACGGTTCATATGCAACCTAAAGACTACCTCAGTGTTCCCTCTCATTCCATCAGGGTGCAGACACGACGTCGACAAAAGCTCCAACGAGCCAAATCAAATTGGAGCAAAGGCATATTCCTAGCTCCAGACTTCAACTGCAATACATACAGCATAGAGGTCTTACAGATGTCTACTATAATTCAGCAAAGAAACGGCATGGCATCATCAAACGAAAATGAAGCAATGGCAAATTCCTAGCTTCAAGGTCTCGACAACAACTTATATAAAGCCTAAAAGACTATCGAGGATCATCCCACACCAGCGCGGAATGGTTATGACTCATCGAGGCTCCAAATTGAGCCTAACATCAAGTAAAAAACGACATAGCAAATTCCTAACGCTTGTTCTTCCGACGGTCATATAGCCTAAAGAGATTACTTGAAGACATCTTGTTCAGCCCCCGAAGGGATCAGAGACACGACAGTCGTGGGGCTACTCGAATAACAGTGTTTCCCCAATCAGAGCAAAGCTCTGTTCAAATTCCAAGATTTGAAATGAAGCGACGCTTCTGCTTCCCCCAATCAGAGTAAAGCTCTAGTCAAATTCCGAGATTTGGAATGAAGCGACGCTTCCTTTCCCCTAATCAGAGCAAAGCTCTGTATTGAAATTCTAAAGGCAAAAAGTTGAAGCAACGCTTCAGATCCGGCGCTCTGCGCTGCGCGCCACGTGTTAAACACGGGTGCGCTAGTGCAGTTGCGCTGCGCTCTGCGCTGCGCGCCACGTGCCTAGCGCAGGTGCGCTAGCGCAAGGTGCGCCAGCGCTGGGATTAAAAATCCCCCCACCGTTAGATCAAAAAATCTACTAATAATAAATTATTAATTAATCAGAACTAAAATTCTGTTATGGAAAGATTTTTCAATCTTACTGAAACAAGAAGATTATCTTCTGTAAAACAGAAGCCTTAGGATCAGAGATCCAACGGGGGGAAATATTCCCAAATCAATCAGAGAAAGATCTCTTAAAACTGATTTAACAAATCATTTGGCCCTATATAAAGGCCCCAAGACTTCAAGTCTAAAGAGAAAAAAGAGAAAAAAAGAGAGAGAGAAACCCTCTGCAAAAAAGAGCAAGCTCTTAGGAAAAAGAAGATTTTTCTTCATTTTTAAGGTAAAGAACTATGTTCTTGAACAACAGAGATGAAACCATCTCATAAAAAGAAGAACCATCTTCTAAAAAGAACAGAGATCTAAAAAAGACCAAGGTCTTCAATAAAAAAGAAAAGATCAAAGATCTAATCATAAAATAATAAAAGAAGTAAAATACTTCACACACAGATCTTTTGATCTATAAAGGCAGAGCCTTTTATAAAAAACAAGAACTTTTGTTCTTGAATCTTGAGGCAAAGCCTCCTTTAAGAAGAACATAAAAGTTGTTCTTTGATCTTAAAATTGATCAGATGCGCTTTGCGCTGTTGAAAAGTGCCTTGCACTCATGAACTGTGCTCTTGCGCTCATTGGACCGGCGCTCAGCGCCAAAAGCTGCCACGTGTCAACCAAAGACACAATCTGCGCTTTGCGCTTCTGAAATAGCGCACTGCCCTCATGGGCTGGCGCTCAGCGCCAAGCGCGCCACGTGTCACTCGCTGACGCGCCAACAGACTAGCGCAAAGCGCTCATAAATTAAAAGCGCAATGCGCTAATGAACTAGCGCTAAACGCGACACGTGTCCTCTTCGTGCGCGCTGCCTGACAGAAGCGCAATGCGCTATTTGACTGGCGCAAAGTGCCCGGCGCGCCACGTGGCGCACTGTCAGAATAAGCTATGTATCTGATGAATGCTATGCATTCAATACAAGACAAAAATATCAGAGCCCAATGCCTAGCATTATTAAAAGGGCTGAGCCCAAATAAAGGCTGAATAGCCAGAGCAACTAAAAATGTTAAACATTTTTAATTGGACTTAGCCCAATTCTGGCCATAAGTCCTCAACTTATATTGAACTAAGCACATCTGCTCTTTCAAACAATTCACACTGGTTCGAGGGTACATCTCGTTACTCCTCTGATATTTGTCGTTGTAATCCTTCAACGTCGTTAGAGAGGTGACGGGTCCCGACAACCACACATTACTACGGACTGTGGGGTCCTTAAACTCATGGACTATGATGTCCTTAACCTCGACCATGATGTCTTAAAACTAACATCGGACTGTGGGGTCCTTAAACTCATGGAGTACGATGTCCTTAACCTCGACCGTGATGTCTTAAAACTAACATCGGACTGTGAGGTCCTTAAACTCATGGACTATGATGTCCTTAACCTCGACCGTGATGTCTTAAAACTAACATTGGACTATGGAGTCCCTAAACACATGGACTATGATGTTCTTAACCTCGACCGCGATGTCTTTAAACTCACATTGGACCGAGATGTCCTTAAACTAACAATGGACCGTAATGTCCTTAAACTAATTATCGACCACAATGTCATTAAACTAAACAATAGAGCCCAGTTGCTCTCTTGTTGGATCTAAACGATCCCGTTAAGTTGATCTTAGTCTAAAATTAGACTAACGTATCCTTAACAAACGTTTAAGTTGATCTTAGTCTCAAATAAGGCTAACGTATCCTTAAACCCAAACCCCCTAAACCCAAATCTAAGAAAGATACGGATTTGGACTAGTCCACGCCCTACGGGCGACAGCATTACTTAGTCTCCGTATACAATCCACGGGCAACCAAACTCAAAACAAACACCCACGACACGAAATGACCATCTGAAGAAGGAGAAAGTTGTTACCACGATGCGGTAGCGTAATTAACTGCAGGGGCTTGCGCCTGCAGGGAAGAGCGTCCCCACAATCAAAAACCCCTCAAACGAGGGGGAATCTGACGAATTCTGCTACATCGCCCGCATCCGTTTAAACCTTCGATATATGGTGCCATAAATCAACTTGGCATCTTCTGAGAGGTGGACGGATAGCACCAATTAGCATCTGCCCCAAATTTCAGGCAAGACAGACCTACGCGGTTGCGTCTCCGTGTTCGGAGGGGAACAGATTCTGGCACGCCCGGTGGGACCTTTTCCTCTTTCCACTCCACACTTCGTGTGTCGTGTTCGCGAACCAATCGCGGTTTGCTAATGGTTGCCCTTGGGTTTCGAGGTACTAATATTTGGCGTTTTGCTTGGTGCAGAAATCAAAGGATCAATGACGTTCACCTGCTCGAAGTGTTCCAACTGCAACTGCAATCCACGTTCTGCCTCATCTGTAGGCATAGGTTACGGACCTCAAGCGGCGTCCCTGTTCACGATGCCGGTGGAACAGGTCACTCAGGCTACTACTGGATTGTTTTTTGGGACTATGCTCCCCCCGATGAGCTTCAGCACCCCTGTACCAACATCAGAAGATCCCAAGAAGTCAGTCTTTGATCGGCTTGCTACTACCGCGGCCCCTCTCAACGGGTCGTCCAGCTCCAACTCCTCGGTCTTCGCCAGACTGAGCTTGAACTCCGATGGGCCTGCCAAGAAGCCCATGATACCTGAAGTGGTCATGATTGAATGATTTAGCGTGCTTGCGCTTTCTAAAAGATAGATCAAAAATATTTGTAACCGCAATCAAGAACGGCGTCGCATGAAGCTAGCCGGTGAGTACGGGTCGGTCCACAGGGATGTTGTGAATTTCCTATTCGCTCAAACGAGTTAATTCCGATTGTGGTCGGATTGATTATTAAATCTAAAAATTGAAGTTGTATGATACTAGGATTAGAAACTTGCTAGGATTAGGTTTAGGGAAAATTTGGTAAACAAAGATCTACATCTCTTTCCATTGCCTTTAATTAAAGATATCATATTAGTGTTATGGTAAATCTTAACAAAGGGGATTAGGATGATTGGGAAGATTGATTCTTCCTCTAGATCCTTGTCCTTCCTTTCTTAATCTTTACCCTAACCTCCATGGAAAACCTTAAAATCCGGGCCTTTAGACTACGGAATCACCGTTACCTCGAGGGTAGAGTGCCGTAGGGAGCGGAATAAGAAGGTATGCATGGAGTTCTAATGTTCATAAAAGTTTGGCAACGAAAAGAGATGAGAGATCTTCGTCTCTCAAATCCTTCCCCATTCCTAACCCTAACAAGCGAGGAAACTACTCACTCATTAGGGAATTGAAGAACATTTATCTAGGGCAGAGAATAAAAATTACCTAGGGTAAGAATTGAAATCTAAACTAGGGCAATTAAATAAATCTACTTACTTTACAGATGGCTCTCTCCAAACATTTACGTAGGGTTGTCAGATCTGAATAGATGATATGAAAAGAGGCATCGATGCTCTCCAAAAGAATTCTAAATTTTATTCATAGAAAGAGGCATAGGGAGGCATAAGAAATTACAATGAGTAGAGTTCCTATTTATAGAGAATAGGAAACCCTAGGTTATAATTGATTTGCATGTCTACATTTACCAAAATATCCTTAGGAAGACCTAGTCAAAGTAGACTTCAAGCTTTGGTAAAATTTTATGTCTCTGTCTCTTTAAAGAAAGTATTGGGCCTTGGATCTTTGGGCTTCCTTATTATTTGGTTCTTTATTAAAATAGCTTCTATGTTTCTTCCAGATCTCCAGTGAATAATTGCGGTGGACTTTTAACCGTTCGCTTTGTAATCTTGGACCTTGCATTGCCTTGTACTTTGTGAATTTTATCTTTGATGTCGGCTTAATCAAGAGTCTTCTGTTTGTTGGTCAAAGTCCACTTTTTCATCGCCTTTACATCGTTTTCACTGTTTTCTGTCTAAGAACCTGTAACCTGTAACATGTAGCAGACATGCGTCAAAAGCACCTGTTTATTTATAAAAAGAATAAGAATGAGGAATATAATAATGCAATATTATGGTGTGAACAAATACCCCCAAACTTATCTTTTGCTCGTCCTCGAGCAAACTTATTTTTATTCACTAAAATCCTAACCGCACTTTCGCAGGGAAACGCGATTGCACTGAGCACGTGCAACAAGCCGTTAAACCTCTAGGTGTCCCTAGTAGGAGGAGTGTTGTCTCCTGAGGGTTTTCAGCGGATACTACCCATAAAATCCTATCAATTCAGCCCATTAACTTTTGTTCTCCAATTAGGTTTTCTAACTAAGAATTCTATTATCTTTTACTTGTAAATTATCCACCCACATTCTTCACACTTCCTCATTATTTAACTTAAGATTATATATGTTATGTAGACCTACTTAGCTTTTAGCATCTCTTAAGTTTTCCTTCTAAAGTTCCATCTCCACTTAGGAATTTCTATCAACCCTTACTAAAGATACAAGTTCTATTCTTCACTCCTTTCTCTTATCTAAACTCTAATCACATATCCCCACGTGTGTGTAAATATCACCCCTACACTTGGAAATTCAAATCAAGCAATCGTACTCTCGTCCATTGTCCAAAACACTTATTAATTAGTGAATTTTTAAATGAAATTTGCTTACACATCCTTCATGCGACCGTTAATACTTCTTGAGGTACCAACAACCGATTACAAGATGCGTTAGCACTTTAAAGCGTACTTCCTAATTTTGCAACACCCAAGGCTTTAGCAGTGACTCCCAAACCAGTTGGTCTAAGGCACTAGGTGATGAAGCACCATCGCTAAATATTTTTCTATTTTTGCAGCCTTAAGTAATCACAAAAACCAGTGTCCATTTTTTTTTATTCTTTATTCACTTTTTATTTATTTATTTTCATTGTACTAAGGACTTTAGACAAGAGCACTTCAAGGTCTCTTCTACTATTCCAAGTTTCAAGGTGCGTGATTGTGCAAATTGTAGGGTATACATTTTCAGAATCTAGACTTAAGCTAGGAACTATTTTTCAAACTTATACTCTAATAAGAACATCAATACTCTTCCCTCATTTTGACTTAGCCCAAGAAGTGAACCTAAAATTTGCCTATTTCTAAATAAACTACAAGGCATATACTTTCTACCGTTAAACTTTAAGGAATGTTATTTTTAGGGTTTTTAATTCACTAAGTCTAAGATCTAGTTGTTCCTAGCCAGTTAACCTATTTGTCAAACTCAAGTCAATTAGCCAAAATTGAATACATTAATTTTTATAATTTTTGAATTTTTTCAAATTTTTATGGGTTTTCAAATAAGTATGCAAATGCAAAAATATGTACAAATGAATGCGAAGGAAGAAGACGTACCGAGCATACCCCCAAACTTGAACTTGACAGTGTCCTCACTGTCATGCTGAACCAAGAGGGTCAAAATGTCGGCACTCCCCTGTTTATTTATTTACAATTTTTTTATTTTTTTAATGTTTTGAATTATTTATTTATTTTTTATAGAAAAAAAAAACAAAAATATATATACATATATACAACAAGGTTCCCCCCAAACTTAAGCTTGGCCTTGCACAAGCCAAAAGTTAGCACCAACCATTCAAAAATTTTATCGTGGAAATGGTATAGTTGGTGCAAGAAAATGAGAAGCACGCGAGACCGTGTGGAAAGAAGAATGGCGGAATATGGTCTCGGTGGGGGAGAAGAATGGCGAAAAGAAAAAGGAAGTGGAATACGATCTTGAGGGTGTAAATTGAGTGAATAAATTAGCGCAATATGTGATGATCGATATGTTATAAACGATTGCGCTAACCTATCAACCCGTCCGGAAATGGGGTCAAATCCCTCAAGATTCGCAAGAAAACATGGGTATGCCGAACTTGGTATAGGAGATGAAAGCGTAACGGTCCTTTTCCCGGTCGGGACAATAGGACAGACGAAAGAGAGTGAATTAGGGATAGTATCTTTCTCACCGTAGTAAACTGTTTCGAACTTGAAAGATTCCATTAATGGTTCGAAACTACTATAATCAACCGAGTCTGATGGCTCATCTAAAAATGTAAAGGACTCAAACTCGGGCGGTGAGTCATCAACATCGTCCGAAAAAGTGAAACACTCGTAAGTGTTATCGGCTGTGGGAACTGTGTCAGATTCAAAGGAAAAGTTTTCAAGCTCACAGTCGTCAAGCGTGAAATGAAGTGTGGTCGGAACGATGGAAAAGAGGGAGGGTGATTTAGGTAAAGGTTCAAGAGGATGAATTGGAAAATCCGACACATCAAAGAAAAATGGTTCAACCTCAATATGATCCTCACTACTCTCCTCAATATTATCCTCATAATTCTCCTCAATATTCAACTCATCCATGCCATTATCATCAAAATCAAGACGCATACGAGATTCGGGAGAAACATTTAATAACTCGGGATTATGATTTGAACATAAAATTTCAATTAAATCGACAGGTTCATCATCCGAAATATTCCCGGCGTCTATATCCTCAATCAAGTGAAAGTCAATTTCTTTAGACACCTCCTCAAAAGCATGGATGTTTATCAATGTAGGTTCTAGAGTGGAAGTGTAAAGGTCAAACGGATTAGGTGTTGTTTCACTCGAAGGGGGTTCCTCACAATTTGGCAAATCAAACACTACAAAATCACACAACTCGTTTTTATTTTGAACTTGTGAATCATTTAGGACATTCGATGGAAAACTGGAGTTGTGGGCTTCAATTGGGTAATGGTAGGTTTGAATTGGAAATCCTCTCTCCTTCTCACTCTGTCCAACCGCCTCCTCATACATTGAAAAATTTGGAGCTAGCGGAAAACTAGCTACCGGTTCAGCAGGTTGCATAAGGGCGGCCACGGACGCTTCCACATTCCTAACCATTTTGTTTGTTGCTGCGATATACGCCTCCAACGCCTCTTCCAAACTAGACTTGGGTGGTAAGGGGGTTTCGGTAAAAGATTCGAAATTGTTTGGATATGTGAAACTCCCTAGTGGCTGTGTAGAAACATTGTCTAGTGAGGGTGGAAAAGTCGGGTAGGACTGGTAGGAAGTGGGTGATTGGACAGGGGTAGGGTCAACATATGGATAAAAAGGTGAATAGTCGTGCGGATCCCTATAACTGGATGTGTGGAGAGGGATGAAAGATCGGCTGCGAGATTGAGCAATATGCTCAGCAATGGACATCGGCTTAGGAGTGACAGAAGGACTTGAAAAAGTGGTATCAACATATGGAGGTGGTAAAGATTGACTTGGTTGACACAAAGTGGGTTGAAAAGTCGAATTGTTTCTCCTAGACGCCTCTATTTGATATTTCAAATATATTTTAGGCATGGAAGGATCGTCTTTAAATTGATCGAACAAATTGCCGAACGACGCAAAATTAGGTTCGGGATACCAAAGTTCGGCAAGTAATTTATTATGTGGGGTACCCATGTTAGAGGAAAGGGTGAAAGAAAGAAGGTTGGTTGCTGCAAGGATTTATTTGCGGCAAAAGATTGCAAGTCTTTTTTTAAAAAAAAAATCCTTTTTCCCTTTTCTCTTTATTTGAGACTGTTTGCAGAAAAAAATTCGATAAAGGGCTTAGACACAAATATAATCAACCAGAAATGCACAATCAGACCTAGATCTAGGGTCACCTAAGTCAGCTAGACAGCTCCTAACTGTTCCAAAGGGATAGAAATAGGACCTCAAACCGTCTCTTCACCGCCAATTGCGGCCAGGTAAGTGGGAAGGAACCACAATAGTGGGCCTAATTAATAACCACTAGCCTAGACACCGCAAAGTCAGTTAGGATAAACGGCCGATGCCTATACTAGTCCTTTTCCTATTGAGCTCGATGTCCTTAGGGCTGGGTCTAGTAATTTTTTTTTTAATTAATCGTGGTCGATGCAAATGCTTTAGGTGTTTTCTGGGGTCCTGGGAAGGGTGATGAAATCACCACCCAATCTGAATTGGTCAAAAGCCCCTTAAAATCCGATTAAAGATATGCAAAACAGTAAATCACTTTCAATCAAATCTTTTTTTTATGAATTTCAAAGTTTGTAAGTTTTCTAATTAAAATTTTCCTTTTTTCTCTTGCTTTTTATTTGGAAAGATATTTTTAGCAAAAAGATTAAGGATATGCAAATCAGAAAAGAGCACTTGCAATCAATTATTATTTTAAGAATATCACAAAGAATCTTTATTTGGAAAAAATTGTTGCAAAAAGATATTCGAGAAAAGATATGCAACAAAAAAGATTACTTACAATCAATTTCTATTTTAAACGATGCACAAAAATCCTGCACAAGATTGTTATTTGGAAAGAGAAAGATTTTTAAAGCGCAAAGAATCCTGCAGGAGATTTTTCAGAAGATATATCGGAGATTTGCAGAGGAGGAGATCAGAAGACTTACAGATTTTTTTTTTTACCGCGCTTCTGCTCCCTGTTTTGTTTTTGTTTTTGTTTTTTTTTTTTGTGAACCGACCAGGCCGCGGCGGTTCCGTGGCCAGAAGTGGTGTCTCGCGGCGGTTCCGCGGCCGGAAAGAGCCACCGGTTTTTTTTTTTTTTGCAGCACCAGATTGCGCGGTTGACTTGTTGACTCGGTCCTCTAAATTTTTTTCTGTTCCTCTGTTGTTGCAATCTTCTGTTGATTGGATCGTCTATTTGCTGTTTCGCTTTCTGTAAATTTCCAGATCCGAATTTGTTCGTAGATCCTGCAAAATTCACACAAACATACCCTTTCCAAAAATAACAGATGATATATTTTTATATTTTTTTTGTGATTTTTCAGTTTTTTATGATTTTCCAATTTTAGATTAACCCGAAATTGCAAAAAGGAAATAACACGCCATCCCCGGCAACGGCGCCATTTGATTGAATGATTTAGCGTGCTTGCGCTTTCTAAAAGATAGATCAAAAATATTTGTAACCGCAATCAAGAACGGCGTCGCATGAAGCTAGCCGGTGAGTACGGGTCGGTCCACAGGGATGTTGTGAATTTCCTATTCGCTCAAACGAGTTAATTCCGATTGTAGTCGGATTGATTATTAAATCTAAAGATTGAAGTTGTATGATACTAGGATTAGAAACTTGCTAGGATTAGGTTTAGGGAAAATTTGGTAAACAAAGATCTACATCTCTTTCCATTACCTTTAATTAAAGATATCATATTAGTGTTATGGTAAATCTTAACAAAGGGGATTAGGATGATTGGGAAGATTGATTCTTCCTTTAGATCCTTGTCCTTCCTTTCTTAATCTTTACCCTAACCTCCATGCAAAACCTTAAAATCCGGGCCTTTAGACTACGGAATCACCGTTACCTCGAGGGTAGAGTGCCGTAGGGAGCGGAATAAGAAGGCATGCATGGAGTTCTAATGTTCATAAAAGTTTGGCAACGAAAAGAGATGAGAGATCTTCGTCTCTCAAATCCTTCCCCATTCCTAACCCTAACAAGCGAGGAAACTACTCACTCATTAGGGAATTGAAGAACATTTATCTAGGGCAGAGAATAAAAATTACCTAGTGCAAGAATTGAAATCTAAACTAGGGCAATTAAATAAAGCTACTTACTTTACAGATGGCTCTCTCCAAACATTTACGCAGGGTTGTCAGATCTGAATAGATGATATGAAAAGAGGCATCGATGCTCTCCAAAAGAATTCTAAATTTTATTCATAGAAAGAGGCATAGGGAGGCATAAGAAATTACAATGAGTAGAGTTCCTATTTATAGAGAATAGGAAACCCTAGGTTACAATTGATTTGCATGTCTACATTTACCAAAATATCCTTAGGAAGACCTAGTCAAAGTAGACTTCAAGCTTTGGTAAAATTTTATGTCTCTGTCTCTTTAAAGAAAGTATTGGGCCTTGGATCTTTGGGCTTCCTTATTATTTGGTTCTTTATTAAAATAGCTTCTATGTTTCTTCCAGATCTCCAGTGAATAATTGCGGTGGACTTTTAACCGTTCGCTTTGTAATCTTGGACCTTGCATTGCCTTGTACTTTGTGAATTTTATCTTTGATGTCGGCTTAATCAAGAGTCTTCTGTTTGTTGGTCAAAGTCCACTTTTTCATCGTCTTTACATCGTTTTCACTGTTTTCTGTCTAAGAACCTGTAACCTGTAACATGTAGCAGACATGCGTCAAAAGCACCTGTTTATTTATAAAAAGAATAAGAATGAGGAATATAATAATGCAATATTATGGTGTGAACAGGTCATCCCAAAGAAGATAGTCATCCCTGCTCCTAAGGTCGTTAAGGCGGCTTCTCCTGCGAAAGAATCGGTCTTTACAAGACTGACTATTCCGGCTCCCGTTCCTTCTCAAAAGTTTGTCTTTGACAGATTGGATACCGCTACTCAAAAGACGTCAGTCTTCAAGAGGCTTGCACCAGCGGCGCCTCACCTGGACAGGGGGCAAGACAAAACCATCCCCATCGCCGAACCAACCCCAATAGCTCGACACGCTCGACGTCGCCACTGGCGCCGAGTAAGGAAGGCTGGGGGCAACTTCCCCTCCGGGCTAACTCCACCAGCTCCAACGTGGAAATTAATGCTGCTATTCCAACCGGGAACAGCTTTGAGCAGCTGAATAAGGTGCGCAGGAACTCGCCTACCGCCGTACTGAAAAGATCTCCGCCACCAGTAGAGACTGTCACAGAAATAAAGCCGGAGCAGTCCCCTCAACGGCTGTCTTCCAAAGTTTACAAAATCTGGCGACAAGTCCGAGAGTCGGTGGTTGATCAAGACTATCCCCGCCGGTAGAAGAAGCTGAAAGTCCGACAGGAAGAAATCCGTCATGTTAAGCCACGGAAGGCAACGGCTACTTGGGTGCCCATTGCAACGGCCCCCTCAACTTCGACCGCCCATAAGAGGAGAAGGCCGGAGAAAATCCCTATGTCCGCGACAAATGTCAAGGGCACTGAGCTTAAACGCCCCAAGTCTGGGGGCATGGTGGTGCATACCGTCTATATGGCATCTGGAAAAGAGGATAGCCGTATCTCCACGGGTCACCGACCGCTTACGCGATCCGTGACAAAAGCCCAAGAGCAGCAACAGAAGCTTCAGGAGATGATGACTGCGATGGCCGCGCTCACAGGACCGAAAGCAAGCCCAGAGGCATCCTCGGAGCAACGCCATGAGCAAGAAACTGATGCCGAATTCCTTCGGAGAATGCTTGAAAAGAAGGACAAAGAGGCCGCGGAACAAGCGGCCAATATAAAACAAATGGCCCTTCTGTTCCAAGATATGGTGGGCATGATGATCCAGCCGGATCCCCCAACCAAAGATCCTCCAGTAATAATTGAAGATGATAGAGGAGAAACATCAAATCCCCCTCCGGCTCTTTCAGCAGCCAAGGAGGAAACTATTTCCAAGTCCGCCCTGGATGATTACATCGCTCAGCAGATACGAGTTCACCAGGCGAATGAAGCGGCTGGGCAAATTGTTAGAACTGGGCGACCGTATCCAGGATGGTATGATCAGATAAAGTACCCGCCGGGCTACACGATCCCGAAATTCCACGTGTACAAGGGGACGGGCAATCCTCATCAACATGTCGCTCAGTTCAGGGCTCTTTGTGGCAACACCGGTGGCGATGATAAGCTTTTGCTCCGCCAATTCGTCGGCAGCCTGTCGGAGACGGCATTTGAGTGGTACTCCGAACTTCCAAATGACTCCGTCAAAACTTTCGCGGAAATGGAGTTGTTGTTCACCCAGCGATTCGCCAGTGCCAGTGAACGCACCCCAATAACGGCATTGATCAATGCCAGGGTGAAACCGGGCGAGACGTGGGTTCAGTACGCAATCCGATGGCGGAACCTGTGGTCGAAGTGCGAACAGCGCATCGAAGAAGCACCAGCGGTGGGCATGTTCGTGGGCACCCTAGACCCTCATGCAACTATTTCACAGTTCATTATGTTCTTCAAACCGACCACGTTCCAGGCTCTAATCGACAAGCTGGCCCGGATGGACCAGATGGGTCATAGAACATCTCCCCCGAAGCCGTAGCCGCGGAATGAAGAGGGTAAAGGGAAGGAAACCTTCGTTGCGAACACCCAACAGCAGCCCAGTGCTCCAAGATTAACGGATCAATTGGAAGAGAGACGGCGCTATTATAATGAGAAAATGAAGCGCCCTTACTCATTCCCGCGGGATAAAATGAAGAGGCTGTTCGAATTAGCATTGCGCAACAGGCTTATCAATTTGCCGAATCCAAAGCGACCATTGCAACCCGGCGAAGTGAATAATCCCAATTATTTCCCTTACCACCAAATGGTAACCCATCCAATCGAAGATTGCTTCGTCTTTAAGGGATGGATCGAGGATCAGTACCTACAAGGCAAATTTGCGCTGTCTGAGAAGTGGAAAGTAAACTCACCACAACCGCACACTCCTAAGAAGACGGACACACCGGGGGCAACGTGCTCTTTTGTTGAAGGAGCTCCATGGGAGGTGGCTCTTTCAGCCAGAACCAAAAGAATGTTGAATGATCTCCAGACGTGCCCGACGATCAGATGGAAGAATCCGTTGGAACCGGAGATCATTGAAGGGATGCTGAAGCCGCGCCCAACTCCAAGGATTGGTGGTGATAGCCAAAGCACACACACCCAGCCATCAAAATCTTCGAAAAAGAAGAAGAAATCCAAAAAGCCCGTGATGCCTGACGATAAGAGCACGGACCTGCAGAAACAGATCGACATGCTGGAAGAGTATAACCAGAAGGCGCGGACTCCAATCACGCTCCAAGAGTTCCTCGGCCACGTCCTTGAAGATGGAGATGATGGAGAAGACTCGTCGGACGAATCTGAGGGTTACATAGCAAGTTGCCATGTGATCTCTCACTCATCGATAAACGATGAAGAAGCTCCTTACACAGAGAAATTGGGGGCAGATCCTGAACCGGAACTTCCAGGGCCATCAGACGAAATGATCGACACATTCCTAAAGGAAGCTCTTCTGAAAAATAAAGCTGATCGGGATCGTGAGATGACCATATTTGAAAAGGCCAAACACCGGCGACTGGACGAAATAGTCGAGACATTCCTGCCGAATCAAAGGACATCTGTCGCGGATAAAAACAAGTTTAAGACGAGGAAAAGGTTTGCTAAATCCATATCAATGGGAATGAAGCTACCACCCTCCAAAGGAAACATTCTTGGTGAAGCAGAGATGCATCCTAGTTACTGCCTATATCATCGAAAGATCGCACACCCCATCGAAGAATGCAACGCTTTTAAAAGATGGTGGCAAGGGTATGTTGCTCACCGGCAACATTTTAAGCGGATGAAACGCAAAACTCGTCGAGAGCGAAGAAGTGCAACCGAGGAGCATAAAAGAACTACCGGCAACTGTCGCATATGTCAACGCCGAGGGATCGCAGATTCTTACCTTCGGGAGCGACTCCGACGAAGAGATGACTATTGGCCCTCTTTTCAAAGAATCTACCTCGGGAAAAGAGGAAGAACCGAAGACTTGCGAAAATATTCAGCTACGCAACCGTACGCTTCCAGAAAAGAATTTCGGACCCACGAATAGAAAAGATAAGGGAAAAGAAAAGGTCTATGAGGATATCGCCCTAGATGACCAAGTCATGAAAGAGCTGACCGCCAAAGACCCGCCAAAGAAAAGTAAAGTGGACTACAACATTCTGGCGCACTTGAGGAAGTTACCCTCGCAGCTCAGCATTCTCGATGCCCTTTTACTATCAAAAGAAGCAAAAGATTCATTGATCAAGGCGCTACAAGAGCCAGAGCAATTCCAATCTTTCCTCGCCAAAGAAAGGATGAAAGACGAGCTTGAAGAAGTACACACAGCCGATATCACCTTCGGCGATGAAGATCTCCTCCTTGGGACGTGCGAGCACAACCGTCCCCTATATGTCTCCGGATACTGTCATGATGTCAAGATAGGCAAGATCCTGGTCGACAATGGGTCCTCCGTCAATCTCCTCAATGTGCAAGTGTTGAAAGAAATCTGCATGAGTTTTCAACACCTAGCTCGGGATAAGATCACCATCTCCGGTTTCGACTCCCAGTAATCACGGACTCTCGGGTCTGTGATACTGACGCTACGCTTCGGGCTACTTGTCACGGATATTAAATTTCACGTCATTGACGCCAAGACATGCTACAATGCTTTGCTCCGCCGGCCTTGGTTACACGAGTACAACATCATCCCTTCTACACAACATCAGTGTATGAAATACTTCAAGGATGGTCTCGAGTATACCGTGACGGGAGAGTCGAACCCATTCTCCGTGAACGAAGTTCGAAAGTACGAAGATGCAAAATACTACTTACCAGATTTCGAGGATACGAAGAGATGCCACAAGCCGAAGGACAAAGCTATCACGACTATTCCAGTCTTCGGGAGTGATACCGAGGATGAAGAAGAGATAGTTTATTCAGGGCCGCCTCAACGCAACAACCCGGGACCGTTCGCCCCCATGTTGATCTTCGGCAGCGACTCGGAAGACGAGGTTAACGCTATATTTTCCGCTCGGCCATCAATACAAGCCTTCGCTGGCGATAGTCAGAATCTGCAAATTACCTTGGTTCCATAAGTGCATTATAAAGATCTCGATGCACTTGAAGCATATAATGTGCAAGAGCTGCAGACGTTTTATGTCCCCCCCAGACGAAAAGGTGAACAGGCGATCCTATTCTACCGATCCGGGGAAACCGAAGTGGAGAAAGAAATCTAGCATGGCGCGGATTCTACACTTGATAGGCTCCAGCCTATCCGTTTGCCCAGATATTACACAGACGGACTAAGTAGACTCTTGAGATGCCAAGGTGTACCCCTTAAGCAAACTGCTCAACAAGCACGGTTCTATAACAGGATCTGGAACGTCCCTGGAACTCAGCGAAAATTGCCCAACGGGAGAATAGAAACGACCGGGCTTGGGTATGTTCAATCCAAGAAACAGGAGCTACTCCACGACTGCTACGTCATACATGACTTTGATGAAGAGGGAGATGCTCTGTGGGAAGATGCTAACCCTGAACCAGAAAGAGCTCCCGACATGAAAATGCCCAGTCCGTCGTTCGAAGAACAAATGGACAAGCTTATAAGGGAAGCGGGTCAAAAGGTTCGAGACGACCAAAATCGCGAGATGGCCATCTACGAGAAAGCCAGGACGCAACGCCTTCTTCAACAGGCTGTGAAAGATGAAAATGCTCCTCCCTGTCAATCCGTCATACAAAAGGCCCGACGCAAAGGCAAAAATAAATCAAAGAGCGGGAAAATTGTTCGAGAGCGACAAAGCGGGACCAAGAAGCCACGCGATCGGGAATCGAGTAATCCAGATTCGTCTCTTATAAAGAAGATGAGTCGAGCATACTCTTTTCCTCAGAACAAAACACGGAAGATACTTGATCTCGCCATAAGACATCAACTGATTACACTCCCGGAGTCCAAGCACCCCGAGAAAGCAGGCGAAGTCTCTCATCTGGACTATTGCTCCTATTATAGGGCAATAGGATATCATATTGAAGACTACTTCACCTTCAAGAACTGGGTCGAAGATCAATATCGACAGGGCAGATTCGCTCTATCCAGCAGCTGGAGGGTAACCCCGCCGCAGAAGCATGAACCCAAATCCACGAGGGTAGAACCAGATCAACATCGGTCTTGGAAGCGAGCTCGTACTTGCCACGTGATAACGCTATCAGAAGAAGACCCCAACGGTATGGATGACCTCCCCTGGTGCTTCAAAAACAATGATGACGAGGTGATCTCAGAGTTTCCACCGGCGCCGAAAGAGCTGGAAGATGGAATACACATTACTGCAGATAACCTCAAGAAAATTGATCTGGGGATGACAAGTGACCCACGACCGACATTCGTCAGTGAGCTGTTGTCTGAAGAAAAGGTGGCTACACTAAAAGACGTGCTTATGCAGCATAAAGATTGCTTCGCATGGAACTATTCTGAGATGCCAGGACTAGATCCAGAGATTGCTGTCCACAAATAGGCCTTATCCCCGGATGTCAAGACGATCAAACAAGCGCCGAGAAGAATGCGGCTCGAGCTTGAGATGAGCATCAACGCCGAGGTCAAGAAGCTAATCGACTCCGGCTTTATCCAAGAGGTTCGGTATCCTGACTGGATCGCCAACATCATCCCAGTGATGAAGAAGAATAGAACGGGGCTCATATGTGTGGACTTTCGGGATCTCAATAAAGCTTTCCCGAAAGACGACTTTCCAGTACCAGTCACCAAGCTGATGATAGACAATACGTCCACTCACGAGGTCTTCTCCCTCATGGATGGATCATCAGGATACAATCAGATAAAGATGCATCCTGAAGACCAGAAGCATACTGCTTTTCGGACCCCTTTGGGCATATTCTGCTACAAGGTATGCCTTTCGGTCTAAAGAACGCCGGTGCCACCTATCAGAGGGCCATGATGAAGATCTTCGATGACCTCATTCATGAAATCGTCGAATTCTATATCGACGACCTCGTGGTGAAAAGCAAATCATACGAGGAGCATTCAGAGCATCTGAAGATCGTGTTTCAATGCCTCCGGCAATACAACTTGAAGATGAACCCTCTCAAGTACGCGTTCAGAGTTTCCTCGGGAAAGTTCCTAGGATTCATCGTACGACACCGAGGCATCGAAATAGACCCGTCGAAGATCAAGGCGATTATGGAAATGCCCCCGCCAAGTACTCTTAAACAATTGCGGTCTCTCCAAGCGAAGCTCGCGTATATCCGTCGATTTATAGCCAATCTCTCAGGCAAGTTGCACCATTACAGTCACCTGATGAAGAAGGGAACCTCGTTCGTCTGGGATCACAAATGTCAAAGCACGCTGGACGAAATCAAACAATACCTGCAGAATCCACCAGTGCTGGCTGCTCCGGTCAAGGGAAAGCCTCTCATTTTGTATACAACCGCCCTTGAAGGTTCCTTATGCACATTATGGGCATAAGAAAACGACCAAGGGAAGGAGAGAGCCCTTTATTATTTGAGTCGATTTCTACTGGTGGCAGAAAGCAACTACTCTCCCATCGAAAAACACTGCCTGGCATTGATCTTCGCGATAACGAAACTCAGGCACTATACATTGGCGCATGAAGTCCGTCTCATATCGAAGGTGGATCCTCTCAAATATTTGATGTCAAAGGCCATATTGACAGGGCAGCTAGCTAAATGGGCATTGCTCTTGATGGAGTTCTCAATAACTTATCATCCTCTTAAGGCAGTGAAAGGCCAGGCCATCGCCAACTTCCTCGCTGAGCATCCAATACCTGCCGATTCTCCCTTGAACTGCGAATTGCCAGACGAACATGCGTTTGACACGATCGACGGAGATGATACCCGGTGGAAACTTTACTTCGATGGAGCGTCCTCCATGATGAAGCGCAAACAAAACACCCCTATAATCAAATCAGGGGTAGGCCTCATCTTTGTGACTCCATAAAGAGGGATAATGCGCTTTGCCTTCTCCTTAACAGAGCCGAGGACAAACAATGAAGCCGAGTATGAAGCTTTGATAGCAGGTCTTGAGATCGCTATCGACATGGGGATTGAAAACCTCTTCATATATGGAGACTCCCAGCTGGTCGTCAGTCAAGTAAACGGCGACTATCAAATATGCAAACCAGAACTGGTGAAGTACGGCGAGAGGGCACAGCAACTGCTGACCCAAATACCTTCCTACACCTTAGAAAGCATACCGCATGCGGAAAATAGCAAAGCGGATGCATTAGCCAAGCTCGCTAAAGAACTGGCCGACGAGAACCTCGATGACGTAAGGATCGTTGTGCAAAGCCGTCGGGTTCTTGCACCGGCAGAAATATTTCCAAAGACGTCCGAGGAAAAGGGAACGACCGAGCAAACGGATTTACAAATAAAAGACCAAGAAACGGTTGAGGATTGGAGAGCAGTCTTTATAAACTACTTCAAATCCCGCCGAACGCCCGAAGATGCGTCCTCAAGACATCAGTTTATGAAACGGGCTCTATCTTTTGCCTTCGCCAATGATACTCTGTACAAGAGGTTATTTGATTCTTTGTGGTTAAGATGCCTGGGACCTGAAGAAGCAAAAAGAGTCGTCCAAAAAACTCACGACGGACTCTGCGGTTCTCACCAAGCCGGGCCGAAGATGAAGCTGAAGATCAAAAGGATGGGCTACTATTGGCCCACAATGATCCAGGACTGCCTCGAGTATGCGAAATAATGCCACTCATGCCAGATTCACAGGGACTTTATCCACCAGCATCCAAATCCACTACATCCAATGGTGGCCAGTTGGCCATTCGAAATGTGGGGAACTGACATAATCGGCCCCATTGAACCAGCGTCGTCCAGAGGACATCGATTCATTTTGGCGACAACTGATTACTTCTCCAAATGGACAGAAGCAGTACCGCTGAGGGAAGTGAAGACGTAGAATATCCTCCATTTCTTCAAGACACACGTCATTTATCGGTTTGGCACTCAGAGACGAATTATCTCTGATAATGGGCCAGCCTATAGAAGACACAAGATCAGCCGCTTCGCACAATAGCATAACATAGACTGGAGATACTCTTCAGTCTATAATCCCCGAGCTAACGGTCTAGCTGAGGCTTTCAACATGACCTTGACAAAGATCGCGAAAAAGACGGTGTCCCGAAATAAGAAGGACTGGCACGAGAGACTGCATGAAGCTCTCTGGGCGTACCAGACTACGTTCAAAACGGCCACGAACACAACTCCATACGCATTGGTGTTCGGTACAGAAGCGGTACTCCCCCTCGAAATAGAGTTACCCTCTCTGCGAGTGGCAGTTCATTACGAGCTAACGGACAAAGAGAACGCTCACCTTCGCCTCGAGGAGCTCGATGCCCTTGATGAAACCCGGCTCATAGCGCAACAAAATCTGGAAGCTTATAAAGCAAAGATGACGCGCTCATACGAGAGATTGACTAGGCCGAGGACATTCCGCCAAGGCGAACTCATGCTAGTGGTCAAAAGACCTATGATCCCCAATCGTGCTAAACGGGGGAAATTCAAGCCAAATTATGAAGGCCCGTACATCATAGATAAAGTCTACCAGGGTGGAGCCTATTTACTCATGGACATGCATGGTGAAAGGCCCTTCAGGCCAATAAACGGTCGCTTCCTGAAGAAATACTACGCCTAACAAGTCACGGCCTAGGTCAATGATAGATGACGACGACTACGTCCGCTCGCTATCTTCCTAAGCCTAAAATCTATAAGTAGTAACCGGCTTCCTTAACAGCGGACCGAAACGTCCTTAAACTAACAGCTGACCGAAATGTCCTTAAACTAACGACGGACCGAAACGTCCTTAAACTAACGACGGACCGAAACGTCCTTAAACTAACGACGGACCGAAACGTCCTTAAACTAAACGTCCTTAAACTAACGACGGACCGAAACGTCCTTAAACTAACAGCGGACCGAAACGTCCTTAAACAAACAGCGGACCGAAACGTCCTTAAACTAACGACGGACCGAAACGTCCTTAAACTAACAACGGACCACTATGTCCTAAAACTAGCCGTTGACCGAGATGTCGATAAACTACGGTCGATTGCAGCATCCCAAAGCTGATATAAAAAAAAGAGAAAAGAAAAGGAAAACGGTATGTCCATAAGCAAAATGGGTACGGATGAAAACCCGAAAGGGCTCCATGAGTAAAAACAGCAGGGCTACCGGCGAGTCTTGTGAAAACCCGAAAGGGCGCAACCTCGTTAGAATAAAAAAAAATGGTATGCCCATAAGCGAAAAGGGTACGGATAAAAACCCGAAAGGGCTCCGTGAGTAAAAACAGCAGGGCTACCGGCGAGTTTTGTGAAAACCCGAAAGGGCGCAATCTCGTTAAAAGACACTTGCAAGGTCCTCTCGACTTTGGAAGGAGAAACCACCTGCGTGAGATCCTTACGACTCACAAGAGAGCAACAGACTTAGGGATCCCCACGATTCCTAAAGGAGAAATTACACTTGCGAGATCCTCACGACTCGTAAGGAGAACTCTCTTATGGGACCCTCACGGCTCATAAGATTCGAAAGTCTTAAGCTACAGGGATCTAAACCTGTTCTTAAGCAGCCCCCACAACCTCCGATACTGCCCTACAATCGGCTCAATTCTGACCCTTGAATACAATCCACGGGCGCGAATAAACATTTCCCTAACAAAGTCCCATCCGTGACTAGGGATATGTCTACACGGTGAACAACCCTTGTAAGTCCTCTCGACTTATAAGCAGAAAACACCCTTATAAGATCCTTACGACTTATAAGGGAACATGCACTTAGGAATCCTCACGATTCTTAAGGAAAAAACGCACTTACGAGATCCCCACGACTCGCAGAGAGAAATACCTTTATGAGACCCTTACGGCTCATGAAGTAAAAAGCCTTAGTCGACAGAATCCTAACCCTGTCTACTAAGCCACCTTTGTTCGACATCGACAGAGGCAAATGATGATTCGCTCCTAGCAATAGCCCAGTTGTAGCGGTGCTGATGCCGAAATCGGTGTCTAATCCCAAGCTTGCGGCAAAAAGCTAGCGAGCCACACATGCATACGAAATAGCCGAAATGATGGGGCAACTTGCAACAAAATCAGCAAGTAAAAATGTATGCATGAAAAATATCCGAAATGATTGGGCAACTCGCAATAAAAAATAGCGAGTAAAAAATAAAATAAATAGCCGAAATGATTGGGCACCGCGAAAAATAGCCGAAATGATGGGGCAATTGCGACCTTCGCGATATAAAAGCTGAAATGATAGAGTATCGCGGAAAGAGATAAAATAAAAAAAAATATATATATATATATAATGAAATTTATGCCCTACAGGTGATATCACATCAATCCCTGTATACAATCCAGGGGTGCAAACAAAGAAGGAATCACACTCCTCCTCCCCAGGTTTCATCAGAAGAAGAAGCCAAACCTCAACGGTTCGCAGATAGCCTGGAGATCATCTCAATATTCGTCTCATTACAACAGACACAACATCAAGAAAAACGGAACAGCGGCAACCCCCAGTTCCATGACTCAGCGGTGCACAGATAACCAAGAGTCAAACCCCGACTCCGTGAAATACGGATAAAGTCAAAATTCCTGGTTACGTGGAACGCGGATTATGTCACTCCTGACCCCGTGGAAAATGTCCAGAGCGGATCCTTATCCTCGCAGAGCACGGCAGTGAACCCGTGTGAAGCATCCAGAGCGGAGCCTGGTCCTCGCTGAACACGGCAGTGAACCCGTGGGAAGCATCCAAAGCAAAATTCCTGGTTACGTGGAACGCGGATTATGTCACTCCTGACCCCGTAGGAAACGTCCAGAGCGGATCCTGGTCCTCGCAGAGCACGGCAGTGAACCCGTGTGAAGCATCCAGAGCAGAGCCTGGTCCTCGCCGAACACGGCAGTGAACCTGTGAGAAGCATCCAGAGCAAAATTCCTGGTTATGTGGAATGCGGATTATGTCCAGAGCGGATCCTGGTCCTCGCAGAGCACGACAGTGAACCCGTGTGAAGCATCCAGAGCGGAGCCTGGTCCTCGAAGAACACGGCAGTGAACCCATGGGAAGCATCCAGAGCAAAATTCCTGATTACGTGGAACGCGGATTATATCACTCCTGGCCCCGTGGGAAACGTCCAGAGCGGATCCTGGTCCTCGCAGAGCACGGCAGTGAACCCGTGTGAAGCATCCAGAGCGGAGCCTGGTCCTCGCCGAACACGGCAATGAACCCGTGGGAAGCATCCAGAGTAAAATTCCTGGTTATGTGGAACGCGGATTATTTCACTCCTGACCCTATGGGAAACGTCCAGAGCGGATCCTGGTCCTCGCAGAGCACGGCAATGACCCCGTGTGAAGCATCCAGAGAGGAGCCCGGTCCTCGCCAAACACGGTAGTGAACCCATGGGAAGCATCCAGAGCAAAATTCCTGGCTATGTGGAACGCGGATTATGTCACTCCTGACCCCGTGGAAAACGTCCAGAGCGGATCCTTGTCCTCGCAGAGCACGGCAGTGAACCCGTGTGAAGCATCCAGAGCAGAGCCTGGTCCTCGCTGAACACGGCAGTGAACCCGTGGGAAGAATCCAGAGCAAAATTCCTGGCTACGTGGAACGCGGCTTATGTCAATCCTGACCCCGTGGGAAACGTCCAGAGCGGATCCTGGTCCTCGCAGAGCACGGCAATGACCCCGTGTGAAGCATCCAGAGCGGAGCCTAGTCCTCGCCGAACATGGCAGTGAACCCGTAGGAAGCATCTAGAGCAAAATTCCTGGCTACGTGGAACGCGGCTTATGTCAATCCTAACCCCGTGGGAAATGTCCAGAGCGGAGCACGGCAATGACCCCGTGTGAAGCATCCAGAGCGGAGCCTGGTCCTCGCCGAACACGGCAGTGAACCCATGGGAAGCATCCAGAGCAAAATTCCGGGTTACGTGGAACGCGGATAATGTCAACCCTGATCCCGTGGGAAACGTCTAGAGCGGAGCCTGGTCCTCGCAGAACACGGTAGTGAACCCGTGGGAAGTATCCAGAGAAACTCCTGACTCCGTGAAATGCGGATAAGGACAACTTCACCCATCACTTGCGGGTCCTCACGACTCGTAAGGGAGTAAATTCTCTTGTGAGATCCTTACGACTTGCAAGAGAAAACACACTTAGGAATTCTCACGATTCCTAAGGAGAAAATACGCCTACGAGATCCTCAAGACTCGTAGGGAGAAAAGTCTATATGAGACCCTCACGGCTCATAAAATTGAAAAGTCTTAGGTGACAGATCCTAACCCTGTTTTCTAAGCCATCACCACCCTACAAAGAGCCCAAGATTGACAGCCATATACTATCTACAGACCGCACTTGCAAAAATCACATGGCAACAACACAGCAAAGAGAAGAAAGTAACAAGGAGAACATTTGATTCGCATTTAATTAAGCGTTCGAGGCATACCCGTTCATGCATGTGCATAAGATTTAGTACGTAAAATAAAACAAGCTGAAATGAGAAACTTGCCATTCATACTGCGAAAAAGTTCTTACAATTATGAAAGCAGTAAACAAAAACATTATCAAAATAATTACAATGGCAAAACCTCAGATCCAGGGCATGGATTGAGGAACTCAAAAGTGACTTTGTCCAGAATCTTCCAGGCATTTCGAACCATCCTAATATGCTTTCTTTCGCGATCATAAGCGTCGGGATCCCCAGGATGTCCTCCACCCTCCAATAGGAAGCAAGTATGGCCGATTGTTGAAAAGCCTGATGCAGGAGATCGATAAGATTGTCTCGCATTCTCTTTGAGATTAGGTTCATCAGATACACCGAGTGCACCTTATCCTCGGCGGCATCCAATGCCCTAAGCGGCATGCCGGTACAGAATAAAGGAAGCGCTTCCCAAATCGCTCCCACAATAAGCTTCAGGAGAGAGGAACGTCGAGGAAGCAGCCGACCATTGTATGCGTCAAAGCGACTCATGATTTCGGCATACTCGGCGTTTGTGAATTCTCGATTCTGAGAACGGACGAGTGAGCGGATGTCTCTGTAAGAGATAATCTCGTCGAGGTCATACGTATGAGCATCCATTACTCCTGAAAAAGAAAATCAACAAAATTAGCGGACATACTTATTAAGCGAATTCTTATTAAAAACAGGCACAGAGAGTTAAACTCCTCGAGAGCAATGCTATGCAGACAGGAGTGACACCTGTCAAAATCGATTATAAGGGGAATTTAAAGAAATTCCCTGAACACTGAGAGCCTTGCTCTGAGAAGATGATATAATTCATCAAAAATAAAATTCCATTTTTAATCTTCAAGATCCATGAAAAACTCTTAAGATTTCTTCTATATGATTTGAAAGGAGAAAAGCTCCATTAATGAATTAAGAAGTCATAAGTAAAATCCTTTTAAAGAGCAAAGCTCTATTAATGGAACCCTAAAAGGGTTCTCTTTATATCTATGAAGCAAAGCTCTGCTAGTGAAACCCAAAAAGGGTTTTCTCCAGATCAAAGATCTATGAAGAGCAAGGCTCTGTTAATGGGTAAAAATCCTAATTTATTAAAATTTTAAACTTTACCTAAGTTTGAGTAGAGTTCTGACTCTTGAAAAGTTCTGAAGAGCAATGCTCTGAATAAAAATTCTTAAGAAGAAGATGATAATCATCCGAGGACCAAAGGTCCTATTTATAGGCGCTAAGCCGCCTCTTCGACTTCTGAGTCGATCCGAGGGCTCAGATGTTGCCACCACTGCGCTCACGTATTGGCCACGTAAGCGCAACGGTGGGGGGCATTTGTTTCCCCAATCAGAGCAAAGCTCTGTTCAAATTCCAAGATTTGAAATGAAGCGACTCTTCTGCTTCCCCCAATCAGAGCAAAGCTCTGTTCAAATTCCGAGATTTGGAATGAAGCGACGCTTCCTTTCCCCTAATCAAAGCAAAGCTCTGTATTGAAATTCTAAAAGCAAAAAGTTTAAGCAACGCTTCAGATCCAGCGCTCTGCGCTGCGCGCCACGTGTTAAACACAGGTGCGCTAGCACAGTTACGCTGCGCTCTGCGCTGCATGCCACGTGTCAAACACGGGTGCGCCAGCGCTCTGCGCTGCGTGCCACGTGTCAAACACGGATGCGCCAGCGCTCTGCGCTGTGTGCCACGTGTCAAACACGGGTGCGCTAGCGCAGTTGTGCTGCGCTCTGCGCTGCGCGCCACGTGCCTAGCGCAGATGCGCTCGCGCAAGGTGCGCCAGCGCTGGGATTAAAAATCCCCCTACCGTTAGATCAAAAGATCTACTAATAATAAATTATTAATTAATCAGAACTAAAATTCTGTTATGGAAAGATTTTTCAATCTTATTGAAACAAGAAGATTATCTTCTGTAAAACAGAAGCCTTAGGATTAGAGATCCAACGGTGGGAAATATTCCCAAATCAATCAGAGAAAGATCTCTTAAAACTGATTTAACAAATCATCTGGCCCTATATAAAGGCCCCAAGACTTCAAGTCTAAAGAGAAAAAAGAGAAAAAAGAGAGAGAAAAACCCTCTGCAAAAAAGAGCAAGCTCTTAGGAGAAAGAAGATTTTTCTTCAATTTTAAGGTAAAGAACTATGTTCTTGAACAACAGAGATGAAACCATCTCGTAAAAAGAAGAATCATCTTCTAAAAAGATCAGAGATCTAAAAAAGACCAAGGTCTTTAATAAAAAAGAAAAGATCAAAGATCTAATCATAAAATAATAAAAGAAGTAAAATACTCCACTCACAGATCTTTTGATCTATAAAGGCAGAGCCTTTTATAAAAAACAAGAACTTTTGTTCTTGAATCTTGAGGCAAAGCCTCCTTTAAGAAGAACATAAAAGTTGTTCTTTGATCTTAAAATTGATCAGATGCGCTTTGCGCTGTTGAAAAGTGACTTGCACTCATGAACTGCGCTCTTGCGCTCATTGGACCGGCGCTCAGTGCCAAAAGCTGCCACGTGTCAACCAAAGACACAATCTGCGCTTTGCGCTTCTGAAATAGCGCACTGCGCTCATGGGCTGGCGCTCAGTGCTAAGTGCGCCACGTGTCACTCGCTGACGCGCCAACAGACTAGAGCAAAGCGCTCATAAATTAAAAGCGCAATGCGCTAATGAACTAGCGCTAAGCGCGACACGTGTCCTCTTCGTGCGCGCTGCCTGACAGAAGCGCAATGTGCTATTTGACTGGCGCAAAGCGCCTGGCGCGCCACGTGGTGCACTGTCAGAATAAGCTCTGTTTCTGATGAATGCTATGCATTCAATACAAGACAAAAATATCAGAGCCCAATGCCTAGCATTATTAAAAGGGCTGAGCCCAAATAAAGGCTGAATAGCCAGAGCAACTAAAAATGTTAAACATTTTTAATTGGACTTAGCCCAATTCTGGCCATAAGTCCTCAACTTATATTGAACTGAGCACATCTGCTCTTTCAAACAATTCACACTGGTTCGAGGGTACATCTCGTTACTCCTCTGATATCTGTCGTTGTAATCCTTCAACGTCGTTAGAGAGGTGACGGGTCCCGACAACCACACATTACTACGGACTGTGAGGTCCTTAAACTCATGGACTATGATGTCCTTAACCTCGACCGTGATGTCTTAAAACTAACATCGGACTGTGGGGTCCTTAAACTCATGGACTATGATATCCTTAACCTCGACCGTGATGTTTTAAAACTAACATCGGACTGTGAGGTCCTTAAACTCATGGACTATGATGTCCTTAACCTCGACCGTGATGTTTTAAAACTAACATTGGACCGTGGAGTCCCTAAACCCACGGACTATGATATCCTTAACCTCGACCGCGATGTCTTTAAACTAACATTGGACCGAGATGTCCTTAAACTAACAATGGACCGTAATGTCCTTAAACTAATTATCGACCGCAATGTCATTAAACTAAACAATAGAGCTCAGTTGCTCTCTTGTTGGATCTAAACGATCCCATTAAGTTAATCTTAGTCTAAAATTAGACTAACGTATCCTTAACAAACGTTTAAGTTGATCTTAGTCTCAAATAAGGCTAACGTATCCTTAAACCCAAACCCCCCAAACCCAAATCTAAGAAAGATACGGATTTGGACTAGTCCACGCCCTACGGGCGACAGCATTACTTAGTCTCCGTATACAATCCACGGGCAACCGAACACAAAACAAACACCCACGACACGAAATGACCATCTGGAGAAGGAGAAAGTTGTTACCGCGATGCGGTAGCGTAATTAACTGCAGGGGCTTGCGCCTGCAGGGAAGAGCGTCCCCACAATCAAAAACCCTTCAAACGAGGGGGAATCTGACGAAGTCTGCTACATCGTCCGCATCCGTTTAAACCTTCGATACATGGTGCCATAAATCAACTTGGCATCTTCGGAGAGGTGGACGGATAGAACCAATTAGCATCTGCCTCGAATTTCAGGCAAGACGGACCTACGCGATCGCATCTCCGTGTTCGGAGGGGAACAAACTGCTTAAAGACTGCATATCGAAGAATGCATCTGCCAACACGACGGTACCACGGACTAAAACCTAGTACCACAAACTTAACGGACCCATGTCGTAAAGAATAGGGGTTATCAATATTTCACGTTAGGATACACCTGCGAGATCCTCTCGACTCATCTTGACTCATATGGAAAAACATTTTTATGAAACCCTTACGGCTCATGATGGTGAAAGGCCTTAGGCGACGGGGATATCAACCTATTTCCTAAGCACTGTGGCCCTACAAGTAGGTCCAAAATGACTATTGTATACTATCCACGGGCTACATTCTCCGAAGTCGCACACCGACAAGGAGGAGAAACCACTTACGAGTCCTCTCGACTCATAAGGGGAGAATTCTCTTGTGAGATCCTTACGACTCTCAAGAGAAAACACACTTAGGAGTCCTCGCGACTTCTAAGGAGAAAATACACCTACGAGATCCTCTCGACTCGTAGGGAGAAAAATCTTAATGAGATCCTCACGACTCATAAAGTTGAAAAGTCTTAGGCGACAGATCTAAACCTATTTCCTAAGCCATCGCTGCCTTGCAAGGAGGTCAAGATAGACTCTTGTATACTATCCACGGGCCGCATTCGCTAAAATTACATGCCAATGAAATGAAAAGGATACTTACGGGTCCTCATGACTCGTAAGGAAAAAATACCCATGTGAGATCCTTACAACTCACGGAAGCGATGAACACTTAAGAATCCTCATGATTTCTATGGAGAATATGCACCTATGAGAGCCTCAGACTCATAGGGAGAAAAAACCTTCTTGAGACCCTTACGGCTCAAGAAGATGGAAAAAGTCTTAGGCTACAAGGATCCTAAACTTGTCTTCTTAGCCATCAATTCTATGGCCATGCATAATTTTGCACTACTTCACCCACGTACATACTTACGTGGGCAAAGTAGTGGGAGGCATTTGTTTCTCCAATATTTAGCCTAATAAAGAGCAAAGCTCTGTTGGAACTCAATGAGGCGGCGCCTCACGTGCTATCCATGAGGGCGCCAGCGCCAGAGCCAATCTTATAGGATAAAACCTATAAGAGCGCTGCACGTGCATCTTACGTGGGTGCCAATGTGCAAAGCACAGAAGCATTCTCTGGATAAAGAGTCAAACTCTTAGAAGGCGCCGCACGTGGTACTCACGCGGGCACCAATGTACAAAGCACAGAAGTACTCATCTTAAGAATTAAATTCTTAAGCGGCGCCCACGTGCACAACATGTGAGCGGTAGCACCCAAGTTAATATCTGTAGAATTAAATTCTACATTTCCCTAACAAAGATTGTGATTTACTCTGTTAAACAGAGTCGTTGGATCAAAGATCCAATAGAGGAAACATCTCCCAAATCTTTCTAAATAAGAAGGATACTCTCGGTTGGATCAATGATCCAACAAGAGAATAAAATTCTATTTTTGGGGAATATATGCGCTCAATCTTTCCAAACGGAAAGATTGTTCTCTTTAAAACAGAGAACCCTTGGATTAAAAATCCAATGGTGATTAAAAATCACCATTTCATAGAATAAAACCCTGCATATGGAAAATATTTCCCCAATCTAATTAAAAACAAGAAAATATGTTCTGTAAAACAGAAACCCTTGGATCAAAGATCCAATAGTGGGTAAAATTCCCCAAATCAATTGGGATCTCTTAATGAGAGATTTCTTCAAATCTAATTAACAAACTTGCCTCCACTATATAAAGAACCGAAGACTTCAAGTCTGATAGAGAGGAACCCCCCCCCCCCTAAGCTTCCAAAAACAAAAACAGAAAGCTTCAAAAAGGAACAAAGAATTAATTTCTCAGGGAAGAAGATCTCCCTCCTTAAAAACTCTAGGTAAACGAAAAAAATATATAGAGATAAAAACATCTCATTTACATATCTAAAGGGTTTAACCCTTCTTAAAGAACTTAGTTCTTTCTCTGGATCTGAGATCCACAAGACAAGTCTCTCACAAGTTGAGAATTTAATTCTCATCGAGAGGAACTTGTTTTTGAGAATCAAAGATTCGGAAAAGAACTAGGAATCGAATTCCTCAAAACAAAGCATATAAGAGAAATCTAGTTCTCGTAAAAGAACTTGGTTCTTAAAAATGAAGCTTGATCCTAGATCTATAAAACAAAGATCATATTGATCATTAATGGGCAAAAATGCTATTAGCAGAGAAGAAAAGTGCCCAGTGCCCAGCGCCGCACGTGTTCCTCACGTGGGCGCCACAGAAGAGAAGAGTGCTTAGCACTCACTGGGCAGCGCCCAGCGCCGCACGTGTTCCTCATGTGGGTGCCACAGAAGAGAAGGGTGCTTAGCACTCACTGGGCAGCACCTAGCGCCTAACGTGCTCCTCACATGTGCGCCGCAAAAGAAAAAAAAGTGTGCTTAGCACTCCACAAGCAGCCCAAAACGGCACTTTTTTGGTGTTCCGGTTCAGGAAAGAGAGCGAAGCGATCGACCATTTTAGGGCCCGGGTGGCGAGTGTTCAACACTCATTGGGCAGCGCCCAGCGCCTCACGCGCTCCCCACGTGGACGCCATAAAGAGTGCCTAGCACTCCATATAAAGACAAAAGGAGTAAAGTGTTCAACACTTATTGGCAATCCCCATGACTGAAAGTTCCACATGATCATATGTGGGCGTCAGAACTCATATAAGTGCTCAGCGCTTTTTGCATAAAAAGGGGACCTTTTAAACAGAGCCCAAACAAGTGCTTAGAACTTTTCCAGAAAAGAAGGGAGACTAAGCAGACTAAAGCCCAAATTGGCTAAGTTGCTAAAGTCTTGCAAATGAGTCCAAATGCTCTGTTGCTGGGTCTTAAATAAAGAAGATCCTAATATGTTGTTAAGTGGATCTTAGTCTCAAATTGGACTAACGTATCCTTAACAAAAATTCTAAAGGCCACAATAACCCCCTTTTTCTTCAAACATGGGATTTGGTTTAAGGGTACATCTCCCCACAGATCTGATATATGTCGTTGTAATTCTTCAACGTCTTCGGAGAGGTGGCGGGTCCCGACAACCAATAACTCCTTTCTTGTCCCAACTTGATATAAAACTTCATCAAGACTGGGAATGATACATCCCACGTTGATGCACTTCCAAATTGACGTGCACACCTCAAATCGGATCGCACCCCAAATTGGATGCATTCCATATCATCATTATTCGCTTCGTCACGTAACAAATACACGTGTGCGCAAGATGGATAAAGGACCGAAATGTCCTCAAACTAATATTCGCTTCCAAAATGGCGATAATGGACCGAGATGTTCCTAAACTAACAATGGACCGAAATGTCCCTAAACTAATATTCGTCTCCAAAATGGCGATAACGAACCGAAATGTCCTTAAACTAATATCCGCCTCCAAAATGGCGATAATGGACCGAAACGTTCTTAAACTAAAATAATAGAGCCAAAACGCTCTTTTGTTGGATCCTAAATAAAAATGATCATGAAACCTCGTTAAGTGGATCTTAGTCTCAAATTGGACTAATGTATCCTTAACAAAAACAAATCGAGCCCCAAATGCTTACATACATTTAAGTCGATCTTAATCTCAAAAAAGATTAACGGTCCTTAAATAAAAACACCAAATCTAAAATATACGGATTTGGACTAATCCACGCCCTACGGGCGACAACATAAATTAGTCTCTGTATACAATCCACAGGCAACCTAAGCAAACAAAAACACACATGACACGAAGTGAACTTCCAGAGCAGGAGAAAGTGGTTATCGCGATGTGGTAATATAATTAACTACAGGGGCTTGCGCGTGCAGGGAAGAGCGTCCCCACAATAAAAAAAAAACCTCGCAAACGAGGGGGAATCTGATGAAGTCTGCTACAACGGTCGCGTCTGTCCAAACCTACGATGTACGGTGCCATAAACCAACTTGGCATCTTCGGAGACGTGGACGGATAAATCCAAATAGCATCTGCCCCCAGGATTCAGGCCGGTCGTCCCGACGTCCCGGTTCGTCTTTCGGCGCTGAACAGCTTGCTTTTCCGACGGTCATATAGCCTAATGAAATTACTTGAAGACCTCTTGTCCAGCCCCCGAAGGGATCAGAGACACGACAGTTGCGAGGCTACTCGAACAATAGCTTAAAGACTGCATATCGAGGAATACATCAGCCATCGTGACGGTACCACGGACTAAAATCCTAGTACCACAAAACCTAACGGACTTCTATCGTAAAGAGCAGGGGTTATCTATATATAACGTTAGGACAAGTTTGCTTGTAAACCTAAGGGAGGTAAACTAAATAAACTTCGAAACGAGTGAATAAACTAGAGACTCCGAAACGAGTGAATAAACTACAAACTCCGAAATGAGTACATAAACTAGAGACTCTGAAACGCGTGAATAAACTACAAACTCTGAAACGAGTAAATAAACTAATGGGCGCCAGATCAAGACATCAAGAAACAGAAAGGTGCAACCCATGGGTCTCAGGGCTCAGAGCTACATCTGATTAGTGCATTTGATTCACACCCGTTTAAGCGCTTATTTACAATCACATGCGTACTTGAATGGAAATAGCGTTCAAAACGTCCCGATTTATACATGCGTGAGAAGGATCATTGCATGACACGAGCGCAACGGTGGCGGTTTTACACTTAGCAAAAATTCCTAAGGGTAAGTATAAAGCACATGCGCGGATGCAAGATGCACATACAAATATGCGATGAAGATGAAACATGCAACAGTCAACGATAAAGAGATGCATTTAAATAAGCATCTTACTCTACAGGAAAGAGATCACCAAAAATGGGATCAGAGATACAGGGGTTAACAAAACAATAAACAAAATTCTCCAACTCCCTCTCTTCCTTCTCCACCATGTCGAAGTGGTGATCTTCGCGAGGATTCGCTCCCCATCGGTCAGTGCCGTGCTCATCAGCGAAGGCAGACATGATGGCCTGCTGAGCCCGAATCTGGCTTAGCAACTGAACCGAACGATCCCTCAAAGGCTGGGTAATCAAACGTGCCTCATAAAAGCACTCAATCTTATCTTCCGCCATGTCGAGCATCGCCGGAGTCATCTCCGTTGGATGAGGAGAGATGTCAGCAAGCACGGACATGAAGATCATCCGGAGCCAAATGGAGCTCATGGGAAGAGGGGAGCCCCTACGAGCCAAGAGCTCGTACATTACCGTGTCACATTGGTCAGCGGTGAGAAGGGGATCCGCTAACCGCGCAGCAAAACAAGAAATAATCTCCTCGATAGGCACCTCCCATGGTTGCCGACGAGCGTGAGGATGATTGCAAGCTATAACTCTTGGTTTGTCTTTAAAAAAATGGTCACCTTAAGATCTGAATAGTTCTCTCTCCGTGAAGAAGGAGGAAGGCACAGCTTCAGGTTATAAAAAGAGGTATTCAAGTCTAGGCATAAAAAAATTATGTGCATGATGGAACTATTTCAAAGGCCTGGTAGAAAGGGGCATGGGAAAAGGAAAAGTTGACTCATAAGATTCAGAGCAAGAAGGTGAAATGATTCCAACACTTCGCATGCGTGACACATGAGGCTGGCGCCAATCCTTTATAGGATTAGAATCAGTGATGGTGCCTCACGCCCATAACACGTGGACGCCAGCACCAATCCTTAAATACAGTGGCAGCGCCTCACGCATATAACACGTGGGTGCTGACACTAATTTTTATATATATATGAGTAACAACTACTTCACATGAGGCACATATGAGCAGTGGTATAAAAGAAGATAAAGTTTTGTCATTCATACTTCGGAAGCTTTATACATTGTTGATAAAAGGAATCAACAAAACAAAAAAATATCATCAAAATGTTTACAACGGCAAAACACTGAACTCTGGACATGGATTTAAGAATTTAGAAGCAAGTCCGAGTAAAGTGCTTCTGGCTTCTCTGACCATTTTCTTTTGCATTTTATCACGAATGCAAGCATCGGGATCCCCGCTAATACCGTCCGTCCTCTGGTAGGCGAATATTGTCGCCGTCTATTAGAAGACGCGATGCAAAATATCGACAAGTTCATCTCTCCGCTTCTTCGAGTTCAGGCCCATCAGTTATACTGAATACACCTTGTCTTTGGCATCATCAAGTGTCTCGAGCGGCATGGCCTCGTTAAGTTCAGGAAGCGCTTCCCAAATCGATCCCACAATGATTTTCAAAAGAGCAGAACGGCGGGGAAGTAATTGACCATTGTAATCGTCAAAGCAACGCATCACCTCAGCGCATTAGGCGTCGGTAAACTCCTGGTCTTGACAATGGCCTTGGACGCGAATATCCTCATAAGAGATAATCTCCTCAAGATCATACAGATAAGAAGCCATAGTATCTGAAAAGAAAAATCAACAAAAGGTTAGCGATCAAAATATCAAGATTCATGCAATCTAAAAGAAAAAACAGTGGTTCTAATGCCCCCATCAATAAGGATTCTCATTTAATAAGAAAATCTCATTGAACTATGGAGTTAAACTCTCCCGAGAAACGGGCTCTACAACAGATTCAAATTTGCAAAGAGAAGAAAAAAGGGAATGAAATTCCCAAAAGAAGAAATCTTTTTAGAGCTAAGCTCTGAAGAACAACCCAGAGAAATACACCGGAACTAAAATCCAAGGAACTCTTAAAGATCAGAGTAATAGGGTAAAACCCTGAGATCTTTTGAGATTAATGGTCTATCAAGATTATCTCAAGGAAAGAGCAAAGCTCTGTTAATGGGTTGAAAGAAATCCAAGACAAAAGAGTCTATTTCAAGGGAAAAATGGTCAGAATCCTTACCAAGATTCTTGAAACAGAGTAAAACTCTAAGAGTTTCTTTAAAAACAGAGATCTAAGCTCTGAAAAGAGAATTAAATTCTCAGGGAAAGAAGAACACTCAAGAAGATGAACATCAGTCATCTCAAGGGCCAAAGGCACTATTTATAAAACATAAGAAGACGGTTCAACTTCCCAGAAGATTGGACGGTGGAAAAGGTGTCACCGCTGCACTCACGTGCGAGCCACGTGAGCGCAACGGTAGAGAGGGCATTTGTTTCCCCCAATAAAAGAGCAAAGCTCTGTTCAAAATTAATGAGGCAGCGCCTCACGTGCTCCTCACGCAGGCGACGGTGTGCAAAGCACAAAAAAATCTATTAGATTAAATAAGAGTTAAAACTCTCATATAGCGCCGCACGTGTTCCTCACGCGGGCGCCAGTGTGTAAAGCACAAAAAGAATTTATAAGAGTTAAAACTCTTAAGTGGCGCCTCACGTGCACAACACGTGAGCGCCGATGCCCAGGTAGAATTAAATTCTACTCTCTGTTAAACAGAGCCGTTGGATCAAAGATCCAACGGAGATGATAAATCATCAAAAATATAGAATTAAATCCTGTCAGGAGAAAACATTCCCCAAATTGGATCATAGAATAAAATTCTATTTTTGGGATATATTCCCTCAATCTTTCTAAACAAGAAAGATTTCCCTCTGTAAAGCAGAAAACCCTTGGATTAAAAATTCAATGGTGATTAAAAATCATCATTTCACAGAATAAAACTCAGCATATTGAAAATATTTCCCCAATCTTATTAGAAACAAGAAAATATGTTCTGTAAAGCAGAAACCCTTAGATCAAAAATCTAATGGTGGGTAAAATTCCCCAAATTGATTGGGATCTCATAATGAGAGAATTTTTTAAAGCGAATTAAAAAACTTACCTCCACTATATAAAGGGCCGAAGACTTCAAGTCTGAGAGGGAGGAACCCCCCATAAGCTTCTAAAACCAAAAACCAGAAAGCTTCAAAAAGGAACAGAGAATTAAATTCTTAAGGAAGAAGATCCATGTTCCCCTCCGAAAGACGCAGAGAGACGCGGCGGACGTCTCGCCTGAATTTCGGGGCAGATGCTAATTGGTGCTATCCGTCCACCTCTCCGAAGATACCAAGTTGATTTATGGCACCATGTATCGAAGGTTTAAACGGATGCGTCCGATGTAGCAGATTTCGTCAGATTCCCCCTCGTTTGAGGGGTTTTTGATTGTGGGGACGCTCTTTCCTGCAGGCGCAAGCCCCTGCAGTTAATTACGCTACCGCATCGTGGTAACAACTTTCTCCTTCTCCAGATGGTCACTTCGTGTCGTGGGTGTTTGTTTTGTTTATGGTTGCCCGTGGATTGTATACGGAGACTAATTTATGTTGTCGCCCGTAGGGCGTGGATTAGTCCAAATCCGTATCTTCTTAGATTTGGGTTTGGGGGTTTGGTTTAAGGATACGTTAACCTCATTTGAGACTAAGATCAACTTAAATGTTTGATAAGGATACGTTAGTCTAATTTCTAGACTAAGATCAACTTAACAGGATCATTTAGATCAACCAACAGAGCATTTGGACTCTATTGTTTAGTTTAAGGACATTGCGGTATCGATTATCAGTTTAAGGACATGGTGGTCCATTTCCAGTTTAGGGACATGGTGGTCCAATGTTAGTTTAAAGACATCGCGGTCGAGGTTAAGGACATCATAGTCCATGGGTTTAGGGACTCCACAGTCCAATGTTAGTTTTAAGGCATCACGGTCGAGGTTAAGGACATCATAGTCCGTGGGCTTAAGGACCCCACAGTCCGATGTTAGTTTTAAGACATCACGGTCGAGGTTAAGGACATCATAGTCCATGAGTTTAAGGACCCCACAGTCCAAGAAATGTGTGGTTGTCGGGACCCGTCACCTCTTTGAAGACGTTGAGGAATTACAACGACAAATATCAAAGGAGTGAAGAGATGTACCCTTGAACCAGGATGAGTTGGGAAATCTGTAGTCCAATTTGGGACTAAGATTAATCAATTAGATTATGATCACATGGGCTCAGTTAAATCTGAATTAAGGACTTATGGCCAGTCTTGGGCTAAGTCCAATCAAATTAAAATGTTTTAACATTTATTTTGGGCTGATAAGCATTTATTTGGGCTTAGCCCTTTTAGCAATGCTGAGCATTAATTTATATCTTGACAATGTTTTGTCTTTTATTGAATGCTAAGCATTCATCATAGCCTTGGGGCTTATCCAAAAAACAATTTATGTTCTGCTCAAGCGCACATAAAAGCATGTGGCGCACTTGGCACTAGCGCCAGTCGATGAGCGCAGTGCGCTATGGTTAAAGCGCTAATGCGCTTGGCGCTTTAAACCAGATATGAAGCGCGGATGCGCTTAGTGCTTTGCGCTAGATGAAGAGCGCTGATGCGCTTAGCGCTTTGCGCTAGATGTAGAGCGCTGATGTGCTATAATTGAAGCGTTTAGGCGCTTGGCGCTGGTGCCATATAATGAGCGCAAAGCGCTTTTAGTAATGCAGCGCACACGTGAGGAGCACGTGGTGCGCTTAGCGCTAGCCAATGTGCGCAGTGCGCTGTTGTTTGAAGTGCTATGGCACTGCAGCGCTTTGCGCTAGATGAAGAGCACTAAGGCATTTTTAAATTAAGAGCGCTAAGGCTCTTCTTAGATTAACTTTGCGCTCTGAAGATTATCTTCTTTTTGATAAGAGACTTTGTCTCAAGATTTTAAGAATAAAGTTCTTAGTTTATAGGAGATGTTTTGATCTCTTTTTAATGAAAGGCTTTGCCTTTATGGATCTGTGATCCTAAGAGAATTGAATAATTCTCCCCCCTTTATAATGAGATGTTCATAATCTCTTTTGTGAAAGACAACTTTGTCTTTTAGATCTATGATCTGTGAAAGAAGTAAGTACTTCTGATTATACTTATGACGATTTCGTCTGTATATTCTTTTTACCTTGAAAAAGAATTATCTTCCTTCGCCGAGAGTTTCTTCTTCTTCTTGAGATTTTCTCAAAGTTTATGGGGGGGTTCCTCCTTATTTTAGACTTGAAGTCTTGGGTCCTTTATATAGGGGAAGCTGATTTGTTGAATCAGTTAAAGAGATTTATTCTCCAATTGATTTGGGAATTTCCCCACCGTTGGATCCTTGATCCAAGGGCTTTTAATTTACAGAGGACGATCTTCTCGTTTTAACAAAATTGAGAAATCTTTCCTTCTTTACAGAATTTGTTCTGTATTTCAGTGATTTTTAATCACCATTGGATCATTGATCCAACGGTGTTCCAAATTCAGGGCACAATCTTTTCTGTTTGGAAAGATTCAACAGAATTTTATTCTTGTTAACTGATGATTTAATCATATCCATTAGATATTTGATCCAACGGTGAGGAACATTTAGTTCCAGCGCTAGCGCTTATGCGCTCTGCCCATGGTGCGCTAATTAGAGCGCAGCGCTCTTAGCGCTAGCACACACGTGCTTTGCACGTGGTGCGCTACTTGGAGCGCAGCACACCTAGAGCTAACGCCTATGTGCTTTGTACAGGATGCGCTAGTTGTAGCGAAGCGCTTTTATAAAAGCGCAGCTTTAATTCAAATTTTGAATTCTGAACAGAGTTTTGCTCTAATTAGGGAAACAAATGCCCCCCCACCATTACGCTCACGGGGCCCACACGTGGGTGCAGCGGTGGCAACATCTCGACTCTTGGATCACCTAAGGAACTGAAACGGCGCTTAGTGCCTATAAATAGGACCCTTGGCCCTTGAGATGACTTCTGTTCATCTTCAATCTTTCTTGAAAATTTATTTTCTTCTTCAGAGCGCAGCTCTTCTTCTTAAGAATTTTTAAGGACAGAACTTTGTCGGATTAGGTAAAAGATTAAATCTTTTTGAGACATCTTTTAGGGTTTCACCCATTAACAGAGCTTTGCTCTTCATAGATCTTTGATCTAAAGAAAATCCTTTTTAGGGTTTTATTAGTAGAGCTTTGCTCTCTTGGAATCATAGATCTGAAAATGATCTTGCTTATGATTTCTTAATCCATTAATGGAGCTTTGCTCCTTTCAGATCATATAGAAGAACTCTTAAGAGTTTGTTCATGGATCTTGAAGATCAAATTGAAATTTTATTTTTGATAGATTATTCCATCATCTTTTCAGAGCAAGGCTCTTCTTGAGGAATTTTATTCCTTCATCATTAGACTTTGACAGATGTCTGTCTAGTGAAGAGTGCTGCTCTCAATGGGAGTTTTACTCCTCTGCCCGAGGGATTTCTCATTTAATGAGAATCTCTTAAGGATTTCCTCATTTAATGTCAGCCTCATCCAATGATGAGGTTGTTTTATTAATGATGAACTGTCATCTAGATTTGTGGGTCCCCTTTAACTGCATTGCAGTGCAGTACGGATTTATAGTACCTTGTAACAGAATTTAATTTATAGCATTGGTGGCTGAAAAATTCGTTCTTTTCTGCGCAGGCATTATGTCTTCCGACACCTCCTTCCCATTCATTCGTTCAGAAGGCGGATTTCCTGAAGCACCCGTTGACCGAGAGGTTTTCGCGCTAATAAAAGACTATGACCCGGAGCATAAGAGTCTTCATCTATGGGGTAAATGGTATGATCAAATTATCATGGGCCGACGGAGCTTTTCCTGTGCGACACCCTCGGAGCCTATTTCAGCGATTGCTTATGTAAATGCGCCTCCGATAAATTACGCTGTGGAGGAGGTCAACTGGACTTCAGAAGGTCTCCTTCGGCCTTCTATTGCCGCAATACCCGTGCAGCCGCCGGTGGCTTTGGACATCCTAGGGCGACGCATATGTCAGGGTTTGTCACGCCCCTGGGGACAGCCGTACAATGTAGGACTAACTCCCCGTCACCCAGTCGGGTATTTGCAGCGGGCCCGGTATATTCTATCGGCGAGGAAGCCACAGTTGATGAAGCTCGGATTGTATCCCGCCGTTTATGCCTCTTTGTTTCAATATTCCACACCCCCTACATGGTGGGTCAGGGCATTTCTGGAACAGTGGAACATCCCAAGCCACACCTTCCTTCTATCAGATCGAGAAGTCTCCATTTCTTTGGAGGAGTTTGCAGAGGTCTCGGGTTTACCCGTTAGGGGGGAACATTATGAGGAATTGCTTCCCCCAGATGAGTATGTTTTTGCTACCAAATTAGTGGTAATGGGTCTTACTCCCGAGAATGCTATTCAACACAAATTTTCGAGCTTAATAAAGGTGTTGAATATGTACGAGAACCTCTCTCTTGCATCCGAAGGTCGTGGAGTTAGTTTTACAGCTTTTATCGCTGATTTTCTTCGCCCGGAAATATTGAAGGAAGAAGTCGAGAAATTCGCCAGTCTTGACGACCCCTTCAGGTTGGGTTTAGGCAATCTGCCAGCGGTGGAGGCGGATCAGAAGAGATTCTTTCTACCTGATACCCCGGTCATCCCTTTTGCAGAACTGGCGGCTCCTAGGATCGATGAAGAAGCGTTCTTTTTAGGGTTCCTCGGGCTGTGGCTGAGTTGGTTCGCGCTTCCTATGCACCCTCGCCGTATGAGGCCGTCCGTCTTCTATCCTGCGCATCGGATGGTTGCTGGGATACAAGTGGCTGTGGGGATTGCTGGGTTAGCCCATATGTATCACGGCCTCAGCTTGGCGGCTGATACCACTGAGCCAGGGGTGCATTATCTCACATCATGGCTCGAGTTACACGTGCTAGGTGTCTTTGGCATCCACAAGAGGCCGAGTTTTTATGACAGGTGCAGGTTCCCTCGGATCATGCGACTGGTTGGCGCTTCTATTGTGACTCCGACGCAACGGGAAGCTAGAGGCTTGCTTCTTCGCCCGCTCATGGTTGGGGCTGGCGTGTCCTTTACTGATAAAGTTCTGACCGTCGGCCAAGAGTCGGGGAAGATGGTGCTGCCACTGCAGGACATATTTAAAGATGGGGCCTCTGTGTTGAAAGCTCGGGAGATCCTTCATTTATACTCCATCAGACCGGGTTTCTTAGTGTTCAGGAAAAATGATGCGGCGTTATTCATGAGATACAATCCGCACCGTTTCACCCAGCAGCTAAGTTATAATCAGGGCGTCCCACTTGAAGCCTTCTTAGCCGAACCTGCTGCTACCGAAGAGGGAATGCGGAGCGCACTGCGTCATTTTATGCGCTTGAACACAGGGTCCAACTTCTTTATCAGCGAACCGAGTTGCGTCCCAAAGGCTCGTAATGCGTACGTGGCATGGTATCAGCATTCAATGGGCACCGTCATCAGGGAAGAGAAGCGATTGTTGCTCGATCGCAAGGGTGCAGTGCCGGCTGGTGATCGAAATGTTCCTCTGAAGCGACGGAACATTGTTCATCCTCCCCTGAGAGAGGTCATTGTAGTTGAGCCTCCACACGTGTTAAGCCCTACGCGTGGGTTTCCCCCACCCAGCGTGCCTGAAAAAAAGGTGGCTGCTGTGTCCCCCGAGTCGGATGTAGGAAAAGAAATTGGGACTCGTCGTCCAAAGGCGTCTACCAAACGCAAACTCGTGTTATCGGCCACCGGCGTCCGTCCTCAGAAGAAAAAGAAACAAGTACTTTCTTTGGACACCATATTAGGCTCGACGCCTCCCGATCCGTCTAGCGAAGGCTTGAGCGAATATGGGACCAATGAGGGCTTATTCGGGACACTTGATGATACCGATTTGGAGGCTGCCATCGAAGCTTCCAAGCAGTCAGCCATCCTTGAAAAAGAACTGGCTGCCCTTGTGCAGTCAGGTATACTTTACCCTTATCTCTCTGTTGTTCATTCTTTCTATCATGCTTTGACTGACGCTTGCTACTTTAACAGGTGCCTCTACAGAAGAAGCTATTACTGCTTCGCTTAAAACCTTTGGAGAGGAGGAAAGGTTTCGCGTCTCATTGCCAACAGATGCTTCGCTTGAACGACCGATGACGGATACCGTACCGGTTCCGGATGTAAAACCCAGCTCTGATGATAATATCCTCTTGGCGAAGGTCCTGAAGAAGTCTTTTCTCTTTGTCAAAACCGAGAAGCAGCCCAAAAAACAAACGGCAAGGGGAAAGAAGCGATCTTCTAGAGCCATTAGCTCTGGGCCAAAACGGGGGAAGAAGACCGCTGCTAGTCCCCCAGACGACAGTCTTCTTTTTCCTGATTCATCTGCCGAGGAAGCTGCACAACTGGCTAAGGCTATAAGACGTTCTCAAGACGAGTCAGAGAACGTAAGAATTCCGAAAAAGCCCTACCCAGCCGTCATTTTTTATGAAGACCCTTCGTGGATCCGGCGACGATTCATCGGCCCTTTGGAGGAATGGGGCGAAAGGGCCCTTAAACAGGCTGCTTCGGAAGACGCTGCGGATGCGCTTGCATTGTGGACTGGCGGCCACGAGTCTACCCTTGAACCTCGGCGAGCACACCTCCTTGAGAAGGAGTGTCGGCTTGAGCGATCCATACAGAAAGCTTCCTTGCGCATCGGTACGTTCCGGTATTTCTTTGTAATACTTCATATTGTCTGCACTTGTATATATGTATTCTTATCCTTGTGTGAACTGTGCAGAGACCTCGGCGATGGGGGAGGTTCCCACGGGTTTACTGACCGTAGAGCCTGCTGATACCCCTAATGAAACACTGCTCAGTGTGGAGGGGGCTGATGAAATTGTCCCTCCTGCGATGGAGCTTCCCTTGGTGATTCCTGCTCCCCAAGTGATTGCTCCTCCGGAAGAGACATCTTCATTGGCCGCAGGTTCAATGGATATCCCTGAGGACAGCCTAGAGACTGCGGGACAGGTAATCAAGGCCACCATCCTTCCATTGGAGCTCGTAGCGATGGTCACTGCTCCTCCACCGGAAGTTACTATACCGGTTCACCTCCCCGATGATGTGTCTGGGGGCACGGAGGAGGCCGCCGAAGCTGCTATCCATCCAACCCAAATTGGGAGGAGCATCGAAGGTATCGTTCCATCTTTTATTTTAACGATCTCTTCATTATTTGAACTTTTCTGTCTTTTCAGAGCTACGGGAATTGGCGGCGTCCATCGCTGGCCTGTCTCCCAGGAAGTCTTTCCAGCGTCTCCCAGGAAGTCTTTCCAGCGTCTGCTGGAACTGACTGCTCCACAGGCGATATCCCCTCAGCGCATCATTCTATCTTCCGGACAAGGTTAGCATTGTTCCCTACTTTCTCGATATTGTTACTTCTTTATGTAACAATGTTCATGTCTTCTGTAGTTCTGGAGGCTGATGATGAGGTTGAGGTCCTCGATGGGCCCGGAGATCTTCCCGACTCTTCTCGTATAAACGTGGGTAAGTAAAGTGTCGACGCCTTTGCATCTGCCCTCTGTTTGCAACCTTCGCTGATCATTTATCAATCTTTAACAGCTCTGCCTACTTTTACCGCGTTGGAGACTCGCATTCTCATGCCGTCTGGCACTTATGCGCTGCATGCATCCGAACGTATGGCCAAGTCAAGCCTTCACTCTTTGTTAGAGTTAATCGAAGACCTTCGTGTTGGTAGCTCGCTCGCAGCCGAAGAATTTGCCGCTGAAGCCAACGGTTCTCTCCCCTTTCTTGCCACTTATCACAGTGAAGCATTTGTGCAAGTTTGGGTCGAATTCTGTCGTCGAGTGGAGGCTTGCTTGCATAGTCTTGAATGCGCACGCCTTCCTTCGGAGGTGGTGGCTACGAAGACAAGTTTGCAAGAGTTGATTAAGCGGTACGCCGCTAATACGCTTTCTTGTGAAAAGAAGCTCCGCCGAAAGTTCTCAGAGAGGAAGTTGGCTTCAACCGCGCTACGGGAGCTTCAAGCCGAACTTACATCTAAGACCACCCGCGCATATAAACTTTGGCAAGAGCTTCAAGCCGTAATCAAGGACGTGGTGGCTGTTGATAAAGCTGTTATCTTTACCCGAACGATGGTTGATGCTCATAAAGCTACTGAGCATGAACTTGAAGGCCGGCTTGCCTCGCATCAGGCTCAACAGTCGGAAGCGAAGACCCGTCTCGCAACCATAGCCAATTTTGAAGCTGAGACCCAAGAAAGGAGGATGAACTGATAAACCTTTTGAATCATCCGCCATCTTGAAGAATTGTATTTTTTTTTATTCTTCTTTTGCACATACTCCTGAATGAGAGTATTTTTGGTTCTTTCATAAATTGTACTTTGTATTCATTTGAATTCATAAATAAAAGACGTATTTTTCTTCACAGTGGTGTCTCCCTTTTAGTAAGTACATTTTATGGATAATCTATTTTGATTTCCTTGTAGGACAGCGATGGCTTAGGAGTCAGGTTAAGATCTTCTTCCTAAGGCTTTTCGATTTTATGAGCCGTGAGGGTCTCATAAAGAATTTTCTCCCTACAGGTCGAGAGGATCCCGTAGGTGTATTTTCTCCTTAGGAATCGAGAGGATTCCTAAGTGCGTTTTCCCTTATAAGTCGTAAGGATCTTATAAGAGAGTTTTTTTCTCTTCCTTACGAGTCGAGAGGACCCGTAAGTTTAGTGGGATAGACACGTAGATGACGTACTTCCGAAACGGGGTCATATGGATGACGTATTTCCGTGACGGGGTCATACTGATGACGTTGTATATTCCTGCAGAGACACTGATTTCTCTACGGGTCGGCGTGAATCGAGGTCTCTCGTCAAGGATGCTGATTTCCCTGAATCGAGGTTTTTGCTAAGGACACTGATTTCCTCGGGTTGAGACGAATCGATGTATTCCTGCAAAGACACTGATTTCCTTGCTGGTCGACGCAAATCGAAGTGCTCTCGTCAAGGACGCTGATTTCCCTGAACCGAGGAGGTTGGTTGACAAGGACACTGATTTTCCTAGGGTCGAGACGAATCGAGGTATTCCTGCAAAGACGTTGATTTCTTTGCGGGTCGACGCGAATCGAAGTGCTCTTGTCAAGGACACTGATTTCCCTGAATCGAGGAAGTTGCCAAGGACACTGATTTCCTCGGGTTGAGATGAATCGATGTATTCCTACAAAGACACTGATTTCCTTGTGGGTCGACGCGAATCGAAGTGCTCTCGTCAAGGACGTTGATTTCCCTGAATCGAGGAAGTTGCCAAGGACACTGATTTCCTCGGGTTGAGACGAATTGATGTATTCCTGCAAAGAAACTGATTTCCTTACGGGTCGATGCGAATCGAAGTGCTCTCGTCAAGGACGCTGATTTCCCTGAATCGAGGAAGTTGCCAAGGACATTGATTTCCTCGGGTTGAGACGAATCGATGTATTCCTACAAAGACGCTGATTTCTCTGCGGGTCGACGCAAATCGAAGTGCTCTCGTCAAGGATGCTGATTTCCCTGAATCGAGGAGGTTGACAAGGACACTGATTTCCCTGGGGTTGTTTGTTGACGTCGCATCTGCATCCTGCTGGAGTAAGGAGAAACGCCGTTGGTGATCTCTAGGCTGACTGTGAACCGTCGAGATTTGGAACTAGGGGACTTTGCCATGGTTCCGATTGATGGTGTAGCATCTGTGTCCTACTGGAATGAAGAGGCACACCGTTGTTGGTCTTCGGGCCGTAGATGTGGCTATTGAGATTTGGAACTAGGGACTCTACCATGGCTCCGTTTCGCTGTGTCGCTTCCGTGCCTTGTTGGCATAAGGAGGAGCGCTGTTGTTGGTCTTCTGGGATGCAGATGTGACCATCGAGACTTGGCTCTCTTTCTGATGGAGCCTGAGGAGGGAATGTGTGATTCCTTCTTTGTTTGCGCCCCTGGATTGTATACAGGGATCGATGTGATATCACCTGTAGGGCATAATTTTCATTTCATTTTTTTTATTTCTTTCCGCGATGCTCTATCATTTCAACTTTTATATCGTGAAGGTCGCGATTGCCCAATCATTTCGGCTATTTTTCGCGGTGCCCAATCATTTCGGCTATTTGTTTTATTTTTACTCGCTGCTTTTTATTGCGAGTTGCCTAATCATTTCGGCTATTTTGCATGCATACATTTTTACCTGCTGATTTTGTTTGCAAGTTGCCCCATCATTTCGGCTATTTTGCATGCATACATTTTTACCTGCTGATTTTGTTTGCAAGTTGCCCCATCATTTCGGCTATTTCGTATGCATGTGTGGCTTGCCGGCTTTTGTTGCAAGCTTGGATTTGGACACCGATTTCGGCATCAGCACCGCTACAACTAGGATATTGCCAGGAGCGAATCATCATTTGCCTTTGTCGATGTTGAACAAAGGTGGCTTAGTAGACAGGGTTAGCATTCTGTCGACTAAGGCTTTCGACTCCATGAACCGTAAGGGTCTCACAAAGGTATTTCTCCCTACAAGTCGTGAGGATCTCGTAGGTGCATTTTCTCCCTAGGAATCGTGAGGATTCCTAAGTGCATGGTCTCTTATAAGTCGTAAGGATCTTACAAGAGGGTTTTCTCCTTATAAGTCGAGGGGACTTACAAGGGTTGTTCACTGTGTAGACATATCCCTAGTCACGGATAGGACTTTGTTAGGGAAATGTTTATTCGCGCCCGTGGATTGTCTACAAGGGTCAGCATTGAGCCGCTTGTAGGGCAATATCGGAAGTTGTGGTGGCTGCTTAAGAACAGGTTCAAATCCCTGTAACTTAAGACTTTTGAATCTTATGAGCCGTGAGGGTCCCATAAAAGGGTTCTCCTTACGAGTCATGAGGATCTCGCAAGTGTAATTTCTCCTCGGGGATCGTGAGGATCCCTAAGTGTGTTGCTTCCTTTATGAGTCGTAAGGATCTCACGCGGGTGGTTTCTCCTCACAAGGTCGAGAGGACCTTGCAAGCGTCCTTTAACGAGGTTGCGCCCTTTCGGGTTTTCACAAACACTCGCCGGTAGCCCTGCTTTTTTTACTCACGGAGACCTTTCGGGTTTTCATCCGTGCCCATTTTGCTTATGGACATACCGTTTTCTTTTTCTTTTTTTTATTCTAACGAGGTTGCGCCCTTTCGGGTTTTCACAAAACTCGCCGGTAGCCCTGCTGTTTTTACTCACGGAGCCCGTTCGGGTTTTCATCCGTGCCTATTTTGCTTATGGACATACCGTTTTCTTTTTCTTTTTTTTTATTCTAACGAGGTTGCGCCCTTTCGGGTTTTCACAAAACTCGCCGGTAGCCCTGCTGTTTTTACTCACGGAGCCCTTTCGGGTTTTCATCCGTGCCCATTTTGCTTATGGACGTACCGTTTTCTTTTTCTTTTCTCTTTTTTTTATTCTTTTTTTTGTATCAGCTTTAGGATGCTGCAATCCACCGTAGTTTATCGACATCTCGGTCAACAACTAGTTTTAGGACATAGTGGTCCGTTGTTAGTTTAAGCACGTTTCGGTCCGTTGTTAGTTTAAGGATGTTTCGGTCCGTCGTTAGTTTAGGGACATTGCGGTCCATCGTTAGTTTAGGGAAGTTTTGGTCCATTATGGCTTTGAGGCGAAGTTTCGCCAGATGCTTTATAAACAAGTAGGTTTCTCCTTGATAGACCTTGTCAGATAATCCAAGGGTTTTGGCACTGCTCCTGCCCCCAGCTCTTCTATGTTATCTCCTAACGCCGAGTGAGCTACTTTGTTACTTAACGACAAATGAGCGATCATGTGGCAACTTGCCACATAATCTTCGGATTCTTCCGATAAGTCGTCTCCCTCATCATTGTCGTTATCTTTATTCTCAAGGATGTGACTGAGGAACTCTTGAAGCGTGACTGGGGTTCGCGCCCTCTGGTTGTATTCTTTCAGCGCGTCAATATACTTTTGCAGATCCGTGTGCTTGTCGTTGGACAGCGCGGGCTTTTTAGTCTTCTTCTTTTTCTTCGAAGACTGTAACGACTGGGCCTGAATGTTTTGTCCACCATTACTATTAATTCCCAATGTTGGGCGTGGTTTCAGCATCTCCTCGATGATCTCCGGCTCTAGCGGGCTTTTCCACCTGGTTGCTGGATATGTTTGAAGATCTTTCGACACTCTTTTAGTTTTTGCCGAAAGAACAACTTCCCATGGAGCTTCCTCTATGAATGAGCACAATGCCCCCGGCATGTCCATCTTTTTCGGAGCATATGGTTGTGGCGGGTTCACCTTCCAATTTTCAGACAACGCGAACTTGCCTTGCTGGTATTGGTCTTCAACCCAATTTTTGAAGACATAGCAATCTTCGAGTGGATGGCCCAATACTCGATGGTAAGGGCAGTAATTGGGATCGTTGGCGTTATTTGGTTGCGGTGGGTGTCTCGACTCCGGTAGAGTGATGAGCCCATTGCGCACTGCCAGTTCGAACAGTCTCCTTGTTTTATCTCGGGGAAACGAGTAAGGACGTCTTAATTTCTCATCGAGGGATTGCCGCTTGTTGCTTTGGCGAACAACCGCTCTTGGGCCACTCGGTTGTTGTTGAGCGTCGGCGATAAAGGTCGCTTTCCCTTTGCCCTTCTCATTTCGAGAGTCTGGCTTTGGAGGAGACGGTCTATGACCCATCTGGTCAATCTGGGCCAGTTTGTCGATCAAGGCCTGGAAAGTGGTCGGCTTGAAGAACATCATGAACTGGGAAATATTCGAGTGAGGGTCGAGAGTGCCCACGAACATACCCACCGCCGGTGCTTCTTCGATGCGCTATTCGTACTTCGACCACAGATTCCGCCATCGGATCGCATACTGAACCCACGTCTCGCCCGGCTTCACCCTGGCATTGATCAATGTCGTTATTGGGGTGCATTCACTGGCACTTGCGAATCGCTGAGTGAACAACAACTCCATTTCTGCGAAAGTTTTGACGGAGTCGTTTAAGAGTTCAGAGTACCACTCAAACGCCGTTTCCGATAAGTTGCCGACGAATTGGCGGAGCAACAGCTTGTCATCGCCACCAGTATTGCCACAGAGAGCCCTGAACTGAGCGACATGTTGATGGGGATTGCCTGTCCCCTTGTACACGTGGAATTTCGGGATCGTGTATCCCGGCGGGTACTTTATTTGGTCATACCAGCCTGGACATGGTCGCCCGGTTTTAACAACTTGACCGGCCTCTTCGTTCGCCTGGTGAGCTCGTATTTGTTGAGCTATATAATCATCGAGCGCAGCTTTTGAGATGGTCTCCTCTTTGGCTGCTGAACAAGCCGGAAGGGGATTTGACGTCTCCGCTCGGTCGTCTTCAATGATGATCGGAGGGTCTTCAGCTGGAGGATCCGGCTGTAACATCATCCCGACCATGTCTTGGAAGAGAAGCGCCATTCGTTTTATATTGTCTGCCTGTTCTGTAGCCTCTTTTTCTTTCCTCTCGAGCATTCTTCGGAGGAACTCGGTGTCAGTTTCTTGTTCCCAACGCTGCTCCGAGGTCTCTGGAGTTTCTTTCGGCCCAGAGAGTGCGGTCATTGCAGTCAGCATCTCTTGAAGCTTCTGCTGTTGTTGTTCCTGAGCCCTTGTTATTGATCGGGTGAGCGTTCGGTGGCCCGTCGAAGTGCGGCTTTCTTCTTTTCCGGAAGCCATTAAACAGTATGCACCGTTATGCCCCCAGACTTGGGGCGTTTGGGCTCAGCGTCTTTGTGGCCCGCCACGTTCATAGGGGCTTTTTCTGGCCTCCTTCTCTTTTGAGCAGTTGACGTTGAGGGGGCCGTTGTAGCGGGCACCTAGGTAGTTGTCGTCCTTTGCGGCTTGACAGGACGGTTCTCTTCTTCCTGAACCTTCACCTTTTCCTGTCGGCGAGAGTAATCTTGATCAATAACTGAGTCTTGAACCTGTCGCCGGACCTTGTAAATTTTGGAGGACAGCCGCTGAGGGGGTTGTTCTTGTCCTCGCCTTCGGTGCATTCTCCACGGATGGAGGAGATCTCTTCAACACTGCAGTGGGTGAATTCCTGCGCACCCTATTAAGCAGCTCAAAATTGTTCCCAGTTAGAACAGCAGCATTAACTTCCACCATTGGGGATAGTGGAGTTAGCCCAGAGGGGGAGTTGCCCCCAGCTTTCCTTATTCGGCGCCAATGGCGACGTCGAGCGTGTCGAGCCGACGGTGTTGGTTCGATGATGGGAATGGCTTTGTCTTGCCCCCTATTCAGGTGAGGGGCTGTTGCTGGCGTCAGCCTCTTGAAGACTGATGTCCGTTGAGAAGCAGTATCCAACCGGTCAAAAACAGACTTCTGAGCGGGGACGGGAACCGTGGTGGGATTCGGAACAGTCAGTCTTGTAAAAACCGACCCTTTGGCAGGAGAAGCCGCCTTGACGACTTCAGGAGCAGGGATGGCTATCCTCTTCGGAACAACCTTTTCTGGGATTGCAGGCTTCATCATGGGCCCACATGAACTTTGGCCCAATCTCGCGAAGACCGAGGAGCTGGAGCTGGACGACCCGTTGAGAGGGGCCATGGTAGTAGCAAGCCGATCAAAGACCGACTTATTGGGAGCTTTTGGTGTTGGTACAGGAGTGCTGAAGCTCATCGGTGGGAGCATAGTCCCGAAAAACAATCCGGTGGTGGCCTGAGTCACCTGGTCCACCGGTATCGTGAACAGAGAAGCCGCTTGGGGCCCGTAGGCTATGCTTCCAGATGAAGCGGAGCGCAAGTTGCAATTGCAGTTGGAACACTTCACGCAAGTGGATGCCATTGATGTTTCGCTTTCTACGCCGAGCAAGAAACCAAATCTTAGTACCTCAAACCAAGGGCAACCATATCAAACCGCGATTAGTTCGCGAACACGACACACGAAGTGTGGAGTGGAAAGAGGAAAATGTCCCACCGGGCGTGCCAGAATCTGTTCCCCTCCGAAAGATGCGGAGAGACGCGGCGGACGTCTCGCCTGAATTTCGGGGAAGATGCTAATTGGTGCTATCCGTCCACCTCTCCGAAGATGCCATGTTGATTTATGACACCATGTATCGAAGGTTTAAACGGATGCGTCCGATGTAGCAGATTTCGTCAAATTCCCCCTCGTTTGAGGGTTTTTGATTGTGGGGACGCTCTTCCCTGCAGGCGCATGCCCCTGCAGTTAATTACGCTACCGCATCGCGGTAACAACTTTCTCCTTCTCCAGATGGTCACTTCATGTCGTGGGTATTTGTTTTGTTTGTGGTTGCCCGTGGATTGTATACGGAGACTAATTTATGTTGTCGCCCATAGGGCGTGGATTAGTCCAAATCCGTATCTTCTTAGATTTGGGTTTGGGGTTTGGTTTAAGGATACGTTAGCCTCATTTGAGACTAAGATCAACTTAAACGTTTGTTAAGGATACGTTAGTCTAATTTCTAGACTAAGATCAACTTAACAGGATCATTTAGATCCAATAAAAGAGCATTTGGACTCTATTATTTAGTTTATGGACATTGCGGTCGATTACCAGTTTAAGGACATGGTGGTCCATTTCCAGTTTAGGGACATGGTGGTCCAATATTAGTTTAAAGACATCGCGGTCAAGGTTAAGGACATCATAGTCCGTGGGTTTAGGGACTCCATAGTCTAATTTTAGTTTTAAGACATCACGGTCGAGGTTAAGGACATCATAGTCCATGGGCTTAAGGACCCCACAGTCCGATGTTAGTTTTAAGACATCACGGTCGAGGTTAAGGACATCATAGTCCATGAGTTTAAGGACCCCACAGTCCATGAAATGTGTGGTTGTCGGGACCCGTCACCTCTTTGAAGACGTTGAGAAATTACAACGACAAATATCAAAGGAGTGAAGAGATGTACCCTTGAACCAGGATGAGTTGGGAAATCTGTAGTCCAATTTGGGACTAAGATTAATCAATTAGATTATGAGCACATGGGCTCAGTTAAATCTGAATTGAGGACTTATGGCCAGTCTTGGGCTAAGTCCAATCAAGTTAAAATGTTTTAACATTTATTTTGGGCTGATAAGCATTTATTTTGGCTTAGCCCTTTTAGCAATGCTGAGCATTAATTTATATCTTGACAATGTTTTGTCTTTTATTGAATGCTAAGCATTCAACATAGCTCTGGGGCTTATCCAAAAAACAATTTATGTTCTGCCCAAGCGCACATAAAAGCGTGTGGCGCACTTGGCACTAGCGCCAGTCAATGAGCGCAGTGCGCTATGGTTAAAGCGCTAATGCGCTTTGCGCCAGATATGAAGCGCTGATGCGCTTAGTGCTTTGCGCTAGATGAAGAGTGCTGATGCGCTTTGCGCTAGATGTAGAGCGCTGATGCGCTATAATTGAAGCGTTGAGGCGCTTGGCGCTGGTGCCATATAATGAGCGTAAAGCGCTTTTAGTAATGCAGCGCACACGTGAGGAGCACGTGGTGCGCTTAGCGCTGAGCGCTAGCCAATGAGCGCAGTGCGCTGTTGTTTGAAGTGCTATGGCACTGCAGCGCTTTGCGCTAGATGAAGAGCACTAAGGCATTTTTAAATTAGGAGCGCTAAGGCTCTTCTTAGGTTAATTTTGCGCTCTGAAGATTATCTTCTTTTTGATATGAGACTTTATCTCAAGATTTTAAGAACAAAGTTCTTAGTTTATAGGAGATGTTTTGATCTCTTTTTAATGAAAGGCTTTGCCTTTATGGATCAGTGATCCTAAGAGAATTGAATAATTCTCCCCCTTTATAATGAGATGTTCATAATCTCTTTTGTGAAAGACAACTTTGTCTTATAGATTTATGATCTGTGAAAGAAGTAAGTACTTCTGATTATAATTAAGACGATTTCGTCTGTATACTCTTTTTATCTTGAAAAAGAATTATCTTCCTTCGCCGAGAGTTTCTTCTTCTTCTTGAGATTTTCTCAAAGTTTATGGGGGGTTCCTCCTTTTTTTAGACTTGAAGTCTTGGGTTCTTTATATAGGGGAAGCTGATTTGTTGAATCAGTTAAAGAGATTTATTCTCCAATTGATTTGGGAATTTCCCCACCGTTGGATCCTTGATCCAAGGGCTTTTAATTTACAGAGGACGATCTTCTCGTTTTAACAAGATTGAGAAATCTTTCCTTCTTTACAGAATTTGTTCTGTATTTTAGTGATTTTTAATCACCATTGGATCATTGATCCAACGGTGTTCCAAATTCAGGGCACAATCTTTTCTGTTTGGAAAGATTCAACAGAATTTTATTCTTGTTAACTGATGATTTAATCATATCTATTGGATATTTGATCCAACGGTGAGGAACATTTAGTTCCAGCGCTAGCGCTTATGCGCTCTGCCCATGGTGCGCTTTGCCTATGGTGCGCTAATTGGAGCGCAGCGCTCTTAGTGCTAGCGCACACGTGCTTTGCACGTGGTGCGCTACTTGGAGCGCAGCGCACCTAGAGCTAACGCCTATGTGCTTTGCACGGGATGCGCTAATTGTAGCGAAGCGCTTTTATAAAAGCGCAGCTTTAATTCAAATTTTGAATTCTGAACAGAGCTTTGCTCTAATTGGGGAAACAATCCCCCTTCTTAAAAACTCTAGGTAAGAAAAAAACAGAGATAAAAATATCTCTTTTACATATCTAAGGCCCTAACCCTTCTCGAAGAACCTAGTTCTTTCTCTGGATCTGAGATCCACAAGGCAAATCTCCCACAAGTTGAGAATTTAATTCTCATCGTTAGGAACTTGTTCTTGAGAATCAAAGATTTAGAAAGGAACTAAGAATTGAATTCCTCAAAACAAAGCATATAAGAGAAATCTAGTTCTCGTAAAAGAACTTGGTTCTTAAAAATGAAAGCTTGATCATAGATCTGCAAAACAAAGATCCTATCGATCATTAATGGACAAAAATGCCGTCAGCAGAGGAGAAAAGCGTCCATCGTCGCACGTGTTGCTCACGTGGGCGCTACAGAAGAGTGCTTAGCACTCACTAGGCAGCGCCCAGCGCCGCACGCGTTCCTCACGTGGGCGCCACAGAGAGGAGTGCTTAGCACTCACTGGGCAGCGCCCAGCGCCGCAGGTGTTCCTCACGTGGGCGCCATAGAAGGGAAGAGTGCTTAGCACTCACTGGGCAGCGCCCAGCGCCGCACGTGTTCCTCACGTGGGCACTACAGAAAAGAAGAGTGCTTAGCACTCATTAGGCCGCGCCCAGCGCCGCACGTGCTCCCCACGTGTGTGTGTCACGACCCGAAAAGTACGGAACATGACCGACACTTAAATTACGAAACGTTTCGAGGCATACGTAATCTAAGTAAGCCAAAACCCAGAAATCCAAACCAAGTAAAGCAGTAGAGTGAAGTAAAACCAATTTTAAAAGCAAGAAGTTTAACAACATAAACCGAAATATGCATTTTTAAAATATCAAGTCTTTTCTAAAAATTTCGGCAGAGTTTCCTTTGTAAAAACTGACCCCAAACGGGTACAAACCTGATAAAGCATATATAATGAATAAAGGCATCCCCAAGCGGGAGCTAGCTCTTCGCCAACCGGCGGACAAAACCACACAATGCAATATAATATATAACGCCGAAGGGCGAGGATCAAAACTGAAAAGGAAACTCAAAACAACATGAAATCCATAATAATACAAGCGCGACTCTAAGGTCGAAATAATATACACTGGTCTTCTATGTCGATCAAATAATACAAGTCTGGTTGATGGAGTTTTTACTAGATACAACTGAAATAACAAATATACAATGGTAGTCTTGATACAAAAGAACCCACCTACCAAAGCAATCCCCCGGAAGGGACAGTGTGCCAGCAAAACCGCAACGAAACCTGTGCGGCAAGACCTGCAAGAAACTGTGGCACAACGGGAGTGAGTTGCCAACTCATGAGTAGAAAACATCTACGAGTAGGAATCGCATGCATGACGCTATCCTAGGTCATATCAAGTAATATCCTCAAATAAATATCCTGGTCCATCTATGTAAAAGTGTACTACTACATGCTCGTGTCAGTATCTCAGATAGCAACATATCAGATATATGAGGTATGAATGCATGACGAATGGAAACAGAATACATCATGAAATCAACAGAGAAGTCAGTGTCAAGCATCGACACAAAACGTAAATCTGTGCCCAGCATCGGCACGTAAATCCTCATAAATCTCAGGCTCCGTATCATTTGCGGGATCGGCCCGCGGGCTCCGGCAATACGAATTAGCCTATATCCATCTCATGACTCCGGTCGGTATCCTCCGGATAACCGCCGCACCAGGTAAAATCACCGGTAGGTAGTGCTCCCCTGCCAGGCTCATCGTCTACAACTCGAGCTTATTTCCTCGGGGTACCTTACCGGGCCCACCATGTACCCGAGACGGTTCATCCACTCCTCGCAACGGGTCTCAAAATCCAACAGCAATCATGAAAACTCATGGTGGACGACTCATACATCATGAGAAAACCGCAACTTGCATTTTTAAAAAAAAGGGAGAGAGAGAGAAATTTATATATATTCTTGCGCTTTTCCCCAAATCCAGAAATCTCATGGAATCCGAAATCCAAGAATAAAGAGTAAGTAAACGGTGAATATCGGCATAAATCTCCGTAATGCTGCATGGCCAATGAATATATATGAATGCAACTGCTATCATGCAATGAATGCAAAAGTTAAACTAGCATATGAAGTTATAACACGATGCAACTATCCGCTAGCAAGTTATGTCAATAAATAGTATTTTCTAAAGTGTACGTGACATGGCAATTACCGATGATGATGTGTGTGAGCCGGCAAGCAGGTGTACGTGGAACATACGCATCGTCGGTAATGGTGCTGGTGTCCTGACAGCAGGGTTCTATGGTAATTGCTGATAACATATGCACAAGCATGCAATGCGATGAAACATCATGAATATGCAGAAAGCGATATGATAACAGCAACACTGAAGAATAAATCTACCCAATATACGAGTCATATAATTTGGTATCTAAAATACTCATGATTCTTCACTTTGAAAACATGTATGACTCGAGCCCAGTCAAAAGGGTAAAGAAATCCACCTAAGTTTGAGTCGATCTATATATATATATATATATATATATATATATATATATATATATATATATATATAGTAGTCAGTGATCTTGCCTCAATAGTATCGCATACGATACAATAAATAACATGACATCATCGAGTCAAGAGTGCGGATCTAATCATCATAAATATATCTCGTACGGTAAATCTATCGTACGGTCTCTCAAATCTGGGTATGGGTCAAATATCATATTCATCTCATTATTCATCTGGTATCCACATCATCACATATCGTGAGCAGGGGTATTGATCTAAGTCTAGTACAATACTAATATCATCAACATAATCATGATCCGGCTACTGATCTACAGCCTCATACAATCCGATGTCATCAACACATATCATCATATAGAAGTATACATCGCCCAAGCGATCCATTATAAATATCTTAACATATCTTATCTCATATCTCGATCACATGTCAATTATCATAAATATATCATCATCCACATGATTACGTCGTCCAACGATCCGCTATAACATCATGACATATCTCGGTTACACCTTAAATATCTCACGGTATCATGCCTGATCATATCGACTCATTCCCAAGTATCATATAACATCCTCATCATCCAAGCATATATATATATATATATATATATATATATATATATATATATATATATATATCCCCAATACGCACAAGGAAGTCAATGTATGCGAGTATGCGTATGTGCGTGTATGCAAATCTTTACTCTAGGGTTTCGGGACTAAGAAATCGACTAGAGTCCTTTCATCCATACTCGCTAACACTAACCCCTAATCTCCTAAAGCTTTCTTGCTAAGGCTCATATCACACCCTAACATATAAAAATATATATATCATATCCCATCATTTCTCACAACTTTGCGGGGGTGTTATACGCCATCCACCCGACTTCTCCCCATAGATATAAATCTACTCACCTTGCTTCTTGTGTGCCGATGTCGCCATCTTCATCTTCAACATCTCGACATCACGTGGGGTACCTACATATATAATCCAATTGCATATGCGTATTAAAATCACATCGGAAAACCAAAACGACACGCTAAAGGCCTATAGGTTAGAACCTATGGACCACGCCTTCAAAACCACCAACAACCCTCGATATCGTCGTACAAACGCCAAGTGATCGAGGTAAAACACAGATACAAAAATCCAGAATTCAAAATACGAGAAACAAAATCCCGAATCAAAACAGCAACTTGTAGGGTGTTTTTCGTCACCCCATTGAGATGGGAATACGCGCACGCTTGTCAGGCGTACTACAGATTCCCCCTGTCTAGGGTAGGCCGGGGTTTAATGATTGTGGGGATCCGAATCTCCGGCAGCCGCGGACTAAGCTGCCGTTAATTACCCCTCGTCTTTGGGGCGAGGGAACCTACGATTAACGGGTTAAAATGGTCATGCGAACTCAATGTGCAGTGTACGTGTGTTATGTTTTGAAAGGGGGGTTTGGATATATCGGGAGCCACGCAGAGTTTTTACGGGGATCCCACTACCCGGATAGCGGGCTGGGGGTCAAGGGGGCTAGCAGCCCCCTTACGGGATGCGGGGCAGCGCCCCGTTAGAAATTTTTCCTAACAGGGACAGTGTCGTGGAGTATGTGTATGTGTACATTTGTATACATATGCATATATATAAAAAAAAGGGAAAAAGACATCCAAAGGATGCGTGGGGCCAGCGCCTGGGCGCTTGAGCGCAAGCGCGCCACGTGTCAACACGTGGGCGCTCAAGCGCAGAGCGCTGGAGCGCAACGCGCCACGTGTCGGTACGAGGGCGCTTTGCGCTGGAGCGCATGAGCGCAAACGCGCCACGTGTCGGCATGAGGGCGCTTTGCGCTCGAGCGCAGAGCGCTCGAGCGCAAGCGCGCCACGTGTCGGCACGTGGGCGCTTTGCGCTCGATCGCAGAGCGCTGGAGCGCAAGCGCACCACGTGTCGGCACGTGGGCGCTTTGCGCTCGAGCGCAGAGTGCTGGAGCGCAAGCGCGCCACGTATCGGTACGAGGGCGCTTTGCGCTCGAGCGCAGAGCGCTGGAGCGCAAGCGCGCCACGTGTCGGCACGCGGGCGCTTTGCGCTGGAGCGCAGAGCGCTGGAGCGCGAGCGTGCCACGTGTCGGCACACGGGCGCTTTGCGCTCGAGCGCTGGAGCGCGAGCGCGCCACGTGTCGGCACACGGGCGCTTTGCGCTCGAGCGCTCGAGCGCGAGCGCGCCACGTGTCGGCACACGGGCGCTTTGCGCTCAAGCGCCCAGGCGCTGGCCCCACGCAAGCGCGCCACGTGTCGGCACGCGGGCGCTTTGCGCTGGAGCGCAGAGCGCTGGAGCGCGAGCGCACCACGTGTCGGCACACGGGCGCTTTGCGCTCGAGCGCTGGAGCGCGAGCGCGCCACGTGTCGGCACACGGGCGCTTTGCGCTCGAGCGCTGGAGCGCGAGCGCGCCACGTGTCGGCATGTGGGCGTTTTGCGCTCGAGCGCAGTGCGCTGGAGCGCAAGCGCACCACGTGTCGGCACGTGGGCGCTTTGCGCTCGAGCGCTAGCGCACCAGCGAGGAAAAAGGGGGTTTTTTAGCCCCGGAAATTCTCTAAAGAGAAAATATGGTGGAGTTAAACTCCTAAGGTGCTTTGGGTTAAGGAAATGGGTCCTTCTTCTTCCTTTGCTGGTCGGATCTTGGAGATAAAGAGATGTGAGATTTAAAAATCTTCTCCTTTTGAGATCTGATGGTAGATCTGAGTTCCCCTTAATGGGTTTTGTGGTGGAAAACTATTTAGTTTTGAAAAAGGAAGAGTAAAACTCTTGATTTAATTCAAAAGAAAGAAGAAAGTTTTGGAACCTTGAAGGAGGAAGAAAGGTCTTAGATCTCAAACTTTTTTTGGAGAGAGAAAAAAAGTTGTTGAGATACTTCATTATCTTTGCCTTTATAGGCTGTACACTTTACACATAGCCCCTTGGGCTTCACAAAATGGCATTTTGCCTATCCCATGGCTCATGTGCCATTTCTTTTTGCACATAAGCCATGGGCTTTACAAAAATTTGGCTTTATGCCTATTTTTCTTACATTTATCCATAAAATAAAATAAAAGAAATGCAACAAAATTATTTATTACAAAATTTTTTATCTTGGCATGGGGGGAGGCCGGCCGCTTCATGTTCGGACTCGACCCGGGCATGGGCCCACTGGATTTGGGCTTGGACCCACTTGGCTTGGGGTTGACTTTGATTTTGACTTAGTCAACCGGGGTGTAAATTTTTACCCCGACACAACTCTTGAAAATGGTCCCAGATTTTACCCTACATCAAATCAGCCAATTTTGCATATGCCAAGGGTCTAGTTACTGGAGATAAAGCCATAGAACAAATACGAATCAATTCCCCACTGCTCTGGCCACAAATTGTGGCCAGAAAGAATTTATTTGCGGCATGGTTAGAGGGTTACGGGCTAGGGTCTTGGGTGATGCTTCCTAGGTGCCTGCATGTATCACTGTCTTTGCTAATTAATTTTCAGAGGCTCCGGGTGTTAGCAGATTTCCAGTTACCATCATATTTTCACAGTTTTTTCCGATATCGGGGTTTCTAAATTCGTATTCCGGGTTTATTCTATGGTTTCAGTTCAAGATACAATCCCTACAGGGTCATAAGGTCTCTACTAACCTCAATTACACTTCACAATTCAACATTTCTCAAAACCCTCTCTAGGAATTTTCTAAGTTCACTAAACATCGATATATCGGTTCAAACTCACAATAGAAGCTAATGTGAACGAAAAACAATAACAATGGTGCAGAAATTACCTCAATTGGCAACTCAAGAATTTTCTTGAGTTGCCCAAAGTCCTCAAAATTCAATTTTTCTTGGTCCAATGTGCTTCCCTTGAGCTAGTGAACATCTTTAATGAAAATGAGATGGGCTTTTGGTGAATTTTGGTGATGAAGTGAGGCTTGAAAAGGGGAAGGGAGGAGGTGTTGCCATGGGAGTTGAGAGAGGAGAGAAAAGATGAAGAAGATGAATGATGAATGGAAATGAAATGAGAGCCATGCTTGGTTGACCCCTCACCCTCTCTCTCTCTCTCTCTCTCTCATGCCCATCCCTCTTGCAATCATTGTGTCCCTTTTGACTTTTCTTTTCTCTTTTCTTTTCATTTAAAAAAAAGCCATACATGATAAACATAAGGAAAAAGCCATGCTGGAAAAAATGTAACAAGTGTGAAAAATGTGACATGTGCATGTCATGTACACAAAACACGCTTAATGCGCGATTAGCGATATCTAATCGTAATTAGCGTTAAAAATGCATATAAAAATCATAAAAATTCATATTTCGCCTAAATCACATAAAACACCATCTTTTCAGTAATTTCCATAATTTTCCAAATTTTTCCCAATTTATCGGTATTTAATTATAGCTCCTTATTAAAATATTCAATATTTTATTATTTAATTATAAAAGTTCCCAAAAATAATATTTTATTTTTTTTGAAATGTTACAGTGTGCCGCAAAAGAGAATAAAAGAGTGCTTAGCACTCCATAAACAGCCCAAAATGGCTGAGTGTTCAACAATCATTAGGCAGCACCCAGCGCCTAGCGCCTCACGTGTTCCCCACATGGATGCCATAAAGAGTGCCTAGCACTCCATATAAAAACAAAAGGGGTAGAGTGTTCAACACTTATTGGGCAATCCCTATGACTGAAAGCTCCACAGGATCATATGTGGGCATCAGAACACATATAAGCGCTCAGCACTTTTTGCATAAAAAAGGACCGATTAAACAGAGCCCAAACAAGTGCTTAGCACTTTTTTCAAAAAAAAAAGAAGTGAGACTAAGCAGACTAAAGTCCAAATTGGCTAAGTTGCTAAAGTCTTGCAACTGAGTCCAAATGCTCTATTGCTGGGTCTTAAATAAGGAAGATCCTGAAATGTTATTAAGTGGATCTTAGTCTCAAATTGGACTAACGTATCCTTAACAAAAATTCTTAAGGCCACCATAACCCCTCTCCCTCAAACACGGGATTTGGTTCAAGGGTACATCTCTTCACACCTCTGAGATATGTCGTTGTAATTCTTTAACGTCTTCAGAGAGGTGGCGGGTCCTAATGACCAACAACTCCTTTCATCCCATATTGATACACTTCCAAATTGACGTGCACACCTCAAATCGGATCGTGCCTCAAATTGGGCACATTCTATATCAATATCGTTCACTTCGTCACGTAACAAATACACGTGCACGCAAGTTGGATATTGGACCGAAATGTCCCTAAACTAATATTCGCCCCCAAATACGGCGATAACAGACCGAAATGTTCTTAAACTAATATTCGCCCCCAAATACGGCGATAATGGACGGCAACGTCCCTAAACTAAAACTTCGCCTTAAACATGGCGATAATAGACCGATGTCCTTAAACTAAAATAATCGAGCCCAAATGCTTATATGTTTAAGTCGATTTTAATCTCAAACCAGATTAACGGTCCTTAAATCAACCCAAACCCAAATCTAAAAATATACGAATTTAGACTAATCCACGCCCTATGGACGACGACATAAATTAGTCTCCGTATACAATCCATGGGCAACCCAAAATAAAAACAAACATACACACGACACGAAGTGAACCTCCGGAGCAGGAGAAAGTGGTTATCGCGATGCAGTAACGTAATTAACCGCAGGGGCTTGCACCAGCTGGGAAGAGCGTCCTCACAATCAAAAAACCCTCGCAAACGAAGGGGGATCTGATAAAGTATGCTACAACGGCCGCGTCCACTCAAACCTCCAATATACGGTGCCATAAATCAACTTGGCAATCTCGGAGAGGTGGATGGATAAGTCCAAATAGTATCCGCCCCAAATTCCGGAGAGACGTCCCAACGTCTTGGTCCAGTCTTTCGGCGGTGAACATGGGGTTGCCGCCTCCGGCCGGTCACGACCTTGAGTGATCCGCCCCACAAGAAGTGCAAGAAGGACAATCCGATCATCTTCACCGACGAGGACCTTCACGGCTGTTCCCCTCCGAATGGCGGCCAAGACATGGACGTCTTGCCTGAGATTCGGGGCAAATGCTATATGGTTTTATCCGTCCACCTCTCCGAAGATGCCAAGTTGATTTATGACACCGTGTACCGAAGGTTTAGACGGATGCGGCCGATGTAGCAGACTTCGTCAGATTCCCCCTCGCTTGAGGGGTTTTTGATTGTGGGGACGCTCTTCCCTGCAGGCGCAAGCCCCTACAGTTAATTATGCTACCGCATCGCGGTAACAACTTTCTCCTTCTCCAGATGTTCACTTCGTGTCGTGGGTGTTTGTTTTGTTTGTGGTTGCCCATGGATTGTATACGGAGACTAATTTATGTCGTCGCTCGTAAGACGTGGACTAGTCCAAATCCGTATTTTCTTAGATTTGGGTTTGGGGTTTTGGTTTAAGGATACGTTAGCCGTATTTGAGGCTAAGATCAACTTAAACGTTTGTTAACGATACGTTAGTCCAGTTTGAGACTAAGATCAACTTAACGGGATCGTTTAGATCCGACAAAAGAGCGTTTAGGCTCTATTGTTCCAGTTTAGGGACATAGTGGTCCATTGAATGTATGGCCGTCGGGACCCGTCACCTCTCTGACGACGTTGAAGGATTACAACGACAGATATCAGAGGAGTTCAGAGATGTACCCTTGAACCAGAGTTGGTTGGGAGACCTGTAGTCCAATTTGGGACTAAAGTCTGTTTGAGGGTTTAAAGATACGTTAGCCCTATTTGAGGCTAAGATCAACTTAAACATTTGTTAAGGATACGTTAGTCTAATTTGAGACTAAGATCAACTTAACGGGATCGTTTAGATCTGACAAAAGAGTATTTAGGCTCTATTATTCCAGTTTAGGGACATAGTGGTTCATTGCCAGTTTAGAGACATGGTGGTCCATTTCCAGTTTAGGGACATGGTGGTCCATTGTTCCCATTTTGGGGACGAATATTGGTTTAAGGACGCATTGGTCCATGAGTTTAAGGACCCCACAGTCCGTATCAATGTGTGGTTGTCGGGACCCGTCACCTCTTTGAAGACGTTGAGGAATTACAACGACAAGTATCAAAGGAGTGAAGAGATGTACCCTTGAACCAAAGTAGATTAAGTGATCTGTAGTCTAATTTGGAACCAAGACCAATTCATTAGGTTATGAGCACATTGGCTCAGTTGAGTCTGGATTGAGGACTTATAGCCTTCTTGGGCTAAGTCCAATCAATTTTGGAATACTGGCCCTCTGTTGATACATTAGACATATTCAATTAAAGGGAGGCTTTGCCTCTAGGAACTTAGCCAATTGGGCTAAAGCTGGTGTTAAACACTAATGACCAATAGTGTTGAACACTGGGAATAAGGTTAGCAAATTAGTGTAAAACACTAAAAAAAAAATCAGTGTTAAACACTAGCAACAGGGCTTTCAAATTAGTGTTAAACACTAAAGCAAATCAGTGTTAAACACTGGAAACAAAATTTTCAAATTAGTGTTGAACACTAAGGCAAATCAGTGTTAAACAGTGGAAATAGAGTTTTCAAATTAGTGTTAAACACTAAGAAAATCAGTGTAAAACACTGCAAACAAAGGTCTCAAATTAGTGTTAAACACTAAGGAGAGAGGGGTCACGTGTGGGCACGTGAGAGCGCCCTGATTCCCTTTATTTTATTCTGCCAAAAGTATTGAATACTTTCTATAATTGCTTTTGGAGCAGCACGTGCTGTCACGTGATGGGAATGTGGGTTTTTGACTGTTAAAGCTTTTGCCAAGGGGTCACGTGGTAGCACGTGAGGCGCCCATAGCTTCTGTTTCTTTTGCTTTTTCTGTGTGCTTCAGGGGTCACGTGGGGCACGTGAGGCGTTGCCTCAAAGTTCTTTTCTGTAATTCTTTACAGGGGTCACGTGGTAGCACGTGACTCTAGTTCTTTGCATGTTTTAAAGATTTGTTCATCTTTTAAGAATTAAATTCTTCATAGGGTTAAACCCTAGCAATAAACTTTTAGAGGAATTAAATTCCTATTTTCTTCTAAAGAATTATATTCTTATATAGGGTTAAACCCTAATTTCTTTTCTGCAGGAATTAAATTCCACATATATGTAAAGAATTAAATTCATTATTTTAGAGGCCTTAAGAGCCCATCACGTGTCTGCACGTGACCCATGCTCACGTGTGAGCACGTGATGCCCCATTGGGGTCTTTTCTAAGTTTTTATTATATCTTTTAACTTCTCCAGCGGGTTCTTAAAGGTCCATCACGTGTGGACATGTGATGCCTCATAACTTTTGATCCCGGATGAATTATGAGGCCTTTAATATATCAAATCGAAGGGTTTTTCGATACGCTTTCAATATCATCATAATTTAGCCATTTCTCATTCGAGAGTTTGTCAAAAAATAGCCCGGAAGATACTGGTTTGCATTTTCTTAAGCGTATCACTGCCATCTGATACCTTGGGCTCTTTTGTGCAGAAATTTTTGGCGGGAACAAATGCCCCACACTACTTTGCCCACGTAAGTATATACGTGGGTGAAGTAGTGCAGAGTTATGCATAGCGTATGACCAGTTTCGGGTTGGTATATAACTTTCAGAATATTGATCTGAGAAGATAACGAGCGGACACAAGCGTCGTCATTTATCATTGACTAAAATCTCGTCTCTTAAGAGATATAGTTCCAAACTCTCAACTCCATGAGTCGCACCCTTCTATTTCTTTATGTCTTACTCTGGCGTGAAGTAGTTTATACGCTCATGAGTAAGTTCTCCATTTTAGTGGCATGTAGCTTTGGCAAGTGTGGCTCATAGATGGTTCATCTTAATCTCTTTGTAGGGCAGTGATGGCTTAGGAGACAGGGTTAGGATCTGCCACCTAAGACTTTTCAACTTTATGAGCCGTGAGGGTCTCATAAAGACTTTTCTCCCTATGAGTCGAGAGAATCCCGCAGGTGTATTTTCTCCTTAGGGGTCGTAAGGACTCCTAAGTGTGTTTTCTCTTGAAAGTCGTAAGGATCTCATAAGAGAATTTTTCCCGTTTACAAGTCGAGAGGACTCGTAATTGGTTGTTTCCCTCCTTGTCGAGATTCGACTTTGGAGAGTGTGACCCGTGAATAGTATGCAAGAGTCCATCTTGGACTGACTTGCAGGGCCCCGGTGCTTAGGAAACAGGTTTTTTAATCCCCATTGCCTAAGGCTTTGCCTTACGAGTCGAGACGAATCGAGAAGTTCTCGCAAGGATGTCATAACGTCACAGTTAACCTCTGCTCTTTACGACAAAGGTCCGTTAGGGTCTGTGGTACTAGGATTTTGCCCGTCGTACCGTCACGTTGGCCGATGTATCCCTCGATAGGCAATCTTGCTGTTCGAGTAGCCTTGCGACTGTCGTGTCTCTGATCCCTTCAGGGGCTGGACAAGACATCTTCAAGCAATCTTCTTAGGCAGTTTGACCGTCAGAAGAGCAAGCGTTAGGAATTTTGCCATGCCACTTTTTACTTGAGGTTAGGCTCATTTTGGAGAGCCCCGATGAGTCATAACCACTCCGCGCTGGTGTGAGATGATCTCCGATAGTCTTTCAGGTTTTATATGAGTTACCGTCAAGACCCTGAAGCAAGGAATTTGGCCTTCGCTTCGTTTGCTGGCACTGCGTCTGCTGTATCGATACGAATGTCGCGGTTGTCTCTAGGTTGCATGTGAACCGTCGAGATTTGGAACTAAGGATTTTGCCATGGCTCCGTTGTTTGATTGTCGCGTCTGAGTCCTGTTGGAGGAAGAACGCTGTGGTGACATCTCATCTGCTGTATCGAGACGAACGTCGAGGTGATGACCCCTCCATATGGGATGATCTCCGGTAGTCTTTCAGGTTTTATATGAGTTATCGTCAAGACCCTAAAGCTAGGAATTTGGTATTCGCTTCGTTTGCTTTGGCGTGTCCGGCTCCTGTTGGAGGAAGGACGCTGTGGCGACATCTCGTCTGCTGTATCGAGACGAACGTCGAGGTGGTGATCACTCCGTGCTGGTGTGGGATGATCTCCGATTGTCTTTCAGGTTTTATATGAGTTACCGTCAAGACCTTGAAGCTAGGAATTTGGCCTTCGCTTCGTTTGCTTTGGCGTGTTCGACTCCTATTGGAGGAAGGACGCTGTGCTGACATCTTGTCTGCTGTATCGAGATGAACGTCGAGGTGGTGACCACTCCGCGCTGGTGTGGGATGATCTCCGATTGTCTTTCTGGTTTTATATGAGTTACCGTCAAGACCCTGAAGCTAGGAATTTGGACTTCGCTTCCTTTGTTGTCATTGCGTCTGCTGTATCGAGACGAACGTCGAGGCGGTGACCACTCCATGTGGGATGATCTCCGGTGGTCTTTCAGGCTTTATATGAGTTGCCGTCAAGACCCTGAAACTAGGAATTTGGCCTTCGCTTCGTTTGCTTTGGCATGTCCGAATCCTATTGGAGGAAGGACGCCGTAGTGACATCTCGTCTGTTGTATCGAGACGAACGTCGAGGTGGTGACCACTCCGCGCTGACGTGGGATGATCTCCGATAGTCTTTCAGGTTTTATATGAGTTACCGTCAAGACTCTGAAGCTAGGAATTTGGCCTTCGCTTCGTTTGATTTGGCGTTGCATCTGCTGTATCGAGACGAACGTCGAGCTGGAATTTTGCCGTCATTCCGCTTTGTTTCGACCATGGGGTCTTTCATTGACGTTGCATCTACATCCTGCTGGACTGCGAAGGAACGCCGTTGTTGACATTGCGTCTGCTGTAACTAGACGAATGCTGAGGTGGAGCTGGGATTTTGCCGTCACTCCGCTTTGTTTCGACCATGGGGTCTTTCGTTGACGTTGCATCTACATCCTGCTGGACTGCGAAGGAACGTCATTGTTGACATTGCGTATGCTGTAACGAGATGAATGCTGAGGTGGAGCTGGGATTTTGCCGTCACTCTACTTTATTTCGACCATGGGGTCTTTCGTTGACGTTGCATCTATATCCTGCTGGACTGCGAAGGAACGCCGTTGTTGACATTGCGCCTGCTGTAACTAAACGAATGCTGAGGTGGAGCTGGGATTTTGCCGTCACTCCGCTTTGTTTCGACCATGGGGTCTTTCGTTGACGTTGCATCTACATCCTGCTGGACTGCGAAGGAATGCCATTGTCGACATCTCATCTGCTGTATCGAGACGAATGCTGAGGTGGAGCTGGGATTTTGTCGTCGCTCCGCTTTGTTTCGACCATGGGGTCTTTCGTTGACGTTGCATCTACATCCTGCTGGACTGCGAAGAAACGTCGTTGTTGACATTGCGTCTGCTGTATCGAGACGAATGCTGAGGTGGAGCTGGGATTTTGCCGTCGCTTCGCTTTGTTTTGACCGTGAGGTCTTTTGTTGACGTTGCATCTGCATCCTGCTGGACTGCGAAGGAACGCCATTGTTGACATCTCGTCTGCTGTATCGAGACGAATGCTGAGATGGAACTGGGATTTTGCCATGGCTCCTTTTGATGGTGTAACATCTGTGTCATGCTGGCATGAGGAGGCCCACCGTCGTTGGTCTCCAGGCTGCAGATGTGTCCATTGAGATTTGGAACTAGGGACTTTGCTATGGTTCCGTTTCGTTGCAACTCTGAGGTCGATTGTTGACGTCACGTCTGCATCTGGTTGGAGTGAGGAGAAACACCGTTGGTGATCTCTAAGTTATCGATGTTGACGTCGAGATCCTGAAGCTAGGGATCTTCCTTTGCTTCATTTGTTGACATTGTGTCTGCAATATTGCGATAAATGTCGAGGTTGTCTCTAGGTTGTCTATGAACCGTTGAGATTTGGCTTCGCTTTCTGATGGAGCCTGTTGGGAAGGTATGGTTCTCTCTTTGTTTGTGCCCCTGGATTGTATACAGGGATCGATGTGATTAGGGCAAAATTTTCATTCATTTTTTTCATTTTTTTTATATTATTATTTTATTTCCGCGATGCTCTATCATTTCAGCTTTTATATCGCGAAGGTCGCGATTGCCCAATCATTTCGGCTATTTTTCGCGGTGCCCAATCATTTCGGCTATTTTTCTTTTTTACTCGCTGCTTTTTATTGCGAGCTGCCCAATCATTTCGGCTGCTTTTTTTTCTTTTACTCGCTGCTTTTTATTGCGAGTTGCCCAATCATTTCGGCTGTTTTTTTATGCATACATTTTTACTTGATGATTTCGTTGCAAGTTGCCCCATCATTTCGGCTATTTCGTATGCATGTGTGGCTTGCTGTCTTTTCGCCGCAAGCTTGGAATTAGACACCGATTTTGGCATCAGCATCGCTACAACTGGGATATTTCCAGGAGCGAATCATCATTTGCCTCTGTCGATATCAAACAAAGGTGGCTTAGTAGACAGGGTTAAGATCCTGTCGACTAAGGCTTTTGACTTCATGAGCCGTAAGGGTCTCATAAAGGTATTTCTCCCTACAAGTCGTGAGGATCTCATAGGTGCGTTTTCTCCTTAGGAGTCGTGAGGATTCCTAAGTGCATGGTCTCTTATAAGTCGTAAGGATCTTAGAAGAGTGCTTTCTCCTTATAAGTCGAGAGGACTTACAAGGGTTGTTCACCGTGTAAACATATCCCTAGTCACGGATGGGACTTTGTTAGGAAAATGTTTATTCGCGCCCGTGGATTGTATACAAGGGTCAATACTGAACCGCTTGTAGGGCAGTATCAGAGGTTGTGGGGGGACGCTTAAGAACAGGTTCAGGAGTCTGTAACTTAAGACTTTCAAATCTTATGAGCCGTGAGGGTCCTATAAGAGAGTTTTCCTTACGAGTCGTGAGGATCTCGCAAGTGTAATTTCTCCTTAGGAGTCGTGGGGACCCCTAAGTGTGTTGCTCCTTTGTGAGTCGTAAGGATCTCACGCAGGTGGTTTCTCCTCACAAGGTCGAGAGGATCTTGCAAGTGTCTTTTAACGAGGTTGCGCCCTTTCGGGTTTTCACAAACACTCGCCGGTAGCCCTGCTGTTTTTATTCACGGGGCCCTTTCGGGTTTTCATTCGTGCTCATTTTGCTTATGGATGTACCGTTTTTTTTACGAGTCTGCGCCCTTTCGGGTTTTCACAAACACTCGCCGGTAGCCCTGCTGTTTTTACTCACGGCGGCGCCCTTTCGGGTTTTCATCCGTGCCCATTTTGCTTATGGACATACCCCCCCCTTTTTTTTACGTCAGCCTGAAGGTGCCACGGGTTGGTATTAGTTTAACGACGTTTCGGTTAACAGCCAGTTTTAGGACATAGTGGTCCATCGTTAGTTTAACGACGTTTCGGTCTACAGCCAGTTTTAGGATATAGTGGTCCATCGTTAGTTTAACGACGTTTCGGTCTATCGTTGCCATATTTGAAGCGAGTTTCTAATTTACGGACTTTTTGGTCCATGGGGCTTTCTCTATGAAAGAGCACGATGACCCCGGCATGTCCATCTTTTTCGGAGCATGTGGTTGTGGTGGGTTCACCTTCCATTTTTTGGGCAGCGCGAACTTGCCCTGTTGGTGTTGGTCTTCAACCCAGTTTTTGAAAACGTAGCAATTTTTGAGTGGGTGACCCATTACTCTGTGGTAGGGACAATAGTTAGGATTGTTAACGTCACCTGGCTACAACGGACGTTTCGGATCTGGCAGTGTGATGAGCTCGCTGCGCACTGCTAGCTCGAACAATCTCTTTGTTTTATCTTTGGGAAACGAGTAAGGACGTTTCAACTTCTCATTGAGGTATCGCGGCTTGTTGTTTTGACGACAAAACGGTCTCGGGTTACTCGGCTGTTGTTGAGCGTTGGCGACGAAGGTCGCTTTTCCATTCCCCTTATCCCTTTTGTTCGATCCCTTGTTTGCGGGTCCGAGACTCTTTTCGGGTAGCGTGCGATTGCGCAGCTGTATGTTCTCGCAGCTCTTCTTTTCTTTCGTTTCAGAGATGGATTCCTTCAAGAGAGGATCGTGGGCTACTTTTTCGTTGGAGTCGCTCCTGAAGGTGAGAACTCGCAATCCCCCGGGATCAACCCTATGACAATTGCCGGCAATTCTTTTACGCTCATCTGTCGCATTTTTCCGTTGTTTACGAGCTTCACGCTTTGTCTTGTTGAAGTGTTGCCTGTGAATGACATATCCTTGCCACCAACACTTAAAGGAGTTGCAGTCTTCAGTAGGATGTGCGATCCTCTGATGATATAAGCAGAAGTTAGGATGTACGTCCGTTTCATCAAGATGTATACCACCGGGAGAATTTTCTCTGAAAGAGGGCAGTCTCATCCCCATCGATATGGCTTTGGCGAATCATTTCCTTATCTTGATCCTGCTTTCATTTGCGGCGGATGTATTTTGATCTGGTGTGAGTGTTTCGACCGTTTTATCCAGTCGCCGGCGTTTGGCTTTCTCGAATATGGCCATCTCGCGCTCTCGATCAGCTTTGCGTTTAAGACGGGCTTCGTTCAGGAATGCATCAATCATTTCGTCTGATGGTCCTAGAAGTTCTGGCTCAGGATCTGCCCCCAGCTTCTCTGTGTAAGGAGCTTCTTCGTCATTTATTGACGAGTGAGAGATCACATGGCAGCTTGCCACATAATCTTCATATTCATCCAACGAGTCTTCTCCATCGTCATCATCTCCGTCCTCAAGGACGTGGCTGAGAAATTCTTGGAGTGTGACTGGGGTTCGCGCCTTTTGATTATATTCTTCCAACGCGTCAATCTGTTTTTGCAGGTCCGTGCGCTTGTCACCAGGCCTCACGGGCTCTTTAGTCTTCTTCTTCTTCTTCGAAGATTTTGACGGCTGGGTGTGAGCGCTTTAACTATCACCACCAGTTTTTGGAGTTGGGCGCGGTTTCAGCATTCCTCGATGATCTCGGGTTCAAGTGGATTTTTCCACCTGATCGCCGGGTATGTTTGGAGATCCTTCAGCATTCTTTTCGTCTTGGCTGAAAGAACGTCCTCCCATAGGGCTTCCCTTATGAATGAGCACGATGCCCCCGGCATGTCCACCTTTTTAGGGGCGTGAGGTTGTGGTGGGTTCACCTTCCAATTTCCGGATAATGTGAACTTGCCTTGTTGGTATTGGTCCTCCATCCAGCTTTTGAAGACGAAACAATCTTCGATTGGATGGCTTACTGCTTGGTGGTAAGGGCAGTAATTAGGATTGTTGACATCGCCAGGCTGCAACGGACGTTTTGGATCCGGCAGATTGATGAGTTTGTTGCGCACTGCCAGCTCGAACAGTTTCCTTGTTTTATCCTGGGGAAACGAGTAAGGACGTCCCAGTCTCTCCTCGAGGGATGGGTGTGGACGCACGTTGTTTTTGCAAACAACCGGCTTTAAGTTGCTCGGCCGTTGTTGAGTATTGGCAACGAAGGTTGCTTTCCCTTTGCCCTTTTCATTCCAAGGCTCTGTCTTTGAAGAGGAAGGCATGTGGCCCATCTGTTCCATTTGGGCTAGCTTGTCAATCAAGGCCCGGAAAGTGGTCGGCTTGAAGAACATCATGAATTGTGAAACAGTTGCATGAGGGTCTAGGGTGCCCACGAACATGCCTACCGCAGGTGCTTCTTCGATGCGCTGTTCGCATTTCGACCACAGATTCCGCCATCGTGTCGCGTACTGAACCCACGTCTCGCCTGGCCTTACCCTGGCATTAATCAGTGCTGTTATCGGGGTGCGTTCACTAGCGCTTGCGAATCTCTGTGTAAACAGTAGCTCCATCTCCGCAAATGTTTTGACAGAATCGTTAGGTAGCTCCGAATACCATTCGAAGGCCTTTTCTGCTAAGCTGCCAACAAATTGGCGAAGCAGTAGCTTATCGTCACCCCCGGTGTTGCCGGACAGAGCCCTAAATTGAGCGACATGCTGATGAGGGTTGCCTGTCCCTTTATATACATGGAACTTAGGAATCGTATATCCCGGCGGGTAACTTATTTGGTCATACTAGCCCGGATAGGGTCGTCCGGTCTTGACAATTTGGCCAGCCGCTTCATTCTCCTGGTGAGCTCGTATTTGCTGAGCAATGTAATCATCCAAGGCGGCTTTTGAGATGGTCTCCTCCTTGGCTGCTGACAGAGTCGGCAGAGGATTTGATGTCTCTCCTCTATTATCTTCGAGGACAATCGGAGGGTCTTCAGCTGGAGGATCCGGTTGTATCATTATCCCGACCATGTCTTGGAAGAGAAGCACCATTTGTTTTATATTGGCCGCTTGTTCCGCGGCCTCTTTGTCCTTCTTCTCAAGCATTCTCCGAAGGAATTCGGCATCGGTTTCTTGCTCCTGTCGCTAATCCGAGGATGCTTCTAGGCTTTCTTTTGGCCCGGTGAGTGCGGCCATCATGTTCATCATCTCTTGGAGCTTCTGTTGCTGCTCTTGAGCCTTAGTCACTGATCACGTAAGCGGTCGATGACATGTGGATATGCGGCTATCCTTTTTCCCGGACTCCATGTAGACGGTATGTACCACCATGCCCCCAGACTTAGGGCGTTTGGGTTCAGTGCCTTTGATTTTTGTCGCCGGCACAGGGATCTTCTCCGGCCTTCTTTTCTCAAGAGCGGTCGAAGTTGAGGGAGCCATCAAGGTGGGCACCCAGACAACTTTTCGTGGCTTAGCAGGATGGCTGACTTCCTTTTGGACCTTCAGTTTCTTATGCTGGCGGGAGAAATTTGGATCGATCACCGACTCTCGGACTTGTTGCCAGATTTTGTAAACTTTGGAAGACAGCTGTTGAGGGGACTGCTTCGGCTTTATTTCCGTGACAGTCTCCACCGGTGACGGAGATCTTTTCAGTACGGCAGTGGGCGAATTCCTGCGTATTCTGTTCAGCAGCTCAAAACTGTTCCCGGTTGGGACAGCAGCATTAACTTCTACTGTTGGAGCTGGTGGCGTTAGCCCAGAGGGGGAGTTGCCCTCGGCCTTCCTTACTCGGCGCCAGTGGCGACGTCGAGCGTGTCGAGCTGATGGAGTTGGTCCGGTGATGGGGATGGCTTTGTCTTGCCCCCTGTCCATGTGAGGGGATGCTGCTGGCGTCAGCCTGTTGAATACTGATGTCCTTTGAGAAGCAGTATCCAATCGGTTGAAAACGGTCTTCTGAGCAGGGACAGGAACCATAGCGGGATCCAGAACAGTCAATCTTGTAAAGACCGACCCTTTGGTAGGAGAAGCCGCCCTGACGACTTCAGAAGCAGGGATGGCTATCCTCTTCGGAATAACCTTCTCTGGGATTGCAAGCTTCATTATGGGCCCACAGGAATTTTGGCCCAGTCTGGCGAAGACCGAGGAGCTGGAGTTGGATGACCCGTTGAGAGGGGCCGCAGTAGCTGTAAGCCGATCGAAGACCGACTTCTTAGGAGCTTCCGGTGTTGGCACAGGAGCGATGAAGCTCATTGGCGGGAGCATGGTCCCGAAAAACAATCCTGTGGTGGCTTGAGTGACATGTTCCATCGGCATTGTCAACAGGGAAGCCTCCTGGGGCCCATAAGATATACCCCCAGTTGAGGCAGGACGTGGGTTGCAGTTGCATGTGGAACACTTTGAGCGGGTGAATGCCATTGATCCTTTGCTTTCTGCACCAAGCAAAATGCCAAATCTTAGTACCTCGAAACCCACGGGCAACCATTAGCAAACCGCGATTCGTTCGCGAACACGACACACGAAGTGTGGAGTAGAAAGAGGAAAAGGTCCCACCGGGCGTGCCAGAATCTGTTCCCCTCCGAATGGCGGCCAAGACATGGACGTCTTGCCTGAGATTCGGGGCAGATGCTATATGGTTTTATCCGTCCACCTCTCCGAGGACATCATAGTCCGAAGATTCCGTCAAGGTTAAGGACATCATAGTTCCCTAAATCTCGACGTGCCAGAATCTGTTCCCCTCCGAAAGACGGCGCGACGCAGGGACGTCTTTCCTGAAATTCGAGGCAGATGCTAATTGGTGCTATCCGTCCACCTCTCCGAAGATGCCAAGTTGATTTATGACACCATGTATCGAAGGTTTAGACGGATGCGGCCGATGTAGCAGACTTCGTCAGATTCCCCCTCGCTTGAGGGGTTTTTGATTATGGGGACGATCTTCACTGCAGGTGCAAGCCCCTGCAGTTAATTACGCTACCGCAGTGCGGTAACAACTTTCTCCTTCTCCAGATGGTCACTTCGTGTCGTGTGCGTTTGTTTTGTGTTTGATTGCCTGTGGATTGTATACGGAGACTGAGTTATGTCGTCGCCCGTAGGGCGTGGACTAGTCCAAATCCGTATTATCTTAGATTTGGGTTTGGGGGTTGGTTTAAGGATACGTTAGCCTCATTTGAGACTAAGATCAACTTAAACGTTTGTTAAGGATACGTTAGTCTCATTTCAAACTAAGATCAACTTAACGGGATCTTTTAGATCCAACAAGAGAGCATTTGGACTCAATTGTTTAGTTTAGGGACATTGCGGTCGATGACCAGTTTAAGGATATGGTGGTCCAATACCAGTTTAGGGACATAGTGGTCCAATACCAGTTTAGGGACATGGTGGTCCGGTGTTAGTTTAAAGACATCGCGGTCGAGGTTAAGGACATCATAGTCCGTGGATTTTAAGGACTCCACAGTCCAATGTTTGCTCTGGATGCTTCACACGGGTTCACTGCAGTGTTCAGCGAGGACCAGGCTCCGCTCTAGACGTTTTCTGCGGGGTCAAAGAGTGATGTTATCCGCGTTCCACGTGACCAGGAATTTTGCACTAGATGCTTCACACGGGTTCACTGCCGTGTTCGGCGAGGACTAGGCTCCGCTCTGGATGCTTCACACGGGTTCACTGCCGTGCTCTGCGAGGACCAGGATCCGCTCTGGACGTTTTCCACGGGGTCAAAGAGTGACGTTATCCGCGTTCCACGTAACCAGGAATTTTGCTCTAGATGCTTCACACGGGTTCACTGCCGTGTTCGGCGAGGACTAGGCTTCGCTCTGGATGCTTCACACGGGTTCACTGTCGTGCTCTGCGAGGACCAGGATCCGCTCTGGACGTTTTCCACGGGGTCAAAGAGTGACGTTATCCGCATTCCACGTAACCAGGAATTTTGCTCTAGATGCTTCACACGGGTTCACTGCCGTGTTCGGCGAGGACTAGGCTCCGCTCTGGATGCTTCACACGGGTTCACTGTCGTGCTCTGCGAGGACCAGGATCCGCTCTGGACGTTTTCCACAGGGTCAAAGAGTGACGTTATCCGCGTTCCACGTAACCAGGAATTTTGCTCTAGATGCTTCACACGGGTTCACTGCCGTGTTCGGCGAGGACTAGGCTCCGCTCTGGATACTTCACACGGGTTCACTTCCATGCTCCGCGAGGACCAGGATCCACTCTGGACGTTTTCCACGGGGTCAAAGAGTGACGTTATTCGCGTTCCACGTAACCAGGAATTTTGCTCTAGATGCTTCACACGGGTTCACTGCCGTGTTTGGCGAGGACTAGGCTCCGCTCTGGACGTTTTCCACGGGGTCAAAGAGTGACGTTATCCGCTTTCCACGTGACCAGGAATTTTGCTCTGGATGCTTTCCACGGGTTCACTGCCGTGTTCTGCGGGGACCAGGCTCCGCTCTGGACGTTTTCTACGGGGTCAAAGAGTGACGTTATCCGCGTTCCACGTGACCAGGAATTTGTTGATTATATCCGCATTTCACGGGGTGGGGATTTAACTCTTGGTGATCTGTATATCACCGAGCCATGGAACTGGGAGTCGCCGCTGTTCCGCTTTGCTTGATGTTGTGTCCGCTGCAACGAGACGAACGTCGAGATGATCTCTAGGCTATTTGCGACTCATCGAGATTTGGCTTCTTCTTCTGATGAAACCTGGGAGAGGAGTGCGATTCCTTCTTTGTTTGCGCCTCTGGATTGTATACAGGGATAGATGTAACATCACCTGTAGGGCGTAAATTTCATTTTTATTTTATTTCTTTTTCCGCGATGCTCTATCATTTCAGCTTTTATATCGCGAAGGTCGCGATTGCCCCATCATTTCGGCTATTTTTTGCGGTGCCCAATCATTTCGGCTATTTATTTTATTTTTACCCGATGCTTTTTATTACGAGTTGCCCAATCATTTCGGCTATTTTTCATGCATACATTTTTACTTGCTGCTTTTTATTGCAAGTTGCCCCATCATTTCGGCTATCTCATATGCACTTTTAACTCGCTGATTTTTTATCGCGGGTGTAGAACTTAGAGTCTGGTGCCAATCTCAGCATCAGCATCGCTACAACTGGAATATTGCAAGGAGCGAATCATCATATGCCATGAAAGGACTTGGAATTTGATACCGTTTCAGGCATCAGCATCGCTACAACTGGGATATTGCCAGGAACGAATCATCATTTGCCTCTGTCGATGTTGAACAAAGGTGGCTTAGTAAACAGGGTTAGGGTCCTGTCGACCAAGGCTTTTGACTTCATGAGCCGTAAGGGTCTCACAAAGGTGTTTCTCCCTACAAGTCGTGAGGATCTCGTAGGTGTGTTTTCTCCTTGGGAATCGTGAGGATTCCTAAGTGCGTGTTCCCCTGTAAGTCGTAAGGATCTTACAAAAGGGTTTTCTCCTTATAAGTCGAGAGGACTTACAAGGGTTGTTTACTGTGTGAGCATATCCCTAGTCGCTGGTGGGACTTTGTTAGGGAAATGTTTATTCACGCTCGTGGATTGTATACAAGGGTTAGTATGAGCTTCTTGTAGGGCAATATCGAAGGTTGTGGGGGGTTTACTTAAGAACAGGTTCAGGTTTCTGTAACTTAAGACTTTCAAATCTTATGAGCCACGAGGGTCCCATAAGAGAGCTCTTCTTACGAGTCGTGAGGATCTCGCAAGTGTAATTTCTCCTCAGGAATCGTGAGGACTCCTAAGTGTGTTGCTCCCTTGTGAGTCGTAAGGATCTCACGCGGGTGGTTTCTCCTTACAAGGTCATGAGGACCCTATAAGTGTCCTTTAACGAGGTTACGTCTTTTCGGGTTTTCACAAACACTCGCCGGTAGCCCTGCTGTTTTTACTCACGGAGCCCTTTCGGGTTTTCATCCGTGCCCATTTCGCTTATGGACATACCGTTTTTATTTTTATTATTATTTTTAATTTTTTTATTATTCTATTTTTTTTATTTTATTCTATTTTTTTTATCGGCTTTGAGATGCTGCAATCCACCGTAATTTATCGACATCTCGGTCAACGACCGGTTTTAGGACATAGTGGTCCATTGTTAGTTTAAGGACGTTTCGGTCCGTCGTTAGTTTAAGGACGTTTCGGTCCATGGTTAGTTTAAGGACGTTTCGGTCCATGGTTAGTTTAAGGACGTTTCGGTCCGTTGTTAGTTTAAGGACGTTTCGATCCGTTGTTAAAGAAGGCCGGTTACTACTTATAGAGTTCGGGCTTAGGAAGATAGCGAGCGGACATGGTCGTCGTCATCTATCATTGACCTAGGCCTTAACCCGTCAAGCGTAGTATTTCTTCAGGAAGCGACCGTTTATTGGCCTGAAAGGTCTTTCACCGTGCATATCCATGAGCAGATACGCTCCACCCTGGTAGACCTTGTCTATTATGTACGGGCCTTCATAGTTCGGCTCGAATTTTCCCCGCTTGGCGCGATTGGGGATCATAGGTCTTTTGACCACTAGCACGAGTTCGCCTTGGCGGAATGTCCTCGGCCTGGTCAATCTTTCATATGAGCGCGTCATCTTTGCTTTGTAAGCTTCCAGATTTTGTTGCGCTATGGGCCGGGTTTCATCAAGGGCATCAAGCTCCTCAAGCCGAAGGTGAGCATTTTCCTCGTCCGTCGGCTCGTAGTGGACTGCCACTCGTAGAGAAGGTAACTCTATCTCGAGGGGGAGTACTGCTTCGGTACCGAATACCAACGCGTATGGCGTTGTGTTCGTGGTCGTCTTGAACGTAGTTCGATACGCCCAAAGAGCTTCTTGCAGTCTCTCGTGCCAGTCCTTTTTGTTTCGGGACACCGTCTTCTTCACGATCTTTGTCAAGGTTTTGTTGAAAGCCTCGGCTAGACCGTTAGCTCGGGGATTATAAACTGAGGAATATCTCCAGTCTATGTTGTGTTGTTGTGCGAAGCGACTGATCTTGTGGCTTCTGTAGGCTGGACCGTTATCGGAGATGATCCGTCATGGAGTTCCAAACCGATAAATGACGTGCGTCTTGAAGAAATGGAGAATATTCTCCGTCTTCACTTCCCTTAATGGTACTGCTTCTGCCCACTTGGAGAAGTAATCGGTGGTCACTAGGATGAAACGATGTCCCCTGGACTATGCCGGTTCGATGGGGCCGATTATGTCAGTCCCCCACATTTCGAACGGCCAGCTGGCCACCGTTGGATGTAGAGGATTTGGATGCTGATGGATAAAGTCTCCATGAATCTGGCACGAGTGGCACTGCTTCGCATATTCGAGGCAGTCCTGAATCATCGTGGGCCAATAATAGCCCATTCGTTTAATCTTCAACTTCATCTTCGGGCCTGCTTGGTGAGAACCGCAGAGTCCGTCGTGAACTTCCTGAACGACTCTTTTCGCTTTGTCAGGTCCCAGGCATCTCAACCACAGAGAATCAAACGACCTCTTGTACAGAGTATCATTGACGAAGGCGAAAGACAGAGCTCGTTTCATAAGCTGATGTCTTGAGGACGCATCTTTAGGCGTTCGACAGGATTTGAAGTAGTCTACGAAGACTTCTCTCCAATCTTCAACCTTCTCTTGGTCCTTTATTTACATAGCCATTTGCTCGGTTGCTTCCTTTTCTTTAGATGATTCCGGAGATATTTCTGCCAGTGTGAGGACTCGACGGCTTTGTACCATGATTCTGACGTCATCGAGGTTCTCATCAGCCAGTTCTTTAGCGAGCTTGGCTAACGCGTCTGCCTTGCTATTTTCCGCACGCGGTATGCTTTCCAGCATGTAGGAGGGGATTTGAGTCAGCAATCGTTGTACTCTCTCGCCATACTTCACCAGCTCTGGCTTGCATGTCCGGTAGTCGCCGTTTACTTGACTAACGACCAGTTGGGAATCTCCGTATATGAGGAGGTTTTCAATTCCCATGTCAATGGCGATCTCAAGGCCTGCTATCAAAGCTTCGTACTCGGCTTCATAGTTAGTCCTCGGCTCTGTTAAGGAGAAAGCAAAGCGCATTATTCCTCCTTGTGGAGTTACGAATACGAGGCCTACCCCCGATTTGATTATAGGGGTGCTTTGTTTGTGCTTCTTCATGGAAGACGCTCCGTCAAAATAGAGTTCCCACCGGGTATCACTTCCGTTGATCGTGTCAAACGCATGTTCGTCTGGCAGCTCGCAATTCAAAGGAGAGTCGGCAGGTATTGGATGCTCAGCGAGAAAGTCGGCGATGGCTTGGCCTTTCACTGCCTTAAGAGGCTGATAGGTTATTGAAAACTCCATCAAGAGTAGGGCCCATTTAGCAAGTCTCCCTGTCAATATGGCCTTCGACATCAGATATTTGAGGGGGTCCACCTTTGATATAAGACGGACTTCATGCGCCAACGCATAGTGCCGGAGTTTTGTTATCGCGAAGATCAACGCCAGGCAGTGCTTTTCGATGGGGGAATAATTGCTTTCTGCCCCCAGTAGGACTCGACTTAAATAGTAGAGCGCTCTCTCCTTCCCTTGGTCATTCTCTTGTGCCCATAATGCGCCTAACGAACCTTCAAGGGCTGTGATATAAAGAATAAGAGGTTTTCCTTTGACTGGAGCAGCTAACACCGGCGGGTTCTGCAGGTACTGCTTGATCTCGTCCAGTGCGCCTTGGCATTTGTGATCCCAGACGAACGGGGTTTCCTTCTTCATCAGGTGACTGTAAGGGCGGCACTTGCCTGAAAGATTGGCTATAAATCGCCGGATGTACACGAGCTTCCCCTGGAGAGACCGCAATTGTTTGAGAGTCCTTGGCGGTGGCATTTCCATGATCGCCTTGATCTTCGACGGATCTATCTCGATACCCCGGTGCCGGACAATGAACCCTAGGAACTTGCCTGAGGATACCCCGAACGCGCATTTGAGGGGGTTCATCTTCAAGTTGTATTGCCGAAGGCATTGAAATACGGTCTTCAGATGCTCAAGATGTTCCTCGTATGATTTGCTTTTAACCACGAGGTCGTCGATATAGCATTCGACGATTTCATGTATGAGGTCATCGAAGATCTTCGTCATGGCCTTCTGATAGGTGGCACCGGCGGTCTTTAGAATGAAGGGCATCACTTTGTAGCAGAATATACCCAAAGGAGTCCGGAAAGCGGTGTGCTTCTGGTCTTCGGGATGCATCTTTATCTGATTGTATCCTGATGAGCCGTCCATGAAAGAGAACACCTCGTGAGTGGACGTGTTATCTATCATCAGCTCGGTGACCGGTACTGGGAAATCGTCCTTCGGGCAAGCTTTATTGAGATCCCGGAAGTCCACGCATATGCGCACTGTCCCATTCTTCTTCATCACTAGGACGATGTTGGCGATCCAATCGGGATACTGAACTTCCTGGATAAACCCAGAGTCGATCAGCTTCTTGACTTCGGTGTTGATGCTCATCTCAAGCTCGAGCCGCATTCTTCTCGGCGCTTGTTTGACTGGCTTGACGTCCGGGGATATTGCCAATTTATGGACAGCTATTTCTAGATCCAGTCCTGGCATTTCGGAATATCTCCATGCGAAGCAATCTCTATGCTGCATAAGCACGCCTTTTAACGCAGCCACCCTTTCTTCAGATAGCAGCTCGCTGACGAATGTCGGTCGCGGGTCGTTCTTCGTCCCCAACTCAATTTTCTTGAGGTTATCGGCAGTGATGTGTATTCCATCTTTCAGCTCTTTCGGTGCTGGTGGAAATTCTGAAATTACCTCGTCGTCTTTGTTTTCGAAGCACCAAGGAAGGTCATCCATATTCTCAGGCTCCCCTTTTGATATTGCTATCATATGACAAGTACGAACTCGCTTCCAAGACCGATATGGATCTGGTTCTGATTTTGTGGCTTTGGGTTCGTGCTTTTGTGGCGGCGTTACCTTCCAGTTGCTGGATAGAGCAAACTTGCCGAGCTGATACTGATCTTCAACCCAGTTCTTAAAGGTGAAGCAGTCTTCGATAGGGTGCCCTATGGCGCGGTGATAAGAGCAATAGCTCAGATGAGAGACCTCGTTAGCTTGCTCAGGGTGCTTGGACTCCGGAAGTGTGATCATTTGATGTTTTATAACGAGGTCAAGTATCTTCCGTGTTTTATTCTGAGGAAAAGAGTATGCCTGACTCATCTTCTTCATAAGGGACAAATCCGAACCGCGCAATTCCCGATCACATGACTCTTTGATCCTGCGTTGTCGTTGTTGAATCCCTTTTCTACTTTTTGACTTACTTCCGCCTCTGCGTCGGGCCTTTTGCATAGCAGGTTAATAGGGAGGAGTACTTTCGTCTTTCGCAGCCCGTTGAAGAAGACGTTGCGTCCTGGTTTTCTCATAAATGGCCATTTCGCGATTATGGTCGTCCCGAGCTTTTTGACCCACTTCTCCGATAAGCTTGTCCATTTGCTTTTTAAATGACGGGCTCGGCATTTTGATTGCAGGATCTTGTTTTGGTTCGGGGTCAGCGTTTTCTGACAGGGCGTCCCCCTCTTCATCGAAGTCATATATGACATAGCTAGCATGGACTCATTCCCGTTTCCCGGATTTCACATATCCAAGCCCAAGCGTTTCCATTCTCTCGTTGGGCAATTTGCGCTGAGTCCCGGGGATATCCCAAATCCTGTTGTAGAACCGAGCTTGTCGAATAGTCTGTTTCAAGGGTACCCCTTGGCGCTTCAATAGCCTTTTTAGTCCATTCGTATAATATCTGGGCAAACGGATGGGTTGGAGCCTGTCAAGTGCAGAATCCGCGCCGTGCCAGATTTCTTTCTCCGCTCTTGTTTCCGTGGACCGGTAGAATAGGATCGCCTTTTCACCTTTTCGTTTGGGAGGGACGTAAAACGTCTGCAGGTCTTGCACATTGTAAGCTTTAAGTGCATCAAGATCTTTGTAGTGCTCCCGCGGAATCATGGTGATTTGCAAACTCTGATCATCACCAGGGAATTCTTGTATTGACGGCCGACTGGAGAACACAGCATTAACCTCATCTTCCGAATCGCTTCCGAAGATCAATATGGTGGCGGACGGTCCCGGGTTGTTGCGTCGAGACGGCCCAGCATAAACTATCTCTTCTTCTTCTTCGGTATCACTCCCGAAAACAAGAATGGTGACGGCGGCTTTGTTCTCCGGCTTGCGACACCTCTCCGTGTCCTCGAAATATGGCAAAAAGTATTTTGCATCTTCGTACTTGCGGACTTCGTTCATGGAGAATGGGTTCAGCTCTCCTGTTACGGTATACTCGAGACCATCCTTGAAATACTTCATACACTGATGTTGCGTAGAAGGGATGATGTTGTACTCATGTAACCAGGGTCGGCCGAGCAAAGCGTTATAGCATGTCTTGGCGTCTATGACGTGGAATTTAATGTCCATGACAAGTAGCCCAAAGCGTAACGTCAGTATCACAGACCCGAGAGTCCTGGATGATTGAGAGTCGAACCCGGAGATGGTGATCTTATCCCGAGCGAGGTGTTGGACGCTCATGCAGATTTCCTTCAATACCCATACATTGAGGAGATTGACGGCAGACCCTTTGTCAACCAAGATTTTGCCTATCTTTATATCGTGGCAATATCCTGAGACATAGAGGGGGCGATTGTGTTCGCACGTCCCAAGGAGGTCTTCATCACCGAAAGTGACATCAGCTGTGTGCACTTCTTCCAGCTCGTCCTTCATCTTTTCTTCGGCGAGAAAAGCTTGGAATTGCTCTGGGTCCTGTAGCGCTTTGATCAACGAATCTTTTGCTTCTTTTGATAGTAGAAAGGCGTCGAGAATGCTGAGCTGCGAAGGTAGCTTCCTAAAGTGTGCCAGAAAGTTGTAGTCCACCTTATTTCTCTTTGGCGGGTCCTTGGCGACTAGCTCTTCCACAACTTGGTCATCCAGGGCGATATCCTCAGAGACCTTCTCTTTTCCCTTATCTTTTTTATTTGAGGGTCCGAGATTCTTTTCGGGTAGCGTCCGATTACGCAGCCGGATATTTTCGCAGACCTTCGACTCTTCTTCTTTTCCCGAGGTGCACTCTTTAAAGAGGGGGCTAAGAGCCAGCTCCTCGTCAGAGTCGCTCCCGAACGTGAGAACTTGCGATCCTCCGACGTTAACTATGCGACAATCGCCGATAGTTCTGTTAAGCCCATCGGTCGTACTTTTCTTCTCCCAACGAGTTTTGCGCTTTTCCCGCTTAAAATGTTGTCGGTGAGCAACATATCCCTACCACCATATCTTAAAAGCATCACACTCCTCAGTGGGATGTGAAATCTTCCGATGATATGAGCAATAATTAGGGTGCCTCTCCGTCCCATTGAGCGTGTTTTCTTCTGAGGGTGGCAGCTTCATTCCCATTGACATGGCTTTGGCAAACCTTTTCCTCGTCTTGAATATGTTTTTATCTGCATCGGATGTCTTTTGATCTGGAGGGAGTGCTTCGACTCTTTCATTTAGTCGCCTACGTTTGGCTCCTTCTGATGCGGCCGTCTCACGCTCCCGATCGGCTTTACTTTTCAAACGCATCTCGTCTAGAAAGGCGTCGATCATTTCGCATGTCGGCCATACAAGTTCTGGTTCAGGCTGTGCCCCCAGTTTCTCAGTGCTAGGAGTTTTTTCATCGTCCGTAAACGAGTGGGAGATCATATGACAACTCGCCACGTATCCCTCGGATTCATCCGACGAGCTTTCTCCATTATCTTCCTCCTGAAAGACGTGGTTGAGGAACTCTTGGAGTGTGATGGGAGTCCGCGCCCTTTGATTGTACTCCTCCAGCGCGTCAATCTATTTCTGCAAGTCCGTGCGCTTGTCTCCGGGCTTCACGGGCTTCTTGGATCTCTTCTTCTTCTTCTTTGAAGATTTCGACGGCTGGGTGTGAGTACTTGGGCCATCACCACCGATCTTTAGGGTTGGGCGTGGCATCAGCATCCCTTCAATGATCTGAAGTTCCAGCGGGTTCTCCCACCTGATCGCCGGGCATGTCTTGAGCTCATTCAGCATTCTTTTGGTTTTTGCTGAAAGCACGATTTCCCATGGAGCTTCTTCAATGAAAGAGCAAGTTGCCCCCGGTGCGTCCGTCTTCTTAGGAGTGTGCGGTTGTGGCGGGTTCACCTTCCACTTCTCGGACAGCGCAAACTTGCCCTGTAAGTATTGATCTTCAATCCATCCTTTGAAGACAAAGCAATCCTCAATCGGATGGCTTACCGTTTGATGGTAAGGGCAATAATTGGGGTTATTCACTCACTGGGTTGCGGCGGTCGCCTTGGGTTTGGCAAATTGATAAGCCTATTGCGTACCGCCAGCTCGAATAGCCTCTTCGTCTTATCTCGCGGGAATGAGCAGGGGCGCTTCATTTTCTCATTGTAATACCGTCGTCTTTCTTCCAGTTGGTCCGCAAGCTTTGGAGCACTGGGTTGCTGCTGAGCGTTCGCAATGAAGGTTGCCTTCCCTTTACCCTTGTCATTCCGAGGTTCCGGCTTCGGGGGAGGCGGTCTGTGACCCATCTGGTCCATCTGGGCCAACTTGTCGATCAAAGCCTGGAATGTGGTTGGCTTAAAGAACATCATGAACTGTGAGATAGCTGCATGAGGATCTAGGGTACCCACGAACATGCCCACCGCGGGCGCTTCCTCAATGCGTTGTTCGCATTTCGACCACAAGTTTTGCCATCGTATAGCGTATTGGACCCACGTCTCTCCTGGTTTCACCCTGGCATTAATCAACGCCGTTATCGGGGTGTGTTCGCTGGCGCTCGCGAATCGCTGAGTGAATAGCAACTTTATTTCAGCGAACGTCTTGACGGAATCGTTCGGGAGTTCAAAATACCATTCGAACGCTGTTTCTGACAAGCTGCCGACGAATTGGCGAAGCAAGAGCTTATCGTCGCCGCCAGTGTTGCCACAAAGCGCCCTGAACTGGGCCACATGTTGATGGGGATTGCCTGTCCCCTTATAGACATGGAATTTCGGTATTTTATAGCCCGACGGGTACTTGATCTGGTCATACCAGCTCGGATATGGTCGCCCTGTTCTGATAAGTTGACCGGCTGCCTCAGTCGCCTGGTGAACCCGTATCTGCTGAGCTATATATTCGTCCAAGTCAGCTCTGGAGATTGTCTCCTCCTTGGCTGTTGAAAGAGCCGGAGGTGGATTTGATGTCTCCCCTCTATCGTCCTCAACAATGATCGGAGGGTCTTCAGCAGGAGGATCTTGTTGGATCATCATACCCACCATATCCTGAAACAGAAAGGCCATTCGTTGTATATTGGCTGATTGTTCCGCAGCATCTTTATCCTTCTTTTCCAGTATCCTACGAAGGAATTTAGCGTCAGTTTCCTGCTCCTGGCGTTGATCCGAGGATGCTTCGGGGATTTCTTTTGGCCCAGTGAGTGTGGCCATCGCGTTCATCATTTCTTGGAGCTTCTGCTGCTGCTCCTGAGCTTTAGTCACCGATCGCGTGAGCGGTCGATGACCTGTAGATGTACGGCTGTCTTCCTTCCCGGACGCCATGTAAACGGTATGCACCACCATGCCCCCAGACTTAGGGCGTTTAGGCTTACTGTCTTTGACGTTTGCTGCAGGCGTGGGGACCTTCTCCAGCCTTTCTCTCTTTTGAGTAGTCGACGTGGAGGGAGCCATTGCAGCAGGCACCCAAGTGGTCGTCCTCCTTTGTGATTTGATAGGACGGTTCTTTTCTTCCTGAACCTTCACCCTCTTCTGCCAGCGAAAGTGATCTTGAATGATTACCGAGTCCTGAACCCGTCGCCAGACCTTGTAAATTTTGGAGGACAGCCGTTGAGGAGGATGCTCCGGCTTCGCTTCTGTAACACTCTTCGCATGTGGAAGAGATCTTTTCAACGTGGCAGTCGGAGAGTTCTTACGTACCCTCCTTAGCGGTTCAAAGATGTTCCCAGTTGGAACAGCAGCATTAACTTCCACCATTGGAGCCGGTGGAGCTAGTCCTGAGGGGGAGTTGCCCCCGGCCTTCCTTACTCGGCGCCAGTGGCGACGTCGAGCGTGTCGAGCCGTTGGAGATGGTCCGGTGATGGGGATGGTTTCGTTTTTCCCCATGTCTGTATGAGACGCCGCTGGTGTCAGCCTCTTGAAGACTGACGTCTTTTGAGTGGCGGTCTCCAATCTGTCAAAGACAGACCCTCGAGTAGGAGCAGGAGCCGGAATAGTCAGCCTTGAAAAGACCGACTCTTTAACAGGAGAAGCCGTCTTGACGACTTCAGGAGCAAAGGTGGCTGTCTTCCTCGGGACGGCCATTTCAGGGTTCATGGGCTTCTTGGCGGGCCCATCAGAATTCTGGTTCAACCTAGTAAAGACAGAGGCTGCCGGTTTGATATTGGACAACCCATTGAAAGGGGCCGTTGTAGTAGTGAGCCGATCGAAGACCGACTTCTTGTGCGCTTCTGGTGCGGGCACTGGAATAGTAAAGCTTGCAGGCGGGAGCATGGTCCCGAAGAACAGGCCGGTGGTAGCCTGAGTCACTTGTTCTACCGGCATAGCAAGGATGGAGGCCACTTGAGGCCCATAGGCTACACCTCCAGGTGAGGCGAAGCGTCGGTTGCATTGGCATTTGGAGCAGCTCAAGCAGTTGGAGGCCATTGATGCTTGATTTCTGCACTAGGCAAAATACCAAATCTTAGTAACTTGAAACCCAAAGGCAACCATTAACAAACCGCGATTCGTTCGCGAAGACGACACACGAAGTGTGGAGTGGAAAGAGGAAAATGTCCCACCGGGCGTGCCAGAATCTGTTCCCCTCCGAATGGCGGCCAAGACATGGACGTCTTGCCTGAGATTCGGGGCAGATGCTATATGGTTTTATCCGTCCACCTCTCCGAAGATGCCAAGTTGATTTATGGCACCGTGTATCGAAGGTTTAGACGGATGCGGCCGATGTAGCAGACTTCGTCAGATTCCCCCTCGCTTAAGGGGTTTTGATTGTGGGGACGCTCTTCCCTGCAGACGCAAGCCCCTGCAGTTAATTACGCTACCGCATCGCGGTAACAACTTTCTCCTTCTCCAGATGTTCACTTCGTGTCGTGGGTGTTTGTTTTGTTTGTGGTTGCCCGTGGATTGTATACGGAGACTGAGTTATGTCGTCGCCTGTAGGACGTGGACTAGTCCAAATCCGTATTTTCTTAGATTTGGGTTTGGGGTTTTGGTTTAAGGATACGTTAGCCGTATTTGAGGCTAAGATCAACTTAAACGTTTGTTAAGGATACGTTAGTCCAGTTTGAGACTAAGATCAACTTAACAGGATCGTTTAGATCCGACAAAAGAGCGTTTGGGCTCTATTGTTCCAGTTTAGGGACATAGTGGTCCATTGAATGTATGGCCGTCGGGACCCGTCACCTCTCTGACGACGTTGAAGGATTACAACGACAGATATCATAGGAGTTCAGAGATGTACCCTTGAACCAGAGTTGGTTGGGAGACCTGTAGTCCAATTTGGGACTAAAGTCTGTTTGAGGGTTTAAAGATACGTTAGCCCTATTTGAGGCTAAGATCAACTTAAACATTTGTTAAGGATACGTTAGTCTAATTTGAGACTAAGATCAACTTAACGGGATCGTTTAGATCCGACAAAAGAGTATTTAGGCTCTATTGTTCCAGTTTAGGGACATAGTGGTCCATTGCCAGTTTAGGGACATAGTGGTCCATTGCCAGTTTAGGGACATGGTGGTCCATTGTTCCCATTTTGGGGACGAATATTGGTTTAAGGACGCATTGGTCCATGAGTTTAAGGACCCCACAGTCCGTATCAATGTGTGGTTGTCGGGACCCGTCACCTCTTTGAAGACATTGAGGAATTACAACAACAAGTATCAAAGGAGTGAAGAGATGTACCATTGAACCGAAGTAGATTAAGTGATCTGTAGTCCAATTTGGAACCAAGACAAATTCATTAGGTTATGAGCACATTGGCTCAGTTGAGTCTGGATTGAGGACTTATGGCCTTCTTGGGCTAAGTCCAATCAATTTTGGAATACTGGCCCTCTGTTGATATATTAGACATATTCAATTAAAGGGAGGCTTTGCCTCTAGGAACTTAGCCAATTGGGCTAAAACTAGTGTTAAACACTAAAGACCAATAGTGTTGAACACTGGGAATAAGGTTAGCAAATTAGTGTAAAACACTAAAAAAAATCAGTGTTAAACACTAGCAACAGGGCTTTCAAATTAGTGTTAAACACTGGAAACAAAGTTTTCAAATTAGTGTTGAACACTAAGGCAAATCAGTGTTAAACACTGGAAATAGAGTTTTCAAATTAGTGTTAAACACTAAGAAAATCAGTGTAAAACACTGCAAACAAAGGTCTCAAATTAGTGTTAAACACTAAAGAGAGAAAGGTCACATGTGGGCACGTGAGAGCGCCCTGATTCCCCTTATTTTATTCTGCCAAAAGTATTGAATACTTTCTATAATTGCTTTTGGAGCAGCACGTGCTGTCACGTGATGGGAATGTGGGTTTTTGACTGTTAAAGCTTTTGCCAAGGGGTCACGTGGTAGCACGTGAGGGCGCCCATAGCTTCTGTTTCTTTTGCTTTTTCTTTGTGTGCTTCAGGGGGCACGTGAGGCGTTGCCTCAAAGTTTTTTTCTATAATTCTTTGCAGGGGTCACGTGGTAGCACGTGACTCTAGTTCTTTGCATGTTTTAAAGATTTGTTCATCTTTTAAGAATTAAATTCTTCATATGGTTAAACCCTAGCAATAAACTTTTAGAGGAATTAAATTCATATTTTCTTCTAAAGAATTATATTCTTATATAGGGTTAAACCCTAATTTCTTTTCTGCAGGAATTAAATTCCTCATATATGTAAAGAATTAAATTCTGGCATAGGGTGAAACCCTAATTTCTTTTTAAGGGAATTAAATTCCTGTGAGGTTGAGAGAATTAAGTTCTCAATTAGGGTTAAACCCTAGTTCTGTCCATTTTGAAGGAATTAAATTCCTATAATATGGGGTTAAACCCTAATTTTATCTCAAAGGAATTAAATTCCTGTAATTCTGTGAGAATTAAATTCTCAAAACTCAATTCCTCCTCTATGTTTTAGATCTGCATGGCAAGATCTCAACCCAATGAGAATTAAATTCTCAATTCATGGGGAGATGTGCACTTTACAGATCCTCAACCAGAGAAAGAACTAAGTTCTTTTCTTTATATAAGAGTTAAACTCTTTTGAGAATTAAATTCTCTTTTGAAGCCTCTCTTTTCTTACCTAGGGTTTTTCTTTGTTGAGAATTAAATTCTCCTTTCTTTTTTTCTCTCTTGAGAATTAAATTCTCCTCTCTCTGTTCTTCTCTCAAAAAGGTCCCTCCTCTTCTTTTCTTGTCTCCTGTTTATAGGAGAAAGAAAAGAATCAATTTGTTTTGCAAATCTTTCATTGAAAGATTTTATTTGTTTTCACATTTAATATGAGCCTTTAGATTATTAGGTGAATTTTATTCAACGTTGGATTTTAAGTCCAAAAGATATTCTGTTTGTTATTCTTGGTGAGATTTAGGGAAATCTTTCCTTGTCTAAGATTTTTCCATAAATTGGTGATATTTAATCACCCTTGGATCTTTAATCCAACGGTCCCCATAATCCTTTTCCATTTGGAAAGATTTAGAAGCTTTTAGAATTTAATTCTATTAAACTGTAAGGCTTTCGAAGCCAGTCACGTGCTGACACGTGACCCTTGGTCTTGTGTGAGCACGTGACCCTTGGTCACGTGTGAGTGCGTGACCCCCAATTGAGTCATTTTCTTAGCGTTTATTTACGCTTCAGTTTTAACCATCCCGTGACCATTGGTCACGTGTGAGCATGTGATACCTCATTGAGGTATTTTCTTCAGATTTTTAATCAGGGAACAGATTTTAGAATTTAATTCTATTCATTATTTTAGAGGCCTTAAGAGCCCACGTGACCCATGGTCACGTGTGAGCACGTGATGCCCCATTAGGGTCTTTTCTGAGTTTTTATTATATCTTTTAACTCCTCCAGCGGGTTCTTAAAGGTCCATCACGTGTGGACACGTGATGCCTCATAACTTTTGATCCCGGATGAATTATGAGGCTCATAATATATCAAATCGAAGGGTTTTTCGATACGCTTTCAATACCATCAGAATTTAGCTGTTTCTCATTCGGGAGTTTGTCAAAAAACAGCCCGGAAGATACTGGTTCGCATTTTCTTAAGCGTATCACTGCCATTTGATACCTTGGGCTCTTTTGCGCAGAAATTTTTGGCGGGAACAACGGCATATCACTCCCGCACAATGATCCCCTTGTGATAATAACCCGGGTTAACCGGTATGCAATCCGGAGAATATTGATCGACTCGGGGAGCTCGGCGGATATCCTGTTTTACGACTGTTTCTAGCGTATGAGATTAAATCAGTCCGACCACCAACCGATCTCCCACGTCCTCTCCGGGTTCACGAACCATTCCGTCTTGGCCGAGGGATCGATCACCCTCCCTCTCAATATCAGGGAAGCGACTCTGTCACGACCCAAAATTGGCCCGTGACGGCCCTAATACTACGCAACGCCAAAAGACGTAACGCAGTAAAAGAAAGCCAAAACCCAGAAATCTAAACCAAGAAAATACGGAAAAGATAATATAAGTTTTGAAACATTTAAAATCGCAACCCAAATTCTTTAAAAGTCTTACTTTCTTTCTTTAAAATTTGGCAACACCCCCCTTTTGTAAAAACTAGCTCAAGACGGAAAAACAATAACATCATAAATATACGACGCCGTAGCGAAGAAATAAGAGGCAATGGAGAGAAAGCTGTATATAAAAGACAACAAACCCATAAATAATATACAATAACGTCCTCACCAAGTCTCTAAGTCAACAATACAATAGTAGATGGAGAGTACAAAATACAACGAATATACAATATGAAATACAGATAATCATCTAACCCACCTAAGCAAAATAGTACTGTGAGCTGATGCGGTATCTGTAACAAAAGATGATAGATGGGTACTGAATAGCCTGCCTCGACTACACTGGGGAACAACCTGAAACACCTGTGGCACAACGGGGGTGAGTTGCCAACTCGTGAATAGTAGATAACATATGCAGGTAATCGCAGGAATGTACGTACAACATGAATCTAAGATATGCGATTACAGTAATAACATGTCATGTGAATGCAGAATAGTGGAAAGTACACTAGCAGGTATAATCAATATGTGAAGCAATGATGACATGATAATAGTATGCAATAACTATGCAATAGGGATATGAAAAAGCAAATATGCAACTATCATAAGGGTACACTAACAGGTACTACCAATATATGAAACTGTGCATAAAATAGATAAGTGTGAGGTATAGGGTGGAATATGTCATTTCCACGGAAACCTGACATCGTGGCAGGATCACAATCCATCAAGACACTCCAATCCACAAATCCTCAAATCAGCCCCCAAACTGGGCTCTCACATCATATAAGTCTCACATCTCCTCAATGTACAATATCGAGTATTCTCCTATATCCCGGATGTACAAATCAGTAATCACATAGGTATGTCCAATATCCACTCTCAATGGATCACCTAATATCCTAAGTCAAATCTCAAGTAAGAATCTAACATCCTAAGGTAAATATATACAGAAATAAGTATGATGGGGGCAATACACATATATTAGCGTCCCATTCCACTAATATTGGTGTAAGGGTATATATAACAACGGCTAAATCCCCTGTTATATATACAAAGGTGTTAAAGAAATATCATGAAAACCATGTGCCAAGCATCGACACAGAAATCCGGATCACGTATCATACGCTATCCCGAAAGCACGAGTGCCTAGCTCTGACCCTCGCCTTTCGACGTATGCATACGTACATGACTCCCAGCGGTGTCTCCGTGATCCCCCGCCGAGTCATGGGTACTGTCACCGGTAGGTACTCGCCCGCCTCCAGGCTCAATCGGCAAAGTCCATCGATCTTCTTGCCGAGGGGAACCATACCGGGCCCCACCATGTACCCTCATACGGCAACCACACCTCGTATGGAGTATATAATCAGCACCGATAAAACTCATGGTGGACGCGCAAATATCATATCAAGGAAACCGGGTTTTTCAATGTATGCATAATTTCATGAACTCCCGCGGTTCCCAAATCCCGAAAACACCATGAAAAATCCAAATAAATGAATGCGCAAATCCGGGAATAAACATATGGGATATATCTGAAATGCGAGCATATAAATGAGAATATGTAGCTGAAACCAGATGTATGCGAAAACAATAAGGTACAGCTAAGTAAAGATGTCTACCTGTGAGCAAATGATATGGTATACCCCACAGGGTATAAGTAAAATATGAGTAAGGTATACCTGTAGATGTATCGTAAGGGGTATGTGTACCTATCACTAATGGTACGATACTCTATAGGTATATAGGTATGGTAATGTCATATGTGGTAAGCAGTACGAATCAATGTCACAAGGTCCCTAACCAAGCAATATAGTATCTATAAGTGGTTGTGTGTGACATGGCAATTATTGACGGTGTGTGTAGCATATAATCAGTGCTCGTGCAACATGAAACGTCAATAATGTGTGCAGTGTCCTATGGCTGCTAGTCACGGTACAACTATATTAAGGAAATACAGTAAAGGCGCAATTCTAACACTGACGTAGAATATGCGACAAATATTAGAATCCTATCCCAGACGCATAACGTCATGCAGGCGATTCCCCTGTAGATGTTAAATCTACTCACCTACGCTCCACGCTAGGTGAATCCTACCATCTGCTCCCCCCCGTAGCAGTGTCCGTAGTTCCTGCCTGCAAACCTGCAAATAAGACATGGAAATCAAATATAAGCTTAATATTCCGCAAAACGCGATATCGAACCAAAACGAGAAACTCGCGTCGCGAACTAAACGCGCGTGTGCACGATACGCTAAAACGTGTGTATACGCGTCTAGAACTACCGCGACACGCCGCGATACGCTGGATCACAGAACCCACTCACGTATCGCGCGTATCGCGCAAACACAACAAACACCAAATACGATATATTGGCCCAGATTTTCCTACAGGTCAAATATTACAAAACTAGACATGCCAAAACACTATACAACACAGAAGAGAGTCCTACACAAAAACCCAACACCTAACTCCTATTCCTGGCCGCAAATTGCGGCCATATGGATTAAATTGGCGGCCGGGGTTGGGAATGGGTAGCTCGTGTTCATGTAGTGTGTTCTATACCTAGTGTACATGCTCCAGTCTTCTTAATTTTATCCTGAAGTGTCTGGGTCAATAGCAGATCACAGAATGTCACAAATATCACTTAAAAACACCGATTTGCATAATAAGGAAAACCTATGGTATTTTAGTGTAATCCAGGGAAATACTCAGTTGAAGTGACCCTATTGACACTAAAATAGGCTAGGTTATCTAACACAATCATCAATTATCCAAAAGTCCACACAAAACATCATAATTAGCACTAAACTAGCTAATTAACACTAATCGAAGCTAATCGATGCACAACTTAAGCAAACCACGAAATGGGGTTCAAGAAATATACCCTAATGACCCTAGAAGGCAGGTGAAGAAGTGGAAGGAGCTGCTGTAAGTCGCTGGAGCTCCTGCTGCTGCTGTGTGCTGCCTGCTGCTGATGATGATGATGCTGTTGCTGATGATGATGATGCTGTTGCTGATGATGATGGGGTTGCTGCTGCTACTAGTTGCTGCTGCTGCTGAAGCTTCTTCAGGTGAGTGTGTGTGTGTGTTTGTGAGAGAGAATGAGAGAAAGAGAAAATGAGAGGAGAAATGAGAGAACAAAGCCAAGACACCCCTCTCTCTCTCTTCCCTCATAATGAGGCATGGCTCACACCATGCTTCCCATGCCCCATCTCTCACACAAACTCAACATTCAAACCAATATTAAAACCTTTTTCCAAATTCATTTCCATTTTAAAACCATCATGAATAAATACAACCATAACTCTTAAACAAAACATAAAACTAACTTAAGACAAATCGTTAGTTACCCATGATTGCCAATCATGTTTAACCCCAAAAACAACCCTAGTTATCATGCACAAGTGTGTGTGTGCCTAACAAAATTCTAATAAAATACTCATTAAATAAGATAAAATATTTAAAACTTAATTTGGTAAACTTTTTATTAAAAACCACACATTAAAATATAATTAGCTACAAAACACAATCTAAGGTGTTACAGACTCCATGCTAACAATCGCTTCCGGCATGGGGCTAAAGACGATCAGGGTACGCAGCGACTCCGTGCTAATCGTCGGCCAAGTGATCGAGCGTTTCGAAGCCCGGGAATCACTAATGATAAAGTACCTGGCGGAGGTAAAAAGACTTCGGAGAAATTTCGATGAGGTCCAAGTGGAATATATTCCCAGAAACTTGAACGCCCGAGAATGTTTCTTCCTATTCGGTCAATATCAAAAGAAACATTCTCTTCAAAGTCTTGCCACGACCCAGCATCGAAGATGAAGAGGGAACACTCCAGATCTAAACGACTCGAAGGGATGTCCTGGATTGGAGAGAACCCATTGTAGAATTTCTAAAGAACGGAGTACTGCCTGAGGACCGGGTCGAGGCTCGCCGACTTCGAGCGAAAGCTCGCCACTTCATGTGGAGCAAAGGAAACATGTACAAGAAATCATACACCCAACCTCTACTCCGATGTATCGATCCCGACGAAGCAGACTACGTCCTACGAGATATACACGAAGAGGTAGGACCAGCACATCAAGGGGCCCGCAGCCTAGTTCAAAAGACACTATTGCAAGGGTATTACTGGCCGAAAATACACTAAGATGCAGGAAAGATGGTCAGAAGATGCAAGAACTGCCAACTCTTTGGCAGTGTCCCTCAGCTCCCCGTCACCGAATTAACGCCACTAAGTTTCCCTTGGCCGTTTGCACAGTGGGGGTTGGATATGGTGGGCCAGCTCCCCACCAGCACGGGCGGACATAAATACATCCTTGTCACTGTAGACTACTTTATAAAACGGATAGAAGCCGTGCCAATCAGAAAATCGGACGCCACCTCTACGATAAAATTCCTGAAAAATAATATAATCTCCTGATCCGGAATCCTGAGGTGTATGTCGCAAACCATGGAACCAACTTTGAAAATGCCAAAATCGGTGAATTTTGCAACGACTGTCACATATTGATGAAGTTCTCCGCGGCCGCACATCCCCAATGCAACGGGCAAGCCGAAATAGCGAACCGAGGCGTCATCCATGGGCTCAGAGCCTACCTGGAGGGAAGACAGGGCAGCTGGGTTGAGGAACTTCCTCGGGTAATGTGGGCGTTGCGGACGTTAAGAAAAACACCTACAGGGGAAACCCTGTTTTAGCCTCTGTTACGGCACCGAGGCAATGGTCCCCGCGGAAATTGGATTGCCCGGTTATTGAGTCGAGCACTTCGACGACGAGGTTAACACACCCTGGCACCACAAAGCAACCTAGAATCTTATTGGAAAAAAGATATCGGGCAAAAATCAAGATGGCCGCTTATCAGCAGAAGACCGCCTGCTACTACAACGCCCGAGTTAAATATCGAGCCTTCAAGACAGGAGACTTGGTCTTACAGTGAAACGAATTCGTGGACCAAGGGAAACTATGTAAGTTCTCCCCGAAATGGGACGGGTCATTCCTCGTGACGGAGACATTACACGTCGGAGCCTATCGTCTCCAAGACTCTGGGGGGCGTGATTTTCATCGGCTATATAACGCCGAAAAGCTTAAATTGTACAGATGAACTTGTACCCTTTCAAATAATAAAATTCCCTTTCGTGACGACTAAAATTTCTAAGTCGAGTTCTCACGCGGGTAGATTCCTGCTCTGCCCAAAGGCCGGCGGGTTGTCCCTACCCGCCGTACTCACTCAAAACAGGCACTCCCTCGCCCGACAAAACACGGAATTTGTAGCATCCGGCCACGGGATTTCCCCGGACAAGTACCCAGGCACGCTCAAAGAGCAGCCGACCTGAGTCTAACTCTTCCCTGGGATGCCCACGAGCAATGAGGTTCGATGTTCCGTAATCACGAGCAATAAGAGATCTTTGTGCCAAAGAAAATTTATTAAGAATTTATTCAGAGGTATTCCCGGCTCCTCAGCCTTACAGAGCAAAAGAAAAAGCATATAATCCCTAAACTATTACAACAAAAGAGGAAGTGGGTTAAGAAAACATTGACGATGATACTCGGAGGAGCCAGCCAAGCCCAAGCAACTTTCGCCCGCTCCCTCTGTCGGTACCCATGGACCCTAGAAGTTACGGATTCGCCGAGGGTTCTCTCCGCCAAACACGACGCCATGACCAACCTCTATTAAAAATATTCGAGAAGAATATCCATTGAGCGAGCCTGCCTGCTCTTTGAGATCAAACCTAGCTCGTGGGCCGTATGCATCTTGTCAAACGCCTCATCCATTGCCTGTGGGGATAGGGCCTTGTAAAGACCCGGGGAAGACCTCCATATCATATAGATTAGCACTTGCAGGAGAGGGGATCGACGGGAAAGTAGACGCCCACAGTGGCCCTCCAAACGACCTATCATGGCCTCCTACGTCGCCTCGGAATGATCGAACCATAGAAATACACGTCGTCTCCAGCTATGATCTCTCGGATGGTTTACGCGCGGCCCGTCATCGGGAAAAGACAAAACGGCTAGAAGGAAATAAACGTGGATGCCCGAAGGGGAGGCTATACCTTTGATATTTATAGCCTCAACAAAAGTCTTCCAGCGGCCGAAATCTTCTCACGCCACAACGTGAATCACGGAATATCGTATCTTCCCGATAAGACGCGGCCATGTGGCGTCTGATTACTTGCCCGCTCCCCCCATGCGGGTCAAGAAAGTTTGAACGACATCCCAAAAGATCCCAAGAATCAAGGAGGCCAAGATACGAAAGCTCTCGTCACGAGGCGGCCGAGTAGTTTCCTGCTCGGATCATCCGCCGAGGGCAGCTTCCTGCCCGGCTACTCTGCGGATCCAAAGCCCTCGTCACGAGGCGGCCGAGTAGTTTCCTGCTCGGATCATCCGCTGAGGGCAGCTTCCTGCCCGGCTACTCTGCGGATCCAAAGCCCTCGTCACGAGGCGGCCGAGTAGTTTCCTGCTCGGCTCATCCGCTGAGGGCAGCTCCTTGCCCGACTATTCTGCGGATCTAAAGCTTTCGTCATTGTCACGACCCGAAAGGTACGGAACGCGACTAACACTTAAATTACGAAACGTCTCAAGGCGTACGCAATCTACGTAAGCCAAAGCCCAGAAATCAAAACCCAATTAAAAAATAGAGTGAAGAAAACCAATTTATTGAAAGCGATTTAAATCAAATAAGTCACGTCAAGCTTTTTAAAAGCAACATCCATTTTTCTGAAAATTTCGGCAGAGTCTCCTTTGTAAATACAGGCCCCCAAACGGGTACAAAACAGGAGTATATGTATAACATGAAATAAGGCATCCCCAAGCGGGAGCTAGCTCTTCGCCGAAGCGGACTCAAATCCCACTCAATGTAAATCAGCAATGTGCAAAATAAGCAATAAAGGCACAAGTAATAAACATCATGTCGGCTCAAGTGAGCTCGACCCCAAAGATACAACATAAGGTCCACAAATCTCATTGTCTCGTCTCTATGTCAATATACATCAATACAATAACAGGTACAGTAAACACAGTAGATGGAGTACTCTAGATACAATGAATGTACAAGGCGAAAACAAAATAATATCATAACCCACCTACGAGCACAAGTCTCAAGTCCAGGCAAAAGAAGCAAAAGGAGCAAGTGCGTCCGCCGCTACCGTGCTGACGGAGCGGGCCTGCAAAAAGGCTGTGGCACAACGGGGGTAAGTTGCCAACTCGTGAGTAATAAATAACATCTATAGAGGCTATCGTAAGCATGCACGCAAGTGTCATAACATCAACAATCCTGATATGGCATGCTATACTAGCAGATATGTATGCAACATGAATCAATGTACAATACTAATCTGGCATGATGTACTAGCAGGTATGTATGCACATGAATGAACTCGTGATCTGAATATGTGAATATAAGAAATCATTATTTTCTTCTTAGAAACTCTTTTGAAATATCAGCATAATATCAATAGAATCAACATAAATCCGTGTCCAGTATCGACACCTCAAACAACTATCTCAAATCTCATGTATCCATATCACAGTATCTCAGGCCCCAGCCGTCCGGCTGACCCATCTCAAAGTATCAATATCTCAATATCTCACGCCCACGGTCGGTATCCTCTGGATATCCGTCGCGCCAACAATCACCGGTAGGTAGTCTGCCCCCTGCCAGGCTCATCGTCTACACCTCGATCTTCTTGCCCCGGGGTACCTTACCGGGCCCATCATGTACCCGAGACGGTTCATCCAACTCCTCGAAACGGGTCTCGAAAACCAACAGAAAAACTCATTGTGGACGACACACACATCACTAGAAAACCGCAACTTGCATATTTTTAAAAGGGTACTAAGTTTATAAATCCTTGCGGTTTTCCCCCAAAATCCAGAAATCTCATAAATCTCAAGAAAATCATCATAAGTGTACAGGTCAATGATAATGAATGCCTATAGTATCAACAAGTCGAACTGCAATGTACAACTAATAGGCTAGGCATGAACGAATGATGTAATGAGGTACATGCATATGAATAACAATCTTATATGTTTATCCTGAGGAATTTAAATACATTAGCACAGGTCTAAGCATCATATATGGTGAAATGGTTCTGGATTTCAGGTTATACAAGTTATCTAGTGTTGTGGCATAGCAATTACCAAGGCGTGTGTGTACGCATGAATGGTGCTCGTGCTGCATAAAAACCATGGTAATGGTGCAAGTGTCCTATGAAATGAGTTTGCACATGTATGTAAATATATAGGATCATGAATGCAGCAAGATGTTCAAGTAGGCACTATACTCATAGATACTAGTATTACTGGAAGTTTATAATTTATCTGAACTACCGGGCGTCTTGCGCCATCCAAACGATTCCCCCCGTAAATGTTACATCTACTCACCCGTGATCTCGAGCTAGGTGTATCCGACCACCTGCTTTCCTTTCTCCGCGGCGCTCGAAGTCCCCGCCTGTGAACCTGGAATTTACACAAGGTACACATATAAGGCAAAATCCTGCAAAAACGTGATGTCAAGATTACACGAAAAACTAGCGTCGCAAGCTAAACGCGTGCGTATACGCAACGTGTGTGCATACGTCAAAACCAACGCGACACGCTGTGACACACAACACACCACCTCGATTCGTATCGTACGTGTTGCGCAAGTCCCGCTACGCTAAATATATGTAACAGGTCCCAGATTTTATCTGGAGCAAAAACAAGAAAAATAAACAAGACCAAACATCTTATAATACCTACATACAGCTACATGCAAAAATCCAACACAAACCTACCAAATTGGGCCGACCACCATAGGCATGATATCGGCCAAAAACAGGTGAAAAATGTCCGGGTTTCTACCCTATATTCCTAACACAATGTATAGCCTAATGTATATATTTGCTTGCTAAAATTACTATTCTAGATACAGCAGATTCTACATATCTTAAAATTTAGTTTTAAAACGTTTTAAAACACTTAGTTTGCAACAATGAGGTGCACAAGTGATATTAGATGAAATTTACCAGAATTTAGTGATACCAACAGCATATATTATAGCTAATCTAACCTTAAAAACCCTAGTCTACCCTATTCTCCAACTAAACCATCAACAACATCGTCAAAGTCCACAAAAACACTATAACTAACCAAACTCTCCCAGATTTCTCCAACTGCTAAAACCCAGAACCCAAACAATACCAAACACTGACAAAAACCTACAGGCACCGCTCAGCACAGTACCAACACCCAAAACAACAGGGGAGCGGCGACGCCGGAAAAGCAAGGGATGTCGCCGGATTTTGGGAGGGGAAACGAGCACGAAATCTTACACCTTACTCTAAAAAGCCTGCACACTATTCTGAACATGTTTGCTAAACTAGAAAAAGAGCACTGATATAGCAGATCTCATATATCCTACAGTTTGCTTCAAAACCGTATTTTAAATTTCAAGTTTTAGACTTTAAGGTGATTTAGCAAAATCTAGTGATACTACTAGGTTAACACAGCACTAATAACACCTATCTAAGTTAATTAAGCCATAAAAATTCTAACTTGGCCAAAAACCCACTTAAACCACCAACTAGCACTAAAAACCACATTAAATACTAACCGAAGCTAAATAACATATAATCTTAGCAAAAAGGAAGTCGAGTTTAAGAAATTATACCTCTAGTGGTCCTATGGTGCAAGAAGAAGGAGAAAAAGAAGAAGAGGTTCTGCTGCAGCTGCTATTTGCTGTTGCTGTTGCTGCTTGCTACTGCTGTTGCTGTTGTTGTGTTGCTGTTGTTGCTGTTGCTAGTGCTGCTGCTGATGCTGGTGCTGCTACTGCTGCTTCAGCTGCTGCTGCTGCTGTTGTTTCTGCTGCTGCTGCTGTTGGTTCTGCTGCTGTTGTTGGGTGTGTGTGTGAGTGAGAGGGAAAAATAATGGTTTTGAAAACAAAGAAATGAGAGTCAACCCCTCTCTCTCTTCATTAATTGTCAAGCATGGCTCATACCATCATGCTATCTCTCTCTCTCTCCTACTCAAGTCAACCCCTAACACCAATTCAATTTTTCTTTTTAAAAAAAACAAATTAACTAACACTTTTAATTAACCTAATTAAATGGGTTAGTCCACCATGGTTATATAAATATGGTTTAACCCCAAACTTAACCCTAGTTAACATGCACATGTGTGTGCAGTCCAATTTAAATTCTAATAAAATATTCATAAATTCAGATAAAATATTTGAAAACCGATTTGGTAAACTTTTTACTAAACCCCCCACATTAAAGCATAATAACCTCTAATCACATTCTAAGGTGCTACAGTCACGAGGCGGCCGAGTAGTTTCCTACTCGGCTCATCCAAGGCTGAGTCTAGGGACGCCGATCTACCTATACATGGCGTTCGCTCGTTCGTATGTCGCGCTCGATCATCACATCGACTCCTGGATGAGGACGGCGCCGACTTACCTATACCTGGCGTTCGTTCGTATGTCGCGCTCGATCATCACCTTGACTCCCAGGTGAGGAAGGGAGACACGCAACAGATGACGACGAGTCGTCCACGCAGCAGACGATGAGTCGTCCACATAAGCCCACTGGATTTCTGGGGGCTACGGAGCGGGAATAAGTATGGTGCATTTGACCTTTTAGAAGATCTTCCCGGAGTACGTTTCCCCTTCAGATGGCCGCCAGCCAATAGCTCGTCTCCGAGCTATCCTATATCTGAGATTCCTCGGTGTCCTTGTTTGGTTAGAAGCACAGAGCCCGAGCGGCCTCATAATGGCTCCGTGTATCTTGCCACGACGAGATCTCCGCCGCTCCACGTCCCGCATCCCACGCTAGCATATCTCGCTATCAATGGGCGTATCTCGCCATTAATGGACGTATCCCGCCATCAACGTGAATATGACGCAGGGGCGTAACGGACGGTGATGATCTAGTATCGGCACGCTCCATGCGACCGCTATATAAACCCCTCTTCCAGACGATTCGAGTACGTCGAACTCAATCCAACAAGCCGCTATTCTGCCTCAATATTCTTCGAAACTTACTTGATCGTCGGAGGGTCTTACGGTAGTTTCTCACCCCGGGACTTCCCTTGCAAGTAGCTCGGTGTCAACAATAGCCAACAACCCATTGAGATCCACACGCTCAACCCTCATTTTAAATCTCAATCGTTGCAGCACCGCTGGCTGCAAGATCGATGGAGGACAACATCTGCGGGAGATTCCGATCGCCATCACATGGAATAATATCTCTTCCATAATATTGAGATTTTTTATTTATTTTTTTTTATCTCAAAGCTCATTTAAAAAAAAAATACAAGATGGAGGAATTAGTTACTATATGCAAATTAGTCTTTTGGCATATGAAACCATGTGTAACAAACTGCTTAACTGAATGAGTAACTTCGAAAAAATAAATGAGTAACTTTGAAAAAATAATAAAACAAAAGGAGGTTTATTGTATGGTTTTAACAATAAGGGGGTCATGTGATGCACCTCCAAAACCGAGGGGGTATGTGAAATTCAGTTTTATCATTATTCTTTCATTCAACTTAAAGATGCCGTGGATATTTTGCATATATGTATCTAAAGTTCAAGCGAAGAATTCTTTCCCTTCAATGTTCAACACTTCATTTATCTTGCTTGACAAGTTGTAAATATTATTTGATAAGTTTAAAATCTCTTTTCAACAAATTTTTTTTCTATTGAAACAAAAGAAAAGAATAATTGTGAGAGTTCATTAAAATATTTAACAATTTCTTTGGGAAGATAAGCCACCAGCCAAGATGAAAATGTTAATATTTTATTTGATGTTTCTGATGTTTTCACAATCAAATGGGGAAATAGAAGAAGGTTCAGTTACTTTTGATAAGGAGACTAACAAATCAAGATGAAAACTTCATATTTCAATTAATGTAAATTTTCTACGTGGATGTCCAAGGTGTGATAACTTAGAACCAGACTGGTGTCTGCACATTCAATATCATGATCTGAAGCACTGTATAAACACATTAAAAGATAATTTAATATAGATTTACAAGAACAAACAAGTATAAACACATTAAAATATATTTTATAAGTTGATTACTTTGCATGTTAATTAGATAGATATGAAACTATATAATTACCACTAAATATTGGAATTTTGATTATTGCATGTCTTTAAAAAATAAACGTCAAAAATGTTATTTTAAAAGTGATTATATCCTTTGATTATTGACACTTCATGATCCAAACATATAGCCTACTTTTATAATGGGCCGGGTTCGGCCCATTTTCTTATCCCTACAGCCCCCAATCAAGAACTCAACGAAAGCTGCGTGAAATCAAAATTTGAGAGCTTTGATTAATCTTCAATTCTCATTCAAAAATCCCCAATCTCCAAATTTTTTCCCCTCATTTTTCATTTGCTTCTTCTTCCTTCAATCGATCAGCTGGGGCGATTGCGAAAATTCTCAGGTGCTCTCTCTCTCTCTCTCACACACACACATCTTCGTCTCTGCATCGTTTTTATCCCTAGCCCTAACCCTAACCCTAATTCGAACATCGCCTTTAGATCTCCTTGATCGAGGGTTGCTCCAGCTGATCGAGCTGAAATCTCCCAACAAATTAGACCCTTTGTGTATAATTCGACCCATAATCTCTCTCTTTACACCTCAATCGATTCTCAACGCTATGAATTAAATCATTTTATGTGTATTTAAATTGTTATTGAGTCATACAGTTCTTGATTTTTTCCGCAGAATTAGTGATTAGTGTCGGAATGGTCAGGTTTGGGGAGCTCTGATAGAATTTATTCCGACATTTTCTGATCAGAATGCCTGGCTTGCCTTTGCATGCTCGTGAAACAACGTACGAGTTATTTTTCTTTTCTCAAAGAAGTTATTTTGTTATGTTTTTGTATTGGCGCTGATTGTTTTTGAGGATTGGTTGTGGATAAATTCCTCCAATGTCGTGTTAGTATCCCATGGTCTTTACCTTTATTTGAACTTGGATACTCTCTGTTTGATCACCCAGTAATTCTAGCAGAACGTTTTTGCGTGATGGTTGCATGGCTTAGTTCATTGATTAAGGGCCTGGTTGGATGACCGGAAGTAGCGGAATTATTGGAAGAGACTCTTGATGTAGCTTCACAAAAAAGTTTATGGACGCAGTACCGGAAGTTACTTTATGTGTTTGTTTTGCACAATTTTGATTGAAGAAAAAAACCTATGAAGTCACTTCATTTACTTCTTTCATAAATAAAACAAATAAAGAAAATTTGCTTGGTAGTAATAATTTTTCACTTTTTTTGAAGAAATAATGAGGAGCAAATAAATTTTGGAAGTAATCATGCCACGTAGGATACGCTACACATCATCATTTTGAAGTTACTTCCAATTTACTACTTCCCTCAAACCAAACAACTAAAGTATATGAAGTTGGCTTACTTTCGGTACTTCCCTTCTACTTCATGTCAAACAAACATGCTCTAAGTAACTTTTGGTTCATAATTTAATCGAATTCTCTCGATAGTATCTTATAAATACGTATATATCAGGGAATCAAAAGGTGAACTGCATTGGCCATTAAACAGAGTAAAGGAGTTGAGTGCCAAAAAGAAAAAGAAATAAGAAATAAGGGGAAAAAAAGAGATTGTGGAACCTTGCAGCAGTTACATTTATAGAGTTATAGCATGTTAAATAAGCAAAAAATGAAGCTATTTTTCTTATGTTAAGCCTTTTTCGGTTGTGATTTCTTTGTGTTACATACAAAAAAAGAGAGATTGTGGAACCTTGCAACAGTTACATTTATAAAGTTATAGCATGTGAAATAAGCAAAAATTGAAGGTATTTATCTTATGTTAATCCTTTTTCGGTTGTGAATTCCTTATGCTACATACATATTTCCATCCAGTTGGCCCAACATTTCTTCTTACGGAAAGCATGGCTTGCATACCATTTAAAGAATATATTTTTTCCTTGCTATATACATTTGAGGTGCAGAAATATTGGTTGCAGCTGCGGACAGTCTAGATCTACAGATCAGATGTGCAGGCAGCAGTCTCGGGGTCCATTATCTGCCGAAGAGACCCTTGCGGCTGAAGAAAGCCTTTCTGTTTATTGCAAACCAGTTGAGCTTTACAATATTCTTCAACGACGGGCTATACAAAATGTAAAGTTCCTTTATGCTATTGGGATCTTAGTAGCGGAGCTTACACGTTTTTTTAATGCCAAATATCCAATATATGTATTTGATATAGAAAATTTTCTACTGCAGCCATCATTTCTGCAGAGATGCTTGCATTACAAGATAAAAGCCAAACACAAAAGAAGGTTATGTTTCTGTATTTCTTTTTTAATAAAATTTATAATAAGTCTTTCTTCTCCGCATCTTCCTTTTTCATTTGTATTGCTTGATGAATGTAAATGTATGGTAACACTAACAAGTAACAAGCATTCTCTACTGTCTTTTAAGCTTAAATCAGCTATTTTCTTCTTTTTCAATCTTATTCCTAAATGATTTAGGGGCCATCACTTCTCAGAAATCAATTTTTTTGGGAAAAGTTTTATGTTACTTGTATGACTTAATATTGTGGATGCCTGGTATAGTTTCTGATGCTGCTGTATGCTCTATTTCTGTCTTCTAACATATTCATTTAACCGACATCCGTTTATTGATGTGTAATGTCCTCTATTTTGTGGCATTTTTATTTATTTTCCTGGGAATGTTGGAAAATTTTCTCTGGTATATTTAGGTTACCAGTTTGGGGAAAACACCCTACATGGCTCATAGGTTTTATACTGAAGTTCAATGTAATGCTTTGCATCGGTTATCATCTTTCACTCCCCTTCTATCTTCTTATTAGGAGAATTTCGAGATTGCTTTGATATTGCATATTGGCCTTACCCGCCAGCTTGCATGAGCCTATACTGAACAACTGATAAGATCGGTTTACCTACCAGACAACTGGTTGCAAGGCTAATTTGTAGGTTTAATGAGCGAAGCTATTCTCAATAGAGTACTTGACTTACAATATAAACCTTAAAGGTTTGCGTGAGGTTAATAACTGATTAAAATTTTGTTCAGTCTGTCTGTAAAATTGTAACCGATGACGTGAGGATGACAACTACTGGCTCTATTATCCTTTTCTCCTTTTCTATCTGTGGATGGCTGAACGTCCTTTGGAGGATCATGATCTTGATAACTTACTGAATGGCTATTGATTTATTTTTCCTGTAGAATTCAAATGACTGTATCTCTTTCTGGGAACTTGAATTCGGATATCCAGATGCAAAACTTGTTTCCACTCCATGTGATATTGGTTTGTCCTGTATCTGATATGACGATGACTGAGGTATAAGCAAAATCTGATCCTTGTGCAGTGAATCTTATTTTATTTTATGTGTATTCTGAATTTTTGTTGTCTCATTTTTGTGGTGGCTCTGGTTGACAGCAATCTGCAGTTTATCGAGTCACTCGGGCATGCATCTTGACTAATTTCAGTGAATCTGGCACACAAGAACATATTGAAGCTAAGTTTATCATCCCAGAGATGAAAAAGTTGTCAGCTGATGGTCAAGCTAGCAATCTCACAATAATCCTTGCCAGCAATGGTATTGAGAATATGCACTAATGTTCTTGTTACTGATACAATACATTCGACATGTTTTTTACGACCACAATCTGTTTTCTAAATGCTTTTTCACGATGGACCTTTTTATAGGGGAAGCAAAAGGCACATCTGGTGAAAACTGTTTCCTGGTGGATCATGATGAACTTGGTTCATTTCCATGTAAGACGATACTGCAACATCAAAATAAGCATACAACTTTATTCACAACTTGAGTCACATATGTGGTTTCATGCACAGGTTTTTTGTATTATGTTATTTCTCTTGCAGCTATTATATTTCTGTTAGAAAGCAAGTTATTGCTCTATAAGCCTGATATGTCAACCAATAATTATCTGTACAATTACACAATTTTCATTGTCCTTCGAATGATATTGTTTGGTTGTTCCATTCTTTTCTTGCCCAGAAGTAATTATTTAGATTTGATGCACATGTAGGGCCGTTCACTGGTCGGGTTGGGCAGATTTTGGATCGTAAATGAACCCAAGCCTGCTGGTGTGGTCTTGTTTTTCAACCCTTTTAAACCCACCTCCTGGACTGGGTAGATAAACCTGAACCTGCTCTTAGCGAGTGCAGGCGGTTTTGATATTGGTTTAAATATGTTGGGAAAATTAAACACGGTTTTGGGCAATAGCGGATTTCACATATTAAACTTCAATATGTTGGGAAAATTAAACACGGTTTTGGGCAATAGCGGATTTCACATATTAAACTTGACATTTAATATATTTGAAAGAAAACAATAAACCAGAAAACTGAACAATTCAAGTAATAAAACAAGCAAAAAGACGGATATATATCGGATTTACATCTACATACACATTTTGCTCATATTTACACGTTATGTAACATGAATTTTATTTGCTTATAGTTCCAACCGCAAATTTATGTGTGTGTGTGTATGATAATGGAGGAAAGGTGCCATAGGAGGGAATTTCTTCCTATGGCGTCAAAAAATACACTCTTCATGATTTTTATCGACGATCGGCACTCACCATCATTGTCTTTATCATGTAAGATGTGGACACACCAAACCAAATTTCATGTGATCCTATCACTTTTTCAACGTTAATTTAGTGGGTGCAAATTCAACGGTTTACCGACAATAGAACTTTTTACATTCCTGATTGAACGTTGAAAAAGTGGTGAAATCACATAAAATTTGGTGTATCCACGTCTTACATGATAAAGATGATGATGATGGGTGTTGATCGTCCAAAAGAATCGTGGAGGATATAGATTTTTGACGCCACCTAACGAAAAAGCCTCTTAGGGCATCTTTTCTTCATTATTCTCAACCCCCTCCCCCCTCCAATTGCAAGCTAGAGACAAATATCATAATTCTCATTTCATAGTTCATTGCACACAACCATCGGGTCATATACAATTGAGCCATTCTTATAAAGTGAACCTTTAAAAGGAACAAAACCAATCTGTGCCAAAGTATCTTTCTTCAGGCTCCTGTAGATTTTGTAAGGAGATCACAATTCCAGTTATATTATACAAGCAACAATAGATCAAACCTGCCACATTGTAGGTGAAAAAAGTTGCTTGGCTATGGATAGCCATGGCTGAGAAAATGTGGTGAGTTCATTTGCTTTTATCCTCTTGTTCCTTCATCATTGCCGAACTGAAAATATAGTTAGTACAAGCTCAACTATAATGAATTTTTTGAACTTATGTTTTAGTAGCAAATTTAAAGAAGGAAAAAAGAGTTGATAAGCATGAATTGATGCATTTAAGGTATCAATTATAAACCAAATAAATTCCAGCTTGCTTAAAGGCCAAGTGAAAAGAATGAAGCATCTAGATTCCACTCAAAAGCATCAATACTGAACAACCATGGATCAACAAGCAACCAATTAGAATGAAAACAAAAGTTGTTGTGCCGATCTATGACATTGTCTAGGGCTCAGAATGGCTTTTTATACCATAAGAACATGTAGTATTCATTCACGCCCGCATTATTGCCCACATTTCAGCTTATAGCAGAAGTAAAATTAGATTAAAAATATATCTAATTAAAATAAAGACATGAATAAAGATCAAACTATCAACTATCTAAAGTTAAGTCAATACATATACTGATGGTTAACTTAGTTACAAACACATGGCCAAACATAGCGGTCTATTAGAATGTCAGTCTTCTTGTCATAAGAGCAGCAAAGCAAGTTAAACAGAGTTCCATGATAAAAGTTTTATATCCAAAAGTTTATGATAGAATAAAATACAAGAGCACCAATAACTGCTTGTGTAGGGCTTTATGGGTGTATTATCTTTGTATGGGGTTTGTAACATGACTTCTCGTAGTTTTTCCTTTTTCGCTTTTTCTTTCTTTCTTTCGGTTTCAAATCGTTGTTTCGTTAAAACATTCGTTTAATGATACACGGGGACAATTTTAGCCTCATTTAATTAAAAAACAAAAAATAAGAGCACCAATAAATAAGAACTAGATTTGGCCGTTGATGAACCATTAAAACAACCATCATCAATAATACCTATTGTAAATTGACAAGTAATGAAATAAAATAACATGAGAAAAGAACAAATTAATAAAATAAATCAAAATAATACTTTCTGATTTCTAGTTCGGATTCATCCAAAAATCTTCTCAATATCAAGTAGATTGGAAGGTTGTAATCAATCTTGTGAACAAATCAAAGCCTTGACAATTTTAAGTGATAGAGAACTTCTACACCTATCAAGAAAACTTTTGGTAAATGAACTTAGAAGTAGTTATAACGAGATGGATATCAAGAACGTCTCTTGCAATATGAGCCAATATTGGGTATTTTGATTGATTCACCTGCATCGATCTAATATATTATAATTCGACCGATCTTGCTCACATGAATATACTAAGTATCTATCCTATTTTGATTTGTGCAAATCCGATTCAACGCAACATATTATATTGAGAATCTCATATTCAAAACTTCGGCCAAATCATCAGTATTGAGTTTCGATGGACCATCAACATCGATATGAATTTCATGAGAAGACTTATCAACAAAATTTATTTTATATTACTCAATTAATGTATTGAACATCTCTTTTATTGATTTTATGAACTTATATTTCATTGCCATACTATATAAATCATTTCAGCATATTTTAAGAAATTTAACCTTATATGTAGAATTTAACACCACAGTAATATACAATAATGCATTTTTCAATTCCATCCAAATGTTTGTATTTTTTCATGTAAAAAAATACTCATTCTTTTTCTCATGCATTTAATTATTTATAAAATGGTATCAAGAGAACACAATTTCTCGCTGTTGAATAATTGACTTTAGAAATTTGTATAAGAGTTCGGTATGATTGCAATCATTAGAAGTAGGCAATCCAAAATTATCCACCTTACTAGTCAAGGCTCGTTTCTCTTCTTTAAAGTGGGCAAATGCCTTTTCAGAATTAACTAGCATGGGCCTCTGTCTCTTGCGCGAGAAAGGGATTCAAAACGTATTGAATTATTAAGATACTTCGCTTGCATTTTAGCTTACATGAAGCCTACACATAGCTATAAATTTTAGCTAGGCATAAACTTAGAATCCTTGACGAAATAGTATTTTACAACAAAAGTATTATGCATAAAGTGAAGATATAAAAAATTAATTTATATACGATCAAAATTTTAAACGGATTCTAACTCATGCAAATCACAAAATGTTTTGTTTAAACAAAAAGATTTATATACAACCAAAACATTAAGCAAATACTCGTTATAAAGTCCAAAAGGTGTGAAAGTGCTTGGAAGCTGGAACACATCTATTGAACTTCTATTCATTTATCATCTTGATTCTGTCATTTTGTCTTTATTATTTGCACTTTCTTCTGATGATGAGTGTTCCATTCTTATTGACTTTTCTTTGAGTTGCTTTTAGTCTTGGATAATAAAACATACTAAATAAAGTTTGTAGAAGTATAAAATTCAATTGTATTTATCCACTCTTAAGAAAAGAACATGTTGGTAATGGTAATCGAAAGGGGTGAGTATTCATTAGTTATCACGTAGATAGTCAGAAAAGAAGCAAGAATATTCACATAGACTGTCACATAAGAAATAAACATGCGTCGTAGCAAGTTATGCACGTGTCAGTTCAAAGTAGGGTCGACTGTGAAATAATATATACTTTATAAAAATATTATCTTTCAAATTTTCCGTTGTACATTTATTTTTACTTGTAAGGCAAACGGTCCAACTATTAGTCTATTGCAAGAAATATAAAATATAATATATAAGTTGGTCTTTTAAATTCCGTAGCCATATAGGAATTTTTTCATTCTTTTTTCTAACAATGTCTCTTCATATTCTTGGGATTTTATTTTTTTGATGATTTTCTTATGCAAAATCCAATTAGAATCAATAAAATGCGTTGTCAAACAAATTTATCCAAAATTTTGTATTAGAGTTTACAAATTAAGGACCATCCTAAGATTTTGCTATTGGTTTTAGCTTTTCTTTCCTTCTGTACAATCTTTAGTAATTATAGTGCGGGAGACCAAATTAAACTTAGTTGTATAGCACATAAAATGTCTAAAAGCCGGATCATTAATGATTGTAAAGAAGTACATCAGCGTGAAATTTTGTTGCCAATGCTTTCCCACAATTAGCTTGATTAAATTTCCATTTATCATTAGCACAATTATTTTGAAGATAGTAGATTTTAGTTTTTGGATCGTATTTTATTTTTCTGCAGTTAAGGGTCGTTCTTCACATCTCTGCCTAGCCATTGTACTAGTTTCATTTCTAGCAACACAACTTATGCTTTTATCATAATACTTGCAACTAGCAAGAGTAGGATTGCTAGCACCTTTATTTTAATATCCTCAAAATTCTTTCATGCCACATATTTAGTGCTATCAGTGTTTGTTATAGATTCACTATTAACATTAACAATGTATCTAGTAGTGTTATTTTTTAAAATTATATGTTGACCATTCATGAATTTCATTGTCAATAAATTTATGATATTCAACATTTTTAACGGTATTACCTGGGCTATTTAGATTTGTATTATCTCTCCTTGTATGCTTAATATTCTTTATTGATACACTTATATGAAAGAATAAACAAATATTATTAAAACAAATCTGACAAAATCATGAATTTTTTATACAAAATATAAGAATAAGCCAAACTGAACTCTCAATCATGATGAAACTAAAATATAAATATCGATAAATTTGATTATTCCAAGCTAAATCACATGTAAGTTGGACATATCAGTATATAATTTTTTTCCCATGAATAGAAAATTAAAAAGAGCAATTCAATAATGTAAATCATTTATAAGAATACTCACTAATAATCAAATTTTCTAGAAATTACATAAAGAATAGATTTATATTGAGAATTTGAGATGCATGTAATCAATGACAAATAAAAAACAATGAATTGAGAAACTAATATAAAAATTATCAAGCATAAGCAAAATATCAACTTTAAAAGAAGGAAGTGCTTAGCAATTAACAATCGAAGATTCCTGAATAATGAAATGCAATAACCAAGAACAAAATATTTAGAATATATATGAAAGGAAAAAAAACTTAGTTTTGAGCTTTTAAGGAGAAAAAGAGACCTAATCAATATGAAGTGAAGGAATTCCTAACCTTTATTGATTCCTTGCCCTAGCTTTCTCTTACATCATGATCGCAAAAGTCGAAATGGGATCCTGTCACTAAGAACTAAAAGGATTAGATTTTAATCTGAAAAAAGAAGAGAGGAGAGTGAATAAGAGAAGTTGATGCTTAGTGGCTTAGATGTAGGAAGAAAAGAAAAAAGGTTTGAGATTAGATTATTTATTATTTATATAATGTTAAGGTTGTAATCTTAGCTGGCCTTGAATAACCTATATGTTTAGTAAGGCGGGTGGGTTCGGGTTTGTTGCGGGCGGATTGCAAAAAGTGTGGTTTTGGATTCGGACGAGAAATAAAATTTTTAAAACCCGTCCAATTCAAATGCAAGCAGGTTTTGTACATGAAAATGGGATGATCAAGTTTTTAACTGTCTACTGGTCAGGTTTAGGAGGTAACGGGTCCATACAAACCCGGTCAACAATCCTATGCGCATGCGTATCAAATGATATGGAATACAGAAAAGTGAATCAATATTTTTTTTGGTAAGACATGGTGTGATCCATGTGGGATTCACACTATCCTTAAACGGATAAGGTTGTTTTTTTCTGTTAAAACATGGTGTGATCCATGTGGGATCCACACTATCCTTAAACGGATAAGGTTGTTTTTTCCTGTTAAAACATGGTGTGATCCATGTGGGATCCACACTATCCTTAAACGGATAGAGTTGGTTTTCTCCTCCTGTCTTGGTTGCATGTCTTTGGCTTGTTACTCGTGACAAGTCACATGCCCTACTAACGGTCAATCCCTTGCATTGAACTCAGAATTTTATTCATCATCATTTAAGTCTTTTCCCGATCAAAATTGGATGGCTATGTTGCAAGCTTTGGTTGAACCAATTTAACAAAAGTCTAAAATTTAACCGTGAGTTGGCTTGACACCAACCATCTCTTTCTCTATGCCATATATGCAGCGTAGGAAACTATGGACAAAAGAGGGCTTGCCATAACCCTAAATGGGAAACATAGAGACTTTAATACATGAAATGGATACCGAGTCCACATATTTCTCTGCTTATACTGCATTTGTTTATCAATTTTCTTGGACTTCTGCCGCATTTTTCGGACTTGCTTTCCTTATTATAGCCATCATAAAATGAAACTTAATAAATTTAATGCCGACTTACAGGTTGTTTGAGACCATACCTTTCTATCGATAGCATTCACTATATGCATGCATTATGTGTATGTTTACATACATACATTGGTTTACCCTATTTTGGAAGTTCAACGGATGGTCGCCCCTCCAACAAGAGAAAGGTAGAAATATGGAAAAGCCAATTCTACCTATGTAAGTCTAAGATACATCCCACTTCCAATGCCAAGTCTTAAGCAAAGTTACCTCCATCTTGCTTTCTAGCCGTAGCTGGGGGAGTGAATGCTTGTTCCTACAAAATTCAGGGGGTGCCCATACAATTGTGTGACATGTATCTCCCTGTCCATTTGTTTGCCCAATCATCAAGCTTTCCACTTAGTTTTCCTGAAGAATAACATTTTGCTTTTTCCCAGTTTTCTTAAAAGTTTTGATAAAACAAATGCTTTTGCATACTTGCTTTATAGTTATTTGCTGCTCCTAGTTATGTTGACTTGTTTTAAGAAAATTAGCTAAAGATGATGGTGGATAGGAATATAGATTGCAGCACAAATATTTACGACTGTGAATGTTTCCTATGGTATTGCTTTTGCGAGCACCGTTCCCCGTTTCTCTTGATCTTTAGCTCGCCCCATCGATTACGTTTTCTTTCTACCCTTCCTTCTTTCTCTCTGATCATCACTCCCTTGTTTTTCATTTTTAATTTTTGCTATAGAGAGGATAGTTTGGGCAACCTATATAATTAATGTTTGCTGTCCATAAGAATGAGTGTCTTTGGTAAAGTACCGAAGGAATAAGGAAGTATTCTTTGTCTATACTTTTCGTAGTTTTCTGATGTTTTTCTTCTGTTTACAGCAAAACTTGGGGGGCATTTTTTTTGTGGCAAGATACCGATCGACTCTCTGTGTTCATCACTGGAAAAGTGTGTTACTTGGAGCTTGAGCCATAGAGTTGAGATAATTTCAACGACTGATATGCACCCAACTATATTTAAGGTAATTTACATGTAACTGCAGGAAATATTCTTTGTTTAATTTATGAATGCAGCGCTTACCACAAAGTTACTAATTGAATTTCCTGTAACCTGACCTAGTTTGCCTTCTCTTGCCTCAGCCTTAAGTTAGCACAATTTGGTACATTCTTAAGTGAAGATGAGTCGTTCGGTTTATTTTTGATAATTTCTTGCCTTCTATTCCAGCAATCTAAAGAAAACTTGCTGTCATTTTTTTTCCAGTATAATTATAACAGCTAATCTTTTATCCTGTTAATTAGTATCTAACTGCATATGTCCAACATGATTTCCCTTTTGATTATTTGGTTGAGGGTCTTGATACTAAGTTTCACAAACTGACATATTCGTTCAAGTATTAATGTACCATTAATACAAGTAACATTCTAATCCCACATGTCCACTGAAGATCTTTAAGGTCTTGGATGAAATTATTTTGAGTATGTTTATGTGTAAAAGAAATCATCTACATTTTTTTGAGAATTCTTCAGTTGAGAAATTTAGGGAGTATGAACTTTGAAATACCTTAATTGGTATGTTGCATGATGTTGTAATAGATCCATATTACAAAAAACATTTCATTGGTAATTTTGTGTTATTCTTTTTAGGATTGAATTGGGCCTCTAGGATTCCCCCGGTGAAAAGTTATTATGGGTTGGAGGCTTGGAGCCCATTCACTTCAAAGATTAAGCTGATATACTTAGGTCCACATCTTGTTTTGTTCTTCACTTTTCGTGACCTTTTCAATCACACAAACTTTTTAGAATCTCTCTCTCTCTCTCTCTCTCTCAAGTATGATCTATTGCAAGAATTACTGGGCAACATCAAGGTTGCTACACCTTGGTACATGGAACGGAAATAGGAACACAGTATGCTACAAACATGGTTCGATAGGTTTTCTTTGGAATGAAATATGGTATAGCTAATAGTTTAGATCATCGGTACTAATATTCATATGCACAAGTAACATACTTCTAAAATTAATTTCTAACATCATGATTTTCGAGAAATAATTACTTGCATAGTATTCCGCCTGTGCACTAAGTTATTAAAACATGGTTATAATTCTTTGTATTAGATGCCACTTGTACCCATTAATGATTAACCACTCAAAGTTCTAATTATAGATGGTCATTTATCAACCAACAAACTTGATTATTTTCGGAGCACTAGTTTAGCACATTTTGGAAAAAAAAATTCATCGACAAAAGTTGCAAAACATAAATTGTAGGGGTTAGGGCATTTTCTAGTAACTCTAGGCCACAAATCACCTTATTGAGTATTATGTGGACCACATTAAACCGACTTCCGTGCACACGTCTTCCCATTCGAACAGGGTCCCAGTCTTTATAACGAGGCCCTAACATCGCTTTCTTTTCTCTTTTGGTCCATGATCTGAGCTCTGTTTTCATTTATATTGCTTAATTTGACCCCTGAGGAGTCACCAAATGGAACTGTAGGGCGAGTTGTCATTCAAATCCAAAAGCTTTACATATGTATGTCTCTGTCCTAACATTCTGATGTAGAGTTATTTGGATGACACAAAAATTCTCAACATGCATGATAATTTTACCCTACAACTTTCAATGGCATAAGCTGTCTAGCGTGTGATTAAACAACTGGTGATTTTTGGTTAAGATGCAAGAAAGTTGTTTTGCTGTGCTGTCAGATTGTGCAAAAGAAGAAAAACTTGAAGCGGAGTTCTATGCAGGAAGAGTAATGTTTGCAGAGAGTTTATATATGCCCCCATCAAGTAAAAGAGTTATCAGCCAGTAGATTGAATTCAAGTTAGGGTTAGAGCAAATTTAAGGATCTCTTATACATGTTAGTTATATGTATGCCCCAGAGGCTATTATTGTATATATGATGTATATTATAGTGGATGCTTGGACATACATAGGGAGGACTTTCTTGCTCGACATGATAGTATGCTATCTGGTTACTCTTTATCTTAACATGTACACCGATTGTCTCTCTGTTACATGTTGATAAAGCCCTTAGGATGAGTACTTGACTACCTGGATTATGATGCAGATCATACTAGTGGGACAAAAGTAGTCTGTGAGACATCCTTTAATGTTCCTAGTCGTGGATGTATCGAGACAGGGCATCGATATACCAGAGTAGACTGGCGTATAGCTTCTCGACCCATGTAGATGGGCGATGGATGATCTCATATCCATTGGTGTTTGACATCAGAGATGATATACTGGTGCTCAGTGGAGACTGGGTACACGACAGACTCGCCGAGAACTCCTAGATGGTATTATACCTCACGTCAGATGGTAGTTCTTTGGTGACACTGGTACATGTTAGTCTTTCGACCCGAGATCGTCATAGAGTCTTGTGTAATTCCCATTGTGCTTTGATTTCCACCTTACCACGTGTTAGTCCGCGGCGGCGTCCCGGCCGTCAATCCGACGGCCAAATGCGGAAACGGTGATAAACTTTAATTTTTTTGCGAACTTAGCAAACCGGCACCACCGCGCACTAAAAACCCCGGATCGAACCATTAAACTAGTCCTAACTAACTACAAGATAGGTTAGAGATATACCGAGTGATCTGAGTCCTCCGGTCTTCTCGTCGTCGTCCCGATCTCCCGCGGAATGTCCGGTCTCCACCTCGTCGCCGGAAGGGCACCACATCGCCTACGTCTTTTACGGGCTCCCACCTCAATGCCGAGGCAACTCGGGCACGAAGCTGGCTAGTCGACGTGCCCAAGACTTGCTGTAGAATGTGTAGTGAACTATTGTCTCTATTGGGGTTGAAGGAGTTGCCATGATGGAGAAATTTGTGCACAAAAATTTCATGGATGCTTGATGGAGAAATTGAGCATGCATGAAAATGAGCTCGGCCACCAAACTAAAATCTAGCCCGTAAAAGACGTAGGCGATGTGGTGCCCTTCCGGCGACGAGGTGGAGACCGGACATTCCGCGGGAGATCGGGACGACGACGAGAAGACCGGAGGACTCGGATCACTCGGTATATCTCTAACCTATCTTGTAGTTAGCTAGGACTAGTTTAATGGTTCGATCCGGGGTTTTTAGTGCGCGGTGGTGCCGGTTTGCTAAGTTCGCAAAAAAATTAAAGTTTATCACCGTTTCCGCATTTGGCCGTCGGATTGACGGTCGGGGCGCCGCCGCGGACTAACAGTGGTATTAGAGCCGTGCCATTAACTTAGTCTAGCTTTGTGTAATGTGTTTTGCATTTCCGATCGACCAAAATTCCAAAATCTACATTTTTGTTCGCATCAGTTTTCTGTTAAAATTTTTTGGTGTCCAAAAATTTTTCAGGTTGCAAAAATGTGATGTACTTGAAAGCCTAAGACAACTGCAGAAATCCGAGTCATTGATCTTTCATCAAGAGCGCGGAACCGCGGCTAATACCCACTTTGGGCCGCGGTTCCGCCGCAACATGAAAGGATCAATGGGCCAGGTTTTTCCAGTGGGCTTCTGGGTTAATTTTAGGGGTTTTGGAATATTAAATTTGGGCCCAGAATTTCTGTGAGTGCTACAGTATTGCTTTGGGGCCCACTTGTTAATTTTTGATCGATCGGATATTTTAAACACATTATTTCACAGTATTTACATTATATCTGCGACCGTGAATGTCACTCGATCGGTAAATCCGGTCTAACTGCTATAGCCCGGTTAGACGGATTTGCGAACGTGACTTTCACGTTGATGTTCTGTGTTTTGCTGTGATGTTGCGGATCGGTCGTGGGGGATAGCCTGGATGCAATGCTAGTACAGTTTTATTGTATTATGTACATTTGATATTGCGGGGCGAGCGTCCGACATGTGGACTGCCGTCACTGCCTGTTTGTATTATTCTTTTGGGGCACGACCTGGTTGCGGTCGATGTACCCATTGTATGTATATTTTACTTTCTGTACTAGGATTACCCCGCGGAGGGGTGCACGGATAGCCGGGTTCTAGAGGGCAACAAGCCCGCATCTCATGGCATTGGGACGGAGGGGGCTTCACTCTAGGATTGGCGGGCTATTCGCCGCACTCGTAGGGGGTACAGGTTGACCCAGGAGGGGTGCCCAAGTTACCGGATTCCGTGAAGTGCTGGGTGGTCCATTCACGGTGCTGAAGGGGGCTGCCTCGCTTCAGGTTTTGGCGGGTAACTTGCCGCGCCCGTAGGGGTCTAGGATTTCATTGCACAGGCTATCCACACGACCAGGAGAACGTCGGGTTTCAGTAGTGGCTCTGTGAAACCCGGGGATCCCAGATATCTGTATTGTTCTGTGATGCTGTACATTTCTGTGATATTGCATTTCTTTCACGCCTTGAGCGAAATATAATATATTGGTATATATATTAGTAGATGTTGTATATGTTTTACATCCGCGCTAGTCCAGTCCCCGCTCTGTCGTTAGTTAGCTAACCTAACGGGTAATGACGGGACCCAGTGACGAATGCGGATGGCATATACGTACATCAGTATATTTTCGTTCTTTGTGGTGTGATCAATTGATGGGACTGCATTGATTCGGATCAATGCAAGTTAAAAACAAATCTAATCTGATGTTGTTGGAACTTTTTTCAAAAAGCTGTTATTGCAAGGACGTTCACTTTTGTTTTGCATCGTGATATTCAGTTGGAATATCCTACTCCTCAGTCGACGAGGCAAGGGCCGAGATCCCTTCACCGGGAGTGACCCCTTGGACAAAAGTTTGCGTCAGGGCATTAACTTCACTATAGCCGATTACTTTTGCTTTGCATCGCGGTATTCATTTGGAATATCCTGCACCCCATTCTATGGGGAAAGAGCCGAGATCCCTTCACCGGGAGTGACCTCTTTAGCAACGGTTTTCGTCACTATATTTTCAAAAAGCTATTCGTTCCTTCAACGATATCAAGTTCATTACGTTAAAGGTTTTCGCCAGAAACCATTCGTAGCCCTCCATCATTTCAGTTAAATATTCGGTAGTATTCAAGCTATGTATTTTGACCTCACGCCAAGGCATAGTGTTTGGTAGCTGCCGGGTATTTATCTGTTGCATAGATAGAATGCGTTGGTTTGGGACAGTCGTACTACTATTTTGGCCTACGTCAAGGGTATGTACGGGTGGGTTCAAATTAACCTGGATAATGACGGGCAGAACTTGACATGTGACTTATGATATTTTGACCTCACGCCAAGGTCATAAGTGCATGGGGCAGAAATCACATCGGGAGTTTCAAAAGAACTGAAACTTGCCAGATATGCGCATACCTTCTGGAGTATGCCACCGTGAGCGGATTCCGTCACGTTATCATGCGATGATAGTTGGATCCCGATTCCCACTGATGAGTTGGTTTACTCCTCGGGTGTTCCCGACTAATTCTTCTTTCAGGTGTGGAGGAGAATTTGAGGTACAGTGGGAGGTTTCCTGATTAGATAAATTGGTAACCATTCTGATCTAGGTTAGAGTGCACGCTGAGTGTTTCTTTTCTCTCTCTCTGGCAGCGACCATTGACCCGACCCTAAGACTATGACTCAGTGACCAAGTTGACCGAACCTTCTTAACACTGGCTTTTGGATTGTCAGAGTTGCAGACCTCATTGCCACTCCTACTTTTACCCTTTTCTCCAGGACACCCCGTATTACTACGAACGTCCACTTCCATTGAACAAAACCATCGTATGGTTATATACGAACTCGAAAGAATTTATTCGAGGATGGTTTCAGGTTCTGAAGAAAACGGATAGGACTATTCAGTTGTCTTTTCCTTCTACCTTCTCTCAGGTTGCGAGTACTCCTTGGTTTAGGAGATAGTACACCTATTACGCAAATTGGATAGTCTTCTTCCAAACCTTAGGCTGGTGCCGACCGGTAGGGAACGAAGAAAACCAACTAGCCTAACGATGGTGTACAGAAGGTATTAAGTTAAGACAAAGCAAGGGATTAGTAAGAGGGCAAAGTAAATTGCGGCTGCTGTTCACGACCAAACTAAATATTTCATTACCACTCCCACTTAACCTTTGTATTTCTCCAGGACACTCCGTATCACTACGAAGATCCACAGTTATTTGGATATTCCATCGTATGGTTATATACGAACTCGAAAGGAACTTGTTCCAGTTCGGGGATGGATTCTGGTTCAGGAGAAATGGGAATAAGGTTTATTCGGTTGTCTTTTATCCTCACCTTCTCTCGCATTGCGAGTGTTCCTAGGATTGGGACAGTACATCCATTATGCTTATTGGATAGTCTTGTTCCAAACCATAGGCTGGTGCCGAATGGTAGGGAAGGAAGAAAACCATTTGGCCTATAGGGTGTGCAGAAGGTAACGACTAAAGACATATGAAGGGACTTGGAGAGGTGGCAAAGAAATATACGGTTACAGTTGTGAATCTGGATAATGGAAGAGGCATTACTAGGAATACCAGGATACCCCATCGAAACATTTTAATGTTTCAGTTTCACTGTGTAATGTTAAAGGAAAACTGATTTCCCAGTTAGACACTTGCTCCAGGGTATATATTTACCATGTATGATTCTCACATCTGTATGGTTTTACAGATGATGAGTGGGAGTAGGTTATTGGGAATTCGGTGATCATCCTCGTTATATCGGGATTCGTTGTAATCGGTGATATTTGAGGAAATCACCTGGGCTGTTTGCCGATCAGCAAATATTTGGTTTTGAATATCCGCTTTTATGCACCAATTTCAAATTGATATATCTGTACGTCTATTTTCATAGAGTGAGATATACCTTTCTGAAATTATGTCTACAACATTTACCTATATCAGTGGATGGTTAGGTAAGGAGCATTAAACAGCGGTGTAATTCTTCTTAACCATGAGTACAGTTTTCAACCTACGACACACAGTGAATGAGTTATCAGACTCAGGGGACTCATACAGAGTATTGTATGTTGTCCAGGGTCCATCAGGACAGAGGGGTTGGTCCTCGTACTATATTCGGTTTACTTATGACTTCTCTAGTTTTTAGATAAGTGTTTCGTGGAAACACAGGGTCCGAATTTTGAGAAGTCATAGGTATTTGAATAAAGTAGAGAACCAGGTATTGCAAGTATCGGGATTCTTCAAAGTGATCGAAGATGTAGATACTTGTGTATGGTGTTCAGTTGATAGTAATGATTAAGAGAACTTGCTTCTCTATCAGATTATTCATAATTGGAAGTATTCCTAAGTTCAGTAACGCTGATCGGCCTCCTTCCATTTAGTTGACATGCACTGGAGACAGCTGTATGATTTGAATCTGGTTTGACATTCCATTGGCCACTCCGCAGATTTTGGTGGGTAACTTCAGGCACTCGAGAGGTACTCCGGTAGCCTCAAGGACGGTGACAGGGAAGTTCTTGTTTACCCACACTTGCCATTGCTGCTGTTCCAGGCGGTGAGACCCGGCAGGAGGATGAGTATAGCGTCGTTCTAAACCAGCTTTAGAAGTGTACGTCTATATGACTCTGCCAGAGGGTTGTCGTAGTCAGTGGGAGCAGCGGAAGCATTGGTGGACAGGTAGCTTATGTCTATTTATAGACTAAAGCAAATGTAGCGGAGATAGATCATCTATTTCTGATGTAACAGTCATAGTTTTGACTTCATCAGAATAAGGGATGGATCTGTTGAGAAGGTAGTAGCATGTGATGTCATGGTATTTAGATGACATACACAAAGCAGGAAGTGATATTCCTATACTACGATCGGTTATACTTTGGTCATCACACAGTGGTTTCTCCACATGGGACTTGGACATTATATCAGACATACTGGTTACTAGATCTATGGTTTTAGATCTAGATTTGGGTGGTTTCCCAATCAGGGTACTTAGACAGCATTCTAAGAGTATTTAGAATGGACGACTCCTGGCACGGTAGTATACCTGCAGGTGATGGAGTCACCCTCTCTAAAGGTGTCTTACAGACTAAAGGGGAGAGGGATGTGCATGATTGACAGATCACTTGCTTAGGCAATTGAGTCAATCATGAGATGTCAAGTACCACGCCAGATGTTGTTCTTGCACTAGATGCAATAAGTTGACAATGATCCAATCCTGGAGAACCAGTCCGAAGCAGTTTTAGAACATAAGTGGATGTTCTAGGGATATGATAACGACAGCCTCATTCGGAAAACAGTTATCATTCCAGGCTTCCAAGGTGACCTGGACGACAAGGAGGTTGTCAGAGTTATAGTTTTTCCTTTTGGGGCAGTATTTTGGACAGATGGTCCAAGGCAATACTGAGGGAGGCATGGCGCAGGATACTGATTAAGTTCAGTTGCCGATACAGTCTAAGAAGTTTGGAATTGGAGTTCATTTATGAGCTAGGTCCCATCAGACATCCAGACATACTCTAAGACAGGTATTGCTCATTTCGGGAGATGGCATTCTCCGCGAACTTGAGATATAGAGAGACATAGAAAGAAACATCAAGACGGATCCACTCACTGAGGCTATTCCTGGAATGCAATAGTTTCGCAAACGGGATTTGTGAGACTGACTAGTAGAGGAGTTGGGTGTTCGGTATCACACGGGCTGTGAGTATGCGACATCGCAATAATTAGCCTTGAGTGCAAGTGGGAGATTGTTGGAGATAGTGCCCTCAGAGTCAATTATTGGATCACAGGCACGTGATTGCAATGATTGAGGAAGGACCTATCCCGGTAGGACAGTCTTACTCAAGATGATAGTATGCTATCTGGTTTGCCTTTATCATCGTGTACTGCTTCAGGTGACCTGACAAGTCGCTATTACACATTGATAGAGCCCCTAGGATTCTTGCTTGACTACCAGCAGTATGAGGGCGATCATATAAGTGGGAGCTGGGGTCTATAAAGCACATCCTTAAATGGTCCCTAGTCGTGAGAGTTTCGAGACAGGGCATCGATACTCCAGAGTAGACTAGTGTATACAGTCGAGACCCCGACGAGGGGCGGTGGCCGGTCTCACAAACCATTGGTGTCAGTTGGATCACCTAAGATGTATACAGGTGCTCATTGGGTTATGAGTACACCGGACAGGACTCGCCGGGAACATGCTAGTTGGTCATATACCAGACGTCAGATGGCAGTTCCCTGGTGACATGTGTACAGGATTAGTTCATCGACCTGGGGATCGTCATTTGTCTCGTGTGAGTTCCCACTGTACTTTGATTACTACCCTACCACGGCTCAAAGGAGTCGTGCAAACAGGTTTTAGTTGGGTACAGTCCCGAGCCACATGGAGGCAGTGAGCGTATCTTCAGGGGTTCGTCTCTCCCGGTATTGGGGGTGAGGTCGTGCTGTGTTTAGGAGAGCCATTACACGAAGCCCTCGGCCGAGGCAAGGAGATTTACTGGTAGGTATTCCAGTAGTATCTCAGGGTGTTCTGGGCTACACTCCGACACGACTTGTACCGCTTTTGGGGGTCTGACTTTTACCAACCCCCTAGACCCGCCATGCGATACTCATAGACGAACGGACCGGACTGTACGGATATTGTCACTGACAGGCTCAGTAGGGTGTCAGGCTGAGTTTGCTCACAGACATCCCTTTTAGTCAATACCTGGTAGCCCGTTATGTATTGGCTTATACCTCTAACGTGCTAGTGGTTAAATCCACAACTAAGGTGTTGACGAGTCTTTAGAGTCCCCTACATTCAGTTACTCAGGTTTTCGGGCGAAAAGCTGTAGAGGCCATATGGAGATATGGCAGGGTTCGATCAGATACGTGCGGTATTGTACGGATCAGGATCGGACGGATAATACTAGCCGGCTTTGGTATAAGCCGGATCCTAGTATAGTACAGTGTAGTTTTGTCTCTTTGCATTTGTATCCGGTAGGAATACAGATGCGGGTGTGTATGCACAGTATCGGGGTTTTCCTGTAATTTATTACGGGACCAGTTTTCTGGAGTTGCCAGTTTGCATTCCGTTCCGGCCGGTTTTCCTTTGTTCTTTCCCGGCCGGACTTTTTGATGGAGAGTGGTTAATTGCAAGTTTGCAATTAATTTTTGGTGAGGGGTTTCTTGCATATACATCACTTTTTCTCCCCCCTCAAAAGGAGGGGGCCGGCCACTTAATTTATTAGAAGGGAACATTCCCTTTTTGAGTGTGCTGGTGGTTGAGTATGGGGTGAGTGTGGATTAATTAATTAAGTGAGGAATGAGCCCATCATGAGTGTGCTGGAGATTCTTGATGGGTGGGGATTAATTTATTAAAAAGGGAGAACAAATATGTGTGAGTGTGCTGGAGTGATACATTATGGAGATGGGGATTAATTAATGCACACTTCTTACTTGATTTCCAGTGAGCAAAAATGAGCTCCCTGGAAGAACAATGAAGCCACCACCCATTTTTGCTCACTGGAAATCAAGTAAGAAGTGTGCATTAATTAATCCCCATCTCCATAATGTATCACTCCAGCACACTCACACATATTTGTTCTCCCTTTTTAATAAATTAATCCCCACCCATCAAGAATCTCCAGCACACTCATGATGGGCTCATTCCTCACTTAATTAATTAATCCACACTCACCCCATACTCAACCACCAGCACACTCAAAAAGGGAATGTTCCCTTCTAATAAATTAAGTGGCCGGCCTCCTCCTTTTGAGAGGGGAGAAAAAGTGATGTATATGCAAGAAACCCCTCACCAAAAATTAATTGCAAACTTGCAATTAACCACTCTCCATCAAAAAGTCCGGCCGGGAAAGAACAAAGGAAAACCGGCCGGAACGGAATGCAAACTGGCAACTCCAGAAAACTGGTCCCGTAATAAATTACAGGAAAACCCCGATACTGTGCATACACACCCGCATCTGTATTCCTACCGGATACAAATGCAAAGAGACAAAACTACACTGTACTATACTAGGATCCGGCTTATACCAAAGCCGGCTAGTATTATCCGTCCGATCCTGATCCGTGCAATACCGCACGTATCTGATCGAACCCTGCCATATCTCCATATGGCCTCTACAGCTTTTCGCCCGAAAACCTGAGTAACTGAATGTGGGGGACTCTAAAGACTCGTCAACACCTTAGTTGTGGATTTAACCACTAGCACGTTAGAGGTATAAGCCAATACATAACGGGCTACCAGGTATTGACTAAAAGGGATGTCTGTGAGCAAACTCAGCCTGACACCCTACTGAGCCTGTCAGTGACAATATCCGTACAGTCCGGTCCGTTCGTCTATGAGTATCGCATGGCGGGCCTAGGGGGTTGGTAAAAGTCAGACCCCCAAAAGCGGTACAAGTCGTGTCGGAGTGTAGCCCAGAACACCCTGAGATACTACTGGAATACCTACCAGTAAATCTCCTTGCCTCGGCCGAGGGCTTCGTGTAATGGCTCTCCTAAACACAGCACGACCTCACCCCCAATACCGGGAGAGACGAACCCCTGAAGATACGCTCACTGTCTCCATGTGGCTCGGGACTGTACCCAACTAAAACCTGTTTGCACGACTCCTTTGAGCCGTGGTAGGGTAGTAATCAAAGTACAGTGGGAACTCACACGAGACAAATGACGATCCCCAGGTCGATGAACTAATCCTGTACACATGTCACCAGGGAACTGCCATCTGACGTCTGGTATATGACCAACTAGCATGTTCCCGACGAGTCCTGTCCGGTGTACTCATAACCCAATGAGCACCTGTATACATCTTAGGTGATCCAACTGACACCAATGGTTTGTGAGACCGGCCACCGCCCCTCGTCGGGGTCTCGACTGTATACACTAGTCTACTCTGGAGTATCGATGCCCTGTCTCGAAACTCTCACGACTAGGGACCATTTAAGGATGTGCTTTATAGACCCCAGCTCCCACTTATATGATCGCCCTCATACTGCTGGTAGTCAAGCAAGAATCCTAGGGGCTCTATCAATGTGTAATAGCGACTTGTCAGGTCACCTGAAGCAGTACACGATGATAAAGGCAAACCAGATAGCATACTATCATCTTGAGTAAGACTGTCCTACCGGGATAGGTCCTTCCTCAATCACGTGCCTGTGATCCAATAATTGACTCTGAGGGCACTATCTCCAACACCACGTGCAAAACGGTGGTTTTTGGGTACAGTCCCAAATCACATTGAGGCAATGAGCGATAGGAGGGGATTTTGTCTCTCCCGATATTGGGGGTTGATGTTGCGCTGCGCTCGATTGGACATAATAGTAAGTCCCTTGGCCAGAGCTGTTTCTGAGATTTACTGGTAAGTGTTATCAGTAGTTTCTCGACCCGTTATGAGCCTCACATCGGCACGATTTATCGAGTTATTAAGGTATGCCGTTTACCACCCCAGATGAGATATGCGACATATCAGACGAAGAGACCGGACTGTACGGTAGTGTTACTGTTTGGATTCGCAGGAGTACGAGCATGCTTGCTTGTTGATCTTCTGATCGCTCAATACCCGGGTGGCCGTTACGTTTAGCAGACCGCTTGCGGGGTGTGATATGATCATCACCTACTGTCGGCGTATTGACGAGTCTTTAGAGTCCTACACAGAGGTTTCCTGCTTCATGCGAAACGAAGTAGGAGCACATATATGATAAGTGCGGGACCGAGATTAATGCGCGTCGCATTCTATTTTCGCGATATGTGATATAGCCGGGTTATCGGATCAAGTGTTGATTCGATAGATTGTTATTTTGATATTAGTCGGTTGTATGTGATAGAGTCGGATTATTAAATCAAATGTTGATTTAATAATTTAATGTATAATTATATATTTGATATATTAACTTACATTAACTAATATTAGCTCACTTAAGAATTCTTTTTCTCACCAGTTTACACCTGGTATATATGTGATATATATTAATGTACATCTTTTGTGTCGTACAAGATGCTACATGCTACATGGGTGTATGAGACTAACATCATGCTTATAATAATGTGAGGGTTTTGTTTATTTAAAGTTAATCAAAATTAATGGTAATTGGTCACATGGTAGAAGCTTGTAGAAGCTTGTGGAACCATTGACCAAGTCCACTAATTTTGTTTTACTTGTAGATATTTATTAACCCAACCATTATTGTTAACCCATGGTTTATTTTCTACATGAGTTAGTGTATAACACTAACTCACCCATGTTTGCTATTCTCACCTCAAGAGTTCATTCTTTCATTTTGATTCTTCTTCTTCATTAAAAAAGCTTGCTAGCTTTTCTCAAGGTGAGAAAATATTTTGAGAAAAACAATTCTAAAGTGAGCCCATTTCCTACTTCATCATCGTCTACTATTAGCCATTTAGTTTAGAGTGTTTGCTTCACTAATTTCACTATTAGTGAAGAGGTAGCATGAGCTTGAGTCTCCTCGACGTAGATTATCTTCGGCCTTGAAGACATTGAGAAAACTCGTTCATTTCTTCAAGTGAACCCTTTCAAGAGTCCGGGAGTTCACTACATGGAGTGAAGGGACCATTACATGGAGCTTTAGAAGTGAAGGACCGGTCTACAAAGGTTATATTCCTCATTCACTTAGATGTAAAGTTGTTTACATGTTGTTTCGTCGGATTTTTTAGTTAAGATTCTGGTGTTAGGGTTAGCTAGGACGGCACATTTTTGAAAATGGTATGGACGATACCTCTTGAAACCTTGCTGCCGCGCTAGGTAACCCTGCAATACCGTGCATTAACTCAAAAATTCTTGGTCATCAGACTGAATGTGTATTTTTGTAAGATCATATTGTTAAGAAGATTATGTTGTATTTTGTCAGTTTTAAACTTTTGTTTCTGGATGCATGAAATTGCATATATATTCAGCAATTTTCAGATTATAATCTGCCATCAAAGGAGACATAGGATGAATTTTTAAAAATCACCACGATATTCAGCATTAGTGCAGTTAGTTTTTTTTATTTAATAATATATTTGGTACCTATGGACTGTGGGCCTTTTTGGGTTAAGGTTATAATAGCACAATAGACTTGGTGTTAATGCAACCCAGGCTGTTGTTTTCTGTTTATACCGAACTTCCTCGTTTTACCCAGGAGTGATCCATATATATTGTTACCACCGCAAGTCCTCTATTCTTCATTATATTTCTGATCATGGTAATGCTAAATATTCTTAATGTTTACATGGCATTGAAAATTCCATACCATATGTTTGTGCAGAGAATTTTTCCTTATAAACTGTTTGGCCTTTTCTTTTCTAGAGATTTCATCTTTTAACATGACTTGGTCTCCTTGTGCTGATATGCTTATTACCGCCCATTTTGACACTTTGCAGCCTAGCCTTTTGGACAGAGACAACTGCCTGGATTTTGGAACTTGTAAGATAGATTCCAAAGTAAGGTTATATTACTGTTTTTCATGATCAGTACACATTATCACTGTTCTAATGGGTGACAACTTGCTCCTGTGAAGAGTTCATTGCAAGTGCAAGTTTCTGTCTCTGCACAAGAGATGGGAGCAAGAGAGAGGTCTCCTTATGATTCTTATTCATACGATAACATTCCTGTTTCATCGTTGCCTCAAATTATCCGGTAACTAGAATTTTTCTAATTAATTTTCACAGTATACGTTTTCTTAAAACTTTGCTTATTTACCTTAGTCCAACATTTATCTATCCTACGAAGTTGCTGATGATATATTATTCAAAAATTTTACCTCTTAATAGCACACCTCCCCTCTTTCATGGACGTGGTTAATTTTTGCAGCATACATCAAGCACGTACATGCATGTTATCTCTATGGCTTTAGTTTAGCAAGTTATATAACCATATTATGTTTTTGATGCCAGCCGAAATTGGTTAAACACTGGTTGCATTTTCATGATGTGGTCTACTGAGTGTGTATAGACTTTGCTTCAAAATTTATTGCATCAATTCAGATGATTGAACATAGCAATTAACATATACATCATTATAAGTCAGCTGATCTATAAATAATTTTGTTCTTTATAGTTTTTTGTGTTCTCACAAGCATTTTAATAGTTTGATCAGAGTTGTATTTTTGATGTTTGACCATCAGCATAAACTTTCAAAATATAGTATGATTAAGCCAAGCCGTCTGGAGTAACTTTCCCTTTAGAAACCTTCAATAATACTTGATGATAGAACGTATGTTTCAACTTTCAATATACTTAAGATTTCTTTAATTGCAAATGTCAATTAGTGTTGATGACAGAGAAATTTTTCCAACAACATAGGATTTTCTCTGTGAAAGGTAAACAGTAACTACTCTCAATGAACTAAGATAGAAACATCAGCATGCAGCATGAAAGTCAATGACCATCTTTTTGGCCAATCTTCTTATAAAAGTGCAATGATTTTTGCTTAGTTTCAAAGGCATGCAACCATCTCAAAACTCATACACATCTCTTCGTTTTTGCTCTGCTTTCCAGATTCTTGAAAAAGATATTCGATTCTCTTTCAGTTATTCTTTAATGCTATTTTTATACTATCCTGAATAAGAAGTTTACCTAACAAGAGTTACATGATAATCTTCACCCACACAGAATTGGAATATTACCTGTTTATGAATTTTTAAATTCACCCTCTGGACCTTCAGTGCTAGGTCCACAAAATTTATCATGATCTCTAGTTTGAAACAATATATGGACGAGGCATGTGTTTATTGGTCTTTTTACTCAAGGCTTTCACCTGCTTATGTGTTTCATTTGTTATAATATTGAGAGACTTTTCAACTCTCAACCATCCAATGCATGTGTTAGAATAGAAAGACTCATGATTATTCACCCACAAAATATTTTATGCATGATCTTTATGATGAATGGCTTGGATCAAGTTGTGGATTTTCTTGCAATCTTGTTGTTACAAAGTACCTGAACTCTTTTATGTTGTTGCTTGTTAGGAACACATTACATGTCAGTGGCTGGTCCAGGAATTTTGAAGAGCGGGGGCACAAGAAACCTATAAGATCCGTTAAAGAATCCAAAGTAAATAATATATAAGAATCATTATACAAATTAGAGACTAAACAATAAAATTTTAAATTAATTTGATCATATAAATCAAATTAATATGAAATTGGGAACATGATTAGAGAGAATATAGAGAGTACAATTCAAAAATATTGTCTTGATGGCGATGGGTGAAGCCACAACTGTTTAGGAAATGCGGTCGGAATTGGCGGGTCGGTGGTTTCAACCTTTGGTAGAGCTATTACTTGAGTGTTGATAGAGAAAAAAGACAGAAAGGAAATATAGATATTGGGGTATTTTTGGGATTTGGGATCGGTTTTTTAAAATTTAAATTATGGGAACACAAGTCATTTAGAAGATGTGTGAGGTTGTATGGCTAGGATTAATAGCTTGCATTAGTTTCTTCTTCAAAATTAAGAGCCAGGAGTCACATGGGCTATAGCCAATAAGGCGATGGGGAGATTTGGAACTAGAGCTTACCGGGGACTACTACTGGGATGTTTTTAAACAGAAATTGGGTAGGGGTACGTGCCCCCACAACCTACCATGTAGGTCCGCCAGTGTTGCGCATGCCATCATTGTAGGGAGTTGCACCTAGAGCGATTTAGCATGGGTTGGACATATTGATACTTGCTGTGTCATTTTCGGCTGCAATTGGAATAAATGAAAAACAATGATTCTAGGACAAGGAAACGGGAAATTTTTATTCTATATATTTGTCAAGTCCTCTGTCCACCTAGATAATAGATGTGAAGCTGTCCGATTGGGGCTACTCCACTAGAATCAAGTCAAGCGAGGGCGCATATCCTTGTCTTGCAACATTTTCGTCTTCTTAGACTCTTATCCATCTTCTCCTTGGTTTCTTTGCAACTTTCTACATTTGAAATGCCCAGATGGTGAAATGACAGTACGTGTAACCAACAATTGCTGTGTCTGATGCAAATGAATTACTTATCAACTATTTATTCTGATAGGGTTAAATCTGATCTCAATTGGATTCAATGATGATCTCAAAGGAACTTGTAATTAACACAGAAATTAGCTGCAACTTTAAATTGAGTAAGAAATATCTGTAGCTTAATCCATCCTCTCTTGTTTGCACTGACATAATGCCTAATTATGGAAATGATTAATGGTTCGGTGGCTAACACTTTCTAGGTCAAGACTTGTAATAAATAGAAGTTGGCCCTATCAATAATCCCCTAACACTGTCCTCGCAAGTTATATTTTTCTATGATGACCGGTGAATATTCTGATTTAATGATTGTCGTACTCAATTGTGCTATATTGCTCAGGCTTGATATTTTACGTACTCATAAAATTTATATGCTGGTGTACTTTCATTGTTCTTAGCTTCTGATTATTCATCTTCCTATACTAATGATTTTGGGCTATATGTCCTTTTACTTTGTACTACACCTGGTTGTCTATTACATATTCGTCTTAATTTTAAGCCATTGGTTATATGTATCCTTTTGTACTGAGCTAACTTGTTTCTCTATTTAGATTGAGAACTGGGAATGTCCTCTTTAATTATAAATACTACAACAACACTCTGCAAAAGACAGAAGGTATCAATTCTTTTTTGAGTTTTTTTTTAAAATCTTGTTATTCTTGTTGCTTCTAGCGTTGATCTTTCTCACATTCACCAACAGTTACAGAAGACTTCTCCTGTCCATTTTGCTTGGTGCAATGTGCAAGCTTTAAGGTAGTCGCAACAATTATTTCTGAATTTTTTACTAGACATCACCCTGTTTCCTATTATCCCTTATCCCAGCTTGAATTTTGTTCTGCGCCATTTCTGATATTTTATGTTTCTAATTGTAGGGTCTTAGATGTCATTTGAACTCATGCCATGACTTATTCAATTATGAGTTTTGGGTTGGTAAACTTCAAGCATCTCTCGACATATATTTTGTCCTTTGGTTTTACTGGATTGCTGTAATAAATAATTCACAATTTATTTGTGCAGGTATCTGAGGAGTATCAAGCCGTGAATGTTTCTGTAAGAACTGATATTTTGAGGTCTGAGGTAATGCTCAATCTCCACTGATTTTTTCAATATATAATGTTAGCATGTTTAAGATATTCATTTTAGAACTTTAGAACTTCTCAGAGGATGTTCCAGACATTTGTTATGTATCTGCATTGCTGATTGATTGGCTTATCCTGATAGTTGCAAGCACCATGCTGCTTCCCAGTCTATTTTCTAGGAAATGTTTGTTTTGTAAGTGGCTTATGTGACGACTCCAAGGAAAAATGACTTTTCATATCATATCTTTTTCTTTTGACTGTGAGACTTTTCATATCATATCTTAAGCCAGCAGACGTGTTGCCCACTCAACAATTTTGGTGTCCTTGCAGGCAGAGACTTGGAAGACAAAGTATAATTATCTTTTGCATATTTCTTTCTGCAATGAATAAATGAGTACTTATATAACCTAATTATAGCTGAATATGTTTGGTTTCTTGGGCCTCTCCATCTAAATATGGTCTTGGTTTCAGTCCAATATCGAGCAAGGCCATTCTATATTTCTATCAAATACAGCCTTAATAACATAAAGAACCTTGCTGCGAAAAATATTAACTTTGAAACCTTACAGTAATCAAGTATTGACATTTAATATGCGTGGTTTGTGGGGAAAACTGTACTTCCCATTCTTTTGACGAGCTATGTTACAGAAATTAGAGGTGCATGACTGTTGGGGATTTCAATCCCCTCAAACCATCAAGCTCACAAGATAACAAACAATATCACACCATGAAGAAGATAGCACCCCGGACTCAATATGGTTTGACCTTGGCTACATCCACGGGGCAAATCTCAAACGGGTTTCATTAACACATAAAATAGATTATAAGAGAATTCACACATCCTCACTCTCATCTCTCATCCCCCTTTCTTGCTCTCATCCCCCTGCAAGGCAAAACTCACAAAAGATTACATTTTTGCCATAAGCCCCGACTCTCCACAATAAGAGTATAATTGTATATAGTGTTTCAAGGAAAACCCTAACACTACCTTCACCTATCTTGGTGTGCGAACGGATACGAGACACATCCCGACAATTACAATTTTAATCCTGTTTGGATAGGTTAAATCTGGGTCAAAGATGTGAAGTTTCAGTAGGATCTTTAGGCCGTTTGGCACTTAACATTATTTGCACACAATACAGAAAGTAGAAAACGTCTCTTTGTTTGGTCAATCAAGGCGAGCCACCAGCATGTTATGTACTGTACCAGAACCAGAGAGAACTCTCTGCTGATCCCCAGTCAGGCCCAATAGATTGACTGGATTGTTTACTGGGTCAAAGCCAGAAATATTATTAGCTATCAGTTGAACTTCAATACATATCGTTCCCGTTGTGGTGAAAAGCTTACTTTGAATCGTTTTTCTGTTAATCTGTCATGTTTAGTCTTTTGATAATTGTTAAGTTATTTGTAAGGGTGTCTATGCCATGTTGAAGTTCAGATGTAGCATGCACAAAATAACCTAATATTTTCTCCCCCACCTCCTGCTTTAACCAAACCCAATGGTATTCCTCAGGTTGATGTAGATGGATTTGATCCCAGATTGCAAACATTTTTTTACCGGTAATCCTTTGGTAGCAACATGAAGCTTTTGTTCTTACTTTATCATCCGGTAAATGTGAAAGCGCAAAGTTGATGTAATTTTTCTTTGACAGCTCAAAATTTAAGAGACCTAGACGATCAAAAAACACTCTACAAAATGTAAATCATGTTCACCCCCATGTTTTTGAAGTAGATTCACCACAAGCTACACAGCAATCTGCAGATTATTTACAGTCGCATGTCCCTGTCAGATATCCTAAACGATCAGAGTTTCCAAATGGATTCAGTGGTTTGTACTTTTGCTCCATTACATTCTAATATGCATTGCAAAGTACAAATCTTTATGTATCTGCTCTTATGATGGTTAATCGGAATCATATATGCTACAGATGGAAGCTCCTGTAGAGTAGAGGAGGGGTCTTCTAAAGCACTATTCAATGAACCACAAATGCTTTCTGTGAGACAAATGTCTGAAAGCTATGGCTCAGATAACCACCATGCTGCCGAGTGTGCAGAACCTGTGTCATCCAGCCCTGATATTACAGGAGTTTGCACTGCTACAGCTCATGCTTCCACGAGTAATGAGAATGTTCAGCCTGTTTCGGGAAACAATCTTGCACCTCCTACTATTCTGCAGTTTGCCAAGACACGAAAACTATCGGTTGAAAGGGCTGATCCTAGAAAGTACACTCATATCATTTTCTTTCCTTTTTTCCCTTTCCCTTTTATTTTGTGGATCTAGGTGAAATGATATTAGCCTATGCTTTTATGCCGAAAGATTTCATACTTTTTCATGCGGCATGTACCACTTGCTTGCATAGAAGAAGCTATAAACATAATATTGTTCTTGTTGTTTATGTTTTATTACTGATATGCTTTTTGCAATAAATTCAGCCGCCAACTTTTGCAGAAGCGGCAATTCTTTCACTCTCATAGAGCCCAGGTAATGCAAAAGTTTTCTCCAGTTTCTTGTTGTTTCGTACTCTTTATTATTTCCTTTGCTATTTTCTTCCTGTTCAATATGATTGTTTTGGGTACTGAACAATACAAGTTACTAGAGTATGCTAACAATTTATTCGGTGTCAATCTTGGTCTGATTCTTCTATTATTTTTAATAAGAAGCCGACTTAATTTTTTTTTTGTCTTTTAGAAATTTATGAACAAATTTTATCTTTTAGAATTTGACTTATCATTTTAATATGAGGCTACTTTGGTCAATACTCTTTTCCTACATAAATTGACTTGCTGTCTTGTATACGCTTCTGTTGGGCTCCATTGTTCTGACTGACTTCTATATGAAGGGTGTCTTTGTTGTCTCCATCTATGCAACCGTTTTAGTATTATGTAACCTCTTCCATTATCCACCATCTACAACTCTGCATTTAGCAATCAAATTGCAAGTGCTTGATGAATGATTGATGTCTCGTTAATCTACTATGGACATGTATCGATCTTTTCACCCTTGCAGTAAATTGATACAATGATGCCTTTAGATTATTTATTCCTCTCAAAGACGACTGAGTATGCCCCGTAGATAAATTAATATTTAGTCCTTGTATTTCCTAATTGTCATGGTACGCTTATCCAATTAGAGAATCAATTTTTCTCCATGTGAATTGTCATGAACCCCTTTTACCCAAAAGTTTAAGCTTCGGAATGTTGGTTATCAATGTAAATCAAGCTAACATATTAGGGGCCTGTAAATATCATGCTATCTATCTATCTATATATTATTTATAAAATCATATGAGAGAATATTCAATATATAAAACCATATGAGGGAATATTCTAATATTCCAAGAATATTCCCTCTTCAAGCTTTTTTTGCCCTCTTGCATGGAAAATTTTACTCTATCCTTAAGTTTAAGGAAATCTGCATTTGGCCCCTTGCGAGAAATTAATCCTCCTCTCCCAATACTTTAAGTTAATATGTATTTGGCCCATTCTAAGTTTATCTTCAGATTCACGCAATATATTTTCGGATGAATTATCTGATTTTGTTTCAAAAGAGTTTCGCTATTCAATATAGATTGTATAACATCTTTTGAAAATATCCTCCCTGGAGACATGTGGATGGAAAATTAGATGAGGTCTTTGATATTTTTTGAAAATTGCAATCAGCTCGTCCACTATTACTTTGTATATGTACATGCATCGAAAATTAGATGACGCTAAGATGTATTTTGAAAAATTGCAACCAACACTTTCACCGTTACTTTGTATATGTTCTCATCGATTGGATGCGCCTTTCCACTATTACTTTGCATACGTACATGCATGGAAAATTATATTAGGCTCAAGTGTTTTTTGAAAAATTGCAATCTAACACGTCCACTATTACTTTTGTATAGTTCTCATCGATCGGGGGTACGGATCGGAGGTAGATGTTACCATATTTATATCATGTGGTCGTTAGCGGATGCAAATATGGATATGGATAGTTATAAGAAATGTATCCATATACTTTAGATCGATTACCAATAAGCCTATGAAATATATATTAAAAGTTATACACGTCTGAAATATATATTAAAAGTGGTGAGTAGAATTATATAATATGAAAATTAGCAAGAGAAGAGTACATGATGATGTGAAGATAACCGTCGTTAGGAGGACGGAGGTTGACAACAATTAATGATGATGGCAGGAAAATTCCAGAGAATCTTTCCAAATTTAAAATGCAATCAGTGATGATGATGGGAATTTTTTGAATACAATTTGTCATCTGTTGAATACATCCAATATATAGAAATGTGTAAAGTCAGATACTTTTATGGAATTGTTTTGAGAGAATGATGAAATTTTATAAATTGTTTCGAGAGAATTTAGGTTAAGAATGAAAAATTTGCCTCCAATAAAATTTAGTTACGATTCTAGCCATCTATGCGACAACATGTTTTTTTGGGCAACTCCCCGGACCCGAGCATGGCATGGGGCACTTGCTGGTCTGTTTAGATTTTGCTATATTGAGTCTTGGTCCGCCTAGATTTCAACAGTGCCTAAAGATAGAAATACTTGCCAAAGGAAAGTAAAAGAAAAACTCTAAACTCCGACTTTGCCACTTCATCTATGAAATCAACCTCTTAAAACCATTTAAGCAATGATCGATGAAAACTTTTTCTACATGATTGATTAAAGGAAATTAAAATATACCAGATGATTAAATTGTTGTATTGATAGATTGCAAATCTTAAATAGTTAAATAGAGAGCCTAAGAAACTGTGGAGTTCTATCAAGGAAGATTCACAGATGTATCCTATTCGTTAATAAGTACCAAGTTATAACCAGCAGGCAATGAACTAAAGCTAGAAACAATACTTTTTTAGCTGCTAGAACTAATGGAAAATTACCGTGCTATGTGAGATCATTACCCTTTTTATTCTTTGCAGTGTTCTAAATATCAACCGACATCGCATAAATGTCGGTCTTGGGAAGAAAACGATAGACATGCAAAAAATTTTGGATAACAATATTTGGTGAATATTGGCCGCCATTTCGTGATTTCGGCTGAAATGTCATGATGTCGGCGTATAGGCCGGCATTTTATGAGAAAACACTTTTAAGGGTAATTTTCTTTTTTGGGTTTTGTAAATAACTCAGTCCATTTGGACTTGCTTACTTTGCAGGAATCTCGTTTTATCTCTTTCGTAGGATTTAAACTTACGACCATTCGTTTAATAGGCGCCGTTCTACCACTGAACTATTAAGAAAGATAAAATTTTAATAAAACTAAAAATCTGAATAATTTAATATTTTTCCAAAAAATAAGTTATATAAATGATATTTACATTACAAGAATGTAGAATCCGATATTTGATAATACCAAAGTTGCATGGATACGGACACGATACGATGCAACACTGCAAAATCCTAAAATATAAGATACGGGGACGTATATATATAGATGTATAATTATAAGAAATATAATACCATATAATTACAACATATTCAATAAAAACTTTAGAATTTTTACATTTTCTTACTGTTTTTAGCAAACCTTGGAAAAAAACTTAATTATTTTAACACACCTTTAGCAATTTCCATTAAAGAAATATGATTTTAACATTTTCCTACTTGTATTCAACATAATTTCAGCAAAAACAATATAATTTCAGTAGTTTCCGAAACGTACGCAACATAATTTTAGCAAAATCATATAATTTCAGCAAAATCATATAATTTCAGCATTTTCGCAACAATTTAACCAAAATACCTTATATATTTTACATAGAATTATATTAAGCAGCAAAATTGAATAAAATAAAACGAAATATCAACAAATCAAGAAAGTTATAATAATATTAGGGTTTTTGCGTTTTTAATTGAAAAATATTTCTCTGTGTTATGGTTTTACTACGTGTACGATACGTATCTGACACGTATCCAAATCCAAAGCCGTCTTGTTTCAAAATGGGACACGGAAATATGTGATGGACATGTTTCGTGCACATGTGTCGGGCACGAATTCGTGTCCGACAACCAAAGAAACGTGTTCGTGTAACCTGGGATAGTACCACCCGATATTTCACGATATCCGAAATCCGACATCAAAATCTTCGGACCGACATGACACGACACTGACATCTGAAATTTGGAACATTGATTCTTTGACAGTGAAACAATAGAGGTCACATGACGTTATTTAACCGACTCAACAGTGGAATGCTCAATAGCAATTTACAAAATACTATGAAGCATATCGTCATTGGCCGTATTATGCGCTGCTGCAAGCCCAGTTTACTTCTACCAATTTTAAGTATATAATCTTGTATCTTTTGTAAAAAGAGAGAAACTATTATAAACTTATATTTGTCTTGATAGTTGAACTATGGCATAGGGTGTTTGATTTTTGAATAATTTTCTATACAGTTACAAATTATGACTTTTACCTTTCATCTCCTTGCCTCACTTGTTATTTTCCTTTTGTTTCTCAATACAAACATTTTTTATTTTATTTTACATGTTAAATTTTTTGTGCTGCTGTTATGTTTGAAGCCAATGGCACTGGAGCAAGTTTTTTCAGATCGAGACAGTGAAGATGAAGTTGATGATGACATTGCAGATTTTGAAGATAGAAGGGTATGATCTTTTGCATGTGTACAAAATTATAACTGTGAAGAGTTGAACAGCTGCTGGCCTGTTATTAATCATCTTAAGCTTTCATGATTTATATATATTGTAGACATGCCACCGATCATTCTACAAATGTGGCCATTTTACTCACCAAGACGCTCATCTTCACCGTGGACTACTTGCATAATAGGAACCTTTTTTTATAGCTTTTTCTAAATAACGGAAGGCCTACATTTAGTGTTCTAAAGAAAAACTGCTATGATTTTATAACTGCAGTTTTAATGCAGATGCTAGATGATTTTGTGGATGTGACCAAAGACGAGAAGCAGATTATGCATCTGTGGAATTCGTTTGTGAGGAAACAAAGGTTTGTTCCGATCCAACACAAAGCCCATTATTTCTTTTGCATTTCAACAACGCTCATTGCATTTAACGCGATCCTATGGAGCATGTGCATTCTCTTTTAAGGTCTCGTTTTCTCATTATTGTTCTTCAATTACACACTGAACCGACTTTAAGAGACAATTTTCCTTTCAGGGTGCTAGCAGACGGTCACATTTCATGGGCGTGTGAAGCATTCTCGGAGCTGCATGGACAGGATCTCGTCCGAGCTCCAGCTTTAGTATGGTAGGGCCTGCTCTTCTTGGCTATTAGATTATCAAACAGGAAAAGTATGGTTAGTTATCAAGTAGGGAAAATGTTCCATTTAATTTGTAGCTAGTGAGATTTAGCAGTATCTTTATATTCCTGCCAACGACACCTAGGCTCTATCCCCAACTTCTGAGGTCAAGGCTTTGCTTTTGTTGTTGGCAGATATATTAATATGGTATCTAGGCATTCCGCATTAAAATCCCATTGCATCAAAAGTGTTGAGGGGGTAAATTATATACAACATTCTTGGGTCTTATAATATAGAACACCATGAGACTTTATAAATTGCATTATTCACCCTTGAAACTTTTGAGGCGTGCATTATAAACTACATGCAGTGCCATTTAAAATTTGCACTAAACACACCATCAATGGTTGTGTTTGTATTTTTCGGAGTTCAATGGTTTATTGTTAGAAAAATAAACCGGTTTAATGCCATTTTATGTAATGTACCCAAATTTTATATGAGGTTAATGGAGCTAAGATATGCCTTAGCTAAGTTACCTAAAGTATGTGAGAGGAGGAAAAGAGTCCCATCTAACTGAAAAAATATTCAACCTAAAAACGGCCCATTCTCTTTCTTCCTCTCACATACCTTAGCTCTATTTTTCCCATTTTATATTCTAACAGATTTTTCCTTGTTATCACCTATAAAAAGATATCAGTACCAGTTCATTATTAGTTAGCAAACGAACTTCTACCGATTACCTTTTCTTTTTCTTCGCATGAGCAGGTGTTGGAGGCTGTTTATGGTTAAACTATGGAACCATAGTTTATTAGACGCTCGCACAATGAACAGCTGTAATATAATTCTTGAAAGATACCAGAATGGGATCTCAGATCCTAAACAAAGCTGCGAGTTATGACTGGTGCAATCTAATTGACTAATCCCTTGCCCCCTTGCATGTTTTGTGTTGTACGGGTCCAATTCTTTCATTGAAATTGTAAGCACCGAAGCTACCATTGTTTTCCATTCATAGCGTCATTTGTTTTATCTTATAGAAGGCATCAAAATGCTGTTGGTGAGGGATTCGTTCTCACGGGTATATATGCTTATGTATCTTGGCTTCATATTTCGATATCTTTATCGTATATTACATTTAAGTAAAATCATTTGTTTTAATGCATCAAAGATCGGTATGACGTCCATAGATTTTTCTATATTAATTTTTTCGGCACCGGCCCGTAAGCCTAGTATTTTCTATATTGTATTTTAGATTTATGCTTCAAGTTGGCTATGGAGTAATGCTCATATAATTTTTTATTGTTCATTGTATATTGAATCTCCTTGGGGAACGGGGTTTTGATATGGTGCAATGTTATGTAGAGCTAACCTTTCTCTTATAGGGCTAATAGAATTCACTGACTTGCACATATTTGAAACAACTAATAGTGCCGTATGGATTGCATTTTTCACCATTTCAGTTACTGCCCGGTTGCAGCATGTGCTTGCATGAACTTATACCCATCTTTCATCCGAGTGGGTTAACCATTCATCTCTTTTTCCCTTTTCATTTTCTTTTCCGATGCCTCTCCTTAGGCAATCGGACCGGTGACTTCTCAGTACTTCTGAAATATACTTCTGAAAACTATTATTGCAAACTATTCCCACATATCGACAAACAGAAAGATTTTGTTTTATTTCAAGGTTCAAGAATCTTTCCTTTGTTAGCGTCAGAGGTCGAAAGGATATTTGAGTAACACAAGAAAATCCAAGGATTTTGACCACTCGGTGCTATCAACACAGATTAATGTTAATGCCACACGGGGTTACTTGTGATGTTTCTGATGCTCAATTGTAAACCATTCTATCACTTGGTTCATGAATGCCACGAGTAACGCCAACAACAGCAATGGGCAGAACCTTGCATTCTTGAATTAATCAATCCCTTGAACAAAATAATTAAAAGAAAATCATAACCTTTGTTGTGTAATTTCATGTCAGAATCATGCTTGAAATTGACCTTGACATAGACATAGACGGAGAGCTCACCGACCATTCGAAGAGAAAAATTGAGGCCTGGCTCTATGTAGGAACATCTACAAATCTCCGGCTGTCCTTGATTATCGAAAAATTCTCAAATCAAAAGAAGCAAAGAAAGCCACAATCCCCCCCCCCCCCCCCCCCCCAACAACCCCCGGCCGAAATGAAAAATGAAAAAGAAAGCAACATTTTGGGCTAACTTCAATTGGGCGGTTGAATTGATTTAGAGTGGTCCCAGTTACTTAGAATTGATTTGATCAACACAGCTCTAAATCAACCACCTCTCTCCAAATCTCATTACATCAAAATCCCTTAAATTTAGCCGTACAAAAAATTTCGGCGGTCTTTAGAAAATGTAAACAATCTCAATGAAGGCCACCGTCTTTGCTACAGTAGAGATTCATATCCAGAGACCACACGTCACAGTTGAGATTGATGTTATTACTGCTCCAAAAACGGCTAGAAATGAGTTCTCATTGGCATTAACCAATCACTTTAGTCTAGATTTCTTGGTCAGCTGCAAAAGAGTTTATCCTTGGACACGTGATGTTTGCAATTTAATTAATATCAGAAAATGAATGGATCTCCCTAAAACTAGGATTTGATTTCTTTTCTCTCTTTCCGAATTCAGCGGCACATGCATCATCATATCATGGCCTCTGGATGACCTGTTTCTATCCAAAAAATGTCTCATGTAAATTTTACAGTATCCTTATCCGTGGGTTGGCAAATCAAGTTTTTTTTTTTTACTGTCGTGCGAATTCTTCGGCAATTGAAATCGGCGACTCTCGTCTTGAAGAGGAAATCCTAACCGCACGAGCTAATTCAAGCTTGTTGTAAGATAATTAAGCGAATTTGACTTATAATGTTTTTGGTTGGTGTGGTGATGGTCCAGTCAATCCAAAACTTCAGCATCGCAAGAAATTCAGTGGCAAGTTGGTGGACTTTTGCAGTGTTCGGATCGATGGTTACCTTCATTAATAGCAAAACTAGTATATATAATTATATATGTTGTGCCACGTCAACGACCCATCATGTTACTTTTTAGTCAAGGGTTGCCTGGTTCGATGAAAATGAAGCTGCCAACACCGAATATCTCGGTTGGATATTTGATTTTTCATTTAACTGTTCGACATGCAAGATATAAAATGAAATTAGTGAAAACTGATGATGGCCGTTATTTTATGAATATTTTTCAGGAAAGCATCTTATTTATAAATTAAACAGCCATGTTTTGTAAAAGAAAAAAAATAAATGAATATAGCAATGTAAACTATTTAATTTGGATAATGAAAATTGGACAACGATATTATAATGACCAGTACTACCAGTATATAACAATCAGTATATCACCAAGCTGCTCCTCATTAATGTACTTCTAACCAGTTTGATTGTGTGAATTCCTAAATTAATGTATAATTAATAAATGTTTTAGATTATTTCTTTTGCTTAGTATATCGTATACATGGAGGCTAATTTACTTCTTAGGTTTAATTAAGTTAGTTACCCTATGCAAAATTAAACAACATGATAGATCATTTTTCCGCATGATCTTGATCTTCGTGTTTCAAAATATGGGTAGATCAATTTTTTTAAATTATATGATTTGAACATTTTTTGCTCATTCATCCAGGTTTGTAAAATGTTATGTTGTCGGAAAACTATTCGTTTTGGTACCATCCGATGCGTAGGTAAAAAGTGTTCAAATGATATAAAATTTGGCATGCACATATATTGAAATAAGAAGATCAAGATGAACGGTGACGATTATCCGAAAAAAATTCTATGTTTTTACACACACATATATATACATATATATATTTATATTGCAACTAACTCGGTTACAACTATGAATAAATTAATTTGCACAAATAACCCACCCGGTCACCCCTTCCCTCTTCCCCCAAAAATTAATAATAATAATAATAATAGCAGCAGCAGCAGGCATCCCATGCACACATCCTTTCACGTGCCGCCTTGTTGCATGGGCCCATGCATGCAACAAAAACATAGGCAACAACAAATCAGTGGAAATGTAATAATAAATTAAGGTTTTTTTCCCTGTATATCACCCCAAAACTTGTCTATTTCTAAGTATCACCGCCAAAACTTAGATATTCCTTATATCATCCTAAAACTCGCAAGTTATTCAAATTTCTCCCTTAGGTGATTTTCAGATGGAATACTAGCTAGTACTTCTTAACAATGAAAATAGCTCTTCTTCCAACATTAGCGGAGCTAAGGTAATATCAAATTCTGGTTTTGCCAAGAAATCAAGGGTTTTATGTGGTCTTATGGATTAAATAAAGTGAGTTTGAAAATAGAAAAAAAGACTTTGAGAGATAAGAATAAAAGAGAAATAAGCTAATTGTGATTTTCTATTTTATAAACCCATAATCCTAGATAAGCTAACCCAACTTGAGTTAAAAAATATGACACCGGAAGCTAACTGAGGTGAGTTTTGGATAATGACAATATTTTGGATGTGTATTTTAGATATCTTATATGTATTGAGGGTAATATTTAGAAAAAAGGGAAGTTTTGGGGGTGATATATAGAAAAAACCCATAAATTAAATATCTGTTACAATTGGCGGGCCAGAGATCTTTTTGAGTTGAGTCCTTGAGTCCAACACAAAGGAAGAAAATCGATGGCCCGTCATCATCAAGGAGTCCTTGTAACAATAATTAGTATTCTGCATGCACTTGCTATGCCTGCACGTGTATATATTTTGAATGATTTATATTCCGAAGGCACATGGAATATTTTTATTCTGGACATTACATGAATTTTTTTAAAGATATCTATAGTTTTTTTAAATTTAAATTAAATGAATATGGTTAGTGATAATTTTACAATTGAGAAATTTATGAATTATGCAAACTAAGGGCTTATGTATAAATTTGTAAGTCACGACTCTTTTTGGTTTTTTGAGCTTGAGAGAGAATATGTAGTGAATGAGAGAGAGAAAGAGAGAGGAATGTTGACTTTTCATTTTCTTCTTATTGTCTTTTGTGGCGGATGAGATGGACATCTGCAATTCTCAAGTTTACCTATTAGAATTTTGTCATTTTTTCTATCTTTTATTTTGTTGATTAATGACATCATCTAATCTAAGGACTTCTCTGGTTATAATACAACAACAACAACAACAACTGAGCCTTTTATTCCAAGCATATGGGGTAGGCTACATGAACCAACATGAGAATCACGCCGGGTCCAGCACATGAATCCTCTGTCTCCACTCACTTCTATCGAACAATATACTTTCATTGAGTCGTTTGGCAACCATATCGTTTCGTATCACCTTCATCCATGTTTTCTTCGGTCTCCCTTTTGCCCTTTTGCCATTGCCCATATCGAGAGTATCTATTCGTCGAACCGGTGCTTCCATAGGTCTGCGTCGCACATGACCAAACCATCTTAGCCGGTTTTCCCGCATCTTCTCCTCCACAGGTGCTACACCAACTTTTGCACGAATATCCTCATTTCGCACCTTATCTTTTCTAGTGTTACCGCACATCCAACGAAGCATGCGCATCTCCGCTACGTGCATCTTCTGTGTATGATGCTTCTTAGGAGCCCAGTATTCTGTACCATATAATAAGGCAGGCCGAATAGCGCTCCGATAAAACTTCCCTTTCAATTTTAACGGAAAGTTACGATCACACAAAATCCCTGTTGCACTCCTCCATTTCAACCAACCAGCTTGGATCCTTTGATTAACATCACTATCGATCTCCCCATTCTTTTGGATGATGGAACCTAGATATCTAAACTGGTCGCTCGGAGATATCTCTTGCCCTTCCAATGTTATACCAATATGGTTTTGACTTCTCTGGCTACTAAATTTACAGTGCATATATGCTGTCTTGGACCTGCTCAATCTGAATCCCCGAGATTCCAAAGTTTACCTCCATAATTCCAATTTGGCATTAACCTCTGCTTTCGTCTCATTTACTAGAACAATATCATCAGCGAATAGCATACACCAAGATATCTCATCTTGGATAGTTCTAGTAAGCCCATCCATCACGATAGTAAACAAGAATGGACTTGATGCAGATCCTTGATGTAAACCAATAGTAAACAGGAATGAACTTCTCTGGTTATAATAGTAAAGGTAATTGCATGCACGCTTATTTATCAAAAATCAAGAAAGTGATGAGGGAGGAATATTGCATGTGTTATAGAAGAAAACCAAAACCCTTGAAATGGAAATTTGATGCACACCTCTTCTTTCCCTTTCTGTGGTTGTGCAATGGTGCCTTCAATAGATAATTTCAATCAATGACAAGGATTGGGAAAAAAATTGCTTCTCTCCTCCCTATCAAATCAAAGGGCATGTCCTTCCTTCTCTCTCTCTCTCTCTCTCTCTCCCTCTCTCCCCGCATGCATGCAGTGCTAAAATTTTAAAATGTTTGATCAAATGTTTTGTTTGCTTAATTTTGATTTATCTACCAGTAGCAATTCATGTTTTGGGCCAAAAACCTGAGTTACTTTTATGGATCATGTCTTCTTTTATGTGTAATTAAACATGTTTTGTTTTAGTATGACTAATTAAACTTATGATCCTTTTTTACTCAATGCAAATTGTTAAAGCTAGCTAGCTAGCTAGCTATAACCAAATTAATGGGGTGTTTGGCTAAGTTGGCAATGATTCGTCTTCTTCCATTTTTGGGTGAAATTAAACCATGGTAGCCTAGAAAGACTAGATGAACAAGCTACTTTAATTCACCAATGCTAGCTTAGGGTATATGGTATTTAGGAGCATTTGAAATGCAATGGGCATGGGAAATAAGGGCATGTGCATTTTGGTAGAAGTTGGAGAGTTTTGAAGCATGGTGGAAATTTTGAGTGCTTGGTGTAGGCCTTATTTTCAGTTAAATGGCATGTGGGTTTTACTAGCCATGCTATCCTTCTTTAATTGGTGAGTATGCATGTTTGCATACTTGAAATGTGTAGGCCATATGATTGAATTCATTGAGTGGCAAGTAAATGATCATAGAAAAAAATTGTCACATTTGGTCCATTAATTTTCCTATTGTTATATACATATATATATTTGAATTTGTTCATTTTCACTATTAGTTTGATGTGTATTTGAACTTAATTTGAGTAAAGGATATATCTATAAGATAATCCAATACTAAGAATAACCACATGATTAATATATGTATTTCAGAAGAAGAAGAATAAGTGATGTAGTTTCAGAAGAAGAAGAAGAAGAATCTCCCTTTCTCTCTCCCTCCCTCTCTCTCTAGAGGAGAGCTCAATTGCAAATCGGTCCGCATATTTTAAAAACGGGAACTTTTGATCCACGACATATTCGAACAATCCGAGCCATTCAAGTTGATCACCCTACTTTCAAGTCTATATATGTGTATATGAAAAATCAAAGGATTTAAAAAACTCTAGCTTATGTATCGGATGGAGTTTATGTTGCTATATTGAAAGATGTTCATTTTGCACTCATTAGGTCTTCAAATCTTTTAATATTTCATACACATACATTTGAGGATAGGGTGGTCAACTTGAAGGGATCGAATCGTTAAAATATATCGTGGATGAGGAGTCTCCGTTTTTAAATTCACTAACCTGCATACCCATGTTTTGGGCATGCATTGCCACTTTATGAATGGGCTAAAGCCTTTGAAAATCCAGGCCAGCCCATAAGACTACCAAATATGGAATATACTGTCTTAAAATATGTGCATGTGAAAACAAATTAAATGACAAAAGGATATATATACTAACATACATCAAAGGAATCTCTTAGACAAAATATCATATAACACAAACATTGGAAGTTTTATAGTTATAGTCATGATTGATTTTCACATGATAAAAAAAGAAGCCAATATCTAGCTTTCATTTTCTTCCCTCTTCCTTTTAAACCTATAACCCAATCTTAATCTAAAATGTGAGAAATGCCCGGCAAGAAAATTTTAATTGATTTTTAGATAATTAGAAAGTTTCCATCAATTTAAGTCCAAATTTAAGAAGAATGTCCTTAAAAAGCACTAGTAAAATAGAGGGTTGCCCCTACGGATGAAAATATCCGTAGGGGCAGATTTTACTTGGCCCTACGGATTAATCCGTAGGGCTAAAAGGTTGCCCCTACGGGCACCGACCTCCAAGAATAAAAATATTAATTCTTAATTTGGTGTTTGCCCCTACGGAGCCGCAAACAAAGGACCTACGGTTATATCCGTAGGGGCAAGTAAATATCTATTTACCAATACCCCAGATCGATCGTCTACGCTCACTTTCTCTCTCTCTCTCTCAATCGCGCGCGAGAAAAAACCCCAAATCGCCTCCGTCGTCGCCACCGTCGCCTCCGTCGTCGCCACCGCCGGTTTCGTCGCCACCGTCGTCGCCACCGCCGGTTTCGTCGCCACCGTCGTCGCCACCGTCGTCGCCAGCGCCGGTTTCGTCGCCAAATCGCCACCGTCGTCGCTCCAGCCCACCAGCAGCCGTTCAGGTATAAATCTCGAGGTAAATTAAAGCATTTTTGGATTATTTTGGGCTTAGGGTTCATGGCTGGGTCTGGGTTGCGCGCGCGAGAGTTGGGGTTGGGCAGGGGTCGCGGTGGCGGTCGGGGTTGGGGTCGGGGTAGGGTTAGGGTTGGGGTTCGGCTGCTGCTGGGGTGGGGCTGGGGTTAGGGTTGGGCAGGGGTCGCGGTGGCGGTCGGGGTCGGGGTCGGGGTAGGGTTAGGGTTGGGGTTCGGCTGCTGCTGGGGTGGGGCTGGGGTTAGGGTTACGGTGGGGCTGGGGTTAGGGTTACGGTAGTGGGGCTGGGGTTAGGGTTACGGTGGGGCTGGTTGAATGGCTCTTCTGATTAGTTGACAAATACAATGTTAATCATAATTTACTCGACACAGATGGTAGAAAATCAGAAAAAGATCAAGAAAAAAATAATCGATTTTGATTTTAACATGCAGGGTGTTGATGCAAGATGTAATATCTAGTAGCAGATGCTAGGTATATAGACTAAAGAATAGTTGTAAATGAACCGCTAGCAAGAAAATTCTATAATTATACGTACACATCGCTTGACTCATGAAACCTGAAGCTCTTTCTTTTGGGGGATAAAACTAGTTATATTCCTGCATTGCCTAGAAATAGCAGTGAGTTGGTTAAAACTTTTCAAACACAACCCCCACCCCCCCAAAAAAAGAAAGAAAGAAAGGACAAGGAAAAAAAAGAATAGCAACAAGCAATACAAGCTAGCAACCGTAAATAACTGCTGAGATTATGTCTACCTTGGAAATTTGAATAATGATGGTCTTGTCTGGATTGTTAAGATCCACTTTATGGGGGTGAGGAACACATTTTGCAACTGTATTTATGATTTTCATTCTGTCAAGTGTTGAAATAAAAATCAACACTTGACAATCAATCCAAGATGCTCAATAACTTGCTTCAAAACCATAATCTAATCTTGATGATGCTCAATATTAGCGATTTCCATGATCACGACACGTGGCAGATGACGTGTCTCATAACGCTTTATGATATCAGTATCCTATATTTGTAGTTTTAATTGTTGATTGTTATAGATGTATACCATTCCAATAATAGTTTTTGGTTGATGAATGCTATTGTAATGTAGGATGATCAGTTCTATCAATCTTGATCTCAATGGTTTAAAATCATGTTACACATACAACACGAATGCACAACAAATGCATAATTAGAGAGCGACTCGAGATATTCAGGTTAAAACCAATATATGATACTCGATGATAATATGAAACCTTCATATTCCCATCGATACCCATATATGAAACTAAAAGCGCCACTTAGTTCCCGTCTATCGGTTAACATACGTGCGATGCTCGTCGTGACCTAGAACTATACGAAGGTTGTTAAATATCGGACAGTATAGCTCGATACTAACAACCGTCGTATAGTCTACGCGACGAGAAAATTCAATCGTATGGTAACCCATAGATTTGTCCCGTGTGGACAAGTTAAGAATGTATAAAGCAAACGCCTTCATTCACTTGTGTTTTCATCCGTTTCGAGATATTTCGTCGGTATCTTTCCGCTGGTTCTCCGTGTACAAAGATAGATTAGATGTTCATTTCAACGTTGTTTCACAGCTTTGAAATGATTATCTATTCTATTACAGTGTACTCGGAGAACAGCGGGGAGGTGCTGCCGAAATTTACTCGAAACGGTTGAAAGCACAAGTGATGGGCGTTCGCTCTATACATTCTTAATGGGATAGAAGCCTACCCCCGACAGCCGGAACACATACATACAAACGCATAATTAGAGAGCGATTCGAGATGTTCGGGTTAAAACCAATATATGATACTCTATGATAATATGAAACCTTCATATTCCCATCGATACCCATATATGAAACTAAAAGCGCCACTTAGTCCCCGTCTATCGGTTAACATACGTGCGATGCTCGTCGTGACCTAGAACTATACGAAGGTTGTTAAATATCGGACAGTATAGCTTGATACTAACAACCGTCGTATAGTCTACGCGACGAGAAAATTCAATCGTATGGTAACATATAGATTTGTCCCGTGTGGACAAGTTAAGAATGTATAAAGCAAACGCCTTCATTCACTTGTGTTTTCATCCGTTTCGAGATATTTCGTCGGTATCTTTCCGCTGGTTCTCCGTGTACAAAGATAGATTAGATGTTCATTTCAACGTTGTTTCACAGCTTTGAAATGATTATCTATTCTATTACAGTGTACTCGGAGAACAGCGGGGAGGTGCTGCCGAAATTTACTCGAAACGGTTGAAAGCACAAGTGATGGGCGTTCGCTCTATACATTCTTAATGGGATAGAAGCCTACCCCCGACAGCCGGAACACATACATACAAACGCATAATCAGAGAGCGATTCGAGATGTTCGGGTTAAAACCAATATATGATAATATGAAACCTTCATATTCCCATCGATACCCATATATGAAACTAAAAGCGCCACTTAGTCCCCGTCTATCGGTCAACATAACGTGCGATAATTTATTCTTTTCAACGACAAACACACACACAAAGCATATACATGGATTTTCTCCTTTGTCAGTAACTATCCCATTCTTATATTTCTCAATATAGTCAGCATAACCTACAATTTATATGTTATTCAGTCTAACATGGCCCATGAGTACGTCAGAGTTAAGGACTGGATGTATGTGGATTGGAAACAACGTATGCAACCTAAGTTTGTCGCAGGAGTTGCTGCTTTCCTTGAATTTGCACGAGCACATAATAAGATCATAATAGAGAAGATTCTCTGTCCGTGCGATAAATGTGGCAATAAGTACTGGCAGAAGGTAGAATTGGCAGAGCTTCATATTGTAAAACATGGGTTTACTAGACTTTATTCAACTTGGAAATATCACGGGGAAGGAGAAGAATGCAGTACTGCGGTAGAAGAAGGAGAACACGATAATGCGGCAGGAGAAGAAGAAGAATTCGGTAATACGGCAGGATACGGAAATTTATTTCCATCAGAAGAAATGGAGGATATGGTAGAGGCTGCCCTAGGTGAATCTATTCATACCGAAGATGACATTCCTTCCGGTCAAGGACCGCGTGCGGATAAATATGAAAATTTCATGAATGATGCTAGGAAACCAATTTATGAGAATGCGAAGTATTCCACCCTCTCATGGTTCGTCCAACTTTTCCAAATTAAGTGCCTAAATGGATGGAGCAACAAGTCATTCACAATGCTTCTTTCGTTCTTGAAAGATTCTATGCCTCCGGAAAATAATGTGCCCGAAAGCTGGTACGAAGCCCACAAAATGATGTCTGATTTGGGTCTAAAGTGCGAGAAGATTCAAGCATGTCCTAAAAATTGCGTGTTGTACCGGAAAGAGAATTCAGATTTGAAAGAGTGTCCAACATGCGGAGAGGCCAGGTATAAGCCGAAAGATTCTGATAAGAAGCCTGATATACCTGTGAAGATAGCACGATATTTTCCCATAACACAGAGGCTACAGAGGCTATTCAGGTGCAAGAAAACAGCCGAGGCAATGATTTGGCATCACTGTGCTCCTCCAAGCGAAAATGGAAAAATGAGCCATCCAAGAGATTCACCGGCATGGAAGGATTTCGATAGGAGGCACGCAATATTCAGTAGCGATCCTCGCAATGTCCGGCTCGGACTGGCCGCCGATGGCTTCTGCCCATTCAACTATATGGCTGGAAGTCACAGTACATGGCCCGTTGTAATGATAATTTATAATCTGTCGCCTTGGTTGGCTATGGACCAATCATACTTTATGATGCCTCTTCTTATCGACGGACCAAACTCACCGGGGAACAATATCGACGTCTATCTCCGACCTCTGATTGAGGAGCTGAAAACTTTGTTTATTGATGGTGTAGAGACATATGATTCAAACACAATTACAACCTTCATACTGCGTGCGGCTTTAATGTGGACAATTAATGACTTTCCTGCGTATGGAATGCTTTCAGGTTGGTCCGTACATGGTCACAAAGCATGTCCTCATTGCCATGAACACACAACATCAAAATTTTTGAATTTTAGCAGGAAGGTTTGTTATTGCGGCCATCGACGTTTTCTGCCTCCAGACCACCCCTATAGGTTAGACACGGTTCACTTTGATGGTCATCAGGAGCTTCTTGGGCCTCCATCCCCATTGTCCGGAGAGGACGTGACTGCTAAATGGGATGGTTACAATAACGTGACCTTCGGGATGGATCCGACGAGACAGGTCAAACCACAATATTGGAACAAGTTAAGCATTTTCTTCGAGCTTCCGTACTGGTCTACAAATTCAGTACGTCATTGTCTGGACGTCATGCATATAGAGAAGGGAGTATCAGAGCACATACTTAACTTGCTTCTGTGTAAAGACGGGAAATCGAAAGACAACATGAATGCCCGGATGGATCTACAAGAATGGGGAATAAGAAGTGAACTGCACCCTAAACCGGTAGCAGGTAAACCGGGCAAGTTTGTACTTCCCAATGCCGCTTATCATATGTCACAACCGGAGAAGAAAAGATTCCTGCAGGTGTTGCATGATTTGAAAGTCCCCACAGGTTTCTCAGGATCATTCAGCAAGAAAATAAAAATTGTGAAGGGCAAGATCGATGGGCTGAAAAGTCATGATCACCATGTTATCGTGGAGCACCTTCTTCCATTAGCCCTCAGGACTTCTCTCCCCGACTCGGTTGGTCTAGTAATCAACGACCTATGTTGTTTTTTCAGGGAGTTGTGTGCTAAAACACTGGAGGTTGCGACGCTGGATAAACTAGAAAATTCTATTGCGTTGATACTTTGCAAGTTTGAGCGTATTTTCCCACCGTCATTCTTCGATATCATAATACACTTGACGGTTCATCTTGGAACTGAGGCGAAGTTAGCCGGACCGGTACAATATCGTTGGATGTATCCCGTCGAGAGGTACGTGTAATTTTTCGTTTCGCGCAATTTATAAATTTATTTTTGTCCTGTATGCCCGTGTTTATTTATTCAACATATTCTCATTAGGTACCTTTACACTCTTAAGAAGTATATACGCAATAAAAATCGACCAGAGGGTTCTATCATGCAAGGTTATCTTCTTGATGAAGCAACCACATTTTGTTCCCGCTATCTGGACGAGAACATTGAGACAAGGCTTAACCGACCACGAAGAATTCAAGACGGGCCATATGGTAAAGCCGAGTATAAGAGGGTAGACACTATGTTTATTAACAAGATATACCGGTTTATCCTGCTTAATTGCGCATGTCTTGAACAAATTAGAGAGTAAGTTCTTTTGGATTAATTGTTATATCTGTGTTTGTGTGTGTATGAAATGACATAATATTAATGTCACAATTATTTGTCGAAAACAGAACTCATTTTAACGAAGTACGTGAGGGGCATCCTGATTGGAACGAAGAGCGTTTGGAAAAATACCATCAGGATAATTTTTGTGATTGGGTCACAGAGCATGTAAGTTATTCGAATTACATTTTATTGCTATCAGTTTTAATCTAAACTTGTATCGTTATGTATTTATCGTAAAATTTGTTTTGTTAGATCCACGATCCGAACTTGTCTGCATCATTTGAGAGTGATTCAAGATGTTTAGCTCAATTTCCTAGTATGGAGGTTGCATATTACAAAGGATTTGGTGTCCTTGGATACAAATTCGAAGTTAAGGACATAGAAACATCTAGAATCACTCAGAATAGTGGGATTGCGACGGTAGGATCGGACGGTGTGATTTACTATGGGTACTTAAATTGTATACTCGGCATCGACTATCCCGGACGATCAGAACCCTTTTATATATTCCACTGTACTTGGTACGATCCGCGAACCGATACAGACAGGTGGAGAAGCAGTCTTGGGACTTGGAAAGATGAATATGGATTGACCAGTGTGAACACACTTCGATTTTACGGTCAGGACGATCCGTTTATCTTTCCGAACCAAGCGTTCCAAGTATACTACTCACAGTGTTTGAAGCATCCGGGGTGGAGTGTTGTATGCCGATGGAAACCTAGAGATGTCTACGATGTCCCAGAATACGAGGACAGCGATGAGGACGAAGAAAAGAGAAGGCTTAAAGTGCTCCGACCGTCTGTTTCGAAGGACGGGTTGTCTTCAACCGATCATGAAGTTACGTGGGTTAGAAATGACATCGACGATGAAATCCAAGTAGATATGTATGATGCGCCCACGAAACGAAAAAGGTTATCAGTAATGTTATATTATTACTTCACATTTTACGCTCTAGATCATATATAGTCAATACTTTTAATGATTGTCTAATGTGTCCACAAACCGTTTATCTAGATTTGATGACGATGTCGGGAGCAGCGAGGGGCGGCAGGAGCTCCAGCCGCGGCAGAGGCAGAGGCAGAGGCAGGGTTCTGCCGCCCAGAGAGCTCCGTAGGGAGCTTCAGAGGGCCGGTCTTGCACCCAGATCGGAGACCCCTTCAGATGCCTCCTTCCGTGTTGATTTGGCCACACCTCCAGGTATACTGCACGCATATCCATTTTGAATGTAATATTACAGATATTCATGCATGTTTATGTCAAAATTACTTATATTGTCAATGTTTGATTGTCTAGTTGTTGGTGATGCGTCCACATCTGGGACAGAGGCCACCCCCGCTCCTCCAGGTATGTTTATATATCATATAGTGTATGTATATTGATTTAGAATGCTATATCATAAATATACACATTCCTTTTGCTCTTACTTAGCAATTTTTATTATTGTCTAGCTGTAGGTGGTGACACCACCGCACCTGCGGGTATGTTTATATGTCCTATAGTGCATGCATATTGATTCAGAACGTTATATTATTGATCTACACATTCTTTTTGCAATTACTTATAAAATCTATTTTTAATTGTCTAGTTGTTGGTCATGCGTCCACATCTGGGACAGAGGCCACCCCCGCTCCTCCAGGTATGTTTATATATCATATAGTGTATGTATATTAATTTAGAATGCTATATCATAAATATACACATTCCTTTTGCTCTTACTTAGCAATTTTTATTATTGTCTAGCTGTAGGTGGTGACACCAACGCACCTGCGGGTATGTTTATATGTCCTATAGTGCATGCATATTGATTTAGAACGTTACATTATTGATCTACACATTCTTTTTGCAATTACTTATAAAATCTATTTTTAATTGTCTAATTATAGGTGGCGCGTCCACACCTTCCACAGGGGCCACTCCTGCCGCTTCCATACCCTCCGCATCGTCTGCAGGTTAGTATGAATAAATTTAAAATATTTATTTATTTTACATATGCTCTATAGAATAAATATGAACTTCATGGAGATTTAGCGTCGATGTTTATTTTATAGTTGGAGGGGATGCGTCCGGGTCCGGGACCCCGGTTGTTCCTCACCGGAGGAACTATCGTCCCGCTCGTGCTGCTGCTCGGGCCCAGGCTCGTGCGCTATTCACCGGAGGTATATATCACACTTGAATTTTTGTTTAACCTTGATTTCTTAATACAACTTTGTCTTATTATTGATTGTCTTGATATTTCGTGCAGACGCAGGGCCTCTCCATCCCCAGAGGGGGACTCGAGGCCCGAATCAGTCCCATAGGCTGAGGCCTGATAGAGCTAGGGGGGAGGCAGCATTCCCCCTATTTTTTACCCTTGACTATCGCTATACCGGTCCTCATGCCGAGAGGTTCGGCCGGTATTTGGGGGACGAGAGCCGGATCGTGAAGAACTATCCACTTCACGTTGAGTGGGGCGAGCGGCACCAGCGCTCATTCGCCCTCTTCTTTGAACAGGCTCGGGTATGTATTAATATATATTTTCATTTGATCTATCCAATATATTTATTATTAACACTTGCAATCTAATAACAATGTTTTTTTTTGTATTTTCAGTTGGATTACGATTTTCAGCCTGTAGCCGACCCTGATCACCCGGGGAGGGTGCTCGACCTTCATGCTCTGTACAATGGCCTGATGAAGAACATGCAGGCCAAGGTCCGATACAACAGGAATGAGCTGAAGGCCGACTGCTACTCCCTGTGGATAGCGACCCCCGAGGCAGAGAGAGTGGCCCTCCTATCTACTCCGGCGTTTGCGAGAGTCGACGTAGAGACATGGCTTATATTGTGCGCTTATTTCGACTCCGAACGCAAACAAGTATGTATTTTAAATTTAATTCATTATTTATGATATAATTTATTTCTTTGTGTTTCTTAATTAGAAAACTAAATGTTAATGCGTTGTGCAGAAACAGGCCGCTCAGAATACGGAGAACAGGAAGTCGGCGAAGAGGGGTCGCCCCACTTACACAGGTGGCTCGAGGAACATTACTCGAGCCATGAAGTTATCGGTAAATTAAGAGTTATTCTCTAATATTCTGCAATATTAAGAGTTATTCTCTAATATTTCTAATATTAAGAGTTACTTTCTAATATTGCAGACATCTCGGACCGTGGCGTCAGGTGGTACGCCGAGCGTGCTGTCCGCATATCTTGCCGTCCACGGCACCTCGACAGATCCCGCCACGGGCGAGCTTCGATGTCCCGACGTCGCTACCCAGGAGTACTGCGTAAGTGTTAATATTTTTTCTACCCAAATTTGAAATTTTAGTTTTGGAAGGTTCAAGTTTAAATTTTATACTTATACTTTACTGCTTAATGTGGGTGTAGGAGCGGGTGGTTGAGCAGGCCCAGGCCTCGGGGATCGATTTTACCGGACAGAACGATCCGATGCTGCTGACCCCAGTTCTGGACGCCGCACACGGAGGGCACCACGGAGGTTGGGAGAGAGGCCGGGGATTGGGCCCTAGCAGGGCCCATATGAGGTTGGACTCCACCCCGGCGGTTACTTCCTCCGTCTCCAGTGACCGGCATGTCCATCAGGAACTGGATAGTTTGAGGGCCACCGTTCAGGAGTTGAAGGAGATGCTGGTATGTATACTACTTTATAGTAAAATATCATTTCATATTATATACATATCAACATATCCATAATTAGTACGTAGCTTGAGCTTATTTGGTTTTAGACTTAAGTTTGATTAATCATACATACATATGTAATTAAAATAAACAACGCTTTTCCAAACTAGATATCCAAACAGGGTTTCGAAATAACTTAATAATGAAACGAATTCGAATAATACACAGTTCTTACACGCTTCTTACACACGTTATGTCCAGACGCGACAGGGTAGATCGGCCGAGCCTCCACATGCATCTCCTTCGGCTGCGGCTCCGCAAGCTACTACATCGGCTGCAGTTCCGCAGACAGCTCCTGTAGCTCTACCGCCCACTCAGACTCCCGCAGCCGCGGCTCCGCAAGCGACTATCTCGACGGCGGCTGCGCAGACCACATCGCCAGCTCCACATGCCGCTCAGACTCCCTTATATGTAGCATTGCAGAGTGTATTGACCGAGGAGCAGGCGCGCGTTATTCTAACGTTATTCGGAGGTGGAGCTGGACCGAACTAGGGTAGCTTTTTGGTTCTTATTTTTTGAAACATGTATTTATATCACATTGTACTACATTTTGAAACGATATTGATATTGGTTTGTATTTATATCATATTCAGTTTTTGGGTTTCTTTTGTATATTATATATATGCGTGAGATGTGATTATGAATACTGCAATATATGATTTGATTGATGTATATAGTATTGTGCACAGGGCGGGAAAAAATCTAGCAGCCCATTTTTTAAAAAAAAATACAGACAATATGTACCTACGGATTAAGCCGTAGGTACATACGTTGCCCCTACGGCGTTATCCGTAGGGGCAAACTATCAGGAAACCTGATATTTTCCCACCTGATATCAGTGCAGGGTGTTGGGGGTGCCCCTATGGATATGTCCGTTGGGGCCACTGTTTATCCCCTACGGATAAATTCGTAGGGGCAAAATATCATGTTTCCTGATATTTTTCCTCCCGATCTCAGTGCAGGGTGTTGGGAGTGGCCCCTACGGACTTATCCGTAGGGGCTAATTTATATCCCCTACGGAGGTATCCGTAGGGATAGAAAAAGGACCTACGGATATATCCGTAAGTATATACAATATATTCAAAAAAAAAATTACATATATTATTTTATTACCCCTACGGGGTACTCCGTAGGGGCTATAACACCTACCGATATACCCGTAGGGGCTTGAATTTGTCCGTAGGGGCAAGTTCAGGGCCTCAACTTGCACCTGCGGCCTTTGCACCTACGGGGTGTTTTTTCGCCCCTACGTACATATCCGTAGGGGCAGTGCGTTGCCCCTACCGATAAATCCGTAGGGGCAACCCTTATTTGTAGTAGTGAAGCTTACTTTATCCAATATATGATGGATAAATTGGAAATTTTTTTCTACATACATAATAATACTCTCTATCTTACAAAACCGTCAAAGGACGTGTCAAATAATGATAATGATTTTATTAATATCATAATACTCTATTTATAGAACTACATGAAATAGGAAATAAATTAATATATCAAATATGCCCAACAAAATAAGGTAAAAGATCTCTAAATGAAGCATATAATTAGCCGTAATAAGGAAATAGAATCAGCCCTGTGATCTTTACATCTTTAACACCCTCCCACAAACTCATGGTTATCCAATACCGAGAGTTTGAAAAGAAATGATGAAGAGCTTATTGCTGATAGTTGAATAGCTTATTACTGGAGATACGTCAGATACTTGTTAGTGAAGAGAGACATTGGATTGTCGTTGGAGAGAGACATCATGAACATGTCTCTGAGGAGTTTACGTCGTCGGAGCCGTCGTTGGAGCCGGACATCGAAGCCTGTTGTCAGAGAAAGATATCTAATGGAGGGGAAGACAACCGGAGAACCAGACATAGGAGATGTTGGAAAACTCGTCGTAGGAGACGACTAAAGATCCAAGGTAGGAGACAAACAAATAAAGAGGTCTAGCTTATTATGATATAGATTGAAGGCGTTTTACATTTTCCCCTTTTTTTTGTGTGATCAGGATCATAGCTCTGATACCATCTATGTTACTATAGAATGCAAATGATATTGGTTAGATTCCATCTTCTACATTTTTGAAAAAGAAAGAAAAAAAGAAAAAAAGTTTCTCAAATCTTAGAGCCTCCATACCATCAAAGAAAAAGACAAAAATAATTAAACTTTCCCATTTTTTGAAAAACAAAGGAAAAAGGAACTTTCTAGAATTTGAGACAAAAAAGAACTTTCTAGAAATTAGTTTGAATTACAAATTTAATCTACATTATACTTAAATTTAAGATAAAAAAGAACTTTCCAGAAGTTATTTTAATTTTATCATTTTTCAAATTCTACTTTCGTTTACTTATAACTATTTTCTTTTACTTAAATATGGTAAATAACATATTATAACATCTTCTAGAATATTCTTGATTTAAGTTACTAAAATGACTATTTTATTCACTTGTTAACATTCAAAATAATTTTAAACCAAAATCCTCCCATTTTATATTTATCCACGGGCTTAAGAAGTTTTTTGGACTCTAAATAGGATAAAGCCACAAACGTGCATCGTACGTGCAAAATGCTAGCATCAAATAATGATAACCTGATGATTTTATTAATATCATAATGCTCTATTGATAGAGCTACATGAAATATAAAACATACTATTCTAGAACAAGAAATAAACTATATCAAATATGCCCAACAAAATAAGATAAAAGGCCTCTAAAATCACATATTTTTTTCTCTTTCGAGGACAAATGCGTTGCACACTGCGTAATCTCGCCTTCACATGTAAGAAGCGGACGAGAATTTCCCACAAAATTATTTCTCATGCACGTGTACCGCAGGCACCTAAAACAGTTGACTATCCCAATGTAAAAGCTAGCTCTCTCATCTCATGGGAACCTTTTATGATAAAAAGCCTTGACCAAAAACTATTTGATACTCCATATGATTTATAAACAAATTAATGATTGGTGACCCCTTTTCACTTCCAAATCCTCTCTTTTTACATATGTTCCGTACATTAATCAAATGATTGTAGGGAAGTAGAGATATGAGAGAGAGAGGGAGAGAGAGAGAGAGAGACGATTCATTCCTATAAAATCCCCCCACCCCCGCCCTAGATGCTCTCCAATACATTGCCATCATCAACATCTCTTTCCCTCTCTCTCTTTCTCTCTCTCTCTTTCTACATTCATATCCATAAATCCCAACCTCACACTCTCCTACATTGTCAATTCCATCAACCACCACCACCACCACCACCATCACCTCTCTCTCTCTCTCTCTCACTCTCTCTCTCTACATTGCGCTGCAACAAATCATCTAATCACAATACAAGTACTACACCATCCCCCTTTAAATTTGCTTCCTTTTAAAGCATATCAAAAGAAGAAAATAGCTAGTTACATATTATTTTTTTAAAATGCGACACTCACAGAAATCGAACCGGCTGTAAACTGCCACGGCGTCATACACGACCCGAAAAATCGGTGCCCCGATGGCAATAAGGATATCCATCAACAACACTAAACCCTCAACCTCTCCTCTCCCCTCATCATCAAACTCCTTTTCGACGGGCGCCGTCAAGCTCGGCCGCCGCTGGCCAGTCTACCAGGGCTTGAACAACTGGTCCGGCCTTCTGGACCCTCTAGACCCCACCCTCCGGTCCGAGATCCTCCGCTACGGCCGCTTCGTCCAGTCCGCCTACGCCTCCTTCGACTCCGACCCAGCCTCCCCGACCTACGCGACGTGCCACCGCCCTCCGTCGACCTCCAATATTAAGTACAACATAACCCGCCACCTCACGGCGAGCTCCGGGGCCCAGCTTCCTCATTGGGCTCACAATGTGGGGCCGGAATGGGTATCGAAGCGGTCGAGCTGGATCGGGTACGTGGCGGTTTGCGAGGACGAGGAGGAGATGGAGAGGCTTGGGAGGAGAGACGTGGTGGTGGCTTATAGAGGGACCGTGACTTGCATGGAATGGCTTGAGAACTTGAGGGCTACGTTGACTCATTTGCCTTGTAGTGGCACCAAAGAGCCAATGGTTGAGAGAGGCTTTTGGAGCTTGTTTACTTCTTCTGGGTTGAATTATAAGAGCCTCCGCGATCAGGTACATTTTCTTTTTCTTTTTCTTTTTTATCGAGCCATACGATCGAGTTCTAACTTTGTCCCTGCCAACAGTTCTATGAGAATCATAATATGAGGCTTTCTGATTGACTGACTGACTGACAGACATGGCCGTTCATCCCATCAATCAAATTAAGATAGGGACCTCCACATAAACCCAAGGCCCCAACTCCTATGTTTTCTTCCCTTGGAACCTCACGATAAGTTTGCGCTAGAGCGCTGCCTCATACGAAATATGGTCAATTTGATAATATTTTACGACAGGTCAATATGGTTCATAATTTTGAGATAAAAAATTACATGTAAACAAGTAATGAAACTGATTTGCATCCTTCTCTGATGCGTCACTTTCAATAAAAAAAAGTTGTATTAAACAAACGGTTGTACCTTTAATTAGTACTGTAGTTTTTATTTGATCAACTGGAGATAAAGGGGGACGTGGTAGTTTGTTGAACCTTAAATTTAATATCAATTTTTTTTTTCTTTCAGATTTTGAAAATAGACCTATTTATCTGATTGGCATCTATTTAATTGATGGGTCCATACCCATATTTTTTGCCATTTTAACACGTCTTCTTTACTTTTTATTATAGAATTCTCACACTAAGACCACACTACATTTGCCCCTCTGCAGATAAGAGAGGAAGTTAGAAGAGTAATCGACATCTATGGCGGTCCAAATAACAGGCCGATAAGCCTAACGATAACAGGCCACAGTCTCGGCGCGGCTCTAGCCGTGCTCACTGCTTACGACATAACCGCCACTATCAAAGACTCGCCGATGGTCACCGTCGTATCCTTCGGGGGGCCACGTGTCGGCAACAGTAGCTTCCGGTGTCGGCTAGAAGCACAAGGCAGCAAAGTTCTTAGAATAGTCAACACTCAGGACATCATAACAAAAGTTCCGGGATTCGTCGTGGATCGAGAGACCGAGCTGGAAGAGAAAGAAGCGAGTTTACCGGGCTGGCTACTTTCAAAGACCGGCTGGGTCTATGCAGACATCGGCCAGGAGCTTAGAGTGAGCAGCGAGAGAACGGCCAATGTCGCCATGTGCCACGATCTAGATGTTTATTTAAATCTAGTGAATACACCTAGCCCCAAATGTCCGTTACGGGCAAACGTTAAGGAAAGCTTCCCGTGGCCATTCGCCAAGCGATTAACGGCCGCCATGGATAAAGTGTTGCCTTGCGATGAGGTAGGAAAAGATTTGTTCTCAAATGTACGCGAAGCTGTTTTGAACCGAATCGGGGAATTTTTATTTTCGATCTAGATCGGTGGCCTGTAAAAGAGACCAGGATAAGAGGTGTTGGATCTCGTCTAACCCGACCTCGCTCTGTTCCAACCAGAATGCTCATGCCAGCTCTCTGCTTCAACGAAAAAACAAAAAAATAAGTTTGAAAGAAAAAGAACGGTTTGAAAATTAGACACAATCACATTCTGACTGGGGCCATCAAGCTTTGCTATAACTTATGAGTCACTCTAACTCAAACTTTGACCAATTTGTCATGTAAATATTAAAATAGTTTTAGGTATAACTTGTAAGCTTCCAGTATTTCATAAGCTTCCAATATTTCATTGAAAATACACTTCCAATTGAACTTTATGACTCTTTCTTTTTTCGTTTTGGGCGTTGGCATGGTGGGTGTACATAGAAAAAGCATTAAGTGATTCTGAAAAGTTCAAAGAGAATGTAAAAAGGCATTGCTTGTTTTTGTTTTTTATGGAGGGTACATGTTGTTGCTTTAACAATATTTGTATACTATTGTTTGTTAGATTTATTAAGTTATTGTCTCCTCCCTGCGACCATTTATCTTTTAGTTATGATATTGTAATTACCCTAAATTTCGTATACCATCGCTTCATTTTTTATAAGATGTCGTTTTCTGTTCTTGTATTGAGTTATAAGTAATTCTCGATAAATAATATTTAAGAAATAACTTGTAGCCAATTGGTTAAGTATTTACACTGCTGTTCTATAGTCTGTGTTTGAATCATTACAGCACAATTAATTTGTTTTAATTTTTTTTGACTTTTTCGAATTCTGAATGTTTTACGAGCAATACACGGAGTTCTGAGACTTTATAAATGAAATGATATGTGTTTTTGGACTGTAAATATCGGCCCGAGCCAGGACTGCGAGACTCGACCCAAACGCTCACGATGGAGCCGACCTAGGCGGCCTAAGTATGGGTTTGGACGGCCAGACCATGGCCATACGTGCCCCGTCCGTGTTCACGCGACCCTTGCGTTCTAGGCTCTTCATTTTTGTATCCCAAACTACACAATTTAAACAGAGAACTCCCATCTCTTCATTCTCCCCATTAAAATGTAGGGCTACGTCAGCGCCCCGGCCATCAATCCGTGGCCAAATACGGAACAAAAACTTTAAAAACCTGGCGCTAACGGAATCCTAATCGACGGATCGTACCATTAACCCTATACTAGTTCTATATAAAGGAGTTTAAGAGATTATACCGATCGATCCGTATCCTTCGGTCTTCAATCTCTGTCCTTAGCTCATCGCGGCTGCCTCGATGAAGTTCGATCTCCGGTCTCCCTCGTCGAAGACGATCCACGTCGAGAATTAGTAATACGGGCTCCCGCTTCAAAACCGAAGCAACTCGGGTATCCAGTTTGCTAGCCTAGATACCCAAGGTGAAGTAGAGATAGTGTGTGATCATTTTATCTCAAAATATCCATGGATTCTCAACTCATGAGAGGGTATGGATGGAGGTGAAGAAGAAGCCATAGGTGAGGAAATGAGTGAGCTCAAGTTTTGGCAAAAGAAAAAGAGATCAAGAAAATGTTCTCTGTTCTTTTCTTGTTTTGTGTTTTGTGTGTGTGTGTGTGTGTTATATTGTGATTAGCAACTCAAGAATTTCTACAGCACAAAATATCTGCCACCATCACAAGAACCATCAATGCACACAAAACCCAACACCATGAGTCACCAAGTGAGCACATGCCACCATGAATGCCCAAGGTCAAGACTTGAATTCACACTTTCAATCACAACAAATATTAAACATTTAAACTAAAATGTTTAATCCAATAAAAGAAATGACAACTTTAAAGTAAACTTATAACGAATTACAAGAATACCCCTCATCTGTATATACATACCTGCATCCGTATTCCGATTGAATACGAATACAACGAGACTAAATAATCCAACAATATAATACCATGATCCGGCTTAAACCAGAGCCCACTAGTATTATCCGTCCGATCATGATCCATGCACAAGTGCACGAATATGATCGAACCCTGGTATAAAACCATACGACCTCTACAACGTTTCGCCCGAACCAAGGAAACCCTCTGTGTAGGACTCTAAAGACTCGTCAATACGCTGGCAGTGGGTTTAACCCTAAACATGTCAGTGGCACTAGCTGTACGTAACGGCTATCTAGGTATTGAGCGAAAGGGAGGCCGACGAGCAAACTCATCCTGAAACCCTACTGAGCCTGACAGTGACAATATCCATACAGTCCGGTCCGTTCGTCTATGAGTATCGCATATCGAGTTTAGGGGGGTGGATAAAGTCAGACCCCTAATAACGCGACATTCAGTGTCGGTATGAAGCCGATCACCAACTGAGAAACTACTGATCCGAATCAGTAATTGTCGTCTACCCCGTCCGAGAATTTCTGGTGATGGCCACCCGTGCACACCGCGACATCAACCCCCAATACTGGGAGAGACGAATCCCGTGACGATCCGCTCACTGCCTCCATGTGGCTCGGGACTGTACCCAACTAAAACCTGTTTGCACGACTCCTTTGAGCCGTGGTAGGGCAGTAATCAAAGCACAGTGGGAACTCACACGAGACAAATGACGATCTCAGGTCGATAGACTAACCTGTACACATGTCACCAGGGAACTGCTATCTGACAATATGTATAATACCAACTAGCATGTTCCCGGTGAGTCCATCCGGTGTACTCATAACCCAATGAGCACCTGTATATATCTTAGGTGAACCAACTAACACCAATGACTTGTGAGACCGGCCACCTCCCCTCATCGGGGTCTCGATCCGTATACACTAGTCTACTATTGGAGTATCGATGCCCAGTCTCGAAACTCCAACGACTAGGGACACTTTAAGGATGTACTTATAGACCACCCAACTCTCACGTATATGATCGCCATGTTAGTTATATGTATAACCTAGAGGCAATTACTATACATAGGATGTATATTGTAGTGGATGCTTGGACATATATAGGGAGGATTTTCTTGCTCGATATGATAGTATGCTATCTGGTTACTCTTTACCTTAATATGTACACTGATTGTCTCTCTGATACATGTTGGTAAAGCCCTTATAATGTGTACTTGACTACCAGGATTATGATGCAGATCGTACTAGTGGGACCATGGTAGTCCATAAGTACATTCTTTAAGGTCCCTAGTCGTGGGTGTATCGAGACGGGGCATCGATATACCAGAGTAGACTAGCGTATAGCTTCTCGACCCATATAGATGGGTGATGGATGATCCCATATCCATTGGTGTTTGACATCAGAGATAATATACGGGTGCTCAGTGGAGACTGGGTACACTGGACGGACTCGCCGAGAACTCCCAGATGGTATTATACCTCACGTCAGATGGCAGTTCTCTGGTGACACTGGTACAGGTTAGTCTGTAGACCCCAGATCGCCATAGAGACTTGTGTGATTCCCACTGTGCTTTGATTTCCACCTTACCACGTCCAAGAGGGCGTGCAAAACGGTGGTTTTTGGGTATAATCCCGAGTCACATGGAGGCAATGAGCGATAGGAGGGGTTTCGTCTCTCCCGGTATTGGGGGTTGATGTTGTGCTGTGCTCGATTGGCCATAACAGGGAAGTCCCTGGCCAGGGCTGGTTTAGAGATTTATAAGTGTTACCCGTAGTTTCTCGACCCGTTATGCGCCTCATATCGGCACGACTTATCGGTTATTGGGGTCTGATGTTTACCACCCCTAGACTTGATATGCGACATATCAGACGAGGAGACAAGACTGTACGGTAGTGTCACTGTCAGGATTTTGCAGGAGTTAGAGCGGGCTTGCTTGCTGATCTTCTGATCGTTCAATACCCGAGTAGCCGTTACATCCAGTTAGTACCGCTGACGGCTTGTGGGTGCTTGATGTGATCATCACCTACTGCCGGCGTATTGACGAGTCTTTAGAGTCCTACATAGAGGTTTTACTGGCTCAGGCAAAACGAAATAGGAGCACATATGTGATATGTGCGGGACCGAGAATAATGCGAGTATGTGATACCGTATTCTATTCTCGCGACTTTTGTATCGGTCGGTTATATGTGATATAGCCGGGTTATCGAATCAAGTGTTGATTCGATAAGTTGGTACATTATGTGTTAGTCGGTTATATGAGATATAACCGGATTATTAAGTCAAGTGTTGATTTAATAATTTAGTGTATAATTGTATATGAGATATACTAATTTACATTAACTAACATTGGTTCACTTAAGCATTTGTTTTTCTCACTTGTGCACAACTTAATATATATGTGATATATATTTATTTGTGTTCATCTTGTATCATGGTTGTTGATACACTATGCATGGGTGTATGAGACATACACCATTATAATTATATTGGTATGGTTTTAATATTCAAAATGTTGGTGAGTGCTGCATGCTCCCACAACTCTTGTGGCGCGGCGGAAGCGGTGAACGAAAATTTTCTTTGCATACAACACGCACTTAACCGAAGATCTTGTCTAAACCACAACTAGTAAATCCTAACTAGAGATCTTATCTACTATGTTAGGGATTATACCTTGATGATACGGTCCTTCGGGTCTTCTCTTGGATGCAATTCCTTTGCTCCTTTCTCTTCTTTTGGTGAACTTCTTGGCTCGTTAAGATGTTGCCGACGTTTTCGATCTCCGGCCACCGAAGACCTAGATGATCCACCCGAGAGTTTTCGTGCAAGCTAGAAACTCTTCTCAAGAGTTTAACCGAGAGACCAAATTTGCTAGAAGAGCTCACTAGGATGATGTAGCGATAAGTGTATTGGATTAACTTGAAATCCTAAGCTTTGGATTCACATCTCATGTGAGGGTTTAAGCTTGGAAGAAGAATGATAATCTTCATATTTTCTTCTTATCATTCATATCATGATACACTTCATGATATACTTAGAATGATTCACAACTTAGCATTCACATCTCATGTGAAACTATTTATAAGAAGAATGAGGAGGAGAGTAAGTGTTTATCATAATGAAAGTGTTCAAGCATGATGAATAATGATATAGCACTAAGAGAAATAATTTGAAGCATGCATTTTATAAATAAGTATCATACTTCAATAGTAACTCCATAACAACAACCTCATCATGCTTGTACCTTTTAATTTCCACCTCATTTTATTTTCATAAAATGATGTCATAATTATGTCATTATGAGGTGGCACCTTCTAGAAGGTATTTTTTTAACAATTACAAAAAACCCCTCCTTCGTATACCGTATACCGTATACTGTATACACGCATCCGAATTCCGAAAAATACGAATACAATTAATCCAATAATATATTACCGGTATCCGGCCAGTATTATTCTTCCGATTATTATTCCTGTAACAATTACACGAACATAATCGAAAACCTGCCGCAACACCTTACGGCTGCCGTAACAACTTACGGTCTCTACATCTTTTGCCTGAACGAGGGAACCCTCTGTGTGGGACTCTAAAGACTCGTCAGTACGCTGGCAATGGGTTTAACCACAAGCACGTCAGCGGCACTAGCTGTGCGTAACGGCTACCCAGGTACATGACGAAAAGGTGGCCGACGAGCGAACTCATCACAACCCTTACGAGCCTGTAAGCAACACTTACTGTACAGTCCGGTCTCTTCGTCTAATACGTCGCATATGAAGTCTAGAGGTGGTAAATGTCAGACCCCAGTAACTTTATAAGTCATGTTGATTTACGGCTCATAACAGGTCGAGGAACTACTGATAACACTTATCAGTAAACCTCGAGAACCCTGGCCAGGGATTTAGGTGTTATAGCCGATCAAACATAGCGCGACATCAACTCCCTATACCGGGAGAGACGAAACCCCTCCTATCGCTCACTGTCTCCATATGATTCGGGACTGTACCCAAAATCCACCTGTTTGCATGACTCAATAGAGCCGTGGTAGGGAGGAAATCAAAGTACAGTGGGAATCACACAAGACTTTATGACGATCTCGGGTCTACAGACTAACCTGTACAAGTGTCGCCGGAGAACTGCTATCTGACAATAGGTATATATACCATCTAGGAGTTCTCGGCGAGTCCTGTTCGGTGTATCCATTCTCCAATGAGCATCTGTGTACAATCTTCGATGTCAAACATCAATGGTTGTGGAATCAACCATCGCCCCCTGGGTCAAGAAACGTACACACTAGTCTAATCTGGTAATACCGATGCCCTGTCTCGATATACCCACGACTAGGAACTATTAAAGGATATGCTTGTAGACTGTCCAGGTCCCACTACTATGATCTCATCATAATCCCGGTAGTCAAGCATAGTCCTAAGGGCTTCATCAATACATCACATGTTAAGATGAAGATAAACCAGATAGCATACTATCATTTCGAGCAAAGATCGTTTTATTACTTTTATATATATATATATATATATATATATATATATATATATATATATATATATATATATATATATATATATATGCCTAGCATCCTATACAGTACAGGCCTCTAGGGCATACATATCTAACACAAAGTAAATACAAAATTAGTGGATATTTGTTAAGTGCATGAAGCTTGTAGAAGCTTGTGAGTACTTTGACAAATTCAACCCTTTTTGTTTTACTTTGGATATTTATTAACCTAACCAATATATTTAGCCATGGTTATGTCTCTACATGAGTTAATATATGATATAAACTCATCCATGGTTCACTCTCTCTAGATTAGTTTTTCATTATCATTTTTGAGCTCATCTTCTTCCTCCTTCAAATGCTTGCTAGGGTTTGATAAAGAGAGAGAAATATTGTGAGAAAAGAAATTCTAAAGAGGACCCACTTCCTATTTCTCCATCCTCTACTAGACTAGCACTTTAGTTTAGGGTGTTTGCTTCACTAATTCTCTAGATTAGTGAAGTAGTAGCTTGAGTTGGTATTCCCTCGACGTAGATCATCTTCGGCCTCAAAGACTTCAAGCAAAACCGTTGCCCTCTTCTCATGGAGCCGTCCGAGAGTCAGGGAGTTCGATGATCGCAGCGAAGGGACTACTACAAGGAGCTTATGAAGTGAAGGACCGGTCTACAAAGGTTGTATTTCGTATTCACTTAGTCGTAAATGTTATTTACTTGCATGTGAAACCCTAATAATCTAGCAAAGATCTTGTTTAGGGTTGTTCGGCACGGCTAAAATTTTAACCGGGCATGGTTGATGCCTTATAGAACATTGTTAGAGTGCCTAGCAACCCTACACGCCATCATAATGCTGGTAGTCAAGCATGAATCCTATGGGCTCTATCAATATGTAATAGTGATCTGTAATGTCACATGAAGTATGTACATGATGATAAAGACAAACCAGATAGCATACTTTCATCTTGAGTAAGACTGTTCTACCGATATAGGTCCTTTCTCAATCATTGCAATTACGTGGCTGTGATCCAATAATTGACTTGAGGGCATTATAGCCAACAATCTCCCACTTGCACTTAAGGCTAATTATTGCGGTGTCGCATACTCACAGCCTGTGTGATACCGAACACCCAACTTCCCTACTAATCAATTTCACAAATCTCGTTTGTAAAACTATTGTGTTCGAGAAATAGCCTCAGTGAGTGGATCCGCTCCAATATTTCTTTCTATGTCTCTCTTTATCTCAAGTTCGCGGAGAAAGCCATCTTCTGAAATGAGCAATACCTGTCTTAGAATATGTCTGGATATCTGATGGGACCCAGTTCACAAATAAACTCCAAATCCAGTAAACTTCTTAGACTGTAACGTCAACTGAATTTAATTAGTATCCTGCGCCATGCCTCCCTCAGTATCCGCTTGGACCACCTGTCCAAACTACTGCCCCTCAAAAGAGGGAAAACTATAACTCTGACAGTCACTCTGTCATCCAGGTCACCTTGGAAGCCTAGAATGATAACCGTCTCCCGAAGGAGGCTGTCGTTATCAAATCCCTAGAACATCCAATTATGTTCATAAACTGCTTATAAACGTTTCTCTAGAATTGGATTAATATATCAACTTATTGCATCTAGTGCAAAAACAACATGGTACTTGACATCTCATGATTGACTCAATTGCCTAAGCAAGTGATATGTCTATCATGCACATCCCTCTCCTCTTTAGTCTGTAAGACACCTTTAGAGAGGGTGACTCCATCACCTGCAGGTTTACCACCATGTCAGGAGTCGTCCATTCTAAAACACCTTTAGAATACTGTCTAAGTACCCAGATTGGGAAATTATCCAAATCTAGATCTAAAACCATAGATCTAGTAACCAAAATGCCAGATATAATATCCAAATCCTTTATGAAGAAACCACCGTGTGACAACCACAGTATAACCGATTGTAGTATAGGAATTTCACTTCCTACAAAGTGTATGTCATCCAAATACCAGGACATACTGCCCTACTACCATCTTAACAGATCCATCTCCTATTCTGATGAAGTCAAAATCTATGACTGTCATATCAAAAATAGATGATCTATCTCCGCTATATCTGCTTTAGTCTATAAATAGATACAAGCTACTTGTCCACTATGCTTCCGCTGCTCCCACTGACCACAACAACCCTCTGGCAGAGTCATATATACGTGCACTTCTAAAGCTGGTTTAGAACAACGCTATACTCATCCTCCTGCCGGGTATCATAGTCTAGAACAGCAGTAATGACAAGTCTGGGTAAACAAGAACCTCCCTGTCACCGTCTTTGAGGATACCGAAGTACCTCTCGGGTGGCTGAGGTTACCCACCATATCTGCGGAGTGGCTAATAGATTGTCAAACCTGATTGAATTTTTAGGTTCTATTAAATTTTCAGTCATCGTTTGTGGTTCTGGAATCACTTTCAGTTCTACCATACTCTCACTTCTGTTTTATGAAAAAGTCCATATTACTAAAACCGTGGCAAGTCAAGAATAATATCACTATTGATCTTCCATATAGTAGAAAGTTAACCCTTGTCATAGCCCGGGATAACCCACAAACTGCCATTACAGAAACTTGCCTTGAGTTATCCAGAGTCTGGTTTTAAGCATAAGCCGGACAACTCCATATACCTTAACATCGTTAAGATATGAACCATTCTATATACAATATAGAAACAGAGGCACTAATTTAATTGGAACTAGTTTCAAATCATGCAGCTGTCTACAGTGCATGTCAACTAAATGGAGAGAGTCCGATCAGCATTACTCAACTTAGGAGTGCATCCAGATGCGAGTAACCTAAAAGAGAAGCAAGTTTTCAAAGCTATTACTATCAACTGAATACCAAACACAAGTATCTATATCTTCGATTACCTTGAAGAATCCTGATACTTGCAACACATGGTTCTCTACTTTATTCTTGTACCCATAACTTCTCAAAACTTGGACCTTGTATTTCTACGAAATACTTGTCTAAAACTGGAGAAGTCACAAGTAAATAGAATATAGTATGAGGACCAGCCTCTTTGTCTTAATGGACACTGGACAACATACAATACTTTGTATAAGTCCCCTGAGTTGAATAACTCATACCCTGTGCGTCACAGGTTGAAAACTGTACTATGGTTAAGAAGAATTACACCGCTGTTTAATGCTCCTTACCCAATCATCAACTGATACAGGTAAATTTCATGGACATAATTTCAAAAAGTTATATCTCACTTTATAAAATAAATGTACAGATATATCAGTTTGAAATTGGTGCATAACAATGGATATTTAAAACCAAATATTTGCCGTTAGGCAAAACCCCAGGCGATTTTCTCAAATATCACCAATTACAACGAATTCCGATATAATGAGGATATAATCACCTAATTCCCAATAACTTACTCCCAATTATCATCTGTAAAACCATACAAATGTGAGAATCAAACCTGGTAAATACATACCCTGGAGCAAGGTTCTAATTGGGAAATCAGTTTTCAATTAACAACGCATAGTGAAACTGAAACATGAAAATGTTTTGAAGGGGTAGCCGGGTATTCTTAGTAATGCCTCTTCTACTATCAGGTTCATGACTGTAACCGTATATTTCTTTGTCATCTCTCCAAATCTCTTTATTTGTCTTTACTCATTACCTTCTGTACACCACCCTTAGGCTAAATGGTTTTCTTTCTTCCCTACCGTTCGACACCAGCCTATTGTTTGGAAGAAGACTATCCAATAAGCGTAATAGATGTACTCTCCTAATCCTAGGAGTACTTGAAACTTGAGAGAGGGTAAAGATAAAAGACAACTGAATAAACCTTATTCTATTTCTCCTGAACCAGAATCCATCCTCGAACTGGAACAGGTTCCTTCGAGTATGATGGATTATTCAATAACTATGGATCTTCGTAGTGATACGGGGTGTTCTGGAGAAATGTAAAGGTGAAGTATGAGTGGCGATGAAATACGTGGTTTGGTTGTGAATGATAGCAGTCGCATTTTACTTTGCTCTATTTCTAATCCCTTTATTTGTCTTTACTTATTACCTTCTGTACACCACGCTTAGGCTAATTGGTTTTCTTCCTTCCCCACCTTTCAGCACCTGTCTGTGGTTTGGAAGAAGACTATCCAATAAGCGCAATAGGTGTACCCTCTCCTAATCCTAGGAGCCCTCACAATCTGAGAGAAGGTAAAAGGAAAAGACAACTGAACTGTCCTATTCAATTTCTCCAGAACTGGAAACCATCCTCGAAACTGAAACAAGTTTCTTCGAGTTCGTATGTAATTATATGATGGTCATATCTAATAAATGTGGATCTTCGTAGTGATACGGAATGTTCTGGAGAAAAGTAAAAGGTAAAAGTAGGAGTGGCAATGAAGTATGCAACTCTGACAATCCAAAAGTCAATATGTTTTAAGAAGGTCCGGTTATCTTGGTTACTGAGTTATAGTACAGGGTCGGGCCATGGTCGCTGCCAAAAAGAGAGAGAGAGAGAGAGAAAAGAAACGCTCAGCGTACACTCTAACCTAGATCAAAATGGTCAATCACTTTATCTAATCAGGATGTCTCCCACTGTTTCCTCAAATTCTCCTCCAAACCTGAAAGAAGAATTAGTCGGGATCATCTAAAATTACCCGATGAGTAAACCAACTCATCAGTGGGTATCGAGATCCAACTATCATTGCATGATAACCTGATGGAATCCACTCACATTATCACACTCCAGAAGGTATACGCATGCCTGGCAAGTTTCCTGTATGTTTGAAACTCCCGATGTGATTTCTACCCCATGTTCTTATGACCTTGACGAAGGCTAACATATCATAAGTCACATGTCAAGTTCTACCCGTCACTATCTAGGTTAATTTGAACCCACCCGTACATACCATTGACGAAGGCCAAAATAGTAGTACGACTGTCCTAAATCAACGCATTTATCTATGAAATAGAAAAGTAATAAATAACTACCATACACTATACCTTGACGAAGGCCAACAAATATAGCATGAATACTAAGTGCTACCCGTCTGAAATGACGGAGGGTTACGAATAGTTTATGGCGAAAAACCTTTAACGTAATGAACTTGATATCGTTGAAGGAACCGGATAGCTTTTTATAAATATATAGTGGTGAAAACCTTTGCTAAAGAGGTCAATCCCGGTGAAGGGATCTCGGCTCTTTCCTCGTCGAATGAGGTGCAGGATATTCCAAACTGAATATCACGACGCAAAGCAAAAAGTTATCGACTATAGTGAAGTTTTACCCTGACGTAAACTTCTGCTCAAGCGGTCACTCCCGGTGAGGGGATCTCGGCTCTTGCCTCGTCGAATGAGGTGCTGGATATTCATAACTGAATACCGTTGTGCAAAACAAAAGAAAACATTCTTGTAATAACAGCTTTTTAAAATTGTTTCAACAACATCGAATAAATCTGTTTTCCTTGTATTGATCAGAAACAACCATGCTACCTGTGGCTAGGAAACATCCTTCCACAGTCACATTACGACTGTCTATAAGATATCAAGAACAATAGAAATAAAATAAACTATCTAGTACATGTCCAATTGCCAGAATAAACGAGTCAAGAAATAATATGCGGAAGCAATAAATCCAATAAACAATAACATCTGGAAAGTACGTCCCAAATACGGGCTCACATCAGGAAATGAAAATGCTGAAAGAAAACTAAACTAAACTAAATACCAAATTGCTCCTCACTGTTCAGCCTGTCGACTGAAGTACTCCTGGTCGGCCTGCGAAAGAGATAAAGGATCTGGGCCATGCAAACCCAGACGTCAGTGCGTCATAATATCAAACAATAAAATATAATCAGGAGGTAACAAGATATGCATGCATGCGTATGACAGTAAAAAGGGTATAACAGTAATACGAATATGAAACAGTGGAGTGTATAAGCACATATGACGTGCGGTGAGTAATCTGAACTAAACTATTGGGTTAATTACTCTCAAGTCTTTGAAATCAATTTAATGAATCGTCGATATAACTCAATAGTATCCCGTGCATGCCCGGGACTACGGTCCAGATTCTCGGGCTAAAATCCGAGACATGCCGCTAGGCATTAGACAAGAAACATGTACAGATGAATGATGTCAGTATCATCATCCCGGGGCTGGCCTAGCCCGTAAAACTGATAAGTATAAGTGTCGAACTGTTGAGTTACAAGTCAGATTTCATTATTGATTTCCTCTTACCCCCAAGTTATGTGTTCAAGTCAGGTGTTGATAAATCTGGAACTAATGCCAATACAGGATCAAGCAGGTACATGTTGGTCTAAAATAGACAACATGATATATCCATCAGGACAACATGTCAGGATTGTCGGTATTAGAAACAGGATCAGGTAACAGGTCAAGTAGTAGTGTGTCAGGTCATGACAGTTAGTGCACAAGTATCAAACGGATGCTCAAGTGTTTATCAGGGTTCACATCTACAACTCCATGACCACGTAGGATGCACATTATCAAGCATGGGGTGCTAAGGTAACAGTAATATAAAATAGTATGGCATACAACTAAACATATAATAAATTGTACGGATGCACAATAAAGCACGGATGCACAAATATCTATCAGGGGTTACATCTATAACTCCATGACTACGTAGGATGCACATTATCAAGTATGGGGTGTTAATATAACAGTAACATGAAATGATATGACATGTCATGCAGCTAGATATATAATTAATGATATGGATGCGTACAGGTATCGAAAAACTGTAAAACAGTAACATGGATGTACAATGCAGTGAACATATGATATTTTTATTCATATGGATGCAAAATATATATTATAGCATGTAGCAAGATAAACTTGCATGCGACTAGATATGTAATAAATGATACGGATGCGAACTGGTATCGTAAAACAGTAAAACGGTAACAGGGATGCACAATACAATGAACATGTAATATTATTATTAATATGGATGCAAATATAATAACATAGCATGTATCAAGATAAACTTGCCTGAACGGATCTCCAGACGGGGTGCGAACGCCGCGTACGATGTCGGTAAATGTCGCGATGCACACGCGGGCATACAGAACTGAACCAAGCAAAGAAAGAATATGACCACGCTGGCTGGGGATGTCCACTGGGTCTTCCGGATCGGCGGTGGCAACAAGGATCCGGCGATGACCGGAAAACAGAACCAAGAAAGAAGAAGAAGAGAAGAAGAAGAAGAAGAAGAAAGAAAGGGAACTGGGTTCAATGTGCTCTAGGTTGGTGTTTGGGGACAGAGGCGAGGTGAGGGGGACATTGACGACGAGTCGTGGGTTTTTCCGGCGAGGGTTCACGGCAAGTGCAGTGGGTGTTAGGGTTCTCGGGTTCGTGGTGTCGGGAGGTGAGGGTGGTGTCGGAGAGGGAGACGAGGGTGACGGGCGAGGGTGGAGGCAGCGACGGCGAGTGCGGAGCAGGGCTCGGGCGTGGGTTTGAGCACGGGAACGAAAGAAGAAAATGAGAAGAAAGAGAGAGAGACGTGGGAATTATTAAATAGGTTTGGGTTAGGAAAATATAGGTTAAATAAAATAAAAGAATTATATATAGATATAGTGTGAGGCTGAGATCCGGGAGTTAGATTGGTTAGGAAAAATCTTTTAAGAATATTTAAAATAGAATAAGAAATATATTTTGTTTTAAAATGGTATATAAATGGTTTTAATATAAAAGAATATAATATTGAATATATTTGAGTTTTCTGGTTAATACAAAAATACTCCAAAATACGTCCGGGTCGGATCTAAAATTATGGTTTAAAAATACGGATAATATACATATAAACCAAAACCAAAATAGGATATCCGGGTAACGAAAAAATGCATACCCAAAAAAAACGGATACACGTAGCGTGCACGTAGCTATCCAACCGAGTCCGTTTCACTGAACGGGACGAGAACACGATGTACGGCTGCTACCACAGGGTCAGGGTATGATACATGCCATGCTATATATTTTTAAAATATTTTATTTGACTTTATATGTTATATTAAAAAAATACAGATTCCAGATATAATACAGATATACAGGATATACAACATGAAAGTGCACGGATTTTCATAACTAACCAGGATAAATCATAAACAGTAATCAAGACGGGTTTCCAGCAAGCGGGTCGGGTCGGATGCAAATACAGACACCAATTACACTATTCACACCCAAACAGCAATAAATCAAGAAATAGCCATAAATAAAGAAATACCCAAAAGAACTGGTATAAATGAATTATGGTGTTACATTATACCCAACTACAAAAAGAATTTCGTCCTCGAAATTCCCGGAACAAGAAAAGAAAAACAAGCATGAATCTACGAGAAGAGGTGTGGAAACTTCTGTCGAATCTCGTCTTCTCGTTTCCAAGTCGATTCTCCGTGCGAGCGATTCCCCCATGAAACAAGTACAAGAGGGATAACCTTATTCTTGAGGACATTTTCTCTTCGATCAACAATCGACATCAGTCGTTCTTCAAAGGTCAAATCTTCCCTTACAGTCAGCTCCGAATGATCCAGCACGTGCGTTTCATCTCGAACATACTTACGGAGTTGAGATACATGAAACACGTCATGAACACTCGCCAAAGATGGTGGTAAAACCAATCGATAAGCCACTTCTCCAACACGCTCAATAATCTCGAAAGGCCCCATGAATCGAGGACTAAGCTTGCCTCGACTCCCAAAACGAATCACTTCTCTAGTCGGTGATATCTTCAAGAATACAAGATCACCAACATCAAACTTTAGAGGTCTTCTCGTTGTATTTGCCCAACTCTTCTGCCGATCTTATGCCGCTTTCATGTGATTCCGGATAGTATTAACCTTCTCTACTGTTTGCACGATCAAATCTGGTCCCAACAATCTTCGTTCTCCAATATCGTCCCAACAAACGGGTGAGCGACACTTGCGACCATACAATGCTTCGAATGGAGCCATCTGATTAGTCGCCTGAAAGCTGTTATTGTAAGAAAACTCCACCAGGTGTAGATGATCCTCCTACGAGTCCTTGAAGTCTAACATGCAAGCTCTCAACATATCTTCAAGAGTTTGGATCGTTCTTTCTGACTGGCCATCTGTCTGAGGATGATAAGTGGTGCTAAACTTCAATTGCGTCCCCAAACTTTCCTGTAAGCTCCTCCAGAAGTGTGATAAGAATCGGGTATCATGATCATAAATGATCCTTACAGGTACTCCATGCAATCTCACAATCTCCTGCATGTACTGTTTTTCTAACGCTTCCATCGACTGACCCGCTCGAAACGGAATGAAATGAGCTGTCTTGGTCAATCGATCAACAATCACCCAAATTGCATTGTTGCCCTTTGGACTCCGCGGTAAAGCTGTCATGAAATCCATGGTTATATGTTCCTACTTCCACTGAGGAATTGGAAGTTGTTGCAAAAAACCAGCTACCCTTTGATGTTCAGCCTTAACTTGCTGATATACCAAGCACTTCGCTACAAAGCGGGCAATCTCCTTTTTCATGCCTTTCCACCAGAAATGCCGTCGTAGATCACGGTACATCTTCGCGCCTCCTGTATGTATGGAATATGTGGAACTGTGCGCCTCCTTCATAACTTCTTCGTGAATATCTCCTTTCAGCACACACAAACGGCTACCATATCGCAACGAACCATCTTCATGAATCAATAAGTCCGTTCGAAGTCCCGCTTTAACCTGTTCTCGAAACTTCTGCAATCTTGGATCGTGCGACTGCGCTGCTTTAATATTATCGATCAATGACGACTGTACTTGCAGCTGCATCAACTGTCCCGAAGAATGCGGTAGCACGATCTCCAACTCGAATCTCCGAAAATTTTCTATAAGCTCCTTCTGTGCAGTCAACATGTAAATTGCTGGCAACCGACTAAGCGTATCCGGTACTACATTAACTTTCCCGGGATGGTACTTGAGATCAAGGTCATAGTCAGCCATCAGCTCTAACCATCTACGCTGTCTCATGCTAAGCTCTTTCTGCGTGAACACATACTTTAGGCTTTTGTGATCGGTGAATACTTTGACCCTTTCGTCCAGTTAGTAGTTTCTCCAAATCTTTAAAGCGAAAATCACTGCTGCAAGCTCCAAATCATGAGCTGGGTAATTCTTCTCATGGGTTTTCAACTGTCTCGATGCGTAGGATATAACCTTCCCATGCTGCATCAAGACACATCCTAAACCTTTCCCAGATGCGTCGCTGTGAATCACCAATCCTCCGAAACCGTTTGGTACGGTCAAAATAGGAGCGGTTATCAACCTTTGCTTCAACGCCTCAAAAGCTGATGCACAACTATCCGTCCACACGAACGGTACCTCCTTCCGTGTAAGCTTGGTCAAAGGCTCAGCTAAACGAGCAAAATTCTCCACGAACCGTCTGTAATATCCGGCAAGTCCAAGAAAACTTCTGATCTCTGCTACGTTCTTCGGAATAAGCCAATCTTGAACTGCTGCAATCTTCTCAGGGTCAATGGCGATTCCATCTCCGGATACAACATGCCCCAAAAAATTCACTTCTTCAAGCCAAAACTCGCACTTGCTCATCTTTGCATATAATCTTTCTTGCCTCAACGTCTGCAGTGCGATCTTCAAGTGTTTTGCATGCTCTTCTAGGCTTCTCGAGTAGACCAGAATATCATCGATAAACACCACTATAAACTGGTCCAAGAACGGTGAAAAGATTTGGTTCATCAAGTTCATAAATATCGCCGGTGCATTCGTGACTCCGAATGGCATCACTAAATACTCGTAATGTCCATATCGAGTTCGGAACGCAGTCTTGCAGACATCCTCTGATTTAACTCGAACTTGATGATATCCGGATCGCAAATCCAGCTTCGAGAATACCCTCGCGCCACTGAGTTGCTCGAATAATTCGCCAATGCGAGGGATCGGTTACTTGTTCTTAATAGTCACCCGGTTTAATTCTCGATAATCGATGCACATCCTCCTTGTGCCATCTTTCTTCTTGATTGAAAGAACTGGAGCTCCCCAGGGTGAATTGCTGCTATGAATCCAATCCTTCTCTAGCAATTCGGTAACCTGCTTCTTTAGTTCTTCCAACTCCACTGGTGCCATTGGATAATACGCCTTTGAGATTGGCGTTGCACCAGGAATGAGATCGATCGCGAACTCCACATCTCGTTTTAGCGGTAAACCCGAGATGTCCTCGAACACATCCATGAACTCTCGAAATACCACTGGCGCTTCCTCTTTATCAACTTCTATCGACGAAAGAACATTGTTTGTCGGCCTAGCCCTAAACTCGACTGGCCCGACAGAACTGCTACCTCCAGCAAAAACAAACTCCGGATGTCTGGGAATCTGGAAAATCACTTTCTTCGCCCTACAATCAATATGAGCATGGAAAGTGCCGAGAAAGTCCATTCCCAAGACAACATCATATCTGCCAGTATCGATCACCAAGAAATCCGCGAATAACTTATGTCCGCAGATAACAACTGAACAATCCTTGCACTCACTACTAGATACGATCTTCCCGTTCCCAGTGTGAATGTCCCAACAACTAGACAGGTCTGTGCAAGAAATCGAGCGTGCAACAATAAACTTGGACGACATACAACAATGGGATGCACCCGAATCGAATAATGCTAATGCGGGAAAACCATGAACAAGCAGGATACCAAAAACGACTTCATCTGAAGCCAAGACACTGAAGAAGATAAGCATGGTAAACAGAATTCAAGCTTGCGATAAAACATGAACTGGTAAACAATAACCGAGAGAAGCAAGGTAATATCACGACCAAAAATAAGGAGATGAATCAAGACTAGGATTCCAAGTTACTTAAATAGAGTACCGCATTATAACCATGCTGCAGTTCATAGTTACAATCACATAACTCCGTTCAAGTCGCCCAAATCCTAGCATCAGAATATAGAGAAACAATAGGGAACCAGAAGGATTCAAGTCGAGATGCAAAGTTGTTTGCATATCGTCAAGACAAGGTTCAAGAGAAAGATATGATTCAAGAATCACGATAACAATATGGCATGACATGTTCCTAATTACGGGTATTCTGATTCGTGTATTGGGTCCAATACCCAACTACAAAAGAATCAAACCCGATTAACCTAAATCCTATGGCTCTGATACCAAACAAACCCTGTCACGTCCCGCTTCCCAGAGTACGCTAAGATCGGCACGTGACAGAGCCAACCACGCGACCTGTGGATAGGAAACATCCTTCCACAGTCACATTACGGCTGTCTATAAGATATCAAGAACAATAGAAATAAAATAAACTATCTAGTACATGTCCATTTGCCAGAATAAACGAGTCAAGAAATATTATGCGGAAGCAATAAATCCAATAAACAATAACATCTGGAAAGTACGTCCCAAATACGGGCTCACATCAGAAAATGAAAATACTGAAAGAAAACTAAACTAAACTAAATACCAAATTGCTCCTTACTGTTCGGCCTGTCGACTGAAGTACTCCTGGTCGGCCTGCGAAAAAGATAAAGGATCTGGGCCATGTAAACCCAGACGTCAGTGCGTCATAATATCAAACAATAAAATATAATCAGGAGGTAACAAGATATGCAGGCATGAGTATGAACAGTAATAAGGGTATAACAGTAACACGAATATGAAACAGTGGAGTGTATAAGCACATGTGACGTGCGGTGAGTAATCTGAACTAAACTACTGGGTTAATTACTCTCAAGTCTTTGAAATCAATTTAATGAATCGTCGATGTAACTCAATAGTATCCCGTGCATGTCCGGGGCCACGGTCTAGATTCTCGGGCTGAAATTCGAGACATTCCACTAGGCATTAAACAGGAAACATGTACAGATGAATGATGTCAGCATCATCATCCCGGGGCTGGCCTAGCCCGTAAAACTGATCAGTATAAGCGTCGAACTGTTGAGTTACAAGTCAGGTTTCATCATTTATTTCCCCTTACCCCTAATTTATGTATTCAAGTCAAGTATTGATAAATCTGGAGCTAATGCCAACACAGGATCAAGCAGGTACAAGTTTGTCTAAAATAGACAACGGGATATTCCATTAGGACAACATGTCAGGATTGTCGGCATTAAAAACAGGATCAGGTAACAGGTCAAGTAGTGGTGTATCAGGTCATGACAGTTAGTGCACAAGTATCAAACGGATGCTCAAGTGTTTATCAGGGTTCACATCTACAACTCCATGACCACGTAGGATGCACATTATCAAGCATGGGGTGCTAAGGTAACAGTAATATGAAATAGTATGGCATACAACTAAACATATAATAAATTGTACGGATGCACAATAAAGCACGGATGCACAAATATCTATCAGGGTTACATCTATAACTCCATGACTACGTAGGATGCACATTATCAAGTATGGGGTGTTAATATAACAGTAACATGAAATGATATGACATGGCATGCAGCTAGATATATAATTAATGATATGGATGCGTACGGGTATCGAAAAACTGTAAAACAGTAACATGGATGTACAATGCAGTGAACATGTGATATTTTTATTCATATGGATGCAAAATATATATTATAGCATGTAGCAAGATAAACTTGCATGCGACTAGATATGTAATAAATGATACGGATGCGAACTGGTATCGTAAAACAGTAAAACGGTAACATGGATGCACAATGCAATGAACATGTAATATTATTATTAATATGGATGCAAATATAATAACATAGCATGTATCAAGATAAACTTGCCTGAACGGATCTCCAGACGGGGTGCGTACGCAGCGTACGATGTCGGTAAATGTCGCGACGCACACGCGGGCGTACAGAACTGAACCAATCAAAGCAAGAATGTGATCACGTTGGCTGGGGATGTCCACTGGGTTTCCCGAATCGGCGGCGGCGGCGGCACCAATCCGACGATGACCGGAAAACAGAACCAAGATAGAAGAAGAAGAGAAGAAGAAGAAGAAGAAAGAAAGGGAACTGGGTTCAATGTGCTCTGGGTTGGTGTTTGGGGACAGAGGCGAGGTGAGGGGGACATTGACGACGAGTCGTGGGTTTTTCCGGAGAGGGTTCACGGCAAGGGTAGTGGGTGTTAGGGTTCTCGGGTTCGTGGCGTTGGGAGGTGAGGGTGGTGTCGGAGAGGGAGACGAGGGCGACGGGCGCGGGTGGAGGCAGCGACGGCGAGCGCGAGGCAAGGTTCGGGCGTGGATTCGAGCGCGGGAATGAAAGAAGAAGATGAGAAGAAAGAGAGAGAGACGTGGGAATTATTAAATAGGTTTGGGTTAAGAAAATATAGGTTAAATAAAATAAAAGAATTATATATAGATATAGTGTGAGGCTGAGATCCGGGAGTTAGATTGGTTAGGAAAAATCTTTTAAGAATATTTAAAATAGAATAAGAAATATATTTTGTTTTAAAATGGTATATAAACGGTTTAATTATAAAAGAATATATTTGAGTTTTCTGGTTAATACAAAAATACTCCAAAATACGTCCGGGTCGGGTCTAAAATTATTGTTTAAAAATACGGATAATATACGTATAAACCAAAACCAAAATAGGATATCCGGGTAACGAAAAATGCATACAAAAAAAAAACGGATACACGTAGCTTGCATGTAGCTATCCAACCGAGTCCGTTTCACTGAACGGGACGAGAACACAATGTACGGCTGCTACCACAGGGTCAGGGGTATGATACAGACCATGCTATATATTTTTAAAATATTTTATTTTCTTTATATGTTATATTAAAAAAATGCATATGCCAGATATAATGCAGTTATACAGGATATACAACATGAAAGTGCACGGATTTTCATAACTAACCGGGATAAATCATAAACAGGAATCAAGATGGGTTTCCAGCAAGCGGGTCGGGTCGGATGCAAATACAGACACCAATTACACTATCCACACCCAAACAACAATAAATCAAGAAATAGCCATAAATAAAGAAATACCCAAAAGAACTGGTATAAATGAACTAGGGTGTTACAGCCCCGTGTTTCCTTTGAGCCGCAAGTGAAATCCGACATTCCCCTGGTCGTGTGGATAGCCTGTGCAATGAAAACCTAGACCCCTATGAGCGCGGCAAGTTACCTGCCAAAACCAGAAGCGAGGCAACCCCCTTCATCAAAGTGAATGGGCCACCCAGCACTTCACGGAATCCGGTAACTTGAGCACCCCTCCTTGGGTCAACCTGTACCCTCTACGAGTGCGGCGAATAGCCCGCCAATTCTAGAGTGATGCTCCCTCCTTCTCAATGCCATAAGATGTGGACCCGTTGCCCTCTAGAACCCGACTATCCGTGCACTCCATCACGCGGTAATCCTAGTACAAAAAAGAAAATATGTACATCGGTGACATCGACCTCAACCCGGTCGTGCCCCAAAAGAATAATATACAAACAGGCAGTGACGACAGTCCACATGTTGGACGCTCTCCCCGCAATATCAAATGTACAAATAAAACTAAACTGCACTATCATTGCATCCAAGCTATCGACCACGAAAAATCCGCAACAACACAGCACAACACAGAACATCAACGTGAATGTCACGTTCGCAAACCCGTATAAAAGAACTATAAAAAATAGACAAGTTGTACCGCTCTAATGACATTCACGGTCACAGATAGTAATGTAAGTACTATAAACTTTAAACAATGTTAGAAATATCGAGTTCGAAATAACCCCGAATAGCCCCAAACAATCAGATAAAATCATATCAAAACTGGGCTAAACAAGCAATACCAATAAACCAATATTCCAGAGTCTAAACCACAACCCAAATACGAAACCCAAATTCCTTCCCCAGGCCGGCCGGCTCGGATTTTGAGGCTATGTGCTCGGCCCAATATAGGTAGAAGTGGCTCGTATTTGGTGTGTGCTCTAGTGGTCACTTAAGTAGTCTTCTGTAGTTAAAATAATTTTTTAAGACTCGAAAAAAATTGACAGAGAATGGAATACATCGGGTATTGTTTCGGGATTATTTCGGTTTCGATAGTTTAACATCGTCTAAACTAACTAGTATGCGGTTAATGGGTTGGCTCTGATACCATGTAGGGCTACGTCAGCGCCCCGTCCATCAATCCGTGGACAAACGCGGAACAAAAACTTTAAAAACCCGGCGCTAACGGAACCCTAATCGACGGATCGTACCATTAACCCTATACTAGTTCTATATAAAGGAGTTTAAGAGATTATACCGATCGATCCGTGTCCTTCGGTCTTCAATCTCTGTCCTTAGCTCATCGCGGCTGCCTCGATGAAGTTCGATCTTCGGTCTCCCTCGTCGAAGACGATCCACGTCGAGGATTAGTAATACGGGCTCCCGCTTCAAAACCGAAGCAACTCGGGTATCCAGTTTGCTAGCCTAGATATCCAAGGTGAAGTAGAGATAGTGTGTGATCATTTTGTCTCAAAATATCCATGGATTCTCAACTCATGAGAGGGTATGGATGGAGGTGAAGAAGAATCCATAGGTGAGGAAATGAGTGAGCTCAAGTTTTGGCAAAAGAAAAAGATATGAAGAAAATGTTCTCTGTTCTTTTCTTATTTTGTGTTTTGTGTGTGTGTTATTGTGATTAGCAACTCAAGAATTTCAACAGCAAAAAATATCTGCCACCATCACAAGAACCACCAATGCACACAAGACCCAACACCATGAGTCACCAAGTGAGCACATGCCACCATGAATGCCCAAGATCAAGACTTGAACTCACACTTTCAATCACAACAAATATTAAACATTTAAACTAAAATGTTTAATCCAATAAAAGAAATGACAACTTTAAAGTAAACTTGTAACGAATTACAAGAATACCCCTCATCCATATATACATACCCACATCCGTATTCCGACTGAATACGAATACAACGAGACTAAAATAATCCAACAATATAATACTAGGATCCGGCTTAAACCAAAGCCCATTAGTATTATCCGTCCGATCATGATCCGTGCACAAGTGCACGAATATGATCGAACCCTGCCATAAAACCATATGGCCTGTACAATATTTCGCTCGAACCAGGGAAACCCTCTGTATGGGACTCTAAAGATTCGTCAATACGCTGGCAGTGGGTTTAATCACAAGCACGTCAGTGGCACTGCTGTACGTAACGGTTACCCAGGTATTGAGTGAAAGGGAGACCAACGAGCAAACTCATCCTGAAACCCTACTGAGCCTGACAGTGACAATATCCATACAGTTCGGTCCCTTCGTCTATGAGTATCGCATATCGAGTCTAGGGGGATGGATAAAGTCAGACCCCTAATAACACGACATTCAGTGTCGGTATGAAGCCCATCACCAACTGAGAAACTACTGATCTGAATCAGTAATTCTTGTCTATCCCGGCCGAGGATTTCTGGTGATGGCCACCCATGCACACCGCGACATCAACCCCCAATACCGGGAGAGACGAATCCTCTGACGATCCGCTCACTGCCTCCATGTGGCTCGGGATTGTACCCAACTAAAACCTGTTTGCACGACTCCTTTGAGCCGTGGTAGGGTAGTAATCAAAGCACAGTGGGAACTCACACAAGACAAATGACGATCTCAGGTCGATAGACTAACCTGTACACATGTCACCAGGGAACTGCTATCTGACAATAGGTATAATACCAACTAGCATATTCCCGGCGAGTCCGTCCGGTGTACTCATAACCCAATGAGCACTTGTATACATCTTAGGTGAACCAACTAACATCAATGGCTTGTGAGACCGACCACCGCCCATTGTCGGGGTCTCGATCCGTAAACACTAGTCTACTATTGGAGTATCGATGCCCAGTCTCGAAACTCCCACGACTAGGGACACTTTAAGGATGTGCTTATAGACCACCCAACTCTCACGTATATGATCGTCATCATACTGTTGGTAGTCAAGCATGAATTCTATAGGCTCTATCAACATATAATAGTGATCTGTAATATCACCTGAAGTATGTACACGATGATAAAGACAAACCAGATAGCATACTATCATCTTGAGTAAGACTGTTTTACCGGTATAGGTCCTCACTCAATCATTACAATCACGTGCTTGTGATCCAATAATTGACTTGAGGGCACTATAGCTAACATAAAATTATTTTTAATGCCTTTTAATACATTTTTACACCAATCTCTTCATTGTCTCTCTCCTATTAAAACCCAAGGCCGTCCCAAAACTTTTCCCCTCTGAAATTATTCTGAAAATCCTCCAAATTACATTCAAGATTCTTCCCAAGCTTTTCCTCCCTCTCTGTTGCACCACAAATCGCCAAAGGAACGTCGGAAGATCAAGCTCGCCCTCCTCATAGCGTTAGCGGTCTCGGTTATTCAAACCGAGACTTTTTCTTCTTCTACTTCTTTCGCACGTATTCGTACGAGCGGAAACTGTAAGTCCCGTTCTCCCTTCGATCTCGCTTTTCGTCTCCTTCTCTCTCTTTCCATAGCTTCCGATTTTCTTGTCAAATTCCGTTGTTCCGACACGTTGTAGTTTGAGTGATATATTACTTGTGTACATAGATTTAGAGGAATATAGGTTGTCACCACATAATAGTTGTTTTTAGTATTTGGAATTATGATTGCATATTATTTCCATGGTATGGCAAATCAAACAATAAACATGACTTATTAAGTATGTGGCCATAACACCTTACTAATATAATATAACATGTACATCACTAATTGAATACCACTCTTAAAGTATATACTATATAATGAAATACAACTCTAACATGAACTTAACCATCGCAAAACCGATAATATGCAATTTTCTAAACTTATTATTGATATATTGACATATAAGTATAATGAGAACACAAAACACTTTCTCAATTGAAAACCATCATGCTCACCACATATTACCTTATGAAATATCTTGCAACACCATTCACTATACGAGTCTTACTAATATTCACTATGTATTCTAAAATCCTTTAACACACTCATTACTTTAAAAATAGAATTATCTAATATCTTTTTCTTTGCATATTTTGCTTCTACAACCCTATTTAGAGGAACACGTTGTGGATGGTGCTGCTTAAAACACATCTTGGGTTCTAGCAGAATAAGATGCATAGCTCTTCACAGAGTAAGGTCTTGAAAGGGAAAAGTAGATCTTCAAAGAGTATGGTCTTGAAAGGGAAAAATAGATCTAAACCAATCGTTATAATAATAAAAAAAATTATGAATTAAATTAATTATTTATCATCCATAGGTAAGTTAAAAGAAAACGAAGTTGGAAATTAGATTTTTAAATAAAATACCTCTAAGTTTAAAAGGTTAAGTTTTTATTAAAATACCCTAAATTTCTGCAAGTTACGATTGTTCACTAAAATACTGTTGGGAATTCATCCGCGCGCGCAAACGCGTGTTATGGAAACGGATATGAAATTATGGAAACGGAATGCACACGCGAGATCATTCTCGTTTTAAATATTTATAAACCGCAAATGCACGGCGCGTTGTAGCAAGCCAGCAAGCACGGGTCGATCCGCAGGGAATTGTGATTAGGTATTGTTGTTTAAGGTTCAACAAATTAACGAATTGGGTTGGTTGTCACAAAAAATATAAAAAGAATATGAAAACAAGAAAAAACAAGAAAAGAGTTAAGAAAGAATTGGTTGCGGGTTTGGCTCGGAAGGTCGAATCGCGACGATTCCTTCAACGTTCTCTTTGATCATGAGTTGTCCGTCTTCATGTTGATCCCGGTATGAAGTACGACATGTCGAAGCGGTTGCGAGGCACAAGTCGTCAACTTCCGATATTCTCTGCAAAACACGATACGATGTCCGTTTTGTTCACTTATCGTTTGTATGTCCAAGTTTGGGGTATCAACACTAAACACAAGAGTTAGCAAGCATACCGCAACATCAAAACACAAAGTAGTTAGTGAGAGCAAATAGTTTTAGTGTTAACCTTGCTAAGGGTTTGTGATGGTATAAGGTATATGAAAACCGAGGGTTTGTCAAGTATTCGGTCACAAAATACCGTATCCAAATTTAGCAAACTTAACACCAATTTGATTTTAACTTAAACATTGAAATGGGGAAAGGGAATGGATATGGTATATGAGGAGCTTACAAAGTAATCATGTTTCAAAATACCATATCATATCAATACATAAACAATACTTAAGTTAGAATCACAAATTTAAGCACAATAAACATAAACAAGAGGTGGAGGAGGCAAAACCTTTCATCTTACTTCCTCACCGATACCACAACCAAAGAATTAGTTAAGCATGATAAAAGAAAAGAAAAACAAGCAAGTAATGAAAATAAACACAAATATTATTAACACTTGAGAAAGAGATACAAGATTTTGGTTACTTGTTCAACCTCCTTAATGAAGCTCTCCAAAGAAAGCTTAAAGAGGGAAGAAGAAGAAGAAACCAATTGAAGCTCACCCACTCTCAAGCTAAACCAAAAAGAAACAAACTAAGAAAAACTATATGAATATGTGAGAATAAAAGAGAGATCCCTTGCTCACTGGTTCTTCTTTTATAGGCAACCCAAAATAATAAGTTGCATATGATACTAGACTGAAAAGACCACCAGGGACCCACCATAACTGAACGAACCAATTGGCCCTTACTTGCCGCAAATTGCGGCCAAGATGAATTTATTTGCGGCCTTGGTTTGGAGAGTGGGGCCCATCTTTGGTCTGTAATCTTCTACTCTCTTGAGAATCTCTCTGTAATTGCAATTTCTTTTAATTTACACCTGAGTGTAATCTGGAGTAATGTACAGAGAAGGATCAAGTGGGTGTGTGTAGTGTTCACACTTCAAATCACTACTTTATGCATTTAATGCACACTTAATGCACATCACACCCATGCCCACTTGTGCCTTGCATCAAGGCAGCCTCATCATGGTCTAGTGCCAAAGAGCTAGTGTCACACATGTAATGTGTTGGACCAAAATTGTGTGCACCATTTATTTTGCAAAAGCTCTTTCGATGTCGGTCGGTTTTTTGTTCCGTCTGCAGCGACAACTCCTAAATGTTATATCCGTGATTTTGAGTGTGTTTCCAGTTTTTTATTACGAACACCTGTAATCTGTAATTCTGAGCAGACACTGGTTAATAGTACCGATATAAACAAAATAGATAACGAATGAGCGGTATTAAAATGAAGTTTTCTGTGATGAACAAATACCCCCAAACTTATCTATTTCTCATCCCGAGCAATACAAAAAATCCTAGCCTCACTTTCGCAGGGAACGCGATTGCATTGGGCATGTGCAAAAAGTCGTTAAACCTCTAAGTGTCCATAGTAGGAGGAGTGTTGTCTCCTGAGGGTTTTCAGCGGATTACACCCATAAAATCCAGTCAAGTTAGCGTTGCAAAAAAACTGTTGACTCTAATCTTAAGGTTAGAGATCAAAGTTAGTAGTTCTATTACCCAAGTCAGAAACATTAAACCCTATTTTTCACTCCTCGCAATTTGTTTAATATAAGCTTATACGCGTCTTTACGTGATTGTACGGATAGCGTCCATAAGTTTTTAAGAACTTGATTAGGGTCATCATGTCATAATTACAGACCAGGATAAACTTCTGAAGGATCACACGAGTTTGAAAGGAGTTAAGATTTTCTCAAGTTTTATTCTCCAGTTAGGTTTCAAGTCAGAATATATATCAATTTTAACAGAGAACCTAAGTCTTATACTTTACTACACCCTTTCACCTGTTTTTGTATATCCACATCAAAATTATCGTGCAAAACGTCTTAATAAATACAAACCTTCATATCTCAGCGAAAAAACTGTTTTAATAGAAAATTCATCTCTGCCAAGATTATTCTCCCACAAAGAACCGTTAGGACTTTTAACTCGGAGAGAACACTTGCTTAGCTTGTTTTATCCAGCGATTGGAAACTTAGCGAGTTTTGGGTCAATGACTCCAAAACCAGATGGTTTTAGGGCATTAGGTGTGGAGACACCCCAAGAACTTATTTACCCAAGTTACCAAGGCCACAAAACAAAAGACTCCTTTTATTTTAAATAATTCTGCACTCAGTTGAAAACGGAGATATAGCCATCCTTTTCTTTTAAATCCGAAGACGTTACACGTGGATAAGATGTGTAATTACTCCAACAAGGTTTTAGATGGGTTATTTTTCAGACTTATAGCTTTTGTTAAAACCTCAATAATATCCTTCACATCCACCTTACTTTATGAACTATTCTTGATATTACTTAACTCAGACAAACCTATTTGATCCTAAAGATATTTATCAATTTTTAAAAGTTTTTCAGACATATCAGACATTTATCAAAATCTCAAAACACATAAGACACGTGTAAGTGTTATAAAAGACGTATATCAGTTATGGTTAAACACAAAGGAAGGTTATTTTTCGGGTTGTCGGTCTCATAAAAAAGATTTAGTTATTTCTAACTTATCAACCGAACCGTCAGACTTTGAATCTAAGTTCCTCCACTAGCTAACATGAAAAAGTTTTTATATTTTTAGGAATTTTTTTCAATTTTTATGGGTTTTTAATATGTATGCAATGCAAAATATACAATATACACATGATGCAGATAAACACAGTACTCACCCCCAAACCTAAGTTTTACGATGTCCTCATCGTTGCCCTCGTCCCTGGTAGCTAGACTCAGACATCAGGGTGAGAATTTTATTTAGAGAAAAAAAAAACTAAGACTAATTACAACATGTACAAGTTAAAAGATTGGGTTAGTCCAGAAATTAATACCAGCTATTTAAAGATTTTGTCTCTATAGTACAATGGCCGGTAAAAGAATATGTATATACAAAAGAAAAAGAAAATGTAAATGTTAGATGTTAGTGAAGGGCATGGGCGTGTAAAAGTAGGGATCAGAAGACGCTGAAGATGAGGATGATGTTTTGAAGAGGAAAAAGAATTGTTGTTCGAATGAATTCAATTTTCAAGAATTATATGTGGAGTTTCAAAGTCGGGTTCATTCAAAAACTGGAGTTCATCCGCAAAAAGTTTGGCAAAAGAAAGGTTTTTAGGATGTTCCAAATGGATCCCGACTCAAACTCACCAAGTATATCTAGTTCATCCGCAAAAATTTCCTCAAAACTTGATATGAAAGAATATTCTTCAAGACTGCCTTCCTCCCTATGATTTTTTACAATCCTATTCTTATCACTATGGTTTTCTAACTCTCCCAATACCATTTCTTTCTTATCACATTCACACATGGGTAGGTTCATGTCATCTAAAAAAGTAGGTTCCCATCCTAACGTTTCTTCCGAAACAATATCACTAGGTGATACAGAAATTGTGGGTTCCTGATCATTGATCTCTTCTGACAATCCATCAAAACTATACCCGATAAGCTCACAAGGTTCCTCCTCAAAAATTGGAATGTACAAATCAGTCAGAGGTTTTTATTGTGTGTTCTGATAACACTCAGTCAATTCATTTGCATCATCATCTATGAAATCATCAAAATTCGTTTGATCGTTTATCTCACTCGGGTGATTTCCTAGATGAAAGACATTAACACTATTGGGTTCCGATTGACTGTGTTCACTCCCTAGAATCCTCACAGCTAAATGTTTCGTGTGTTCCTCTATTTTAGCCAATGATTGAGCTTGAGCAAGAAATAATTGCTCAGACTGCTGTATACATAGGGTTAGCGTAGCAGCTGTTTGATTCTCGACCGCAGTCATTACTTCAATACCCTTCTCTAGAGCGGTCAACCTAGCATCCATCTCACTATCATTCCCTAATGATGGTTCAATTGTTTCAGGTTGGAGGGGTTGTAATGGTGGTGATGCTAAAGTAGTTAATCTGTCGACCTCTTTATCTAAATGTTCAATCATTTGGTCTATGGTTGAAGTTGGACTGGGTTCAAGAGTGTTAGGTGGGTGACCATTATCAAAAATCTGGGACGGTTGGTCACCCTTTAGAAAAGGACAATTTTCATGAATGTGGGAATAATCATGACAGTTTGAACAAAAGAATTGAGAATGAGTATAAAAAAAAGAATAAGAATCGTGAGAAAATAAAGTAAATTGTGTATCACCCATATCAACAAGAATTCACAAATATCATAAAAATAAAGAATATCACACCCCTAGAAGTCTATGGTATGCCAGTCAACTAGACCTGCTTCAAGAACCTAATTTTCGAAGTAAAACTGTGTCGAGAAACGGGCTCAAGATATACGGATCACGAAACCAGATAAGTGCAAGAGAGAAGGGGAGGTTTTCCAATGCTTTCGCGAAGTTCCTTAATTAGATAACCCTTTCTCTTGAACACTTGCCTAGACACCCCGTGAATGATATACCGTTAAGCGGTGTTCTAAACATAGTTAACTTCTCCTAATGAGGGTGATGTCCTTAAAGTCAAAGTCTAGTTGATTTTAAATTACTGTGGGTATGCAAGAATGCAGTTTTGTGATTTGTGGACTACGGAGAAAAGGTGATGAAATCCTTTACCGTATCTTGTTTGGTCTTTTTGCCCTTAATTTTGTATTTAGATGTAAATGCGCAATCAATAAAAGAATTTAAGAAATCAAGCAATTCTTTTTCATTTAAGTTTTAAGCACTGCAATAAATACAGTTTAGTTCTCTGTGCAATTGGTGGAAAATTGTGCGAAGAATCCTGCAGAAGATAGAATACTGGAATGCGTCGGATTTGAGCGATGGTGTTAGAAAAATACGCACCGATATGATTTTGGGTTTAGAAACCTCCTTTGAAGTGATTACGGGTATTTGAATGTTCGCTTGCGCGGGTCAAACTACCCGGATCTTTGGCACTATACTTCACTGACGTCTTGCAATTAAATTTTAATCTTGCTCCGCACGATCGCTTCTCGTAATCCCGTTGAAATCTGAAAATGTCGGAAAATACGATATTTAGTGCAAAAAGCGATATATATGGCCAATTAGCTGCACACACATAATTGTGAAATTTTGCATACACCAACAGATCACAAATGGGACAAAGAAGCAAACAACAAACAATTGGAACAAATGGTGGCAAATGGGCCGCAAATTGTGGCCAGATTGAATTAATTGGCGGCCAACTCTTTGAGTTGGTGCTCCAACTTTTCACTGTGTGGTTCTTGTTCTATTAGTGTCCCAATGTTATATGCAAAATCTTATAATTAAACTTAGTGTGACAGCAGATCAAAAAGATAGAAAATAAATGTTAAAGAAGTTAGTGTTTTGTTAGTTAAAAAAAATTTGAGTTAGTAATTAGTGAGTTAGTAAGAACCAGAAATAAAAATTCCTAATACTACTAATTCTCCGGCAACGGCGCCAAAAACTTGTTGGGAATTCACCCGCGCGCGCAAACGCGTGTTATGGAAACGGATATGAAATTAAGGAAACAGAATGCGTACGCGAGATCATTCTCGTTTTAAATATTTATAAACCGCAAGTGCACGGCGCGTTGTATCAAGCCGGCAAGCACGGGTCGATCCGCAGGGAATTGTGATTAGGTATTGTTGTTTAAGGTTCAACAAATTAACGAATTGGGTTGGTTGTCACAAAAAATATAAAAAGAATATGAAAACAAGAAAAAGCAAGAAAAGAGTTAAGAAAGAATTGGTTGCGGCTTTGGCTCGGAAGGTCGAATCGCGACGATTCCTTCGACGCTCCCTTTGATCATGAATTGTCCATCTTCACGTTGATCCCGGAATGAAGCACGGCATGTCGAAGCGGTTGCGAGGCACAAGTCGTCAACTTCCGATATTCTCTGCAAAACACGATACGATGTCCATTTTGTTCACTTACCGTTTGAATGTCCAAGCTTGGGGTGTCAACACTAAACACAAGAGTTAGCAAGTATACCACAACATCAAAACACAAAGTAGTTAGTGAAAGCAAATAGTTTTAGTGTTAACCTTGCTAAGGGTTTGTGATGGTATAAGGTATATGAAAACCGAGGGTTTGTCAAGCATTCGGTCACAAAATACCGTATCCAAATTTAGCAAACTTAACACCAATTTGATTTTAACTTAAACATTGAAATGGGGAAAGGGAATGAATATGGTATATGAGGAGGTTACAAAGTAACCATGTTTCAAAATACCATATCATATCGATACATAAACAATACTTAAGTTAGAATCACAAATTTGAGCACAATAAACATAAACAAGAGGTGGAGGAGGCAAAGCCTTTCATCTCACTTCCTCACCAATACCACAACGAAAGAATTAATTAAGCATGATAAAAGAAAAGAAAAACAAGCAAGTAAAGAAAAGAAACACAAATATTATTAACACTTGAGAAAGAGATACAAGATTTTGGTTACTTGTTCAACCTCCTTAATGAAGCTCTCCAAAGAAAGCTTAAAGAGGGAAGAAGAAGAAGAAACCAATTGAAGCTCACTCACCCTCAAGCTAAACCAAAAAGAAAAAAACTAAGAAAAACTATATGAATATATGAGAATGAGAGAGAGATCCCTTGCTCACTGGTTCTGCTTTTATAGGCAATCCAAAATAAAAAGTTTCATATGACACTAGACTGAAAAGACCACCAGGGACCCACCATAACTGAACGAACCAATTTGGCCCCTACTTTGCCGTAAATTGCGGCCAAGATGAATTTATTTGCGGCCTTGGTTTGAAGAGTGGGGCCAATCTTTGGTCTGTGATCTTCTACTCTCTTGAGCATCTCTCTGTAATTGCAATTTCTTTTAATTTACACCTGAGTGTAATCTGGAGTAATGTACAGAGAAGGATCAAGTGGGTGTGTGTAGTGTTCACACTTCAAATCACTACTTTATGCATTTAATGCACACTTAATTCACATCACACCCATGCCCACTTGTGCCTTGCATCAAGGCAGCCTCATCATGGTCTAGTGCCAAAGAGCTAGTGTCACACATATAATGTGTTGGACCAAAATTGTGTGCACCATTTATTTTGCAAAAGCTCTTTCGATGTCGGTCGGTTTTTTGTTCCGTCTGCAGTGACAACTCCTAAATGTTATATCCGTGATTTTGAGTGTGTTTCCAGTTTTTTATAACGAACACCTGTAATCTGTAATTCTGAGCAAACACTGGTTAATAGTACCGATATAAACAAAATAGATAACGAATGAGCGGTATTAAAATGCAGTTTTCTGTGATGAACAAATACCTTGAATTTTCAAAAGTTAGAATTTTATTAACATACCCTCGACATTTTAAATAGTATATTTTTACCAAAATATTCTCGAGATTTTAAAATAGAGTATTTTACATAAAACCCCCTCGAGACTTTAACGGCATATTTTTACATAAATATATTGAAATTGCCAAATGCTATATTTTTCACATAAATATCTAGGATCTATAAAACTAGTATCTTTAAAATATTTAGGTAGCAGATGAGTTTAAGTGACATCTTCTCTCTTGAGCCTTGGGGAGCCGGAGATAATGAGTGCTCTCACTTGTCCATCTCTCTATTTAAACACAGTTAGTTCGTACCGCCTCAAACTATCAAGAAAATAGACATGATATTTAACTTGAATTGAATATGATGCCATGCTTGTTCCTTTTCATGCTTTGTACCGCTTGCTAAATGTATTTACATGATTTACAGGAATAAATCTATTACATGCCAGACTTGACTTGATCCGAACCATGAATACATCCTGACATAAATACTTGAACTTGATATGAATACTCAAACTCGATATGAATACTCAAACTCGACTTGATACTTGAACTTGTACTCTCTCTTATGTGTTCATGAATTCACACAAGACTTGTAATTTTAATTATAATCCAGAATACATGAGGTGTTGAGATAGTTTGAATTGTGAGTCCAAGTGAATCTCAGGAGTCCCATACTAACGACACGGATACTAATGACATGCATACTAACATACTCTTGAGGGCCTGTTATTTCTTACCCCTGGGGCCCTACCATTGGGCTTGAAAATACTCTTGAGATTGGTTGACACTCACATCTTGAACTGATATTAGATTAGCTTAACTTTGTAGAGACCTTTTAAGACACATTATAATTTAATTCATGTTCAACACTTTTACTTATTGCATGCTCATGTTAACCGACACTATACCTATACTCCACAACCATGTTATATAGAATTGCCATGCTACATAGAATTGCTATGCTTATATTAATTTCCATGTTTAATTATCATATCACACTCGTTCATTGATTCATGATTTCCATTTCCACCTATATAACATGTCATTATACACTTATGATATAATCCCACCTTTCTTGGGGGCTTACGGAGCGTAAGTTCGCTGACGGATATTCCATCATGTTTCTTTCTTTTCTTAGAATGTTCGTCAGGTAACTTAGGGACGGAGGAGATAGAACCGATTGAGGAGTATTCTCAACTTGCATCATAAGCGGATGACTGGTTCAATTCAGCTTTTCATTTCATTTCAGCTTTATTTCAGTACGCTTCTTGGTTAAGCCTTTCTTGTTATTATATTTTTGTTTTAAAACATCTTGTATCGGCTTGAAACTCTGTGGAATTTTGAATATAATATATAGTGGCTGGATTTTATTTCACTTGTTATTTCTTGTCACTTTATATTTCTTATATACGCTTAACATATTTGTTGCGAGAAATGATCTTCTCAGAATAAATACGTCGCGGGCCTCGTCACATTCCTGCTACCCTCTTTTGGGAAGCAGGGCATGACAAATATCTTGTTAGTTGGCAATATTTTGGCTGTCATATGGATAGGTATCTAAATTGAAGATGAGAAAATATCTTACAGTTTTAACCAATATATTATATGATGTTGGATATATATAGCAATAATGGGAGAGGCCCATATAGAGAAAAGAATATACAGTAAAAAATTAATCCTCTCCTTAAGATCCTTTGATGTGAGGGATCTTTTAAAGAAAGATGGAATTGGTCCTCTTCTCTATAACGATTCTGAAAATGTTGTACAAAAATTTTCTTGTTATTGTACAGAAAAGAGTATTTCAGGCTGTGTAAGAGTTAAAAGTTATTTCTATTAAATAAAAGCAAGAAACAACTTGTAACCTATTGATAAAGCCCCTGCACTGCTGTGATGTAGCCCGTATGTTCGATTCCCATCAAACATAATTTTTTTTCTGATTTTTCTTTTTTAATTTTTGGAAGCCTAAGAGTTGCCCGTGCAATATACGGAGAAAGGAAAAGTTTCAGAAAAATCAAATATGCGCAAAATAGAGTAAACACAGAAAAACCCACGTAGCACGAATCTCGAGGGGATTGGGAAAAATCCGACTGTCCATTCCTTGATCTTGGCCGGTGCCGACGGTGCCTGTAGCTCTAATTCCCTCCATGCTTTGCACACTTGTCCCTTTAGCTCCTCTTAACTTCTCTGCACTTTTTGATTTCTTTGCAATCAAACAAATACCTTTCATTTCACCATTTAACATTATTTTTATTACTTTTTAACCCAAAATTTTAATCCCCAAACCTTAATTCTTCACTATAAATATCACCCTATGCTTTAGCTCTTCACCATTCTGAAATTCTAGCAAAATTCTTTCAAAAGTTTCTAAGTGCAAGTGGAGTAAAGTGGAGTTAGCGAGCAAACTTGTTCCGTCGAAAATCGAAATTATTTCCGGAGCTCCCGCGACGCCATGAAGATACTCTTTCTCTTCCTCATCCTTTTCTTAAGATTACCAAACCATAAGTCCCTCCCAACTCTCCTTCCTTTCATTTAAATTTATCTCCAAATCATATATCGGTAAAGTGGAGTTATTACCGATATATTTCTGTTCTAAACCCCAGAACTCCCTTTTCCTTTATATATTGGTCAATCTAATTTTACCATATTATTTGTAACTCTAATTACAAATTATTAGATTCAAGTTTTATCAAAATTCTCATGTGAAACAACCATAAAACTAACTTTTCATTAAAATACCTTGAACTTTATTATCACATCTTTTCGATAAAATGTTTAAACAATATCTTTAGGAAAACTTCACGGGGTAACAACCTACCCCACATGCACACCTTGGTTTCATAGCATGATATCTACACACACACACACACACATATAGTTGGTTCAAAAAATAACTTTTACAATAAAATACCACATCTTTTCAAAAACGGGTTTCTTTCAAAAGCTGTATTTTGTAATCCTTAGAAAATAAGCCTCTACAACTCTCGTTAGGAGACCCGCTAATGGATGGTGCAGATTATTGCACATTCTTGGGAAGTAGAGCGAGATGCAGAACTCCTCACGGAGTATTCGATCTCGAAAGGAAATAAAATACGGTTTTTAAGAAATACGAATTTCTAAATAATTTTTTTTTAAAAAAAAATTATATAAAAATTATAAATCCGTATTTTCAATATATTATGAAACTATATTTTCTAAAACGAAAGATTAAATTTTTAATAAAATACCATCAAGTTACCAAAATGACTAGTTTTCAATAAAATACCTTAAACTTTTTAAAACTAGGTATTTATCATTTAAACACCCCAATAATTAAAACACATGTTCATGAAAATTCTAAGTAATACAAATCACTCTCGAGTTTTATTTTTAATCTATATTAAAATATTTTTCATAAAACCCCCTCGAGATATACAAAACAATATTTTAAGGACTTTAGTAAATATAGATTTAAGCGGGATCAATTCTCTTGAGCCCCAGAGAGCCGGAGAAAGTGAGTGCTTGCCTATTCAGGTTAGACAACTTAACGGAGTTATCAATGGCAATTGTTTTGGAAAAAACACAAATCCTGCCGTCCTAGTGCAGCAGTTGTCGATTACTCTCGAACTTAAGAATTCAAGAGTTAAATCAGTTTACAAGTGTCTGACTCAATCTGAGTCCAAACTCAACCCGAATCCAAAATCAAATACGTACTTGAAAACTTGATCATGAACATTAACACTCGAAATCAATATCAAACTCAAACTTGCATTCTTGACTTGACCTAACCGAACCATGGTTATAACTTGACATGAACTCAACATGATTACTTGAACACATGATTATATCCTGAACATGAACCTGGGCATTTTGTATCCATGGTTTCGGCCAAGACCTGTAAACATAATCTATACAATAAATTACGTGGGGATAAAGGGGTATATTGATACAGAATGTATATCGTGGCACGAGATGTCACTTTAAAAGACACCTATATGAATTCACGTGCCGTTGTCCCATCGGTTATGATGGGGCTTTGTACTGCATGTTACCATAGTCCACGGGGTAAGATGGACTCCTCTCGTATACATGAATATCTTTCTTATCAAACTACAAATAACCACGTTAGAATAACTATCCTATACCTGTGAACGATCATATACAACTTTACTTATTCATTTAACAATTACATACTATCTACTATTTCTTCTTTTGGGACTTACCGAGCACTAGTTCACTGACGACATTCCTTTCTATTTCTTTCTTTGGAATGTTCGTCAGGAGGACCGGACACTGAAGAGATAGAGCCGAGCCAGGAGGACTTGACCCAGCTTGCAGTACAACCAGATTACTAGCTTTTTCCAGCCTGCACTTACTTTCTGTATGCTATTGTTTAGGCATTTGCTTTATATCACTGTATCTTTTTATTACAAACAGTTGTATGTAAATTGAATGTAAATAAAGTTGCTGTTTCATTTTATTATTCCTATCATTCTTGTTCATTCATATATTGTTTAATTACGCTTAACGTATTTATTTTATAGTAAATACGTTGCGGGCTTGCCACGTCACCGTTTCCGTCTATTGGGAAGCGGGGCATGACATTCTCTGCTCGACTACACATTGTTTCATTAGCCGTTGAGATAAAGAGTGAAGAAATCAAGGCTGCAACTTTGGAGAAAATGCAACATCCAGTTTAAGTTTTTCGCTGTGTATCTAATCGATACGATGAGTTTGGGTATGCATGTTTTATATTAATGCTAACATTTGGTATTAGAGCGGGATTTTGATCTCGATATTATTTTACAAATGATTCATCTTATTATCGATGAGAAGAAATTCTTTTATGTAATTTTCAATTATAAAATAAATCATTGAAATTTAATGAAAAGGAGAACTCTCTTCTCTTTTCACATTTAGTATCAAACTTAATTGATATAACTTTGAGGTTGTGGTTCCCTTTTGGACTTTACTGTATATGAAAACTAAATTTATTGTTCATTCATATATAATAGCTTGATCTCATGTGAACTTAATATAAGTTGTTAGCATCACTCCTAATAATAAGATGTCGATCTCATGCTTCCAATTCGACGTTGTATCGGGTGTTGTTCGATTTCGGCGGAGGTGTCACAGCGATACCGATACCATTTGGAGTGTTCTTGTAGTCCTAGTTTTCAATGTTCAAACTGTCAGAGATGACTTTATTGGGCCCAATTATAGATATGACTACGCTTAAAGGTTTTGGAGCTATAACATTTTCTGTTGGTCTAAATTAAATCAATGAGGTTAAGGGATCATGCTTATTAAATTGCTAATTAACTTGCTACTTGAATGAGTAATTTTAATTTCATGTTGATTTTGTGCTTGCTAGTTAATGGGTTTCCTAATTTTAACCTCACATGCTAGTTAATGGGTTTCTTAGTTTTAACCTCACATGCTAGGATTTAATATTGCATGCCTTAAAAGTTAAAAGCTTATATATGTTGATGATAATTTTTTTTCCGGACCAAAATGTCATTTCTAAAATTTTCTGGACTGTTTGGTAATTATACAAAACCTTATTGTAATTTTAGAAATGTAATTTTCGGAATTATTAGGACATGTTTGCAAAATTTCAATAGAAACTGAATTCAGAAACCTTGCTGCAAGACTGTCACTAAATTTCAGTATTCTCAAATCATTCCGATTTATTGTTCCAGGGACTGTTTTGTAAATTTCAGGGACCTTTGTAAAAAGGAACTGCTTTGTAACAGACTATAATAATTATTCAAGTTGAATGCCTTTGCTCAATTTTGTAGTTTACCGTTGCTTAAATTTAATTTTGTATAATTATAATATGGATCCAATGATATGCTTTAAATTTGTGATGTACGTTTTAATTAAATTCATATAGTTTAGGATTTTCAAAACTATTGCATCTACTTGGCCTGGTTGTTTCTTAAATATTAATCCATGTGGCATGCTTTATGTGTTAGTTGCAGGTGTGGTATAATTTTTAATATTCATATATTGAATATATATTGAGTGAATGTTACCTATAATTTATTCTATATGATTAATGTGTCATATGAAAAATCATAGATATTGTAATTTAAATCTATTCATGTTAGTGACACATGAGTATGATTAAAATATATGCAGATATTATTATAAGGATGGATAACTTTCTACTTTAGTATATTTACGGTAATCACCAAAGTAAACGTATTTGTGATAATTTAGAAAGTTATGATCATATAAAGTGTTAATGATATTAAATTGTATTTAAGCTTAATGAAATAATGTTCTCCTTCCAAAGGAGGGTCATCATGTTCGGAGTTTAAATAACATGAACTAGTGAAATTAATTTACGGCCTTAAGTATTCTATGCCCAAAGGCATGCGGGTGAATTATTTCCAGTTAATATTTATTTCACTAGTTTCATTTTTTGATAAAAAGTTTAATTTAAAACGTGTAATTACTCGCATGTTACAGTACTCGTCCAAAGGAGAGACTGTAATGACCCAATTGACTTACTTATCAAAGTTAATCATTTAAGACCTTTGATTTTCTTTGATTAAAATTATCGTGGTTTTATTATGTGCGTGTTTATTATTTATTTGCTGTTATTCCTACCTCTAGTTTGCCAGATTCTAGTTCAGTTTATTATTTGAATGGGTCGAATTTTGATGAAAAGAAAGATCACTTTTTATTTAAATTAGGGTATACTGATTTAAACTTGGCTTTACGAGTGGATGCTCCACCTCCACTTATAGATGATTATACTATTACTCAAAGTATTTCATGAAAAGTGGGAGCGCTTGAATCGGCTTGGTCTAGTGTTTATGAAATATCATGTTGTTAAGCTTATTCGAGATTCCATTCCATCTTGTGACACTGCTAAGGAATTCATGAAAGCTATTGAGGAGCTGTTTATCAGTTCAGATAAGGGCAAAGCTAACACCCTAATGTCTAATTAAGTTGTCATCTATGAAATATTCTGAAATGAAAACATCCGTCATATATTATAGAAATGAGAGACATCGCTGCTCAGCTCGGTGACATGCAACTTACTGTTTCAGACAATTTTCTAGTTCATTTCATTCTCAATTTCTTACCGGCTGAATATGGACCTTTCAAGATCTCTTATAATACGCACAAGGAACATCGGCCAGTTAATGACCTTCTATCCATGCACGATCAGGAGGAGGAGATGTTGAAGGGTGAGAAGGTGCAATCTGTACATTTGGCTTCTCATCAGGATAGTAAAAGTAAAGGTCCTTAGAAAAAGAAATGGAAGAGGAAGATGCTTAGTTAGAAATGCAATTCTCATGAAAATGCTAGGCCTAAAGGAAATTCTTCTCCCGGAAAGTGTTTCTTTTGTCACAAGAAACAATATGAGAAGAAAGACTACATCAAGTATAAGAAATGTCTAGAAAAGAAAGATATATTGTCACATATCTTTTATGAATGTAATTTAATAGATGTTCCTGTAAATAGCTGGTGGATTGATTCTGGTGCCTCCATGCACACTATTTAGGGCTTTCTGAGCCAAAGGGAGTCAACTCAACATGAGCGAAGTATCTTCTCTGGAAACAGGATGTGTTCACACGTGCAGAAAGTTGATACTTGCCGGATTTTGCTGGATACCGGGTTTATGCTAGATCTTGTGGACGTATTCTTTGTTCCGTCTTATAGTAGAAGTCTAATATCTGTTTCTAGGTGTTCAGTCGAAAATATTGTGCATTTGATATGACATTTTCCTTACTATTTTTATATAATAAAAGGGGTTTATTATAAATATGACACATATGAGGGTTTATCTGTAAAAATACTATTTTCATATGTTTATATATTATAATTAACATTATGAAGGAAAATGTAAGCATATAATATCTATATAATATTTAGTCCATTTAAATATGCTTATCTTATCAAATATCTTTGACCAATTCTTCTAAAACTATAATATCATGTCAAATGGTTAAGATAATATCTCAATAAAAACAAAATTCTACTAACATTATTTATTGAGTTATTGTGCAGAAATTATATCAGGACTAAAATCAAGGAAATCCGAGTTGGCGAGATCAAATCTGCCAAAATCTTAAAGTAAATCGAAGAAATCAATTCTGGCAGAGACTTAGAGAATATTTTCAGATTCCAGATATCAAAATAGTCTACATATGTCACCAGAAGAGGCCACAAGATTTTTGAAGCGAAGATTCCTCTACCCCACCGCGGATTCGCGATCAAACCCACCTAATGGCCGCGGTTCCGCCGCAATATTGATGATTTAGGGCTCTGGATTTTCTGGTTGGGATCCTAACAACTAGTTACCATATTAGGAAACTAGGGTTTTGGTTCTGTGACTATAAATAAGGACCGAGAGCCTCTTGGAAAAATCATCAAACCGACGCGATCACGAAGTTCACGACGGCTCAAGAATCCTGGTTGATCATCGACAGTTTATCTACCTCCTTAGAAGAGATCGAGAAGCAAACTAGGATTTTGTAATCATTTTCTAAAGGAACAAAGTGTACTTGATCTTGTTGATTAATAAAAGTAGTTGTTTTCTTATATCATTTTATTTTCTGTAGTTTTCAATATGATTTCCCTTTCTATCTTTTCTTTTCCCAACATGCGCGAGTAATTCTCCACTTGTTAGGGTTCGTAGGATTAAGGTAGATTAATGGATGATGAAGATCTTTAAACTCTTTTTACGTCCTATAAAGTTTATAAACTTTAACAAAAGAATCATTAACATCCTAATCGGGCGCGCTACCAATTCATTGGGAGCCATGACCACGATTAGAGATTAGATTAACGATTGTTTTGGTAAAGGCTAGACATGAACGGAGATCCATGTCAAGGTAGGGGTTAAGAGTGGGAACCATTTTCCCTCCAGAAACCCTAATCTGCATGCATCACTGTCGATCTAGTTTTAAATCTATTAAAGGATAAAATGAGTAATCTTTAATTAATCATCCATGACTACTAAATCTTAACGAACCCTACAAGCCCCTTCTAATATAAAACCTACATCCGTAGTTAATTTAGATCTATATCCTGCATCTGTATTTGACGTGGATCTAGAATCTACAACCATTCTTCACCATTCATTATTCTTCCTCCTTTCCTAATCAACACGTCTAAAGTAAGATTAAAAGATTAGACATTTCCCTGAGGACGCCCCGTACTCATCTCGGTCTAGCTACACGCGATACCGTTATTGATTGCGGTTATTTTACAAACACATTTCTTTAAAAACAGATCAATCAAATGGCGCCGTTGCCGGGGATACGTGCGTAATTTATTTTTCTTTCTATTCGTGTTGAATTCTTATTCGATCCATATCATAAATAAATAAAACAACAAATTGTATATTTAACGATTATATTGTAAATTTTGCAAGGGGATCTGGAGTCACAGACTTGAGGAAATAGAGAGCCAAAGACATTCATCAAGATCCAGAGGAGAAAGGGAGGCCACGTAGCAAAAATCTCCACCACATCTCCTAAGTCGTCGGCGGAACCGCGGCTAGAAGGGCCAATTGGCGGCGGAACCGCGGTGCAATTAGGGATTTAGGGTTTCAAACTTCTCTGGTATCTTCTCTATCTCTTTCTCTCTCCTCTGAAATCCAATAAAATATCTTTTCTGCAGGATTCTTTGCAAAATATCGCCGCTCAAAAATCTTTTTGCAAAGTTTTGTAATTGGTTTGTTTATTCATATTTTAATACGGACTTTAAGGGGCAAGACCAAAATTCAGATTAGGTGGGGATTTTATCACCCTTCCTAGGCCCCGCAAATTACAAAACGAGCATCCGCATCAACTCTACATTAATTTAAAAAATATCTAGATAAGACTCTAAGGACCATCGTGCTCAATAAGGACAAAGGAAGGTCGTGGGTAATTTATCGCTTATCCGTATTGCTTTTGTGGTGTCTAGGCACGTGTGTCTAAGGCAAGTGGTTACTCAATTAGGCCCGCTATTTTCGGTGATTCATATAGCGGATATCTCCCACTTACCTGGCACTTACCTGACCACAAGAGTAGTAAAGAGGTGGTAGAGGATTGATCCTGCGGCTTGTCCTTTGGAAGTCTAGGAGCGGTTTAGAGACTTGACCTAGGTAACCTTAGTTCTAAGGTTGTTTGTGCATTTTTGTGTGATTTGTGTCACGTCCGACACTTTTTAAAACAAACCAATTTTAAATCATACACACGCTGCCACTTGCGCTAAACCCGCTTAGTGCATGCTTGGCTGGACACGGGATTCTAGTGCCCGTCTTGTCCGCGTTTCGGCTATCGATTCCGAAGTCGGTACTTCTTCATTTTCTTTTTCCCCACCACCCACCACATCGACCGAGATGGACAGTACTCCATCAGATTATAACACCACCCTGCCATCGCCCGTAGGTGCGCAGAATCCACACGCATTTCTCTCCAAGAGAGATGCTATCCTATACGCGGTCCACTTCCTACCTGTCTATCCATTCCACCAGCCATCGGGGATAATTTTGAAATTAAACCCCACTACATCAACCTGTTGCCCAAATTTCACGGGCTCGAGTCTGAAGACGCATACGTTTTTATCACCAAGTTCGAAAACGTAAACGCAATGATGGGTACTTCACAACTGTCCGTGGATGCTATGCGCTTGCGTCTTCTCCCGTTCACTTTGTGCAACTTGGCAGAAAAATGCCTTTATAATACTGCCGCACACTCTATTACAAATTGGGATAAATTCGTGATAGCATTCCTTAAAATTTTTTACCCCAATCATAAGACCGCCTGTGTTAGGAGCGAGATCAACCAGTTTACCCAGCTTCCCAATGAACTATTTTGGAAGTGCTTTGAACGGTTTAAGGATCTACTTGTCCAATGTCCTCATCATGGAATACATAGATGGGATCTGTGCCGAATTATATACGAAGGCATTAATCCAGCAACAAAGCAGATGCTTGAAACCATGTGTCAATGCAATTCATGTCCAAAGACGATGGTGAAGCCTGGAAATATCTGGAAGATCTCGTTGAAAACACTTTGCAGTGGGAAAGCGTTAGATCGCCTTCATCTAGGGGAGGTATTCATCAGCTCGATATTTCCATCGCAGTAAAAGCCGAAATGGAAGCGATGCAAAAGAAACTCGATGCTATTGAAAACAAATTCTCATCAGTCTCCCTAAAACAGGTAACGCTCTCCAAGACCGTGTGTGGTTGCTGTTCCGATCCATCACATTTGACGAAAGAATGTCCTATGAATGCACCGTTTCAAGGTCACGAGCAAACTAATGCTGCTTTTTAGCAGCGACCTAGAAACGATCCTTATTCTTCCACATACAATCAGGGGTAGAGGAATCATCCTAACTTTGCTTGGAACCAAAACCAAAACCAAAACCAAAATCAAAACCAGTTCCAAAGCAATTACCAAAGACCTCCACCACAGAGTCAGCACCCCTTTCAATCGTAATCTTTTCAAAACCCGGCCAATAATTCTTTCCAAATGACTGGGACTGAAAACTCCTCTGCACTTGAACGAAGCGTGGATATGTTCATTAAACATTCCATGTAATCGATGGATGAAATAAAGTCTTCTATCCGATCATTAACACAGACCACCAACTCCCACTGTGAGAGTATTAAATTGATAGAAGCACAACCTGCATAAATAAATGCCGCGATGAGTGCGAGAGAAAAAGGGAAACTTCCGTTTCAACCCCTACCAAATCCTGGCCATTCACAAAATCATAATGTGAGTGCCGTCACCACGTTGAGACCAGGAAGAGTGTTGAACAATAAAGAAGGTGAACAGATTGATGATGAGGAATCAATTGAAACCCCGTCTTCTACTTCTTCCCCTAATTCGTCCAGTCTCCCACCTTCGTCCGAGCTCATTCTTCATTTTTCCCAAGGCTCGAACACTTTGTCCATTTCCTCGAATCTACCTTAAACGATCCCCACTCCAATTCTGGGATCGATTCCACCCCCACAAACTTCTCCATAAATGTTCGACTCAAAACTTATTGATAAAGCTCCATTTCCAAACAGGTTGAAGGCCAACAAACCAAACACACAAATGGAGAAGGTTGTGGAAATGTTTAAGCAAGTTAACATAAATATCCCTCTCCTGAATGCTATTCAACAAGTTCCATCTTATGCGAAAATCCTTAAGGACTTGTGCACTAGGAAGAGAAAAACTCAAGTGCCGAAAAGGTATTCATGATAAGTAACGTGAGCAAAACTTTTACCCAGCAATTGCCTAAGAAACGTAAGGACCCCGGTTGTCCTACAATATCTATAACTATTGGGGGAAAAAGCATCAATCGTGCTCTACTTGACCTCGGCGCTAGTGTTAACTTGCTTCCATATTCCGTCTATGAGCAGCTAGGTATAGAAGAGTTGAAACCTGCCCACTGCACTCTCCAGATGGCAGACCGATCTATCACCCAACTTAGGGGAGAACTAGAGGATGTGTTAATCAAAGTCGGGGAATTCATATTCCCTGTGGACTTTATTTTTTTAGATACACAGCCTGTGGCGAACCCACGCAACCAAATCCCGGTGATACTCGGTCGACCTTTTCTAGCAACTTCCAACGCTGTCATTAATTGTCGTAACGGTTCTATGAACTTATCTTTTAGGAAGATGATAATTGAGTTTAATATTTACAATCTAGGAAGTCAACCATATGAACCTTCTGCTTATTTAATCGATGTCTGTTCCATCAACGAGATAGCTTCCGACAGTTGCAAAGCTGAAGTGCTTTGCTATGATGATCTCGACAACACTAGTGCGACATTGTTTGATCTGGAAAATCATTATAGTGAGGATACTTTTTGACGAATCCTCCCCCGAGTTCAAATATTTTGACTCGTTTCAAAAGTCAGTAGCGCTTTCCGAGTCAATATCCTATGCAAGTTATGAACGTCTTGGGGAGTCCGAGTATCATTCCCTTAGCCCACCTTCTATTGTCTCTTCGCCAATACTAGATCTCAAACTGCTACCTTCTGATCTTAAATATGCATATTTAGGTGAGAATGAGTCTTTGCCCGTGATCAAATCTGCATCTCTAGCTTTAGAGCAAGAGAACGCACTTTTAGCAGTATTGAGATCAAATCGGCAAGCATTTGGTTGGACAATGACTGACATCAAAGGGATTAGTCCCTTAATTGTTGAACATTATATACATCTAATGGATGAAACCAAACCAACCAGAGACCCACAAAGACGGTTAAATCCCGTTATGAAGGAGGCAGTAAAGAAAGAATTTGTCAAGTGCCTTGATAGTGGTATAATTTACCCAATATCTGATAGCCAATAGGTAAGTCCTATTCACGTGGTCCCTAAAAAGTCTGGCATCACAGTCATAACTAATGAGGCTAATGAGTTGATCCAAACACACACCCAAACTGGATGGCGCGTATGTATTGATTACATAAAACTCAATACCGCAACGAGGAAAGATCATTTCCCTCTACCTTTTATTGACCAGATGTTAGAACGATTAGCTGGACATGAATACTATTGTTTCTTGGACGGATACTCTGACTATAACCAGGTCCCCATCGCCGAAAAGAATCAAGATAAAACCACATTTACTTGTCCTTTCGGTACTTTTGCTTATAGACGCATGCCCTTTGGGTTATGCAACGCTCCCGCTACATTTCAGCGGTGTATGATGGGGATATTCTTAGACATGGTTGAGAATTTTCTGGAGATATTTATGGACGATTTCTCTATATTTGGGGACTCCTTTGAGGACTGCTTTCATCATCTTGACGCGGTTCTTACCCGCTGTAAGGATAAGAACTTAACTTTGAATTGGGAAAAATGTCATTTAATGGTCCAAGAAAATATTGTCCTTGGACATATTATTTCACGAAAAGGCATTGAGGTTGACAGAGCTAAAATTGATGTCATCCATAACCTTCCTCCTCCCAAATGCGTCAAAGATATACGATCTTTTCTTGGTCATGCAGGATTTTATAGGAGATTCATTAAGGACTTTAGCAAAATTGCTAGACCCTTAACTCTTCTCTTGGCCAAGAACACTACATTTCACTTCGATTCGGATTGTGAGGCTGCTTTTGAATCGCTTAAAAGATCTCTCACAACAGCCCCCGTTCTATCATCTCCGGATTGGAACCACCCGTTCGAGCTTATGTGTGATGCATCAGATTTTGGTATTGGTGCAGTCTTAGGACAGTACATTGATAAGATGCCACATGTAATTTACTATGCAAGTAGGACCTTGAATGATACACAAATTAATTACACAACTACCGAGAAAGAACTCTTGGCAGTTGTATTTGCATTAGAAAAATTCAGGCCCTACTTGATTGGCTCGCCAATAGTGGTTTACACTGATCACTCCGCCCTACGACACCTTTTATCGAAGAAGGATGCTAAGGCCAGGCTAATACGTTGGATCCTTTTGTTACAAGAATTTGATCTTGTCATACGAGACAAGAGTGGATGTGAAAACGTTGTAGCCGACCATCTTTCACGCATCAATTCTTCACCAATGTTGACCGTGCCAATAAACGATTCCTTCCCCGACGAACAGCTCTTGACCGTATCCTGCGAACCTTGGTTCGTGGATATTATGAATTATCTATCGACGGGACTTACGCCTAGCAATTGGTCAAAACAAGACAATCTTCGATTTCTATCCCAAGTAAAACACTTTTACTGGGATGAACCTTATTTGTTTAAATATTGTTCCGATCAAATCATTCGCAGGTGTGTCCCTAACGATGAATTCAAGAGTGTGTTGTCATTTTGTCATGATCAGGTATGCGGCGGTCACTTTGGTCCTCGAAAAACTGCGGAGAAAGTTTTGCAATGTGGTTTTTATTGGCCAACATTATTTAAAGACGGATATGATCATTGCAAAACTTGTCCACGGTGTCAACACTTGGGTCGGATTTCATGTAGAAATGAGATGCCGCTCCAACCTATCTTGGTTGTGGAGATATTCGACGTTTGGGGTATTGATTTTATGGACCTTTTTCCCAACTCTTTTGGGAATTTATATATCTTGTTAGCGGTTGATTATGTCTCAAAATGGGTGGAAGCAATACTGTGTCGCACTAATGACAACAAGGTTATTATTAAGTTCTTTAAAGAAAATATCTTCTCGCGATTCGGACACCCTCGCGCTATAATTAGTGACAACGGGACGCATTTCTGTAATCGGTCTTTCGAGGCGTTGATGTGGAAATATGCAATCAGCCATAAACTTTCTACGCCATATCATCCCCAAACAACCGGGCAAGCTGAGATCTCAAATAGGCAAATCAAACAAATTTTGGAGAAGACGGTTTCTAAAAACCGTAAATATCGGTCAACCAAATTGACAGATGCTCTTTGGGCATTTCACACCGCTTATAAGACCGATCTTGGTATGTCTCCATACCGCCTTGTGTTTGGGAAGGCATGCCATCTTCCTGTCGAGATTGAACATAAAGCAATGTGGGCTATTAAAGAGTTAAACTTCGATTTTGATCAAGTTAGCAGCTATAGGAAGCCGTAATTGAATGGGCTAAGCGAACTCCGCGATGAAGCTTACGATAATGCGTTGATAGTAAAGAACTGGATTAAAGTGTTCCACGATAAAAATCTTTTTAGGAAAACTTTCACACCGGGACAACAAGTCCTTCTTTATGATTCCCGTCTCTATCTTCATCCGGGTAATCTTAAATCTCGTTGGAAAAGACCTTTTGTGGTGCAGTATGTATACCCGCACGGGGCAGTAAAAGTCGAAAATATTCAAAACGGTTCAATTTTTAAAGTAAATGGGCATAGATTGAAACCATATTTTTCTGCTGACCCAGCGGAGGAGCTCCTGTTTTTACAGGAGCCGCTTTATCATAACTAAATTTCCTCCGTCTCACCTCCATGTTTCGGTAAGATTGTCTCATTTTAAGAATGGAGGTGAGTGAAAAAGGACTTAACTAAATATCTGTGCGTGCCAAAGTACAAGTTTGGGGGTAGTTTTCATTTGATTATTATTTTACCCCTCTTAATTTCTCTCCCAAAGTCTACAGGTCTATGCATTCAAAGATGACATCAGTGAGGACACTGCTGAAAACAGGTTTGGGAGGAGGTTTGCATTCACTATCTTTTGGCACTTGGCACTATACAAATTTTTTTTTATAATAAAAGAGTAGAAAGTGAAAAATTATATATGAAAGATATGAATAGTTTGAGAAAAACAAGAAAGTTAGAGGTTTTCTTAAACAAAACTAGTAATAAGTAGTTATGAGCTGTTGTCTCAACGGTTAGTAAGATGAAGGAAATCACTAATCTGAGAATAAAAATAAGTCTGAAAAATAGTCCCTATTCTTGGGGCCAAACATTTGAACGTTGATACCCTACTATACGCACTTACACACATCTTGAAACTTGGGATAGTAGAGGATACCTTGAAATGCTCTTGTCTAAAAGACTTAGTATGAATATATATATATATATATATATATATATATATATATATATATATAAGTGGTGAAAGAAAAAAAATGAACACTGGTTTTGTAATTACCAAGGCAGCATAAAAAAATATAGTGAGGGTGCTTTATCATCTAGTGCCTTAGACCAACTGGTTTGGGAGCCACTGCTAAGCCTTGGGTGTTGCGAAACGAGGAATTATGCCTAAACGAGCGAGCACACTTTGTAATAGGTCGGTTAGTACCTCAAGAAGTATTAACGGTCGCATGAAGAATGTGTGAGCAATTTTATCGAAGATATTCACCAACTATAAAATACTTTAGAAGATAGGCAAGAGTATGAGAGCTTGAATTGAGTTCTCTAAGTGTAGTGTCTTTTACACACACGTAGGGATATATGATCAATGTTTGGATAAAAGACAGGAAGGAAGACTAAAGGCGATGTTTTATTGAGAGATGATGTGATTTCTAATATCTTTTCATGACCATTAATGTAGGGCTCATAGCAACCGAAAAGCTGGTATAGTTGGAAACTCTTATTTTCAAGTTTTTTCTTTTATAAGTTCCTATCTTTATATGTAACTTTCACTATCTTTCTTTTATTATGGGATTTTGTGGGTGTAATTCGCTGAAAACTCTCAGGAGACAACATTCCTCCTACTAGGGACACCTAGAGGTTTAACTGCTTATTGCACGTGCTCAATGCAATCGTGTTGCCTACGAAAGTGTGCTGCTTAGGTTTTTCTTTTTCTTTTTCTCCTTCTCTTGAATAACTAGTTTGCTCGGGACGATCAAAGTTAAGTTTGGGGGTATTTGTTCAGTCGAAAATATTGTGCATTTGATATGACATTTTCCTTACTATTTTTATATAATAAAAGGGGTTTATTATAAATATGACACATATGAGGGTTTATCTGTAAAAATACTATTTTCATATGTTTATATATTATAATTAACATTATGAAGGAAAATATAAGCATATAATATCTATATAATATTTAGTCCATTTAAATATGCTTACCTTATCAAATATCTTTGACCAATTCTTCTAAAACTATAATATCATGTCAAATGGTTAAGATAATATCTCAATAAAAACAAAATTCTACTAACATTATTTATTGAGTTATTGTGCAGAAATTATATCAGGACTAAAATCAAGGAAATCCGAGTTGGCGAGATCAATTCTACCAAAATTTTAAAGTAAATCGAAGAAATCAATTCTGGAGAGACTTAGAGAAGATTTTCAGATTCCAGATATCAAAATAATCTACATATGTCACCAGAAGAGGCCACAAGATTTTTGAAGCGAAGACTCCTCTACCCCACCGTGGATCCGCGGCCAAACCCACCTAATGGCCGCGGTTCCACCGCAATATTGATGATTTAGGGCTCTGGATTTTCTGGTTGGGATCCTAACAACTAGTTACCATATTAGGAAACTAGGGTTCTGGCTCTGTGACTATAAATAAGGACCGAGAGCTGTTTAGACCAGAATATTGCATTATTATATTCCCCATTCTTATTCTTTTTATAAATAAACGGGTGCTTTTGACGCATGTCTGCTACATGTTACAGGTTACAGGTTCTTGGACAGAAAAACAGTGAAAACGATGTAAAGACGATGAAAATATGGACTTTTGACCAACAAATGGGAGGACCTTAGTCAAGCCTACATCAAAGATAAAATTCACAAAGTACAAGGCAACGCAAGGTCCAAGATTACAAGCGAACGGTTAAAAAGCCATTGCAAATTGTTCACTGGAAATCTGGAACCAACCTAAAAGCCCAAATGGAAAAGGACATATGGAAACAGGAAGACCAAGTCAATAAGAGCTAGCCCAAGAAAAATGATATTCCAAAGCCACTATTGGGCCGCGGTTCCGCGGCCATACAGAGCAATCAGAAGCTGAATTTTTTATATTAATTTGTGGCGGCGTTGACTAAGTCTTTCTAGGGCTATTTGTGTAATTGTGGACATGCGAAACAAATGTAACCCTAGGGTTTCCTATTCTTTATAAATAGGAACTCTAATCATTGTAATTCTTTATGCCTCCTTTTAATAAAATACAAATTCTTTTGGAGAGCATCGGTGTTTCTTTTCCATTCAGGAATTCCGATCTGATAAACCTGCATGGATGATTGGAGGGATGCATCTGTAAGTAATTTAATTTCTTGCCCTAGTGTAGATTTCAATTCCTTGCCCTAGGTAGATTTAATTTCATGCCCTAGGAACTTGTTTAGGGTTTAGCTTTGAGGAAGGATTTTGAGAGATGAGATCTCGCATCCCTTTCTTACCCACCAAATATTTACAATAGGACTCCATGCATACATGCACATACCGCTCCCTACGGCACTCTATCCCTCGAGGTAGCGGTGATACCGTAGTATAAAGGCCCGGGTGTGATGTTTTCCATGGAGGTTAGGGTAAGGATCTCTAAAGGAAGGACAAGAACCTAGAGGAAGGAACACCTTCCCGAACGGATCTAATCCACTTTATTGATAATTACCATAACTCCTCATAGATCTTCATTCGGGTATTGAAAGCGGTGAGATTTAATTACATTTCTAAACCATCCCTAAACCTAGCCCTAGTAAGAATAGATCTAGATAATTAGTATAGATTAATTAGGTTTTTAGATTTAATAATTAATCCGAACAGCCTTCGGAATTAATTCGTAAGCGCGAATCGGTAATTCACAACATCCCTGTGGACCGACCCGTACTCACCGGCTAGTTTCATGTGACGCCGTTCTTGATTGCGGTTACAAATATTTTTGATCTATCTTTTAAAAAGCGCAAGCACGCTAAATCAATTCAATCAAATGGCGCGTTGCCGGGTAGGGTGCCGTAGGGAGCGGTATGTGCATGTATGCATGGAGTCCTATTGTAAATATTTGGTGGGTAAGAAAGGGATGCGGGATCTCATCTCTCAAAATCCTTCCTCAAAGCTAAACCCTAAACAAGTTCTTAGGGCATGAAATTAAATCTACCTAGGGCAAGGAATTGAAATCTACACTAGAGCAAGAAATTAAATTACTTACAGATGCATCCCTCCAATCATCCATGCAGGTTTGTCAGATCTGAATTTCTGAATGGAAAAGAAACACCGATGCTCTCCAAAAGAATTTGTATTTTATTAAAAGGAGGCATAAAGAATTACAATGATTAGAGTTCCTATTTATAAAGAATAGGAAACCCTAGGGTTACATTTGTTTCGCATGTCCACAATTACACAAATAGCCCTAGAAAGACTTAGTCAACGCCGCCACAAATTAATATAAAAAATTCAGCTTCTGATTGCTCTGTATGGCCGCGGAACCGCGGCCCAATAGTGGCTTTGGAATATCATTTTTCTTGGGCTAGCTCTTATTGACTTGGTCTTCCTGTTTCCATATGTCCTTTCCCATTTGGGCTTTTAGGTTGGTTCCAGATTTCCAGTGAACAATTTGCAATGGCTTTTTAACCGTTCGCTTGTAATCTTGGACCTTGCGTTGCCTTGTACTTTGTGAATTTTATCTTTGATGTAGGCTTGACTAAGGTCCTCCCATTTGTTGGTCAAAAGTCCATATTTTCATCGTCTTTACATCGTTTTCACTGTTTTTCTGTCCAAGAACCTGTAACCTGTAACATGTAGCAGACATGCGTCAAAAGCACCCGTTTATTTATAAAAGGAATAAGAATAGGGAATATAATAATGCAATATTCTGGTCTAAACAAATACCCCCAAACTTATTTTTTGCTCGTCCTCGAGCAAACTTATTTTTATCCACTAAAATCCTAATCGCACTTTCGCAGGGAAACGCGATTGCACTGAGCATGTGCAACAAGCCGTTAAACCTCTAGGTGTCCCTAGTAGGAGGAGTGTTGTCTTCTGAGGGTTTTCAGCGGATACTACCCACAAAATCCTATCAATTCAGCCCATTAACTTTAATTCTCCAATTAGGTCTTCTAACAAAGAATTCTATTATCTTCGACCCGTAAATTATCCACCCATATTCTTCACACTTCCTCATCATCTAACTTAAGATTATATATGTTCTATAGACTTACTTAGCTTTCGGCATCTCTTAAGTTTTCCTTTTAGGGTTCCATCTCCATTTAGGAATTTTTATCAACTCTACTAAAGATACAAGTTCTATTCTTCATTCCTTTCTCTCATCTAAACTCCAATCACATATCCTCACGTGTGTGTAAAAATCACCCCTACACTTGGAAATTCAAATCAAGCAATCGTATTCTCGTCCATTGTCCAAAGCACTTATTAATTGGTGAATTTTTAATTGAATTTTGCTTACACATCCTTCATGCGACTGTTAATACTTCTTGAGGTACCAACAACCGATTACAAGATATGTTTGCACTTTAAAGCGTAATTCCTAGTCTTGCAACACCCAAGGCTTTTAGCAGTGACTCCCAAACCAGTTGGTCTAAGGCACTAGGTGATGAAGCACCCTCGCTAAATATTTTTCTATTTTTACAGCCTTAAGTAATCACAAAAACCAGTGTTCATTTTTTTCTTTTCTTTATTCACTCTTTTTTTTCCTTTTATTTTCTTCGTACTAAGAACTTTAGACAAGAGCATTTCAAGGCCTCCTCTACTATTCCAAGTTTCAAGGTGCGTGATTGTGCAGATTGTAGGGTATACATTTTCAGAATCTAGACTTAAGCTAGGAACTATTTTTCAAACTTATACTATAATAAGAACATCAATACTTTTCCTTCGTTTCGACTTAGCCCAAGAAGTGAACCCAAAATTTGCCTATTTCTAAATAAACTACAAAGACATATACTTTCTACCGTTAAACTTTAAGGAAGGTTATTTTTAGGGTTTTTAATTTACTAAGTCTAAGATCTAGTCGTTCCTAGCTAGTTGACCTATTTGTCAAACTAAAGTCAATTAGCTAAAATTGAATACAGTAATTTTTATAATTTTTCAAAATTTTTCAATTTTTATGGATTTTCAAATAAGTATGCAAATGCAAAAATATGTACAAATGAATGCGAAGGAAGAAGACGTACAGAATTCTTTATGGAGAGCATCGGTGTTTCTTTTCAATTCATGAATTCAGATCTGACAATCCTGCGTTGATGATTGGAGAGATGCATCTGTAAGTAGATTTAATTCCTTGCTCTAGTTTAGATTTCAATTCTTTGCCCTAGGTAGATTTAATTTCTTGCCGTAGATAAATTGTTTAGAGTTAGCTTTGGGGAAGGCTTTTGAGAGATGAGATTTCTCATCCCTTTCTTACCCATAATATATTCTCAATAGGACTCCATGCATATACGCACACACCACGCCCTACGGCACCCTACCCCTCGAGGTAGCGGTGATACCGTAGTGTAAAGGCCCGGTTGCGCGTGTTTTCCATGGAGGTTAGGGTAAGGATCTCTAAAGGAAGGACAAGAACCTAGAGGAAGGAACACCTTCCCGAATGGATCTAATCCCCTTTATTGATAATTATCATAACTCCTCATAGATCTTCATTTGGGTATAGAAAACGTTGAGATTTACTTGCATTTCCAAACCATCGCTAAACCTAACCCTAGCAAGACTAGATCTAGATAATCGTAGTATAGAATAATTAGGTTTTTAGATTTAATAATCACTCCGAACACCCTTCGGAATTAACTCGTTAGCACGACTAGGAGATTCACAACATCCCTGTGGACCGACCCGTACTCACCGGCTAGCTGCAAAGCGACGCCGTTCTTGATTGCGGTAATAGATAGTTTTTGAGATCAATCAAGAGCCTCTTGGAAAAATCATCAAACCGACGCGATCACGAAGTCCATAACGGTTCAAGAATCCTGGTTGATCATCGACAATTTATCTACCTCCTTAGAAGAGATCGAGAAGCAAACTATGATTTTGTAATCATTTTCTAAAGGAACAAAGTGTACTTGATCTTGTTGATTAATAAAGGTAGTTGTTTTCTTATATCATTTTATTTTCTGTAGTTTTCAATATGATTTCCCTTTCTATCTTTTCTTTTCCCAACATGCTCGAGTAATTCTCCGCTTGTTAGGGTTTGTAGGATTAAGGTAGATTAATGGATGATGAAAATCCTTAAACTCTTTTTACGTCCTATAAAGTTTATAAACTTTACCAAAAGAATCATTAACATCCTAATCGGGCGCGCTACCAATTCATTGGGATCCACGACCGCGATTAGATTAATGATTGTTTTGGTAAAGCCTAGACATGAACGGAGATCCATGTCAAGATAGGGGTTAAGAGTGGGAACCCTTTTCCCTCCAGAAACCCTAATCTGCATGCATCACTGTCGATCTAGTTTTAAATATATTAAAGGATAAAATGAGTAATCTTTAATTAATCATCCATGACTACTAAATCTTAACGAACCCTACAAGCCCCTTCTAATATAAAACCTACATCCGTAGTTAATTTAGATCTATATCCTGCATCCGTATTTGACGTGTATCTAGAATCTACAACAATTCTTCACCATTCATTATTCTTCCTCCTTTCCTAATCAACAGGTCTAAAGTAAGATTAAAAGATTCGACGTTTCCCTGAGGACGACCCGTACTCATCTCGGTCTAGCTACATGCGATACCGTTATTGATTGCGGTTATTCTACAAACACACTACTTTAACAATCACTTGGCTTTGCAAACTTGGTTTTAGTTTCATGTTTAATGACTCTAAATTTTTACTGAATAAATTGGTTATGGTTATTTATCTGATGGTTTGTATAGACTTAATACCATAATTGTCACTCCCCGCTTCCCAGTAGATGGAAACGGTGACGTGACAAGCCCGCAACGTATTTATTATGAAAATAAATACGTTAAGCGTAATTAAGCAATATAATAATGAACAAGAATGAAAAGACTAATAAAATGAAACAGCAATTTTATTTACATTCAACTTTATATACAACTGTTTAAGATAAAAGATACAATAATAAAAGCAAATGCCTAAACAATAGCATACAAAAAGTAAGTGCAGGCTGGAAAGAGTTAGTAGTCTAGCTGAGCAGCAAGCTGGTCTAAGTCCTCCAGGTTGGGCTCTATCTCCTCAGAGTCCGGTCCTCCTGATGAACATTCCAAAGAAAGAAATAAAAAGGAATGTCTTCAGCGAACTATCGCTCGGTAAGTCTCACAAGAAGTAAGAGAAGATAGTATGTAATATGAAATGAACAGGTAAAATTGTATATGACCGTTCACTGGTATAAGATAGTTATTCTAATGTGGTTATTTGTAGTTTCATAAGGAAGGTATTCATGTATACGAGAGGAGTCCATCTTACCCTATAGATTATGGTAATATGTAGTACAAGGCACCGTCATAACCCATGGGACAACGGCACGTGAATTCATGTAGGTATCTTTTAAGTTACCTCTCGTGCCACGATATACGTTCCGTACCAATCTACCCCTTTATCCCCGCGTATTGTATTATATAGATTAAGATTACAGGTCTTGGTCAAATCCATGGATATAAAATATTCAAGTTCATGTTCAGGATGTAATCATATATTCTGGTAATCATATCAATGTTAATGTCAAGTTATAACCATAGTTCGGTCAAGTCGGGTCAATATTCAAGTTTGATTTTGATATTTGAATTCGAGTATTCAAGTTCATGATCAAGTATTCAAGTTCGTGTTTGATTTTGGATTCTGGTTTGAGTTTAGGCTCAGATTGAGTCAGAAACTTGCGAATGGATTTAACTCTTGAATTTTTTAGATTCGGGAGTAATCGGCAACTGCTGCACATGGACGACAGGATGTGTTTTTTTCTAAGACAATTGCCATTGATAACTCCGTTAAGTTGTCTAACCTGAATATGCAAGCACTCACTTTCTCCGGCTCCCTGGGGCTCAAGAGAATTGATCCCGCTTAAACCTATATTAATCTAGAGTCCTCAATTATTGTTTGCATATCTCGAGGGGGTTTTATGAAAAATATATATTAATATTGTTTTTAAAAGTAATCTCGAGGGTGATTTACAAGTTTTAGGGTTTTCATGGGCATGCATTTTAATTATTGGGTATTTTAATGATAAAAACTTATTTTTTAAAAGTTTATGGTATTTTATTAAAAACTAGCCCTTTTTGGTAACTTGATGATATTTTATTAAAACTTTAATCTTTCATATTAAAAAATATAGTTTATATGTTTTATTAAAAATACAGATTTATATTTTTATATAATTTTTTCAAAAATTATTTTTATTTAGAAAAGTCGTATTTCTTTAAAACCGTATTTTATTTCTTTTCGAGATCGAATACTCCGCGATGAGTTCTGTATCTCTCTCTACTAGCCCAAAGATGTGCGATAATCTACACCATCCATTAGCGGGTCCCCTAATGAGGGTTGTAGAGGCATATTTGCCAAGGATTACAAAATACCGCTTTAAAAGAAACCCATTTTTGAAAAGAAGTGGTATTTTAATGAAAAGCTATTCTTTATACCAACCATATATATATATATATATATATATATATATATATATATATATATATATATATATATATATATATATATATAAGGGTTATGGAAGCGCCCCGACCATCGAACCGTTGCCAAATGCAGAACAAAATTTTTCTAAAACCCAGCGCTACCATTACCCGATTCCAAGATCGAAATCATTAACCCTAAAACTAGCAATCTAAGAAAAGAGATAGGAATGGTTATACCTAATGATCCAAGTCCTTCGGATCTTCAACCATTTCCAAGCTCCTAATGATGCGGATAGACTTTGGTCTCCGGTCTTCCTTCATCTCCGATGATCCACTCGAGGGAAACGGCACAAGTTCCAGATTCGCCAAGCGGACCAACCGACCATCCAAGATAGCTAGTAGTGGAGAGTGGGGGTGTAGTATAGTCTCACCATAATTTTATCTCAACCATATGCTCAAGTGAGCAACAATAGAATATGAAGAAGAGGGTGACCAAAACTAATGGCATGAGCAAAGTGGCTAAGTATTTTGTGTGAGCATGAGAGTGTAAAGAGCACCAAGCTAATAAAAAATGAGCAAGCAAATTGCCACCATCAAAGTGGCCGGCCCCTCCTTTTATGCCCATACAAAAATCTCAATCCCAATTTCCATTAAACAAATCAAGAAGCCATACCAATCACAACATGTCCAAAGCCCATGCTTTGACCAAAACCCATGCCTATGCCATGTCACCATTTCCACCTCATTTAAAACAAATGATTTTCTAAAGAAAATCAATAATGATGTGGCATCTTCCAGAATACATTCCGTGTAAATACGGAATGCTTACCGGTACATGTATCGAAATACACATACGCGTATTCGTACGAAAATACGAATAACCAAAGAGAGAAAATAAATAGTGAGCAATAATACTAGAATACATATATGTAAATACATATGTAAATTATTAAATCAAAACTTGATTTAACAATCTGGCTTAATCCTAAACCCCTAGTATTATCAACCGTCCGATTAAAGTCTGTGCGGTCCGTGCACATATTTAATCGGACACCTGTATGTATCAACATACGTCACCTACACCATATCGCCTGAACCGTGAAAACCCTCTGTGTGGGACTCTAAAGACTCGTCAATACTCTGGCAGTGGGTTTAACCATAAGCACTTCAGCGGCACTAGCTGTACATAACGGCTACCCAGGTATTGAGCGAAAGGAAGGCCGACGAGCAAACTCATCCAAACCCCTACTGAACCTGTCAGTGACAATATCCGTACAGTCCGGTCTGTTCATCTAAGAGTATCGCATATCGAGTCTGGGTGTGTGTGTGTGTGTGGATAAAGTCCGACCCCTAATAACGCGATAATTCGTGTCGGTATGAAACCCATCACTACCTGAGAAAATATCGATCCTGGATCGGTAATTCTCACATACCCCGGCCGAGAATTTCTAGTGATGACCACTCGTGCACTGCGTGACATCAACCCCCAATACCGGGAGAGATGAATCCCTGACGATCCGCTCACTGCCTCCATGTGGCTCGGGACTGTCCCCAACTAAAACCTCTTTGTACGACTCCTTTGAGCCATGGTAGGGTAGTAATCAAAGCACAGTAGGAACTCACACGAGACAAATGACGATCTCAGGTCGACAGACTAACCTGTACACATGTTACCAGGGAACTGCTATCTGACAATAGGTATAATACCAACTAGCATGTTCCCGGCGAGTCCGTCTAGTGTACTCATAACCCAATGAGCACCTGTATACTATCTTAGGTGAACTACTGACACCAATGGATTGTGAGACCGGCCACCGCCCCTCGTCACGGTCTATATAAGTATACACCAGTCTACACTGGAGTATCGATGCCCAGTCTCGATACTCCCACGACTAGGGACATTTAAGGATGTGCTTATAGACCCCCAGCTCCCACGTATGTGATCGCCATCACAATGTTGGTAGTCAAGCAAGAATCCTATGGGCTTTATCAACATATACATGATGATAAAGACAAACCAGATAGCATACTATCATCATGATGATAAAAACAAACCAGATAACATACTATCATCTCGAGTAAGACTGTTTTATCGGTGTATGTCCTCCCTCAATAATCATGATCACCTGCCTGCGACTATGATAATTGCCTTGAGGGCACTATAGCCAACAATCTCCCACTTGCACTTAAGACTAATTATTGCGATGTCGCATACTCACAGCCCGTGTGATACCGAACAGCCAACTCCTCTACTATTTAGTTTCACAAACCTCGTTTGTAAAACTATTGCGTTCGAGAAATATCCTCAGTGAGTGGATCCGCTCCAGTGTTTCTTTCTATGTCTCTCTTTATCTCAACTTCGCGGAGAAAACTATCTCCCGAAATGAGCAATACCCGTCTTAGAATATTTCTAGATATCTGATGGGACCCAGTTCACAAATGAACTCCAAATCCATCAAACTTCTTAGACTGTATCATCTACTGAACTTAATCAGTATGCTGTGCCATGCCTTCCTCAGTATCCGCTTGGACCACCTGTACAAACTACTGCCCCTCGTCAGAGGGAAAAATAAAACTCTGACGGTCACTCTGTCTTCCAGGTCACCTTGGAAGCCTGGAATGATAACCGTCTCGTGAAGGAGGCTGCCGTTATCAAATCCCTAGAACATCCATTTATGCTCAAAAACTGCTTCCCAACGTTTCTCCAGGATTGGATTAATATCTCAACTTATTGTATCTAGTGCAAAAACAATATCTGGTGTGGTACATGACATGTCATGATTGACTCAATTGCCTAAGCAAGTGATATGCCAATCATGCACATCCCTCTTCCCTTTAGTTTGTAAGACACCTTTAGAGAGGGTGACTCCATCACCTGCAGGTACACCACCATGCCATGAGTCGTCCATTCTAAAACACCTTTAGAATACTGTCTAAGTACCCAGATTGGGACACTTCCCAAATCTAGATCTAAAACTATAGATCTAGTAACCAAAATGTCTGATATAATATCCATATCTTATGTGGAGAAAACACTGTGTGACAACTAAAATATAACTGATCGTAGTATAGGAATTTCACTTCCTATAAAGTGCATGTCATCCTAAATACCAGGACACACACCCTACTACCTCCTTACCAGATCCATCTCCTATTCTGATGAAGTCAAAGTCTATGACTGTCATATCAAAAATTAGATGATCTATCTCCGATATATCTGCTTTAATCTATAAATAGACATAAGCTACTTGTCCACTATACTTCCGCTGCTCCCACTGATTACGACAACCCTCTGGCAGAATCATATACACGTGCACTTCTAAGTCTAGTTTAGAATGACGCTATACTCATCCTCCTGCCGGGTCTCATAGTCTGGAACAACAGTAGTGTCAAGTCTGGGTAAACAAGAACCTCTTTGTCACCGTCCTTGAGGCTACCAAAGTACCTCTCGGGTGCCTGAAGTTACCCACCATATTTGCGGAGTGGCCAATGGAATGTCAAACCTGATTGAATCTTTAGGTTCTTATTAAATTTTCAGTAATCGTTTGTGGTTCTGGAATTACTTCCAGTTCTACCATACTTCCACTACCGTTTTCTGAAAAAGTTCATTTTACTAAAAATGTGGCGAGTCAAGAACAATATCACTATTGATCTTCCAGATGGTAGAAAGTTAATCCTCGTCAAAGCCCGGGTTAACCCACAAACTGCCATTACAGAAACGTGCCTTGAGTTATCCAGAGTCTGGTTTTAAGCATAAGCTGGACAACTCCTCGTACCTTAATATATTTAAGATATGAACCATTCTATATATAATATAGAAATGGAGGCACTGATTTAATTGGAACCAGATTCAAATCATGCTGCTGTCTCCAGTGCATGTCAACTAAATGGAGAGAGGACGATCAACATTACTCAACTTAGGAGTGCATCCAATTATGAGTAACCTGAAAAAAGAAACAAGTTTCTCAAAACCATTACTATCAACTGAATACCATACACAAGTATCTACATCTTCGATCACCTTGAAGAATCCCGATACTTGCAACACCTGGTTCTCTACTTTATTCTTTTACCTATAACTTCTCAAAACTTAGACTTTGTATTTCTACGAAACACGTGTTTAAAAATGGAGAAGTCACAAGTAAACAGAATATAGTGCGAGTACCAACCCCTCTGTCCTAATGGACACTGGACAACATACAATACATTGTATAAGTCCCCTGAGTTTAATAACTCAAACCCTGTGCGTCGTAGGTTGAAAACTGTATTATGGATATGAAGAATTACACCGCTGTTGAATGCTCCTTACCTAACCATCAACTGATATAGGTAAATATCAAGGATATAATTTCAAAAGTTATATCTCACTTTATAAAAATAAACGTACAGATATATCAGTTTGAAATTGGTGCATAACAACGGATATTCAAAATCAAATACTTGCCGTTCGGCAAACAACCCAGGCGATTTCCTCAAATATCACCAATTACAATGAATTCTGATATAATGAGGATGATCACCTAATTCCCAATAACTTACTCCCACTCATCATCTGTAAAACCATATAGATGTGAGAATCAAACCTGGTAAATACATACCGTGGAGTAAAGTCCTAATTGGGAAATCAGTTTTCAATTAACAACGCATAGTGAAACTGAAATATTAAAATATTTTGTACGGGTATCCTGGTATTCCTAGTAATGCCTCTTCCATTATCCAGATTCATGACTATAACCGTATATTTCCTTGCCATCTCTCCAAATCCCTTTATTTGTCTTTAGTCGTTACCTTCTGTACACCTTCGTTAGGCTTAAATGGTTTTCTTCCTTCCCTACCGTTCGACACCAGCCTATGGTTTGGAAGAAGACTATCCAATAAGCGTAATAGGTATACTCTCCTAATCGTAGGAGTACTCGCAACCTGAGAGAAGGTAAAGATAAAAGACAACTGAATAAACCTTATTCCTATTTCTCCTGAACCAGAATCCATCCTCAAAAAATTTCCTTCGAGTTCGTATGTAACTATACAATGGATTTATCCAATAGGATTGGATGTTCGTAGTGATACGGGGTGTTCTAGAGAAATACAAGGGTGAAATAGGAGTGGCGATAAAAGACTTGGTTTGGTCGTGAATAGCAGTCGCATTTTTACTTTGCCCTCTTTCCAATCCTTATATTTGTCTTTACTTATTACCTTCTGTACACCAGATTTAGGCTAATTGGTTTTCTTCATTCCCTACCGTTTGGCACCTGCCTATGGTTTGGAAGAAGACCATCCAATAAGCGTAATAGGTGTACCGTCTCCCAATCCTAGGAGCCCTCACAACCTGAGAGAAGGTAAAAGGAAAAGACAACTGAATAGTCCTATTCTTTTTCTCCAGAACCAGAATCCATCCTCGAAAAAGTTCCTTCAAGTTCGTATATAACCATACGATGGATTTATCCAATGGAAGTGGATACACGTAGTGATACAAGGTATTCTGGAGAAAAGCAAAGGGAAAAAGAAGGAGTGGCAATGATGTATGCAACTAGGACAATCCAAAAGCCAGTGTTTTTAAGAAAGTTCGGTTAACTTGGTCACCGAGTCATAGTCTAGGGTCGGGCCATGGTCGATGCCAAAGAGAAAGAGAAAAGAAACACTCAGCGTGCACTCTAACCTAGATCAGAATGGATAATCATTTTATCTAATCTGTATAGCTCCCACTGTTTCCTCGAATTCTCCTCCAAACCTAAAAGGAGAATTAGTCGGAATCACCCGAAGAGTAATCCTACTCATCAGTAGGAATCAGGATCCAACTATCATCGCATGATAACTTGATGGAAGCCTCTCAAGTCACCACACTCCAGAAGGTATGCGCATGCCTGGCAAGTTTCCTGTATGTTTGAAACTCCCGATATGATTTTTATCCCAAGCAGTTTATGACCTTGACAAAGGCCAACAAATCATAAACCACAAGTCAAGTTCAATCCGTCATTATCCTGGATTACTCTAGACCCACCCGCACAAACCCTTGACAAAGGCCAACAAGGTTATACGACTATCCTAGATAATCGCAATTCAATGCAACAGACAAGTAATACCCAGCTACCGCATACTGCGCTTTGACAAAGGCCAACAAACGCAGCATGAATACTATGTACTACCTGAAAGAAATGACGGAGGGCTACGGCTGTTTTTTGGCGAAAAACCTTTAACGTAATGAACTTGATATTTTTGAAGGAATCCAAGTGGTTTTTACAAATATATAGTGGCGAAAACTTTTGCTAAAGAGGTCACTCCCGGTAAAGGGATCTCGGCTCTTTCCCCGTCGAATGAGATGCAGGATATTCCAAACTGAATACCACGATGCAAAGCAAAAAGTAAATGCCTATAGTGAAGTTATTACGTTGACGCAAACTTTTACTCAAGGGGTCACTCCTGATGAAGGGATCTCGGCCCTTGCCTCGTCGAATGAGGTGCTGGATATTCATAACCGAATACCACTGTGCAAAGTAAAAGCCAACGTCTATAATGTCAGTTTTTAAAATCTTGGTTCCAACAACAACAAAAATAGGTTTGTTTTCCTTGCATTGATAAGAATCAATGCAGTCCCATCAATTGATCACACCAGAAAAGAACGAAAATAAAATGTACATATATGCCATCCACATTCGCCACTGGGTCCCGTCATCATCCGTTAGGTTACTTAACTAACGACAGAGCGGGGATTGGGCTAGCGCGGGTGCAAAACATATACAACATCTACTAGTATATATAAATATATATATAATAATCGTCCCAGGCATGATAAATGCAACATCACATAGAAGTAATAAGCATCACAGAACAATACAGATAATCTGAGAGCCCCGGGTTTCCTTTGAGACGCAAGTGAAACCCGACGTTCCCCTGGTCGTGTGGATAGCCTGTGCAATGAAAACCTAGACCCCTACGAGCGCGGCAAGTTACCCGCCAAAACTAGAAGCGAGGCAGCCCCCTTCAGCAAAGTGAATGGACAACCCAGCACTTCACGGAATCCGGTAACTTGAGCATCCCTCCTTGGGTCAACCTATACCCCCTACGAGTGTGGAGAATAGCCCGCCAATTCTAGAGTAAAGCCCCCTCCGTCTCAACGCCATGAGATGCGGACCCGTTTCCCTCCAGAACCCGGCTATCTGTGCACTCCACTGCGGGGTAATCCTAGTACAGAAAAGAAAATAATATACAACGGGTACATCGACTTCAACTCGGTCGTACCCCAAAAGAATAATATACAAACAGGCAGTGACGGCAGTCCACATGTTGGACGCTCGCCCCGCAATATCAAATGTACAAATAAATCCAATCTGCACTACCATTGCACGCAAGCTATCCACCACGATAAATCCGCAACATCACAGCACAACACAGAACATCAACGTGAATGTCATGTTCGCAAATCCGTCTAAAAGGACTATAGAGATTAGACAAGATCTACCGATCAAATGACATTCACGGTCACAGATAGAAATGTAAAGTACTGCAAACTTTAAACAATATTAAAACTTATCGACTCCGAAATAACCCCTGAATAGCCCCAAGCAAACTGATAAAACAATATCCAAATTTGGCTAAACAAACAATACCACTGCACAGAGATTCAAGATACCAGACAACACACCAAAAACGAAGCCCAGAACTCACCCAAAAACCGGCCTGCTCGGAATTTTGCCACTCGTGCTCGGCCAAAATCCGGCGCCCTGGTCTCGTGTTTGGGGTGTGGTCTTGTGGTCATGTCAGTAGTCTTCTGCACTTGTTTAAATAATTTTTTGAGACACTTTAAAAATCAACAGAGACTCAAATCTGCAGGGCAGTGAATCGGGTTTTTTTCGATTTCGATATGTTAACATTGTCTAAACAAGCTAGATTAAGGGTTAATGGGTGGCTCTGATACCATGAAGGGTTATGGGAGTGCCCCGGCTATCGAACCGTTGCCAAGTGCGGAACAAAAATTTTCTAAAACCCGGCGTTACCATTACCCGATTCCAAGATCGAAACCATTAACCCTAAAACTAGCAATCTAAGAAAAGAGATAGGAATGGTTATACCTAATGATCCAAGTCCTTCGGGTCTTCAACCATTTCCAAGCTCCTAGTGATGCGGTTCGACTTTGGTCGCCGGTCTTCCTTCATCTCCGATGATCCAACCGAGGGAAACGACACAAGCTCCAGGTTCGCCAAGCGGACCAACCGACCATCCAAGATAGCTAGTAGTGGAGAGTGGGGGGTGTAGTATAGTCTCACCATAATTTTATCTCAACCATATGCTCAAGTGAGCAACAATAGAATATGAAGAAGAGGGTGACCAAAACTAATGGCATGAGCAAAGTGGCTAAGTATTTTGTGTGAGCATGAGAGTGTAAAGAGCACCAAGCTAATAAAAAATGAGCAAGCAAATTGCCACCATCAAAGTGGCCAGCCCCTCCTCTTATGCCCACACAAAAATCTCAATCCCAATTTCCATTAAACAAATCAAGAAGCCATACCAATCACAACATGTCCAAAGCCCATGCTTTGACCAAAACCCATGCCTATGCCATGTCACCATTTCCACCTCATTTAAAACAAATGATTTTCTAAAGAAAATCAATAATGATGTGGCATCTTCTAGAATCCATTCCGTGTAAATACGGAATGCTTACCGGTACATGTATCGAAATACACATATGCGAATTCGTACGAAAATACGAATAGCCAAAGAGAGAAAATAAATAGTGAGCAATAATACTAGAATACATATATATAAATACATATGTAAATTATTAAATCAAAACTTGATTTAACAATCTGGCTTAATCCTAAACCCCTAGTATTATCAACCGTCCGATTAAAGTCTGTGCGGTCCGTGCACATATTTAATCGGACACCTGTATGTATCAACATACGTCACCTACACCATATCGCCTGAATCGTGAAAACCCTCTGTGTGGGACTCTAAAGACTCGTCAATACTCTGGCAGTGGGTTTAACCATAAGCACGTCAGCGGCACTAGCTGTACGTAACGACTACCCAGGTATTGAGCGAAAGGAAGGCCGACGAGCAAACTCATCCAAACCCCTACTGAGCCTGTCAGTGACAATATCCGTACAGTCCGGTCTGTTCGTCTAAGAGTATCGCATATCGAGTCTGGAGTGTGTGTGTGTGGATAAAGTCAGACCCCTAATAACGCGATAATTCTTGTCGGTATGAAACCCATCACTACCTGAGAAAATATCGATCCTGGATCGGTAATTATCACATACCCCGGCCGAGGATTTCTAGTGATGGCCACCCGTGCACTGCGCGGCATCAACCCCCAATATCGGGAGAGACGAATCCCTGACGATCCGCTCACTGTCTCCATGTGGCTCGGGACTGTACCCAACTAAAACCTGTTTGCACGACTCCTTTGAGCCATGGTAGGGTAGTAATCAAAGCACAGTGGGAACTCACACGAGACAAATGACGATCTCAGGTCGACAGACTAACCTGTACACATGTCACCAGGGAACTGCTATCTGATAATAGGTATAATACCAACTAGCATGTTCCCGGCGAGTCTGTCCTGTGTACTCATAACTCAATGAGCACCTGTATACTATCTTAGGTGAACTACTGACACCAATGGATTGTGAGACCGGCCACCGCCCCTCGTCAGGGTCTATATAAGTATACACCAGTCTATACTGGAGTATCGATGCCCAGTCTCGATACTCCTACGACTAGGGACATTTAAGGATGTGCTTATAGACCCCCATCTCCCACGTATATGATCTCCATCACAATGCTGGTAGTCAAGCAAGAATCCTATGGGCTTTATCAAGATATACATGATGATAAAGACAAACCAGATAGCATACTATCATTTCGAGTAAGACTGTTTTATCGGTATAGGTCCTCCCTCAATCATCATGATCACCTGCCTGTGACTGTGATAATTGCCTTGAGGGCACTATAGCCAACAATCTCCCACTTGCACTTAAGGCTAATTATTGCGATGTCGCATACTTACAGCCCGTGTGGTACCGAACAGCCAACTCCTCTACTAATCAGTTTCACAAACCTCGTTTGTAAAACTATTGCGTTCGAGAAATAGCCTCAGTGAGTAGATCCGCTTCAGTGTTTCTTTCTATGTCTCTCTTTATCTCAACTTTGTGGAGAAAACTATCTCCCGAAATGAGCAATACCCGTCTTAGAATATTTCTAGATATCTGATGGGACCCAGTTCATAAATGAACTCCAAATCCAGCAAACTTCTTAGACTGTATCGTCTACTGAACTTAATCAGTATGCTGCGCCATGCCTTCCTCAGTATCCGCTTGGACCACCTGTACAAACTACTGCCCTTCGTCAGAGGGAAAACTAAAACTCTGACGGTCACTCTGTCATCCAGGTCACCTTGGAAGCCTGGAATGATAACCGTCTCGCGAAGGAGGCTGCCGTTATCAAATCCCTAGAACATCCATTTATGCTCAAAAAATGCTTCCCAACGTTTCTCCAGGATTGGATTAATATCTCAACTTATTGCATCTAGTTCAAAAACAACATCTGGTATGGTACTTGACATGTGTGGGCACGTGAGGCGCCATAAAGTGAGAATTGTTCTCTGGGTTCTATTCCCCCCCTTTTTTTTATATAGAAGTGTTAAACACTTGACTTTTGGAAGCGCTCGTGTGCGGGCACATGAGGCGCCCAAAGTGAGAATTGTTCTCTGGGTTCTATTTCCACTTTTTTTTTTATATAGAAGTGTTAAACACTTGACTCATGTGCGAGCACGTGATGCGATTTTGTGTGTTTCCCCTTTTCATTCATCAGAAACGCTCACGTAGAGCACGTGAGATCCTTTTGAGTGTTTGGAGATTTTGATCTCATGCTAGGATTTTGGAGGATCTCATGCCTCTCTTGTTTTTGTAAGAATTAAATTCTTGTTGTAGGGTTAAGCGTTGATTTTCAGAGGAATTAAATTCGCATATGTTTCTGTAAGAATTAAATTCTTTGAACTCAGTTCTTTCCCCTAGGTTTTGAATCTACATGACAGAATCTCTCCGATGAGAATTAAATTCTCAACTTATGGGAGATCTGTTTCTACATATCTCAACCAGAGGAAGAACTAAGTTCTTATGCGAAACCCTTAGAAAGGTCAAGATAGAACAATCTCTGTGTATTTCTCTTTCTTTCTTTTTTTTTACCTAGAATGTCCCGATGAAGCAAGTCTTTTTCGAGACTTAAATTCTCTTCTTCCTCTTTTCCTCTGTATGTTTCTCTCTCTTCTCCCCCTTCTCCTCTCCTTTTTCTTTATAGAATGTCATGGGTTTTTTATATAGCGGAGAGAAGTTTGTTGATTAGTTTTATGAAATATCTCATTGAGAGATCCTAGTTGATTTTAAGGGGTTTTACCTACTGTTGGATCTTTGATCCAAGGGTTCTGTCTCACATAACATATTTTCTTATTTTTTAAACACGATTAGGAAAATATTTTCCCATACAGAATTTATTCTGTAGATTGGTGATTTTTCAATTACCGTTGGATTTTTAATCCAATGGTGTTTGGTTTAACGGAGCACAATTTTTCTTTGTTTAGAAAGATATGAAAAATATTTTCCAACTTATGGGATTTTTGATCTGTCAACTTTCTGTCTAACAAAAAATATCATTTCCCATTTAAAATTTCAATAGAATTTAATTATATGTTTAATCATCATTGGATCTTTGATCCAACGGTTCCTTGTTGAATAGCATTTTAATTTTACGTAGAGAAGTGCCCTCACGTGTTAAACACGTGGGGCTCTTCTAGCCTAGCAATTGTTTTAACTGCAGTGCCTATATGCGTTGCATATAGGCACTCACGTGTTAAACACGTGGGACTGTTTTGGCCTAGCAATTGTTTTAATTGCAGTGCCTATATACGTTGCATATAGGCACTCACGTGTTAAACACGTGGGGCTGTTTTAGCCTAGAAATTGTTTTAATTGCAGTGCATATATATGCGTTGTATATAGGCACTCACGTGTTAAACACGTGGATGCTCTTTTAGTGGGGAACTTTCCTTCATCCTTTTTTATAAGGGAACAAATTCCCCCAGCGTTGCTCTCACGTGGCTTGCACATGAGTGCAACGTTGTCTGCTCTCACAGTCGTTGGATTGCCTAGGGGAATGGGAAGATGAACCTCTCCCCATCATGTCTTATAATTGCAGGGGCTTTAGCCTCTGGGATGAACAATGTTCTTTCCTATTCTTCCTCTTGCTTATTTTTTCTTGAGAATTTAATTCTCTTTTACAGAGCTTAGATCTCTGTCCCCTGAAATTTCAGAGTTAAACTCTTCCAAAAACTTCTTTCTTTGGTAAGGATTACGATCGGAACCCCCCATTTTTTTGTTCTTTTCGTCGTGGATTTTGAATCCGGGGACAGAGCGTTGCTCTTTTCTTAACTTGGTTTCTTAAAGATCCAAAGTACACATTTTTTTTAGATCCTAAGATCTTGAATCAATGGGGATTGTTGATCCTCCTCTTTGGGTTTGACCCTGTCACCAATCTTTAGGATCCTTGGAATTTAATTCCATTTTCTTTGCCCCCTTGCCATAGGGTTTTTTCTAGGATTTAATCCCTTTATTAAAGGAATTTAATTCCTTGTTCACAGAGCTTGGCTCTGAGAGAGACTCAGATATTTTTTGGAATTTTATTCCCTAATGCTCTCGAGAATTTGAGGGTCTTAATGCCCCTAAAGCAGATTTGAATCTGTTGTGCTTTTTAGCAGAACTCACTTCAAGAGTTGTTTAAACTTTGCTATTTACTTGATGAGAATCCTTTTTGATTCTCTCAATGATTATTTTGTCTTATCATTGGTGAACCGTTATTTAGATTTTGTGGGGTCCATTGGTTTTGCAGGTAGTGGTCCCGTCACATCACGGTTTTCTGTTATTTTATTTTATGTTACCTTATTATTTATTATTATTATTTTTAAATGTTTTTTTATTTTTAGGAACGATGGCCTCGCTTCCCGACTTCCCTTACACTTGCTTAGAAGCAGCTTTCCCGCAGTCGTCGTCGGACGAGGAGGCTATGGCGATGATCAGGGCGCATGACATGGACCATACTAGTCTTCTCTTGTGGGGAAAGTGGTACGGTCATATCATCGGGGGCCGCCGTAGTTTTACCTGCGAAGAGACGTCAGAACCCATTCGCTCTATATCATTGACGGAACGCCTACGGACTTCTTACGCGATGGAGGCGACTAACTGGACTCCCACGGGCCGACTCGAGCCATCAACGACCGGGATACCCAACCAACCTTTGGTGGCCATCGACATTCTGGGGCGCCGAATCTGTCAGGGTGAAACCCGATCTTGGGGGCAGGTTTATAAGGTAGGCGTTATCACCCGCCACCCAGTAGGCTATCTTCCTTGGGCTCGGTACATTCTCTTTGCCCAACGCGCACGTCTGCAGAAGGTTGGGTTATACCAGGCAGTGTATTCTTCGCTGTTCTTTTACCACGCCACTCACGTCTGGTAGGTTAAAGCTTTCTTGAATCAATGGAATCTTCCCACCAATACATTCTTGCTAGGGGATCGAGAGGTCTCAATTTCATTGGAAGAATTCCGCGAGATCTCCGAATTGCCGATCGGGAGGGGGGGAGAATTATGAAGAATTACTGCCTCCCGATGAATATGTGTTTGATACGGTGCCTGCTATGCTCGACGTCCTACTGACTGAGAACGCCGTACGTCATAAGTACCCGAGTCTAATCAAGGTCCTGGGTATCTTTGAAAAGCTGTTCATGACATCGGAAAGGCAAGGTGTCACTTTTGATGCTTTCATTGCTTGCTTTCTTCGAGAGGGCGTCATATCTAAGAAGGCTCCGAAATTTGCAAAAATTGAAGACCCTTTTGGATTAGGGTTAAGGAACTTGTCGGCCAAGGAGGAAGACCTGCCGCATTTCTATATTTCGAACTCGTCAACCATAGCTTTTGACGCAATTGCGGCCCTTGGCATGGACGAAGAGACCTTTTTCGTTGGTTTTATCAGCTAAGCTGGTTTGCTATGCCGATGCATCGCCGCTTTATGAGAGCTTTCGTTTTTTATCCCGCTCACCTCATAGCTGGGGGAGCACGGCTTGCTGTTGGCATCGCGGGGTTATCATATCTGTATCACGGATTAAGCGTCATGGCTAATACTTCAAACCCAGGTGAGGAGATCGTGAATTTCCCCTCCACTACTTCATGTCGTGGATCGAGATGCACGTGCTAGGAGCGTTCGCTGTGCACCAGCAGCCGGATTTTTATGATTCATACACCTTCCCGTGGATTATGAGGTTGGTTGATGCCCCCGCTCCCGATCCGACCCAAGTAGGGGCTCTTCGCGTACTGTTGAACCCGTACTCAAATGAAAGCGGAATGGTGTTCAGCGATCGAGTCCTTTCCGCTCCAGCGGGGCCCATTCAACAATTGTTTGATTTATTGAAGGGTGGGGTCCCGGCTTTGAAACCAAAAGAGGTCATGCACCTATACTGGATCAGGCCAGGGTATCTGGTGTTCCGTCGGAACAATGCTGTCCTTTTTATGCGGTATAGTCCGCACCGCTTTGCTCAGCAGCTGGGCTATGACTAGGGAATCTATCTCGAGGCATTTATAGTCGAGCCCGCTCTCTCTTTATAGGTTACTTGCGAAGTCATCCACCATTTCATGCGTCTAAACACCGGCTCCCGCTTCATGATCCCGGAGTCCGACTACCTCCCGAGACTTGTAGGGTCCTTTAAGGGTTGGTATCGTCATCGGGTTGGTCTCGTCATTGCAAAGGAGAGATGGGTGCTTTTCGAGGGTAGAGCTCCTATTCTAGCTCAGGCCACCAACACCCCATTGCGTCTGTGGTCAGTGGTTCGCCCTCCACTGAGGGATAGCGGTTTGGTACTTATCTCCTAAGCCGCAGAAATAGAATCAACCCTTCGCACTGCTGGTATGCCAGTGCGCACTAGAGCCGAAGCAAAGGCTTCTAATGAAGTACCGGCGGTAGTGTCACCAGCAGCGATGTCATCAGCAGTGGTGTCACCAAAGGGGGATACCGAAAGTGAAGTTGGTCAACGTCGCGCCAAAGCACCAAGGGGGAGGAAGCGTTCTTCTGCTAGCATTAGCATAAGTTCCAAGAGGAGGAAGAAATCGGTTTCCGGCCTACTCGATACTCTGCTTGAGTCCGAGCCGTTTATTCAGGACGAACTGATAGTTATGGAGGAGTCAGACGCCGGTCTTATCTATCCTGGCTCGTCTGCCGAGGAGGCCGCGCAATTGGCCGAGGCTTTGAGGCACTCACAAGATGAGACCGAGAACGCGTGCGTCCCAAAAAAAGCTTACCCCCCGTTTCATTCTATGACGTCGAACCATCATTATGGAGGGTGCACATGGGTCCTCTATTAATGGAAGAAGAACGGGCCCTTAAACAGCCTATCTCAGATGCTTCCGAGGACAAGCTTGCATTAAAAACATGTAGTCATTCATTTGCGCTTGAAGCCTGGCGAGCGTATTTAATGAGAAAAGAATGATGGCTCAAAAAAGCCATACTTCAAGCTCTTTGGCGTATTGGTATGCGTATTTTTCGCGTTCTTCCTTTGGCTAGTAATTTGTATTACTTTTATGTCCTCTTTGCGCGATATTTGCAGGGACTTCTACAGCGAAAGCGGGTTTGAGTCCGGATCAGGTCATGGTTGCAGAATCCATGAATATCTCCCATGATACACCGGCGTGTTTAGAAGGAATTACTGAAGCTGCTACCCTTACTGTGGAGCTTTCGGTGGTGGCTGGTGTCTTTTCCATGTCCACTCCCTTAGCAGAGCTGGCGTCATCGGCCATAGATCCCATGGACATCCCTAGCGACGTACCGAAGAGTATAGAGGAGCTTATTGAAGCCGTCATCCCTGCCTTGAAGCCTTCAGCGACGACTTTTGTCCCCTATTGGAGACTACCACGCCGGCCATAGGTTTTACAAATATCTCCAGTGATGCACCTGAAGGTGTGGAGGAGACCGCTGAGGCTGCCATCCCCCCAGCTCAGGGCGGGTGGAGTATTGAAGGTAATCTCATGTACATATACATTTTGTTTAATGACCCTTCTATCATCTGACCCTTTCTTTCCTTCAGAATTACGGGAATTGGCGGCTTCTATCGTGGATCTCTCTCCGAGAAAAACCTTCCAGCGCTTGCTCGACATGGCTGCCCCACAAGCAATCTCCCCCATAAAGCATAGTTCTTTCCTCAGGCCAAGGTTGGTATGCTTTGCCCTTCTGGTTTTATATTTTCATAATGATGCTGATATGCCCTTCATTCTAAACCACAGTTCTGGAGTCTGATGACGAAGTCGAGATTCTTGACGGACCCGGGGATCTTTCAAACCCATCTTGCATGACTATGGGTAAGAGATGTTTTATCCTTGGCATTGTTCTGTTTACTCTATGTTTGGAAACAAAACTGACCACACCTAAATCTTTATAGCTTTGCCAATCCTGACCCTATTAGAGTCTCGGATCCCTATACCACCAGGCCCTTATGCCCGACTGCATCCGAAAGGATGACAAAACAGAGAATTTATTCCTTGGTGGCACTCATCGAAGATCTTCGCGCTGATACTTCTGTCACGGCTGAAGAATTTGCTGCCGAGGCCAACGCTTCATTATCTATTCTGGCCACTTATCATGATGAGGCATTAGTGCGTTCTTGGGTCGAGTACTGTCTCAAAGTGGAGGCCTGCCTGCATGGGATTGAATGCATATGCCTTCCTTCCGACATCTTAACTGTAAAAACGAGTCTTCGAGGATGGATCGAACGGTATGCAGCCAATCTCCAGTCATGCGAGAAAAGGCTCAATCGGAAGTTTTCAGAGAGGGAGTTGGCTTCAAACGCGTTGGGGGAACTTCAGGCTCAGCTTACTGTCAAGACCACCCGTGCGTATGAAATTTGGCGGGTGCTTTAAGAAGCCAATACAGAAGTGGTGGCTCTTGACAAAGCTGTGATTTTTACCCGCGAGATGGTTGAAGCCCATAAAGTCACCGAGAAGGAGCTCGAGAGTCGGTTTGCTTCCTATCAGGATCAACAGACCCATGCAGGGACTCGTCTTGCAGCACTGACGGAGCTTGAAGCCTAAGTCCAGCAGAAGAACGACGAACTCACTGGCCTATTGAACCGTCCACCGACTTGAACATTTTTCGTTGTATACTCTTTTTTTTGTATTCATTTTGCTCCCTGAATAAGATGTATTCATTTTGATCTCTGAATAAAATGTATTCATTTTGATCTCTGAATAAATGTACTCTGTATACTCATGAATAAAAGACATATTTCATTTCATCCTGGCATTTCTCCTTTCCCTGATGTTTTTATTTGGTGTGAAGTAGTTTATATACTCATTTCGGAGCTTGTAGTTTATTCACTCATCCTGGAGCCTCTAGTTTATGAACTCATTTTAGAGTTTGTGGTTTACCTTCCTTGGGCTTGTAGGAAAACCTGTCCTAATGTCACAGTTAACCCCTGCTCTTTATGACAGTGGTCTGTTAGGGTCTGTGGTACTAGGGTTTTGTCCGTCGTACCGTCGCGTTGGCTGATGCATTCCCCGATATGCAGACTTTATGCTGCTGTTCGAGTAGCCCCGCGACTGTCGTGTCTCTGATCCCTTCGGGGCTGGATAAGACATCTTCAAGTAATCTCCTTAGGTCATATTACCATCGGAAGAGCAAACGTTAGGAATTTTCCATAACGCTTTTTACTTGAGGTTAGGCTCAGTTTGGGAGCCCCGATGAGTCATAACCACTCCGCGTTGGTGTGGGATGATCTCCGATAGTCTTTCAGGTTTTATTTGAGTTGCCGTCAAGACCCTGAAGCTAGGAATTTGGCCTTCGCTTCCTTTGTTGATACCGTGTCTGCTGTAATGAGAGGAATATCGAGGTGATCTCTAGGTTTTCTATGAACCGTTGAGATTTGGAACTAGGGACTTTGCCTTGGCTCCGTTTTGTTGACCCTGGGGTCGCTGGTTGACGTCGCGTCTGCATCCTGTTATAGTGAGAAGAAGCGCCGTTATTGATCTCTAGGTCGTAGTTGTTGCCATCGAGACCTGGCACTCCTTCTAATGGAGCTTGGTGGGAAAATGTGGTTCCCTTTTCGTTTGTGCCCATGGATTGTATACAGGGATCGATGTGGACTCACCTGCAGGGCAAAAGTTTCATTTTTATTCGTTTTTTTATTTCTTTCCGCGACGCTCTATCATTTCAGCTTTTTATATTGCGAAATTCGCGATTTCCCAATCATTTCGGCTTTTTTATCGCGGTGCCCAATCATTTCGGCTATTCTTTTCTTTTTACTCGCTGCTTTTTTTTGCAAGTTGCTCAGACATTTCGGCTGTTTTTATATGCATATATTTTTTCTCATTGATTTTTATTGCGAGTTTCCCCATCATTTCGGCTATTTCATATGCATTTCTTGCTCGCTGATTTTCGTTGCGAGTTTGGAACTTGGATCCTGACACTAATTCCGGCATCAACATCGCTGCAACTGGAATATTGCTAGGAGCGAATCATCATTTGCCCTTGTTGGTCTAAACAAAGGTGGCTTAGTAAACAGGGTTAGGGTCCTGTCGACTAAGACTTTTGACTTTATGAGCCGTAAGGGTCTTATAAAGGTATTTCTCCCTACGAGTCGTGAGGATCTTGTAGGTGTATGTTCTCCTTAGAAGTCGTGAGGACTTCTAAGTGGTGTTTTCTCTTATAAGTCTTAAGGATCTCATAAGAGTATTTTCTTCTTATAAGTCGAGAGGATTTACAAGTGTCGTTCACCATATGAGGACATTCCTCGTGATTGGTGGAACTTGTAAGGGAAAACGTTTATTTGTGCCCGTGGATTGTATACAAGGGCCAGCATTGTACCGCCTGTAGGGCAACTTGGGGGATACGACGGCTTAAGAACATGTTTGGATCCCTGTGACTTAAGACTTTGAATCCTATGAGCCGTGAGGGTCTCATAGGGGGCGTTCTCCTTACGAGTCGAAAGGATCTCGTAAGTGATAATTTTACGAGATTGCACCCTTTCAGGTTTTCAAAAGCTCGCCGGTAGCCCTGCTGTTTTTACTCACGGCGCCCTTTCGGATTTTCATCCGTGTCCATTTCGCTTGTGGACGTATCGTTATTTTTTATATTTATTATTTTGTATTTTTTATTTATTTACGAGATTGTGCCCTTTCGGGTTTTCACAAGCTCGCCGGTAGCCCTGTTGTTTTTACTCACTGCGCCCTTTCGGGATTTCATCCATGCCTATTTCGCTTGTGGACGTACCATTTTTTTTACTTGGGTTGCAGTCTTTACCGTTGGAGTTTTGATTGCAACATAGATCCCAAGAGAAGATATCGCCGAACTTGGGGCGATGCGCTATGTTTGAGGCGGAGTACTAGTTTAGGGACGTTTCGGTCCAATGCCAGTTTAAGGACGTAGTGGTCCATTGCTAGTTTTAAGGACATCTCGGTCCATTGTCTCTATATTTGAGGCGACGATTAGTTTAAGGACATTTCGGTCTGTTGTTAGTTTAAGGACATTTCGGTCCGTTGCCTGTTTAAGGACGTAGTGGTCCATTATCACCATTCTTGAGGTGAGGCTTTAGTTTAAGGACATTACGGTCCGTTTTTAGTTTAGCGACATTTTGGTCCATTGTTAGTTTAGGGACATTTCGGTCCATTGCCAGTTTAAGGACGTAGTGGTCCATTATCACCATTTTGAGGTGAAGCTTTAGTTTAAGGAAATTATGGTCCGTTATCACCGTGTTTGAGGCGACGTGCTAGTTTAAGGACATTCCAGTCCATTGTTAGTTTAGGGACATCTCGGTCCATTGCCAGTTTAAGGACGTAGTGGTCCCTTATCACCCTTTTTGAGGTGAGGCTTTAGTTTAAGGACATTACGGTCCGTTGTCACCATGTTTGAGGCAAAGTTTTTCCGAATACCACTTAGATTTTTAACTCAGGAAGATAGCGAGCGGACACGAGCGTCGTCATCTATCATTGACCTAAATCGTGACTCGTCAAGAGTGGTATTTCTTGAGGAATCGGTCGTTTATTGGCCGGAAAGGTCTTTCGCCATGCATATCCATGAGCAAATAGGCCCCACCTTGATAGACCTTGTCTATGATGTATGGGACTTCATAGTTTAGCTCGAATTTCCCCCGTTTTGCACGATTAGGGATCATAGGTCTTTTGACGACTAGCACAAGTTCGTCTTGGCGAAATGTTCTTGGCCTAGTCAGTTTTTCGTATGAGCGCGTCATCCTTGCCTTGTAAGCTTCTAGGTTTTGTTGCGCCATGAGGCGAGTTTGATCGAGGGCAATTTCCTCAGGGACTTTTTCCTTCCCCTTGTCTCTTTTGCTCAAACCTTTGTTTGTAGGCCCAAGGTTCTTTTCAGGCAACGTACGGTTACGCAGCTGAATGTTCTCGCAATTCTTCTCCTCTTCTTCTTTTCCGGACGTGGATTCTTTGAAGAGAGGGCCGATGGTTATTTCTTCCTCAGAATCGCTCCCGAATGTAAGAACTTTGGATTTTCCTTTTGTCGAACTGGTATCAACCATATGACAGTTGCCAGCCGTCCCTTCACGCTCTCCTGTCACGCTTCTTTGCTGTCGACGAGCTTTGTGCTTCATCCGCTTGAAGTGATGTCGGTGAGCAACGTATCCTTACTACCACTTCATGAAGGCATTGCACTCTTCAGTGGGGTGTGTGACCCTCCGATGGTATAAGCAATACTTCGGATGTACATCCGCTTCGTCGAGGCACGTACTCCCGGGAGTGTTTTCCATGAGAGGGGGAAGCTTCATTCCCATCAACAAGGCTTTGGCGAACCGCTTCTCCGCTTTGATCATGCTCTTGTTTGTAGTAGGCGTGCTTTGGCTTGGGTGGAGTACTTTTCGACTCATCCTTACCGCGGATTCTTCTTCCTGACGCCGATGCTTGGCCTTTTCATATATGGTCGTTTCTGTTAGTTGTATGTATGCCCTAGAGGCCAGTATTGTACAGATGATGTATATTATATTGGATGCTTGGACATATATAGAGATGACTTTCTTGCTCGATATGATAGTATGCTATCTGGTTACTCTTTATCTTAACATGTACACTTGTCTCTTTAAACTGTCTTATGGTTACATGTTGGTAAAGCCCTTAGGATGTGTACTTGACTACCTGGACTATGATGCAGATCATACTAGTGGGGACATGGTAGTCCATAAGTACATCTTTCAAGGTCCCTAGTCGTAGGTGTATCGAGACGGGGCATCGATATACCAGTGTAGACTAGCGTATACGCTTCTCGACCCATGAGATGGGCGATGGATGATCCCATATCCATTGGTGTTTGACATCAGAGATAGTATACGGGTGCTCAGTGGAGACTGGGTACACTGGACGGACTCGCCGAGAACTCCCAAATGGTATTATACCTCACGTCAGATGGCAGTTCTCAGGTGACACTTGTACAGGTTAGTCTGTAGACCCGAGATCGTCATAGAGTCTTGTGTGATTCCCACTGTGCTTTGATCTCCACCTTACCACGTCCATGAGGGCGTGCAAAACGGTGGTCTTTGGGTACAGTCTCGAGTCACATGGAGGCAATGAGCGATAGGAGGGGTTTCGTCTCTCCCGGTATTGGGGGTTGATGTTGCGCTGTGCTCGATTGGCCGTAACAGGGAAGTCCCAGTCCAGGGCTGATCAGAGATTTGCTGGTAAGTGTTACCAGTAGTTTCTCGACCCGTTATGAGCCTCACATCGGCACGACTTATCGATTATTGGGTTCTGACGTCTACCACCCCTAGACTCGATATGCGACGTATCAGACGAACAGACCGGACTGTACGGTAAGTGTTACTGGTTGGATTCACAGGAGTGTGAGCGGGCTAGCTCGTCGATCTTCTGATCGCTCAATACCCGGATGGCCGTTACGTTTAGCAGACCGCTTGCGACTTGTGGGTGCTTGATATGATCATCATCTGCTACCGGCGTATTGACGAGTCTTTAGAGTCCTACACAGAGGTTTCCTGGCTTAAGCGAAACGAAATAGGAGCGCATATAAGATATGTGCAGGACCGAGAATAATGCGTGTATGTGATACCGCATTTCATTCTCGCGATGAATATTTCGATTGGTTGTATGCGATATGACCTAGTTATCGAATCATTGATTCGATAAATCGATACATAGGATACTAGTCGGTTATATGCGATATGACCGTATCGTTAAATCAAGTGTTGATTTAATGATTTAATGTATAATTATATATTTGATATATTGCTTTGCATCAACTAGTATTGGTTCACTTTATATGGATTTTCTCACTTGATGTGCAAGAAGTATATGTGATATACTTTTGTGCACACATTTGTATCATGTTTGATGATACTTGATCATTTAGTTAAGTGCAAAGAATTAAACCATGGTTATGATAATGGTTAGGGTTTTGTATTATTCATCTATTTATTTATCCTTTCTTTCTTTATTTAATTAGATAAAAGAAAAAGGAAATGGTTTCCTTTTTATCATGAAGCTTGTTGAAGCTTCATGAAGCTTTGACTAAAGAGACCATTTGTCTTCTTGCTTAACCCTAACCATTCCCATTTACCATGGTCTATTCTCTACACTTAATCTTGGTTAGCTTATGATAAGTATTGATTTATTTTCTTTTTAATTCAACACTTATCATATTCTTTCTTCTTCTTCTTCTTCTTCTTCTTCTTCTTCAAGAAAGCTTGATGCTATCAATGGCAACTTGAGATCTAAAGTGAGAAATCCAATTCTAAAGTGAACCCACCTCCTATTTCTTCACCCTCTACCTCTTGCCAAGTTGTTTTGGGTGTTTTCTTCACAAGTTTCACAAATTTGTGAAGTCGGAGCTTGAACTTGTGATGCCTCGACGTAGATCATCTTCGGCACGAAGCCGACGACCTAGTCCGCCCAATTCTCCGATGAAGCCGACGTTTGAGTTCGGGATTCAAGATGGAAAGCGAGAGGATGCCTACGTGGAGCCAAGGAAGTGGGTAACCGGATCTACAAAGGTTGTAGCCTCTCTCCTTTAGTTAATATGTTAACTAGATTCGTATTTCGCCTAGAATTCTAGACGACGATCCGTGTTAGGGTTTCTCGGCACCCATAATTTTTGAAAATGGCATGGTTGATGCCTTGTGAGACCTCTATAGGGTGCCTAGGAACCTTTCACTGGTATCAGAGCCTATCTAGAGCCTTAGGCGAAGTCCAGACGACGTTTGAAGTCCGATCGAACCAAAACCCTAACCCGAAAACGGCTCTCTGTACATTTTTTAAAAAATGGGTTTTTTCCAAATTAAAAATATGCAGAAAACTCAGCAGAGAATTCTAAGAATTACGGCGCAAAATTGAACTCATGAACAGTGCAACCTGCGGTGGAACCGCGGCATAAGCCTGCCTTAGGCGGCGGTTCCGCGGCGGCTTGATGACGTCAGCCCCCCTCCCATGCACAGTAATTCATTACTTCAGAAGCTGAGTTTTATGGGTATTTTTAATATTTATTCAAGAGTTGAATTTTCTGGGGTGTTTTAGAGCTTCGTTGTTTCGATCGGATTATCAAATTTCGTCTTTGTGTATTTCCGGATAATTTTTAGAATATGTTAAAAAGTTCGACCGGATATAAATACCCAATTTTTCCCCTGTCGGGAAATTTCCAAGTGTTGGATTTTTCCGTAGTTTAACGACGTTCTAAGTAGTGCAAGTAACGCGATGGACCCTCTAGAAGACAACAAACCTTAACTCGATTATGTGACCGTCTTGAACTGCCCTTTGAACCTTCGGGTTTGGGGCAGTACGGCATGCCACATGTGAGGCGTTGGCTTGACCCTTCTACGGCTGGACCGTTGGTACTGAGGCACGAACTGAATGTTGTTAGACTTATTTCATGTGTTGAGCTGTATCGGGAAAACTTGGGTATTCGACTGTTCGATCGGAAAGTTTAACATTTTTTGTTTATCTGGAATGTGATACAATAATTGGAATTCACAAACAGTTATGAGATAACTGAATGAATGTTATAAATCTAGCAGTTTAGTCCCACATGATATTGAAAAGAGTTTTCGATAATGAGACTAAAATGCGGGATTTATATCTGTTAGGCATGTGATGTCTAAGTATTTCATTTGATTAGGCATGCGATGTCTAAAGAAGTTGCGGATTCCAATTGTTGTAGTTTTACACTTTCTTTTCTGTGACCGTAAGTGTAATATGTGATATCGCCGGTTTCGTTGCTATATGTCAACGACAATTGGGATGCGCATATTTACTTACGTTGATGACATGTGATGTTATGTGTTGCTGGATATGTTATATTGGATCGTCGTGTTCGAATAGCCGGGGGTTTTTATGTGAGATGAGTGTTTTTCATTTTCATTCATGTAAAAACTTGTATGTAATATTCTTTTATTTGGGGCACTTCCAGGTAGCGGAAGCTGTCACCTTTTGTATATTATTTACTTTTCCGCATTAGGATAACCCAAGGAGTGGAGCACAAGTAACCGGGTTCTGGGGTCCAGTGGGAGACCATCTCGAGGAGTCGAGTCCGGGTCTCCTAACCCTAGAATTGGTAGGGTTGCTTGCCGCTCTCGTAGGGGTCTAGGGGTGTGGGATTGGCTATTCATCACGACCGTGGAATCCGTGTTTTATACTGGCTCGTATTGAAAACACGGACGTCCTAGTATATCCAATGTTTCATATGTTTCTTCTGCTGCGATATCTGTGATGCGATCATGTGATGTTCTGTGATAGATACAGTATATAGTATATATGATATATTATATAGACGTTACTTATGTTTTACACCCGTACTAGCCCTGTCCCGCTCTGCCGTTAGTTACCTAACCTAACGGTGCACGAGGGGACATCGAGGCGAATGCGGATGGCATACGTGTACGTCGTATTTATCTGTGATGTTTAGGTATTTAAATGATGGGACTTCATCAATGTGATTAATGAATGAAAAGAAACCTAAGATGTTGTAGAATCAAATTTCAAAATAAAACAGGTAGCTACAGTTCTTGCTTTGCACAGCGGTATATGTGATATATCCTGCACCTTATTCGATGAGGAAAGGACTAAGATCCCTTCACAGGGAGTGACTCCTTTAGCAATAACTGGTATATGCTACACCCTCGGTTTGTTTTTGATTGCTTCTATAGTTTCTGCTTTGCACAGTGATATATATGATATATCCCGCACCTCATTCGACGAGGAAAGGGCCGACGATCCCTTCACCGGGAGTGACCCCTTTAGCAAAACTAGAAAAGCCTCAAAATCACTCCATTTTTAAAACTTCATTTGATTCTACAACGATATCAAGTTCATTACGCAATAGGTTTTCAGAAAAACCTGTCGTAGCCCTCCGTCATTTCAGATAAGTCCTATTTAGTATTCGTGCTGCGTTTGTTGACCTTGTCAAGGCGCAGTGTGCGGTAGCTAACCAGTATTTGTCTGCTTATGCATATGATGCAGATTGGGTTAGGGTAGTCGTACGGCCTTATTGACCTTGTCAAGGGTCGTGCGGGTGGGTTTGATTCAATCAAGAAATGACGGGTTGAACTTGACTTGCGGTCTATGGTTTGTTGACCTTGTCAAGGTCATAGATCGTTCGGGGCAAAATATTATCGGGAATTTCAAGTGTTGAAATTTGCAATGAGATTGCATACCTTCTATGAGATAGTTGGATCCCGATACCCACTGCGAGTAAGAGTTACTCCTGGGAGAGTTTTACACATTGCAATTAGCTGATCAAGTAGGTGTCTAGAAAGGTGTCAACGGGGTTACGCCTCTGGGAAAACGAGGTTTACATTAATTAGGTTCGTGCGAAAGCACGGGGGACCTCCCTCAAAGTACCGACACTGGCCTGGCTGAAAGATTGGCAAACTTGTAGTGTGTAATTAATCCCGGCTAATCTTTCCTTTTAGGGTTTGAAGGAAGATTTGATAAAAACCAGTGGGAGCCATCCTGATTAGATAAGATAATAACCAATCTGATCTTGCATGAGCATACGCTAAAGTGTTTTCTTCTCTCTCTCTCCAGGTAGCGACCATTTCATGCCCTAATGAAGATAATAATATGGATGTATTGACCGAACCCGCAAGTTATACTGTGCTGGGGAACGTTGGTTCTGTTCTTTCTTATAAGAGTTATAAGAATGAACATGATATAGGGGAATACCAGGATTCCCATGCCACCCGAATGAAGAAAGTACATGTTGATGCATTTTCTTCAGGTGTGTTCGTTACAGAGAACTGTTTCTCCATTTGCTCCACGTCCTGGGTATTAGATACCGGGTCAGGATCCCATATATGTAATCAGTTACATGGGCTCAGGAAAGGTAGAGAACTTGGAGAAGGTGATAAAGACATTAGAGTTGGAAATGGTGCAATTGTTGCAGCTAAAACTGTCGGGGAATATCACCTTGTATTACCGACTGGCAATACATTGGTTCTGAACGAATGCTATTACATGCCGAACCTGATATGCAACATTATATCGGTTTCTTTATTAAGTAAAGAGGGATATAATTTTGTATTACAGGATAATGTTATGAACATTTTCCGTAACCAAAAGTTGGTTGGATCAGGAACGTCGTGCATTGGCATTTGTGTTCTAAATCAATCAACAGTTCTGAGCATAACAAACACACACAAGAGGAAGAGTTCAGAACTGAACGAATCCTTCTTGTGGCATTGTAGACTGGGTCACATCAATGCGACACGACTGGCTAAGTTGCATAAGGATGGATATTTGAAACCTTTCGAATTTTCATCTTATGACACTTGCCAGTCATGTCTCAAAGGCAAGATGACCAAAACTCCGTTTACGGGACACGGAGAAAGAGTTACCGAACTTTTGGGACTTATACATAGTGATGTATGCGGTTCCATGTGTACACATGCCAGGGATGGTTCTTCATACTTCATTACATTCACTGACGATCTCTCTAGGTTCGGGTATGTGTTCCTGATGAAACACAAATCAGAAGCTTTTGAGAAATTTAGGGAATATAAACAAGAAGTTGAGAACCAAACCGGAAAAAGTATTAAAATCCTACGATCTGATCGAGGAAGTGAATACTTGAGCAATGAATTCCTGGACTTCCTAAAAGAGAATGGGATTCTCTCTCAGCTTACTCCTCCATATACACCACAACACAACGGTGTATCAGAACGGAGGAACCGCACCCTATTAGATATGGTGCGCTCTATGATGAGCACAGCTGAGTTACCTATTTCCTTCTGGGGTTATGCGCTGGAAACAACAACATACCTATTGAATCAAGTTCCATCTAAATCTGTACCTACCACACCATATGAGATATGGAGTGGGAAGAGACCATATTTTAAACGAGTTAAGATATGGGGCTGTCCGGCCTATGTCAAAAGGCAAAATCCGGACAAGCTCAAGGCACGGTCAGTTCTCTGCAAGTTTATGGGATATCCAAAGAATTCATATAGGTATTTTTTCTACCACAGTGAGGAACAAAAAGTGTTTGTTGCTCAACATGCCACCTTTTTAGAAAAGGAATTCCTTGAAAAAGAAATTAGTGGCAAAGTGGTAGTGCTGGAAGAGGTTCCAGATACACAAACCGTAACTGAAGATTTAGTGGAACCAGAAGATTCAGTAGCTCCCAATGAACCTCAGCCTCTCCGCCGATCTAGTAGGGTTCCTCGTCAACCTGAGAGATACTACGGTTTTCTCATGGATGGTGGAAGCGAGGATTGCATCATGGAGGATGATGACCCAACTAGCTTCGAGCAGGCCATCACGAGTGGGGACTCAGTGAAATGGCTGGATGCTATGCGGTCCGAGATGGAATCCATGTACACCAACAAAGTATGGACTTTGGACGTTGCTCCTGAAGGGGTAAAACCCATTGGGAGCAAGTGGATCTTCAAGAAGAAACTTGGTGTAGATGGGAAAGTGGAGACTTTCAAAGCTAGACTTGTAGCAAAGGGTTTTCGTCAAAGACCAAGTGTGGACTATGACGAAACCTTTTCTCCAGTGGCTATGCTTAAATCCATCCGGATCATGCTTGCCATCGCTGCATATCATGATTACGAAATCTGGCAAATGGATGTTAAGACCGCCTTTCTAAACGGTGATTTAGAAGAGTGCGTGTACATGACTCAGCCAGAGGGCTTCGTAGACAGTGGGAGCAGCGGAAAGGTGTGCAAGCTGCTTAAATCCATTTATGGATTAAAGCAAGCATCGCGGAGTTGGAACATCTGCTTTGACGTCGTTATCAAAGAGTTTGATTTCGTCAAAAATCCAGATGAACCTTGTATCTACAAGAAGGTGGCAGAGAGTAAGGTTGTCTTCCTCGTATTGTACGTGGACGACATACTCTTGATAGGAAATGATATTCCTATGCTGCAATCGGTCAAGCTCTTCTTATCACAAAGATTCTCAATGAAAGATCTTGGTGATGCCTCCTGCATATTGGGAATCAGGATCTATAGAGATAGATCCAAACGGATATTGGGATTGTCCCAATCCAGGTATATTGACACCGTACTAAAGAGGTTTAGTATGGAAGAATCCAAGCGTGGGAACTTGCCCACGATCTCTGGAGTCACTCTCTCCAAAGAGATGTCTCCCAAGACTGATTTGGAGAGAGCTCGCATGCAAGGGATACCCTATGCTTCTGCTGTAGGCTCTATCATGTACGCGATGCTATGTACCAGACCCGATGTTGCATACTCACTAAGTGTAGTGAGCAGGTATCAAGCTGATCCTGGAGAGAGTCACTGGACAGCTGTGAAGAGCATTCTCAAGTACTTACGAAGGACTAAAGAGATGCTCTTGGTGTATGGTTACGGAGAACTCCAAGTGGAGTCCTTTACCGATTCGAGCTTCCAGAGTGATAAGGACGACTCTAAGTCGCAGTCGGTATTTGTCTTTACCTTTTACGGAGGGGCGGTTAGCTAGAAGAGTTCCAAGCAGGAAACCGTGGCAGACTCGACGATGGAGGCTGAATACATCGCTGCCAACGATGCTGCCAAAGAGGCTGTCTGGATCAAGAAGCTCATTACTGAACTTGGAGTGGTTCCATCCATTAAGCATCCAATACCTTTGTATTGCGATAACAAAGGAGCGGTGGCTTTGGCCAAGGAACCCAGGTCCCATCAGCGATCCAGGCATATTCGAGGCGGTATCACCTGATCCGGGAGATAGTTGATCGCCGGGAGATCGAGGTCAGGAGGGTTGACACGAAGAACAACACGGCGGATCCACTCACAAAGGCCATTCCCCAGTTACAGTTTGAGAGACTCTTCGGGATGCTCGGTATGCGATACTACAGCAGCTGGCCCTAGTGCAAGTGGGAGATTGTTAGTTGTATGTATGCCCTAGAGGCCAGTATTGTACAGATGATGTATATTATATTGGATGCTTGGACATATATAGAGATGACTTTCTTGCTCGATATGATAGTATGCTATTTGGTTACTCTTTATCTTAACATGTACACTTGTCTCTTTAAACTGTCTTATGGTTACATGTTGGTAAAGCCCTTAGGATGTGTACTTGACTACCTAGACTATGATGTAGATCATACTAGTGGGGACATGGTAGTCCATAAGTACATCCTTCAAGGTCCCTAGTCGTAGGTGTATCGAGATGGGGCATCGATATACCAGTGCAGACTAGCGTATACGCTTCTCGACCCATAAGATGGGCGATGGATGATCCCATATCCATTGGTGTTTGACATCAGAGATAGTATACGGGTGCTCAATGGAGACTGGGTACACTGGACGGACTCGCCGAGAACTCCCAGATGGTATTATACCTCACGTCAGATGGCAGTTCTCAGGTGACATTTGTACAGGTTAGTCTGTAGACCCGAGATCGTCATAGAGTCTTGTGTGATTCCCACTGTGCTTTGATCTCCACCTTACCACGTCCATGAGGGCGTGCAAAACGGTGGTCTTTGGGTACAGTCCCGAGTCACATGGAGGCAATGAGCGATAGGAGGGGTTTCGTCTCTCCCGGTATTGGGGGTTGATGTTGCGCTGTGCTCGATTGGCCGTAACAGGGAAGTCCCTGGCCAGGGCTGATCAGAGATTTGCTGGTAAGTGTTACCAGTAGTTTCTCGACCCGTTATGAGCCTCACATCGGCACGACTTATCGGTTATTAGGGTCTGACGTCTACCACCCCTAGACTCGATATGCGACGTATCAGACGAATAGACCGGACTTTACGGTAAGTGTTACTGGTTGGATTCATAGGAGTGTGAGCGGGCTAGCTCGTCGATCTTCTGATCGCTCAATACCCGGATGGCCGTTACGTTTAGCAGACCGCTTGCGGCTTGTGGGTGCTTGATATGATCATCATCTGCTACCGGCGTATTGACGAGTCTTTAGAGTCCTACACAGAGGTTTCCTGGCTTAAGCGAAACGAAATAGGAGCGCATATAAGATATGTGCAGGACCGAGAATAATGCGTGTATGTGATACCGCATTTCATTCTCGCGATGAATGTTTCGATTGGTTGTATGCGATATGACCTAGTTATCGAATCATTGATTCGATAAATCGATACATAGGATACTAGTCGGTTATATGCGATATGACCGGATCGTTAAATCAAGTGTTGATTTAATGATTTAATGTATAATTATATATTTGATATATTGCTTTGCATCAACTAGTATTGGTTCACTTTATATGGATTTTCTCACTTGATGTGCAAGAAGTATATGTGATCTACTTTTGTGCACACATTTGTATCATGTTTGATGATACTTGATCATTTAGTTAAGTGCAAAGAATTAAACCATGGTTATGATAATGGTTAGGGTTTTGTATTATTCATCTATTTATTTATCCTTTCTTTCTTTATTTAATTAGATAAAAGAAAAAGGAAATGGTTTCCTTTTTATCATGAAGCTTGTTGAAGCTTCATGAAGCTTTGACTAAAGAGACCATTTGTCTTCTTGCTTAACCCTAACCATTCCCATTTACCATGGTCTATTCTCTACACTTAACCTTGGTTAGCTTATGATAAGTATTGATTTATTTTCTTTTTAATTCAACACTTATCATATTCTTTCTTCTTCTTCTTCATCTTCTTCTTCAAGAAAGCTTGATGCCATCAATGGCAACTTGAGATCTAAAGTGAGAAATCCAATTCTAAAGTGAACCCACCTCCTATTTCTTCACCCTCTACCTCTTGCCAAGTTGTTTTGGGTGTTTTCTTCACAAGTTTCACAAATTTGTGAAGTCGGAGCTTGAACTTGTGATGCCTCGACGTAGATCATCTTCGGCACGAAGCCGACGACCTAGTCTGCCCAATTCTCCGATGAAGCCGACATTTGAGTTCGGGATTCGAGATGGACAGCGAGAGGATGCCTACGTGGAGCCAAGGAAGTGGGTAACCGGATCTACAAAGGTTGTAGCCTCTCTCCTTTAGTTAATATGTTAACTAGATTCGTATTTCGCCTAGAATTCTAGCCGACGATCCGTGTTAGGGTTTCTCGGCACCCATAATTTTTGAAAATGGTATGGTTGATGCCTTGTGAGACCTCTATAGGGTGCTTAGGAACCTTTCAGTTTCACGTTCTCGGTCAGTTCTGCTCTTTTGAAGGGCTTCATTTAACAGCCTGTCAATTGGGTCTTCTGGCAGTTCCAGGAATTTTAGCATCGATCCTGCCCCCAGTTCCTCTGCGTTCCTTTCCGACACTGAGGGAGTTTCTTCATTATTTAACGATGAATGAGAAACCATGTGGCAACTTGCTACATAATCTTCGGTTTCTCCCGACGAGTTATTTCCCCTCATCATCGTCACTATCTCTGTTCTCAAGTATATGGTTGAGAGACTCTTTGATCGTGACTGGGGTCCACGCCTTTTAGTTGTATTCCTCCAGCGCGTCGATGTATTTTTGTAGGTCCGTGCGCTTGTCGTCAGGAGGCACGAGCTTCTTGGTCTTCTTCTTTTTCTTCAAAGACTTCGAAGGCTTGGCCTGGAGGTCTTGCCCATCACTATTAGTTTTTGGTGTTGGGCGCGGCTTAAGCATCCCCTCAATGATCTCGGGCTCCAGCGGGATTTTCCATTTGATCGCCGGACAAGCTTGAAGATCCTTCAGCATTCTTTTAGTTTTAGCTGAAAGGACAACTTCCCACGGAGCTTCTTCCACAAACGAGCATGATTCCCCCGACGTGTCTACCTTTTTAGGAGTGTGCCTCTGTGGCGGGTTCACCCTCCAGTTCTCAGAAAGCGCAAATTTCCCCCGTTGAAACTGGTCCTCAATCCAATTTTTGTGATAGGAGCAGTAGCTGGGTTTGTTGACGTCACCGGGCTGCGGTGGACATTTTGGGTCCGACAGAGTGATGAGTTTGTTGCGCACTGCCAGTTTGAACAATATCCTCGTTTTATCATGGGGAAACGAGTAAGCACGTCCTAACTTCTCTTCCAGGGATTGGTGCGGGCGCGCGTTGTTTTGGCGAGCAACCGGTTTCGGGTCACTCGGTTGTTGTTGAGTGTTGGCAATGAAGGTCGCTTTCCCATTGCTCTTTGCATTCTGAGGGTCCATTTTTGAAGAGGAAGATCCGCGGCCCATCTCGTTTATTTAGGCCAACTTGTCGATCAGAGCCTGGAAGGTGGTTGGCTTAAAAAACGTCATAAACTGGGACACGGTCGCCTGGGGATCTAGAGTTCCTATGAACATGCCCACGGTAGGAGCTACTTCGATGCGTTGTTCTCATTTTGACCATAGGTTCCGCCACCGGATTGCGTATTGAACCCAGGTCTCTCCTGGCTTCACCCTGGCTTTGATTAATGCCATGATCGGGGTGCGCTATCTTGCGCCGGCGAACCGCTGCGTGAATAGCAACTCCATTTCTGTGAATGTTTTGACGGAGTCATTTGGGAGCTCCGAGTACCATTCAAACGCCGTCTCTGACATGCTGCCAACGAACTGGCGAAGCAGCAGTTTGTCATCACCTCCAGTGTTGCCGCACAAGGCTCTGAACTGAGCCACGTGCCGATGAGGATTTCCTGTCCCCTTGTACACATGGAATTTGGGGATCGTATATCCCGGCGAGTATTTGATTTGATCTTACCAGCCTGGGTACGGTCGCCCGGTTCTGACGACTTGGCCAGCCGCTTCGCTTGCCTGATGAGCTCGTATTTGTTGAGCTATATAGTCATCGAAGGCAGCTTTGGAGACCGTTTCCTCCCTGACCGCTGATAAAGCCAGAAGTGGGTTTGATATTTCCCCTCTGTCATCCTCGATGATTATCGGTGGATCTTCGGCTGGAGGTTCTGGTTGGATCATCATTCCAACTATGTCTTGGAATATGAGCGCTATCCGCTTATTCCGCGGCCTCCTTATCCTTTCTCTACAGCACCCTTCGCAAGAACTCCGTATCGGTCTCCTGCTCTTGGATCCGTTCAGACGCTGCTTCCGGGTTTTCTTTCTGCCCGGTGAGTGCTGCCATTTTCGTCAGCATCTCCTAGAGCTTTTGCTGCTGCTCCTAAGCTTTTGTCAACGACCGAGTTTGCAGCCGATGACCTATGGAAGCACGGATCTCCTCTTTTCCGGAAGCCATGTAGACTGTGTGGATGATCATGCCCCCGGACTTGGGACGTTTGGATCCATCACCCTTGGGATTTGCCTCCGGTGGTGGGAGATTCTCCGGCCTTCTCTTTTTGTGGGAGGCCGAAGTTGAAGGAGCCATTATAGCAGACGCGTGCGTGAAATAAGTCCCTCGTTGCATGGTGGAGGGATGATTTTCCTCTTGTCCAACCTTCATTTTCTCCGGTTGACGAGAGTAGTTCTTGTTGATCACAGAATCTTAGACTTTGTGCCAGACCCTGTAGACTTGGGAGGACAGCCGCTGAGGGGGTTTCTCCGGCTTCGCCTATATCATGTTTTCAATAGGTGGGGGAGATTTCTTCAGCACCGCGGTCGGAGAGTTCTTTCGCACCCTCTTTAGCGGTTCAAAGCTGTTCCTAGTTGGAACAGCAGCGTAAACCTCCACCATTGGAGCTGGTGGAGTAAGTCCAGAGGGAGTGTTTCCCCCAGCTTTCCTCACTCGGAGCCAGTGGCGACATCGAGCATGCCTTGCAGATGGGATTCCCTCAGTTGTGGGAGTGGCTTTGTCATGCCCCCTGCTCTGATGAAGGGCTACTGCTGGTGCCAGCCTGTTGAAGACTGACGTCTGTTGAGAGGAGACGGCCAATCTTGCGAAGGCCGACTATCTGGTAGGGGAAGCCTTTTTGATGACTTGGCCCGTAGAGGGAGTTGGAACAACCAATCTTGAGAAGACCGATCCTTTAGTAGGAGAAGCCCCTTTGACGATTTTATCCGCCGGAGCTGGAACGACTATCCGTTTCGGGATAACCCTTTCAGGTATTGCGAGCCTCTTTGCAGGCCTATTGGTGCTTTGGCTCAGTCTGTTGAAGACTGAGGTGGAAGACTTGGACGACTTGTTGAGAGGGGACGTGGTGGCTGCAAGTCGATCGAAGACCGACTTCTTTGGAGCTTCCTGTGATGGCACCGGGGTGCTGAAGCTTGTCGGCAGGAGCTTGGTCCCGAAGAACAATCCAGTAGTGGACTGAGTCATCTGTTCCACTGGCATTGAGAAGATGTAGGCCGCATTTGGCCCGTACGTCACTCCTCCAGCGGGGACGGAGTGGGAGTTGTTGTTGCAGGTACAGTTGGAGGCCATTGATTCTTTTTTTCTCTGCACAGGAGCAAGACACCAAATCTTAGTACCTTAAATCCAGGGTCAACCATAGTAAACCACGATTTGTTCGCGAACACGACACACGAAGTGTGGAGTGGAAAGAGGAAAAAGTCCTACCGGGCGTGCCAGAATCTGTTTACCGCTGAAAACAGAGACAAAACCACATAAGTCGTCTTTCCTGAATTTGGGGGCAGATGCTATTTGGGTTTATCCTTCCACCTCTCCGAAGATGCCAAGTTAATTTATGGCACCGTATATCGGAGGTTTGGATGGATGCGGCCGTTGTAGCTGACTTTGTCAGATTCCCCCTCGTTTGTGAGGGGTTTTTGATTGTGGGGACGCTCTTCCCTGCAGGTGCAAGCCCCTACAGTTAATTACATTACTGCATCGCGATAACCACTTTCTCCTGCTCCAGAAGTTCACTTCGTGTCGTGTGTGTTTGTTTTATTTTTGGTTGCCCGTGGATTGTATACGGAGACTAATTTATGTTGTTGCCCGTAAGGCATGGATTAGTCCAAATCCGTATGTCTTAGATTTGGGTTTAGGTTGATTTAAGGATCGTTAATCTTGTTTGAGATTAAGATCAACTTAAATTTTTGTTAAGGATACGTTAGTCCAATTTGAGACTAAGATCTACTTAACGGGGGTTTTAGGATCATTCAGATCCAACAAAAGAGCATTTGGGCTCCATTGTTTTAGTTTGAGGACGTTACGGTCTGTTGTTAGTTTAAGGACATTTCGGTCCGTAGATCACCATTTTTGAGGTGAGGGTTTAGTTTAAGAACGTTTCGGTCTGTTGATCACCATTTGGCGGTGAGGTTGTAGTTTGAGGACATTGCGGTCTGTTGATCACCATTTGGCGGTGAGGTCGTAGTTTGAGGACATTGCGGTCTGTTGATCACCTTGCGTGCACGTGTATTTGTTACGTGCCGGGATGAGCAACGATGATATGGGAGACACCCAGCTTGGGGTGTGGTTTGATCTAGGGCACGCACGTCACTTTGGGAAGTGCACCGAAGAGCAGTTGGTTGTCTGGACCTGCCACCTCTCTGAAGACGTTGAGGAATTACAATGATGTGTATCATAGGTGTGGAGAGATGTACCCTTGAACCAATTTCGCTATCCGAGGGAAAATGAAATTGGTTGTCTACCCCGAAATTATTAGTCGTATTTTGAGACTAAGATTTCCTCGGGGAAATATGGGATGGATATTGTTTTGGATATCATCAGTGGTCATCAGTCATGTTTGAGACTGAGATTAGTTTGGGAAAACATGAGCACAAAGGCTCAGTTGACTTGGAGATCAAAGAGATTTTGACTTCAGGAAGACTTAGCCAATTTGAGGCTGAAGTCTGATTTCCCAAAAATGCTAAGCACTGGTATATGTTCAGCACTCATGTATTCCCACGTGAGGCTCCGAATCAGTGTTAAACACTGCACTTTGGAAGTGCTCACGTGTGGACACGTGAAGCGCCCCAAAGTGAGAATTGTTCTCTGGGTTCTATTTCCCTTTTCTTTTTTTTTTTTATATAGAAGTGTTAAACACTTGACTTTTGGAAGCACTCGCGTGTGGGCACGTGAGGCGCCCCAAAGTGAGAATTGTTCTCTGGGTTCTATTTCCCCTTTTTTTTTTATAGAAGTGTTAAACACTTGACTCACGTGCGAGCACATGAGGCGATTTTGTGTGTTTCCCCTTTTCATTCATCAGAAACGCTCACGTGGAGCACGTGAGATCCTATTGAGTGTTTGGAGATTTTGATCTCATGCTAGGATTTTGGAGGATCTCATGCCTCTCTTGTTTTTGTAAGAATTAAATTCTTGTTGTAGGGTTAAGCGTTGATTTTCAGAGGAATTAAATTCCCATATGTTTCTGTAAGAATTAAATTCTTTGAACTCAGTTCTTTTCCCTAGGTTTTGAATCTGCATCACAGAATCTCCCCGATGAGAATTAAATTCTCAACTTATGGGAAGATCTGCTTCTACATATCTCAACCAGAGGAAGAACTAAGTTCTTATGCGAAACCCTTAGAAAAGTCAAGATAGAACAATCTCTGTGTTTTTCTCATTCTTTTTTTTTACCTAGAATGTCCTGATGAAGCAAGTCTTTTTCGAGACTTAAATTCTCTTCTTCCTCTTTTCCTCTGTATGTTTCTCTCTCTTCTCCCTTCTCCTCTCCTTTTTTTTATAGAATGTCATGGGTTCTTTATATAGCGGAGAGAAGTTTGTTGATTAGTTTTAGGAAATCTCTCATTGAGAGATCTTAGTTGATTTTGGGAGTTTTACCCACTGTTGGATCTTTGATCCAAGGGTTTCTGTCTTACAGAACATATTTTCTTGTTTTTTAAACAAGATTAGGAAAATATTTTCCCATACAGAATTTATTCTGTAGATTGGTGATTTTTTAATCACCGTTGGATTTTTAATCCAAGGGTGTTTGGTTTAACGGAGCACAATCTTTCTTTGTGTAGAAAGATATGAAAAATATTTTCCAACTTATGGGATCTTTGATCCGTCAAATTTCTGTTTAACAGAAAATATCATTTCCCATTTAAAATTTCAATAGAATTTAATTCTATGTTTAATCATCATTGGATCTTTGATCCAACGGTTCATTGTTAAATAGAATTTTAATTCTACGTAGAGAAGTGCCCTCACGTGTTAAACACGTGGGGCTCTTCTAGCCTAGCAATTGTTTTAACTGCAGTGCCTGTATGCGTTGCATATAGGCACTCATGTGTTAAACACATGGGACTCTTTTGGCCTAGCAATTGTTTTAATTGCAGTGCCTATAAGCGTTGCATATAGGCACTCACGTGTTAAACACGTGGGGCTGTTTTAGCCTAGCAATTGTTTTAATTGCAGTACCTATATGCGTTGCATATAGGCACACACGTGTTAAACACGTGGGGCTGTTTTAGCCTAGAAATTGTTTTAATTGCAGTGCCTATATGCGTTGCATATAGGCACTCACGTGTTAAACACGCGGGGGCTCTTTTAGTGGGAAACTTTCCCTCATCCTTTTTTTTATAAGAGAACAGTATTGTTTTAACAATTATAGAAAATATGGTGATACTAAAGTTCAAGGTATTTTAATGAAAAAAGTCTGTTTATGTTTGTTTCACATGAAAATTTTAGTTAAACTCGAAGCTAAAAGTTTGTAATTCAAATTACAAGTAGAGTGGTAAAATTAGTGTGACTTATGTATAAAGGAAAAGCGAGTTCTAAGTTTTAAAAGAAATGTATCGGAAGTAACTCCACTTTACCGATATATGTTTAGAGAATGAAATGAGATGAAAAGAAAGTGAGATGTGAGGGACTTACGGCTTGATAATATCGAGAATACAGTAAGGAAGAACCGAGGGAGCTTCGTGACATCGCGGGAGCTCCAGAACGGCTTCGATCTTCGATGAGAGAAGCTTGGTTGCTAACTCCACTTGCACTTAGGAAATTTTAAGGTGATTTTGCTAAAAATTTTCAGAATGGAGGGGAGTTAGGGCATGGGGTGATATTTATAGCGAGGAATTAGGGTCTGTGAATTAAAATTTTGGATTAAAATGCATTAAAAAGATGTTAAATGGTGAATTGAAGAGTCTCTGTTTGATTGCAGGAAAATCAAACAGTGCAGAGGAGTTAAGGAGAGTCGAAGAGGTGTGTGTGCAAAGCACGGAGCCATTTGGGTTCATCTTGACCATCGACGCCAGCCAATCATGGGTTTGGGTGGTCGGATCTTAAGGTATTGCTTCGAGATTCGTACCACGTAGGTATTTGGGTGTGTACACCTCATTGCGCCTGTTTGATTTTTCTGAAACTTTTCATTTCTCCGTGTATTGCACGTGCAACTCTTAGGCTTCCAAAAATTTAAAAGAAAAAATCTAAAAAAATGGGGTCTGATGGGAATCGAACACACATGCTATGTCACAGCAGTGTAGGGGTTTTACCAATGAGTTACAAGTTGTTTCTTGCTTTGATTTAGAAAAAATAACTTTTAACTCTTACACAGACTGTAATACTCTTTTCTGTACAATAATAAGAAAATTTCTGTACAGTGATTTCAGAGTCGTTACACTTTACCCTTCTTATAAAAAATTCGTCCACGAAATTTACAATTATATAGGGACTAATTTTCAAAAAGTTAAGGGTATCATGCACGCATATCTTCTTCTCTTTCCCAAGTTGATTCTCCTGACGAATCCTTTCTCCACATCACTCAGACCAAGTTTACTTTCTTGTTCCGTAATGTTTTCACCTTTCGGTCCAGGATCTCAACTGGTTGTTGCTCGCAGGTTAGGTCGGTTTGTACTATGAGCTCTGAATGATCAAGTATGTGGCTGGGGTCTCTCACATATCGTCGTAGCTGGGATATGTGGAACACGTTGTGCATTCCTTTCAATGAGGGTGGTAGTGCTAAACGGTATGCCATTTCTCTAACTTGTTTGAGTATGTCGAACGGTCCTATGTATCTTGGACTTAATTTACCCTTTTTGCCAAATCGTATCACTCCTCTGTTTGGAGAGATCTTCAAGAATACATGGTCTCCAGGTTGGAATTCCAGACGTCGACGCTTTGCATCTGCCCAATACTTCTGTCGGTCTTGGGATATGCGCATCCTTTCCCTGATCGTGCAAATCACGTCCACAGTTTCCACGATCATCTCTGGTCCAAGGAGTTCAGGATCTCCAACGTCATCCCAACTCAACGGGGAACGAAATTTCTGTCCGTAGAGTGTTGCAAATAGTGCCATTCCAATGCTTTCCTGATAGCTGTTGTTATATGAAAACTCCACAAGGTGTAGGTGATCTACCCACGAACCTCCAAAGTCTAACATACATGCTCTTAGCATGTCTTCCAGAATCTTAATTGTTCACTTAGACTGCCCGTTCATTTGTGGATGATATGTCGTGTTGAAATTCAGACTCGTTCCCAGGATAGCTTGCAGACTCTGCCAAAATTGTGATCGGAATCTTGTATCACGATCGGAGACGATACAAACAGGTACTCTATGCAATCTCACGATCTCCTACATGAGTTTATGGGTATCAAATATGGTACACCTTGAAGGTTTAAATCTTACTTTAGATTTATGCTCACCTCCATGTACTTCTTTGCTAGCGTCTCGGTTGACTGGCCGACTCGAAATGGAATATAATGAGCCGACTTGGTGAGTCGATCCACAATAACCCAAATTGCGTCGTTACCCTTCGTGATGCGAGGAAGAGTAGTCACAAAGTCCATGGTAATGTGTTGCCATTTCCATTCTGGGATTGGTAACGGCTAAAATCGACCCGCAGTTTTGTGATATTCAGCCTTCACTTGCTGACATATCAGACACTTTGCTATGCTTCTAGCTACTTCACGCTTCATTCCATGCCACCAGTAGGGTTGTCGTAGATCCTTGTACATCTTTATACCACCGAGGTGTACCGAATACGGAGAGCGGTGAGCTTCTTTCATCAACTCTTCTTGAACATGTCCGATTGGTATGCATAAATGACTTCCATATCGCAAAGATCCATCTTCGTAAATGATGAAGTCGGTTGGTAGTCCACTTTCTACTTGTTCCCAGATCCTTTGTAGCTTGGCATCATTTTCTTGAGTTGCCTTGATATGATTGACAAGAGTGGACTGGACTTGTAAATTCATCAAATATGAAGCGTTACCTGGCATAACTGTTTCCCCCAATCAGAGCAAAGCTCTGTTCAAATTTCAAAATTTGAAATGAAGCAGCGCTTCATAGCAGTGCCAGTGCTGAGAGTCAAAGACATGAGCGCTAGCGCCCACGTGTAAAGCACATGAGCGCTAGCGCCAAGTGCGCTGTACTCTAAGCAGCGCACCACATGCAAAGCACGTGAGCGCTAGCGCTAAGAGTGCTGCATTCTAAGCAGGGCAACACGTGCAAAGCACGTAAGCGCTAGCGCTAAGTGCGCTGCACTCTAAGAAGCGCACCACGTGCAAAGCATGTGAGCGCTAGTGATAGAACAAAATGTTCTCGGCCCTTGGATCAAAGGTCCAACGAACATGATTAAAAATCATCGATTGACCAGAATAAAATTCTGTTAAGGAAACATACCTCACAATCTTTCCAAACAGGAAAGATTGTGCTCTGAATATCAGAGCACCGTTGGATCAATGATCCAATGGTGATTAAAAATCACCAAAATACAGAATAAATTCTGTATGGAAAAGATTTCCCAATCTTGTTAAAAACAAGAAGATTGCCTTCTGTAAAACAGAAGCCCTAGGATCAAAGATCCAACGGTGGGGAAATCCCCAAATCAATTAGAGAAAAAATCTCTTCAACCGATTCAACAAATCAGCCTACCCTATATAAAGGCCCTAAGACTTCAAGTCTCAGAGAGAGGAACCCCCCACAAATTTTGAGAAAGTTCAAAGAGAAGAACAAGCTCTCTACAGAAGAAGAATTTCTTCAAGGTAAAACAAAGAGATCAAAAACATCTCATCAGAAAAAGAACTTAATTCTTTTGCCAGATCATAGATCTATAAGACGAATTGTCTTTCACAAAGGGATCATAACATCTCATTGTAAAAGGGGGGGGGGAGAATAATTCAATTCTATTAGGATCACAGATCCATAAAGGCAATGCCTTTCACCAAAAACATAAGAGATTGAAACATCTCCTATAAAATAAGAACTTTGTTCTTAGATACATGAGACAAAGTCTCTTATAAGAGAGAACTTAATTCTCAGAAAGCAGAGCTGCTTAAAAGAGCCTTAGCACTCCAATTAAAAGAAGCGCCTCAACGCTTCAAATCTAGCGCATAGCGCTGCAGAGCCCTAGCGCTCCAAATTTAAAGAAGCGCTCTGCGCTCATTAACTAGTGCACAGTGCCAAGCGCACTACGTGCTCTTCACGTGTGCGCTATTTCATAAGAAGTGCACTGCGCTCATCAACTGGCGCACAGCGCCAAGCGCATCACGTGCTTCTCACGTGTGCTCTATTTCATAAGAAGAGTATCGCGCTCATTAACTAGCGCACCACGCCAAGCGCACCACGTGCTCCTCACGTGTGCGCTATTTCATAAGAAGCGCACTGTGCTCATTAACTGGCGCACAGCGCCAAGCACACTACGTGCTCCTCACATGTGCGCCGAGGGAATACAAAGTGTTCTTAAATAAAAGCCCCAGAGCTATGAAGAGTGTCCAACACTCAATAAAATGATAAAAGAAGAAGGGGTGTCAGAACCCAAAATTAATGCTCTGCATTATTGAACAAAAAGGGCCTGCCCAAACAAATGTTAGCATTTTGTTCAAAAATGAATGGACTGAGTCCAAATAAGTGTTCAAACACTTTAACTGAATGTGCTGAGCCCAAGTAGGCCATAAATCCCCCAATTCAGATTAAATTGAGCCTATATACTCATAAATCTTTGATCTTAGTCCCAAATTGGACTACAGATCTCCCAACCAATATTGGTTCAAGGGTACATCTCTTCACTCCTATGATATTTGTCGTTGTAATCCTTCAACGTCTTCAGAGAGGTGACGGGTCCCGACAACCTGACATTCCACGGACTGTGGGGTCCTTAAACTCATGGACTATGAGGTCCTTAAACTTTACGGACTGTGGGGTCCTTAAACTCATGGACTATGATGTCCTTAAACTTATGGACCGCAACGTCCCTAAACTAAACTCTATAGACTATGACGTCTTTAAACTGGACCGCAAAGTCCCTAAACTAAAACAATAGAGTCCAAATGCTCTTTTGTTGGATTTAAATGATCCCGTTAAGTTGATCTTAGTCTAAAATTAGACTAACGTATCCTTAACAAACGTTTAAGTCGATCTTAATCTCAAATGAGACTAACGCATCTTTAAACCCAACCCCAAACCCAAATCTAAGAAAATACGGATTTGGACTAATCCACGCCCTACGGGAGACAATATAAATTAGTCTCCGTATACAATCCACGGGCAACCAAAAACAAAAAACAAACACCCACGACATGAAGTGACCATCTGGAGAAGGAGAAAGTGGTTACCGCGATGCGGTAGCGTAATTAACTGCAGGGGCTTGCGCCTGCAGGGAAGAGAGTCCCCATAATAAAAACCCCCCTCAAATGAGGTGGAATCTGACGAAGTCTGCTACATTGGATGCATCCGTCTAAACCTCCGATACACGGCGCCATAAATCAACTTGGCATCTTCGAAGAGGTGGATGGATAAAACCAAATAGCATCTACCCTCAAATTCAGGCAAGACGAACCTACGCGGTTCCGTTTCCCGGTATTCGGCGGAGAACAGATTCTGGCATGCCCGGTGGGACCTTTTCCTTTTTCCACTCCGCACTTCATGTGTCGTGTTTCGCGAACAAATCGCAGTTTGCTATGGTTGCCCCTGGATTCGAGGTACTAAGATTTTGTGTCTTGCTCCGTACAGAAAACAGAAGATCAACGGCTTCAAACTGCACTAATTGCAACAACTCCCACTCCGTCCTCGCCGGAGGAGTGACCTACGGGCCTCAAGCGGCCTCCCTTTTTATGATGCCAGTGGAACAGGTGACTCAAGCCACCACTGGGCTTTTATTTGGGACCATGCTCCCACCAATGAGCTTCAACACCCCTGTACCATCGCAAGAAGCTTAGAAAAAGTCGGTCTTTGATCGGATTGCAACTACTGCAGCCCCTCTCAACGGGTCACCCAAATCCAGTGCCTCGGTTTTCAACAGACTGGGCCAAAGCTCAAGTGGGCCCGTGAAGAAGCCCGCGATACCTGAGGCGGCCATCCCGAAGAGGATAGCCATTCTTGCTCCTGAAGTCATCAAAGCGGCTTCTCCTGTTAAGGAGTTGGTCTTTGCAAGACTGACCGTTTCAGCTCCCGCCTCAGGCGAAGTCATCAAAACTGCTCCCCTTGCGCGAAAGTCTGCCTTCGACAGATTGGCCATCCCTTCTCAGCGGACGTCGGTCTTTAACAGGATAACCATAACAACAACCCCTCATCAGAGCGGGGGTCACGAAGAAGCTCACCCTACAACAAAAGTGGTCCTGGCCGCTCGACATGCTCGCCGTCGTCACTGGCACCGAGTAAGGAAGGCTGGGGGCAGCTCTCCTTCTGGACTGACTCCGCCAGCTCCAATGGTGGAAATTGATGCTGCTGTTCCAATTGGGAACAGCTTTGAACCACTCAGGTGGGTGCGCAAGAACTCTCCGACGGCCGTGCTAAAAAGATCTTCCCTACCTATGGAGAACACTATAAAGGTGAAGCCAGAGCGGCCCCCTCAGCCGCTGTCCTCTAAAATAAATAAAGTTTGGCGACAGGTTCAAGACTCGGTGATCAATCAAGACTACTCCCGCCGACCGAAAAAGATGAAAGTTCGGAAAGAGAAGGACCACCCTGTCGTACCACAGGAGATGTCGTCTACTTGGGTGCCCACTGCAACGGCTCCCTCAACTTCGACTGCCCACAAAAGAAGGAGGCCGGAGAAAGTCCCCGTGTCTGCGAAAAAGCTCAAAGGCACTGAATCCAAATGCCCCAAGTCTGGGGGCATGGTGGTGCACACTATTTATACGGCATCCGGGAAAGAGGATAGCCGTATCTCTACGGGTCATCGACCACTCACTCGATCTGTGGCAAAAGCCCAGGAGAAGCAACAGAAGCTCCAGGAAATGTTAACACAGATGGCCGCACTCACTGGGCCAAAAGAAAGCCCGGAGACATCGTCAGAGCAGCGTCATGAGCAAGAAACCGATGCTGAGTTCCTTCGCAGAATTCTCAAAAAGAAAGACAAAGAGGAAGCGGAACAAGATGCCAACATAAAAAGAATGGCGCTTTTGTTCCAAGACATGGTCGGGATGATGTTACAGTCGGATATTCCAGCTGAAGACCCTCCGATTATCCTCGACGACGACAGAGGGGAGACATCGAATCCTCTTCCGGCTTGTTCAGCAGCCAAGGAAGAGACCATTTCTAAAGCCGTCCTGGATGACTATATTGCTCAACAGATACGAGCTCATCAGGCGAGCGAAGCGGCCGGTCAAATTGTTAAGACTGGACGACCCTATCCGGGTTGGTATGACCAAATAAAATACCCACTGGGATATACGATCCCTAAATTCCACGTACATAAGGGGATGAGAAATCCACACCAACACGTGGCTCAGTTCAGGGCTCTGTGCGGCTACACCGGAGGTGACGATAAGCTGCTGCTTCGCCAGTTTGTTGGCAGCTTGTCGGCGACAACGTTTGAATGGTACTCCGAGCCCCCGAATGACTCTGTTAAGACATTTACAGAAATGGAGTTACTGTTCACACAAAGGTTCGCAAGTGCGAGCGAGTGCACCCCGATCACCGCATTAATTAATGCCAGAGTGAAGCCAGGTGAAACATGGGTGCAGTACGCAATACAGTGGCGAAATCTATGGTCGAAGTGCGAGCAGCGCATCGAAGAAGCGCCTGCGGTGGGCATGTTCGTGGGTACTCTTGTTCCGCAAACGACCATATCCCAGTTCTTGATGTTCTTCAAGCCAACTACTTTCCAGGCTTTGATTGACAAGCTGGCCCAAATGGATCAGATGGGTCATAGACCATCTTCTTCGAAGTTAGAATCTCGAAACGAAAAAGGGAAAGGGAAAGCAACCTTCTTCGCCAATGCTCAGCAGAACCCAGTGGTCCAAAACCAGCTGATCGCCAATGTGATAGACAACGATCCCTTGGAGAAAAGATGAGACACCCTTACTCGTTCCCTTGGGATAAGATGAAGAGGTTATTTGAGCCAGCGCTGCGCAACAGGCTCATCACTCTGCCGGAGCCAAGACGCCCAACGCAACCAGGCGATGTTAACAATCCTAATTACCGTCCTTATCACTGAATATTGGGTCATCCGATCGAAGATTGTTACATCTTCAAAAGTTGGATCGAAGATCAGTACCAATAGGACAAGTTCACGTTATTCGAAAACTGGAAGGTGAACCCGCCACAACCTCATGCTCCTAAAAAGGTGGACACGCCGGGGGCATCGTGCTCTTTTATAAAAGAAGCTCCATGGGAGGTGGCCCTTTCAGTTAAGACGAAAAGAATGCTGAAGGATCTCCAAACATGCCCGGCAATCAGGTGGAAAAGTCCGCCGGAACCCGAGATCATTGAGGGAATGCTGAAACCGCGCCTGACTCCAAGAATGGATAGCGATAATTAAAACGCTCAAGCCCTACCGTTAAAGTCTTCGAAGAAGAAGAAGAAGGTCAAGAAGCCCGTGAAGCATGGTGACAAGCGCACGGACCTGCAAAAACATATTGACGCGTTGGAAGAACATAACCAAAAGGCGCGAACCCCGGTCATGCTTCAAGAATTTCTCAATCACATCCTTGAAGATGGAGATAGCGACAAAGATGAGGGAGAAGACTCGTCAGATGAACCTGAGGACTATGTGGCAAGCTGCTACGTGATCTTTCACTCGCCGGTAGATGGTGAAGAAGCTCCTGATGTAGAGAAAATGGGGGCAGATCCCAAACCAGAACTCCTAGGACCGTCAGACGAGATGATTGATGTATTCCTGAATGAAGTTCGTCAAAAAAGCAAAGCTGATCGAGATCATGAACTGGCCATATTCGAAAAAGCCAAACATCGACGACTAGACGAAAGGGTAAAAACACTCCCACCAGATCAAACCACATCCGTCGCCAGCAAAAGCCGGTTCAAGACAAGGAAGCGGTTTGCTAAAGCCCTGTCGATAGGAATGAAGTTACCACCTTCCAAAGAAGATACTTCAGAAAATACGTACCCCGACGAACTAGATGCACATCCAAGATTCTGCTTGTACCATCGGAAGGTCACGCACCCTACCGAAAAGTGCAACGCCTTTAAAAATTGGTGGCAGGGATACGTTGCTCATCGGCAGCAGTTCAAGCGGATGAAGCGCAAAACGCGTCGAGAGCAGAAGGGCACGACAGATGAGTGCAAAAGAATTGCCAGCAACTGTCACATGGTTGATTCCGAGGGATCGCAAGTTCTCACCTTCGGGAGCGATTCGGATGAAGAAATAGCCCTCGGTCCTCTCTTCAAGGAATCCATCTCCGAAACAGAAGAGACAAAGACCTGCGAGAATATTCAGCTGTGCAATCACACGCTACCTAAAAAGAATTTCGGACCCGCAATCAAGGGATCGAACAAAAAGGATAAGGGGAAAGAAAAAATCCCTGAGGATATCACCCTCGATGACCGAATCTTCGAAGAGCTGGCAGCCAAGGACCCGCCCAAGAAAAACAAGGTGGATTATAACGTTCTGGCACACCTGAGGAAGATACCCTCGCAGCTAAGCATTCTCGACGCCCTTCTGCTATCCAAAGAGGCGAGAGATTCTCTGATCAAGGCATTACAAGAACCTGACCAGTTTCAAGTTTTCCTCGCCGAAGAAAAGATGAAGGACGGGCTGGAAGAAATTCACATAGCTGGCATCACTTTCGGCGATGAAGATCTCCTCCTCGGAACATGCGAGCACAACCGTCCCCTATATGTCTCCGGGTATTGCCAAGACATTAAAATAGGGAAGATCCTAGTTGACAATGGGTCCTCTGTCAATCTCCTAAATGTGAGGGTGCTAAAAGAAATCTGAATGAGCGTTCAACACCTCGCTCGGGATGAAATCACTATCCCCGGGTTTGACTCCCAGTCATCACGGGCGCTCGGGTCTGTGATACTGACGTTACGCTTTGGGCTGCTCATCACTGATATCATGTTCCACGTCATTGACGCCAAGACTTGCTACAACGCTTTGCTCGGCAGGCCTTGGTTGCATGAGTACAACATCATCCCTTTTACACAGCATCAGTGTATGAAGTATTTTAAAGACGGTCTTGAGTACACCGTAACGGGAGAGTTAAACCCATTCTCCGTGAATGAAGTCCGCAAATACGAAGACACCAAGTACTTCCTTCCAGACTTCGAAGACACGGAGAGGTGCCATGAGCCGGAGGACAAGCAAAAAGCTATCACCACTATTCCGGTCTTCGGGAGCGATACCGAAGAGGAAGAAGAGATAGTCTATTTAGGGCCGCCCCAATGCAACAAGCCGGGACCGTCTGCCCCTATTCTGGTCTTTGGCAGTGACTCTGAAGACGAGGTCAACGCAGTGTTCTCTGTTCGACCATCAATGTAAGCCTTCACTAGAGATGATCAGAGTTTGCAAATCGCCATGGTTCCGCGATAGCACCACAGAGAACATGATACGTTTGAAACATATACCGTACAAGAGCTGTAGACGTTCTACGTCCCTCCCAGGCGAAAAGATGAAAAGGCGATCCTCTTTTATCGATCCGCTGAAATCAAAGTGGAGAAAGAAGTCTGGCATGGCGCCGATTCTACACTTGACAGGCTCCAAATTATCCGTCTGCCCAGATACTACACAGAAGGATTAAAAAGGCTATTAAGGCACCAAGGCGTACCCTTGAAGCAGACTGCTCGACGAGCTCAGTTCTACAACAAGATCTGGAACGTCCCTGGAAGTCAGCGAAAGTTGCCCAATGGGAGAATGGAAACGATCGGGCTTGGATATGTTCAATCCAAGAAACGGGAGCGATTCCATGGCTGCTACGTTATATATGACTTTGATGAAGAAGGAGATGCTCTGTTAGAGGATGCTAACCCTGAACCAAAACAAAGCCCCGCTATGAAAGTGCCAAGTCCATCGTTCGAAGAACAGATGTATAAGCTAATAAGGGAAGCGGGTCAAAAGGTCCGGGATGACCACAGCCGCGAAATGGCCATTTATGAAAAAGCCAGGACGCAGCGCCTCCTTCAGCAGGCTGCGAAAAATGACGACGCCCTTCGTCGTCAGCCCGTCATACGGAAGACTCGACGCAGGGGCAAAAATAAACAGAAGAACGAAAAAAATGTTCGACAGCAGCAAAGCGGGTCCAAGAGACCTCGCGATCGAAAATTGAGCAGCCGGGATCCGTCTCTTATAAAGAAGATGGGTCAAGCATATTCTTTTCCCCAAGACAAGACAAGAAAGATATACAGTCTTGTCATTAAACATCAGATGATTACCCTCCCGGAGTCCAAACACCCCGAACAAGCAGACGGGGTTTCTCACCCAGATTATTGGTCCTATCACCGAGCGATAGGACATCCTCTCAAAGACTGCTTCACATTCAAAAACTGGGTAGAAGATCAGTATCAGTAAGGCAGGTTCACTCTATCCAGCAGTTGGAGGGTAACCCTACCTCAGAAACATGAACCGAAAGCAACGTATATGGCGAGAGTAGAACTAGATCAACATCGGTCTTGGAAACGATCTCGTACCTGTCACGCGATAACGCTGTCAGGAGAAGGAGTACGCGAGGATATGGCTGACCTCCCCTGGTGCTTCAAAAACGATGATGACGAGGTGATCTCAGAATTTCCACCGACGCCAAAAGAGCTGGAAGATGGGATACATATTACTGTAGATAACCTCAGAAAAATCGACTTGGGAATGACAAACGATCCGAGGCCTACGTTCGTCAGTGAGCTGCAGTCTGAAGAACAGGTAGCTACGCTAAGAGATGTGCTCATGCAGCATAAAGACTGCTTCGCATGGAACTATTCCGAGATGCCGGGATTAGATCCAGAAATAGCCGTCCATAAGTTGGCGATATCGCCAGACGTCAAGCCAGTCAAACATGCACCAAGAAGAATGCGGCTCGAACTTGAAATGAGCATCAACGCCGAGGTCAAGAAGGTAATCGACTCTGGCTTCATCCAAGAGGTGCAATACCCTGACTGGATCACCAACATTGTCTCAGTGATGAAGAAAAATGGGACGGTACGCATCTGCGTAGACTTTCGAGACCTCAACAAAGCCTGCCCAAAAGATGACTATCCCGTACCAGTCACCGAGCTGATGATAGACAACACGTCCACTCACGAATTCTTCTCCTTCATGGACGGCTCATCATGGTACAATCAAATAAAGTTGCATCCTGAGGACCAGAAGCATACCGCTTTCCGGACTCCTCTGGGCATATTCTGCTACAAAGTAATGCCTTTTGGTCTGAAGAACGCCGACGCTACCTATCATAGGGCCATGACGAAGATTTTCGATGAACTCATATATGAAATCGTCGAATGCTATATCGATGACCTCGTAGTGAAAAACAAGTCGTACGAGGAGCATTGGGAGCATCTGAAGATAGTGTTCCAACGTCTTCGGAAATACAATCTGAAGATGAACCCTCTCAAATGCGCGTTCGGAGTTTCCTCGGGAAAATTTCTAGGGTTCATCGTACGACACCGGGGCATCGAAATAGACCCGTCAAAGATCAAGGCGATTATGGAAATGCATCCACAAAGAACTCTCAAGCAACTGCGGTCTCTCCAAGGGAAGCTCGCGTATATTCGGCGGTTCATAGCCAATCTCTCCGGCAAATGCCGCCCCTACAGCCATCTAATGAAGAAGGGGACTCCTTTCGTCTAGGATCGCAAATGTCAAAGCGCACTGGACGAAATCAAGCAATACTTGCAGAATCCGCCAGTACTGACCGCTCCGGTCAAGGGAAGTCCTTTCATCCTGTACACAACAGCCCTTGAAGGTTCTTTAGGCGCGCTATGGGCACAGGAGAATGACCAAGGGAAAGAGAGAGCCCTTTACTATTTAAGTCGAGTTCTTCCGGGGGCAGAAAACAACTACTCCCCCATCGAAAAACACTGCCTGGCATTAATCTTCGCGATAACAAAGCTCAGATACTATGCTTTGGCACATGAGGTCCATCTCATATCGAAAGTGGATCCTCTCAAGTATTTGATGTCAAGAGCCATACTAACGGGACGACTCGCTAAATGGGCCCTCATCTTGATGGAGTTCTCGATAACATATCATCCTCTCAAGGCAGTGAAAGGCCAGGCCATCGCCGACTTCCTCACTGAGCATCCGATACCTGTCGACTCACCTTTAAATTGTGAACTGCTAGACGAGCACGCGTTTGACACGATCGACAGGGAGAGAGAAGGGAGTGATATCCGATGGGAACTCTACTTCGATGGAGCATCTTCCATGAAGAAGCGAAAGCACAGCACCCCTATAAGCAAAACGGGGGTAGGCCTTATCTTCATGACTCCAAAAGGATGGATAATGCGCTTTGCCTATTTCTTAACAGAGCCGAGGACAAACAATGAAGCCGAGTATGAAGCTTTGATAGCAGGTCTCGAGATCGCTGTCGACATGGGAATTGAAAACCTCCTCATATACGGAGACTCCCAGCTGGTCGTTAGTCAAGTAAATGGAGACTATCAAACGTGCAAACCAGAGTTGGTAAAGTACGATGAGAGAGTGCAGCAATTGCTGACTCAGATCCCTTCCTACGCCTTAGAAAGCATACCGCGCACGGAAAATAGCAAGGCGGACGCATTAGCCAAGCTCGCTAAAGAACTGGTTGATGAAAACCTCGATGACGTGAGGATCGTTGAGCAAAGCCGTCGGGTTCTTGCACCGGAAGAAATATCTCTGGAGTCGTCTGAAGAGAAAGAAGCGACCAAAGAGACAGCCCTACAAATAAAAGACCAGGAAAAGGCTAAGGATTGGAGAGGAGTCTTTATAAACTACTTCAAATCCCGTACGACACCCGAAGATGCATCCTCGAGACATCGGCTCATGAAACGAGCTCTGTCTTTTGCCTTCGTCAATGATACTCTATATAAGAGATCATTCGACTCTCTGTAACTAAGATGCCTGGGACCAGAAGAGGCGAGGAGGGTCATCCAGGAAACTCATGATGGACCTTGTGGTTCTCATCAAGCCGGGCCAAAGATGAAGCTGAAGATCAAAGGATGGGCTACTATTGGCCCACAATGATCCAAGACTGCCTCGAATACGCAAAGCAGTGCCACTTGTGCCAGATTCACGGGGACTTTATCCACCAGCATCCAAATCCGCTTCATCTAATGGTGGCTAGCTGGCCGTTCGAAATGTGGGGAACTGACATAATCGGGCCAATCAAACCGTATCGTCCAGAGGACACCGATTTATACTGGCGACAACCGATCATTTCTCTAAGTGGGTAGAAGCAGTACCGCTAAGAGAAGTGAAGACGAAGAACATTCTCCATTTCTTTAAGACACACGTCATCTATCGGTTCGGCACTCCGCGACGGATTATCTCCGATAACGGGCCGGCCTACAGAAGCCATAAAATCAGCCGCTTCGCACAGCAGCATAATATAGACTAAAGATACTCTTCGGTTTATAATCCTCGAGCTCATCGTCTAGCTGAGGCTTTCAACAAGACCTTGACGAAGATCATAAAGAAGACGGTGTCTCGAAATAGGAAGGACTGGCATGAGAGACTGCATGAAGCTCTCTGGGCGTATCGAACCACATTCAAAACGGCCACAAACACAACACCGTATGCATTGGTATTCGGCGCTGAAGCAGTACTCCCTTTAGAGATAGAGCTACCCTTCTTATGAGTGGCAGTTGATTACGAGTTAACGGACGTAGAGAATGCTCATCTTTGGCTTGAGGAACTTGATGCCCTTGACGAAACCCGGCTCATGGCGTAGCAAAACTTGGAAGCTTACAAAGCAAAAATGACGCGCTCATACGAGAGATTGACTAGGCCGAGAACATTCCGCCAAGGCGAACTCGTGCTAGTGGTCAAGAGACCTATGATCCCCAATCATGCCAAACGGGGGAAATTTGAGCCGAACTATGAAGGCCCGTACATCATAACAAAGTCTACCAAGGTGGGGCTTATTTGCTCATGGATATGCATGGCGAAAGACCCTTCAGGCCAATAAATGGCCGGTTCTTGAAAAAATACTACGCCTGACGAGTCACGGCCTAGGTCAACGATAGATGACGATGCCTATGTCCGCTCGCTATCTTCCCAAGCCTGAATTCTATATGTAGTATCCGACGAAACCTCGCCTCGAAAATGTGCGACGGACCGAAACGTCCCTATACTAACGATGGAACAAAATGTCCTAAAACTAACTACTGACCAAGACGTCTATAAACTACTACGGACCGCAGCATCCCAAGGCTGACAAAAAAAAATAAAAACGGTACGTCCACAAGCAAAATGGTCACGGATGAAAAACCGAAAGGGCTCCGTGAGTAAAAACAACAGGACTACCGGTGAGTTTGTGAAAACCCGAAAGGGCGCAATCTCGTTAAAAGACACTTGCAAGGTCCTTTCGACCTTATAAGGAGAAAATACCTGCATGAGATCCTTACGACTCACAAGGGAGCAACACACTTAGGGATCCCCACAATTCCTAATGAGAAATTACACTTACGAGATCCTCACGACTCGTAAGAAGAACCCTCTTATGAGACCCTCACGGCTCATAGGATTCAAAAGCCTTAAGCTACAGGGATCTGAACCTGTTCTTAAGCCATCATACACCCCGATTGTACCCTACAAGCATTTCAATATTGACCCTTGTATACAATCCACGGGCACGAATAAACATTTCCCTAACAAAGTCCCACCAGCGACTAGGGATATGCTCACACGGTGAATGGCCCTTGTAAGTCCTCTCGACTTGTAAGGAGAAAACACTCTTGTAGGATCTTTACGACTTACAAGAGAACATACACTTATGAATCCTCACGATTCCTGAGGAGAAAAGACACCTACGAGATCCTCACGACTCGTAGGGAGAAACACCTTTATGAGACCCTTATGGCTCATGAAGTCAAAAGCCTTAGTCAACAGGATCTTAACCCTGTTTGCTAAGCCACCTTTGTTCGAACCGACAAAGGCAAATGATGATTCGCTCCTGGCAATATCCCAGTTGCAGCGATGCTGATGCCTGAATCGGAATCAAATTCCAAGTCCTTTCATGGCAAATGATGATTCGCTTCTGGCAGTATTCCAGTCGCAACGATGCTGATGATAAGACTGGCAACAGATTCTAAATTCCACACCCGCGATAAAATCAGCAAGCCAAAAATGCGTATGAAATAGCCGAAATGATGGGGCAACTTGCAACAAAATCAGCTAGTAAAATATATGCATAAAAAATAGCCGAAATGATTGGGAAACTCGTAATAAAAAGTGGCGAGTAAAAACAAAAATAGCCGAAACGATTGGGCACCGCGAAAAATAGCCGAAATGATTGGGCACCGCGAAAAATATCCGAAATGATTGGGCAATTGCGACTTTCGCGATATAAAAAGCTGAAATGATAGAGCATCACGGAAAGAAATAAAAAAAATGAAATGAAACCTTTTACCCTACAGGTGAGTCCATACTGACCCCTGTATACAATCCATGGGAATAAAAGAAAAGGGAACCACAGGTCCCCCACCAGATCCTGTCAAAAGGGAAAGTCAGATCTCAACAGCAACATCTGCATCCCAGAAGACCAACAACGACGTTCCTCCTCATGCCAGCAGAGCACGGACGCAACACCACCAATCGGAGCCACGACGAAGTCCCCAGTTCCAAGACTCTACGGTTCACGGACAACCTAGAGTCAGCCCCGACACCGTAAAAAATGGAGCACGTCATCCAATGACCCCGTTACGGAAATACGTCAGCATATGACCCCGTCGCGGAAATACGTCATCCAATGGCCGCGTCGCGGAAATATGTCAGCAAATGACCCCATCAAGGAAATACGTCAGCCAATGACCCCGTCGTGGAAACACGTCATCCAATGACCCCGTCGCGGAAATACGTCAGCAAATGACCCCGTCTCGGAAATACGTCAGCAAATGACCCCGTCGCGGAAATACGTCAGCACATGACCCCGTCATGGAAATACGCTGACAAGACCCCGTCGCGGAAACACGTCAGCCAATGACCCCATCGCGGAAATACGTCAGCCAATGACCCCGTCGCGGAAATACGTCATCCAATGACCCCGTCTCAGAAATACGTCATCTAATGACCCCGTCGCGGAAACACGTCATCAAATGACCCCATCGCGGAAACACGTCAGCCAATGACCCCGTCGCGGAAACACGTCATCCAATGACCCTGTCTCGGAAATACGTCAGCCAATGACCCCGTCGTGGAAACACGTCATCAAATGACCCCGTCGCGGAAATACGTCATCAACTGACCCCATATGGCCAAAGTCAATCCCGACCACGTGAAAAACGGCCAAAGTCAACCCTCGACCTTCCCGTTGAAGCAATGCTTTGACTCGGGAGCAGGTCAGCTCATCAATCACTTACGAGTCCTCTCGACTTGTAAGGAAGAAAAATCTCTTATGAAATCCTTACGACTCTCAAGAGAAAACACACTTAGGAATCCTCACGATTCCTAAGGAGAAGATACACCTATGAGATCCTTTCGATTCGTAGGGAGAAAAATCTTTATGAGACCCTCACGGCTCATAAAGTTGAAAAGTCTTAGGCAGCAAATCTGAACTTGTTTCCTAAGCCATCACTACTCTGCAAAGAATCCAAGATGGACAGTTACCTACTTGCTAAAATCACATGGCGACGACAAAGCAAAGAAAAGAAGGCGATAGCACAAGATAGAAAGGAAATGTGTCCTTTATTCATGAATTCAATTGGATACAGGCTACATCATATGAAAATGAATAAAATTTTTTGAAATGAATACATGTTATTCATGAGTTACAAATGTACGATCAATACAAAGGCAGCTACTCAGAAAGAGGCGTTTTCAGTAAATCAGCCAGCTGCTCGCGCACTCCTCTCAATTCCTTTTCACGATCAGCCACCGCGGCCAGCTCTGTTTCAACTTGGGCCCGTTGCTGCAGACAGGATGAAAGTTTCTCATCAATTTCCTGATGAGCAGCCTCCTGACTCTGCCCAACCTGCTCACTAAGATCAAGCTTCTTCCTTAACACCAGCCCGTTAGAAATATATCGTTGAAGGTTTTCAAAGATGGAGTTCAGCTGGGCAACATTCGCTGCGATCTCAGCACGCAGTTGGATAGATTCAGCGGAAGTCGCCTCACTTTCTTTTCTCTTAAGGGTCGCCTCTAGTTTGAAATGGCGAAGGAACGGAACGCTCTGCTCAACCCATGCAGCTCACTGTGAGTTCAAAGCCAGCACCTCCGGAACAGGACGCCTAAGCTCAAGCTCATGCAGGCAGGCCTCAATCTTCCTGCAGTGATTAACCCAAGATTCAACGACGCCTTCGCTATGGAAGGTCATGAGCATCGCCAGCATGGGATTAACCTCGGCAACAAAATCTGCAGCAAATGCAGGGACCTCCGTGTTAAGCTCCTTAATGTACTCACTTAACATGCGCAGGCTGGTCATAGCGCCCTTAGAAGATGGACGTCTGGAAAAGGGCCCTGCCGGCATTAAGATGCGAGACTCGAAGGGAGCTGGAGTCCGCGTGAATGCTGCAAAACAAATCATAGTCAGATGTTGGCTTAAGAGATAAAGAAGATGCAAGAGCGATAAAGGCTACTATACCGGCTATGGCAGGTGGCAGAGCTGGGAGTACTGGTGGCGCGACGATACCCTTGTCCCCTCCTTCAATTTGTAGTGCTGTAATCAACTTAAAGTTAACAACGGCAGGGTCACCCATTAAAGAAAAGAAAAGATGTTGGTTAGAGAAGATACTCACCGGCACCAGTAGGCAAAGCGGCTTTCGTCTGGAAAGAGAAGTGTGGGTTCAGCACTTGATACAGATAGTCAAAGAGAACTCCTGCAAGGTTACGATGATGCATGGTCAGTACAATGGAGATGGCATCCACAATTTAAATTAGACAAATCGCAAACCCATACCTTCCAGCATTTGAGAGGACACGAGAGAAGGCGAAGGTTCGGCAACCGTCAGAGAAGCTACTGGTGACGCTTCTTCAGGTGGCACGACCTCAACGCTCACCACATCTACATTAGAAACAAAAGAAATGCCGTCAGAAAGGATTGAAAGGGATTGTGGAATAAAAAGGAAGATAATGACCCAAGATCTACCTGATGAGTCGCCAATCGAAACCGCGACAAGAGCATCACTAGGTGCAGTGACTGCTTCGCTCTCCTCCATTGGAAAGGTTTCGCCGCCTGTGGCTTCATCCCCTGATTCTATGAGAGCCGTCGTGGCACTTGCAATGCCAAGCGATGGCAGGGAACCACAAGGGGAAGAGTGGCAATTGGGGCAGTCCCAGACTCCTGAGAAAGAGTAGCCGCTTTGGGCTCGGTGGTTGCCGTCATCTCACCTGCCACTCCCTCACCAGGACTTGGCCCTGCAAGGTATGATATATGAGAATCTGAAGATCAAACTCTAATAAAAAGACCCAGTGTTACGTTATCTTAGGACAACTTTTCAATTGCTTCCCGGGCCGCGTGTACCGCTTGTCTATGAGCGGTAGACAGGGCAGCCGGAGCACCCTCTGGAGAAATAGGGACAAGGGAAGTAGTGCTCGAGCCTGCACCTACAGCCAAGGCGGCATCACGTTCTTTTGCTGCACGCCTCTTGCGCTTCCTTTCAGCCTGAGCCGCCAGAGCTGACCTCCTCAAGACCTCCGTCAAGGAGACGTCATCACACGAACTAAGTTCTGCCTCTGGAACCTCTACGGCGTCCGTCATCGGCTGTTTAAGCGAAGCCTCTTTCGGCGATACTGAGGGAACTGGGACTTCGGCAGTCAGCCCTGGAAGTGTTGCAGCGCCGCCTTGTAGGATTGGCACTACACTCGGGATAACCTGAGTCGAGGTAGTCCCTGCAATAAGATGAAAAAGAAGAGTTAGTTTACCCATAAAAACGGGAATGAAGGCATAGTGAGCCGAAATGTACCAATGCCCAAGGAAGCACGAAACCTCTCCTCCTCTTCAAAAGTCTTGAGAGAAGCCACGAGAGCCTCTTCAGTGGAGATGCCTGTAAGTCGACGTTACACACCCCACAAGATGCGGGGAGGCGGAATAGGTAAAACAATCATTTTGTTCAAGGTAACATCGACTATCAAAAGGATCTTTGCTAAACCCTAACTAACAAACTATCTAGAAGTAGTTAACTACTATGATAGATGATTATACCTCAAGATACTAGTCCTTCTTGTTCTTGTTGTTCACCTCCTCATCGGCCTCCTCGATGTAATAGAAGATCCACCCGAGAGTTCCTTCTTCAAGTTTTAACCTCTAACTTGAGGTAACTAAGTGGCTAGGATTGCTAATCCAAGTGACCTAGAGGATATAGAGATTGATTAAGGATCTATTAGTCTTGCTAACCCTATGGTTCTCAACTCATGAGAGGATTAGGGCTAGGACGAAGAAGATGAGAGCTTGAGAAGAGAGAATGTATTTGTGATAATGAATTGAACTTGAGTCATTTGGATAATATTATGAAGCATGAAAATATCTAATAAATAATATATTAAATCATCAACCATGCTTCAATAATTACCTTGAGATGAATCACCTCATGACTCATGGTGCAATTAATGAAAATAACACATCATCTCTCCACCTCATTAAGTTTAATTCATAAATGAATTAAAACTAAATGAGTCACTTTACTTCTAGAAGCTTCCCGACTAATTATGAGAATGCCCCTCCCATCCGTATTCAAGAAAAACACGGATATACTGAGACTGCATAAATCCAATAATCCAATACTAGAATCTGGCTTAAACAAAAGCCTGCTAGTATAATCTGTCTGAACATCATACGCGCACAAGTACATGTATATGTCCGAACCCTGTCGTAAAACCATACGACCTCTATATCGTTTCGCCTGAAGCAGGGAAACCCTCTGTATGGGACTCTAAAGACTCGACACTATGTTGGCAGTGGGTTTAACCACAGGCCGTAAGCGGTACTAGCTGTACGTAATGGTCCCCAGGTATATGTCGATAAGAAGGTCGACGAGGAAACCCATCCGAACTCCTACTGAGCCTGATGTGACAATTTCCGTACAGTCCAGTCTGTTCGTCTAAGACTATCGCATATCGGGCCTAGGGGGGCAGCAAACGTTAGTCCCCTAAAAGCGGTATAAGTCGTGTTGGAGTGAAGCCCATTACACCTTGAGAAACTACTGGAACACTTACCAGTAAATCTCGCTTGCCCTGGCCAGGGACCTTGCGTAATGGCTCTCCAAACACAGCGCGATATCAACTCCCAATACCGGGAGAGATGAATCCTATCTAACTGCCACTGCCTCTAAGTGCTTCGGGACTGCACCCAATTGCTACCTGTTTGCATGACTCAGTCGAGCCATGGTAGGGTAGCAATCTAAGAACAGTGGGAACACACTCGAGGCGAAGCAGCAGTGTCAAGTCTATGGACTATGTTGTACTCATGTCACCTGGGAATTGTTAACTGACGACGGGTATATTACCAACCAACGGTTCCCTGCGAGTCCTGTCCGATGTAACCGTATCCCAACGAGCACCTGCATACTATCTCCAGTACAACATACTAATGGCTGTGGGTCAGACCATTTCCCTTGCCAGGACGAGAAGCGTATACACTAGTCTACTCCAGAGTATCGATGCCCTGTCTCGATAATCCTATGACTAGGGACCTGAAAAAGGATGTGCTTGTAGACTATCCAGCCCCTACTAGTGTGACTGCCATCACAACGCTGGTAGTCAAGCAAGATCCTAAGGGCTCTATCAATATGTATTCATGATATGCTAAAAGAAACATATACACATATTAAGATAGCTATAAATCAAGTAGCATACTACTATGTTGAACAAGACTGTTGATACAACTGTGAATATCCCAAACTTCCATTAAGTAATATACAAGCTAGTATGATACAATAATGGCCCCTAGGGCATATACACTAACAATCTCCCACTTGCACTAGGGCCATGTACTGGCGTATCGCAGACCTATCATCTCGAATAGCCTCTCGAACTGTGTCTGAGATAAGGCCTTTGTGAATGGATCCCCGGTGTTCTCCTCTGTAGCAACTCTCCGGACCTCGATCTCCCGGCGATCTATGATCTCCCTGATCAGGTGATACCGCTTTAAGATGTGTCTGGACTTTTGATGGGACCTGGGTTCCATCGCTAAAGCTATAGCCCCGTTGTTGTCACAATACAGAGGTATTGGATCAACAATGGATGGAACCACCTGAAGTTCTGTTAATAACTTCTTTACCCAGACTGCTTCTTTTGCGGCATCAGAAGCTGCGATATACTCCGCTTCCATCATCGAGTCAACAACGTATCCTGCTTGGAACTCTTCCAGCACACTGCCCCTCCATTGAGGGTAAAGACATAACCTGACATGGACTTGGAGTCATCCTTGTCACTCTGGAAGCTGGAGTCAGCAAAAGCCTCGATCTGGAGGTCTTTTCCGCCGTAAACCAAGAACATATCCTCAGTCCTTCTCAGGTACTTGAGAATATTCTTTACTGTTATCCAGAGCTTCTCCCCTAGGTCTGACTGATACCGGCTTACCACGCTTAGTGCGTAAGCTACATCTGGTCTGGTACACAACATCGCATACATTATAGAGCCTACCGCAGAAGAGTAGGGTATAATCGACATGCGATCCCTTTCCAAATCAGTCTTGGGAGACATCTCTTTGGAGAGGGTGATTCCGTGACAAGCCGGTAAATTACCGCGCTTAGAATCTTCCATACTGAATCTTTTCAGTATAGTGTTGATATACCTGGACTGCGAAAGTCCCAACATCCTTTTAGATCTATCACGATAGATCTGAATCCCCAGAATGCAAGAGGCATCACCCAGGTCTTTCATGGAGAACCTGTGTGACAAGAATCTTTTGACAGATTGTAGCATAGGAATGTCATTTCCTATCAAGAGAATATCATCCACGTACAAGACGAAGAATACGACAGTTCGTGCTACAATCTTACTATAAATACATGGCTCATATGGATTTTTGATAAAGTCATATTCTTTGACCGTTTCATCAAAACAGATGTTCCAAATCCGCGATGCCTGCTTCAGTCCATAAATGGACTTAAGCAATTTGCACACTTTCCCGCTGTTCCCACTCTGATTGAAACCTTCTGGCTGATCCATATAGACGCACTCGTCCAAATTTCTATTTAGAAAAGCCGTCTTTACGTCCATCTGCCAGATCTCATAATCATGGAAGGCAACAATGGGAAGAAGGATCCGAATGAATTTGAGCATAGCCACTGGAGAAAAAGTTTCGTCATAGTCTAAACCAGGCCTTTGACGAAAACCCTTTGCAACAAGTCTAGCCTTATAGGTTTCCACCTGTCCATCTACACCAATCTTCTTTCTGAAGATCCACTTGCATCCTATGGGTTTTACCATATCTGGAGCAAAGTCCAAAGTCCATACTTTGTTGGTGTACATGTACTCTATCTCGGTCCGCATTGCATCCAGCCATCTTACCGAGTCGCCACTCTGAATGGCTTGCTGGAATCTAGTAGGTTCATCATTATCAATGACACAATCCTCTCTATCCCCGTCTATGAGAAAACCGTAGTATCTCTCAGGTGGATGAGATGGCCTACTACTCCTGCGGAGGGGTGCGGGATTGTCCTGTTCTTCTGGAACTTCTGGTTCTACCAAGCTTTCAGTAGTACCTCGTGGTTTTGGAATTTCTTCTAGTTCTATTGCACTCCCACTTGTTTCCTTTTCTAAAAACCGCTGTTCTAGAAAATGGGCATTACGAGAAACAAAAACCTTTTGTTCCTCTACGTAATAGAAAAAAATACCCCTTGGAGTTCTTTGGATATCCCACAAACTTACACTGTACTGAGCGTGCCTCGAGTTTGTCCGCATGCTACTTTTTAACAAAAGCTGGACATCCCCATATCTTGAGATATTGAAGATAGGGTTTCTTCCCACTCCACATCTGATATGATGTGGTAGGCACAGTCTTGGTAGGAACCCTGTTCAAAAGATATGCAACTGATTCTAGTGCATAACCCCAGAAAGATCGCGGTAACTCAGCATTACTCATCATGGAATGTACCATACCAATCTGGTTCGGTTCCGTCTCTTCGATACACCGTTGTGTTGTGGAGTGTATGGAGGAGTAAGCTGAGAGAGAATTCCTTTCTCTTTTAGGTAACCCAGGAACTCGGCACTTAAGTATTCACCACCTCGATCAGATCTCAGTGTTTTGATACTTTTGCCGGTTTGGTTTTCTACTTCATTCTTATATTCTCGGAATTTCTCAAAGGCCTCGTATTTATGTTTCATCAAGAAAATAAACTCATACCTAGAGAAATCATCCGTAAAAATAATGAAATATGAAAAACCGCTTCTTGTATGTGTAGATATTGGACCACATACATCGCTGTGTATGAGTCCTAAGAGCTCGCTCACTCTTACTCCATGTCCAGTGAATGGAGTCTTTGTCATCTTTACTTTGAGACATGATTGACAAGTGGCATAAGATTGATATTCGAACGGATCCAAGTATCCTTCTTTATGTAACTTAGTTAGCCTTGTCTCATTGATGTGACCTAGTCTACAATGCCATAAGAAAGCCTGATTTATATCTAGAGACTTTGTTTTTAGTGTGTTCTGGACATTGAAAATCTGCAATTGGTTTAACACGTATATACCGTTATCTAGTGTACCGGACCCAATCAAACCATGATTAAGGTGGATGTTAACAACATCGCTTACAAACGTAAAATCATAACCTTCTTTTGATAACAACGATACTGATATGATATTACACGTTAAACTAGGTACACAAAAATAGTTGCGCAAAACCAAAATATGTCCACTCGTCAATCCAAGGTGATAATCTCCTACGGACACAACATTCACGCTCGCTCCGTTAGCATCCTGGAGGGTCATATCACCAACCTTCAGTACTCTACGACTTCTCAGTGCCTGCATTGAATTGCATATATGAGATCCTGATCTGGTATCCAATACTCAGGAAGTAGAGTTGATTGACAGACAATTTTCAATTACAAACACACCTGAAGCCGAAGCCACAACTTGCCTCGGGTCCTGGTTCTTGGCATTCCAAGCTTTGCAATCCTTCTTCCAATAGCTTTTCCTACGACAGTGGAAGCACTCGTCCTTTGCTACTACCGGCACGCAACCTTTGCCTTTTCCTTGACTCCCACCTTACCAACACCACCTCTTGGTTTGGTAGCGGCCTTCTTCTTCCTTCCTTTGGCCCTTGCCTTGGACCTGGAAGAGGAAGCACCACGAACAAACATAGCGGGTGTTTTCCTTGCTTTCTGCAAGGTGCCCTATGCACTCTTCAACATGTTAAGGAGTTCTGAAAGTTCAACTTCTTTATCTTGAATATTGAAATTCAAGATAAACTGGGCGTAGGTGGAAGGAAGGGACTGGAGAACCAAGTCTGTATACAGCTCGTTCTCTAATGTTGTCCCGAGGTCCGTGAGCTCCTCAATGTAGCCAATCATCTTAAGGACATGTTCCCATACAGATGATTCGACGGCCAGCCTCGACTGAAACAAGTTCTTTGAGGTCTCGTATCTAGCTATACGAGATTGCCCTCTATACAGTTCCTTGGTATGGAGAAATATGGATTCAAGGTCCATATTCTCGTGCCTTCTCTGATGTTCATTGTTCATAGAGGCAAGCACGATGCATTTGGCCTTCGCGCAGTCAATCTCCCAGGTCTTGTGGATTTCCTTATCCGCGACACTGGATTCTGGACCTGGGACGGCAGGGGCTTTTGTAGTAAGGACATACCCCAATTTGTCATAGATGATTGCCATCTTGACATTCCTGAACCAATCTTTATAGTTTGGCCCTGTCAAAATATTTTTATCTAATAATAACTTAAGGCCCATCATGTTCTTGGTCGCTGCAATTAGGAGAGAGAGAAGAAAACACTTTAGCATGATGCTCTTGCAAGTTTAGAATGGTTTTCAGTTTATCTAAACATGATGGCTCCCACTGTTTCTCGAATCCTTCCTCAAACCATAAAAGAAGAACTAGTCAGGACTATTCTCACCGTACAATACTTGCGTAACCGTTCAGCCAAGCCAGTTTCGGTACTTCGAGTGAGGTTTTACGACGCTTTCGCGAAGTTCCTTAATTAAATAACCTCTTTTCCCTTGGGGCGTGGCCCTGCTGACACCTTTCTCGACACCTACTTGGTTTATAGCATTGATCGTTAAGTGAAAAAATCTCCGATGAGTAGCATATACTTACAGTAGGATCGAGATCCAAATATCATCGTGTGATAAAGCTGAAGGAATCCTATCAAAATTATCACACTCCAAATGGTATGCAACTCTAGCAAGTTTCAGTTTCTTTAGAAACTCCCGATATTGATTTTTGCCCTATGCTCTTATGATCTTGACGTTGGCCAAAATATCATAAGTCACATGTCAATTTCTACCCATCATTATCTTGTTAATTTGAACCCACCCGTACATACCCCTGACGTTGGCCAAATGGCAGTACGACTGTCCTAAACCAACTCATCTATCTATGCAACAAATGAATACCCAACAGCTACCGAACACTATGCCTTGGCGTTGGTCAAAATACATAGCTTGAATACTATTGAATACCCAAATGAAATGATGAAAGGCTACGAATGGTTTTGGCGAAACCGTGAACGTAGTGAACTTGATATAATCGAAGGAACCTGATAGATTTTAAAAGGAGTGGTTTAAGCTCCGCAATTAAAAATTTGCTGTTTTAAAATAACTGAGTGGTTTCTTTTAAATTGTTCCAACGATTCAATTTTGGTTTATTTTCTTTGCATTAATATAATGCGTCCCATCAATTAACCTATCATTGCAGAAAACAACGAAAATACAACGTCCGCTTATGCCATCCGCATTCGCCACTGGGCCCCGTCATTCACCCGTTAGGTTACTTAACTAACGACAGAGCGGGGGCTGGGCTAGCGCGGATGCAAAACATAAGCAACGCCTACTAGATATCATATATAGATATTGTACATTCGTCAGACGCAATAATAGGCATTCCAGATCACAAATGAACATATTGGATATTTTAGGAATCCGCATTTCCTTTGAGCCTGCAATGAAAGACGGATTACATAGTCGTGATGAATAGCCAACCCCACCCTAGACCCCTACGGGTACGGCAAACTACCCGTCAAGTATCCGAAGTGAAGCGGTCTCCCTCAACGACGTGAGTAGGCCACTAAGCACTTCAAAGTACCTGGTAGTTTGTGCACCCTACCTTGGGTCTATCCTAGGAGCAGAAAACAGTAAATGAAATAATACAACGGTGGCTACAAGCTCAACCCGGATGTGCCCCGCAAAAGAATATTACAACAATTTAGAATTTATAAATGAATGAAAGAAACACACGTCTCACATCCCCGGCTATCCATTCACGACAATCCAACAAGTTCATATTCACAAACATAAAGTAACCATTACAGAAATGTGCAACCCCCTGCTAACCGACATATAGCAATTAGGGGAGGTTTACGAACACATTAATCACAACACAGATATAATCCAGTTAGCTAAAGTTCTTAGAATTTCGATCAATCACAACATTTGAATCTACTCTAAAAACTTCTCTGTGCACAAAAATCCTGAGCAGAAACAAAAAATCCCAGAAAACCCAACATCAACATAGAAGAATAACTGAGCAAATTTGGGTTGACTCGGTGTCAACTCGGCCGCGGATCCGCGGCGGATCGCTTAGATCGGCAGCGGTTCCGCGACGGTTTGGCCGAGTCACAATCCCAAATTTCTTCACAATTCTTTAAAAACCCTGCTTGTATTTTTAAGGTCCCTGAAAAAAATTTTAGACCTCAATTTAAAATCGGCAGAAACTTGGTGAAAATATTGTGTTTTCGGGATTAAATCGCGATCGAATTTCTAAAGGCTTTGCTAACATGTTAGTTATGGTTTAGCTAGGCTCTGATACCACTTGTAAGTCGACGTAACACACCCCACAAAATGCGGGGAGGCGGAATAGGTAAAACAATCATTTTGTTCAAGGTAACATCGACTATCAAAAGGATCTTTGCTAAACCCTAACTAACAAACTATCTAAAAGTAGTTAACTACTATGATAGATGATTATACCTCAAGATACTAGTCCTTCTTGTTCTTGTTGTTCACCTCCTCGTCGACCTCCTCGATGTAATAGAAGATCCACCCGAGAGTTCTTTCTTCAAGCTTTAACCTCTAACTTGAGGTAACTAAGTGGTTAGGATTGCTAATCCAAGTGACCTAGACGATATAGAGATTGATTAAGGATCTATTAGTCTTGCTAACCCTATGGTTCTCAACTCATGAGAGGATTAGGTTTAGGATGAAGAAGATGAGAGCTTGAGGAGAGAGAATGTATTTGTGATAATGAATTGAACTTGAGTCATTTGGATAATATTATGAAGCATGAAAATATCTAAGCAATAATATATTAAATCATCAACCATGCTTCATTAATTACCTTGAGATGAATCACCTCATGACTCATGGTGCAATTAATGAAAATAACACTTCATCTCTGCACCTCATTAAGTTTAATTCACAAATGAATTAAAACTAAATGCGTCACCTTTCTTCTAGAAGCTTCCCGACTAATTACGAGAATGGCCTTCCCATCCGTATTCACAAAAAACACGGATATACCGAGACTGCATAAATCCAATAATCTAATACTAGAATCTGGCTTAAACCAAAGCCTGCTAGTATAATCTGTCCGAATATCATACGTGCACAAGTACACGTATATGTCCGAATCTTGTCGTAAAATCATACGACCTCTATATCGTTTCGCCTGAAGTAGGGAAACCCTCTGTGTGGGACTCTAAAGACCCGACACTACGTTTGCAGTGGGTTTAACCACAGGCCGCAAGCGGTACTAGCTGTACGTAACGGTCCCCAGGTAGATGTCGATAAGAAGGTCGATGAGGAAACCCATCCGAACTCCTACCGAGCCTGATGTGACAATCTCCGTACAGTCTGGTCTGTTCGTCTAAGACTATCGCATATCGGGCCTAGGGGGCAGCAAATGTCAGTCCCCTAAAAGCGGTATAAGTCGTGTCGGAGTGAAGCCCATTACACCTTGAGAAACTACTGGAACACTTACCAGTAAATCTCGCTTGCCCTGGCCAGGGACCTTGCGTAATGTCTCTCCAAACACAGCGCGATATCAACTCCCAATACCGGGAGAGACGAATCCTATCTAACCGTCACTGCCTCCAAGTGCTTCGGGACTGCACCTAACTGCTACCTGTTTGCACGACTCAGTCGAGCCGTGGTAGGGTATCAATCTAAGAACAGTGGGAACACACTCGAGGCGAAGCGGCAGTGTCAAGTCTACGGACTATGCTGTACTCATGTCACCTGGGAACTGTTAACTGACGACGGGTATAATACCAACCAACAGTTCCCTGCGAGTCCTGTCCGGTGTAACAGTTGGGTTCCTAGGCACACTAATGAAGTCTCACAAGTGATCACATGCTCAATTCAAAAATTTCCTTGTGCCTACAAACCCTAATACGGATCGTTAACTAGAAAACAAGGCGATGCACGCAAGTAAACGAATTTATAGCTAAAGGGAAGGGGTTACAACCTTTGTAGATCCGGTCCTCCACCTCCATAGCTCCGTGATGAAGTCCCCTCGCTGTCCATATCGGATCCCGGACTCTAGCATCGGCTTCATCAGAGAAATAGGCGGGCTAGGTCGTCGACTTTGATGCCGAAGATGATCTACGTCGAGGCAGCACAAGATCAAGCTCTCACTTCACCAAGTCATGAAACTTGTGAAGAAAACACCCTATACTACTTGGCAAGAGGTAGAGGATGAAGAAATAGGAAGTGGGTTCACTTTGGATTTGGATTTCTCACTTGGAATCAACACTTGATAAATTTCAAGAAAGCTTTTCTTTCTTCATCAAGAAGAAGAAGAAGAAAAGAATGGAAAATAAATTAATTCTAATTGAATAATCAAGTGATGGTTATCATAATGTAACCATGGTAAAGTGTAGAGAATAAACTAGGGTTAGGTGAATGGTTAGGTTTAGTGGTAAAAACAAAATGGAAGACTTTTCAAAGATGCTTTGAAGCTTCAAGAAGCTTTTAGCAAAGAACAAATAAATCCACCATTTTATTTTGCCAAAAAATGATTAAATAAATAAACAAATAAATAAAATCAAAACCCTAACCATTACACAACCATGGTTTAATCATACACTTAACCAAGTTAGCATGTATCATCAAACATGATACAATCATGTGCACAAAAGTATATCACATATACAACTTGAGTATTTCAAGTGAGAAAATCCATTCAAAGTGAACAAATACTAGTTAATGCAAAGTAATATATCAAATATACAATTATGCATTAAATCATTAAATCAATAATCGATTTAACGATCCGGTCATATCGCATATAACCGACTAGTATCCTATGTATCGGCTTATCGAATCAATCTTCGATTCGATAACTAGGTTATATCGCATACAACCAATCGATACATTCATCGCGAGAATGGAATGTGGTATCACATATACGCATTATTCTCGGTCTCGCACATATCTCATATGCGCTCCTATTTCGTTTCGCTTGAGCCAGGAAACCTCTGTGTAGGACTCTAAAGACTCGTCAATACGCCGGCAGCAGATGATGATCATATCAAGCACCCACAAGCCGCAAGCGGTCTGCTAAATGTAACGGCCACCCGGGTATTGAGCGATCAGAAGATCGACGAGCAATCCCGCTCACACTCCTGTGAATCCAACCAGTAACACTTACCGTATAGTCCGGTCGGTTCGTCTGATATGTCGCATATCTCGCCTAGGGGTGGTAAACGTCAGACCCCAGTAGCTTGATAAGTCATGCCGACGTAAGGTCCATAACATTCGTGAAACTACTGATACCCTGGCCAGGGATTTCCTGTTATGGCCAGTCGAGCATAGCGCAACATCCACCCCCAATACCGGGAGAGACGAATCCCCTCCTATCGCTCATTGCCTCCATGTGAATCGGGACTGTACCCAAAAACCACCTGTTTGCACGACTCAGTAGAGCCGTGGTAGGGTGGAAATCAAAGCACAATGGGAGACACACAAGACTCTATGACTATCTCGGGTCAACTGTCACGACCCGAAAGAGCACGTGACTGGCCCTTGAACCATATGAAGTCTATAGGACTCCATCTGATCCAAGTAAGCCAAAAGCCCAGAAATCTAAAACCATTTTTAAGAATAAGTAAAGAAATTGGTTTAAAGAAGTGAAGAAATACATGTTTGAAATCAAGGTTTTTAAATAACTAAGCCGAATATGCATTTTAAAACAGTAAAGTCTTTTCTAAAAATTTCGGCAGAGTTTCTTTTGTAAAACTGGCCCCGAATGGGGTACAACAAGGATAACAATATATGCAATGATAAAGGCATCCCCAAGCGGGAGCTAGCTCTTCGTCAAATGACGGCCACAACCACACAAGCAATAAGAATATACAACGCCGAAAGGCGAGGGTCAAACCAAAAGAACTCAAAAGCAACAAGAAAACCGCAATACTACTAAGCGCGACTCTAAGGTCGAATAATACATCACTAAAGGCTAGGTCTGAAACAATATACAAGTTTTGGTTGATGGAAATTCTAGATACAATGAATAAAATAAATACAATGGTAGTTCTTGATGCAAAAGAATCCACCTACCAAAAGCAATTCACCCGCAAGAAAGTAGTGTGCCAGAAATGCCGCAATGGAACCTGTACGGCGGAACCTGCAAGAACTGTGGCACAACGGGGGTGAGTTGCCAACTCGTGAATAGAAATATCTACAAGCAGAAACCGAATGCAAGACATAAACCTAGGTCAACAATCAGTAATATAACCACAAGAGTACATCTGAAGTATGATAAGGTGGCAAGGTAACATCTAAATATGTATGTAGTGCCAGGTACTCAGGTAATAACATGTCATCAGTATAAGGTATGTCTGCATGAAGTAAATATGATGAAGTATCAAAGGATATCAATACACATATATTAGCGTCCCATACCACTAATATTGGTGTAAGGGTATATATAACAGCGCCCTCATACCCTGTTATATATACAAGTGAAGTGTGATCAAAGTAAATCCAGTCTGTATGATCTATATCTGTATATAAGTGGAATCCGTCCACCCGTCACCCAATGACAATAACATCATGTATGCGAATATGAGGATATAATAAAATCATGGAAAACATCATGAAACCCGTGCCTAGCATCGACACGTAAATCCTTATCCATCGGGCTCCGTCAGTCCGGATCGGCCCGCGGGCTATGTTTGCGGAATCGGCCCTCGGCCCCGGCAGTACGCCCATCTCTCAACTCCGGTCGGTATCCTCCAGATATCCGCCGAGCTCAAATACAATCACCGGTAGGTACTCGCCCGCCTCTAGGCTCAATCGGCAAAACCCAACAATCATCTTGCCGAGGGGAACCATACCGGGCCCACCACGAACCCGCAAACGGATCATCCACTCCTCGAATCGGGTTTCAAGCACACGTCTCAGCACCGAGAAAACGCGAGGTGGACGCACCAAAATATCATATCACGAGGTACCGGGTTTTTCAAAATAGAGCATCCTTTCTTAAATAATCCCACGGTCCTCAAACCAGAAATCACATGAAAATCCAACATCAAGAAGTAAATCCAATGCGATGTGCTATGCAATCAATCCATGATGTATGCGACATGTAAAGAAAGGTAATCATATCAGAAGTCATGCAACATGGAATAGTAATGTGCATATGTCGAGGGAAACCGCTCCTTTAGAATGAATCAGTTTTAAAGAATATCTTGCGGTCCTCAATCTCTAATCAAGTCAGAATCATCTATGTTTGTGTACAGGTATAAGTGTACAATATGCCAAGCAAGAATCATATCATGAATGCAACAGTACTACAGTGTAGTGGCATGGCAATTATCGATGATGAAGTGTGTGAGCCGGCAAACAGTGTACGTGAAACATACGCATCATCGATAGTGGTGCTGGTGTCCTAACAGCATGATAACAGTAGCAATAAACATATGCAAGCGATGCGAATAGCATGAAAATGCGGAAATCAAATAATCAACATCACAGTGAAGAATCTACTATGCAACTACAGATCTAAGTAGCAAGTCAAATGGGAGAGGTATGGAAACCACCTAAATCTGAGTCGATAAATATATAGATATATAGTCGGTGATCCCGCCTCAACAACATATCGTAGGACATCCTCGAGTTATGAGTGCGGATCTATCATCAATATCGGCTCGTACGGTAAATCATCGTACGGCATCCCAATAGCTGGGTACGGGTCAACATCTCACTATCTCATCACATAACAGGTATCACTATCATCAGATCATATAATCTGGGGTACTACTCTATGTCTAGTACAAATCGATACCATCAATAAAGTATGCATGCGGGGGTAAACACACATCCCAAGCCCACAAGAATCACAAGTCATATCCCAAATATGAATCATATCAAAACACCGATCTCGCGGCACAAAGCCCACATCATCGACTCATCTCCAAAGTCATCCCATATCATCAAACACAGTGCAAGTATAATGAATATGCAAGGTTGTGCGTGCAGGTGTAAATCTATCCTAGAGCTCGCAACTAGGAACTACGCTAGTTACTTCTACGCCTAACTAACCATAGCACACTATAACTATCATACAAATAAACTACATAGTATACTATCTACGGACTGCGGGGGTGCTATACGCCATCCACCCGACTTCCCCCTGTAGATATAATCTACTCACCTTGCATCATCATTTGCGGACATCACCACGCATTTGCTTGTCGTCCCGAAGTCTTCATGAGTACCTACACATCAAAGTGTCGTATATGCGCATTAAAACCAAATCCAAGCTAAAACGGCACATGAAATCCAAAACGATACGATAAGGGGCCTATAGGTGAGAACCTATAGCACGCCTTCAAAACCATCAATAAATCCTCTATATCGTCGTATAAACGCCAAATAGTCGAGGCAAAACAAAATCCACAATTGCAGAATCAAAAATACGGAATACGGAAACACGAATCCAAAACAGCAACTTAGGAAATATGTCCCAGATTTCACCCTAGGTCACTTTATACAAATCTATATATACCAGGGGCCTAACATGAACATGTAGGAGCTACAGCACAAAAACGAGACAAAATGGTGGGACCCAGGCCGCAATTTGCGGCCAATTGGGATAAATTGGCGGCCGGGAAGAAGAAGTGGGAGCTGGGGTCTTGGTGGTATCTTCCTGGGTGCCTGCACATACTACTGTCCAATCAATTTTATTTTAGGGTGTCTCGGGTGATAGCAGATTCAATATACTCATTACAGATTGCACAAATTTTCCGATATCGGTTTCTAAAATCCGTATTCTGGTTTAAAACTTCAGGTTAGGGTCTCAATTCATACACTAGGGTGTTTATATAATCTCAACTGAGCTCAATTTCACAATACAACACAAGTTCCCCTCAAACCCTAACTAGGTTTTCTTGAACTCCACAAAAATCCACAATATCGGTTCTAAACTAAACATGGGGTATAAGTAATGCTAGAATTAAGCTAATGATCCAGAAATTAACTCATTTGGCAACTCAAGAAAATTCTTGAGTTGCCCCTAGTGACCAAAATCCTTACTTCTTTAGCTCCAAGTGTAGATCTAGGGATTGTGCACATTTTTAATGAAATGGATGTGTGGTTTTGGTGTAGTTTTTGAGATGATTTGAGGGTTTGAAGGTGGAGGAAGGGGGAGGAAGCAGCAGCTGCAGCCATGGGCTGAAGAGGGAGAGAGATGTGTGAGGGGATGAAGGAAAATGGCTAAGTGTTCAAGTCAAATGAAGCCCATACCTCTCTCTCTCACCAACCCTCCAATTCTTTAATCTTTTCTCTTTTTCTTTCTCTTTTCTTCTCTCTTAATCTCTCAAAATCCTTCTCACATAAATAGTAAACCCAAATGAGAAACCATGGCAAGAAAAATGCACAAGTGTAGAAAAAAGTGATATGTGTATGTTTTGCTCAAATTTGCTAAAAAAACCGATTAGCGATTTTTAATCGCGATTAGCACTAATTTAGTATATAACTAATCAATTAAACTTATAAATGGCATAATTCTCTAATTTACCCTATTTTAGAATTTTCCATAATTTTTCTCAAATTTTCCCTATTTATTTGCATTTAATAATTCCAAAATATTAAAATATTCAATAAAATAATATTAAATTATAAAAATTCCCAAAATTAATATTTTATCTTTTTGAAAATGTTACAATCTACCCCCCTTAAAGAAATTCGGTCCCCGAATTTAAATTTAAACCCCCAATACTAAGACAATTTCAATAATAATCCAATTTGTCGGGGCTCCAAAAACATCAATACATAGAGAATATCATAAAAATGTACCGCTCTACTAGAAATCAATCCCCAAAATGCATATATAAGAATATCCTGTGCGTCTGGTGCGCAAGGAATCAAAATCCATATATGTGTCAAACAGGTGTACAAAACAATATCTAGGTGCAACTGGTATGCACGAAACATCTGTCGTAGGCAACGTGTGTGCCTGACAGTAGAAATCAGGTGCATGTGACTTGCACGAAGAATCCCGATTTAGTGCATCTGGCGTGCACCAAAATCGTATATCAAAACACTGAAGGTGCATGAAAACTATGCCGGAAGTGTAAATCAAATCACTGCATAAGATAGGCGTGAAATCTCAATCAATATCTCAAACGTAATAACTATGCGCAAAACATAAATATCCAGTGGGTGCATGAAACAAATATCATGAAACTCAGTCATCAAAACTAAATCATGCAAACAGAATGCCCAAAATACCGAAATCCAAAACGACGGATACGTGATAATCGAATCACAAAATCACAATCATAAATACCGTCTTCGGTAGTTCCTCCTTCAAGGTCGAGAAGGAGTCGGTGCATCCACTGCTAGCAGCGCAGGATATCTACTTGCCTCTTGCTCACGGTCTGGCGTCCTCTGACTCTGGGTCCTTATTTTCTTTGCGGATTACCTAACTCGCAGTCAATCGGCTCATCGGCCCTGTCCGGTGTGCTAACGGGGACGATTCCGTTCTGGCACTTCTCTGGTCACCTCTCGGTCAATCCTCATGACCACTCGTAAGGCAGCATATCACTGGCGTCGGCCTCTGGCTCTCTGAATGCACGTCACACATCTGATCCTGGGTGCAAACATCATTGCAGCAATGTCCTGGAAGGAATCCTGCTCAAGGTCTCTTCCGATCTTGCCTAAGCCGAATTATACGGAGGCTAGCTTTCTTGCATAATCTCTTCTCTCTCGATAGACATCTGTGTTCTTAGCACAACATTTCCCAGAAACTGGTTGCATCCCAATGCCTCTGTAAGCATATCAAGCCTCTGGTCTCGACGGAAAGTAATGACAGCTCGTCAGTGTCTCGCACGAACCTCTGGTTCCACCTGTCTCTATCGTCGTCCACTATAGCGTCACGCCATGCATAACTACGCACTGCACTGATCTCGGCCACGGTCAATCTGAAACCTCTCACACGGACTCGAAATCGCGTACTCTGTAGCTTCATCATTCTGTAGAAGATGTCAGGCCGAACAGGTCCTCGGGAACACGTCCCAATCATCGGAGGAATACTCAACACTCGTCCGTCCTTGATCAATTCGCAACGTATCTGGGTAAGATCCTTATCCGAGCCTGGTCAACTACCTCGTCGACGATGCCGAACTCTGTCCTGCTGGGTGTGCACAATATGACCACTCCTGGGTCTAGGTCTTCTCATATCGTTTTCCAGAAAGGTCCTGTCGAGATTTCTCTCTTAAATCTCATTCCTTCTGGATTGCCCGGAAGTCATCATCCATCGCTGAAGCAAATTCTTATTCCGGAATGGATGCATACTTATCGCGCTTCTTTCTGGAAAATATATCCATATACCACGCCTCTGGGTGCGTAACACATCTCTGATGTCAGCGGAGTGGGACGTCATCTCGTCGAAATCTCTTGCGAACTCCTTTATTCACTCTGTTTCCATGTCAACTGATTTGGACTCATCTTATCGTGACTGCATGGACTGTGCTCCAACGGCTATACTCGTATCTGGAGTCTCCCAAGCAATGCATCCCATCACATGATACCCGAATGATGTCGAAACATTCGATCGACTCGTCAGAACCTTATAATCCCCCAAGAGATCAACATCTTGAGTACAGTTTAATAGCATCGAGTACATGCCACAGCGTCGGTGGTCCAGCCGTAGAAGGGCAAACCCAAGCCTCACTAATGGCGCCGCGGAACTGCCGTAAACCCTAAGGTTCAAAGGCTTTCACACGGTCATTAAGTCGAGTTAGGGTTTCATTCTTCTAGAGGGTCCATAGAATCACCTGCATGTCTTTCCGTATACTTTAAACTTGGAAAATGGGCTCCTGACATTCGATCGTCTCTATCGACTCTCAACGAACCTGCGTGAAGTCGTCTCTAGCTGGAAACAATCTATCTGATGACCTCGCATCGGTAAACGAACGAACCACATGTCCTAGTCATTAGTCCTCACGTGACTAGCGACCGTCCATCATATCTCTAAGTACATGCTCATGCTGCAGTAGCTCCAACCATCTCGGCGATATCTCGTCATTTGCAGCAGCAACTGGCTCATTCGCCTGTACGCCGAACAACGCCTCAATCCTCCAGGAAAGGCGACACATTGGCGGTCATCTCTGAATCGGTCTGCTCTAGATCTGAGTAAGACTCTCCACACTGGAAATCTTCAACTCAACTGGGCCCGCTCCGGTGCATAAATCGGACGAATCACCTTCGTCTCTCAAATCGGGTAGACTAGCTATCATCTGTCTCATATCTGCCTGGAAGCTCCGACAATCTCAGCTCGTAAGCTTCGGAAGCGACATCCTGTCAATCTCCGCAACAGCTGGTCCATCTGTCTGCACGGTAGGCAACATCATAATCTCTGAGGTATGCTGTACATCAACAGTCCTCTCTCAACTGGCAGCTCTAACAATGGCCCGATCATCCGGTGCAAAACCAAGCACTCGCCTCTACCAGAGGTCACAATCACCAATACTAACTCGAGACGTTCCCATGTCACCAGAAAACACAATGGTCGGCCCTCGTACCAGACGAGCTCGCACTGACCGTAACCCTAGCAGCAGCCCAAACTGCGCTCAAACATGGTGACAGGAACCTCAATCGAGTATCAACGAGAGCACATCAATGGTAAGGAAGAGAACAATAGATCCAAAGGGGATACATGATCATAAGAAGGAACAGCATCAATAAAGGTATGATCATGAAACTAATAGAATCGGGGATCTCAAATGGATGTATAATCATGGATATGAAGAGAATCACTGATCTCGAAAATATGTACATCCTAAGGTTCCTTAAGCGGAGTGGCGTGTCGTAAGTATGCCGCGGAACATACCAACGGTACGTCACTCTACTTTAGTTACTTATTCCATCAACCAAGGGTCATCCTACGTGACGAAAGTTCGGGTCTAATACCCCCTCGACCAAGTCTAAGTTCCGTAAGGTCAAGCCTAAGTTCCGTATATATATAAATGCCCTAGGCTCCATATAGTCAAACTTAGACTCGAACCAAGGTCAACCTAGCGCTATAATACCAACTTTGTCACGACCCGAAAGAGCACGTGACTGGCCCTTGAACCATATGAAGTCTATAGGACTCCATCTGATCCAAGTAAGCCAAAAGCCCAGAAATCTAAAACCATTTTTAAGAATAAGTAAAGAAACTGGTTTAAAGAAGTGAAGAAATACATGTTTGAAATCAAGGTTTTTAAATAACTAATCCGAATATGCATTTTAAAACAGTAAAGTCTTTTCTAAAAATTTCGGCAGAGTTTCTTTTGTAAAACTGGCCCCGAATGGGGTACAACAAGGATAACAATATATGCAATGATAAAGGCATCCCCAAGCGGGAGCTAGCTCTTCGTCAAATGACGGCCACAACCACACAAGCAATAAGAATATACAACGCCGAAAGGCGAGGGTCAAACCAAAAGAACTCAAAAGCAACAAGAAAACCGCAATACTACTAAGCGCGACTCTAAGGTCGAATAATACATCACTAAAGGCTAGGTCTGAAACAATATACAAGTTTTGGTTGATGGAAATTCTAGATACAATGAATAAAATAAATACAATGGTAGTTCTTGATGCAAAAGAATCCACCTACCAAAAGCAATTCACCCGCAAGAAAGTAGTGTGCCAGAAATGCCGCAATGGAACCTGTACGGCGGAACCTGCAAGAACTGTGGCACAACGGGGGTGAGTTGCCAACTCGTGAATAGAAATATCTACAAGCAGAAACCGAATGCAAGACATAAACCTAGGTCAACAATCAGTAATATAACCACAAGAGTACATCTGAAGTATGATAAGGTGGCAAGGTAACATCTAAATATGTATGTAGTGCCAGGTACTCAGGTAATAACATGTCATCAGTATAAGGTATGTCTGCATGAAGTAAATATGATGAAGTATCAAAGGATATCAATACACATATATTAGCGTCCCATACCACTAATATTGGTGTAAGGGTATATATAACAGCGCCCTCATACCCTGTTATATATACAAGTGAAGTGTGATCAAAGTAAATCCAGTCTGTATGATCTATATCTGTATATATGTGGAATCCGTCCACCCGTCACCCAATGACAATAACATCATGTATGCGAATATGAGGATATAATAAAATCATGGAAAACATCATGAAACCCGTGCCTAGCATCGACACGTAAATCCTCATCCATCGGGCTCCGTCAGTCCGGATCGGCCCGCCGGCTATGTCTGCGGAATCGGCCCTCGGCCCCGGCAGTACGCCCATCTCTTAACTCCGGTCGGTATCCTCCAGATATCCGCCGAGCTCAAATACAATCACCGGTAGGTACTCGCCCGCCTCCAGGCTCAATCGGCAAAACCCAACGATCATCTTGCCGAGGGGAACCATACCGGGCCCACCACGAACCCGCAAACGGATCATCCACTCCTCGAATCGGGTTTCAAGCACACATCTCAGCATCGAGAAAACGCGTGGTGGACGCACCAAAATATCATATCACGAGGTACCGGGTTTTTCAAAATAGAGCATCCTTTCTTAAATAATCCCACGGTCCTCAAACCAGAAATCACATGAAAATCCAACTTCAAGAAGTAAATCCAATGCGATGTGCTATGCAATCAATCCATGATGTATGCGACATGTAAAGAAAGGTAATCATATCAGAAGTCATGAAACATGGAATAGTAATGTGCATATGTCGAGGGAAACCGCTCCTTTAGAATGAATCAGTTTTAAAGAATATCTTGCGGTCCTCAATCTCTAATCAAGTCAGAATCATCTATGTTTGTGTACAGGTATTAGTGTACAATATGCCAAGCAAGAATCATATCATGAATGCAACAGTACTACAGTGTAGTGGCATGGCAATTATCGATGATGAAGTGTGTGAGCCGGCAAACAGTGTACGTGAAACATACGCATCATCGATAGTGGTGCTGGTGTCCTAACAGCATGATAACAGTAGCAATAAACATATGCAAGCGATGCGAATAGCATGAAAATGCGGAAATCAAATAATCAACATCACAGTGAAGTATCTACTATGCAACTACAGATCTAAGTAGCAAGTCAAATGGGAGAGGTATGGAAACCACCTAAATCTGAGTCGATAAATATATAGATATATAGTCGGTGATCCCGCCTCAACAACATATCGTAGGACATCCTCGAGTTATGAGTGCGGATCTATCATCAATATCGGCTCGTACGGTAAATCATCGTACGGCATCCCAATAGCTGGGTACGGGTCAACATCTCACTATCTCATCACATAACAGGTATCACTATCATCAGATCATATAATCTGGGGTACTACTCTATGTCTAGTACAAATCGATACCATCAATAAAGTATGCATGCGGGGGTAAACACACATCCCAAGCCCACAAGAATCACAAGTCATATCCCAAATATGAATCATATCAAAACACCGATCTCGCGGCACAAAGCCCACATCATCGACTCATCTCCAAAGTCATCCCATATCATCAAACACAGTGCAAGTATAATGAATATGCAAGGTTGTGCGTGCAGGTGTAAATCTATCCTAGAGCTCGCAACTAGGAACTACGCTAGTTACTTCTACGCCTAACTAACCATAGCACACTATAACTATCATACAAATAAACTACATAGTATACTATCTACGGACTGCGGGGGTGCTATACGCCATCCACCCGACTTCCCCCTGTAGATATAATCTACTCACCTTGCATCATCATTTGCGGACATCACCACGCATTTGCTTGTCGTCCCGAAGTCTTCATGAGTACCTACACATCAAAGTGTCGTATATGCGCATTAAAACCAAATCCAAGCTAAAACGGCACATGAAATCCAAAACGATACGATAAGGGGCCTATAGGTGAGAACCTATGGCACGCCTTCAAAACCATCAATAAATCCTCTATATCGTCGTATAAACGCCAAATAGTCGAGGCAAAACAAAATCCACAATTGCAGAATCAAAAATACGGAATACGGAAACACGAATCCAAAACAGCAACTTAGGAAATATGTCCCAGATTTCACCCTAGGTCACTTTATACAAATCTATATATACCAGGGGCCTAACATGAACATGTAGGAGCTACAGCACAAAAACGAGACAAAATGGTGGGACCCAGGCCGCAATTTGCGGCCAATTGGGATAAATTGGCGGCCGGGAAGAAGAAGTGGGAGCTGGGGTCTTGGTGGTATCTTCCTGGGTGCCTGCACATACTACTGTCCAATCAATTTTATTTTAGGGTGTCTCGGGTGATAGCAGATTCAATATACTCATTACAGATTGCACAAATTTTCCGATATCGGTTTCTAAAATCCGTATTCTGGTTTAAAACTTCAGGTTAGGGTCTCAATTCATACACTAGGGTGTTTATATAATCTCAACTGAGCTCAATTTCACAATACAACACAAGTTCCCCTCAAACCCTAACTAGGTTTTCTTGAACTCCACAAAAATCCACAATATCGGTTCTAAACTAAACATGGGGTATAAGTAATGCTAGAATTAAGCTAATGATCCAGAAATTACCTCATTTGGCAACTCAAGAAAATTCTTGAGTTGCCCCTAGTGACCAAAATCCTTACTTCTTTAGCTCCAAGTGTAGATCTAGGGATTGTGCACATTTTTAATGAAATGGATGTGTGGTTTTGGTGTAGTTTTTGAGATGATTTGAGGGTTTGAAGGTGGAGGAAGGGGGAGGAAGCAGCAGCTGCAGCCATGGGCTGAAGAGGGAGAGAGATGTGTGAGGGGATGAAGGAAAATGGCTAAGTGTTCAAGTCAAATGAAGCCCATACCTCTCTCTCTCACCAACCCTCCAATTCTTTAATCTTTTCTCTTTTTCTTTCTCTTTTCTTCTCTCTTAATCTCTCAAAATCCTTCTCACATAAATAGTAAACCCAAATGAGAAACCATGGCAAGAAAAATGCACAAGTGTAGAAAAAAGTGATATGTGCATGTTTTGCTCAAATTTGCTAAAAAAACCGATTAGCGATTTTTAATCGCGATTAGCACTAATTTAGTATATAACTAATCAATTAAACTTAGAAATGGCATAATTCTCTAATTTACCCTATTTTAGAATTTTCCATAATTTTTCTCAAATTTTTCCTATTTATTTGCATTTAATAATTCCAAAATATTAAAATATTCAATAAAATAATATTAAATTATAAAAATTCCCAAAATTAATATTTTATCTTTTTGAAAATGTTACATCAACAGACTAAGCTGTACCAGTATCACCAGAGAACTGCCATCTGACGTGAGGTATAATACCATCTGGGAGTTCTCGGCGAGTCCGTTCAGTGTACCCAGTCTCCACTGAGCACCCGCATACCATCTCTGATGTCAAACACCAATGGATATGGGATCATCCATCGCCCATCACATGGGTCGAGAAGATACACGTTAGTCTACTCTGGAATATCGATGCCTCGTCTCGATATTCCCACGACTAGGAACAATGAAGGATGTACTCATTGACTACCCAGGCCCCACTAGTATGATCTTCATCATAGTCCTGAAAGTCGAGTACACATCCTAAGGGCTTTATCAACATGTAATCAGAGAGACAGAAAGTATACATGTTAAGATAAAGTGCAACCAGATAGCGTATTATCATGTCGAGCAAGAAATTCCTACCTATATATGTCCCAGCATCCACTACAATATACATCCTATGTACAGTAATGGCCTCTAGGGCATACATATAACTAACAATCTCCCACTTGCACTAGGGCCATCTGTAGCAGTGGTTGCAGTATCTAATACTCAACCATCCCATATGAGTCTCTCTCTGGGAAAAGGCCTTCGTGAGTAGATCCACCGTGTTGTCCTCTGAGTCTACTCTCCTAATCTTGATCACCCTGGAGATCAACTATCTCCATGATCAGGTGATGATGCCTCAGAATATGTCTGGGTCACTGATGGAACCAGGGTTCCAGGGCCAAAGCCTCTCTTCCATTGTCATACAATGGTAGGAACCTAGTTCATCTTATGAACCAATATACACACAAACTGCCTCTTTGGTAGTATCTATAATAGCGATGTTACCAGCCTTTATCGTCTAGTTTGCCACGGTTTCTAGCTTGGAACTCTTCCAACATACCATCCCTTTACCGAGGGTAAAGACAATGCCTGCGACTGACATTCAGTCGTCCTTATCACCCTGGAGCCTTTCCAGTGATTCTCCTCAGGATCGATTGATACAATCTTACTACAGCTAGTGAGAATCCTAATATCCATTTAGATCTATCTCATAGACCCAAATCTCAGGATTTAGGAGGTAACACTTTGATCCTATATGGAGAATCTTTGTGATAAGAGGAGATCGACCGATCGTAGCATAGGAAACTCCTTTCCTATCAAGAGTATGTCATCCACGTACTCTACGATGATCATTACCATACTCCATACTACCCTTTTGTACATACAAGGTTCATCTACCATTTTGATGAAGTCAAACTCTTTGACTACTACATCAAAACAGATGTTCCAACTCCGCGATGCCTGCTTTATCCTGTAAAGCAACTTGCACATGTTTCCGCTGCTCCCACTGTTTACGAAGCCCTCTGGCTGTGTACTTATAGACTTTCTATTCTAAATCAGTATTTAGAAAAGCAGTCATGACACCCAACCACCAGATATCGCAGTCATGGTGTAGGGTGTTTTTCGTCACCCCATTGAGATGGGAATACGCGCACGCTCGTCAAGCGTACTATAGATTCCCCCTGCCTAGGGTAGGCCGGGGTTTAATGATTGTAGGGATCCGAATCTCTGGCAGCCGCGGACTAAGCTGCCGTTAATTACCCCTCGCCTTTGGGGCGAGGGAACCTTCGATTAACGGGTTAGACTGGTCATGCGAACTCAATGTGCAGTGTACGTGTGTTTTGTTTTGTAGGGGGGTTTAAATATATCGGGAGCCACACAGAGTTTTTACGGGGGTCCCGCTACCCGGATAGCGGGCTGGGGGTCAAGGGGACTAGCAGCCCCCTTGCGGGGTGGGGGGGCAGCGCCCCGTTAGAAATTTTTTTCTAACAGGGACAATGTCGTGGAGTATGTGTATGTGTACATTTGTATTCATATGTATATATATACATGTATATATAAATAAAGGGGAAAAAGACATCCAAAGGATGCGTGGGGCCAGCGCCTAGGCGCTTGAGCGCAAGCGCGCCATGTGTCGGCACGTGGGCGCGTTGCGCTGGAGCGCTGGAGCGCAAGCTCTGGAGCGCAAGCGCGCCACGTATCGGCACGTGGGCGCCTTGCGCTCGAGCGCAGAGCGCAACGCGCCACGTGTCGGCTCGAGGGCGCCTTGCGCTCGAGCGCAGAGCACTGGAGCGCAAGCGCGCCACGTGTCGGCACGTGGGCGCTTTGCGCTCGAGTGCAGAGCGCAAACGCGCCACGTGTCGGCATGCGGGCGCAAAAGCTTTGCGCTCGAGCGCAGAGCGCAAACGCGCCACGTGTCGGCATGCGGGCGCTTTGCGCTCGAGCGCAGAGCGCGCTGGAGCGCAATCGCGCCACATGTCGGCATGTGGGCGTTTTGCGCTCGAGCGCGAGGCGCTGGAGCGCAAGCGTGCCACGTGTCGGCACGTGGGCGCTTTGCGCTCGAGCGCTAGCGCACCAATGAGGAAAAGGGGTTTTTTTAGCCCCGGGAATTCTCTAAAGAGAAAAAAGGGTGGAGTTAAACTCCTAATATGCTTTGGGTTAAGGAAATGAGTCCTTCTTCTTCCTTTGCTGGACGATCTTGGAGATAAAGAGATGTGAGATTTAAAAATCTTTTCTTTTTGAGATCTGATGGCAGATTTGAGTTCCCCTTAATGGGTTTTGTGGTGGAAAACTATTTAGTTTTGAAAAAGGAAGAGTAAAACTCTTGATTTAATTCAAAAGAAAGAAGAAGGTTTTGGAACCTTGAAGGAGGTAGAAAGATCTCAGATCTCAAACTTTTTTTTTGAGAGAGAAAAAGTTGTTGGGATATTTCATTATCCTTGCTTTTATAGGCTATACACTTTACACATAGCCCCTTGGGCTTCACAAAATGGCATTTTGCCTATCCCATGGCTCATGTGCCATTTCTTTTTGCACATAAGCCATGGGCTTTACAAAAATTTGGCTTTATGCCTATTTTTCTTACGTTTATCCATAAAATAAAATAAAGGAAATGCAACAAAATTATTTATTACAAAATTTTTATCTTGGCATGGGGGAAGGCCGGCCGCTTCATGTTCTGGCTCGACCCGGGCATGGGCCTACTGGATCTGGGCTTGAGCCCACTTGGCTTGGGGTTGACTTTGATTTTGACTTAGTCAACCGGGGTGTAAATTTTTACCCCAACAAATTGCCCCCCATCAATAAATGCACACCACATATGTGGGTCGTGTGCATGAAATTGATGGATCTTCTTTCATGTTGAGGCGACTTGATTCGGTTCCCACCTTTTGGGAAGCTGGCATTGCCCTTTTTACGACATGGACGGTCGATGCTGCCCTTTTATCGACGTGGACGGTCGGTGCTGCCCTTTTAGCGACTTGGACGGTCGATGCTGCCCTTTTAGCGACGTGGACGGTCGATGCTGCCCCTTTTGCGACTTGGACGGTCGGTTCTGCCCTTTTTGCGACGTGGACGGTCGGTGCTGCCCTTTTAGCGATGTGGACGGTCGGTGCTGCCCTTTTAGCAACGTGGACGGTCGGTTCTGCCCTTTTTGCAACTTGGATGGTCGGTGCTGCCTTTTTAGCGACGTGGACGGTCAGTTCTGCCCTTTTTAAGACTTGGACGGTCGGTGCTTCCCTTTTAGTGACGTGGACGGTCGGTGCTGCCCTTTTAGCGACGTGGACGGTCGGTTCTGCCCTTTTTGCGACTTGGACGGTCGGTGCTGCCCTTTTAGTGACGTGGACGGTCGGTTCTGCCATTTTAGCGACTTGGACGGTCGGTGCTTCCCTTTTAGCGACGTGGACGGTCGGTTCTGCCATTTTAGCGACTTGGACGGTCGGTGCTTCCCTTTTAGCGACGTGGACGGTCGGTGCATGATTTGACTTGCTCTGCTTCTTGCAGTGTCAGGGGTAGACTTGACTTGCTCCGCTTCTTGCGGTGTCGAGATTGGATTCTGACTTACTCCGCTTTCTGCGGTGTCGGAGTGGAAGTTGACTTGTTGATTTTGATTTGGGTTGACATCAGCATCGCTATACTGGAATATGGTACCAGGAGCGAATCATCATCTGTCATTGAGAGGATTTGGGGATTGCGTTTTTTTTGTTTGGCATCTTCATTGCTGCACTGGAATAATGCCAGGAGCAACTCATCATTTGCCCCGAGAGGATTTGGGAGAGATTGGGATTGTTTTACGCCCGTGGATTGTATACGGTTTTGCAGGATGTATGATCCAGACCGTAGGGCCGGAAAAATTTCGGGACTTTGTCGGCGTCTGCATCGCTGCACTGGAATATGGTATCAGGAGCGACTCATCATTCGCCGTTGGGGTATGGGATTTGGAATTTGGTTGGCGTCTGCATCGCTGCACTGGAATATGGTACCAGGAGCGACTCATCATTCGCCATTTGGGGATTGGGGAGCGATGGCTTAGGAGATAGGTTTAGATCCCTATCGCCTAAGGCTTTTCAATTTTATGGGCCGTGAGGGTCCCATAAAAGCATTTTCTCCCTACGAGTCGTAAGGATCCCGCAGGTGTATTTTCTCCTTAGGAGTCGTGAGAACTCCTAAGTGTGTTTTTCCTTTATGAGTCGTAAGGATCCCACAAAGGTTTGTTCTCCTCATGTATCGTGAGGACACATGAGTGGGTCTTCTTAATGGAGCATAATTCCAAAGGCGGAGACCGGCCGCGTAATTGGTGATTACGGTGGGGCATGAGGGTGATGAGAAATATTTGAGCCCGTGGATTGTATACGGTAGTCAATTTGGGGACTAACCGTAAGGCCGGGAGAATTTTGAGAAATTGGATTTTGGTTGGCGTCTGCATCGCTGCACTGGAATATGGTACCAGGAGCGACTCATCATTCGCCGTTTGGGGACTTGGAATTTGGATCTTGTTTGGCATCAGCATTGCTGCACTGGAATAATGCCAGGAGCAACTCATCATTTGCCTTGGGAGGACTTGGGATTTGGGTTTTTGGTCGGCATCAGCACCGCTAACACTGAAGCGAGATGCCAGGAGCGACTCATCATTTGCCATTGCCTGTTGAGGAACGATGGCTTAGGAGACAGGTTTGGGTCCTTATCGCCTAAGGCTTTTCAATTTTATGGGCCGTGAGGGTCCCATAAAAGCATTTTCTCCCTACGAGTCGTGAGGATCCCGCAGGTGTATTTTCTCCTTAGGAATCGTGAGGATTCCTAAGTGTGTTGCTCCTTTGTGAGTCGTAAGAATCTCACGCAGGGGCTTTCTCCTCACAAGGTCGAGAGGACTTTGCGAGTGTATTTCATCTCTTTTCACGAGTTTGCGCCCTTTCGGGTCTTCACAGACTCGCCGGTAGTCCTGCTGTTTTTACTCACGGAGCCCTTTCGGGTTTTCATCCGTGCCCGTTTTGCTCGTGGACATACCTTTTTTTCTTTTTCCTTTTTTTTTCGTTTTCTTTTCTTTTCTTTTTTTTTTTGCCGCTGGTGGGACTTTGAAAGTAGTCTCACGGGCAGGATTTGGGAGATATGGGGGCATTTACGCTCGTGGATTGTATACGGTTTTGCAGGATGTGTGATCCAGACCGTAGGGCTGATGTGCTCAATTCGCCAGCGACTTGGAGCATTTACGCATAGTATTTCTTGAGATATCGGCCATTGATGGGTGGCATGGGCCTTTCTCCCTCGGCACTTATTAGTTGGTAGGATCCTCCGTCGAACACTTTCTCAACGACGTATGGTCTTTCCCAGTTTAGCTCGAATTTTCCCTTGGCATGTCGATTGGGGATGATCGGTCTTTTTAGGACCAACACCAATTCACCTTTCTTGAAAGCGCGGAGACGGGTTATCTTGTCATAGGCCCGCGACATTTGGGCTCGGTATAGCTCTAGATTTTGCTGCACCGCGAGCCTCTTTTCTTCGAGGGCATCGAGCTCTTCAAGTCGAAGGAGCACGTTTTCCTCCTCCGTCAACTCATGCTGAACGGCCATTCTTAAGCTTGGAACTTCGACTTCGAGGGGGAGGACCGCCTCCACTCCGAAGAGCAATGAGTATGGAGTGGACTGAGTTGGAGTACGGTGCGTGGTACGATATGCCCACAATGCCTCGTGAAGCTTGAGATTCCAGTCTCTCTTGTTGGCTGAAGCATTTTTCCTCAGGAGCTTGCATAGAGTCTTATTGAAGGCTTCGGCTAGCCCGTTGGCTCTTGGATTATAGATGGAGGAATATCTCCAGTCTATCTTGTGCTGAGTAGCGAACCTTGAGACAATGGAGCTCTTGAAAGAAGGCCCGTTGTCAGAAATGATTCTTCTTGGTGTACCGAAGAGGTATAGAATATTATGCTGGAAGAATGTCAGAATATCTCTTGTCTTGACTTCTTTTAGCGGGACAGCTTCAGACTATCTGGAGAAGTAGTCTGTCGCGGCTAGTATGAACCGATGGCCTTTGGATGACGGAGGATCAATTGGGCCAACAATGTCGGTGCCCCAGACTTCGAAGGGCCACGATGCCACCGTAGGATGCAATGGATTGGGATGCTTGTGAATAAAATCACCGTGAATTTGGCAGATATAACATTTCTTTGCATGCTCTCCGCAATCCCGTATCATGGTGGGCCAGTAATACCCAAGCCGTTTGATTTGAAGTCGCATCTTGGGACCAGATTGGTGAGCACCGCAAATGCCCGAGTGAACATCTTTCATGACCTTTTGGGCTTCGGCCAACGACAGACACCTGAGCCAGAGTTGGTCATATGACCTGCGGTATAATGTGTCATTTACAAACACGTATCGGAGAGCTCTTTTCTTCAGCTGAATCCTCGCAGATTTTTCTTCGGGCAGCTTGTTGTATCGAAAGTACTCTATGAAGGGTTCTCTCCAATCGGGCTCGTCTTGAACGATCGAAGCTTCTTCGGCGGGACTGCTCTTCTGTTCCGCGCTTTCCTCTTCTTGCAGAGAGACAGGGGGTAGAATTTGCCGGCTCTTGATTGTGATCAGAATTTCGTCCATGTCAGGATCAGCCAGCTCCTTGGCTAAGCGAGCGAGTACGTCAGCCTTTCCGTTCAACGCTCTAGGGATTCTCATTAGTTCAATGTGAGTGAACCGTTTCATGAGTTCCACCACCCGGCTTCTGTACCGAGCTAATTCGGGTTTGTATATCTTATAGTCTCCGCTTACTTGTTTGACGACAAGCTGGGAGTCACCATAAACCCGTAGCCGAAGGATTTCCATTTCTATGGCAAGCTCCAAACCAGCTATCAGAGCTTCATACTCGGCCTCATTGTTTGTGCGAGGCTCAGTGAGAGCAAAAGAACGCCGTAAGGTACCCATTGATGGCGTGATGAACACCAATTCTATCCCTGCCTTCGTCTCCGGGATGCTTGATTTACTGGAGGTTCTTATCGATGAGGCCCCATCGAAGTAGAGCTCCCAACATGGCTCGTCATTCTCGAGGTGCAACACTTGTTCGTCTGGTATGGGATGAGCAGTGAGAAAGTCTGCAAGAGCTTGCCCTTTTACTGCTTTCTGAGGAGTGTAAAGTATGTCAAACTCAAGTAGCATAACAGCCCATCTTGCCATTCTGCCGGCTAGGCTTGCTCTGGTCATCAAGTATTTGAGCGGGTCGATCTTGGAGATCAGCATAACTCGATGAGCGAGCAGATAGTACCTCAGCTTCTTCACAGCAAATATTAGAGCCAGGCATTGCTTTTCGATTGGGGAGTACTTGTGTTCCGCCCCGACTAGAGTTCGACTGAGGTAGTAAAGGGCATTTTCTTTTCCCTCCTCGTTATTCTGGGCAAGGAGCGCACCGAGTGACTCGTCCAGCGCGGCAGTGTAGAGAATCAGCGATTTATTTAGAATGGGAGCGGCCAGCACTGGAGGGTGCAACAAGTATTGTTTGATGCTTTCGAACGCTGCTTGACATTCGGCATCCCAGATAAAAGGAGCTCCTTTCTTCATGAGCTTTGAGAAGGGCCTACATTTCCCCGATAAATTTGAGATAAACCTCCGTATATAAGCAAGCTTGCCTTGAAAAGATCTTAGCTGCGTCAGATTCTTCGGAGGGGGCATCTCCAGGATAGCCTTTATCTTTGATGGGTCAACCTCGATCCCTCGATGTCGAACTATGAAGCCCAGGAATTTTCCCGATGACACACCAAAAGCGCACTTCAGAGGATTCATCTTCAGATCGTATTCCCTCAGTCTGGTGAGAACGGTCCTGAGATCTTGGATATGATCGGCCTTGGCTTTAGTCTTGATGACCAGATCATCAACATAACATTCGACGACTTTATGGATTAGGTCATCAAAGATATTAGTCATTGCCCTTTGATATGTAGCACCTGCGTTCTTCATTCCGAATGGCATTACCTTATAGCAATATATTCCGATCGGGGTTCGAAATGATGTGTGCTTCTCATCCTCAGGCGACATCTTGATCTGATTATATCCAGACGAGCCATCCATAAAGGTGAACAATTCGTAATTTGAGGTGTCATCGACCATCATTTCCATGACCGGTAGCGGGAAGTCGTCTTTAGGACATGCCTTGTTGAGGTCCCTGAAATCGACACAAACTCGGATCTGCCCATTTTTCTTCTTCACTGGGACTATGCATGCGATCCAGTCTGCATATTTCTCTTCCCTGATGAAGCCGGCATCGATGAGTTTCTTGGTTTCTTCGATGACCTTTTCTTCCAACTCCCTTCTCATTCTTCGAGGAGCTTGTTTGACTGGCTTAGCATCGGGAGATATAGCCAACTTATGTACGGCCACTTCAGGGGAAATGCCAGGCATTTCTTTGTATGTCCACGCGAAGCAGTCGACGTACTCATGCAGCAGTGCAATTATCTGCGCTTTCATTTCCTCCGACAAGAGTGAGCTGATGTAGGTCGGCCTTGGATTATTGGGCGTTCCTAGGTCGATCTCGGTTAGCTCATCAAAGGTTGCTTGTCCGCCATCTTCGAGCTCTTGAGGAGCTTCTTCTTGCTCGGCTATCTCGTCATCATTATTCGATCTTTCGCTGGCCTAACCAACATGGATCATGTAGCACGCTTTGGAATCAGGTTGAATGTAGCCTATGCCCCGTCTATCTGGAATTCGTCCATCGATGAGTGCTCGTACCTGGGGCGGATACCATAGCCCTTCGTAAAACTTTGCCTCGGACTCCGTTTGATATAACCGGCATCCGCACTTCTTAAAGTATTCCCGCATCTCGGGCGCATAGTATCTGGGATTGAGGACGGCTCTTATGCCACTCTCATAGGAAAGGCACGCGACAGAAAGATCGTCCGGGTGCACAACTGGGTTCGACCTGTAAAACAGGATGCCCTTCTATCCATTTTTCCTTCCGGGCACGTAGAAAGTTTTCAGCTGGTCCACTGTAGAGACTGACAATGCGTTGAGCTCTTTGCACATCCGTTCCAGCACCCTTGTGATGGCCAGGGACCCTTCTGCGACTTCGATTGTCTCTCGTAGTTTCGCTTGCTGCATGGGGGGCCAATCTGCACAGCTGTTGCATGGCAGGTCCTTTTCTTCCGACTCTTCAGTGTCACTGCCAAGATGAGGGCGGACTTTGCTGCTAGATGGGCCTTCAGTAACAGATTCATCAGTGTCGCTGCCGAAATGCGGGCGCACTTGGGTATTTTTGCTTTTGAAAGTGATAGCCTCCGCAGATTTGCTTTTGAGTCTTGGGGCCGTTCTATCCTTAGTCAGTTGTGGCTTAGCATTTTGGTGGTTCGTAAAGTACCGAGAATCTTCATATCGGACTTCATGCACACCGAACGGCTGGATGTCTCCGTCAATGCGTTTTTCTTCGCCATTTTTAGTATACTTCATGCATTGATGGAGAGTTGATGGAATGATGCCGTAATCGTGGAGCCACGGCCGCCCCAAGAGAATCTTATAAGATGTGTCGGCGTCGATCACGTATATCTTAGCTTCAGTTTGCAGATCCCTAAATTTGATTGGCAAAGCTATAGACCCCAGAACTTGCTGGCAATTTTGGTTGAAGCCTTGAATGACAATCCTTTCCCTTGACAGGTGTCGGACGTCCATTGACAAACTCTTCAGAGTTCGCAAGTTCATGATGTTCACTGAGGACCCCGGATCAATCAATATGCGATTAATTCGATCTCCGTCGCTGTACCCGGTCACGTAAAGCGGCCGATTATGCTCAGCCGCTCCCAGTAGCAAGTATTCATCCTTAAATGTGACTGCGGCGGCATATAAAGCGTGTTGGGCTTCTTTCATATTAATTTCCGCAAAGTGAGCCTGGTACCACTCGGGGTTTTGTAGAGCGTGAATGAGAACATCTCTAAGCTCCTTAGATAGGATTAAGGCGTCGTAGATGCTCAGGAGAGACGGAAGATTCCGGAGATGTGCCAAGACATTATAATCCACCGAGGAAGGACTTATGTTTTCATCAGCCGGTTCTATGCCATCTTCTTCATTAGCGACTTGTTTTTCCTTCCCTTTTGGGGCGTTGCCCTGATTTTGCGGTAGAGCCCTGCCGCTTCTGAGCTGGATTTGATTGGCCTTTGTGGTGAGCTCCTTGTCCTCTTCGGGAAAACAGAGATCATCCTCGGAGTCACTGCCAAGATGGATGGCGTAGCAGGTCACTACTGGGATCTCTTCATTGGAGTCTTCTTCTAACTCCTTCAGAATTTCAGCCACTTGTACAGGGAAGAACTCCTTCAATTGAATCAATGTTCTTTCCTTTTGTTCATTTTCTTCGAGGGAATCGATATATTTTTGAATGATCGATCTCCCTGCAGACTCTTTTTCGCTCCGAGCTGCACTTTTCTTCTTCTTGATCTTCTTGGATTTTGAGCCTGATGGAGCCGCATTAGCAGCTGGACTGGTAGGCTTCTTCTGCCCTTCCCATTCCGTCCTGGGTTCTTTCCGAAGTAGCTTTATCATCTTCTTCGTCTTATTAGATATGTGCGTACTCCACGGAGGCCGCGATGATTCCGTTTCATTTCTCGAGGCAGCGGGGTCGGCTGTCTGCTCCCAAAAGGCTTCAACTTCTGTCTGTATAAAGTTGGTTGTTGCAACTTGATTGTTCACCAACACACTTTTGGACAGCTCGATCTCTCCAGCCTTGTACTGCTTCTCGACCCAGTCTTTGAAGATATAGCAATCCTCGATCGCATGGCTCACTACTCGGTGGTACGGGCAATACAGAGGATTGTCGGTCATTTTTGCTTCTTGGGTCTTTTCGACTCCGGCAATTGTGGGCCGTTGTTCAAGGCATCTTTAAATATCTTACGGACCTTGTCCCTTCTGAAAGAGTAAACCTTGTTCTTCTTCTCCTCTAGGGAAGGCCCGTCTCCTCCCAGCAATGGCTTTCGAGACCGGTTGGTTTTGGATTCACCCGCCCTTCGCTTTTCTTCATTGTCGGAGGCATTGAAGACATTGGTACTGTTAGAACTCCCGCTTCTACGGTTGTCGTCCCGTTTGCTTTTCCAGGTTTTGTCTCTCTAAGAGTCCGGCGGGGACTCTTGCTTCGAGCGTTCCAGCATTTGAACTTTCTTGGTTAGCTCCTGAAATGTCTTGAGGCCCGCTGTACACAAGAATGGGACCATCCAATTGCTGAGGTTCCCAATAAGAAGGCTGACGGACTGGTCCTGCTCCAGCGGCGGTTCGCACTTGACTGTGAGATTACGCCATCGAGCGATAAAGTCGGTGTTGCTTTCATTCTTCCCCGGCTTAGTCCTCACAAGGTCGGCAATGGAGATTTTATCACTGACACTCATGAACCTTTGCCGAAACAGGGACTCCATTTGGGCAAAGGTAATGACGGACCCGTCCGGTATACTCGCATACCAGTCGAAGGCGACGCCGGTCAGGCTGTTGACAAACTGACGAAGAAGGAGCGCGTCATTGCCCCTTGTATTTCCGCATGATGCTTTGAAGTGGGCGACGTGCTGGTTTGCATTCCCCGTTCCATCAAATCTTCCGAACTTAGGAATGACATAGCCGCTTGGGAACTCAATCAGATCGTACTGCGCGGGATATGGCCGCCCACTACTGCCGATTTCTTTCTGAGCTTCAGCTTCGGCCACCAATGTTTTAACCTTGCTGGTGACCAAATCCATTATCCGATCCTGTGTTAGCGGGATAGTGCTATCTGGGGCCAAGGCGTCCCCAGAAGCGGAATGTAGCCGGCTTTCATTTGGCTCGACCAGTCTTGGTCCCAAAGGAACAGGCATTGGCTGCCTCGGATTGTCATCACCCGGCTGATTAGTAGCGGCTTGTGCCTGATTGGGAGGCGCTCGAGCAATTTGAGCCGTAAGCTGCATCACCACGTTCGTTAAGTCGTCAATCTTCGAATAGAGCTTGGCCATCTCTTTATCTTTGCTCCTGAGCTATTTTCGTAGCTCTTGAAGCAGCTCCTGCTCCGTAGTCCTGGGGCGGAAAGTCGGCTCGTCCTCGCTGTCCGAGCTTGACTCTACATGAACCGAGGGGTCTATCTGCCTATCATCCTCATCGAGAGGGTTTTCTTCATCCAGCAGGGGCGGCTGTTCTTGGGCGGCGGCAACCACATTCAGGCTAGATTGGGCTTGGGATGTGGTGGCCCCGTCCTTGATTTTGCTGCGAAGGTTGTCGCTGGGGCGCCCGCCCTCCATATAGACCGTATGGACGATATATCCGGCCGTCTTTCTATCATTGGCGGCTGATTTCATGGATCGCTGTCTTGACCTCCTTGCTTTGGTAGCTGGTAGTCGATTGAAGGCGGCTGGCCTAACCAGGTTCTTGAATGGTGTCGGCGCTTCTTTTCTGGGTTTGCCCCACTGCTTTCGTGCGGCACAGAGTGCTTGATAGACTCTTGAAGAGACAGTGTCATACTTTTTCTGTTGGGGCCGGGACATGTCTCTTTGTGGCACTGTTCAGACCGCTGTCTTCTTGATTCTGGCGGTCATGGCGTTTTTCTGAACCCACTTCAGAGGCTCGTAGGAATTGCTGATTCTTACGTCCGACTCAGCCGTCGTTGCGGGGTAACCCTGCACTTGGAACTTCACACGATTCCATTTGGCCGAAGCCTTGGCCCTCTTGTTGGATCGATACCTGAGCCGCTTCTGCCTTAACTTTTCCGTTCTAAGCACCTGGCAGACTTCGGCTTTTTGGGAAGACGCCGCAGACCGGTTGATGGAGGGCCTTGGAGATATGCCCGATTGTGTATTTGTTGGAGTCATCGCCTGAGCTCGTCCGCAACATTTAATGTTGCCCTTCGCATCGGAAGTCTTGCCCCCAGCTAGAGCGCCAGGGAGTCGTTTAGACACCATCTTAAGTTTCGGTTGTGGTGCCTTGGCGATCACGACATTCGACCTCTTACCCCTTGAGACCGGCTTGGCCACCTGTTCCGCCGGGATCTCCGCCAGATGAGCGCTTCCGGCAGGGTAGATGATGATGGAGCCAAACTGGCGGGGCGGTTCCTCCCACTGTCGACTGAGGCTTGCGGGGAGAACCACACGAGCGTTGATCTTGACCACGTACGGAATCGGGGTCATGTTGGAAGCTGAATTAGTCTGGGGAGATATTGTCGTCGAAGGTTGATTGCTGCACGAAAAAAAGAACACCATTTCAGTATAGGCAATCGATATGTATATTGATTGAGTTCGCATGAACGTTTAACCCGAAATATGGGAGGAGAGATTGGTCCCACCGGGCGTGCCAGAATCTGTAGGGTGTTTTTCATCACCCCATTGAGATGGGAATACGCGCACGCTTGTCAAGCGTACTACAGATTCCCCCTGCCTAGGGTAGGCCGGGGTTTAATGATTATGGGGATCCGAATCTCCGGCAGCCGCGGACTAAGCTGCCGTTAATTACCCCTCGCCTTTGGGGCGAGGGAACCTTCGATTAACGGGTTAGATTGGTCATGCGAACTCAATGTGCAGTGTACTTGTGTTTTGTTTTGGAGGGGGGGTTTAAATATATCGGGAGCCACGCAGAGTTTTTACGGGGGTCCCGCTACCCGGATAGCGGGCTGGGGGTCAAGGGGGCTAGCAGCCCCCTTGCGGGGTGCGGAGCAGCGCCCCGTTAGAAATTTTTTTCTAACAGGGACAGTGTCGTGGAGTATGTGTATGTGTACATTTGTATACATATGTATATATATACATGTATATATAAATAAAGGAGAAAAAGACATCCAAAGGATGCGTGGGGCCAGCGCCTAGGCGCTTGAGCGCAAGCGCGCCACGTGTCGGCACGTGGGTGCTTTGCGCTGGAGCGCAGAGCGCTGGAGCGCAGAGCGCTGGAGCGCAGAGCGCTGGAGCGCAAGCGTGCCACGTGTCGGCACGTGGGCGCTTTGCGCTGGAGCGCAGAGCGCTGGAGCGCAACGCGCCACGTGTCGGCATGTGGGCGCTTTGCGCTCGAGCGCAGAGCGCAAGCGCACCACGTGTCGGCGCGTGGGCGCTTTGCGCTCGAGCGCAGAGCGCTGGAGCGCAAACGCGCTACGTGTCGGCATGCGGGCGCTTTGCGCTGGAGCGCAGGGCGCTGGAGCGCAGGGCGCTGGAGCGCAATCGCGCCACGTGTCGGCATGCGGGCGCTTTGCGTTCGAGCGCAGAGCGCTGGAGCGCAAGCGTGCCACGTGTCGGCATGCGGGCGCTTTGCGCTCGAGCGCAGAGCGCTGGAGCGCAATCGCGCCACGTGGGCGCTCTGCGCTCGAGCGCGAGGCGCTGGAGCGCAAGCGCGCCACGTGTCGGCACGTGGGCATTTTGCGCTCGAGCGTAGTGCGCTGGAGCGCAAGCGTGCCACGTGTCGGCACGTGGGCGCTTTGCGCTCGAGCGCTAGCGCACCCGTGAGGAAAAGGGGTTTTTTTTAGCCCCGGGAATTCTCTAAAGAGAAAAAAGGGTGGAGTTAAACTCCTAATATGCTTTGGGTTAAGGAAATGGGTCCTTCTTCTTCCTTTGCTGGACGATCTTGGAGATAAAGAGACGCGAGATTTAAAAATCTTTTCTTTTTGAGATCTGATGGCAGATCTGAGTTCTCGTTAATGGGTTTTGTGGTGGAAAACTATTTAGTTTTGAAAAAGGAAGAGTAAAACTCTTGATTTAATTCAAAAGAAAGAAGAAGGTTTTGGTATCTTGAAGGAGGAAGAAAGATCTCAGATCTCAAACTTTTTTTTGGAGAGAGAAAAAGTTGTCGGGATATTTCATTATCCTTGCCTTTATAGGCTATACACTTTACACATAGCCCCTTGGGCTTCACAAAATGGCATTTTGCCTATCCCATGGCTCATGTGCCATTTCTTTTTGCACATAAGCCATGGGCTTTACAAAAATTTAGCTTTATGCCTATTTTTCTTACATTTATCCATAAAATAAAATAAAGGAAATGCAACAAAATTATTTATTACAAAATTTTTATCTTGGCATGGGGGGAGGCCGGCCGTTTCATGTTCTGGCTCGATCCGGGCATGGGCCTACTGGATCTGGGCTTGGGCCCACTTGGCTTGGGGTTGACTTTGATTTTGACTTGGTCAACCGGGGTGTAAATTTTTACCCCAACACATGGTATGTAGCAATGGTAAGTTGGTTCTGGATGGACTTAAGTATAGTCCCTGGAAAAGGTTTCATCATTTTCCACTCTTGGTCGATGACGAAAACCTTTAACAAGTCTAGCTTTGAAAGTCTCAACTTTTCCATCTACACCAAGTAATCTTCTCAAGATATACTTGCTCCTGATGGGGATTTAACCCTTCAGATATCGCAACCAAAGTCCATACTTTGTTGGTGTATATGGATTCCATCTCAGATCACTAAGCATCCAGCCATTCTTACAGAGTCCCTACTCTCGATGGCCTGCTCGATACTAGATGGGTCATCATCTCATGATGCATTCCTCGCTCCCACTGTCATCGAGAAACCGAAGTATCTCTCAAGCAGATGAGGAACCCTACTAGATCGGCGGAGAGGCTGAGGTTCGTTGGGAACTATTGAATCCTTTGGTTCTGTCAAATCATCAGCTGCAGTTTTGTATAGCTGGAACCTTTCCAGTTCTACAGAACTGACCTTGCCTCGATTTTGTCCGGATTTTTCTTTAGACATAAGCCGGACAACCCTAAATCTTAACTTACTTAAGAGATAGTCTCTTCCCATACCATATCTCTTAACTTACTTAAGAGATATGCACTGATTTGATTCGAACCCTAATTCAATAGGTATGCAACTTCTCAAGTGCATAACTCCCAAAAGGAAATAGGAAACTCAGTAGTACTCATCATAGAGCACACCATATCTAATATTGTGCGATTGCTCCGTCCTGATACACCGTTGTGCTGTGGTGTATTCAGAGGAGTAATACGGAGGGAGAATCTCATTCTCCTTTAGAATGGTCCAGGAATGCCATGCACAAGTATTCTCCTCCCTGATCTTATCATAGGACATAATACTTATACCCGGTTATTGGTTCTCTACTTCTAACTTATATTCTGTGAATATCTCAAAAGGTTCGGACTTGTGTTTCAACAAGAACATATGTCTGAATCTTGAGAGATTATAAGAGAATGTAATGAAATACAAAGAACCAGTCTTGGCATGTGTAGACAGGAGACCTTACATACATCATCATGTATCAGTCCCAAGAGTTTACTAACTCTTTCTCTGTTTTCAGTAAACGGAGCTATGGTCATCTAATCTTTGTGACATGACTGGAAAGTTTCATAAGATGTAAATTCAAACTGATTTAAATATGCATCTAAAATGTAACTTCTGCCAGTCAGGTCGCATTGATATGACCTAGTCTACAATGCCTCAAGAAGGAATCTTTCATTTCTGAACTCTTCCTCTTGTGTGTGTTCTGTATACTAGGAACTGTAGTTTGATTTAGAACGTCAATGCTTTTAGATAACGTGCCTGAACCGATCAACTTTTGATATAGGAAATGTTCAAAACATTATCCATCAATACAAAATTTTATCATTTCTTAATAAATAAAGAGATTGATATGATTTTGTATATCATGTTCGGTATCTAATAGCATTTATTCAGAATCAATGTATTGGTAATATAGGGTGACAGTGGCCAACAGACTTGGCTGCAACACTTGCCCCGATTTCTGTCTCATGAAACTTATCACTCGTTCTCAGTTTTTCTACCTTTTTGTAGCCCTATGTAACAGATTACATATCTGGGATCCTGATCCGGTATCAAATACCCAGGATGCAGAGGATACTGAGAAACAGTTCTTTGTAATGAACACACCCGAAGGAGATGCATCATATGCACTTTCTTCGTTTGGGCAGCATAGGAATTCTGGTATTCCCCTATTTCCTGCTCTGTCTTATAACAATTATAAGTTGGAGCGGGACCAACTTACCCCAGCTCAGTATAACAAGCGGGTTCGGTCAATACATCCATATTATTATCTTGATTAAGGCGTGTTATGGTCTCTACCTGGAGAGAGAGAGAAGAAAACACTCTGCGTGCGCTCTTGCAAGATTAGATTGGTTATTTATTTTATCTAATCAGGATGGCACCCACTGTTTTTATCAAATCTTCCTTCAAACCCTAAAAGGAAAGACTAGCCGGGATTAATTACACTCTACAAGTTCGCCAATCTTTCAGCCAGGCCAGTGTCGGTACTTTGAGGGAGGTTCCCCGTGCTATCGCACGGACCTAATTACAGTAAACCTTGTTTTCCCAGAGGCGTAACCCCGTTGACACCTTTCTAGACACCTACTTGATCGGCTAATTGCAAAGTGCAAAACTCTCCCAGGAGTAACAATTACTCGCAGTGGGTATCGGGATCCAACTATCACATAGAAGGTATGCAATCTCATTGCAAGTTTCAACACTTGAAACTCCCGATAATGGTTTTTACCCCTAGCACTTATGACCTTAACTAAGGTCAACAAATCATAAGTACTAGTCAAGTTCTACCCGTCATTTCGTGATTAATTAGACCCACCCACATGACCCTTAACTAAGGTCAACAAAGTCGCGCGACTGTCCTAACTAATCGCATCATTTGCGGTGTAGGAAGACATCACTTAGCTACCGTACACTGTGCCTTGACTATGGTCAACAAACACAGCACAGATATGAAGTACTCTACTTCCTAAAATGACGGAGGGTTGCGGCTGGTTTTTATGAAAACCTTTAACGCTTTGAACTTGATCTCGTTGCGGAATCAAATGGTTTTTAAATGGAATGTTTTTGAGGCTTTTCTAGTTTTGCTAAAGGGGTCACTCCCGGTGAAGGGATCGTCGGCCCTTTCCTCGTCGAATGAGGTGCAGGATATATCATATATATCACTGTGCAAAGCAGAAACTATAGAAGCAATCAAAATACAAACCGAGTGTTGTAGCATCTGCCAGTTATTGCTAAAGGAGTCACTCCCGGTGAAGGGATCTCGGTCCTTTCCCTATCGAATAAGGTGCAGGATGTTCTACAAGGAACACCGCGATGCAAAGCAAGAACTGTAGCTACCTGTTTTTATTTTGAAATTTGATTCCACAACATCAATTAGGTTTATTTTCTTTCATTAATCTCATTAATGAATATCCCATCTTTTAAATTACCTAAACATCACAGATAAATATGACGTACACTTATGCCATCCGCATTCGCCTCGATGTCCCCTCGTGCACCGTTAGGTTAGGTAACTAACGGCAGAGCGGGGCAGGGCTAGCGCGGGTGTAAAACATAAGTAACGTCTATATAATATATCATATATACTATATATTATATCTATCACAGAACATCACATGATCACATCACAGATAACGCAGCAGAAAATATCATATGAAATATTGGATATACTAGGACGTCCGTGTTTTCAATACGAGCCAGTATAAAATACGGATTCCACGGTCGTGATGAATAGCCAATCCCACACCCCTAGACCCTTACGAGAGCGACAAGCAACCCTACCAATTCTAGGGTTAGGAGACCCGGACTCGACTCCTCGAGATGGTCTCCCACTGGACCCTAGAACCCGGTTACTTGTGCTCCCCTCCTTGGGTCTATCCTAATGCGGAAAAGTAAATAATATACAAATGGTGACAACATCCGCAACCTGGAAGTGCCCCAATAAAAGAATATTACATACAAGTTTTTACATGAATAAAAATGAAAAAACACTCGTCTCACATAAAAAAACCCCGGCTATTCGAACACGACGATCCAATATAACATATCCAGCAACACATAATATCACATGTCATGAACGTAAGTAAATATGCGTATCCCAATTGTCGTTGACATATAGCAACGAAACCGGCAATATCACATATTACACTTACGGTCACAGAAAAGAAAGTGTAAAACTACAATAGTTGGAATTCGCAAACTCTTTAGACATTGCATGCATAATCAAATGAAATGCTTAGACATCGCATGCCTAATAATTATAAACCCCGCATTTTAGTCTCATTATCGAAAACTCTTTTCAATATCAAGTCGGGCAATTCAGCAAGATTCCCGATATTCTGATCGAATGCTCGTCGCAAACTTTAGTAGACGGCCACACCCTTGATACCGTCGACGAAGTGCACCAAGGCGGAACACCGCTGCCGCGAGCACCCAACCGGATGCTTTCGGCGATGGGGTTCTCCTACAGTCACTTGGTCGGGGCTATGGAGTGAGGCTGTCTATTAAGTTTACCCGGCGAGTATCCGCGTACGCTACGTGATTGCGACGGATTTTTGATCACATCAAAATTCCGTGGCAACCGATCAAGTGAGACTAAACCGCTAGATTTATAACATTGATTCAGTTATCTCATAACTGCTTGTGAATTCCAATATTGTATCACATTCTGGATAAATAGGAAAAATGTTAAACTTTCCGATCGAACAATCGAACACTCAAGTTTTCCCGATACAGCTCAACACATGAAATAAGTCTAAAAACATTCAGTTCGTGCCTCAGTACCAACGGTCCAGTCGTAGAAGGGTCAAGCCAACGCCTCACATGTGGCACGCCGTACTGCCCCAATCCCTAAGGTTCAAAGGGCAGTTCAAGACGGTCACATAATCGAGTTAAGGTTTGTTGTCTTCTAGAGGGTCCATCGCATTACTTGCACTACTTAGAACGTCGTTAAACTACGGAAAAATCCAACAATTGGAAATTTCCCGGCAGGGGAAAAAGTGGGTATTTATATCCGGTCGAACTTTTTAACATATTCTAAAATTACCCGGAAAAACACACAGACAAAATTAGACAATCCGATCGACACACCGAGTCCCCAATACAACCCAGAAAACTCAACTCTTGAGTTCAGATTAAAAATTCCCAGAAAAACCAGAACTACAAAATAGGAGTTACTGTGCAAAACAAATTGGATAAGGAGACCACACTGCCGCGGAACCGCCGCACGAGCCATGCTTGTGCCGCGGAACCGCGGCGGTTTGATGGAATTGGGTTATCGGATTTCACAGTAACTCTTAGAAATGCCTGCTGATATTTCTGCATATTTTTAATTCACAAAATTCCACAATTTTCAAAAATGTATAGAGAGCAAGTTTGGAGTTAGGGTTTCGATTCGATCGGACTTCAAACTCCGTCTATGCATCGCCTAAGGCTCTAGCAAGGCTCTGATACCACTGTAGGGTTCCTAGGCACACTAATGAAATCTCACAAGTGATCAAATATGCTCAATTCAAAATTTTCCTTATGCCTACAAACCCTAATACGGATCGTTAACTAGAAAACAAGGCGATGCAAGCAAGTAAACGAATTTATAGCTAAAGGGAAGGGGCTACAACCTTTGTAGATCCGGTCCTCCACCTCCATAGCTCCGTGATGAAGTCCCCTCGCTGTCCATATCGGATCCCGGACTCTAGCAATGGCTTCATCGGAGAAATAGGCGGGCTAGGTCGTCGACTTCGATGCCGAAGATGATCTACGTCAAGGCATCACAAGATCAAGCTCTCACTTCACCAAGTCATGAAACTTGTGAAGAAAACACACTATACTACTTGGCAAGAGGTAGAGGATGAAGAAATAGGAAGTGGGTTCACTTTGGATTTGGATTTCTCAGTTGGAATCAACACTTGATAAATTTCAAGAAAGCTTTTCTTTCTTCATCAAGAAGAAGAAGAAGAAAAGAATGGAAAATAAATTAATTCTAATTGAATAATCAAGTGATGGTTATCATAATGTAACCATGGTAAAGTGTAGAGAATAAACTAGGGTTAGGTGAATGGTTAGGTTTAGTGGTAAAAACAAAATGGAAGACTTTTCAAAGATGCTTTGAAGCTTCAAGAAGCTTTTAGCAAAGAACAAATAAATCCACCATTTTATTTTGCCAAAAAATGATTAAATAAATAAACAAATAAATAAAATCAAAACCCTAACCATTACACAACCATGGTTTAATCATACACTTAACCAAGTTAGCATGTATCATCAAACATGATACAATCATGTGCACAAAAGTATATCACATATGCAACTTGTGTATTTCAAGTGAGAAAATCCATTCAAAGTGAACAAATACTAGTTAATGCAAAGTAATATATCAAATATACAATTATGCATTAAATCATTAAATCAATAATCGATTTAACGATCCGGTCATATCGCATATAACCGACTAGTATCCTATGTATCGGCTTATCGAATCAATCTTCGATTCGATAACTAGGTTATATCGCATACAACCAATCGATACATTCATCGCGAGAATGGAATGCGGTATTACATACACGCATTATTCTCGGTCCCGCACATATCTCATATGCGCTCCTATTTCGTTTCGCTTGAGCCAGGAAACCTCTGTGTAGGACTCTAAAGACTCGTCAATACGCCGGCAGCAGATGATGATCATATCAAGCACCCACAAGCCGCAAGCGGTCTGTTAAACGTAACGGCCACCCGGGTATTGAGCGATCAGAAGATCGACGAGCAATCCCGCTCACACTCCTGTGAATCCAACCAGTAACACTTACCGTATAGTCCGGTCTGCTCGTCTGATATGTCGCATATCTCGCCTAGGGGTGGTAAACGTCAGACCCCAGTAGCTTGATAAGTCATGCCGACGTAAGGTCCATAACATTCGTGAAACTACTGATAACTCTTACCAGTATATCACTGCAACCCTGGCCAGGGATTTCCTGTTATGGCCAGTCGAGCATAGTGCAACATCCACCCCCAATACCGGGAGAGACGAATCCCCTCCTATCGCTCATTGCCTCCATGTGAATCGGGACTGTACCCAAAAACCACCTGTTTGCATGACTCAGTAGAGCCGTGGTAGGGTGGAAATCAAAGCACAGTGGGAGACACACAAGACTCTATGACGATCTCGGGTCAACAGACTAAGCTGTACCAGTGTCACCAGAGAACTGCCATCTGACTTGAGGTATAATACCATCTGGGAGTTCTCGGCGAGTCCGTTCAGTGTACCCAGTCTCCACTGAGCACCCGCATACCATCTCTGATGTCAAACACCAATGGATATGGGATCATCCATCGCCCATCACATGGGTCGAGAAGATACACGCTAGTCTACTCTGGAATATCGATGCCCCGTCTCGATATTCCCACGACTAGGAACAATGAAGGATGTACTCATTGACTACCCAGGCCCCACTAGTATGATCTTCATCATAGTCCTGGAAGTCGAGTACACATCCTAAGGGCTTTATCAACATATAATCAGAGAGACAGAAAGTATACATGTTAAGATAAAGAGCAACCAGATAGCGTACTATCATGTCGAGCAAGAAAGTCCTACCTATATATGTCCCAGCATCCACTACAATATACATCCTATGTACAGTAATGGCCTCTAGGGCATACATATAACTAACAGTAACCGTATCCCAACGAGCACCTGCATACTATCTCCAGTACAATGTACTAATGGCTGTGGGTCAGACCATTTCCCTTGCTGGGACGAGAAGCGTATACACTAGTCTACTCCGGAGTATCGATGCCCTGTCTCGATAATCCTACGACTAGGGACCTGAAAAAGGATGTGCTTGTAGACTACCCAGCCCCCACTAGTGTGACTGCCATAACAACGCTGGTAGTCAAGCAAGATCCTAAGGGCTCTATCAATATGTATTCGCGATATGCTAAAAGAAACACATACACATAATAAGATAGATCTAAACCAAGTAGCATACTACTATGTTGAGTAAGACTGTTATTACAACTGTGAATATCCCAAGTTTCCATTAAGTAATATACAAGCTAGTATGATATAATAATGGCCCCTAGGGCATATACACTAACAATGCCTGTTGAAGAAGAAGTGTCAGTCAAAGTATGATAATAAAAACGTAACAGCGAACAGATACAACTGAAGTCTACCTAACTGTGCAAGGGTGATCAGTCCCGCTTTGTTGCTAGCTAGTCGTTCGGAAGCTGCAATAGCAGCCTCTAGATTGGTATCATCCGGCGCCATGAATAAGCCTTCATTGGTCCCGTATTCGCTCAAGACCTCGCTATAAGGAGCATGGGACTCTTGGACGAATACGACGTCCGCAGAAAGTATGGACTTCTTTTTATTCTGTGGACGAGCGCCGGTAGCCGATAATACAAGATTGCGCTTGGTGGGCAACTTTGGGCAACGAGTCCCAATTTCCGTACCCACACCCGACTCGGGAGACGCGGCAGCTACCGCTTTTTCAAGCACACGGGGTAGGGGCAGCTCACGTATAGCACGTCGTACCATGGCCGCAGCAGCTTCTCTCAAGGGAGGACGGACAATGGTCCGTCGCTTCAGAGGAACGTTTGGATTACCAGCCGGGGTGGTACCCTCGCGATCAAGTAGCAATCGCTTTTCTTCCCTAATAACGGCGTCCATCGAATGTTGATACCACGCCACATATACGTTCAGGGCTTTCGGAACACAACTCGGCTCACTAATAAATAAATTAGAGCCGGTGTTCAACCGCATAAAATGATGCAATGAGCTTCGGATTCCCTCTTCAGTAGCAACCGGTTCTGTCAAGAAGGCCTCAAGCGGGACGCCCTGATTATAGCTTAATTGCTGGGGGAAACGATGCGGGTTGTACCTCATGAACAATGCCGAATCATTCTGCCTAAATATGAGAAAGCCCGGCCTGACGGAGTATAAATGAAGAATCTCCCGAGCTTTCAAGATAGAGGCCCCGTCTTTAAAAATGTCCCACAATGGTTGCACCGTTTTTGCGGATTCTTGGCTGATGGTTAGAATCTTATCGGTAAAGGTCATGCCATCTCCAACTGAGCACGGACGAAGGAGAAAACCCCTAGCTTCCCACGGTGTCGGATTTACAATGGATGCGTCAACTAGTCGCATGATCCGAGGGAACTTACACTTGTCATAGAAGCAAGGCCTTTTGTAGATATCGAAAACGCCAAGTACATGTAGCTCGATCCATGACATAAAATAATGCATCGAGAAGTTCACGTGCTGCACCCCTAGTTCTGTAGTGTCTGCCGCCAAGCTGAGTTCGTGATACAAATGGGCTAACCCAGCGACCCCGACGGCCATTTGCATCCCAATAACCATTCGGTGAGCTGGATAAAAAACGGACGGCCTCATATGGTGAGGGTGCATTGGAAGCGCAAACCAGCTTAGCCATAGCCCAAGGAACCCCAAAAGAACGTCTCTTCGTCGATCCCAGGAGCTGCAAGCTCTGTGAAAGAGACGAACGGGGTGTTAGGGAGAAAGAAATCCCTCTGATCTGCCTCCGCTGCCGGCTTGTTCAAACCAAAACCAAAAGGATCGTCCAAACCAAAACCAAAAGGATTGTCAAGTTTGGCGAATTTCGCGGCTTCCTTCCATAGGACTTCTGAGCGGAGAAAACGAGCGATAATATCTGTGAAATTAACCCCCACGGCTTCCGAATTCGAGAAAAAGGCTCTCATAGATATTCAACACTTTAATCAAACTGGGGAATTGATGTTGAATGGCGTTATCCAGGGTAAGGCCTGTCATCACTGACTTGGAAGCAAAGACGTACTCATCCGGAGGAAGCATCTCCTCGTAGTGTTCTCCCCTAACCGGTAAGCCAGAAACCTCTGCAAATTCCTCTAAAGAGATGGAGACTTCTCGATCCAATAAGAGGAAGGTGTGGGTCGGAATATTCCATTGCTCCAGAAAAGCCTTGACCCACCAGGCAGGAGGCGTAGAATACTGAAAAAGAGAAGCATAAATTGCGGGATACAACCTAAGCCTCAAAAGCTGTAAGTTCTTCGCCGACAAAGTATAGTGGGCCCATTGCAAATACCCAGCTGGATGACGAGGAGTTAGGCCTATCATATATGGTTTTCCCCAAGGGCGCGACTCGCCTTGACAGATACGTAGCCCCAAGGTATCCAAAGCCATTGGAGGCTGTACGGGAATCGCAGCTATAGAGGGCTGTAGGAGACCCTCTGAAGTCCAGTTCACCTCCTCCACAGTATCGTTCACTAGGGGTGGGTCGGCGTAATGGATCGCCGAAATAGGTTCCGAAGGTGCTGCGCAAGAGAAGCTACGCCGCCCCCTGATGATCTGGTTGTATCACGTTCCCCATAAATGAAGGTTCTTTTGTTCCGGATCATGATCTTTGATCAATGCAAACACTTCCCTATCGATAGTGCTTCAGGGAATCCGCTTTCCGAACGGACGAACGGGAAAGAAATGTCGAAAGACATAGTACCTGTGCGGAAAAGAGCAAGAAAATTAGCCGTTAGTGCTACAGTTTAAGTTCTGTCACTAGGTACTTTAAATTCGTACCGCACTGCAATGCAGTGGAAAGGGACCAAAGGGGACCCACACAATCTAGATGACAGTTCATCATTAATAAAACAGTCTCATCATTTGATGAGACTGTCATTAAATGAGGAAATTCTCAAAGGATTCTTATTTAATGAGGGCCCCTCGGGCCAAGGAGTAAATCTCCGATTGAGATCTGCGCTCTACAACAGAGTGATATCTGTCAGCTCTGATGATGAAAGGAATAAAAATTCCTCAAGAAACTTCTTAGAGCCATGCTCTGTAAAAATGATAGAATAACCCATCAGAAAACTTAAAATAAAGCTTTTAATGAATTAAAAATTCTGAGATCTTCAAGATTTGTGAACTCTAAGAGTTCTTCATGAACAATGTTCCAGTTCAAAGGTTAAAATCACCCTAAAAAAGATTATCTCTTGAAGATCTATGATCTAAAAATGAGCATGGCTCTGGATAAAAAACCCTAAAGTTTTTAGATCTATGATCTAAAGATGAGCATGGCTCTGTTAATGGGTAAAACCCTAAAAATAGATTTTTAGATCTATGATCCAAGGAAGGCAAAGCTCTGTTAAAAAGTCCAATTCTTACCTAAGTTGGGCAGAGTTTTGACTCTTAAGAAATTTATTAAGGGAAAGAGCTTGGCTTTGAGGGAGAATTAATTCTCAAAGAAATAAAGCAAGAAAATGAACAGAAGTCATCTCAAGGGCCAAAGGTCCTATTTATAGACACTGAGAGCCGTTTCAACTCCTAAGTTGATCCAATGGCAGAGATGTTGCCACCGCTGCACTCACGTATGGGCCACGTGAGCGCAACGGTAGGGGGGCATTTGTTTCCCCCAATCAGAGCAAAGCTCTGTTCAAATTTCAAAATTTGAAATGAAGCAGCGCTTCATAGCAGCGCCTGTGCTGAGAGTCAAAGACTCTGAAGCAGCGCACGTGAGCGCTAGCGCTAAGAGCGCTACACTCTAATAAGCACACCACGTGCAAAGCACGTGAGCGCTAGCGCTAAGTGTGCTGCACTCTAAGCAGTGCACCACGTGGAAAGCACGTGAGCGCTAGCGATAGAACAAAATGTTCTCGGCCCTTGGATCAAAGATCCAACGAACATGATTAAAAATCATCGATTGACCAGAATAAAATTCTGTTAAGGAAACATTCCTCACAATCTTTCCAAACAGGAAAGATTGTGCTCTGAAAATCAGAGCACCGTTGGATCAATGATCCAATGGTGATTAAAAATCACCAAAATACAGAATAAATTCTGTATGGAAAAGATTTCCCAATCTTGTTAAAAACAAGAAGATTGCCTTCTGTAAAACAGAAGCCCTAGGATCAAAGATCCAACGGTAGGGAAATCCCCAAATCAATTAGAGAAAAGATCTCTTCAACCGATTCAGCAAATCAGCCTACCCTATATAAAGGCCCTAAGACTTCAAGTCTCAGAGAGAGGAACCCCCAAGAGAAGAACAAGCTCTCCGCAGAAGAAGAATTTCTTCAAAGTAAAACAAAGAGATCAAAAACATCTTATCAGAAAAAGAACTTAATTCTTTTGCCAGATCATAGATATATAAGACGAATTGTCTTTCACAAAGAGATCATAACATCTCATTATAATAGGGGGGAGAATAATTCAATTCTCTTAGGATCACAGATTTATAAAGGCAAGGCCTTTCACCAAAAACATAAGAGATTGAAACATCTCCTATAAAATAAGAACTTTGTTCTTAGATCCATGAGACAAATTCTTTTATAAGTGAGAACTTAATTCTCAGAAAGCAGAGCTGCTTAAAAGAGCCTTAGCGCTCCAATTAAAAGAAGTGCTTCAGCGCTCTAAATCTAGCGCATAGCGCTGCAGAGCCCTAGCGCTCCAAATTTAAAGAAGCGCTCTGCGCTCATTAACTGGTGCACAGCGCCAAGCGCACCACGTGCTCCTCACGTGTGCTCTATTTCACCAAAAGCACACTATGCTCATCAACTGGCGCATAACGCCAAGCGCACTACGTGCTCCTCACGTGTGCGCTATTTCATAAGAAGCGTATTACGCTCATTAACTGGCACACAACGCCAAGCGCACTACGTGCTCCTCACATGTGCACTATTTCACAAGAAGCGCACTGCGCTCATTAACTGGCGCACAACGCCAAGCGCACCACGTGCTCCTCACATGTGCGCCGAGGGATACAAAGTGTTCTTTAAATAAAAGCCCCACAGCTATAAAGAGTGTCCAACACTCAATAAAAAGATAAAAGAAGAAGGGGTGTCAGAACCCAAAATTAATGCTCTGCATTATTGAACAAAAAAGGGCCTGAGCCCAAACAAATGTTAGCATTTTGTTCAAAAATGAATGGAATGAGTCCAAATAAGTGTTCAAACACTTTAACTGAATGGGTTGAGCCCAAGTAGGCCATAAATCCCCTAATTCAGATTAAATTGAGCCCATATGCTCATAAATTTTTGATCTTAGACCCAAATTGGACTACAGATCTCCCAACCAATATTGGTTCAAGGGTACATCTCTTCACTCCTCTGATATTTATCATTGTAATCCTTCAACGTCTTCAGAGAGGTGACGGGTCCCGACAACCAGACATTCCACGGATTGTAGGGTCCTTAAACTCATGGACTATGACGTCCTTAAGCTTTACGGACTGTGGGGTCCTTAAACTCATGGACTATGATGTTCTTAAACTTATGGACCGCAACGTCCCTAAACTAAACTTTATAGACTATGACGTCTTTAAACTGGATCGCAAAGTCCCTAAACTAAAACAATAGAGCCCAAATGCTCTTTTGTTGGTTCTAAATGACCCCGTTAAGTTGATCTTAGTCTAAAATTAGACTAACGTATCCTTAACAAAAGTTTAAGTCAATCTTAGTCTCAAATGAATCTAACGCATCCTTAAAGCCAACCCCAAACCCAAATCTAAGAAAATACGGATTTGGACTAATCCACCCCCTACGGGCGATAATATAAATTAGTCTCCGTATACAATCCACGGGCAACCAAAAACAAAAAACAAACACCCCCGACACGAAGTGACCATCTGGAGAAGGAGAAAGTGGTTACCGTGATGCGGTAGCGTAATTATCTGCAGGGGCTTGCGCCTGCAGGGAAGAGAGTCCCCACAATAAAAAACCCCTCAAACGAGGGGGAATCTGACGAAGTCTGCTACATTGGACGCATCCGTCTAAACCTCCGATACACGGCGCCATAAATCAACTTGGCATCTTCGGAGAGGTGGACGGATAAAACTAAATAGCATTTGCCCCCAAATTCAGGAAAGACGAACCTACGCGGTTCCGTCTCCCGGTATTCGGCGGAGAACAATAACCACTTCAATCTCTAATCCATGCAATTCTTGTTGTAGTCTCCATTGAGCGGTGAGCTTCATTGCTAATGGCTAGCAACTAAGGGCATCGGGAACTACGTTCACCTTCCCAGGATGATACTGTAGGTTGATGTCGAAGTCAGCCATGAGTTCTAACCATCTTCTCTGCCGCATGTTGAGTTCCTTCTGAGTAAATATATACTTCAGACTTTTGTGGTCATTGTAGATATCTACTCGTTCTCCCAAATGATAGTGGCACCAAATTTCGAGTGCGAAGATGACAGCTGCCAATTCCAGATCATGTGTTGGATAGTTGCGCTCATGAACCTTTAGTTGTCTTGATGCAAAAGCCACAACCTTTCTATGCCAGTGTAGAACACATCCTAATCCTTTACCGGACGCATCGCATTGCATGACGAATCCGCCAGATTGATCCAATATTACAAGGATAGGTGCAGAGGTTAACTTCGACTTGAGTTCTACAAAAGCCTTCTCACATGCTTCTGACCATACGAATGCTTCGTCTTTACGTGTGAGCTTGGTCAGGGGTGCTGCGATCTTTGAGAAGTCTTTAATGAATCGTCTGTAGTATCTTGCTAATCCCAAGAAACTTCTTATATCTTTCACCGTCTTTGGTGTCGGCCACTCGCTGACAGCTGACACCTTAGCTGGATCCACCGAGATTCCTTCTCCTGAAACAATATGTCCGAGAAATCTGACTTGATCTAGCCAAAATTCACACTTGCTGTACTTGGCGTAAAGCTGATGTTGTCGTAATGTCTCCAGGACAATCCGTAAGTGCTCAGCGTGTTCCTTCCGATTCTTTGAATACACCAAGATGTCTTCGATTAAGATGACAACGAACCTGTCTACGTACTCTTGGAAAACTTGGTTTATCAGGTTCAAAAAGAACAGGTGCATCGGTCACTCCAAATGGCATTACGAGATATTCATAATGACCATAACGAGTCTTAAACGCCGGCTTCGAAATGTCGGACTCTTTGACCTTCACCCGATGGTAACCCGAACGAAGATCTAACTTTGAAAAGACACAAGACCCACTTAGCTGATCGAAAAGGTCATTGATACGCGGTAGTGGGTACTTTTCTTAATCGTTACTTCGTTCAGAGCTCGATAATCCACACACATCCTATATGAACCTTCCTTCTTCTTTACTAGTAACACCGGAGATCTCCAACTTGAAGTACTGGGTCGGATCCAACCTTTTTTTAGCAGTTCGTCCAACTAAATACGGATCTCCTTCAATCTCTCCGGACTTAACCGGTATAGAGCTTTGATTACAGGTTGTGCACCATGTTGTAAATCAATACTAAACTCAAGAGCTCGATCAGGAGGCAAACCTGATATGTCTTCAGGGAACACATCCTCGAACTCTCAAACAATTTCAGGCTTTTCTTCGTCTGCGGGTAGAGAGAACACTTCTGCATTTTTCGGTTTAGAAGACTAAGTGATCCGGTATCTCAAATACTACTCTTCTTTGACGACAGTCAATAGTAGTATAGAATACTCCCAGCCAATCCATTCTAAACACAATATCGAAATTTGGTATGTCCAGTACTTTAAAATTTGTGTAGAATTCTCGACCGCAAACCATAACTGGGCACTGATCATACCCTAAAGTTGCTTTCAAGAATCCATTCCCGAAACTGACATTCCAGCTTGAAATGAGTGGCTTCACAGGAATCGCGTGTGTTCTTACGAATCGTTGTGACATGAAGTAGTGTGAAGCTCCAGTGTCGAAAAGTGTGAGAGCAGGAAGGGTGGATACTAGTATAATACCTAAGTTGTGTGAGATCGTGTTTAGATATAAGAAAGGTATGATTGTAGGGTGTTTTTCGTCACCCCATTGAGATAGGAATACGCGCGTGCTTGTCAGGCGCATTACAGATTCTCCCTACCTAGGGTAGGCCGGGGTCTATTGATTGTGGGGATCCGAATCTCCGGCAACTGCGAACTAAGCTGCCGTTAATTACCCCTCGCCTTTGGAGCGAGAGAACCTCCGATTAACGGGTCAAACAGGTCGTGCGAACTCAATGTGCAGTGTTGTGTTTTGAAGGGGTTTTGGATATATCAGGGGCCCCGCAGAGTTTTTACGGGGGTGCGGGGCAGCACCCCGTTAGAAATTTTTTTCTAACGGAGACAATGTTGTGGAGTGTGTGTGTGTGTGTATGTATATATATACACATATATATATATATATATATATATATATATATATAAATGGGAAAGCGCCCAAAGGACGCATGGTGCCAGCGCCTCACGTGCGTGGCACGCGGGCGCTAGGCGCCAGGCGCTAGAGCCTTACGTGCGTGGCATGCAGGAGCTGGGCACCAGGCGCCAGCGCCTCACATGCTGGGCACCAGCGGGAAAAAGGGGGTTAGCCCCTGCACAGGGTGTTGTACTCCCGATTGACTTTTGGAGTTGAACTTCTAGAAAGAAAGACTTTTTTTATGGAGTTAAACTCCTAGAAACTTTAATTTGTGGAGTTAAACTCTAAGAAATCTTTGTCAATGCTCAAGGGAACCCCTTTCTTCTCCCCTGAGCCTTGGCTCTTTCCCAAAATGGGGTCTTTGGAGATGGGTCTCCTTCTTCCTCCTCTGTTGGCCGGATCTTGAAGAACATGAAGTATGAGATTTTAAAAATCTCTCCTTTTTGAGATCTGATGGGAGATCCAAGTTTCCCTTTGTGGGTTTTGTGGTGAAAAACTATTTATTTTTGGAAAAGAAAGAGTAAAACTCTTGATTTAATTGAAAAGGGGAAGAAGGTTTAGAACCTTGAGGAAGGAGAAAGAGGCACAAAGAACCCTAGATTTTGAAGGGAATGAAAAAGTATCCTTTATTTCATCATCATGTTGCCTTATATAGGCTTACACATTTATATATAGCCATTTGGGCTTTTACAAAAGGGCATTTTGCCCATCCCATGCCTCATGTGCTCATTTTTTTGCACATGAGGCATGGGCTTTACAAAAATTTGGTTTTATTCCCATTTTACTTACATTCATGCATAAAAAATTACATCAAAATTATTTATTACATGATTTCATTTTGGCATGGAGGAGATTGGCCGCAGGGCTCGACTCGGGCATGGGCCCACTTGATCTGGGCCTGGGCCTGCTTGCTTGGGGTTGACATTGACTTTGACTTGGTCAACTGGGGTGTAATTTTCGACCGCTACAAAGTAACCCCCATCAATAAATGCACACCACACATGTGGGTTGTGTGCATGAAATTGATGGATCTTCTTTCACGTGGAGGCGACTTGATTTGGTTCCTGCTTTTTGGGAAGCCGGCACTACTCTTTTTACGACATGGATGGTCGATGCCTGGCATGTCTCCGAGATGGAGTGCCGGTGGTTGATGTGTCCCCGGCATGGAGTGCCTGGTTGACTTGATTCCAAGGCGGAGCATAATTCCGACGAGGAGGTCGTTACTGCCTTTTTAATGACGTGGACGGTCGGTGCTGCCCTTTTAGTGACTTGGACGGTCGGTGCTGCCCTTTTAACGACGTGGACGGTCGGTTCTGCCCTTTTAGCGACTTGGACGGTCGGTGCTGCCCTTTTACCGACGTGGATGGCCGAGGCTGCCCTTTTAGCGACGTGGACGGTCGATGCTGCCCTTTTAACGACTTGGACGGTCGATGCTGCCATTTTAGCGATGTGGATGGTCGGTGCTGCCCTTTTAGCGATGTGGACGGTCGATGCTACCCTTTTAACGACTTAGAAGGTCGATGCAGCCCTTTTAGCGACGTGGACGGTCGGTTCTGGATTTGACTTGCTCCGCTTCTTGCGGTGTCAGGGATTGGGTTTGACTTACTCCCCTTTCTGCGGTGTCAGGGTTGAAGTTGACATGCTCCGCTTTCTGTGGCGTCGGGATTTGATTTGACTTGCTCCGCTTTTTGCGGTGTCGAGATTTGACTTAACTTGCTCCACTTTCCGTGGTGTCGGGATTTGACTTGTTTCCGAGGCGGAGCTTGATTCCGCCAGGGAGGTCGTTGGTTGTCTTGCTGACGTGATATGATTTGGGTTGACATCAGCATCGCTACACTGGAATATGGTACCGGGAGCGAATCATCATCTGCCATGAGTTGGGATTTTGGTTTTGGTTTAGCATCAGCATCGCTTCACTGGAATATGGCACCAGGAGCGAATCATCATTTTCCATGAGGAGATTTCCCTCGTTCCCAGTTTAACGACTTAGGGGTCATCTGTTTCCAGTTTAACGACTTAGAGGTCATCTGTTCCCAGTTTAAAGACTTAGGGGTCTATTGGATTAGAGTTTGGAATTTTAGGGTTAGGATAGGCATCAGCATTGCTAACACTGAAGCACATGTGCCAGGAGCAATTCATCATTTGCCTTGCCTGTTGAGGAGAGATGTCTTAGGAGACAGGTTTAGGTCCCTATCACCTAAGGCTTTCCAATTTCATGAACCGTAAGGGTCTCATAAAAGCATTTTCTCCCTACGAGTCGAAAGGATCCTGCAGGTGTATTTTCTCCTTAGGAGCCGTGAGGACTCCCAAGTGTGTTTTTCCCTTGTGAGTCGTAAGGATCCCACGAAGGTGTTTTCTTACGAGTCGAGAGGATCTCGCAAGGTTTGTTCTCTTCATGCATCGTGAGGACACATGAGTGGGTCTTTCCAGATGGAGCATAATTCCAAGGGAGGAGACCGGCCGCTGGACTGGTGATAGCGGCGGGGCATGAGTAAGATGAGAATTATTTGAGCCCATGGATTGTATACGGTAGTCAACTTGGGGACCAACCGTAGGGCTGGGAGAATTTTAGGAGATTGGATTTTAGTTGGCATATGCATCGCTGCACTGGAATACGGTATTAGGAGCGACTCATCTGTCGCCATTGGTGATTTGAGTTTTGGACGGCGTCTGCATCACTGCACTGGAATATGGTACCAGGAGAGACTCATCATTCGCCATTAGGGATTTGGGCTTTGGACGGCGTCTGCATCGCTGCACTGGAATATGGTACCAGGAGCGACTCATCATTCGCCATTGGGATATTGGGTTGTGGACGGCGTCTGCATCGCTGCATTGGAATATGGTACCAGGAGCGACTCATCAGTCGCTTTTTTTTAGCTCGATTGCTCTATCATTTCAGCTTTTTTTCATCGTGAAGGCCGCGATTGCCCTATCATTACGGCTATTTATTCGCGGTTGCCCCATCATTTCTGCTTTATTTTCATCTTTATTTTTACTCGCTGATTTTTATTGCGAGTTGCCCCATCATTTCGGCTTTTTATTTATTTATTTATTTTTATATTTTTTATTTACACATTTTTACATACCCAGTTTAACGACTTAGAGGTCGATTGTTCCCAGTTTAACGACTTAGGGGTCGTCCGTGTTGTATGAAGTTGGCGGTCACAGCTTGACTGTTTACCAACACGCCTTTAGATAGTTCTATCTCTCCTGCCTTATATTGTTTTTCGACCCAATCTTTGAAGACGAAACAATCCTCAATGGCATGACTTATCACTTTATGATAGGGGCAATATTTGGGGTCATCGGTCATATTCGCTTCCTGCGGTCTTTTTGATTCCAGCAATTGTAGCCTGTTTCTTAGGGCATCCTTGAATATCTTGTGGACTTTGTCCTTTTTGAAGGAATAGACCTTATCCGGCTTCTCTTTCAGTAGAGATTCTCCTCCCTCTCCGAACACTAGCTTCCGAGGCCGGTTGGCATTAGGCCCGCTCATCCCTTACTTATTTCGGTTAGCCAAAGTGTTAAAAGATTCAGCATCGTCGGAATTTCCGCCTTTGCGATTATCGTCCTTTCGGTTTCTCTAGGACCTATTGTTATTTTGGGAATCAGAGGAAGACTCCTGCTTTGAGCGCTCCAACATCTGAACTTTCCTGGTCAGCTCTTGGAATGTTTTGAGACCCGTGGTGCCTAGAAATGGGGCCATCCAATTGTTGAGATTTCCGACGAGGAGACTGACAGATTGGTCCTGCTCTATCGGCGGTTCACATTTGACGGAGAGATTGCGCCATCGGGTTATAAAATCCGTGCTGCTTTCGTTGTTCTTTGGCTTGGTCCTTACGAGGTCGACAATGGCGATCTTATCGCTGACACTCATGAACCTTTGTCGGAACAGAGATTCCATTTGGAAGAAAGTAGTAACGAAGCCATCCGGTATGCTTACATACCAGTCGAAAGCGACATCAGTTAAGCTATTAACGAACTGGCGGAGGAGAAGCGCATCATTGCCCCCAGTATTCCTGCACGAGGCTTTAAAATAGGTGATGTGCTGATTCGCATTTTCCGTCCCATCAAATCTTCCGAATTTGGGGATGAAATAGCTGCTAGGAAATTCTACCATATCATACTGAGCAGGATATGGTCTCCCACTGCTGCTGATATCCTTTTGCGCTTCGGCTTCGGCTACTAATGTTTTGACTTTGTTGGCAACCAAATCCATGATTTGATCTTGGGTTAGCGGGCTGCCATCATCGGTAGCCAAGACATTTTCCGAGATAGGATACGAATGACTTTCATGCGGTCCGCCCACCTTTAGATTTGAGGGAATAGGCGTCGACTGTCTCGGAACACCGTTTCCCGGTTCATGAGCAAAACCCTATGCTTGATTGGACGGCTAAGAGGCAAGTTGGGTCGTGAGCTGTAAGACGACGTTTGTCAAGTCGTTAATTTTTGAGTAGAGCTTGGCCATCTCCTTGTTTTTGTTTCTGAGCTGCTTTCAGAGCTCCTGGAGAAGTTGCTGCTCTGCGGTCTTAGGATGGAAAGTTAGCTCATCTTCGCTTTCCGAGCCCGACTCCTCATGAACTGAGGGCTCTCTCTTCTTATCAGCCTCACTGGAAGGGTCTTCATTACCTTTCAGAGGAGACTGGTCTTGGAATGTGGCAGCCATATTCATACCAAATTGGATTTGAGATGTAGTATCCCCATCCTTGCTCTTGCTGCGCGTGCTCACCATGTAGACAGTGTAGACCATATATCCAGCCGTCTCTTTATCTTTGGCGGGGTGACCCTGTTCATGGAACCTCGTGAAGTTCATCATAGCATGAGCCCTAGTCCTTTTGTTGGCTCTGTATCCGAACCTTTTCTGTTTTAGCTTCTCAATTTTGAGGGCTTGGCGGGAATCCGTTTTCTGGGAATCCACCGTGAGTCGATTGATGAGGATCTTAGAGAAGATACCCGATCGAGCAGTTGTCAAGGGCACCGCTGGAGCTTGCTTGAGACGCCTTATTGCTTTGTTGGTGTTGATGGCCTTGCCCCCAGTTGGAGCAAAGGAAAGTCGTTCAAACACCGACTTGCGTTTGGGTAGTGGTGTCTTCGAGATCACAACATTTGGTCTCCTGCCTTTCGAGGCCGGTCTGTCTATTGCTGGAGCTTAAGGAGCTGGGATGACGCTAACTGCCATGAACATAATAGAGCTGAATGGTAGTAGCAGCTCCTCCCATTGTCGCCTGAGACTGGTCGGGAGGACCGCCCTGGCGTCCATCTTCATCTTGTCGGAGATGGGAGTTGTGTTGAGAGCTGAGCTTGCCCTTAAAGATATTTTGTTGCGTTCGAAGATTGCAGTCAAAATTCATTAACCTGTGTAAAGAAGCATGATTTCAGTACAGGCAATCGATATGTATATTGAGCGAGTTCGCATGAATGTTTAACCCGACATATAGGAGGAAAGATTGGTCCCGCCGGGCGTGCCAGAATCTGTAGGGTGTTTTTCGTCACCCCATTGAGATGGGAATACGCAAGCGCTTGTTAGGCGCATAACAGATCCCCCCTGCCTAGGGTAGGCTGGGGTTTATTGATTGTGGGGATCCGAATCTCCGGCAGCCGCAAACTAAGCTGCTGTTAATTACCCCTCGCCTTTGGAGCGAGAGAACCTCCGATTGACGGGTCAAAAAGGTCATGCGAACTCAATGTGCAGTGTTGTGTTTTGAAGGGGTTTTGGATATATTGGGGGCCCTGCAGAGTTTTTCTAACGGAGACAGTATTGTGGAGTGTGTGTGTGTATGTGTATGTACATATATATATATACATATATATATATATACATACATATATATATATATATATACACACACACATATATAGGAAAAGCTCCCAAAGGACGCATAGGGCCAGTGCCTCACGCACGTTGCACGCGGGCGCTGGGCGCCAGGCGCCAGCGCCTCACGTGCGTGGTACGCGGGCGCCGGTCACCGGCGGGAAAAAGGGGGTTAGCCCCTGCACAGGGAGTTGTACTTCCGATTGACTTTTGGAGTTGAACTCCTAGAAAGAAAGACTTTTTTTATGGAGTTAAACTCCCAGAAACTTTAATTTGTGGAGTTAAACTCTAAGAAATCTTTGTCAATGCTCAAGGAAACCCCTTTCTTCTCCCCCGCGCCTTGGATCTTTCCCAAAATGGGGTCTTTGGAGATGAGTCTCCTTCTTCCTCCTCCGTTGGCTGGATCTTGAAAAAAAAGAAGTATGAGATTTTAAAAATCTCTCCTTTTTGAGATCTGATAGGAGATCCGAGTTTCCTTTTATGGGTTTTGTGGTGAAAAACTATTTATTTTTGGAAAAGAAAGAGTAAAACTCTTGATTTAATTGAAAAAGGGGAAGAAAGTTTAGAACCTTGAGGAAGGAGGAGGCACAAAGAACCCTAGATTTTGAGGGGAATGAAAAAGTATCCTTTATTTCATCATCATGTTGCCTTATATAGGCTTACACATTTACATATAGACCTTTGGGCTTTTACAAAAGAGAATTTTTCCCATCCCATGCCTTATGTGCTCATTTCTTTTGCACATGAGCCATGGGCTTTACAAAAATTTAGCTTTATGCCCATTTTGCTTACATTCATGCATAAAAAATTACATCAAAATTATTTATTACATGATTTCATTTTGGCATGGAGGAGATTGTCCGCGGGGCTCGACTCGGGCATGGGCCCACTTGATCTGGGCTTGGGCCCGCTTTCTTTGGGTTGACTTTGACTTTGACTTGGTCAACCCGGGTGTAATTTTCGACCCAACAATGACGATACACAAGGATTGAAATATTGAACGGATGGGGGATTTTACCAGTGATGACTTGTCCTGTGGCTTCGGCCTCCTCGACCGTCATTGTAAAAGCCTGTCGTCTCGGTACATTCCTCCTTGCCGGAGGCACATTCCTCTGCCCTTGAGGTACGTTTCTCTGTTCCTAGTGGAATTGACGATGAGGCTGTGCAGGTGGTCCATATGGAGTTGGTGCAGGAAAAGCTAGGCGAGGTGCAGGAGCCTGAATGGCTGGCCGCTGCGGGGCTATGATTGTGGGTCTGGGTGCTGGTGCTGTGTTAATACGATATGGGCATGCTCCTATCGTGTGGGTAAATGTGCCACGAATCAAACACATTCCATTTGCACGCCTGCAGTCTTTCGCCAAGTGTCCAGTTCTCTTGCAGTAGAAACAGAAATCTGGACCGGACCGGTTAAACGATCCTCCTGGCCTCTTGGCTGCAAAAGTCGGCCTAGAAGAGGCTCCTCCTATTATATGTGTAGCAGGGTGTTTGATTCCGGCTGTTTGGGGCTTACTTTCTTTTTGACTACAGTTTCGTAATGATGTGCTGCCTTCAGGGCGAGTTCATGAGTTGGGTACTCGCTTGTGGCTAATGCCGTCTGAATCTCCGGGTCTAAGCCCTGTTGAAATCGTCTAGCCCGAATCTCATCGGTCAGGATCAAGTGTGCCGCGAACCTGATAAGATGTTGATGTCAGGATAGTGATGTGTTTTACGGAACAGAATTTGATACGAATTCTTTACCTAATAAGCATGATGAATTCAGAATCATATTCATCCACTGATTATACCCATATGAAGCCTTATTATTGGTGGATGAACTGTTGTTGCATCTCAAAACGGGCAGTTTCGGGGAAGAACTTCACATCGAATAGATCACGGAACGTCTTACACTCTATGGGTTGTGTAAGACGGTTTTCCTCAGCTTTCCACCAGACTCTTGTGTTGTCGGTGAGCTGGAGCTTGGCCACACGAACCTAAGCTATGTCTGGTACCTGTGTTGCGGTAAGGTCGTTCTCTATACTCTGGGCCTATTCTTAAGCCTCAAGAGGACTCTCTTTCCCTAAAAATTTTCTTAGATGCAATGCACGGAATTGCTTTACTCTAGGTGCTTCGGCTTCCGGGTAGTTCATGAGAATAGCAGTCTGCTGCTGCTAGCCTTCCAGAAGACTTTTGATGGCTTCTAGAAGCAGCATATGTTCGTTTATTGGAGCAGCAACGGTTGGGGGAGGTGGTAAAGTAGGTGGTGGTGAGTTTCCATTGACATTGGTACTGGTGTTGTTGGGAGAATCCATCACCTTGATAGAAAATGAAAGGTTATGATAGATTCAGGAAATTTGAAATGCAAGGAATGTATAGTTGCTGATTCTTATAATTCTTGTGATATATTGCTTAAGATTTCATTCAGAACTTACCTGCATAGGCCACCAACAAAACCCGTCACGCCCCGCTTTCCAGTAGACGGAAATTGTGACATGGCAAGCCCGCAACGTATTTATTATGAAAATAAATATGTTAAGTGTAATTAACCAATATAACAATGAATAAGAATGACAAGAGTAATAAAATAAAACAACAACTTTATTTACATTCAACTTTATATACAACTGTCTGAGATAAAAGATATAATAATAAAAGCAAATGCCTAAAGAATGGCATACAAAAAGTAAGTGCAGGTTGGAAAGAGCTAGTAGTCTAGCTGAGCAGCAAGATGGTCCAAGTCCTCCGGGTTGGGCTCTATATCCTCAGAGTCCAGTCCTCCTGATGAACATTCCAAAGAAAGAAACAGAAAGAAATGTCGTTAGTGAACTAGCGTTCGGTAAGTCCCAAAAGAAGTAAGAGAAAATAGTATTGTTCTCCGCCGAAATACGCGACCGGGACGTTAGGATGTATGGCCTGAATTTTTGGGGCAGATTCTATTTAGATTTATCCGTCCACCTCTCTGAAGATGCCAAGTTGATTTATGGCACCGTATATCGGAGGTTTGGACGGATGCGGTCATTGTAGCAGGCTTCGTCAGATTCCCCCTCGTTTGCGAAGGTTTTTTTGATTGTGGGGACGCTCTTCCCTGCAGGCACAAGCCCTTGCAGTTAATTACGTTACCGCATCACGATAACCACTTTCTCCTACTCTAGAATTTCACATCGTGTCGTATGTATTCGTTTTATTTTTGGTTGCCCATGGATTGTATACGGAGACTAATTTGTGTCGTCGCCTGTAGGGCGTAGATTAGTCCAAATCCGTATATCTTAGATTTGGGTTTGGGTTGATTTAAGGATCGTTGATCTGTTTTGAGATCAAGATCGACTTAAATGTATACGAGCAATTGAGGGCTCGATTGGTTTTTTTGTTAAAAATATTAGTCCAATTTGAGACTAAGATCTACTTAACAAAGTCTTAGGATCATTTTTGCTTCAGATCCAACAAAAGAGCATTTGGGCTCTGTTGTTTTAGTTTAAGGACGTTTCGGTCCGTTATCATAATTTTGGAGGCGAAATTCTAGTTTGAGGATATTTCGGTCTGTTGATCACCATTTTGGAGGTGAGGTTTTAGTTTAATAACGTTACGGTCCCTTGATCACCATTTTGGAGGTGAGATTTTAGTTTAAGAATGTTGAGGTCCGTTGATCACCATTTGGGGGTGAGATTTTAGTTTAAGGATGTTGCAGTCCGTTGATCACCATTTGGGGGTGAGATTTTAGTTTCAAGACGCCTCGGTCCGTTGATCACCAATTGGGGGTGAGATTTTAGTTTCAGGATGTCTCGGTCCATTGTTTCCATTTTGGAGGCAACGGTTAGTTTAAGGACGTTTCGTTCCGTCGTTAGTTTAGGGACATCTCGGTCCATTGTCCATCTTGCGTGCACGTGTATTTGTTACGTGATGGGATGGGTAACGATGATATGGGATGTATCCATTCTGGGATGTGGTTTGATTTGGGATGTGCACGTCAGTTTGGGAAGTGCACCAAAAAGTAGTTGGTTGTCGGGACCCGCCACCTCTCTGAAGACGTTGAAGAATTACAACGACATGTATCAGAGGTGTAGAGAGATGTACCCTTGAACCAATTCCCGTATTTGAGGGAAAAAGGGATCATTAGTCGTATTTTGAGACTAAGATTTCCTTATGAGAATGTGGGACGAATACCGTTTTGGGATATCATCAGTTGGAAGATCGATAGTCGTATTTGGGACTAAGATCGGTTTGGGAAGTAGTGAGCACATGGGCTCGGTCGATCTGAATTAGGGAGTTTCTACTCTTAAGGGGCCGAACTAGCCTGGGCTTGGTTCACTCAGTTTTCTTTTTATTTGAAAAAAAGAGTGCTAAACACTTGTTTGGGCCCAGTCACCTTTTTTGTGCAAAACGTACTGAGCACTTATGTAAGTTCTGATGCTCACATATAATCATGTGGGGTTTTCAGTCACGGGAAGTACCCAATAAGTGTTAAACACTTTACCCCTTTTGTAATTATATAGAGTGCTAAGCACTCTTTATGGCGCCCATGTGCGAAGCACGTGAGGAGCTAGGTGCTTGGCGCTTCCTAGTGGGTGCCAAGCACTCCTTATTTTTCTGAGGGGTCTATATGAGGGGCACGTGAGACGCTGGGCACTGAGCGCCGCTTATTGAGTGCTAAGCACTCCTTATTTTGTGGCGCCCACGTGAGGGGCATGTGAGGCACTGAGCGCCGCTCAATTTGAGTGCTAAGCACTCATTATTTTTCTATGGCGCTCACGTGAGGGGCACGTGAGACGCTAGGCACCGAGCGCCGCTCAATTTGAGTGCTGAGCACTCCTTATTTTTCTGTAACGCCCACGTGAAGGGCACGTGAAGCGCTAGGCGCTGAGCGTCGCTCAATTTTAGTGCTAAGCACTCCTTATTTTCTGTGGTCCCACGTGAGGGGCACGTAAAGCGCTGGGCGCTGAGCGCCGCTCAATTTGAGTGCTAAGCACTCCTTATTTCCTGTGGCGCCCACGTGAGGCGCTGGGCGGTGATTTTTCCTTATATACTTTGCCTTGATGAATTCAATTTCCTGCTTATTTTCTGAATCTTTGATCCCCAAGAAAAAATTCTCCCCGATTAGAATTGAATTCTCAACTTGCGGAAGACTTTTCTTGTGGATCTCAGATCCAGAGAAAAAACTAAGTTCTTCTTTTAAATGGGTTAAACCTTTCAATAGGTAAAACGAGATGCTTTGATCTCTCCTCTCTTTATTTACCTAGATTTTTCCTTTTTGAAGCATTTTGCTTTTTTTAGAAGCTTATGAGGGTTTTTCCTATCTCACAGACTTTGTGTCTTGGGACCTTTATATAGTAGGGGCAGTTTGTTGATTAGCTCCGAAGAAATCTCTCATTAAGAGATCCCAATTGATTTGGGGATTTTATCCACCGTTGGATCTTTGATCCAACGACATCTGTTTTACAGAAAGTATTTTCTTATTTTTAACAAGATTAGAAAAATATTTTCCCATACAGAATTTATTCTGTAGATTGGTGATTCTTTAATCACCATTGGATTTTTAATCTAACGGTACTCTGTTTTATAGAGGGCAATCCTTCTTGTATAGAAAGATTTGAGGAATGTTTCCTCTAAAGAGAATTTAATTCTGCATTCTGATAATTTATCATCTCCGTTGGATCTTTGATCCAACGTCTCTGTTTAACAGAGGGTAGAATTTAATTCTATATGGCGCCGGCGCTCACATGCTGTGCACGTGGGCGCCACTTAAGATTTTTTGTGTTCTTTTCATATGGGCACCGCTCATATATAAGAGTTTTTAACTTTGGCGCTGGCGCCCTCGTGTAATGCACGTGAGGCGCTTAAGCGCTGGGCGCTGCCTCACAGAGCTTTGCTATTTTATTAGGGAAAAAATGCCCCCCCCACCGTTGCGCTCACGTGACTCGCACGTGAGTGTAGCGGTGACACCTTTTCCACCGTTCGATCTTCTTGGAAATTGAACCGTCTTCCCTTGCCTATAAATAGGGCCTTTGGCCCTTGAGATGATGGTTGTTCATCTTTCTTAGCCTTCTTCTTTCTCTGAGAATTCAATTCTTTTTCCAGAGCTTAGATCTTTGTTCAAGGAAACTCTTTTAGAGTCAAAACTCTGTCAAAAAATTTGGTAAGGATTATGACCAAACTCTTGAAGGAATCTCTTCTTGTTTTAGTGTTTTAACCCATTAACAGATCTTTGCTCTTCTTTTGTAATGATCTCTTAGAGATCTAATAAAAAAAGAATCTTTTTTTTAGTTGAGTAGATCGTAGATCTTAAAGATCTTTTAGGGTTTTACCCAGTTAGAAATCTTTGCTTTTGAGGGTTCTGGGATGTTTATCCCATTGTTCTACAGTGCTTGTCTCTAAATTTTTTTGGGAATTTTATTCCCTCTCTAATTTTCTTAACAGATTTGAAATCTGTTTGCAGAACACAGTTCTCGAGGGAGTTTAACTCCCGAGTCCAATGATGTTTTCTCATTAAATGAGAATCCTTTTGGATTCTATTTTAATGAGTGACTACCCATCATTGATGGGGCGTTACCTTGATTTTGTGGGGCCCCTGTCCCCCCTTTTTTAACTGTGGTGCAGTACAATTTTAAGTGACAAAGAATGTTAAGGCCTTAATCATTGTGTCGATAGCTGACTCCTCCCTTTTTGTGCGGGTACTATGGATTCCGATTCTATTTTTCCCTTCATACGTTCGGAAAGCGCTTTCGCCGACGCACCTGTAGATCGGGAAGTCTTCGCGCTTATTAAGGATTATGACCCAGCGCAAAAATCTCTTCATCTGTGGGGGTCATGGTATAGTCAGATTATCCGGGGTCGGCGCAGTTTTTTTTGTGCAGCGCTTTCGGAGCCAATCCCAGCGATTCATTACGCTGATCCGCCTCAAGTGACTTACGCCGTAGTAGAGGTCAACTGGACCTCGGAAGGTCGTCTTCAGCCTTCCATGGCGTCGATACCCATACAGCCACCGATTGCCTTGGACATTTTGGGGCGACACATATGCCAAGGAGAGTCATGCCCTTGGGGGCAAGTTTATATGATAGGATTGACGCCCCGTCATTCGGCCGGCTATCTACAGTGGGCCCGGTATATCCTGTCGGCCAAGAGGTCGCTGCTATTAAAGACCGAGTTGTACCCCGCAATCTACGCATCCCTCTTTCATTACCATGCTCGCTATGTGTGGTGGATCAAGTCTTTTTTGGAACAATGGAACATCCCGAACCATACATTTCTCTTATCAGATCGGGAAGTTTTGATTTCATTGGAAGAGTTCGCAGAGATCTACGGCTTACCTGTCAGAGGGGAGCACTATGAGGAGATACTTCCCCCCGATGAGTACATCTTTGCCACTAAGTCAGTGGTAATGGGCCTTACCATGTAGAACACCGTTCAACATCAGTTCCCCAGCTTGATCAAGGTGTTGAACATGTACGATAATTTATTCCTGGAGTCTGGTGGGCATAGGGTTAGCTTCACAGATTTTATCACTCTCTTTTTTCGTCCGGAATTTCTCTCTAAACAGGCCGCGAAATTCGCCAAACTCGATGACCTGTTCGGGTTTGGTTTAAATAACTTGCCGACGGCGGAAGCGGATCTAAAGAATTTCTTTATTCCCGACATTCCAGTTGTCCCCTTTGCAGAGATCCCTGCCCCGGGTATTGACGAAGAGACGTTCTTTTTGGGGTTCATTGGCCTGTGGCTGAGTTGGTTTGCGCTTCCAATGCACCCCCGCTACATGAGACCACCTGTTTTTTATCCGGCTCATCGCATCATTGCAGGTATGCATGTGGCCATTGGGATCGAGGGGTTAGCTCATCTATACCATGGCTTGAGTTTAGGGTTAAAGCCTGTGGATCTCCTATTGCATTACTTCACATCATGGATCGAGATGCACGTGTTGGGTGCCTTCGGTGTTCATAAACAACCCCGATTCTACGAAAACTACAACTTCCCCCGGGTCATGTATCTGGTTGACGCTTCCGCTCCAGACCCGTCGCAGCGAGAGGCTCGGCGATTGCTCCTTCGACCACGCATGGTTAGGGACAGTATGACCTTTGTCGATAAAGTCTTGACAATCGGCAAAGAATCCACTAAAGTGGTTCAACCGTTGTGCGATACTTTTAAGGATGAGGCTTCTGCATTGAGGGCCCGAGAGGTTATGCACCTGTACTCTATTTGGCCGGGCTTCCTAGTATTTAGAAAGAATGCCTCGGTGCTTTTCATGAGGTACAAACCGCACCGCTTCGCTCAATAGTTGGGTTATAATCAAGGTGTGCCTCTTGAGGCGTTCTTAGTCGAGTCGGCTGCTACGGAGGAGGGTATTCGCAGCGCGCTGCATCATTTTATGCGATTAAATACGGGGTCCCATTTCCTTATCAGCGAGCCGAGCCATGTGCCAAAAGCTTCGAATTCTCACGTGGCGTGGTACCAGCATGCGACGGGTGCTGTTATTAGGGAGGAGAGACGGTTGTTTCTCGATCATAAGGATGCCTTTCCAGCCGGTAATCCAGCGGTCCCTTTGAACCGACGAGCAGCCGTTCGCCCCTCTTTAAGAGAAATTACTACGGCTATAGTCCTACGAGCTTTCCCTGAGAATCTTCGGCCGGATGTTCCTGCAACTGCGGCAGCCATGGCGTCCCCGGAATCGGGTATTGGTTCGGAGATCAGAACCCGCCGTCCGAAGAGGCTATCAAGCGAAAGCTTTTATCATCGGCTGTTGGTGTTAGTTCGCAAAAGAAAAAGAAATCACTATTCTCTGTTGACGTTGTATTCGGCCAGGAGCCCCATTCTCCCTACAGTGATGGTTTGTACGAATATGACACCAATGAGGGTTTGTTTGACACGCCTGCAACCGATAATGATCTTCAAGCTGCCCTCACAGCTTCCGAGCGACTGGCTCGCGAGGAAGCAGCGTTGGTATCTATTGCGGAGTCGGGTATACTTCGTTTACATTCTTCTGCATTTATCCTTTCTCCCCTTATTATGCTTTATTAACGCTCTCTTCTTTAACAGGTATTTCTACCGAAGAGGCTCTCGCGGCTTCCTTCAAGACGTTTGAGGAGGAAGAGAGGCTTCACGCCACCTTGGGTCTTGGTATAATTCGCTTCACTACAACTTTGCTCTTTTAGTTCCTTCTATTCTCGGTCTGACTCTTTTCTTTATTTTGTTGCAGGGACTACCAAAACCCAGGTTGTTCTAAGTGTAATTCCAATCCCAGGCGGTGACGCAGAAAAGATTCCAGAGCCACCGACTACAGCCGAGGCCAACCCAAAGCCACCATAGGAGGCGTTGCTGAAGCAGCCAATGATGGACGCCGTAGTGGCTCCGGAGGCCAAGCTCAGTTCGGATGACGACGTCCCCCTGTCGGAAGATTTAAGGAGGTTGGTTCTTACGGTCCAGAATGAGAGGAAGTGCAGAAAGCACGCAGAGAGGGAACACGACGCTGTCTTGGCCGCGGGTGTAGGCTCGAGCAATGTTCCGCCTGCTGACATTCCTTCGGTGGACATTCCTTCTGCCCTGTCTACTGCCCATAGACAGGTTGCGCGTATAGCTCGTGAAGAGAGTAAACGATTACTTTGAGGTAGTACAACGCACGGTCCTTAATAACTGCTCCTCCCCTTTTCAATTTATTTAACATACGCATTTTTAGTTACAAGGCCAAATTTGGGTGACGGCGTGACAGATGAAGTGCGGGCAACTAAAGAGCCCGAAATGTCCAATCTTTCCATGGAATCTGGGACCGTTCCAACTGCCGCTCTTTCCCCCTGTGGATCCTTGATATCGGCGGGTGACGCAAGCGTTACGACAGCCCTTATTGAATCAGGAGATGAAGCCGTGGGCGTTGAATCTGCTCTCCCAATGGAAACCGACAAAGCCGTTACAACTGGTGACGCTTCGGGTACGGTTTCGGTTTCTGACTTGTCAGGTATTCCTTGGGTTATTATCTTTGAGTTTTTTTAAATTTTTCTAAGCATCTCTGATGATATTTCCTTTGTCTTGAGCTTAGGCGCAATAAACCATGAAGCTGTACTGGCCGAGGAATTACCGCCGGCTGCTGCCTTGACTGTCACGGTTCCTTCTGTACCTCCCCGAATTTTGGAAGGTAAAGGTTTCTCCTTTAGTTGCTTTATTGTAGATACCAATTTTCTTTGCCTTAACCATATATTGTCGCAACCTTGCAGGAGTGCTCTTTGACCACTTGTACCAAGTGCTACACTCGCACTTTTTCTTCCGATCGGAAGTTGTTCCCTCTTCCATCAGTGGTCAATATATTCTTTGTTTAGTGTTTCTCCTTTTCGTGAGTAAACTTTCCGCTGATAAGCCTTCCTTATATTGACCCCAGTATCACAGTTCAAAGGAGGGAGCGAAGGAATAGCCAAGCCTCCGGAACTCCCTGTTTTGCCACCTTCAACAGCCGGTACGATAGATTTCGTCCCTCAGGTGTTTTCTTTGTCTTTCATGTTGAAATCTGACCGTAATTTATTTTGCAGCGATTACATCGGCTTCCGCTTCTTTTGAGTCCCGCATTCCCATGCCCACGGGGCCCTTCGCTAAACGTTCATCTTCCAGGGGAGCGGTGAATTGCCGACGAATGTTAAGCGAGTTTATCGAGGACCTTGATGCCGAGGCTCTCACCTCTGCTATGAATTTTGCCGACGAAGTCAGTCTAATACTGGCGACGCTTGTGAATTTCCACACTGAAGACCTCGTTGGTTCTTGGGTTGATTATTGCAGGAAGATCGAGGCTTGTCTGCATGATATTGAGCTTAAGTGCCTCGTTCCTGAAGTATTAACTTTGAAATCTCAGTGAACCACATGGATCGAGTAGAGTGTTGCTTTCATTCATTATTTTGAACAAGAGGTGATCTTAAGGCGAAAGGAGCATGAGACGGCTTCCGGCGAATCCGTCCAATTGCACGTCCAGATTGAAGCGAATGTCGCACAACTGAAAACTATTTTTCAAAACCTCCAACGATGTATTTCTGACGGGTTGGCGCTAAGGAAGAAGCTTGACTTCACTGAGCGGGTCATGCAAAGTTGTGAAACTGTCAAACGGGAAATTGCTGAGAAGCATTCATCCTGCTTGCAGCAACGAGCTTATATCGAAGCGGAGCTGGCAGCCGTAGCTGAACGTGAGGAGGAATTACGGGGAGCGCGTGAGCGGGTCGTTAGTCTGTTGAAAGTGCTTTCTTCTTAGTCATTGTAATTGTATTCCCCTTTTGGCATTGGTTGTATCTCTTAAACATTTTGATTCATAAATAAAAACATACATTCTCTTTTATGCGCTTATCCGTGTCTTGATGCCTTAATGCGGTGGTAATTAGTTTACTTACTCGTTTCGGAGTTTGTAGTTTATGCGCTCGTTTTGGAGCCTGTAGTTTATTCACTCATTTCGGAGTTTCTAATTTATGAACTCATTTCGGAGTTTGTAATTTATTCACTCATTCTGGAGTCTCTAGTTTATGGACTCATTTCGGAGTTTTTAGTTTATTCACTCATTCCGGAGTCTCTAGTTTACGGACTCATTTCGAGTTTATTTAGTTTACCTCCCTTGGGCTTATAGGCAAACTTGTCCTAACGTTATAGTTAACCCCCTCTCTTTACGTCAGAGGTCCGTTAGGTTTTATGGTACTAGGGTTTTAGTCCGTGGTACCGTCGCATTGGCTGATGCATTCCCCGATATGCAGTCTTTACACTGCTGTTCGAGTAGCCCTACGACTGTCGTGTCTCTGATCCCTTCGGGGGTTGGACAATACATCTTCAAGTAATCTTCTTAGGCAGTTTGACCGTCGGAAGAGCAAACGTTAGGAATTTTGCCATGTCGCTTTTTACTTAAGATTAGGCTCATTTTGGGAGCCCCGATGAGTCATAACCACTCCTCACTGGTGTGAGATGATCAACGATAGTCTTTCGGATTTTATTTGAGTTGCCGTCAAGACCCTGAAGTTAGGAATTTGGCCTTTGCTTCCTTTTGATTTCACTATTTTGGAGCCTTTATTGACATTGCGTCTTCTGTAACGAGAAGAATGTCGGAGTAAACTTTAGGTTATTTTGTAAATCGTCAAGACTTGGAGCTAGGAATTTTTCCATGGCTCCGTTTTTTTGATCCTGGAGTCTTTGTTGATGTCGCGTCTGCATCCTGCCGAACTTGAGAAGGAACACCGTTGTTGACATTGCATCTGCTGCAACAAGACGGATGTCGAGATAGTCTTCAAGTTGTTTTGTGAACCGTCAAGACTTGGCTCTCCCTTTGACGGAGCCTAATGGGAAAATATGGTTCCCTTTTCGTTTGTGCTCATGGATTGTATACAGGGGTTGATATGAACTCACCTGTAGGGCAAAAGTTTCATTTCATATTATTTCTTTCCGCGATACTCTATCATTTCAGATTTTTATATCGCGTAAGTCGCGATTGCCCAATCATTTCGGTTTTTTATTGCGGTGCCCCATCATTTCGGCTATTCTTTCTTTTTACTCGCTGCTTTTTATTACGAATTGCCCAAACATTTCAGTTGTTTTTATATGCATATATTTTGCTCGCTGATTTTTATTGCGAGTTGCCCCATCATTTTGGCTATTTCATATGCATTTTTTTGCTCGTTGATTTTTGTTGTGAGTATCGAACTTGAGATCTGATACCAATTTTGGCATCAGCATCGCTACAACTGGAATATTGCCGGGAGCGAATCATCATCTGCCGTGAGAAGACTTGGAATTTGATACCTGTTCAGGTATCATCATCGCTACTACTGGAACATCGCCAGGAGTGAATCATCATTTGCCTCTATTGACTTGAACAAAGATGGCTCAGTAAACAGGGTTAGGATCCTGTCGACTAAGGCTTTGAGATTTTATGATCCGTAAGGATCTCATAAGTGGTTTTTTCCCTACGAGTCGAGAGGATCCAGTAGGTGTAGGTTCTCCCTAGAAGTCGTGAGGACTCCTAAGTGATATTTTCTCTTGCAAGTCGTAAGGATCTTACAAGAGTGTTTTCTCCTTACAAATCGAGAGAACTTATAAGTGTCACTTACCATATGGGAAACTTTTTCGCCAGTAGGGGAACTTGGTGGGGGAAATCGTTTATTTGTGCCGGTAGATTGTATACAAGGGCCGATATTGGACCGCCTGTAGGGCAACTTGGGAGATACGATGGCTTAAGAATAGGTCCAAGCCCCTGTAGCTTAAGGCTTTGAATCCTATGAGCCATGAGGGTCTCATAAGGGAAGTTCTCTTTACGAGTCGAGGGGATCTCGTAAGTAAAATTTTTTACGAGATTGCGCCCTTTTGGGTTTTCACAATCCAGCCGGTAGCCCTGCTGTTTTTACTCACGGCGCCCTTTCGGGTTTTCATCCGTGCCCATCTTCCTTTTGGACATACCGTTTTTTTAACAACGAGATTGCGCCCTTTCGGGTTTTCACAAACTCGCTGGTAGCCCTGCTGTTTTTACTCACGGCGCCCTTTAGGGTTTTCATCTGTGTCCATTTTGCTTGTGGACATACCTTTTTTTTAAACTTGGGTTGCAGTCTTTGCCGTTGGAGCTTTGATTACGACATAGATCCTAAGAGAAGATATCTCCATATTTGGGGCGATATGCCATGTTTGAGGCGGAGTACTAGTTTAGGGACATTTCGGTCCGTTTCCAGTTTAAGGACGTAGTGGTCCATTATCACCATTTTTGGGGTGAAACTTTAGTTTAAGGATATTACGATCCGTTGTCAGTTTAAGGACGTAGTGGTCCATTACCACCATTTTTGCAGTGAAACTTTAGTTTAAGGACATTACGGTCCATTGCCAGTTTAAGGACATAGTAGTCCATTACCACCATTTTTGAGGTGAAGCTTTTCCGAATACCACTTAGATTTTTTACTCAGGAAGATAGCAAGCAGACACGAGCGTCGTCATTTATCATTGACCTAAGTCGTTACTCGTCAAGCGTGGTATTTCTTGAGGAATCGGCTGTTTATTGGCCGGAAGGGTCTTTCGCCATGCATATCCATAAGCAAATAGGCCCCACCTTGGTAGACCTTGTTTATGATGTACGGGTCTTCATAGTTTGGCTCGAATTTTCCCCGTTTTGCACGATTGGGGATCATAGGTCTTTTGACGACTAGCATAAGTTCGCCTTGGCGGATGTTCACGGCCTAGTCAGTTTTTCGTATGAGCGTGCCATCCTTGTCTTGTAAGCTTCTAGGTTTTGTTGCGCCATGAGGCGAGTTTCATCGAGGGTGTCGAGCTCCTCAAGCCGAAGATGGGCATTTTCGTCATCTGTTAGCTTATATCGAACCGCTACTCGGAGAGAAGGGAGTTCTATTTCCAAAGGAAGGACTGCTTCGGTGCCGAATACCAACGCGTATGGTGTTGTATTCGTAGCCGTTTTGAACGTCGTTTGGTACGCCCAGAGAGCTTCGTGCAGTCTCTCGTGCCAGTCCTTTTTGTTTCTGGACACTGTATTCCTTTTAATCTTGGTCAAGGTCTTGTTGAAAGCTTCAACTAGACCGTTGGCTCGGGGATTATAGACAGAGGAGCATCTCCAGTCTATTTTATGTTGTTCTGCAAAGTGGCAGATTTTATGGCTCCTATAGGCTGGCCCATTATCCGAGATTATCCGTATCGGAGTGCCGAACCGGTAGATGACATGTGTCTTGAAGAAAAGGAGGATATTATCCGTCTTCACCTCCCTTAGTGGTATTGCTTCCGCCCGTTTAAAAAATTAATCGGTTGTTGCCAGTATGAACCGGTGTCCCTTGGATGATGCTTGTTCGATGGGACCAATTATGTCGGTTCCTTACATTTCGAACGGCCAGCTGGATATCGTTTGGTGAAGCGGATTTGGATGTTGGTGGATGAAGTCCCCGTGAATTTGGCACGAGTGACACTGCTTCGCAATTCGAGGCAGCCCTCAATCATTGTGGGCCAGTAGTAACCCATTCTTTTGATCTTCAGCTTCATCTTGGGCCCAGCTTGATGAGCCCCGCAGAGTCCGTCGTGAGTTTCTTAGATGAATCTCTTTGCTTCTTCTGGTCCCAGGCATCTCAGCCACAGTTAGTCGAATGATCTCTTATATAGAGTATCATCGACGAAGGCGAAAGATAGAGCTCGCTTCATGAGCTAATGTCTTGATGATGCATCTTTGGGTGTTCGATGGGATTTGAAGTAATCTATGAAGACTTCCCTCCAATCCTCGACCTTTTCTTTGTCTTTTATTTGGAGGACCGCTTGTTTGGTCGTTTCTTTTCTTTCAGAAGGTTCAATCAAATCCTTTGAAGGTATTTCTGTTGGCGCGAGAACCCGGCGGTTTTGCACAACTATCCTTACGTCATCGAGGTTTTCGTCAGCCAGCACTTTAGCAAGCTTGGCTAACGTATCCGCCTTGCTATTTTCTGCACGCGGTATGCTCTCCAGGGTGTAGGAGGGGATTTGTATCAGCCGTTGCTGCACTCTCCTGCCATATTTTATCAACTCTGGTTTGTACGTCTGATAGTCGCCGTTTACTTGGCTAACGACCAGCTGGGAGTCTCCATATATGAGGAGGTTTTCGATTCCCATATCGACAGCGATCTCAAGACCCGCTATCAAAGCTTCATATTCAGTCTCGTTGTTTGTTCTTGGATCCGTTAAGTAAAGGGCGAAACACATTATCCCTCCTTGTGGAGTCACTAAGATGGGGCCCACCCCGGCTTTGATTATAGGAGTGTTATGCTTCTGCTTCTTCATGGAAGATGCTCCATCGAAGTAGAGTTCCCATTGGACATTATTTTCTTCCTTCTCCCCTTCGATTGTATCGAATGCGTGTTCGTCTGGCAATTCGCAATTTAAAGGAGAATCGGCTGGTATCGGATGCTCAGTGAGAAAGTTGGTGATGGCCTTGTTCACCGCCGAAAACAGAGACGAAACTGCATAGGTCGTATATTGATCATCTTCGTGTGTATTTGGAAAATTTTTAATCACAACCAAAGAAATTTTTAACTGCAATCAATTAACGGTGTCTATTGAAGTTTCATTAGCGAATATGGATCGTCCACTGAGATTGTGTGAATTTGTTCAAATTTGTTTTAGTTGAGTTGAAAAGAAAAGATAAAAGAAAATGATTCAATATTTGTGAGATTTAGTTTCAAGAATGCTAAAGAAATAGATCTAAAATTGAGAATTAATAAAAATCAAGAAAATGTCCAAACCAATTGAATTATCAAGATTTGTAAAGTAGCTTGTAGGAATCGATCAAATAAGTAGTGATTATGAATACTAAAGATTTCAAAATCTTATCTATTGAGGATTTGTTGCTAGATCGATGACGATCAATGAAGATTAGGGATCTATTGAAGAAACTAGGGTTTCTCCTTCACCACCCCTTATCTTTTCATTGATTATCATTCAAATTCTAGTCTCTAGTCAAGAAAATCACCGATCGTTGATCTCTAATTTGGAGCGAAAACATTCAAGAAAGCGATTTCGCTCAAAATTAGGTTTTCGATGATTCAATTTCCTAGAGTTAACAAACCTCATAAGACTTAAGAATCGTTCAAGAATTTCATCATCATCATCTACCTATTCTCTCGATTCCGCTACAAGCGGAGATTTCACTCACACATCATGAAAAATGAAAGAATTAAGAATCGATAAATTTTCATAATGCAAGAATGTTAAGAAAGCAAGATTTACAATTTTCACCTTTATTAATCGACGATTAGATACACATTCACTCAATTCGAGGTTACAAGATTAAAGGAGGTAACTAGATCCGTCGAAATTAGCTTCGCGTCGATCTTCTTGAGTCGTGGAACGGTTGCGATCACTTGCTCTTGATAAAGATCAGCATCACTACAAAGGATCGTTGATGGCTTGCTTGATTCGCTTCTCAATTGATCTTGATTTGGCTTTGGAATTGGATTTGGGCTAGGGTTTTGATTACAAGTTGTGTCACTCAACTTGTGTGTGTATTTGGTTCAATGTTCAACAACTCAACAACAACCTTTTGAATGAAGCCCTAGGTATCCTTTTTATAGTTTTTCCTCCATCTTCCCCTAGAAGCTAGGTTGTTATGAAGCTTGCATAGGAAGCTAGGTAGTTGTAGGGAAGTTTCTAGATTAAGGTAATTATCTAGCTTGCATGAGAAGCTTAGCTGTTGGAGGGAAGCTTCTGGAGATTTCTAGGGACTTTGAAGCATCTTGAAGAAGTTTGTCAGTTGAGAGGAAGCCTCGGGAAAAGTTTCATTTCACTGACGAGTCGAATCGGCCGCGGATCCGCGGCGGATCGGCCTGACTCGGCCGTGGATCCGCGGCCATATAGTGGGCTTGATGGCTGAAATCTTCAGGGGTATTTTGTGTTATCTTTTGGATACTTTTCTGATGCCTGGAATATTATACTTCTTTCTTGATTGCTACCAGAACTCAAGTATTTGACTTGCTGTATTTTATCGGCACTATTAGCAATTCCAGTTCTTTGACCTGAAGAATTTCTGCACAAAATCTTGAGACAAGTGTTGAGATGTACAAAAATCATGCGTGTAGTAATAAACACTCAATTTCCCTCTAGAATGTCGATTATAACTATAACACAGGGTATTTGGTATTTTTCAGATGAATTGCTAATATGTGCTATATTTATACCAAACACCTATAGATATTAGAAAGAGTAGGGAAATTGATGTCTTAAGAATGCAATATTTTCGACTGATCAGTCGTCTTGCCTGAATTTTGGGGGCAGATGCTAATTGGGTTTATCTGTCCACCTCTCCATAGATGCCAAGTTGATTTATGACACCGCGTATCAGAGGTTTGGGCGGATGCGGCCGTTGTAGAAGACTTCGTCAGATTCCCCCTCGTTTCTGAGGTTTTTTTTGATTGTGGGGATGCTCTTCCCTGCAGAAGCAAGCCCCTGTAATTACTTACGTTACCACGTAGCGATAACCAATTTCTACGGCTCCGGAAGTTCACTTCGTGTTGTGTGTGTTTGTTTTATTTTTGGTTGCCCGTGGATTGTGTATGGAGACTAATTTATGTTGTCGTCCGTAGGGCGTGGATTAGTCCAAATCTGTATATTCTTAGATTTGGGTTTGGTTTGATTTAAGGATCGTTAATCTCGTTTGAGATTAAGATCAACTTAAATGTTTGTTAAGGATACGTTAGTCCAATTTTAGACTAAGATCTACTTAACAGGGTTTTAAGATCATTCAGATCCAACAAAAGAGCATTTTGGGCTCTATTGTTTTAGTTTAAGGACGTTACGGTCCGTATCTAGTTTAAGGATGTTGTGGTCCATAGCTAGTTTACGGACGTTGCGGTCCATTGTTAGTTTAGGGACATCTCGTTCCATTGTTAGTTTAGGGACATCTCGGTCCAGGGTGGGATGTTCACATCGGTTTGGGAGTGCACCAAAAAGTTGTGGGTTGTCGGGACCCGCCACCTCTCTGAAGACGTTGAAGAATTACAACGACATGTATCAAAGGTATGGAGAGATGTACCCTTGAACCAAATTCCAGATTGAAGGAAGAGATCATACCGGACCATCTAAGAATCATTAGTCATTTTTGAGAGACTAAAATTAACTTAGGAGATATGGGATGAACATCATTTTGGTCATCATCCTTGAGGAATCATTAGTTTGGGAAGTCATGTGCATAGAGACTTTGTCTATTTGGAGATCAAAGATATTTTAATCTCAGGAAGACTTAACCAATTTGGGGCTGAAGTTGGTTTCTTATAGTGTTAAACACTAATATATACTCGGTGCTCACGTGCTCCCACGTGAGACTCTAGAGCAGTGTTAAACACTGAAATTTAGGACGCTCACGTATAGCACGTGAGGCGCCTGAAAGTTGGTGTTGTGCCCTTGGGTTCAAATCCCCGTCTATATATACAAGTGTTAAACACTTAATTCCTATGGCCCTCACGTGTGAGCATGTGAGGCGCCCCAAACTTGGGAACTGGCTCTTTGGATTTATTCCCTCTTCCTTTTATAAGTGCTAAGCACTTAGCTCATATAATGCTCACGTGCGAACACGTGAGGTGCTCAAAATGTGAGCGCTGTCTTTGGAATTTTCCCCTTTTCCATATAAGTGTTAAGCAACTGTATGGGGGTCGCGTGGGACCACGTGAGGCGCCCTTTTCCTTTTATAAGTGCTAAGCACTATTTGGGTGTCACGCGAGAACACGTGAGGCACCCTAAAATGGGAACTGTCGTTGGGTTTATTCCCTTTTTCACGTAATTGCTGAGCACTCGTTTTAAGGGGTCACGTGGGAACACGTGATTTGATCTCAGTCATTCCTTTTTGTTCATCAGAGGTGCTCACATGGGAACACGTGATCTTTCATTATGGCGTCGAACACTAATGAATTCCCAGTCTTTTCTTTTACATGCACAAAGATTTTAATATGAGTTTTGAGAATTTTAGGTCCTTTGTTTTATAAGAATTAAATTCTTTTACAGGGTTAAACCCTAGTTTTATCATAAGAATTAAATTCCTATATACTTTTGTAAGAATTAAATTTTTTGAACTTAGTTCTTTCCCTTAAGTTTTGAATCTGCATGACAGAATCTCGCCGATGAGAATTAAATTCTCAACTTGTGGGGAGATCTGCTTCTGCAGACCTCAACCAGAAGAAGAACTAAGTTCTTTTTTGAAGGGTTTAACCCTTGGAGAGAAAATAATCTCTGTATCTTTCTTCTTACCTAGGGTTTCTTTTTTTTTATTTAAAAGGTAGATCTTCTTTTTAGAGAACTGGATTCTTTTTTTTTTTGCACTCTCTCTTCTCTGTGTTTTCTCTCCTTCTTTTTCTGTGATCTCTGATGTATTCTCTGTGTGTATCCCTTTGTTCCTCTCCTCGCTCCTATTTATATGAGAAGAAAAAGAATCAATTTGTTAAGAGAATCCCTCATTGAGAGATCATGATTGATTCCATGATCTTTTTAGATCAATCGGTGAATTTTATTCACCATTGGATTTTTAATCCAAAGACTTTCTGTTTAACAGAGAAGATTTCTTGTTTGTTTAACAAGATTAGGAAATATTTTCCTAAGATTGAATTTTATTCTATCTAATTATCACCGTTGGATCTTTGATCCAAAGGTCTTTCATTTAACAACAGAGAATATATTTCTGTTTTAAAGAAGACCAGGGATATATTTCCCATATATATAGAATTTAATTCTATCAGATAGTTTAGAAAGCTTTAAGGAAATATTTTCCAAATAGGGTTTTGATTCCTTTATTTAGAATTTAATTCTATCAGCTTGGAAAGTGTTTAGAACCACTCACGTGTAGCACGTGACCCCCACTGAGTTAAACTTGTTTGCTTATACGCAACAGCCTAATAGGGCATCACGTGCTAACACGTGATCTTCTCTGGCCTGCTATTTGTTTTAATATGGTGCCTATATACTTTGTATATATATGCTCACGTGCTTGCACGTGAGGCTCAATTTCAGCCTGTCAATTGTTAAGCGCAGCGCCAATAATCTTTGTTTATAGGCGTTCATGTGTGGGCACATGATGCTCTATTAGTGGGAAATTTTCCCATCCCTTTTTCTCTTTTTTTTCTTTTCTCTCTCTCTTTTTTTATAAGGGAATAAATACCCCCACAGCGTTGTTCTCACGTGGCTTGCACGTAAGTGCAACGCTATCACCCTTACAGCCGTTGGATCTGCCTAGGGGAACGGGGAGATGAACCGCTCTCGTCATGTCTTATAAATGCTGGGCTTTTTTTCCTTTGGGAAACCCGCTGTTCCTTCATCTTCTTCCTTGGTTATTCTCTTGAGACTTTAATTCTCATCTTCAGAGCTTAATTCTCTGCCTTAAAATTTTTCAGAGTTAAACTCTGCAAAACTTCCCTTTGAGTAAGGATCTTGAATGACCCACTCTTGCTTTCTTCCCTGGATTTTAAATCCATCATCAGAGCATAGCTCTTTTCTTGAATCGGTTTCTTAAAGATCCCAAAATATATATATATTTTTTATAGATTTTGAAGTCTTGAATCGATGGGGATTGTTAATCCTCCTTTTAGGGTTTTACCCTATCACCGATCTTTTAAGAATATTGGAATTTAATTCTATTTTCCTTGCCTCCTTACCATGGGGGTTTTCTGGGATTTAATCCCTTTATTAAAGGAATTTAATTCCATATACCTACAGAGCTTGGCTCTGAAATAGAGATTCGGAAAAAGAAATTTTTTTATCTCCTGATTTTCTTGAATACTTTTTTAGGGTTTTAATACCCTTAAAGAAGATCTGAATCTGTTGCATTTTCTAATAGAACTTGCTTTAAGAGTTGTTTAAACTTCACTATTTGGAGAGAATCCTTTTCGATTCATTCAATAGTTGTTTTGCTTCCTCATCGGTGAGCCGCCATACTGATTTTGTGAGGGCCATGTGTTTTGTGGGCAGTGGTCCCGCGAAACAAACGTCCTGTCGTTTTCTTCTGTTATTATATACATATATGTTTCATTAATGATTTTTCTTTCCCTTATTTCAGGAACAATGGCTTCACCTCCCTACTTTTCCTTTACTCGCTTAGACGCCGTTTTTCCGCAATCATCGTCGGACGAGGTAGCTATGGCAATGATCAGGGCGCATGAGAGGGACCGTACGAGTCTACTCTTATGGGGGATTTGGTATGGTCATATCATCCGGGGCCACCATAGCTTCACTTGTGGGGTGCCAACAGAGCCCCTCTACCCAATATCGCTGACGGAATGCCCACAGACCGCTTACGCGGTGGAGGCGACTAACTGGACTCCTACAGTCCAAATTGAGCCGTCAACAACTGGGATACCTAACTAGCCCCTGTCGGCTATAGATATCTTGGGACACCGCATATGTCAAGGTGAAGCCCAACCCTGGGGACAAGTTTATAAGGTAGGCCTTACCTCCCGCCACCCAGTAGGCTATCTTCCCTGGCTCGATACGTTCTTTCCGCCCACCGTGCACGGTTACAGAAGGTTGGGCTGTATCAAGCGATGCACGCGTCTCTATCTCATTACTAGGCCCCTCACGTCTGGTGGGTTAAAACCTTTTTGAACCAATGGAATCTTTCCACCAACACTTTCTTGTTAGGGGATCGTGAGGTCTCGATTTTACTGGAAGAGTTCTACAAGATCTCCGGATTGCCGATCAGGGGAGAGCATTATGAAGAGTTGCTGCCTCCCGTTGAGTATGTTTTCACGACCGTGCCTTCTATGCTTGACGGCCTGACGACTGAAAACGCCGTCCGGCATAAGTACCCAAGTCTAATCAAGGCTCTCGGTATTTTTGAGAAACTGTTCACGACGTCAGAGGGGCAGGGCGTCACCTTTGAGGGATTCATCATTTGCTTTATCCGTGGAGACACTTTATCCAAAAAAGCTCCAAAGTTTGCGAACATTGACGACCCTTTTGGGTTTGGGCTGAACAAACTGCCGGCCAAAGAGGAAGACTTGCCGCAGTTTTATATTCCGATCTCATCGGCCGTGTCCTTCGATACGATTGCGGCCCCTGGCATGGACGAAGAGACCTTCTTTGTCGGCTTCATTAGCCTTTAGCTCAGTTGGTTCGCCATACCGACGCATCAACGCTTTATGCGAGCCTCCGTCTTTTACTTCGCTCATCGCGTAGCTGAAGGGGCATGATTGGCCGTCGGCATTAAGGGACTGTCACACCTATATCATGGATTAAGTATTGTGGCCAATACATCGACCCCAGGTGCGGATGTTGTGAATTTCTCCCTCCACTACTTCACGTCGTGGATCGAGATGCATGTACCGGGAGCATTTGCAGCACATCGGCGGCCAGATTTCTACGACTCCTATACCTTCCCATGGGTTATGAGGTTGGTGGATGCTTCCATTCTCGATCCGACTTAGCTAGGGGCCCTCCGCGTGTTGCTTAACCCATACGCAAACGAACGCGGGATGGTGTTTAGTGACCGAGTCCTCTCTGCTCCTGCGGGGCCCGTTCAACAGCTATTTGATCTGTCAAAAGGGGGAGCACCATCTCTAAAGCCTAAAGATATTTTGCACATGTACTCGATTAGGCCAGGCTATTTGGTGTTTCTTCAGAATAACACGGCTCTCTTTATGCGGTATAACCCGCACCGTTTTCCCCAGCAACTGGGCTATAACCAGGGTGTCCCTTTTGAGGCGTTTTTAGTCGAGCCCACTCCGTCTCTGGAAGTCACTCGTGACGTCACCCATCATTTTATGCGGCTGAACACCGGCTCCCGTTTCATGATCCCTGAATCCGACTATCTTCCAAGGTCTGTGGGGTCTTTCAAGGGTTGGTATCGTCATCAAGTCGGTCCTGTCATTGCCGAGCAGAGGCGGGTACTCTTCGAATGTAGAGCTCCAGCTCCGACCCAAGTCACTAGCGTTCCGTTGCGGCCACGGTCAGTGGTTCACCCTTCATTGAGGGATAGTGGTCCGGTACTTATCTCCAGATCCGCAGAAACAGAATCGACTCCTCGCACTGCTGGTATGCCAGTGCACACCAGAGCCCAAGCAAAGGCTTCCAATGAAGGACCAACAGTAGTGTCACCTGCGGCGGTGTCTCCAAAGGTGGTGTCGCAGAAGGGGGATACTGAAAGTGAAGTTGGGCAACGTCGTGCCAACGCACCGAAGGGGAGGAAGTGTTCTTCCACTAGTGTTAACATAAGTTCCAAGAGGATGAAGAAATCGGTTGCCGGCTTACTCGACACCCTGCTTGAGTCCGAGCCGTTTATTCAGGATGAACCGATTGCTATGGAGGAGTCGGATGCCGGACTTATATATCTTGGCTTGTCTGCTGAGGAGGCCGCGCATTTGGCTGAAGCTTTGAGGCGCTCACAAGATGAGACCGAGAACGTGTGCGTTTCGAAAAAGCCCTACCCTCCTGTTATATTCTATGACGTCGATCCATCATTATGGCGGGTACATATGGGACCTTTGTTAATGGAGGAAGATCGGGTCCTCAAACAGCCCATAACAGTTGCTTCCGGAGACAAACTTGCATTAAAGATAGGTAGTTATTCATCTGCGCTTGAACCTCGGCGAGCGCACCTTGCCAGAAAGGAAAAACGTCTCAAAAAAGCCATACTTCAAGCTCCTTGGCGTATTGGTATGCATATTTCTCATGTCCTTCTATTAGAGAATAGTCTGTATTACTTTTATGTCTTCTCATTTTTGTGATAACTTTGCAGGGACTTCGGCCATGAAAGAGGATTTGAGTTCATAACGGGTCATAACTGTGGACTCTACAAATGTCTCTCGTAATGCATCGACATGTGTAAAGGAGATCATTACAGCCGCTATTCCTGCCGTGGAGCTTCCGGTGGTAGCTTCTGTTCCTTCGGTATCTATTCTTCCAGCAGAGGTGACCCCACTGGTTACAAACCCTATGGACATCTCTAGTGACGCACCAAAGGGTATAGAAGAGATTGTCCAAGCCGTTAGTCCTATCTTGGAGCTCTCGGTGGTGACTTCTGTCCCTTTAGCATCTGTACTTTCCGCAGAGGTGACCTTACCGGCCGTAGATCTAGTGGATCTCTCTGGTGGCGTCCTGGAGATTGTAGAAAGGATCGCCGAGACTGTTGTTTCCTCCTCAGAGCCTGAAGTGGTGGCTGTTGTTTCTGAATTGGAAGCCGCCATGCCGGCAAATGTCTCTAGTGTTGTACCTGAGGGTGTGGTGGAGGATGCCGAAGCTGCTATCCCCCCAGTTCAAAGCGGGCGGAGCATCGAAGATAATCTCCTACGTTTCGTTTTAATGATCTCTCCATTATCTGAACTCTTTTTTCCTTCAGAATTGCGGGAACTGGCGGCTTCTATCGTGGATCTATCTCCCAGGAAGACCTTCCAGCGTTTACTTGATATGGCTGCCCCACAAACGATACCCCCGCAAAGCACAGTCCTTTCTTCTGGGCAAGGTCGGTTTTCTCTGACCCCTTTTGTTTTATTATCATCTTTTTTTTCTTATGATGCTAATATGCTCTTCACAGTTCTGGAAGCTGATGACGAAGTTGAGATTCTTGATGGGCCTGGGGATCTTTCAAACCCCTCTTGCATGACTGTGGGTAAGTAAGGCTTTATCTTTGGCATTGTTTTGTCTATTCCATGTTTGCAAGTCTTGCCGACTGTTCATAAATCTTGACAGCTTTTCCAACCCCACCCCCATTAGAGTCTCGAATCACTATGCCACCAGGACCTTATGCCCGACGTGCGTATGAGAGGATGGCGAAACAAAGTATTCACTCCTTGTCGGCTCTCATTGAAGATCTTCGCTCTGGTAATCCTGTCACGGCCGAAGAATTTGCCGCCGAAGCCAACACTTCCTTACTTTTTCTTGCCACCTATCATGATGAAAGATTGGTGCATGTTTGGGTTGAGTATTGTCATCGAGTGGAGGCTTGTCTACACGGGCTTGAGTGCATACGCCTTCCCTCCGACATTTTAACTATAAAAGCGAGCCTGTGGGGATGGATCGAACGGTGCGCCGCTAATCTACAGTCATACGAAAAGAGGCTCAACCGGAAATTTTCGAAGTGGGAGTTAGCTTCGAACGCTTTTGGGGAACTTTAGGCTCAACTTACTACCAAGACCACTCACGCGTACGAAATTTGGCGGGTGCTTCAAGAAGCTATCACAGAGGTGGTAGCTCTTGACAAAACCGTTATCTTTACCCGTGAGATGGTTGAAGCTCATAAAGTCACCGAAAGAGAGCTTGAGGGTTGGTTTGTTTCGTATCAGACTCAACAGACTCAGGCGGGGACCCGCCCTGCAGCAATAACGGAGCTTGAAGCCGAGGTTCAGCGGAAGACTGACGAACTTACTATCCTACTGCACCGTCCATCGGCTTAAGCTTCTTTTTTTTGTTGATGTATACTCTTCTTCTTCTTCTTCTTCTTTGTAGTCATTCATGAATAAGAGCATCTTGTATTCATTTTGATTCATGAATAAAAACATATTTTTCTTCATTTCAGTGGCATGAAACTTTGGCAAATGTGGTTCGTAGATAGTCCATCTTGACCTCCTTACAGGGCAGCGATGGCTTAGGAAACAGGTTCAGGTCTGCCGCCTAAGACTTTTCAACTTTATGACCCGTGAGGGTCTTATAAAGACTTTTCTTCCTACGAGTCGAGAGGATCCCGTAGGTGTATTTTCTCCTTAGGAGTCGTGAGGACACCTAAGTGCATTTTCTCTTGAGAGTCGTAAGGATCTCACAAGAGAATTTCCCCCCTTACATGTCGAGAGGACTCGTAAGTGTTTTTTTTCCTCCTTGTCGATATTTGAATTTGGAGAATATGGCCCGTGGATAGTATATAATAGTCCATCTTGGACCTACTTGCAGGGCCACAGTGCTTAGGAAACAGGTTGATATCCCCGCTGCCTAAGGCTTTTCACCTTCATGAAGATTTCGTGAAGATGTTTTTCTCTACGAGTCGAGACGAATCGAGAAGATCTTGTAGGAACATTGTTTTCCCTACGAGTCGAGACGAATCGAAAAGTTCTCGCAAGAATGTCCTAACGTCACCGTTAACCTCTGCTGATAGAAGTCCGTTAGGGTCTGTGGTACTAGGGTTTTTGTCCGTCGTACCGTCGCGTTGGCCGATGTATTCCCCGATATGAAATCTTGCTATTCGAGTAGCCCCATGACTGTTATGTCTCTGATCCCTTCGGGGGCTGGACAAGACGTCTTCAAGTAATCTCCCAGGTCATATTACCGTCGGAAAAGCAAGCGTTAGGGATTTTCAATGCCACTTTTACTTGAGGTTAGGCTCATTTTGGAAGCCCCGATGAGTCATAACCACTCCATGCTGGAGTGGGATGATCTTTGATAGTCTTTTAGGTTTCATTTGAGTTACCTTCAAGACCCTAAAGCTAGGGATCTTCCTTAGCTTCATTTGTTGACATTGTGTCCGCTATATTGCGATGAATGTCGAGATTGTCTCTAGGTTGTCTGTGAACTGTCGAGGTTCGGGACTAGGGACTTTGCCGTGGCTCCGTTGTTTTGACCCTGGGGCCGGTGGTTGACGTCGCGTATGCATCCTGTTGGAATGAAAGGGAATGCCGAGGTGATCTCTAGGTGGTAGATGTTTCCATCGAGACTGGGAACTAGGGACTTTGCCATGACTCCGTTGTTTTGACCCTGGGGTCGGTTGTTGACGTTGCGTCTGCATCCTGCTGGAGCGAGAAGGAACGCCATTGTTGATCTCTAGGCTGTCTGTGAACCGTCGAGATTTATAACTAGGGACTTTGTCATGGCTCCTATTTGTTGACGTTGCGTCTGCATCCTGCTGGAGTGAGATGAAATGCCGTTGTTGATCTCTAGGCTGTCTGTGAACCGTCGAGATTTGGAATTAGGGACTTTGCCATGGCTCCGATTTGTTGACGTCGCGTCTGTATCCTGTTGGAGTGGAGAAGGAACGCCGTTGTCGATCTATAGGCTGTCTGTGAACCATCGAGATTTAGAACTAGGGACTTTGCCATGGCTCCAATTTGTTGACGTTTCGTATGCATCCTGCTGGAGTGAGAAGAAACGCCGTTGTTGATCTCTAGGTTGTCTGTGAACCGTCGAGATTTGGAACTAGGGAATTTTCCATGGCTCCAGTTTGTTGACGCCGTGTCTGCATCCTGTTGGAGTGGAGAAGGAACGCCGGGGTGATCTCTAGACTGTCTGTGAACCTCGAGATTTGGAACTAGGGATTTTGCCATGACTCAGATTTGTTGACGTTGAGTCTGCATCCTGTTGGAGTGAGAAGAAACGCCGTTGTTGATCTCTAGGCTGTAGATGTTGCCGTCGAAACATGGCTCTCTTTCTGATGGAGCCTGGTGGGAAAATATGGTTCCCTTTTTCGTTTGTGCCCATGGATTGTATACAGGGGTCGATGTGGACTAACCTGCAGGGCAGAAGTTTTATTCTTTTTCTTATTTCTTCCCATGATACTCTATCATTTCAGCTTTTTATTTCGCGAATGTCGCGATTTCCTAATCATTTCGGCTTTTTTTTTATCGCGGTGCCCAATCATTTCGGCTGTTCTTTGTTGGCTATAGTGCCCTCAAGTCAATTATTGGATCGCAGGCACGTGATTGCAATGATTGAGGGAGGACCTATACCGGTAGAACAGTCTTACTCGAGATGATAGTATGCTATCTAGTTTGTCTTTATCATCATGTACATGCTTTAGGTGACATTACAGATCACTGTTACATGTCGATAGAGCCCATAGGATTTTTGCTTGACTACCAGCAGTATGATGGCGATCATATACGTGGGAGTTGTTGGGTTACAGCAGCGCCCCGGCCATAAAACCATGGCTAAATACGGAACAAAAATTTACTAAACTGGAGCTACAATTACCCGATGCCTGGATCTACCTTAGACCCTAAACTAGCATGCTATATATAAGAAGTTAGAATGGTTATACCGAGTTGATCCGTGTCCTTCGGTCTTCAACCATCATCCCCAAGCTCTTCGTGGCTCCTTGATCTAGTTTGGTTGTCGGTCTTCCTTCATCTACGATGATCCACCTGAGGAAAACTACGCAAGCTTCAGCCTCGACAAACGAGGCAACCGACACTCCAAGGTTGCTAGCAATGGAGAGTGGAGGTATAGGAATGCGTCACTATAATATTCTCTCATCACAATTGCTCAAGGGAGCAACCATAGAAGATGAAGGAGGTGAGGAAAACAATGGCATGAGCAACTCAAGAAATGGCTAAGTGTTGAAGTGAGAATAGAATGAAGCAAATGAAGAAGTAACAAAAGAAATGAGCATAACCCACACACTAATTTGTGGCTGCCCCCTTCTCTCATCTCAATAATCCACACATAAAAAATCTCTTTTCCTTTTTGCAAAAAACAAATAAGACCCATGGCTCTCTACATGTCCAAGACCCATGCTCATGCCACCTCACCCCTCCACCTCATTTCCTTATTTGATTTTCTGAAAAGAAAATCCAATAATGAGGTGGCCACTTCTAGAAGCTATTTCGTATAAATACGGAATACTTCTCGGTACATGTATCGAAATAGATATACGCGTATTCGTATAAAAATACGAATAGCCAAGAGAGAAAATGAATAGTGAACAATAATACTAGAATACATATATATAAATACATATATATAAATTATTAAATCAAAACCTTATTTAATAATCCGGCTTAATCTTAAGCCGCTAGTATTATCAACCGTCCGATTAAAGTCTGTGCAGCATGTGCATATATTTAATCAGACACCTGTATGTACCAACATACGTCATCTACACCATATCGCCTGAACCGTGAAAACACTCTGTGTGGGACTCTAAAGACCCGTCAATACGCGGGCAGTGAGTTTAACCACAAGCACGTCAGCGGCACTAGCTGTACGTAACGGCTACCCAGGTATTGAGCGAAAGGGAAGCCGACGAGCAAATTCATCCTGTGTTAGTGTATATGCCCTAGGGGCCATTATTGTATCATACTAGTTTGTATATTACTTAATGGAAGCTTGGGATATTCACATGTATATAACAGTCTTGCTAAATATGGTAGTATGCTACTTGGTTTTTCTATCTTAATATGTGAGTATACGTATTGATAGAGCTCTTAGGATCTTGCTTGACTACCAGCGTTGTGATGGCAGTCACACTAGTGGGGGCTGGGTAGTCTACAAGCACATCCTTATTCAGGTCCCTAGTCGTTGGATTATCGAGACAGAGCATCGATACTCCGGAGTAGACTAGTGTGTACGCTTCTCATCCCAGTTGGGGAGATGGTATGTCCCACAGCCGTCAGTACGTCGTACTAGAGATAGTATGCAGGTGCTCGTTAGGTTACGGGTATACCGGACAGGACTCACAGGGAACTGTTGGTTGGTTTTATACCAGTCGTCAGTGAACAGTTCCCAGGTGACATGAGTACAGCATAGTCCGCAGACTTGACACTGCTACTTCGCCTCGAGTGTGTCCCACTGTTCTTAGATTGTTACCCTACCACGACTCAAAGGAGTCGTGCAAACAGGTAGTAGTTGGGTGCAGTCTCGAGCACTTGGAGGCAGTGGCGGTTAGAAAGGATTCGTCTCTCCCGGTATTGGGGGTTGATATTGCGCTGTTGTAGAGAGCCATTACGCAAAGTCCCTGGCCAGGGCAAGCGAGATTTGCTGGTAGGTTCCAATAGTTTCTCAGGGTGTAATGGGCTTCCCTCCGACACGATTTATACCGCTATTAGGGGACTGACGCTTGCCGCCCCCTAGGCCTGATATGCGATAGTCTTAGACGAACGGACCGGACTGTATGGAGATTGTCACATCAGACTCAGTAGGAGTTCGGATGGGTTTCCTCATCGGCCTTCTTATCGACATCTACCTGGGGACCGTTACGTACAGCTAGTGCCGCTTGCGGTCTGTGGTTAAACCCACTGCCAGCGTAGTAGTCGAGTCTCTAGAGTCCCACACAGAGAGCTTCCCTACTCCAGGCGAAACGATATAGAGGTCGTATGGTTTTACGACAAGGGTTCGGACGCATACGTGTGTTTACGCACGCACGACTTTCGGACAGTTTTTACCAGTCGGCTTTGGTTTAAGCCAGTTACTGGTATCCGGTTATTCGATTTATACAGTCTAAAGTTTTTCCGTATTTTTGCGGAAAGGAGGGGCGTTCTCGTAATTGTGCGAGAAGCTTCTAGAAGGTGGTGACTAAGGAGGTTTAGGTGGCATATACAATGAATGTGATTGGTGAGTCACCTAGATGATCCATACATGTCTTTTGTCCATGGAGATGAATCATCACTAGATATTATCAAGCATGGTTGTTAAATTGATGTATTTTCTTTTCTTGATAAAAAGAAATGCTTGATATATATTATGATATCTCACTATTCTCATTTCATTTTCATTATCATTATCATCTTCTCTCTCCTCAAGCTCTCCCTCTTCAAACACTAATCCTCCCCTCTCATGTGTTGAGTACAAGGATTAGTTAGACTAACTAAATCATAACCCTCACTCTATATCACCCAGCTTTTTTGATTAGCACTTAAAGAAGGTTAGTTGCCTCAAGTTTAGAGGCTAAGCTTGGAGTAAAGCTCTCGGGTGGATCGTCTACTACTTCGAGAAGGCCGAGGAGGAGGAGGAGTTCACAAAGACGAAAGACACGATTCGTTAGGTATAATCCCTAAACATAGTAGTATAGAACTTCTATGTTTCATGTTAGTTATCGTTTAGCTTCGATTCATACGGTTAGTCGATGTTTAAGCAAAGAACAAGATCGTTTTTTAAATTTCCGCCTCCCCGCAAGTCGTGGGGTGTTCTACATCGACTTACAGTGGTATCAGAGCCTCGCTAAACAATAAATAACTTACTTGCAAATTTGTATGAATTTCGAACGGAAAAAACGAAACCGGAAAAGCCCGAAATCACAAGTTTCTGTCGATTTTTAAATGAAGTCCAAAAATTTTTTAGGGAAGTTCAGAAAGCTTAAAATGATAGTATAAGAACACCCAAGAAATTTAGGCCCCTGAATCGTCTACCGAGCTGCGGAACCGCGGCGGATCCCACCGATCCGCCGCGCTTCCGCCTCCGAGTTGGCGATTCAGGAACCCAAATTTACTGTGTTGGTTCTATGAGATATTTGGTATTTTCTGGAATTTTTTATTTTTGCTCAGGTTTCAGATTTACAGAGAAGTATTGGAGCAAAATTAAAAGTGTTTAATCGATCGAAATTATACAGTATTTGCTTGTTGGATTATATCTGTGTTTGTATAATGTGTTCGTAAACCTCCCCTAACTACTAGTATGTCGGTTGGCAGGGGGTTGCACATTTCTGTAATCGATTTTATCTGTTTGTGCATATGAACTGTGTTGGACTGTTGTGATGTATAGCCAGGGTTATGTGATGGGTTATTATTTAATTCATTTGATGTAAATGTAATTTGTTGTAATATTATTTTGCGGGGCACATCCAGGTTGCGGTTGTAGCCACCGTTGTATTATTTCATTTTACTGTTTTTTGCTCCTAGGACAGACCCAAGGTGGGGTGCACAAACTGCCGGGTGGGTAGTTTGCCGCACCCGTTGGGGTCTTGGGTGGGGTAATGGCTATTCATCACAACTGTGTAATCCGTCTTTTGTTGCAGGCTCAAAACAAGCACAGATTGCTTGCAAATCCAATTAAGTTCATCTGTGATCTGGAATGAATATCATTGCGTCAGACGAATGTAAAATATCTATATATATGATAGCTATTTAGACGCCACTTATGTTTTACACCCGCGCTAGCCTAGCCCCCGCTCTGTCGTTAGTTAAGTAACCTAACGGGTAATGACGGGACCCCGTGGTGAATGCGGATGGCATAAGAGGACGTTGTATTTTCGTTGTTTTCTGCAATATTGATAGGTTAATGATGGGACGCATTATATATAATGCAAAGAAAATAAACCAAAGTTTTAATCGTTGGAACAATTTAAGAGAAACCACTCGGTTAATTTTAAAAACAAATATTTTAAATGCGGAGCTTTAACCACTCCTTTTAAAAGCTATCAGGTTCCTTCGGTTATATCAAGTTCACTACGTTCACGGTTTCGCCAAAACCATTCGTAGCCCTCCGTCATTTCATCTGGGTATTCAGTAGTATTCAAGCTATGTATTTTAACCTAACGCCAAGGCATAGTGTTTGGTAGCTACTGGGTATTCATTTGTTGCATAGATAGATGAGTTAGTTTGGGACAGTCGTATTATCATTTTGGCCGAACGTCAAGGATATATACGGATGGGTTCAAATTGACAAGATAATGATGGGTAGAACTTGACATGTGACTTATGACATTTTGACCTAACGCCAAGGTCATAAGAGCATGGGGCAAAAATTTATGTCGGGAATCTCTAAAGAAACTGAAATTTGCAAAGAGATGCATACCATTTGGAGTTTGATGAATGTTGGTAGCATTCCTTCAACATTATCATACGATGATATTTGGATCCCGATCCTACTATGAGTATATGCTACTTATCAGGATATTCGTCACTTAACGATCAATGCTATAAACCAAGTAGGTGTCCAGAAAGGTGTCAGCGGGGTTACGCCCCCAGAGAAAAGAGGTTATTTAATTAAGGAACTTCGCGAAAGCGTTGGAAAACCTCCCTCGAAGTGTCGACACTAGCCTGGCTGAACGGTTAAGAAAGTATTGTATGGTGAGAATAGTCCTGGCTAATTCTTCTTTTATTGTTTGAGGAAGGATTCGAGAAACAGTGGGAGCCATCCAGTTTAGATAAACTAAAAACCACTCAAAACTTGCAAGAGCATCATGCTAAAGAGTTTTCTTCTCTCTCTCCTAATTGCAGCGACCCTGAAAATGACTGGACTTAAGTTACTTTTAGAGAAAAATATACTGACAGGGCCAAACTATAAAGATTGGCTGCGGAATGTCAAAATGGCTTTGACCTATGACAAATTGGGGTACGTCCTCACCGCTACGGCACCTGCTGTCCCTGGTCCCAAATCCAGTAATGCGGATAAGGAAATCCGCAAAATCTGGGATTTAGATTGTGCGAAAGCCAAGTGCATCGTGCTTTCCTCGATGAACAATGAACATCAGAGGAGGCACGAGGATATGGACCTTGATGGCATATTTCTCCATACAAAGGAACTTTATGGAGAGCAATCTCGTATAGCAAGATACGAGACCTCTAAGAACTTGTTTCGAGCGAGGTTGGCTGTCGGGTCATCGGTAGGAGAACATGTCCTAAAGATGATCGGCTATATTGAAGAGCTCGCAGACCTCAGGACGACTTTGGATAATGAGCTCTATACAGACCTTATTCTCCAGTCCCTTCCTCACACCTACGCCCAGTTTATCCTAAACTTCATCATTCAAAGAAAAGAAGTTGAACTTCCGGAACTCCTGAACATGTTAAGGAGTGCAGAGGGCACCTTGCAGAAGACAAGGGAAACACCCGCTATGTTTGTTGGCGGTACATCTTCTTCCGGGTCCAAGGCAAGGGCCAAAGGAAGGAAGAAGAAGGCCGCCACCAAACCTAGAGGAGGTGTTAGTAAGGTGGGAGGGAAGGGAAAGAAAAAGTTTGCGGTACCGGTAGTGGGCCAGGATGAATGCTTCCATTGTCACAGGAAAGGGCACTGGAAGAAGGATTGCAAGGCATGGAATGCCAAGAACCAGGAACCGAAGCAAGCTGTGGCTTCGACTTCAGGTGTGTTTGTAATTGAGAATTGTCTGTCGATCAACTCTACTTCCTGGGTATTGGATACCGGATCAGGATCTTATATTTGCAATTCATTGCAGGCACTGAGAAACCGTAAAGTGCTGAAGGAAGGTGATATGACCCTAAAGGTTGCTAACGGAGCTAGCGTGGGAGCTGCGTCCGTCGGGGATTATCACCTATGATTGACGAGTGGACACATTTTGGTTTTACATAACTGTTTTTTTGTGCCAAGCTTAACATGTAATATCATATCAGTTTCCTTGTTATCAAATAAAGGTTATGATTTCACGTTTGTAAAAGATGTTGTTAACATCCACCTTAATCATGGTTTGATTGGGTCCGGTACACTAAATAACGGTATATATGTTTTAAACCAACTCCAAATTTTCAATGTCCAGAACACACTAAAAAGAAAGTCTCCAGATTTAAATAAAGCTTTCTTATGGCATTGTAGACTGGGTCACATCAATGAGAGAAGGTTGACTAAGTTGCATAGAGAAGGATATTTGGACTCGTTCGAATATCAAACTTATGACACTTGTCAATCTTGTCTCAAAGGAAAGATGACAAAGACTCCATTCACTGGACAAGGAGTAAGAGCGAGCGAGCTCTTAGGACTCATACACAGCGATGTATGTGGTCCAATGTCTACACATGCAAGAGGTGGTTTTTCCTATTTCATTACTTTCACGGATGATTACTCAAGATACGGATTCATTTATCTGATGAAATATAAAATCCGAGGCTTTTGAGAAATTCCAAGAGTATAAGAATGAAGTAGAAAACCAAACCGACAAAAGTATCAAGACACTTAGATCTGATCGAGGTGGTGAATACTTGAGTGCCGAGTTCCTAGGTTACCTAAAAGAGAAAGGAATTCTCTCTCAGCTTACTCCTCCATACACTCCACAGCATAACGGTGTATCGGAGAGGCGGAATCGAACCCTATTGGATATGGTACGATCCATGATGAGTAATGCTGAGTTACCACGATCTTTATGGAGTTATGCACTAGAATCAGCGGCATATCTTTTGAACATGGTACCTACCAAGACTGTGCCTACCACTCCATATCAGATGTGGAGCGGGAAGAAACCCCATCTACAGTATATAAAGATTTGGGGATGTCCAGCTTTTGTTAAAAAGCAGCATGTGGACAAGCTCGAGGCACGATCAGTAAAGTGTAAGTTTGTGGGATATCCAAAGAACTCCAGGGGATATCTATTCTATTACGCAGAGGAACAAAAGATATTTGTTTCTCGTAATGCCCATTTTCTAGAACATCAATTTTTAGAAAAGGAATCAAGTGGGAGCGAAATAGAACTGGAAGAAATTCCAAAACCACAAACTAATACTGAAAGTTTGGTAGAACCGGAAGTTCAAGAAGAACAGGACATTCCCGCACCCCTCCGCAGGAGTAGTAGGCCGTCTCATCCGCCTGAGAGATACTACGGTTTTCTCATAGATGGGGATAGAGAGGATTGCATTATAGATGATGATGAACCTACTGACTTCCAGCAGGCCATCCAGAGCGGCAACTCGGTACGATGGCTAGATGCAATGCGGACCGAAATGGAGTCCATGTACACCAACAAAGTATGGACTTTGGACTTTGCTCCAGATGGGGTAAAACCCATAGGATGCAAATGGATCTTCAAGAAAAAGATTGGTGTAGATGGACAGGTGGAAACCTATAAGGCTAGACTTGTTGCAAAGGGTTTTCGTCAAAGACCTGGTTTGGACTATGACGAAACTTTTTCTCCAGTGGCTATGCTCAAATCCATTCGGGTCCTTCTTGCTATTGCTGCCTTCCATGATTATGAAATCTGTCAGATGGACGTAAAGACGGCTTTTCTGAATGGAAATTTAGAAGAGTGCGTCTATATGGATCAGCCAGAGGGTTTCAATCAGAGTGGGAGCAGCGGGAAAGTATGCAAGCTGCTTAAGTCCATTTATGGACTAAAGCAGGCATCGCGGAGTTGGAACATCTGTTTTGATGAGACAGTCAAAGAAAATGACTTTATCAAAAATCCAGATGAACCGTGCATATATAGTAAAGTTGTAGCCAGAAGTGTCGTATTCCTCGTCTTGTACGTGGATGACATTCTATTGATAGGAAATGACATTCCTATGCTACAATCTGTCAAAGGATTCTTGTCACACAGATTCTCCATGAAAGACCTGGGTGATGCCTCTTACATTCTGGGGATCCGGATCTATCGTGATAGATCCAAGAGGATGTTGGGACTTTCGCAGTCCAGGTATATCGACACTGTACTGAAAAGATTCAGTATGGAAGATTCTAAGCGCGGTAATCTACCGGCTTGTCACGGAATCACCCTCTCCAAAGAGATGTCTCCCAAGACTAATTTGGAAAGGGAGCGCATGTCTATTATACCCTACGCTTCTGCGGTAGGCTCTATAATGTATGCGATATTGTGTACCAGACCAGATGTAGCTTACGCACTGAGCGTGGTAAGCCGGTATCAGTCAGACCCAGGGGAGAAGCACTGGATAGCAGTAAAGAACATTCTCAAGTACCTGAGAAGGACTAAGGAAATGTTCTTGGTTTACGGCGGAAAAGACCTCAGGTTGGAGGCCTTTGCTGATTCCGGCTTCCAGAGTGATAAGGACGATTCCAAGTCCATGTCGGGTTATGTCTTTACCCTCAATGGAGGGGCGGTGTGCTGGAAGAGCTCCAAGCAGGACACCGTTGCTGACTCGACGATGGAAGCGGAGTATATAGCTGCTTGCGATGCCGCAAAAGAAGCAGTCTGGATGAAGAAATTCCTAACAGAACTTCAGGTGGTTCCTACCATAGTTGATCCAATACCTCTGTATTGCGACAGCAGCGGAGCTATAGCTTTAGCGAAGGAACCAAGGTCCCATCATAAGTCCAGACACATCTTAAGGCGGTATCACCTGATCAGGGAGATCATTGATCGTCAGGAGATCGAGGTTCGGAGAGTTGCTTCTGAAGAGAACATTGCTGATCCATTCACAAAGGCCCTACCTCAGATTCAGTTTGAGAGGCTACTCGAGATCATCGGTCTTCGATATGCCAGTACATGGCCCTAGTGCAAGTGGGAGATTGTAAGTGTATATGCCCTAGGGGCCATTATTGTATCATACTAGTTTGTATATTACTTAATGGAAGCTTGGGATATTCACATGTATATAACAGTCTTGCTAAATATGGTAGTATGCTACTTGGTTTTTCTATCTTAATATGTGAGTATACGTATTGATAGAGCTTTTAGGATCTTGCTTGACTACCAGCGTTGTGATGGCAGTCACACTAGTGGGGGCCGGGTAGTCTACAAGCACATCCTTATTCAAGTCCCTAGTCGTTGGATTATCGAGACAGAGCATCGATACTCCGGAGTAGACTAGTGTGTACGCTTCTCATCCCAGTTGGGGAGATGGTCTGTCCCACAGCCGTCAGTACATCGTACTGGAGATAGTATGCAGGTGCTCGTTAGGTTACGGATACACCGGACAGGACTCACAGGGAACTGTTGGTTGGTTTTATACCAGTCGTCAGTGAACAGTTCCCAAATGACATGAGTACAGCATAGTCCGCAGACTTGACACTGCTACTTCGCCTCGACTGTGTCCCACTGTTCTTAGATTGCTACCCTACCACGACTCAAAGGAGTCGTGCAAACAGGTAGCAGTTGGGTGCAGTCCCGAGCACTTGGAGGCAGTGGCGGTTAGACAGGATTCGTCTCTCCCGGTATTGGGGGTTGATATCGCGCTGTGTCAGAGAGCCATTACGCAAAGTCCTTGGCTAGGGCAAGCGAGATTTGCTGGTAGGTTCCAGTAGTTTCTCAGGGTGTAATGGGCTTCCCTCCGACACGATTTATACCGCTATTAGGGGACTGACGCTTGCCGCCCCCTAGGCCCGATATGCGATAGTCTTAGACGAACGGACCGGACTGTATGGAGATTGTCACATCAGACTTAGTAGGAGTTCGGATGGGTTTCCTCATCGGCCTTCTTATCGACATCTACCTGGGGACCGTTACGTACAGCTAGTGCCGCTTGCGGTCTGTGGTTAAACCCACTGCCAGCGTAGTAGTCGAGTCTTTAGAGTCCCACACAGAGAGTTTCCCTACTCCAGGCGAAACGATATAGAGGTCATATGTATTTACGACAAGGGTTCGGACGCATACGTGTGTTTACGCACGTACGACTTTCGGACAGTTTTTACCAGTCGGCTTTGGTTTAAGCCAGTTACTGGTATCCGGTTATTAGATTTATTCAGTCTAAAGTTTTTCCGTATTTTTCCGGAAAGGAGGGGCGTTCTCGTAATTGTGCGAGAAGCTTCTAGAAGGTGGTGACTAAGGAGGTTTAGGTGGCATATACAATGAATGTGATTAGTGAGTCACCTAGATGATTCATACATGTCTTTTGTCCATGGAGATGAATCATCACTAGATATTATCAAGCATGGTTGCTAAATTGATGTATTTTCTTTTCTTGATAAAAAGAAATGCTTGATATATATTATGATATCTCACTATTCTCATTTCATTATCATTATCATCTTCTCTCTCCTCAAGCTCTCCCTCTTCAAACACTAATCCTCCCCTCTCATGTGTTGAGTACAAGGATTAGTTAGACTAACTAAATCATAACCCTCACTCTATATCACCCAGCTTTTTTGATTAGCACTTAAAGAAGGTTAGTTGCCTCAAGTTTAGAGGCTAAGCTTGGAGTAAAGCTCTCGGGTGGATCGTCTACTACTTCGAGAAGGCCGAGGAGGAGGAGGAGTTCACAAAGACGAAGGACACGATTCGTTAGGTATAATCCCTAAACATAGTAGTATAGAACTTCTATGTTTCATGTTAGTTATCGTTTAGCTTCGATTCATGCGGTTAGTCGATGTTTAAGCAAAGAACAAGATCGTTTTTTAAATTTCCGCCTCCCCGCAAGTCGTGGGGTGTTCTACATCGATTTACATCCTGAACCCCTACTGAGCCTGACAGTGAAAATATCCGTACAGTCCGGTTTGTTCGTCTAAGAGTATCGCATATCGAGTCTAGGGGGGTGGATAAAGTCAGACCCCTAATAACACGACATTTAGTGTCGGTATGAAACCAATCACCACCTGAGAAACTATCGATTCTGGATCGGTAATTCTCGTCCACCATGGCCATGGATTTCTGGTGATGGCCATCTATGCACAACGCGACATCAACCCCTAATACCGAAAGAGACGAATCCCCGACAGTCCGATCACTGCCTCCATGTGGATCGGGACTGTACCCAATTAAAACTTGTTTGCACGACTCCTTTGAGCCGTGGTAGGGTAGTAATCAAAGCGCAGTGGGAACTCACACGAGACAAATGACGATCTCAGGTCGACAGACTAACCTGTACACATGTCACCTAGGAACTGCTATATGACAATAGGTATAATACCAACTAGCACGTTCCCGGCGAGTCCGTCCAGTGTGCTCATAACCTAATGAGCACCTGTATACTATCTTAAGTGAACAAACTAACACCAATGGCTTGTGAGACCTGGTCACTGCCCCTCGTCGGGGTCTCAATCAGTATATACTAGTGTACACTGGAGTATCGATGCCCAGTCTCTATACTAGGGACATTGAAGGATGTGCTTATAGACCCCCAGCTCCCACGTATATGATCGCCATCATAATGCTGGTAGTCAGGAAAGAATCCTATGGGCTCTATCAACATGTACATGATGATAAAGACAAACCAGATTGCATACTATCATCTCGAGTAAGACTGTTCTACCGGTATAGGTCCTCACTCAATCATCATAATCACATGCCCGCGACTATGATAATTGCCTTGAGGGAACTATAGCCAACAATCTCCCAATTGCACTTAAGTCTAATTATTGCGGTGTCACATACTCACAGCTCGTGTGATACCGAACACCCAACTTCTCCACTAATTAGTTTCGCAAATCCCGTTTGCGAAACTATTGTGTTCGAGAAATAGCCTCAGTGAGTGGATCCTCTCCAATGTTTCTTTCTGTATCTCTCTATATCTCAACTTCGTTGAGAAAGCTATCTTCTGAAAAGAGCAATACCTGTCTTAGTATTTGTCTAGATATCTGATGGGACCTAGTTTACAAATGAAATCCAAATCCAACAAAATTCTTAGACTGTATCATCCACTGAATTTAATCAGTATCCTGCGCCATGACTTTCTTCAGTATCCGCTTGGACCACCTGTCCAACATACAGTCCCTCAAAAGAGGGAAAACTATAACTCTGACAGTCACTTTGTCATCCAGGCACCTTGGAAGCCTGAAATGATAATCGTCTCCCGAAGGAGGCCGCCGTAATCATTTCTCTAGAACATCCATTTATGTTCATAAATTGCTTCCCAATGTTTCTCCAGGATTGGATTAATATATCTGCTTATTGCAGTTAGTGCAAAAACAACATCTGGTGTGGTACTTGACATTTCTTGATTAACTCAATTGCCTAAGAAAGTGATATGCTAGTCATGGAGATCCCTCTCCCCTTTAGTCCGAAAGACACCTTTAGAGAGGGTGACTCCATCACCTGCAGGTACACCACCATGCCAAGAGTTATCCATTCTAAAATACCTTTAGAATAATGTCAAAGTACCCAGATTAGGATACTTCCCAAATCTAGATCAAAAACCATAGATCTAGTAACCAGAAATCCTGATATTATATCCATATCCTATGTGGAGAAACAACTTTGTGACAAATACAGTATACCGATCGTAGTATAGAAATATCTCTTCTTATCAAGTGCATGTCATCCTAATACCTGGACATCACTCTCTACTACCTTCTTAGCAGATCCATCTCCTATTCTGATGAAGTCAAAGCCTATGACTGTCGCATCAAAAATAGATGATCTATTTCCGCTATACCTGCTTTATTCTATAAATAGACATAAACTACTTGCCCTCTATGCTTCCGCTAGTCCCATTGACTACAACAAACCTCTGACAGAGTCATATACACGTGCATTTCTAAAGCTTGTTTAAAATGACGCGATACTCATCCTCCTGCCGGGTTTCACAGTCTAGAACAGCAGCAATGGCAAGTCTGGGTAAACTAGAACGTCCCTGTCACTGTCTCTGAGAAGACCGAAGTACCTCTCGGGTGCCTGAGGTTACCCACCAAATCTGCGGAGTGGCTAATGGAATGTCGAAACTAATTGAATTCTTAGGTTCTATTAAATCTTCAGTGATCATTTGTGGTTCTGGAATCACTTCCAATTCTACCATACTCCCACTTCTGTTTTTCTGAAAAAAATCCATTTTACTAAAACCGTGGCGAGTTAAGAACAATATAAATATTGATCTTCCTGATGGTAGAAAGTTAACCCTCGTCAAAGCCCGGGATAACCCACAAACAACCATTACTGAAACGTGCCTTGATTTTATCCGGATTCTGGTTTTAAGTATCAGCCGGACAACTCCCTATACCTCAACATCGTTAAGATATAAATTGATTCTATATATATATAATATAGAAACAAAAACACTAATTTAATTGGAACCAGATTCAAAATCATGCAGCTGTCTCCAGTGCATATCAACCAAGTGTAAAAAGGCCAACCAACATTATTCATCTAAGAGTGTATCCATATATGAGTAACCTGAAAGAGAAGCAAGTTCTCAAAATCTTTACTATCAAAAGAATACCAAATACAAGTATCTACATCTTCGACTTCCTCGAAGAATCCCGATACTTCTAACAAATGGTTCTCTTCTTTATTCTTATACCTACAACTTCTCAAAATCTGAACCCTGCATTTCAACGAAATACTTGTCTAGAACTGGAGAAGTCATGAGTAAACAGAATATAGTACGAGTACCAACCCCACTGTCCTAATGGACACTAGACAATATACAATACTTTGTACAAGTCCCCTGAGTTCAATAACTCAAACCCCGTGCGTCGTAGATTGAAAAACCGTACTATGGTTAAGAAGAATTACACCGCTGTTGAATGCACCTTACCTAATCACCAACTGATAAAGGTAAATATCATAGACATAATTTTAAAAAGTTATATCTCACTTTATAAAATAAACGTACAGATATATCAGTTTGAAATTGGTGCATAATAACGGATATTCGAAACCAAATATTTGCCATCCGGCATAATCCAGATGATTCCCTCAAATATTACCAATTACAACGAATTCCGATATAATGAGGATCTAATCACCCAATACCCAATATCTTACTCCCACTCATCAGCCGTAATAACATACAGATGTGAGAAACTGATCTGGTAAACACATACCCTGGGGTTAGATTCCAATTGGGAAAACAGTTTTCAATTAACATCGCACAGTGAAGCTGAAACATGAAAATGTTTCAAAGGGGTTAACTGGTATTCCTAGTAACGCCTCTTCCACTATCATGATTCATGGCAGCAACCATATACTTAGCTGCCCTCACACCAATCCCTTTATTATGTCTTTACTTATTACCTTCTGTACACCTCCTTTAGGCTAAATGGTTTTCTTCCTTCCCTACCCCTCGGCACCAGCCTAAGGTTTGGAAGAAGACTATCCAATAAGCGTAATATGTGTACACTCCTTATACCAGGAGCCCTTAAAACTTGAGAGAAGGTAATGGGAAAAGACATCTGAATAATCCTATTCTATTTCTCCTGAACCGGAAACCATCCTCAAATATGGAACTAATTCCTTTGAGTTCGTATGTAACTATACGATGGCATATCCAATAGAAGTGGATATCCGTGATACGGAGTGTTCTGGAGAAATCCAAAGTGGATGTAGGAGTGGCAGGGGTATACTCGGTTTTGCCGTGAATGATAGCAGTCGCAATTTTCTTTGCCCTTAATCTAATCCCTTTATATGTCTTTACTTATTACCTTCTGTACACCACACTTAGGCTTAATTGGTTTTCTTCCTTCCCTGCCTATCGGCACCTGCCTATGGTTTGGAAGAAGACTATCCAATAAGCTCAATAGGTGTACCCTCTCCTAATCCTAGGAGCCTTCACAACCTGAGAGAGGGTAAAGGGAAAAGACAACCGAATAACTTTATTCAATTTCTTCAGAGCCAGAATCCGTCCTCGAATCTGGAACAAGTTCTTTTGAGTTCGTATGTAACTATACGATGGATTTATCCAATGGAAGTGGATGTTCATAGTGATACGGGGTGTTCTGGAGAAACGCAAAGGTGATATAGATGTGGCAATGATATATGCGACACCGTGACATTCCAAAAGCCAAAGTGTTTTAAGAAGGTTCGGTTAACTTGGTTCATGAGTTTTAGTCAAGGGTCGGGCCATGGTTGCTTCCAAAGAGAGAGAGAAAAGAAATAACCTAGATCAGAATGGTTAATCACTTTATTTAATCAGGATGGCTCCCACTGTTTCCTCGAATTCTCCTCCAAACCCAAAAGGAGAATTAGTCGGAATCACCCAAGGAGTAAACCTACTCATCAGTAGGAATCGGGATCCAACTATCATCGCATGATAACCTAATGGAAGCCACTCAAGTCACCACACTCCAGAAGGTATGCGCATTCCTGGCAAGTTTCCTGTATGTTTGAAACTCCCGATGTATGTTTTTACCCCTAAGACCCAAGTGACCTTGACACGATCAACAAATCAAAGAGTCCTAGTCAAGTTCAACCCGTCATTATCCAGGATTACATTAAACCCACCCGTACGAGCCCTTGACACAGTCAACAAGGCCGCACGACTGTCCTAACCAATCGCATTAATATGCCACAAACAAGCACTACTTAGCTACCGCACACTACGCCTTGACACAGTCAACAAACGCAGCACGAATACTAAGCAATACTTGTAAGAAATGACGGAGGGCTACGGCTGGTTTTTGGCGAAAAACCTTTAACGTAATGAACTTGATATCGTTGAAGGAACCGAGTGGTTTTACAAATATATAGTGGCGAAAAACCTTTGCTAAAGAGGTCACTCCCGGTGAAGGGATCTCGGCACTTTCCCCGTCGAATGAGGTGCAGAATATTCCAAACTGAATACCACGATGCAAAGCAAAAATAATCGACTATATTGAAGTTATTATGTTGACGCAAACTTTTGCCCAAGGGGTCACTCCCGATGAAGGGATCTCGGCCCTTGCCTCGTCGAATGAGGTGCATGATATTCCCAATCGAATACCACTCTGTAAAACAAAAGAGAACGTTTGTAATGTCAGTTTTTAAAAAACTTAGTTCCAACAACATCATATAGGTTTGTTTTATTCTTGCATTGATAAGAATCAACGCAGTCCCATCAATTAATCACACCAGAAAAGAACGAAAATAAAATGTACGTATCCACTGGGTCCCGTCATCACCCGTTAGGTTACTTAACTAACGACAGTGCGGGGACTGGACTAGCGTGGGTGCAAAACATATACAACATCTACTAGTAAATATATAAATATATATAACAATCGTCCCAGGCATGATATAAAGCAACATTACAGAAGCAACAAAGAATTGTGGATAATCCTGGTGCCCCGGGTTTCACTTGAGCTGGAAATGAGACCCGACGTTCCCTGTCGTGTGGATAGCCTGTGCAATGAAACCTAGACCCCTACGAGCGCGGCAAGTTACCTGCCGAAACCAGAAGCGAGGCAACCCCCTTCAACAACGTGAATAGGCCACCCAGCACTTCACGGAATCCGGTAACTTGGGCACCCCTCCGTGGGTCAACCTATACCCCCTACGAGTGCGGCGAATAGCCCGCCAATTCTAGAGTAAGGTCCCCTCCATCTCAACGCCATGAGATGCGGACCCATTGCCCTCTAGAACCCGGCTATTCATGCACTCCACCGCGGGGTAATCCTAGTACAGAAAAGAAAATGATATACACGGGTGACATCGACCTCAACCCGGTCGTGCCCTAAACGAATAATATACAAACTGGCAGTGACGACAATCCACATGTCGGATGCTCGCCCCGCAATATCAAATGTACAAATAAAATAAACTGTACTAATATTGCACCATAGCTATCCACCACGACGATCCAACCAACATCACAACACAATACAGAACATCAACGTGGATGTCACGTTCGCAAACCCGTCTAAAAGAACTATAGCAATTAGACAAGTTGTACCGATCTAATGTCATTCACGGTCGCAAATAGTAATGTATGTACTGATAAACATTTAAACAGTGTTAAATTATCGACTTCGAAAAACCCCAAATAGCCTGAAACAACCAGATAAAACTATATCAAAACTGGGCTAAACAAACAATGCACTAAACCAACATTCCAGAGACAAGACTACACCTAAAAAACGAAACCCTGAAGCCCTGAAATGGTCGGCCTCCTCGGTTTTTCATGCAATGTGCTCGGCCAAATTTTGGTGGAAATGTCTCATTTTTTGGGTGTAGTCTAGAGGTCACTTAAGTAGTCTTCTGCTGTTACTAAAATAATTTTTGAAGACACTTTATAAATCAACAGAAACTGGAATGTGCAAGGGCAGTGAATCGGGTTTGTTTCGATACTTTAACATTGTCTAAACAAGCTAGCTAAGGGTTTAAAGGATGGCTCTGATACCATGTTGGGTTACGGCAGCGCCCCGGCCATCAAACCGTGGCCAAATGCGGAACAAAATTTACTAAACTGGCGCTACCATTACCCGATGCCCGGATCTACCTTAAACCCTAAACTAGCATGCTATATATAAGAAGTTAGAATGGTTATACCGAGTTGATCCGTGTCCTTCGGTCTTTAACCATCATCCCCAAGCTCTTAGTGGCTCCTTGATCGAGTTTGGTTGCCAGTCTTCCTCCATCTACGATGATCCACCTGAGGGAAACGGCGCATGCTTCAGTCTCGACAAATGAGGCAACCGACGCTCCAAGGTGGCTAACAATGGAGAGTGGAGGTGTAGGAATGTGTCACTATAATATTCTCTCATCACAATTGCTCTAGGGAGAAACAATAGAATATGAGGGAGGTGAGGAAAACAATGGCATGAGCAACTCAAGAAATGGCTAAGTGTTGAAGTGAGAATAGAATGAAGCAAGTGAAGAAGCAACAAAAGAAATGAGCATAACCCACACACAAACTTGTGGCTGCCCCCTCTTTCTCATCTCAATAATCCACACATAAAAAATCTCTTTTTGCAATAAACAAATAAGACCCATGCCTCTCTACTTGTCCAAGACCCATGCTCATGCCACCTCACCCCTTCACCTCATTTCCTTATTTGATTTTCTAAAAAGAAAATCCAATAACGAGGTGTCCACTTCTAGAAGCTATTCCGTATAAATACGGAATACTTCCCGGTACATGTATCGAAATACATATACGCGTATTCGTACAAAAATACGAATAGCCAAGAAAGAAAATGAATAGTGAACAATAATACTAGAATACATATATATAAATACATATATATAAATTATTAAATCAAAACCTGATTTAATAATCCGTCTTAATCCTAAGCCGCTAGTATTATCAACCGTCCGATTAAAGTCTGTGCAGCATGTGCACATATTTAATCGGACACCTGTATGTACCAACATACGTCATCTACACCATATCTCCTGAACCGTGAAAACCCTCTGTGTGGGACTCTAAAGACTCGTCAATACGCTGGCAGTGGGTTTAACCACAAGCACGTCAGTGGCACTAGCTGTACGTAATGGCTACCCAGGTATTGAGCGAAAGGGAGGCCGACGAGCAAACTCATCCTGAACCCCTACTGAGCCTGACAGTGACAATATCCGTACAGTCTGGTCTGTTCGTCTAAGAGTATCACATATCGAGTCTAGGGGGTGGATAAAGTCAGACCCCTAACAACGCGACATTTAGTGTCGGCATGAAACCCATCACCACCTGAGAAACTATCGATCCTGGATCGGTAATTCTCGTCCACCAAGGCCATGGATTTCTGGTGATGTCCACCCGTGCACAACACGACATCAACCCCCAATACCGGGATAGACGAATCCCCGACGATCCGATCACTGCCTCCATGTGGCTCGGGACTGTACCAAACTAAAACCTGTTTGCACGACTCCTTTGAGCCATGGTAGGATAGTAATCAAAGCACAGTGGGAACCCACACGAGACAAATGACGATCTCAGGTCGACAGACTAACCTTTACACATGTCACCTGGGAACTGCTATATGACAATATGTATAATACCAACTAGCACGTTCCCGGTGAGTCCGTCCAGTATACTCATAACCCAATGAGTACCTGTATACTATCTTAGGTGAACAAACTAACACCAATGGCTTGTTAGACCTGGCCACCGCCCCTCGTCGGGGTCTCGATCAGTATACACTAGTCTACACTGGAGTATCGATGCCCAGTCTCTATACTCCTATGACTAGGGACATTTAAGGATGTGCTTATAGACCCCCAGCTCCCACGTATATGATCGCCATCATAATGCTGGTAGTCAGGCAAGAATCTTATGGGCTCTATCAACATGTACATGATGATAAAGACAAATCAGATTGCATACTATCATCTCGAGTAAGACTGTTCTACCGGTATAGGTTCTCACTCAATCATCATAATCACCTGCCTGCGACTATGATAATTGCCTTGAGGGAACTATAGCCAACAATCTCCCACTTGCACTTAAGGCCAATTATTGCGGTGTCGCATACTCACAGCTCGTGTGATACCGAACACCTAACTTCTCCACTAATTAGTTTCGCAAAGCCCGTTTGCGAAACTATTGTATTCGAGAAATAGCCTCAGTGAGTGGATCCGCTCCAATGTTTCTTTCTGTATCTATCTATATCTCAACTTCACTGAGAAAGCTATCTCCCGAAAAGAGCAATACCTGTCTTAGAATTTGTCTAGATATCTGATGGGACCTAGTTCACAAATGAAATCCAAATCCAACAAACTTTTTAGACTGTATCATCCACTGAATTTAATCAGTATCCTGCGCCATGCCTTTCCTCAGTATCCGCTTGGACCACCTGTCCAACATATTGTCCCTCAAAAGAGGGAAAACTATAACTCTGACAGTCACTCTGTCATTCAGGTCACCTTGAAAGCCTGTAATGATAATTGTCTCCCGAAGGAGGCTATCGTAATCATTTCCCTAGAACATCCATTTATGTTCATAAACTGCTTCCCAACGTTTCTCCAGGATTGGATTAATATACCTGCTTATTGCAGATAGTGCAAAAACAACATTTGGTGTGGTACTTGACATTTCATGATTAACTCAATTGTCTAAGCAAGTGATATGCTAATCATGGAGATCCCTCTCCCCTTTAGTCTGTAAGACACCTTTGGAGTGGGTGACTCCATCACCTGCAGGTACACCACCTTGCCAAGAGTCATCCATTCTAAAATAACTTTAGAATAATTTCAAAGTATCCAGATTAGGATACTTCCCAAATCTAGATCTAAAACCATAGATCTAGTAACCAGAAATCCTCTACTTCGGGCGAAACGTTATAGATGATGTATGGTTTTATGGCAGGGTTCGATCACATACGTGTACTTGTGCACGGATGATGTTCGAACGGATAATACTAGTGGGCTTTTGTTTAAGCCGGATCCTAGTATTATATTGTTGGATTATTTTCTTCTCGTTGTATTCGTATTCAGTCGGAATACGAATGCTGATATGTATATACGGATGAAGGGTATTCTTATAATTCGTTACAAGTTTACTTTATAAGATGCCATCTCTTTTTGGATTAAATCATTTTAGGTTAAATGGTTTGTGAGTGGAAGTGTGAGTCATTGATTCATGCATGACCATATGGGTGTGACTCATGGTGGCATGATGTTGTTTTGTTTGTGGTGTGGGATATTTGTTGTGAGCAAAGGAGATATTTTTTCTTGAGTTGGTTTTCTTTAGTTGCTAGCTGGCTTCATATAATACACTCACAACAAATAACTCACTCTCACAACAACACAAGAAAAGAAAAAGAGCAGCCACCTCTTTTGTCCACTTGCTCTTTTCTTTTCTTTGCTTCACACTTCCCTCACTTAGCATCTTCTTCAACCTCCACCCTATATGTCTCATGAGTTGAGAAACCTAGGGTGTATTGAGACAAAGCAATCAAACACACTCTCTACTTCATCTTGGCTATCTAGGTTAGCAAACTAGATACTCGAGTTGCTTCGGTTTTGAGGTCGGGGCCCGTATTACAAACACTCGACATGGATCTTATTCGATGTGGGGAGACTGGAGATCAAACTTGATCAAGAAAGCCGCGAGGAGCTTGGGACAGAGTTTGAACACCGAAGGACTTGGATCGTTTGGTATAACCTCTCTAAACTCCTTCATATAGCTAGTGTAGGGTTAATTGTACGATCCGGGAATCGGGTTCCGTTAGCGCCGTTTTCTAAAAGTTTGTTTCACATTTGGCCACGGATTGATGGCCGGGGTGCTGGCGTAACCCAACATGGTATCATAGCCAACCCATTAACCGCATACTAGTTAATTTAGACAATGTTAAACTATCTATACTGAAACAACTCCGAAACTATACCCAATGTATTCTAGTTTCTGTTGAATTTTATTTAGTCTTCTAAAAATATTTAAGCAATTGCAGAAGACAACCTTAGTGACAACTAGAACACACACCAAACACGAGCTCGAAATGACTTCACTTGACCGGCCACATAAGGAAAAAATCCGGCCTGACCGGTTTTTGTGATGGGTTTGGACTTGAAATTTGTAGTGTGCTCCGGTCTTTGGAATATTGGTTCAGTGGTATTGTTTGTTTAGCCTAGTTTGGATATGGTTTTATCTATTAGTTTGGGACTATTCGGGGTGTTTTCGAAGTCGATATTCTAACACTGTTTAAAGTTTTACAGTACATACATTACTATCTGCGACCGTGAATGTCATTAGAGCGGTGCAACTTGTCTAATTGCTATAGTTCTTTTAGACGGGTTTGCGAACGTGACATTCACGTTGATGTTCTGTGTTGTGCTGTGTTGTGGCGGAATCGTCGTGGTGGATAGCTTGGGTGCAATGTTAGTAAAGTTTAGTTTCATTTGTACATTTGATATCACGGGGCGAGCGTCCGACATGTGGACTGCCGTCACTGTCTGCTTCTATATTATTTGTTTGGGGCACGACCGGGTTGAGGTCAATGTCACCATTGTACATATTTTCTTTTCTGTACTAGGATTACCCCGCGATGGAGTGCACGGATAGCCGGGTTCTAGAGGGAAACGGGCCCGCATCTTATGGTGTTGAGACGGAGGAGGCCTCACTCTAGAATTGGCAGGCTATTCGCCGCACTCGTAGGGGGTACATGTTGACCCAAGGAGGGGTGCTCAAGTTACCGGATTTCGTGAAGTTCCGGGTGGCCCATTCACTTTGATGAAAGGAGTTGCCTCACTTCTGGTTTTGGCAGGTAACTTGTCGCACTCGTAGGGGTCTAGGTTTTCATTGCACAGGCTATCCACACGACCAGGGGAACATCGGGTTTTACTTGCAGCTCAAAGGAAACCCGGGGCTCCCAGATTATCAGTATTGTTCTGTGATGTTTATCGCTTATCTATGATGTTGCATATATCATGCCTGGAACGATTATTATATATTGTTATATATATATATATATATATATATATATATATATATATATACTAGTAGATGTTTTACGCCAGCGCTAGTATAGCCCCCGCTCTGTCGTTAGTTAAGTAACCTAACGGGTGATGCCAGGGCCCAGTGGCGAATGCAGATGGCATATACGTACATCATATTTTCGTTCTTTTCTGGTGTGATTAATTGATGGGACTGCATTGATTCTGATCAATACAAGGAAAACAGACCTATACGATGTTGTTGGAATAAATTTTCAAAAGCTGTTATTATAAGGGCGTTTTCTTTTGTTTTGCATAGCGGTATTCGGTTATGAATATCCAACACCTCATTCGACGAGGCAAGAGCCGATATCCCTTCACCGGGAGTGACCTCTTAGGCAGAAATTTGCGTCAGGGTAATAATTTCACTATAGTCGATTACTTTTTTTTTCTTTGCATCGTGGTATTCAGTTGGGAATATCCTGCAACTCATTCCATGAGGAAACAGCCGAGATCCCTTCACCGGGAATGACCTCTTTAGCAAAGGTTTTCGCTACTATATACTTGTAAAAAGCTATCCGGTTACTTCAACGATATCAAGTTCATTACGTTAAAGGTTTTTCGCCAAAAACTATTCGTATCCCTCCGTCATTTCAGACGGGTAGCACTTAGTATTCATGCTATGTTTATTGACTTTCGTCAAGGCATAGTGTAAGGTAGCTGTTTGTTATCTTTCTGTTGCATAGATATATGCGTTGGATTGGGACAGTCGTATAGCCTTGTTGGCCTTCGTCAAGGGCAAGTACGGGTGGGTTCAAATTAACTTGAACAATGACGGGTAGAACTTGACATGCGACTTATGATTTGTTGGCCTTCGTCAAGGTCATAAGAGCATGGGGTAAAAATCACATCGGGAGTTTCAAACATACAGGAAACTTGCCCGGCATGCGCATACCTTCTGGAGTGTGATAACTTGAGTGGATTCTATCAAGTTATCATGCGATGATAGTTGGATCCCGATTCCCACTGATGAGTTGGTTTATTCCTCGGGTGATTTTAGATGATCCCGACTAATTCTTCTTTTAGGGTTTGGAGGAGAATTTGAGGATACAGTGGGAGACTTCCTGATTAGATAAAGTGATTAACCATTCTGATCTAGATTAGAGTGCACGCTGAGTGTTTCTTTTCTCTCTCTCTTTGGCAGCGAACATGACCCGATCCTAGACTAGAACTCATAAACCAAGTTAACCGAACCTTCTTAAAACACACTGGCTTTTGGATTGTCAGAGTTTCATACTTCATTGCCACTCCTACTTTTACCCTTTGCATTTCTCCGGAACATTCCGTATCACTAAGAAGATCCATATTTATTGGATATGACCATCGTATAGTTACATACGAACTCGAAGAAACTTATTTTAGATTCGAGAATGGTTTCCGGTTCTGGAGAAATTGAATAGGACTATTCAATTGTCTTTCCTTTTTTACCTTCTCTCAGGTTGTGAGGGCTCCTAGGATTAGGAAAGGGTACACCAATTGTGCTTATTGGATAGTCTTCTTCCAAACTATAGGCATGTGCCGAAAGGTAGGGAAGGAAGAAAACCCATTAGCCTAAGTGTGGTGTACAGAAGGTAATAAGTAAAGATAAATAAAGTGATTAGAAAGAGGGAAAAGTAAATTGCGACTGCTATCATTCATGACGAAACCGCGTATATCATCGCCACTCCTACTTCACCTTTGAATTTCTCCAGAACACCCTGTATCACTACAAAGATCTACATTTATTGGATTATCCATCATATATTTACACACGAACTCGAAAGAACTTGTTCCAGTTCGAGAATGGATTCTGGTTCCGGAGAAATAGAATAAGAATTATTCAGTTGTATTTTATCTTTACCTTCTCTCAGGTTGCGAGTACTCCTTGGATTAGGAGAGTACACCTATTACGCTTATTGGATAGTCTTCTTCCAAACCATAGACGGGTGCCGAACGGTAGGGAAGAAAGAAAACCATTTAGCCTAAGGGTGGTGTACAGAAGGTAATGAGTAAAGAGAGATAAAAGGGATTTGGAGAGATGGCAAGGAAATGTAAGGTTACAGTCATGAATCTGGATAATGGACGAGGCATTACTAGGAATACCCGGCTACCCCTTCGAAACATTTTCATGTTTCAGTTTCACTATGCGTTGTTAATTGAAAACTGATTTCCCGATTAGATCCTTGCTCCAGGGTATGTATTTACCAGTTTGATTCTCACATCTGTATGGTTTTACAGATGATGAGTGAGAGTAAGTTATTAGGAATTAGGTGATTATATCCTCATTATATCGGAATTCGTTGTAATTGGTGATATTTGAGGAAATCACCTGGGGTTTTGCCTGACGGCTGTAACAACCCTAATTTTCCTTTACAAATTTTTAAAATATTTAAAAAAAAATCCATAAAAGGTATTTTTGCCTGGGCACAAGACTTAAGTAATTAATTAGCTTCATAATTACAAGAAGGAGCTTGTAGCTCATTGGTAATAACTTGCACTGCTGAACCAAGCCACCAGAGTTCAAATCCCATACCCTACATTATTTTTAATATTGATTTTTTTTAAAACCTTTAGAAGACCAAGGGTTTACACGTGTATATCTCACAAAAACCCCACTACACCTAAAAATGTAACATTGCCAGAGGTTATATGAACCGTCGGGGGGATCCTGGCTGCCTGACTCGACCGGGAATCGGCCAAATCGGCCTCGACTCGGCCGACTCAGTCCTCTGACCGAGTCACGGCCGAGTCGGACGATTCCGACGACGACCCCAACACAAAAAATGTGTCTTTTGGTATCCCCTATATACCTGCATAATTTTAGCCTCAGAACATTTCCAGAGCTCTTTTAAAACCCAAATTACTCCACTTTTAATACATTTTTAATACATTTTATCACATTTTTCATTTTAGCCTTTCACCTTCCCTAACCCTAGCCTAGCCCTATAAATACCATCCCTACCCTCTACCCTCTCAACCCAAACTCTGAGCCAACTCTCAAGAATTTTCAAGAAACCCTGTATACTTTGAAAACGAGCAAGAAGCGAAGCTACGGCGAATTTTCCGGTGAACTTCCGACGACCATCTTAGGAGCTCCCGGCGACGAAACGACGCACCGGCGACTCCTCCCGATCCATCTCCCCCTCCTTGTTGTCCTAAACCCGTAAGTCCCATTTCTATCTTCCTTTTTCTTTCTGAAAATACGGGATTACAAAACCCGACGGAGTCGGAACAAATCCGATTTTCGATTCGGTTTCTTTATAAAACTTCACTTTTCTTTAATACAATTATGCTTAAACCCTTTCATGTCCTAATCAACCAAATTGATCAAGTTTTATATCATAAAATAATTGCTATTTCATTTTACCGTATTTTTCATTTAAATACCACATAGTTTCAATTCTACATTTAACATCACAAAACATGCTATACCTTTAAAGTAGATCACAAGGTAATGACCTACCTCTTCACACACACATATGCAACATAGCACAATACCCTTGGAAATATAGAATACGGGAAAACGACATCATTGCAAATAAATACCATTTACTTAATAAAACCGTTTTCTAAATGATTTAGTATTTATACAATCTTTGCAAAGCGCCGCTACAACCCATTCGGGATGGTGCAGATTATCGCACATCCTCGGGCTTAGTAGTGTGAGATTCAGACCTCCGCAAGGAGCATTCGGTCTCAAAAGATTTAAAATACGACATCTTAAGAAAACGAGATTTCTAGAATATTATAGATATATACAAAAATTATTTTCATATAAATATATGTATATGTAACATAAAAATATCTATTTTGAAGTATTATAAATATTCCACCTTTTGCTAAAAATATCACAAGAATCAATTTTACACTAAAATACCATGAATTCCATACAAAACCAACATTACAAATAAATACCTTTTATTATGAATTTAGGATATTCTCATTAGAATTGTCACAAATATAAAATCTATATTTATTACAACTTTAAAGACGATAATACATATTTGGGGTGTATTTTGAAAAGTATATAAAAGTATTTTTACATAAAACCCCCTCAAGTTCTATAAATTACCCTAAGGACCCTAGTAAACATAGGTTTAAGCGGGACCAATCTCTTGAGCCTCAGGGAGCCGGAGAAGTAGGTGCCTGCCTATTTAAGATAGACAACTTAATAATGGTGTTATCAATACGGTAATCGTCTTTGAAAAAGACACAAATCCCGCCGTCCATGTACAGCGGTTATCGATAACATCAAAACAATCAAGACTTCAATTTACTTTTCTAATTGTCTGACTCATAGTGAGTCTCGTTATAATCTGACTTGAATATGATTCAAGTACAATCTACAATCTACAATCTACAATTTACGATCTGCAATTTACAATATTCCAATTCAACATGATTCTATGAATCCATTATACAACTTAACTTAACCGAACCATGGATATACATTCTATTTACATGATTCTCCAGTTACATCCATTTAGATGATTCTACGGTTACATCCGTTTACTGATATCATGGTTTCGGTCAGTCAATCAATTATACAATCAATACAATTTACAAAACAAATAATACAAATAAGACATCTCGGGATTTAAGGGGTAGATTGGTACGGAAGGTGTTAGAAGTGGCACGAGACAGTAAGACTTAATACACCTAACATGAATCCAGTTGCTGTTGTACCGTGGCATAAACGGTTTCTTGAACTATACTTTCCTCTAGTCTCTGGCATATAGAGACTCCTCTCGTATACACTGGCATTCTGCTGTACCAAACTACAAACAACAGTGTTAACATCACAATATAATATAATTTTAAAAGCTACCTTCTTATTCTGTCTATTCTATTTCTCCCTTATCTTTGGGACTTACCGAGCGACCTGTTCGCTGACGACATGCTCTTTCTTTCTTCTTTGAATGCCGTTAGGTGATCTGGACACATCAGAGATCGAGGCCACTGCTGAAGAATTGGACCAATTCAGTGAAGACCCCGAGCTCTAGTTTATTGTACACTTTTTCATTTCAGTACTTTTCATTTTGTTATGCCATTATTTAGGCATTGCTTTTTATTCAGTTGTATTTACTTTTCATGCATTGTACAAAAGAATGTTAATAAATAAAGTTGCTTTTCAGTTTATATATCTTGTCTCTTGTGCTTTACTTTTATATTGCTTAGATACGCTTAGCGTATTTACTTCACAGTAAATACGTAGCGGCCTCGTCCCGTCCCCTTCGCCGTACATCGGGAAGCGGGGCGTGACAACGACAAATATTTGGTTTTGAATATCCGTTGTTATGCACCAATTTCAAATTGATATATCTGTACGTTTATTTTATAAAGTGAGATATAACTTTTTTAAATTATGTCCAAGACATTTACCTATATCAGTTGGTGATTGGATAAGGAGCATTAAACAATGGTGTAATTCTTCTTAACCATAGAACAGTTTTCAACCTACGACGCACAGGGTTTGAGTTATTCAACTCAGCAGACTTATACAAAGTATTGTTTGTTGTCCAGTGTCCATTAGGACATAGGGGTTGGTGCTCGTACTATATTCTGTTTACTTATGACTTCTCCAGTTTTAGACAAGTATTTCGTAGAAATGCAAGGTCCAAGTTTTAAGAAGTTATAGGTACAAGAATAAAGTAGAGAACCATGTATTGCAAGTATCAGGATTCTTCAAGGTGATCGAAGATGAAGATACTTATGTTTGGTATTCAGTTGATAGTAATGGTTTTGAAAACTTGCTTCTCTTTCAGGTTACTCATATTTGGATGCACTCCTAGTTAAGTAATGTCGATCGGCCTCCTTCCATTTAGTTGACATGCACTGGAGACAGCTGCATGATTTGAATCTGGTTCCAATTAAATCAGTGCCTCTGTTTCTATATTGTATATAGAATGGTTCATATCTTAACGATGTTAAGGTATATGGAGTTGTCCAGCATATGCTTAAAACTAGACTCTGGATAACTCAGGGCACGTTTTTGTAATGGCAGTTTGTGGGTTATCCCAGGCTATGACGAGGGTTAACTTTCTACCATCTGGATGATCAATAGTGATATTGTTCTTGACTCGCCACAGTTTTAGCAAAATGGACTTTTTCAGAAAACAGTAGTGGGAGTATGGTAGAATTGGAAGTGATTCCAGAACCACAAACGATTACTAAAAATTCAATAGAACCTAAAAATTCAATCGGGTTTGACATTCCATTAGCCACTCCGCAGATATGGTGGGTAACCTCAGGCACCCGAAAGGTACTTCGGTATCCTCAAGGATGGTGACAGGGAGGCTCTTGTTTACCCACAGTTTTGATTACTGCTGTTCTAGACTATGAGACCCGGCAGGAGGATGAGTATAGCGTCGTTTTAAACTATCTTTAGAAGTGCACGTGTATATGACTCTGCCAAAGGGTTGTTGTAGTCAGTGGGAGCAACGGAAGCATAGTGGACAAGTAGCTTGTGTCTATCTATAGACTAAAGCAAGTATAGCGGAGATAGATCATCTATTTTTGATGTGAGAGTCATAGGATTTGACTTCATTAGAATAGGAGATGGATCTGTTAAGAATGTAGTAGGGTGTGATGTCCTGGTATTTGGATGACATACACTTTGTAGGAAGTGAAATTCCTATACTACGATCGGTTATACTGTGGTTGTCACACAGTGGATTCTCCACATAGGATATAGATATTATATCAGGCATTCTGATTACTAGATATATGGTTTTAGATCTAGATTTGGGTAGTTTCCCAATCTGGGTACTTAGACAGTATTCTAAAGGTGTTTTAGAATGGACGACTCATGGCATGGTGGTGTACCTGCAGGTGATGGAGTCAACCTCTCTAAAGGTGTCTTACAGACTAAAGGGGAGAGGGATGTACATGATTGGCATATCACTTGCTTAGGTAATTGAATAAATCATGAGATGTCAAGTACCACACCGGATGTTGTTTTTGCACTCGATGCAATAAGTTTATATATTAATCCAATCCTGGAGAAACGTTCGGAAGCAGTTTAAGAACATAAGTGGATGTTCTAGGGATGTGGTAACGGCAGCCTCCTTTGGGAGACGGTTATCAATCCATGCTTCCAAGATGACCTGGATGACAGAGTGACTGTCAGAGTTATAGTTTTCTCTCTTGACGAGGGACTGTAGTTTGGACAGGTGGTCCAAGCGGATACTGAGGGAGGCATGGCGCAAGATACTGATTAAATTCAGTGGACGATACAGTCTAAGAAGTTTTGCTGTATTTGGAGTTTATTTGTGAAATGGGTCCTATCAGATATCCAGACATATTCTTAGACAGGTATTGCTCATTTCGGGAGACGGCTTTCTCCGCGAATTTGAGATAAAGAGAGACATAGAAAGAAACAATGGAGCGGATCCATTCACTGAGTTTATTTCTCGAACGCAATAGTTTTACAAACGAGCTTTATGAAACTGATTAGTAGAGAAGTTGGGTGTTCGGTATCACATGGGCTGTGAGTATGCGACACCGCAATAATTAGCCTTAAGTGCCTGTGGGAGATTGTTGGCTATAGTGCCCTCAAGTCAATTATTGGATCGCAGGCACGCGATTACAATGAATGAGGGAGGACCTATACCAGTAGAACAGTCTTACTCGAGATGATAGTATGCTATCTGGTTTGTCTTTATCATCATGTACATACTTTAGGTGATATTACAGATCACTATTACATGTTGATAGAGCCCATAGGATTCTTGCTTGACTACCAGCAGTATGATGGCGATCATATACATGGGAGTTGGGTGGTCTATAAGCACATCCTTAAAATGTCCCTAGTCATGGGAGTTTCGAGACCGGGTATCGATACTCCAATAGTAGACTAGTGTATACTGATCGAGACCCCGAAGAGGGACGGTGGCCGGTATCACAAGCCATTGGTGTTAGTTTGTTCCCCTAAGATGTATACAGGTGCTCATTGGATTATAAGTACACCGGACAGACTCGCCGGGAACATGCTAGTTGGTATTATATTTATTGTCAGATAGCAGTTCCCTGGTCACATGTGTATAGGTTAGTCTATCGACCTGAGATCGTCATTTGTCTCGTGTGAGTTCCCACTGTGCTTTGATTACTACCCTACTGATTAGTCGAAAATATTGCATCTTTTAACCGGCAATTTCCATGTCATTTGCATTCATATAGAAGTGTTCGGCATTCATATAGCACATATTAGCAAAACAATCGTCAAATATCAGATTACATGTGTTAGACCTTAAAACCGGCATTTCTAGGGAAATTAACTGCATTTCATAGCATGGCATCATTTCTATATATTGCAAACCGTGTTTCGAAGTCCGTGCAGGAAAATCAGAAGATCGGTCAAAATTTACATGACAAGACTGCTAAAAGAATACGCCAACTCAAGGAATTGGAATCTGGTAATAATCAAAAGGGTATTCAGAGATTCAATATATCAGAGAATGTAGTTGAAGACATCAAAAGCCAACACAGGAAGTTTTAAGGCCCAAGGAGCCAATGTAGCCGCGGAACCGCGGCCAAAGCCGCATTGTGCCGCGGTTCCGCGGCGGTCTTGCCTCTTCATCACCCCAATTTTGCACCATAACTCCTCCCTCAGTGCCTACAGCTCAGAATGACACAACATTTTCCAGAAAGCCCCAGAACCTTCTGCCAGATTAGCAAACTTTGGGATCAACACTAAACTAGCCTTGTATTCTAGAAAATTCTCCCTAAACCCTATCTTAAACCCTAATCTAAGCCTAACTAACTACTTCTAGAAGTCTTTCAACAAACTTTTGGAGGGAACTTCTATTTCAAACTCAAGGCCCAGGGTTTGGGAAATCTATAAATAAGACCCTAGGCTCACTTGTAAAAAAGATATAATCTCTTGGAATTCTATTAATTCAATAGATACATTCACTCTCTTTCTTCATCTTCTTCTTCCACAAGTCTAGTGACAAGGCTTGTATGAAACCCTAACCCTAATTCCAATCAAAAGCCAAGATCCCGAGTACCCCCATCAAGCAAGAAGCCTTGCAACCTTTTATGAGCGGAGCCGATCTTCAACAGAGCAAGTGGTCCAAGACGATCCACGACTCACGGAGAAAAGCGACGCCAGATCGACAATTTAGTTCTTCCTCTTGTAGTTCTTAAGCGACTGTAATCAAATTGTTGATATAAATAAAAGGTGATATTCTTTTATCTTGTTTTCTTTAAATTCTTGCATCATGATTCAATCTCAATTTCTAGTTGTAGTTCTTTTTGTGATGTTTGAGTAATACTCCGCTCGTCGAGGAGTCGAGACGATCAATAGAATGATGATGTAACATATCTTAAATCGATTCTTGAGTCTTACGAGTTTTGTAAACCCTAGCAAGTTCAAGAACCGACAACCCAGTTCGTTGCAATGCTTTCTTTATTGATATCGCTCGAAATTGGTGAGTTACGATCGTTTCTTGAAATTGCTAGAGGCTAGAATGTGAACGATATCGACGAAAGAACAAGGGTTAAATGATGAAACCCTAGTTTCACGAGAAAGCCTTAACTCTCGTCGATCATCATCGATCTAGTATCAATTCTTCGAAGGACAGGAACACGATATCTTGAGATTACATCACGTCTATAGATCCGATCGATTCCTACGAGCCTCATTTAGATTCTTGACATTTGGTTGGAAATATCATCGAAACTCGATTCTCGATTTTTTATCATTTTTTTGATTCTTGATTAGATTAGTGACACTTGAATCAATCGATAAAATCTTGAATCATGTTTTCTTTTCTTTTCGATTAACTTTTCAATTCAAGCAAATCAAACATAGAAACGAATCGCACAATCCCTGTGGACGATCCGCACTCGCTTACGATCAACAACCGACACCGTAATTGATTGCGGTCAAATATAATTCTTTGATTGTGATTCTATAAATTTTCTAAACCGACACACAAAGAAATGATCAATCAAATGGCGCCGTTGCCGGGGATTACGCGCTAATTCGTTTCATATTAAAGTTTGAATTGAAAGATTTATTCCATTGTAATTGTTGTAATCAAAATTCATGCAAACCCTAAACAATTTTTTGTGGTTCATTGCAAGGAAATCTAGAGCTTGCTGGGAAATTGGAAAAAATTTTGGAAAATTCCAGAGAGCTGATGAAGTATATAGTAGCTTGCTGCTGAATTTTGGTGCAGTGATCAGCACAAATGACCGCGATTCCGCGGTGGGAGCCATCATTTGCGGCGGAACCGCGGCCTTGTTGAGGGTTCTCTGTACAATTTTTCTTTCAGGTACTTTCTTACCTTCTCCTCTCTCCTCTTTTTAGCTCCAACTAATAAAATTTCTGCAGGATTCTTTGCAAATAATCGCAGCTCGCAAATTGCAAAATTAAATTTGTGCGTGATTTTGTTTCTTGGTTGTTGCATTCTAAATACGGATATTAAGGGGCACGGCCAAATCCAAATTAGGTTGGGAGTTCATTACCATTCCTAGGCCCCGAAAACCGCAAAACTTGCATCCGCATTTACCCCAATTAACTAAAAAATATCTAGAGATGACTCTAAGGACCGTCGCGCTCACTTAGGATAGAAGAAGGCCGTGGGTAATTCATTGCTTATCCACGTTTTCTTGTGGTGTCTAAGGCAAGTGTGTCGAAGGCTAGTGGTTATTAATTAGGCCCACTACTTACGTAGTGGAGTACCTTCCCACTCACCTGGCACTTACCTGGCCACAAGGGAATAAAGAGACAGTGGAGGATTCTATCCTGCGACTTGTCTTTTGGTAGTTAGGAGCGGTCTAGAGCCGGACCTAGGTGACCACTAGATTCTAGGGTTTTGTGTGCTGCATTTGTTGTGTCGCATCATTTTTTTCAAAAAAAAAAAATCCGTCCCATTTTCAAAGCAAACACCGCATTCATTCATTACCCCTAATTATAAGTCAACGCTGCCACTTGTACTAACCCTTTTTAGTACAAGATAGGCTGGACACGGGATTCTAGTGCCCGTTTAGTCCGCGTACCTTTTATCGACTCCGAAGTCGATATTTCTCCATTTACCTTTCCTTTACCCACTACCACATCCACACCGATGGATCCACCTCCATCAAACTTCTTTAACCCTAATCTGCCGCCGTCTGTTGGTGCGCAGAATCCACCCCGCATCTCTCTCCAGGAGAGGTGCTATCTACTGCGAGGTCCTCTTTCGACCTGCTTATCCACACCACCAGCCAATGGGGATAACTTTGAGATTAAACCCCAATACATCAACCTTTTACCCAAATTCCACGGACTCGAGACTGAGGACGCTTACGTTTTCATTACCAAATTTGAAAACGTATGCGCAATGATGGGTACGTCACAACTTTCAGTGGATGCGATGCGTCTACGACTTCTTCCATTTACATTGTGCGATATAGCCGAGAAGTGGCTATATAACACTACCGCACACTCTATTACGAATTGGGAAAAATTCGTTGCTGCATTTCTTAAGAAATTTTATCCAATACAAAAGACAGCTCGAATCCGTAGCGAACTGAATCAATTTGCCCAGCTCCCTACTGAACCATTCTCTAAATGTTTTGAACGTTTCAAAGATCTTTTGGTTCAGTGTCCTCATCACGGCATCCCGAGATGGGAGCTTTGCCGAATCATTTATGAGGGCATTAACCCAAACACTAAACAGAGCCTTGAAAACATATGTCAAGGTACTTTTATGACTAAGGACGATGGGAAGCGTGGAAGTATTTAGAAGAGTTCGCTGAAAAATCACTATAGTGGGAGAGTGAAACCCAACCATTAAATAGGGGTGGCGTACACCAAATAGATGTGTCCATAGGTGTTCGAGCTGAGATGGCAGCAATGCTAAAGAAGTTCGACGCTATGGAACACAAATTTGCAGCACCCTCCCTAAACCCAGTGTCGCTCCCCAAAACTGTTTGTAGGTACTGTTCTGATCCGTCTCATTTAACGGAAGAATGTTCGTTTCAAGGTCATGAGCATACTAATGCCGCATTTCAAAGACCTAGAAACGATCCATATTCTTCCACATATAATCAGGGTTGGAGGAATCACCCGAATTTCGCTTAGAACCAAAACCAATCTCAAAACACGGTTCCAAACAAGAATAATTTTCAAAGGGCTCTTCCTCCACCACAACAGCAACCCCTTTAACTCACTCAGCACCCCTACCAGTCACAAAATTTCCAAAATCAAGTCAACAATCCTGCACAGTCTAATCCTATGCGGTTGTCCTGTTCCGATGAATTCTCTCAATTCACTCAAACCATGAAATCACTTTTATCAAATTTCATAGAGGTTTCAACTGAGGTTAGATCTTCCGTCAGTGAGATAAAGAAAAACTCAGCGTCTCAAGCTGAGAGTATCAGATCGATGGAAGCTGAAATAGCTCGACTTAAAGCCGAAATGAGTGCGAGAGAAAAAGAGAAACTTCCCTCTCAACCCCTACAGAATCCTGGGCATTACAATGTTAATGCCGTCACAACGTTGAGATCGGGAAGAGTGCTGAACAATCATGTCGGGGAAGGAATTGATGATATTGAAAATCCTATCAATAACACCCCGGCTGAGACCTTTTCTCACACACACACTTCTCCTTCTGATCCTTCTTCTTCTACCACACCACTTTCTCGCGAGCCTATTCTCCATTTCCCACTAGGCTCGACATCTCAACCCAACCCTTATAGTTCTCCACAGACGGTCCCCACACCTCTTTTGGGACCTCGTCTACCCCCTTTTTCTTCTCCTATGATGGACCTGGCGCTTATTACGAAAGCTCCTTACCCGAATCGGTTAAAGGGTAATAGAACGAGTCCTCATATGGAGAAAATTATAGAAATGTTTAAACAGGTTAACATCAACATCCCTCTTCTAGATGCGATTCAACAAGTCCCCGCTTATGCAAAATTTCTTAAGGACTTGTGCACTAGGAAGAGGAAGACTCAAGTGCCGAAGAAGGTCTTTATGTCTAATAATATTAGCACTGCTTTTATCCCCCAGCTACCAAAGAAACGAAAGGACCCAGGATGTCCTACAATATCGATTTCTATTGGGGGTAAAAACATAAATCGTGCTCTTTTAGACCTTGGCGCAAGTGTTAACCTACTTCCATATTCTGTATATGAGCAATTAGGCAGACCGTTCAATCACCAAACCAAGGGGTGAAGTAGAGGATGTGTTGATTAAGGTCGGGGAATTTTTTTTCCCTGTAGACTTCATTGTGCTCGACACACACCCCCAGGGCCAAATTCCGGTGATTCTGGGTCGTCCTTTCCTTGCCACTTCCAACGCTGTTATAAATTGTAGAAACGGTTCAATGAACTTATTATTTGGAAATATGACCATTGAACTAAATATCTACAAAGTTGGAAGTCAGCCATCAGAACCCTCTGCTCATATTTTAGATGTGTGCTCTATCCATGAGATCGCTCCCGATAGTTGTGGAGCTGAGGAACTTTACTTTACTGATCTCGATGATATTACCACATCTCTGTTTGACTTTACACAAGATCTTAGTGAGGACACTTTTCTTACACTTGAGTCCTGCACTCCTGACTTTTCTCCACCCGAGTCTGTATCTTTCACAGGCTCTGAGCTTCTTTGTAATTCCAAAAATCACTCGATGATCCCTCCTTCTATCATTTCTCCACCCGAATTAGATCTCAAAATGTTACCTTCTCATCTGAAATATGCTTATTTAGGTGAGAATGAGTCTTTGCCGGTTATAATATCCGCTTCTCTAGTATTAGAGCAAGAGAATGCACTTTTATCGGTATTGAGATCTAACAAAGAGGCGTTTGGTTGGAGTATGGCGGACATCAAAGGGATTAGTCCCTTGATAGTTGAACATCATATACATGTGATGGATGATGCCAGACCAACCCGAGAACCACAGAGACGGTTGAATCCCGTCATGAAGGAAGCAGTAATGAAAGAGATCGTCAAATGCTTAGATAATGGTATTATATACCCCATCTCCGATAGCCAATGGGTAAGTCCTATACATGTCGTTCCTAAGAAATCCGGCATCACTGTTATAACCAATGAGGCAAATGAGTTGATTCAGACACGCGCCCAAACTGGGTGGCGTGTATGCATCGATTATAGAAAACTCAATGCTGCCACGAGGAAAGACCACTTTCCTCTACCATTCATTGATCAAATGCTGGAACGCTTAGCGGGACGAGAGTATTATTGTTTTATGGACAGATACTCAGGCTATAATCAGGTCCCCATCGCCAAAAAGGATCAAGATAAAACCACTTTTACTTGTCCTTTTTGTACCTTTGCTTACAGTCACATGCCCTTCGGGTTATGCAATGCTCCCGCTACCTTTCAGCGGTGTATGATGGGGATATTCTCTGGTATGGTAGAGAATTTCCTGGAGATCTTTATGGACGACTTCTCGATTTTTGGAGACTCTTTTTCTGATTGCCTAGCGAATCTTGACGCTGTTCTTACTCGTTGCAAAGAAAAGAACTTGACTTTGAACTGGGAAAAATGCCATTTTATGGTCCAAGAAGAAATTGTTCTTGGACATGTTATTTCACAGAAAGGCATTGAGGTTGACAGAGCTAAGATAGATGTCATTCAAAACCTCCCTCATCCCAAAAGCGTCAGAGATATTCGATCTTTCCTTGGCCATGCGGGCCTTTATAGAAGATTCATTAAGGATTTTAGCAAAATTGTTAGACCTTTAACTCTTCTCCTGGCCAAGGGTACGACCTTCCATTTTGACTCGGACTGCGAGACAGCTTTCGACTCACTTAAACACTCACTCACTTCAGCCCCCGTTTTATCATCACCAAACTGGGACTACCCCTTTGAGATAATGTGTGACGCATCCGACTTTGCAGTAGGTGCAGTCTCAGGACAGCATATCGAAAAGATGCCACACGTGATATACTATGCAAGTAAGACCCTGAATGATGCGCAAATCAATTATACAACCACAGAAAAAGAACTTTTAGCGGTTGTATTTGCAATAGAAAAATTCAGACCTTACTTAATTGGCTCACCTATAGTTGTGTATATTGACCATTCCGCCTTAAAACATCTTCTGGCGAAGAAAGATGCAAAATGTCGACTAATACGTTGGATCCTTCTGTTACAAGAATTCGATCTTGTTATTAATGTAGGGTTCCTAGGCACCCTCAAGAGGTCTCACAAGGCATCAACCATGCCAATTTACAAAACTACGGTGCCGAGAAACCCTAACAAGATCGTTGGCTAGAATTTTAGGCGAAAAAAATGAAACTAGTTAACACTTAACTACAAGAATACGGATATACAACCTTTGTAGATCCGGTCCTCCACCTCCACGGCTCCGTGATGATGTCTCCTCGCTGTCCAAAATGGATCCCGGGCTCTAGCGTCTGCTTCATCGGAGAAGAAGCGGGCTAGGTCATCGACGACGATGCCGAAGATGATCTACGTCGAGGCATCACTAGATCAAGCTCCACCTTCACCAAGCCATGAAAACTTGTGAAGGAAACACACTCTACTACTTGGCAAGAGGTAGAGGATGAAGAAATAGGAAGAGGGTAGACTTTAGAATTGGATTTCTCACTCATTTTCATCAATCACCATTGATGAAGTGAAGCTTTCTTCATGAAAGAAGATGAAGAAGAAGAAGAATAATAATATGATAAGTTTTTAGAATAGAATAGAAAATCAATACTTATCATAATTTTAACTATAGTTATGTGTAGAGAATTGACCAATGTTAAAGGAATGGCTAGGGTTAAGCATGAAGTCAAGAATGGTTACAAAGTCAAAGCTTCATGAAGCTTCAACTAGAAACAAAGAAAGCCACCATTCTCTTTAAAATCTTTTCCAAATAAATCAATCAATAAATAAAAGATTAAGCAAAACCCTAATCATCATCTTAACCATGGTTTAATTCTATACACTTAACCAAAGAAGCAAGTATCATCAAACATGATACAAACTTGTGCACAAAAATATATCACATATACAATATGCAAAAACAAGTGAGAAAATCCATTTAAAGTGAACCAATACTAGTTAATGCAAAGTAATATATCAAATATATAATTATACATTAAATCATTAAATCAACACTTGATTTAACGATCCGGTCATATCGCATATAACCGGCTAGTATCCAATGTATCGGCTTATCGAATCAATCCTCGATTCGATAACTAGGTTATATCACATACAACCATTCGACACATTTATCGCGAGAATGAAATACGGTATCATATACACGCATTATTCTCGGTCCCGCACATATCTCATATGCGCTCCTATTTCGTTTCGCTTGAGCCAGGAAACCTTTGTGTAGGACTCTAAAGACTCGTCAATACGCCGGCAGCAGATGATGATCATATCAAACACCCACAAGCCGCAAGCGGTCTGCTAAACGTAACGGCCACCTGGGTATTGAGCGATCAGAATATCGACAAGCAAGCCCGCTCACACTCCAGTGAATCCAACCAGTAACACTACCGTACAGTCCGGTCTGATCGTCTGATATGTCGCATATCTCACCCAGAGGTGGTAAACGTCAGACCCCAATAGCTCGATAACTCGTGTCGATATGAGGTCTATAACAATTCGAGAAATTACTGGTAATACTTACCAGTAAATCTCAGCAACCCTGGCCAGGGATTTCCTGTTATAGCCAATCGAACACAGCGCAACATCAACCCCCTATACCGGGAGAGACGAATCCCCTCCTATCGCTCATTGTCTCCATGTGACTCGGGACTGTACCCAAAAAGCACCGTTTTGCACGCCCTCTTGGACGTGGTAAGATGGAAATCAAAGCACAGTGGGAACCACACAAGACTCTATGACGATCTCGGGTCAACAGACTACTCTGTACCAGTGTCACCAGAGAACTGCCATCTGACGTAAGGTATAATACCATCTGGGAGTTCTCGGCGAGTCCGTCCAGTGTACCCAGTCTCCACTGAGCACCCGTATATCATCTCTGATGTCAAACACCGATGGATATGGGATCATCCATCGCCCATCTGTATGGGTCGAGAAGGTATACGCTAGTCTACTCTGGTATATCGATGCCCTGTCTCGATACACCCACGACTAGGGACTTTGAAGGATGTACTTATAGACTACCATGTCCCTACTAGTATGATCCGCATCACAGTCCAGGTAGTCAAGTACACATCCTAAGGGCTTTACCAACATGTAACAGAGAGACAATAAGTGTACACGTTAAGGTAAAGGGTAACCAGATAGCATACTATCATGTCGAGCAAGAAAGTCCTCCCTATATATGTCCCAGCATCCACTACAATATACATCCAATGTACAGTAATGGCCTCTAGGGCATACATATAACTAACAATCTCCCACTTGCACTAGGGCCATCTGTAGCAGTGGTTGTAGTATCTCATACTCAACCATCCCATAAAAGTCTCTCTCTGGGAATAGGCCTTCGTGAGTGGATCCGCCGTGTTGTCCTCTGAGTCTACCCTCCTAACCTCGATCCTTTAGAAATCAACCATCTCCTTGATCAGGTGATACTGCCTTAGAATATGTCTGGATCACTGATGGGACGGACGTTCCTTGGCATAAGCCACAACTCCATTGTCACACAATGGAAGGAACTAAGTTCATCACATGAACTAATATACACCCAGACTTCCTCTTTGGTGGTATCTTAAGTAGCGATGTATCCAGCCTTTATCGTCTAGTATGCCATGGTATCTAGCTTGGAACTCTTACAACATACCGTCCCTTTACTGAGGGTAAAGACAATGCCTGCGACCGACATTCAGTCGTCTTTATCACCCTGGAACACTTCCAGTGATTCTCCCCTGGATCGATTGATACCATCTCACTACAACTAGTGAGAATCCTAACATCCAATTAAATCTATCTCATAGATCCAAATCCAGGATTTAGTAGGTATCATTTTGATCCTATATGGAGAATCTTTGTGATAAGCGGAGATTGACTGAGCGTAGCATAGGAAACTCCTTCCCTATCAAGAGTATGTCATCCACGTACTCTACGAGGATCACCACCATACTCCCTACTACCTTTTTGTAAATACAAGGTTCATCTACCATTTTGATGATGTCAAACTCTTTGACTATCTATCAAAAAAGATGTTCCAACTCCGCGATGCCTGCTTTATCAAATAAAGCATCTTGCACACGTTTCCGCTGCTCCCACTGTCTACGAGGCCCTCTGGCTGTGTACTTATAGACGCTCTCTTCTAAAACATCATTTAGAAAAGTAGTCATGAGACCCAACCGCCAGATATCGTAGTCATGGTATGTAGCCGTGGCAAGTAGTACCTGGATGGACTTAAGCATAGGTACTGGAAAAGGTTTCATCATTATCCACGCCTGGTCGATGACGAAAACCTTTAACAAGTCTAGCTTTGAAAGTCTCAACTTTTCCATCTACACCAAGTAATCTTCTTAAGATATACTTGCTCCTGATAGGGATTTAACCCTTCAGATATAGCAACTAAAGTCCATACTTTGTTGGTGTATAAGGATTCCATCTCAGATCGCTAAGCATCCAGCCATTCTTACAGAGTCTTACTCCTGATGGCCAGCTCGAAGCTAGTTGGGTCATCATCTCATGATGCAATCCTCGCTCCCACTGTCATAGAGAAACAGAAGTATCTCTCAGGTGGGTGAGGAACCCTACTAGATCGACGGAGAGGCTGAGGTTCGTTGGAATCTACTGAATCCTTTGGTTCTATTAAATCATCAGCTGCAGTCTGTATAGCTGGAACATTTCCAGTTCTACATAACATATCTTGCCTCGAGCTTGTCCGGATTTTGCTTTTCAGACATAGGCCGGACAACCCCAAATCTTAACTAACTTAAGATATGGGCTCTTCCCTTTCCATATCACATATGAAGCGGTAGGCAACTGATTTGATTGGAACCCTATTCAATAGGTATGCAACTTCTCAAGTGCATAACCCCCTAAGGAAAAAGGTAACTCAGTAGCACTCATCATAGAGCACACCATATCAAATAGGGTGTATCTGCTCCGCCCCGACATACCATCGTGCAATGGTGTATACGGAGGAGTAATGCTGAGAGAGAATCTCATTCTCCTTTAGAATAGTCCAGAAATTCTATGCACAAGTATTCTCCTCCTTGATCTCATCAAAGGACATAATACTTTTACCCGTATTTTGGTTCTCTACTTCTCGCTTATATTCTGTGAATATCTCAAAAGGTTCGGACTCATGTTTCAACAGGAACATATGACTGAATCTTGAGAGATTATCAGAGAATATAATGAAGTATAAAGAACCAGTCTTGGTATATGTAGACAGGGGACCTTACATACATCAACATGTATCAATCCCAAGAGTTCACTAACTCTTTCTCTGTTTCCAATAAACAGAGCTATGGTCATCTTATCTTAGTGACATGACTGGCGAGTTTCACAAGATGTAAATTCAAACTGATTTAAATATGCATCTATATGTAACTTTAGCTAGTCGGGTCGCATTGATATGACCTAGTCTACAATACCTTAAGAAGGATTCGTTCAGTTGTGAACTCTTCCTCTTATGTGTGTTCCATATACTAAGAACTGCAGTTTGATTTAGAACATCAATGCTTTTAGATAACGTGCCTGAACCGATCAACTTTTGATATAGGAAATGTTCAAAACATTATCCATCAATACAAAATTTTATCATTTCTTTACTGATAAAGAGACTGATATGATTTTGTATATCAGGTTCGGTATCTAATAACATTTGTTCAGAATCAATGTATTGGTAATACAGGGTGACAGTGACCGACAGACTTGGCTGCAACACTTGCCCCGTTTTCTGCCTCATGAAACTTATCACCCGTTCTCAGTTCTTTACCTTTCTGTAGCCCATGTAACATATTACATATGCGGGATCCTGATCCGGTATCATATACCCAGGACGTAAAGGACATTGAGAAACAGTTCTGTATAATGAACACACCCGAAGATGATGCATCAGCATGCACTCTCTTCGTTTGGGCGGCACGGGAATTCTGGTAATCCCCAATTTCCTGCTCTGTCTTATAACGATTATAAGTTGGAGCTGGACCAACGTTCCCCAGCTCAGTATAACAAGCGGGTTCGGTCAAATATCCGTATTATTATCTTGATTAAGGCGTGATATGGTCGCTACCTGGAGAGAGAGAGAAGAAAACACTCAGCGTGCGCTCTTGCAAGAATAGATTGGTTTTTATTTTATCTAATCAGGATGGCTCCCACTGCTTTTTATCAAATCTTCCTTCAAACCCTAAAAGGAAAGACTAGCCGGGATTAATTACACACAACAAGTTCGCCAATCTTTCAGCCAGGCCAGTGTCGGTACTTTGAGGGAGGTGCCCCGTGCTTTCGCACGGACCTAATTAATGTAAACCTCGTTTTCCCAGAGGCGTAACCCCGTTGACACCTTTCTAGACACCTACTTGATCGGCTAATTGTAATGTGTAAAACTCTCCCAGGAGTAACAATTACTCGCAGCGGGTATCGGGATCCAACTATCTCATAGAAGGTATGCAATCTCATTGCAAATTTCAACACTTGAAATTCCCGATAATATTTTGCCCCTAGCGTGCTATGACCTTGACGAAAGCCAACAAACCATAGCCCGCTAGTCAAGTTCAACCCGTACATTTCTTGATCGAATTAAACCCACCCGCATGACCCTTGACGAAAGCCAACAAAGCCGCACGACTACCCTAATCCAATCGCATCGTATGCTAGCAGATAAGCAACATATAGCTACCGCACACTGCACCTTGACGAAAGCCAACAAATGCAGCACGAATACTATATACAACTTATCTGAAATGACAGAGGGCTACGACAGGTTTTTCTGAAAACCTATTGCGTAATGAACTTGATATCGTTGTAGAATCAAATGATTTTAAAAATGGAGTGCTTTTGAGGCTTTCCTAGTTTTGCTAAAGGAGTCACTCCCGGTGAAAGGATCGTTGGTCCTTTCCTCGTCGAATGATGTGCGAGATATATCATATATATCACTGTGCAAAGCAGAACTCTTAAAAGCAATCAAAAGACAAATCGAGTGTGTAGCATCTGCCAGTTATTGCTAAAGGAGTCACTCCCGGTGAAGGGATCTCGGTCCTTTCCTTATCGAATAAGGTGCAGGATATATCACATATACCGCTGTGCAACGCAAGAACTGTAGCTACCTATTTTATTTTGAAATTCGATTCTACAACATCTTAGGTTTCTTTTCTTTCATTAATCATATTAATGAAGTCCCATCATTTAAATACCTAAACATCACAGATAAATACGACGTACACTTATGCCATCCGCATTCTCCTCGATGTCCCCTCGTGCACCGTTAGGTTAGGTAACTAACGGCAGAGCGGGGCAGGGCTAGCACGGGTGTAAAACATAAGTAACGTCTATATAATATATCATATATACTATATACTGTATCTATCACAGAACATCACATGATCACATCACAGATATCGCAGCAGAAGAAACATATGAAATATTGGATATACTAGGACGTCCATGTTTTCAATACGAGCCAGTATAAAACACGGATTCCACGGTCGCGATGAATAGCCAAACCCACACCCCAAGACCCCTACGGGAGCGGCAAGCAACCCTACCAATTCTGGAGTTAGGAGACCCGGACTCGACTCCTCGTGTTGGTCTCCCACTGGACTCCAGAACCCGGTTACTTGTGCTCCCCTCCTTGGGTCTATCCTAGTGCGGAAAAGTAAATAATATACAAAGGGTGACATCTTCCGCAACCTGGAAGTGCCCCAATAAAAGAATATTACATACAAGTTTTTACTTGAATGAAAATGAAAAACACTCATCTCACATAAAAACCCCCGGCTATTCAAACACGACGATCCAATATAGCATATCCAGCAACACATAACATCACATGTCATCAACGTAAGTAAATATGTGCATCCCAATTGTCGTTGACATATAGCAACGAAACCGGCGATATCACATATTACACTTACGGTCACAGAAAAGAAAGTGTAAAACTACAACAGTTGGAATCCGCAACCACCTCAGACATCGCATGCCTGACCAAATGAATTACTTAGACATCGCATGCCTAACAATTATAAACCCCGCATTTTAGTCTCATTATCGAAAACTCTTTTCAATATCAAGTCGGGTAATTCAACAACTTTCCCGACAGCCTGATCGAATGCTCGTCGCAAACTTTAGTAGGCTGCCGCACCCCCGACGCCGTCGACGAAGTTCACCAAGGCGGAACACCGCTGCCGCGAGCACCCGAACGGATGCTTTCGGCGACGGGGTTCTCCTACAGTCACTTGGTCGGGGCTATGGGGCGAGGCTGTCTATTAAGTTTATCCGGCGAGTATCCGCGTACGCTACGTGATTGCGACGGACTTTTGATCACATCAAAATTCCGTGGCAACCGATCAAGTGAGACTAAAGTGCTACGTTTATAACATTCATTCAGTTATCTCATAACTCATTGTGAATTCCAATTATTGTATCCCATTCCAGATAATTAGAAAATGTTAAACTTTCCGATCGAACATTCAAACACCCAAGTTTTCCCGATACAGATCAACACATGAAACAAGTCTAAAAACATTCACTTCGTGCCTCAGTACCAACGGTCCAGCCGTAGAAGGGTCAAGCCAACGCCTCACATGTGGCACGCCATACTGCCCCAAACCCGAAGGTTCAAAGGGCAGTTCAAGACGGTCACATAATCGAGTTAAGGTTTGTTGTCTTCTAGAGGGTCCATCGAGTTACTTGCACTACTTAGAACGTCTTTAAAACTCAGAAAAATCCAACACTTGGAAATTTTCCGGCAGGGGAAAAGTTGGGTATTTATATCCGGTCGAACTTTTTAACATATTCAAAAAAATATCCGGAAAACACATAGACAAAATTTGACAATCCGATCGAATGTACGAACTCCCAATGCAACCCAAAATACTCAACTCTTGATTTCAGATTAAAAATTCCCAGGAAAACCAGAACTGAAAAGTAGGAGTTACTGTGCAAATTTCAATGGGAGATAAGACAAAAGGGCCGCGGAACAGCCGCATTAGCACGCTAATGCCGCGGTTCCGCCGCACTTTAGAAAGATCATTAGGTAATTTTTGCATCGTAATTCTTAGAATTTCCTGCTGAATTTTCTGCATATTTTTAATCTGGAAAAAACCCAATTTTTGGAAAAAGTCCAGAGAGTAAATTAGGGTTTGGGTTTCGGTTCGATCGGACTTCCAATTCCGTCTACGCATCGCCTAAGGCTCTACCTAGGCTCTGATACCACTGTAGGGTTCCTAGGCACCCTCAAGAGGTCTCACAAGGTATCAACCATGCCAATTTACAAAAATACGGTGCCGAGAAACCCTAACAAGATCGTTGGCTAGAATTTTAGGAGAAAAAAATGAAACTAGTTAACACTTAACTACAAGAATACGGATATACAACCTTTGTAGATCCGGTCCTCCACCCCCACGGCTCCGTGATGATGTTTCCTCACTGTCCAAAATGGATCCCGGGCTCTAGCGTCGGCTTCATCGGAGAAGAAGCGGGCTAGGTCATCGACGACGATGCCGAAGATGATCTACGTCGAGGCATCACTAGATCAAGCTCCACCTTCACCAAGCCATGAAAACTTGTGAAGGAAACACACTCTAGTACTTGGCAAGAGGTAGAGGATGAAGAAATAGGAAGTTGGTAGACTTTAGAATTAGATTTCTCACTCATTTTCATCAATCACCATTGATGAAGTGAAGCTTTCCGCATGAAAGAAGATGAAAAAGAAGAAGAATAATAATATGATAAGTTTTTAGAATAGAATAGAAAATCAATACTTATCATAATTTTAACTATAGTTATGTGTAGAGAATTGACCAAGGTTAAAGGAATGACTAGGGTTAAGCATGAAGTCAAGAATGGTTACAAAGTCAAAGCTCCATGAAGCTTCAACTAGAAACAAAGAAAGCCACCATTCTCTTTAAAATATTTTCCAAATAAATCAATAAATAAATAAAAGATTAAGCAAAACCCTAATCATCATCTTAACCATGGTTTAATTCTATACACTTAACCAAAAAAGCAAGTATCATCAAACATGATACAAACTTGTGCACAAAAATATATCACATATACAATGTGCACAAACAAGTGAGTAAATCCATTTAAAGTGAACCAATACTAGTTAATGCAAAGTAATATATCAAATATATAATTATACATTAAATCATTAAATCAACACTTGATTTAACGATCCGGTCATATCGCATATAACCGGCTAGTATCCAATGTATCGGCTTATCGAACCAATCCTCGATTCGATAACTAGGTTATATCACATACAACCATTCGACACATTTATCGCGAGAATGAAATACGGTATCATATACACGCATTATTCTCGGTCCCGCACATATCTCATATGCGCTCCTATTTCGTTTCGCTTGAGCCAGGAAACCTCTGTGTAGGACTCTAAAGACTCGTCAATAAGCCGGCAGCAGATGATGATCATATCAAACACCCACAAGCCGCAAGCGGTCTGCTAAACGTAACGGCCACCCGGGTATTGAGCGATCAGAAGATCGACGAGCAAGCCCGCTCACACTCCAGTGAATCCAACCAGTAACACTACCGTACAGTCTGGTCTGATCGTATGATATGTCGCATATCTCACCTAGGGGTGGTAAACGTCAGACCCCAATAGCTCGATAAGTCATGTCGATATGAGGTCTATAACAATTCGAGAAACTACTGGTAACACTTACCAGTAAATCTCAGCAACCCTGGCCAGGGATTTCCTGTTATAGCCAATCGAACACAGCGCAACATCAACCCCCTATACCGGGAGAGACGAATCCCCTCCTATCGCTCATTGCCTCCATGTGACTCGGGACTGTACCCAAAAAGCACCGTTTTGCATGCCCTCTTGGACGTGGTAAGATGGAAATCAAAGCACAGTGGGAACCACACAAGACTCTATGACGATCTCGGGTCAACAGACTACTCTGTACCAGTGTCACCAGAGAACTGCCATCTGACGTAAGGTATAATACCATCTGGGAGTTCTTGGCGAGTCCGTCCAGTGTACCCAGTCTCCACTGAGCACCCGTATATCATCTCTGATGTCAAACACCGATGGATATGGGATCATCCATCGCCCATCTGTATGGGTCGAGAAGATATACGCTAGTCTACTCTGGTATATCGATGCCCTGTCTCGATACACCCATGACTAGGGACTTTGAAGGATGTACTTATAGACTACCATGTCCCCACTAGTATGATCCGCATCACAGTCCAGGTAGTCAAGTACACATCCTAAGGGCTTTACCAACATGTAACAGAGAGACAATAAGTGTACACGTTAAGGTAAAGGGTAACCAGATATCATACTATCATGTCGAGCAAGAAAGTCCTCCCTATATATGTCCCAGCATCCACTACAATATACATCCAATGTACAGTAATGGCCTCTAGGGCATACATATAACTAACGATCAAAGATAAGAAAGGATGTGAAAACGTAGTAGCTGACCATCTTTCACGCATCTCTTCTTCCCCTGTGACCCTGCCGATCAATGATTCGTTCCCTGATGAACAACTCTTGAGCATATCCAATGAACCATGGTTCAAGGATATTGTGAACTATCATGCCACGGGACTGATACCCAGCGATTGGTCAAAACAGGACAAATATCGTTTTCTATCCCAAGTAAAACATTTTTACTGGGATGATCCATATTTGTTTAAATATTGTCCTGATCAGATCATTTGCCGATGTGTCCCGAATGAAGAATTCAAGAGTGTTCTTTCTTTTTGTCATGATCAGGCCTGTGGGGGTCACTTTGGTCCTAAAAAGACAGCGGAGAAGGTTTTGCAATGTGGATTTTATTGGCCGACCTTATTCAAGGACGCATTTGACTATTGCAAAACCTTTACACAATGTCAGTACACGGGTAGAATCTCCCAGAGGAATGAAATGCCTCAGCAACCCATTCTGGTTGTTGAAATATTCGACGTTTAGGGCATTGATTTTATGGGTCCCTTTCCCAACTCCTTTGGGAATTTGTACATACTGCTGGCGGTTGATTATGTCTCAAAGTGGGTTGAAGTCATTCCATGTCGCACTAATGACAAGAAAGTTGCCATTAAGTTCTTAAAAGAGAATATCTTCTCGTGATTTGGACACCCACGCGCTATTATTAGCGATAATGGGACACATTTCTGCAACAGGTCTTTTGAGACTCTGATGCGGAAATACTCAATCAACCACCTACTTTCTACACCCTATCATCCCCAAACAAGCGGGCAGGCTGAAATCTCAAACAGACAAATCAAACTTATCCTGGAGAAGACTGTTGCTAAAAATAGAAAAGACTGGTCGACCAAACTGACGGATGCTCTTTGGGCATTCAGAACTGCATATAAGACCGACCTAGTGTCACGACCCGAAAGAGTACGTGACTGGCCCTTGAACCATATGAAGCCTATAGGACTCCCTCTGATCCAAGTAAGCCAAAAGCCCAGAAATCTAAAGCCATTTTGAAGAATAAATAAAGAAAACTGGTTTAAAGAAGTGAAGAAATACAGGTTTGAAATCAAGGTTTTTAAATAACTAAGCCGAATGTGTATTTTAAAAACGGTACAGTCTTTTCTAGAAATTTCGGCAGAGTTTCCTTTGTAAAACTGGCCCCGAATGGGGTAAAACGATAATAACAAGATATAACATGATAAAGGCATCCCCAAGCGGGAGCTAGCTCTTCGTCAATCGACGGTCACAACCAAGCAATGATATAATAATATACAACGCCAAGTGGCGAGGATCAAATCCAAAGAAAGCTCAAAAGCAACAAGAAACCGCAATACTACAAAGCGCGACTCTAAGGTCGAAAAATACAACACTGATATCTAGGTCTGAAAGAATATACAAGTTTTGGTTGATGGACATTTCTAGATACAATGAATAAATAAGTACAACATGGGGATTCTTGATGCAAAAGAATCCACCTACCAAAAGCAAATCACCCGCAAGAAGGTAGTGTGCCAGAAATGCCGCAATAGAACCTGTACGGCAGAACCTGCAAGAACTGTGGCACAACGGGGGTGAGTTGCCAACTCGTGAATAGAAACATCTACAAGGATAAATCGAATGCAAGACATAATCCTAAGTCAACGATCAATAATATAATCCACAAGAGTACATCTGAGTGATAAGGTGGCAAGGTAACATCAAATCATGTATGTAGTGCCAGGTACTCAGGTAATAACATGTAAGGTATGTCTGCATGAAGTATCAATGAAGAAATATCAATAATATCAATACACATATATTAGCGTCCCATACCACTAATATTGGTGTAAGATAAGTGTAAACCCAGCCTGTATATGAACCATGTCTGTATATATGTGGAACCCGTCCACCTGTCACCCACTGACAGCAAGCATCATGTATGCAAGTATGAGGATACAACAAAATCATGGAAACTCATCATGAAAACCCGTGCCAAGCATCGACACGTAAATCCTCCTATATCGGGCATCCGTCATTCCGGGTCAGCCCTCTCTCAAGTATACATATATCGGGAATCCGTCAGTCCGGGTCATCCCTCTCTCAATACATCGGGCATCCGTCATTCCGGGTCAGCCCTATATCAATCCATCGGGCATCCGTCATTCCGGGTCAGCCCTATATCAAAGTATATATCGGGAATCCGTCTGTCCGGGTCATCCCTCTCTCAATACATCCTCTAGCACCGAGAAAACACGGGGCGACGCCCCAAATATCATATCAAGGGAACCGGGTTTTTAAACGATTACGTATTTGAAAAGAGCACGGTTCCCAAATCCAGAGATCACATGAAAATCCACCTCAAGAAGTAAATCCAATGCGATGTGCTATGCAATCAATCCATAATGTATGCGACATGTAAAGAAAGTAACCATATCGGAAATCATACAACATGGAATAGGAATGTGCATATGTCGAAGGAAGCATCACATCACGAATGCAATAGTACTACAGTGTAGTGACATGGCAATTATCGATGATGAAGTGTGTGAGCCGGCAAGTAGTGTACGTGAAACATACGCATCATCGATAATGGTGCTGGTGTCCTAACAGCATGATAATAACATGGTAATGAACATATGCCAGCAATGCGAAAAGCATGAATATGCGGAAATCTAGTAATCAGCAGCACAGTGAAGTATCTACTATGCAAACTACATCTAAGTATCCTGACAAACAGGAGGGGTAGGTGTGGAAACCACCTAAAACCGAGTCAAAGTATATATGTAGATATATAGTCGGTGATCCCGCCTCAATGTCATATCGTAAGATATCCTCTAGCTATGAGTGCGGATCTATCATCAATATCAGCTCGTACGGTAAACCGTCGTACGGCATTCCCAAAAGCTGGGTACAGGTCAACATCTCACTGTCTCATCACATAACAAATATCACCATCATCAGATCATATAGTCTGGGTGTACTACTCTATATCTAGTACAAACGGTAACATCGGTAACGTATGCATGCGGGGGTAAACACACATCCCAAGCCCGCAAGAATCACTAGTCATATCCCACATATGAATCGCATCAAAATACCGATCTCAGGGCACCAAGCCCACATCATCGACTCATCTCCAAAGTCGCCACATATCACCAACCACAGTGTAAGTACATGTGAAAAGCATGGGTATATGTATAGGTGTAATTCTATCCTAGGGTTCGCGACTATGAACTACACTAGTCACTTCTAACCCTACATAACCAAAATACACCTAATATCACAATACTATAAAATAAGCTATCTACGGACTGCGGGGGTGCTATACGCCATCCACCCGACTTTCCCCCGTAGATATAATCTACTCACCTCGCATCACCAATTGCGGACGTCACCATGCATTTGCTTGTCGTCCGAAGTCTTCATGGGTACCTACACATCAAAATATCGTATATGCGCATTAAAACCAAATCCAATCTAAAACGGCGCATAAACTCCAAAACGATACGATAAGGGGGCCTATAGGTGAGAACCTATGGCACGCCTTCAAAACCATCCATAATCCTCTATATCGTCGTATAAACGACAATAGTCGAGGCAAAACACATTCCACCATTTCAGAATCCAAAAAAATACGGAATACGGAAACACGAATCCAAAACGACAACATAGGATATAAGTCCCAGATTTCACCCTAGACAGAATCTGTCAAAACTAGAAGTACCCAGGGCCAAGAATTGGGGAATTGGGGCTGTGCACGCAAAACGAGGAATTTCCTCCTTGGTCTGGCCGCAAATTGCGGCCAGAAAGCCAATTCCGGCGGCCTCAGTTTGGAGTTGGGGGCTGGGGTTTGGGGTGTTGGTCCCTAGGTGCCTGAACATCTCACTATAAATCCAATTTTATTTATGGGATCTCGGGGTGATAGCAGATTCAACAACACAGTGACAGATTTCCTGTTTTCCCCGATATCGGTTTCTAAAATCCGTATTCTGGTTCTAGCATCAGGTTTGGGGTTCCAATTCAAACACTAGGGTGTTGGTAAGATCAATACTGAGCCCAATTTCATAATGCAACACCAATTCACTCAAACCCTAACTAGGTTTCTCTCAATTCCACTAAAATCCACAATATCGATAAAATCTTGACATGGGGTTATAGGAAAGGCTATAATTAAGCAAATGGTTCAGAAATTATCTTCATTAGCAACTCAAGAAAATTCTTGAGTTGCCCTCTAGTGACCAAATCCATGCTTCTTTAGCTCCATGTGTAGATCTAGGGATTTTGGACATTTTTAGTGAAAGGAGTTTGGGGTTTTGGTGTAGTTTTTGAGATGTTTCATGGCTTGAGGAGGGGAGGGAAAATGGAGAAGGGCAGCAGCAGCAAGGGAGAGGAAGAGGGAGAGAAATGAGAGGGAGAGAAAATGGCTAAGTGCTTCAAGGTCAATGGTCCACCTCTCTCTCACCTACCCTCATCATTGCATTTTCTTTTCTTTTCCTTTTCTTTTAAAACCCCACCCTTCTCACATCAATAGTAATTCCAAAAGAAAACCATGGCCAGAAAAGTGCACAAGTGTAGTAGAAAATGTGATATGTGCAAGTTTTGCACAAAATTGCCAAAAAACCCAATTAGCGATTTTAATCGCGATTAGCACTAAATTAGTGTCAAACTAATCACAAAAACTTAAAAATGTCATAATTCACTAATTTACCCTATTTTAGAATTTTCCATAATTTTTCTAACATTTTTCCTATTTATTTGCATTTAATATTAAAATAATCAATAAAATAATATTAAATTATAAAAATTCCCAAAATTAATATTTTATATTTTTGAAGATGTTACAATCTACCCGCCTTAAAGAAATTCGGTCCCCGAATTTAAATTTAAACCCCCACTACTAAAATAATCTCAGTAATAAACCAAAGTCGTCGGGGCTCCGAAATCATCAACACAAAGAACGTCACAGCGCAATGCATGCGCAAGGGTACTGAGCAGATAACTCAAAAACAAAACTCCGTCAAGCATCCCGCAATCATCGGAGTCGATGTAAAAAAAAACACAATGTCAAATCCAATACAAAACCGACATGATATGGATCGAAACTACACATGTAGACATCCAAATCTATACACGTAAAAAGCTGATGTAAAAACATACTAAAGTATATCCAGGTACCGTCCACTGACTAGTCCTGCTCAGCATGAAAGCAAAAACCCAACATCATAAAAGGTACTGCTCCAAAGGGAGTAAATCTCAAAAATGTACATAACACAATCCTGTGCGTCTGGTGCGCACGGAAATCAAAAATCCAATATGTGCTAAACAAGTGCACAAAACAACATCTAGGTGCAACGGGTGTGCGCGAAACCTCTGTCATGGACAACGTATGTGCCTGACAGCCAAGGTCCGGTGCATCTAACATGCACGAAGAAATCTCGATTTAGTGCATCGGGTGCGCACCAAAATCGTATCTAAAAACATGCGCCCAACACGCGCGAAAATCCAAATCTGTGAATCTATCGTGTACGAACGAAAATCTAAACCCTGCGCAAAATATATAAATATCCAGTGGGTGCATGAACCAATATCATGAAACTCAGTCACCAAAACTAAATCATGCAAACAGAACGCCCAAAATACCGAAATCCAAAATGACGGATACGTGATAATCGAATCACAAAATCACAAATCCTAAATATCGTCTTCGGTAGTTTCTCCTTCAAGGTCGAGAAGGAGTCGGTGCAATCCACAGCTAGAAGCGCAGGATATCTACCTGCCCCTTGCTCACGGTCTGGCGTCTTCTGACTCTCGGGGTCCTTATCTTCTCTGCGGATTACCTATCACGCGGTCAATCGGCTCATCGGCCCTGTCAAGTGTGCTAACGGGGACGATTCCGTTCTGGCACTTCTCTGGTCGCCTCTTGGTCAAACCTCACGACCACTCGTAAGGCAGCATATCACTGGCGTCGGCCTCTGGCTCTCTGAATGCACGCCACACATCTGATCCTGGGTGCAAACATCATTGCAGCAACGCCCTGGAAGGAATCCTGTTCAAGGTCTCTTCCAATCATGTCTATGCCGATCTGTACAGAGGCCAGCTCCCCTGCATAACCTTTCTCGCTCAAAGGGCATCTGTGTCCTCAGCACAATATTTTCTCGGAAACTGGTCACATCCCAACGTCTCTGTAAGCAAATCAGGTCTCTCGTCTCGACGGGAAGCAATGACAGCTCGTCGGGGTCTCACACGAACCTCTTGTTCCAACTGCCTCTATCGTCGTCCACTATGACGTCACGCCAAGCTACTATGCACTGCACTGTCTCGGCCACGGTCAATCTGAAGTCTCTCACACGGACTCGAATCACGTATTCTGCAGCTTCATCATTCTGTAGCAGATGTCAGGCCGAACTGGTCCTCGGGAACACGTCCCAACTATCGGAGGAATACTCCTCACTCGTCCGTCCTTGATCAATTTGCAATGCATCTGCTTAAGTTCCTCTATCCGAACTTGGTCAACTACCTCGTCGACAATGCCGAACTCTGCCCTGCTGGGTGTGCACAAAATGATCACTCTGGGTCTAAGTCTTCTCGTATCGTACTCCAAAAAGGTCCTGCCGAGATTCCTTTCTCAAATCTCAATCCTGCCGAAGTGCCCGGAAGTCATCATCCAATGCTGAAGCTCAAGCTTATTCCGGAACGGCTGCATACTTATCACGCTTCTTTCTGGAAGATATATCCATATACCACGCCTCGGGGTGCGTAACACATCTCTAATATCAGCGGAGTGGAACATCATCTCGTCGAAGTTTCGTACGAACTCTTTTCTTCACTCTGCTCAATGTCGACTGATTCGGACTCGTCTCATCGTGGCTACACGAACTGTGCTCCAACGGCTATCCTCGCATCTGGAGTCTCCCAAGCAGTGTCCCATCACGATATCCGAAAGATGTCGAACCATCCGATCGACTCGTCAGATCCTCATAATCCCCTAAGAGCTCACATCTCGGGTACAGTTTAATAGTATCGAGTACATGCCACAGCGTCGGTGGTCCAGCCGTAGAAGGGCAAACCCAAGCCTCACTAATGGCGCCGCGGAACCGCCGTAAACCCTAAGGTTCAAAGGCTGTCACACGGTCATTAAGTCGAGTTAGGGTTTCATTCTTCTAGAGGGTCCATAGAATCACCTGCATGTCTTTCCGTATACTTTAAACTTGGAAAATGGCTCCTGACATTCGATCGTCTCAATCGACTCTCAACGAACCTGCGTGAAGTCGTCTCTAGCTGGAATCAATCCGCCTGATGTCCTCGCATCGGGGTAAGCGAACTCACCACACGTCCTAGTCATTCATCCTCGGTGACTAGCGACTCGCTATCATCCCTCTAAGTACATGCTCATGCTGCAGTAGCTCCAATCATCCGGGCGATATCTCATCATTCGCAGCAGCAACTGGCTCATACGCCTGTACGTCGAACAATGCCTCAATCCTCCAGGAAAGGCAACACAATGGCGGTCGTCTCTGAATCAGCCTGCTCTAGATCTGAGTAAGACTCTCCACACTGGAAATCTTCAACTCAACTGGGCTCGCTCTGGCGCAAAATCGGACGAATCACATTCGTCCCTCAAATCGGGTAGACTAGCTATCATCTGTCGCATATCTGCCTGAAAGCTCCGGCAATCTCAGCTCGTAAGCTCCGAAAGCGACATCCTGTCAATCTCAGCAACAGCTGGTCCATCTGTCTGCACGGTAGCCGACATCACAATCTCGGAGGTATGCTGTACATCAACAGTCCTCTCTCAACTGGCAGCTCTAACAAAGGCACGATCAACCGGTGCAAACCAAGCACTCGCCTCCACTAGAGGTCACAATCACCACACTAACTCGAGACGTTCCCATGTCACCAGAAAACACAAAGGTCGGCCCTCGTACCACACGAGCTCACACCGGCCGTAACCCTAGCAGCAGCCCAAACTGCGCTCAAACATGGTGACAGGGATCTCAATCGAGTATCAAAAGAGAGCACATCAAAGGCAAGGAAGGAAACAACAGATCCAAAGTGGATACATGATCATAGGAAGGAACAACATCAATGGAGGTATGATCATGAAACTAATAGAATCGGGAATCTCAAATGGATGTATAATCCAGGATATGAAAGAATCACTGATCTCAAAACAAATGTCCATCCTAAGGTTCCTTAAGCGGAGTGGCGTGTCGTACGTATGCCGCGGAACATACCAACGGTACGTCACTCTACTTTAGTCACCTAATCCATCAACCAAGGGTCAACCTAGCGCTCTGATACCAACTTTGTCACGACCCGAAAGAGTACGTGACTGGCCCTTGAACCATATGAAGCCTATAGGACTCCCTCTGATCCAAGTAAGCCAAAAGCCCAGAAATCTAAAACCATTTTGAAGAATAAATAAAGAAAACTGGTTTAAAGAAGTGAAGAAATACAGGTTTGAAATCAAGGTTTTTAAATAACTAAGCCGAATGTGTATTTTAAAAACGGTACAGTCTTTTCTAGAAATTTCGGCAGAGTTTCCTTTGTAAAACTGGCCCCGAATGGGGTAAAACGATAATAACAAGATATAACATGATAAAGGCATCCCCAAGCGGGAGCTAGCTCTTCGTCAATCGACGGTCACAACCAAGCAATGATATAATAATATACAACGCCAAGTGGCGAGGATCAAATCCAAAGAAAGCTCAAAAGCAACAAGAAACCGCAATACTACAAAGCGCGACTCTAAGGTCGAAAAATACAACACTGATATCTAGGTCTGAAAGAATATACAAGTTTTGGTTGATGGACATTTCTAGATACAATGAATAAATAAGTACAACATGGGGATTCTTGATGCAAAAGAATCCACCTACCAAAAGCAAATCACCCGCAAGAAGGTAGTGTGCCAGAAATGCCGCAATAGAACCTGTACGGCAGAACCTGCAAGAACTGTGGCACAACGGGGGTGAGTTGCCAACTCGTGAATAGAAACATCTACAAGGATAAATCGAATGCAAGACATAATCCTAAGTCAACGATCAATAATATAATCCACAAGAGTACATCTGAGTGATAAGGTGGCAAGGTAACATCAAATCATGTATGTAGTGCCAGGTACTCAGGTAATAACATGTAAGGTATGTCTGCATGAAGTATCAATGAAGAAATATCAATAATATCAATACACATATATTAGCGTCCCATACCACTAATATTGGTGTAAGATAAGTGTAAACCCAGCCTGTATATGAACCATGTCTGTATATATGTGGAACCCGTCCACCTGTCACCCACTGACAGCAAGCATCATGTATGCAAGTATGAGGATACAACAAAATCATGGAAACTCATCATGAAAACCCGTGCCAAGCATCGACACGTAAATCCTCCTATATCGGGCATCCGTCATTCCGGGTCAGCCCTCTCTCAAGTATACATATATCGGGAATCCGTCAGTCCGGGTCATCCCTCTCTCAATACATCGGGCATCCGTCATTCCGGGTCAGCCCTATATCAATCCATCGGGCATCCGTCATTCCGGGTCAGCCCTATATCAAAGTATATATCGGGAATCCGTCTGTCCGGGTCATCCCTCTCTCAATACATCCTCTAGCACCGAGAAAACACGGGGCGACGCCCTAAATATCATATCAAGGGAACCGGGTTTTTAAACGATTACGTATTTGAAAAGAGCACGGTTCCCAAATCCAGAGATCACATGAAAATCCACCTCAAGAAGTAAATCCAATGCGATGTGCTATGCAATCAATCCATAATGTATGCGACATGTAAAGAAAGTAACCATATCGGAAATCATGCAACATGGAATAGGAATGTGCATATGTCGAAGGAAGCATCACATCACGAATGCAATAGTACTACAGTGTAGTGACATGGAAATTATCGATGATGAAGTGTGTGAGCCGGCAAGTAGTGTACGTGAAACATACGCATCATCGATAATGGTGCTGGTGTCCTAACAGCATGATAATAACATGGTAATGAACATATGCCAGCAATGCGAAAAGCATGAATATGCGGAAATCTAGTAATCAGCAGCACAGTGAAGTATCTACTATGCAAACTACATCTAAGTATCCTGACAAACAGGAGGGGTAGGTGTGGAAACCACCTAAAACCGAGTCAAAGTATATATGTAGATATATAGTCGGTGATCCCGCCTCAATGTCATATCGTAAGATATCCTCTAGCTATGAGTGCGGATCTATCATCAATATCAGCTCGTACGGTAAACCGTCGTACGGCATTCCCAAAAGCTGGGTACAGGTCAACATCTCACTGTCTCATCACATAACAAATATCACCATCATCAGATCATATAGTCTGGGTGTACTACTCTATATCTAGTACAAACGGTAACATCGGTAACGTATGCATGCGGGGGTAAACACACATCCCAAGCCCGCAAGAATCACTAGTCATATCCCACATATGAATCGCATCAAAATACCGATCTCAGGGCACCAAGCCCACATCATCGACTCATCTCCAAAGTCGCCACATATCACCAACCACAGTGTAAGTACATGTGAAAAGCATGGGTATATGTATAGGTGTAATTCTATCCTAGGGTTCGCGACTATGAACTACACTAGTCACTTCTAACCCTACATAACCAAAATACACCTAATATCACAATACTATAAAATAAGCTATCTACGGACTGCGGGGGTGCTATACGCCATCCACCCGACTTTCCCCCGTAGATATAATCTACTCACCTCGCATCACCAATTGCGGACGTCACCATGCATTTGCTTGTCGTCCGAAGTCTTCATGGGTACCTACACATCAAAATATCGTATATGCGCATTAAAACCAAATCCAATCTAAAACGGCGCATAAACTCCAAAACGATACGATAAGGGGGCCTATAGGTGAGAACCTATGGCACGCCTTCAAAACCATCCATAATCCTCTATATCGTCGTATAAACGACAATAGTCGAGGCAAAACACATTCCACCATTTCAGAATCCAAAAAAATACGGAATACGGAAACACGAATCCAAAACGACAACATAGGATATAAGTCCCAGATTTCACCCTAGACAGAATCTGTCAAAACTAGAAGTACCCAGGGCCAAGAATTGGGGAATTGGGGCTGTGCACGCAAAACGAGGAATTTCCTCCTTGGTCTGGCCGCAAATTGCGGCCAGAAAGCCAATTCCGGCGGCCTCAGTTTGGAGTTGGGGGCTGGGGTTTGGGGTGTTGGTCCCTAGGTGCCTGAACATCTCACTATAAATCCAATTTTATTTATGGGATCTCGGGGTGATAGCAGATTCAACAACACAGTGACAGATTTCCTGTTTTCCCCGATATCGGTTTCTAAAATCCGTATTCTGGTTCTAGCATCAGGTTTGGGGTTCCAATTCAAACACTAGGGTGTTGGTAAGATCAATACTGAGCCCAATTTCATAATGCAACACCAATTCACTCAAACCCTAACTAGGTTTCTCTCAATTCCACTAAAATCCACAATATCGATAAAATCTTGACATGGGGTTATAGGAAAGGCTATAATTAAGCAAATGGTTCAGAAATTACCTTCATTAGCAACTCAAGAAAATTCTTGAGTTGCCCTCTATTGACCAAATCCATGCTTCTTTAGCTCCATGTGTAGATCTAGGGATTTTGGACATTTTTAGTGAAAGGAGTTTGGGGTTTTGGTGTAGTTTTTGAGATGTTTCATGGCTTGAGGAGGGGAGGGAAAATGGAGAAGGGCAGCAGCAGCAAGGGAGAGGAAGAGGGAGAGAAATGAGAGGGAGAGAAAATGGCTAAGTGCTTCAAGGTCAATGGTCCACCTCTCTCTCACCTACCCTCATCATTGCATTTTCTTTTCTTTTCCTTTTCTTTTAAAACCCCACCCTTCTCACATCAATAGTAATTCCAAAAGAAAACCATGGCCAGAAAAGTGCACAAGTGTAGTAGAAAATGTGATATGTGCAAGTTTTGCACAAAATTGCCAAAAAATCCAATTAGCGATTTTAATCGCGATTAGCACTAAATTAGTGTCAAACTAATCACAAAAACTTAAAAATGTCATAATTCACTAATTTACCCTATTTTAGAATTTTCCATAATTTTTCATAATTTTTCTAACATTTTTCCTATTTATTTGCATTTAATATTAAAATAATCAATAAAATAATATTAAATTATAAAAATTCCCAAAATTAATATTTTATATTTTTGAAGATGTTACACCTAGGGATGTCTCCATATAGGATAGTGTTTGGAAAAGCATGTCACTTACCTGTCGAGATAGAGCATAAAGCATTGTGGGCTATTAAGCAAATAAATTTTGATCTAAACCTTGCTTGCAACTTTCGAAAGCTGCAAATAAATGAGCTAAGCGAACTCCACGAAGAAGCTTATGATAACGCTGTAATTGTAAAGAATAGGACCAAGGTTTTTCACGATAAAAACATTTTAAGGAAAACATTTACACAAGGTCAACAAGTCCTTCTTTATGATTCACGATTACACCTTCACGCGGGTAAGCTCCGATCTCGATGGAAGGGACTTTTTGTTGTGCGGTCTGTATACCCGCACGGGGCAGTAGAAGTAGAAAATGTTAAAAACGACACCTTTTTTAAAGCGAATGGACATAGACTAAAGCCGTATTTTTCTACTGAACCCACGGAGGAGCTCTTGTTCTTACAGGAGCCAGTTTATCTTGATTAAAATTCCTCCGTCTCACCTTCATGTCCAGCATATCACTGCATCATCTTTTGAATGGAGGTGAGTGAAAAGAGTAGGTTTGGGGGAAGTTCTTCACTTATATATTTTGCCCCCACTAATAATTCCCCCCAGGCTTACAAGTTTTTGTAGGTATAAGCGATTGACAACAATAAGGGCACTGTTGAAAACAAGTTTGGGGGAGGTTTGTGCTTATTTTTGCATCATTTGCATATCATTTGCATAAGCACAAAACATTTCTTTAAAAAACGTATAAAAATTTAAAAATTTTCAAAATATAAAAATATTTTCGCATTTAAACATTTTTTGTACATAAATAAGATAATGAAAGTTTAGATACTGAAAAATTACATCCATGAGATTAGAATTTTTTTTAAGAAAACCAAGAAAATTAGAAGTTTTCTTATACGAACTAGTAATAAGTAGTTATGAGCCGTTGTCCCAAGGGTTAGTAAGATGAAAGACGTCACTAATCTGAGGATAAAAATAAGTCTGAAAAATAGTTTCTATTCTGGAAGCCAAACATTTTGAACGTTGATACCCTGCTAATCGCACTTACACACGTCTTAAAGCCTGGGATAGTAGAGGATACCTTGAAATGCTCTTGTCTTAAAACCAAAAGTATGAAGGAAATAAAAAAAAAGTGAATAAAGAAAATATAAAGTGGTGAGAAAAATGGACACTGGTTTTGTTATCACCAAGGGCAATAAAAAAAATGTATAGCGGGGGTGCTTCTTCACCTAGTGCCCTAAGGCCAACTGGTCTGGGAGTCACTGCTATGCCTAAGGTGGTGCAAGACGAGGAAAATACACCAAGTAAGCAAGCACAGGAGTAATCGGTCGGTTAGTACCTCAAAAAGTATTAACGGTCGTATGAAAGTGTGTGAGCAATCTCATCTAAATATTCATTAATTAAAAAGTACTGAGGCTGATGGGCAAGAGTATGATAGCTTGAATTGAATTCTCCGGGTGTAGGTATGTCTTTACACACACGCAGGGTTATATGGTCGATGTTTGGAAGAAAGATAGGAATGAAGAATAAGACGATGTTTTATTAAAGGAGGGCATGATTTCCGACATCTTTTCATGACTATTAAGATAGGGCTCATGACAACCGAAAAGCTAGCTTAGTTGGAAACCCTAATTTTCGAAGCTTTTCTTTTACAATTCTTTTCTTTATATGTAATATTCATGATCTTTCTTTTATTATAGGATTTTGTGGGTGCAATCCGCTGAAAACCCTCAGGAGACAACACTCCTCCTACTAGGGACACCTAGAGATTTAAAGGCTTGTTGCACGTGCTCAGTGCAATCGTGTTGCCTACGAAAGTGTGCTAGTTAGTTTTTCTCTTTCCTTATTTTCTCCTTCTCTTTTTAATAAAAAGTCCGCTCGAGACGATCGCAATTAAGTTTGGGGGAATTTGATTAGTCGAAAATATTGCATCTTTTAACCGGCAATTTCCCTGTCATTTGCATTCATATAGAAGTGTTCGGCATTCATATAGCACATATTAGCAAAACAGTCGTCAAATATCAGATTACATGTGTTAGACCTTAAAACCGGCATTTCTAGGGAAATTGACTGCATTTCATAGCATGGCATCATTTCTATATATTGCAACCCGTGTTTCGAAGTCCGTGCAGGAAAATCAGAAGATCGGTCAAAATTTACATGACAAGACTGCTAAAAGAATACGCCAACTCAAGGAATTGGAATCTGGTAATAATCAAAAGGGTATTCAGAGATTCAATATATCAGAGAATGTACTTGAAGACATCACAAGCCAACACAGGAAGTTTTAAGGCCCAAGGAGCTAATGTGGCCGCGGAACCGCGGCCTAAGCCGCCTTGTGCCGCGGTTCCGCGGCGGTCTTGCCTCTTCATCACCCCAATTTTGCATCATAACTCCTCCCTCAGTGCCTACAGCTCAGAATGACACAGCATTTTCCAGAAAGCCCCAGAACCTTCTGCCAGATCAGCAAGCTTTGGGATCAACACTAAACTAGCCTTATATTCTAGAAACTTCTCCCTAAACCCTATCTTAAACCCTAAGCTAAGCCTAACTAACTACTTCTAGAAGTCTTTCAACAAACTTTTGGAGGGAACTTCTATTTCAAACTCAAGGCCTAGGGTTTGGGAAATCTATAAATAAGACCCTAGGCTCACTTGTAAAAAAGATATAATCTCTTGGAATTCTATTAATTCAATTGATCCATTCACTCTCTTTCTTCATCTTCTTCTTCCACAAGTCTAGTGGCAAGGCTTGTATGAAACCCTAACCCTAATTCCAATCAAAATCCAAGATCCCGAGTACCCCATCAAGCAAGAAGCCTTGCAACCTTTTATGAGCGGAGCCGATCTTCAACAGAGCAAGTGGTCCAAGCCGATCCACGACTCACGGAGAAAAGCGACGCCAGATCGACAATTTAGTTCTTCCTCTTGTAGTTCTTGAGCGACTGTAATCAAATTGTTGATATAAATAAAAGGTGATATTCTTTTATCTTGTTTTCTTTAAATTCTTGCATCATGATTCGATCTCAATTTCTAGTTGTAGTTCTTGTTGTGATGTTTGAGTAATACACCGCTCGTCGAGGAGTCGAGACGATCAATAGAATGATGATGTAACATATCTTAAATCGATTCTTGAGTCCTATGAGTTTTGTAAACCCTAGCAAGTTCAAGAACCGACTTCGTTGTGATGCTTTCTTGATTGATATCGCTCGAAATTGGGGAGTTACGATCGTTTCTTGAAATTGCTAGAGGCTAGAATGTGAACGATATCGACGAAAGAACAAGGGTTAAATGATGAAACCCTAGTTTCACGAGAAAGCCCTAACTCTCGTCGATCATCATCGATCTAGTATCAATTCTTCGAAGGACAAGAACACGATATCTTGAGATTACATCACGTCTATAGATCCGATCGATTCCTACGAGCCTCATTTAGATTCTTGACATTTGGTTGGAAATATCATCGAAACCCGATTCTCGATTGTTTATCATTTTTTTGATTCTTGATTCGATTAGTGACACTTGAATCAATCGATAAAATCTTGAATCATGTTTTCTTTTCTTTTCGATTAACTTTTCAATTCAAGCAAATCAAACATAGAAACGAATCGCACAATCCCTGTGGACGATCCGCACTCGCTTACGATCTACAACCGACACCGTAATTGATTGCGGTCAAATATAATTCTTTGATTGTGATTATATAAATTTTCTAAACCGACACACAAAGAAATGATCAATCACCTACCACGGCTCAAAGGAGTCATGCAAACAGGTTTTACTTGGGTACAGTCCCGAGCCACATGGACGCTGTATGCGGTTCGTCAGGGGATTTGTCTTTTCCGGTATTGGGGGTTGATGTCGCAGTGTCCACGGGTGGCCATCACCAGAAATCCTTTGCCAAGGTAGTCGAGAATTACTGATCTAGGATCGGTAGTTTCTCAGGTGGTGATAGGTTTCATACCGACACTGAATGTCAAGTTATTAGGGGTATGACTTTATCCACCCCTTAAACTCGATATGCGATACTCATAGATGAACGGACCAGACTGTACGGATATTGTCACTGTCAAGCTCAGTAGGGCTTCAGGATGAGTTTGCTCGTCGGCCTCCCTTTTGCTCAATACCTGTGTAGCCTTTACGTACAGCTAGTGCCACTGACGTGCTTATGGTTAAACCCACTGCCAGCGTATTGACGAGTCTTTAGAGTCCCACACAGAGGGTTTCCCTGCTTCGGGCGAAACGTTGTAGAGGTCGTATGGTTTTATGGCAGGGTTCGATCACATACGTATACTTGTGCACGGATGATATTCGGACGGATAATACTAGTGGGTTTTGGTTTAAACCGGATCCCAGTATTATATTGTTGGATTATTTTCGTCTCGTTGTATTCGTATTCAGTCGGAATATGGATGCGGGTATGTTTATACAGATGAAGGATATTCTTGTAATTCGTTACAAGTTTACTTTATAAGATACCATCTCTTTTTGGATTAAATCATTTTAGGCTAAATGGTTTGTGAGTGGAAGTGTGAGTCATTGATTCATGCATGACCACATGGGTGTGACTCATGGTGGCATGATGTTGTTTTGTTTGTGGTGTGGGGTATTTGTTGTGAGCAAAGGAGATATTTTTTCTTGAGTTAGTTTTCTTTATTTTCTAGCTTGCTTCATATAATACACTCACAACAAATAACTCACTCTCACAACAACACAAGAAAAGAAAAAGTGCAGCCACCTCTTTTCTCCACTTGCTCTTTTCTTTTCTTTGCTTCACACTTCCCTCACTTGGCATCTTCTTCAACCTCCATCCTATATGTCTCATGAGTTGAGAAACCTAGGGTGTATTGAGACAAAGTAATCACACACACTCTCTACTTCATCTTGGCTATCTAGGTTAGCAAACTAGATACTTAAGTTGCTTAGGTTTTGAGGTCGGAGCCCGTATTACAAACTCTCGACGTGGATCTTATTCGATGTGGGGAGACCGGAGATCAAACTTGATCAAGGAAGCCGCGAGGAGTTTGGGACAGAGGTTGAAGTCAGAAAAACTCAGATCGTTTGGTATAACCTCTCTAAACTCCTTCATATAGCTAGTGTAGGGTTAATGGTACGATCCGGGAATCGGGTTCCGTTAGCGCCGGTTTCTAAAAGTTTGTTCCTCATTTTGCCAAGGATTGATGGCCGGGGCGCTGGAGTATCCCAACATTCTTTTCTTTTTAGTCGCTGTTTTTTATTGCGAGTTGCCCAAACATTTCGGCTGTTTTTATATGCATATATTTTTCTTACTGATTATTATTGCGAGTTGCCCCAACATTTCGGCTACTTCATATGCATTTTTTGCTCGCTGATTTTTGTTGCGAGTATGGGACTAGAGATCTGATACCAATCTTGGCATCAGCACCACTGCGACTGGAATATTTCCAGGAGCTAATCATCATTTGCCATGAGAGGACTTGGAAATTGACACCTGTTCAGGCATCAACATCGATACCACTGGAATGTTGCCAGGAGCGAATCATCATTTGCCTTTGCTGATTTGAACAAAGGAGGCTTAGCAAACAGGGCTTGGATCATGCCAACTAAGGCTTTTTGACTTCATGAGCCGTAAGGGTCTCACAAATGTATTTCTCTCTACAAGTCGTGAGGATCTCGTAGGTGTATTTTCTCCTTAGGAGTCATGAGGACTCCTAAGTGATATCTTCTCTTGTAAGTCGTAAGGATCTCACAAGAGTGTTTTCCCCCTGCAAGTCGAGAGGACCTACAAGTACTTGTTCACTAAATGGGGAAATTTCACGCCATTGGTGTTACTAGGAGAGGTAATGTTTATTTTTGCCCGTGGATTGTATACAAGGGTCCATACTGACCCCCTGTCGGGCATGGTTCGAGGAATGCGATGGCTTAAGAACAGGTTAAGGACCCTGTATCTTAAGGCTTTTGAATCCTGTGAGCCGTGAGGGTTTCATAGGGGGAAATTCTCCTTACAAGTCGTGAAGATCTCGTAAGTGTAATTTCTCCTTAGGAATCATGGGGATTCCTATGTGTGTTGCTCCCTTGTAAGTCGTAAGGATCTCACGCAGGTATTTTTCTCCTCACAAGGTCGAGAAGACCTTGCAAGTGCACATGAATCTTTTACGAGTCTGCGCCCTTTCGGGTTTTCACAAACTCGCCGGTAGCTCTGCTGTTTTTACTCACAGAGCCCTTTCGGGTTTTCATCCGTCCCCATCTCGCTTGTGGACGTACCTTTTTTTGGGACTTCTCGGTCCATAGTAGTTTAAGGACGTTACGGTCCGTAACTAGTTTAAGGACGTTACGGTCGGTAGCTAGTTTAAAGACGTTACAGTACGTAGATCTCCGTGTTTGGGATGGAGTACTGTTGGAAACTACTTTTAGAGTTTTGACTCAAGAAGATAGCGAGCGGACATAGGCGTCGTCATCTATCATTGACCTGAGTCGTGACTCGTCAGGCGTAGTACTTCTTCAGGAATCGGCCATTTATCTGCCGGAAGGGTCTTTCGCCATGCATATCCATGAGCAAGTAGGCCTCACCTTGGTAGACTTTGTCTATGATGAATGGACCCTCATAGTTCGGCTCGAATTTCCCCCGTTTGGCATGATTGAGGATCATAGGTCTTTTGAAAACTAGTACGAGTTCGCCTTGGCGGAATGTTCTCGGCCTAGTTAGTCTTTTGTATGAGCGCGCCATCCTTGCTTTGTAAGCTTCAAGGTTTTGCTGCGCCATGAGACGAGTTTCATCGAGGGCATCGAGCTCTTCAAGCCGAAGATGAGCATTCTCTTCATCCGTTAGTTCGTAATGAATCGCCACTCGTAGAGAGGGTAGCTCTATTTCTAAGAGGAGTACCGCTTCCGTGTCGAATGCCAATGCGTATAGCATTGTATTTGTGGCCGTTTTGAACGTGGTTTGATATGCCCAGAGCGCTTCATGCAGTTTCTCGTGCCGGTCCTTTTTGTTTTTAGACACTGTTTTCTTTATGATCTTCGTTAAGGTTTTGTTGAAAGCCTCGGCTAGACCGTTAACTCGGGGATTATAGACCGAAGAGTATCTCCAATCTATTTTATGCTGCTGTGCGAAGCGAATGGTTTTATTGCTTCTGTAGGCTGGCCCGTTATCAGAGATAATTCGTCGCTGAGAGCCGAATCGATAAATGACGTGTGTTCTGAAGAAATAGAGGATGTTCTTCGTATTCACTTCCCTTAGTAGTACTGCTTCTGCCCATTTAGAGAAGTAATCTGTTGTTGCCAGAATGAACCTATGTCCTTGTTAGGTCCACGTTACCTCTCCCGGTACTTTCGGGGTTGCGGAAACGGTAAAACAAAAATTTTCTAAACTTTGTAACATGGACAGTAAAAGCCGGATCTTTGCTAAACAATACACTAGCATCCTAACATGAGATGTATCTACTCGGTTAGGGGTTATACCTCAACTTGAACTCCTTCTCTTCTTGTTGTTCTTCACTCCTTGTTGTTCTTCACTTCTTGTTGCTCTTCTCTTTGCTTGCTCAATGGTTGATCCGGACTTTGGTCACCTCCGCGGCCTCCTTGAGTCGAAGACGATCGACCCGAGAGATGTACACCGAGCTCCACCTCAAGCCGAGGTAACTAGGGCAAGGAGATTGCTAATCTAGAAGCCCTAGGATGTGTAGAGGAGATGTATGGATGTGTTTGTCAAGTGAAATCCTTTTTCTCTCAACACATGAGATCAAAGGAGAAATCAAGAGGAGGAAGAAGAAAGAGGAAGGTTAGCAACCATGGAGCTTCTCATTTCAAGAGAGAGAATGAGAATAAAATTATTATCAAAAGAAAAACAACCATGGTTGCAAATAATGCAAAACAATATCATTACTAATCCCATCAAGATAAAGTTGATGGCTACTTTGAAATGACTATTATCATAATCCAAAAGAAAAAGGAAAAGAAAAGAAGAGTGTGGAAACCTCTTGAAAGTCAATGGTCAATCCGGTCAACCGATCAATAAAGTCAAGAGGGGTCAACGGGGTCAAATGGTCAATGCAATTAGCCATCATAAGATTATCACTAATAGGATTAGTAAATGATGATCGCGGCTCATAATGGTTTTGACCAAACGAACTGTCAAAAACCCTAATGAGTCCGCCTCAAAATGGTTTTGACCGAATCAACTGTCAAAACCCTAATGAGCCTGCCACATAACGGTTTTGGCCGAACCAACTGCCAAAACCCTAATGAGGCACCTCCTCCTTCATCGCTCCGGAAAACTGTGCATACACACCTGCATCCGTATTCCGTAGAATGCGGATGCACAGAAGACAAAACAAATCCATCCGTGCAATACTAGGATCCGGCTTAAACCAAAGCCTACTAGTACTGCCTGCCCGAACACCATACGCACACAAGTGTACGTAAGTGATCGCAGCCCTGCCGTAAAACCATACGGCCTCTACACGTTTCGCTCAGTGCAGGGAAACTCTCTGTGTGGGACTCTAAAGACTCGACACTACGCTGGCAGTGGGTTTAACCACAGACCGCAAGCGGCACTAGCTGTACGTAACGGTCCCCAGGTAGATGTCGATAAGAAGGCCGATGAGGTAAACCCATCCGAACTCCTACTGAGTCTGTATGTGACAATCTCCGTACAGTCCGGTCTGTTCGTCTGATACATCGCATGTCGGGCCTAGGGGGCGGCAAGTGTCAGACCCCTAATAGCGGTACAAGTCGTGTCGGAGTGAAGCCCAGAACACCTTGAGATAACACTGGAACCTACCAGTATATCTCGCTTGCCCTGGCCAGGGACTACTTGTGTAATGGCTCTCCTAGACACAGCGCGATGTCAACCCCCAATACTGGGAGAGATGAATCCTGTCTAACCGTCACTGCCTCCAAGTGCTTCGGGGCTGCTCCCAACTACTACCTGTTTGCACGACTCAGTAGAGCCGTGGTAGGGTAGTAATCAAAGAACAGTGGGAACACACTCGAGGCGAAGTGACAGTGTCAAGTCAGCCGACTATGCTGTACTCATGTCACCTGGGAACTGATAACTGATGATAGGTATAATACCAACCATCCGTTCCCGACGAGTCCTGTCCAGTGTACTCGTAACCTAACGAGCACCCGCATACTATCTCAAGTACGACGTACCGACGGCTGTGGGACAGACCGTCTCCCGTGCTGGGATGAGAAGCGCATACGCTGGTCTACTCCGGAGCATCGATGCCCTATCTCGATACTCCCACGACTAGGGACGTGTATAAGGATGTGCTTGTAGATTACCCAGCCTCCACGAGTGTGATCGCCATCACAACGCCGGTAATCAAGCAAAGATCCTAAGGGCTCTACTAATGCGTATAGGTGATATAATAAATAAACACACATGTACACATTAAAGCAGAGACAAACCAAGTAGCATACTACTATATTGAGCAAGATTGTCTGTACAACTGTGAATATCCTAAGCTTACATCAAGTAATATACATACTAGTATGATACAGTAATGGCCTCTAGGGCATATACACTAACAATCTCCCACTTGCACTAAGGCCATGTACTGGCGTATCGAAGACCTATCATCTCGATCAGCCGCTCGAACTGAGTCTGGGGTAAAGCCTTCGTGAATGGGTCCGCAGTGTTGTCCTTTGTGTCCACTCTCCGCACCTCGATCTCCTGGCGATCAATGATCTCCCTGATCAGGTGATACCGCCTTAAGATGTGCCTGGATTTCTGATGGGACCTTGGTTCCTTCGCTAAAGCTATAGCCCCATTGTTATCGTAATACAAAGGTATTGGGTCAACAATGGACGGAACCACCTGAAGTTCACCAATGAACTTCTTCATCCAGACCGTCTCTTTTGCGGCATCGCTTGCAGCAATGTATTCAGCCTCCATCGTCGAGTCTGCGACGGTATCCTGCTTGGAACTCCTCCAACATACCGCCCCTCCGTTGAGGGTAAACACAAAACCCGAGACGGACTTGCTGTCATCTTTGTCACTCTGGAAGCTTGAATCGGTAAAGGACTCGACCCTGAGGTCTCCATTACCGTAAACCAGGAACATCTCCTTAGTCCTTCTTAGGTACTTGAGAATGTTCTTCACTGCTGTCCAGTGGTCCTCCCCTGGGTCTGACTGATACCGGCTTACCGCGCTCAACAAGTAAGCTATATCTGGTCTTGTACATAGCATCGCATACATTATAGATCCTACCGCCGAAGCGTAGGGTATAGTGCTCATGCGAACCCTCTCCTCGTCAGTCTTAGGAGACATCTTCTTGGAGAGGGTAATTCCGTGCAATGCGGGTATGTTACCGCGCTTGGAACCCTCCATACTAAATCTCTTTAGTACGGTCTCTATGTACCTGGACTGCGAAAATCCCAATAGTCTCTTGGATCTATCTCTATGGATCTTGATCCCCAGAATGTACGAGGCATCACCCAGGTCCTTCATGGAGAGCCTTTGTGACAAAAATAGCTTGACCGATTGTAGCATAGGAACATCATTTCCTATCAAAAGAATGTCGTCCACGTACAAGACTAGGAATACGACAGTTCGTCCTACAATCTTCTTATAAACACAGGGTTCATCTTCGTTCTTGATGAAATCAAATTCCTTGATTGCCTCATCAAAACAGATGTTCCAGCTCCGCGATGCCTGCTTTAATCCATAAATGGATTTAAGCAACTTGCACACCTTTCCGCTGCTCCCACTGTCTACGAAATCTTCTGGTTGATCCATGTAAACGCACTCTTCCAAACAACCGTTTAGGAAAGCCGTTTTAACATCCATCTGCCAGATTTCATAGTCATGGAAGGCAGCAATGGCTAGTAGGATCCGAATGGATTTGAGCATAGCCACCGGAGAAAAAGTTTCATCATAGTCCAAACCAGGTCTTTGACGAAAACCTTTTGCAACGAGTCTAGCTTTATAGGTTTCCACCTGCCCATCTACACCAAGTTTCCTTTTGTAGATCCATTTGCATCCAACGGGTTTTACCCCAGGTGGAGCAATATCCAAGGTCCACACTTTATTGGCGTACATGGACTCCATTTCGGATTGCATTGCTTCTTGCCACTTATCAGAGTCCCTACTGATAATGGCCTGCCTGAAACTGGTAGGGTCATCTTCTTCCAAGATGCAATCCTCTCGATCCCCGTCTATGAGAAAACCGTAGTATCTCTCGGGCGGATGAGAAATCCTACCAGATCTGCGGAGTGGCTGAGGTTCGTTTGGGGTCATTGAATCTAGTGGTTCCTCCAAATTTTCAGTTACATTTTGTGGTCGCTGAATTTCTTCCAGTTCTACCGAACTCCCACTAGCTTCTTTTGCAAGAAACTCCCTTTCAAAGAAGGTAGCGTGGCGAGATATAAACACCTTCTGTTCCTCAGTGTGGTAGAACAGATATCCTAGTGAGTCTTTAGGATATCCCACAAATTTACAGAGAACTGACCGTGCCTCTAACTTGTCCGGTTTCTGTGTTTTCACATAGGCCGGACAACCCCATATCTTAAATCGCTTAAGATACGGATTTCTTCCATTCCATGTTTCATATGGAGTCTTAGGCACTGATTTGGATGGAACATAGTTCAATAGGTACGCCGCTGTCTGAAGCGCATGTCCCCAAAATGAAAGAGGCAACTCAGCACTACTCATCATGGAGCGAACCATATCCAATAGGGTACGATTCCTCCGCTCCGAAACACCGTTGTGCTGTGGTGTATAAGGAGGAGTAAGGTGAGAGAGAATACCATTCTCTTTTAAGTAATCTAGGAATTCCGTGCTTAAGTACTCCCCTCCCCTGTCAGACCGGAGGATCTTGATACTTTTGCCAATCTGGTTCTCTACTTCCTTTCTGAATTCCATGAATTTCTCAAAGCTTCAGATTTGTGTTTCATTAGATACACATATCCGAACCTAAAGAGATCGTCAGTTAATGTGATGAAGTATGAGAACCCACCCCTTGCATGTATAGACATCGGACCACACACATCACTGTGTATGAGTCCCAAGAGCTCTCTTGCTCTTTCTCCATATCCGGTGAACGGAGATTTGGTCATCTTTCCTTTGAGACAAGACTGACAAGTTTCATAAGATGAAAACTCGAACGTATTCAAGAGTCCATCTTTATGCAACTTACTCAGTCTTTTCTCTCCAATATGACCAAGCCTACAATGCCACAAGTAGGATTCATTCGTATCTGAATTCTTCCTCTTGCGTGTGTTTTGTATATTGAGAACTGTATTCTGATTTAGAACGTAGATACCATTACACAGTGTACCCTCTGCAACCAGTACCTTATGAAGGCAAATGTTCATGATATTCTTTTCAAGAACAAAGTTATATCCATCTTTATCGAGTAAAGAAACTGATATGATGTTGCAAACCATGGAGGGTGCATAGTAGCAATCGTTCAAAATCATAGTCTTGCCATTTGGCAATACTAGGTGATATTCACCGACGGCTGCCGCATTAACTTGTGCTCCGTTCGCTACTCTGAGCGACATATCACCCGGTGCAACTTTCCTACTTTTTCTCAGTCCCTGCAATAAATTACAGATATGAGATCCTGATCCGGTATCAAGTACCCAGGAGGTAGGGCTGACCGTAAAACAGTTCTCAATTACAAGAACACCTGAAGTAGATGCAAAACCATGCTTCTCCTTCAACTGGGTATCCTGGAAATCCATACAATCCCCTTTCCCATTCTCACACTCATGACTGTTGTCACAAGTTAGAGCTGAACCATCTTTCCCCAGTCCCGAATAAGAATTCGGATCGGTCAAGCGATACATTTTATTATTTTGATTAGGGAGTGAAAAGGTTGCTGCCTGGAGAGAGAAAAAGAAACACTCAGCGTATGCTCTTGCAAGATTAGATTGGTTTATTAATTTATCTAACCAGGATGTCTCCCACTGTTTACTCAAATTCTTCTTAAAATCTTTTTTAAAAAAAAGAACTAGCCGGGTTTTTAATTCACGTCACAATACTTGCTTAACCTTTCAGCCAGGCTAGTGTCGGTACTTCGAGGGAGGTTTTCCAACGCTTTCGTGAAGTTCCTTAATTCAAGAACCTCTTTTCCCTGGGGGCGTAGCCCCGCTAACACTTTTCTAGACACCTACTAGGTTTATAGCATTGATCGTTAAGTGAAATAACCTCCCGAGAGTAATCCAACTCATCAGTGGGATCGGGATCCAACTGTCATTGTGTGATAACCTAGATGGAATCCACTCTAGTCACCACACTCGAGAAGGTATGCTAAATCTGCAAGTTTCAGTACTTTTGAAACTCCCGATGTGGTTTTTGCCCCTAGGACCCAAGTGATCTTGACGGAGTCAACAAATCAAAGAGTCCTAGTCAAGTTCAACCTGTCATTATCTGGATTGCATTAAACCCACCCGCATAACCCTTGACGGAGTCAACAAGGCTATACGACTGTCCTAATCAATCCTATATACCGATGCAAACAAGTAGCACTTAGCTACCGTACACTACGCCTTGACGGAGTCAACAAACGCAGCACAAATACTAAGTATTACTTGTAAGAAATGACGGAGGGCTACGGCTGGGTTTTTGGCGAAAAACCCGTTAACGTAATGAACTTGATATCGTTGAAGGAACCTGGTAATCCTTTTGAAAATATAGCGGCGAAAACTTTTGCTAAAGAGGTCACTCCCTGTGAAGGGATCTCGGCTCTTTCCTCGTCAAATGAGGTGCAGGATATTCTAAACTGAATACCTCGATGCAAAGCAAGAATAATCGACTATAGTGAAGTTATTACCCTGACGCAAACTTTTGTCCAAGGGGTCACTCCCGATGAAGGGATCTCGGCACTTGCCTCGTCGACTGAGGTGCTGGGCATTCACAACCGAATACCGCGATGCAAAACAAAAATGAACGTCCTTGCAATAACAGCTTTTTGAAAAATTGTTCCAACAACGTCTTTTAGGTTTATTTTCTTGCATTAGTTCTTTTAATGCGTCCCATCATTTAAATCCTACCATTGCAGAAAACAACCAAAATATGACGTACGCTTATGCCATTCGCATTCGCCACTGGGCCCCGTCATCACCCGTTAGGTTACTTAACTAACGACAGAGCGGGGGCTGGGCTAGCGCGGCTGTAAAACATAAACAACGCCTAAATAGTTATTATATATAGATATACTGCAACGATAGCCAATCCAGATCACAGATGAACACTTTGGATATACTAGGAACCCGCGATTCGTTCAAGCCTGCAACGAAAAACGGATTACACGGTCGCGATGAATAGCCAAAACCCCACCCAAGACCCCTACGGGTGCGGCAAACTACCCGCCAAGTACCCGAAGCGAAGCAACCTCCCTCAACGCCATGAGTAGGCCACTCGGCACTTCGAGATACCCGGTAGTTTGTGCACCCCCTCCATGGGTCTATCCTAGGAGCAAAAACAGTAAAAAGAATTATACAATGACGGCTACAACCCCGACCCGGTTGTACGGCCATACAAATAATATTACATCAATTTACAAATTTATTACATGAATGAAAGAAAAAGAAAACCTCATCTCACATCCACCCCGGCTATTCATCTGCGATAATCCAACGAGTTCATATACACAAACCATCAACAACAATCACAGATCACAGATATGTATAACCCCGACTAATCGATATATAGCGATTAGCCGACGTTCAATACATATGAACATCACAGATATAACCTTTATAGTCAAAGTATATTGAAGTTCGGAAAAAATACGGATTTATAGGCCCCCAAAAACAAATTTCTATTCTGGCAAATCTGGGCACATTTAAACCATCTTAAAAATCTTAAAACCAAGTCAGAAACACTCTGCACCAAAAACGACCCAGTGACTCACCAAGATGGCCGCGGTTCCGCGGCAATAGCTTGCTATTGCCGCGGAAACGCGGCGCTTTGGTCGAGTTGCTGGCTCGTTTTTGGTGGCTTTCTTCTAAAAACCCTGAGATGATTTTTGGAGTATAACAAATTTTGTTTTGACCAGAAAAAATTTTAACAGAAACTCAGGTTTTTATAACTCGGTTTTTTCGATTTTTCCGTTTCGAACTTCGATACACTTCACTACCAAGCTAGTTTATGTTTAGTTAGGCTCTGATACCACTGTTAGGTCCACGTTACCTCTCCCGGTACTTTCGGGGTTGCGAAAACGGTAAAACAAAAATTTTTCTAAACTTTGTAATATGGACCGTAAAAGCCGGATCTTTGCTAAACAATACACTAGCATCCTAACATGAGATGTATCTACTCGGTTAGGGGTTATACCTCAACTTGAACTCCTTCTCTTCTTGTTGTTCTTCACTCCTTGTTGTTCTTCACTTCTTGTTGCTCTTCTCTTTGCTTGCTCAATGGTTGATCCGGACTTTGGTCACCTCCGCGGCCTCCTTGAGTCGAAGACGATCCACCCGAGAGATGTACACCGAGCTCCACCTCAAGCCGAGGTAACTAGGGCAAGGAGATTGCTAATCTAGAAGCCCTAGGATGTGTAGAGGAGATGTATGGATGTATTTGTCAAGTGAAATCCTTTTTCTCTCAACACATGAGATCAAAGGAGAAATCAAGAGGAGGAAGAAGAAGGAGGAAGGTTAGCAACCATGGAGCTTCTCATTTCAAGAGAGAGAATGAGAATAAAATTATTATCAAAAGAAAAACAACCATGGTTGCAAATAATGCAAAACAACATCATTACTAATCCCATCAAGATAAAGTTGATGGCTACTTTGAAATGACCATTATCATAATCCAAAAGAAAAAGGAAAAGAAAAGAAGAGTGTGGAAACCTCTTGAAAGTCAATGGTCAACCCGGTCAACCGGTCAACAAAGTCAAGAGGGGTCAACGGGGTCAAATGGTCAATGCAATTAGCCATCATAAGATTATCACTAATAGGATTAGTAAATGATGTTCGCGGCTCATAATGGTTTTGACCAAACGAACTGTCAAAAACCCTAATGAGTCCGCCTCAAAATGGTTTTGACCGAATCAACTGTCAAAACCCTAATGAGCCTGCCACATAACGGTTTTGGCCGAACCAACTGCCAAAACCCTAATGAGGCACCTCCTCCTTCATCGCTCCGGAAAACTGTGCATACACACCTGCATCCGTATTCCGTAGAATGCGGATGCACAGAAGACAAAACAAATCCATCCGTGCAATACTAGGATCCGGCTTAAACCAAAGCCTACTAGTACTGCCTGCCCGAACACCATACGCACACAAGTGTACGTAAGTGATCGCAGCCCTGCCGTAAAACCATACGGCCTCTACACGTTTCGCTCAGTGCAGGGAAACTCTCTGCGTGGGACTCTAAAGACTCGACACTATGCTGGAAGTGGGTTTAACCACAGACCGCAAGCGGCACTAGCTGTACGTAACGGTCCCCAGGTAGATGTCGATAAGAAGGCCGATGAGGTAAACCCATCCGAACTCCTACTGAGTCTGTATGTGACAATCTCCGTACAGTCCGGTCTGTTCGTCTGATACATCGCATGTCGGGCCTAGGGGGCGGCAAGCGTCAGACCCCTAATAGCGGTACAAGTCGTGTCGGAGTGAAGCCCAGAACACCCTGAGATAACACTGGAACCTTCCAGTATATCTCGCTTGCCCTGGCCAGGGACTACTTGTGTAATGGCTCTCCTAGACACAGCGCGATGTCAACCCCCAATACCCGGAGAGACGAATCCTGTCTAACCGTCACTGCCTCCAAGTGCTTCGGGGCTGCTCCCAACGACTACCTGTTTGCACGACTCAGTAGAGCCGTGGTAGGGTAGTGATCAAAGAACAGTGGGAACACACTCGAGGCGAAGTGACAGTGTCAAGTCAGCGGACTAAGCTGTACTCATGTCACCTGGGAACTGATAACTGACGATAGGTATAATACCAACCATCAGTTCCCGACGAGTCCTGTCCAGTGTACTCGTAACCTAACGAACACCCGCATACTATCTCAAGTACGACGTACCGACGGCTGTGGGACAGACCGTCTCCCGTGCTGGGATGAGAAGCGCATACGCTAGTCTACTCCGGAGCATCGATGCCCTATCTCGATACTCCCACGACTAGGGACGTGTATAAGGATGTGCTTGTAGATTACCCAGCCCCCACGAGTGTGATCGCCATCACAACGCCGGTAATCAAGCAAAGATCCTAAGGGCTCTACTAATGCGTATAGGTGATATAATAAATAAACACACATGTACACATTAAAGCAGAGACAAACCAAGTAGCATACTACTATATTGAGCAAGATTGTCTGTACAACTGTGAATATCCCAAGCTTCCATCAAGTAATATACATACTAGTATGATACAGTAATGGCCTCTAGGGCATATACACTAACAGTCCTCTGGACGATGCTGGCTCGATGGGCCCGATTATATCGGTTCCCCACATTTCGAACGGCCAGCTAGCCAACGTCGGGTGTAGAGGATTTGGATGCTGATGGATGAAGTCCCCGTGAATCTGGCATGACTGACACTGCTTCGTATATTCGAGGCAGTCCTGATTCATTGTGGGCCAATAGTAGCCCATCTTTTTTATTTTCAGCTTCATCTTTGGCCCGGCCTGATGGGAACCACAGATTCCATCGTGAGTTTCTTGGACGACTCTCCATGCTTCTTCTGGTCCCAGGTATCTCATCCACAGGGAGTCGAACGATCTCTAATATAGAGTATCATTGACGAAGGCAAAATACAGAGCTCGTTTCATGAGCTGATGTCTTGAAGACGCGTCTTCGCTCGTTTGATGGGATTTGAAGTAGTCTATAAAGACTTCTTTCCAATCCTTAGCCTTTTCTTTGTCTCCTATTCGGCAGGCTGCTTGTTTGGTCACTTCCTTTCCTTCAGACGGCTCCGGAGATATTTCTGCTGGTGCAAGAATCCGTCGGCTTTGCATAATGAACCTTACGTCATCAAGATTTTCATCAGCCAGTTCTTTAACGAGTTTGGCTAATGCATCCGCTTTGCTATTTTCCGCACACGGTATGCTTTCCAGGATGTAGGAGGGGATTTGAGTCAGCAATTGCTGCACTCTTTCGCCATATTTTACCAACTCTGGCTTGCACGTCTGATAGTCGCCATTTACTTGGCTAACGACCAGCTGGGAGTCTCAATATATGTGGAGGTTTTCGATCCCCATGTCGACAGCGATCTCAAGACCTGATATCAAAGCTTCATATTCCCCTTCGTTGTTTGTTCTTGGCTCCGTTAAGGAAAGGGCAAAACGCATTATCCCTCTTTGTGGAGTTATGAAGATGAGGCCTACCCCAGATTTGATTATGGGGTATTGTGATTTCGCTTCTTCATGGAAGATGCCCCATCGAAGTAAAGTTCCCATCGAGAGTCATTTTTCTCATCTTTCGCGTCGAACGCATGTTAATCCGGCAGCTCACAATTTAAGGGTGAGTCGGCAGGTATCGGATGCTCAGCGAGGAAGTCGGCGATGGCCTGGCCTTTCACTGCCCTGAGAGATCGATATATTATCGAGAACTTCATTAAGAGGAGGGACCATTTAGCGAGCCTTCCTGTTAGTATGGCTCTTGACATCAAGTACTTGAGTGTATCCACCTTTGATATGAGATGGACCTCATGTGCCAAGGCATAATGCCTGAGCTTCGTTATCGTGAAGATCAGTACCAAGCTGTGCTTTTCAATGGGGGAGTAGTTGTTTTCTGGCCCCAGAAGAACTCGAATCAAATAGTAGAGAGCTCTCTCCTTTCCCTGATCTTTCTCCTGTGCCCATAGTGCGCCTAGAGAACCTTCAAGGGCTGTTGTATACAGGATGAGGGGCTTTCCCTTGACCGGAGTGGTCAGTACCGGTGGATTCTGCAAATATTGCTTGATTTCGTCCAGTGCACTTTGGCATTTACGATCCCAAACGAACGGGGTCCATTTCTTCATTAGATAACTGTAAGGAAGGCATTTGCCGGAGAGGTTAGCTATGAACCGCCGGATATACACGAGTTTTCTCTGGAGAGATCGCAGTTGTTTGAGAGTCTTTGGCGTGGGCATTTCCTTGACCACCTTGATCTTTGATGGGTCTATTTCAATGCCTTGGTGTCGTACGATGAATCCTAGGAATTTTCTAGAGGAGACCCCAAACGCGCATTTCAGAGGATTCATCTTCAGGTTTTACTTCCGAAGGCGCTGGAGCACTATTTTCAGATATTCCCAGTGTTCCTCGTATGACTTGCTTTTCACCACCAGGTCGTCGATGTAGCATTCGACAATCTCATGTATGAGGTCATCGAAGATTTTTGTTATAGCCCTTTTATAGGTAGCGCCTGCGTTCTTTAAGCCGAAGGGCATCACCTTATAGTAAAATATGCCTAGCGAAGTTCGGAAGGCGGTGTGCTTTGGTCTTCAGGATGCATTTTTATTTGATTGTATCCTGAAGATCCATCCATGAAGGAGAAGACATCATGAGTGGACGTGTTATCGATAATCAGTTCGGTAACAGGTATTGGGAAGTCATCCTTCGGACAAGCTTTGTTGAGATCCCGTAAGTCTACGCAGATGCACACCGTCCCATTTTTCTTCATCACTGAAACGGTATTGGCAATCTAGTCAGGATATTGAACTTCTTGGATGAAGCCGGAGTCGATTAGTTTCTTGACTTCAGCATTGATGCTCATCTCGAGTTCGAGCCGCATTCTTCTTGGCGCCTGTTTCACTGGCTTGACATTCAGTGATATCGCTAGTTTATACACAGCTATTTCTGGATATAACCCCGGCATCTTGGAATAGTTCCATGCGAAGCAGTCTTTATACTGCATAAGCACATCTTTTAGTGTGGGTACCTTCTTTTCAGACAGCAGTTCACTGACGAACGTTGGTCTTGGATCGTTTTCCGTTCCCAGATCGACATTTCTCAGTTTGTCCGCCGTAGAGTGTATCCCATCTTCCAGCTCTTTTGGTGCTGGTGGAAGTTCCGAGATCACCTTGTCATCCTCCTCATTTGTGAAGCACCAAGAGAGGTCATCCATATACTCGTGCTCCCCCTTTTCGATAGTGTTACCACGTGGCAGGTACGAGTTCGTTTCCAAGCTCGATGCTATCTGGACTTACCCTCGCAATATAGGTTGCTTTTGGCTCATGCTTTCATGGTGGGGTCACCCTCCACCTGTCGGATAGAGCGAACCTGCCGAGTTGGTACCGGTCTTCGACCAAGTCTTTGAAGGTGAAGCAGTCTTTAAGAGAATGTCCTATTGCTCGGTGATAGGAGCAATAATCTGGGTTATGGACCTCGTTTATTTGTTCGGGATGCCTGGACTCCGGGAGCGTCATTATTTGATGCTTCATGACAAGGTTGGATATTTTTCTTGTCCTTTCTTGTGGGAAAAAGTATTCCCGGCCCATCTTCTTCATAAGAGACGGATTCCGGCTGACTTTTTCTCGATCGCGTGGCTTCTTGGATCCGCTTTGCTATTTTTGAATGCCATTCCCGTTCTTGATGCCGTTGTTTCTTCTGCGTTTGAATTTTTCCTTGCCACGAGAGCACACAACAGGCTGAGGGTGAAGGACATTTTAGTCTTCTTTTTCCGCAGACTGCTGAGTGAGACGCTGCATCCTGGTTTTCTCATAAATGGCCATTTCAAGGCTGTGGTCACCGCGAAACTTTTGATCAGCTTCTCTCATTATCTTGTCGATTTGTTCTTCGAATGACAGACTTGGTATTCTTACGGAGGGATCTCGCTCTAGTTCGATATCAGCGCTATCTGGAAATGCATTCGCTTTTCCACCGGAGGTATTTATGACATGGCAGTCATGAAATCGCTCCCGTTGAGAAGGTTGACGGAGGACCCATTGTCGACCAGGATCTTCCCTATCTTAATGTCGTGGAAGTACCCGGTGACATATATAGGACGGTTGTGCTCACACGTTCCGAGAAGATCTTCATCGCCGAATGTAATATCAGCTGTATGAACCTCTGCCGGCTTGTTCTTCATCTTATCTTCTGCAAGGAAAGTTTGTAACTGATCGGGCTCCTGTAATGCCCTGATCAGAGAATCTCTTACTCATGTGAGGGTATCTTCCTCAGATGTGCCAGAACATTATAATCTACCCTGTTTTTCTTAGGCGGGCCCTTGGCCGCGAGCTCTTCGACGACTCTATCATCGAGGGCAATTTACTCAGGGACTTTTTCCTTCCTTTTGTCTCTTTTACTCGAATCTTTGTTTGTAAGCCCGAGGTTCTTCTCAGGCAACGTGCGGTTACACAGCTGAATGTTCTCGCAGTTCTTCTCCTCCTCTTCTTTTCCAGAGGTGGATTCTTTGAAGAGAGGGCCGAGCGTTATTTCTTCGTCAGAATCGCTCCCGAATGTAAGAACTTGAGATTTTTCTTTTGTCGAACTGGTATCAACCATATGACAGTTGCCAGCCATTCTTTCGCGCTCGTCTGTCGCGCTTCTTTTCTATCCACGGGTTTTACGCTTTATCCGCTTGAAGTGTTTTCGGTGGGCAACGTATTCTTGCCACCACTTCTTGAAGGCATTGCACTCTTCGGTGGGGTATGTGACCCTCCGATGGTATAAGCAGTAGTTCGGATGTACATCCGCTTCGTCGAGACACGTAATCCCGAGAGTGTTTTCTATGAGAGGGGGCAGCTTCATTCCCATTGACAGGGCTTTGGCGAACCGCTTCTCTGCTTTGATTCTGCTCTTGTTCGTAGCAGGTGTGCTTTGGCTTGTTTGGAGTGCTTTACGACTCATCCTTACTGCAGCTTCTTCAGCCCGACACCGACGCTTGGCCTTTTCATATATGGTCGTTTCACGTTCTCGATCAGCTTTACTCTTTTGAAAAGCTTCGTTTAGCAGCCTGTCAATTGGTTCTTCTAACAGTTCTGGGAATTTTGGCGCCGGTCCTGCCCCCATTTCCTCCGCGTTGTTTTATAATGCCGAGGGAGATTCTTCATTATTTAACAACGAATGAGAAACCATATGGAAACTTGCTACATAATCTTTAGTTTCTCCCGACGAGCCATTTCCGTCATCATCATCGCTATCTCTGTTCTCAAGTATATAGTTGAGAAACTCTTCGAGGGTGACTGGGGTCCGCGCCTTCTGGTTGTATTCCTCCAGTGCGTCGATGTACTTTTGCAGGTCCATGCGCTTGTCGTCAGGCTGCGCGGGCTTCTTGGTCTTCTTCTTTCCCTTCGAAGACGTTAAAGGCTTGACCGGGGTGTTTTGCCCATCGTTAGTAGTTTTCAGTATGGGACGCGGTTTCAGCATCCCCTCAATGATCTCGGGCTCCAGCGGGCTTTTCCACTAAATCGCCGGACATGCTTGAAGATCCTTCAACATTCTTTTAGTTTTAGCTGAAAGGAAAACTTCCTATGGAGTTTCTTCCGCAAATGATCATCATGCCCCCAACGTATCCACCTTTTTAGGAGCATGCCTCTGTGGCGGGTTCACCCTCCAGTTCTCAGAAAGCGCAAATTTCCCCCGTTGATACTGGTCCTCGATCCAATTTTTGAAGATGTAGCAATCTTTAATTGGGTGTCTCACCATCCTGTGATAGGCGCAGTAGTTGGGGTTGTTGGCGTCACCGGGCTGCGGTGGACATTTTGGGTCCGGCAGAGTGATGAGTTTGTTGCGCACTGCCAGTTCGAACAATCTTCTCGTTTTATCATGAGGAAACGAGTAAGCACGTCCTGTCTTCTCTTCCAGGGATTGGCACGGGCGCGCGTTATTTTGACGAGCAACCAGTTTCGGGTCACTCGGTTGTTGTTGAGTGTTGGCAACGAAGGCCGCTTTTTCTTTACCCTTTGCATTTCGAGGGTCCATTTTTGAAGAGGAAGGTCCGTGGTCCATTTGGGCCAACTTGTCGATCAGAGCCTGAAAAGTGGTCGGCTTAAAAAACGTCATAAACTGGGACACGGTCACCTAAGGATCGAGGGTCCCTATGAACAAGCCCACGGCAGGAGCTTCTTCGATGCGTTGTTCGCATTTTGACCATAGGATCTGCCACCGGATTATGTATTGAACCTAGGTCTTTCCCGGCTTTACCCTGGCGTTGATCAATTCCGTGATCGGGGTGTGCTCACTTGCGCTGGCGAACCGCTGGTTGAATAAAAATTCCATTTCCGTGAATGTTTTGACGGAGTCATTTGGAAGCTCCGAGTACCATTCAAACGTCGTCTCTGATAAGCTTCCAACGAACACGCGAAACAGCAATTTGTCTTCGCATCCAGTATTGCCATATAAAGCTCTGAACTGAGCGACGTGCTGACACGGGTTGCCTGTTCCTTTGTAAACATGGAATTTAGGGATTGTATATCCCGGCGGATACTTGATTTGAACGTACCATCCTGGGTACGGTCGCCCGGTTTTGACGACTTGGCCAGCCGCTTCACTTTCTTGATGAGCTCGTATTAATTGAGCTATGTAATCATCAAGGGCAGCTTTGGAGATCGTTTCATCCCTGGCCGTCGATAAAGTTGGAAGAGGTTTTGATGTTTCCCCTCTATCGTCCTCGATAATTATCGGCGGGTCTTCAGCTGGAGGTTCTGGCTGGATCATCATTCCAACCATGTTTTGGAACAGGTGCGCCATCTGGTTTATATTAGCTACTTGTTCCGTGAACTCCTTATCCTTTCTTTCCAGCACCCTTCGCAGGAACTCTGTATCGGTCTCCTGCTCCTGGCTCTGTTCAGACATTGTTTCCATGCTTTCTTTCTACCCCGTGAGTGCTACCATTTACGTCAGCATCTCCTGGAGCTTTTGTTGTTGCTCCTGAGCTTTCGTTAACGACCGAGTTTGTGGCCGATGACTCACGGAAGAACGGCTCTCTTATTTTTCGGAAGCCATGTAAACCGTGTGTTCGATCATGCCCCCATACTGGGGGCGTTTGGATCCATCACCCTTGGGATTTTCCGCCGGCGGTGGGAGATTCTCCGGCCTTCTCTTTTTGTGAGAAGTCAAAGTCAAAGGAGTCATTGTAACAGGCGCCTGCGTGAAATAAGTCCCTCGCTGCATGGTGGAGGGATGATTTTCCTCTTGTCGAGCCTTCATTTTCTTCGGTAGTTCTTGTTAATCACAGAATCTTAGACTTTCCGCCAGACCCTATGGATTTGGGAAGACAGCCGCTGAGGGGGTGCTCCGGCTTTGCCTGCTTCATATATTCAGAATGATGTGGAGATTTCTTCAACACCGCGGTTGGGGAGTTCTTCCACACCCTCCTAAGCGGTTCAAAGCTGTTCTCGGTTGGAACAGCAGCGTCAACTTCCACCATTGGAACTAGTGGAGTAAGTCCGAAGGGGGGTTGCCCCCAGCTCTTCTCACTTGGTGCCAGTGGCACATCGAGCGTGCCTTGCCGATAGGACCACCTAAGTTGTGGATGCGGCTCCGTCGTGCCCCCTGCTTTGGTTAGGGGTTGCTGCTGGTGCCATCTTGTCGAAGACCAACGTCCGTTGAGAGGGAACGGCCAATCTTTCGAAGGCTGACTTTCTAGCATGGGATGCACTTTTGACGACTTGCCCGTAGCAGGAGTGGGAAAGACTGTTTGTTTGGGGATAGCCCCTTCAAGTATCGCGAGCCCCTTTGCGGGCCCACTTGAGCTTCGGCTCAGCCTATTGAAGACTGAGGTGGCAGACTTGGAAGAATCGTTGAGAGAGGCCGTGGTGGTTGCAAGTCAATCGAAGACCGATTTTTTGGGAACTTCCTGTGGCGACACTGGGGCGTTGAAGCTTGCTGGCGGGAGCATGGTCCCGAAAAACAATCCAGTGGTGGCTTGAGTCACCTGCCCCACCGGCATTGAAAAGATGGAGGCCGTATTGGGCCTGTAAGTCACTCCTCCAGTTAGGGCAGAGCGGGAGTTGCCGTTGCAGTTAGTGCAGCTGGAATCCATTGATGTTCACTTCTTCTTTTTGCATAGGAGCAAGACACCAAATCTTAGTACCTCGAATCCAAAGGCAACCATAGCAAACCGTGATTTTGTTCACGAACATGACACATGAAGTGTGGAGTGGAAAGCGGAAGAGGTCCCACTGGGCGTGCTGGAATCTGTTCTCTGCCGAAAGACGCAACCGGGACGTCAAGACTTCTGGCCTGAATTTTAGGAGCAGAAGCTATTTGGATCCGTCCATCTCTCCGAAGATGCCAAGTTGATTTATGGCACCGTATATCAGAGGTTTGGACGGATGCGGACGTTGTAGCAGACTTCGTCAGATTCCCCCTCGTTTGCGAGGTTTTTTTTATTATGGGGACGCTCTTCCCTGCAGGAGCAAGCCTCTGCAGTTAATTACGTTACCGCATCGCGATAACCACTTTCTCCTGCTCCAGATGTTTACTTCGTGTCATGTGTGTTCGTTTTATTTTTGGTTTCCCGTGGATTGTATACGGAGACTAATTTGTGTCGTCACCTGTAGGGCGCAGATTAGTCTAAATCCGTATATCTTAGATTTGGGTTTGGGTAGATTTAAGGATCGTTGATCTGTTTTGAGATCAAGATCGACTTAAATGTATACGAGCAATTGGGGGCTCGATTGGTTTTTTGTTAAGGATACGTTAGTCCAATTTGAGACTAAGATCTAGTTAACAAGGTCTTGGGATCATTTTTGCTTCAGATCCAAAAAAAAAGCATTTGGGCTATGTTGTTTTAGTTTATGGACGTTTCAGTCCGTCATCGCCATTTTGAAGGCAAAGTTCTAGTTTGAGGACATTTCAGTCTGTTGATCACCATTTTGGAGGTGAGGTTTTAGTTTAAGGACGTTACGGTCCGTTGATCACCATTTTGGAGGTGAGCTTTTAGTTTAAGAATGTTGCGGTCCGTTGATCACCATTTGGGGGTGAGCTTTTAGTTTAAGGATGTCGCGGTCCGTTGATCACCATTTGGGGGTGAGATTTTAATTTAAGGACGTCTCGGTCCGTTGTTGCCATTTTGGAGACAACGGTTAGTTTAAGAATGTTTCGGTCCGTTGTTAGTTTAGGGACATCTCGGTCCATTGTCCATCTTGCGTGCACATGTATTTGTTACGTGACGGGATGAGCAACGATGATATTGGATGTATACAGTCTGGGATGTGGTTTGATTTGGGATGTGCACGTCAGTTTGGGAAGTGCACCAAAAAGCAGTTGGTTGTCGGGACCCGCCACCTCTCTGAAGACGTTGACGAATTACAACGACATGTATCAGACTTGTAGAGAGATGCACCCTTGAACTAATTCCCGTATTTGAATGCTAAGCACTCCCTATTTTTTGGCGTCCACGTGAGGGGAATGTGAGGCGCTGGGCGCCGCTCAATTTGAGTTCTAAGCACTCTTTATTTTTCTGTGGCGCCCACGTGAGGGGCATGTGAGACGCTAGGCGCTGAGCGCCACTCAATTTGAGTGCTAACCGCTCCTTATTTTTCTGCGGCGTCCAGGTGAGGCGTTAGGCGCTGAGCGCCGCTCAATTTGAGTGCTAAGCATTCCTTATTTCCTATGGCACCCACGTGAAGGGCAAGTGAGGCACTGGGCGCAGAGCATCGCTCAATTTGAGTGCTAAGCACTCCTTATTTCCTGTGGTGCCAATGTGAGAGGCACGTGAGGCGCTGGGCGGCGATTTTTCCTTATATACTTTACTTTGAGGAATTCAATTTCCTGCTTCTTTTCTGATTCTTTGATCCCCAAGAACAAGTTCTTCCCGATGAGAATTAAATTCTCAACTTGTGGGATAGTTGTCTTGTGGATCTCAGATCCAGAGAAAGAACTAAGTTCTTCTTTTAAAAGGGTTAAACCCTTCAATAGGTAAAACGAGATGCTTTGATCTCTCCTCTTTTTATTTACTTAGAGTTTTTTTAAGAGGGGGGACTTCTTCTTTGTTCCTTTTTGAAGCTTTTTGCTTTTTTTAAGAAGCTTATGGGGTTTTTTCCCCATCTCAGACTTGAAGTCTTGGGTCCTTTATATAGTAGGGGCAGTTTGTTGGTTAGCACCGAAGAAATCTCTCATTAAGAGATCCCAATTGATTTGGGGATTTTACCCACCGTTGGATTTTTGATCCAAGGACTTCTGTTTTACAGAAAGCATTTTCTTGTTTTTAACAAGATTAGGGAAATATTTTCCTATACATAATTTATTCTGTAGATTGGTGATTTTTTAATCACCATTGAATTTTTAATCCAACGGTACTCTGTTTTACAGAGGGCAATCCTTCTTGTATAGAAAGATTTGAGGAATGTTTCCTCTGAACAGAATTTAATTCTGCATTCTGATGATTTATCATCTCCGCTGGATCTTTGATCCAACGGCTCTGTTTAACAGAGGGTAAAATTTAATTCAATAAGGCGCCGGCTCTCACGTGCTTTGCACGTGGGCGCCACTTAAGATTTTTTGTGTGCTTTGCACATGGGCGCCGCTCATATATAAGAGTTTTTAACTTTGGCGCTGGTGCCCTCGTGTAAGGCACGTGAGGCGCTTGAGCGCTGCCTCACAAAGATTTTCTCTTTTATTGGGGAAACAAGTATGTAATATGAAATGAATGTTTAGTTCCTTAGGGCGGCAGCAAGGTTTCGGGAGGTATCGTTCATGCCAATTTCAAAAATTTGTCGTACTAAAGAACCCTAACCCTAGAATCTTAACTAGAGATTTAGACGAACTAGCAATGCAAACAACTTTACATCTAAGTGATTGAGGAATACAACCTTTGTAGATCGGTCCTACACTTCTAAAGCTCCGTGTAGTAGTCCCTTCGCTCCAAGTAGTGAACACGCGAACTCTAGTAAGGGTTCACATGAAGAAATGAACAAGCTTGCTCGAAATCTTCGAGGCCGAGGATGATCTACGTCGAGGAGACTCAAGCTCATGCTACCTCTTTACTAATGCTAGATTAGTAAATCAAACCCCATAAACTAAATGGCTAATATAGTAGAGGATAATGAAGTAGGAATTGGGCTCACTTTAGATTTATTTTTCTCACAATATTTCTTCACGTTTAGAAAAGCTAGCAAGCTTTCTCATGAGGAAGAAGAAGATAAAGTGGAGATGAGAATGAAACTCATGAGGTGAGAATAGCAACCATGGGTGAGTTAGTGTCATACACTAACTTATGTAGAGAATAAACCATGGCTAACAATAATGGTTAGGTTAATAAATATCAGTATTGGCTCTAGGGCATACATATAACTAACAATGAACAGGTAAAGTTGTATATGATCGTTTACTGGCATAAGATAGTTATTCTAACATGATTATTTGTAGTTTGATAAGGAAGGTATTCATGTATACGAGAGGAGTCTATCTTACCCCATGGATTATGGTAACATGTAGTACAAGCCCCCGTCATAAATCACAGAACAACGGCACGTGAATTCATGTAGGTGTCTTTTAAGTGACCTCTCGTGCCACGATATACATTATGTACCAATCTACCCCTTTATCCCCGCGTATTGTATTATATAGATTAAGATTACAGGTCTTGGCCGAATTCATGGATATAAAATGTTGTATCTACGTCGAGGAGAGTCAAGCTCATGCTACCTCTTCACTAATGGTAGATTAGTGAAGCAAACACCATAAACTAAATGGCTAATATAGTAGAGCATGATGAAGTAGGAATTTGGCTCAATTTAGATTTATTTTTCTCACAATATTTCTTCACTTTTAGAAAAGCTAGCAAGCTTTCTCATGAGGAACAAGAAGATGAAGTGGAGATGAGAATGAAACTCATGAGGTGAGAATAGAAACCATGGGTGAGTTAGTGTCATACACTAACTCATGTAGAGAATAAACCATGGCTAACAATAATGGTTAGGTTAATAAATATCTAATGTAAAACAAATTTAGTGGACTAAGGTTAGCAACAAGCTTCTCCAAGCTTCTAGCTATGACATAATTCCACCAATTTGTGATTTACTTTGATAAATAAAAACCCTAGGATTATCATAACCATGGCGTGAGTCTCATACACCCATGTTGCATGTGGCATCAAACATGACACAAATCAATGTACATTAATATATATCACATATATACTATATGCACATAAGTGAGAAAAAGAAATGTTTAGTGAGTAAATATTAGTTAATGTATGTTAATATATCAAATATATAATTATACATTAAATTATCAAATCAACACTTGATTTAATAATCCGGCTATATCACATACAACCGACTAATATTAAATGTAACATCTTATCGAATCAACACTTGATCCGATAACCCGGCTATATCTCATATAACCGACCGATATCACATATTGCGAGAATAGAATGCGGTGTCACATACGCGCATTAATCTCGGTCCCACACATATCATATATGTGCTCCTACTTTATTTCGCAAGAACCAGGAAACCTCTGTCTAGGACTCTAAAGACTCGTCAATACGCCGGCAGTAGGTGATGATCATATCAAACACCCACAAGCTGCAAGCGGTCTGCTAAACATAACGGCCACCCGGGTATTGTGCGATCAGAAAATCAACAAGCAAGCCTGCTGATACTCCTACGAATCCAAGAAGTAACACTACCGTACAGTCCGGTCTCTTCGTCAAATATGTCGCATATCACAGCCTGGGGTGGTGTAACGTCAGACCCCAATAGCCTGATAAGTCATGCCGATGCAAGGTCCATAATGGTTCGAGAAACTAATGATAACACTTACCAATAAATCTCAGCAATCCTGGCCAGGGATATTCTGTTATGGCCAATCAAGTATAGCACAACATCAACCCCCAATACCGGGAGAGACGAAATTCCCTCCTATCGTTCATTGCCTCCATGCGAATCGGGACTGTACCCAAAAACCACCGTATTGCACTATCTCTTGAATGTGGTAAGGTGGAAATCAAAGCACAATTGGAATCATACAAGACTTTATGACGATCTCAGGTCGACAGACTAAGCTGTACCAGTATCACCAGAGAACTGCTATGTGACGATAGGTATAATACTATCTAGGAGTTCTCGGCGAGTCCGTTCAGTGTACCCAGTCCGCACTGAGCACCCGTATACCATCTCTTATGTCAAACACCAATGGATGTGGGATCATCCATCGCCCATCATATGGGTCGAGAAGCGTATACGCTAGTCTACTCTGGAGTATCGATGCCCTATCTCGATACTCCCACGACTAGGAACATTTGAAGGATGTACTTACCGACTACCTCTGCCCCACTAGTATGATCTGCATCATAGTCCTGGTAGTCAAGTAGTCATCCTAAGGGCTTTATCAACATATAATAGAGAGACAATAAGTGTACATGTTAAGATAAAGAGCAACCAGATAGCATACTATCATGTCGAGCAAGAAAGTCCTCCCTATATATGTCTAAGCATCCACTACAATATACATCGTATGTACAGTAATGGCATCTAGAGCATACATATAACTAACAATCTCCAACTTGTACTAAGGCCATTTGTTGTAGTATCTCATACTCAACGTCCTATAGAAGTCTCTCTAGGGAAAGGCCTTTGTGAGTGGATCCTCCGTGTTATCCTTTGATTCAACTCTCCTCATCTCGATCCCTTGGAGATCAACCATCTCCTTGATCAGGTGATACTGTCCTCAGAATATGTCTGAATCGCTGATGGGACCTGCGTTCCTAAGCCAAAGCCACAACTCCATTTTTGTCACAATAACAATTATTGGACGCTCAATGGTAGGAACCATGTTCATCTCATGAACAATAATTATCCAGACAACTACTTTGGTAGCATCGTTAGTAGCGATATATCTAGCCTTTATCGTCTTGTATGTCATGGTATCTATCTTGGAACTCTTCTAACATACCGTCCCTCCACCGAGGGTAAAGACAATGCCTGTGATTGAATTTCAGTCGACCTTATCACTCTGGAATCTCAAACCAAGAACATTCTTTTAGTGCTTCTCAAGTACTTAAGAATGTCCTCCACGGCTGTCCAGTGATTCTCCCAAGATCCGATTGATTCCTGACCACTACACCTAGTGAGTTAGCTACATCTGGTCTGGTACATAACATTTCACACATGATAGAGCCTACTGCCGAAGCATAGGGTATCCCTTCCACGCGAGCTCTCTCCAAATCAGTCTTGGGAGACATCTTTTTGGAGAGAGTGATCCAGGAGTAAGTGGACGAACCACCACGCTTAGAATCTTCCATACTAAACCCCTTTAGTATGGTGTTAATGTACCTGGATTTTGGACACTCCCAACATCCACTTAGATCTATCACTATAGATCTTAATCCCAAGATGTAGTATGTATCATCCAGATCTTTCACTGAGAATCCTCGTGATAAGAGAAGCTTGACCGAGTGTACCATAGGAAACCATTTCCTATCAAGAGTATGTCATCTACATACAATACGTGTAAGACAACCTCACTCTCTACAACCTTATTGTATATACAAGGTTCATCTACCATTTTGATGAAGTCAAACTCTTTGACTGCCACATCAAAACAGATGTTTCATCTCTGCGATGCTTGCTTTAATCCTGATGGACTTAAGCTTAACTTTGAAAGTCTCAACTTTTCCATTTACACCAAGAATCTTCTCAAGATCCATTTGCTCCCAATGGGTTTTTCCCCTTCAGGTGCAACATTCAAAGTCACACTTTGTTGGTGTACATGGATTCCATCTTTGATTGCATAGCATCCAGCCATTTCACAGAGTTTCCACTCGTGATGGCCAGCCTGAACCTAGTTGGGCCATCATCTACTATGATACAATCCTCGCTCCCACTGTCACCGAGAAGACCGTAGTATCTCTCAAGTGGATGAGGAACCCTACAAGATTCGCGGAGAGCCTGAGGTTCGTTGGAGACTATTGAATCCTTTGGTTTCACCAAATCATCAGCTGTTTGTTTGTCCAACTGGAACTGCTTCCAGTTCTACCCCATGACCACAAATCTCTTCACAAGGAATTCCTTTTCTAAAAAGGTGGCATGCTGAGAAACAAAACACCTTTTGCTTTTCAATGTGGTAGAAGATATTCCCTCGAAAATGTTTGGGATATCCAACAAACTTATACAGATCTGACTTTGCCTCGAGCTTGTCCGGATTCTTCTTTTCAGCATAGTCCGGACAACCCCATATCATAACTCGTTTAAGACATGGTCTCTTCCCATACCATATCTCATATGGAGTGGTAGGCACTGATTTGGATGGAACCCCATTCAATAGGTATGTTGCTTCTCAAGTGCATAACTCCAAAAGGAAACAGGCAACTCAGCAGTACTCATCATAGAGCGCGCCATATCTCATAGGGTGCGATACCTCCGCCCCGATACACCGTTATGCTGTGGTGTATACGAAGGAGTAAGCTAAGAGAGAATCCCATTCTCCTTTTAGAAAATCCAGGAACTCCATGCGCAAGTATTCCCTTCTCCGATCAATCCGAAGGACTTAATACTTCTACCCGTCTGGTTCTTAACTTCAAGCTTATATTCCTTAAATTTCTCAAAAGTTTCAGACTCGTGTTTCAACAGGAACACATGTCCGAATCTTGAGAGATCGTCGATGAATATTGATCGCACGCTTTTGGCGTGTCACGTATTCAAAATTCTAAAGTTAATCACGATCAAGGACGGTGTCGCTTTGCAGCTAGCCGGTTGAACATGGGTCGATCCGCAGGGAGATGGTTGTATGTCCGTTCGTGTTTTAAACGAGTCAATGAAGAATGTATGTGTGTTTGTTCAGTTCTATCCTAAGTGTTCATATTTATGTTCAAGTAAGCTTGTTAAGGTTAAGGTTGGTTAGTAGAGTTAGGATTAGTCTTGTACTTTTCTTTTGCCATTCTTAAGACGATGTTGGGATAATTGAAAGTAGCGGGGATTAGGAGGACATAGGAATGAGATTTGCGAGTTTAAGCAAGCTTTCCAACGCTAAATCCATTCCAAGTGCCCCTTGTCCGTCCGCTAAATACGCTTATTTCCAACCCTCAGCCAAACACCCGCAACCATGTATCCAGTTAAGTCGCAACTACATGTCACGTTGTAGTGCGCTTAAAGGACTTCTCGACTTAGGTCGCGGCTATATGTCACGTATAGTGCGCCTAAGTGAGGGAGTTACGTTTGTTTGGTCGAGGTTCTTTCAAGATGTTTGGCAAGGAGAAGCATAAGGGATTTTTCCGTCTCTCATACCACCTTCCTTAGCCTTAACAATTATGGAATTATTCACACATTTTAAAAGAAAAGAAAAACAAAAAAGAAGGAAGAAAAGAATGAAAAGGAAAAAAAATATGGTTTTACAAGCTAACTACTTGGGTCCTCATCTAAGCAAGGAACTCCGTCGAGTATCACGGCTTGAAAAATACGGATAAGAGAAGAAAAGAAAAGAGAACAAGCAAAGAAATATCAACAGCTATTTAACAACAAGAATAAAATTACACTAGAAATTAAAAGACAATGCAAGAATTAAAAAATACAAGTTAAAAAATAACAAACCCTCATCTTCATTTCATCATCCACTCAATGCTCTCACTACATTTTAATGGAGGAATACATGAAGAAGAAGAAGAAGCAAAACTACCACTACACTAAATCCTCACTAAAAAGAAGCTCTTGGCTTGGCACAAAACTGGGTTATTTATAGGCTGAGTGTTGAAACCCTAGGGCAAGATTCTGTGCCCAAATGAAATGACCAAACCACCCCAAAATTCCAAGTTGACACTGAGTCAACTCGGCCGCTGATCCGCGGCTGAGTCGCCACTTTGGCCACGGTTCCGCGGCTACTTTGAGAAGTTGGCTTGTCGTTTTTTATGGGGTTTCTTGTGTTGCTCTCTTCTGTCGTTCTACATGTTCCAAATTGCAAATTGCATCCACAATTTCTTCAGATCTGCAACAGTCCAAATTGGCATAAAAAATAATTCTCTTGACCTCATCTCCCTCGAGCTCCGCGCACCCATTGATTCTTGTGCTGCCCCTCTCGTGCTCTGTGCTTGTCCGAGACACGAATGGCCACTGTTATTTGTCTTATCTCTGGAACTGGTAAGCGGCACTGGACGGATACGGATGACTGGAACCCGGCTTTTATCTGTTGGCAACAGATGTTCTAGATTTTGGCGTAACAGTGGAGATTTTGTATCATTTGTGTTATTTTGGACTAGGAACCTGTAGCCTGTAAATATGTAGCAAACACGGATTAAAAGCACCTGCCTACAAACAAACGAGCATAAGAATGGGAGGTATTAAATGCAATATTCTTGTATGAACAAATATAATGAAGTACGAAGAACCAACCTTAGCATTTGTAGACATAGGACCGTATACATCATCATGTTTCCGTCCCAAGAGTTCAGTAAATCTTTCTCTGTTTCCAATAAATGGAGTATTGGTCATTTTACCTTTGAGACAAGACTGGCAAATATCATAAGATGAAAATTCGAACAGATTCTCATATTCATCCTTCTGTAACTTAGCTGGTCGTGTCGCATTGATATGACCTAGTTTACAATGTCTCAAGAAGGATTCGTTCATTTCTGAACTAATCCTCTTGTGTGTGTTCTACATACTTTGAACTGTGGTTTGATTTAGAACGTATATACTATTACATAACGTGCCTGGCCCAATCAACTCTTGACTTAGGAAAATGTTCACAACATTATCCTCCAATACAGAATTATATCCTTCTTTAACTTAATAAAGAATCTGATGTAATGTTGTATATCTGGTTCGTTATCTAATAACATTTGTTCAGAATCAATGTATTTACGATTTGGTAATACAGGGTGATATCTGCCAACTGATTTAGCTGCAACAATTGCACCATTCTCTAACACTTAGAGACATATCACCCAAACTCAGTTCTCTACCTTTCTGTTGCCCATGTAACAAATTACATATGTGGGATCCTGATCCGGTATTTCATACCTAGGACGTAGAGGATACTGAGAAACAGTTCTCGGTAACGAACACACCCGAAGAATATGCATCATTTTTCGATTGGGTTGCGTGGTAATCCGGATATTCCCCTATTTCCTACTCGGACTTATAACAATTATAAGATAGAGCGGAACCAATGTTCCCCAGCTCAGTATAATAAGCAGGTTCGGTCAATGCATCATATTATTATCTTGATGAAGGCGTGACATGGTTGCTACCAGGAGAGAGAGAGAGAGAAGAAAACACTCTGCGTAAACTCTTGCAAGATCAGATTGGTTATTATTTTATCTAATCAGGATAGCTCCCACTATTTTTATTAAATCTTCCTTCAAACCCAAAAAGGTAAGACTAGCCGGGATTAATTACACCCTACAAGTTCACCAATCTTTCAGCCGGGACAGTGTCAGTATTTTGAGGGAGGTTCCTCATGCTTTCGCACGGACCTAATTAAAATAAACCTCATTTTTCCAGGGGCGTAACCCCGTTAACACCTTTCTAGACACCCACTTGATCGGCTAATTGTAATGTGTAAAACTCTCCCAGGAGTAACTCTTACTCGCAATGGATATCGGGATCCAACTATCTCATAGAAGGTATGCAATCTCATTGCAAATTTCAACACTTGAAATTCTCGATAATGGCTTTGCCCTAGCAACTTATGACCTTGGCTAAGGTCAAAAAATCATAAGCGCTAGCCAAGTTCAACCCGTCATTTCTTGATTGAATTAAACCCACCAGTATGACCCTTGGCTAAGGTCAACAAAGCCGTACGACCACCCTAACTCAATCACATCATATGCTTGCAGATAAGCACTAATTAGCTACCGCACACTACGCCTTGGCTAAGGTCAACAAACGCAGCACGAATACTAAATAATACTTATCTGAAATGACGGAGGGCTACGATAGGTTTTTAAGAAAACCTTTTGCGTAATGAACTTGATATCGTTGCAGAATCGAGTGATTTTGAAAAAGGAGTGTTTTTTAGGTTTATACTAGTTTTGCTAAAGAGGTCACTCCCGGTGAAGGGATCTCGGCTCTTTCCTTATCGAATAAGGTGCAGGATATTTTACAAATACCACTATGCAAAGCAAGAACTAAAGAAGTAATCAAAAGACAAACTGAGTGGGTAGTAGTTTCTGCCCGTTTCGCTAAAGAGGTCACTCCCGGTGAAGGGATCTCAGCTCTTTCCTTATCGAAAAAGGTGCTGGATATTCAACAAGGAATACCGCTATGCAAAGCAAGAACTAGAGCTACCAGTTTTTAAAACAAGTTTCTACAACATCTTTAGGTTTCTTTTATTTCATTAATCTCATTAATGAAGTCCCATCAATTATGCTTCCTAAGCATCACATAAGAAACGAAAGCAGCAATATTTATTATATATCATATATATAATATAAGCATTCGTCTCAACATATCAAGTGATCACATCACAGAATATCTGCAGCAGAAGAACACATATGAAATATTGGATATACTAGGAATGCCGTGTTTTAAATTAATCCAGTAAAAAACGCGGATTCCATGGTCGTGATGAATAGCCAAACCCACATCCCTAGACCCCTATGAGAGCGGCAAGCAACCATACCAATTCTAGAGTTAGGAGACCCGGTCTCCACTCCTCGAGATGGTCTCCCACTGGACTCTAGAACCCGGTTACTTGTGCTCTCCTCCTTGGGTCTATCCTAATGCGGAAAAGTAAATAATATACATCAATGGTGATATCATCCTCAACTCGGAAGTGCCCTAATAAAAGAATATTACATACAAGCTTTTATATGAATGAAAATGAAAAACTCTCATCTCACATAAAAAAAAACCCCCGGCTATTCAAAACACGACGATCCAATATAACATATCACAGCAACACATAACATCACATGTCATCAATGTAAGTAAATATGCGTATCCCAATTGTCGTTGACATATAATAACGAAACTGGCGATACACCACATATTACACTTACGATCGCAGAAAATAAAGTGAAAAACTACAACAATTGGAATCCGCGACCACTTTAGACATCATAAACCCAATGTATCTCATACTTTGGATTTCATGCCTTACCAAATGAATTCCTTAGACATCACATGCCTAACAATTATAAACCCCGCATTTTAGTCTCGATATTGAAAACACTTTCCAATAAACAGTCGGGTAATTCAACAACATTCCCTATAACCTGATCGAATGCTCGTTGGAAACTTTAGTAGACGGCCGCATCCCTGATGCCGTCGACGAAGTGCACTAAGGCGGAACACCACGGCCGCGAGCACCCGAACGGATGCTTTTGGCGATGGGGTTCTCCTACTGTCTCTTGGTCGAGGCTATGGGGCGTGGATATCTAGTAAGGTTACCCGGTGAGTATCCGCGTACGCTATGTGATTGCGACGGACTTTTGATCCACATCAAAATTTCATGGCAACCAATCAAATGAGACTAAATTGCTAGATTTATAAAATTCAAACTAGTTATCACATAACTAATTATGTAGATTCCAAATATTGTATCACAATCACAGATAGCTAGACGATATTAAACTTTTCGATCGAATAAACAAACACCCAAAATTTCCCAAAGAGCTCAACACTTGAGCGGAGTTCAAAAAGTACCCAGAACATGCCACAACACCTATGAACCAACCGTAGAAGGGCTGACCCATGCCTCACTCATGTCGCCGTGGAACTGCCACAAACCTTAAGGTATGACCGCGGTTCCGCGATCCAAAAAGTCGAGTTTGGGCATCGTTTTTCTAGAGGGTCCACAGAATCGCTTGCATGATTTTTTGAAGATTTTAAACTTGGAAAAATCCAACTCTTGGAAAATTTCCAGCGAAGGAAAATATGGGTTATTGATATCCGTTCGAACTTTTTAACGTCGTCTAAATAACCCGAATAGATGTTAGAAATACGACTACGAAACACTCTGAATTGCCTTTGCACAAAGATAACATCACATGCAAATTTAGCAAAAATAAGCAACACCTAAAATACCAAAACCCAGAGACTGGAACACCTTAAAAATTTCAAACAAGAACTCACTTAAACAACCAAGCAGGCCGGATTTTATTAACTTGTGGCCGGCCAAATTCCGGTGAGGAGGGGTGAATTTTCTGTGGTGTTCATGTTACATCTCATATAACATTCTGCAATTGCTTAAAAAATTTTAGACTCTCTGAAAATTTTGACAGAAACTAGATTTTAGTTTCGGGTGTTTCGGGTGTTTCGGAGTTGTTTCGGTTTCGTAATCTAACAAACATCGTCTAATTCTCTAGCTTGGCTCTGATATCACTGTTGAGTTTCCTAGGGCGGCAGCAAGGTTTCGGGTGGTATCTTCCATGCCAATTTCAAAAATTTGCCGTACAAAATAACCCTAACCCTAGAATCTTAACTAGAGATTTAGACAAACTAGCAATGCAAACAACTTTACATCTAAGTGAATGAGGAATACGACCTTTGTAGACTGGTCCTTCACTTCTAAAGCTCCGTGTAGTAGTCCCTTCGCTCCAACTAGTGAACACCCGAACTCTAGTAAGGGTTCACATGAAGAAATTAACAAGCTTGCTCGAAATCTTCGAGGCCGAGGATGATCAAGGTCGAGGAGACTCAAGCTCATGCTACCTCTTCACTAATGGTAGATTAGTAAAGCAAACACCATAAACTAAATGGCTAATATAGTAGAGGATGATGAACTAGGAATTGGGCTCACTTTATATTTATTTTTCTTACAATATTTCTTCACTTTTAGAAAAGCTTGCAAGCTTTCTCATGAGGAAGAAGAAGATAAAGTGGAGATGAGAATGAAACTCATGAGGTGAGAATAGCAATCATGGGTGAGTTCGTGTCATACACCAACTCATGTAGAGAATAAACTATGGCTAACAATAATGGTTAGGTTAATAAATATATAATGTAAAACAAAATTAGTGGACTAAGTCAATGGTTAGCAACAAGCTTCTCCAAGCTTCTAGCCATGACATAATTCCACCAATTTGTGATTTACTTTGATAAATAAAAACCCTAGGATTATCATAAGTATGGTGTGAGTCTCATACACCCATGTTGCATGTGGCATCAAACATGACACAAATCAATTTATATTAATATATATCACATATATACTATATGCACACAAGTGAGAAAAAGAAATGTTTAGTGAGCAAATATTAGTTAATGTAAGTTAATATATCAAATATATAATTATACATTAAATTATCAAATCAACACTTGATTTAATAATCCGGCTATATCAGATACAACCGACTAATATTAAATGTAACATCTTATCGAATCAACACTTGATCCGATAACCCGGTTATATTTCATATTACCGACCGATATCACATATCGTGAGAATAAAACGCGGTATCACATACGCGCATTAATCTCGGTCCCGCACATATCACATATGTGCTCCTACTTCGTTTCGAATGAACCAGGAAACCTCTGTGTAGAACTCTAAAGACTCGTCAATATGCCGGCAGTAGGTGATGATCATATCAAACACCCACAAGCCGCAAGCGGTCTACTAAACGTAACGGCTACCTGGGTATTGAGCGATCAGAAAATCAACAAGCAAGCCTGCTCATACTCCTGCGAATCCAATCAGTAACACTACCGTACCGTTCGGTCTCTTCGTCAGATATGTCGCATATCACAGCCTGGGGTGGTGTAACGTTAGACCCCAATAGCCTGATAAGTCATGCCGATGCAAGGTCCATAACGGTTCGAGAAACTACTGATAACACTTACCAGTAAATCTCAGTAACCCTGGCCAGGGATTTCCTGTTATGGCCAATCAAGCATAGCGCAACATCAACCCCCAATACCGGGAGAGACGAAATCCCCTCCTATCGCTCATTGCCTCCATATGACTCGGGATTGTACTCAAAAACCACCGTTTTGCACGATCTCTTGAATGTGGTAAAGTGGAAATCAAAGCACAGTAGGAATCACACAAGACTCTATGACGATCTCGGGTCGACAGACTAAGCTGTACTAGTTTCACTAGAGAACTGCTATCTGACGATAAGTATAATACCATCTAAGAGTTCTCGGTGAGTCCGTTCAGTGTACCCAGTCTCCCCTAAGCACCCGTATACCTTCTCTGATGTCAAACATCAATGGATGTGGGATCATCCATCGCCCATCATATGGGTCAAGAAGCGTATACGTTAGCCTACTCTGGAGTATCGATGCCCTATCTCGATACTCCCACGACTGGGAACATTTGAAGGATGTACTTACCGACTACCTCTGCCCCACTAGTATGATCTGCATCATAGTCCTGGTAGTAAAGTACTCATCCTAAGGGCTTTATCAACATGTAATAGAGAGATAATAAGTTTACATGTTAAGATAAAGAGCAACCAGATAACATATTATCATGTCCAGCAAGAAAGTCCTCCCTATATGTGTCCAAGCATCCACTACAATATACATCGTATGTACAGTATTGGCCTCTAGGGCATACATATAACTAACAATGAACAGGTAAAGTTGTATATGATCGTTCACTGGTATAAGATAGTTATTCTAACGTGGTTATTTATAGTTTGATAAGGAAGGTATTCATGTATACGAGAGGAGTCTATCTTACCCTGTGGACTATGGTAACATGTAGTACAAGGCCCCGTCATAAATCACGGAACGACGGCACGTGAATTCATGTAGGTGTCTTTTAAGTGACCTCTCGTGCCACGATATACGTTCTGCACCAATCTACCCCTTTATCCCCACGTATTGTATTGTATATATTAAGATTACAGGTCTTGGCAGAATTCATGGATATAAAATGTTCAGTTCATGTTCAGGATATAATCATGTATTTAGGTAGTCATGTCAATATTCATGTCTAGTTATAACCATGGTTCGGTCAAGTCGAGTCAAGTATTCAAGTTTGATTTTCATATTTGAATTCGAGCATTCAAGTTCATGATCAAGTATTCAAGTTCGTGTTTGATTTTGGATTCTGGTTTGAGTTTGGACTCAGATTGAGTCAGACACTTGTGAATGGATTTAACTCTTGACTTTCTTAGGTTCGGGAGTAATCGGCAACTGCTGTACATGTACGGCAGGATTTGTGTCTTTTTCCAAGACAATTGCCATTGATAACTCCGTTAAGTTGTCTAACATGAATAGGCAAGCACTCACTTTCTCCGGCTCCGTGAGGCTTAAGAGAATTGATCATGCTTAAACCTATATTAATTTGGAGTCATCAATTATTGTTTGTATATCTCTAGGGGGTTTTATGAAAAATATATATTAATATTGTTTTTAAAAATAATCTCGAGGGTGATTTACAAGCTTCAAAGTTTTCATGGGCATGCATTTTGATTATTGGGTATTTTAATGACAAAAACTTAGCTTTTAAAAGTTTACGATATTTTATTGAAAACTAGTCCTTTTTGGTAACTTGATAATATTTTATTAAAACTTTAATCTTTCATATTAGAAAATATAATTTATATGTTTTATTAAAAATACAAATTTTATATATATATATATATATATATTTAAATTAGTTTTATTTAGAAAAGTCGCATTTCTTAAAATTCGTATTTTATTTCCTTTCGAGATCGAATATTGCGTGAGGAGTTCTGCATCTCGCTTTACTATCCCAAGTATGTGCGATAATCCGCATCATCTATTAGTGGATCCCTTAATGAGGGTTGTAGAGGCGTATTTGCCAAGAATTACAAAATACCACTTTAAAAGAAACTCATTTTTGAAAAGTGGTGGTATTTTAATGAAAAGCCATTCTTTAAACCAACCATATATATATATGTGTGTGTGTGTGTGTGTGTGTGTGTGTGTAGATATCGTGTTATGGAACCAAAGTGTGCATGTGAGGTAGGTCGTTACCCTGTGAAGTTTTCCTAAAGGTATCGTTTTAACAATTATCGAGAAGATGGTGATATTAAAGTTCAAGGTATTTTGATGAAAAAAGTTCGTGTTGGGGTCAAAATTTACATCCCGGTTGACCAAGTCAAAATTAAAGTCAACCCCAAGCCAAGTGGGCCTAAGCCCAAGTCAAAACCGAGCATGGAAGGGACCGGCCCCATGACAAAAGGAATGAAGCCATAATTTAGTTTTAATGTAATTCTTTTTTTAGAAATAAATGTATATAAATGGGCAGAAAGCCAAAATTTTGTAAATCCCATGGCTTATGTGCAAAAAGAAACAAGCATATAAGATATGGGGTAGCACAAGCGCCATGTGGCAAATGCCCAAGGGGCTATATGTAAAGTGTGTAGCCTATAAAGGCAAACATGATGAAAATATCTCAACAACTTTTTTTGTCCTCTAAAAAATTAGGGTTTCTGTGCCTCCTTCTCCTTGCTCAAGGTTCTAAATCTTTTATTCTTTTTTTGAATTAAATCAAGTGTTCAACCCCTCTTTTTCCAAAAAGAAACTGTTTTTCACCATAAAACCCTTAAAGGGGAACTCAGATCTTTCATCAAATCCTTAAAAGGGATATTTTTGAGGTTCACCCATCTTTTTCTTCAAGATCTAGCCAACGGAGAGGAGGAAGAAGGAGACCCATTTCCAAAAATCCTATTTCGGAAGGATCCGAGGCTTAAAAGAACATCCAGGGCTAAAGGGGAGAAGAAGGGGGTCCCCTTTGATCATCTCCAAAGATTTCTGGGAGTTTAACTCCATTCAAGATCTGTTGGAGTTTAACTCCATAAATTAATCCCTGTTAGGAGTTCAACTCCAAAGCCCCTTGGGAGTTCAACTCCCAGCCCAGGGGCTAGGCCCATTTTCTGCTGGTGTTTCCAGCGGACGTGTGCCAATCACATGACGCACGGGCGCTTAGTGGTCGCATGCCGCTCACGTGACCGTGGGCGCCCAGAGCTCACGTGCAGGGCTCTTGATCCATGTGCGCCTCATGGGATCCGCTGGCGCTCAGAACCCAGCGGCCGCGTGTCGCGCACGTGACCCGCTGGCGCCCAGCGGTCGCGTGTCGCGCTCGTGACCCGCTGGCTCCCAGCAGTCGCGTGCCACACACGTAACCCGCTGGCGCCCAACGGTCGTGTGTCGTGCACGTGACTCGCGGGCGCCAAGCGTCCTGCGCCTGGCACGTGACCCATGGGCGTCCACCGCCTACGTGCCATGCCCACGTCGTTAAGACGCTCCTCACCCCTCATTTTCCATGCACGCCACTCCCAAAACACATCTCCTGTCAGGAAAATTTTTCTAACGGGGCGCTGTCCCGCACCCCGCTAGGGGGCTACTAGTACCCTTAACCCCCAGCCCGCTATCCGGGCAGCAAGACCTCCGTAAACTCTGCGAGGCCCCCGATATATCCAAAACCCTTTCAAAACACAACACACGCATACAGCACATTGAGTTCGCATGACCAGTTTGACCCTACAATCGGAGGTTCTCTCGCTTAAAAAACGAGGGATAATTAACGACAGCTTAGTCCGCGGCTGCCGGAGATTCGGATCCCCACGATCAATAAACCCCGGCCTATCTTAGGCAGGGGGAATTTGTATACACCTGACAAGCGCGCGCGTACTCCCATCTCAATAGGGTGACGAAAAACACCCTACAGTTCGTTTATATTTATTTCAGATGAAAATTTTGGTTAGATTCAAAGCTAAAAGTTTGTAATTAAAGTTACAAGTAGGGTGGTAAAATTAGTATGACTTATGTATAAAGGTAAAAAGAGTTCTAAGTTTTAAAAGAAAATGTATCGGAACTAACTCCACTTTACCGATATATGTTTAGAGAATGAAATGAGATGAAAAGAAAGAGAGACGAGAGGGACTTACGGCTTGGTAATATCGAGAAGAGAGTAAGGAAGAGGGGAGGGGGCTTCGTGGCGTCGCGGGTGCTCCGGAACAGCTTCGATCTTCGATGGAAGGAGATTGGTTGCTAACTCATATCACGCCCCACTTCCCAGTAGACGGAAACGGCGACGTGGCAGGCCGCAACGTATTTACTAAGGAATAAATACGTTAAGAGTAATTAAGCAATATGTAAATATACAAGAATGACAAGAGTATTAAAATATAACAACTTTATTTACATTCATCTTTACATACAACTGTTTGAAAATAAAAGATGCAATGGGTAAAGTAGTGCCTAAACAATGGCATACAGGAAAGTAAGTACAACGGAACTAGAAGTCAGACTTTGCCGCAAGCTCATCCAAGTCCTCCAGGATCGGCTCAATCTCTTCAATGACCGGTCCTCCTGACGAACATTCCAAAGAAATAAACAGAAAGGAATGACGCCAGCGAACTAACGCTCAGTAAGTCCCAAAAGAAGAAAGAGAAGATAATATATAAAGTGAAATGACCAGGTAAAATGTATAACTGATTACTGGTATATGATAGTTATTATAACATGGTTGTTTGTAGTTTGGTAAAGAAGGTATTCGTGTATACAAGAGGAGTCTATATTACACCGTGGACTATGGTAACATGTAGTACAAGGCCCCATGAAAACCCACGGGACAACGACACGAGAATTCATGTAGGTGTCTTTTAAGTGACCTCTCATACCATGATATACGTTCCATACCAATCTACCCATTTCCCCCGCGTAATATATTGTATAGATTATATTTACAAGTCTTGCTAAAATCATGGATACAAAAAAGTTCAGGTATTCATGTTCAAGATGTAACCATGTATTCAAGTAGTCAAGTCAAGTTATAACCATGGTTCGGTCAAGTCAAGTCAAGTATATATATTTGAATTCAAGTATTCATGTTTATAATCAAGTATTCATGTTTGATTTTGGATTCAGGTTTGAATTGGACTCAGACGGAGTCAGACATTTGTACTGATTTAACTCTGGAATTTTTAAATTCGGGAATTATCGGCAACTGCTGCACATGCAGGATTTGTGTCTTTTTCCAAGACAATTGTCATAGATAACTCGGGTTAAGTTTTCTAACCTGAATAGGCAAGCACTCACTTTCTCCCATATTTACTAAAGTCCTTAAATATTGTTTTGCATATCTTAGGGGGGTTTTATGAAAAATATTTTAATATAGTTAAAAAGTAAATCTCAGGAGTGATTAGTATTACTTAGTATTTTCATGAGCATGGATTTTAAGTATTGGGATATTTTAGTGATAAATACTTAGCTTTGGATAGTTTATGGTATTTTATTGAAAAACTTGCCCTTTTTAGTAACTTGATGGTACTTTATTGACATTTGTTAATCTTTCATTTTTAGAAAAAAAATATAGGTTTGTCATATTTTGAAAATATCGATTTATAATTTTATATAATTTTAAAAATTATTTTATTCAGAAATTCGTTTTTCTTAAAAACCGTATTTATATCCTTTCAAGATCAAATGCTCCGTGAGAAGGTCTGCATCTCGCTCTACTATCTTCAGGATGTATGATAATCCACACCATCCATTAGCGGGTCTCCTAAAGAGGGTTGTAAATGCTTAATTGCCAAGGAGTTTGAAATACCGTTTTTAAAAAAACTCTGTTTGAAAGTAGGTGGTATTCTATTGTAAAGCTTATATTTCGAAACAAATATTCATACGAATTAGTATCGTGCTCTGAGACCAAAGTGTACATGAGGGGTAGGTCGTTACCCCGTGAAGTTTTTCCTAGGGGTATAGTTTTAACAAAACTAAAAGAAGTGATATCAAAGTTCATGGTATTTTAATGAAAAGGTTAAATTAAGGTTGTGTCCCATGAGATTTTTGGTTAAACTTGATTCTAAACATTTATATTTAAGGTTACAAGTATTGTGTAAAAATTTGGTTGATCAAGATATAAAGGAGAAGGAGTTTCTAGGGTTTAGAAAAAAGATATCAGTAATAACTCCACTTACCGATATAAGTTTTAAAGTTGAATTTCAATGAAGAGAATGTGAGATTGGGAGGGACTTACGGTTTGAATACATGAAAGGAAGAGTTAAGAAGAAGAGGGATTCTTCGGGGCGTCGCGGAAGCTCCGGAATTGGCTTCAATCTTCGCCGGAATTAACTTGCTCGCTAACTCTATTTTACTCCACTTGCACTTAAGAACTTTTTTGAGGGTTTTGGCTCGAATTTTCAGAATAGTGCTGAGCAAAAGTGTGGGGTGGTATTTATAGTGGAAGATTAAGGTTTGGGAATTAAAATTATAGATTAAAAAGTATTAAAATGGTGGTCTTTGTTTGATTGCAGGGAAATCAAACAGTGCAGAGGAGTTGAGGCGAGCTGAAGAGGTGTGTGTGTGTGCAAAGCACGGAGCTCATTGGAGCAAATCGGACCGTCCCCATCGGCTATATTGGCAAATCCGCCAGTCGATCTTGAGGCATTTGCCTCGAGATTCGTGCCACCAGATCAACTCTGTATTTACACCATTTTCCATATGTTTGATTTTTTCTGAACTTTTCATTTCCCCGTGTATTGCACATGCAATCTTTTGGGCTTCCAAAAAGTTGAAAAGAAAAAATCAAAAAAATAATTGTGTCTGATGGGAATCGAACACAGGGGCTACGCCACAGCAGTGCAGAGGCTTTACCAGTGAGCTCCAAATTGTTTGTTGCTGTTATTTCACAAAAGTGATTTATAACTCAAACTCAGGTTGTTAAACTCATTTCTTTTATATTAACAGAAAAATTTCCGTACAAAGATTTCAGAGTTGTTACATTCTACACTCCTTATAAAAATTTCGTCCTCGAAATTTACATTTACATAGGGACTAATTTTCAAATAGATAAGGTTATCTTGCACGTATGTCTTCTTCTCATTCCCATATTGATTCTCCTGGCGAATCCTTTCTCCACATCACTCGGACCAAGTTTATTTTCTTGTTCCGCAATGTCTTCACCTTTCAGTCTAGGATCTCAACTGGTTGTTGCTCGCAGGTTAGGTCAATCTGTACAGTAAGCTTTAAGTGATCATGTATATGGATGGGGTCGCTCACATATTGTCGTAGCTGGTATATGTGGAATATGTTGTGCACACCTTCTAATGAGGGTGGTAGTGCTGAACGGTATGCCACTTCTCCAACCCGTTCGAGTGTGTCGAACGGTCCTATGTGTCTTGGACTTAACTTACCCCTCTTGCCAAAATGGATCACTCCTATGTTTGGAGATATCTTCAGGAACACATGGTCTCTAGGTTGTAACTCCAGATGTCGACGCTTTGCATCAGCCCAATATTTCTGTCGGTCTTGGGCTATGCGCATTCTTTCCCTGATCGAGCGAACTACGTTCATAGTTGCCACGATCATCTCTGGTCCAAGAAGTTCACGATCTCCGATGTCGTCCCAACTTAGTGGTGAGCGACACTTCCGTTCGTAGAGTGCTGCGAATGGTGCCATTCCAATACTTGCCTGATAGCTGTTGTTGTATGAAAACTCCACAAGGTGTATGTGATCTTCCTACGAACCTTCGAAGTCTAACATACAGGCGCTTAGCATATCTTCCTGAATCTGAATTGTTCACTCAGACTGTCCGTCTATTTGGGGATGATAAGCCTTGTTGAAATTCAGACTCGTTCCCAGGCTAGCTTGCCGACTCTTCCAAAATTGTGATTGGAATCTTGTATCACAATCAGAGACGATGCAAATAGGTACTCCATGTAATCTCACGATCTCCTGCATGAGTTCATGGGTATAAAAAATGGTACATCTTGAAGGTTTAAATTTTACTTTAGATCTATGCTTACCTCTATGTCTCTCTTTGCTAACGTCTCGGTTGATTGGCCAACTCTAAATGGAATAAAGTGAGCTGACTTGGTAAGTCGATCCACAATTGTTAGGAATATGTATGCCTAGAGGCCATTATTGTTGATATAGTGGATGCTTGGACATATATATAGAGGACTATCTTGCTCGACATGATAGTATGCTATCTGATTACCTTTATCTTAACATGTAGACTAGTATTTTTATACTTTCTGTCTCTTACATGTTGATAAAGCCCTTAGGATATGTACTTGACTACCAGGATTATGATGAGATCATACTAGTGGGGCCAGGGTGGTCCAAAAGTACATCCTTTAACTGTTCCTAGTCGAGGGAATATCGAGACAGGGCATCGATGTTCCAGAGTAGACAAGTGTGTACGTTTCTTGTCCTTCGGAGGGCGATGGTTGATCCCACAACCATTGGTGTGTGATATCAAAGATTGTACACAGGTGTGTTACCCTCCAAATGGTGGCCGCGACGTTATGACGTCTTGCCTGAGATTTGGCGCAGATGCTATTTGATTTTATTCGTCCACCTCTCTGAAGATGCCAAGTTGATTTATGGCACCGTGTATCGGAGGTTTAGACGGATGCGGCCGATGTAGCAGACTTCGTCAGATTCCCCCTCGCTTGAGGGGTTTTTGATTGTGGGGATTCTCTTCCCTGCAGGCGCAAGCCCCTGCAGTTAATTACGCTACCGCATCGCGGTAACAACTTTCTCCTTCTCCAGAATTTCACTTCGTGTCGTGGGTGTTTGTTTTGTTTGTGGTTGCCCATGGATTGTATACGGAGACTATTTATTTCGTCGCCCGTAGGACGTGGATTAGTCCAAATCCGTATTTACTTAGATTTGGTTTTAGTGTTTTAGTTTAAGGATACGTTAGCCATATTTAGGCTAAGATCAACTTAAACGTTCGTTAAGGATACGTTAGTCCAATTTGAGACTAAGATCAACTTAACGGGATCGTTTGGATCCGACGAAGAGCATTTGGGGGCTCTATTGTTTCAATTTAGGGACGTAATGGTCCTTAGGTTGTTTAAGGACATTGCGTTCCATAGGTAGTTTAAGGACATTGCGGTTCATAGGTAGTTTAAGGACGCTTAAGTCCGTGGGTTTAAGGACCCCACAGTCCGTCTTTTAGTTTAAGGACGCTTAAGTCAATGGGTTTAAGGACCCCACAGTCCGTCTTTTAGTTTAATGACGCTTAAGTTCATGGGTTTAAGGACCCCACAGTCCGTTTTGATATGTGGTTGTCGGGACCCGTCACCTCTCTGACGTCGTTGAAGGATTACAATGATAGGAGTCAGAGGAGTTCAGAGATGTACCCTTGAACCAAAGTTGATTTGGAGTTTTATAGTCCATTTTAATGTTTAAGGATACGTTAGCCGTGTTTGGGACTAAGATCAACTTAAACGGGATCGTTTAGATCCGGCAAAAGAGCATTTGGAGGCTCTATTGTTCCAGTTTAGGGACGTAGTGGTCCATAGGTAGTTTAAGGACGTTGCGGTCCATGTTCCAGTTTAGGGACGTCGTGGTCCATATTCCAGTTTAGGGACATGGTGGTCCATTGCCAGTTTAGGGACATAGTGGTCCATAGGTAGTTTGAGGACATTGCGGTCCAAAGGTAGTTTAGGGACATTGCGGTCCATAGGTTTAAGGACGCATAAGTCTGTGGGTTTAAGGACCCCACAGTCCGTATCTTAGTTTAAGGACGCTTAAGTCCGTGGGTTTAAGGACCCCACAGTCCGTGTTGATGTGTGGTCGTCGGGACCCATCATCTCTCTGACGTCGCTGAAGGATTACAACGATAGGAATCAAAGGAGTTCGGAGATGTGCCCTCGAACCGGTTGTAAATTGATTTAAGAGAGCAATTGTGCTCAGTCAATTTAATTTGAGGACTTACGACCATGATTGGGCTAAGTCCAGTTGAAAAATATTCAACGCCTTTATTTGTTTTTGGTCTATTAGACCTGTGCTAGGGCTTTGCCCATGCTTAAATAATGCATTGCATTACTTTTTATTTTTGTTTGGGCTCTGCCCATAAAGGATGCAGGACATCAATTTGTTTCGGGCTCTGCCCATTTATAAATGATGCAGAGCATCAATTTCATTTGGGCTCTGCCCTTTTATAAAAGATGCAGAGCATCAATTTTACTTGGGCTCTGCCCATTTATTGCTTTGCAATTTATTTTGGCCTATTAGGTCTTTTGGATTTGGGCCTGGCCCTTTAACAAAAGAAATGCATTGCATTTTTCAGGCGCTTTGCGCCAATCAAAGAGCGCAAGCGCTTGTGGTGATGACACGTGTCATGCAAGCGCGGTGCGCTGCGCCAGTGCGCTGCGCTTACGCTGCTGACACGTGGCGTACTGTGGTGAGTTGCGCCAGTTTCAAAGAGCAAGGCTCTATTTCAAAAGCGCATAGCGCAAGTGGTCCAGATGCTGACACGTGGCGCTCTCTGGTGGCTTGCGCCAACCTTAAGAGAGCAACAGTGCAGTTTTGCAAGTGCAAGGCACTATTAACTTGGGAATCTTTTAGATTCAAGAACCAATGGTTCATAAAAGAAGTGCAAAGCACTGTTAGATTTCTTGATCCAACTTAGATCAAAGAAAACAAGTGTTTCTTATTTTTCTTGATCTCAGAGAATCAATGGTTCATAAGTGCAAAGCAGTATTATTTTCTTTTTGTTTTTTATTAAAGATCATTGATCTTGTTCTTAGATCAATGATCTATTAGAAGAAATTCTTCTATCATAAAGGTCTTTTACCTTCTTTTTTTCTTGAAATTTCTTCAGAGTTCTCTCTGTTTGAAATTCTTGATTCTTCACAAAATGTTGATGCCTTTGATTTGAGGTCTAGGAGTCTTTATATAGTGCCCATAAATTTGTTAAATTTGTTAAAGAGATCTTTCTCTGAGTGATTTAGGGAATTTTCCCCACCGTTCGATCTTTGATCCAAGCGCTTCTGTTTTACAGAAGGCAATCTTCTTGTTTTAACAAGAACAGAAAAATCTTGCTAGAATTTAATTCTGTTTGGCGCAAATGCCCCGGCACGTGACACGCGCATCTGCGCTGACACGTGTCACGCAGCGCGGTGCTTGCGTAGCTGCGCTGACACGTGTCACGCAGCGCGGTGCTTGCTTCGCTGCGCTTGCGCATCTGCGCTGACACGTGCCGCGCAGCGCGGTGCTTGCGCCGCTGAAGCGTTGCTTACTTTAATTTTGATTTAAATAGAGCTTTGCTCTGATTGGGCGCGCTGCCTTGGGCGCTGCGCTGATGTATCATCTTTTGACACGTGGCGCGTTGCGCGCAGCGTAAAGAATCTAAAGCGTTGCTTCGACTTTTTAATTTTGAAATTCAAACAGATCTTTGCTCTGATTGGGGGAAACAAATGCTCCCCCCCACCGTTGCGCTCACGTGGCGCGCACGTGAGTGCAGCGGTGGAAAGATCCTGACCGTTGGATCAACGGGTGAGCTGAAAGGGCGCAAGCTCCTTATAAATAGGACCTCTGGCCCTTTAGAGAAACTTCACCATTTTCTAGGTTTTTGATTTACAGAGCTTTGCTCTTGCTTAAAAACTTTAGAGCTTTGCTCTTGTTTCCAAGTCAGAAAACTTTAGGTAAAATTAATCTTAGATTAAATTAACCAATAGAGCTTTGCTCTCATAGATCTTTTGATCTAAAGAAATCCCCTTTGGGGTTTCACCAACAGAGCTTTGCTCTCATGAATCCATAGATCTACAAAGATCTTGTTCATGGGTTTCAACCCATGAGCGGAGCTTTGCTCATGGATCCAAAAAATAGATCTTTTTGATCTATAAAAGTGAAGAACTCCTAAGAGTCTTCAAAATTTTTAATTTCTTTAGGAGTTTAAACAAACTTTCTCATCATCATCACAGAGCTAGGCACTTTTAAGGAATCTTATTCCCCTGAGACCAGAGTTTTGACAAGTGTCACTCTGTGACAGAGTTTTGCTCTGAAAGAGGAGATTTTCTCCTTGTCTCTAGGGATTTTTTTTTATTATTAACGGGAATATTTTCTTGGGGACCAACTGACAATCTCATCCAATGATGGGGTTGTCTTATTAACTGACGTATTGTCATCCAGATTTTGTGGGTCCCCCTTCGGTCTCCCACCCACTGCACTGCCGTGTAGTGTAATTAATTAATTTTAATTTAATTAATTTTTAACTTAATTAATTAATTAGTGAAAAAAATTTTAAACGCCAAGCGTTGAAATTATAACACTAACGGCTAATTTCTGTTCACTTGCAGCGAATCATCCAGATTTTGTGGGTCCCCCTTCGGTCATCCAGATTTTGTGGGTCCCCCTTCGGTCTCGACACCTCATTCCCGTTTGCTCGCTCGGAGGAAGGGTTTCCTGAAGCGCCTTTGGACCGCGAAGTCTTAGCCATGATTAAGGACCACGACCCGGAATATAAAAGTCTCCACCTTTGGGGGTCGTGGTATAATCAAATCATCATGGGTCGACGGAGATTCACATGCGCAGTGCCGTCGGAACCTATTACGGCGATCCACTACGCCAGCTCACCCCCGGTGCAGTACGCCGTGGAGTTGGTTGATTGGACATCGAAGGGCTTTCTTCATCCGGCCATAGATGCAATCCCGGTCCAGCGTCCTATGGTTTTGGATATCCTGGGACGCCGTATCTGTCAAGGCGAGGTGAGACCTTAGGGGCAATCATACAACCTAGGTCTGATCCACCGCCACCCGATCGGCTACCTGCCATGGGCTCGGTATATCCTGTCGACGAAGAAGTCGCAGTTGATAAGGTTAGGGTTGTACACCGCGGTCTACGTCTCCCTCTTCCAGTATCCCACGCTTCCCACCTGGTGGTTCAAGGCCTTCTTGGAGCAGTGGAACATCCCCACTCACACTTTCCTTGCAATGGATCGGGAAGTGTCAATTTCTCTGGAAGAGTTCACAGAAGTCTCCGGTTTACCGGTTATAGGGGAGCACTATGAGGAGTTGATTCCAACAGACGAGTATGTCCTCGGTGCCAAGCCGGCGGTAAGGGGCCTCACGCCGGAGAATGTTGTTCAACACCAATTCCTAAGTCTGATCAAGGTGTTGAACATCTACGAGGACCTTTTCATTGAGCGTGGGAGCCGCGGAGTTAGTTTTGAGGATTTCATTGCCCGGTTCCTTCACCCAAGCGTCCTTTCGGTGGAAGCTGCCAAGTTGAGACTTTCAAAGCTAGACTTGTTAAAGGTTTTCGTCATCGACCAGGCGTGGATAATGATGAAACCTTTTTCCAGTAGCCATGTTTAAGTCTATCCAGATCCTACTTACCACGGCTACATACCATGACTACGATATCTGGCGGTTGGGTGCCATGACTGCTTTTCTAAATACTGATTTAGAAGAGAACGTCTATAAGTACACAGCCAGAGGGATCCGTAGACAGTGGGAGCAGCGGAAACGTGTGCAAGTTGCTTTATAGAATAAAGCAGGCATCGCGGAGTTGGAACATCTGTTTTGATGTGGTAGTCAAAGAGTTTGACTTCATCAAAATGGTAGATGAACCTTGTATGTACAAAAGGGTAGTATGGAGTATGGTAATGATCCTCGTAGAGTACGTGGATGACATACTCTTGATAGGAAAGGGGTTTCCTATGCTACGATCGGTCGATCTCCTCTTATCACATAGATTCTCCATATAGGATCAAAGCGATACCTCCTAAATCCTGAGATTTGGGTCTATATCATAGATCTAAATGGATGTTAGGATTCTCACTAATTGTAGTGAGATGGTATCAGTTGATCCTGGGGAGAATCACTGGAAAGGTTCCAGGGTGATAAGGACGACTGAATGTCAGTCACAGGCATTGTCTTTACCCTCAGTAAAGGGACGGTATGTTGGAAGAGTTCCAATCTAGATACCGTGGCAAACTAGACGATAAAGGCTGGTAACATCGCTATTAAAGATACTACCAAAGAGGCAGTTTGGGTGTATATTGGTTCATAAGATGAACTTGGTTCCTGCAATTGTATGACAATGGAAGTGTGGCTTCGGCCCTGGAACCCTGGTCCCATCAGTGACCCAGACATATTCTGAGGCAACATCACCTGATCATGGAGATAGTTGATCTCCAGGGTGATCGAGGTTAGGAGAGTAGACTCAGAGGAGAACACGACGGATCCACTCACGAAGGCCTTTTCCCAGAGAGAGACTCATAGGGGATGGTTGAGTATCAGATACTACAACTACTACTACAGATGGCCCTAGTGCAAGTGGGAGATTGTTAGTTATATGTATGCCCTAGAGGCCATTACTGTACATTGGATGTATATTGTAGTGGATGCTGGGACATATATAGGTAGGACTTTCTTGCTCGACATGATAGTACGCTATCTGGTTGCTGTTTATCTTAACGTGTATACTTTCTGTCTCTCTGTTACATGTTGATAAAGCCCATAGGATGTGTACTCGACTTCCAGGACTGTGATGCAGATCATACTAGTGGGGCCTGGATAGTCCATGAGTACATCCTTGAAATGTTCCTAGTCGAGGGAATATCGAGATGGGGCATCGATATTCCAGAGTAGACTAGCGTATATCTTCTCGACCCATGCGATGGACGATGGATGATCCCATATCCATTGTGTTTGACATCGAAGATGGTATGCGGGTGCTCAGTGGAGACTGGGTACACTGAACGGACTCGCCGAGAACTCCCAGATGGTATTATACCTCACGTCAGATGGCAGTTCTCTGGTGACACTGGTACAGCTTAGTCTGTTGACCCGAGATCGTCATAGAGTCTTGTGTGTCTCCCACTGTGCTTTGATTTCCATCCTACCACGGCTCTACTGAGTTGTGCAAACAGGTGGTTTTTGGGTACAGTCCCGATTCACATGGAGGCAATGAGCGATAGGAGGGGATTCGTCTCTCCCGGTATTGGGGGTTGATGTTGCGCTATGCTCGACTGGCCATAACAGGAAATCCCTGGCCAGGGTTGCAGTGATATACTGGTAAGAGTTATCAGTAGTTTCACGAATGTTATGGACCTCACATCGGCATGACTTATCAAGCTACTGGGGTTTGACGTTTACCACCCCTAGGCGAGATATGCGACATATCAGACGAACAGACTGGACTATACGGTAAGTGTTACTGGTTGGATGCACAGGAGTGTGAGCGGGCTTGCTCGTCGATCTTCTGATCGCTCAATACCCGGGTGGCCGTTACGTTTAGCAGACCGCTTGCGGCTTGTGGGTGTTTGATATGATCATCATCTGCTGCCGGCGTATTGACGAGTCTTTAGAGTCCTACACAGAGGTTTCCTAGCTTAAGCAAAACGAAATAGGAGCGCATATGAGATATGTGCGGGACCGAGAATAATGCGTGTATGTGATACCGTATTTCATTCTCACGATGAATGTGTCGAATGGTTGTATGCGATATAACCTAGTTATCGAATCAAGGATTGACTCGATAAGCCGATATATTGGATACTAGCCGGTTATATGCGACATGACCGGATCATTGAATCAAGTGTTGATTTAATGATTTAATGTATAATTATATATTTGATATATTACTTTGCATTAACTAGTATTGGTTCACTTTAAATGGATTTTCTCACTTGAAATGCACAAGTTGTATATGTGATATACTTTTGTGCACAAGATTGTATCATGTTTGATGATACATGCAAGCTAGGGTTAGTGTAAAGAATTAAACCATGGTTAAGTTTATGATTAGGGTTTTCTTTTTTCTTACTTATTTATTTATTTATTTATTTTTGGAAAAGATGAGAAAAGAATGGCTGCTATTTTTGTTTTTAGTTGAACATTCATGAAACTTTGACTAAGTCACCATTCTTGTCTCATGCTTAACCCTAACCATATGAACTAACCATAGTACATTCTCTACACTTGACCAAGGGTTAGTAAATGATAAGTATTGATTTATTTATCTAATTTACATAACTTATCATATCATCTTCTTCTTCCATGAAGAAAGCTTGCTACATCAATGGTGATTGATGCAAAAGTGTGAGAAATCCAAATCTAAAGTCTACCCACTTCCTATTTCTTCATCCTCTACCTCTTGCCAAGTAGTATAGGGTGTTTCCTTCACAAGTTTTCTTGACTTGGTGAAGTTGGAGCTTGATCTAGCGATGCCTCGACCTAGATCATCTTCGGCATCGTCGTCGATGACCTAGCCCGCTTTTTCTCCGATGAAGCCGACGCTAGAGCCCAAGATACGATTTGGACAGCGAGGGGACTTCATCACGGAGCCTAGGAGGTGGTGGACCGGATCTACAAAGGTTGTAGCCCCTTCCCTTTAGCTATATTTCCGTTTACTTGCTTGCTTCGCCTATACTTCTAGCCAACGATCCGTTATAGGGTTTCTCGGCACCGTATTTTTTAGAAATTGGCATGGATGATGCCTTGTGAGACCTCACTAGGGTGTCTAGGAACCTTACAGAAATGCCAGGGGTTTACTCCTTCGCCCCCACACCGTTGGAGCCGGTGTATCTTTCGTCGACAAGGTGTTGACTATTGGAAAGGCATCTACCACTGCAGTGCGGCCATTGCAAGACACTTTCAAGGATGGAGCTTCAGTTTTGACGGCCCGGGAGACCCTCCACTTATATTCTATCAGACCGGGCTTCTTGGTGTTTAGGAAGAATGGGGCGGCGATTTTCATGAGATATAACCCGCATCGTTTCGCCCAACAGCTGAGCTACAATCAAGGGGTACCGCTGGAGGCTTTCTTATCGGAACCTGCTGCGACCGAAGAAGGGATGGAGAGCGCGCTGCATCATTTCTTGCGTCTAAACACGGGCTCCCACTTCTTTATCAGTGAACCGGCTTGCGCACCACGACTCCTCAGGGTATATAAAGAATGGTACAGTCATTCGACGGGAGCCGTTATAAAGGAGGAAAGGCGATTGCTGGTCGACCATAAGGGTGCGCCTCCAGGTAGCGACCGCAATGCTCCTTTAGTGCCAAGGACCCCAGTAGTTGCCCCTCTAAAAGATGCTAGAGCCGGGCCACCGCATGTGCAAAGTCCTCCGCACATCGGATGCACCTGTGCTCCTGTGGAGACAGTGGTTGTGGCCTCACAGGAGTCTGGCGTGGGTGCGGACATCGGAACCCGCCGTCCCAAGGTGGCTGCTAAGCGTAAGTCGATTCTGGGTGCACCTAGGGTTGATGGGAAAAAGAAGAAAAAGAAGTCGCTCTTCGCTGCTGACGTCGCGTTCGGTCAGGAACCCCACGCTCCCTATGGCGCGGGCCTGAGCGAATATGAGACTAACAAGGGATTAGTCATGCCGCCGGATGACACGGATTTGGAGGCCGCCCTCGAAGCTTCGGAGCGGTTGGCGAGGCGTGACGAATGGCTGGCTAAACTTGCGGAATCAGGTAATCACTGGTCGCATTTTTTATTGCATCATATCTTTATTATTGCCTTTGACTAACGTTTTTCCTTCTTTTCTTCCAACAGGCATCACCACTGAAGAAGCCATTGCCGCTTCCCTCAAGACTTTTCAAGAGGAGGAACGTCTTAGAGCGTCCTTAGGCCTGAGTAAGTTTCGACTCATCAAGTTTCCGTTTTCCTTGTGTTATGGTCGATCTAACCTCTCCCTTTTTATCGCAGGAACCTCAATGCCGATCCCTCCAGGTGACGTGGATATTCTTCCAGCTGCCGATGTTCCTGTTTCCTCAGGGCTACCGCGGAAGGTCCATCTTGAAGAGCCGATGAGAGATGCCTTAAAGGCTCCGGAGGCATCTCTGAACGAGGATGACGACGCTTTGATGAAGGAAGCGTCGAAGAGGTCCATCGCGACAGCCCGGCAGGAAAGGAAGCAGTCGAGGCGCGAAGCAAAGGCACGCAGGGATGCCTTGGCCATTGGAGAGGGCCCAAGCACCGTCCTCCGTGCCGATACTCCGTCAGAAGAGCCCCCGGTCGCCTTGTCTACAACTCATAGACAGGCGATTCGCGCCAATAGGGAGGCTAACGACAAGTCCACCTCAGGTAATACTTCTTTGAGAATTTTGTTGTAAGAATTATAAAGCCGTTGGTTCTTATATATCCTATCCTGCAGGGCTAAGTCCGACCGAGGGGGAGGCAGAGACCGTTGAACCTAAGGGGCTAGAGGATGAGGCACCGACCGAACCTGAGCCGACGGTGGGCAACGTTGTCAGGGTTATCGAGCCTGAGTTGGGGGCTTGGGGAGCCGCACCTGAAGAGGTCGTTGATGCCAAGACTGAGGTGACGGCAAATGAGATGACCACTATTACTGAGCCTGAGGTGGCGGTGAACGAGACGCTTAAGACCGGCGATCTTATGGTGGTGGCGGATGAGACGATGGCGACCGCCGAGCCCAAAGGGGCGAGATGGGTGTTTCCCCCAATCAGAGCAAGGCTCTGTTTGAATTTCAAAAATTCAAAATCTTGAAGCAACGCTTCAGATCCTCTGCGCTGAGCGCAGGGCGCCACGTGTCTGGCGTAGACGCATCAGCGCAGCGCCCGAGGCAGCGCAACCAATCAGAGCAAAGCTCTGTTTAAAACAAAAAAGTAAAGGAAGTAACGTTTCAGTTGCGCAAGCGCTGCACTGCGCGACACGTGTCTGCGCAGTTGCGCAAGCCAACTGCGCAAGCACAGTTGCGCAAGCACTGCACGACACGACACGTGTCTGCGCAGTTGCGCACACACAGCTGCGCCAGCGCTGCGCTGCGCGACACGTGTCAAGCGCTGGGGAGTTACGCAAAACAGAATGGAGATTTAAAGAAATCTTTCTGTTCTTGTTAAAACAAGAAGATTTTCTTCTGTAAAACAGAAGCCCTTGGATCAAAGATCCAACGGTGGGGAAAATTCCCCAAATCACTCAGAGAAAGATCTCTTTAACAAATTTAACTAATTTATGGGCACTATAAAAAGGACCCTAGACCTCAATTCAAAGAGGAACATTTTGTGAAAAATTAAACAGAGAAGACTCTGAAGAATTGGAGAGAAATCCTCAAGAACAAAGAAAAAGGTAAAAACCTTTCGAAAAAGAGAAAATTCTCTTATGAACAGATCATTGATCTGAGAACAAGATCTAGGATCATTAATAAAAAGAAGAAGAAATAAATAAATAATAAACAGTGCCTTGCACTTCTTTTTATGAACCATTGGTTCTGAATCTAAAAGATTCTCAAGATAACAGTGCCTTGCACCTTATATGAACCACTGGTTCTTTAGAAAACAAGAAAAAACTTGTTTTGTCTGATCTGAAATTGATCCAAAAGAATAAGAACAGTGCCCAGCACTTGCCAAAACTGCGCTATTGCGCAAGCCGCCAGGAAGCGCCACGTGTCAGCAGTACACTAACGCAGCGCACTGCGCTATTGCGCTTGCGCTCACCAGAATGTGACACGTGTCAACTTCACGAGCGCTTGCGCTCATTAATTACGCAAAGTACCTGACAAGCCATGTGGGACACTGTCAGGGTATCTAATGCAATGCATTATTAAAGGGCAGAGCCCAATCGAAGGTCCAAGGGACTAAATAAAAGTGCTGCACATTATTTCAAAAAGGCAGAGCCCAATTAAAAAGTCTAAACATACCAAAAATAATGCTATGCATTATTTAAAGGGGCAGAGCCCAATTGAGAGGTCCAATGGACCAAAACAAATGCTCTGCATTATAATAAAAAGGGCAGAGCCCAGTCAAAATAGGCATGAATAGCCCGAAGTAATGCTATGCATCATTCTAAAAAGGGGAAAGCCCAAACAGTGGCCTAACAGGCCAAATGCAAACAAAATGTGAACATTTTCAACTGGACTTAGCCCAATTTTGGCCGTAAGTCCTTAAATAAAATTGACTGAGCACAACTCTCTCTTAAATCAATTTATATCCGGTTCGAGGGTACATCTCCGAGATCCTCTGACACTTATCGTTGTAATCTTTCAACGACGTCAGAGAGGTGACGAGTCCCGACGACCACATACGTCAATATGGACTGTGGGGTCCTTAAACTCGTGGACCGAAACGTCCTTAAACTAATGTTGGACCGAAACGTCCTTAAACTAATGTGGGACCGAAACGTCCTTAAACTAATATCGGACCGAAACGTCCTTAAACTAAAATCGGACCGAAACGTCCCTAAACTAATATCAGGACCGAAACATCCCTAAACTAATAACGGACCACCACGTCTTTAAACTGGAATATGGACCACCACGTCCTTAAACTGGAATATGGACCACCACGTCCGTAAACTGGAATATGGACCACCACGTCCCTAAACTGGAGCATGGACCGCAACGTCCCTAAACTACCTATGGACCATTATGTCCCTAAACTGGAACAATAGAGCCTCCAAATGCTCTTTTGCCGGATCTAAACGGTCCTGTTTAAGTTGATCTTAGCCCCAAATACGGCCAACGTATCCTTAGACATTTAAATGAATGATAAAACTGCAAATCAACTTTGGTTCAAGGGTACATCTCTGAGCTCCTCTGACACCTGTCGTCGTAATCCTTCAACGACGTCAGAGAGGTGACGAGTCCTGATGGCCATATATCACTACGTTAAGTCGATCTTAGTCCCAAACAAGACTAATGTATCCTTAATGAACGTTTAAGTCGATCTTAGCCTAAACATGGCTAACGTATCCTTAAACTAAAATACCAAACCCAAATCTAAGTAAATACGGATTTGGACTAATCCCCGTCCTACGGGCGACGGCATTACTCAGTCTTCGTATACAATCCACGGGCAACCACAAACAAAACACACACGATACGAAGTGAAATTCTGGAGAAGGAGAAAGTTGTTACCGCGATGCGGTAGCGTAATTAACTGCAGGGGCTTGCGCCTGCAGGGAAGAGCGTCCCCACAATCAAAAACCCCTCAAGCGAGGGGGAATCTGATGAAATCTGCTACATCGGCCGCATCCGTCTAAACCTCCGATACACGGTGCTATAAATCAACTTGGCATCTTCGGAGAGGTGGACGGATAAAACCAAATAGCATCTGCCCCGAATCTCAGCGTCAGGACATCGCGGTCCTGTACGCCGCCTTTCGGAGGGGAACAGATTCTGGCACGCCCGGTGGGACATCTTCCTCTTTCCACTCCACACTTCGTATGTCGTCTTCGCGAACCAATCGTGGTTTGTTAAATGGTTGCCTTAGGATTTCAAGTTACTAAGATTTGGTCTTTTTCCTGGTGCAGAACTCAAGATTCAATGGCCTTTAACTGCACCAACTTCTCGAAGTACCACTGCAACGGACGCTCCACCTCACTGGGAGGTGTAGCATATGGGACCCAAGCGGCTTCCTTCCTCGCTCTGCCGGTAGACCAAGTGATCCAGGCCACCACCGGCCTGTTTTTTGGGACCATGATCCCACCTACAAGCTTCTCTATGCCAATACCTGCACCGGAAGTGAACAAAAAGTCGGTCTTCGACCGGCTCACTGCTACGACGGCCTCTGTCAATGGGTCGCCCGCTACCAAACCGACAGCTTCTGTTTTCACCAGGCTAAATCAGAACTCTAAACTGGCTGTCCCAAGGAAGGCAATAACTGCTGCTCCAGAAGTCGTCAAGGCGGCTTCCCCTGTCAAAAAGTCAGTCTTTTCAAGACTGACGATTCCTGCTCCTGCCCCTGCCCGAGGATCCGTCTTCGACAGGTTGAATATCACCCCTCAAAAGACAACTTCAGTCTTTAAGAGGTTAACACCGGCGGCGCCTCATTCAGACCGGGGGCAAAAAGAAGCTATCTCTATCTCTGAGCAAGTCCCAATGGCTCGCCGTGCTCGACGTCGCCATTGGCGACGAGTGAGAAAGGCAGGGGCAACTCCCCCTCAGGGCTAACTCCACCGGCTCCAGTGGTGGAAGTCAACGCTGCTGTTCCAACTGGGAACAGCTTTGAACTGCTGAGCAGGGTACGTAGGAACTCTCCAACCGCTACATTGAAAAGATCCCCTCCACCTATGGAGAGAGATCCGGAAACAAAGCAAGAACAGCCCCCTCAATGGCTGTCTTCAAAAATTTATAAAGTTTGGCGGAGGGTTCAAGACTCCGTGATTGACCCAGGTCACTTTCGTTGCCAGAAAAAGACGAAGGTGGAAAAAGACAAGGACCGTCCCATTAAACAGCGAGGGACAACAATCGCTAGGGTGCCCACTGCAACGGCCCCTTCAACCTCAACGGCCCACAAAAGAAGGAGGCCAGAGAAAACTCCCGCGTCAGCGGCAAAAGTTAAAAATGGTGAACCTAAATGCCCCAAGTCAGGGGGCATAACAGTTCATACGGTTTACATGACATTGGGAAAAGAAGACAACCATGCATCTACGGGTCATAGACCACTTACACGGTCAGTGACCAAGGCTCAGGAGCAGCAACAGAAGCTCCAGGAGATGATGAACGCTATGGCCGCACTTACAGGGCCAAAAGAGAACCCTGAAACGTCCTCAGATGAGCGCCAGGAGGAAGAAACCGACGCCGAATTCTTTCGTCGGATATTGGAGAAAAGGGACAAAGAGGCTGCTGAATAAGCAACCAGCATACAGCGTATAGGCCTCCTCTTCCAAGACATGATATGAATGATGATACAACAAGATCCTCCGGCCGAAGAGCCCCCGATCGTCCTTGGAGACGATAGGGGAGAGACATCAAATCCTCCACCAGCTCTATCGACAGCTAAAGAGGATACAATCTCCAAAGTTGATTTGGATGAGTACATCGCCCAGCAAATATGGGTTCATCATGCGACCGAAGCGGCCGGTCAGGTCGTAAAAACGGGGCGGCCATATCCAAGTTGGTACGATCAAATCAAGTACCCACCCGGTTACACAATTCCCAAGTTCTATGTCTACAAAGGAACGGGCAATCCTCATCAGCATGTTGCCCAGTTCAGGGCACTCTGCGGCAACACCGGCGGTGATGACAAGCTGTTGCTTCGCCAGTTTGTTGGAAGCTTATCAGATACGGCGTTCGAATGGTACTCTGAGCTCCCGAACAACTCTATTAAAACCTTCGCGGAGATGGAGCTGCTGTTTACTCAGCGTTTTGCAAGCACCAGTGAACGTACCCCGATGACAGCACTGATTAACGCCAGGGTAAAGCCAGGCGAGACGTGGGTTCAGTATGCTATACGGTGGCGGAACTTGTGGTCCAAGTGCGAACAGCGCATTGAAGAAGCTCCCGCGATGGGTATGTTTGTGGGAACCCTTGATCCGCAAGCGACCATCTCACAATTTATGATGCTTTTCAAGCCAACTACCTTCCAGGCCTTGATTGACAAACTAGCGCAAATGAATCAAATGGGCCATAAACCCCATTTTCCAAGGCCAGACTCCCGAAATGACAAAGGGAAGGGAAAAGCAATCGTCGTCGCTAATGCTCAACAACAACCGAGCGACTCGAAGCCGGTTGCTCGTCAAAATAATATGCGCCCGTACGTACCCCTTGAGGATAGGATGGGACGTCCTTATTCCTTTCCCCGCGATAAAACGAGGAGGTTATTCGAGCTGGCGTTGCGCAACAGACTCATAAATCTGCCGGATCCAAAACGTCCGTTGCAACCAAGTGACGTCAACGAGCCCAACTACTGTCCTTATCATCGAGTACTAGGTCATCCGATCGAAGACTGCTACGTTTTCAAAAATTGGCTTGAAAACCAGTACCGACAGGGCAAGTTCGCGTTATCTGACAAATGGAAGGTAAATCCCCCGCAGCCCCACACCTCTAAGGGGACGAATACGTCAGGGGCAACATGCTCCGTCATTGAAGAAGCTCCTTGGGAGGTTGTATTATCAGCCAAGACAAAGAGGATGCTAAACGATCTTCAGGCATGTCCAGCGATCAAGTGGAAGAACCCGTTGGAACCGCAGGTCATTGAGGGGATGTTGAAGCCGCGTACAACTCCAAAAACCGATGGTGGTGGCTCAAGCACTTGCAGCCAACCGTCAAAATCTTCGAAAAAGAAGAAGAAGAAATCTAAAAAGCCCGTGAAGCCTGACGACAAGCGCACAGACTTGCAAAAACAAATTGACGCGCTGGAGGAGTACAACCAGAAGGCACGGACTCCCATTACACTCTAAGAGTTCCTCAATCACGTCTTTCAAGAGGAAGGTGAGGGAGAAAGTTCGTCAGATGAATCTGAAGAATGCGTGGCGAGCTGTCATGTGATTTCCCATTCGTTCGTGGGTGATGAGGAAACTCCTTGTACCGAAGCGTTGGGGGCAAATCTTGAACCAAAATTCCCGAAACTATCAGATGAAATGATTGACGCGTTCCTTAACGAAGCTCGACTGAAAAGTAAAGCTGATCGAGAACGCGAGACGGCTATATTTGAAAGAGCCAAGCGCCAGCGACTTGATGAAAGAGCTGAGATAATCCCGCTGGAGAAAAATGCCTCCACCGTTGACAAAAGCCAATTCAAGATGAGGAAAAAGTTTGCTAAGGCCATATCAATGGGCATGAAGCTACCATCCTCTGAAGGAAACATCACTGGTGAAATGGAAACGCACCCCTCATATTGCTTATCTCATCAAAAGATTTCGCACCCCACTCAAGAGTGCAAAGCTTTCGATAGATGGTGGCAAGGATATGTTGCTCATCGACAACGCTTTAAGCAGGAAAAGCGTAAAACTCGTCGAGAGCAAAGAAATACGACCGAAGGGATTAAAAGAACTACCGGCAATTGTCGCATGGTTAACACTGGCGGGTCACCAGTGCCTACATTCGGGAGCGATTCTGATGAGGAGCTAGAACTTGCCCCTCTCTTTAAAGAATTCACTTCGGGAAAAGAAGAAGAGCCGAAGGTCTACGAAAATATTCGGCTGCGAAATCGGACGCTGCCTGAAAAGAACCTCGGACCCTCAAACAGAAAAGATAAAGGGAAAGAAAAGGTCTCTGAAGATATCGTCTTAGATGACCAAGTTCTGGAGGAGTTAAGCGCCAACAACCCGCCGAAGAAGAATAAGGTGGATTACAACGTCTTAGCACATTTGAGGAAGCTGCCCTCACAGCTCAGCATTCTTGACGCCCTTTTGCTATCAAAAGAGGCGAGAGATTCGTTGATTAAGGCGCTCCAAGACCTAAAACAATTCTAAGCATGCCTGGCTGAGGAAAAGATGAAGGATGAATTGGAAGAAGTGTCACAAACCGGAGAATAAAACTAACGCTACCATCCCTGTCTTCGGCAGTGATACTGAGGAGGAAGAGGAGATAGTTTATTCGGGTCCGCCCCAACACAACAAGCCGGGACCATCGGCTCCTACATTGATCTTTGGCAGCGACTCAGAAGATGAAGTCCATGCTGTATTCTCTGCTCGACCTTCAATACAAACGTCCGCTGACGAAGAGCAAAGTCTACAAGTCTCCATAGTGCCGCTTAAACACCATAAAGAACTGGATGCACTTAATATCTACAGTGTAGAAGAGTTGCGGACATTCTATATCCCTCCCGGGCGAGAAAGCGAGAAAGCAATTTTGTTCTACCGCTCTGAAGAAACCTAGGTAGAAAAAGAAATCTGGCATGGCGCGGATCCTACGCTCGACAGGCTTCAGCCTATCCATCTTCCCAGATATTATACAGAGGGTTTAAAAAAGCTGCTGAAATGCCAGGGGATATCCTTCAAGCAGACCGTTCGGAAAGCCAAGTTCTATGACAAAGTCTGGAACGTTCCCAGGACTCAACACAAACTGCCTAATGGGAGAATGGAAACAATTGGGCTTGGATACGTCCGGTCAAAGAAACGAGAGTTACTACCCGGCTGCTACGTCGTGTATGACTTCGATGAGGAAGCGGATGCTCAATGGGAAGCCGCTAATCCTGAGACAATGAAAGTTCCAGATGCAAAAGTGCCCAGTCCATCGTTCGAAGAACAAATGGACAAGCTTGTAAGGGAAGCGGGCCAAAAATTCCGGGACGATCATAACCGCGAAATGGTCATCTACGAGAAAGCCAAGACGCAACGCCTTCTCCAACAAGCCGTGAAAGATGAAAAGGCCGCTCCATGTCAACCTGTTACAAAGAAGGCTCGGCGCAAAAGCAGAAATAAGTCGAAAGGCCAAAAATGCGCTCAACAACAACAAAGCAGGGCTAAGAAGCCACGCAAACGGGAGTAGAGCGTCATTGATCTATCCCTCATGAAGAAAATGGGTCGAGCGTACTCATTTCCTCGGGAAAAGACGAAGAAGATACTTGACCTTGCTCTGCCGGAGTCTAAACATCCCGGACGAGCGGGTGAAGTCTCACACTCGGACTATTGCTCTTACCATCGAGCAATAGGGCACCCTCTCGAGGACTGCTCCACCTTCAAGAATTGGGTTGAAGATCAGTACCAGCTCGGCAAGTTCGCTCTGTCTGACAACTGGAGGGTAATGCCGCCACAGAAGCACGAACCCAAAGCCACGAGGATAGAGCCAACTCCACATTGGGATTGGAAGCGAATTCACACTTGTCACATGATAACAATATTAAAAGAAGAGCCCGAGAACATGAACAGCCTTCCCTGGTGCTTCGAAAATAGCAACGACGAGATAATCTCAGAATTCCCACCAGCGCCGAAAGAACTGGAGGATGGAATACATACCACTGCAGATAACCTCAAGAAAATTGAGTTGGGGACGGCAAACGATCCACGACCGACATTCATCAGCGAGCTGCTATCTGAAGAAAGGGTGGCTGCGTTAAAGGATGTGCTTCTACAGCATAAAGATTGCTTCGCATGGAACTATTCCGAAATGCCGGGACTAGATCCAGAAATTGCTGTGCACAGATTGGCGATATCCCCGGACATCAAGCCAGTCAAACAGGCGCCGAGGAGAATGCGGCTCAAGCTTGAAATGAGTATCAATGCTGAAGTCAAAAAGCTGATCGACTCTGGCTTCATCCAGGAAGTTCAATACCCTGAATGGATCGCCAACATCGTCCCGGTGATGAAGAAAAACGGGACAGTGCGCATATGCGTGGATTTCCGGGATCTCAATAAAGCTTGTCTGAAGGACGATTTTCCAGTGCCAGTCACCGAACTGATGATAGACAATACGTCCACTCATGAGGTTTTCTCCTTCATGGATGGCTCATCAGGATATAATCAGATAAAAATGCATCCGGAAGACCAGAAGCACACAGCCTTCAGGACCCCTCTAGGAATATTCTATTACAAGGTGATGCCCTTCGGTTTAAAGAACGCCGGTGCCACCTACCAAAGGGCCATGACGAAGATCTTCGATGACCTTATACACGAAATCGTCGAATGCTATATCGACGACCTCGTTGTTAAAAGCAAATCATACGAGGAACATCTCAAGCATTTGAAGACTGTATTTCAACGCCTCCGGCAATACAACTTGAAGATGAACCCGCTCAAGTGTGCATTTGGGGTTTCCTCAGGCAAATTCCTGGGATTCATTGTTCGACACCGAGGTATTGAAATAGATCCGTCAAAGATCAAAGCGATCATGGAAATGCCTCCGCCGAGAACTCTCAAACAGCTGCGATCTCTCCAAGGGAAGCTCGCATACATACGGCGATTTATAGCCAATCTTTCAGGCAAGTGCCGTCCCTACAGCCACCTGATGAAGAAGGGGACCCCGTTCGTCTGGGACCAAAAATGCCAAAGCGCACTAGACGAGATCAAGCAATACCTGCAGAACCCGCCGGTGTTGGCTGCTCCGGTTAAGGGAAAACCCCTCATTCTTTATACAACTGCCCTCGAAGGTTCCTTAGGCGCATTATGGGCACAAGAGAACGATCAAGGGAAAGAAAGAGCACTCTACTACTTAAGTCGAGTTCTACTGGGGGCAGAAAGCAACTACTCCCCCATTGAAAAACACTGCCTGGAGTTGATCTTCGCGATAGCAAAGCTCAGACATTACGCATTAGCACATGAAGTCTGACTCATTTCGAAGGTGGACCCTCTCAAATACTTGATGTCAAAGGCCATACTGACGGGACGACTCGCTAAATGGGCCCTGCTCTTAATGGAGTTCTCGATAACCTATCAACCTCTCAAGGCAGTGAAAGGCCAGGCCATCGCCGACTTCCTCGCTGAGCATCCGATACCCGCCGATTCTCCTCTGAATTGCGATCTTCCAGACGAACATGCGTTTGATGCGATCGACGGTGATAATACCCGATGGGAGCTTTATTTCGACGGAGCATCTTCCATGAAGAAGCGCAAACAAAGTACCCCTATAATTAAATCGGGGGTAGGACTCATCTTTATAACTCCACAAGGAGGGATAATGCGCTATGCGTTCTCCCTGACGGAGCCGAGGACAAACAACGAAGCCGAATACGAAGCTCTGATAGCAGGCCTCGAGATCGCCATTGACATGGGAATTGAAGTCCTCCTCATATACGGGGATTCTCAACTGGTCGTTAGTCAAGTAAATGGCGACTACCAAACGTGCAAACCGTAGTTAGTGAAATATGGTGAAAAGGTACAATAACTGTTGACCCAAATTCCCTCCTATACTTTGGAGAACATACCGCGCGCGGAAAATAGCAAAGCAGACGCGTTATCCAAACTTCCTAAAGAACTGGCTGATGAGAACCTCGATGACGTTAAAATTGTGGTACAAAGCCGTCGAGTGATTGCCCCAGCAGAAATATCTCCGGAATCATCCGAAGAAAAAGGAGCGAGCGAGCAGACAACCCTGCAAGTAAAAGATTGGGAAAATACCGAGGATTGGAGGGAAGTCTTCATAGATTACTTCAAGTCCCACCGAATGCCTGAAGAAGCATCCACAAGACATCAGCTCATGAATCGAGCTCTGTCTTTCGCCTTCGTCAACGACACTCTGTACAAGAGGTCGTTTAATTCTCTACGGCTAAGGTGTCTCGGACCTAACGAAGCGAAAAGAGTCATTCAGGAAGTTCACGACGGACTCTGCGGTTCTCACCAAGCGGGCCCAAAGATGAAGTTGAAGATAAAACGGATGGGCTACTACTGGCCCACGATGATTCAAGACTGCCTCGAATATGCGAAGCAGTGTCACTCGTGTCAAATTCATGGGGATTTCATCCATCAGCATCCAAATCCACTACATCCAACGGTGGCTAGCTGGCCATTCGAAATGTGGGGGACTGATATAGTCGGCCCCATCGAACCAGCATCGTCTAGAGGACATCATTTCATCCTGGCGACGACTGACTACTTCTCCAAATGGGCAGAAGCAGTACCGTTAAGAGAAGTTAAGACGGAGAATATCCTCCATTTCTTCAAGACGCATGTCATATATCGGTTTGGAACTCCGCGACGGATCATCTCCGATAACGGGCCAGCCTACAGAAGCCACAAGATCAGTCGCTTCGCGCAACAGCATAATATAGACTGGAGATATTCCTCGGTTTATAATCCGCGAGCCAACGGACTAGCTGAAGCCTTCAACAAGACCTTGAAAAAAATCATAAAGAAAACGGTGTCCCGAAATAAGAAAGACTGGCACGAAAGACTGCAAGAAGCTCTTTGGGCATATCGAACTACGTTCAAGACGGCCACGAACACAACGCCGTACGCGTTGGTGTTCGGTACAGAAGCAGTACTCCCCCTCGAGATAGAGTTACCCTCTCTACGAGTGGCAGTCCATTACGAGCTAACGGACGAAGAAAATGCCCACCTTCGGCTTGAGGAGCTTGACGCCCTTGATGAAACCCGGCTCATAGCACAGCAAAATCTGGAAGCTTATAAAGCAAAGATGACGCGCTCATATGAAAGATTGATCCGGCCGAGGACATTCCGCTAAGGCGAACTTGTGTTAGTGGTCAAAAGGCCTATGATCCCCAATCGCGCCAAGCGGGGAAAATTCGAGCCGAACTATGAAGGCCCATACATCATAGACAAGGTCTACCATGGTGGAGCCTATCTACTCATGGATATGCACGGTGAAAGGCCTTTCAGGCCAATAAACGGTCGCTTCCTAAAGAAATACTATGCTTAATGAGCCACAGCCTAGGTCAACGATAGATGACGACGACTATGTCCGCTCGCTATCTTCCTAAGCTTAAGCTTTCTAAGCAGGGGCCAGCCTTCTCCATAACAGACCGAGACGTCCTTAAACTAGCGACGGACCGAAATGTCCTTAAACTAACAACATACCGAAACGTCTTTAAACTAATACCGCAGCATCCTTAGGCTGACGAGATAAAAAAAATAATAAAAAAAAAATAAATAAAAAAATATAATAAATAAAAACGGTATGTCCATAAGCAAAAAGAGCACGGATGAAAACCCGAAAGGGCTCCGTGAGTAAAAACAGCAGGGCTACCGGCGAGTGTTCGTGAAAACCCGAAAGGACGCGACCTCGAAAAAAAAAAGAGAAAAAGAAAATAAAAAGAATAAAAAAAAACGGTATGTCCATAAGCAAAATGGGCACGGATGAAAACCCGAAACGGCTCCGTGAGTAAAAACAGCAGGGCTACCGGCGAGTGTTTGTGAAAACCTGAAAGGGCGCAACCTCGTTAAAGGACACTTATAGGGTCCTCTCGACCTTATAAGGAGAAACCACCCACGTGAGATCCTTACGACTCACAAAGGAGCAACACACTTAGGGATCCCCACAATTCCTAAGGAGAAAATACACTTGCGAGATCCTCACGACTCGTAAGGAGAACTCTCTTATAGGACCCTCACGGCTCATAAGAGTTGAAAGTCTTAAGTTACAGAGACCTAAACCTGTGCTTAAGCAACCCCCACAATCTTCGATAATGCACTACAAGTGGCTCAATACTGGCCCTTGTATACAATTCACGGGCGCGAATAAACATTTCCTTAACCAAGTCTCATCCATGACTGGGGACATGTTCGCATGACCCTTGTAGGTCCTCTCGACTTACAGGGAGAAAACCCTACTGTAGGATCCTTACGACTTACAGAGGAACATACACTTAGGAATCCTCATGATTCTTAAGGAGAAAATACACCTACAAGATCCTCACGACTTGTAGGGAGAAATACCTTTGTGAGACCCTTACAGCTCATGAAATTAAAAGCCTTAGTCGACAGGACCCTAACCCTGTTCGCTAAGCCACCTTTGTTCGACATTGACAAAGGCAGATAATGATTCGCTCCTGGCAATATCCCAGTTGCAGCGGTGCTGATGCTGAAATCGGTGTGTAATTTCAGGCTTACGGCGAAAAGCCAGTAGGCCGTACCTGCATACGAAATAGCCGAAATGATTGGGCAACTTGCAAAAAAAAGCAGCAAGTAAAAATGTATGCATGCAAAATAGCCGAAATGATTGGGCAACTTGCAATAAAAAGCAGCGGGTAAAAATAAAATAAATAGCCGAAATGATTGGGCAACTCGTAATAAAAAAAACAGCGAGTAAAAATAAAAAAAATAAAATAGCCGAAATGATTGGGCACCACGAAAAATAGCCGAAATGATTGGGCAATCGCGACCTTCATGATATAAAAGCTGAAATGATAGAGCATCGCGAAGATAAAACAAAAAATGATGATAAAACTTTGGCCCTACAGTTAAGATCACATCGATCCCTGTATACAACCCAAGGGCGTAAACAAAGAGGGAACAATACTTTCCCAACAGGCTCCGCCAGAAGACGAAGCCAAATCTCGACGGTTCAGTCCAACTCCGAAGAAACTAGCGTCTTTAGCAAATTCCTCGACTCACGGATACAAACACTCCTTGACGAGAGCCTCCTGATTCGCGTCGACTCGCAGAGCAACCAGTGCCTCCGTGGGAAATTCTCGACTCGTTTTAAACCCCAAGGAAACAAATAATCTTTGGCGCTAGGGAAACAAATAATCCTTAGAAAATTCCTCGACTCACGGATACAAACACTCCTTGACGAGAGCCTCCTGATCCGCGTCGACTCGCAGAGCAACCAGTACCTCCGTGGGAAATTCTCGACTCGTTTCAAACCCCAAGGAAACAAATAATCCTTGGCGCTAGGGAAACAAATAATCCTTAGCAAATTGCTCGACTCACGGATACAAACACTCCTTGATGAGAGCCTCCTGATCCGCGTCGACTCGCAGAGTCACCAGTGCCTCTGTGGGAAATTCTCGACTCGTTTCAAACCCAAAGGAAACAAATAATCCTTGGCGCTAGGGAAACAAATAATCCTTAGCAAATTCCTCGACTCAAGGATACAAACACTCCTTGACGAGAGCCTCCTGATCCGCGTCGACTCGCAGAGCAACCAGTGCCTCCGTGGGAAATTCTCGACTCGTTTCAAACCCCAAGGAAACAAATAATCCTTGGCGCTAGGGAAATAAATAATCCTTAGCAAATTCCTCGACTCACGGATACAAACACTCCTTGATGAGAGCCTCCTGATCCGCGTCGACTCGCAGAGCCACCAGTGCCTCCGTGGGAAATTCTCGACTCGTTTCAAACCCCAAGGAAACAAATAATCCTTGGCGCTAGGGAAACAAATAATCCTTAGCAAATTCCTCGACTCACGGATACAAACACTCCTTGATGAGAGCCTCCTGATTCGCGTCGGCTCGCAGAGAAACCAGTGTCTCCGCGGGAAATTCCCGATTCGTCTCAACTTGCAAATGAAACCTCAGGCAGCAGCGACTAAAAAATTGCTTCCCGAACAATGGGACCCTACAAGTCAATCCAAAATGGTCTCTTGCATACTATTCACGGGTCTCACTCTCTAAGGTCGAGTTTCGACAAGGAGGGAAACAACCGCTTACGAGTCCTCTCGACTCGTAAGAGGGAAAATTCTCTTATAGAATCCTTACGACTTATAAGAGAAAACCACACTTAGGAATCCTCACGATTCCTAAGGAGAAAAACCTACCTACGAGATCCTCACGATCCGTAGGGAGAAAAGTCTCTATGAGACCCTCACGGCTCATGGAGTTGAAAAGTCTTAGGCATCAGATCTGAACCTGAGGCCTAAGCCATCGCTATTTCTTAAGAAAGTCAAGATGCGTGCCCTATTATCCGTCAACCATAGTTACTAAGGTGGCATGCTGATAACAAAAGAAAGAAAAGGGCGGAGAAATGACACAAGACGTTACAAAAAATGTGTATCTTTTATTCATAGACTTGATTGAGTATAGGATACATTGTGCTAAGGAGTAAAAAATATACATATACATTTTTACAAACGATACAAGGAGAGTTACTGAGAAGGAAGCCTCTTGAATAGCTCTATCAATTGCTCGCGTACTTCCTTCCACGCCTTCTCTTGATCAGCCGCCACTGCCAGTTCGGCCTCTACTTGAGCCCGCTGCTGCATGAAGGAGGCAAGTTGTTCCCCAACGACCTGCTGAGCTGCTTCACGGCCTCGGGCATCACGCTCGGCAGCATCAAGCATCCGCTTCAGGGCTAGCCCATTAGAAATACGCTCCAGAAGGCCTTCAAAGACAGCTTTCACCTCGGCAGCATTCGTCCTAACTTCAGTGCGCAGGCGAGCAGTTGCGCTTGAAGATTCCTGACGTTCCTTCAACCGTAAAGCTGCTTCTTGCTCCAAATGGCGGAAGTATGAAGTGCTTTGCTCGAGCCAAGATGTCCGTTGGGTGCTTATGGCCAAAACTTCAGGAGAAGGACGCGTCGACTCCAGCCGATGTAGGCAGGCCTCGATCTCCCTACAGTGGTTAACCCAAGATTCGACGACGCCTTCGTTGTAAAAGTTTACGAGCGCCGCCAACATTGGATTAACCTCCACGGCGAAATCCACGGCAGAGGGGAGAGCGTCCGCGTTAAGCTCTTCGATATACCCGCTCAGCATGCCCAAACTCATCACGGCACCCTTTGAAGATGGACGTTTCAAGAAAGGGCCTGTCGGTGAAAGGACACGAGACTCAAGAGGGACCGGAGCCGGAACGATAGCTGCAAAACAAAATATAGTTAAACGATGGTTCAAGAGATGTTGAAGAGTCGTCAAAAAGGAAATTTACTATACCAGCTGCAACAGATGGTAAAGACGGAAGGGCCGGTGGCGTGGCAAGTCTTGCGTCCCCTCCTTCGATTTGTGGCACTACAATAAGGAAGAGAAAAAGTCAGAAATCATCTCATTGCTAAAAAAAGGGGAAAATAAAGACATCGAAGTGAAAGTATACTCACTGGCACTACTAGAGGGAGAAGCGAGTTCGGATGGGAAGGAGAAGTGTGGGAGCAACACTTGATATAGATGATCAAAGAGCACTCCTGAAAAGACACAGTGGTACGGCGTTAGTACATAAGTTATGCGGTTAAAAAAATAAACTAGTGGGTCGCAAATCCATACCTTCCAACATCCGCGATGGCACAAGGGAAGGCTGGGAGGTGACCACCGCCAAGGCAGTAATTGACGGTGCCCCTTCGAGCAATGGAGCATCGGCGTTGGCTGCACCTGCGTTAAAAATAAATACAAACTTGTTAGAAAAGATCGCAAGATATAAAAAGAGAATGATAATAACCCGAAATTTACCCAACGAGATGCCGGCCGAAACTGAGGCAATCCCCTCCTCTATCGACATGAGGCCACCGCCTGTAGCCTCATCACCCGACTCAATGGGAACCGTTGTCGTGCTTGCAAGCCCTAGAGATAGCGGGGGACCACAGGCGGGGAGGGCTATGACTGGAGCATTGCCAGATTCCTGAGAAGGAGCAGTTGGCTCGTCCTCAGGAATCGTGGCCACCTCACTCGCTACTCCCTCGGGTTCAGCGGTGATGGTTGTCTCGTCCACCGTCACCACGAGGTCGCCAGCCTCAAGCGCCTCACCTACCACTGCCCTCGGCTCGGTTATAACGATTATTTCATCTGCCGCCACATCAAGTTCGGCATCAATGACCCTCTCGGCTGCAGATCCCCCAACCTCTGTTTCAGGCCCCGTAGCCCCGATGACGTTGCTCACCGTCGGCTCGGGTTCGGCAGGCACCGCCTCCTCTGTTTCCCTGGGTTCAACGGTCTCCGCCTCCCCCTCGGTCGGACTTGGCCCTGCAAGATGGGATACATAAGAACCGATAGCTTTATAATTCTTACAACAAGGTTCTGAAAGAAATGCTACCTGAAAAGGATTTATCATTTGCACTTCGAACCGCGCGCGCTACTCGCCTGCGAGTAGTAGATAGGGCGACAGGGGCCTCTTCGGAGGGAGTATCAGCGCGAGGGATGGTGTTAGGGCCCGCTCCCATAGCCAAAGCAGCTCGGCGCGCCTTTACTTCACGTCTCAACCGCTTCCTCTCCTCCCGAGCCGTTGAGACGGATGCCACTAGAGCCTCTTTGATTGAGGCGTCTTCGTCCGTAAATAGGGATGCCTCCAAATTTTTCAAGGCATACCTCGTCGACTTGTCAAGTCGAGGCTCTTGCAGCAGCCCCGACGAGACCGGAACTCCAGTGACGGGTTCCGGAAGGATCTCTTTGTCGACTAGTATAACCCCTAGAAAGAAACAAGGGAAGAAAGTCAGGTTGATCATCGAAAAGAATAACAAATTTTTTCTTATAAAAAAAGGGGGTGGGACTTACCAACGCCCACTAAAGCGCGTTTCTCCTCCTCCTCTTGGAAGGTTTTCAAAGAGGCAGCAATAGCTTCTTTTGTAGAGACACCTGTTGAAAATGGGGGAAAGTATTAGTTAAAAATAATGATAAAAAGTGCGATAAAGTGACGAAGAAAACAGCTAATGGTTACCTGACTCGGCGAGTTTGCTTAACATCGCTTCGAGCCTTGCTGATCACTCAGAAGCTGCAATAGCGGCTGCCAAATTGGTGTCTGCGGGGTCTACCAAGAAGCCCTTATTGCTGCCATATTCACTTATTCCTTCGGTGAGAGAGGCTTCAGGCTCTAAATTGAGGATTGCGTCGAGGGAAAGGATCGACTTCTTCTTCTTTTGGCCGCCAGCTCTAGATGCACCTGGAATTGATTTGCGCTTGGCAGTCACCTCGGGCCGGCGGGTCCCGATATCCGCTCCTACGCCGGACTCTGGCGATATCATATTGACCGTCTTCGTGGGAGCATGGGGCGCCGGTGGTGCATTCACCATAGCAGGCAGCGGCAATCCATGCGGGGGGGCTCAACACGCGTGGTCGATCGATTCCGGCATCTTTTAGTGGAAGAATGACCGGAATCCTTGGCTTCAAGGGGGCCCTGCGATCACTACCAGGAGGTGCACCCCTACGGTCAACCAACATGCGCTTTTCCGTTAAGATAACTGGGCCCATCGCATGCGCATACCAAGCCACGTACATGTTGAGCATCCTAGGGACACAACTGGGTTCGCTGATAAAGAAATAGGAACCCGTGTTAAGCTGTGTGAAATGGTGCATTGCATTCTTTATCCCCTCTCGGCTGAGCACGGGCTTTTCCAAGAAAGCTTCCATCGGGATCCCTTGGTTGTAGCTTGATTGCTGAGCAAACCGGTGCGGGTTATACCTCATAAAGAGTGCAGTCTCACTCTGCCTGAACACCAAGTAGCCCGGCCGAATGGAATAGAGATGGAGGATTTCCCGAGCCTTCAATATGGAAGCCCCATCTTTAAAATCATCGCGTAGCGACACTACTGACTTGGCGGTCTCTGAGCCTATTGTTATGACCTTATCCACAAAGGAAACCTTCGCTCCCACCAGATGTGGACGAAGGAGCAGCCCCCTAGACTCCCGTGGGGGTGCAGCCACAATTGAAGCGCCAACCAACCTCATGAATCTCGGGAGTCTGCATTTCTCAAAGAACGGAGGAATCTTATGGGCGCCGAACACCCCTTGCACGTGCATCTCCATCCAGGAGGTGATATAGTGCATCGAAAAGTTAGCGGGTTGCACCCCAGGCTCACTAGAGTCCGCCGCTACGCTAAGTCCATTATAAAGGTGAGCGAGCCCAGCGATTCCTACCGATAACTGCAGACCAGCCACCATTCGATGCGCCGGGTAAAAGACGGAGGGCCGCATGTGGCGCGGGTGCATAGGGAGCGCAAAGCTGCACAGCCACAAGCCCAAGAATCCTATAAAAAAGTCTCCTCATCTATGCCGGGGACGGCAATTTCTGAAAAAGGGACGACAGCGGCACTGGGGAGATAAAAGTCCTGGTGGACATCCTCCAATGTGGGTCGGCGATCCAAACCGAATCCAAAAGGGTCGTCGAGCCGGGCGAACTTCTCGCCCTGCTCCGATAAGAACTCCGGGTGAACAAAGCAAGCAACAAAATCTGAAAACTAACGCCCCGGTCGCCCAATTCAAGATGGAGTCCTTCATAGATCTCCAATACCTTCACCAAGCCTGGATACTGATGCTGAGCGGCGTTCTCCAGAGTCAGGTCGAACACCAGCGGCTTAGTAGCAAAGACGTATTCGTCAGGAGGGAGCAACTCCTCATAATGCTCCCCCCTCACCGGCAGACCCGAAAGTTCGGCAAACTCCTCCAAAGAAATAGAGACCTCCCTATCCGTCGTCAAGAAAGTGTGGGTGGGGATATTCCATTGCTCGACAAAAGTTTTAATCCACCACGTTAGAGGGGAAGGATATTCGAAGAGCGAAACGTAGATGGCCGAATACAAACCGATCTTCATCAAATGAGTCCTTTTAGCCGATAAGATGTATCGGGCCCACTGCAAATATCCGGCGGGCGGTCGCGGGTTCAGTCCAATATTGTAAGCCTGGCCCCAAGGGCGTGCTTCACCTTGACCGATTCGCCTCCCTAAAATATCTATCGCCAGCGGCGGCTGCACGGGAATAGCACCAATTGCGGGTTGGAGGAGGTCATCCGAGTTCCAATTTTTAACCTCTACGGCATACTTCACCGGGGTTCGTCCGCATAGGGGATTGGAGTTATGGGCTCAGACGGCGTGGCAAAACTGAAACTGCGGCGACCCTGGATGATCTGGCTGTACCACCTTCCCCACAGGAGGAGTTTTTTGCGCTCGGGGTCATGGTCTTTAATAAGAGCGAACGCCACCCGGTCCACTGGCGCATGGGGGAACCCTCCTTCTGAGCGAACGAAGGGGAAAGACAAGTCGTTAGACATGTTTCCTTTAGAAAGACGAAAATAACCGTTAGTGTTCTAACACTTGGCATTTTAAAATCTTACTCCACACTGGGATGCAGTGGGTAGAGGACCAAAGGGGGACCCACAAAATCTGGACGACGGTGCATCATTTAATAAGACAATCCCATCATTAGATGAGACTGTCAATTCATGAAAAGATCCCCAAGAGGATATCCTCATTGATGGGAAACCCCTAGAGACAAGGAGAAAATCTCCTCTTTTAGAGCAAAGCTCTGTCACAGAGTGACATTTGTCAAACTCTGGTCTCAGGGGAACAAGATTCCTCAAAAGAGCATAGCTCTGTGGTAATAATGGAAAGATCCAACAAATTTTTTTTAACACTTAAAAGAATTAAAATTTTGGAATCTTGAAAAATCCATGAAAACTTATAAGAAATTCTTCATTTTTCAGATCTAAAAAGGTATACATTTGATCCAAGAGCAAAGCTCCGTTCATGGGTTAAAACCCATGGACACGATCTCTGTAGATCTGTAAGTTTTTGAGAGCAAGGCTCTGTTGATGAAACCCTAAAGGGGTTTTCTTTAGATCAAAGATCTATAGGAGCAAGGCTCTGTTAATTAAAATAAATTCAATTTAAATTACCTAGAGTGATTCTAAGTTCTGAACTTTGAAGTTCTTAAGCAAGAGCAGGGCTCTGAGAATCAAAATTCTTGAAAGTTGTAAGAATTTTCTAAGGACCAAGGGTCCTATTTATAGGCGCCTGCGCCCCTTTAACTTATCAGTTGATCCAAAGGTTGGGATCTTGCCACCGCTGCACTCACATGCGCGCCACGTGAGCGCAACGGTGGGGGCATTTGTTTCCCCCAATCAGAGCAAGGCTCTGTTTGAATTTCAAAAATTCAAAATCTTGAAGCAACGCTTCAGATCCTCTGCGCTGAGTGCAGGGCGCCACGTGTCTGGCGCAGACGCATCAGCGCAGCGCCCGAGACAGCGCAACCAATCAGAGCAAAGCTCTGTTTAAAACAAAAAAGTAAAGGAAGCAACGTTTCAGTTGCGCAAGCACTGCACTGCGAGACACGTGTCTGCGCAATTGCGCAAGCCAACTGCGCAAGCACAGTTGCGCAATCACTGCACTGCGCGACACGTGTCTGCGCAGTTGCGCAAGCCAACTGCGTAAGCACAGTTGCGCAAGCACTGCACTGCATGACACGTGTCTGCGCAGTTGCGCAAGCATAGCTGCGCAAGCGCTGCGCTGCGCGACACGTGTCAAGCGCTGGGGAGTTACGCAAAACAGATTGGAAATTTAAAGAAATCTTTCTGTTCTTGTTAAAACAAGAAGATTTTCTTCTGTAAAACAGAAGCCCTTGGATCAAAGATCCAACGGTGGGGAAAATTCCCCAAACCACTCAGAGAAAGATCTCTTTAACAAATTTAACTAATTTATGGGCACAATAAAAAGGACCCTAGACCTCAATTCAAAGAGGAACATTTTGTGAAAAATTAAACAGAGAAGACTCTGAAGAATTGGAGAGAAATCCTCAAGAACAAAGAAAAAGGTAAAAACCTTTCGAAAAAGAGAAAATTCTCTTATGAACAGATCATTAATCTGAGAACAAGATCTAGGATCATTAATAAAAAGAAGAAGAAAGAAATAAATAATAAACAGTGCCTTGCACTTCTTTTTATGAACCATTGGTTCTGAATCTAAAAGATTCTCAAGATAACAGTGCCTTGCACCTTATATGAACCACTGGTTCTTTAGAAAACAAGAAAAAACTTGTTTTGTCTGATCTGAAATTGATCCAAAAGAATAAGAACAGTGCCCAGCACTTGCCAAAACTGCGCTATTGCGCAAGCCGCCAGGAAGAGCCACGTGTCAGCAGTACAGCAGCGCAGCGCACTAACGCAGCGCACTGCGCTGTTGCGCTTGCGCTCACCAGAACGTGACACGTGTCACCTTCACGAGCGCTTGCGCTCATTAATTGCGCAAAGTACCTGACAAGCCATATGGGACACTGTCAGGGTATCTAATGCAATGCATTATTAAAGGGCAGAGCCCAATCGAAGGTCCAAGGGACCAAATAAAAGTGCTGCACATTATTTCAAAAAGGCAGAGCCCAATTAAAAAGTCTAAACAGACCAAAAATAATGCTATGCATTATTTAAAAGGGCAGAGCCCAATTGAGAGCTCCAATGGACCAAAACAAATGCTCTGCATTATAATAAAAAGGGCAGAGCCCAGTCAAAATAGGCATGAATAGCCCGAAGTAATGCTATGCATCATTCTAAAAATGGGAAAGCCCAAACAGTGGCCTAACAGGCCAAATGCAAACAAAATGTGAACATTTTCAACTGGACTTAGCCCAATTTTGGCCGTAAGTCCTTAAATAAAATTGACTGAGCACAACTCTCTCTTAAATCAATTTATATCCGGTTCGAGGGTACATCTCCGAGCTCCTCTGACACTTATCGTTGTAATCCTTCAACGACGTCAGAGAGGTGACGGGTCCCGACGACCACATACGTCAATATGGACTGTGGGGTCCTTAAACTCATGGACCGAAACGTCCTTAAACTAATGTTGGACCGAAACGTCCTTAAACTAATGTTGGACCGAAAAACGTCCTTAAACTAATGACGGACCGAAATGTCCTTAAACTAATATCGGACCGAAACGTCCTTAAACTAATATCGGACCGAAACGTGCTTAAACTAATATCGGACCGAAACGTCCTTAAACTAATATCAGGACCGAAACGTCCCAAAACTAATAACGGACCACCACGTCTTTAAACTGGAATATGGACCACCACGTCCTTAAACTGGAATATGGACCACCACGTCCGTAAACTGGAATATGGACCACCACGTCCCTAAACTGGAGCATGGACCGCAACGTCCCTAAACTACCTATGGACCACTATGTCCCTAAACTGGAACAATAGAGCCTCCAAATGCTCTTTTGCCGGATCTAAACGGTCCCGTTTAAGTTGATCTTAGCCCCAAATACGGCCAACGTATCCTTAGACATTTAAATGAATGATAAAACTCCAAATCAACTTTGGTTCAAGGGTACATCTCTGAGCTCCTCTGACACCTGTCGTCGTAATCCTTCAACGACGTCAGAGAGGTGACGAGTCCTGATGGCCATATATCACTACGTTAAGTCGATCTTAGTCCCAAACAAGACTAATGTATCCTTAAGGAACGTTTAAGTCGATCTTAGCCTAAACATGGCTAACGTATCCTTAAACTAAAATACCAAACCCAAATCTAAGTAAATACGGATTTGGACTAATCCACGTCCTATGGGCGACGGCATTACTCAGTCTCCGTATACAATCCACGGGCAACCACAAACAAAACACACACGACACGAAGTGAAATTCTGGAGAAGGAGAAAGTTGTTACCGCGATGCGGTAGCGTAATTAACTGCAGGGGCTTGCGCCTGCAGGGAAGAACGTCCCCACAATCAAAAACCCCTCAAGCGAGGGGGAATCTGATGAAATCTGCTACATCGGCCGCATCCGTCTAAACCTCCGATACACGGTGCCATAAATCAACTTGGCATCTTCGGAGAGGTGGACGGATAAAACCAAATAGCATCTGCCCCGAATCTCAGCGTCAGGACATCGCGGTCCTGTGCGCCGCCTTTCGGAGGGGAACAATGGGCATGACTCTTGGGGAAGAGCCAGTCGCTCTTTCTCAAGAGTCCGGCAATGCTCCGGTCATAGCTCTCCCCGCCTATGGCCCTCCGCCATCTCCTGGCCTTGCGAGCACGACAACGGCCCCGTGGAGTCTGGGGATGAGGCCACGGGTGGTGGTCTTTTGTCGATGGAGGAGGGAGATGCCTCCGTCTCAGCTAGAGGATCATCAGGTAAATTTCGAATTACCCTCCCTCTTTTTTATCTTGCAATCACTTCTGACAGGTTTACCCTTTTTTTCAACGCAGGTGCGGCCAGTGCCGACGTCCCATTGCTCGAGGGAGCGCCGTCAACTACCGCCTTGGCGGTGGTCACCTCTCAGCCCTCTCTCATACCATCGAAGATGTTGGAAGGTATGTGTTTGCAACTTATTAATCTTATCTTTCAGACGTATAATTTGTGTACTAAAGTCATATTGTTGTGTCTTTCAGGAGTGCTTTTTGACCATCTCTATCAGGTGTTGCTCCCACACTTCTCCTTCCCATCTGAATCTGCTTCTCCCTCTGGTGGCGCTGGTGAGTATGGTTTCCAATTGATATCTTTCTTTTTAAGTGATGGAATCGTTTCTAACTCTTTCTCGTCCCAACTGCGGTGCTACAAATTGAAGGAGGTGATGAAAGATCGGCCGCGCCACCGGCCCTTCCGGCCTTGCCACCTGCCTCAGCTGGTACAGCAACTATCACATTGATAACTCCTTTTATCTTATTTCTCGAACTGTTATCTAATCATATCTTGTTTTTCTTTTCAGCTGTCGTTCCGGTCTCGGTGCCCTTCGAGCCTCGAATCACAATGCCGGCAGGTCCTTTCCTAACACGTCCGTCTTCGAAAGGCGCCGCGAACAGTTTGCGTATGTTGAGCGACTACATTGAGGAGCTCGACGTCGAGACTCCTACGTCTGCTACAGACTTCGCTACGGTGGTTAACCCGATGCTGGTGATACTCGTGAACTTCCATGATGAGGGCATCATCGCGTCTTGGGTTAACCATTGCAGGGAGATCGAGGCTCGCCTGCATCAGCTGGAGTCGATGCGTCCTGCTCCCGAGATTTTAGCCGCAAGCACTGAAAGAGCAGCGTGGATCGACCAAAGCGCTTCTTACGTCCACCACAAGAAGCAGCTTTAAGGCTGAAGGAGCGTCAGCAGTCTTTAAGCGAAACAGCTCGCCTACGTGCTGAAGTTGAGGCGAACGCTGCCGAGGTGAAGGCTGTCTTTTAGGGCCTTCTGGAGCGTATCTCAAATGGGCTGAAATTGAAGCAGAAACTTGACGTTGCCGAGCGTGACACTCCAGGCCGCGAAGCTGCTCATCAGGACGTTAGGGAGCAGCTTGCATCTGTCTTGCAGTAGCGGGCTCAGGTGAAGGAAGAAATGGAAATGGTGGCAGACCAGGAAAAGGCGTGGAAGGAAGTGCACGAACAATTAATAGAGCTGTGCAAGACGCTTCCTTCCCAGTAATTCCCCTTGTATCTATATACTTGTAAAATTTTTCTTTTTAAATAATATGTATCCATTCTTTATTCTTTTGTACGCTTCACCTTGTACATGATCACATTCGATAAAGATACACCTTTTTCTTTGCAATGTCTTGTATGCTCTTTCGCTTTCTCCCTTTCTCTTATTATCAGCATGTTGACTTGATAAACATAATTTGCAGATAACTTAGTTTTTCCGAGAGAATGCGATGGCTTAGGCCGCAGGTTCAGATCTGCCGCCTAAGACTTTTCAACTCTATGAGCCGTGAGGGTCTCATAGAGACTTTTCTCCCTACGGATCGAGAGGATCTCGTAGGTGTATTTTCTCCTTAGGAATCGTGAGGATTCCTAAGCGCGTTTTCTCTTATAAGTCATAAGGATCTTATAAGAGAATTTTTCCCTCTTACGAGTCGAGAGGACCCGTAAGCGGTTGTTTCCCTCCTTGTCGAAATTCGACTTTGGAGAGTGAGACCCGTGAATAGCATGCAAGAGACCGTTTTAGACCGACTTGCAGGGTCCCAGTGTTTAGAAAACAAGTTTTTAATCCTTACTGCCTGAGGCTTCATCTTGCAAGTTGAGACGAATCGGGAATTTCCCGCGGAGACGCTGGTTTCTCTGCGAGTCGACGCGAATCAGGGGGCTCTCATCAAGGACGCTTGTTTCCCTGAATTGAGGTATTTGCCAAGGATATTTGTTTCCCTGGTGTTGAAACGAATCGAGAATTTCCCGCGGAGACACTGGTTTCTCTGCGAGTCGACGCGAATCAGGGGGCTCTCATCAAGGACGCTTGTTTCCCTAAATTGAGGTATTTGCCAAGGATATTTTTTCCCCTGGTGTCGAAACGAATCGAGAATTTCCCACGGAGACACTGGTTTCTCTGCGAGTCGATGCGAATCAGGAGGCTCTCATCAAGGACGCTTGTTTCCATGAATTGAGGTATATGCCAAGGATATTTGTTTCCATGGTGTTGAAACGAATCGAGAATTTCCCACGGAGACACTGGTTTCTCTGCGAGTCGACGTGAATCAGGGGGCTCTCATCAAGGACGCTTGTTTCCCTGAATTGAGGTATTTGCCAAGGATATTTGTTTCCCTGGTGTTGAAACGAATCGAGAATTTTCCACGGAGACACTGGTTTCTCTGCGAGTCGATGCGAATCAGGAGGCTCTCATCAAGTACGCTTGTTTTCCTGAATTAAGGTATTTGCCAAAGATATTTGTTTCCCTAGTATTGAAACGAATCGAGAATTTCCCACGGAGACACTGGTTTCTCTGCGAGTCGACGCGAATCAGGGGGCTCTCATCAAGGACGCTTGTTTTCCTGAATTGAGGTATTTGCCAAGGATATTTGTTTCCCTGGTGTTGAAACGAAGCGAGAATTTCCTACGGAGACACTGGTTTCTCTGCGAGTCGATGCGAATCAGGAGGCTCTCATCAAGGACGCTTGTTTCCCTGAATTGAGATATTTGCCAAGGATATTTGTTTCCCTGGTGTTGAAACGAATCGAGAATTTTCCACGGAGACACTGGTTTCTCTGCGAGTCGACGCGAATCAGGGGGCTCTCATCAAGGATGCTTGTTTCCCTGAATTGAGGTATTTTCCAAGGATATTTGTTTCCCTGGTGTTGAAACGAATCGAGAATTTCCCACGGAGACACCGGTTTCTCTGCGAGTCGATGCGAATCAGGAGGCTCTCATCAAGGACGCTTGTTTCCCTGAATTGAGGTATTTGCCAAGGATATTTGTTTCCCTGGTATTGAAACGAATCGAGAATTTCCCACGGAGACACTGGTTTCTCTGCGAGTCGACGCGAATCAGGGGGCTCTCATCAAGGACGCTTGTTTCCCTGAATTGAGGTATTTGCCAAGGATATTTGTTTCCCTGGTGTTGAAACGAATCGAGAATTTCCCACGGAGACACTGGTTTCTCTGCGAGTCGAAGGATTTGCCGAAGACACTGGTTTCTTCGGGGTTAGGATGAACTGTCGAGATTTGGCTTCATTTTCTGGCGGAGCCTGTTGGGAAAGTATGGTTCCCTCTTTGTTTGCGCCCTTGGATTGTATTCAGGGATCGATGCGACCTCAGCTGTAGGGCCAAAGTTTTATCATCTTTTTTTTTATTTCCGCGATGCTCTATCATTTCAGCTTTTATATCGTGAAGGTCGCGATTGCCCAATCATTTCGGCTATTTTTCGCGGTGCCCAATCATTTCGGCTATTTATTTTATTTTTACTCGCTGCTTTTTATTGCGAGTTGCCCAATCATTTTGGCTATTTCGTGTGCATACGTTTTTACTTGCTGCTTTTTATTGCAAGTTGCCCCATCATTTCGGCTATTTCGTATGCATGTGCGGCCTACCTGAAACTACACACCGATTTCGACATCAGCACCGCTGCAACTAGGATATTTCCAGGAGCGAATCATCATTTGCCTCCGTCGATGTTGAACAAAGGTGGCTCAGCGAACAGGGTTAAGGTCCTTTCGAATAAGGTTTTCAAATCTTCATGAGCCGTAAGGGTCTTATAAAGGTATTTCTCCCTACAAGTCGTGAGGATCTTGTAGGTGTATTTTCTCCTTAGGAATCGTGAGGATTCCTAAGTGTATGTTCCTCTGTAAGTCGTAAGGATCCTACAAGAGGGTTTTCTCCTTGTAAGTCAAGAGGACTTATAAGGGTTGTTCATTATGCGCACATATCCCCAATCACGGATGAAATTTGGTTAAGGAAATGTTTATTCGCGCCCTAGGATTGTATACAAGGGTCAGTATTGAGCCACTTGTAGGGCAATATCGGAAGTTGTGGGGGTTGCTTAAGCACAGGTTTAGGTCTCTGTAACTTAAGACTTTCAAATCTTATGAGCCGTAAGGGTCTCAAAAGAGAGTTCTCCTTACGAGTCGTGAGGATCTCGCAAGTGTATTTTCTCCTTAGGAATCGTGGGGATCCCTAAGTGTGTTGCTCCCTTATGAGTCGTAAGGATCGCACGCGGGTGGCTTCTCCTTACAAGGTCGAGAGGACCCTATAAGTGTCTTTTAACGAGGTTGCGCCCTTTCGGGTTTTCACAAACACTCGCCGGTAGTCCTGCTGTTTTTACTCACGGAGTCCTTTCGGGTTTTCATCCGTGCCCATTTTGCTTATGGACATACCGTTTTTTTTATTCTTTTTATTTTCTCTCTCTTTTTTTTACGAGGTCGCGCCCTTTCGGGTTTTCACGAACACTCGCCGGTAGCCCTGCTGTTTTTACTCACGGAGCCCTTTCGGGTTTTCATCCGTGCCCATTTGGCTTATGGACATACCGTTTATTATATATTTTTTTTATTATTATATATTTTTTTATTTTGTCAGCCTAAGAATGCTGCGGTAGTAGTTTAAGGACGTTTCGGTCCGTCATTAGTTTAAGGACGTTTCGGTCCGGCATTAGTTTAAGGACGTTTCGATCTGTCATTAGTTTAAGGACGTTTCGGTCCATCCAGGAGAAGGCTGGCTACTGCTTATAAAGTTCGAGCTTAGGAAGATAGCGAGCGGACATAGTCGTCGTCATCTATCATTGACCTAGGCGGTAACCTTCTAAGCGTAGTATTTCTTTAGGAAGCGACCATTTATTGGCCTGAAAGGCCTTTCACCATGAATATCCATGAGTAGATAGGCTCCACCCTGGTAGACCTTGTCTATGATGTACGGGCCTTCATAGTTTGGCTCGAACTTTCCCCGCTTAGCGCGATTGGGGATCATAGGCCTTTTGACCACTAGCACGAGTTCGCCTTGGAGGAATGTCCTTGGCCGGGTCAATCTTTCATATGAGCGCGTCATCTTCGCTTTATAAGCCTCCAGATTTTGTTGCGCTATGAGTCGGGTTTCATCAAGGGCATCAAGCTCCTCAAGCCAAAGGTGAGCATTTTCTTCTTCTGTTAGCTCGTAGTGGACTGCCACTCGTAGAGAGGGTAACTCTATCTCGAGAGGGAGTACCGCTTCTGTACCGAATACCAACGCATATGGCGTTGTGTTCGTGGCTGTTTTGAACGTAGTTAAATATGCCCAAAGAGCCTCTTGCAGTCTCTCATGCCAGTCCTTCATATTTCGGGACACCGTCTTCTTCATGATCTTTGTCAAGGTCTTATTGAAGGCCTTGTTTACCCCAATCAGAGCAAAGCTCTGTTCAAATTCTAAGGCGGGAGATGAAGCAATGCTTCATCTTCCCCCAATCAAAGCAAAGCTTTACTTTGAAAATTTAAACTTTAATAAATGAAGCAACGCTTCAGATTCTTTGCGCTGTGCGCAATGCGCCACGTGTCAGGCGCAGACGCATCAGCGCAGCGTCCAAAGCAGCGCACCCAATCAGAGCAAGGCTCTTTTAAAAAACTAAAAGTAAAATAAATAACTTTCTGCGCAAGCACTGCGCTGCGCGACACGCAAGCGCAGCTGCGCGACATGTGTCTGCGCAGCTGCGCAAGCTGTGCAGGCGCTGCGCTGCGAGACACGTGTCTGCGCAGCTGCGCAAGCGCTGCGCTGCGCGACACGTGTCATGCGCTAAGGGAGTTGCGCAAAACAGAATAAATCTTTTCTGTTCTTGTTAAAAACAAGAAGATTTTCTTCTGTAAAACAGAGACCTTTGGATCAAAGATCCAACGGTGGGGAAAATTCCCCAAATCACTCAGAGAAAGATTTTTTTTAACAAATTTAACTAATTTATGGGCACTATAAAAAGGACCCCAGACCTCATTTCAAAAGGATCAACATTTTTAAAAAAAGAGAGAATGAGGACTCTGAAGAACTCCTCAAGAATAAAAAAGGTAAAAACCTTTGAAAGAAGAGAAATTTCTCTTATGAACAGATCAGTGATTTAAGAACAAGATCATGGATCTTCAATAAATAAATAAATAAATAAAATAAAAAAATAAAAATAGTACCTTGCACTTGTTATGAACCTTTGGTTCTCTGAAACAAGGAAAAACTTGTTTAGATCAAGGGATCAAAATGTGCTTTGCACTTCTGTTTTGAATCTAAAAAGATTCTTAGTGCTTTGCACAAATGCAGTGCATTACTTAAAGGGCCAGGCCCAAGTCAAAAAGACCTAACAAGCCTAAATAAATTGCAAAGCAATAAAAAAGGCAGAGCCCCATTTAAATTGACACTCTGTTTGAGCAAAGCCCAAAATAAATAAACAGCCATGGCACAGATCTAACAGACTAACAATAAATAAAAGTGCTTCCAATTGGACTTAACCCAATCGCGGCCATAAGTCCTTAAATTAAATTGACTGAGCAAGATTGCTCTCTTAAATCAATTTACTGTAGGTTCGAGGGTACATCTCAGAACTCCTCTTACACTTGTCGTTGTAATCCTTCAACGACGTCAGAGAGGTGACGGGTCCCAACGACCACACGTATATGGACTGCGGGGTCCTTAAACTTGTGGACCGAGACGTCCTTAAACCAATATATCGGACCGAGACATCCCTAAACTAATATCGGACCAAGACGTCCCTAAACTAATATCGGACCGAGACGTCCCTAAACTAATGTCGGACCGAAACGTCCTTAAACTAATATCGGACCGAAACGTCCTTAAACTAATATCGGACCACCACGTCCCTAAACTGGAATATGGACCACCACATCCGTAAACTGGAATATAGACCACCACGTCCCTAAACTGGAACACGGACCACCATGTCCCTAAACTGGAAAATGGACCACTACGTCCCTAAACTGGAACAGTAGAGCCTCCAAATGCTCTTTTGCCGGATCTAAACGGTCCCATTTAAGTTGATCTTAGCCCCAAATACGGCTAACGTATCCTTAGACATTTAAATGAATGATAAAACTCCAAATCAACCTTGGTTCAAGGGTACATCTCTGAACTCCTCTGGCATCTGCCGTTGTAATCCTTTAACGACGTTAGAAAGGTGACGAGTCCCGATGGCCAGATATTAAATAAATTATCACGTTAAGTTGATCTTAGTCTCAAACAGGACTGACGTATCCTTAACGAACGTTTAAGTTGATCTTAGCCGCAACGCGACTAATGCATCTTTAAACTAAAAACACCAAACCCAAATCTAAGTAAATACAGATTTGGACTAATCCACGTCCTACGGGCGACGGCATTACTCAGTCTCCGTATACAATCCACGGGCAACCACAAATAAAACAAACACCCACGACACGAAGTGAAATTCTGGAGAAGGAGAAAGTGGTTACCGCGATGCGGTAGCGTAATTAACTGCAGGGGCTTGCGCCTGCAGGGAAGAGCATCCCCACAATCAAAAACCCCTCAATCGAGGGGGAATCTGACGAAGTCTGCTACATCGGCCGCATCCGTCTAAACCTCCGATACACGGTGCCATAAATCAACTTGGCATCTTCGGAGAGGTAGACGGATAAAACCAAATAGCATCTGTCCCGAATCTCAGGCAAGACGTCGAGTCTCGGCCGCCGTTCGGAGGGGAACAGGCCTCAGCTAGACTGTTAGCTCTCGGATTATAAACCGAGGATATCTCCAGTCTATATAGTGTTGTTGCGCGAAGCGACTGATCTTTTGGCTTCTGTAAGCTGGCCCGTTATCGGAGATGATCTGTTTCGGAGTTCCAAACCGATATATGACGTGCGTCTTGAAGAAATGGAGGATATTCTCCGTCTTCACTTCTCTTAACGGTACTGCTTCTGCCCATTTGGAGAAGTAGTCAGTCGTCGCCAGGATGAAACGATGTCCCCTGGACGATACTGGTTCGATAGGGCCGACTATGTCAGTTCCCCACATTTCGAATGGCTAGCTAGCCACCGTTGGATGGAGTGGATTTGGATGCTGGTGGATGAAGTCCCCATGAATTTGGCATGAGTGGCACTGCCTCGCATACTCAAGGCAGTCTTGGATCATCGTGGGCCAGTAGTAGCCCAGTCGTTCGATCTTCAACTTCATCTTTGGGCCTGCTTGGTGAGAACCGCAGAGTCCGTCATGAACTTCCTGAACAACTCTTTTCGCTTCGTCAGGTCCCAGGCATCTCAACCACAGAGAATCAAATGACCTCTTGTACAGAGTATCATTGACGAAGGCGAAAGACAAAGCTCGTTTCATAAGCTGATGTATTGAAGACGCATCTTCGGGTGCTCGACGGTATTTGAAGTGGTCTATAAAGACTTCTCTCCAATCCTCGGTATTTTCCCGATCTTTTATTTGCAAGGTTGTCTGCTCAGTCGCTACTTTTTCTTCGGGTGATTCCGGAGATATTTCTGCTGGGACAAGCACCCGACGGCTTTGTATCACGATTCTTACGTCATCGAGGTTCTCATCAGCCAAATCTTTAGCGAGCTTGGCCAACGCGTCTGCTTTGTTGTTTTCCACGCGCGGTATGTTTTCCAAAGTATAGGAAGGGATTTGGGTCAACAGTTGCTGCACCTTTTCGCCGTACTTCACCAACTCTGGTTTGCACGTTTGGTAGTCGCCGTTTACCTGACTAATGACCAGCTCGGAGTCTCCGTATACGAGGAGGTTTTCAATTCCCATGTCGATGGCGATCTCGAGGCCTGCTATCAAGGCTTCGTATTCAGCTTCATTGTTTGTCCTCGGCTCTGTTAGGGAGAAGGCAAAGCGCACTATCCCTCCTTGTGGAGTTACAAAGATGAGTCTTACCCCCGATTTGATTATAGGGATACTTTGTTTGCACTTCTTCACGGAAGATGCTCCATTGAAATAAAACTCCTATCGGGTATCACCACCATCGATCGCATCAAACGCATGTTCGTCTGGCAGATCGCAATTCAGAGGAGAATCAGCGGGTATCGGATGCTCAGCGAGGAAGTCGGCGATGGCCTGGCCTTTCACTGTCTTGAGAGGTTGATATGTTATCGAGAATTCCATCAAGAGCAGGGCCCATTTAGCGAGTCGCCCCGTCAATATGGCCTTTGACATTAAATATTTAAGGGGGTCCACCTTCGAAATAAGACGGACTTCATACGCCAACGCATAGTGTCTGAGCTTTGTTATCGCGAAGATCAACGCCGGGCAGTGTTTTTCAATGGGGGAGTAGTTACTTTCTGCCCCCAGTAGAACTCGACTCAAGTAATAGAGAGCTCTCTCCTTCCCTTGGTCGTTCTCTTATGCCCATAATGCACCTAAGGAACCTTCGAGGGCGGTTGTATAAAGAATGAGGGGTTTTCCCTTGACCGGAGCAGCCAGCACTGGCGGATTCTGCAGGTACTGTTTAATTTCGTCTAGCGCATCTTGGCATTTTTGATCCCAGACGAATGGAGTTCCCTTCTTCATCAGGTGGCTGTAAGGACGGCACTTGCCTGAAAGATTGGCTATAAATCGCCGTATGTATGCGAGCTTCTCTTGGAGAGACCGCAACTGTTTGAGAGTTCTTGGCGGAGGCATTTCCATGATCGCTTTGATCTTCGACGGATCTATCTCGATACCTCGGTGTCGGATGATGAATCCCAGGAATTTTCCTGAGGAAACTCCGAATGCACACTTGAGAGGGTTCATCTTCAAGTTGTATTTTCGAAGGCGTTGAAATACGGTCTTCAGATGCTCGAGATGTTCCTCGTATGATTTACTTTTTACCACGAGATCATCGATATAGCACCCGACGATTTCATGTATGAGGTCATCGAAGATCTTCGTCATGGCCCTCTGATAAGTAGCACCGGCGTTCTTTAAACCGAAGGGCATCACTTTATAACAGAATATTCCCAAAGGGGTCCGGAAAGCGGTATGCTTCTGGTCTTCGGGATGCATCTTTATCTGATTATACCCTGACGAGCCGTCCATGAAGGAGAAAACCTCATGAGTGGACGTATTTTCTATCATCAGTTCGGTGACTGGCACTGGGAAATCGTCCTTCGGGAAAGCTTTATTGAGATCCCGGAAGTCTACGTATATGCGTACTGTCCCATTTTTCTTCATCACTGGAACGATGTTGGCGATCCATTCAGGATATTGAACCTCCTGAATAAAGCCAGAGTCGATCAGCTTCTTGACCTCGGCGTTGATGCTCATCTCAAGCTCGAGCCACATTCTTCTTGACGCTTGTTTGACCGGCTTGACGTTCGGAGATATCGCCAATTTATGCACATCAATTTCCGGATCCAGTCCCGGCATCTCGGAATAGTTCCATGTGAAGCAATCTCTATGCTGTACAAGCAAGTCTTTTAACGCAGCCACCCTTTCTTCAGATAGCAGCTCGCTGACGAATGTCGGTCGCGGGTCATTTTCCGTTCCCAACTCAATTTTCTTGAGGTTATCCGCAGTGGTATGGATTCCATCTTCCAGCTCTTTTGGCGCTGGTGGAAATTCTGAGATTACCTCATCGTTGTTGTTTTCGAAGCACCAGGGAAGATCATCCATGTTCTCAGGCTTTTCTTTTGATATCGTTATCATGTGACAAGTACGAATTCGCTTCCAATCCCAATGTGGAACTGGTTCTTCTTTCGTGGCCTTGGGTTCGTGCTTTTGTGGCGGCGCTACCTTCCAGTTGTCAGACAGACCGAACTTGCCAAGATGATACTGATCTTCGACCCAATTCTTGAAGGTGAAGCAGTCTTTGAGAGGGTGCCCTATCACTTGGTGATAAAAGCAATAGTCTGGGTGAGAGACTTCGCCTGCTTGTTCGGGATGCTTGGACTCCGGCAGTGTAAGCATATGATGTTTTAGAGCAAGATTAAGTATCTTGTTCGTCATGTCCCGAGGAAACGAGTACGCTCGACCCATTTTCTTCATGAGGGATAGATCGGAACCGCTCGATTCCCGCTTGCGTGGCTTCTTAGTTCTGCTTTGTTGCTGTTGAGCGTCTTTTTCGCATTTCGACTTGTTTCTGCCTCTGCGTCGAGCCTTTTTTTACAACAGGTTGACATGGTGCGGCATCTTCATCCTTCACAGCCTGTTGGAGGAGACGTTGCGTTTTGGCTTTCTCGTAGATGGCCATTTCGCGGTTATGGCCGTCTCGGACTTTCTGACCAGCTTCCCTTATAAGTTTGTCCATTTGTTCTTCGAATGACGGACTGGGCATTTTTGCATCTGGAACTTTCATTGGTTCAGGATTAACGTCGTCCCATTGAGCATCCGCTTCTTCATCGAAGTCATACACGACGTAGCAACCGTGTAGTAGCTTTCGTTTCTTTGACTGGATGTATCCAAGCCCTTTTGTTTCCATTCTCCCATTAGGCAGCTTGCGTTGAGTCCCGGGAACATTCCAGACTTTGTCATAGAACTTGTCTTTTCGAACGGTCTACTTGAAGGATATCCCCTGGCGCTTCAGTAGCCTCTTCAAGCCTTCTGTATAATATCTGGGGAGACAGATAAGCTGAAGCCTATCAAGTGTAGGATCCGCGCCATGCCAGATTTCTTTCTCCACTTTGGTTTCTTCAGAGCGGTAGAATAGAATTGTTTTTTCGCCTTCTCGCCTAGGAAGGATATAGAACGTTTGCAGCTCTTCTAGACTGTAGATATCGAGTGCATCCAGTTCTTTCTGATGTTTAAGCGGCACCATGGCGACTTGTAGACTTTGCTCTTCGTCAGCGGACGTTTGTATTGAAGGTCGAGCAGAGAATACAGCATGGGTCTCATCTTCCGAGTCGCTACCAAAGATCAACGTAGGAATGGATGGTCCTGGCTTATTGTGTCGAGAAAACAGGGATGGTGGCATTAGCTTTGTTCTCCGGCTTGTGACACCTCTCCGTATCCTCGAAATCCGGTAAGAAGTATTTGGCGTCTTCATATTTGCAGACCTCATTCACGAAGAACGGGTTCAGTTCTCCCGTCACGGTATACTCGAGACCATCCTTAAAATACTTCATACACTGATGTTGTGTAGAAGGGATGATGTTGTACTCATGTAACCATGGTCGGCCGAGCAGAGCGTTGTAGCAAGTCTTGGCATCTATGACGTGAAACTTAATGTCTGTGATGAGTAGTTCGAAGCATAGCGTCAGTATCACATACCCAAGGGTTCTTGATAATTGGGAGTCGAACCCGGAGATGGTGATCTTATCCCGAACAAGGTGTTGGATGCTCATGCAGATTTCTTTCAGCACCCGCACATTGAGGAGATTAACGGAGGATCCATTGTCGATCAGGATTTTGCCTATCTTTATACCGTGGCAGTATCCTGAGACATAAAGAGGGTGATTGTGTTCGCACGTCCCAAGGAGAAGGTCCTTGTCGCCGAAAGTGACATCGGCCATGTGCACTTCCTCTAATTCATCCTTCATCTTTTCTTCATCCAGGAAAGCTTGGAATTGTTCCGGCTCCTGTAGCGCCTTGATCAATGAATCCCTCGCCTCCTTTGATAGAAAAAGGGCGTCAAGAATGCTGAGCTGCGAGGGTAGTTTCCTCAGATGCGCTAAGACGTTGTAATCTACCTTATTTCCCTTTGGCGGGTCCTTGGCAGTTAGCTCCTCCACAACCTGGTCATCTAGGGCGATCTCCTCAGGGACCTTCTCTTTCCCTTTATCTTTTTTGTTTAAGGGTCCGAGATTCTTTTCGGGCAGTGTCCGATTACGCAGCCGGATATTTTCGTAGACCTTCGGCTCTTCCTCTTTTCTCGAGGTGGACTCTTTAAAGAGGGGGCTGAGAGCCAGCTCCTCGTCAGAATCGCTCCCGAATGTAAGCACTTATGATCCCCCGGCGTTAACCACGTGACAATCACCGGTAGTTCTGTTAAACCCTTCGGTCGTATTTTTCCGCTCCCGACGAGTTTTGCGCTTCTCCCGCTTAAAATGTTGTTGATGAGCAACATATCCTTGCCACCATCTATTGAAAGCTTTGCACTCTTCAGTGGGGTGTGAAATCTTCCGATGATATAAGCAATAGGAGGGGTGCATTTCCACTTCACCAGTAATGGTTCCCTCAGAGGATGGTAGCTTCATACCCATTGACACGGCTTTAGCGAACCTTTTCCTCATCTTGTATTTGATTTTATCCGCAGTGGGTGTACTTTGCTCCAGCGGGAGTATCTCAATTCTTTCATCGAGGCGCTGGCATTTGGCCCTTTCGAATATGGCCACCTCGCGTTCCCGATCAGCTTTACTTTTCAATAGATCTTCGTTGAGGAATGAGTCAATTATTTCTTCTGATAGCCCCAGAATTTTTGGTTCAGGATCTGCCCCCAGCGTTTCAGTACAAGGAGTCTCCTCATCGTCCATGAACGAATGGGAAATCACATGACAGCTCGCCATGTATTCTTCAGATTCATCAGATGAACTTTCTCCCTCATCTTCCTCTTGAAATACGTGATTGAGGAACTCTTGGAATGTAATGGGAGTCCGTGCCTTCTGGTTGTATTCCTCCAGAGCGTCAATTTGTTTTTGCAAGTCCGTGCGCTTGTCGCCAGGCTTCATGGGTTTCTTTGATTTCTTTTTCTTCTTCTTTGAAGATTTCGACAGCTGGTTGCGAGTGCTTGGGCCACCACCATTGGTCTTTGGGGTTGGACGCGGCTTCAACATCCCCTCAATGACCTGCGGTTCTAACGGGTTCTTCCACTTGATCGCTGGGCATGCCTGAAGGTCGTTCAACATTCTCTTTGTTTTAGCTGATAATACAACCTCCCAAGGAGCTTCTTCAACGACAGAGCATGTTGCCTCCGGCGTATTCATCCCCTTAGAGGTGTGGGGCTGCGGGGGATTCACCTTCCATTTGTCAGATAACGCGAACTTACCCTGTCGGTACTGGTCTTCAAGCCAATTTTTGAAGACGTAGCAATCTTCGATCGGATGACCCAGTACTCGATGATACGGACAGTAGTTGGGCTCATTAACATCATTTGGTTGCGACGGACGTTTCGGATCCGGCAGATTTATGAGTCGATTGCGCAACGCCAGCTCGAATAACCTTCTCGTTTTATCTCAGGGAAATGAGTAAGGACATCCTAGCCTCTCCTCAAGGGCTACGTACGGGCGCATATTATTTTGACGAACAACCGGCTTCGAGTTGCTCGGTTGTTGTTCAGCATTAGCAACAACGATCGCTTTCCCCTTCCCCTTCTCATTTCGGGAGTCCGGCTTTGGGAGGGGAGGTCTATGGCCTATCTGATCCATTTGCGCCAGCTTGTCGATCAGTGCCTGGAAGGTAGTTGGCTTGAAGAACATCATAAATTGCGAGATAGTTTCCTGCGGATCGAGGGTTCCCACAAACATACCCGCTGCAGGAGCTTCTTCAATGCGCTGCTCGCACTTTGACCATAAGTTCCTCCACCGTATAGCATATTGAACCCATGTCTTGCCTGGCTTTACCCTGGCATTAATCAGTGTCGTCATCGGGGTATGTTCACTGGCGCTTGCAAAATGCTGAGTAAACAACATCTCCATCTCCGCGAAGGTCTTGATAGAGTCGTTCGGGAGCTCAGAGTACCACTCAAACGCTGTATCTGATAAGCTTCCAACAAACTGGCGAAGCAACAGCTTGTCATCACCGCCGGTGTTGCCGCAGAGTGCCCTGAACTGGGCAAGATGCTGGTGAGGATTGCCCGTCCCCTTGTAGACATGGAACTTGGGAATTGTGTAACCGGGTGGGTACTTGATTTGATCGTACCAACTTGGATATGGCCGCCCTATTTTTACGACTTGGCCGGCTGCTTTAGTCGCATGATGAACCCATATTTGTTAGGCTATGTACTCGTCTAAGTTAGCTTTGGAGATTGTCTCCTCCTTAGTTGTTGACAGAGCTGGTGGAGGATTTGACGTCTCTCCCCAATCGTCTTCAAGGACGATCGGGGGATCTTCGGCCGGAGGGTCTGGTTGGATCATCATCCCCACCATGTCTTGGAACAGGAGGCCCATACGTTTTATGTTGGCTGCTTGTTCAGCAGCCTCTTTATCCTTCTTCTCCAATATTCGACGAAGGAATTCGGCGTCAGTTTCCTGTTCCTGACGTTCATCCGAGGACGTTTCAGGGGTTTCTTTTGGCCCAGTAAGTGCGGCCATCGCGCTCATCATCTCCTGGAGCTTTTGTTGTTGCTCCTGAGCTTTAGTCACTGACCTTATAAGCGGTCTATGATCTGTAGATACACGGCTGTCCTCCTTTCCCGATGCCATGCATACTGTATGAATTATTATGCCCCCAGACTTAGGGCATTTAGGTTCACCACCTTTAGCATTTGCCGCGGGTGCGGGTATTTTCTCCGGCCTTCTTCTTTTGTGGGCCGTTGAAGTTGAGGGGGCTGTTGTAGTGGGCACCCTGGCGGTTGTTGTCCTTTGCTGTTTAATAGGACGGTCTTTTTCTTCTTGCACCTTTGCCCTTTTTTGTTGACGAGAGTGACCTTGGTCAATTACCGAGTCTTGAACTCTTCGCCAAACTTTATAAATTTTTGAGGACAGCCGTTGAGGGGGCTGCTCTTGCTTCATTTCCGGAACTCTCTCCGCAGGTGGAGGAGATCTTTTCAGCGTAGCGGTTGGAGAGTTCTTACGTACCCTCCTCAGCAGTTCAAAGATGTTCCCAGTTGGAACAGCAGCGTTGACTTCTACCACTGGAACAGGTGGAGTTAGCCCTGAGGGAGAGTTGCCCCCGGTCTTCCTTACCCGGCGCCAGTGGCGTCGTCGGGCGCGACGAGTTGTCGGTATTAACTCAGAGACAGAAACAGCCTCCTCTTGCCCCCTGTTCTGGTGTGGGGATGTTGTCGGCGTCAGCCTATTGAAGACTGATGTCTTTTGAGCAGCAAGAGCAGGAGTGGGAGTTGGGACGGTCAATCTTGTAAAGACCGATCTCTTAGCAGGAGAAGCCGCCTTGAGGACTTCAGGAGTAGGTTTGGCTACTCTTATTGGAATAACCTTTTCCGGGACTGCAAGCTTCATTGTGGGCCCGCAGGAGTTTTGGCCCAGTCTGGAGAAGACCGAGGCACTGGTGTTGGGCGGCCCGTTGAGAGGGGACGCAGTAACTGAAAGTCGATCGAAGACCGACTTCCTAGGAGCTTCTCGTACGGGCACGGGGGTACTGAAACTTGTTGGTGGAAGCATGGTTCCGAAAAACAACCCCGTGGTGGCTTGAGTAATCTGCTCCATGGGCATCATGAACAAAGAGGCCGCTTGGGGCCCGTAGGTTATGCCCCCAGTTGAGGCAGGACGCGAGCTGCAGCTGCAGTTGGAGCACTTCGAACAGGTAGATGCCATCGATGCTTGATTTCTGCGCCAGGAAAAAGACCAAATCTTAGTAACTTACAACCCAAAGGCAACCATTAACAAACCGCGATTCGTTAGCGAAGACGACACACGAAGTGTGGAGTGGAAAGAAGAAAAGGTCCCACCGGGCGTGCCAGAATATGTTACCCTCCGAATGGCGGCCGCGACGTTAGGACGTCTTGCCTGAGATTCGGGGCAGATGCTATTTGGTTTTATTCGTCCACCTCTCCGAAGATGCCAAGTTGATTTATGGCACCGTGTATCGGAGGTTTAGACGGATGCGGCCGATGTAGCAGACTTCGTCAGATTCCCCCTCGCTTGAGGGGGTTTTGATTGTGGGGACGCTCTTCCCTGCAGGCGCAAGCCCCTGCAGTTAATTACGCTACCGCATCGCGGTAACAACTTTCTCCTTCTCCAGAATTTCACTTCGTGTCGTGGGTGTTTGTTTTGTTTGTGGTTGCCCGTGGATTGTATACGGAGACTATTTATTTCGTCGCCCGTAGGACGTGGATTAGTCCAAATCCGTATTTACTTAGATTTGGTTTTGGTGTTTTAGTTTAAGGATACGTTAGCCATATTTAGGCTAAGATCAACTTAAACGTTCGTTAAGGATACGTTAGTCCGATTTGAGACTAAGATCAACTTAACGGGATCGTTTGGATCCGACGAAGAGCATTTGGGGGCTCAATTGTTCCAGTTTAGGGACGTAATGGTCCATAGGTAGTTTAAAGACATTGTGGTCCATAGGTAGTTTAAGGACATTGCGGTCCATAGGTAGTTTAAGGACGCTTAAGTCCGTGGGTTTAAGGACCCCACAGTCCGTCTTTTAGTTTTAGGACGCTTAAGTCCATGGGTTTAAGGACCCCACAATCCGTCTTTTAGTTTAAGGACGCTTAAGTCCATGGGTTTAAGGACCCCACAGTCCGTTTTGATATGTGGTTGTCGGGACCCGTCACCTCTCTGACGTCGTTGAAGGATTACAACGATATGAGTCAGAGGAGTTCAGAGATGTACCCTTGAACCAAAGTTGATTTGGAGTTTTATAGTCCATTTGAATGTTTAAGGATACGTTAGCCGTGTTTGGGACTAAGATCAACTTAAACGGGATCGTTTAGATCCGGCAAAAGAGCATTTGGAGGCTCTATTGTTCCAGTTTAGGGACGTAGTGGTCCATAGGTAGTTTAAGGACGTTGCGGTCCATATTCCAGTTTAGGGACGTGGTGGTCCATTGCCAGTTTAGGGACATGATGGTCCATAGGTTGTTTAAGGACATTGCGGTCCATAGGAAGTTTAGGGACATTGTGGTCCATAGGTTTAAGGACGCATAAGTCCGTGGGTTTAAGAACCCCACAGTCCGTGTCTTAGTTTAAGGACGCTTAAGTCGGTGGGTTTAAGGACCCCACGGTCCGTGTTGATGTGTGGTCGTCGGGACCCGTCACCTCTCTGACGTCGTTGAAGTATTACAATGATAGGAATCAAAGGAGTTCGGAGATGTACCCTCGAACCGGTCGTAAATTGATTTAAGAGAGCAATTGTGCTCAGTCAATTTAATTTGAGGACTTACGGCCATGATTGGGCTAAGTCCAGTTGAAAAATATTCAACGCCTTTATTTGTTTTTGGTCTATTAGACTTGTGCTAGGGCTTTGCCCATGCTTAAATAATGCATTGCATTACTTTTTATTTTTGTTTGGGCTCTGCTCATAAAGGATGCAGGGCATCAATTTGTTTTGGGCTCTGTCCATTTATAAATGATGCAGAGCATCAATTTCGTTTGGGCTCTGCCCTTTTATAAAAGATGCAGAGCATCAATTTTACTTGGGCTCTGCCCATTTATTGCTTTGCAATTTATTTTGGCCTATTAGGTCTTTTGGATTTGGGCCTGGCCCTTTAACAAAAGAAATGCATTGCATTTGTCAGGCGCTTTGCGCCAATCAAAGAGCGCAAGCGCTTGTGGTGATGACACGTGTCATGCAAGCACGGTGCACTGCGCTTGCGCTGCTGACACGTGGCGCGCTGTGGTGAGTTACGCCAGTTTCAGAGAGCAAGGCTCTATTTCAAAAGCGCATAGCGCAAGTGGCCCAGATGCTGACACGTGGCGCTCTCTGGTGGCTTGCGCCAACCTTAAGAGCGCAACAGTGCAGTTTTGCAAGTGCAAGGCACTATTAACTTGGGAATCTTTTAGATTCAAGAATCAATGGTTCATAAAAGAAGTGCAAAACACTATTTGATTTCATGATCCAACTTAGATCAAAGAAAAGAAGTGTTTCTTATTTTTCTTGATCTCAGAGAATCAATGGTTCATAAGTGCAAAGCACTGTTATTTTCTTTTTGTTTTTTTATTGAAGATCATTGATCTTGTTCTTAGATCAATGATCTATTAGAAGAAATTCTTCTATCATAAAGGTCTTTTACCTTCTTTTTTTCTTGAAATTTCTTCAGAGTTCTCTCTGTTTGAAATTCTTGATTCTTCACAAAATGTTGATGTCTTTGATTTGAGGTCTAGGGGTCTTTATATAGTGCCCATAAATTTGTTAAAGAGATCTTTCTCTGAGTGATTTGGGGAATTTTCCCCACCGTTGGATCTTTGATCCAAGGGCTTCTGTTTTACAGAAAGCAATCTTCTTGTTTTAACAAGAACAGAAAAATCTTGCTAGAATTTAATTCTGTTTAGCGCAAACGCCCCAGCGCGTGACACGTGTCAAGCAGCGCAAAGTGCAGCGCATCTTTGCTTGCGCAGCTGCGCTGACACGTGTCGCGCAGCGCAGCTGCGCTTGCGCATCTGCGCTGACACGTGTCGCGCAACGCAGTGCTTGCGCAACTGAAGCGTTGCTTCCTTTAATTTTGTTTTAAATAGAGCTTTACTCTGATTGGGCGCGCTACCTTGGGCGCTGCGCTGATGTATTAGCTTTTGACACGTGGCGCATTGCGCGCACCGCAAAGAATCTGAAGCGTTGGTTCGACTTTTGAATTTTGAAATTCAAACAGAGCTTTGCTCTGATTGGGGGAAACAAGGTGCTCATTAGAGAATGGGTACACCGAACGGACTCGCCGATGACTCCTAGTTGGTATTATACCTATCGTCAGATAGCAGTCCTCTGGTAACACTGGTACATGTTAGTCTGTAGACTCGAGATCGTCATAGAGTCTTGTGTGGCTCCCACTGTGCTTTGATTTCCTCCCTACCACGCTCAAGAGGAGTTGTGTAAACAGGTGGATTTTGGGTACAGTCCCGAGTCACATGGAGGCAATGAGCGATAGGTGGGGTTTTGTCCATCCCGGTATTGGGGGTTGATGTTGCGCTATGCTCGATTGGCTGTAACTAGAAGTCCCTGGCCAGGGCTGCTGCTGAAATTTACTGATAAAAGTTATCAGTAGTTTCTCGACCGTTATAGGCCAGACATCAGCATGACTTATCATGTTACTGGGGTCTAAAGTTTACAACCTCTAGACATGATATGCGACAAATCAGACGAAGAGACCGGACTGTACGGTACTGTTACTGATAGGCTTCATGGAGAGTAGGGACAAGCTTGCTTGTTGATCTTCATATCGCTCAATACCTGGGTAGCCGTTACGTCCAGCTAGTACCGTTGACGGCTTGTAGGTGACTGATGTGATCATCACCTACTGCTGGCGTATTGACGGGTCTTTATAGTCCCATACAGAAGTTCCATGGTTCAAGCGAAACGAAGTAAGACACATATATGATATGTGTGTGGGCCTGATTAAATACATGTATGTGATACCATATTATAATCTGACAGTTATCTGTTGTCAAGTTAGGTTATATGTGATATAACCAGATTATCGAATCAAGTGTTGATTTGATAATGTGATGCACAGATAAATGATATTAGTCGGTCATATGTGATATAACCGTATTATTAAATCAAGTGTTGATTTAATAATGTGTATATATTATATTTGATATAATTATATCTTAACTAATATCATTAGCTCACTAAATATTTTCTTATATGTGTGTGTGTGTGTGTGTGTCTATATATATAGCTCACTAAATATTTTCTTATATATATATATATATATATATATATATATATATATATATATATATATATATATATGAAGCATGGCTTGTTTTCTATTTTGTGAAAATAGAAATGAGGTGGAAATTGAAGAAGAATGGGGAAGCATGGCTACATCTAATATTTTATTCATCTTGACTTACTATTGAAGCATGGCAACATATTTTTATTTGTGGATATTTGGATGCTTCAATGAGTGAGGGTCTTGGATGAGCCATTCTTCATTTCATTCATCCAACACTTAGCCATTTTTTTGCAAGTGTTGCTCTCTTGCTCTCATGCTCACATATTCTTCTTCCTCCTCTTCATGCATCAAGGTTCCAACCCCTCACATGAGATGTGAACCATAGAACCTTGAACACAAACTAGTGAGCTTCTAAACCCCTACTTCACCATCCTACACTTGACCAGCGATCAAGTGTAGCATGTTTCCTACACTAAAAGAGTTTAGTGTAGAGGTAGCTTGAGTTGGAGGGACTTCGCGTGGATCATCTTCGGCACGAAGGTCATCGGAGGAAGCTCATCCAAACCCTCAAGTGGAGCCTAGTGGAGTCGTGAGGCTACGATACGGAGCATGTGAAGTGAATGACTCGATCTACAAGGGTATAGCCATCTTTCACTTTTCCTTAAATACATATCATCATAGATTAACTCTAATATTCTAGTCAAGATCTTAGTGAGTCTAACCTAGCGCCCTAAAATTTTAAAATCTGGCATGCTTGATGCCACTAGAACCCCATGGCGGCGTTAGGGTAGACCTTCATGGTATCATAGCCAAGCTTGAACATTTGGGTAGGTTGTTACGATATTAAAGTGTTCGATCGGTTTCGAAACGCCCAGATTTTAATACTTTCTGTCGAATTTTTCAATCATTGGAATTTTTGATATTAAAAATATCCAAAAAAATCGTGTAGGGTATTTTATGGAACCCCAGAAAATTTGAACACCTAACCCTCCTAAACGACCGCGGAACCACGACCCAAAGCCATGTTTGGCCGCGATTCCACCGCTCTTTTGTTAAGATACGTGCTCGTTTTCTCTGTGCTGCTCCATTGGTACATTTAGCACTCTTTGGATATTTTTTAATGATTCTCAAGTTGTTGAGGTCTCTGGATTTTTTGGGTGTTTGATAAACCTATCGAAAAGTTTAACGTTGTATAGATCTTGATGATATGTGATACAATTGTTAGAATCCAAATAATTAGTTTTGTGAAAACTAGTTAGTATATTATAAACCTTGTGTATTAGTCTCGGTTAATCGGTTGCCGTGGAGTTGTGATTCGGATAAAAACTCCGTCGCAATCGCGTATTGTACGCGAACACTCGCCGGGTAACTCTAGTAGACAGCCACGCCCTATAGACGTGACCAAGTGACTGTAGGAGAACCCCGTTTCCAAAAGCACCCACTCGGGTGCTTGCAGCCACGGTGTTCCGCTTTAGTGCACTTCGTCGTCGTCATCGGGGGTGCGGCAATCTGCTAAAGTTTCCGACGAGTATTCGATAATGTAGTCGGGAATTCTGTTGAATTACCCTACTAATGTAATTGAAAAGTGTTTTCAATTTGAGACTAAAATACAAGGTTTATAGGTTAGGCATGAAATGCGGAATATGAGATATTCCGGGTTTATGATGTCTAATGATATACGGATTCTAATTATTATAGTTTTCCATTTTTCTTTTCTGCGACCGTAAGTGTAATATATGGGGATCCCGATCTCTTTGCTATATGACAACGAGGTTTCGGGATGCGCATATTTACTTACGTTGATGGCATGAGATAATATGTGTTGCTGTTGATATGTTTTATTGGATCGTCGTGAAAGAATAGCCGGGTGTTTTATGTGAGATGAGAGTTTTTATTTTCATTCATATAAAATCTGTATGTAATATTCTTTTATTGGGGCACATCCGGGTTGAGGATGATGTCACCATTGATGTATATTATTTATTTTTCCGCATTAGGATAGACCCAAAACAGGGAGCACAAATAACCGGGTTCTAGAGTCCAGTGGGAGACCATCTCAAGGAGTTAAGACCGGGTCTCCCAACTCTAGAATTGGTAGGGTTACTTGCCACTCTCGTAGGGGTCTATGGATGTGGGTTTGGCTATTTTTCACGACCGTGGAATCCATGTTTTACATTACTGGCTAAATTTAAAACACGGAAATCTTAGTATATCCAATATTTCATATGCTGCTTCTGCTGCTTGGTTCTGTGATGTGACCATATAACTGCATGAGACGAATGTTATCTTATAAATTTGATATATAATAAACGATGCTTATGTTTTGCACCCGTGCTAGTTCAGCCCCCGCTCTGTCGGTAGTTAAGTAACCTAACGATGCATGACGGGGCCCGGTGGCGAATGCGGATGAAACAACCCCAAACTTTCTGTACAATTTTTTCAAAAATACAGAAAGGGGTATTTGAGCCTGAGCACAAGTTATAAATTTGTTTTGCTTTTAAACAGCAAGAAAGAGCTTGTAGCTCTTTGGTAAGACCTTGCACTGCTGAACTAAAGCACCAGAGTTCAAATCCCATCAGCCACATTATTTTTAGTTACTTTTCTTTTAATCTTTTTAGAAGCCCAAGAGTCTACACGTGCTTAACCCGTAAACTCAAAGGTCACACTAAAAACAAACGAGTCCAGGAGGTAGACCAAACGACGAGGGACACGTGGCGGCAAGAATCGGCCCGACTCGGCCGGCGCTGCAGGCCGAACTCGCTCGAATATGATTCTTCCCTTCATGACACCTGGGTCTTTTGGCCTTCCCATAACCCCTGTTCTATTTATTTTCCCTGCACATTAACAGAGCCAATTAAAACCCAATTTAAATCTTTTTAATGCATTTTTTTTATCAAACCCTAACCCTAATTTTTCCTATAAATACCACTCCATTTCACACACCCCTCACTCACAAACTCTACCCAAACTCTCAAGAAAAATCCCATGAACTTTTGTGTACAAGTGGAGTTAACGAAGGGCAAAGCTTCGACGAACTTCCGACGTCGATCCTAGGAGCTCCCGGCGACGAAACGACGCACTGGCACCTCCTACCACTCCCTATTCCTCTTCTCTAATCTAAAATCCTGTAATTCCCTTCTTCCCCTTCTTTTTACTATTCTAAAAACTTAGAATTCTATAACCCGGCGGAAGTGGAGTTAATCCGACTTCCGATTCGGTTTATTCCTTAAAAATCATATTTTTCATAAACACGATAATACCAAACTCTCACATCATAATCATTAAATATTAACAAAACATATTGACAAGTTTCATATCAAAAGAATTCCTATTTTACGTTTTATCGTAATTTTACAGAAAAATATCTTTATGTTTCATATCGACATGTTTATACCTTTTAACCATTCTAGTTATAAAAAACTCACGAGGTAATGATCTACTTCCTCACAACACTCATATGTAACATAGCACGATGATCTTTGGGAACATATTTTTGGGAAAATACGATTTTACACAAAACTACCTCAACTTATATAAACCTTTTTCTACAAGATATGTAATTTTAACAAATCTTTGCAATGTGCCGCTACAACCCATTTCGGAAAACCCGTTCGAGATGGTGCGGATTATCGCACATCCTCGGGCTTAGTAGTGCGAGATGCAGACCTCCGCAAGGAGCATTCGATCTCGAAAGATTTAAAATACAATTTTCTTTAGAAAATATAATTTCTATTATAAATAAAACTTATATTTTTTATAAATAAATATATATGTAATTAATATCAAAATATCTATTTTTAATATTTATAATATTTCACATTTCCAAAATTCAAGAAAAACAACTCATTTATAAGAAAACACCATACAATTCCAATTTTACAAATAAATACCATATATTATGAAATTAAGTTTTATTCACTAGATATGTCAAAATGATAAAATATACATCAATGAAAACTTTAAAGACGATAATAAAATACTTGAGGTGTATTTTGAAAATTATACAATATTATTTTTACATAAAACCCCTCAAGTTATAATAAATTACAATAAGGACCCTAGTAAACATAGGTTTATTCGTTAGAATAAGGAAGATATATAGATTCAAGCGGGACCAGTCTCTTGAGCCTCAGGGAGCCGGAGATATGGGTGCTTGCCTATTTAAGGTAGACAACTTAACAAACGGTGTTATCAACACGGTAATCGTCTTTGAAAAAGACACAAATCCTGCCGTCCATGTGCCGATAACACTAAAACTTAATTCAGTATTCAATTTCTTTTCTAATTGTCTGACTCAGACTGAGTCTCAATATAATCAATCTGACTTCAATGAGATTCAAGTATATATATAACAATTCAATATGAATTCATGAATCCATATAATCAATCTATTCAATCTGTATTGACCGAACCGAACCATGGATATACATCCATCTACATGATTCTCTAGTTACATACATTTACTAATATCATGGTTTCGGCAAGTCATCCATCTATACAATCTATAATACAAGACAATACAAGTTACAATACAATACAAACAATACAATCAAGACATCGCGAGGTTTAAGTGGTGGATTGGTACGGAAGGTGTTAAAAGTGGCACGAGACTGCAACCATTAAGACACCTAACCTGAATTCAATTGTCGTTGTTCCGTGTTTTATAATGGAGCCTTGTACTCTATATACCGTAGTCTCTGGTCTAGTGAGACTCCTCTCGTATACACTGGCCTCGTCTGTACCAAGCTACAAACAACAGCGTTAACACTAAATAAAACATTATAACAATATAATACCACTTTAAAAGTTACACACACACACTCTCTGTGTGTGTGTGTCTATTCTACATCTCCCTTATCTTTGGGACTTACCGAGTGATTGTTCGCTGACGACATTCCCTCTCTTTCTTCTTTGGAATGTTGTCACGTGATTCGGACGTTCAGGAGATCGAGTCCACCAGCGAGAACTTGGATCAGCTAGCCTTCGACCCGGAGCTCTAGATACCTGTACATTTCATTTCAGTACTTTCCATTTCTGTTATGCCACTGTTTAGGCATTGCTTTTCATTCCATGTATTTACATTTCAGATGTATTGTAAAAAGAATGTTAATAAATAAAGTTGTTGTTCAATTATATCTATTGTCTTTATATCTTGTGCATTTTTACTTATATTGCTTAGATACGCTTAGCGTGTTTACTTCAGAGTAAATACGTGGCGGCTAGTCGCGTCCTCTGCCCGTACACTGGGAAGCGAGGCGTGACAGGTTTTGTTGGCGGCCCATGCAGATCAGAGCTGTATGGAACCCTACCATGCAGTTCAGCTCTGCGTGAACAACCTAAACAATATAACATAAGAACCTTCAACTGAAAACATTCTTTACAATTCATATTCCTTGACTTTTCTAATTCCATATATTTTGAATCTATCCTAACCCAAATCTTTCTTCCAAGGTTATGGATTCCCCAAACAACACCAGCACGAATGTCAACAACAGTCCCCCACCACTACCACTCATACCTGCCATCGCTGCTCCGATCAATTAGCAGACGATATTGCTTGAGGCGATCCGTAGCCTCCTGGAAGGACAACAGCAGCAGACTGTTATTCTCTTGAACCTTCCAAAAGCGGAAGCACCCGGAGTGAAGCAATTCCGGGCACTGCACCCTAAGAACTTTTCGGGAAAAGAGAGCCCTTTGGATTCGGAGGAATGGGCTCCAAGCATTGAAGATGATCTGGCAGCGGCACAAGTGCTAGAAATAGCTTGGGTTTGAGTTGCAAAGCTGCAGCTCACTGGCAATGCACGGGTTTAGTGGAAGGCGGAAGAAAGCCGTCTTGACCAACCTATCGAATGGAATAATTTCCGTGACATGTTCGATGCAAAGTACTTCCCTGAGACTGTCCGGTTTGATATAGAACAGCAGTTCATCCATCTGCAATAAGGTTCAATGAGGACCAAATCTGTAGATGAGTATGATGCTGAGTTTACCACGCTCAATAGGTAAAATATGTCTCAATGTTCGATTTTATATCACATACTACACATCTAACACAATACCGTAACAGGTTTGCGGCCCATCTCATACCGACTGCTGAGATCAGGGCTAGGAGATTTCAGTAAGGGTTGGACCCGGAAATCCAAGCTGCATTAGCTACAAGGGATTTCCCAACCTATTATATGGCTTTGAAAGTTGCCCGAAGATATGAGGCAGTGGTGAAGAAAAAGGACAAAGCTCAATCTGCGAGAGTAAAGCGCCCTGCCAATCAGATGGCAGGAGGAGCCTCTTCAAGGCTAACTGTTGAACCGAGAAGACCGGAAGTAACAGATAACCAGCCAAGTCCCGACTTTTGCTTCTATTGCAAGAGGACTTGTGGAAGGACTATAGGCGCGCAAAAGGCCTGTGTCTAGTTTGTGGCGCATCCAATCACGGAATTGGAAACTGTTCTTATAGACGCAACCCAGCTCATACACCCACCAACTACCCACAGCGGCCAGCTATCCGGACTCCTGCACCTTGTCTTGCACTCCCTGTTCCACCACCTGCACAGCCTACTCTCCAATTCCAACAGGCACTGAGGTACATGCCTCGAGGGCAGAGAAACATGCCTCGAGGGCAGAGGAATGTGCCCCCGGCTAGGAGGAATGAACCACGGCGTCAGACTTTACTTTTAGCGGACGAAGAAGCAGAGGCCGTAGACCGAGATAACCCTGGTAATTTCCTCAACTCTTTTCAAACCTTTCGCATTCTTTCACACATTTTTTCATACACTATCAATTACTTCTATCACCAAACTTTCCTTGGATCCGTTACACTTTCCTTTTACAAATTTCGAGGACGAAATTTTTTTAAGGAGGGTAGAATGTAACAACCCCAAGCTTTCTGTACAATTTTTTTTAAAATACAGAAAGGGGTATTTGAGCCTGCGCACAAGTTATAATTTATTTTGCTTTTGAACAGCAAGAAAGAGGTTGTAGCTCATTTGTAAAACCTTGCACCGCTGAACCAAAGCACCAGAGTTCAAATCACATCAGCTACATTATTTTTAATTAGTTTTCTTTTAATCATTTTAGAAGCCCAAGAGTTTACACGTGCTTAACCCGTAAACCCAAAGGTCACACTAAAAACAAATGAGTCCAGGAGGTAGACCAAACGACGGGGAACACGTGGCTGCAAGAATCGGCCCGACTCAGCCCGACTAGGCGGCGAAGCGGCTGAATCGGCCGGCGCCGCCGGACTAACTCGCTCAAATCTGATTCTTCCCTTCTTGACACCTGTGTCTTTTGGCCTCCCCATAACCCCTGTTCTATTTATTTTCCCAACACATTAACAGAGCCAATTAAAACCCAATTTAAATCTTTTTAATGCATATTTTAATGCATTTTTTTATCAAACCCTAACCCTAATTTTTCCTATAAATACCACTCAATTTCACACACCCTCACTCACACACTCTGCCCAAACTCTCAAGAAAAATCCCAAGAACTTTTGTGTACAAGTGGAGTTAGCGAAGAGCGAAGCTTCGCCGAACTTCCGACGACGACCCTAAGAGCTCCCGGCGACGAAACAACGCACCGGCACCTCCTACCACTCCCTCTTCCTTTATATAATCTAAAATCCTGTAAGTTCTTTCTCCCCCTTCTCTTTACTATTCTAAAAACTTAGAATTCTAAAATCCGACGGAAGTGGAGTTAATCCGACTTCCGATTCGTTTTTTCCTTAAAAATCATATTTTTCTTAAACACAATAAAACCAAACTCTCACATCATGATCATTAAATATTAAAAAAATATATTGATAAGTTTCATATCAAAAGAATTCCTATTTTACTTTTTATCGCAATTTTACAGAAAAATACCTTTATATTTCATACCGACATGTTTATAGCTTTTAACCATTCTAGTTATAGAAAACTCACGAGGTATGACCTACCTCCTCATAACACTCATATGTAACATAGCACGATGATCTTTGGGAACATAGTTTTGGGAAAATATGATTTTACACAAAACTACCTCAACTTATAAAAACATTTTTCTACAAAATATGTATTTTTAACAAATCTTTGCAATGTACCGCTACAACCCATTTCGGGGAACCCGTTCGGGATAATGCAGATTATCGCACATCCTCGGGCTTAGTAGTGCGAGATGCGGACCTCCGCAAGGAGCATTCGATCTCGAAAGATTTAAAATACAATTTTCTTTAGAAAATATGATTTCTATTATAATTAAAACTTATAGTTTGACAAATAAATATATATGTAATTAATATCAAAATATCCATTTTAGTATTTATAATATTCCACATTTCCAAAATTCAAGAAAAACAACTCATTTATAAGAAAATACCATGCAATTCCAATATTACAAATAAATACCATATATTATGAAATTAGGTTTTATTCACTGGAAATGTCACAATGATAAAATATACATCAATGAAAACTTTAAAGACGATAATAAAATACTTGAGATTTATTTTGAAAATTATACAATATTATTTTTACATAAACCCCCCTCAAGTTATACTAAATTACAATAAGGACCCTAGTAAACATGGGTTTAAGCGGGACCAGTCTCTTGAGCCTCACGGAGCCGGAGATATGGGTGCTTTCCTATTTAAGGTAGACAACTTAACAAATGGTGTTATCAACACGATAATCGTCTTTGAAAAAGACACAAATCCTGCCGTACATATGCCGATAACACCAAAACCTAATTCAGTATTCAATTTCTTTTCTAATTGTCTGGTTCAGACTGAGTCTCAATATAATCAATCTAATTTGAATGAGATTCAAGTATATATATAACAATTCAATATGAATCCATGAATCCATATAATCAATCTGTTCAATCTATTCAATCTGTATTGACTGAACTGAACCATGGATATACATCCATCTATATGATTCTCCAGTTACATCTATTTACTGATATCATGGTTTCGGCAAGTCATCCATCTATACAATCTATAATATATGAAAATACAAGTTACAATACAATACAAACAATACAATCAAGACATCGCGGGATTTAAGGGGTAGATTGGTACGGAATGTGTTAAAAGTGGCACGAGACTGCAACCATTAAGGCACCTAACATGAATTCAATTACCGTTGTTCCGGGTTTTATCATAGAGCCTTGTACTTTATATACCGTAGTCTCTGGTCTAGTGAGACTCCTCTCGTATACACTGGCCTCTTCTGTACCAAGCTACAAACAACAGCGTTAACACTAAATACAACATTATAAAAATATAATACCACTTTAAAAGTTATACACTCTCTCTCTCTGTCTGTCTATTCTACTTCTCCTTTATCTTTGGGACTTACCGAGCGATTGTTCGCTGATGACATTCCCTCTCTTTCTTCTTTGGAATGTTGTCAGGTGATTCGGACCTTCAGGAGATCGAGCCAACCAGCGAGGACTTGGATCAGCTAGCCTTCGACCCGGAGCTCTAGATACTTGTACATTTCAGTTCAGTACTTTCCATTTCTGTTATGCCACTGTTTAGGCATTTCTTTTCATTCCATGTATTTAATTTTCGGATGTATTGTAAAAAGAATGTTAATTAATAAAGTTGTTGTTCAATTATATCTATTGTCTTTGTCTCTGGTGCATTTTTACTTATATTTCTAAGATACGCTAAGCATGTTTACTTCAGAGTAAATACATAGCGGCCAGTCGCGTCCTCTTCCCGTACACTAGGAAGCGGGGCGTGACAGCGAATGGCATAAGCGTACGTTCTATTTTCGTTTCATTTTTCTGTAACGTTTAGGAAACATTAAATGATGGGACTTCATTAATGAGATTAATGAAAAGAAAGAAACCTAAAGATGTTGTAGAATCAAATTTTCAAAAAGGGTAGCTCTGGTTTTTGCTTTGCATAGTGGTATTCCTAGATGAATATCCATCACCTCATTCGATGAGGAAAGAGCCGAGATCCCTTCACCGGGAGTGACCTCTTTAGCGAAACTAGCAAATTCTACAACTCTCTCGGTTTTGTTTTTTATTGCTTCTCTAGTTCTTGCTTTACATAGTAGTATTCCTTGATGAATATCCAGCACCTCATTCGATGAGGAAACAGCCGAGATCCCTTCACCGGGAGTGACCTCTTAATGAAACTAGCAAAAGCATCAAAAACACTCCTTTTCAAAATCACTAGATTCTACAACGATATCAAGTTCATTACGCTCATGGTTTTCTTAAAAACCTGCGAAGCCCTCCGTCATTTCAGATAAGCACTATTTAGTATTCGTGCTATGTTTGTTGACTATAGCCAAGGCATAGTGTGCGGTAGATAATTAGTGCTTGTCTGCAGCATGTGATGCGATTGGATTAGTGTAGTCGTGCGGCTTTGTTGACCTTAGCCAAGGGTCGCACGGGTGGGTTTAATTCAATCAAGAAATGACGGGTTGAACTTGGCTAGCACTTATGATTTGTTGACCATAGCCAAGGTCATAAGTTACTAGGGGTAAAAACCATTATTGGGAATTTCAAGTGTTGAAATTTGCAATGAGATTGCATACCTTCTATATGATAGTTGGATCCCGATACCCACTGCGAGTAAGAGTTACTATTGGAAGAGTTTTGCACTTTACAATTAGCTAATCCAGTAGGTGTCTAGAAAGGTGTCAACGGGGTTATGTCTCTAGGGAAACAAGATTTATTTTAATTAGGTCCGTGCGAGAGCACGGGAAATCTCCCTCGGAGTACCAATACCTGCCTGGCCGAACGATTGGCAAACCTATAGGGTGTAATTAATCCCGGCTAGTCTTGCCTTTTAGAGTTTGAAGGAAGATTTGATAAAAACAGTGAGAGCTATCCTGATTAGATAAAAACCAATCTAATCTTGCAAAGAGCGCACGCAAAGTGATTATCCTTCTCTCTCTCTCCTAGTAACGACCAATGAAATGCCATAATCAAGATAATAATATGGATGTTTTGTCCGAACCTACTTATTATACTAGGCTAGGTTCCTCTCTATCTTATGATTGTCATAAGTCTGAGCAAGGAATAGGGAAATATCCGGATTCCCACGCCACCTATACGAAAAATAAGCATGTTTATGAATTTTCTTCGGGTGTGTTCGTTACCAAGAACTGTTTCTCAGTTATCTCTACGTCCTGGGTATTGGATACCGGATCAGGATCCCACATATGTAAATTGTTACATGAGCTAAAGTCAGGTAGAGAACTGGGAATGGGTGATATATCTCTAGTAGTAGGGAATGGTGCAATTGTTGCAGCCAAAGCAGTAGGCAAATATCACCTAGTGTTACTAATAAGTAATACAATGATTCTGAACGACTGTTATTGCGTACCCTCAATGATGTGCAATATCATATTCATCTCTTTATTTAGATAAAGAAAGATATAACTTTGCATTAGAGAAAAATGTTATGAAAATTTTCCTAAATCAAGAGTTGATTGGATAAGGTACGTTGTATAACAGTATATAAGTTCTGAATCAAACCAAAGTTCTAAATGTACAGAACACACACAAGAGGAACAATTCAAAAATGAATGAAGTTTTCTTGTGGCATTTTGGACTGGGTCATATCGATGAAACAAGACTAGCTAAAGTCCCATATGGATGCATATTTGAATCCATTCGAATTTACATCTTATGAAACTTGACAGTCATGTCTCAAAGACCAGGTGACCAAATCTCCGTTTACTGGAAACGGAGAAAGAGCAACTGGACTCTTGGACAGATACATGGTGATGTATGTGGTCCTATGTCTACACATGCCAGGGCTGGTTCTGCGTACTTTATTACATTCACCGATGTTCTCTCAAAATATGGGCATGTGTTCTTGTTGAAACACAAATCTGAAACTTTTGAGAATTTCAAGGAATATAAGTACGAAGTTGAGAACCAGATGGGTAAAAGTATTCAAATCCTTCAATATGATCGGGGAGGAGAATACTTGAGCACGGAATTCTAGGATTATTTAAAAGAGAATGAGATTCTCTCTCGGTTTACTCCTCCGTATACACTACAGCACAACGGTATATCGGGGTGGAGGAATCGCACCTATTAGATATGGTGCACTCTATGATGAATACTGCTGAGTTACCTATTTCATTTTGGGGATATGCACTTGAGATGGTTGCATACCTTTGGAATAGAGTTCCGACCAAATCTGTTGCCTACCACTTCATATGAGATATGGAATGGGAAGAGACCATCTTTTAAACGAATTAAGATATGGGGTTGTCCGGCCAATGTTGAAAAGCAAAATCCGGACAAGCTTGAGGCAAGGTCAGTTCTGTGCAAGTTTGTAGGATATCCCAAACATTCACGAGGGTATATCTTCTACCACACCGAGGAACAAAAGATGTTTTGTTTCTCGACATGCCACCTTTTTAGAAAAGGAATTTCTTATGGAAGAAATTAATGGCGATAAGGTAGAACTAGAAGAAGTTCCAGCAACACAAACAATAACTGATGATTTGGTGGAACCGGAGGATTCAATAGTCCCCAACGAACCGCAGCCACTCCGCAGATCTAGTAGGGTTCCCCATCCACGTGAGAGATACTACGGTTTTCTCATAGACGGTAGGAGCGAGGATTGCGTCATGGAAGATGATGCCCCAACTAGTTTCGTGCAGGGCATCACAAGTGGGGACTCTGTGAAATGACTGGATGCTATGCGATCTGAGATGGAATCCATATACACCAACATAGTATTGACTTTGGATGTTGCTCCTGAAGGGGTAAAACCCATCAGGAACAAGAGAATCTTTGAGAAAGATAATTTGGTGTAGATGGAAAAGTTAAGACTTTCAAAGCTAGACTTGTAGCAAAAGGTTTTCGTCAATGACCTGGGGTCGACCATGATGAAACATTTTCTCCTATCGCTATGCTTAAGTCCATCTGGATCCTACTTGCCATTGCTGCATACCATAACTACGAAATCTGGCAGACTGCACATCAAAACCGATTTTCTAAATAGTTATTTAGAAGAGAGCGTGTATATGACACTGCCAGAAAGCTTCGTAGACAGTGGGAGCAACGGAAGCGTATGCAAGCTGCTTGAATCCATCTATGGATTAAAGCAGGCATCGCGGAGATGGAACATCTGTTTTGATGAAACTGTCAAAGAGTTTGACTTTATCAAAAAGGTAGATGAACCATGTATATATAAGAAGGTTGTAGAGAGTATGGTTGTATTCATCATATTGTACGTGGATGACATACTATTGATAGGAAACGATGTTTCTATGCTACACTCGGTCAAGCTCCTCTTATCACACAAGTTCTCCATGAAAGATCTAACTGATGCCTCCTACATCATGGGGATATAGATCTATAGAGATAGATCTAAATGGATTCGGGATTGTCCCAATCCAGGTACATAGACACCATACTAAAGGGGTTTAGTATGGAAGATTCTAAGCGTGGTAATGTACCCGCTTGTTCAGGAATCACTCTCTCCAAAAAAAGTCTCCCAAGTCTGATTTGGAGAAGACTCGCATACAAAGGATACCCTATACTTCAGCAGTCGGGTCAATCATGTATGCGATATTATGTACCAGACCAGATGTAGCTTACTCACTAGGTGTAGTGATTAAGTATCGAAAAGATCTTGGGGAAAAGCACCGGAAAGCTGTGAAGAACATTCTTAAGTACTTGAGAAGTACTAAAAAGATGTTCTTGGTGTATGGTAACGGTAAACTCCAGGTGGAGTCCTTTATCGATTCGAGCTTCCAGAGTGATAAGGACGACTGAAAGACAGTCTCGTATTTTGTCTTCACCCTCAGTGGAGGGACGGTATCTTGGAAGGGTTCCAAGCTATATACCGTAGCAGACTCGTTGATAAAGGATGATTACATCGCTACAACCGATGCTGCCAAAGAGGTTGTCTGGATGAATAGATTTCATAAGATGAACTTAGTTCCTTCCATTGAGCATCCAATACCGGTGTATTGTGATGACAATGGAGCTGTGGCTTTGGCCTAGAACCCCGGTTCCGTCAACGATCAAGACATATTCTTAGACAGTATCACCTGATCAGGGAGATAGTTAATCTCCGGGAGATCAAGGTCAGGAGACTTGACACTGAGGATAACAAAGCGGATCCACTCACCGATGCCCTCCCCCAGATGCTATTCGAGAGACTTTTGGGACGTTGGGTATGAGATACTACAACAACTGGCCTTAGTGCTGGGAAATTGTTAGGAATATGTATGCCCTAGAGGCCATTATTGTTGATATAGTGGATGCTTGGACATATATATAGAGGACTTTCTTGCTCGACATGATAGTATGCTATCTGATTACCTTTATCTTAATATGTAGATTGGTATTTTTATACCGCCTGTCTCTTACATGTTGATAAAGCCCTTAGGATATGTACTTGACTACCAGGATTATGATGAGATCATACTAGTGGGTCCAGGGTGGTCCAAAAGTACATCCTTTAACTGTTCCTAGTCGAGGGAATATCGAGACAGGGCATCGATGTTCCAGAGTAAACTAGTGTGTACATTTCTTGTCCCTTGGAGGGCGATGGTTGATCCCACAACCATTGGTGTGTGACATCAAAGATTGTACACAGGTGCTCATTAGAAAATGGGTACACCGAATGGAATCGCCGAGGACTCCTAGTTGGTATTATACCGATCGTCAGATAGCAGTCCTCTGGTGACACTGGTACAGGTTAGTCTGTAGACCCAAGATCGTCATAGAGTCTTGTATGGCTCCCACTGTGCTTTGATTTCCTCCCTACCATGCTCAAGAGGAGTTGTGCAAACAGGTGGATTTTGGGGGCAATGAGCGATAGGAGGGGGTTCGTCTCTCCTGGTATTGGGGGTTAATGTTGCGCTATGCTCAATAGCTATACAGGAAGTCCCTGGCCAGGGCTGCTGCTGAGATTTACTGATAAGAGTTATCAGTAGTTTCTTAAAACATTATAGGCTAGACATCGGCATGACTTATCACATTACTGGGGTCTAAAGTTTACTATCCCTAGACATGATTTGCGATATTTCAGAAGAAAAGACCGGACTGTACGGTAGTGTTACTGATAGGCTTCATGGAGAGTAGAGACAAGCTTGCTTGTTGATCTTCATATCGCTCAATACCCGGATAGCCGTTACGTCCAGCTAGTACCGCCGGCGGCTTGTAGGTGACTGATGTGATCATCACCTACTGCTGGTGTATTGACGAGTCTTTAGAGTCCCACACAGAAGTTCCCTGGTTCAAGCGAAATGAAGTAGGACACATATGTGATATGTGCGTGGGCCTGATTAAATACGTGTATGTGATACCGTATTATAATCTGGCAGTTATCTGTTGTCAAGTTTGGTTATATGTGATATAACCAGATTATCGAATCAAGTGTTGATTTGATAATGTGATGCACAGATAAATGATATTAGTCGGTCATATGTGATATAACCGGATTATTAAATGAAGTGTTGATTTAATAATGTGATATATATTATATTAGATATAATTATATCTTAACTAATATCATTAGCTCACTAAATATTTTCTTATATGTATTAATATATATATATATGAAGCATGGCTTGTTTTCTATTTTGTGAAAATAGAAATGAGGTGGAAATTGAAGAGGAATTGGGAAGCATGGCTACATCTAATATTTTATTCATCTTGACTTACTATTGAAGCATGGCAATATATTTTTATTTGTGGATATTTGGATGCTTCAATGAGTGAGGGTCTTGGATGAGCCATTATTCACTTCATTCATCCAACACTTAGCCAATTTTTTTGCAAGTGTTGCTCTCATGCTCACATATTTTTCTTCCCCCTCTTCATGCATCAAGGTTCCAACCCCTCACATGAGATGTGAACCATGGAATCTTGAACACAAACTAGTGAGCTTCTAAACCCCTACTTCACTATCCTACACTTGACTAGCGATCAAGTGTAGCGTGTTTCCTACACTAATAGAGTTTAGTGTAGAGGTAGCTTGAGTTGGAGGGATTTCGCGAGGATCTTCTTTGGCATGAAGCTCATCGGAGGAAGCTCGTCCAAACCCTTAAGTGGAGCCTAATGGAGTCGTGGGACTATTACACGGAGCATGAGAAGTGAAGGACTCGATCTACGTGGGTATAGCCATCTTTCACTTCTCTTTTTATACATATCATCATAGATTAACCCTAATATTCTAGTCAAGATCTTGGTGAGTCTAACCTAGCGCCCTAAAATTTTAAAATCCGGCATGCTTGATGCCGCTAGTACCCCATGGCAGTGCTAGGGTAGACCTTCAACAATAACCCATATTGCGTCGTTACCCTTCATGTTGTGAGAAAGGGCAGTCACGAAGTCCATGGTAATGTGGTGTCATTTCCATTCCGGGATTAGTAACGACTGAATTAGACTAGAAGTTCTATGATGTTCAGCATTCACTTGCTGACACATCGAACACTTGGCTACGCTCCTTGCTACTTCGCGCTTCATTCCATGCCACTAGTAGTATTGTCGTAGATCCTTATACATCTTTGTGCCACCGGGGTGTACAGAATAAGGAGAGCTATGAGTTTCTTTCATCAACTCTTATCGAACTGGACCGATTGGTATACATAATCGACTTCCATATCTTAAGGTTGCAACTTCGTTGATGATGAATTCAGTTCGAAGTCCACTTTCTACTTGTTCTCTGATATTTTGTTGCTTGGCATCATTTGCTTGAGCTGCCTTGATCTGATTGACAAGAGTGGACTAGACTTATAAGTTCATCAAATATGAAGCGTTACCTGGCATAACTACTTCTATCTCCAATCCGTGCAATTCTTGCTGTAGCTTCCACTGAGCGGTGAGGTTCATTGCTAATGGCTGGCGACTAAGGGCATCGGGAACTACGTTCACCTTCGCAAGATGGTATTGTAGGTTGATGTCGAAGTCCGCCATGAGTTCTATCCATCTTCTCTACCACATGTTTAGTTCCTTCTGAGTAAATACATACTTCAGACTCTTATGCTCAGAGTATATATCCACTCGTTCTCCCAAGAGATAGTGGCACCAAATCTTAAGTGCGAAGATGACGGCTGCCAACTCCAAATCATGAGTTGGATAGTTGCGCTCATGTACCTTTAGCTGTCTTGATGCAAAAGCCACAACTTTTCCATGCTGGTGTAGAACGCATCCTAATCCTTTACCGGACACATCACAATGCACAACGAGTTCTCCAGATTGATCCGGTATTACAAGAATAGGAGCAGAGGTTAATCTTGACTTAAGTTCTACAAAAGTTTTTTCACATGCTTTTGACTACACGAATGTTTCATCTTTACACGCAAGCTTGGTCAGGGGTCCTGTGATCTTTGAAATCCTTCGATGAATCATCGGTAGTATCCTGCTAATCCCAAGAAACTTCGTATATCTTTCACCATCTTTGATGTCGGCCACTCGCTGACAGCTGACACCTTAGCTGGATCTATAGAGATTCCTTCGCCTAAAACGATATGTCCGAGAAATCCGACTTGATCTAGCCAAAATTCACACTTACTATACTTGGCGTAGAGCTGATATTGTCGCAATGTCTCCAAGACAATCCGTAAGTGCTCGGCGTGTTCTTTCTGATCCTTTGAATACACCAGGATGTCGTCGATGAAGATGACAACGAACCTATCTAAGTACTCTCGGAAAACATGGTTCATCGGGTTCATAAAGATAGAAGGTGCATTGATCACTCCAAATGGCATTACGAGATATTCATAATGACCATATCGAGTCTTAAACGCCGTTTTCGGAATGTCGGATTCTGTGACCTTCACCTGATGATAACCCGAACGAAGATCTATCTTTGAAAATACACAAGACCCACTTAACTGATCAAAAAGTTCATCGATGCATGGTAGTGGATACTTGTTCTTAATTGTCATATCATTCAGAGCTCGATAATCCACAAACATCTTGTATGAACCTTCTTTCTTCTTCACGAGTAATACCGGAGATCCCCAGCTTGAAGTACTGGGACGAATCCAACCTTTCTTCAGGAGTTTGTCCAACTGAATGTGGATCTCCTTCAATTCTTCTGGACTTAACCGGTATGGAGCTTTGATTACAGGTTGTCCGCCGGGTTGTAAATCGATGCTGAATTCAAAAGCTCGATAGGGAGGCAAACCTGATATATCTTCCAGGAATACGTCCCCGAACTATCGAACTATTTTTGGCTTCGATTCTTCTACTTGCAATGTTGTAACCACGTCTTTCTTTGGTTTTTCTTTGTAGACGCTAGGTTCCAAGGTACGGTCTCCACTCTTTAAATAGAACACTGGATGATCTGGTATTTCGAACACTACCCTCATTTAACAACAGTCGTTGGTAGCAAAGAAAGTTCCCAGCCAGTCCATTCCTAAGACTACGTCGAAGTTCGGTATGTCCAGCACCTTGAAGTCCACATAAAATTCTCTACAGCAAATGAGCACTGGACACAGATCATATCCCAATGTTGCTTTTAGAACACCTTTCCCTGAACTGACATTCCAGTTGGATATGAGCTGTTTAACTGGAATCACATGAGTTCAGACAAACCGTTGCGACATAAAGCAATGTCGTGCCTCGGTGTCGAAGAGTGCTAGAGCAGGTAGGGAGGCTACTAAGATTGTACCTAAGTTGTGTGGGATAGCTTTAGGTATAGGAAAAAGTTATAGTGATACAAAATATGGATAAATTGAAAGGACTGGGGATTACCAGTGATGACTTGTACTATGGCTTCGGCCTCCTCGACCATCATTATAAAAGCCTGACGTCGTGGTACATTCCTCCTTGCTGAAGGCACATTCCTCTATCCTTGGGGCTAGTTTCTCTGCCCCTGAGACATATTTCTCTGTGCCTGATGGAATTAATGTTGAGGCTGTGCAGGAGGTCCATGTGGCGCTGGTGCAGGGAGAGCTAAGCGAAGTGCAGGAGCCTAAATAGGTGGTCACTGCAGTACTGTGATTGCGGGTCTGGGTGCTGGATTTGTGTTGAAACAGTATGGACATGCTCCTCTGGTGTGAGTGCATGCGCCACAAACTAAACACAGGCCATTTGAACGCCTGCAGTCCTTTACCATGTGTCCATTCCTCTTGCAGTAAAAACAGAAATCTGGACTAGACCGGTTAAATGATCCTCCCGGTCTCCTGGGTCCAAAGGTCGGCCTAGAATAGGCTCCTCCTGACATCTGTGCAGCAGGACGTTTGATTCCAGCTGTTTGGGGCTTACCCTTCTTCTTCACCACAACTTCATAACGGCGAGCTGCTTTCAGGGCGAGTTCATGAGTCGGGTAATCGCCTATGGCTAACGCCGCCTGAATCTCCAGGTCTAAGCCCTGTTAAAATCGTCTAACTCGAATCTCATCTGTCGGGATCAAATGTGTCGCGAACCTAATAAGATGTTGATGTCAAGATAGTGATGTGTTTTAACTGAATAGTATTTGATACGAATTCTTTACGTGCTGAGCATGATGAATTCGGCATCATATTCATCCACCGATTTTACCCATATAGAACCTTGTTGTAGGTGGACGAACTGTTGCTCCATCTTAAATCGAGCAGTCTCGGGAAAGAACATCGCATCGAACAGATTGCGAAACGTCTTCCATTCTATTGGCTGGGTGAGACGGCTTTTCTCAGCTTTCCACCAGACTCTTGCATTGTCTGTCAGTTGCAGCTTAGCAACTCTCACCCAGGCAATATCTGGTACTTGAGTTGCTGCCAGATCATCTTCGATAGATTGAGCCCGTTCTTCTGCCTCCAGTGAGCTCTCTTTCCCCGAGAATTGTTTTGGGTGCAGTGCCCGAAACTGTTTGACTCCGGATGCCTCAGCTTCAGGGCGGTGCATGAGGATAGCAGTTTGCTGATACTAACCCTCCAATAGGCTATTAATAGCCTCAAGTAGTACCGTTTGCTCATTTATAGGAGCTGTAATGGTAGGTGGTGGTGGTAGGGCTGGCGGTGGGGTATTTCCGTTGACGTTCGTGCTGGTGTTGTTTGGAGAATCCATTACCGTGATAGAAAAAGGATTGGTTAGAATAGATTCAAGAAATTAGAAATGTAAGGAATGTATAGTTGTCGATTCTTATAATTCTTGTGATATATTGCTTAATACTTCATGTAGAACTGACCTGCATGGGCCGCCAATAAAACCTGTCACGCCCCGCTTCCTAGTAGAAGGAAACGACGACGTGGCAGGCCGCAACGTATTTACTAAGGAATAAATACGTTAAGCGTAATTAAGCAATATGTAAATATACAAGAATGAAAAGAGTATTAAAATAAAACAGCAATTTTATTTATATTCATCTTTACATACACTGTTTGAAAATAAAAGATACAATGGGTAAAGCAGTGCCTAAACAATGGCATACAGAAAAGTAAGTGCAACGGAACTAGAAATCAGGCTGTGCCGCAAGCTGGTCCAAGTCCTCTTGGCTCAACTCAATCTCTTCAGTGACTGGTCCTCTTGACAAACATTCTAAAGAAAGAAAAATAAAGTAATTTCGTCAGCGAACTAAAACTCGGTAAGTCCCAAAAGAAGAAAGAGAAAATAATATATAAAGTGAAATGAACAGGTAAAGTGTATAACTGATTACTGGTATATGATAGTTATTATAACGTGGTTGTTTGTAGTTTGGTAAAGAAGGTATTCTTGTATACGAGAGGAGTATATCTTACCCCGTGGACTATTGTAACATGTAGTATAAGGCCCCGTCAAAACCCACGGGACAACGGCACGAGAATTCATGTATATGTCTTTTAAGTAGCCTCTCATGTCACGATATACGTTCCGTACTAATCTACCCCTTTTCCCCGCGTAATGTATTGTATATATTATATTTACAAGTCTTGCCGAAACCATAAATACAAAAAAAAGTTCAGATATTCATGTTTAGGATGTAACCATGTATTCAAGTAGTCATGTTAAGTTATAACCATGGTTCGGTCAAGTCAAGTCAAGTATACATGTTGGAATTTGATATTTGAATTCAAGTATTCATGTTCATCTTCAAGTATTCATTTTTTATTTTAGATTCAGGTTTGAATTGGACTCAGACTGAGTTAGATACTTGCACTGATTTAACTCTAGAATTCTTAGGTTCGGGAATTATCGGCAACTTCTGTACATGAACGGCGGGATTTGTGTCTTTTTCAAAGACAATTGCCATTGATATCTCCGGTTAAGTTTTCTAACCTGAATAGGCAAGCACTCATTTTCTCCGGCTCCCTGGGGCTCAAGAGAATTGATCCCGCTTAAAACCATATTTACTAAAGTTCTTAAATATTGTTTTGTATATCTCGAGAGGGTTTTATGAAAAATATTTTAATATAGATAAAAAGTAAATCTCGAAGGTGATTAGTATTACTTAGGGTTTTCATGAGCATGAATTTTAAGTATTTGGGTAATTTAATGATAAATACTTAGCTTTGGAAAGTTTATAGTATTTTATTGAAAAACTTGCTCTTTTTAGAAACTTGATAGTATTTTATTGACATTTGTTAATCTTTCATTTTTAGAAAAAAATATAGGTTTGTTATATTTTGAAAATATGGATTTATAATTTTATATAATTTTAAAAACTATTTTATTTAGAAATTCGTTTTTTTAAAACCGTATTTATATCCTTTCGAGATCGAATGCTCCGTGAGGAGGTCTACATCTCGCTCTACTATCCTCAGGATGTGCGATAATTCGCACCATCCATTAGCGGGTCTCCTAAAGAGGGTTATAGATGCATAATTACAAAGGAGTATGAAATACTATTTTAAAAGAAACCCGGTTTTAAAGTAGGTGGTATTTTATTGTAAAGCTTATATTTCGAAACAAATATTCATACAAATTAGCATCGTGCTATGAAAACAAAGTGTACGTGAGGCGTAGGTCGTTACCCCGTGAAGTTTTTCCAAAGGGTATAGTTTTAACAAAACTAAAAGATGTGATATCAAAGATCATGGTAGTTTAATGAAAAAGTTAAATTAAGCTTGTTTCACATGAGATTTTTCGTTAAACTTGATTCTAAACATTTATATTTAAGGTTACTAGTATTGTGTAAAAATTTGGTTGATCAAACTATAAAGGAGAAGAAGTTTTTAGGGTTTAAAAAAAGGATATCGGTAATAATTCCACTTACTGATATAAGTTTTAAAGTTGAATTTAAATGAAGTGAATGAGAGATTGGGAAGGACATACGGTTTGAATACGTGAAAGGAAGAGTTAGGAAGAAGAGGGATGCTTCGGGGCGTCGTGGAAGCTCCGGAATTGGCTTCAATTTTCGTCGGAACTAAGTTGCTCGCTAACTTCACTTTACTCCATTTGAATTTAGTAAATTTTTAGAGAGTTTTGGCTAGAATTTTCAGAATGGTGCTGAGCCAAAGTGTGAGGTGGTATTTATAGTGGAAGATTAGGGTTTGGAAATTAAAATTGTGGATTAAAAAGTATTAAAACGGTGTTAAATTGTGAAATGAAATGTTTCTGTTTGATTGCAGGGAAATCAAACAGTGCAGAGGAGTTGAGGGGAGTTGAAGAGTTGTGTGTGCAAAGTACGGAGCCCATTGGAGCAAATCTGACCGTCCCCGCCGGCCATATTGGCAAATCCACCGGTCGATCTTGAGGCATTTGTCTCGAGATTTGTGCCACCAGATCAACTCTGTATTTACAATGTTTCCCCCCAATAAGACAGTAAGGCTATGTTCAAAATTTGAACTTAGGCAGCGCCTCACGTGCAAAGTACGAGAGCGCCAACGCCCAGAGTTAAAAACTCTGAGGCAGCGCCAAGAGTTAAAAAACACTGAGGCAGCGCCTCAGGTGCAAAGCACGAGAGCGCCAGCGCCCAGAGTTAAAAACTCTGAGGCAGCGCCAAGAGTTAAAAACTCTTAGGCAGCGCCTCACGTGCAAAGCACGAGAGCGCCAGCGTCAGAACTAAAAGTTCTCTACCATTGGATCAAAGATCCAACGAAGATGATAAATCATCAAATTACAGAATTAAATTCTGTTGAGGAAATACTCTTCAAATATTTCCAAACAAGAAAGATTGTGTTCTATAAATCAGAGCACCGTTGGATCAAAGATCCAATGGTGATTAAAAATCACCAAGATACATAATAAGTTCTGTATGGGAAAATATTTTCCCAATCTTGTTAAAAACAAGAAAGATGTCTTCTGTAAAATAGAAGTCCTTGGATCAAAGATCCGACAGTGGATAAAATCCCCAAATCAATTAAGAAACCTCTCAATGAGAGATTTCCTCAACTGAATCAACAAATCAGCCTCCCCTATATAAAGGACCCAAGACTTCAAATCTTGTGCAGAAGGACACACCCATAAACTTCAAGTTCAGAAAGAGGAGCAAGCAAAAAGCGCTTTAAAAAATAATGGGAAGAAGAAGAACTTTCTTCAAGGTAAAGAGAGATCATAGTATCTCATTTGCATACCAAGGGGTTTAACCCTAAAAAAAAAGAATATAGTTCTTTCCCTGGATCTGAGATCCATGAGACAAATCTCCCACAAATGAGAATTTAATTCTCGTAGGGATGAATTTGTTCTTGGGGATTGAAGATCTACGGGAAAACAAAGAATTGAATTCTTCAGAAAATGCACAAATAAGGAAACAGCGCCAAGTGCTCCACGTGCCCCTCACGTGGGCGCTGCTAAAAAAAAGAGTGCTTAGCACTCAGTGGTTGGCGCCCAGCGCCAAGCACTCCACGTGCCCCTCACGTGGGCGCTAATAAGATAAAGAGTGCTTAGCACTCAATGGTTGGCGCCCAGCGCCAAGCGCTCCACGTGCCCCTCATGTAGACGCTAATAAAATAAAGAGCGCTCTGCACCCAATGGTTGGCGCCGAGCGCCCCACGTGCTTCTCACAAGGGCGCTGTTTAACATAAAGCGCTCTGTAAATAGAGCCCAGTGCCATAAAGAGTGTTTAACACTCAATAAAAAATAAAAAGAAAAGGTGTGCATCAAAGCCCATATCAATGCTCAGCATTGTTGAACAAAAGAGACTGAGCCCAAACAAGTGTTTAACACTTTATTCAAAAATTGAGGGGGTTGAGTCCAAGCTGCCCAAAAGTCCCTAATTCAGATCAACCGAGCCCATGTGCTCACAATTTTTTTAAAATTTGATCTTAGCCCTAAAATCAACTACAAATCTCTCAACTGAAATTGGTTCAAGGGTACATCTCCCCACACCTTTGATATGTGTCTTCGTAATTCTTCAACGTCTTCAGAGAGGTGGCGGGTCCCGACAACCAACAATTCAATGGACCGCATCGTTTTTAAACTAAATTCTATGGACTATGATGTCCTTAAACCCAATTGATCGTAATGTCCTTAAACTAATTATGGACCGCAACGTCCCTAAACTAAACTCTATACACCATGATGTCTTTAAACTACGGACTATGATGTCCTTAAACCACGGACTATGATGTCCTTAAACTAAAAACCCTATAGACTATGATGTCTTTAAACTACGGACTATGATGTTCTTAAACCACGGAATTTGATGTCCTTAAACCATGGACTATAATGTCCTTAAACTAAAAACCCTATAGACTATGATGTCCTTAAACCACGGACTATGATGTCCTTAAACAAAAAACCCTATAGACAATGATGTCTTTAAACTACGAACTATGATGTCCTTAAACAATGGACCGCAATGTCCCTAAACTAATAACGGACAGCAACGTCCTTAAACTAAAATGATAAGGCCCAAATGCTCTTTCATTGGATCTAAATGATCTTAAAACCTTGTTAAGTAGATCTTAGTCTAAAATCAGACTAACGTATCGTTAACAAACATTTAAGTTGATCTTAATTTCAAACGAGATTAACGATCCTTAAATCAAACCAAACCCAAATCTAAGAAAATAAGAATCTGGACTAATCCCCGCCCTACGGGCGATAACATAAATTAGTCTCCGTATACAATCCATGGGCAACCAAAAATAAACAAACACACATGACACGAAGTGACCTTCTGGACCAGGAGAAAGTGGTTATCGCTACGCGGTAACGTAATTAACTGCAGGGGATTGCGCCTGCAGGGAAGAGCATCCCCACAATAAAAAAACCCCTCACAATGAGGGGGAATCTGACGAAGTCTGCTACAACGGCCGCATCTGTTTAAACTTTCGATACATGGTGTCATAAATCAACTTGGAATCTTCGGAGAGGTAGACAGATAAAACCAAATAGCATCTGCCCCCAAATTCAGGCTAGACGACCTACGCGGTTTCGTCTTCCGGCTTTCGGCAGTAAACAGATTCTGGCATGCCCGGTGGGACCATTTCCTCTTTCCACTCCACACTTCATGTGTCGTGTTCATGAACGAATCACGGTTTAATATGGTTGCCCCTGGATTCGAGGTACTAATATTTGGTGTCTTTCTCCATGCAGAAGAGAAGATGACGTCAATGGCTTCCAACTGCACCAATTGCAGCAACAACTCCCACTCCGCCCGTGCTTGAGGAGTAACTTATGGGCCTCAAGCGGCCTCCATCTTCGCAATGCCGGTAGAACAGGTGACACAGGCCACCACTAGATTATTTTTCGGGACCATGCTCCCGCCAATGAGTTTCAACGCTCCAGTGTCGTCACAGGAAGCTCCAAGGAAGTCGGTCTTTGATCGGCTTACAACTACCACGGCCCCTCTCAACGGGTCGTCTAAGTCCAACGCATCGGTCTTTAACAGACTAGGCCAAAGCTCAAGTGTCCCGCGAAGAGGCTCGCAATACCGGAAAAGGCTATCCCAACTACTGATGCAGATAAAGTCGTCCAAACTACTTCCTCTACTCGAATGTCGGCCTTCGACAGGTTGACCATTCCTTCCCAGCGGATGTCAATCTTTGATAGGCTGGCACCAATAACAGCCTCTCCTCAAAGCAGGGGGCATGACGAAGCTACTCCGATGATAAAGGTGATCCCGACTACACGACATGCTCGACGTCGTCATTGGTGCCGAGTGAGGAATGCTGGGAGCAGTTCCCTTCTGGACTTACCCCACCAGCTCCAATGGTGGAAGTTGATGCTGCAGTTCCAATTAGGAATAGCTTTGAGCCGCTCAGGAGGGTGCGCAAGAATTCTCCAATTGCCGTGCTAAAAAGGTTTCATCTGCCTGCTGAAAACATCACAAAGGCGAAGCCAGAGCAGCTCCCTCAGCGGCTGTCCTCCAAAATCCACAGGGTCTGGCGAAGAGTCCAAGACTCTGTGATCGACAAAGACTACTCCCGTCGACAGAAGAAAATGAAAGTTCGGCAAGAGAAAGACCATCCCACTGCCATACCAGGGAAGGTGTGGTCTGCACGGGTGCCTGTTGCAGCCCCCTCAACCTCGACCGTTCATAAAAAGAGAAGGCCAGAGAAGATCCCCGTGCCTACGACAATTCTCAACAGCACTGAACCTAAACGCCCCAAGTCTGGGGGCATGATTGTGCACACCGTCTACATGGCTTCTGGAAAAGAGGTAAGCCGTGCTTCTGGGGGTCATCGACGACTTACACGGTCCGTAACAAAGGCTCGGGAGCAACAACAGAAACTCCAGGAGATGCTGACAAAAATGGCCACACTCACTTGGCAGAAGGAAAGCCCGGAAGTATCATTAGATCAACGCCATGAGCAGGAAACCGACGCCGAGTTCCTCCGAAGGATGCTCGAAAAGAAAGATAAAGAAGTTGCGGAACAGGCAATTAACATAAGACAAATGGCGCTCCTGTTCCAAGATATGGTGGGGATGATGATCCAGCCGGACCTCCAGCCGAAGATCCACCGATAATCATTGAAGACGACAAAGGGGAGACATAAATCCCTCTTCCGGCTTAATCAGCAGCCAGAAAGGAAACGATCTCGAAAGCTACGCTTGATGACTACATAGCTCAACAAATACGAGCTCATCAGCCAAGCGAAGCCGCTGGCCAAGTCGTCAGAACCTGGCGACCCTATCCAAGCTGGTACGATCAAATTAAGTACCCGCTAGGATATACGATCCCTAAATTCCATATGTATAAGGGGACAGGAAACCCCCATCAGCACGTCGCTCAGTTCAGGGCTCTCTGGGGAAATGCTAGAGGTGAAGACAAATTGTTACTTCGCCGGTTCGTCGGCAGTTTAGCAGAGACAGCTTTTGAATGGTACTCGGAACTTTCGAACGACTCCATCAAAACGTTTATAGAAATGGAGTTGCTATCCACCCAGCGTTTCGCAAGCGCTAGCGAACGCACCCCAATTAAGGCATTGATCAATGCCAAAGTGAAGCCAGGAGATACTTGGGTTCAGTATGCAATTCGGTGGCGGAACTTATGGTCGAGATGCCAAAAACGCATAGAAGAAGCTCCTGCTGTGGGCATGTTCGTAGGGACGCTGGATCCGCATGAAACTATATCCCAATTTATGATGTTCTTCAAGCCACCACTTTCCAGGCCTTAATTGACAAGTTGGCCTAAATGGACGAGATGGGCCAAAGACCGTCCTCCTCAAAGACGGAGCTTCGAAATGAAAAGAGTAAAGTGAAAGCGACCTTCGTCGCCAACGCTCAGCAACAGCAGAGTGATCCGAAACTAGCTACTTGCCAAAACGATAAACAGCGAACACTCGGAGAAAAGCTGAGACGTCCTTACTCATTCCCTCGGGATAAAATGAAAAGACTGTTCGAACCGGCGGTACGCAAAAGGCTTATCACTCTACCAGATCCGAGATGCCTGCTGCAACCAGGCGACGTCAACAATCCTAATTACTGACCCAACCACCGAATAGTAGGCCACCCAATCGAAAATTGCTTCGTATTCAAAAACTGGATTGAAGACCAGTACCAACAAGGAAAATTTGCACTGTCTGAAAACTGGAGGGTAAACCCACCACAACCACACGCTCCTAAAAAGGTGGACACGCCAGGGGCTTCATGCTCATTTATAGAGGAAGCTCCATGGGAAGTTGTTCTTTCGGACAAGACTAAAAGAATGTTGAAGAATCTTCAAGCATGTCCGGCGATTAGGTGGAAAAGCCAGTTGGAACCCGAGATAATTGAGAGAATGCTGAAACCGCGCCCAACATCGAGAGTTAGTAGCAATGGGGAAAATACCCAGGCCCAGCCGTCGATATCTTCGAAGAAGAAGAAGAAGACCAAAAAGCCCGCGCAGTCTGATGACAAACGCACGGACCTGCAAAAGCATATCGATGCACTGGAAGAATATAACCAGAAGGTATGAACCCCGGTCACACTCCAAGAGTTTCTCATCTATATCCTTGAGGGCGGAGAAAACGACAATGATGAGGGAGAAGACTTGTCAGAAGAACCCGAGGATTATGTGGAAAATTATCACATGATCTCTCATTCACCAATACATGACGAAAAAGTTCACTCGGCATCAGAAGGTAATATAGAGGAGCTGGGGGCAGAATCGGTGCCAAAATCCTTGAAACTGTCAGACGAGATGATTGACAAGCTGCTGAACGAAGCCCGTCAGAAGAGAAAAACTGATCGCGAGCGTGAAGCGACCATATACGAAAAGGCCAAGCATCGGAGACAGGATGAAGAGGCTGAGTGCTCCGTCCAGATCGAAGCACACCCGCGGCAGACAAAAGCAGGCTTAAGACGAGGAAACGGTTTGCTAAAGACCTGTCAATAGGGATGAGGCTGCCATCTTTCAAAGGAAATACTCCCGGCGGTATATACCTTGACGAAGCAGACGTTCATCCGAGATACTGCTTGTACCATTGGAAGGTTACACATCCCACGGAAGAATGCAATGCCTTCAAGAAATGATGGCAGGGATACATTTCTCACCGACAACATTTCAAGCGGATAAAGCGCAAAACTCGTCGGGAGCAGAGAAATACGACGGATGAACGCAAAAGAACTGCCGTCAACAGTCACATGGTTGGTACCAAGAGATCTCAAATTCTCACCTTCGGAAGCGATTCTGACGAAGAAATAGCCCTCGGCCCTCTCTTCAAAGAATCCATCTCAGGAAAAGAGGAAGAGATGAAGAACTATGAGAATATTCAGTTGCGCAACCGTACGTTGCTCGAAAAGAATCTCGAACCTACAAACAAGGGATCGAACAAAGAAGATAAGGGGAAGGAAAAATTCCCTGAGGATATCGCCCTCGATGATCGAATCGTCGAAGAGCTGACAGCTAAAGACCCGCCCAAGAACAACAAAATGGATTACAATGTTCTAGAACACCTGAGGAAGATACCTTCAGAGCTAAGCGTCTTGGATGCCCTTCTGTTGTCCAAAGAGGCATAAAATTCTCTGATCAGGGTATTACAAGAGCCCGAGCAGTTTCAAGCTTTCCTTGCCGAAGAAAAGATGAAGGGCGAGCTGGAAGAAGTTCACACAGCCGACATTACCTTCATCAATGAAGACCTCCTCCTCGGAATGTGCAAGCACAACCGTCCCCTGTATGTCACCGAGTACTGCCATGACATCAAGATAGGGAAGATCTTATTTGACAACGGGTCCTCTGTTAACTTCCTGAATGTGAGGGTGCTAAAAGAAATCTGCATGAGTGTTCAGCACCTCGCTCGGGATAAAATCACCATCTCCAGGTTCGACTCCCAGTCATCACGGACGCTCGAGGCTGTAATACCGACGTTACACTTTGGGCTGCTTGTTACTGACATCAAATTTCATGTCATTGACGCCAAGACCTGCTACAACGCTTTGCTCGGCAGGCCTTGGTTATACGAGTACAACATCATCCCTTCTACACAACATCAGTGTATGAAGTATTTCAAAGATGGTCTCGATTATACCGTGACGGGGGAACTAAACACATTCTCCGTAAATGAAGTCCGCAAGTATGAAGACGCTAAGTATTTCCTATCAGACTTTGAAGACAAGGAAAGATGCCATAAACCGGAGAATAAGCAAAAAAAACTATCACCACTATTCCGGTCTTCGGGAGCGATACCGAGGAGGAAGAAGAGATAGTCTATTCGGGGCCGTCCCAATGCAACAGGCCGGGACCATCTACCCGTATTCTGGTCTTTGGTAGTGACTCTAAAGACGAAGTCAACGCAGTGTTCTCGGTCTGTCCATCAATGCAGACTCTCACTGGAGATGATCAGAGTTTGCAAATCACCATGGTTTCGCGGCAGCACTACAGAGAGCTTGATGCGCTTGAGACATATAGTATGCAAGAGCTGCAGACATTCTACGTCCCTCCCAGGCGAAAAGGTGAAAAGGCGATCCTATTCTATCAATCCACGGAAACCAAAGTCGAGAGAGAAGTCTGGCGCGGTGCCGATTTTGCGCTTGACATACTCCAACCTATCCGTCTTCCCAGATACTACACGGAGAGATTAAAAAGGTTATTAAGATGCCAAGGCGTACCTTTCAAACAGACTCCTCGACGAGCTCAGTTCTACAACAGGATTTGGAACATCCCTGGAACTCAGCGAAAATTGCCCAACGGAAATGGAAACGATTGGGCTTGGATATGTCCAGTCCAAGAAACGGGAGCAATTCCATGACTGCCATGTCATAATGACCTCGATGAAGAAGGGGATGCTCTTTTAAAAGACGCTGACGTTGAACCAGAATGAGGTCCCGCCATAAAAATGCCGAGTCCGTCATTTGAAGAACAGATGGACAAGCTAGTAAGGGAAGCGAGTCAAAAGGTTCAGAACGACCATAGCCGCGAAATGACCATTTACGAGAAAGCCAAGACGCAGAGCCTCCTTCAGCAGACTACGGAGTATGACAATGTCCTTCACCGTCAGCCCGCCATGCATTCCCAAGATAAGAAAAAGACCCGACGCAGATGCAAAAACAAGTTAAAGAAAGGAAAAAACGTTTGGCAACGGCAAAACGGATCCAAAAGGCCACGCGATCAAGAAAGGGTCAGCCGGAATCCATCTCTTATGAAAAAGATGGGTCGAGCATATTCTTTCCCTCGAGAAAAGACAAGGCGAATCTTTGACCTTCTCATGAAACAACAGATGATGACACTCCCGGAGTCTCGGCACCCAGATCAAGAAAACGAGGTTCATCACTCGGATTATTTCTCCTATTACCAAGCGATAGGACATCCTCTTGAAGACTGCTTCACCTTCAAAAATTGGGTCGAAGACCAATATCAACTCGGCAGGTTCGCTCTATCCAACAGTTGAAGGGTAGCCCCACCACAGAAGCATGTGCCAAAAGTAGTGTATATAGCAAGAGTAGAACCAGATCAACATCGGTCTTGGAAACGATCTCGTACCTGTCATGTGATAACGCTATCGGAAGAAGGAGAGTGCGAGAATATGGATGACCTCTCCTGGTGCTTTAAAAACGAGGATGAAGAGGAATTGATCTCAGAATTTCCACCGGCGCCAAAAGAGTTGGAAGATGGAATACATACTACTGCGGACAACCTAAGGAAAATCGACTTGGGGACGGCAAACAACCCACGGCCTGTTGGCTATAGTGCCCTTAAGTCAATTATTGGATGAAAGGCACGTGATTGCAATGATTGAGGGAGAACCTATACCGGTAGAACAGTCTTACTCGAGATGATAGTATGCTATCTGGTTTGTCTTTATCATCATGTACATGCTTCAGGTGACATTACAGTTCACTATTACATGTTGATAGAGCCCATAGGATTCTTGCTTGACTACCAGCAGTATGATGGAGATCATATACGCGAGAGTTGGGTAGTCTATAAGCACATCCTTAAAGTGTCCCTAGTCGTGGGAGTTTCGAGTCTGAGCATCGATACTCCATGAGTAGACTAGTGTATACGGATTGAGACCCCGACGAGGGGCGATGGCTGGTCTCACAAGCCATTGGTGTCAGTTGGTTCACCTAAGATAGTATACAGGTGCTCATTAGGTTATGAGTACACCGGACGGACTCGCCGGGAACATGCTAGTTGGTATTATACCTATTGTCAGATAACAGTTCCCTGGAGACATGTGTATAGGTTAGTCTATTGACCTGAGACCGTCATTTGTCTCGTGTGAGTTCCCACTGTGCTTTGATTACTACCCTACCACGGCTCGAAGGAGTCGTGCAAACAGGTTTTAGTTGGGTACAGTCCCGAGCCACATGGAGGCAGTGAGCGGATCGTCAGGGGATTCGTCTCTCCCGGTATTGGGGGTTGATATCGAGGTGTGTTTGGAGAGCCATTACACAAAGTCCTTGACCAAGGCAAGTGAGATTTACTGGTATGTATTCCAGTAGTTTCTCAGGGTGTTCTGGGCTACACTCCGACATGACTTATACCGCTATTAGGGGTCTGACGTTTACCATCCCCCTAGGCCCGATATGCGATACTCATAGACAAACGGACCGGACTGTACGGATATTGTCACTGTTAGGCTCAGTAGGGTTTCAGGATGAGTTCGCTCGTCGGCCTCCCTTCGCTCAATACCTGGGTAGCCATTACGTACAACTAGTGCCACTGACGTGCTTGTGGTTAAACTCACTGCCAGCGTATTGACGAGTCTTTAGAGTCCCACATAGAGGGGTTCACTAGCTCGGGCGAAAAGTTGTAGAGGCCGTATGGTATTATGGCAGGGTTCGATCATATACGTGCACTTGTACGCGGAACATGATCGGACGGATCATACTAATGTGCTTTGGTTTAAGCCGGATCCTAGTATTAGATTGTTGGATTACTTTCGTCTCGTAGTATTCGTATTCGGTCGGAATACGGATGCAGGTATGCATATACGGATGAGGGGTATTATTGTAATTCGTTACAAGATAACTTTTGTAACGCCCCACGCCCCAGTATAGATGGTATTGTCCGCTCTGGTCGAAACTGCACGGGTTTTTTCCTTTTAGAGCGAATTGGTAGGGTTTCAGGATGAGTTCGCTCGTCGGCCTCCCTTCGCTCAATACTTGGGTAGCCGTTACGTACAGCTAGTGCCACTGACGTGCTTGTGGTTAAACCCACTACCAGCGTATTGACGAGTCTTTAGAGTCCCACATAGAGGGGTTCACTAGTTCGGGCGAAAAGTTGTAGAGGCCGTATGGTATTATGGCAGGGTTCGATCATATACGTGCACTTGTACGCGGAAAATGATCGGACGGATCAGACTAGTGTGCTTTGGTTTAAGCCGGATCCTAGTATTAGATTGTTGGATTACTTTCGTCTCGTAGTATTCATATTCAGTCGGAATATGGATGCAGGTATGCATATACGGATGAGGGGTATTATTGTAATTCGTTACAAGATAACTTTTGTAACGCCCCACGCCCCAGTATAGATGGTATTGTCCGCTCTGGTCGAAACTGCATGGTTTTTTTCCTTTTAGAGCGAATTGGACCCGACCAGGGGCCACTTCCCAAGAGGCCACCCATCCCAAGACTTCCCTGGCCTGAGCAAGCTTATATACGGAGTTCTCAAGCTTCTGTAGTTCCGGTTCACTTATAAGGCGCCTCTGTAATTGAGGGTGGTATCATTATATTTATAATGCAGTCCGGTCCTCTTTCGGAATGTGTTTCGAAGATTCTCTATTGTTCTACAGTGGGTCCCATGGACTCTAGAGGTGGCCCCCATAGATTCAAGAGGTGGCCCCCGCCCTCTTGGTATGACAATTGGCATGGCACTTTGTTCTATGTGGCACTTTGCTCCGTGAACAAGAACTGAGTCCCGACATTCTCCCCACCTTTGAACAATGGTTCGTCCTCGAACCTACTGCTGAGGGACCTGCATAGGCCACCATAAATGTAACGCCCCACGCCCTAGTACAGATGGTATTGTCCACTCTGGTCGAAACCGCACGGTTTTTTTCCTTTTAGAGCGAACCGGACCCGACCAGGGGCCACTTCCTAAGAGGTCACCCATCCCAAGACTTCCCTGGCCCGAGCACGCTTAACTACGGAGTTCTCAAGCTCCTGTAGTTCCGGTTCACTTAAAAGGCGCTTTTGTAATTGAGGGTGATATCATTATATTTATAATGCAGTCCGGTCCTCTTTCGGAATGTGTTCCGAAAATTCCCCATTATTCTACAGTGGGTCCCACGGACTCTAGAGGTGGCCCCCACAGATTCAAGAGGTGGCCCCCGCCCTCTTGGTATGACAATCGGTGTGGCACTTTGTTCTGTGTGGCACTTTGCCCCGTGAACAAGAACCGGGTCCCGACATTATTTATATATGTATCCATTTAATTAATTATTTAGGGACTATTATATGAAAATGGAAGTCTTTCATGGCAATATAAAATGAGAATGAGAAAGAGAAAGAGATGGGAGAGGGAAAAAGAGAAGAGACATATACACAAGCCGGTATTGTCACCGGGCTTGTCTATCCGCCGATAGCCTCGCGTTTCTAGCGAGACTTCCTTGAGAATTTCTTCTTGTTCTTCTTCAGGAAATTTAAATGAAGAGAGATATGTGAAATGATAGAAAGGTGTGATGATGAAAAGAAAGAGAAGTGAGATATAAAAAAGTTTATGGCCATCATAATTCTAATAAATCATGACTCATAACCATTCTAATTATTTTGGGAATTAAAAAAAAGATGAAATGAAAGGTCTCATTTGTAGGTTATGAGAAGAATAAAAATTGATAAAAAAAATTAATTGCAAGAATGGAGATTTGAACATGTGACTTATGGAATAACAATGCAAGAACTTAACCAATGTGCTACAAGATTGTTCATGCACATATTTAATTAGAATTAAATATATGTTGTTGCTTGAAAAGAAAGTGGGCTTTTGGGCTCATAGTTTTATAAAAGAAAATGAAAATGAGATTGGATTTGGGTTATAGGCTGGGTCAGGTCTTGCGTTTAATTTGAAATAGGTTAAAATTTAGTTTAACGAATTACGTTTGGGAACAAAAATAGATGGAATAACAATATATATATATATATATATATATATATATATATATATATATAATAGAAAACAAAATATACGGAAAAATACTACGTATAAATAATTACAATATTTTACTAAATAAAGAAAACACGATGGTATAGTAATATTAGGGTCGTTACAACTTTAATTGATGCCATTTCTTTTTTCTTGATGAAACATTTTAGTGTAAATGTTTAATGGTGGATAATATGACTCATTTTTGGCATGGCATGGTTTTTGTCATGACTAAAATATTTTTTGGGTGAGCTTAGATATTTATGTGAGTGTGTGAGTGTAAAGATATTTTGTGAGCGTGTGAGGCTCATTTAAACACAACAATATATCAAAACACTCACTCACTTAAATTTGGACAGCCATCACATTTTTTCTTAAGCTTGGTTTTTGCTCACTTGATATTTTCATGAGCTTCACATTTTCCACCATAGGCATCTTCTTCAACCACCACTCTATCCCTCTCATGTGTTGAGAACCCTAGAGTGTATTGAGACAAAGTAATCATACACTATCTCTACTTCATCTTGGGCACCTAGGTTAGAAAACTAGTTGTTTGAGTTGCTTCACTTTAAAAGCGGGAGCCCGTATAAAGAACCCTCGAAGTGGATCTTCTTCGACGAAGGGAGACCGGAGATCGAACTACATCGGGGCAGTCGCGAGGATCTTGGGAAAAGATTGAAGACTGAAGGACACGGATCGATCGGTATAATCTCTCCAAACTCTTTTCTGTTAGCTAGTAAGCGGTTAATGGTTCGATCCGGGTAATTGGTTGTGGTAGTGCCCAAGTTTTACAAATTTTTGTTCCGCATTTGGCCACGGATTGATGGCCGGGGCGCTGCCGTAACCCAACATGGTATTAGAGCCAAACCATTAACCGCATACTTGTTGGTTTAGACAATGTTAAAGTATCGAAACCGAAACAAACCCGAAAGATCACTCACCGCATTCCAGTTTCTGTCAATTTTATAAGTGTCTTCAAAAATTATTTTAACAACTGCAGAAGACTACTGATATGATCTATAAACTACACCCCAAATACGAGGCACTTCCACCAAAATTTAGCCAAGCACATCCCTTAAAAAACCGAGCAGGCCGGCCAGAATTAAGCTTCTGGGTTTCATTTTTTGGGTGTGGTTTTGTCTCTGGAATGTTGGTTCAGTGGTACTGTTTGTTTAGCCCAGTTTTGATATGGATTAATCTAGTTATTTGGGTCTATTCGGGGTTATTTCGAACTCTATATTTTCCAACATTGTTTAAAGTTTACAGTACTTACATTACTATCTGCGACTGTGAATGTTATTCGAGCGGTACAACTTGTCTAATTGTTATAGTCCTTTTAGACGGGTTTGCGAACGTGACATTCACGTTGATGTTCTGTGTTGTGCTGTGATGTTGCGAATTCATCGTGGTGGATAACTTGCGTGCAATGATAGTATAGTTTAGTTTTATTTGTAAATTTGATATGGCGGAGTGAGCGTCCGACATGTGGACTGTCGTCACTGCCTGTTTGTAGATTATTCTTTTAAGGCACGACCGGGTTGAGGTCGATATCACCGTTGTAAATATTTTTTTCTGTACTAGGATTACCCCGCGATGGAGTGCACGGATAGCCGGGTTCTGGAGGGCAACGGGTCCGCATCTCATGGTGTTGAGAAAGAGAGGGCCTCACTTTAGAATTGGCGGGCTATTCGCCGCACTCGTAGGGGGTACAGATTGACCCAAGGAAGGGTGCTCCAGTTACCGGATTCCGTGAAGTGCTGGGTGGTCCATTCACTTTGATGAAGGGGGCTGCCTCGCTTCTACTTTTGGCGGGTAACTTGCCGCACTCGTAGGGGTCTAGGTTTTCATTGCATAGGCTATCCATACGACCAGGGGAACGTCGGGTTTCACTGGCAGCTCAAAGGAAACCCGGGGCTTCCAGATTATCTGTATTGTTCTGTGATGCTTATTGCTTATCTGTGATGTTGCATTTATCATGCCTGGAGCGATTATTATATATTGCTATATATATACTAGTAGATGTTGTATATATTTTACACCCGCGCTAGTCCAGTCCCCGCTCTGTCGTTAGTTAAGTAACCTAACGGGTGATGACGGGACCTAATGGCGAATGCGGATGACATATACGTACATCATATTTTCGTTCTTTTGTGGTGTGATTATTTGATGGGGCTGCGTTGATTTTGATCAATGCAAGGATAAAAAAAACCTATATATGATGTTGTTGATACCAAGTTTTTTAAAAAACAGACATTACAGACGTTTTCTTTTGCTCTGCACGGAGGTATTCGGTTATGAATATCCAGCACCTCATTCGATGAGGCAAGGGCCGAGATCCCTTCATTAGGAGTGACCCCTTGAGTAAAAGCCGGCGTCAACGTAATAACTTCACTATAGTCGATTACTTTTTGCTTTGCATCATGATATTCAGTTTAGAATATCGTGCACCTCATTCGACGAGGAAAGAACCGAGATCCCTTCACCGAGAGTGACCTCTTTAGCAAAAGTTTTTGCCACTATACATTTGTAAAAACCACTTGGATTCCTTCAACGATATCAAGTTCATTATGTTAAAGGTTTTTCTCCAAAAACCAGCCATTGCCCTTCGTCATTCCAGATTAGTATTGCTTAGTATTCGTGCTATGTATGTCGTGCTTAGTCGAGGCGTAGTGTTCAGTAGCTATGTAGTGCTTTTCTGTTACATGGATATGCGATTGGTTAGGACTGTCGTGCTATCATTTTGGCTCAGTCAAGAACTCGTGCGGGTGGGTCTAATGCAATCAAGATAATGACGGGTTGAACTTGACTAGGATCCTTTAATATGTTGGCTCAGTCAAGGTCACTTGGGTCCTAGGGGTAAAAACACACATCGGGAGTTTCAAACATACAGGAAACTTTCCAGGCATGCGCATACCTTCTGGAGTGTCGTGACTTGAGTGGATTCCATCAAGTTATCATGCAATGATAGTTGGATCCCGATTCCCACTGATGAGTTGGTTTACTTCTCGGGTGATCCCGACTAATTCTTCTTTCAGGTTTTGAGGAGAATTTGAGGATACGGTAGGAGACATCCTGATTAGATAAAGTGATTAACCATTCTGATCTAGATTAGAGTGTACGCTGAGTGTTTCTTTCTCTCTCTCTTTGGCAGCGACCATCGCCCGACCCTAGACTATAACTCAGTAACCAAGTTAACCGAACTTTCTTAAAAACACTGGCCTTTGGATTGTCAGAGTAGCATACTTCATTGCCACTCCTACTTTTACCCTTTGCTTTTCTCCGGAACATTCCGTATCACTGCGAAAATCCCATTTTTATTGGATATGACCATCGTATAGTTACATACAAACTCAAAGAAACTTATTTCAGATTCGAGGATGGTTTCTGGTTCTGGAGAAATTGAATAAGACTATTCAGTTATCTTTTCCTTTTACCTTCTCTCAGGTTGTGAGGGCTCCTAGAATTAGGAGAGGGTACACCTATTGAGCTCATTGGATGGTCTTCTTTCAAACCATAGGCAGGTGCCAAAAGGTAGGGAATGAAGAAAACCAATTAGCCTAAGTGTGGTGTACAAAACGTAATAAGTAAAGACAAATAAAGGGATTAGAAAGAGGACAAAGTAAAATGCGGCTGCTATCATTCACGACTAAACCACGTATATCATCGTCACTCCTACTTCACCTTTGGATTTCTCCAGAACACCCCGTATCATAATGAAGATCCACAGTTATTGGATAATCCATCGTATGGTTATATACGAACTAAAAGGAACTTGTTCCAGTACGAGGATGGATTCTGGTTCAGGAGAAATAGAATAAGGTTTATTCAGTTGTCTTTTATCTTTACCTTCTCTCAGGTTGCGAGTACTCCTAGGATTAGGAGAGTACACCTATTATGCTTATTGGATAGTCTTCTTCTAAACCATATGCTGGTGTCGAACGGTAGGGAAGGAAGAAAACCATTTCTGCAGATTTCTTGTGGTTTTGAGTTTCCTTTTGAGTTTTGATCCTCGCCGATGGCGTTGTATATTATATTGCTTGTGTGGTTGTGACCGTCGATTAACGAAGAGCTAGCTCCCGCTTGGGGATGCGTTTTTATTGATTTCGTATACTATTCATGTTGTATCCCGTTTAGGAGCCAGTGTTTACAAAGGAGACTCTGCCGAAATTTTCAGGAACTATTTGATGTTTTTTTTAAAACCGCATAATTCGGCTTATGCTATTAAAACTACTTGATTTTAAATTGGTTTTCCTTCACTCTACTACTTTTCTTGGTTTGGATTTCTGGGTTTTCGGCTTACTTAGATTACGTACGCCTCGAGACGTTTCGTAGTTTAAGTGCCGGTCATTTTCTGTACTTTCGGGACGTGACAAAGTTGGTATCAGAGCGTTAGGTTTTACCTTCGGAGCGTAGGATGACCCTTGGTTGATGGAATAGGTGACTAAAGTAGAGTGACGTACCGTAGGTATGTTCCGCGGCATATTTACGATACGCTACTCCACTTAAGAAGCCTTAGGATGTACATTTCTTTGCTCAGTATTATATTCATTCCGATCTAGCCTCATCAGTACCAGTTATGGTTTTGCTGCCACGATTACGGGCAGGGAGAGCTACAGCTAGAGTTGTGGTCAGCACGAGCTCGTCACGAATGAGGACCGACCAGGGCGAAATTCCGGCGACACACGATTGCGGAGATGTGTCTTTTTACTGTGTTTCTGTGCCAAGAGCGTTTGGCGGATCACCTTTATGAGGTTACTCGGATGTGCTGATCGACACTAGAGGATTGAGCCAATGATAGAGGCCAGCCAGATTTTGATGACCGTTGGTGTATTGCTCACTCATGATAATTGAGGCACTGTTCAGCGTGCAGACGAATGAGCCAGTTGTTGTTGTGAGCGACGGGATATTGCCCCAGACGCTGGAGCTAATGCAGTATGAGTTGTACTAATAGATGATAGAAGGTCGCTAGTCACCCGATGATGAATGACTAGGACATGTGGTTCGTTCGCCTACCCCATGAGAGGTCATCAGATAGATTGATTCCAGCTAGAGACGACTTCACGCGGAGACGTTGGGAGTCGACAGAGACGATCGAATGTCAGAAACCTATTATTCCAAGTTTAAAGTAGTCGGAAAGACATGCAGGCAATTCTATGGTCCCTCTAGAAGAATGAAACCCTAACTCGACTTAATGACCGTGTGAAAGCCTTTGAACCTTAGGGTTTGCGGCAGTTCCGCGGCGCCATTAGTGAGGCTTGGGTTTGCCCTTCTACGGCTGGACCACCGATGCTTTGGTATGTACTCGATACTATTAAACTGTGCCCAAGATGTTGAGCCCTTGGGGGATTATGAGGTTTTGACAATCGATTGGATGGTTCGACTTAATTCGGATGCTAGGTGGTGAGATGCATTTCTTGGGAGACTCCCGATACGAGGATAGCCGTTGGAGCTCAGTCCATGCAGCCGCGACGAGACGAGTCCAAAGTAGACGACATTAGAGAAAAGTGAAGTAAGAGGTTCGTACCAGATCTAGATGAGATGACGTTCCACTCCGCCGACATCAGAGATGCGATGCGTATGCCGAGGCATGGTACTTGGATTTACCTTCCAGAAGGAGTTGTGATGAGTATGCAGTCGTTCCAGAGCAAGATGCAAATATAGGAAAGGACGATGACTTCCGGACAGTTGGCAGAGACGAGACATGGAAGAGACCGTGAGCAGGATTCCTTCCAGGACACTGCTGCAATAACACTTGCACCCAGGATCAGATGTGTCACGTACATTCAGAGAGCCAGAGGCCGACGCCAGTGATATGCTATCTTACGAGTGGTCGCGATGATTGACCGAGAGGTGACCAGAGAAGTGCCAGAACGGGATCATTCCCGTTAGCACACCTGACAGGGCCGATGAGCCGATGGACCGAGAGATTGGTAATTCACGGTGAAGACCTTGACCCAGAAGTGGTCATTGTTACGCACACCAGCAGGCCAGAGTTCATGATCATCGACGAGACGTCCCACTAATGACCGCGACAATTGGCCCGAGATTCTTAGAGGATGCGCTTGAGCGGTACTATTCCGCCATTATTGATTTCGATGTTTTGGGTGATTTATTCGTATGATTTGATTTTGATGATTGAGGATTTACGATCATTGCACAGTGTTGCACTTGATATCGTTTTCGTGCTTGGGTTTCACATGTTTGTGATTTTACGGTTTTAGACATTTGAGTTGATTTTGTGCGTATGCACGCACACGATTTGGTTCCTGCACTCTGTATAGTTTATATATGCTTGCAGTACAGTGATACGCCTTTTGTGCACTTAGATGCACTGGACTTTGATTTCGATGGTGATGTTCGATATTTGTTTTGTGCACCTTGTGCACCTGATTTGATTTTGCGCATGTTCGGCACTTGATATTGGATTTCATGATTTCGTGCACGATGGATGCACCTGATTTGGATTTTCACGCATGTTGGGCGCATGTTTTGAAGTGTGATTTTGGTGCACACCAGATGCACTAAATCGAGATTTTTCGTGCATGTCAGATGCACCTGATTTTGATGTCAGGCACACATGTTGCCAACGACAGATGTTTCGTGCACACCCGATGCATTTAGATGTTGTTTCTGTGCATATGTATGGCACATATTTGGATTTTGATTTCCATGCGCACAAGATGCACGTAGTATTCATACGCATATTTTGGGATTGATTTTTCTTATAGAGCAGTACGTCTTTATGATATTGCTATGTGTTTTCGTACTGAGCAGGACTAGTCAGAGGACAGTACCTGAATATATTTTACATGTACAGTTTCGAGTTACATCATATTGGTTTTGCTTTGGATTTGGTATTGATGTCTTTCCCATGACTCTGATGATTGCGGGATGCTTGACGGAGTCCTGATTTGAGTTATATGCTCATTTTTCATGCGCATGCGTTGCGCTACGATTTGTTTTATGTATTTATGATTTCGGAGCCCCGGCGATTTGATGGTTTTGGCTGAAATATTTTAGTATTTGGGGGAAGTTTTAATTTAAATTCGGGGACCGAATTTCTTTAAGAGGGGAAGATTGTAACGTTTTGAAAATCGTTTCGGTGAAATTTCGGAAAAATCGGTAAAATAAGGGGGTTTTCCGTAAAAAGTCAAAATACAAATATTTTTATTATAAAAATTAAATATACATATTCTAGCTATGTAATGGCTAGTATTTGGTGTTTATTGAGCCACTGGTGAAATTTCAAATTTTCTGAAAAAAAATTTATTTTATTATTATTTTAAGCCGTCACTAATACATTTAATTAGGGAAAATTACAAATTGGAATGAGTTGAAACAAATTTTGTGCATCATAAAACATTAAATAAAATTTTATCACGTGGTTTTTGAAATGAAATCGTTTGCTAAAACGGTTTAGAAAATATCGAAGAAAAAGGCTTTTTTCGGTGAAATTAGTGTTAATGGGAATTGGGGTTTAGCATTTATCTTTTTCCTAACCCAAACACCCACACCTCACCCTCTCTCCCCCCTCCCCATATGGCCGGCCCCACCATGACAGCCCTCCCCCTCTCCCTCTCTCCAATCACTTCTTTTTCAAAAGAAAAGAAATAGAAAAGAGTAGAAAATGATAGAATTAGAGTGGACTTTGACTAGAGTGGACTTTCCCCACCTCACTCTCTCTCCTCCCTCACCCAATCCCCACCAATTCTGCCAAAATATGAACCCACAACAGCCCCTTCATTCTTCATCTCCTTCTCTTTAAAAAATTTCATCAAAAATGCTTGAAAAATCCACAAAAAATCAAGCAAAAATCCAAATCAAAACCCACCTCCTACCCATTTTCCCTTGGCTACCATAGCATGGATCTAGGGATTTAGATTTCAATTTGGGAGGCTAAGTGTGCTTGTGGGATCTTCAAATTAGTTGGGTATAAATTCTAACCTTTTTGCTTAATGTGTTGTTAATTGCTTAGGTTAGCTTAATTAATTGTTTAATTAGGTTTTTAATTAGTTCTAGGTGCATGATTTAAAATTCAAGAGAAGGGTTTGATTTCAAATTGGTATTTTGTGTTGTGAGATTTAGTTTATGTGATATAATTGACATATTAATGTTATGCTAAATCCAATTTAAGTTGCTAGTTTGCATATTTGTTGATTTAAAAGTGATAATTATATAATTGGTAAACTAGGTTTTTTAAATAATTATATTCTTATGAGATAAAAATTCAAATTTAGGTTTCATGTCATTATAAAGATTATATTGAGTGGTTTAATGCTTTTAGTTCATGAAAATCCAAGCTAGATTGTAGTTTGTGCATTTTTGCTATAAAATTGTTAAAATTTAGGTATTTTGTAAACTAGAATTTTAACGTTTATGGAAATTAATGAGATTAAATTATGGGAATTGTTTTTATGACTTAATTAAGATATTTAGTGAATATTGTGGCCGCTAGATTCGTTTATACATCGAGTTTTGTACTAAAACGGCGAATTGTGCTTGCTAGATTTTCGGAAAAATGACCTTTTAAGTGAAATTGGGGTTTTTGTGAGTTTTAACCTATTTTATATTAAAATTAGTGTTCGTGAATGTGCAAATGAGTGTATTTGGGTTTTTCTCGATGGTTTGGCGTTTGTACGCCGACGTCGAGGGTTTTTGGGTCGGATTTTAATGCGATACGATGTGTTATGATATGTAGGTACCCTCGCGAGGAGTTCGAGATGACAAGCAGGCACGTGGCGACATTGGCACCGGCGAGCGAGGATCAGGTGAGTAGATTTATATCTACGGGGAGAAGTCGGGTGGATGGCGTATAGCACCCCCGCAGTCCGTGATGGTGTATACGGATGCGTATACACACCAACAATTATTATATGTTAATTAGGATTAATAACGATGTTTAGGATGGATATTGGTGTGTTGGATTATTTTAGTGTCGCGAACCCTAGGGTAGTGTTGCACTACACATACACACATACACACTTGCATACATTCCTATTTATATGTGCTCATGGGATTCTTTATAGTTTTGTGTTCACATGGGTATGGGACTATGTGTTCACATACGGATTTGAGGATGATACTTGGGATTTATGATGAGTCGATGAGATTTGATTTGAGGCCGTGAGATCGGTGATATAGCAGGGTTCGTATTTGAGATACGACATGACGTTGTAGCGGGTCCTTGACGTAGTGTTTCACACACGTGCATGCATACTTAGGCGGTATCAGTATTGTACTAGACGTAGATCAGTACCCCGATCATGATATTTGATAAAGAGGATACCAGGTGGATAGTATGATGAATGCGATATGAACCCGTACCCAGATTTGGGGATGCCGTACGAAGGATTTATGTACGAGCTATATTTTGATGATTGATCCGCACTCTTGACTTAGGATGTCTGATTATAGATATGGTATCGGATATGATATTACTGAGGCGGGATCACCGACTAATATATATACAGGTATGTATATGTATCGACTCAGATGTTAGGCGGTTTCCTTACCTGTAGCCCAGCTGGTCAGCTTAGCCCTTAGTTTAGTTTAGTTGTTAGATTAGATTCGATTCTTACCTATTTCAAAACTAACGAATCGTGGGTATTTTAAAAGACAGCCCAAGGGATCCTACGGATATTTCAAAAGACGTATCTTTTCATAAAAACACCGTAGCCCCTATTTTCAAAACCCCATGATTCGTGTTATTTCAAAAGGCACCTTTTGTAGGACTTATATTAGGTTAATGCAGATTAGTTATAGTTACGTCTAGTATTCAGCTCCCGCTCATTATTGTTGTTCGCTCCGCATCACATGCTTATATTATGCTTTATATTCTACTGTTGCTATCTTGCGGTTAGGACACCAGCACCATTACCGATGATGCGTATGTTCCACGTACACTTACTTGCCGGCTCACACACATCTTCATCGGTAATTGCCATGTCACGTACACCTTAGAAATATTATTGCTTGACATAGCCTGTTAGCTAATAGTTTAGACATGATATTAGTGTACTTGCCTTATATGTTAGTTTAGAAATTGTAGTTATTACCTGCTACTTCATGCATACTGATATTCATTGTTATGCCGCATTCATGGATTCTCATGCATATATTCACTTTTTACGTGCTATTGAGGTTTTGGATTCGGATTCCATGAGATTTTCTGGATTTGGGGAAAACCGCAAAACATATACAAACTTCTTCTTTCTTTTTTTAAATAAAAAGTGCGGTTTTTTCCCATGATGTATGAGTCGTCCACCATGAGTTTGCTGATGGATTTCGAGACCCGATTCGAGGAGACGGATGAACCGTTTCGGGTACATGGTGGACCCGGTAAGGTACCCCGGGCCAAGAAGCGCGTGATGATGACGATGTGAGCCTGGCAGGAGAGCACTACCTACCAGTGATTTTACACGACGCGTCGGATATCCAGAGGATACCGTCGTGGTCTTGAGATGGATGGTAGGGGCCGGTCTGGACTGACGGCGCCCTAGATATTGTGATTGAGACATTGAGATTTCGAGATATTGAGGTACAGAGACTGTGATACAGAGATATCGAGATATTGGGATTACGTTTTGTGCCGATGCTAGGCACTGCTTTATGCTGATTTCATTATGATACCTCATTTTAAAAATACAAAGGAAATCTCACTAAATTATGAAAACGGTTCTTCATTTACATGTATTCTGTTTTCATGCATTCATACCTCATTCATATGATATATTGCTACTTGAGGCACTGACACGGGCACATGAGATTACACTCGGCTTAGATATTTACCCTAGCCTTGTTATAGACTACGTGTTATTCATATATTTGAGGATATATTATGATCATTGACCTAGGTTGCGTTATTTATACGATTTCTGTACGTAGATGTTTTTCTATTCACGAGTTGGCAACTCACCCCCGTTGTGCCCCAGTTTCTTGCAGGTTGCCATACAGGTTTCATCACGGCTTTGCGGGCATAGTTTCCTTCGGGTGATTTGCTAGTAGGTGGGTTTACTTGTATCATACCCCCATTATATAACTTGTATATTATTATTCTGTTGTATCTAGAAGTTCCATCAACCAAACATGTGTTATTTTTGAGATAGAGACCAGTGATGTTATTCTTTCGACCTTAGAGTCGCGCGTTATATTTCTGCAGATTTCTTGTGGTTTTGAGTTTCCTTTTGAGTTTTGATCCTCGCCGTTGGCGTTGTATATTATATTGCTTGTGTGGTTGTGACCGTCGATTAACGAAGAGCTAGCTCCCGCTTGGGGATGCGTTTTTATTGATTTCGTATACTATTCATGTTGTATCCCGTTTGGGAGCCAGTATTTACAAAGGAGACTCTGCCGAAATTTTCAGGAACTATTTGATGTTTTTTTTTAAAACCGCATAATCCGGCTTATGCTATTAAAACTACTTGATTTTAAATTGGTTTTCCTTCACTCTACTACTTTTCTTGGTTTGGATTTCTAGGTTTTCGGCTTACTTAGATTGCGTACGCCTCGAGACGTTTCGTAGTTTAAGTGCCGGTCATTTTCCGTACTTTCGGGACGTGACAGTAGTAGAGTGGGATGTCCTAGTATTTAGATGGAATACACTACGATCGGTTATATTGTGGTTGTCACACAGTGGTTTCTCCACATAAGATATGGATATTATATCAGGCATTCTGGCTACTACATCTATGGTTTTAGATCTAGATTTGAGTAGTTTCCCAATCTGGGTACTTAGACAGTATTCTAAAGGTGTTTTAGAATGGACGAATCCTGGCATAGTTGTTTCCCCCAATCAGAGCAAATCCCTATTCAAATTTCGAAATTTGAAATGAAGCAGCGCTTCATAGCAGCGCCGGGGCTAAGAGTAAAAGACTCTAAAGCAGCGCTCACGTGCACATGAGCGCTAGTGCTTGTAGCGCTAGCGCTGAGAGTCAAAGACCCTGAAGAGCGCTGCACTCTAAGCAGCGCACCACATGTAAAGTACGTGAGCGCTGGCGCTAAGATCGCTGCACTCTAAGCAGTGCACCACATGCAAAGCACGTGAGCGCTCGCGCTAAGAGCGCTGCAATCTAAGAAGCGTACCACGTGCAAAGCACGTGAGCGCTAGCGCTAAGAGCGCTGCAATCTAAGCAGCGCACCACGTGCAAAGCATGTGAGCGCTAGCCCTAAGAGCGCTGCACTCTAAGCAGTGCACCACGTGCAAAGCACGTGAGCGCTAGCGATAAAACAAAATGTTCTCGGCCCTTGGATCAAAGATCCAACGAACATGATTAAAAATCATCAATTGACCAGAATAAAATTCTGTTAAGGAAACATTCTTCAGAATCTTTCCAAACAGGAAATATTATGCTCTGAAAATCAGAGCACCGTTGGATCAATGATTCAATGGTGATTAAAAATCACCAAAATACAGAATAAATTCTGTATGGGAAAAATTTCCCATTCTTGTTAAAAACAAGAAGATTGCCTTCTGTAAATCAGAAGCCCTTGGATCAAAGATCCAACGGGGGAAACATCCCCAAATCAATTAGAGAAAAGATCTCCTTAACTGATTTAATAAATCAGCCTTCACTATATAAAGGACCCAAGACTTCAAGTCTTGCAGAGAGAGACCTCCCCATAAGCTTTCAAATTGAAAGAAGAAGAGAGAGGACCCCTCCCCCCCCATAAACTTTGAGAAATTTCAGAGAGAAGAGCAAGCACTCGGCAGAAGAAGAATTTCTTCAAGGTAAAATAAAGAGAGCAGAGCATCTCATCAGAAAAAGAACTTAGTTCTTTTGCCAGATCATAGATCTATAAGACAAATGGTCTTTCACAAAAGAGATCATAACATCTCATTATAAAAAGGGGGAGAATAATTCAATTCTCTTAGGATCACAGATCCATAAAGGTAAAGCCTTTCATCAAAAACATAAGAGATTGAAAACATCTCCTATAAAATAAGAACTTTGTTCTTAGAGGCATGTGACAAAGTCTCTTATAAGAGAGAATTTAATTCTCAGAAAGCAGAGCTGCATAAAAGAGCCCTAGCGTTCCAATTAAAAGAAGTGCCTCTGCGCTCCAAATCTAGCGCACAGCGCTGCAGAGCCTGAGCACTCCAAATTTAAAGAAGCGCCTCAGTGCTCCAAACCTAGCGCACAGCGCAGCAGAGCCTTAGCGCTCCAAATTTAAAGAAGCGCTCCACGCTCATTGAATGGCACACAGCGCCAGGCGGGCCACGTGCTCCTCACATGTGCGCTATTTTACAAGAAGCGCTCTGCGCTCATTGGCTGGCGCTTAGCGCCAAGCGCTCCGCGTGCTTCTCACGTGTGCGCTATTTTATAAGAAGCGCTCTGCGCTCATTGGCTGGCGCTCAGCGCCAAGCGCACCACGTGCTCCTCATGTGTGCGCTATTTCATAAGAATCGCTCTGCGCTCATTAACTGGCGCACAGCGCCAAGCGCACCACGTGCTCCTCACGTGTGCGCTAAGAGAACATAAACTGTTCTTTAAATAAAATCCATAGAGCTATAATAAGTGCTCAGCACTCAATAAAAGACAAAAAGTTGTCAAAGCCCAAACCAATGCTCAGCATTGTTAAATGAAAAGGGTCGAGACCAATTAAATGTTTAACATTTTAACTGAATGGGTTGAGCCTAAGTTGGCTATAAATCCCTCACTCATATTAACTGAGCCCATGTGCTCATAATGTTTTAACTAATCTTAGTCCCAAATTGGACTACAGATCTCCCAACCAACATTGGTTCAAGGGTACATCTCTTCATACCTCTGATATATGTCGTTGTAATTCTTCAACGTCTTCAGAGAGATGGAAGGTCCCAATAACCAATAACTTTTGGCGCATCCCTAAACTGTGGAGCCAAAATACCATGGACTATGATTTCCTTAAACCCACTGGACCGCAACGTCCCTAAACTAAACCCTACAGACTATGATGTCTATAAACTAGACTATGATGTCTCTAAACTATGGACTATGATGTCCTTAAACTCTATAGACTATGATGTCCTTAAACTTATGGACCGCAATGTCCCTAAACTAAAATAATAGGGCCCAAATGCTCTTTTGTTAGATCTAAATGATCCTGTTAAGTAGATCTTGGTCTAAAATGAGACTAACGTATCCTTAACAAACCACTTAAGTTGATCTTAATCTCAAACGAGATTAACGATCCCTAAATCAATCCAACTACAGATCCCTTAACTGACACTGGTTCATGGGTAAATCTACTCACACCTCTGATATATATCGTTGTAATTCTTCAACGTCTTCAGAGAGGTGGTGGGTCCCGGCAACCAGACACTCAATGGACCGCAAAGTCGCTAAACTAAAACAATAGATCCCAAATGCTCTTTTGTTGGATCTAAATGATCCTGTTAAGTAGATCTTAGTCTAAAATTAGACTAACGTATCCTTAACAAATGGTTAAGTTGATCTTAGTCTAAAATTAGACTAACGTATCCTTAACAAACGTTTAAGTTGATCTTAATCTCAAATGAGATTAACGATCCTTAAACCCAACCCAAAACCCAAATCTAAGAAAATATGGATTTGTATTAATCCACGCCCTACGGGCGACAACATAAATTAGTCTCCGTATACAATCCACAGGCAACCAAAAATAAAACAAACATACATGACACGAAGTGACCATCTGGAGAAGGAGAAAGTGGTTACCGCGATGCGGTAGCATAATTAACTGCAGGGGCTTGCGCCTGCAGGGAAGAGCGTCCCCACAATAAAAAACCCTTCACAATGAGGGGGAATCTGACGAAGTCTGCTACATCGGCCGCATCCGTCTAAACCTCCGATACATGGTGCAATAAATCAACTTGGCATCTTCGAAGAGGTGGACGGATAAAAAAAATAGCATCTGCCCCCAAAATTCAGGCCGGATGTCCCAATGTCCCGGTCGCGTCTTTCGGCGGAGAACAGATTCTAACGTATCCTTAACAAATGGTTAAGTTGATCTTAGTCTAAAATTAGACTAACGTGTCATTAACAAACGTTTAAGTTGATCTTAGTCTCAAATGAGATTAACGATCCTTAAACCCAACCCAAAACCCAAATCTAAGAAAATACGGATTTGGACTAATCCACGCCCTACGGGCGACAATATAAATTAGTCTTCGTATACAATCCACGGGCAACCAAAAATAAAACAAACACACATGACACGAAGTGACCATCTAGAGGAGGAAAAAGTGGTTACCGCAATGCGGTGGCGTAATTAACTGCAGGGGCTTGCGCCTGCGGGGAAGAGCATCCCCACAATCAAAAACCCCTCACAATGAGGGGGAATCTGACGAAGTCTTCTACATCGGCCACATACGTCTAAACCTCCGATACAAGGTGCCATAAATCAACTTGGCATCTTCGGAGAGGTGGACGGATAAAACCAAATAGCATCTTCCCCAAAATTCTGGCCGGACGTCCCAACGTCCCGGTCGCGTCTTTCGGCGGAGAACAGATTCTGGCACGCCCGGTGAGACCATTTTTCTCTTTCCACTCCACACTTCGTGTGTCATGTTTCGCGAACAAATCGTGGTTTGACATGGTTGCCTTTGGATGTGAAGTACTAAGATTTATTATCTTGCTCCGTGCAGAAAAAAGCAATGTCTTCAAACTGCACTAATTGCAACAACTCCCACTCCGTCCTCGCCGGAGGAGTGACCTACCGACCTCAAGCGGACTCTCTTTTTACAATGCCGGTGGACCAGGTGACGCAAGCCACCATCGGGCCATTCTTTGGGACCATGCTCCCACCTATGAGCTTTAACGTTCCGATGCCATCACAAGAAGTTCCGAAGAAGTCGGTCTATAATCGGCTTACAACTACTGCGGCCCCTCTCAACGGGTCACCCAAATCCAGTGCCTCGGATTTCAACAGACTGGGCCAAAGTTCAAGTGGGCCCATAAAGAAGCCCGCGATACCTGAGGCGGCCATCCCGAAGCGGATAGCCATTCCTGCTCCTGAAGTCATCAAAGCGGCTTCCCCTGCTAAGGGGTCGGTCTTTGCAAGATTGGCCGTTTTAGCTCCCACTCCAGGCGAAGCCATCAAAACTGCTTCCCTTGCGCGAAAGTCTGCCTTCGACAGGTTGGCCATCCCCTCTCAGCGGACGTCGGGCTTTGACAGGCTAACCATGACAACAACCCCTCATCAGAGCGGAGGGCATGAAGAAGCTCACCCAACAGCAAAAGTGGTACCGGCCGCTCGACATGCTCGCCGTCGTCACTGGCGCCGAGTAAGGTAGGATGGGGGCAGTCCTCCCTCTGGATTGACTCCGCCAGCTCCAATGGTGGAAGTCGACGCTGCTGTTCCAACTGGGAACAGCTTTGAACCACTCAGGGGGTGCACAAGAACTCTTCGACGGCCGTGATGAAAAGATCTCCTCCACCTATGGAAAACGTTGCGAAGGTGAAGCCAGAGCAGCCCTCTTAGCAGTTGTCCTCTAAAATTTACAAGGTTTGGAAACAGGTACAAAACTTGGTGATCAACCAAGACTACTCCCACAGATCAAAAAAGATGAAAGTTCGGCAAGAGAAGGACCACCCTGTCATGCCACAGGAGATGTCATCTATTTGGATGCCCACTGTAACGGCTCCCTCAACTTCAACCGCCCATAAAAGAAGGAGGCCGGAGAAAGTCCCCGTGTCTGCGACAAATCTCAAGGGCACTGAATCTAAACGCCCTAAGTCTGGGGGCATGGTGGTGCACACTGTTTATATGGCATCCAGGAAAGAGGATAGCCGTATCTCTACGGGCCATCGACCGCTCACCCGATCAGTGATAAAGGCCCAGGAGCAACAACAGAAGCTCCAGAAATGTTAACACAGATGGCTGCACTCACTGGGCCAAAAGAAAGCCCGAAGACATCGTCAGAGCAGCGTCATGAACAAGAAACTGATGCTGAGTTCCTCCGTAGAATCTTTAAGAAAAAGGACAGAGAGGCAACGGAACAAGCTGCCAACATAAAACGAATGGCGATTTTGTTCCAAGACATGGTCGGGATGATGTTACAGCCGAATCCTCCAGCTGAAGACCCTCTGATTATCCTTGAAGACGATAGGGGAGAGACATCGAACCCTCTTCCAACTTGTTCCGCAGCCAAGGTGGAGACCGTCTCCAAAGCCGCCCTGGATGATTATATCGCTCAGCAGATACGAGCTTATCACGCGAGCAAAGCGGCTGGCCGAATTGTTAAGACTGGACGACCCTATCCGGGTTGGTACGACCAAATAAAGTACCCGCCGGGGTATACGATCCCTAAATTCCATGTATATAAGGGGACGGGAAATCCACACCAGCACGTTACTCAATTCAGAGCCCTGTGCGGCAATACTGGGGGTGACGACAAGCTGCTGCTTCGCTAATTTGTTGGCAGCTTATCGGAGACAGCGTTTGAATAGTACTCTGAGCTCCCGAACGACTCCGTCAAGTATTTGCAGAAATGGAGTTACTGTTCACGCAGCGTTTCGCAAGCGCTAGCGAACGCACCCCAATCACGGCGTTGATTAATGCCAGAGTGAAGCCGGGCGAAACATGGGTTCAGTATGCGATATGGTGGCGAAACCTATTGTCGAAATGCGAACAGCGCATAGAAGAGGCTCCTGCAGTGGGCATGTTTGTAGGAACTCTCGATCCACAGGCAACCATATCCCAATTCATAATGTTCTTCAAGCCGATCACCTTCCAGGCCTTGATCGACAAGCTGGCCCAAATGGACCAGATGGGTCATAAGCCTTCCTTTTCAAAGTCAGAGCCGCGGAATGAAAAGGGAAAAGGGAAAAGGGAAAGCGACCTTCATCGCCAATGCTTAACAACAACCGAGTGGCCCGAGATTGTCACGACCCGAAATATTAGCTCGTGACCAGCACTTAAATCTGTTGGATATAGTGCCCTCGAAGTCAATTATTGGATTGCGGGTACGTGATTGCAATGATTTAGGGAGGACCTATACCGGTAGGACTGTCTTACTCGAGATGATAGTATGCTATCTTGTTTGTCTTTATCATCATGTACATGTTGATAGAGCCCATAGAATTCTTGCTTGACAGCCAGCAGTATGATGGCGATCATATACGTGGGAGCTAGGGTCTATAAGCACATCCTTAATGTGTCCCTAGTCGTGGGAGTTTCGAGACTGGGCATCGATACTCCAGAGTAGACTAGTGTATACAGTTCGAGACCCCGACGAGGGGCGGTGGCCGGTCTCACAAGCCATTAGTGTCAGTTTGTTCACCTAAGATGTATACAGGTGCTCATTCGGTTATGAGTACACCGGACAGGACTCGCCGGGAACCTGCTAGTTGGTATTATACATATTGTCAGATAGCAGTTACCAGGTGACATGTGTACAGGTTAGTCTGTCGACCTGAGATCGTCATTTGTCTCGTGGGAGTTCCCACTGTGCTTTGATTACTACCCTACCACGGCTCAAAGAAGTCGTGCAAACAGGTTTTAGTTGGGTACTGTCCCGAGCCACATGGAGGCAGTGAGCGGATCGTCGGGGATTCGTCTCTCCCGGTATTAGGGGTTGATGTCGCACAGTGCACGGGTGGCCATCACCAGAAATCCTTGGCCAAGGTAATCGAGAATTACTGATTCGGATCAGTATTTACTCAAGTAGTGATGGGTTTCATACCGACACGAATTATCGCGTTAGTAGGGGTCTGACTTTATCCACCCCATAAACTCGATATGCGATACTCTTAGATGAACAGACCGGACTGTATGGATATTGTCACTGTTAGGCTCAGTATGGTTTCTGGATGAGTTCGCTCGTCAGCTTTCCTTCCGATCAATACATGAGCAACCGTTACGTACAGCTAGTACTACTGATGTGCTAGTGGTTATACCCAGTGCCAGTGTATTGATAAGTCATTAGAGTCCCCCACAGAATATTTCCCAAGTTCGGGCGAAACGTCATAGAGGCCGTATTGTTTTATGGCAGGGTTCGGACATACACGTGCACTTGTGCACGTGTCATGTTTCGGACGGATAATACTAGCAGGCTTTGGTTTAAACCAGATTCTAGTATTATATTATGTAGGGATATTTTGTCTCGTTGCATTCGTATTCGGTCGGAATACAAATGCGGATATGTATATACAGTTGTGAGGTAATCCTGTAATTCGTTACGGGATTACTTTTGAAATTGCCAGTTTTTCTTCGTTTGATTAAACATTAATTATTGTTGGAAATTGTGAGCATGGATTTTGTGTTTGCATCAATTTAATTGGTGCATGATTTTTTAGCTGTGATTTTTTTTTTTGGCTAGCAAAATTTCATGTTTAGTGAGCATATTTCGACAATGCTTCTTTTTGTTTGGACTGTTGGGTGAGGTGGCAGCATAGATTTTTTAGGCATGGGTTTTAGTATGGGCAGCATGGGGAGGGATGGGAAAATTATGTGAGGTGGCAAAAGATATTGAGTGGTCTGGGGATTTTATTTGGCTGTAGGCTTGAATGGTTCTGGTTTATTCATATGTTGCATTTTTTTCACCACCCCTCACCACTTGGAAAAACAAATACCCAGAGAACCCTATTTGTAGATCTTGGCCGAGCCTCATTCTCCCTGGGCTTCACAAAATTTTCTTGTGCTCACAGTCCCACATCTTGGCAACTTCAATTTACCTTCATCCAATTCGTTAGATACCTTGAGACAAAATATTCTACACTCTCTCTACTTTATTCTTGGACATGTCGGTTAGCAAACTTCATGTCCGAGTTGCTTCGGTTTGAAGCGGGAGCCCGTATAAAGATTATTCGACGTGGTGCCTCCTCAACGAGCGAGATCGGAGAGCGGATTTCACCGGGGCAGCCGCAACAAGCTAGGGGAGGGGATTGAAGACCGAAGGACACGGATCGATCGGTATAATCTCTGAACTCTCTTTTTACATTTAGCTAGTTAACGGTTAATGGACCGATCCGGGTATTTAGTTGCGATAGTGCCGAGTTTTGAAAAGTTTTTGTTTCGGATTTGGCGTTGGATTGACGACCGGGGCGCTTCCGTAACCCAACAATGGTATCAGAGCCACCTATTAATCTTAGCTAGCTTGTTTAGACAATGTTAAAAGTATCAAATTCGAAATGACTACAAAACACTGCACTGAAATTCCTAGTCTCTGTTGTTTTTCAAAGTGTCCAGAAAAATATTTAAACATGTGCAGAAGACTACTGAATCTACCTGATGACCACTGGCTGAATACAAGACCAAGCCCTCGGAAAAAAACCGAGCACCAAGCCTATATTTTCAGCGACGCTGGCCTATTTGGTGACTTTAGGCTTCATATTTGGGCCGTGGTCTGGTCTCTGGAAAGTTGGTGCAGTGGTATTGTTTGTTTAGCCCAGTTTGGATATGGCTTTATCAGGTTGCTTTGGGCTATTCGGGGTTATTTCGAATTCGATATTTTCTAACATTGCTTAAAGTTAGCAGTACATTACATTTCTATCTGTGACCGTGAATGTTATTTGATCAGTAAATCTTGTCTAATCGCTATAGTCCTTTTAGACGGGTTTGCGAACGTGACATTCACGTTGATGTTCTGTGTTGTGCTGTGATGTTGCAGTTTGTCGTGGTGGATAGCTTGTGTGCAATGGTAGTGCAGTTTGGATTTATTTGTACATTTGATATTGCGGGGCGAGCGTCCAACATGTGGACTGCCGTCACTGCCTGTTTGTATATTATTCTTTTGGGGTACGACCGGGTTGAGGTCGATGTACCCATTGTATATATTTTCTTTTCTGTACTAGGATTACCCCGCGGTGGGGTGCACGGATAGCCGGGTTCTAGAGGACAACGGGCTCGCATCTTATGGCGTTGAGACGGAGGGGGCTTCACTCTAGAATTGGCGGGCTATTCACCACACTCGTAGGGGGTATAAGTTGACCCAAGGAGGGGTGCTCAAGTTACCAGATTTCGTGAAGTGTTGGATGGTCCATACACTTTGCTGAAGGGGGCTGCCTCACTTCTGGTTTTGGCGGATAACTTGCCGCGCTCGTAGGGGTCTAGGTTATCGTTGCACAGGTTATCCACACGACCAGGGGAACGTCGGGTTTCTTTTGTGACTCAAAGGAAACCCGGGGCTCCCAGATTATCTGTATTGTTCTGTGATGCTTATTACCTTTTTGTGATGTTGCATTTATCATGCCTGGAGCGATTATTATATATTGTTATATATATACTAGTAGATATTTTATATGTTTTGCACTCGTGCTAGTCCAGTCCCCTCTCTGTCGTTAGTTAAGTAACCTAACGGGTGATGACGGGACCCAGTGGCGAATGCGGATGGCATATACGTACATCATATTGTCGTTCTTTTATGGTGTGATTAATTGATAGGACTGCGTTGATTCTTATCAATGCAAGGAAAACAAATCTATATATGATGTTATTGAAACCAAATTTTTAAAAAAAAGCTGTTATTATAAGGACGTTCTCTTTTGTTTTGCACAGTGGTATTCGGTTATGAATATCCAGCACCTCATTCAACGATGCAAGGGCCGAGATCCCTTCGTCGGGGGTGACCCCTTGAGTAAAAGTTTGCGTCAACGTAATAACTTCACCATAGTCGTTTCGTTTTGCTTTGCATCGTGGTATTCAGTTTGGAATATCCTGCACCTCATTCGACGAGGAAAGAGCCGAGATCCCTTCACCCGGAGTGACCTCTTTAGCAAAAGTTTTCGCGACTATATATATTTATAAAACCACTTAGATTCCTTCAACGATATCAAGTTCGTTACGCTAAAGGTTTTTCGCCAAAAACCAGCCGTAGCCCTCCGTCATTTCTTACAAGTAATGCTTAGTATTCGTGTTGCGTTTGTTGACTCCGTCAAGGCGTAGTGTACGGTAGCTAAGTGGTGCTTATTTGTTGCATGGATATGCGATTGGTTAGGACAGTCGTGCGGCCTTGTTGACTCCGTCAAGGACACGTACGGGTGGGTTTAATGCAATCAAGATAATGACGGGTTGAACTTGACTAGGACTCTTTGATTTATTGACTCCGTCAAGGTCACTTGGGTCCTAGGGGTAAAAATCATATCGGGGGTTTCAAACATACAGGAAACTTTCCAGGCTTGCGCATACCTTCTGGAGTGTGGTGACTTGAGTGGCTTCCATCAAGTTATCATGCGATGATAGTTGGATCCCGATTCCCACTGATGAGTAGGATTACTCCTCGGGTGATTCTGACTAATTCTCCTTTTAGGTTTGGAGGAGAATTCGAGGATACAGTGGGAGCCATCCTGATTAGATAAAATGATTAACCATTCTGATCTAGGTTAGAGTGCACGCAGAGTGTTTCCCTTCTCTCTCTCTTTGACTGCGACCATGACCCGACCCTAGACTATAACTCAGTGACCAAGTTAACTGAATCTTCTTAAAAACACTGGTTTTTAGATTGTCTGAGTTGCATACATCATTGCCACTCCTTCTTTTACCCTTTGAGTTTCTCCAGAACACCCCGTATTATTACGAACATCCAATTCCATTGGATAAATCCATCGTATGGTTATATACGAACTCGAAGGAACTTTTTCGAGGATGGATTTTGGTTCTGGAGAGATTGAATAGGACTATTCAGTTGTCTTTTCCCTTTACCTTCTCTCAGGTTATGAGGGCTCCTAAGATTAGGAGAAGGTACACCTATTACGCTTATTGGATAGTCTTCTTCCAAACCATAGGCAGGTGCCGAAAGGTAGGGAATGAAGAAAACCAATTAGCCTAAGTTGGGTGTACAGAAAGTAATAAGTAAAGACAAATAAAGGGATTAGAAAGAGGGCAAAGTAAAATGCGACTGCTATCATTCACAACCGAACCCCGTATTTCATCGCCACTCCTACTTCACCATTGTATTTCTCCAGAACATCTCGTATCACTACGAACATCCACTTCCATTAGATAAATCCATCGTATGGTTATATACGAACTCGAAGGAACCTTTTCGAGAATGGATTCTGGTTCAGGAGAAATAGGATTAAGGTTTATTCAGTTGTCTTTTATCATCACCTTTTCTCAGGTTGCGAGTACTCCTAGGATTAGGAGAGTACACCTATTATGCTTATTGGATAGTGTTCTTCCCAACCATAGGCTGGTGCCGAACGGTAGGGAAGGAAGAAAACCACTTAGGTTAACAATGGTGTACAGAAGGCAATGACTAAAGACAAATAAAGGGATTTGGACAGATGGCAACGAAATATACGGTTACAGTCGTGAATCTGATAATGGAAGAGGCATTACTACGAATACCCGGAGACCCCTTCGAAATATTTTCATGTTTCAGTTTCACTGTGCATTGTTAATAGAAAACTGATTTCCCAATTGGGTCCTTACTCCAGGGTATGTATTTACCAAGTATGATTCTCACATCTGTATGGTTTTACAGATGATGAGTGGGAGTAAATTATTGGGAATAAGGTGATCATCCTCATTATATCGGAATTCGGTGTAATTGGTCATATTTGAGGAAATTGCCTGGGTACAGTTTTCAACCTATGACGCATAGGATTTGAGTTATTCAATTCAGCGGACTTATACAAAGTATTGTATGTTGTCCGGTGTCCATTAAGACAAAAGGGTTGGTCCTCGTACTATATTCTGTTTACTTATGACTTCTCAAGTTTTGGACAAGTGCTTCATAGAAATACAAGGTCCAAGTTTGAGAAGTTATAGGTATAAGAATAAAGTAGAGAACCAGGTGTCGCAAGTATCGGGATTCTTCAAGGTAATCGAAGATTTAGATACTTGTATGAGGTATTCAGCTGATAGTAATGGTTTTGAGAAACTTGTTTTTCTTTCAGGTTACTCATAATTGGACGCGCTCCTAAGTTGAGTAATGATGATCGGCCTCTCTCCATTTAGTTGACATGCACTGGAGACAGCTGCATGATTTGAATCTGGTTCCAATTAAATTAGTGCCTTTATTTCTATATTAGATATATATATATAATCAATTTATATCTTAACGATGTTAAGGTATAGGGAGTCGTCCGGCTGATGCTTAAAACCAGAATCCGGATAAACTCAAGGCACGTTTCTGTAATGACTGTTTGTGGGTTATCCTGGGCTTTGACGAGGGTTAACTTTCTACCATCAGGAAGATCAATATTTATATTGTTCTTGACTCGCCACAGTTTTAGTAAAATGGATTTTTTCAGAAAACAGAAGTGGGAGTATGGTAGAACTGGAGATGATTCCAGAACCGCAAACGATTACTGAAAATTTAATAAGACCTAAAGATTCAATCAGGTTTGATATTCCATTAGCCACTCCGCAGATATGGTGGGTAACCTCAGGCACCCGAGAGGTACTCCGGTATCCTCAAGGACGGTGACAGGGAGGTTCTTGTTTACCCAGACTTGCCATTACTGCTGTTCCAGACTATGAGACCCGGCAGGAGGATGAGTATAGCGTCGTTCTAAACTAGCTTTAGAAGTGTATGTGTAAATGATTCTGCCAGAGGGTTGTTGTAGTCAGTGGGAGCAGCGGAAGCATATTGGACAAGTAGCTAGTGTCTATTTATAGACTAAAGCAAATATAGCGGAGACAGATCATCTATTTTTGATGTTATAGTCATGAGCATTGACTTCATCAGAATAGGGGATGGATCTGTTAAGAAGGTATTAGGGTGTGATGTCCTGGTATATGGATGACATACACAGAGTAGGAAGTAAAATTCATATACTACGATCGGTTATACTATGGTTGTTACACAGTGGTTTCTCCACATAGGATATGGATATTATATCAGGCATTCTGGTTACTAGATTTATAGTTTTAGATCTAGATTTGGGTAGTTTCCCAATCTGGGTACTTAGAGAGTATTCTAAAGATATTTAGAATGGACGACTCCTGGCATGGTGGTGTACCTGCTGGTGATGGAGTCACCCTCTCTAAAGGTGTCTTACAGACTAAAGTGGAGAGGGGTGTGCATGATTGGTATATCACTTGCTTAGGCAATTGAGTCAATCATGAGATGTCAAGTACCACACCAGATGTTGTTTTTGCACTAGATGCAATAAATTGAGATATTAATCCAATCCTAGAGAAAAGTTAGGAAGCAGTTTATGAACATAAGTGAATGTTCTAAGGATTTGATAACGGCAGCCTCCTTCGGGAGACGATTATCATTCCAGGCTTCCAAGGTGACCTGGATGACAGAGTGACTGTCAAGTTATAGTTTTCCCTCTGATGAGGGGCAGTAGTTTGGAAAGGTGGTCCAAGCGGATACTGTGGGAGGCATGGTGTAGGATACTGATTAAATTCAGTTGACAATACAGTATAAGAAGTTTGGATTTGGAGTTCATTTATGAACTGTGTCACATCAGATATCCAGACATATTCTAATAAAGGTATTGCTCATTTCGGGAGATAGATTTCTCCGCGAATTTGAGATTAAGAGAGACATGTAAAGAAACATCAGGGCGGATCCACTCACTGAGGCTATTTCTCGAACACAATAGTTTTACAAACGAGCTTTGTGAAACTGATTAGTAGAGGAGTTGGATGTTCGGTATCACATGGGCTGTGAGTATGTGACATCGCAATAATTAGCCTTAAGTGCAAGTGGGAGATTGTTGGATATAGTGCCCTCGAAGTCAATTATTGGATCGTGGGTACGTGATTGCAATGATTGAGGGAGGACCTATACCGGTAGGACTGTCTTACTCGAGATGATAGTATGCTATCTTGTTTGTCTTTATCATCATGTACATGTTGATAGAGCCCATAGAATTCTTGCTTGACAGCCAGCAGTATGATGGCGATCATATACGTGGGAGCTGGGGTCTATAAGCACATCCTTAATGTGTCCCTAGTCGTGGGAGTTTCGAGACTGGGCATCGATACTCCAGAGTAGACTAGTGTATACAGTTCGAGACCCCAACGAGGGGCGGTGGCCGGTCTCACAAGCCATTAGTGTCAGTTTGTTCACCTAAGATGTATACAGGTGCTCATTCGGTTATGAGTACACCGGACAGGACTCGCCGGGAACCTGCTAGTTGGTATTATACCTATTGTCAGATAGCAGTTACCAGGTGACATGTGTAGAGGTTAGTCTGTCGACCTGAGATCGTCATTTGTCTCGTGGGAGTTCCCACTGTGCTTTGATTACTACCCTACCACGGCTCAAAGGAGTCGTGCAAACAGGTTTTAGTTGGGTACTGTCCCGAGCCATATGGAGGCAGTGAGCGGATCGTCGGGGATTCGTCTCTCCCGGTATAAGGGGTTGATGTCGCACAGTGCACGGGTGGCCATCACCAGAAATTCTTGGCCAAGGTAATCGAGAATTACTGATTCGGATCAGTATTTACTCAAGTAGTGATGGGCTTCATACCGACACGAATTATCGCGTTAGTAGGGGTCTGACTTTATCCACCCCCTAAACTCGATATGCGATATTCTTAGATGAACAGACCGGACTGAATGGATACTGTCACTGTTAGGCTCAGTAGGGTTTCTGGATGAGTTCGCTCGTTAGTTTCCCTTCCGATCAATACATGGGCAACCGTTACGTATAGCTAGTACCACTAACGTGCTAGTGGTTATACCCAGTGCCAGTGTATTGATGAGTCATTAGAGTCCCCCACTGACAGTTTCCCAAGTTCGGGTGAAACGTTGTAGAGGCCGTATGGTTTTATGGCAGGGTTCGAACATACACATGCACTTGTGCACGTGTCATGTTTCGGACGGATAATACCAGCAGGCTTTGGTTTAAACCGGATTTTAGTATTATATTGTGTAGGGATATTTTATCTCGTTGCATTCGTATTCGGTCAGAATACAAATGCGGGTATGTATATACAGTTGTGAGGTAATCCTGTAATTCGTTACGGGATTACTTTTGAAGTTGCCAGTATTTCTTCGTTTGATTAAACATTAGTTATAATGTTTAATTATTGTTGGAAATTATGAGTATGGATTTTGTGTTTGCATTAATTTAATTGGTGCATGTTTTTTTGGCTGTGAGTTTTTTTTTTGGCTAGCACAATTTCATGTTTTGTGAGCATATTTCGAAATTGCTTGTTTTTGTTTGGACTGTGGGGTGAGGTGGCGGCATATAATTTTTAGGCATGGGTTTTAGTATGGGACAGCATTGGGATGGATGGGAAAATTGTGTGAGGTGGCAAAAGATATTGAGTGGTCTGGGGATTTTATTTGGCTCTAGGCTTGAATGGTTTTGGTTTATTCATATGTTGCATTTTTTCACCACCCTTCGTCACTTGGAAAAACAAATACCCAGAGAACCCCATTTGTAGATCTTGGCCGAGCCTCATTCTTCCTGGGCTTCACAAAATTTTCTTATCCTCACAATCCCACATCTTGGAAACTTCAATTTACCTTCACCCAATTCGTCGAGTACCTTGAGACAAAATATTCTACACACTCTCTACTTCATTCTTGGACATGCCGGCTAGCAACCTTCATGTCCGAGTTGCTTCGGTTTGAAGCGGGAGCCCGTATAAAGATTCTTCGACGTGGTGCCTCCTCAACGAGCAAGATCGGAGAGCGGATTTTACCGGGACAGCCGCAACAAGCTAGGGGAGGGGATTGAAGACCGAAGGACACGGATCGATCGGTATAATCTCTGAACTCTCTTTTTACATTTAGCTAGTTAACGGTTAATGGACCAATCCGGGTATTTGGTTGCGGTAGCGCCGAGTTTTGAAAAGTTTTTGTTCCGCATTTGGCGTCGGATTGACGGCTGGGGCGCTGCCGTAACCCAACAAAACCACGCAACGTCTAAAGACGTAACGTAATTCAAGTAAGCTGAAACCCAGAAATCTATACCCTTTTTAAGAAAATAAAGAAGGTGAAGTTTTGAAATAAAGGTATATTGAAATCAAGTTTTCTTAAATGAATAGAAAAGGAATATGAATAATGCAAGTGAAATTTACTAGTTTGAAAACATGTTTTCTCTTTTGAAAATTTGGGCAGCACCTCCTTTGTATATTTTGATCCAAAACCACAATACAAGATAATATAAAAGGCATCCCCAAGCGGGAGCTTGCACTTCGCCAAACGGCGGATCACAACCACGCAAGACAGTATATAAGTATACGACGCCCAACGGCGAAGATCACCAAAAAGATAAAGTAAAGCAAGACATCGAAATCACAAGTAGCGGAAGACCCCTCGCTCTAAGTCTCGCAACCACAAATCTCACTAAATCTCATTACTTATACAAATACTAACTTTTATTGATGGAGTTAACTAGATACAATATGAATAATAAGTACAAGAGTGGGTACGATACAAATGTCCCACCTGCCAACGCAAAACACCCGAATGCAACTGTGTGCCAGCAAAACCGCTACTGATCCATGCGGTCAACCTGCAAGAACTGTGGCACAACGGGGGATAAGTTGCCAACTCGTGAGTAGAAAAACATCTACAGGTAGAAATCGAATAAACAACGACTCCTAAGTCAACTATATCATAAAGGTAAAACTATGATATCTAGGGTGACCGGGTCATCATATGTGCCAACAATGTAATCAATACCTATATGCATGCGGATATAATATAACAATATACTCAATGTATGTATGCATGTGGATCTCGTCCAACCATATAATCAATGTATGTATGCAGGTGGATCTCGTCCAACCATATAATCAATCTGTATGCATGTAAATATCATAAAAGAGTGTGCATGAAAGTATGAGGATATAAATCAACGGTGTCCCTCGCGACACATCAAAATCATGGAACCTGGATGTCCAACATCGACACCCGAAAACATCATGAAACCCGTGTCCAGCATCGATACGTAAATCCTCATATCTCGAGCTCTGTCAGTCCGGATCGGCCCACGGGCTCCGTCAGTTCGGATCGGCCCATATCATCTCTCGACTCCGGTCGGTATCCTCCGGATATCCGCCGAGCCCAAATACTATCACCGGTAGGTAGTAGTCCCTCTGCCAGGCTCACCGTCTGTTTACACAGCATCCCTTTCTTGTCCCGGGGTACCATACCGGGTCTACTATGTACCCGCAATCGGCCCCATCCGCCTCCTCGAATCGGGTTTCACATGTCATACGTCTCAGAACCGAGAAAACGCATGGTGGACGCACTGAAATATCATATCAAGAGAAACTGGGTTTTTAAAACAACACATAATCTCTTTTAAAATGTTCACGGTTCTCAAATCCAGAAATCTCATGAAAACAGCATATCTCAATGCATAAAATCATAGAGCATGATGTATGTGACATATAATAGAAATGTAAGCATATCCGTATATCGTGCAACATGGAACAGTGATATGACAAATTAAGGGAAAACCGCTCCTTTGAAATGATTCCAGTTTTAAAAATATAATCTCAATTTCCCAATAAAACCAGTTATCCATGTAGGCACAATATGTATATGCGCAAGTATGGATGTATCAAGGTATATGTGCACCAATATGAATATAAAGTGTGTATGTGCGCAAATATGGATGTATCAATGTATATGTGCACCAATATGAATATACACAGCATCCCTTTCTTGCCCCGGGGTACCATACCGCGTCCACCATGTACCCGCAATCGGCCTCATCCAGCTCCTCGAATCGGGTTTCACATGTCACACGTCTCAGAACGGAGAAAACGCATGGTGGACGCACTGAAATATCATATCAAGAGAAATCGGGTTTTTAAAACAATACATACTTTCTTTTAAAATAACCACGGTTCTCAAATCCAGAAATCTCATGAAAACAGCATATCTCAATGCGTAAAATCATAAAGCATGATGTATGTGACATATGATGGAAATGTAAGCATATCTGTATATCATGCAACATGGAACATTGATGTATCATATTAAGGGAAAACCGCTCCTTTAAATGATTCCAGTTTTGAAAATATGTCTTGCAGTTCCCAATATCTCCAAAGTCAAATGCAACATCTTATAAAAGTGCACAGGTAACTATAGCAAGTAAATTATGCAAAGAGTCATATCATGATGCAGCAATCCTACTGTGTAGTGACATGACAATTATCGATGATGAAGTGTGTGAGCCGGCAAATCTGTGTACATGTAACATACGCATCATCGATAATGGTGTAAGTGTACTAACACAGGTATATGCAATGCAATGATAATATCATAAATGCAGCATAAGGTAAATCATCAGCTAAAAGCTATAAGATATACGTAACTATCATATGTCTGAGTCGGTGAATCTATCAATCGGCATCTAGCCTCACAGCATCACGTACGGTATAATCCATCGTACGGCATCCTCTAATCAAGAGTATGGATCAATCATCAAGTCAAACTCATCATGTACGAAAAATCATCGTACGGCGGCATAATACCAATAGGGATCCTATCAACCTTTACGACAATGAGGGTAGGACCTAGCGTCTCGTACGGCTTATCATTCCAGATTCACCACCATATAAATATCTATATACCTATGTCCCAGGTCACATCCATAACAATCTCATATCAGGGGACCAGCAAGGTATCAATCATCCCAATCGACTCGCATCCGTATACCAACATATCATCATACACATGTCAAATCGTATTCTCTTTTCATTGCATTTATATCCCTCATCAAGTCAATTTTACAAATACATTCTACCCTTACTATAAGCATAAGTATCTAATCTAACATACACACCCGAACCATACAAACAGTTTTTTGAACGATGCGAATCGTAATTTTGAAAGTAGGGGCTACGGTGTTTTTAAGGAAAAGATATCATTTGAAAATCCGTAACATCCCTCAAGGTATCTGTTTAAAATATGCATACGATTCTTCAATTTGGAAATAGGTATGGTTCGGATGACACATCTATGTCGATTATCTAGTCCTATAGTACCCTAAACGGCAATATCATCAAATCTCACCCTCAAGTCCCGTCATCACATATTAGCCGTATCATAACTTCTAACTATCCTTTAGTTTCTAATATGGGTTCTCTAACTATCCTTTTAACTCTATCTATAGTTTCTAATAAAGTTTTTATTAACCATAATCTATATATAAATTGGTTTCCATCATAGTTTTGCGGGGGTGCTATACGCCATCCACCCGACTTCCCCCGTGGATATAGATCCACTCACCACCTTCTTGCTCGCCGAAGTCGATATCGCCATCATCTTCTTCATCGTCCGAATTCCACGTGAGGGTACCTACATATATAACACAATCGCAATACGTATTAAAATCAAGGCGGAAAACCAAAACGGCACACGTTTCGCTCATAGGTTAAAACTTATGGCCTAGCATGCAAAACACGACCAATAACCATGGTTGTTGACGTTCAAACGCCACACGACGGAAACACAATACCAAATACCAAATTCAAATTCATTAAAAGCCGCAAAAAAATTTCAGAAACTAAGTAAAACACTCCTAGATTTTCCCCAGGTGACAATTAGCCAATCTTGCATACAGGATGGGTCTAATTTATCACAAAAGGAGCCATGGACCAAACCTGGGACCCTACTTCCCTGCTCTGGCCGCAAATTGCGGCCATAATGGATATAATTGCGGCCTGGGTTTGAGGGTAGGGGCTCGGGTCTTCAGGATACACTCCAGGTTGCCTGCACGACTCCAAGTATTCGCTAAATAATTTTTAGTGCCTCCGGATTACTCCAGATTTTCACATACCCTCACAAATCAACACAAAAACGACATGAACTCAAATCCCAAATCCGTATTTTGGTTTCCCATATTAAATCTCAGGTCTTGCACAACCACACGAGTTCACTAAAACCATCTTTAAACCTAAACCTTCTCTAGGGATTTCTATCTCCACAACCACCAAACCAATTCAACTTCTAATTTATCTAAAACACAAGAAAACTAAAAACTAACTAAGTGGAAACGATTATACCTCATGGATGAACTCAAGAGAACCCTAGTAGTCCCAATGTTGCCAAAATCCCACTTTGTTTGGTTCAATGTGATGAGCATGAAGAGGGGATCGTTTTTTGTGAAAGGGGTTTAGGGTTTTGGGGGTTATTTGGAGATGGATCTAGTGCTTGAAGGTGGAGGGAGATGAGGGTGAGTAAAATGAAGAAGGAGGTGAAAATGGTGGAGGAATGAAGATGGAGGCAATCCCCCCCCTCTCTCTCAATTATTCCCACTCTCTCTCTCCAAGTCATCATTATGTCTCCTTTCTCTCTCCTCACTCATCATGACACCTTTTCTTTCTCTTTTCTCACCAAAACACATACACCCAAATAAAACAACACCATGAAATAACATGTAACATGTCATGGTGCATTTACCATGAAAAACTGTAGAAACACGGATTTGGCTTAATCGCGATTAGCAATGCACTAATCGGGTTTTTACCAAAACTGCATATAATAAATTTTAAAATTGCCAAATCCTTTAAATATATTTTTAAATTAAAAAATCATTTTAATTTCCTTTTATTTCATAATTATTGGTATATATTTATACCCTTTTTCGAAAACCCCAATTTCGCAAATCGGACAGTTTTCGGGAAAAATATTATTTTAATATTAAATTCCAAAAATAATATTTTATATTTTCTGAAATGTTACAGAGACCGGTTATTCACCAAAGCAACAAGCGGCAATCCCTAGATGAGAAGTTGAGACGTCCTTACTCATTCCCCCGGGATAAAACAAGGAGACTGTTCGAACTAGCAGTGTGCAACGGGCTCGTTACTCTACCAGATTTGAGACACCCACTGCAACTGAACGACATCAACGATCCCAATTACTGCCCCTACCACCGGGTATTGGGCCATCCGATCGAAGACTGCTACGTCTTCAAAAACTGGGTTGAAGACCAGTACCGACAGGGCAAGTTCGTGTTGTCTGAACACTGGAAGGTAAATCCGCCACAACAGCACACTCCTAAAAGGGTAGACACGCCGGGGGCATCATGCTCATTTATAGAGGAAGCTCCATGGGAAGTTATCCTCTCGGCAAAAACTAAGAGAATGCTGAAGGATCTTCAAGCATGCCCAGCAATCATATGGAGAAGCCCTCTAGAGCCGGAGATTATTGAAGGAATGCTAAAACCGCGCCTGACACTTAGAGTTGGTAGCAATAGGCAAAACGCCCAGGCCCAGCCGTCAAAGTCTTCGAAAGAAAAGAAGAAGACCAAGGAGCCCGCGCAGCCTGATGACAAATGCACAGAGCTGCAAAAGCATACTGACGCGCTGGAAGAATATAACCAGAAGGCGCGGACCCCAGTCACGCTCCATGAGTTTCTCAACCATATCCTTGAGAACAGAGGCAATGACAGGGATGAGGAAGACAACGCGTTAGAAGAACCTGAGGATTACGTGGCAAGTTGCCACATGATCTCTCATTCGTCACCAAATGATGAAGAAGCTCACTCGCCGTTAGAAGATAACATAGAGGAGCTGGGGGCAGAATCGGCACCAAATCCTTGGAACTGTCCGATGAGCTGATTGACGTGCTACTAAACGAAGCCCGTCAGAAGAGAAAAGTTGATCGAGAGCGCGAAATGGCCATATTCGAAAAAGCCAAGCATCGACGTCAAGCGGAAAAAGTCGCGGTAGGGATGGATCACAAAATATCCTAACCAAATCAAATCACACCCTAAATGGGAGTGTTCCACTTTATCGTTATTTACCCCGTCACGTGATAAATACATGTGCATACAGGATGAATAATGGACCGAAATGTCTTAAAACTAACTACTGACCGAGACGTCTATAAACTACAACAAACCGCGGCATCCTTAGGCTGACGGCAAAAAAATACGTCCACAAGCAAAATGGGCATGGATGAAAACCCGAAAGGGCTCCGTGAGTAAAAATAGTAGGGCTACCGGCGAGTTTGTGAAAACCCGAGAGGGCGCAAGCTCGTAAAAAATTCGTGCACACTTGCGAGGTCCTCTCGACCTTATAAGGAGAAAATTACCTGCGTAAGATCCTTACGACTCACGAAGGAGCGATACACTTAGGAATCCTCATGATTCCTAAGGAGAAATTACACTTATGAGATCCTCACGACTCGTAAGGAGAACTCTCTTATGAGACCCCCACGGCTCATAAGATTCAAAAGCCTTAAGCTACAGGGATCTGAACCTGTTCTTAAGCCATCACCTTTCCCAGACTGCCCTACAAGTGGTTCAATACTGACCCTTGTATACAATCCACGGGCACAAATAATCATTTCCTTTCCGAGTCCCACCAACGACGAGGAATGCCCTCATTTGGTGAATAAACACTTGTAGGTCCTCTAGATTTACAAGGAGAAAACACTCTTACAAGATCCTTACGCTTACAAGAGAACATACACTTAGGAATCCTCACGATTCCTGAGGATCCTCACGACTCGTAGGGAGAAACACCTTTATAAGACCCTTACGGCTCATGAAATCAAAAGCCTTAGTCGACAGGATCTTAACCCTGTTTGCTAAGCCACCTTTGTTCGAACCGACGAAGGCAGATGATGATTCGCCCCTGGCAATATCCCAGTTGTAGCGATGCTGATGCCTGAATCGAAATCAAATTCCAAGCCATTTCACGGCAAATGATGATTCGCTCCTGGAAATATTCCAGTCGCAGTGATGCTGATGCTAAGATTGCCACCAGATTCCAAGTTCCATACTTGTGGCGAAAATTCGACGAGCCAAAAATGCATAGGGAGCAAGTAAAATATATGCATACAAAATAGCCGAAATGATAGGGCTACTTGCAACAAAATCAGCAAGTAAAATATATGCATACAAAATAGCCGAAATGATTGGGCATCGCGAAAAATAGCCGAAATGATTGGGCAATCGCGACTTTCGCGATACAAAAAGCTGAAATGATAGAGCAACACGGAAAGAAAAAAATAATACATATAACATGAAACTTTTTTCCTACAGGTGAGATCACATTGATCCCTGTATACAATCCAGGGGCACAAACAAAGAGGGAACCATATCATCCCACCAGGCTCCATCAGAAAGAGAGCCAAGTCTCGATGGCAACATCTGCATTCCATAAGATCAACAACGGCGTTCCTTCTTATGCCAGCAGGGCACGGAAGCGACACAACGAAACGGAGCCATGGCAAAGTCCCTAGTTCCAAATCTTAACGGAAACATCTACAGCCTAAAAATCAGCAACGGTGATCCTCCTCATTCCAACAGGATTCGGACGCAACATCACCAAACGGAGCCAGGGTAAAGTCCCCAGTTCTAAGACTCCACGGTTCACGAACAACCTAGAGTCAGCCAATGATTCCATTTCGGAAATACGTCATCCAATGGCCCCGTCACGGAAACAAGTTAACCGACATCCAGGGAAATCAGTGTCCTTGGGAAAATCTCGGTTCAGGGAAATCAGCGTCCTTGACGAGAGCATCTCGATTCTTGTCGACCCACAGAGAAATCAGTGTCTTTGCAGAAATACCTCGATTCGTCTCAACTCCGAGGAAATCAGTGTCCTTGGAAAATACCTCGATTCAGGGAAATCAGTGTCCTTGGAGAGAGCATCTCGATTCGCGTCGACCCACAAGGAAATCAGTGTCTTTGCAGGAATACCTCGATTCATCTCAACCGCAGGGAAATCAGTGTCCTTGGCAAAACCTCGGTTCAGGGAAATCAGCGTCCTTCACGAGAGCATCTCGATTCGTGTTGACCCGCAAGGAAATCTGTGTCTTTGCAGGAATACCTCGATTCGTCTCAACCCCCAGGGAAATCAGCGTCCTTGGCAAATACCTCGATTCAGGGAAATCAGCATCCTTGGCGATAGCATCTCGATTCGTGTCGACCCGCAAGGAAATCAATGTCTTTGCAGGAATATCTCGATTCGTCTCAACCTCCAATGAAATCAGCGTCCTTGGCAAATACCTTGATTCAGGAAAATCAGCGTCCTTGATGAGAACATCTCGATTCGCATCGACCCGTAAGGAAATCAGTGTCTTTGCAGGAATACCTCGATTCGTCTCAACTCCGAGGAAATCAGTGTCCTTGGCAAATACCTCGATTCAGGTAAATCAGCGTCCTTGGCGAGAGCATCTCGATTCACGTCGACCCGCAAGGAAATCAGTGTCTTTGCAGAAATACCTCGATTCGTCTCAACCCCCAGGGAAATCAGCGTCCTTGGCAAATACCTCGATTCAGGGAAATCAGCGTCCTTGACGAGAACATCTCAATTCGCGCCGACCCGCAGAGAAATCAGTTTCCCTGCAGGAATACACGACGTCAGCCAAACGGAGCCACGGCAGAGTCCCTAGTTCGAAATCTCGACGGCCACATCTACAGCCTGGAGACCCACAACAACGTTCATCCTCATTCCAGCAGGATTCAGACGCGATAATCAAGCGGAGCCATGGCAAAGTCCCTAGTTCTAAATCTCGACTGTTCACAGACAACCTAGAGACCACATCGACATTCATCTCATTACAGCAGATGCAACATCAGCAAAGCGGAGCAATGGAAAAGTCCCTAGTTCCAGGACTCGGCGGTGCACAGACAACTGAGAGTCAACTCCTGACCCCGTATGGCTAAAGTCAATCCTGACCCCATATGGCTAAAGTCAATCCTGACCCCGTATGGCTAAAGTCAATCCTGACCCCATATGGCTAAAGTCAATCCTGACCCCGTATGGCTAAAGCCAATCCTGACCCCATATGGCTAAAGTCAATCCTGACCCCGTATAGCTAAAGTCAACCCCTGACCCCGTAGAACACGGCTAAAGTCAATCCTGACCCCGTAGAACACGGCTAAAGTCAATCCTGACCCCATGGAAAATGGCCAAAGTCAACCCTCGACCTCCCCCATCGAAGCAATGCTTTGACTCGGGAGCAGGTCAGCTCATCAATCACTTACGAGTTCTCTCGACTTGTAAGGAAGAAAATTCTCTTGTGAGATCCTTACGACTCTCAAGAGAAAACACACTTAGAAATCCTCATGATTCCTAAGGAGAAACTACACCTACGAGATCCTCTCGACTTGTAGGGAGAAAAATCTTTATGAGACCCTCATGGCTCATAAAATTGAAAAGTTTTAGGCAGCAGATCTGAACCTGTTTCCTAAGCCTTCGCTACCCTGTGAAGAGTTCAAGATGAACTGTTACTTATCATCTACAAGCCGCACTTGCCAAAATTACATGCCGTCGAAATCGAGGTGCTGCTCAAGAGTACGTAAACTGCTTTGCGTCAAGTCAAAACAAAAAGGCATAACCCACGGACGTCAATCACATATTATGCAAGGCAATAAGGAGAACATTTGATTTACATCCAATTGAGCGTCCGACTCGTACCCACTCATGTATGTGCGAAAAGGATAAAATAAACGCATGGAAAGGAAAAATTTATTATTCATACCTCAGAAAGTTCTTACATTGATGAAAATAGTAAACAAAAGCATCATTAAAATGTTTACAATGGCAAAACATTCGATCCGGGACACGGATTAAGAAATTTAAAAGTGAGGCCGTCCAAAGTGTTTCTGACCTTTCGGACCATTCTTGTGTGCATCCTCTCGCGATCACAAGCGTCAGGATCTTCACTGATATCCTCCACTCTCTGATAAGCAGCGATTATCGTCGTTTGCTCGAAAACTTGATGCAGAATATCAATGAGATTATCTCGCCGTTTCTTCGAGATCAGGCCCGTCAGATACACTGAATGCACCTTATCTTCTGCGTCATCCAGTGCATTAAGCGGCATGGCTTCATGAAATTCAGGAAGCGCTTCCCAAATTGCTCCCACTATAATCTTCAAGAGAGCGGAACGACAAGAGAATAGTCGACCGATGTGTGCATTGAAATGATTCATAATTTCGGCACATTGGGCGTTTGTGAACTCCTAGTTTTGACAACGGCCCTGTACGTGAATGTCCTCATAAGAAATGATTTCGTTAAGGCAGTACAGATGAGCGGACATAGCACCTGAAAATGAAAATCAGTGAGAGTTTAGCGGACAGACTGATCGAGACACGGGGATTCAGACAACTCTTGATATCCGCATGAGAAAAAAAGTGTTGGCTAAAACACCCAACAGATTCAAATTTGAGCAATTAAGGGGGGAATCTTAAAAGGATTCTCATTTAATGAGCGTCTCTTGGACTAAGGAGTAAATCTCCCTTGAGAGCAGCGCTCTACAACAGAGTGACATCTGTCAACTCTGATGATGAAGGGAATAAAAAATCCCTCAAGAAAAATTCTGAAGAGCCATACTCTGTAAAGATGATGGAATAACCCATCAGAAAGTAAAGCTTTTAATAAATTAAAAATTCCGAGATCTTCAAGATCTATGAACAAACTCTAAGAGTTCTTCATAAAAGATTAACAAATCTACATGATTTGAAAGAGCAAGGCTCTGTTAATAGGTTAAGAAACCCTAAGAAAGATCTCTTTAGATCTAAGAGAGCAAATGCTCTGTTAACGAAACCCTAAAAAAGTTTTCTTTAGATCTATAATCTGAAGAGAGCAGGGCTCTGTTAACGGGTGAAACCCTACATTATTAACTAATCCCTTCAAAAATTTAATCTTTACCTAAATTTTTGACGGAGTTCTGTCTCAAAGAAAATTCTTAAGACGAAGAGCTATGCTCTGAAGGAGAAATAATTCTCAGAAAAAAAAGTAAGAAGATGAACAGAGATCATCTCAAGAGCTAAAGGCCCTATTTATAGGCACTGAGAGCCGTTTCAACTTCTAAGTTGATCTAATGGCGCAGATGCTGCTACCGCTGCACTCACGTGTAAGCCACGTGAGCGCAACGGTGGGGGGCATTTGTTTCCCCCAATCAGAGCAAAACTCTGTTCAAATTTCAAAATTTGAAATAAAGCAGCGCTTCATAGCAGCGCCGGCGCTAAGAGTCAAATAATCTAAAGCAGCACTCACGTGCTAAGCACGAGAGTGCTGGCGCTAGCAGCGCCAGCGTTGAGAGTGAAAGACCCTGAAGCAGCGCACTACGTGTAAAGCACGTGAGCGCTAGCGCTAAGAGCGCTGCACTCTAAGCAGCGCACCACATGCAAAGCACGTGAGCTCTGGCGCTAAGAGCGCTGCACTCTAAGCAGCGCACCACGTGTAAAGCACGTGAGCGCTAGCGCTAAGAGCGCTGCAATCTAAGCAGTGCACCACATGCAAAGCACGTGAGCGCTAGCGCTAAGAGCACTGCAATCTAAGCAGCGCACCACGTGCAAAGCACGTGAGCGCTAGCCCTAAGAGCGCTGCACTCTAAGCAGTGCACCACGTACAAAGCACGTGAGCGCAAGCGATAAAACAAAATGTTCTCGGCCCTTGGATCAAAGATCCAACGAACATGATTAAAAATCATCAATTGACCAGAATAAAATTCTGTTAAGGAAACATTCCTCAGAATCTTTCCAAACAGGAAAGATTGTGCTTCGAAAATTAGAGCACCGTTGGATCAATGATCCAATGGTGATTAAAAATCACCAAAATACAGAATAAATTCTGTATGGGGAAAATTTCTCAATCTTGTTAAAAACAAGAAGATTGCCTTCTGTAAATCAGAAGCCCTTGGATCAAAGATCCAACGGGGGAAACATCCCCAAATCAATTAGATAAAAGATCTCCTTAACTGATTCAATAAATCAACCTTCACTATATAAAGGACCCAAGACTTTAAGTCTTGCAGAGAGAGACCTCCCCATAAGCTTTCAAATTGAAAGAAGAAGAGAGAGGAACCCCCCCCCCTAAACTTTGAGAAATTTCAGAGAGAAGAGCAAGCTCTCGGCAGAAGAAGAATTTCTTCAAGGTAAAATAAAGAGATCAAAGTATCTCATCAGAAAAAAAACTTAGTTCTTTTGCCAGATCATAGATCTATAAGATAAATAGTCTTTCACAAAAGAGATCATAAAATCTCATTATAAAAAGGGGGGAGAATAATTCAATTCTCTTGGGATCATAGATCCATAAAGGCAAAGCCTTTCATCAAAAACATAAGAGATTGAAAACATCTCCTATAAAATAAGAACTTTGTTCTTAAAGCCATGAGACAAAGTCTCTTATAAGAGAGAATTTAATTCTCAGAAAGCAGAGCTGCCTAAAAGAGCCCTAGCGATCCAATTAAAAGAAGTGCCTCAGCGCTTCAAATCTAGCGCACAGCGCTGCAGAGCCTTAGCGCTCCAAATTTAAAGAAGCGCCTAAGTGCTCCAAATCTAGCGCACAGCGCTACAGAGCCTTAGCGCTCCAAATTTAAAGAAGCGCTCCGCGCTCATTGAATGGTGCACAGCGCCAGGCGCGTCACGTGCTCCTCACGTGTGCGCTATTTTACAAGAAGCGCTCTGCGCTCATTGGATGGCGCATAGCACCAAGCGCGCCGCGTACTTCTCATGTGTGCGCTATTTTATAAGAAGTGCTCTGCGCTCATTGGCTGTCGCTCAGCGCCAAGCGCACCACGTGCTCCTCACGTGTGCGCTATTTTCACAAGAAGTGCTCTGCGCTCATTAACTGGCGCACAGCGCCAAACGCACCACATGCTCCTCACGTGTACGCTAAGAGAACATAAACTGTTCTTTAAATAAAATCCATAGAGCTATAATAAGTGCTCAGTACTCAATAAAAGAAAAAAGTTGTCAGAGCCCAAACCAATGCTCAGCATTGTTAAATGAAAAGGGCTGAGCCCAATCAAATGTTAAACATTTTAACTGAATGGATTGAGCCTAAGTTGGCCATAAATCCCTCACTCAGATTAACTGAGCCCATGTACTCATAACGTTTTAACTGATCTTAGTCCCAAATTGGACTACAGATCTCCCAACCAATATTGGTTCAAGGGTACATCTCTTCATACCTCTGATATATGTCATTGTAATCCTTCAACGTCTTCAGAGAGATGGAAGGTCCCAATAACCAATAACTTTTGGCGCATCCCCAAACTGTGGAGCCAAAATACCATGGACTATGATGTCCTTAAACCCACGGGACTGCAACGTCCCTAAACTAAACCCTACAGACTATGATGTCTCTAAACTAGACTATGATGTCTCTAAACTATAGACTATGATGTCCTTAAACTCCATGGACTATGATGTCCTTAAACTTATGGACCGCAATGTCCCTAAACTAAAACAATAGAGCCCAAATGCTCTTTTGTTGGATCTAAATGATCCTGTTAAGTAGATCTTAGTCTAAAATAATACTAACGTATCCTTAACAAACCACTTAAGTTGATCTTAATCTCAAACGAGATTAACGATCCTTAAATCAATCCAACTACAGATCCCTCAACTGACACTGGTTCATGGGTAGATCTCCTCACACCTCTAATATATGTCGTTGTAATTCTTCAACGTCTTCAGAGAGGTGGCGGGTCCCGGCAACCAGATACTCAATGGACCGCAAAGTCCCTAAACTAAAACAATAGAGCCCAAATGCTCTTTTGTTGGATCTAAATGATCCTGTTAAGTAGATCTTAGTCTAAAATTAGACTAACGTATCCTTAACAAATGGTTAAGTTGATCTTAGTCTAAAATTAGACTAACGTATTCTTAACAAACGTTTAAGTTGATCTTAGTCTCAAATGAGATTAACGATCCTTAAACCCAACCAAAAACCCAAATCTAAGAAAATACAGATTTGGACTAATCAACGCCCTACGGACGACAATATAAATTAGTCTCCGTATACAATCCACGGGCAACCAAAAATAAAACAAACACACATGACACGAAGTGACCATCTGGAGAAGGAGAAAGTGGTTACCGCGATGCGGTGGCGTAATTAACTGCAGGGGCTTTCCCCTGCAGGAAAGAGCGTCCCCACAATCAAAAACCCCTCACAATGAGGGGGAATCTGACGATGTCTACTACATCGGCCGCATCCGTCTAAACCTCCGATACATGGTGCCATAAATCAACTTGGAATCTTCAGAGAGGTGGACGGATAAAACTAAATAGCATCTGCCCCCAAAATTCAGGCCAGACGTCCCAACGTCCCGGTCGTGTCTTTCGGCGGAGAACAATGGTGGTGTACCTGCAGGTGATGGAGTCACCCTCTCTAAAGGTGTCTTACGGACTAAAAAGGAGAAGGATGTGCATGATTGGCATATCACTTGCTCCGGAAATTGAGTCAATCATGAGATGTCAAGTAACACACCAGATGTTGTTTTTGCATTAGATGCAATAAGTTGATATATTAATCTAATCTTGGAGAAAAGTTCGGAAGCAGTTTTTGAACATAAGTGGATGTTCTAGGGATACGGTAACAGCGGCCTCCTTCGGGAGACGGTTATCATTTTAGGCTTCCAAGGTGACCTGGATGACAGAGAGACTGTTAGAGTTATAGTTTTCCCTCTTTTGAGGGGCAGTTGTTTGGACTGGTGATCCAAGTGGATACTGAGAGAGGCATGACACAGGATACTGATTAAATTCAGTTGACGATACAGTCTAAGAAGTTTACTAGATTTGGAGTTCATTTGTGAACAGGGTCCTATCAGATATCCAGATATATTCTAAGACATGTATTGATCATTTCGGGAGATGTCTTTCTCCGCGAACTTGAGATAAAGAGAGACATAGAAAGAAACATCAGAGTGGATCCACTCACTGAGGCTATTTCTCGAACACAATAGTTTCACAAACGAGCTTTGTGAAACTGATTAGTAGAGAAGTTGGGTGTTCGGTATCACACGGGCTGTAAGTATGCGACACCGCAATAATTATCTTTAAGTGCAAGTGGGAGATTGTTAGCTATAGTGCCCTCAAGTCAATTATTGGATCGCAGGCACGTGATTGCAATGATTGAGGGAGGACCTATACCGGTAGAACAGTCTTACTCGAGATGATAGTATGCTATTTGGTTTGTCTTTATTATCGTGTACATGCTTCAGGTGACATTACAGTTCACTATTACATGTTAATAGAGCCCATAGGATTCTTGCTTGACTACCAGCAGTATGATGGCGATCATATACGTGAGAGTTGGATGGTCTATAAGCACATCCTTAAAGTGTCCCTAGTCGTGGGAGTTTCGAGACTGGGCATCGATACTCTATGAGTAGACTAGTGTATACGGATCGAGACCCCGATGAGGGGCGATGGCCGTTCTCATAAACCATTGGTTTCAGTTGGTTCACCTAAGATAGTATACAGGTGCTCATTGGGTTATGAGTACACCGGACGGACTCGCCGGGAACATGCTAGTTGGTATTATACCAATTGTCAGATAGCAATTCCCTGGTGACATGTGTATAGGTTAGTCTATCGACCTGAGACCGTCATTTGTCTTATGTGAGTTTCCACTGTGCTTTGATTACTACCCTACCACGGCTCGAAGGAGTCGTGCAAACAGGTTTTAGTTGGGTACAGTCCCGAGCCACATGGAGGCAATGAGCGGATTGTCAGGGGATTCGTCTCTCCCGGTATTGGGGGTTGATATCACGGTGTGTTTGGAGAGCCATTACACAAAGTCCTTGGCCAAGGCAAGTGAGATTTACTGGTAGGTATTCCAGTAGTTTCTCATGGTGTTCTGGGCTACACTCCGACACGACTTATACCGCTATTAAGGGTCTGACGTTTACCATCCCCCTAGGCCTGATATGCGATACTCATAGACGAATGAACCGGACTGTACGGATATTATCACTGTCAGGCTCAGTAGGGTTTCAGGATGAGTTCGCTCTTCGGCCTTCCTTTCGCTCAATACCTGGGTAGTAGTTACGTACAACTAGTGCCACTGACGTGCTTGTAGTTAAACCCACTGCCAGCGTATTGACGAGTTTTTAGAGTCCCACATAGAGGGGTTCCCTAGTTCGGGCGAAACGTTGTAGAGGTCGTATGGTATTATGGCAGGGTTCGATCATATACGTGCACTTGTGCGCGGAACATGATCGGACGGATCATACTAGTGAGCTTTGATTTAAACTGGATCCTAGTATTAGATTGTTGGATTACTTTCGTCTCGTAGTATTCGTATTCAGTCGAAATACGGATGCAGGTATGCATATACGGATGAGGGGTATTCTTGTAATTCGTTACAAGATAACTTTAGTTGATGCCATTTCTTTTTTCTTGATTAAACATTTTAGTTTAAATGTTTGATGGTGGATAATGTGACTCATTCTTGGCATGGCATGGTTTTTGACTAAGATATTTTTTGGGTGAGCTTAGAAATTTATGTGAGTGTGTGAGTGTAGAGATATTTTGTGAGTGTGTGAGGCTCATTTACACACAACAATATATCAAAACACTCACTCACTTAAATTTGGAAAGCCATCACATTTTTTCTTGAGCTTGGTTTTTGCTCACTTGATATTTTCATGAGCTTCACATTTTCCACCGTGGGCATCTTCTTCAACCTCCACTCTATCGCTCTCATATGTTGAGAACCCTAGAGTGTATTGAGACAAAGTAATCACACACTATCTCTACTTCATCTTGGGCACCTAGGTTAGCAAACTAATTGTTCGTGTTGCTTCAGTTTAGAAGCAGGGGCCCGTATAAAAAACCCTCGAAGTGGATCTTCTTCGACGAAGGGAGACCGGAGATCGAACTACATCGAGGCAGCCGCGAGGAGCTTGGGAAGAGATTGAAGACCGAAGGACACGGATCGATCGGTATAATCTCCTTAAACCACTTTACAGTTTACTAGTATAGGGTTAATGGCACGATCCAGGATTTCCGGTTACGATAGCGCCAGTTTTAAAAGTTTTTGTTCCGCGTTTGGCCTCGGATTGACGGCCGGGGCGCTGGCGTGGCCTTACACGGCCAACGTTCGTCAGTGAGCTGCTGTCTAAAGAGCAAGTGGCTGCGCTAAAAGATGTGCTCATGCAGTATAAAGATTGCTTCACATGGAACTATTCGGAGATGCCGGGGCTAGATCCAGAAATAGCTATGCATAAATTGGCGATATCTCCGTACGTCAAGCCAGTCAACAAGCACCAAGAAGAATGCGGCTCGAACTTGAAATGAGTATCAACGCCGAAGTTAAGAAGCTAATCAACTCCGACTTCATCCAAGAAGTTCAATACCCCGACTGGATCGCCAACATTGTCCCGGTGATGAAGAAAAATGGGACGGTGCGCATCTGCATGGATTTCCGAGACCTCAACAAAACCTGCCTGAAGGATGATTTTCCTGTACCGGTTACCGAGTTGATGATAGATAACACGTCCACTCACGAAGTCTTCTCCTTCATGGATAGCTCATCAGGGTACAATCAAATAAAGATGCATCCAAAGACCGGAAGCATACCGCTTTCCGGACTCCTTTGGGCGTATTCTGCTACAAAGTGATGCCTTTCGGCCTGAAAAATGCCGGTGCTACCTACCAGAGGGACATGATAAAGATTTTCGATGACCTCATACATGAAATCGTCGAATGCTATATCGATGACCTCATGGTGAAATTCATATCATATGAGGAACACTGGGAGCATTTGAAAATAGTGTTCCAACGTCTTCGTAAGTATAACCTGAAGATGAACCCTCTGAAATGCGCATTTGGAGTTTCCTCAAGCAAGTTCCTAGGGTTCATCATACGACACCGGGGCATCGAAATAGATCCATCAAAGGTCAAGACGATTATGGAAATGCCCACTCCAAGAACTTTAAAACAATTGCGGTCTCTACAAGGGAAACTCACGTATATCCGACGGTTCATAGCCAACCTCTCCGGAAAATGACATCCCTACAGTCACCTGATGAAGAAGGGAACCCCGTTCGTTTGGGATCGTAAATGCCAGAGTGAACTCGATGAAATCAAGCAATACCTGCAGAATCCGCCGGTATTGACCGCTCCGATCAAGGGAAAGCCTCTCATTCTGTACACAACCGCCCTCGAAGGTTCCTTAGGCGCACTATGGGCACAGGAAAATGACCAAAGGAAGGAGAGAGCCCTCTACTATTTGAGTCGAGTTCTCCTGGGGGCAGAAAACAACTACTCCCCTATCGAAAAACACTTCCTGGCATTAATCTTCGCTATAACGAAGCTCAGACACTATGCTTTGGCGCATGAGGTCCATCTCATATCAAAGGGGGATCCTCTCAAGTATTTGATGTCAAGAGCCATACTAACAGGACTACTTGCTAAATGGGCCCTACTCTTAATGGAATTCTCGATAACATACCGACCTCTCAAGGCAGTGAAAGGCCAGGCTATTGCCGACTTCCTCGCTGGGCATCCGATACCTGCCGATTCACCCCTAAATTGCGAATTGCCAGACGAGCACACATTTGACACGAACGACAGGGAGAGAGGAGAGAGTGATACCCGATGGGAACTCTACTTCTATGGGGCATCTTCCATGAAGAAACGAAAGCACAACTCCCTCATAATCAAATCTGGGCTAGGCCTCATCTTCGTGACTCCGCAAGGAGGGGTAATGCGCTTTGCCTTTTCCTTAACAGAGCCGAGGACAAACAATGATGTAGAATATGAGGCATTGATAGCAGGCCTTGAGATTGCTGTCGACATGGGAATCGAAAACCTTCTCATATACAGAGACTCTCAGCTGGTCATTAGCCAAGTAAACGGTGATTATCAAACATGCAAACCAGAGTTGGTAAAGTACGGCGAGAGACTGCAACAACTGCCGACTCAAATCCCTTCCTACGCCCTAGAAAGCATACCGCGTACAGAAAATAGCAAAGCGGACGCATTAGCCAAACTCGCTAAAGAACTGGCTGACGAAAACCTCGATGGCGTAAGGATTATTGTACAAAGTCGTCGGGTTCTTGCACCAGCAGAAATATCTCTGGAGTCGTCTGAAAAAAAAGAAGCGACCAAGCAAACAGCCCTGCAAATAAGGGACCAAGAAAAAGCTAAGGATTTGAAAGAAGTCTTTACAGACTACTTCAAATCCCGTCAAACACCGGAAGATGCATCCTTAAGACATCAGCTCATGAAACGAGCTCTGTCTTTCGCCTTCGTCAATGATACTCTATATAAGAGATCGTTCGACTCTCTCTGGCTGAGATGCCTGGGACCGGAAGAAGCAAGGAGAGTCGTCCAAGAAACTCACGATGGACTCTGCGGTTCTCATCAAACCGGGCCAAAGATGAAGCTGAAGATCAAAAGGATGGGCTACTATTGGCCCACGATGATTCAGGACTGCCTCGAATACGCGAACAGTGCCACTCGTGCCAAATTCATGGAGACTTCATCCACCAGCATCCAAACCCGCTACACCCAACAGTGGCTAGCTGGCCGTTCGAAATGTGGGGAACCGACGTAATTGGGCCCATCGAACCAGGGTCATCCAGAGGACATCGGTTCATATTGGCGATAACTGATTACTTCTCTAAGTGGGCAGAAGCAGTACCGCTAAGAGAAGTGAAGACGGAGAACATCCTCTATTTCTTCAAGACACACGTCATCTATCGATTCGGCACTCCGCAACGGATTATCTCTGATAACGGGCCGGCCTATAGAAGTCACAAAATCAGCCGCTTCGCACAGCAGTATAATATAGACTGGAGATACTCTTCGGTCTATAATCCCTGAGCTAACGGTCTAGCTGAGGCTTTCAACAAAACCTTGACAAAGATCATAAAGAAGACGGTGTCCAAAAACAAAAAGGACTGGCACGGGAGACTGCATGAAGCTCTCTGGGCTTATCGGACCACGTTCAAGACGGCCACGAACACAACGCCATTTGCGTTAGTATTCGGCACGGAAGCGGTACTTCCCTTGGAGATAGAGCTACCCTCTCTATGAGTGGCGGTTCGGTACGAACTAACAGACGAAGAGAATGCTCATCTTCGGCTTGAAGAGCTAGACGCCCTCGATGAAACTCGTCTCGTGGCACAGCAAAACCTAGAAGCTTACAAAGCAAGGATGACGCGCTCATACGAAAGATTGACTAGGCCAAGAATATTCCGACAAGGCGAACTCATGCTAGTTTTCAAAAGACCTATGATCCCCAATCGTGCCAAATGGGGGAAATTCGAGCCAAACTATAAGGGCCCGTACATCATAGACAAAGTCTACCAAGATGGTGCTTACTTGCTTATGGATATGCATGGAGAAAGACCCTTCCGGCTAATAAACAGCCGGTTCCTTAAGAAATACTACGCCTGACGGGTCACGGCCCAGGTCAATAATAGATGATGATGCCTATGTCCGCTCGCTATCTTCCCGAGTCCAAACTCTATAAGTAATATCCGGAGAAATCTCGCCCCAAAATCTTAATGGACCGTAATGTGCTTAAACTAGCTATGGACCGAGATGTCCTTAAACTAACATTGGACCGAGATGTCCTTAAACTAACAACGGACCGAAACGTCCCTAAACTAACAACGGACCGAAACGTCCCTAAACTACTATGAACCGCAGCATCCTTACGCGGGATTAAAAAAAACGGTACGTCCATAAGCGAAATGGGCACGGATGAAAACCCGAAAGGGCTTCATGAGTAAGAACAGCAGGGCTACCGGTGAGTTTGTGAAAACCCGAAAGGGCGCAGACTCGTAAAAAAAATTTCATGTGCACTTGTAAGATCCTCTCGACCTTGTAAGAAGAAAATACCCGCGTGAGATCCTTACGACTCACAAGGGAGAAAAATACTTAAGAATCCTCACGATCCCTAAGGAGAAATTACACTTACGAGATCCTCACGACTTGTAAAGAGAATCCCCCTATGAGACCCTCACGGCTCACAGGATTCAAAAGTCTTAAGATACAGGGACCTAAAGCTGTTCTTAAGCCATTATAGCCCCCAAATTGCCCTACAAGCGGTTCAATACTGACCCTTGTATACAATCCATGGGCATAAATAAGCGTTCCCTCACCTAATCCCACCGATGGTGCGAAATTCCCCCATTTGGTGAACAACACTTGTAAGTCCTTTCGACTTGCAAGGAGAAAATTTCTCTTGTGAGATCCTTACGACTTACAAGAGAAGATATCACATAGGAATCCTCACGATTCTTAAGGAGAAAATACACCTATGAGATCCTCACGACTCTTAGGGAGAAAACCCTTTGTGAGACCCTTACGGCTCATAAAGTCAAGAGCCTTAGTCGGTAGGATCCTAACCCTATTTGCTAAGCCACCTTTGTTCAAGTTAACAAAAGCAAATGATGATTCACTCCTGGAAATCTCCCAGTTGTGGCGATGCTGATGCCTAAATCGGTATCAAATTCTAAGTCCTTTTACGGCAAATGATGATTCGCTCCTGGCCACATTCCAGTTGCAGCAATGTTGATGCTAAGATTGGTATCAGATCTCAAGTTCTATATTCGCAGCAAAAAAAAAAGCAAGACAAAAATACATATGAAATAGCCGAAATGATAGGGCAACTTGCAACAAAGAGCAGCAAGTAAAATATATGCATATAAAAATAGCCGAAATGATAGGGCAACTCACAATAAAAAGCAGCGAGTAAAGAGAAAGAAAAATAGCCGAAATGATTGGGCACCGCGAAAAATAGTCGTAATGATTGGGCAATCGCGACTTTCGCGATATAAAAAGCTGAAATGATAGAGCATCACGGAAAGAAAAACAAAAAAAAGATGAAAATTTTGCCCTACAGGTGAGTCCATACTGACCTCTGTATACAATCCATGGGCATAAACGAAAAGGAAACCACATTTCCCTACCAGACTCTGTCAAAGAGAATCCAGATCTCAACGGCAACATCTACAGCCTAAAGATCACCACGATGTTTCTTCTCACTCCAATCGAATGCAGACGTAACGTCAACAACCGACCTCAGGGTCACAACGAAACGGAGCCATGGCAAAGTCCCTAGTTCCAGATCTCAACGGCAACATCTACATCCCAGAAGATCAACACGGCGTTCCTTCTCGACACAGCAGAAAGCAGAACAAGTCAGCCAATGACCTCCCCGCCGGAACAATGCTTCGACCCGGAAACAAGTCACCCAATGACCTCCCCGTCGGAACAATGCTCTGACTCGGAAACAAGTCAGCCAATGACCTACCCACCGGAACAACGCTCCGTCTCGGAAACAAGTCAGCCAATGACCTCCCCGCCGGAACAACGCTCCGTCTCGGAAACAAGTCAGCCAATGACCTCCCCGCCGGAACAACGCTCCGTCTCGGAAACAAGTCAGCCAATGACCTCCCCGTCGGAGCAATACTTCGACTCGGAAACAAGTCAACCAATGACCTCCCTGTCGGAACAATGCTCCGACTCGGAAACAAGTCAACCCACGAACCTCCCCGCCGGAACAATGCTTCGACTCGGAAACAAGTCAACCCACGAACCTCTCAACCCGTAAAAAGAAAAATCTCTTGTGAGATCCTTACGACTCTCAAGAGAAAACGCACTTAGGAGTCCTCACGACCCCTAAGGAGAAATTACACCTACGAGATCCTCTCGACTCGCAGGGAGAAAAGTCTTTATGAGACCCACACAGCTCATAAAGTTGAAAAGTCTTAGACGACATATCTGAACCTGTCTTCTAAACCATCGCTACCCTGCAAGGAGGTCAAGATGGACTATTATATACCATTTACGGGCCACATTTGCTAAAGTAACATGCCAACGACACAACAGAGAAAAGAAAGCGATAGTAGGAGATAAAAAATGTGTGTTTTATTCATGAATTCAATTGAGTACAAGATACATCATATAAAAGAATAAAAAAAATGAATGCATGTTATTCGTAGATTACAAATTTTCAGTCGATACAAAGACGGCTACTGAGAAGGAGGCATCTTCAATAAGTCAGCCAGCTGCTCGCGCGCTCCCCTCAATCCTTTCTCATAATCAGCCGCCGCGGCCAACTCCGTTTCAATTCGAGCCCGTTGCTGCAAACAGGATGAAAGATTCTCATCGATTTCCTGCTGACCAGCTTCGCAACTCTGCGTAACCCGCTCAATGAAGTCAAGCTTCTGCCTCAGCACCAGCCCATCAGAAATACATCATTGGAGGTCTTCAAAGATAGCTTTCAGCTGCGCAGCATTCGCTTCGACCTGGGCACGCAATTGGACAGACTCGCTGGAAGCCGCCTCATGTTCCTTCCTTCTCAGGGTCGCCTCTTGTTCAAAATGACAGAGGAAAGTAACACTATGCTCAACCCATGTAGCTCGCTGGGAATTCAAAGCCAGAACCTCAGGAGCAAGACGCTTGAGCTCAATATCATGCATGCAAGCCTCGATCTTTCTGCGGTAATTAACCCAAGACTCGACGACACCTTCGTTATGGAAGTTCATGAGTGTCGCCAGCATAGGATTAACCTCAGCAGCAAAATCTGCAGCAAATGCGAGGGCCTCGGCATCAAGATCCTCGACGAATTCGCTCAACATTCCCAGGCTAGTCACAGCGACCCTGGAAGATGGACGTTTAGCAAAGGGCCCTGCCGGTATTGCGATGCGAGACTCAAAGGGAGATGGAGCCGGTGCAATTGTTGCAAAACAAATTATGGTCAAATATCGACTCGGGAGGTAAAGAAAATACACGAGTAATGGAGTCTACTATACCGGCTGTGGCAGGTGGCAAAATTGGGAGTACCGGAGGCACGGATATTCTCTCGTCCCCTCCTCCGTCATTTGATTAGTGTCAAAAACATGAGTTTACCGGAATCAGAAATGGCGTCGCTTCGCAGCTAGCCGGTGAGTACGGGTCGATCCACAGAGACGGGTAAATTCCTTTTATGTGTTTTAACGAGTTGATTCAATTTGTCGTTTTGATTGGTTTATAAAAATCTATAAAAACTAGATCTAATTAATCTAATTTAAAGTCTTGCTAGGGTTAGGCTTAGGAGAAGTTTTGGAGATTAATGTTTCCTTCACCGCTTTCAATGCCTTCTTTTTTAGATCTATTAGGTGTTAAGTTAATTATCAATAAAGTGGATACGAATCTTTTGGGAAGATGTTTCTTCCTCTAGATTCGTATCCTTCCTTTGTTGATAATTACCCTAACCCCCATGGAAAACGCGCGCAACCGGCCCTTTATACTACGGTTCACCGTTACCTCGAGGGGTAGGGTGCCGTAGGGAGCGGATGTGTGCGTATGCATGGAGTTCTAACTCTAAAGTGAAGATGGCATTGAAAGGGGTGAGAGATCTCATCTCTCAACCCTTTCGCTAAGGCTAACCCTAACAAGCGAGGAGACTACTCGCTCATTAGGGGATGATAAATTATACTAGAAAATAAAAGCAAGGAAATAAATTACCTACTGATTTGATGGCTCCCTCCAAGTAGAAGACAGAATAGATCTGAAAGTCATTCCCAGAAATTCTGAATTTTATTTATTGAAAAGAGGCATACATTTTTCAGATCTAGGATTACAATTTATAGGAAAATAGGAAATCTAGGGTTACAGACTCTCGCACATGCGCAATTACAGATTTGACCACTGGAAATCCCAACACCCACAACGTCGCAACAGTACAGAAAATCTGCACCGACATGGGCCCTCTATGGCCGCGGAACCGCGGCTCCAGCATGGGTTTGGCCGCGGTTCCGCGGCCAAACTGAAGAATTGGGCTCTGCACATTTTGGGGTTGGTTCAGGGGTCCTTGGGCTTCTTGTTTCCATATGTAGTTTCTCTGTTGGGCTTCTTATTCTTCTCCAGATATTTCAGTGAAGACTTGTATTGGGCTTTTTAACTGTTTCACCTTGACATTCGTTGCCTTTGCACCTATGTGAACTGGGCTTGACTAGGATCCGTCTAATTGTTGGTCAAAAGTCCATTTTCTGTTGTTTTGTGTCTTTTTCACTGTATTTGCTCCAGAAACCTGTAACCTGTAATATGCAACAAACGTGTGTCAAGAGTACCTGTTTATTTATAAAAAGGATAAGAATAGGGGAATGATAAATGCAATATTATGGTCTGAACAAATACCCCCAAACTTACCTTTTGCTCGTCCTCGAGCAAACTTATTATTTTATTCTCTAAAATCCTAACCACACTTTCGCAGGGAAACGCGATTGCACTGAGCACGTGCAACAAGCCGTTAAACCTCTAGGTGTCCCTAGTAGGAGGAGTGTTGTCTCCTGAGGGTTTTCAGCGGATTACACCCACAAAATCCTATCAACTTGGCCCATTGACTTTTGTTCTTCATTTAGGTTTTCTAATAAGGAATTCTATTATCTTTTACTTGTAAATTATCCACCCACATTCTTCACACTTCCTCATCATTTAACTTAAGATTATATATATCTTATAGACTTACTTAGCTTTCGGCATTTCCTAAGTTTTCCTTCTAGGCTTCCATCTCCACTTAGAAATTTCTATCAACTCTACTAAAGATACAAGTTCTATTCTTCATTCCTCTCTTTCATCTAAATTCCAATCACATACCCCTACGTGTGTGTATAAGTCACCCCTACACTTGGAAATTCAAATTAAGCAATCAACCCCTTGTCAGTTGTCCAAAGTACTAATTAATTGGTGAATTTAAATAAAATTTTCTTACACATCCTTCATGCGATCGTTAATACTTCTTGAGGTACCAACGACCGATTACAAAATGCGTTTGCACTTTAAAGCATACTTCCTAGTCTTTGCAACACCCAAGGCTTTAGCAGTGACTCCCAAACCAGTTGGTCTAAGGCACTAGGTGATAAGGCACCCTCGCTAAATATTTTTCTATTTTTATAGCCTTAGGTAATCACAAAAACCAGTGTCCATTTTTTTTTCTTTATTCACACCCTTTTTTTTATTTTCTTTGTACAAAGGACTTTAGACAAGAGCATTTCAAGGTCTCTTCTACTATTCCAGGTTTCAAGGTGCGTGATTGTGCAAATTGTAGGGTATACGTTTTCAGAATCTAGACTTAAGCTAGGAACTATTTTTCAAACTTATACTCTAATAAGAACATCAATACTCTTCCCTTGTTTCGACTTAGCCCAAGAAGTGAACCTAAAATATGCCTATTTCTAAATAAACTACAAGGCATATACTTTCTACCGTTAAACTTTAAGGAAGGTTATCTTTAGGGTTTTTAACTTACTAAGTCTAAGATCTAGTTGTTCCTAGCTAGTTGACCTATTTGTCAATCTCAAGTCAATTAGCCAAAATTGAATACATTTATTTTTATAATTTTTTGAAATTTTTCAAATTTTTATAGGTTTTCAAATAAGTATGCAAATTCAAAAATATGTACAAATGAATGCGAAGGAAGAAGACGTACCGAGCATACCCCCAAACTTGAACTTGACAGTGTCCTCACTGTCATGCTAAACCAAGAGGGTCAAAATACCGATACTTCCCTGTTTATTTATTTATAATAATTTTTTAATGTTTTGAATTTTTTTTATTTTTTTTATTTTTTATAAAAAAAAAAACAAAAGGATATATACATATAGACAAAGGTTCCCCCCAAACTTAAGCTTGGCCTTACACAAGCCAAAGGTTAGCACCAACCATTCAAAGATCTTATCGTGGTAATGGTATAGTTGGTGCAAGAATAGGGTGCGGAGGAAAGAAATGAGAAACACGCGAGACCGTGTGGGAAGAGGGGTAGAATACGGTCTCGGTGGAGGAGAAGAATGGCGGAAAGGAGAAGGAAGTGGAGTACGATCTTGAGGGTGTAAATCGAGTGAATAAATTAGCGCAATATGTGATGAACGATGTGTTAAAAGCGATTGCGCTAACCTATCAACCCATCGGGAAATAGGGTCAAATCCCTCAAGATTCGTAAGAAAACATGGGTACGCCGAACTTGGTATAGGAGATGAAAGCGTAACGGTCATTTGTTCGGTCGGAACAATAGGAAGGAGGGAGGGTGATATAACAGTCAAAGGTTCAGGAGGCTGAATTGGAAAATCCGACACATCCAATAAAAATGGTTCAACCTCGATATTATCCTCAAGGCTCTCCTCAGTACTATCCTCAATATTTAATCCATCCATGCCATTATCATCAAAATCTAGACGCATATGAGATTCGGGGGAAACATTTAATAACTCAGGATGATGATTTGAACATAAAATTTCTATTAAATCGACAGGTTCATCATCCGAAATATTCCCGGCGTCTATATCCTCAATCAAGTGAAAATCAATTTCTTTATACACTTCATCCACAGCATGGATATTTATCAATGTAGGTTCTAGAGTGGAGGTGTAAAGATCGAAAGGATTAGGTGCGGTTTCACTCGAAAGGGGTTCTTCACAATTTGGCAAATCAAGCACTACAAAATCACACAACTCATTTTTATTTTCAACTGGTGAATCATTTGGAACAATCGATGGAAAACCGGAGTTGTGGGTTTCAATTGGGTAAGGGTAGGTTTGATTTGAAAATCCTCTCTCATTCTCACTCTGTCCAACTGCCGCCTTATACATTGAAAAATTCGGAGCTAGCGGGACACTAGCTACCGGTTCACTAGGTTGCATAAGGGCGGCCATGGACGCTTCCACATTCCTCATCATTTTATTTGTTGCAGCAATATATGCTTCCAACAACTCTTCCAAACTAGCCTTAGGTGGTGAGGGGGTTTCAGTAAAAGATTCAAAATTGGTTGGGTATGTGAAACTCCCTAATGGCTGTGTCGAAACAGCGTCTAGTGAAGGTGGGAAGGTCGGGTATGACTGGTAGGAAGTGGGTGGTAAGACAGGAGTAGGGTCAACATATGGATAAGAAGGTGAATAATTGTGCGGATCCCTAAAACTAGATGAGTGGAGAGGGGTGAAGGATCGACTGCGAGATTGAGCAATATGCTCAGCAATGGACATCGGCCTAGGAGTGACAGAAGGACTTGAAGAAGTGGTATCAACATATGTAGGTTGTAAAGGTTGACTCGGCTGACACAAAGTGGGTTGAAAAGTCAAACTATTTCTCCTAGACGCCTCTATTTGATCTTTCAACGAAATCTTTGGCAAGGAGGGATCGTTTTTAAATTGACCGAAACAATTGACGAACGACGCAAAGTTAGGTTCGGGATACCAAGATTCGGCAAGAGATTTATGATGTGGGGTACCTATGATAGAAGAATGCAAGGATTTCTTAGCGACAAAATTTTTGCAAGTTTTTAAAAGATTTTTCTTTAATTTTTTATTGAAGAGTTTTGCAAGACGGTTTTAGAAAATGGGACTCGTGACACAAATGTATCAACCACGCATGCACAATCAGGCCTAGATCTAGGGTTGCCTAGGTCTGCTAGACAGCTCCTAACTAGGGCTAGAAATAGGACCTCAAACCGCCTCTTCACGGACAAGTACGGCCAGGTAAGTGGGAAGGAACCACCACTACAGTGGGCCTAATTAATAACCACTAGCCTAGACACGCAAAGTCGGTTAGAATAAACGGCCGATGCCTATACTAGTCCTTTTCCTATCGAGCTCGATGTCCTTAGGTCTGAGTCTAATCTTTTTTCAATTAATTGTGGTCGATGCAAAATGCTTTAGGTGTTTTCTGGGGTCCTGGGAAGGGTGATGAAATCCCCACCCAATCTGAGTTTGGTCAATTAGCCCCTTAGAGTCCGGTTAAATTATGCAAAACAAAAATTCACTTGCATTCAATTTTAGCGCGGCGCAAAGAAACCTGCAGAAAATCTGTTATTTAGAAGGGGGTAGAAGATTTTTTTTTAGCGCAAAGAACCCTGCAGAAAATTTTTTTACAGTGGATATATTGTAGGTTACAGAGGGGAGAAAGAGGATCAAACTCACAAAATTTGAGGTGCTGACGTGGCCAATTGAGCGCGGAACCGCGGCGGGAGTCCTAGTTGTGCGGCGGAAACGCGGTCAGGGGATGGGTTCAACCACTGGAAAAAATTGTGTAGCTCTGTACTGATAGTTCCTCTCTGTTCTTGTATGTACCTTTCTGATTTGCACTCTGTAAAATTTCAGATCTTCGCTATTCCTGCAAGATTCAAAAAATAAACCCTTCAAACAGATCAAAGTTGATAATTTTTTTATTTTTTTATATTTTCAGATTTTTATAATTTTTAAAATTTATATCAACCCGAAAATTCACCAAAAGAAATATTACGCCGTTCCCGGCAACGGCGCCATTTGATTAGTGTCAAAAACATGAGTTTACCGCAATCAGAAACGGCGTCGCTTCGCAGCTAGCCGGTGAGTACGGGTCGATCCACAGAGACGGGTAAATTCCTTTTATGTGTTTTAACGAGTTGATTCAATTTGTCGTTTTGATTGGTTTATAAAAATCTATAAAAACTAGATCTAATTAATCTAATTTAAAGTCTTGCTAGGGTTAGGCTTAGGGGAAGTTTTGGAGATTAATGTTTCCTTCACCGCTTTCAATGCCTTCTTTTTTAGATCTATTAGGTGTTAAGTTAATTATCAATAAAGTGGATACGAATCTTTTGGGAAGATGTTTCTTCCTCTAGATTCGTATCCTTCCTTTATTGATAATTACCCTAACCCCCATGGAAAACGCGCGCAACCGGCCCTTTATACTACAGTTCACCGTTACCTCGAGGGGTAGGGTGCCGTAGGGAGCGGATGTGTGCGTATGCATGGAGTTCTAACTCTAAAGTGAAGATGGCATTGAAAGGGGTGAGAGATCTCATCTCTCAACCCTTTCGCTAAGGCTAACCCTAACAAGCGAGGAGACTACTCGCTCATTAGGGGATGATAAATTATACTAGAAAATAAAAGCAAGGAAATAAATTACCTACTGATTTGATGGATCCCTCCAAGTAGAAGACAGAATAGATCTGAAAGTCATTCCCAGAAATTCTGAATTTTATTTATTGAAAAGAGGCATACATTTTTCAGATCTAGGATTACAATTTATAGGAAAATAGGAAATCTAGGGTTACAGACTCTCGCACATGCGCAATTACAGATTTGACCACTGGAAATCCCAACACCCACAATGTCGCAACAGTACAGAAAATCTGCACCGACATGGGCCCTCTATGGCCGCGGAACCGCGGCTCCAGCATGGGTTTGGCCGCGGTTCCGCGGCCAAACTGAAGAATTGGGCTCTGCACATTTTGGGGTTGGTTCAGGGGTCCTTGGGCTTCTTGTTTCCATATGTAGTTTTTCTGTTGGGCTTCTTATTCTTCTCCAGATATTTCAGTGAAGACTTGTATTGGGCTTTTTAACCGTTTCACCTTGACATTCGTTGCCTTTGCACCTATGTGAACTGGGCTTGACTAGGATCCGTCTAATTGTTGGTCAAAAGTCCATTTTCTGTTGTTTTGTGTCTTTTTCACTGTATTTGCTCCAGAAACCTGTAACCTGTAATATGCAACAAACGTGTGTCAAGAGTACCTGTTTATTTATAAAAAGGATAAGAATAGGGGAATGATAAATGCAATATTATGGTCTGAACAATCCGTGACGCTGCGATCAATATAAAGAAAACTTAGCAACAATACTGCTATTCATAAAAGAAAAGGAGGAGCGCTTGACTCACCGACACCAGCAGGTAGGCCAATCTCTGACTGGAAGGAGAAATGCGGGTTCAGCACCTGATATAGATGGTCAAAAAGGTCTCCTGCAAAGTTGTGACAATACACTGTCAGTACAAGGAGGATATTACCCACAGTGAAACCGATAAGTCACAAACCTATACCTTCCAACATTTCAGAGGACATAGGAGAAGGCGAGGGAACAACAGCCGTCATGGCGGCGACCGGAGGTTCTTCAGATGGCAAAATCTAAGCGTTCGCTGCACCTACACTAAAAACAAACAAAATATCATTAGAGGGGGCTGAACGGGATTGAGAAATAAAAAGAGAACGGTGACCCAAGACCTACCTGATGGGTCATCAACCAAAACCGCGATGGAAACATCACCGGGAGTAGCGGCTTCTTCGCTCTCCTTCAGTGGAATAGTTTCTGTGCCCGTAGCTTCATTCCCTGATTCGACAAGGGCCGTCGTGACGCTTGCGACGCCCGCCGATACCAGGGAGCCACACGGGGAAAGAGTAGCAGTCTGGACGGTCCCAGATTCTAGAAAAAAGGTAGCAATTTCGGGCACGGTGACCGCCAGGCTTTCACCCGTCATCTCATCGCCAAGACTTGTCCCTGCAGAAAATGCATATGTCAAAATTCGAAGATCTAGTTCTAATAGAAAAAAAAACCAGTGTTACGTTACCTTGGAGCAGCTTTTCGGTTTCTTCCCGAGCTGCGCGTGCAACCTATCTACGGGCGGTAGACAACGCAGGGAGAACATCCGCCGAAAGAGTATCAACAAGGGGGATGCTGCTTGAGCCTGCACCCACGGCCAAACTGGCATCGCGTTCCCTCGCCACACGTTTCCTACGCTTCTTTTCGGTCTGAGCAGTGAGAAATGATCTCCTCAAGACCTCTGACAAAAGGACGTCGTCGTCCAAGCCAAGCTCTGCCTCCAGAGCCGTTACAGCGTCTGTCATCGGCTGCTTTAGCGACGCCTCCTGCGGTAATGTTGGAGGAGCTGGGGCCACAATTGCTGGCTCTGAAAGCATCGCTGCACCACCGCTCGGGATCGGTACCGCACTCGGAATAACCTGAGTCAAGATAGTCCCTGCAATAGAATAAGGAAGAGGGTCAAAGCACGAATAAAAAGGGGGGGAATGAAGACACAATGAGCTGAATTATACCAAGACCCAAAGAAGCACGGAGCCTCTCTTCCTTCTCGAACGCCTTGATGAAAGCCGCGAGAGCCTCTTCGGCAGAAATACCTGTTGAAGAAAATGACATTAGTAAAAGCATAATAATAAGGAAAGAATGAACGCGGAAAAATACAACTGAAGTATACCTGACTTCGCGATGGTGATCAGCGCCGCTTCTTCGTGCGTCAGTCACTTGGAGGCCACAAGGGCAGCCTGTAGATCGGTGTCGGTCACAGGCGTGTCGAACAAGCCATCGTTAGTGCCATACTCACACAAGCCTTCGCTGTAGGGACCATGGGGCTCCTTTCCGAGTGCAATGTCAGCAGAAAAGAGCTACTTCTTCTTTTTCTGTGAGCGAACGCCGGCGGCCGATGAAACGGGCTTGTGCTTGACGGGCATTTTTGGGCGACGGGTCCCGATCTCCGTACCCACTCCAGACTCCGGGGACGCTGCAGCTACCATCTCTACAGGAACACGGGGTAAGGGCTTCTCAGGAAAAGCGCGCGGGACCGCAACCGCAACAGCTTCTCTTAAGGAAGGACGAACAATGGTCCGTCGCTTTAAGAGAACAGCTGGATTACCGGCAGGGGCCGCACCCTTGCGATCGAGCAGTAACCGCTTTTCTTCCCTAATAACAGCACCCGTCGCATGCTGGTACCACACCACGTATGTGTTCGAGGCTTTCGGAACGCAGCTCAGCTCACTGATAAAAAAGTTAGACCCGGTGTTTAGCCACATGAAATGGTGCAGCGCGCTACGGATACCCTCTTCTGTAGCAACTGGCTCAGCTAAAAAGGCTTGTAGCGGGACACCCTGATCATAGCTCGACTGTTGAGCGAAACGGTACGGGTTGTACCTCATGAACAGTGCCGAGTCGTTCTTCCTGAATACTAAAAAGCCTGGCCTGATTGAATACAAATGCAGAATCTCCCGAGCCTTCAATGTAGGAGCCCCGTCTTTGAAGGTGTCGCGCAACGGCTGCACCATTTTAGTGGATTCCTTGCCGATAGTTAAGACCTTATCGACGAAGGCCATGCTATCCCCGACCATACGCAGGTGAAGGATCAGACCCCGAGCCTCTCGCTGTGACAGATCTAAAGCAGAAGCGTCAACTAAAAACTTAACCCGAGGGAAATTATAACTGTCATAGAAACGGGGTCGTTTGTGGACTCTAAAAGCACCGAGCACATGCAGCTCGATCCACTACGTGAAATAATGTAGCGGGAGATTTATGGGTTGTACCCCCGGTTGAGTAGTGTCTGCCGCTAAGCTGAGGCCATGATACATATGAGCCAGCCCGGCTATCCCGACGGCCACTCGCGTCCTAGCAACCATTCGGTGAGCCGGATAGAAGACGAATGGCCTCATGTAGCGAGGGTGCATTGGGAGCACAAACCAGCTTAACCATAGGCCGAGGAACCCCAAAAAGAGCGCCTCTTTGTCGATGTCTGAAGCTGCGAGCTTTGCAAAGGGGACGACTGGGGTATCTGGGAGGAAGAAATTCCTTTGATCTGCTTCCGCTGTCGGCTGACTGTCCAAGCCAAAACTAAAAGGATCGGATCGTCAAGCTTGGTGAATTTCGTGGTTTGTTTTGACAAAGCTTCTGGGCGATGAAATCCGCGAAGCTGACTCCGTGCCCTCCGGACTCGAGAAACAGATTCTCGTAAATGTTCAACACCTTGATTAGACTCGGGAATCGATGTTGAATAGCATTCTCCATAGTAAGACCTATCACCACTGATTTGGTGGCGAAGATGTATTCGTCAGGGGGAAGTATTTCCTCGTAATGTTCCCCTGTGATGGGTAGGCCCGAAATTTCTGCAAATTCCTCCAAGAAAATCGAAACCTCCCGGTCTGATAAAAGAAAGGTGTGAGTCGGGATATTCCACTGTTCCAAGAAAGCCTTGACCCACCTTACGTGAGGCGCGTGATACTGGAAAAAAGACGCGTAGACAGCAGAGTACAACCCGAGCTTCAGTAGCAGCGACTTTTTGGCCGACAAGATATATCGAGCCCACTGCAAGTATCCGGCTGAATGGCGAGGAGTCAAGCCTATCATGTATGCCTGTCCCTAAGGGCGCGACTCGCTTTGACATATGCGCCGCCCCAGAATATCTAAAGCCATCGGCGGCTGTACAGGTATCGAGCCCATAGAGGGCTGGAGGCGTCCATCCATAATCCAGTTAACCTCCTCCACAGTGTAATTCATCTGGGGTGAGTCAGCATAATGAATGGCGGAAATTGGCTCTGAAGGCACCGCACAAAAGAAACTGCGCCGACCCTGAATAATTTGGTTGTACCACAACCCCCATAAGTGATGAGACTTCTGCTCCGGGTCGTGATCTTTAATCAATGCAAAAACTTCGCGATCCATGGGCGTGTCCGCGTATGCACTCTCTGGGTGAACAAATGGGAAGGAAGAGTCAAAAGACATAGTACCCGCGCGAAAAGAAACAAGGGTTAGATGTCAATTCTACATTACAAATTCTGACATCCGGTACTTTAAATTTGTACCACCCTGCAATGCAGGGAAAAGGGACCCGGGGGACCCACAAAATCAAAGTGCTGGCTCATCATTGATGAGATAGTCAATTATTAAGGAAGAAATCCTAAGACGATTCTCATTTAATGAGGAACTCATTGGGCCAAGAAGTTAAACTCCCTCGAGAGCAGTGCTCTGCAAACAAAAATTACATCTGTCAACTTTAATTATGAGGGGAATAAAAATTCTCCAAAATTTCTAAGAGCCATGCTCTGTGAAAACGATGGAGTGATCCATCAGAACCCTAAAAAAGCAAAACTTTTTACAGAGTAAAAACTCCAAGATCATTTAGATTTACAAAACGAACTCTAAGAGTTCTTCATAAAGATGAATAATGTTCTAATTAATGGGTTAAGTAACCCTAAAAATTCATTTTAAGATCTATGATCTGAGAAGAGCAAAGCTCTGTTAATAAGTTCAATCCTTACCAAATTTGGACAGAGTTCTAACTCTAAAAGGAATTTCCTTGGGCAGAAATCTAAGCTCTGAAGGGAGAATAAAATTCTCAGAAACAAGAAAGCAAGAAGATGAACAGAAGTCAGCTCAAGGGCCAAAGGCCCTACTTATAGGCGCTGGAAGACGATCCAACTTCCAAGAAGATCCAACGGTGGAAAAGCCGTTGTACTCACGTATAAGCCACGTGAATGCAACGGTGGAGGAGCATTTGTTTCCCCCCAATAAGAGAGCAAGGCTCTGTTCAAAATTTGAACTGAGACAACGCCTCACGTGCAAAGCACGAGAGCGCCAACGTCAAGAGTTAAAAACTCTGAGGCAGCGCCAAGAGTTAAAAAACTCTGAGGCAGCACCTCACGTGCAAAGCATGAGAGAGCCAGCGCCCAGAGTTAAAAACTCTGAGGCAACGCCAAGAGTTAAAAACTCTTAGGGGGCACCTCACGTGCAAAGCACGAGGGCGCCAGCGCCAGAACTAAAAGTTCTCCACCCTTGGATCAAAGATCCAACGAAGATGATAAATCATCAAATTACAGAATTAAATTCTGTTGAGAAAATACTCCTCAAATCTTTCCAAACAAGAAAGATTGTGCTCTGTAAATCAGAGCACCGTTGGATAAAAAATCCAATGGTGATTAAAAATCACCAAGATATAGAATAAGTTCTGTATGGGAAAATATTTTCCCAATCTTTTTAAAAACAAGAAAGATGTTCTGTAATACAGAAGTCCTTGGATCAAAGATCCGACGGTGGATAAAATCCCCAAATCAATTAAGAAACCTCTCAATGAGAGATTTCATCAACTGAATCAACAAATCAGCCTCCCCTATATAAAGGACCCAAGACTTCAAGTCTTGTACTGAAGGACGCCCTCATAAACTTCAAGTTCAGAAAGAGGAGCAGGAAAAAGAGCTTTAAAAACAGAAGTGGAAGAAGAATAACTTTCTTCAAGGTAAAGAGAGATCATAGTATCTTATCTTCATACCCAAGGGTTTAACCCTAAAAAAAAGGAATATAGTTCTTTCTCTGGATCTGAGATCCATAAGACAAATCTCCCACAAATGAGAATTTAATTCTCGTATGGATAAATTTGTTCTTGGGGATTGAAGATCCAGGGGAAAACAAAGAATTGAATTCTTCAGAAAATGCACAAAGAAGGAAACGGCGCCAAGCGCTCCACGTACCCCTCACGTGGGCGCTGCTAAAAAAAGATAGTGCTTAGCACTCATTGGTTAGCGCCCAGCACCAAGCGCTCCATGTGCCCCTCACATGGGCGCTAATAAAATAAAGAGCGCTCTGCACCCAATGGTTGGCGCCGAGCGCCCCACGTGCTTCTCACGTGGGCACTGTTTAACATAAAGCGCTCTGTAAATAGAGCCCAGTGCCATAAAGAGTGTTTAACACTCAATAAAAAAAAAAGAAGGGGTGAGCATCAAAGCCCATATCAATGCTCAGTATTGTTGAAAAAAAGAGACTGAGCCCAAACAAGCGTTTAACACTTTATTCAAAAATTGAGGAGGCTGAGTCCAAGCTGCTCAAAAGTCCCTAATTCAGATCAACCGAGCCCATGTGCTTACAATTTTTTGAAAATTTTATCTTAGTCCTAAAATCAACTACAGATCTCTCAACTGACATTGGTTGAAAGGTGTTGGCTATAGTGCACTCAAGGCAATTATCATAGTCGCAGACAGATGATTATGATGATTGAGGCAGGACCTATACCGATAAAACAGTCTTACTCAAGATGATAGTATGCTATATGGTTTGTCTTTATTATCATGTTGATAGAGCCCATAGGATTTTTGCTCGACTGCCAGCATTATAATGGCGATCATATATGTAGGAGCTGGGGTCTATAAGGACATCCTTAAATATCCCTAGTCGTAGGAGTATCGAGACCGGGCATCGATACTCCAGTGTAGACTAGTGTATACTGATCGAGACCCCGACGAGGGGCGGTGGCCAGGTCTCACAAGCCATTGGTGTTAGTTTGTTCACCTAAGATAGTATGCAGGTGCCCATTGGGTTATGAGTACACTGGACGGACTCGCCGGGAACCTCCTAGTTGGTATTATACCTATTGTCAGATAGCGGTTCCCAGGTGACATGTGTACAGGTTAGTCTGTCGACCTGAGATCGTCATTTGTCTCGTGTGAGTTCCCACTGTGCTTTGATTACTACCCTACCACGACTCAAAGGAGTCGTGCAAACAGGTTTTAGTTAGGTACAGTCCCGAGCCACATGGAGGAAGTGATCGGATCGTCGGGGATTCGTCTCTCCCGGTATTGGGGGTTGATGTCGCATTGTGTACGGGTGGCCATCACCAGAAATCCATGGCCATGGTGAACGAGAATTACCGATCCAGGATCGATAGTTTCTCAGGTGGTGATGGGTTACATGACGACACTAAATATCGCGTTGTTAGGGGTCTGACTTTACCCACCCCCTAGACTCGATATGCGATACTCTTAGACGAACAGACCGGACTGTACGGATATTGTCACTGTCAGGCTCAGTAGGGGTTCAGGATGAGTTTGCTCGTCGGCCTCCCTTTTCGCTCAATACCTGGGTAGCCGTTATGTACAGCTAGTGTCGCTGACGTGCTTGTGGTTAAATTCACTGCCAGCGTATTGACGAGTCTTTAGAGTCCCACACAGAGGGTTTTCACGGTTCAGGCGATATGGTGTACATGAGGTATGTTGGTACATATAGGTGTCCGATTAAATATGTGCACTTGCTACGCAGACTTTAATCGGACGGTTGATAATACTAGCGGCTTCGGATTAAGCCAGATTATTAAATCAGGTTTTGATTTAATAATTTACATATGTATTTATATATATATATGTATTCTAGTATTATTGTTCGCTATTTATTTTCTCTCTTGGCTATTCGTATTTTTGTACGAATACGCGTACATGTATTTCCATACATGTACCGGGAAGTATTCCGTATTTTATACGGAATAGCTTCTAGAAGATGCCACCTCATTTATATGATTTTCCATTTATGGAAATTCATTTGTTTTATTAATGAGGTGGAAAAGGTGATAAGACTTTGGGCATGGGTCAAAGCATGGTATTTGGGTATGGTTTGCATTGTTTATTGAAAAAAGAAAATGACATTTTTTTGGAGAAAGAGAAGGGGGGCCGGCCACTTTCTTAGTGGGGCTCATTTCATTTTGATTGAGTTTTTCATTACACTAGCTCACTCTCTCACTCTCTCATGCTCCAAAAATACTTAGCCATTTTCGTTCATGCCAAGTCTTCATCACCTCCTTCTTCATCTTCTATGGTTGCTCCATGAGCACTTTGGGTAGAGAGAAAAATATAGTGACACTTCCATACACCTCGACTCTCCATCGCTAGAGACTTTAGAGCGTCGGTTATCTCGTTCGACGAGGTTGGAGCTTGCGCCGTTTCCCTCGGGTGGATCATCGGAGATGGAGGAAGACCGGCAACCAAACCACATCAAGAAACCGCTAGGAGCTTGGAATGAAGACTGAAGGACACGAATCAACTCGGTATAACGATTCTAACTCTTAGTTAGTTTGCTAGTTTAGGGTTTAAGGTCGATCCGGGATTCGGGTAACGGTAGTGCCGGTTTCAGAAATTTTTGTTCCGCATTTTGGCCGCGTTTCGACGGCCGGGGCGCTGCCGTGTCCCAACATGGTATCAGAGCCACCCTTTAAACCTCTTACTAGCTTATTTAAACGTGCTTAAAAGATCGATCGATGGAATTTACCAAAATCACGATTCCATTTTCACAGTTGCTGTCGATTTTCAAAAGTGGTCAAAAAAATTATTTCAGGCATCTTAAAAATCCGTGCAGGCTTTTATTTGGGTACAGGAAAAATTTGAGCTTCTGAAGCCTCTAAAGCGCCGCGGAACCGCCGCACTTACCCCCTATTAGCAGAGGTTCCGCGGCCATTTAGTGGCGACAGGCTTCAAAATTTCTCCTGTAGCCCCCTGACTTGGAATTGTGATTTTTGTGATATTCTGTTTTGGCCCAGTTTTCTGTGCAATGCTGTTATTGCTATTGGGGACAATTTGGAACTTTGTCGATCGATATTTTAAGTATGCGTTTAACAGTACATACATTTCTATCTGTGACCGTGAATGTCATTTGATCAGTAAACTCGTCTAATTGCTATATGTCTTTTAGACGGGTTTGCGAACGTGACATTCACGTTGATGTTCTGTAATGTGCTGTGATGTTGGTTGGATCGTCGTGGTGGATAGCCAGTGGTGCAATGATAGTACGGTTTTAATTTCATTTGTACATTTGATATTGCGGGGCGAGCGTCCGATATGTGGGCTGCCGTCACTGCCAGTTTGTATATTATTCTTTTGGGGCACGACCGGGCTGAGGTCGATGTCACCCTTGTATATTATTTTATTTTCTGTACTAGGATTACCCCGAGGTGGAGTGCACGAATAGCCGGGTTCTAGAGGGCAACTGGTCCGCATCTCAAGGCATTCAGACGGAGGGGACCTTACTCTAGAATTGGCGGGCTATTCGCCGCACTCGTAGAGGGTATAGGTTGACCCAGGAGGGGTGCTCAAGTTACTGGATTCCGTGAAGTGTTGGGTGGCCCATTCACGTTGTTGAAGGGGGCTGCCTCACTTCTATTTTTAGCGGGTAACTTGCCGCGCTCGTAGAGGTCTAGGTTTCATTGCACGGCTATCCACACGACAGGGAACGTCGGGTCTCATTTGCGGCTCAAGTGAAAATCGGGGCTCCAGATTATCCACCATTCTGTGATGTTTCTGTGATGTTATTTTATATCATGCCTGGGAAGAATGTTATATATATATATATATATATATATATATATATATATATATATATATATATTTATATATACTAGTAGATGTTGTATATGTTTTTCACCCGCGCTAGCCCAGTCCCCGCTCTGTCATTAGTTAAGTAACCTAACGGGTGATGATGGGACCCAGTGGCGAATGCGGTTGGCATATACGTACATTTTATTTTCGTTCTTTTCTGGTGTGATTAATTGATGGGATTGCATTGATTTTTATCAATGCAAGAATAAAACAAACCTATTTATGATGTTGTTGGAACCAAGATTTTAAAAAACTAACATTACAGACGTTCTCTTTTGCTTTGCACAGTGGTATTCAGTTTGGAATATCCTGCACCTCATTCGACGAGGCAAAGGCCGAGATCCCTTCATCGGGAGTGACCCCTTGAGTAAAAGTTTGCGTCAACGTAATAACTTCACTATAGTCATTTCCTTTTGCTTTGCATCGTGGTATTCAGTTTGGAATATCCTGCACCCCATTCGACGGGGAAAGAGCCAAGATCCCTTCACCGGGAGTGACCTCTTTAGCAAAAGTTTTCGCCACTATATATTTATAAAACCACTCGGTTCCTTCAACGATATCAAGTTCATTACGTTAAAGGTTTTTCACCAAAAACCAGTCGTAGCCCTCCGTCATTTCAGATGAGTATTGCTTAGTATTCGTGCTACGTATGTTGACCTAGTCAAGGCGTAGTGTTCGGTAGCTCTGTAGTACTTTTCTGTTGCATGGATATGCGATTGGTTAGGACAGTCGTACGGTCATGTTGACCTAGTCAAGGGCTCATACGGGTAGGTCTAATTAATTCAGGATAATGACGGGTTGAACTTGACTTGTGACTTATGATATGTTGACCTAGTCAAGGTCATAAGCCACTTGGGGGTAAAAATCATATCGGGGGTTTCAAACATACAGGAAACTTTCCAAGCTTGCGCATACCTTCTATAGTGTGGTGAATTGAGTGGCTTCCATCAGGTTATCATGCGATGATAGATGAATCCTGATTCCTACTGATGAGTAGGATTACTCCTCGGTTGATTCCGACTAATTCTCCTTTTGGGTTTGGAGGAGAATTCGAGGAAACGGTGGGAGCCATCCAGATTAGATAAAATGATTAACCATTCTGATCTAAGTTAGAGTGCACGCTGAGTGTTTCTTCTCTCTCTCTCTGGCTGCGACTTTGACCCGACCTTTGACTAAAACTCATGAAACCAAATTGACCGAACCTTCTTAAAACACTTTGGCTTTTGGAATGTCACGGTGTCGCATATATCATTGCCACTTCTATATCACCTTTGCTTTTCTCCAGAACACCTCGTATCACTACGAACATCCACTTCCATTGGATAAATCCATCATATGGTTATATACGAACTCGAAGGAACTTTTTTCGAGGATGGATTCTGGTTCTGGAGAAATTGAATAGGATTATTCGGTTGTCTTTTCCCTTTACCTTCTCTCAGCTTGTGAGGGCTCCTAGGATTAGGAGAGGGTACACCCATTGAGCTTATTGGATAGTCTTCTTCCAAACCATAGGCAGGTGCCGAACGGTAGGGAAGGAAGAAAACCAATTAAGCTTAAGTGTGGTGTACAGAAGGTAATAAGTAAAGACATATAAAGGGATTAGAATAATGGCAAAGGAAATTGCGACCACCATCATTCACGACAAAAACCGTGTATACCCCTGCCACTCCTACATCCACTTTGCTTTTCTCTAGGACACTCCGTATCACTACAGATATCCACTTTCATTGGATAAATCCATCGTATGGTTATATACGAACTCGGAGGAACTTTTTCGAGGATGGATTCTGGTTCTGGAGAGATTGGATAGGATTATTCAGATGTCTTTTCCCATTACCTTCTCTCAGGTTGCGAGGGCTCCTAGGATTAGGAGAGTACACCTATTACGCTTATTGGATAGTCTTCTTCCAAACCTTAGGCTGGTGCCGAAAGGTAGGGAAAGAAGAAAACCAATTAGCCTAAAGAAGGTGTACAGAAGGTAATAAGTAAAGACATAATAAAGGGATTGGAGTGAGGGCAAATAAGTATATGGTTACTGTCGTGAATCAGGATAGTGGAAGAGTCGTTACTAGGAATACCAGTTAAACCCCTTCGAAACATTTTCATGTTTCAGTTTCACTGTGTGATGTTAATTGATAACTGTTTTCCCAGTTGGAATCTAACTCCAGGGTATGTATTTACCAGATCAGTTTCTCACATCTGCATGTTATTACAGATGTTGAGTGGGAGTATGATATTGGGAGTTGGGTGATTAGATCCTCATTATATCAGAATTCGTTGTAATTGGTGATATTTGAGGAAATCATCTGGATTTTGCCGGATGGCAAATATTTGGTTTTGAATATCCGTTGTTATGCACCAATTTCAAACTGATATATCTGTACATTTATTTTATAAAGTGAGATATAACTTTTTGATATTATGTCTGTGACATTTACCTATATCAGTTGGTGATTAGGTAAGGTGCATTCAATAGTGGTGTAATTCTTCTTAACCACAGTACAGTTTTTCAACCTACGACGCACAGAGTTTGAGTTATTGAACTCAGGGGACTTATACAAAGTATTGTATGTTGTCCAGTGTCCATTAAGACAATGGGGTTGGTACTCATACTATATTCTTTTTACTTGTGACTTCTCCAGTTCTTGACAAGTATTTCATAGAAATGCAAAGTCCAGATATTGAGAAGTTATAGGTATAAGAATAAAGTAGAGAACCAATTGTTGAAAGTATCAGGATTCTTCGATGAAGTCGAAAATGTAGATACTTGTGTTTGGTGTTCCATTGACAGTAATGGTTTTGAGAACTTGCTTCTCTTTCAGGTTACTCATATATGGATGCACTCCTAGATGAGTAATGATGAATGGCCTTTTTTCATTTGGTTGATATGCACTGGAGACAGCTACATGATTTTTGAATCTGGTTCCAATTAAATTATTGCTTTTGTTTCTATATCAAATATATATAGAATCAATTTATATCTTGACGATGTTAAGGTATAGGGAGTTGTCCGGCTGATACTTAAAACCAGAATCCGGATAAACTCAAGGCACGTTTCAGTAATGGCAGTTTGTGGGTTATCCCGGGCTTTGACGAGGGTTAAATTTCTACCATCAGGAAGATCAATATTTATATTGTTCTTGACTCGCCACAGTTTTAGTAAAATGGATTTTTTTCAGAAAACAGAAGTAGGAGTATGGTAGAACTGGAAGTGATTCCAGAACCACAAACGATTACTGAAGATTTAATAGAACCTGACGATTCAATTGGTTTTGACATTCCATTAGCCACTCCGCAGATTTGGTGGGTAACTTCACGCACCCGAGAGGTACTTCGGTTTTCTCAGTAACGATGACAGGGAGGTTCTTGTTTACCCAGACTTGCCATTGCTGCTGTTCTAGACTATAAGACCCGGCAGGAGGATGACTATAGCGTCGTTCTAAACTAGCTTTAGAAGTGCACGTATATATGACTCTGCCAGAGGGTTGTTGTAGTCAGTGGGAGCAGCGGAAGCATAGTGGGCAAGTAGCTTATGTCTATTTATAGACTAAAGCATGTATAGCGGAAAATGATCATCTAATTTTTGATGTGACAGTCATAGGCTTTGACCTCATCAGAATAGGAGATGGAACTGGAAAGAAGGTAGTAGAGAGTGATGTCCAGGTATTTGGTTGACATGCACCTGATAGGAAGAGATATTCCTATACTACGATCGGTTATATTATGCTTGTCACAAAGTTGTTTCTCCACATAGGATATGGATATAATATCAGGTTTCTGGTTACTAGATCTATGGTTTTAGATCTAGATTTGGAAAGTATCCCAATCTGGGTACTTTGACATTATTCTAAAGGAATTTTAGAATGGACGACTCCTGGCATGGTGGTGTACCTGCAGGTGATGGAGTCACCCTCTCTAAAGGTGTCTTACAGACTAAAGGAGAGAGGGGTCTGCATGATTAGCACATCACTTGCTTATGCAATTGAGTTAATCATGAAATGTCAAGTACTACACCAGATATTGCTTTTGCACTAGATGCAATAAGCAGATCTATTAATCCAATCCTGGAGAAATATTGGGAAGCGGTTATTGAACATAAGTGAATATTCTTGGGATATGGTAACGGCAGCCTCCTTCAGGAGACGGTTATCATTTCAGGCTTCCAAGGTGACCTGGATGACAGAGTGACTGTCAGAGTTATAGTTTTTCCCTCTTCTGAGGGACAGTAGGTTGGACAGGTGGTCCAAGCGGATACTGAGGAAGGCATGGCGCATGTTACTGATTAAATTCAGTGGATGATACAGTCTGGGAGGTTTGCTGGATTTGGAGTTCTTTTGTGAACTGGGTCCCATCAGATATCCACACAAATTCTAAGACAAGTATTGCTCATTTCGGGAGATAGTCTTCTCCGCGAAGTTGTGATATAGAGAGATACAGAAAGAAACATTGGAGCGGATCCACTCACTGAGGCTGTTTCTCGAACGCAATCATTTTCACAAACGGGCTTTGCGAAACTGATTAGTAGAGAAGTTGGATGTTCGGTATCACACGGGCTGTGAGTATGAGACATCGCCATTGGTGTTAGTTTGTTCACCTAAGATAGTATGCAGGTGCTCATTGGGTTATGAGTACACTGGACGGACTCGCCGGGAACCTGCTAGTTGGTATTATACCTATTGTCAGATAGCAGTTCCCAGGTGACATGTGTACAGGTTAGTCTGTCGACCTGAGATCGTCATTTGTCTCGTGTGAGTTCCCACTGTGCTTTGATTACTACCCTCCCATGACTCAAAGGAGTCGTGCAAACAGGTTTTAGTTAGGTACAGTCCCGAACCACATGGAGGCAGTGATCGGATCGTCGGGGATTCGTCTCTCCCGGTATTGGTGGTTGATGTCGCATTGTGTACGGGTGGCCATCACCAGAAATCCATAGCCATGGTGAACGAGAATTACCGATCCAGGATCGATAGTTTCTCAGGTGGTGATGGGTTACAGTTACATGCCGACACTAAATATCGTGTTGTTAGGGGTCTGACTTTACCCACCCCCCTAGACTCGATATGCGATACTCTTAGACGAACAGACCGGACTGTACGGATATTGTCACTGTCAGGCTCAGTAGGGGTTCAGGATGAGTTTGCTCTTCGGCCTCCCTTTTCGCTCAATACCTAGGTAGCCGTTACGTACAGCTAGTGCCGCTGACGTGCTTGTGGTTAAACCCACTACCAGCGTATTGACGAGTCTTTAGAGTCCCACACAGAGGGTTTTCACGGTTCAGGCGATATGGTGTACATGAGGTATGTTGGTACATACAGGTGTCCGATTAAATATGTGCACTTGCTACGCAGACTTTGTTCGGACGGTTGATAATACTAGTGGCTTAGGATTAAGCCAGATTATTAAATCAGGTTTTGATTTAATAATTTACATATGTATTTATATATATATATATATATATATATATATATGTATTCTAGTATTATTGTTCGCTATTTATTTTCTCTCTTGGCTATTCGTATTTTTGTACGAATACGCGTATCTGTATTTCGATACATGTACCGGGAAGTATTCCGTATTTTATACGGAATAGCTTCTAGAAGATGCCACCTCATTTATATGATCTTCTATTTATGGAAATTCATTTGTTTTATTAATGAGGTGGAAAAGGTGCTAAGACTTTGGGCATGGGTCAAAGCATGGTATTTGGGTATGGTTTGCATTGTTTATTGAAAAAAGAAAATGACATTTTTTTGGAGAGAGAGAAGGGGGGCCGGCCACTTTCTTAGTAGGGCTCATTTCATTTTGATTGAGTTTTTCATTACACAAGCTCACTCTCTCACTCTCTCATGCTCCAAAAATGCTTAGCCATTTTCGTTCATGCTAAGTCTTCATCACCTCCTTCATCATCTTATATGGTTGCTCCATGAGCACTTTGGGTAGAGAGAAAAATGTAGTGACACTTCCATACACCTCGACTCTCCATTGCTAGCGACTTTAGAGCGTCGGTTACCTCGTTCGACGAAGTTGGAGCTTGCGCCGTTTCTCTCGGGTGGATCATCGGAGATGGAGGAAGACCGGCAACCAAACCACATCAAGGAACCGCTAGGAGCTTGGAATGAAGACCGAAGGACACGGATCAACTTGGTATAACGATTCTAACTCTTAGTTAGTTTTCTAGTTTAGGGTTTAAGGTCGATCCGGGATTCGGGTAACGGTAGCGCCGGTTTCAGAAATTTTTGTTCCGCATTTTGGCCGCGTTTCGACGGCCGGGGCGCTGCCGTGGGTACATCTCCCCACACCTCTGATATATGCTGTTGTAATTCTTCAACGTCTTCAGAGAGGTGGCGGGTCCCGACAACCAACAATTCATTAGACCGCAACGTCTCTAAACTAAATTCTATGGACTATGATGTTCTAAAACCCAATTGACTATAATGTCCTTAAACTAATTATGGATCGCAACGTCCCTAAACTAAACTCTATAGACTATGATGTCCTTAAACCACGGACTATGATGTCCTTAAACCATGGACTATGATGTCCTTAAACTAAAAACCCTATAGACTATGATGTCTTTAAACTACGGACTATGATGTCCTTAAACTACGGACTATGATGTCCTTAAACCACGGACTATGATGTTCTTAAACTAAAAACCCTATAGACTATGATGTTTTTAAACTACGGTTTATGATGTCCTTAAACCACGGACTATGATGTCCTTAAACCACGGACTATGATATCCTTAAAACAAAAACTCTATAGACTATGATGTCTTTAAACAACGGACTATGATGTCCTTAAACTACGGACTATGATGTCCTTAAACAATGGACCGCAACGTCCCTAAACTAATAACAGACCGCAGCGTTCATAAACTAAAATGATAAGGCTCAAATGCTCTTTCGTTTATTCTAAATGATTCTAAAACCTTGTTAAGTAGATCTTAGTCTAAAATCAGACTAACGTATCCTTAACAAACATTTAAGTTGATCTTAATCTCAAACGAGGTTAACGATCCTTAAATCAAACCAAACCCAAATCTAAGAAAATACGGATTTGGACTAATCCCCGCCCTACGGGCGACAAAATAAATTAGTCTCCGTATACAATCCACGGGCAACCAAAAATAAACAAACACACACGACACGAAGTGACCTTCTGAAGCAGGAGAAACTGGTTATAGCTGCGCGGTAACGTAATTAATTGCAGGGAAGAGCGTCCCCACAATCAAAAACCCCTCACAACAAGGGGGATCTGACGAAGTCTGCTACAACAGCCGCATCTGTTTAAACCTTCGATACATTGTGCCATAAATCAACTTGGCATTTCGGAGAGGTAGACAGATAAAACTAAATAGCATCTGCCCCCAAATTCAGGCTAAACAACCTACGCGGTTTCGTCTTCCGGCTTTTGGCGGTAAACATACACTATTTTACACATGTTTGATTTTTCTGAACTTTTCATTTCCACGTGTATTGCACGTGCAATCTTTTAGGCTTCCAAAATATTAAAAAGAAAAAATCTGAAAAATAATTGTGTCTGATAAGAATCGAACACAGGGGCTACGTCATAGCAGTGTAGAGGTTTTACCAGTGAGCTCCAAGTTGTTTCTTGTTGTTATTTCACAAAAGTGACTTATAACTCCAACTCAGGCTGTAAAACTTATTTCTTTTATATTAACAGAAAAAATTTCGTACAAAGATTTCAGAGTCGTTACAACTCCACTTGACTCCACTTGCACTTAGGAACTTTTGAGATGATTTTGCTAGAAATTTTCAGAATAGAGAGGAGTTAAGGCATGGGGTGATATTTATAGTGAAGAATTATGGTTTGGGAATTAAAATTTTGGATTAAAATGCATTAAAAAAGGTGTTAAATGATGAATTGAAGAGACTCTATTTGATTGCAGGAATATCAAACAGTGAAGGAGAGTTAAGGGAAGTCGAAGAGGTGTGTGTGCAAATCACGGAGCCATTTGGGCTCATCTTGATCGTCGGCACCGGCCCAATCATGGGTTTTGACCGTCGGTTCTTAAGGCATTACCTCAAGATTCGTGCCACGTGGGTATTTGGGTGTGTACACCTCCTTGCGTCTGTTTGATTTTTTTGAAACTTTTCATTTCTCCGTGTATTGCACGTGTAACTCTTGGGGTTCCAAAATTAAAAAGAAAAAATCTAAAAAAATAACTTTGGATGGGAATTGAACACACAGGCTACGTCACAGCGGTGCATAGGCTTTACCAGTGAGCTACAATTTTTCTTGCTTTTATTTAACAAAAATAACTTTTAACTCTTACACGAGCTGTAATACTCTTTTCTGTACAATAACAAGAAAAATTTTGTACAGTGATTTCAGAGTCGTTACAATAATATCTTATCAAGAGTCTTTATTTGTTCAGCATAACTTAATTGACAATAAACGTGGTTTGGTTTCTGATCAATCCTATATGCTTTGGCATCAAAGGTTAGGACACATATCTAAACAAAGAATTCAAACCTTAGTGAAGGACGGGGTTTTAACACCCATTGACTTCACAAATTCTGAGATATATGCACACTGCATAAAGGCTAAGTAGACCAACACCTTCAAAAAGAATGCCAAAAGAAGCATTTAGATTGATTCAGGTGCTTTCATGCACATTGCCAATACCATGCACAACTTTCTGAGCTAAAGGGAGCCAACTCAACATGAGCGAAATATCTTCTCCGGAAACAAGATGCATTCACATGTGAAGATAGTTGGTACTTGCTGGATTATGCTGGACACTGGGTTTACGCTGGATCTTGTGGACATATTCTTTGTTCCGTGTTATAGTAAAAGTTTAATTTCTGTTTCTAGGCTTTGCAAACTTGACTTTGTTTCATATTTAATGATTCTAAATTATTATTTAATAAAGACTCTGTTATTGTTGGTTATGGTTTATTATTTGATAGTTCGTATAGACTTAATACTATAATATCTTATCAAGAGTCTTTATTTGTTCGGCATAATTTAATTGGCGATAAACGTGGTTTGGTTTCTGATCAATCCTATATGCTCCGTCATAGAAGATTAGAACACATATCTAAAGAAATAATTTAAAGGTTAGTGAAGGACGGGGTTTTAGGACCCATTGACTTCACAAATTCTGAGATATGCGCGGACTGCATAAAGACTAATCAAACCAACACCTTCTAAAAGAATGTGAAAAGAAGCACTGGAACACTTGAAATTGTGCATAAGGATGTGTGTGGACTATTATCTCCGTGTTACGCTGGAGAAAAGTATTTTGTCACCTTTATTGATGACAATTCACTATATATGTATCTCTATTTACTTTAAAAATATGGTGAAGTATTTCGAGCCTTTAAAGATTTCCAAAATAAAGTAGAGAAACAATCTGGTAAAGTGATAAAGATAGTTATATAAGATAGAGGTGGCGAATACTACAGACAGTTCACAAATATGAGGCAAAGAGAAGGACCATTAGCTAGATTTCTTAAGGAGGAAGGCATTGTGCCTCGATACACCATGCCTGGAAGTGTATATCAGAATGGTGTGATGTAAGAAGAAATTGAACGCTTAAAGAAATGGCCTGAGAAATGCTTACTCCTTCAATCCTTCCTTTATCTGTGGGGTGAGGCTTTAAAGACAGCAATACATGTGCTTAATAAAGTTCCTACTAAAGCTATTCAAAAGACTCCTTATGAGTTATGGACATGTAGGAAACCATCTTTATCATATACACACATCTGAGAATGTCCTGTTGAAGCAAAACTGTATAATCCGTAAATAAAAGTTTTTGAACCTAGAACCACGAGTGGTTCTCTTATTGGTTATCTAGAACGGTTAAAGGGTTCCAGATTCTATTGCCCATCTCACACACCACCAATCGTGGAAACATAAAAGGCAAGATTCCTTGAAGATAATTGCACTGGTGGTAGTGTTGCAACTCAAAGGATCACTTTTGAGGGAGTACAGGTTCCAGTATCCATACGTGTAATAGATGATGAGATTCTTCTTATGGTTTTTCTCAAGAAACCATTCAAGAAGAAGAGCATATCATTGATGTTATACCCTCGGAAGAGCAATTAGCTGATGAGATGGCTCAGCAACCATTAAGTGTGGAACCTCAAGATGTAAATGTTGAACCACCTGTGTGGAGATTCACAAGGTTAAGAAATCTTACCATCCATCCAGATTATGCGGTGTATCATCAAGAGCCTAATGATGATAACATAAACATTGATGATCCTATTTTGTTTTCACATTCTATGAAGAGTGAAAATTCTTCATAATGGTTCAAAGCCATGAAGAAAGAGCTAGACTCTATAGATAAGAACCATGTTTGGGATCTTGTACCATTGCCTGAAGGAATAAAACACTTTGGTTGTAAATGGGTATTCAAGACCAAAAGAGACTCTAATGGAAAAGTTGAAAGGTACGGGCCAGACTTGTGGCAAATAGTTTCACAGAAAAGGAAGGCATTGACTATACTGGGACCTTCTTTTCAGTATCATCGAAGGAATCATTCAGAATAGTCATGACCCATGTAGCTCATTACGACTTCGAGCTACATCAAATGGATATGAAAACCGTATTCTTAAATGAGGATCTTCATGAAGAGGTTTACATGCAACAATCTAAAGGGTTTTCTACAATGAATTAAGGCATTTAGTATGCGGACTTAATAAATCGATATATGGACTTAAGCAGCCTCTCGCTAATGATATATGAAATTCAATAGGATAATTTTATCCTTTGGGATTTCATCAAACACTATCGATCGTTTTGTATATTTAAGAATTAGGGGAGTAAGTTCATAATATTGGTTTTATATGTTGATATTCCGCTTGCTAATAATGATTTGGGTTTATTAATAGAAACCAAGAAATTTCTTTCCTCTAATTTCGAAATAAAGGACATGGGAGATGCCGCTTATGTTCTCGGCATTGAGATTCACCGTGAGAGATCTTAGGGATTGCTTGGATTGTCTCAAAAGGCTTACATTTTGAAGGTTCTCAAGAGATTTAGAATGCAAAGTTTTGCATTGCTCTCCTAGAGCAGCACCCATTGTTAATAGGGATAAATTAAGTTTGTAACAATGTTCCAAAAACCAACTAGAGAGGAAACAGACGGTCAGCATACCATATGCCTAAGCAGTTGGAAGCTTGCAGTACGTTCAAACGTGTACTCGTCCGGATAGTAGTAAATGCATAATAGGTTATGTGTTCCTACCAGCAGCTGGTGTCGTCTCATGGAAGAGCATAAAGCAGACCACTACAATTGCTCACAACATGGAAGCTGAGTTCATAGCTCTTTATGAGACTTCTTCGCATGCTGTCTGGATAAATAACTTCATTACAGGTCTCAAGGTGGTTGACTCAATTGAGAGGCCACTTCAGATTTATTGTGATAATGAAGCTGCTTATCTTTCTCTAACAACAATAAAAGTTCTACTTCAGACATTTAAAGACAAAATATTTTGTTGTTAAAGAAAGAACTTAGAATGATGGGGTGTTCATTACTCATGTTAATACACAAGATATGTTAACAGATCCATTCACAAAAGGACCATCACCAAGGTTATACTCTAAACATGTGAAGGATATGGGTTTGCTTAATAATTTTAATGTGCAACCTTTTATTATGAGACACCGTATTCTAGTGCTCACATTCATTTTTATGTATTTGATCATTCTCAGTTTTTCATATTTTGAATATGAATAAAGTTTGGACCATTTAATAAATTTAAGGTAAATCTATTTAAAGTTATGATTTCCATATAAAGAGCTAATTATAAAATAGATATTGGTATTGTAGTACATTGAAGGTGGCATTTGCTTAAAGAATGTTCATCATCTTGACTCATGCTAATATTTTTTTTATAATTAAATATGAAGTTATTCACATAAAATTATTGGTTTGTTTACTATAAGATGGTACCAAATAAAGAAAATTTTCCTCACCATTATTATATACAAAAGATTTAAAAGTGCATGTTGTGTTATAATAGGAGAATGTTGGATTTATTAAGTTATTATATCCAACCAATTTAGATGGCCAATATAACACAAACATTTATCTTTAGTTATGATATCTTATTTGTTGGCAATATTTTGGTTGTCATATGGATTAATATCTAAACTGAAACTGAGAAAATATCGTATGATTTTAATCGATAGATTATGTAATGTTAGATATATATAGCAATAATAGGAGAGGCTTCCATGTAAAAAAAATATACAGTACAAAATTAATCCTCTCCTCAAGATCCTCTATGGGAGGGATCTTTTAAAGAAAGAAGGAACGGGTTCTCTTCTCTGCTCGACTAAAGATTGTTCCATTAGCCGTCGACGTAAAGATAGGAGAAATCAAGGTTGCAATTTGGGAGAAGTTGCAACATCCAGTTTAATTTTTCCGCTGTGTATCTAATCATATGATGAATTCGGGTTCGTATGTTTTATATTAATGGTAACAATTATATGAATCAGATGGTTTTGAGGTATACATATTGATAGCCACTCATAATATGGGTTCCAATATATTCTCACTGGTTGTGGCTATTTGTATAGCCTAACAGTAATGGCTCTTATGGTTGAGCTAAAGATTTGAAATTCAAACATGGCTTACATCAGCTTACAATCTATTATTTGAGGAAAAATATTACATAGACCCCCATATGCTACAAATAAGGAAAAACCAATTATTATCAATAATAAATATTGATAATCAAGGAATATATATATATATATATATATATATATATATATATATATATCAATAATAAATATTGATAATCAAGGAATATATATATATATATATATATATATATATATATATATATATATATAAACTAATTTTTCCTATAATGACAAGGTCAATTGTATGTTATTTATTTATTTACAATTTTTATATATTTGTTTACTTTTTTAATGATCGTCTTCGATTGATCATCTTTGATGTACACTTATACAGCAAAAATTTTGTGATTTATACTATGTTTTTGCATTTTTTGATTACAAAATTAATGGTTTGACAGTAGAATGCACCTGAGAAAAAACTAATAGATCTATATAAGAATCTTGATTTTATATAATGTAGAACAAGATAGACAGAGCTGGCCATATCGTCGACCAGACGTCAGTACTGACGTCTGCACGGACGTCAGTAGCCATACAGGCTAACGTCTGATGGTTTAACATGTTTCTGTCCAGATTGGAGGCAGACGTCTATTCTTTACAGGCAGACGACTGTACAGACGTCAATACCTTACGTCTGCAGTTCATCTGGGTTTTTATATTTTTTTTGACCGACGTCTATTCTTTGTAGGCAGATATTAGTCTCTCTTTCTGATGCGCAGTCTTCTTTAAATACGAGACAACTTCACAACAGAAATAAGTGGTGGTCGAAATTTCAGAGGGCTCTGTCAGTTCAAGAGCATAAAGAACGTCGAGCGATGATTGAGTATCTTCATGAGTGGAAGCCGATGGCAAAGGGAAGGAGGATAAAGCAACTTGGCGGTGGAAAGCAAATAAATCTTTTACGGTAAATTCGTTCAATACGGTTTTAAATTATAGGGGTTGTTCCCGCCATAATTTTCTGCGCAAAAGAGCCCAAGGTATCAAATGACAGCAATACGCTAAAGAAAATGCATAGCAGTATTTTCCGGGCTGTATTTTGAAAAACTCCTGAATGAAAACCAGCCAAATTCTGATGGTATCGAAAGTGTCTCGAAAAATCCTTCGATTTGAAATATTATGGGACTCATAATTCATCCGGGATCAAAAATTATGAGCAAATGTGCTACGCACGTGTAATCTAAGTAATGCTCTACTACATGGGGGATATATTTTTAGTCCCGCATCGGAAAAAAGAAAGATCTCTTCTCTACCACTCCCATATAAATAAAAGGGGATACCTCTTAGAAAAAGGATGAGAATTTAATTCTCAAAGGAGATTAGTTCTTCATAAGAGCTTGCTCCAAGTTAGGACCATAGCTGCCCCCCCCCCCCCATAAAGCGCATATGCGCAAGCGCCATGTGCGCTACGTGCAATGCACGTGCGCCCGCCATGTGTGCACCATGTGCAACGCACGTGCGCACCACATGGAGGATTCAATCCTCAAAGGAGCTTAGTTTTCCATAGGAGCTTGCTCCAAGTTAGGGCCATAGCTGTCCCCCCATAATGCGCATATGCGCAAGCGCCATGTGCGCTACGTGCAACGCACATGCGCCCGCCACGTGCGCACCATATGCAATACACGTGCGCACCACGTGCGAGGATTCAATTCTCAAAGGAGCTTAGTGCTCCAAGTTAGGGCCATAGCTGCCCCCTCCCCATAATGTGCAAGCGCCATGTGCGCCACGTGCAATGCACGTGCGCACGTGGACCGCCACGTGCGCACCACGTGCGAGAATTCAATTCTCAAAGGAGCTTAGTTCTCCAAGTTATGTCCATAGCTGCCCTTCCATAATGCGCATATGCGCAAGCTCTATGTGCGCTACGTGCAAACATATGCGCCCAACACGTGCGACGTACGTGTGCGAACGTAAAGAAGCCTTTTTCGGTAGCGAGAAGCTTAAGCTCCAGCCTGTTCTTCCTCCCTGATGAGTGGGACATGATTCAAAGGGTACATCCCTCCACACCTTTGATATATGGCGCTGTAATCTTTCAGTGTCGTCGGAGAGGTGGTGGGTCCCAACGACCAATGATCCTTCCTTCCAAAAAAAGAAAAAAGGAGACGGAGAGACCTTCCCATAAGTTCTAAATTCGGAAAAAGAAAGAGACAAAGAAGAACCCCCTTAAGTTTGAAGTTCTCAGAAAAGAAAAGGAGAAGAGCAAACTCTAAGAACGAGAACCTTCTTCAAGATAAATAAAAAGAAGAGAGATCATAACATCTCCTCCATATTTGAGAGTTTAACTCTCCCATCATAAGAACTTAGTTCTTTTTCTAGATCACAGATCTATAAGACAAAGTCTTTCACGAAAGCAAAAGAGATCATAGCATCTCCTCATAAAAGAAGAACTCAGTTCTTAGATCCACGAGACAAAGTCTCTTATGAACGAGAATCTAATTCTCAGAGCACAAAGTTAATCATAACTACCAAAGAAGAGCCTTAGCGCTCCAATTTAAAAAGAAGCGCTTTTGCGCTCCAAGTCGGGCGTCCAGCGCTCCAAGTGCTATTTTATAAGAAGCGCTTTAGCGCTCCAAATCTGACGATCAACGCCAAGCGCACCACGTGCACCTCACGTATGCGCTATTTTATAAGAAGCTCCTCTGCTCTCCAAGTCTGGCGATCAGCGACAAGCGCTCCACGTGCTCCTCACGTGGGCACTATTTTATAATAGCTCTCTGCATTCATTGACTGGCGCTAAGCGCACCACGCGCTCCTCACGTGTGCGCTATTTTATAAGAAGCGCTTTAGCGCTCCAGGTCTGGCGCACAGCGCCAAGCGTACCACGTGCTCCTCACGTGTGTGCTATTTTATAAGAGCGCTTTAGCGCTCCAGGTCTGGCGCTCAGCGCCAAGCGCACCACGTTCTCCTCACGTGTGCGCCATTTCACAAGAAGGGCCTTAGCTCTCCAGGTCTGGCGCTCAGCGCCAAGCGCACCATGTGCTCCTCGTGTGTGCGCTGAGGGAACACAAAGTGTTCTCTACATAAAGCGCTCTGCGCCATAAAGAGTGTTCAACACCCAATAAAAAACAAAAGAAAGAGGGGTGTCAGAACCCAAATTAATGCTCAGCATTATTGAACCAAAAAGGACTGAGCCCAAACAAATGTTCAGCATTTTATTCAAATCTGAGTGGACTGAGCTCAAGGTTGCCATAAGTCCTCAATTCAGATTAACTGAGCCCATGTGCTCACAATTTCTTTAATTGGTCTTAGTCCTAAACCCTGACTACAAATCTATCAACCAACATTGGTTCAAGGGTACATCTCTTCATACCTCTGATACATGCCGTTGTAATCCTTCAACGTCTTTAGAGAGATGGAGGGTCCCAATAATCAATAACTTTTGGCACATCTCCAAACTGGTTAAACCAAAACCTCATGGACTATGATGTCCTTAAACTTTGAGGACTATGAGGTACTTAAACTCATGGACTATGATGTCCTTAAACTTCATGGACTATGAGGTCCTTAAACTCGTAGAATATGATGTCTTTAAACCGGACTATGAGGTCCTTAAACTCATAGACTATGATGTTTTTAAACTTGATAGGCTATGGGGTCCTTAAACTCATGGACTATGATGTCCTTAAACCTAATGGACCGCAATGTCCCTAAACAAAAACGATAGAGTCCAAATACTCTTTCGTTGGATCTAAAAGATCCAAAACCCTGTTGAGTAGATCTTAGTCTAAAATTAGACTAACGTATCCTCAACAAACGTTTAAGTTGATCTTAATCTAAAACAAGATTAACGATCCTTAAACCAATCCCAAACCCAAATCTAAGAAAATACGGATTTGGACTAATCCACGCCCTACGGGCGACAACATAAATTAGTCTCCTTATACAATCCACGGGCAACCAAAAACAAAACAAACACACACAACACGAAGTGACTATCTGGAGAAAGAGAAAGTGGTTACCGCGATGCGGTAGCGTAATTAACTGCAGGGGCTTGCGCCTGCAGGGAAGAGCGTCCCCACAATCAAAAACCCCTCGTACACGAGGGGGAATCTGACGAAATCTGCTACAACGGCCGCATCTGTCTAAACCTCCGATATACGGTGCCATAAATCAACTTGGCATCTTCAGAAAGGTGGACGGATAAAACCAAATAGTATCTGCCCCCAAATTCAGGCAAGACGGCCTACGCGGTCTCTTCTCTGTTTTCGGCGGCGAACAGGGGTATTAAAATGCCAAATCAGAGTTTAATTTGGAAATTTTCAGTTCTACTGAAAGTTTAGGTTTTTTTATGGTTGGCTTTCAATAATGCGATTCTCACAAAGGACAACCATTGCAAAAGGAAATGGGTCGGACCTACGATACATGGAATGTGTGAGATGAAGATACATGGAATCGGTATATCATTTGTTCATAACCTGTGCAGTTGCTGAAGGAAATCATATGCGTATAACAGCGAAAACGATACATATTATCGTCAAAAATTCATCAATATGACTAATAAAAGACATACCTTTGAAGATCAAGATCTTTGTAGGCAAAATAAAATTCTAAATCATCACAATTGCAGAAGCATCCAATTAGGTCCACCGTCTTGCGTAGAAGGCAAACCAAAACCCTTGGCCGATAGCAACTATTTTAAATTTAAGAGAAGAATTTTAATAATTCTTAATTATTTTCTTTTTTTTATGATCTACTATAACCATCTTTTTATAGGGTTGTGGTACATTACCTTATCCTTATTTTACTTATGTGGGACTAAACTCCATAACATAATAACACAACATATTTTGTTATATTATTTCTTCTCTTATTTGTTTTTGTTTGCTCTTCTAATTCAAGGCTTTACGGTGGTGCCAATTGGGTCTCACATCGAAAACCAACCATCAATCTTAATTAATTCGCAATTAATTAATTGGCAGTTTTAATTTAACAATCAAACTCTTATCATGTCAATTGTTCATATAATTTCTTCATAATGCGAGATAAAAATTAACATTAATTACATGCAATTCTCTCGAACCTCATATTAGTTTTCTTTAGGACTTTTAACTGAGCAGAATAAAATCATCTAATCGTTCAAATTTAAATCCTAAATTTCCCATGAACACTATAATTCATTTCAAAAATAAATATAATATTATAATTTTAAAAAAACAATTTCCAAAATGCAAGTACATGATTTGACGCTTTCATGAGATTAAATAGTAAACTTATTTTCATCAAAATGAGATGTCGGATCCTATCTACGTATCCATAGTTTTCCTAAACGTATTCAAGAAGCCTAATATTTTAGATTTCTTGTTCTTATCTAATTGACAAAATTGACCATCATATCAAAGGTTACTTGTCAACAAATCGAACATTACAATATCATTTAGTCAAAAGGGCTATGTAACAGTTTGAATTCTCTATCTCTATTGGTGACATATCCTAAAGAATTCAAACATAGTATTGCATTACATATATCATTATATACGCTCATGATATACACCTGGAGAATCTCCATTCTTGATGATTGAGAAACACCACAACATCTCGCATGTCAGTGTCATGCATGATAATCTATCACAACTTTAGCCATCCTATGCCGGTTGTAGATTAATTACTCAATTTAAGAAATTACTAAATTAGATCATATCTCCATTAAGTGACACATCACAGATCATTATCTAATAACATAATTTATAAAGATATTATAACAATTATAAATAAATAAGAATATCCACCTAATAAATCATAAAGTGCAACTGTAAATCTTTATTAATATTCAGCTAATATTACATGAATTACAATGGATGTTCAAGGGCACATATAACTACTCTAACAGTTGCTAGGAAGATTTAGGATAGGCTTGGAGGTAATGCAAGGATTTGGCCGTCATTTGGATCCTTCGTTGATCTTTGGAAGTCAATGGAGGAAAGAGTTGGATGTACGTTTTCATGAGATTTGGGATATAGTTGATATTGGGGATCGACGGGGAGAGATCAAAACATGGAACAATACTTGCGACAACACCCAAATTACGCAAACACAATTACGCAATTAAACTACGAAAGAACAATATAAATATGCGGGAATAAAATAGAAAATCAAATACAGAGAGGCAAGAGATTTGTTGAAGGGGTTCACCTATCGTATGGCTAGTTCCTGGCAGAGCGGAACCTACAAAGTCTCCACTATAATCTTCGAATCAATTACACGTGCAAAACCCTAGGAATTTTCTCTCAAAATTCTCTAGCCCTAGCCGTCACCCGCTGATACAATAATCTCTCTCAATTTTTTTTGTAAATAATACATATGAAAGATTCTTTTAAATAGGAAAACCCTAATCCTATAGCAAATAGGAGATAAAACAATATTTTTTAAATTTTGTTCACATCAGAAAATCCTGTCAGCATACGTCTGACCCATATTTGGGCAGACGTCTGCCTACGCTCTGTAAATCTTTATCTCCAATGAGCAGATGTCTGCACCACACCTGTCCAAATGTCTGCCCAGGCTCTGGATTGGGCTTCGTGGCTCTTACAGACGTCTGCCCCCGATGAACTGCAGACTTCTGCCTCCGCTCTGGCATTTCTCGTGTAGTTTCCAGATGTATGAACTTGAGTTTTCTAGACATCTTATGTGTATATGATTACACCTTTAGACGGCTGCCGTTGTTTACTTCAGACGTTTGACCTGAAGGATGTTCCACTATTTCTAATGGTTGCATGAGAGCTTATTGGGGTATTTGGGCCAAGAGGAATGACATAATTTTTTAATGCTAAAAATTGTTCTTTGCATGTGGTTAATGAAAGTCTACCCTAGCACCAATATGAGGTTCTAATGACATCAAGGATGCCAAATTCAAATTTTTATAGGTGCTTCGCTAGACTAAACAAGATCTTTAACTAGATTGTTAGGGTTTTAGTTTGATAACAAGAAAAACTAGAGAGAAGGAAATGATGTTATACCCTATAGATCGAGTCCTTCTCTTCTTTAGCTCCGTGTAGTAGTCCACGCGACTCCACTAGGCTCCACTTCAAGTTGGATCGAGCTTGCTCCGATGACCTTCGTGCCGAAAATGATCCACCCGAAGCTCACTAGTTCAAGCTATCTCTTCACTAAACTATTTAGTGAAGGCAACATACTACACTTGAGTGCTAGTCAAGTGTAGGATGGTGAAGTAGGGGTTTTGGAAGCTCACTAAGGATCTCACAAGCTCAATGATTCACATCACATATAAGGGTTTTAAGCTTGAAGGTGAGATGAAGAAAGTGTAGAGATCAAGAGCTCAAGAAATGGCTAAGGCATCAAAACTCAAGAAGAGTGAAGAATGAATGGCTACTCATTTTCTTTACACATTATTGAAGCATGAATCAAAAATCAATAAACAAATGCATCATGCTTCAATAGAGTAAATAAAATGAATAAACAAATGAACAAACCATGCCTTGAACCATATCTTAAATATCTCCACAATTACACCTCATTTTTCTATTTTCTAAAAATAGAAAAACATGCCATGCTTCATATATATATATATATATATATATATATATATATATATATATATATATATATATATATATATATATATATATATATATATATATATATATATATATATTAATAAAACAATTAGTGAGCTGATGATATTAGTTAACATATAATTATATCAAGTATAAATATATATCAAATTATTAAATCAACACTTGATTTAATAATCTGGTTATATCACATATGACCGACTAATATCATTTATTTGTTTATCACATTATCAAATCAACACTTGATTCGATAATCTGGTTATATCACATATAACCTAACTAATAACAGATAACTGCCAGATTATAATATGGTATCACATACTCGTATTTAATCAGGCCCACACACATATCAACATATGTGCCCTACTTCGTTTCGCTTGAACCAGGAAACTTCTGTGTGGGACTCTAAAGACTCATCAATACGCCAGCAGTAAGTGATGATTATATCAGTCACCTACAAGCCGTCAGCGGTACTAGATGGATGTAACGGCTACCCGGGTATTGAGTGATATAAAGATCAACAAGCAAACTCGTCCATACTCTCTATGAAGCCTATCAGTAACACTACCGTACAGTCCGGTCTATTCGTCTGATATGTCGCATATCATGTCTAGGGGTGGTAAACGTCAGACCTCAGTAACGTGATAAGTCATGCCGATGTATGGCCTATAACAGTTCGAGAAACTACCGATAACTCTTATAAGTAAATCTCAGCAGCATCCCTGGCCAAAGACTTCCAGTTATATCCAATCGATCATAGCACAACATCAACCCCCAATATCGGGAAAGACGAAACCCCTCCTATCGCTCATTGCCTCCATGTGACTCGAGACTGTACCCAAAATCCACCTGTTTGCACATCTCCTTTGAGCGTGGTAGGGAGGAAATCAAAGTACAGTGGGAGCCATGCAAGACTCTATGACGATCTCGGGTCTACAGACTAACCTATATCGGTGTCACCAGAGGACTGCTATCTGACGATAGGTATACTGCCAATTAGGAGTTCTCAGCGAGTCATGTTCGGTGTACCCATTCTCCAATGAGCACATGTGTACAATCTTTGATGTCACACACCAATAGTTGCGAGATCAACCATTGCCCTCTAAGGGACAAGAAATGTACACATTAGTCTACTCTGGAATATCGATGCCCTAGTCTCGACATTCTCTCGACTAGGAACTAATTAAAGGATGTACTTTTGGACCACCCTGGCTCCACTAGTATGATCTCAGCATAATCCTGGTAGTCAAGTACATATGCTAAGGGCTTTATCAACATGTGAGAGAAATACAGTACAGAATACCGGTCAACATGTTAAGATAAAGATTAACCAGATTGCATACTATCATGTCGAGTAAGAAAGCCATTTATATATATGTCCAAGTATCCACTATAATATACATCGCATGTACAATAATGGCCTCTAGGGCATACATATTCCTAACAGTTAATGGTATTGAATCAAATATTGCATTTTGGTCAGGTACAGTATCAGCAGGGGCAAGGAAGAAAGTGAAAAGAAACACAGCAAAGAAGAGGTTAAATGACGATCAACGCAATCATTGTTCACAGTTGGCAGAGGATAAGGATCAAGAGGATGAGCTAGCATGTTAAGGACGACGATGTGTGGTTCTTCGCCTATGAGAGGAGGAGGATTTTTAAATTTAGCTTAGAGAGGATCGTCGGTGTTAGTTTTGTATTTCTTTTATCTATTTTTCTTTTTTCATTTTTTATGGGTGATTTTCGTGTAAGTTTCGTTAAAATTTTCGTTTAATGTAACACAGGGGCTTTCGCCTTCGTCTCGGTCATTAAAAAAATATTATTTATCAAATCATAACACTAATTATCAAAATCCATACCAAAATAGATGGAGTTTCCGGAAAATTATCAAATCATAGCACTTCTTATCATAACATAACTTTATTTATTAAATATAACACATATTTTATGAAATCTTAAAACTGTATTATTGTCAATTTATACACAAATACATATACAAATAAAGGTTTGGATTTAACGAAAATTCAATAATACATTTTTGGGCTTTTTCACAATGTTGGAACTTTTTAGGTTTTAGAATAAATTAAGTTAAGAAACCGGGGCCGCTAAACAATCTTCCCTGTATACATAACAAATATTATTTTGAATATAAATAGCATAACACAAATTTAAGCTAGCCCATCAATCAACATTATCTGTCAATTATCGCTATTAAACAATCTATCGGTGTACAACAAACCTAAAATGTTAACGCACGGAATAGCATCTACTATTCTATCTTTATCAAAATCGTCAACATATATCTGCATCAATACATCGGCCCGCTCATTTAGCGACCATAATAAATTCAAATCGGCGGGTTTTCAAAATTCAAAAGAGGGTGAAAAGAGGGACTCCAGTCCATGGTTGTGCTTGTTCTCGTGTCAAGGGATTGAGATGTTTTTGAAACCGAAAGATAATCTTGGTGATAGAGAGCATGTAGATTCCAGAGGATTGGTGCACTTTATTTTGAGAGACCACCGTCCAAAGTTCTCATGCAATTTTGGAGAAAAGCCTGGGATTGGTTGGTATAGTGGGAAATGGGTACAGCAGTAAGTGACTCAAAGATCACAGCTAAGTTGTTTTATTTTTTTGCTCAGTTGACAAAGTACTTGAGATGATGGGCTCCTGTGAATTTGAACTGTTTGGGCATTTTGTCAATTAAGTTTGAGTTTGACTCTGTTGACACGTGGATCTCATGGATGTGGGAAATCCTGCCAAGCGTCCACTGCTCGTCTCTGTTGTCGTAACCCAAACCCAGAAGGATTGATGTGTCCTCTTCGTTTTTTACTCTTCCTCCTGACAAATACAACACACAAATACGAGAAAATTCAAATAAGAAAAATCAGTAGCCTCATGGGTTCCCATCCCATACGCACGCCCAGACTTGTTGATAAAAACCATGTCTGGTAAGTCATATAAACGTATCTGAATTCAAACCGATCTGACACGGGCCCGTTTAGCGGATCAATAAATGTGTTCGAGATTGGGTCTTTTCAGTTTGGACTCATTTCGATCGAGATAAGTTTATTTTCTTTTTTTATATTTTAATGTACTGTAACTTGCATATGAACTTGTTTTATAAGTTGAAATTTTATCCATAATATTCATTTAGATTATTATACTTCACTTGTGCTGAGTTTGTATTTGCGGTGGGTGACGGTTAGGGTTCTCTTTCCCAACTTGCATTCTTCAGATAGATTTTAGTTACTTGTGCTGCAGATTCATTCTGGGTTGGCGGGCCTGTCTTGAGATATGCATTGTATTTGTAAGTATTTCATTTATATTAATATATGAAATTCTTTTGAAGTAAGGAATAATCCCGACTTTTTATCTTCAAAAATGACAAAACAAAAGATAAAAAAAAAGGGACCAAAAAAAAAGTCACTAGCGTTTTTTATTTATGGAAAATGAGAAAGAGGGTATGACCTGCTTACTAATAAGTTTGGATTTGAAACATGTGTATGAAAATATAAATACAAAATCCATATTTATAATTCTTTTTGTAATCCTTAAATATATATATGATATTTAATATTCATGAAAAAAAAATGTTCTCGCTTACTATTCGTATGCTATTTTATTTTCATGCGGAACTCTATTTTGAATGAAATATAAAATAGTTTATGATATTACTAAAAATTAATTTAGGATTCATATGTAGGTTGTGTTATAAGTATGTTAATTATTAGGGTTCTTTTTGAAAAAGAATTAGGCAACTTTGATCTATTACTTTTGATTTTGAACGTTGAAAGAGTAAAAAGGTAAATTCATGACTTTAAAAGAATGAGTTGGCATGCTTTAGAGCTTGGGTTACATAAAGAAATTTTCTCCTTTTTTTGTATCTTTTAAAAAGAAAAATGAGAAACATTTTATCATACCCCATGAGTTCTCCCGTGAGTTCTCTAGTTATAATAGTAAAGATATCTCTACTATTATTACTAGACCCCATGGGCTGTCATATGGCATTTTATTATGTTTTCAAAGTAAATTCAAAAAATTGTTGAAATTTCTATATTTTTTCTCTAAATTCTAAAGCTCCCGTCACGCTTCCGCTGAAACGTCTCTCTCTTTTGCGTCTTGGATCTTGAAACAAAATGTTGTAGAGAACCCCTCTCTCTATCCATGCATCTTGGAACTTGAAACAAAAAGTTACGGATAATCCTTCATGTTTTATTAATTCATAGTACATATTCACAATCATTATTTTATTACTTTCATTTTTCACGTGCATGGCATGTGTGAATTCAAGGAACATATTATTTGGACCCAATCCAACTCATTTACATGCTCTCGCTCTCTCACTCTCATGTGTGAATTCCAGGAACAAGTTATTTGGACCCAACCCATTTACAAAGCAATGTGTTCAAATAAAAATTATGTTTTAGTTTTTCAATTTAAATTCAAAAATGTTATAGAAGATTAAAATATACACGGCAGAGTAATATTTATGCAACAGAACTTGGATTCAATATGAATGTAATATTTACTAACTTCCAAGGGGAAAAAAGATTCAACAAATTAAGTGAAACAATGATTTTAGTGTTGGTTGGCCAAAAATGCATTAAATCTCCCTATCCTTAGCTTTCAACTTTTAGTACCTAAAATGATGCACACATTAAAAGGCCAGTATTGGCCTATCTGAAATGATACGTAGCGCAACCCTGTCCTGACACGTGTCACGTTCCCAGTTTGCTACGTCAGAGCCTGGTGAAGCCGAGCAGAAAATATGATTGATATCCTTGTCAGTGATAATAAATGAATAAATATCAATATCAAATGGATGCAAGCCATTTAATTAGAGTGCTACCGAAGTCCAATGCAAGTGGGGGTTGCAATGCATGCCCATCACACCTATAAAAAATAATTTCTATTAAATTCATATTCAATTCTCTCTCTATTTGTACCCATAATTCTAGGTATCCATTAATTCGAATAACTATTTTAAATCTTCTAATAATTTTTCATCACACTGCTTTGTAAAATTCTCAATTCTAAGGTGATTGGCATAGTGCCTCACATTCATCGCAATTGATTTCTCTATTTGATCTGGCATTATCACAAAGTTTCATCTTCGTCTATTTGTTTTGTAGTAAGTTCTCATATTTTCATTTTGCCTGTGATTTGTTTTTTCTTCTCTTTATCGTTTGGTTTGTGCTTTGAGATTGTCTTATTCGCAACAAACTGATATCAGAGCTATTGTTGCGTTGTTGTGGGATTTTTTGTTGAACTATTAGGTCTTTGATTTTTGCGATCCAGGTCAACGGTGGATAACGACAACTACGTCCTCTTCTTCACTTTCTTAGATCGTGATTTTGAAGTTTAGGGTTCGTTAGTACTCAAGATATTTTGATTCCACATCACGTCTCCGACAATCATGAAGTTCGATATCGAGAAGTTTGATGGGAATATGAGTTTCTGTTTGTGCCAAGTCCATATGGTTGCCGTTTTGACTCAAAACAATTTGAAGAAGACAATTCAAGCGAAGGAGAAGAAGCCTTCCATCATGACGGAGGAAGCTTGGGACGAGATAGATGAAAAAGCAATTACGGTTATCCACTTATGTCTGATGAACGAAATACTACAAGAAGTTTTGATAGAAAAGACGGCGGTTGAATTATGGAATAAATTAGAGAAGTTATATTTAAGAAAATCTCTCTCAAATCGACTCCTGTTGAAACAGTGTCTCTACACACATCACATGTCAGAAGGCTCTCCAATAAAATCTCACGTTGGTGAGTTTAATGCAATCATTACTGTCACGACCCAAATGTGGCATGTGACCGGCACTTAAATCGCGTGACATCTAAAGACGCCGATGCGGTTTAAGTAAGCCGAAACCCGGAATCTAAATCTTTTCCTTTTGAAAACATTGGAGGTGAAGTTTTAAAAATCATCAGATGGAATCAATTTAAAATAACCACTTAAATTTAACTAAGTATGTTTAAAGAGCATCTATGACAATTTGAAATTTGACAGCACCTCCTTTGTAAATTTTGCATAAAAACCCGATACAACTACAACAATATAATAGCATCCCAACGGGAGCTAACCTCCACGTCCACAACGACGGAGCAACCAAACAATCTATATCAGAAGTCGACTCCAATGAATGCGACATCAACACACATAAATTCTAAGTCTCGCTTCTAAGTCCACCATATACCATTTCTAAGTTGATGGAGTTATTGTTAGATACAAGAATATATATATAACCAAATATGAGTACGATACAATAGTAACTCACCTACCCAAAGTGATCACCGAAAGGAATGTGTGCCAATCTGCTGATAATCCAAACGGTAAAACCTGTAAGAAACTGTGGCACAACGGGGATGAGTTGCCAACTCAGTGAATAAAAGTACATCACAAGGTAGAAATCGAAATGCACGACGATACCTAGATCATAAGTATAGTACTAACATAATCTGCACTAATATAATATATGATATGCATATGTATCATAATGCAACACTAACTATCATGCAATCCCAAGTAGAATATATCAAATGCAAATGACCTGTATCTAGGTATTAGCCCAATGTAGCCGAAAATATATATATATATAAAGCTCTTCTTTAAAATAACCGCGGAATAGATATGTCACAGCATAACAGCAGACGTGATAGTATGAAATATAATAGGTATCTTATTTTAGATATACGTTCTGCTATTTAGTAAAAATATTTAGAGGTTTATAAATTTAAAGATCTCAGTATCATATCATACATACCAAAGTAATGAGACTATAGCTCATTTTGAATTTCTTTTTGTGTACATGAATGCATCTAAAAAGATATGCAGGTATTGTCCCCCGGATCAGTCCTGATCGGCTCCAATAACTGAAATCTAACTATGTACCTCATGATAGTAATCACATCAATATATATGGATGTCCAGCATCGACACCCGAAATCAGAAATCTCTTGTGTCTATCACCGACACGTAAATGCAGATATCGTCGACACCATCTCAACAGATGATCGCCACCCGATATCCCTGGCCCCGGTCGGTATCCTCTGGATATCCGCCGTGCTCATTTTTATCTCCGGTATCGAGTATCCTCGCTAGGCTCCCCGCATATAATGCGGCTTTTCTGCCCCTCGGTCTCGACCCGGGTCCACCATGTATCCGACTGTATATCTCCCCCACACAGTCCGGATAAGAACAAGTTCGAAACCGTATAGTTCCCCCACTCGGTTCGGAATAAAACCATCAGAAAATATCAAGTTCATGGTGGACGCCAACTCATCATATCCAAAAATATCAAGTAAAGAATGCGAATACTTGCATAGATCATTCTGATGATATATTATATATATACATATATAACAGTGTCCCATACCACTGATATATATCATCAGGGGTAAAATATCCAGAAAATCAATAAGAATCAAATATAAACACCCATAGTACTGATAGTAGTAATATGCAACAGATAATAAAGGAAGACCGCGTAACTAAATTATACAGGTACAAAGATATTGTCACGCCCCGCTTCCCAAAATACGGAATACGAGGGGTTGACAAGGTCAGTCATGCTCCTACGGTCGAGGAAATATCCTGCCGTAGTCACATTTCGGCTTCTAGCTTTACGTGGTAATCAGTAATCAATGCACAGGTAATGAGAAATGCAGTCACTAAATCAAAACAGATATAAAACTATCCAGATGGAGTTAAAGGAAAGATAGCTCTGAGTCGCTGATCTAGATGTCCACGATATCCTCGAGGTACGTCAGGTCCTGGTCCGAGCTAAATCAACTTCTCACTCTGAGCATGCATACTCAGGTCGTCAGGGTGACACAATAGCAATATGTATAAATACAAATATAAACACATGCAATGAGGAAGAACATGAAACAGTGAATATATAATGATGACGCTTATGAAATAATCGATACAGGTAAACAGTAAAGTATGTATACAGTATGGCAGGTATTGTCACGCCCCGCTTCCCAGAGTATGCAAGATTGGGCACGTGACATAGCCAACCATGCTACCTGTGGGTAGGAAGTATCCATCCACAGTCACATTACGGTTGTAAGGATATCAAGAACAAGATAAAAACTAATCTAATACATGTCCAAATCCATAATAACTGTAAGTCGATGTAGTACACCCCAGTACTTATGGGGAGGCGGAATTTTCAAAAAACAATCAAGTTTAAACAACGAACACATCGACTAACCGCTTGAATCGAAGCTAAACTATAAATAACCGTATCCTATGAGTTTCTTTTCTTAAGTTATTAGGGATTATACCTAACGATACTAGTCCTTCGTCTTTACGATCTCCTTGTTCTCCTCGGCCTTCTCTAGGTAGTAGACGATCCACCCGAGAGCAAAACTCCAAGCTAAACCTCTAAGCTTGAGGCAACTAACCTTCTTGGATTGCTAATCAAAGAAGCTAGGTGTAATATAGAGATGGTTATGGATTGATTAGTCTTACTAATCCTAGATCTCAACACATGAGGGTGAGGATTAGTCTTTTGAAGAGAGAGAGCTTGAGGAGAGAGAAGGTGAGAATGAGAATAATGAGAATAGTAAATCTATCATAATATATATGAACCTTTAAAATTCATCCATTAAAGTAAAACTAAAATGATGAATAATGAAGTTTCATAAATATCAAGTGGTGATTCATAACCATGACTCATTAAGCATTTATCATGCATTAATGATATGCATGAATCACCCTCATGACTCACTAAACTCATTAAATGCAAATGACACCTAAACCTCCTTAGTCACTACTTCTAGAAGCTTCTCGCAAAATTACGAGAACGCCCCTCCGATCCGCAAAAATACGGAAAAACTTTAGACTGTAAAAATCCAATAACCGGATACCAGTAACTGGCTTAAACCAAAGCCGACTGGTAAAAACTGTCCGAAAGTCGTACGCGCGTAAACGCACGTATGCGTCCGAACCCTTTGTCGCAAAACCATGCAACCTCTATATCGTTTCGCCTGGAGTAGGAAACTCTCTGTGTGGGACTCTAGAGACTCGACTACTACGCTGGCAGTGGGTTTAACCACAGACCGCAAGCGGCACTAGCTGTACGTAACGGTCCCCAGGTAGTTGTCGATAAGAAGGCCGATGAGTAAACCCATCCGAACTCCTACTGAGTCTAATGTGACAATCTCCATACAGTCCGGTCCGTTCGTCCATGACTATCGCATATCGGGCCTAGGGGGGCGGCAAGCGTCAGTCCCCTAATAGCGGTATAAGTCGTGTCGGAGTAAAGCCCATTACACCCTGAGAAACTACTGGAACCTACCAGCAAATCTCGCTTGCCCTGGCCAGGGACTTTGCGTAATGGCTCTCTGACACAGCACGATATCTACTCCCAATACCGGGAGGGACGAATCCTGTCTAACCGCCACTGCCTCCAAGTGCTCGGGACTGCACCCAACTGCTACCTGTTTGCACGACTCCTTTGAGCCGTGGTAGGGTAGCAATCTAAGAACAGTGGGACACACTCGAGGCGAAGTAGCAGTGTCAAGTCTGCGGACTACGTTGTACTCATGTCACCTGGGAACTGTTTACTGACGACTGGTATCAAACCAACCAACAGTTCCCTGTGAGTCCTGTCCGGTGTACCCGTAACCTAACGAGCACCTGTATACTATCTCCTGTACAACGTACTGACGGCTGTGGGACAGACCATCTCCCCAACTGGGATGAGAAGCGTACACACTAGTCTACTCCGGAGTATCGATGCTCTGTCTCGATAATCCAACGACCAGGGACCTGAATAAGGATGTGCTTGTAGACTACCCAGCCCCCACTAGTGTGACTGCCATCACAACACTGGTAGACAAGCAAGATCCTAAGAGCTCTATCAATACGTACACTCACATATTAAGATAGAAAAACCAAGTAGCATACTACCATGTTTAGCAAGACTGTTATATACATGTGAATATCCCAAGCTTCCATTAAGTAATATACAAGCTAGTATGATACAGTAATGGCCTTCTAGGGCATAAACACTAACAATCTCCCACTTGCACTAGGGCCATGTACTGGCATATCGCAGACCAATGATCTCGAGCAGCCTCTCGAACTGAATCTGAGGAAGGGCCTTCGTGAATGGATCAGCAATGTTCTCTTCTGAAGCAACTCTCCGAACCTCGATCTCCTGACGATCAATGATCTCCCTGATCAGGTGATACCGCCTCAAGATGTGTCTGGACTTCTGATGGGACCTTGGTTCCTTCGCTAAAGCTATAGCTCCGTTGTTGTCGCAATACAGAGGTATTGGGTCAACTATGGTAGGAACCACCTGAAGTTCTGTTAGGAACTTCTTCATCCAGACTGCTTCTTTTGCGGCATCGCAAGCAGCTATATACTCCGCTTCCATCGTCGAGTCAGCAACGGTGTCCTGCTTGGAGCTCTTCCAGCACACCGCCCCTCCATTGAGGGTAAAGACATAACCCGACATGGACTTGGAATCGTCCTTATCACTCTGGAAGCCGGAATCGGCAAAGGCCTCCAACCTGAGGTCTTTTGCGCCGTAAACCAAGAACATCTCCTTAGTCCTCCTCAGGTACTTGAGAATGTTCTTTACTGCTATCCAGTGTTTCTCCCCTGGGTCTGACTGATACCGGCTTACCACGCTTAGTGCGTAAGCTACATCTGGTCTGGTACACAACATCGCATACATTATAGAGCCTACCGCAGAAGCGTAGGGTATAATAGACATGCGTTCCCTTTCCAAATCAGTCTTGGGAGACATCTCTTTGGAGAGGGTGATTCCGTGACAAGCCGGTAGATTACCGCGCTTAGAATCTTCCATACTGAATCTTTTCAGTACAGTGTCGATATACCTGGACTGCGAAAGTCCCAACATCCTCTTGGATCTATCACGATAGATCCGGATCCCCAGAATGTAAGAGGCATCACCCAGGTCTTTCATGGAGAACCTGTGTGACAAGAATCCTTTGACAGATTGTAGCATAGGAATGTCATTTCCTATCAATAGAATGTCATCCACGTACAAGACGAGGAATACGACACTTCTGGCCACAACTTTACTATATATGCACGGTTCATCTGGATTTTTGATAAAGTCATATTCTTTGACTGCCTCATCAAAACAGATGTTCCAACTCCGCGATGCCTGCTTTAGTCCGTAAATGGACTTAAGCAGCTTGCATACTTTCCCCGCTGCTCCCACTCTGATTGAAACCCTCTGGCTGATCCATATAGACGCTCTCTTCTAAATTTCCATTCAGAAAAGCCGTCTTTACGTCCATCTGCCAGATTTCATAATCATGGAAGGCAGCAATAGCAAGAAGGACCCGAATGGATTTGAGCATAGCCACTGGAGAAAAAGTTTCGTCATAGTCCAAACCAGGTCTTTGACGAAAACCCTTTGCAACAAGTCTAGCCTTATAGGTTTCCACCTGTCCATCTACACCAATCTTTTTCTTGAAGATCCATTTGCATCCTATGGGTTTTACCCCATCTGGAGCAAAGTCCAAAGTCCATACTTTGTTGGTGTACATGGACTCCATCTCGGTCCGCATTGCATCTAGCCATCGTACCGAGTCGCCGCTCTGGATGGCCTGCTGGAAGTCAGTAGGTTCATCATCATCTATGATGCAATCCTCTCTATCCCCGTCAATGAGAAAACCGTAGTATCTCTCAGGCGGATGAGACGGCCTACTACTTCTGCGGAGGGGTGCGGGAATGTTCAGTTCTTCTTGAACCTCTGGTTCTACCAAACTTTCAGTAGCAGTTTGTGGTTCTGGAATTTCTTCCAGTTCTATTTCGCTCCCACTTATTTCCTTTTCTAAAAACTGATTTTCCAAAAAATGGGCATTACGAGAAACAAAAACCTTTTGTTCCTCTGCGTAATAGAAATAATATCCCTTGGAGTTCTTTGGATATCCCACAAACAAACATTTTACTGATCGTGCCTCGAGCTTGTCCACATGCTGCTTTTTAACAAAAGCTGGACATCCCCAAATCTTCATATGCTGAAGATGGGGTTTCTTCCCAGTCCACATCTGATATGGAGTGGTAGGCACAGTCTTGGTTGGAGCCCTGTTCAGAAGATATGCCGCTGATTCTAGCGCATAACCCCAGAAAGATCGCGGTAACTCAGCATTACTCATCATGGATCGTACCATATCCAATAGGGTTCGATTCCGTCTCTCCGATACACCGTTATGCTGTGGAGTGTACGGAGGAGTAAGCTGAGAGAGAATTCCTTTCTCTTTTAGGTAACCTAGGAACTCGGCACTCAAGTATTCACCACCTCGATCAGATCTAAGTGTCTTTATACTTTTGCCGGTTTGGTTTTCTACTTCATTCTTATACTCTTGGAATTTCTCAAAAGCCTCGGATTTATGTTTCATCAGATAAATGAATCCGTATCTTGAGTAATCATCCGTGAAAGTAATGAAATAGGAAAAACCACCTCTCGCATGTGTAGACATTGGACCGCATACATCACTGTGTATGAGTCCTAAGAGCTCGCTCGCTCTTACTCCTTGTCCAGTGAATGGAGTCTTTGTCATCTTTCCTTTGAGACAAGATTGACAAGTGTCATAAGTTTGATATTCGAACGTGTCCAAATATCCTTCTCTATGCAACTTAGTCAACCTTCTCTCATTGATGTGACCCAGTCTACAATGCCATAAGAAAGCTTTATTTAAATCTGGAGACTTTCTTTTTAGTGTGTTCTGGACATTGAAAATTTGGAGTTGGTTTAACACATATATGCCGTTATTTAGAGTACCGGACCCAATCAAACCATGATTAAGGTGGATGTTGACAACATCTCTTACAAACGTGAAATCATAACCTTTATTTGATAACAAGGAAACTGATATGATATTACACGTTAAGCTGGGTACAAAATAACAGTTATGTAAAACCAAAATGTGTCCACTCGTCAATCCTAGGTGATAATCCCCGACGGACGCAGCTCCCACGCTAGCTCCGTTAGCAACCCTGAGGATCATATCACCTTCCTTCAGCACTCTACGGTTTCTCAGTGCCTGCAATGAATTGCAAATATGAGATCCTGACCCGGTATCCAATACCCAGGAAGTAGAGTTGATCGACAGACAATTCTCAATTACAAACACACCTGAAGTCGAAGCCACAGCCTGCTTCGGTTCCTGGTTCTTGGCGTTCCACGCCTTGCAATCCTTCTTCCAGTGCCCTTTCCTGTGACAATGGAAGCACTCATCCTGGCCAACTATCGGTACTGCTTTCTTTTGCTTTCCCTTCCCTCTCACCTTACTAACACCTCCTCTAGGTTTGGGTGCGGCCTTCTTCTTCCTTCCTTTGGCCCTAGCCTTGGACCCGGAAGAAGATGCACCGCCAACAAACATAGCGGGTGTTTCCCTTGCCTTCTGCAAGGTGCCCTCCGCACTCCTTAACATGTTCAGGAGTTCCGCAAGTTCAACTTCTTTTCCTTGAAGATTGAAGTTGAGGATAAACTGGGCGTAGGTGGGAGGAAGGGACTGGAGAACAAGGTCTGTATAGAGCTCATTATCCAAAGTCGTCCCAAGGTCTGCGAGCTCTTCTATATAGCCAATCATCTGTAGGACATGTTCACCTACCGATGACCCGACAGCCAACCTCGCTCGAAATAATTTCTTTGAGGTCTCGTATCTTGCTATACGAGATTGCTCTCCATAAAGTTCCTTTGTATGGAGAAATATGCCATCTAAGGACATATCCTCGTGCCTCCTCTGATGTTCATTGTTCATCGAGGCAAGCACGATGCACTTGGCTCTCGCGCAATCTAAATCCCAGGTTTTGCGGATTTCCTTATCCGCATCACTGGATTTGGGACCAGGGACAGCAGGTGCCGTAGCGGTGAGGATGTACCCCAATTTGTCGTAGGTCAAGGCCATCTTGACATTCCGCAGCCAATCTTTATAGTTTGGCCCCGTCAGTATATTTTTCTCTAAAATTAACTTAAGTCCAGTCATTTTCAGGGTCGCTGCAATTAGGAGAGAGAGAAGAAAACTCTTTAGCATGATGCTCTTGCAAGTTTAGAGTGGTTTTTAGTTTATCTAAACTGGATGGCTCCCACTGTTTCTCAAATCCTTCCTCAAACCATAAAAGAAGAATTAGCCAAGACTATTCTCACCGTACAATACTTGCTTAACCGTTCAGCCAGGCCGGTGTCGATACTTCGAGGGAGGTTTTCCAACGCTTTCGCGAAGTTCCTTAATTAAGTAACCTCTTTTCTCTGGGGGCGTAACCCCGCTGACACTTTTCTGGACACCTACTAGGTTTATAGCATTGATCGTTAAGTGACGAATATCCTGATAAGTAGCATATACTCACAGTAGGATCGGGATCCAAATATCATCGTATGATAATGTTGAAGGAATCCTACCAACATTCATCAAACTCCAAATGGTATGCATCTCTTTGCAAATTTCAGTTTCTTTAGAAATTCCCGATATAAGTTTTTGCCCCATGCTCTTATGACCTTGGCTTTGGTCAAAATGTCATAAGTCACATGTCAAGTTCTACCCGTCATTATCTTGTCAATTTGAACCCATCCGTATATACCCCTGACTTTGGTCAAATGGTAATACGACTGTCCCAAACCAACTCATCTATCTTATGCAACAAATGAAAACCCAGTAGCTACCAAACACTATGCCTTGACTTTGGCCAAAATGCATAGCTTGAATACTACTGAATACCCAAATGAAATGACGGAGGGCTACGACTGGTTTTGGCGAAACCGTGAACGTAGTGAACTTGATATAACCGAAGGAACCTGATAGCTTTTTAAAAGGAGTGGTTAAAGCTCCGTATTTAAAAATATCTGTTTTAAAAATAACCGAGTGGTTTCTTTTAAATTGTTCCAACGGTTAAAACTTTGGTTTGTTTTACTTTGCATTACAGATAATGCGTTCCATCATTAACCTATCATTGCAGAAAACAACGAAAATACAACGTCCTCTTATGCCATCCGCATTCGCCACGGGGTCCCGTCATCACTCGTTAGGTTACTTAACTAACGACAGAGCGGGGGCTGGGCTAGCGCGGGTGTAAAACATAAGTGACGTCTAAATAGCTATCATAATATAGATATTTTACATTCGTCTGACGCAATGATATTCATTCCAGAACACAGATAAACAATATTGGATTTGCAAGCAATCTGTATTTCTTTTGAGCCTGCAAGAAAAGACAGATTACACAGTTGTGATGAATAGCCGTTTACCCCACCCTCGACCCCTACGGGTACGGCAAACTACCCACCCGGCAGTCTGTGTACCCCACCTTGGGTCAGTCCTAGGAGCAAAAACAGTAAAATGAAATAATACAACGGTGGCTACAACCGCAACCTGGAAGTGCCCCGCGAAAATAATATTACAACAAATTACATTTACAACAAATGAATTAAACAATAACCCTTTGCTAACCCCGGCTATACACCACAACAGTCCAATACAGTTTATATGCACAAACAGATATAACCATTTCAGAAATGTGCAACCCCCTGCCAACCGACATACTAGCAGTTGGGGGAGGTTTACGAACACATTAAACAATCACAGATATAATCCAATACGCAAATACTGTACTTTTCGATCGAATAAACAACATCAATATTGCTCCAAAATCTGCTCTGTTAAACAGTAACCTGAGCAATAATTAAATATTCCAGAAAACCCCAAATGTCACAGGGGACCCACACAAGAAAGACGAGTCCATGACTCGGCCAAAGCGCCGCGGAAGCGCGGCAGATCCCACCTATCCGCCGCGGTTCCGCGGCCGAGTTGCCGATTCATGGGCTCGAATTTCTTGGGTGTTCTCCTGGACCCCTTTCTAGCTCTCTGAACACTCCAGAAAAATTTTAGGACTTCATTTTCAGTTCGACAGAAACTTAACAGAACTAGGGTTTTCCGGCTTCGTTTTTTCGTTCGAAAATCCGTACAAATTTGCGATTAAGTTATTTAGTGTTTAGCGAGGCTCTGATACCACTGTAAGTCGATGTAGTACACCCCAGTACTTATGGGGAGGCGGAATTTTCAAAAAACAATCAAGTTTAAACAACGAACACATCGACTAACCGCTTGAATCGAAGCTAAACTATAAATAACCGTATCCTATGAGTTTCTTTTCTTAAGTTATTAGGGATTATACCTAACGATACTAGTCCTTCGTCTTTACGATCTCCTTGTTCTCCTCGGCCTTCTCTAGGTAGTAGACGATCCACCCGAGAGCAAAACTCCAAGCTAAACCTCTAAGCTTGAGGCAACTAACCTTCTTGGATTGCTAATCAAAGAAGCTAGGTGTAATATAGAGATGGTTATGGATTGATTAGTCTTACTAATCCTAGATCTCAACACATGAGGGTGAGGATTAGTCTTTTGAAGAGAGAGAGCTTGAGGAGAGAGAAGGTGAGAATGAGAATAATGAGAATAGTAAATCTATCATAATATATATGAACCTTTAAAATTCATCCATTAAAGTAAAACTAAAATGATGAATAATGAAGTTTCATAAATATCAAGTGGTGATTCATAACCATGACTCATTAAGCATTTATCATGCATTAATGATATGCATGAATCACCCTCATGACTCACTAAACTCATTAAATGCAAATGACACCTAAACCTCCTTAGTCACTACTTCTAGAAGCTTCTCGCAAAATTACGAGAACGCCCCTCCGATCCGCAAAAATACGGAAAAACTTTAGACTGTAAAAATCCAATAACCGGATACCAGTAACTGGCTTAAACCAAAGCCGACTGGTAAAAACTGTCCGAAAGTCGTACGCGCGTAAACGCACGTATGCGTCCGAACCCTTTGTCGCAAAACCATGCAACCTCTATATCGTTTCGCCTGGAGTAGGAAACTCTCTGTGTAGGACTCTAGAGACTCGACTACTACGCTGGCAGTGGGTTTAACCACAGACCGCAAGCGGCACTAGCTGTACGTAACGGTCCCCAGGTAGTTGTCGATAAGAAGGCCGATGAGTAAACCCATCCGAACTCCTACTGAGTCTAATGTGACAATCTCCATACAGTCCGGTCCGTTCGTCCATGACTATCGCATATCGGGCCTAGGGGGGCGGCAAGCGTCAGTCCCCTAATAGCGGTATAAGTCGTGTCGGAGTAAAGCCCATTACACCCTGAGAAACTACTGGAACCTACCAGCAAATCTCGCTTGCCCTGGCCAGGGACTTTGCGTAATGGCTCTCTGACACAGCACGATATCTACTCCCAATACCGGGAGGGACGAATCCTGTCTAACCGCCACTGCCTCCAAGTGCTCGGGACTGCACCCAACTGCTACCTGTTTGCACGACTCCTTTGAGCCGTGGTAGGGTAGCAATCTAAGAACAGTGGGACACACTCGAGGCGAAGTAGCAGTGTCAAGTCTGCGGACTACGCTGTACTCATGTCACCTGGGAACTGTTTACTGACGACTGGTATCAAACCAACCAACAGTTCCCTGTGAGTCCTGTCCGGTGTACCCGTAACCTAACGAGCACCTGTATACTATCTCCTGTACAACGTACTGACGGCTGTGGGACAGACCATCTCCCCAACTGGGATGAGAAGCGTACACACTAGTCTACTCCGGAGTATCGATGCTCTGTCTCCATAATCCAACGACCAGGGACCTGAATAAGGATGTGCTTGTAGACTACCCAGCCCCCACTAGTGTGACTGCCATCACAACGCTGGTAGACAAGCAAGATCCTAAGAGCTCTATCAATACGTACACTCACATATTAAGATAGAAAAACCAAGTAGCATACTACCATGTTTATGCCCTAGAAGGCCATTACTGTATCATACTAGCTTGCCTCGAGGTACGTCAGGTCCTGGTCCGAGCTAAATCAACTTCTCACTCTGAGCATGCATACTCAGGTCGTCAGGGTGACACAATAGCAATATGTATAAATACAAATATAAACACATGCAATGAGGAAGAACATGAAACAGTGAATATATAATGATGACGCTTATGAAATAATCGATACAGGTAAACAGTAAAGTATGTATACAGTATGGCAGGTATTGTCACGCCCCGCTTCCCAGAGTATGCAAGATTGGGCACGTGACATAGCCAACCATGCTACCTGTGGGTAGGAAGTATCCATCCACAGTCACATTACGGTTGTAAGGATATCAAGAACAAGATAAAAACTAATCTAATACATGTCCAAATCCATAATAACAAGAATCAATAAACAATAAGTGCGGAAGCTAATAATCCAATACAATGAATAAACAGTACGTCCCATAATGCGGGCTCACATCTGGAAATGAAAAGCAATAAATAAACTAAATCCTAAGGATTCACTGTTCAGCCTGCTGGCTGAAGTACTCCTGCTCGGTCGACGACAAAGGTACGGAATCTGGGCCATGCAAAACCCAGACGTCAGCGCGTCATGATATCAAGTATACGGTATAAACATGGTAATAAACAATGCAAGCATGAACATGAATAAAGCAGCAATAAGAAGTAATAAACAGGGTAATGTGCAACGGTGACTAAACTGTCCTATCAGGTTTTCTACTCTATAGTCTTTGAAACCAATTGATGAATCGTCGATGTAACTCAATAGTATCCCGTGCGTGCCCGGGACCACGGTCATGACCCTCGGGGCTGAATCCGAGACGTGCCGCTAAGCAGTAAAAGGTAGTAGGATGGACGAGTGATGTCAGCATCAACACTCCGGAGCTGGCCAAGCCCGTAAGACTGATCAGAACAATGTATCGAACTGTTGAGTTACAAGTCGGTTTCACCTTTAATTTCCCCATACCCCCAAACTATGTATGTCAGGTCAGGTATTCAGTAGTCAAGGACTAATGCCAACAAAATCAAGTAGAAGTAGGTCTGTCTGGATCGACAGCGGGAATGGTCAGGTTTGTCGGCATTAGGCATGAAATCAGGGAACAAGTAATGTCATGGTACAACAGGATGTATATGTCAGGTGTATCAGGGTCAGGCCAATATGTCGTGCAATCGGGTAAGTGCTCACAACAGGTACACAATCAATAATGAACAACAGCAGGAAACAGTATTTAACCACAATATTCCATATAACTACAGTGATGTTTATATTCTCTCATTAACATGTTCAATCATCTTTAGGGTGTAATAGCCACAAGGTAAAGCAATATTCACACTTATAAATTAAGGAACTACATGAAATTATACTAAATGTAATAATTGTCTCAAGAATGGTTTAACAGTTCAAGCAGATATGATTCAGTCGTTTCATTTAGTTAAAGCATGGATTGATGTGGGCTAATTAATTACGAGGAACGGTTGTAACGATTCCATTATGAGGATAACAGCAATATTACGATATCAAATGCCATCATTAAGTTACGGTATTAAATAGTGTGAATTAAATTGCGTGGCAAGACTAGATCTCACACGCTAGCATGTTCAGCAAGTATTTAGATACTTGCCTCGACGGTCTGCAAACGGGAACACGGATGCGATGTCGGTAGAAACCACGATAAGATAGCACGGGCCACGGATCGAGTCCCAACAGAGATCAACGAGATCACACGGACCAGGGGACTTCGAGAGGAGAAACAGGGTGCAAACACGATGGCTCGACGGCACTGGGACGCCGGCGAGGCAGCGACGGCGAAGGACGGTGGCTGGAAAAATCCTGAGTTCGCTGGACGAGGGTGCTGCAGCGAGTGCGAGGGTGGTAGTCGACTCTGGTGGTCGAGGGAGAAGGGAGGTGGTCGGAGGTGGCGTCGACGAGGTCACCGGCGCGTTTCTCCGGCGAACAGCGGGGTAGGCGAGGGGTTAAGGCTCGGGTTGGTGGTCCGGCGAGGGGAGGAGGGAAACGGCGACGAGATCTCGACGAGGGGGTGAGAAGGAGTCGTGGGAGGCGTCGACGGTGAGAGGCGACGTCGACGGCGAGGTCTGCGAGGGTGGAGGCGAGGTCGGGAATGGGTTGCAGGCGCGGGAATCGTCGGGAAACGGGAGGAGGAAGGCGCGGCGGTCGAGGAGGCGTTGCCGGCGGCGACGGCGAGGTCGCGGGGAAGTCGGCGGTGGGACCGCGAGACTAGGGTTAGGGTTAGGGTTTTCCCGCGAAGAAGGGGGATGGTGAGGGGCGGCTGTTGCATGGGAAACAATATATAGAGGAAGAGAGAGAGAAGTTGATGAGATAGAGAGAGAGGGAGATTTGAAAGAGATTGAGGGAGGAGAGAGAGAGAGATGGGAAACAGGAGGCGGGGCTCACGAGCTCAATAGGAGCTCGTGATTGGCCACGAGAAGATAGAGGAAATTTGAGAAAGATTTGAAGGGATAAACTGTTAAGAAAATCGTGAGTATTTTTATTTTAGTTTTAGTATATTAAATTAAATGGGCCCTTTTTGGCGCGAAATGAAACATTTCCAAATCGCGCCCGGGTTGCGCCCAAATGTTCCAAATTCAAATTATAGGATTTTAAGCGGGTTCCAAATTTTGAAAAGAGGTGTTTAATGATTAAAATGCATGCCCCCAAGTCGGACACTTGCACGCGCGCGTAGTCGCCCAAACTTGCCCGTTTAGCCAAACGGAACGGAATCTCGACATGCGGACGCTACCACGCGACTAGTAGCGACGAGTAGGCTAACATGGACATCTTAAATTTCATTTTCGGAGTTAAAATTTGTTATGTGCCAAAATGACTTAACCGGGTAAAATTTAGCAATAAACATCAGAAAATCAGGAAAATTGGAATGAGCAAAAGATATAACCCTCAACTAGTAATATACATAGTATTATTGTGCTCGGGTGTTACAGGTATATTGAATCAGTAATCAATGCATGTCACTAAATCTATCAGTCTCTAAGTCTCACTATCCAGGTCGCTAAGCCTATCGTCAGTCCAAGTGTGAGAGTCAACCACTCGTGAGTATCCCCCACCCAAGGATAGGACCCAAGGACAAGGGAACATGGGCCCAAGTCGCTCGGTAATAATCAGTAATATCCCCACATATCTCCAGAATCGCTATATGTGCCGGCAATGGGACTCCCGAGATTCTTTTGAACTCACACTCAAACTACCCCACACCCTGTAGTCTACATCAAACGCCAACCATGAACTCAAATACCAGTCGGTCCATGATAAGTCTACGCGAGAACTGGAGACAGGATCTCCATCAAGCATGTCTCGACTGATACCCAAGATAAATAGACAGTGTTTGATGCCTTACCTATGACACCCATATAAGTGCTTCTATAATTTTCCCATACCAATTATAGTTACACTTATACATGTCCCATAGACGTCGACTATGCAGTATATCAATAGGGTCCGCTGATTGTGTACAAGTACGTGTCACTTCCACTTATTCATTCACGCTTAAACACTAACGTACTTGCCACAATCAAAACACTAATATCTAACACTGGGTAATGTACACGATCACTAGGTTACCAATGCATATGAGCTTTACATGATATGATGAGAATGCGATAATTAAGGCATGATTAAGATATCACCAGTCAGTGTCCTACCACTTGCATAATTTATTATAGGTCATACATGCAGAATTAAGCGAAACAATGTAAAGGGAGTAAGCAGTATGTTTAATTATCTATCCATCAAAATTAGTTTCGCGTCAATCGGGTTTCAGGTTTGCAAGTTATGACCATTTCATTTTAAGTGTTCAATGCTGGAAATCCGGTTTCAGAATCAGAAGTCCGTTTCGTAACACATTTTAATCCCAGTTGGGATCGTAATTAGGCGACTCTATAGTGGAACAATATTTAGAGTTATCAGTTAGGTTTCTACCGCAATTGGAGGATCAGTAATATCCTATATCAACAGGAAGTTATGGTCAGGTTAAGGTTGATGTGTAAAATCTGTCACTGCAGAACTCAGCTAGACATGTCGACATTATAAAATGTGTTAAAAATATCAAACAGGACAGGAATCCAGTGAAACCAGTGGAGTAAAAAATCTAACTTAATTCTATACGTAACGATATAGGGTTCCGCACATTCTCGTATTTGAACAGGAATATACATGGATTTAAAACAGGGATTAACTGGGATTTCCGTTCTGGACTGCAGTCCAGAATCGTAATCCTCCGCAATTTCCTTTATCGGAACTAGTTCAATTTTAGATATAAATCATAGGGTCCTGTAGATTATCCCATTATCTTCGATACGAGCCAAGGAACGCCAAAATCCAATTCGTAAAAGATTTAATGTGAATTTAATGGTCTAGAATGTTCAGGAAATTCAGGTTTCGTGCTGACTATCGGGAGCAGCATTACATAGGTGAAACGACCGTGGTTTTCAACCAAATTACCACAGCACATTAGTAAACAGTAGGCGGTTCCAAAGATCATAAGTTCCGCCATTTAAAGTTATGTTTTCACCTAACGTTCCAAACCAAACACTTGCATCGTATAGGCCCGCACGAAATATATATCTACGATATTAATTCTAAACTGAATTAACTACGAACTAATAGCATGAAGCAAGTAATATACTTGCCTGAAGACGTGTCGACGACGGTACGGCAGCGGCACGATCGCGTCACGAATATAGCACAGGTTTGGCCTTGTCGGATCTTGATTCTTGGACTTGATGGCTCGGTGGGTACGACGGGCGTGCGCTGGCGTTGCGATGGATAGCGTGTTGATGACGATGACGGCTTAAGGGATCGAGGCCACAGATTGGATGGCGACGACGGTGACCAGAATAGTGGGAACTGCGATCGATGTAAGTGTTCGACGAAATGCCGGGGGCTCGACTGTGAAATAGGGCTCGAGAGCGGGTTGTGAAAGCTCGGGTGTCATGCAGGGGCTCGGCCGTGGCGTAGGTTTCGCCATGATGCTTGCAAAGGGGAGGCCGGTGGTTGGTGGTCAAGGCAGCGATGATGTGGAGGCGGTCGGCGACCTGAGGTTCCGGCAAGGGCTGGAAGCGTCGAGGGCTCGAGCGGCGGCTAGGGATGCAGTGAGGGGGTGTTGGTGGTGGGTGTTGCTGGTGTTGTTGAGGTCGGTGGAGAGAGGTGCGGAGGCGACAGGGTCGAAGCTCCGGCGAGGTGATCGGCGTGAGTGCAGAGGTGTGGTCGGGGCTATGGGTTCGAAGGCGGCGGGGTCGCTCAGTGTTGGGTCGTTGGGGAGGAGTATGAGGCGTGGGCTTCAGTAAGGAAGGAGAGGAGGGCGACGTTGGTTGGCCGGAGCAGGTGAAGGCGATGGGTGTGGGCGTGAGTCGCGAGCGTCGGGTGATGGCGATGGTGGTTTTGGTTCTGGGGAAGTCCGGGGTGGAGAATGTGGGGCGAGGGGTGCTCAGGGGAGGTAGTCGGAGCTCCGGTGACGAGGGGACAGCGGGGGTGCTCGTGAAAGGAGTGGGTGCGGTGAAGGAGGCGAGGGAGCTCGGCTCTGTGTGTGTGAGAGAGAGAGGGAGCGGGAAAGAACAGTATAGAAGGAGAGGGAGAGAGGTGGTTACGGGGGGGAGAGATGGAGACGCGGTCGAAGGAGGGGTCGCGGCGGTTGCGACGACGTGGGGCGTGGGGAACGAGCCCGACGTGGGGGAGGAAAGAAAAAGAAGCGGGAAGGAGAGGGGAGTGGGGAAGAAAGGGAAGCGGGTCGGGTTGGGAGTCCGGGTCGGGTGAAGGGGAAACAATGGGCTGGGCTGAGTTTCTTGGGCTGGGCTCAGAAAATAAAAGAAATTGGGAAAGGGAGGGGGAGATGGGCCGGGCTTGGGAAATAAAAAGGAGAAAGGAAAATAGGAAAATAGATAATAGGGTTCGGGGAATTGTTTAGGGAAAAATAAAAGGACTTAGATTAAATTAGGGTTAGGGTTTTAAAATAAAACAAAATAATTATAAATATAAATAAATAAATTTTGTAAGTAACATTTTATTAAAAAAATACGGATATGGTGCACAAAAAGAACTTGGTATTACATCATACCACCCTTACAAAAATTTCGTCCTCGAAATTCAAAATAAACAATAACCTATAAACTGATATGCAAAAAGCCACAAAATCAAGTAATAACATATAGTGATTTACTTAAAGCAGCTAGAAAATTCCAAGGTCCATATAAATATAAGAAATAACACAACTAACAGAATATGCCTAAGCAAGCACAAGACAAGACCATTTATAATGATAAATTATATGCACAATACCAGAAAATAAAATAGCAATAACAAACAATAGTGAAGGGTTTGCCGATAGGCCAAAGTATTTTATAATAAATATATCGATCAAACAATTTAAAATAACTTGAGAAAATCTATATGGCGAAATAAGAAAAATAGTATGTGCGGCCTATATTTGCGCTATTGAAAATTTGACGAATAGTAGAGTATTCAGAATAGGTAAACGGAAGTAGTTAATAACACTCAAATATATATACATATATACATATATATACATATATACATATACATACATACATATATATATATATATATATATATAATATTTTTTTTGATAAACATACAATAACGAAACTAGATTTCAAATAGCAATGTCACTGAATGTAACAATGGTAATAAGAAATAGCACTAATAATGCATAAGGGCTAGTCAGGGTAGGGATTACAATGGAGTATGGTCCACTCAAAAAGTCGGATAGTGGTACTTCAATCTGAATGTCGAAGAGGCTGGGGTCGGGTCAGCACAGGGTGAACATTAATGAATCCCAGGAGGGAGAGAAATTTATTGGGGAGGGAAAACGGTCATTGCATCATGCGAATCAAAAATCGAAAGATTGGCGAACTCAGAAATTTTATTATTATTCCAGAAAATTTCAAACAAGGCTCTCTCGAAAGACAAAGGTGGCCCTAAACTATACATAGATTTATTTGGCCAGATAAAATAAAAGATAGATCACGTCAATCGCGGTTATGGAGGTTCAACAGGTTACGGTAAGCTCGCGCGCTAAGATAGGGGCGTCCATTTCCATAGTGCCTCGCAGGGATTGCCACTGGAGGTTCTTCTGCCACGGGGTCTTCTTCTCCTGGTCCTTCTTCCTCAGCTGGAGCTTCTTCATCGAGGTCTGGTTCCACTTGATTCACTTATTCTGGATCTTCTTCCACGGGATTTCCTTCCGCTGGATTCTCCTCAAGGTTTTCTTCCCCTGGATTTTCTTCTATCGGGTCCTCCTCGGGATCTTCCTCTTCGGGGTCCTCTTCTTCGTTGTCGGAGTCGCTGATCATGTCGACTTCTGAGACTGCGACTCCTTCACCCTCGGAATCGCTGTTTTCGAAAATAACATGTGGGCCATTGATCTCGTCATCTGAACTTACCAGCATGCAGTCCAAGGAAACGCACGACCGTGTGTCCTCATCTAGAGGCGGCGCTGCTCCAGGATGGGCCATGGCCTAAAAAGAAAGAGTCATGATTAGACAGTGGAACACACCAAGAAAATAACCAAGGATACGGAGCACAAGGAAAATATGCGGTAGGTAAGGACTGAAAAATCAAAATTTAGAATACTGATGCAATAAGCAGTATAAGGAAAATGAGTGGCAAGGGGACGATACATACATCACAACTCACATTTTTTTTTTTGCATTTAAACTAAGAAGTTCAATGGATACAATATTTTAAACGAAAGGAAACATTTACTAAAGAGTGACAATATTTTTATTGAAAGCAGAAAATGTGATAATTCTTCGTTGATATCTAGACCGTTGTATTCTTGTCAAGCGAGTTGAATCCTGCGCTGGGTCCGTACTATCCTCGAAGCTCGAACTACGAAATAACCAAGTCACTTAGCAGTAGTGGAGAGTGTGGACGAATCTCCTCCTTGCAGCTCCTTCCTTCTAGGGCAACCATTGACAGGATGTTCGTTGGATCCACAAATCAGACATTGCCCTTTAGCCCTGCGACAGTCTCTCTGAAGGTGTCCTGGTCTCTTACAGTATCCACAACATCGAGTCCTCTGCTGCTTCCGTTGCTGAGGAACAAGTGGGCGCTTCATCTTCATCTCTTTTTCTTGTATAATAGGGATTCCCTTACGATTGGAGGCTTCTGCTGGTGCCTGAGCCATTTTCCTTCTTAGTCCTTCAGCTAAGAGATCGTTTGTTCGCTCCTGGGCTTCTTTCAAGCCTTGCAGTATATTCAAAATCTCGACGGTCTAATTTTGGGGAGTGAAGATAGAAAAAGAGTCGTTGGAAGACATAGTCCTGAAACAACAATTTTGGGACGGCATAAGGTACAAGCTATAAGAACCACAATAAAATATAAAACGAAGCAAGAATAGGTGGTGAGTAGAACTCAATCGAGCGGGAATCAAGTGTAGAGCTCCAAATCACTCAAAGCTCTAGCGGATGGATCAAAATATGTAGCAGTACACGCTATGTGAATTGTAACACCCTAGTTCATTCATACCAGTTCTGGTTCATGTATTTCTTTATTTATGGTATTTTCTTGATTTATTGTATTTTGGGTGCGAATAATGTATTTGATATTTGTATTTGCATCCGACCCGATCCGCTTGCTTGAAACCAGTCTTGATTCATGTTTATGAATTATCCTGACCAGTTATATGGACTCATGCACTTTCATTTATTTGTACATTGCATACTCGCATTTTATCTAGCATCTGCATTTTAATATAACATTTTAAGTCACATAAAATATTTTAAAAATACATTGCATGGCCTGCATGATACCCCTAACTCTGTGGTAGCATCCGCGCATCTTGTTCTCGTCCCGTTAAGTGAAACGGACTTGTTTGGATGACTACGTGCACGTGCGTGCATCCGTTCTTGGGGGTATGCATTTTTCGTTACCCGGATATCCAACTTTAATTTTGGTCGACATGTATATTTTTCGTATTTTAAAACTGAATTTTACACCCGATCCGGGCATGTTTTGGACTATATTTGTATTTACCAGAATATCAAATTTTATTTATATAATATTAATTTTATAAACGGATACAAATTAAAATTTAGTTAACTAATAAAAGATTTTTTAAATTTTAAATCTAAACTAATTTCCTAACAAACTAACAACCCTTTTCTCTCTCTCTCCTCTGCATATATATATATTTATATATATTTTATTTTATTTTTCTTCCTTATTTAATAAACAACCTCTTCTTCTTACTTCTTTCTTCTTTATTTTTCTTAATCTTATTTCTTAATTCCGGTGATCACCGCAGGAGCCGTGTTCGTCGCTGACGATCCAAGTGATCCAGTGAACGTATCTTGCTTGTGTGATCACCCTCTTGCCTTGTCTGGACCCGTCCCGCGTGCCGCGTGTGCGTTGCGACGATTTACCGACGTCGGACGTGCCGTGCGTATCCGTCGCGTGATTCGATCGAGGCAAAGTTATCTTGCTACATGCTATGATATATACTACATCCATATTAATAATAATATTTCATGTTTAGTGTATTGTACATCCCATGTTATCATTTTACTGTTTTACGACGTCCGTTTGCATCCGTATAATTTATTTCGTATCTAGTGCATGCAAATTTATCTTGTTACATGCTAGACTACAATATATTGCACCCATTTGAATAATAACATCACATAATGTTTAGTTATGCATCCCACATTACCATTTTACAGTTTTACTGTCTTCGGACATCCGTATGCATCCATATCAATATTTACATATCTAGTCGCATGCTAATTCATCTTTCTACATGCTATGTATCTTATTTTGCATCCATATGAATAAAAATATCACATGTTGATTACACTGTACATCCATATTAAAGTTTTACCGTTTTCGGATACCCGTTTGCATCCATATCATTTAAAATATATACCGTCGTAATATTTCTTATTATTATCTTTAATTAGTTTATAATCTGTATTTTATAATTCTATACAAAATATAGTTTGAAAATATTTTAGTTTACACATGAAACGTTGTTGCAAAGCGGATACGACAAATCTGAAATTTACTGTACACCTTACCTTATAAAATTCATTATAAATCATAGAAAAATCATTAGTATACGTTCTTTAGTTCGTTACGAAGCTAACTCAGAATACTATAACTCTATGAAATATTTACTTGCAAAATAAATTGTTTAAATAACGTAAAATGCAAATGAAAATATCTCTAAACTGCTGTCCAGGAAAATTCCAGCGGCAAACTTTCAATTTCGAATGTTCATAGCTTTTTGTAGGAACAACCTGAGATATTTCAACTTATAAAAATAAAAATCTTATTGAATTATCTTTGTTTTGGTATAAGACACGTCCATTTTTGGAGAACGTTTGTTATTTTTAAGCTATTTTACAAATCAGGGTGACGCTGAATTTCTGAACGGAACTTTCTTGTGCATGGTTAATCAATACCACTTTATAGTTATTAATCGGTTTGAATATGTTATCCATGTTAATATCATTATATAAATATATATTTTATAAATAATAGAACTTGTGTTTTAATATTCAGCAAATTTTACCGATTTACAGTTTTATAGTATCCGTCTATATCCGTACGGTTTATTACATATCTAGTTGCACGCCGAGACCATATTATCTCATTTTAATGTTACATTAGTATCCCATACTTGATCGTGCATCCTACATAGTCATGATGTAATCCCTGATAAATATTTGTGCATCCATGCTTTATTTGTGCACCCGTACCTGTTACAGTTTTATTATGAGCATCCGTTTGATACCTGTACACTACTTGGTGTGACCTGATACACCACTACTTGACATGACTTGATACATGTACACAACCTGACATGACCTGATATATCACTACTTGACATGTTGCTTGATCCTGTTTCTAATGCCAACAATCCTGACATGTTGTCCTGATGGACATATCCTGTTGTCTGTATAGACAAACATGTTCCTGCTTGATCCTGTGTTGGCATTAACTTCAGATTTATCAATACCTGACTTGAACACATAATTTGGAGGTATGGAGAAATCAAGAATGTAACCGAACGTAACTCAAAGGGATATCATATTGTTTGTCGTTTTTCCGGGCGTTACGGAATACCTATTGTTTGCCGTTTTTCCGGGCGTTACGGAATAATCACCGATGGGTTACGATGAGGATTACATTAATTGATTTCGAAGACTTTAGAATAGATAACCCAGTAGCACAGTTTAGATTACTCACTGCACATCACATGTGCTTATACCCTTCACTGTCCCTTATTCGTGATACTGTTATACTTTTATTACTGTTCATACTCGTGTCTGCATGTCTTGCTACCCCCTGATTATATTATTGTTGATATTGTGACGCGCTGATGTCTGGGTTTTGCATGGCCCAGATCTGCTACCCTTGTCGCAGGCCGAGCAGGAGTACTTCAGTCGACAGGCCGAGCAGTGAGGACCCTATTAGTATTTTAGTTTAGTTTTCTTTCAGCATTTTCATTCCTGACGTGAGCCCGTATTTTGGGACGTACCATCTAGTTTGATACTTTTTATTGGATTTATTGCTTCTGCATATTATTTCTTGACTCGTTATTTCTGGCTCATGGATATGTACTAGATAGATTCTTTTATTTTCATGTTCTTGATATCTATAGACAGCCGTAATGTGACTGTGGAGGGATGTTTCCTAGCCACAGGAAGCATGGTTGGCTCTGTCACGTGCCGATCTTAGCGCATTCTGGGAAGCGGGGCGTGACATGAATCAAGATCAAGGATAACCAGTTTACAATCTAGACCGAAGGATGTCTTAGATTGTAAAGCCCTACACGGAGACTGTAATCCCATTCTAAACCAACCTGGCTCTGATACCAACAAAACCATGTCACGCCCCGCTTCCCAAAATACGGATTACGAAGGGTTGACAAGGCCAGCCATGCTCCTACGGTCGAGGAAATATCCTGCCGTAGTCACACTTCGGCTTCTAGCTTTACGTGGTAATCAGTAATCAATCTACAGGTAATGAGAAATGCAGTCACTAAATCAAAACAGATATAAAACTAACCAGATGGAGTCAAAGGAAAGATTGCTCTGAGTCGCAGATCTAGATGTCCACGATATCCTCGAGGTACGTCAGGTCATGGTCCGAGCTAAATCCACTTCTCACTCTGAGCATGCATACTCAGGTCGTCAGGGCGACATAATAGCAATATGTATAAATACAAATATAAACACGTGCAATGAGGATGAACATGAAACAATGAATATATAATGATGACACTCATGAAATAATCGGTACAGGTAAACAGTAAAGTAGGTATACAGTATGGCAGGTATATTGAATCAGTAATCAATGCATGTCACTAAACCTATCAGTCTCTAAGTCTCACTATCAAGGTCACTAAGCCTATCGTCAGTCCAAGTGTGAGAGTCAACCACTCGTGAGTATCCCCCACCCAAGGGTAAAACCCAAGGACAAGGGAACACGGGCACGTGTCGCTCGCTAATAATCAGTAATATCCCCATATATCTCCAGAATCGCTGTATATGCCGGCAATGGGACTCCCGAGATTCTGTTGAACTCACACTCAAACTACCCCACACTCCGTGGTCTACATCAAATGCCAACCATGAACTCAAATACCAGTCGGTCTATAACAACTCTACGCGAGAACTGGAGACAGGATCTCCATCAAGCATGTGTCGACTGATACCCAAGATAAATGGACAGGGTTTGGTGCCTTACCTATGACACCCATATAAGTGCTTCCATAATCGTCATATACCAATTATAGTTACACTTATACATGTCCCATAGACGTCGACAATGCAATATATCAATAGGGTCCGCTGATTGTGTACAAGTACGTGTCACTTCCACTTATTCATTCACGCTTAAACACTAACGTACTTTCCACAATCAAAACACTAATATCTAACACTGGGTAATGTACACGATCACAAGGTTACCAATGCATATGAGCTTTACATGATATGATGAGAATACGATAATTAAGGCATGATTAAGATATCATCAGTCAGTGTCCTACCACTTGCATAATTTATTATAGGTCATACATGCAGAATTAAGCGAAACAATGTAAAGGGGGTACGCAGTATGTTTAATTATCTATTTATAAAAATTAGTTTTGCGTCAATCGGGATTCAGGTTTGCTATTTATGATCATTTCATTTTAAGTGTTCACTACTGGAAATCCGGTTTCAGAATTGGAAGTCCGTTTCGTAACACATTTTAATCCCAGTTGAGATCGTAATTAGGCGACGCTATAGTGGAAAAATATTTAGAGTTATTAGTTAGGTTTCTACCGCAATTGGCGGATCAGTAATATCCTATATCAACAGGAAGTTATGGTCAGGTTAAGGTTGATGTGTAAAATCTGTCACTGCAGAACTCAGCTAGACATGTCGACATTATAAAATGTGTTAAAAATATCAAACAGGACAGGAATCCAGTGAAACCAGTGGATTAAGAAAGATAACTTAATTCTCTATGTAACGATATAGGGTTCGGCATATTCTTGTATTTGAACAGGAATATACAGGGATTTAAAACAGGGATTTCCGTTCTGGACTGCAGTCCAGAATCGTAATCCTCCGCAATTTCCTTTATCGGAACTAGTTAAATTTTAGATATCAATCATAGTGTCCTGTAGATTATCCCGTTGGATTCGATACGAGCCAAGGAACGCCAAAATCCAGTTCGTAAAAGATTTAATGTGAATTTAATGGAGCATGTTCAGGAAATTCAGGTTTCATGCCGACTATCGGGAGCAACATTACATAAGTGAAACGACCGTGGTTTTCAACCAAATTACCACAGCACATTAGTAAACAGTAGACGGTTCCAAAGATCACAAGTTCCGCCATTTAAAGTTATGTTTTCACCTAACGTTCCAAACCAAACACTTGCATCGTATAGGCTCGCACGAAATATATATCTACGATACTAATTCTAAACTGAATTAACTACGAACTAATAGCATGAAGCAAGTAATATACTTGCCTGAAGATGTGTCGATGACGGAACGGCAGCAGCAACGGCACGATCGCATCACGAACACGGCACAGGTTTAGCTTTATCGGATCTTGATTCTTGGACTTGATGGCTCGGTGGGTGCGACGGGCGTGCGCTGGCGTTGCGATGGATAGCATGCTGATGACGATGACGGCTTAAGGGATCGAGGCCACAGATTGGATGGCGACGACGGTGACCAGAATAGTAAGAACTGCGATCGATGTAAGTGTTCGACGAAATGCCAGGGGCTCGACTGTGAAATAGGGCTCGAGAGCGGGTTGTGAAAGCTCGGGTGTCCTGCAGGGGCTCGGCCGTGGCGTAAGGGTCGCCGTGATGCTTGCAAAGGGGAGGCCGGCGGTTGGTGGTCAAGGCAGCGATGATTTGGAGGCGGTCGGGGACCTGAGGTTCCGGCAAGGGCTGGAAGCGTCGAGGGCTCGAGTGGCGGCTAGGGATGCAGTGAGGGGGTGTCGGTGGTGGGTGTCGCTGGTGTTGTTGAGGTCGGTGGAGAGAGGTACGGATACGACGGGGTCGAAGCTCCGGCGAGGTGATCGGTGTGAGTGCAGAGGTGTGGTCGGGGCTATGGGTTCGAAGGGGGGCCGGCGAGCTCGGAAATTTAGGGTATCCCGCCGGATTAAGTAGGGAGTTTGGGGCTAGGGTTGTAAGTATAGTCTCCTAGTGGTCTCAAGATACTTATGGTGTTACAAGTTGTTCTATTGGTTACACCTATTGATTCCAGATTCAATATTAGTATGCTAAATATCACAAATATCCTAGTTTATGATACTGCACATACTAAACATGCTACGTGAGGATATCGTGAGTTAACTGAACTTAGGTTAATCTGAGCTAACCCTCTTCTGGTCGTAATAGGCAAAAACAGAATTCGTGACACGATATATCCGTATCGTATTTAGAATTTTACCCCAAAACAGATATTTGCCTCCAGATTTCATATACTGTAAAATTTACATAAACTAGCAATACCAGATATCCTAATATAAACACAAAGAGCTACCCTACAAAAACAAACACCCAACTCCATGAAAAACCCGGCGAGCTCGGACTTTTGGCAAGTGTCACCGGCCAAAATCCGAGGAAATGGGTTCGTCTTCCTAGTGGTTATTCTAGGTCAAATCTATAATATAAAGGTACTGTTTGATTTTGTTAACGATTACCTAGACTATAGAAGATTCAAAACAGAACCTAAACTTATCAAAATACGATATTTCCGATATCAAACTCTACACTAAAACAGTACAGAACTAAAAATTTGCAGAGTTTAAAGATTATACCTACAGAAAGATCACAGAAAAAGCTCCTTCCAAGATGCACAAGCTCACAAGATCCTAGCTTAAGGGTGGTGGTAGTGATCCTTAACACTTAATTTCTCTTCTCTTTTTCTTTGGTGTTCTAGGATTTTCTTTATTTTCTAATGAATAACTTTTGTTTCAAATTGAAATATCATCTGAACTAAAAGGAGAGATAAGGATAATGAATGATGAGATTTAGGAGGAGGTGTCACCAAGATGAAGTGTGGTGTATCCATGCAAGGAGGAGGTGTAAGCATGAAGATGGTGGTAGTTTCATGCAAGGAGGATGTGCCACCATGAAGGATCTCATGCAAGCATGAAGTATCACCTAGGTTATGATATACCAAGGGTGTAAGTTAACCTTAACCATGACCCTTCCCTTTTTACACAAGAACCCTCACAAAATTTTCAATTTCCATAATTAATTAAACTTTCCATAAAACCCCTCATACTATATCATATTACATAATGGAGCTAACAATTTCACTAAAACCCTTCTTAATAATAAATGTTACAACTAATTATTCAATTTAATCAATTTCACACACTATTTATAAAAGGTCCCAATTTGTTTCAATAAAATTTTAAATTAACATTTTTAATTAATTAACTAAATTAATTTATTGACGAAAATATTTCAAAATGTTACAATATTCCCCCCTAAAAAAATTCGGTCCCCGAATTTAAATTAAATCCCTTTCTTAAAATATTTTTCTTAATCCAATCTGCTCAAATTCAAAACAATTTTTTGGGGTCTAAATTTAAAACATAAAATCCGCTCGATATAACGGAACTCCAAAGTCCCATACGAGCTAAAACGCATCATAACGCAACCGTGTGCATGAAAAATCAAATATATAAAACTCACATAACTGTAACTCTAGCGGGTGCTATGAGAATTACTCCAGTTGTGTTGCAATTTGCCAAATATAAAAACCGTTGTGTATCCTAAGTACACGATCAATGCCATAATAGTAGTGCAATATCGGTGCACACGACCAAGCGAAAAATACATAAATCAAATTTATAACATATCCTATCAGGTGCAAAGCACGAAAACAAAATCAACCCTAATGGGTTTGCGTGCAACTCTCAAACCACACATTACGGTGTGCATGAAAACAAAACAGCGCTAAGTGCAACAGGCGTGCATGAAACTATATCCACTGCGTCCACTGTGCATGGAATAAAAAGTGTACAAAATAATATCAAGTGCATCGGGGTGCACAAAATCAAATCCAAGTGCATCAGGGTGCACAAAATAAATCTCAAGTGTATCGGGGTGCACAAAATCAAAATCAAGTGCATCAGAGTGCACAAAATCAAATCCAAAACATGCAACTGGTGTGCACAAAATCATACCAAGTATACCTAGGGTATATATATACAATCTCTTAACCATGTGCATCTGATGTGTACGGAAAGTATCAGTGTAATACATCCGGTGTACACAACACTCCAATCGAGTGCAGTCACCTCACACGAAAATCTCAACAAGTGCACCTGGTGTGCACAAAACATAATATGATCCTCAAATCCTCAAAAATACGTATATCAAAATAACGGACGTTGAATTGTCCTTTATTCAATGTTAAAAATGAAATATTTAGATCATAAAAACGCAAATCGAACTCAAATGACATCGAAATATATCCTCTTCAATGTCGAAAGGTGTTTATACACCCGAAACTGGCATAGCAAAGATTTCCACTTGCCGTCTGCCACGGTCTAACATTCTCTATCTCTGAATTCTGGTTCTCCTTACGGATCTATAACGTCATGTCTCTTTCATACAATCGTCCGGTGAAGAGCAACGACACCATCAGTCCTACTGATGATACCTCTCACACATCTCCTTGGCCAGTAGTCCAACCTCTCGCAACACGTTAATGACGGCAATCTCTAATCTCTACGTGTGCGCCAACACTGATCCTGGGTCCAATCTTACTTATTAACAACTCCTGGAAAGAATCCATCAAGTCTCTTGCTGATATTATTTATCCATCCTTTTCGGAACTAACACTCATTACTGAATCCACTTTCTTTTTCGTATCAATTGCCATTTCCTCAAGATTTTCCTATGAAAGTTTGGTCGTACACGCTTTTGTATTTTCCTTGAATCTTCAACATCGACGGTGAAGAAAACTGCCCACTGCAACTGCGCAACAATTCCCTATTCCATTACTCTCCCAATCCATCAATTAAGGAGCGTATCACCATAGTCACGTGAATTGCAAGTCATACTTGGTTATGACCATGCCCAAAGCCTTACAAGACTTCCAAAAACATGAATCCGGCATCTCTGATACTTTGTACAAGAATCTGGCTAAGCTCACCTTCGAAAACTCGTCCCAATTCGTCGGATGAAACTTACTGCACGATCTCTTTCTCGAGCGACTTGCATCTGGTCTGAGCAAGACCCAACGGAAGAAGCTAACTAACTTCCCCGACTTCACATCGGGGCTCCACAACGGAGTAAATGTCCTAGTCATCCAGCATCTGAACGACTACGAACCCTTCGTTCCATCTACATTTGTAAACAATTGAAATTGTTTACTTCCTGAACTCTGGAAACAACATATTGATAACCTCAGCAATGATTGGTACCGCTGTCTGAACAGTACACAACACCATGATCTTCGGAGAGGGGAAAACATCATGCCTCAAGTCTGGCTGATCTCCGGCAATAACCTAACTCTCTGGTGCGGATCCCGAAGAAACTCGCTTCAACATTAGAACTCGATCAAATATATATAAACGACGCTTCTCAATATCATCGGAATGTCATCCTGGTCAGTCCTTGTCCCAGACAAGTCTGCTCTGACCATATCTCTAATCGCAGCCCTCTCGGCTCAGGTAAATATTGCGACCGAAACAATCCACACGCAATGACAAGGATAGATCAACGGAACGAATAGAAGGAAGATCTCAAGATATAAATCCTAAGGTAACTTAGGCGGAGTATCATATCGTAAATATGCCGCGGAACATATGTACAGTACGTCACTCTAGTTAGTACCTACTCCATCAACCAAGGTCATCCTATATAACGAAGGTTCGGGTTAAGACCCCCAAAGTCAAGTCTAAGTCCTATAAGGTCAAGCCTAGGTAACAAAAGTGTATGCCCAGACTCCATATAGTCAAACCTAGACTCGAACAAATGTTAAACCAAATGCTCTGATACCAACTTTGTCACGACCCAAATATGGCACGTGACCGACACTTAAATCATGTGACATCTAAAGACGCTGACGCGGTTTAAGTAAGCCAAAACCCGGAATATAAACCTTTTTCTTTTGAAAACATTGGAGGTGAAGTTTTAAAAATCATCAGATGAAATCAATTTAAAATAACCACTTAAATTTAACTAAGTATGTTTAAAGAGCATCTATGACAAATTGAAATTTGACAGCACCTCCTTTGTAAATTTTGCATAAAGCCCCGATACAACTACAACAATAAAATAGCATCCCAACGGGAGCTAACCTCCACACCCAAACGACGGAGCAACCAAACAATCAATATCAGAAGTCGACTCCAATGAGTGGGACATCACCACACATAAATTCTAAGTCTCGCTTCTAAATCCACAATATACCATTTCTAAGTTGATAGAGTTTTTGATAGATACAAGAATATATATATAACCAAATGTGAGTACGATACAATAGTAACTCACCTACCCAAAGTGATCACCGAAAGGAATGTGTGCCAATCTGCTGATAATCCAAACGGTAAAACCTGCAAGAAACTGTAGCATAACGGGGATGAGTTGCCAACTCAGTGAATAAAAGTACATCACGAGGTAAAAATCGAAATGCACGACGATACCTAGGTCATAAGTATAGTACTATCATGATCTGCACTAATATAATATATGATATACATATGTATCATAATGCAACACTAACTATCATGCAATCCCAAGTAGAATATATCAAATGCAAATGACCTGTATCTAGGTATTAACCCAATGTAGCCGAATATATATATATATATATATATATATATATATATATAAACATCTTCTTTAAAATAGCCGCGGAATAGATATGTCACAGCATAACAGCAGACGCGATAGTATGAAATATAATAGGTATCTTAATTTAGATATACGTCCTGCTATTTAGTAAAAATGTTTATAGGTTTATAAATTTAAAGATCTCAGTGTCATATCATACATACCAAAGTAATGAGACTATAGCTCGTTTTGAATTTCTTTTTGTGTACATGAATGCCTCTAAAAAGATAAGCAGGTACTGTCCCCCGGATCAGTCCCGGTCGGTTACAATAACTGAAATCTAACTGTGTACCTCATGATAGTAATCACATCAATATATATGGATGTCCAGCATCGACACCTGAAATCAGAAATCTCTCGTGTCCATCACCGACACGTAAATGCAGATATCGTCGACACCATCTCAACAGACGATCGCCACCCAATATCCCTGTCCCCGGTCGGTATCCCCTGGATATCCGTCGTGCTCATTTTTATCTCCGGTATCGAGTATTCTCGCTAGGCTCCCCGTCTATAATGCGGCTTTCCTGGCCCTCGGTCTTGACCCGGGTCCACCATGTATCGGACTGTATATCTCCCCCCACTCAGTCCGGATAAGGACAAGTCCGAAACCGTATAGCTCCCCCACTCGGTTCAGAATAAAACCATCAGAAAACATCATGCTCATGGTGGACGTCAACTCATCATATCAAAAAATATCAAGTAAAGAGTATGAATACTTGCATAGATCATTTTGATGATATATTATATATGAGAATAATAGAGGAAATAGGTCATAAGAGGGGATTTCCTCCTATGGCGTCGAAAAAATACAACCTCCTCCATTTTTTCCGACGATCGGCATCCATCATCATCATCGTTATCATCTAAGAGGTGCATACACCAAATTTCATGTGATTCCACCATCTTTTCACCATTGAATTAGCAATGTAAAAAGGTCTATTGTCAGTAAACCATTAATTTTGCACCAACTAAATCAACGGTGAAAAAATGGTATAATCACATAAAATTTGGTATATCCACATCTTAGATGATAAAGATGGAGATGATATATGCCGATCGTCGAAAAAAATCATGGAAGGTGCATTTTTCCGACGCCATAGGAGGAAATTCCCTCCTATGACACATTTCCTCCATTAACCTCATTATATATATATACATAAATAACAGTGTCTCATACCACTGATATATATCATCAGGAGTAAAATATCCAGAAAATCAATAAGAATCAAATATAAACACCCATAGTACTGATAGTAGTAATATGCAAAAGATAATAAAGGAAGACTGCGTAACTAAATCATACAGGTACAAAGATATCAATTCTACTGTGTCATGAAACTACTAATGATGTGTGGTCTAACATACGCGTCTGTGCTCGTGCAGCATGGCAATCATTAGTATTTGTGCAAATATTCTACAGGTGTAATAGCCTATTCATATTAACATATATATATACGCATTATATAACAGAACGGTTCTACAGTGACATGGCAGTACCAATGAGGTGTAATGTAACATATGTGTACGTGCTTGTGCAGAATAGTACTCATTGGTAGTTGTGCAATGTTCTATCAGAGTGTTCGTATTAAGGAAATGTATAACATTAATAATTATAACGTAAACAAGTAAAGTAATTATAAGCATTATTTACGAGTCTAAAGGGAACTGGGCCATTACTCAGCATACGAATCTCATAATCATCAATACGGTATAATTCCTCGAACAATTCCTTACATTATCACTATATTTAAATCATCTCTAGTACAGCATGATCCTTTGTACCAATTTACCAAACCATCCGTAAACTATATACAAATGAGTATCATGCTAGATGCAAATTAATTCTAATATCCATATCTTAAATAATTACTAAGACTGCTATATATCTTAATACTATTTATAAAGTTGCGGGAGTGCTATACGCCATCCACCCGACTTCCACCGTAGATGTAAATCTACTCATCAACTTGATGAGCTTGCTGAAATCCACGCCGCTATATCCGCCAACTCCGTCTCGGAAATCTTTGAAATCGTACCTATAATCGTATTTAAAATCATATCGATGTAAATATCATATCGAAAACCAAAACAACAAACTAAGCACCCGTAGATTAGAATCTACAGCTCACTTACCCCAAAAACGATCAAATGCTTCTGAACTTAACGTATGAATGTCAACGTTTCAGTTACAGTACTGAAATATGAAAAATCATATCGAAATGTCGGAAACTTTAATAAAACCTAAACTAAACATTCCCAGATTTCTCTGTATGAATATTAGGACAAATCAAACAATACTATAAATCATAAATTACCCATACAAAGCCACAGAAGAAAAACCAACACCAAATATCCAAGGGGGGCCGGCGAGCTCGGAAATTTGGGGTATGCCGCCGGATTAAGTAGGGAGTTTGGGGCTAGGGTTTTGTAACAACCCTAATTTTTCCTATACACTTTTCTATACAATTTTTTTTTTAATTTTTAAAAAATCCATAAAGGAGTATTTTAACCTGAGCACAATATATATATAAGTAATTGTTTTTTTAAATAATTCCATTTTTAGTGTACATAAAATTGTTTTAAAATTAAAATGTACTTGGGGTATTTAGTGTTGCTGTTACCACTTTAAATAGTTATTTTTCCACAATAATTACAAGAAGGAGCTTGTAGCTCATTGGTAATACCTTACACTGCTGAACCAAGCCATCAGAGTTCAAATCCCCTGCATCACATTATTTTTATATTTATTTTGTTTTAAATTTTTGGAAAGTCAACGGTCAAAAGGCCATAACTCCCAAAATATGTAATGGACAATAAAAAGTAAATATACAAAATTGTACCCCTGAAGAATCCCCGGCCATTGGAGCCCTGACTCGGCCCGAATCGGCGCCGCCGGCCGACGACTCGGCCGACTCAGTCCGGCACCGCCGGCCGGACTTGGCCGGACGGCCGAGTCACCAACAGAGAAAAGATGCTCCTTGAGTTGGTCAACCCTCCTGCACACTTATTATATCTGGATCTATTTTAAATTGCCCAATAAATCCCTTTTACTCCTATGTTTAATGAATTTTTAATGATTTTGTATATTTTTTTATTAAAAACCCTAACCCTAGCCTAACCCTATATAAACCCCCATACCCTATACCCTCTCACCCTACATTCCTAAGTCCACTCTCTAAAAATTTCAAGAGAACTTGGTACGTTAGAAAACGAGCGAAAGGCGAAGCGCTGACGAAATAGACGGCGGAATCCCGGCGATCGTGCTAGGACCTCTCAACGACGATTAGACGTACCGACAAACCCTCTACCTCCCTCTCACTCTCTAGAGTTGTCCAAACCCGTAAGTCCCTCCTTTCTACCTTTCTATTCTTTCATAAAAATACGACTTTTCAAACCCGACGGAAATTGGAACAAACCGATTTCCGATTCGGTTTTCTATCAAATCTCACTTATCACTAATTCTATAATGCTTAAACAGATTCATGTTGACTACTAATCACTTAAAAATTAATTTGAACAAGTTTTCACACATGAAATGATAGCTTTTGTAATATACCGTATTTTTGCACTTAAATACCACCATGTTTAGTTATCACATTTAACCCTTAACAATTGCTAAACCTTAAAGTAGATCACGAGGTAATGACCTACCTCCACACACACGCAAATACAACCCTAAATGATATCATCAAAACTTAGAATACGATAATACAAGATTTTACATTTAAATACCCTTTTCTTATAAAACCTTTTCTAAAAGTTCTAAGTTATCTACAATTTTAAAACCATATCTTTTAATAGGAAATACGATATGTCGTGGACATCGATCGTTTATCTAAACCTGACTTTGTGGTGTCTAGGCAAGTGTGGCTAAGGCGAGTGGTTACTTAATTAGGACCACTACTTGTAGTGGAGAGCCTCCCACTCACCTGGCACTTACCTGGCCGCAATTGGCGGTGAAGAGACGATTTGAGGCTTCTATGATTTATCGTTTAGACCATTTAGAAATATGTTAGTTGGCTTAGAAAACCCTAGAATCTAAAATACGGAAATTTACACCCTTTTATAAATAAATACCTTATATTTATAAAACCGTTTTCTAAATGATTAGTATTTATTAAATCTTTGCAAAGTGCCACTACAACCCATCTTTGGGGAACTCGTTAGGGTTAGTACGGTTTATCGTGCACCCTCGGGCTTAGTAGTGCGAGATTCAGACCTCCGCAAGGAGCATTCGGTCTCAAAAGGTTTAAAATACGACATTTAAGAAAAATGAGATTTTTGGAAAATAAAATATTTATTAAAAATTATTCTTGTATAAACATATGTATATTTATCATTTAAACACTTATTTTATTATAAGATAAAGTTTCCACCTTTTCCTAAAAATTACAAGATTAAAAGTTATATTAAAATACCATGAATTTCAAATAAATCAATGTTACAAATTAATACCTTTATTTATGGAATTAGAAGATTTTTACTAGAAATATCACAAAATAAAATTTACATTCATTATAACTATAAAGACGAATAATAAATACTTGAGGTGTATCTTGAAAACTATACAAAAGTATTCTTACATAAAACCCCCTCAAGTTTTATAAATTATAATAATGACCCTAACAAATATAGAACTTCGACTTACATTTCTTTTGGTCTGACTCGGGTTTGAGTCTGATTAATTCTGACTTGAATATGGTTCAAGTCAATCTACATTCTTTAATATTCCAACTCAATATGAACACATGAATCCCAGAATCCAGTTAACAATCTATACAACTTGACTGAATCAAACCATGGATATACATCCATTATTCCGTTATTCCGTTTACTTGATTATGCAGTTACAATCTGTTTACTGATATCATGGTTTTGGTCGGTCATCCAACTTACACAATACAATACTACAATACAATCAAAACACTACGGGGTTTAAGGGGTAGACTGGTACGGAATATGTTAAAGGTGGCACGAGGTGGTCACTTAAGACGTAATTACATCCATGCCATTGTTCCGTGGTATTATCGACGGAGCCTTGTACTACAGGTTATCAAGATCCCCGGTATAAGTGGGACTCCCCTCGTATACACTCGCATCTTCTATACCAGGCTACAAACAACAACGTTAATACAATATTACAATATTATAATACAACATTAAAAGCTCTCTCTCTCTCTCTCTCTTACTTTCTGTCTATTTCTCCCTTATCTTTGGGACTTACCGAGCGACCTGTTCGCTGACGACATTATATTTCTTTCTTCTTTGAATGTCGTCAGGTGTTTTGGACCCGTCAGAGATCGAGCCCACCGGTGAAGACTTGGATCAGTTCCAGGAAGACCCCGAGCTCTAGATATTGTACCTTGTTCTATTCAGCATTTTCATTTCCTGTTATGCCATTGTTTAGGCATCGCTTTTCATTTCAGTTGTATTTACTTTTCATGCATTGTACAAAAGAATATTATTAATAAAATTGTTGTTATTTTTATGTCTCTTGTCTCTTGTGATTTACTTTTATATTGCTTAGATACGCTTAGCGTATGTACTTCTAAGTATATATGTAGCGGACCTCGTCGCGTCCCCTTCGCCGTACACTGGGAAGCGGGGCGTGACAGGTTTTAAGTGGAGTCTCCTAGTGGTATCAAGATATTTATGGTGTTACTAGTTGTTCTATTGGTTACACCTATTGGTTCCAGATTCAATATTAGTATGCTAAATATCACAAATATCCTAGTTTATAATACTGCACATACTAAACATGCTACGTAAGGATATATCCGTATCGTATTTAGAATTTTACCCCAAAACAGATATTTGCCTCCATATTTCATATACTATAAAATTTACATAAACTAGCAATACCAGATATCCTAATATAAACACAAAGAGCTACCCTACAAAAACAAACACCCAACTCCATGAAAAACCCGGCGAGCTCGGACTTTTGGCAAGTGTCGCCGACCAAAATCTGAGGAAATGGGTTCGTCTTCCTAGTGGTTATTCTAGGTCAAATCTATAATATAAAGGTACTGTTTGATTTTGTTAACGATTATCTAGACTATAGCAGATTCAAAACAAAACCTAAACTTATCAAAATACGATATTTCCGATATCAAGCTTCTACACTAAAACAATACAGAACTAAAAATCTGCAGAGTTTAAAGATTATACCTACAGAAAAATCAATGAAAAAGCTCCTTCCAAGATGCACAAGCTCACAAGATCTTAGCTTAAGGGTGGTGGTGGTGATCCTTAACACTTAGTTTCTCTTCTCTTTTTCTTTGGTGTTCTAAGATTTTCTTTATTTCCTAATGAATAATTTTTGTTTCAAATTGAAATATCAACTGAACTAAAAGGAGAGATAAGAATAATGAATGATGAGCTTTAGGAGGAGATGTCACCAAGATGAAGTGTTGTGTATCCATGCAAGGAGGAGGTGTAAGCATGAAGATGTTGGAAGTTTCATGCAAGGAGGATGTGTCACCATAAAGGATCTCATGCAAGCATGAAGTGTCATCTAAGTTATGATATACCATGGGTGTAAATTAACCTTAACCATGACCCTTCCCTTTTTACACAAAAACCCTCACAAAATTTCCAATTTCCACAATTAATTAAACTTTCCATAAAACCCCTCATACTATATCATATTACATAATGGAGCTAACAATTTCACTAAAACCCTTCTTAATAATAAATGTTACAACTAATTATTCAATTTAATCAATTTCGCACACTATTTATAAAAGGTCCCAATTTGTTTCAATAAAATTTTAAATTAACATTTTTAATTAATTAACTAAATTAATTTATTAACTAAAATATTTCAAAATGTTACAATTACGGATCTTGATAAGATCGACAATAAGATTGGTGATGAAGATCAGACTCTTCGCTTGTTGTATTTGTTGTCACCCTCATATAAGCACTTCCATTACACCATGGTTTATGGACGAGATATGATCTCAATCAAGAATGTCAAGGAGAATTTGAGGAACAAAGATAAAATCGACAAGAAATTGACTTCCATCGAAGCGGGTGGCTTATCGGTTGGCTTATTTGTTAGAGGGCGAGCGGAGAAAAGAGATCCGAAAGAAAATAGGAAGAAGTTGTGGTCAAAGTATAAGGCTAAGAACGTGACCTGCAATTATTGTAAGAACAAAGGTCACTTCCAGGTCGATTGCTTTAAATTGCAGAACAAGTAGAAGCAGGAAGAGAAATCTAAGAAGGAGTCTTCAGCTGAAGTGAGTATGGCGGAAGGAGAAGGAGATCTTCTTGTGGTCCTCAACAACACACAACGATCTAAGGACGAGTGGATAATGAATTCAGGTTGTTCTCATCACATGTGTCCCAATAGAGATTTGTTCACCACGTACGAGTCCTGATTGATTTTAAATTATGTGTCTTTTATCGTTTTAAATACCGCAATCAACACGGTGTAGCAATAGCTGGACGCAGTGAGTACGGGCCATCCACGGAGAGACTGTAACATTATTTTTAGTGTTTTAGACGAGTTGATTCAGAAAAAATGAATTTATTTTCATTTTATTCTAAGCGTGAGATAACAATGAGAAAAAGGCTTATTAGGGTTTTATGATTAGGTAGTTAAAGGATGATGATTAAATAGATTAATCATTTTATCTTTTAATTATCTATAACTCGAGAAATAGTAATGAATATAGATTAGGGTATTTAAAGGGGTACTAGGGATTCTCTCTATTAACCCTTGTCCTTCCATTGATCCATATTAAACTCAAGCCTTCAACAAAACAAATATTAATTCATTCTCAAATTGGGGCCGCAACTATCATGAATTGACAGTGCGCTCAAATAGGAGGTTAATACCCACCTTGTCGAAGTTTATAAAAAATCAAAATATAAAAAAATATGAGCGATTTACCATCGCTTATACTCCCTTTTTCTACAACCCTAACATGCGAGAATTTACTCGCTCATTATTAAAATAAGAGGACAAAAAAGAAAGATTGAAGAAGAATCAATATATGCTAACTATTAGGGCTCTCGCTATAGCGAGGGACAACCTTTGAGTATCATCGCATACAAATAATTAAGTTGAGAAAGGAAAGAGAAAAGAGTTTTCTTTTAATCAAAAAAAACTAGCTATTAAATCCTTCACGATAGCGAGAAGATTTTTTGAGCATCATGGTTTCAAAAAAATCGTTGAGAGAGAGATCGTAGAGAAAGAGAAAACATTTGAAATATTATCAACCTAATAATAAAAGTAACAAGCGATAAAAAAAATGCAAGGAAATAAAATGCAGAAATTAAAAGAGACAAGAATGAAATAGAACCCCTACCTTTTATTGATCAACTTGAGCTTCATTACAATTTATTAATGGCTATGGAGATAGACTACAAAAATTCTAAACAAAATAAAAATCCTAAAACATGAAACCTTAGATGCTTCTCTGTTGGGTGCTCTCGCTATTATTTATAGGCCTTGAAATCTGAAACCCCAGCGTCGAAGTCGCTGTACATGAAAAGATGAAACTGTCCCCGAAACCCTAACTTGTGCGGCGCTAAAGGGGAGGCGGATCCTTGGTCATTTGATGGGTTTGACGGTGGTTCCGCGGTCTGGAGATGGGTTTGGACTTCCAAACTTTTTGTGTTGAATTCTCGTTATTTTAGACGGTCTTTGAGCACATAATATCTCGTTTTTGCTGATACTGAAATTTGCAGAGTTGACTAAATTGACTTTGACTTTAACTAGATCGGTCCGGTTTTACCTTTAAAATCCGTCACTCTCTCCAAACCTGTTTCCTGCACTTATGTAGGAAACTCGGATTAAAAGCACCAATTCTATAGGCAATATTATAAAGAATGGATGATATTAAAATGCAATTTTATTATGTAAACAAATTCCCCAAACTTATTTTTTGCTCGTCTCGAGCAAACTGTTTTATTTTAAAGAAAAATAAATCTTAGCTCACTTTCGTAGGCATCAAGATTGCACTTAGCTCGTGCAACAAGCCGTTCAACCTCTTGGTGTCCTAGCAGGAGGAATGTTGTCTCATGGGGGTTTTTAGCGGATTTCACCCACAAAATCTCGTCAGACTAGTTTCATTGGTTAATCTTGACTCTAATCCTAAGATTTAATATCCAAGTTAGAAACTCTATCATTCTAAATTAGAAACCTTCAACCATTATTTTTTACATCTCACTTTTCATTTAACTTAAGCTCATATATGTCTTTACGTGCTTATGCAAATAGTGTCGTTTTGTTTCAAAATTTTCAATTAAAAGTCTTCATACCTTCAATAAAAACCAAGAATAAACTTCAAAAGTATCTCACGAGTTTATAAAGTCTTAAATTTTCTTGAGTTTTCATTCTACAGCTTAGTCTCAAAGTTGGAATTTTTATCGTCTTTTAACAAAGACACGGTCTTATTTTATACTCCACCTCTCACCTGTTTTCGTTCATACACATCTTTGTGAACGTGCAATAGCCTTGTAACTTCAATTTAAATTTTCATATCCCCGTTAAATTCTTTTTTAAAGTTTTATATCTTGTATTTGAAATTCGTCCTTAACCAAGATTATTCTCCCTCATAGAACCGCGGGGACTTTTAACTTGGAGAGAACACTTACATGGCTTGTTTTATTAGGCTTTCGAGATTTCTTAACGAGCTTTGGGTCAATGACTCTCAAACCAGATGGTTTTAGGGCATTAGATATAAAGACACCCCAAGGAGTTAATTGCCCAAGTCACCAAGTCCACAAAACAAAAACTTCTTTTATGCATGAGAATTCTTAGAAAGGAAACCAACAGAGATATTTCAAGTTATGCTTTTCATCCCAAAATTAAAAACGTGTAAGTGCAGAAAAAGTGTATACTCACTCCAATCAAGTTTAAGATGTGTTATTTTTCATACTTGGTTTTCGTTGAAGATTCAATACTTTCCCTTTATATTAACTTCGCTCATGAATCATGCTCGAAATTTCTTATTTTTAAACAAGCTTGTTTGATCTTAAAAAAATTCATAAAGTTGTAACTTAGACATATTAAACTTGTCATCTAGTTCTCAAAACAACACGACACATGTAGTGTGATGTAAAGACGTATATTTGCTACAATGAAACTCAAGGAGGGTTATTTTTCGGGTTTTCAACTTCTAATCGTAGGATTTAATTATTTCTAACCTATCAATCTAAACTGTCGGATTTTGAGTCTATGTTTCCCACTAGCTAACTTGACGACAGAGTTTTTTTATATGCAGTACAAAATGATACACGGATAAATAAAAACCTCCCCCAAACCTGTTTGCAGCAGTGTCCCCGCTGATGCTGTCGTTTGATCTCAAAAATCTTGAAACTTGGGTGGAAAAGGATGGTGCACATTGGGGCAAAAGTTAGTCAAGTGGAAAATCCTCCCCCAAACTTGTTCTTAGTGCACTTTTTTTTAAATAACTACTAATTTACACACCCCCATACTTATTGAAACAGTGTTGCCAGTGTTTATGGCTGGAAAACCGAAGCATGGAGGAGAGGCGGAGGAAACTAGTCATGATAAAGCAGCTCCTGTAACAGCAGGAGCTCCTCCGATAAGTCAGCGGAAAACTATGGTTTTAATCTATGTCCATTTACTTTGAAAAGTGCACCGTCTTTAGGATTTTCTACATCCATTGCACCGTGCGAGTATAGGTACCGTACCATAAAAAGACCCGTCCAAAAAGATCTCAGCTTACTCAGATGAAGATGGAGACGGGTATCATAAAGAAGGACTTGTTGTCTGGGTGCGAATGTTTTGCGCAAAAGGTGTTTGTTATGAAACACTTTTGTCCGGTTCTTTACCATAATAGTGTTATCGTAAGCTTCATTTCGTAGCTCGTTTTGCTCGTTCAATTGCAGCTTTCGATAGCTGTCAGCTTGGTCAAGATCGAAATTAAGCTCTTTAATTGCCCACATCACTCTATGTTCGATCTCGACAGGGAGGTGGCAAACCTTCCAAACACAAGCCAATAAGGAGATATACCAAGATCGGTCTTATATACAGTATGAAGTGCCCAAAGAGCATTAGTCAATTTAGAAGACCAATCTTTACTATTCTTAAAAACAGTTTTCTCCAAGATTTGCTTGATTTGTCGATTAGAGATCTCGACTTGCCCGTTTTTTTGGGGATGATAGGACGTAGAAAACTTATGGTTGATTGAATATTTCCACATCAAATTCTCGAAAGACCGATTGCAGAAATACGTCCTATTGTCTCTAATGATAGCACGAGGGTGCCCGAACCGAGAAAAAATATTTTCTTTAAGAAACTTAATGACAACCTTGTTGTCATTTGTTCGGCTCGGCATTGCCTCAACCGATTTAGGGACATAATCAACCGCCAAGAGAATATATAAGTTTCTAAAAGAGTTGGGAAACGGGCCCATGAAATCAATCTCCTATGCATCAAATATCTTAACAACCAAGATTGGTTGGAGCGACATCTCATTCCTCCGTGAAATCTGGCCCATGTGTTGATACCATAAAAAAGTTTTGCAATAATCATGTGCATGTTTGAATAGCATTGGCCAATAAAATCCGTATTGCAAAATTTTTTCCGCAGTTTTTCATAGGCCAAAATGACCGCCACATGCTTGATCATGGTAGAAAGACAACACACTTTTGAACTCATTATTAGGGACACACCGGCGAATGATTTGATTGGGACAATACTTGAACAAATAAGGTTCGTCCCAGTAAAAGTGTTTTACCTGGGATAAAAATCTGTGATTGTCTTGATGGGACCATTCACTAGGTAGAAGTCCCATTGCTCAATAGTTCACGATATCAGCAAACCAAGGTTTCCAAGATATGGTCAAGAGGTGTTCATCCAGAAAAGAGTCGTTTATTGGAAAGGTCAACGTCGGTGAAGAAGAAATTCGTGAAAGATGGTCGGTTATGATGTTTCACATCCACTTTTGTCTTTTATGACAAAGTCAAATTCTTGCAACAATAAGATCCAACGTATTAGCCTGGATTTAGCATCTTTCTTTGCGAAAAGATGCCTTAAGGTGGAATGATCGGTGTAGACTACGACTGGCGAGCCAATTAAGTAGGGCCTGAATTTTTCTAATGCAAAGACAACTGCCAAGAGTTCCTTCTCAGTTGTTGTATAGTTTATTTGGGCATCATTCAAGATCCTATTCGCATAATAAATTATACATAGCATCTTATTGATGTGTTGTCCCAAGACTGCACCGATAGCAAAGTCGGATGCGTCACACATAAGCTCAAACGGGTGATTCCAGTCGGGAGATGATAGAATAGGGGCTGTAGTGAAGGAACATTTAAACGATTCAAAAGCAACCAAGCAATCCGAGTCGAAGTGAAAAGTTGTATTCTTGGCCAAGAGAAGAGTCGAGGTTCGAGCAATCTTACTAAAGTCCTTGATGAACCGTCTATAAAAACCGGCATGGACAAGAAAGAATCGTATATCTTTGACGCATTTTGGAGGAGGAAGAATGGAAATGACATCTATTTTTACTTTGTCAACCTCAATACCATTTCGTGAGATGATATGTCTTAAGAAAATACCTTCTTGAACTATGAAATGACATTTCTCCCAATTTAAAGTTAGATTCTTGTCCTTACAGCGAGTAAGATCAGCGTCAAGATGATGTAAACACTTCTCGAAAGAGTCTCCAAAGATAGAGAAATCATCCATGAATATCTCCAGAAAATTCTCGACCATGTCAGAGAATATCCCCATCATATACCACTGAAATGTAGAGGGAGTATTGTATAACCCAAAAGGCATGTGTCTATAGGCGAAAGTGCTGAAAATACAAGTTAAAGTTGTCTTATCTTGATCCTTATCAGCGATGGGGACCTGGTTGTAGCCTGAGTAACCGTCCAAGAAACAGTAGTACTCATGCCCAGCTAAGCGTTCTAACATCTGTTCAATAAAAGGTGGAGAGAAGCGGTCATTCTTTGCCGCGGTATTGAGTTTTCGATAATAAATACATACCCGCCACTCGGTTTGGGTGCGAGTCGGAATCAACTCATTTAACTCATTAGTTATGACCGTGATGCCAGACTTCTTAGGAACCATGTGAATAGGACTCACCCACTGGTTATCTGATATTGGGTAAATGATACCACTATCTAAGCATTTGATGATTTCCTTCCTCACCGTCTCTTTCATGACATGATCCAACCGTCTTTGTGGGTTACAGGCTGGTTTGACATCATCCATCATATGTATATGATGTTCAACAATTAAGAGACTAATCTCTCTGATGTCCGCCATTGTCCAACCGAATACTTGCTGATTTGATTTCAAGATAGACAGAAGGGATTTCTCTTGCTTTAGGGTTAGAGAAGCCGAGATGATGACGCGAAAAGTCTCATTCTCCTCTGTAAGTTGATGTGCAACACCCCACGAGTTGCGGGGAGGCAGAAATTTGAAAAACAATCATGTTTATAAAGCGAACATCAACTAACCGAAGATCGTTTCTAAACAATACTTAACAATAAGCATAGAGTTCTAAGCTACTATGTTAAAAGATTATACCAAACGATTCTAGTCCTTCGTCTTTACGATATCTACGGCCTCTTTGGATCTCCACATCCTCCTTGGTTTCCTTCCGTGATAGACGATCCACCCGAGAACCCTAATCCAAGCTATAACCTCTAAACTTGAGGTTACTTAGTTTCTCTAGTTGCTAATAAAGGAACTAAGATGATGTAGAGATTGGTTATGGAGTGTTTAGTCTTTACTAATCCTTGTACTCAACTCATGAGTGGTAGGATTAGGGTTTGGTGAAGGAGAGAGAGCTTGAGGAGAGAGAAGGTGGAGATGATAAAAAAAAATGATAATCAAAATCCTTCTCACTTGAATATATGATACATAATGAATTATCAAATAATATCAATTAAATGATTATTCACCATGCTTCATTTAATCAAGGAGAGTGATTCATCATGTGAGCCATTAGATCATTAATGATGCATTAATGATGCATTTAATGATATGACGAATCATATGAATGAGTCACAAAACAATTAATGAAAAAGCCACCTCAACCCCTCATGTCACATCCTTCTAGAAGCTTCTCGGAAAATTACGAGAACGCCCCTCGCATCCGTGAAAACACGGAAAAACTTTAGACTGTATAAATCCAATAACCTGATACTAGAATCTGGCTTAAACCAAAGCCGGCTAGTAAAAACTGTCCGAATGTCGTACGTGCGTTTAAACACGTATGCGTCCGAACCTTTGTCGTAAAACCATACGACCTCTATATCTTTTCGCCTGGGTTTGGAAAATCTCTGTGTGGGACTCTAAAGACTCGACTACTACGCTGGCAGTGGGTTTAACCACAGACCGCAAGCGGCACTAGCTGTGCGTAACGGTCCCCAGGTAGTTGTCGATAAGAAAGCCGATGAGGTAACCCATCCGAAATCCTACTGAGCCTGTCCGTGACAATATCCGCACAGTCCGGTCTGTTCGTCTAAGAGTATCGCATATATGGTCTAGGGAGGTGGTGGACGTCAGACCCCTAATAACCGTACAAGTCGTGTCGGTATGGCTCTATCACCATCCGAGAATCTACTGATCAATCTATCAGTAATTCTCAATCAGCCCTGGCCAGGGACTTATGGTAATGACCAACCGATCACCGTGCGATATCAACTCCCCATACCGGGAGAGACGAATCCCTAACAGTCACTCACTGCCTCCACGTGGCTCGGGACTGTGCCCAACTAAAACCTGTTTGCACGACTCCTTTGAATCGTGGTAGGGTAATAATCAAAGCACAGTTGGAAATCACACGAGACAAATGATGACCTTAAGTCAACAGACTATCTGCACACATGTCACCTGAGAACTGCTATCTGACGTTAGGTATAATACCATCCAGTCAGTTCTCGGCGAGTCCTGTCCGGTGTACTCACACCCAGTGAGCATCTGTATACAATCTTAGGTGCACTCCACCAATGGCTGCGGGACCAGTCCATCGCCCCTCGTCAGGGTCTAGATATGTATACACTAGTCTACTCCGGAGTATCGATGCCCAGTCTCGATACTCCTGCGACTAGGGACATCTAAGGATGTGCCTATTGACTATCCATCTCCCACTAGTATGACTGCCATCACAACGCCGGTAGTCAGGCAAACACCCTATGGGCTTTATCAACATGTATATAAATGAATACAAAACAAAATATATCATATGTTAAGATAAAGACAAACCAAATAGCGTATTATCATATCAAGCAAGACTGTCATGTACATACATATCCCAAGCATCCTATACAGTGTAGGCCTCTAGGGCATATATATCCAACAATCTCCCACTTGCACTAAGGCTTTTAATAGGCGCAATGAGTATCCACTATCTGCACTAGATCCAGTTGATGGCGTACCGCATGCCCAACATCTCAAACAGCCTCTCGAACTGGACTTGAGGAATGGCCTTGGTGAATGGATCTGCCGTGTTGTCTTTTGTATCTACTCTCCGTACCTCGATCTCCCGACGATCCACGATCTCCCTGATCAGGTGAAACCGCCTTAAGATATGCCTGGATTTCTGATGGGACCTTGGTTCCTTTGCTAATGCTACAGCCCCATTGTTATCACAATACGAAGGTATTGGATTGGCAATGGACGGAACCACTTGAAGTTCAGAAATGAACTTCTTCATCCAGACAGCCTCTTTTGCGGCTTCACTAGCAGCTATATACTCAGCCTCCATAGTTGAGTCTGCGACGGTATCCTGTTTGGAACTCCTCCAACATACCGCCTCTCCATTGAGGGTAAACACAAAACCCGAAATGGATTTAGAATCATCTTTGTCACTTTGGAAGCCGGAGTCGGTAAAAGCCTCTACCTGGAGGTCTCCATTACCGTAAATCAAGAACATCTCCTTAGTCCTTCTCAGGTACTTGAGAATGTTCTTTACTGCTATCCAATGTTTCTCACCTGGGTCAGATTGATACCTGCTTACCACACTGAGTGCGTAAGCTACATCTGGCCTGGTACATAACATCGCATACATTATTGATCCTAACGCCGAAGCGTAGGGTATAATGCTCATGCGAGCCCTCTCTTCATCAGTCTTTGGAGACATCTCTTTGGAGAGGGTGATTCCGTGACAAGCGGCCATATTGCCGCGCTTGGAATCTTCCATACTAAATCTCTTTAGTATGGTGTCAATATACCTGGACTGTGAAAGTCCCAACATTCTATTAGATCTATCACGATGGATCTTAATGCCCAGAATGTATGATGCATCTCCCAAGTCTTTCATAGAGAATTTCTGTGACAAAAAGAGCTTTACTGATTGTAACATAGGGATATCATTCCCTATTAGTAGTATGTCGTCGACGTATAAAACGAGGAAGACTACTGCTCTTTCTACAATCTTCCTATAAATACATGGTTCATCTACATTTTTGATAAATTCAAATTCTTTGACTGTCTCATCAAAGCAGATGTTCCAACTCCGCGATACTTGCTTTAATGTATAAATGGATTTAAGCAACTTGCAGACTCTTCCGCTGCTCCCACTGTCTAAGAAACCTTCTGGTTGATCCATGTAGAAAAGCTGTTTTTACGTCCATCTGCCAGATTTTATAGTCATGGAAGGCAGCAATCACAAGCAGGATCCGAATGGATTTAAGCATAGCTACAGGTGAAAAGGTTTCATCATAGTGCAATCCTGGTCTTTGACGAAAACCTTTTGCTACGAGTCTAGCTTTGTAGGTTTCCACTTGTCCAAATGCACCAATCTTCTTTTTGAAGATCCATTTGCATCCAACTGGTTTTACTCCAGGAGGAGCAACTTCTAAAGTCCATACTTTATTGGTGTATATGGATTCCATTTCGGATCTCATAGCATCCAGCCATTTCATCGAGTCACTACTCGTGATAACCTGCTGAAAACTAGTAGGCTCATCATCATCAATGATGCAATCCTCTCGATCCCCATCTAGAAGAAAACCATAGTATCTTTCAGGAGGATGAGAAAGCCTACTAGATCTACGGAGTGGCGTTGGTTCGTCATGTTCTATTGAAATCTGAGGTTCTACTAAGTCCTCGGTAGCAGTTTGAGGTTCTGGAATTTCTTCCAACTCTACCGTGCTCCCACTAATTTCTTTTGCAAGAAATTCGCTTTCTAAGAAGACAATGTGACGAGCGACAAACACCTTTTGTTCTTCAGTGTGGTAGACCATATACCCCCTTGAATGATTGGGGTATCCTACAAACTTGCATAAAACCGATCGTGCCTCGAGCTTGTCCGGTTTATGCTTTTTAACATATACCGGACATCCCCATATCTTGATATACTTGAGATATGGTCTCTTCCCACTCCACATTTCATATGGAGTGGTAGGTACAGATTTAGTTGGAACTCTATTCAATAGGTATGCGGCTGATTCTAGAGCAAATCCCCAGAAGGAAAGTGGCAACTCAGCACTACTCATCATTGAACGCACCATATCTAATAGCGTGTGATTCCTCCTTTCTGATACACCATTATGCTGAGGTGTATAAGGCGGAGTAAACTGAGAGAGAATTCCATTCTCTTTTAAGTATTCAAGGAAACTGGTACTTAAGTATTCTCCACCTCGATCAGATCGAAGTGTCTTGATGCATTTACCAGTTTGTTTCTCTACTTCATTTTTATACTCCTTAAACTTCTCAAAAGGCTCGGATTTATGCTTTATTAAGAACACATGTCCATACCTAGAGAAGTCATCAGTAAAAGTGATGAAGTAGGAGTGACCACTTCGCGCATGCGTAGACATCGGACCACATACATCACTGTGTACAAGTCCCAAGAGTTCAGTGGCTCTTTCTCCGTGTCCGGTGAACGGAGATTTAGTCATTTTTCCTTTGATACATGATTGACAAGTTGCATATGATGAATATTCAAACGGATCTAAATATCCATCTTTATCTAACTTAGTCAACCTTGTTTCATTTATATGACCAAGTCTACAATGCCATAGGAAGGCTTGATTCGAATCTGGAGCCTTTCTTTTACGCGTGTTTTGAATATAGAAAATTTGAGGTTGATTAAATATGTATATGCCGTTTTCCATTGTGCCATACCCAATCAGTTCTTGACTTAGGTGAATGTTCATAACATTTCTTTCAAGCGCAAAACTATATCCTTCATTCGATAACAAAGATACTGATATAATATTACACAACATACTGGGAATACAAAAACAGCTGTACAACACCAAAATGTGTCCACTAGTCAACCCTAGGTGATATTCCCCTATTGCAATTGCATCTACATGCATTCCATTTCCCATCCGGAGAGTCATATCACCTGTCCCCAGCACTCTACTATTTCTCAGATCCTACAATGAATTACAGATGTGAGAACCAGAACCGGTATCAAGTACCCATGATGTAGAGTTAACTGAAAGATAATTTTCGATTACAAACACACCTGAAGTTGAAGCAACTACTTGCTTCATGTCCTTGGCTTTGAAGGCCTGACAATCCTTCTTCCAGTGCCCTTGCTTGTGACAATAGAAGCACTCGTTCTTTTCTGTCTTCACCCTTCCTGTCTTGTTCGCTCCCTGCACCTTCTTGACCCCACCTTTCGGTTTGGTGGCTTTCATCTTCTTCTTCCCTTTAGCTTTCGCTTTAGATTTAGAAGAAGATGATTGGCCAACATACAGAACGGGGGTCTTCTCCTTTTTCAAGGAGGTCTCTGCTACCCTCAACATATTGAGGAGCTTTGGAAAATCCGCTTCCATTTCGTGCATGTTGAAGTTCAGCACGAACTGAGAGAAGGTGTGGGGAAGGGACTGCAAAATCAAGTCGATATACAAATCGTTCTCTAGCACGCATCCCAGGTTTGCGAGTTCCTCAATGAGGCTGATCATTTTGAGGACGTGCTCTCCTACAGGCGATCCTGGAGCTAACCTCATCTGGAAGAGTTTCCTTGAGGTTTCGTACCTCGCGATACGTGAGTGCTCTCCATACAACTCTTTGACATGGAGAAATATGGATATAATATCCATACTCTCGTGCTGTTTCTGGAGTTCATTGTTCATGGACGCCAGCACGATACACTTAGCCCACTCACAGTCTAGATCCCAGGTTTTGCGAACTTCCCTGTCCACAACTGAGGAATCTGGTCCTGGGATAAGGGGAGGAACAGCGGTGGTAACATATGTTACTTTGTCATAAGTCAGTGCAATATTGACGTTCCTTAGCCAATCTTTATAGTTCTGCCCGGTCAGTATATTTTTTTCAAGTAATAGTTTTAATCCAGTCATGGTAGCTGCCAGAGAGAGAGAAAAGAAACACTCAGCATATGCTCTTGCAAGTTTAGATTGGTTATTAATTTATCTAAACAGGATGGCTCCCACTGTTTCCTCAAATCCTTCTTCAAAACCTAAAAGAAGAACTAGTCAGGATTTAATCATACGTTACAATACTTGCTTAACCTTTCAGCCAGGCTGGTGTTGGTACTTCGAGGGAGGTTTTCCAATGCTTTCGCGAAGTTCCTTAATTAAATAACCTCTTTTCCCTGGAGGCGTAGCCCCTCTAACACCTTTCTAGGCACCTACTTAGTTTATAGCATTGATTGTTAAGTGAGAGAAATTCCCGAGAGTAATCCTACCCATCAGTGGGATCGGGATCCAACTATCATTGCATGATGCCCTAGATGGAAGCCACTCTAGTCACCACACTCCAGAAGGTATGCTAAATTTGCAAGTTTCCTTTATGTTTGAAACTCCAGATGTGATTTTTACCCCAAGCTCTTATAGACCTTGACGTAGGCCAACAAGTCATAAGACGCAAGTCAAGTTCTACCCGTCGTTGTCCTGATCAATTTAAGTACATCGTACAAGCCCTTGACGTAGGCCAACAAGGTGTACGTCTGTCATAAACTAATGCATCTATCTATGCAACAAATAGGCACACACACTGCTACCATACGCTATGCCTTGACGTAGGCCAACAAGCATAGCATGAATACGATGTGCTGTCTATCTGAAACGACGGAGGGTTACGGCTGGTTTTTGGCAAAAAACCGTTAACGTAGTGAACGTGATTTGATCGAAGGAACTAAGACAGCTTTTATTAAAAGGAGTGGTTTAAGCTCCGCATTTAAAATTTGCTTTTTTCCAAGAAAACCGAGTGGTTTTTAGAAATTGTTCCAACGATTCAGTTTAGGTTTTATTTTTCTTTGCATTAAAAATAATGCGTCCCATCTTTAACCTATCATTACAGATAACAACGAAAATACAACGTCCTCTTATGCCATCCGCATTCGCCACGGGGTCCCGTCATCACCCGTTAGGTTACTTAACTAACGGCAGAGCGGGGGCTGGGCTAGCGCGGGTGTAAAACATAAATGACGTCTAAATAGCTATCATATATAGATATTGTACATTCGTCAGACGCAATAATAGGCATTCCAGATCACAGATAAACAATATTGGATTTGCAAGCAATCCGCATTTCTTTTGAGCCTGCAATGAAAGACGGATTACACAGTTGTGATGAATAGCCATTTACCCTACCCCAGACCCTTACGGGTACGGCAAACTACCCGCCAAGTACCAGAAGTGAAGCGGTCTGCCTCAACACTTCAAAATACCCGGTAGTTTGTTCACCCCACCTTGGGTCTATCCTAGGAGCAAAAACAGTTAAAAGAAATAATACAACGGTGGCTACAACCGCAACTTGGATGTGCCCCGCAAAATAATATTACAACTTATTACATTTACATCAAATGAATTAATACAATAACCCATCACAAAACCCGGCTAATCACCACAACAGTCCAATACAGTTTATATACACAAACAGTTATATATAACATCACAGATATGTGCAACCCCCTGCCAACCGACATACTAGCAGTTAGGGGAGCTTTACGAACACATAAAACATTTCACAGATATAATCAAACAAGCAAACATCGTATAATTTCGATCGATTAAACACATTAAATTTTGCTCCAATACTTCTCTGCAAATCTGAAACCTGAGCAAAAATTAAATCATACCAGAAAATCCCAAATATCACAAAGAAGGCACAGAAGAAAACTGGGCTGAATCGGCCCCAACTCGGCGGCGGAACCGCGGCGGATCGGTGGGATCGGTCGCGGTTCCGCGACGCTTTGGCCGATTCAGGAGCCCATTTTTCTTGTGTGTTCTTATATTATCATGCTGGTCATTCTGAAGGTCCCTGAAAAATTTTTGGACTTCATTTTAAAATCGACAGAAACTTCATGATTTCGGGGTTTTTTCCGGTTTGTTTTCCGTTCGAAATTCATACAACTTTGTAAGTGTGTTAATTATTGTTTAGTGAGGCTCTGATACCACTGTAAGTTGATGTGCAACACCCCACGAGTTGCGAGAAGGCGGAAATTTGAAAAACAATCATGTTTATAAAGCGAACATCAACTAACCGAAGATCGTTTCTAAACAATACTTAACAATAAGCATAGAGTTCTAAGCTACTATGTTAAAAGATTATACCAAACGATTCTAGTCCTTCGTCTTTACGATATCTACGGCCTCTTTGGATCTCCACGTCCTCCTTGGCTTCCTTCCGTGATAGACGATCCACCCGAGAACCCTAATCCAAGCTATAACCTCTAAACTTGAGGTTACTTAGTTTCTCTAGTTGCTAATAAAGGAACTAAGATAATGTAGAGATTGGTTATGGAGTGTTTAGTCTTTACTAATCCTTGTACTCAACTCATGAGTGGTAGGATTAGGGTTTGGTGAAGGAGAGAGAGCTTGAGGAGAGAGAAGGTGGAGATGATAAAAAAATGATAATCAAAATCCTTCTCACTTGAATATATGATACATAATGAATTATCAAATAATATCAATTAAATGATTATTCACCATGCTTCATTTAATCAAGGAGAGTGATTCATCATGTGAGTCATTAGATCAATAATGATGCATTAATGATGCATTTAATGATATAATGAATCATATGAATGAGTCACAAAATAATTAATGAAAAAGCCACCTCAACCCCTCATGTCACATCCTTCTAGAAGCTTCTCGGAAAATTACGAGAACGCCCCTCGCATCCGTGAAAACACGGAAAAACTTTAGACTGTATAAATCCAATAACCTGATACTAGAATCTGGCTTAAACCAAAACCGGCTAGTAAAAACTGTCCGAATGTCGTACGTGCGTTTAAACACGTATGCGTCCGAACCTTTGTCGTAAAACCATACGACCCCTATATCTTTTCGCCTGGGTTTGGGAAATCTCTGTGTGGGACTCTAAAGACTCGACTACTACGCTAGTAGTGGGTTTAACCACAGACCGCAAGCGGCATTAACTGTACGTAACGGTCCCCAGGTAGTTGTCGATAAGAAAGCAGATGAGGTAACCCATCCGAAATCCTACTGAGCCTGTCCGTGACAATATCCGCGCAGTCCGGTCTGTTCGTCTAAGAGTATCGCATGTATGGTCTAGGGAGGTGGTGGACGTCAGACCCTTAATAACCGTACAAGTCGTGTCGGTATGGCTCTATCACCATCCGAGAATCTACTGATCAATCTATCAGTAATTCTCAATCAGCCCTGGCCAGGGACTTATGGTAATGACCAACCGATCACCGTGCGATATCAACTCCCCATACCGGGAGAGACGAATCCCTAACAGTCACTCACTGCCTCCACGTGGCTCGGGACTGTACCCAACTAAAAACTGTTTGCACGACTCCTTTGAATCGTGGTAGGGTAATAATCAAAGCACGGTGGGAAATCACACGAGACAAATGATGACCTTAAGTCAACGGACTATCTGCACACATGTCACCTGAGAACTGCTATCTGACGTTAGGTATAATACCATCCAGTCAGTTCTCGGCGAGTCCTATCCGGTGTACTCACACCCAGTGAGCATCTGTATACAATCTTAGGTGCACTCCACCAATGGTTGCGGGACCAGTCCATCGCCCCTCGTCAGGGTCTAGATATGTATACACTAGTCTACTCCGGAGTATCGATGCCCAGTCTCGATACTCCTGCGACTAGGGACATCTAAGGATGTGCCTATTGACTATCCAGCTCCCACTAGTATGACTGTCATCACAACGCCGGTAGTCAGGCAAACACCCTATGGGCTTTATCAACATGTATATAAATGAATACAACACAAAATATATCATATGTTAAGATAAAGACAAACCAAATAGCGTACTATCATATCAAGCAAGACTGTCATGTACATACATATCCCAAGCATCCTATACAATGTAGGCCTCTAGGGCATATATATCCAACATCCTCTAAATATGCATATTTAAGATGAGACGGCAACGACTTGAATTCAGGCGCCGACGGAAAGACGATGGAAGGTAGGATAAGGGGTCAATGCTCGAACTCGACGAACTCTATAAGGGTTCATAGCTAGCGTAAGAGATTGACTAGGAAAACCCAACTAACTCATCCGAAAAGTCAAAGGATTCATACTCGGGGGTGACTCATTGACAGAAGGGTCCTAAGAATCAAGATCATCAAGGAAGGTGAACCCTTCGTATTCGCTGTTCATGTAAGAAGCGGCGAGATTGAACAATAACACACTAGTGGCACCAAGATCATTATAGTTGAATAAAAACTCCTCCAATTCACAACTGTCGGGAGCTATCTCGTGGACGAAACAAATATCTATCATATGAGCAGAAGGTTAGGAAGTTTGAATTCCCGACCTGAAAATGTTAAGTTCAATCGTCATTTTCTCAAAGGATAGGTTCATGGAACCATTTCGACAATTGATCACCACATTTGAGGTTGCGAGAAATGGTTGACTAAGAATCACCGCAATTTAGTTCCATAGATTCGCCGTAGGCTGTGTATCTAAAACTATGAAGTCTACAGGGAATATAAATTTCCCGACTTTAATCAACACGCCCTCTAGCTCACCCTTAGGGTGGATGATAGATCGATCGGCCATTGGTAGAGTACAGTGAGTGGGTTTCAACTTACCTATACCTAATTTCTTATACACAGAAAATGGGAGCAAGTTAACACTAGCACCAAGATCGAGAAGAGCGCGATTGATGTTTTTACCCCCAATAGTTATAGAAATTATAGGACAACCGGGGTCCTTACGTTTTTTGGGTTGGGTAAGAGCATCACTCACTACTCGCTAAGTAAACTTTTTTAGGTACTTGAGTTTTCCTTTTCTCAGTGCACAAGTTCTTAAGAATTTTTGCATAGCACGGGACTTACTGGATAGCATTTAAGAGAGAAATATTAATGTTAACTTATTTAAACATTTCCACAACTTTCTCTATTTGTGAACCTGGTTTGTTGGGCCTCAACCGGTTTGGAAAAGGAGTTTTAATAAAAGGGGTTGGATCCAACACTTGGGGAGAAGTTTGTGGAGATGGAATGGATCCCAAAACTGGAGTTGGATAGCATGAGGGGGGAATCCATTCAAGGAAGTGGACGGAGAGTTCGAGCCCAGTGGCGAACGGAGAATGGGCTTAGAAGAAGATGATTGATTAGAAGAAGAAGAAGAAGTAGTAGCTGGGGTGTCATCATTGTTATCAACTTATTCTCCAACATGGTTGTTCAACATTCTTCCCGATATCAATATAGTTACGGCACTCACATTTTAATTTTGTTGGTTAAGAATAGCGTTAGCGTTTTGTGGGTGGCCGGGATTTAGTAGAGATTGAGAAGGATGTTTCCCTTTCTCGCTTTCATTCATTGTTGCGTTCAACTGTGCAATTTGTGCTTTGATTGATTTGATGCTTTCACCGTGGGACGCAGTGTATTGTACTAACAATTGGATAGAAGAAATTAGACTACCCGACATTTGAGCGGATTGTTTAATGAAGGCTTCTAAGTTTCTTTCGAGTGCAGAGACTTTGTCAGTGCCGGCAGGAGGAACATTGTTTTGTGGTTGGAAAGAATTGTTATAAGAAGTAAAGTTGTTGGCCGGATTTTGGAATTGTTGCGGTTGAAAGGTCTGCTGAATTTGTTATTGTTGTGGTTGTTGTTGGTGTGGAGGAAGCCTTTGATGGTTGTTTTGATTTTGGAACTGATTTTGATTTTGGTTTTGGTTCCAAGCAAAATTAGGACGATTCCTCCATCCCGGATTATATGTGGATGAATAAGGATCGTTTCTAGGTCGTTGCTGAAAAGAGGTATTAGTTTTTTTCTTGACCTTGAGATGGAGGGTTCAAAAGACATTATTCAGTAAAATTTTATGGGTCAAAATAACAACCACACATGGTTTTGGGGAGAGAAACTTGGTTTAGGGAGTCTGAAAGGAATTTGCTCTCAATAGCTTAGAGTTTCTTTTGCATCGCAGTTGTTTCAGCTTTCATTTCGATGGAAGCGTCGAGTTGATGGACACCTGCCCTAAATGAAGTTGAAGATGATGTCGTCGGTCTTCTGCTCTCCCACTGTAGTGTTTACTCGGCGAGATCTTCAAGAAATTTCCACGCCTCCTCGTTAGATTTTGACATGAAATGACATTGACAAATAGTTTCTAGCATTTGTTTTGTCGCTGGATTAATGCCCTCATATATAATTTAGCAAAGTTTCCATTTTTCGAATCCGTGATGAAGGCATTAGACAAGAAGATCTTCTTTCAAAGTATTTCCAAAAGGGTTCGGTGGGAAGTTGAGTAAACTAGTTGATCTCGCTCCTAATGCGGGCGGTCTTATGATTAGGATATAATTTTTTAAGAAATGTCTTAACAAATTCATCCCAACTGGTGATGGAATGTGAGGAGGTGCTATAAAGCCACTTCTCCACGAGATCACACAAGGTAAATGAGAGAATACGTAATCTCATAACATCCCCAGACAATTGGGTGGTGCTCACGTTTTGAAATTTAGTAATAAAAACGCAAGCATTCTCATATTCAAGCCCGTGAAATTTGGGCAATAAGTTGATGAAGTGGGGTTTAATTTCAAAGTTATCCCCATTGTATGGTGGAAAAGACAGACACGTATGAAGGGGTCCGTGTGTGGGGTAGCATCGGTCTTAGAGAGCGATGCATGGTGGTGTTCGTGTGGGAGGTAGAATTTGCGCACCAAGAGGTGGTGGCATCGTGGGGTTGTTTACGTTAAAATCTGGTGGAGATCCGTCCATCTCGGGAGACGTGATAGGTGAAGGAGAAGAAGAAGGTGAAGAAGTATCGATCTCGGAGTCAATAGAGAAAACGGGGACTGGACGGACGCTAGAATCCCTTATCCAACCGAACATGCACTAAGCAAGTTTAGTGCACGTGGCAGCGTGTGAGAAAGAGGGAGAAAGATTTTTAGAATGCTTTGCTTTGGCAAAATGACGGACGCAATACTTGACTCAACCAATCACAAAAAGATGCACAAACAGTCCCTAGAGTTAAGGTCACCTAGGTCAAATCATTAGACCGCTCTTAGACTTCCAAAGGACAAGACGTAGGATAAATCCGCTATCGCCTCCTTATTTTTCTTGCAGCCAGGTAAGTGCCAGGTAAGTGAAAGGTGTCCATTATACAAATCACCGAAATAGCAGGCCTAATTAAATAAACCACTTGTCTTAGACACACTTGCCTTAGACGCTACAAGAAGATGAGGATAAGTAACATATTACCCGTGATCCTCCTCTGTCCTAATTGAGCGCGATTGTCCTTAGAGGCTTGGTCTAAATATTTTTTTATTAATGTAAGATGATGTGTATGCTCGTTTGTGATTTTTGGGGCTTAGGAAGGGTAATGAACTCCCCACCTAATCTGAATTTGGGTTTCTTGCCCCTTAATATCAGTTTAAATTAAGCAAAGTAAAAACACAAAAAAATCTAAAACTTGGAAAAAGATATTTTTTTTTATATTTGGCGCTGTTTACAAAGAATCCTGATAGAAACAATTTATTGGAGCTTCAGAGGGGGTGAAAGAAAGAGAGCAAGTTACCAAAGAAAATTTGGAGAAGAGATACTACGAAAGAGCCGCGCTTCCGCCACCAAATATACTATTTTGTCGCGGCACCGCCGTCTCCTTTAGGACAAACAGCCCAATTCTTTGGCATTGAACTCTTAATCCTCTGCTCTCCTGGTTCAGGCAATTGTATTCACCGTAGGCTCACCCAGATATTCCAGATTTTCTGCACAACTCGAAAAAACAACATATATCATATTAAGATGTGGTTTAACATATATATATATATATATATATATATATATATATATATATATATATATATATATTTAATTTTTATGTTTTTTTATGTTAGATCAACCCGAATAACAAGAAGAATAAAATTACCATTTCTCCGGTAACAGCGCCATTTGATTAATATTGTTAAATTATATGTTTTTTATCGTTTTAAACACCGCAATTAACACGGTATAGCAATAGCTAGCCGCGATGAGTATAAGTCATCCACAAGGAGACTGTAACCTTATTTTTAGTGTTTTAGACGAGTTGATTCAGAAAAAGTGGATTTGTTTTCTTTTTATTCTAAGCAGGAGATAACAATGAGAAAAAGGCTTATTAGGGTTTTAGGATTAGATAGTTAAGGGATGATGATTAAATAAATTAATCTTTTTATCTTTTAATTATTTACAGCTCGAAGAATAGGAATGAATGTGGATTAGAGTATTTAGAGAGGTACTAGGGATTCTCTCTATTGACCCTTGTCCTTCCATTGATCCATATTAAACTCAAGCCTTCAACAAAACAAATATTAACCCATTCTCAAATTGGGGTCGCAACTATCATGAATTGACAGAGCGCCCAAATAGAGGGGGTTAATACTCATCTTGATGAAGTTTATAAAAAATCAAAATATAAAAAGAATATGAGGGATTTATCATACCTTATACTCCCCTTACCTACAACCCTAACAAGTAAGAAATTACTCACTCATTATTAAAATAAGAGGACAAAGAAGAAAGATTGAAGAAGAATCAATATATGCTAATTACTAGGGCCCTCACTATAGCGAGGGACAACGTTTGAGTATCATCGCATATAAATAATTAAGTTGAGAAAGAAAGGAGAAAATAGTTTTCTTTTAATCAAAGAAAATAGCTACTAGATCTCTCACGATAGCAAGAAAATTCTTTGAATATCATGATTTCAAAAAAATCATTGAGAGAGGGATCGTAGAGAAAGAGAAAACATTTGAAATATTATCAACCTAATAATAAAAATAACAAGCGATAAAATTGCAAGGAAATAAAATGCAGAAATTAAAAGAGACAAGAAGGCAATAGAACCCCTATCTTTTTTTGATCAACGTGAGTTTCATTACAATTTATTAATGGCTATGGAAATAGACTACAAAAATTCTAAACAAAATAAAAACCCCAGAACATGAAACTCTAGATGCCTATTTGTTCGGTGCTTCGCTGCTATTTATAGGTTTTGAAATTTGAAACCCTATTGTCACGCCCCGCTTCCCGGTGTACAGCGAAGGGGACGCGACTGGCCCGCTACGTATTTACTCAGAAGTAAACACGCTAAGCGTATCTAAGCAATATAAAAGGTAATGTACACAAAAGACAAGATGTAAATGAACAGCAAGTTTATTTATTAAACATTCGTTTTACAATACAACTGAAAAGTAAATACATGGAATGAAAGCAATGCCTAAACAGTGGCATAACAGAAATGGAAAAACTGAAATGAAATGTACAAGTAACTAGAGCTCCGGGTCGAAGGCTAGCTGATCCAAGTCTTCGATGGTGGGCTCGATCTCCTGAAGGTCCGAATCACCTGACGACATTCCAAATAAATGAAAGAGAATTTCGTCAGCGAACAAAACGCTCGGTAAGTCCCGTAAATAGACAATAATAGAATAGACAGAATGGAGAGTATATTGTTATAATGTTGTATTTAGTGTTAACGTTGTTGTTTGTAGCTTGGTACAAAAGAGGCCAGTGTATACGAGAGGAGTCTCACTAGACTAGAGACTACGGTGTATGGAGTACAAGGAACCGTTCAGCTACGGTACAACGACAATTGAATTCGGGTTGGGTGTCTTTATGGTTGTTGTCTTGTGCCACTTCTAACACCTTCCGTACCAATCTACCCCTTATAAACCCCGCGATGTCTTGATTGTATTATTTGTATTGTATTGTCTTTATTTATATAGATGGATGACTTGCCGGAACCATGATATCAGTAAATGGATGTAACTGGAGAATCATGTAGATGGATGTATATCCATGGTTCAGTTCGGTAAATATAAATTGAATAGATTAAACAGATTGAATATATATGGATTCATATTGAATTGTAGTTTTGTAATTTCATACTAGAATCATATTTAAGTCAGATTAATTATATTGAGACTCGGTCCGAGTCAGACAATTAGAAAAGAAATTGAATCCTGAATTAGGTTTTGGTGTTATTGGTAACTGCTGCACATGGACGGCAGGATTTGTGTCTTTTTCCAAGACAATTACCGTGTTGATAACACCGTTGTTTAGATTGTCTACCTTAAATAGGCAAGCACCCATATCTCCGTCTCCCTGAGGCTCAAGAGACTGGTTCCGCTTAAACCTATGTTTACTAGGGTCCTTATTGTATTTTAGTATAACTTGAGGGGGTTTTATGTAAAATAGTTTTGATATACTTCCAAAATATACCTCAAGTATTTAATTATCGTTTTTATAGTTTTCATAGATGTTTCTTTTATTCAATATGGAATTTCTAGTGAATATGACCTAGTTTTTAAAGTATAAGGTATTTATTTGAAATATTGGATATATGATATTTTCTTGTAAATGGAATGTTTTTCTTGAATTTTGGAAATGTGGAATATTATAAATATTAAAAATAGATATTTTGATATTAATTACATATATATTTATTTATTAAAAATATAAGTTTTATTTATAATAGAAATCACATTTTCTAAAGAAAAAATGTTTTAAAAATCTTTCGAGATCGTATGCTCCTTGCGGAGGTCTGCATCTCACTCTACTAAGCCCGAGAATGTACGATAATCCGCACCATCCCGAACGGATTCCCCAAAATGGGTTGTAGATGCGCAATTGCAAAGATTTGTTAAATACACTTCTTATAAAAAAAGGTTTTATAAGTTGAAGGTAGTTATATGTAAAGTCGTATTTTTCCAAATCTATGTTCCCAAATTCTATCGTGCTATATTAGATATGTGTTTTGTGAGGAGTTAGGTCATTACCTCATGAACTATCTATAGGTATAAAAAGGAATTATGATGGTGTATGTCGAAACTAAACTATATGGTATTTTTCTGAAAAAGTATAATAAAAGTTACAAAAATGATTAGTTTGATGTGAAACTTGTTTTATTAAGCTTTTTAATGTTTATTAATCAACATATAAGAATATGGTTTTATTTCTTTAAAGAAAAGTGTAGCTTTTAAAGAAAACCGAATCAGAAGTCGGACTAACTCCGCTTCCGTCGGGTTTTAGTTTTAAAAGTTTTTAGAATAGAGATAAGAAGGAGAAGTAGGGACTTACTAGATGATTGGCTAAAGGAGAGAAAGAGGAAGAGGTGGGAATTGCCGGTGCGTCGTTTCGTCGTCGGAAACTCCTTGAGTTGTCGCCGGAAGTTTGTCGGAGCTTCGCCCTTTGCTAACTTCACTTGTACATAAAAGGATCTTGGAATTTTATTGAGAGTTTGGGCAGAGATTTGTGAGTGAGAAGGGGTGATTTTAGGGATGGTGTTTATAGGAAAAACTAGGGTTTAGGTTAGTGAAAGGGTGTATTAAAAATTTGTAATAAAATGGATTAAATGTGAGTTTTATTGTGCTCTGTAAATGTGCAGGAAAAACAAATAATACTGGAATTATGGGGGGGAGTCCAAGAGTCGCCAGGGTTAAAGTAAATTGGGGTTTGGTCCGAGTTGAACCGGCGGCGCCGGCCCGAGTCGCCATCTCGCCGGCCCGAGTCACGAGTTGGGGGCTCGTATTAGGGCCACGTGTCGGGGTCGGTTGGTCTACTGCGGTGCACTCATTTTTTTTATGTGTGACTCTTCAGTTTACGTGTTGTGCTCGTGTGGACTCTTAGGCTTCTAAAAGATTAAAAGAATTTTAAATAAAAAGAATGTGTGGCTGATGGGATTTGAACTCTGGTGCTTTGGTTCAGCAGTGCAAGGTCTTACCAGTGAGTTACAAACTCTTTCTTGTTGTTCAAAAGTAAATCAAATTCTTATAGTACTCACAGGAATTGTAAATACCCCAAGTATACATTAACTTTAAATGAATTTTATGTACACTAAAATTGGAGTTGTTACACCTAGCGTCGTAGTCATTGTACACGAAAAGACGAAACTGTCCCCGAAACTCTACTTGTGTGACGCTAAATGGGCGGCGGATCCGCGGTCATTTGATGGGTTTGGCGGTGGTTCCGCGGTTTGGACATGGGTTTAGGCTTCCAAACTTTTTGTGCTGCGTTCTTACTATTTTAGATAGTCTATGAGCACATAATATCTCGTTTTTGCCGACACTGAAATTTGCAGGGTTGACTAAGTTTACTTTGACTTTAACTGGATCGGTCCGGTTTTACCTCTAAAGTCTGTCACTCGCTCCAAACCTGTTTCCTGCATTTTTATAGCAAACTCGGATTAAAAGCACCAATTTTATAGGCAATATTATAAAGAATGGATGGTATTAAAATGCAATTTTATGATGTAAACAAGTCCGTTGATGGTGGAGTGGTTTTGATGAGCAACAATATCTTGTGACGAGCTATTGGCAAAGGGACAATTCAAATCAAGATGTTCGATGGTATTGTGAGGACATTGGGAGAATTCAGGCACGTACCTGACTTGAAAAAGAAGCTCATCTCTTTAGGTGCACCCAACGACAAGGGTTACAAATTTTCCGCTGAAGGTTGGGTTTTGAAGATAACCAAAGGTGCTCTCGTTGTGATGAAGTGCTTGAAAAAAGGGTCCTTGTATTTATTGCAAAGCTTGATGACTTTCAGATTGACAGCGATTTCATCATCCAAATCTATGACAGGTTCGGAAACCACCAGATTATGGTATATGAGACACGGGCATATGAGTGAAAGGATTTGCAGAGTTGTCGAAGCAGGGTCTACTTTGTGAGAAGAGTACGACGAAGATGGAGTTTTATGAACAATGTGTCTTTGGATAGAAAAAGCGTGTTAGCTTCAGTTCGTCGGTGCACAACACGAAATGCACTCAAGATTATATACATTCGGATCTTTGGGGACCCTCTCCGGTTGCATTTAAAGAAAGCGGTGCCAAGTATCTGCTTACCTTTATTGATGATTTTTCAAGAAAGGTTTGGGTCTACTTCTTGAAATACAAAAGTGATGTGTTTACTATATTCAAGCAATGAAAGACGTTGCTTGAGAAGCAAACATGGAAACAGAATAAAAGACTGAGGATGGACAACGGGTTAGAATTTTGCGATGGAGATTTCAATAATTTCTGCAAAAATGAAGGGATAGTTCGGTATCATACTGTTGTCTACACACCACCGCAAAATGAAGTTGTGGAGCAAATGATCCAGACTCTTTCGGAGAAAGCGCGGTGCATGTTGTCCAACGAAGGGCTTAGAAAGAATTTTTGTGCAGAAGCGGTAAATACGGCGTGTTATATTGTGAATTGGGCACCTCATATATTGCTAAGTTGTAAGACACCGGAGCAGGTATGGTCGAGAAAATACGCCGATTATTCAACACTTAAGATATTTGGTTACCCCGTTTATGCACATTTCCATGAAGTAAAATTGGATCCTCGAGCGAAGAAATGTATATTTCTTGGTTATACTACCGGCATTAAGGGTTATAGTTTGTGGTGTCCGGATCCTAAGTCGCCTAAATTTATGATTAGTAGAGATGTGACTTTTGATGAATCTGCTATGTTGAATCCGAACAACAAAAAATCTCCAGTTGAAGACGATTCGAAGAAGGATGAGCTGAGAGTTGATATTGAGGTCGGTGATATCTTAGTTCGCAGGAGATCTCTCCTTCACCATCGTCTGAAGAAGCTCAAGATGAGCAGTCCCATGATGAGGAGTATTTGCTCGCTCGTAACCGACAGAGAAGGGACATTAGACCGCCACAGAGATATGGATATAATGACCTAGTGGCATATACGCTGTCTATTGCGGAGACAGTTGATAGTAACGAGCCGACAAGATATAAGGAAGCCATCTCATCCGATGAAACGGCTCGTTGGTTAGTCGTTATAAATGAAGAGATTGAGTCTCTTCACAAGAACCAAACTTGGAAACTCGTGAAGCCCGAAAGAGGAAAGAAGATGGTTGGCTGCAAATGGGTTTTCAAGAAAAAAGAAGGTGATCAAGGGGTGGTTGATACGAGGTATAAGACGTGGTTGGTAGCTAAAGGCTATTCGCAGGTGTGACGAGTTGACTTCACTGAGGTATTGATTCATAGGTTTTCACCATGTTTTTAAAGTTTCATTCCACACTCAAGATGGGTTTGCTTGGCAATTAGCCGGTTGAGTACAGGTCGATGCATGGAGATATCGGAGTCGTTTTCTTTATGTTTTAACAAGTTAAGTCAATTTCGTTGGAGTTCTGTTCGATGCTAACTATGTGTTCGGATATGTTTATGTTAAGGAAAACTTGGTAAGATTAGGGTTAGCTTAGTTTGAGTTAGGAGTTCGCTCACTTCTGTTATTTTCCTCTCTTAATATTGATGTTACGGTAATCGACAGGAATGGGGATTAGCAAAACTAGGAAGGGTACTTGCGAGCATAAGTTAGGCTTTCCAACGCTTAATCCCTTCCCTTTAGTCCTTGTCCGTCCGTTCTTGGCTCTTAGCCATAACCTCCGGCCAACCCAACCACAACCGGTCTCACTAGTTTACCACCACTATCATAGAGGATAGAGTGCCAAAGGGAGCAAATTGTGGATGCTTTGGCGGAAGTTCAACTCAATTTGTTGGGCAAACGAAAGAGTGAGAGAGATTTCATTTCCTCAAATTTCATTTTTCCTACCCTAACAGGTGAGAAGACTATTCACTCATTATAAAATGAAGAAAATAAAAAAAGTAGGGAAGATAGAAAGAAATGAGGTAGAGGAATGCAACTAACTCCTTAGGATCTCACCTAAGTAAGAATCACACTTCATTTAATGGTTGCAAAGATAAATAAAATATAGTAGAAGAAAGAGAAGCATTTAAAACCAATAAAACACAATTACACCACTAAGAAAATAACAAGCAAGTAATAAAAACTAAGTTAACCATTGAGGCAAGACATGAAAATAAAATTCTCAATCTTCATTTATCATCCACTCAAAAATCTCTCACACAATTTTAATGGAGAAAATATGAAGAAGAAGAAATTTATACTAAACTAAAACTAATCCTAGAGAATATATTGCATCCCTTATTTGCCTTTGAACTGGAGCTTTTATAGGCAGTGAATGAAACCACAGGGGTGTTTTCTGAAGCCAAATGAAATGATAATAACGTCCATAAAATTTCGCCAAACGATGACATGTCAGGGGCACGGATCCTCCTCTTAACCATGAGAAATTTTGCTGATCCGCGGTCAGTTATTGGGTTTGATACTCCGTTTTTCTTGTGCTTTCTTGTGTTGCTTCATTCTTCTGTTTGGTAAATTCACATTTACAAAATTGTTCCAAAATATTCTCAGATTTTCAACAGTCCAAAATGACAACTTTTTTCGACCTTCTGTCCATCAAACCATTTGAATTTTTGTGTCTTAGATCTCCCTCGAGCTCCGCGCTGCTACCCTTGATCCTTGTTCTGCTCCCTCATGTTTTGTGCTTGTTCTAGATACGAATGACCATCGCTTGATCTTGTCCCTTGTACTGGTAAGCAGCACCTGACAGATGTGAATGACCAGAACCCGTATTTTTATCCGTTTGTCGGCAGTTGTCCTGAATTTGTCATAACTGTGCGCGATTTGCATTGTTCTGAACCGAGAACTTGTAACTTGTAATCATGTAGCAAATATGGATCAAAAGCACCTACCTATATACAATATGATCAAGAATGGATGGTAACAATATGCTGTATTTTGGTATGAACAAATATCCCCAAACTTATCTTTTCCTCATCCCGAGCAAACAATTTTATTTTCAAAAAATCCCAAGCTCACTTTCGTAGGCATCACGGTTGCACTTAGCGTGTGCAACAAGCGTTCAAACTCTAGGTGGCCCTAAAGGAGGAGTTTTGTCTCCTGAGGGTTTTCAGTAGATTCTACCCACAAAATCCTGTCAAGCTAGTTGTCGGCCTAGAGGAGGAGTTTTGTCTCCTGGGGGTTTTCAGAATATTCTACCCATAAAATCATGTCAAGCTAGCTGTCGACTCTAATCCTACAGTTAGCATCTAAGTTAGAAACTCTATCATCCTAAATTAGAAATATTCACCCCTTATTTTTCACACCTTCTATTCATTAACTTAAGATCCTATACATTTTGCCAGTTTATAAAGACTCCAGTTTCTCTTGAATTTTCCTTCTAAAGCGCAGTCTCCAATCCGAAATTTTTATCATCTTTTAAGAAAAACATAAGACTTATTCTTCATTCCTATCTCTCCTCCAAATATCGATCATAAACTTCTACGTGTATGTAAATTCACCCTTACACTCAAGAATTCAATTCAGGCAATAGCACCCTTGCCCTAATACCCAGTACTACTTCTTTTTATTAATGATGGGTGGCTTCTCTCACACACCTTTTATGCGACTACTACTGCTTTCTGAGACACTAATCAGTCGATTACCAAATATGTGAGCTTATTAAGGCATAAATAGCAGTTTTCAGGTCTTGCAAATATTTTTTTTATTTTAAGACCGGACATATTTTTTTCAGCAGCGCTCTTTTTCTGGTTAGCTGCAAATACCATTCTTTCATTCATACTAGGCTTTCAGGCAAGAATATGTTTAGGTATCCTCTACTATCCCAAGTTTCAAGATGTGAGTAAGTGCAGTTTATAGGGTATATACTTTCTGAATTTGGACTCAAGAATAGAAACTATTTTTCAGACTTATCCATCAATAAACCTTTCGATACTTTCCCTTCATCTCAACTTAACTCAAGAATTGAACTCAAGATTACTTACTTCTAAACAAACTGCAAGGACGTATATTTACTATGGTTAAACTCAAGGAGGGTTATTTTTAGGGTCTTCAATTTCTGAATCTCGAGTTTGGTCATTTCTAACTAGTCAACCAACATGTCGAACTCAAATCTAAATAGCCAACTTGACGATAAAATTTTTATATTTTTTTTGGGAAAAAGTTTCAATTTTTTATGGGTTTTAAGGATTTTCAAATTTTTATGGGTTTTGAAAAAAATCAATGCAATGTGAAAATATAAACATGATGCAATGCATAATTTAAACATGCAACGAAAAAAAATATTTACAAGCAGAAAATAAACGTGCAAATGAAGAATGCATGGATAACTATTTACAACAAACCCCACCCTCAAACTTACTCACAGCAGCGCCCTCGCTGCTGCCTACTACGTCTACTAGAACCAAACGTCGTACCACTTGTGTCAGCACCACTAGTGTCAACACCGCTCGTGCCAGCACCATGACCTCTCGACCTAGCCCGATCACTACGTGCTAATAGGGTAGGCATCCCTTGCTCCAGTCTAGTCATACGCTGATCAAAACTCGTCATCATCCCCAACACCCTATCGACCCCCTACTAGTATGCCGCAGCAATCGTGCTTGCTCGGTGGGGGTTAGCTTCTCATCACTTGCGATGGAACTTGAGCTAGAGGTCTCCGCAATCACATCCTCGGCCAGCTCGGTGCGCGACTATAACTCGTGAAGTCCCGTGTATGATGCGGACGCACCCTCTACTAAAGGTCGAATGGGTACTTCCATCCGCATGCCAGTATCGAATTCGTTCACGGGAAGAAAATAGTGACACAATTGTGTCACTAATATCGAGCACAGATAATTGGCAGCCCCTTTACCCGCGCCAATCGAGTGTAACAAAATTGTGCACATGTCGTAACAAGGGTTTTGAATCATAAGCATGTGCATAATTTGCAGGGATGATGTAAAAAAGGTTGTGTTATGCGAACTCCCAAAAATATTATTTTGTGCCCAACGGTACAAGGTTAACACATTCGTATACATTGAATTTCCAAAAATCCCTTTTTTGACTCTCTAGCACAATTCTCTCCCATCAACAACATATAATCCTCAAATCGTAAGGGTTAGCCATGAGCGGGAATGCGGGGGATCAAGTTTATTTCGTGAAACATGTCCCTATCAACAATAATTTCCCGATCCCCCAAAACAAACGGATGTGCCCATAATTTCCTAAACAACCCTCCTCCATGCTCTCGTAAAAGCGCACAACGAGTTTCGGAAGCACGATTGCATTTGGATGATTGTACAACAAGTAATTCCATCCGCGCTTCCGGATCTCCTCACCAAAATAACTACCGTAAAAATCATGAGCAAACATGGAAGCAAAATTTCTCTCGGGTTGAAATTTGGGAGCCAATGGAAAAAATTGCAGATCTAAAAATACTGGAGAAAAGAGGGGAAGAGATCAAGCCTCCCTTAAAAATTTCAAGGGGTGACACGCTTAATAGGCGGCTAAAGCGTGAAATTTCTCTTGAGAAGGCGGTTGTTGGGCGGTCGTCTGGAGCATTTTACGGTGGAATTTTTTGTGGCTGCTAGGATTTTGTGATTTAAGGAAGAAGGACTATCGTGTTGGAGAAAAAAAGAGAGAAGGGATGTGTTTTAAAAAGGAAGAAGTCAAAAGTGGTCAAAATATTGTTAAAAATTACAACTTTTGCATTTAAACCCCCCAAACTTGTTATTCTCCTAAACTCTTTTGCTCTTCTCATCTCCTTATGAATATTTACATATAAAACCCTAAAAAAAAATTTAAAAAAGAATTTCACCGGACAAGAAATATCCCGACACACAAAACCGAGCATTACCCAACAAGAATGCTCATCAGAAGAAAAATGAATACGTACGCACCGGACAAGAATATCCATATATATACATACACAAGATAGTATATATATGCCTCCAAACTTATTTGAAACAACATTTCCACTGTTTATAGCTGGATAACCGAAGTTTGGTGGTAAACGGAGGAAGATTAAGCAAGATAAACCGGCTCCTGCAACATCAGAAGCTCCTCCGATAGTTCTACAGAAAAGAACGGTTTTAATCTGTGTTCGTTCATTTTGAATAGTGAACCGTCCTTTGGATTCTCCAAATTCACCACACCGTGCGAGTATACACACCGCATCAAGAAAGGTCCCATCCAACGAGATCGTAACTTACCCAGATGAAAATACAATTGGGTATCGTAGAGGACTTGTTGTCCTGGCGTGAACCTCTTACGTAGAAGGTGTTTATCGTGAAACACCTTCGTCATGTTCTTCACGATAACCGCGTTATGGTACGCTTCATCCTGAAGCTTGTTCAGCTCGGTCATTTGTAGCTTCCGAAAGCTACCAGCTTGAAAAGATCGACGTTAAGTTCCTTGATCGCCTATATAGCTCTATGTTTGATCTCAACCGAGAGGTGGAAAGCCTTACCAAAGACAAGCGAAACAGAAACATGTCAAGATCGGTCTTATATGCAGTTCAAAATACTCAAAGGGCATCGGTCAATTTCGAAGACCAATCTTTACAGTTTGTGAAAACCGTCGACTTCAGAATCTGCTTGATTTACCGATTGGAGACCTCGGCTTGCCCACACGTTTAGGGATGATTAGGGCGTAGAGAGCTTGTAGTTGATTCCATACTTTCGTATAATAGCCATGAAAAACCGATTGCAGAAGTGTGATCCATTATCACTAATAATAGCTTGAGGGTGCTGTTGAGGTAAAAAATTACACCCCTTTGCCAAAATATAAAAAAATCAAATCCAAGTTCAAAGTCAAAACCAAAATCAAAGTCAAAAAGCCAAGAGGACCCAAGCCTAAATCTAGCCCAAGGATGGAAGGGGCCGGCTAAAAGAGAAGAAGAAAAAGGAAGGGAAAATTAAATGTAATTTTGTTTTATTAAATAGGAAAAAAAACAATTTTGTAAAAGCCCAGCTATATGTAAAAGGTGTAGCGTATAAAAGGCAAATATGATAAGAAACCAAACAGAACTTTTGATCCCCTAAAAATAAATTTAGGGTTTTGTGCATCTCTCTCTCTCTCTCTCTCTCTCTCTCAAGGCCTCCTTCTTTCTCATTTCTTTAAAGGTGCTCATCGTGCCAGATGCGCACTAGCCCAGGTGCACACATTGTTAGGTGTGCACTTCCCTTAGAGCGTGTCCTGGTGGACCTTTTGGCCCATTTGGGGCCCTTTAGCCCCCCACTCTTGCACCCTTTCGGTGCGCATATCCCTAATTGCGCATCTTACTGGACCTTTTGGCCCATTCGGGACCCTTTGGCCCTCTCACTCTCTCGCACCTCGCCAAGTGCTCACCGGGCTAAATGCGCACCTCGACAGGTGCGCACCTTGTCACGTGCACATCTCGATAGGTGCGCACCTTATCATGTGCTCACTTTGCTAAGTACGTACATGGCACACACACATCCCTCACTTCTATCTTCCCTATAAATATTTTACAAAAATTAAAAAAATGAATAAAATAGACACGTTCCACACTCAAAAGCCTTCTCTCCTTAGAAAAATTTCTATCAGGGCGCTGCCCCGCAACCCGCAAGGTGGATGCTAGCCCCCTTGACCCACATAAACTTTGTGAGACCCCCGATATTCCCAAAACACCCTGAAGACACACACATACGCATATTGCACATTGAGTTCGCATGGTCTATTTGACCTGTTAATCGAAGGGTCTCTCGCTCCAAAAGCGATGGGTAATTAACGACAGCTTAGTCCGCAGCAGCCGGAGATTTGGATCCCCATGATCAATAAACCCCTGCCTACGCCAGGCAGGGGGAATCTGTAATATGTCTGACAAGCGACGTGTATTTCTATCTCAATAGGGTGACGAAAAACACTTTACAGGTGCCCAAACTAAGAAAAGATATTTTCTTTTATAAATTTAACGACAACCTTATTGTCGTTGGTTAGGCTTGGGATGGTCTCGACCCATTTCGAGACACAATCAACCGCAAGTAGAATGTACAGGTTCCCATATAAGTTAGGGAACGGGCCCATAAAGTCAATTTCCCAGACGTCAAAAATCTTAACAACCAAGATTGGTTGGGGCGGCATTTGATTTCTTCTCGAAATTCGACCCATGTGCTGGCATCTAGAGCAAATCTTGCAATATTCATTTAAATCTTTGACCGGCATCAGCCAGTAAAAACCGTACTGCAAAACCTTTTCCATAGTTTTTCTGGGGCCGAAATGACTGCCGCATGCTTGATCGTGGTAAAAAAATAGAACACTCTGAAATTCGGTGTTGGGCACGCACCGGCAAACTATCTGATTAGGGCAATACTTGAACGGATAGGGGTTTTTCCCAGTAAAAGTGTTTTACTTAAGAAAGAAAACAATGTTTGTTCTGACTTGACCATTCGTTTGGTACAAGTCCAGTAGTAAAGTAATTTACAATATTCGCGAACCAAGGTTCGCATGATATTGTCAAAAGTTGTTCATCATGAAACGAATCATCGATTGGCACGACAGGCGATGGAGCAGAAGGGAGTCGAGAAAGATGATCGGCGACAACGTTTTCACATCCACTCTTATCTTTGATTATAAGATTGAATTCTTGTAGTAAAAGGATCAAACGTATTAAGCGAGACTTGGCATCTTTTTTAGAGAAAAGATACCTCAGAGCTGAATGGTCGGTGTAACAGACGACTGGGGAGCCGATAAGGTATGGCCCGAATTTATTTAAAGAAAATACGACAACTAAGAATTTCTTATCAGCTGTCGTATAGTTCAATTGGACGTCATTCAAGGCACGGCTCGCGTAATAAATTACGTATGGCTTATTATCGATATGCTGTCCAAAAATAGCACCGATGGCAAAGTCTGAAGCATCACACATAATCTCGAATGGATGGTTCCAGTGATGATAAGACATGAGCAGTAGTGAGTGATTGTTTCAGCGAGTTGAAGATGGCGAAACATTCCGAGTTGAAATGGAATGTCGAGTTCTTGGCTAGTAAAAGAGTCAAGGGTCTAGCAACTTTGCTAAAATTCTTGATGAACCGTCTATAAAAACCGGCATGGCCAAGAAAGGAATGGATGTCTTTGATGCAGTTGGGAGCAGGAAAATTTGAAATGACGTCGACTTAAACTTTATCAACTTCAATGCCATTTTGTGAAATAATATGTCCTAAGACAATACCTTCATGAACCATAAAGTGGAATTTCTCCCAGTTTAGAGTTAAGTTCTTTCCCTTACAACGGGTAAGAACAACATTAAGGTGTTTCAAACACTCATCGAAAGAATCTACATAAATTGATAAATCGCCCAAGAAAATTTCCAAAAAGGCCTCAACCATATCAGAAAAGATTCACATCATACACCGCTGGAAGGTAGCGGGAGCATTGCTTAACCCGAAGGGCATGTGTCTATATGCGAATGTACCGAAAGTACAAGTAAAATTGGTTTTGTCCTGGTCTTTTTCAGCGATGGGAATTAGGTTGTACCTTGAGTACTTGTCCAAGAAATAGTAAAACACGTGTCCAGCTAAGCGCTCGAACATCTGGTCAATAAATGGAAGCGGGAAGTGATCTTTCCACATAGCAGCGTTGAGTTTATGGTAATCAATACAAACTCGCCACTCGATTTAGGTGCGAGTCGGAATTAACTCATTCGCTTTGTTAGTGATGACCGTGATGCTCGACTTCTCAGGGACAACATGGATTGGACTTACCCACTGGCTGTCGGATATCGGGTAAATGATACCATTATCTAGACATATAACAACTTCTTTCTTGACATACTCTTTCATGACGGGGTTCAACCATCTTTATGGGTCCCTAGCTGGCTTGGCTTCATCCATCATATTAATATGATGTTCAATAATCAAAAGACTAATCCTTTTAATGTCAGCCATAGTCCAACCGATTGGTTTGCAAGACCGAAAAAAGTGATTTCTCCTGCTCTAAAGCTGGAGAAGCGGAGATGATTACGGGCAGCGTCTCGTTCTCACCCAAATAAGCATACTTAAGGTGAGATGGCAAGAGTTTGAGTTCGAGAACCAGTGATGAAACGATCGATGATAAAGTAGGAGACCGATTTTCGAACTCAAAAGACTCCATAAACGGCTCAAAGCGAGTGTAAGCGACGAACTCGGTTGATTTAGTAGACTCGTCCATAAACACGAAGGATTCAAACTCGGGAGATTCATCAGGAATATCCACAAAAGTGAAACAGTCGTACTCTCTATCTGTCCCGAAAGCAATGGGATAAAAAAGATACGCACTAATGGCGTCGAGATAATCGGGATAGATAAGAAGTTTCTTAAACTCGCAAGTTTCAGGATCGATCTCTTGGATGGAACAGATATCCAGAACCTGAGCACTCGGGTCAGAGGGCTGATTTCCTGAGCTAAAAATGTTGAGCTCAATTGTCATTTTCCCGAATGATAGGTTCATAGAACCATTGCGACAATTGATTGCAACATTTGAGGTAGCCAGAAATGGACAACTGAGGATCACCGGAATTTGATTCCGGGGGTTAGCCACAGGCTCTGTGTCTAAGACTATGAAATCCACGGGGAATATGAAGTCCCCGACTTTAATCAACACATTCTCTAATTCACTCCTAGGATGGGTGATGGATCGATCGGTCATTTGCAGCGTACGGTGTATGGGTTTCAGTTCTCCTACACCGAGTTGCCCGTATACTGAATATTGAAGCAAGTTAACACTAGCACCGAGGTCTTGAAGAGTGCAATTGATATTCTTATCCCCGATGGTAATTGAGATTGTGGGACAACCAGAGTCTTTCTGTTTTTTCAGCAAATCAAGGGTAAGAATATCGCTAACATTACTAGCCTAGAAAATCTTCTTCGGTACTTGAGATTTCCTCATCTTAGTGCACAAGTTCTTAAGGATTTTCGCATATGAAGGGACTTGTTGGATCGTATCTAAAAGAGAGATATTAATGTTAACTTGTTTGAACAGCTTCACCACCTTCTCCATCTGTGGACTATGTTTATTAGGTCTCAACCGATTTGAAAAAAGAGATTTGTTTAAATTTGTTGAGTCCAATACCCGTGTGGAAGGTTGTGGAGATGGAACGGAACCCAAAACTGGAGTTTGAGTTGAGTGAGATGTGGGTCCGTTCGAAACAGCAGATTTGTGAGAAGAACCCGGTGAATTATGGAGAACGGATTCGGAAGAAAAAAGTGGGATAGAAGAAGAAACAGTCGGCGTGTCATCATCGTCGTTTGGAGCTTTAACGTGGTTATTCAGCAGTTGTCCCAATCTCATTGTAGTAAAAACACTCACATTATGATTCTGTTGTTTAAGAACAACATGCACATTCTGTGGGTGATCAGGATTTGGTAAAGGTTAAGATGGGAGCTTTCCTTTCTCTCGTTCTCTCATCGCCACATTCAGTTGTGCAATCTGGGTCTCGATGGATTTTATGTTCTGTCCATGAGAAGATGTGTGTTACACAAGTGACTGAATCGATGATTGGATATTTGCGGTGGATTGTGTGGACAGCTTAACAAAAACATCCATACTTCATTCTAAAGCGGAGACTTTATCGTTACTGGACACAGCAAAATTGTTGTTCTGAAAGAATGAATTGTTGTACGGAGCAGCATTGTTCATATGGTTTTGAAAAGGTTGTGGTTGAAAAAGTTGCTGAAATTGTTGTTGTTGTGGTTGTTGTTGTGGAGGAGCCATCTGAAAGTTATTTTGGCCTTGAAACTGGTTTTGATTTTAATTCTAGTTCCAGGCAAAATTCGGGTGGTTCCTCCAACCGGGATTATACATGGAAGAGTATGAATCGTTCCTTAGTCTTTCCTGAAATGCAGTATTAACATGATCCTGTTCTTGAGATGGTGGATTATAAGGACACACTTCTGTCAAGTGTGATGGATCCGAACAACAAGCACAAATGATTCAGAGGGGAGAAACAGGGCTAGGGGCAGGAGATGAAAATTTGCTCTCAATCGCTTCGAGTTTCCGCGTGATTGAGGCCAGTTCGTCTTTCATCGCAATTGAAACATCAAGATGGTGAACTTCTGCCCTAGATTGACCGGAAGAAGATGTAGAAGATGAAGCGGTCAGTCGGTTACTTTTCCACTGCAGTATTTGCTCAGCGAGATTTTCCAAAAATGGCCAGGCTTCCTCGTTGGATTTAGATAGGAAATGGCCTTGACATATGGTTTCCAATAACTGTCTAGTTTTAGGAAGCAGGCCCTCGTATAAAGTATGGCAAAATTTCCATTTTTCAAAACCATGGTGAGGACACTGCACAAGGAGATCCTTATACCGTTCAAAACACTTCCAAAATAGTTTATTAGGAAGCTACGTGAATTGATTGATCTCTGATGCGCGCAATTTTCTGATTTGGATAAAACTTCTTTAAAAGGTATTTACAAACTCATCCCAACTGGAAATGGAATAAGATGCGGTGGAATAAAGCTATTTTATCGCTAAATCGCAAAGGGTGAAAGGGATCATCCTTAAGCGGATCGCATCATCAAAAAGCTGGGTGGTTTTCATCATCTAGAAAACTTGCTGAAAATTGATGACGAAGACGTATGGGTCATCAGAATCAAGCCCATGAAATTTGGGCAGAATGTTGAGAAAATAGGGTTTCATCTCAAAATTATCCTTGTTGGCTGGTGGTACAGAAAGGCATGTAGGAAGAGCTGTACGGATAGGATAACATCGGTCTTGTAACGCGAAGCATGGCGGTGCTCCTACGAGAGATGGTAGATTATTCACACCAAGAAGGGGTGGAATCATTCTCGGAGGAGATTGATTATTCTCACTAAGAGGTGGTAGAATTATGTTGGGAAATGCCGGATTATTTTGGTCAAGAAAAGGTGGAGGTCCCGACATTTCACGAGAAGAGGTACGAGAAAAAGAAGGTGAAGATGCGTGAACAGAATCACGGTCAATTTCAGTGTTGACCGATAAAGGTAAGGTGTGCGTAGGGGAAGATGATTCGACTTCGGAGTCGATCGCGTAGTCGGTAGGGACTAGCGAAACATGGATTAAACAGGCACTAGTATCCCTAGCACAAGCATACATAAACTAAATACGTTTAGTGTTTGTCAAAACGTGTTGGTAGAATGTGAGGGTGAGAAAACGACTATGAGAAATGTAGGTGAAATGAAAATTTTGTGACAAATGACAAGTTTTTATAAAGATTTTGGAATTTTTTTATTTTTATAGAGTGTTTGGATTATTGAAATTTTTGTTTGGTTTTGAAAAACACAGAATATGAAATGATGGGACTCAACTTCAATCAATCACAATCAAAATATGGACAATCATACGTAGAGCTAGGGATCTCAAAGTCCAACTAGACTTCTCTTAACTGTTCCAAAGTGATAAATTATGAGATTGCCCTCAAATCGCTTCTTTATTGTCAATTATGGCCAGATTAACACAAGTGAGAAAAAGAGGGTTCCGCTCATGAAACACCGTGAGACAAAACTTTTTAAGTTACATCCTCACTTGTGTAACTTAGGCATCACAAAATCAAGTTTAGATAAACAACCGAATGCCCACAACCTTTTTCTGTCCTATTGAGCACGATAAGTCCTTAATTGGCTGAGTCTAGATATTTTTTAATTAAGCACAATGGTAATGCATATGCTTTTTATGATTTTTAGGGTCTTAGGAAAGGTTATGATATCCCCACCCAATCTAAATTGGTGTTATAGCCCTTTAAAGTCCGTATTATTTATGCAAAACAGCAACAATCAAAATCTAAAACACTTCCAAAAAAATTTATTTGGTGGCGGCGCAAAGAATCCTGTACATGAAAAGTTTATTAGAAAGAGGAAAGAGAGTTTGCGCAAAAATTACTGCAGAAAAGGCAATTCAGTGGAGCTCAGAGGGTTTTTTGGAAGAGAGAAGGACTCACAAAAAATTTGGGGATAAGAAGCTAAGTTTTGGCCGCCGATCCGCGGCTAAATGAACTATACGACCGCGGTTTAGTGGCGGAAGTGTTGATTTTGGTCTTCATTTTTTTCGTTGCACTCCTCTTGTTATGTTCTTCTGGTTTTCAGCCTTTAGTTCTCGATTTGTTCACTGTATTTGCTCCTGAATTTGGTACGGTTTTGCTGCGGCTTTGCATTGATCCGTCGCGGTATAGCCACGAGATGTTGGTCTAACTTTCCATGACTTTAGCACTGAACTTGCTCTTCTCCCGTTCCTACACACTCGCACAAAAAGAATCAAATAATAACAAGGTGGATGTTTAAGGTTTTTTTATACATAAATTAACCCGAAACTACAAAAAGAAATAAACTATTGTCTCTCCGGCAACAGCGCCATTTGATTGATAGGTTTTCACCACGTTTTTAAAGTTCTATTCCACAATCAAGACGGGTTCACTTGGTAGTTAGCCGGTTGAGTACGGGTCGATGCACGGAGATATGAAAGTCTTTTTCTTTATGTTTTAACAAGTTAAGTCAAGTTCGTCGGAGTTTTGTTCGATGATAACTATGTGTTCGGTTATGTTTATGTTAAAGAAAGCTTGTTAGGGTTAGGGTTAGATTAGTTTGAGTTACAAGTTTGCTCACTTCTTTCATTTGCTTCTCTTAATATTGATGTAACGGTAATCGGCAACAATGGTGATTAGCATGACTAGGAAGGATACTTGCGAGTATAAGCTAGACTTTCCAACACTTAATCTCTTCCTTTTGGTTCTTATCTATCTGTTCTTGGCTCTTAGCCATAACCTCCGGCCAACCCAACCATAACCAATCTAAATAGCGTGTCACCAGTATCATAGAGGATAGAGTGCCGAAGGGAGCGAATTTTGGATACTTTGGCGGGAGTTCAACTCAAGTTGTTGGGCAAATGAAAGAGTGAGGGAGATTTCCTTCTCTCAAAATTCCTTTTTCCTACCCTAACAAGTGAGAAGACTACTCATCCATTATAAAAAAAAGTAAATAAAACAAGTAACGAGGATAGAAAGAAATGAGGTAGAGGGATGCAACCAACTCCTTATGATCTCACCCAAGCAAGAATCACACTTGAGTTACTGGTTGCAAAGATAAATAAAATAGAGTAGAAGAAAGAGAAGCAATTAAAACCAATAAAACACAATTACACCACTAAAAAAATAACAAGCAAGTGATAAAAACTAAGTTCACAATTGAAAGAAGACATGAAAATAAAACTCTCAATCTTCATTTATCATCCACTCAAAAAGCTCTCACACAATTTTAATGGAGAAAAGATGACGAAGAAGAAGTTTACAATAAAATAAAACTAATCCTAGAGAATATATTACATCCCTTATTTGCCTCTGAACTAGAGCTTTTATAGACAGTGAAATAAAACCACAATGATGTTTTATGAAGCCAAATGAAATGACAATAACGCCCATAAAATTTCGCCAAACGATGACACATCAGGGGCACAGATCCGCCGCCTAACCATAAGAAATTTCGCTGATCCGCGGTCAGTAATTGGGTTTGATGCTCTGTTTTTCTTGTGCTTTCTTGTATTTCTTCATTCTTCTGTTTAGTATATTCACATTTGCAAAATCATTCCAAAATATTCTCAGATTTTCAACAGTCCAAACTGACAACTTTTTTCAACTTTTTCTCCATTAAACCATTTGAATTTTTGTGTCTTGGATCTCCCTCTGTTAGGGTTTCTAGCGTCCTAACCGCCACAACCGCGGCCTATGCGAAACGAAAACAAAAAATTCTAGAGGCGTTAGAAACTACAAACTCTAAAATCGAAATCAAACACATAAACTAGAAAATAACATAGAGCTTTTAGCTACAATGAAATAGAGTTATACCAAGAGATCGAGTATTTCGGTTTTCATCTCCTCTTCCTTAGCTCCTTTGGGTCTCTTTGATCAAGCTTGACCACCGGTCTTCCTCTGTCGAAAATGATCCAGCCAAGAGATATAATTCATGGCTCTAGCTCCACACTAAAAATCAAGTGGAGCAACTAAATGTCCTAGTTTGCTACAATAGGATGTCTAGAGATGTAGTAGTGTTATTCTAGTATTTTTCTATCTCATTTTCACCCTTGATTCTCAACACATAAGAGTGTAGGGAGGAAAAAGGAGAAGCTCAATAAAGGGATAGAGAAAGAGAATGGTGAAATGAAAATCTCATGCAACAAAAAATAATGCAAGCATGGTTTTGATAAATTAATTTTTGCAATATTAAAAACAAACCATATTTAAATAGTGTAGACAAATGAATTACCTATTCATCCATGCCTCACACCATTCTCATGCCACCTCATCCCTCCATCTCATTTCTAATTTCTTAAAAAGACAAATAAGGAAATGAGGTGCTCTCTTTCTAGAATATATTTCCCTATAAATATGGAATACACCCTACCATATATACATACCTGTATTTGTATCAAAATAAGAATACCCAAAAAGATAGAATAATACAATGAACATAATACTAGAATATACATATCGAAATAAATATATGTAAATTATTAAATCAATACCTGATTTAATAATCTGGTTTAATTCTAAGCCGACTAGTATTATCAACCGTCCGATCAAAAGTCCGGGTAGCTAGTACACTTATTTGATCGGAATCCTACACGTATCAAAATACGACCACTACATCATTTCGTCTGAATCAGGGAAACCCTCTGTGTGAGATACTAAAGACTCGACAGTACGCTGGCAGTGAGTTTAACTATAAGCACGTCGGCGACACTAGCTGTACGTAACGGCTATCCAGGTACCTGTCGAAAAGAAAGGCCGATGAGCAAGCTCATCCGAACCCCTACTGAGCCTATCCATGACAATCTCCACACAGTCCGGTCTCTTCATCTAAAAGTATCGCATAGCGGGTCAAGGGGGTGGTAAACGTCAGACCCGAATAACCCGATAATTCGTGCCGATATGGCTCAGGACCAATCCAGGAAACTACTGATCTAACTATCAGTAAATCCTAACTGTCTTGGCTAAGGTCTTATGGTGATGGCCAACCAAACACAGTGCGATATCGACTCCCTATACCGGGGAGACGAATCCCCAACAATCGCTCACTACCTCCATATAGCTCGGGACTATACCCAACTAAAACCTGTTTGCACGACTCAGTAGAGCTACGGTAGGGTAGTAATCTAAGTTCAGTAGGAACTCACACGAGACAAATGACGATCTCAGGTCTAAAAACTAACATGTACTCATATCACCTGAGAACTACCATTTAACGATAGGTATAATACCATGTAGAAGTTCTCGGCGAGTCCTTCCAGTGTATTCACCCTCAGTGAGCATCTGTATACGATCTTAAGTGTCAAAGACCAATGGATGTGGGACCAATCATTGCTCCTCGTCGGGATCTAGAAACGTATACACCAGTCTACTTCGGAGTATTGGTGCTCAATCTCAATACTCCTACGACTAGGGATATTTAAGAATGTACTTATGGACTATCCAGCCCCACAAGTATGATCGTCATCATAACGCTGGTTAGTCAAGCAATAGTCCAACGGGCTTTATCAACATGTATTAATGATACGTAATAACAAGTAAAACATATATACATGTTAAGATAAAGACAAACTAAATAACATACTATCATATCGAGCAAGATTGTCTTGTACATACATATGTCCAAGCATCCACCATATATACATATACAATAATGGCTTCTAGGGAATACATATCCAACAATCTCCCACTTACACTAAGGCTATATATTGGCGTATTGAGTACCCAACGTCTGCTCTAAAGCCAGTTATTGGTATATCGCATACCCAATATCTCAAATAGTCTCTCGAACTGTGCTTGAGGGAGGGCCTTGGTGAATGGATCTGTCGTGTTCTCTTTTGTGTCTACACTCCGCACCTCGATCTTCCGGCGATCTACGATCTTCCTGATCAGGTGATACCGCATCAATATGTGTCTGGATTTCTGATGGGACCGTGGTTCCTTCATTAAATCTATAGCCTCATTTTTGTCGTAATATACAGGTATTGGATCAATAATGGACGGAACTGTTAGTTATATGTATGCCCTAGAGGCCATTACTGTACATATGATGTATATTGTAGTGGATGCTTGGACATATATAGGGAGGACTTTCTTGCTCGACATGATAGTACGCTATCTGGTTGCACTTTATCTTAACATGTACTCTGATCGTCTCTATGTTACATGTTGATAAAGCCCTTAGGATGAGTACTTGACTACCAGGACTATGATGCGGATCATACTAGTGGGGACAGTGTAGTCGTCAAGTACATCCTTCAAATGTTCTTAGTCGTGGGTGTATCGAGACAGGGCGTCGATATACCAGAGTAGACTAGCGTATGCGCTTCTTGACCCATATGATGGGCGATGGATAATCTCATATCCATTGGTGTTTGACATCAGAGAAGGTATACGGGTGCTCAGTGGAGACTGGGTACACTGGACGGACTCGCCGAGAACTCCCAGATGGTATTATACCTCACGTCAGATGGCAGTTCTCCGGTGACACTGGTACAGAGTAGTCTGTAGGCCCGAGATCGTCATAGAGTCTTGTATGATTCCCACTGTGCTTTGATTTCCATCATACCACGTCCAAGAGGGCGTGCAAAAAGGTGGCTTTTGGGTACAGTCCCGAATCACATGGAGGCAATGAGCGATAGGAGGGGATTCGTCTCTCCCGGTATAGGGAGTTGATGTTGCGCTGTGTTCGATTGGCTATAACTGGAAATCCCTGGCCAGGGTTGCTGAGATTTACTGGTAAGTGTTATCAATAGTTTCTCGAACTGTTATAGACCTCATATCGACACGATCTCATATCGACACGACTTATCGAGCTACTAGGGTCTGACGTTTACCACCCCTAGGCGAGATATGCGACATATCAGATGAAGAGACCGGACTGTACGGGAGTGTTACTGACTGGATTCACAAGAGAATGTACAGGCTTGCTTGTTGATCTTCTGAGCGCTCAAAACCTAGGTGGCTGTTACGTTTAGCTGACCGCTTGCAGCTTGTGGGTGTTTGATATGATCATCACCTACTGCCGGCGTATTGACGATTCTTTAGAGTCCTACACAGAGGTTTCTTGGCTCAGGCAAAACGGAGTAGGAGCACATATGTGATATGTGCGGGACCGAGAACAATACGAGTATGTGATACCGTATTAGATTCTCACGATATGAGATATCGGCCGGGTATATGAGATATAGCCGGGTCATCGGATCAAGTGTTGATTCGATGAACTGATACATATTATATTAGTCGGTTATTTGTGAAATGGCCGGATTATCGGATCAAGTGTTGATTCGATAATTTAATGTATAATTATATATTTGATATATTAAATTACATTAACTGATATAGGCTCACTAAAAGATTCTTTTTCTCACTCGGGTAATACATTGATATATATGCGACATATGTTAATTGTATTATTTTATTTTGTTACAATAAATATTGTATATGTGATATATAATGTTGTAACATGTTAGGGTTATTAATGCAACATGTTTAGTGGAGATTAAATATGGTTAGGGTTTGATTTGGGTTAAGCTTTTCTAGAAGTTTCTAGAAGCTTTGTTTTTGTTTTAAGCAAAGATATTTGTTAAAGATATTTTGTTGATATTTCCTTAACCCAACCCAAACCCTTGACCATGGTAAACTCTCTATAATGGTTACTTCTACTCTCTTGAACCATGGTTGCATTTCTAACCTTACAACAATTCATTATTCATCACAAAGTAAACTTCTTCTTCTTCTTCTTCCTTGATGCAAAAGCTTTCTAGCTTTTTGCTTAGTGATGAAAATGAGTGAGATTAAGAAAACAAATGAGAGCTAAAATCCTACTTCATCATCCTAATCTATCCTAGCCATTTAGATTAGAGTGTTCACTTCATTTTGTGAGTGAGAGCTTGTGTTAATGAAACTTCAAGGTAGATCATCTTTGTTATCGAAGATCGGAAGCAAGCTTGCATCTTTCTCTTCGTGGAGCCTCTCGAGAGTCCGGAACTTGATGATCGCAGCGAAGGGACCACAATACGGAGCTTATGAAGTGAAGGACCGGACTACAAAGGTTGTAATCCCAAACTCTTATATGTTAAAGAGTTTAACATGCTTTGTTTCGCCTAATCTCTAGTCTAAGATCTTGGTTTAAGGTTGTTCGGCACGGCTAAATTTTCAATCGGGCATGGTTGATGCCTTATAGACCCATGTGCGTGTGCCTAGTAACCCTACAGGAACCACCTCAAGTTCAGTAATGAACTTCTTTATCCACACCGCTTCTTTTGCGGTATCGTTGGCAGCAATGTATTCGGCCTCCATCATCGAGTCTGCGACGGTGTCATGTTTGGAGCTCTTCCAACAGACCGCCCCTCCGTTGAGGGTAAACAAATGGAGCTCGAGTCGGTAAAGGACTCCACCTGGAGGTCCCTATTACCGTACACCAGGAACAATTCCTTAGTCCTTCTCAGATACTTAAGAATGTTTTTCACCGCTGTCCAGTAGTTCTCCCCTGAGTTTGACTGATACCGGCTTACCACGCTAAGCGCGTTAACTACATCTGGTATGGTACATAGTATTGGATACATTATAGATTCTATCGCCGAAACATAGGGTATAATACTCATGCGATCCCTCTCCTCATCAGTCTTGGGAGACATCTCTTTGGAGAGGATGATTCCGTGTAAAGCGGGTATATTACTACGTGTGGAATCTTCCATACTAAATCTCTTTAGTAAGGACTCAATGTATCTAGACTGTGAAACTCCCAACAATCTCTTAGATCTATTTCTGTAGATCTTAATCCCCAGAATGTAGGAGGTATTACCCTAGTCTTTCATGAAGAACCTTTGTGATAAGAACAGCTAGACCGATTGTAGCATAGGAATGTCATTTCCTATCAAGTGAATGTCATCCATGTATAAGACTAGGAATACGACAGTTCTCCCTACAATCATGATATAAATACAAGGCCCATCCTCGTTCTTAATGAAATCAAATTTCTTGACTGTCTCATCAAAACAGATGTTCCAGCTCCGCGATGCCTGCTTTAATCCATAAATGGATTTAAGCAACTTGCATACCTTCACGCTGCTCCCACTGTCTATAAATCCTTTCGGTTGATCCATATAAACTCACTCTTCCAAACTTCCATTTAGAAAAGTCGTTTTTACATCCATCTGCCAGATCTCATAGTCATGAAATGGAGCAATGGCAAGTAGGATCTGAATGAATTTCAGCATAGCCACTGAAGAAAAGGTTTCTTCATAGTCCACACCTGGTCTTTAACGAAAACCCTTTGCAACAAGTCTAGCCTTATAGGTCTCCACATGTCCATCTACACCAATTTTCTTTTTGAAGATCCAATTGCATCCAACGGGTTTTACCCCAGGAGGAGCAATATCTAAGGTCTAAACTTTGTTGGTGTACATGGACTCCATTTCGGATTTCATAGCATCCAGCCATGGCCTGCTTGAAACTAGTAGGATTATTTTCTTCCAAGATACAATCTTCTCGATCCCCGTCTAAGAGAAAACTGCAGTATCTCTTGGACGAATGAGAAATCCTACTAGATCTGCAGAGTGGATGAAATTCGTCCAGGATTGTTGAATCCTGTGGTTCCACCAAATCTTCAGTCGTTGTTTGTGTATCTGGAATTTCTTTCAGTTCTACCATGTCCCCACTGATTTCTTTCGCAGGAAACCGCCACTCCAAAAAGGTGGAATTCCTAGAGAAAACAATCGTTTGTTCCTTTGCATGGTAGAAAAGATATCCTCGCGAATGCTTGGAATATCCCACAAATTTACACAACACGGAACGTGCCTCGAGTTTGTCCGGATTTTATTTTTTAACATAAATTGGACACCCCCATATTTTAATGAATTTAAGACATGGTTCCTGATCAGTCGAAAATATTGCATTCTTAACACATCAATTTCCCTACTCTTTCTAATCATCTAAAGGTGTTTGGTATAAATATAGCACATATTAGCAATTCGTCTGCAAAATATCAAATAACATGTGTTATACATTATAACCGGCATTATAAGGGAAATTGAGTGTTTATTACTACATGCATGATTTTGTATATCTCAACACTTTTCAGCAAGATTGTGTGCAGAAAATTCTTTAGGTTAAAGAGCCGGAATCACAAAAGTGTCGATAAATCGCAGCAAGTCAAAGACTTGAAATCTGGCAGCAACCAAGAAAGAATTAAATGATTCCAATCAAAAGAACACCCAGAAACTAACACCAAAACACCCCAGGAAAAATGACTAAGAGATCTCCTCAAATGGCCGCGGATCCACGGCCGATCCAGGCTGAGTCACCGCGGTTCCGCGGCCGAGTTGGGTCGTTGACGCTCGAGACTTCTCCAGAATCTTCCTTGTAACGGCCTAGCTTCCTCAGGACGCTCAATTTCCACGTGGAATCTTCTGGAAGGCTCTGCATAACAACCAAGCTTATGAGAGAAAATTAAATGAGTGGCTATAAAAAGGGATCTAGATCTATAATTTGGGGGTTGTTCAATAGTTTGTTAATTAGTGGTGAGTTAGTTACACATTTGGAGCCAAAATTCAAATTCAAGTTGAGTGACACAACTTGATACCAAAAACCCTAGCCCAAATCCAATTCCAAAGCCAAATCAAGATCATTTTGAGAAGCAAATCAAGCAAGCAACCATCGATCCTTTATCCGCGAAGCCAATCTTCATCAAGAGCGCAAGATCCACGACGATCCAAGTCTCACGGAGATCGAGCGGAGCGATCTTCGACGGAATCTAGTTACCTCTTCAAAAGGAGCGATCGAGAGCAACATCTTGTAACCTCGAATTGAGGGAATGTGTAATTAGTCGTCGATTTAATAAAAGTGATAATTGTACTTCTTGCTTTCTGTACATTCTTGCGTTATGAAACTTCTTGATCTTTGATTCATTTATTTTCATGATGCTTGAGTAAATTCTCCGCTTGTGGAGGATTCGAGAGAATTGATAGATCTAATGATGATCAAATCTTAATACTAGTCTTAATTCTTATGAGATTTGTGAATCTTAGCAAAAAGAATCGTTGATAACCTAATTTGGAGCGAGATGACTTCTTGATTCTTTCGTTGCAAATTAGGGATCAAACTATCGGTGATTTTCTTTGCTAGAGACTAGATTCGAATGATCATGATTGAAAAGACAAGGGATAGTGAAGGAGAAACTTTAGTTTCTCCAATTGATCCCTAATCTTCATCATAATCATCAACCTAGCTACAAATAATCAATAGATAAGATTAGGAATTATTAGATTCATCATTAGCTATTAACTCAATCGAATCCTACAAACTATTCTTCATTATCTTGATAAATCAAAGTAATTGGGACATTTCTTGATTCTTGATTCTAGATCTATATTCTTTATGTTTTCTTAAAATCGAATCTCACAAATCTTGAATCAATTTTCTTGCATTTCTTTTATATTTTAATTTCAACTCAACTAAAACAAATTCGATCAAAACACACATCTCAGTAGACGATCCATATTCATTAACGCGCTACATCGACACCGTTAATTGATTGCGGTATAAATTTCTTTGGTTGTGAAAAATTTTACTTAACACGTCAAGAAACTATCAATCAGTTTCTTACCACTCCATACTTCATATGGAGTAGTAGGCACAGATTTGGACGGAACTTAATTCAATAGATATGCAACTGTCTCTAGTGTATATCCCCAGAATGAAAGAGGCAACTTAGCATTGCTCATCATGGAGCGAACCATATCCAATAGGGTACGATTCCTCCGCTCCGATACACCGTTGTGCTGTGGTGTATACTGAGGAGTAAGCTGAGAGAGATTACCATTCTCTTTTAGATATTCTAGGAATTCCTTACTTAAGTACTCTCATCCTTTATCAGATCGGAGGATCTTGATACTTTTGCCAGTCCGGTTCTCTACTTCGCTTTTATATTCTTTGAATTTCTCAAAAGTTTCAGATTTATATTTCATCAGAAATATATATCCGAATTTAGAGAGATCATCAGTGAATGTAATGAAGTACGAGAACCCACCCCTTGCATGTATAGACATTGGACCAAATACATCATTGTGTATGAGCCCTAAGAGCTCTCTAGCTCTTTCTCCATGTCCCATGAATGGAGAATTGGTCATCTTTCCTTTGAGACAAGACTGACAAGTTTCATAAGATGAAAACTCAAACGGATTCAAATATCCATTTTTATGTAACTTAGACAGTCTTTTCTCATTAATATGACCAAGTCTACAATTTCACAAGTAAGATTCATTCACTTCTGAACTCTTCCTCCTACGTGTGTTTTGTAAATTGAAAATCGTGTTTTGATTTAGAGCGTAATTCCATTACACGGTGTACCTTCTGCAACTAATACATGATTAAGGTAAATGTTCATAATATTTCTATCTAGAACAAACTTATATCCATTTTTATCTAGTAAAAAAACTGATATGATGTTGTATGGAAGCTACATAGTAGCAATTGTTCAAAATCATAGTATTGTCGTTTGGTAATACTAAGTGATATTCACCGACAGCAGCAATATCAACTTGTGCTCCGTTCCCTACTCTGAGGTACATATCACCAGGTCCAACCATCCTATTTTTTCTCAGTCCATGTAATAAATTACAGATATGAGACCGTAATCCGGTGTATAGTACCCAGAAGGTAGGACTGACCGAAAAACAATTCTAAACAACAAGGACACCTGAAGGAGATGCAATAGTATGCTTTTTCTTCACTGGGGTTATCAAGGAATTCATGTAATTCTTTTTCCCTTGCTCAAATTCGTGACGGTTGTCATAAGTTAGAGCCAAACCGATGTACCCCAGCCCCGAATAAGAATCCGGGTCGGTCAAGTCATATATTTTATTATCTTGATTAAGGCGTGACATGGTTGCTATCTGGAGAGAAAGAAAAGAAACATTCAGCATGCACTCTTGCAAAATTAAATTGGTTTTTAATTTATCTAATCAGGATAACTCCCATTATTTTCTCGAATTCTCCTTCAAACCTTAAAAGGAGAACTGGTTGGGATGATTAACACCTTACAAGTTCGCTAAACGTTCAGCTATGTGGGTGTTAGTACTCCGAGGGAGGTTCCCCGTACTCTTGCACGGACCTAATTAAAATAAACCTTGTTTCCGCAGTGACGTAGTCCCGTTAACATCTTTCTAGACACCTAATAGATTAACTAATTGTGTAGTGAAAATATCTCCTAAGAGTAATTTTGCTCATCAGTGGAATCGGGATCCAACTATCATCGCATGATAACCTAGATGGAAGCCACTCTATTCACCACACTCCAGAAGGTATGCAACACTAGCAAGATTCCTGTATATTTGAAACTCCTGAAGTGAATTTTACCCCTAGGATCCAAGTGACCTTGACTAAAGATCAAAATGTTAAAAGATCCTGGTCAAGTTCTACCCGTCATTTTCTTGTTTGCATTAGACCCACCCGTACGAGCCTTGACTAAAGATCAAAATGATCGCACGACTGTCCTAACCAATCGTATTAACGTGCAACAGAATAGCATTACATAGCTTCCGAACACTACGCCTCGACTAAAGATCGAAATGCGTAGCACGAATACTAAGCAATACCAATTTGAAATGACGGAAGGCTACGACAGGTTTTTGGCGAAAAACGTTTAGCGTAATGAACTTGATATTGTTGAAGGAACCGAGTAGTTTTGAAAAGGAGTGGTTTAGGCTCCGCTTTTGAAAACTGGTGGTTTTGAAGAAAACCGAGTAATCTATAGTAACATAAATTTTTGCTCAAGAGATCACTTCCCGTGAAGAGATCTAGGCTCTTGCCTCCTCGAATGAGGTGCGGGATATTCATGACCGAATACCTCTATCCAAAGTAAAAGAATAGGACTACTGTTTTTCGAAATTTGTTCCGACAATATCTTTTAGGTTTATTTTTCCTTGCATTAATCAAAATTAATGTGGTCCCATCAATTAAAACCTATCACACCAGAAAAGAACGAAAATAGAATGTAAATATATGTCAATCGAATTCACCACGAGGCCCCGTCATGCACCGCTAGGTTACTTAACTAACGGCAGAGCGAGATTTGAACTAGCACGGATGCAAAACATATACAGCATTTATTTATCTATATATATAAATATATAGTCATCTCCAGCATGATATAAGCAACATCACAGATAAGCGATAAGCGATATGGAAAAGCGGATAATCTAAGTGTAAGTCCATGCTACCTCTCCCGGTACTTTCGGGCATGTGGAATTTGGTGAAAAACAATTTTCTAGAGGCGGGTAACATGGACTCAAATACGGATCTTTGTTAAACTACTAACTAACAACCTAACAAGAGTTTACCTACTCGGTTAAGGGGGCTATACCTTTCTTGAACTCCTTCGTCTTCGACTCCTCCCGGTGTACGGATCGGCCTCACCTCGTCGTCTCCTTGCGCCGAAGATAGATCCACCCGAAAGCTTCTACCTTTGGCTTCTTCTTCGAACTTTGAAGAAACTAGATCACTTGGCTTGCTAGGCCTTGTGAACTAGAATGAGTAGAGGAATGTTTTGGTGTCTTTTTATCTCTAAGGCAATGAGTCTCAACATATGAGAATGGTTTGCCTTGAGGTAGAGAGAGCAAGAGGAAGAGGGAGAGCTTGAGAATGAGAGAGCTCAAGAGAGAGAAAGCAAATGATAGAATAAACCATACTCTTCTCATTCTCACCTCTCATAATCCAAAAGCCATCATAACAAAAATAGTAATCAAGTATTGTGTAAATGGTTTAAGTCAAAATGGCTATATCATTTCATGCATTCATTTTTCATAAATAAACAAGCAAGCAAAAGTCTTTGCCATGGAATGATAGTCATTGTCATGATGATGGTCAACTAGTCCAACCTAGTCAACAAAGTCAACAAATCAACAATGTCAACCCCTCAACAACCATGTCACTATAATACTTAATTAATATTAATGTTAATCATATATCTTATTCTCATTAGGGTTAAGCAAAAGTCAATGGTCAACAGTCAACTGTCAACAGTCAACAACCCCAATGAGAATACTCTGCCTCTGTCTCTCTGTCAACTGTGCATACACACCCGCATCCGCGTTCCGAGGAACACGAATACATACGAGATAAAACCAACCCCAAAACGTACACTAGGATCTGGCTTAAACAAAAGCCCGCTAGTGTTAACTGTCCGGACACTGTACGTGCATAAGTGCACGGATGTGACCGAACCCTGTCGCAAAACCATGCGACCTCTACTCTTTTGCCTAAAGGCGAATAGCTTTCTGTATGGGACTCTAAAGACTCGACACTACGCTGGCAGTGGGTTTAACCACAGACCGCAAGCGGCACTAGCTGTGCGTAACGGTCCCCAGGTAGATGCCGACAAGAAGACTGACGAGGCAAAACCCATCTGAACTCCTACTGAGCCTGAATGTGACTTCTCCGTACAGTCCGGTCTGTTCGTCTGATACATCGCATGGCGGGCCTAGGGGGCGATAAACGTCAGTCCCCTAATAGCGGTACAAGTCGTGTCGGAGTGAAGCCCAGAACACCCTGAGATAACACTGGAAACCTACCAGTATATCTCGCTTGCCCTGGCCAGGGACTACTCGTGTAATGGCTCTCCTAGACACAGCGCGATGTCAACCCCCAATACCGGGAGAGACGAATCCTGTCTAACCGTCACTGCCTCCAAGTGCTTCGGGACTGCACCCAACTACTACCTGTTTGCACGACTCCTTTGAGCCGTGGTAGGGTAGTAATCTAAGTACAGTGGGAACACACTCGAGGCGAAGTGACAGTGTCAAGTCAGCGGACTAAGCTGTACTCATGTCACCTGGGAACTGATAACTGACGATAGGTATAGTACCAACCAACAGTTCCCGATGAGTCCTGTCCAGTGTACTCGTAACCCAACGAGCACCCGCATACTATCTCCAGTACGACGTACTGATGGCTGTGGGACAGACCATCTCCCACACTGGGATGAGAAGCGCATACGCTAGTCTACTCCGGAGTATCGATGCCCTGTCTCGATAGTCCTGCGACTAGGGACCTGCATAAGGATGTGCTTATAGATTACTCAGCCCCCACTAGTGTGACTGCCATCACAATGCTGGTAATCAAGCAAAGATCCTAAGGGCTCCACTAATGTGTATAGGTGATATACTAAAATAAACACATGTACACATTGAAGTAGAAACAAACCAAGTAGCATACTACTATATTGAGCAAGATTGTTTATACAACTGTGAATATCCCAAGCTTCCATTAAGTAATATACAAACTAGTATGATACAGTAATGGCCTCTAGGGCATATACACTAACAATCTCCCACTTGCACTAAGGCCATGTACTGGCGTATCGAAGACCTATCATCTCGATCAGCCGCTCGAACTGAGTCTGGGGTAAGGCCTTTGTGAGTGGATCAGCAGTGTTATCTTCCGTAGAAACTCTCCGAACCTCGATCTCCTGGCGACCCACGATCTCCCTGATCAGGTGATACCGCCTCAAGATATGTCTGGACTTCTGATGGGACCTTGGTTCCTTTGCTAAAGCTATAGCCCCGTTGTTGTCGCAATACAGAGGTATTGGATCAACAATGGACGGAACCACCTGAAGTTCAGTTAAGAACTTCCTTACCCAGACAGCTTCTTTTGCGGCATCTGCAGCAGCGATATATTCCGCTTCCATCGTCGAGTCAGCAACGGTTTCCTGTTTGGAACTCTTCCAACACACCGCCCCTCCATTGAGGGTAAAGACATAACCCGACATGGACTTGGAATCATCCTTGTCACTCTGGAAGCTGGAGTCAGCAAAGGCCTCGATCTGGAGGTCTTTTCCGCCATACACCAAGAACATCTCCTTAGTCCTTCTCAGGTACTTGAGAATGTTCTTTACTGCTATCCAATGTTTCTCCCCAGGGTTTGACTGATACCGGCTTACCACACTCAGTGCATAAGCTACATCTGGTCTGGTACACAACATCGCATACATTATAGAGCCTACCGCAGAAGCGTAGGGTATAATAGACATGTGATCTCTTTCCAAATCAGTCTTGGGAGACATCTCTTTGGAGAGGGTGATCCCGTAACAAGCCGGTAGATTACCGCGCTTGGAATCTTCCATACTGAATCTTTTCAGTATAGTGTCGATGTACCTGGACTGTGAAAGTCCTAATATCCTCTTGGATCTATCACGATGGATCCGGATCCCCAGGATGTATGAGGCATCACCCAGGTCTTTCATGGAGAACCTGTGTGACAAGAACCCCTTGACAGATTGTAGCATAGGAATGTCATTTCCTATTAAGAGAATGTCATCCACGTATAAAACGAGGAATACTACAGTTCTCGCTACAAATCTACTATAGATACATGGTTCATCTGGATTTTTGATAAAGCCAGATTCCTTGGTCGTCTCATCAAAACAGATGTTCCAACTCCGCGATGCCTGCTTTAGTCCGTAAATGGACTTAAGCAACTTGCACACCTTTCCGCTGCTCCCACTCTGAATGAAACCCTCTGGCTGGTCCATATAGATACACTCCTCTAAATTTCCATTTAGAAAAACGGTCTTTACGTCCATCTGCCAAATCTCATAATCGTGGAAGGCAGCAATGGCAAGAAGGATCCGAATGGATTTCAGCATAGCTACTAGAGAAAAGGTCTCGTCATAGTCCAAACCAGGTCTTTGACGAAAACCCTTTGCAACCAGTCTAGCTTTATAGGTCTCAACCTGTCCATCTACACCAATCTTCCTTTTGAAGATCCACTTGCATCCTACGGGTTTTACCCCGTCTGGAGCAACGTCCAACGTCCATACTTTGTTGGTGTACATGGACTCCATTTCGGTCCGCATTGCATCCAGCCATTTTACCGAGTCAACGCTCTGAATGGCCTGCTGGAAGCTAGTAGGCTCATCATAATCTATGATGCAATCCTCTCTATCCCCGTCTATGAGAAAACCGTAGTATCCCTCGGGCGGATGAGACTGTCTACTACTTCTGCGGAGCGGCGTAGGAATGTCCTGATCTTTCGAACCCTCTGGTTCCACTAAGCTTTCAGTAATAGTCTGTGGTTCTGGAATTTCTTCCAGTTCTACTGCGCTCCCACTAATTTCCTTTTCTAAGAACTGGTGTTCCAGAAAGTGGGCATGACGAGAAACAAAAACCTTTTGTTCCTCTTCGCAGTAGAAGAAATATCCTTTGGAGTTCTTTGGATATCCTACGAACTTGCATTGTACTGAGCGTGCCTCGAGCTTGTCCGCATGCTGCTTTTTGACAAAAGCTGGACTTCCCCATGTCTTAATGTGATTAAGATAGGGTTTCTTCCCACACCACATCTCATATGGTGTAGTAGGCACAGTCTTAGTGGGAACTCGGTTCAAAAGGTATGCAGCTGATTCTAGCGCATACCCCTAGAATGATCGCGGTAACTCAGCGTTACTCATCATGGACCGTACCATATCCAATAGGGTTCGGTTCCGTCTCTCCGATATACCATTATGTTGCGGAGTGTATGGAGGAGTAAGCTGAGAGAGAATTCCGTTCTCTTTTAAATAGTCCAGGAACTCGGCACTCAAGTATTCACCACATCGATCCGATCTTAGAATCTTGATACTTTTGCCGGTTTGTTTTTCTACTTCATTCTTATATTCCTGGAACTTTCCAAAGGCTTCGGATTTATGTTTCATTAAGAAGACATAACCGTACCTTGAAAAGTCATCCGTAAAAGTAATGAAGTAAGAATAACCGCTTCGCGCATGTGTAGACATTGGACCGCACACGTCGCTGTGTACGAGTCCCAAGAGCTCACTCGCTCTTACTCTGTGTCCAGTGAACGGAGTCTTTGTCATCTTTCCTTTGAGACAGGATTGACAAGTGGCATACGATTGATATTCGAACGGATTCAGATATCCTTCCGTATGTAACTTCGTCAACCTTCTCTCATTGATGTGACCCAGTCTACAATGCCATAAGAAAGTCTGATTTATTTCCGGAGACTTTCTTTTGTGTGTATTTTGGACATTGAAAATCTCTGGTTGGTTTAATACGTATATACCATTGCTTAATGTACCTGACCCAATCAAAACTTGATTAAGATGAATGTTTACAACATTACTTACAAACGCAAATTCATAACCTTCTTTAGAAACCAAAGATACAGAAATGATATTACAAGTTGCGTTGGGTACAAAAAAGCAATTACGCAAAACCAAAACGTGTCCATCTGACATCCCCAGGAGATAGTCCCCCACGGCCTTAGCATCCATGCTAGCTCCGTTTGCAACTTTGAGGGTCATGTCACCTGCCTTCAAAACCCTACGGTTTCTCAACGCCTGCAAAGAATTACAGATATGAGATCCTGATCCGGTATCCAATACCCAGGAAGTAGAGTTTATTGAAAGACAGTTTTCAATAACATACACACCTGAAGCTGAAGCCGCAACTTGCTTCAGTTCCTGTGTCCTGGCTTTCCAAGCCCTGCAATCATTCTTCCAGTGTCCCTTCTTATGACAATAGAAGCATTCTTCTTTATCCACAAGCTGTCCCGCTTTCTTTGTTGCTTTTGCCTTTCCCTTCGTATCCATTTTACTAATACCGCCCCTTGGTTTGGCGGGGGATTTCTTCTTCTTTCCCTTGGCTTTCGCCTTGGACCTAGAAGAGGAAGATCCTCCTATAAACAAAGTGGATGTTTCCCTACCTTTCTGTAGGGTGCCCTCTGCGCTCCTCAGCATGTTGAGGAGTTCTGAAAGTTCAACTTTCTTTTCTTGTAAGTTGAAGTTCAGGATAAACTGGGCGTAAGTGGAAGGAAGGGACTGGAGAATCAAGTCCGTATAGAGCTCATTCTCCAACGTGGTCCCAAGGTCCGCGAGCTCTTCTATGTAGCCAATCATCTTAAGCACGTGTTTCGCTACCGATGATCCAACGGCCAACCTTGCCGAAAATAACTTCTTCGACACTTCGTATCTTGCGATACGAGATTGCTCTCCATACAGTTCTTTTGTATGGAGAAATATGGATTCGAGGTCCATATTCTCGTGCCTTCTCTGATGTTCGTTGTCCATAGAGACAAGCACGAGGCACCTGGGCTTCGCGCAATCAATCTCCCAAGTCTTACGGATTTCCTTATCCGCGACGCTGGAGGTGGGACCTGGGACAGGGGGAGCTTTGGTGGTAAGAAAATACCCCAGCTTGTCGTAAGTGATTGCCATTTTGACATTCCTGAGCCAATCTTTGTAGTTTGGCCCTGTCAGTATGTTTTTATCTAGAAGTAACTTAAGTCCAGTCATGTCGATTGGTCGCTGCAATTAGGAGAGAGAGAAGAAACACTCAGCATGATGCTCTTGCAAGTTTAGAGTGGTTTTTAGTTTGTCTAAACAGGATGGCTCCCACTGTTTCTCGAATCCTTCTCAAACCAAAAAGGAAGAATTAGTCAGGATCAATCTCACCGTACAATACTTGCTTAACCGTTCGGCCAGGCTGGTGTCGGTACTTCGAGGGAGGTTTTCCAACGCTTTCGCGAAGTTCCTTAATTTAAGAACCTCTTTTCCTTAGGGGCGTAGCCCCGCTAACACCTTTCTAGACACCTACTTGGTTTATAGCATTGATCGTTAAGTGAGAAATTTCCCCAGGAGTAGCATATACTCACAGTAGGATCAGGATCCAAATATCATCGCGTGACGAAACTGAAGGAATCCTACCAGGATCATCACACTCCAAATGGTATGCAACACTAGCAAGTTTCAGTTCTTTTGAAAATCCCGATGTGGATTTTTGCGCCATGCTCTTATGACCTTGACTTTGGCCAAAATATCATAAGTCACATGTCAAGTTCTACCCGTCATTCTCCAGGTTAATTTGGATCCACCCGTACCTACCCTTGACTTTGGCCAAAATGGCAGTACGACTGTCCCAAACCAACGCATCTATCTATGCCACACATGAATACCCAATAGCTACCAATCACTATGCCTTGACTTTGGCTAACATACATAGCTTGAATACTATTGACTATCCATATGAAACGACGAAGGGCTACGAATGGTTTTGGCGAAACCGTGAACGTAGTGAACTTGTTATAATCGATGGAACGAGATAGCTTTTAAAAGGAGTGGCTCAAACTCCGCATTTAAAAGTTGGTTTTGAAAAGAACCGAGTGGTTTTTCGAAAGTGTTCCAACGACTTTTACTTGGTTTATTTTCTTGCATTAGTTCTTTTAATGCGTGATATTCTTGCATTAGTTCTTTTAATGCGTCCCATCATTTAATCCTGCTATTGCAGAAAACAACCAAAATATGACATACGCTTATGCCATTCGCATTCGCCACGGGGCCCCGTCATTACCCGTTAGGTTACTTAACTAACGACAGAGCGGGGGCTGGGCTAGCGCGGCTGTAAAACATAAGCAACGCCTAAATAATATCATATATAAATATATTGCAATGATAACCATTTCAGATCACAGATGAACACATTGGATATACTAGGAACCCGCAATTCGTACGAGCCTGTAACGAAAAGCATATTACACGGTCGCGGTGAATAGCCAATACCCCATCCAAGACCCCTACGGGTGCGGAAAACTACCCGCCAAGTACCCGAAGCGAAGCAACCTCCCTCAACTCCGTGAGTAGGCCACTCGGCACTTCGGGATACCCGGTAGTTTGTGCACCCCCTCCATGGGTCTATCCTAGGAGAAAAAACAGTAAAAAAAATTATACAATGACGGCTACAACCCCGATCCGGTTGTGCGGCCATATAAATAATTATTACATCAATTTACAAATTTACATGAATTGAAAGAAAAGAAAACTCTCGTCTCACAACCCCCGGCTATTCACCCGCGACAATCCAATGAATTCATATACACAAACCAATAACATTACGGATCACAGATTTGTATAACTCCCACTAATCGACATATAGCGATTAGCAGACGTTCAATACAAATATCACATCACAGAAATAAACCCGTCAGCTTAAGTCATAAGAAACTCGATCAAAATACGGTTTTTAAAGCCCCAAAAACAAAATTTTCTTTCTGGAAAATCTGGGCTGAAAAAACATATACCAAAATTCCCAAAATACCCCACTGAATATACTGCAGCAAAGACGATCCACAGAGGAGCTTAATCGGCTGCGGAACCGCGGCAATAGCAAGCTATTGCCGCGTTTCCGCGGCGGTTTGGTGGGATCTCTAGACCGTTTTTCTACAGTAGACTATAAAAACCCTAAGTCGATTTTTAAAGCATGATTTATTACTTTTACAGCACTTTGAAAATCGACAGCAAGTTAGATATCGGGGTGTATTTCGCGACTTTTTCTCCGATCGAATTTCTAGTTACTATGCTAACATGTTAGGTAGTGTTTAACTAGGCTCTGATACCTCTGTAAGTCCATGCTACCTCTCCCGGTACTTTCGGGCATGCGGAATTTGGTGAAAAACAATTTTCTAGAGACGGGTAACATGGACTCAAATACGGATCTTTGTTAAACTACTAACTAACAACCTAACAAGAGTTTACCTACTCGGTTAGGGGGGCTATACCTTTCTTGAACTCCTTCGTCTTCGACTCCTCCCGGTGTACGGATCGGCCTCACCTCGTCGTCTCCTTGCGCCGAAGATGGATCCACCCGAAAGCTTCTACCTTTGGCTTCTTCTTCGAACTTTGAAGAAACTAGATCACTTGGCTTGCTAGGCCTTGTGAACTAGAATGAGTAGAGGAATGTTTTGGTGTCTTTTTATCTCTAAGGCAATGAGTCTCAACACATGAGAATGGTTTGCCTTGAGGTAGAGAGAGCAAGAGGAAGAGGGAGAGCTTGAGAATGAGAGAGCTCAAGAGAGAGAAAGCAAATGATAGAATAAACCATACTCTTCTCATTCTCACCTCTCATAATCCAAAAGCCATCATAACAAAAATAATAATCAAGTATTGTGTAAATGGTTTAAGTCAAAATGGCTATATCATTTCATGCACTCATTTTTCATAAATAAACAAGCAAGCAAAAGTCTTTGCCATGGAATGATAGCCATTGTCATGATGATGGTCAACTAGTCCAACCTAGTCAACCGGTCAACAAAGTCAACAAGTCAACAATGTCAACCCCTCAACAACCATGTCACTATAATACTTAATTAATATTAATGTTAATCATATATCTTATTCTCATTAGGGTTAAGCAAAAGTCAATGGTCAACTGTCAACAGTCAACAGTCAACAACCCTAATGAGAATACTCTGCTTCTGTCTCTCTGTCAACTGTGCATACACACCCGCATCCGCGTTCCGAGGAACACGAATACATACGAGATAAAACCAACCCCAAAACGTACACTAGGATCTGGCTTAAACCAAAGCCCGCTGGTGTTAACTGTCCGGACACTGTACGTGCACAAGTGCACGGATGTGACCGAACCCTGTCGCAAAACCATGCGACCTCTACTCTTTTGCCTAAAGGCGAATAGCTTTCTGTGCGGGACTCTAAAGACTCGACACTACGCTGGCAGTGGGTTTAACCACAGACCGCAAGCGGCACTAGCTGTGCGTAACGGTCCCCAGGTAGATGCCGACAAGAAGACTGACGAGGTGAAACCCATCTGAACTCCTACTGAGCCTGAATGTGACATTCTCCGTACAGTCCGGTCTGTTCGTCTGATACATCGCATGGCGGGCCTAGGGGCGATAAACGTCAGTCCCCTGATAGCGGTACAAGTCGTGTCGGAGTGAAGCCCAGAACACCCTGAGATAACACTGGAAACCTACCAGTATATCTCGCTTGCCCTGGCCAGGGACTACTCGTGTAATGGCTCTCCTAGACACAGTGCGATGTCAACCCCCAATACCGGGAGAGACGAATCATGTCTAACCGTCACTGCCTCCAAGTGCTTCGGGACTGCACCCAACTACTACCTGTTTGCACGACTCCTTTGAGCCGTGGTAGGGTAGTAATCTAAGTACAGTGGGAACACACTCGAGGCGAAGTGACAGTGTCAAGTCAACGGACTAAGCTGTACTCATGTCACCTGGGAACTGATAACTGACGATAGGTATAGTACCAACCAACAGTTCCCGATGAGTCATGTCCAGTGTACTCGTAACCCAACGAGCACCCGCATACTATCTCCAGTACGACGTACTAATGGCTGTGGGACAGACCATCTCCCACACTGGGATGAGAAGCGCATACGCTAGTCTACTCCGGAGTATCGATGCCCTGTCTCGATAGTCCTGCGACTAGGGACCTGCATAAGGATGTGCTTATAGATTACCCAGCCCCCACTAGTGTGACTGCCATCACAACGCTGGTAATCAAGCAAAGATCCTAAGGGCTCCACTAATATGTATAGGTGATATACTAAAATAAACACATATACACATTGAAGTAGAAACAAACCAAATAGCATACTACTATATTGAGCAAGATTGTTTATAAAACTGTGAATATCCCAAGCTTCCATTAAGTAATATACAAACTAGTATGATACAGTAATGGCCTCTAGGGCATATACACTAACACTAAGAGCCCCGGATTTCATTTGAGCCGCAAATGAAACTCGACATTCCTCGGTTGTATGATAGCCTGTACAATGTAGAACTAAGACCCCTACGAGTGCGACAAGTTACCCGCCAATCCCGAAAGCGAGGCAACCCCAATCAACAAAGTGAATAGGCCACCCAGCACTTCACGGAATCCGGTAACTTGAACTCTCCACCGTAGGTCATCCTATACCTCTACGAGTGCGGTGAATAGCCCTCCAATTCTAGAGTAAAGCATCTTGGTCTCAACGCCATGAGATGGAGGCATATTTCCCTCTAGAACACGGCTACCCGAGCACTCCGCCGCATGGTAATCCCAGTACAAAAAAGAAATAATATATACAACGGTGACATCAACCTCAATCCGACCGTGCCCTAATAAAAGAATATACAACCAGACAGAAACGACAGTCCACGTGTCGGACGCTCTCCCCGCAATAAAGAATATACAAATGAATTCAAAATTGTACAACAAATATTGCACAAAAGACTATCCATCACGACAATCCGTCGAAACCATCACAAAGATATCACAAGTATCATCATAGATAAACAAAATGCGTGTAACCCCTTCTGATCGACGTATAGCGATTAGAAAACGTTAAACAACACATAAACGCATCACAGAAGCAAGTAACGAAAACTATGACAATAAAATTCCGCGTACAAATAGCAAACAAAGTAAGTTTTCCCAAAGCCGAAAACAGTCGTTCACTAAGTCCCAAAATTCCATCATTTTAAGCCAATCCGGAGGTCGAAACAAACTCGAAACCCGTCCGAACCTTCGCGGGGTAGAAGGACCCAACATTAACTGTCGCTCGAGGGGGCTAGAGGGTACCCACCCCCCGAGGCCACCATGAGATGGTAGGGGGAGGTAGGCAGACCCGAGATTACCCCAATGGGGTAGTGCTCGGGTCCCCACCCCCCGAGGCCACCTCGTAGTGGTCTCGGGGTGGTGGACCCGACCTTCGTCCCCCCGGAGTACCCATGCAACACTCCGCAGCTTCTCGGTCCAAACCGTGAGACCGAGGGAAGTGCAAACATCTTAAAATTTGGATTCTTAGGACTGTTTTTGTCGGCAATTTTTGTGTGGCAAAAACGGCGGAATTTAAATGTCGTATCTAACTAGTTAATATGTTTGGGTGGCTCTGATACCATGTTAGGGTTCCTAGTGCTCTAGCCGCCACAACCGCGGCCTATGCAGAACGAAAAACAAAAAATTCTAGAGGCGCTAGAAACTATAAACCCTAGCCCTAGAATCGAAACCAAATACATGAACTAGAAAATAACATAGGGGTTTTAGCTACTATGGAAGAGAGTTATACTAAGAGATCGAGTCATTCGGTCTTCATCTCCTCTTCCTTAGCTCCTTTGGATCTCCTTGATCGAGCTTGACCGCCGATCTTCCTCCATCGAAGATGATCCACCCAAGAGATATAGTTCATGGCTCTAGCTCCATACTAAAAATCAAATGGAGCAACTAAATGCCATAGCTTGCTACACTAAGATGACCAGAGATGTAGCAGTGTTGTTCTGGTATTTTTCTACCTCATTTCCACCCTTGATTCTTAACACATGAGAGTATAGGGAGGAAGAAGGAGGAAGAGCTCAAGAAAAGGAAAGAGAAAGAGAATGGTGAAATGAAAGTCTCACGCAATAAAAAATAATGCAAGCACGGTTTTGATAAATTGATTTTTCCAATATTAAAAACCAAAGATACTTGAATAGTATAGACAAATGAATTATCAATTCATTTATCTACCCTAATCATCCATGCCTCACACCATTCGCATGCCACCTCATCCCTCTACCTCATTTCTAATTTCTACAAAAGAAAACCAAGGAAATAAGGTGTTCTCCTTCTAAAATGTCTTTCCGTATAAATATGAAATACACTCTACCGTATATAAATACCCGTATTCGTATCAAAATGCGAATACCCAAAGAGATAGAATAATACAATGAACATAATACTAGAATATACATATCGAAATATATATATATATATGTAAATTATTAAATCAATACCTGATGTAATAATCCGGTTTAATTCTAAACCAGCTAGTATTATCAACCGTCCGATTAAAAATCCGGGTAGCTAGTACACTCATTTGATCGGAACCCTGCACGTATCAAAGTACGGCCACTACATCATTTCGCCTGAACCAGGGAAACTCTCTATGTAGGACTCTGAAGACTCGATAGTACGTTGGCGGTGAGTTTAATCACAAGCACGTCAGCAGTACTAATTGTACGTAACGACTATCCAGGTACCTGTTGAAAAGGAAGGCCGATGAACAAGCTCATCCGAACCCCTACTGAGCCTATCGGTGACAATCTCCGCACATTCCGGTCTCTTCGTCTAAAAGTATTGCATACCAAGTTTAGGGAGTGGTAAACGTCAGACCCTGATAACTCGATAATTCGTACCGATGTGGCTCAGGACCAATTCAATAAACTACTGATCTAACTATCAATAAATCCCAACTGCCTGTCTTGGCCAAGGCCTTATGGTGCTGGCCAAACGAACACAATGTGATATCGACTCCCTATAACGGGAGAGACACATCCCCAACAATCGCTCACTGCCTCTATGTGGCTCGGGACTGTACCCAACTAAAACATGTTTGCACGACTCAGTAGAGCCGTGGTAGGGTAGTAATCTAAGTACGGTGGGAACTTACACGATACAAATGATGATCTCAGGTGTAAAGACTAACTTGTACTCATGTCACCTAAGAACTACTATCTGACGATAGGTATAGTACCATCTAGAAGTTCTCGGTGAGTCCGTCCAGTATAATCATCCCCAGTGAGCACCTGTATACAATCTTAGGTGCCAAAGACCAATGGATGTAGGACTAACCATCACCTCTCGTCAGGATCTAGAAACGTAAACACCAATCTACTATGGAATATCGATGCCTAGTCTCGATACTTCCACGACTAGAGACATTTAAGGATGTGCTTATGGACTACCCAACCCCCACAAATATGATCGCCATCATAACGCTAGTTAGTCGAACAATAATCCAATGAGTTTTATCAACATGTATTAATGATACGTAATAACAAGTAAAACATATACACATGTTAAGATAAAGACAAACCAAATAGCATATTATCATATCTAGGAAAATTGTCCTGTACATACATATGTCTAAACATCCACTATATATACATATACAATAATGGCCTCTAGGGCATACATATCCAACACTCTTGAGCTCCGCGCTGCCACTCTTGATCATTGTGTTGCCTCTCTCGTGTTTTGTGTTTGTTCTAGACACGAATGATCATCGCTTGATCCTGTCCCTTGTACTAGTAAACTACACCTGACGGATGTGGATGACCGGAACCCGTATTTTTATCCGTTTGTCGGCAGTTGTCCTGAATTTTTCATAACTGTGCGTGATTTGCATTGTTTTGGACTGAGAACCTGTAACCTGTAAGCATGTAGCAAACACAGATCAAAAGCACCTACCTATATGCTATGTGATTAAGAATGGGAGGTAACAAGATGCAGTATTTTGGTATGAACATGTATTTTCTCCGGTTGTTAAGCACACATCTATTTGTGTCTTACTCGATTTGGTAACTATGCAAGATTTGGAGTTTGAGTAGCTCAATGTGAAGACCGCTTTCTTGCACGGTGATTTGGTGGAGAAAATCTATATGCAACAGCCTGAAGGTTTTGAAGTTGAAGGAAAAGAAGATCATATTCGCTCGCTAGAGAAGTCTACCTACGGTTTGAAGCAGTCATTTAAATAGTGGTATAAGAAGTTCGACTCCTTTATGAAAGAAGTTGGGTTTATGAGAAGTATGGACGAAATTTGTGTCTATATGAAGAAGCTTGCCATTGGTTATTTCATTGCTAAGTTATGTTGATGATATGTTGATAGCAGCAAGATATATGATTGATATTAAGATTTTGAAGGAACAGTTGAAAGGAAAACTTGAGACCGAGGATTTGGAGCAGCCAAGAAAATACTTAATATGGAGATCGGGAGAGATCGCAAAGGAGGAAAACTATAGTTGTCTCAACAACGATATGTTGAGAAAGTTTTGGAGTGTTTCAGCATGACAGACGCTAAATATGTAAGTACTCCATTGATAGCTAATTTTAAACTTTCAGCTCGTTCATCAACGCGGACAGAGAATAAGATTAGATATATGTCGAATGTTTTATATACAAGTACGGTAGGTAGCGTTATGTGTGCTATAGTTTGTAAACGACCCGACATTTCACACGCCGTTAGTGTTGTTAGTCGCTATATGACATCTCCTGGTAAAAGCCATTGGCAGGCGGTGAAATGAATATTACGATACATGCGATGTACGTCTGACGTGGTGTTGGTGGTTGGAAGAAACGATGACAATTTGATTGGATTCAACGACTCCGACTATGCGAGTAATTTTGACAAACGCAGATCGATCACCGATTATGTGTTCTCCTTGGGAGGATGTGCCATTAGTTGGCGTGCTTCTTTACGGCCTACGGTACAGCTGTCTACAACGGAAGCGGAGTATATGACCGTTGTTGCGACCGTTAAGAAGACGATATGATTGAAGGGGCTATTTTCGGAATTTGGTATACCAAAAGATATCATAATAGTCTACTTTGATAGCCAAAGCGCTATTCACTTGACGAATATCAAATGCATCACGATAGGACGAAACACGTCGAAGTAAGGTACTAGTTTATGCAGGAGATCGTTAAGAAATAAAAGATTGTAGTAAAGAAGGTTGGCACAACGGATAATCCGGCCGACATGCTGACAAAGTCTCTTTCAGTTGTTAAGTTTAAGCATTGCTTAAACTTAATTGGAGTGTGTAGCACTCATTGAGCCCTTGAGAAGTTTTGTGGTGAAAGTGGAGCTATTATTATTTTGATGGAGGAGTTTGTGGAATGTGAGATAAGGTAGAGATTTGTTATGTGTGCCTCACATTCATCCCTATTGATTTCCTTACTTGATCCGACGTTATCACGAAGCATATTTGAAATTCTCTTCACGACAGACGTCTGTCTCGCTCTGTCAATTCTGGAGTTTCGGTAAATACCCTGCAGACGTTTGTCCCACTGTAACGAACGTCTGTAGGTCTGGACAAAGAGTTGATATTTCTGGATATACTCTGACAGATGTCAGTCCACATAAGACAGACGTCTATTGTCGGGCCTGATGTGAAATTTCCTTAGTTAGGAAATTAGTTTTTAAGGAATAACATTTTATGTTATATATATGATAGCTTATTTTAGACCTAGACAAGAGTAATTTGATTATTGGTGAGAACCCATTGGTATTGTGAGAGATTTAGGGTTTGAGAGGGATTTAAGTTTTCTCCATCGATTTGTACTCCTCCGTATTAGGATTACTAATAAACCTTCGCCTTCGCCTATTTTTTTTGTAGTAAGTTCTCATATTTTCATCTTGTATGTGATTTGTTTTTCTTTTCTTTATCGTTTGGTTTGTACATTGTGATTATCTTATTCACAAATGTTTGGATGCAACAAATATAAATTATTTAGCTCAAATCTCAACTATTATAATCGGAAAAAGAGAAGGATGGTATGTGATACTCACATTCATTTGAAATAAAATATTCTGAAAAACGAGAAAAATTGTTTGTAAGCCGATGTCGCGCACCCCGCAGTTCGCGGGGAGGCGGAATTTTCAAAAACGATGATGTTCACTACGCAACACCAGCTAAAACTCCAGGATCTTTACTAAAGCCTTAACTAGTTAATCTATCTAGAGGTTTAACTACTCTGTTAGAATGGTTATACCTCCAAGATCAAGTCCTTCGGATCTTCTAGTGTTCCTCTCCAAGGCTCCTTGGTGATCGGATCGAGCTTACTCCATCGACCTTCTTGCGTCAAAGACAATCCGCCGCGAGAGAATGTGCTCCAAGGTTCAACCTCTAAATGAGGTAACTAAGGTAGATGGTTCGCTAAACCAACTAGCCTAAGAGATGTAGAGAGTCTAAAGGATTGTATAGTCTCACTAAACCCTATGGCTCACAACACATGTGAAAAATTAGGGTTTAGTTTAGAGAAAGAAGGAGATGGAGGAAACCTAGAGAGCTCAAGACGAGCAACTCAAGAAAATCTCAAGAGTTTAGAATGAACCATCAAGAGAAAACAAGTGTAGAGAATGGCTAAGTATATGCTCACTTATTGAGCCATGGAATATATCACAATAGAATATATGTGCCATGCCTCAATAGAACCCAAAGCAAATAAAATAATCAAAGCCCATTCTTTACACTATGCCACAATAAGTCTCCTCCATTTCCACCTCATTAATCCATTTAGAAAATGAATAAAACTAAATAATGAGGTGGCACTTTCTAGAAGCATGTCTTGACAAATTACATGAATGATCCTCACCATATATACATACCCGTATCCGTATTTCGAAAAATACAGATACACTGAGACGATAACAATCCAATAATACAATACTGGGATCCGGCTTAAACCAAAGCCCACTAGTATTGTCTGTCCAATCAGCATCCGTGTAAAAGTACACGTACATGATCGAAGCCCGGTCGTAAAACCATACGACGTCTACATCAATTGCCTGAAGCAGGGAAACCCTCTGTGTGGGACTCTAAAAACTCGACAGTACGCTGGCAGTGGGTTTAACCACAAGCCGTCAGCGATACTAGCTGCACGTAACGGCTACCCAGGTATCTGTCGATAAGAACGATGAGCAAACTCACTCGGACTCCTACTAAGCCTATCGGTGACAATCTCCGTACAGTCCGATATGTTCGTCTGAGATACTCGCATATCCACCTAGGGGGATGGTAAATGCCAGATCCCTAACAACGTGATAAGTCGTGTTGGAGGAGAGCCCAATACACCATGAGAAACTACTGGAGTACCTTACCAGTATTTCTCGACTGCCCTGGCCAGGGACTATGTAATGGTTTTCCGAACACTGCGCGATATCAACCCCCAATACTGGGAGAGACTAATCCTATCTGATCGCTACTGTCTTCAAGTGCTTCGGGATTATACCCAACTACTACTTGTTTGCACGACTCTTTTGAGCGTGGTAGGAAAGTAATCAAAGTGAAGTGGAAACACACTCGAGACGAAGTAGCGATGACAAGTCAACGGACTAAGTTGTACTCATGCCACCTGGGAACTGCTACCTGACGATATGTATAATACCAACAAGCAATTCCCGACAAGTCATGTCCAGTGTAAATCACAACCCAGTGAGCGCATGCATACCTTCTCCAGTACGTCGTATTAATGGCTGTGGGACAGACTATATCCCCTGCTAGGATGAGAAGCGTGTACACTAGTCTACTCCGGAGTATCAATGCCCCATTTCGGTAATCCAACAACTAGGGACCTGTATAAGGATGTGCTTATAGACTATTCAGCCTCCATAAGTGTGACTGTCATCATAACGCCGGTAGTCAAGCAAAGATCCTAAGGGCTCCACCAATATGTGTAAACGATGTGCTAAAAAAAACACATGCACATATTGAGGTAGAATCAAATCAGATAACATACTACCATATCGAGCAAAACTGTTATTATAACTATGAAATATCCCAAGCATCCAATATGTAATATACAATCCAGTATGATACAATAATAGGCTCTAAGGCATATATCACTAACATTGTTTACTTCGAAAAAAGAGAAAAATCCTTAACTCCAAATCATAGACATTTTTGTTTAGAAAATCCTATATAATCAATAACGTAAAAGACTTCAAAATAGTTTTTACACAAAAAAATATTTAAATAGATTATATATTTGACACAGTTCAAAAGTTATAACAAATTTAATCAAGCTTCTTTAATGATTAAAAGATAGCTAATACACTAATGGTAAATTAAAGTAATACACCATAACTATAGTTAAATTACAAAAATCCCATATATATTTTTTTAATATATTCAAGGATATCATCACACACGTGCCAAAATACTAATACTGTTTAAACCAAGGAGTAACTAATAATAAATATCCCTTTATTTTAATGCCTTTTTAAATTTCTTCCAAGTTCCGACATATGAGAAAAACCGATGAACTAAGTATCTTCCGATTTCATCGTTGCGAAAGCAGGATTTAAACTCTAGATATTTCATATTTATACAATGACAAATACTTTACCAACAAATTCATATACAGGATGGAAGTGCTTGTTCCTAATTCAGTTAAAATTTGAATTCATAACATGAACTATGCTCTCTTTATTACCCAACAAATCATTAGATTGAAAATTGATCCCATACCTATTATCAATAGACCAGAACCGATACTAACTCTATATATAGGCCCATCAATTTGAACACATAATTAAATAAAGCTTTATCCGTACAAAGAAAACAATAATTGAATGTAATATAATCCTCTACCCTCTCTTGAATATGTGAAGATGGCTCCAGCTAACAAATATTCGGGATAATGCGGACAGCTTCAAATTGATTGGATATTCAAATTGATTGGATTGAAGAAGAGAAGCTGATCTTCGTCGGCATCAATAACTTTATCCTCACAACAAGAATTAGTCTTATAACCTAAAAACAAGTAGGTAACCATGTCATACTGTGTTCCCACACTATTTATTCATATAACTAAAAGCAGTAATAACAATGCGGATAAAAAGGGCCTACAATGTCCCTGTAGGATGCACCCTACAGATAAGCTTACGTGGAAAGGCTTAAAGGGTGAATCACAATGCAAAGTCCAATAAAAAGATATCACATAAGTCAAATCAAAATGCAACATCTAATAAGTTGCTCTGTAGAGTGCTACCAGATAGGCCCCCTTTACCGTTAACGTAACATTGCTTGCATGAATTATAAGATTGGGGGTCCATGGTCATTGAAGAAGCTCAACATGCTGATGCTACTTGACTTTCATTCAGAAATAGCACTGCTTATAACTCTCACCATACATTGTTGCCTCTTTGTTGGTTTTCCTGTAGATCTACAGTTCACAATCTATTTAAAGATGGAATCAATCAAATGAGCTTTCAGTAGTTTGGATACGTGGCATTTCATGATTCGAAGTTTCGACAAGGAGCGAAAACAGGTGTTGGTATTAGAATATCCACGACACATCCCTTGTTTATGCGGCCACAAATCGTGTTTTGTTTGAATGACGTACAATCACAACCGATCGGTAATTATGTTTAAGACTTTAAGCCGGACAAGCTATCAAATGTCTATATATTCATGACATGTCGTTATGTTGCCTGCCCATAGTTTGCTTTGACGGTATAAGGTTGATAGTTGATTGTAAAACAGAACATATGAAGAGAATAATGGAGAAAATGTGCCATAGGAGGGAATTTCCTCCTATGGCATCGAAAAAATACACACTCCACCATTTTTTCCAACGATCGGCATATTTCACCTTCATCTTCATCATCTAAGATGTGGATACACCAAATTTTATACGATTCTACCATTTTTTCACCGTTGATTTAGTTTGTGCGAATCTAACGGTTTACCGACAATAGAACTTTTTACATTGCTAATCCAACGGTGAAAAAGTTGAAGAATCAGGTGAAATTGGTGTATGCCCGTCTTAGAAGATAAAAATGATGATGATGGATGCCGGCCGTTGAATAAAATGTTGGAAGGTGTATTTTTTCAACGCCGCCTAACGAAAATCCCTCCTAGGGCCTCTTTTCTCCATTATTCTCATATATGAAACTTCAATGTATTCCGGGCGTCTGCATTCATTAATGCAAATTCGATCTTTGTGTTGGTGGAATTTGAACTTAAATGTTGAAATTAAAAATTGCAGCTTAAACTACAACATTTTTTGCTAGGTGCATTTACAGATGCAACTAACCAAAGAGATGCAAGATATTAAAAAACATTTGCCTGAGAAAAATAGACAGTTGGCAACTATGTACCTTGCTCATATCAATTGTCGATTATATTTCCTGGATGCGACTCTCTCGGGAATCAGGAATCGAACCAATGACTTCTGACTTTGGATAGGAAAGTTTTACCGTTGGGCTATTACCCTTTAGTTGCGCAAATCGATCGCTGCAAAAAAACTGGCTTTGCTCTAAAATCCATTCTGACAGCATGCAGCAGCTGCAAAATTTAAACTGTAGCTTGCAAATGATACCGCTGGAAGGTAACAATATCTCAGTAAAAATTTGATAAGATGAAAAACAGTGCTAACCAAAATTGTGTATGCGATGGATAAAATTATAAATGCAAACCCTGAATCCAAATCCCTTGCAGGCTTGAAACTACTATGTTCTATATATATATATATATATATATATATATATATATATATATATATATATATATATATATTTCAGATTTTTACCCCTTGAGAAATAAATGTAATTGAGACAAAATTGCGCTCTCCAGAAAATTCAGAGGGGCATGACGGCCAAGGACACGTCTCATGAGGAATTTAGCTGCCCGCTCCAAAATTCGATGTATCTTTAATTGGGATTGTCAATGAACAAATCAAGTTTACAACATTACTCGCCAACAATCAATTAATTTTGGAACTAAAGTTTTTCCTAAATCCTATTTGCAATCTGCGTCCACTGCTTACTGGGCAGATATGAATCCATCTATTTCCTAGAACTCCTAATTCCACCCTTGGGGGTTGGGTGGGGGGGGGGGGGGGGGGTTGTTATCAGAATAATTAAAAATATATATTATTTCGAAGGAGAGTATATTTCTGATAGAAGCCGATATACCAGTACAAATGCAGAAAAAGCAACAGAAACTACTAACCCTTTCATATTGATCATCAGGTTTGGATGAAATAAGGTAATTAGCAGACGTATGAAGAATATGTCTACTGCAATATCATCATATGCACTATTCTAAATCTGTTGTAAGTAACACTAATATATCACGCTTATATAATACAAATATAAGGTCACACTGGGTCAGCAAATGACAAGACTAGAATAATCTGGTTTAGGTACGAAATGATAATGCAAGTACCACTATAGCACAGTGGTCAAGCCTCTAGCAGTTGAGTAAAAGCTCCGGCGTCTGAATCCCGCTTGCACCAGGTTGCGGCCAATTATTGCCCAAAAAGAAAGAGTTGGAAATGATAATTGAATTTGAAGCTTGAAGGTCTGTTATGTATCCTCTTTGATCTACTGCAACTCTTAGCAATGGGTGTATATAAAAAAGTTGCTATACATAAACTTCTAGGCTATTAGCTTGCTGATCATCATCATCATAATCTACGCCATCTTCCGTCGAAGTAAGATCGGCATTTTCCATCAAAATAAGATTTGACAAACTTTTATGGCAAGTGGTCGATCTGATATCAACTCTCTTAATTAGTGCCAAATTCCTGGGCAGGTATATTATGGAAAATGAAGGTTTTAAAATCTTTTAACCAGATCCTAACTTCTATTAAGCTACACTTCGCATTTTAGGCTTCATGAAGTGTTCAAAAATCGACACGTGACCACTTATAGGGACATCCGAACAATATTCTAAATTTCGGATGTCAGTGTCGTGTTGTCCCGAAAATTTTGATGTCGGATATCAGATATCGCGAAATGTTGGATGGTATTATCAAATATCGGGTTCTAAAATTTGAAATGTAAACTTCATTTACATAACCTAATTTTCTAAAAAAATATTAACCTATTCAGATTTTTAGTTTTATTAAATTTATATTCTTCTTAATAGCTCAGTGGTAAAGCAGCCGTCTATTAGACGAACGCTGCATGTTGAAAAGAAGAGCAGGGAGCCCAAGCATTGAGCCGGCCCATCCAAGAGAAGACAAAAAATAATGTAATATGTAAATGTAGAACGAAAGGGGCAAAAAGTCAAATTTGTAAGCCAAGAGCTAAAGTGCAAAATATGCACATGTAAGGATATAAAAACCCATCCAAATGAAGAAATGAACATTTTATTCTATTCTCAAATTTTCTTGGGTTTGAGACTCCATCTTTTTTAGGTGTTTTCACACATCTCCATCTCATCTTCTTTCTCAAGTAACCCATAGAAAAGAGCTCTTTTCTACAAAAAGAAATCCAAATAACACAAAATCAAGCTCCAAACTGACATAAAAAGGGTTGCCTTCCTCGTCAAATCTAAAGAAGGAGAAAAGAACTCGGTGTGAAAGCCCATGGCTTTCAACCTGAAAAGTATCCCCGATGAACGACCGCGATTAAAGTCATCGGTTTTCATCATTAACTCACACAAAGTCGAAAACTTTCGGACAGAATCTCATAGTTTTTGCCCCATAGAGCTGACATCGATCACCCCTCAATATGAGATCTCGTTCATGACACCCACGCCATGAACACTACTTTGAGTATTCCCAAAAGGGAATATCCGCTTTGAGTATCCCTCGAGGGAATACCCCCCTTCGGATACCCCCTCCAAGGGAAATATCCTCCTTCGGGTAACCCCTTAAGGGAATACCAGCTTCGGATACCCCCTACAAGGGAAATATCCTCCTTCGGGTAACACCTTCGGGTACCCCCTCAATGGGGATACCCGCTTCGAATACCCCTAAGGGATACCCGCATGTGGATACCTCCTACTGGATATCCGCTTCGAATACCCATGGAGTTGCCCGTTTCGAAGACCCCTAAAAGGATACCGGCATGCGGATGCCTCCCAAGGGATACCCATTCCGTATACCCCCAACGAGATACCCACTCCGTATACCCTGAAGGAGATACCCGCATGCAAATATCTCCCAAGGAGACACCCGCTTCGGTTACCCCCAAAAGCATACCTGCATGCGGGTATCTCCGAAAGGATACCCGCTTCGGATATCTCCGAAAGGGGATACCTACTCCAAATACCCCCAAAAGGAATATCCTCTCTCCCTCCCTCCCTCTTTCTCTCTCGCCCTCGCCCTCTCACTGCCTGATGCCTTATAGCTCGTCAAAAGAGCTATCTAACGTCAGATAGTTGTTTGACCCAACCAAAACAAACACAATCCCACAAAAATACTTCTACGCTAGAAAAAATTCTTCCAGGGCGCTACCTTGAGCCCTGCAAAGGGGCAACAGGCCCTCTTGACCCCAGCCCGCTGACCAGGCAGCGGGATCCCCGAAGGCTGATCGGGTAGCAGATCCCCCGAAAGCACTGCGAGGCCCCAGTAATGTTCAAAGCAGGCTTTAAAAGAGTTTTCTTTGAGTTCTATTGCACAGTTCCACAATTACACATTTTAGAGTGAGTTCACATGATACGCGCGTCCCGTTAATTGAAAATACTCTTGTGTCAAAACGAGAGGTAATTAACAACAGTTTTGTTCACGGCTGCTGGAGATTAGAATCCCACAGTCAATAAACCCTTGCATATGATAGGGCAGGAGGAATCTCTACAACCCTAAAACGCGCGCGCGTCCATCTCAATAGAAACCGTTTGCGGCGAAAAACATTCTGCACGAGGGAGATGAAACGAGGTTCTCGCTAAGTTGATCCAAATGGATTGAGTTATTTACAAAGCTCAAAACCCAAAAAAGAAAATTACCGGTCAAAAAAAGTTTTCCTCATAACGGTAAATGTCGGCCTAAACGACATCACGACATTTCAGCTGGCATTAGGCACCATTCACCAAATATTGTTACAAGAAATCTTTTTGCATGTGTCGTTTTCTTCCCAAAACCGACATTTCGGTAATGTGGGCCGACATTTAAAACACTGCATCCGAGACACTTCAATATATATATATATATATATATATATATATATATATATATATATATATATATATATATATAATTTAAGATTGTAGCATCATTGATGCCAATCCTACATTAAATCTAGGAACAGCCAAAATTTATTGAAATATTGGAATATTTGATCGATTGGATATTTGGATTACTCATTACATACCAAGATACATAATTATGAAGATAAATCCCATTTTATTTCTTGAATAAATACAGAGAAGGTTAGGCATGTTAGGCATTCAAAAAATCTTTTTAAACAAAACTGACGAGATTTTATTTGATTACAATTAACATAACTTTAATTAACGGATAAACAAAAGAATAACAAATTAACAGTTATAGACATGTTTTTTCGAACCGTTACAGAAAAGAGTTCAGTGAATTACCCTCGTGAGGATATACACTGGCTTCTTCAGATAATGGAAGCCAAACCTACGGTGTCCTTGATATAGCCGTACTTGCTGTGATTTGTGTCCTCAATAATTTTTTAGTGTCCTCAAATTAACTACTGCAATATCCATTCAAAAGATACTACGACGTAAATATAGACAAATACTTGAAAATTAATGAAAAATAAACCAAAACAAAATATTAGGGAACTAACTCACCTCCTAGTATCCTTGCCTCTGGCATTATAAACAATCATCAAATTCCTACAGCTTATAGTCAAATACAGAATAAAGCAAAGCAAATTACGTGAACTGGAGTGGGGCAAGATAAAAGCAATGACATCGTGCAATCCAAGAAAGTAGAAAGCTTTCTGTAAGTACACATACTATGTATGTTGGGATGTCTAGAATCCTAACTAATTTGTTATATTTATATTTAAATATATTTGGTATAGATATAATAAGATCCTCTAATTTAAATAAGATCGATTGTTAATTTAATAAAATCCAGGATAGTGCAAAATCACATTTTACCATTGTACATCTACAATTGAAGGGGAAAGGGACTGTTGGCTGCAGGTTTTATCCCCATTCTCTTTCCTTTTTCAAAGAGAGACCATATCCAATCAATGTTATCCTCTTTAGAACCTCTAACGATTGAACGTTAAAATAAAGTTAGGGTTTAAACAAAATAAAGTTTTAACTTTAAAAGTTTGACCAGAAGATCCTACGTTCGTGACTTTGAATAAGTGCAAGCACTTACTGTTAATTTATACCTATTGTCTCCGGTTTTAACCTAGACGGGACACCTTGTTAGGCTATTTTAAATTACATCGTTTAAAATAATAGATCATGTAATTGAGATATGTACTTACAATAAAAGACAATATAAAATAGTAATCAAAAGAGATTTCATTCATATTGATTTTTATACCGCTTTGCTACAAATACATTTCTTTATAATTCAAATTTGTACAAAGAGGACGAGAAGAAATACAAATGCACTATGAAAAGTAAACAGGAAATTTAATATCAAAATTGATATTATCTTGAAGAACTAAGTGGGCACTTCCATTTATTGGACCCAAATTTAGTCTAATTAGGGCAAGTGCAGGATCTTTTATGTGGGACTCATAAAATATTGCTTAGAACTTGGATGGGTAACTCTAAGTAGGGCCCAAACCCTATCTAGGAGTGCAGGTATCTTTAGAGGAGATATCCAACCATACAAATATAGACGGGTATCTTTGGAGATACCCAAAATTTAATGAAGTCGGGCTCCTAAGATGAAGGTACCCGACATCAGGGTATCTTTTTTTAAGATATCCGCTTTAGTCAATTTTGAGACCAATTTGTTGAATGTTTAGATCATTTTCTGTCTTGTAAGGAAGAAATGATATGTTTCTCATTTTTATGATACAGCGAACACAGTGATATGTTCAAAAGAGAAAATAGAATATTATCCCTATTTTCCAATTTGAATATTAATGGAAAATTAGGGTTTCCCTCTATTTTCAAGTTTTTATGAATAATATAGATTTATGGTCCATATTCTTTATATGCAGAACATAAGGTTTCCCTATATTCTAAAGAGAATAGTTTTATATTCTATGTTTGTCAAAGAATATGGACTTAACCATATTCATAACTTCATCGGGGAGTTCTTTATTCATAGGAATTGATAAGAATTCCTTCAAATCCTCAACCCTAAGTATTCCCTCTTACGATTAAGAAGAATAAGTGTCGAGAGACGAGCTTTCATCCAGTCTCCACCTTCTCTTTTCTTCTTCTCCTCCTAGCCGAGAGCAAGAGTACCTGCAAGTCTTAAAACCTGTGAAGAATTGAGAGTTCTTTGTATTGTCCCTCTTCCGCTTTTGAGAGGAGTATTTATTCTCATTTTCATTAAGTGGGGTGGTTAACAAACCACTACCTACGTTTGTGGCGGAAGTGGGGGTGAAAACACCCTATTGAGAGAGGCTTAACTGCCAATGCGGGTATCTAAAAAGATACCCACGACCGCTTCTAAAATAGAGCGGGTATCTCCTTTGACTAGGGATACCCGTAATTAAAGGTTCCCGCATATGGAGATACTCACAATCAATTAGGGTTTTGGTTTTAGGAGTTTGTATTTTGACTCCAACAATCAGCAACTGAAAATTTTGAGTGAAAGAAGCAACGGTGAATAAATGCCAATGGGAATGTTCTCTTGAAATAATTTCTTGAAATCTCAACATCAACTAAGAACGAATACATCAAAAAGAATTGTTTGCCGCCGAAAACCTGACTGAGGCACTGGGAGCGCGTCTAACCTGAATCTGGGGCCCATATGCTTTTTGGACATATCCATCCACCTCTGCAAAAATACCAAGTTGATTTATGGCACCATATATCAAAGGTTTGGATAGATGCGTCCGATATAACTGACTTCAGATTTCCCCTCACAGATGAAGGATTTATTGATTGTGGAGATGTATTTTTTCTACAGGTGCAAGCCCCTATAGTTAATTACGTTATCACGAATGATAATAACTTTCTGCTTCTCCAAGTTTTGTATTGTGTGTCGTGTTTTAGTTTTGTTTTGAATTGCCCTTGGATTATATACAGAGACTAATTTATATCGTCGTCCGTAGGACACAGATTAGTCCAAATCCGTACTATATATTTGACGTGATTTGGGTCAACGTTGGTATCTTGATTTGCCAACAGGAGTGAAATTAGAACGCGTTTCTCACATTTGTGAGGTCCAACGATTCAGGTATAAGCATAAGCTTTTTCTAAGGATCGTTGGTCTTATTTGAGAACCAAGATCAGCATAGGGTTTATTTGAGGTATAATCTAAGAACCGCTAATCTTGTTTTAGACTAAGATCAACTTAGATAACATGATCATATATTTGAGAATATATTTTCTGTTGATCATTGGATCAAACATGAAGCATAGGCTTCTTTACTTAGTTGTTTTTGCTAAGTCTCAAGTTTTGGCTTGTCATCAAGTGCGCATCTCTCTTATATGTGTTTACGCACTTGGATGCGCACTCCTTGACTCATGTGTCTTCCACGTGATGCGCATGCATTAGCATAGCAATTGATGGTTTCATGGAGCGACTTGAATTTAGCATCTACGCACGTGTTTTGCACATATGCGCAGCGTAGATCATTTTAGAAAGGTGTGCATGCGTTTGCACGTAGTGCGCACTAGTTTGTGAAAGATTTCATCTTTCAGGAAAGTCTTTGCTTTAATTTTTTTTTGAGTGCGCTTGCGCACCTGATAAGGATAACCTTAGTTTTGTGAAAATTCATATCTTTCAATGAAGCCTATGCTTCTATTCTTGGAGCGCAGGCTGTTTTAGACCTTCATCCATGTTCTTGAAGCCTATATTTCGTTTTCATATGTTTTAACATATTTTGGTGGGAGCTTTCTTCCCAAGGTCTTGAATCTTAGGATTGATCCTTTCATAAAAGCCTATGCTTTTGTATAGAGGAGAGAAATCTTAAGATCTTTCGATCTTGTGCATGGTAAAACGAAGCTCTAAGGAAGCCTATAGTTCAAGGAGGTAGACTTTTCTCTTTGATGTATTTTCCATACCTAGTAAAATCTAGGGTTTCTTGAAGATGGAGGCGTAGGCTTTGAAAACTCTCTCGGTTGATGAAGAGAATAATTGTCGCGATGGGGATTTTTCTCCCTAGAGGCTCCTTTTTATAGGAGAGATTTGTTATGGTAAATCCCTAACAAAAAGATTAGAATTGATACATATCAATTCAGGATGCATGCGCACCATTGGATCAAAGTTCCCAACTTCTTGTTAGGAAAGTTTTCAAAGAAGATTTCTTCCAATAAAGCAAAGGCTCTGACAGAAACGCACGCTTCAACAGTGCGCGTGCGCATCATCTTGTACATGTGCACGTGCATTACACATAGCGCGGTGCTTATACATACGCACATGCTTTGCACGTAGCGCACCGAACAAATGCGCATCAGAAACTTTCGCTTCAAGCTTCCATGGGGCTTGCGCTCCAAAGAGATTGCCCACCATAAATGGTATGCACCAAAAGAATGTGCACCTTAAATGGCAGGAACAAATGCCCCCACCATTGCGCGCACATGCATTGCACGTGGATGAAGTGGTGTGCTTATGATCACCGTTCGATCTGCTTTGAGATTAAAGGAAGTTGAACCGATTTTAAATTCCTATAAATATAGTGCAAGAATTTGGGAGGCTTGTGCCTTTCTTCTTTCTGATTTTCTTTGAGAAATAGTTCTTTAGAGGGCAACGCTCTCTTGAAGCCTTTGCTTCCATTTTGACGACGGTCAAATCAAGAAAATTTTCTTGAAACGTCTTATCGGTGGGTAAGTGCGCATACGCACCCCCTTTGGGGCATGCTTTTTTTTAGAGCATACCTATCACGTACGCACCTCTTTAGGTTTGAAGCCCTTGCTTCACTTAGAGAAATCTTTAGATTTTCCATAAAGCTTCTGCTTTAAGTCCTAATTTTTAATGGGTCAAATTTGACCCAATGGGGTCCCTTAGCTTTGAAACTAGAGACTCCACGCCGTTGAACTTCCAGTGCTTTCTGTATTTTTTGAACTGATGTTCCTTTTGCCTTTCTTTGCAGATACCATGGACGGTCATTTGTATTTCATCGAGGACATCTCCTATGCAAACATTTGCTCTTATGGGCCGAGCTATACTGATGCCCAATGTGAAGCCGTGTTGCATCACTTCGAGGATCATTGTGGGCGATTGCTCTCTCGCCACTTCCAAGTTGTAGATGATATTTAAAGTGATCTGGAATGCTACGCCTGGGCTTTCCGAGGCGTGGTCACTCCAAGTACTTGATCAGGCCGAGGACAAAGTACACTCGGTCTATCTGATAGGCTTGATTTCTAAGAATCGGAAGGACCACACGACTACACTCTGCAGCACCAGATATATAGCAAAAAGTGATAATATTCTCATACGAGAGAATGGAGGATATAAGTGGTAACCTTGAGGCTTGTCTTCATGAACGGGCGTACAAGAAAAAGGTAGACGATGTTGATGAAGCCGTGCTCAATTTTATCTTTGAATTTATCAATCCTTGAACCGATGCTAGTATCTTTCCATTATAAGTTTTGAATGATGAAATGAATTTTATTTTGAATGTTTGTCCTTTATAATCCATCTTTTGACATATGAATGCAAAACACTTTTTGTTTCTTCTATATATGCACTTTTTTGTGCAGAAATGACTTTAGCTTAGTTTATGTACTCGTTTCGGAAAGTTCAGCTTATCTTCATTTGATGAATAAACTCGGCCTAACGTTAAACATATATAACCCTTTAGGTTTGTAGTACTGGTTATAGTTCGTCGCGCCGTTGCATTGGCTGATTTCTTCTCGAGTTGCGATTCTCGGATCGCGATTCAAGTAGCCGTGCACTTGTTGTATCTCCAATCCTTTCTGAGGCGGGATATGTCTCAAGTAATCTTCTTAGGCTGGTATATCCGTATTGCCGTCAGAGATTCAGTATTAGGCATCACCATGGCGATTTATCTTGAGGTCAGACAGTTATGTCCCCGAGAAGTCATAACTACGTCCTTCTAAGATGAGATGACATACATTAATCCTTAGGCTTGTGTGTACTGTCATCGAAACCTATAGCTAAGAATATGTCATCACTCCGCTTTCATTTTGACCCTTTGGTCCTTTCTGACTTCGTGTCTGTACTCTGCTAGGTAAGAAAACGTCCGGGTAGTCTTTAAGTTGTACGCATTGCCATCAAGACCTAGCTTATTCGTTCAATCAAACATGGTGGAACACATTGCTCCCCCCTTTTTTCATGCCCATGGATCGTATACAGTGTCAGAATAGGACTGTTTGAAAGGAGAAATTTTTTTTATATCCGCGATTGCTCTATTATTTCAGCTTTTCTTATCGCGAAAGCCGCGATTGTCCAATCATTTTGGCTATTTAATCGCGGTTACCCAATCATTTCGACTATTTCATTTTCTTTACTCGATGATTTTTATTGCGAGTTGCCCAATCATTTCGGCTATATTTTATTTATTTATTTATTATTTTCCAGTTTAACGACTTAAAGGTCGATAGTTTGGACTTCAAGTTAGCATCAACGTTACTAACACTGAAGCACGTATGCCAGAAGCAACTCATCATTTGTCACTGGAAAACTTGGGGTTTTGGGTTTTGCTTGGCGTCAGCACCACCGACAATGAAGCGCGGTGCCAAGAGCGACTCATCATTTGTCGTTGCCCATTTGAACAATGATGGCTTAGAAGATAGGTTTAGGTCCATGTTATCTAAGGCTTTTTAATTTTCATGAGCCGTAAGGGTCCCACAAAGTTATTTTCTCCCTACAAGTCTAGATAATATCATAAGTGTATTTTCTTCTTAGGAGTCGTGATGGCTCCTAAGTGGGTTTTCTCTTGTAAGTCATAAAGATCTTACAAGAGTTTTCTTCTTGCAAGTAGAGAAGATCTCACAAATGTTGTTCACTATGTTGAGGGTATTGTTCACCTTTGGTGGGACTTTGTTGAACAACTTCTGTTTGTGCCTGTGGATTATATACGATAGTCAATTTGGAGACTAGGCGTAGGACAGAATAGCTTAGGAAACATGTTTAGATCCCTATCACCTAAGGCTTTTCAATATTCGTGAGTTGTGATGGTCTCATAACAGTATTTTCTCTTTACGAGTCGAGAGCATCCCGTAAGTGCATTTTCTCCTTAAGAATCATAAGAATTCCTAAGTGTATTTTCCTTATGAGTCGTAAAGATCTCACGAATGTGTTTTTTCCTTGTGAGTCAAGAAGATCCCGCAAGTGTATTTTTCTTTCTTTTCACGAGTTTGTGCCCTTACGGGTTTTCACAAGCCCACGGATAATCCGGCTGTTCTTACTCACGGAGCCCTTTCAAGTTTTCTTCCGTGCCATTTTTGCTTATGGACGTATCAATTTTTTTACGCACCATGAATCGTGAGGATACATGAGTGAGTCTTATCCTTGTTGGTACCTTGGTTGGTTAACGGACGTCTTAAGTGTGGCTTCGTCTGTAGTGGTTCAGCATCGCTTCCCGGTGGGAATTAAGGGTGATATAATTTGTTTATGCCCGTGGATTGTATATGGTAGCCAATTTGGAGAGACCGTAAGACAGAATGCCAGCTTAGGGACGTAGCGGTCCGAAAGGGGAACTTTAGATGCAACCTTTGCTGCAGGTAGCCCATGTATGGTATACAAAAGTCGATTTGGTGACAGGTTGCAGGACAGAATGCCAGTTTATGAACACAGCGGTCCAGCTTTAGCTTTTAGAGTCTTGATTTGGGAAGAGAACGAGCGGACATAGGCGACGTCATCTATCATTGACCCAAGACAAGACTCTTTTAAGCATAATACTTTTTTGAAAAAACGGTCGTTTATCGGCCGAAAAAGCCTTTCTCCATGCATATTCATCAGATGTATGCTCCACCTTGGTAGACCTTGTTGATCACATACGGACCTTCATAATTCAACTCGAGCTTTCCGCGTTTTGCACGGTTGGGGATCATCGGCCTTTTGACGGCCAGGACAAGTTCGCCTTTGCAAAATGTCCCCGGCCTGGATAACCTTTCATATGCTTGAGTCATCCTCGCCATATGAGCTTCCAGACTCTGTTGCACTGCAAGACGGGTTTTGTCGAGAGCTCGAGTCGAAGATGGGTATTTTCTTCATCCGTAGGCTCGTGTTGGATCGTCATTCTTACCAAGGGGAGTTCGATCTCCAATGGGAGCACTGCTTCTGTGCCGAACATCAATGGATAGGGTGTTGTCTTCGTTGTCGTCTTGAACGTCGTTCGGTAGGCCCATAGTGCTTCATGCAGTCTTTCGTACCAATCTTTCTTATTCTTGAACACCATCTTCTTTATGAGCTTAGTAAATATCTTGTTGAATGTCTCAGCTAGACAATTAGCTCGAGAATTATAGATGGAGGGGTATCTCCAATCTATCTTATACAGTTGCGTGAAGCGGCTGATTCTATGGCTTCTGAACGCTGGTCCATCGTCCGAGATTATTCTTGGGACTGCAAACCTGTAGATCACATTCGTCTTGAAGAAGTGTAGGATGTTCTCCATCTTCACTTCTCTTGGTGGTACTGTTTCTGCCTATTTGGAGAAATGGTCTATGGCGGCCAGGATGAACTGATACCCTTTAGATGACACCGGTTCAATGGGACCAATGATATATGTCCCCTACATCTCGAACGACCAGCTGGCTACTATCGGATGCAGCGAATTGGGATGCTGGTGGATGAAACCCCCATGTATTTGGCACAAGTGACATCATTTTGCATATTTGATGCAATCTTGAATCATCGTAGGCCAATAATAGCCCATTCTTTTAATCTTCAGCTTCATTTTTGGACCGGCTTAATAGGATCCACAAAGTCCGTCGTGAATTTCTTGGACAACCTTCTCGCTTCATTCGGCCCTAGGCATCTTAGCCATATATGATCAAAAGATCTCCTGTATAGAGTTCTGATTGGTGTGAAAAACCGAGTCTTTATGTGTTCTAGTTACCGCAATCAATAACGGTGTCGCGATAGCTAGCCGCTGGTGAGTACGGATCATCCACAGGGAAATGGTGAATTACTTATCTTGTTTTAGACGGGTTAATAAAGAAATGTGGGATTTTTATCTTTTTATACTAAGAAAATTTGAAAATTTTATAAAAGAAGTGCTTGTAGGGTTTATAGGATTTAGTAGTTAATGGATGGATTTTTAAAAATAATTCTTTTTATCTTTTAATTATTTAATACTAGAGAAATAGTGATGAATGTGGATTAGTGTTTTTGGAGAGATTAGGATTTCCCTCTATTGACTCTTGTCTTTCCATTGATCTCTATTTATTTCAATCCCTCAACAAAGCAAGTATTAACGAATCTCAAATCGTAATCATGACTATCATGAATTGATAGCACGTCCGATTAGAGGGTTAAGACTCATTTTGCTAAAGTTTACAAAAATTAAAACTTAAAAAGAAATTAAGAGATTTTGCTCATCCATTATACTACCCTATCCAACAAATCCTAACAAGCGAGAATTTACCCGCTCATTAAGATAAACGAAGTAAATAAGGCAAGATTAAAAATTAATGAAACCATAAGAAATTACAAAATTAAAATTGCGGAAAGTAAATGCAGAAATAAAAATGCGGAATGTAAGACAAGATTAAAAAAATCTACCTTTTATTGAATAAACAATTGCAGATTTTAAGCGCTGAAAAACTAAACTATGAACCCTAGTTTTCTCGAGAGATCTAAATTGCTTGATCGATAGATCAGCAGATAGATAGATGACTCTAATTTCTCTCAGTCATTTTTATAGGTTCTGAAACTTGAAACCCTAGACGTCATATTGAAGTGTGCAAAGACGATCAAGCTCCTAAATTTTCATATCCAACAACCACTAGATGACCGTGCTTCCGCCGCCATATGCCCCTAACGACTGCGGTTCCGCCGCCCTTTGGTGGAGTTGCATCACCAGATGTTTTGTGCCTTCTTCTCTTGATATTTGAAGATTTTTGTGATGAATATATTTTGAAAATATATTTCTCTCTGCAATTGCGAGATTCTTCTAAAATTCGGCAGATTTGGTTTGGTAATTCGATTTGATGTGAATCTCCTACTTGTATTTCAGCCTTAAACTGATTTATTATAATACCTGCATAATATCTCAAAACAATTTGTTGGTAGCATTTGGTTTATTTGAGATAATATTCCAACAAATTAAATGATAAGATATCTTAATAATATTGGTTAAGAATATTTGATATGACATGATATGCATATTTTAATAATTAATAATCTCATGGATATTTTATTTAAATATGATATGCATATATTCCCCTAATTATATTAATTATATATTAAGAAACATATGGCAATCTTTTTTACAAATAAACTCATATATGTTCTTAAATTATAAATAACACCATTTAGTAATTAATAATAGTAGGGAAAATGATCGTACAAATATGCAATAAATATGACTGATCAGGTTCCATCGAAAAAGGCAAACGATAGAGCTCGTTTTATGAGCTGATGTCTTTATGACGATGTAGGGTGTTTTTCGTCACCCCGTTGAGATGGGAATACGCGTGCGCTTGTCAGGCGCATTACAGATTCCTCCTGCCTAAAGTAGGCTGGGGTCTATTGATTGTGGAGATCCGAATTTCCGGCAGCCGCGGACTAAGCTGCCGTTAATTACCTCTCGCCTTTGGAGCGAGGGAACTTCCGATTGACGGGTCAACTATTCATGCGAACTCAATATGCAGTGTGCGTGTTTTGTATTTTGGAAGGGTTTTGGATATATCGGGGGCTCCGCGGAGTTTTACGGGGGTCCTGCTACCCGGATAGCGGGCTGGGGGTCAAGGGGGCTAGCAGCCCCCCTTGCGGGGTGCGGGACAGCGCCCCGTTAGAATTTTTTTTCTAACAGGGGACAGTGTTGTAAAGTATGTGTGTGTATGTATAAAAAAGGGGGGAAGCGTCTTAAAGACGCGTGCGTGGCACGTAGGCGCATGGTGCCCGGGGTCACGTGCCACACACATGGGCGCTTTAGTGCCCGGGGTCACGTGCGCGCACGTGACCATTGGGCGCCTTGGCGCCCGAGGCCACGTGGGCACACGTGACCGGTGGGCGCCATGGCGCCCCGGGGCCACGTGGCACACACGTGACCGATGGGCGCCTTGGCACCCGGGGGTCACGTGGCGCACACGTGACCGCGAGAAACACCCGCGGGAAGGGGCCTAGCCCCTAGGTTGGGGAGTTGAACTCCCAAAGGGGTTTTTGGAGTTGAACTCCTAACAGAAATTTAATTTATGGAGTTAAACTCCAACAGATCTAAAAAGGAGTTAAACTCGTAGGAATTTTTGGCTCTTCTTTTGAGCCTTGGATCTGTCCAAAGTTAGATTTTTGGAAATGGGTTTTCTTCTCTTGATCGACGGGATCTTTGGAGAAAAGGGGTGAGACTTAAAAGTCTCTCCTTTTCGAGATCTGATTAGAGATCCGAGCTCCCCTTTGTGGGTTTTGTGGTGAAAAACTATTTATTTTTTAGAAAGGAAGAGTTAAACTCTTGGTTTAATTCAAAAGGAGGAAGGGGGTTTTAAACCCTTGAGAAAGTGTTAGGAGGCACAAACCCTAGTTTTTGGGGGGAATGAAAAATTGTATATGTTATTCATCATCATGTTTCGTTATATAGGCTTACATATTTACATATAGCCCCTTGGGCTTTACAAAATGGCATTTTGTCCATCTCATGGCTCATGTGCCATTTATTTTTGCACATAATTACAAAAATTTAGCTTTATGCCCATTCATGCATAAAAAATTACATAAAAATTATTTAGTACATGATTTCATTTTGGGTAATGAGGAGGGCCGGCCGCTTCATGTTCGGACTCGACCTGGGCATGGGTCCACTTGATCTGGGCTTGGGCTCACTTGGCTTGGGGTTGACCTTGACTTTGACTTGGTCAACCAGGTGCAATTTTCGACCCCAACAAAGTGCCCCCCATCAATAAATGCACACCACATATATGGGTCGTGTGCATGAAATTGATAGATCTTCTTTCACGTGGAGGCGACTTGCTTTGGTTCCCACTTTTTGGGATGCACTGCCTTTTTACGACATGGACGGTCGACGCTTAACGCGTCTCCAAGATGGAGTGTCCGTAGTAGACGTCTCCCCGGCACGGAATGATTTGGTTCCCACTTTGTAGGAAACCTGCACTGCTCTTTTTACGACATGGACGGTCGACGCCCTGACCCGGAGCGATTTGGTTCCCACTTTTTTTGGGAAGCCTGCACTGCCATTTTACGACATGGACGGTCGACGCCTGACCCGGAGCGATTTGGTTCCCGATTTATGGAAAGCCTGCACTGCCATTTTTACGACATGGACGGTCGACGCTTGACGCGTCTCCGAGACGGAGTGTCCTTGGTAGACGTTTCCCTGGCCCGTAGTGATTTGATTCCCGCTTTGCAGGAAGCCTGCACTGCCATTTTTACGACATGGACGGTCGACACTTGACGCGTTTCCGAGACAGAGTGTTCGTGGTAGACGTTTCCTGGTCCGGAACGATTTGGTTCCCGATTTGTGGGAAGCCTGCACTGCCCTTTTTACGACATGGACGGTCGACGCTCTGGCCCGAAGCGATTTGGTTCCCGATTTGTGGGAAGCCTGCACTGCCTTTTTTTACGACATGGACGGTCTACGCTCTGGCCCGGAGCGATTTGGTTCCCGATTTGTGGGAAGTCTGCACTGCCCTTTTTACGACATGGACGGTCGACGCTCTGGCCCGGAGCGATTTGGTTCCCGATTTGTGGGAAGCCTGCACTGCACTTTTTACGACATGGACGGTCGACGCTCGACGCGTTTCCGAGGCAGAGTGTCCGTGGTAGACGTTTCCCTGGCCCGGAGTGATTTGGCTCCTGCTTTGTAGGAAGCCTGCACTTTGGTTCCTACTTTTTGGGATGCTCTGCCCTTTTAACGACATGGACGGTCGACGCTTGACGCGTCTCTGAGACGGAGTGTCTGTGGTAGACGTTTCCCTGGCTCGGAGTGATTTGGTAGACGTGCCCCCGACACGGAGTGTCGCTTGTCGACGTTTCCCCGAGCGGAGTGTCTGTTTGACGTATCCCCGACACGGAGTGTCTGCTTGACGTTTCCCCGGCACGGAATGTCTATGTTGGACGTTTCCCCGAGACGGAATGTCGCTGGTCGACGTTTCCCCGGCATGGAGTGTCTATGTTGGACGTTTCCCCGAGACGGAGTGTCGCTGGTCGACGTTTCCCCTGCATGGGGTGTCTGTGTTGGACGTTTCCCCGAGACGGAGTGTCGCTGGTCGACGCAGAGGTCGATGTTGGAATTGGTTGGTTTGATTTGTGTTGACACCAGGATCGCTACACTGGAATATGGTACCAGGAGCGAATCATCGTTTGTCATGAAAGGAATTGAGGACTTCGGTTTTTGTTTGGCATCTGCATTGCTACACTGGAATAATACCAGGAGCAACTCATCATTTGCCTCGGGAGGATTTGGGAATTGGTGGCTTAGGAGACAGGTTTAGATCCGTATCACCTAAGGCTTTTCAATTTTATGGGTCGTAAGGGTCCCATAAAAGCATTTTCTACCTACGAGTCGTAAGGATCTCGTAGGTGTATTTTCTCCTTAGGAGTCGTGAGAACCCCCAAGTGTGTTTTTCCTTTGTGGGTCGTAAGGATCCCACGAAGGTGTTTTCTTACGAGTCGAGAGGATCTCGCAAGTTTTGTTCTCCTCATGTATCCTGAGGACACATGAGTGGATTTCCCTCGTTCCCAGTTTAATGACTTAGGGGTCATCTGTTTCCAGTTTAACGACTTTAGAGGTCATCTGTTTCCAGTTTAACGACTTATAGGTCATCTGTTTCCAGTTTAACGACTTAGAGGTCTATCATGCCCAGTTTAACGATTTGGCGGTCATCTGTTCCCAGTTTAAAGACTTAGGGGTCTATTGTGCCCAGTTTTAACGACTTAGCGGTCATCCGTTCCCAGTTTAAAGACTTAGGGGTCTATTGTGCCCAGTTTAACGACTTAGCGGTCATCTGTTCCCAGTTTAAAGACTTAGTGGTCTATTGTGCCCAGTTTAACGACTTAGCGGTCATCTGTTCCCAGTTTAAAGACTTAGGAGTCTATTGGATCGGAAGCTAGGAATTTTGGGATGGGGGTCAGCATCAGCGTTGCTAACACTGAAGCACATGTGCCAGGAGCAATTCATCATTTGCCTTTCCCTGTTAGGGAGCGATGGCTTAGGAGACAGGTTTAGGTCCCTATCACCTAAGACTTTTCAATTTTATGAGTCATAAGGGTCCCATAAAAGCATTTTCTCCCTACGAGTCGAAAGGATCCCGTAGGTGTATTTTCTCCTTAGGAGTCGTAGGGACTCCCAAGTGTGTTTTTCCTTCGTGAGTCGTAAGGATCCCACGAAGGTGTTTTCTTACGGTCGTGAGGATCCCGTAAGTTTGTTCTCCTCATGTATCGTGAGGACACATGAGTGGGTCTTCCCAAATGGAGCATAATTCCGAGAGCGGAGACCAGCCACGTAACTGGTGATTGCGGTGGGGCATGGGTATGATGAGAATTATTTGAGCTCGTGGATTGTATACGGTAGTCAATTTGGAGACTAACTGTAGGGCCGGAAGAATTTTAGGAAATTGGATTTTGGTTGGCGTCTGCGTCGCTGCACTGGAATATGGTACCAGAAGCGACTCATCAATCGCCGTTGGGAATTTGAATTTTGGTTGGCGTCTGCATCGTTGCACTGGAATATGGTACCAGGAGCGACACATCATTCGCCGTTTTTTTACCGCGATTGCTCTATCATTTCGGCTGTTTATTTTCATCTTTATTTTACTCGCTGATTTTTATTGCGAGTTGCCCCATCATTTCGGCATTTTTTTATTTACACATTTTTTACATCCCCAGTTTAACGACTTAGAGGTCGATTATTCCCAGTTTAATGACATGGTGGTCAGCTATTTCCAGTTTAAAGACTTGGTGGTCTGTGGTTTGCTTATCCCAGCTCCTCGGACTTTGATCTTGGCGGGGCTGTGTTGACGACTGTAGCTCTGTGGCTTGTCGGTACATCTGACGACTGTGAGGCTTTCCCAAGTTTGTATTGGTTCTCCACCCAATCTTTAAAAACATAGCAGTTTTCAATGGTATGACTCACCATTCTATGATATGGGCAGCATATGGGATTGTCGGTCATGTTCATCTCATGTGTCCTCTTTGGAATAAGCAGCTGAAGACCGTTGTTCAAGGCGTTCTCGAATATTTTACGGACTTCCTCCCTCCTGAAGGAGTATATTTTCTTCTTTCTCTCCATTAGAGTTGGTGCCCTTACTGATGCTGGACCCTGAAGACGATCAGTCTTTGGTTCGCTTACTGTCCGCTTACCACGTTCAGTGTACGTATCAGAGGGACTGGAGGCTGACCGCGGCCGTTTTTCGCAAAGGTGTTCCGCTTTTGGGCCGGAGGGAGTATCAGTTGGCTGCTTCCGGATATCAATCCCTAGCTCACGAACCCAAAATTTGATTTTGCTGTAATTGTAATCGGGCGACTTGGTCGTGAGATCTGCCACAACGTTTGCCAGCTCGTCGGCTTTTGAATGGAACTTGGCCATCTTTTTGTCCCTGTCCTGAAGCTGCTTTTGAAGCCATTGAAATAATGCGTGTTCTATAGTCCCGGGTACGACAACGGGATCATCCTTACCGCCTGAGCTTGATTCAACAAGAACCACGGGTTCCTTTGGCTCAATGGCCTGAGCGGGCTCTTCATCATTTGGATCGAGCCGGTGTTGGATGGCAACAGCCACGTCATTGTCATGACCATAAGACGTAGGAGGACTTGCTCCTCTGAGCTCCATCATGTAGACCGTATGGGTTGTATGCCCGTTTATTGCTTCTTCATTGGCAATGTTGCTCGTCTGGCTCTTAGCTTGTTGCCTTGGTCCGCTCTTTTTAGAGAAAGGCGGATGTCTGAGAGAATCGGGTCCTTGAAGGACTTCGGTCTCCGTTTGTATGAAATTGGCGGTCGCAGCTTGATTGTTTGTTAACACGCCGGGGAACAATGATATTTCTCCCGTCTTGTATTGTTTCTCGACCCAATCCTTCAAGATGCAACAGTCTTCAATAGTGTGTCCCAGCACTCGGTGGTATGGGCAAAAATTGGGATGATCAGTCATGTTCGCTTCACTTAGCCTTTTTGGTTCTTGTAGCCGCAGGCCATTCTTCAGAGCATCTTTAAAAATTTTGTGGACCTTGTCCCTTCGGAAAGAGTAGACCTTATTTCTTCTTTCCTCCAAAGTTGGCTCTCAAGATTTGTTAGTCTTTGCTCCGCCCGCTCTCTGCTTATCCAGAGAATCGGTGCTGTTGGAGCTTTCACTTTTCCGGTTGCCGTCCCTCCAATGTCTCGGTCTGTTTGTGAATTGGAGATTCTAAGTGGACTCGGGCTTTGAACGTTCCAACATTTGAACTTTCTTGGTCAGCTCTTGGAATGTTTTGAGGCCTGCGGTGCACAGGAAAGGTTTCATCCAGTCGTTCAGATTTTCTATGAGAAGACTGACGGATTGGACTTGCTCCAACGGCGGTTTGCATTTGATAGAGAGATTGCGCCATCGAACTATAAAATCCATGTTGCTTTCGTTGTTCTTTGGCTCGGTCTTTACAAGGTCGGCAATGGTGATCTTATCGCTGACACTCATGAACCTTTGCTTGAACATGGATTCTATTTGAGCGAACGTCGTGATCGAGTCGTCCGGTATGCTTGCATACCAATCGAAAGCAACATCGGTCAAACTATTGACAAACTGACGGAGAATGAGCGCATCATTGCCCCCAATGTTCGTACATGATGCTTTAAATTGGGCAATGTGCCGGTTCGCATTTCCCGTCCCATCGAACCTTTCAAATTTGGGGACAACATAGCCAGTAGGAAACTCCACAAGATCATACCGAGCAGGGTATGGTCTCCCGCTGCTACTGACCTCCTTTTGCTCTCCGGCTTCGGCTACTAATGTTTTGACTTTGTTGGCAACCAAATCCATGATTTGATCTTGAGTTAGCGGGTTGCTGTCATCGGTAGCCAAGACATTTCCCGAGATAGGATGCGACTGACTTTCATACTGTCCGCCCACCTTTAGATTTGAAGGAATAGACGTCGCTGTGTCGGGACACCGTTTCCCGGTTCATGAGTAGAACCATACGCTTGATTGAGCGGCTGAGAAGCAACTTGAGCTGTGAGCCGTAAGACGACATTTGTCAAGTCGTCCATTTTTTGGTAAAGCTTGGCCATCTCCTTGTCTCTACTTCTGAGCTGCTTTCGGAGCTCCTGGAGAAATTGCTGCTCTGCAGTCTTAGGATGGAAAGTTGGTTCATCTTCGCTTTTCCGAGCCCGACTCCTCATGAACCGAGGGCTCTCCCTGCTTATCAGCTTCACTGGAAAGGTCTTCATTACCTTCCAGAGGAGGCTGGTCTTGGAATATGGCAGCCATATTCATACCAGATTGAATTTGAGATGTAGTGGTCCCTTCCTTGCTCTTGCTGCGCGTGCCCACCATGTAGACAGTGTGGACCACATATCCAGCTGTCTCTTTATCATTGGCGGGGAGCTCAGAGTAGACACCCGATCGAGCAGTTGTTAGGGACAGCGCTGGAGCCTGCTCGAGATACCTTGTTGCTTTGTTGGTGTTGATGGCCTTTCCCTCAGCTGGGGCCAAGGAAAGTCGTTCAGACAACGACTTTCGTTTGGGTAGTGGTGCCCTCGAGATCACCACATTTGGCCTCTTGCCTTTCGAGGCCGGTTTGTCTGTTACCGGTGCTTGAGGAGCTGGAATGGCGTTAGCTTGCACGAAAGAATAGAGCCGAACTGTAGCAGTGGCTCCTCCCACTGTCGCCCAAGACTGGCCGGGAGAACCGTCCTGGAGTCCATCTTCATCGTGTAATAGACAGGAGCTGAGTTCATCTTTGGAGACATTGTTGAAAATTGATTGCTTGGAAACCTGCATGAAAAAGCATTATTTTAGTATAAATATAGATATGTATATTGATTGAGTTCGCATGAATGTTTAACCCGAAATATGGGAGGAGAGATAGGTCCCACCGGTCGTGCCAGAATCTGTAGGGTGTTTTTCGTCACCCCATTGAGATGGGAATACACGCGCGCTTGTCAGACGCATTACAGATTCCCCCTACCTAGAGTAGGCTGGGGTTTATTGATTGTGGGGATCCGAATCTCCGGCAGTCGCGGACTAAGCTATCGTTAATTACCCATCACCTTTGGAGCGAGGGAACCTCCGATTGACAGGTCAACTATTCATGCGAACTCAATATGCAGTGTGCGTGTTGTGTTTTAGAGGGGTTTTGGATATATCGAGGGCCCCGCAGAGTTTTACGGGGGTCCCGCTACCGGGATAGCGGGCTGGGGGTCAAAAGGGCTAGCAGTCCCCTTGCAGGGTGCGGGACAGCATCCCGTTAGAATTTTTTTTCTAACAGGAGACAGTGTTGTAGAGTATGTGTGTGTATAAAAAAAAGGGAAGCGTCTTAAAGACGCGTGCGTGGCACGTGGGCGCATGATGTCCGGGGTCACATGCCACGCACATGGGCGCTTTAGTGCCCGGGATCACGTGCGCACACACGACCAATGGGCGCTTTGGCGCCCGGGACCACGTGGCGCACACGTGACCGATGGGCGCCTTGGCGCCCGGGGCCACGTGGGCACACGTGACCGATGGACGCCTTGGCGCCCGGGGCAACGTGGGCGCACGTGACCGGTGGGCGCCTTGGCGCCCGGGGGTCACATGGCGCACACGTGACCGGTGGGCGCCTTTGCGTCCGAGGGTCACGTGGCACACACGTGACAGCGGGAAACACCCGCGGGGAGGAGCCTAGCCCCTAGGTTGGGGAGTTGAACTCCCAAAAGGGGTTTTGGAGTTGAACTCCTAACAGAAATTTAATTTATGGAGTTCAACTCCAACGGATCTAGAAAGGAGTTAAACTCGTAGGAATTTTTGGCTCTTCTTTTGAACCTTGGATCTGTCCAAAGTTAGATTTTTGGATATGGGTCTCCTTCCTTCTCTTGATCGGCGGGATCTTTGAGAAAAAGGGTGAGACTTAAAAGTCTCTCCTTTTCGAGATCTGATTGGAGATCCGAGCTCCCCTTTGTGGGTTTTGTGGTGAAAAACTATTTATTTTTTAGAAAAAAAGAGTTAAACTCTTGGTTTAAGTCAAAGAGAGGAAGGGGGTTTTAAATCTTTAAGAAAGAGGAAGGAGGCACAAACCCTAGTTTTTTGGGGGAATGAAAAATTGTATATGTTATTCATCATCATATTTCCTTATATAGGCTTACATATTTACATATAGCCCCTTGGGCTTTACAAAATGGTATTTTGCCGATCCCATGGCTCATGTGTCATTTCTTTTTGCACATAAGCCATGGGCTTTACAAAAATTTGGCTTTATGCCCATTCATGCATAAAAAATTACATAAAAATTATTTATTATATGATTTCATTTTGGGCATGAAGGAGGGCCGGCCGCTTCATGTTCGGTCTCGACCTGGGCATGGGCCCCCTTGATCTGGGCTTGGGCCCACTTGGCTTGGGGTTGACCTTGACTTTGACTTGGTCAACCGGGGTGCAATTTTCGACCCCGACAGACGCGTCTTCGGACACTCATTGGGACTTGAAGTAGTCGACAAAGACTTCTAGCCAATCTTGTTCTTCTTCTTACTCTGCTTGGAAAGCATTTTCTTCAAAAATATCTTTCTCTTCAGATGTTTCCTTTTCTTCGGATGTTTCTGTTGGAAATTTCGAAAGGAACTCTGTTGGCGCTAGGATCTTGCAGCTTTAGACAATAATCCTTATGTCGTCGAGTTCTTCATCTGCCGGCTTCTTGGCCAGTTTAGATAACGCGTCTGCTTTGCTGTTTTCCGCTTAGAGCACATTCTCCAACATATATGATGGAATATGCATTAGCAGCTGCTGAACTTTTTCGACATACCTCATCGGTTATGGCTTGTATGACTTGTAATCGTCATTGACTTGACTAACGATTAATTGAGGCTCCGTATATAAAAAGATCCTTAATACCCATATCGATCGCAATTTCAAGACCGGCTATAAGGGCTTCATATTCTGCATCATTGTTGGTTCTTGGTTCCGTCAACGAGATAGCATAGCGAAGTATCCCACCTTGCGGAGTCACGAAGATGAGACACATCCCGGTTTTGATGATTAGGATGTGTTTCTTTCGCACTTTCATCGAGGACGCTCCGTCGAAATAAAGCTCCCATTACCGCTTTTATGTCTCTTCTTTTTCACTGACAGTAGCATTAAATGCATACTCATCCGGCAATTCGCAATTTAGTAGAGAATCGGCGGAAATGGGATGCTCCGCGAGGAAATTGGCGATGGTCTTACCCTTTATCGTCTTGAGAGAGCGATATGTGATTGAAAACTCCATTAACATAAGGTGTACTCATATACTAAGACGTAGTGTCTAAGCTTCGTGACTGCGAAGATTAGCGCCAAACAGTGCTTCTCGATGGGGAGTAGTTGCTCTCTGCCCCCAGCAGAAGTCGGCTTAAATGGTAGAGAGCTCTTTCTTTCCCTTGGTCGTTCTCTTATGCACATAATGCGTCTAGAGAATGGTCAAGTGTGTTGTATATAAGATGAGGGGTTTTCTCATCTCTGGAGCAGCTAGAACAGGCGGAGTCTGCACGTACTGCTTAATTTCCTCCAACGCCCTTTAGAATTTTTGGTCAGATACGAAGGGAGTTTCTTTCTTCATGAGATGAGAGAAGGGGCGCATTTGCCTGATAGATTGGCAATGAAACGCCGGATATATGCGAGCTTTGCTTGGAGCGATCCCAGCTGCTTGAGATTTTCTGGAGGGACATTTATATAATTGCCCGGATTTTGGAATGGTCGATTTCAATCCCTCGGTGGCGGTTGATAAATACTAGGAACTTTCCGGAGGAGACTCCGAAAGCACATTTGAGCGGATTCATTTCGGATTATATTTTCGAAGGAGCTCGAAAACTATCTTTAGATGCTCCCAGTGCTCTTCGTAGGACATGCTCTTGACCGCAAGATCATCAATATAACATTTGACGATTTCATGAATAAGGTCGTCGAAAATCTTCGTCGTCGCTCTTTGGTAAGTTGCTCCGGCATTCTTTAATCCGAAAGCATCACCTTATAGTAGAAGACGCCTAGCAGTGTGTGAAAGGTTGTATGCTTCTGATCTTCTGGATCCATTTTGAATTGGTTGTATCCAGAAAACTCAACCATGAACGAAAAGACCTCATCGGTGGAGGTGTGTCGATCATCAGTTCCGTAACTGGTACGGGAAAGTCATCTTCGGGCACGCCTTGTTTAAGTCTTGAAATTCCACGCATATTCGCACCGTCCCGTTCTTCATCACTGGAGCAATGTTCGCTATCCAATTGGGATATTGTATCTCATTGATAAAGCCGGAGTCGATCGGTTTCTTGACCTCGGCGTTGATGCTCTGCTCAAGTTCGAATCGCATCCTTCTTGGTAACTGCTTGATAGGCTTTATTCCTGGCGTTATGGCCAGTTTATGCATTGCTATTTCTGAATCGAGTCCCGGCAGTTCGAAGTAATTCGAGGCGAAGCAGTCCCTGTATTCCATGAGTACAGTCTTCAGAGTAACCAAATGTTCTTCACTTAACAGCTCACTGACAAATGTGGGTCGAGGATCTTCTTACGTTTCCAGGCTTATCTTCTTTAGTTCATCTGTCGTGGTATGGATCCCATCTTCCAGCTCTTTCGGTGCTGGCAGCATTTCAGAGATCTCCCCGTCTTCATTTGTGAAGCAATCAAAAAGTGCGGGCATATCATCAACTCCTCTCTCATTTGAGTCTTATCATATGGCAGGTATAGGCTGGCTTCCGCTTCTTGTACCGAACGTATCCTAATACGGTGAAATCGGCTTTCATTAGTATATACTTCTGTGGGGGCTCCACCCTCCAGCTATCGCTTAACATGAACATGCCTTGTTTTTACTGCTTTTCAACCCAATTCTTGAAGACGAAGCAATCTTCAATCGAGTGGCTTCTGACCCGATGGTATAAGCAGTAGTTAAGGTCATCGACCACATTTACTTGTGAAGGTCGTTTAGACTCGAGCAACGTCAGCATTTGGTGCTTCATGACGAAGCCAAACTTTCTTGCTTTGTCACGCGGAAATAAATATTCACGACCCATCTTCATTATAAGGGTTGGAGGCATACGGAACTTTCTCCGACGGTGGGGTATTTTGAGGTCCTCCTGCTGTGATTGGAGGTTGGCTACGGCCGTCATCTTATTCTCGACATTGTCGCTTCGAAGTTCCCCTATAGAAGAGGATGGAGGCAGCTGTTGCTGAGGAGGATTATGGCTCGTCTCTTCCGCAGACTTTCTGCTTAGACACAATCGTCTAGCCGCTTCATATAAAGCTATCTCACCAATTTTAAAAGTTTCTCTTATCAGCTTGTCAATCGGATCCTCTTGTAGCGGAACCGAAGCAATTTGTATAGCACCTGCCCCTTGCTCAGCCACATCATTTATACGCAGAGCATCTCCTTCATTTGAAGATGTTATGGTATGGCAGTTGTGAACTCTTTCCCGCTTCTTGGATCGAAGGTATCCCAATCCGATGGTATCGGCTTTACCATTAGGGCCGACTCTATGAGTCCCTGGTACCTCCCAGATTTTCTCATAGAACTGGTCTCTCGAATGGTTTGTTCGAAAGGTACCATCGACGGTTGAGGAGTTCTTTTAAACTCCTCGAGAAGTACTTTGGCATATGAATCGCTGCAACCTATCGAGATTTGGATCGAGGTCCGGCCAAATTTCTCGTTCCACTTCGCTTTCTTTGAACTTGTAGAAGAGGATTGCTTTCACGCCTGTATACTTAGAAGGCACGAAGAAAGTCACCAACTCCTCCACTTAGTGGGTGTTCACTGCATCAAACTCTTTATAATGTCGAGATGGGCTATGGCAACATGCAAGGTCCGATCGACTTCGTCAAGGTTTATGACAAGGGTGAGTGGAGAACACTCTCTCAGCTTCATCTTCTGAATCGCTCCTAAAGACTGGAATCGGATCGACGGGCTTTGATTATCATTTTCCACTTGCGGTTGATCTGAGAATATCATCTTGTCAACTTTCTCATTATCGCTTCCGAAGGCCGGAATATGGGCCACTTATTTCTTCTTGGTGTTTCCCTCAGATGTAGGTTTTCCACATCTTTCGGTATCTTCAAAGTCGGATAAGAAGTACTTAGCGTCTTCATACTTGAAGACTTCATTCACCGAGAAAGGGTTGAGCTCTCCCATGATGTGTTCTCTACCATCCTTGAAATACTTCATACACTCATGTTGTATAGAAAGGATGATGTTATACTCGTGCAGCCAATGCCTTCCGAGCAGAGCTTTATAGCATGTCTTGGCGTCAATGACGTGGAACTTGACATCAGTAACGTGTTGTCCGAACTGAAGTGTAAGTACGACGGACCCATGGATTCGCGAGGATTAGGAGTCGAATCCGGATATCGTGATCCTCTCCCGGGCGAGAAATCTGGCATCCATAGCAAGCTTCTTGAGCACCCTGACATTCAGCAGATTCACCAAAAACCCGATGTCGACAAGGATTTTGCTTATCCTGACGTTTTCGCAGTAGCCGGTGACATAAAGTGAGCGGTTGTGCTTGAATGTCCCTAACAGAAGATCTTCCTCACTGAAGGTTATATCGACAGTATGGACTTCTGCAAGCTCATTCTCCATATTCTCTTCGGCGAAGTAAGCTTGAAATTGGTCAGGCTCACTTAAAGCCTTGATAGTGACTCATGTAGTTCTTTCGACAGGAGGAGAGCATCGTATATGCTCAGGTGTGATGGTAATTTCTTCAGATACGCTAGGACATTATAATCCATCTTGATCTTTTTAGGCAGGTCCTTGGCGGTGAAGTCTTTGACAACTTTATCGATCTCGATCTCTTCGACTACCTTTCCTTTTTCTTTATCCTGCTTCTTTGAGTTATTATTTGCAGGCTCAAGATTTTCTTCAGGGAGGGTGCAATTTCGTAGCTAAATATTATTGCAGGCTTCCGTCTCTCCTTTTTCCGAGGAGGAGCTCGCGAATAGGGAATTGTAGAGCACTTCTTCAGAGTCACTTCCGAATGTAAGAACTTCACCACCTTTTGCTTTTGGAAGCTTGGACTTCTGAGAAATCATATGGCAGTTCTCTGCTGATGATTCCGCATTGTTACTTGTCTCGGACTTGTCATCCTTGAGTTGACGGTCACGGGCTTTTCGCTTCTCTTTCTTCGGCTTTCTTTGGTGGGAGACATATTCTCGCCACCATTTCTCGAACGCATTGCATTCGTCAATGGAGTGTGAAATTCGCCGGTGATAAAGACAGTACTTCGGATGTTCTTCCCCACCTTCGAAGTATGGAACTCCAAGAGTGTATATCATAAGAGGCGCTTGCTTCATCCCCTTCGATAGAGTCTTGGCAAAATGCTTCTCGGCCTTAACCTTGCCTTTGCACTTTATGGCTGGAACTTGCCTCAACTGGGAGATATCTCGACACGTCCCTTCCGATGTTTGCTTGCTAAGGCGCGGTCTCATGGCTTTATCATAGAGGGCTATTTCACGCTTCCTCGCAGGCTCTGCTTCTTGCATAGCTTCTTCTATCAGCCTATCAATTTCTTTATATGTTGGCTGTCAGGGCACTTTGCGTAGTCCCTACCCCCTGTTTGGTCACATCTACTGGCTGAACATCTTCGTCTGAAGCTGGTGGGGCATCTTCAGCTGATATGATAGAGTAAGAGACCATATGGCAGCTTTCCAAACGCTCTTCCCCTTCTTCTGTTAAGTCCTCTTCTTCAACATCACCGTTTTCAAAAAGGTGTTGAAGGAATTCCTCTAACGTAACGTAATTAGAACGCACGCCTTCTAGTTATACTCTTCCAGCACGTCGATATATCTTTGGAGATCCATACGCCTACCGACATGTTCGTCGGGATGTACGGGTTTCTTGGCTTTCTTCTTCTTCTTCGTTTTGGAAGGACTCGGGATGCTTTTTCCCTTGTTTTCGGCCTTTGGAGTGGGACGTGGTTTTAACGTCCTCTCAATAATTTGTGGTTCATGTGGGCTTTTCCACTTGATTGCGGGACATGCTTGTAACTCTTTCAGCATTTTCTTTGTTTTTGATGAAAAAACCATCTCATGTGGAGCTTACTGCTTCGAACAAGATGTTCCTGCTGCATCAGCCTTCTTAGGGACGTGTCTTTGTGGCGGATCCACCTTCCAACTGTCCGTTAGCCTGATTTTATCCTGTTTATATTGATCTTCGACCCAGTTTTTTTAAAACGAAGCAATCTTCGATCGGGTAACTTACAAGCCGATGGTAAGGGCAGTAGTTAAGGTCGTTGATCGAGTTCACTTGTGCTGGCTTCCGTGTTTCGAGCAACGCCACCATGTCATGGCAAGATCGAACAACTTCTTCGTCTTGTCTCGGGAAAAGGAGTAATCGTGTCCCATCTTTTCTTCAAAGGTAGGACCTGGACGATTATCATTTCGGCGACCTGCTGCTTTGAAGTCGCTTTGCTGTTGTTGAGTATTGGCGACAAACGCCATTTTACCCTTGCTTTTGTTATTGCACGACTCTCTGTCTGCAGAGTAGGAGACCTGATCAATTTGCTCTGACTGGACCAGCCTATCGAGGAGTTCTTGGTAGGTAGTAGGCTTAGCGAAGCCAAGAGCGGGTAGACCTACGATCGCGTGTCGAGAGTGCCTATGAACATTCTGACGACGGAGGGCTCAGTGATGGACTGTTCACACTTTGAAGCGAGATTCCTCCGTCGGATGGCGTATTGCACCAAGGTTTCATTTGGCTTCGCCTTCTCATTGATTAGTGCAAAGATAGCGATATGTTCGCTTGCACTGACGAACCTCTGAATGAATAGTCGTTCCATCTCCGAGAATATTTCCACGGAATCGTTTGTCTAAGTCGATGTCGCGCACCCCGCGTGTCCGCGGGAAGGCGGAATATGCAAAAAACAATTTTTCAAAACTCGCAACACCGACTTGAACTGCAGGATCGATACTAAACCCTAACTAGCTAACAAGCAATGAGATTTAACTACTCGGCTAGAAGTTATACCTCACGATACCAAGTCCTTCGGGTCTTTTTCGCTGTCCTCCACCTCGTCGTCAGCTCCAAGGATCGAAATGATCGGGCAACCTCGAAGGCTTTCTCGAGTCAAAGACGATCCACCCGAGAGTCTATAGTCCGAGCTCCTACCTCAAATCAGAGATAACTACGGCATCTAACTCGCTAAACTAGATGCCCTGGGTTGCGTAGAATGAGAAGATGGAGTGATTTGTCTCTTGGAACCCTAGGATTCTCAACACATGAGAGGTTTAGGGTTAGAGGTAGAAGATGGTCACTTGAGGAAAAGAGAGTGAAGAAGCAACTCAAGAATAAGCTTGGTTTCTTGTGATGAATAAAAAACACCTTAGATAAATATCAAGCATGCTTGATAAAATATCTAGCATGGCTTGATAAAATATCTTGTGTTTGTAATGATCACAAGACAAGTCATGGCATGAGTCATGCCATGAGTCACCAAGAGCCATGCTTAAACTTTTGTCAAGTTCACACCTCATTTCCTCCACCTAATTTAGTTTAATCCATAAAGAATTAAAAACCCTAATTAGGTCATCTTCTAGAAACAATCCCGAGTAATTACTTGAATGCCCCTTATCCGTATATACATACCCGTATCCGCATTCCGAAGAAAACGAATACAAAGAGACGAAAATAATCCATCAATATAATACAAGGATCCGGCTTAAACCAAAACCCACTAGTATTATCCGCCCGATCATCATACGTGCATAAGTGCGCGTAAGTGATCGAAACCCTGCCGTAAAACCATACGGTCTCTACACCTTTTGCCCGGTGCAGGGAAACTCTCTGTGTTGGACTCTAAAGACTCAACACTACGCTGGCGGTGGGTTTAACCACAAACCACAAGCGGTACCAGCTGCACATAACGGCTATCCAAGTATGTCGATAAGAAGGCCGACGAGCTAACTCATCCGAACTTCTACTGAGCCTATCTGTGACAATCTCCATACAGTCCGGTCTGTTCGTCGAGTATCGCATATCGGGCCTAGGGAGCGGAAATCGTCAGACACCTAATAGCGCAATAAGTCGTGTCGGGGTATAGCCCAAAACACCCTGAGAAACTGCTGGAATACCTACCAGTAAATCTCGCTTGCCTTGGCCAAGAACTTTGTGTAATGACCTTCCGAACAAAGCGCGATATCAACCCCCATCACCGGGAGAGACGAATCATATCTAACCGCCACTGCCTCCAAGTGTTTCGGGACTGCACCCAACTACTGCATGTTTGCACGATTCCTTTGAGCCGTGGTAGGGTAGTAATCAAAGTACAGTAAGAATACACTCGAGGCGAAGTAGCAGTGTCAAGTCGACGGACTAAGCTGTACTCATGTCACCTGGGAACTGCTACCCAACGATAGGTATAATACCCACCAACAGTTCCCGACGAGTCATGTCCAGTGTACTCATAACCTAATGAGCACCTGCATACTATCTCCAGTACGACGTACTAATGGCCGTGGGACAAACCGTCTCTCCTGCTGGGATGAGAAACGTATACACTAGTCTACTCGGGAGTATCGATGCCCCGTCTCGATAATCCTACGTCTAGGGACCTGTATAGGATGTGCTTATAGACTACACAGTCCCCACTTGTGTGACTGCCATCACAACGCTGGTAATCAAGCAAAAGATCCCAAGGGCTCTACCAATATGTATAAGCGATATGCTAAGAAAACACATGCACATATTGAGGTAGAAACAAACCAGGTAGCATACTACCATTTCGAGTAAGACTCTTACTATATCCGTGTATATCCCAAGCTTCCATTTAGTATACAAACCAGTATGATACAATAATGGCATCTAGAGCATATATCGCTAACAGTTTGGGAGCTCCGAGTACCATTCAAAAGCGGTCTCTGTCAGGCTACTCACGAACTACCGAAGGAGTAATTGATCGAAGCCTTCGGTGTTACCGAATTGTGCTCTGAATTGTGTAATATACTGATGAGGGTTGCCGGTTCCCTTGAAAGCATTGAACCTCGGAATTACATATCCCGAAAGGTATTGTTTCTGGTCGTACCACACTAGATATGGGCGACCCGTCTTCACCAATTTGGCAGCTGCTTCACTGGCAGAAAGAATCTTGACTTGCTGAGCTATATATTCGTTCAGTTGCGCCTTCGACACCAAATCATCCTTGGCAACCAAAGGGGCTTAGGATGGACTTGTAGCATCTCCTCTTTCATTATCCGAGACCACTAGCGGTTCTTCGACCGGCGGTTCTGACGATTGAATCATTAACCCGCACTGCTCTTCAATAATAGAGCCATCTTATTCAAGTTAGTGACTGCTCATGCCGCTTCCTTTTCTTTCTTTTCAAAGGCGCGGTTTATCCGAATCTGGCCCCATTAGCTCATCTTGGTCGTCCTCCAAACTTGCTTTAAACGGAGGACTAGCGAGCGTTGCCACTTGAGCAGCCATTTCTAGCGGTTTCTGTTGTCTCTGAGCATGGGTCAAGGACTGATTACCGGTCGATGACCGAAAGAAGCGTTCACTTCCGGAATTTATCATCCGCACGGTGTGCACTATCATGTCCCCGTGCTTAGGCCGCTTGAGATCTCGACCTTTAAGATCTGCCTTAGGCGGTTGAACTCTCTGGTCTGTCTTTTATTAAGGGCCATCTTGGGAGGAACCACCTTAGATTTGAGATGGGAGTCATCGGCTTTTGGTTAACTCTTGAGTTTCCTCGCTTTGGGAGACAGCTGCTGTTGATAATAAAGTCCTTGACTTCTTTCCAAACTTTATAAATTGTTAAAGAAAGCCGTTGAGGTGAACGCGCCAGCTTTGGCTCACTTGGTATCTCCATAAATGATGGAGATTTCTTTAGCACCGCAGTAGAAGAGTTACGCCTCACCCTCTTCAATGGTTCGAAACTGTTCCCAGTTAGAACAGCGGCATAGATAATGGGTGTATGAGCCAGCGGAGTTAGCCATGATGGAGAGCTGCCCTCAACCGTTTTTGTCGACGTCAGTAGCGACGCCGAGCACCTCTTGCAACCAAGACTTTTTCAGCTTTGGGAGCTTCTTGGACTTGTCCCCGGTGTAACTTCTAAGCTCAGCAATCGTCGGTCGCTCAAAAACCGACGGCTTAGGTAAACCAGGAACAGGCATTTGAGAAGCCAGTCTATGGAAGACAGACTGCTTGGGAGGTGAAGCACCCTTTGGAGCCTCAGGAGCAACAGGAGCTAAGAATGGCAGCCTTTCAAAGACCGACTTTTTCGGGATCATGTACCTTTTGGAGGGACCCACTGAGCTTAATTTCAGCCTATTGAAGACTGAACCTTCAGACTTAGCAGGTTTCTCAAAAAGGCCTGCGGTGATGGTTGTCAGCCTGCTAAAAACTGACTTCTTTTACATTTCCTCCTTCGGTGTTGGGATGCCAAGGGTAGGAGATGAAAGTATCGTTCCAAAGAAGAGCCCATTTAGTTCTTAGGCCGCTCAAGCTACAGGGTTGCAAAGCACAGAAGCTATGGCTTGTCCTGACCAGGTTACTCCAGATGGAGTGGTGTTGAAGCCCGCATTGCAGTTGTTGCAGGATGAGGCCATAGATATGAAACACCGACTTTAGTATCCCGAAATCCGAAAGCAACCATATAACCGCGATTTAGTTCGCAAAACACGACACAAAATGTGGAGTGGAATGAGAAAAATAGGTCACATCGGGCGTGCCAGAATTTGTTTACCGCCGGAAACCGAACTGAAGCGCGCAAAGCGCATCCAGGCAGATACTATTTGGACATATCCATCCATCTTTCGGAATATACCAAGTTGATTTATAGTACTGTATATTATAGGTTTAGATAGATGCGTCCGATATACCTGACTTCAGATTCCCCCTCACAGATGAGCGGTCTATTGATTGTGAGGACAAATTTTTCCTACAAGCGCAAGCCTTTGTAGTTAATTACGTTATCACGAATGATAACTTTCTACTTCTTCAAGCTTTGTTTTGTGTGTCGTGTTCTTGTTTTGTTTTGGGTTGCTCTTGGATTATATACGGAAACTAATTTATGTCGTTGTCCGTAGGGTGCAGATTAGTCCAAATCTTAAAGTGTTAGGTCCCCGTAATTCTTTCCAAATTTTTATCTCATAAGAAGACCTTTGCACTTGTTTAAAAAATTTCGGAGATCAAAAAAATTTCGAACGGAAACTTGGTTTTTGTGGTTTTGAAAAACGGAATTTTTTAGTTTCGAAATGTAAACATCGTCTACTACTGGTTCTAGTGTTTGGATGGCTCTATACCATGTAAAGTCAGTCGGCGCAATATAAACTGGTCGTGGCACCCATAGGTCCCTCAACAGCTACCTTTTATGTAGCCCCTCACAACGAACTACAACCCGCCGGATCATATAACCGCATGGGACACTCTAGGGGTAAGAGCCTGAGCTTCGCCACTACTGTCACCACAGTGAGACCCCCGTGGGTCAGCACACCTACCTAGTAGCTCTGATACAATGTAAGTAAACGCCCGTGTACCACTAACTTAAGGTCAACACAAAATACGAAACGAAAAAATTCAAGACAAGAGCACAAACTATTACAACCTAAAATCGATTCCAAATACTAAACTAGTAAACCAAGAAGTTTAGCTACCCGGTTAGTATTAACTACCTTTGTAGTCGTGTCCTTCGTCTTCTTTCCACTTCTTAAGCTCGTAGATCCAACGGGAATAAGTTTGAGAGTCGGTCTTCCTTGTCGAAAATGATTCACCCGAAATAACCCTAGCTAAAGACTCTAGCTTCACAATAAAAACAAAGTGAAGCAACTAGCAAACAAAACTTGCTAATAATTGATAATAAGAGATGTAGTAGTGATTATCTCTTTATTTTTCTCTTTTTCTTTTTCCTTTCTTAACTTGAAAAAACTAAAGAAGGGAGGAAAAAGATGAAGCAAGCATGGCACTAAAATTAAAACATATCATATTCTTTTTCTCTCCTCTTCATATCCCTTTAGAATTTTTTGAGTGGAATTGTGACTCACCATTGTGAGCCACAAGCCCACAACATTCTAAAGAGATCATGAAGAGATGAGATGAAAATGAGTAGCCATGTCATGTGTACACGTACATGCATATGAAAATATATATACACACACACACACACATACACTAATACCAATATATACTATAAATACATATACCTGTATTCGTATCAAAATACGAATACCCTATTCGTATAAAATACAAATACCCGTATTTATATCAAGACACCATTACTCGTATTTATATCAAGTACACGTATTTATAAAAATACCCGTATTCGTACAAATACCCGTATTCGTATAAATATTGTATTCTGTCAAAATACAAATACCAAAAAGAGATATATAATACTAGCTCACATTTTATCCAAATATAACAATCTGTCTATCTTTCAAATCGGCTAATATTAACAAAATGTCCGATTAAAAGTACGTGTATAAAACACGTATTTAATCGAACCTATGTACGTATCAAAATACGTGCACTATATCATTTCGTCTGAGCTGGGAAACTCTCTGTGTGGGAATCTAAATACTTGACAGTGCGCTGGCAGTACGTTTAACCATAAGCACATCAGCAACACTAGATGTACGTAACGGCTGCTCAGGTATTGAACGAAAAAAAGGTCGACAAGCAAACTCGTTTGTATCCCTACTGGGCCTGAAAGTGACAATCTCCGTACAGCCCGGTCTCTTTGTCTGAGAGTGTCGCATACCGGGTCTAGGGGTGGAAAATGTCAGACCCCTAATAACCTGATAAATCGTGTCGATGTGGCCCAACACCGTCCCGAGAAACTACTGATCTCGCTATCAGTAAATCCCATTTTCCTTGGCCAAAGTCTTATGGTGATGGCCAATCAAACACAGCACGATATTAACTCTCTACCGGGAGAGACGAATCCCTTCTATCGCTCACTGCCCCCAAGTGCTTCGGGACTGTACCCAATTAAAACCCGTTTGCATGACTCTTTAAAGTCATGATACTGTAGTAATCTTAGTACAGTAGAAACGCACTCAAGACAAATGACGATGTCGGGTCTAAAGAATAATATGTACCTATGTCACAAAAGAACTGCTATCTGACGATAAGTATATTACCACCTAGAAGTTATCGGCAAGTCCATCCAGTGTGACTCATAACTTAATGAGCACATGTATACTATCTTTAGTGACGTACACAAATGATTGTGGGACAGGCTACCTTTCCTCACGGGAATAAGAAACGTATGCACCAGTTTACTCCAGAGTATCGATGCCCTGTCTCAAAACTCTGACTAAGGACAATTTAAGAATATGCTTATAGACTACCTAGACCCCGTGAGTATGATCATCATCACAACTCTAGCAGTGAAGCAAAAATTCTACGAGTTTTACCAACATGTATTAGAAATACATAATACAAATAGAACATATACACATGTTGAGAGAAAGATAAACCAGATAGCATACTATCATATTAAGAAAGATTGTCCTATACATATATCTCAAGCATCCAAATGTAATATACAATCATGTACTATAGAATAATGTCCTATAGAACATACATATCCAACAATACGTACTTAATATTGACGTGATTTGGGTTCACATTGATATCTTGGTTTACCAACGGGAGTGAACTTAGGACACATTTCTCACATTTGTGAGGTCTATCAGTTCGGGTATAAATGTAAGCTTCTTTTAAGGATCATCAATCTTGTTTGAGAACTAAGATCAACTTAGGATTTATTTGACGTATAATCTAAGGACCATTAATCTTGTTTTCGACAAAAATCAACTTAGATAACATGTCATATATTTGAGAATATATTCTATGTTGATCATTAGATCAAGCATGAAGCACATGCTTCCATACTTAACTGTTTTTGCTAAGTCTCAAATTTTGGCTTGTCATCATATGTTCTTGCGCACTTGGGATACGCATGTCTGTCATATGTGTTTGCGCACTTGTGGTGCGCACTCTGACTCACGTATCTTCCACGTGATGCGCATGCATTTGCATAGCGCTTGGTGGTTTCACGAAGCGACTTGAATTTGGCATCTGTGCACGTGTTTTCCACGTATGCGCAACGTAGATCATTTTAGAAAGGAGCGCACTTGTTTGCACGTAATGCGCACTCGTTTGTGAAAGATAACGTCTTTCAAGAAAGCCTTTGCTTTAATTTTTCTTTTGAGTGCGCTTGTGCACCTGTCATGGATAACCCTAGTTTTGTGAAAATTTATATCTTTCAATGAAGCCTATGCTTCTGTTCTTAGAACGCGGGCTTTGTTTTGGATCTTCATCCATGTTCTTGAAATCTATACTTCGTTTTCATATGTTTTAACAAATTTTGGTGAAAGCTTTCTCCCCAAGGTCTTGGATCTTAAGATCGATGCCTTCATAAAAGCCTATGCTTTTATATAGAAGAGAAATCCTAAGATCTTTCGATCTTGTGCATGGTGAACCGAAGCTCTAAGGAAGCGTATGCTTCAAGGAGATGGAGAATTTTCTCTTTGGTGTATTTTCCTTACCTAATAAAGTCTAGGGTTTCTTGGAGAAGATGGGGGCGTAGGCCTTGAAAGCTTTCTCTCGGTTGAAGAAAGAGATGATAATAATTATCGCGATGGGGATTTTTCTTCCCAAGAGCTCCTATTTATAAGAGAGAAATTTGTTATGATAAATCACTAACAAAAAGATTGGAATTGACACATATCAATTCAGTGTGCATACGCACCATTGGATCAAAGATCCCAACTTCTTGTTAGGAAAGTTATCAAAGAAGATTTTCTTCTAAGAGAGCAAAGGCTCTGACAGAAACGCACGCTTTAAAAGTGCGCTTGCGCATCATCTTGTACATGCGCACGTGCATTACACGTAGCGTAGTGCTTGTACATGCGCACGTGCTTTGCACGTAGCACACTGAACAAATGTGCATCAAAAGCTTTCGCTTCAAGCTTCCATGAGGCTTGCGCTCCAAAGAGAGTGCACCCATAGATGGTGCGCACCAAAAGAATGTGCGGCCTAAATAACAGGAACAAGAATGTTTCTCGTTCACAGGCTTCAGCACCTCTATGAATATCCAGAAAATGTTTCTCCTTATTGAGGATTGCTCATTATGTATTCTATAAGATACGCATCATCTAAACAAGCCTTCATCCCAAGCTTGCTGTATCCTTAATGTAAATAAAATATTGCTTTGGTCAGAGAGAGATAATTGACACAATAATGACTTGCTATAAAAGAACATAATTTAAAAAAAAAACTTAATTTGTATTCTGAAAACTTTGTTTATATAACAAATATGATCATCAAATGTTTGTAAAGGCTTACCAAATCCATCCAAGCGGAGGGCAAAAGCGACCTAGAAAAGCATAAAGTTATAAATATATTGGTATACAAGACTAATAAAAAATTAAACATAATGACAGTCAATTTTGTATATAACAATTATTCAATTTAGGACATATATTGATATACATCGTAATCAAAAATTAAACTGGTGCACAAAAATAAAATAAAATAAATAGTTCTTCCTTTTAATGTGAATGAAAAATGACAGTCAAGTCCATCATTATGTGCACAGAATTAATTTTAAAAAATCTTCAATTCTGGAAGCTGTCATGACGTTTTTAGAGTTACTAACTGATTTTCAAATCCTGAAGAAAGTGGATAGCAATTTAAACTGTTATTAGTAACGTTCAAGAAACACCGCGACACTAAAACCGCATTATACTTGAAGAAGCTATATTTTCTGCACAACTAGTATAATGTCTAAACAACTGATCCAAGTTTTTTCTTTGCTCCATAAGCAAACACAAGATGCGTGCATGAAGGTTGCTTTCTTTTGTAGGGTGCCATAATTTATACAAGTACTTTCCAAAATTCTAAGTTCTTAGATTTTATCTGTACTCACTATTGTATTTTCTAGTTATCCTGGATTGTTAAAGGATGAGTACTCATGATCTTTTTATTGAGGTAAAGGGTCATGCCCTCGCAATCATTGTAATTTTATTTAGTTATACATAAATCAACTTAGGGGCTGGTCAGGGCCCCGACAGTAAGTTCTGGCTATAAAAAAAACTGCATGCTTGAATCTTAAGACGCTTCAAACCACTTGTCCCAAATTATGTGCAACAACAAAAACATGTGCCAAGTTAATTAAAAATTCATTATCTAAACAATTTTAGTAAAGATTGGATCATGGTACTGAGGGCAGACAGCATTGCCAAGCAATCTGCATACCGATATAGCGTATGAACTCCTTGAACAAAATCAGCTGTTGCATCCTCACCCTTGTTCTTTCCAATATTGATTCCAAGAATGCCTGGACCTGATTTCCCTCCATGCTTTATTCGTCGTTGGAACCTCAATGAAGAGGAAGACCTTGAAGTGTCTTCCTTCTATCTTCCTCTTACCATGTTGCACATTAAGGCGTTGTGCAGCCACTACTATTCCTTCACTGTCGAACCAACACCTAGGGATTATAGACTACCAACAAAATAAGTACAGCAATGCTTCATAGAGCATAAACAAAAACTCACCATATTGACCAATATTGTATAACAAGGTTTAAAAGGGCGATTAATCGCCACTTTAAGATTTTGGGCAGCAACCACGTCGAGTAATATTAAACGGGTGAATGACCACATGATTGGCTGTATGCAAACTATTCAGGCGAATGGTCTCTTAATTAAGCACATATATAATATATGATGTGCATAGCCCACAAGATAACCAAAACTCGATATTCAATATCCACTAAATAAAGATCCAACACTCTCCTTTTTTTCAACATTGGCATTTTTTCCCTGTCGTTTCTTTTTTTCCCCAGTATTTCTATATATAGATTCATGTAAATATTCAAGTAATCTGAATCTCATCTGATTATGCAGCAGATAATCCTTTTATACGTTTCTCTAGAAAACTAAATAAAAAAAGAATATGTGATTTACAACCTTGATATCTATTATCAAGTATAAACATCATAAAGGTTGTTACAAATTGGTAGCACCGATACCATTTTGTTAGAATTTAAAGATAGCTAAGATAGCACTTGTAGGATATTTAGCTTGATGCGGTAAGATTACTTTTAATAAGATGAAGAAAATGGATAGAAGAATTGATAGTTGATAAAAGTGCGAAGGTTACAAAGGAAAATATAAATTATATTAAGAAGGATTTGTGTTATAAGGTATTGTAGTTGTGATGATTCTTGGATACATTTTTTTAGCTTTCCTCTTGAGGTATTTATATACCTACATAACATCTCAAGAGATTTCTATGGACAAATCTCTGCATAGGTCTAAGGTAGTTCTACTTAGACCTTCTTGAACTTCCCTTTGTACATATTCTATCATTTTGCATTTTACCACATTCTTATAGATGTTTCTAGATATTTCTTCATAGATGTTATCTTGCTTCTCTTGATTATTCTAGATAATTCTATCTAGAAAGTGCATCAACTTCTAAAACTCCTTAATGCGCTATTCAGATACTCCAAGATCTTTTCAGATATACTCAAGTTGATAGACGCTCCGCCTTCTTTGTGCTGCCAAGGAACCAAGAGCTCCAATTGCGTCTGATCGAGCTACTGATGCAAATGTATCAATATAGTCGATCCCCAACTGTTATGAGTAGCCTTTAACCACCGGTCTTGCTTTGTATTTTTATACATATCCATCGGGCTTGAGCTTTGTTTTGTTTACCCATTTAACCCTAGTAATCTTTTTATGTTTAGGAGGATCTATTGGTTTCTATGTTTTATTTTTCTCGATCATTTTTATTTCTTCTTTCATAGCGTCTATCCATACTTCTTGTTTTGCCGCTTCTTCATAGCTTTCTTGCTTAAGAGCTTCGAAATTGCAAGATTCATATATGCTTTTTAGTGATATTATCCGTCTTAGTCATTATTAAGAAGAGGAATCCTCCATGTACGCCAATGTACGTGACACAGATGAGTCTGGATGTATCTGAGTATCTTGAACACCGATTTCTTCTATAGTCACATAATTCGCGAATTATTCGCCGAATTCGCGAATAACTCGCGATTTTTTTATCAGCCGACTTAATCGCCGAATTAATCGGCGGGCCGAATAATTCGCAAATCATTCGCGAATTATTCCCGAATTATGTGAAAAAACGGCGAATAATTCAAAAAACAGCAAATAATTCACAAAATCAAAACCTAGCGTCTCATATATTAATTTCTTGCTCGAAATCCTTCCCGAACATTTCCCGAACACTTACCGAATCTTTCCCGAATACCTGCCAATTTTTTCCGAATAGTTCTCCGAATCCGAATTTTCGACCTCACCGAATTATACCCGAACGACGAATTTGTGACTATGGTTTCTTCTACCGCATCTTCGGTGTCCATGCTTCTTGGTGTTGTTGTCTTCTCCTCGGGAAGAGTAACAAATTGTTTTTGCATTTTTCTTCATTCTAATTCCACATCCCTTTCTTGTCAAACTCCACATCACGACCAATCACGAGCTTCTTAGTCTCTGTTAGTTGAATACGTGATAATCATTGGACCGGTAATCCTAAACTACAGGTATGCATTTCTTTATTTTCTCCTCTGGAATGTATATGTAGCAGATGTATCCGAAGACTTTTGAGATATGTGAAAGGTTTCTTTCTGCGCCATACTTCTATTTCAGACTGCCTTGGAATCTATTCACAAGTATACAACAGTGTATACTTTTTTAGAGCAGAATGTGTTTGCAGTTATTTTTCTTTCAGCATATGGATCTTACCATCTCCATTACAGTTCTATTTTTCTTTCGAACACTCCATTTTATTATGGAGTGTATCACACTATCAATTGATGTTCCATCCATGTCTTCATTTTGGCAAAACTAGATGAACTCTCTGGAATTATACTCCTTTCCTCCATCCTCCATCGCTTCTTAGTATTTTTATATGATGCCACTTTGTTTCTCTAGAAGCTTTCGACTCTTTTGATAAGAACTTCAGATTTTTCTTTTAGGAAGTATACTCGTGTCATTCGTGTGAAGTCATCAATGAAGAGGATGAAATGCATGTTGTGGTTGAGAGATGGAGTTCACATTGGGCCGCACATATCTATGTGCATTAGCTCCAGTAGATTAGCTCCAGTAGTCGTTCTGCTCTCCAATCTCAAGATGCTAGAAGAATTCTCTTGAATAAATTATAGCAATCAAAACCTATGTAGAACTTTCTCTATATAAATATCTTGAAATATTATGCACACCTATAAATACCCCAAGAAGGCCAAAGAGTTGTATCCAAAAATCATCAACAACTACACCAACTTTGTAACAAATCCTGCTTAATAAAATTCTGATTTTTCTTTATATTATTCATTCACCTCTATCAACTACCAATCCTTATATCAATACACCTTATCTTTCTAAAAGTAATATTACTACATCAAGCTACATATCATACAAGTGGTATCTTAGCTACCTTTGAATTCTAACAAAGTGGCATCATAGCTACCAATTTCTAACAAGCGGTATCAGAGCCTTGTCAATTTATGCATCAAATCTATTCACTTCAAGGGCTTGGCTACCTTCGGATCATCCCATCTAACAGCTCCAATATTTGATGGGATAACTACGACTTTTGAAGTATCAAGATGACAACACTACTCCAATTTCAAGAACTATAGGAGATCGTTGACGTCGAGTACCCCATGTTGAATGAAGAAGTCGCCCTCTGTGGCCAAACAACAAAAGGTGAAGGAGAATAAAAGGATTCAAAGGATATCTACATCATTCAAGAAGTAAGGAGTGACACCATATACCCAATAACTTTCGGAGCTTTAACAGCTAAGAAGGATATATGGAAGGACGGGTTTCAAAGCAATGTTTAAGCGTCGGACATACAGCTAAAGAAGTTGAGTGTTGGAAATCAACAGCAGCTTTGTCACGCCCCGCTTCCCAAAATACGGAATACGAGGGGTTGACAAGACCAGCCATGCTCCTACGGTCAAGAAAATATCCCGCCGTAGTCACACTTCGGCTTCTAGCTTTACGTGGTAATCAGTAAACAATGCACAGGTAATGAGAAATGCAGTATATAAATCAAAACAAATACAAAGAACTAACCAGATGGGGATCAAGAGAGTATGGTTCTGGGTCGCTGATCAAGATGTCCGCGATGTTCTCGAAGTACGTCTGGTCCTGGTCCAAGCTAGGTCCACTTCTCACTCTGAGCATGCATACCCAGGTCGTCAAGACGACGCGATAGCAATATATATATAGATGCAAGTGGTAACTCGTACAGTAATAATGAATATATAACGGTAAATCAAGATAGTAAAGATGTGAACATGGAGTAGCCGATGCGGGTGTCTAAAAGAGCAGGTGAACAGTAAAACAGCAAAATAGTATGTCAGGTGTGTACGAAATAACCATCACTTAGCAGAAGTGGAGAGCGTGGACGAACCGCCTCCTTGTAGCTCCTTCCTTTTTGGGCAACCATTGATAAAGTGTTCACTGGATCCGCAAATCAGGCATTTCCCTTTGGCGCGGCGACAATCCCTCTGAATGTGTCCTGGCTTCTTGCAGTACCCACAACGTTGGGTCTTCTGTTGCTTCTGTTGCTGGGGAACAAGTGGGCGCTTCATCTTCACCTCTTTTCCTCGTCTAACAGGGGTCCCTTTACGATTGGAGGCTTCCGTTGGTGCCTGAATCATCTGCCTTCTTAGTCCCTCAGCTAACAGGTCATTTGTTCGATCATGGGCTTCCTTCAGACTTTGCAGTGCATTCAGAATCTCTACGGTCTGATTTTGGGGAATGGAGATAGAGGAAGAGTCGTTGGGAAACATGATCCTCAAACAACAATTTTAGGACGGCATAAGGTACAAGGAGTAAAAATCAGAACAAGATACAGAATAGACAATGAAACAAGAATATCGGGTGGGATGAAACTCAATCGAGGGAAAATCAAATGTAGAACTTTAAGTTACCCAATAGAGTACAGTATTGTAACTATGCTGCAGTTCATAATTACAACCACGTAACTCTACTAAGTCATCCAAAACTCTAACGGATGGAGTCAAAATATGACATGATGAATAATAAAGATTCAAGTCAAAAGATAACAGTTCACAATCTGGACCGAAAGAGCGACTTAAATTGTCAAGCTCTACTCGGAAACTACAATTCCAATCATAGCAAAACCTGGCTCTGATACCAACAAAACCATGTCACGCCCCGCTTCCCAAAATACGGAATACGAGGGGTTGACAAGGCCAGCCATGCTCCTACGGTCAAGGAAATATCCCGCCGTAGTCACATTTCGGCTTCTAGCTTTACGTGGTAATCAGTAAACAATGCACAGGTAATGAGAAATGCAGTATATAAATCAAAACAAATACAAAGAACTAACCAGATGGGGATCAAGAGAGCATGGTTCTGGATAGCTGATCAAGATGTCCGCGATGTCCTCGAGGTACGTCTGGTCCTGGTCCAAGCTAGGTCCACTTTTCAATCTGAGCATGCATACTCAGGTCGTCAGGGCGACGCGATAGCAATATATATATAGATGCAAGTGGTAACTCGTACAGTAATAATGAATATATAACAGTAAATCAAGATAGTAAAGATGTGAACATGGAGTAGCCGATGCGGGTGTCTAAATGAGCAGATGAATAGTAAAACAGTAAAATAGTATGTCAGGTGTGTCGATTCAGTAAGCAATGCATGTCAATGTCACTATCCCTATCAGTCTCTAAGTCTCACTGTACAGGTCACTAAGCCTATCGTCAGTCCAAGTGTGAGAGTCAACCACTCGTGAGTATCCCCCACCCAAGGGTAGGACCCAAGGGCAAGGGACCACGGGCCCGAAAAACGCACGGTAATAATCAGTGATATCCCTATATAAATCTCCATATATCTCCATATGTGCCGGCATGGGACTCCCGAGATTCTGTTGAACTCACTCAAACTACCCTACACCCCGTGATCTACATCAAACGCCAACCATAAACTCAAATACCAATCGGTCCATGACGAGTCTACACGAGAACTGAAGACAGGGTCTCCATCAAGCATGTACCGACTAATACCCAAGATAGATGGACTGTGTTTGGTGCCTTACCTGTGACACTCATGCAAGTGCTTCCATAATTGTCCCATACCAATTATAGTCACACTTATACACGTCCCACAGACGTCGACAATGCAATAAATCAATAGGGTTCACTGATTGTGTACAAGTACGTGTCACTTTCACTTATCCATTCATGCTCAAACACTAACGTACTTGCCACAATCACCACTAAAACCTAACACTGGGTAATGCACATGATCACTAGGTTACCAATGCAATGACATATATATAAGGTGATGAGAATACGATAATTCAGGCATGATTAAGAAGTCATAAGTCGGTGTCCTACCACTTGCATAATTTTCATAAATCACACATGCAAAATTTAGCGAAATAATGAACAGGGGATAAGTAGTACGTTTGATAATCTAACCAGCAAATTTGGTTTCACACTGATCGGGTTTCAGGATCACTAGATATGGCCATTTCATTTTAAGCGTTCACTGCTGGAAATCCGGTTTCAGAATCGGGAGTCCGTTTCGTAACGCATTTTAATCCCAGTTGGGATCAGAATTTAGCGGCGCTACAGTTGAATGAAATTTAGGGTTTTCAATGAGGTTTCTAACGCACTAGACGGATTCTCAATCGCGTCTCTACGTCAGAAGTTATGCACTGTTCAACACTAGGGTATCAGTTCTGGTTCTGTTTGGGACTGCTATACGTCCCGATCTTTTAAATTGCAGTTTAAATAGTAAACGACGATATAAAGGGATGAAGTCACTTGCGTTATTTAGCTAACAGATTCACCTTCAATAACGTGTAGGGTTCCGCAACATACAAGTTCAGGCAGCGAAGAGGTAGGCATTACGAGACAGGAAACAACAACCAGAGCTGCTCTGGACTGCAGTCCAGAGCCGCTCTCCGAACCAATTCTCGTCATAATATCAATACAGAAACAATTAAGAACTTGCATAGGGTTACAGGTCGTCGAGTCGGCTTCGATTTGAGCCCTCGAACGCCTCACTTCAATATGTACACAATTAATTGTGATTTTAACAAATTTCAGGTGCGGGAAATTCCCAGTTTTTACGAGTGTATTTAGGGGTGTTCGTTTAAGCCATTAACAATTGTATTTTCCAGTAAAATTTCTACACGGTGCTCATTGCCACACGGGCCAGAATATGCAATCGAGTTCCGTCAGTTTAAATGAAGATTTTCATTTGGATCATGCATCAAACACTTAAGTCATATAAGGTTTCACGAAACGTAAACGTGGAATTTATAATATTATGAATTGTAACGGATATAATATAGCATGCAGCAAGTAGGGTACTTGCCTGGAGACGCTTTGGCGACGCACGACAGCGGCAACGGCACGAACGCGACACAGCACTGCAACGACGATTCCGACACGGCACAACAGTGGCAAAAGTCTCAATCTTGGCTCGAGCTTGTCGGAGTTGGAGGCTCAGTGTTGCTGGCGACGATCTGCAGCGACGCGGCGGTGCAGGGAGTGGTGACGGCGATGGTCCATGAAGCTCCGGCGAAGGTGGCAGTAGGGGGTGTTTGGTTGCAGCGAGGGTTTTGGGGAGAGAGAGATAGTGGGGCTTGGGTTGGATGAAGGTGATGATGCTGAGGTTGTAGGGTGTCGATGACGTGGTTCAGGTGCAGTGGGGCTCGCCGGCGGGAAGGGTGCAGGGGTGGCCGAGCTCGGGTGTGCAGGGGAGTGCTCGGCGGTTGAAGGGAGTAGGGTAGTGAAGGGGCTCTGTTGATGGAGGAGGAGGAAGGAAAGAAGGGGAGAGTCGTGGTCTTCCTCGTCGACGGCGGCGGGATGAGGGAGCTGGAGGTTGGGTTTTCTGTAGAGAGAGAGAGAAGAGGAGTTGGAGAGTGAGAGGGAGCAAGGAGTTGGAGAGGAGGTGTTTGAGGGGCTCTCGGTCGTGGTCGGGGTCGTGGGGACGTGGGGCAACGGCGCGGGCGACGTGGGCGCGAGGGGGCGACGTGGTTGTGAAGAAAAATCGAGCGGGAAAATTAAAACGGACGTGGGGAAGAAGGAGGTTACGAAGCGGGTCGGGTAGGATTAGCGGGCGCGGTTAAGGGGTTTGGGCGCGGGCTGATGGGCTGGGCCGGCTTGGGAGTTTAGGGTTTAATTAAATTGTTTATATTATTTTCTTTTGGGCTGGGTTTAATTTTAAAAAGGGAATGGGCTTTGGGGAATTTAATTTGCTTGGACTGGATTAAATGGTGGGAAATTATGTATTTGGTTTTAACTTAATTCATATTATGTTGTGGGCCGGGAGATTGGGAATGGGGAAAAAGAAATTGGGAAAAGGAGATGGGCCTGGCCAAGAGAGGGGGAGATTGGATTTAGATTAAAATAGTAAAATAGGAATTGGAAATATCCAGTAAAATTTTAGGGGTTACCATAAAGGAATAGAACATAAATAGAATAAAAATATAGGAAAATTATTTCATTCAAATATGTAAAATAGTACGTCGAAAACTGGGTCTTACAAGCTTGAACACTATCAAGTTTTCTAGAAAACACAAGAATTCCCTAGAATATTAGTCTTCTAGAATGCATAAGAATTCTCTAGAATGTTCTAGATCTAACATGTACATAGTTGTAAAGAATGTCCGTGGCATGAAGGTTCTAGCTCATGATTATGTCTAGAAGTTCTGTCTAATGCTTCATGGCTTAAATAGAAAAATAAATTAGAATTAAGTAAATGGATATTAAAATAAACTTGGTTTTTTTTCTCTTTATTTTATTTATTTACAAATATTCAACACTAATAAGTGTATCAGAGCCACAAATTCTACCAAAAGTTGCTATGGTAATAATCCCATAAGGAAATTTGAGGTCATATACATGCTTACCCCTCATTTGACAATCTGAAGACATGAGGCTTAGGGTATACCCTCCTGAGGAATGGAGGTAATGGACCCAACTTCAACGAAGCCAGGATCTAGCCCATGTAAACCTTCGACCGCTTCACCATTCTTACCAAAAGTTGGACCAAGAGCAGGGCCGTGTCTTTTTTCTCTGGGAACCAGTAGTTGATACTGCAAATCGATGAACAGACTCTGCTTCAAGCAACGCAAAGAACGGATCGTTCACGAGTCATGTAGCTTTGAACAACCATCCATGGAAAAGAATATAGTATTGGTATCAGGACAACATACAACTGAAAATTGTTGTCCTCTTCATTATGGAACCGGCTCGTCAAGAGTTGTTCTTCTAAGTTCTAAGCCACACCAGATTTCCTTGAATAATAGGCTCAAATGGTGTGGTGAATAGAGAGCTAATATTAGCATTTCAGAGAACCTGAGATATCTACAAGAATTTTCATGCTTGGGTGACAGTCCCACTTGGGAGACAGGTCCAGCCTGTCACCCAAGTTGCTATTAACCCCACCCCACCCCACCCCACCCCCAAACCAAAAAAATAGTGAAATCGCGCGCGGGGGTGGGGGGCTGAGAATTTAAATATTAAAGAAATCTATGTAAGAGGATCCGGAAGAACTAGTGATAATGGAAATTATTTGGTGCTACAAATGAATTTAAGGGGTATGATCATACAACTAAATTGAACAACAAAGTTATCAACGAGCCATTTCATTAAGCTGGGCTACTTGTCAGTGGCAATTTTGCTCCAATATGAGCAAAAGATGAGCAAGAAATGAATGTTATCCCTTAACATGGCCTTGAAAGCCTCCAGAAGACAAGGCATGAACAATTCACTAGAGTGGGAAAAATCGAGGGTGCATTTATGAAATAATATTAAGAACACCATAATGATTTTAGAATGCCTGAATTCATGTGTATCTTGTATAGGAGAACTTGATGGTTCTAAATGAAGAAAGGAGCGATTGTTCCTGACAAAGCAAGAATGTTAAGCTGCAAACACGCAAAGTGCCAGACCACTCATTCTAACACTTGTTTATGTGATGTTTTATTATAAGGGAAGAATCTAATCAAAATATTAAGCATGTAAAAGAGTTGCACATGCTTAAAGTTTTGGATAAAGTGTTTAACATGAAGAAAAAACAACTCCCAACTATGTAGCGGCTACTGCGGTTCACTCTAATGGATATATAATGATAAAACCAAGACTACATTGCATATGACACAATCAACAATAGACTGGATTATTATTGTGTAACAAGAAAATACCTCACTATAAACTCTCTTCTCTACTACCTTTTCTGCTAGACTGTTCACATTCTTCAGCGTAGGCTTCATTACAAAAATCATCGCAAAGATGCAATGCATGATGTTCAGAACTGATGGCCAAAAGAGCTTTTATTATATCACTATATAAGATGGGTCAAAAGATTTTTAAATTCAGAATATGCAACACAATAGTAGGCAAACAACAAAAACAGTAGACCATTAGCATGTACATAGTTTAAACATTCAATTTACAGAATATGTATGCAACGCCTCCAGCGATCACTAGACTTGTCATGGTTGTAGTTACAAGCCTTCCGTACAAAATAATAAGAATAAACATTCAAAAAGTAAGAAAGGAAAAATGTAAATAAAATGCTAGATTATGGCATAATACAAATAAGTTGATCAGTAGAGAGAACTCGACTCACATGACACTATGTCTATAATAAGACGTGCAATAAGCTAATGAACAAATGGAAGCTTAAAAATAGTGAAACCAACCAAATGTGGCACTATTTAGGCCTTGCTTGGCTTTGGATTTAACTTAAGACAACTTCAATCATCTAATTATCTAAACTTAAATTCAAATCCATACCTCCATCTTGTTTATTTTGTTTAGCCGGAGTTATCCAAAATCCACTCCTACCTTATTTATGTAAACTCCAAAGAAAAGGACAGAATGGAGTTCGGATAACTCTAAACTATAGAAGACAATATAAGATAAGTGGTGTTATTTCTTTAAGACCTCGTTTGGGGGTTTACGGTTTCCAAAACCATGTTTCATGGGGTTTCCATACCAAACTTCAAATATTGAGACCATGGCTCGTTAGGCAACCAAAATAGAGCTTCCGAACCCACGGTTCCAAAAGGTTTTGAGGGCTCGAAACCTCATTTTTTTCTAAACTCCAAAAGGAGTGGAGCAGGGCTGTCTTTTCCTCTCTCTCACGCGCTTAAGAAAATAGTAAGTACCATGGTTTAAAAAACTATGTTTCCAAACGTCCCTCAACTTTGTGAAACCCTAATCTTACAAAACCGCGATTAAATGTCGTTGAAAGTGGAAAGCATAGCAAAGTAGAAGGGTAGGCTTAGGCTTTACCAGGTTTTATCAAGGCTTTAACGGCAAAAAGCGCCAAAACATTTTTATCATAAATAAATGATACTGATGAAAAAAATAGATAAACAAGTAACGTTCAGAAACAAAATTATATAAAATTGAATTAGATGCTATTCTTTAACGATATCTATAAAATCTATATGCAATAATAGAAATATGTCAAAACATTTTAAGACGGCTTTAATAACAATGTCATAGTATAAGGTCTAAGAACGTAAGGTTATACATTTGAGGAAACAATAAGAATCAATTGTTTTATCCTTCGATACGAAAAGCTGCAATTTTCAATAGAGTTGCGGCTTTATCCTAGTTCGTCCTACTAAATAGCGGGTTAGAGTGAGGCTTCAAGCACACAAAGAAGGCAACAACGGGCTTTCAAGTCTCTAAAGCAGCCCAAAAACTTTATATAACAGTTTTATGCAAAAGTGAAGCGCTTTGAGGTTGATTTCCACTAAAGCGGAGCTTTAGTGAGGCAAAAATGGACGTGGTTTGCATGTGTACAAAATATGGTTTTGTTGTACCTTAAACAAAACCACGGTCTCGGAAACCTTGTTGCCAAACTAGGTCTAAGTGTATTTAGAGCCTTGCAAGCTCTATTTTCCACCTGTACCTCCGCTTAAAAATTTAATTTTGATCATCCTAACTACAAAATTAAACAGTGCCTCAAAGTTTATAGCACAAAACATAATTTATGTATAAAAAAGAAAATTTGTGTGCGCGTGGCCTTCGAGAAAGCTCACACGTTGCTATTCAGATTGGACAATCACACAATAAGCCAATTCCAAAGACATTGGACAAACTCATGCAATAGGAGCAATAGATGCATCACATTGTAACAGAACTACAGGAATGATACTAAATGTGTAACCTTCAGAACTACAATTCTAGCTGATAGTATGCCTTGGTTGGGGATGGAGTTAATAGCCGGAGTTTCATAAAGTTATCTAAACTTAACTCCAGAATCCTAACCATGGCATGTTTGGCATGGATTTTAGAGTTTAGAAAACTTCGATTATCTGAACCATAAGATTAAGATAACCGGAGTTTACAAAACTCCAATCCAACCAAGGTTTCCTAAACTCCAAAGTTTGTGAAGAAAGACACCCATTTTGGAGTTTCGAAAACCCAAACACCCATCGAAGTTATATTTGGTAAATGAAGGTAAGGAGTTGCAAACTAGAGTTTGTATACCCTCTGCCTCCACTTAAAAATAAACTCCAGTTATACCCAAACATGGATAAGATTTCAGTGCATAAATCAAATACTGATGCCAAAAGCACAAAGCTCGTCGTTTCCAAAGCCATCAACAAAAATAGGAACACTCAATTATCTTAGCATCAACAGAATCGTTGATGATTCCATGTGCACGACAAGTGTTTGTGGAAATTTTCGCAAAAAAACAAAGCAAAAGATCAAACCTTTGGCGCAGCGCCATCGGAGCTCGATTGCCTCAGCCCAGCGACTCCAAATCTCAGCTTGTGGCCCTAGGAATCTCCGGCGTAGCTTTCCAAACCCTAGCCGCCGCTAGAGAACAAACCCTAGGAGAATCTGAAACCGCCTTTTTTCCCGCCAAAACGAAGGGGAAAAGGGGGAAATGCTCGATTGATCGTCTTCACTGCATAAATGAATGTATTCAGGTTTAAAAGCCGGCACATAAAAATACATAAAGTTGGCTAAAACATAAAGACATTTTGACCCTGTGATCGTTCTATTTTATCTGCGGGCACAAAATATCCAAAAATAAACACGCATGAGATGCACATAGGAATATCAAATGGAACGTTTTAACCATATTAATCACCGTCCTGCAAAACTTAAGCTATAGGTATTTATATGCCAAGTTTTAAACCCTGGGTGTTTATCTACCAACTGGTGATAGTTTTGGTATTTTATGTATTTAGCATGTTCTCTTAACGCTAGACACTGAAACTTAATTAGTACGTAAATTTGACAGTATTAAAACTTAATTAGTTAGTTATTGCACGTGTGATAGCATGTAAAATGAAAGGAGATTACATTGAATGCATCTATATGTAAGAAATTGATTTCAGTTTCTAGAACGTGTATTGAAAAGTCGTATATAGATGTCCCTCGTTACAAAATTCTATATGCACCATAAGAAATACGGGCCTATTTCATGGGATCGTCCTATTTCGTCGAGTAAAGTCCGACGGATTAGGCCTTTTTAAATGAACAGGGTCTGGGCACAACATTTTTTAAAATTTACCTAGTTCGTTGGATCCATTCCAACAAAATAGTTAAAAAATTATAGGAACCCGAGAACGCTCGGGTTCTTTCATTCCCCACCCACGATAAAAAAAAATTTCATCTCCCTCTCTTCTCTTGAGTCGTCGCTTCCCCAGCCGCCGCTTCCACTCGTCCTCGTCCTCGTCGACGAGGCTCTTGCCGCTGCTGCTCCTTGATTTCTCGTCCTCATCGACGACAGTGCACAGGCCGCCACTCCTCTTCCTTGATTGATTCCTCATCGTATTCCGCCGTTGTTGTCATGACCCGAAAACAGTACGTGATCGACGCTTGAACCACGTGAAATCTATAAGACCTCATTGTAACCTAAATAAACCGAAAACCAGGAATCTAAACTTTTTTAAGGAAATAGTAAAGATGAAGTTTTGAAAAAAAGATATAAATAAAATTAAGTTCCCTTTTTAAAATATAAATAAGCTTATTTCAAAATACAAGTGGAATGTATACTAAAGTTTGAAAACGTTTTCGTCATTTAGAATTTGGGCAGCATCTCCTTTGTAAGTTTTGATCAAAACCAATACATAGTTGATAATAATATTGGTATCCCCAAGCGGGAGCCGACTCATCGCCAATCGGCGGAAACATAACACGCAACATAAATATACGACGCCCAAGACGAAGATCAACTCAAGGATGGAAATAAAAGAAAAACCAAATCATCAACTCAACGATGTCCAAACTCGACATAAAGAATACGCGTAAGTCTCGTCGCTGTGTCTGAAAGAATACACGAGTCTCTGGTTTCTAAGTCTACCAAATATACATTGTCTGGTTGATGGAGTTTTTAACTAGATTATAATGAATAAAATATACAATAGTGGTTAGGATCCGTAGTGTAACCCACCTACCAAGCAAATCACTCGAAGAAGAAGCGTGTCAGCAAGCCGCTACTGATCCGAGCGGTCGGTCCGGCAAGAAAACTATGGCACAACGGGGGCGACTTGCCAACTCGTGAGCAGAAGATATCATCAGGTAGAGATCGAATGCATAACGATCTACCTATGTTATACTATAATATAATAATATCATATTGTATGGTATCGAAGGTGAACGTGTGTATGTGTGTATACAATCTCATGCATATATCAATACGTAGTAACATGTCATCCATAGGATGTGTGTGTGTGTGTGTGTCATCCGATGAGTGTCCATCAACGACACTCGAAATCATCATAAAACCCTGAGCGTGCTGCATCGACACTCGAAATCATCATAAATACTGTGTCTAGCATCAACACGTAAATCCTCATATCTCGGGCGTCGTCTCATCTGATCGGCCCTCATATCTCAGGCACCGTTTCATCAGACCGGTCCTCATATCAATTTGTCTCATATCACTCCGGTCGGTATCCTCCGGATATCCGCCAAGTTCAATACTGTCACCGGTAGATAGTGTTCACAACCAGGCTCAACGCCTTTCTATACGATCTTCTTGCCCCTGGGTACCGTACCGGGTCCACCATGTACCCGCAGACAGTGACTTCTCACTCTTCGAATCGGGTAGTAATCATAGCTCAGAACCGAGAAATCTCATGGTGGACGTCGAAATATCATACCAAGAGAAAACTGCGTTTTTAAAACATTCACAAGTTTTTAAATCATAGCTGCGGTTTCTCAAATCCACGGAACTCATGAAATTAGAATTTGATAAGAATATAACAATCATGAAAAGATATGTACAGGCACGGAACAATACCGTAATACATAGCAAGTGTGTTTATATAAGCATGTCGTATATTATAAAAAAGGTACTAATAGAATTTAACATGCTAACAGGTTATAGTGTGATGCGGCAGCACAACGAATTCTATCTGTGTACGTGGTATGGCAATTACCGATGATGTGTGTGTGAGTATACGAGTATGTACATGTGCAACATGTAAATCATCGGTAATGGTGTGTGTGTCCTAATATGAGATCAAGTAAAACTAAAGCTATAAGCGTAGTATGTATTGTAAATGATCGAAACGCGAGCGTATGCAGAAATAATAAATCGAAAAGCGAGCTTAAACGGAATAAAGAAATCGTAATGTGAACAAGTATAAAAATACGCAACTACGTATGCGCCATACAGTTATAGTTTAAAATAGTATGAAATGTTGTTTTAGAAAATAGGGGCTACGATGTTTTTGAAGAAGATACTATTTAAAAAGTCGTAGCGTCCCCTTGAAGTTATCATTTAAAAGTACGTAATGATTCGTTAGTTTTGAAAGTAGATATGGCTCTAAATATCTCATAATATCTACTCTGTGATTTAAATAAGATTTTTCGAGTCGAAATAAATATCGGCGATCCATCATCATCATATCATGTACGGAATATCTATCGTACGATATCATCAAATCAATAGTAGAGATCTATAGCCGCATACATCATCTCATCTCATAACATATCATCCCATGTCATCTCGTATCATATCATATCATATCGCCTCATATCATCATATCGTATCATATCGACTCATATCATCATATCGTAAATATCCTTATATATATATATATATATATATATATATATATATAGCTCAACGGTTACTACTCTCGCATATGGTATTTTAGAAACCCTATTAGTTAGGTAAATATTTCATATATATATATATATATATCCATCCTAATTCTAATTCTAACGATTGCGGGGGTGTTATACGCCATTCACCCAACTTCTCCAGTAGATATACATCTACTCACCTAATACTCTCGCTCTAGTCGAAGTCGACGGACGCCTTACTTTTCTTCGTCGTCTCGGAAGTCCACGCGATTGTACCTACAATCGAAATCATAACCGAAATCGCATAAAAACTCGATTCGAAATTGAAATCACGAACGAAGAGCATATAGGTTAGAACCTATGGTCAACGCGTGCTAAAACAACAAAATACTCTCCGGCATCGACGTACGAACATCAAACGACCGAGTCAAAATACAAATATCTAAAAACCAAGTTTCACATATCGCAAAACATTGCCAGAAATCAAGTAAAACAAATCCAGATTTTTTTCAGGTGATCAGGGACTTTTTAGCACATAGGGTAGTCTTAGTTATCGAGTAAGTGAGCTACAGAACAAACCTAGAGCTCTAATTCCAAAACTGACCCGATAATTCCAGCCAAAAGTAATAAATTTGCGTCCAGAATTAAGAACTGGGGGCTCGGGCTTCTATGATGGTCTTCTACTGGTTCAAACATCTCTTTGTATGCTCTAATTAATTTTCGGAGTTCTCTACAGATTCCATTTTATCACCAAAACTCAATCAAAACCGACATTGGAAAATTCTAAACTCATCTTTGAAACTTCAAAACTCATCTAAATCAGGAATGCTATCACTGATAAGCTATTAATCGCACTCTTTACCCTCTACTGCATCACCACAATAAGTTCTAGCCTCAAAAGCTCACTTTAGAAAACTTAAGTTTTGAAAACATGCACATTTAAATTCTAAACTAGTTGTGAAGGCAGGAACACTTAAAAACTTGACTAAAAGTGAGAACATTACCTCATTAAGGCAACTCAAGAAATTTCCAAGATGGCAAATAGTCCTAAAAATGAAAACTTGATCCCACCATGATGGTTAGGATGAGGTTAGGAACATTTTTAGTGATACATTGTGTTTTGAGGTGGTTTGTGAGATGATTTGTGGTGGTAGAAGTGGAAGGTGGAGGTGTAGAAAGAGAAAGAAAAAGGAGATGAACAAATGAAGGAGATGACGAAAACGAGGAAGGAACAAAAGCCATGGTTGCAACCATACCCCTTCTCTCACTCTCTCACATGCCATACCTCTTTTAATATAGGGTTTTTTTTGTTAGCCGCCCCAATACTTCAATATTTTTCTCGGTCCCTCTCCATAGTTAGTATTTACTTGTAGCCCCCCTATACTTATAAGTTACTACTGCAGCCCCCTACTTCACTTTTGAAAATTATTCCTCCTCCTCCCCGGCAGCCGCCGTCTACACCGCCGCTGCCTTCTTCCTCCTATTTTTCAACTCATCGCCTCCTTGTTCCTCCTCCTCCTCAACGCCACTGCCACCGCCATCATCTTCCTCCTCCTTCTCTTCCACCCATCACCTCTTTCTTCTTCCTCTTCCTTCTCAATACCATCGCCATCACCACCACCACCACCTTCTTCCTCTTCTTCTTCTTCAACCCACAACCGCCGCCGCCGCCATCTTTCTTCCTCTAAGGATGGTGGCGGCGGCGGCTGTTGTCACGACCCGAAAGAGCACGTGACTGGCTCTTGAACCATATGAAGTCTATAGGACCCCATCTGATCCAAGTAAGCCAAAAGCCCAGAAATCTAAAACCATTTTAAGGAGTAAATAAGGAAAACTGATTTTAAGAAGTAAAGAAAACCTGTTTGAAAATCAAAGTTTTTAAATAACTAAGCCGAAATGCATTTTAAATGTGTAGTCTTTTCTGAAAATTTTGGCAGAGTTTCCCTTGTAAACACTGACCCCAAACGGGGTACCACAAGGATAATATGTATGAAGTGATAAAAGGCATCCCCAAGTGGGAGCTAACTCTTCGTCAATCGACGGTCACAACCACGCAAGCAATAATAATATACAACGCCAAGGGGCGAGGATCAAAACCCAAAAAGAAACTCAAAATAGCCAGAAAACCATAATACTACAAGCGCGACTCTAAGGTCGAAATAATACATCACTGTCTCTAAGTCCGAAACAATATACAAGTTTTGGTTGATGAAATTTCTAGATACAATGAATAATACAGGAACAATGGCGGTTCTGATACAAAAGAACCCGCATACCCAAGCAAGTCACCCGTATGGAAGCAATGTGCCAGAAATGCCGCTATGGAATCTGTACGGCAAAAACCTGCAAGGACTGTGGCACAACGGGGGTGAGTTGCCAACTCGTGAATAGAAAATATCTACAAGCAGAGATCGAATGTATGACCCATCCTAAGTCAATACGATCAGATATATATATAAACCTCAATATGAACAAGTCTGAAGCATGCTAAACTGGCAATGTAATCTCTATACATGAGTGTAGTGCCAAGTGCTCGTGCCAATGCCTCAGGTAATAGCATATCATAAATATGAGGTATAATCAATGAAATCAATCTGCATGTACGTGGATCCCGTCCACTCGTCACCCAATGACAATAACCATCATGCATGTAAATATCATCAGCATATGCATGGACATATGAGGATATAAACTACCTGTGTCCCTCGCGACATGTCAAAATCATGGAACCGGAGTGTCCAGCATCGACACTCGAAAACATCATGAAAACTGTGCCCAGCATCGGCACGTAAATCCTCATATAACGGGCTCCGTCAGTCCGGGCCAGCCCACGGGCTCCATCTGCGGAATCGGCCCTCGGCCCCAGCAGTACGCCCATATCCATCTATCGACTCTAGTCGGTATCCTCCGGATGACCGCCAGGTCCAACCAATCACCGGTAGGTAGCAGTCCCTCTGTCAGGCTTACCGTCTACTACACAGCGAAACCGTTCTCGCCCTGGGGTACCATACCGGGTCCACCATGTACCCGCAATCGGCCTCATCCGCCTTCTCGAATCGGGTTTCAAATGTCGCTCTCAGCACCGAGAAAACACATGGTGGACGCACTGAAATATCATATCAAGGGTAACCGCGTTTTTAAAACAATTACATATTCTCTTTTGAAATACCTGCGGTTCCCAAATCCAGAAATATCATGGAAACAACATATCTCAATGCGTATAATCAAACATGATTATGCGACATGTAAAGAAAGGTAAGCATATCAGTAAGTCATGCAACATGGAATAGTAATGTGCATATGTCGAGGGAAACCGCTCTTTTAAAATGAATCAGTTTTAAAGAATAACTTACGGTCCTCAAATCTCTAATCAAGTCAGAATCATCTATGTATGTGTACAGGTATAAGTGTACCATATGCTATGCAAGGATCATATCAGGAATGCAACAGTACTACTGTGTAGTGGCATGGCAATTATCGATGATAATGTGTGTGAGCCGACAATTAGTGTACGCGGAACATACGCATCATCTATAATGGTGCGGGTGTCCTAACAGCATGACTGTAATATATATCAATAAACAAAAGCAATGCAATGCAAATAGCATGAATATGCGGAATCGAATAATCAACGCAACAGTAAAGAATCTATCTCAATAAATATATCATGCAGCCTTGCCTTTTGAAATAAGACGAATCAGGGTTTTTGGTAAAATAGGGGCTACGGTGTTTTATGAAAAGATGTGTCATTTGAAAATATCCGTAGAATCCCTTTTGCCTATCTTTAAAATATCCCCGATTCGTTAGTTTTGAAATAGGTATGACTCGGGTCTAGTCTAACGCCTACTATGCGAACTACGGACCCAACAATCAAGTCAATCGGGAGGGGTATGAAAACCACCTAAATCTGAGTCAATATACATTATCTCATCACCTAACAGGTATCACTACCATCATAACACATCTCAAATACGAACTCTGTCATATCGCCGATCTCACGGCCTCAAATCATATCTCATCGACTCATCTCAATCCCACGTATCATCCTCAATTCCCGTATATGAACACATAGTCCCATACTTATGTGTAGATATACACACCTCCATATGCGCACAAATAAATGAAAGAATGTATGCAAGTATATGTGTGCGTGTATGTGCGAGTGCACCTACTACTCTAGGGTTTCGCACTACTAAACTAATACATCCTTAACATCAATAATTCCATTATCACTATCAATAATCCTAACAACACATAATAAATATATGTGTGTATACGCATTCGTATACATCACCACGGACTGCGGGGGTGCTATACGCCATCCACCCGACTTCTCCCCGTAGATATAAATCTACTCACCTTGCTTCTCATGTGCCGATGCCGATGTCGCCATCTTCATCTTCTTCGCCTCAACATCACGTAGGGTACCTATAAGTATATCACAACGCTAAAGCACATGAAAATCACATCGGAAACCAAAATAGCACACGCTACTCGCATAGGTAAAAACCTATCGTCTCGCATGAAAACACGTTCAATATCCACTTGTCGTTGACGTCCAAACGCCACTCGACAGAAACGAATCACCAAATACCAAAATCCATGCTAAAACAAGTCGTAAATCATACGCCAACTCAAGAAAATCAACCCAGATTTTACCCTAACTGGAATCAGTCAAAACTAGACATACCCAGGGTCAAGATTACTGGAAATAGGGCCATGCACCAAAATCGAGACAATTCCCTCCTGCTCTGGCGGCAATTTGCGGCCAGAAGGAATTAATTGGCGGACGGGGTTTGGAGTTGGGAGCTAGGGTTTGGTGTGGTGGTTCCATGGTGCCTGCACATCTCACTATCAACTCAATTTTATTTTTGGGGTCTCGGGGTGATAGCAGATTCCTAAATACGATCACAGATTCACAGTTTTTCTCCGACATCGTCTCATAAATCCGTATTCTGGTTTCAAGTTCAGGTTTGGGTCCAATTTAACATCACACAAGGGGTTCTAAGGTCACAACAAGCCTCAATTTCACTTTGATTTCATATCAAACCCTAAACCCTAACTTGATGTTTCACAAATCCACCAAACGACACCGTATCGATATGAAACTAGCATAGATGCACAAGGAAATTGAAATACTACACTAGGGTGCAGAAATTACCTTCTTTGGCAACTCAAGAAAATTCTTGAGTTGCTCAAAGTCCTCCAAATCCAATCTTGCTAGGTTCAATGTGTAGCTATTGAGATTGGGAGCAACTTTTGTGAAATGGGGATAGGGTTTTGGTTAGGTTTTAACGGTGGATCTAAGTTGAAGAGGGAGGAGGAAGAAGAGGGAGAGGGCAGGAGCAACAGCTCAAGGAGAGGGAGAGGAGAGAGAATGAGAAGGGGAAAATGATGGGAGTATGGTTCATAAAGTGAGGGTTGACTTGGTCTCTCTCTCTCATAATCATTCCAACCTTTTTCTTTCTTTTCTTTTCTTTTCTTCTCCCACCACGGTGAACCCTAAGCAACCATGTACCCAAAACATATAACAAGTGTAACAAGTGTGGAAAATGATATGTGCACATTTTTGCACAAAAATGCCAAAAATCCGATTAGCGATTTTTAATCGCGATTAGCACTAAATTAGCATATAACTAATCATAGAAACTTAAAAACGGTATAATTCCATAAAATACCCCATTTTAGAATTTTCCATAATTTTTCCCCATTTATTTGTATTTAATTATACCAGAATATTAAAATATTCATTAAAATAATATTAAATTATAAAAATTCCCAAAAATGATATTTTATTATATTGAAACGTTACAATCTACCCCCTTAAAGAAATTCGGTTCCCGAATTTAAATTTAAACCCCCAAATACTAAAATATTTCGATACAAATGTCAAATCCAATACAAAATCAATATGATATAGATCAGAACTATACATGTAGACATCCAGTCTATACATGTGAATAGCTGATGTAAATGCATGCCAAATCTTTTTAAATCGTCGTGCGATGCACGTAACACTGCACAGTGGCGGACGTTTTTCATAAGAAAATAACTATATACGTATATATCCTTTATTTAATAGGTACGTTCCGCCATTTTGAAAACAATTTAGAAGGGTTTCCTTGTTTTTAAAACGTTTCGTGTCCTATCGAACACGTAGGTATATATATACCGAGACCATAGCTCGCTCTTTGGAAATCCCTTCGATAACTATCAATGCATGCAAAATATATTCAGGTACTGTCCTCTGACTAGTCCTGCTCAGTATGAAAACAAATATCCAATATCATAAAAATGTGCTGCTCCAAAAGGAATAGATCCCAAAAAAAATGCACATAACACCACCCTGTGCGTCTGGTGCGCACGGAAATCAAAATCCATATATGTGCCATACAGGTGCACGAAACAACATCTAGGTGCAACGGGTGTGCACGAAGCATCTGTCATAGGCAACGTGTGTGCCTGACAACCAAAATAGGTGCATCTGACATGCACGAAGAATCTCGATTTAGTGCATCTGGTGTGCACCGAAATCGTGTCTCAAAACATGCGCCCAACATGCACGAAAATCCAAATCGGTGCATCCATCGTGCACGAATGAAAATCTAAACCCTGCGCACTCAACATGCACGGAATCACGAAATTCAATAGTAAACACCAAACATGCGTAAGTCCAATCAAAAGCACGGAGTGCAAGAATCACTCATCAATACCAGGGTCAAAATCGACGATATAATGCGGCTCAATCAAAATCAGGTGTACCGCGATGGAAAATCTCACAACCGCGTGCATCAGCGTGCACAAAACAAATCAAAACACCAAAAGTGCATGAAAACTATGCTGGAAGCGTAAATCAAACTACCGTCATAAAGCAGGCATGAAATCACAGTCAATACCTCAAGAATAATAACTATGCGCCAGGTATAAATACCCAGTAGGTGCAACCATGGTGCACAAAATCAAATATCATGGAACCCAGTACCAAGACTAAATCATGCGAATAGATCGCCCAAAATACCGAAATCCAAAGTGACGGATACGTGATAGTCAAATCACAAAATCACAAATCATAAATACCGTCGTCGGTATATCCTCCTTCGAAGTCGAGAAGGTGCCGGTACATCCAATGCTAGCGGCGCAAGATATCTACTTGCCTCTTGCTTGCGGCTGGCGTCCTCTGCCTCTGGCTCCTTATCTTCGCTGTGGATTACCAATCTCTCAATCCATCGGCTCATCGGCCCGGTCAGGTATGCTAATAGGAATGATTCCGTTCTGGCACTTCTCTGGTCATCTCTCGGTCAATCCTCACGACCGCTCGTAAAGCAGCACATCTCTGGCGCCGACCTCTGGTCCTCTGAATGCACATCACACATCGGCTCCTGGTGCAAATCTTATTGCAGCAGTGTACTGGAAGGAATCCTGCTCAAGGTCTCTTCTGATCTTGCCTAAGCCAAACTGTACGGAGGCTGGTACTCTGGCATAATTTTTTCTCGCTCTCTGGACATCCGCGTCCTTAGTACAATATCTACTCGAAAGCTGGTCGCATCCTTGCGCCTCTGTATGCATAACCGACCTTTAATCTTAATGGGGAATAGTAACAGCTCGTCTGCATCTCGCACGAACTTCTTATCCCGCTTGTTTGTATCATCGTCCATTTCGACGTCGCGTCTCTATCTGCGCACTGCAATGCCCTCGGCTACGGTCCATCCGAAGACCCTCACACGGACTCGAAATCACAAACTCGGTATCTTCATCACTCAGTAGGAGATATCTAGCCGAACACGTCCTCAGCGTGCATATCGCATCTCTGATGTCAGCGGAGTGGAACGTCATCTCGTCGAAATCTCATGCGAACTCTTTACTCCACTCTGCTTCAATATCGACTGATCCGGACTCATCTCATCGTGGCTACACAGACTGCGCTCCAACGGCTATGCTCGTATCTGGAGTCTCCCAAGCAGTGTCCCATCACATGATATCCGAATGATGTCGAATCGTCCGATCGACTCGTCAGAACCTCATAATCCCCCAAGAGCTCAACATCTCGGGTACAGTTTAATAGTATCGAGTACATACCACAGCATCGGTGGTCCAGCCATAGAAGGGCAAACCCAAGCCTCACTAATGGCGCCGCGGAACTGCCGCAAACCCTAAGGTTCAAAGGCTTTCGCACGGTTATTATGTCGAGTTAGGGTTTCATTCTTCTAGAGGATTCATAGAATCGCTTGCATGTCTTTCCGAATACTTTAAACTTGGAAAATGGGTTCCTGACATTCGATTGTCTCAATCGACTCTCAACGAACCTGCGTGAAGTCGTCTCTACCTGGAATCAATCTATCTGGTGACCTCGCATCGGGATAAGCGAACGAACCACATGTCCTAGTCATTCATCCTCGGTGACTAGCGACTTACCATCATATCTCTAAGTATATGCTCATGTTGCAGTAGCTCCAACCATCTGGGTGATATCTCGTCATTTGCAGCAACAACTGGCTCATTCGTCCGTACACTGAACAACGCCTCAATCATCATGAATAAGCGATATATCAACGGTCATCACATCCTAGCTGGCCTCTATCAGTGGCTCAATCCTCTGGTATCGATCGGTACGCCCGAGAAATCTCGCAAAAGCGATCAGTCCAACGCTCATGGCGTGAAAACACAATAAGACGACGCCTCAATATGCAATCGTATGTCTCTGGAATCACGCCCTGGTCAGTCCTCGTCCACGACGAGCTCATGCTGACGCAGCTCGAGCCGTAGCTCACTCTGCCCGTGCAATCGTGGCAGCAAAACCATAACCAGTATCGATGAGGATAGATCATAGGAATGAATATAATACTGTGCAATAAATGTACATCCTAAGGTTTCTCAAGCGGAGTGGTGTGTCGTAAATATGCCGCGGAACATACGTACGGTACGTCACACTACTCAAGCTACCTATTCCATCAACCAAGGGTCATCCTATGCGACGAAAGTTCGGGTTTAATACCCCCTCGACCAAGTCTAAGTTCCGTAAGGTCAAGCCTAAGTTCCGTATATAGATAACGCCCTAGGCTCCACATAGTCAAACTTAGACTCGAACCAAGGTCAACCTAGCGCTCTGATACCAACTTTGTCACGACCCGAAAGAGCACGTTGTTAGTATATATGCCCTAGAGGCCATTACTGTATCATACTAGTTTGTATATTACTTGATGGAAGCTTGGGATATTCACCTTGTATTGGCATTCTTGTTCAATATAGTAGTATGCTACTTGGATTGTTTCTGCTTTAATGTGTGCATGTGTTTCTTTTAGCATATCGCCTTTACACATTAGTGGAGCCTTTAGGATCTTTGCTTGATTACCAGCGTTGTGATGGCAGTCACACTCGTGGGGGCTGGGTAATCTACAAGCACATCCTTTTGCAGGTCCCTAGTCGTAGGACTATCGAGACAGGGCATCGATACTTCGGAGTAGACTAGCGTATGCGCTTCTCATCCCAGCTTGGGAGACGGTCTGTCCCACAGCCGTCAGTACGTCGTACTTGGGATAGTATGCGGGTGCTCGTTAGGTTACGAGTACACTGGACAGGACTCGTCAGGAACTGTTGGCTGGTATTATACCTATCGTCAGTTATCAGTTCCCAGGTGACATGAGTACAGCTTAGTCCATTGACTTGACACTGTCACTTCGCCTCGAGTGTGTTCCCACTGTACTTTGATTACTATCCTACCACGGCTCAAAGGAGACGTGCAAACAGGTAGTTTTTGGGTGCAGTCCCGAAGCACTTGGAGGCAGTGACAGTTAGACAGGATTCGTCTCTCCCGGTATTGGGGGTTGATATCGCGCTGTGTCTAGGAGAGCCATTACACAAAGTCCCTGGCCAGGGCAAGCGAGATAAACTGGTAGGTTTCCAGTGTTATCTCAGGTGTTCTAGGCTACACTCCGACACGACTTGTATCGCTACTAGGGGACTGACGTTTACCGCCCCCTAGGCCCGCCATGCGATGTTCTTAGACGAACAGACCGGACTGTACGGAGACTGTCACATTCAGGCTCAGTAGGAGTTCAGATGGGTTTACCTCGTCAGTCTTCTTATCGGCATCTACCTGGGGACCGTTACGTACAGCTAGTGCCGCTTGCGGTCTGTGGTTAAATCCACTGCCAGCGTAGTGTCGAGTCTTTAGAGTCCCACACAGAGGGTTATTCGCCTTTAGGCAAAATGAGTAGAGGTCGCATGGTTTTGCGACGGGGTTCGTTCACATCCGCGCACTTGTGCACGTTTGGTGTCCGGACAGCTTATACTAGTGGGCTTTGGTTTAAGCCGTATCCTAGTATATGATTTGGGATTGGTTTTTATCTCTTTGTATTCGTGTTCCTCGGAATACGGATACGGGTGTGTATGCACAGTTGACTGAGGCAGAGGCAGAGGACTTTCATTAGGGTTGATGACCATTGTCATTTTCTTAACCCTAATGTTTATGTGTGAAATATGATTTATTAATATTAGTTAATTATAATTGTGTATGGTTATGGTTGTTGACCATTTGACTATACTTGACTTGTTGACCTAGGTTGACAAGTTAACCATCATCATTCCATATGAAAGATGCTCTTTGATCCTTGCAAAAGCATTTAATGTGAAATGATAATGGTCATTTCTTGATTAACCATCACAATTATCTTTAGCTAATTATCTATTTTTCATAATTCACATATATGTGAGAAGGTTGGATTATTCTTCTCATTCTATCATTTTTTTCATTCTCTCTCCTCCTCTTCCTCTCTCTCAAAGCTCTCCCCTTTCATGAGTTGAGAACCATTGAGCTTGAGATAATCCCTTCAAAAATACTCTCTACTCTTTCTAAGGTCCTAGGTTTAGCACACCAAGCACCTTAGTTACTTCTAGTTTGAAGTTGGAGCCAAAGGTAGAGGCCCTCGGGTGGGTCTTTCTTCGGCAAGGGAAGGCGACGAGACGATCCGTTCTTTCTCTCCAAGGAGCAAGAAGAGAAGGACTTGAAGACCTAGGTATAACCCCCTTTCCGAGTAGCTAACTCTTTTAGCTTTATAGTTAGTTTTTGTTTAGCAAAGATCCCTCCTTTACATAGTCCATGTTGCCTAGTGTTGTAAAAATCCGATTTTTCATAACGTTTCCGCCTCCCCGCAAGCACCGGGGTGGGCAACGTGGACTTACAGTGGTATCAGAGCCTAGCTAAACACAAACTAACTAGTTAGCAAAGTATCTAGAGCTTCGATCGGAAAAAATCGCAAAACACATTTTCAAAAACCCAAGTTTCTGCCGATTTTTATTTCTGCTTTAAAAATAATAAATCATACACTAAAAATCGTCTCAGGGTTTTTACAGAACACCCAAGAAAAACGAACCAGCGAGTCGACCAACTCACAGCGGAACCGCGGCAAGAGCATGCTTTTGCCGCGGATCCTCGGTCGAGTTGACTCGGCCGTGGGTCGTTTTTCCTGCAGTGTTGTTCTGTTGCTGTTTTGTGATTTTTGAGATGGTTTGTTTCTGCCCAGATTTTCCAGAGAACAAGTTAGTTTTTGGGGTGGTCACAAATCCGTATTTTTGATCGAACTTCTTTACACTTTGGCTAATGGGTTATATCTGTGATGTGTTATATGTATTGAACGTCTGCTAATCGCTATACGTCGATTAGTGGGGGTTATACATATCTGTGATCTGTATTGTTGCTGGTTTGTGTATATGAATTCGTTGGATTGTCACGGATGAATAGCCGGGGAGGTTGTGAGATGAGAGTTTTCTTATTCTTTCAATTCTTGTAATATGTAAATTGATGTAATATTATTTGTATGGCCGCACAACCGGGTCGGGGTTGTAGCCGTCATTGTATAATTTCTTTTACTGTTTTTGCTCCTAGGATAGACCCAAGGTGGGGTGCACAAACTACCGGGTATCTCGAAGTGCTGAGTGGCCTACTCACGTTGTTGAGGGAGGTTGCTTCACTTCAGATACTTGGTGGGTAGTTTGCCGCACCCGTAGGGGTCTAGGGTGGGGTTTGGCTATTCATCGCGACCGTGTAATCCGCTCTTCGTTACAGGCTCGTACGAAATGCGGATTCCTAGTATATCCAATGTGTTCATCTGTGATCTGGAATGGCTATCATTGCATGTGATGAATGTTTATATATATCTATATGATATCTATTTAGGCGTTGCTTATGTTTTGCATCCGCGCTAGTCCAGCCCCCGCTCTGTCGTTAGTTAAGTAACCTAACGGGTGATGACGGGACCCCGTGGCGAATGTGGATGGCATAAGCGTACGTCATATTTTCGTTATTTTCTGCAATGGTAGGATTAAATGATGGGACGCATTGGAATTAATGCAAGAAAAAATAAACCAAGTAAAAGTCGTTGGAACACTTTCAAAACCACTCGGTTCTTTTCAAAATCAAATTTTAAATGCGGAGCTTGAGCCACTCCTTTTGAAAGCTATCTCGTTCCTTCGATTATATCAAGTTCACTACGTTCACGGTTTCGCCAAAACCATTCGTAGCCCTCCGTCGTTTCACATGAATGGTCAATAAGTATTCAAGCTATGTATGTTGGCCAAAGTCAAGGCATAGTGATTGGTAGCTATTGGGTATTCATGTGCAGCATAGATAGATATGTTGGTTTGGGGAGTCGTTCTACCATGTTGGCCAAAGTCAAGGGTATGTGCGGGTGGGCTCAAATTAACCTGGAGAATGACGGGTAGAACTTGGCATGCGACTTATGATATTTTGGCCAAAGTCAAGGTCATAAGAGCATAGGGAAAAAATCCACATCGGGAGTTTCAAAAGAAACTGAAACTTGCTAGCGCTGCATACCATTTGGAGTGTGATGATTCTGATAGGATTCCTTCAGTTTTGTCACGCGATGATATTTGGATACCGATCCTACTATGAGTATATGCTACTCCTCCAGAACTTTCTCACTTAACGATCAATGCTATAAACCAAGTAGGTGTCTAGAAAGGTGTTAGCGGGGCTACGCCCACAGGGAAAAGAGGTTATTTAATTAAGGAACTTCGCGAAAGCGTTGGAAAACCTCCCTCGAAGTACCGACACTGGCCTGGCTGAACGGTTAAGCAAGTATTGTACGGTGAGATTGATCCCGACTAATTCTTCCTTTATGGTTTGAGGAGGGATTCGAGAGACAGTGGGAGCCATCCTGTTTAGACAAATTAAAAATCACTCTAAACTTGCAAGAGCATCATGCTAAAGTGTTTCTTCTCTCTCTCCTAATTGCAGCGACCAATTATCATGACTGGACTTAAGTTACTTCTAGATAAAAACATACTGACAGGGCCAAACTACAAAGATTGGCTCAGGAATGTCAAAATGGCAATCACTTATGACAAGTTGGGGTATCTTCTTACCACCAAAGCTCCCCCTGTCCCAGGTCCCAAAACCAGCATCGCGGATAGGGAAATCCGTAAGACCTGGGAAATCGACTGCGCGAAGGCCAAGTGCCTCGTGCTTGCCTCTATGGACAATGAACATCAGAGGAGGCACGAGAATATGGACCTCGAATCCATATTTCTCCATACAAAAGAACTGTATGGAGAGCAATCCCGTATCGTCAGATACGAAGTGTCGAAGAAGTTGTTTTCGGCGAGATTGGCCGTCGGATCATCGGTAGCGGAACACGTGCTTAAGATGATTGGCTACATAGAGGAGCTCGTAGACCTTGGGACCATGTTGGAGAATGAGCTCTATACGGACTTGATTCTCCAGTCCCTTCCTTCCACTTACGCCCAGTTCATCCTGAACTTCAACTTGCAGGAAAAGGAAGTTGAACTTTCAGAGCTCCTCAACATGCTGAGGAGTGCGGAGGGCACCCTACAGAAAGGTAGGGAAACATCCACTTTGTTTGTAGGAGGATCTTCCTCTTCTAGGTCCAGGACGAAAGCCAAGGGAAAGAAGAAGAAAACCCCCGCCAAACCAAGGGGCGGTGTTAGTAAAGTGGATACGAGGGGAAAGTCAAAAGCAACAAAGGTAGCGGGGAAGCTTGTTGATAAGGAAGAGTGTTTTTACTGTTACAAGAGTGGACACTGGAAGAAAGATTGCAGGGCTTGGAAGGCCAGAACACAGGATCTGAAGCAAGTTGCGGCTTCAGCTTCAGGTGTGTATGTTATTGAAAACAGTCTATCAATAAACTCTACGTCCTGGGTATTGGATACCGGATCAGGATCTCATATCTGTAATTCTTCGCAGGCGTTGAGAAAGCGTAGGTTTTTGAAGGCAGGTGACATGACCCTCAAAGTTGCAAACGGAGCTAGCATGGATGCTGAGGCCGTGGGGGACTATCACCTGGGAATGTCAGATGGACATGTTTTGGTTTTACGTAATTGCTTTTTTGTACCCAATGCAACTTGTAATATCATTTCTGTATCTTTAATTTCTAAAGAAGGTTATGAATTTGCGTTTGTAAGTAATGTTGTAAACATTCACCTTAATCAAGTTCTGATTAGGTCAGGTACATTGAGCAATGGTATATACGTATTAAACCAACCACAGATTTTCAATGTCCAGAATACACACAAAAGAAAGTCTCCGGAAACAAATCAGACTTTCTTATGGCATTGTAGAGTGGGTTACATCAATGAGAGAAGGTTGACAAAGTTACATACAGAAGGATATTTGGATCCGTTCGAATATCAATCATATGCAACTTGTCAATCCTGTCTCAAAGGAAAGATGACAAAGACTCCGTTCACTGGACACGGAGTGAGAGCGAGCGAGCTTTTGGGACTCGTACACAGCGACGTGTGCGGTCCAATGTCTACGCATGCACGAAGCGGTTATTCTTACTTCATTACTTTTACGGATGACTTTTCAAGGTACGGATATGTCTTCTTAATGAAACATAAATCCGAAGCCTTTGGAAAATTCCAGGAATATAAGAATGAAGTAGAAAAACAAACAGGCAAAGGTATCAAGACACTAAGATCTGATCGAGGTGATGAATACTTGAGTGCCGAGTTCCTGGATTACTTAAAAGAGAATGGAATTCTCTCTCAGCTTACTCCTCCATACACTCCGCAACATAACGGTGTATCGGAGAGACGAAATCGAACCCTATTGGATATGGTACGGTCCATGATGAGTAACGCTGAGTTACCGCGACCTTTCTGGAGATATGCACTAGAATCAACTGGATACCTTTTGAACCGAGTTCCAACTAAGACTGTGCCTACTACACCATATCAGATGTGGTGTGGGAAGAGACCCTATCTTAATCACATTAAGACATGGGGATGTCCAGCTTTTGTCAAAAAGCAGCATGCGGACAAGCTCGAGGCACGCTCAGTACAATGCAAGTTTGTGGGATATCCAAAGAACTCCAAGGGATATTTCTTCTATTGCGAAGATGAACAAAAGGTTTTTGTTTCTCGTCATGCCCACTTCTTGGAAACTGAGTTTTTGGAAAATCAGATAAGTGGGAGCGCAGTAGAATTGGAAGAAATTCCAGAACCACGAGCTATTACTGAAAGCTTAGTAGAACCAGAGGGTTCGAAAGATCAGGACATTCCTACGCCGCTTCGCAGAAGTAGTAGGCAGTCTCATCCGCCCGAGAGATACTACGGTTTTCTCATAGACGGGGATAGAGAGGATTGCATCATTGATAGTGATGAGCCGACTAGCTTCCAGCAGGTCATTCAGAGCGTTGACTCGGTAAAATGGCTGGATGCAATGCGGACCGAAATGGAGTCCATGTACACCAACAAAGTATGGACGTTGGACATTTCTCCAGATGGGGTAAAACCCGTAGGATGCAAGTGGATCTTCAAAAGGAAGATTGGTGTAGATGGACAGGTTGAGACCTATAAAGCTAGACTTGTTGCAAAGGGTTTCCGTCAAAGACCTGGCTTGGACTATGACGAAACTTTTTCTCCAGTGGCTATGCTGAAATCCATTCGGATCCTTCTTGCCATTGCTGCCTTCCACGATTATGAGATCTGGCAGATGGACGTAAAGACCGCTTTTCTAAATGGAAATTTAGAGGAGTGTGTCTATATGGACCAGCCAGAGGGTTTCATTCAGAGTGGGAGCAACGGAAAGGTGTGCAAGTTTCTTAAGTCCATTTATGGACTAAAGCAGGCATCGCGGAGTTGGAACATCTGTTTTGATGAGACGGTCAAAGAATTTGGCTTTATCAAAAATCCAGATGAACCGTGCATCTATAGTAGATTTGTAGCAAGAACTGTTGTATTCCTCGTATTATACGTGGATGACATTCTCTTGATAGAAAATGACATTCCTATGCTACAATCTGTCAAAGGGTTCTTGTCACACAGGTTCTCCATGAAAGACCTGGGTGATGCCTCATACATTCTGGGGATTCGGATCTATCGTAACAGATCCAAGAGGATATTAGGACTCTCACAGTCTAGGTACATCGACACCATACTGAAAAGGTTAAGTATGGAAGATTCCAAGAGCGGTAATCTACCGGCTTGTCACGGGATCACCCTCTCCAAAGAGATGTCTCCCAAGACTGATTTGGAAAGGGATCGCATGTCTATTATGCCCTACGCTTCTGCGGTAGGCTCTATAATGTATGCGATGTTGTGTACCAGACCAGATGTAGCTTATGCACTGAGTGTGGTAAGCCGGTATCAGTCAAACCCTGGGGAGAAACACTAGATAGCGGTAAAGAATATTCTCAAGTACCTGAGAAGGACTAAGGAGATGTTCTTGGTGTATGGCGGAAAAGACCTTCAGATCGAGGCCTTTGCTGACTCCAGCTTCTAGAGTGATAAGGATGATTCCAAGTCCATGTCGGGTTATGTCTTTACCCTCTATGGAGGGGCGGTGTGTTGGAGGAGTTCCAAACAGGAAACCGTTGCTGACTCGACGATGGAAGCGGAATATATCGCTGGTGCAGATGCCGCAAAAGAATCCCTCTGGATAAGGAAGTTCCTAACAGAACATCAGGTGGTTCCGTCCATTGTTGATCCAGTACCTCTGTATTGCGACAACAACGGGGCTATAGCTTTAGCGAAGGAACCCAGGTCCCATCAGAAGTCCATGCACATCTTGAGGCGGTATCACCTTATCAGGGAGATCGTGGGTCGCCAGGAGATCGAAGTTCGGAGAGTTGCTATGGAAGATAACACTGCTGATCCAATCACCAAGGCCTTACCCCAGACTCAGTTCGAGCGGCTGATCGAGATGATAGGTCTTCGATACGCCAGTACATAGCCTCAGTGCAAGTGGGAGATTGTTAGTGTATATGCCCTAGAGGCCATTACTGTATCATACTAGTTTGTATATTACTTGATGAAAGCTTGGGATATTCACCTTGTATTGACATTCTTGCTCAATATAGTAGTATGCTACTTGGTTTGTTTCTGCTTTAATGTGTGCATATGTTTCTTTTAGCATATCGCCTTTACACATTAGTGGAGCCCTTAGGATCTTTGCTTGATTGCCAGCGTTGTGATGGCAGTCACACTCGTGGGGGCTGGGTAATCTACAAGCACATCCTTTTGCAGGTCCCTAGTCGTAGGACTATCGAGACAGGGCATCGATACTGCGGAGTAAACTAGCGTATGTGCTTCTCATCCCAGCTTGGGAGACGGTCTGTCCCACAGCCGTCAGTATGTCGTACTTGGGATAGTATGCGGGTGCTCGTTAGGTTACGAGTACACTGGACAGGACTCGTCGGGAACTGTTGGTTGGTATTATACCTATCGTCAGTTATCAGTTCCCAGGTGACATGAGTACAGCTTAGTCTGTTGATTTGACACCGTCACTTCGCCTCGAGTGTGTTCCCACTGTACTTTGATTACTACCCTACCACGGCTTAAAGGAGTCGTGCAAACAGGTAGTTTTTGGGTGCAGTCCCGAAGCACTTGGAGGCAGTGATGGTTAGACAGGATTCGTCTCTCCCGGTATTGGGGGTTGATATCGCGCTGTGTCTAGGAGAGCCATTACACAAAGTCCCTGGCCAGGGAAAGCGAGATAAACTGGTAGGTTTCCAGTGTTATCTCAGGTGTTCTGGGCTACACTCCGACACGACTTGTACCGCTAGTAGGGGACTGACGTTTACCGCCCCCCTAGGCCTGCCATGCGATGTTCTTCGACGAACAGACCGGACTGTACGGAGACTGTCGCATTCAGGCTCAGTAGGAGTTCAAATGGGTTTACCTCGTCAGTCTTCTTATCGGCATCTACCTGGGGACCGTTACGTACAGCTAGTGCCGCTTGCGGTCTGTGGTTAAACCCACTGCCAGCGTAGTGTCGAGTCTTTAGAGTCCCACACAGAGGGTTATTCGCCTTTAGGCAAAATGAGTAGAGGTCGCATGGTTTTGCGACGGGGTTCGTTCACATCCGCGCACTTGTGCACGTTTGGTGTCCGGACAGCTTATACTAGTGGGCTTTGGTTTAAGCCGTATCCTAGTATATGATTTGGGATTTGTTTTATCTCTTTGTATTCGTGTTCCTCGGAACACGGATACGGGTGTGTACGCACAGTTGACTGAGGCAGAGGCAGAGGACTTTCATTAGGGTTGATGACCATTGTCATTTTCTTAACCATAATGTTTATGTGTGAAATATGATTTATTAATATTAGTTAATTATAATTGTGCATGGTTATGGTTGTTGATCATTTGACTATACTTGACTTGTTGACCTAGGTTGACAAGTTGACCATCATCATGTTAGTGTATATGCCCTAGTGGCCATTACTGTATCATACTAGTTTGTATATTACTTGATGGAAACTTGGGATATTCACCTTGTATTGACAATCTTGCTCAATATAGTAGTATGCTACTTGGTTTGTTTCTACTTTAATATGTGCATGTGTTTATTATAGCATATCGCCTTTACACATTAGTGGAGCCCTTAGGATCTTTGCTTGATTACCAGCGTTGTGATGGCAGTCACACTCGTGGGGGCTGGGTAATCTACAAGCACATCCTTATGCAGGTCCCTAGTCGTAGGACTATCGAGACAGGGCATCGATACTCCGGAGTAGACTAGCGTATGCACTTCTCATCCCAGCTTGGGAGACGGCCTGTCCCACAGTCGTCAGTACGTCGTACTTGGGATAGTATGCGGGTGCTCGTTATGTTACGAGTACACTGGACAGGACTCGTCGGGAACTGTTGGTTGGTACTATACCTATCGTCAGTTATCAGTTCCCAGGTGACATGAGTACAGCTTAGTCCGTTGACTTGACACTGTCACTTCGCCTCGAGTGTGTTCCCACTGTACTTTGATTACTATCCTACCACGGCTAAAAGGAGTCGTGCAAACAGGTAGTTTTTGGGTGCAGTCCCGAAGCACTTGGAGGCAGTGACGGTTAGACAGGATTCGTCTCTCCCGGTATTGGGGGTTGATATCGCGCTGTGTCTAGGAGAGCCATTACACAAAGTCCCTGGCCAGGGCAAGCGAGATAGACTGGTAGGTTTCCAGTGTTATCTCAGGTGTTCTGGGCTACTCTCCGACACGACTTGTACCGCTAGTAGGGGACTGACGTTTACCGCCCCCTAGGCCCGCCATGCGATATTCTCAGACGAACAGACCGGACAGTACGGAGATTGTCACATTCAGGCTCAGCAGGAGTTCAGATGGGTTTCACCTCGTCCGTCTTCTTATCGGTATCTACCTGGGGACCGTTACGTACAGCTAGTGCCGCTTGCGGTCTATGGTTAAACCCACTGCCAGCGCAGTGTCGGGTCTTTAGAGTCCCACACAGAGGGTTATTCGCCTTTGGGCAAATCAGAGTAGAGGTCGCATGGTTTTGCGATAGGGTTCGTTCACATCCGCGCACTTGTGCACGTTTGGTGTCCGGACAGTTGTTACTAGCGGGCTCTGGTTTGAGCCAGATCCTAGTATATGCTTTGGGGTTAGTTTTATCTCTTAGTATTCGTGCTCCTCGGAACACGAATGCGGGTGTGTATGCACAGTTGACTGAGGCAGAGGCAGAGGATTCTCATTGGGGTTTTGGTACGGGTGTGTATGCACAGTTGACGGTTGTCGTTTACCAAACCTTAATGAATATGTGAAATATCAATTGATAATGTTATTTAAATGAAATTGGGTTATGGTTAGGGTTTGTTGACTTGTTGACCAAGATTGACTTGTTGACCAAGGTTGAAACATTGACCATCATCATTTCTTTTCCAAAGATGCTCTTTGATCTTTGCAAAAACATTTAATGTGAAATGATAATGGTCTTATCAAACCAACCATCACCTTTTTCATTTTGGATTAATATTATTAATTAGATAATTCACATATATTGTTATGGTTGTAAAAACTATTCTCATTCTATCATATTGATTCTCTCTCCTCCATTTTGCTCTCCCTCTCCCTCTAGCTCAAGGAAAATTCATCTCATGTGTTGAGAAACATTTCCTTGGAGGTAAAACACCAAAGCCACTCTCTACTCATCCTAAGGTTGAAGGTCTAGCAAGCCGGACACTTTAGTTTTCTCAAGTTCGAGAAAGAAGCTCAAGGTAGAGACCCTCAGGTGGATCCATCTTCGGCAAGAGAAGGCGACGAGGAATGAACCATCCGACCACCACAAAGAGCCCAAGAGAAGGAGTTCAAGTTTAGGTATAACCCCTAACCGAGTAGGAAAAACTCTAGTTAGTTGCTAGTGTGTAGTTTAGCAAAGATCCGTGTTTTATAGTCCATGTTACCATGAACCTAAGAATCGTTTTTCATCATTTTCGCAAGCCCAAAAGGACCGGGAGAGGTAACGTGGACTTACAGTGGTATCAGAGCCTAGCTAAACACACCCTAGCATGTTAGCAAAGTATCTAGAATTTCGATCGGACGAAAAACCGCAAAACACGTTAAAAATATCAAGTTTCTGCTGATTTTTATTTCTGCTCAAAAAAATAATAAATCATGTATTTAAAATCGGCTCAGGCTTTTTAAAGAACAGGAAAGAAAAACGATCCATTGAGTCGATCAACTCACCGCGGATCCGCGACAGGAGCTTGCTCCCGCCGCGGATCCGCGGCCTAGTTGACTCGGCCGTGGATCGTTTCTCCTGCAGTTTTCTCCTGTTGGTGTTTTATGATTTTTCAGATGGTTTGTTTCTGCCCAGAATTTCCAGAGAACAAGTTTGTTTTTGGGGTGGTTACAAATCCGTATTTTGGTCGATTTTCTGTAGACTTTGGCTAATGGGTTGTATCTGTAATGTTATATATGTATTGAACTTCTGCTAATCGCTATACGTCGATTAGTGGGGGTTATACATATCTGTGATCTGTAATGTTGATGGATTGTGTATATGAATTCGTTGGATTGTCGCGGATGAATAACCGGGGGGTTGTGAGATGAGTGTTTTCTTTATCTTTCAATTCATGTAATATGTAAATTGATGTAATATTATTTTTATGGCCGCACAACCGGGATGGGGTTGTAGCCGTCATTGTATAATTTCTTTTTACTGTTTTTGCTCCTGGGATAGACCCAAGGTGGGGTGCACAAACTACCAGGTATCTCGAAGTGCCGAGTGGCCTACTCACGTCGTTGAGGGAGGTTGCTTCGCTTCGGGTACTTGGCGGGTAGTTTGCCGCACCCGTAGGGGTCTAGGGTGGGGTATTGGCTATTCATCGCGACCGTGTAATCCGCTTTTCGTTACAGGTTCGAACGGAATGCGGATTTCTAGTATATCCAATGTATTCATCTGTGATCTGGAATGGCTATCATTGCATCTGACGAATGTATATATCTATATGTAGATATCTATTTAGGCGTTGCTTATATTTTGCATCCGCGCTAGTCCAGCCCCCGCTCTGTCGTTAGTTAAGTAACCTAACGGGTGATGACGGGACCCCGTGGCGAATGCGGATGGCATAAGCGTACGTCATATTTTCGTTGTTTTCTGCAATTGTAGGATTAATTGATGGGACGCATTAAAATTAATGCAAGAAAAATAAACCAAAGTAAAAGTCGTTGGAACACTTTCAAAAACCACTCGGTTTATTTTCAAAATAACTTTTAAACGCGGAGCTTAAACCACTCCTTTTAAAAGCTATCTCGTTCCATCGATTATATCAAGTTCACTACGTTCACGGTTTCGCCAAAACCATTCGTAGCCCTCCGTCGTTTCACATGGATGGTCAATAGTATTCAAGCTATATTTGTTGGACAAAGTCAAGGCATAGTGATTGGTAGCTATTGGGTATTCATGTGTAGCATAGATAGATGCGTTGGTTTGGGACAGTCGTACTGCCTTGTTGGCCAAAGTCAAAGGTAGGTACGGGTGGGTTCAAATTAACCTGGAGAATGGCGGGTAGAACTTGACATGTGACTTATGATTTGTTGGCCAAAGTCAAGGTCATAAGAGCATGGGGCAAAAATCCACATTGGGAGTTTCAAAAGAACTGAAACTTGCTAGCGCTGCATACCATTTGGAGTGTGATGATTCTGGTAGGATTTCTTTAGTTTTGTCACGCAATGATATTTGGATCCCGATCCTACTGTGAGTATATGCTACTCCTCGGGAAAATTCTCACTTAACGATCAATGCTATAAACCTAGTAGGTGTCTAGAAAGGTGTTAGTGGGGCTGCGCCCCCAGGGAAAAGAGGTTATTTAATTAAGGAACTTCGCGAAAGCGTTGGAAAACCTCCCTCGAAGTACCGACACTGGCCTGGCTGAACGGTTAAGCAAGTATTGTACGGTGAGATTGATCCTGACTAATTCTTCCTTTTTGGTTTGAGGAGGGATTCGAGAGACAGTGAGAGCCATCCTGTTTAGACAAATTAAAAACCACTCTAAACTTGCAAGAGTATCATGCTAAAGTGTTTCTTCTCTCTCTCCTAATTGCAGTGACCAAATATCATGACTGGACTTAAGTTACTACTAGATAAAAACATACTGACAGAGCCAAACTACAAAGATTGGCTCAGGAATGTCAAAATGGCAATCACTAACGACAAGTTGGGGTATCTCCTTACCACCAAAGCTCCCCCTGCCCCAGGTCCCACCTCCAGCATCGCGGATAAGGAAATCCGTAAGACTTGGGAGATTGATTGCGCGAAGGCCAAGTGCCTTGTGCTTGCCTCTATGGACAATGAACACCAGAGGAGGCACGAGAATATGGACCTTGAATCCATATTTCTTCATACAAAAGAACTGTATGGAGAGCAATCCCGTATCGCCAGATACGAAGTCTTGAAAAAGCTGTTTTCGGCGAGATTGGCCATCGGATCACCGGTAGCGGAACACGTGCTTAAGATGATTGGCTTCATTAAGGAGCTCGCGGACCTTGGGACCACGTTGGAGAATGAGCTCTATACGGACTTGATTCTCCAGTCCCTTCCTTCCACTTATGCCCAGTTCATCCTGAACTTCAACTTACAGGAAAAGGAAGTTGAACTTTCAGAACTCCTCAACATACTGAGGAGTGCAGAGGGCACCCTACAGAAAGGTAGGGAAACATCCGCTTTGTTTGTAGGAGGATTTTCCTCTTCTAGGTCCAAGGCGAAAGCCAAGGGAAAGAAGAAGAAAACCCCCGCCAAACCAAGGGGCGGTGTTAGTAAAGTGGATACGAAGGGAAAGGCAAAAGCAACAAAAGAAGCAGGAAAGCTTGTGGGAAAGGAAGAATGCTTTTACTGTCACAAGAGTGGACACTGGAAGAAAGATTGCAGGGCTTGGAAGGCCAGAACACAGGATCTGAAGCAAGTTGCGGCTTCAGCTTCAGGTGTGTATGTTATTGAAAACTGTATATCAGTAAACTATACTTCCTGGGTATTGGATACCGGATCAGGATCTCATATCTGTAATTCTTTGCAGGCGTTGAGAAACCGTAGGGTTTTGAAGGTAGGTGATATGACCCTCAAAGTTGCAAATGGAGCTGGTATGGATGCTGAGTCCGTGGGGGACTATCACCTGGGGTTGTCAGATGGACACGTTTTGGTTTTGCGTAATTGTTATTTTGTACCCAATGCAACTTGTAATATCATTTCTGTATCTTTAATATCTAAAGAAGATTATGAATTTGCATTTGTAAGTAATGTTGTAAACATTCACCTTAATCAAGTTCTGATTGGCTCAGGTACATTAAATAATGGAATATACGTATTAAACCAACCAAAGATTTTCAATGTCCAGAATACACACAAAAGAAAGTCTCCGAAAACAAATCAGGCTTTCTTATGGCATTGTAGACTGGGTCACATCAATGAGAGAAGGTTGACGAAGTTACATACAGAAGGATATTTGGATCCGTTCGAATATCAATCATATGCAACTTGTCAATCCTGTCTCAAAGGGAAGATGACAAAGACTCCGTTCACTGGACACAGAGTAAGAGCGAGCGAGCTCTTGGGACTCGTACACAGCGACGTGTGCGGTCCAATGTCTACACATGCGCGAAGCGGTTATTCTTACTTCATTACTTTTACGGATGACTTTTCAAGGTACGGATATGTCTTCTTAATGAAACATAAATCCGAAGCCTTTGGAAAATTCCAGGAATATAAGAATGAAGTAGAAAAACAAACAGGCAAAAGTATCAAGACACTGAGATCTGATCGAGGTGGTGAATACTTAAGTGCCAAGTTCCTGGATTACTTAAAAGAGAATGGAATTCTCTCTCAGCTTACTCCTCCATACACTCCGCAACATAACGGTGTATCGGAGAGACGGAATCGTACCCTATTGGATATGGTACGTTCCATGATGAGTAACGCTGAGTTACCGCGATCATTCTGGGGATATGCACTAGAATCAACTGCATACCTTTTGAACCGAGTTCCAACTAAGACTGTGCCTACCACACCATATCAGATATGGTGTGGGAAGAAACCCTATCTTAAGCACATTAAGACATGAGGATGTCCAGCTTTTGTCAAAAAGCAGCATGCGGACAAACTCGAGGCACGCTTAGTACAGTGCAAGTTTGTGGGATATCCAAAGAACTCCAAGGGATATTTCTTCTATTGCGAAGAGGAACAAAAGGTTTCTGTTTCTCGTCATGCCCATTTCTTGGAAACTGAGTTTTTGGAAAATCAGATAAGTGGGAGCGCAATAGAACTGGAAGAAATTCCAGAACCACGAGCTATTACTGAAAGCTTAGTAGAACCAGAGGGTTCGAAAGATCAGGACATTCCCGCGCCGCTCTGCAAGAGTAGTAGGCAGTCTCATCCGCCCGAGAGATACTACTGTTTTCTCATAGACGGGGATAGAGAGGATTGCATCATTGATAGTGATGAGCCGACTAGCTTCCAGCAGGCCATTCAGAGCGTTGACTCGGTAAAATGGCTGGATGCAATGCAGACCGAAATGGAGTCCATGTACACCAACAAAGTATGGATGTTGGATGTTGCTCCAGATGGGGTAAACCCGTAGGATGCAAGTGGATCTTCAAAAGGAAGATTGGTGTAGATGGACAGGTTGAGACCTATAAAGCTAGACTTTTTGCAAAGGGTTTTCGTCAAAACCTGGTTTGGACTATGACGAAACCTTTTCTCCAGTAGCTATGCTGAAATCCATTCGGATCCTTTTTGCCATTGCTGCCTTCCACGATTAGGAGATTTGGCAGATGGACGTAAAGACCGCTTTTCTGAATGGAAATTTAGAGGAGTGTGTCTATATGGACTAGCCAGAGGGTTTCATTCAGAGTGGGAGCAGCGGAAAGGTGTGCAAGTTGCTTAAGTCCATCTATGGACTAAAGCAGGCATCGTGGAGTTGGAACATCCGTTTTGATGAGACGATCAAAATTTTTGGCTTTATCAAAAATCCAGATGAACCATGCATCTATAGTAGATTTGTAGCACGAACTGTCGTATTCCTCATTTTATACGTGGATGATATTTTCTTGATAGGAAATGACATTCCTATGCTACAATCTGTCAAAGGGTTCTTGTCACACAGGTTCTCCATGAAAGACCTGGGTGATGCCTCTTACATTCTGGGGATCCGGATCTATCGTGATAGATCCAAGAGGATATTAGGACTTTCACAGTCCAGGTACATCGACACCATACTGAGAAGATTCAGTATGGAAGATTCCAAGCGCGGTAATCTACCGGCTTGTCACGGGATCACCCTCTCCAAAGAGATGTCTCCCAAGACTGATTTGGAAGATCGCATGTCTATTATACCCTACGCTTCTGCGGTAGGCTCTATAATGTATGCGATGTTGTGTACCAGACCAGATGTAGCTTATGCACTGAGTGTGGTAAGCAGGTATCAGTCAAACCCTGGGGAGAAACACTGGATAGCGGTAAAGAACATTCTTAAGTACCTGAGAAGGACTAAGGAGATGTTCTTGGTGTATTGCGGAAAAGACATCCAGATCGAGGCCTTTGCTGACTCCAGCTTTCAGAGTGACAAGGATGATTCCAAGTCTATGTCGGGTTATGTCTTTACCCTCAATGGAGGGGCGGTGTGTTGGAAGAGTTCCAAACAGGAAACCGTTGCTGACTCGACGATGGAAGCGGAATATATCGCTGCATCTGATGCCACAAAAGAAGCCGTCTGGATGAGAAAGTTCTTGATAGAACTTCAGGTGGTTCCGTCCATTGTTGATCCAATACCTCTGTATTGCGACAACAACGGGGCTATAGTTTTAGCGAAGGAACCCAGGTCCCATCAGAAGTCCAGGCACATCTTGAGGCGGTATCACCTTATCAGGGAGATCGTGGGTCGCCAGGAGATCGAGGTTCAGAGAGTTTCTACGGAAGATAACACTGCTGATCCACTCACAAAGGCCTTACCCAGACTCAGTTCGAGCGGCTGATCGAGATGATAGGTCTTCGATACGCCTGTACATGGCATTAGTGCAAGTGGGAGATTGTTAGTGTATATGCCCTAGAGGCCATTACTGTATCATACTAGTTTGTATATTACTTGATGGAAGCTTGGGATATTCACCTTGTATAGACAATCTTGCTCAATATAGTAGTATGCTACTTGGTTTGTTTCTACTTTAATGTGTGCATGTGTTTATTATAGCATATCGCTTTTACACATTAGTGGAGCCCTTAGGATCTTTGCTTGATTACCAGCGTTGTGATGGCAGTCACACTCGTGGGGCTGGGTAATCTACAAGCACATCCTTATGCAGGTCCCTAGTCCTAGGACTATCGAGACAGGGCATCGATACTCCGGAGTAGACTAGCGTATGCGCTTCTCATCCCAGCTTGGGAGACGGCCTGTCCCACAGCCGTCAGTACGTCGTACTTGGGATAGTATGCGGGTGCTCGTTAGGTTACGAGTACACTGGACAGGACTCGTCGGGAACTGTTGGTTGGTACTATACCTATCGTCAGTTATCAGTTCCCAGGTGACATGAGTACAGCTTAGTCCGTTGACTTGACACTGTCACTTCGCCTCGAGTGTGTTCCCACCGTACTTTGATTACTACCCTACCACGGCTCAAAGGAGTCGTGCAAACAGGTAGTTTTTGGGTGCAGTCCCGAAGCACTTGGGGGCAGTGACGGTTAGACAGGATTCGTCTCTCCCGGTATTGGGGGTTGATATCGCGCTGTGTCTAGGAGAGCCATTACACAAAGTCCCTGGCCAGGGCAAGCGAGATAGACTGGTAGGTTTCCAGTGTAATCTCAGGTGTTCTGGGCTACACTCCGACACGACTTGTACCGCTAGTAGGGGATTGACGTTTACCGCCCCCCTAAGCCCGCCATGTGATATTCTCAGACGAACAGACCGGACTGCACGGAGATTGTCACATTCAGGCTCAGTAGGAGTTCAGATGGGTTTCACCTCGTCCGTCTTCTTATCGGCATCTACCTGGGGACCGTTACGTACAGTTAGTGCCGCTTGCGGTCTGTGGTTAAACCCACTGCCAGCGTAGTGTCGGGTCTTTAGAGTCCCACACAGAGGGTTATTCGCCTTTGGGCAAATCAGAGTAGAGGTCGCATGGTTTTGCGACAGGGTTCGTTCACATCCACGCACTTGTGCACGTTTGGTGTCCGGACAGTTGTTAATAGCGAGCTCTGGTTTGAGCCAGATCCTAGTATTTGCTTTGGGATTAGTTTTATCTCATAGTATTCGTGCTCCTCGGAACAAGAATGCGGGTGTGTATGCACAGTTGACTGAGGCAGAGGAAGAGGATTCTCATTGGGGTTTTGGTACGGGTGTGTATGCACAGTTGACGGTTGTCGTTTACCAAACCCTAATGAATATGTGAAATATCAATTGATAATGTTATTTAAATGAAATTGGGTTATGGTTAGGGTTTGTTGACTTGTTGACCAAGATTGACTTGTTGACCAAGGTTGAAACATTGACCATCTTCATTTCTTTTCCAAAGATGCTCTTTGATCTTTGCAAAAACATTTAATGTGAAATGATAATGGTCTTATCAAACCAACCATCACCTTTTTCATTTTGGATTAATATTATTAATTAGATAATTCATATATATTGTTATGGTTGTAAAAACTATTCTCATTCTATCATATTGATTCTCTCTCCTCCATTTTGCTCTCCCTCTTCCTCTAGCTCAAGGAAAATTCATCTCATGTGTTGAGAAACATTTCCTTGTAGATAAAACACCAAAGCCACTCTCTACTCATCCTAAGGTTGAAGGTCTAGTAAGCCGGACACTTTAGTTTTCTCAAGTTCGAGAAAGAAGCTCAAGGTAGAGACCCTCAGGTGGATCCATCTTCGGCAAGAGAAGGCGACGAGGAACGAACCATCCGACCACCACAAAGAGCCCAAGAGAAGGAGTTCAAGTTTAGGTATAACCCTTAACCGAGTAGGAAAAACTCTAGTTAGTTGCTAGTGTGTAGTTTAGCAAAGATCCGTGTTTTATAGTCCATGTTACCATGACCCTAAGAATCGTTTTTCATCATTTCCGCAAGCCCGAAAGGACCGGGAGAGGTAACATGGACTTACACATCATTCCATATGAAAGATGCTCTTTGATCCTTGCAAAAGCATTTAATGTGAAATGATAATGGTCATTTCTTGATTTACCATCACAATTATCTTTAGCTAATTATCTATTTTTCATAATTCACATATATGTGAGAAGGTTGGATTATTCTTCTCATTCTATCATTTTTTTCATTCTCTCTCCTCCTCTTCCTCTCTCTCAAAGCTCTCCCCTTTCATGAGTTGAGAACCATTGAGTTTGAGATAATCCCTTCAAAAATACTCTCTACTCTTTCTAAGGTCCTAGGTTTAGCACACCAAGCACCTTAGTTACTTCTAGTTTGAAGTTGGAGCCGAAGGTAGAGGCCCTCGGGTGGATCTTTCTTCGGTAAGAGAAGGCGACGAGACGATCCGTTCTTTCTCTCCAAGGAGCAAGAAGAGAAGGACTTGAAGACCTAGGTATAACCCATTTCCGAGTAGCTAACTCTTTTAGCTTTGTAGTTAGTTTTTGTTTAACAAAGATCCCTCCTTTACATAGTCCATGTTGCCTAGTGTTGTAAAAATCCGATTTTTCATAACGTTTCCGCCTCCACGCAAGCACCGGGATGGGCAACGTGGACTTACACACGTGACTGACCCTTGAACCATATGAAGTCTATAGGACCCCATCTGATCCAAGTAAGCCAAAAGCCCAGAAATCTAAAACCATTTTAAGGAGTAAATAAGGAAAACTGGTTTTAAGAAGTAAAGAAAACCTGTTTGAAAATCAAAGTTTTTAAATAACTAAGCCGAAATGCATTTTAAATGTGTAGTCTTTTCTGAAAATTTCGGCAGAGTTTCCCTTGTAAAAACTGGCCCCAAACGGGGTACCACAAGGATAATATGTATGAAGTAATAAAAGGAATCCCCAAGCGGGAGCTAGCTCTTTGTCAATCGACGGTCACAACCACGCAAGCAATAATAATATACAACGCCAAGGGGCGAGGATCAAAACCCAAAAAGAAACTCAAAATAGCCAGAAAACCATAATACTACAAGCGCGACTCTAAGTTCGAAATAATGCATCACTGTCTCTAAGTCTGAAACAATATACAAGTTTTGGTTGATGAAATTTCTAGATACAATGAATAATACAGGAACAATGGCGGTTCTGATACAAAAGAACCCACCTACCCAAGCAAGTCACCCATATGGAAGCAGTGTGCCAGAAATGCCGCTATGGAATCTGTACGGCAAAATTCTGCAAGGACTGTGGCACAACGGGGGTGAGTTGCCAACTCGTGAATAGAAAATATCTACAAGCAGAGATCGAATGTATGACCCATCCTAGGTCAATACGATCAGATATATATAAACCTCAATATGAACAAGTCTGAAGCATGCTAAACTGACAATGTAATCTCTATACATGAGTGTAGTGCCAAGTGCTCGTGCCAATGCCTCAGGTAATAGCATATCATAAATATGAGGTATAATCAATGAAATCAATTTGTATGTACGTGGATCCTGTCCACTCGTCACCCAATGACAATAACCATCATGCATGTAAATATCATCAGCATATGCATGGAAATATGAGGATATAAACCACCTGTGTCCCTCGCGACACGTCAAAATCATGGAATCGGATGTCCAGCATCGACACTCGAAAACATCATGAAAACTGTGCCCAACATCGGCACGTAAATCCTCATATAACGGGATTCGTCAGTCCGGGCCAGCCCACGGGCTCCATTTGCGGAATCGGCCCTCGGCCCCAGCAGTACGCCCATATCCATCTATCGACTCTGGTCGGTATCCTCCGGATGACCGCCAGGTCCAACCAATCACCGGTAGGTAGTAGTCCCTCTGCCAGGCTCACCGTCTACTACACAGCGAAACCGTTCTCGCCCCGGGGTACCATACCGGGTCCACCATGTACCCGCAATCGGCCTCATCCGCCTCCTCGAATCGGGTTTCACATGTCGCTCTCAGCACCGAGAAAACACATGGTGGACGCACTGAAATATCATATCAAGGGTAACCGGGTTTTTAAAACAATTACATATTCTCTTTTGAAATACCCGCTGTTCCCAAATCCAGAAATATCATGGAAACAACACATCTCAATGCGTATAATCAAACATGATGTATGCGACATGTAAAGAAAGGTAAGCATATCAGTAAGTCATGCAACATGGAATAGTAATGTGCATATATCGAGGGAAACCGCTCTTTTAAAATGAATCAGTTTTAAAGAATAACTTGCGGTCCTCAAATCTCTAATCAAGTCAGAATCATTTATGTATGTGTACAGGTATAAGTATACCATATGCCATGCAAGGATCATATCAGGAATGCAACAGTACTACTGTATAGTGGCATGGCAATTATCGATGATGATGTGTGTGAGCCGGCAATTAGTGTACGTGGAACATACGCATCATCGATAATGGTGCGGGTGTCCTAACAGCATGACTGTAATATATATCAATAAACAAAAGCAATGCAATGCAAATAGCATGAATATGCGGAATCGAATAATCAACGCAACAGTAAAGAATCTATCTCAATAAATATATCATGCAGCCTTGCCTTTTGAAATAAGACGAATCAGGGTTTTTGGTAAAATAAGGGCTACGGTGTTTTATGAAAAGATGTGTCGTTTGAAAATATCCGTAGAATCCCTTTTGTCTATCTTTAAAATATCCCCGATTCGTTAGTTTTGAAATAGGTATGACTCGGGTCTAGTCTAACGCCTACTATGCGAACTACGGACCCAACAATCAAGTCAATCGGGAGGGGTATGAAAACCATCTAAATCTGAGTCAATATACATTATCTCATCACCTAACAGGTATCACTACCATCATAACACATCTCAAATACGAACTCTGTCATATCGCCGATCTCACGGCCTCAAATCATATCTCATCGACTCATCTCAATCCCACGTATCATCCTCAATTCCCGTATATGAACACATAGTTCCATACCCATATGTAGATATACACACCTCTATATGCGCACAAATAAATGAAAGAATGTATGCAAGTATATGTGTGCGTGTATGTGTGAGTGCACCTACTACTCTAGGGTTTCGCACTACTAAACCAATACATCCTTAACATCAATAATTCCATTATCACCATCAATAATCCTAACAACACATAATAAATATATGTGTGTATACGTATTCGTATACATCACCAAGGACTGCGGGGGTGCTATACGCCATCCACCCGACTTCTCCCCGTAGATATAAATCTACTCACCTTACTTCTCATGTGCCGATGCCGATGTCGCCATCTTCATCTTCTTCGCCCCAACATCACGTAGGGTACCTACAAGTATATCACAACGCTAAAGCACATGAAAATCACATCGGAAACCAAAATAGCACACGCTACTCGCATAGTTAAAAACCTATCGTCTCGCATGAATACACGTTCAATATCCACTTGTCGTTGACGTCCAAACGCCACCCGACAGAAACGAATCACCAAATACCAAAATCCATGCTAAAACAAGTCGTAAATCATACGCCAACTCAAGAAAATCAACCCAGATTTTACCCTAACTGGAATCAGTCAAAACTAGACATACCCAGGGTCAAGATTACTGGAAATAGGGCCATGCACCAAAATCGAGACAATTCCCTCCTGCTCTGGCCGCAATTTGCGGCCAGAAGGAATTAATTGGCGGCCGAGGTTTGGAGTTGGGAGCTAGGGTTTGGTGTGGTGGTTCCATGGTGCCTGCACATTTCACTATCAACTCAATTTTATTTTTGGGGTCTCGGGGTGATAGCAGATTCCTAAATACGATCACAGATTCACAGTTTTTCTCCGACATCGTCTCATAAATCCGTATTCTTGTTTCAAGTTCAGGTTTGGGTCCAATTTAACATCACACAAGGGGTTCTAAGGTCACAACAAGCCTCAATTTCACTTTGATTTCAGATCAAACCCTAAACCCTAACTTGATGTTTCACAAATCCACCAAACGACACCATATCGATATGAAACTAGCATAGATGCACAAGGAAATTGAAATACTACACTAGGATGCAGAAATTACCTTCTTTGGCAACTCAAGAAAATTCTTGAGTTGCTCAAAGTCCTCCAAATCCAATCTTGCTAGGTTCAATGTGTAGCTATTGAGCTTGGGAGCAACTTTTGTGAAATGGGGATAGGGTTTTGGTTAGGTTTTAATGGTGGATCTAAGTTGAAGAGGGAGGAGGAAGAAGAGGGAGAGGGCAGGAGCAGCAGCTCAAGGAGAGGGAGAGGAGAGAGAATGAGAAGGGAAAAATGATGGGAGTATGGTTCATAAAGTGAGGGTTGACTTGGTCTCTCTCTCTCTCATAATCATTCCAACCTTTTTCTTTCTTTTCTTTTCTTTTCTTCTCCCACCATGGTGAACCCTAAGCAACCATGCACCCAAAACATATAACAAGTGTAACAAGTGTGGAAAATGATATGTGCATATTTTTGCACAAAAATGCCAAAAATCCGATTTGCGATTTTTAATCGCAATTAGCACTAAATTAGCATATAACTAATCATAGAAACTTAAAAACGACATAATTCCATAAAATACCCTATTTTAGAATTTTGCATAATTTCCCCCCATTTATTTGTATTTAATTATACCAGAATATTAAAATATTCATTAAAATAATATTAAATTATAAAAATTCCCAAAAATGATATTTTATTATTTTGAAACGTTATAGCTGTGGGTTGAAAAAGAAGAGGAAGAAGAAGGTGGTGGTGATAGTGTTGATGATGGTGGTGGTGGCGTTGAAGAGGAGGAAGAAGAAGTTGGTGTTGATGAGTTGAAGAGGAGGAAGAAGGAAGGGAAGGAGGAAGATGGTGATGGTGGTGACGGTGACGGTGTTGAGGAGGAGAAGGAAGATGGTGATGGTGGTGATGTTGACGGTGACGGAGTTGAAGATGAGGAGAAAGAAGTTGGCGGTGGTGGAGACGACGGCGGTGGCGGAGGAAGAGGAATAATTTTCAAAAGTGAAGTAGATGGGTTGCAGGAGTAACTTATAAGTATAGAGAGGGCTATAGGTAAATACTAACTATAGCGGGGACAGAGAAAAATATTGAAGTATGAAAGGGGCTAACAGAAAAAAAAACCTTTAATATATTATCAACCATGCCTCCATTTTCTTTTCTTTTTATTTTTAAAAACAATGAAACCATATGACACAAATGAGAATAAAAGAATGTAAAGAAAGACAATACACATATGTTTGTTAACATGTCATGCACACAAATATGGTTAGCAAAATAAAATATGGTTTAGTATAGTAACTAGTAAAACACTAATTAAATTTAATATTAAACTTGTATGGATATATTTATATACTAATTTATGAAAAGCCCAAATTAAATAAATGCTTTCATAAATAATAATTCATTTTAATTTCCAACTATTTTCCAAAATAGAGGTATATAATTATACCGATTCTATGAAAACACAAATCCATACTCGTATATTATCCTTAAAACTCATTATTTTATTATTTAAATTCCAAAATAATATTTTCTATTTTCTGAAATGTTACAGTTGCCTCCTCCTTGTTGCAGATCCGCCGCCCTCCTCTCTCTAGTTCAAGGTACAAACCCCCCCTCTCACTATATATTCATAAATTTTTATAGATCTATTTGATTTTGTTGGGAGGGATCCCAAATTTGAGCATGAAAACCCAAATTTATTGCCATAGTTTTCTGATACCGTATTCTAATCTGACAGTTATCTGATATCGCTCAAGTTATATATGATATAACCGGATTATCGAATCAAGTGTTGATTTGATAATGTGATATACAGATAAATGATATTAGTCGGTTATATGAGATATAGCCGGATTATTAAATCAAGTATTGATTTAATAATATGATATATATTATATTTGATATAATTATATTTTGAACTAATATTATTAGCTCACTAAATATTTTATCATATATATATATATATATATATATATATATATATATATATATGAAGTATGGCATGATTTTCTATTTTTGGAAAATAGAAAAAGAGGTGGAAAGTGAGGAGCATGGGTGAAGCATGGCTTTTATCATTATTCTATTAGTCTTGACTCACTATTGAGGCATGGTTGCTTTTGTTTATTGATGAAAATGGGATGCTTCAATTATTGTGAGAATCGATAAGCCATTCTTCACTTCATTTCTTCAAGAGTTGATCATTTTTATGCTTGCTCTCTTGAGTTGCCCTTTAGCCCCCATCATCTTCCTCCTCAAACCTCCAAGCTCAAATCCCTTACATGTGTTGTGAAACATTGAGCTTGTGAGTAGTCTAGTGAGCTAAACAAAACCCCCATTTCACCATTCTACACTTGATTAGCAATCAAGTGTTGCATGTTTTCTTCACCAAAGTGTTTAGTAAAGAGGTAGCTTGGATTGCGGAGCTTCGGGTAGATCATCTTCGGCATGAAGGTTTTTGGAGCAAGCTCGATCAAATTCCAAGTGGAGCCTAGTGGAGTCGCGTGGACTACAACCTGAAGCTTGTGAAGTGAAGGACTCGATCTACGAGGGTATAGTCTCTTTCACTTCTTATAGTTTAGTTGATATCATCATAGTAAACCCTAATATTCTAGTTAAGATCTTGGTTAGTGTTTGTTAGTACCTGAAAATTTTAAAATTGCATGTGTGATGCCCGTTTAAGCCCCGTCGCAGTGCAAGCAAACACTTTCATGGTATCAGAACCAAGCTAGAACATTTGGGTAGGTCTTTACGATGTTAAAGTGTTCGATCGAGTTTTGAAACCCGCGATTTATCATGTTTCTGTCGAATTTTCAAAAGTTGGAATTTTGGTGATTAAAAATATGCAGAAAATTGTGCAGGCTTTTTAAAGGAGCCTCAAGAAATTTGACGACCTAACTCCCTCAAACGGTAGCGGAACCGCGACCAAACCCCATGTTTGGTCGCGGTTCCGCCGCATGTTAGTTGAGTTAAGGTGTCGTTTCTCTTTTGCTGCTCCATTTGGTGATCATGCACTCTCTGGATGTTTTTAATGATTCTCAACTTGTTGAGGTCTCTGGATTTTGTGGGTATTCGATAAATCAATCGAAATGTTTAACGTTGTATAGACTTTGACGATATGTGATACAATTGTTAGAATCCGGAATAATTAGTTTTGTGAAAAATAGTTAGTATATTGTAAATCTAAAATTTTAGTCTCGGTTAATCGGTTGCCATGGAGTTTTGATTCGAATCAAACTCCGTCGCAATCGCGTATTGTACACGAACACCCGCCGGGTAACTCTAGTAGACAGCCACGCCCCATAGCCCCGACCAAGTGACTGTAGGAAAACCCCATTGCCAAAAGCACCCATTCGGGTGCTTGCGGCCACAGTGTTCCGCCTTAGTGCACTTTGTCGACGGTATCGGGGGTGCGGACATCTACTAAAGTTTCCGATGAGCATTCGATAAGGAAGTTGGGAATTTTGTTGAATTACCCGACTAAATGATTGAAAAATGTTTTCAATTTGAGACTAAGTACAAGGTTTATAGGTTAGGCATGAAATCCAGAATATGAGATATTCCGGGTTTATGTTGTCTAAGGATATACGGATTCTAATTATTATAGTTTTTCATTTCTTTTCCGGGACCGTAAGTGTAATATGTGGGGTATCCCGATCTCGTTGCTATATGTCAATGGAATTTGGGATACGCGTATTTACTTATGTTGATGACATGCGTTGTTATGTGTTGCCGTGTTATGTTATACTAGATCGTCGTAAATGAATAGCCGGGTTTTTTTTATGTGAGATGGGAGTTTTACAATTTTCATTCATGTAAAATTTGTATGTAATATTATTTTATTGGGACACTACCAGATTGAGAATGATGTCACCATTGATGTATATTATTTACTTTTCCGTGTTAGGATAGACCTAAGGCGGGGAGCACAAGTAACCAGGTTCTAGATTCTAGTAGGAGACCATCTCGAGGAGTCGAGACCGGGTCTCCTAACTCTAGAATTAACAGGGTTGCTTGTCGCTCTCGTAGGGGTCTAGGGATGTGGGTTTGGCTATTCATCATGACCGTGAAATCCGTGTTTTTTACTATTGGCTTAATTTAAAATACGGACCTCCTAGTATATCCAATATTTTATATGTTGACTTCTGCTGCTTGATTCTGTGATGTGATCTTATAACTGCGTGAGACGAATGCTATATATATATGATATATATAATAAACGTTGCTTATGTTTTGCACCCGCGCTAGTCCAGCCCCTGCTATGTCGTTAGTTAAGTAACTTAACGGTGCATGACGGGGCCCCATGGCGAATGCGGATGACATAAGCGTACGTTCTATTTTCGTTTCATTTTTCTGTGATATTTAGGAAATATTAAATGATGGGACTTCATTAATGAGATTAATGAAAAGAAAAGAAACCTAAAGATGTTGTAGAATAATTTTTTAAAAAAGGTTAGCTCTAGTTCTTGCTTTGCATAGTGGTATTCCTTAATGAATATCCAGCACCTCATTCGATGAGGAAAGAGCCGAGATCCCTTCACCGGGAGTGACCTCTTTAGCAAAACTAGCAAATGTTACAACCTATTCGGTTTTGTTTTTATAGCTTCTCTTGTTCTTGTTTTGCATAGTGGTATTCCTTGATGAATATCCCGCACCTAATTCGATGAGTAAAGAGCCGAGATCGCTTCACTGGGAGTGACCTCTTTAGCAAAACTAGCAAAAGCTACAAAAGCACTCATTTTCAAATCACTAGATTCTACAACGATATCAAGTTCATTACGCTAAAGGTTTTCTTAAAAACCAACGTAGCCCTCCGTCATTTTAGATAAGTGCTATTTAGTATTCGTGCTGCGTTTGTTGACCTTGTCAAGGCGTAGTGTGCGGTAGCTGATTAGTACTTATCTTCTGCATGTGATGCGATTGGATTAGGGTAGTCGTGCGGCCTTGTTGACCTTGTCAAGGGTCGTGCGGGTGGGTTTAATTCAATCAAGAAATGAACGGGTCGAACTTGACTTGCGGTTTATGGTTTGTTGACCTTGTCAAGGTCATAAATCGCATGGGGTGAAAACAATATCAGGAATTTCAAGTGTTGGAATTTGCAATGAGATTGCATACCTTCTATATGATAGTTGGATCCTGATACCCACTGCGAGTAAGAGTTACTCCTGGGAGAGTTTTGCACTTTATAATTAGCTGATCAAGTAGGTGTCTAAGAAAGGTGTTAACGGGGTTATGCCCCTACGGAAACGAGGTTGTTTAATTAGTTCCATGAGAAAGCATGGGGAGACTCACTCGGAGTACCAATACCTGTCTGGCCGAATGATTGGCGAACTTGTAGGGTGTAATTAATCCCGGCTAATCTTATCTTTTACGATTTGAAGGAAGATTTGATAAAAACAGTGGGAGCCATCCTGATTAGATAAAATAATAACCAATCTAATCTTGTAAAGAGCACACGCAAAGTGATTATCCATCTCTCTCTCTTGGTAGTGGCCAATGACATACCTTAATCAAGATAATAATATGGAAGTATTGACCGAACCCACTTATTATACTGGGCTAGGTTCTGCTTTTTCTTATGATTGTCATAAGTCTGAGTAAGGAATAGGGCAATATCCGGATTCCCACACCACCCAAACGAAGAATAAGTATGTTGATGCATCTTCTTCGGGTGTGTTCGTTACCAAGAACTGTTTCTCAGTTTGCTCTATGTCCTGGGTATTGGATACCGGATCAGGACCCCACGTATGTAATTTGTTACATGGGATAAAAAAGGTAGAGAACTGGGAAAAGGTGATTGTAGGGTGTTTTTCGTCACCCCATTGAGATGGGAATACGCGCGCGCTTGTCGGGCGTACTACAGATTCCCCCTGCCTAGGGTAGGCGGGGGTTTATTGATTATGGGAATCCGAATCTCCGGCAGCCGCGGACTAAGCTGCCGTTAATTACCCCTCGCCTTTGAAGCGAAGGAACCTCCGATTGACGGGTTAAATTGATCATGCGAACTCAATGTACATGTTCTCCGCCGAAAGACGCGACCGGGACGTTGGGACGTCCGGGCCTGAACTTCGAGGGCAGATGCTATTTGGTGCTATCCGTCCACCTCTCTGAAGATGCCAAGTTGATTTATGACACTATGTATCGATGGTTTAAATGGATGCGGCCGATGTAGCAGACTTCGTCAGATTCCCCCTCGTTGAGGGTTTTTTGATTGTGGGGACGCTCTTCCCTACAGGTGCAAGCCCCTGCAGTTAATTACGCTACCGCGTCGCGGTAACCACTTTCTCTTTCTCCAGATGGTCACTTTGTGTCGTGTGTGTTTGTTTTGTTTTTGGTTGCCCGTGGATTGTATACAGAGACTAATTTATGTTGTCGCCCGTAGGGCGTGGATTGGTCCAAATCCGTATTTTCTTAGATTTGGGGTTGGGTTGGGTTTAAGGATGTGTTAGTCTCATTTGAGACTAAGATCAACTTAAACGTTTGTTAAGGATACGTTAGTCTAATTTTAGACTAAGATCAACTTAACGGGATCGTTTAGATCCAACAAAAGAGTATTTGGACTCTATTGTTTTAGTTTAGGGACTTTGCGGTCCATTAGTTTAAGGACATTACGGTCCAAGGTTAAGGACACCATAGTCCATGGGTTTAAGGACCCCACAGTCCGAGGTTAAGGACGTCATAGTCTATGGGTTTAAGGACCCCACATTCCGAGGTTAAGGACATCATAGTCCATGGGTTTAAGGACACCACAGTCCGAGGTTAAGAACATCATAGTCCATGGGTTTAAGTACCCTACAGTCCATGGGTTTAAGGACCCCATGGTCCGAGGTTTAGGACATCATAGTCCATGGTTTAAGGACCCCAGAGTCCGAGGTTAAGGACATCATAGTCCATGAGTTTAAGGACCCCACAGTCCATGGAACGTTTGGTTGTCGGGACCCGTCACCTCTCTGAAGACGTTGAAGGGTTACAACGACAAATATCAGAAGAGTGAAGAGATGTAACCAATTTTGGTTGGGAGATCCGTAGTCCAATTGGGACTAAGATCTGAAGTTTATGAGCATATGGGCTCAATTAATCTGAATTAAGGTTTTGAACCAACTTGGGCTCGGCCCACTCAGTTAAAATGTTAAACATTTAACAATGCTGGGCATTGATTTAAGTTCTGACAATATTTTTGTCTTTTATTGAATGTTGAGCATTCATCATAGCTCTAGGGCTTCATTTAAAGAACAGTTTATGTTCTATCAGCGCACACGTGAGGGACACGTGGCGTGCTTGGCGCTAGCGCCAGTTTATGAGCGCATTGCGCTTCTGCTGAGTAGCGCACACGTGAGGAGCACGTGGTGTGCTTGGCGCTGAGCGCTAGATTATTAGCGCATTGCGCTTCTGCTGAGTAGCGCACACGTGAGAAGCACGTGGTGCGCTTGGCGCTGAGTGCCAGTCTAAAGAGCGCAAAGCGCTTCTGTTCAAGTAGCGCACACGTGGGAAGCACGTGGCGCTGAGCGCCAGTCCATGAGTGTAAAGCGCTATTTGATCAGTTTTATGACCCGAGAAATAAATTCTCGTTTATGAGAGACTTTGTCTCAAGATTCTAAGAACAAAGTTTTTATTTTATAGGAGATGTTTCAATCTCTTATTTCGATGAAAGGCTTTGCCTTTATGGATCTGTGATCCTAAGAGAATCGACTTATTCTCCCCCTTTTTTATATTGAGATGTTCATGATCTCTTTGTGTAAAAGACCTTAGTCGTATAGATCTATGATCTGTGAGAAGAATTATGTTCTTATTCTTATTCTTTGTGATGAGATACTTTGATCTCTTTTTGTGAAAGACCTTGGTCTTATAAATCTATGATCTTAGAAAAAGAAGTAAATTCTTCTTTTATATGAGACGATTTCGTCTTTCTGTTCTTTTTACCTTGAAGAAAAGTTCTTCTTCTACCGAGAGCTTTGCTATTCTTTCTGAGATTTTTCAAAGTTTGGGGGGGGGGTCCTCTCTCTGTTTTTTTTATCTGTTTCTGTATCCCTCCTTTTTTGAGACTTGAAGTCTTAGGTCCTTTATATAGGGCAAGCTGATTTGTTCAATCAGTTAAGGAGATCTTTTCTCCAATTGATTTGGGGATTTCCCCACCGTTGGATTTTTGATCCAAGGGCTTCTGATTTACAGAAGGCAATCTTCTTGTTTTTAACAAGATTGGGAAATCTTTCCCCATACAGAATTTATTTTGTAATTTTGGTGATTTTTAATCACCTTTGGATCATTGATCCAACGGTGCTCTGATTTACAGAGCACAATCTTTTTGTTTGGAAAGATTTTGAGGAATCTTTCCTTAACAGAATTTTATTCTGGTTAATTGATGATTTTTAATCATGTTCGTTGGATTTTTGATCCAACGGTGGAGAACATTTAGTTCTAGCACTAGCGCACTCGTGCTTTGCACGTGGTGCGTTGCTTAGAGTGCAGCACACTTAGCGCTAGCGCACACGTGCTTTGCACATGATACGCTGCTTAGAGTGCAGCGCTCTTAGCGCTAGCGCACACGTGCTTTTGCATGTGGTGCGCTACTTGGGGCGCAGCGCACTTGGCGCTGCTATGAAGCGTTGCTTCATTTCAAAATTTGAAATTTGAACAGAGCTTTGCTCTGATTAGGGGAAAACAAATGCCCCCCCACCGTTGCGCTCATATGGACTACATATGAGTGCAGCGGTGGCAGCATCTGCGCTCTTGGATCAACTCAGAAGTTGAAACAACATCTCAGTGCCTATAAATAGGACCCTTGGCCCTTGAGATGATTTCTGTTCATCTTCTTCCTTGTTTTTTTTCCTGAGAATTGATTCTCTTTTAGAGCATAGCTCTCTGTTTTAAGAACTTTCTTAAGGACGGAATTCTGTCAAAATTTAGGTAAAGATTAAATCTTTTAAAGGATTATTTAATAATCTAAGGTTTCACCTATTAAGAGAGCTTTGCTCTTCATAGATCTTCAATCTAAAGAAAACCTTTTTTTAGGGTTCTATTAACAGAGCTTTGCTCTCTTGAAATCATATATCTAAAAGAGATCTTTCCATAGATCTAAAAGAGATCTTTCCTGGGGTTTCTTAACCCATTAACAGAGCTTTGCTCTTTTCAAATCATGTAGATTTTTAGGGTTTCTTGATGGGTTGTTTCATCTTCTTTACAGAGCATTGCTCTTTAGAAATTTTGGGGGGAATTTTATTCCCTTCATAATTGATTTTGATAGGTGTCACTCTTATCTGCAGAGCGTTGCTCTCGAGGAGTTTAACTCCTTGTCTCGAGGAGTCTCTTATTAAATGAGAATCCTTTTTAGGACCCCCCCTTAATTGCACAAATTTGAAACTGTTGGGTGTTTTAATCAGCACTTGTTTTCTTCATGAGGATATCAAAAGTTGTCTGAATCCCCGTGCTTTGATCAGTTTGTACGCTAAACTCTCACTAATTTTCATTTTCAGGTGCTATGGCCGCTTATTTGTATGACCTTGACGAAATTATTTCTTATGGGGACATTTGCGCATTAGGCCGCTGCCAAAATCAGGAGTTCACCAATGCTCAGTGCGCCGAAATCATGCGTCGCTTTGGTGAATACAATGCTCGACTGCTTCCTCGTCGTTCCGCTCTTTTGAAGCTCATTGTGAGAGCGATCTGGGAAGTACTTCCTTTGTTCTATACAGGCATGCCGCTTAAGGCATTAGATGATGCCAAAGATAAAGTACACTCAGTGTATCTGATGGGCCTAATCTCAAAGAAAAGGCGAGACAATCTTGTTGATATTCTGCATCAAACCTTCCAACAGGATACGATAATCGATGCCTATCGAAGGACGGAGGACATCAGTGAAGATCCTGACACTTGCGAGCGTGAGAGGAAGCATACGAGAATGGTCAGAGAGGCCAGAAATATTTTAGATGGCCTTACTTTTGAATTTCTTAATCCATGTCCTGGATCTCAGGTCTTGCCATTGTAAACATTTTAATGATGCTTTTGTTTACTGTTTTCATCAATGTAAGAATTTCCTGGAGTATGAATGGCAAAATTTTTGCGTTTCCGTTCTTTTATTTTCTGCGTTAAACCTTCTCATATATACATGAATGGGCGCGCTCTGAATGCTTAACTGAATGCGAATCGAATGTTCTCTTTATTGTCTTGCATGGTATGTGGTTAATGCCTGTAGGTTATGCCTTTTGTTTTGACTTGGCGCGAAGCAGTTTACGCGTTCTTGAGTAGCACCTCCATTTTTCTAGCATGTAATTTCGGCAAAGGTGGTTTGTAGATAGTATGTAGCTGTCCATCTTGGACTCTTTGCAGGGTGGTGATAGCTTAGGAAACAAGGTTAGTATCTGTCGCCTAAGACTTTTCAATTTTTTGAGCCATGAGGGTCTCATAAAGATTTTTCTCCCTACGAGTCGAGAGGATCTCGTAGGTGTATTTTCTTCTTAGGAATCGTGAGGATTCCTAAGTATGTTTTCTCTTGAGAGTCGTAAGGATCTCACAAGAGAGTTTTTCTTACTTATGAGTCGAGAGGACTTGTAATTGGTTGTTTCCTTTCTTATCGATGTTTGACTTAGGAGAGTAGGGCCTGTAGAAAATCTACCTTGACCTCTCTACAAGGCAATGATGGCTTGGAAGACAGGGTTAGGATCTGCCACCTAAGACCTTTCAACTTTATGAGCCGTGAGGGTCTCATAAAGACTTTTCTCCCTACGAGTCGAGAGGATCTCGCTGGTGTGGTTTCTCCTTAGGAATTGTGAGGATTCCTAAGTGCGTCTTCTCTTGAGAGTCGTAAGGATCTCACAAGAGAATTTTCTCCTTACCAGTCGAGAGGACTCGTAAGTGATTGTTGAGTTGACCTGCTCCCGAGTCAAAGCATTGTTTTAACGGGGAGTTCAAGAGTTTACTTTGGCTGTTTCCCACGGAGTCAGGATTGACTTTAGCCGTGTTCTACGGGGCTAGGAGGGGTTGACTTTATCCGCATTTCACGGTGTCAGGGGTTGACTTTATCCACATTTCACGGTGTCAGGGGTTGCTCTGGCCGTTTCCCATGGGGTCATGATCGACTTTAGCCGCATTTCACGAGACCAGGAGGTGCTCTGGCTGTTTTCCATGGGGTCAGGATCAACTTTAGCCATGTTCTACGGAGCCAGGATTTGCTCTGGGCGTTTCCTACGGGGTCAGTATTGACATTAGCCGTGTTTTACGCGACCAGGAGGTGCTCTGGGCGTTTCCCACGGGGTCAGGATTGATATTAGCCATGTTCTACGGGGCCAAGATTTTCTCTCTTGGTTATCTGTGAACCGTCGAGGTTTGGAACATGGGCTTTGCCATGGCTCCAAGGTTCATTGTCGCGTCTAAATCCTGCTGGAACGAGGAGGAACGTTGTTAGTGATTTCTAGGCTGTAGATGTCACCGTTGAAATCTGGAACTAGAGACTTTGCCATGGCTCCAAGATTGATTGTCGCGTCTGAATCCTGCTGGAATGAGGAGGAACGCTGTTGGTGATCTCTAGGCTGTAGATGCGGCCGTCGAGACTTGGCTCTCTTTCTGATGGAGCTTGGTGTGAAGGTATGGTTCTCTTTTTGTTTGTGCCCCTGGATTGTATACAAGGATCGATGTGATCTCACCTGTAGGGCAAAAAGTTTTATTTCATATATTTTTCTTTCCGCGATGCTGTCACGCCCCGCTTCCCAAAATACGGAAAACGAAGGATGACTAGGCCAGCCATGCTCCTACGGTCGAGGAATAATCCCGCTGTAGTCACACTTCGGCTTCTAGTATTACATGGTAATCAGTAAACAAAGCACAGAAGTAAAGGAAATACATCACTAAATTATTACATCAACTTTCATTGTTCACAATTTACAATAAAACAAGGAAAATAACTACTAACCAAGTTCGAATACAAGGTTTCTTTAGGGAAAGCAGTAAAAGTGAAGGAGGTACTCCTGACTAAATCTCCGCAAGCTCGAAGGGCAAGTCCGACTCCTGTACTGGTTCTTCCTCGAGTTCTGAGCATGCATACTCAGGTCGTCAGAGCGACGTAATAGCAATATTATAATAGTGACAAGAAACAAGCAAAGAAGGTAATAACAGTGGAAGTAAAATGCAGGTAATCAATATGTCACTAACTGATGCAAAGTATGATCTGTGTCCCTATCAGTCTCTAATTTATCTTTGAAATCGAGTTGTAAAAAGGAGGATCATGTTTAACGAGGGTCTCATACATACCCGAGACAACGGCTCGCTATCGCCCGGGACATAACCCTGTCAGCCGGACCGCTAGGCCCAACCTAATATATATAAGAGTCGCCGTTCGAATGATCATCCTCTAAATCACTGTCCTCGCTAAATACAATGCTCTTTCCACTTCGATTTTCACTTTTCCCCCAGGTTTACACTATTTATGAGTATGGTCTAGTCGTGTACAAGTATGCACCAATAACACGGTTTTTGTCATTGTTCACTGTCACGAATCATTCATTTTTTTCACTTACGTACTTGACACTCCTAAACCAATACCATTCATGCACGACAATGCATTGTACACTGAATAATAACGCGCACTATCATTATAAGTATGGCAATCGGGTAAAATATGTGCATTTATGTCGTTAACAAGTCATGTGTAATACGAACTATTATGCACCTTATGAACATATAAAAATTATATTAAATCATACGCTCACAATTCAGTAAAATGATATAAAGGCGGTAGCAAGTAACCTCAGTCAGAAGTTCAAAAAAATCTATTTCAGTGCAATCGGATTTCGGGTTTGCAAGCAACAGCCGTTTCATGTTAAGTGCTCGCTATTGGAAATTCAGTTCCTGAACCGAATGTCCATTTCGCAACACAATTTTTACCCTGTTGGGATCAAAATTAGGTGACTTTCCAACGCACTAGACGGATTCTCAATCGCACCTCTACGTCAGAAGTTATGTACTGTATAACAATGGGGTATCAGTTCTGTTTCTGTTTGGAACTTCTATATGTCCTGTTAATCTAAATTACAGTTTAAATAGTAAACGACAGTGAAAAGAGATGAAATCACTTTCATTATTTAGATAACTGTTTCATCTTCATTATGGTGTAGGGTTCTACAATATAACATGTTCAAGCAGTAGAGAGTAAGCATTACAAGATGGAAATCAACAGCCAGAGCTGCTCTGGACTGCAGTCCATAGACGCTCTCCGAACCAGTTTCCGTTGTCTTTTCAGCATAGAAACAATTTAAAACTTTTATGGGGTTCTAGGTCGTCGAGTCGGCTTCTATTTGAGCCCTCTAAATCATCATTCCAATTTATAAACAATTAGTTATGATTTTTACAAGTTTCAGACGTGGGAAATTTTCGGTTTTAACGGGTGTAAATGGGGATGATCGTTCACGTCAGTAACGACTGTATTTTTCAGCCAAAATGATACACGATGTTCATTACTATGTAGGCCAACTTATGTAATCAATTTCCGTCAGTTTAATGGAAGGTTTTCGTTCGGGTTTTGCATCGAACACTTGTGTCATATAAATTTGCATGAATTGTATACACGGAATTCATAGGGTTTCGAATTGTAACAGAACAATTTATCATGAAACAAGTAGGGTACTTGCCTGAAGACGCGTTGACGACGCACGGCAGCGGCAACGGCGAGATTACGCTACGAACGGCGCGACTAGAGTTCACGGCCTCGGCTCGAGTTTGGGTTTTGGCAGCGGGGCTTGGGTTTCTGGGCGAGGCGGCTGTGAGTGATGGTGAGGGTATCGAAGGCGTTCGGGCACTGGAAGGGAGGCAGCCGGGGTGGATGAGGTGGTCGCCGGTGAGGGTGCAGTAGGACTCGGGTGCTTGGTGGCCGAGGAGAGAGGGAAGAAGCAGCGGGTGGTGCTCGGGTTGGTGAAGGTGGTGGGAGTTGGTCGTCGTCGTCGTCGTCGTGGGGGCCCAGCGGGGTGTTCATCATCGGCGAGACGGTGTGCGGGGGGAGGGAGGGGCTCGGTGATAGGTTGCATTCTGGGCTCGGTTGTGTAGGCGAGGTGGGGTGTAGGTGAAATGGGGCTCGGGTTTTGGAGAGAGAAGCGAGGGAGGAATGATGAGGTGATGCCGGCGTAGTAGCTACGACGATGGGCAAGCATGGTCGTGGTCGTGGGCGAGAGAGTGAACGGGAAGATATGGGAGGGAGAGAGAGAATGAGAGTGAGGGGGAAGAGAGTTAGAGAGATGAGGAGAGGTTTGAATGGCGCACGTGAGGTCGGCAAGCGGGGACATGGGGCGACGACGCGGGGGCGACGGTGACGTGGAGTACGTAGGGAGAAAAAGCGGGAAAAAGAAAGGAGTGGGGAAGAGGATGGAGGCGGTTCGGGTCGGGTTTTATAGAGGCATGGGCTGGGCTTGGGCCTGGTTTGGTAAGGGATATATATATATATATATATATATATATATATATATATATATATATATATATATATATATATATATTATTTTGTTTTGGGCTGGGGTTTAAATGTTTAGGAAAAATTAAATACTAAAAACCTAAGTAACCAATTTCACACAAAATTACGAGGAAAAAAGGAAAACATTCGGGGGACTTGGAAAATATAGAAAAATTTTATTGATGGAAACGGGAATTTACATCATACCCTCCTTACAAAAATTTCGTCCTCGAAATTTAAAAAGAGACAACGAAACAACAGCACTAAACAAATAGATGTGGAAAACGTGCACGGATATCTTCCTCACGCTCCCAGGTAGATTCTCCTGGGGAACGACCGCCCCAAGATACTCGGACTAACGGAATGACCTTATTCTTCAGCACTTTCTCTCTGCGGTCGAGGATGGTGGTGGGCTGCTCCTCGTAAAATAGGTCGGTACCCAAAGCTAACTCCGAATAGTCAAGAACATGGCTTTCATCCCGAACATAACGCCGCAACTGAGATACGTGGAAGGTATTGTGCACACCAGCTAGCGACGGAGGCAAGGCAAGTCGATAGGCCACCTCTCCTACTCGCTTTAGCACCTCAAAAGGTCCGATGAAACGGGTACTGAGTTTTCCGCGACCTCCGAACCTGATAACTCTACGGGTAGGGAAAATTTTCAGGAATATATGATCCCCGACTTCAAGTTCTAGTGCTCTTCTGCTGGTATCCGTCCAACTCATCTGTTTATCCTGAGCCGTCTTAATGCGCTGCCTGATCATTTGGACTTTTTCGACTGTCTGAACAATAAGCTCGGGACCCAGTAATCTTTGTTCACCCACATCATCCCAACAAACTGGGATCGACACTTACGCCCGTAAAGTGCTTCGAAAGGAGCCATCTGGATGCTAGCCTGATAACTGTTGTTATAAGAAAACTCGACTAGATGCAGATGATCTTCCCAGGAACCCTGGAAGTCCAGCATGCAAGCTCTCAGCATATCCTCGAGCGTCTGAATCGTACGCTCGGATTGTCCGTTCGTCTGCGAGTGATAAGCTGTGCTAAACTTGAGGCGGGCACCTAGACTCTCCTGCAAGCTCCTCCAAAAGTGCGAAACAAATCTGGTGTCTCGATCTGACACAATGCTGACCGGAACTCCGTGAAGTCGCACTATCTCCAGAATATCTCTCCGCATGTGACTCTGTCGACTGTCCCACTCGGAATGGTAAGAAGTGTGCAGCTTTCGTGAGGCGGTCGACGATAACCTAAATGGCGTTGTTGCCCCTAGGGCTCCGGAGTAAGGCCGTCACGAAATCCATAGTAATGTGCTCCCACTTCAATTCTGGTATCGGAAGCGGTTGTAACAATCCTGCTGTCCTCTGATGTTCCGCCTTCACTTGTTGGCATACCAACCACCTGGATACAAACCGCGCAATTTCTCGCTTCATCCCGTTCCACCAAAAATGCTACTTTCGATCTCGATACATCTTCGTACCTCCCGGATGCACAGAATAAGCTGAACTATGAGCCTCATCCTGTACCTCTTCTCAAACATCCCCCTTGGGTACGCAGAGTCTGCTACCGAATCTCAGAGAACCGTCTTCGTGTATGAGTAAGTCCGTTCTCAGCCCGGCTTCTACCCGCGCTCTGAACTTTTGCAATCGAGGATCATCCGTGTCATGTCCCGCTTCCTAGTATATGGCGAAGGGGGACGTGACTGGTCCGCTACGTATATACTCAGAAGTACATACGCTAAGCGTATCTAAGCAATATAAAAATAAATACACAAGAGACAAGATATAATAAAAACAGCAACTTTTATTTATTAACATTCTTTTGTACAATGCATGAAAAGGAAATACAACTGAAATAAAACGATGCCTAAACAATGGCATAACAGGAAATGAAAAGTACTGAATGGAAAATGTACAATGAAACTAGATCTCTGGTTCTTCAGCAAACTGCTCCAAGTCTTCTGTAGATGGCTCGATTTCTGCCGGGTCCAAACCACCTGACGATATTCAAAGAAGAAAGAAATAGAATGTCGTCAGCGAACAGGTCGCTCGGTAAGTCCCAAAGATAAGAGGAAAGTATAGTAGACAGAATAAGAAGGTATCTTTTAAAGTTGTATTATCTTGTTGTAATGTTGTGTTACCGCTGTTATTTGTAGCTTGGTACAGAAGGATGCCAGTGTATACGAGAGGGGTCTCTATATGCTAGAGACCAGGGCAAACGGAATATACAAGGAACCGTTAAGCCACGGTACAACAGCAACGGAATATAGGTTAGGTGTCTTAATCTTACCACCTCGTGCCACTTTTAACACCTTCCGTACAAATGTACCCCTTAAACCCCGTAGATTTTTATTTGTATTGTTTTGTACTGTAAATTAAATTGAGTGTATAATTGAAAGACTGACCGAAATCATGATATCAGTAAACAGATGTAACCGTAGAATCATGTAAGTGGAATAACTGGAGAACTATGTAAATGGATGGTTCGGTTCAGTCAAGTCGTATAGATTGATAATTGGATTCATGGATTCATGTTGAAGATTGTAGATTGTAGATTGATTTAAATCATATTCAAGTTAGATTAATCAGACTCAAACCCGAGTCAGACAATTAGAAATATAAATCGAAGTCTTGATTATTTCTTAAACCTATAATTGCTAGGGTCCTTAAGGTAATTTATAAAACTTGAGGGGGTTTCATGTAAAAATACTTTTTATATACTTTTCAAAATACACCTCAAGTATTCGTTATTCATCTTTAGAGTTGTAATGAAGGTGAATTTTATATTGGGATATTTCTAGTGAAAATATCCTAGTTTCATAAATAAAGGTATTTATTTGTAATATTGATTTATGTGGAATTTATGGTATTTTAATGTAAAATTGATTCTTGTGATTTTTAGAAAAAGGTGGAATATTTATATCTTAACAAAATAGATATTTTGATGATAAATATACATATATTTATACAAAAATAATTTTAATAAATATTTTATATTCTAGAAATCTCATTTTCTTAAGATGTCGTAATTTAAATCTTTCGAGACCGAATGCTCCTTGCGGAGGTCTGAATCTCACTCTACTAAGCCCAAGGATGTGCGATAAACCGCACCTTCCCGAACGGGTTCCCCAAAGTGGGTTGTAGCGGCGCTTTGCAAAGATTGTAAATGCTAAATCCTTTAGAAAACGGTTTTATGAAGTAAATGGTATTTATTTGTAAAGGTGTATATTTTCCGTATTGTATATTCTAGATTCTCCTAAGTCAACTAATACATTCCTAACTGGTCCAGACGACAAGTTGTGAGATGCCTCAAATCGTCTCTTCACCGCCAATTGTGGCCAGATAAGTACAAGTGAGGAAAGGAGGGATCCGCTCACGAATCACCGTGAGTTGGGCCTTTTAAAGTTACCTTTCTCACTTCTAGCCTAGATACCACAAAGTCAGGTTTAGATAAATGACCGATGTCCCCAACTTATCGTATTTTCATAATAAGTGGTACTTCTTTAAAAAGTGTATCAAAACTAAATCTTTAGAAATGGTTTTATTAAATATATGGTATTTAAATAAAAATGTTTATTTTCTCGTATTCTAGGTTCTCGGGGGTGTTGCATACGAGTGTGTAAGGAGGTAGGTCGTTACCTCGTGATCTATTTTAAGTGTATAGCAAGTTTGATGGAGTTAAATGAAGGATTGGAACAAAGTGGTATTTAAGCGAAAAATACGATAAATTGAAATAGCTATCATTTCATGTGATGAAACTTGTTCAAATTGTTTGACTAGTGTTTAATAGTCAACATGAGAAAGTTTAAGTATGGTTGTATTAGTGAGAAGTGAAATCTTATAGAAAACTGAATCGGAAATCGGATTTGTTCCGATTCCGTCGGATTTTGTAAATCCGTATTTTAAGAATGGAAAAGAGAGATAAAAAGGGACTAAAGGGTTTTAGATTAAACAAGGGAGTGAGAGGGAACTAGAGGGATCGCCGATGTATTGCGTCGTCGCCGGTAGTGCCTTAAAACGGTTGCAGGAAGTTCCGCCGGGAATTCGTTGGAGCTTCGCCTTGAGCTTGTTTTCAAAGTACACGACTCTTAGAAAATTTTTGAGAGAGTGGGCTCAGGATTTTGGGGTGAGAGGGTAGAGAGTAGGGGGTGTATTTATAGGGTATGCTAGGGTTAGGGTAGATGAAAGGTTAAAATGAAAAATGTGATAAAATGTAAAAAATGTATTAAAAGTGGAGTAATTGGGGTTTTAAAAGAGCTCTGGAAGTGGTCTGAGGCTGAAATTTTGCAGGTGCATAGGGAATATGAAAAGACACAACTTTCATGTTGGGGCCGTCGCCGGAATCGGTCAACTCGGCCGTGACTCGGTTTGAAGATGGAGTCAGACCGAGTCAAGGCCGATTTGGCCGATTCCCGGCCGAGTCAGGCGGCCGGGATCCCCCCGACAGTTCATCTAACTCCTGGAAATGTTACATCTTTGGGTGTAGTGGGGTTTTTGTGAGATATGCACGTGTAAACTCTTGGTATTCTAAAGGTTTTAAAAAAAATCAATATTAAAAATAATGCGGGGTATGAGATTTGAACTCTGGTGGCTTGGTTCAGCAGTGCAAGGTATTACCAATGAGCCACAAGCTCCTTCTTGTAATTATTGTGTGAAACAAATACTTAAAGTGGTAACAGCAACATTAAATACTCCAAGTATACTTCAAATATAAATCAAATTTATGTACACTAAAAATGGAGTTGTTACAATCCGCTTGTGCAGCCTTGATGCGATCCACAAGAGAAGATTGCACCTGTAGTTGCCAAAACTGCCTGATTGCGCTCGGTGTAACGACTTCAAGCTCGAGTCTCTGAAAATCCTCAATGATGCTCCTCTGACTGGTCAACATCATGGCCGCTGGTTTGCGACTGAGAGCATCTGGTACAACATTTACTTTTCCCGGGTGATACTAAAGGTCCAAGTCATAGTCCGCCATCAGTTCTAACCATCGGCGCTGTCTCATATTTAGTTCTTTCTGAGTGAAGACGTACCTCAGACTTTTGTGATCCGTGTACACCTCCACCTTCTCGCCCAACAGGTAGTGCCTCCAGATCTTCAATGCAAAAACCACTGCGGCTAACTCCAAGTCATGCGTAGGATAGTTCCTCTCGTGATTTCTCAGTTGTCTTGAGGTGTAACCAACCACCCGACCGTGCTGCATCAGAAAACAGCCTAAGCCCTTACCTGGGGCATCGCTATGTATCACCAAACCACCGGAATCATCTGGCACTGTAAGAATGGGCGCCGTGGTTAACTTCTGCTTCAATATCTCAAATTCCCTGGTACACCCCTCTGTCCACACAAACGGTACATCCTTCCGTGTCAGCCTCGTCAAAGGTTCAGCGATTCTTGAAAAGTCTTGGACGAACCGCCGATAATATCCTGCCAGTCCCAGAAAGCTTCTGATCTCGGCCACTGACTTCGGTGTTGGCCAATCTCTGACAGATTCTATCTTTTCCGGGTCCACTGAGATGCCTTCGCCCGAAACAATGTGTCCCAAGAACTGAACCTTGTCGAGCCAGAACTCACACTTGCTCAATTTCGCGTACAACTTCTCTTCCCGAAGAATTTGTAGAACCGTGCGCAAATGCTCGACGTGCTCCTCCCGGTTCTTCGAGTAGACTAGTATATCGTCAATAAATACAACAACAAACGTGCCCAAGTACTTCATAAACACCCTGTTCATCCAATCCATAAATATCGCTGGAGCATTGGTAACACCGAACGGCATCACAAGGAACTCATAATGTCCATATCGGGTCCTGAAAGCCGTCTTGCATATATCCTCGGTCGCTACTCTGATCTGATGATAGCCAGAACGGAGATCCAACTTCGAAAATACCTTGGCCCCACTTAACTGATCAAATAAGTCGTCGATGCGCGGAATTGGGTACTTGTTCTTTATCGTGACTTTGTTCAGCTCCCGATAGTCTATACACATCGGCAGCGATCCATCCTTCTTCTTCACCAACAGAACTGGTGCACCCCACGGGGAAGCACTTGGCCGGATAAATCCCTTCTCTAGGAGTTCTTCAATTTGCTTCTTCAATTCTGCCAACTCAACCGGTACCATTCTGTACGGGGCCTTGGAAACTAGTGCTGTACCTGGAGTCAAATCAATCGAGAATTCCAAGACGCGTGGAGGTGGTAGACCTGGTAAATCTTCAGGAAACACGTTCAGAAAGTCCCGAACAATCTCTGGAGCTGGGCTCTCATCAATCTCCATAGCTGTCAACTCTTTTGGCTTGGCTCTATACATGGCTGGCTCCAAAGATTCGCTCCCGCCTTCGAAAATAAACTCTGGGTGATTGGGAACGCGGAAGATCACATTCCTTGCTCGGCAATCAATAACTGCATGGAAGGTACTCATCCAATCCATCCCGAGAATTGCGTCATAGCTTCCTGTTCCGATCAAAAGGAAATTCGCATAGAATTCCCTGCCACACACTACAACCGGACATGATCTACATTCTCGACAAGATACTATAACACCATTACCCGTATGTATTTCCCAACCCTTGGTTAATGGTTCATGTGGTATGGAGTGTGTATCAACGAAATGCGCAGATATGAAACAGTGCGATACTCCAGAATCAAATAGTACTCTAGCTGGCATGGAATGCACGAGTAGAATACCTGTGACAACTTCGCCTGAAGCCTCTGTCTGCTCGGCGGTCAAGGTGAAAGCCCGTCCCTGACCGCGTCCTGTGTAGGGTTGTCTCCGCTCCTGTGATCTCTGCTGCTGCGGTCCAGGCCCTCCCTGTAACTCTGTTCGCTCGGGGCAACCGCTAACTCTGTGCTGACTGGATCCGCAAATCAAACAATGTCCCTTGGCACGGCGACAGTCCTTCTGGGTGTGTCCATCTCTGTTGCAGTAGCCGCAAACTAAGTTCTTGCTCTGGGGGCGATGCTGGGGCACGAATGGACGTTTCATCTGTGTCGTTCCTGGCCTGTGAACTGGTATGACTCCTCGAGACGGTGTATGAGTACGCACTGGAACAACTGGGGGCTTCCTGAATTTATTGATCAGCTTCTCCTGAATTTGTGCCGCGTTGAGTACTTGTGCAAAAGTCTGCAACTCGAGTGACGCGATCAACTGCTGTAGCTCGAAATCAAGTCCCTATAAGAAGCGCCTGGCCCTGGTGGCCTCTGAAGCGACCATATACGGAGTGAATCGGCTCAGACGGTTGAATTCTGCCGCATATACGTCGACGGGACGGCCATTCTGCTTCAGTAAGATGAATCTTTCTTCCATCTCTGCCTTGGCGGTGGAAGGGAAATAGTGGTCCAAGAAACACTCCTTGAATTTGCTCCATTCGATTGGCTTTTCTAGTATGCTTTCTTCAACTGACCACCAAGTACGGGCTTCGTTTTCCAACTGGATCTTTATCACATTCACTTTATCTTCATCGGGTACCCTGGCAGCCGTCAGTAGGTTCTCCATATTGACCAGCCATTGCTCGGCCTCGAGTGGTTCGGCTAGTCCCGTAAATGCAGCTGGATGTAACCTCCGAAAATCTGACACAGTGCCAGCCCTGGCAGAAAAAGCTAGTGGAGCAGTGCCATCGGGGGCGGTAATGAGGGCGGAGGGTCCCCCTACCGCGGTAATAGCCTTGAGTCTCTCGGTGAGTAGGTCCGTCTTTCTCTCTTGAGCTTCTGCGAGGGTCGTCAGTGCACTCAAGATCCTCTCCGTGCGATCCTGAGAACTTGAGTCCGATGAGTGGTTGTTCGGTGACGTCATATCGCTGGAAGATATTTAAAAGGATATGATTAGATACAAGGATGAAAGTCAGGCATAGTGAAGCAAAAATAATGTAATAAAGTGTAGTTAATGTTATCCCTTACTACTAAACGCGGCTCTGATACCAACAAAACCATGTCACGCCCGCTTCCCAAAATATGGAAAACGAGGGATGACTAGGCCAGCCATGCTCCTACGGTCGAGGAATAATCCCGCCATAGTCACACTTCGGCTTCTAGCATTACATGGTAATTAGTAAACAAAGCACAGAAGTAAAGGAAATACATCACTAAATAGAGCATTCCGCCAGTTTTTGGCGACTTATTACATCAACTTTCATTGTTCACAATTTACAATAAAAGAAGGAAAAGAACTACTAACCAAGTTCGAATACAAGGTTTCTTTAGGGAAAGCAATAAAAGTGAAGGAGGTACTCCCGACTAAATCTCCGCAAGATCGAAGGGCAAGTCCGACTATTGTACTGGTTCTTCCTCGAGGTCTGAGCATGCATATTCAGGTCGTCAGAGCGACGTAATAGCAATATTATAATAGTGACAAGAAACAAGCAAAGAAGGTAATAACAGTGGAAGTAAAATGCAGGTAATCAATATGTCACTAACTGATGCAAAGTATGATCTGTGTCCCTATCAGTCTCTAAGTCATCTTTGAAATCGAGTTGTGGAAAGGAGGATCATGTTTAACGAGGGTCTCGTACCTACCCGAGACAACGGCCCGCTATCGCCCGGGACATAACCATGTCAGCCGGACCGCTAGGCCCAACCTAATATATATAAGAGTCGTTGTTCGAATGATCATCCTCTAAATCACTGTCCTCGCTAAATACAATGCTCTTTCCACTTCGATTTCCCCTTTTCCACCAGGTTTACACTATTTATGAGTATGGTCTAGTCGTGTACAAGTATGCACCAATAACACGGTTTTTGTCACTATTCACTGTATTGTTCACTGTCACGAATCATTCACTTTTTTCACTGGCGTACTTGACACTCCTAAACAATTACCATTCACACACGACAATGCATTGTACACTGAATAATAACGCACACCATCACTATAAGTATGGCAATCGGGTAAAATATGTGCATTTATGCCGTTAACAAGTCATGTGTAATACGAACTATTATGCACCTTATGAACTTATAAAAATTGTATTAAATCATACGTTCACAATTCAGTAAAATGATACAAAGGCGGTAGCAAGTAAACTCAGTCAGCAGTTCAAAAAAATTTATTTCAGTGCAATCGGATTTCGGGTTTGCATGTTACATCCGTTTCATGGAAATTCAGTTCCTGAACCGAATGTCCATTTCGCAACACAATTTTCACCCTGTTGGGATCAAAATTAGGCAACACTATAGTTGAAAGAAATTTAGGTTTATCAATAAGGTTTCCAACGCATCAGACAGATTCTCAATCGCGCCTCTACTCAGAAGTTATGTACTGTATAACAATGGGGTATCAGTTCTGTTTCTGTTTGGAACTTCTATATGTCCTGTTAATCTAAATTACAGTTTAAATAGCAACGACAGTGAAAAGGAATGAAATCACTTTCATTATTTAGCTAACTGTTTCATCTTCACTATGGTGTAGGGTTCCGCAATATAACATGTTCAAGCAGTAGAGGGTAAGCATTACAAGATGGAAATCAACAGCCAGAGCTGCTCTGGACTGCAGTCCATAGCCGCTCTCCGAACCAGTTTCCGTCATCTTTTCAGCATAGATACAATTTAAAACTTTTATGGGGTTCTAGGTCGTCGAGTCGGCTTCGATTTGAGCCCTCTAAGGCATCATTCCAATTTATAAACAATTAGTTATGATTTTTACAAGTTTCAGACACGGGAAATTTTCAGTTTTAACGGGTGTAAATGGGGATGATCGTTCACGTCAGTAACGACTGTATTTTTCAGCCAAAATGATACACGATGTTCATTACTATGCGGGCCAACTTATGTGATCAATTTCAGTCAGTTTAATGGAAGGTTTTCGTTCGGGTTTTACATCAAACACTTGCGTCATATAAATTTGCACGAATTGTATACATGGAATTCATAGGGTTTCGAATTGTAACATAACAATTTAGCATGAAGCAAGTAGGGTACTTGCTTGAAGATGCGTTGACGACGCACGGAAGCGGCAACGGCGAGATCGCGCTATGAACGGCGCGACTAGAGTTCACGGCCTCAGCTCGAGTTTGGGTTTTGGCAGCAGGGCTTGGGTTTCTGGGCGAGGCGGCTGCGAGTGATGGTGAGGGTGTCGGAGGCGTTCGGACTCTGGAAGGGAGGCAGCCGGGGTGGATGAGGTGGTCGCCGACGAGGGTGCAGCAGGGGGTCGACTCGGGTGCTTGGTGGCCGAGGAGAGAGGGAGGAAGCAGCGGGTGGTGCTCGGGTTGGTGAAGGTGGTGGGAGTTGGTCATCGTCATCGTCGTCGTCGTCGTGGGGGCCCAACGGGGTGTTCGTCGTCGGCGAGACGGTGTGCAGGGGGGCTCGGTGATAGGCTGGGTTCCGGGCTCGGTTGTGTAGGCGAGGTGAGGAGGAGGTGAAGTGGGGCTCGGGTTTTGGAGAGAGAAGCGAAGGAGGAATAACGAGGTGATGCCGGTGTGGTAGCTACGGCGATGGGCGAGCGCGGTCGTGGGCATGGGCATGGGCGAGAGAGTGAGCGGGAAGATATGGGGAGGGAGAGAGAGAGAACGAGAGTGAGGGGGAAGAGAGTTAGAGAGACGAGGAGAGGTTTGAATAGCGCGCGCAAGGTCGTGGTCGATGAGCGGGGACGTGGGGCGACGACGCGGGGGCGACGGCGACGTGGAGCACGTGGGGAGAAAGAGCGGGAAAAAGAAAGGAGTGGGGAAGAGGATGGAGGCGGGTCGGGTCGGGTTTGGTAGAGGCATGGGCTGGGCTTGGGCCTGGTTTGGTAAGGGATATATATATATATATATATATATATATATATATATATATATATATATATATATATATATATATATAGTTTTTATTTTGTTTTGGGCTGGGGTTTAAATGTTTAGGAAAAATTAAATACTAAAAACCTAAGCAACCAATTTCATACAAAATTACGAGGAAAAAAGGAAAACATTCGGGGGACTTGGAAAATATAGAAAATTTTTATTGATGGAAACAGAAATTTACATCATACCCTCCTTACAAAAATTTCGTCCTCGAAATTTAAAAAGAGACAACGAAACAGTAGCACTAAACAAATAGATGTGGAAAACGTGCACGGATATCTTCCTCACGCTCCCAGGTAGATTCTCCTGGGGAACGACCGCCCCAAGACACTCGGACTAACGGATTGTATACAAGGATCAATGTGATCTCACCTGTAGGGCAAAAAGTTTTATTTCACATATTTTTCTTTCCGCGATGCTCTACCATTTCAGCTTTTACATCGCGAAAGTCGCGATTGCCCAATCATTTCGGCTATTTTTCGCGGTGCCCAATCATTTCGGCTATTTTTTTAATTTTTACTCGTTGTTTTTTTATTGCGAGTTGCCCAACCATTTCGGCTATTTTGTATGCATACATTTTTACTTGCTGATTTCGTTGCAAGTTGCCCCATCATTTCGGCTATTTCATATGCATTTTTTGGCTTGCTGATTTTTTATCGCGAGCATGGGACTTGGGATCTGATACCGATTTAGGGATCAGCATCGCTACAATTGGGATATTGCCAAAAGAGAATCATCATTTGCCTCTGTCGATGTCGAACAAAGGTGGCTTAGCGAACATGGTTAGGATCCTGTCGACTAAGGCTTTTAACTTCACAAGCTGAAGGGTCTCATGAAGGTATTCCTCCCTGCGAGTCGTGAGGATCTCGTAAGTGCGTTTTCTCCTTAAGAATCGTGAGGATTCCCAAGTGTGTGTTCTCTTATAAGTCGTAAGGATCTTACAAAAGTGTTTTCTCCTTATAAGTCGAGAGGACTTACAAGGGTTGCCCACTGTGTAAACATATCCCTAGTCGCGGGTGGGACTTTGTTAGGGAAATGTTTATTCGCGCCCATGGATTGTATACAAGGGTCAGCATTGAAACGCTTGTAGGGCAATCTGGGGATTATGATGGCTTAAGAACAGGTTCAGATCCCTGTAGCTTAAGGCTTTTGAATCTTATGAGCCGTGAGGGTCTCATAAGAGGGTTCTCCTTATGAGTCGTGAGGATCTTGCAAGTGTAATTTCTCCTTAGGAATCGTGGGGATCCCTAAGTGTGTTTCTCCTTTGTGAGTCATAAGGATCTCACGCAGGTGGTTTCTCCTTACAGGGTTGAGAGGACCTTGCAAGTGTCTTTTAACGAGATTGCGTCCTTTCGGGTTTTCACAAAACTCGCCGGTAGTCCTGCTGTTTTTACTCATGGAGCCCTTTCGGGTTTTCATCCGTGCCCCTTTCGCTTATGGACGTACCGTTTTTTTTGTCAGCCTTGGGATGCTGCGGTCCATAGTAGTTTATAGACGTCTCGGTCAACATCCAGTTTTAGGACATAGTGGTCAATCGTTAGTTTAGGGACGTTCCGGTCCGTTTGCCGGCTACTACTTATAGAGTTTGGGCTTAGGAAGATAGCGAGCAGACATAGGCATCGTCATCTATCGTTGACCTAGCCCGTGACTTGTCAGGCGTAGTATTTTTTTAGGAAGCGACCATTTATTGGCTTGAAAGGTCTTTCACCATGCATGTCCATGAGTAGATAAGCTCCACCTTGGTAAACTTTGTCTATGATGTACGGGACTTCATAGTTAGGCTCGAATTTCCCCCGCTTGGCACGATTGGGGATCATAGGTCTTTTGACCACTAGCACGAGTTAGCCTTGGCGGAATGTTCTCGGCCTAGTCAATCTTTCGTATGAGCGCGTCATCTTTGCTTTATAACCTTCCAGGTTTTGTTGCGCCATGAGCCGGGTTTTGTCAAGGGCGTCGAGCTCCTCAAGCCGAAGATGAACATTGTCTTCGTCTGTTAGCTCGTAACGAACCGCCACTCGTAGAGAGGGTAACTCTATCTCGAGGGGGAGTACCGCTTCTGTGCCAAATACCAATGCATACGGCGTTTTTTTTTGTGTCCGTTTTGAACGTAGTTCGATATGCCCAGAGAGCTTCATGTAGTCTCTCGTGCCAGTCCTTCTTATTTTTGGACACCGTCTTTTTCACGATCTTCGTCAAGGTCTTGTTGAAAGCCTCAGCTAGACCGTTAGCTCGGGGATTATAGACCGAAGAGTATCTTCAATCTATATTATGCTGTTGTGCGAAGCGGCTGATTTTGTGGCTTCTGTAGGCTGGCCCGTTATCAGAGATAATCCGTCGTGGAGTGCCAAACCGGTAAATGACATGTGTCTTGAAGAAATGGAGGATATCCTCCGTCTTCACTTCTCTTAGCGGGATTGCTTCCGCTCACTTAGAGAAATAATCGGTTGTTGCCAGTATGAACCGATATCCTCTGGACGATACCGGTTCAATGGGCCCGATTATGTCAGTTCCCCACATTTCGAATGGCCAGCTGGCCACCGTTGGATGTAGTGGATTTGGATGCTGGTGGATAAAGTCCCCGTGAATCTGGCGTGAGTGGCACTGCTTCGCGTATTCGAGGCAGTCTTGGATCATTGTGGGCCAATAATAACCCATCTTTTTTATCTTCAGCTTCATCTTCGGCCCGGCTTGGTGAGAACCGCAGAGTCTGTCATGAGTTTCTTGGATGACTCTTTTTGCCTCTTCAGGTCCCAGGCATCTTAGCCACAGGGAGTCGAACAATCTCTTATACAGAGTATCATTGACAAAGGCGAAGGATAGAGCTCGTTTCATGAGCTGATGTCTTGACGACGCATCTTCAGGTGTTCGACGGGATTTGAAGTAGTCTATAAAGACCTCCCTCCAATCTTTAGCCTTTTCCTGGTCTTTTATTTGTAGGGTTGCTTGCTTGGTCGCTTCCCTTTCTTCAAACGACTCCGAAGATATTTCTGCCGGTGCAAGAACCCAACAGCTTTGTACCACGATCCTTATATCATCGAGGTTTTCGTCAGCCAGTTCTTTAGCGAGTTTGGCTAACGCATCCGCTTTGCTATTTTCCACACGCGGTATGCTTTCCATGGCGTAGGTGGGAATTTGAGCCAGCAATTGTTTCACTTTCTCACCGTACTTTACCAACTCTGGTTTGCACGTTTGATAGTCGCCGTTTACTTGACTAACGACCAGTTGGGAGTCTCCGTATATGAGGAGGTTTTCGATTCCAATGTCGACAATGATCTCAAGACCTGCTATCAAAGCTTCGTATTCGGCTTCATTGTTTGTCCTCGGTTCTGTCAAGGAAAAGGCAAAGCGCATTATCCCTCCTTGTGGGGTTACGAAGATGAGACGTACCCCTGATTTGATTATGGGGGTGCTTTGTTTGCGCTTCTTCATGGAAGATACTCCATCGAAGTAGAGTTCCCACCGGGTATCATTCTCTCTTCTCTCTCCGTCGATCGTGTCAAACACGTGCTCGTCAGGCAATTCGCAGTTCAAAGGAGAGTCGGCAGGTATCGGATGCTCAGCAAGGAAGTCGGCGATGGCCTGGCCTTTCACTGCCTTGAGGGGTCGGTATATCACCGAGAATTCCATTAAGAGTAGGGCCCATTTAGCCGTCCCATCAATATGGCCTTTGACATTAAATATTTGAGAGGATCTACCTTTGATATGAGATGGACCTCATGTGCCAACGCATAGTGTCTGAGCTTCGTTATCGCGAAGATCAACGCCAGGCAGTGTTTTTCGATGGGAGAGTAATTGTTTTCTGCCCCCAGAAGAACTCGACTTAAATAGTAAAGGACCCTCTCCTTCCCTTGGTCGTTTTCTTGTGCCCATAATGCGCCTAGAGAACCCTCAAGCGCGGTTGTATACAGAATGAGAGACTTTCCCTTGACCGGACCAGTCAGCACCTGCAGATTCTGCAAGTATTGCTTGATTTCGTCCAGTGCGCTTTGGCATTTGCGATCCCAGACGAACAGGGTTCCCTTCTTCATTAAGTGACTGTAAGGACGGCACGTGCTGGAGAGATTGGCTATAAATCGCCGGATATACGCGAGCTTTCCTTGGAGAGACCGCAGTTGCTTGAGAGTCCTTGGCGGAGGCATTTCCATGATCACCTTGATCTTCGACGGGTCTATTTCGATACCCCGGTGTCGGACGATGAATCCTAAGAATTTTCCCGAAGAGATTCCGAACGCGCATTTCAGAGGGTTCATCTTCAAGTTGTATTTCCGAAGACGTTGGAACACTATTTTTAGATGCTCCCAATGCTCTTCGTGCGATTTGCTTTTCACCACAAGGTCGTCAATATAGTATTCGACGACTTCATGTACGAGGTCGTCGAAAATCTTCATCATAGCCCTCTGATAGGTAGCGTCGGCGTTCTTCAGACCGAAAGGCATCACCTTGTAGCAGAATATGCCCAAAGGGGTTCGGAAAGCGGTATGCTTATGTCCTCGGGATGCATCTTTATTTGATTGTACCCTAATGAGCCGTCCATGAAGGAGAAGACTTCGTGAGTGGACGTGTTATCTATCATCAGCTCGGTAACCGGTACAGGAAAATCGTCCTCCGGGCAAGCTTTATTGAGGTCCTGAAAGTCCTGCACACCGTCCTATTTTTCTTCATCACTGGGACAATGTTGGCAATCCAATCAGGGTACTGAACCTCTTGGATAAAGCCAGAGTCGATTAGCTTCTTGACATCGGCGTTGATGCTCATCTCAAGCTCGAGCCGCATCTTTCTCGGTGCTTGTTCGACTGGCTTGAAGTCCGTAAATATCGCCAATTTGTGCACAGCGATCTCTGGATCGAGTCTCGGCATCTCTGAATAGTTCCATGCGAAGTAGTCTTTATACTGTATGAGTACGTCTTTTAGCGTGGCCACCCTTTCTTCAGACAACAGCTCACTGACGAATGTCGGCCGCGGGTCACTTGCCATACCCAAGTCAATTTTCTTGAGGTTATCTGCAGTAGTATGTATCCCATCTTCCAACTCTTTTGGCACCGGTGGAAACTCTGAGATCACCTCGTCATCATCGTTTTCGAAGCACCAGGGGAGGTCATCCATATTCTCGGGTTCTTCTTTTGACAGCGTTATCACGTGACAGGTACGAGATCACTTCCAAGACCGATGTTGGTATGGTTCTACTCTCGCCGCATACGTAGCTTTCGGTTCATGCTTCTGTGGTGGGGTTACCTTCCAGCTGCTGGATAGAGAGAACCTGCCTAGCTGATACTGGTCTTCGACCCAGTCTTTGAATGTAAAGCAGTCTTCGAGAGGATGCCCTATCGCTTGGTGATAGGAGCAATAGTCCGGATGATGAACCTCGCTTTCTTGCTCGGGGTGCTTGGACTCTGAGAGCGTCATTATCTGATGTTTTATGACAAGATCGAATATCTTCCTTGTCTTGTCTTGGGGAAAATAATATGCTCGACCCGTCTTCTTTATAAGAGACGGATCCCGGCTGCTCATTTCTGCTTCGCGTGGCTTTTTGGACCCGCTACGCTGCCGTCGAACATATTTTCTGTTCTTCAGTTTATTTTTGCCTCCGCGTCGAGTCTTCTTTGTGACGGGCTGGCGACTAAGGGCATCGTCGTTCTTTGTAGATTGCTGAAGGAGGCGCTGCGTCCTGGCTTTCTCGTAAATAGCCATTTCGCGATTATGGTCATCTCGGACCTTTTGACCCGCTTCCCTTATTAGCTTGTCCATCTGTTCTTCGAATGACGGACTTGGCACTTTCACGGCGGGACCTCGTTTTGGTTCAGGGTTAGCATCTTCCCACAGAGCATCTCCTTCTTCATCGAAGTCGTGTATGACACAGCAGCCATGGAATCGCTCCCGTTTCTTGGATCGGATATATGTAAGTCCACGTTGCCCACCCCGGTGCTTACGGGGAGGCGGAAACGTTATGAAAAATCGGATTTTTACAACACAAGGCAACATGGACTATGTAAAGGAGGGATCTTTGCTAAACAAAAACTAACTACAAAGCTAAAAGAGTTAGCTACTCGGAAAGGGGGTTATACCTAGGTCTTCAAGTCTTTCTCTTCTTGCTCGGAGTGAAAGAACGGGTTCTCCTTGTCGCCTTCTCTTGCCGAAGAAAGATCCACCCGAGGGCCTCTACCTTTGGCTCCAACCTCAAACTAGAAGTAACTAAGGTGCTTGGTGTGCTAAACCTAGGACCTTAGAAAGAGTAGAGAGTATTTTTGAATGTTTTATCTCAAGCTCAAATGGTTCTCAACTCATGAGAGGGGAGAGCTAGAGAGAGAGGAAGAGGAGGAGAGAGAATGAGAATGATAGAATGAGAAGAATAAACCAACCTTCTCACATATATGTGAATTATGATAAATAAATAATTAGCTAAAGATAATTATGATGGTTAATCATGAAATGACCATTATCATTTCACATTAAATACTTTTGCAAGGATCAAAGAGTATCTTTCATATGAAATGATGATGGTCAACTTGTCAACCTAGGTCAATAACTCAAGCATAGTCAAATGGTCAACAACCCTAACCATACACAATTATAATTAACTAATATTAATAAATCATATTTCACACATAAACATTAGGGTTAAGAAAATGACAATGGTCATCAACCCTAATGAAAGTCCTCTGGCTCTGCCTCAGTCAACTGTGTATACACACCCGTATCCGCGTTCCGAGGAACATGAATACAAAGAGATAAAACCAATCCCAAATCATATACTAGGATCCGGCTTAAACCAAAGCCCGCTAGTATAAGCTGTCCGGACACCAAACGTGCACAAGTGCGCGGATGTGAACGAACCCCGTCGCAAAACCATGCGACCTCTACTCATTTTTCCTAAAGGCGAATAACCCTCTGTGTGGGACTCTAAAGACTCGACACTACGCTGGCAGTGGGTTTAACCACAGACCGCAAGCGGCACTAGCTGTACGTAACGGTCCCCAGGTAGATGCCGATAAGAAGACTGACGAGGTAAACCCATCTGAACTCCTACTGAGCCTGAATGTGACAGTCTCCGTACAGTCCAGTCTATTCGTCTAAGAACATCGCATGGCGGGCCTAGGGGGGCGGTAAACGTCAGTCCCCTACTAGCGGTACAAGTCATGTCGGAGTGTAGCCCAGAACACCTGAGATAACACTGGAAACCTACCAGTCTATCTCGCTTGCCCTGGCCAGGGACTTTGTGTAATGGCTCTCCTAGACACGGCGCGATATCAACCCCCAATACCGGGAGAGACGAATCCTGTCTAACCGTCACTGCCTCCAAGTGCTTCGGGACTGCACCCAAAAACTACCTGTTTGCACGACTCCTTTGAGCCGTGGTAGGGTAGTAATCAAAGTACAGTGGGAACACACTCGAGGCGAAGTGACAGTGTCAAGTCAACGGACTAAGCTGTACTCATGTCACCTGGGAATTGATAACTGACGATAGGTATAATACCAACCAACAGTTCCCGACGAGTCCTGTCCAGTGTACTCGTAACCTAACAAGCACCCGCATACTATCTCAAGTACGACGTACTGGCGGCTGTGGGACAGACCGTCTCCCAAGCTGGGATGAGAGTAAAGCACGATTGATATTTTTACCCCCAATAGAAATAGAGATTGTAGGATAGCCAGGGTCCTTACGTTTCTTGGGTAATTGCTGTGTAAAAGCTGTGCTTACATTACTCGACATGAAAACTTTTTTCGGCACTTGAGTTTTTCTCTTCTTAGTGCACAAGTTCTTAAGTATTTTCGCATAAGCTGGAACTTGTTATATAGCATCTAGGAGAGGAATATTTACGTTAACTTGCTTAAACATTTCCACAACCTTCTCCATTTGTGCATTCGGTTTATTGGACCTCAATCTATCTGGAAATGGAGCTTTATCAATAAGTGTTGGGTCTAACGTATATGGAGAAGTTTGTGGGGGTGGAAAGGATGAAGTGGGTGGAGGGTTCGAGCCTTGGGGAAAACGGAGAATAGGCTCGGAAGAAGAAGGTAAACTAGACGAAATAGGGTAAGAAGTAGAAGTGGAAGTGGAAGTCGGGGGTTCAATTTGTTCCTCAATATCAGTTTCAATCTGTTCACCCACATGGTTATCCAGCACTCTTCCAGATCTCAACATGGTAAGTGCATTCACATTATACCGTGAGCACCCAGGATCAGATAGGGGTTGAGCTGGATGATTCCCTTTCTCACTAACACTCATTGCTGCAGTCAGTTGTGCAATTTGTGCTTTTATCAATTTGATACTCTCACCGTGGGAGACAGTGTTTTGCACTAACGTATGGATAAAAGACGTTAAAATGTCATTCGTTCGCTTGGACTGTGCAATGAACATATCGAGTGCAGAGGGTTTATCGGTACCGGCAGAAGAAGGATCAAAGTTGTTGGCCGGGTTTTGTAAAGGTTGTGATTGAAAGGGGTGTTGACTCAGTTGTAGTGGTTGCTGTTGCTGTGGAGGGACCCTTTGGAAGTCATTTGGGTTTGGAACCGTATTTTGAGTTTGGTGTTGGTTCCAAGCAACATTAGGGTGATTCCTCCAACCTTGATTATAAGTGGAAGAAGAAGGATCGTTTCCAGGTCTTTGCTGCTGAAAAGCAGCATTAGTGTGCTGTTGACCTTGAAACGGTACATTCAAAGGACATTCTTCCGTCAAATGTGATGGGTTGGAACAGCAACCACACACGGTTTTGGGAAGTGTGTATTGGGTTAGGGAGGCTGAAGAAATTCTGTTTTCTATAGCGTTGAGTTTCCTTTGTATTGCGGCCATTTCGGCTTTCATTGTGACGGAAACATCGAGCTGATTGATACCTTCCCTAGACAATGGTTGACTAACACTTTCCCATTGTAAATTGTTTTGAGCAAGATCTTCTAGGCATTTCCAAGCTTCACCATCATCTTTAGAAAGGAATTGACATTGACACATGGTTTCAAGCATTTGTTTTGTCATGAGATCAATACCCTCATAGATAATTCGGCACAGATCCCATCTAGGGATTTCGTGATGAGGACATTGTAAAAGAAGATTCTTGAACCGTTCAAAGTATTTCCAAAATGGTTTATTGGGAAGTTGGGTAAATTGGAAGATTTCGCTCCGAACACGGGCGGTCTTATGATTGGGATAAAATTTCTTTAGGAACGCTATAACGAATTCGTCCCATGTTGAAATAGAATGTGCGGGTATGTTATAAAGCCACTTCTCGGCTAAATCGCACAAAGTGAACAGGAGAATACGTAAACGCATAGCATCCACAGAAAGTTGTGAAGTACCCATCAAAGCACATACGTTTTCGAATTTGGTAATAAAAACGTATGCGTCTTCAGACTCGAGCCTGTGAAATTTGGGTAAAAGTTTGATGAAATGAGGTTTAATTTCGAAATTATCCCCATTGGCTGGTGGAATGGAAAGACAAGTGTGAAGGGGCCCGCGTGTAGGGTAGCATATCTCCTGGAGAGAAATGTGTGGAGGATTCTGCGCACCTGCGAGCGGTGGCAGAGTGGTGTTAAAGTTTGATGGATATCCGTCCATCGCGGTCATGGTGGGTGGTGGGGGAAAAGAAGATGAAGAAGCACCGACTTCGGAGTCAATAGCAGGAACGCGGACAAGACGGGCACTAGAATCCCGTGTCCAGCCGAGTATGCACTGAGCGGGTTTAGCGCAAGTGGCAGCGTGTGTGATTTAAAAATTTGGTTTGTTTTGAAAAGTGTGTCGGACTTAGACAAATCATACAGAAATGCACAAACAACCCTAGAACTAAGGTTACCTAGGTCAAGTCTCTAGACCGCTCCTAGACTTCCAAAGGACAAGCCGCAGGATCAACCCTCTACCACCTCTTTACTACTCTTATGACCAGGTAAGTGCCAGGTTAGTGGGAGGTTCTCCACTACGTAAGTAGTGGGCCTAATTAAGTAACCACTTTCCTTAGACACACTTGTCTAGACACCACAAAAGTAATGCGGATAAGCGATAGATTACCCACGACCTTCCTTTGTCCTTATTGAGCGCGACAGTCCTTAGAGTCTTGTCTAGATATTTTTTTTAGATAATGTAGGGTTGATGCGGATGCTCGTTTTGTGATTTGTGGGGCCTAGGAAGGGTGATGAAATCCCCACCTAATATGAATTGTGGTCTTGCCCCTTAAAGTCCGTATTAAAATATGCAACAACAAAACTTTTGCAAAAAGATTTTTGAGCGGCGATATTTTGCAAAGAATCCTGCAGAAAAATATTTTATTGGATTTCAGAGGAGAGAGAAAGATGTAAAGAAGAAACCAGAGAAATTGGAAACCCTAAATCCCTTAATGAGCTGCGGTTCGTCCGCGCGCCAATAGGCTCTTTATGCCGCGGTTCCGCCGCCGACTAGGAAGATCTGATGAAAATTTTTGCTACGTGGCCTCCCTTCCTCCTCTGGATCTTTATGAATGTCTCCGAATCTCTGTTTCCTCAAATCTGTGACTCCAGATTCCCTCGCAAAATTCACACAATAATCGTTAAATATATAATTTGCAGTTTTGTTTATTTTTATGATATAGATCGAATAAGAATTCAACACGAATAGTAAGAAAAAAAAATTACGCATGTATCCCCGGCAACGGCGCCATTTGATTGTGTGTGAAAAAGTGTTTGTATAATAACCGCAATCAATAACGGTGTGGCTTGTAGCTAGCCGAGATGAGTACGAGTCGTCCGCAGAGAAATGTGGAATATTTTATTCTTATTTTAGGCATGTTGAGAAAGAAAGGAGGAAGAAATAAGAATGGTTGTAGGTTCTAGATCTACGTTAAACACGGATGCAAAATATAGATCTAGATTAATTATGGATGTAAGTTCAATATTAAAAGGGGGCTTGTAGGGTTCATTAGGATTTAGTAGTTATGGATGGTTAATTAAAGATTACTCTTTTTATCCTTTAATAGATTTAAAACTAGAACGACAGAGATGCATGTAGATTAGGGTTTCTGGAGGAAAAAAGGGTTCCCACTTTTAACCCCTATCTTGACATGGAACTCCGTTCATATCTAGCCTTTACCAAAACAATCATTAATCTAATCTCTAATCACGGTCGAGACTAACAATAAATTGGTAGCGCGCCCGATTAGGATGTTAATGATTCTTTTAGTAAAGTTTATAAACTTTATAAGACATAAAAAGAGTTTAAGGATCTTCATCATCCATTAATCTACCCTAATCCTATGAACCCTAACAAGCGGAGAATTACTCGTGCATGTTGGGAAAAGAAAATGAAAAGACAGAGAGGAAAAACATAATGTAAAATGCAAAAGAATTAAATAAAACAACTAACTTTATTAATCAACTTGAACAATATACACTTTATTCCTTAGAAAATGATTACAAAAACTTGGTTTGCTTCTCGAACTCTTCCGAATGAGATAGATGAACAGTTGATGATCAGCCTGGATGCGTGAGCCGTCTTGGACTTCGTGATCTCTTCGGCTTGATGCCTTCTAACTTTAGCCCTTGGTCCTTTATATAACTCTCAAAGAAGAAAAACTAGTTACTGTATATGGTGACTTCCTAATATGGTGACTTTCCATGCTTGGATTCTGAGTCCCTGTCAGTATTGATTTTATGATTTTGGCAGATTTTTGATCCTGACATCTTGAACATCTTGATCTCTTGACCTGAGCTAAATCTTGCACAATATCTCTATGAATAATGTTAATTTATTTATTAAATTAGAGAGAGTATCTTAATCACTATATATGGTAATAAATCTTTAAGAAACTTGATTAAGAATATTTAATATGCTATGCACTTTATATGGTAATAAATCTTTAAGAAACATGATTAAGAATATTTGATATGCTATGCATCTTTTAATTACTAAAATATTATGCATATATTTTGAAATATTATTCTAACCATTTGTATGATATTATATCTTTTAAGAATTGTGATTAGAATATTTGATATGATATGCATATTTTCAATTACCAAAATATTATATAAATATAAAATACCTATATTTTCCTTCATAATATTAATTATAATATATAAACATATGGCAAATAGTATTTTGCAGATAAATCCAAATATGTTTAATATTTATAATAATCACCTTTTATTATTTAAGAAATGTAAGGAAAATACTTATACCAAAGTGCAATATTTTCAACTGAACAGGTCCATTCGAATTAAAAGAAGCAGAGCCTTGTGAAGAATGAAGAACATGCTCTGAAGAAGATGAAGATGATGAAGAAGATGAAGAAGAAGCGGCGGCCGGGGTTTCATTATTGTTTCCAACGTTGTTGTGCAATACCTTTCCAGATCTCAATGTAGTCACGACACTCACATTATGATTTTGTTGTTCATGAGCAACATGTGCATTTTGTGTGTGACCGGGATTTGGCAATGGTTGAGATGGAAGTTTCCCCTTCTCTCGCTCGCTCAGAGCAGCATTCAGTTGTGCAATTTGAGCTTCAATGGTTTTGATGCTTTGCTCATGTGATGCAGTGTGTTGCACCAAAGACTGAATGGAAGACTGAATGTTGGCTGATGATTGCGTAGATTGTTTTAAAAACGCATCCAGACTTCGTTCTAGCGAGGACACCTTATCGTTATTTGGTTGAACAAAATTATTTTGAGGAAAAGAGTTGTTTGGTGCAATTGTTCATTTGATTTTGGTAAGGTTGGAGTTGGAAAGGTTGCTGATATTGAGTTTGTTGAGGAGCTTGTTGTTGTGGAGGAGGCCTCTGAAAATTGTTGTTGCCTTGGAATTGTTGGTTTTGATTCCAAACAAAATTGGGGTGGTTCCTCCAACCAGGATTATAAGTCGAAGAGTATGGATCATTTTTTTGTCTCTGCTAAAAGGCAGCATTGACTTGATCTTGTCCTTGAACAGGTGGGTTGTAAGGACACTCTTCGGTTAAATGGGACGGATCCGAACAACAAGTGCAAATAGTGCGTGGGGGTAAAGCTGGGGTAGGAGAAGGAGATGAGAATTTGCTCTCAATTGCTTCTAGTTTACGTGTAATTGCGGCCATTTCGGCTTTCATTGCAATTGACATGTCAAGTTGGTGAACACCTGCCCTAGACGAACCGGATGAAGTGGATGAAGCGGTTTGTCTAGTGCTTTCCCACCGAAGCGTTTGTTCAGTAAGATCGTCGAGAAATTGCCAAGCTTCCTCGTCAGATTTTGTAAGAAAGTGACCTTGACAAATGGTTTCCAACAACTGCTTAGTTGCTGGGTTCAATACTTCGTATAAAGTTTGGCAAAGTTGCCATCTCTCGATACCGTGGTGAGGGCACTGAACAAGAAGGTCCTTAAATATTTTGAAACACTTCCAAAAAGGTTCGGAAGGAAGCTGGGAAAATTGATTAATTTCATTGCGAATTCTCGCGGTCTTGTGGTGTGGGTAAAACCTTTTTAGAAAAACCTTAACAAATTCTTACCAACTTTTTATAGAATGCGATACTGTGCTATATAGCCACTTTTCAGTTAGGTCACATAAAGTGAATGGAATGACACGTAGTCTTATAGCATCATCGGAAAGTTGGGTGGTCTTCATCATTGCGCAACCATTCTGGAATTTGTTAATGAAGATGTAAGCATTATCCTCCAATAAAGAATTATATCTTTCTTTAACTCAGTAAAGAACTTGATGTAATGTTGTATATCAGATTCGGTATGTAATAACATTTGTTCAGAATCAATGTATTTGGTAATACAAGATGATAACTGCCAACAAACTTGGCTGCAACATTTGCACCGTTTCCAACTCTTGAAACTTATCACACATTCCCAGTTCTCTACCTATCTGTAGCCCAAATAACAGATTACATATATGGGATTCTGATCTGGTATCTCATACGCAGGACGTAGAGGATACTGAAAAACAGTTCTCTGTAATGAACATACCCGAAGAAGATGCATCAGCATGCACTTTCTTCGTTTGGGCGGCACGGGAATCCTTGTATTCCCCTATTTCCAGCTCGGTCTTATAACAATTATAAGTTGGAGTGGGACCAACGTTCCTCAGCTCAGTATAACAAGCGGGTTCGGTCAATACATCCATATTATTATCTTGATTAAGACATGAAATTGTCGCTACCTGGAGAGAGAGAGAAGAAAACACTCAGCGTATGCTCTTGCAAGATCAGTTTGGTTAGTATTTTATCTAATCAGGATGGCTCCGACTGTTTTAGTCAAATCTTCCTTCTAACCCTAAAAGGAAAGAATATCCAGGATTAATTACACCCTACAAGTTCGCCAATCTTTCAGCCAGGCCAGTGCCGGTACGTTGAGAGAAGTTCCCCGTGCTTTCACATGGACCTAATTAAAATAAATCTCGTTTTCCCAAGGGAGTAACCCCGTTAACACTTTTCTAGATACCTACTTGATCGGCTAATTGTCATGTATAAAACTCTCCGAGGAGTAACTCTTACTCGCAGTAGGTATCGGGATCCAACTATCTCATAGAAGGTATGCAATCTCATTGCAAATTTCAATACTTGAAATTCCCGATAATATTTTACCCCTAGCGTCCTATGACCTTGACGGAGGTCAACAAACCATAGGCTGCTAGTCAAGTTCTACCCATACATTTCATGATTGAATTAAACCCACCCACACGACCCTTGATGGAGGTCAACAAGGCCGCACGACTACCCTAATCCAATCGCATCTCATACTTTAGCAGATAAGCACTAGTTAGCTACCGCACACTACGCCTTGACGGAGGTCAACAAACGTAGCACGAATACTAAGTAGCACTTATCTGAAATGACGGAGGGCTACGACAGGTTTTTAAGAAAACCTTTTGCGTAATGAACTTGATCTCGTTGTAGAATCGAGTGATTTTGTAAAGGAGTGTTTTTGAGGCTTTTATTAGATTTGCTAAAGAGGCCACTCCCGGTGAAGGGATCTCGGCTCTTTCCTTATCGAATAAGGTGCAGGATATTTCATAAATACCACTATGCAAAGCAAAAACTATAGAAGCAATCAAAAGACAAACCGAGTGGGTTGTAACATCTGCTAGTTTCGCTAAAGAGGTCACTCCCGGTGAAGGGATCTCGGCTCTTTCCTTATCGAATAAGGTGCTGGATATTCTACAAGGAATACCGCTATGCAAAGCAAGAACTAGAGCTACCAGTTTTTAAAACAAGTTTTTACAGCATCTTTTAGTTTTCTTTTATTTCATTAATCTCATTAATGAAGTCCCATCATAATATGCTTCCTAAGCATCACATATGTAACGAAAGCAGTAATATATAATATATATCATATATATATATATATATATTTATATAAAATAAGCATTCGTCTGAACATATTACAGTGATCACATCATAGAGCAGCAGAAGATTACATATGAAATATTGGATATACTAGGATTTCCATGTTTTAAATTAAGTCTGTATAAAACACGGATTCCACGGTCGTGATGAATAGCCAAACCCACATCCCTAGACCCCTATGAGAGCGGCATGCAACCCTACCAATTCTTGAATTAGGAGACCCGGTCTCGACTCCTCGAGATGGTCTCCCACTGGACCCTAGAACCCGGTTACTTGTGCTCCTTGCCTTGGGTCTATCATAATGCGGAAAAGTAAATAATATACATCAATGATGACATCATCCTCAACCCGGAAGTGCCCCAATAAAAGAATATTACATACAATGAATTTTACATGAATGAAAATAAAAACTCTCATCCCACATAAAACCCCCGGCTATTCAAAACACGACAATCCAATATAACATATCACAGCAACACATAACATCACATGTCATCAACATAAGTAAATATGCGTATCCTAGTTGTCGTTGGCATATGGCACCGAAACCGGCGATACACCACATATTACACTTACAGTCACAGAAAAGAAAGTGAAAAACTACAACAGTTGGAATCCGCAACCACCTTAGACATCATAAACCCGAAATATCTCATATTGCGGATTTCATGCCTAACCAAATGAATTCCTTAGACATCACATGCCTAAAAATTATAAACTCCGCATTTTAGTCTCGATATTGAAAACACTTTCCAATAACTTATCGGGTAATTCAACAAGATTCCCGATAACCTGATCGAATGCTCGTCGGAAACTTTATTAGACGGCCGCACCCCCTGATGCCGTCGACGAAGTGCACTAAGGCGGAACACCGCTGCCGCGAGCACCCGAACGGATGCTTTTGGCGACGGGGTTCTCCTACAGTCACTTGGTCGGGGCTATGAGGCGTGGTTATCTAGTAAGGTTACCTGAAGAGTATCCGCATACACTACGTAATTGCGACGGACTTTTGATCGCATCAAAATCTCGTGGCAACCGATCAAATGAGACTAAATTGCTAGATTTATAACATTCAAATTAGTTATCTCATAACTAATTTTGTGGATTCCAAATATTGTATACCATCACATGATACCTGGATGACGTTAAACTTTTCGATCGATTCATCAAAGTCCCATAATTTCCCGACAGCTCAACACTTGAGCACAGTTCAATAATACCCAGAACATGCCACATTACCTATGCACCAGCCATAGAAGGGCAGACCCAAGCCTCACTCATGTCGCCACAGAACTGCGGCAAACCCTAAGGTATGAACGCGGTTCCGCGATCCAAAAAGTCGAGTTAGGGTTTCATTCTTCTATAGGGTTCATAGAATTACTTGCATGTTTTTCCGAATACGTTAAACTTGGAAAAATGGGTTTTTAACATTCGATCAAATTTTTTAACTTCGCCTAGACGACATGCGAATACCAGAAACAATGTTAAAACAATGAATATGAAACACTCCGAATTTCTTATAGTGTAAGATCACATCACATGCAAAATTAGCAAAAACAAACAACACATGAAACACCAAAACCCAGACCCTGGAACACTGTAAAAGTTTTAAGCCCAAATCCTTCAAACTGGCCGAGCAGGACAGATTTCCTATCAATGTGGCCGGCCAAATTCCGGCGAGGGGGCTTGAAATTTCTACCGTGTTCATGTTGCATCCCATACAATATTCTGCAGTTGTTTAAAAAAATTTTTGAGGAATTTTTAAAATCGACAGAAAGTGAGATTCCGTGTTTCAAGTTTCCGAGTATTTCGGTTTCGTAATCTTAACAGAATCCGTCTAATTTTCAGGCATGGCTCTGATACCACTGCAGGGTTGCCTAGCACGGCAACAAGGTTTCGAGAGGCATCATCCATGCCATATTAAATTTTTTGTCGTTCTAACTAACCCTAACCCTAGAATCGTATACTAGAAATCCGACGGAATAAAATACAAACACTTTGTAACTAAAAGTGAACAAGGAATACAACCTTTGTAGACCGTTCCTTCACTTCATTAGCTACGTGTAGTCTCCCCTTCGCTGCGATCATGAACTTCCGGACTTTAAAGAGGCTCCACAAGATGTACGGATAAAGCTTGCTAGAAGACTTCAAGGCCGAAGATGATCTACGTCGAGGAGACACTAACCCAAGCTATCTCTTCATTAATTATGAAATTAGTGATGCAAACACCCTATACTAAATGGAAAGTAGTAGAGGATGATGAAGTAGGAAGTGGGCTCATTTTAGATTTATTTTTCTCATAATATTTCATCACCTCTCAAAACCCTAGAAAACATTTTTCTTGAGCTCATCAAGAAGAAGAAGAAGAGAGATGAATGACAGTTATGAATGAATAATTCAAGAGGTTAGAAATGCAACCATGGTGAGTTATCCTCTCATGCCTAACTCACGTAGAGAATAAACCAAGGACTAAGGTTAAGGGTTGGGTTAACAAATATCTTAAGCAATGACAAAAGAGTTGAATAAGTCAATGTATCCATAAGCTTTTACAAGCTTATCCATGACTAATTCAAATGTTTTGTGAATTACTTAATGATAAATAAAACCCAAACATAAACCCTAGCTTGGTATAAGTCTCATACACCTTTGTTGTATATGTAACCTAGCATGACACAAACATGTACACAAATATACATATCACATATATACAATGTGCACATCAAGTGAGAAAAGAAATCATAAGTGAGCAAGTATTAGTTAATGTAACTTAATATATCAAATATATATATATATATATATATATATATAATTATACATTAAATTATTAAATCCACACTTGATTTAATAATCCGGCTATATCACATATAACCGACTAATATCAAATATAACAACTTATCGAATCAACACTTGATTCGATAACCCGACTATATCGCATATAACTGACCGATATCACAAATCGCGAGAATAGAATACGGTATCACATATCGTATTAATCTCGGTCCTGCACATATCACATATGTGCTCCTACTCCATTTCGCTTGAGCCAGGAAACCTCTGTGTAGTATTCTAAAGACTCATCAATACACCGGCAGTAGGTGATGATCATATCAAACCCCCACAAGCCGCAAGTGCTCTGCTAAACATAAAGGCCACCCGGGTATTGAAAGATTAGAAGATCAACAAGCAAGCATGTCCATACTCCTGCGAATCCAATCAGTAACACTACCGTACAGTCCAGTCTCTTCGTCTGATATGTCGCATATCTCGTCTAGGGGTGGTAAACGTCAGACCCCAGTAACTCGATAAGTCGTGCCGATGTGAGGCTCATAACGGGTCGAGAAACTACTGATAACACTTACCAGTATATCTCTGAAGCATCCCTGGCTAGGGACTTCCTGTTATAGCCAATTGAGCACAGCGCAACATCAACCCCCAATACCAGGAGAGACGAAACCCCTTCTATCGCTCATTGCCTCCATGTGACTCGGGACTGTACCCAAAAGTCACAGTTTTGCACTTTATCTTAAACGTGGTAAGATGGAAATCAAAGCATAGTGGGAATCACACAAGACTCTATGATGATCTCGGGTCTACATACTAACCTGTACCAGTGTCACCAGAGAACTGCCATCTGACCTGAGGTATAATACTATCTGGGAGTTCTCGGCGAGTTCGTCCATTGTACCCAGTCTCTACTGAGCACCCGTATACCTTCTCTGATGTTAAACACCAATGGATATGGGATCATCTATCGCCCATCTATATGGGTCGAGAAGCTATACGCTAGTCTACTCTGGTATATCGATGCCTTGTCTCGATACACCCACGACTAGAAACATTTGAAGGATGTACTTATCGACTACCCTGTCCCCACTAGTATGATCTGCATCATAATCATGGTAGTCAAGTACTCATCCTAAGGGCTTTATCAACATGTAATAGAGAGACAATAAGTGTACATGTTAAGATAAAGGGCAACCAGATAGCATACTATCATATCGAGCAAGAAAGTCCTCCCTATATATGTCCAAGCATCTACTACAATATACATCGCATGTACAGTAATGGCCTCTAGGGCATACATATAACTAACAGAGCGTAGGCGACAAACGCCATCTTGCCTCCGCTTTTTACTCCTCATCATTGGAGGAGAAAGATTCCTGACCCATTTGATCCGATCGAGCCATTTTATCTATATTTGTTGCCGCCTGAGTGAGCATCTCCTGCAGCTTTTCACGTTGCAGTTGAACTTTTGTCAGGGACCGAGTTTGAGGTCGGTGACTAGTAGAAGCTCGAACTTCGTCTTTGGATTTCACCATATGGATTGTATAAACTGTTATGCCCCCAGGCTTGGGGTGTTTGGAGTTTTGGCCTTTGAAGTTTGCTTCAGGCACTTGAGCTTTATGGGCCTCTCTTTTTTTTGTGAAAATCCGCTTTGGTTTTGGGAGGAACCACTGTATCAGGATCCATCTTGGGATGAGTCCCCTTCACCTGCTTCTACATCTTATATATAGATGAAGAAAGTTGTTTCAGAGAGCGAACTGGTTTTTGCTCTCGTGGGATCTCCATGGGCTGCGGAGATTTCTTCAATATTGCGGTAGGAGAATTTTGTCTGACCCTTCGCAACAGTTTGAAGTTGTTCCCAGTTGGAACAATAACATTCACCACTGGGGTTGAAACAGGACCATACGGAGAACTGCCCCCGGCTCATTTTGTATGATGCCGATATCGACGTCGACCGTTTCTTACGGCCGGGATTTAATTAGCTTCAGGATTTTGCTGAGCCCGCCCCTTGTTTTTTTTGAGAGCTTGAATATTCTTCCCCATGTGTCGCCCTTGGTCCTTGGCAGGTGCTAATTGTTTGAGGACTGATTCCGTTGGCAAAGCTGCATCTTGGGGAACCGACCTATAGAAAACAGACTTCCTCTGGTCTTCCTCCATCGGCGTTAAGGCACCGAGGGTGGTATGTGGGAGTATCGACCCAAAGAGGACCCCGTTGAATTCTTGAAGAGCCGGATTGCAGAGATTTGAGGCTGCAAGTGACCCATACTTGACTCCACCAGATATGACAGAGCCTGAGTTGCTAGGGTAGAATCAAACGCCATTCTTCATAGAGACGAAACACCGGCTTCAGTATCCCATCACTCAAAGGCAACTACAAACATATATACCGCGATTATTTGATCGTGGGAGTGGAAAGAGAAAAAGGTTCCACCGGGCGTGCCAGAATCTGTTCGCCGCCGAAAACCGGGAAGACAAACGTCTTGCCTGAATTTGGGGGCAGATGCTATTTTGTTTTATCTGTCCACCTCTCCGAAGATGCCAAGTTGATTTATGGCACCGTATATCAGAGGTTTAGACAGATACGGCCATTGTAACAGACATCGTCAGATTCCCCCTCATGTATGAGGTTTTTTTTTTATTGTGGGGACGCTCTTCCCTGCAGGCGCAAGCCCCTGCAGTAAATTATGCTACCGCATAGCGGTAACCACTTTCTCCTTCTCCAGATGGTCACTTCGTGTCGTGTGTATTTGTTTTATTTTTTATTGCCCGTGGATTGTATACGGAGACTAATTTATGTTGTCGCCCGTAGGGCGTGGATTGGTCAAAATCTGTATTTTCTTAGATTTGGGTTTGGGTTTGTTTTAAGGATCGATAACCTCATTTGAGATTAAGATCAACTTAAATGCTTGTTAAGCATACGTTAGTCTAATTTTAGACTAAGATCTACTTAAAAATATTTTGGGATCATTTAGATCCAACGAAAGAGTATTTGGACTCTATCATTTTAGTTTAAGGACGTTGCGGTCCATTGGGTTTAAGGACATCGTAGTCCATGAGGTTTAAAGACATCGTAGTCTGAATGGTTTAAAGACATCATAGTCTGTAAGGTTTTGGTTTACTGGTTTGGGGATGCACCAAAATTTATTGGTTATCGGGACCCTCCATCTCTCTGAAGACGTTGAAGAATTACAACGACATGTGTCAGAGGTATGAAGAGATGTACCCTTGAACCAATGTTGGTTGGGAGATCTATAGTCGGGTTTGGGACTAAGACCAATTAAAGAGATTGTGAGCACATGGGCTCGGTTGATATGAATTAGGGACTTGTGGCCAACTTGGACTCAGTCCACCCAGTTTTGAATAAAGTGTTGAACACTTGTTTGGGCTCAGTCCTTTTTTTATTCAACAATGCTTAGCATTGATTTGGGTTCTGACACCCCTTTTCTTTTTTGACTTTTATTGAGTGTTGAACACTTTTTATAGCGCCGATGCTTTATTTACAGAGAGCTTTGTAATTCTTTAGCGCCCACGTGAGGAGCACGTGGAGCGCTTAGCGCCAGACTTTGGAGCACTAAGGCGCTTCTTATAAAAAAGCGCCCATGTGAGGAGCGCATGGAGCGCTTGGCGCTGAGTGCCAGACTTGGAGCACTAAGGCGCTTCTTTTAAAATAGCGCCTACGTGAGGAGCGCATGGAGCGCTTGGCACTGAGTGCCAGACTTGGAGCACTAAAGCGCTTCTTTTAAAATAGCGCCTACGTGAGGAGCACGTGGAGCGCTTGGCGCTGAGCGCCAGACATGGAGCGCTTCTTTTAAAATAGCGCCCACGTGAGGAGCGCGTGGAGCGCCGGGCGCTGAGCGCCAGACTTGGAGCGCTAAAGTGCTTCTTATAAATTGGAGCGCTAAAACGCTTCTTTGGCAGCTCTGATCAGTTCGGTGCTCTGAGAATTAAATTCTCGTTTATTAGAGACTTTGTCTAATGGATCTAAGATCTAAATTCTTCTTTTATGAGGAGATGCTATGATCTCTTTTGTTTTTCTTTATGAGAGACTTTGTCTCATGGATCTGTGATCTAGAAAAAAAAACTAAGTTCTTATGATGTGAGAGTTAAACTCTCAAATGTGGAGGAGATGTTATGATCTCTTTTCTTTTTATTTACCAGAAGAAGGTTCTTCTTCTTAGAGCTTGCTCTCTTCTTTTTCTTTTCTGAGAACTTGAAACTTATAGGGAGTTTTTTTTTGTGTGGAAGACTTGAAGTCTTGGGTCCTTTATATAGGGAAGGCTGATTTGTTGAATCAGTTAAGAAAATCTCTCATTGAGATATCTCTGATTGATTTGGGGATGTTTCCCACCATTGGATCTTTGATCCAAGGGCCTTTATTTTACATAAGACATTTTTCTTGTTTTTAACAAGATTGGGAAAATATTTTCTAATACAGAACTTATTCTGTATCTTGGTGATTTCTAATCACCATGGGATCTTTGATCCAATGGTGCTCTGATTCAAAGAGCACAATCTTTCTTGTTTGGAAAGATTTGAGGTGTATTTCCTCAACAAAATTTTATTCTGGTAATTTGATGATTTATCATTTTCCTTGGATCTTTGATCCAAGGGTTGAGAACATTTAGTTCTAGCGCTGGCGTTCTCGTGCTTTGCACGTGAGGCGCTACCTCAGAGTCTTTTGACTCTTAGCGCTGGCGCTCTCGTGCTTTGCATGTGAGGCGCTGCTTCAGAGTCTTTAGCGCTGGCGCTCTTGGCGTGAGCGTTCTCGTGCTTTGCACGTGAAGCGCTGCCCAGAGTCTTTGACTCTTAGCGCTGGCGCTCTTGGCGCGAGCGCTCTCATGAGGCGCTGCCTCAGTTCGAATTTCAAATTTTGAATAGAGCTTTGCTTTCTGATTGGGGGAAACAAGAGAGAAGAAAGAAAAATGGAGTTTATACTCTAAGAACTTAGTTCCCTCAGGTCTTAAAAGAACTTGATCCCAGATCGTCAGATATCGATCTTGGTGGTTGTTAATGGTCAAAATACCATTAAAAAAAGCTAAACTTCTCTGAAACTTAAGTTTCAAAAATAAGCAGAGATTAAATCTATACAGAAGAAGAGCCTCAGGTGATATCCATGTGAACGCTAAGGCGAAAATCAAACAAAAGCGCCTCACGTGATATCCACGTGAGTATCTAAAAGAAGTAAGAGACTTAAAGTCTCACATGATATCTATGTGAGCGTCCAAAACTCAGCGTCTCATGTGATATCCATATGAACGTCCAAAGGCCCATGAAAACAACGCCTTACGTAAAAGGCACGTGAGATACTGTTTACAGCAGCTCACGTGAAAGGCACGTGGGCACTCAAAAGAGGCCATGAAGACTTAAAGTCTTACGTGAAACTCACGTGACCGCTTAGGAAGCAGCATCTCACGTGATAGCACGTGAGCGCCCAAAACTCAGCGGCACACATGATATTTGTTAGTGTTATATGCCCTAGCGGCCATTATTGTATCATACTGGTTTGTATATTACTTAATGGAAGCTTGGGCGGATATAGTAACAGTCTTGCTCGAATTGGTAGTATGCTACCTGGTTTGTTACTACCTCAATATGTGCATGTATTTCTTTTAGCATATCGCTTATATATATTGGTAGAGCCCTTAAGATCTTTGCTTGATTACCAGCGTTGTGATGGCAGTCACACTAGTAAGGGCTAGGTAGTCTATAAGCACATCTTGTACAGGTCCCTAGTCTTAGGATTATCGAGACGGGGTATCGATACTCCAGATTAGACTAGTGTATACGCTTCTCATCCCAGCAGGGGAGATGGGGTGTCCCATAGCCATTAGTACATCGTACTGAAGATAGTATGCAGGCGCTCATTAGGTTTTGAGTACACTGGACATGACTCATCGGGGACTGTTGGTGGGTATTATACCTATCGTCGGGTAGCAGTGTTAGTTATATGTATGCCCTAGAGGCCATTATTATACATGTGATTTATATTATAGTGGATGCTTGGACATATATAGAGAGGACTTTCTTGCTCAACATGATAGTATGTTATCTGGTTGTACTTTATCTTAACATGTACATTTATTGTCTCTCTATTACATGTTGATAAAGTCATTAGGATGAGTACTTGACTACCAGGATTATAATGTAGATCATACTAGTGGGGCAGAGTAGACGGTAAGCACACCCTTCAAATGTTCCTAGTCGTGGGAGTATCGAGACGGGACATCGATATTCCGGAGTAGACTAGCGTATACGCTTCTCGACCCATATGATGGGCGATGGATGATCCCACATCCATTGGTGTTTGACATCAGAGATGGTATACGGGTGCTCAGTGGAGACTGGGTACACTGAACGGACTCGCCGAGAACTCCTAGATGGTATTATACTTATCGTCAGATAGCAGTTCTCTGGTGACACTGGTACGGGTTAATCTGTCGACCCGAGATCGTCATAGAGTCTTGTGTGATTCCCACTGTGCTTTGATTTCCACCTTACCACATTCAAGAGATCATGCAAAATGGTGGTTTTTGGGTACAGTCCCGAGTCACATGGAGGCAATGAGCGAGAGGAGGGGATTTCGTCTCTCCCGATATTGGGGGTTGATGTTGCGCTATGCTTGATTGGTCATAACAGGAAATCCCTGGCCAGGTTTGCTGATATCTACTGGTAAGTGTTATCAGTAGTTTCTTAAACCGTTATGGACCTCACATCGGCATGACTTATCAGGCTATTGGGGTCTGACGTTATACCACTCCCAGGCTGTGATATGCGACATATCAGATGAAGAGATCGGACTGTACGGTAGTGTTACTGATTGAATTCGCAGGAGTATGAGCAGGCTTGCTTGTTGATCTTCTGATCGCTCAATACCCAGGTGGCCGTTACGTTTTGCAGAACGCTTGCGGCTTGTAGGTAACTGATATGATCACCACCTACCACCGGCGTATTGACGAGTCTTTAGAGTCCTACACAGAGGTTTTCTGGCTCAAGTGAAATGAAGTAGGAGCACATATGTGATATGTACGAGACCGAGATTAATACGAGTATGTGATACCGTATTCTATTCTCGCGATATGTGATATTGGTCGGTTATATGTGATATAGCCGGGCTGTCGAATCAAGTGTTGATTCGATAAGTTGATACATTTGATATTAGTCGGTTGTATGTGATATAACCGGATTATTAAATCAAGTGTTGATTTAATAATTTAATGTATAATTATATATTTGATATATTAATTTACATTAACTAATATTAGACCACTTAAGAATTTTTTTCTCACTAGTGTACACTTAGTATATATATGATATATATTAATGTACAATTTTTTGTGTCATGCTTGATGCCACATGCTGCATGGGTGTATGAGACTCACACCATACTTATATTAATGTAAGGTTTTTTTATATTTAAAGTAAATCAAATTAGTTGGAAAATGTCACATGGTTGAAGCTTGTAGAAGATTGTGGAACCATTGACCAAGTCCATTAATTTTGTTTTACTTGAAGATATTTATTAACCTAACCATTATTGTTTAGCCATGGTTTAGTCTCTACATGAGTTAGTGTATGACATAAATTCACCCATGGTTGCTATTCTCACCACAAAATGATTCATTCTTCACTTACTTCATTCCATGGTTTCTTTCTTCATCTCCTTCCTCAAGCTTTCTAGCTTCATGAGAGGTGAAGAAAATTAGTGAGAAAATTATTTCTAAAGTGAGCAAAATTCCTACTTCATCAACCTCTTCTCTACTAGCCATTTAGATTGGGTTGTTTCTTCACCAAGTTCATCACTTAGTGAAGAGATAGCTTGCGTTAGTATCTCCTCGACGTTGATCATCTTCGGCCTCGAAGATTTCAAGCAAGCTTGTTCATTTCACCTTGTGGAGCCTCACTAGAGTCCGGGAGATCACTACTTGGAGTGAAGTGACTACTACACGGAGCTATTGAAGAGAAGGACCGGTCTACAAAAATTGTATTCCTTATTCACTTAGATGTAAAGATGTTTACATCCTTGTTCATCTAATTTTCTAGCTTAGATTCTAGAGTTAGGGTTCTTTAGCGCGCCAATTTTTTGAAAACGGCCTGGTCGATGCCTCCCGAAACCCAACAGCCGCACTAGGGAACCCAGTAGTGGTATCAGAGTCATGCTAGAGAATTAGACGATGTTTGTAGTATTACGAAACCGAAACAACTTCGAAACACTCGAAACATAAACCCAGTTTCTCTCGAATTTGTAAGAGTGTCTAAATTTTTTTAAGCAATTGCAGAATGTTACATGTGATGTGACATGAACACAGAAGAAAATTGAACCAACTTTGCCGGATTTCACCCGGCGACATGTGGCAAATTTCCGGCCAGGCCGGTCCCACTGGGTAGTTTTGGGTTCAAATTTTTCCTGTGTTCCAGTCTCTGGGTTTTGGTATTTCAGGCGTTGCTTGTTTTTGCTAAGATTGCATGTGATGTTATCTTTCTGTAAAGGCAATTCGGAGTATTTCGTAGTCGAAATTCTAACATCCTTTCGGGTTATTTAGACGACGTTAAAATGTTCGAACGGATATCAATAACCCATTTTTCTTTCGCTGGAAATTTTCCAAGAGTTGGATTTTTCTATTTTAAAATCTTCAGAAAATCGTGCAGGTGATCTCTATGGACCCACTAGAAGAATGAAACCCTAACTCGATTCTGTGACCGTCGGAACCGCCATCAAACCCTAGGGTTTGTGGTAGTTCCGTGGCGCCACAGGTGAGGCATGGGTTGAACCTTCTACGGTTGGTCCATAGGTGCTCTGGCATGTTCTGGGTACTTTTGAAACTCCGCTCAAGTGTTGAGCTCTTTGGGAAATTTTGGGTATTTGTTGATTCGATCGAAAAGTTTAACATCGTCTAGCTATCTGTGATTGTAATACAATATTTGGAATGCACATAATCGGTTTTATGAAAACTGATTTGAATTTTATAAATCTAGAAAATTAGTCTCATTTGATCGGTTACCACGGAATTTTGATGTGGATCAAAAGTCCATCGCAATTACGTAGTGTACGCGGATACTCGCCGGGTAACCTTACTAGATAGCCACACCCTGTAGCCCCGACCAAGTGACTTTAGGAGAACCCCGTCGCCAAAAGCATCCGTTCGGTTGCTCGCGGCCGCGGTGTTTCGCCTAAGTGCACCTCGTCGACGGCGTCGGGGGTGCGGCCGTCTACTGAAGTTTCTGACGAGCATTCGATCAGGTTGTTGGGAATCTTGTTGAATTACCCGACTTGTTTTTGGAAAGTGTTTTTAATATCGAGACTAAAATGCAGGGTTTATAATTGTTAGGCATGTGATGTCTAAGAAATTCATTTGGTTAGGCATGAAATCCAAAGTATGTGATACATTGGGTTTATGATGTCTAAGGTGGTTGCGGATTCCAATTGTTGTAGTTTTTGACTTTCTTTTTTGCGATCGTAAGTGTAATATGTGGTGTATCGTCGGTTTCGTTGCTATATGTCAACGACAATTGGGATATGCATATTTACTTACGTTGATGACATGCGATGCTATGTGTTGCTGTGATATGTTATATTGGATCGTCGTGTTTTGAATAGCCAGGGTTTTTGCGTGAGATAAGAGTTTTTCATTTTCATTCATGTAAAAACTTGTATGTAATATTCTTTTATTGGGGCACCTCCGGGTTGAGGATGATGTCACCATTGATGTATATTATTTACTTTTTGGATTAGAATAGACCCAAGGAGGGGAGCAAAAGTAACCGAATTCTAGAGTCTGGTGGGGGACCATCTCGAGGAGTCGAGACCGAGACTCCTAACTCTAGAATTGGTAGGGTTGCTTGCCGCTCTCGTATGGGTCTAAGGATGTGGGTTTGGCTATTCATCACGACCGTGGAATCCGCGTTTTTTCTGGCTTAATTTAAAACACGGAATTTCTAGTATATCCAGTATTTCATATGTGTTCTTCTGTTGCTGATATTCTGTGATGTGATCACTTGATATTCTGAGACGAATGCTTATATTAAATATATGATATATAATAAATATTGCTGCTTTCGTTTCTTCTGTGATGCTTAGGAAGCATAATTGATGAGACTTCATTAATGAGATTAATGAAATAAAAGAAACCTAAAGATGTTGTAGAATCTTGTTTTAAAAAATGGTAGCTCTAGTTCTTGCTTTGCATAGCGGTATTCCTTGTAGGATATCCAGCACCTTATTCGATAAGGAAAGAGCCGAGATCCCTTCACCGGGAGTGATCTCTTTATCGAAACTGGCAGATGCTACAACCCACTCGGTTTTGTCTTTTGATTGCTTTTTTAGTTCATGCTTTGCATTGTGGTATTTATGAAATATCTATCACCTCATTCGATGAGGAAAGAGCTGATATCCCTTCACCGGGAGTGACCTCTTTAGCAAAACTAGTAAAAGCCTAAAAAACACTCCTTTTCAAAATCACTCGATTCTACAATGATATCAAGTTAATTACGCAAAGGGTTTTCTTAAAAATCTGTCGTAGCCCTCCTTCATTTCAGATAAGTACTTTTTAGTATTCGTGCCGCGTTTGTTGACCTTAACTAAGGCGTAGTGTGTGGTAGCTAATTAGTGCTTATCTGCAGCATATGATGCGATTGAGTTAGGATAGTCGTGCGACTTTGTTGACCTTAGCCAATGGTCGTATGGGTGGGTTAATTTCAATCATGAAATGACGGGTTGAACTTGGCTAGCGCTTATGATTTGTTGACCATTGCCAAGGTCATAAGTTGCTAGGGGTAAAATATTATCGGGAATTTCATGTGTTGAAATTTGCAATGAGATTGTATACTTTCTATGAGATAGTTGGATCCTGATACCCACTGCGAGTAAGAGTTAATTCTGGGAGAGTTTTACACATTACAATTAGCCGATCAAAGTAGGTGTCTAGAAAGGTGTTAACGGGGTTACGCCCCTGGGAAAACGAGGTTTATTTTAATTAGGTCGGTGCAAAAGCACGGGGAACCTCCCTCAAAGTACCGACACTGGCCTGGCCGAATGATTGGCGAACTTATAGGGTGTAATTAATCCCGGCTAGTCTTACCATTTAGGGTTTGAAGGAAGATTTGATAAAAACAGTGGGAGCCATCCTGATTAGATAAAATAATAACCAATTTGATCTTGCAAGAGCATACGCTGAGTGTTTTCTTCTCTCTCTCTCTCTCCTGGTAGCGACCGTAACATGCCTTAATCAAGATAATAATATGGATGTATTGACCGAACATGCTTATTATACTGAGCTGGGGAACGTTGGTTCCGCTCTATCTTATAATTGTTATAAGTCTGAGCAGGAAATAGGGAAATATCCGGATTCATACGTGACCCAATCGAGGAATGGGTATATTGATGCATATTCTTCGGGTGTGTTCAATTACCAATAACTGTTTCTCATTATCCTCTACGTCCTAGGTATGAGATACCAGATCAGGATCCCGCATATGTAATATGTTACATGGGCTACAGAAAGGTAGAGAAATGGGATTGGGTGATATGTCTCTATGTATTAGAGAATGGTGCAATTGTTGCAGCCAAATCAGTTGGCAGATATCACCTTGTATTACCAAATGTTAAATACATTGATTCTGAACGAATGTTACTACATACCGAATCTGATATACAACATTACATCGGATTCTTTATTAAGTTAAAGAAGGATATAATTCTGTATTGCAGGATAATGTTGCGAATATTTTCCTTAATCAAGAGTTGATTGGATCAGGCTCGTTATGTAATGGCATATAAGTTCTAAATCAAACCACAGTTCAAACTATGTAGAACACACACAAGAGGAGTAGTTCATAAATAAACGAATCCTTCTTGTGGTATTGTAGACTAGGTCATATCATTGCGACACAACTAGCTAAGTTACATAAGAATGAATATTTGAATCCGTTCGAATTTTCATCTTATGATACTTGCCAGTATTGTCTCAAAGGTAAAATGACCAATACTCCGTTTACTGGAAACAGAGAAAGAGTTAATGAACTCTTGGGACGGATACATGATGATGTGTACGGTCCTATGTCTATAAATGTCTGGGTTGGTTCTCTGTACTTCATTACATTCATCGACGATCTCTCAAGATTCGGACATGTGTTCCTGTTGAAACACGAGTTTGAAACTTTTGAGAAATTCAAGGAATATAAGCTTGAAGTTAAGAACCAGATAGGTAGAAGTATTAAAGTCCTTCGATGTGATCGAGGAGGCGAATGCTTGGGCATGGAGTTCCTGGATTTTCTAAACAGAGAATTGGATTCTCTCTCAGCTTACTCCTTCGTATACATAATAGCATAACGGTGTATCGGGGCGGAGGTATCGTACCCTATGAGATATGGTGCGCTCTATGATGAGTACTGCTGAGTTGCCTATTTCCTTTTGGAGTTATGCACTTGAGAAGCTGCATCCCTATTGAATGGGGTTCCATCCAAATCGGTGTCTACCACTCCATATATGATATGGTATGAGAAGAGACCATATCTTAAACGAGTTAAGATATGGGGTTGTCCGGCCTATGTTGAAACGCATAATCCGGACAAACTCGAGGCAAGGTCAGTTCTGGAAGTTTGTTGGATATCCCGAACATTAGCGAGGGTATATCTTCTACCAAACTGAGGAGCAAAAGGTGTTTTGTTTCTCGGCATGCCACCTTTTTAGAAAAGGAATTTCTTATGAAGAAAGTTATGGTCTTGAGGTAGAACTGGAAGGAGTTCCAGCTTTACAAACTAGGACTGATGATTTAGTGGAACCAAAGGATTCGATAGTCTCCAACGAACCTCGGCCTCTCCGCGAATCTGGTAGGGTTCCTCATCCACTTGAGAGATACTACGGTCTTCTCGGTGACAGTGGGAGCGAGGATTGCATCATGATAGATGATGGCCCAACTAGGTTCATGCTGGCCATCACGAGTGGGGACTCTATGAAATGGCTGGATGCTATGCAATCAAAGAGGGAATCCATGTACCCCAACAAAGTATGACTTTGAATGTTGCATCTGAAGGGGTAAAACCCATCGGGAGCAAGTGGATCTTGAGAAGATTCTTGGTGTAGATGGAAAAGTTTAGACTTTCAAAGCTAGACCTATAGTAAAAGTTTTTCGTCAATAACCAGGTGTGGATTATGATGATACCTTTTCTCAAGTGGTTATGCTTAAATCCATCAGGATTAAAGAAGGTATCGCGGAGTTGGAACATCTGTTTTGATGTGGCAGTCAAAGAGTTTGACTTCATCAAAAGGTAGATGAACCTCGTATATACAAGAAGGTAGTAGAGAGTAAGGTTGTCTTCCACGTATTGTACGTAGATGACATACTCTTGATAGGAAATGGTTTCTTATGCAACGATCGGTCAAGCTCCTCTTATCATGAGGATTCTCCATGGAAGATCTGGATGATACCTACTACATCTTGGGGATTTTGATTTATGATGATAGATCTAAGTGGATGTTGGGAGTGTCCCAAATCCAGGTATATTAACACCATACTAAAGGGATTTAGTATGGAAGATTCTAAGCGGGGTGGTTCGCGTACTTACTCAGGAATCACTCTCTCCAAAAAGAAGTCACCCGGGACTGATTTGGAGAGAGCTCGCGTACAAGGGATACCCTATGCTTCGGCACTAGGCTCTATCATGTATGCGAGGTTATATACCAGACTAGATGTAGCTAACACACTAGGTGTAGTGACCAGGAATCAATCAGATCTTGGGAGAATCACTGAACAACTGCGGAGGACATTCTTAAGTACTTGAGAAGCACTAAAGAAATGTTCTTGGAGTTTGGTAATGGTGTACTCCAGTGGGAGTCCTTTACCAATTCCATCTTCCAGAGTGATAAGGTCGAATGAAAGTCAGTCACAGGCTTTGTCTTTACCCTCAGTGGAGGGACGGTATGTTGGAAGAGTTCCAAGCAAGATACCGTGACATATTAGACGATAAAGGGAGAATACATCGCTACTAACGATGCTACCAAAGTGGATGTCTGGATAATTCTTGTTCATGAGATGAACATGGTTCCTACCATTAAGCGTCCAATAACTGTTATTGTGACAACAATGAAGTTGTGGTTTTAGCCTAGGAACGTCGGTCCCATCAGCGATCCAGACATATTCTGAGGACAATATTACATGATCAGGAAGATGGCTGATCTCCAAGGGATCGAGGCAAGGAGAGTTGACGTGAAGGATAACACGGCGGATCCACTCACAGAGGCCATTCCCTAGAGAGACTTTTATGGGAAGTTGGGTATGGGATACTACAACAAATGGCCTTAGTGCAAGTGGGAGATTGTTAGTTATATGTATTCCCTAGAGGCCATTATTATATATGTGATGTATATTATAGTGGATGCTTGGACATATATAGGGAGGACTTTCTTGCTCGACATGATAGTATGCTATCTGGTTTCACTTTATCTTAACATGTACATTTATTGTCTCTCTATTATATGTTGATAAAGCCCTTAGGATGAGTACTTGACTACCAGGATTATGATGCAGATCATACTAGTGGGGTAGAGGTAGTCGGTAAGTACATCCTTAAAATGTTCTTAGTCATGGGAGTATCGAGACGGGGCATCGATATTCCAGAGTAGACTAGCGTATACGCTTCTCGACCCATATGATAGGCGATGAATGATCCCACATCCATTTGTGTTTGACATCAGAGATGGTATACGGGTGTTCAGTGGAGACTGGGTACACTGAACGGACTCGCCGAGAACTCCTAGATGGTATTATACCTATCGTGAGATAGCAGTTCTCAGGTGACACTGGTACAGGTTAGTCTGTCGACCAGAGATCGTCATAGAGTCTTATGTGATTCCCACTGTGCTTTGATTTCCACCTTACTATGTTTAAGAGATCGTGCAAAACGGTTGTTTTTGGGTACAGTCCCAAGTCGTATGGAGGCAATGAGCGATAGGAGGGGATTTCGTCTCTCCCGGTATTGGGGGGTTAATGTCGCGCTATGCTTGATTGGCTATAACAGGAAATCCCTGGCCAGGGTTGCTGAGATCTACTGGTAAGTGTTATCAGTAGTTTCTCGAACCGTTATAGACCTCACATCGGCATGACTCTGTAAGTCTACGGTAGCGCCCCGGCCGTCAATCCGAGGCCAAATGCGGAAACAAAAACTTTTTAGGAAACCGGCGCTATCGTAGTCTTTCACCCGGATCGAACCATTAACGCTAAACTAGCTAACTACTAAGAAGTGAGAGTGGCTATACCGATCGATCCATGTCCTTCGGTCTTTGGCCACCATCCCTAGCTCCTCGCGGCATCTCCGATCTCCGGTCTCCACGTCGGAAGGGCACCACATCAATGAGTCTTTTTACGGGCTCCCGCTTCATCCGAAGCAACTCAGACATTGAGTTTGCTAGCCGATGTGTCCAAGGTGATCTAGAGAATGTGTGTGATAACTTTGTCTCAAGCATCCATTGATTCTCAACGCATGAGAGTGTATGGATAGAGGTTGAAGTGGATGCCATTAATGGAGATAGTGAGCTCAAGAAAGAAGAGCAAGAAGAAGAGCTTCCTTTTTCTTTTGTGTTGGAATGATAATGAGAGTGAGATGGAAATTATCAACACAAGAGCAACCTCAAGCCCTATGGTTGCCCTCTCTCTCTCCTTTTATCATTTCAACACCTAAATCAATCCAAAATGTGACATATGCACAAATAAAGAGACCATGAGTCATCACTTGTGCATGTGTCATAATTAATGCTCCTAATCATGACTTTGAGCTCACAATTTCCATTTGCAAACATTAATCCAAATGTTTGCAACAATAAAAAGAGAATGGCATCTACTAAAGTAAACTCGTGACGGATCACAAGGATACCCCTCACCTGTATATACATACCTGCATCCGCATTCCAACTGAATGCGAATGCAATGAGACTAAACTAATCCAACAAATCTAATACCAGGATCTGGCTTAAACCAAAGCCCACTAGTATGATCCATCTGATCATGATCCGTACACTACTGCATATATATGATCGAACCATGCCATAATATCATACTGCCACTACAACGTTTCGCCCGAAACTTGAGAAACTGTCTGTGGGGGACTTTAAAGACTCGTCAATACTTTAGTTGTGGATTTAACCACTAGCACGTCAGTGGTACTAGCCGTACGTAACGGGCTACCAGGTATTGACCGAAAAGGAGGTCGTTGAGCGAACTCATCCTGACACCCTACTGAGCCTGTCAGTGACAATATCCGTACAGTCCGGTCCGTTCGTCTATGAGCATCGCATGTCGGGCCTAGGGGTTTGGTAAAAGTCAGACCCCTAAAAGCGGTACAAGTCGTGTCGGAGTATAGCCCAGAACACCCTAAGATACTACTGGAATACCTACCAGTAAATCTCCTGCCTTGGCCAAGGACTTCGTGTAATGGCTCTCCTAGACACAGTGCGATCTCACACCCAATACCGGGAGAGACGAAACCCCTGCCGATCCGCTCACTGCGTCCATGTGGACTGTACCCAACTAAAACCTGTTTGCACGACTCCTTTGAGCCGTGGTAGGGTAGTAATCAAAGCACAGTGGGAACTCACACGAGACAAATGATGATCTCAGGTCGATGAACTAACCTGTACACATGTCACCAGGGAACTGCTATCTGACGCTAGGTATAAAACCAACTAGCATGTTCCCGGCGAGTCCTGTCCGGTGTACTCATAACCCAATAAGCACCTGTATACATCTTAGGTGAACCAACTGACACCAATTGCTTGTCAGACCAGCCACCGCCCCTCGTCGGGTTCTCGATCCGTATACATTAGTCTACTCTGGAGTATCGATGCCCTGTCTCGAAACTCCCTCGACTAGGGACCTTTTAAGGATGTGCTTATAGACCCCAACTCCCACGTATATGATCGCCATCATACTGCTGGCCGTCAAGAAAGAATCCTAAGGGCTCTATCAACGTGTAATAGTAATCTATAATATCACCTAAAGCATGTACATGATGATAAAGATAAACCAGATAGTATACTATCATCTTGAGTAAGACTGTCCTACCAGCATAGGTCCTCCCTCAATCATTGCAATCATGTGCCTGCGATCCAATAATTGACTTTGAGGGCACTATATCCAACAATCTCCCACTTGCACTTAAGGCTAATTATTGCGATATCGCATACTCACAGCCCGTGTGATACCGAACACATAACTCCTCTACTGATCAGTCTCACAAAGCCCGTTTGTGAAACTATTGCGTTCGAGGAATAGCCTCAGTGAGTGGATCCGTCCTGATGTTTCTTTCTATGTCTCTCTTTATCTCAAGTTCGCGGAGAAAGCCATCTCCCAAAATGAGCAATACCTGTCTTAGAATATGTCTGGATATCTGATGAGACCTAGTTTATAAATGAACTCCAAATCCAAACTTCTTAGACTGTATCGTCAACTGAACTTAATCAGTATCCTGCGCCATGCCACCCTCAGTATCCGCTTGGACCTCCTGTCTAAACAACTGCCCCTCGTCAGAGGGAAACTATAACTCTGACAGCCACTCTGTCATCCAGGTCACCTTGGAAGCCTGGAATGTTAACCGTCTCCCGAAAGAGGCTGTCGTTATCATATCCCTAGAACATCCACTTATATTCTAAAACTGCTTCCGAATATTTCTCCAGGATTGGATTAATATCAACTTATTGCATCTAGTGCAAAAAAAACATCTGGTGTGGTACTTGACATCTCATGATTGACTCAATTGCCTAATCATGCACATCCCTCTCCTTTTAGTCTGTAAGACACCTTTAGAGAGGGTGACTCCATCACCTGCAGGTATACTACCGTGCCAGGAGTCGTCCATTCTAAAACACCTTTAGAATGCTGTCTTAGTACCCAGATTGGGAAACTACCCAAATATAGATCTAAAACCATAGATCTAGTAACCATAATGTCTGATATAATATCCATATCTTATGTGGAGAAACCACTGTGTGACAACCAAAGTATAACCGATCGTAGTATAGGAATTTCACTTCCTACTCTGTGTATGTCATCCAAATACCAGGACATCACACCCTACTACCTTCTTAGCAGATCCATCCCCTATTCTGATGAAGTCAAAGCCCATGACTTTCACATCAAAAATAGATGATCTATCTCCGCTATATCTGCTTTAGTCTATAAATAGACATAAGCTACTTGCCCACTATTCTTCCGCTGCTCCCACTGACTACGACAACCCTCTAGCAGAGTCATATACACGTGCACTTCTAAAGCTAGTTTAGAATGACGCTATACTCATCCTCCTGCTGGGTCTCATAGCCTGGAACAACAGTAGTGTCAAGTCTGGGTAAACAAGAACTTCCCTGTCACCGTCGTTGAGGATACCGGAGTACCTCTCGGGTGCTTGAGGTTACTCTACATATCCGCGGAGTGGCCAATGGAATGTCAAACCTGATTGAATCTTTAGGTTCTCATCAAATTTCCAGTAATCGTTTTTGGTTCTGGAATCACTTCCAGTTCTACCATACTCCCACTACAGTTTTCTGAAAAATCCATTTTTATCAAAACTGTGGCGAGTCTAGAACAATATCACTATTGATCATCCAGATGGTAGAAAGTCAACCATCTTCATAGCCCGGGTCAACCCACAAACAGCCATTACAGAAACGTGCCTTGAGTTATCCAGAGTCTGGTTTTAAGCATAAGCCGGACAACTCCATATACCTTAACATCGTTAAGATATGATCCATTCTATATACAATATAGAAACATAGGCACTGATTTAATTGGAACCAGATTCAAATCATGCAGCTGTCTCCAGTGCATGTCAACTAAATGGAGAGAGGCCGATCAGCATTACTCAACTTAGGAATGCATCCAGATATGAGTAACCTGAAAGAGAAACAAGTTTCTCAAAACCATTACTATCAACTGAATACCAAATACAAGTATCTATATCTTCGATCACCTGGAAGAATCCTGATACTTGCAGCACCTGGTTCTCTACTTTATTCTTATACCTATAACTTCTCAAAACTTAGATCTTGTATTTCGATGAAACACATGTCTAAGAACTAGAGAAGTCACAAGTAAACAGAATATAGTATGAGTACCAACCCCTCTGTCCTAATGGACACTGGACGATATACAATATTTTGTATAAGTCCCCTGAGTTGAATAACTCAAAACCTTTGCGTCGTAGGCTGAAAACTGTACTATGGTTATGAAGAATTACACCGCTGTTTAATGCTCCTTGCCTAACCATCCACTGATATAGGTATATGTCATGGACATAATTTCAAAAAGTTATATCTCACTTTATAAAATCAACATACAGTTATATCAATTTGAAATTGGTGCATAACAACGGATATTCAAAACCAAATATTTGCCGTCCGGCAATAACCCAAGCGATTTCCTCAAATATCACCAATTACAACGAATCCCGATATAATGAGGATGATCACCTAATTCCCAATAATTTACTCCCACTCATCATCTGTAAAACCATACAGATGTGAGAATCAAATCTGATAAATACATACCCTGGAGCATGGGCTAATTGGGAAATCAGTTTTCTTTTAACAATACACAGTGAAACTGAAACATGTAAATATTTCGAAGGGGTATCCGGGTATTCTTAGTAATGCCTGTTCCATTATCAGATTCACAACTGTAACCGTATATTTCTTTTCCATCTCTCCAAATCCATTTATATGTCTTTAGTCATTACCTTCTGTACACCACCTTTAGGCCAAATGGTTTTCTTCCTTCCCTACCGTTCGGCACCAGCCTATGGTTCAGAAGAAGACTATCCAATAAGCATAATGGATGTACTCTCCTAATCCTAGGAGCACTCACAATGCGAGAGAAGGTAAAGATAAAAGACAACTGAATAAACCTTATTCCTATTTCTCCTGAACCAGAATCCATCCCCAAACTGGAACAAGTTCCTTCGAGTTCGTATATAACCATACGATGGAATATCCAATAACTGTGGATCTTCGTAGTGATACGGGGTGTTCTGGAGAAATACCAAGGTGAAGTAGGAGTGGCGATGAAAATATGTGGTTTGGTCATGAATGATAGCAGTTGCAATTTACTTTACCCTCTTTCTAATCCCTTTATTTGTCTTAACTTATTACCTTCTGTACACCATCATTAGCCTAATTGGTTTTCTTCATTCCCCACCGTTCGACACCTGCCTATGGTTTGGAAGAAGACTATCCAATTGGCGTAATAGGTGTACCGTCCTAATCCAAGGAGCACTCGCAACCTGAGAGAAGGTAAAAGGAAAAGACAACTGAATAGTCCTATTCATTTTCTCCAGAATCGGAAACCATCCTCGAATCTGGAACAAGTTCCTTCGAGTTCGTATATAACCATATGATGGTTTTATCCAATGGAAGTGGACGTTCGTAGTAGTACGAAATGTTCCGGAGAAAAAGGGTAAAAGTAGGAGTGGCAATGTGGTATGCAACTCAGACAATCCAAAAGCCAGTGTTTTAAGAAGGTTCGGTTAATCTTAGTTACTGAGTCATAGTCTAGGGTCGGGCCATGGTCGCTGCCAAAGAGAGAGAGAAAAGAAACACTCTGCGTGCACTGTAACCTAGATCAGAATGGTTATTAATTTATCTAATCAGGAAACCTCCCACTGTAACCTCAAATTCTCCTCCAAACCTGAAAGAAGAATTAGTCGGGATCACCCGAGGAGTAAACCAACTCATCAGTGGGAATCGAGATCCAACTATCATCGCATGATAACGTGATGGAATCCATTCACGCTATCATACTCCAGAAGGTATGCGCATGCTTGGCAAGTTTCAGTTTCTTTAGAAACTCCCGATGTGATTTTTACCCCAAGCGGTTTATGACCTTGACTTTGGCCAACAAATCATAACCCCCAAGTCAAGTTCTACCCGTCATTGTCCTGATTAATTTAGACCCACCCACACACACCCTTGACTTTGGCCAACAAAGTGATACGACTGTCCTAAACCAATGCATATCCATGCAACGGACAAGAAACACACAGCTACCGCACACGATGCCTTGACTTTGGCCAACAAACATTGCACGAATACTATGCGCTACTTATTCGAAATAACGGAGGGCTATAGCTAGTTTTTGGCGAAAAACCTTTAACGTAATGAACTTGATATCGTTGAAGGAACCGGATAGCTTTTTATAAAATATAGTGGCAAAAACCTTTGTTAAAGAGGTCACTCCCGTTGAAGGGATCTCGGCTCTTTCCCCGTAGAATGAGGTGCAGGATATTCCAACTGAATACCACGATGCAAAGCAAAAAGTAATCGACTATAGTGAAGTTATTACCCTGGCGCAAACTTCTGCCTAAGGGGTCACTCCCGGTGAAGGGATCTCGGCCCTTGCCTCATCGACTGAGGTGCTGGATATTCATAACCGAATACCACTGTGCAAAACAAAAGAGAACGTCCTTGTAATAACAGCTTTTTGAAAAATTGTTCCAACAACATCAAACAGGTTTGTTTAGCTTGCATTGATCTGAATCAACGTAGAACCATCAATTAATCACACCACAAAAGAACGAAAATATTATGTACGTATATGCCATTCGCATTCGCCACTGGGTCCCGTCATCACCTGTTGGGTTACTTAACTAACGACAAAGCGGGGACTGGACTAGCGCGGTGTAAAACATATACAACATCTACTAGTATATATATAGCAATATATAATAATCGCTCCAGGCATGATAAATGCAACATCACAGAAAAGTAATAAGCATCACAGAACAATACAGATAATCTGGGATCCCCGGGTTTCATTGAGCCACAACGGAAACCCGACGTTCCCCTGGTCGTGCGGATAGCCTGTGCAATGAAATCCTAGACCCCTACGGGCGCGGCAAGTTACCCGCCAAAATGTGAAGCGAGGCAGCCCCCTTCAACAAAGTGAATGGACCATCTAACACTTCACGGAATCCGGTAACCTGAGCACCCCTCCTTGGGTCAACCTATACCCCCCTACGAGTGCGGCGAATAGCCCGCCAATTCTAGAGTGAAGCCCCCTCCGTCTCAAAGCCATGAGATGCGGGCTCGTTGCCCTCTAGAACCCGGCTATCCGTGCACCCCACCGCGGGGTAATCCAGTACAGAAAATAAAATATGTACAACGGTGACATCGACCTCAACCCGGTCGTGCCCCAAAAGAATAATATACAAACAGGAAGTGACGGCAGTCTATATGTCGGACGCTCGCTCCGCAATATCAAATGTACAATTAATACCAAAATGTACTAACATTACACCAAGCTATCCACCACGACAAATCCGCAACATCACAGCACAACACAGAACATCAACTTGAATGTCACGTTCGCAAACCTGTCTAAAAGAGCTATAGCAATTAGACAAGATTTACCGCTCGAATGACATTCACGTTCGCAGATATAATGTAAGTACTGTAAACTAACATATTTAAAATTCCGATCGGAAAAATTTCCCGAAGTAGGCCCCAAGCACAAATCCAGTACTGTAACAAATCTGGGCCCTAACAAAATATTCCAGAAACCACAATTCCACATGAAAGACACCCCGAAGAAAAATGAAGCTCTGAACCTACATTTCCACCGCGGATCCGCGGCAAACATGCCAGTTCTGCCACGGTTCCGCGGCGTAATGATGGGATCACGCTTTCAAATTTCTTCAGGGGTCTTAAAAAAGCCTGCACGATTTTCTGACTTACTGAAAATAATTTTTCGACCACAAAAAAATTTCGACAGAAACTTCATGAATTGAAATGCGGTTTTGGAAATTTTGTCGATCGATATTTTAAACATGTTAAAACAAGCTAGTAAAGGTTAATAGCGTGGCTATGATACCATGTTAGTCTATGGTAGTGCCCCGGAAGTCAATCCGAGACCAAATGCGGAAACAAAAACTTTTTAGGAAACCGGCGCTATCATAATCTTTCACCCGGATCGAACCATTAACGCTAAACTAGGAACGCCGGTCCCATCAACGATCCAATAACTGTTATTGTGAAAACAATGGAGTTGTGGTTTTGGCCTAGGAACGCCGGTCCCATCAGCGATCCAGACATAGTCTGAGGACAGTATCACATGATCAGGGAGATGGCTGATCTCCAAGGGATCGAGGAAAGGAGAGTTGACGTGAAGGATAACACGGCGGATCCACTCACAGAGGCCTTTCCATAGAGACACTTCAATGGGAAGTTGGGTATGAGATACTACAACAAATGGCCTTAGTGCAAGTGGGAGATTGTTAGTTATATGTATTCCCTAGAGGCCATTATTATACATGTGATGTATATTATAGTGGATGCTTGGACATATATAGGGAGGAATTTCTTGCTCGACATGATAGTATGCTATCTGGTTTCACTTTATCTTAACATGTACATTTATTGTCTCTCTATTATATGTTGATAAAGCCCTTAATATGAGTACTTGACTACCAGGATTATGATGCAGATCATACTAGTAGGGTAGAGGTAGTCGGTAAGTACATCCTTCAAATGTTTCTAGTTATGGGAGTATCGAGACGGGGCATCGATATTCCAGAGTAGACTAGCGTATACGCTTCTCGACCCATATGATAGGCGATGAATGATCCCACATTCATTTGTGTTTGACATCAGAGATGGTATACGGGTGCTCAGTGGAGACTGGGTACACTGAACGGACTCGCCGAGAACTCCTAGATGGTATTATACCTATCGTGAGATAGCAGTTTTCAGGTGACACTGGTACAGGTTAGTCTGTCGACCAGAGATCGTCATAGAGTCTTGTGTGATTCCCACTGTGCTTTGATTTCCACCTTACTATGTTTAAGAGATCGTGCAAAACGGTGGTTTTTGGGTACAGTCCCAAGTCATATGGAGGCAATGAGCGATAGGAGGGGATTTCGTCTCTCCCGGTATTGGGGGTTAATGTCGCGCTATGCTTGATTGGCCATAACAGGAAATCCCTGGCCAGGATTGCTGAGATCTACTGGTAAGTGTTATCAAAAGTTTCTCGAACCGTTATGGACCTCACATCGGCATGACTTTGTAAGTCTACGGTAGCGCCCCGACCGTCAATCCGAGGCCAAATGTGGAAACAAAAACTATTTAGGAAACCGGCGCTATCGTAGTCTTTCACCCGGATCGAACCATTAAGGCTAAACTAGCTAACTACTAAGAAGTGAGAGTGGCTATACCGATCGATCCATGTCCTTCGGTCTTTGGCCACCATCCCTAGCTCCTCGCGGCATCTCCGATCCCCAGTCTCCTCGTCGGAAGGGCACCACATCAATGAGTCTTTTTACGGGCTCCCGCTTCATCCGAAGCAACTCGGACATGGAGTTTGCTAGCCGACGTGTCCAAGGTGATCTAGAGAATGTGTGTGATAACTTTGTCTCAAGCATCCATTGATTCTTAACGCATGAGAGTGTATGGATAGAGGTTGAAGTGGATGCCATTAATGGAGATAGTGAGCTCAAGAAAGAAGAGGAAGAAGAAGAGCTTTCTTTTTCTTTTGTGTTGGAATGATAATGAGAGCGAGATGGAAATTATCAACACAAGAGCAACCTCAAGCCCTATGGTTGCCGTCTCTCTCTCCTCTTATCATTTCAACACCTAAATCAATCCAAAATGTGACATATTCACAAATAAAGAGACCATGAGTCATCACTTGTGCATGTGTCACAATTAATGCTCCTAATCATGACTTTGAGCTCACAATTTCCATTTGCAAACATTAATCCAAATGTTTGCAACAATAAAAAGAGAATGGCATCTACTAAAGTAAACTCGTGATGGATCACAAGGATACCCCTCACTTGTATATACATACCTGCATCCGCATTCCGACTGAATGCGAATGCAATGAGACTAAAGTAATCCAACAAATCTAATACTAGGATCCGGCTTAAACCAATGTCCACTAGTATGATCCGTCCGATCATAATCCGTGCACTACTGCACGTATATGATCGAACCCTGCCATAATATCATACGGCCTCTACAACGTTTCGCCCGAAACTTGAGAAACTGTCTGTGGGGGACTCTAAAGACTCGTCAATACTTTAGTTGTGGATTTAACCACTAGCACGTCAGTGGTACTAGCTGTACGTAACGGGCTACAAGGTATTGACCGAAAGGGAGGTCGATGAGCGAACTCATCCTGACACCCTACTGAGCCTGTCAGTGACAATATCCATACAGTCCGGTTCGTTCGTCTATGAGCATCGCATGTCGGGCCTAGGGGGTTGGTAAAAGTCAGACCCCCAAAAGCGGTACAAGTCGTGTCGGAGTATAGCCCAGAACACCCTGAGATACTACTGGAATACCTACCAGTAAATCTCCTGCCTTGGCCAGGGACTTCGTGTAATGGCTCTCCTAGACACAATGCGATCTCACCCCCAATACCGGGAGAGACGAAACCCCTGCCGATCCGCTCACTGCCTCCATGTGGCTCGGGACTGTACCTAACTAAAACCTGTTTGCATGACTCCTTTGAGCCGTGGTAGGGTAGTAATCAAAGCCTAGTAGGAACTCACATGAGACAAATGACGATCTCAGGTCGATGAACTAACCTGTACACATGTCACCAGGGAACTGCTATCTGACACTAGGTATAAAACCAACTAGCATGTTCCCGGCGAGTCCTGTCCGGTGTACTCATAACCCAATGAGCACCTGTATACGTCTTAGGTGAACCAACTGACACCAATGGCTTGTGAGACCAGCCACCACCCCTCGTCGGGGTCTCGATCCGTATACACTAGTCTACTCTAGAGTATCGATGCCCTGTCTCGAAACTCCCTCGACTAGGGACCTTTTAAGGATGTGCTTATAGAACCCAGCTCCCACGTATATGATCGCCATCATACTGCCGGCCGTCAAGAAAGAATCCTAAGGGCTCTATCAACGTGTAATAGTAATCTGTAATATCACCTAAAGCATGTACACGATGATAAAGATAAACCAGATAGCATACTATCATCTTGAGTAAAACTGTCCTACCGACATAGGTCCTCCCTCAATCATTGTGTCACGCCCCGCTTCCCAGAGTACGCAAGATTGGGCATGTGACATAGCCAACCATGCTACCTGTGGGTAGGAAGTATCCATCCACAGTCACATTACGGCTGTAGAGATATCAAGAACAAGATAAATAAACTAATCTAATACATGTCCAAATCCATAATAACAAGAATCAATAAACAATAAGTGCGGAAGCTAATGATCCAATACAATGAATAAACAGTACGTCCCATAATGCGGGCTCACATCTGGAAATGAAATGAAATAAATAAACTAAACCCTAAGGAACCCACAGTTCAGCCTGCTGGCTGAAGTACTCCTGCTCGGTCGTCGACAGTGGTACGGAATCTGGGCCATGCAAAACCCAGACGTCAGCGCGTCAAGACATCAAGTATATAGTATAAACATGGTAATAAGCAGTGCAGGTATGAACATGAATGAAGCAGTACTAAGAAATAACAGAGCAGGGTAATGTGCAATGGTGACTGAACTGTCCTATCAGGTTTCTACTCTATAGTCTTTGAAATCAATTGATGAATCGTCGATGTAACTCAATAGTATCCCGTGCGTGCCCGGGACCACGGTCAAGGTCCTCGGGGCTGAATCCGAGACGTGCCGCTAAGCAGTAATAGGTAGCAAGATGGACGAGTGATGTCAGCATCACCACTCCGGGGCTGGCCAAGCCCGTAAGACTGATCAGAACAAGTATCGAACTGTTGAGTTACAAGTCGGTTTCACCTTTGATTTCCCCCATACCCCCAAGCTATGTATGTCAGGTCAGGTATTCAGTAGTCAAGGACTAATGCCAACAGAAAATCCGGTAAAAGTAGGTCCGTCTAGATAGACAGCAGGGATGGTCAGGTTTGTCGGCATTAGGCATGAGATCATGAAACAAGTCATGTCATGGTACAACAGGATGAGTCGGCATGTATGTATATGTCATGTGTAGCAGGGTCAGGCCAATATGTAGTGCAATCGAGTATGTGCTCACAACAGGTATACAATCAAATAATGAACTGCAGCAGGAAACAATAAATAACAATATTATTCCTTCTAAACACAGTGATGTTTTGTATTCTCTTATTAACAGGTTCAAGCACCCTTGGGTGCAGCAATCACAGGGTAAAACAATATTAATAACACGAAGCAATGAAACCCTTAAAACTACAGCATAATAATAGTTACAAGGATGATCTAGCAATTTAAGCAAGGACGTTCCAATTGGTTTAATTAGTTAAAGTGTGGATTGATAGCAGACCGGTTAATTACAAGCAACTACTATATTGATTTAACGTTACGGATAATTGTGACTATCAATTCAAAGTTATAAAAGGATATCGATGTTACTAATAGCTGTGTGGTTATAATATGATGATTAAGTTTGTAGCAAGACTTGATCTTGTGTACTAGCATGTTAAAGCAAGTATTCGGATACTTGCCTCGACGGTTTCGCAAACCGGAAAGCACGGATGCAAAGTCGGCAGAAAACACGAGGCGGGTGCACGGGACACGGATCGAGTCCCAACAGAGAACAACGGGATCACACGGACCAGGGTACTTCGCTGGAGCGTCGGGTTCACAAGATGGCACAGTCGGGTTCCGGCAAAAGTCACGGCAACGAAGTTAGCAACACGATAAACGTAAAAGGATCAGCGGGGGGGGGGGGGGGGGAAGTGCACAAAAGGAAGGATAAGGATGCTTACAGGGAGACACCCCGGGGCAACCACGGCGGGTTCGACGGCGCTGGAATGCCGGCGAGGCAGCGACGGCGGCTGCGAAGGCTTGAACAGCCTCGGGTTCGCTGGAGAGGGGGTGCGACGAGTCGAGGAGGGTGGTGGTCGGCCCTGGTGATCGAGGGGGAAAGGAGGTGGTCGGAGGTGGCGCGGGTGACGTCGACGAGGGTCGACGGCGCGTTCTCCGGCGACCCGGGGATTGGTGCAGGGTCGGCTCGGTCTGGTGGTGGTCCGGCGAGGGGAGGAGGGAAGCGACGACGAGGTCGGGACGAGGAGGGTGAGAGGGAGTCGCGGGCGTCGTCGGCGACGGGACGCGGCGTCGACGGCGGGATCCGCGGCCGAGTGATGGCGTCGGGGGTTGGGTGCAGGCGCGGAAGATGAACGGAGGAAGGAGGAAGAGGGTGCGGCTAGGTTGAGGAGGTGCTGACGGCGACGGCGAGGTCGCGGGGAGGTCGGCGGCGCGGTTACGAGGGGCTAGGGTTTGGGTTCTCGTGATCGAGAGGGAGAGGGGAGGCGGCTGCATGGAGGAGTTATATAGGAGGAGAGAGAAAGAGATTGGTTAGAGAGAGGGAGAGAGAGATAGGGAGAGAGGAGGCGGGGCCCACGAGAGACTGATTGGCTGCCAGGAGATTTTAAAAAAAGGATTTGAGAGGGTTTTGAAAGATTTAATAGTTAAGGAAATATATAATCGTATATATATAGTTTAATGATATTAAATTAAATGGGCCCTTTTGGCGCTAAATGAAACATTTCCAAATCGCGCCCGGGTTGCGCCCAAATGTTCCAGATTCAAATTATAGGATTTTAAGCGGGTTCCAAATTTTGAAAAGAGGTGTTTAATGATTAAAATGCATGCCCCCAAGTCGGACACTTTCACGCGCGCGTAGTCGTCCAAACTTGCCCGTTTAGCCGAACGGGACGAAATCTCGACACGCGGACGCTACCACGCGACTAGTGACGACGAGTAGGCCAACATGGATATTTTAAATTTCATTTTAGGAGTTAAAATTTGTTATGTGCCAAAATGACTTAACCGGTTAAAATTTTAGCAATAAACACCAGAATATCAGAATAATTGGAGATGAGCAATATATGACACTCAACTAGAAATATGAATAGTATTATTGGGCTCGGGTGTTACATCATACCCAACTACAAAAAGAATTTCGTCCTCGAAATTCCAAGAATACAAGATAGCTAACTACTGGAAAAGGTGAGGAAATTTCTGCCGGATCTCGTCTTCTCGCTCCCAAGTGGATTATCCATGCGATCGATTACCCCAAGAAACTAGCACAAGAGGGATAACCTTGTTCTTAAGAACCTTTTCTCTTCGATCCTTGATTTCCACTGGTCGCTCTTCAAAAGTCAGGTCCTCCCGTACGGTCAACTCCGAATGATCCAAGACATGAGTCTCATCACGAACATACCTCCGTAGTTGAGACACATGAAACACATCGTGAACTCCTGCTAATGACTGTGGTAACGCCAACCGGTACGATACCTCTCCAACACGCTCCAATATCTCGAAGGGTCCAACGAATCGAGGACTAAGCTTTCCCCGACTTCCAAAGCGAATCACCCCTCTAGTCGGTGATATCTTCAGGAATACCAAATCACCCACGGCGAACTCTAGAGGTCTTCTTGACGTGTCGGCCCAACTTTTCTGTCTGTCTTGAGCTGCCTTCATATGCTTCCTGATTGTATTCACCTTCTCGACTGTCTGTACCACCAAATCTGGTCCTAGTAACCTTCGTTCACCAACATCATCCCAACAAACCGGTGAACGGCACTTACGACCATACAACGCTTCAAACGGAGCCATCTGAATTATCGCTTGGAAGCTATTGTTGTACGAAAACTCCACCAGGTGTAGATGATCCTCCCATGAACCTTTGAAGTCTAACATGCAAGCCCTCAACATATCTTCAAGGGTCTGGATCGTTCTCTCCGATTGTCCATCAGTTTGAGGATGATAAGCTGTGCTAAACTTCAATCGAGTCCCCAAACTTTCTTGTAAACTCCTCCAAAAGTGTGACAAGAACCGAGTGTCCCGATCGGACACAATGCTTACCGGCACTCCATGCAATCTGACAATCTCCTGCATGTATCGCTCTGCCAAAGTCTCCGTCGATTGGCCAACCCGAAAAGGAATAAAGTGAGCTGCCTTGGTCAAACGATCGACAATCACCCATACATCATTGTTGCCCTTTGGACTCCGCGGTAAAGCCGTCACGAAATCCATGGTTATATGTTCCCACTTCCACTGAGGAATCGGAAGTGGTTGCAACAAACCAGCAACCCTTTGGTGTTCAGCCTTGACTTGCTGACACACCAAGCACTTAGCCACGAAGCGAGCAATTTCCCGTTTCATACCTTCCCACCAGAAGTGCTGTCGAATATCTCGATACATCTTTGTCCCTCCTGGATGTACAGAGTAAGCTGAACTGTGTGCCTCCTTCATAAGCTCTTCACGCATATCTCCTTTTGGCACACACACACGGCTACCATATCTCAACGAACCATCTTCATGGATCAGTAAATCGGTTCGTAGTCCGGCTCTAACCTGCTCTCGAAACCTTTGCAGTCTAGGATCCTGCGATTGTGCCGCTTTAATCTTCTCAACTAAGGACGACTGTACTTGCAACTGCATCAACTGTCCTGTAGCATGTGGTAGCACAACCTCCAAGTCAAATCTCCGAAAATCCGCAATGATCTCTCTCTGTGCAGTCAATATCTGAATTTCTGGTAACCGACTCAGCGCATCCGGCACGACGTTGACTTTTCCCGGATGGTACTTCAGATCAAGGTCATAGTCGGCCATCAGCTCCAACCATCTGCGTTTCCTCATGTTCAACTCCTTCTGAGTGAACACATACTTTAAACTCTTATGATCTGTAAAGACTTCGACTCTCTCGCCCAAAAGGTAGTGTCTCCAAATCTTCAGGGCGAAGATCACGGCTGCAAGCTCCAAGTCATGAGTCGGATAGTTCTTCTCATGAGTCTTCAGTTGTCTCGATGCGTAAGCGACGACTTTCCCATTCTGCACTAAAACACATCCCAATCCTTTTCCAGATGCGTCGCTGTGAATCACCAGTCCTCCTGAATCATCCGGTACGGTTAGGATAGGGGCGGTTATCAACTTCTGCTTCAACGTCTCGAAGGCCAATGCACATCCATCCGTCCAAACAAACGGTACCTCCTTACGCGTAAGCTTGGTTAACGGCTCAGCTAAACGAGCGAAGTTCTCCACAAATCTTCTGTAGTAACCGGCGAGTCCAAGAAAACTTCTTATCTCCGCAACATTCTTGGGAATAGGCCAATCTCGAACTGCTGTAATCTTCTCGGGATCAACGGCAATTCCATTGCCCGACACAACATGCCCCAGAAACTTCACTTCTTCCAGCCAGAATTCGCACTTACTCATCTTCGCGAATAATTTCTCTTGTCTCAGCGTCTGCAATGCGATCCTTAAATGCTCAGCATGCTCCTCCGGACTCTTCGAGTACACCAGAATATCGTCAATGAATACCACAATAAACTGGTCCAAGAATGGTGAAAAGATCCTGTTCATCAAATCCATGAATATTGCCGGCGCATTAGTCACTCCGAAGGGCATCACTAGATACTCGAATTGCCCATATCGAGTTCGGAACGCCGTCTTGCAAATGTCTTCTGTCTTCAGTCGGACCTGATGATATCCTGATCGCAAGTCCAGTTTCGAGAATACCCTCGCGCCACTAAGCTGCTCAAAAAGTTCTCCAATGCGAGGGATTGGGTACTTGTTCTTAATAGTCACCCGGTTCAATTCTCGATAATCAATGCACATCCTTCTCGTGCCATCCTTCTTTTTTACTAAAAGAACTGGAGCTCCCCAAGGTGAGTTGCTGCTTCGAATCCATCCCTTCTCGAGTAATTCACCAACTTGTTTCTTAACTTCTTCCAATTCTACCGGTGCCATCGGATAATAGGATTTGATACTGGCGCTGCACCAGGAATAAGGTCAATCGCAAACTCCACATCTCGCTTCGGCGGTAAGCCCGAAATATCTTCAAACACATCCATAAAGTCGCGGACAACTGCCGGCTCTTCATTACTATCCGCTACCATAGCCGCAAGAACATTGTTCGTCGGCCTAGCCCTAAACTCGACTGGCCCGACAGAACTGCTTCCTCCAATGAAAGTAAACTTAGGGTGTCCGGGAATCTGGAAAATTACTTTCCTTGCCCTACAATCAATGTGTGCGTGGAAAGTACCAAGAAAATCCATTCCCAAGACAACTTCATAACTGCCCGTACCAATCACCAAGAAATCTGCAAAAAGCTTCCGTCCGCAAACAACAACTGTACAATCTTTACATTCCTTACTAGCTATGATTTTCCCATTCCCAGTGTGTATGTCCCAAAAACTAGACAGGGTCGTGCAGGTAATCGAGTGTGTAGTTATAAATTTGGATGACATAAAACAGTGGGATGCTCCAAAATTAAATAATGCCAATGCGGAAAACCATGAACGAGTAAATTACCTGAAACCACTTCTCCCGATGCCTTAGCTTCCTCAGCTGTCAACGTGAACGCTCGAGCCTGATTTGGTCCTTGAGTAAGTTGTTCCTGCCCTTGGAACGGTCTCTGCGGAGGCTTCTGTATATCATCTCTCGTGCGAAGCTTCAACGGACAAGCATTAACGGTGTGATCTGCCGCTCCACATCTAAAACAGAGTCCCAGCCTCCTACGACACTCCTTTCGCACGTGTCCGGGTATATGGCAGTAGTTACAAATCACGCCCCCTTTCCGATCACCCACAATTGTTTTCTTCATTGGTGCTACGCTGTGCCTGTTCACCGGAATACTTCTACGTACAGACGTTTGGTTCAGTGCAAATGCCGGTTCCAGCTCGGTCTGTTCCTTTAGACTCTCCAGCAATCCCCTTATCACTCTACGCCTGGCGGCTAAGACCGCACTTCTTTGGTCCATCTTCAAATTCGTACCGGCCATATTCCTGGAAATCAAAGTACCCAACATTAGCATGATGATAGATTCTGGGTATAGATCAAGGCTAGAACTCCAAGATACTTAAATAGAGTGCTGCATTGTAGCTATGCCGCGGTATCATAGCCGCAATTACTTAACTCCACCCAAGTCGCCTAAGTCCTAGAGATAACAAGAAGTTAGGTTTTCGAGTTGACAGTGCAAAGTAAGTTTGCATGTCGACATGATCCGGAAGAATGATTCAAGGATGGTAAAACGGTCAAGGTGGCAGGACATGTTTCCTAATCACGGGTATTCTGATTCGCGTATCGGGTGCAATACCCAACTACAAAGAATCGACCCAATTAACCTATGGCTCTGATACCAAAAGAACCATGTCACGCCCCGCTTCCCAGAGTACGCAAGATTGGGCACGTGACATAGCCAACCATGCTACCCGTGGGTAGGAAGTATCCATCCACAGTCACATTACGGCTGTAGAGATATCAAGAACAAGATAAATAAACTAATCTAATACATGTCCAAATCCATAATAACAAGAATCAATAAACAATAAGTGCGGAAGCTAATGATCCAATACAATGAATAAACAGTACGTCCCATAATGCGGGCTCACATCTGGAAATGAAATGAAATAAATAAACTAAACCCTAAGGAACTCACAGTTCAGCCTGCTGGCTGAAGTACTCCTGCTCGGTCGTCGACAGTGGTACAGAATCTGGGCCATGCAAAACCCGGACGTCAGCGCGTCAAGACATCAAGTATATAGTATAAACATGGTAATAAGCAGTGCAGGTATGAACATGAATGAAACAGTACTAAGAAATAACAGAGCAGGGTAATGTGCAATGGTGACTGAACTGTCCTATCAGGTTTCTACTCTATAGTCTTTGAAATCAATTGATGAATCGTCGATGTAACTCAATAGTATCCCGTGCGTGCCCGGGACCACGGTCAAGGTCCTCGGGGCTGAATCCGAGACGTGCCGCTAAGCAGTAATAGGTAGCAAGATGGACGAGTGATGTCAGCATCACCACTCCGGGGCTGGCCAAGCCCGTAAGACTGATCAGAACAAGTATCGAACTGTTGAGTTACAAGTCGGTTTCACCTTTGATTTCCCCCATACCCCCAAGCTATGTATGTCAGGTCAGGTATTCAGTAGTCAAGGACTAATGCCAACAGAAAATCCGGTAAAAGTAGGTCCGTCTAGATAGACAGCAGGGATGGTCAGGTTTGTCGGCATTAGGCATGAGATCATGAAACAAGTCATGTCATGGTACAACAGGATGAGTCGGTATGTATGTATATGTCATGTGTAGCAGGGTCAGGCCAATATGTAGTGCAATCGAGTATGTGCTCACAACAGGTATACAATCAAATAATGAACAGCAGCAGGAAACAGTAAATAACAATATTATTCCTTGTAAACACAGTGATGTTTTGTATTCTCTTATTAACAGGTTCAAGCACCCTTGGGTGCAGCAATCACAGGGTAAAACAATATTAATAACACGAAGCAATGAAACCCTTAAAACTACAGCATAATAATAGTTACAAGGATGATCTAGCAATTTAAGCAAGGACGTTCCAATTGGTTTAATTAGTTAAAGTGTGGATTGATAGCAGACCGGTTAATTACAAGCAACTACTATATTGATTTAACGTTACGGATAATTGTGACTATCAATTCAAAGTTATAAAAGGATATCGATGTTACTAATAGCTGTGTGGTTATAATATGATGATTAAGTTTGTAGCAAGACTTGATCTTGTGTACTAGCATGTTAAAGCAAGTATTCGGATACTTGCCTCGACGGTTTCGCAAACCGGAAAGCACGGATGCAAAGTCGGCAGAAAACACGAGGCGGGTGCACGGGACACGGATCGAGTCCCAACAGAGAACAACGGGATCACACGGACCAGGGTACTTCGCTGGAGCGTCGGGTTCACAAGACGGCACGGTCGGGTTCCGGCAAAAGTCACGGCAACGAAGTTAGCAACACGATAAACGTAAAAGGATCAGCGGGGGGGGGGGGGGGGGGGGGAGTGCACAAAAGGAAGGATAAGGATGCTTACAGGGAGACACCCCGGGGCAACCACGGCGGGTTCGACGGCGCTGGAACGCCGGCGAGGCAGCGACGGCGGCTGCGAAGGCTTGAACAGCCTCGGGTTCGCTGGAGAGGGGGTGCGACGAGTCGAGGAGGGTGGTGGTCGGCCCTGGTGATCGAGGGGGAAAGGAGGTGGTCGGAGGTGGCGCGGGTGACGTCGACGAGGGTCGACGGCGCGTTCTCCGGCGACCCGGGGATTGGTGTAGTGTCGGCTCGGTCTGGTGGTGGTCCGGCGAGGGGAGGAGGGAAGCGACGACGAGGTCGGGACGAGGAGGGTGAGAGGGAGTCGCGGGCATCGTCGGCGACGGGAGGCGGCGTCGACGGCGGGATCCGCGGCCGAGTGATGGCGTCGGGGGTTAGGTGCAGGCGCGGAAGATGAACGGAGGAAGGAGGAAGAGGGTGCGGCTAGGTTGAGGAGGTGCTGACGGCGACGGCGAGGTCGCGGGGAGGTCGGCGGCGCGGTTACGAGGGGCTAGGGTTTGGGTTCTCGTGATCGAGAGGGAGAGGGGAGGCAGCTGCATGGAGGAGTTATATAGGAGGAGAGAGAAAGAGATTGGTTAGAGAGAGGGAGAGAGAGATAGGGAGAGAGGAGGCGGGGCCCACGAGAGACTTAAGTCTCTCGTGATTGGCTGCCAGGAGATTTTAAAAAAAGGATTTGAGAGGGTTTTGAAAGATTTAACAGTTAAGGAAATATATAATCGTATATATATAGTTTAATGATATTAAATTAAATGGGCCCTTTTGGCGCTAAATGAAACATTTCCAAATCGCGCCCGGATTGCGCCCAAATGTTCCAGATTCAAATTATAGGATTTTAAGCGGGTTCCAAATTTTGAAAAGAGGTGTTTAATGATTAAAATGCATGCCCCCAAGTCGGACACTTGCACGCGCGCGTAGTCGTCCAAACTTGCCCGTTTAGCCGAACGGGACGAAATCTCGACACGCGGACGCTACCACGCGACTAGTGACGACGAGTAGGCCAACATGGATATTTTAAATTTCATTTTAGGAGTTAAAATTTGTTATGTGCCAAAATGACTTAACCGGTTAAAATTTTAGCAATAAACACCAGAAAATCAGAATAATTGGAGATGAGCAATATATGACACTCAACTAGAAATATGAATAGTATTATTGGGCTCGGGTGTTACACATTGCAATCACGTGCCTACGATCCAATAATTGACTTTGAGGGCACTATATCCAACAGACTTATCAAGCTATTGGGTCTGACGTTATACCACCCCCAGGCTGTGATATGCGACATATCAGATGAAGAGACCGGACTGTACGGTAGTGTTACTGATTGGATTCGCGGGAGTATGAGCAGGCTTGCTTGTTGATTTTCTGATCGCTCAATACCCGGGTGGCCGTAACATTTAGCAGACCGCTTGCGACTTGTGGGTGACTGATATAATCACCACCTACTGCCAGCGTATTGACGAGTCTTTAGAGTCCTACACAGAGGTTTCCTGGCTCAAGCGAAATGAAGTAGGAGCACATATGTGATATGTGCAGGACCGAGATTAATAAGAGTATGTTATAACGTATTCTATATTTGCGATATGTGATATCGGTCGGTTATATGTGATATAGCCAGGCTGTCAAATCAAGTGTTGATTCAATAAGTTGATACATTTGATATTAGTCGGTTGTATGTGATATGGCCAGATTATTAAATCAAGTGTTGATTTAATAATTTAATGTATAACTATATATTTGATATATTAATTTACATTAACTAATATTAGCTTACTTAAGAATTCTTTTTCTCACTAGTGTACACTTAGTATATATGTGATATATATTAATGTACAATCTTTTATGTCATACTTGATGCCACATGCTACATGAGTGTATGAGACTCACACCATGCTTATAATAATGTAAGGTTTTTTTTATTCAAAGTAAATCAAATTATTTGGAAAATGTCACATGGTTGAAACTTGTAGAAGCTTGTGGAACCATTGACCAAGTCCACTAATTTTGTTTTACTTTAAGATATTTGCTAACCTAACCATTATTGTTTAGCCATGGTTTAGTCTCTACATGAGTTAGTGTATGACATAAACTCATCCATGGTTGCTATTCTCACCACAAGATGATTCATTCTTCACTTGCTTCATTCCATGGTTGCTTTCTTCATCTCCTTCCTTAAGCTTTCTAGATTCATGAGAGGTGAAGAAAATTAGTGAGAAAATTATTTCTAAAGTAAGCAAAATTCCTACTTCATCAACATCTTCTCTACTAGCTATTTAGATTAGGTTGTTTCTTCACCAAGTTCATCACTTAGTGAAGAGGTAGCTTGAGTTAGTGTCTCCTTGACGTAGATCATCTTCGGCCTCGAAGACTCCAAGCAAGCTTGTTCATTTCACCTTGTGGAGCCTCACTAGAGTCCGGAAGATCACTACTTGGAGCGATGGGACTACTACACTGAGCTATTGAAGTGAAGGACCGGTATACAAAGGTTGTATTCCTTGTTCACTTAGATGTAAAGATGTTTACATGCTTGTTCATTTAATTCTCTATTTTAGATTCTAGCATTAGCGTTCTTTAGCGTGCCAATTTTTTGAAAACGGCACGGTCGATGCCTTCCGTAACCCTGCGGCCGCTTACGGAACCCTGCAAGCAATTCCCAGGTGACATGAGTACAGCTTAATCCATCGACTTGACACTGCTACTTCGCCTCGAGTGTGTTCCCATTGTACTTTGATTACTACCCTACCACGGCTCAAAAGAGTCATGCAAACAGGTAGTAGTTGGGTGCAGTCCCGAAGCACTTGGAGGCAGTGGCGGTTAGATAGGATCCGTCTCTCTCGATGTTGGGGGTTGATATCGCGCTGTGTTCGGAAGGCCATTACACAAAGTCCTTGGCTAAGGCAAGCAAGATTTACTGGTAGGTACTTGTTCATACCAGAATATTGCATTTTTTACCGCCCATTCTTAAGCTCGGTTGTTTATAGGTAGGTACTTTTAATCCGTGTTTGTTACATGTTTACAGAGTACAGGTTTTCAGTCCAAATATTGCAAATCAAGGCAAAATCTCCACAGTTACGCCAAAAGCAGAACATCTGTTGACAGCAGATAAAAGCCGGGTTCCGGTCATCCATATCCGTCCAGTGCCGAGTACCAGTTCCTGAGACAAGACATATGACAGTGGTCATTCGTGTCTCGGACGAGCACAGAGCACGAGGGGGGCAGCACAAGAATCAATGGGTACGCGGAGCTCGAGAGAGATAGAAGTCAAAAGTGAAGAAAAGATAGCAATCTTGGACTAAGAATTCTGATGATATTCTGGAAAGATTATCAGAAAATACATGTACCAGACAACAGGGGACATCAGAACAGGGTAGCACACAAAAACTGACATCCCAACTCCCCTATAGGGCGGCGGATCCGCGGCCAATAGGGGGTATTGGCGGCGGATCCGCGGCCAAGTGGACCCCTCTCACTGTCATTTTTCATGTGTAGTTGGGTCTTTTCACATGGGTCCAGTTTGTTGCCCTAGATTTCATTTTCCCTGCCTATAAATACAGCAGTTCTGAGCCCAACCAAGGGTCCAATTTTGTGTCCACTCTTTTGTAGTTTTTTGTATAGTTCTTCTTCTTCTTCTTCATTCTTTTTCCATGAAATTGTAGTGAGAGCTTTTGAGTGGGAGATCAATGAAGATGAGGGTTTTGTATCATTCTCTTGTGTTTCTTCTTCCCCTTGAGATTCTTGCTTTCTCTTGATCATTCAACCTCTTCATTGAGCTTGAATGGTTAAGGGTTAGTTATTGATCTCAAGGGTCGTATTTTCTTACGGAATTAGCGCTTCAATTCACATGCGTTCTCTACCCTTCTCTTGATCTTGCAACCTCTTGATTGAGCTTGCAAGTTTAAGGGTTGGCTATTGATCACATGCTTGTCTTGAGTTCTTGTTCTTGTTCTTTTTATCGCTTATTTATCACTTGCTTTTTATTACCTTGTCTTTACTTACTTGCAATTTTATTCCATGTACTTTAATTACTTGTAACTTTCCTTTTCTTTGTTCTTTTCTTTTTTGTTCTCTCTTTTTGGTTCTTTCTTGTGAATGAATGTAATTATTATTGTTAAGAAGAAATACGGTATTATAAGTTAACATTTCTTTGCCAATTCCTTTTCCCGTTATTTTCCATTTGAACTTCGCCCAAACCATACGCAAGCGCTCCGTTAGGCACCCTACCCTGACAAGGTAACGGTGATTCCTAACCGCGACCGGTTGCGTTCGGTTTGGCCGGAGGCGAAAGCAAGAGACAAGAACGGAAGGACAAGGGTAAATAAGCCGGATTCCACGAATACCGCGCTTAAATCCCCTAATCCACGTTGTTGCCAATTGCTTAGCTTCAATTGGTCAAGACTCGGCTCAAAGGTTTTGAGTAGGGATTTCTTTAGCTTATAATCTCGTATCTTTTCTTAACAACTTTATACTTGCAAATAATACACATAGGTTAGAATCAAACAAACATGCAGATTCTTTATTGACTCGTCTAAGACAAGAAGGTAAGATACCACCATCTCCCTGTGGACCGACCCGTGCTCAACCGGCTAGCTGCAAAGCGACACCGTCCTGATCGCGGTTACACTTAAATTCTTTGAACATCCGACACGCCAAAAGCGTGCGATCAAATGGCGCCGTTGCCGGGGAGACGGTAGCGTATTTTCTTTCTTGTTATTCGGGTTAATATTCTTTTTGTATATATAAAAAAAAAAAATTCTTTTCGTTTTTTTTTGATAATTCTTGTGGGCAAGTGTGCAGATTTTTGCGTATTCGCAAACTGCGATTGTGGGGAGCAAAGTGCACATTCAAAGTTAAGGTGATTACGAAGTACAGTGCCAAAGATCCGGGTAGTTTGACCCGCGCAAGCGAACCTTTCAAGCTTACCGGACTCGATTCAACGGGGGTTTCTTAACCCAAAACTTAAACGGTACGTACTTTACTAACACCTTCTTCTCAAATCCGACGCTTCCAATATACTATTCTTTTGCAGGATTCTTTGCAAGTTCGCTAGCAAACGCCAAAACTGACTAACCCGTATTTGTTGCAGCGCCGCGCTTAAAATAAAAAAAAAGATTGTTTGATTCTTTATAGAATTTTTTGAATTGCGCATTGCATCAATTAATACGGACTTAAGGGCAAGCGAACCCCACAACATACGGTAAAGGATTTCATCACCTTTTCCGTGGCCCACAAATCACGAACTTGCGCATAACGTTTACCCGCACAAATTTTAAAAGAAACTAGACTTTAAGCCTTAAGGACTTCGCGCTCACTAGGAGAAGTTAACTGTATTTAGAAGCTTGCTTAACGGTATATTGTTTACGGGGTGTCTAGGAAAGTGTTAACGGCGAAACCGCCAAAAGAGAAAGGGTTATTTAATTAAGGAACTTCGCGAAAGCGTTGGAAAACCTCCCCTTATCTCTGCACTTACCTGGCCTCGTGATCAGTGTCTCTTGAGCCCGTTTCTCGACACAGTTTTACTTCGACAATCAAGTTCTGGAGCAGGTCTAGTTGACCTAGGTGAACCCTAGAACGATTAGGTGTGTGGTATTTTTGTGTCGTGATTGTTTTTGTCTATATTCTTTTTGTGTGTATACTTCATTCTTTTGTTAATATAAAAAAAAAATATCACATTCTTTTTCCCCTCCTTTTTCTCTGCCTTTCTTTCTTTCTCTCTTCATATCATGGGTACCCCTCCTCGCAAAACTCTTGCCGAACTTTGGTACCCACAACCAGACATCACTTCTTACGGTTCTTGCTTTGGCCGAACGTCGAACGATCCCTCCATGCCCAAAGTTTCACTGAAAGATCGCATAGTAGCGTCTAGGACAAACACTTGCACTCCTCATTCCACTTTGTATCAACCTTTTCAACCTCCCGCACCCGCTTATGTTGATACCCCTTCTGCAAGCCGTCCTTTGTCCATCGCTGAACGAATTGAACAATCCCGTAGCCGATCTTTCACTCCTTTCACCACTTCAAATTCTTGGGATCAACAATTTCATTCACCTTCCTATCCAAATGTTGATCCTGCTCCTGTCCAGCCATTCAATTCCTACCAGTCCTACCCAAGTTTTACACCTTCCCTAGACATTGCTTCTACACAGCCTTTTGGGAGTTTTCAGTATCCAAACAACTTTGAATCTTTTACTGAAACCCCTTCACAACCTATGTCTAATCTAGAACAATCGTTGGAAGATTTTAGGGTAGCGTCAAGCCAACAGATAATGGATTTGAATGCGTCCATGGCCGCCCTCATGCAACCTAGTGACCCGGTAGCTAGTTTTCAACTAGCTCCAACTTTTTCAATGTATGATGAGGCGGCATGACAGGCTGTGAATTTGAGTGGAGAGAGTGAGATGTACCCCCTTCCAAATCAAACCTACCCGTCCCAAATTGAATCCCACAACTCCTGTTTTGAAAGTCTATCGAGTATCCCACATGATCTATCAATAGAAGATAGAATGATGAATGAGTTGTGCGACTTCGTAGTGTTTGATTTGCCCGATTGTGAAGGGTCCCTTCCAAGTGAAACCATACCTAATCCTTTTGACCTCTACACCTATATCTTAGAACCAGAATCGATTAATATCCATGCTTTTGATGAGGTGTCAGAGAATTTTGATTTTCACTTGATTGAGGATATTGACGCTGGGGATATTTTGGATGATGAACCCGTAGATTTGGCTGAGTTTGTCTCTTCAAATCATCATCCCGAGTCATTAACTGTTTTCCCGAACCCCATATGCGTCTTGATTTTGATGAAAATTGCATGGATAAGCTGAATTTTGAGGAGAATATTGAGGATAGCACTGAGGATGAAACAGTTTTAATTGATGAGTCGGATTTTCCAATTCATCCTAATCCTTCCACTGACTGTGTACACCCTCCTGAACCCTTAACCGATACCCTTCCTCAACCACTTCCCTTCATCCTTTCCATCGTTCCGACCTTGCAAGAACCCGTATCACTTACATTTCATATGTCTGGTTTACCAAGTTCGGCGTACCCATGGTTTCTTACGAATCTTGAGGGATTTGACCCCATTTCTCGACGGGTAAATATATTAGCACAATCATTGTTTACACATCGCTCATCACAAATTGTGCTAATCTATTTACTCCATTTACACCCCCAAGTTCGTATTCCACTTCTTTTTCCCTTCCGCCATTCTTCTTCTTCTGATATACCGAGACCGTATCCCGCTTCTTCCTCCATACGGTCTCGCGTAGTCTCCATTTCTTTTCTCTACGCCTTCTTCCACCAACCGGTACATTATAGCGATAAAATCTTTGAATGGTTGGTGTTAACTTTTGGCCTGTGTAAGGCCTTGTATAGATTGGTACTGTTCTTTCCCCCCTAATCCTGAACTTCAACGCTTAACAGTGGAAACACTGTTTTACTTAAGTTTGGGGGGGACAACTTTTTTGTATATATCTTTTTGGTTTTTGTTTTGTATATAATTTGTTTTTAAGGAGCGCCGGCAATTTTGACCCTCTTGGTATAGCTTGACAGTGAGGGCACTGTCAAGTTTAAGTTTGGGGGTGTGCTCGGTAAGCTTTCTTCCTTCGCATTCATTTGTATATTTTGCATCTGCATATTAAATCCATAAAATCCATAAAAATCTGAAAATTTTCTAAAAACATAAAAACTTTTCTGTCAAGTTAGCTAGTGGGAGGACTCTGATTCAATATTTCGACGGTTTTGTTTGATAAAATAAGAATAACTAAATCTTATGTTTAGATTTTGAAAACCTAAAAAATAACTCTCCTTTGAAGTTAACTATAGCTGATATACGTCTTTACATCACACTACACGTGTTGTGAGTCTTGGAAATTAGATGACAAGTCTTTTATGTTTAAAAAAACTTTTAAATAAGATAAATGATTTTCTGAGGATCAAATAGGTTTGTTCTGAAATAAGTAATATATCAAGAATAGTTTATGAAGTGAGTGAATATGAAGGAATGTTATTGATGCCTTAATTGGAACTAAGTCTGAGAAATAACCCATCTGAAACTTGATTGGAATGATTACACACCGAACCCACTAAACACGTCTTTTATCCAAAAAAATAATTGAACTACCGGTTATATCTCCGTTCGTATTGAATCATCATGATTTTCACGCCAAACTGTCTTTTGTTTTTGGACCTAGGTAACTTGAGTAATTAAGTCCGCTGGGGTGTTTCTACACCTAATGCCCTAAAACCAACTGGTTTGGGTGCATTGGCCCAAAGCTCGCTAAGAAGCCTAGAAAGTCCAGATAAAAACAAGGTCAAGCAAGTGTTCTCTCCGAGTTAAAATTCCTAACGGTTCTTTGTGTGAGAATAATCTTGATAAAAGACAGGCTTTTATAAAAAAAATTTAACGGAGATATGAAGGTTTTATTCTATGATAAAGACTATTGCACGTTCACAGAGGTGTGTATGAAATGAAAACAAGAAAAAGGTGGAGTGAAGAATAAGACCTAGTTTCCTGTTAGGGAAGATAGAAATTCTGAAGTTGAAACCTTACTGGAAAACGAAACTTGAAAAATACTTAACTCTTTATAAAACTTATGTGATCCTTTTAAAATTATTATCTGGGCTTTATTGTGCGACATGATGACTTTAATCGACCTTTCTGGAACTTAACGGCACTATTTGCACTACACGTAAAGACATATAAAACCTGTAGTTAAATAAGAAGCGAGGTGTGAAAACTAAAGGTTCGATAGTCTAGACTTAGGATTATAGAATTGTTATTTTCTGAAACAAAACTTTAGGGTTTGAATCTTAGTTATTTTATGACACTAGCTTGACGGGATTTTGTGGGTGTAATCCGCTGAAAACCCTCAGGAGACAACACTCCTCCTACTAGGGACACCTAGAGGTTTAACGGCTTGTTGCACGCGCTCAGTGCAATCGCGTTCCCTGCGAAAGTGCGGTTATCATTTTATTTTTTGTGAATAATTGGTTTTGCTCGGGACGAGCAAAAGATAAGTTTGGGGGTATTTGTTCATACCAGAATATTGCATTTTTTACCGCCCATTCTTAAGCTCGGTTGTTTATAGGTAGGTACTTTTAATCCGTATTTGTTACATGTTTACAGAGTACAGGTTTTCAGTCCAAATATTGCAAATCAAGGCAAAATCTTCACAGTTACGCCAAAAGCAGAACATCTGTTGACAGCAGATAAAAGCCGGGTTCCGGTCATCCATATCCGTCCAGTGCCGAGTACCAGTTCCTGAGACAAGACATATGACAATGGTCATTCGTGTCTCGGACAAGCACAGAGCACGAGGGGGGCAGCACAAGAATCAATGGGTACGCGGAGCTCGAGAGAGATAGAAGTCAAAAGTGAAGAAAAGATAGCAATCTTGGACTAAGAATTCTGATGATATTCTGGAAAGATTATCAGAAAATACATGTACCAGACAACAGGGGACAGCAGAACAGGGTAGCACACAAAAACTGACATCCCAACTCCCCTATAGGGCGGCGGATCCGCGGCCAATAGGGGGTATTGGCGGCGGATCCGCGGCCAAGTGGGCCCCTCTCACTGTCATTTTTCATGGGTAGTTGGGTCTTTTCACATGGGTCCAGTTTGTTGCCCTAGATTTCATTTTCCCTGCCTATAAATACAGCAGTTCTGAGCCCAACCAAGGGTCCAATTTTGTGTCCACTCTTTTGTAGTTTTTTGTATAGTTCTTCTTCTTCTTCTTCATTCTTTTTCCATGAAATTGTAGTGAGAGCTTTTGAGTGGGAGATCAATGAAGATGAGGGTTTTGTATCATTCTCTTGTGTTTCTTCTTCCCCTTGAGATTCTTGCTTTCTCTTGATCATTCAACCTCTTCATTGAGCTTGAATGGTTAAGAGTTAGTTATTGATCTCAAGGGTCGTATTTTCTTACGGAATTAGCGCTTCAATTCACATGCGTTCTCTACCCTTCTCTTGATCTTGCAACCTCTTGATTGAGCTTGCAAGTTTAAGGGTTGGCTATTGATCACATGCTTGTCTTGAGTTCTTTTTCTTGTTCTTTTTATCGCTTATTTATTACTTGCTTTTTATTACCTTGTCTTTACTTACTTGCAATTTTATTCCATGTACTTTAATTACTTGTAACTTTTCTTTTCTTTGTTCTTTTCTTTTTTTGTTCTCTTTTTTTGGTTCTTTCTTGTGAATGAATGTAATTATTATTGTTAAGAAGAAATACGGTATTATAAGTTAACATTTCTTTGCCAATTTCTTTTCCCGTTATTTTCCATTTGAACTTCGCCCAAACCATACGCAAGCGCTCCGTTAGGCACCCTACCCTGACAAGGTAACGGTGATTCCTAACCGCGACCGGTTGCGTTCGGTTTGGCCGGAGGCGAAAGCAAGAGACAAGAACAGAAGGACAAGGGTAAATAAGCCGGATTCCACGAATACCGCGCTTAAATCCCCTAATCCACGTTGTTGCCAATTGCTTAGCTTCAATTGGTCAAGACTCGGCTCAAAGGTTTTGAGTAGGGATTTCTTTAGCTTATAATCTCGTATCTTTTCTTAACAACTTTATACTTGCAAATAATACACATAGGTTAGAATCAAACAAACATGCAGATTCTTTATTGACTCGTCTAAGACAAGAAGGTAAGATACCGCCATCTTCCTGTGGACCGACCCGTGCTCAACCGGCTAGCTGCAAAGCGACACCGTCCTGATCGCGGTTACACTTAAATTCTTTGAACATCCGACACGCCAAAAGCGTGCGATCAGTACTCCAGTAGTTTCACTGGGTGTTTTGGGCTACACTCCGACATGACTTATTGCGCTATTAGGTGTCTGACGATTATCGCCCCTAGACCCGATATGCGATACTCTTAAACGAACAGACCGAACTGTACAGAGATTGTCACATACTGGCTCAGTAGGAGTTCGGATGAGTTAGATCACCGGCCTTCTTATCGACGCATACCTGGGTAGACGTTATGTGCAGTTAGTACTGTAAGTCCACGTTGCGACCCCCGGTTCTTACGGGGAGGCGGAAACGGTATAAAATCAAAATTTTAACGCAAGAGGCAACATGGACTATGCTAGGTCGGGATCTTTACCTAAACTAAAACTAGCATACTAAGCTAAAGAGATTTAGCTACTCGGTTGAAGATGGTTATACCTAGCTTTTCTTGAACTCCTTCTCTTCAAGCTCCGGTGGTGGTCCGATGGCTCCTTCTCGTCGTCTCCGTACGCCGAAGATAGATCCACTTGAAAGCTCCAACCTTTAGCTCCTTCTTCGTTCTTTGAAGAAACTAGTTCACTTGGTTTGCTAAACCTAGTGAACTAGAATGAGTAGAGATGATTTAGAATGGGATTTTATCTATGGTTCTTGATTCTCAACTCATGAGACAAGAGAACCATAGATCAAGAGAGGGAGCAAGAGGTTGAGGGTGAGAGCAAGAGGAGAGCTCAAGAACAAGAGAGAGAATGAGCAAGAAAGAATGAGGCTCTCTTTTGTCTTTCACCCTCTCATAATCCAAAGTGATCATAACTCATCATATCAAAAAAGTCTTATGTGATGGTAAGAAGCAACCATAACCTTATCATGTCATGCACTCATTTTACTCAAATGAATAAGCAAGAAAAAGTCTTTGGCATGAAATGATAACCATGGTTATCATGATGGTCAACTAGTCAAGCCTAGTCAACCGGTCAACAAGTCAACAAAAGTCAACAAGTCAACAAAGTCAACAAGTCAACAAAAGTCAACAAGTCACCAAACCATATCACCATAATACTTAATTAATATAATAGTTAATCACATATCATATTCTCATTAGGGTTGAGCAAAAAGTCAAAAAGTCAACGGTCAACTGTCAACAACCCTAATGAGAATCCGCTGTCTGTGCCTCCCTGTCAACTGTGCATACACACCCGCATCCGCGTTCCGAGGAACACGAATGCAAACTGGATAAATCCAATCCCATAAGGTACACTAGGATCTAGCTTAAACCAAAGCCCGCTAGTGTAAACTGTCCGGACACTGTACGTGCACAAGTGCACGGATGTGACCGAACCCTGTCGCAAAACCATGCGACCTGTCGCAATACCATGCGACCTCTACTCTTTTGCCTAAAGGCGAAAAGCTTTCTGTGTGGGACTCTAAAGACTCGACACTACGCTGGCAGTGGGTTTAACCACAGACCGCAAGCGGCACTAGCTGTGCGTAACGGTCCCCAGGTAATGCCGACAAGAAGACCGACGAGGCGAAACCCATCTGAACTCCTACTGAGCCTGAGTGTGACATTCTCCGTACAGTACAGTCTGTTCGTCTGATACATCGCATGGCGGGCCTAGGGGGCGGTAAACGTCAGTCCCCCAATAGCGGTACAAGTCGTGCCGGAGCGAAGCCCAAAACACCCTGAGATAACACTGGAAACCTACCAGTATATCTCGTTTGCCCTGGCCAGGGACTACTCGTGTAATGGCTCTCCTAGACACAGCGCGATGTCAACCCCCAATACCGGGAGAGACGAATCCTGTCTAACCGTCACTGCCTCCAAGTGCTTCGGGACTGCACCCAACCACCACCTGTTTGCACGACTCCTTTGAGCCGTGGTAGGGTAGTGATCAAAATGCAGTGGGAACACACTCGAGGCGAAGTGCCAGTGTCAAGTCAGCGGACTAAGCTGTACTCATGTCACCTGGGAACTGATGACTGACGATAGGTATAATACCAACCTGTCAGTTCCCGACGAGTCCTGTCCAGTGTACCCGTAACCTAACGGGCACCCGCATACTATCTCAAGTACGACGTACTGACGGCTGTGGGACAGACCGTCTCCCACACTGGGATGAGAAGCGCATGCGCTGGTCTACTCCGGAGTATCGATGCCCTGTCTCGATAGTCCTGCGACCAGGGACCTGCATAAGGATGTGCTTCTAGATTACCCAGCCCCACTAGTGTGACGGCCATCACATCGCTGGTAATCAAGCAAAGATCCTAAGGGCTCCACTAATGTGTATAAGCAATATATAAAGATAAACACATGTACACATTGAAGTAGAAATAAACCAAGTAGCATACTACCATTTTGAGCAAGATTGTATATACAAGGTGAATATCCCAAGCTTCCATTAAGTAATATACATACTAGTATGATACAGTAATGGCCTCTAGGGCATATACACTAACAATCTCCCACTTGCACTAAGGCCATGTACTGGCGTATCGAAGACCTATCATCTCGATCAGCCGCTCGAACTGAGTCTGGGGTAGGGCCTTGGTGAATGGATCTGCAGTGTTGTCTTCCGAAGCGACTCTCCGAACCTCGATCTCCTGGCGATCCACGATCTCCCTGATCAGGTGATACCGCCTCAAGATGTGCCTGGATCTCTGATGGGACCTGGGTTCCTTCGCTAAAGCTATAGCCCCGTTGTTGTCGCAATACAGAGGTATTGGATCAACAATGGACGGAACCACCTGAAGTTCTTTCAAGAACTTCCTCATCCAGACAGCTTCTTTTGCGGCATCAGATGCAGCGATGTATTCCGCTTCCATCGTCGAGTCTGCAACGGTTTCCTGTTTGGAACTCTTCCAACACACCGCCCCTCCATTGAGGGTAAAGACAAAGCCCGACATGGACTTGGAATCATCCTTGTCACTCTGGAAGCTGGAGTCAGCAAAGGCCTCGATCTGGAGGTCTTTTCCGCCATACACCAAGAACATCTCCTTAGTCCTTCTCAGGTACTTGAGAATGTTCTTTACCGCTATCCAGTGTTTCTCCCCAGGGTTTGACTGATACCGGCTTACCACACTCAGTGCATAAGCTACATCCGGTCTGGTACACAACATCGCATACATTATAGAACCTACCGCAGAAGCGTAGGGTATAATCGACATGCGATCCCTCTCCAAATCAGTCTTGGGAGACATCTCTTTAGAGAGGGTGATCCCGTGACAAGCCGGTAAGTTACCGCGCTTGGAATCTTCCATACTGAATCTCTTCACTATGGTGTCGATGTACCTGGACTGAGAAAGTCCCAATATCCTCTTGGATCTGTCACGGTAGATCCGGATACCCAGAATGTATGAGGCATCACCCAGGTCTTTCATGGAGAACCTGTGTGACAAGAACCCCTTGACAGATTGTAGCATAGGAATGTCATTTCCTATTAAGAGAATGTCATCCACGTATAAAACGAGGAATACTACAGTTCTCGCTACAAATCTACTATAGATGCATGGCTCATCTGGATTTTTGATAAAGCCAAATTCTTTGACCGTCTCATCAAAGCAGATGTTCCAACTCCGCGATGCCTGCTTTAGTCCATAGATGGACTTAAGCAACTTGCACACCTTTCCGCTGCTCCCACTCTGAATGAAACCCTCTGGCTGGTCCATATAGACACACTCCTCTAAATTTCCATTTAGAAAAGCTGTCTTTACGTCCATTTGCCAAATCTCATAATCGTGGAAGGCAGCAATGGCAAGAAGGATCCGAATGGATTTCAGCATGGCTACTGGAGAAAAGGTTTCGTCATAGTCCAAGCCAGGTCTTTGACGGAAACCCTTTGCTACCAGCCTAGCTTTATAGGTCTCAACCTGTCCATCTACACCAATCTTCCTTTTGAAGATCCACTTGCATCCTACGGGTTTTACCCCGTCTGGAGCAATGTCCAACGTCCATACCTTGTTGGTGTACATGGACTCCATTTCGGTCCGCATTGCATCCAGCCATTTCACTGAGTCAACGCTCTGAACGGCCTGCTGGAAGCTAGTAGGCTCATCATAATCTATGATGCAATCCTCTCTATCCCCGTCTATGAGAAAACCGCAGTATCTCTCGGGTGGATGAGACTGCCTACTACTCCTGCGGAGCGGCGTAGGAATGTCCTGTTCTTTCGAACCCTCTGGTTCCTCTAAGCTTTCAGTAATGTTTTGTGGTTCTGGAATTTCTTCCAGTTCTACTACGCTCCCACTTATCTGGTTTTCCAAAAACTCAGTTTCCAAGAAGTAGGCATGACGAGAAACAAGGACTTTTTGTTCCTCTTCGTAGTAGAAAAGATACCCCTTGGAGTTCTTTGGGTATCCCACAAACTTGCACTGTACTGAGCGTGCCTCGAGCTTGTCCGCATGCTGCTTTTTCACAAAAGCCGGACATCCCCATGTCTTGAAGGATTTAAGACAGGGTTTCTTCCCACTCCACATCTGATATGGTGTGGTAGGCACTGTCTTAGTAGGAACTTGGTTCAAGAGATGTGCAGCTGTTTCCAGTGCATAACCCCAGAAAGATCGCGGTAACTCAGCCTTACTCATCATGGAACGAACCATATCCAATAGGGTTCGATTCCTCCTTTCCGATACACCGTTATGTTGCGGAGTGTATGGAGGAGTACGCTGAGAGAGAATTCCATTCTCTTTTAAATAGTCCAGGAACTCGGCACTCAAGTATTCTCCACCTCGATCCGATCTTAGAATCTTAATACTTTTGCCTGTTTGTTTTTCAACTTCATTCTTGTAATCCTGAAATTTCTCAAAGGCCTCGGATTTGTGCTTCATTAAGAAGACATGTCCATACCTAGAGAAATCGTCTGTGAAAGTAATGAAGTATGAATAACCGCTTCGCGCATGTGTAGACATTGGACCACACACGTCACTGTGTATGAGTCCCAAGAGCTCGCTCGCTCTTTCTCCGTGTCCAGTGAACGGAGTCTTTGTCATCTTTCCCATGAGACAAGATTCACAAGTGGCATAAGACTGATACTCGAACGGATCCAAGTATCCTTCTTTATGTAACTTAGTCAACCGTGTCTCATTGATGTGACCCAGTCTACAATGCCATAAGAAAGCCTGATTAATATCTGGAGACTTTCTTTTGTGTGTATTCTGGACATTAAAAATCTGTGGTTGGTTTAACACGTATATACCATTACTCAATGTACCTGACCCAATCAGAACTTGATTAAGGTGAATGTTTACAACATTACTTACAAACGCAAATTCATAACCTTCTTTAGAAACTAAAGATACAGAAATGATATTACAAGTTGCGTTGGGTACAAAAAAGCAATTACGCAAAACCAAAACATGTCCATCTGACATTCCCAGGTGATAGTCCCCCACGGCTTTAGCATCCATGCTAGCTCCGTTCGCAACTCTGAGGGTCATGTCACCTGCTTTCAAAACACTACGGTTTCTCAACGCCTGCAAAGAATTACAGATATGAGATCCTGATCCGGTATCCAATACCCAGGAAGTAGAGTTTATTGAAAGACAGTTTTCAATAACATACACACCTGAAGCTGAAGCTGCAACCTGCTTCAATTCCTGTGTTCTGGCCTTCCAGGCCCTGCAATCATTCTTCCAGTGTCCTTTCTTATGACAATAGAAGCATTCTTCCTTATCCACAAGCTTCCCTGCTATCTTTGTTGCTTTACCCTTTCCCTTCGTATCCACTTTACTTACACCGCCCCTTGGTTTGGCGGGGGCCTTCTTCTTCTTTCCCTTGGCTTTTGCCTTGGACCTAGAAGAAGATGATCCTCCTACAAACAAAGTGGATGTATCCCTACCTTTCTGTAGGGTGCCCTCTGCGCTCCTCAGCATGTTGAGGAGCTCTGATAGTTCAACCTCTTTTTCTTGTAGGTTGAAGTTCAGTATAAACTGGGCGTAAGTGGAAGGAAGGGACTGGAGAACTATATCTGTATATAGCTCACTCTCCAATGTGATCCCTAGGTCAGCGAGCTCCTCAATGTAGCCGATCATCTTTAGCACGTGCTCGGCTACTGATGATCCGACGGCCATTCTTGTCGAAAATAACTTTCTCGACGCTTCGTATCTTGCGATACGAGATTGCTCTCCATACAGTTCTTTTGTATGGAGCAATATGGATTCCATGTCCATATTCTCATGCCTCCTCTGATGTTCGTTGTCCATCGAGGCAAGCAGGAGGCACTTGGCCTTCGCGCTATCAATCTCCCAAGTCTTGCGGATTTCCTTATCCGCGACGCTGGAAGTTGGACCAGGGACTGGGGGAGCTTTGGTGGTAAGAAGATACCCCAGCTTGTCATAAGTGATTGCTATCTTGACATTCCTGAGCCAATCTTTGTAGTTTGGCCCTGTCAGTTTGTTTTTATCTAGGAGTAACTTAAGTCCAGTCATGTTGATTGGTCGCTGCAATTTGGAGAGAAGAAGAAACACTCAGCATGATGCTCTTGCAAGTTTAGAGTGGTTTTTAGTTTGTCTAAACAGGATGGCTCCCACTGTTTCTCGAATCCCTCCTCAAACCATAAAGGAAGAATTAGTCAGGATCAATCCCACCGTACAATACTTGCTTAACCGTTCGGCCAGGCTGGTGTCGGTAGTTCGAGGGAGGTTTTCCAACGCTTTCGCGAAGTTCCTTAATTAAAGAACCTCTTTTCCCTGGGGGCGTAGCCCCGCTAACACCTTTCTAGGCACCTACTAGGTTTATAGCATTGATCGTTAAGTGAGAAATTTCCCGAGGAGTAGCATATACTCACAGTAGGATCGGGATCCAAATATCATCGCGTGACGAAACTGAAGGAATCCTACCAGAATCACCACACTCCAAATGGTATGCAAAACTAGCAAGTTTCAGTTCTTATGAAACTCCCGATGTGGATTTTTGCCCCATGCTCTTATGACCTTGACTAAGGCCAACAAATCATAAGTCACATGTCAAGTTCTACCCGTCGTTATCCAGGTTAATTTGAATCCATCCGTATCTACCCTTGACTATGGCCAACAAGGCAATACGACTGTCCCAAACCAACGCATTCTATCTATGCAACATATGAATACCCACCAGCTACCAAACACTGTGCCTTGACTAAGGCCAACAAACACAGCTTGAATACCGTTGAATATTCATATGAAACGACGGAGGGCTACGAATGGTTTTGGCAAAACCGTGAACGTAGTGAACTTGATTTGGTCGATGGAACGAGATAGCTTTTAAATGGAGTGGCTCAAACTCCGTATTTTAAAAGTTGGTTTTGAAAAGAACCGAGTGGTTTTTCGAAAGTGTTCCAACGACTTTAACTTGGTTTATTATCTTGCATTAGTTCTTTTAATGCGTGATATTCTTGCATTAGTACTTTTAATGCGTCCCATCATTTAAATCCTACCATTGCAGAAAACAACCAAAATATGACGTACGCTTATGCCATTCGCATTCGCCACTGGGCCCCGTCATTACCCGTTAGGTTACTTAACTAACGACAGAGCGGGGGCTGGGCTAGCGCGTCTGTAAAACATAAGCAACGCCTAAATAGAAAGCAATGATAAACATTTCAGATCACAGATAAATACATTGGATATGCTAGTAATCTGTAATTTGTACGAGCCTGTAACAAAAAACAGATAACACGGTCGCGGTGAATAGCCAATACCCCACCCAAGACCCCTACGGGTGCGGCAAACTACCCGCCAAGTACCCGAAGCGTAGCAACCTCCCTCATCTCCATGAGTAGGCCACTCGACACTTCGGCATACCCGGTAGTTTGTGCACCCCTCCATGGGTCTATCCTAGGAGCAAAAACAGTAAAAGAATTATACAATGACGGCTACAACCCCGACCCGGTTGTGCGGCCAAACAAATAATAATTATTACATCAATTTACATTTACAATGAATTGCAAGAAAAGTAAACTCTCGTCTCACAACCCCCGGCTATTCACCCGCGACAATCCAACATATTTATATACACATTCCAGCACATTACAGATCATGTATAACCCCGACTAATCGTCTTATAGCAATTAGTCAACGTTCAATACATGCAAACATCACAGATACAACCATCATAGTCAAAGTGCAGTGAAGTTCGGAAAAATACGGAATTATAGGCCCCCAAAAGTAAATTTTAGTTCTGGAAAATCTGGGCATATAATTTATATTCTAAAAATCCCAAAATCCCCAACTACAGATACTGCACGAAAAACGAGGCGCAGAAGACGACAAAGCGCGGCGGTTCCGCGGCACGAGCCTACCTCGTGCCGCGGATGCGCGGCGCTTTGAGCTCCTCACTGGATCGTTTTTCATGGGTGTTTTTAGAAAACCCTGAGATGAATTTACAGATATAAAGTTTTTCATTTCGAGCCAAAAAAATATCAACAGAAACTCAGGTTTTTGAAAAATACGGTTTTTGGGTTTTTTTACGGTTCCGAACTTCGTTACACTTCACTACCTAGCTAGTTTAAGTTTAGTTAGGCTCTGATACCACTGTAAGTCCACGTTGCGACCCCCGGTTCTTACGGGGAGGCGGAAACGGTATAAAATCAAAATTTTAACGCAAGAGGCAACATGGACTATGCTAGGTCGGGATCTTTACCTAAACTAAAACTAGCATACTAAGCTAAAGAGATTTAGCTACTCGGTTGAAGATGGTTATACCTAGCTTTTCTTGAACTCCTTCTCTTCAAGCTCCGGTGGTGGTCCGATGGCTCCTTCTCGTCGTCTCCGTACGCCGAAGATAGATCCACTTGAAAGCTCCAACCTTTAGCTCCTTCTTCGTTCTTTGAAGAAACTAGTTCACTTGGTTTGCTAAACCTAGTGAACTAGAATGAGTAGAGATGATTTAGAATGGGATTTTATCTATGGTTCTTGATTCTCAACTCATGAGACAAGAGAACCATAGATCAAGAGAGGGAGCAAGAGGTTGAGGGTGAGAGCAAGAGGAGAGCTCAAGAACAAGAGAGAGAATGAGCAAGAAAGAATGAGGCTCTCTTTTGTCTTTCACCCTCTCATAATCCAAAGTGATCATAACTCATCATATCAAAAAAGTCTTATGTGATGGTAAGAAGCAACCATAACCTTATCATGTCATGCACTCATTTTACTCAAATGAATAAGCAAGAAAAAGTCTTTGGCATGAAATGATAACCATGGTTATCATGATGGTCAACTAGTCAAGCCTAGTCAACCGGTCAACAAGTCAACAAAAGTCAACAAGTCAACAAAGTCAACAAGTCAACAAAAGTCAACAAGTCACCAAACCATATCACCATAATACTTAATTAATATAATAGTTAATCACATATCATATTCTCATTAGGGTTGAGCAAAAAGTCAAAAAGTCAACGGTCAACTGTCAACAACCCTAATGAGAATCCGCTGTCTGTGCCTCCCTGTCAACTGTGCATACACACCCGCATCCGCGTTCCGAGGAACACGAATGCAAACTGGATAAATCCAATCCCATAAGGTACACTAGGATCTAGCTTAAACCAAAGCCCGCTAGTGTAAACTGTCCGGACACTGTACGTGCACAAGTGCACGGATGTGACCGAACCCTGTCGCAAAACCATGCGACCTGTCGCAATACCATGCGACCTCTACTCTTTTGCCTAAAGGCGAAAAGCTTTCTGTGTGGGACTCTAAAGACTCGACACTACGCTGGCAGTGGGTTTAACCACAGACCGCAAGCGGCACTAGCTGTGCGTAACGGTCCCCAGGTAATGCCGACAAGAAGACCGACGAGGCGAAACCCATCTGAACTCCTACTGAGCCTGAGTGTGACATTCTCCGTACAGTACAGTCTGTTCGTCTGATACATCGCATGGCGGGCCTAGGGGGCGGTAAACGTCAGTCCCCCAATAGCGGTACAAGTCGTGCCGGAGCGAAGCCCAAAACACCCTGAGATAACACTGGAAACCTACCAGTATATCTCGTTTGCCCTGGCCAGGGACTACTCGTGTAATGGCTCTCCTAGACACAGCGCGATGTCAACCCCCAATACCGGGAGAGACGAATCCTGTCTAACCGTCACTGCCTCCAAGTGCTTCGGGACTGCACCCAACCACCACCTGTTTGCACGACTCCTTTGAGCCGTGGTAGGGTAGTGATCAAAATGCAGTGGGAACACACTCGAGGCGAAGTGCCAGTGTCAAGTCAGCGGACTAAGCTGTACTCATGTCACCTGGGAACTGATGACTGACGATAGGTATAATACCAACCTGTCAGTTCCCGACGAGTCCTGTCCAGTGTACCCGTAACCTAACGGGCACCCGCATACTATCTCAAGTACGACGTACTGACGGCTGTGGGACAGACCGTCTCCCACACTGGGATGAGAAGCGCATGCGCTGGTCTACTCCGGAGTATCGATGCCCTGTCTCGATAGTCCTGCGACCAGGGACCTGCATAAGGATGTGCTTCTAGATTACCCAGCCCCACTAGTGTGACGGCCATCACATCGCTGGTAATCAAGCAAAGATCCTAAGGGCTCCACTAATGTGTATAAGCAATATATAAAGATAAACACATGTACACATTGAAGTAGAAATAAACCAAGTAGCATACTACCATTTTGAGCAAGATTGTATATACAAGGTGAATATCCCAAGCTTCCATTAAGTAATATACATACTAGTATGATACAGTAATGGCCTCTAGGGCATATACACTAACAAGTACCGCTTGAGGCTTGTGGTTAAACCCACTGCCAGCGTAGTGTCGAGTCTTTAGAGTCCCACACAGAGGGTTTCCGTGTACCGGGCAAAAGGTGTAGAGGCCGCATGGTTTTACGGCAGGGCTTCGATCACGTACGTGCACTTGTGCGCGTATGATGTTCGGGTGGATAATACTGGTGGGTTTTGGTTTAAGACAGATCCTAGTATTATATTGGTGGATTTATTTCGTCTCATGGTATTCGTATTCTTCGGAATGCGTATGCGGGTATGTATATACGGATGAGGGGCATTCTCGTAATTCCTCGGGATTGGCTTCTAGAAGGTAACACCTCATTAGGGTTTCTTTTCTTTTGGATTAAAGATTAAACCTAAATGAGGTGGAGGAAATGAGGTGGAGGTGGACAAAAGATCAAGCACGACTCACCATTAGATATTTTCAAGCATGCTGGATATTAGTTGAGATATTTTCTCCTCAATTATTTAGATGCTTGATTATTCTATTCTTGAGCTATTCTTTTTCCAAGCTCATTCTTCACTAGCTTTTCCTCAAGTGACCTTCTTCTTCCTCTAAACCCTAAAAGTCTCATGAGTTAAGAAACCTAGGGTTCCAAGAGAAAAATCACTCCATCTTCTTACTCTACACCCTCTAGGACTTCTAGTTTAGCGAACTAGAAGACATAGTTATCTCAGATTCGAGATAGGAGCTCGGACTATAGACTCTCGGGTGGATCGTCTTTGACTCGAGGAGGCCATCGAGGTTGCCCGATCTGTTCTGATCCTTGGAGCTGACGATGAGGTGGAGGACAGTGAAGAAGACCCGAAGGACTTGGTATCGTAAGGTATAGATTTCTTTCCGAGTAGTTAACCTCATACTTGTTAGCTACTTAGGGTTTAATATAGATCCTGGAGTTCAAGTCGGTGTTGCGAGCTTTGAAAAATCGTTTTTTGCATATTCCGCCTCCCTGCGAACACGCGGGGTGCGCGACATCGACATACGATATTCACATGAGAAACCATGAAGACAACGGCTCACGTGAAATGCACGTGAGCGCTGAGAAGAAAAGCAAACAGAAGCAGCCCATGAGAAAAGCATGTGAAGACCTGAAGCTAAACAGAGAATGCGCATCACGTGATATCTACGTAAGCGTTGTATTTGTGAGGGCTTAGAACTATTCACATGAAAGACACATGAACACCAAGAGACATAGATATTGTTAGTTATATGTATGCCCTAGAGGCCATTACTGTACATGCGATGTATTTACTGTACATGCGATGTATATTGTAATGGATGCTTGGACATATATAGGTAGGACTTTCTTGCTCGACATGATAGTATGCTATCTGATTGCACTTTATCTTAACATTTAAACTTATTTTCTCTCTAATACATATTGATAAAGCTCTTAGGATGAGTACTTGACTACTAGGATTATGATGCAGATCATACTAGTAGGGCAAAAGTAGTCGGTAAGTACATCCTTCAAAAGTTCCTAGTCGTGGGGGTATCGAGAAAGGACATCGATATTCCAGAGTAGACTAGGGTATACGCATATCGACCCATATGATGGGTGATGGATGATCCCATATCTATTGGTGTTTGACATCAGAGAAGGTATACGGGTGCTCAGTGGAGATTGGGTACACTGTACGGACTCGCTGAGAACTTCTAGATAGTATTATACCTATCGTCAGATAGCAGTTCTCTAGTGACACTGGTACAGGTTAGTCTTTCGACCCAAAACCGTCATAGAGTCTTGTGTGATTCCCACTGTGCTTTGATTTCCACCTTACCACGTTCAAGAGATCGTGCAAAACGGTGGTTTTTGGGTATAGTCCCGAGTCACATGGAGGCAAAGAGCGATAGGAGGGGATTCGTCTCTCCCGGTATTGGGGGTTGATGTTGCGCTTTGCTCGATTGGCCATAACAGAAACTCCCTGGCCGGGGTTGCTGAGATCTACTGGTAAGTGTTATCAGTAGTTTCTCTAACCGTTATGGACCTTGCATTGGCATGACTTATCAGGCTATTGGGGTCTGACGTTATACCACCCAGGCTGCGATATGCGACATATCAGACGAAGAGACCGGACTGTACGGTAGTGTTACTGATTGGATTCGCAGGAGTATGAGCAGGCTTTCTTGTTGATCTTTTGATCGCTCAATACCCGGGTGGCCGTTACGTTTAGCAGACCGCATGAGGCTTGTGGGTGACTGATATGATCACCACCTACTGCCGGCGTATTGACGAGTCTTTAGAGTCATACACAGAGGTTTCCTGGCTCAAGCGAAACAAAGTAGGAGCACATATGCGATATGTGCAGGACCGAGATTAATACGCGTATGTGATACCATATTCTATTCTCACGATATGTGATATCGGTCGGTTATATGTGATCTAGTCGGGTTGTCGAATCAAGTGTTGATTCGATAAGTTGATACATTTGATATTAGTCGGTTGTATGTGATATAGCTGGATTATTAAATCAAGAGTTTATTTAATAATTTAATGTATAATTATATATTTGATATATTAACTTACATTAACTAATATTAGCTCACTTAAGATTTCTTTTTCTCACCAGTGTACACTTAGTATATATGTGATATATATTAATGTACATCTTTTATGTCATGCTAGATGCCACATGTGACATGGGTGTATGAGACTCACACCATGCAAATAATAATGAAGGATTTTATTTATTTAAAATAAATCAAAATTGGTTGGAAATTTGTCACATGGTTGAAGGTTGTTGTCACGACCCAAGTTTGGATGTGACCGGAACATAGATTGTATCATATCTAAAGATATGCACACAGTTCAAGTAAGCCGAAAACCAAGATCAAAATCCTTTTTGCGGAATTCTTTATATCGAAAAATTTAGTTTTTAAGTAAAAATCACATGTTATGAAATTAAAATATTAAACAAGTGTAAGGTGTTAAGTTAGGTTGCATCCCTAGTTGGGATCAACAATATCAACAGCGGAAAATAAAATCTCAGTATATAGGACAACAACACGAATCTCAGACATAACGAAAAGAAACCACAATTTATAGAACTAAACGATCTCAACTACCAATAATATACATATCATCTCTCACTCTAAGTCATATACAGGTCTGATGGGGATTTTCTAGATACAAAATACAATACCAAAAGAGAAGGTTACTACATATGTAACCCACCTATCAAAAGATGTAATAAAGCTGCAAAAGTAGATCTGCACCGTAGCTAACCGTCCACTCTACCCCTGCAAGGAACTGTGGCACAACGGTGGTGAGTTTCCAACTCAGTGAATATAACTAACATATAACGGTTAATAATGTAAATATGACGATCATACTAACTGAAATGTGAACAAGTATAATGTATGATTATATATGAAAATCAAGAATCTATAATACGAATCTAATAGTCCAAACTGAAATCCTATCATTTATTCCCAATAAAATTCATTTCCCCGTATCCATCATCGACACAAAACTTCCGTTTCTCACAGGCATCATTCCTCGAATGATCCTGAAATCAACAATACCGGTCGTTATTACCTGGATATACACCGTATTTTACCACTATCTCCGGTATCGAGTAACCTCGCTAGGCTCCCCCGCCTCAATGCGGCTATCCTGCCCCTCGGTCTCGACCGGGTCCACCATGTATCCAACTGTATATCTCCCCCACTTAGTATGGATAACGTAAAATCCGCGACCGTATATCTCCCCCACTCGGTCCGGAATAAAACCAAATCATAAAACATCTTATGGTGGACATGACACATCAATCATAAAATCACAGGATTTATGTAATAGTATTCAAAACTCAAAACCATAAATCCTCAATAATACATTTACCTCTTATATCAACATGAAATACACAGATATTAACATGATATTAATGATGCAATTTACTACTATTATTGGCATGTAAGATACGATATGAATCATTTTAACAAGAATTGTGCTAAGTGTAAAAGTGACATAGTAATATCGACGAGGTGTGTGTAACATATAAGATGTGCACGTGGCATGACTCGTCGATAATTGTGTAGTGTTCTAGCAACTAAACAAGGTATATGTAACTTATGAATACATATTGTTAATTTAACATATCAATTAAAGCATTAAGTTAAATAAACTACGGGCGTATCATGCTATCTTTACAAAATTTCCTGGTAGATGTTTAGTCTACTCACCGGAAAACGTTGAATCTATTCAGGAATTGCCAATCCTTTCCCTTTCCTCGCTGCTTCCGAAAATCCCGTATTCGAATCTAACATCACAATTTAACTTGTATAAGTAAACGGCTACTCCGACATGACGGAAATGAAAAACACCCGTTCCCACGTACTAGTTATATTGTATATGATTATATCGAGCTATTAAACACTTAACCTTACTGGATTTTAACCCTAACCTGCATCGCTACAGAATTTAAATCGCGATGCATTTTAATCGTGTCGTATTTGGTGTTTTAAGATATCCTTTCCGATATACCCTTCCAGATTCTATCTTTAGTGAAACTAATTTATTTAAACAATACCAAAATGGCCAAAATGATCTACTGAAACCTACACAATCACCCAAAACACCATAGCTACCCACAAATCCGGCGACGCCGGATTTCCCCTCTTGGTCGCCGGCCCAAATCCGAGCCCACTGGTTCGTGATCCTATGGGTTGTTCTAGGTGTTACACACATCATTTTAGCACTGTTTTGTTAAGTTAATTATTTTCTAAACAAAAGCAGATTTACACAGAGCCTAGTTTGGAAAAAAATACAAATTTATAGGACATTGTTTAATTCAATTTAACTAAGTTACAGAACTTAAATCTCCTACTGTGTTTAAGAATTTTACCCTCCAAAAAGTTGTTGGAAAACCCCTCCAAGATGCTAAGCCCCTTGTCCTAGCTTGATGGTAATGAAAACCAAGAACATAGCTTCCATCTTCTTCTTCTTCCTCTTGTTCTTTCTCTTTCTCTTTATTTTAGTTTTGATTTTAGAAATTTTCAGATTTAATTTTTTTAATAGATCTGAACATATCCTATATATGAGAAGAGGGAAGGGTGAGGTGATATAAGGAGGTGTCAAGGGTTGAAGAGTGCTCATTTCATGCAAGGAGGAGGTGTGAGATGAGTGTGTGCATGCAAGCATGAGGTGTGCTAGCCTTATCTTCATAATTTTTTTTTAATTTGAAACTAAATCCTGAACTAAAATGATTTTCCAACCCATTTTCATTTACACCCTTAACAATTTTCCATTTGCACAATAATCCTAAACTTTACCTAAAAACCCCTCACAACTTAGTTTATTATAAAACACACATTTTATTAAAATGAAGCTAAAATTGTCACTAAAACCCTTATAACTTATTCATGTTGCATAATAAAATTTTTATTTAAATTGTTTTACATAGAACTTATGAAACTTGACCTATTTGTTTTTAACGACCTTGCGATTTATCATATTATTATTAAATTAATTAGTTTTTGTTTATTTCTAAATTTTCAGAATGCTACAATATCCCCCACTTAAGAAAATTCGGTCCCCGAATTTAAAATAATTAACTAGACATACCTTCGAAAAGATGTGGAAACTTCTTCCGCATCATATCCTCGGTCTCCCAAGTAATCTCCTCGCGATTCTTTCCTTGCCAAAGAACCTTTACAGACGGAAGTAACCTTGATCATAATTTCTTTGCCTGCCTGTCATGAATAGCGACTGGCTGCACTGTGTAGGATAAATCCGGCTCAAGCTGTAAGGTCTGATGCTGGATTGCGTGAGATGGATCGTGAAGATACCTGCGAAGCATCGAAACGTGGAACACCGGATGCACGTCGGTGGAAGTGCTAAGCGATAAGCTACAACACCCACTCTCTCCAGAATCTCGTAAGGTCCGACATATCTGGGGCTGAGCTTCCCCTTCTTCCCGAAACGCATCACACATTTCATTGGAGATACCCGAAGGAACACATGATCTCCCACTCCAAACTCGAGTCTACGACATCGTCGATCTGCATACGATTTCTGTCTGCATTGGGCCGCCTTCATTCTATCCCGTATCAACTGAATCTTCTCTGTAGTCTCCTGTACTACCTGCGGTCCCAATATTTAACTCTCGCTCAGTTCCGTCCAGCAAACGGGCGATCGATATTTCCTCCCATATAAAGCTGCAAAGGGTGCCATCTGGATCGTCTCCTGAAAATTGTTGTTGTACGAGAATTCTATCAAAGGTAGGTGACGATCCCAACTACCACCGACATCAAAGCTACAAGCCCGAAGCATATCCTTTAGTATCTGAATGGTCCGCTCCGACTGACCATCTGTCTGTGGGTGAAAAGCGGTACTAAAACTCAACCGTGTACCCAAAGCTTCTTGAAGTTTCTGCCATAGCCTGCTAGTAAACTGGGTACCCCTATCTGAAACTATGCACGTCGGAACTCCATGCAGACGTACAATCTCATCGATATAAATCTGAACATACTGTGCAAAACCATACGTCGTCTTTACTGGGAGAAAATGAGCGGCCTTTGTCAATCTATCAACAATCACCCAAATGGAATCATACCCTCTGCTAGTCCTGGGTAGACCCACCATGAAATCCATGGAAATCTGTTCCCATTTCCACTCTGGAATGAGTAAGGGCTGCAACTCTCCGGATGGCCTCTGGTGTTCTGCTTTGACTTGCTGACAAGTCAAGCATCTCGAAACATATTCCGCAACATCCCTCTTCATTCCTTCCCACCAGTAAACATCCTTCAGATCATGATACATCTTGGTGGAACCAGGATGAATACTGTATGCTGACCTATGGGCCTCCTCTAAAATCTCACGCCTCAATCCGTCAGAATCTGGCACACAGAGACGAGTCCTAAAACATAATACTCCATGATCATCAATCACAAACTCCGTCTCCCTGCCCTGCCTAACATGATCCATAATCTCCATCATACGAGTATCTGCGGGCTGTGCCTCTCGAATGCGATCCAATAACTGAGGTTGGGTGCGAACATGTGCTAGCTGGCCTCCTGTCGCTGTGAACTCAAACTGTATATGACTATCACATAAAATCTGCCAGTCTGTAGAAGACTGTCTCTGCAAGATGCGCAAATAAGATAAGCTACCTCCAGGTCTCCGACTTAAAGCATCTGCTATAACATTTTCTTTGCCTGGATGATAAAAGATCTCACAATCGTAATCTTTCACCAGTTCCATCCATCTACGCTGCCTTAGGTTCAGATCCCTCTGCTGAAAAATATACTTTAAGCTCTTATGATCTGTGAAGATTTGACACGACTCTCCATACAAATAATGTCTCCAAATCTTCAATGTGAATACCACAGCAACCATCTCTAGATCATGAGTGGGGTAGTTTTGTTCGTGCCTCTTCAACTATCGAGAAGCATAAGCTACAACCCTGCCGTGCTGCATCAGCACACAGCCTAAACCCACTCTAGAAGCATCACAATATACAACAAAACCACCTGACCCGGAAGGTAAAGATAAGACAGGTGCAGTCGTCAAACGCGTCTTCATCTGCTGGAAACTCTGCTCACACGCATCTGTCCACTGAAATGGAACCTCCTTCCTAGTCAATCCGGTCAAAGGTGCAGCGATCCGTGAAAAATCCTGCACGAAGCGTCGGTAATAACCTGCCAGACCTAAGAAACTCCGAACCTTTGTAACTGACACAGGTCTGGGCCAGTGCTGTACCGCTTCAATCTTCTTTGGGTCCACACATATACCCTCTCTCGTAACTATGTGACCCAAGAACTCCACACTATCGAGCCAAAAAGCACATTTAGAGAATTTTGCAAACAGTTGATGCTCCTTCAAGGTCTGCAACGAAATACGCAAATGCTGCTCGTGCTCTGTCCGACTTCGAGAATAAACAAGAATGTCATCTATGAACACTATAATAAACTGATCAATGAAGGGTCTAAAGATATGGTTCATCATATCCATAAAAGCTACCGGAGCGTTGGTGAGTCCGAACGACATCACCAGAAATTCATAGTGCCTATATCTTGTACGAAACGCCGTCTTCGGAATATCGTCCTTCCGAACCCTCAACTGGTGATACCTCGACCTCAAATCAATCTTCGAGAAATAACCAGCTCCATGCAACTGATCGAACAAGTCATCTATACGTGGTAGTGGATACCTGTTTCGCACAGTGACGCGATTCAGCTGTCGGTAGTCGATGCACAGTCTCATACTACCGTCCTTCTTCTTTACAAATAAGACAGGAGCTCCCCACGGTGATACACTGGGATGAAAAAGCCCTCTATCTAACAACTCTTGCAACTGGCTTTTGAGTTCCTTCAATTCCGTCGGTGCCATTCGATAGGGTGGTATAGAAATAGGCCCCGCACCCGGAATCAAGTCGACGCAAAATTCAATGTCACGATCGGGTGGCAATCCTGGTAACTCAGCAGGAAACACCTCAGGAAATTCTCGTGCGATCGGAACCTGGTCCAATGGAATCTCAACGACCCCTAAGTCCTGAACAAAAGCCAAGAACCCATGACAACCCTTTTTCAAGAGTCACCACTCACGAAGAGAATAAATCATGTTGGCAGGAGTTATTTTACAATCCCTCTGCACAACAAACACCGGTTCACCTGGAAAACAAAATCTAACCGCCTTTCCCCGACAATCTACATAGGCATGACTGGCGGCTAACCAATCCATACCAAGAATTATATTAAAATCTAGCATATCCAAGAGTATCAGATCAACTAGCGAATCCCTATCACCAATACGCACAGAGCATGACCTGAATACGTGCCGAGCTATAAAAGAATCTCCCACCGGGGTAATCACCACTAATGGTAACTCTAACAACGACGACTTTTTCCCCAAAGAAAGTGCAAATCATGAAGATACATAAGAATGTATAGAACCGGGATCAAATAAAACATGTGCCTCTAACGAGCATACTGTAAGAGTACTTGTCACGACTGCATATGATGCCCGGGCATCCTGTGGAGTCAATGCAAATACTCGTGCCTGGCCCCTGCCCGCATCCTGTCGTCCTCTACCTCTATCTCCTCGACCTCTCTGAGAACATCCCGCAAAGCCTCGACCTCGGGGTGCAACTGCCTGGCGTGTAGCGCCAACTGGGGGAGGAAGTAAAGCCATCGGCGTAGAAGGTGGAAGGGGTAAAGAAGCCTGTGGAACAACGGTCCCTCCCTGGGATCTACAGTCCCGCGCAAAGTGTCCCCGAAGTCCACAACTAAAACATGTAGATGGAGGCCTCTGATCATCGGGATAAGAACTGAACATCTGGCCCTGGGTCCAACCTCGTCCGACACTGCGGCCTAGAGTATATCGGTCTCTACCTCTGCCAAACTGCCTAGTCATCGGCCCGATCGGTCTACTCCTCTTTGGCTCTGGAACAACCACTGACTCGCTCAAACGCTCCACCACTCGTATCGCTGCATCCATGGCCTGCGCATACGTATCAAAATGCTGGGAGCCTATAGCCAGATACAACTGCGTGTCCAGACTCCTTAGGAACCTCTTCACCCGAAGCTCCTCCGTAGGTACTAAGTATGGGGCATAGCGCGACAGCTGGGTGAATCGTAAATCATAATCTGCCACCGACATACTTGCTGATTTCCGAAACGCTTCAAAACTGCTAGCCCTAGCGTCCCTCACATTCTGGGGAAGAAATCTGGCAAGAAAAACCGTGGAAAACTCGGTCCACGACATTGGAGGAAGACTCGTAGCTCGCCCTCTTTCCACCGACTCACACCACTCCTGTGCAAGTCCCTCTAAATGAAAGCTAGTCAGCTCAACTGACCTCGCATCAGAACATCGTAATGATCTCCCAATCCTCGCCATCCTATCAAGAAAGGACTGAGGATCTTCCGCTACATCGGTCCCCGTAAATACCGGAGGTCTCAATCTCATGAACTCTGCAAGTGATACCTCCATCACCCTCGTATCTACTAGTGCCACCGTCTGCGTAGGCTGTACCTCGGACTCTGCTACGGTCGGTGCCGGATCCTGTCTCAGTACTCGAATGGCCTCAGCTAACTGTCCTACCACTCGCTGCAACCCAACATGCCCTCCTCCATTCTAGTCATGCGATCTGGAGGAGGAGGATCAACATGCTCCTGCACTGCCGGAACATCCGGTGTACCATTCGCCGTCACAGGCGGACTCGCCCTAGCTGCATCTTTGGCTGCGGCTCGCCTAGCCCGCGTAGCCATAGCAACTGGAACAAGAAACGAGAGTTGATAAGGCGTATGAATAGGAACAATCAATAACGGAGAATCAACGGAAGAGTAGATCAAGTTACACATCCTAAGGTTAGTTAGGCTGAATACGATAACGTAAATATGCCGCGGAACATACGTACGGTACTGCATTCATCCTAATTCACCTACTCCATCAAACCAAAGGTCATCCTAACTCACGGACTCATGTCAACCTATTTTAATTCCCTACTCAATTCCGTAAGGTTATTCCTAAGCTCTGATACCAAGTTTGTCACGACCCAAGTTTGGAAGTGATCGACACTTAGATTGTATCATATCTAAAGATATGCACACAGTCCAAGTAAGCCGAAAACCAAGATCAAAATCCTTTTTGCGGAATTCTTTATATCGAAAAATTTAGTTTTTAAGTAAAAATCACATGTTATGAAATTAAAATATTAAACAAGTGTAAGGTGTTAAGTTAGGTTGCATCCCTAGTTGGGATCAACAATATCAACAGCGGAAAATAAAATCTCAGTATATAGGACATCAACACGAATCTCAGACATAAAGAAAAGAAACCACAATTTATAGAACTAAACGATCTCAACTGTCAATAATATACATATCATCTCTCACTCTAAGTCATATACAGGTCTGATGGAGATTTTCTAGATACAAAATACAATACCAAAAAAGAAGGTTACTACATATGTAACCCACCTATCAAAAGATGTGATAAAGCAGCAAAAGTAGATATGCACCGCAGCTAACCATCCACTCTACCCCTGCAAGGAACTGTGGCACACGGGGGTGAGTTGCCAACTCAGTGAATATAACTAACATATAACGGTTAATAATGTAAATATGACGATCATACTAACTGAAATGTGAACAAGTATAATGTATGATTATATGTGAAAAATCAAGAATCTATAATATGAATCTAATAGTCCAAACTGAAATCCTATCATTTATTCCCAACAAAATTCATTTTCCCGTGTCCATCATCGACACAAAACTTCCGTTTCTCACAGGCATCATTCCTCGAATGATCCTGAAATCAACAATACCGGTCGTTATCACCTGGATATACGCCGTATTTTACCACTATCTCCGGTATCGAGTAACCTCGCTAATTTCCCCGCCTCAATGCGGCTATCCTGCCCCTCGGTCTCGACCGGGTCCACCATGTATCCAACTGTATATCTCCCCCACACAGTATGGATAACGTAAAATCCACGACCGTATATCTCCCCCACTCGGTTCGGAATAAAACCAAATCATAAAACATCTCATGGCGGATATGACACATCAATCATAAAATCACTAGATTTATGTAATAGTATTCAAAACTCAAAACCATAAATCCTCAATAATACATTTACCTCTTATATCAACATGAAATACGCAGATATTAACATGATATTAATGATGCAATTTACTACTATTATTGGTATGTAAGATACGATATGAATCATTTTAACAAGAATTGTGCTAAGTGTAAAAGTGACATAGTAATATCGACGAGGTGTGCGTAACATATAAGACGTGCATGTGATATGATTCGTCGATAATTGTGTAGTGTTCTAGCAACTAAACAAGGTATATGTAACTTATGAATATATATTTTTAATTTAACATATCAATTAAATCATTAAGTTAAATAAACTACGGGCGTATCACGCCATCTTTACAAAATTTCCTGGTAGATATTTAGTCTACTCACCGGAAAACGTCGAATCTATTCAGGAATTGCCAATCCTTTCCATTTCCTCGCTGCTTCCGAAAATCCCGTATTCGAATCTAACATCACAATTTAACTTGTATAAGGAAACAGCTACTCCGACATGACGGAAATGACAAACACCCGTTCCCACGTACTAGTTATATTGTATACGACTATATCGAGCTATTAAACACTTAACCTTAATGGATTTTAACCCTAACCTGCATCGCTACAGAATTTAAATCGTGACGCGTTTTAATCGTGTCGTATTTGGTGTTTTAAGATATCCTTTCCGATATACACTTCCAGATTCTATCTTCAGTGAAACTAATTTATTTAAACAATACCAAAATGGCCAAAATGATCTACTGAAACCTACACAATCACCCAAAACACCCTAGCTACCCACAAATCCGGCGACGCCGGATTTCCTCTCTTGGTCGCCGGCCCAAATCCGAGCCCACTGGTTCGTGATCCTATGGGTTTTTCTAGGTGTTACACACATCATTTTAGCACTGTTTTGTTAAGTTAATTATCTTCCAAACAAAAGCAGATTTACACAGAGCCTAGTTTAGACAAAAATACGAATTATAGGACATTGTTTAATTCAATTTAACTAAGTTACAGAACTTAAATCTCCTACTGTGTTTAAGAATTTTACCCTCCAAAAAGTTGTTGGAAAAACCCCTCCAAGATGCTAAGCCCCATGTCCTAGCTTGATGGTAATGAAAACCAAGAACATAGCTTCCATCTTCTTCTTCTTCCTCTTGTTCTTTCTTTTTCTCTTTATTTTAGTTTTTATTTCAAAAATTTTCAGATTTAATTTTTTTAATAGATCTGAACATATCCTATATATGAGAAGAGGGAAGGGTGAGGCGGTATAAGGAGGTGTCAAGGGTTGAAGAGTGCTCATTTCATGCAAGGAGGAGGTGTGAGATGAGTGTGTGCATGCAAGCATGAGGTGTGCTAGCCTTATCTTCATAATTTGTTTTAATTTAAAACTAAATTTTGAACTAAAATGATTTTCCAACCCATTTTCATTTACACCCTTAATAATTTTCCATTTGCACAATAATCTTAAACTTTACCTAAAAACCCATCACAACTTAGTTTATTATAAAACACACATTTTATTAAAATGAAGCTAAAATTGTCACTAAAACCCTTATAACTTATTCATGTTGCATACTAAAATTTTTATTTAAATTGTTTTACATAGAACTTATGAAACTTGACTTATTTGTTTTTAAAAATCTTGCGATTTATCATATTATTATTAAATTAATTACTTTTTATTTATTTCTAAATTTTCAGAATGCTACAGTTGTAGAAGCTTGTAGAACCCATTGACTTAGTCCACTAATTTTGTCTCACTCTAGATATTTATTAACCTAACCATTATTGTTAGCCATGGTTTATTCTCTACATGAGTTAGTGTATGACACTAACTCACCCATGGTTGCTATTCTCACTCATTATTCCATTCACACTTCATCTTCTTCCTCATCTCCAAAACGCTTTCTAGCTTAATTAGAGGTGAAGAAATATAGTGAGAAAATTATTTCTAAAGTGAGCAACATTCCTACTTCATCAACCTCTTCTCTACTAGCCATTTAGATTGGGTTGTTTCTTCACCAAGTTCATCACTTAGTGAAGAGGTAGCTTGAGTTAGTGTCTTCTCGACGTAGATTATCTTCGGCCTCGAAGACTTCAAGCAAGCTTGTTCATTTCACCTTGTGGAGCCTCACTAGAGTCCGGGAGATCACTATTTGGAGCGAAGGGACTACTACACGGAGCTATTGAAGTGAAGGACCGGTCTATAAAGGTTGTATTCCTTGTTCACTTAGATGTAAAGATGTTTACATGCTTGTTCATTTAATTCTCTAGTTATATTCTAGCATTAGGGTTCTTTAACGCACCAATTTTTTGAAAATGGCATGGTCAATGCCTCTTGAAACCCAGCGGCGATCTAGGGAACCCAGCAGTGGTATCAGAGCCATACTAGAGAATTAGACGATGTTTGTAGGATTACGATACCGAAATAACTCCGAAACACTCGAAACTAAAACTTGGTTTTTGTCGAATTTTTCTGGGTGTCTAAAATTTTTTTAAGCAACTGCAGAATGTTGCATATGATGTAACATGAACACTGAACCAAAACCAACCCATTTGGCTGGTTTTTTCCTGTCGACATAGTCATTTATACCGGCCTGGCCGGTCTGGTTTATTTATTTTGGGTTCGTTTTGGTTTTGTGGTTCAGGCTCTGGGTTTTAGTGTTTCAGGTGTTGCTTGTTTTTGCTAAGATTGCATGTGATGTTATCTTTGTGCAAAGGCAATTCAGAGTGTTTCGTATTCATAATTCTAATATCATTTCGGGTTATTTAGACGGCGCTAAAAAGTTCGAACGGATATCAATAACCCAATTTTTCCCTCGCTGGAAATTTTCCAAGAGTTGGATTTTTCCAAGTTTGAAATCTTCAGAAACTCATGCAGGTGTTTTCTATGGACCCTCTAGATGAACGATACCCTAACTCAATTCTGTGACCGTCGGAACCGCCACCAAACCCTAGAGTTTGTGGTAGTTCCGCGGCGCCATAGGTGAGGCAAGGGTTGACCCTTCTATGATTGGTCCATAAGTGCTGTGGCATGTTCTGGGTACTTTTTAAACTCCGCTCAAGTGTTGAGCTCTTTGGGAAATTCTGGGTGTTTGTTGATTCGATCGAAAAGTTTGAAATCGTCTAGCTATCTGTGATTGTGATACAATATTTGGAATCTACAAAATTTTGTTTTATGAAAACTAATTTGAATTTTATAAATCTAGCAATTCAGTCTCATTTGATCGGTTGCCACGGGATTTTGATGTGGATCAAAAGTCCGTCGCAATCACGTAGAGTATGCGGATACTCGTCGGATAACCTTACTAGATAGCCACGCCCCATAACCCCGACCAAGTGACTCTAGGAGAACCCTGTCGCCAAAAGCATCCGTTCGGGTGCTCGCGGCCACGGTGTTCCGCCTAAGTGCACTTTGTCGACGGCATCAGGGTGCGGCCGTCTACTAAAGTTTCTGATGAGCATTCGATCAGGTTATCGGGAATCTTGTTGAATTACCCGACTGGTTATTGAAAGTGTTTTCAATATCAAGACTAAATTGCGGGGTTTATAATTGTTAGGCATGCGATGTCTAAGGAATTCATATAGTTAGGCATGAAATCCAAAGTAGGTGATACATTGGATTTATGATGTCTAAGGTGGTTGCAGATTCCAATTATTGTAGTTTTTCACTTTCTTTTTTACGACCGTAAGTGTAATATGTTGTGTATCGCCGGTTTCGTTGCTATATGTCAACAACAATTGGGATACGCATATTTACTTACGTTGATGACATATTATGTTATGTGTTTCTATGATATGTTATATTGGATCGTCGTGTTTTGAATAGCCGCGAGTTTTTATGTGAGATAAGAGTTTTTCATTTTCATTCATGTAAAAGCTTGTATATAATATTCTTTTATTGGGGCACTTCCGGGTAGAGGATAATGTCACCATTGATATATATTATTTACTTTTCCGCATTAGGATGGACCCAAGGAGGAGAGCACATGTAACCGGGTTCTAGGGTCCAGTGGGAGACCATCTCGAGGAGTCGAGACCGGGTCTCCTAACTCTAGAATTGGGGGGGGGGGGTTGCTTGCCGCTCTCATAGGGGTCTAGGGATGTGGGTTTGGCTATTCATCGCGACCGTGGAATCCGCGTTTTTATTGGCTTAATTAAAACACGGAATTCCTAGTATATCCAATATTTCATATGTGCTCTTCTGCTGCAGATGTTCTGTGATGTGATCACTTGATATTCTGAGATGAATGCTTAGATTATATATATGATATATAATAAATATTGCTGCTTTCGTTTCTTCTGTGATGCTTAGGAAGTATAATTGATGGGACTTCATTAATGAGATCAATGAAATAAAAGAAACCTAAAAATGTTGCAGAATCTTGTTTTAAAAACTGGTAGCTCTAGTTCTTGCTTTGTATAGCGGTATTCCTTGTAGAATATCCAGCATCTTATTCGATAAGGAAAGAGCCGAGATCCCTTCACCGGGAGTGACCACTTTAGCGAAACTGGAAGATGCTACTACCCACTCGGTTTTGTCTTTTGATTGCTTTTTTAGTTCATGCTTTGCATTGTAGTATTTGTGAAATATCCAGCACCTCATTCGATAAGGAAATAGCCGAGATCCCCTCACCAGGAGTGACGTCTTTAGCAAAACTAGTAAAAGCCTAAAAAACACTCCTTTTCAAAATCACTCGATTCTACAATGATATCAAGTTCATTACGCAAAGGGTTTTCTTAAAAACCTGTCGTAGCCCTCCGTCATTTCAGATATGTAGTTTTTAGTATTCGTGCTACGTTTGTTGACCTTAGCCAAGGTGTAGTGTGCAGTAGCTAATTAGTGCTTATCTGCAGCATATGATGCGATTGAGTTAGGGTAGTCGTGCGGCTTTGTTGACCTTAGCCAAGGGTCGTACGGGTGGGTTTAATTCAATCATGAAATGCCGGGTTGAACTTGGTTAGTGCTTATGATTTGTTGACCATAGCCAAGATCATAAGTTGTTAGGGGTAAAATATTATCGGGAATTTCAAGTGTTGAAATTTGCAATGAGATTGTATACCTTCTATGAGATAGTTGGATCCCGACACCCACTGCGAGTAAGAGTTACTCCTGGGAGAGTTTAGCACATTATAATTAGCCGATCAAGTAGGTGTCTAGAAAGGTGTTAACGGGGTTACGTGTAACGTTTTGAAAATCGTTTAGATGAAATTTCCGATAATCGGTAAAATAACTGGTGTTTTCCGTAAAAACCGGGAAATAATTATTTTTCCACATAAACTTAAAAATACATATTCTAGCTGTGTAATGGCTAGTATTGATATGAAATTAGTCGCTTATAAAATTTCTAGTTTACTAAAATATTTTCCGTAATTAATTATTTAAATATTATTTTAAGCCTTCGCTAATACATTTAATTAGCGATAATTACAAATTAGAATGGGTTAATACAAGTTTTGTATATCATGACACATTAAACCAATATATAACATATTGTTTTTGAAATGAAAAGAAATTGTCAAAACGGTTTTAGAAAATATGATAGAAAATGGCTTAAATAGTGAAATTAATGTGAATGGAAATTGGGGTATAATATTTATCATTTTTTTCCTCACCCACACCCTCTCTCCTCCCCCCTATACTGCTGGCCGAACCCCTTGGCTGCCCTTTCCAATTTTTCCCCACTTGAAGAGGCTTTGAAAGAAAAGAAAACAAAGGAAAAGAAAGAATAAGAAAAGGAGGTATGGGTTTGGGTTGACTTGGACTTTTCTTGACTTGTCATTCCCTCACTTCACTCTCTCACCTCTCCCCCTATCATGGCCGACCCTAACCAGCAGCAGCAGCAGCCCTTTCACACCTATTCTTTCTTCAAAATCTCAAGAAAAATCATCAAAAATCCACAAATTTTCTCACAAATTCAAAGCTAATTCCAAATCCAAGCTTTACCCATTATTCTTTAGCTAATCTAGCATGGATCTGGGAGGATGGAAGCAAGTTTAGGAGGTTAAGATTCATGTTTGATCAACAATCTTTGAGGTATAAATCCTAAACCTATAGTTAATTGTTGTTTAAGCACTTAAATCAAACTCAATTAGTAAGTAATATGGTTCCAATTTCAAGTTTAAGAAATTCAAGTGAGGGTTTTGATTTGGAGCTAGGGTTTGATCACTTGAGGTTGGTTGTGATGTGTGGTTTCACATCTTAAGCATGCTAAAACCTAACCTAATTGCTAAATTTCAAATTGTTACATTTAATTTGCCCAAATTGTGATTTTTGCAAACTAGATTTTTATAAGCGATATAAAGAGGTGAGGTAAAATTATGGTAATAGATTGTATGACTTAATTAAGATATTTAATGAGTATTATGGCCACTAGAATTGTTAAAATATTTAGATTGGTTAAAACATCAAGTTTTGAACTAAAATGGAAATTTATGCTAACTAGGTTTTTGGATTAATGTAATTTAGCGAGATTAAAAATCTAGTAAATGTTTATGTGGCCTAATTAAGATAATTAGTGAATATTATGACCACTAGTTTTGCTAAATCATCAAGATTTGTATTAAAATGGTTAATGACCGTTTATTAGGCTTTTTGGAAATAAATCGATTTTATTAATTTTAAGGTTTGATGATTTGCACCCTATTTCTTATAACAATTAGTGAGTTGTGAAACCACGATTGGTACGTTTGGGTTTTAACTCGATCAATTGGCGTTTGTATACCGATGTTGAGGGTTATTTGGTTCTTTTGCATAAGCGGATCATAGGTTTTAACCTATACGCGTTTCGTGTGCCGTTTTGGTTTTGTCCGCGATTTCGGTTTACGATATTATATATGTTTGCATATAGGTACCTCTCACGTGGATTTCGGACGATGAAGAAGAGGATGGCGACATCGACTTCGGCAGACAAGGACTAGGTGAGTAGATATATATCTACGGGGGAAGTCGGGTGGATGGCGTATAGCACCCCCGCAGTTTCGTAGTATAGAACGCGAATACGATATGATATATATATATATATATATATATATATATATACTTATGTGTTATGAGATGTGTATACTTAGTAAGAAATGCTAGGTTACTTTGGGATAGTTTTAGCATACTAGTAGGAAAACGCAATTAGTTAGTTTCTTAGTCGCGAACCCTAAAGTAGTGATTTGCATACACGCACACATACACGCATACATTCTATTTCTGGTACGTATATGGGGATATGTATATATACACACACATAGGTATTGGACTATATATATATATATATATATATATATATATATATATATATGGATGATGAGGATAATATATGGTACTTAGATATGAGTCGATGAGATTAGGCATTATGCTACGAGATCGGAGATGTGATATTGTTCGTACTTGAGATACGACATGATTTTATAGCGGATCTTTAGACGATGTGTTTTCAGACACACGCATATATATTATTGATGGTATCAGTCTGTACTAGACGTAGATCAGTACCCAGCTCATGATATATGATGATAAGGATACCAGTTGAATAATAAGATAAATGTGATATTGACCCGTACCCTGATTTGGGATGCCGTACGAGGGATTTACCGTACGAGATATAATTATGATGATAGATCCGCACTCTTAACTCGAGGATGTCATATGGTATATATATATTGTATCGTACATGATACTATTAAGGAGAGATCACCGACTATTATATATATATATATATATATATATATATATATATATATCGACTCAGAGTTAGGTGGATTTCCTTACCCTTTCGACTAGTTTGTTAGTTTAGTCCTGTAGTTACTTAGTAGATGTTAGACCGAGCACGAGCCATACTTATTTCCAAAACTAACGAATCGTGAGTATTTTAAAGATAGGCCAAGGGATACTACGGATATTTCAAAGGATGTATTTTTTCATAAAAACACCGTAGCCCTCTTTTCTAAACACCACGATTCGTGCGATTTCAGATATCAAAAACTGTATGACTCGTATATAGGAATGTATATTTCATTATTGCTGCATTTACTATTCATTGCAATTTATTCTGCTGTTCGCATTGCATTGCATGCCTATATACATTTTCGTGGGAAATGATGAAACCTGTTGTTAGGACACCCGCACCATTACCGATGATGCGTATGCTCCACGTACACTTGCATGCCGGCTCACACACATCTTCATCGGTAATTGCTATGTCATGTACACTTTAGAGAATATTATTTCATTGACATAACTTGCTAGCTGATAGTTCCTATATGTTATTGCTTTCATGTGCTAGTTTAGATATTGCATTCTTTATTTAGACACCCATGCATTTTATATTCATTTTTCATGCAATATTATGGGCCAGTCCGGATTGCCGGAGCCCAGTATTTATTATTTATTTATATCGTGATTTATGATTTCGGATTTCCATGAGATTTCTGGATTTAGAGAAACCGCAAGAATTTTATAAACTTATCATCTTTTTAAAAGATAGAAAATGCGGTTTTCTCATGATATGATTTGAGATATGTCCACCATGAGTTTTCTCAGCTCTTGAGAGATATCGTACACCCGATTCGAGGAGGAGGAGGAACCGTCTGTGGGTGCATGGTGGACCCGGTACGGTACCCCGGGACAAGAAGGTTGCAGATGATGGTGTTGAGCCTGAGACAGGGGAGCACTACTGACCGGCGATTTTATTGTGACGCGCCGGATATCCGGAGGATACCGACGTGGTCTTTTATTTGAGGATTTGGGCCAGTCCGGATAGACGGAGCTCTAGATATTGATATTTGATGATACATGCCAGTCCGGATTGCCGGAGCCTGAGATATTGAGACATTAAGATTTATATTTTTGTGTCGATGCTTGACACTGATTCTATGATGATACCTCGATTTAAATATACAGAAATCTCACTAAATTACGAAAACAGTTTTCTCATTCATGATGTATTCTATTTTCATTATATTGCATTCATACCTCATATTTATGATATATTGCTACGTGAGGCACCGACACGAGCACATGAGATTACACTTATTCATAGATGTTACCCTTGCCATTATTATATGCTTCAGGCCATATTATTTGAGGATATTACTGATCGTATGACCTAGGATTGAGTCATACATGCGATTTCTGCTCTGTGATGTTTTCTACTCACGAGTTGGCAACTCACCCCCGTTGTGCCATAGTTTCTTGCAGGTTCTTTCGTACAGGTTTTCCTTGGCGGCTTTGCTGGCATATTAATTCATTCTGGGTGATTGCTTTGGTAGGTGGGTTCACTCGCATCGTGACCACCATTGTACCTTTTATTTATATTCAGTTGTAACTAGTAACTCCATCAACCAGACTTGTATATTTTATAGACTTAGAAGACCAGTTGTATATTCTTTCGATCTTAGAGTCACGCATTGTATTATTATGGTTTTCCTTTGGTTTTCTTCGGAGTTTTGATCCTCGCCCTTTAGCGTTGTATATTATATTGTTGTGACCTCCAATTGGCGAAGAGCTAGCTCCCGTTTGGGGATGCCTTTATTCATCATTTATATATATTTCATGTGTTGTACCCGTTTGGGGCCAGTATTTACAAAGGAGACTCTGCCGAAATTTTCGGAAAAATATGATGTTGCTTTTAAATGTTTAATGCCATTTATGTTATTTAAACCACTTGCTTTAAATAAGTTTTCCTTCACTTCTTATTTAAAATGGTTTAGATTTCTGGGCTTTTTTCTTACTTGAATTAGATGGGGTCCTATAGACTTCATATGATTCAAGTGCTAGTCACGTGCCATTTCGGGTCGTGACAAAGTTGGTATCAGAGCGCTAGGTTTAACCTTGGTTCGAGTCTATGTTTGACTATGTGGAGTCTAGGGCGTTTATATATATTCGGAACCTAGGCTTGACCTTACGGAACTTAGAATTGGTCGAGGGGGTATTAGACCCGAACTTTCGTCTTATAGTTTGACCTTGGTCGAGGGGGTATTTAACCTTGGTCGTGACAATGTAATACCCCAGTTGAAGTTGGGGCTGAATATCACCTACCCCGTGAGAAGTGAGGTGTTATCCGGCATCGAGGTGGGGATGTAACCGATATGGATGCACACGGGGACCCACCAGAACAATGGGGAGTATCAAATTCCATTCTGAAAGAGGGCATGATCTGAAGTATAAATGGAATGATACCACTCTTATAACATAGAGGCGTCTTTTGGATGAATCGGAACTTCGGAGTTTGAAAAACTCCGTAGTTAAGCGTGCTTGAGCCAGAGCAATTCTGGGATGGGTGATCTACTGGGAAGTAGCCCCGGGTTCATTCAAAGGGACAAAACCGTGCGGCTTCGGCCAGAGCGGACAATACCATCTGTGTTTGGGGGTGGGTCGTGACATTACGCCTCTGGGAAAACGAGGTTTATTTTAATTAGGTCCGTGCGAAAGCACGAGGAATCTCCCTCAAAGTACCGACACTGGCCTGGCCGAAAGATTGGCGAACTTATAGGGTGTAATTAATCCCGGCTAGTCTTACCTTTTAAGGTTTGAAGGAAGATTTGATAAAAACAGTAGGAGCCATCCTGATTATATAAAATAATAATCAATCCGATCTTGCAAGAGCGCACGTAGAGTGTTTTCTTCTCTCTCTATCCTGGTAGCGACCATATCATGCCTTAATCAAGATAATAATATGGATGCATTGACCGAACCTGCTTATTATACTGAGCTGGGGAACGTTGGTTCTGCTCTATCTTATAATTGTTATAAGTCCGAGTAGAAAATAGGGGAATATCTGGATTTCCACGCGACCCAATCGAGAAATGAGCATGTTGATGCATATTCTTTGGGTGTGTTCGTTATCAAGAACTGTTTCTCAGTATCCTCTACGTCCTAAGTATGAGCTACCGAATTTGGATCCCACATATGTAATCTTTTATATAGGATACAGAAAGGTAGAGAACTGAGATTGGGTGATATGTCTCTAAGTGTTAGAGAATGGTGCAATTGTTGCAGCCAAAACAGTTGGCAGATATCACCTTGTATTACCAAATGGTAAATACATTGATTCTGAACAAATGTTATTACATGCCGAACCTGATATACAACATTACATCAGTTTCTTTATTGAGTTAAAGAAGGATATAATTCTATATTGGAGGATAATATTGTGAACATTTTCTTGAATCAAGAGTTGATTGGATCAGGCACGTTATGAAATGGCATATAAGTTCTAAATCAAACCACAGTTCAAAGTATATAGAACACACACAAGAGTAGTAGTTCAGAAATGAACGAATCCTTCTTGTGGCATTGTAGACTAAGTCATATCAATGCGACACAACTAGCTAAGTTACATAAGGATGAATATTTGAATCCGTTCGAATTTTCATCTTATGATACTTTCCAGTCTTGCCACAAAGGTAAAATGACCAATACTCCATTTACTGGAAACAGAGAAAGAGTTACTGAACTCTTAGGATGAATACATGATGATGTATACGGTCCTATGTCTACAAATGCCAAGGTTGGTTCTTCGTACTTCATTATATTCACTGATCATCTCTTAGTATTCGGACATATGTTCCTATTGAAACACAAGTCTGAAACTTTTGAGAAATTCAAGGAATATAAGCTTGAAGTTGAGAACCAGACGGGTGGAAGTATTAAAATCCTACAATGTGATCGAGGAGGATAATACTTGCGCATGGAGTTCCAGGAGTTTCTAAACAGAGAATGGGATTCTCTCAGCTTACTCCTTCGTATACACCACAGCACATCAGTGTATCGGGGCGGAGGTATCGCACCCTATTCGATATGGCACATTCTATGATGAGTACTGCTGAGTTACCTATTTCCTTTTGGTGTTATACACTTGAGAAGCTGCATACCTATTGAATGAGGTTCCATCCAAATCAGTGCCTACCACTCCATATGAGATATGGAATGGGAAGAGACCATCTCTTAAACGAGTTAAGATATAGGGTTGTCCGGCCTATGTTGAAAGGCAAAATCCGGACAAGCTCGAAGCAATGTCAGTTCTGTATAAGTTTGTTGGATATCCCGAACATTCGCGAAAATATATCTTCTACCACACTGAGGAGCAAAATGTGTTTTGTTTCTCAGCATGCCACCTTTTTAGAAAAGGAATTTCTTTTGAAGAAATTTGTGGACATGAGATAGAACTGGAAGGAGTTCCATCTAGACAAACAAACAACTGATAATTTGGTGAAACCAAAGGATTCAATAGTCTCCAACGAACCTCAGCCTCTTCGCGAATCTGGTAGGGTTTCTCATCCACTTGAGAGATACTACGGTCTTCTCGGTGACAGTGGGAGTGAGTATTGCATCATGGTAGATGATGACCCAACCAGGTTCAGGCAGGCCATCACGAGCGGAGACTCTGTGAAATGGCCAGATGCTATGCGATCAAAGATGGAATCCATGTACAGCAACAAAGTATGACTTTGAATGTTGCACCTGAAGTGGTAAAACCCATTAGGAGCAAATGGATCTTGAGAAGATTCTTGGTGTTGATGGAAAAGTTGATACTTTCAAAGCTATGCTTAAGTCCATCAAGATTAAGAAGGTATCGTGGAGCTGGAACATCTGTTTTGATGTGGCAGTCAAAGAGTTTGACTTCATCAAAAATGTAGATGAACCTTGTATATACAAGAAGGTTGTAGAGAGTAAGGTTGTCGTCCTCGTATTGTACGTAGATGACATACTCTTGATAGAAAATGGTTTCCTATGCTACACTCGGTCAGGCTCCTTTTATCACGAGGATTCTCCATGGAAGATCTGGATGATACCTACTATATCGTGTGGATTATGATCTATGGTGATAGATTTAAGTGGATGTTGGGAGTTTCCCAAATCTAGGTACATTAATACCATACTATGAAGGGTTGCCTAGCACGGCAGCAAGGTTTCAGGAGGTATCGTCCATGCCAAATTCAAAAATTTGCCGTTCTAGCTAACCCTAACCATGAATCGTCGACTAGAAATAATACGGAAAACATATGCAAACACTTTGCAAGTTTTAGTGAGCAAGGAATACAGCCTTTGTAGACCGGTCCTTCACTTCAAATAGCTCTATGTAGTAGTTCCCTTCGCTGCGATTGCAAACTCCGGACTCTAGAGAGGATCTCTTGAAGAAACGAACATGCTAGCTTCGATGTCTTCGAGGCCGAAGATGATCTACGTCGAGGAGACACTAACCAAAGCTATTTCTTCACTAATCATACAATTAGTGAAGCGAAAACACTCTACTAAATGGCAAGTAGTAGAGGATGATGAAGTAGGAAGTGGGCTCACTTTAGATTTCATTTTCTCACACTTTTTCTCAAAACTCCATTGTAGCTAGAAGCTTTTGATGAAGAAGAAGATGATGAAGAAAATATCTCATCAATTATTCATCCAAATGAATTATTTCAACCATGGATGAGTTAAAGCCATCATGCTTAACTCATGTAGAGAATGAACCACACACTATGGTTAAGGGTTGGGTTTGATAAATATCTTTAACTAGACAAAAGAGTTGAATTTGTCAAAGCTTATCCAAAAGCTTTTGTCCAAGCTTTACCATGACAAACTCAATCTCTTTTGAATTAGCTTAACATAAATAGAAACCCTAACTTAACCCTAGCATGGTATTAATCTCATACACCCATCTTGTATGTATCATCAAATATGACACAATACATGTACACAAATATACATATCACATATATACAATGTGCACATCTAGTGAGAAAAGAAATCATAAGTGAGCTTAATATTGTAAGTCCACGTTACCTCTCCCGGTACTTACGGGCTTGCGGAAATGATGAAAAATGATTTTTCTAGAGGTGGTAACATGGACTAAAAATACGGATCTTTGTTAAACAACTATCTAACAATCCTAACAAGAGTTTTACCTACTCGGTTAGGTAGTTATACCTTAACTTGAACTGCTTCTTCTTCAACTCCTTGCGGTGGTCGGATCGGCCTCACCTCGTCGTCTCCTTGCGCCGAAGATGGATCCACCTGAAAGCTTCTACCTTTGGCTTCACTTCAAACTAGAAGAAACTAGAACACTTGGTTTGCTAAACCTTATGAACTAGGATGAGTAGAGGAGTGTGTTGGGTTTTATCTCTATGGTTCTTGCTTCTCAACATATGAGACAAGTGAACCATAGACTAGAGAGAGAGAGCAAGAGGAAGAGGGAGAGCTCAAGGATGAGAGAGAAAGGAAATGAAAGAATGAGCAAGACTTTTTTTCATCCAAGCTCTCATAATCCAAAATAATCATAACTCATACTAGTAATTGAGTATTATGTGATGGTTCAAGTCAAAATGGCCATATCATTTCATGCACTCATTTTGCAAAAAGAAACAAGCAAGCAAAAGTCTTTGCCATGAAATGATAGCCATTGTAATGATGATGGTCAACTAGTCCAACCTAGTCAACCGGTCAACAAAGTCAACAAGTCAACAAAGTCAATCCTTCAACAACCATGTCACAATAATACTTAATTAATATTATCATTAATCATATTTCTTATCTCATTAGGGTTTAGCAAAAGTCAACAGTTAACAGTCAACAACCCCAATGAGAATCCTCTACCTCTGTCTCTCTGTCAACTGTGCATACACACCCGCATCCGCATTCCGAGGAACACGAATACAAACGAGATAAAACCAATCCCAAAACGTACACTAGGATCTGGCTTAAACCAAAGCCCGCTAGTGTTAACTATCCGGACACTAAACGTGCACAAGTACACGGATGTGACCGAACCCTATCGCAAAACCATGCGACCTCTACTCTTTTGCCTAAAGGCGAATAGCTTTCTGTGTGGGACTCTAAAGACTCGACACTACGCTGGCAGTGGGTTTAACCACAGACCGCAAGCGGCACTAGCTGTGCGTAACGGTCCCCAGGTAGAAGCCGATAAGAAGACAGATGAGGTGAAACCCATCTGAACTCCTACCGAGCCTGAATGTGACAATCTCCGTACAGTCCGGTCTGTTCGTCTGAGAATATCGCATGGCGGGCCTAGGAGGCGGTAAACGCCAGTCCCGTAATAGCGGTACAAGTCGTGTCGGAGTGTAGCCCAGAACACCCTGAGATAACACTGGAAACCTACCAGTATATCTCGCTTGCCCTGGCCAGGGACTTTGTGTAATGGCTCTCCTAGACACAGCGCGATATCAACCCCCAATACCGGGAGAGACGAATCCTGTCTAACCGTCACTGCCTCCAAGTGCTTCGGGACTGCACCCAACTACTACCTATTTGTACGAATCCTTTGAGCCGTGGTAGGGTAGTAATCTAAGTACAGTGGAAACACACTCGAGGCGAAGTGACAGTGTCAAGTCAGCGGACTAAGCTGTACTCACGTCACCTGGGAACTGATAACTGACGATAGGTATAGTACCAACCAACAGTTCCCGATGAGTCCTGTCCAGTGTACTCGTAACCTAACGAGCACCCGCATACTATCTCAAGTACGACGTACTGACGGCTGTGGGACAGACCGTCTCCCACACTGGGATGAGAAGCGCATACGCTAGTCTACTCCGGAGTATCGATGCCCTGTCTCGATAGTCCTACGACTAGGGACCTGCATAAGGATGTGCTTATGGATTACCCAGCCCCTACTAGTGTGACTTCCATCACAACGCTGGTAATCAAGCAAAGATCCTAAGGGCTCCACTAATGTGTATAGGTGATATACTAAAATAAACACATGTACACATTAAAGCAGAAACAAACCAAGTAGCATACTACTATATTGAGCAAGATTGTCTATACAAGGTGAATATCCCAAGCTTCCATTAAGTAATATACAAACTAGTATGATACAGTAATGGCCTCTAGGGGATATATACTAACAATCTCCCACTTGCACTAAGGCCATGTACTGGCGTATCGAAGACCTATCATCTCGATCAGCCGCTCAAACTGAGTCTGGGGTAAGGCCTTCGTGAATGGATCAGCAGTGTTATCTTCTGTAGCAACTCTCCGAACCTCGATCTCCCTGATCAGGTGATACCGCCTCAAGATGTGTATGGATCTCTGATGGGACCTGGGTTCCTTCGCTAAAGCTATAGCCCCGTTGTTGTCGCAATACAGAGGTATTGGATCAACAATGGACGGAACCACCTGAAGTTCTGTCAAGAACTTCTTTATCCAGACTGCTTCTTTTGTGGCATCTGCTGCAGCGATATATTCTGCTTCCATCGTCGAGTCAGCAACGGTTTCCTGTTTGGAACTCTTCCAACACACCGCCCCTCCATTGAGGGTAAAGACATAACCCGACATGGACTTGGAATCATCCTTGTCACTCTGGAAGCTGGAGTCAGCAAAGGCCTCGATCTGGAGGTCTTTTCCGCCATACACCAAGAACATCTCCTTAGTCCTTCTCAGGTACTTGAGAATGTTCTTTACCGCTATCCAGTGCTTCTCCCCAGGGTTTGACTGATACCGGCTTACCACACTCAGTGCATAAGCTACATCTGGTCTAGTACACAACATCGCATACATTATAGAGCCTACCGCAGAAGCGTAGGGTATAATAGACATGCGATCCCTTTCCAAATCAGTCTTGGGAGACATCTCTTTGGAGAGGGTGATCCCGTGACAAGCCGGTAGATTACCGCGCTTGGAATATTCCATACTGAATCTTCTCAGTATGGTGTCGATGTACCTGGACTATGAAAGTCCTAATATCCTCTTGGATCTATCACAAAAGATCCGAATCCCCAGAATGTACGAGGCATCACCCAGGTCTTTCATGGAGAACCTGTGTGACAAGAATCCGTTGACAGATTGTAGCATAGGAATGTCATTTCCTATCAAAAGAATGTCATCCACGTATAATACGAGGAATACGACAGTTCTTGCTACAAATCTACTATAGATGCATGGTTCATCTGGATTTTTGATAAAGCCAAATTCTTTGACCGTCTCATCAAAACAGATGTTCCAACTCCGCGATGCCTGCTTTAGTCCATAGATGGACTTATGCAACTTGCACACCTTTCCGCTGCTCCCACTCTGAATGAAACCCTCTGGCTGGTCCATATAAACACACTCCTCTAAATTTCCATTTAGAAAAGCGGTCTTTACGTCCATCTGCCAAATCTCATAATCGTGGAAGGCAGTAATGGTAAGAAGGATCCGAATGGATTTTAGCATAGCTACTGGAGAAAAGGTCTCGTCATAGTCCAAACCAGGTCTTTGATGAAAACCCTTTGCAACAAGTCTATAGCCTTATAGGTCTCAACCTGTCCATCTACACCAATCTTTCTTTTTAAGATCCACTTGCATCCTATGGGTTTTACCCCATCTGGAGCAACGTCCAACGTCCATACTTTGTTGGTGTACATAGACTCCATTTCAGTCCGCATTGCATCCAGCCATTTTACTGAGTCAACGCTCTGAATGGCCTGCTGGAAGCTAGTCGGCTCATCACTATTAATGATGCAATCCTCTCTATCTCCGTCTATGAGAAAACCGTAGTATCTCTCGGGCGGATGAGACTGCCTACTACTCCTGCGGAGCGGCGCAGGAATGTCATGATCTTTTGAACCCTCTGGTTCTACTAAGCTTTCAGTAATAGCTCGTGATTCTGGAATTTCTTCCAGTTCTATTGCGCTCCCACTTATCTGATTTTCCAAAATCTCAGTTTCCAAGAAGTGGGTATGACGAGAAACAAAAATCTTTTGTTCCTCTTCGCAATAGAAGAAATATCCCTTGGAGTTCTTTGGATATCCCACAAACTTGCACTGTACTGAGCGTGCCTCGAGTTTGTCCGCATGCTGCTTTTTGACAAAAGCTGGACATCCCCATGCCTTAATGTGCTTAAGATAGGGTTTCTTCTCACACCACATCTGATATGGTGTGGTAGGCACAGTCTTAGTTGGAACTCGGTTCAAAAGGTATGCAGCTAATTCTAGTGCATATCCCCAGAATGATCGCGGTAACTCAGCGTTACTCATCATGGAACGTACCATATCCAATAGGGTCCAGTTCCGTCTCTCCGATACAGCGTTATGCTGCGGAGTGTATGGAGGAGTAAGCTGAGAGAGAATTCCATTCTCTTTTAGGTAATCCAGGAACTCGACACTTAAGTATTCACCACCTCGATCAGATCTTAGTGTCTTGATACTTTTGCCTGTTTGTTTTTCTACTTCATTCTTATATTCCTGGAATTTTCCAAAGGCTTCGGATTTATGTTTCATTAAGAAGACATATCCGTACCTTGAAAAGACATCCGTAAAAGTAATGAAGTAAGAATAACCGCTTCGCGCATGTCTAGACATTGGACCGCATACGTCGCTGTGTACAAGTCCCAATAGCTCGCTCGCTCTTACTCCGTGTCCAGTGAACGGAGTCTTTGTCATCTTTCCTTTGAGACATGATTGACAAGTTGCATATGATTGATATTCGAACAGATCCAAATATTCTTCTGTATGTAACTTCGTCAACCTTCTCTCATTGATGTGACCTAGTCTATAATGCCATAAGAAAGCCTGATTTGTTTCCGGAGACTTTCTTTTGTTTGTATTCTGGACATTGAAAATCTGTGGTTGGTTTAATACGTATATACCATTGCTTAATGTACCTGACCCAATCAAAACTTGATTAAGGTGAATGTTTACAACATTACTTACAAATGCAAATTCATAACCTTCTTTAGATAATAAAGATACAGAAATGATATTACAAGTTGCATTGGGTACAAAATAGAAATTACGCAAAACCAAAACGTGTCCATCTGACAACCCCAGGTGATAGTCCCCCACGGACTCAGCATTTATGCCAGCTCCGTTTGCAACTCTGAGGGTCATATCACCTGCCTTCAAAACCCTACGCCTTCTCAGTGCCTGTAAAGAATTACAGATATGAGATCCTGATCCGGTATCCAATACCCAGGATGTAGAGTTTATTGATAGACAATTTTCAATAACATACACGCCTGAAGCTAAAGCCGCAACTTGCTTCAGATCCTGGGTTCTGGCCTTCCAAGCCCTGCAATCCTTTTTCCAGTGTCCACTCTTGTGACAGTAAAAGCATTCTTCCTTTCCCATAAGCTTTCCCGCTACCTTTGTTGCCTTTGTCTTTCCCCTCGTATCCACTTTCCTAACACCGCCCCTTGGTTTGGCGGGGGCTTTCTTCTTCTTTCCCTTGGCTTTCGCCTTGGACCTAGAAGAGGAAGATCCTCCTACAAACAAAGTGTATGTTTCCCTACCTTTCTGTAGGGTGCCCTTTGCACTCCTCAGCATGTTGAGGAGTTCTGAAAGTTCAACTTCTTTTTCTTGTAAGTTGAAGTTCAGGATAAACTGGGCATAAGTGGAAGGAAGGGACTGGAGAATCGAGTCCGTGTAGAGCTCGTTCTCTAACGTGGTCCCAAGGTCCGCGAGCTCCTCAATGAAGCCAATCAACTTAAGCACGTGTTCCGCTACCGATGATCCGACGACCAATCTCGCCGAAAACAGCTTTTTCGAGACTTCGTATCTGGCGATACGGGATTGCTCTCCATACAGTTCTTTGGTATGGAGAAATATGGATTCAAGGTCCATATTCTCGTGCCTCCTCTGATGTTCATTGTCCATAGAGGCAAGCACGAGGCACTTGGCCTTCGCGCAATCGATTTCCCAGGTCTTACGGATTTCCCTATCCGCGACGCTGGTTTTGGGACTTAGGATAGGGGGAGCTTTGGTGGTAAGGAGATACCCCAACTTGTCATAAGTGATTGCCATTTTGACATTCCTGAACCAATCTTTGTAGTTTGGCCCTGTCAGTATGTTTTTATCTAGTAGTAACTTAAGTCCAGTCATGATGTTTGGTCGCTGCAATTAGGAGAGAGAGAAGAAACACTTTAGCATGATGCTCTTGCAAGTTTAGAGTGGTTTTTAATTTGTCTAAACAGGATGTCTCCCACTGTCTCTCGAATCCCTCCTCAAACCAAAAAGGAAGAATTAGTCAGGATCAATCTTACCTTACAATAATTGCTTAACCATTCAGCCAGGCTGGTGTCGGTACTTCGAGGGAGGTTTTCCAACGCTTTCGCGAAGTTCCTTAATTAAATAACCTCTTTTCCCTGTGGGCGTAGCCCCGCCAACACCTTTCTTGACATCTACTTGGTTTATAGCATTGATCGTTAAGTGAGAAATTTCCCGAGGAGTAACATATACTCACAGTAGGATCGGGATCCAAATATCATTGCATGACAAAACTAAAGGAATCCTACCAGAATCATCACACTCCAAATGGTATGCAGCGCTAGCAAGTTTCAGTTCTTTTGAAACTCCCGATGTGGATTTTTTCCCCATGCTCTTATGACCTTGACTTTGGCCAACAAATCATAAGTCACATGTCAAGTTCTACCCGTCATTCTCCAGGTTGATTTGAACCCACCCGTACCTACCCTTGACTTTGGCCAACAAGGTAGTACGACTGTCCCAAACCAACACATCTATCTATGTTGCACATGAATACCCAATAGCTACCAATCACTATGCCTTGACTTTGGCCAACAAACATAGCTTGAATACTATTGACCATCCATGTGAAACGACGGAGGGCTACGAATGGTTTTGGCGAAACCGTGAACGTAGTGAACTTGATATAATCGATGGAACGAGATAGCTTTTAAAAGGAGTGGCTTAAGCTCCGCGTTTAAAAGTTGTTTTTGAAAAGAAACCGAGTGGTTTTTGAAAGTGTTCCAACGACTCAACTTTGGTTTATTTTCTTGCATTAATTTAATGCGTCCCATCATTTAATCCTACCATTGCAGAAAACAACGAAAATATGACGTACGCTTATGCCATCCGCATTCGCTACGGGGCCCCGTCATTACCCGTTAGGTTACTTAACTAACGACAGAGCGGGGGTTGGACTAGCGCGGATGCAAAACATAAGCAACGTCTAAATAGATATCATATATAGATATTCACATTCGTCACATGCAATGATAGCCATTCCAGATCACAGATGAACACATTGGATATACTAGGAATCCGCAATCCGTACGAGCCTGTAACGAAGAGCGGATTACACGGTCGCGATGAATAGCCAAGACCCCACCCTAGACCCCTACGGGTGCGGCAAACTACCCGCCAAGTACCCGAAGCGAAGCAACCTCCCTCAACACCATGAGTAGGCCACTCGGCACTTCGAGATACCCGGTAGTTTGTGCACCCCACCATGGGTCTATCCTAGGAGCAAAAACAGTTACAGAAATTATACAATGACGGCTACAACCCCATCCCGGTTGTGCGGCCATATAAATAATATTACATCAATTACAAATTTACATGAATTGAAAGAAAAAGAAAACTCTCATCTCACAACCCCCCGGCTATTCATCCGCGACAATCCAATGAATTCATATACACATACCATCAACATTACAGATCACAGATATGTATAACCCCCACTAATCGACGTATAGCGATTAGCAGACGTTCAATACATATATCACATCACAGATATAACCCGTTAGCTTAAGTCTTTAGAAGTTCTATCAAAATACGAATTTTTAAGCCCCAAAAACAAATTTTTTCTTTCTGGAAAATCTGGGCAGAAAAATCATACTGTAAAAATCCTAAAACAACCCTAGAAACACACTGCAGGAAATTTGTACCCGGCCGAGTCAACTCGGCCGCGGATCCGCGGCGGGAGCATGCTCCTGCCGCGGTTCCGCGGCGCTTTGACCGAGCCAGTGGACCAAATTTCTTGAGTGTATTTTAAAAAGCCTGAGTCGATTTTTGGTGCAAGATTTATTATTTTTTGAACAGAATACAGAATCGACAGAAACTTGATTTTTCGGGTTCGTTTCATGACTTTTTCTCCGATTGAACTTCTAGTTACTTTGCTAACATGTTAGATAGTGTTTAACTAGGCTCTGATACTACTGTAAGTCCACGTTACCTCTCCCGATACTTACGGGCTTGCGGAAATGATGAAAAACGATTTTTCTAGAGGTGGTAACATGGACTCAAAATACGGATCTTTGTCAAACAACTATCTAACAATCCTAACAAGAGTTTTACCTACTCGGTTAGGTGGTTATACCTTAACTTGAACTCCTTCGTCTTCAACTCCTTGCGGTGGTCGGATCGGCCTCACCTCGTCGTCTCCTTGCGCCGAAGATGGATCCACCTGAAAGCTTCTACCTTTGGCTTCACTTCAAACTAGAAGAAACTAGAACACTTGGTTTGCTAAACCTTATGAACTAGGATGAGTAGAAGAGTGTGTTGGGTTTTATCTCTATGGTTCTTGCTTCTCAACACATGAGACAAGTGAACCATAGACTAGAGAGAGAGCAAGAGGAAGAGGGAGAGCTCAAGGATGAGAGAGAAAGGAAATGAAAGAATGAGCAAGCCTTTTTTTCATCCATGCTCTCATAATCCAAAATAATCATAACTCATAATAGTAATTGAGTATTATGTGATGGTTCAAGTCAAAATGGCCATATCATTTCATGCACTCATTTTGCAAAAAGAAACAAGCAAGCAAAAGTCTTTGCCATAAAATGATAGCCATTGTAATGATGATGGTCAACTAGTCCATCCTAGTCAACCGGTCAACAAAGTCAACAAGTCAACAAAGTCAACCCTTCAACAACCATGTCACAATAATACTTAATTAATATTATCATTAATCATATTTCTTATTCTCATTAGGGTTTAGCAAAAGTCAACAGTCAACAGTCAACAACCCCAATGAGAATCCTCTGCCTTTCTGTCAACTGTGCATACACACCTGCATCCGCGTTCCGAGGAACACGAATACAAATGAGATAAAACCAATCCCAAAACGTACACTAGGATCTGGCTTAAACCAAAGCCCGCTATTGTTAACTGTCCGGACACTAAACGTGCACAAGTGCACGGATGTGACCGAACCCTGTCGCAAAACCATGCGACCTCTACTCTTTTGCCTAAAGGCGAATAGCTTTCTGTGTGGGACTCTAAAGACTCGACACTACGCTGGCAGTGGGTTTAACCACAGACCGCAAGCGGCACTAGCTGTGCGTAACGGTCCCCAGGTAGATGCCGATAAGAAGACGGACGAGGTGAAACCCATCTGAACTCCTACTGAGCCTGAATGTAACAATCTCCGTACAGTCCGGTCTGTTCGTCTGAGAATATCGCATGGCGAGCCTAGGGGGCGGTAAACGTCAGTCCCCTAATAGCGGTACAAGTCGTGTCGGAGTGTAGCCCTGAACACCCTGAGATAACACTGGAAACCTACCAGTATATCTCGCTTGCCCTGGCCAGGGATTTTGTGTAATGGCTCTCCTAGACACAGTGCGATATCAACCGCCAATACCGGGAGAGACGAATCCTGTCTAACCATCACTGCCTCCAAGTGCTTCGGGACTGCACCCAACTACTACCTGTTTACACGACTCCTTTGAGCCGTGGTAGGGTAGTAATCTAAGTACAGTGGGAACACACTCGAGGCGAAGTGACAGTGTCAAGTCAGCGGACTAAGCTGTACTCACGTCACCTGGGAACTGATAACTGACGATAGGTATAGTACCAACCAACAGTTCCCGATGAGTCCTGTCCAGTGTACTCGTAACCTAACGAGCACCCGCATACTATCTCAAGTACGACGTACTGAAGGCTGTGGGACAGCCCGTCTCCCACACTGGGATGAGAAGCGCATACGCTAGTCTACTCCGGAGTATCGATGCCCCGTCTCGATAGTCCTATGACTAGGGACCTGCATAAGGATGTGCTTGTGGATTACCCAGCCCCCACTAGTGTGACTGCCATCACAACGCTGGTAATCAAGCAAAGATCCTAAGGGCTCCACTAATGTGTATAGATGATATACTAAAATAAACACATGTACACATTAAAGCAGAAACAAACCAAGTAGCATACTACTATATTGAGCAAGATTGTCTCTACAAGGTGAATATCCCAAGCTTCAATTAAGTAATATACAAACTAGTATGATACAGTAATGGCCTATAGGGCATATACACTAACAAATATTAGTTAATGTAATATAACCTATCAAATATATAATTATACATTAAATTATCAAATCAACTCTTGATTTAATAATCCGGCTATATCATATACAACCGACTAATACTATATAAAACAACTTATCGAATCAACACTTGATCCGATAACCCGGCTATATCATATATAACCGACCGATATCATATATCGCAAGAATAGAATACGGTATCTCATATCGTATCAACCTCGGTCCCGCACATATCACATATGTGCTCCTACTCCGTTTCGCATGAGCCAGGAAATCTCTGTGCAGGACTCTAAAGACTTGTCAATACGCCGGCAGTAGGTGATGATCATATCAAACACCCACAAGCCGCAAGCGGTCTGCTAAACGTAATGGCCACCCGGGTATTGAGCGATCAGAAGATTAACAAGCAAGCCTGCTCATACTCCTGCGAATCCAATCAGTAACACTACCGTACAGTCCGGTCTCTTCGCCTGATATGTCGCATATCACTGCCTGGGGGTGGTATAACGTCAGACCCTAAAAGCCTGATAAGTCATGCCGATGCAAGGTCCATAACGGTTCGAGAAACTACTGATAACACTTACCAGTAGATCTCAACAACTCTGGCCAGGAATTTCCTGTTATGGCCAATCAAGCATAGAGCAACATCAACTTCCTATACCAGGAGAGGCGAAACCCCTCCTATCGCTCATTGCCTCCATGCGACTCGGGAGTGTACCCAAAAGCCACCGTTTTGCACGTTCTCTTGAACGTGGTAAGGTGGAAATCAAAGCACAGTGGGAATCACACAAGACTCTATGACGATCTCGGGTCTACAGACTAACCTCTACCAGTGTCACCAGAGAACTGCTGTCCGACGATAGGTATAATACCATCTAGGAGTTCTCGGCGAGTCCGTCCAGTATACCCAGTCTCCACTGAGCACCCGCATACCTTCTCTGATGTCAAACACCAATGGATATAGGATTATCCATCACCCATCATATGGGTCGAGAAGCGTATATGCTAGTCTACTCTGGTATATCGATGCCCTGTCTCGATACACACTCGACTAGGAACATCTGAAGGATGTACTTAACGACTACTGTGTCTCCACTAGTATGATCTTCATCATAGTCCTGGTAGTCAAGTACTCATTCTAAGGGCTTTATCAACATGTATTATAGAGACAATTAGTGTACGTGTTAAGATAAAGAGCAACCAGATAGCATACTATCATGTCGAGCAAGAAAGTCCTCCCTATATATGTCCAAGCATCCACTACAATATACATCGTATGTACAGTAATGGCCTCTAGGGCACACATATTACTAACAATCTCCCACTTGCACTAGGTCCATCTACTCTAGTATCTCATACCCAACAATCAGCAGTGGTTGAAGTATCTCATACTCAACCAACCCATAAAAGTCTCTCCTTGGAATAGGCCTTTGTGAGTGGATCCACCGTGTTGTCCTCTGTGTCTACTCTCCTAAACCTGGATCTCCCTGGAGATCAACCATCTTCGCTGATCAGGTGATACTGCCTTAGAATATGTCTGGATCACTGATGGGACGGGGGTTCCTTGGCCAAAGCCATAACTCCATTGTCACACAATGGTAGGAACGAAGTTCATCTCATTAACTAGTGTACATCCAGAATATTTCTTTGGTAGCATCCTTGGTAGTGATGTATCTAGCCTTTATCATCTAGTTTGTCATGGTATCTACCTTGGAACTCTTCCAACATATCGTCCCTCCACTGAGGGAAAAGACAATGCCTGTGACTGACATTCAGTCGACCTTACCACCCTGGAAGCTATCCAGTGATTCTCCCCAGGATCGATTGATACCATCTCACTACACCTAGTGAGAATCCTAACATCCATTTAGATCTATCACATAGACCCAAAACCCAGGATTTATGAGGTATCACTTTGATCCTATATGGAGAATCTTTGTGATAAGTGGAGATTGACCGAGTGTAGCATAGGAAACTCCTTTCCTATCAAGAGTATGTCATCCACGTACAATACGAGGATCACCACCATACTCCCTACTACCTTTTTGTATATACTAGGTTCATCTACCATTTTGATGAAGTCAAACTCTTTGACTACTACATCAAAACAGATGTTCCAACTCCGCGATGCCTGCTTTAATCTGTAAAGCAACTTGCACACGTTTCCGCTGCTCCCACTGTCTACGAAGCCCTCTGGCTGTGTACTTATAGACACTATCTTCTAAATCATTATTTAGAACAGCAGTCATGACACCCAACCGCCAGATATCGTAGTCATGGTATGTAGCAATAGCAAGTAGGATCTGGTTGGACTTAAGCATAGCTTTGAAAGTCTCAACTTTTCCATGTACACCAAGTAATCTTCTCCAGATATACTTGCTCCTGATGGGGATTTAACCCTTCAGATAAAGCAACCAAAGTCCATACTTTGTTGGTGTATATGGATTCCATCTCAGATCGCTTAGCATCCAGCCATTCTCACAGAGTCCCCACTCCTGATGGCCTGCTCGAAACTAGTTGGTTTATCATCTCATGATGCAATCCTCGCTCCCACTGTCATAGAGAAAACCGAAGTATCTCTCAGGTGAGTGAGGAACCCTACCAGATCGGCGGAAAGGCTGGGGTTCGTTGGGAACTATTGAATCCTCCGGTTCTACCAAATCATCAGCTGTAGTTTGTATAGCTGGAACTCCTTCTAGCTCTACCTCATGACCACTAAAAAGGTGGCATGCTGAGAAACAAAACACCTTTTGTTCCTCGGTGTAGTAGAAGATATTCCCTTGCGAATGCCTTGGATATCCAACAAACTTCCACAGAACTGACCTTGCCTCGAGCTTGTTCGGATTTTGCTTTTAGACATAGGCCGGACAACCCCAAATCTTAACATCCTTAAGAGATGGGCTCTTTCCATACCATATCGCATATGGAGTGGTAGGCACCTGATTTGGTTGGAACTCAATTCAATAGGTATGCAGCTTCTCAAGTGCATAACCCCTAAAGGAAATAGGCAACTCAGTAGTACTTATCATAGAGCGCACCTTATCTCATAGGGTGCGATTGCTCCGCCACGATATACCAACGTGATGTGGTGTATACGGAGGAGTAATGCCGAGAGAGAATCTCATTCTCCTTTAGAATAGTCCAGGAATTCCATGCCCAAGTATTCTCCTCCCTGATCTTATCAAAGGACATAATACTTATACCCATTTTTGGTTCTCTACTTTTAACTTATATTCTTTGAATATCTCAAAAGGTTCAGACTTGTGTTTCAACAGGAACATATGTCCGAATCTTGAAAGATCATCAGTGAATGTAATAAAGTACAAAGAACCGGTCCTGGCATGTGTAGATTGGGGACTTTCATACGTCAGCATGTATCAATCCCAAGAGTTCAGTAACTCTTTCTCTGTTTCCAATAAACGGAGATACGTCCATCTTATCTTTGAGACATGACTGGGAAGTTTCACAAGATGTAAATTCAAACTGATTTAAATATACATCATTATATAACTTAGCTAGTCGGGTCGCATTGATATGACCTAGTCTACAATGCCTCAAGAAGGATTAGTTCATTTCTGAACTCTTCCTCTCGTGTGTGTTCTGTACGTTAAGAACCGTGGTTTGATTTAGAACGTATATGCTTTCAGATAACGTGCCTGAACCGATCAACTCTTGATATAGGAAATGTTCAAAATATTATCCAACAGTACAAAATTATATCCTTCTTTACTAAATAAAGAGACTGATATGATGTTGTATATCAGGTTCAGTATCTAATAACATTCGTTCAGAATCAATGTATTTGCTAATACAGGATGATAACTGCCAACATACTTAGCTGCAACACTTACACTGTTTCCAACTCTTGAAACTTATCACCCGTTTCCAGTTCTCTACCTTTCTGTAGCCCATGTAACAGATTGCAATAACGGGATCCTGATCAGGTATCACATACCCAGGACGTAGAGGATACTGAAAACAGTTCTTGGTAATGAACACACCCGAAGAAGATGTATCAACATACACTTTCTTCGTTTGGGCGGCACGGGAATCCTGGCAATCCCCTATATCCTGCTCGTTCTTATAACAATTATAAGTTGGAGCGGGACCAACGTTCCCCAGCTCAATATAACAAGCGGGTTCGGTCAATACATCTATATTATTATCTTGATTAAGGCGTGACATTGTCGCTACCTGGAGAGAGAGAGAAGAAAACATTCAGCGTATGCTTTTGTAAGATTAGATTGGTTATTAATTTATCTAATCAGGATGGCTCCCACTGTTTTAGTCAAATCTTCCTTCAAACCCCAAAAGGAAAGACTAGCCGGGACTAATTACATCCTACAAGTTCGCCAATCTTTCAGCCAGGCCAGTGCCAGTACTTTGAGGGAGGTTCCCCGTGCTTTCGCACGGACCTAATTAAAATAAACCTCGTTTTCCAAGAGGTATAACCCCGTTGACATCTTTCTAGACACCTACTTGATCGGCTAATTGTAATGTGTAAAACTCTCCCCGGAGTAACTCTTACTCGCAGTGGGTATCGGGATCCAACTATCTCATAGGAGGTATACAATCTCATTGCAAATTTCAACACTTGAAATTCCCGATAATATTTTACCCCTAACGTTCTATGACCTTGACGAATGCCAAACAACCCATAGTCCGCTAGTCAAGTTCAACCCGTATATTTCCTGATTAAATTAAACCCACCCGCACGACCCTTGATGAAAGCCAAACAACGCCGTACAAATACCCTAATCCAATCGTATCGTATGCTAGTAGATAAGCACTAGTTACCTACCGTACACTACGCCTTGACGAATGCCAAACTACCGCAGCACGAATACTAAGTAGTACTTATCAGAAATGACGGAGGTTACGACAGGTTTTTAAGAAAACTTTTTGTGTAATGAACTTGATATCGTCGTAGAATCGAGTGAATTTGAAAAGGAGTGTTTTTGAGGCTTTTACTAGTTTTGATAAAGAGGTCACTCCCGGTGAAGGGATCTCGGCTCTTTTCTTATCGAATAAGGTGCAGGATATTTCACAAATACCACTATGCAAAGCAAAAACTATAGAAGCAATCAAAATACAAACCGAGTATGTAGCATCTACTAGTTTCTCTAAAGAGGTCACTCCCGGTGAAAGGATCTCGGCTCTTTCCTTATCGAATAAGGTGATGGATATTCTACAAGGAATACCGCTATGCAAAGCAAGAACTAGAGCTACCAGTTTTTAAGACAAGTTTCTACAACATTTTTAGGTTTCTTTTATTTCATTAATCTCATTAATGAAGTCCCATTTATTATGCTTCCCAAGCAACACATATGAAACGAAAGCAACAATATATATATATATATATATATATATATATATATATATATATATATATATATATATAAGCATTCGTCTCAGGCAGTAATATGATCTCATCACAGAACATTGCAGCAGAAGAACATATATGAAATATTGGATATACTAGGATATCCGGGTTTTAAATTAAGCCTGTATAAAACACGGATTCCACGGTCGTGATGAATAGCCAATCCCACACCCCTAGACCCCTACGAGAGCGGTAAGTAACCTGCCAATTCTAGAGTTAGGAGACCCGGTCTCGACTCCTCGAGATGGTCTCCCACTAGATCCTAGAACCCGGTTACTTATGCTCCCCGCCTTGGGTCTATCCTAATGCGGAAAAGTAAATAATATACAATGGTGACATCATCCTCAACCCGGAAGTGCCCCAATAAAAGAATATTACATACAATGAATTTTACATGAATGAAAATGAAAAAACTCTCATCTCACATAAAACCCCCGGCTATTCAAAACACGACGATCCAATATAACATATCACAGTAACACATAACATCACATGTCATCAACGTAAGTAAATATGCGTATCCCAACTGTCGTTGACATATAGCTACGAAACCGGCGATACACCACATATTACCCTTACGGTCGCAGAAAAGAAAGTGAAAAACTACAATAGTTGGAATCCGCAACCACCTTAGACATCGCATGCCTAACCAAATGAATTCCTTAGACATCGCATGCCTAACAATTATAAACCCCGCATTTTAGTCTCGATCTCGAAAACACTTTTCAATATCTAGTCGGGCAATTCAACAAGATTCCCGACATCCTGATTGAATGCTCGTCGGAAACTTTAGTAGACGGCCGCACCCCCGATGCCGTCGACGAAGTGCACTAAGGCGGAATACCGCTGTCGCGAGCACCCGAACGGATGCTTTTGGCGACGGGGTTCTCCTACAGTCACTTGGTCGGGGCTATGGGGCATGGCTATCTATTAAATTTACCCGGCGAGTATCCACGTACGCTACGTGATTGCGATGGACTTTTGATTACATCAAAATCCCGTGTCAACTGATCAAATAAGACTAAACTGCTAGATTTATAATATTTAAATTAGTTATCTCATAACTACTTGTGGATTCCAAATATTGTATCCCATCACATAATACCCGGACGACGTTAAACTTTTCGATCGATTCATAAAAGTCCCACAATTTCCTGACAGCTCAACACTTGAGCACAGTTCAATAATACCCAGAATATGTCACAGTACCTATGCACCAGCCGTAGAAGGGCAAACCCAAGCCTCACTCATGTCGCCACGGAACTACGGCAAACCTTAGGGTTCGATCGTGGTTCCGCGATCCAAAAGGTCGAGTTAGGGTTTCATTCTTCTAGAGCGTTCACATGATCACTTGTATGTTTTTCCGAATACGTTAAACTTAGAAAAATGGGTTTTTGACATTCGATCGAACTCTTTAACTTCGTCTAGAAAATATGCGAATAACCCGAAACAATGTTAAAACTACGAATAAGAAACACTCTGATTTGCTTATGCACTGTGTTAATCATCACATGAAAAAGTAGAAAAAATAAACAACACCTGAAATACCAAAACCCAGAAACCAGTGCATAGGAAAAAATTGGGAGCAAAACACCCCTACAGGGCCGGCCACCTCGGAAATTGTGGCCATGTGCTCGGCCAAAATCCGAGCACATAGTCCCAATTTTCTCCTATGTTCATCTCTCTGCCTAAATATGATTCTGCACTTGTTTGAAAAAATTTTGGAGCTCATTTTAAAATCGACAGAAACATGTTTTTAGTATTTCAAGTTTCGGAGTTCGTTTCGATTTCGTAATCTAACAAAATCCGTATAAATTTCTAGCATGGCTCTGATACCACTGAAGGGTTGCCTAGCACGGCAGCAAGGTTTCGGGAGGCATCGTCCATACCAAATTCAAAAATTTGCTGTTCTAGCTAACACTAACCATGAATCGTTAACTAGAAATAATACGGAAAACATATGCAAACACTTTGCAAGTTTTAGTGAGCAAAGAATACAACCTTTGTAGACCGGTCCTTCACTTCAAATAGCTCCATGTAGTAGTCCCCTTCGCTGCGATTGCAAACTTCGGACTCTAGAGAGGATCCCTTGAAGAAACGAACGTGCTAGCTTTGATGTCTTCGAGGCCGAAGATGATCTATGTCGAGGAGACACTAACCCAAGCTATTTCTTCACTAATCATATAATTAGTGAAGCGAACACACACTACTAAATGGCAAGTAGTAGAGGATGATGAAGTAGGAAGTGGGCTCACTTTAGATTTCATTTTTTCACACTTTTTCTCAAAACTTCATTGAAGCTAGAAGCTTTTGATGAAGAAGAAGAAGATGAAGAAAATATCTCATCAATTATTCATCCAAATGAATTATTGCAATCATGGGTGAGTTAAAGCCATCATGCTTGACTCATGTAGAGAATGAACCACACACAATGGTTAAGGGTTGGGTTTGATAAATACCTTTAACTAGATAAAAGAGTTGACTTTGTCAAAGCTTATCCAAAAACTTTTGTCCAAGCTTTACCATGACAAACTCAATCTCTTTTGAATTAGCTTAATATAAATAGAAACCCTAACTTAACACTAGCATGGTATTAATCTCATACATCCATCTTGTATGTATCATCAAACATGACACAATACATGTACACAAATATATATATCACATATATACAATGTGCACATCTAGTGAGAAAAGAAATCATAAATGAGCTTAATATTAGTTAATGTAATATAATATATCAAATATATAATTATACATTAAATTATCAAATCAACTCTTGATTTAATAATCCGGCTATATCATATACAACCGACTAATACTATATGTATCAACTTATCGAATCAACACTTGATCCGATAACCCGGCTATATCATATATAACCGACCGATATCACATATCATGAGAATAGAATACGGTATCTCATATCGTATCAACCTCGTTCCCGCACATATCACATATGTGCTCCTACTCCATTTCGCTTAAGCCAGGAAACCTCTGTGTAGGACTCTAAAGACTCGTCAATACGCCGGCAGTAGGTGATGATCATATCAAACACCTACAAGCCGCAAGCGGTCTGCTAAACGTAACGTGTAGGGTTACTAGGCACTGTCACAAGGGTCTATAAGGCATCAAACATGCCCGATTTAAAATTTAGACGTGCCGAACAACCTAAAGCGAGGATCTTTGCTAGATAATTAGGGTTAAACATGCAAGTAAATATCTTTACAACTAAGAGAGAGGGATTACAACTTTTGTAGTCCGCTCCTTCGCTTCATAAGCTCCGAGTAGTAGTCCCTTTGCCGCGATCCATGATCTCCCGGACTCAAGAGAGGCTCCACAAGCCGAACGATCCATGCTTGCTTGAAGTCTTCCTTTTCGAAGATGATCTACCTTGAAGTTTCTTTAACTCAAGCTCTCACTTTTCTAATCAAATATTAATGATGTAAACACCCTAATCTAATTGGCTAGATTAGATGAGGATGATGAAGTAGGATTTATGCTCTCTTTTACTATCAATTTCTCACACTAATTCATCACAAAACCAAAAGCTAGAAAGCTTTGCAAGGAGGAAGAAGAAGATGATTTCTTTTTGTGATGAATAATGAAAAGTTACTATGCTTACAAATGAACCTTGAGTTAATAAAATGAATCATTAACTAATGTAGAGAGTTTACCAGGGTTAAGGGTTTGGGTTGGGTTAAATAATATCTTCAAAATATCAACACATAATATCTTTGCACAAAACAAAACAAAAACTTCTAGAAGCTTCAAGAAAAGACTAACCCAAATCAAACCCTAACCATGTTTAATCTCCACTAATCATGTTGCATTTGTAAACATAACTTGTTACAATATTATATATCACATATATAATATATTTTTGTAACTAAAGAAAATAATACAATTAACATATATCGCATATATATCAATGTATTACCCGGTGAGAAAATGAATCAATAAAGCGAGCCAATATTAGATAATGTATTGTAATATATCACATATATAATTATACATTAAATTATCGAATCAATACTTGATCCGACAATCCGGCTATTTCTCAAATAACCGACTAATATTAACTGTATCAGTTCATCGAATCAACACTTGATCCGATGATCCGGCTATATCACATATACCCGGCTGATATCTAATATCGCGAGAATAGAATACGGTATCTCATATCGTATAATCCTCGGTTCTGCACATATCACATATGTGCTCCTACTCCATTTTGCCTGAGTCAAGAAACCTCTGTGTAGGACTCTAAAGAATCGTCAATACGCCGGCAGTAGGTGATGATCATATCAAATACCCACAAGCTGCAAGCGGTCAGCTAAATGTAACAGCCACCTAGGTATTGAGCGATCAGAAGATCAACAAGCAAGCATGTACATTCTCCTGTGAATCCAATCAGTAACACTACAGTACAGTCCGGTCTCTTCATCTGATATGTCACATATCTGGTCTAGGGGTGGTAAACGTCAGACCCCAGTAACCGATAAGTCGTATCGATGTAAGGCTCATAACAGGTCGAGAACCTACTGATAACACTTACCAGTAGTACTCTATATCAGCCCTGGCCAGGGACTTCTAGTTATAGCCAATCAAACATAGCACAACATCAACTCCCTATACCGGGAGAGACGAATCCCCTCCTATCGCTCATTTCTTCCATGTGATTCGGGACTGTACCCAAAAGCCACCATTTTGCACGCCCTCTTGGACGTGGTAAGGTGGAAATCAAAGCACAGTGGGAATCACACAAGACTCTATGACGATCTCGGGTCTACAGACTAACCTGTACCAGTGTCACCGGAGAACTGCCATCTGACGTGAGGTATAATACCATCTGGGAGTTCTCGGCGAGTCCGTCCAGTGTACCCAGTCTCCACTGAGCACCCGTACACCATCTTTGATGTCAAACACCGATGGATATGTGATCATCCATCGCCCATCATATGGGTCAAGATGCGTATACGCTAGTCTACTCTGGTGTATCGATTCCCTGTCTTGACACACCCTCGACTAGGAACAGTTATAGGATGTACTCGTTGACTACCATGACCCCACTAGTATGATCTCATCATAGTCCCAGTAGTCGAGTATATATCCTAAGGGCTTTATCAACATGTGAGAGTAAGACAGTAAACTAATATAAGTCAACATGTTAAGATAAAGTGAAACCAAATAGCATACTATCATGTTGAGCAAGAAAGTCCTCTCTATATATATCCAAGCATCCACTATAATATACATCATATGTACAATAATGGCCTCTAGGGAATACATATAACTAACAATCTCCCACTTTCACTAAGGCCAGCTATTCTAGTATCTCATACCCAGCATCCCGAAGAGTCTCTCAAACTGTGTCTGGGGAATGGCCTTCGTGAATGGATCCGCGGTGTTGTCCTTCGTGTCATATCTCCTGACCTCGATCTCCCTGCGATCAACTATCTCCCGTATCAGGTGATACCGCCTCAGAATATGTCTGGACTTCTAATGGGACCTGGGTTCCTTGGCCAAAGCCATTGCTCCATTTTTATCGCAATACAAAGGTATTGGATGCTCAATGGACGGAACCACTCCAAGTTCACTGATGAAATTCTTTATCCAGACAGCCTCTTTGGCAGCATCGTTGGCAGCGATGTATTCAGCCTCCATCGTCGAGTCTGCAACGGTTTCCTGTTTGGAACTCTTCCAACACACCGCCCCTCCATTGAGGGTAAAGACAAATCCCGAGTGCGACTTAGAGTCGTCCTTATCACTTTGGAAGCTTGAATCGGTAAAGGACTCCGCCTGGAGTTCTCCGTTACCATACACCAAGAACATCTCCTTAGTTCTTCTCAAGTACTTGAGAATGTTCTTCACAGCTATCCAGTGAGTCTCTCCAGGATCTGCTTGATACCTACTCACTATACTTAGTGAGTATGTTACATCGGGTCTGGTACATAGCATCGCATACATGATAGAGCCTACTGCCGAAGCATAGGGTATCCCTTGCATGCGAGCTCTCTCCAAATCAGTCTTGGGAGACATCTCCTTGGAGAGAGTGAGTCCAGAGATCGTAGTTAGGTTCCCACGCTTGGATTCTTCCATACTAAACCTCTTTAGTATGGTGTCAATGTATCTGGATTGGGACAATCCCAGTATCCGTTTAGATCTATCTCTATAGATCATAATTCCAGTATGCATGAGGCATCACCAAAATCTTTCATTGAGAATCTTTGTGATAAGAAGAGCTTGACCGATTGCAGCATAGGAACATCATTTCCTATCAAGAGTATGTCATCGACGTACAATACGAGGAAGACAACCTTACTCTCTGCAACCTTTTTATATATACAAGGTTCATCTACGTTTTTGATGAAGTCAAACTCTTTGACTACAACATCAAAGCAGATGTTCCAACCCCGTGATGCCTGCTTTAACTTGTAGATGGATTTAAGCAGCTTGCACACCTTTCCGCTGCTCCCACTATCTATGAAGCCCTTTGGCTGAGTCATGTACACGCACTCTTCTAAATCACCATTTAGAAAGGCGGTCGTAATATCCATTTGCCAGATTTCGTAATCATGGTATGCAGCAATGGCAAGTAAGATCCGGATGGACTTAAGAATAGCCACTGGAGAAAAGGTTTCGTCATAATCCACACCTGGTCGTTGACGAAAACCCTTTGCAACAAGTCTAGCTTTGTAAGTCTCAACTTTTCCATCTACACCAAGTTTCTTCTTAAAGATCCACTTGCTCCCAATGGGTTTTACCCCTTCAGGAGCAACTTCCAAAGTCCATACTTTGTTGGTGTACATGGATTCCATCTCAGATCGCATTGCATCCAGCCATTTCACAGAGTCACCACTCGTGATGGCCTGCTCGAAACTAGTCGGGTCATCATCTTCCATGATGCAATCCTCGCTCCCACCATCAATAAGAAAACCTTAGTATCTCTCAGGCGGATGAGAAACCCTACTAGATCGGCGGAGAGGCTGGGGTTCGTTGGGAACTACTGAATCATCTGGTTCTATTAAATCTTCAGTTGTAGTATGTGATGCTGGAACTTCTTCCAGCTCTACCGCTTCGCCACTAATTTCTTTTACAAGAAATTCCTTTTCTAAAAAGATGGCATGCTGAGCAACAAACACCTTTTGTTGTTCACCGTGGTAGAATAGATATCCATTTGAATGTTTAAGATATCCTACAAACTAACAAAGAACTGATCGTGCCTCGAGTTTGTCTGGATTTTGCCTTTTGACATAGGCCGGACAACCCCATATCTTAACTCGTTTAAGACATGGTCTCTTCCCACTCCATATCTCATATGGTGTGGTAGGTACAGATTTTGATGGAACCTGATTCAATTGGTATGCTGCTGCTTCAAGCGCATAACTCCAAAAGGAAATAGGCAACTCAGTAGTGCTCATCATAGAGCGCACCATATCTAATAGGGTGCGATTCCTCCGCTCCGATACACCATTGTGCTGTGGTGTATAAGGAGGAGTAAGCTGAGAGAGAATCCCATTCTCTTTTAGGTAGTCCAGGAACTCATTGCTTAAGTATTCTCCTCCTCGATCAGATCATACGATCTTAATACTTTTTCCCGTTTGGTTCTCTACTTCGTTCTTATATTCTTTGAATTTCTCAAAAGCTTCAGACTTGTGTTTCATCAGGAACACATGTCCGTATCTTGAGAGATCGTCAGTGAATGTAATGAAGTAGGTAGAACCATTCCTGGCATGTGTAGACATGGGATCGCATACATCACTATGTACCAGTCCTAAGAGTTCCTCAACTCTTTCTCCGTGTCCACTAAACGAAGTTTTGGTCATTTTACCTTTGAGACATGAATGACAAGTATCATTAGATGATAATTCGAATGGATTCAAATATCCATCCTTATGTAACTTAGCTAGCCGTGTCGTATTGATATGACCAAGTCTACAATGCCACAAGAAGGATTCGTTCATTTCTGAACTCTTCCTCTTGTGTGTGTTTTGTATATTAAGGATTGTATTTTGATTGAGAATGAATATGCCATTATGTAACGAGCCTGATCCAATCAACTTTTGATTTAGGAAGATGTTCATAACATTATCCTGTATTACAAAATTATACCCTTCTTTACTTAATAAAGAAACTGATATAATGTTGCACATCATGTTCGGTATATAATAGCACTCATTCAGAATTAATGTATTACTACTTGGTAATATAAGGTGATATTCGCCAACTACTTTGGCTGCAATATTTGCACCATTCCCTACTTGTACGGAATTATCACATTTTCCCAGTTCTCTACCTTTACGCAGCCCACGTAACAATTTACATATGTGGGATCCCGATCCGGTATTTAATACCTAGGACATAGGGTGAACTGAGAAACAGTTCTCAATAACTAACACACCCGAAGAAGATGCATCAACATGCTTGTTCTTCATTTGGGCGGCATGAGAATCCAGATATTCTCCTATTTCCTGTTCAGTCTTACAACACTTATAAGAAAGAACGGGACCAACGTTCCCCTGCTCAGTATAATAAGCAGGTTCAGTCAATACATCCATATTATTATCTTGATTAAGGCCTGACATGGTTGCTACTTGGAGAGACAGAGAAGGAAACACTTTAGAGTATGCTCTTGCAAGATTAGATTGGTTATTATCTTATCTAATCAGGATGTCTCCCACTGTTTTCATCAAATCTTCCTTCAAACCGTAAAAGGAAAGACTAGCCGGGATTAATTACACCTTACAATTTCGTCAATCTTTCAGCCAGATCAGTGTTGGTACTTTGAGGGAGGTTCCCCGTGCTTTCGCACGGACCTAATTAAAATAAACCTCATTTTCCCAGAGGCTTAACCCCGTTAACACCTTTCTAGACACCTACTTGATCGGCTAATTGTCCTGTGTAAAATTCTCCCAGGAGTAACTCTTACTCGCAGTGGGTATCGGGATCCAACTATCTCATAGGAGGTATGCAATCTCATTGCAAATTTCAGATTGCAAATTTCAACACTTGAAATTCCCGATAATGCTTTTGCCCCTAGTGTGCTATGACCTTGACAGAGGTCAACAAACCATAGTGCACTAGTCAAGTTCAACCCGTCATTTCTTGATTGAATCAAACCCACTCGTATGACCCTTGACAGAGGTCAACAAGGTCGTACGACCACCCTAATCCAATCACATCACAAGCTTTACAGATAATTACTAATCAGCTACCGCACACTACGCTTTGACAGAGGTCAACAAACGCAGTACGAATACTAAATAGTCTCTATCTGAATTGACGGAGGGCTACGCAGGTTTTTCAGAAAAACCATAAGCGTAATGAACTTGATATCGTTGTAGAAACAAGTGATTTTGAAAAGAAGTGTCTTTGAGGCTTTTCCAGTTTCACTAAAGAGGTCACTCCCGGTGAAGGGATCTCGGCTCTTTCCTCATCGAATAAGGTGCAGGGTATATCATATATACCGCTGTGCAAAGCAAAACTATAGAAGCAATCAAAAACTAATCCGTGACTTTGTAGCATCTGCCAGTTCTGCTAAAGGGGTCACTCCCGGTGAAGGGATCTCGGCTCTTTCCTCATCGAATAAGGTGTAGAGTATATCATATATACCGCTGTGCAAAGCAAGACTGTAGCTACCCTTTTTATAAAGTTTTGATTCTACAACATCTTTTAGGTTTCTTTTCTTTTATTAATCTCATTAATAAATCCCATCAGTTATGCTTCCTAAGCATCACAGAAGAAACGAAAGCAGTAATATTTATATATCAACATATATATATATATATAGTATAAGCATTCGTCTCAGGCAGTAATATGATCTCATCATAGAACATTGCAGCATAAGATAAAATATGAAATATTGGATATACTAGGACGTCCGTGTTTTATTTCGAGCCTGAATAAAACACGGATTCCACGGTCGCGGTGAATAGCAAAACCCACATCCCTAGACCGCTACGAGAGCGGCAAACAACTCTGCCAATTCTAGGGTTAGGAGACCCGGTCTCGACTCCTCGAGATGGCCTCCCACTGTATCCTAGAACCCGGTTACTTGTGCTCCCCTCCTTGGGTCTACCTAATGCGGAAAAGTAAATAATATACAATGGTGACATCATCCTCATCCCGGAAGTGCCCCAATAAAAGAATATTACATACAATGAATTTTACATGAATGAAAATAAAAACCCTCATCTCACAAAAAAAAGCCGGCTATTCAGAACACGACGATCCAATACAACATATCACAGCAATACATAATATCTTATATCATCAACGTAAGCAAGTATGCGTATCCCGATTGTCGTTTATGTATAGCAACGAAGCCGGCGATACATCACATACTACGCTTACGGTCACAGAAAAGAAAGTGTAAAATTACAAAATTTGGAATCCACAATCACTTTAGACATTTTAAATACGAAATATCACATACTTCGCATTTCATGCCAAACTACATGAATTCCACATATTGTATCACATTCCAGATAAATAGACAAAGTTAAACTTTCCGATCGAATAATCAAACACCCAAGATTTCCCAAATAGCACAACACTTGAGCGGAGTTCAAAAAATCCCTAAACATGTCACCGCCACATTGAACCAGCCGTAGAAAGGTCAAACCAATGCCTCACATGTGGCAATGCTAAACTACCACAAACCCAAGGGTTCAGTGGAAGTTTTGACGGTCACATAATCGAGTTAAGGTTACGTTCTTCTAGAGGGTCCACAGATATGCTTGCATGTTTTTCCAAAAGATTCAAACTAAAGAAAAATTCAACACTTGAAAGTTTTTCGTGTCGGGAAAAAGTGAGTTATTGATATCCGTTCGAACATTTTAACACGTTCTAAATTATCCGGAAAACACTTAAACGAAGTTAAACTTTCCGATCGAATCGACGAATACAAAAGATCTCTAGAACACTCAACACTTGAGTAATATTAAAAATTCCCAGAAGTATATACTAATACCTACGGATAAACCCTACAAATACGAGTCCCCAATTCCCAAGTTCGACCGCGGAACCGCCGCGCGAAGCATGTTCCTGCGGCGACTTGAGGGAGTTGGGGGCTCGTATTTCACAGTTATCCTTAAAATTGCCTGCTGAATTTTCTGAGTATTTTTATTACGGAAAAAATCATATTTTTAAAAAATTTCCAGAGAGGGGTCAAAATACGACGTTTCGGGGTTCGATCGGACTTTTAACTTCGTATACACGTCGCCTAATGCTCTAGCTAGGCTCTGATACCACTGTAGGGTTACTAGACACTGTCACAAGGGTCTATAAGGCATCAACCATGCCCAATTTAAAATTTAGACGTGCCGATCAACCTAAAGCGAGGATCGCTAGATAATTAGGGTTAAACATGCAAGTAAACACCTTTACAACTAAGAGAGAAGGATTACAACCTTTGTAGTCCGCTCCTTCGCTTCATAAGTGCGAAGCATGTTCCTTAGTTTGAATTTAAATCTTGTGAAACTTGCCGGTCATGTCACAGAGATAAGATGACCACAGCTCCGTTTATTGGAAAAAGAGAAAGAGTTAGTGAACTCTTGGGATTGATACATGCTGATGTATGAAGGTCCACTGTCTACAGAAGCCAAGACTGGTTCTTTGTACTTCATTACATTCACTGATGATCTCTCAAGATTCAGACATATGTTCCTGTTGAAACACAAGTCCCAAGCTTTTGAGATATTCACAGAATATAAGTTAGAAGTAGAGAACCAAAAATGGGTATAAGTAATATGTCCTTTGATGAGATCAGGGAGGAGAATACTTGAGAACGGGATTCCTGGACTATTCTAAAGGAGAATGAGATTCTCTCTCAGCATTACTCCTCCGCATACACCACAACACGTAGGTGTATCGGGGCGGGGCAATAGCACCCTATGTGATATGGTGTGCTCTATGATGAGTACTACTGAGTTACCTATTTCCTTTTGGGAGTTATGCACTTGAGAAGCTGTATACCTATTGAATAGGGTTCAAATCAAATCAGTTGCCTACCACTTTATATGTGATATAGAATGGGAAGAGCCCATATCTTAAGTATGTTAAGATTTGGGGTTGTCCAGCCTATGCCTAAAAGCATAATCCGGACAAGCTCGAGGCAAAGTCAGTTCTGTAGAAGTTTGTTGGATATCCCAAGCATTCGCAAGGGAATATCTTCTACCAAATCGAGGAACAAAAGATGTTTTGTTTCTCAGCACGCACCTTTGTTTAAGGGAATTTCTTGTGAAGAAATTATTGGTCATGAGGTAGAACTGGAAAGAGTTCCAGCTATACAAACTGCAGCTGATGATTTGGTAGAACCAAAAGATTCAATAGTTTCCAACGAACCTCAGCCTCTCCGCCGATTTAGTAGGGTTCCTCACCCACCTGAGAGATACTTCGGTTTTCTCTATGACAGTAGGAGCGAGGATTGCATCATGAGATGATGACCCAACTAGTTTCGAGCTGGCCATCAGGAGTGGGGCTCTGTAAGAATGGCTGGATGCTTAGTGATCTGAGATGGAATCCTTATACACCAACAAAGTATGGACTTTGGTTGCTTTATCTGAAGGGTTAAATCCCCATCAGGAGCAAGTATATCTTGAGAAGATTACTTGGTGTACATGGAAAAGTTGAGACTTTCAAAGCTATGCTTAAGTCCATCCAGATCATACTTGCCACGGCTACATACCATGACTACGATATCTGGCGGTTGGGTGTCATGACTGCTTTTCTAAATACTGATTTGGAAAGGAGCGTCTATAAGTACACAGCCAGAGGGCTTCGTAGATAGTGGGAGCAGCGGAAACGTGTGCAAGTTGCTTTATAAGATAAAGCAGGCATCGCGGAGTTGGAACGTCTGTTTTGATGTGATAGTCGAAGAGTCTGACTTCATCAAAATGGTAGATGAACCTTGTATATACAAAAAGGTAGTAGAGAATATGGTGGTGATCCTCGTAGAGTACGTGGATCGCATACTCTTGATAGGGAAGGAGTTTCCTATGCTACGCTCGGTCAATCTCCACTTATCATAAGGATTCTCCATATAGGATCAAAGTGATACCTCCTAAATCCTGGGTTTTGGATCTATGAGATAGATCTAATTGGATGTTAGGATACACACTAGTTGTACTGAGATGGTATCAATCGATCCTGGGGAGAATCACTGGAAAGGTTCCAGGGTGATAAGGATGACTGAATGTCAGTCGCAGGCATTGTCTTTACCCTCAGTGGAGGGACGGTATGTTGGAAGAGTTCCAAGCTAGATACCGTGACTTACTAGACGATTAAAGGCAAGATACATCGTTACCAAGGATGCTACCAAAGAGTCAGTCTGGATATATAAGTTCATGAGATGAACTTCGTTCCAACCATTGTGTAACAATGGAGTTGTGTCTTATGCCAAGGAACACCCGTCCCATCAGAAATCCAGATATAATTCTTAGGCAGTATCACCTGATCATGGAGATGGATGATCTCCAGGGAGATCGAGGTTAGGAGAGTAGACACAGAGGACAACAGTGCGGATCCACTCACAAATGCCTTTTTCCCAGTAGAGACTTTTATGGGATGGTTGAGTATGAGATACTTCAACCACAGCTAATTGTTGGGTATGCGATACCACAACAGATGGCCCTAGTGCAAGTGGGTGATTGTTAGTTATATGTATGCTGTAGAGGCCATTACTGTACATACGATGTATATTGTAGTGGATGCTTGGACATATATAGGGAGGAATTTCTTGCTCGACATGATAGTACGCTATCTGGTTACACTTTATCTTAACATGTACTCTGATTGTCTTTATGTTACATGTTGATAAAGCCTTTAGGATATGTACTCGACTACCGGGACTATGATGAGATCGTACTAGTGGGGCCACGGTAGTCGATGAGTACATCCTATAACTGTTCCTAGTCGAGGGTGTATCGTGACAGGGCATCGATACACCAGAGTAGACTAGCGTATACGCTTCTTGACCCATATGATGGGCGATGGATGATCCCATATCCATCGGTGTTTGACATCAAGGATGGTGTACGGGTGCTCAGTAGAGACTGGGCACACTGGACAGACTCGCCGAGAACTCCCAGATGGTATTATACCTCACGTCAGATGGCAGTTCTCTGGTGACACTGGTATAGAGTAGTCTGTAGACCCGAGATCGTCATAGAGTCTTGTGTGATTCCCACTGTGCTTTGATTTCCATCATACCACGTCCAAGAGGGCGTGCAAAAAGGTGGCTTTTGGGTACAGTCTCGAATCACATGGAGGCAATGAGCGATAGGAGGGGATTCGTCTCTCCCGGTATAGGGAATTGATGTTGTGCTGTGTTCGATTGGTTATAACTGGAAATCCCTGGCCAGGGTTGCTGAGATTTACTGGTAAGTGTTATCAGTAGTTTCTCGAACTGTTATGGAGCTCATATCGACACGACTTATCAAGCTATTGGGGTCTGGCGTTTACCACCCCTAGGCGAGATATGCGACATATCAGACGAAGAGACCGGACTGTACGGGAGTGTTACTGATTGGATTCGCAGGAGAATGTACAGGCTTGCTTGTTGATCTTCTGATCGCTCAATACCTGGGTGTCTGTTACGTTTAGCTGACCGCTTGCAGCTTGTGGGTGTTTGATATGATCATCACCTACTGCCGGCGTATTGACGATTCTTTAGAGTCCTACACAGAGGTTTCTTGACTCAGGCAAAACGGAGTAGGGGCACATATGTGATATGTGCGGGACCGAGAACAATACGTGTATGTGATACCGTATTAGATTCTTGCGATATGAGATATCGGCCGGGTATATGTGATATAACCGGGTCATCGGATCAAGTGTTGATTCGATGAACATATACAGATTATATTAGTCGGTTATTTGTGAAATAGCCGGATTATCGGATCAAGTGTTGATTCGATAATTTAATGTATAATTATATATTTGATATATTAAATTACATTAACTGATATAAGCTCACTAAAAGATTCTTTTTCTCACTCGGGTAATACATTGATATATATGCGATATATGTTAATTGTATTATTTTATTTTGTTACAATAAATATTGTATATGTGATATATAATATTGTAACATGTTAGGGTTATTAATGCAACATGTTTAGTGGAGATTAAACATGGTTAGGTTTTGATTTGGGTTAATCTTTTCTAGAACCATTTAGAAGGTTTTGTTTTGTTTTATGCAAAGATATTTGTTTTGATATTTTGCAAGATATTTGTTTAACCCAACCCAACTCTTTAACCTTAGTTAAATCTCTACAAAGGTTACTTGAACTATGATTGCATTTCTAACCTTACTTGACTTTCATTATTCATCACAAAAGGATGATTATTCATTCTTCTTCTTCTTCCTCCTTGCAAAGCTTTCTAGCTTTGAGTTTAGTGATGAAAATGAGTGAGATTAAGAAAATAAATGAGAGATAAAATCCTACTTCATCATCCTAATCTATCCTAGCCATTTCATTTAGTGAGTGAGAGCTTGTGTTAATGAAACTTCAAGGTAGATCATCTTTGTTATCGAAGATCGGAAGCAAGCTTGCATCTTTCTCTTCGTGGAGCCTCTCGAGAGTCCGGAACTTGATGATCGCAGCGAAGGGACCACAACACGGAGCTTATGAAGTGAAGGACCGGACTACAAAGGTTGTAATCCCAAACTCTTAGATGTTAAAGTGTTTAACATGCTTTGTTTCGCCTAATCTCTAGTTTAAAGATCTTGTTAAGGGTTGTTCGGCACGTCTAAATTTTAAATCGGACATGGTTGATGCCTCGTAGACCCTTGTGAGAGTGCCTGGTAACCCTACAGTGATAACGTAATTAACTGCAGGGGTTTACGCCTGCAGGAAAAAGCGTCTCCACAATAAAAAAAAATCCTCACAAATGATGGGGAATCTGATAAAGTCTGATAAAACGGCCGCATTCATCCAAACCTCTGATATACAGTGCCATAAATTAACTTGGTATTTTCGGAAGGGTGGATAGATACGTTTCATATAGCATGTGCCTCCAAATTCAGGCAAGACATTCAAACCCAATTCGTCTCCGTTTTCGGCGATAAACAGTTTGTCCAAAGACATAGAGGAACCCCATAGTAAGAGCAAAAACATGAAGATTCAAGCTCAGACATCTAATAACCAATAAGAATTAAATACAGAGAAGACGCAGACGTCTGAAGCTCTAAACTCAGACATCTGAAAAAGAAAACTGCTGTTTCGAAAAACTGGAATTTTGCAATACTTAAAAAATCAAAACATTTACTTTAAACCACCCTCAACAATCCAAAACAAGTTGTAATCAACAAGAAAACTTCATCAACACATTACAACTATAAGTAACCATTTAAAGACTCCATTTGTGCAAGATTTAAATCATAAAAACATGATTTTTAAGTAGAAGATATAGTTTTCACGACAAATATCAAAAACTTAGTAAAAGATGGATTTTTACTTTTTTGAAATGAAATGAAAAGGAGATCCAAACTTGAATGAGGCTACCTGAAGACTTGATGAAGGCTTCACTTAAAGGAGTTGAGCTTGGTGTTGAGGAGAGAGAGAACTGAGGACTTTGGGGTTGGGTTTGAGGGATAATGAGAGAGGGTTTGAGAGATAGGGAGAGAGTGTGAAAGAGACAAGTTAAGAGAAGAAGAAAGAGAAGAAAAGGCAAGGCATGGTGAGCCCATGCCTTCTCCCATGCCTCGTTCCTCATAATTTAAATTAGAGAGAAAAAGAAAATGGAATAAAATGTTGTTATTATATATGCTAATCGTGCCAACCAAGTGTTAATTAGAAAAAGAAACGATTGGTTTTATTATTAAATTTTTTATAGGTATACATATATACACCAAATTATGGAAACCAAACTCAATAAATATTATCATTGTTATAAAACTCATTATATCATTATTAAATTATAAAATAAACATAATAATATTATGAAATGTTACATTTCTGTATACTATACTCAGGCTGGTTGGTTTTCTTCTTTCCCTTCTTTTCAGCTTCAGCTTAAGGTTTGAAAAAAGACTATCCAACAAGCGTAACTGGTGTATCCTCCTTATAGAAGGAGCTCTTAACTTGAGAGACGGTGGAGAGAAGAGATAACAGAATTATATTAATATACAATTAATTTTCTCCAGAACTAAATTAGTGGCCATTCTCGGACTGAAACAATTTTTTTGAGTTCGTATCTAACTATACGAGATGGCCTTCCATACAATATGGATCTCCATATCAGATACGGAGGATTCTAGAGAAATCAAAAGGGAAGTAAGAGCAGCAAAGACATATGCGACTTTGTGGTGAATTATAATAATCATGACATTCCAAAGCCAATCATTATAAAAAGGTTTGGTTAATTTGGTTTTATGGGTATTAGTTTAAGCTCGGTCATTATCGCTGCCAGTAGAGAAAGAAAAGAATTATTCAGCGTGCGCTCTTGTAAAATTAGATTGGTATATTAATTTATCTAATCAGGATGACTTCCACTGTTTCGTCGAATTCTCCTTTAAACCCTAAAAGAAGAACTAGCCGAGATAATTTACACCCTACAAGTTTGCTAATCAATCGGCCAGGCAAGTGCAAGTACTCTTAGGGAAGCTCTCTGTGCATTCGCACGGACCTAATCAAATAACCACGTTTCCTTAAAGTCATAACCTCATAAACACCTAATGAATCGGATAATTATGAAGCGAAAATCTCCCGGGAGTAACTATTATTCACAATGGAAATCAGGATCCAACTATCACCTAGAAGGTATGCAATCACATTGCAAGTTTCAATATTTGAAACTCCCAATATGGTTTTTACCCCAAGCGGCTTATGACCTTGGCAAAGGTCAACAAATCATAAGTCGCAAGTCAAGTTCAACCCGTTATTTCGTGACTAATTTAAACCCACCCGAACGAGCCCTTAACAAAGATCAACAAGGCTATGCGACTGTCCTAACTAATCACATCATATGCGGAAGATAAGTATCACTTAACTACCGTACACTACGCCTTGGAAAAGGTCCACAAACGCAGCATAAATACTAAGTGCTCTACTAATCTAAAATAACGGAGAGCTACGGCTGGTTTTGAAGAAAATTTTTAACGTAATGAACTTGATATCATTGAAGAAACCGATTGGTTTGAAAAGGATTTTGAAAAACTGATTGGTTCCTACAACATCGATTTGGATTTATTTTCATTACATTAACAATATTAATATAGTCCCATCATTTAGATAATAACACTTATTATCTAGAATCCTATCACACCATAAAAACATAATAGGAACAAGAAAATACAATGTTTTTATATGTCATTTGCATTCGCCACGAGGTATCGGGTCTTCACCGTAAGGTTACTTAACTTACGGCAGGGAGGACGCAGGACTAGCGCGAATGTAAAACATATAGAAACTCACATACACACACCCATATATATATATATCACAGGCAAGTAATCACATTATAAGTATGCGATAAACAAAACAGAAAATGGAATAGTCGGATATACTAGGAATCCCGTGTTTCGTTTGAGCCGCAAACGAAACGCAACAATCCACGGTCGTTTGAATAGCCCTAACATAGCTAAATTATGCCACTAACAACCGTGGTAGGCCACCCTCCAATCCTAGAACGAGGCAACACCCGACCTCAACTCCTTGAGAGGGCCACCTAGCACATTCTAGAACCCAGCGGCTCGAGCACTTCTGTCACAACCTGAAGGTATGGAACGTGACTGGCACTTAAATTATGAAACGTCTCAAGGCATAACGTAACCTAAGTAAGCCAAAGCCCAGAAATCTAAACCATTTAAAGAAATAGAGTGAAGAAAAACATATTTAAAGAAAGTGATTTTAACAAAATATGTCACATTAAACATTTTAAAAACATCAAAACTTCCCAAAAATTTCGGCAGAGTCTCCTTTGTAAAAACTGGCCCCTAAACGGGTACAACACATGAAAATACATATATATAAAGAATAAAGGCATCCCCAAGTGGGAGCTAGCTCTTCGCCCAAGGCGGAATCACAACCACATGCAATATGTATCAAAAGCACGAAAATAAGTATCTGAAACCAAGAAATAAGAAACACCACGTCGGCTCAAATGAGCATCGACACCAAAAACCACAAATACAAGTCTCACAAGTCCCACCGACTAGTCCAAATATACAAGGGTCGATGGAGTGTACTAGATACAAAATGAAAACAAGATATCCTCGCAACCCACCTATGAGCATGCCGCAAGTCCAAGCAAACGAAGAAAAGGAAGAAGTACGCCCGCCGCTACTATGCTAACGGGTTGGACCTGCAAGATACTGTGGCACAACGGGGGTGAGTTACCAACTCGTGAGTAGTAAGTAACATCTAATAAGTCTATTATAAGCATGCACGCAATGCGTCACAGCCTACATATACCGATATGATGCAATGCACTAGTATGTGTGCAACATGAATGCATAATCACATGAAACCTGAATATGTTTTATACAAGAAAATCTGTATTCTTATCTTAGTTAAACTTTTGTGAAATAACTGAAGTATCATCAATGAAATCAACTGAAATCCGTGTTAAGCATCGACACTAAATATGTATATCTCAATGCCTCAATATCACAATGTATCGACATCTCAATGTCACAATATCTCAATGTCTCAATATCTCAATATCTCGGGCTTCGACAGTCCGGATCGGCCCATATCATCAATCTCACGACTACGGTCGGTATCCTCCGGATATCCGCCGTGCCATAAATAACCGGTAGGTAGTGCTCCCCTACCGGGCTCATCGTCATCCCCATGAAAACTTTCTTGCCTCGGGGTACCATACCGGGTGCACCATTTATCCGCAGATGGTGCATCCCCTTCCTCGAATCGGGTATATGATACTGCTCAAGAACCGAGAAAACTCATGGTGGACTCCACACACATCACATCACGAGAAAACCGCAAATTTCTGTTTTTAAAAATGATAACGATTTTATAAAATACTTGCGGTTTTCCCAAAAATCCAGAAATCTCATAAATACTGAAATTCTTGAGAAGAATCACAATATATAAATATGCCAGTGATGTGGAAATCTATGATACCGTAATATATATACCATGCGAAATACGGCCAGAAACTATGCATGAATCATGATGCAATGAGGTATGTACATATGATTAACAATCCTACGTATCCATCTGAATGAAATGAATATACTAGTATAAGTCTACGGATCATATATGATGCAAATGCACAATTACCGATTCTAATCAAGTTCTATAGTGTTCGTGACATAGTAATTACCAAAAGCGTGTGTGTTCGCATGAATAGTGCACGTGCGGCATGAACCAATGGTAATGGTGCAAGTGCCTTATGATGATGTCACATATATAAACATATATAAGATGATGCAATGCAACGAGATGCATAACTAGGAAACTACGCATATAATGCAAGTACTGCATATAATGCAAGTACTACAAATAATACTAAACCATCGGGTGCCTCGCGCCATCCGGACGATCCCCCCATAGATGTGTACATCGACTCATCGGGACGCCTCAGCTAATCTGATCCGATTTAAGCCATGTCTTTTCCGCGCGACATCCGATGCCTCTGCACCCAATCCTAGAATCGCACATAAGCAATTAAGAGGATAAATAAATGATAGTTGCGGATACAACCGATACAAGTCAACCACGCGTCCTAACTAGACGCGCACGCACTTGGTGCACAAAATGCGCTCGCAACAACGCCACAAACTACAACTAGGGTCGCTATACATGAAAATTCACAAACCTAAAACCCAATCATACCAATTGCGCATTCACAACACACTAAATATTATAGGAAATAGGTTATAACTCATCAAAAACTCAAACTTAATTAAAATCGATTTATTCCAAAAACCTAGTAAGCATCAATTACCATTTTAGTTCAAATCTTGATGTTTTAACAAAACTAGTGGCCACAATAATCACTTAATAACTTAATTAAGCCACACAAATCTTTACTGTAATTTTATCTCACCTATTTGCATTAATTATAAAAATCTAGTTTGCAAGATAGTTTAATTAGGACAAATTAAAAATAACAATTAGTAATTTAACAACTAGATTACATTTTGCATGCTTTAAGATGTTAAACTATACTTTGCAACTATAATGATGTGATAAAAACCCTAACATGAATTCAAATTCTTCTCTTGCCATTTCAAATTTGTAAGTAAAACCGTATTACTACCTAATTAAATTTGATTTAAAGTAATTAAACAACAAATTAAATATAGGGTTAAGATTATACCTCAACAACATGAGATCAAACATGCAAACTTAGCCTCCCAATTTGCTCTCTTGCTCCGAGATCCAAGTTAGATTAGGCCAAGGAATAATGGGTAAAGGTTAAATGAAGAATTTGTGGGAATTTTTGTGGATTTTAATGCAATTTTTGTGGATTTTGGAGGGGAAATGAAGTGGAGAATTTTGTGGGGCTGCTATTAAGGGGTTCGGCCAAGATAGAAGGAGAGAGAGTGAGGTGTGGGTGTGTGTAGAAACTTCTCAAATTATTACATCCATTTAGTCTTTTCATAAATTTATTTTATTTTATTTTATTTTCCACTCACTTAATCTAGAATTCTCTAGAATTGTGGAGTCACATTTTTTAAAAAATAGCATGTTACAAACTTGCTATTAAGTGGCCATGGTTCATTAAAAAAAAGATTAACCCATTTCTAATTTGTAATTTACACTTATTTAATGTATAAATGAAAGCTTAAAATAATATTTAAAATAATTAATTAAGGAAAAATATTAAAGTAAACTATAAATTTATAAGTGACTAATTAAATACCAAATACTAAAAATTATAAATTTAAAATGGGTATAATTAAGTCTATGTTGAAAAATAATGATATCTTGGTTTTTACGGAAAACACAAATTATTTTACCGAATATCGAAAATTCACTTAAACATTTTTAAAACGTTACAACTTCTCCACAGGGCAAACCTAAATCAAAAACCCTCCAAGTGTGCCGAGCAACCCGTCAATTCTAGAACGAGATGACCCAGTCTCAACTCCTTGAAATGGTCGCCTAGCGCATTCTAGAACCCGGCTGTTCGGCACTTCATCGCAGGATAACCTATATCATATACATACAATAGAACTCGCTGGTTTCATCCCGACCACGGTCTAATAAAAGAATAATACATTTGTCAATCTACAGAATAAATGAATTATATACAGTATTTGTATACAATAATATCCATACGAGGGGCTATTCAAATGCAACAATCCGCACCGAACCATACACACCAATATCACATTCAACTAATGTGCAATCTCATCTAATTGATCACACATCAATTAGGCGACGTTTACCAACACATACCTAATATGTGACCAAACAGACTTGATCAAACACTTTGATCAAGTTAATTTGAATCCACGACCAAACTATTTCATAACCCACGAGGTCGAAAATTTGAAATTCCAAAAAACCGGATTTCAAGTTCCCCCGGTAGTCCAAAATCCATCATTTTTCATAGTTCGAGTCCCGAAAGACCCGGAAAGTGCCTGAGACATCAACGGAGACCTCGGGAACAGCCCACGAGTTCCTTAAGTGGCTTAGGTGGGGCACCCAACCTAAGTCCACAACTTTGTGGCCTTGGATTAGAAGCCCAACCCAAGAGCACCACAATGGTGCATTCGGGTTGGTTCCCTTTCCTGAGGACACAGAGTGGTATCCTTTGGTGGGGGCCCACATTAGCCCCCAGAGATGTCCCTGGGTCGCCCTTCGAGCCCGTACGAAGTCTTAATCCGAACCAAAAAGCTCCGGGGCTCGGGTTCAAGCTAAAATGGGAGGTTTCTGATGCATTTTCAAAACTAGATTTTTAAAAATTAGGATTTTGAAATCTTTAACCACAAAAACAACTACTAGTAGATGGATCATCTCTGATACCAAGTTAGTACTTAGTGCTAACGGCGGGGGAATAATGAACAAAAATTTCTGAAAACATACCACCAAATACAACATCCAGAATCATCCAAATACTAATAGTTGTCAAAACTAGTAAGCTAAAAATAAGGTTTAAGGGGATAGAACCTTTGTAGTGCGTCCACTCTTCTAGTGGAAGACCCAAACTAGACTCCACATCATAGGGATTGAGCTTGTAAGCAGACTTCCTTTTCGAAGTTGATCCCCTTCGAAAAAACCCAACCCAAACTTTAGCTTCACCAAAAGAGCACACCGTGTGAAGAAAATTGCTCTCACAATTTGCTAGAAAATGAAAGGAAGAGATATAGTAACCACTCTCTCTATTTCTCTCTCTCTCTTTTTCTCTCATGAGAAAATTGAGTGGAGAGAATGTGCAAGAAAAAATCAAGGAGGAAAGAGATGCTTCATACCAGAATAGTCTTTTATTCTCATTTAAAATTGAAAGTCATACCTCACTACAAACATATTTCATTTCTTAATTATTAAAAATAAATGACTCATTTCTTTATTAATAATAATGAGAAATGAGGTGTCCCTTCTAGAATGTATAAAATGTATCATATACATTTATATTTAGTATATTTATCATATACATATACAAGTATTTGTATCATATACAATTGGTATTTTAATATTTTTATCATATACATATACTTGTATTTGTATCACAAACAAATAGCAAATGATTCTAGAAGGGTATGTGTATCATATACACAAAAATATTAGTATATATATCATATACACATACATGTATTTGTATCATATAAAAATTGCAAATGAAAAAGAGAGAGAGAACATAATACTAGAATATATATATATATATATATATATATATATATATATTAAATCAATACTTGATTTAATAATTCTGTTTTATAATAAACCGGCTAGTATTAACAAATGTCCGATTAATGTACGTGTATCATATAGACGTATTTAATCGACCCCCCACACGTATCACCATACACACACTATATCGTTTCGCCTGAGCCGGGAAACCCTTTGTGTGGGACTCTAAAGACTCGACAATACGCTGGCAGTAGGTTAGGATCATATCCGATTGAATCTAAAACACTTTCAGATCAATCCCCTCACCGGTTAACCCATAAACACGTCAGCGATACTAGCTGCACGTAATGGCTACCTAGGTATTGATTGAAAGGCAGGTCGATAAGCAAGCTCATCCAAACCCAACTGAGCATATCAATGACAGTCACCGTACCGTCTGGTCTCTTTATCAGAGAGTGTCGCATACCGGGTCTGGGGGGTGGTTACTGTCAGACTCCCAATAACCTAATAAGTCGTGCCGATGTTAAACTCATAACCACCTGAGATACAATTGATAAAACTTATCAGTTTATCTCAACCATCATGGCCAGGGACTTATGCTTATAATTAATCAGTTACAGCGCGGCATCAACTACCTATACCGGGAGAGACGAATCCCTTCGATCGCTCACTGTCTCCATATGCTTTGGGACTACACCCAACTAAAACCTGTATGCATGGCTCTTTAAATCCATGGTTGGATAGTAATCAAAGTACAGTAGGAACACACATAAGACACTATAATGATATCAGGTCAAAAGAATACCATGTACTCATGTCATCGAGAACTGCTACACGACAATAGATATAATACCAACTAGGGGTTCTTGATGAGTCCGTTCAGTGTACTCATTCTCCAATGATTACCTGTATATAATCTTTGGTGTCAAATACCAATGGCTGTGGAACCAACCATCACCCCGGTTGGGGTCAAGAAACGTATACACTAGTCTACTTAGAAGTACTGATGCCTAGTCTCGATACTCCCATGACTATAAACATTTAAGGATGTGCTTATGAACTATCCAGGCCTTACTAGTATAATTCCCATCATAATCTTGGTAGTCAAGCAATGGTCTTATGGGCTTTATCAATATGTATCAGTGATATGTAATAACATGTAAAACATATACACATGAATGATAAAGACAAACCATATAGCATACTATCATGTCGAGAAAGAATGTTCTATCCTTATAGGTCCATATACAATTACAATAATTGCTTTCAGGACACCTATATCCAACACAATCTTACCCTAGCTCACCTTTTTTTGATGTTGGCTTCTAATAGTTAGTCTATTTGATGTGAGGGCCCAAGTGGTGAGAGTCCAAGTTTATTCAACTCTACAATGGGTAATGGAATTTTTAGTTGTTGGATTGACTTTTACTGCTTCTTTCTCCTCATCTTTGCTGCTGCTAGTAGTTGACTCCATTTTAATTATAAGTAAACCTCAAAAGCTTAAACCTTTGTATAAGTAACTATATTACAACCTCCATTTTCATTCCAACCTCAATATACCCGTCACCTGTTTGAGAAAATTCCTATTCGACATAGTTTCTTTCTCTTCATTATATTTTGTCATGACCCGGAAATGGCACGTGACCGGAACTTGAATCACATGAAGTCTATAGGACTCCACCATAACCCAAGTAAGCCGAAAACCATGAATATAAACCCTTTTAAGAAAATAGTGGAGGTGAAATTTTGAAAAAAGGGTATAAATGAAATCAAGTTTCCTTTTTAAAATATAAATGAGATTCGTTGAAAATACAAGTGGAATGTATGCTAAAGTTTGAAAACGTTTTCGTCATTTAAAATTTGGGCAGCACCTCCTTTGTAAATTTTAATAAAAAAACATAACATAATTAATAATAACAATGGTATCCCCAAGCGGGAGCTAGCTCATCGCCAATCGGCGGAAACACAACCATGCAAAAAGTATATACGATGCCTAAGGCAAAGATAAACTCAGAAAAGGAAAAAAAACCAAAACATCAACTCAAGAATGTCCAAACTCGGCATATAAAAGAATATATACAAATCTCGTTCTAAGTTTGAAAGAATATACAAAACCGGTCTCTAAGTCCACAATATACATAGTCTGGTTGATAGAGTTTTTTAACTAGATACAAATAAATATAAAAATGAAACTAGCGGTGGTTACGATCTGGTGTGTAACCCACTTACCAAGCAAATCACCCAAAAAAGAACATGCCAACAAGCCGCTACTGATCTGAGCGGTCGGTCCTGCAAGAAAACTATAGCTCAACGGGACTGAGTTGCCAACTCATGAGTAGAAGATATCATCAGGTAGAAATCGAATGCATAATGATCTACCTAGGTCATACTGTAATAATATTATCATTTCGGGTGGTATCGAAGGTGATCATGTATGTGTGTGTGTGTGTGTCATCAGATGAGTGTCCATCAATGACACTTGAAATCATCATAAAACCCTGAGTGTCCAGCATCGACACTAAATTATTATAAATCCCGTGTCCAGTAGCGACACTTAAATCCGCATATCTCAGGCATCGTCTCATTAGTTCAGCCATCATATCTCAGGCACCGTCTCATCAGATCGGTTCTCATATCCGACTATCTCATATTACTTGTGTACCGCCGAAAACCGAACTGAGTCGTTGGGTGATGTCTAGCCAGAATTTAGGGGCAGATGCTATTTGGATATATCCATCTACCTCTCTGAAGATACCAAGTTGATATATGGCACTGTATATCGAAGGTTTGGATAGATGTGACCGATATAACAGACTTTATCAGATTCTTCCTCATTTGTGAGGGGTTTTTGATTATGGGGACGCTCTTCCCTGTAGGTGCAAGCTCCTGCAGTTAATTACATTATCGCGTTGCGATAAGAACTTTCTCATGCTCCAGTAGTTCACTTCGTGTCGTGTTGTGTTTGGTTTATTTTGGGTTTCCCGTGCATTGTATATGGAGACTAATTTATATCGTCGCCCGTAGGACGCGGATTAGTCTAAATCCGTGTATATTTTGGGTTTGAACTTAGGCTGTATGTATTCCGTTAGTTCAAAAGATACTTTATTTTTATTTAAAGACCGTTAATCTAGTTTGAGATTAAGATCGACTTAAATATATGAGCATTTAGGCTTAGTTTATTTTTAACTAAGAATACATTAGCCTTATTTGAGGCTAAGATCAACTTAGTAATGTTTTAAGGATCATTTTATTTAGTTTAGATCCAACAACAAAGTATTTAGGCTCAGCTGCAATGAACTTCAGAGACTTTGCCAATTTGGGCTTGGTCTACTCGGACTTGGGCTTTCCTTTTTGTTTTATTCAGAAGTGCTAAGCACTTATTGTAGGCTATAGTGCCCTCAAGGCAATTATCATAGTCACAGGCAGGTAATTATGATGATTGAGTGAGGACCTATACCAGTAGAACGGTCTTACTCGAGATGATAGTATGCTATCTGGTTTGTCTTTATCATCATGTACAATATAAGGTGGCATTACAGATCCCTATTACATGTTGATAGAGCCCATAGGATTCTTGCTTGACTACCAGCAGTATGATGGCGATCATATACATGGGAGCTGGGTGGTCTATAAGCACATCCTTAAATGTCCTTAGTCGAGGGAGTTTCGAGACTGGGTATCGATACTCCAGAGTAGACTAGTGTATACTGATCGAGACCCCGATGAGGGGCGGTGGCCGGTCTCACAAGCCATTGATGTTAGTTTGTTCACCTAAGATATATACAGGTGCTCATTTTGTTATGAATACACCGGACGGACTCGCCGGGAACATGCTAGTTGGTATTATACCTATTGTCAGATAGCTGTTCCCTGGTGATATGTGTACAGGTTAGTCTATCGACCTAAGATCGTTATTTGTCTCGTATGAGTTCTTCTTTGATTACTACCCTACCACGGCTCAAAGGAGTTATGCAAACAGGTTTTAGTTGGGTACAGTCCCGAGCCACATGAAGGCAGTGAGCGGATCGTCGGGGGATTCGTCTCTCCCGGTATTTGGGGTTGATGTCGCGGTTGTGCACGGGTGGCCATCACCAGAAATCCTTGGTTAAGGTAGTCGAGAATTACTGATCTAGGACCGGTAGTTTCTCAGGTGGTGATGGGCTTCATACCGATACTAAATGTTACGTTATTAGGGTTCTGACTTTATCCATCCCCCTAGACTCGATATGCGATACTTATAGACGAACGCACCGGACTGTACGGATATTGTCACTGTCAGGCTCAGTTGGGGTTTCAGGATGAATTTGCTCGTTGGCCTCCCTTTCGCTCAATACCTGGGTAGCCGTTACGTACAACTAGTGTCGCTGACGTGCTTGTAGTTGAATCCACTGCCAGCGTATTGAGGAGTCTTTAGAGTCCCACACAGAGGGTTTCCCTGCTTCGGGTGAAACGATGTAGAGGCCGTATGGTTTTACGGCAGGGTTCGATCACATATGTATACTTGTGCACGCATGATGTTCGGACGGATAATATTAGTGGGCTTTGGTTTAAGCCGGATCCTAGTATTATATTTGTTGGATTATTTTCGTCTCTTTGTATTCGTATTCTTCGGAATATAGATGCAGGTATGTATATACGGTTGAGGGGTATTCTAATAATTTATTACAAGATTACTTTTAGAAGATTACACCTCATCATGATTTAGACATTTTTGGATTAAAAGGTTATTGAGGTGGAGGATGAGGTGTTTATTGCATTTTTATGGCATGGCTAATTAGTGACCCAAGGTTACTATTATAGCATGCTTAGGGTTTTTGTTTGTTGTGAGATTATGTTGACTTGAGATATTTTTTGTTGACTAAGATATTTTGGAGACATGGACATTTATGTGATGGATCCATTATTTCTTTTCATACTCACACAACAAAAAAAAGATTAGCCATTACTCATTTCTTTTTTCTTTCTTCAGTTGCTCTCAACACCTCATTCTCATGGTATCTTCTTCTTCCTCAAGCTCCACCCAAACCCTCTCATGAGTTGAGAATCCTTGGGTGTCTTGAGATAAATTAATCCTTCATCACTCTCTACTTCATCTACGGTATCTAGAGTAGCGATCTAGGTGCCCTAGTTACCTCGGATATGAGGTTGGAGATCGTTGCATAGACTCTCAGGTGGATCATCTTCGATGGAGGGAGACCGGAGATCAAGCTTGATCAAGGAAGCCCCTAGGAGCTTGGGATGATGGTTGAAGACCGAAGGACATGGATCTATTCGGTATAACCATTCTAATTTCTTTGCATATTTTGTTGTCTAAGGCTTTTGTGTAGATCCGGGTAATTGGTTGTGGTAGCGCCAAGTTTTATAAATTTCTGTTCCGCATTTGGTCATGGATTGATGGCTGGGGTTCTGCAGTAATCCAACATGGTATCAGAGCCACTCCATAAGCCTTAGCTAACTCATTGCGACATAAAAAATCCGCCGTTTTTGTCGTGCAAAAACTGCCGACAAAAACAGTTCCGAAAACTGAATGTTTGAGATATTTGCACACCCCGCGGGCTTACGGTATGAACTGAGAAGCCGTGGGGTGGTGCATGGGCACCTCGGGGAACCCCTGGAGGGACCTAACGGTTAGGCCCACCCCCCAAGACCACCACAAGGTGGTCTTGGCAGTGGGGACCCGAAACTGCCCCCACCTTGGGCAGTTTCGGGTCTGCCTCACCCCCTGGCCACCTTGTAGTGGCCTCAGGGGTGGGGTACCCCCTCTACGCCCCCGACTCAAATTTAATTTCGTTCTCTAACTCCCCGCGAAGGTTCGGGAGCGTTTTTTTTGATTCGGACTTCCGAATTGGTTTTAAATGGTCGGTTTTTGGAACTTTAGCTCACTATTTTTTTTCATGGTTTTGGAAATTGGTTTAGTTTGCTAATTGCATAAGGAATTCTAATGTGATAGTTTTTAGTTCATATATTACTATCTGCGACTGTGAATATCATTAGAGCGGTACAACTCGTCAACTGCTATATGCTCTTTTAAACGGGTTTGCGAATGTGACATTCACGTTGATGTTCTGTGTTGTGCTGTAGTTGTGGCGGGATTGTCGTGGTGGATAGCTTGGGTGCAATGGTAGTACAGCTTGGGTTTATTTGTACATTTGATATTTCAGGACGAGCGTCCGACATGTGGATTGTCGTCACCGCCAGTTTGTATGTTATTTGTTTTGGACACGACCGGGTTGTGGTCGATGTCACCGTTGTACATATTCTTTTCTTTTCTGTACTAGGATTACCCCGCGGTGGAGTGCACGGTTAGCTGGGTTCTAGAGGGCAACGGGACCACATTTCAAGGCGTTGAGACGGAGGGGGCCTCACTCTAGAATTGGCGGGCTATTCGCCGCACTCGTAGGGGGTACAGGTTGACCCAAGGAGGGGTGCTCAAGTTACCAGATTCCATGAAGTGCCGGGTGGCCCATTCACATTGTTGATTGGGGTTGCCTCACTTCTGGGATTGGCGGGTAACTTTCCGCGCTCATAGGGGTCTAGGTTTTCATTGCACAGGCTATCCACACGACAGGGGGAACGTCGGGTTTCACTTGCGGCTCAAAGGAAACCCGGGACTCCCAGATTATCCTTTTGTTCTGTGATGCATATCGATATTCTGTGATGTTGCATATATCATGCCTGGGACGATTATTATATATATATTTATATATATACTAGTAGATGTTGTATATGTTTTGCACCCGCACTAGTCCATTCCCCGCTCTGTCGTTAGTTAAGTAACCTAACGGGTAATGACGGGACCCGGTGGCGAATGCGGATGGTATATATGTACATTTTATTTTTCATTCCTTTTTTCTATGGTATGATATGTTAACTGATGAGACTGCGTTGATTCTGATCAATGCAAGGAAAACAAACCTATTTGATGTGTTGGAACAAATTTTCAAAAGCTGTGATTACTAAGACGTTTTCTTTTGTTTTGCACAACGATATTCGGTTATGAATATCTAGCACCTCGTTCAATGAGGCAAGAGCCGAGATCTCTTCACCGGAAGTGACCTCTTGGGCAGAAGTTTGCGTCAGGGTAATAACTTAACTATATTCGATTACATTTTGCTTTGCATCGTGATATTCAGTTGGGAATATCCTGCACCTCATTCGACCAGGAAAGAGCCGAGATCCTTTCACCGGGAGTGACCTCTTTAGCAAAAGTTTTCACCACTATATATTTGTAAAGCTATCCGGTTCCTTCAACGATATCAAGTTCATTATGTTAAAGGTTTTTCACCAAAAACCATTCGTAGCCCTCCGTCATTTCAGACGGGTAGCACGTAGTATTCATGCTATGTTTGTTGGCCTTAGTCAAGGCATAGTGTATGGTAGCTATTTGTTACTTTTCTGTTGCATAGATAGATGCGTTGGTTTGGGACAGTCGTACAACCTTGTTGGCCTTAGTCAAGGGCGAGTATGGGTGGGTTCAAATTAACCTGGACAATGACGGGTAGAACTTGACATGTGACTTATGATTTGTTGGCCTTAGTCAAGGTCATAAGAGCATGGGGTAAAAATCACATCGGGAGTTTCTAAAGAAACTGAAACTTGCCAGGCATGCGCATACCTTCTGGAGTGTGATAACTTGAGTGGCTTCCATCAAATTGTCATACGATGATAGTTGAATCCCGATTCCTACTGATGAGTTGGTTTACTCCTCGGGTGATTTTAAATGATCCCGACTAATTCTCCTTTGGGTTTGGGGGAGGATTCGAGGAAACAATAGGAGACATCCGGATTAGATAAAGTGATTAACCATTCTGATCCAAGTTAGAGTGCACGCTGAGTGTTTCTTTTCTCTCTCTCTCTTTAGCAGCGACCGTGGCCCGACCCTAGACTAAAACTCATGAACCAAGTTAATCAAACCTTCTTAAAACATGCGGCTTTTGGATTTTCAGCATATATCATTGCCACTCCTACTTTTACCCTTTGCATTTCTCCGGAACATTCCATATCACTACGAAGATCCACATTTATTGGATATGACCATCGTATAGTTACATACGAACTTGAAGAAACTTGTTTCAGATTCGAGGATGGTTTCCAGTTCTAGAGAAATTGAATAGAACTATTCAGTTGTCTTTTCCCTTTACCTTCTCTCAGGTTATGTAAGCTTCTGGTATTAGAGAGTACACCTATTACGCTTATTGGATAATCTTCTTCCAAACCATAGGCTGATGCCGAAAGGTAGGGAAGGAAGAAAACCAATTAGCCTAAGTGTGGTGTACAAAAGATAATAAGTAAAGATAAATAAAGGGATTAGAAAGAGGGCAAAGTAAATTGCGACTGCTATCATTCACGACGAAACCGTGTATATCATCGCCACTCCTACTTCACCTTTGAATTTCTCCAGAACACCCCTATCACTATGAAGATCCACATTTATTGGATAATCCATCGTATAGTTACAAACGAACTCGAAGGAACTTGTTCCAGTTTGAGGATGGATTCTGGTTCAGGAGAAATAGAATAAGGATTATTCAGTTGTCTTTTCCCTTTACCTTCTTTCAGGTTGCGAGCGCTCCTAGGATTAGGAGGGTACACCTATTACACTTATTGGATAGTCTTCTTCTAAACCTTAGTCTGGTGCCGAAAGGTAGGGAAGCAAGAAAATCAATTAGCCTAAGTGTGGTGTACAGAAGGTAATGAATAAAGACAAATAAAGGGATTGGAGAGATGGAAAGGAAATATATGGTTACTGTCATGAATCTGGATAGTGGAAGAGGCATTACTAGGAATACCCGAATACCCCTTCGAAACATTTTTCATGTTTCAGTATCACTGTGCAGTGTTAATTGAAAACTAATTTCCAAATTAGATTCTTACTCCAGGGTATGAATTTACCAGACTTGATTCTCACATCTGTATAGTATTATAGATGATGAGTGAGAGTAAGATATTGGGAATTAGGTGATTATATCGGATTTCGTTTTAATTGGTGATATTTGAGGAAATCACCTGGGTTTTTGCCGGACAGCAAATATTTGGTTTTGAATATCCGTAGTTATGCACTAGTTTCAAACTGATATATCTGTACATTTATTTTATAAAGTGAGATATAACTTTTTGAAATTATGTCTATGAGATTTACCTATATCAGTTGATGGTTAGGTAAGGAGCATTCAACAACGGTGTAATTTTTCTTAACCATAATACAGTTTTCAACCTACGACGCACAGGGTTTGAGTTATTGAACTCAGGGGACTTATACAAAGTATTGTATGTTTTCCAGTGTTCATTAGGATAAAGGGGTTGGTACCCATACTATATTCTCTTTACTTGTGACTTCTTCAGTTTTAGACATGTATTTCGTTGAAATACAAGGTCCAAGTTTTGAGAAGCTATAGGTATAAGAAAAAAGTAGAGAACCATATATTGCAAGTATCAGGATTCTTCAAGGTGATCGAAAATGTAGATACTTGTGTTTGGTATTCCATTGATAGTAATGGTTTTGAGAACTTGCTTCTCTTTCAAGTTACTCATATGTGGATGCACTCCTAGATGAGTAATACTGCTTGGCTTCATTCCACTTAGTTGACATGCACTGGAGATAGCTGCATGATTTGAATCTGGTTCAAATTAACTTAGTGCCTATATTTCTATATTGTATATAGAATGTTTTGTTTCCCCCAATCAGAGCAAAGCTCTGCTGGAAATTCAAAATTCAAATTTTGAAGCAACGCTTCAAATCCCGGGCGCAACGCGCCACGTGTCAAGCGCATACACATCAGCGCAGCGCCCAAGGCAGCACACCCAATCAGAGCAAAGCTCTATTTTAAGTAAAATTAAAGGAAGCAACGCTTCAGTTGCGCAAGCACTGCGCTGCGCGACACGTGTCAGCGCAGATGCGCTAGCGCAGTTGCGCTGCGCGACACGTGTCAGCGCATATGCGCTAGCGCAGTTGCGCTGCGCGACACGTGTCAGCGCAGATGCGCTAGCGCAGTTGCGCTGCGTTTTGCGCTGCGCGACACGTGTCACGCGCTGAGGGCGTCTGCGCCAAACAGAATTAAGATTTCAAAGAAATCTTTCTGTTCTTGTTAAAACAAGAAGATTTTCTTCTGTAAAACAGAAGCCTTTGGATCAAAGATCCAACGGTGGGGAAAATTCCCCAAATCACTCAGAGAAAGATCTCTTTAACTAATTTATGGGCACTATAAAAAGGACCCTAGACCTCAATTCAAGGGTATGAACATTTCTTGAAAAAAGTCAAGAGCTTCAAACAGAGAGAAGTCTGAGAAAATTTCAAGAAAAAGGTAAAAACCTTCACGAGAGAGAAGAAATTTCTTCTAATAGATCATTGATCTAAAAACCAGATCATTGATCTTTACATAATAAACAGTGCTTTGCACTTCTTATGAACCACTGTTTCTTTAAAACAAGGAAAAACAAAAACAAAAATAATAATATATAGTGCTTTGCACTTTTATGAACCTTTGGTTCTTGAAATAAAAAGAAAAACTTATTTTTCTTTGATCTAAATTAGATCGAGAAATCAAATAGCGCTTTGCACTTCTTTTATGAACCATTGATTCTTGAATCTAAAAGATTCTCAAATTAATAGTGCTTTGCACTTATAAATCTGCACTGCTGCGCTCTTGGGCTGGCGTAAGCCACCAGAGAGCGCCACGTGTCAGCGTCTGAACCATTTGCGCTATGCGCTTTTGAAATAGAGCTTTGCTCTCTGAAGTTGGCGCAACTCACCAGAGCGCGCCACGTGTCAGCAGTGCTAGCGCAGCGCACTAGCTCAGCGCACTAGCGCAGCGCACTGCGCCTGCATGACATGTGTCATCACCACAAGCGCTTGCGCTCTCTGATTGGCGCAAAGCGCTTGATAAATACAATGCATTTCCTAAAAGGGCCAGGCCCAAATCAAAAAGACCAAGCAGGCCAAAATAAATTGCAAAGCAATAAAAGGGCAGAGCCCAAATAAAATTGATGCTCTACATCATTTATAAAGGGCAGAGCCCAAAACAAATTGATGCTCTGCATCCTTTCTGGGCAAAGCCCAAATAAAAATAAAAAGAAATGCAATGCAAAAGCAAATAAAATGTTGAACATTTTCAACTGGACTTAGCCCAATTTTGGCCGTAAGTCCTTAAATTAAATTGACTGAGCAAGATTGCTCTCTTAAATCAATTTATATCCGGTTCGAGGGTACATCTCCGAACTCCTCTGACACATGTCGTTGTAATCATTCAACGTCTTCAGAGAGGTGACGGATCCCGACGACCACACCCATCAATACGGACTGCGGGGTCCTTAAATTAATGGTGGACCGAAACGTCCTTAAACTAATATTGGACCGAAACATCCTTAAACTAATATTGGACCGAAACGTCCTTAAACTAACATTGGACCGAAACGTCTTTAAGCTAATGTTGGACCGAAACGTCCTTAAACTAATAATGGACCCCTACGTCCCTAAACTGGAATATGGACCACCACGTCCCTAAAATGGAATATGGACCACCACGTCTCTAAACTGGCGGTAGACCACCACGCCCTTAAACTGGAACATAGACCACCACGTCCCTAAACTGGAAAATGGACCACCGCGTCCCTAAACTGGAAAATGGACCACCGCGTCCCTAAACTGGAATATAGACCATCACGTCCCTAAACTGGAACAATAGAGCCTCCAAATTCTCTTTTACCGGATCTAAACGATCCCGTTTAAGTCGATCTTAGCCCCAAACACGGCTAACGTATCCTTAAACATTCAAATGGATTATAAAATTCCAAATCAACTCTGGCCCCTGATCTATCAATGGAGGGAGCAAAAAACAGGCTTTGCGAGGGTACATCTCCGAGCTCCTCTGACACCTATCATTGTAATCCTTCAACGACATCAGAGAGGTGACAAGTCCTGACGGCCATATATTAAATGGATCACTACGTTAAGTCGATCTTAGTCTCAAACAGGACTAACGTATCCTTAACGAACGTTTAAGTCGATCTAAGCCTCAATACGGCTAATGTATCCTTAAACTAAAAACACCAAACCCAAATCTAAGTAAATACGGATTTGGACTAATCCACGTCCTACGGGCGACGATATCTCTTAGTCTCCGTATACAATCCACGGGCAACCACAAACAAAACAAACACACACGACATGAAGTGAAATTCTGGAGAACGAGAAAGTGGCTACCGCGATGCGGTAGCGTAATTAACTGTAGGGGCTTGCGCCTGCAGGGAAGAGCGTCCCCACAATCAAAAACCCCTCAAGCGGGGGGGAATCTGACGAAGTCTACTACATCGGCCGCATCCGTCTAAACCTCCGATACACGGTGCCATAAATCAACTTGGCATCTTCGGAGAGGTGGACGGATAAAACCAAATAGCATTTGCCCCGAATCTCAGGCAAGACGTCCTAGCGTCGTGCGCCGTCATTCGGAGGGGAACAGATTCTGGCACGCCCGGTGGGACCTTTTCCTCTTTCCACTCCACACTTCGTGTGTCGTGATTCGCGAACCAATCACGGTTTGTTAAATGGTTTCCTTCGGATTTCAAGTTACTAAGATTTGGTCTTTTGCCTGGCGCAGAACTCAAGCATCAATGGCCTCTAACTGCACCAACTGCTCGAAGTGCCACTGCAACGGACGCTCCACCTCACCGGGAGATGTAGCATATGGGCCCCAAGCGGCTTCCTTCCTCGCTCTGCCGGTAGACCAGGTGACCCAAGCCACCACTGGCCTGTTCTTCGGGACCATGATCCCACTTACAAGCTTCTCTATGCCAATACCTGTACCGAAAGTGAACAAGAAGTCGGTCTTCGACCGGCTCACTGCCACGACGGCCCCTGTCAACGGGTCGCCCACTACCAAACCAACAACCTCGGTTTTTGCCAGGCTGGATCAGAACTCTAAGCTGGCTGTCCCAAGGAAGGCAATAACTGCTGCTCCAAAAGTTGTCAAGGCGGCTTCCCCTGCCAAAGAGTCAGTCTTTTCAAGACTGACGATTCCTGCTCCTGCCCCTGCTCGAGGATCCGTCTTCGACAGGTTGAATATCACCCCTCAAAGGACAACCTCAGTCTTTAAGAGGTTAACACCAGCGGCGCCTCATTCAGACAGGGGGCAAAAAGAAGATGTCTCAATCCCCGAGCCAGTCCCAACGGCTCGTCATGCTCGACGTCGCCATTGGCGACGAGTGAGGAAGGCAGGGGGAAACTCCACCGGCTCCAGTGGTGGAAGTCAACTCTGCTGTTCCAACTGGGAACAGCTTTGAACTGCTGAGAAGGGTACGTAAGAACTCTCCAACCGCTACACTGAAAAGATCTCCTCCACCTGTGGAGAGAGCTCTAGAAACGAAGCAAGAACAACCCCCTCAACGGCTGTCCTAAAAAATATACAAGGTTTGGCGAAGGGTTCAAGACTCCGTGATCGACCCAGATCACTCTCGTCAACAAAAGAAGACGAAAGTGCAAAAAGAAAAAGACCGTCCTATTAAACAGCAGGGGACAACAATCGCTAGGGTGCCCACTACAACGGCCCCTTCAACTTCAACGGCCCACAAAAGAAGAAGGCCGGAGAAAACCTCCGCGCCAACGACAAATATCAGAGGTGGTGCACCCAAACGCCCTAAGTCAGGGGGCATCGTAGTGCATACCGTCTATGTGGCGTCTGGTAAAGAGGACAGTCGCATATCTACGGGTCATCGACCACTTACGCGATCAGTGACCAAGGCGCAGGAGCAGCAGCAGAAGCTCCAAGAAATGATGAACGCTATGGCCGCAGTTACAAGGCCAAAAGAAAACCCTGAAACGGCCTCGGATGAACGCCAAGAGGAAGAAACCGACGCCGAATTCCTTCGTCAGATATTGGAAAAGAAGGACAAAGAGGCTGCTGAACAAGCAGCCAACATACAGCGTATGGGCCTCCTCTTCCAAGACATGATAGGGATGATGATACAACAAGATCCTCCGACCGAAGAGCCCCCGATCGTCCTTGGAGACGATAGGGGAGAGACATCAAATCCTCCACCAGCTCTGTCGACGGCTAAAGATGATACAATCTTCAAAGCTGATTTGGACGAGTACATAGCCCAATAAATACGGGTTCATCATGCGACTGAAGCAGTCGGCCAGGTCGTAATAACGGGGCGGCCGTATCCAAGTTGGTACGACCAAATCAAGTACCCGCCGGGTTACACAATTCCCAAGTTCCATGTCTACAAGGGGACAAGCAATCCTCACCAGCACGTTGCCCAGTTCAGGGAACTCTGCGGCAACACCGGCGATGATGATAAGCTTTTGCTTCGCCAGTTTGTTGGAAGTTTATCAGATACGACGTTCGAGTGGTACTCTGAGCTCCCGAATGACTCTATCAAGACCTTCGCGGAGATAGAGCTGTTGTTTACTCGGCGTTTTGCAAGCGCCAGTGAACGCACCCCGATGACGGCACTAATTAACGCCAGGGTAAAACCAGGCGAGACATGGGTTCAATACGCTATACGGTGGCGGAACTTGAGGTCGAAGTGCGAACAACGCATTGAAGAAGCTCCCGCGGTGGGTATGTTTGTGGGAACCCTTGATCCACAAGCAACCATCTCGCAATTTATGATGTTTTTCAAGCCGACTACCTTCCAGGCCTTGATTGACAAGCTAGCGCAGATGGATCAGATGGGCCATAAACCCCCTCTTCCAAAGCCGGACTCCCGAAATGACAAAGGGAAGGGAAAAGCGATCGTCGTCGCTAATGCTCAAGAACAACCGAGCAACTCGAAGCCGGTTGTTCGTCAAAATAATATGCGCCCATACGTAGCCCTTGAGGAAAGGATAGGGCGTCCTTATTCTTTTCCCCACGATAAAACGAGAAGGTTATTCGAGCTGGCGTTGCGCAACCGACTCATAAATCTGCCGGATCCAAAACGTCCGTTGCAACCAAGTGATGTCAATGAGCCCAACTACTGTCCTTATCATCGAGTACTGGGCCATCCGATCGAAGATTGCTACATTTTCAAAAATTGGCTTGAAAACCAGTACCGACAGGGCAAATTCGCGTTATCTGACAAATGGAAGGTGAATCCCCCGCAGCCCCACACCTCTAAGGGGACGAATACGCCGGGGGCAACATGCTCCGTCGTTGAAGAAGCTCCTTGGGAGGTTGTATTATCAGCCAAGACAAAGAGGATGCTAAACGATCTTCAGACATGTCCAGCGATTAGGTGGAAGAACCCGTTGGAACCGCAGGTCATTGAGGGGATGTTGAAGCCACATACAACTCCAAAGACCGATGGTGGTGGCCCAAGCACTCGCAAACAGCCATCAAAATCTTCGAAAAAGAAGAAGAAGAAATCTAAGAAGCCCGTAAAGCCTGGCGACAAGCGCACGGACTTGCAAAAACAAATTGACGCGCTGGAGGAATACAACCAGAAGGCATGGACTCCCATTACATTCCAAGAGTTCCTCAATCATGTCTTTCAAGAGGAAGATGAGGGAGAAAGTTCATCTGATGAATCTGAAGAATATGTGGCGAGCTGTCATGTGATTTCCCATTCGTTCATGGACAATGAGGAGACTCCTTGCACTGAAAAGCTGGAGGCAGATCCTGAACCAAAAATTCTGGGACCATCAGATGAAGTAATTGACGCATTCCTTAATGAAGCTCGGTTGAAAAGTAAAGCTGATCGAGAACACGAGACAGTCATATTTGAAAGGGCCAAGCTCCAGCGACTTGATGAAAGAGCTGAGACGATCCCGCTGGAGCAAAATACCTCCACCGTCGACAAAAGCCAATTCAAGATGAGGAAAAGGTTTGCTAAGGCCATATCGATGGGCATGAAGCTACCATCCTCCGAAGGAAAAATTACTGGTGAAATAGAAATGCACCCCTCCTATTGCTTATATCATCAAAAGATTTCGCACCCCACTGAAGAATGCAAAGCTTTCGAGAGATGGTGGCAAGGATATGTTGCTCATCGACAACATTTTAAGCGGGGAGAAACGTAAAACTCGTCGGGAGCAAAGAAATACGACCGAAGGGCTTAAAAGAACTACCGGCGATTGCCGCATGGTTAACACTGGCGGGTCACAAGTGCCTACATTCGGGAGCGATTCTGATGAAGAGCTGGAACTTGCCCCTCTCTTTAAAGAATCCACTTCGGGAAAAGAAGAAGAGCCGAAGGTCTGCGAAAATATCCGGCTGCCGAATCGGACGCTGCCTGAAAAGAATCTCGGACCCTCAAACAGAAAAGATAAAGGGAAAGAAAAGGTCTCTGAAGATATCGTCTTAGATGACCAAGTTCCGGAGGAGCTAAGCGCCAGAAACCCGCCGAAGAAGAATAAGGTGGATTACAACGTCCTAGCGCACCTGAGAAAACTACCCTCACAGCTCAGCATTCTCGACGCCCTTTTGCTATCAAAGGAGGCGAGAGATTCGTTGATCAAGGCACTACAAGATCCGGAACAATTCCAAGCATGCCTGGCCGAGGAAAAGATGAAGGATGAGTTGGAGGAAGTGCACACGGCCGATGTCACTTTCGGCGAAGAGGACCTTCTCCTTGGGACGTGCGAACACAATCGCCCCCTTTATGTCTCAGGATACTGCCACGATATTAAGATAGGCAAAATCCTGATCGACAATGGATCCTCCGTTAATCTCCTCAACGTGCGGGTGTTAAAAGAAATATGCATGCATCCAGCACCTTGCTCGTGATAAGATCACCATCTCCGGGTTCGACTCCCAGTCATCAAGAACTCTTGGGTCTGTGATACTGACGCTACGCTTCGGGCTACTCATCACGGACGTTAAGTTCCACGTCATAGACGCCAAGACATGCTACAACGCTTTGCTCGGCCGACCATAGTTACAAGAGTACAACATCATCCCTTCTACACAACATCAGTGTATGAAGTATTTTAAGGATGGTTTCGAGTATACCGTGACGGGAGAACTGAACCCGTTCTCTGTCAACGAGGTCCGCAAATACGAAGATGCCAAATACTTCTTACCGGATTTCGAAGACACAGAAAGGTGCCACAAGCCGGAGAATAAAGCTAATGCCACCATCCCTGTCTTCGGCAGTGATACAGAGGAGGAAGAGGAGATAGTGTATTCGGGTCCGCCCCAACACAACAAGCCAGGACCGTCCACTCCTACGTTGATCTTTGGTAGCGACTCGGAAGATGAGATCCGTGTTGTATTCTCTGCTCGACCTTCCATACGAACGTCCGCTGACGAAGAGAAAAGTCTACAAGTCGCCATAGTGCCGCTTAAACACCATAAAGAACTGGATGCACTTAATATTTACAATGTAGAAGAGCTACAAACGTTCTACATCCCTCCTAGGCGAGAAAGCGAGAAAGCAATTTTGTTCTACCGCTCTGAAGAAACTAAGGTGGAAAAAGAAATCTGGCATGGCGCGGATCCTACGCTTGACAGGCTTCAGCCTATCCATCTTCCTAGATATTATACAGAGGGTTTAAAAAAGCTGCTGAAACGCCAGGGGATATCCTTCAAGCAGACCGTTCGAAAATCCAAGTTCTATGACAAAATCTGGAACGTTCCCGGGACTCAACGCAAACTGCCTAATGGGAGAATGAAAACACTTGGACTTGGATACATCCGGTCAAAGAAACGAGAGCTACTAAACAGCTGCTATGTCATGTATGACTTCGATGAAGAGGCGGATGCTCAATGGGAGGACGCTAATCCTGAGACAGTGAAAGTTCCAGATGCAAAAGTGCCCAGTCCGCCGTTCGAAGAACAAATGGACAAGATTATAAAGGAAGCGGGTCAAAAAGTCCGGGACGATCATTACCGCAAAATGGTCATCTACGAGAAAGCCAAAACGCAACGCCTTCTCCAACAGGCCGTGAAAGATGAAAATGCCGCTCCTTGTCAACCTGTTATAAAGAAGGCTCGACGCAAAAGCAGAAACAAGTCGAAAGGCCAAAAAGGCGCTCAACAGCAACAAAGCAGGGCTAAGAAGCCACGCAAACGGGAGTCAAGTGTTATTGATCTATCCCTTATGAAGAAAATGGGTCGAGCATACTCGTTTCCTCGGGACAAGACGAAGAAGATACTTGACCTCACTCTAAAACATCAAATACTTACACTGCCGGAGTCTAAACACCCCGAACAAGCGGGCAAAGTCTCACACCCGAACTATTGCTCTTACCATCGAGTAATAGGGCATCCTCTTGAAGATTGCTTCACTTTCAAGAACTGGGTTGAAGATCAGTATCTGCTTGGCAAATTCACTCTGTCTGACAGTTGGAGGGTAGCGCCGCCACAGAAGCACGAGCCCAAGGCCACGAAAGAAGAACCGGTTCCACATTGGGATTGGAAGCGAATTCGCACCTGTCACATGATTACAATATTAAAATAAGAGCCCGAGGACATAGATGAGCTCCCTTGGTGCTTCGAAAACAATGACAATGAGGCAATCTCAGAATTCCCACCGGCTCCGAAAGAACTGGAAGATGGCATACATACTACTGCAGATAACCTCAAGAAGATTGAGTTGGGATCGACAGACGATCCGCGACCGACATTCATCATCGAGCTGCTATCTGAAGGAAGGGTGGCTGCGTTAAGGGACGTGCTTCTACAGCATAAAGATTGTTTCGCATGGAACTACTCCGAAATGCCGGGATTAGATCCAGAAATTGCTGTGCACAGATTGGCGATATCTTCGGACGTCAAGCCAGTCAAACAGGCGCCGAGAAAAATGCGGCTCGAGCTTGAAATGAGTATCAATGCTGAAGTCAAAAAGCTGATCGACTCTGGCTTCATCCAGGAAGTTCAATACCCTGAATGGATCGCCAACATCGTCCCGATGATGAAGAAAAATGGGACAGTGCGCATATGCGTAGACTTCCGGGATCTCAATAAAGCCTGCCCGAAAGACGATTTCCCAGTGCCAGTCACCGAACTGATGATAGACAATACGTCCACTCATGAGGTTTTCTCCTTTATGGACGGCTCGTCAGGGTATAATCAGATAAAGATGCATCCCGAAGACCATAAGCACACTGCCTTCAGGACTCCTTTGGGTATATTCTGCTACAAGGTGATGCCCTTTGGTCTAAAGAACGCCGGTGCCACCTACCAAAGGGCCATGACGAAGATCTTCGATGACCTTATACACGAAATCATCGAATGCTATATCGACGATCTCGTGGTTAAAAGCAAATCATACGAGGAACATATCGAGCATTTGAAGACTGTATTTCAACGCCTTCGGCAATACAACTTGAAAATGAACCCGCTCAAGTGTGCATTCGGAGTTTCCTCAGGCAAATTCCTGGGATTCATTGTTCGACACCGAGGTATTGAAATAGATCCGTCTAAGATCAAGGCGATCATGGAAATGCCTCCGCCAAGGAATCTCAAACAGCTGCGGTCTCTCCAAGGGAAGCTCGCGTATATACGGCGATTTATAGCCAACCTTTCAGGAAAGTGCCGTCCTTACAGCCACCTGATGAAGAAGGGAACCCCGTTCGTCTGGGACCAAAAATGCCAAAGCGCACTAGACGAGATCAAGCAATACCTGCAGAACCCGCCGGTGTTGGCTGCTCCGGTCAAGGGAAAACCCCTCATTCTTTATACAACCGCCCTCGAAGGTTCCTTAGGCGCATTATGGGCACAAGAGAACGATTAAGGGAAAGAAAGAGCACTCTACTACTTATGTCGAGTTCTGCTGGGGGCAGAAAGCAACTACTCTCCCATTGAAAAACACTGCCTGGCGTTGATCTTCGTGATAACAAAGCTCAGGCACTATGCGTTGGCGCACGATGTCCGTCTCATTTCAAAGGTGGACCCCCTTAAATACTTGATGTCAAAGGCCATATTGACGGGACGGCTCGCTAAATGGGCCCCGCTCTTGATGGAGTTCTCGATAACATATCAACCTCTCAAGGCAATGAAAGGCCAGGCCATCGCCGACTTCCTCGCTGAGCATCCGATACCGGCCGACTCTCCTTTAAACTGCGATCTTCAAGACGAACATGCGTTTGATGGGATCGACGGTGATAATACCCGATGGGAGCTTTATTTCGACGGAGCATCTTCCGTGAAGAAGCGCAAACAAAGTACTTCTATAATCAAATCGGGGGTAGGGCTCATCTTTGTAACTCCACAAGGTGGGATAATGCGTTTTGCCTTCTCCCTAACAGAGCCAAGGACAAACAATGAAGCCGAATACGAAGCTCTGATAGCAGGCCTCAAGATCGCCATCGACATGGGGATTGAAAACCTCCTCATATATGGAGATTCCCAACTGGTCGTTAGTCAAGTAAACGGCGACTACCAAACATGCAAACCAGAATTGGTGAAGTACGGCGAAAAAGTGCAACAATTGTTGACCCAAATTCCTTCCTACATTTTGGAAAACATACCGCGCGCGGAAAACAGCAAAGCAGACACGTTGGCCAAACTTGCTAAAGAATTGGTCGACGAGAACCTCGATGACGTTAGAATCGTGGTACAAAGCCGTCGAGTGCTTGCCCCAGCAGAAATATCTCCGGAATCATCTGAAGAAAAGGGAGCGAGCGAGCAGACGACCCTGTAAGTAAAAGTTGGAAAAATGCCGAGGATTGGAGAGAAGTCTTCATACACTACTTTAAATCCCACCGAATGCCTGAAGAAGCGTCCACAAGACATCAGCTCATGAAACGAGCTCTGTCTTTCGCCTTCGTCAATGATACTCTATACAAGAGGTCGTTTGATTCTCTGTGGTTGAGATGCCTGGGACCTGACGAAGCGAAAAGAGTCGTCCAGGAAGTTCATGACGGACTCTGCGGGTCTCACCAAGCGGGCCCAAAGATGAAGTTGAAGATCAAACGGATGGGCTACTACTGACCCACGATGATCCAGGACTGCCTCGAATATGCGAAGCAATGCCACTCGTGCCAAATTCATGGGGACTTCATCCACCAGCATCCAAATCCGCTACACCCGACGGTGGCTAGCTGGCCGTTCGAGATGTGGGGAACTGACATAGTCGGCCCCATCGAACCAGCATCGTCCAGAGGACATCGTTTTATCCTGGCGATGACTAATTACTTCTCCAAATGGGCAGAGGCAGTACCGCTGAGGGAAGTGAAGACGGAGAATATCCTCCATTTCTTCAAGACGCACGTCATATATCGGTTTGGAACGCCAAGACGGATAATCTCCGATAACGGGCCAGCCTACAGAAGCCACAAGATCAGTCGCTTCGCACAGCAGCATAATATAGACTGGAGATATTCTTCAGTTTACAATCCGCGAGCTAATGGTCTAGCTGAAGCCTTCAACAAGACCCTGATGAAAATCATGAAAAAAACGGTGTCCCGAAATAAGAGAGATTGGTACGAGAGACTGCAAGAGGCTCTTTGGGCGTATCGAACTACGTTCAAGATGGCCACGAGCACAACGCCGTACGCGTTGGTATTTGGGACAGAAGCGGTATCCCCCCTCGAGATAGAGTTACCCTCTCTATGAGTGGCAGTCCACTACGAGCTGACGGACGAAGAAAATGCTCACCTTCAGCTTGAGGAGCTTGACGCCCTTGATGAAACCCGACTCATAGCGCAACAAAATCTGGAAAATTATAAAGCAAATATGACGCGCTCATATGAAAGATTGACCCGACCGAGGACATTCCGCCAAGGCGAACTCGTGTTAGTGGTCAAAAGGCCTATGATCCCCAATCGCGCCAAGCGGGGAAAATTCGAGCCAAACTATGAAGGCCCGTACATCATAGATAAGGTCTACCAGGGTGGGGCCTATCTACTCATGGACATGCACGGTGAAAGGCCTTTCAGACCAATAAACGGTCGCTTCCTAAAGAGATACTACGCTTAATGAGCCACGGCCTAGGTCAATGATAGATGACGACGACTATGTCCGCTCGCTATCTTCCTAAGCTCAAGCTTTATAAGCAGTAGCCGGCCTTCTCCATGTCGGACCGAAATGTCCTTAAACTAATAGCAGACCGAAACGTCTTTAAACTACTACCGCAGTATCTTTAGGCTGACGAGATATAAAAAAAAACATATAAAAATAAAATAAAAAAAACGGTATGTCCATAAGCAAAAAGGGCACGGATGAAAACCCGAAAGGGCTCCGTGAGTAAAAACAGCAGGGCTACCGGCGAGTGTTCGTGAAAACCCGAAAAGACGCGACCTCGTAAAAAAAATATAAAAAAAGAATAAAAAAAAACGGTATGTCCATAAGCAAAATGGGCACGGATGAAAACCCGAAAGGGCTCCGTGAGTAAAAACAGCAGGGCTACCGGCGAGTGTTTGTGAAAACCTGAAAGGGCGGAACCTCGTTAAAGGACACTTATAGGGTCCTCTCGACCTTGTAAGGAGAAACCACCCGCGTGAGATCCTTACGACTCACAAGGGAGCAACACACTTAGGGATCCCCGCGATTCCTAAGGAGAAAATACACTTTGCGAGATCCTCACGACTCGTAAGGAGAAATCTCTTATGGGACCCTCACGGCTTATAAGAGTTGAAAGTCTTAAGTTACAGAGACCTAAACCTGTGCTTAAGCAACCCCCACAACTTCCGATATTGCCCTACAAGTGGTCCAATACTGGCTCTTATATACAATCCACGGGCACAAATAAACATTTCCCTAACCAAGTCCCATCCGAGACTGGGGATATGTACGCATGACGAACAACCCTTATAAGTCCTCTCGACTTACCAGGAGAAAATCCTTTTGTAGAATCCTTATGACTTACAGAGGAACAAACACTTAGGAATCCTCACGATTCCTAAGGAGAAAATACACCTACAAGATCCTTACGACTTGTAGGGAGAAATAACTTTGTGAGACCCTTACGGCTCATGAAGTCAAAAGCCTTAATCGACAGGACCCTAACCCTGGTCGCTAAGCCACCTTTGTTTTGACAGCGACAGAGGCAGATGATGATTCGCTCCTGGCAATATCCCAGTTGTAGCGGTGCTGATGCCGAAATCGGTGTCTAATTCCAGGTTTACGGCGAGAAGCCAGTAGGCCGCACATGCATATGAAATAGCCGAAATGATTGGGCAACTCGCAATAAAAAGCAGCGAGTAAAAATAAAATAAACAGCTGAAATGATTGGGCAATCGCGACCTTCGCGATATAAAAGCTGAAATGATAGAGCATCACGGAAATAAAACAAAAAAAAAGAAGATGATAAAACTTTGGCCCTACAGTTAAGATCACATCGATCCCTGTATACAATCCAAGGGCGTAAACAAACAAGAGGGAACCATACTTTCCCAACAGGCTCCGCCAGAAGACGAAGCCAAATCTCGACGGTTCAGTCCAACTCCGAGGAAACCAGTGTCTTCAGCAGATACCTCAACTCAGGGAAACAAACACTCCTTGACGAGAGCCTCCTGATCCGCGTCGACTCGCAGAGCCACCAGTGCCTCCGTGGGAAATTCTCGACTCGTTTCAAACCCCAAGGAAACAAATAATCCTTGGCGCTAGGGAAACAAATAATCCTTAGCAAATTCCTTGACTCACGGATACAAACACTCCTTGACGAGAGCCTCCTGATCCGCGTCGACTCGCAGAGCCACCAGTGCCTCCGTGGGAAATTCTCGACTCATTTCAAACCCCAAGGAAACAAATAATCCTTAGCAAATTCCTCGACTCACGGATACAAACACTCCTTGACGAGAGCCTCCTGATCCGCGTCGACTCGCAGAGCAACCAGTGCCTCCGTGGGAAATTCTCGACTCGTTTCAAACCCCAAGGAAACAAACAATCCTTGGCGCTAGGGAAACAAATAATCCTTAAGCAAATTCCTCGACTCACGGATACAAACACTCCTTGACGAGAGCCTCCTGATCCGCGTCGACTCGCAGAGCAACCAGTGCATCCGTAGGAAATTCTCGACTCGTTTCAAACCCCAAGGAAACAAACAATCCTTGGCGCTAGGGAAACAAATAATCCTTAGCAAACACCTCGACTCACGGATACAAACACTCCTTGATGAGAGCCTCCTGATCCGCGTCGACTCGCAGAGCAACCAGTGCCTCCGTGGGAAATTCTCGACTCGTTTCAAACCCCAAGGAAACAAATAATCATTGGCGCTAGGGAAACAAATAATCCCTAGCAAGATGAAGCCTCAGGCAGCAGGGACTAAAAAACTTGCTTCCTGAACAATGGGACCCTGCAGGTCGATCTTAAAAGACCTCTTGCATACTATTCACGGGTCTCACTCTCCAAAGTCGAATCTCGACAAGGAGGGAAACAACCGCTTACGGGTTCTCTCGATTCGTAAGAGGGAAAAATTCTCTTACAGGATCCTTACGACCTATAAGAGAAAACACACTTAGGAATCCTCACGACTCCTAAGGAGAAAAAACCCACCTACGAGATCCTCTCGATCCGTAGGGAGAAAAGTCTCTACGAGACCCTCACGGCTCATAGAGTTGAAAAGTCTTAGGCAGCAGATCTGAACCTGCGGCCTAAGCCATCGCTATTTCTTGAGGAAATCAAGATGCTTGCTCTAATCATTTGTCAACCATGTTTACTAAGGTGGCATGTTGAGAATAAAAGAAAGAAAAGGCGGAGAAATAGCAGAAGACATTACAAAAAAATGTGTATCTTTTATTCATAAATTTGATTGAGTACAGGATACATTGTGCTAAAGAATAAAAAATATATATATATATATATATACTTTTTTTTATTTACAAGTACAAACGATACAAAGAGGGATAACTACTGAGGAGGAAGTGTCTTTAACAAATCTGCAAGCCGCTCTCGCACTTCCTTCAGCGCCTCCTCCTGAGTGGCTGCCGCGGCCACCTCCGCTTCCACCTGGGCTCGCTGCTGCAAGAAGGATGAAAGTTGCTCCTCCGCCGCCTTTTGGGCTGCTTCCTGGCTAGGTGCATCTCGCTCGACAACGTCAAGCTGTTGTCTCAATGATAACCCTTCGGAAAGACATTGCAGAAGGCCCTCAAAGACAACCTTCAGCCGTGCAGCATTGGCCTCCACCCGAGCATGCAGTTGGGCATACTTGCTCGAAGTCTCACCGCGCTCCTTACGCCTTGAAATGACTTCTTGTTCGAGATGGCGGAAGTAAGAAGCGCTCTGCTCAATCCACGCTACTCTTTGGTTGCTGGCAGCCAAGGTCTCGGGAGCGGGACGCAGCGACTCCAACTGATGCAGACGGGCCTCGATCTCCCTGCAATGGTTAACCCAAGATGCGATGATACCCTCGTCATGAAAGTTCACGAGTATCACCAGCATCGGGTTAACCTCCGTCGCGAAGTCTGCGGCAAATGTAGGAGTTTCAACGTCGAGTTCCTCGACGTAGTCACTCAACATGCGCAAACTATTCGCGGCGCCTTTCGAAGACGGACGTCTCAGATAAGAACCCGCTGGCATTGTAGTGCGAGGTTCGAAGGGCGCCGAGACCGGAACAACAGCTAAAAAGAAACAGGATGTGATCGGATAACAGTTCAGGCAATAAAAAAGGGGGAAGTCATCAATATGATAGTCGCCATACCAGCTGAGACAGGTGGCAAGGCCGGAAGGACCGGTGGCGCAGCCGATCTTTTATCCCCTCTTTCAATCTGTAGCGCTGCAGTCGGGATGAGAAAAGGGGTTAGATGTAATTCCATCAATGAAAAAGAAAGATATCAATGGAAATCATACTCACCAGCGCCACCAGAGAAAGAAGCGAGTTCGGATGGGAAGGAGAAGTGTGGGAGAAACACCTGATAAAGATGGTCAAAAAGCACTCCTGAAAGACACAACAATATGACTTTAGTACATAAATTATACGTCTGAAAAGTGAGATTAATAAGTTGCAAACCCATACCTTCCAACATCTTTGACGGTATGAGAGAAGGCTGAGAGGTGACCACCGCTAAAGCAGTAGTCGAGGACGCTCCCTTGAGCAACGGGGCATCAGCACTGGCTGCACCTGCGTTACGAACAAATGTGAACTTGTCAGAAAGGATTGTAAGATAAAGAAGACAGCAACTTCAGATTTACCTGATGAGCTGCCGGCTGAAACGGAGGAGATTCCCTCCTCTATTGACATGAGGCCACCGCCCGTGGCCTCATCACCCGACTCAATGGGAACCGTTGTTGTGCTCGCGAGACCTAGAGACGGCGGAGAACTATAGACGGGGAGGGCTATGACCGGAGCATTGCCAGATTCCAGAGAAAGAGCGGTTGGCTCGTCCTCGGGAATCATGACCACCTCACCCACTACTCCCTCGGGTTCAGTAGTCACGGTTGTCTCGTCCACCGTCACCACGAGGTCGCCAGCCTCAGGCGCCTCGTCCGCCACCACCCTGGGCTCAATTATAATGATCATTTCATCTGCCACCACTTCAGGTTTGGCATCAATGACCTTCTCGGCTGCAACCCCCTCAACCTCCACCTCAGACTCCAAAGCCTCAGCAACGTTGCCCACCGTCGGCTCGAGTTCGGCAGGTGCCGCCTCCTCTGCTTCCTTGGGTTCAACGGTCTCTGCCTCCCCCTCAGTCGTATATAAGAACCGATGGCATTATAACTCTTACAACAAAATCTTGGGAGAAATATTACCTGAAGTGGATTTATCATTTGCGCTCCGAGCTGCGCGCGCCACTTGTCTATGAGCAGTGGATAGGAGGACGACAGGGGCCTCTTCGGAAGGAGTATCAGCACGAGGGACAGTGCTGGGGCCCACTCCCATAGCCAAGGCAGCCCAGCGTGCCTTTGCTTCGCGTCTCGACCGCTTCCGTTCCTCCCGGGCTGTCGCGATGGACCTCTGTGACGCTTCCTTCAGGGCGTCGTCGTCCTTGTTCAGAGATGCCTCCAGAGTCTTTAAGGCGTCTCTCATCGGCTCTTCAAGACGAACCTCCTGCAGTAACCCTGAGGAAGCAGGAACATCGGCAACTGGTAGAACATCTGCGTCACTTGGCGGGAGCGGCATTGAGGTTCCTGTGATAAAAAGGAAAAGGTTAGATCGACCATAACACAAGAAGAATAAAAACTTGATGAATCGCAACTTACTGAGGCCTAAAGACGCTCTAGCGCGTTCCTCCTCTTGGAAGGTCTTGAGTGAAGGGGCAATGGCTTCTTCAGTGGTGATGCCTGTTGGAAGAAAAGAAGGAAAAGTATTAGTCAAAGGCAATTACAAAGATTTGATGCAATAAAAAAATGCGGCTGGTGATTACCTGAAGCCGCAAGCTTAGCCAGCCATGCGTCACGCCTTGCCAACCACGCTGAAGTTTCGAGAGCGGCCACCAAGTCTGTATTGTCCGGCGGCGGCATGACTAATCCCTCGTTAGTCCCATATTCGATCAGGCCCTCGGCATATGGAGCATGGGGTTCCTGACCAAACACGACATCGGCGGCGAAGAGCGACTTCTTTTTCTTCTGCCCGCCAACCCTAGGTGCACGCGGGATCGACTTACGTTTAGCAGCCACCTTGGGACGGCGGGTCCCGATGTCTGCACCCACGCCAGACTCCGCTGAGGCTATAACCACTGTCTCCACTGGAGCACAGGGCGCTGGTGGTGCATCCGCAATATCAGGGAGCGACAATCCGCGTGGAGGACTTTGCGCACGCAATGGTCCGGCTTTGGCATCTTTTAAAGGAGGGATTACCGGGGTCCTTGGCACCAAAGGAGCGCTGCGATCGCTACCTGGAGGTGCACCCTTACGGTCGATCAGCAACCGCCTTTCCTCCTTTATGACCGCTCCCGTCGAATGACTGTACCATTCTGTATATACCCTAAGAAGTCGTGGGGCGCAAGCCGGCTCACTGATAAAGAAGTGAGAGCCCGTGTTTAGACGCATGAAATGATGCAGCGCTCTCTCCATCCCTTCTTCGGTCGCGGCAGGTTCCGATAAAAAAGCCTCCAGCGGTACCCCTTGATTATAACTCAGCTGTTGGGCGAAACGATGCGGGTTATACCTCATGAAGATCGCTGCCCCGTCTTGCCTAAACACCAAGAAGCCCGGTCTGATGGAATATAAGTGAAGGGTCTCCCGGACCGTTAAAACTGAAGCTCCATCCTTGAAAGTATCTTGCAATGGCCGCACTGCAGTGGTGGACGTTTTTCCAATAGTCAACACCTTGTTAATGAAAGACACACCGGCTCCAACGGTGTGGGAGCGAAGGAGTAAACCCCTGGCATTTCGTGGCGATGGATTTACAATTGATGCGCCGATCAGCTGTAGAATGCGAGGAAAACTGCACCTTTCGTAGAACGAGGGCCTTTTATGCATGCCGAAGACACCCGTCGTATGTAGCTCAAGCCACGACATAAAGTAGTGCATCGGGAAGACCATGTGCAATACCCCGGGCTCGTTAGCATCCGCTGCTCGGCTGAGGCCATGATATAGGTGCGCCAAGCTAGCGATCCCAACGGCCACCTTTATCCCGATGGTCATCCGGTGGGCTGGGTAAAAGACGGAAGGCCGCTTGCGGTGAGAGTGCATTGGGAGCGCAAACCAACTCAGCCAAAGCCTAAGAAATCCTAAAAAGAAGGCCTCTTCGCCCATCTCGGGGGCTGCGACTTCTGCAAAAGACATGGTTGGGGAGTTAGGAAGAAAAAAGTCCTTTTGGTCTATTTCCTTCGCCGGCAGGTTATCCAAACCTAAACCGAAAGGGTCCTCAAGGGTGGCAAACTTGGCAGCTTCTGCCTAGAGGACGTTTGGGTGAAGGAACCGAGCAATGAAATCCTCAAAACTAACTCCGCGGCTCCCACGCTCAATGAAAAGGGCCTCATAGATGTTCAACACCTTGATCAGACTTGGAAATTGGTGTTGAACAGCGTTCTCCGGCGTGAGCCCCCTTATCACCGGCTTAGCACCAAAGATGTACTCATCCGTCGGGAGCAACTCCTCAAAATGTTCCCCCATGACCAGTAAACCGGATACCTCCGTAAACTCTTCCAAAGAGATTGACACTTCCCGATCCATGGCGAGGAAAGTGTGGGTAGGAATGTTCCACTGCTCCAGGAAGGCTTTGAACCACCAGGTCGGGAGCGTGGGATATTGGAACAGAGAGACGTACACTGTGGTGCACAATCCTAACTTTATCAACCGCGACTTCTTCGTCGACAGGATGTACCGGGCCCACGACAGATAACCGATCGGGTGGCGGGGGATCAGACCAATGTTATATGATTGCCCCTAAGGTCGCGCCTCACCCTGACAGATACGGCGTCCTAGGATATCCAAAACCATAGGACGCTGGACCGGGATGGCATCTATAGCCGGATGAAGAAAACCCTTCGATGTCCAATCCACCATTTCCACGGCATACTACACCGAGGGTGGGGTAGCATAGTGAATCGCTGTGATGGGTTCTGACGGCACCGCGCATGTGAAGCTCCGGCGGCCCATGATGATCTGTTTATACCACGACCCCCAAAGGTGGAGACTCTTGTATTCCGGGTCGTATTCCTTGATCATGGCCAAGACTTCATGGTCCAAGGGCGCTTCGGGAAACCCTTCCTCCGAGCGGACGAACGGAAACGAGGTGTAGAGAGACATGATCGCTGCAAAAGAACAATCTAGCCGTTAGTGTTGTAATTCCAACGCTTGGCGTTTAAAAAAGAAAATGCGTTAATCAATTAATTAAATTAAAAACTAAATTAAAATTAATTAATTACACCACACAGCAGTGCGGCGGGTAGAAGGCTGAAGGGGGACCCACAAAATCTGGATGACAATATGTCAGTTAATAAGACAACCTCATCATTGAATGAGATTGTCAATTGGTCCCCAGGAAAACATTCCCACTAATAATAATAATAATAAAATCCCTAGAGACAAGGAGAAAATCTCCTCTTTCAGAGCAAAGCTCTGTCACAGAATGACACTTGTTAAATTCTGGTCTCAAAGGAATAAAATTCCTTAAAAGAGCATAGCTCTGTGATAATAATGGAAAAGATCCATCAGAAAATTTTAACACTTAAAAATTTTAAAATTTTTGGAACTTTGAAAAATCCATGAAAACTTATAATGAGTTCTTCATTTTGCAGATCTAAAAGATCCACACTTGATCCAAGAGCAAAGCTCTGTTCATGGGTTAAAACCCATGAACAAGATCTCTTCAGATCTATGGATTCATGAGAGCAAAGCTCTGTTGGTGAAACCCCAATGGGGATCCCTTTAGATCAAAAGATCTATGAGAGCAAAGCTCTATTGGTTAATTAAAATTAATTTAACTCAAGATTAATTTTACCTAAAGTTTTCTAACTTGGAAAACGAGAGCAAAGCTCTGAAGTTCTAAGCAAGAGCAAAGCTCTGGAATCAAAATCTAGAAAATGGTTAAGTTTTCTAAAAGACCATAGGTCCTATTTATAAGGCTCTTGCGTCCCTTCAGCTCGCCCCTAGATCCAACGGTCAAGAGCTTGCCACCGCTGCATTCACGTACGCGCCATGTGAGCGCAATGGTGGGGGGGGGGGGCATTTGTTTCCCCCAATCAGAGCAAAGCTCTGCTGGAAATTCAAAATTCAAATTTTGAAGCAACGCTTCAAATCCCGGGCGCAACGCGCCACGTGTCAAGCACAGACACATCAGCGCAGCGCCCAAGGCAGCGCACCCAATCAGAGCAAAGCTCTATTTTAAGTAAAATTAAAGGAAGCAACGCTTCAGTTGCGCAAGCACGGCGCTGCGCGACACGTGTCAGCGCAGATGCACTAGCGCAGATGCGCTCGCGCTTTGCGCTGCGCGACATGTGTCAGCGCAGATGCGCTAGCACAGACGCGCTAGCGCAGTTGCGCTGCGCGACACGTGTCAGCGCAGATGCGCTAGCGCAGTTGTGCTGCGCTTTGCGCTGCGCGATACGTGTCACGCGCTGGGGACGTCTGCGCCAAACAGAATTAAGATTTCAAATAAATCTTTCTGTTCTTGTTAAAACAAGAAGATTTTCTTCTGTAAAACAGAAGCCTTTGGATCAAAGATCCAACGATGGGGAAAATTCCCCAAATCACTCAGAGAAAGATCTCTTTAACTAATTTATGGGCACTATAAAAAGGACCCTAGACCTCAATTCAAGGGCATGAACATTTCTTGAAAAAAGTCAAGAGCTTCAAACAGAGTGAACTCTGAGAAAATTTCAAGAAAAAGGTAAAAACCTTCACGAGAGAGAAGAAATTTCTTCTAATAGATCATTGATCTAAAAACCAGATCAATGATCTTTACATAATAAACAGTGCTTTGCACTTCTTATGAACCACTGTTTCTTTAAAACAAGGAAAAACAAAAATAAAAAAAATAATATATAGTGCTTTGCACTTTTATGAACCTTTGGTTCTTGAAATAAAAAGAAAAACTTGTTTTTCTTTGATCTAAATTAGATCAAGAAATCAAATAGTGCTTTGCTTCTTGAAATAAAAAGAAAAACTTGTTTTTCTTTGATCTAAATTAGATCAAGAAATCAAATAGTGCTTTGCACTTCTTTTATGAACCATTGGTTCTTGAATCTAAAAGATTCTCAAATTAATAGTGCTTTGCACTTATAAATCTGCACTGTTGCGCTCTTGGGCTGGCGCAAGCCACCAGAGAGCGCCACGTGTCAGCGTCTGAACCATTTGCGCTATGCGCTTTTGAAATAGAGCTTTGCTCTCTGAAGTTGGCGCAACTCACCAGAGCGCGTCACGTGTCAGCAGCGCAAGCGTAGCGCACTAGCGCAGCGCACTGCGCCTGCATGACACGTGTCATCACCACAAGCGCTTGCGCACTCTGATTGGCACAAAGAGCCTGATAAATACAATGCATTTCTTAAAAGGGCCAGGCCCAAATCAAAAAGACTAAGCAGGCCAAAATAAATTGCAAAGCAATAAAAGGGCAGAGCCCAAATAAAATTGATGCTCTGCATCATTTATAAAGGGCAGAGCCCAAAACAAATTGATGCTCTGCATCCTTTTTGGGCAAAGCCCAAATAAAAATAAAAAGAAATGCAATGCAAAAGCAAATAAAATGTTGAACATTTTCAACTGGACTTAGCCCAATTTTGGCCGTAAGTCCTTAAATTAAATTGACTGAGCAAGATTGCTCTCTTAAATCAATTTATATCCGGTTCGAGGGTACATCTCCGAACTCCTCTGACACATGTCGTTGTAATCATTCAACGTCGTTAGAGAGGTGACGGGTTCCGACGACCACACCCATCAATACGGACTGCGGGGTCCTTAAACTAATGGTGGACCGAAACGTTCTTAAACTAATATTGGACCGAAACGTCCTTAAACTAACATTGGACCGAAACGTCCTTAAACTAATAATGGACCCCTACGTCCCTAAACTGGAATATGGACCACCACGTCCCTAAACTGGAATATGGACCACCACGTCTCTAAACTGGCGGTAGACCACCACGTCCCTAAACTGGAAAATGGACCACCACGTCCCTAAACTGGAATATGGACCACCACGTTCCTAAACTGGAACAATAGAGCCTCCAAATGCTCTTTTACCGGATCTAAACGATCCCGTTTAAGTCGATCTTAGCCCCAAACACGGCTAACGTATCCTTAAACATTCAAATGGATTATAAAATTCCAAATTAACTCTGGTTCGAGGGTACATCTCCGAGCTCCTCTGACACCTATCGTTGTAATCCTTCAACGACATCAGAGAGGTGACGAGTCCTGACGGCCATATATTAAATGGATCACTACGTTAAGTCGATCTTAGTCTCAAACAGGACTAACGTATCCTTAACGAACGTTTAAGTCGATCTTAGCCTCAATACGGCTAATGTATCCTTAAACTAAAAACACCAAACCCAAATCTAAGTAAATACGGATTTGGACTAATCCACGTCCTACGGGCGACAATATCGCTTAGTCTCCGTATACAATCCACAGGCAACCACAAACAAAACAAACACACACGACACGAAGTGAAATTCTGGAGAAGGAGAAAGTGGCTACCGCGATGCGGTAGCGTAATTAACTGTAGGGGCTTGCGCCTGCAGGGAAGAGCGTCCCCACAATCAAAAACCCCTCAAGCGGGGGGGGGGGGAATCTGACGAAGTCTGCTACATCGGCCGCATCCGTCTAAACCTCCGATACACGGTGTCATAAATCAACTTGGCATCTTCGGAGAGGTGGACGGATAAAACCAAATAGCATCTGCTCCGAATCTCAGGCAAGACGTCCTAGCGTCGTGCGCCGTCATTCAGTGGGGAACATGTTTCATATCTTAACGATGTTATGGTATATGGAGTTTTCCGTCTTATGCTTAAAACCAGACTTTGGACATACTCAAGGTACGTTTTAGTAATGGGATTTTGTGGGTTATCCCGGGCTATGACGAGGGGTAATTTTCTACCATCTAGAAGATCAATAGCGATATTTTTCTTGACTCGCCACAGTTTTAGCAAAATGGACTTTTTCAGAAAACAGTAGTGGGAGTATGGTAGAACTGGAAGTGATTCCAGAACCACAAATGATTACTGAAAATTTAATAGAACCTAAAGATTCAATCGGGTTTGACATTCCATTTGCCACTCCGCAGATATGGTGGGCAACCTCAGGCACCCGAGAGGTACTTCGGTCTTCTCAGAAACGGTGACAGGGAGGTTCTTGTTTAACTAGACTTGTCATTACTGCTGTTCTAAACTATAAGACTCGGCAGGAGGATGAGTATAGTGTCGTTCTAAACTAGCTTTAGAAATGCACGTGTATATGACTCTGCCAGAGGGTTGTTTTAGTCAGTGAGAGCAGTGGAAGTATAGTGGACAAGTAGCTTATATCTATTTATAGACTAAAGCAGGTATAGCGGAGATAGATCATCTATTTTTGATGTGACGGTCATATGCTTTGACTTCATCAGAATAAGAGATGAATCTGTTAAGAAAGTAGTAGGGTATGATGTCCTAGTATTTGGATGGCATTTACTTTATAGGAAGTGAAATTCCTATACTACGATCGGTTATACTATAGTTGTCACACAGTTGTTTCTCCACATTGGATATGGATAATATATCAGGCATTCTGGTAACTAGATCTATGGTTTTAGATCTAGATTTGGGTAGTTTCTTAATCTGGGTACTTTGACACTATTCTAAAAGTGTTTTAGAATGGACGACTCCTGGCATGGTGGTGTACCTGCAGGTGATTGAGTCACCCTCTCTAAAGGTGTCTTACAGACTAAAAGGGAGAGGGATGTGCATGATTGGTATATCATTTTCTTAGGCAATTGAGTCAATCATGAGATGTCAAGTACCACACCAGATGTTTTTTTTCCACTAGCTGCAATAAGTTTATATTAATCCAATCTTGGAGAAACGTCCAGAAGCAGTTTATGAACATAAGTGGATGTTCTAGGGATATGGTAACGGCAGCCTCCTTCGGGAGAAGGTTATCATTCCAGGCTTCTAATATGACCTGGATGACGGAGTTACTATCAGAGTTATAGTTTTCCCTCTTCTAGGGGGGCAGAAGTTTGGACAGGTAGTCCAAGCGGATATTGAGGAAGGCATGGCACGGGATACTGATTAAATTCAGTGGACAATACAGTCTAAGAAGTTTGCTGGAATTGGAGTTCATTTGTGAACTGGGTCCCATCGGATATCCAGACATATTCTAAGACAGTTATTGCTCATTTCGGGAGATAGCTTTCTCCGCGAAGTTGAGATATAGAGAGATACAGAAAGAAACATTGGAGCGGATCCACTCACTGAGGCTATTTCTCGAACGCAATAATTTCACAAACGAGATTTGTGAAACTGATTAGTAGAGGAGTTAGGTATTCGGTATCACACGGGCTGTGAGTATGCGACATCGCAATAATTAGCCTTAAGTGCAAGTGGGAGATTGTTGGCTATAGTGCCCTCAAGGCAATTATCATAGTGCAGGCAGGTGATTATGATGATTGAAGGAGGACCTATACCAGTAGAACAGTCTTACTCGAGATGATAATATGCTATCTCGTTTGTCTTATCATCATGTACAACATTAGGTGGCATTACAGATCCCTATTACATTTTGATAGAGCCCATAGGATTCTTGCTTGACTACTAGCAATATGATGGTGATTATATACGTGGGAGCTGAATGGTCTATAAGCACATCCTTAAATGTCCCTGGTCGAGGGAGTTTCGAGACTGGGCAACGGTACTCCAGAGTAGACTAGTGTATATTGATCGAAACCCCGACGAGGGGCGGTGGCCGGTCTCACAAGACATTGGTGTTAGTTTGTTCACCTAAGATGTATACAGGTGCTTATTGAGTTATAAGTACACCGGATGGACTCGCCGGGAACATGCTAGTTGGTATTATACCTATTGTCAGATAGCAGTTCCCTGGTGACATGTGTACAGGTTAGTCTATCGACCTGAGATTATCGACCTGAGATCGTCATTTGTCTCGTGTGAGCTCCCACTGTGCTTTGATTACTACCCTACCACGGCTCAAATAAGTCGTACAAATAGGTTTTAGTTGGGTATAGCCCCGAGCCACATGGAGGCAATGAGCGGATCGTCGGGGGATTCTTCTCTCCCGGTATTGGGGGTTGATGTCGCGGTTGTGCACGGGTGACCATCACCAGAAATCCTTAGCCAAGGTAGTCGATAATTACTGATCTAGGGTCGGTAGTTTATCAGTGATGATGGGCTTCATACCGACACTAAATGTCATGTTATTTGGGGTCTGACTTTATCCACACCCTAAACTCGATATGCGATATTCATAGACGAACTCACCAGACTGTACGGATATTGTCACTGTCAGGCTCAGTAGGAGTTTTAGGATGAGTTTGCTCGTCGGCCTCCCTTTTGCTCAATACCTGGATAGCCGTTACGTATAGCTAATGCCGCTAACTTGCTTATGGTTGAACCCACAACCATCGTATCGACGAGTCTTTAGAGTCCCATACAGAGGGTTTCCCTACTTCGGGCGAAACGATGTAGAGACCGTATGGTTTTACGGTAGGTTTCGATTACAAACGTGTACTTGTGCACGTATGATGTTCGGACGGATAATACTAGTGGGGTTTGGTTTAAACCGGATCCTAATATTATATTTGTTGGATTATTTTCGTCTCTTTGTATTCGTATTCTTCGGAATACAAATGCGGGTATGTATATACGGTTGATGGGAATTCTTGTAATTTTTATAAGATTACTTTTAGAAGATTACACCTCATCATGGTTTAGACCTTTTTGGATTAAAAGGTTATCGAGGTGGAGGATGAAGTGTTTATTGCATTTTAATGGTATGGCTAATTAGTGACCCAAGGTTACTATTCTAGCATACTTAGGGTTTTTGTTTGTTGTGAGATTATATTGGCTTGAGATATTTTTTGTTGACTAAGATATTTTGGAGACATGGATATTTATGTGATGGCTCTATTATTTCTTATCACACTCACACAACAAAAAAAAATTAGCCATTATTCATTTCTTTTTCTCTTTCTTGAGTTGCTCTCAACACCTCATTCTCATGGCATCTTCTTCTTCCTCTAGCTCCACCCAAATCCTCTCATGAGTTGAGAATCCTTGGGTTATTGAGACAAATTAATCCTTCATCACTCTCTACTTCATCTACGGTATCTTGAGTAGCGATCTAAGTGCACTAGTTATCTCGGATATGAGGTTGGAGCTCGTTGCATAGACACTCGGGTGGATCATCTTCGATGGAGGGAGACCAAAGATCAAGCTTGATCAAGGAAGCCCCTAGGAGCTTGGGATGATGGTTGAAGATCGAAGGACACGGATCTATTCGGTATAACCATTCTAACTTCTTTGCATGTTTTGTTATCTAGGGCTTATGGGTAGATCCCGGTAATTGGTTGCGGTAGCGCTAAGTTTTATAAATTTTTGTTCCGCATTTGGTCACGGATTGATGGCCCGGGCACTGCCGTAACCCAACACTTATCTGTGGCTTTGGCACTCACGTGGGAAACACGTAAGGCTCTTAGACATGGGCGATGCCCAATCAGTGCTAAGCACTAAGTCATTTTGACTGAATATAGAATGCTAAGCACTTGATATGTCACTTACGTGGGAAGCACGTGAGGCGCTGAGACATAGAAGCTGCCCAATCAGTGCTAAGCACTTAGTTATTTTGACTGAATTTTATAGTGCTCAGCACTTTTATACAGCGCTCACGTGGGAAGCACGTGAAGCGATGAGTTCTATTTTTTTAGGCGCCCATGTGGAAAGTACGTGAGACATTCAGCCTTTGTTTTGATAGCTCACGTGTGTTTCACGTGATTGCTTTATTTTTAGGGTGCTGAATTGCTTTGTTTTTGGGACGCTCACGTGGGAAGCACGTAAGGCATTCAGACTTCGTTTTCGTGGCTCACGTGTGTTCTACGTGAGGTGCTGCGTTTCTTTGTTTTTGGGCGCTCACGTGAGAAGCACTTGAGGCGCCAAGTTCTTTTATTTTAGATATTTAATCTCCGTTAATGGCATTTTAGCCATTAATGATCACCCAGATCTCTGCTTTGAAGATCTTCAATCAATTTTATTTAAGAAACTAAGTTCTTATTTTTTTTTATAAAAACTATGTTCTTCATTTTTTATAAGAACTAAGTTCTGTACGTAGGGTTAAACCCTATTTTTTTAGAGGAATTAAATTCTTAGAACATATGTTCTTTTTCTTTCTTTTTATCAAAGTTCTTTTTTCCTAGATTTTGAGTTTGAAGAACAGAATCTCCCCGATGAGAATTAAATTCTCAACTTGTGGGGAGATTTTCTTTGCAAGTCTCAAATCAGAGAATGAACTAAGTTCTTTTTTTTATGAAGGGTTAAACCCTTGTTTTTGTTTATACTAGTCAAAAGAGATATTTTGATCTCTTCTTTTTCTTTACCTAGAGTTTGAAAGGAAGGAGATCTTCATCTTCGAAGAAAATTAAATTCACTATTTTTGTGACTTCTGTCATTTTGTTTGCAAAAACTTGGGGGGTCGATCCTCTCTGTGTGCATCCCTGAGACATGAAGTCTCGGGTCCTTTATATAGGAGAGGCAAGTTTATTAATTAGTTCTAAAAAATCTCTCATTTGGGAGATACCAATCTATTTTGTTGGTCTCAAAAATTATTTGGGGGATTCTATCCACCATTGGATCTTTGATCTATAGTGTTTCTATTTAACAAAATATATTTTCATGTTTTTAACAAGATTAGGAAAATATTTTCCTAAATACCAAATTTAATTCTGTCAGACGGTGATTTTTAACCACCATCGGATTTTTAATCTAAGGGCTCTCTATTTAACAGAGCATTTCTTTCTTTGTTTAGTAAGATATAGGGAAATATTCTCCCATCTCATTGGATCTTTAATCCAACTTTCTGTTTAACAGAAAATATCCTTCTCATTTAGAAAGATTAGAGAGATATTTCCCCCAATATGATTTAATTCTATATTTGATGATTTTTAATCACCATTAGATCCTTGATCCCACGATTCTCTGTTAACAGAGAATATCTTTCCCTTTTAGAAAGATTAAGAGATGTATTTTCCCAAGAATAAAATTTAATTCTATATAGGGAGGTGCTCTCACATGTTTAACATGTGACCCTGGTGTGGGTTTCAGCCTATTTTATTTAGTGCTTATATGCTTTGCATATGAGTGCTCACGTGTTTAACACGTGAGCCTGGTTTGGCCTTTAGTTACTTTTATTTGCAGTGCTTATATGCTTTTACATATAAGCACTCACCTGTTTTAAACGTGAGGCCAGTTTGGCTTTTAGTTACTTACTTTGAGTGTTTATATGTTTTGCATACAAAAAATAGAATTTAACTCTATATATAGAGTTTGATTCTATCTCAAGCTAATACTTCAAAAATGTGTTCTCACATGTTTAACACGTGACCTTAATGTTGGTTTTAATCTGTTTATTAGCGCTTATATGCTTTGCATATAAGCGCTCACAAGTTTAACATGTGAGGCATGTTTATCTTTTAGTCATTTGCTTTCAGCGCTTATATGCTTTGTATATAAGTGCTCACGTGTTTAACTCGTGAGGCCCAAAACATGAGAATTCTTTTTTTTTCTTCTCTCCCTTTTTTTTATAAAGAAACAAATGCCCTCCAGCATTGTTCTCACGTGACTTGCACATAAGTGCAACGGTGTCCATCTTTACCACCGTTGGATCGTTTAGGAGAATGGGAAATTGAACCGATCCTATCACGTCTTATAAATAGAGCTTTTGGCCTTAGAGTGACTACTATTTTTCATTTTCCTCCTTGAAAGAAATTTTCTTGAGAATTTAATTCTCGTTTTTGAGCTTAGATCTCTGCCCTTGAAATTCCTCTGATCAGAGTTAAACTCTGCCAAAATTTTTGGTAAGGATTATGAATAGAGCTTAGCTCTTAGAAGACCTTTTGGATATATTTTTTAAATTTTGGAAATTATTTTTTTAATTTTGGATTTTTAATCCATTAACAGAGCTCGGCTCTTTACTTAAACCGATCTCTTGGAGATCTAAAAATACCTTTTTTAGTAGACCGTGGGTCTTGATGTCCACCTCAAGGGTTTGAATCAATAAGCATTCTTGAGAATCACTGATTCTCTTCTTAGAATTTTACCCTATCATTGATCCTGACATTTGAGGGTCTCTGGAATTTAATTCCATTATTTTTCCCATCTGTTTCCCAACATGGGGATTTCTGGGATTTAATCCCATTATTGGGGGAATTTAATTCCATTTTGTTTTGTAGAGCTTAGCTCTGATTTCATTTTTTTATTGAACTTTAGAAATTTTATTCCCTTTACTGTTCTTGGGTATTTTCCTTTTTAAAGTTTTAATATCTCTTTCACAGATTTGAATCTGTTGTTGTTTTTAAAAGAACACACTTTTTGGGGATATTAGGAGTTTTTAGCTCAACTGTTCATTTAATGAGAATCCTTTTTGATTTTGACAATGGGCACTTGTCTCATCACTGACGAGCCGCCATTTTGATTTCGTGGGGCCCATTAGCTTCGGAGTTAGTAGTCCTATAAAACAAACTCGCACCTTTCGTTGATGGGTTTTTTTGTTCCCTTTCTTGTAAGTCGACGTTACACACCCCACAAGATGCGGGGAGGCGGAATAAATAAAACAATCATTTTGTTCATGTTAATATCGACTAATTTTACGGATCTTTGCTAAACCCTAACTAACAAACTATCTAGAAGTGTTAAACTACTATGATAGATGATTATACCTCAATATACTAGTCCTTCTTGTTCTTGTTGTTCACCTCCTCGTCGGTCTCCTCGATGTAATAGAAGATCCACCCGAGAGTTCCTTCTCCAAGCTTTAACCTCTATCTTGAGGTAACTAAGTAGCTAGGATTGCTAATCCAAGTGACCTAGAAGATATAGAAGTGGATTAAGGATCTATTAGTCTTACTAACCCTTGGGATCTCAACACATGAGAGGATCAGGGTTAGGTTTAAGAAGAGGAGAGCTTGAGGAGAGAGAGTGTGTGTTTGTTAATAATGAATTGAACCCTTCTCACTTTGAAATATATGAAGCATAACAAAATATCTTGCACAAATATCCTGCATAAATACCATCCATGCTTCATTTAATTCTTGATATGAATCATCTCATGAGTCATGGTGCAATTAATGATAATAACACATAAGCTCTCCACCTTATTTAGTTTAATTCATAAATGAATTAAAACTAAATGAGTCACCTTTCTTCTAGAAGCTTCTCGAGTAATTATGAGAATGTCCCTCCTATCCGAAAAACACGGCTATACTGAGACTGCATAAATCCAATAATCCAATACTAGAATCTGGCATAAACCAAAGCCTGCTAGTATAATCTGTCCGAACATCATACGTGCACAAGTATACGTATATGTCCGAACCCTGTCGTAAAACCATACGACCTCTATATCGTTTCGCCTGAAGTAGGGAAACCCTCTGTGTGGGACTCTAAAGACTCGACACTACGCTGGCAGTGGGTTTAACCACGGGCCGCAATCGGTACTAGCTGTACGTAACGGTCCCCAGGTAGATGTCGATAAGAAGGCTGATGAGGAAACCCATCCGAACTCCTACTGAGTCTGATATGACAATCTTCGTACAATCTGGTCTGTTCGTCTAAGACTATCGTATATCAGGCCTAGAGGGGCGGCAAGTATCAGTCCCCTAAAAGCGATATAAGTCGTGTTGGAGTGAAGCCCATCACACCTTGAGAAGCTACTGGAAAACCTACCAGTATATCTCGCTTGCCCTGGCCAAGGACCTTGCGTAATGGCTCTCCAAACACAGCGCGATATCAACTCCTAATACCGGGAGAGTCGAATCCTATCTAACCACCACTGCCTCCAAGTGCTTCGGGACTGCACCCAACTGCTACCTGTTTGCACGACTCAGTCGAGCCGTGGTAGGATAGCAATCAAAGAACAGTGGGAACACACTCGAGGCGAAGCAGCAGTGTCAAGTCTACGGACTATGTTGTACTCATGTCACCTGGGAACTGTTAACCGACGACGGGTATAATACCAACCAACAGTTCCCTGCGAGTCCTGTCCGGTGTACCCGTAACCCAACAAGCACCTGCATACTATCTCTAGTACAACGTACTAATGGCTGTAGGACAGACCATCTTCCCTGCTGGGATGAGAAGCGTATACACTAGTCTACTCTGGAGTATCGATGCCCTATCTCGATAATCCTATGACTAGGGACCTGAAAAAGGATGTGCTTGTAGACTACCCATCCCCCACTAGTGTGACTGTCATCACAACGCTGGTAGTCAAGCAAGATCCTATGGGCTCTATCAATATGTATTTGCGATATGCTTAAAAGAAACATATACACATATTAAGATAGATATAAACCAAGTAGCATACTACTATGTTGAGCAAGACTGTTAATACAACTGTGAATACCCCAAGCTTCCATTAAGTAATATACAAACTAGTATGATACAATAATGGCCCCTAGGGCATATACACTAACATTTCTTTAGGTACAATGGCCTCAATTCCCCACTTTCCTTATACCAGATCAGAGGTCGCTTTCCCACAGTTGCTATCAGACAAGGATTGCGATGGCTATAATTAAGAAATATGATAAGGACAAAAAGTGCCTTCTCCTATGGGGAATCTGGTACGGTCATATTATAAGGGGTCGTCACAGTTTTACATGTGGAGTACCAACAGTTTCTATCCGCTCGATTCAATTTACAGAGCGTTCACGTACTGCTTATACAGTGGAGGCGGCTAATTGGACTCCTAAGGGTTGGCTTGAGCCATCAACGACAAGGATACCCAATCAACCCTTGGTGTCTATCGACATTTTGGGACGCTGAATATGCCAAGGCAAAGTGTGACCTTGGGGACAGGTTTATAAGATAGGCGTCACCCCACAACATCCAGTGGGCTACCTTTCTTGGGTCCGGTATATTCTCTCCTTCCAACGCTCACGGTTACAGAAAGTTGGGCTGTACAGGGCGGTGTATGCGTCGTTGTTTTACTACCATGTTCCCCACGTCTGGTGGGTTAAGACCTTTTTAAACCAATGGAATCTTCCAGCGCATACGTTTCTGTTAGGGGACCGAGAAATTTCTATTTCGCTGGAGGAATTCCAAGAAATTTCTGGATTGCCGATGAGGGGAGAACATTACGAGGAGTTACTACCCCCTGACGAGTAAGTTTTTGCTATAGTGTCAGCCATGCGTGAAGTCTTGACAGCTGAGAATGTTGTTCAGAACAAGCATCCAAGTTTAATCAAAGCCTTGGGCATTTATGAGAGCCTCTTTGTGGCATCAGAAGGGCAATGTATCAGTTTTGACAATTTCGTCACTCGTTTCCTTCGTAGTGATGCTCTATCCAAGAAGGCTCCGAAATTTGCGAAGGTCGAGGATCCCTTCGAATTTGGCCCAGGCAAACTGCCGACTAATAAGGAAGATCTGCCACAATTTTATATTCCAAGTACATTGACCGTGGATTTTGACGAGATCGTTGCTCCTGGCATAGATGGAAATATTTTTTGTAAGCTTCCTTAGTCTTTGGCTCAGCTGGTTTGCGATGCCGATGCATCGACACGTTATGAGAGCCTTCGTCTTCTACCCTGCACACCGCATAGCGGAAGGAGCACAACTGGCCATTGGCATTGCAGGGTCATCCCACCTGTATCATGGTTTGAGTACCGCAGCTAATACTTCAAATCCAGGTGCAGACACCGTGAACTTATCCCTCCATTACTTCACGTCTTGAATTGAGATCCACGTGTTAGGTGCGTTTGCCGTGTACCAGTGGCCTAATTTTTACGAGTCCTATACTTTCCCATGAGTCATGAAACTGGTTGATGCTTCCGCTCCTGATCCGACTCAGTCGGGGGCTTTGCGCGTGCTGCTTAATCTGTATTCAAATGAGGGTGGCATGGTTTTTAATGATCGGGTCCTTTCTGCGCCAATAGGGTATATTCAACAGTTATTTGATTTATTGAAGAATGAAGCGCTGACTTTGAAACACAAGGAGATCATGCGCCTGTATTCGATCAGGCCGGGGTACTTGGTGTTCCGATTAAATGATACCGTTCTCTTCATGCGATATAATCTGCATCGTTTTGCCCACTAGTTGGGTTATAACAAGGGTGTGCCCTTTGAAGCATTCTTGGTTGAGCCTACTCCCTCGCTGGAGACTGCCCGCGACACTATTCATCACTTTATGCGACTGAGCACCGGTTCTCTCTTCATGATCCCTAAGCCTGATTACATTACAATGCCCGTGGGAACCATCAAGGGCTGGTATCGTCACAGGGTCAATCCAATCATTACAGAAGAGAGATGGGTGCTTCTCGAGTATAAGGCCTATGCGCCTGCCCAAGCCGTTAATGTTCCGCTGTGACCACGATCGGTCGTTTGCCCCCTCTGAGAGAGCGATTCAGTGATTATTCTTAAGGTTTCTCGAACAGGATCGACCCCCCGTATTGCTGGTATACCAGTTCGCACTGGACCCGGCTTAGGGATTTCTAATATTACACAAGCTGCGGCGTTACCAAAGTTGGATCCCGAAGATGAAATTAGGCAACGCCGTCCAAAGGTGCCTAGGGGAAAGAAGCGTCCTTCTGCGAGTGCTAGCTTAGGCCCTAAAAAGAGGAAGAAGTCGGCTGTGCGCTTAATTGATGCCCTGCTCGAACCCGAGCTTTCGATTTACGATGAGCCTATGCCTGCGCATGAACCGGACGATGGCCTCCCTTTCCCGGATACATTTGCCGAGGAGGCCGCTCAATTGGTGGAAGCTCTCAAGCAGTCACAGGATGAGACCGAGAATGTACGCCCTATGAAGGGAGGCTTTCCTCCTGTCATGTTCCGTGATGTTGATTTGGCTCCTACCGTGTCACCGGCCAACCCGCTAACGCTGACAGAAGAAAGGGCTCTAAAATAGCCGATATCGGCCGCTTCTGAAGATGAGGCCGCTAACGCTGACAGAAGAAAGGGCTCTAAAATAGCCGATATCGGCCGCTTCTGAAGATGAGGCCGCTCTGAAAGCGGGTAAAGCTCCACCTTTGATTGAAGCTAGACGAGCATGGTTAACAAGAAAAGAGCAGCGGCTCGAAGAAGTTGTACATCAGGTTCCTTGGTGTATCGGTATGTATTTTCTCCTATCTCTTTTAGTAAATGATTTATATTGCTCTCATATTGCACTCGTCTTTACATATATTTCCTTTGCAAGGACTTCCGCAGCGAGCGCAGTTTCAATCCCATAGCGTGCCTTAGAGACTCCAGTGATAGCTCTTATTCCTTCGGCGGAGGTTCATAGACTAGATACAGACTCTGTAGATGTCACTAATGGTGCACCAAAGAATGTATAGGACATTCCTGATGCTGGCGTCCCTTTGGTCCAGAACGGACGAAGTATTGAAGGTAATCTTACCTCTCTCTTTCTGTTTAATGGTCTTTTAATATGTTTGACCCTTTCTTCCCCTCTTTTTTTGTTTCATTTTCAGAATTGCGGGAGTTGGCGTCCTCCATTATGGATCATTCCCCAGAAGAAACTTTCGTGTGCCTACTTAATATGGCGGCCCCGCACGTGATACCTGAAACTGTTTATTAGCACCACCACTGGGTTTTACTAGCATCAAGCATGCCATTTTAAAAAAATTTGGGGTTCTAATGAACACTGACTAAGATCTTAATCTAGATGATTAGGGTTTAACTATGATATGATAAAAACTAGCTAAGAGAAAGGTGGCTAAAACCTTTGTAGTTCGTGTCCTTCTCTTCTAAAACTCCGTGCAGTAGTCCATGCGACTCCACTAGGCTCCACTTGAAGGTTGAATGAACTTACTTCAATAACCTTCATGCCGAAGTTGATCCATCCAAAGTCCGCTAATCCAAGCTACCTCTTCACTAAACTCTTTAATGAAGAAAACATACTACACCAAAGTGCTAATCTAGTATAAGATGGTGAAGTAGGGGCGTTGTTTGCTCATTAGGGTTCTCACAAGCTCAAGATTTCACAACACATGTGAGGGATTGAGCTTGGAGGAGGTGAGGAGGAGGATGGAGAGAGCTAGAGAGCAAGAGCTCATCATATGAGCTCAAGAAAAACTCATGTGAGGAAAAAATAACTCAAGTGAAGAATGAAGTGTAGAATGGCTCTTAGCTCATATATATTATTGAAGCATACAATTTTTAACTATTAAAAATTGTAACCATACTTCAATAGTGCAAGCAAATGAATAAAATTAAGAATAAGCCATGCTTTACTCTATACCACAAATATCTCCCATTTTCCACCTCAATTTCTTTTTTCCAAAAATAGAAAACCCATGCCATACTTCATATAATATATATATATATATATATATATATATATATATAAAGATAAGCAAATAATTAGTGAGCTATAATATTAGTTAATGTATAATTATATCAAATATAAATACACATCAATTTATTAAATCAACGCTTGATTTAATAATCAGGTTATATCACATATAACCGACTAATATCATTTATCTGTGTAGGGTGTTTTTTGTCACCCCATTGAGATGGGAATACGCGTCGCTTGTTAGGCGTACTACAGATTCCCTCTTCCTAGAGTAGCCGAGGGTTTATTGATTGTGGGGATCCGAATCTCCGGCAGCCGCGGACTAAGCTTCCATTAATTACTCCTCGCTTTTAGAGTGATGGAACCTCCGATTGATGGGACGAACCGGTCATTAGAATTCAATGTGCAGTATGCGTATGTTTATCTTGTGGGGTTTTGGATATATCAGAGGCCTCGCAGAGTTTACAGGGGCCCACTGCGGTGTGCGAGACAGCGCCCCGTTAGAAAATTTTTCCAACGGGGGACATGTTTTAGGTGTGGAGTGCATGGAAAATGAGGGGCGAGGAGCGTCCTAAAAGATGAGTGCATGGCGTGTGGGTACTTGGCGCCCACGGGTCACATGCCAGGTGAGTAGGCGCTTGGCGCCCATGGGTCACGTGACAGGCGTGTGGGCCCTTGGCGCCCGCGAGTTACGTGCTCTGCACGCGACCGCTGGACGCTAGTAGGTCACGTGTGCGGCACGCGGCCGCTGAGCGGAGGGCGCCCACGGGTCACGTTCCATACACGCGACCGCAGAGCGCTGAGCGCCCGCGCATCCTGTGAGGCGCACGTTGGCGCTGAACGCCCGCGGGTCACGTGCCAGGTGCGTAGGCACTGGGCGCCCATGGGTCACGTGCCCTGGACATGACAGCTGGGCGCTGAGCGCCCGCGGATCCCTTAAGGCGCACGTGGGCATTGAGCACCCGCAAATCATGTGCCCTGCACACGACCGCTGGGCGCCCGCAGGTCACGTGGGGGGCATGCGACCGCTGGAAACATCAGCGGAAAGAGGCTTAGCCCCTAGGCTGGGAGTTGAACTCCTAAGGGATTATGTATAGATTTGGAGTTAAACTCCTAAAAAGATTTTGTTTATGGTGTTAAACTCCAACAGATCTTGAATAGAGTTAAACTCCTAGAAATCTTTAAAAATGAACGAAGGGCCCCCCTTTCTTCTCCCCTTTGGCCCCGGATCTTCCCCAAAGTGGGATTTTTGGAGGTGGGTCTCCTTCCTCCTCTTCTGTTGGCCAGATCTTGGAGAAAAATGGGGTGAGATTTAAAAATCTTTCCTTCTTGAGATCTGATGGAAGATCTGAGTTCCCCTTCAAGGGTTTGATGGTCAAAAACTATTTATTTTTGGAAAAGGAAGAGTTAAACTCTTGATTTAATTCAAAAGGGGGAAAAGGTTTTAGAACCTTGAGGAAGGAGAAGGAGGAACATACCCTAATTTTTTTTGAGAGAGAAAAAAATTTATCATTGATTTTTTCGTCATGTTGCCTTTATAGGCTACACACTTTACACATAGCCCATTGGGCTTTGTGAAATGGCACTTGTGACACTCCATGTCTTATGTGCTTATTTCTTTTTTGCACATAAACCATGGGGGTTACAAAATTTTGGCTTTCTTCCTACTTTACAAATATTTATTTCTAAAAATTACATTTAGACAAATTTATTGCCTCCTTTTTGGCATGGAGCCGACCCCTACCATGCTTGGTCTTGACTTGGGCTTGGGCTCGGGCCTACTTGACTTGGGGTTGACCTTGGTTTTGACTTGGTCAACTGGGGTGCAATTTTTAACCCTAACAATCTGTATATCACATTATCAAATTAACACTTAATTCAATAATTTGGTTATAACACATATAACCTAACAGATATCAAATAACTGCCAGATTAGAATACGGTATAACATACTCGTATTTAATCAGACCCCCGCACATATCAGCATATGTGCCCTACTTCGTTTTGCTTAAACCAGGAAAATTCTATGTGGGACTCTAAAGACTCGTCAATACATCAGCAGTAGTTGATGATCACATCAGTCACCCACAAACCGTCAGCGATACTGGTTGGACGTAACGGCTACCCAGGTATTGAGTGATTAGAAGATCAACAAGCAAGCTTGTCCAAACTCCCATGAAGCCTATAGGTAACACTTACCGTACAATCCGGTCTCTTTGTCTGATATATCGCATATCGAGTCTGGGGGTGGAATCATCAGACCCCAATAACTTGATAAGTCATGCCGATGTAAGCCTTACAACGGTACGAGAAACTACTGATAACACTTACCAGTAAATCTCATCAACAGCCCTGGCCATGAACTTCCTTTTATAGCCAATCGAGCATAGCGCAACATCAACTCCCTATACCGGGAGAGACGAAACCCCTCCTATCGCTCATTGCCTCCATGTGACTCGGGACTGTACCCAAAATCTACCTGTTTGCACGACTCCTTTGAGCCATGGTAGCAAGGAAATCAAAGCACGGTGGGAACCACACAAGACTCTATGACGATATCGGGTCTACAGACTAATATGTACCAGTGTCTCCAGAGAACTGCTATCTGACAATAGGTATAGTACCATCTAGGAGTTCTCGACGAGTCCTGTTCAGTGTACACATTCTCTAATGAGCACCTGTGTAAAATCTTTGATGTCAAACACCAGTAGATATGGGATCAACCATCGCCCCATACAGGGTCAAGAAACATACACACTAGTCTACTTTGGAATATCGATGACATGTCTCGATATTCTCTCGACTAGGAACAATTGAAGGATGTGCTTGTGGACTATCCAGGTCCCAGTAGTATGATCCGCATCATAGTCCTAGTAGTCAAGCCTACATCCTAAGTGATTTATCAACATGTATATGAGAGACAGTATAATAATATCAGTGAACATGTTAGGATAAAGGCAACCAGATAGCACACTATCATGTCGAGCAAGAAAGTCCTCTATATATATGTCCAAGCATCCACTATATCATACAATAACGGCATCTATGGAATACATATTCCTAACAATCTCCCACTTGCACTAAGGCCAGTTGTTGTAGTATCTCATACCCAATATCCCAAAAAATCTCTCGATTAGCATCTGAAGGAAGGCCTTGGTGAATGGATCCGCTGTGTTATCCTTCGTTTCAACTCTCCTGACCTCGATCTCCCGGTGATTTACTATCACCCTGATCAGGTAATACCGCCCAAGAATATGTCTGGATCACTGATGGAACCTGGGTTCCTTGGCCAAAGCCACGGCTCCATTGTTATCACAATACACAGGTATTGTATGCTCAATGGATAGAACCACACCAAGTTCATCTTATGAACTTCTTCATCAAGACAGCCTTTTTGGCAGCATCGTTGGCAGCATCGTATTCAGCCTTCATCGTCGAGTCTGCTACGGTATCTTTCTTAGAAGTCTTTTAACATACCGCCCCTCCATTGATGGTGAAAACAAAACCCGATACCGACTTTTTGTCGTCCTTATCATTCTGGAAGCTCAAATCAGTAAAGGACTCCGCCTGGAGTTCACCGTTACCATACACCAAGAACATCTCTTTAGTCCTTCTCAAGTACTTAAGAATGTTCTTCAAAGCTGTCCAATGTTTCTCCTCTGGATCTGATTGATAGTGAGTAAGCTACTCGCTACACCTAGTGAGTAAGCTACTCGCATATATGATAGACCCGGCTGCCGAAGCATAGGGTATCCCTTGCATGCGAGCCCTCTCCAAATCAGTCTTTGGAGATATCTCTTTGGAGAGAGTGATTCCAGAGTAAGCGGGTAAATTACCACGTTTAGAATCTTCCATACTAAATCTCTTTAGTATAGTGTTTATATACCTGGATTGGGACAATCCCAACCTCCGTCTAGATCTATCTCTATAAATCTTTATTCTCAGGATGTAGGAGACATCACCTAGATCTTTCATGGAGAACTTTTGTGAGAAGAAGAGCTTGACCGAGTATAGCATAGGAACAACGTTTTATATCAAGAGTGTTTCATCCACGTACAATACGAGGAAGAAAACCTTACTCTCTATAACCTTCTTGTATATATATGGTTCATCTATATTTTTGATGAAATCAAACTCTTTGATAGCTTCATCAAAATAGATGGTCCAGCTCTGTGATGCCTGCTTTAATCCGTAGATTGATTTAAGCAGCTTGCACACGCTTCCACTGCCCCCACTGTCTACGAAGCCCTCTGGTTGTGTCATGTACACACTCTCTTCTAAATCACCATTTCGAAAAGCGGTCTTGATGTTCATCTGCCAGATTTCATAGTCCTAGTATGCAGCAATGGCAAGTAAGATCCTGATGGACTTAAGCATAGCGACAGGAGATAAGGTTTCATCATTATCGACACCAGGTCATTGACGTAAACCCTTTGCTACAAGTCTAGCTTTGAAAGTCTTAAATTTTCCATCTACACCAATTATCTACTCAAGATCCACTTGCTCCCGATGGGTTTTACCCCTTCAGGAGCAACTTTCAAAGTCCATACTTTGTTGGTGTACATGGATTCCATCTCAGATCGCATAGCATCCATCCATTACACAGAGTCTCCACTTATGATGGCCTGCTCGAAACTGGTTGGGTCATCATCTTCCATGATGCAATCTTCGCTCCCACCGTATATGAGAAAACCGTAGTATCTCTCAGGTGGATGAGAAACACTACTAGATCTGCGGAGTGGCTGAGGTTCGTCGGAGACTATTGAATCCTCCGGTTGCACCAAATCATCAGTTATTGTTTGTGTAGCTGGAACTTCTTCCAGTTTTACCCCGTTACCACTAATTTCTTTCATAAGAAATTCCTTTTTTAAAAAGGTGGCATGTCGAGAAACAAACACCTTTTGTTCCTCGGTGTGGTAGAAGATATACCATCGTGAACGTTTAGGATATCCTACAAACTTACAGAGAACTGATCTTGCCTTGAGCTTGTCCGGATTTTTCTTTTTAACATAGGCCGGAAAACTCCATCTTAAATCCTTTAAGAGATGATCTCTTTCCATTCCATATCTTATATAGAGTGGTAAGCACGGATTTGGTCATAACTCTATTCAATAGGAATGCACCTATCTCAAGTGCATAACCCCAAAAGAAAATAGGCAAATAAGCATTACTCATCATAGAGCGCACAATATCTAATAGGGTGCGATTTCTCCACTCCGAAACTCCATTTTGCTGTGTTGTATATAGAGGAGTAAGCTGCGAGAGAATCCCATTCTCTGTCACACACCGCTTCCCAAAAGAGTGGTAACGGCATATGACAAACCGGCGACGTATTTATTCCGAAAAGGTCATTTCTCGAAATAAATACGCTAAGTGTTCATATCAGAATATTGGATTATTATATTCCCCATTCTTAATCATATTACAAATAAATAAGTGCTTTTGATCCATGTCTGCTAAATAGTTGCAGGTTACAGGTTCTAAGAACATTACAGTGAAATTCATGAAAAGACGCTACAAATGTGAGACTACAACCAACAATATATGAATCCGTATGATGCCGCCTACCAGTTCGAGGAACAAATGAAGATCAGTAAACAGTTCAATTGCACAAAGCACAAGGGCAGCAAAAGATTCAAGACTTCAACACGAAGCTAACGGTAAAAGTCCACAAATTCTGCACTGTTGGAAATCTGGAAAAAAGTAGAAAAGATTCTGAAGAACCAAGTGAAGAAAATAGAAGATAAAAGAAACATGAAGCAACCCTAAAAGATTGAGACCAAGAACCCACCAAATGGCCGCGGAACCGCGGCCAAACAGGCTATTCTGCCGTGGAACCGCGGCCGTGTGGTGCACGTGTCGGTTGGGGTGTCAGTGCTTTGACTCGGTTTTTGGGGTAGTTTTGTAATTTCGTGTATGGATCAGAGTGTAAACCTAGGGTTTTCCTATCTATAAATAGGAGAGCTAAAAGCCAAATAAGGTGTGCCACTTTTGGGTGCCTCTTTTGAGATGCCTCTTTTTAATTTCTAGATTAAATTTAAATTTCCTTGTAATCGTCAAGAGGTCATCAATAAAAGGTATTTTTTTTATCGTGCATTCTTTTATCTGAATTTAATTCCTGGATTTTTATCTGTCTTTTATTATCTGCAATTTAGATAGTCTTTTAAAATTATAAAAATGAATCTTATCATAACTGTCACGCCCCGCTTCCCGAAATACGGAATACGAGGGGTAGACAAGGCCAGCCATGCTCCTACGGTCAAGTAAAAGTCCTGCCGTAGTCACACTTCGGCTTCTAGTTTGTCATGGTAAACAGTAAATGATGCGCAGGTAATGAGAAATGCAGTAACTGGAAGAAACAATAATATAAACTGACCTGAAGAGGAACAGACGAATGTAACTCGGAATGGCAAGTCAAGAAGTCTGTGATGCACGTCTAGTTCTGGTCCAAGCTAAATCTTCTCCTCATACTGAGCATGCATACTCAGGTCGTCAGAGCGACACAATAACAATATAATATATATAAAATCAAGTGGCAGTTCTAACAGTGGTAATGGATATGAATAACAGTAAATCAACGACAGCATGAATATGAATGTACAGTAATCAATGCAGCGGAACAGTAAAGCAGTATAACGATATATCACGTATGCCAACACAGTATATAAGGAATATAAATGCCAGTATCCTTATCAGTCTATAGGTCTCACTGTACAGGTCACTAAGCCTATCGTCAGTCCAAGTGTGAGAGTCAACCACTCGCGAGTGTCCTCCACCCAAGGGTAGAACCCAAGGGCAAGGGACCATGGGCCCAACATGTAACGAGAATATCACGGTGTATATATCACATACCCTGTAAATCTCCATATAACTCCCTAAATATATAAGCCGGCATGGGACTCCCGAGATTCTGTTGAACTCACACTTAGACTACCCCACACCCCGTGGTCTACATCAAACGCTAACCATCACCCTAAATACTAATCGATCCGTGACAAGTCTGCGCGAGAACTGGAGGCAGGACCTCCATCAAGCACGTCTCGACTAATATCTAAGATAAGTGGCAGTGTCGGATGCCTTATCTGTGACACCCGTGCAAGCGCTTCCATAAGTGTCCCATACCACTTATAATCACACGTACACGCATCCCACAGACGTCGACAATGCAATAGAATAATAGGGTCACTGATTGTGTACAAGTACGTATCACTTTCACTTAATCACGGATACACGAACACTGACGTACTTGCCACAATCATCGCTAGAATCTAACACTGGGTAATGCACGATATCACTAAGTTATCACTACAATGATATGGGTATGATATGATGCGTGAACAGTATACAAGCATAATTAGGGTGTCACAAAACAGTATTCTATCACTTGCACGATTTATCATGAAACGTACATATATAATTTAGCGAAACGATAAACAGGTAGTAATTAGTATGTTCAGTTGTCCATCCATCGAATTTAGTTTCAAGCCAATCGGGTCCCAGGATAACTAGTTATAACCATTTCATTTTAAGCGCTCGCGGCTGGAAATCCGGTTTCAGAATCGGAAATCCATTTCGCAACGCATTTTAATCCCAATTGGGATCAGATTTTAGTGACTATACAGTTGGATGAATTCTAGGGTTTTCAGTAAGGTTTTCAAAGCAACAGACGGATCTTCAATCGCATCTGTACGTCAGGAGATATACAATGTTTAACCCTAACATGTCAATTCTGATTCTGTTGGGACTGTTATGCGTCCCGATCTTTTAAATTATAGAATAAATAACAAATGGTAATGAAACAGAATGAAATCAATTGTGTTGTCTAGCTAACAGATTTATATATACTAACTAGTGGAGTTCCGCAACCTACAAGTTAAGGAAATCTTGTGATACCCATTACGGAACAGCAAGCAACAACTGGAGTCGCTCTGGACTGCAGTCCAGAGTCGCACTCCGATCCAAATATCATCATGGTTTGAGTACAGGAATATATGGAAACTAGTGTAGGGTTATAGATCGTCGAGTTGGCTTCGATTTGAGCCCTCGAGCACATCAATCCAGCATGTATATAATTTATGGTGATTTTTATAGTTTTCAGGTACAGAAAATATCCAGTTTTACAGGCAAACTTGGGGGTAGTCGTTTTGGTCATAAACGATGAAATTATCCAACGAAACTTGCACACGTTGTTCATCCCTACACGGGCCAAAGTAATTTATCCAATTCCGACTAACTTGATAATGATTTCCTATGTGAACAAGTATCGAACAGTTGTGCCGAATAATATAACGGAAGGTAAAGTATGATTTATACACGATGTTGGTTTGTAACATAGATAAAATAGCATGTAAGCAAGTAAAGAACTTGCCTGGGAACGCCTCGGGTCGCACGGTAGCAGCGGCGTCACGAACGCGCGTTGTACGTCGCGAAACAAGTTCGCGCGAGCTTGGCTCGAGACTCGGATTTGACGTCGGAGTTCACCGGAGCCGTCAAGTGATTGCTGGAAGTGGAGGTGGTGCTCCGTGGCTGGCCTGGGACTTGCTGGGGTCGACGGTGTCGGCGATGGTCGCTCCGGTGACGCGCACAGTGGTTGTTTGTAAAGAAAATATGTTGTGTGGTTTTTGAGAGAGAGGGAAAGTTAGAGAGTGAGAGAAAGAAACAGAGAGGGATAGAGTTTAGAGAGTTCACTGAGAGAGAGGGGGCACAGAAAGAACAGAAAGAGAGAAGGAACACAGGGAGAGAGAGTGAGGGTGTAGACAGAGAGGGAGCTGAGTGTAGGGGACTCGAGTTGATGGGGGAGGTGATGATGATGCAGAGGCGTCGATGGGGGTGGCCGGAGGTGCGATAGGATCGGGTGATCGTCGGCGGCGAGAGGGGGTGCATGGAAGGCTCGCCGAGTAGGTTGGGTTCCGGCTCGGTTGTGCAGGCGAGGTGGGGAAAATGAAGTGGTGATGGAAGGAGAGGAAGTGGGATGCTCGTGATCGAGGGTGGAGGTGAGTTGGAGAGGGAGAGCGAGGGAGGAGCGAGAAGAGGGGGTGATGCCGGCGGTGGTGGCGATTGCGGGTCGAGAGGGATGAAGAAGGAGAACGAGGGAGATGGAGATAGTGAGGTGAGGAAAGAGTGAGTAGGTGTGAGGAAGAGGGTGAGGGTTGGAGTCGTGGTGTAACGTCGCGTCAACGGAGGCATGGGCGTGGACGTGAAACGCGGCGGAGATACGGGATCGCGCGCGTGAACAGTGCACGTTACCGTTGAGAGGGGGAAGATGAATAGGAGTGGGGTCGGGTCGGGTAAAGAGGAAACGGGCACTGGGCCTGGAGAGGGGACGCAGGAGCGGGCCGGGAAATGGGCCAGAAAGAATAAAAAAAAAAGAAGTAAAGAGAAGGAGGGCCGGGCCTGAGAACTGGAAAAAATCAAAGCGTAAATCAGAAAAAGAATGGGCCGGGGAGTTGGGCTCGGGCTGGGGTTAAAGAGAAAAGAATATGTTTATTAAAAATAAATATAATGGGCTGCTGGGCTAAGGAAATAGGGGAAAAATAATTGGTGTAAATAGATGTGAGCTGGGCCGAGGTTAAGGAATAAGTCAAAGAGAATAATGGAGTTTTGGGCTCGGGAAAATAAGAAATTTTAAGAGGAAAGAGGGGGTGAGCTGGGGATAAGGAAAGGTATATACTAGGGTTTAGGTTTTATTGATGAAGGAAAATGGGATTTTCAAGAAATAAATTTATAAATAAAATTACAAATAAGAATAAATAGAATTCTAGAGTAATAATTTACAGATTTTAGTATAAAAGGGACTGGGTATTATATCATACCACCCTTACAAAAATTTCTTCCTCGAAATTTAAAATAAACTATAAGTAATACAACCATATGCGAAAGCTATTATTTTGCAAATTAACACATAAAGATTTACTAGAAAAGAGTGGACGAAGAAATTTCGAAGATATAAAATACGTAAGAATAATATACAAAATATAGATTAAGTAGGTATAAAATAGGAACAACTATAAGGGTAGCTACATATATACGGAAATATAAATAACAACACTACGACAACATCATTCGAGGCGTACTCGATAAGATCGAAACTCAGATATATGCATATGTAAGTATGTCAAAAGTAGTACGTCAGAAATAAATGGTATAAGGCACAAACGTTGATAATAGTAAACATAGGCACAAAATCCGAAAATAAAATAACAAGAATAAAGCAGTGAAAATTTATCTGGTGGTTAAAACATTTTAGAATAATGTATCGATAAAAGGGGTTTAAAATAATTTAGAGAGCTTGTATAGTGAAATTTAGGAACATGTAACGAAATATGCGCGGTGTAAGGTTGCGCTGCAGAAAATGAGAATACTAATAGTGTACTTAAAATACATAAAACAGAGTAATCAATAACACACACTCTTTGATAATTTAAAATAATGAAAACTAAATTTTGAATAATAATGTCTCTAGATATATTTGGGGTAATAGAGAAATCTCCAATATGAATAGGGCTAGCTGGGGTAGTGATTACAAGAAGGTGTGGCTCAATCAGGAGGTCGGAGTGTGGCGGCTTTAGACTGAATGTTAAAGAGATTGGGATAGGATCAGCTCAGGAAATAAGGGTGAGCAATAAAGGAATACCAGAGAGAAAATATGGGGGAAAAACAACAGTCGGTACACCACACGTATCAAAATTTGAAGGGTTAGTGAATTCGGAAAAATTCCCTAAAATTTTCTCCTCCTAGAAGGATCTCAAACGGGGCACAGACGAGGGATGGAGGGTGGCTCATTCCAAGGATCAGGGTGCGGTACTTTCTAATCGAAACGGGGTGAAAACCATACAATGAGTAGGTGTGGACAGTCAGGGATCTCAGCAGAAAATAAATGGATAAGGGCAATAAACAAGCATCAAGCGAACCAATAATCAAAAGATTTACGAGTTCAGAAGATTCAATTCATTCAAGAAAATTTGAAACAAGGCATTCCCAAAGACGAAAAGTGGCCCTAAACTATACACATTTTTATTTGGCCAGAAAGACAACATCAAAAGAAATTCTGTCAGTCGCGGTCGTGGAGATTCAGTAGTTTGCGGTAGGCTTGCGCACTCAGGTAGGGGCGTCCATCTCCATATCGCCTCGCAGGCATCGCCACTGGAAGTTCTTCAACAGCAGGGTCTTGATCTTCTGGTCCTTCTTCCCCGAATGGAGCTTCTTCATCGAGGTCCGATTCCATGTGATTCTCTTCTTCTGGATTTTCTTCCACGGGATTTCCTTCTATCGGGTCTTCATCGAGATCTTCCTCTATAGGGTTCTCTTCAGGATCTCCTTCTTCTTCGTCGGAATCAGCTAACACGTTAAACTCTGGGGCGGCTACTTCTTCGTCCTCTGAATCGTTGTTTCCGAAGTTGACCTGGGGACCGTTGACCTCATCATCAGAACTCGTCAGTATGTGATCTAAGGAAACGCATGACTGTGTATCCTCATCCAGATGCTGCGCAGCTCCAGGGTGGGCCATGGTCTGAAAGAAAAGTAATGATTAGACAGTGGAATACATCAAGGAAAAAGCTCAAGGTACGAAGTATAGGAAAATATGCGGTTGCAGGAACTGAAAGATCAGAATTAAGATACTGTGATAATGAATTGATGTAGAGAAAGCATGAGAATGATACATGTATTACGATTAAAATTTTATTGCATCCAACTAAAATTTTCAACGGATACAAGATTTCAAACGGAAAGAAATGTTCATAAAAAGATGACAACATTATTACTGAAAGTAGATAACATGAAAAATTCTTCTTCGACTACTATAACGTTGCATTCTCGTCGCCTGAGTTGAATCCTGCGTTAGATCCGCCTTATCGTCGGAGTTCGAATTATGCGATAATCCTCACTTGGCAGAAGTGGGGAGTGTGGACGAGTTTCCTCCTTATAGTTCTTTCCTTTTTGGGCAGCCGTTGATGAGATGTTCGCTGGATCCACAAATCAGACATTTCCCTTGGGCGCGGCGACAATCCCTCTGAAGATGTCCTGGCCTCTTACAGTACCCACAACATGGGGTCTTCAGCTTCTTCTGTCGCGGGGAAACAAATTGGCGCTTCATCTTCTTCTCCTTTCCTCGTCCAATAGGGATCCCTTTATGATTGGAGACTCCCGCTGGTGCCTGATTCACCTGTCTTCTCAGTCCTTCAGCCAACAAGTCGTTTGTTCGCTCCTGGGCTTCCTTTAAACCTTGCAGTACACTCAGGATCTCAATGGTCTGATTCTGGAGAGCGGATATAGATGAAGAGTCGTTAGAAGACATGATCCTGAAACAACAATTTTGAGGATGATATAAGTCACAAGCTAAACGAATCAAAATATAATATGGATAGGACGAAGATTCAAGAATATCAGAGGTGATGAATTTATTACAAGTGGGGAATCAACTGTATGACTTTAAGTCACTTGAATAGGGTACGGTAGTGCAATTGCAAACCACGTAACCTTGCCAAGTCACCCGAAACCATAGCGAATGAATAGCTGAACACACGATGTGAATATGGATAAAAAATGACAAGTTTACAACCTAGACCGAGGAATGTCTTAGATTGTCAAACTACACACGAAAAACTGCAATCCCAATCGAAGAAAAACCTGGGCTCTGATACCAACTAAACCATGTCACGCCCCGCTTCCCGAAATACGGAATACGAGGGGTAGACAAGGCCAGCCATGCTCCTACGGTCAAGTAAAAGTCCTGCCGTAGTCACACTTCGGCTTCTAGTTTGTCATGGTAAACAGTAAATGATGCGCAGGTAATGAGAAATGCAGTAACTGGAAGAAACAATAATATAAACTGACCTGAAGAGGAACAGACGAATGTAACTCGGAATGGCAAGTCAAGAAGTCTGTGATGCACGTCTAGTTCTGGTCCAAGCTAAATCTTCTCCTCACACTGAGCATGCATACTCAGGTCGTCAGAGCGACACAATAACAATATAATATATATAAAATCAAGTGACAGTTCTAACAGTGGTAATGGATATGAATAACAGTAAATCAACGACAACATGAATACGAATGTACAGTAATCAATGCAGCGGAACAGTAAAGCAGTATAACGATATGTCACGTATGCCAACACAGTATATAAGGAATATAAATGCCAGTATCCTTATCAGTCTATAGGTCTCACTATACAGGTCACTAAGCCTATCGTCAGTCCAAGTGTGAGAGTCAACCACTCGCGAGTGTCCTCCACCCAAGGGTAGAACCCAAGGGCAAGGGACCACGGTCCCAACATGTAACGAGAATATCACGGTGTATATATCACATACCCTGTAAATCTCCATATAACTCCCTAAATATATAAGCCGGCATGGGACTCCCGAGATTCTGTTGAACTCACACTTAGACTACCCCACACCCCGTGGTCTACATCAAACGCTAACCATCACCCTAAATACTAATCGATCTGTGACAAGTCTGCGCGAGAACTGGAGGCAGGACCTCCATCAAGCACGTCTCGACTAATATCTAAGATAAGTGGCAGTGTCGGATGCCTTATCTGTGACACCCGTGCAAGCGCTTCCATAAGTGTCCCATACCACTTATAATCACACGTACACGCATCCCACAGACGTCGACAATGCAATAGAATAATAGGGTCACTGATTGTGTACAAGTACGTATCACTTTCACTTAATCACGGATACACGAACACTGACGTACTTGCCACAATCATCGCTAGAATCTAACACTGGGTAAATGCACGATATCACTAAGTTATCACTACAATGATATGGGTATGATATGATGCGTGAACAGTATACAAGCATGATTAGGGTGTCACAAAACAGTATTCTATCACTTGCACGATTTATCATGAAACGTACATATATAATTTAGCAAAACGATAAACAGGTAGTAATTAGTATGTTCAGTTGTCCATCCATCGAATTTAGTTTCAAGCCAATCGGATCCCAGGATAACTAGTTATAACCATTTCATTTTAAGCGCTCGCGGCTGGAAATCCGGTTTCAGAATCGGAAATCCATTTCGCAACGCATTTTAATCCCAATTGGGATCAGATTTTAGCGACTATACAGTTGGATGAATTCTAGGGTTTTCAGTAAGGTTTTCAACGCAATAGACGGATCTTCAATCGCATCTGCACGTCAGGAGATATACAATGTTTAACCCTAACATGTCAATTCTGATTCTGTTGGGACTGTTATGTGTCCCGATCTTTTAAATTATAGAATAAATAACAAATGGTAACGAAACAGAATGAAATCAATTGTGTTGTCTAGCTAACAGATTTATCTATACTAACTAGTGGAGTTCCACAACCTACGAGTTAAGTAAATCTTGTGGTACCCATTACGGAACAGCAAGCAACAACTGGAGTCGCTCTGGACTGAAGTCCAGAGTCGCACTCCGATCCAAATATCATCATGGTTTGAGTACAGGAATATCTGGAAACTAGTATAGGGTTATAGATCGTCGAGTTGGATTCGATTTGAGCCCTCGAGCACATCAATCCAGCATGAATATAATTTATGGTGATTTTTATGGTTTTCAGGTACAGAAAATATCCAGTTTTACAGGGAAACTTGGGGGTAGTCGTTTTGGTCATAAACGATGAAATTATCCAACGAAACTTGCACACGTTGTTCATACCTACAAGGGCCAAAGTAATTTATCCAATTCCGCCTAACTTGATAATGATATCCTATGTGAACAAGCATCGAACAGTTGTGCCGAATAATATAACAGAAGGTAAAGTATGATTTATACATGATGTTGGTTTGTAACATAGATAAAATAGAATGTAAGCAAGTAAAGAACTTGCCTGGAAACGCCTCGGGTCGCACGGTAGCAGCGGCGTCACGAACGCGCGTTGTACGTCGCGAAACAAGTTCGCGCGAGCTTGGCTCGAGACTCGGATTTGACGTCGGAGTTCGCCGGAGCCGTCAAGTGATTGCTGGAAGTGGAGGTGGTGCTCCGTGGCTGGCCTGGGACTTGCTGGGGTCGACGGTGTCGGCGATGGTCGCTCCGGTGACGCGCACAGTGGTTGTTTGTAAAGAAAATGTGTTGTGTGGTTTTTGAGAGAGAGTTGGCAGAGAGAGGGGGAAAGTTAGAGAGTGAGAGAAAGAAACAGAGAGGGATAGAGTTTAGAGAGTTCACTGAGAGAGAGGGGGCACAGAAAGAACAGAAAGAGAGAAAGAACACAGGGAGAGAGAGTGAGGGTGTAGACAGAGAGGGAGCTGAGTGTAGGGGACTCGAGTTGATGGGGGAGGTGATGATGATGCAGAGGCGTCGATGGGAGTGGCCGGAGGTGCGATGGGATCGGGTGATCGTCGGCGGCGAGAGGGGGTGCATGGAAGGCTCGGCGAGTAGGTTGGGTTCCGGCTCGGTTGTGCAGGCGAGGTGGGGAAAATGAAGTGGTGATGGAAGGAGAGGAAGTGGGATGCTCGTGATCGAGGGTGGAGGTGAGTTGGAGAGGGAGAGCGAGGGAGGAGCGAGAAGAGGGGGTGATGCCGGCGGTGGTGGCGATTGCGGGTCGAGAGGGGATGAAGAAGGAGAACGAGGGAGATGGAGATAGTGAGGTGAGGAAAGAGTGGGTGGGTGTGAGGAAGAGGGTGAGGGTTGGATTCGTGGTGTAACGTCGCGTCAACGGAGGCGTGGGCGTGGGCGTGAAACGCGGCGGAGATACGGGATCGCGCGCGTGAACAGTGCACGTTACCGTTGAGGAGGGGGAAGATGAATAGGAGTGGCGTCGGGTCGGGTAAAGAGGAAACGGGCACTGGGCCTGGAGAGGGGACGTGGGAGCGGGCCGCGAAATGGGCCAGAAAGAATAAAAAAAAAGAAGTAAAGAGAAGGAGGGTCGGGCCTGAGAACTGGAAAAAATCAAAGCGTAAATCAGAAAAAGAATGGGCCGGGGAGTTGGGCTCGGGCTGGGGTTAAAGAGAAAAGAATATGTTTATTAAATATAAATATAATGGGCTGCTGGGCTAAGGAAATAGGGGAAAAATAATTGGTGTAAATAGATGTGAGCTGGGCCGAGGTTAAGAAATAAGTCAAAGAGAATAATGGAGTTCTGGGCTCGGGAAAATAAGAAATTTTAAGAGGAAAGAGGGGGTGAGCTGGGGATAAGGAAAAGTATATACTAGGGTTTAGGTTTTATTGATGAAGGAAAATGGGATTTTCAAGAAATAAATTTATAAATAAAATTACAAATAAGAATAAATAGAATTCTAGAGTAATAATTTGCAGATTTTAGTATAAAAGGGACTGGGTATTACAATAACTTCCCTAATGAGTGAGTAATTCCTCACTTGTTAGGGTTAGGATTGGGAAGGTTTGAGAGAAGTAAATCTCTCTCTCTCCCCTTTCTTTGCCTATGTAATTTTTATAATAGGACTCTATTTAAATTAACCACACACCGCTCACTACGACACCCTATCCTACAAGATAGCGGTGATTCTCTAGTTAGACCGGTTGTAGTTGATTTAAATAGATGTTAGGGCTAAGAGTTAAGAAAGGACGGATAAAGACCAAAAGGAAGAAACTAAGTTTCTTTCTAGTCGTGCTAATCTCCTTTGTTGACTATTACCCTAACATCTATATTCTTCATTAGGGCATTGAAAGCAGTGGGTAGAATCTCTTTTCCAAACTAACTTAATCCTAACCCTAGCAAGACTTTTAATCAATTTAATCTCATTCTTAGATCGTAAAACAAAACCCGACTTGATCGGATTAACTCGTTAGAATATAAAGAAAAGGAATCCATCTCCCTGTGGATCGACCCGTACTCAACCGGCTAGCTACCAAGTGACACCGTTATTGATTGCAGTATTCTTAACTTTGATTTTAAAAGCGCACGCACGTAAAATCCCATACAATCAAATGGCGCCGTTGCCGGGGAGACGGTAGTCTCTTTCTTTATGTAATTTCGGGTTAAAAAAAATAAAAAAATAAAAAAATGAAAAATTATAAATATTGAAAAATTTTAAAACAATAAAATAAAATAAAAAAATTCCTCTTGTTCTTTTTGAGAGGTATTGTGTGAATTGCGCAGGAAAAGAAGATGGACTGATTCAGATCTGGAAAAAGCCAGTGAACAAATCAACAAACAAAAGATCTAAAAAGACAGAGAAGAATCACAACAGACAACAGAAAAATTTTGGAGAGCCAAACCAACTGAACCACCGCGGAATCGCGGCGGATTCAAGCGTTTGACCGCTGAACCGCGGTCAACTGCTGACGTCAGCACCCCAAAATTCTCTGTAAGTATTTTTGTCCCCTCTCCTACCCTGAGATCCACTGAAAATTTTTCCTGCAGGGTTCTTTGCGCAAAATCTTTCTCCCTCTCCAATAAATTGTTTTTGTGCAGGATTCTTTGCGCTTCCAGATAAAAAAAAAATTTGCAAGTGTTTTTGGTGTGTTAGCTGCTTGGCATAATTAATACGGACTTTTAAGGGGCTATAACACCAATTCAGATTGGGTGGAGATTTTATTACCTTTCCAAAGACCCCAAAAATCACTAAAAAGCATATGCATCACCCTTGAGTTAATTAAAAAAATATTTAGACTCGGCCAACTAAGGACTGTCGTGCTCAATAGGACAGAGGAAGGTTGTGGGCATTCAACCGTTTATCTAAAGCTGACTTTGTGGTGCCTAAGCTAGACAAGTGAGAAAGGTAATTTTAAAAGGCCCGTCTCACGGTGATTCGTGAGCGGATCCCTCCTTTCTTCATTTATGCTTACCTGGCCACAATTGGCGGTGAAGAGACGAATTGAGGGATATCTCACAATTTGTCGCTTTGGAACAGTTAGGAGCAGTCTAGTTGACTTAGGAGACCCTAGCTCTAGGCTTGATTGTGCATGCTTAAAATGTGATTGTGCCTTAGTTCCGTACAAATTTTTGCAAAACTCTTTCTAAAAAAAAACACTTTCAAAAATTTCAAAACTCCAAAAACAAACAATTTTTTTTTCAAAAAATTTAAAAAAAAAATAAAAAATAAAAAATAAAAAATCATCATATTCTTTTTCTTTTCTTTTCTCACATCATGAGTACCCCACCTCGCAAAACTCTTGCCGAATTTTGGTACCCTCAACCAGACATTACTTCCTACGTGCATTGTTTTGGTCGAATTTCGGACGACCCCTCAATGCCCAAAAATTCTTTGAAAGATCGAATAGACGCGTCTAGGAGAAACAGTTGGACTCCGCAATCCACTTTATATCAACCATTTCAACCTTCACCACCTTCTTACGTTGATACCTCTTTTGAGAGTCCAGTGGTAACTCCGAAACCCATGTCTATTGCTGAACATATTGAACAATCTCGTAGCCGATCTTTCACTCCTTTCAACACTTCCAGTTCTCGGGATCAACAATTCCATTCACCTTTTTATCCAAATGTTGATCCTAATACTGTCCAACCATTCAATTCCTATTCATCTTACCCAACTGTTGCACCTTCCCTAGACATTGTTTCTACACAGCCATTTGGGAGTTTCCAGAATCCAAACAACTTTGAATCTTTTACTGAAACCCCTTCACAACCCATGTCTAGTCTGGAACGATCGTTGGAAGATTTTATGGTAACGTCAAGACAACATATGATGGATCTGAATGCGTCCATGGCCGCCCTTATACAACCTAGTGACCCGGTAGCTAGTTTCCAACTAACTCCAAATTTTCCAATGTATGATGAGGCGGTTGGACAGATTGAGAATTTGAGTGGTGAGAGTGAGCTGTACACACTTCCAAATCAAACCTACCCATCCCCAATTGAATCCCATAACTCCGATTTTGAATGTCTATCAAGTGTTCCAAATGATTCACCAGTTGAAAATAAAACGTCTAATGAGTTGTGCGATTTTGTAGTGTTTGATTTACCTGATTGTCAAGGGTCCCTTTCGAGTGAAATCACCACCAATCCTTTTGACCTCTACACCTCCACTCTAGAACCTGAATTGATTAATATCCATGCTTTTGATGAGGTGTCTGAGAAATTTAATTTTCACTTGATCGAGAGTATTGACGCTGGGAATATTTTGGATGACGAACCTATAAATTTGGATGAGTTTTTCTTTCCAATTCATCATCCCGAGACATTAAATGTTTCTCTCGAACTCCATATGCATCTTGAATTTGATGAGACTTGCATGGATAAGCTAAATTTTGAGGAGAGTATTGAGGATAGTATTGAGGATGAACCAGTTTTGTTTGATGAGTCGGATTTTCCAATTCATCCTCCTGAACCTTTAACTGTTACACTTCCTAAATCAATCCCCTTCATCCTTTCTGTCATTCCGACCGCGCAAGAAACCATATCCCTTTCATTTCAATGTCTGCTTTACCAAGTTCGACGTAAGCATGTTTTCTCACGAATTTTAAGAGATTTGACCTCATTTCTCAGTGGGTTGATAGATTAGCACAATCGCTTTTTACACATCGGTCATTACAAATTGTGCTAATTTATACACTCCATCTCCACCCTCAAGTTCGTATTCAACTTCTTTCTCCCACTTTCTCAGGTTCCTCTTCTATTCTTCCTATAATTTCAGTGAGTGTTGATGAATCACAATCCGATAATTCAAGTTTGATCATTCCAGAAAGTCAAGTTGATTTGGATACTTTTGAAAATGAGGTAGATGAGTTTTTCGAGTCTCCTACCTCCATAATTTTTGACAAATCAAGTATGATAAATTCTGGCACAAAACTTACTGACAGCAAAATGTTCAATTACATCGATGAGAGTTTTGAAGAACTTTTTGCTGACGAACTTGCATTCCTAAACGACACGGATTTTGTGCTTAATCAACCTCCACCTGAAGAAGTCGAACCACCACCATTTCTTTATCCTTTCCGCTATTCTCCTCCTCCACCGAGATTGTATACTGCTTCTATCTCCACATGGTCTCGTGTGTTTCTCATTTCTTTTCTCTATACTCCATTCTTTCACCAACCACACCATTATAACGATAAAATTTTTGAATGGTTGGTGCTAACCTTTGGCCTGTGTAAGGCCTTGTATAGCTTGATACTGTGTTTTTCTCCTCCCTAACTCTGAACTTTAATGCTTCAACAGTGGAAACACTGTTTCACTTAAGTTTGGGGATGACCATTTTATGTATATATCTTTTGTTTTCTTTTTCTGTTAATAAAAAAAAATTAAACGAATAGGGGAGTGCCAACAATTTTGACCCTCTTGGTGTGGCATGACAGTGAGGGCACTGTCAAGTTTAAGTTTGGGGGTGTGCTCGGTAAGGTTTCTTCCTTCGCATTCATGTGTATATTTTTGCATTTGCATACTTATATTAAAATCCATAAAAATAAAAAAAATTAAAATTATAAAAATTGAAAAGTTCAATTTTGACCATATTTGACTTAAGTTCAACATGATGGTTGACTAGTTAGGAAAAACTAGATCCTAAACTTGGTAAATTAAAAACCCTAAAAATAACCTTTCTTAAAGTTTAACTATAGAAAATATATGTCCTTATAGATTATTTAGAAATAGGAAAATTTTGAGTTTAGTTCTTGGGCTAAGTCAAAATAAGGGAAGAATATTGAAATTTTTATTTGAAATGGAAGTCTGAAAAATAATTCCGAACCATAAGTCTAAATTCTGAAATATATACCCTACAACTAGCACCTACACGCACCTTGAAACTTGGAATAGTAGAGGATACCTTGAAATGCTCTTGTCCTTAGTATGAAGGAAAATAAAATAAAAGTATAAGTGTGAATAAAGAGATATAAAAAAAATGAACACTGGTTTTGTAATTACTTAAGGATGCATAAATAAATAAAAATTATAGCGATGGTGCTTTATCACCTTTTGGGAGTCACTGCTAAAGCCTTAGCTATTACAAGATGAGGAATTACGCCTTAATGCGCGAACACATTTTGTAATCGATCGTTAGTACCTCAAGAAGTATTAATGGTCGCATGAAGGATATGTAGGCAATTTCATCTAAAATTCACTAACTAAAAGTATTTTGGAAGATGGACAAGAGTATGATAGCTTGAATTGAATTTCCAAGTGTAGGGGTGATACATACACACATGTAGGGGTATATGATTGGGGTTTGGATGATAGATATGAATGAAAGATAGGGCTTATACCTTCAGTAGAGATGATAAAAATTCCTAAGTTGAGATGGAACCTTAGAAGGAAAATTGAAAAGATGCTAAAAGCTTAATATATTTGCAGGACATATACGATCTTAAGTTAAATGAAAAGGAAGCGTGAAAAATATGGGTTGATGATTTCTAAGTTGAGGATAATAGAATTTCTTACTAGAACACTGAATTGAAGAATGAAAGTCAACATGCCAAATTGATCGGATTTTGTGGGTAGTATCCGCTGAAAACCCTCAGTAGACAACACTCCTCCTACTAGGGACACCTAGAGGTTTAACGGCTTGTTGCACGAGCTCAGTGCAATCGCGATTCCCTGCGAAAGTGAGGATAGGATTTTTCGAGAATAACATTGGTTTTGCTCGGGACGAGCAAAAGATAATTTTGGGGGTATTTGTTCATATCAGAATATTACATTATTATATTCCCCATTCTTAATCATATTATAAATAAATAGGTGCTTTTGATCCATGTCTGCTAAATAGTTGCAGGTTACAGGTTCCCAGAACATTACAGTGAAATTCATGAAAAGACGCTACAAATGTGAGACTACAACCAATAATATATGAATCCGTATGATGCCGCCTACCAGTTCAAGGAACAAATGAAGATCAGTAAACGGTTCAATTGCACAAAGCACAAGGGCGGCACAAGATTCAAGACTTCAACGCGAAGCTAACGGTAAAAGTCCACAAATTCTGCACTGTTGGAAATCTGGAAGAAAGTAGAAAAGATTCTGAAGAACCAAGTGAAGAAAACAGAAGATAAAAGTAATATGAAGCAACCCTGAAAGATTGAGACCAAGAACCCACCAAATGGCCGCGGAACCGCGGCCAAACAAGCTATTCTGCCGCGGAACCGCGGCCGTGTGGTGCACGTGTCGGTGGGTGTGTCGGTGCTTTGACTCGGTTTTTGGGGTAGTTTTGTAATTTCGTGTATGGATCAGAGTGTCAACCTAGGGTTTTCCTATCTATAAATAGAAGAGCTAAAAGCCAAATAAGGTGTGCCTCTTTTAGGTGCCTATTTTGAGATGGCTCTTTTTAATTTCTAGATTAAATTTTAATTTCCTTGTAATCGTCAAGAGGTCATCAATAAATGTATTTTTTTTTATCGTGCATTCTTTTATCTGAATTTAGTTCCTGAATTTTTATCTGTCTTTTATTATCTGCAATTTAGATAGTCTTTTAAAATTATAAAAATGAATCTTATCATAACTTCCCTAATGAGTGAGTAATTCCTCACTTGTTAGGGTTAGGATTGGGAAGGTTTGAGAGAAGTATATCTCTCTCTTCTTACTTTGCCCATGTAATTTTTATAATAGGACTCTATTTAAATTAACCACACACCGCTCACTACGGCACCCTATCCTACAAGATAGCGGTGATTCCCTAGTTATACCGGTTGTGGTTGATTTAAATAGAGGTTAGGGATAAGAGTTAAGAAAGGACGGACAAGAACCAAAAGGAAGAAACTAAGTTTCTTCCTAGTCGTGCTAATCCCCTTTATTGACTATTACCCTAACACCTATATTCTTCATTAGGGCATTGAAAGCAGTGGGTAGAATCCATTTTCCAAACTAACCTAATCCTAACCCTAGCAAGACTTTTAATCAATTTAATCTCATTCTTAGATCGTAAAACAAAACCCGACTTGATCGGATTAACTCGTTAGAAAATAAAGAAAAGGAATCCATCTCCCTGTGGACCGACCCGTACTCAACCGGCTAGCTACCAAGCGACACCGTTATTGATTGCGGTATTCTTAACTTTGATTTTAAAAGCGCACGCACGCAAAATCTCTACAATCACTAAGCGTGTATAAGCAATATAAAATGACAAGAATAAACATGATAATTAAAATCCAACTTTATATATTTACATTCCCAACTTTCACAAGTTTCAAACTGAATACATGTTGTCTAAAAACAAAGATATATAAAAGAAAGTGCCTAAACAAGTGGCATACTGGAAGTAAAAACTAAAAAGAAAGAACTAGTAGTCGGTCTGCTCTGCAATCTGAAAGTAATCCTCCTAACTCGGCTCGATCTCCTCAATTTCTAGATCATCTGACGACATTCCAAGAAAATAAAGAAAATGGTGGAATGCCCGTCAGCGAACTTGCGCTCGGTAAGTCCCCAAGAAAGGTGGGATGTGAATATATATAAATGAATATGCAAGGTGATATGTGATATAGTATGAATGGAAACAAAACATGAACAAGTATAACATGGTAATGTTAATGACAACTATATAAGCATGGTAATATAATATGAGCATAGCAAACAAGTATAGTATGGCCGTGGAGTGTAGGTATAGTGAACATGAAGTGAATATAAGTGTCCTAAAAGGTCTCTAAAAGGGTAAAGTAACTAACGTGAGTTTAAGTGTGAATGTCAACAATACCAAAAGTATTCTCGAACCCAAGGCTACCGTCCAAAGGCAAGGAATCACTGGCCTAAAATAGCGGGACTTCAATTGTTATTGATGTATTCCAAACCCAGCAGGCTATCATCCAGGGGCTTGGAAACATGGGCCATCACTCATGAATTTATGATGTACCGTTTCAGCCCGATACCACAGCAACGTTACTTGTACCGTTTCAGCCCGGTACCACAGCAACGTTATTTATAATAATGGGACTCATGAGATTTCGTCGGATTCATACTTCAACTACCCCAACACCCCGTGTATATTAGTCTGTGATTAAAGCTACAAGTCTTTCCTAAATCCATGAATACATAAGAGAGTGAAATTCAAGTATCGAGTCAAGTTCAAGTATTCAAATCAATGGTTCATGTATTCATGTCAAGTGTTCATGTCAAGTCATGTCAATTGTATTCATGCATCGAATCAAGTTGGTTCAAATGTACATATTGGATTCAGGTATTCATGATTGAGTCGTGTCAAAATCAAATCAATTCTAGTATGTAATGGTTTAATCACAAGTTGTATAGATAAAAATAGATAAGCAATCATAGAACATGATATGAGATAGGTATACAAGAAACGTCCAAAAATAATGTTGTAAATATGTGATATGTACGACTAGTTAATCAAGTTATTTGAAGTTAGAATATAAACGAAAACACATCCTTAAGTTTTATGCATACGTGAGTTCCAGTCTCGCCTAAATACGACTACCGGTTTAGGAGATATACATGTTTTCGTATCGTCACGCAAAACAGATCAGAATCTGTTCTGCACCGTCACACATTTTCAAGACGTAGTTTGAGTTAATTTTCATCAGGTTTCAGGTTATTAAGATTAATAAAAAATTGTAGGTCTTTCTATGTACTTATCCGAAACACCAAGATTCACGTGATTTGGATTTCTAAATCTCTAGTTATGATCGTTTTAATATCAGCGTTTAAAACAGAAATTCATATTTCTGGACAGCAACTATATGTTATATTGCAAAACTTATATCGGATTGTCATGCATTTCTAAGTAATCTAGTATATAGAAAATTATAGTTCTATCAATTGTGCATCTACACATCTAAAAATTTTCACGAACGGACATCGGGAGTTTGAGTTATGTCTAATTTAAAAACAGTGTGCGAATCAGGACAGATTCTGTCCAGATTCGTTGCTTAATATTGTAACACAGTTTTCTATATTTTATGTCGGTTTTCAGTAAAAATTTAAAACTATAAAAATCTTTATTATTCGATTTATATATCCAAAACACCTGAGTTTGCTCAATTTGGATATCTTTGGACCAAGTTATATATCTATGAAGTTGACCGATAAATGCAGTTTTCTGTTTTTACGAATAGTGAATAAAAACGAAGTAATTCCTAAACTGTTATGCGGTTCGATCTAAAAATTTTACAGCATGCACAAAATAATATATTCTATCATATGTAAATTTCCTGAATTTCCAGAAGTAAAAATTAATTTCTAAAAATTAATTTAAAACTAAATGTATTGATATGTCATATGTGAGAATGAGGAAATTATGGTATTTATTCGTAACATTATTTTTTTTGCAAAATTTAAATAAATAAATTTAAAATACAACAAAAAGCGATACAATCATAATTGGTCACTATGAAATCTTAATATATGTATTGAGAGTAATGAAAAAGACTTTACAAACTATATATGTGTGTATGTTCATTATTTATATATGTATCCATCTAATTAATTATTTAGAGACTATGATATGATAAGGAAAGTTTTTTCATGGCAATATGACAAGAGAAAAATAGAGAGAAGGAGATGGAGGGAGGGAAAGAGAGAAGGGACTTACATACACAAGACGGTATTGTCACCGGGCTTGTCTACCCACCTATAACCTCGCGTTACTAGCGAGATTTTCTTGAAACATCTTGGTGTTCTTCTTCCAGGACTCTAGGTGAAGAGAGAGAAGGGAGAGATAGAAAAATGTGAGGAAGAAAAAGAAAGAGGGGGACAAATAAAGATGGTATAATGGTGAATTATCTATAATAATATATGCATTCAACATGGGAAATAAAAAAGAAATGAAAGGTTTCATTTGTAAGTTATGAGAAGAATAAAAATTGATAAAAAATAATTGCAAGAATAGGGATTTGAACATGTGATTTATAGAATAATAATGTAAAGACTTAACCAATGAACTACAAGGTTGTTCAAACTCATATTTAATAAGAATTAAATATATGATGTTGCTTAAAAAGAAAGTGGGCTTTTGAGCTCATAGTTTTATTAAAGAAAATGAAATTGGATTTGAGTTATGAGCTGGGTTAGATCTTATATTTAATTTGAAAAAAAGTTAAAATTTAGTTTTAAAGAAATGTGTTTTGGAAAAATAGATGGAATAATAAAATAATATATTTATTAAAAAACAAAATATACAGAAAATACTAAGAATAAATAAATACAATATTTTACTAAAAAAAGAAAATACGGAGATATATTAATATTGGGGTCTTTACATTCTCTTTTAAGTAGTCTCTGAATTCTGTGCTCAAGTATTCTCCTCCCAGATCATATCGAAGGATTTTAATACTTTTACCCGTATGGTTCTCTACTTCGTACTTATATTCCTTGAATTTCTCAAAAGATTCAGATTTGTGTTTCAACAGGAACACATGTCCAAATCTTGAGAGATCATCGGTGAATGTAATAAAATACGAGAAATCATTCCTGACATGTGTAGACATAAGACTGATACATTACTATGTATCAGTCCCAAGAGTTCAGTAGCTCTTTCTCCGTGTCCAGTAAACGGAGATTTGGTCATCTTGACTTTGAGACATGACTGGAAAGTTTCATAAGATGTAAATTCGAACGGATTCAAATATCCATCCTTATGCAACTTAGCCAGTCTTGTCGCATTGATATGACCTAGTCTACAATGCCACAAGAAGTATTCGTTCATTTCTGAACTTTTCCTCTTTTGTGTGTTCTGTATACTTAGAACTGTTTTGTGATTTAGAACGTATATACCGTTATTGTAGCGTCTTGAAAAGTCGTTTTGGTGTTTTCTTGAAATTCGGTGAAAATTCGGTATTTTTCCGAAAACCGTCTTTCTCGATATTTTGCAGTTTAGGGCTAATTATACTTAAAGTGGATAGGTAATTACTTGTTTTTAGTAGCTAATGAGTTTAATATGAAATTTTGGTCATTTAAAAATTTTTCCCTATTTTTCAATTTTTTTATATTATTTAAGCCGGTAAGAAAATACATTAAATAAGCGATAAATACAAATTTTTCCGGGCTAATTTTAATCTCTAAAATTATGATAATTATAATCTAGTGATAACATGAATTTTTAGTAATTTATTTTGATTTTTAACCAATTTTTATGAATTGAAACGAAATTATTGAATTTTGGGCTAAAACTTGCAATTTTTGAGTTGTAGGGGGCCTTTTTGCATAAAATTTCTTTTGTAACACCCCTCTATCTTTTCCCTCAGCCCAAGAACAGCCCAAGTCTTGGCCAAGTCCAGAAATTCTGGTCTCTCTCTTTCTTGAGTTGTTTCTTGAGTTAATTGGATAGTTTATGGTATTAATTTAAATAAAATGGTTAATGTATGATACATTTGACTTTAGAAACTTGACCATGACTTTCCCCACTTGCCCATACCCTCCCCCATTCCCCTCCTCTGGCCGAAACCTGCACCATTTCCACCTCCATTATTTTCCTTCTCTTTCTCTCTCATTTTCTTCAAAATTTGCAACAAAATTCAATAAATATCCACAAATCCTTCTCTTTTTCAACACAAAATCCTTGTGCTACCTCTTCTCAAGCCTAATATGGTTGAAATCATGTGGAAAGGAGGCATTTTTGGAGCAAACTTTCTTGCTTGATCCATTGATCAAGAGGTATAATTCCTATCTTGTTAAATCCTTTGTTTAAGTGCTTATATTATATGGTTTAGTGATAATTTAGTGTAGTTAATCTAGATTTCTTAGTTTTTGTTTGAAAATTTAAACTAGGGTTTGAAAGCCATAATAGTTAATTAAGTTATTTTATAGTTAATCTAGTTGTTAATGACTAATTTATTTGGTTACCTTGTTGATATAGTTTTCAATTATGCTAATTTGATTAAATTAGAAGTGTGAAATTTGCTTTTTAGGATTTTCAAGAAAAGGTTTTTGTATGGAAATGGTATTTGAAAACATGATTAGTGAGTTGATTAAACCTAATTTGTGTTGATTAAACCTAATTTGCTATCTAGTGTTTTGCTAACCTTAATCTAAGTGGTTAATTTGCTTATTAGGCTAAAATATAGTGTTAAAGTAAGGATTTCATATATAGTTTGGGTTATGTTTGCTAAGTACAAAAATCAAGAAAAGGTTTTGTTATGTAAATTAGGTTTTTAAGCTTAGTTAATGGTTTAGAATTTGTGTATTGGCTAACTTTTTGGTTAGTTTGGAATGTTGGTGTTGGGTGGTGTTGACTTTGTCGCTATATTGTCGATGTTTGCATCAAATTGCAATTTCTGCTTACTAAATTTTTTATCAAAGTTATGTGATGAGTTATTGTGGCATCTTGATAATCTTGTTGGCTTGTCCTACGACTTTTAGGATGCGTGAGTGCGGTTTTTGGGTAGTCGGGTTTTAGTTTTGCCGGGTGACCCAAATCGGCGTTTTTGGCAGTTTTTGCGATTTTCGCGTGTGTCCGCGCACTTTGTGCACGTTGTACCTAGCTAGCGAACCTTAGTAGTTTCGTTGGGGTTTTGCGTCGTTCTTGATACGTAACCTTATATTTGGTATTGATGTAAATTCCAGGTTCGGTCGCGGAAACGTCAGACGCGGCGCGAAAGGGAAAGGCGGTGATTGGACACAGCTAGCCAGGGATCCCGGTGAGTAGATTTAACATCTACGGGGGACGATCGTCTGGATGGCGCAAGTCGCCCGATAGATTTAGTAAACTGGAAAATAGTAAATTGGATAATCACTTGTGACATTAGAATAATAATACTGGCATGATAATTGCTGCAATTAGATCGATAGGTTATACCCATATACGCAAACTCAATTGTAGGACACATGCACCATTACCAGGTTTTTATATGCAGCACGAGCACTATTCATGTTTACACACACACCCTGGTAATTGCCATGCCACCACACTAGATAACATTTAAATTTAAAACTTTTACTAATTGATACTTAAACTGGTGCTATTGCCTTTAATTCCTTAAAATGAAACCGTAGAATTGCTATTCATGTGCATGTACTTCATCATATTAATTGTTCATGCTTAATCCATTAATCACACATCGCAACTTGATTATTGATATCATACGCATTCATTATCATTGATATATGCACTTATGAGGATTTCTTGAGATTTTATGATATTGCTGGATTTCGGGGGAAAGCCGCAAAATTTCCAAACTTATGATATTTTTTTAAACATGTAAATTGAGGTTTTCTAGTGATGTAAGTGTCGTCCACCATGAGTTTGCTGTGGCTTTGGAAATCCGTGTCGAGGAGTGGAGGAACCGGCACGGGTACATGGTGGGCCCGGTAAGGTACCCCGGGGCAAGAGGAATGTGGTGATGACGTTGAGCCTGGCAGGGGACGGATTACCTACCGGTGACTGTTTGGGACGGCGGATATCCAGAGGATACCGACCGTGGCCGCTAGATGATGAGATATTGATATTTGAGATGGGTCAGCCGGACGGCTGAGGCCAGAAATACATTTATGAGATTTGGGACAGCTTTTGGGTGTCGTTGCTGGACACCGATTTTCGTCGATTCATTGGCATTATGCTGGTATTCTAAAAGAGTTTCAAAAACAAAAAGGGATAAAATATTTCTTATATATACCTATTGAGACCTCAGATTTTCATGTTGCATGCATATTATTACACTGATGTTATATACACACCTGCTAGTGCATCCAGTCTTACCTGTATTTTAGATGCTAGGATGCTTGTGTGCATGCATACGATAGCCTTTGTAGATGTTATTTATTACTCACGAGTTGGCAACTCACCCCCGTTGTGCCACAGTCTTTTGCAGGTCCGCTCCGTCAGTTCAGTAGCGGCGGGCGCACTTGTTCTTTTGTCTCTTTTGCCTGAGCTCGAGATTTGCTCATAGGTGGGTTATGTTATTTTTTGTACCACCTTGTATATTCTTGTATCTAGTGTACTCCATCTACTGTTCTACCAGATTATTGTATATTGACCTAGAGATGAGACTGTGAGGTTTGTGGATTTTATACTGTATTTGGGGTCGAGCTCACTTGAGCCGACATGCTACTTTTTCATGCTTCCTTATGCTTTATTATGCTTTATTATGCTTGTTGTCATTTACATTGCGTGGGAATTGTGACCGCCGTATGGCGAAGAGCTAGCTCCCGCTTGGGGATGCCCTATTTTGTTGGATTCATGTATATATTTTGTTGTACCCATTTTTGGGGGCCAGTATTTACAAAGGAGACTCTGCCGAAATTTTCGGGAAAAATTGGTATTGTTTTTAAAAGTGTTTTTCATGACTTATTTGATAAACTTGCTTTCAAATGATTGGGTTTTCTTCACTCTTTTGCTTAATGGGTTTTGTTTTCTGGGCTTTGGCTTACTTATTTTACGGACGCCTTTAGACGTTTCGTAAACTTAAGTGCCAGTCACGTTCCGTACCCTGCGGGTCGTGACAAAGTTGGTATCAGAGCGATAGGTTTTACCTTTGTGAGTGTAGGATGACCCTTGGTAGATGGAGTAAGTGACTTAAGCAGGGTAACGTAGCGTGCGTATGTCCGCGGCATACTTACGATACGGTACTCCGTCTAAGTGACTTTAGGATACTTGCTTGGAAATTTCCTTCTTCAATTCCGTGTATCCTATGATCTTATTGCACTGTCCTTACTATCCGTTTTCCTGTGACAGCCACTATGCCGCCGAAGGCTACGAGGGCACAGAGGGCTGCCGCCAGAGATGAGATTCGAGCTGGCTCGTCCGAGACTAGGACTGAGCAGGGTGGTATGCCTACGCCGCTGGGACAGACCGATCCACCTTCCCCAGGCCGTATGGATAGGCTCGAGACTGGTATGGAGGAGTTGCGACAGATGATGGGAGGCATGCAGGAGCTGCGTCAGATGGTAGGATCCCTAGTTGCAGCCAGTCGTACACCGAGGCCGGATGACGTACCTACTACGTCACAGACGACCATGATACCTGCTCCTACTACTACCACCGTGGCCATTCCGGTTTCACTACAGGATTTCATGAGGCTGAGACCTCCAGTATTCACCGGCACCGAGGCAGCGGAGGACCCACAGACGTTCCTTGACAGTTTAGCCAGGATCTGCCGTTCGCTGAGATGTTCGGATGATCGATGGGTAGAGCTTGCGAGTTTCCGACTAGAGGGTCTCGCGCAGACATGGTGGGAGTCAGTCTTGAGAGGTCGAGCTGCAGATCTACCGCCTATGACTTGGGTCGAGTTTACAGCGGTCTTTCTAGCCCGTTTCCTTCCAGAGAGCGTTCGTGACGCCAGAGCTCGCAGTTTCGAGGCCTTAGTCAAGACACCTGGGATGACGGTGTCTGAGTATGACATCCAGTTTACTCAGTTGTCCCGATATGCTCAGTATTTGGTGGATACCGAGGAGAAGATGGTGAAGAGGTTCGTACAGGGACTTGATGCCCAGCTTTATCTTGCCATTGGCGCCCAGCGCTACGACACTTATTCAGCTGCTAGGGATACGGCATTGCGGATGGAGGCACGCATATCACAGACTTCGGCCGTTTCTGGGCCGAAGAGGATGCGCACCGATGTACCACCTCAGAGGCAGCGCGCCAGATTCTTTCCGAGAGATAGGCCTGGCAGAGGATTTGGGCGGGGACAGTTATATGGTTCTTATTCCCAGGGGCAGCAGCCGTCGCCAGGATGTTTTGGGTGCGGGAGTTTGCACCATCTTGTCAGAGACTGCCCGGTGAGACGACAGGCAGCAGCGACAGTTCCGCACGTGACCCTACCACCCTCACCACCCCCTCCTCAGAGAGCCCTACTTCCTACCCCAGGCGATGCTCCACGCCAGCTAGGTGCACCGAGAGGCCGTGGACGCGGCGGTCCTGTTCAGAGAGGACGAGGAGGCAGAGGCCGAGGTCGAGGTCAGCCCGCTATCGGTGGAGGACAGGCCCGAGTTTTTGCTTTGATACCGCAGGATGCGCAGGCATCCAATGCCGTTGTGACAGGTACTTTGCCAGTTTGTTCTTTCGACGCACGGGTATTATTCGACCCAGGTTCCACACATTCGTACGTCTCTACACACTTTGCACCGATGTTGGGCCGTGAGTCGTCGTCGTTAGACCAGCCGCTTGTTGTTGTTACTCCGGTAGGCGAGTCGTTTGTCGCTCGGTTTGTATTTCGTTTGTGTTCCGTTCGTATCGGGGAGAGGGATTCATCAGTTGATTTGATACTCCTCGATATGTTGGACTTTGATGTGCTTCTGGGCATGGATTGGCTAGCCACTTGTTATGCTTCGGTGGACTGCCGTGAGAAGGCAGTCAGATTTAGCTTTCCGGGAGAGCCAGTCCTTGTTATTCAGGGAGACCGCAGTGTCGCCCTTCCCAGCTTAATTTCTTCTCTTCACGCTGGTCAGCTCTTGCGGAAGGGATGTCAGGGATTCTTAGCGTTTGTTTGTGATACTCGAGCTACAGAGGTTTCGTTGGACCAGGTCCCGGTAGTTTGTGAGTTCCCTGATGTTTTCCCTGATGAGCTACCTGGGCTACCGCCTGAGCGCGATGTTGAGTTCTGCATTGATTTGATTCCCGGTTCGGGGCCTATTTCTATACCGCCTTATCGGATGGCCACGGCAGAGCTTCGAGAGCTGAAGGATCAGTTGCAGGATTTGTTGGATAAGGGGCTTATTCGACCGAGTGTTTCTCCGTGGGGTGCTCCGGTCCTGTTTGTCAAGAAGAAGGATGGAAGTTTGCGCTTGTGTATCGACTACCGCCAGCTGAACAAAGTTACCATTCGGAACAGATATCCGTTGCCGCGCATTGATGATTTGTTCGACCAGCTTCAGGGTGCGGGGTATTTTTCGAGGATCGACTTGCGATCAGGATACCATCAGCTGCGAGTCCGACAGGAGGATATACCGAGGACAGCTTTCCGTACACGCTATTGCCACTACGAGTTTTTGGTGATGTCGTTCGGACTCACCAACGCCCCAGCAGCATTTATGGATTTGATGAACCGTACATTCAGGCCGTATCTTGACTTGTTCATCATCGTGTTTATCGACGATATCTTGGTGTACTCCCGGAGCAGAGAGGAGCACGAGCAGCACTTGCGGATTACGTTACAGACTCTGAGGGAGCACCAGCTGTTCGCGAAGTTCTCCAAGTGTGCATTCTGGCTGGACAGCGTCGGATTCTTGGGTCACGTGGTTACGAGAGACGGCATTTGTGTGGACCCGAAGAAGATTGAGGCTGTTCAGCAGTGGCCCCGACCTACATCGGTTACTGAGATCCGTAGTTTTCTAGGCTTGGCGGGCTACTACAGGCGTTTTGTTCAGGACTTCTCCCGTATAGCTGCACCGTTGACCAGTTTGACCCGGAAGGGAGTTCCTTTCGTTTGGACAGAGGAGTGTGAGCGCAGTTTTCAGCAGCTGCGGACATGTTTGACTACGGCGCCGGTATTATCTCTACCTTCGGGATCAGGCGGATTTGTTGTCTACTGTGATGCTTCGCGAGTAGGATTAGGATGCGTATTGATGCAGCATGGCCGGGTGATCGCTTACGCTTCTCGGCAGTTGAAGAAGCATGAACAGAACTACCCCACTCATGATTTGGAGATGGCTGCAGTGGTCTTTGCACTGAAGATTTGGCGACATTACCTTTACGGCGAGTCATGTCAGATATTCACCGATCACAAGAGCTTAAAGTACATATTTCAGCAGCGAGACCTGAACCTCAGACAGCGTCGTTGGATGGAGTTGGTGAAAGACTACGACTGCGAGATCTTATATCACCCCGGCAAGGCGAATGTGGTGGCAGATGCGTTGAGTAGAAGGCCCGGGGGTAGTCTATCCTTTTTGCGCGCAGTGCAGAGGCAGTCGTCAGCAGATTGGCAGACGTTATGCGACAGCCGAGTTGAGTTCGAGTTCACTCAGACAAGGGGACAGCTCGCGCATGTTCGTGCACGCCCACAGTTGCTTGACCGTATATATGAGGCACAGCGTAGTGACGACCGTTGCTCAGAGATCATGGCACAGATGGGACAGGGCAGATTTTCCGAGTTCATGGTTGACGATCAGGGGATTTTACGATATGGATCTAGACTGTGCGTACCAGATGCTGATGGATTACGGCGCGACATTCTTGAGGAGGCACACCGATCAGTGTATAGTGTCCACCCCGGTTCCACCAAGATGTACCATGATATGAGAGAGACCTACTGGTGGGACGGGATGAAGAGGGACATTGCGGAGTTCGTTTCGAGATGCCTGACTTGTCAGCAAGTCAAGGCCGAGCACCAGAGGCCCGCAGGAGAGCTACAGCCGTTACCCATTCCAGAGTGGAAATGGGAGCAGATTTCGATGGACTTCGTTGTGGGTCTACCCAGGACCAGTCGAGGGTACGACTCCATCTGGGTGATCGTGGATAGATTGACGAAAGCGGCTCACTTCCTGCCAGTGAAGACGACTTTCAGCTTCGCTCAGTATGCTCAGCTCTATATTGACGAGATCGTGCGACTACATGGCGTACCGACTTGTATCGTGTCAGATCGAGGCACTCAGTTCACCAGCCGACTTTGGCAGAGACTTCAGGAGGCTTTGGGCACTCGTTTGAGCTTCAGCACAGCGTTTCATCCGCAGACAGACGGACAGTCAGAGCGGACCATTCAGACACTCGAGGACATGCTCAGAGCGTGCGTTTTAGACTTTGGGGGTAGCTGGGATCGTCATTTACCTCTAGTGGAGTTCTCCTACAACAACAGCTTCCAGGATACTATTCAGATGGCACCTTTCGAGGCATTGTATGGGAGGAGATGCAGATCGCCCGTTTGTTGGACAGAGCTCAGCGAGAGCAGTATTTTGGGGCCGCAGCTTGTTGAGGAGACGACAGCGAAGATACAGTTGATCCGAGACCGGATGAGAGCGGCTCAGAGCAGGCAGAAATCCTATGCAGACAGGCGCCGTCGCAGTTTAGAGTTCGCAGTTGGCGACCATGTTTTTCTGAAGGTCTCACCGATGAAGGGCGTGATGCGTTTTGGGCGAAAGGGGAAGCTTAGCCCTAGATTCGTAGGTCCCTTCGAGATCCTCGAGCGTGTCGGCGCTGTTGCATATCGTTTGGCTCTTCCACCCAGCTTTCCCGATGTTCACCCCGTTTTTCATGTTTCGATGCTCCGCAAGTACCTTCACGACCCTTCGCATGCGATTCAACACCCGACAGTCCAGCTAGAGCGCGACCTTTCTTTTGCAGAGCAGCCGGTGGCCATCCTGGATCGGCAGGTGAAGAAGTTGAGATCGAAGATTATACCAACCGTCAAGGTCCTTTGGCGTAGCCCGAGCAGCGAGGAGGTTACCTGGGAGACCGAGGGCGAGATGAGGAAGAAATATCCCCATCTCTTTGAAGGTACGCGTAGCTATATTTTTAAATTCGGGGACCGAATTTCTTTAAGGGGGGAAGATTGTAGCGTCTTGAAAAGTCGTTTTGGTGTTTTCTTGAAATTCGGTGAAAATTCGGTATTTTTCCGAAAACCGTCTTTCTCGATATTTTGCAGTTTAGGGCTAATTATACTTAAAGTGGATAGGTAATTACTTGTTTTTAGTAGCTAATGAGTTTAATATGAAATTTTGGTCATTTAAAAATTTTTCCCTATTTTTCAATTTTTTTATATTATTTAAGCCGGTAAGAAAATACATTAAATAAGCGATAAATACAAATTTTTCCGGGCTAATTTTAATCTCTAAAATTATGATAATTATAATCTAGTGATAACATGAATTTTTAGTAATTTATTTTGATTTTTAACCAATTTTTATGAATTGAAACGAAATTATTGAATTTTGGGCTAAAACTTGCAATTTTTGAGTTGTAGGGGGCCTTTTTGCATAAAATTTTTTTTGTAACACCCCTCTATCTTTTCCCTCAGCCCAAGAACAGCCCAAGTCTTGGCCAAGTCCAGAAATTCTGGTCTCTCTCTTTCTTGAGTTGTTTCTTGAGTTAATTGGATAGTTTATGGTATTAATTTAAATAAAATGGTTAATGTATGATACATTTGACTTTAGAAACTTGACCATGACTTTCCCCACTTGCCCATACCCTCCCCCATTCCCCTCCTCTGGCCGAAACCTGCACCATTTCCACCTCCATTATTTTCCTTCTCTTTCTCTCTCATTTTCTTCAAAATTTGCAACAAAATTCAATAAATATCCGCAAATCCTTCTCTTTTTCAACACAAAATCCTTGTGCTACCTCTTCTCAAGCCTAATATGGTTGAAATCATGTGGAAAGGAGGCATTTTTGGAGCAAACTTTCTTGCTTGATCCATTGATCAAGAGGTATAATTCCTATCTTGTTAAATCCTTTGTTTAAGTGCTTATATTATATGGTTTAGTGATAATTTAGTGTAGTTAATCTAGATTTCTTAGTTTTTGTTTGAAAATTTAAACTAGGGTTTGAAAGCCATAATAGTTAATTAAGTTATTTTATAGTTAATCTAGTTGTTAATGACTAATTTATTTGGTTACCTTGTTGATATAGTTTTCAATTATGCTAATTTGATTAAATTAGAAGTGTGAAATTTGCTTTTTAGGATTTTCAAGAAAAGGTTTTTGTATGGAAATGGTATTTGAAAACATGATTAGTGAGTTGATTAAACCTAATTTGTGTTGATTAAACCTAATTTGCTATCTAGTGTTTTGCTAACCTTAATCTAAGTGGTTAATTTGCTTATTAGGCTAAAATATAGTGTTAAAGTAAGGATTTCATATATAGTTTGGGTTATGTTTGCTAAGTACAAAAATCAAGAAAAGGTTTTGTTATGTAAATTAGGTTTTTAAGCTTAGTTAATGGTTTAGAATTTGTGTATTGGCTAACTTTTTGGTTAGTTTGGAATGTTGGTGTTGGGTGGTGTTGACTTTGTCGCTATATTGTCGATGTTTGCATCAAATTGCAATTTCTGCTTACTAGATTTTTTATCAAAGTTATGTGATGAGTTATTGTGGCATCTTGATAATCTTGTTGGCTTGTCCTACGACTTTTAGGATGCGTGAGTGCGGTTTTTGGGTAGTCGGGTTTTAGTTTTGCCGGGTGACCCAAATCGGCGTTTTTGGCAGTTTTTGCGATTTTCGCGTGTGTCCGCGCACTTTGTGCACGTTGTACCTAGCTAGCGAACCTTAGTAGTTTCGTTGGGGTTTTGCGTCGTTCTTGATACGTAACCTTATATTTGGTATTGATGTAAATTCCAGGTTCGTTCGCGGAAACGTCAGACGCGGCGCGAAAGGGAAAGGCGGTGATTGGACACAGCTAGCCAGGGATCCCGGTGAGTAGATTTAACATCTACGGGGGACGATCGTCTGGATGGCGCAAGTCGCCCGATAGATTTAGTAAACTGGAAAATAGTAAATTGGATAATCACTTGTGACATTAGAATAATAATACTGGCATGATAATTGCTGCAATTAGATCGATAGGTTATACCCATATACGCAAACTCAATTGTAGGACACATGCACCATTACCAGGTTTTTATATGCAGCACGAGCACTATTCATGTTTACACACACACCCTGGTAATTGCCATGCCACCACACTAGATAACATTTAAATTTAAAACTTTTACTAATTGATACTTAAACTGGTGCTATTGCCTTTAATTCCTTAAAATGAAACCGTAGAATTGCTATTCATGTGCATGTACTTCATCATATTAATTGTTCATGCTTAATCCATTAATCACACATCGCAACTTGATTATTGATATCATACGCATTCATTATCATTGATATATGCACTTATGAGGATTTCTTGAGATTTTATGATATTGCTGGATTTCGGGGGAAAGCCGCAAAATTTCCAAACTTATGATATTTTTTTAAACATGTAAATTTCGGTTTTCTAGTGATGTAAGTGTCGTCCACCATGAGTTTGCTGTGGCTTTGGAAATCCGTGTCGAGGAGTGGAGGAACCGGCACGGGTACATGGTGGGCCCGGTAAGGTACCCCGGGGCAAGAGGAATGTGGTGATGACGTTGAGCCTGGCAGGGGACGGATTACCTACCGGTGACTGTTTGGGACGGCGGATATCCAGAGGATACCGACCGTGGCCGCTAGATGATGAGATATTGATATTTGAGATGGGTCAGCCGGACGGCTGAGGCCAGAGATACATTTATGAGATTTGGGACAGCTTTTGGGTGTCGTTGCTGGACACCGATTTTCGTCGATTCATTGGCATTATGCTGGTATTCTAAAAGAGTTTCAAAAACAAAAAGGGATAAAATATTTCTTATATATACCTATTGAGACCTCAGATTTTCATGTTGCATGCATATTATTACACTGATGTTATATACACACCTGCTAGTGCATCCAGTCTTACCTGTATTTTAGATGCTAGGATGCTTGTGTGCATGCATACGATAGCCTTTGTAGATGTTATTTATTACTCACGAGTTGGCAACTCACCCCCGTTGTGCCACAGTCTTTTGCAGGTCCGCTCCGTCAGTTCAGTAGCGGCGGGCGCACTTGTTCTTTTGTCTCTTTTGCCTGAGCTCGAGATTTGCTCATAGGTGGGTTATGTTATTTTTTGTACCACCTTGTATATTCTTGTATCTAGTGTACTCCATCTACTGTTCTACCAGATTATTGTATATTGACCTAGAGATGAGACTGTGAGGTTTGTGGATTTTATACTGTATTTGGGGTCGAGCTCACTTGAGCCGACATGCTACTTTTTCATGCTTCCTTATGCTTTATTATGCTTTATTATGCTTGTTGTCATTTACATTGCGTGGGAATTGTGACCGCCGTATGGCGAAGAGCTAGCTCCCGCTTGGGGATGCCCTATTTTGTTGGATTCATGTATATATTTTGTTGTACCCATTTTTGGGGGCCAGTATTTACAAAGGAGACTCTGCCGAAATTTTCGGGAAAAATTGGTATTGTTTTTAAAAGTGTTTTTCATGACTTATTTGATAAACTTGCTTTCAAATGATTGGGTTTTCTTCACTCTTTTGCTTAATGGGTTTTGTTTTCTGGGCTTTGGCTTACTTATTTTACGGACGCCTTTAGACGTTTCGTAAACTTAAGTGCCAGTCACGTTCCGTACCCTGCGGGTCATGACAGTTATACAACGTACCATACCCAATCAACACTTAATTTAGGAAAACATTTACAATATTTTTGATACGAAATAACAGTCACTCAGAATCATTGTATTACCACTTGGTAATATAAGGTGATATTCGCCAACTGCCTTGGCTGCAACAATTGCTCCATTCCCTACTTCACAGAGACATATCACACTTTCCCAATTCTCCACCTCTCTTTAGACTATGTAAAAAATTACATACGTGGAATCCTGATCCGGTATCCAATACCCAGGACGTAAAGCAAACTGAGAAACAGTTCTCGGTAACGAACACACCCGAAAAAGATGCATCAACATGTTTATTCTTCATTTGGGTGGCGTTGGAATCCTGATATTCCCCTATTCCTTACTCAGACTTATGACAATCATAAGATAGAGCGGAACCTAGCCCAGTATAATAAGTGTGTTCGGTCAATACATCCGTATTATTATCTTGATTAAGGCGTGTCATTGGTCTCTACCAGGAGAGAAAGAAGGATAATCACTTTTGCGTGCGCTCTTTGCAAGATTAGATTGGTTATTATTTTATCTAATCAGGATGGCTCCCACTATTTTTATCAAATCTTCCTTCAAACCCTAAAAGGTAAGATTATCCAGGATTAATTACACCCTACAAGTTCGCCAATCTATCAGCCAGGCTGGTATTGGTACTCCGAGAGAGTCTCTCCATGCTTTCGCATGGAACTAATTAAATAATCTCGTTTCCGCAGGGGCATCACCCCGTTAACACATTTCTTAGACACCTAATGGATCGGCTAATTGTAAAGTGGAAAACTCTCCCAGGAGTAACTCTAACTCGCAATGGGTATCGAGATCCAATTATCATATAGAAGGTATACAATATCATTGCAAATTTCAACACTTGAAATTCCCAATTATTGTTTTTACCCCTAGCAACTTATAACCTTGGCTATGGTCAACAAATCATAAGAGCTAGCCAAGTTCAACCCATCATTTTTTGATTGAATTAAACCCACTCGTACGACCCTTGGGTAAGGTCAACAAAACCATACGACTACTGTTCATCATAGAAAACTGCACTTTAATACCGCTCATTTGTTATCTATTTTTGTTTATATCGGTACTATTAACCAGTGTCTGCTCAGAATTACAGATTATAGGTGTTCATGATAAAAGACTGGAAACACACTCAAAATCATGGATATAACGTTTGGGAGTTGACACTGCAGACGGAAGAGAAAAACGACCGATATCCTAAGAGCTTTTGCAAAATAAAATATGTGCACACAATTTTGGTCCAACACATACTTGTGTGACACTAGCTCTTTGGCACTAGACCATGATGGGGCTGCCTTGATGCAAGGTATAAGTGGGCATGGGTATGATGTGCATTAAGTGTGCATTAAATGCATAAAGTTGTGATTTGAAGTGTGAACATTACACACACCCACTTGATCTTTCTCTATACATTACTTCAGATTACACTCAGGTGTGAATTAAAAGATATTGCAATTACAGAGAGATGCTCAAGAGAGTAGAAGATCACTGAGCAAAGATAGGCCCCACCCTACAAACCAAGGCCGCAATTAAATTCATCTTGGCCGCAATTTGCGGCCAAGTTGGGGCCATATTGGTTCGTTCTGTTATGGTGGGTCCCTGGTGGTCTTTTCAGTCTAGTGTCATATGCAACTTTTTATTTTGGGTTGCCTATAAAAGCAGAACCAGTGAGCAAGGGATCATTCTCTCATTCATATGTTCTCATAGTTTTTGTTAGTTTCTTTGTTTTTGTTTAGCTTGTGGGTGAGTGAGCTTCAATTGGTTTCTTCTTCTTCTTCCCTCTTGAAGCTCTCTTTGGAGAGTTTCATTAAGGAGGTTGAACAAGCTACCAAAACCTTGTATCTCATTTTTTTCAAGTGTTTAATATATTGTTGTTTCTTTTATTCTTGCTTCTTTTCTTTACTTGCTTTTATTTTCATCATGCTTAACTAATTCTTTGGTTGTGGTATTGGTGAGGAAGTGAGATGAAAGACTTTGCCTCCTCCACCTCTTATAATTGTTTTATGTGCTTAATTTATGATTCTAACTTAAAGATTGTTAATGTATTGATATGATATGGTATTTTGACACATGATTACTTGTAACCTACTCATATATCATATTCATTCCCTTTCCCTATTTCAATGTTTAAGTTATAATCAATTTGGAGTTAAGTTTGCTAAGTTTGGATATGCTATGTTATGATTAAGGACTTAACAAATCTCTTAATTTCATATACCATATACCATCACAAACACTTAGCACACTTAACACCAAAATCATTTGCTCTCACTAACTACTTTGTGTTTTTGTTGTTGCGGTATGCTTGCTAACCCTTGTGTTTAGTGTTGATACCCCAAGCTCGGATATACAAACGGTAAGTGATCAAATGGACTCGTTTCGTGCTTTGCGGAGAATATCGGACTTGACGACTTGTGCCTCGCATCCGCTTTGACAAGTCGTGCTTCATGCCGGGATCGATGTAAGGAACGGACAACTCATGATCAAGGGAGTGTAGGGAAACGTCGCGATTCGAGCTCCCGAGCCAAACCACAACCAATCTTTCTCAACTTGTTTTCTTACTTTTCTTGTTTTCGTATTCTTTCTTTTTATTATTTGTGACAAACAACCAATTCATTAATTTTTTGAACCTTAAATCACGATACCCAATACACAATTCCCTGCAGATCGACCCGTGCTTGCCGGCTCGCTACAACGCGCCGTGCACTTGCGGTGATAAATTTTAAAACGAGAACGATCTCACGTGCGCAATCCGTTTCCTTCATTTTCATATCCGTTTCCATAACATACGCGTTTGCGCGCGCATGTGAATTTCCAACAAGTTTTTGGCGCCGTTGCCGGGGAGTTGGTAGTCATTAGGTATTGTTATTTCTGGTTCGTACTAACAAACTAACTACTAACTCAAAATTCTTTCAAAACTAAAAAAACTAACTTTTCTAACTTTTGTTCTCTGTCTTTTTGATCTGCTGTCACACTGAGTTTAATTATAAGATTTTGCATATAACATTGGGACACTAATAGGACAAGAACCACATGGTGAAAAGTTGGAGCACCAACTCAAAGAGTTGGTCGCCAATTAATTCAATCTGGCCGCAATTTGCGGCCCATTTGCCAACATTTGTTCCAATTGTTTGTTATTTGCTTCTTTTTCCTATTTGTGATCTATTGGAATATGCAAAATTTCATAATTATGTATGTGCAGCTAATTTGCCATATATATCGCTTTTTGCACTAAATATCGTATTTTTAGACATTTCAGGATTTTAAGGAATTACGACCAGCGATCGTGCGGAGCGAGGCTCAAATGCAATTACAATACGTTAGGAAAGTACAGTGCCAAAGATCCGGATAGTTTGACCCGCGCAAGCGAACAATCAAAAGACTTGGATCACTTCAAAGGGGTTTTCTTAAACCAAATAATATCGGTACGTATTTTCTAACACCTTCGCTCAAATCCGACGCATTCCAATATTCTATCTTTTGCAGGATTCTTTGCACAAATTTGCCGCCAATTTCACAGAGAACTAACCGTATTTATTGCAGCGCTTAAACTTAAACAGAAAAAGAATTGAAAATTGCTTGATTTATTTGAATTCTTTTATTGAATGCGTATTTGCATCTTAATACGGATATAAGGAAAAAAAGACAATACAAGATAAGGTAAAAGATTTTATCAGCTTTTTCCGTAGCCCACAAATCAAAAACCGCATTCTTGCATACCCCCAGTAATTTAAAATCAACTAGAACTTTGACTCTGAGGACTTCGCGCTCATTAAGAGAAATTAATTGTGTTTAGAACACCGCTTAACGGTATATCGTTCATGGGGTGTCTAGGCAATTGTTCAAGAGAAAGGGTTATCTAATTAAGGAACTTCGCGAAAGCGTTGGAAAACCTCCCCTTATCTCTTGCACTTACCTGGATTCGTAATCAGTATATCTTGAGCCTATTTCTGGACACAGTTTTACTTCGTCAATCAGGTTCTTGAGCAGGTCTAGTTGACTTAGCATAACATATAATGCTATGGGTGTGATATGTAAGTCTACGGTAGCGTCCCGGCCGTCTGTCCGAGGCCAAAATGCGGAAACGAATTTTTTTTCAAAACTTGAAACCGGCGCTATCGCAGACTTTAATCCCGGATCGAACCATTAACCTATAACTATCAACTAGAGAAAGGTTAGAAAAGCTATACCGATCGATCCGTGTCCTTCGGTCTTTAGCCACAATTCCTAGCTCCTCGCGGCATCTCCGATCTCCGGTATTCTCGTCGGAAAGGGCACCACATCTTTGAGTCTTTTTACGGGCTCCCGCTTCATCCGAAGCAACTCGGACATGAAGTTCGCTAGCCGACGTGTCCAAGGCGATGTAGAGAATGTGTGTGATAACTTTGTCTCAAGCATCCATTGATTCTCATCACATGAGAGTGTATGGATGGAGGTTGAAGGTGATGCCATTGGTGGAAATGGTGAGCTCAAGAAGCAAGAGGAAGAAGAAGAAGAAGTGACTTTCTTTTTCTTATGTGTTGGAATGATAATGTGAAAGTGAGAATTGATAAACACAAGAGCAAAACCAAGCCATATGGATGTCCACTCTCTTTCCTCTTATCATTTCAACATATAAATCAATCCTAATGCGACATTAGCACAAGAAAAGAGACCATGAGTCACTAAGCATGTCTATGTCACATTAAATGCACCTCATCATGAATTAAGCTCACTATTTCCACCAAAGTAAACATTAACCCAAATGTTTACAACAATAAAAAGATACAGCAACATCTAAAGTAAACTCGTGACGGATCACAAGGATACCCCTCACCTGTATATACATACCTGCATCCGCATTCCGACTGAATGCGAATACGATGAGACTAAAGTAATCCAACAAATCTAATACTAGGATCCGGCTTAAACCAAAGCCCACTAGTATGATCCGCCCGATCACGATCCGTGCACTACTGCACGTATATGATCGAACCCTGCATATATCATATGGCCTCTACAACTTTCACCCGAAACTTGAGAAACTGTCTGTGGGGGACTCTAAAGACTCGTCAATACTTTGACTGTGGATTTAACCACTAGCACGTCAGTGGTACTAGCTGTACGTAACGGGCTACCAGGTATTGACCAAAAGGGAGGTCGATGAGCGAACCCATCCTGACACCCTACTGAGCCTGTCAGTGACAATGTCCGTACAGTCCGGTCCGTTCGTCTATGAGCATCGCATATCGGGCCTAGGGGGTTGGTAAAAGTCAGGCCCCCAAAAGCGGTACAAGTCGTGTCGGAGTGTAGCCCAGAACACCCTGAGATACTACTGGAATACCTACCAGTAAATCTCCTGACTTGGCCAAGGACTTCGTGTAATGGCTCTCCTAAACACAGCGCGATCTCACCCCCAATACCGGGAGAGACGAAACCCCTGCCGATCCGCTCACTGCCTCCATGTGGCTTGGGACTGTACCCAACTAAAACCTGTTTGCACGACTCCTTTGAGCCGTGGTAGGGTAGTAATCAAAGCACAGTGGGAACTCACACGAGACAAATGACGATCTCAGGTCGATGAACTAACCTGTACACATGTCACCAGGGAACTGCTATCTGACGTCAGGTATAATACCAACTAGCATGTTCCCGGCGAGTCCTGTCCGGTGTACACATAACCTAATGAGCACCTGTATACATCTTAGGTGAACCAACTGACCCCAATGGCTTGTGAGACCGGCCACCTCCCCTCATTGGGGTCTCGACTGTATACACTAGTCTACTAATGGAGTATCGATGCCCAGTCTCGAAACTCCCATGACTAGGGACCTTTTAAGGATGCGCTTACAGACCCCCAGCTCCTACGTATATGATCACCATCATACTGCCGGTCGTCAAGCAAGAATCCTAAGGGCTCTATCAATGTGTAATAGTGACCTGTAATGTCACCTAAAGCTTGTACACGATGATAAAGATAAACCAGATAGCATACTATCATCTTGAGTAAGACTGTCCTACCGGTATAGGTCCTCCCTCAATAATTGCAATCACGTGCCTGCGATCCAATAATTGACTTTGAGGGCACTATATCCAACATGATATTCTTTATTTTTGTGACATTTGTGAATTCTTGTTAATATGGGTGACAAACGATCTAACTTGATTTTTCTCGATTCTTATTAATTTATTTATACTCAGTCTCAATTAATTTGTACAAATTGCCTTGATTCTTCCCACATTCATGACAACTGTCCTTTCTTAGAGGGTGACCAACCGTCCCAGATTTTTGATAATGGTCACCCACCTAACGCTCATGAACCTGGTCCCACTTCAACCATAGAACAACTGATTGAAAATTTAGAGAAAGAGGTCGACAGACTGACTGCTTTAGCATCACTACCATCACAACCCCTTCAACCTGAAACAATTGAACCATCATTAGGGTATGATAGTGAGATGGATGCTAGGTTAACCACTCTAGAAAAAGCTATTGAAGTAATGACGGCAGTTGAGAATCAATCAGCTGCGACGCTGTAACGTTTTGAAAATCGTTTCGGTGAAATTTCGAAAAAACGGTAAAATAAGGGGGTTTTCTGCAAAAAGTCAAAATACAAATATCTTATTATAAAAATTAAATATACATATTCTAGCTATGTAATTGCTATTATTTGGTGTTTATTGAGCCGCTGGTGAAATTTCAAATTTTCTGAAAAAAATATTATTTTATTATTATTTTAAGCCGTCACTAATACATTTAATTAGGGAAAATTGCAAATTGGAATGAGTTGAAACAAATTTTGTGCATCATAAAACATTAAATAAAATTTTATCATGTGGTTTTTGGAACGAAATCATTTGCCAAAACGGTTTAGAAATTATTGAAGAAAAAAGGCTTTTTTTTAGCGTAAATGGATGTTTGGGGTATTGTATTTATCATTTTTCATCACCCCACACCCGTACCCACACCCACACACCCCCATTCACTTATCCCCTTGAAGAATTCAGCAGCCCCCTCTTTTGTCCCCACTTGGATTTTCAAAGGAAAAGAAATGAAAGAAAAGAAAAGAAAATGGATAAATGAGGTGGACTTTTGACTTTGGTTGACCTTGACTTTCACCCCCACTTTCTCTACCTCCCTCTCTCTCCTCTCCCACTCTCATTCAGCCGACCCCCCTCCCTCCTACAGCAGCAACAGCCCCCCCATTCCCCTTCTCTTTTCTCTTCAAAACTTCATCAAAAATTGCCCCAAAATCCATCAAAAAAATCCCAAAACCCAAATCCGACTCCTACCCATTTTAGCTTAGCCAAAATTGCATGGATCTAGGGAACAAGATTCCAATTTGGGAGGCTATGTGTGTGCTTGTGGATCTTCAATTCATTGGGTATAAATTCTAACCATTTTTGCTTAATTTGTTAGTTAATTTCTTAAAGCTAAGTTATTAAAGTGTTAATTTTGCTCTTGTTGCTAATTTGAGAATTCAAGAGTATGGTTTGAAGCTAATTTGGGTTTAACCATCACTAATAGGATAATCAAGTGTAGATTATCATCTTGTGGAAATGTAAAACCTAATCTAGTGGCTAGTTGCAATTTGTTAATTTAAAATTTACAATAAATAAGCTTTTATACAAACTAGGTTTTTATGAAATGCATTTATATGTGAGATTAAAAATATGGTTAGGGTTTTTATCATATTATTAACTTTATTAAGTGTGGTTTAATGCTTTAGATCATGGAAATCCAACCTAAATTGTAGTTTGTGCATTTTTGCTATGAAATTGTTAAAAAGGGTATTTTGTAAACTAGAATATTAGGGTTTTTGGAATTTAATGAGATTAAATTCCGGAAATTGTTTCTATGACTTATTTAAGATATTTAATAAGTATATTGGCCGCTACATTCATTTAAACATCATGTTTTGTACAAAAACGGCGAATTGTGCTTGCTAGATTTACGGAAAAATGACTTTTTAAGTGAAATTGGGGTTTTTGCGAGTTTTAACCTAGTTTATATTAAAATTAGTGTTCGTGAATGTGCAAATGAGTGTGATTGGATTTTTCTCGATGGTTTGGCGTTTGTACGCCGACATCGAGGGTTTTTGGGTCGATTTGTGAAGCAACCATAGGTTTTGACCTATGTGGGATTCGTGCGTCGTTTTGGTCATGAGTCTGACTTTAATACGATGCGGTGTGTTATGATATGTAGGTACCCTCACGAAGACTTCAAGGAGACAAGAAAGCGCGTGTCAATATCGGCACCGGCGAGCGAGGACCAGGTGAGTAGATTTATATCTACGGGGAGAAGTCGGGTGGATGGCGTATAGCACCCCCGCAGTCCGTAGTGATATATACGGATGCGTATACACACCAACAATTTATGATATGTTGTTAGGATTTATTATTGATGATTTTAGGGGGATATTGGGTTGGATTGGTGTATGGTTACGAAACCTTAGGTAGTGGGTGCACTACACTTACACATACACACATATGCATACTTGCATACATTCCTTATTTCATATGTGCGTGTATGGGAATATATATTTATGTGTTCACATGGGTATGGGACTATGTGTTCATATACTGGATTTGAGGATAGTATTTGGAATTTGAGATGAGTCGATGAGATTGGGCTTGAGGCCAGGAGATCGGTGATGTGTTTTGGTTCGTATTGAGATACGACATGATGTTTTAGCGGGTCTTTTGACGTAGTGATTCTTATACATGCATGCATACATAGATGGTATCAATATTATACTAGACGTAGATCAGTACCCCGATCATGGTATTTGATAAAGAGGATATCAGATGAATAGTTTAATGAATGTGATATTGACCGTACCCAGATTTGGGGATGCCGTACGACGGATTTACGTACGAGCTATATTTTGATGATTGATCCGTACTCTTGACTTGGGATGTCTGGTTATGGATATGATATTATTGAGGCGGGATCACCGACTGTATATATACAGGTATGTATATGTATCGACTCAGATGATAGGCGGTTTCCTTACCTGTAGTTCAGCTTGTTAGTCCAGCCGTATAGTTTAGTGTAGTTGTTAGATTAGATTAGACTCCTACCTATTTCAAAACTAGCGGATCGTGGGTATTTTAAAAGACAGGTCAAGGGATCTACAGATATTTCAAAAGACGTATCCTTTCTTAAAAACCACCGTAGCCCTATTTTCAAACCCCCGCGGTTCGTGTTATTTCAAATGGCACCATTTGTAGGACTTATATTAGATTAATGCAGATTAGTTATAGTTGCGTCTAGTTTTCAGCTTCCGCTCATTATTGCTGTTCGCTCTGCCTCGCATACTTATTTTGCTGCATATTCCATTATTGATATCATGCTGTTAGGACACCAGCACCATTACCGATGATGCGTATGTACCACGTACACCTACTTGCCGGCTCACACACATCTTCATCGGTAATTGCCATGTCACGTACACTTTAGATGATATATTTGCTTGACTTAGCTTGTTAGCTAGTAGTTTTGACATGATATTAGTGTACTTCCCTTATATGCCATATTAGACATTGTAGTTATTACTTGTCGCTTCATGCATACTGTTATTCATTGTTATGCCGTATTCATGGATTCTCATGCTTATATTCATGGTTCTACATGCTATTGATGATTCGGATTTCCATGATATTTTCTGGATTTGGAGGAAAACCGCAAAACATATATAAACTGATTTCTCTCTTTTTAAATAAAAGTGCGGTTTTTTCCTATGATGTATGAGTCGTCCACCATGAGTTTGCTGATGGATTTCGAGACCCGATTCGAGGAGATGGATGAACCGTTTCGGGTACATGGTGGACCCGGTAATGTACCCCGGGGCAAGAAGCGCGTGATGATGACGATGTGAGCCTGGCAGGGGAGCATTACCTACCGGTGATTTTACCCGACGCGTCGGATATCCGGAGAATACCGTCGTGGTCTTGAGATGGATGGTAGGGGCCGGTCTGGACTGACGGCGCCCTAGATATTGAGATTGAGACATTGATATTTCGAGACAGTGAGATTTATGTTTTGTGTCGATGCTAGACACTGTTGATACTGATTTCATTTATGATACCTCAGTTTAAAAATACGAAGGAAATCTCACTAATTTATGAAAACAGTTTCTTCATTTACATGTATTCTGTTTCATGCATGCATACCTCATTCATATGATATATTGCTACCTGAGGCATAGACACGGGCACATGAGATTACACTCGGGTTAGATATTTACCCTAGCCTTGTTATAGGCTACATGTTATATACATTTTTGAGGCTATATTATGATCATTGACCTAGGATTGCGTTATTTATGCGACTTCTGTGCGTAGATGTTTTTCTATTCACGAGTTGGCAACTCACCCCCGTTGTGCCCCAGTTTCTTGCAGGTTTGCCGTACAGGTTTCATTACGGCTTTGCGGGCTCAGTTTCATTCGGGTGACTTGCTAGTAGGTGGGTTTTTCTTGTATCGTACCCATCATATTACCTTGTATAATATTATTCCGTTGTATCTAGTAAATTCCATCAACCAAACATGTATTTACTGAGATTGAGACCAGTGTTGTTTATTCTTTCGACCTTAGAGTCGCTCGTTATTTTTTTGGTGGTTTTGAGTTTCCTTTTGAGTTTTGATCCTCGCCGTTGGCATTGTATATTATATTGCTTGTGTGGTTGTGACCGTCGATGGACGAAGAGCTAGCTCCCGCTTGGGGATGCCTTTTTATTGATTTCGTATACTATTCATGTTGTATCCCGTTTGGGGGCCAGTTTTTACAAAGGAGACTCTGCCGAAATTTTCAGGAAATACTTGATGTTTTTTTTAAACCGCATAACTCGGCTTATGCTATTAAAACTACTTGTTTTAAATTGGTTTTCCTTCACTCTACTTCTTTTCTTGGTTTGGATTTCTGGGTTTTCGGTTTACTTAGATTACGTACGTCTCGAGACGTTTCGTAGTTTAAGTGACGGTCATGTTCCGTACTTTCGGGACGTGACAGACGCTAGCCCTGTTTATATAGCAATCTGAGCAACTATTTGTTGCTCAAGCTCAATCATTGGCTAGAATCGACGACCAAGTGAAACATTTAGCTATGAGGATTCTAGGGAGTGAACACCGTCAATCGGAATCCAATAGTGTTAATATTTATCATCTAGGAAGTGCAGGGTTACCTAGCACGGCAGCAAGGTTTTGGGAGGCATCGTCCATGCCAAATTAAAATTTTGTCGTTCTAGCTAACCCTAAACATTGAATCATATACTAGAAACCGACGGAATATTATGCAAACAACTTCGCATACGAAAAGTGAGCAAGGAATACAACCTTTATAGACCGGTCCTTCACTTCATTAGCTCCGTATAGTAGTCCCTTCGCTGCGATCGTGAACTCCGGACTCTAGAGAGGCTCCCTTGAAGAAACGAACATGCTTGCTTCGAAGATTTCGGAGCCGAAGATGATCTACGTCGATGAGACACTAACCAAAGCTATCTCTTCACTAAATATGGAATTAGTGAAGCAAACACCCTATACTAAATGGCAAGTAGTAGAGGATGATGAAGTAGAAAGTGGGCTCACTTTAGATTTGAGTTTCTCACAATTTTTCATCAACTCCTTGGAAGCTAGAAAGCTTTGAAGAAGAAGAAGAATAAAGCTCTCATGGAATTAACCCTAATCCATTATGAGAACCATGGGCAAGTTTAGTATCATATACTTAACCCTTGTAGAGACTAAACTAAGGTTAAAGATAATAGGTTAGGTTAAGAAATATCTAAGTATAAAACAAATTAGTAGACTTGGTCAATGGTTCCAAAAGCTTCTCCAAGCTTCAACCATTTGTCCAATTTCCACATAATTTGTAGTTTACTATGATAAAAAACCCTAGGATTATTTTTAGGATGGTATAAGTCTCATACACCCATCTTGCATGTATCATCAAGCATGACACAAACATGTAAAGTAATATATATCACATATATACACATGCACACTAAGTGAGAAAAGAAATCTTTAAGTGAGCTAATACTAGTTAATGTAATGTAATATATCAAATATATAATTATACATTAGATTATCAAATCAACTCTTGATTTAATAATCCGGCTATATTACATATAACCGGCTAAAATCAAATGTAACAACTTATCGAATCAACACTTGATCCGATAACCGGCTATATCACATATAACCCATATATGTCACATATCGCGAGAATAGAATACGGTATCTCATATCGTATTAATCTCGGTCCCTCACATATCACATATGTGCTCCTACTCCGTTTCGCTTGAGCCAGGAAACTCCTGTGTAGGACTCTAAAGACTCGTCAATACGCCGGCAGTAGGTGATGATCATATCAAACACCCACAAGCCGCAAGCGATCTGCTAAACGTAACGGCCATCTGGGTATTGAGCGATCAGATGATCAACAAGCAAGCCTGTTCGTACTCCTGCAAATCCAATCAGTAACACTACCGTACAGTTCGGTCTCTTCGTCTGATATGTCGCATATCTCGTCTATGGGCGGTAAACGTCAGACTCCAGTAACTCGATAAGTCGTTTCGATATGAGGCTCATAACGGGTCGAGAAATTACTGATAACACTTACTAGTATATCTCTAAAGCAGCCCTGGCCAGAGACTTCCTGTTATAGCTAATCGAGCACAACGCAACATCAACTCCCAATACCGGGAGAGACGAAACCCCTCCTATCGCTCATTGCCTCCATGTGATTCGGGACTGTACCCAAAAGCCACCATTTTCCACGTTCTCTTGAACGTGGTAAGGTGGAAATCAAAGCACAGTGGGAATCACACAAGACTCTATGACGATCTCGGGTTTACAGACTAACCTGTACCGGTGTCACCAGAGAACTGCCATCTGACGTTAGGTATAATACCATCTGGGAGTTCTCGGCTAGTCCGTTCAGTGTACCCGATCTCCACTGAGCACCCGTATACTATCTCTGATGTCAAACACCAATGGATATGGGATCATCCATCGCCCAAATGCATGGGTCGAGAAGCTATACGCTAGTCTACTCTGGTATATCGATGCCCTGTCTCGATACACCCTCGACGAGGAACATTTGAAGGATGTACTTAGCGACTACACTGTCCCCACTAGTATGATTTGCATCATAATCCTGATAGTCAAGTACTCATCCTAAGGGCTTTATCAACATGTAACATAGAGACAATTATTGTACATGTTAAGATAAAGAGCAACCAGATAGCATACTATCATGTCGAGCAAGAAAGTCCTCCCTATATATGTCCAAGCATCCACTACAATATATATCGTATGTATAGTAATGGACTCTAGGGCATACATATAACTAATAGGAAGTCATCCGAGTGAGATAAAAGATCAATTGAATTTTGATGATTTCATAGATGATGATACAATTGTATTGACTGAGTGTTACCAGGACATACAAGAAAACCCTCTAAGTCAGTCCACCACTAGCCTTTAGGTATCCACTGAGCCTCTTGTCACTTGTGATTTATAGATTGTTTTAACTGAAATAATACTTGATGAGGAAATTCTTGAACCGACTGATTTTTGCTTTCCAATTTTAGATGAGGGAGCTTGTGAATTTGTCGGGTATGGTTGGGATAGGTTGTTAGAAGAAATCAAATATCAGGAACCCACGATTTTTGTATAACCTGTTGATATTGTTTCGAAAGAAACGTTAGCGTGGGAACCTATTTTTTTAGATGACATTTACCTACCCATTTGTGAATGTGATGAGCGAGAAATCATTTTGGGAGAGTTTGTAAATAAAGAGAATAGGATTGTGGAAAATCATAGGGAGGAAGACGGCTTTGAAATTCTTTCGGGTCGAGTTTTGAGGAAATTTTTGCGAATGAACTTGACATTCTTGGTGAGTGTGAGTCGGGAACAATTTGGGAACATCCGAGAAACCTTTCTTTTGCTGAACTTTTTGTGGATGAACTCCAGTTTTTACATGAACTTGACTTTAGAACTCAACACGTGCTTATTGAACATTCAATTCATTCAAAAAACAATTCGTTGACCTCCTCAAAATTCCATCTTCATCTTCAACGTCTTTTCATCCCTACTTTTATACGCCCATGCTCTTTACTAACATCTAACATATACACATTCTTTTTCTTTTTCTTCTTTTTATACAGATTCTTTTACCAGCCATTGCACAATATAAACAAAATCTTTATGTGCTGGTATTAATTTCTGCACTAACCCAATCTTTTAACTTATATATGCTGTAATTAGTCTTAGGTTTTTCCTTTTTTTTGAATAAAATTCTCACCCTGATGTCTAAGTCTAGCTACCGGAGACGGAGGCAACGATGAGAACATCGTAAAACCCAGGTTTAGGGTAAGCACTGCATCATGTGTATATTCTGCATTGCATACATATTAAAAAAACCATAAAAATTGAAAAAATTTCCTAAAAATATAAAAACTTTGTCATCAAGTCAGCTAGTAGGGTAACTCAGATTGTTATTCAGAAAATTTAGTTGATATATTAGAAGTAACTAAATTCTAGGCTTGGGAATTGAAAACCCTAAAAATAACTCTCATTCTGTTTAAACTTGGTAATTATACGTCCTTACAGTTTTTTTTTTTTTTGAGAAATAGGTAATCTTGAGTTCAGTTCTTTAGTTAAGTCGAGATGAAGGGAGAGCATTGAAGTTTTATTGAAAGATAAGTCTGAAAAATGGTTTCTATTCTTGAGTCCAAATTTAGAAAATATATACCCTACAAACTGCAAATACACGCACCTTGAAACTTAGGATAGTAGAGGATACCTACAAATACTCTTGCCTAAAAGCCTAGTATGAAAGGAAAAACGGTATTTAAAGCTAACCACCATAAGAGCATCATTGAAAAATATATCCGGTCTTGAAAAGAAAAAGAAAAATAAAAGAAAAAAATAAATAAAGTCAAGACCTGAAACTCCTATTTACGCTTTAAGCTTATACATTCAGTAATCGATTTTTAGTGCCTTAAGAAGCATTAATAATCGCATGAAAGATGTGTGAGCAAAACCTTCCATCCATTAATGAAAAGAAGTAGTATTAGGTATTAAGGCAAGGGTACTATAGCTTGAATTGAATTCTTAAGTGTAGGGGTGAAAATTTACACACACGTAGGGGTATACAATCGGTATTTGGAGGAAAGATAGGGATGAAGAATAAGACTTATGTTTTCTGAAATGATGATAAAAATCCCTGATTGGAGACCACACTTTAGAAGGAAAACTCAGGAGATACCGAGATCTTTCTAAACTGTAAAAATGTATAGGATCTGAGGTTGAATAAATAGAAGGCGTGAAATATAAGAGTTGAATATTTCTAACCTAGGATGATAGAATTTCTAATTTAGATACTAAACTGTAGGAGTAGAATCGACGTTAACTTATAAAACTAGCTTGACGGGATTTTGTGGGTGAAATCTGCTGAAAACCCTCAGGAGACAACACTCCTCCTATTAGGGACACCTAGAGGTTTAACGGCTTGTTGCACATGCTCAGTGCAATCGCGTTCCCTGCGAAAGTGAGGCTAGAATTTTTTGTATTGCTCGGGACGAGCAATAGATAACTTTGGGGGTATTTGTTCATCATAAAAAACTGCACTTTAATAACGCTCATTCGTTATCTATTTTTGTTTATATCGGTACTATGAACCAGTGTCTGCTCAGAATTACAGATTACAGGTGTTCGTGATAAAAGACTGGAAACACGCTCAAAATCACGGATATAATGTTTGGGAGCTGACACTGCAGACGGAACAGAAAAACGACCGATATCCGAAGAGCTTTTGCAAAATAAAATATGTGCACACAATTTTGGTCCAACACATACTTGTGTGACACTAGCTCTTTGTCACTGGACCATGATGGGGCTGCCTTGATGCAAGGAACAAGTGGGCATGGGTGTGATATGCATTAAGTGTGCATTAAATGCATAAAGTTGTGATTTGAAGTGTGAACATTACACACACCCACTTAATCCTTCTCTGTACATTACTTCAGATTACACTCAGGTGTGAATTAAAAGATATTGCAATTACAGAGAGATACTCAAGAGAGTAGAAGATCACTGACCAAATATGGACCCCACCCTCCAAACCAAGGCCGCAAATAAATTCATCTTGGCCGCAATTTGCGGCTAAGTTGGGGCCAAATTGGTTCGTTCAGTTATGGTGGGTCCATGGTGGTCTTTTCAGTCTAGTGTCATATGCAGCTTTTTATTTTGGGTTGCCTACAAAAGCATAACCAATGAGCAAGGGATCATTCTCTCATTCATATGTTATCATAGTTTTTGTTAGTTTCTTTGTTTTTGTTAAGCTTGAGGGTGAGTGGGCTTCAATTGGTTTCTTCTTCTTCTTCCTTCTTGAAGCTCTCTTTGGAGAGCTTCATTAAGGAAGTTAATCAAGTTACTAAAATCTTGTATCTCATTTCTTCAAGTGTTTAATATATTGTTGTTTCTTTTATTCTTGCTTCTTTTCTTTACCTGCTTTTACTTTCATCATGCTTAACTAATTCTTTGGTTGTGGTATTGGTGAGGAAGTGAGATGAAAGGTTTTTCCTCCTCCACCTCTTGAAATTGTTTTTTGTGCTTAATTTATGATTCTAACTTAAACATTGTTAATGTATTGAAATGATATGGTATTTTGACACATGGTTACTTGTAACCTCCTCATATATCATATTCATTCCCTTTCCCCATTTCAATGTTTAAGTTATAATCAATTTGGAGTTAAGTTTGCTAAGTTTGGATATGGTATGTTGTGATTAAGGACTTGACAAATCTCTTAATTTCATATACCATATACCATCAAAAACACTTAGCACACTTAACACTAAAATCATTTGCTCTCACTAACTACTTTGTGTTTTTGTTGTTGCGGTATGCTTGCTAACCCTTATGTTTAGTGTTGATATCCTAAGCTTGGACGAACAAATGGTAAGTTATCAAACAGACTCGTTTCGTGCTTTGCGGAGAATATCGGACTTGACAACTTGTGCCTCGCAACCGCTTTGACAAGTCGTGCTTCATGCCGGGATCGATGTAAGGAACGGACAACTCATGATCAAGGGAGTGTAGAGAGAAACGTCGTGATTCGAGCTCCTGAGCCAAGCCGCAACCATTCTTTCTTAACTTGTTTTCTTGCTTTTCATATTTTCGTATTCTTTCTTTTTATTATTTATGAAAAATAACCAATTCATTAATTTTTTGAACCTTAAATCACGATACCCAATACACAATTCCCTGCGGATCGACCCGTGCTTGCCGGCTCGCTACAACGCGCCGTGCACTTGCGGTTATTAATTTTAAAACGAGAACGATCTCGCGTACGCAATCCGTTTCCTTCATTTTCATATCTGTTTCCGTAACATACGCGTTTGCGCGCGCGGGTGAATTTCCAACAACTACCCTAATCTAATCGCATCACATGCGGCAGATAAGCACTAATCAGCTACCGCACACTACGCCTTGACGGAGGTCAAAAAACGTAGCACGAATACTAAATAGCACTTATCTGAAATGACGGAGGGCTACGACTGGTTTTTAAGAAAACCTTTAACGTAATGAACTTGATATCGTTATAGAATCTAGTGATTTTGAAAAGGAGTGGTTTAAACTCCGCTTTTAAAATCGAGTAGTTTCATAAACAAACCGAATAGCTTTTACTAGCTTTTGCTAAAGAGGTCACTCCTGGTGAAGGGATCTCGGCTATTTCCTCATCGAATGAGGTGCTGGATATCCATCAAGGAATACCACTATGCAAAGCAAGAACTACAGAAGCTATGATGATAAACCATATGACTTTTAGCATTTGCTAGTTTTGCTAAAGAGGTCACTCCCGGTGAAGGGATCTCGGCTCTTTCCTCATCGAATGAAGTGCTGGATATTCATCAAGGAATACCACTATGCAAAGCAAGAACTAGAGCTACCCTTTTAAAAACATTTGATTCTACAACATCTTTAGGTTTCTTTTCTTTTCATTATGTTAGTGTTTATGCCCTAGAAGGCCATTACTGTATCATACTAGCTTGTATATTACTTAATGGAAGCTTGGGATATTCACATGTATATAACAGTCTTGCTAAACATGGTAGTATGCTACTTGGTTTTTTCTATCTTAATATGTGAGCGTACGTATTGATAGAGCTCTTAGGATCTTGCTTGTCTACCAGCGTTGTGATGGCAGTCACACTAGTGGGGGCTGGGTAGTCTACAAGCACATCCTTATTCAGGTCCCTGGTCGTTGGATTATCGAGACAGAGCATCGATACTCCGGAGTAGACTGGTGTGTACGCTTCTCATCCCAGTTGGGGAGATGGTCTGTCCCACAGCCGTCAGTACGTCGTACTGGAGATAGTATACAGGTGCTCGTTAGGTTACGGGTACACCGGACAGGACTCACAGGGAACTGTTGGTTGGTTTGATACCAGTCGTCAGTGAACAGTTCCCAGGTGACATGAGTACAGCGTAGTCCGCAGACTTGACACTGCTACTTCGCCTCGAGTGTGTCCCACTGTTCTTAGATTGCTACCCTACCACGGCTCAAAGGAGTCGTGCAAACAGGTAGCAGTTGGGTGCAGTCCCGAGCACTTGGAGGCAGTGGCGGTTAGACAGGATTCGTCCCTCCCGGTATTGGGAGTAGATATCGTGCTGTGTCAGAGAGCCATTACGCAAAGTCCCTGGCCAGGGCAAGCGAGATTTGCTGGTAGGTTCCAGCAGTTTCTCAGGGTGTAATGGGCTTTACTCCGACACGACTTATACCGCTATTAGGGGACTGACGCTTGCCGCCCCCCTAGGCCCGATATGCGATAGTCTTGGACGAACGGACCGGACTGTATGGAGATTGTCACATCAGACTCAGTAGGAGTTCGGATGGGTTTACTCATCGGCCTTCTTATCGACAACTACCTGGGGACCGTTACGTACAGCTAGTGCCGCTTGCGGTCTGTGGTTAAACCCACTGCCAGCGTAGTAGTCGAGTCTCTAGAGTCCCACACAGAGAGTTTCCTACTCCAGGCGAAACGATATAGAGGTTGCATGGTTTTGCGACAAAGGGTTCGGACGCATACGTGCGTTTACGCGCGTACGACTTTCGGACAGTTTTTACCAGTCGGCTTTGGTTTAAGCCAGTTACTGGTATCTGGTTATTGGATTTTTACAGTCTAAAGTTTTTCCGTATTTTTACGGATCGGAGGGGCGTTCTCGTAATTACTCGAGAAGCTTCTAGAAGATGTGACTAAGGAGGTTTCTTTTGGATAAGAGAGTGAGTCATGGTGGTGATTCATTCACTTCATTAATGCACATTTATTGCTTAATGACTCATGCTAATGAATCATCACAAGATATTTTATGAAGCATGCTTATTCATTTCCTTTATTGATTATTCTAAAATAAGAATGCTTCATAATATTATGATACACTCTCTCTCTTCTCTCATTATCTTATCACACATTCTCTCTCCTCAAGCTCTCATCTTCAAACCCTAATCCTTAATCCTCATGTGTTGAGATCAAAGGATTAGTTAGACTAAACAATCCATAACCTTCACTCTTTATCATCCTTTCATCTTTGATTAGCAATCAAAGTTGATTAGTTACCTCAAGTTAGAGGTTTAGCTTGGTGTTTTGCTCTCGGGTGGATCGTCTACTACCTAGAGAAGGTCGAGGAGAACAAAGGAGGACGTAAAGAAGAAGGACCGGTTTCATTAGGTATAATCCCTAATCACTTGTGAAAAGAAACTCATATGATACGGTTATTTATAGTTTAGCTTCGATTCAAGCGGTTAGTCGATGTTCGTTGTTTAAACTTGATTGTTTTCGAAAATTCCGCCTCCCCATAAGTACTGGGGTGTACTACATCGACTTACAGTGGTATCAGAGCCTCGCTAAACAATAAAAAACCTAGTTGCAAATTTGTACGAATTTCGAACGGAAAAACGAAGCCGGAAAACCCTAAAAAATGTAAGTTTCTGTCGAATTTAAAACGATGTCAGAAAATTTTTCAGGTGAGCTCAGAGTGCTTGACATGACACCAGAAGAACACCCAAGAAAAACAGTCGACTGAATCGACCAACTCGCCGCGGAACCGCGGCCTCAGCCACTGAGTCGCCGCGCTTCCGCCGCCGAGTTGGCGAGTCAGCGGCCGATTTTTCTTCTGTTGCTTCTCTGTGTAATTTGGGGTTTTCTGGAATGTTTAATTATTGCTCAGGTTACTGTTTAACAGAGCAGATTTTGGAGCAATATTGAAGTTGTTTATTCGATCGAATTGTACAGTATTTGCGTATTGGATTATATCTGTGATTGTTTGATGTGTTCGTAAACCTCCCCCAACTGCTAGTATGTCGGTTGGCAGGGGGTTGCACATTTCTGAAATGGTTATATCTGTTTGTGCATATAAACTGTATTGGACTGTTGTGGTGTATAGCCGGGGTTTGCAATGGGTTATTGTTTTAATTCATTTGTTGTAAATGTAATTTGTTGTAATATTATTTTCGCGGGGCACTACCAGGTTGCGGTCGTAGCCACCGTTGTATTATTTCATTTTACTGTTTTTGCTCCTAGGACTGACCCAAGGTGGGGTACACAGACTGCCGGGTGGGTAGTTTGCCGTACCCGTAGGGGTCGAGGGTGGGGTAAACGGCTATTCATCACAACTGTGTAATCTGTCTTTTCTTGCAGGCTCAAAAGAAATACAGATTGCTTGCAAATCCAATATTGTTTATCTGTGTTCTGGAATGAATATCATTGCGTCAGACGAATGTAAAATATCTATATTATGATAGCTATTTAGACGCCACTTATGTTTTACACCCGCGCTAGCCCAGCCCCCGCTCTGTCGTTAGTTAAGTAACCTAACGGGTGATGACGGGACCCCGTGGCGAATGCGGATGGCATAAGAGGACGTTGTATTTTCGTTGTTTTCTGCAATGATAGGTTAATGATGGGACGCATTATCTGTAATGCAAAGTAAAACAAACCAAAGTTTAAATCGTTGGAACAATTTAAAAGAAACCACTCGGTTATTTTTAAAACAGATAATTTTAAATGCGGAGATTTAACCACTCCTTTTAAAAGCTATCAGGTTCCTTCTGTTATATCAAGTTCACTACGTTCACGGTTTCGCCAAAACCAGTCGTAGCCCTCCGTCATTTCTTATGAATGGTCAGTAGTATTCAAGCTATGTTTGTTTGGCCCTTAGTCAAGACATAGTGATTGGTAGCTGCTGGGGTATTCATTTGTTGCATAGATAGATGAGTTGGTTTGGGACAGTCGTATTACTTTGTTGGCCCTTAGTCAAGAGTATACGGATGGGTTCAAATCAACAGGATAATGATGGGCAGAACTTGACATGTGACTTATGATTTGTTGGCCCTTAGTCAAGGTCATAAGAGCATGGGGCAAAAACTTATATCGGGAATTTCTAAAGAAACTGAAATTTGCAAAGAGATGCATACCATTTGGAGTTTGATGAATGTTGGTAGGATTCCTTCAACATTATCATACGATGATATTTGGATCCCGATCCTACTGTGAGTATATGCTACTTATCAGGATATTCGTCGCTTAACGATCAATGCTATAAACCTAGTAGGTGTCCAGAAAAGTGTCAGCGGGGTTACGCCCCCAGAGAAAAGAGGTTACTTAATTAAGGAACTTCGCGAAAGCGTTGGAAAACCTCCCTCGAAGTATCGACACCGGCCTGGCTGAACGGTTAAGCAAGTATTGTACGGTGAGAATAGTCTTGGCTAATTCTTCTTTTATGGTTTGAGGAAGGATTCGAGAAACAGTGGGAGCCATCCAGTTTAGATAAACTAAAAACCACTCTAAACTTGCAAGAGCATCATGCTAAAGAGTTTTCTTCTCTCTCTCCTAATTGCAGCGACCCTGAAAATGACTGGACTTAAGTTACTTTTAGAGAAAAATATACTGACAGGGCCAAACTATAAAGATTGGCTGCGGAATGTCAAGATGGCTTTAACCTATGACAAACTGGGGTACGTCCTCACCGCTACGGCACCTGCTGTCCCTGGTCCCAAATCCAGTAATGCGGATAAGGAAATCCGCAAAACCTGGGATTTAGATTGCGCGAGAGCCAAGTGCATCGTGCTTGCCTCGATGAATAATGAACATCAGAGGAGGCACGAGGATATGTCCTTAGATGGCATATTTCTCCATACAAAGGAACTTTATGGAGAGCAATCTCGTATAGCAAGATACGAGACCTCAAAGAAATTGTTTCGAGCGAGGTTGGCTGTCGGGTCATCGGTAGGTGAACATGTCCTACAGATGATTGGCTATATAGAAGAGCTCGCAGACCTTGGAACGACTTTGGATAATGAGCTCTATACAGACCTTGTTCTCCAGTCCCTTCCTCCCACCTACGCCCAGTTTATCCTCAACTTCAATCTTCAAGGAAAAGAAGTTGAACTTGCGGAACTCCTGAACATGTTAAGGAGTGCGGAGGGCACCTTGCAGAAGGCAAGGGAAACACCCGCTATGTTTGTTGGCGGAGCATCTTCTTCCGGGTCCAAGGCTAGGGCCAAAGGAAGGAAGAAGAAGGCCGCACCCAGACCTAGAGGAGGTGTTAGTAAGGTGGGAAAGAAGGGAAAGAAAAAGATTGCAGCACCGGTAGTTGGCTTGGATGAGTGCTTCCATTGTTACAGGAAAGGGCACTGGAAGAAGGATTGCAAGGCGTGGAACGCCAAGAACCAGGAACCGAAGCAAGCTGTGGCTTCGACTTCAGGTGTGTTTGTAATTGAGAATTGTCTGTCGATCAACTCTACTTCCTGGGTATTGGATACCGGATCAGGATCTCATATTTGCAATTCATTGCAGGCACTGAGAAACCGTAGAGTGCTGGAGGAAGGTGATATGATCCTCAGGGTTGCTAACGGAGCTAGCGTGGGAGCTGCGTCCGTCGGGGATTATCACCTAGGATTGACGAGTGGACACATTTTGGTTTTACATAACTGTTATTTTGTACCCAGCTTAACGTGTAATATCATATCAGTTTCCTTGTTATCAAATAAAGGTTATGATTTCACGTTTGTAAGAGATGTTGTCAACATCCACCTTAATCATGGTTTGATTGGGTCCGGTACTCTAAATAACGGCATATATGTGTTAAACCAACTCCAAATTTTCAATGTCCAGAACACACTAAAAAGAAAGTCTCCAGATTTAAATAAAGCTTTCTTATGGCATTGTAGACTGGGTCACATCAATGAGAGAAGGTTGACTAAGTTGCATAGAGAAGGATATTTGGACATGTTCGAATATCAAACTTATGACACTTGTCAATCTTGTCTCAAAGGAAAGATGACAAAGACTCCATTCACTGGACAAGGAGTAAGAGCGAGCGAGCTCTTAGGACTCATACACAGTGATGTATGCGGTCCAATGTCTACACATGCGAGAGGTGGTTATTCCTACTTCATTACTTTTACAGATGATTTCTCTAGGTATGGATATGTTTTCTTAATGAAGCATAAATCAGAGGCCTTTGAGAAATTCCTGGAATTCAAGAATGAAGCGGAAAACCAAACAGGCAAAAGTATTAAGACACTAAGATCTGATCGAGGTGGAGAATACTTAAGTGCCGAGTTCCTAGGTTACCTAAAAGAGAAAGGAATTCTCTCTCAGCTTACTCCTCCATACACTCCACAGCATAACGGTGTATCGGAAAGACGGAATCGAACCCTATTGGATATGGTACGATCCATGATGAGTAATGCTGAGTTACCGCGATCTTTCTGGGGTTATGCGCTAGAATCAGCGGCATATCTTTTGAACCAGGTTCCAACCAAGACTGTGCCTACCACACCATATCAGATGTGGAGTGGGAAGAAACCCTGTCTAAAACATTTTAGGACATGGGGGTGTCCAGCTTTTGTAAAAAAGCAGCATGTGGACAAGCTCGAGGCACGATCAGTACTGTGTAAGCTTGTGGGATATCCAAAGAACTCCAAGGGATATTATTTCTATTACGCAGAGGAACAAAAGGTCTTTGTTTCTCGTCATGCCACTTTCTTAGAAACTGAATTTTTAGAAAATCAGAAGAGTGGGAGCGCAATAGAACTGGAAGAAATTCCAGAACCACAAGCTGTTACTGAAAGTTTGGTAGAACCAGAGGTTCAAGAAGAACAGAACATTCCCGCACCCCTCCGCAGAAGTAGTAGGCCGTCTCATCCGCCTGAGAGATACTACGGTTTTCTCATTGACGGGGATAGAGAGGATTGCATCATAGATGATGATGAACCTACTGACTTCCAGCAGGCCATCCAGAGCGGCGACTCGGTACGATGGCTAGATGCAATGCGGACCGAGATGGAGTCCATGTACACCAACAAAGTATGGACTTTGGACTTTGCTCCAGATGGGGTAAAACCCATAGGATGCAAATGGATCTTCAAGAAAAAGATTGGTGTAGATGGACAGGTGGAAACCTATAAGGCTAGACTTGTTGCAAAGGGTTTTCGTCAAAGACCTGGTTTGGACTATGACGAAACTTTTTCTCCAGTGGCTATGCTCAAATCCATTCGGGTCCTTCTTGCTATTGCTGCCTTCCATGATTATGAAATCTGGCAGATGGACGTAAAGACGGCTTTTCTGAATGGAAATTTAGAAGAGAGCGTCTATATGGATCAGCCAGAGGGTTTCAATCAGAGTGGGAGCAGCGGGAAAGTATGCAAGCTGCTTAAGTCTATTTACGGACTAAAGCAGGCATCGCGGAGTTGGAACATCTGCTTTGATGAGACAGTCAAAGAATATGACTTTATCAAAAATCCAGATGAACCGTGCATATATAGTAAAGTTGTGGCCAGAAGTGTCGTATTCCTCGTCTTATACGTGGATGACATTCTATTGATAGGAAATGACATTCCTATGCTACAATCTGTCAAAGGATTCTTGTCACACAGGTTCTCCATGAAAGACCTGGGTGATGCCTCTTACATTCTGGGGATCCGGATCTATCGTGATAGATCCAAGAGGATGTTGGGACTTTCGCAGTCCAGGTATATCGACACTGTACTGAAAAGATTCAGTATGGAAGATTCTAAGCGCGGTAATCTACCGGCTTGTCACGGAATCACCCTCTCCAAAGAGATGTCTCCCAAGACTGATTTGGAAAGGGAACGCATGTCTATTATACCCTACGCTTCTGCGGTAGGCTCTATAATGTATGCGATGTTGTGTACCAGACCAGATGTAGCTTACGCACTAAGCGTGGTAAGCCGGTATCAGTCAGACCCAGGGGAGAAACACTGGATAGCAGTAAAGAACATTCTCAAGTACCTGAGGAGGACTAAGGAGATGTTCTTGGTTTACGGCGGAAAAGACCTCAGGTTGGAGGCCTTTGCTGATTCCGGCTTCCAGAGTGATAAGGACGATTCCAAGTCCATGTCGGGTTATGTCTTTACCCTCAATGGAGGGGCGGTGTGCTGGAAGAGCTCCAAGCAGGACACCGTTGCTGACTCGACGATGGAAGCGGAGTATATAGCTGCTTGCGATGCCGCAAAAGAAGCAGTCTGGATGAAGAAGTTCCTAACAGAACTTCAGGTGGTTCCTACCATAGTTGATCCAATACCTTTGTATTGCGACAACAACGGAGCTATAGCTTTAGCGAAGGAACCAAGGTCCCATCAGAAGTCCAGACACATCTTGAGGCGGTATCACCTGATTAGGGAGATCATTGATCGTCAGGAGATCGAGGTTCGGAGAGTTGCTTCAGAAGAGAACATTGCTGATCCATTCACGAAGGCCCTTCCTCAGATTCAGTTCGAGAGGCTGCTCGAGATCATTGGTCTGCGATATGCCAGTACATGGCCCTAGTGCAAGTGGGAGATTGTTAGTGTTTATGCCCTAGAAGGCCATTACTGTATCATACTAGCTTGTATATTACTTAATGGAAGCTTGGGATATTCACATGTATATAACAGTCTTGCTAAACATGGTAGTATGCTACTTGGTTTTTTCTATCTTAATATGTGAGCGTACGTATTGATAGAGCTCTTAGGATCTTGCTTGTCTACCAGCGTTGTGATGGCAGTCACACTAGTGGGGGCTGGGTAGTCTACAAGCACATCCTTATTCAGGTCCCTGGTCGTTGGATTATCGAGACAGAGCATCGATACTCCGGAGTAGACTGGTGTGTACGCTTCTCATCCCAGTTGGGGAGATGGTCTGTCCCACAGCCGTCAGTACGTCGTACTGGAGATAGTATACAGGTGCTCGTTAGGTTACGGGTACACCGGACAGGACTCACAGGGAACTGTTGGTTGGTTTGATACCAGTCGTCAGTGAACAGTTCCCAGGTGACATGAGTACAGCGTAGTCCGCAGACTTGACACTGCTACTTCGCCTCGAGTGTGTCCCACTGTTCTTAGATTGCTACCCTACCACGGCTCAAAGGAGTCGTGCAAACAGGTAGCAGTTGGGTGCAGTCCCGAGCACTTGGAGGCAGTGGCGGTTAGACAGGATTCGTCCCTCCCGGTATTGGGAGTAGATATCGTGCTGTGTCAGAGAGCCATTACGCAAAGTCCCTGGCCAGGGCAAGCGAGATTTGCTGGTAGGTTCCAGCAGTTTCTCAGGGTGTAATGGGCTTTACTCCGACACGACTTATACTGCTATTAGGGGACTGACGCTTGCCGCCCCCCTAGGCCCGATATGCGATAGTCTTGGACGAACGGACCGGACTGTATGGAGATTGTCACATCAGACTCAGTAGGAGTTCGGATGGGTTTACTCATCGGCCTTCTTATCGACAACTACCTGGGGACCGTTACGTACAGCTAGTGCCGCTTGCGGTCTGTGGTTAAACCCACTGCCAGCGTAGTAGTCGAGTCTCTAGAGTCCCACACAGAGAGTTTCCTACTCCAGGCGAAACGATATAGAGGTTGCATGGTTTTGCGACAAAGGGTTCGGACGCATACGTGCGTTTACGCGCGTACGACTTTCGGACAGTTTTTACCAGTCGGCTTTGGTTTAAGCCAGTTACTGGTATCTGGTTATTGGATTTTTACAGTCTAAAGTTTTTCCGTATTTTTACGGATCGGAGGGGCGTTCTCGTAATTACTCGAGAAGCTTCTAGAAGATGTGACTAAGGAGGTTTCTTTTGGATAAGAGAGTGAGTCATGGTGGTGATTCATTCACTTCATTAATGCACATTTATTGCTTAATGACTCATGCTAATGAATCATCACAAGATATTTTATGAAGCATGCTTATTCATTTCCTTTATTGATTATTCTAAAATAAGAATGCTTCATAATATTATGATACACTCTCTCTCTTCTCTCATTATCTTATCACACATTCTCTCTCCTCAAGCTCTCATCTTCAAACCCTAATCCTTAATCCTCATGTGTTGAGATCAAAGGATTAGTTAGACTAAACAATCCATAACCTTCACTCTTTATCATCCTTTCATCTTTGATTAGCAATCAAAGTTGATTAGTTACCTCAAGTTAGAGGTTTAGCTTGGTGTTTTGCTCTCGGGTGGATCGTCTACTACCTAGAGAAGGTCGAGGAGAACAAAGGAGGACGTAAAGAAGAAGGACCGGTTTCATTAGGTATAATCCCTAATCACTTGTGAAAAGAAACTCATATGATACGGTTATTTATAGTTTAGCTTCGATTCAAGCGGTTAGTCGATGTTCGTTGTTTAAACTTGATTGTTTTCGAAAATTCCGCCTCCCCATAAGTACTGGGGTGTACTACATCGACTTACACATTAATCTCATTAATAAAGTCCCATCATTTAACGTTTCCCTAAACATCACAGAAAAAGAAACGAAAATAGAACGTACGCTTATGCCATCTGCATTCGCCATGGGGCCCCGTCATGCAACGTTAGGTTACTTAACTAACGGCAGATCGGGGGTTGGACTAGCGCGGGTACAAAACATAAGCAACCTTTATTATATATAGCATTCGTCTTATGCAGTTATATGATCACATCACAGAACTAAGCAGCGGAAGTAAAACATATGAAATATTGGATTTTTTATGAGATTCGTGTTTTAAATTCAGCCAGTAATGAAAAATACGGATTCCACAGTCGTGATGAATAGCCTAACCCACATCCCTAGATCCCTATGAGAGTAGAAAGTAACCCTGCCAATTCTAGAGTTAGGAGACCCGGTCTCGTCTTCTCAAGATGGCCTTCCACTGGACTCTAGAACCTGGTTACTTGTGCTCCCCGTCTTGGGTCTCTCCTAATGCGGAAAAGTAAATAATATACATCAATAGTGACATCATCCTCAATTCGGAAGTGCCCCAATAAAATAATATTACATACATTTTTTTACATGAATGAAAATTGAAAAACTCCCATCTCGCATAAAACCTCCGGCTATTTAATCACGACGATCTAATATAACATATCAGCAATACATAACATCACATGTCATCAACGTAAGTAAATATGCGTGTCCCAAATTCTATTGACATATAGTAACGAGATTTGGGATACCCCACATATTACACTTACGGTCGCAGAAAAGCAATGAAAACTATAATAATTAGAATCAGCATTTCCTTAGACATCATAAACCCAGAATATCTCATATTCTAAATTTCATTTAAACCTTGAATTTTAGTCTCATATCGAAAACACTTTTCAATAACTTAGTAGGGTAATTCAACAAGATTCCCGACTACCCGATCGAGTAATCGTCGGGAACTTTAGTAGATGGCCGCAACCCCGATGCCGTCGACCAAGTGCACTTAGGCGGAACACCGTGGCCACGAGCACCCGAGTGGATGCTTTTGGCAACGGGGTTCTCCTAAAGTCACTTGGTCAGGGCTATGGGGCGTGGCTACCTAATATAGTTATCTGGCGAGTATTCGCATACGATATGCGATTGCGATGGAGTTTCGATCCGAATCGAAATTTCGTGGCAATCGATCAATAGAGACTAACATACTAGATTTACGAACACTAACTAGTTTTTGTTGGAGATAGTGCCCTTAGAGTCAATTATTGGATCACATGCATGTGATTGCAACGATTGAGGGAGGACCTATCCCGGTAGGACAGTCTTACTCAAGATGATAGTATGCTATCTGGTTTATCTTTATCATCGTGTACTGCTTTAGGTGACCTTACAGGTCACTATTGCACGTTGATAGAGCCCCTAGGATTCTTGCTTGACTACCAGCAGTATGAGGGCGATCATATACGTAGGAGCTGGGGTCTATAAGCACATCCTTAAAAGGTCCCTAGTCGTGGGAGTTTCGAGACAAGGCATCGATACTCCAGAGTAGACTAGTATATACAGTCGAGACCCCGACGAGGGGCGGTGGCCGGTCTCACAAGCCACTGGTGTCAGTTGGTTCACCTAAGATGTAAACAGGTGCTCATTGGGTTATGAGTACACCGGACAGGACTCGCCGGGAACCTGCTAGTTGGGATTATACCAGATGTCAGATAGAAGTTCCCTGGTGACATGTGTACAGGTTAGTTCATCGACCTGAGATCGTCATTTGCCTCGTGTGAGTTCCCACTGTGCTTTGATTACTACCCTACCACGGCTCAAAGGAGTCGTGCAAACAGGTTTTAGTTGGGTACAGTCCCGAGCCACATGGAGGCAGTGAGCGGATCTGCAGGGGTTCGTCTCTCCCGGTATTGGGGGTGAGGTCGCGCTGTGTCTAAGAGAGCCAGTACATGAAAAGTCCTTGGCCAAGGCAGGAGATTTACTGGTAGGTATTCCAGTAGTATCTCAGGGTGTTCTGGGCTACACCCCGACACGATTTGTACCGCTTTTGGGGGTCTGACTTTTACCAACCCCCTAGGCCCACCATGCGATGCTCATAGACGAACGGACCGAACTGTATGGATATTGTCACTGACAGGCTCAGTAGGGTGTCAGGATGAGTTCGCTCATCGACGTCCCTTTTGGTCAATAGCTGGTAGCCCGTCACGTATGGCTAATACCTCTGACGTGCTAGTGGTTAAATCCACAGCCATAGTATTGACGAGTCTTTAGAGTCCACCGCACACAGTTACTCAGGTTTCGGGCGAAACGCTGTAGAGGCCGTATGGAGATATGGCAGGGTTCGATCAGATACGTGCGGTATTGCACGGATCGTGATCGGACGGTTTTTACTAGCCGGCTTTGGTTTAAGCCGGATCCTAGTATTAGACAGTGTAGTTTTGTCTCTTTGCATTTGTATTCAGTGGGAATACAAATGCGGGCATGTATATGCAGTCACGGGGTTTTCCTGTAATTTATTACGGGATCAGTTTTCTGAAGTTGCCAGTTTGCATTCCGTTCCGGCCGGTTTTCCTTTGTTCCTTCACGGCCGAACTTTCGATGGAGGGGGTTATTTGCAGTTTGCAAATAACTTATTAGTGGAGGGGTTTCTTGCATTTGTGCCTTCATAATCATGAGATTCTTTTTCTATCTCATCCATTGCATTTATTATGATGGTTTTGTGAAAGGATTGAAATGTGAGATGAGTGTGACTTTAATCTTGCATTATCTTTTCTTTTCTCCTCTTGTTATTGATTCATTCTTTTTCACCACCCACCACTAGGGTGAGGCCGGCCACATCATAGAGGGAGAGTGAGAGGGGTTCTTTGGGTGTGGGAAATTCATCATATCATTCTTGGTTCACACCAAAATCCCTAGTTCATTTTTCCTTATTCTTTCCTCCACAATATCATGGCAACATAAACCCCAAAGAGATATAGCCTACTACACTACATCTACAGCAAATTTTGGACGCGTCGGCTAGCCAACTCCGCGCCCGAGTTGCCTCGGTCCAGAGGTGGGAGCCTGTAAAAGAACTCGGCTACGTGGTGCCCTTTCCGACGAGGAGATGATGAACGGAGTTTCCGCGGGAGATCAGAGTGGAGACGAAGACCGAAGGACACAGATCGCTTGGTATATCTCTTCACCCATCTTTTAGTTTGCTAGTAGCTAGGTTAATGGCCCGATCCGGGATAAAAGTGCGCGGTGGTGCCGGTTTGCAAGGTTCGCAAAGTTTTTCGTTTCCGCGTTTCCGGCGTCGGATCGACGGCCGGGGCGCCGCCGTGCACTTACATTGGTATCAGAGCCACGCCGTTAACCTAGTCTAGCTTGCTCTAGTATGTTTAAGACTCGATCGAACAAAAATCCCAAAAACCGTATTTTTAGTGCATCGTGTTTCTGTCGAAATTTTTTCTGCTCCAAAAATTTTTCAGGTTGTTTCAGAAACATGTGCATGGAATTATAAGCACACTGTAAAAATTTGGTGAGGCGATGCTGCAGTTCCACCGCGGAAACGCGGCCAAACCCATGTTTGCGCCGCGGTTCCGCGGCGGGATTAAGTCAACGCGACACCAAAATTTTCCAGTGGGCTTTTGAATTGGAAATAGGGGTTTTGGGATATTCTTTTTGGGCCCAGATTTTCTGTGAGTGCTACAGTACTGCTTGGGGCCCACTTCGATAAATTTGATCGATCTAAAAGTTTAAACATGTTAGTTTACAGTATTTACATTATAGCTGCGACCGTGAATGTCGTTTGATCGGTAAATCCTGTCTAACTGCTATAGCCCTTTTAGACGGATTTGCGAACGTGACATTCACGTTGATGTTCTGTATTGTGCTGTGATGTTGCGGATTGGTCGTGGGGGATAGCCTGGATGCAATGTTAGTACAGTTTTGTTTTATATGTACATTTGATATTGCGGGGCGAGCGTCCGACATGTGGACTGCCGTCACTGCCTGTTTGTATTATTCTTTTGGGGCACGACCGGGTCGAGGTCGATGTACCCGTTGTATGTATATTTTACTTTTTGTACTAGGATTACCCCGCGGAGGGGTGCACGGATAGCCGGATTCTAGAGGGCAACGAGCCCGCATCTCATGGCATTGAGACGGAGGGGGCTTCACTCTAGAATTGGCAGGCTATTCACCGCACTCGTAGGGGGTACAGGTTGACCCAGGAGGGGTGCCCGAGTTATCGGATTCCGTAAAGTGTTGGGTGGTCCATTCACGTTGTTGAAGGGGGCTGCCTCGCTTCAGGTTTTGGCGGGTAACTTGCCGCGCCCGTAGGGGTCTAGGTTTTCATTGCACAGGCTATCTACACGACCAGGGGAACGTCGGATTTCAGTAGCGGCTCTATGAAACCCGGGGATCCTAGATATCTGTATTGTTCTGTGATGTTGTACATTTCTGTGATGTTGCATTTTATCACGCCTTAAGCGAAATATTATATATTAATATATATACTAGTAGATGTTGTATATGTTTTGCATCCGTGCTAGTCCAGTCCCCGCTCTGTCGTTAGTTAAGTAACCTAACGGGTGATGACGGGACCCAGTGGCGAATGCGGATGGCATATACGTACATCATTATTTTCGTTCTTTTGTGGTGTGATCAATTGATGGGACTGCGTTGATTCGGATCAATGCAAGCTAAACAAACCTATTCTGATGTTGTTGGAACACTTTTCAAAAAGCTGTTATTACAAGGACGTTCTCTTTTGTTTTGTACAGTGGTATTCAGTTGGAATATCCTGCTCCTCAGTCGACGAGGCAAGGGCCGAGATCCCTTCACCGGGAGTGACCCCTTGGACAAAAGTTTGCGTCAGGGCAATAACTTCACTATAGCCGTTTACTTTTGCTTTCCATCGTGGTATTCAGTTGGAATATCCTGCACCTCATTCTACGGGGAAAGAGCCGAGATCCCTTCACCGGGAGTGACCTCTTTAGCAAAGGTTTTCGTCACTATATTTTTATAAAGCTATCCAGTTCCTTCAATGATATCAAGTTCATTACGTTAAAGGTCTTCGCCAGAAACCATTCGTAGCCCTCCATCATTTCAGTTAAATATTCGGTAGTATTCAAGCTATGTATTTTGACCTCACGCCAAAGCATAGTGATTGGTAGCTGCCGGATATTTATCTGTTGCATAGATAGATGCGTTGGTTTGGAACAGTCGTACTACTATTTTGGCCTTCGTCGAGGGTATGTACGGGTGGGTTCAAATTAACCTGGACAATGATGGGTAGAACTTGACATGTGACTTATGATATTTTGACCTCACGCCAAGGTCATAAGAGCATGGGGCAAAAATCCACATTGGGAGTTTCTAAAGAAACTGAAACTTGCCAGATATGCGCATACCTTCTGGAGTGTGATAACGTGAGCGGATTCCGTCACGTTATCATGCGATGATAGTTGGATCCCGATTTCCACTGATGAGTTGGTTTACTCCTCGGGTGATCCCGGCTAATTCTTCTTTCAGGTTTGGGGAAGAATTTGACGTTACAGTGGGAGGTTTCCTGATTAGATAAAGTGATAACCATTCTGATCTAGGTTAGAGTGCACACTGAATGTTTCTTTTCTCTCTCTCTTTGGCAGCGACCATTGACCTGACCCTAGACTATGACTCAGTGACCAAGTTGATCGAACCTTCTTAACACTGGCTTTTGGATTGTCAGAGTTGCAAACCTCATTGCCACTCCTACTTTTACCCTTTTCTCCAGGACACACCGTATTACTACGAACGTCCACTTCCATTGGACAAAACCATCGTATGGTTATATACGAACTCGAAGGAATTCGAGGATGGTTTCTGGTTCTGGAGAAAACGAATAGGACTATTCAGTTGTCTTTTCCTTTTACCTTCTCTCAGGCTGCGAGTAATCCTTGCCCACAGAGTCAATTATTGGATCGCAGGCATGTGATTGCAATGATTGAGGGAGGACCTATCCTGGTAGGACAGTCTTACTCAAGATGATAGTATGCTATCTGGTTTATCTTTATCATCGTGTACTGCTTTAGGTGACCTTACAGGTCACTATTGCACGTTGATAGAGCCCATAGGATTCTTGCTTGACTACCAGCAGTATGAGGGCGATCATATACGTAGGAGCTAGGGTCTATAAGCACATCCTTAAAAGGTCCCTAGTCGTGGGAGTTTCGAGACAGGGCATCGATACTCCAGAGTAGACTAGTGTATACAGTCGAGACCCCGACGAGGGGCAGTGGCTGGTCTCACAAGCCACTGGTGTCAGTTGGTTCACCTAAGATGTATACAGGTGCTCATTGGGTTATGAGTACACCGGACAGGACTCGCCGGGAACCTGCTAGTTGGGATTATACCAGATGTCAGATAGCAGTTCCCTGGTGACATGTGTACATGTTAGTTCATCGACCTGAGATCGTCATTTGTCTCGTGTGAGTTCCCACTGTGCTTTGATTACTACCCTACCACGGCTCAAAGGAGTCGTGCAAACAGGTTTTAGTTGGGTACAGTCCCGAGCCACATGGAGGCAGTGAGCGGATCTGCAGGGGTTCGTCTCTCCCGGTATTGGGGGTGAGGTCGCGCTGTGTCTAGGAGAGCCAGTACATGAAAAGTCCTTGGCCAAGGCAGGAGATTTACTGGTTGGTATTCCAGTAGTATCTCAGGGTATTCTGGGCTACACTCCGATACGACTTGTACCGCTTTTGGGGGTCTGACTTTTACCAACCCCCTAGGCCCGCCATGCGATGCTCATAGACGAACGGACTGGACTGTACGGATATTGTCACTGACAGGCTCAGTAGGGTGTCAGGATGAGTTCGCTCATCGACGTCTCTTTTGGTCAATAGCTGGTAGCCCGTCACGTATGGCTAATACCTCTGACGTGCTAGTGGTTAAATCCACAGCCATAGTATTGACGAGTCTTTAGAGTCCACCACACACAGTTACTCAGGTTTCGGGCGAAACGCTGTAGAGGCCGTATGGAGATATGGCAGGGTTCGATCAGATACGTGCGGTATTGCACGGATCGGGATCGGACGGTTTTGACTAGCCGGCTTTGGTTTAAGCCGGATCCTAGTATTAGACAGTGTAGTTTTGTCTCTTTGCATTTGTATTCAGTGGGAATACAAATGCGGGCATGTATATGCAGTCGCGGGGTTTTCCTGTAATTTATTACGGGATCAGTTTTCTGAAGTTGTCAGTTTGCATTCCGTTCCGGCCGGTTTTCCTTTGTTCCTTCACGGCCGGACTTTCGATGGAGGGGGATATTTGCAGTTTGCAAATAACTTATTAGTGGAGGGGTTTCTTGCATTTGTGCCTTCATAATTATGAGATTCTTTTTCTATCTCATCCATTGCATTTATTATGATGGTTTTGTGAAAGGATTGAAATGTGAGATGAGTGTGACTTTAATCTTGCATTATCTTTTCTTTTCTCCTCTTGTTATTGATTCATTCTTTTTCACCACCCACCACTAGGGTGAGGCCGGCCACATCATGGAGGGAGAGTGAGAGGGGTTCTTTTGGTGTGGGAAATTCTTCATATCATTCTTGGTTCACACCAAAATCCCTAGTTCATTTTTCCCTTGTTCTTTCCTCCACAATATCATGGCAACATAAACCCCAAAGAGACATAGCCTACTACACTACATCTACAGCAAATCTTGGACGCGTCGGCTAGCCAACTTCGCGCCCGAGTTGCCTCGGTCCAAAGGTGGGAGCCCGTAAAAGAACTCGGCTACGTGGTGCCCTTTCCGACGAGGAGATGATGAACGGAGTTTCCGCGGGAGATCGGATTGGAGACGAAGACCGAAGGACATGGATCGCTTGGTATATCTCTTCACCCATTTTTTAGTTTGCTAGTAGCTAGGTTAATGGCCCGATCCGGGATAAAAGTGTAAGTCTACGCTAGCGCCCCGGCAGACTACAGACGTCAAATGCGGAACAAAAACTTTTTAACTGGCGCTATCGTATACTTTAACCCGGATCTGCCATTATTGCTAAACTAACAAACTGTAAAGAGTGTAGGAAGATTGTACCAAACGATCCGAGTCCTTCGTTCTTCAACCATCATCCCACGCTCCGTTGCGGCTGCTCCGATCGCGTCGATCTCCGATATCCTCGTCGAGGTGGCACCACATGATCGGTTCTTTAAACGGGCTCCCGCCTCTGACTCGAGGCAACTCGATCGTCAAGTTTGCTAAAAGAGACGACCAAGATTGATGTAGAGAATGAGTAGATGACATTGTCTCACTTCGTCCAAATCCGTGGACGATCGGTTAATGAAGTTGACGAAGAAATCGGGTGATGGAATGAAATGGACTGTGAAATTCCATACACCGATAAAACCTATCATAATCTTTTCTAGCAAAATGAAACTCAAGTGAGAGAGTGAATGAGGAGAGAGAGAGGGCAAGCCATATATAGCAAGAGGGAGGTGACCGTAGGAGAAGGGGGTGACCTTAAGCAAAAGCTTCTCACTTAAAAGATCAAGAAGAAAATATCTTAAGGAAAACAAAAAGCTTTAACAACAAAGCATGAGTCATTAAGCACAGTCACCATTTAATAAATGCACCATTAAAGTCAAGATGACTCATTGGCCACTTCATCACTTCTAGAAGCTTCTAGAATGATGACTCACTCATATCTGAAGAAAAGATAAATCCGTCTTTAACCGAATGTTAAAAGACGGCTGATAGAAAACTGGAAACTGGCAACTTCCAAAAGTGATCCTGAAACGACTTTCAGGATAACCCCGAAACTGTATAAATATACCCGCATTTGTATTACGACCAAATACAAATGCAACTGAGACAAAGATATTATACCTACTCAATATAATACTCGGATCCGGCTTAAACCAAAGCCGACCAGTATCACATGTCCGAAAATCGACACGTGCGTAAACGCACGTGCATTTTCCGAACCCTGCCATAAAACCATACGGCCTCTACAACGTTTCGCCCGAACTTGGGAAACTGTCTGTGGGGGACTCTAATGACTCGTCAGCACCCTGGCAGTGGGTTTAACCACAAACCGTCAGCGGCACTAGCAATGCGTAACGGCTGCCCATGGACTGACCTCAAGGGATGCCGATGAGCGCACTCATCCGGAAAACCCTACTGAGCCTAACAGTGACAATGTATATACAGTCCGGTCCGTTCGTCAATGAGTATCGCATATCTGTCTAGGGGGCTAGTAACGTCAGACCCCCAATAGCAGTATAAGTCGTGTCGGAGTGAAGCCCAAATACACCCTGAGATACTACTGGAGTACCTACCAGTAAATCTCCTACCATGGCCATGGATTTGTGTAATGGCTCTCCTAGACACAGCACGACCTCGCCCCCAATACCGGGAGAGACGAATCCCCTGCCGATCCGCTCACGTGCCTCCATATGGCTCGGGACTGTACCCAAAAACCACCTGTTTGCACGACTCCTTTGAGCCGTGGTAGGGTAGAAATCAAAGCACAGTGGGAACTCACACGAGACAAATGACGACCTCAGGTCGATGAACTAACCTGTACACATGTTACCAGGGAACTGCTATCTGACGATAGGTATAGTACTAACTAGCAGATTCCCGGCGAGTCCTGTCCGGTGTACTCATAACCCAATGAGCACCTGTATACATCTTAGGTGATCCAACTGACACCAGTGGCTTGTGAGACCGGCCACCGCCCCTCGTCGGGGTCTCGACTGTACACACTAGTCTACTCCGGAGTATCGATGCCCTGTCTCGAAACTCCCACGACTAGGGACTACAATTAAGGATATGCATATAAACTACCCAACTCTCACGTATATGATCGCCATCATACTGTTGGTAGTAAAGCAAGATCCTAAGGGCTCTATCAAAGTGTAACATGCAATCAGTCACCTGAACATGTACACGACTGATAAAGGCAAACCAGATAGCATACTATCATCTTGAGTAAGACTGTGCTACCGGGATAGGTCCTCCGCAATCATTGCAATCACGTACCTGCGATCCAATAATTGACTATGAGGGCACTATCTCCAACAATCTCCCACTTGCACTCAAGGCTAATATTGCGATGTCGACTACTCACAGCCCGTGTGAAACCGAACATCCAACTCCTCTACTAATCACTTTCACAAAGCCCGTTTGTAAAACTATTGTGTTCGAGAAATAGCCTCGGTGAGTGGATTCGCCTAGAAGTTTCTTTCTGTATCTCTCTTAATCTCAAGTTCGCGAAGAAAACCATCTCCCGAATTGAGTAATACCTGTCTTAGAACATGTCTGGATATCTGATGGGACCTTGGTTCATAAATGAACTCCATACCCAAACTTCTTAGACTGAATCGATCACTGAACCTAATCAGTATCGGGCACCTTGCTTCCCACAGTATCCTCTTGGACCACCTGTCCATAATACTGTCCCTCTTCGTCAGAGGGAAAAACTAAAACTCTGACAATCACTCTATCATCCATGTCACCTTTGAAGCCTGGAATGATAATCGTCTCCCAAAGGAGGCTGCCGTCATCAAATCCGTAGAACATGTACTTATGTTCTAAAACTGCTTCCTTATGTTTCTCCAGGATTGGATTAATACAAACTTATTGCATCTAGTGCAAAACCAACATTTGGTGTGGTACTTGACATCTCATGATTGACTCAATTGCCTAAGCAAGTGATCTGCCAATCATGCACATCCCTCACCCCTTTTGTCTATACGACACCTTTAGAGAGGGTGACTCCATTACCTGCAGGTACACCACCATGCTAGGAGTCAACTATTCCAAAAACCATTAGAATATCTGTCAAAGTACCCACATTGGGAAACTACCCAAATCCAGATCTAAAACCATAGATCTAGAAACCAGAATGTCAAATATTATATCCATATCCTGTCTGGAGAAACAACTGTGTGACGACCACAGTACAACCGATCGTAGTATAGGAATTTTACTTCCTACTCTGTGTATGTCATCCAGATACCATGACATCACACCCTACTGCCTTCTTAACTGATCCATCCCCTATTCTGATTGAAGTCAAACCCATGACTGTCACATCAAAATTAGATGATCTATCTCCGCTATAACTGCTCTAGTCTATAAATAGACATAAGCTACTTGCCCACCATGCTTCCGCTGCTCCCACTGACTACGACAACCCTCCTACCGGGTCTCATATCCTGGAACAACAGTAGTGTCAAGTCTGGGTAGATAAGAACCTCTCTGTCACCGTCCTTGAGCCTACCGAAGTACCTCTCGGGTGTCTGAGGTTACCTACCATACCTGCGGAGTGGCTATTGGAATGTCAAACCTGATTGAATGTATAGGTCCTATTAAATTTTCCGTAATCGTTCGCGGTTCTGGAATCACTTCCAGTTCTACCATACTCCCACTACTGTTTTCTGAAAAAGATCTATTTTACTAAAACTGTGGCGAGTCAAGAACAATATCACTATTGATCTTCCAAATGGTAGAATATCAACCCTCGTCATAGCCAAGGTCAACCCACAAACAGCCATTACAGAAACGTGCCCTGAGTTATCCAGTGTCTGGTTTTAATCATAAGCTGGACAACTCCACGTACCTCAATATCTTTTAAGGTACGAACTATTCTATATCCAATATAGAAACTTTGGCACTTATTTAATTGGAACCATATTCAAATCATGCAGCTGTCTCCAGTGCATATCATCTTAATGGAAAAAGGCTAATCAGCATTACTCAACTTAGGAATCCATCCAATTATGAGTAACCTGAAAGAGAAACACGTTTCTCAAAACCATCACTATCATCTGAATACCAATCACAAGAATCTACATCTTCGATCTCTTTGAAGAATCCCGATACTTGTGATACCTGGTTCTCTACTTTATTCTTATACCCACAACTTCTCAAAACTTAGACCTTGTATTTCTACGAAACACTTGTCTAAATACTAGAGAAGTTATAAGTAAACAGAACATAGTACGAGGACTTACCCCTTTGTCCTGATGGACACTGGACAACATACAATACTCTGTATAAGTCTGCTGAGTTGAACAACTCAAAACCTGTGCGTTGTAGGTGGAAAACTGTACCCTGGCGATTTCCTCAAATATCACCAATTACAACGAATTCCGATATAATGAGGATGATCACCTAATTCCCAATATCTTACTCCCACTCATCATCTGTAAAACCATACAGATATGAAAATGAAACCTGGTAAATACATACCCTTAGAGTAAGTGTCTAATCGGGAAAACAGTTTTTCCTTTAACATTGCACTGAAACATGGAAATGTTTCGTAGGGGTATCCTGGTATTCATAGCAATGCCTCTTCCATAATCCAATTCATGACTTCAACCGTATATTTTATTGCCATCTCTCCAAATCCCTTTATTTGTCTTTAGTCGTTACCTTCTGTACACCATCGTTAGGCTAACTGGTTTTCTTCCTTCCCTACCGTTCGGCACCAGCCTATGGTTTGGAAGAAGACTATCCAGTAAGCATAATAGGTGTACCCTCCTAAACCAAGGAGTACTCGCATCTCGAGAGAAGGTGACGATAAAAGACAACTGAATAATACCTTATTCTTTTTAAAGGTGAAATAGGAGCGGCGATGAAGTACGCGGTTTTGGTCGTGAATGATATCAGTCGCAATTTACTTTGCCCTCTTTCTAATCCCTTTATTTTGTCTTTACATATTACCTTCTGCACACCCTACTTAGGCTAATTGGTTTTCTTCATTCCCTACCTTTCGGCACCAGCCTATGGTTTGGAATAAGACTATCCAATAGGCGTAATAGGTGTACTCTCCTAAACCAAGGAGCTCTCGCAACCTGAGAGAAGGTGATAATAAAAGACAACTGAATAAACCAATTCTATTTCTCCTGAACCTTGATCCATCCCCGAAGAATTCCCTCCGAGTTCGTATATAACCATACGATGGATCTATCCAATGGAAGTGGATATCCGTAGTAATACGGGTGTTCTGAGAAATGCAAAGGGTAAAAGAAGGAGTGGCAATGACTTATGCAACTCAGACAATCCAAAAGCCAGTATTTTAAGAAGGTTCGGTCAACCTGGTCACTGAGTCATAGTCTAGGGTCGGTCAAAGGTCGCTGCCAAAGAGAGAGAGAGAAAAGAAACACTCTGCGTGCACTCTAACCTAGATCAGAATGGTCATCATTTTATCTAATCCGGAAACCTCCCACTGTCCTGTCAAATTCTCCTCCAAACCTAAAGAAGAATCAATCGGGATCACCCGAAGAGTAAACCAACTCATCAGTGGGAATCAGGATCCAACTCTCATCGCATGATAACGTGATGGAATGCATCTACGTTACTCATACTCCAGATGGTATGCGCATACTCGGCAAGTTTCAGTTTCTTTAGAAACTCCTGATATAGTTTTTGCCCCATGCTCTTATGATCGTGACTAAGGGCCACCCCACCATAAGTCACATGTCAAGTTCTTCCCATCATTATCTTGTTAATTTGAACCTACCCGTACTCGCCCTTGACTAAGGGCCAACAAGGCTGTACGACTGTCCCAAACCAACTCATCTATCTATGCAACATGTGAACACCCCAGCAGCTACCAATCACTATGTCCTAGCTAAGGGCTAGACCAACATAGCTTGAATACTACTGACCATCCATATGAAATGACGGAGGGCTACGGCTGGTTTTTGGCGAAAAACCTTTAGCGTAGTGAACTTGATATCGCTGAAGGAACCTGATAGCTTTTTAAAATATAGTGGCGAAAACCTTTTGCTAAAGAGGTCACTCGCGGTAAAGGGATCTCGGCTCTTTCCTCGTGGAATGAGGTGCAGGATATTCCACTGAATACCGCTATGCAAAGCAACTTGTAATCGACTATAGTGAAGTTATTACTCTGACGCAAACTTCTGTCCAAGGGGTCAGTCCCAGTGAAGGGATATCAACCCTTGCCCCGTCGAATGAGGTGCTGGATATTCCACTGAATACCGCTATGCATAACAAAAGAAAACGTCTTTGCAATAACACTTTTTAAATTATTCCAACAACTGTATACAGGTTTGTTTTTACTTTGCGTTGATCAGAATCAACGCAGTCCCATCAATTATCACACCAGAAAAGAACGAAAATAAAATGTACGTATATGCCATCCGCATTCGTCACTGGGTCCCGTCATCACCCGTTAGGTTACTTAACTAACGACAGAGCGGGGCTGGACTAGCGCGGGTGTAAAACATATACAACATCTAATAGTATATAAACAAATATAAAATAATCGCTCCAGGCGTGATAGTATGCAACATTACAGAAAAGTAATAAGCATCACAGAACAATACAGATATCTGGGATCCCCGAGTTTCACAGAGCCGCTGCTGAAACTCGACGTTCCCCTGTCGTGTGGATAGCCTGTGCAATGAAACCTAGACCCCTACGGCTGCGGCAAGTTACCCGCCAAAACCTGAAGCGAGGCAGTCCCCCACAGCATAGTGAATGGAACACCCGGCACTTCACGGAATCCGGTAAATTGAGCACCCCTCCTTGGGTCAACCTGTACCCCCTACGAGTGCGGCGAATAGTCTGCCAATTCTGAAGTGGGACCCCTCTGCCTCTCAAAGCCATGAGATGCGGACCCGTTGCCCTCCCGAACCCGGCTATCCGTGCACTCCGACTCGGGGCAAAACCTAGTACAGTAATGAAAAATAGTACAATAGGTACATCGACCGCAACCTGGTCGTGCCCCAAAAGAATATTATACAACAGGCAGTGACGGCTGTCCACAAGTTGGACGCTCGCCCCGCAATATCAAATGTACAAATAAACTCAAACTGTACTACTATTGCACACTGCTATCCACCACGACAAATCCGCAACAATACAGCACAACACAGAACATCAACGCGAATGTCATGTACGCAAACCCGTCTAAAAGAACTATAGCAATCAAACGCGGTTTACCGATCAAATGACATTCCCGGTCGGAGATATAATGTAAGCACTGTAAACTAACGTGTTTAAATTTCGATCGACCAAAGACCAAATATCAAAAAGTGGGCCCCACTGCTTACTGGTGAACAGTAACAAAACCTGGGCCAAAAATATATATACCAAAAATCACAAAACCCAACAGAGAACCCACTGACCAAATTTGGGAGCACGTGCTCCCCACATGGCCGCGGAAGCGCGGCCAAACCATGGGTTTGGCCGCCCTTCCGCGGCAGCTTGGAGGAGTCACGATCCCAAATTTTGTCGTGGCTCTTAAAAACTCCTGCACAGATTTTTAAGACATCCAGAAATAAATTTTGAGACCGTTTAAAATTAACAGAAACTGTCAGGTAGGAATTTTGCAATTTTTGTTTTTCGGTTCGATCGAAGTTTTAAACGCGTTAGCACAAGTTAGAATAGCAAAATGGTGAGGCTCTGATACCACTGTAAGTCTACGCTAGCGCCCCGGCAGTCTACAGACGCCAAATGCGGAACAAAAACTTTTTAACTGGCGCTATCGTATACTTTAACCCGGATCTGCCATTATTGCTAAACTAACAAACTGTAAAGAGTGTAGGAAGATTGTACCGAACGATCCGAGTCCTTCGTTCTTCAACCATCATCCCACGCTCCGTTGCGGTTGCTCCGATCGCGTCGATCTCCGATATCCTCGTCGAGGTGGCACCACATGATCGGTTCTTTAAACGGGCTCCCGCCTCTGACTCGAGGCAACTCGATCGTCAAGTTTGCTAAAAGAGACGATCAAGATTGATGTAGAGAATGAGTAGATGACATTGTCTCACTTCGTCCAAATCCGTGGACGATCGGTTAATGAAGTTGCCGAAGGAATCGGGTGATGGAATGAAATGGACTGTGAAATTCCATACACCGATAAAACCTATCATAATCTTTTCTAGCAAAATGAAACTCAAGTGAGAGAGTGAATAAGGAGAGAGAGAGGGCAAGCCATATATAGCAAGAGGGAGGTGACCGTAGGAGAAGGGGGTGACCTTAAGCAAAAGCTTCTCACTTAAAAGATCAAGAAGAAAATATCTTAAGGAAAACAAAAAGCTTTAACAACAAAGCATGAGTCATTAAGCATAGTCACCATTTAATAAATGCACCATTAAAGTCAAGATGACTCATTAGCCACTTCATCACTTCTAGAAGCTTCTAGAATGATGACTCACTCATATCTGAAGAAAAGATAAATCCGTCTTTAACCGAATGTTAAAAGACGGCTGATAGAAAACTGGAAACTGGCAACTTCCAAAAGTGATCCTGAAACGACTTTCAGGATAACCCCGAAACTGTATAAATATACCCGCATTTGTATTACGACCGAATACAAATGCAACTGAGACAAAGATATTATACCTACTCAATATAATACTCGGATCCGGCTTAAACCAAAGCCGACCAGTATCACCTGTCCGAAAATCGACACGTGCGTAAACGCACGTGCATTTTCCGAACCCTGCCATAAAACCATACGGCCTCTACAACGTTTCGCCCGAACTTGGGAAACTGTCTGTGGGGGACTCTAATGACTCGTCAGCACCCTGGCAGTGGGTTTAACCACAAACCGTCAGCGGCACTAGCAATGCGTAACGGCTGCCCATGGACTGACCTCAAGGGATGCCGATGAGCGCACTCATCCGGAAAACCCTACTGAGCCTAACAGTGACAATGTATATACAGTCCGGTCCGTTCGTCAATGAGTATCGCATATCTGTCTAGGGGGCTAGTAACGTCAGACCCCCAATAGCAGTATAAGTCGTGTCGGAGTGAAGCCCAAATACACCCTGAGATACTACTGGAGTACCTACCAGTAAATCTCCTACCATGGCCATGGATTTGTGTAATGGCTCTCCTAGACACAGCACGACCTCGCCCCTAATACCGGGAGAGACGAATCCCCTGCCGATCCGCTCACGTGCCTCCATATGGCTCGGGACTGTACCTAAAAACTACCTGTTTGCACGACTCCTTTGAGCCGTGGTAGGGTAGAAATCAAAGCACAGTGGGAACTCACACGAGACAAATGACGACCTCAGGTCGATGAACTAACCTGTACACATGTCACCAGGGAACTGCTATCTGACGATAGGTATAGTACTAACTAGCAGATTCCCGGCGAGTCCTGTCTGGTGTACTCATAACCCAATGAGCACCTGTATACATCTTAGGTGATCCAACTGACACCAGTGGCTTGTGAGACCGGCCACCGCCCCTCGTCGGGGTCTCGACTGTACACACTAGTCTACTCCGGAGTATCGATGCCCTGTCTCGAAACTCCCACGACTAGGGACTACAATTAAGGATATGCATATAAACTACCCAACTCTCACATATATGATCGCCATCATACTGTTGGTAGTAAAGCAAGATCCTAAGGGCTCTATCAAAGTGTAACATGCAATCAGTCACCTGAACATGTACACGACTGATAAAGGCAAACCAGATAGCATACTATCATCTTGAGTAAGACTGTGCTACCGGGATAGGTCCTCCGCAATCATTGCAATCACGTACCTGCGATCCAATAATTGACTATGAGGGCACTATCTCCAACAAAAAGTGCGCGGTGGTGCCGGTTTGCAAGGTTCGCAAAGTTTTTCGTTTCCGCGTTTCCGGCGTCGGATCGACGGCCGGGGCGCCGCCGTGCCCTTACAGTTTTCACAAAACTAATTAAATGTGGATTCCAAATATTGTATCACATATCAAATTTAAACCCGAAACGACGTTAAAACATGACTATGAAACACTCCAATTAGCCCTGACAGAATTGTTAACATCACATGCAAACTGGGCCATACAAACATAACCTGAAACCCCAAAACCCAGACACCAGAGCACCAAAGAAATTCGAGCCCAAGACAATGCAAGGGGACCGCCCAGACCGGCCATTTTGGCTATCTCGCCGGTCAATTTTAGAGTTAGGGTCTCGAATTCCTCTGGTGTTCAAGTTACATCAAATGTAAGCTTCTGCGGTTGTTTACAAATTTTCAGAGATCATTTAAAATTCGACCGAAACTAGGTGTTTGGGTTTCCGGTTTCGGAGTTGTTTCGGTTTCGTGGTTTTACAAATATCGTCTAATCTTCTAGCTTTGGCTCTGTTACCATGAAAGTGTTTGTTAGCAGCACCACTGGGTTTTACTAGCATCAAGAATGCCATCTTTTAAAAAAAAATGGGGTGCTAATGAACACTAACTAAGATCTTAAACTAGATGATTAGGGTTTAACTATGAAATGATATAAACTAGCTAAGAGAAAGGTGGCTGCAACCTTTGTAGTCCGTGTCCTTCTCTTCTAAAGCTCCATGTAGTAGTCCACGCGACTCCACTAGGCTCCACTTGAAGGTTGAACGAACTTGCTTCAATGACCTTCGTGCCGAAGATGATCCACCCAAAGTCCGCTAATCCAAGCTACCTCTTCACTAAACTCTTTATTCAAGGAAACACACTACACCAAAGTGCTAATCTAGTGTAGGATGGTGAAGTAGGGGTGTTGTTTTCTTACTAGGGTTCTCATAAGCTCAAGGTTTCATAACACATGTGACGGATTGAGCTTGGAGGAGGTGAGGAGGAGAATGGAGAGAGCTAGAGAGCAAGAGCTCAACATATGAGCTCAAGAAAAACTCAAGTGAGGAAAAATAACTCAAGTGAAGAATGAAGTGTAGAATGGCTCTTACCTCACACACATTATTGAAGCATACAATTTTTAACCATTAAAAATTGTAACCATGCTTTAATAGTGCAAGCAAATGAATAAAATAAAGAATAATCCATGCTTTGCTCCATACCACAAATATCTCCCCATTTTTCCACATCAATTTCCATTTTCCAAAATTAGAAAAACCATGCCATGCTTCATATATATATATATATATATATATATATCACATATATATATCACACACACATATATATATATCACATATATATCACACATATATATATATATATAAATATATATATATATATATTAATATATATATAAAGATAAGCAAATAATTAGTGAGCTATAATTTTAGTTAATGTATAATTATATCAAATATAAATACACATCAATTTATTAAATAACACTTGATTTAATAATCCGGTTATATCACATATAACCGACTAATATCATTGATATGTATATCACATTATCAAATCAACACTTGATTCAATAATCCGGTTATATCACATATAACCTAACGCCAGATTAGAATACGGTATCACATACTCGTATTTAATCAGGCCCCCGCACATATCAGCATATGTGCCCTACTTCGTTTCGCTTGAACCAGGAAACTTTTATGTGGGACTCTAAAGACTCGTCAATACGCCAGCAGTAGGTGATGATCACATCAGTCACCCACAAGCTATTAGCAGTACTAGCTAGACGTAACGGCTACCCAGGTATTGAGCGATTAGAAGGTCAACAAGCAAGCTTGTCCAAACTCCTATGAAGCCTTTAGGTAACACTTACCGTACAGTCCGGTCTCTTCGTCTGATATGTTGCATATCGAGTCTGGGGGTGGAATCGTCAGACCCCAATAACTTGATAAGTCATGCTGATGTAAGGCCTATAATGGTACGAGAAACTACTGAGAACACTTACCAGTAAATCTCATCAACAGCCCTGGCCAAGGACTTCCTGTTATAGCCAATCGATCATAGCGCAACATCAACTTCCTATATCGGGAGAAACGAAACCCCTCCTATCGCTCATTGCCTCCATGTGACTCGGGACTGTACCCAAAATCCATCTGCTTGCACAACTCCTTCGAGCCGTGGTAGGGAGGAAATCAAAGCACGGTAGGAACCACACAAGAATCTATGACGATCTCGGGTCTACAGACTAACCTGTACCAGTGTCACCAGAGAACTGTTATCTAACGATAGGTATAGTACCATCTAGGAGTTCTCGGCAAGTCCTGTTCGGTATACCCATTCTCTAATGAGCACCTGTTTACAATCTTTGATGTCAAACACCAATGGATATGGGATCAACCATCGCCCCCATACAGGGTCATGAAACGTACACACTAGTCTACTGTGGAATATCGATGCCTTATCTTGATATTCCCTCGACTAGGAACAATTGAAGGATGTGCTTGTGGACTATCCAGGTCCCAATAGTATGAACTGAATCACAGTCTTGGTAGTCAAGCCTACATCCTAAGGGCTTTATCAACATGTATATGAGAGACAGTATAATACCAGTGAATATCTTGACATAAAGGCAACCAGATAGCATACTATCATGTCGAGCAAGAAAGTCCTCTATATATATGTCCAAGCATCCGCTATATCATACAATAATGGCCTATAGGGCATACATATTCCTAACAATACCCTCCAGCGCATCACCCTTTCTTCCGGTCATGGTTGGTATTCTCTTGCCTTCTCGATTATACTTCCGTAATGACACTGACGTGCCTTTATTTTGAACCGCAGTCCTAAAGGTCGATGATGAAGTTGAGGTTCTTGACAAGCCCAGGGATTTCTCAAATTTGCTTTCTATGGCCATGGGTAAATGACCCTTTAGCCTTGGTATTCTTTTGCTTATTTCCTATTTAGAAAGGCGACTAATCTTTTATATATATTCATAGTTCTGTCAAGCCTGACTCCATTTGAGTCCTATATTTGTATGCCATCGAGCCTTTATTTCAGACGTATGTCTGAAAGGATAGCGAAATAGAGTCTACATTTACTGGCCGCTCTTATCGAAGATCTCCGCGCCAACACTTCTGTCATTATAGAGGAATTTGCTGTTGAAGCTAATACTTCTTTGTCCGTCCTTGCCACCTACCATGATGAGGTGCTGGTGCGTACTTGTGTTGAGTACTGCTGTCGAGTGGAGGCTTCTCTATAAAGGCCAAACTGCATGAATGGATTGATCGGTGTGCGGTCAACCTTCGATCCTATGAAAAAAGGCTCAACCGGAAATTTTCGAAGAGGGAGCTGACTTCGAAAGCTTTGAGGAAACTCCAATCCCAGCTCGCAACTAAAACTACTCGGGCTTATGAGATTTGGCGAGTTCTTCAAGAGGTAATTATGGAGGTGGTTGCTCTCGATTAAGCTATCACTTTTACGAACGAAATGGTTGAGATTCACAAAATTACCAAGAAGGAGCTTGAGCATCGATTTTTTTTGTATCAACAATAACAAGTACAGGCAGGGGCTCAGCTTGCAGCACTGATAGAGCTTGAAGCGGAGGTCCTACGAAAAAATGATGTTCTGGCTAGCTTATTGAATCGTCCACCATCTTAAAAAAAATTGTCGTTGTATTTCCCCCCTTTTTTGTATCTTGTACTCATTTTGGTTTGTGAATAGAAGACATATATTTTATTTCATGCTTGCACCTCTCTATCTTTTGATGTCTTGACTCGGCACGAATTAGTTTATTTACTCATTTCGGAGTTTGTAGTTTATTCACTCATTTCGGAGTCTCTAGTTTATTTACTCGTTTCGGAGTTTATAGTTTATTCACTCATTTCGGAGTCTCTAGTTTACGTACTCATTTCGGAGTGCTTTTAGTTTACCTCACTTAGGTTTATAGGCAAACTTGCCATAACTTTGGATGTGGATAACCCCCATTCTTTTATGACGGGGTCTGTTAGGTATGTGGTACCTGGGTTTTAGTCCATGGTACCGTCGTGTTGGATGATGTATTCCTCGATATGTAGTCTCTTAGGTTGTTGTTCAAGTAGCCCCACGACTGTCGTGTCTCTGGTCCCTTCTAAGGCTAGACAAGACGTCTTCAAGAAATCTTCTTAGGTTGATGTATTTGTATTACCGTCGGAAGAATAAGCGTTAGATATATGTCGTGGCGCTTTTTACTTGAAGTTAGGCTTAATTTGAAGTCCCGATAAGTCATAACCGCACCCTTCTGGTTAGGCTTTGTTTGTATTGCTGTCAAGCCCCAACGCTAGGAATATGCCATCACTTCGTTTTTTGCTTTAATGATATCGCGCCAATTCTTTACTGAAGTAGGGTAGACATCTGTATGCTCTCTATGATTTATGTACTTCCATAGAGGCCTGGAACTGGGAATATGCTATTGCTCCGATTTCATTTGACAGTTATGTCCACACCCTACTGGAATGAGGAGGAATGTCGAGATGATCTCTAGGCTGTAGATGTTGCCATCGAAATCTAGAGCTAGGAATATGTCGTTACTCCAATTTTGTCTGATCATTTCGTCCGCACACCACTGGAATGAGGAGGAACGTCAAGATGATCTTTAGGCAGTAGATGTTGCCATCGAGATCAGGAGCTAGGATTTTTCCATCACTCCTCTTTTATTTGACCCTTGGGTCTTTTTTGACGTCGCATCTGCACCCTGCTGGAGTAAGAGAGACATCAAATTGAGCTAGGATTTTGCCATTACCCTTCTTTGATTTGGCTCCTTAGAGCTTTGTTGACACCACATCTACACTCTGCTGGAGTAAGAGGGATGTCGAATTGGTCTTTAGGCTGCATACATTGCCATTAAGACTTAGAGTTAGGAATATATCGTCATTGAAATTTAGTTTGATCCTTAGCTCGTTGTTGGCGTCGCGTCAGCACCTTACTGGAATGACAAGGACGTCAAGTTGATCTCTAGGCTGTAGATGTTACCATTGAGATCAAGAGCTAGGATTTTGTCATTACTCCACTTTTATTTGACCCTTGGGTCCTTATTAACGTCGCATCTGCACTGAGAAGGAACGTCGAGTTGATTTCCAGACTGTAGATTTTGCCGTCGAGATCTGGCGCTTCTTTTGATGAAGCATGGTGGGAAAATATGGTTCCCTTTGTTTCATTTACGTCCATGGATCGTATACAAGATTCAATATGGACATACTTGCAGGGCAGAAAAGTTTTATTCTATTTTATTTTTATTTTTTTCCGCGATGCTCTATCTTTTCAGCTTTTTATGTCGCGAAAGTCGTGATTGCCCAATAATTTCAGCTATTTTCGCAGTACCCAATCATTTCGGTTGTTTCTTATGTATATTTTTACTCGCTGATTTTTATTGCGAGTTGCCACATCATTTCGGCTGTTTCATATGCATTTTTTGCGACTCGCTAAGTTTGTTGTGAGTCGGGGACTTGGGTCCTGATACCGATTTTAGCATCAGTATCGCTATAACTGGGATATTTCCAGGAGTGAATCATCAGTTGTCTTTGTTGATTTGAGCAAAGGTGGCTTAGCAAACAGGATTAGAATCCTATCGACTAAGGCTTTTGACTTTATAAGCGGCAAGGGTCTCATAAAGGTATTTCTCCCTACAAGTTGTGAGGATCTCATAGGTGTGTATTCTCCTCAGGAATCGTGGGGATTCCTAAGTGGTATTTTCCCTCATAAGTCGTAAAGATCTTATAAGAATATTTTCTCCTTGTAATTCGAGAGGACTTACAAGTGTCGTTCACTATATGGGGATATTTCTCGCCATTGGTGGAACTCGGTGGGGAATATATTTATTTATGCATGTGGATTGTATACAAAAGTCGATATTGGAACACTTGTAAGGCAGGAAAGTTTTGTAGGGTTTTGATGGCTTAAGAACAGGTTCAGGTCCCTGTATCTTAAGGCTTTTGAATTTTATAAGCCGTGAGGGTCTTATAGAGGGTATATTCTCCTTACGAGTCGTGAGGATCTCGTAAGTGTATTTTCTCCTTAGAAATTGTATGGATTCTTAAGTGTGTTACTCCTTTGTGAGTCATAAGGATCCCACGCAGGTGTTTTCTCCTTACTAAGTCATGAAGACTTTACAAGTGCTCTTTTTTTAACGAGTTCGCGCCCTTTCGGGTTTTCACAAGCTCGCTGGTAGTCCCATTGTTTTTACTCACGGCGCTCTTTCGGGTTTTCATCCGTGCCCATTTTTCTTGCGGACGTACCCTTTTTTTAGGCGGCTCGTAAGGTAACGCATCGTTAGCTGTAGGCCCCGGCCTTTTTCGAGAGACTGCATCATATAGGACTTGGGAAGGTTACGAATTGTTTGTGCCCGTGGATTGTATAAGGTAATACAGGTGAGGATTCACCGTAGGGCTAAACGTATCATTTTAAGGACATGACGGTCCATTATCGCCGTATTTTGGGGCGGGTTTTTAGTTTAAGGACTTTTCGGTCCATATATCGCCGTGTTTTGGGGCGAAATGCTAGTTTAGGGACGTTACGGTCCATTATTAGTTTAGGGACATCTCGGTCCATTATCACCATTTTTGAGGCGCCAGAGCTTTTTGGATACTACTCTCAGAGTTCTGACTCAGGAAGATAGCGAGCGGACACAAGCGTCGTCATCTATCATTGACCTAAGTCATGACTCATCAAGCATAGTATTTTTTGAGGAATCAGCCGTTTATTGGTCAGAAGGGTCTTTCGCCATGCATATCCATGAGTAGGTTGGCTCCACCTTGGTAGACTTTGTCTACGACGTATGCGCCCTCATAGTTTGGCTCGAACTTCCCCCGCTTTGCACGATTGGGGATCATCGGTCTTTTGACAACCAGGACGAGTTCACCTTAGCCGAATGTTCTCGACCTGGTCAATCTCTCATACAACCATATCATCCTTGCCTTATAAGCCTCCAGATTTTATTGTGCTATAAGGCGGGTTTCGTCAAGGGCATCGATCTCCTCAAGCCTAAGATGAGCGTTTTCTTCAATTTCTAATGGGAGTACTGCTTCTGTGCCGGACACCAATGCGTAGGGTGTGGTATTCATGGCGGTCTTGAACGTCGTTCAGTACGCCCAAAAAGTTTCGTGCAGCCTTTTGTGCCAATCTTTTTTGATTCTGGACACCGTCTTATTTATAATCTTGGTCAGGGACTTGTTGAAGGCTTCAGCTAGACCATTGGCCCGAGGATTATAGACTGAGGAATATCTCCATTCGATTTTGTTTGCTGTGTGAAATGGCTTATTTTATGGCTTCTATAAACTGGTCCGTTATCCGAGATAATTCGTCGTGGAGTGCTGAACCGATAGATGACATGGGTTCTGAAGAAGTGGAGGACATTCTCCATCTTCACCTCCCTGAGTGGCACTGCTTCTGCCCACATAGAGAAGTATTTGGTCGTTGCCAATATGAACCGATGTCTTTTGGACGACGCTGATTCGAAGGGGCCGATTATATCCATTCCCCACATCTCGAACGGCCAATTGGCCACTGTCGGGTGCAGCGGATTCGGATGTTGATGGATGAAGTCCCTATGAATTTGGCACGAGTGACACTGCTTCGCATATTCGAGACAGTCCTGAATCATTGTGGGCCAGTAGTAGCCCATCCTCTTTATCTTCAGCTTCATTTTCGGTCCTGCCTGATCGGAGCCGCAAAGTCCATCGTGTATTTCCCAGAAAACTTTCTTTGCTTCCTTCGGCCCTAGGCACCTTAACCATAGGAGGTCGAACAATCTCTTATATAAGGTATCATTGATGAAGGAGAAAGGTAAATCTCGCTTCATGATCTGATGTCTAGATGATGTATTTTCGAGCGTTCGTTGGGATTTGAAGCAGTCTATGAAAACTTCTCTCCAATCCTCGACCTCCCTTCCATTATCTATTTGGAGAACCTCTTGCTTAGACATTCCTTTTCCTTTGGGTATCTTCATCAGGTCTTCTGAAGATAGATTTGCTGGCGCGAGAATCCTGCGGCTTTGCACGATGATTCTTACATCATCGAGGTCTTCATCGGCCAACTCTTTAGCTAATTTGGCAAACGCATCCACTTTTCTATTTTCCGCTCACGGTATGCTTTCTAAGGTATAGAACGGGATTTATGTCAGCAGTTGCTGCACCCTTTCGCCATACTTTATCAGTTTTGGTTTACATGTCTGATAATCGCCATTTACTTGGCTGACGATCAGTTGGGGGGGTATCCATATATGAAGAGGCCTTTGATTCCCATGTCGATAGCGATCTCACATCTAGCTATGAAAGATTTATATTCTTCTTTATTGTTAGTCCTTGGCTTCATCAGGGAGAGGGCGTAACGCAATACCCCTCCTTGCTGGGTCACGAAGATAAGGCCTACCCCGGTTTTGATTATAGGAATGTTTTGCCTTCGCTGCTTTATGGAGGATGCCCCGTCGAATTAGATATCCCAACGAGGCCCGTTTTATTCTTTCTCTTCTTCGAGCGTGTCGAACGCGTGCTCATCCGGCAACTCACAATTTAAGAGGGAGTCGAATGGTATCAGATGTTCTGCGAGAAAAGTCAGCAATGGCCTGTCCTTTTACCACTTTGAGTGGTTGATACGTCATCAAGAACTCTATCAGCAAGAGGGCCCATTTGGCGAGCCTTCCTGTCAATATGGCCTTCGACATTACATATTTAATAGGATCCGCTTTTGATATGAAGTGGACCTTATGTGTCAAGGCGAGTGTCTGAGCTTTGTTACTGCGAAGATCAGCGCCAGGCAATACTTTTCAATGGGGGAATAGTTGCTTTCTGCACTCAGGAGAACTCGGCTTAAGTAGTACAAAGCTCTCTCTTTTCCTTGATCGTTTTCTTGTGTCCACAATACGCCTAGAGAATCCTCAAGGGCCGTTGTATATAGGATAAGGAGTTTTCCCTTAACTAGAGCGGCCAATACCCACGGATTTTGCAAGTATTGCTTGATTTCATCTAGTGAATTTTGGCACTTCTGATCCCAAACGAACGGGGTCCCCTTCTTCATCAGATGGCTGTAGGGACGACATTTTCTGGAATGGTTGGCTATGAACTGCCGGATATACGCGAGCTTACCTTAGAGAGATCGCAGTTGTTTAAGGGTTCTTTGCGTGGGCATTTCCATAATCGCCTTGATCTTTGAGGGATTGATTTCAATACCCGATGACGTATGATGAATCCTAGGAATTTTCCTGAGGAAACTCCAAACGCGCATTTTAGAGGGTTCATCTTCAGATTATACTTCCAAAAATATTGGAACACTATTTTTAGATATTCCTAATGTTCCTCATGAGATTTACTCTTTACTTTAAGGTCGTTGATGTAGCATTCGACAATCTCATGTATGAGGTCATCGAAGATGTTTGGCATGGCCCTCTGGTAGGTAGCGCCGGTGTTCTTCAAACCGAAGAGCATCACCTTATATCAGAATATGCCCAACGGGGGCTGGAAGGCGGTATACTTCTGGTCTATAGAATGCATTTTTATTTGATTGTATCCTGAAGATCTATCTATGAAGGAGAAGACCTCGTAGGTAGACATGTTATCGATCATCAACTCGGTGATGGGCACTGGGAAGTCATCCTTCGTGAAAGATTTGTTGAGGTCACGAAAGTCCACGCAGATATGAACCGTCCTATTCTTCTTCATCAATGGAATGATGTTAGTGATCCAGTCGGGATATTGAACTTCTTGGATAAAACCAGAGTCGATTAGTTTCTTGACTTCAGCGTTGATACTCATCTCTAGTTCAAATTGCATCCTCCTTGGCGCATGTTTGATAGGCTTTATGACCGGCGATATAGCCAGTTTATGTACTGCTACTTTTGGATCTAGACTCGGCATTTCAGAGTGGTTCCAGGAGAAGCAATCTTTATACTGCATGAGAACGTCTTTTAATATGGCTACTTGTTTTTCAGATAGTAGCTCACTGCCGAACGTTGGCCTCGAATCATTTTCCGTCCCTAAGTCAATTTTTCTTAGGTTGTCTGCTGTGGTGCGTATCCCATCTTCCAGCTCTTTTGGTGCTGGTGGAAACTCTTAGATCACCTCGTCCTCGTCTTCATTTGCGAAGCACCTGTAGAGGTCATTCATACTCTCATGCCCTCCCTCTTTTGAGAGTGTTATCATATGGCAGGTACGAGTTCGCTTCCATTCTCGATGTCGAGCCGGTCCTATCCTGACGGTATAGGTCCTCTTTGGCTCATGCTTTTGTGCCGGGGTAACCCTTCAGCTGTCGGATAACATAAACCTGCCTTGTCGATATTGGTCTTCTACCCAGTCTTTGAAGGTGAAGCAGTTTTCAAGAGGATGACCTATTGCTCAGTGATAGGAGCAGTAATCCAGATAATGGACCTCGTTTATTTGTTCGGGGTGACGAGACTGTGAAAGCGTCATTATTCGGTGCTTTATGACAATATTGAATATTTTCCTTGCCTTGTCTTGAGAGAAAGAGTATTCCCGACCCATCTTCTTTATAAAGGACGGGCTCCAATTGAGCTTTTCTTGATTAAACGACGTCTTTGATCCATTTTGTTGTCTTCGAACGTTGTTTACATTCTTTGCCCTGTTTTTTCCTCCATTTCAGAATTTTCCCATTTGCGAGAACACATAGCAGGCTGGGGATGAAGAGTGTTATGGTCTACTTTGTCCACAGATTGCTGACTGAGACGCTGCGTCCTGGCCTTTTCATCAATGGCCACTTCGCGGCTATAGTTGTCCCAGTTTGCTTGGCAAGCATTTTTTATTAGCTTGTCGATTTGTTCTTCAAGCGACGAACTTAGCGTTCTTAGAGCGGGATCTCGCTCCGATTTGACGTCACAGCTATTAGGAAGAGTATTTTCTTCTCCACTCAAGCTATTTATGATGTGGCAACTGTGAATTTGTTCCCATTTCTTTGACCAAACATATCCCAGCCCAGTTCTCTCCATCTTCTCGTTGGGCTTCTTTCGTTGAGTCCCGGGAATATCCCAAATCTTTTTTATAGAATTGGGCTTGTCGAATAGTTTGTTCGAGTGGTACACCTTGACATCTTAACAGCTCTTTCAATCCCTCCGCATAATATCTTGGCAGACGGATGAGTTGAAGCCTGTCGAGTGCAAAAATCGACACCATGCTAGATTTCTTTCTCTACTTTGGTCTCCGTAGATTTATAGAAGAGGATTGCCTTTTCACCTCCTCACCTAGGAGGTATGCAGAAAGTTCGCAGCTCTTGTATGCTGTATGTATCGAGCGTATCAAGTTCCTTGTAGTATCGAGGCAGAGCCATCATGATTTGTAAACTCTGATCCGCTTCGGTAAGAGCCTGCATCGACGGGCGGATGGAGAACAATACATCAGCCCCGTCCTCGGAGTCGCTGCCAAAGACCAAAATAGGAGTAGATGGTCCGGGCTTATTATTTCTTTTTCTGGGTTGCCCTGAGTAGACTATTTTTTCATTTCCTCTATATCACTTCCAAAGATCGGGATAGTGGCGATGGATTTTTGTTTATTCTCCAGCTTGAGGCACCTTTCAGTATCCTCGAAATCTGGTAGGAAGTACTTTGCATCTTCGTATTTCCGGACTTCGTTTACCAAGAATGGATTTAGTTCTCCCGTGACGGTGTACTCCGAGCCATCTTTGAAATACTTCATATATGGATACTATGTAGAAGGGACAATCTTGTATTCGTGTAACCAGGGCCTGCCGAGTAGGGCATTATAGCAAGTCTTGGCGTCAATGACATGAAATTTAATGTCAGTGATGAGCAGCCTGAAGCGTAGCGTCAGAATTATAGACTCAAGGGTCCGTGACGACTGTGAGTCGAACCCAAAGATGGTAATTTTATCTCGAGCAATGTGCTGAATGTTAATGCAAATTTCCTTCAGCACTCTCACATTGAGAAGGTTAACGAAGGATCCGTTGTCGACAAGGATTTTCCCTATCTTGATGTCGTGACAGTACCCGGTGACGTATAACGGGCGATTATGTTCGCACGTACCGAGGAGTAGATCTTCATCGTTGAGTGTAATATCAGCCGTGTAGACCTGATAAGGCTCATGAACAAGAATTCCCCACATTACGACACATAGAAGATGACATGTCGTCCACATAAACCTACTTGGCTCCTAGTGGCTGCGGAAGTAGAATCAATGTAGTGCATTGGGTACTTTTCTCGGCCCGACACAATCCAGTAGCCGAGCTTACACCCCCTTTGCTCGTCTCCGAGCTATTGCAGGGCTAAGCTTTCTCGGCCTCCCGGCTCATCTCCGAACCATCCACTGAGCTGAGTTTCCTCGGCTTCCCCGACCAACCGAGAGCGCAGAGCCCAAACGCCCCTGCAACGGATCCTTGTATCTCGCCAAAGAAAGATATCCTCCGCCCCACGTCCCGCATCCTACATCGGCATGTCCCTCCATTAATGAGTGTATCCCGCCATTAATGGATGGATCCCGCCATTAATGGATCGACAAGGGCGTAATGTAGGGGCGTAACGAACGACGAGGATCGCACACCGGCTCGCTCCATACGACCACTATATAAACCCCCCTTTCAGACGAATCAGGTAACTCGAACTCATTCTAACGCCTCTACCCTGCTCTTATTCCACGGTGATAACTTAATCGTCGGAGGGTCTTATGGTGGTTTCCCACCCTGGGACTTCCCTTGCAGGTAGCTCGGCGTCGACAACATCCGACAACCCATTGAGGTCCACACAACAATTCTCATATCCAACCTCAACTACTCGAAACCGCTCGCAACCAGATCGACGGAGGACAACATCTGAGGGAGATTCTGACCTCCATCAGTTGGCGCCATATGTGGGAAGGTAGAATTTCTCTAGGCATAAAATTGATCTTCCGCCCTCAATCCGATGGCGAGCGACAACTGCGACGATCCCAATGCGAACCGCCTCACCCTCCATAATGGAGGCGGGAGCGGTTATACTCCCACTCATAACGTCATCAATGCCTTATCCGTTCGGATCGACAGACTCACAGAGATGGTGGATGTGCTCGTCCGCGTTCAAGCGGCGCGCCCAATCTACCAGACCGCAGTTCCCCTTCCCTGGATGACGACGCCCGCAGGAGGACAGATGGGCATGTTTATGCCCTCGATCTCACTCATGCTTATCTCGGTGTCATCGAACGTCGACATGCCGACTCCGGCAACCATGACCCATATGCGGCGAATGATTCCATGACCCGCTGGGCACCGGACAGCCCTACACCCTGATCTCAGGGGAGACCTGGCCATCGCTCCAATGCCCGCTGCGTGCTCTCAACCCCTGAGGAAGTGTTGGTTAGTTTGCCTGCTTCCAGGCATGACCGGCGCCTCCACTCCCGTCGGGGCCGTGCCAACGGAAAACATCGGGGCCGTGCAAACGGAAAACGTCGGGGCTACTCAAGAAGGGCCTCGCCCAAGGATTTAAGAAATGTGATAGAGCGGAATTGAAGCCGCACCATCGCACAAGCCTAAAGCGAGGATAGTCGCCACTCCGACTATGTTGAATCCTCGAGGTACCACCAACAGATCGAAGCTCTCGAAAAGAAAATTGAAGGCATAAGACGAGATAGCCATATGTCCGGAGAAAGGGCAAAGTACTCTGCCGATTCGCTCACAAGACCTTTTATAGAACAGCTACTGGCCGAGTGGGTCACGTCCAGGAACAAGCCGCCTAAAGTGGCCCTCTTCGATGGGAAGTCTGACCCGAATGACCATTTGGACGCGTTTACGGCAGGCAAGAGCTTCCAAGATAACTCAGACGTGGCTCAATGCCGAGCTATTCCCACCACCCTAATCCGAGCTGGCCGGGACTGGTTCCGAAGGATTACATCGTGTTGCATCTCGACCTTTGACGAGCTGTCTACCTAATTCTTCGGTCATTTCATCAGTAACCGACGACAGAAGAAGACGGTCGACAACCTTTTCACCGTCAAGAGCGGAGAAAAGGAATCCTTCAACGGGTATGTCACTCACTTCTACAATGCGCTCCTGGAGGTTCCCGAGCACCGCAACGAAACAGTTATCACCGCGCTGAGGTCGGGTCCTAGGCACAAAGAGTGGTTCCACTCTTTTGCATTAGCGCAACCTAAGACCATGGCCGAACGGAAAGCATGGACCAAGCGAGAAATCCAAGTCGAGTGAGAGGTGAACTCCAACCTGCCCAGAGGCGACCAAGCAGACCAGAAGAAGAGGGACAGGGAAGAGAAAAAGAAATTCGATCGTCCGAAACCTTATTCCCCAAGGTTCTAGAAGTACACCCCTCTGAATATTTCCCAGACCGAACTGTTGGAGGAAGCTAAGGGTGAGAGGTTTTTTAAGCTCCTGCTAGCTACCCAAAGGGCGGGCAAGTATCTCCACGGCCCGTACTGCCCCTGTTAGTTATATGTATGCCCTATAGGCCATTATTATACATGTGATGTATATTATAGTGGATGATTAGACATATATAGGGAGGACTTTCTTGCTCGACATGATAGTATGTTATATAGTGGCTCTTTATCTTAACATGTACACTTATTGTCTCTCAATTATATGTTGATAAAGCCCTTAGGATGAGTACTTGACTACCAGGATTATGATGTAGATCATACTAGCGGGGCAGAGGTAGTCGGTAAGTACATCCTTCAAATGTTCATAGTCGTGGGAGTATCGAGATGGGACGTCGATATTCCAGAGTAGACTAGCGTATACGCTTCTCGACCCATATGATGGGCGATGGATGATCCCATATCCATTAGTGTTTAACATCACAGATGGTATACGGGTGCTCAGTGGAGACTGGGTACACTGGACGAACTCGCCGAGAACTCCTAAATGGTATTATACCTATCGTCAGATAGCAGTTCTCTAGTGACACTGGTACAGGTTAGTCTGTCGACCCGAGATCTTCATAGAGTCTTGTGTGATTCCCACTGTGCTTTGATTTCCACCTTACCATGTTCAAAAGATCGTGCAAAATGATGGTTTTTGGGTACAGTCCCGAGTCACATGGAGGCAATGAGCGATAAGAGAGGATTTCGTCTCTTCCGGTATTGGGGGTTGATGTTGCGCTATGCTCGATTGGCCATAACAGAAAATCCCTGGCCAGAGTTGCTGAGATTTACTGGTAAGTGTTATCAGTAGTTTCTCGAATTGTTATGGGCAACAAATCGGCATGACTTATTAGGGCTATTGGGGTCTGACGTTTACCACCCCCAGGCAGAGATATGCGACATATCAGACGAAGAGACCGGACTGTACGGTAGTGTTACTGATTGGATTCACAGGAGTATGAGCATGCTTGCTTGTTGATCTTCTGATCGCTCAATTCCCGGGTGGCCGTTACGTTTAGCAGACCGCGGATGGCTTGTGGGTGACTGATATGATCACCACCTACTGCCGGCGTACTGGCGAGTCTTTAGAGTCCTACATAGAGGTTTTCTGGCTCAGGCGAAATGAAGTAGGAGCATATATGAGATATGTGTGGGACTGAGATTAATACGTGTATGTGATACCGTATTTTATTCTCGTGATATGTGATATCGGTCGGTTATATATGATATAGCCGGGTTGTCGAATCAAGTGTTGATTCAATAAGTTAATACATTTGATATTAGTCAGTTGTATGTGATATAGCCGGATTATTAAATCAAGTGTTGATTTAATAATTTAGTATAATTATATATTTGATATATTAACTTACATTAACTAATATTAGCTCACTTAAGAATTCTTTGTTCTCACTTTTGCATTTAGTATATATGTGATATATATTAATGTACATCTTGTGTGTCATGCTAGATGATACATGTGACATAGGTGTATGCGACTCACACCATGCTTAACATAATCAAGGGTTTTATTTATTTAAAGTAATTCAAAATTGGATGAAAATTATGTAAGTCTACGGTAGCGTCCCGGCCATCTGTCCGAGGCCAAAATGCGGAAACGAAAACTTTTTCAAAACTTGAAACCGGCGCTATCGTAGACTTTAATCCCGGATCGAACCATTAACCTATAACTAGCAACTAGAGAAGGGTCAGAAAAGCTATACCGATCGATCCGTGTCCTTCGGTCTTTAGCCACCATCTCTTGATCCTCGCGGCATCTCCGATCTCCGGTCTTCTCGTCGGAAGGGCACCATATCGAGAAGTCTTTTTACGGGCTCCCGCCTCTGAACCGAGGTAACTCGGACACGAAGTTTGCTAGCCGACGTGTCCAAGGTTGCTGTAGAATAAGTGTAAAACACTTTGTCTCAAGGGTTAATCGAAATTGCCTCAAAGGGAGATGAAATGGAAATGAGCTCATGGATTTTTCTTTGCAAAATGAATCAAAAATCTCTTTACCAAAAATTGGGACAGCCCCATATATGGCTCGGTCAATATCTATGAGGAAATGGTGGTGGTGGTGGCGAGCATAAGGATAAGGTGGTGATAAAGAGGAAAAAATGTCACAACCAAAGTCTTTCTCAAATCTAATCACAATAAATGCAAACCGTGAACCAAGCACATCTAGAAAACTAAAGAACTTGCTGGAAAGGCCTTCAGCCCCAGCAGCCACAGAAAAGCCCTCCATTTATAAATCTCCACTTTTGCAAGAAACCCCTTCACCTCACAAAAATTCAGCCATGAAGGAATAAAGGGAAAATGGCCGAAACGGAATGCAAACTGGCAACTTCAAAAATTGATCCCGTAATAAATTACAGGATAACCCCACAACTGTATATACATACCCGCATTTGTATTTGGACCGAATACAAATGCAATGAGAAAAAATCTACACGGTACAATACTAGGATCCGGCTTAAACCAAAGCCCGCTAGTATTATCCGTCCGAACCATGACACGTGCACAAGTGCACGCGTATGTTCGAATCCTGCCATAAACCCATACGGCCTCTACAACGTTTGCCCAAAACTTGAGAAACTGTCTGTGGGGGACTCTAAAGACTCGTCAATACTTTGGCTGCACGTCAGAAGTACTAGCCGTACGTAACGGGCTACCAGGTATTGACCAAAAGGGAGGTCGATGAGCGAACTCATCCTGACACCCTACTTATCCTGTCAGTGACAATATTCGTACAGTCCGGTCCGTTCGTCTATGAGCATCGCATGTCGGGCCTAGGAGGTTGGTAAAAGTCAGACCCCCAAAAGCGGTACAAGTCGTGTCGGAGTGTAGCCCAGAACACCCTGAGATACTGCTGGAATACCTACCAGAAAATCTCCTGCCTTGGGCAAGGACTTCGTATAATGACTCTCCTAGACACAGCGCAAACTCACCCCCAATACCGGGAGAGACGAAACCCCTGCCGATCCACTTACTGCCTCCATGTGGCTCGGGACTGTACCCAACTAAAACCTGTTTTCATGACTCCTTTGAGCCGTGGTAAGGTAGTAATCAAAGCACGGTGGGAACTCACACGAGACAAATGACGATCTCAGGTCGATGAACTAACCTGTACACATGTCACCAGGGATCTGCTATCTGACGTCAGGTATAATACCAACTAGCAGGTTCCCGGCGTGTCATGTCCGGTGTACTCATAACCCAATGAGCACCTGTATACATCTTAGGTGAACCAACTGACACCAATGTCTTGTGAGACCGGCCACCGCCCCTCGTCGGGGTCTCGACTGTATACACTAGTTTACTAATGGAGTATCGATGCCCAGTCTCGAAACTCCCACGACTATGGACCACTTTAAGGATGTGCTTATAGACTACCCAACTCTCACGTATATGATCACCATCATACTATTGGTAGTCAAGCAAGAATCCTATGGGCTCTATCAACGTGCAATAGTGACCTGTAATGTCACCTAAAGCATGTACACGATGATAAAGATGAACCAGATAACATACTATCATCTTGAGTAAGACTGTCCTACCGGTATAGGTCCTCCCTCAATCATTGCAATCACGTGCATGTGATCCAATAATTGACTCTGAGAGAACTATATCCAACAAATTAGTCATGGTTGATGCTTAGTGGAAGCTTGTAGAATCATTGACTAAGTCCACCAATTTTGTTTTACTTAAGATATTTATTAATCCAACCATTATGATCAGCCATGGTTTAGTCTCTAAATGACTTAGTATATGATATTAACTCACCCATGGTTCCCATTCTACACTTGACTTTTTCCATGGTTGCTTTTCTTCATCTCCTTCCTCAAGCTCTCTAGCTTTTTGGGAGGTGAAGAAAATGAGTGAGAAGATAATTTCTAAAGTGAGCAAAATTCCTACTTCATCAACCTCTTCTAGACTAGCCATTTAGATTGGGTTGTTTCTTCACTAGTTCATCACTTAGTGAAGAGGTAGCTTGGGTTTGTGTCTCCTCGGCTTAGATCATCTTCGGCCTGAAACACTTCAAGCAAGTTTATTCATTTCACCTTGTGGAGCCTTTCTAGAGTCCAGGACTTCACTACTTGGAGCGAAGGGACTACTACACGGAGCTATTGAAGTGAAGGACCGGTCTACAAAGGTTGTATTCCTTGTTCACATAGATGTAAAGATGTTTAAATTCTAGTTTCATCTAATTCTTTAGTTAAGATTCTAGATTATGGTTCTTTAGCGCGCCAAATTTTTGAAAACGGCATGATCGATACCTTTCGAAACCCCGCGGCGACCCTAGGGAACCCTGCAGCGCCTATCACAGGTCGCAGGGTCACCCGACTGAAAGCTGCAAATAGCTCCACGACTATATCAAGGAACCGATCCGCTCCGGTCACCTAGCGAAATACCTACAGGACAAGCGACAGACGGAACGGAAGAAAAAATACCAAACCCCTCCCAGGGAGTTAAAAATCGGGCAAATCATGGTCATTTCGGCGGATCCTGCTCTAGTAAGTAGGGAGAACCACCACCTTCTGCCAGTCGAAGGCATAACCAATCCACCCCACAAGAAGCGCGGGAAGGATGACCCGACCATCTTCACCGATTATGACCTTCACGGCATATCACTTCCTCACAATGACCCTCTTGTGATAACGGCCCGAGTCCACCGTTACGGGGTCCAGAGAATATTGGTCGACTCAGGGAGCTCGGCGGATATCCTGTTCTACGACTGTTTCCAGCGTATGGGGTTAGGTTCATCTAATCTTCAACCGACCTCCCACGTCCTCTCTGGGTTCACCAATCATTCCATCCCGACCGAGGGATCAGTCACCCTCCTCCTCAACATTGGGCAAGCGGGCAAGACGTGAACCATACCGGTGAACTTCCTTGTTGCTAAGGTCCCGTCATCCTATAACATTCTCTTAGGACGCCCTACCTTAAACGCCCTCCGGGCTCAGATATCGACTTATCACCTTGCGCTCAAATTCCCTTTGGATAATGAGGAGATAGGTCGGGAGTATGGGGACCAGCAAACCGCCAGGATTTTCCTCGCATCAGAGTTCCCCGCCGGAGTGCAGGGCGACAATTTTGAAGACATGCATGATTTCTAGGGGTCTTTAGATACACGCGATGACCGAAAGTATGTTCAAGGTGCCCCGTGGAAGCGTTGATAGAAGTCTCCCTCATAGAGGGAGTCAATAGCCGAACAGTCCAGATCGACTCTTTCTTGACAGGGGACACCCGCGAAGGCCTGATCCGATTCCTCCAAGATAACTCGGACGTATTCGCTTGGACGCCAGCGGACATGCCCGGGATCATCCCTGAAGTGATCTCCCATAAGCTCAGGGTCGACCCGAAAGCCCATCTTATCCGACAAAAGAAAAGAAGCTTTGCATCGGTTAAACAAAAGGCGATAGAAGATGAGGTGGATAGATTGCTCGCTGCCAACTTCATCAGAAACCTGGACTACTCGGATTGGCAAGCGAACGTGGTCATGGTCAAGAAGGAAAACGAGAAATGGTGCATGTGCGTCGATTTCACGAACTTGAACAAGGCTTGCCCCAAAGACAACTATAGACTTCCTCGAATAGACCAGCTAGTGTACAGCTCGGCCGGCCACGAATTACTGAGCTTCATGTATGCTTTCTCTGATTACAATCAATTCCTGATGAACCCGGACGATGAAGAACTTACCGCCTTCACCACTGACCAGGGAGCCTACTGCTACAAAGTGATGCCCTTCGGACTCAAGAACGCCGGGGCCACGTATCAACGGCTGGTCAACAAGCTGTTCAAACAGCAGATTGGGAGAAACATGGAAATCTACGTCGACGACATGCTCGTAAAATTCCCCTTGTCAGCCGGGCACACTAAAGACCTCAGCGAGACATTCGACGTCCTGCGCAAGTACAAGATAAAACTGAATCCAGCTAAATGCGCGTTCGGTGTCACCAGTGGGAAGTTCCTCGGGTTCATGATTACCCACCAAGGAATCGAAGCGAACCCAGAAAAAATCAGCGCTATCCTCAACATGGCAACACCCAAGAGCAATTTCGATATCATGCGACTCACGGAGAGGGTGGCTGCCTTGAGTCACTCTATGTCCAGATCCAGAGAGAAGTGACTCCCTTTCTTCAAGGGCCTGAGGAAAATTCCTGAGTTTGAATGGTCTGAGGAGTGCCAGAACGCTTTCGAAAAACTTAAGGCTCACCTAGCGACCCCGCCACTTCTCACCCGACCTGTCAAGGGCGACGAGCTATTATTATATCTGGTCGTCTCTAACCAAGCTGCAAACTTAGTGCTCATAAGAGAATTCGAAGTCAAACAGAGACCGGTCTACTACATGAGCCATGTTTTCAAAGACGCGGAAACCAGATACCCGGCTATAGAAAAAATAGTCCTAATTCTTATCGTCGCCTCCAGGAAACTTCTACACTATTTCCAGGCGCACACGATCCTCGTCCTCACTGGGCGACCTTTAGGGTCTATCCTCGCCTCCCCTGAATCATCAGGTAGTCTGGAGAAATGGAGACGGGAGTTGTCTCAATTCGATATCAAATACCGCCCCAGAAAAGCCATCAAAGCACAGGTCTTAGCCAATTTTGTTGTCGAATGCACCATCCTCACTGAAGGAGGAATGACAGTGTGGGGCCCCGAACTACGACCCTCGGTCGAGGAGGTACTGAACCTATCCCAGACTGGGTACTCTACATGGACGGATCCTCCACAGAGGAAGGGAGCGGGGCCGGTCTGATCATCCGCGGTCTGGATGAGGAAGAAGTGGAGTACTCTCTAAAGCTCGGTTTCAGGGCGTCGAACAACGCCGCGAAATACAAGGCCTTGTTGGCAGGGCTACAAATCGCCTCCAGGGTAGGCTGAAGACCATCAGGGTACGCAGCGACTCCGCACTAGTCGTCGGCCAAGTAACTGGGCGTTTCAAGGCCCAAGAGCCACTTATGATAAAATACCTGGCCAAGGTAAAAAGGCTTTGAAAAAATTTTGACGAGGTCCAAGTGGAGCGGATTCCCAGAAACTTGAACACCCAGGCCGACGCCTTGAGCAAGCTCGCTTCTTCCTATTCGGCCAATCATAAAAGAAATATCCTCTTCGAAGTCTTACCACGAACCAGCGTAGAAGATGGAGAGTTAACGCTTTAAATCTACACAACTCAAGAAGAGGGCCAAGATTGGAGAAAGCCCTCGTGGAATTCCTGAAGGGCGGTGAACTTCCCAAAGATCGGGAAGAAGCTCGCCAGCTTTGGGAAAAAGCATGCTATTTCGTCTGGAGCAACAGAAACCTGTACAAGAAGTCATACACTCAACCGCTGCTCCGGTGCGTCGACCCCCATGAGGCAGACTATGTTCTACGAGAGATACGTGAAGGGGTCGGGGGAGCGCATCAAGGGGCCCGTACCCTGGTCCAGAAGACACTGCTCCAGGGGTTCTATTAGCAGAGAATACACCAGGATGCCGAAAAGCTGGTCAGAAGATGCAAGAACTGCCAACTCTTCAACAGCATGCCTCGTCTCCCCGCCACCGAACTAACGCCACTCTGTTCCCCTTGGTCGTTTGCGCAATATGGGATGGATATAGTGGGCCAACTCCACACCGGCACGGGCGGACACAGATACATCCTTGCCGCTGTGGACTAACGCCACTCAGTTCCCCTTGACCGTTTGCGCAATCAGGAAACCAGACGCCGCCTCTACAATAAAATTCCTGCAGAACAATATAATCTCTCGATTTGGAATCCCGATGTGCATAGTTACCGACCATGGGACCAACTTCGAAAACGATAAAGTCAAAGAGTTTTGCAGCGACTACCACATATTGGTAAAGTTTTTTGTAGTCGCACATCCACAATACAACGGGAAGGCCGAAGTAGCAAACCGAGGCGTCATCCACGGTCTCAGAGCCTGCTTAGAGGGAAGTCAAGGCAGTGGGTCCTAGAACTGCCATGGGTACTATGGACGTTGCGAACATCGAAAAAGACACCTACAGGAGAAACCCTATTCAGCCTCTGCTACGGTACCGAGGCAATAGTCCCTGCGGAAATTGGACTGCCCAGTTATAGGGTCGAACACTTTGACGGTGAATCTAACACCTTGGCACTCCGAAGCAACTTGGACATCTTGTTAGAAAAACGAGATCGAGCGCAAATCAGAGCAACCGCCTATCAGCAGCAAACCGCTCGCTATTACAATGCCCGAATTAAACATCGGGCCTTCAAGACGGGTGATCTGGTCTTACGAAGAAACGAGTTCATAGACCAAAGGACACTACATATGTTCTCCCCGAAGTGAGATGGACTATTTCTCGTAACGGAAGCGTTGCTCGGTGGAGCATACCACCTACAGGACTCCGAGGGGCATAATTTTCCTCGGCCATTTAACGCCGAAAAGCTTAAGTTGTATAAATAAACATGTACCATCTTTTAAATAATGTAATTCCTTTCAGCATTAACTAAGTTTTCCGAACTAAGTCCTCTCACAGAAGAGACTTCTGCAACACCCCAGGGCTCCAGCCCTTTTGTTACTTTCCTCAACCCCGAGACTCCGGGGTTGAAAAAAATACAGAAAGGAGGAAAGACAATACACCATAACCAAAGACAAATTTATTTATTCGGAGGTATTATAGACTCCCCAGCCTTACAACGATTACAGCAGAGGAGGGCGAGAATTAAGAAAACATTGTCGGCGATACTCAGAAGAAAGCTCCTCCAGCCGAGCCGAGCAGCCTCCGCCCACTCTTTCTGACGGTACCCGTGGACCTTAGAAGCCATGGACTCGCCGGCCCCATCCCCCGAGCAAGATGTTGTTAGTTATATATATGCCCTAGAGGCCATTGTTGTACATATGATGTATATTATAGTGGATGCTTGGATATATATAGAGAGGACTTTCTTATTCGATATGATAGTATGCTATCTGGTTTCACTTTATCTTAACATGTTGACTTGTATTGGTTTACTGTCTTACTCTCACATGTTGATAAAGCCCTTGGGATATGTACTTGACTACTAGGACTATGATGAGATCAACTAGTGGGGCCAGGATAGTCAACGAGTACATCCTCTAACTGTTCCTAGTCGAGGGAGTATCGAGATAGGGCATCGATACTCTAGAGTAGACTAGCGTATACGCATCTTGACCCATATGATGGGCGATGGATGATCCCATATCCATCGGTGTTTGACATCAAAGATGGTGTACGGGTGCTCAGTGGAGACTGGGTACACTGAACGGACTCGCCGAAAACTCCTAGATGGTATTATACCTATCGTCAGATAGCAGTTCTCCGGTGACACTGGTGCAGGTTATTCTGTAGACCCGAGATCGTCATAGAGTCTTGTGTGATTCCCACTGTGCTTTGATTTCCACCTTACCACGTCCAAGAGGGCGTGCAAAATGGTGGCTTTTGGGTACAGTTGAATCACATGGAGGCAATGAGCGATAGGAGGGGTTTCGTCTCTCCCGGTATAGGGAGTTGATGTTGTGCTGTGTTCGATTGACTATAACTGGAAGTCCCTGGCCAGGGCTGATATGGAGTGCTGCTGGTAAGAGTTATCAGTAGTTTCTCGACCTGTTATGAGCCTCACATCGACACGACTTATCGATTACTGGGGTCTGACGTTTACCACCCCTAGACTTGATATGCGACATATGAGACAAAGAGACCGGATTGTACGGTAGTGTTACTGATTGGATTCACAGGAGAATGTATAGGCTTGCTTGTTGATCTTCTGATCGCTCAATACCTGGGTGGCTGTTACGTTTAGCTGACCGCTTGCAGCTTGTGGGTGTTTGATATGATCATCACCTACTGCCGACGTATTGACGATTCTTTAGAGTCTTACACAGAGGTTTCCTGGATCAGGAAAAACGGAGTAGGAGCACATATGTGATATGTGCGGGACCGAGAATAATACGATATGAGATACCGTATTCTATTCTCGCGATATATGATATCGGCCGGGTATATGAGATATAACCGGGTCATCGGATCAAGTGTTGATTCGATGAAATGGAACATGTTATATTAGTCGGTTATATGCAATATAGCCGGATTGTCGGATCAAGTGTTGATTCGATAATTTAATGTATAATTATATATGTGATATATTACATTACGTTAACTAATATAATCTCTCTTTATTGATTCTTTTTCTCACCGGATAATACATTGATATATATATGAGATATATGTTAATTGTATTATTTTCTTTTGTTACATTATATATTATATATGTGATATATAATATTGCAACATGTTAGGGTTACAAATGCAACATGGTTGTTGAGTTTAAACCAAGTTAGGGTTTGGATTAGGGTTAGCTTTTGGGTTAGGTTTTGGGTTAGCTTTTGGATTAGCTTGCATGAAGCTTCATGAAGGTTTGACTTTGGCCTTCATCCTTGATATTTTGTGTAGATATTCTTTAACCCAACCCAAACCCTTAACCTATGGTTTATTCTCTACAAGAGTTAAGAATCCCATTCTTAACTCATTGTCGCAATTGTAACCACAACAATAATTCATTATTCATCACAAAAGCTTTTGCTTCTTCTTCTTCTTCTTGCTTCTTGAAGAAAAGCTTCACTTGCTTTTTCATTTGTGATGATAAATGGTGTGAAATTGAAAACAAAAGAGAGCAAAATTCCTACTTCATCATCCACATCTATTCTAGCCACTTAGATTAGGGTGTTCACTTCTCTAATTACTTCATTAGTGAAGTGTAATCTTGGGTTAAAGATTCTTCAAGGTAGATCATCTTAGATCAAGAAGACTTCAAGCAAGATGCATCATTCACCTCATGGAGCCTCCCGAGAGTCGGACTTCTTGATGATCGCAGCGAAGGGACCTCAACACGGAGCTTATGAAGCGAAGGAACGGACTACAAAGGTTGTAATCCTACTCTCTTTACTTCTTTGTATGTGATACAAACTTGTTACCCTAGATTTTCTAGTAAAGATTCATGGTTTACTTGCTTTGCACCTCTCTAATTTTTATAGTGGCATGAGTGATGCTACCAAACCCTAGACTAGGTGCAAGGGAAGCCCAACAGTGGTATCAGAGCCAAACTAGAATTCTAGATACGGTATTAAAACAATTACGAAAACGAAATCGACTCTGAAATACGGTATTTTGAAACCCCCATTTTGCTCTCTGGAAATTTTGCAAAAAGTCCTTTAAAATTTTTTCAAACAGGTGCAGAATGATATTTGGGACATTCAAAGAACATGTGAGAAACACGGAGGGAGGGGCTCGGATTTTGGCCGATCCCCTTGCCTGAAAATCCGGCCAGGCCAGCCCCATGGGCTCCTCTGCCCCCCGTATTCCCCATGTGCTCTCATGTCTCCATTTTGGGTTTCCTAGTATTGATTATTTAGCCCAATTTTCAAGTGTTTCTTAGTTTGACCTGGGGCTAATTCGTAGTGCTTCGTAGTCGTATAACTTAACACTGTATTGGTAACCTTGACTATTTTTAGCAGTTCGATCGAACTTCGCACACCACATTTTGTACCCCGCTGAAATTTCCAAGTTTTGTAATTTTTCGAAGTTGATTATATTCGTAAAATCGTGCAAGTACCCCTATGGACCCCCTAGAAGACTATAATAACCTTAACTCGATTCTATGCCCACGGAACCGCGTTTGAACCTTCGGATTTTCCGTAGTTTCGTGGTGTCATAGGTGAGGCGTTGGTTAACTCCTTCTACGGCTGGTCCATAGACATTGTGGCACGGTTTTTGAGTGTTTTAACTTTGCTCAAGTGTTGAGCTCACGGGGGTAATTTGTGAGTGTATGTTGATTCGATCAAAACGTTAAACATCGTCTTGATATTCTGTGATTGTGATACAATATGTGGAATTCATATAGTTAGGCATGAAATCCGTAATATGTGATATTTCGGGTTTACGATGTCTAAGGAGATTATGGATTCCAAATGTTGTAGTTTTTCACTTTCTTTTCTACGACCGTAAGTGTAGTATGCGGGGTATTGCCGGCTTCGTTACTATACATTAACGACAATCGGGATACGCATACTTGCTTATGTTGATGATATGAGATATTATGTGTTGCTGTGATATGTTATATTGGATCGTCGTGTTCTGAATAGCCGGGGGTTTTATGTGAGATGAGGGTTTTTATTTTCATTCATGTAAAATTCATTGTATGAAATATTCTTTTATTGGGGCACTTCCGGGTTGAGGTTGATGTCACCATTGTATATTATTTACTTTTCCGCATTAGGATAGACCTAAGGAGGGGAGCACAAGTAACCGGGTTTTAGGGTCCAGTGGGAGGCCATCTCGAGGAGTCGAGACCGGGTCTCCTAACCCTAGAATTGGCAGTGTTACTTGCTGCTCTCATAGGGGTCTAGGGATGTGGGTTTGGCTATTCATCGCGACCGTTGAATCCGTGTTTTATACTGGCTCGATATAAAACACGGACGTCCTAGTATATCCATATGTTATCTTCTGCTGCAATGTTCTGTGATGAGATCATATTACTGCCTGAGACGAATGCTTATACTATATATATATATATATGATATATAAATATTACTGCTTTCGTTACTTCTGTGATACTTAGAAAGCATAAATGATGGGATTTATTAATGAGATTAATAAAAGAAAAGAAACCTAAAAGATATTGTAGAATCAAATTTTCAAAAAGGGTAGCTACAGTTGTTTGCTATGCATAGTGGTATATGTGATATACCCTGCACCTTATTCGATGAGGAAAGAGCCGAGATCCCTTCACCGGGAGTGACCTCTTTAGCAAAACTGGCAGATGCTACAAACTCATGGTTTAGTTTTTGATTGCTTCTATAGTTCTTGCTTTGCACAGTGGTATTTCTGAAATATCCTGCACCTTATTCGATAAGGAAAGAGCCGAGATCCCTTCACCGGGAGTGACCTCTTTAGCGAAACTAGAAAAGCCTAAAAAACACTCCTTTTCAAAATCACATGTTTCTACAACGATATCAAGTTCATTACGCAATAGGTTTTCTGAAAAACCTGCGTAGCCCTCCGTCATTTCAGATAAATCCTACTTAGTATTCGTGCTGAGTTTGTTGACCTTGTCAAGACGCAGTGTATGGTAGCTAATTAGTGTTTATCTGCTAAAACATGAGATGTGATTGGATTAGGGTATTTGTACGGCCTTGTTGACCTTGTCAAGGGTCATACTGGTGGGTTTAATTCAATCGGGAAATTACGGGTTAAACTTGACTTGTGATTTATGGTTTGTTGACCTTGTCAAGGTCATAGATCGCTAGGGGCAGAATATTATCAGGAATTTCAAGTGTTGAAATTTGCAATGAGATTGCATACCTTCAATGAAATAGATGGATCACGATACCCACTGCGAGTAAGAGTTACTCCTGGGAGAGTTTTACACAGGACAAATAGCAAATCAAGTAGGTGTCTAGAAAGGTGTTAACGGGGTTATGCCTCTGGGAAAAATGAGGTTTATTTTAATTAGGTCCGTGTGAAAGCATGGGGAACCTCCCTCAAAGTACTAACACTGGCCTGGCCGAAAGATTGGCGAACTTGTAAGGTGTAATTAAACCCGGCTAGTCTTACCTTTTAGGGTTTTAAGGAAGATTTGATAAAAAGCAGTGGGAGCCATCCTGATTAGATAAGATAATAACCAATCTAATCTTGTAGGAGCATACACTAAAATGTTTTCTTCTCTCTCTCTCCAGGTAGCGACCATGTCAGGCCTTAATCAAGATAATAATATGGATGCATTAACTGAACCCGCTTATTATATTGAGCAGGGGAACGTTGGTCCCGCTGCCGCTTATAATTGTTATAAGTCCGAGCAGGGAATAGGAGATGTAACAATTAGGAAAAGCTAGAAATAAATAAAACTAATTAAATTAAGAATAAGCTGTTAAATCACAAAATAGTTAAAATCAAATATATCAATCTTCATAAGTTATATGTAATACAAATTAAATTAGAATTTTTGAATGTAAATTAAATAAGTTATAAGGGTTTTAATGGAAATTTTAGCTTCATTTTAACAAAATAGGTGTTTTATAATAAGTAAGTTGTGAGGGGTTAAATTGTAAAGTTTAAGTTTTTATGTAAATATGAAATTGTTGTAGATATAAGTGAAAATGTTGGAAAAGTCAAATTAGCTCAGAATTTAAATGAGATTAAAACAAAATTAAAAGATAAAGTAAAACCACCTCATGCTTGCATGAGCACTCTCTCATTTCCACCTCCTTCTTGCATGAATCATGCACACTCCTTCATTGACACCTCCACCTTCCCTTATCTCTTCATTCTTCCACTTAAATAGTTCAGTTTCAGTTAAAATCAGAATCAAAACTAAAAAGAAAATCAAAAGAAAAGGAAAACTATGAGAAAACAAGAAAGAACAAGAGGAGGAAGAAGAAGAGGGAGCTTGATCATGGAGATGGCTCATCATCAAGCTAGGAGGGGCTTGTAGATCCTTGGAGGGTTATTCCTACAGCAAATTAGGAGGGTAATTTTCTTAAACATAGTAGAGATAAGCTCTGTAGTTTAATTAATTAAAGTTTAGATAGGTCACATAATATCGTATTTAGCTAAATTCAGAGTCTGTTAAAATCTGCTTTAATCTGGAACATAATTACATAAATTCAACAAAGTAGAACTGATGTAGGTAACAATTAGAACACACCACAAAAAGACGGCACAGGGGGGCCGGGGTTGGGCCGGCGACAGAAGAGGAATGGCCGGCGTCGCCGGCCATGTTGGGAAATTTTGGGGTTTGCTCTGTTGGGGTGTGTTCAGTATACAATTTAGGTCATTTTGGTACTGTTGAATTAACTTAGTTTCACTGTAATTTAAATCTGGGATAATATATCGGAAAAGGAATCGTAAAACGTTAAAAACGACACGACGAAACTACGTCGCGTATTAAATTCTGAACCAGTACAGATTAGGGTTAAAATACTGAAAGACTAAGTGTTTAATAACTTGAAAGGATCAGTTAGTATATAACTTATGGGGGTTAGCGTGTTTCTATTTCCGTTATATCGGAATAGCTAGTTTGCTTATATACGTTATATTGGTATATTTAGACGCGGATACGAGAAGTACGGAAGCCGCGAAGAGAGGGAAAGGATTAGCGATTCCGGAGTAGATTCGACTTTCCGGTGAGTAGACTAAACATCTACCGGGGAATTTAGTAAAGATGGCGTGTTTCGCCCATGGTTTTACTTAATGTGATATTCATATCATCATGTTTAATTATTAGAATTTCATTCATTAAAATACTTGTATATTGCTTAGCTGTTAGAACACTTCACAGTTATCGACGAGTCATGTCACATGCACATTTTATATGCTACACACACCTCGTCGATATTGCCATGTCACATACACTTAAATATCATACTTATTAACATGGATTATATTGTATTTCATATGTCAAGTATATTGGTAGAATTCATTATTTACATCCTGTTGTTTTATGCGTACTCCATGTTGGATATGAGATAGATGCAGAATTGAGGATTTATAATTTTGAGTTTTTGAATACTACTACATAAATCCAGTTTTTCATGATTGATGTGACATGTCCACCCTGAGATGATTTCTGTTTTTGGTTTTATTCCGGACCGAGTGGGGGAGATATACGGTCGCGGATTTACGTTATCCATACTGAATGGGGGAGCTATACAGTTGGATACAGGGTGGACCCGGTCGAGACCGAGGGGCAGGATAGCCGTATTGAGACGGGGGAGCCTAGCGAGGTTACTCGATACCGGAGTTGGTTATAGAAATACGGCGTGTATCTAGAGGATAACGACCGATATTATGAGAATAGGATCATTCGGGGAATGATGCCTATGAGAAATGAAAGTTTTGTGTCGTTGATAGACACCGAGAGATGATTTACTTGAGTTGTGATTTCAGAAGTATAATGAGATTTATTGTTGGATTTCACATATACTCATATATCATATTGATTCATATTCATTGTCAGGATGGTCATATTTACTTTATTCGCCGTTATATGTTAGTCGTATTCACTGAGTTGGCAACTCATCCCCGTTGTGCCACAGTTCCTTGCAGGGATAGAGTGGACGGGTAGCTGCGGGGCAGGATCACTTTTGCTGTTGTATTCCATCTTTTGATAGGTAGGTTACATGTGTAGTAACCTTCCATTTTGTACTTTTGTATCTAGAAAGACTCCATCAGACTTGTATTTTGACTTAGAAATGAGAGATGGTATATATATGTATAGTTGAGATCGGTTGATCAGTTTCATAGCTTCTTTCTTTATGAGATTCAGTGATATTTCATATGCTTATATTCATGTTCATTGTTGATATTGTTGATTCCAACTCGGAATGCAACTAAACTTAACCTTGTTAATTGTTTACTGATTTAAATTCATAACTTGAGATTTCTACTTAAAAACTAAACTTTCATAAATAATTCCGAATAAGGTATTTTGATCTTGGTTTTTGGCTTACTTGGATTTGTGCATATATTTAGATATGATACAATCTGAGTGCCTGTCACATCCAAACTTGGGTCGTGACAAAGTTGGTATCAGAGCTTAGGAGTAACCTTACGGGATTCAGTAAGGGATTTCTATAGGTTGAAGTAAGTCTGAGAGTTAGGATGACCTTTGGTTTGATGGAGTAGGTGAATTAGGACGAATGCAATACCGTACGTATGTTCCGCGGCATATTTACGTTATCGTATTCCGCCTAACTAACCTTAGGATGTGTATCTTGATCTATTCTTCCGTTGATTCTCCGTTATTGATTGCTTCTGTTCCCACACCTTATCAACTCTCGTTTATTGTTCCAGTTGCTATGGCTACGCGGACTAGGCGAGCCGCAGCCAGGAATGCAGCTAGGGCGAGTCCGCCTGTGACGAGGACTGGTACACCGGACGTGCAGGAGGTGCATGAGCATGTTGATCCTCCTCCTCCAGATCGTATGACTAGGATTGAGGAGGGTATGTTGGGATTACAGCGAGTGGTAGGACAGTTAGCTGAGACCACTCGAGCTTTGAGATCAGATCCTGCACCGACCGTAGCAGAGTCCGAGGTACAGCCTACACAGACGGTAGCACCAATAGATACGAGAGTGATGGAGGTATCACTTGCGGAGTTTATGAGATTGAGACCACCGGTATTCACAGGGACCGATGTGGCGGAAGATCCTCAATCTTTTCTTGATAGGATGGCGAGAATTGGCCTATCATTACGATGTTCTGATGCGAGGTTAGTTGAGCTGACTAGCTTTCGTTTGGAGGGACTTGCACAGGAGTGGTGTGAGTCGATGGAGAGAGGACGAGCTACGAATCTTCCTCCGATGACGTGGACCGAGTTTTCTACAGTCTTTCTTGCCAGATTTCTTCCCGAGAGTGTGAGGGATGCTAGAGCTAGCAGTTTCGAAGCGTTGAAGAAATCAGCAAGTATGTCAGTAGCCGATTATGACTTACGATTCACCCAGCTATCGCGATATGCCCCATACTTAGTACCTACAGAGGAGCTTCGGGTGAAAAGGTTCCTAAGGAGTTTGGACACACAGTTGTATCTGGCGATAGGCTCCCAGCATTTTGATACATATGCACAGGCCATGGATGCGGCGATTCGAGTAGAGGAGCGTTTGAGCCAGTCAGGAGTTGTTCCGGAGCCAAAGAGGAGTAGACCATTCGTGCCGACAAATAGACAGTTTGGCCGAGGTAGAGGGTCATATCCAGACAGATATACTTCAGGCCGCAGTGTTGGACGAGATTGGACACAGGGCCAGATGTTCAGTTCTTATCCTGGTGATCAGAGACCACCATCTACCTGTTATAGTTGTGGACTTCCCGGACACTTTGCGCGAGATTGTAGATCTCAGGGAGGGACCGTTGCTCCACAGGCTTCTTTACCCCTTCCACCTCTTACACCGATGGCTTTACTTCCTCCCCCAGTTGGCGCTACACGCCAGGCAGTTGCACCACGAGGTCGAGGCTATGCAGGACGTGCTCAGAGAGGTAGAGGAGATCGAGGTAGAGGACGACAGGATGCGGGCAGGGGCCAGGCACGGGTTTTTGCGCTGACTCCACAGGATGCCCAGGCATCAAATGCAGTCGTGACAGGTACTCTTACAGTATGCTCAGTAGAGGCACATGTTTTATTTGATCCCGGTTCTACATATTCTTATGTATCGTCACGATTCGCACTTTTATTGGGGAAGGAGTCGTCATTATTAGAGTTACCATTGGTAGTGATTACTCCAGTTGGAGATTCCTTTATAGCTCGACACGTATTTAGATCGTGTTCGGTGCGTATTGGTAATAGAGTTTCTTTAGTTGATCTGATTCTCCTGGACATGTTGGATTTTGACATACTTCTTGGGATGGATTGGTTAGCCGCTTGTCATGCCTATGTAGATTGTAGAGGAAAAGCGGTTAGATTTTGTTTTCCAGGTGAACCGGTGTTTGTTGTGCAGGGGGATTGCAAGTTAACCCCTGTCAACATGATTTCTGCTTTTTTTGCGGGGCGGCTTTTGAAGAAGGGTTGTCTTGGGTTCTTGGCTTTTATTCAGGACATAGGGGTCGCTGAAGTTCCATTGGACCAAATCCCGATCATACGAGGATTTCCTGAGGTATTCCCTGCTGAGTTACCAGGATTACCACCTGATCGAGAGATTGAATTCTGTATCGACTTGATTCCGGGTGCAGGGCCTATTTCTATACCACCATATCGAATGGCACCGACGGAATTAAAAGAACTCAAAAGCCAATTGCAAGAGTTGCTAGATAGAGGACTTGTACGTCCTAGTGTTTCACCGTGGGGAGCTCCTGTGTTATTTGTAAAGAAGAAGGACGGTAGTATGAGGATGTGCATCGACTACCGACAGCTGAATCGCGTCACGGTGCGAAACAGATATCCATTACCATGAATAGATGACTTGTTCGATCAGTTGCAAGGAGCAGGATTCTTCTCAAAGATTGACTTGAGGTCAGGATATCATCAGTTGAGGGTTCGGAAGGACGATATTCCGAAGACAGCATTTCGTACGAGATATGGGCATTATGAATTTCTGGTGATGTCGTTCGGACTCACCAATGCTCCAGCAGCTTTTATGGATATGATGAACCGTATCTTTAGACCATTTATCGATCGGTTTATTATAGTATTCATAGATGATATTCTTGTATATTCTCGAAGTCAGACGGAGCACGAGCAGCATTTACTTATCACGTTGCAGACCTTGAAAGAGCATCAGTTGTATGCAAAGTTTTCTAAGTGTGCTTTTTGGCTCGATAGTGTGGAGTTCTTGGGTCACATAATTACAAGAGAAGGTATATGCGTTGACCCAAAGAAGATTGAAGCGGTACAACACTGGCCCAGGCCTATGTCAGTTACAGAGGTTCGGAGTTTCTTAGGTCTGGCAGGTTATTACAGACGCTTCGTACAGGATTTCTCAAGGATAGCGGCACCTTTGACAGGATTGACTAGGAAGGAAGTTCCATTTCAGTGGACAGATGCTTGTGAGCAGAGTTTCCAACAGCTGAAGATGCGTTTGACGACTGCACCTGTATTATCTTTACCTTCCGAGTCAGGGGGTTTCGTAGTGTATTGCGATGCTTCTAGAGTGGGCTTAGGCTGTGTGTTGATGCAACACGGCAAGGTTATAGCATATGCTTCTCGACAGTTAAAGAGGCATGAACAAAATTACCCCACTCATGATCTAGAGATGGCTGCTGTAGTTTTCGCATTGAAGATTTGGAGACATTACTTGTATGGAGAAACGTGTCAAATCTTCACAGATCATAAAAGTTTAAAGTATATCTTTCAACAGAAGGATCTGAACCTCAGGCAGCGTAGATGGATGGAATTGGTGAAAGATTACGACTGTGAGATTTTGTACCATCCAGGCAAAGCAAATGTTGTAGCAGATGCCTTGAGCCGGAGGCCTGGAGGTAAATTATCTCATTTGAGTCTTTGGCAGAGACAGTCTTCTACAGACTGGCAGATCTTATGTGATAGTCGTATACAGTTTGAGTTCACATCGGCAGGAGGTCAGCTAGCACATGTTCGCACCAGACCTCAGCTATTGGATCGTATTCGAGATGCGCAGCCTACCGATACTCGCTTGATGGAGATTATGGATCATGTTAGGCAGGGCAAGGAGACGGAGTTCGTGATTGATGATTATGGAGTGTTACGTTATAGGACTCGTCTCTGTGTGCCAGATTCTGACGGATTGAGGCGTGAGATTTTGGAGGATGCCCACAGGTCAGTATACAGTATTCATCCTGGTTCCACCAAAATGTATCGTGATTTGAAGGAAAATTATTGGTGGGAAGGAATGAAGAAGGATGTTACGGATTTTGTTTCTCGATGCTTGACTTGTCAGCAAGTTAAAGCAGAACACCAGAGGCCAGCCGGAGAGCTGCAACCCTTACCCATTCCAGAGTGGAAATGGGAACAGATTTCCATGGATTTTGTGGTGGGTCTACCCAGGACTAGCAGAGGGTATGATTCCATTTGGGTGATAGTAGACAGGCTGACGAAGGCCGCTCATTTTCTTCCAGTGAAGACGACATATGGATTTGCTCAGTATGCACAGGTTTATATCGATGAGATTGTACGTCTAGATGGAGTGCCGACATGCATAGTATCAGATCGAGGTACCCAGTTCACGAGCAGGTTATGGCAGAAACTACAGGACGCTCTTGGTACACGACTGAGTTTCAGCACAGCTTTCCACCCACAGACAGACGGTCAGTCGGAGCGGACCATTCAGATACTAGAGGATATGCTTCGGGCTTGTAGCCTAGATTTCGGTGGTAGTTGGGATCGTCACCTACCCTTGGTAGAATTCTCTTATAACAACAGTTTTCAAGAGACGATCCAGATGGCACCCTTTGAGGCCTTGTATGGAAGGAGATGTAGATCACCTGTTTGCTGGACGGAACTTAGTGAAAGTAGTATATTGGGACCGCAGATAGTACAGGAAACTACAGAGAAGATTCACTTGATACGAGATAGAATGAAAGCGGCTCAAAGCAGACAGAAGTCATATGCAGATCGAAGACGACGCAAACTCGAGTTTGATGTGGGAGATTATGTGTTCCTTCGAGTATCTCCAATGAAGGGTGTGATGCGCTTCGGGAAGAAAGGGAAGCTCAGCCCCAGATATGTTGGACCTTATGAGATTTTAGAGAGAGTGGGCGCTATGGCTTATCGGTTAGCACTTCCACCGGGTTTTCCCGACGTACATCCAGTGTTCCACGTATCGATGCTACGCAGATATCTTCACGATCCATCTCATGCGATCCAGCATCAGACTCTACAGCTTGAGCCAGATCTATCCTTCACAGTGCAGCCAGTAGCTATTCTGGACAGGCAAGCAAAACAACTACGATCGAGGACACTGCCATCTGTAAAGGTTCTCTGGCAAGGAAAGGATCGCGAGGAGATTACTTGGGAGACGGAGGACGCAATGCGGAAGAAATTTCCACATCTTTTCACAGGTATGTCTAGTATTTATTTTAAATTCGGGGACCGAATTTTATTAAGGGGGGAATATTGTAACAATTAGGAAAAGCTAGAAATAAATAAAACTAATTAAATTAAGAATAAGCTGTTAAATCACAAAATAGTTAAAATCAAATATGTCAATCTTCATAAGTTATATGTAATACAAATTAAATTAGAATTTTTGAATGTAAATTAAATAAGTTATAAGGGTTTTAATGGAAATTTTAGCTTCATTTTAACAAAATAGGTGTTTTATAATAAGTAAGTTGTGAGGGGTTAAATTGTAAAGTTTAAGTTTTTATGTAAATATGAAATTGTTGTAGATATAAGTGAAAATGTTGGAAAAGTCAAATTAGCTCAGAATTTAAATGAGATTAAAACAAAATTAAAAGATAAAGTAAAACCACCACATGCTTGCATGAGCACTCTCTCATTTCCACCTCCTTCTTGCATGAATCATGCACACTCCTTCATTGACACCTCCACCTTCCCTTATCTCTTCATTCTTCCACTTAAATAGTTCAGTTTCAGTTAAAATCAGAATCAAAACTAAAAAGAAAATCAAAAGAAAAGGAAAACTATGAGAAAACAAGAAAGAACAAGAGGAGGAAGAAGAAGAGGGAGCTTGATCATGGAGATGGCTCATCATCAAGCTAGGAGGGGCTTGTAGATCCTTGGAGGGTTATTCCTACAGCAAATTAGGAGGGTAATTTTCTTAAACATAGTAGAGATAAGCTCTGTAGTTTAATTAATTAAAGTTTAGATAGGTCACATAATATCGTATTTAGCTAAATTCAGAGTCTGTTAAAATCTGCTTTAATCTGGAACATAATTACATAAATTCAACAAAGTAGAACTGATGTAGGTAACAATTAGAACACACCACAAGAAGACGGCACAGGGGGGCCGGGGTTGGGCCGGCGACAGAAGAGGAATGGCCGGCGTCGCCGGCCATGTTGGGAAATTTTGGGGTTTGCTCTGTTGGGGTGTGTTCAGTATACAATTTAGGTCATTTTGGTACTGTTGAATTAACTTAGTTTCATTGTAGTTTAAATCTGGGATAATATATCGGAAAAGGAATCGTAAAACGTTAAAAACGACACGATGAAACTACGTCGCGTATTAAATTCTGAACCAGTACAGATTAGGGTTAAAATACTGAAAGACTAAGTGTTTAATAACTTGAAAGGATCAGTTAGTATATAACTTATGGGGGTTAGCGTGTTTCTATTTCCGTTATATCAGAATAGCTAGTTTGCTTATATACGTTATATTGGTATATTTAGACGCGGATACGAGAAGTACGGAAGCCGCGAGGAGAGGGAAAGGATTAGCGATTCCGGAGTAGATTCGACTTTCCGGTGAGTAGACTAAACATCTACCGGGGAATTTAGTAAAGATGGTGTGTTTCGCCCATGGTTTTACTTAATGTGATATTCATATCATCATGTTTAATTATTAGAATTTCATTCATTAAAATACTTGTATATTGCTTAGCTGTTAGAACACTTCACAGTTATCGACGAGTCATGTCACATGCACATTTTATATGCTACACACACCTCGTCGATATTGCCATGTCACATACACTTAAATATCATACTTATTAACATGGATTATATTGTATTTCATATGTCAAGTATATTGGTAGAATTCATTATTTACATCCTGTTGTTTTATGCGTACTCCATGTTGGATATGAGATAGATGCAGAATTGAGGATTTATAATTTTGAGTTTTTGAATACTACTACATAAATCCAGTTTTTCATGATTGATGTGACATGTCCACCCTGAGATGATTTCTGTTTTTGGTTTTATTCCGGACCGAGTGGGGGAGATATACGGTCGCGGATTTACGTTATCCATACTGAGTGGGGGAGCTATACAGTTGGATACAGGGTGGACCCGGTCGAGACCGAGGGGCAGGATAGCCGTATTGAGACGGGGGAGCCTAGCGAGGTTACTCGATACCGAAGTTGGTTATAGAAATACGGCGTGTATCTAGAGGATAACGACCGATATTATGAGAATAGGATCATTCGGGGAATGATGCCTATGAGAAATGAAAGTTTTGTGTCGTTGATAGACACCGAGAGATGATTTACTTGAGTTGTGATTTCAGAAGTATAATGAGATTTATTGTTGGATTTCACATATACTCATATATCATATTGATTCATATTCATTGTCAGGATGGTCATATTTACTTTATTCGCCGTTATATGTTAGTCGTATTCACTGAGTTGGCAACTCATCCCCGTTGTGCCACAGTTCCTTGCAGGGATAGAGTGGACGGGTAGCTGCGGGGCAGGATCACTTTTGCTGTTGTATTCCATCTTTTGATAGGTAGGTTACATGTGTAGTAACCTTCCATTTTGTACTTTTGTATCTAGAAAGACTCCATCAGACTTGTATTTTGACTTAGAAATGAGAGATGGTATATATATGTATAGTTGAGATCGGTTGATCAGTTTCATAGCTTCTTTCTTTATGAGATTCAGTGATATTTCATATGCTTATATTCATGTTCATTGTTGATATTGTTGATTCCAACTCGGAATGCAACTAAACTTAACCTTGTTAATTGTTTACTGATTTAAATTCATAACTTGAGATTTCTACTTAAAAACTAAACTTTCATAAATAATTCCGAATAAGGTATTTTGATCTTGGTTTTTGGCTTACTTGGATTTGTGCATATCTTTAGATATGATACAATCTGAGTGCCTGTCACATCCAAACTTGGGTCGTGACAGGAGAATATCTGGATTCTCACGCCGCCCAGACGAAGAACAAGCATGCTGATGCATCTTCTTCGGGTGTGTTAGTTATCGAGAACTGTTTCTCAGTTCACTCTACGTCCTGGGTATTATATACCGGATCTGGATCCCATATATGTAATATGTTACATGGGCTACGTAAAGTTAGGGAACTGGGAGAGGGTGATCATTCCGTAAGAGTAGGGAATGGTGCAAATGTTGCAGCCAAAGCAGTTAGCAAATATCACCTTGTGTTACCAAAAGGTAATACATTGGCTCTGAACGAATGCTATTACATTCCGACCCTGATATGCAATCTTATATTAGTTTCTTTATTAAGCAAAGAAGGATATAATTTTGTAGTACAGGATAATGTTATGAACATATTCCTGAATCAAAGGTTGATTGGATCAGGATCATTAAATAATGGCATATACGTTCTCAACCAAACTACAGTACTTAATGTACAAAACACACACAAGAGGAAGAGTTTAGAAATGAACGAATCCTTCTTGTGGCATTGTAGACTAGATCATATCAATGCGGCACGGCTAGCTAAGTTACATAAGGATGGATATTTGAATCCGTTCGAATTTTCATCTTATGATACATGCCAGTCATGTCTCAAAGGCAAGATGACCAAAACTCCGTTTAGTGGACACGGAGAAAGAGTTACAGAACTCTTGGGACTGATACATAGTGATGTATGTGGTCCCATGTCTACGCATGCCAGGAATGGTTCTTCTTACTTTATTACATTCACTGGCGATCTCTCAAGATACGGACATGTGTTCCTGTTGAAACACAAGTCTGAACCTTTTGAGAAATTTGGAGAATATAAGAACGAAGTAGAGAACCAAACGGGTAAAAGTATTAAAATCCTTTGATCAGATCGAGGAGGAGAATACTTGAGCAATGAGTTCCACAACTATCTAAAAGAGAATGGGATTCTCTCTCAGCTTACTCCTCCTTATACACCACAGCATAACGGTGTATCGGAGAGGAGGAATCGTACCCTATTAGATATGGTGCGCTCTATGATGAGCACTGCTGAGTTGCCTATTTCCTTCTGGGGTTATGCGCTTGAGACAGCAGCATACCTATTGAATCAAGTTCCTTCTAAATCTGTACCTACCACACCATATGAGATATGGAGTGGGAAGAGACCTTATCTTAAACGAGTTAAGATATGGGGTTGTCCGGCCTATGTCAAAAGGAAAAATCCGGACAAACTCGAGGCACGATCAGTTCTCTGCAAGTTTGTGGGATATCCGAAGAATTCTTATAGATACTTTTTCTACCACAGTGAGGAGTAAAAGTTGTTTGTTGCTCAACACGCCACCTTTTTAGAAAAGGAATTTCTTGCAAAAGAGATTAGTGGCTCTGAGGTAGAACTGGAAGAAGTTCCAGCAGAACAAACTACAACAGAAGTTTTGATGGAACCAGAGGATCCAGTAGTTCCCGACGAACCCCAGCCTCTCCGCCGATCTAATAGGGTTTCTCATCCACCTGAGAGATACTACGGTTTTCTCATTGATGGTGGAAGTGAGGATTGCATCATGGAAGATGATGACCCGACTAGTTTCGAGCAGGCCATCACGAGTGGTGACTCTGTGAAGTAGCTGGATGCAATGCAATCTGAGATGGAATCCATGTACACCAACAAAGTATGGACTTTGGAAGTTGCTCCTGAACGAGTAAAACCCATTGGGAGCAAGTGGATCTTTAAAAAGAAAATTGGTGTAGATGGAAAAGTTGAGACTTTCAAAGCTAGACTTATTGCAAAGGGTTTTCGTCAACGACCAGGTGTGGATTATGATGAAACATTTTCTCCAGTGGCTATGCTTAAGTCCATCCGGATCTTACTTGTCATTGCTGCATACCATGACTACGAAATCTAGCAAATGGATGTTAAGACCGCCTTTCTAAATGGTGATTTAGAGGAGTGCGTGTACATGACTCAGCCAGAGGGCTTCATAGATAGTGGGAGCAGCGGAAAGGTGTGCAAGCTGCTTAAATCCTTCTGCGGGTTAAAGCAGGCATCGCGGAGTTGGAATATCTATTTTGATGTTGTAGTCAAAGAGTTTGACTTCATCAAAAACGTAGATGAACCTTGTATATACAAGAAGGTTGCAGAAAGTAAGGCCGTCTTCCTCGTATTTTACGTGGATGGCATACTCTTGATAGGAAATGATGTTCATATGATGCACTCGGTCAAGCTCTTCTTATCACATCGATTCTCAATGAAAGATTTAGGTGATGCCTCCTGCATTTTGGGAATCAAGATCTATAGAGATAAATCTAAACGGATACTGGGATTTTCCCAATCCAGGTACATTGGCACCATACTAAAGAGGTTTAGTATGGAAGAATCCAAGCGTGGGAACCAACCCACGATCTCTGGACTCACTCTCTCCAAAGAGATGTTTTCCAAGACTGATTTGGAGAGAGCTCGCATGTAAGGGATACCCTATGCTTCGGCATTAGGCTCTATCATATATGCGATGCTATGTACCAGACCCAATGTAGCATACCCACTAAGTGTAGTGAGTAGGTATCAAGCAGCTCCAAGAGAGAATCACTGGACAACTGTGAAGAACGTTCTCAAGTACTTACGAATGACTAAGGAGATGTTCTTGGTGTATGGTAACGGAGAACTCCAAGTGGAGTCCTTTACCAATTCAAGCTTCCAAAGTGATAAGGATGACTCTAAGTCGCACTCGGGTTTTGTCTTTACCCTAAATGGAGGGGCGGTTATTTGGAAGAGTTCCAAGCAAGAAACCATGGCAGACTCGACGATGGAGGCTGAATACATCGCTGCCAACGATACTGCCAAAGAGGCTGTCTGGATGAAGAAGTTCATCACTAAACTTTGTGTGGTTCCGTCCATTGAGTATCCAATATCTTTTTATTATAATAACAATGGAGCTGTGGTTTTGGCCAAGGAACCCTGTTCCCCGCCGAAAGACGCGGCGAGACGCGATGTACGTCTGGCCTGAAATTCGGGGCAGATGCTAATTTATGCTATCCGTCCACCTCTCCGAAGATGCCAAGTTGATTTATGGCACCGTGTATTGAAGGTTTAAACGGATGCGGCCGATGTAGCAGACTTTGTCAGATTCCCCATCATCTGAGGGGTTTTTGATTGTGGGGACGCTCTTCCCTGCAGGCGCAAGCCCCTGCAGTTAATTACGCTACCGCATCGTGATAACAACTTTCTCCTTCTCCAGATGGTCACTTCGTGTCGTGGGTGTTTGTTTTGTTTGTGGTTGCCCGTGGATTGTATACGGAGACTAGGTTATGTCGTCGCCCGTAGGGCGTGGACTAGTCCAAATCCGTAACTTTCTTAGATTTGGGTTTGGGGGTTTGGGTTTAAGGATACGTTAGCCTTATTTGAAACTAAGATCAACTTAAACGTTTGTTAAAGATACGTTAGTCTCATTTTAGACTAAGATCAACTTAACAGGATCGTTTAGATCAAACAAGAGAACAATTGGGCTCTATTGTTTAGTTTTGTGACATTGCGGTCGGTAATTAGTTTAAGGACATTACGGTCCATTGGTAGTTTAAGGACATCTTAGTCCAATGTTAGTTTAAAGACATCACGGTCGAGATTAAGGACATCATAGTCCATGGGTTTAAGGACCCCACAGTCCAATGTTAGTTTTAAGACATCACGGTCGAGGTTATGGACATCATAGTCCGTGGGTTTAAGGACTCCACAGTCCAATGTTAGTTTTAAGACATCACGGTCAAGGTTAAGGACATCATAGTCCGTGGGTTTAAGGACTCCACAGTCCAATGTTAGTTTTAAGACATCACGGTCGAGGTTAAGGTCGAGGTTAAGGACATCATAGTCCGTGGGTTTAAGGACTCCACGGTCCAATGTTAGTTTAAAGACATCACGGTCGAGGTTAAGGACATCATAGTCTATGAGTTTAAGGACATCACAGTCCGATGTTAGTTTAAAGACATCACGGTCGAGGTTAAGGACATCATAGTCCATGAGTTTAAGGACCCCCACAGTCCGATGTAATGTGTGGTTGTCGGGACCCGTCACCTCTCTGACGACGTTGAAGGATTACAACGACAGATATCAGAGGAGTAACGAGATATACCCTTGAACCAGTGTGAATTGTTTGAAAGATCTATAGCCCAGTTTGGGACTAAGATCTATTGAGAATTTATGAGTAGATGTTCTCAGTTCAATGTAAGTTGAGGACTTATGGCCAGAATTAGGCTAAGTCCAATTAAAAATGTTTAACATTTTTAGTTGCTCTGGCTATTAAGCCTTTATTTGGACTCAGCCCTTTCAATAATGCTAGGCATTGGGCTCTGACATTTTTGTCTTGTATTGAATGCATAGCATTCGTCAGAAACAAAGCTTGTTCTGACAATGCGCCACGTGGCGCGCCAGGCGCATTGCGCTTCTGTCAGGTAGCGCACACGAAGAGGATACGTGTCGCGCTTAGCGCTAAGCGCTAGTTCATTAGCGCATTGCGCTTTTAATTTATGAGCGCATTGCGCTTTTAATTTATGAGCGTGTCACGACCCGAAAGAGCACGTGACTGGCCCTTGAACCATATGAAGTCTATAGGACTCCATCTGATCCAAGTAAGCCAAAAGCCCAGAAATCTAAAACCATTTTTAAGAATAAGTAAAGAAACTGGTTTAAAGAAGTGAAGAAAAACATGTTTGAAATCAAGGTTTTTAAATAACTAAGCCGAATATGCATTTTTAAAAACAGTAGTCTTTTCTAAAAATTTCGGCAGAGTTTCTTTTGTAAAACTGGCCCCGAATGGGGTATAACAAGGATAACAATATATGCAATGATAAAGGCATCCCCAAGCGGGAGCTAACTCTTCGTCAATCGACGGTCACCACCACACATGCAACAATAATATACAACGCCAAGTGGCGAGGATCAAATCCAAAAGAAAGCTCAAAAGCAACAAGAAAACCGCAACACTACTAAGCACGACTCTATGGTCGAATAATACATCACTAGTCTAGGTCTGAAACAATATACGAGTTTTGGTTGATGGATATTCTAGATACAATGAATAATATAAATACAACGGCGGTTCTGATACAAAAGAACCCACCTATCCAAGCAAATCACCCAAAAGGAAGCAGTGTGCCAGAAATGCCGCTATAGAACTGTACGGCAAACCTGCAAGAACTGGGGCACAATGGGGGTGAGTTGCCAACTCGTGAATAGAAAGATATCTACAAGCAGAGATCGAATGCATGACCCAACCTAGGTCAATACGATCAGATATAAAGAAACCTCAATATGAATAAAGCTGAAGCATGCTAAACTGGCAATGTAATCTCTATACGTGAATGTAGTGCCAAGTGCTCGTGCTAGTGCCTCAGGTAATAGTATGTCATGAATATGAGGTATGAATGCATGAAAGCAGAATACATGTAAATGAAGAAACTGTTTTCATAATTTAGTGAGATTTCCCTTGTATTTTTAGTTGAGGTATCATAATGAAATCAGCATAAAACAGTGCCTAGCATCGGCACAAAACGTAATCCCAATATCTCGATATCTCTGTATCACAGTCTCTGTACCTCGAAATCTCGAAATCCCAATGTCTCAATCATAATATCTAGGGCGCTGTCAGTCCAGACCGGCCCCTACCATCCATCTCAAGACCACGACGGTATCCTCCGGATATCCGACGCGTCGGGTAAAATCACCGGTAGGTAGTGCTCCCCTGCCAGGCTCACAACGTCATCACCACGCGCTTCTTGCCCCGGGGCACCTTACCGGGTCCACCATGTACCCGAAACGGTTCATCCGTCTCCTCGAATCGGGTTTCCAAATCCATCAGCAAACTCATGGTGGACGACTCATACATCATGGGAAAACCGCACTTTTTATTTTAAAGAGAGAAAAGAAGTTTATATAAGTTTTGCGGTTTTCCCCCAAATCCAGAAAATCTCATGGAAATCCGAATCCAATCCTCAATAGCATGTAAACAGTGCATACAGGCATAAAAATCCATGAATAATAACATGCATGATGTAACAACTAATAATTACAATGTCTAATCTAGCATATAAGGCAAGTACACTAATATCATGTCTAAATTATTAGCTAACAACCTATGTCGATGCAATAATATTTTCTAAGGTGTACGTGACATGGCAATTACCGATGAAGATGTGTGTGAGCCGGCAAGTAAGTGTACGTGGTACATACGCATCATCGGTAATGGTGCTGGTGTCCTAACAGCATAACATCAATAATGGAGTATGAAACATAATATAAGCATGCGATGCGATGCGAACCACAATAATGAGCGGAAGCTGAATACTAGACGCAACTATAACTAATCTGCATTAATCTAAAATAACCTCTACAATTGGTGCCTTTTGAAATAACACGAATCATGGGGTTTTGAAAATAGGGGCTACGGTGTTTTTATGAAAAGATACGTCTTTTGAAATATCCGTAGGATCCCTTGGGCTGTCTTTTAAAATACCCACGATTCGTTAGTTTTTGAAATAGGTAGGAGTCTAATCTAATCTAACAACCATCCTAAACTATACGGCTGAACTAACAAGTAGAGCTACGGGTGAGGAAACCGCCTAACATCTGAGTCGATACATATACATACATGTATATATATTAGTCGGTGATCCCGCCTCAATAATATCATATCCGATACCCTATCAATAATCAGACATCCCAAGTCAAGAGTGCGGATCAATCATCAAAATATAGCTTGTACGTAAATCCGTCGTACGGCATCCCAAATCTGGGTACGGGTCAATATCACATTCATCATACTATTTATCTGGTATCCTCTTTATCAAATGTCATGATCGGGGTACTGATCTACGTCTAGTACAATATTGATACCCTCTATGTATGCATGCAGGTGTAAGAATCACTACGTCAAAAGACCCGCTAAAACATCGTGTCGTATCTCAATACGAACCAAATCACATCACCGATCTCCTGGCCTCAAGCCCAATCTCATCGACTCATCTCAAATCCCAAATACTATCCTCAAATCCAGTATATAAACACATAGTCCCATACCCATGTGTAGATATACGCACCATCATATGCACTCTAATAAATGAAAGAATGAATGCAAGTATGTGTGTAAATGTATGTGTGAGTGCAACCACTACTCTAGGGTTCGCACTAAACTAAACCAATATATTCTTATCATCAAAATATCATTATTACCGTCAATAACCCTAAACAACACATAATAAATATTCGTGTGTATACGTATTCGTATACATCACCACGGACTGCGGGGGTGCTATACGCCATCCACCCGACTTCTCCCCACAGATATAAATCTACTCACATTGCTTCTCGTGTGCCAAAGCCGATGTCGCTATCTTCACCTCCTTTGCCTCAACATCACGCGGGGTACCTACAAGTATATCACAATGCTAAAGCACATGAAAATCACATCGGAAACCAAAATAGCACACGCTACCCGCATGGGTAAAAACCTATCGACTCGCATGTAAACACAATCAAAATCCACTTGTCGTTGACGTCCAAACGCCACCCGACAGGAATGAATCACCAAATACCAAAATCCATGCTAAAACAAGTCCCAAATTATACACCAACATAGGAAAATCAACCCAGATTTCACCCTAGATGGAATCAGTCAAAACTAGACATACTCAGGGTCAAAACTAGAGGAAATGGGGGCATGCACAGAAAACGAAGCAATTCCTTAAAATACCTTATTTTAGAATTTTCCATAATTTTTCCCCATTTATCTGTATTTAATTATACCAGAATATTAAAATATTCATTAAAATAATATTAAATTATAAAATTTCCCAAAAATCATATTTTATTATTTTGAAGACGTTACAGAGCGCTTTGCGCTAGTTTGTTGGCGCACCAGTGAGTGGCACATGGCACGCTTGGCGCTGAGCGCCAACCCATGAGCGCAGTGCTCTGTTTTAGAAGCGCAAAGCGCAGATTGTGTCTCTGGTTGACACGTGGCAGGTTTTGGCGTTGAGCGCCGATCCAATGAGCGCAAGGGCGCAATTCATGAGTGCAAGGCACTTTTTAATAGCGCAAAGCGCTTATGATCAATTTTAAGATTAAAGAACAGATTTATGTTCTTCAAAGGAGGCTTTGCCTCAAGATCCAAGAACAAAAGTTCTTGTTTTTATAAAAAGCTCTGTCTTTATAGATCAAAGATCTATAAATGAAGTAAAATACTTCTTTGGTTTATTATTTTTTTATGATTAGATCTTCTGATCTTTTCTTTTAAATTAAAGACCTTAGTCTTTTTATAGATCTAAGATCTTTTTAGAAGATGTTTCTTCTTTTTACGAGATGGATTCATCTCTGTTATTCAAGAACATGGTTCTTTTTTTCTTTTTACCTTGATGAAGAAAAATCTTCTTCTTTTTTAAGAGCTTTCTCTTCTTTGCAGAGGGTTTTTCTCTCTCTTTTTTGTATATTCTGTATCTCTCTCCCTCCTTAGACTTGAGTCTAGGGTCCTTTATATAGGGCCAAATGATTTGTTAAATCAGTTTTAAGAGATCTTTCTCTTCTTTATTTGGGAATATTTCCCACCGTTGGATCTTTGATCCTAAGGCTTCTGTTTTACAGAAGATAATCTTCTTGTTTTAATAAGATTGAAAAATATTTCCATAACAGAATTTTAGTTCTGATTAATTAATAATCTATTATTAGTAGATCTTTTTATCTAACGGTGGGGGAATTTTTAATTTCAGCGCTGGCGCACCTTGTACTAGCACACCTACGCTCGACACGTGGCACGCAGCGCAGTGCAACTGCGCTAGCGCGCCCGTGTTTGACACGTGGCACGTAGTGCAGAGCGCGGCGCAACTGCACTAGCGCACTCATGTTTGACACGTGGCATGCGGCGCAACTGCGCTAGCACACCTGTGTTTGACACGTGGCGCACAGCAAAGAGCGCTGGATCTGAAGCGTTGCTTCAACTTGAATTTTGAATTTTGAAACAGAGCTTTGCTCTGATTGGGGGTGCGCTGCCTAGGGCATAGCGTACCTGGTGCTAGCGCGTCTGCGCTTGACACGTAACACGCAGCGCGCACCGCACGGGATCTGAAGCTTTGCTTCAATTTTTGAATTTTGAAATTCAAAACAGAGCTTTGCTCTGATTGTGGGAAATAAATGCCCCCCTCCCCACCATTGCGCTGACGTGATGCAGACGTGAGTGCAGCGGTGGCAACATCTGAGCCCTTGGATCAACTCAGAAGTTGAAGAGGCAGTTCAGTGCCTATAAATAGGACCTTTGGTCCTCAGATGATTATCATCTTCTTCTCAAGAATTTTTATTCAGAACCTTGCTCTTCTGTTCAAGGACTTTCAAGAGTTAGAACTCTACCAAACTTAGGTAAAATTAAATTAATTTTAATAAATTAGGGTTTTTACCCATTAACAGAGCTTTGCTCTCCATAGATCCTTGATCTAAAGAAAACCCTTTTAGGGTTTCATAAACAGAGACTTGCTCTCAAGAATCCATAGATCTAAACAGATCTTTTCTTGGGGTTTCTTATCCCATGCATCAGAGCTCTGCTCTTTTGATAATATGTAGATCTTTCAATCTTTTGATGAAGAACTCTTAAGAGTTTTTTCATGGATCTTGAAGATCCCAAAATTTTTAATTCTCAAGAATTAATTTTAATTTTAATTAATCTTTGATGGATTTTCCATCATCATTACAGAGCTAGGCTCTTTAAGGAATTTTATTCCTTCATGACCAGAGTTTGACAAGTGTCACTCTGTTACAGAGCTTTGCTCTCAAAGGGAGATTTTCTCTTTTTCCCGAGGGATTTCTCATTCAATGAGAATATTCCTTGAGGATTTCCTCATTAATTGACAGCCTCATCCAATGATGAGGCTGTTTTATTAATTGATGTATTGTCATCTGGATTTTATGGGTCCACCTTTGGTCCCCTTTCCACTGCATTGCAGTGTGGTACAAATTTTAAAGTGCCTAGCGTCGGGATTTTAAAATTAAATTATAATACTGATAATTAAATTCCGTTCTTTCTCGCAGGCGACATGTCTTCCGATCTTTCTTTCCCGTTTTTTCGTTCAGAGGGAGGATTCCCTGAGGCACCGGTGGACCGGGAGGTTCTCGCGCTCATTAGAGACTATGACCCGGAACACAAAAACCTGCACCTGTAGGGTAGGTGGTACGACCAGATTATCAAAGGTCGTCGAAGCTTCTCTTGTGCGACGCCGTCGGATCCGATCTCATCGATTTCGTATGCAGATGCACCCCCGGTGAACTATGCCGTGGAGGTTGTCAATTGGACTTCGGAGGATCTTCTTCAACCTTCGATTGCCGCCATACCCATGCAGCTGCCGGCAGCTTTGGATACTTTGGGCGGTACAAATGCCAGGGCGAGTCGCACCCTTGGGGACAACCCTACAACATCGGGTTGACCCCCCGACATTTGGTCGGGTATTTGCAGTGGGCCAGGTACATTTTGTCAGCGAAGAAGACACACTTGCTGAAGATCGGTCTATACCCTGCGGTTTATGCTTCGATGTTCCAATATTCTGCTCCTCCGACATGGTGGATTAAGGCGTTCCTGGAGCAATGGAACATCCCAACCCATACCTTTCTTCTACTGGACAAAGAAGTCTCCATCTCCTTAGAAGAATTTGCTGAGATTTCCGGTCTGCCGGTGAGGGGGGAGCACTATGAGGAGATGCTTCCTCCGGATGAATACGTCTTTGCCACCAAGACGGTGGTGATGGGCCTAACGTCGGAGAACGCTATTCAGCACCAGTTTCCTAGTCTGATAAAGGTGCTGAACATGTACGGGAGACTCTTCTTGGAATCCGGAGGCCGGGGGGTCAGCATCGCAGACTTCATTGCCCGGTTTCTTCGCCCGGAGATTCTATCGCAACGAGGCGAAAAATTTGCCAAGCTCGACGATCCCTTCAGCTTTGGCTTGGACTGTCGACCAGCACTAGAAGATGATCAGAAGGGTTTTTATCTTCCCGATGCCGCGATCATCCCTCTGTCAGAAATCGCCGCTCCGGGCATTGACGAGGAAACTTTCTTTCTCGGGTTTCTCGGGCTATGGTTGTGTTGGTTCGCGCTTGTTTATCTCAATCAGAGCAAAGCTCTGTTCCAATTCCAAGGTGGGAAAAGAAGCAATGCTTCTGTTTTTCTCCAATCAGAGCAAAGCTCTGTCTTGAAAATTAAAGTTAAAATAAATGAAGTAGCGTACTCCATAAGAGCAAAGCTCTAAAAAAAAAAACATTTCGCAAGCGCTGCTGCGCTGCACGACACGTGTCAGCGCAGCGCAACTGTGCGCTGCGCGACACGTGTCCGCGCAGCGCAACTGTGCGCTGCGCGACACGTGTCCGCGCAGCGCACCTGTGCACTGTGCGCAGCGCAAAAAAAAAAATAACATTACGCAAGCGCTGCTGCGCTGCGCGACACGTGTCAGCGCAGCGCAACTGCTGTGCAGCGCAGCTGTGCGCTGCGCGACACGTGTTCGCGCAGCGCAACTGTGCGCAGAGCCAAAAAAAAAATGCGCGACACGTGTCAGCGCAGCGCAACTGTGCGATGCGCGACACGTGTCCGCGCAGCGCAACTGTGCGGAGCGCCAAAAAAAACAAAAAACATTGCGCAAGCGCTGCTGCGCTGCGCGACACGTGTCAGTGCAGCGCAACTGTGCGCTGCGCGACACGTGTCCGCGCAGCTCCAAAAAAGAAGAAAAAAAAAAAGCTGCGCGACACGTGTCACGCTCTGGAGCATTTGCGCCAAGCAGAATTAAAATTCTGAGAAATCTTTTCTGTTCTTGTTAAAACAAGAAGATTTTCTTCTGTAAAACAGAGGCATTCGGATCAAAGATCCAACGGTGGGGAAAATTCCCCAAATCACTTAGAGAATAATCTCTTTAACAAACTTTAACTAATTTATGGGCACTATAAAAAGGACCCTAGACCTCAATTCAAAGACATCAACATTTTTCTCTCAAAAAAAAAAATAGAAAGAGGACTCTGAAGAACTCCTCAAGAATAAAAAAGGTAAAAAACTTTGAAAGAAGAGAAAATTCTCTTATGAACTGATCAGTGATCTAAGAACAAGATCATTGATCTTCAATAAATAAATAAAATAAAAATAAAAATAGTGTCTTGCACTTGTTATGAACCTTTGGTTCTCTAAAACAAGGAAAAACTTGTTTAGATCAAGGGATCAAAAAGTGCTTTGCACTTCTGTTTTGAATCTAAAAAGATTCTTAGTGCTTTGCACAAATGCAGTGCATTACTTAAAGGGCCAGGCCCAAGTCAAAATGACCTAACAGGCCAAAATAAATTGCAAGGCAATAAATGGGCAGAGCCCAAATAAATTGATGCTTTGCATCCTTTATACAAGGGCAGAGCCCAAATAAAATTGATGCCTTGCATCATTCCTAGAAGAACAGAGCCCAAAACAAATTGATGCTCTGCATCCTTTCTGGGCAAAGCCTAAATAAAATTAAAAAAAAAAGAAATGCAATGCAAAAGCAAATAAAATGTTGAACATTTTCAATTGGACAGCCCAATTTTAGCCGTAAGTCCTTAAATTAAATTGACTGAGCACGACTGCTCTTTTAAATTAATTTATATCCGGTTCGAGGGTATATCTCCGAGCTCCTCTGACACTTATCGTTGTAATCCTTCAACGACGTCAGAGAGGTGACGGGTCCCGACGACCACATACGTCAATATGGACTGCGGGGTCCTTAAACTCGTGGACCGAAACGTCCTTAAACTAATATCGGACCGAAACGTCCTTAAACTAATATCGGACTGAAACGTCCTTAAACTAACGGTGGACCACTATGTCCTTAAACTGGTATTGGACCACCATGTCCCTAAACTGGCACAATAGAGCCCAAACGCTCTTTTGTCGGATCTAAACGATCCCGTTAAGTTGATCTTAGTTTCAAATTGGACTAACGTATCCTTAACAAACGATTAAGTTGATCTTAGCCTCAAATATGGCTAACGTGTCCTTAAATCAAACCTTCAAACAAACTTTAGTCCCAAATTGGACTATAGATCTCTCAACCAACTTTGGTTCAAGGGTACATCTCTGAACTCCTCTGATATTTGTCGGTGTAATCCTTCAACGTCGTCAGAGAGGTGACGGGTCCTGACAACCACACATTAATACGGACTGTGGGGTCCTTAAACTCATGGACTTATGCGTCCTTAAACCAATATCCGCCCCTAAAATGAGAACGTAGGACCACTATGTCCCTAAACTGGAACAATAGAGCCCAAACGCTCTTTTGTCGGATCTAAACGATCCCGTTAAGTTGATCTTAGTCTCAAACTGGACTAACGTATCCTTAACGAACGTTTAAGTTGATCTTAGCCGCAACGCGACTAATGCATCCTTAAACTAAAATCAATAAACCCAAATCTAAGTAAATACGGATTTGGACTAATCCACGTCCTACGGGCGACGACATTACTCAGTCTCCGTATACAATCCACGGGCAACCACAAACAAAACAAACACCCACGACACGAAATGAAATTCTGGAGAAGGAGAAAGTTGTTACCGCGATGCGGTAGCGTAATTAACTGCAGGGGATTGCGCCTGCAGGGAAGAGTGTCCCCATAATCGAAAACCCCTTAAGCGAGGGGGGATCTGACGAAGTCTGCTACATCGGCCGCATCCGTCTAAACCTTCGATACACGGTGCCATAAATCAACTTGGCATCTTCGGAGAGGTGGACGGATAAAACCAAATAGCATCTGTCCCGAATCTCAGCGTCAGGACATCGCAGTCTTGTGCGCCGCCTTTCGGAGGGGAACAGTGCTCCCCATGCACCCTCGCTATATGAGGCCATCTGTCTTCTATCCAGCACATCGAATGGTGGCCGGAATACAAGTGGACATCGGGATTGCCGGGCTGGCCCACCTGTACCATGGTCTTAGCGTGGCGACGGATACAACTGAACCGGGGGTGCATGCCGCCAACTTCCCGATGCACTACTTTACTTCATGGATGTAAATGCACATGCTCGGGGTATTTGGTATTCATAAAAGACCCTCGTTTTACGAGAAATGCAAGCTCCCGTGAATTATGCGACTGGTTGACGCGTTTATCGTGAATCCGTCTCAGCGGGAAGCTAGGGGCTTGCTTCTTCTTCTGTGCACGGTAGGGGCTGGTATGTCTTTCACAGACAAAGTCCTGACAATCGGCCAGGAAACTTCCAAGACGGTGCTGGCATTGCGCGACAATTTTAAGGACGGGGCCTCCGTGTTGAAAGCTCGGGAGATTCTACATCTATACTCCATCAGGCCGGGCTTCCTCGTATTCAGGCAAAATGATGCGGCGCTTATTATGATATACAACCCCCATCATTTTGCCCGGCAGCTAAGTTATAACCAGGGGGTCCCACTGGAGGCATTTTTGGAAGAACCTGCTGCCACCAGAGAGGGAATATGGGGTGCGCTGCATCACTTTATGCGCTTGAATACGGGCTCCCACTTCTTCATTAGTGAGCCAAGTTGCATCCCGAGGGCCCTTAACGTATACGGGGCCTGGTATCAGCAAGCGATGGGTCCTGTCATCAGGGAGGAGACGCGGTTGTTGCTCGATCGCAAGAGTGCGCCCTCTGCCAGCGATCGCAACGTCCCTTTAAGGCGACGGATCACCGTGCCCCTTCCGCTAAGAGAGGCTGTTGCAGTTGAGCTCCACGTGTGCTAAGCCCGACGCACGGATTGCCCTGTGATTCTGTGGAGACAGTGGATGGGCCATCGGTGCCTAGTGCTCACGCGGAGACGGTGAATGTACCCTCACCCGAATCCGGCGTGGGCTCGGATATCGGGACTCGCCGTCCCAAGGTGGCCACTAAGCGCAAGCTGGTGTTGGCTGTGGCCGGAGCTCGCTCTCAGAAGAAGAAAAAGTCGATGTTTTCTCTTGACGTGGTACTTGGCCAGGAGCCTCATGCTCCTTATAGTGAGGGCTTGAGCGAGTATAGGACCAATGAGGGCTTGTTCATGCCGCCAGATGATACTGATCTGACGGCTGCCATTGCAGCTTTCGAGCGATTGGCAAGATGCGAAGAGAGGTTGGCTATCCTCGCGCGATCAGGTAATCTTTAGTTGTATTTTTCGCCATTGCATCATACTTGTGTTATTGTTTTTTTTTACTGACGCTTTTCCTTCTTCAATAGGCATTTCTACCGAAGAAGCTCTCGCCGCTTCTCTCAAGACTTTTGAGGAAGAGGAACGACTTCGGGCCTCCTTAGGCCTCGGTACATTTCGGTTCGCAATGTTTCCGCCTTTGTTTCTTATGAGTGATCTAACCCTTTCTTTGTCTTATCGCAGGGACCACGATGCCGATCCTGAAAGCTGATGCGGAAATTCTTCCCGGGCCAGCTACCGAAGTCCCGGCCTCTTCGGTACTGCCGAAAGAGGCCTTACTTAAAAAACCGATGACGAAAGCCTTGGCGGCTCCAGAGGTAACCCTGGATGTGGACGATAACGTCCTGTTGAAGGAGGCTTCTAAAAGGTCTGTTTTGACGGCTCGAGAGAAAAGGAAGTGCCTGAGGCGCGCAGCAAGGGAGCGCAATGCTGCTTTAGCTGCGAGAGCATGTTCAAGCGCCGCTGCCCCTGCTTCTACTCCTTCAGAGGATTCTCCGGTCGCCTTGTCTACTGCTTATAGATGGGCGGCACGTGCAGCTTGGGAAGTGAACGGTAAATCAACTTCAGGTATTGTGCCATGGGGTTCCGTTGTCAAAGTTTTAAACTATCAGTTCTCATATATCTTGTCTTGCAGGGCCGAGCCTTACCGAAGAAATGGCGGCGACCGCTGAGCCTGAGGGCGCGGTGGAGGAGGTAGCTGCTGAACCCAGGGCGGCGGTAGGCGATGTGGCCGCAATTGCTGGGCCCGAGGTAGTGGTTGAAGAGACAGTCACGATCGCTATACCCGAATTAGCTACCACTGCCGATCCCGAAGTGGCGGCAGGTGAGATGACTACCACGGCCGAGCCTAAGGCAGTGGTGGATGAGACGGCTGCAATCGCTGAGCCCGAGGTGGTGGCGAGCGAAACGGGTACAATTGTTGGGCCCGAGATGGCCGCTCTTTCTCAAGAGTCGGGCACCACTCCGATCATAGCTCTTCTCGCCTACGGTTCTTTGCCGTCTCCTGGCGCCGCGAGCGTGACGACGGCTCTCGTGGAGTCAGGGGATGAGGCGACGGGAGGTGAGACCACCCCGATGGAGGTGGGAGACGCCGCCGTTGTATCAAGTGACGCCCTCATCACGGCTCCGGCTGGCGACTCATCAGATAAAATTTAGGTCATCGCCCTTCTTTTTACTCTGCAATCTTTTCTGACAGGGTTTATCTTGTTTCTAATGCAGGTGCGGCTAGTGCTGATGTCGCACTACCCGAGGCAGCGCCATCAGCTACCGCCTTGACGGTGGCATCTCCTCTACCCTCTCTCATACCATCTCAGATGTTGGAAGGTGCGGATTGGTAACTCATCAGTCTTATTTTTTAAGCTGTATAACCTACGTACTTACGTTGCAATATTGCGTCCTTGCAGGAGTCCTTTTTGACCACCTGTATCATGTGCTGCACCCACACTTCTCCTTCTTGTCAGAGATTGGTTCACCTGCCGGTATAGGTGAGTATTTTCTCTAAACGACGTCCTTTTATTTAACGGGCAGTCGCATTGCTGCTAACTCTTCTTCATATTGCTTGTAGCCTTACGAATTGAAAGGGTGACGAAGCCGTCGTTGCGCCACCAGTACTCCCAGCTCTGCCCCCTGCCGCAGCCGGTATAGTAGACTCTACTTTTTGCGTATTTTCTTTATTTCCTGAGCCGACATCTGATTATGATTTATTTTGCAGCAATCACATCGACTCCAGCCCCGTTCAAGTCTTGCATTATAATGCCGGCAGGGACTTTTTCCAGGCGTCCATCATCCAAAGGTGCTGTGACCAGTCTACGCATGCTGAGCGAATATATCGAGGAGTTTGACGCAGAGACTCCTATATCTGCTGCGGATTTTGCCGCAGAGGTTAACCCTATGCTAGCGACGCTCATGAACTTTCATAGTGAGGGCGTCGTTGAGTCTTGGGTTAATCGCTGCAGGGAAATCGAGGCTTGCTTGAGCTTAGGCATCCTGCACCTGAGATTCTGGCTATGAGCACTCAACGGGCTGCATGGATCGAGCAAAGCACTTCTTACTTCTTCCATCTTGAACAAGAAGTGGCTTTAAAGCAAAGGGAATGTAAAGAAACTTCTAGCGATTCTGCTCGACTGCATGCTGAGGTCGATGCGAACGTTGCCCAGTTGAAAGTTATCTTCGAAGGCCTTCTGCAATGTATCTCTGATGGGTTAATATTGAGGCAGAAGCTCGACGTCGTCGAGCGGGATGCACAAGATCGTGAAGCAGCTCAGCGGGCCACCGAGGGACAACTCTCGTCTTACTTGCAGCAGCGAGCCCAGGTCGAAGCGGAGTTGGCCGCGGCAGCTGATCAAGAAGAGGAGCTGAGGGAAGTGCGCGAGCGGCTGATTGGATTATTCAAAGCGCTTTCCTCTCAATAAAATTTTTTGTACCATTTGTAATTTTGAATAAAATGTATTTTTTCTTTTATTCTTTCATATGATGTATTTTGTATCCAATCGAATTCATGAATAAAAGATACACGTTCTTCGTAATGTCTTATGTCATCTCTCTGCTTTCTTCTTTCTTGCTGTGTTGTTTGCCATATGATTTTAGCAAGTGCGGTCTGTAGATAGTATATAACTGTCAATCTTGTGCTCTTTGTAAGGTAGTGATGGCTTAGAAAACAAGGTTAGGATCTGTCACCTAAGACTTTTCAACTTTATGAGACATGAAGGTCTCATAAAGAATTTTCTCCCTACCGGTCGAGAGGATCCCGTAGGTGTAATTTCTCCTTAACAATCGTGAGGATTCCTAAGTGTGTTTTCTCTTGAAAGTCGTAAGGATCTCACAAGAGAATTTACTCCCTTACGAGTCGTGAGGACCCGCAAGTGATGGATGAAGTTGTCCATATCCGCATTTCATGGAGCTAGGGGTTGCTCTGGATGCTTCCCACGGGTTCATTGCCGTGTTCTGCGAGGACCAGGCTCCGCTCTGGACGTTTTCCAGGATACCGTAGTTTAAATACATCGCGGTCGAGGTTAAGGACATCATAGTCCGTGGATTTAAGGACTCCACAGTCCGTTGTTACTTTTAAGACATTACGGTCGAGGTTAAGGACATCATCGTCCATGAGTTTAAGGACCTCACAGTCCAATGTTAGTTTTAAGACATCACGGTCGAGGTTAAAGACATCACGGTCGAGGTTAAGGACATCACGGTCGAGGGGTTTAAGGACTCCACGGTTCGATGATAGTTTAAAGACATTACGGTCGAGGTTAAGGACATCATAGTCCGTGAGTTTAAGGACCTCACAGCCCAATGTTAGTTTTAAAACATCACAGTCGAGGTTAAGGACATCATAGTCCATGGGTTTAAGGACCCCACAGTCCAATGTTAGTTTTAAGACATTACGGTCGAGGTTAAGGACATCATAGTCCATGGGTTTAAGGACCCCACAGTCCAATGTTAGTTTTAAGACATCACGGTCGAGGTTAAGGACATCATAGTCCGTGAGTTTAAGGACCTCACAGTCTAATTTTTGCTCTGGATGCTTCCTACGGGTTCACGGCCGTGTTCGGCGAGGACCAGGCTCCGCTCTGGATGCTTCACACGGGTTCACTGCCGTGCTCTGCGAGGACCAGGATCCGCTCTGGACGTTTTCCACAGGGTCAGAAGTGACATAATCCGCGTTCTACGTAGCCAGGAATTTTGCTCTGGATGCTTCCTACGGGTTCACTGCCGTGTTCGGTGAAGACCAGGCTCCGCTGTGGATGCTTCACACGGGGTCATTGCCATGCTCTATGAGGACCAGGATCCGCTCTGGACGTTTTCCACGGGGTCAGGAGTGACAGAATCCGCGTTCCACGTGACCAGGAATTTTGCTCTGGATGCTTCCCACGGGTTCACTGCCGTGTTCGGCGAGGACCAGGCTCTTCTCTGGACATTTTCCACGGGGTCAGAAGTGACATAATCCGCGTTCCACGTAGCCAGGAATTTTGCTCTGGATGCTTTCCACGGGTTCACTGCCGTGTTCGACGAGGACCAGGCTCCTTTATGGATGCTTCACACGAGGTCATTGCTGTGCTCTGCGAGGACCAGGATCCGCTCTGGATGCTTCATACGGGGTCATTGCCATGCTCTGCGATGACCAGGATCTGCTCTGGATGTTTTCCACGGGGTCAGGAGTGACATAATTCGCGTTCCACGTGACCAGGAATTCCGCTCTGGATTCTTCACACGGGGTCAGAGTTGACATTATCCGCGTTCCACGTGACCAGGAAGGGTTGACTTTATCCGCATTTCACGGAGTCGGAGTTTGACTCTCGGTCATCTGTACACCGCCGAGTGATGGAACTGGGAGTTGCCGCTGTTCCACTTTGCTTGATGTTGTGTCCGTTGTAATTAGACGAATGTTGAGATGATCTCTAGGCTGTCTATGAACCATTGAGATTTGGCCTCTCCTTCATGATATCACCTATAGGGCATAAATTTCAGTCATTTTTTTTTATTTCTTTTCGCGATGCTCTATCATTTCAGCTTTTATATCGCGAAGGTCGCGATTGCCCAATCATTTCGTCTATTTTTCGCGGTGCCCAATCATTTCGGCTATATTTTTTATTTTTACTCGCTGCTTTTTATTGCGAGTTGCCCAATCATTTCGGCTATTTTGCATGTATATATTTTTACTTGCTGATTTTGTATGCAAGTTGCCCTATCATTTCGGCTATTTCGTATGCATGTGTGGCTTGCTGTCTTTTCGCTGCAAGCTCGGTATTAGACACCGATTTCGGCATCAGCACCGCTACTACTGGGATATTGCCAGGAGCGAATCATCATTTGCCTCTGTCGATGCCGAACAATGGTGGCTTAGTAGACAGGGTTAGGATTCTGTCGACTAAGGCTTTTGACTTCATGAGTCGTAAGGGTCTCATAAAGGTATTTCTCCCTGCGAGTCGTGAGGATCTCGTAGGTGTGTTTTCTCCTTAGGAGTCGTAAGGATTCCTAAGTGTATGATCTCTTATAAGTCGTAAGGATCTTACAAGAGTGTTTTCTCCTTATAAGTCGAGAGGACTTACAAGGGCAGTTCATCATGCAGACATATCCCTAGCCATGGATGGGACCTTGTTAGGGAAATGTTTATTCGCGCCCGTGAATTGTATACAAGGGTCAGCATTGAGCCGCTTGTAGGGCAGTATTGGAGGTTGTGGGGGCTGCTTAAGAACAGATTCAGATCCCTGTAGTTTAAGACTTTCAAATCTTATGAGCCGTGAGGGTCCCATAAGAAGGTTCTCCTTACGAGTCTGAGGATCTCGCAAGTGTAATTTCTCCTCAGGAATCGTGAGGATCCCCAAGTGTGTTTCTCCCTTGTGAGTCGGAAGGATCTTACGCAGGTGGTTTCTCCTTACATAGTCGAGAGGACTTTGCAAGTGTCTTTTAACGAGATTGCGCCCTTTCGGGTTTTCACAAAACTCGCCGGCAGCCCTGCTGTTTTTACTCACGGGGCCTTTTCGGGTTTTCATCCGTGCCCTTTTTGCTTGTGGACATACCGTTTTTTTTCCTTTTTTTTATTCTAACGAGGTTACGCCCTTTCGGGTTTTTACAAGACTCACCGGTAGCCCTGCTGTTTTTACTCACGGAGCCCTTTCGGGTTTTCATCCGTGCCCATTTTGCTTATGGACATACCGTTTTATTTTTTTATTCTTTTTTTTTGTATCAGCTTTTGGATGCTGCAATCCACCGTAGTTTATCGATATCTCAGTCAACGGCTAGTTTTAGGGCATAGTGGTCCGTCGTTAGTTTAAGGACGTTTCGTTCCGCTGTTAGTTTAAGGACGTTTCGGTCCGCTGTTGGTTTAAGGACGTTTCGGTCCGTTGTTGGTTTGAGGACGTTTCGGTCCGTTGTTAGTTTAAGGACGTTTCGGTCCGTTGTTAAGGAAGCCGGCTGTTACCTACAGAGTTTATGCTTAGGAAGATAGCGAGCGGACATAGTCGTCGTCATCTATCGTTGACCTAGTCCATGACTCGTCAAGCGTAGTATTTCTTCAGGAAGCGACCATTTATTGGTCTGAAAGGCCTTTCGCCATGCATGTCCATGAGTAGATAGGCTCCACCCTGGTAGACCTTGTCTATGATATATGGGCCTTCATAGTTCGGCTCGAATTTTCCCCACTTGGCACGATTGGGGATCATAGGTCTTTTGACCACTAGCACGAGTTCGCCTTGGCGGAATGTTCTCGGCCTAGCCAATCTTTCGTATGAGCGCGTCATCTTTGCTTTGTAAGCTTCCAGATTTTGTTGCGCTATGAGCCAGGTTTCATCAAGGGTGTCGAGCTCCTCAAGCCGAAGGTGAGCATTCTCTTCGTCCGTTAGCTCGTAATGAACTGCCACTCATAGAGAGGGTAGCTCTATCTCGAAGGGGAGTACCGTTTCTGTACCAAATACCAATGCGTACGGCGTTGTGCTCGTGGCTGTTTTGAACGTCGTTCGGTACGCCCAGAGAGCTCCGTGCAGTCTCTCATGCCAGTCCTTCTTATTTCGGGACACCATCTTTTTCACGATCTTCGTTAAGGTCTTGTTAAAAGCCTCAGCTAGACCGTTAGCTCGGGGATTATAGACTGAAGAGTATCTCCAGTCTATGTTATGCTGTTGTGCGAAGCGGCTGATCTTGTGGCTTCTGTAGGTTGGTCCGTTATCAGAGATAATCCGTCGCGGAGTGCCAAACCGATAAATGACGTATGTCTTGAAGAAATGGAGGATATTCTCCGTCTTCACCTCCCTCAGCGGTACTGCTTCTGCCCATTTGGAGAAGTAATCAGTCGTCGCCAAAATGAACCGATGTCCTCTGGACGATGCTGGTTCGATGGGGCTGATTATGTCAGTCCCCCACTTTTCGAACGGCCAGCTATCCACTGTCGGATGTAATGGATTCGGATGCTGGTGGATAAAGTCCCCATGGATCTGGCATGAGTGGCATTGCTTCGCATACTCAAGGCAGTCTTGGATCATCGTGGGCCAATAATAACCCATCCGTTTGATCTTCAGCTTCATCTTCGACCCGGCTTGGTGAGAACCACAGCGTCCGTCGTGAATTTCTTGGACGACCGTTTTTTCTTCTTCAGGTCCAGGCATCTTAACCATAAATAATCAAATGACCTCTTGTACAGAGTATCATTGACGAAAGCGAAAGATAGGGCTCGCTTCATGAGCTGATGTTTTGAGGACGTATCTTCAGGTGTTCGACAGGATTTGAAGTAGTCTATGAAGACTTCTCTCCAATCTTCAACCTTCTATTGGTCTTTTATTTGTAGAGTCATTTGCTCGGTCGCTCCCTTTTCCTTGGACGGCTCCGGAGATATTTCTGCCGGTGCAAGAACCCGACGGCTTTGTACCATGATTCTTACGTCATCGAGGTTCTCATTGGCCAATTCTTTAGCAAGCTTGGCTAATGCATCCGCTTTGCTATTTTCCGCACGCGGTATGCTTTCTAAGGTATAGGAATGTATTTGGGTCAGCAGCTGCTGTACTCTCTCGTCGTACTTCACCAGTTCCGGTTTGCACGTTTGATAGTCATCGTTTACTTGACTGACGACCAGCTGGGAGTCTCCGTATATGAGAAAGTTTTTAATTCCCATGTCGATAGCGATCTCGAGACCTGCTATCAAAGCTTCATACTCGGCTTCATTGTTTGTCCTCGGCTATGTTAAAGAGAAAGCGAAGCGCATTACCCCTCCTTGTGGAGTTACGAAGATGAGGCCTACCCTGATTTGATTATGGGCGTGTTTTGTTTACGCTTCTTCATGGAGGATGCTCCATCGAAGTAAATCTCCCATCGGGTATCACCCCCGTCGATTGTGTCAAACGCATGTTCGTCTGGCAGTTCACAATTCAAAGGAGAATCGGTAGGTATCAGATGCTCAGCGAGGAAGTCGGCGATGGCCTGGCCTTTCACTGCCTTAAGAGGCTGATAAGTTATTGAGAACTCCATCAAGAGCAAGGCCCATTTAGCGAGCTGTCCCGTCAATATGGCCTTTGACATCAAATACTTGAGGGGATCCACCTTCGATATCAGACGGACTTCAGGCGCCAACGCATAGTGTCTGAGCTTCGTTATTGCGAAGATCAATTCCAGGAAGTGTTTTTCAATGGGAAAGTAATTGCTTTCTGCCCCCAGTAGAACATGACTCAAATAGTAGAGGGCTCTCTCTTTCCCTTGATCATTCTCTTATGCCTATAATGTGCCTAAGGAATCGACGCATATGTGTGGAATCCGACAGGCACAATGGGAAACTAAGGTGTGCCAAGGTGACACTCGACAGGCTCAAGCTCGAGCTGCATTCTTCTCGGCGCTTGTTTGATTGGCTTGACGTTCGGGGATATGGCCAGTTTGTGAACCGCAATCTCTGGGTCTAGTCCTGGCATCTCGGAATAATTCCATGCGAAGCAATCTTTATGCCGCATGAGCACGTCCTTTAGTGTAGCCATCCTTTCTTCAGACAGCAATTCGCTGACGAACGTCGGCCGCGGGTCACTTGCCGTCCCCAAATCAATTTTCTTGGGGTTATCTACAGTGGTATGTATTCCATCTTCCAGCTCTTTCGGCGCCGGTGGAAACTCTGAGATCACCTCGGCATCATTGTTTTCGAAGCACCAGGGGAGATTATCCATACCGTCGGGGTCTTCTTCTGATAGCATTATCATGTGGCAGGTACGAGCTCGCTTCCAAGACCTATGTTGATCTGGTTCTACCCTCGTGGATTTGGGTCCATGCTTCTGCGGCGGGGTTACCCTCCAGCTGCTAGATAGAGAGAATCTGCCTTGTCGATATTGATCTTCGACCCAGTTCTTGAAGGTGAAGCAGTCTTCAATAGGATGTCCTATTGCCCTATGATAGGAGCAATAGTCCGGATGGGAGACTTCGCCTGCTTGCTCGGCGTGCTTGGACTCCGGGAGTGTAATCATTTGATGTCTTATGGCGAGATCAAATATCTTCCATGTTTTGTTCTGAGGAAAAGAGTATGCTCGACTCATCTTCTTTATATGAGACGAATCTGGATTACTCGATTCCCGAGCGCGTGGCTTCTTGGTCCCGCTTTGTCGCTCTCGAACGCCTTTCCCGTTCTTTGGTTTGTTTCTGCCTCTGTGTTGTGCCTTTTGTACAACGGGTTGACAGGGAGGAGCATTTTCATCTTTCGCAGCCTGTTGAAGAAGGCGTTGCGTCCTGGCTTTCTCGTAGATTGCCATTTCGCGATTGTGGTCGTCTCGAACCTTTTGACTCGCTTCCCTTATAAGCTTGTCCATTTGTTCTTCAAACGACGGACTGGGAATTTTTACATCGGGAGCTCTTTCTGATTCAGGGTTAGCATTTTCCCAAAAAGCATCTCCCTCTTCATCAAAGTCATGTATGACGTAACAGTCGCGGAGTAACTCCCATTTCTTGGATTGAACATATCCAAGCCCGATCGTTTCCATTTTCCCGTTGGGCAACTTTCGATGAGTTCCAGGGACGTTCCAGATCCTGTTATAGAACCGTGCTTGTCGAGCAGTTTGTTTAAGGGGTATACCTTGGCGTCTCAAGAGTCTCCTTAGTCCGTCTGTGTAATATCTGGGAAAACGGATGGGCTGGAGCCTGTCGAGTGTGGAATCCGCGCCGTGCCAGATTTCTTTCTCCACTTTAGTTTCCCCTGATCGGTAAAATAGGAATGCCTTTTCACCTTCTCGTCTGGGAGGAACATAGAACATCTGCAGCTCTTCCACACTGTAGGTATCAAGCGCGTCTAGTTCTTTATGATGCTTGGGCGGAACCATGGCAACTTGCAAACTTTGCTCTTCATCAGAAAATGTTTGTATTGAAGGCCGAGCGGAGAATATAGCATGGACCTCATCTTCCGAGTCGCTTCCAAAGATCAACATAGGAGCGGACGGTCCTGGTTTGTTGCACTGGGGAGGACCTAAGTAAACTATCTCTTCTTCCTCCTCGGTATCACTCCCGAAAACCGGAATGGTAGGGATAGCTTTGTTCTCCGGTTTATGACATCTCTCCGTGTCCTCGAAATCTGGTAAGAAGTATTTTGCCTCTTCGTATTTTCGGACTTCGTTCACGGAGAATGGGTTTAGCTCTCTTGTTACAGTATACTCGAGACCATCCTTGAAATACTTCATACACTGGTGTTGTGTAGAAGGGATGATGTTGTACTCGTGTAACCAAGGCCGGCCGAGCAAAGCATTATAGCAGGTCTTGGCGTCAATGACGTGAAATTTAATATCTGTGACGAGTAGTCCGAAGCGTAACGTCAGTATCACAGACCCGAGAGTCCGTGATGACTGAAAGTCAAAACTGGAGATGATGATTTTATCACGAGCGAGGTGTTGGACGCTCATGCAGATTTCCGTCAACACTCGCACGTTGAGGAGATTGACGGAAGACCCATTGTCGACCAGGATTTTGCCAATCCTGATATCGTGATAATATCCGGAGACATATAGGGGACGGTTGTGCTCGCACGTCCCGAGGAGGAGATCTTCATCACCGAAGGTAATATCGGCTGTGTGTACTTCTTCCAGCTCGTCCTTCATCTTTTCTTCGGCGAGAAAACTTGGAATTGCTCTGGCTCTTGTAGCACCTTGATCAATGAGTCCCTTGCTTCTTTTGATAGTAAAAGAGCGTCGAGAATGCTGAGCTGCGAGGGTAACTTCCTCAAGTGCGCCAGTATGTTGTAGTCCACCTTACTTTTCCTTGGCGGGTCCTTGACGGTCAGCTTTTTCATGACTTGGTCATCTAGGGCGATATCTTCAGAGAACTTCTCTTTTTCATTATCTTTTCTGTTTGCAGGTCCGAGATTCTTTTCGGGCAGCGTACGATTGCGCAGCTGGATATTTTCACAGGTCTTCAATTCTCCCTCCTTTCCCGAGGTGGATTCCTTGAATAGAGGGCCAAGAGTCATCTCTTCATCGGAGTCGCTCCCGAACGTGAGAACTTTTGATCCCCCAGCGTTAACCATGCGACAGTTGCCGGTAGTTCTTCCACGCTCTTTGGTCGTATTTCTTCGCTCCCGACGAGTTTTGCGTTTCATCCGCTTAAAATGTTGTTGGTGAGCAACATATCCCTGCCACCATCTTTTAAAAGCGTTGCACTCTTCGGTGGGGTGTGCCATCTTTCTATGATATAGGCAGTAGCTAGGATGTGTTTCTGCTTCACCAAAGGCGTTCGCTTCGGAGGATGGTAGCTTCATTCCCATTGATATGGCTTTAGCGAACCTCTTCCTCGTCTTGAACCTATTTTTATTTGCAACGGAGGTGCTTTGATCTGGTGGGAATATTTCAGCCCTTTCGTCCATTCGCCGGCTTCTGGCCTTTTCAAATATGGCCATCTCACGCTCCTGATCAGCTTTACTTTTCATAATAGCGTCGTTTAGGAATGCGTCGATCATCTCGTCTGATGGCCCTGGAAGTTCCGGTTCAGGACCTGCCCCCAGTCTCTCGGTGCAAGGAGCTTCTTCATCGTCCATCGACGAGTGAGAGATCACATGGCAACTTGCTATGTAATCCTCAGATTCATCCGACGAGTCTTCTCCATCATCTCCATCTTCAAAGACGTGGCCGAGGAACTCTTGGAGCGTGATTGGAGTCCGCGCCTTCTGGTTATACTCTTCCAGCGCATCGATCTGTTTTTGTAGGTCTGTGCGCTTGTCGCCAGGCTTCATGGGTTTCTTGGATTTCTTCTTCTTCTTTGAAGATTTTGACGGCTGGGTGTGAGTGCTTTGGCTATCACCACCAATTTTTAGAGTTAGGCGCGGCTTCAGTATCCCTTCAATGATCTTGGGTTCCAGCGGATTCTTCCACCTGATCGCCGGACATGTCTGGAGATTATTCAGCATTCTTTTAGTTTTCGCTGAAAGAGCGACCTCCCATGGAGTTTCTTCAACAAAAGAGCACGATGCCCCCGGTGTGTCCGTCTTCTTAGGAGTGTGCGGTTGTGGTGGGTTTACCTTCCACTTCTCAGACAGCGCAAACTTGCCTTGTTGGTACTGGTCCTCGATCCACCCCTTAAAGACGAAGCAATCTTCGATTGGATGGCTTACTGTTTGGTGGTAAGGGCAATAATTGGGATTATTCGCTTCGCCGGGTTGCAATGGTCGCTTTGGATTCGGCAGATTGATAAGCCTGTTGCGCATCGCCAGTTCGAATAGTCTCTTCGTTTTGTCCCATGGAAACGAGTAAGGACGCTTCATTTTTTCATTATAATAGTGTCGTCTCTCTTCCAGTTGATCTGTTAGTTTTGGGGCACTGGGATGCTGTTGAGTATTCGCAACGAAGGTCGCCTTCCCTTTACCTTTTTCGTTCCGCGGCTCCGGCTTCGAAGGAGACGGTCTGTGACCCATCTGATCCATCTGGGCTAGCTTGTCGATTAAAGCCTGGAATGTGGTCAGTTTGAAGAACATCATGAACTGTGAAATAGTTTCATGAGGGTCTAGGGTGCCCACGAACATGCTCACCGCTGGTGCTTCTTCGATGCGCTGTTCGCATTTTGACCACAGATTCTGCCATCGGATTGCGTATTGAACCCACGTCTCTCCTGGCTTCACCCTCGCATTGATCAATGCCGTTATTGGAGTGCGTTCACTAGCACTTGCGAATCGCTGGATGAACAACAACTCCATTTCTGCGAAAGTCTTGACGGAGTCGTTTGGAAGTTCGGAGTACCACTCAAATGCTGTCTCTGACAAGCTGTCGATGAATTGGCGGAACAAAAGCTTATCATCCCCCCCCCCCCCCGTTGTTGCCGCAAAGAGCCCTGAACTGAGCGACATGTTGATGCGGATTTCCTGTCCCCTTGTACACATGGAATTTTGGGATCGTGTAGCCCGGTGGGTATTTTATCTGATCATACCATCCTGGATACGGTCGCCCAGTTTTGACAACTTGGCCGGCCGCTTCATTTGCCTGGTGCACTCGTATCTGTTGAGCAATATAGTCATCCAGGACGGCCTTAGAAATAATTTCCTCCTTGGCTGCTGAAAGAGCCGGGGGTGGATCTGATGTTTCTCCTCTGTCATCTTCAATAATGACCGGAGGGTCTTCCGCTGGGGAATCCGGCTGTAACATCATCCCGACCATGTCTTGGAAGAGAAGCGCCATTTGTTTTATGTTGGAAGGTTATTCTGCAGCTTCTCTGTCCTTCTTTTCGAGGACTCTGTGTAGGAAGTCAGCGTCGGTTTCTTACTCATGGCGCTGCTCCGATGATGCCTCTGGGCTTTCTTTTGGTCCGGGGAGTGCAGCCATTGCAGTCAATATCTCTTGAAGCTTCTGCTGTTGTTCTTCCTTAGCCCTTGTTATTGATCGGGTGAGCGGCCGGTGGCCCGTCGAAGTGCGGCTTTCCTCTTTTCCGGAAGCCATGTAAACAGTATGTACCGCTATGCCCCCAGACTTAGGGTATTTAGGCTTAGTGCCCTTAACATTTGTCGCGGACATGGGGATCTTCTCCGGCCTTCTCTTCTTGTGGGCGGTCGAAGTTGAGGGGGGCGTTGCAGGGGGCACCCGAGTAGCCGTCGCCTTCTGTGGCTTAACAGAACGGTTTTCTTCCTGTAGGACCTTCAGCTTCTTCTGCCGGCGGGGATAGTCTTGATCAACCATCGACTCTCAGACTTGTCACCATATTTTGTAAACTTTGGAAGACAGCCGTTGATGGGACTGCTCCGGCTTTATTTCTGTGATAGTCTCCACCGGTGGCGGAGATCTTTTCAGTACGACGGTAGGCGAGTTCCTGCGCACCTTATTTAGCAGCTCAAAGCTGTTCCCGGTTGGAACAGCAGCATTAATTTCCACTGTTGGAGCCGGTGGAGTTAGCCTAGAGGGGGAGTTGCCCCCGGCCTTCCTTACTCGGCGCCAGTGGCGACGTCGAGCGTGTCGAGCTGTTGGGGCTGGTTCGGCGATGGGGATGGCTTTGTCTTACCCCCTGTCCAGATGAGGCGCCGCTGGTGCCAGCCTCTTGAAGACTGACGTCTTTTGAGTAGCGATATCCAATCTGTCAAAGACAGACCTTCGAGCAGGAACGGGAGCCGGAATAGTCAGTCTTGTAAAGACCGACTCTTTGGCAGGAGAAGCTGTCTTGACGACTTCAGGAGCAGAGATGGTTATCTTCTTTGGGATGGCCACTTCAGGTGTCATGGGATTCTTGGCAGGCCCATCGAAGTTCAGGCTCAGTCTGGCGAAGACCGAGGAGTTGGAGCTGGACGACCCGTTGAGAGGGGCCATGGTAGTAGCAAGTCGATCGAAGACCAACTTCTTGGGGGCTTCCGGTGCTGGCATGGAGCGCTGAAGCTCGTTGGCGGGAGCATGGTCCCAAAAAACAATCCTGTGGTGGCTTAGGTGACCTGTTCCACCGGCATCATGAACAGGGAAGCCGCCTGGGGCCCGTAAGCTATGCCCCCAGTTGAGGTAGAACATGGGTTGCAGTTGCATGTGGAACACTTCGAGCAGGTGAACGCCATTGATCTTTGCTTTCTGCACCAAGCAAAACGCCAAATCTCAGTATCTTGAACCCAAGGGCAACCATTAGCAAACCGCAATTGGTTCGCGAACACGACACACGAAGTGTGGAATGGAAAGAGAAAAAGGTCTCACCGGGCGTGCCAAAATCTGTTCCCCTCCGAAAGACGCGGCGAGACGCGGCGGACGTCTGGCCTGAAATTCGGGGCAGATGCTAATTGGTGATATCCGTCCACCTCTCCGAAGATGCCAAGTTGATTTATGGCACCGTGTATCGAAGGTTTAAACGGATGCGGCTGATATAGCAGACTTCGTCAGATTCCTCCTCATCTGAGGGGTTTTTTATTGTGGGGACGCTCTTCCCTGCAGGCACAAGCCCCTGCAGTTAATTACGCTACTGCATCGCGATAACAACTTTCTCCTTCTCCAGATGGTCACTTTGTGTCGTGGGTGTTTGTTTTGTTTGTGGTTACCCGTGGATTGTATACGGAGACTAAGTTATGTCGTCGCCCGTAGGGCGTGGACTAGTCCATATCCGTATCCTTCTTAGATTTGGGTTTGGGAGTTTGGGTTTAAGGATACGTTAACCTCATTTGAGACTAAGATCAACTTAAACGTTTGTTAAGGATACGTTAGTCTCATTTTAGACTCAGATCAACTTAACGGGATCGTTTAGATCCAACAAGAGAACAATTGGGCTCTATTGTTTAGTTTTGTGACATTGCGGTCGGTAATTAGTTTAAGGACATTACGGTCCATTAGTAGTTTAAGGACATCTCGGTCCAATGTTAGTTTAAAGACATCACGGTCGAGCTTAAGGACATCATAGTCCATGAGTTTAAGGACCCCACAGTCCAATGTTAGTTTTAAGACATCACGGTCGAGGTTAAGGACATCATAGTCCATGGGTTTAAGGACTCCACAGTCCAATGTTATTTTCAAGACATCACGGTCGAGGTTAAGGACATCGTAGTCCGTGGGTTTAAGGACTCCACGGTCCAATGTTAGTTTAAAGACATCACGGTCGAGGTTAAGGACATCATAGTCTATGAGTTTAAGGACCTCACAGTCCGATGTTAGTTTAAAGACATCACGGTCGAGGTTAAGGACATCATAGTCCATGAGTTTAAGGACCCCACAGTCCGATGTAATGTGTGGTTGTCGGGACCCATCACCTCTCTGACGACGTTGAAGGATTACAACGACAGATATCAGAGGAGTAATGAGATGTACCCTCGAACTAGTGTGAATTGTTTGAAAGATCTGTAGCCCAGTTTGGGACTAAGATCTGTTGAGTATTTATGAGCAGATGTGCTCAGTTCAATATAAACTGAGGACTTATGGCCAGAATTGGGCTAAGTCCAATTAAAAATGTTTAACATTTTTAGTTGCTCTAGCTATTAAGCCTTTATTTGGGCTCAGCCCTTTCAATAATGCTAGGCATTGGGCTCTGACATTTTTTTCTTGTATTGAATGTATAGAATTCATCAGAAACAAATCTTGTTCTGATAGTGCGCCACGTGGCGCGCCAGGCGCATTGCGCTTCTGTCAGGTAGCGCACACGAAGAGGACACTTGTCGCGCTTAGCGCTAAGCGCTAGTTCATTAGCGCATTGAGCTTTTAATTTATGAGCGTTTTGCGCTAGTCTGTTGGCGCACCAGTGAGTGACACGTGGCACGCTTGGCACTGAGCGTCATCCCATGAGCGCAGTGCTCTATTTTAGAAGCGCAAAGCGCAGATTGTGTCTCTGGTTGACACGTGGCAGGTTTTGGCGCTTAGCGCCGGTCCAATGAGCGCAAGGGCGCAATTCATGAGTGCAATGCACTTTTTAATAGCGCAAAGCGCTTATGATCAATTTTAAGATTAAAGAACAGATTTATGTTCTTCAAAGAAGGCTTTGCCTCAAGATCCAAGAACAAAAGTTCTTGTTTTTATAATAGGCTTTGCCTTTATAGATCAAAGATCTATAAATGAAGTAAAATACTTCTTTTGTTTATTATTTTTTTATGATTAGATCTTCTGATCTTTTCTTTTAAATTAAAGACCTTAGTCTTTTTATAGATCTAAGATCTTTTTAGAATATGTTTCTTCTTTTTACGAGATGGATTCATCTCTCTTATTCAAGAACATGGTTCTTTTTTTCTTTTTACCTTGAAGATGAAGAAAAATCTTTTTTTTTTTTAAGAGCTTGCTCTTCTTTGCAGAGGGTTTTTCTCTCTCTTTTTGTATATTCTGTATCTCTCTCCCTCCTTAGACTTGAAGTCTAGGGTCCTTTATATAGGGCCAAATGATTTGTTAAATCAGTTTTAAGAGATCTTTCTCTGCTTCATTTGGGAATATTTTCCACCGTTGGATCTTTGATCCTAAGGCTTCTATTTTACAGAAGATAATCTTCTTGTTTTAATAAGATTGAAAAATCTTTCCATAATAGAATTTTAGTTCTGATTAATTAATAATTTATTATTAGTAGATCTTTTAATCTGACGGTGGGGGAATTTTTAATTCCAGCGCTGGCGCACCTTGTGCTAGCACACCTACGCTCGACACGTGGCGCGCAGCGCAACTGCGCTAGCACGCCCGTGTTTGACACGTGGCACGGAGCGCAACTGCGCTAGCGCGCCCATGTTTGACACGTGGCACACAGCGCAACTGCACTAGCGCACCCATGTTTGACACGTGGCACGCAGCGCAGAGTGCAACGCAACTGCGCTAGCGCACCTGTGTTTGACACGTGGCGCACAGCGCAGAGCGCTGGATCTGAAGCGTTGCTTCAACTTAAATTTTGAATTTTGAAATAGAGCTTTGCTCTGATTGGGGGTGCGCACCTGGCGCTAGCGCGTCTGCGCTTGACACGTAGTACGCAGCGCGCAGCGCACGGGATCTGAAGCGTTGCTTCAATTTTTGAATTTTGAAATTCAAAACAGAGCTTTGTTCTGATTGGGGGAAACAAACCCAGGCCCCATCAGAAGTCCAGACATATTCTGAGGCGGTATCACCTGACCCGGGAGATAGATGATCGCCGCGAGATCGAGATCAGGAGAGTTGACACGAAGGACAACACTGTGGATCCACTCACAAAGGACATTCCCCAGATACAATTTGAGAGACTCTTCGGGATGTTGGGTATGAGATACTACAACAGATGGCCTAAGTGCAAGTGGGAGATTGTTAGTTATATATATGCCCTAGAGGCCATTGTTGTACATATGATGTATATTATAGTGGATGCTTGGATATATATAGAGAGGACTTTCTTGCTCGATATGATAGTATGCTATCTGGTTTCATTTTGTCTTAACATGTTGACTTGTATTGGTTTACTGTCTTACTCTCACATGTTGATAAAGCCCTTGGGATATGTACTTGACTACTAGGACTATGATGAGATCATACTAGTGGGGTCAGGGTAGTCAACGAGTACATCCTATAACTGTTCCCAGTCGAGGGAGTATCGAAACAAGGCATCGATACTCCAGAGTAGACTAGCGTATACACATCTTGACCCATATGATGGGTGATCCCATATCCATCGGTGTTTGACATCAAAGATGGTGTACGGGTGCTCAGTGGAGACTGGGTATACTGAACGGACTCACCGAGAACTCCTAGATGGTATTATACCTATCGTCAGATAGCACTTCTCCGGTAACACTGGTGCAGGTTAGTCTGTAGACCCGAGATCGTCATAGAGTCTTATGTGATTCCCACTGTGCTTTGATTTCCACCTTACCACGTCCAAGAGGGCGTGCAAAACGGTGGCTTTTGAGTACAATCCCGATTCACGTGGAGGCAATGAGCGATATGAGGGGTTTCGTCTCTCCCGGTATAGGGAGTTGATGTTGTGCTGTGTTCGATTAGCTATAACTGGAAGTCCCTGGCCAGGGCTGATATGGAGTGCTGCTGGTAAGAGTTATCAGTAGTTTCTCGACATGTTATGGGCCTCACATCGACACGACTTATCGGTTACCGGGGTCTGACGTTTACCACCCCTAGACTTGATATGCGACATATGAGACGAAGAGACCGGACTGTACGGTAGTGTTACTGATTGTATTCACAGAAGAATGTACAGGCTTGCTTGTTGATCTTCTGATCTCTCAATACCTGGGTGGCTGTTACGTTTAGCTGACCGCTTGCATCTTGTGGGTGTTTGATATGATCATCACCTACTCCCGGCGTATTGACGATTCTTTAGAGTCCTACACAGAGGTTTCCTGGCTCAGGCAAAACGGAGTAGGAGCACATATGTGATATGTGCGGGACCGAGAATAATACGATATGAGATACCGTATTCTATTCTCGCGATATGTGATATCGGCCGGGTATATGAGATATAGCCGGGTCATCGGATCAAGTGTTGATTCGATGAAATGGTACATATTATATTAGTCGGTTATATGCAATATAGCCGGATTGTCGGATCAAGTGTTGATTCGATAATTTAATGTATAATTATATATGTGATATATTACATTACGTTAACTAATATAAGCTCGCTTTATTGATTCTTTTTCTCACTGGATAATACATTAATATATATGCGATATATGTTAATTGTATTATTTTCTTTTGTTACATTATATATTATATATGTGATATATAATATTGTAACATGTTAGGGTTACAAATGCAACATGGTTGTTGAGTTTAAACCAAGTTAGGGTTTGGATAAGGGTTAGCTTTTGGGTTAGCTTTTGGATGAGCTTTCATGAAGCTTCATGAAGTTTGAATTTTGTCTTCATCCTTGATATTTTATGTACCCAATCCAAACTCTTAACCTATGGTTTATTCTCTACAAGAGTAAAGACTCTCATTCTTAACTCATGGTTGCAATTGTAACCACAACAATAATTCATTATTCATCACAAAAGCTTTTGCTTCTTCTTCTTCTTCTTCTTGCTTCTTGAAGAAAAGCTTCACTTGCTTTTTCATTTGTAATGATAAATGGTGAGAAATTGAAAACAAAAGAGAGCAAAATTCCTATTTCATCATCCTCATCTATTCTAGCCACTTAGATTAGGGTGTTCACTTCTTTAATTACTTCATTAGTGAAGTGTAAGCTTGGGTTAGAGATTCTTCAAGGTAGATCATCTTAGATCAAGAAGACTTCAAGCAAGATGCATCATTCACCTCATGGAGCCTCCCGAGAGTCGGACTTCTTGATGATCGCAGCGAAGGGACCTCAACATGGAGCTTATGAAGCGAAGGAACGGACTACGAAGGTTGTAATCCTACTCTCTTTACATCTTTGTATGTGATACAAACTTGTTACCCTAGAATTTCTAGTAAAGATTCATGGTTTACTTGCTTTGCACCTCTCTAATTTTTAAAGTGGCATGAGTGATGCTACCAAACCCTAGACTAGGTGCAAGGGAAACCCAACAGATGAAACGACCAACCTTTGCTGAAAACTCTTAAGAAGAAGGTCCACTGAGCTGTCCCGCCTGCTCTTCGAGATCAGACCAAGCTCGTGGACCGTATGCATTTTATCAAATACCTCATCCACCAACTGTGGAGATAGGGTGTTGTACAGACCTGGGGAATTCCTCCATAATGCGTTGATTAGCACTTGAAGGAGAGGAGATCGCCGAGGAAGTAAGCACCCACAGTGGCCCTCCAAGCGGCCTATCACCACCTCATACGTCTCTTCGGAACGATCGAGATTATAAAAATATACATCGTCTCGAGAAACGATCTTCCTGATGGTATATACGCGGCCGATCATTTTCGGGAAACACAACACTAGGAAGAAACTGATATGAGAATTCGAAGGTGAGACCTGAAAGTGTACGCTAGCACCACTACTGGGTTTTTGTAGTATCAAGCATGCCATTTAAAAAAAATTTGGGTGCTAACTAACACTAACCTTGATTGTTAACAAGATGATTAGGATTTTAGGTTTGATATCTACTAAACTATAAGAAATGAAAGATGGCTATACTCTCGTAGATCGAGTCCTTCACTTCATATGCTCCGTGTAGTAGTCCACGCGACTCCACTAGGTTCCACTTAAGGGTTTGGATGAGCTTCCTCTGAGGACCTTCATGCCAAAGATTATCCACGCGAAGTCCCTCCAACTCAAGCTACCTCTACACTAAACTCTTTTAGTGTAGGAAACACGCCACACTTGATCGCTAGTCAAGTGAAGGATGGTGAAGTAAGGGATTTGGTTTGCTCACTAGTATGTGTTCAAGCTTCATGATTCACATCACATGTGAGGGTTGAAGCTTGAACAATGGTGAAGAGGAAAACAAAGAAGAATAAGAGAGCATGAGAGCAACACTTGCAAAAAATGGCTAAGTGTTGAGAATGGGATGAATGAATGGAAACCCTTAACCCTCACTCATTCAAGTATGGAAAAACAGCAATATAAAATTGCAACCATGCTTGAATAGTGAGTCAATATGAATAAAATAACATAAAAGCCATACTTGAAACCATGCTCTCATTTTCCACCCCATTTTCTATTTTTCTCAAAAATTAGAAAATACACCATGCTTCATATATATATATATATATATATATATATATATATATATATATATATATATATTATGAAGAATAATTAGTGAGCTAATTATATTGGTTAAGATATAATTATATCACATATAATAATATCACATTATTAAATCAACACTTGATTTAATAATCTGGTTATATCACGTATGACCGATATCATTTATCTATGTATCACATTATCAAATCAACACTTGATTCGATAATCTGGTTATATCACATATAACCTAACTCGATAACAGATAACTGCCAAATTACAATACGGTATCATAAACACGTATTTAATCAGGCCCACACACCTATCACATATGTGTCCTACTTCGTTTCGCTTGAACCAAGGAACTTCTGTATGGGACTCTAAAGACTCGTCAATACGCCAGCAGTAGGTGATGATCACATCAGTCGCCCATAAGCCGTCAGCGGTACTAGCTGGACGTAACGGCTAACCGGGTATTGAGCGATATGAAGATCAACAAGCAAGCTTGTCCATACTCTCCATGAAGCCTATCAGTAACACTGCCGTACAGTCCAGTCTCTTCGTCTGATATGTCGCATATCATGTCTAGGGGTGGTAAACGTCAGACCCCAGTAACGTGATAAGTTATGCCGATGTCTGGCCTATAATGGATTGAGAAACTACTGATAACTCTTATCAGTAAATCTCAGCAGCAGCCCTGGTCAGGGACTTCCAGTTATAACCATTCGAGTATAGCGCAACATCAACCCTCAATACCGGGAGAGACAAAACCCCTCCTATCCATCATTGCCTCCATGTGACTCGAGACTGTACCTAAAATCCACCTGTTTGCACAACTCCTCTTGAGCGTGGTAGGGAGGAAATCAAAGTACAGTGGGAGCCACACAAGACTATGACGATCTCGGGTCTACAGACTAACCTGTACCGGTGTCACCAGAGGACTGCTATCTGACGATAGGTATAATACCAACTAGGAGTCCTCGGCGATTCCGTTCGGTGTACCAAATTCTCCAATGAGCACATGTGTACAATCTTTGATGTCACACACCAATGGTTGTGGGATCAACCATCGCCCTCTAAAGGACAAGAAACGTACACACTAGTCTACTCTGGAATATCGATGCCCTTGTCTCGATATCCCCTCGACTAAGAACTGTTAAAGGATGTACTTTTGGACCACCGTGGCCCCACTAGTATAATCTCATTATAATCCTGGTGGTCAAGTACATATCCTAAGGGCTTTATCATCATGTGGGAGAAATACAGTACAGAATTTCAGTCAACATGTTAAGATAAAGAGTAACCAGATAGCATACTATCATGTCGAGCAAGAAAGTCCTCTATATATATGTCCAAGCATCCACTATATCAACAATAATGGCCTCTAGGGAATACATATTCCTAACAATTTCCCACATGCACTAAGGCTAGTTGTTGTAGTATCTCATACCCAACTTCCCAAAAATCTCTCGAATCGCATTTGGGGGGTTGGCCTTTATGAGTGGATCCACTGTGTTATCCTCTGTGTCAAATCTTCTGATCTCGATCTCCCGGAGATTAACTATTTCACTGATCAGGTGATACTGTATAAGAATATGTCTGGATCGCAGATGGGACCGGGGTTCCTAGGCCAAAGCCACAGCTCCATTGTCATCACAATACACAAGAACTGGATGCCCAATTAGTCCAAATCCGTGTGTATTTAGGGTTTGAACTTAGGCTGTTTGTATTCCGTCAGTTCAAAAGATACTTTATTTTTATTTAAGGACCGTTAATCTAGTTTGAGATTAAGATCGACTTAAATATACGAGCATTTGGGCTCAGTTTATTTTTAACTAAGGATACGTTATCCATATTTAAGGCTAATATCAACTTAGTAATGTTTTAAGGATCATTTTATTTAGTTTAGATCCAACAACAAAGCATTTGGGCTCAGTTGCAAAGAACTTCAGAGACTTAACTAATTTGGGCTTGGTCTACTCGGTCTTGGGCTTTCCTTTTTGTTTTATTCAGAAGTGCTAAGCACTTATCTGTGGCTCTGGCGCTCACGTGGGAAACACGTGAAGCGCTCAGATATAGACGTTGCCTATTCAGTGCTAAGAACTTAGTCATTTTGACTGAATATAAAATGCTAAACACTTGGTATGGCACTCACGTGGGTAGCACGTAAGGCGTTACCCAATCAATGCTAAGTACTTAGTCATTTTGACTGAATTTTATAGTATTCAGCACTTTTATACAGCGCTCACGTGGGAAGCATGTGAAGCGATGAGCGTTCTATTTTGTTAGTCGCTCACATGGGAAGCACGTAAGGCATTCAAACTTTTTTTTTGTTGCTCACGTGTGTTTCATGTGATTACTTTGTTTTTGAGGTGCTGAATTGCTTTGTTTTTGGGGTCCTGAATTGCTTTGTTTTTTGGGCGCTCATGTAGGAAGCACGTGAGGTATTCAGACTTCATTTTGGTGGCTCACGTGTATTTCACATGAGGCGCTGAGTTTCTTTGTTTTTGGGCGCTCACGTGCAAAGCACGTGAGGCGCCAAGTTCTTTTCTTTCATAGATTTAATCTCTGTTAATGGCATTTTGGCCATTAATGATCACCCAGATCTCTTCTTTGAAGATCTGAGATCGATTTTATTTAAGAAACTAAGTTCTTCTTCTTTTTTAAGAACTAAGTTCTTTACATAGGGTTAAACTCTATTTTTTTAGAGGAATTAAATTCCTAGAATATATGTTCTTTTTCTTTCTTTTTAACCCAGTTCTTTTCCCCTAGATTTCTTCATTTGGCCATTAATGATCACCCAGATATTAACGTCGTATATTTTGGGAATTCTTCTCTTTTTTCTTTTCTCCCTTTTTTATAAGCGCTTATATGTACCCGCAAACGGTGACTCATCTCTGCTCGAATCCGGTAGTAATCATAGCTCAAAATCGAGAAATCTCATGGTGGACGTCGAAATATCATATCAAGAGAAAACCGTGTTTTTAAAACATTAACAAGTTTTAAAATTATATCTGCGGTTTCTCAAATTCAAAAATCCCATGAAAACAGAATTTCATAAGAATATGGAAATAATGGAATAATATGTACATGCACAGAACAATACTATAATGCATAGCAAGTGTGTTCATATAAGCGTGTCGTATAGCAATGTAAAGAAGGTACTAACAGAATCTAAAATGCTAACAGGTTATAATGTGATACAGTGACATAACGAGTTTTATCTGTGTACGTGGCATGGCAATTACCGATGATGTGCGTGTGAGCATACGAGTATGGTACGTGCAACATGTAAATCATCAGTAATGGTTCGCATGTCCTAATACAAAGTCAATTAAATCTAAAGGTATAAACGTAGTATGTATCGTAAATGATCGAAGCATGAGTGTATACAGAAATAAGAAATCAAAATACGAGCGTAAACGGAATAAAGAAATCGTAATATGAACAAGTATAAAAATGTCTAACTATGTATAAGCCAAACAGTTATAGTTCAAAATAGTTTGAAACGTTGTTTTAGAAATAGGGGGCTACAATATTTTTGAAAAAGGATACCATTTGAAAATTTGTAGCGAACCCTTGAAGTTATCATTTAGAAATACGTAACGATTCGTTAGTTTTGAAATTAGGTATGGCTCTAAATATCCAATTGTGATTTTTAAACAAAACTCCTCGAGTCGAAATAATAACGGCGATCCATCCTCATTATATCACGTACGGAATATCAATCGTACGATATCATCCAATCAATATGGTACGGATCTATAGTCGCGTACATCATCTCATCTCATCTCATATGATCCAATATCATCTCAATCACCTCAGATCGTCCAATATCGTCTCGTATCATATATATTTAATTATGCCGTAAATATACTTTTATATATATATATATATATATATATATATATATATATATATATAACTCAATGGCCAAGAAATGGAAACTAGGAATATATCTTTCAACAAAGTATACTACTATCATATATGGTATTCTAGAAACCCTATGAGCTAGGTATACATTTCTAAGATATATATATATATATATATATATATATATATATATATATATATATATATATAACTCAATGGCCAAGAAATGGAAACTAGGAATATATCTTTCAACAAAGTATACTACTATCATATATGGTATTCTAGAAACCCTATGAGCTAGGTATACATTTCTAATATATATATATATATATATATATATATATATATATATATAACTCAATGGCCAAGAAATGGAAACTAGGAATATATCTTTCTACAAAGTATACTACTATCATATATGGTATTCTAGAAACCCTATGAGCTGGGTATACATTTCTAAGACACACACACACACACACACACACACACACACACTAATTCTACAGTTGTGGGGGTGCTATACGCCATCCACCCGACTTCTTCCGTAGATATACATCTACTCGTCTCAACACGCCTCGCCCTAGTCGATCCTGACGGATGTCTTACCCTTCTTCGTTGTTTCGGAAGTCCACGCGATTGTATCTAAAATCGAAATCATAACCAAAATCGCATAAGAACTCGATTCAAAGTTGAAATCATGAGCGAAGCGCACATAGGTTGGAACCTATGGTCAACGCGTGCTAAAACAACAAAATACCCTCCGACGTCGACGTACGAACATCAAACGACCGAGTCAAAACATAAATATCCAAAAACCAAGTTTCAAATACCGCAAAACATTTTCAAAACCAAATTAAAACAACTCCAGATTTTTTTCAGGTGATCTGGGACTATTTAGATTATAGGATAGGCTTAATTATCAAGTGTGTGGACTACAGAACAAACCTCATACCCTAACTCTCCGACATGGCCGCAATTTGCGGCCTAAGCTATTAAATTTGCGGCCAAGGAAAAGGTTTGTGGGCTCGGGCTTCTACGGTGGTCTTCTACTGGTCTAAACATTTCTTTGTATCCTCTATTTACTTTTCAGAGTTCTTTAATTTCTCCAAATTCTATTTAAATACCAAAACTCAAAGAAAACCGATATTTGAAATTCTAAACTCATTTTTAAAACTTCAAAACTCATCTAAACCAAGGATACCATCACTAATAGGTTAGTAATCACTAATCAACCCATACTACATTACCACAACTCATTATATCCACAAAAACTCACTTTAGAATTTTCAAGTTTAGAAAATATACACTTAAAACTCTAAAACTAACTCTAACTAATTTGTGGAATTAAGAAATCTAAAGACTTGATTAAAAGTGACAGTTTTACCTCAAGAAATCAATTAGGAAAAATTCTAAGATGACTCAAGATTCCAAAATGAAGACTTGATCCCACCAAGATGCTTAGGACAAGGATATGAATAAATTTTGTGAAGGATACCATGAGTTTTGAGGTGATTTGTGGGGTGTTTGTGGTGGTAGAAGTGGAAGGTGGAGGTGGAGAAAGTGAAGGAGGAAGAAGGAGGAGGTGATAAAGGAAAATAATGAGAAGGCAAAGGAAATGGCTATGCAATCTTACCCCCTCTCTCCCTCACTCTCTCTCACATGTTCACACCTTCTTGTCCCCATTCTCATATCCTTTTCTTTTCTTTTCTTTGAAAATATAAAAAACCAAATTCAAAAACACAAATAAAGGAATGAAGCCATTATAGAACACTAATAAAATGTTAACCCATTTCAAATAAAGGTGTCATGGCATTTTAAAACATGGTTAACAAAATAAATTAGGTTTAGTGCACAAAAAGGAAACCCTAATTAAGTTTAACATTAAACTTGTATGTATATAATTATATACTAATTTATGAAAATTCCTATTTGAATAAATGCTCACATAATTAATAATTCATTTTTAATTCCTAATTATTTTCCAAAAATATAGGTATATAATTATACCAATCTACGGAAACCCAAATCCATACTCGTATAATATCCGTAAAATTCATTATTTTATTATTTAAATTCTAAAATAATATTTTCCATTTTCTGAAATATTACATCTTTCTTCTCCCTTTCCCTTCGATATTTATCCAGTGCAGAAATCGAGTGCTCGTCCTCCTCGGCCATCGCCGCTGCCTCGTCAATTCATTGCACAGATTCGCCATCGCCTCCTCCTTCCCGATCCAGTTGAAAAATTCGCCGCCTTCCTCTCTCTAGCTAGTTCTAGGTATAAACATCTCTCGTTCTCTTTCTCTCTCACACTATATATTTTCAAATTTATAGATCTATTTTGATTTTGTGTTTGTGGGGTAGGGCAAATTTAAGGGAACTTAATATGCAATTGATACACAAGCGTCTTGTTGAAATAATGTTTATAAATTAACATCTTTATGACTGTATCTTATTCATGGTTTTAGATTTAAATAATTATATCATGTATTATTATATAATCTTTATCTCTTTTTAAGATAAAGGAGTACGTATTTTTGACGAATTAAATATTAAAGTCAAGAAAATTTTAATGTTATAAAGAAACATATTACTGTGTAAACTTATTAATGTTATATATTAAATTTTGGTAAGATTTATTAAAATTATTCAGTAACAGTTTGTATTTTATATTCCGTCTAATGTTATATATGATCATATTATGTGTTTTCTTTTTAGTTTTCCATGGCTGTTTTGAGTTAAGATGGTGGGCAGATGAGCTACCTGTCCCTGACGAGACCGTGAAAGCATGTATTGTCACATATCACCCGTAGCTGGCGTGATCATAAGCAACGACGACACAAACTATGGAAGGCTGATTCTATTGAAGAGCATAGACTGAAAGCGAAGCCAAAAGGATGGTCGACCGCATACCGAGAGGCCGTGGTTGCTCATTTTCAGACCCCCCGAGTTCCTGGTTTGTTAACCGTAATAGTTTCTATATATATTTTTAAAATTTTAATCTAATAATATGTGTTAAATGGCAGGAGAGAAGTGTGCGGGGAGCTACCACTACTACCATAAGGGGTTGCCTCTACGGATAAAGGTTTCCATAGGGGCAATAAAATGATGCCCCTACGGATTACTTCGTAGGTCTACATGGTTGCCCCTACGGTGCCATACGAATTAATTTAAAAATATTAAAACTTAATTTGTTATTTGGTCCTACGGAGCCGTAAAAGAAGGACCTATGGTTAAATCCGTTTGGGGATATATATATGGGTTATTAATTAAAAAAAAGCACAGAAAAGTCCTCGATCGTTCCCAAAAATTCCTCGCTCTCACTCTCCCACGCACGCCTCTCGTCGCCACCGCCCGCGCCTCGTCGCCACCGCCCTCCCACGCGCCCCTCATCGTCCCTGACATCACCGTCGACTTCCTCATCGCCACCGCCCACAACTCGTCGTCGATTGCGTCGTCGACCATCTCCAGTCTCCTCCATCGCCGGCCTAGCTACAGGTTAGTAAATTTCATATTTTTACTTCTAATTATACTTTTATTTCTATTTTTTTTATTATTAGGGTGCTACTTGGGCTAGGGTTAGGGTTCAGGGTTCGGTTAGGGTTAGGGGTCAGTTTAGCGTAGGGTTAGGGTTAGGGTTCGGTTCAATTAGGGTTAGGGTTAGGGTTAATTAGTTGGGGTTAGGGTTAGGGTAAGACTTGGGCTAGGGTTAGGGTTAGGGTTCAGTGTATGGTTAGGGTTAGGGTTAGGGTTTAGGGTTAGGGTTAGGGTTAGGGTTAGGATTAGAGGTTAAAGTTAATTTGGGTTAATTTCGGTTAATTAGAGGTTATGGTTAATTTGGGTTAATTAGTGATAATTTGAAAGGGTTAGGGTGTTGATTAGGGTTAATTAGGTTAATTTGGGTAAATTGGGTTAAGTTTGGGTTGATTAGCGTTAATTAGGTTAATTTGGGTTAAGTTTGGGTTAATTAGGGATAATTTGTGTTAGGGTAACGATTATAGTTAACTGTGGTTAATTAGGTTGATTTGGGTTATTTAAGGTTAGGGTTTAGGGTGCACTAGTTCACTCAGTAGGATACTCGATGATAACGTAAACGTACAAGTTTACCGTAAACGCAAGAAAAATTTACTCTAAACTAAAAATTTCGAACCCTTGATAACGAAACGTAAACGTATAACCTATTCAAGTTAAATGTTCAAGTTAAAACCAATATATGATACTCGATGATAATATAAAACTTTTATATTCTCATCGATACTGATATATGAAAATAAAAGTGTGACTTTGTCTCCGTCTATCGGTTAACATACGTTCGATATTCGTCGTGACATAGAACTAAACGAAGGTTGTTAAATATTGGACGGTATAGTTCGGTACTAACAACCGCCATATAGTCGATGTGACGAGAAGATTCAATCGTATGATAACCGATAGATTTGTCCAGTGTAGACAAGTTAGGAATGTATAAAGCAAACACCTGCATTCACTTGTGTTTTCATCCGTTTCGAGTTATTCGTCGGTACTTTTCCGCTGGTTCTCCGTGTACAAAGATAGATTAGATGTTCATTTCAACGTTGTTTCACAGCTTTGAAATGATTATTTATTCTATTACAGTGTACTCGGAGAACAGCGGGGAGGTGCTGTCGAAATTTACTCGAAACGGTTGAAAGTACAAGTGAATGGGTGGCTGCTCTATACATTCTTAATGGGATGGAAGCCTTACCCCCGACAGCCGAAACACACACATACAACATGAATACACACCAAGTGCGCACACATCATTTACACACTAACAACCCTACAATTAAGCGAAATCATAAATTGAAACACACATATATAGAATACAACTCATACATGGGTATCCTCAAATCCACAAACCGTTTCATCTAGATTTGATGACGATGATGGGAGCAGCGAGGGACGGCAGGAGCTCCAGCCGCGGCACCGGCAGAGGCAGAGCAGTTCTGCCGCCCGGAGAGCTGCGTAGGGAGCTTCAGAGGGCCGGTCTTGCACCCCGATCGGAGAGCCCTTCGGTTGCCTCCTTCCGTGTGGACTTTGCCATACCTCCAGGTATATTGCACGCATATTCATTTTGAATGTAATATTATATATATACATGCATATTCATGTCAAAATTACTTATATAGTCAATGTTTGATTGTCTAGCTGCTGGTGGTGCGTCCACATCAGGGACAGAAGCCACTCCTGCACCTTCAGGTATGTTTATATATCATATAGTGCATGTATATTGATTTAGAATGGTATATCATAAATATACATACATTCTTTTTACTCTTACGTACTTACATCTTGGGTAAAGGCCACCACCGCACCTGCGGGTATGTTTATATATCCTATAGTGTATACATGTTGATTTAGAATGTTATATTATTGATATACACATTCTTTTGCAATTACTTATATATTCAATGTTTGATTGTCTAATTATAGGTGGTGCGTCCACGTCTGGTGCAGGGGCCGCTCCCGTCACTTCCATACCCTCCGCTCAGTCTGCAGGTTTGTATGAATAAATATAAAATATTTATTCATTTTACATATCTTTTAAGAATAAACATGAATTTCATGTAATTTTATCGATATTTATTTTCTAGTTGGAGATGCGTCCACATCCGGATCACCGGTTGTTCCTCACCGGAAGAACTATCGTCTCGCTCGTGCTGCAGCCCGGGCCCAGACTCGTGCTTCTGTCGCCAGAGGTATATATCACACTTCAATTTTCATTAAACCTTGATTTCTTAATACCAATTTTTCTTAGTATTGATTGTCTTGATATTTCTTGTAAATACAGGGCATCCACATCCCGAGAGGGGGACTCGAGGCCCGAATCAGTCTCACAGGCTGAGGCCCGACAGAGATAGAGGGGAGGCAGCATTCCCCCTCTTCTTTACCTCTGATTATTGCTATACCGGCGATTATGCCGAGAGGTTCGGCCGGTATATGGGGGATGAGAGCCGCCTCATGAAGAAGTATCCATTTCACGTTGAGTGGGGCGACCAGCACCGGCGCTCATTTGCCCTCTTCTAGGATCAAGCTCGGGTATTAATATATAGTTTCATCTGACTTACCCAATATATTTATTATTATTTAACACTTGCAATTTAATAATATTGTTTTTTTTTGTATTTGCAGTTGGATTACGACTTTTAGCCTGTACCCGACCCTGATCACCATGAGAGAGTGCTCGATTTTCACGCTATGTACCATGGCCTGATGAAGAACATGCAATCAAAGGTCCGATACAATTGAAACGAGCTGAAGATCAACTGTTATTCTCTGTGGATGGTGACCCCCGAAGAAGATAGAGCGGCTCTCCTACATACTACGGCCTTTGCGAGAGTCAACGTAGATACATGGCCTCTCTTGTGCCAATATTTCGACTCTCGGCGCATACAAGTTTGTATTTTAAATGTAATTCATTATTTAGTATATAATTTATTTTTTTGTGTTGCTTAATTAGAAAACTAAATCTGAATGTGTTGTGCAGAAACGGGCCGATCAAAATAAAGAGAATAGGAAGTCGGCGAAGAGGGGTCGCCCCACTTATACAGGTGGCTCGAAAAATATTACTCGTGCCATAGAGTTATCGGTAAATTACAATAGATCTATTATGATATAATGTAATATTAAGAGTTATTTTATAATATATGTAAATTTTTTACGAATTGCAGAGAGCTCAGACCCTGGCGCAGGGTGGTATACCGAGCGTGTTGTCTGCATATCTTGCCGTCCACGGCATCTCGATAGATCCTTCCACGGGCGAGCTTCGATTCCCCGACACCGCTATCCAGAAGTATTGCGTAAGTGTTAATATTTATTCTAACAGGTTTGGAATTTTTGTTTTGAAAAGTTTAAATTTAAATGATATACTTATATTTTAAGGGTTAATGTAGGTATAGGAGCGGATGGTGGAGCAGGCGGAGGCATCGAGGATCGATTTTACTGGACAAAACGATCTGATACTGCTGACCCCGGTTCTAGACGCCGTACACGGAGGGCACCATGGAGGTTGGGAGAGAGGCCGGGGACTGGGTCCTAGCACGACCCATATGAGGTTGGACTCTACTTGTAAGTCCACATTACCCGTTCCGGTTCTTTCGGGGATGCGGAAATGGTGAAAAACAATTTTTTCGGTGAAGGTAACATGAACTAGAAACCGGATCTTTGCTAAACAAACTATCTAACAACCTAACTAAGAGTTTAACTACTATATTAGGGGTTATACCTAGTCTTGAACTCCTTCTCTTCTTCTCCTTGTAGTGGTCGGATCGGCCTCACCTCGTCGTCTCCTTGTGCCGAAAATGGATCCACCCGAAAGCTTCTACCTTTGGCTCCAACCTCAATCGAGAGGAAACTAAAATACTTGGCTTGCTAGACCTTGTACTCTAGAGTGAGTAGAGAAGTGTTTTTAGGGTTTTATCTCAATGGTTCTTGTTTCTCAACTCATGAGACAAGAGAACCATGAGCAAGAGGAAGAGGGAGAGCTTGGATGAGAGAGAGTGGAATGATAGAATGAGAGAAGACTTTTACAACCATGCTCTCAAAAACAAAAATAATCATGATAATAATAATAATAATTAAGTATTTGTGATGGTTCATGTCAATGGCATTATCATTTCATGCATTTAATGCATTTTGTAAACAACAAGCAAGCAAAAGTCATAGCCATGAAATGATAGCCATGAAATGACGATGGTCAACAAGTCCAAAATAGTCAACCGGTCAACAAAGTCAACAAGTCAACAAAGTCAAACTTTCAACCCAACCATGGCACAATAATACTTAATTAATATTATTATTAATCATATTTCTTATTCTCATTAGGGTTTAGAAAATGTCAACAGTCAACAACCCTAATGAGAATCCTCTGCCTCTGTCTCTGTGAACCGTGCATACACACCCGCATCCGTGTTCCGAGGAACACGAATACAATCGAGATAAAACCAATGCCAAAACGCATACTAGGATCTGGCTTAAACCAAAGCCCGCTAGCAATAACTGCCCGGACACCAAACGTGCACAAGTGCGCAGATGTGAACGAACCATGTCGCAAAACCATGCGACCTCAACTCTGTTTTGCCCAAAGGCGAATAGCTCTCTGTGTGGGACTCTAAAGACTCGACACTACGCTGGCAGTAGATTTAACCACAGGCTGCAAACGGTACTAGCTATACGTAACGGTCCACAGATAGATGCCGATAAGAATACTGATGAGGTGAACCCATCCGAACTCCTATTGAGCCTGAATGTGACAATCTCCGTACAGTCCGGTCTGTTCGTCTGAGAACATCGCATGGCGGGCCTAGGGGGCGGTAAACGTCAGTCCCCTAATAGCGGTACAAGTCGTGTCGGAGTGTAGCCCAGAACACCCTGAGATAATACTGGAAAACCTACCAGTTTATCTCGCTTGCCCTGGCCAGGGACTTTGTGTAATGGCTCTCCTAGACACAACGCGATATCAACCACCAATACCGGGAGAGACGAATCATGTCTAACCGTCACTGCCTCTAAGTGCTTCGGGACTGCACCCAACTACTACCTGTTTGCACGACTCCTTTGAGTTGTGGTAGGGTAGTAATCAAAGTACAGTGGGAACACACTTGAGGCGAAGTGACGGTGTCAAGTCAGCGGACTAAGTTGTACTCATGTCACCTGGGAACTGATAACTGACGATAGGTATAGTACCAACTAACAGTTCCCGACGAGTCCTATCCAGTGTACTCGTAACCTAACGAGCACCCGCATACTATCTCAAGTACGACGTACTGACGGCTGTGGGACAGACCGTCTCCCATGCTGGGATGAGAAGCGCATACGCTAGTCTACTCCGGAGTATCGATACCCTATCTTGATAGTCCTACGACTAGGGACCTGTATAAGGATATGCTTGTAGATTACCCAGCCCCCACTAGTGTGACTGCCATCACAACGCTGGTAATCGAGCAAAGATCCTAAGGGCTCCACTAATGTGTATAGGCAATATGCTAAAAGAAACACATGTACACATTAAAGTAGAAACAAACCAAGTAGCATACTACCATTTCAAGCAAGATTGTTTATACAACTGTGAATATCTCAAGCTTCCATCAAGTAATATACAAACTAGTATGATACAGTAATGGCCTCTAGGGCATATACACTAACAATCTCCCACTAGCACTAAGACTATGTACTGGCGTATCGAAGACCTATCATCTCGATCAACCGCTCGAACTGAGTCTGGGGTAAGTCCTTCGTGAATGGATCTGCAGTGTTATCTTCTGTAGCAACCCTCCGAACCTGGATCTCCCGGCGATCCACGATCTCCCTGATCAGGTGATACCGCCTTAAGATGTGTCTGGACTTCTGATGGGACCTGGGTTCCTTCGCTAAAGCTATAGCTCCGTTGTTGTCACAATACAGAGGTATTGGATCAACAATGTACGGAACCACCTGAAGTTCAGTCAAGAACTTTCTCATCCAGACGGCTTATTTTGTAGCATCAGATGCAGCGATATACTCCGCTTCCATCGTCGAGTCAGCAACGGTATCCTATTTGGAACTCTTCCAACATACTGCCCCTCCATTGAGGGTGAAGACATAACCCGACATGGACTTGGAGTCATCCTTATCACTCTGGAAGCTGGAGTCAGCAAAGGCCTCCATCTAGAGGTCTTTTCCGCCGTAAACCAAAAACATGTCCTTAGTCCTTCTCAGGTACTTCAGAATGTTCTTTACCGCTATCCAGTGCTTCTCCCCAGGGTTTGACTGATACCGGCTTACCACACTCAGTGCATAAGCTACATCTGGTCTGGTACATAACATCGCATACATTATAGAGCCTACCGCAGAAGCGTAGGGTATAATAGACATGTGATCCCTTTCCAAATCAGTCTGGGGAGACATCTCTTTGGAGAGGGTGATCCCGTGACAAGCCGGTAGATTACCGCGCTTGGAATCTTCCATACTGAATCTTTTCAGTATGGTGTCGATGTACCTGGACTGTGAAAGTCCTAATATCCTCTTGGATCTATCACGATGGATCCGGATCCCCAGAATGTAAGAGGCATCACCCAGGTCTTTCATGGAGAACCTGTGTGACAAGAACCCTTTGACAGATTGTAGCATAGGAATGTCATTTCCTATCAAGAGAATGTCGTCCACGTATAAAACGAGGAATACGACAGTTCGTGCTACAATTTTACTATAGATGCATGGTTCATCTGGATTTTTGATAAAGCCAAAATCTTTGACCGTCTCATCAAAACAGATTTCCAACTCCGCGATGCCTGCTTTAGTCCATAGATGGACTTAAGTAACTTGCACACCTTTCCGCTGCTCCCACTCTGAATGAAACCCTCCGGCTGGTCCATATAGACACACTCCTCTAAATTTCCATTTAGAAAAGCGGTCTTTACGTCCATCTGCCAAATATCATAATCGTGGAAGACAGCAATGGCAAGAAGGATCCGAATGGATTTCAGCATAGCTACTGGAGAAAAGGTTTCGTCATAGTCCAAACCAGGTCTTTGACGAAAACCCTTTGCAACAAGTCTAGCTTTATAGGTCTCAACTTGTCCATCTACACCGATCTTCCTTTTGAAGATCCATTTGCATCCTACGGGTTTTACCCCATCTGGAGCAACGTCCAAAGTCCATACTTTGTTGGTGTACATAGAATCCATTTCGGTCCGCATTGCATCCAGCCATTTTACCGAGTCAACGCTCTGAATGGCCTGCTGGAAGCTAGTCGGCTCATCACTATCAATGATGCAATCCTCTCTATCCCCGTCTATGAGAAAACCGTAGTATCTCTCGGGTGGATGAGACAGCCTACTACTCCTACGGAGCGACGCAGGAATGTCCTGTTCTTTTGAACCCTCTGGTTCTACTAAGATTTCAGTAATAGCTCGTGGTTCTGGAATTTCTTCCAGTTCTATTGCGCTCCCACTTATCTGATTATCCAAAAATTCAGTTTCCAAGAAGCAGTCATGACGAGAAACAAAAACCTTTTGTTCCTCTTCGCAATAGAAGAAATATCCCTTGGAGTTCTTTGGATATCCCACAAACTTGCACTGTACTGAGCGTGCCTCGAGTTTGTCTGCATGCTGCTTTTTGACAAAAGCTGGACATCCGCATGTCTTAATATGCTTAAGATAGGGTTTCTTCCCACTCCACATATGATATGGTGTGGTAGGCACTGTCTTAGTTGGAACTCGGTTCAAAAGGTATGCAGCTGATTCTAATGCATATCCCCAGAATGATCACGGCAACTCAGCGTTACTCATCATGGAACGTACCATATCCAATAGGGTTCGGTTCCGTCTCTCCGATACACCGTTATGTTGCGGAGTGTATGGAGGAGTAAGCTGAGAGAGAATTCCGTTCTCTTTTAGGTAATCCAGGAACTCGGCACTCAAGTATTCACCAACTCGATCAGATCTCAGTGTCTTGATACTTTTGCCGGTTTGTTTTTCTACTTCATTCTTGTATTTCTGGAATTTTCCAAAGGCTTCAGATTTATATTTCATTAAGAAGACATATCCGTACCTTGAAAAATCATCCGTAAAAGTAATGAAGTAAGAATAACCGCTTCACGCATGTGTAGACATTGGACCGCACACATCGCTGTGTACGAGCCCCAAGAGCTCGCTCACTCTTACTACGTGTCCAATGAACGGAGTCTTTGTCATCTTTCCTTTGAGACAGGATTGACAAGTTGCATATGAATGATATTCAAACGGATCCAAATATCATTCTGTATGTAACTTCGTCAACCTTCTCTCATTGATGTGACCGAGTCTACAATGCCATAAGAAAGCATGATTTATTTCTGGAGACTTTCTTTTGTGTGTATTCTGGACATTGAAAATCTGTGGTTGGTTTAATACGTATATTCCATTGCTTAATTTACCCGACCTAATCAGAACTTGATTAAGGTGAATGTTTACAACATTGCTTACAAATGCAAATTCATAACCTTCTTTAGACATTAAAGATACAGATATGATATTACAAGTTGCATTGGGTACAAAATAACAATCCCGTAAAACCAAAACATGTCCATCTGACATTCCCAAGTGATAGTCCCCTACAGACTCAGCATCCATGCCAGCTCCGTTTGCAACTCTGAGGGTCATATCACCTGCCTTCAAAACCCTACGCTTTCTCAGTGCCTGCAAAGAATTACAGATATGAGATTCTGATCCGGTATCCAATACCCAGGAAGTAGAGTTTATTGATAGACAGTTTTCAATAACATACACACCTGAAGCCGAAGCCGCAACTTGCTTCGGATCCTGGTTCTTGGCCTTCCAAGCCCTGCAATCCTTTTTCCAGTGTCCTTTCTTATGACAATAGAAGCATTCTTCCTTTCCCACAAGCTGCCCCGATCTTTGTTGCCTTTGCTTTTCCCTTCGTTTCCACTTTACTAACACCGCCCCTTTGTTTGGTGGGGGCTTTCTTCTTCTTTCCCTTGGCTTTCGCCTTGGACCTAGAAGAGGAAGGTCCTCCAACAAACAAAGTGGATGTTTCTCTACCTTTCTGTAGGGTGCCCTCTGCACTCCTCAGCATGTTGAGGAGTTCTGAAAGTTCAACTTCTTTTTCTTGCAAGTTGAAGTTCAGGATAAACTGGGCGTAAGTGGAAGGAAGGGACTGGAGAATCAAGTCAGTATAGAGCTCGTTCTCTAACGTGGTCCCAAGGTCCGCGAGCTCTTCAATATAGCCAATCATCTTAAGCACGTATTCCGCTACCGATGATCCGATGGCCAATCTCGCCGAAAACAGCTTTTTCGAGACTTCGTATCTGGCGATACGGGATTGCTCTCCATACAGTTCTTTTGTATGGAGAAATATGGATTCAAGGTCCATATTCTCGTGCCTCCTCTGATGTTCATTGTCCATAGAGGCAAGCACGAGGCACTTGGCCTTCGCCCAGTCGATCTCCCAGGTCTTGCGGATTTCCTTATCCGCGACGCTGGAGGTGGGACCTGGGACAGGGGGAGCTTTGGTGGTAAAAAGATACCCCAGCTTGTCATAAGTGATTGCCATTTTGACATTCCTAAGCCAATCTTTGTAGTTTGGCCCTGTCAGTATATTTTTATCTAGTAATAACTTAAGTCCGGTCATGACGATTGGTCGCTGCAATTAGGAGAGAGAGAAGAAACACTTTAGCATGATGCTCTTGCAAGTTTAGAGTGGTTTTTAGTTTGTCTAAACAGGATGGCTCCCACTGTTTCTCGAATTCCTCCTCAAACCAAAAAGGAAGAATTAGTCGGGATCAATCTCACTGTACAATACTTGCTTAACCGTTCAGCCAGGCCAGTGTTGGTACTTCGATGGAGGTTTTCCAACGCTTTCGCGAAGTTTCTTAATTAAATAACCTCTTTTCCCTGTGGGCGTAGCCCCGCTAACACCTTTCTAGACACCTACTTGGTTTATAGCATTGATCGTTAAGTGAGAAATTTCCCGAGAAGTAGCATATACTCACAGTAGGATCGGGATCCAAATATCATCGTGTGACAAAACTGAAGGAATCCTACCAGAATCATCACACTCTAAATGGTATACAGCGCTAGCAAGTTTCAGTTTCTTTAGAAACTCCCGATGTGGATTTTTGCCCCATGCTCTTATGGCCTTGACTTTGGCCAACAAATCATAAGTCACATGTCAAGTTCTACCCGTCATTCTCCAGGTTAATTTGAACCCACCCGTACCTACCCTTGACTTTGGCCAACAAGGCAATACGACTGTCCCAAACCAACGCATCTATCTATGCTGCATATGAATATCCAATAGCTACCAAACACTGTGCCTTGACTTTGGCAACAAACACAGCTTGAATACTATTGACTATCCATATGAAATGACGGAGGGCTACAAATGGTTTTGGCGAAACCGTGAACGTAGTGAACTTAATATAATCGATGGAACGTGATAGCTTTTAAAAGGAGTGGCTTAAGTTCCGCATTTAAAAGTTGTTTTTGAAAAGAAACCGAGTGGTTTTGAAATTGTTCCAACGACTTTAACTTTGGTTTATTTTCTTGCATTAATTTAATGTCTCCCATCATTTAATCCTACCATTGCAGAAAACAACGAAAATATGACGTACGCTTATGCCATCCGCATTCTCCACGGGGCCCCGTCATTACCCGTTAGGTTACTTAACTAACGACAGAGCGGGGGCTGGGCTAGCGCGGATGCAAAACATAAGCAACGCCTAAATAGATATCATATATAGATATTTACATTCGTCAGATGCAATGATAGTCATTCCATATCACAGATGAACACATTGGATATACTAGGAATCCGCGTTTCGTTCGAGCCTGCAACGAAAAGCGGATTACACGGTCGCGATGAATAGCCAAGACCCCACCCTAGACCCCTACGGGTGCGGCAACCCGCCAAATACCCGAAGTGAAGCAACCTCCCTCAACAACGTGAGTAGGCCACTCGGCACTTCGAGGTACCCAGTAGTTTGTGCACCCCACCTTGGGTATATCCTAGGAGCAAAAACAGTAAAAGAAATTATACAATGGCGGCTACAACCTCATCCCGGATGTGCGGCCATAAAAATAATATTACATCAATTACAAATTACATGAATTGAAAGATAAAGAAAACTCTCATCTCACAACCCCCCGGCTATTCATCCGCGACAATCCAACGAATTCATATACACAAACCATCAACATTACAGATCACAGATATGTATAACTCCCACTAATCGACGTATAGCGATTAGAAGACGTTCAATACATATATCACATCACAGATATAACCCATTAGCTAAAGTCTACAGAAGTTCGATCAAAATACGGATTTGTAACCACCCCAAACACAAATTTTGTTTTCTGGAAAATCTGGGCAGAAACAACATATTCTAAAAATCATAAAACACCATTCTAAGAACACTGCAGGAAAAACGATTCACGGCCGAGTCAACTCGGCCGCGGATCCGCGGTAAGAAGCATGTTCTTGCCACGGTTCCGCGGTAAGTTGGTCGACTCGTTGGCTCGTTTTTCTTCTGTGTTCATTTAAAACCCTGAGCCGATTTTTGGTATGTGTCAAATTATTTTTTTAGCTGTTTTAAAAATCAACAGCAAGCATGATTTTCGGGCGCGTTTTGTGATTTTTTCTCCGATCGATATTCTAGATACTTTGATAACATGCTAGATAGTGTTTAGCTAGGCTCTGATACCACTGTAAGTCCACGTTACCCGTCACAGTTCTTTCGGGGATGCGGAAATGGTGAAAAACAATTTTTTCGGTGAAGGTAACATGGACTAAAAACCGGATCTTTGCTAAACAAACTATCTAACAACCTAACTAAGAGTTTAACTACTATGTTAGGGGTTATACCTAGTCTTGAACTCCTTCTCTTCTTCTCCTTGTAGTGGTCGGATCGGCCTCACCTCGTCGTCTCCTTGTGCCGAAGATGGATCCACCCGAAAGCTTCTACCTTTGGCTCCAACCTCAATCGAGAGAAAACTAAAATACTTGGCTTGCTAGAACTTGTACTCTATAGTGAATAGAGAAGTGTTTTTAGGGTTTTATCTCAATGGTTCTTGTTTATCAACTCATGAGACAAGAGAACCATGAGCAAGAGGAAGAGGGAGAGCTTGGATGAGAGAGAGTGGAAATGATAGAATGAGAGAAGACTTTTACAACCATGCTCTCAAAAACAAAAACAATCATGATAATAATAATAATTAAGTATTTGTGATGGTTCATGTCAATAGCATTATCATTTCATGCATTTAATGCATTTTGTAAACAACAAGTAAGCAAAAGTCATAGCCATGAAATGATAGCCATGAAATGATGATGGTCAACAAGTCCAAAACAGTCAACCGGTCAACAAAGTCAACAAGTCAACAAAGTCAAACTTTCAACCCAACCATGGCACAATAATACTTAATTAATATTATTATTAATCATATTTCTTATTCTCATTAGGGTTTAGAAAAGATCAACAGTCAACAACCCTAATGAGAATCCTCTGCCTCTGTCTCTGTGAACCGTGCATACACACCCGCATCCGTGTTCCGAGGAACACGAATAAAATCGAGATAAAACCAATCCCAAAACGCATACTAGGATCTGGCTTAAACCAAAGCCCGCTAGCAATAACTGCCCGGACACCAAACGTGCACAAGTGCGCGGATGTGAACGAACCCTGTCGCAAAACCATGCGACCTCTACTCTATTTTGCCCAAAGGCGAATAGCTCTCTGTGTGGGACTCTAAAGACTCGACACTATGCTGGCAATGGGTTTAACCACAGGCCGCAAGCGGTACTAGCTGTACGTAACGGTCCCCAGGTAGATGCCGATAAGAAGACTGATGAGGTAAACCCATCCGAACTCCTACTGAGCCTGAATGTGACAATCTCCGTACAGTCCGGTCTGTTCGTCTGAGAACGTCGCATGGCGGGCCTAGGGGGAGGTAAACGTCAGTCCCCTAATAGCGGTACAAGTCGTGTCGGAGTGTAGCCCAGAACACCCTGAGATAACACTGGAAAACCTACCAGTTTATCTCGCTTGCCCTGGGCAGGAACTTTGTGTAATGGCTCTCCTAGACAGAGCGCGATATCAACCCCCAATACCGGGAGAGACGAATCATGTCTATCCGTTACTGCCTCCAAGTGCTTCGGGACTACACCCAACTACTACCTGTTTGTACGACTCCTTTGAGCCGTGGTAGGGTAGTAATCAAAGTACAGTGGGAACACACTCGAGGCGAAGTGACGGTGTCAAATCAGCGGACTAAGCTGTACTCATGTCACCTGGGAACTGATAACTGACGATAGGTATAGTACCAACCAACAGTTCCCGACGAGTCCTGTCAAGTGTACTCGTAACCTAACGAGCACCCGCATACTATCTCAAGTACGACGTACTGACGGCTGTGGGACAGACCGTCTCCCCTGCTGGGATGAGAAGCGCATACGCTAGTCTACTCCGGAGTATCGATGCCCTGTCTCGATAGTCCTACGACTAGGGACCTGTATAAAGATGTGCTTGTAGATTACCCAGCCCCCACTAGTGTGACTGCCATCACAACGCTGGTAATCAAGTAAAGATCCTAAGGGCTCCACTAATGTGTATAGGCGATATGCTAAAAGAAACACATGTACACATTAAAATAGAAACAAACCAAGTAGCATACTACCATTTCGAGCAAAATTGTCTATACAACTGTGAATATCCCAAGCTTACATCAAGTAATATACAAACTAGTATGATACAGTAATGGCCTCTAGGGCATATACACTAACACTACTCCGGCGGTTACTTCCCTTACCCCCCGTGAACGATGTCTAGAGCAAAATGTTGCCATCTTGATGACAACCGTACAAGAGTTGAAGGAGATGATGGTATGTATACTACTTAATAGTAAAATATTATATCATATTATATATAGTAACATATCCAATATTAGTAGCATGAGCTTATTTGGTTGTAAACTTAACTTTAATTAATCTTAAATTGGGTTTTCGCAATAACTTGATAATGAAACTAATTCGACTAATACACAGTTCTTACTCGTTTTTTACTCACAAAATTGAACAGATGCGACAGTGTACTTCAGCTGCAACTCCACATGCATCTCCTTCGACTGCGGCTCCGCAAGCCACTACCTCGGCTGCAGTTGCGCAGACCACTCCTGCAGCTCCACAGCCCGCTCAGACTCCTGCACAGTCCGCTCCTTCATTGGTCGAGTTTTTGACGACTCAGGACTGCACCGAGGAGCAGATGCGTCAGATTACGTCGATTATCAAAGGTGGAGAAGCTGGACCGAGTTATGGTAGCTTTATTTATATTTTTGAGAATGTGTATATTTATCCGATACATATAAATTTTGGACGATAATGGTTGGTGGTTGTTTGCTTGTTCACGATAATTTATCCTGATATCGTATTCTGTTTGTTTATTTCTTTTATATATTATGCGTGAGATGTTGATTATGAATATTTCTGTATTTGGTTATATGATGTATATATTATTGTGCACAGGGCGGGTTAAAAACTGGAAGCCCTTTTTTAAAAAAAACTGATATTATGTCCCTACGGATTAATCTGTAGGGCCATCTGTTGCACCTACGCATTAATCCGTAGGTCCACAGTTTGCCCCTACATATTTATCCGTATGGACAAAATATCAGGATGACTGATATTTTGTCTCTATGGACTCAGTAACAGGCGTTACACTTGCCCCTACGGATATATCTGTAGGGGTTTATATCTAGACCTACGGCTAACTCCGTAGGGGCTGGAAGTTGCCCCTACGGATAGCTCCGAAGCGGCAAGTATTTTATTTTATAAATCACTAAATTAAAAAAATATTTTGTCTCTACGGAATACACCGTAGTTACATAGTTCCCTACGCATTAAACCATAGGGGCAATTTTTACTCCGTAAGGACGTGTTCAGAGTAAAGACTTGCACCTGCGGCTATTGCACCTACGGAGAATTTTCGAGCCCCTACGAATATATCCATAGAGACAGTGCTTTGCCCCTACGGATAAAGCCATAGGGGCAACCCCTTATTGTAGGAGTGTACTGCCCGCTCGGCCTTCGATGGTGTCTATCGGGGAGGAGGGAGGAATGCCGGCCATTATGTGGTCGATTATTTATGCTTCAATATAATTTCAAATTCTTTATGTTTTCTTAACAACTTACATACACGCACACACACAAATACACACACACTCTCACAAAAACACACTCTCTCACTCTCTCAAACACACACACACTCGCACACAAATTCACACACACAAATACACATACACACACACACTCTCGCACACACATACATGCACTCACCTTGGTTTTTCAATTAAAAAAGATAGCAATGGTGCAGAGTGTGGAGGGTTTGACGACACACCATGGCACTCCTCTCGCAAGAGTAGAATACTAATGTAGAATACTAATGATATATGGTTTTATTGAACAGGGTGAACATATTCCCTCGGCAACTAAAAAAAATCTTTTAAGCAATTATGTTAATTCGTTTATTTGATATATCATATATGTAATAAATCCGTTTTTTAACTCATAGAATATAGGAGCTCGTTACAACCGAAGGATATTGTATCAATTGGGTGGCGGAGTGGTCGCCAACGATGAAGAGGTTGATGAAGATGGTGCCGAAGATGAAGAGAATACTGAAGATAGTGATGCTTCGGATACTTTCTAGTTATTTGTGTTGGAGATGGTTAGTTTATGATTGTGTATGGAATTGTATCGTTTGATTTGGATTTGTTATGCGTATGGAATTGCACGTTGAGAGTTTTATTTGTGTTTTAGAGTTTTATTTGTGTTGATTTGGATTTAGAATTGGAATATTAATATATCGGACTCCATTGGTTCATAGTTATCCAGATATGACTCCATTGGTTCATAGTTATCAAGATATTGTATCGATTGATAATTGTGGGTTAAACTTTTATTTGTGTTCATTTGGATTTAGAATCGAAATATTAATTAAACATATGTTTCCGTTTATATTAATCAAATTAAAACCAGATTCTAGCATTTTTTTTGTTTATGTTACTCTATTTTGGTGGGCCTAAAGCTGACGAAATAGATTATTAAATATCTATTTTGTCGGACATGAAATAGACATTATTTATCTATTCTGTCGGATTTCGGCCGACCAAATAGATAATTTTATAGATTTTTAAGAAAACCCAAAAATATTTAATCAGGCAATTTCTTCACAGCAAATCCAATGAAATAAATTGTGTGACTAAATTAATAAATGCTTGACAAAATAGACCCTATTCCGGACCAAATCCGACAAAATTAGTAATTTCTGACGAAATAGGGTTAATTTCGTCGGATTTGATCGGACGAAATAGCATCCTATTTCCTGTAGTGTGTTTTTGCCCATAGGAATATGTTTTAATGTAGACAATATTGTCTTAATTTTTTGTATGTCATCATCGGATCCCCTCATTCCAATTCCTAGCTCTGTAGCTGCTTCTACCAATATCCTATCGGATGTCTAACAGGGAGCCTTTGATTGGTTAGATGTTTTATCCCATAAGTCAAACACTCCTCTGTCAAGGTCTTGCTGAGATGTGAAACAACGGAAAGTAGAAATTAGAAGGTTCTAAATCGAAAACAACTAAGAGGGTGTGTAGTCCCAGGTAATTTCAAGTTCAAGAATTTAGAAATGAAACGACCAACATTTTTATGAAGTTATTTCTTTTCAAGATGCAAATAATTTGATTTCTAATGTATATGATAACTTGGATTGATAAATTAGTGCAAATAAAACTAATGGCAGGCGGTCGTCTGGTGGCGCCTGATCATCGTCGGTGGTGGGCGGCGGCATCCAAGCGGCTGTGATGGCCCGTTGATTGCCGATTCGTGTTGATACATTAGGTACACTGTGGAAGTTTAGAAACCCTAGTGATGATTAATTTTATCGTTCTCGTACTATAACCTGATTGAAGGGTTTCAAAATTCTGATTCCAACATTATATACCGGCAGTTTTCGATTGACATTGGTAAACGAACAAACAATTTTCTAATGGCAAGGGACTAGCATAGATCTTCAATTCTGAAATTGAATCTTGTAATGACATGGGCACTAACAACCCTTGAAAGATTGCATCAGCTAGGAATGTACATTTTTGTGACTTTCTAAATTCCGATCATAACTCTGACATTTTGTTGTTACATAACGGCATTCCAATACCAATCGGTTAGTGATGATGCTCACAAGTGGTATCTTCTCAGATTACGACACGTGGCGGATGACGCGTCCCGAAAGCTACGGAGATGGAATAAATGAGTTGCATTAAGGGGGATTCCTCGAGATCGTCTTTTCGAGGAACGTATCCGACCTTTCAGGAGACCTCCCTGAATACATTCCACCTTCACCTAGAAAACTACCAACAGCTCGTCTTCGAGCCTTCTCAGTCTCCTTGCTCGTCTTCGAACCGTCTGACGTGCCGAGCTTCCTCGGCCTCCCGCTCGTCTCCGAGCTCCTGACATGCCGAGCTTCCTCGGTTTCTCCCGATCAATCAAGAGCGCGGATCTCATGCGTCCCGCAACGGCTCCGCGTATATCGCCAGGGCGAGATATCCACCTTCCACGATCCGTGTCCCACGCTAGCGCATCCCCCCCATTAATGGGCACATCCCTCCATTCAAGACGAGGATAACGCTGGGGCGTAACTGACGGCGATGATCCCGCGCCTGCTCGCTCCACGTGACCCCTATATAAACCCCTCTCTCAGACGGCTCAGGTAACTCGAACTGATTCCAATACGCCGCTACTCTGCACTTATACCTCGGTACTAACTTGATCGTCGGAGGGTCCTACCGTGGTCACCCACACCGGGATTTCTTTGCAGGTAGCTCGGCGTCCAACACTAACCCATTGAGATCCACACTTAACAACTTCCAAAACTAATCTCAGCCGTTAAAGACCGCCATCACAGGATCGACGAAGAACAATATCTGAAGAAGACTTCAGCCTCCATCAGTTGGCGTCGTCCGTGGGAATGTTTCAGAAACTTCTTCACCCCTAAAGTTAATCTTCCGCCCTCGACCCGATGGCCAGCGACAACCACGATGGTCCGAATACGAGCCATCACAACAGAGGCGGGAGCGGCCCGTCTTCCCCTCCCAACGCCATCAACGCCTTATTCGTCCGGATAGACAGGCTCACATCGATGGTCGATGCCCTCGTTCGCGTTCAAGCGGCGGGCTATACCTACAAGATCGCGGTTCCCCCTTCCTAGGATAACGACGTCCGTAGGAGGACAGATGGGCATGTTCAAGCCCTCGAGCTCACTCACCCCTATCTCAGCGCCACCGAGTGCCGGCGGGCTGACTCCGGCCACTCTAACCCGCATGAGGCAATTGATTCCATGACTTGCTGGGCGCCGGACGGCTCTACGCCACGATCCTAAGGAAGATTGGGATGTCGCTCCAATGCCCGCCGCGCGCTCTCTCCCCCTGAGGAGGTGTCGGTCAGCTTGCTTGCTTCCAGGCATGACCGACGCCCCCACTCTTGCCAGGGTTGCGCAAATGACGAGCGCAGGGACTACTCGAGAAGGGCCTCGCCCGAGGATTTGAGACACTTGATAGAGCGAAATTGAAGCCGCATCATCGCACAGACCCGGAGCGGGCGTAGCCACAACTCAGACTATACAGAATCCTCGGGTACCACCACCGACTTGAAGCACTCAAGAAGAAGATCGAATGCATAAGAAGGGATGGCCGCACGTCCCGCGAAAGGGCCAGGTACTCCGCCGACTCGCTAACGAAGCCCTTCACAGAAGAGCTGCTAGCCGAGTACGTCTCGTTCAGGAACAAGCTGCCAAAAGTGGCCCTCTTCGACAGAAAATCCGACCCGAAGGACTACCTAGAGCCATTTACGGCGGGCATGAGATTCCAGGATAACTCCGATGTAGCTCAATTCCGAGCTTTCCCCACCACCCTCATCCGGGCTCGCCGGGACTGGTTCTGAGGACTTACGCCACGCTCCATCTCGACCTTCGATGAGCTGGCTACCCAATTCCTCGGTCACTTCGTCGGGAATCGACGATAGAAAAGGACGGTCGACTACTTGTTCACCATCAAGAGCGGAGACAAAAAAATCCTTCAAGGATATGTCACCCGCTTCTACAACGTCCTCCTCGAGGTCCCCGAGCACCGTGATGAAACAGTCATCACCGCGCTGAGGTCGGGTTTTAGCCACAAAGAGTGGCTCCGCTCTTTTGCATTAGTGCAACCTAAGACCATGGCCGAAGTAAAATTCTGGACCGAGCGAGAAATCCAACTCGAGTCCGAGGTAAACTCAAATCTTCCTCGAGCCGATCAGGCGGACAGAAAGAAAAGAGATAGGGAAGATAAAAAGAAGGTCGATCGCCCAAAGCCTTACTCCCCGAGGTTTCAGGAGTACACTCGCCTAAACATCTCTCAGACCGAGCTATTGGAGGAAGCTAAAGGTGAGAGATTCTTCAAACTCCCACCAGTCACCCAAAGGGCAGGCAAGCGACTTCGCGGCCCATACTGTGCCTTCTACAGGTCGTAACGCCACCCGACTGAGAACTGCAAACAACTCTATGACTATATCGAGGAGTCCGCTCAGGCCACCTGGCGAAGTACCTGCAGGACAAGCGGCAGGCGGAGCGGGAGAAAAATGACCAAACCCCTCTTGGGGAATTAACGATCGGGTAAATCATGGTCGTTACCTCGGATCCATCTCGAGAAAGAAAAAGGGGAACCGCCACATCCTCCCAATCGAGAGTACAAGCGGTATGCCACACAAGAGGTGCAGGAAGGAAAGGTTCCCGCGGAGATCGGATTGCCCAATTACAGGGTAGAACATTTTGACGATGAAGCCAACAACTTGGCGCTCCGAAGCAACTTGGACATCTTGTTGGAAAAACGGGATCGAGCTCAAATCAGAGCGGCCGCCTACCAGTAGAAAACCACACGCTACTACAACACCCAAGTTAAACATCGGGCCTTCAAAAGAGGACTGGTCTTACGAAGAAACGAGTTCGTGGACCAAGGGAGACTGCATAAATTCTCCCCAAAATTGGACGGACCATTCTTCGTAACGGAAGCATTGCCCGGTAGAGCATACCGCCTGAAAGACGCCGGGGGCATAATTTCCCCGGCCTTATAATGCAGAAAAGCTCAAATTGTATAAGTAAATATATATCCTCTTTTGAAATAATGTAATTCCTTTTTGCATTTAACTAAGTCTTCCGGACTAGGTCCACCATAGGACTCCAGCCCTTTGTCTCTTTTCTCGGTTCAGAGACTCTAAGGTTTGTTCTAAGAAAAAGTATAAAATGTACTGAGGAGATAAAAAGAGACAACACACTTCGATGAAAGATAACTTTATTTGTTAAGAGGTATTATGGGCTCCCCAGCCTTAAAACCATTACAACAAAGAGGGACGGGGGTTAAGGAAACACTGTTAGTGGTACACCGAGGAAATCTCCTCCAGCCGATCCCGAGCAACTTCGACCCGCTCCCTCTGACGGTACTCGCGGACCCTCGAAGCCACGGATTCCCCGGGATCCTCTTCCGTCGAGCATGAAGCGATGACCAACCTTTGTTGAAAACTCTCAAGAAGTAGGTCCACCGAGCGATCCCGCCTACTCTTTGAGATCAGACCGAGACCATAGACCGTGTGCATTTTGTCGAACACCTCGTCCATCAACCACTGGGATAATGTATTGTGCAGACCTGGCGAAGTCCTCCATATCGCATAAATCAACACCTGAAGAAGAGGAGATCTCCAGGGGAGTAAGCGCCCACAGTGGCCCTCCAAGCGGCTTATCATCGCCTTGTGCATTTCCTCGGAATGATCAAGATTGTAAAAGTATACGTCATCACGGGAAACGATCTCCCTGATAGTATACACACGGCCGACCATCTTCAGAGAATGCGAGAATATAAAGAAATCAACATGCTTTCGCTATTTATAGCCTCAACAAAAATTCGTCCAACGGCCGAGATTTACTCGCGCAACGACGCAAATCACAGAGTATCGCACTTTTCCGATATAGCACCGCCATGTGTCACCCGCGACAGCCACCATTCCCGCCCTTTACAGGTCAAGGAAGATTGAACGACGCCCCAAGAAGATACTAGGGAGATAACGAAACCCTCCTCACGAGGCCACCGAGTAGCTTCCTGCTCGGTCCATCCGCAGTGGGTAGCTTCCTGCCCATGTACGCTATGGATGAAAAGCCCTCCTCGCAAGGCCACGGAGTAGCTTCCTGCTCGGTCCATCCACAGCGGGCAGCTTCCTGCCCATCAATGCTATGGATCAAAAACCCTCTTCATGAGGCCACCGAGTAGCTTCCTGCTCGGTCCATCCGCAGCGGGTAGCTTCCTGCCCATCAACACTCTAGATCAAAAGCCCTCCTCATGAGGCCACCAAGTAGCTTCCTGCTCGGTCCATTTGTAGCCAGTGGCTTCCTTCCCATCAACGCTATGGATCAAAGCCCTCCTTACGAGGCCACTGAGTAGTTTCCTGCTCGGTCTATCCGCAGCGGGTAGCTTCCTGCCCAACAACACTGTGGATCAAAAGCCCCCATCATGAGGCCACCAAGTAGCTTTCTGCTCGGTCCATCCGCAGTGGGTAACTTCCTGCCCGACAACGCTATGGATCAAAGCCCTCACAACGAGGCAACTAAGTAGAAAGAAAGATACCGACCTTCCTACACTTAGCCATCAATCGACTCATACTCGATTCGCGATCACCACCTCGACTCCGAGGAAAAGAAGGGTACCGACCTTCTTACACTTGGCCATCAATCAACTCATACTCGATGCGTGATCACCACCTCGACTCCGGGAAAAAGGAGGGTACCGACCTTCCTACACTTGGCTATCGTTCGGCTCGACGCGCGATCTGTTGGCTATAGTGCCCTCAAGGCAATTATCATAGTCGCAGGCAGGTGTTTATGATGATTGAGGAAGGACCTATACCGGTAGAACAGTCTTACTCGAGATAATAGTATGCTATCTGGTTTGTCTTTATCATCATTTACATGTTGATAGAGCCCATAGGATTCTTGCATGACTACCAGCATTATGATGGCGATCATATACGTTGGAGTTGGGGATCTATAAGCACATCCTTAAATGTCCCTAGTCGTGGGAGTATCGAGAAATCCATGGCCATGGTGGACGAGAATTACCGATCCAGGATCAATATTTTCTCAGGTGGTGATGAGTTTCATGCCGACACTAAATGTCGCGTTGTTAGGAGTCTAACTTTATCCACCCCCTAGACTCGATATGCGATACTCTTAGATGAACAGACCAGACTGTACGGATATTGTCACTATCAGGTTCAATAGGGGTTCAGGATGAGTTTGCTCGTCGGCCTCCCTTTCGCTGAATATCTGGATAGCCGTTACGTACAGATAGTGCCGCTGATGTGCTTGTGATTAAACCCCCTGCCAGTGTATTGACGAGTCTTTAGAGTCCCACATAGAGGATTTTCACGGTTCAGGCGATATGGTGTAGATGATATATGTTGGTACATACACATGTCCGATTAAATATGTGCACATGCTGCACGGACTTTAATCGGACGGTTGATAATACTAGCGGCTTAGGATTAAGCCGGATTATTAAATCAGGTTTTGATTTAATAATTTATATATATGTATTTATATATATGTGTGTGTGTGTACGTATTCTAGTATTATTGTTCATTATTCATTTTCTCTTTCGGCTATTCGTATTTTTGTACGAATACGCATATATGTATTTCAATACGTGTACCGGGAAGTATTCCGTATTTATACGGAATAGCTTCTACAAGGTGGCCAGCTTCTAGAATGTGGCCACCTCATTAATTTATTTTCTTTTAAGAAAATTAATTTGAAAATGAGGTGGAGGGTAAGTTGGCACGAGCATGGGTTATGACATGTTGAGAGGTATGGCATTGCATTTGTTTATTGAAAAATTGTGGAGATATTTTTGTGTGTGTGATTGTGAAGAGAGAGGGGGCAGCCATCTCACTTGGGGGGCAAGGCTCATTTGTTTTTCCACTTGATTTTCTCACTTGCTAGCTCCCTTCATTCTATTCTCACTTCAACACTTAGCCATTTCTTGAGTTGCTCATATGTAACGTTTCAGAAAAATAAATATTATTTTTGGGAATTTATATAATTAAAATAATAATTCTTATGAATATTTTAATGGTATGGTATAATTATATACCAATAAATTGGGAAATATTGGAAAACTATCTTGAATGTTGATTTTTAATGAATTTATATAATTTATACATTTTTATAAATTTTATACAATTAATTATATACAAGTTTATGTCTAAACTTGATTATTATCTACTAATATTGTATTAAGTATATTTATGTGCATAACATGCACCACAACTTGTTACATTTTCTCTTCATGAACCATGGTCTTAATTTGCACTTCTACATGATTTTGTTTTTATTAAGGGATAAGGAAATAGAAAATAAAAGAAAGGAAAATGAGAGAGAGGGAGAGAGGATTCTAGAGTTCTCCAAGACTCTTTGAATTTGGCTTTATCTCTCCTCATTTTCTTCAACTCCTTTTTCTCTCATCTCCCTCACCATGGCTGCTCTCTCACTCCCCTCTCCTCTACCTCTTCACTTCACCACAAAAACCACATCAAAACCATGCACCCTCTTTACAAAAAATATGCACAAGCTCACTACAAGCATGTGGAACCAAGAAAAATTGGATTTTGAGCACTTGGGGCAACTCAAGAAAATTCTTGAGTTGCCAAATGAGGTATTTCCTTCATCATTAGTCTAGTAATTCATTCACTTTAACTTCCATCTTAGTTTAGAAGTGATTTGGTGATGTTTAGTGTTATATGGAAATTCCAAGTTGAGGTTAAGGTTGATTTGAATTGGGATGGTGTAATTGAGAGTATTTGGTGACTACAAACTCCTTTAGTGATAATCTATAAGACTAAAACAGAAACAAAGCCAAAAATTGAAACTTTAGATATTCAAATGTCGGTTTTGTGTTTAATTGGTGGCCTACAGGGAATCTGGAGTGACCCGAGACCATTACTAGAAAAACAAACAACTCCATTGACCTAGTTTGGACACTACAAGACCGCCCTGAGAAGACGAGACTATAAATCCCTACTTTGGCCGAGCTCACCTGTTTTTAGGGTAATGTCATCGGGCTAATTTTGGGTATTTGTATTGGAATTGGTTCTGTAGCTCACATCCCTCCTATACAACACCACTGCATTGTTTTTTTAGACTCATTTTACCTGACCAAAAATCTGGGACTAGATTTCTGAGTTGCTATTTTGTGATTTATGGTTTTTCATGACTTGGGTTTTGGTATTTGAATGTGGATTTGGTCGTCGGACGTTTATACGTCGACGACGAGGGTTATTTGACTATTTTTGCATGCGTAGACCATAGGTTTTAACCTATGTGTGACTCGTATGCCGTTTTGGTTTTCGTACGCGATTTTGTTTATGATACGGTATATGTGATATGTAGGTACCTCCATGTGAATTTCGTACGACAGGGGAAGAGCATGGCGGCATCGACTTCGGTAAGTAGGGACCAAGGTGAGTAGATGTATATCTACGGGAGAAGTCGGGTGGATGGCGTATAGCACCCCCGCAACTTCGTAGGATATGACGTGGTATTGATATAGTAATATATAGATATGTTATTGCAAGATACGAATAAGGAGCAAGAAAGGTTTTAGGAGACCACGGATTGGAATTCGTGTAAGTTGGATGATAGTGCTTTTAGTCTAGTTCTTAGTCGCGAGACCCTAGAGTATAGGTTGACGCACACGCACACACACGCACACACATACACTTGACTTGGTATATGTGTGTGTGTGTGTGTGTGTGTGTGTGTGTGTGAATGTGTGTAAGTTTATATATATATATATATATATATATATATATATAGAGAGAGAGAGAGAGAGAGAGAGACACACACACACACACACAACATATACACGTGATATGAGGATGTTATATGATACTTGGAGATGAGTCGATATGATCGGGCATGATGCCGTGAGAAATTTGATATGTGACCAAGTTATGGTATTATAGCGGATCGTTGTGCGATAAGAAAATATATATTATACGATAAAATGTGTGATGACATTGGCATGTATGAAGCTTAAATCAGTAACCAGATCATGATATTGTTTGATGATGATACCATGTGAATGATATATATATATGATAGTTGACATATGATCGAGATATGATTTGAGATATGTTATGATATTTATAATGGATCGCTTGGGCAATGTGAATTCATATATGATAATATGTTTTGATGACATTGGATTGCACGAGACTTTAGATCAGTAACCAGATCATGATATTGTTTGATGATGATACCATATGAATGATGATATATATTTGATAGTTGACCCGTACCCCGATTTTTGGATGTCGTACGATGGATTTTACCGTACGAGGTATATATGTGATGATTGATCCGCACTCTTGACTTGAGGAAGTCGTACTTTGTACGTGACGCTATTGAGGCTGGATCGCCGACTACTAGAGATATCGACTCGGATTTTAGGTGGATTTTTCTTATCTTTCGACCGGTTCTTTAGTTTAGTCCCTTAGTTGGTTGGGTAGATATTATTTTAGGCTCGAGTCATACCTATTTTCAAAACTAGCGAATCGTACGCATTATTTTAAAAACAGCTTGAGGGATACTACGGATTTTTCAAAGATCGTATTTTTTTTCTCAAAAACACCGTAGCCCCTATTTTTCTAAAAACCACGATTCGTGCTTGTTCAAACACCAAAACGGTATAACTCATATTATAGAAATGTATATTCTTCGGTATTGCGGTTATTGCTCTTTCTCTGTTATATTCGTGTTATTTTCATTTCACTGCCTGTTTATACCTATGTTTCTTTAACTGTTATGATTTCATCTGTTAGGACGCCAGCACCATTACCGATGATGCGCATGTTCTACATACACATACTTGCCGGCTCACACACATCATCATCGGTAATTGCCATGTCACGTACACTTTAGAACATATTATTTTATCGATATAATCAACTAAATGCTAGTTCCAACATAATATTGGTATGATTGCTCTCATGTGTTAGCCTAGAGATTGCATTTTTTACTAGATACTTCATGCATTCATATATGCATTCGGTTATGTACTATTCTGGACTTTATGATGATATTCACTGTTTACTTACTCTTGATTCTTGGATTTCGGATTTTCATGAGATTTCTGGATTTTGGGGAAAACCGCAAGAATTTTATAAAACTTTTATCATTATTTAGAAATAGAAATTTACGGTTTTCTCGTGATATGATGTGTGTGACGTCCACCATGAGTTTTCTCGGTTCTTAAGCTATATCATATACCCGATTCGAGAAGGGGGATGCACCGTCTGCGGGTACATGGTGGACCCGGTGCGGTACCCCGGGGCAAGAAGATCGCAGATGATGGCATTGAACCCGGCAGGGGAGCACTACTGACAGGTTATTGTTGTTATTTTTGACGTGGCGGATATCCGGAGGATACTATCATAGTCGTGAGATTTGATGAGATGGGCCGATCCAGACTGCCGGAGCCCGAGATATTGAGCTATTGACGTATTGAGATATTGAGACATTAAGATATTGATATATTGAGATATTGAGATATTGAGACTTGTATGATTGATAGACCTAGATGACCAGTGGTTTATTCTTTCGACCTTAGAGTCGCGCGCCTGTATTATTATGGTTTTCCGGTGGATATTGGTTTTCTTTTGAGTTTTGATCCTCGCCTTCGGCGTTGTATATATATTGCATTGTGTGGTTGTGTCCGTCTTTTGGCGAACAGCTAGCTCCAGCTTGGGGATGCCTTTATTATTGCTTTTGTATATATTCTTGTTTGTACCCGTTTGGAGCCAGTTTTTACAAAGGAGACTCTGCCGAAATTTTTGAAAAATTTGATGTTGCTTTTTAAACTTGTTTTCCTACACTTCTTCTTTTAAATGGTTTAGATTTCTGGGCATCGGCTTGCTTAGATTACGTTACGCCTCTAGACGTTTCGTAATTTAAGTGTCGGTCACGTTTCGTACCTTCGGGTCGTGATATCATGCCACATGTTTCCTCACCTCCTTCATCTTCTTGAGTTGCTCTCTTGAGCATTGTGATAAGAGGAAAATTATAGTGACATATTCCTACACCTCCACTCTCCATTGCTAGCAACCTTGGAGCGTCGGTAGCCTCGTTTGGCGAGGCTGAAGCTTGTGTCGTTTCCCTCAGGTGGATCATCGTAGATGGAGGAAGACCGGCAACCAAACTCGATCAAGGAGCCACTAGAAGCTTGGGGATGATGGTTGAAGACCGAAGTACATGGATCAACTCGATATAACCATCTAACTTCTTATATATATCTTGCTAGTTTAGGGTTTAGGGTAGATCTGTGCATCGGGTAATGGTAGCGCTAGTTTTGAAAATTTTTGTTCCGCATTTGGCCATGGTTTTGATGGACGGGGCGCTGCCATAACCCAACATGGTATCAGAGCCAGCCTCTAAACCCTTAGCTAGCTAGTTTAGACAATGTTAAAGTATCGAAATCGAAACAATCCCAAAACTGTGCACTGCTGATTCTAGTATCTGTCGATTTTCAAAGTCTTAAAAGAAATTTTAGCAACTGCAAAAGACTTCTTATATGACCACTAGAACATACCCCAAATACAAACCCATTCCATGCAATTTGACCCGAGCACATCAGCTCAAAAACCGAGGAGACCGGCCACAAAAAGGAATTTGGGCTTCGTATTTTGAGTGTTGTTTAGTCTCTGGAATGTTGGTTCAGTAGTATTGCTAGTTTTGCCCATTTTGGATATTATGTTATATGTTGTTCATGGCCAATTCGGGGTGTTTCGAAGTTGATAATTTAGTACTGTTTAAATGTTTATCAGTACATGCATTACTATCTACGACCGTGAATGTCATTCACGTTGATGTTCTGTGTTATGTTGTGTTGTGGTTGGATCGTCGTGGTGGATAGCTATGGTGCAATGTTAGTACAGTTTAGTTTCATTTGTATATTTGATATTGCGGGCGAACGTTCGACATGTGGACTGCCGTCACTGCCAGTTTGTATATTATTTGTTTGGGGCACGACCGGGTTGAGGTCGATATCACTGTTGTACATATTATTTTATTTTCTGTACTAGGATAACCTCGCGGTGGAGTGCACGAATAGTCAGGTTCTAGAGTGCAACGGTTCCGTATCTTATGGCGTTGAGACGGAGGGGACCTTACTCTAGAATTGGCGGGCTATTCGCCGCACTCGTAGGGTGTATAGGTTGACCCAGGAGGAGTGCTCAAGTTACCGGATTCCGTGAAGTGCCGGGTGGCCCATTCACTTTGCTGAAGGGGGCTGCCTCGCTTCTGGTTTTGGCGGGTAACTTGCCGCACTCGTAGGGGTCTAGGTTTTATTTCACAGGCTATCCAGACGACAGGGGAACGTCGGGTATAACTTGCGGCTCAAGTGAAACCCGGGGCTCCAAGATTATCCACCATTCTGTATTGCTTCTGTGATGTTTCTATGATGTTGCTTATATCATGCCTGGGACGATTATTATATATATTTATATATATACTAATAGATATTGTATATGTTTTGCACCCGCGCTATTCCAGTTCCCGCTCTATCGTTAGTTAAGTAACCTAACGGGTGATGACGGAACCCAGTGGCAAATGGGGATGGCATATACGTACATCATATTTTCGTTCTTTTATGGTGTGATTAATTGATGGGACTGCATTGATTCTTATCAATGCAAGGATAAAACAAACCTATATGATGTTGTTGGAACCAGGTTTTTTAAAAAAACTGACATTACAGACGTTCTCTTTTACTTTGCACAGTGGTATTCGGTTATGAATATCCTGCACCTCATTCGACGAGGCAAGGGCCGAGATCCCTTCATCGGGAGTGAACCCTTGGGCAGAAGTTTGTGTCAACGTAATAACTTCACTATAGTCGATTCTTTTTCTTTGCATCAAGGTATTCAGTTTGGAATATCTTACACCTCATTCTACGAAGCAAGAGCCGAGATCCCTTCACAGGGAGTGACCTCTTTAGCAAAAGTCTTCGCCACTATATATTTGTAAAACCACTTGGATTCCTTCAATGAGATCAAGTTTATTACGTTAAAGGTTTTTCGCCAAAAACCAGCCGTAGCCCTGTTCTCCGCCGAAAGCGGGGACGAGACCGCGTAGATCCGTCTTTCCTGAATTTGGGGGCAGATGCTAATTGGTGCTATCCGTCCACCTCTCCGAAGATGCCAAGTTGATTTATGACACCATGTATCGAAGGTTTAAATGGATGCGGCCGATGTAGCAGACTTCATCAGATTCCCCCTGATTGATTCGAAAAAGTGTAGTTTGTAGTTAACCGCAATCAGAACGGTGTCGCGTGTAGCTAGACCGAGATGAGTACGGGTCGTCCTCAGGGAAACATTGAATCTTTTACTCTTACTTTAGTTGTGTTGAAAAATGGGAGGAATAAAGAATTTTGTGAATGGTTTCTAGATCTACATTAAGCAAGAATGCAAAAATATAAATCTACTCGTTGTGACATTTGGCGATCCTTGGAACCTTCAGAATTTGGAAATCTTCTCGTGGTTCCTGCCAGACTTGGTCTCCAAGTTTTGCTTTCTTAATTAGGCAAGTCTTCTTCAACAACTTGATTTCCTTGATTTAAGACCTGAAAATTCTGCACAACTTAAATAATATTTAGTAGACTAAGTCTACTAGGATTAGGTAAATAATATTATATACATTTTTCTACCAAATGCTAATTATAATATATCAACACAAGGAAAATAGAATGTTTACAGATAAACCCTCATATGTATGATATATTATAATAAAGACCTTTTTTAATATGAAAATGGTAGGAAAAATATAATAACAAATGTGCAGTTTTATCAACTGAACACCTCTTCATGATGAGGGGTTTTTTGATTGTAGGGACTGTTCCCCTCCGAAAGACGGCGCACAAAACTGCGATGTCCTGACGCTGAGATTCGGGGCAGATGCTATTTGGTTTTATCCGTCTACCTCTCCGAAGATGCCAAGTTGATTTATGGCACCGTGTATCGGAGGTTTAGACGGATGCGGCCGATGTAGCAGACTTCGTCAGATTCCCCCTCCTAGAGGGGTTTTTGATTGTGGGAACGCTCTTCCCTGCAGGCGCAAGGCCCTGCAGTTAATTACGCTACCGCATCGCGGTAACAACTTTCTCCTTCTCCAGAATTTCACTTCGTGTCGTGTGTGTTTGTTTTGTTTGTGGTTGCCTGTGGATTGTATACGGAGACTATTTATTTCGTCGCCCGTAGGACGTGGATTAGTCCAAATCCGTATTTTCTTAGATTTGGGTTTTGGGGTTTTGGTTTGAGGATACGTTAGCCGTATTTGAAGCTAAGATCAACTCAAACGTTTTGTTAAGGATACGTTAGCCCAGTTTGAGACTAAGATCAACTTAACGGGATCGTTTAGATCCGACAAAAGAGCATTTGAGGGCTCTATTGTTCCAGTTTAGGGACGTAGTGGTCCATTCAATATATAGCCGTCGGGACCCGTCACCTCTCTGACGACGTTGAAAGATTACAACGACATGTGTCAGAGGAGTTCAGAGATGTACCCTTGAACCAAAGTCGATTTGAAGTTTTATCGTTCATTTAAATGTTTAAGAATACGTTAGCCGTATTTGGGGCTAAGATCAACTTAAACGGGACCGTTTAGATCCGGCAAAAGAGCATTTGGATGCTCTATTGCTCCAGTTTAGGGACGTGGTGGTCGATTTTCCAGTTTAGGGACGTGGTGGTCCAATATTAGTTTAAGGACGTTTCGGTCCAATATTCCAGTTTAGGGACGTGGTGGTCCATTATTAGTTTAGGGAAGTCTCGGTCCGATATTAGTTTAGGGACGTCTCGGTCCGATATTAGTTTAAGGACGTCTCGGTCCGATATTAGTTTAAGGACGTCTCGGTCCACGAATTTAAGGACCCCGCAGTCCATATACGTGTGGTCGTTGGGACCCGTCACCTCTCTAACGTCGTTGAAGGATTACAACGACATGTGTCAGAGGAGTTCGGAGATGTACCCTCGAACCGGTAGTAAATTGATTTAAGAGAGCAATCTTGCTCAATCAATTTAATTTAAGGACTTACGGCCAAAATTGGGCTAAGTCCAGTTGAAAATGTTCAACATTTTATTTGCTTTTGCATTGCATTTCTTTTTTTTTATTTAGGCTTTGCCCAGAAAGGATGCAGAGCATCAATTTATTTTGGGCTCTGTTCTTTTAGGAATGATGCAAGGCATCAATTTTATTTGGGCTCTGCCCTTGTATAAAGGATGCAAAGCATCAATTTATTTGGACTCTGCCCATTTATTGCCTTGCAATTTATTTTGGCCTGTTAGGTCATTTTGATTTGGGCCTAGCCCTTTTAACAGAGAAAATGCATTGCATTTTCAGGCGCTTTGCGCCAATCAAAGAGCGCAACAGTGCAGATTTATAAGTGCAAAGCACTATTAATTTGAGAATCTTTTAGATTCAAGAACCAATGGTTCATAAAAGAAGTGCAAAGCACTATTTGATTTCTTGATCTAATTTAGATCAAAGAAAAACAAGTTTTTCTTTTTATTTCAAGAACCAAAGGTTCATAAAAGTGCAAAGCACTATTTTTTTTATTTCTGTTTTTCTTGTTTTAAAGAACCAGTGGTTCATAAGAAGTGCAAAGCATTGTTTATTATGTGAAGATCATTGATCTTGTTTTTAGATCAATGATCTATTAGAAGAAATTTCTTCTCTCTTAAGAAAGTTTTTACCTTTTTCTTGAAATTTTTCTCAGAGTTCTCTCTGTTTGAAGCTCTTGATTTTTCAAGAAATGTTGATTCTACTTCTCTCTTTTTTTTATTTTAGAAAGAAGGATCATTGGTCGTTGGGACCCATCACCTCTCCGACGACACTGAAAGATTACAGTGCCATATATCGAAGGTGTGGAGGGATGTACCCTTTGAACCATGCCTCACTCATTAGGGGGGAAGAAAAGGCTGGAGCTTAAGCTTCTCGCTGCTGAAAAAGGCTTCTTTGCGTTCGCGCACGTGCGTCGCACGTGTTGGGCGCACGTGCGTCGCACGTGTTGGGCGCTCATATTTGCACGCAGCGCACATGGATCTTGCGCATATGCGCATTATGGGGGGGAGCAAGCTCCTATGGAGAATGAGTCTCCTTTTAATTGAATATTCTCATGTGGTGCGCACGTGCGTTGCACGTGGTGCGCGCGTGGCGGGCACACGTGCGTTGCACGTGGCGCACATGCGCATTATGAGGAGAAGCAGAGCTTCTATATAAGGATAACATGCTCCTTTTAATATTATTAAATGTTTTCATGCGGTGCGCTCATGCGTTGCACGTGGTGCGCGCGTGGCGAGCACACGTACGTTGCACGTAGCGCACATGCGCATTATGAGGAGAAGCAGGGCTTCTATATATAGAGAACAGGCTCCTTTTTAATATTATTAAATGTTCTTATGTGGTGCGCACGTGCGTTGCACGTGGTGTGCGCGTGGCGGGCACACGTGCGTTGCACGTGGTGTGCGCGTGGCGGGCACACGTGCGTTGCACGTGGTGTGCGCGTGGCGGGCACACGTGCGTTGCACGTAGTGCGCGCGTGGCGGGCACACGTACGTTGCACGTCGCGCACATACGCATTATGAGGAGAAGCAGGGCTTCTAGAGAACAGGCTCCTTTTTAATATTATTAAATGTTCTCATGTGGTGCGCACGTGCGTTGCACGTGGTGTGCGCGTGGCGGGCACACGTGCGTTGCACGTGGCGCACATGCGCATTATGAGGAGAAGCAGGGCTTCTATATATGGAGAACAGGCTCCTTTTAATATTATTAAATGTTCTCATGTGGTGCGCACGTGCGTTGCACGTGGTGCCGCATGGCGGGCATACGTGCGTTGCACGTGGCGCACATGCGCATTATGAGGAGAAGCAAAGCTTCTATATATGGAGAACACGCTCCTTTTAATATTATTAAATATTCTCATGTGGTGCGCACGTGCGTTGCACGTAGTGCCGCATGGCGGGCACACGTACGTTGCACGTAGCGCACATGACGCTTGCGCATATGCGCATTATGGAGGAGTAAGCTCCTTTGGAGAACTAAGCTCCTTTGGAGAACTAAGCTCTTTTGAGTATTGAATCTTTTGAGGATTTTACTCTACCCTTTCTAAGAGGTATCCCCTCTTATTTATATGGGAGTGGTAGAGAAGCCATCTCTCCTTTTCCCGATGTGGGACTAAAAAATGCATTCCCCATGTAGTAGAGCATTACTTTAGATTACACGTGCATAACACATTTGCTCATAACTTTTGATCTCGGATGAATTATGAGGCCCATAATATATCAAATCGAAGAACTTTTCGAGATGCTTTCAATATTATCAGAATTTAGCCATTTCTCGTTCGGGAGTTTGTCAAAATACAGTTCGGAAAATACCGGTTCGCATCTTCTTCCTTAGATCACATATGCATAGACATTTGCTCATAACTTTTGATCCCGAATGAATTATGAGGCCCATAATATATCAAATCGAATGTCTTTTCAAGATACTTTCAATACCATCAGAATTTAGCTGTTTCTCATTCCGGAGTTTGTCAAAATACAGCTCGAAAAATACGGGTTCGCATCTTCTTCCTTAGATCACATGTGTATAAACATTTGCTCATAACTTTTGATCCTGGATGAATTATGAGGCCCATAATATATCAAATCGAAGGTTTTTTCGAGATGATTTCAATACCATCATAATTTAATAGTTCCTCATTGGGGAGTTTATCAAAATACAGGCCGGAAGATACTGGTTAGTATTTTCTTAAGCGTATCGCTGCCATTTGATACCTTGGACTCTTTTGCGCAGAAATTTTTGGCGGGAACAAATACCCTCCACTACTTTGCCCACGTAAGTATATATGTGGGTGAAGTAGTGCAGAGTAATGCATAGCGTATGACCTGTTTCGGGTTGGTATATAACTTTCAGAATCTTGATCTGAGAAGATAACGAGCGGATACGAGCGTCGTCATTTATCGTTGACTCAAATCTCGACTCTTAAAAGATATAGTTCCAAACTCTCAATTCCTTGAGCCGCACCCTTCTATTTCTTTATATTTTACTCTGGTGTGAAGTAGTTTATATGCTCATGAGGAACTTCTCCATTTCAGTGGCATGTAGCTTTAGTAAGTGTGGCTCATAGATGGTCCATCTTAACCTCTTTGTAGGACAGTAATGGCTTAGAAGACATGGGTAGGATAAGTCACCTAAGACTTTTCAACTCTATGAGCCGTGGGGGTCTCATAGAGACTTTTCTCCCTACGGATCGAGAGGATCTCGTAGGTAGGTTTTTTCTCTTTAGGAATCGTGAGAATTCCTAAGTTTGGTTTTCTCTTATAAGTCGTAAGGATCTTATAAGAGAATTTTTCCCTCTTACGAGTCGAAAAGACCCGTAAGCGGTTGTTTCCCTCCCTGTCGAAACTCGACTTTGAAGAGTGAGACCCGTGGATGGTATGCAAGAGACCATTTTGGGTCAACTTGTAGGGTCCCAGTGCTTAGGAAACAGGCTTCTTTTATGCCTACTGCCTAAGGCTTTATCTCACGAGTCGAGCCGCCTCAACAATTTCTTCACAAGTCGAGACGAATCGAGCATTTCTCGCAAGAACCTCTTAACGTCGCATTTAACCTCTGTTCTTTACGACAGAAGCCCGTTAAGGTTGGTGGTACTTAGGGTTTTGGCCATCGTACCGTCGCATAAGCCGATATAGTCCTCGATAGGCAATCGTGCTGTTCGAGTAGCCCTGCGACTGCCGTGTCTCTGATCCCTTTGGGGGCTGGACAAGACGTCTTCAAGCAATCTTCCTAGGCAGTTTGACCGTCGGAAGAGCAAGCGTTAGGAATTTGCCATGCCGCTTTTTACTTGAGGTTAGGCTCATTTTGGCGAGCCCCGATGAGTCATAACCACTCCGCGCTGGTGTGGGGATGATCTCCGATAGTCTTTCGGGCTTTATGTGAGTTGCCGTCAAGACCCTGAAGCTAGGAATTTGGCCTTTGCTTCGTTTGCTGGCATTGCGTCTGCTGTATCGAGACGAATGTCGTGGTGGAGCTGGGATTTTGCCGTGGCTCCGTTTGTTTGATGATGTTACGTCTGCTATGTCGAGACGAACGTTGGGGTGGAGCTGGGATTTTGCCGTGGCTCCATTTGTTTGATGATTGTTGCGTCTGCTGTGTCGAGACGAACGTCGAAGTGGTGACCATTCCGCACTGGTGTGAGATGATCTCCAGTTGTCTTTCAGGCTTTATATGACTCTCCGTTAAGACCTTGAAGCTAGGAATTTGGCCTTCGCTTCGTTTGCTTTGTCACGTCCGAATCCTGTAGGAGGAAGAACGCTAGGGTGACATCTTGTCTGCTGTATTGGGACGAACGTCGTAGTTGTCTCTAGGTTGCTGGTGAACCGTCGAGGTTTGGAACTAGGGATTTTGCCGTGGCTCCATTAGTTTGATGATGTTGCGTCTGCTGTGTCGAGACGAACGTTAGGGTGACATCTCGTCTGCTGTATCGAGACGGACGTCGAGGTTATCTCTAGGTTGCTGATGAACCGTCGAGTTTTGGAACTAGGGATTTTACCGTGGCTCCATTTCTTTGATTGTCGCGTCCGAATCCCGCTGGAGGAAGAACGCCGCGGTGACAACTCGTCTACTGTATCGAAACGAACGTCGAGGTGGTGACCACTCCGTATTGGTGCGAGATGATCTCCGAATGTCTTTCAGGCTTTATATGACTTGCCGTCAAGACCCTGAAGCTAGGAATTTGGCCTTTGCTTCGTTTGCTGGCATCGGGTCCTCCGTATCGAAACGAATGTCATGGTTGTCTCTAGGTTGCTGGTGAACCGTCGAGGTTTGGAACTAGGGATTTTGCCGTGGCTCCTTTTGGTGATGTTGCGTCTGCTGTATCGAGACGAACGTCGAGGTGGTGACCACTCCGCACTGGTTCGAGATGATCTCCGATTCTCTTTCAGGCTTTATATGACTTGCTGTTAAGACCCTGAAGCTAGGAATTTGGCATTTTGCTTCATTTGGTTTGGCGCGTCCGAATCCTGTTGGAGGAAGGACGTTGTAGTGACATCTCGTCTGCTGTATCGAGACGAATGTTGAGGTGATGACCACTCCGTGCTGGTGTGAGATGATCTCCGATTGTCTTTCAGGCTTTATATGAGTTGCCGTCAAGACCCTGAAGCTAGGAATTTAGCCTTTGCTTCATTTGCTTTGACTGCGTCTGCTGTATCGAGACGAATGCTGAGGTGGAGCTGGAATTTTGTCGTCGCTCCGCTTTGTTTCGACCGTGAGGTCTTATGTTGACGTTGCATCTACATCCTGCTGGACTGCGAAGGAACGCCGTTGTTGACATTGCGTCTACTGTATCGAGACGAATGCTGAAATGGTCTCTAGGTTGTCTGCGAACCGTCGAGATTTGGAACTAAGGACTATGTTGTGGCCCCGTTTGATGGTGGAGCATCTATGTCCTGCTGGAATGAGGAGGCACACCGTTGTTGGTCTCCAGGCTGTAGATGTGGCCATTGAGATTTGGAACTAGGGGCTTTGCCATGGTTCCGTTTCGTTGCGACTCTGAGGTCGATTGTTGACGTCACGTTTGCATCTGGTTGGAGTAAGGAAAAACGTTGTTGGTGATCTCTAAGTTTTCGATGTTGACGTCGAGACCCTGAAGCTCGGGATCTTCGTTTGATTCATTTGTTGACATCGTGTCTGTAATATTGCGACAAATGTCGAGATTGTCTCTAGGTTGTCTATGAACCGTCGAGATTTGGCTTCGCTTTCTGATGGAGCCTGTTGGGAAGATATGGTTCCCTCTTTATCTGTGCCCCTGGATTGTATTCAGGGATCGATGTGATTTCACCTGTAGGGCAAAAAGTTTCATTCTTTCATCTTTTTTTATTCTTTCCGCGATGCTCTATCATTTCAGCTTTTTATATCGCGAAAATCGCGATTGCCCAATCATTTCGGCTATTTTTCGCGGTACCCAATCATTTCGGCTATTTTTTCTTTTTACTCGCTGCTTTTTATTGCGAGTTGCCTAATCATTTTGGCTATTTATTTTATTTTTACTCGCTGTTTTTTATTGCGAGTTGCCCAATCATTTCGGCTATATTTTTTTTATTTTTACTCGCTGCTTTTTATTGCGAGTTGCCCAATCATTTCGGCTATATTTTTTTTTATTTTTACTCGCTGCTTTTTATTGCGAGTTGCCCAATCATTTCGGCTGTTTATTTTATTTTTACTCGCTGTTTTTTATTGCGAGTTGTCCAATCATTTCGGCTATATATTTTTTTTTTACTCGCTGTTTTTTATTGCGAGTTGCCCAATCATTTCGGCTATTTCGTGTGCATACGTTTTTACTTGCTGTTTTTGTTGCAAGTTGCCCCATCATTTCGTCTATTTAATATGCATTTTCAGCTCGCTGATTTTTATCGCGAGCGTAGAGCTTGGAATCTGGTGCCAATCTCAGCATCAGCATCGCTACAACCGGAATATTGCCAGGAGCGAATCATCATTTGCCATGAAAGGACTTGGAATTTGATACCGATTTAGACATCAGTATCGCTACAACTGGGATATTGCCAGGAGCGAATCATCATCTGCCATGAAAGGACTTGGAATTTGATACCGATTTAGGCATCAGTATCGCTACAACTGGGATATTGCCAGGAGCGAATCATCATCTGCCTCCGTCGATGTCGAACAAAGGTGGCTTAGCGAACAGGGTTAAGGTCCTATTGACTAAGGCTTTTGACTTCATGAGCCGTAAGGGTTTCACAAAGGTATTTCTCCCTACAAGTCGTGAGGATCTTGTAGGTGTATTTTCTCCTTAGGAGTCGTGAGGATTCCTAAGTGTATGTTCCTCGGTAAGTCGTAAGGATCCTACAAGAGGGTTTTCTCCTTGTACATCGAGAGGACTTACAAGTGTTGTTTGCTTTACGAGCATATCCCTAGTCACGGATGAGACTCTGTTAGGGAAATGTTTATTCACGCCCGTGGATTGTATACAAGAGCCAGTATTGGACCACTTGTAGGGCCATAACAAAAGTTGTGGGGGTTGCTTAAGCACAGGTTTAGGTCTCTGTAGCTTAAGGCTTTCGAATCTTATGAGCCGTGAGGGTCCCATAAGAGAGTTCTCCTTACGAGTCGTGAGGATCTCGCAAGTGTATTTTCTCCTTAGGAATCGTAGGGATCCCTAAGTATGCTGCTCCCTTATGAGTCGTAAGGATCTCACGCGGGTGGTTTCTTCTTACAAGGTCGAGGGGACCCTGTAGGTGTCTTTTAACAAGGTTGCGCCCTTTCAGGTTTTCACAAACTCGCCGGTAGTCCTGCTGTTTTTACTCACGGAGCCCTTTCGGGTTTTCATCCGTGCCCTCTTTGCTTATGGACGTACCCTTTTTTTTATAATTTTATTCTCTTTTTTTTTTACGAGGTCGCGCCCTTTCGGGTTTTCACGAACACTCGCCGGTAGCCCTGCTGTTTTTACTCACGGAGCCCTTTCGGGTCTTCATCCGTGCCCATTTTGCTTATGGACATACCGTTTATCTTTTTTTTTTTTGCCAGCCTGAGGATGCTGCGGTAGTAGTTTAAAGACGTTTCGGTCGTTTGCAAGTTTTAGAACATTGTGGTCCATCATTAGTTTAAGGACGTTTCGGTCTGCTTGCAAGTTTTAGGACATTGCGGTCCATCATTAGTTTAAGGACGTTTCGGTCCGCCGTCGCCGTATTTGAGGCGAATCTCTAGTTTACCGACTTTTCGGTCTATGAGTCCTTCCCCATGAATGAGCATGATGCCCCCGGCGTATCCATCTTTCTCGGAACATGCGGTTGTGGCGGGTTCACCTTCCAATTTTCCGACAACGCGAACTTGCCTTGTAGGTATTGATCCTCGATCCATCGCTTAAAGACGAAACAATTCTCAATCGGGTGACTTACCGTTTGGTGGTAAGGAAAGACGAAACAATTCTCAATCGGGTGACTTACCGTTTGGTGGTAAGGGCAATAATTGGGATTATTAAGATCACCTGGCTGCGACAGACGCTTTGGACTCGGCAGATTAATAAGTCTGTTGCGCACTGCCAGCTCGAACAGTCTTCTCGTTTTATTCTGAGGAAACGAGTAAGGACGTCCTAGCCTCTCATCGAGGGATGGGCATGGACGCACGTTGTTTTGGCGAACGACCGGCTTTGAGTTGTTCGACTGTTGCTGAGCATTGGCGACGATGATCGCTTTTCCTTTTCCTTTCTCATTTCGGGGATCGGGTCTTGGAGGATACGGTCCATGGCCCATCTGGTCCATTTGGGCTAATTTGTCGATCAAGGCCTGGAAGGTGGTCGGCCTGAAGAACATCATGAATTGCGAGATGGTCGCCTGCGGATCGAGAGTGCCTACAAACATGCCTACCGCAGGTGCCTCTTCTATGCGTTGTTCGCATTTCGACCATAGGTTTCGCCATCGTGTTGTGTATTGGACCCACGTTTCGCCAGGCCTTATTCTGGCATTTATTAGTGCTGTTATCGGGGTGCGTTCACTAGCGCTCGCGAATCTTTGTGTAAACAGCAGCTCCATCTCCGCAAATGTTTTGACAGAGTCGTTAGGTAGTTCTGAATACCATTCAAAGGCTGTTTCTGCTAAGCTGCCGACGAATTGGCGTAGCAACAACTTGTCATCGCCTCCAGTATTGCTGCATAAGGCCCTGAATTGAGCGACATGCTGATGCGGATTCCCTGTCCCTTTATATACGTGGAATTTAGGGATCGTATATCCCGGCGGGTAACTGATTCGGTCGTACCAGCTCGAATACGGTCGTCCGGTTCTAGCAATTTGCCCAGCCGTTTCATTCGCTTGATGAACCCGGATCTGCTGAGCTATATATTCGTCTAGGTCAACTTTGGAGATTGCCTTCTCCTTGGCTGTTGACAGAGCCGGCGAAGGATTTGACGTTTCTCCCCTGTCGTCTTCAAGGACGATCGGAGGATCTTCGGCAGGAGGGTCCGGCTGTAACATCATCCCTACCATATTTTGGAAGAGGGGCGCCATCTGTTTTATGTTAGCCGCTTGCTCTGCAGCTTCTTTGTCCCTCCTTTCGAGGACTCTACGTAAGAAGTCAGCATCAGTTTCTTGTTCGTGACGCTGATCTGATGATACTTCCGAACTTTCTTTCGGTTCGGTAAGTGCAGCCATCACAGTCATCATTTCCTGCAGCTTCTGTTGCTGCTCTTGGGCTTTCGTCACAGATCGGGTGAGCGGTCGGTGACCCGTCGAAGTGCGGCTTTCCTCCTTTCCGGCAGCCATATAAACAGTATGCACTACCATGCCACCAGACCTGGGGCGTCTGTGCTCAGCGCTTTTACGGTTCGCCATATTCACAGGGGCTTTTTGCGGCCTCCTTTTCTTTTGGGTGATTGACATTGAGGGAGCCGTCGTAGTGGGCACCCATCCAGCTGTTGCTTTTTTCGGCTTGACAGAGTAGTCCTTCTCCTGCCGCACCTTAATCTTTTTCTGTCGGCGGAGATACTTTTCATCAATCACCGACTCTTGGACCTGTCGCCAGACTTTATAAATTTTAGAGGACAGCCGTTGAGGGGGCCGCTCTAGCTTCTTCTCTGGAGTATTCTCCACAGGTGAAGGAGTTTGTTTCAACATCGCAGTAGGAGAATTTCCGCGCACCGTATTCAGCAATTCAAAGCTGTTCCCAGTTGGAACGGCAGCATCGATCCCACCGTTGAAGCTGGCGGAGTTATCCCAGAGGGGGGGTTGCCCTCGGCCTTCCTCACTCGGCGCCAGTGGCGACGTCGAGCATGTCGCGCGGATGAGATCACCTCCGTTATTGGATAAGCTTCTTCATGCCCCCTGCTTTGAGGAGAGACTATTATTGGTGCTAGCCTATCGAAGACTGACACCTGTTGAGAAGCAATGTCTAATCTATCAAAGACAGACCTCTGAGCAAGGGAAGCAGCTTTGAGGACCTCGCCTGGAGCAGCAACCGGAATGGCCAGCCTTGTAAAAACTGATTTCTTGGAAGGAGGAGCCTTTCCAATGATTTCGTCCGCTTGAGCCGGGATGGATATCCGCTTTGGGATGGAAGCTTCGGGTATCACGGGCTTGTAGACGTTCTGGCCCAATCTGTTGAAAACTGAGGTATTGAAGTTGGGCGACCCGTTGAGAGGGGTCGCGGCAGTGGTAAGCAGATCAAAGACCGACTTCTTTGGGGCTTCTTGCAACGTCATTGTGGCATTGAAGGTCAACGGTGGGAGCATGGTTCCGAAGAATAATCCAGTGGTGGCCTGAGTTACCTGCTCCACTGGCATCTTGAAAAGGGAGGCCGCTTGGGGCCCATAAGTCACTCCTCCAGCAAGGACCGAGCGAGAGTTGCAGTTGCAAGTAGTGCAGTTTGAAGCCATTGATCTTTTGTTTTCTGCACGGAGCAAGACACCAAATCTTAGTATCTCGAATCCACAGGCAACCACAGCAAACCGCGATTCGTTCGCGAACACGACACATGAAGTGTGGAGTGGAAAGAGGAAGAGGTCCCACCGGGCGTGCTAGAATCTGTTCCCCTCCGAAAGACGGCGCACAAGACTGCGATGTCCTGACGCTGAGATTCGGGGCAGATGCTATTTGGTTTTATCCGTCTACCTCTCCGAAGATGCCAAGTTGATTTATGGCACCGTGTATCGGAGGTTTAGACGGATGCGGCCGATGTAGCAGACTTCGTCAGATTCCCCCTCCTAGAGGGGTTTTTGATTGTGGGAACGCTCTTCCCTGCAGGCGCAAACCCCTGCAGTTAATTACGCTACCGTATCGCGGTAACAACTTTCTCCTTCTCCAGAATTTCACTTCGTGTCGTGTGTGTTTGTTTTGTTTGTGGTTGCCCGTGGATTGTATACGGAGACTATTTATTTCGTCGCCCGTAGGACGTGGATTAGTCCAAATCCGTATTTTCTTAGATTTGGGTTTTGGGGTTTTGGTTTGAGGATACGTTAGCCGTATTTGAAGCTAAGATCAACTCAAACGTTTTGTTAAGGATACGTTAGCCCAGTTTGAGACTAAGATCAACTTAACGGGATCGTTTAGATCCAACAAAAGAGCATTTGAGGGCTCTATTGTTCCAGTTTAGGGACGTAGTGGTCCATTCAATATATAGCCGTCGGGACCCGTCACCTCTCTGACGACGTTGAAAGATTACAACGACATGTGTCAGAGGAGTTCAGAGATGTACCCTTGAACCAAAGTCGATTTGAAGTTTTATCGTTCATTTAAATGTTTAAGGATACGTTAGCCGTATTTGGGGCTAAGATCAACTTAAACGGGACCGTTTAGATCCGGCAAAAGAGCATTTGGATGCTCTATTGCTCCAGTTTAAGGACGTGGAGGTCGATTTTCCAGTTTAGGGACGTGGTGGTCCAATATTAGTTTAAGGACGTTTCGGTCCAATATTCCAGTTTAGGGACGTGGTGGTCCATTATTAGTTTAGGGACGTCTCGGTCCGATATTAGTTTAGGGACGTCTCGGTCCGATATTAGTTTAAGGACGTCTCGGTCCACGAATTTAAGGACCCCGCAGTCCATATACGTGTGGTCATTGGGACCCGTCACCTCTCTGACGTCGTTGAAGGATTACAACGACATGTGTCAGAGGAGTTCGGAGATGTACCCTCGAACCGGTAGTAAATTGATTTAAGAGAGCAATCTTGCTCAGTCAATTTAATTTAAGGACTTACGGCCAAAATTGGGCTAAGTCCAGTTGAAAATGTTCAACATTTTATTTGCTTTTGCATTGCATTTCTTTTTTTTTTTTTTTAGGCTTTGCCCAGAAAGGATGCAGAGCATCAATTTGTTTTGGGCTCTGTTCTTTTAGGAATGATGCAAGGCATCAATTTTATTTGGGCTCTGCCCTTGTATAAAGGATGCAAAGCATCAATTTATTTGGGCTCTGCCCATTTATTGCCTTGCAATTTATTTTGGCCTGTTAGGTCATTTTGATTTGGGCCTAGCCCTTTTAACAAAGAAAATGCATTGCATTTTCAGGCGCTTTGCGCCAATCAAAGAGCGCAACAGTGCAGATTTATAAGTGCAAAGCACTATTAATTTGAGAATCTTTTAGATTCAAGAACCAATGGTTCATAAAAGAAATGCAAAGCACTATTTGATTTCTTGATCTAATTTAGATCAAAGAAAAACAAGTTATTCTTTTTATTTCAAGAACCAAAGGTTCATAAAAGTGCAAAGCACTATTTTTTTTATTTCTGTTTTTCTTATTTTAAAGAACCAGTGGTTCATAAGAAGTGCAAAGCACTGTTTATTATGTGAAGATCATTGATCTTGTTTTTAGATCAATGATCTATTAGAAGAAATTTCTTCTCTCTTATGAAGGTTTTTACCTTTTTCTTGAAATTTTTCTCAGAGTTCTCTCTGTTTGAAGCTCTTGATTTTTCAAGAAATGTTGATTCTTCTTCTCTTTTTTTTTATTTTAGAAAGAAGGATCATTGGTCGTTGGGACCCATCACCTCTCCGACGACACTGAGAGATTACAGTGCCATATATCGAAGGTGTGGAGGGATGTACCCTTTGAACCATGCCTCACTCATTAGGGGGGAAGAACAGGCTGGAGCTTAAGCTTCTCGCTGCTGAAAAAGGCTTCTTTGCGTTCGCGCACGTGCGTCGCACGTGTTGGGCGCACGTGCGTCGCACGTGTTGGGCGCTCATATTTGCACGTAGCGCACATGGATCTTGCGCATATGCGCATTATGGGGGGGAGCAAGCTCCTATGGAGAACGAGTCTCCTTTTAATTGAATATTCTCATGTGGTGCGCACGTGCGTTGCACGTCGTGCGCGCGTGGCGGGCACACGTGCGTTGCGCGTGGCTGGCACACGTGCGTTGCGCGTGGCGGGCACACGTGCGTTGCGCGTGGCGGGCACACGTGCGTTGCACGTGGCGCACGTGCGTTGCACGTGGCGCACATGCGCATTATGAGGAGAAGCAGAGCTTCTATATAAGAAGAACAGGCTCCTTTTAATATTATTAAATGTTTTCATGTGGTGCGCACGTGCGTTGCACGTGGTGCGCGCGTGGCGAGCACACGTACGTTGCACGTAGCGCACATGCGTATTATGAGGTGAAGCAGGGCTTCTATATATGGAGAACAGGCTCCTTTTTAATATTATTAAATGTTCTCATGTGGTGCGCACGTGCGTTGCACGTGGTGTACGCGTGGCGGGCACACGTGCGTTGCACGTGGCGCACATGCGCATTATGAGGAAAAGCGGGACTTCTATATATGGAGAACAGGCTTCTTTTAATATTATTAAATGTTCTCATATGGTGCGCACGTGCGTTGCACGTGGTGCCGCATGACGGGCACACGTGCGTTGCACGTAGCGCACATGGCGTTTGCGCATATGCGCATTATGGGGAGGAGCATGCTCCTATCTTGGAGAACTAAGCTCCTTTGGAGAACTAAGCTCCTTTGAGTATTGAATCTTTTGAGAATTTTACTCTACCCTTTCTAAGAGGTATCCCCTCTTATTTATATGGGAGTGGTAGAGAAGCCATCTCTCCTTTTCCCAATGTGGGACTAAAAAATGCATTCCCCATGTAGTAGAGCATTACTTTAGATTACACGTGCATAACACATTTGCTCATAACTTTTGATCTCGGATGAATTATGAGGCCCATAATATATCAAATCGAAGGTCTTTTCGAGATGCTTTCAATATCATCAGAATTTAGCCATTTCTCGTTCCGGAGTTTGTCAAAATACAGTTCGGAAAATACTAGTTCGCATCTTCTTCCTTAGATCACATGTGCATAGACATTTGCTCATAACTTTTGATCCCGGATGAATTATGAGGCCCATAATATATCAAATCGAAGGTCTTTTCAAGATACTTTCAATACCATCAGAATTTAGCTGTTTCTCATTCCGGAGTTTGTCAAAATACAGCTCGGAAAATACTGGTTCGCATCTTCTTCCTTAGATCACATGTGCATAGACATTTGCTCATAACTTTTGATCCTGGATGAATTATGAGGCCCATAATATATCAAATCGAAGGTTTTTTCGAGATTCTTTCAATACCATCATAATTTAACAGTTTCTCATTGGGGAGTTTATCAAAATACAGGCCGGAAGATACTGGTTCGCATTTTCTTAAGCGTATCGCTGCCATTTGATACCTTGGACTCTTTTGCGCAGAAATTTTTGACGGGAACAGGGACGCTCTTCCCTGCAGGCGTAAGCCTCTGCAGTTAATTATGCTACCGCATCACGGTAACCACTTTCTCCATCTCTAGAGGGCCACTTCGTGTCGTGGGTGTTTGTTTTGTTTTTGGTTGCCCGTAGATTGTATACGGAGACTAATTTATGTTGTCGCCCATAGGGCGTGGATTAGTCCAAATCCGTATATTCTTAGATTTGGGTTTGGGGTTGGGTTTAAGGATACGTTAGTCTCATTTGAGACTAAGATCAACTTAAACGTTTGTTAAACATACGTTAGTCTAATTTTAGACTAAAATCAACTTAAGGGAATCATTTAGATCCAACAAGAGAGCATTTGGGCTCTATTGTTTAGTTTAGGGACATTGCGGTTGATTAGTTTAAGGACATTACGGTCCAAGATTAAGGACATCATAGCCCATGGGTTTAAGGACCCCACAGTCCGAGGTTAAGGAAATCATAGTCCATGGGTTTAAGGACCCCACAGTCCGGTTTAGAGACGTCATACTCTATGAAATGTATGGTTGTCGGGACCCGTCACCTCTCTGAAGACGTTGAAGGATTACAACGACAAATATCAGAGGAGTAAAGAGATGTACCCTTGAACCAATTTTGGTTGGGATCTGTAGTCCAGTTTGAGACTAAGATCAAAAGATTTGTGAGCATATGGGCTCAGTTAATCTGAATTAAGGACTTATGGCCAATCTTGGGCTAAGTCCAATCAAGTTAAAATGTTTAACATTTCTTTTGGGCTGTTGAGCATTTATTTGGGCTTGGCCAAGCCTTTTAACAATGCTGGGCATTGATTTCGATTCTGACGGTATTTCTATATTTTGTTGAATGCTGAGAATTCATCATAGCTCTGGGGCTTATTAAAGAACAATTTATGTTCTATCAGCACACACGTGAGGGGTACGTGGTGCGCTTGGCGCTTTGCGCCAGTCAAAGAGCGCAGAGCGCTTCTGCCGAGTAGCGTACACATGAGGAACACGTGGTGCACTTGGCGCTGAGCGCCAGTCTATGAGCGCATTGCGCTGATTTATCAGCGCAAAGTACTATTAGTTCAGTGGCGCACACGTGAGGAGCACGTAGTGCGCTTGGCGCTGAGCACCATTCCATGAGCGTAAAGCGCTAGTCCAAGAGCGCAGAGCGCTAATTGTTAAGTGGCGCACACGTGAAGAGCATGTGGTGCGTTTGGCGCTTTGCGCCAGATCAGGAGCGCTGAGATGCTTCTTTTTAATATGGAGCACTAAGGCTCTTTTATGCAGCGCTGTGCGCTAATTCTGGTGCGCTGAAGCGCTTCTTTTTAATATAGAGCGCTAAGGCTCTTTTATGCAGCGCTATGCACTGAGAATTAAATTCTCTTTTAAGAGACTTTGTCTCATAGATCTAAGAATAAAGTTCTTAGTTTTACAGGAGATGTTTCAATCTCTTATATTTTGATGAAAAGCTTTGCCTTCATGGATCTGTGATCCTAAGAGAATCGAATAATTCTCCCCCCTCCTTTTATAATGAGATACTATGATCTCTTTGTGTAAAAGACCTAAGTCTTGAAGATCTATGATCTATGAGAAGAATTATGTTCTTCTTCTTATTTTATGATAAGGTCCTTTGATCTCTTTGTGAAAGACCTTAGTCTTGTAGATTTATGATCTAAAATAAAGAAGTGAATTCTTCTTCTTAATTATGAGATGATTTCATCTCTCTGTTCATCATTTTTTTACCTTGAAGTAAAACTTCTTTTTCTGAGAGCTTGGCTCTTCTTTCTCAGATCTCTCAAAACTTATGGAGGGTTCCTCTCTTTGTTTCTGTATCTTTTTTTTTTAAGACTTGGAGTCTTGGGGCCTTTATATAGGCAAGCTGATTTGTTCAATCAGTTAAGGAGATCTTTTTTCCAATTGATTTGGAGATTCCCCACCATTGGATCTTTGATCCAAGGGCTTCTGATTTACAGAAGGCAATCTTCTTGTTTTTAACAAGATTGGGAAATCTTTCCATACATAATTTATTCTGTAATTTTGGTGATTTTTAATCACCATTGGATCATTGATCCAACGGTGCTCTGATTTACAGAGCACAATCTCGTTGTTTGGAAAGATTTTGAGGAATCTTTCCTTAACAAAATTTAATTCTGATAAACTAATGATTTATCATTATTATCGGATCTTTGATCTGACGGTGAGGAGCTTTTAGTTCCAGCGCTAGCGCACCTGTGCTTTGCACGTGGTGCGCTGCTTAGAGTGCAGCGCACTTAGCGCTAGCGCACCCGTGCTTTGCACGTGGTGCGCTGCTTAGAGCACAGCGTACATAGCGCTAGCGTACCCGTTCTTTGCACGTGGTGCGCTGCTTTAGAATCTTTGACTTTCAGCGCTGGCGCTGCTTCATGCTGAACGTGTCTTTTCACCTTCCTTCTGAGTCGTAATTTCCCTTTCCCAGATCTTGGAAATAGTTCCATCATGCACAGCATTTTCTGTGCCTAGACTTAAATGTTCTTCATTTATAATCTGAAGTAGTGCTTCTCTTCTCTCTTACTTTTTTAGAGAATCATTTTTGTTGAAGAAGAGTTATGGCCTGTAACCGTCCCTATGCTCGCCGGCAGCCGTGGGAGGTGCCTATTGAGGACATCGTTTCTCGTTTCGCTGCGCGCTTGGTGAATCCTACTTTAACGGATGACCAATATGACGCAGCGCTGCACGAGCTCTTAACTCGTGTAGGATCTCCTCTCCCCGTCTGTTCTATCTGGCTCCGGATGATCCTTTTGTCCGTGCTCGATGATATCCTCCCTCCTCCGGCGGAGATGACCTCGGCGATGCTCAGCGCCGCAGAAGACAAGATCGAGTGTTTCCACGAGGCGCATTTGAGCACCAAAGCTCTGGGGGATTTCTCTGTTCAGTTGTTGAGCCAAATACGGGCTCATCGGGCCATCATTTCTGCTTTCGCTGGTGAATGCGGTGCTAACCGATGGGTAGATACTCCTCGTGAAGATCTTCGCTTTGACATGGTGGAAAAGACAGAGAGGGAACTAGATAATTTTATCTATATGTTTGTAAATCCCTGTACTTTCGATCCCATGTTTGGCGATCTATTTTGTGTAGAATAAATGTTTAATTAAATGCTTTCTGCTTTTTGTCATTAACCGCCAAGTGCTCCCTTTTAATTCCTATTCTTCTCTTAATGTAGGCATGTGCGCTGTTAAAAACTGAAACTGGTATAAAATAGGCGCAGATAGCTTTTGCGAGAATAAGATGCTTTCGACGCTAGTGCTCATGTACTTTGCATGTGATGCGCTGGTTATAGTGCAGCGCACTTAGCACTAGCGCACACGTGCTTTGCACATGGTGCGCTGCTTATAGTGCAGTGCTCTTAACGCTAGCGCACACATGCTTTGCACGTGGTGCGCTGTTTAGGGCGCAGCGCACTTGGCGCTGCTATGAAGCGTTGCTTCATTTCAAAATTTGAATTTTGAACAGAGCTTTGCTCTGATGGGGGAAACAAATGCCCCCCATGATTGCGCTCACGTGGCCCACACGTGAATGCAGCGGTGGCAGCATCTGCGCCTTGGATCAACTCAGAAGTTGAAACGGCCTCTCGGTGCCTATAAATAGGACCCTTGGCCCTTAAAATGATTTCTGTTCATCTTCTTCCTTCTGAGAATTTTTATTCTCTTGCAGAGCATAGCTCTTTGTCTTAAGAACTTCTTTTAAGGACAAAACTCTGTCAAAATTTAGGTAAAGATTAAATCTTTTAAAGGATTATTTAAGAATCTAGGGTTTCACCAATTAACAGAACTTTGCTCCTCATAGATCTTTGATCTAAAGAAAACCTTTTTTTAGGGTTTTGTTGACAGAGCTTTGCTCTCTTGAACCCATAGATCTAAAGAGATCTTTCTTAGGGTTCCTTAACCCATCAATGGAGCTTTTCTCTTGTTAGATCTTAGATCTTAAGAGATCCTTTTCAGGGTTTCTTAACCCATTAACAGAGCTTTGCTCTTTTCAAATCACATAAATTTATTAATCTTTCATAAAGAACTCTTAAGAGTTTGTTTATGGATCTTAAAGATCATGGAATTTTATTCCATTAAAACTTTAATTTAAGTTCTCTGATGGGTTATTCCATCATTTTTACAGAGCAAGGCTCTTAAAATTTTCTTGAGGAATTTTATTCCTTCATCATTAGAATCTGACAGGTGTCATTCTGCCATAGAGCACTGCTCTCAAGGGGAGATTTACTCCCTGGCCCGAGGAATTCTCATTAAATGAGAATCAATTGAGGATTTCCTTATTTAATTGACAGTCTCATCAAATGATGAGACTGTTTTATTAATGATGCAATGTCATCTGGATTATGTGGGTCCCCTTTGGTCCCTTTTCACTGCATTGCAGTGTGGTACCGATTTAAAGTACCAAGTGTCAGAATTTAAATTATAGCACTGACGGCTGAAAATTTGTTCTTTTCCGCGCAGGTACTATGTCTTTCGACACTTAATTCATGTTTGTCCGCTCAAAAGGAGGATTCCCCGAAGCGCCCATAGACCGAGAGGTTCTTGCACTGATCAAAGACCATGACCCGGAGCACAAGAATCTTCATCTATGGGGTAAATGGTACGATCAAATTATCACAGGCCGCCGGAGCTTTTCTTGTGCGACACCCTCGGAGCCTATCTCTGCGATCCCTTATACAGATGCACCCCCGATAAGCTATACTATGGAGGAGGTGAATTGGACTTCAGAAGGTCTCCTTCGGCCTTCTATGGCCGCAATACCCGTGCAGCCGCCGGTAGCTTTGGACACTCTAGGGCGGCGCATATGACAGGGTGAATCGCGCCCTTGGGGACAACCATACAACTTAGGACTAATTCCCCGTCACCTGGCCGGATACCTGCAGTGGGCCCGATATATTTTATCGGCAAAGAAGTCGCAGCTGCTGAAGCTCGGATTGTACCTTGCGATCTACGCTTCCTTGTTCCAGTATTCTGCACCTCCTACATGGTAGATCAAGGCGTTTTTAGAGCAATGGAACATTCCGACCCACACCTTCCTCTTATTAGATCGAGAAGTCTCCATTTCCTTAGAGGAATTTGCCGAGGTCTCTGGTTTACCCGTTAGGGGAGAGCATTACGAGGAGCTGCTTCCTCCGGATGAGTATATTTTTGCCACCAAATCAGTGGTAATGGGTCTTACCCTAGAGAACGCCATTCAACACCAGTTCCCAAGTTTGATAAAGGTGTTGAATATGTATGAGAGCCTCTTTCTCAAATCCGGAGGCCGCGGGGTTACTTTTATGGATTTTATCGCTCGTTTCCTCCGTACGGAAGTTTTATCGCGACAAGGTGAAAAGTTTGCCAAACTTGATGATCCTTTCGGCTTTGGCATGGATCGCCGGCCAATATTGGAAGCTGATCAAAAGGATTTCTTTCTTCCAAACATCGCGATCGTCCCCTTTCCGGAAATTGCCGCTCCACGCATCGATGAGGAAGCGTTCTTTCTAGGGTTCCTCTGTTTATGGTTAAGCTGGTTAGTGCTTCCCATGCATCCTCGCTATATGAGGCCGTGCGTCTTCTACCAAGCGCATCGAATGGTTGCCGGGATACAAGTGGCCGTCGGGATCGCTGGGTTAGCCCATCTGTATCATGGCCTCAGCTTGGCAGCGGATACTACTGAGCCAGGGGTGCAGCCTGCCAACTTCTCAATGTTGGATGTAGTGCCCTCAAAGTCAATTATTGGATCACAGGCACGTGATTGCAATGATTGAGGAGGACCTATACCGGTAGGACAGTCTTACTCGAGATGATAGTATGCTATCTGGTTTGCCTTTATCAGTCGTGTACAGCTTTAGGTGACATTACTGTTCACTATTACACGTTGATAGAGCCCTTAGGATCCTACTTGACTACCAACAGTATGATGGAGATCATATACGTGAGAGTTGGGTAGTCTATAAGCACATCCTTAAAAGTGGTCCCTAATCGTGGGAGTTTCGAGACAGGGCATCGATACTCCGGAGTAGACTAGTGTATACAGTAGAGACCCCGACGAGGGGCGGTGGCCGGTCTCACAAGCCATTGGTGTCAGTTGGTTCACCTAAGATGTATACAGGTGCTCATTGGGTTATGAGTGCACCGGACAGGACTCGCCGGGAACATGCTAGTTGGTATTATACCTAGCGTCAGATAGCAGTTCCCTGGTGACATGTATACAGGTTAGTTCATCGACCTTAGGTTGTCATTTGTCTCGTGTGAGTTTCCACTGTGCTTAGATTACTATCCTACCACGGCTCAAAGGAGTCGTGCAAATAGGATTTAGTTGGGTACAGTCCCGAGACACATAGAGGCAGTGAGCGGATCGGCAGGGGATTCGTCTCTCCCGGTATTGGGGGGTGGGATTGCGCTGTATCTGGGAGAGCCATTACACCAAGTTCTTGGCCAAGGCAGGTAAGAATTACTGGTAGGTATTCCAGAAGTTTCTCAGGGTGTTCAGGGCTACCCTCCGACACGACTTATACCGCTTTTTGGGGTCTGATGTTACCAGCCCCCTAGGCCCGATATGCGATGCTCACAGACGAACGGACCGAACTGTACGGATATTGTCACTGATAGGCTCAGTAGGGTTCCAGGATGAGTTCGCTCATCGGCTTCCCTTTCGGTCAGTACATGGGCAGCCGTTACGCACAGCTAGTGCCGCTGACGTGCTTGTGGTTAAACTCATTGCCAGGGTACTGACGAGTCTTTAGAGTCCCCCACAGATAGTTTCCCAAGTTCAGGCGAAACGTTGTAGAGGCCGTATGGTTTTATGGCAGGGTTCGAACATGCACGTGCACTTGTGCACATGTCATGGTTCGGACAGATAATACTGGTGGGCTTTGGTTTATGCTGGATCCAAGTATTATATTGAGTCGGAATATTTTTGTCTCATCGTATTCGTATTCGTATTCGTATTCGGTCGGAATACGGATACAGGTATGTATTTACAGGTGAGGGGTATTCTCGTAATCCGTTACGAGATTATTTTAGAAGATGCATTTCTTTTTGGTTAATCATTTTAGTTTAAATGATTAAATGGATTTGGAAAGTGTGACTCATTGTTGTGACTCATTAATTCTAGAATGTTCACTAATGACTCATGTAATAAGTCATCTAGTGAGTCATTAAAGAATTAATGATGTTTGTTTTGGGTAGGATATTTTTAGGGTTAGTGGAGATATTTTGGTAAGAGATTTTCCTTGATATTTCATCAAAAAACCTAATATATATCACACCCAAAATATTTGGACAGCGATCATAATTTTTGGTGTTTGGTTTTTGCTTTCTTGAGATAGTTTCTTGAGCTCACACTGTTCATCTCTTTGCATCTTCTTCAACCTCCACTCTTACCCTCTCATGTGATGAGAACCAAAGAGTGTATTGAGACAAAGTATTCCACTCATTCTCTACTTCATCTTGGACATGTCGGTTAGCACACTTCATGTCCGAGTTGCCTCGGTATAGAGGCGGGAGCCCGTAAAGATCCGTTGACGTGGTGTCACCTCGACGTGGAGACAGGAGATCGGAGATGCCGCGAGGAGCGTGGGATGAGAGCTAAAGACCGAAGGACATGGATCGATCGGTATAGCCATTCTATCATCTTTGTAATTAGCTAGTTTAGCGTTAATGGCAAGATCCGGGTTATAGTATGCGATAGCGCCAGTTGTAAAATTTTTTGTTCCGCGTTTGGCCTCAGATTATTGGCCGGGGCGCTACCGTAGACTTACATGGTATCAGAGCCACGCCATTAACCTTTACTAGCTTGTTATAACATGTTTAAAATATCGATCGAACGAAATTTCCAAAACCGCATTTTCAATGTTGAAGTTTCTATCGAATTTTTAAACCGGTCTAAAAATTATTTTGGGTATGTCAGAAAATCGTGCAGGCTTTTATAAGACTACTGTAGAAATTTGGTCGACTGAACCTTCAAGACCGCCGTGGAACTGCCGCACAAGCCTTGTATTGGTCGCGGTTCCGCCGCCGTTTTGGGGCTTCAGTGCACCATTTTTCTTCTGGGTGTCTTTCATGTGGAATTATGGTTTCTGGAATATTTTGTTTGGGACCAGATTTTGTTTGAGTACTGGATATGTACTTGGGGCCCACTTCGGGAAGTTTTATCGATCGAAATTTTAAATATGTTAATTTACAGTACTTACATTATATCTCCGACCATGAATGTCATTCGAGCGGTAAATCGTGTCTAATTGCTATAGTCCTTTTAGACGGGTTTGCGAACTTAACATTCGCGTTGATGTTCTGTGTTGTGCTGTGATGTTGCGGATTTGTCGTGGTGGATAGCTGTGTGCAATGGTAGTGCAGTTTGGATTTATTTGTACATTTGATATTGCGGGGCGAGCATCCATCATGTGGACTACCGTCATTGCCTGTTTGTATATTATTCTTTTAGGCCATGACCGGGTTGAGGTCGATATACCCGTTGTATATATTTTCATTTCTGTACTAGGTTTACCCCGCGATGGAGTGCACGGATAGCCGGGTTCTGGAGGGCAACGGGTCCGCATCTCATGGCTTTGAGAGGCAGGGGGCCTCAATTTAGAATTGGCAGACTATTCGCCGCACTCGTAGGGGGTACGGGTTGACCCAAGGAGGGATGCTCAAGTTACCGGATTCCGTGAAGTGCTGGGTGGTCCATTCACTTTGCTGTAGGGGCTGCCTCGCTTCAGGTTTTGGCGGGTAACTTGCCGCACCCGTAGGGGTCTAGGTTTCATTGCACAGGCTATCCACACGACCAGGGGAACATCGGGTTTCAGTAGCGGCTCTGTGAAACCCGGGGATCCCAGATTATCTGTATTGTTCTGTGATGCTTATTACTTTTCTGTGATGTTGCATTTATCACGGCTGGAGCGATTATTGTATATTGGTATATATACTAGTAGATGTTGTATATGTTTTACACCCGCGCTAGTCCAGTCCCCGGTCTGTCGTTAGTTAAGTAACCTAACGGGTGATGACGGGACCCAGTGACGAATGCAGATGGCATATACGTACATTTTATTTTCGTTCTTTTCTGGTGTGATTAATTGATGGGACTGCGTTGATTCTGATCAATGCAAAGGAAAATAAAGCTGTTTGACGTTGTTGGAACAGTTTTCAAAAATTGTTATTACAAAGACGTTTTCTTTTGTTTTGCACAATGGTATTCAGTTGGAATATCCTGCACCTCATTCGATGAGGCAAGGACCGAGATCCCTTCACCGGGAGTGACCCCTTGGGCAGAATTTTGCGTCAGGGTAATTACTTCACTATAGTCGATTACTTGTTGCTTTGCATCGCGGTATTCAGTTGGAATATCCTGCACCTCATTCCACGAGGAAAGAGCCGAGATCCCTTCACCGGGAGTGACCTCTTTAGCAAAGGTTTTCGCCACTATATTTTTGTAAAAAGCTATCAGGTTCCTTCAGCGATATCAAGTTCGTTACGTTAAAGGTTTTTCGCCAAAAACCAGCCGTAGCCCTCCGTCATTTCAGTTGGGTATTCAAGCTATGTATTTTGACCAACGTCAAGGCATAGTGTTTGGTAGCTGCTGGGTATTCATCCGTTGCATAGATAGATGAGTTGGTTTGGGACAGTCGTTCTATCATTTGGCCAACGTCAGGGGTATGTACGGGTGGGTTCAAATTAACAAGATAATGATGGGTAGAACTTGACATGTGACTTATGACATTTTGGCCAATGTCGAGTTCATAAGAGCATGAGGGAAAAATCCATATCGGGAGTTTCCAAAGAAACTGAAACTTGCCAGGCATGCGGATACCTTCTGGAGTGTGATAACGTGAGTGGATTCCTTCACGTTATCATGCGATGATAGTTGGATCCCAATTCCCACTGATGAGTTGGTTTACTCTTCGGGTGATCCCGACTAATTCTTCTTTCAGGTTTGGAGGAGAATTTGACGTTACAGCCGGAGGTTTCCTGATTAGATAAAGTAATAACCATTCTGATCTAGGTTAGAGTGCACGCAGAGTGTTTCTTTTCTCTCTCTCTTTGGCAGCGACCATTGACCAGCCCTAGACTATGACTCAATGACCAAGTTGACCGAACCTTCTTAAATTAATGGCTTTTGGATTGTCTGAGTTGCATACATCATTGCCGCTCCTTCTTTTACCCTTTGAATTTCTCCAGAACACCTCGTATCACTACGAACATCCACTTCCATTGGATAAATCCATCGTATGGTTATATACGAACTCGAAGGAACTTCTTCGGGGATGGATTCTGGTTCAGGAGAAATTGAATTGGTTTATTCAGTTGTCTTTTATTATCACCTTCTCTCAGGTTGCGAGGGCTCCTTTGTTTAGGAGAGTACACCTATTACGCTTATTGGATAGTCTTCTTCCAAACCATAGGCAGGTGCCGAAAGGTAGGGAATGAAGAAAACCAATTAAGTAAGGTGTACAGAAGGTAATAAGTAAAGACAAAATAAAGGGATTAGAAAGAGGGCAAAGTAAATTGCGACTGCTATCATTCACGACCAAACCGTGTAGTTCATCACCACTCATATTTCACCTTTGCTTTTCTCCAGTTGAGGAGAAATAGAATAAGGTTTATTCAGTTGTCTTTTATCATCACCTTCTCTCAAGTTGTGAGTACTCCTAGGATTAGGAGAGTACACCTATTATGCTTACTGGATAGTCTTCTTCCAAACCATAGGCTGGTGCCGAACGGTAGGGAAGGGAGAAAACCATTTAGCCTAACGATGGTGTACAGAAGGTAACGACTAAAGAAAAATAAAGGGATTTGGAGAGATGGCAAAGAAATATATGGTTACAGTCATGAATTGGATTATGGAAGAGGAATTACTACGAATACCCGGATACCCCTTCGAAACATTTTCATGTTTCAGTTTCACTATGCGTTGTTAAAGGAACACTGTTTTCCCGATTAGATACTTACTCTAGGGTATGTATTTACCAGGTATGATTCTCATATCTGTATGGTTTTATAGATGATGAGTGGGAGTAAGTTATTGGGAATTAGGTGATTATCCTCATTATATCGGAATTCGTTGTAATTGGTGATATTTGAGGAAATCGCCCGGGTTTTTGCCTGACGGCAAGTATTTGGTTTTGAATATCCGTTGTTATGCACCAATTTCAAATTGATATATCTGTACGTTTATTTTTATAAAGTGAGATATAACTTTTGAAATTATGTCTGTGACATTTACCTATATCAGTTGACGATTGGGTAAGGAGCATTGAACAGCGGAGTGGTTCTTAACCATAAGTACAGTTTTCAACCTACGATGCACAGGTTTTGAGTTATTCAACTCAGTGGACTTATACAGAATATTGTATGTTGTCCAGTGTCCATTAGGACAAAGAGGTTTGTCCTCGTACTATGTTCTATTAACTTGTGACTTCTCTAGTTTTTAGACAAGTGTTTCGTAGAAATACAAGGTCTAAGTTTTTAGAAGTTATAGGTACAAGAATAAAGTAGAGAACCAGGTGTCGCAAGTATCGGGATTCTTCAAGGTGATCGAAGATGTAGATACTTGTATTGGGTATTCAAATGATAGTAATGGTTTTGAGAAACTTGTTTCTCTTTCGGGTTACTCGTAATTGGATGCATTCCTAAGTTGAGTAATGTTGATCGGCCTCTCACCATTTTGTTGACATGCACTGGAGACAGCTGCATGATTTGAATCTGTTTCCAATTAAATCAGTGCCAAAGTTTCTATATTGGATATAGAATGGTTCATATCTTAACGATGTTAAGGTACGGGGAGTTGTCCGGCTTATGCTTAAAACCAGACTCTGGATAACTCAAGGCACGTTTCTGTAATGGTAGTTTATGGGTTGACCCAGGCTATGACGAGGGTTGATTTTCTACCATCTGGAAGATCAATAGTGATATTGGTCTTGACTCGCCACAGTTTTAGCAAAATGGATTTTTTCAGAAAACAGTAGTGGGAGTATGGTAGAACTGGAAGTGATTCCAGAACCGCAAACGATTACTGAAAATTTAATAGGACATAAAGATTCAATCAGGTTTGACATTCCATTACCCACTCCACAGATATGGTGGGTAACCTCAGGCACCCGAGAGGTACTTGGGTAGCCTCAAGGACGATGACAGGGAGGTTCTTGTTTATCCAGACTTGCCATTACTGTTGTTCCATACTATGAGACCCAGCAGGAGGATGAGTATAGCGTCGTTCTAAACTAGCTTTAGAAGTGCACGTGTATATGATTCTGCAAGAGGGTTGTTGTAGTCAGTGGGAGCAGCGGAAGCATAGTGGACAAGTAGCTTATGTCTATTTATAGACGAAAGCAGATATAGCGGAGATAGATCATCTATTTTTGATGTGACAGTCATAGGTTTGACTTCATCAGAATAGGGGATGGATCTGTTAAGAAGGTAGTAGAGTGTGATGTCCTGGTATTTGGAAGACATACACAGAGTAGGAAGTAAAATTCCTATACTACGATCGGTTATACTTTGGTTGTCACACAGTTGTTTCTCCACACAGGATAGGGATATAATATCAGACATTCTGGCACTAGATCTATGGTTTTAGATCTAGATTTGGGTAGTTTCCCAATCTGTGTACTTAGACAGTATTCTAAAAGTATTTAGAATAGACGACTCCTGGCATGGTGGTGTACCTGCAGGTGATGGAGTCTCCCTCTCTAAAGGTGTCTTACAAACTAAAGGGGAGAGGGATGTGCATGATTGGCATATCACTTGCTTAGGCAATTGAGTCAATCATGAGATGTCAAGTACCACACCAGATGTTGTTTTTGCACTAGATGCAATAAGTTTATATTAATCCAATCCTGGAGGAACATTCGGAAGCAGTTTTAGAACATAAGAAGATGTTCTAGGGATTTAATAACGGCAGCCTCCTTTAGGAGACGGTTATCATTCCAGGCTTCCAATGTGACATGGATGACAGAGTTACTGTCAGAGTTATAGTTTTCCCTCTGACGAGGGGCAGTAGTTTGGACAGGTGGTCCAAGAGGATACTGTGGGAGGCATAGTGCAGGATACTGAATAGGTTCAGTTTACGATACAGTCTAAGAAGTTTGGATTTGGAGTTCATTTATGAACTAGGTCCCATCAGACATCCAGACATATTCTAAGACAGGTATTGCTCAATTCGGGAGATGGCTTTCTCCGTGAACTTGAGATTAAGAGAGACATAGAAAGAAACATCAGGGCGGATCCACTCATTGAGGCTATTTCTCGAACACAATAGTTTTACAAACGGGCTTTGTGAAACTGATTAGTAGAGGAGTTGGGTGTTCAGTATCACACGAGCTGTGAGTATGCGACATCGCAATAATTAGCCTTAAGTGCAAGTGGGAGATTGTTGGATGTATTACCCTCAAAGTCAATTATTGGATCGCAGGCACGTGATTGCAATGATTGAGGAGGACCTATACCGGTAAGACAGTCTTACTCGAGATGATAGTATGCTATCTGGTTTGCCTTTATCAGTCGTGTACAGCTTTAGGTGACATTACTGTTTACTATTACACGTTGATAGAGCCCTTAGGATCCTGCTTGACTACCAACAGTATGATGCTGATCATATACGTGAGAGTTGGATAGTCTATAAGCACATCCTTAAAAGTGGTCCCTAGTCGTGGGAGTTTCGAGACAGGGCATTGATACTCCGGAGTAGGCTAGTGTATACAGTCGAGACCCCGACGAGAGGCGGTGGCCGGTCTCACAAGCCATTGGTGTCAGTTGGTTCACCTAAGATGTATACAGGTGCTCATTGGGTTATGAGTGCACCGGACAGGACTCGCCGGGAACATGCTAGTTGGTATTATAGCTAGCGTCAGATAGCAGTTCCCTGGTGACATGTGTATAGGTTAGTTCATCGACCCGAGGTCTTCATTTGTCTTGTGTGAGTTCCCACTATGCTTAGATTACTACCCTACCACGGCTCAAAGGATTCGTGTAAACAGGTTTTAGTTCGGTACAGTCCCGAGCCACATAGAGGCAGTGAGCGGATCGACAGGGGATTCGTCTCTCCCGGTATTGGGGGTGAGATCGCGCTGTGTCTAGGAGAGCCATTACACCAAGTCCTTGGCTAAGGAAGGTAAGAATTACTGGTAGGTATTCCAGTAGTTTCTCAGGGTGTTAGGGCTACCCTCTGACATAACTTATACCGCTTTGAGGGGTCTGACGTTACCAGCCCCCTAGGCCCGATATGCGATGCTCATAGACAAACGGACCGGACTGTACGGATATTGTCACTGATAGGCTCAGTCGGGTTCCAGGATGAGTTCGCTTATCGGCTTCCCTTTCGGTCAGTACATGGGTAGCCATTACGCACAGATAGTGTCGCTGACGTGCTTGTGGTTAAACCCACTGCCAGGGTACTGACGAGTCTTTAGAGTCCACCACAGATAGTTTCCCAAGTTCGAGCGAAACGTTGTAGAGGCCGTATGGTTTTATGGCAGGGTTCGAACATGCACGTGCACTTGTGCACGTGTCATGGTTCGGACAGATAATACTGGTGGGCTTTTGTTTAAGCCGAATCCAAGTATTATATTGAGTCGGAATATTTTTGTCTCATCGTATTCGTATTCGGTCAGAATACGGATACAGGTATGTATTTATAGGTGAGGGGTATTCTCGTAATCCGTTATGAGATTATTTTAGAAGATGCATTTCTTTTTGGTTAATTATTTTAGTTTAAATGATTAAATGGATTTGGAAAGTGTGACTCTTGTTGTGACTCATTAATTCTAGAATGTTCACTAATGACTCATGCAATAAGTCATCTAGTGAGTCATTAAAGAATTAATGATGTTTGTTTTGGGTAGGATATTTTTAGGGTTAGTGGAGATATTTTGGTAAGAGATTTTCCTTGATATTTCATCAAAAAAACCTAATATATATCACACCCAAAATATTTGGACAGCGATCACAATTTTTGGTGTTTGGTTTTTGCTCTCTTGAGATAGTTTCTTGAGCTCACACTCTTCATCTCTTTGCATCTTCTTCAACCTCCACTCTTACCCTCTCATGTGATGAGAACCAAAGAGTGTATTGAGACAAAGTATTCCACTCATTCTCTACTTCATCTTGGACATGTCGGTTAGCACACTTCATGTCCAAGTTGCCTCGGTATAGAGGCGGAAGCCCGTATAAAGATCCGATGACATGGTGTCACCTCGATGAGGAGACAGGAGATCAGAGATGCCGCGAGGAGTCTGGGATGATGGATAAAGACCGAAGGGCACGGATCGATCGGTATAGCCATTCTATCATCTTTGTAGTTAGCTAGTTTAGCGTTAATGGAAAGATCCGGGTTATAGTATGCGATAGCGCCAGTTGTAAAAGTTTTTGTTCTGCGTTTGGCCTCAGATTATTAGCCGGGGCGCTACCGTAGACTTACACTCAATGCATTATTTCACCTCATGGCTCGAGTTGCATGTGTTTGGGGTCTTTGGTATCCACAGAAGACCTTCCTTTTATAACAGATGTAAGTTTCCTCGGATAATGCGGCTGGTCGACGCATCCATCGTAAGTCTGACACCGCGGGAAGCTAGGGGTTTGCTCCTTCGTCCACACACGGTTGGAGATGGTATGTCCTTCACCGATAAAATTTTAACTGTCGGCCAGGAATCTACAAAAACGGTGCTGCCATTGCAGGACATTTTTAAAGACGGGGCCTCTATGTTGAAAGCTCGGGAGATTCTTCATCTGTATTCCATCAGGCCGAGCTTTCTCGTATTTAGGCAGAATGATGCGGCGTTGTTCATGAGATACAACCCGCATCATTTCGCCCAGCAGCTAAGCTATAATCAGGGCATCCCGCTTGAGGCTTTCTTGGCAGAACCTGCTACTACCGAAGAGGGTATACAAAGCGCGTTGCATCATTTTATGCACCTGAACACGGGGTCCAACTTCTTCATTAGTGAACCGAGTTGTGTTCCGAAGGCCCTGAATGTGTATGTGGCGTGGTATCAACATTCGATGGGCACCGTCATTAGAGAGGAGAAGCGATTGCTGCTTGATCGCAAGGGCATCGCTCCAGCTGGTAACCCAAATGTTCCTCTGAAGCGACGGACTATTATCCGTCCTCCCTTGAGGGAAGTTGTTGCGGCTGTGGCCCCGCATGATAGGCCTGAGCTACCGATACCACGTGCTCCCGTAGAAACGGTGACTGTGGCATCTCCCGAGTCTGGCGTGGGTTCAGATATCGGGACTCGTCGTCTCAAGGTGCCCACCAAGCGTACACTTGTGCTAGCGGCGACCGGTACTCGATCGTAGAAGAAGAAGAAGAAGTCGATTCTTTCTGCAGACGTTGTACTCGGCCAGGAGCCTCATGCTCCTTATAGCGAGGGCCTGAGCGAATATAGGACCAACGAGGGCATATTCATGGCGCCAGATGATACTGATCTGGAGGCTGCCATTGCAGCTTCCGAGCGTCTCGCTAGCCACAAAGCAGGACCGATCATCCTCGCACAATCAAGTAAACTTCAACCATATCTTTTTGCTGTCATGTTTTTGCTATCATGTTTTGACTGACATTCATTCTTTAACAGGAATTTCCACTGAAGAGGCTCTCGCGGTCTCCCTCAAGACTTTTGAGGAGGAGGAGAGGCTTCGCGCTTCGCTGGGTGTTAGTATATTTCGGCTCATTTTTCCCTCATTCGCCTTTCTTATGGATAATCTGACCCATTTTTCATCTTATCGCAGGGACTACCTCGACTCAGGTCATGCCCAATACGGTACCAATCCCGCAGGGTGATGCGGAGATGCTTCCAGGGCCAGCTATCGAAGTCCCGGCCTCCTCAGCATTGCCAAAAGAGGCTTTACTTAAGCAACCGATGACGGATGCCATAACGACTCCAGAGGTAGCTCCTCGCGTGGACGATGACGTCCCCTTGACGGAGGTCCTGAGAAGATCGGCCCTTACGGCCCAGGCGGAAAGGAAGCGCGGGAGGCGTGCGGCAAGAGAACGTAACTCCGCCTTGTTCGTAGGTGCAGGCTCGAGCGCGTCCCTTCTTCTTCAGAGGGTGCTCTGGTTTCCCTGTCTATCGCTCATAGACAGGCGATACGCACGGCTCGGGAGGCAGCTGAAAGGCCATCTCAAGGTAGCATAACTTTGGGTCTTTTTATTAAAGTTTGGTTCTTAGATTCTCATACGTCATACCCTGTAGGGCCGAGTCCTGATGAGGGAGTGGTAGGCGAGACGGCGGCAACCACTGAGCCTGAAGTGGCCACTCTTTCTTAAGAGTCATGAACTGCCCCAATTTCCACTCTTTCCCCTTGCGGTCCCTTGCCGTTACCGGGCGCTGCGAGTATCACGATGGTTCTCGTGGAGTCGGGGGATGAAGCTACAGGTGGCGAAACCATTCCGATGGAAGAGGGTAAAGCAGTCGTTGCACCCAGTGACGCCCTTGTCGCGGTTTCGACCGGCGACTCACCAGGTAGATTTTTGGTCATTTCTTTCTTTTTCATTCTGCAATCCCTTTCACTCTCTTCTAACAGTATTCCTCTCGTTTCTAATGCAGGTGTGGTGAGCGTTGAGGTTGTGCCACCCAAGGAAGCATCGACAGTTGCTGCTTTGACGGTGGCCGCCCCTTTGCCTTCTCTCGTGTCCTCCTAAATGCTGGAAGGTATGGGTTTGTGACCTATCGGTTTCATTGTAGGCAATATACTTTATGTACTGACATTGCATTACTACATCCTTTCAGGAGTCTTTTTTGATCATCTATATCAGGTGCTGCACCCCCTTTTCTCCTTCCAGTCGGAGACTGCTTCATCTAGTGGCGTTGGTGAATACAGCCTCTAGCTAATATCTTCTATTTTCCTTTATAGGCAGCCAAATCGTTGCTGATTCTTTTTTGTTTTGACTGCGGCACTACAGATTGAAGGAGGGGATGAAAGAATAGTTGCGCCACCGGTACTCCCGGCCTAGCCACCTGCCGCAGCCGGTATAGTATACTTCATCACTCATGTGATTTATTTTGTGAGTTAGCTTTTAATCATAATTCATTTTGCAACAATCGCACCGGTCCCTGCTCCCTTTGAATCTTGTATATTAATGCTAGTAGGTCCATTTTCTAGACGTCCATCTTCTAAGGGCGCTATGACCAGCCTTCGTATGTTGAGTGAATCCATTGAAGAGCTTGACGCGGAGGCCCCTGCCCTCGCTGCAGATTTTGCTGCCGAGGTTAATCCCATGCTGGCGACGCTCGTGAACTTCCATAGTGAGGGTGTCATTAAGTCTTGGGTTAATCACTGCAGGAAAATTGAAGCCTACCTACATGAGCTTGAGCTCGGACGTCCTGCTCCCGAGGTCCTGGCTGTGAACTCCCAAAGGGCTGCGTAGGTCAAGCAGAGCACTCCCTATTTCCGCCATCTTGAACAAGAAGTGGCCTTAAAGCGTAAGGAGTGTGAAGAGACTTCAAGCGAATCTACCCGACTGCATGCTCAGGTTGAAGCAAATGCTGTACAGTTGAAAGCTATCTTTGAGGGCTTTCTACGATGTATTTCTGACGGGCTAACGCTGAGGCAGAAGCTCAACCTCATCGAGCAAGATGTGCAAAGTCGTGGGGCAGCTCAGCGGGTTATTGATGAGCAACTTTCATCTTATTTGCAGCAACGGGCTCAGGTTGAAGCGGAGTTGGCCGTAGCAGCTGACCGTGAAAAGGGGCTGAAGGGGGTGCGCGAGCAACTGACTGGTTTATCGAAAACGCCTCCCTCCCGATAGTTGTTTTCGTATCAATTAACATTTGTAATTTTTTGCATAAAATGTATCCATTTTTTTATCCTTTCATATGATGTAACTTGTACTCAATTGAACTTATAAATAAAAGATACATTTCTTTCGTACTATCTTGTGTTATCTCTTGCTTTCTTCTCTTTTCTTTGTTGCCGGCATGTTACCTTAGTAAGCATAGCCTGTAGATGATAGAGAGCATTCCGTCTTGAACTCTTCGAGAGGCAGTGATGGCTTAGGAAGCAGGTTCAGATCTGCTGCCTAAGACTTTTCAACTTTATGAGCCGTGAGGGTCTCATAAAGACTGTTCTCCCTACGAGTCGAAAGGATCTCGTAGGTGTATTTTCTTCTTAGGAATCGTGAGGATTCCTAAGTGTGTTTTCTCTTGGGAGTCGTAAGGATCTCATAAGAGAGTTTTCTTCCTTACGAGTCGAGAGGACCCGTAAGTTATTGATGGGGTTGACATTATCCGCATTTCACGGAGTCAGGGGTTGCTCTAGGCGTCTTCCACGGGGTCAGGATTGACTTTAACCGTGTTCCACGGAACCAGGATTCGCTCTGGTTGTTTCCCACGGGGTCAGGATTGACTTTAGTCGTGTTCTACAGGACCATGTTTTGCTCTGGACGTTTCCCACAGAGTCAGGATTGACATTAGCCGTGTTCCACTAGACCAGGATTTGCTCTGGATGCTTCCCATGGGATCAGGATTGATATTAGCCGTGTTCCGCAAGGACCAGGATCCGCTCTGGACGCTTCCCACGGGGTCAGGATTGACATTAGCCGTGTTCCACTAGACCAGGATTTGCTCTGGATGCTTCCCACGGGGTCAGATTGACATTAGTCATGTTTCATAAAGACCAGGATCCGCTATAGACGCTTCCCACGGGGTCAGGATTGACATTAGCCGTATTCCACTAGACCGGGATTCGCTCTGGATGCTTCTCACGGGGTCAGGATTGACATTAGCCGTATTCCACAAGGACCAGGATCCGCTCTGGACGCTTCCCACGGGGTCAGGATTGATATTAGCCATCTTCTACTAGACCAGGATTTGCTCTGGATCTTTCCACAGGGTCAGGATTGATATTAGTCGTGTTCCACTAGACCAGGATTTGCTCTGGATGCTTCCCACAGGGTCAAGATTGACATTAGCCATGTTTCACAAGGACTAGGATCCGTTCTGGACGCTTTCCATAAGGACAGGATTGACATTAGCCGTATTCCACTAGACCAGGATTTGCTCTGGATGCTTCCCACGGGGTCAGGATTGACATTAGCCGTGTTCCACAAGAATCAGGATCCGCTCTGGACGCTTCCCACGGGGTCAGGATTAACATTAGCCTTGTTCCACTAGACCAGGATTTTCTCTGGATGCTTCCCACGGGGTCAGGATTGACATTAGCCGTGTTTCACAAGGACCAAGATCCACTCTGGACGCTTCCTACGGGGTCAGGATTGACATTAGCCGTGTTCCACTAGACCAGGATTTGCTCTGGATGCTTCCCACGGGTCAGGATTGACATTATCCGTGTTCCACAAGGACCAGGATCCGCTCTGGACGCTTCCCACGGGGTCAGGATTGACACTAGCCGTGTTCCACTAGACCAGGATTTGCTCTGGTTGCTTCCCACGGGGTCAGGATTGACATTAGCCGTGTTCCACTAGACTAGGATTTGCTCTGGATGCTTCTCACGGGGTCAGGATTGACATTAGCCGTGTTTCACAAGGACCGGGAGGGGTTGACTCTCGGTTGTCTGTGCATCGTCGAGTCAAGAAACTGGGAGCTTTGCCGTGGCTCCGATTTGCTGATGTTGTGTCTGTTGTAATGAGACGAATGTTGAGATGATCTCCAAGCTTTCTACGAACCGTCAAGATTCGGGGTAGGGACTTTGCCATGGCTCCAAGATTGATTGTCGCGTCTGAATCCTGCTAGAATGAGGAGAGCGCTGTCGGAGATCTCTAGGCTGTCTGTGAACCGTCGAGGCTTGGCACTCTTTCAGATGGAGTCTGGTGGGAAGGTATGGTTCCCTCTTTGTTTGTGCCTCTGGATTGTATACAGGGATCGATGTGATCTCACCTGTAGGGCAAAAAGTTTCATTTTATATATTTTTCATTCCGCGATGCTCTATCATTTCAGCTTTTATATCGCGAAAGTCGCTATTGCCCAATCATTTCGGCTATTTTTCGCGGTGCCCAACCTTTCGGCTATTTTTTTATTTACTCGCTGCTTTTTATTGCGAGTTGCCCAATCATTTCGTCTATTTTATATGCATACATTTTTTTTACTTGTTGATTTTTATGCAAGTTTCCCCATCATTTCGGCTATTTCATATGCATTTGTGGATCGCTGGTTTTTCGTTGCGAGTTTGGGATTTGACACCGATTGAGGCATCAGCATCGCTACAACTGGGATATTGCCAGGAGAGAATCATCATTTACCTCTGTCGATGTTGAACAAAGATGGCTTAGCGAACAGGGTTAGGATCCTGTCGACTAAGGCTTTTAACTTCATGAGCCGTAAAGGTCTCATGAAGGGATTTCTGCCTACGAGTCGTTAGGATCTCGTAAATGCGTTTTCTTCTTAGGAATCGTGAGGATTCCCAAGTGTATGGTCTCTTATAAGTCGTAAGGGTCTTACAAGAGTGCTCTCTCCTTATAAGTCGAGAGGACTTACAAGTGTCTTTTGCCATATGAGCATATCCCCAGTCTCTGGTGAGACTTTGTTAGGGAAATGTTTATTCACGTCCGTGGATTGTATACAAGGGTCAGTACTGAACCACTTGTAAGGCAAAAATTGGAGGTTGTGATAGCTTAAGAACAGGTTCAGATCCCTGTAACTTAAGGCTTTTGAACCCTGTGAGTCGTGAGGGTCTCAAAAGGGAATTCTCCTTACGAGTCGTGAGGATCTCGTAAGTGTGATTTCTCCTTAGGAATCGTGGGGACCCCTAAGTGTGTTGCTCCTTTGTGAGTCCTAAGGATCTCACGCGAGTGTTTTCTCCTCACAAGTCGAGAGGACCTTGCAAGTGTCTTTTAACGAGATTGCGCCCTTTCGGGTTTTCACAAAACTCGCTGGTAGTCCTGCTGTTTTTACTCACGGAGTCCTTTCGGGTTTTCATCCATGCCCATCTCGCTTATGGACGTACCTTTTTTTTTGTTTTTTTTATTGCGTCAGACTTGGGATATTGCGGTCCGTAGTAGTTTATCGACGTCTCGGTCAACAGTCAATTTTAGGACATAATGGTTCATCGTTAGTTTAAGGACATTTCGGTCCGATAGCCGGCTACTACTTATAGAGTTTAGGCTTAGGAAGATAGCGAGCGGACATAGGCGTCGTCATCTATCATTGACCTAGGTCGTGACTCGTCAGGAGTAGTACTTTTTTAGGAAGCGACCGTTTATTGGCCTGAAAGGTCTTTCACCATGCATGTCCATGAGTAGATAGGCTCCATCCTGGTAAACTTTTTCTATGTTGTACGGGCCTTCATAGTTCGGCTCGAATTTCCCCCGTTTGGCACGATTGGGGATCATAGGTCTTTTGACCACTAGCATGAGTTCGCCTTGGCGGAATATTCTCAGCCTAGTCAATCTCTCATATGAGCGCGTCATCTTTGCTTTGTAAGCCTCCAGATTTTGTTGCGCCATGAGCCGAGTTTCATCAAGGGCGTCGAGCTCCTCAAGCCGAAGGTGAGCATTCTCTTCGTCTATTAGCTCGTAATGAACTTCCACTCATAGAGAGGGTAACTCGATCTCGAGGGGGAGTACCACTTCTGTGCCAAATACCAATGCATACGGCGTTGTGTTTGTGGCCGTTTTGAACGTAGTTCGATACGCTTAGAGAGCTTCATGTAGTCTCTCGTGCCAGTCCTTCTTATTTTGAGACACCGTCTTTTTCACGATCTTCGTCAAAGTCTTGTTGAAAGCCTCAGCTAGACCGTTAGCTCGGGGATTATAGACCGAAGAGTATCTCCAGTCTATGTTATGCTGTTGTGCGAAGTGGCTGATCTTGTGGCTTCTATAGGCCGGCCCGTTATCGGAGAAAATCCGTCGCAGAGTGCCGAACCGTTAAATGACATGTGTCTTGAAGAAATGGAGGATATTCTCCGTCTTCACTTCTCTTAGCGGTATGGCTTCTGCCTACTTAGAAAAGTAATCGGTCATCGCCAATATGAACCGGTGTCCTCCGGACGATGCTGGTTCGATGGGCCCGATTATGTCAGTCCCCGACATTTCGAATGGCCAGCTAGCCACCGTTGGATGTAGCGGATTTGGATGTTGGTGGATAAAGTCCCCGTGAATCTGGCACGAGTGGCACTGCTTTGCGTATTCGAGGTAGTCTTGGATCATCGTGGGCCAATAGTAGCCCATCCTTTTGATCTTCAGTTTCATCTTCGGCCCGGCTTGGTGAGAACCGTAGAGTCCGTCGTGAGTTTCTTAGACGACTCTTTTTGCTTCTTCCGGTCCCAGGCATCTTAGCCATAAAGAGTCAAACGGTCTCTTTTATAGAGTATCATTGACGAATGCAAAAGAAAGAGCTCGTTTCATGAGCTGATGTCTCGAGGATGCGTCTTCAGGTGTTCGACGGGATTTGAAGTAGTCTATAAAGACTTCTCTCGAATCCATAGCCTTTTCCTAGCCTTTTACTTGTAGGGTCACTTGCTCAGTCGCTCTTTTTTCTTCGGACGACTCCGGAGATATTTCTGCCGGTGCAAGAACCCGACGGTTTTGCACAACGATCCTTACGTCATCGAGGTTCTCGTCGGCCAGTTCTTTAGCGAGCTTGGCTAATGCATCCGCCTTACTATTTTCCGCACGCGGTATACTTTCCAGGGCATAGGCAGGGATTTGAGTCAGCAGTTGCTGCACTCTCTCGCCGTATTTCACTAACTCAGGTTTGTACATTTGATGGTCACCATTTACTTGACTAACGACCAGCTGGGAGTCTCCGTATATAAGGAGGTTTTCAATTCCCATGTCGACAGCGATCTCAAGACCTGCTATTAAAGCTTCATATTCAGCTTCATTATTCATCCTCAGCTCTATTAAAGAGAAGGCAAAGCGCATTATCCCTCCTTGTGGAGTCATGAAGATGAGGCCCACCCCGAATTTGATTATGGGGGTGCTTTGTTTGCGCTTCTTCATGGAAGATGCTCCATCGAAATAGAGTTCCCACCGGGTATCATTATCTCTTCTCTGCCCGCTGATCGTGTCAAACGCGTGCTCATCGGGCAATTCGCAGTTCAAAGGAGAATCGGCAGGTATCGGATGCTCAGCAAGGAAGTCAGCGATGGCTTGGCCTTTCACTGCCTTGAGGGGTCGGTAAGTTATCTAGAACTCTATCAAGAGCAAGGCCCATTTAGCGAGTCGTCCTGTTAGTATGGCTTTTGACATCAAATATTTGAGAGGATCCACCTTTGATATGAGATGGACCTCATGTGCCAACGCATAGTGCCTAAGCTTTGTTATCGTGAAGATCAACGCCAGGCAGTGTTTTTCAATAGGAGAGTAATTGTTTTCTGCCCTCATGAGAACTCGACTCAAATAGTAGAGAGCTCTCTCCTTCCCTTTGTCGTTCTCTTGTGCCCACAGCGCGCCTAACGAACCTTCGAGGGTAGTTGTATACAGAATGAAGGGTTTTCCCTTGACTGGAGCGGTTAGCACCGGAGGATTCTGTAGGTATTGCTTGATTTTGTCCAGTGCACCTTGGCATTTGCGATCCCAGACGAAAGGGGTTCCCTTCTTCATCAGGTGACTGTAGGGGTGGCATTTGCCAGAGAGGTTAGCTATAAACCGCCTGATATACACGAGCTTTCCTTGGAGAGACCGCAGTTGCTTGAGAATCCTTGGCGGAGGCATTTTCATGATCGCCTTGATCTTCGACGGGTCTATCTCAATGCCTCGGTGTCGAACGACGAATCCTAGGAATTTGCCCGAGGAAACTCCGAACGCGTATTTGAGAGGGTTCATCTGAAAGTTATATTTCCGAAGGCGCTGAAACACGATCTTTAGATGCTTTAAATGTTCCTCGTATGATTTGCTTTTAACTACGAGGTCGTCAATATAGCATTCGACGATTTCATGTATGAGGTCATCGAAGATCTTCGTCATGGCCCTCTGATAGGTGGAACCGGCGTTCTTTAGACCGAAAGGCATCACCTTGTAGCAGAATATGCCCAAAAGGGTCCGGAAAGCGGTATGCTTCTGGTCCTCGGGATGCATCTTTATCTGATTGTATCCTGATGAGCCGTCCATGAAGGAGAAGACTTCATGAGTGGACGTGTTGTCTATCATCAGCTCAGTGACCGGTACTGGAAAGTCATCCTTCGGACAAGCTTTGTTGAGATCCCGGAAGTCTACGCATATGCGCACCATCCCATTTTTCTTCATCACTGGGAAGATGTTGGCGATCCAGTCAGGCTACTGAACCTCTTGAATGAAGCCGGAGTCGATCAGCTTCTTGACCTCGGCATTGATGCTCATTTGAAGCTCGAGCCGTATTCTTCTTGGTGCTTGTTTGATCGGCTAGACGTCCGGAGATATCGCCAATTTGTGGACGGCTATTTCTGGATCCAATCCGGGCATCTCGGAATAGTTCCATGCAAAACAGTCTTTATATTGCATGAGCACGTCTTTTAGCGTAGCCACCCTTTCTTCAGACAAAAGCTCACTGACGAATGTCGGCCGCAGGTCACTTGTCGTCCCCAAGTCAATTTTCTTGAGGTTATCTGCAGTAATATGTATCCCATCTTCCAGCTCGTTTGGCGCCGGTGGAAACTCTGAGATCACCTCGTTATCATCATTTTCGAAGCATCAGGGGAGGTCATCCATATTCTCGGGCTCTTCTTCTGACAGTGTTATCACGTGACAGGTACGAGATCGCTTCCAAGACTGATGTTGGTCTGGTTCTACTCCCACCGCATACGTGGCTTTCGGTTCATGCTTCTGTGGTGGGGTTACCTTCCAACCACTGGATAGAACGAACCTGCCTTGCTGATACTGGTCTTCTACCCAGTCTTTGAATGTAAAGCAGTCTTTGAGGGGATGTCCTATTGCCCGGTGATAGGAGCAATAGTCTAGGTGAGAGATCTCGCCTGCTTGCTCGGGGTGCTTGGACTCCGGTAGTGTCATCATCTGATGTTTTATGATAAGATCGAATATCTTCTGTGTCTTGTCTCGGGGAAAAGAGTACGCTCGACCCATCTTCTTTATAAGAGACGGATCCCGGCCGCTCGATTCTCGCTCATGTAGGTTCGTATATCTGCTACGCTGCAGTCGAATGTTTTTTCCGTTCTTTGGTTTATTTTTGCTTCTGCGCCGGGTCTTTTGTATGACGGGTTGACGATGAAGAGCATTTTCATTTTTCGCAGCCTGCTGAAGGAGGCGCTGCGTCTGGGCTTTCTCGTAGATTGCCATTTCGCGGCTATGATCCTCCCTGACCTTTTGACCCGCCTCTCTTATTAGCTTGTCCATCTGTTCTTCGAACAACGGATTTGGCATTTTCACGGTGGGACCTCGTTTTGGTTCAGGGTTAGCATCTTCCCACAGAGCATCTCCTTCTTCATCGAAATCATGTATGACGTAGCAGCCGCAGAATCGCTCCCGTTCCTTAGATTGAACATATCCAAGCCCGATCGTTTCCATTCTCCCGTTGGATAACTTTCGTTGAGTTCCGGGGACGTTCCAGATCCTGTTATAGAAATGGTCTTGTCGAGCAGTCTGTTTGAAGGGTACGCATTGGCGCCTCAACAGTCTTTTTAATCCGTCTGTGTAGTATCTGGGCAAACGGATGGGCTGGAGCCTGTCAAGTGTAGAATCCGCACCATGCCAAATTTCTTTCTCCACTTTGGTTTCCCCGGATCGATAGAATAAGATCGCCTTTTCACCCTTTCGCCTGGGGGGACATAGAATGTCTGCAGTTCTTGCACACTATAAGTTTCAAGTGCATCGAGCTCTTTGTAACGCTCTTGCGGAACCATGGCAATTTGTAAACTCTGATCATCGTCAGTGAAGGCTTGTATCGATGGCCGAACAGAAAATACGGTATTGACCTCATCTTCCGAGTCGCTGCCGAAGACCAGCATAGGGGTGGACGGTCCCGGCTTGTTGCGTTGGGGCGGCCCTAAATAAACTATTTCTTCTTCCTCCTCGGTATCACTCCCGAAGACCGGAATAGTAGTGATAGCTTTGTTCTTGTCCTCCGGATTGCGACATCTTTCTGTGTCTTCGAAATCTGGCAGAAAGTACTTGGCATCCTCATATTTGCGGACTTCGTTCACGGAGAATGGGTTTAGTTCCCCTGTCACGGTGTACTCGAGACCATCTTTGAAGTACTTCATACACTGATGTTGTGTATAAGGAATAATATTGTACTCGTGTAACCAAGGCCGGCCGAGCAAAGCGTTATAGCAGGTCTTAGCGTCAATGACATGAAACTTGATGTCAGTGACTAGCAGCCCAAAGCGCAGCGTCAATATCACAGACCCGAGCATCCGTGATGACTGGGAGTAAAACCCGGAGATAGTGATCTTATCCCGAGCGAGGTGTTGAACGCTCATGCAGATTTCCTTCAACACTCTTACATTGAGGAGGTTAACGGAGGACCCATTGTCAACCAGGATTTTTCCTATCATGATATCATGACAATATCCGGAGACATAAAAGGGACGGTTATACTCACACGTCCCGAGGAGGAGGTCTTCATCGCCGAAGGTGATATCGGCCGTGTGTACTTCTTCCAACTCGTCCTTCATCTTTCTTTCGGCGAGGAAAGCTTGAAATTGTTCGGGCACTTGTAACGCCCTGATCAAAGAATCGCTCACCTCTTTTGATAACAAGAGTGCATCGAGAATGCTTAGCTGCGAAAGTAGCTTCCTTAAATGTGCCAGAACGTTGTAGTCCACCTTACTTTTCTAAGGCGAGTCCTTGGCTGTCAGCTCTTCAACGACTCGATCATCGAGGGCGATATCCTCAGGGACCTTTTCTTTCCCCTTATCCTTTTTGTTCGATTCCTTATTTGCAGGTCCGAGATACTTTTCCGGTAGCATGCGATTGCGCAGCTGAATGTTTTCGCAGCTCTTTGGTTCTTTTTCTTTTCCTGAGGTGGATTCTTTGAAGAGAGAGCCGAGAGTCATTTCTTCTTCAGAATCGCTCCCGAAGGTGAGAATTTGTGATCCCTTGCTATCAACCATGTGACAGTTGCCGGAAGTTCTTTTGCACTCCTCGGTCGTATTTCTTTGCTCCCGACGAGTTTTGCATTTCATTCGCTTGAAATGTTGTCGGTGAGAAACATATCCTTGCCACCGGTTTTTAAAGGCCATGCATTCTTCAGTAGGGTGTGCAATCCTCTGATGGTATAGGCAGTAGCTAGGATGTATATCCGCTTCATCAGGAGTATTTCCTTCAGAGGGTGACAGCTTCATTCCCATCGATATGGCTTTGGCGAACCTTTTCCTCGTCTTGAGCCTGCTTTTATTTGCGGCGGATGTACTTTGATCTGGCGGGAGTATTTCGACCCTTTCGTCCAATTGCCAGCGTTTAGCATTTTCAAATATGGCCATCTCGCGCTCCCGATCACCTTTGCTTTCCAAAAGAGCTTCGTTTAGGAATGCATCAATCATTCCGTCTGATGGTCCTAGAAGTTCCGGTTCAGGATCTGCCCATAGTTTCTCTGCGTAAGGAGCTTCTTCCCCGTCTATCGACGAGTGAGAGATCACATGGCAGCTTGCCACATAATCTTCAGCCTCATCCGACGAGTCTTCTCCATTGTCATCATCTCCGTTCTCAAGGACGTGGCTGAGAAATTCTTAGAGTGTGACTGAGGTCCGCGCCTTCTGGTTATATTCTTCTAGCGCGTCAATATGCTTTTGCAGGTCTGTGCGCTTGTCACCAGGCTTCACGGGCTTTTTGGTCTTCTTCTTCTTCTTCGAAGACTTTGACGGCTGGGTGTGGGCGCTTTGACTATCACCACCAATTTTTGGAGTTGGGCGCGACTTCAGCATTCCCTTGATGATTTCGGGTTTCAGTGGACTTTTCCATTTGACCGCCGGGCATGTTTGGAGATCCTTCAGCATTCTTTTCGTTTTGGCTGAAAGAGCGACCTCCCATAGAGCTTCTTTGACAAAAGAACACGATGCCCCCTGTGTGTCCCCCTTTTTAAGAGCGTGAGGTTGAGGCGGGCTTACTTTCCAATTCTCGAACAGTGCGAATTTGCCCTGTTGGTACTGGTCCGCAATCCAGCCCTTGAAGACGAAGCAATCCTCAATTGGATGGCCTATCGCTTAATGATAGGGACAATAGTTAGGATTATTAGCTTCACCAGGTTGCAATGGGCGCTTTGGATTCGGCAAATTAATGAGCCTATTGCGCACCGTTAGTTCAAACAATCTCCTCGTTTTGTCCCGGGGAAACGAATAAGGACGCTTCATTTTCTCATTAAAGAATCGTCGTCTCTCGTCTAGGTGATCAGTTAGTTTCGGGCCACCGGGCTGCTGTTGAGTATTGGCGATGAAGGTCGCTTTCCCTTTCCCTTTTTCATTCCGTGGCTCCGGCTTCGAAGAGGAAGGCCTGTGGCCCATCTGGTCCATTTGGGCCAGCTTGTTAATCAAGGCCTGGAAAGTGGTCGGCTTGAAAAACATCATAAATTGGGAAATAGTCGCTTGAGGGTCAAGAGTACCCATGAACATGCCTACCGCAGGCGCCTCTTCGATGTGCTGCTCGCGCTTCGACCATAAATTCCGCCACCGTATCGCGTACTGAACCCATATCTCGCCTGGCATCACCCTGGTGTTAATTAGTGCGGTAATCGGAGTACGCTCACTAGTGCTTACGAATCTTTGTGTGAACAACAGCTCTATTTCTGCAAATGTCTTGACAGAGTCGTTCGGGAGTTCAGAGTACCATTCGAACGCTGTCTCCGATAAGCTGCTGACGAATTGGCGAAGTAGCAGTTTATCGTCTCCTCCAGTGTTGCCACATAGAACCCTGAACTGGGCGACATGCTGGTGGGGATTTCCTGTCCCTTTATATACATGGAATTTAGGAATCATATATCCCGGCGGGTACCTTATTTGGTCATACCAGCCCGAATAGGGTCGTCCAGTCTTAACGATCTGCCCGGCCATTTCGCTCGCATGATGAGCTCGTATTTGCTGAGCGATGTAATCATCCAGAGCGGCCTTAGAGATGGTCTCCTCCTTGGCTGCTGAAAGAGCCGGAGGAGGGTTCGATGTCTCCCCTCTGTCGTCTTCAATGATAATCGGGGGGTCTTCAGCTGGAGGTTCCGGCTGTAATATCATCCCGGCCATATCTTAGAACAAAAGAGCCATTCGTTTTATGTTGGCCACTTGTTCCGCGGCTTCTTTTTCTTTCCTCTCGAGCATCCTTCGGAGGAATTCAGCATCAGTTTCTTGTTCTTGACACTGCTCTGAGGTCTCTGGATTTTCTTTCGGCCCAGTGAGTGCGGCCATTGCAATCAGTATCTCCTGAAGTTTTTGCTGCTGTTTCTCCTGAGCCTTTGTTATCGATCGGGGAAGTGGTCGATGAGCCGTAGAAGCACGGCTTTCCTCTTTTCCGGATGCCATATAGACGGTATGCACCACTATGCCCCCAGACTTAGGGCGTTTAGGTTCAGTGGTCTTGCGATTCGTCACAGACCCAGGGATTTTCTCCGGCCTTCTCCTCTTATGCGCCGTCGAAGTTGAGGGGGCCGTTGCAGTGGGCACCCAAGTAGCTGTCGCCTTTTGTGGCTTGATAGGATGGTCCTCTTTTCGCTGAACTTTCACATTTTTTCTGTCGGCGAGAGTAATCTTGATCAATCACCAAGTCCTGAACCTGTCACCAAACTTTGTAAATTTTAGAGGACAGACACTGAGGGGGCTGCTCTAGCTTCACCTTAGTAGCGTTCTCCATGGGTGGAGGAGATCTCTTCAGTACGGCAGTCGGAGAGTTTTTGCGCACTCTCCTTAGCGGTTCAAAACTGTTCCCAGTTGGAACAGCAGCATCGATTTCCACCGTTGGAGCCGGCGGAGTCAGTCCAGAAGGAGAATTGCCCCCAGCCTTCCTTACTCGGCGCCAGTGGCGACGTCGAGCGTGTCAAGCCGTTGGGATTATCTCAGCTGTAGGAGTGACTTCCTCATGCCCCTTGTGTTGGTCAGAAGTTATCGTTGTCAGCCTATTGAAGACTGATGTCCGCTGAGTGGGGATAGCCAACCTATCGAAGGCAGACTTCCGAGCAGGGGAAGAAGCCTTGACGATTTCGCCTGAAACGGGAGTTGAAGCAGTCAGTCTTATGAAGACCGACCCTTTGGCAGGAGAAGCCGCTTTGATGACTTCGAGAGCAGGAATGGCTATCCTTTTTGGGATAACCCTTTCTGGTATCGCAGGCTTCTTCACGGGCTCACATGAGCTTTGGCCCAATCTTTCAAAGACTGAGGCATCGGATTTGGGTGACCCGATGAGAGGGGCCGCAGTAGTGGTAAGTCGATCAAAGACCGACTTCTTTGGGACTTCTTAGGACATCAGCAGGGCATTGAAGCTTATCGGTGGGATCATGGTCCCAAAGAACAGCCCAGTGGTGGCCTGAGTTACTTGCTTCACTGGCATCTTGAAAAGGGAGGCCGCTTGGGGCCTGGAGGTTATACCTCTAGATGAGGCAAAACGGGAGTTGCAGTTGCAGCTAGAGCAGTTAAAGGCCATTGATATTCTTTTTTCTGCACGGGAGCAAAACCAAATCTTAGTACCTCAAACCCAAGGGCAACCATATTAAACCATGATTCGTTCGCGAACACGACACACGAAGTGTGGAGTGGAAAGAGGAAGAGGTCCCACCGGGCATGCCAGAATCTGTTCTCCGCCGAAAATGGGGACGAGACCGCGTAGGTCCGTCTTGCCTGAATTTGGGGGCAGATGCTAATTGGTGCTATCCGTCCACCTCTCCGAAGATGCCAAGTTGATTTATGACGCCATGTATCGAAGGTTTAAATGGATGCAGCCGATGCAGCAGACTTCGTCAGATTCCCCCTCATGATGATGGGTTTTTTGATTGTCGGGACGCTCTTCCCTGCAGGCGCAAGCCGCTGCAGTTAATTACGCTACCGTATCGCGGTAACCACTTTCTCCTTCTCCAGATGGTCACTTCGTGTCGTGGGTGTTTGTTTTGTTTTTGGTTGCCCGTGGATTGTATACGGAGACTAATTTATGTTGTTGCCCGTAGGGCGTGGATTAGTACAAATCCGTATCTTCTTAGATTTGGGTTTGGGGTTGGGTTTTAGGATACGTTAGTCTCATTTGAGGCTAAGATCAACTTAAACGTTTGTTAAGGATACGTTAGTCTAATTTTAGACTAAGATCAACTTAACGGGATCATTTAGATCCAACAAGAGAGCATTTGGGCTCTATTGTTTAGTTTAGGGACATTGCGGTCGATTAGTTTAAGGACATTACGGTCCAAGGTTAAGGACATCATAGTCCATGGGTTTAAGTGTTAGTGTATATGCCCTAGAGGCCATTACTGTATCATACTAGTATGTATATTACTTGATGGAAGCTTGGGATATTCACAGTTGTACAGACAATCTTGCTCAATATAGTAGTATGCTACTTGGTTTGTCTCTGCTTTAATGTGTACATGTGTGTTTATTTATTATATCACCTATACGCATTAGTAGAGCCCTTAGGATCTTTGCTTGATTACCGGCGTTGTGATGGCGATCACACTCGTGGGGGCTGGGTAATCCACAAGCATATCCTTATACACGTCCCTAGTCGTGGGAGTATCGAGATAGGGCATCGATACTCCGGAGTAGACTAGCGTATGCGCTTCTCATCCCAGCACGGGAGACGGTCTGTCCCACAGCCGTCAGTACGTCGTACTTGAGATAGTATGCGGGTGCTCATTAGGTTACGAGTACACTGGACAGGACTCGTCGGGAACTGATGGTTGGTATTATACCTATCGTCAGTTATCAGTTCCCAGGTGACATGAGTACAGCTTAGTCTGCTGACTTGACACTGTCACTTCGCCTCAAGTATGTTCCCACTGTTCTTTGATTACTGCCCTACCACGATTCTACTGAGTCGTGCAAACAGGTAGTAGTTGGGTGCAGTCCCGAAGCACTTGGAGGCAGTGACGGTTAGACAGGATTCGTCTCTCCCGGTATTGGGGGTTGACATCGCGCTGTGTCTAGGAGAGCCATTACACAAGTAGTCCCTGGCCAGGGCAAGCGAGATATGCTGGTAGGTTTCCAGTGTTATCTCAGGGTGTTCTGGGCTTCACTCCGACACGACTTGTACCGCTATTAGAGGACTGACGTTTACCGCCCCCCTAGGCCCGCCATGCGATGTATCAGACGAACAGACCGGACTGTACGGAGATTGTCACATACAGGCTCAGTAGGAGTTCGGATGGGTTTACCTCATCGGCCTTCTTATCGACATCTACCTGGGGACCGTTACGTACAGCTAGTGCCGCTTGCGGTCTGTGGTTAAACCCACTGCCAGCGTAGTGTCGAGTCTTTAGAGTCCCACACAGAGAGTTTCCCTGCACTGAGCGAAACGTGTAGAGGCCGTATGGTTTTATGGCAGGGCTGCGATCACTTACGTACACTTGTGTGCGTGTGGTGTTCGGGCAGGCAGTACTAGTGGGCTTTGGTTTAAGCCGGATCCTAGTATTGCACGGATGGATTTGTTTTGTCTTCTGTGCATCCGCATTCTACGGAATGCGGATGCAGGTGTGTATGCACAGTTTTCCGGAGCGATGAAGGAGGAGGTGCCTCATCAGGGTTTTGGCAGTTGGTTCAGCCAAAACCGTTTTGTGGCAGGCTCATTAGGGTTTTGACAGTTGATTCGGTCAAAACCATTTTGAGGCGGACTCATTAGGGTTTTGACAGTTCGTTTTGGTCAAAACCATTATGAGCCGCGGACATCATTTACTAATCCTTTTAGTGATAATTTTATGATGGCTAATTGCATTGACCATTTGACCCCGTTGACCTCTCTTGACTTTGTTGACCGGTTGACCGTGTTGACCATTGACTTTCAAGAGGGATCTACACTCTTCTTTTCTTTTTCTTTTTCTTTTTCTATTTTGATTATGATAATGGTCATTTCAATGTAGCCATCAAACTTTATCTTGATGGGATTAGCAATGATGTTGGTTTTGCATTATTGCAACCATGGTTACTTTTCTTTAGTTCATAATTTTTTTCTCATTCTCTCTCTTGGTTTTTCAAGTGAGAAGAAAAAGATATGAACCATGGTTGCTAGCTCCTCCTTCTTCTTCCTCCTCTTGATTCATCTTTTGATCTCATGTGTTGAGAGATAAAGATCCCACAAAGACAAAACCATCTCTTCATCACTTCTACACAACCTAGGACTTCTAGATTAGCAATCTTTTTGCCCTAGTTACCTCGGCTCGAGGTGGAGCTCGGTGTACATCTCTCGGGTGGATCGTCTTCGACTCAAGGAGGCCGCGGAGGTGACCAAAGTCCGGATCAAGCCTCGGAGCAAGCAAGGAGAAGAACAACAAGAAGAGAAGGAGTTCAAGTTGAGGTATAACCCCTAACCGAGTAGATAAATCTCTAGTTAGGATGCTAGTGTATTGTTTAGCAAAGATCCGGCTTTTACGGTCCATGTTACCAAGTCTAGAAAAAATTTTGTTTTACCGTTTCCGCAACCCCGAAAGTACCGGGAGAGGTAACGTGGACCTAACAGTGGTATCAGAGCCTAACTAAACACACCCTAGCATGTTAGCAAGGTATTTAGAACATCGACCGAACGAAAAAACCGAAAAACACCCCGGAAACCCTGAGTTTCTGCCTATTTTTTTTCTGCTCAAAAGATAATAAATCATGTCTTAAAAATCGGCTCAGGATTTTTTTAGAACAGGCAAGAAAAATGATCGCACGAGTCGACCAACTCACCGCGGTTCCGCGGCAGAAGCTTGCTTCTGCCGCGGAACCGCGGCCGAGTTGACTCGGCCGTGGATCATTTTTGTTGCAGTTTGTTTCTGGTGAGTTTTTGGGATTTTTGGTATATGACTTTTCTGCCCAGATTTTCCAGAAAGCAAAATTTGTTTTTGGGGCTCAAAAATCCGTATTTTTGGTCGATGGTCTGTAGACTTTGGCTAATGGTTATATCTGTAATGTTATATGTGTATTGAACGTCTACTAATCGCTATACGTCGATTAGTGGGGGTTATACATATATGTGATCTGTGTTGTTGATGGTTTGTGTATATGAACTCGTTGGATTGTCGCGGATGAATAGCCGGGGTGGATGTGAGATGAGAGTTTCTTTTTCTTTCATTCATGTAATAAATTTGTAAATTGATGTAATATTATTTGTATGGCCGCACAACCGGGTCGGGGTTGCAGCCGTCATTGTATAATTCTTTTTACTGTTTTTGCTCCTAGGATAGACCCATGGAGGGGGTGCACAAACTACCGGGTATCTCGAAGTGCCGAGTGGCCTACTCACGGCGTTGAGGGAGGTTGCTTCGCTTCGGGTACTTGGCGGGTAGTTTGCCGCACCCGTAGGGGTCTTGGGTGGGGTATTGGCTATTCATCGCGACCGTGTAATCCGCTTTTCGTTGCAGGCTCGAACGAATCGCGGGTTCCTAGTATATCCAAAGTGTTCATCTGTGATCTGGATTGGCTATCATTGCTGTATATCTATATATAATAACTATTTAGGCATTGCTTATGTTTTACAGCCGCGCTAGCCCAGCCCCCGCTCTGTCGTTAGTTAAGTAACCTAACGGGTGATGACGGGGCCCCGTGGCGAATGCGAATGGCATAAGCGTACGTCATATTTTGGTTGTTTTCTGCAATGGTAGGATTTAAATGATGGGACGCATTAAAAGAACTAATGCAAGAAAATAAACCTAAAAGACGTTGTTGGAACAATTTTTCAAAAAGCTGTTATTGCAAGGACGTTCATTTTTGTTTTGCATCGCGGTATTCGGTTATGAATGCCCAGCACCTCATTCGACGAGGCAAGGGCCGAAATCCCCTCATCGGGAGTGACCCCTTGGACAAAAGTTTGCGTCAGGACGATAACTTCATTATAGTCGATCATTCTTGCTTTGCATCGAGGTATTCATCTTATGAATGCCCAGCACCTCACTCGACGAGGAAAGAGCCGAGATCCCTTCACAGGGAGTGACCTCTTTAGCAAAAATTTTCGTCGCTAGATTTTCAAAAAGATGTATCACGTTCCTTCAACGATATCAAGTTCATTACGTTAACGGGTTTTTCGCCAAAAACCCAGTCGTAGCCCTCCATCGTTTCTTATAAGTTATACTTAGTATTCGTGCTGCGTTTGTTGACTGTGTCAAGGCGCAGTGAACGGTAGCTAAGTGTTGCTTATTTGCTGGATACAATGTGATTAGTTAGGACATTTGTGTAACCTTGTTGACTGTGTCAAGGGTTATGCAGGTGGGTTTAATGCAATCAAGATAACGACGGGATGAACTTGACTAGGACTCTTTGATTTGTTGACTGTGTCAAGATCACTTGGGTCCTATGGGCAAAAACCACATCGGGAGTTTCTAAAGAAACTGAAACTTGCAGATTTAGCATACCTTCTGGAGTGTGGTGACTAGAGTGGATTCCATCTAGGTTATCACACAATGACAGTTGAATCCCGATCCCACTGATGAGTTAGATTACTCTCAGGAGATTACTTTCACCTAACGATCAATCCTATAAACCTAGTAGGTGTCTAGAAAGGTGTTAGCGGGGCTACGCCCCCAGGGAAAAGAGGTTCTGAAATTAAGGAACTTCGCGAAAGCATTGGAAACCCTCCCTCGAAGTACCGACACTAGCCTGGCTGAAAGGTTAAGCAAGTATTGTGACGTGAATTAAATCCCGACTAGTTCTTCTTTTAAAAGGTTTTAGGAAGAATTTGAGGAAACAGTGGGAGACATCCTGGTTAGATAAACTAATAAACCAATCTAATCTTGCAAGAGCGTACGCTGAGTGTTTCTTTTCTCTCTCTCCAGGTAGCAACCATTTCACGCCCTAATCAAGATAATAAAATGTATCGCTTGACCGATCCGAATTCTTATTCGGGGCTGGGGAACGTTGGTTCAGCTCTAACTTGTGACAACAGTCATAAGTATGAGCAAGGGAAAGGGGATTGTATGGATTCCCAGGATACCCAGTTGAAGAAGAAGCATGGCTTTGCATCTACTTCAGGTGTTCTTGTAATTGAGAACTGTTTTACGGTCAGCCCTACCTTCTGAGTACTTGATACCGGATCATGATCTCATATCTGTAATTTATTGCAGGGACTGAGAAAAAGTAGGAAAGTTGCACCAGGTGATATGTCACCCAGAGTAGCGAACGGAGCACAAGTTAATGCGGCAGCCGTTGGTGAATATCACCTAGTATTGCCAAATGGCAAGACTATGATTTTGAACGATTGCTACTATGTACCCTCCATGGTTTGCAATATCATATCAGTTTCTTTACTCGATAAAGAAGGATATAGCTTTGTTCTTGATAGAAATATAATGAACATTTACCTTCATAAGGTACTGGTTGCAGAGGGTACACTGTGTAATGGTATCTACGTTCTAAATCAGAATACAGTTCTCAATGTACAAAACACACGCAAGAGGAAGAATTCAGATACGAATGAATCCTACTTGTGGCATTGTAGATGTCACGACCCGCAGGGTACGGAACGTGACTGGCACTTAAGTTTACGAAACGTCTAAAGACGTCCGTAAAATAAGTAAGCCAAAGCCCAGAAAACAAAACCAATTAAGCAAAAGAGTGAAGAAAACCCAATCAGTTGAAAGCGAGTTTATCAAATAAGTCATGTAAAACCCTTTTTTTAAAAACAATACAAATTTTTCCGAAAATTTCGGCAGAGTCTCCTTTGTAAATACTGGCCCCCAAAATGGGTACAACAAAAATATATATGAATCCAACAAAATAGGGCATCCCCAAGCGGGAGCTAGCTCTTCGCCACAAGGCGGTCACAATCCCACGCAATATAAAGCAACAACATGCAAAATAATCATAATGAAGCATAAGAAAACATCATGTCGACTCAAGTGAGCTCGACCCTAAAATACAGCATAAAAGTCCACAAACCTCACAGTCTCATCTCTAGGTCAATATACAATAATACTGGTAGAAACAGTAGATGGAGTGCACTAGATACAAAGAATATACAAGGTGGTACAAAAATAGTAACATAACCCACCTATGAGCAAAATCTCGAGTCGAGGCAAAAGAACAAGTGCGCCCGCCGCTACTGAATTGACGGAGCGGGCCTGCAAAAGACTGTGGCACAACGGGGGTGAGTTGCGAAATCGTGAGTAATAAATAACACCTACAAAGGCTACCGTATGCATGCACACAAGCATCCTAGCATCTAAAATACAGGTATGAATGGGTGCACTAGCAGGTGTGTATACAACATCAGTGTACGAATATGTATGCAACATGAATATCTGAGGTCTCAATAGGTATATATATGAAACATTTATCTCTTTTTGTTTTTGAAACTCTTTTAGAATGCCAGCATAATACTCAAAGAATCGATGAGAACCGGTGTCCAGCAACGACACCCAAAAGCTGTCTCAAATCTCATAAATGTATCTCTGGCCTCAGCAGTCCGGCTGACCCATCTCAAATATCAATATCTCATCATCTAGCAGCCACGGTCGGTATCCTCTGGATATCCGCCGTCCCAAACAGTCACCGGTAGGTAATCCGTCCCCTGCCAGGCTCAACGTCAACACCACATTCCTCTTGCCCCGGGGTACCTTACCGGGCCCACCATGTACCCGTGCCGGTTCCTCCACTCCTCGACACGGATTTCCAAAACCACAGCAAACTCATGGTGGACGATACTTACATCACTAGAAAACCGCAATTTACATATTTTAAAAATATAATAAGTTTAGAAATTTTGCGGCTTTCCCCCGAAATCCAGCAATATCATAAAATCTCAAGAAATCCTCATAAGTGCATATATCAGTGATAATGAATGCATATGGTATCAATAATCAAGTTGCGATGTGTGATTAATGGATTAATCATGAACAATTAATATGATGAAGTACATGCACATGAATAGCAATCCTACGGTTTCATTTTAAGGAATTAAAGGCAATATCACAAGTTTAAGTATCAATTAGTAAAAGGTTTAAATTTAAAGGTTATCTAGTGTGGTGGCATGGCAATTACCAGGGTGTGTGTGTAAGCATGAATAGTGCTCGTGCTGCATATAAAAACCCTGGCAATGGTGCAGGTGTCCTATAAAATGGTTTCGTATAGGTATGTCAATATAATGCATGGATGCAGCAAATAGTCAAATAAGTATTTCACCCCTAATTACTAACATCACTAAGGATCTTGTAAGTTACTAAAACTATCGGGCGGCTTGCGCCATCCAACGATAGTCCCCCGTAGATATTACATCTACTCACCGGAATCCCTGGCTAGCTGTGTCCAATCACCGCTTTCCCCTTTCGCGCCGCGTCTGACGTCTCCGCGACCGAACCTGGAATTTATATCAATACCAAACATAAGGTTTCATATCAAGAACGACGCAAAACCCTAACGAAACTACTAAAGTTCACTAGCTAGGTACAACGTGCACAAAGTGCGCGGAACACACGCGAAAATCGCAAAAACTGCCAAAAAAACGCCGATTTGGTCGCCCGGCAAAACTAAAACCCGACCACTCAAAACTCCGCACTCACGCATCCTAAACGTCATAGGAGATGCTAAAAACATCCCCAAGGTATCACAAATAATTCACCAATTAAATTTAATAAAAACCTAGTAAGCACAAAACTAGCAAATTTGGTGCAAAAATCGAAAATTAGCGATACGGTTATCACAATCCAACACAATATCCAACCACACAACAAGCAATCTACAAACACTATAATTACAACACATTAGCAAAGATTCAAAACCTATTTTCCATAACAACCATTACTTGAATTATATAACCTAGCAATCCTTAATCCAAACTTTATATGAAAACCTTAAATTAACACTAATTTATAACTCAATTAGCAAGTTAACCTTCTAGATTAGGTTAGCAAAACAACTAGATAACAAATTAGATTTAATCAACTAAATAATGGTTTCTAAACCCTAATTCAACTCATTTATCATGCTTCACAACCCATTTTCCATACATAAACCCTCTCTTGAATTTCCTAAAACAACAATTTACAACCAAAATCAAACTTTTAAAATTAACTAAATTAGCATAATTTGAAGACCACATAAACAAGGTAACTTCTTTGATTTGGTTGTGTAGGAACTAGCAAGCAAAATAAATTTAATTAACCACATAATGGTGTGCTAACAAACCCTAAAACAAACTACTCTTTTATAAACTAGATTAGAAATTAACTAAACTTTTAACACTAAAACCATATAATTAAAGGAATTTAGCCAAAAGAGATTAACTTGATGGAAATTATACCTCAATTTGAGATCTAGCAAGAATAAATTTGCTCCAAATGATGGCCTCAAGCATCAAGATTCAAGCAAGAATGGCTAAGGATAAATGATAGCATAAGGATTTTGTTTGGATTTTTGAATAAATTGTGGATTTTGATGTGTTTTTTTTGAAGAAATTTGAAGAAAATGAAAAGAAAAGAGATGAAGAAGAGGAGGTGCAGGTTTCGGCCAGAGGGAGGTAAGGGGAGGGGTGTGGGAGTGTAGGAAAAGTCATTGGTCAACTCCCCAAAAGTCAATGCACCATACTTTAACAACTATTTTTAAAATAAATTCATAAACAACCCCATTTCAACACAAGAAAGAAAACCAACATGAGGCCAGAAATTTCTGGACTTGATCAAGGTGGGGCTGTCCTAGGGCTGAGGGAAGAGAGAGAGGGGTTTTACAAAAGAAATTTTATGCAAAAAGACCCCCTACAAGTCAAAAATTGCAAGTTTTAGCTTAAAATTCAATAATTTCGCTTCCTATTATAAAAATTAGTTAAAAATCAAAATAAAATACTAAAAATTTATGTTACAACTAGATTTTAATTATCATAATTTTAAAGATTAAAATTAACCCGGAAAAATTTGTATTTATCGCTAAATTAATGTATTTTCCTACCGGCTTAAAATAATATTAAAAAATTGAAAAATTAGGGAAAATTTTTAAACGACCAGAATTTCATAATTAACTCATTAGCTACTAAAAACAAGCAATTACCTATCCATTTTAGGTATAATTAGTTCTAAACTGCAAAATAACGAGAAAGACGGTTTTCGGAAAAATACCGAATTTTCACCGAATTTCAGGAAAACACCAAAACGACTTTTCAAGACGCTACAATCTTCCCCCCTTAAAGAAATTCGGTCCCCGAATTTAAAAATATAGCTACGCGTACCTTCGAAGAGATGGGGATATTTCTTACTCATCTCGCCCTCGGTCTCCCGAGTAACCTCCGCGCTGCTCGGGCTACGCCAAAGGACCTTGACGGTTGGTATAATCTTCGACCTCAACTTATTCACCTGCCGATCCAGGATAGCCACCGGCTGCTCTGCAAAAGAAAGGTCGCGCTCTAGCTGGACTGTCGGGTGCTGAATCGCATGCGAAGGGTCGTGAAGGTACTTGCGGAGCATCGAAACATGAAAGACGGGGTGAACATCGGGAAAGCTGGGTGGAAGAGCCAAACGATATGCAACAGCGCCGACACGCTCGAGGATCTCGAAGGGACCTACGAATCTAGGGCTAAGCTTCCCCTTTCGCCCAAAACGTATCACGCCCTTCATCGGAGAGACCCTCAGAAAAACATGATCGCCAACTGCGAACTCTAACCTGCGACGGCGCCTGTCTGCATACGATTTCTGTCTTCTCTGAGCTGCCCTCATCCGGTCTCGGATCAACTGTATCTTCGCTGTCGTCTCCTCCACAAGCTGCGGCCCTAAAATACTGCTCTCGCTGAGCTCTGTCCAACAGACGGGCGATCTGCATCTCCTCCCATATAATGCCTCGAAAGGTGCCATCTGAATAGTATCCTGGAAGCTGTTGTTGTAGGAGAACTCCACTAGAGGTAAATGACGATCCCAGCTACCGCCGAAGTCTAAAACGCACGCTCTGAGCATGTCCTCGAGAGTCTGAATGGTCCGCTCTGACTGTCCGTCGGTCTGCGGATGAAACGCTGTGTTGAAGCTCAAACGAGTGCCCAAAGCCTCCTGAAGTCTCTGCCATAGTCGGCTGGTAAACTGAGTGCCTCGATCTGACACGATACAAGTCGGTACGCCATGTAGTCGCACGATCTCGTCAATGTAGAGCTAAGCATACTGAGCGAAGCTGAAAGTGGTCTTCACCGGTAGGAAGTGAGCCGCTTTCGTCAATCTATCCACGATCACCCAGATGGAGTCGTACCCTCGACTGGTCCTGGGTAGACCCACAACGAAGTCCATCGAAATTTGTTCCCATTTCCACTCTGGAATGGGTAACGGCTGTAGCTCTCCTGCGGGCCTCTGGTGCTCGGCCTTGACTTGCTGACAAGTCAGGCATCTCGAAACGAACTCCGCAATGTCCCTCTTCATCCCGTCCCACCAGTAGGTCTCTCTCATATCATGGTACATCTTGGTGGAACCGGGGTGGACACTATACACTGATCGGTGTGCCTTCTCAAGAATGTCGCGCCGCAATCCATCAGCATCTGGTACGCACAGTCTAGATCCATATTGTAAAATCCCCTGATCGTCAACCACGAACTCGGAAAATCTGCCCTGTCCCATCTGTGCCATGATCTCTGAGCAACGGTCGTCACTGCGCTGTGCCTCACATATACGGTCAAGCAACTGTGGGCGTGCACGAACATGCGCGAGCTGTCCCCCTGTCTGAGTGAACTCGAACTCAACTCGGCTGTCGCATAACATCTGCCAATCTGCTGACGACTGCCTCTGCACTGCGCGCAAAAAGGATAGACTACCCCCGGGCCTCCTACTCAACGCATCTGCCACCACATTTGCCTTGCCGGGGTGATATAAGATCTCGCAGTCGTAGTCTTTCACCAACTCCATCCAACGACGCTGTCTGAGGTTCAGGTCTCGCTGCTGAAATATGTACTTTAAGCTCTTATGATCGGTGAATATCTGACACGACTCGCCGTAAAGGTAATGTCGCCAAATCTTCAGTGCAAAGACCACTGCAGCCATCTCCAAATCATGAGTGGGGTAGTTCTGTTCATGCTTCTTCAACTGCCGAGAAGCATAAGCGATCACCCGGCCATGCTGCATCAATACGCATCCTAATCCCACTCGCGAAGCATCACAGTAGACAACAAATCGCCTGATCCCGAAGGCAAAGATAATACCGGCGCCGTAGTCAAACAAGTCTGTAGCTGCTGAAAACTGAGCTCGCACTCCTCTGTCCAAACGAAAGGAACTCCCTTCCGGGTCAAACCGGTCAACGGTGCAGCTATACGGGAGAAGTCCTGAACAAAACGCCTGTAGTAGCCCGCCAAGCCTAGAAAACTACGGATCTCAGTAACCGATGTAGGTCGGGGCCACTGCTGAACAGCCCCAATCTTCTTCGGGTCCACACAAATGCCGTCTCTTGTAACCACGTGACCCAAGAATCCGACGCTGTCCAGCCAGAATGCACACTTGGAGAACTTCGCGAACAGCTGGTGCTCCCTCAGAGTCTGTAACGTAATCCGCAAGTGCTGCTCGTGCTCCTCTCTGCTCCGGGAGTACACCAAGATATCGTCGATAAACACGATGATGAACAAGTCAAGATACGGCCTGAATGTACAGTTCATCAAATCCATGAATGCTACTGGGGCGTTGGTGAGTCCGAACGACATCACCAAAAACTCGTAGTGGCCGTAGCGCGTGCGGAAAGCTGTCCTCGGTATATCCTCCTGTCGAACTCGCAGCTGATGGTATCCTGATCGCAAGTCGATCCTCGAAAAATACCCCGCACCCTGAAGCTGGTCGAACAAATCATCAATGCGCGGCAACGGATATCTGTTCCGAACGGTAACTTTGTTCAGCTGGCGGTAGTCGATACATAAGCGCAAACTTCCATCCTTCTTCTTGACAAACAGGACCGGAGCACCCCACGGAGAAACACTCGGTCGAATAAGCCTCTTATCTAACAAATCCTGCAACTGATCCTTCAGCTCTCGAAGCTCTGCCGGGGCCATCCGATAAGACGGTATAGAAATAGGCCCCGAGCCGGGAATCAAATCAATGCAGAACTCAACATCGCGCTCAGGCGGTAGCCCAGGTAGCTCATCAGGGAAAACATCAGGGAACTCACAAACTACCGGGACCCGGTCTAACGGAACCTCTGCAGCTCGAGTATCACAAATACACGCTACGAATCCCTGACATCCCTTCCGCAAGAGCTGACCAGCGCGAAGAGACGAAATTAAGCTGGGAAGGGTGACACTGCGGTCTCCCTGAATAACAAGGACTGGCTCTCCCGGAAATCTAAATATGACTGCCTTCTCACGGCAGTCCACCGAAGCATAACAAGTGGCTAGCCAATCCATGCCCAGAAGCACATCAAAGTCCAACATATCGAGGAGAATCAAATCAACTGATGAATCCCTCTCCCCGATACGAACAGAACACAATCGAAAAACAAAACGAGCGACAAACGACTCGTCTACCGGAGTAACAACAACAAGCGGCTGATCTAACGAGGATGACTCACTGCCCAACATCGGTGCAAAGTGTGTAGAGACGTACGAATGTGTGGAACCTGGGTCGAATAATACCCGGGCGTCGAAAGAACAAACTGGCAAGGTACCTGTCACAACGGCATTGGATGCCTGCGCATCCTGCGGTGTCAAAGCAAAAACTCGGGCCTGTCCTCCACCGATAGCGGGCTGACCTCGACCTCGGCCTCTGCCTCCTCGTCCTCTCTGAACAGGACCGCCGCGTCCACGGCCTCTCGGTGCACCTAACTGGCGTGGAGCATCGCCTGGGGTAGGAAGTAGGGCTCTCTGAGGAGGGGGTGGTGATGGTGGTAGGGTCACATGCGGAACTGTCGCTGCTCCCTGTCGTCTCACCGGACAGTCTCTGACAAGATGGTGCGGACTCCCGCACCCAAAACACCTGGCGACGGCTGCTGCCCCTGGGGATAAGAACCATATAACTGTCCCCGCCCAAATCCTCTGCCAGGCCTATCTTTCGGAAAGAATCTGGCGCGCTGCCTCTGAGACGGTACATCGGTGCGAATCCTCTTCGGCCCAGAAACGGCCGAAGTCCGTGATATGCGTGCCTCCATCCGCAATGCCCTATCCATAGCAGCTGAATAAGTGTCGTAGTGCTGGGCGCCAATGGCAAGATATAGCTGGGCATCAAGTCCCTGTACGAACCTCTTCACCATCTTCTCCTCGGTATCCACCAAATACTGAGCATATCAGGATAACTGTGTAAACTGGATGTCATACTCAGACACCGTCATCCCAGGTGTCTTGACTAAGGCCTCGAAGCTACGAGCTCTGGCGTCACGAACACTCTCTGGAAGGAAACGGGCTAGAAAGACCGCTGTAAACTCGACCCAAGTCATAGGCGGTAGACCTGCAGCTCGACCTCTCAAGACTGACTCCCACCATGTCTGCGTGAGACCCTCTAGTCGGAAACTCGCAAGCTCTACCCATCGATCATCCGAACATCTCAGCGAACGGCAGATTCTGGCTAAACTGTCAAGGAACGTCTGTGGGTCCTCCGCTGCCTCGGTGCCGGTGAATACTGGAGGTCTCAGCCTCATGAAATCCTGTAGCGAAACCGGAATGGCCACGGTGGTAGTAGTAGGAGCAGGTATCATGGTCGTCTGTGATGTAGTAGGTACGTCATTCGGCCTCGGTGTACGACTGACTGCAACTAGGGATCCTACCATCTGACGTAGCTCCTGCATGCCTCCCATCATCTGTCGCAACTCCTCCATACCAGTCTCGAGCCTATCCATACAGCCTGGGGAAGGTGGATCGGTCTGTCCCTGCGGCGTAGGCATACCGCCCTGCTCAGTCCTAGTCTCGGACGAGCCAGCTCGAATCTCGTCTCTGGCGGCAGCCCTCTGTGCCCTCGTAGCCTTCGGCGGCATAGTGGCTGTTACAGGAAAACGGATAGTAAGAACAGTGCAATAGGATCATAGGATACACGGAATTGAAAAAGGAATTTTTCAAGCAAGTATATCCTAAAGTCACTTAGGCGGAGTACCGTATCATAAGTATGCCGCGGACATACGCACGCTACGTTACCCTTCTTAAGTCACTTACTCCATCTACCAAGGGTCATCCTACACTCACAAAGGTAAAACCTATCGCTCTGATACCAACTTTGTCACGACCCGCAGGGTACGGAACGTGACTGGCACTTAAGTTTACGAAACGTCTAAAGACGTCCGTAAAATAAGTAAGCCAAAGCCCAGAAAACAAAACCAATTAAGCAAAAGAGTGAAGAAAACCCAATCAGTTGAAAGCGAGTTTATCAAATAAGTCATGTAAAACCCTTTTTTTAAAAACAAAACAAATTTTTCCGAAAATTTCGGCAGAGTCTCCTTTGTAAATACTGGCCCCCAAAATGGGTACAACAAAAATATATATGAATCCAACAAAATAGGGCATCCCCAAGCGGGAGCTAGCTCGTCGCCACAAGGCGGTCACAATCCCACGCAATATAAAGCAACAACATGCGAAATAATCATAATGAAGCATAAGAAAACATCATGTCGACTCAAGTGAGCTCGACCCCAAAATACAGCATAAAAGTCCACAAACCTCACAGTCTCATCTCTAGGTCAATATACAATAATACTGGTAGAAACAGTATATGGAGTGCACTAGATACAAAGAATATACAAGGTGGTACAAAAATAGTAACATAACCCACCTATGAGCAAAATCTCGAGTCCAGGCAAAAGAGGCAAAAGAACAAGTGCGCCCGCCGCTACTGAATTGACGGAGCGGGCCTGCAAAAGACTGTGGCACAACGGGGGTGAGTTGCCAACTCGTGAGTAATAAATAACACCTACAAAGGCTATCGTATGCATGCACACAAGCATCCTAGCATCTAAAATACAGGTATGAATGGGTGCACTAGCAGGTGTGTATACAACATCAGTGTACGAATATGTATGCAACATGAATATCTGAGGTCTCAATAGGTATATATATGAAACATTTATCTCTTTTTGTTTTTGAAACTCTTTTAGAATGCCAGCATAATACTCAAAGAATCGACAAGAACCGGTGTCCAGCAACGACACCCAAAAGCTGTCTCAAATCTCATAAATGTATCTCTGGCCTCAGCCGTCCGGCTGACCCATCTCAAATATCAATATCTCATCATCTAGCGGCCACGGTCGGTATCCTCTGGATATCCTCCGTCCCAAACAGTCACCGGTAGGTAATCCGTCCCCTGCCAGGCTCAACGTCAACACCACATTCCTCTTGCCCCGGGGTACCTTACCGGGCCCACCATGTACCCGTGCCGGTTCCTCCACTCCTCGACACGGATTTCCAAAACCACAGCAAACTCATGGTGGACGACACTTACATCACTAGAAAACTGCAATTTACATATTTTAAAAATATAATAAGTTTAGAAATTTTGCGGCTTTCCCCCGAAATCCAGCAATATCATAAAATCTCAAGAAATCCTCATAAGTGCATATATCAGTGATAATGAATGCATATGGTATCAATAATCAAGTTGCGATGTGTGATTAATGGATTAAGCATGAACAATTAATATGATGAAGTACATGCACATGAATAGCAATCCTACGGTTTCATTTTAAGGAATTAAAGGCAATATCACAAGTTTAAGTATCAATTAGTAAAAGGTTTAAATTTAAAGGTTATCTAGTGCGGTGGCATGGCAATTACCAGGGTGTGTGTGTAAGCATGAATAGTGCTCGTGCTGCATATAAAAACCCTGGCAATGGTGCAGGTGTCCTATAAAATGGTTTCGTATAGGTATGTCAATATAATGCATGGATGCAGCAAATAGTCAAATAAGTATTTCACCCCTAATTACTAACATCACTAAGGATCTTGTAAGTTACTAAAACTATCGGGCGGCTTGCGCCATCCAACGATAGTCCCCCGTAGATATTACATCTACTCACCGGAATCCCTGGCTAGCTGTGTCCAATCACCGCTTTCCCCTTTCGCGCCGCGTCTGACGTCTCCGCGACCGAACCTGGAATTTACATCAATACCAAACATAAGGTTTCATATCAAGAACGACGCAAAACCCCAACGAAACTACTAAAGTTCACTAGCTAGGTACAACGTGCACAAAGTGCGCGGAACACACGCGAAAATTGCAAAAACTGCCAAAAAAACGCCGATTTGGTCGCCCGGCAAAACTAAAACCCGACCACTCAAAACTCCGCACTCACGCATCCTAAACGTCATAGGAGATGCTAAAAACATCCCCAAGGTATCACAAATAATTCACCAATTAAATTTAATAAAAACCTAGTAAGCACAAAACTAGCAAATTTGGTGCAAAAATCGAAAATTAGCGATACGGTTATCACAATCCAACACAATATCCAACCACACAACAAGCAATCTACAAACACTATAATTACAACACATTAGCAAAGATTCAAAACCTATTTTCCATAACAACCATTACTTGAATTATATAACCTAGCAATTCTTAATCCAAACTTTATATGAAAACCTTAAATTAACACTAATTTATAACTCAATTAGCAAGTTAACCTTCTAGATTAGGTTAGCAAAACAACTAGATAACAAATTAGATTTAATCAACTAAATAATGGTTTCTAAACCCTAATTCAACTCATTTATCATGCTTCACAACCCATTTTCCATACATAAACCCTCTCTTGAATTTCCTAAAACAACAATTTACAACCAAAATCAAACTTTTAAAATTAACTAAATTAGCATAATTTGAAGACCACATAAACAAGGTAACTTCTTTGATTTGGTTGTGTAGGAACTAGCAAGCAAAATAAATTTAATTAACCACATAATGGTGTGCTAACAAACCCTAAAACAAACTACTCTTTTATAAACTAGATTAGAAATTAACTAAACTTTTAACACTAAAACCATATAATTAAAGGAATTTAGCCAAAAGAGATTAACTTGATGGAAATTATACCTCAATTTGAGATCTAGCAAGAATAAATTTGCTCCAAATGATGGCCTCAAGCATCAAGATTCAAGCAAGAATGGCTAAGGATAAATGATAGCATAAGGATTTTGTTTGGATTTTTGAATAAATTGTGGATTTTGATGTGTTTTTTTTGAAGAAATTTGAAGAAAATGAAAAGAAAAGAGATGAAGAAGAGGAGGTGCAGGTTTCGGCCAGAGGGAGGTAAGGGGAGGGGTGTGGGAGTGTAGGAAAAGTCATTGGTCAACTCCCCAAAAGTCAATGCACCATACTTTAACAACTATTTTTAAAATAAATTCATAAACAACCCCATTTCAACACAAGAAAGAAAACCAACATGAGGCCAGAAATTTCTGGACTTGATCAAGGTGGGGCTGTCCTAGGGCTGAGGGAAGAGAGAGAGGGGTTTTACAAAAGAAATTTTATGCAAAAAGACCCCCTACAAGTCAAAAATTGCAAGTTTTAGCTTAAAATTCAATAATTTCGCTTCCTATTATAAAAATTAGTTAAAAATCAAAATAAAATACTAAAAATTTATGTTACAACTAGATTTTAATTATCATAATTTTAAAGATTAAAATTAGCCCGGAAAAATTTGTATTTATCGCTAAATTAATGTATTTTCCTACCGGCTTAAAATAATATTAAAAAATTGAAAAATTAGGGAAAATTTTTAAACGACCAGAATTTCATAATTAACTCATTAGCTACTAAAAACAAGCAATTACCTATCCATTTTAGGTATAATTAGTCCTAAACTGCAAAATAACAAGAAAGACGGTTTTCGGAAAAATACCGAATTTTCACCGAATTTCAGGAAAACACCAAAACGACTTTTCAAGACACTACAGTAGACTTGGTCATATCGGAGAGAAAAGACTGAATAAGTTGCATAAAGATGGACTCTTGAATACGTTCGAGTTTTCATCTTATGAAACTTGTCAGTCTTGTCTCAAAGGGAAGATGACCAAATCTCCGTTCACCGGACATGGAGAAAGAGCAACAGAGCTCTTGGGAATCGTACATAGTGATGTATGCGGTCCGATGTCTATACATGCAAGGGGTGGGTTCTCGTACTTCATCACATTCACTGATGATCTCTCTAGGTTCGGATATGTGTATCTGATGAAACACAAATCTAAAGCTTTTGAGAAATTCAAGGAATTCAGAAACGAAGTAGAGAACCAGACTGGCAAAAGTATCAAGATCCTCCGGTCTGATAGAGGAGGGGAGTACTTAAGCACGGAATTCCTAGATTACTTAAAAGAGAATGGTATTCTCTCTCAGCTTACTCCTCCTTATACACCACAGCACAACGGTGTATCGGAGAGGAGGAATCGTACCCTTCTGGATATGGTTCGCTCCATGATGAGTAATGCCGAGTTGCCTCTTTCATTCTGGGGATATGCACTTCAAACTGCAGCACATCTATTGAATCAAGTTCCATCCAAATCCGTGCCTAAGACTCCGTATGAAATATGGAGTGGTAAGAGTTTGTATCTTAAACGTATTAAGATTTGGGGTTGCCCAGCTTATGTCAAAAAGCAGAACCCAGACAAACTTGAGGCACGGGCCGTTTTGTGTAAGTTTGTGGGATACCCAAAAGATTCAAGTGGGTATCTATTCTACCATGCAGAGGAACAGAAGATAACTGTTTCAAGAAATGCCACATTTTTAGAAAAAGAATTTCTTGTTAAAAACATTAGTGGCAGCACGGTAGAACTAGATGAAATTCCAGAAACACAAGCTTTAACAAAAGACTTGGTGGAACCGCTAGATTCAGTTACAACCGACAAACCTCAGCCACTCCGCAGATCTGGTAGGATTTCTCATCCGCCCGAGAGATACTACGGTTTTCTCATAGACGGGGATCGAGAGGATTGCATCTTGGAAGAAGATGACCCTACCAGTTTCAGGCAGGCCATTATCAGTAAGGACTCTGATAAGTGGCAGGAAGCAATGCAATCCGAAATGGAGTCCATGTACGCCAATAAGGTGTGGACCTTGGATATTGCTCCACCTGGGGTAAAACCCGTTGGATGCAAATGGATCTACAAAAGGAAAATTGGTGTAGATGGGCAGGTGGAAACCTATAAGGCTAGACTCGTTGCAAAAGGTTTTCGTCAAAGACCTGGTTTGGACTATGACGAAACTTTTTCTCCGGTGGCTATGCTCAAATCCATTCGGATCCTACTTGCCATTGCTGCCTTCCATGACTATGAAATCTGGCAGATGGATGTTAAAACGGCTTTCCTAAACGGTTGTTTGGAAGAGTGCGTTTACATGGATCAACCAGAAGGTTTCGTAGACAGTGGGAGCAGCGGGAAGGTGTGCAAGTTGCTTAAATCCATTTATGGATTAAAGCAGGCATCGCAGAGCTGGAACATCTGTTTTGATGAGGCAATCAAGGAATTTGATTTCATCAAGAACGAAGATGAACCCTGTGTCTATAAGAAGATTGTAGGACGAACTGTCGTATTCCTAGTCTTGTACGTGGAAGACATTCTTTTGATAGGAAATGACATTCCTATGCTGCAATCGGTCAAGCTATTTTTGTCACAAAGGTTCTCCATGAAGGACCTGGGTGATGTCTCGTACATTCTGGGGATCAAGATCTATAAAGATAGATCCAAGAGACTACTGGGACTTTCGCAGTCCAGGTACATAGAGACCGTAATAAAGAGATTTAGTATGGAGGATTCCAAGCGCGGTAACATACCCGCATTGCACGGAATTATCCTCTCCAAGAAGATGTCTCCTAAGACTGACGAGGAGAGGGTTTGCATGAGCACTATACCCTACGCTTCGGCGGTAGGATCTATAATGTATGCGATGCTATGTACAAGACCAGATGTAGCTTACGCGCTGAGCGCGGTAAGCCGGTATCAGTCAGACCCAGGTGAGGACCACTGGACAACAGTGAAGAACATTCTCAAGTACCTGAGAAGGACTAAGGAGATGTTCCTGGTTTACGGTAATGGAGACCTCATGGTCGAGTCCTTTACCGATTCAAGCTTCCAGAGTGACAAAGATGACAGCAAGTCTGTCTCGGGTTTTGTGTTTACCCTCAACGGAGGGGCGGTATGTTGGAGGAGTTCCAAACAGGATACCGTCGCAGACTCGACGATGGAGGCTGAATACATTGCTGCAAGCGATGCCGCAAAAGAGGCGGTCTGGATGAAGAAGTTCATTAGTGAACTTCAGGTGGTTCCGTCCATTGTTGACTCAATACCTTTGTATTGCGATAACAATGGGGCTATAGTTTTAGCGAAGGAACCAAAGTCCCATCAGAAATCCAGGCACATCTTAAGGCGGTATCACCTGATCAGGGAGATCATAGATCCCCAGGAGATCGAAGTGCGGAGAGTGGACACAAAAGACAACACAGCGGACCCATTCACGAAGGCCTTACCCCAGACTCAGTTCGAGCGGCTGATCGAGATGATAGGTCTTCGATACGCCAGTACATGGCCTTAGTGCAAGTAGGAGATTGTTAGTGTATATACCCTAGAGGCCATTACTGTATCATACTAGTATGTATATTACTTGATGGAAGCTTGGGATATTCACAGTTGTACAGACAATCTTGCTCAATATAGTAGTATGCTACTTGGTTTGTCTCTGCTTTAATGTGTACATATGTGTTTATTTATTATATCACCTATACGCATTAGTAGAGCCCTTAGGATCTTTGCTTGATTACCGGCGTTGTGATGGCGATCACACTCGTGGGGGTTGGGTAATCCACAAGCACATCCTTATACACGTCCCTAGTCGTGGGAGTATCGAGATAAGGCATCGATACTCCGGAGTAGACTAGCGTATGCGCTTCTCATCCCAGCACGGGAGACGGTCTGTCCCACAGCCGTCAGTACGTCGTACTTGAGATAGTATGCGGGTGCTCTTTAGGTTACGAGTACACTGGACAGGACTCGTCGGGAACTGATGGTTGGTATTATACCTATCGTCAGTTATCAGTTCCCAGGTGACATGAGTACAGCTTAGTCTGCTGACTTGACACTGTCACTTCGCCTCAAGTGTGTTCCCACTGTTCTTTGATTACTGCCCTACCACGATTCTACTGAGTCGTGCAAACAGGTAGTAGTTGGGTGCAGTCCCGAAGCACTTGGAGGCAGTGACGGTTAGACAGGATTCGTCTCTCCCGGTATTGGGGGTTGACATCGCGCTGTGTCTAGGAGAGCCATTACACAAGTAGTCCCTGGCCAGGGCAAGCGAGATATGCAGGTAGGTTTCCAGTGTTGTCTCAGGGTGTTCTGGGCTTCACTCCGACACGACTTGTACCGCTATTAGGGGACTGACGTTTACCGCCCCCCTAGGCCTGCCATGCGATGTATCAGACGAACAGACCGGACTGTACGGAGATTGTCACATACAGGCTCAGTAGGAGTTCGGATGGGTTTACCTCATCGGCCTTCTTATCGACATCTACCTGGGGACCGTTACGTACAGCTAGTGCCGCTTGCGGTCTGTGGTTAAACCCACTGCCAGCGTAGTGTCGAGTTTTTAGAGTCCCACACAGAGAGTTTCCCTGCACTGAGCGAAACGTGTAGAGGCCGTATGGTTTTACGGCAGGGCTGCGATCACTTACGTACACTTGTGTGCGTGTGGTGTTCGGGCAGGCAGTACTAGTGGGCTTTGGTTTAAGCCGGATCCTAGTATTGCACGGATGGATTTGTTTTGTCTTCTGTGCATCCGCATTCTACGGAATGCGGATGCAGGCGTGTATGCACAGTTTTCCGGAGCGATGAAGGAGGAGGTGCCTCATCAGGGTTTTGGCAGTTGGTTCGGCCAAAACCATTTTGTGGCAGGCTCATTAGGGTTTTGACAGTTGATTCGGTCAAAACTATTTTGAGGCGGACTCATTAGGGTTTTGACAGTTCGTTTTGGTCAAAACCATTATGAGCCGCGGACATCATTTACTAATCCTTTTAGTGATAATTTTATGATGGCTAATTGCATTGACCATTTGACCCCGTTGACCTCTCTTGACTTTGTTGACCGGTTGACCGTGTTGACCATTGACTTTCAAGAGGGATCTACACTCTTCTTTTCTTTTTCTTTTTCTTTTTCTATTTTGATTATGATAATGGTCATTTCAATGTAGCCATCAAACTTTATCTTGATGGGATTAGCAATGATGTTGTTTTTGCATTATTGCAACCATGGTTACTTTTCTTTAGTTCATAATTTTTTTCTCATTCTCTCTCTTGGTTTTTCAAGTGAGAAGAAAAAGATATGAACCATGGTTGCTAGCTCCTCCTTCTTCTTCCTCTTCTTGATTCATCTTTTGATCTCATGTGTTGAGAGATAAAGATCCCACAAAGACAAAACCATCCCTTCATCATTTCTACACAACCTAGGGCTTCTAGATTAGCAATCTCTTTGCCCTAGTTACCTCGGCTCGAGGTGGAGCTCGGTGTACATCTCTCGGGTGGATCGTCTTTGACTCAAGGAGGCCGCGGAGGTGACCAAAGTCCGGAGCAAGCCTCGGAGCAAGCAAGGAGAAGAACAACAAGAAGAGAAGGAGTTCAAGTTGACGTATAACCCCTAACCGAGTAGATAAATCTCTAGTTAGGATGCTGGTGTATTGTTTAGCAAAGATCTGGCTTTTACGGTCCATGTTACCAAGTCTAGAAAAAATTTTGTTTTACCGTTTGCGCAACCCCGAAAGTACCGGGAGAGGTAACGTGGACCTAACATTAAGGACCCCACAATCCGAGGTTAAGGACATCATAGTCCATGGGTTTAAGGACCCCACAGTCCAGTTTAAAGACGCCATAGTCTATAAAATGTATGGTTGTCTGGACCCGTCACCTCTCTGAAGACATTGAAGGATTACAACGAAAAATATCAGAGGAGTAAAGAGATGTACCCTTGAACCAATTTTGGTTGGGATCTGTAGTCCAGTTTGAGACTAAGATCAAAAGATTTGTGAACATATGGGCTCAGTTAATCTGAATTAAGGACTTATGGCCAATCTTGGGCTAAGTCCAATCAAGTTAAAATGTTTAACATTTATTTTGGGCTATTGGGCATTTATTTAGGCTTGGCCCTTTTAACAATGCTGAGCATTGATTTGGATTCTGACAGTATTTCTATCTTTTATTGAATGCTAAGCATTCATCATAACTCTGGGGCTTATTAAAGAACAATTTATGTTCTATCGGCGCACACGGGAGAGGCACGTGGTGCACTTGGCGCTTTGCGCCAGTCAAAGAGCGCAGAGCGCTTCTGCCGAGTAGCGCACACGTAAAGGACACGTGGTGCGCTTGGCACTGAGCGCCAGTCTATGAGCGCATTGCGCTGATTTATGAGCGCAAAGCGCTATTAGTTCAGTGGAGCACACATAAGGAGCACGTGGTGCGCTTGGCGCTGAGCACCATTCCATGAGCGCAAAGTGCTAGTCCAAGAGCGCAGAGCGCTAACAGTTAAGTGGCGCACACGTGAAGAGCACGTGGTGCGCTTGGCGCTTTGCACCGGATCAGGAGCGCTGAGATGCTTCTTTTTAATATGGAGCACTAAGGCCCTTTTATGCAGCGCTGTGCGCTAATTCTGGTGCGCTGAAAAGCTTCTTTTTAATATGGAACGCTAAGGCTCTTTTATGCAGCGCTATGCACTGAGAATTAAATTCTCTTTTAAGAGACTTTGTCTCATAGATCTAACAATAAAGTTCTTAGTTTTACAGGAGATGTTTCAATCCTTTATATTTTGATGAAAGGCTTTGCCTTCATGGATCTGTAATCCTAAGAAAATCGAATAATTCTCCCCCCTCCTTTTATAATGAGATACTATGATCTCTGTATGTAAAAGACCTAAGTCTTGTAGATCTATGATCTGTGAGAAGAAATATGTTCTTCTTCTTATTTTATGATAAGGTCCTTTGATCTCTTTGTGAAAGACCTTAGTCTTGTAGATCTATGATCTTAAAGAAAGAAGTGAATTCTTCTTCTTAATTATGAGATGATTTCATCTCTCTGTTCATCATTTTTTTACCTTGAAGAAAATATTCTTTTTCTGAGAGCTTGGCTCTTCTTTCTCAGATCTCTCAAAACTTATGGGGGGGTTCCTCTCTTTGTTTCTGTATCTTTTTTTTTTGAGACTTGGAGTCTTGGGGCCTTTATATAGGGCAAGCTGATTTGTTCAATCAGTTAAGGAGATCTTTTCTCCAATTGATTTGGGGATTCCCCACCATTGGATCTTTGATCCAAGGGCTTCTGATTTACAGAAGGCAATCTTCTTGTTTTTAACAAGATTGGGAAATCTTTCCATACAGAATTTATTCTATACTTTTGGTGATTTTTAATCATCATTGGATCATTGATCCAACGGTGCTCTGATTTACAGAGCACAATCTCGTTGTTTGGAAAGATTTTGAGGAATCTTTCCTTAACAGAATTTAATTCTGATTAATTAATGATTTATCATTATTATCGGATCTTTGATCTGACGGTGAGGAGCTTTTAGTTCCAGCGCTAGCGCACCCGTGCTTTACACGTGGTGCGCTGCTTAGAGCACAGCGCATTTAGCGCTAGTGCACCCGTGCTTTGCACGTGGTGCGCTGCTTAGAGCGCAGCGCACATAGCGCTAGAGTACCCATGCTTTGCACGTGGTGCGCTGCTTTAGAGTCTTTGACTTTCAGCGCTGGTGCTGCTATGAAGCGCTGCTTCACGCTGAAGGTGTATTTTCACCTTCCTTCTGAGTCAAACTTTCCTTTCCCCGGATCTTGTAAATAGTTCCATCATGCACAGCATTTTCTGTGCCTAGACTTAAATGTTCTTCATTTATAATCTGAAGAAGTGCTTCTCTTCTCTCTTACTTTTTTAGAGAATCATTTTTGTTGAAGAAGAGTTATGGCATGTAACCGTCCCCATGCTCGCCGGCAGCCGTGGGAGGTGCCTATTGAGGACATCGTTTCTCGTTTCGCTGCGCGCTTGGTGAATCCTACTTTAACGGATGACCAATGTGATGCAGCGCTACACGAGCTCTTGACTCGTGTAAGATCTCCTCTCCCCGTCTGTTCTATCTGGCTCCGGATGATCCTTTTGTCCGTGCTCGATGATATCCCCCCTCCTCCGACAGAGATGACCTCGGCGATGCTCAGCGCCGCAGAAGACAAGATCGAGTGTTTCCACGAGGCGCATTTGATCACCAAAGCTCTGAGGAATTGCTCTGTTCAGTTGCTGAGCCAAATACGGGCTCATCGGGCCATCATTTCTGCTTTCGCTGGAGAATGCTGTGCTAACCGATGGGTAGCTACTCCTCGCAAAGATCGTCGCTTTGACATGGTGGAAAAGACAGAGAGGGAACTAGATAATTTTATCTATATGTTTGTAAATCCCTGTACTTTTGATCCCATGTTTGGCGATCTATTTCGTGTAGAATAAATGTTTAATTAAATGCTTTCTGCTTTTTGTCATTAACCGCCAAGTGCTCCCTTTTAATTCCTATTCTTCTCTTAATATAGGCACGTGCGCTGTTAAAACTGAAACTGGTATAAAATAGGCGCAGATAGCTTTTGCGAGAATGAGATGCTTTCGGCGCTAGCGCTCACGTGCTTTGCACGTGGTACGCTGGTTATAGTGTAGCGCACTTGGCGCTAGCGCACATGTGCTTTGCACGTGGTGCGCTGCTTTTAGTGCAGCGCTCTTAGCGCTAGCGCACACGTGCTTTGCACGTGGTGCTCTGTTTAGGGTGCAGCGCACTTGGCGCTGCTATGAAGCGTTGCTTCATTTCAAAATTTGAATTTTGAACAGAGCTTTTCTTTGATTGAGGGAAACAAGCCCTCCGTCATTCCAGATTAGTATTGCTTAGTATTCGTGCTACGTTTGTCATGCCTTGCCGAGGCGTAGTGTGCAGTAGCTCTGTAATACTTTTCTGTCGCATGTATATATGGATTGGTTAGGACAGTCGTTCGACCTTGTTGACCTTGTCAAGGGTTTGCGCGGGTGGGTCTAATGCAATCAGGACAATGACGTGTTGAACTTGACTAGGACCCTTTGACTTGTTGAACTTGTCAAGGTCACTTGGATCCTATGGGTAAAAACACACATCGGGAGTTTCAAACATACAGGAAACTTGCCAGGCATGCACATACCTTCTGGAGTATAGTGACTTGAGTGGCTTCTATTAGGTTATCATGCGATGATAGTTGGATCCCGATTCCCACTGATGAGTAGGTTTACTCCTCGGGTGATTTTAGATGATCCCGACTAATTCTTCTTTTGAGTTTGGAGGAGAATTTGAGGAAACAGTGGGAGCCATCCAGATTAGATAAGTGATTAACCATTTTGATCTAGCTTAAAGTGCATGCTGAGTGTTTCTTTTCTCTCTCTCTTTGGCAGCGACCATGGCCCGACCCTTGACTAAAACTCATGAACCAAGTTAACCGAACATTCTTAAAACACTTTGGTTTTTAGAATGTCACGGTGTCGCATATATCATTGGCACTTCTATATCACCTTTGCATTTCTCCAGAACACCCCGTATCACTACGGGCATCCATCTCCATTGGATAAATCCATCGTATAGTTACATACGAACTCAAAGAAACTTCTTCCAGATTCGAGGATGGATTCTTGTTCTGGAGAGATTGAATAAGATTATTCGGTTGTCTTTTCCCTTTACCTCCTCTCAGGTTGTGAGGACTCCTAGGATTAGAAGAGGGTACACCTATTGAGCTTATTGGATAGTCTTCCTCCACACCATAGGCAGGTGCCGAAGAGTAAGGAAGGAAGAAAACCAATTAAAACTAAGTGTGGTGTACAAAAGGTAATAAGTAGAGACATATAAAGGGACAAGAATAACAGCAAAGAAAATTGCGACTGCTATTATTCACGACAAAAACCGTGCATACCCCTACCACTCCTACATCCACTTTGGATTTCTCTAGAACATTCCGTATCACTACGGATATCCACTCCTATTAGATATACCATCGTATAGTTACATACGAACTCGAAGGAATTCGTTCCAGATTCGAGGATGGTTTTCGGTTCAGGATAAATAGAATAGGATTATTCAGATGTCTTTTTCCTTTACCTTCTCTCAGGTTGCGAGGTCTCCTAGGATTAGAAGAGTACACCTATTGCGCTTATTGGATAGTCTTCTTCCAAACCTTAGGCTGGTGCCGAAGTATAGGGAAGGAAGAAAACCAATTAGCCTAAAGAAGGTGTACAGAAGATAATAAGTAAAGACATAATAAAGGGATTGGAGTGAGGGCAGGTAAGTATATGGTTACTGTCATGAATCAGGATAAAGGATGAGGCATTACTAGGAATACCAGGTTGCCCTTTTTGAAACATTTTCATGTTTTAGTTTCACTGTGCGATATTAATTGAAAACTGTTTTCCCAATTAGAATCTAACTCCAGGGTATGTATTTACCAGATTTGATTCTCATATATGTATGGTGTTACAGATGGTGAGTGGGAGTAAGATATTGGGAATTAGGTGATTATATCCTCATTATATCGGAATTCGTTGTAATTGGTGATATTTGAGGAAATCATCTGGTTTTTGCCGGATGGCAAATATTTGGTTTTGAATATCCGTTATTATGCATCAATTTCAAACTGATATATCTGTACGTTTATTTTATAAAGTGAGATATAACTTTTTGATAATATGTCTGTGATATTTACCTATATCAGTTGGTGATTAGGTAAGGTGTATTCAACAGCGATGTAATTCTTCTTAACCATAGTACAGTTTTTCAACCTACGACGCGCAGCGTTTGAGTTATTGAACTCAGGGGACTTATACAAAGAATTGTATGTTGTCCAGTGTCCATTAGGACAAAGGGGTTGGTACTCGTACTATATTCTATTTACTCATGACTTCTCCAATTCTAAACAAGTATTTCATTGAAATGCAAGGTCCAGATATTGAGAAGTTATAGGAATAAGAATAAAGTATATAACCATTTGTTGGAAGTATCAGGATTCTTCGAGATAGTCGAAGATGTAGATACTTGTGTTTGGTATTCTGTTGATAGTAATGGTTTTTGAGAACTTGCTTCTCTTTCGGGTTACTCATATATGAATGCACTCCTAGTTGAGTAATGTTGAATGGCCTCCTTCTATTTGGTTGATATGCACTGTAGACATCTGCATGATTTTGAATCTGGTTCTAATTAAATTAGTGCTTTTGTTTCTATATTGGATATATATAGAATCAATTAATATCTTAACGATGTTAAGGTATAGAGAGTTGTCCGGCTGATTCTTAAAATCAGAATCCGGATAAACTCAAGGCACGTTTCAGTAATGGCTGCTTGTGGGTTATCCCGGGTTTTGACAAGAGTTAACTTTCTACCATCAGGAAGATCAATAATTATATTGTTCTTGACTCGCCACAGTTTTGGTAAAATGGATTTTTTCAGAAAAACAGAAGTGGGAGTATGGTAGAACTGGAAGTGATTCCAGAATCACAAACGATCACTGAAGATTTAATGGAACCTAAGGATTAAATTAGTTTCGACATTCCATTAGCCACTCCACAGATTTGACCTCAGGCACCCGAGAGTTACTTCGGTCTTCTCAGAGATGGTGATAGGGAGGTTCTTGTTTATCCAGACTTGCCATTGCTGTTGTTCTAGACTATAAGACCTGGCAGGAGGATGAGTATAGCGTCGTTCTAAACTAGCTTTGGAAGTGCACGTGTATATGACTCTGCCAGAAGGTTATTGTAGTCAGTGGGAGCAAAGAAAGCATAGTGGGCAAGTATCTTATGTCTATTTATAGACTAAAGCAGGTATAGCGGAAATAGGTCATCTATTTTTGATGTGACAATCATAGGCTTTGATTTCATCAGAATAGGAGATGGATCTGGTAAGAAGGTAGTAGGGTGTGATGTCCTGGTATTTAGGATGACATGCACTTGATAGGAAGAGATATTCTTATACTACGATCAGTTATACCGTGGTTGTCACAAAGTTGTTTCTCCACATAGGATATGGATATAATATCAGGGTTTCTGGTTACTAGATCTATGGTTTTAGATCTATGGTTTTAGATCTAGATTTGGGAAGTATCCTAATCTGGGTACTTTGACATTATTCTAAAGGTATTTTAGAATGAACGACTCCTGGTATGGTGGTGTACCTGCAGGTGATGGAGTCACCCTCTCTAAAGGATGTCTTTCAGACTAAAGGGGAGAGGGATATGCATGATTGACAAATCACTTGCTTAGGCAATTGAATCAACCATGAAATGTCAAGTACCACACCAGATGTTGTTTTTGCACTAGCTGCAATAAACATATATTAATCCAATCCTAGAGAAATGTAGGGAAGCAGTTTATGAACATAAGTGAATGTTCTTGGAATATGGTAACAGCAGCCTCCTTCAGGAGACGGTTATCATTTCAGGCTTCCAAGGTGACCTGGATGATAGAGTGACTGTCAGAGTTATAGTTTTTCCCTCTTTTGAGGGGCAGTATGTTGGACATGTAGTCCAAGAGGATACTGTGGAAGGCATGGCGCAGGATACTGATTAAATTCAGTGGATGATACAGTCTAAGAAGTTTGCTGGATTGGAGTTCATTTGTGAACTGGGTCCGATCAGATATCCAGACAAATTCTAAGACAGGTATTGCTCATTTTGGGAGATAGTTTTCTCCGTGAAATTGAGATATAGAGAGATACAGAAAGAAACATTGGAGAGGATTCACTCATTGAGGCTATTTCTCAAACGCAATTGTTTCGCAAACGGGATTTGCGAAACTAATTAGTAGAAAAGTTGGGTGTTCGGTATCACACGAGCTGTGAGTATGCGACACCGCAATAATTGGTCTTAAGTGCAAGTGGGAGATTGTTGGCTATAGTGCCCTCAAGGCAATTATCATAGTCGCGGGTAGGTGATTATGATGATTGAGTAAGGACCTATACCGGTAAAACAGTCTTACTCGAGATGATAGTATGCTATCTAGTTTGTTTTTATCATCACTATTACATATTGATAGAGCCCATAGGATTCTTGCTTGACTGCCAGCATTATGATGGCGATCATATATATGGGAGCTAAGGGTCTATAAGCACATCCTTAAATGTCCCTAGTCGTGGGAGTATCGAGTCTGGGCATCGATACTCCAGTGTAGACTAGTGTATACCGATCGAGACCCCGACGAGGGGCGGTGGCCAAGTCTCACAGGCCATTGGTGTTAGTTTGTTCACCTAAGATAGTATACAGGTGCTCATTGGGTTATGAGTACACTGGACGGACTCGTCGGGAACGTGCTAGTTGGTATTATACCTATTGTCAAATAGCAGTTCCCAGGTGACATGTGTATAGGTTAGTCTGGGGACCTGAGATCGTCATTTGTCTTGTATGAGTTCCCACTGTGCTTTGATTACTACCCTACCACGGCTCAAAGGAGTCGTGCAAATAGGTTTTAGTTGGGTACAGTCCCGAGCCACATGGAGGCAGTGATCGGATCGTCGAGGATTCGTCTCTCTCGGTATTGGGGGTTGATGTCGTATTGTGCACGGGTGGCCATCACCAGAAATCCATGGCTATGGTGGAAGAGAATTACCGATCCAGGATCGATATTTTCTCAGGTGGTGATGGGTTTCATGCCGACACTAAATGTCGTGTTGTAGGGGTCTGACTTTATCCACCCCCCAGACTCGATATGCGATACTCTTAGACGAACAGACTGAACTTTAAGAATACTGTCACTGTAAGGCTCAGTAGGGGTTTAGGATGAGTTTGCTCGTCGGCCTCCCTTTTGCTCAATACCTGGATAGCCATTACGTACAGCTAGTGCCGCGGACGTGCTTGTAGTTAAACCTACTACCAGCATATTGACGAGTCTTTAAAGTCCCACACAGAGGGTTTTCACGGTTCAGGCGATATGGTGTAGATGACGTATGTTGGTACATACAGGTATCCGATTAAATATGTGCACATGCTGCACAGACTTTAATCGGACGATTGATAATACTAGCGGTTTAGGATTGAGCCGTATTATTAAATCAGGTTTTGATTTAATAATTTATATATATGTATATATATATATATGTGTGTGTGTGTGTGTGTGTGTGTATGTATGTTTGTATGTATGTATTCTAGTATTATTGTTCACTATTCATTTTCTCTCTCGGCTATTCGTATTTTTGTACAAATACGCGTATATGTATTTCGATACGTGTACCGGGAAGTATTCCGTATTTATACGGAATAGCTTCTTAAAGGTGGCCACCTCATTAATTTATTTTCTTTTTAGAAAATTAATTTGGAAATGGGGTGGAGGATGATTTGGCATGAGCATGGGTCATGACATGTTGAGAGGTATGGGCATTGCATTTGTTTATTGAAAAATTATGGAGATATTTTTGTGTGTGTGATTGTGAGGAGAGAGGAGGCAGCCATCTCACTTGGGGGCAAGGCTCATTTGTTTTTCCACTTGATTTTCTCACTTGCTAGCTCCCTTCATTCTATTCTCACATCAACACTAGCCATTTCTTGAGTTGCCCATGCCATATGTTTCCTTACCTCCTTCATCTTCTTGAGTTGCTCTCTTGAGCGTTGTGATGAGAGGAAAATTATAGTGACACATTTCTACACCTCCACTCTCCATTGCTTGCAATCATGGAGCGTCGGTTGCCTCGTTTGGAGAGGCTGAAGCTTGCGCTGTTTCCCTCAGGTGGATCATCGTAAATGGAGGAAGACCGGCAACCAAACTCGATCAAGGAGCCACTAGGAGCTTGGGGATGATGGTTGAAGACCGAAGGACACAGATCAACTCGGTATAACCATCTAACTTCTTATATATAGCTTGCTAGTTTAGGGTTTAGGGTAGATCCGGGCATCGGGTAATGGTAGCGCCAGTTTAGAAAATTTTTGTTCCACGTTTGGCCATGGTTTTGATTGTCGAGACGCTGCCGTAACCCAACACGATCACCACATCGACTCCAGGAAAAAGGAGGGTACCGACCGTCCTGCACTTGGCCATCGTTCAACTCTGCTCGATGAACGGTCGGCAAGTGTGGGAAGGGTGGACCTACGAGCTACAAAGTACTTGCAGAGGAAAAGACATATGAGCTAAAAATACTTGCAGAATGAAGATTCAAACAAAAGTATACGAGCTAAAGGTACTTGCACAGTGAGCAAACATTTGAACAAAGAAAAAGGTGTATTTTATTTATAATCAAAAATAGATACAAGGTATTCTAGGCTCCTCAGCCTTACAAAAATGCCCAGAGGCTTACAAAATTTTGAAAAACAAAAAAATCCCCAAGGAAGGAAAGCTCAGGCCGCCCGCTCGGGGAGGATCTCGCCCTGCTCCACGCCAGTATCGGGGACCAAAACTGCAACCTCCGGGACGGCGCTTCCACCGACAGCCTCGCCCCTAATGGTCGCCTAAACGACTTCCTCCTGCGGCACCTCCTCGGCCAGGGGATACTTAGCGCGGAGCTCGCTGATATCGAACCCCGGTGCAAACTCCTTGACAGCGTCAAGGGCACTGTGCCACATGACGGCCGCGGATTCGGCGAGATCAGCGTAAAATTGGTCTGACGCCTTATACGCCTCTACGGCCTTCGCAGCCCAGCACTTGGCGAGCTTCACCGCGTCCAAAGCCACCCAGACATCCCTCTTGAGGGCGTCCCTCGACTTCTTCATCGTATGGTAGAAGCCGTTCACCTCCTCCAACTTGGCTTGAATAGCCCGGTTGGACTCATCCAGAAGCCGGTAAGACTCCTTCATCTTGGAGTTCGTCAGCCCCTCGGCGACCAGACGAGTGTCGAGGAGAGCTGCCTTCTCCTCCGCTTGCCACAGTTGGAGGTAGAGTTCCTCATCCAACTTGGAGGACTCGTCCGCCTTTTTCATGGCCGGGGCCACCTCTTCAGATTCCATGGTGACGAGGAGTGCGCGGTGGTGGAGGACCTGAGAAAAGCAGCAAACAGGTTAGAAAACTCAAACCGAGGAAATAAGACTTGAGAAATTTTAAGAAAATTCAAGTAAGGAACCGACCTGAACCGCCTCTTGTGCTATGGCGACCACCTGGGCCTTCATGGTCCCCAGGGGTTTTTTAACCCCAGACGTCTTATTAGTAGAATTTGTTTTTATTAAAATATTATCTTAACCATTTGTCATGATATTTTAGTTTTAAGAGAATTGGTCAAAAATATTTAATAAGGTAAGCATATTTAAATAGAACAAATATTACATGAATATTATATGTTTACATTTTCCTTTATAATGTTAGTCATAATATATAAACACATGAAAATAGTATTTTTACGGATAAACCATTATATGTGTCATATTTATAATAAACATATTTTATTATATAGAAATAGTAAGGAAAATATCATATCAAATGCGCAATATTTTCAACTGAACACGTCTGCTCTATGACAGAAAGCAGGTTGTTGGCGGCTGAGAGCCCCGAGGGCACCTCAATACAGAAGTCGCCCTCCTGCACTGGGGTTCCGGTAGAAAGTGGGCAGAAGACCATTCGCTTCTGTCTCTTGAAGGGGACTTCGGCGAGCTCAGCCCCTTCCTCCTCCTCCTCTTGCACCCGGGGTGTCGGGTCCCGCGAGTGCTTATAGCTCCCCCCGCACTGTTCTTCTGGAACTCGAGGAACGGCGAAATGCTTAGGAGGCGGAGTTGGCCTCGGGGCCAAGCTTGGACCGGGTCGGGACGAGCTTGCACCTCCGGCCTTTTTCCCTGAGTCTTGGCGGCTAGGGCAACTAGGGTTTTTGCTCGGTCCATGGGCTCTACAAAAAAAATGGGGACACGCAAACAAAGGGCGGTTAGCGATACTAAAATATCAATGAAAATTTGGTAAAGTCTAAACAGATCGTCGAAAGCCCTAACTTACCCAAGAAACCCGTCGGTCCATGACAAGTCTACGCGAGAACTGGAGACAGAATCTCCATCAAGCATGTCTCGGCTGATACTCAAGATAAATGGACAGTGTTTGGTGCCTTACCTGTGACACCCACACAAGTACTTCCATAATTGTCCCATACCAATTATAGTCACACTTATACACGTCCCACAGACGTCGACAATGCAATAAATCAATAGGGTCCACCGATTGTGTACAAGTACGTGTCACTTTCACTTATCCATTCATGCTTAAACACTAACGTACTTGCCACAATCAAACACTAATACCTAACACTGGGTAATGCAAGTGATCACTAGGTTATAAATGCAATGACATATATATAATGTGATGAGAATACAGTGATTACGGCATGATTAAGACATCATCAGTTGGTGTCCTACCACTTGCATAATTTATCATAAATCATACATGCAAAATTTAGCAAAATAATGAAAAGGGGGTAAACAGTATGTTTAATTATATATCCATCAAAATTGGTTTCACATTAATCGGGTTTCAGGATCACTAGATATGGCCATTTCATTTTAAGCGTTCACTGCTGGAAATCCGGTTTCAGACTCGGAAGTCCGTTTCGTAACGTATTTTAATCCCAGTTGGGATCGTAATTAGGCAATGCTATAGTTGAACTATATTTAGTATTATTAGTCAGGTTTCCACCGCAATTGGCGGATCAGTAATATATTATGGAGACAGGGAGTTATGGACAGATTATGATCGATGTGCAAAATCTGCTTCTGCAGAATTCAGCCAGACGTATCGACATTGTAAAATGAATTAAAAATATCAAACAGTTGAGGAAACCAGTGACACCAGTCGAGCAAGAAAGCTAATTCAATTTCCTACGTAACGATAAAGGGTTCAGCGCATTCTCATATTTGAACAGTAATATACAAGGGTTTAGAAACAGGGGTTAATCGGGATTTCCATTCTGGACTGCAGTCAAGAATCGTACTCCTCCGCAGTTTTCTCTGTCATAGTTTATTAAAATTCAGTGATCAACAATATGGTGCAGTGGGTTAAACAGTTAGCTTCGATACGAACCATTGCACGCATCATTTCAATGTATATACAATTAATTATGATTTTAACAAGTTTCAGACGCGGGAAATATTCAGTTTTAACGGGTGTAATTGGGGGTGATCGTTCAAGCCAGTAACGATTATATTTTCCCAGTCAAATTTCACCACAACGTTCATTGCCACACGGGACAGCATATATAATCAAGTTCCATCAGTTTAATGGAAGTTTTTCGTTCGGGTTTTGCATCAAGCACTGGTGTCATATAGGTTATCACGAATCATAAACATGGAATTAATAATATTTTGAAGTATTACAGTATAATCTAGCATGTAGCAAGTAGGGTACTTGCTTGGAGACGGTTTGGCGACGCACGGCAGCGGCCACGGCACGAACGCGCAGCGAACGGCGCGGCTAGGGTTCGTGGCCTCGGCTCGAGCTTGGGCTCTTGGATTTGATGGCTCGGTGGGGGCGACGGGCGTGCGCTGGCGTTGCGACGGATGGCGTGTTGCTGACGATGACGGCTTCAGGAGACCAGGACCACAGTTTGGTGACGACGCCGGTGATCAGAGGAACGGGAACTGTGTCGGATGTAAGTGTTCGACGAAATGCCGGGGCTCGATTTGAAACTTGTGCTAGCTTTGGTGCAGTGAGGGGGCGTCAGTGGTGGGTGTCACGCAGGGGCACAGCCACGACGGAGGGGTCACCGTGATGCCAGCAAAAAGGGGAGGCCGGCGGTTGGTGGTCGAGATGGCCGGCAGTGGTGATGCAAGGGGGTAGCTGGGATCTTAGAGGGTTCGCCGGCGGCGAGAGATCCGGCAATGGGAGCTCGGGGCGCAAGCGATGGAGGAGAGGGGTGCAGTGAGGAGGTGGGTCGTGGTTGGGGCTCGGAGCCGGTGTGCAGGGAGAGAGGGAGGTGCAAAGAGAGAGGGAGAGAGAAAGAGGGGGTGCAGAGAGGGAGAGGGAGAGAGAAAGAGGAGGTGCAGAGAGAGAGGGATGTGCTGAGAGAGAGCGAGCTCGGTGGTTGCGACGTGCGGTCGACGGAGGCGCCGTCGAGGTGATCAAGGAGGCCGGTGGGAGGAGGCAGTGAGAGTGTCGAAAGGGTGGCCGGGTGTGAGAAGACGGCGAGGGGAGGATCTCAAGGCGTTGGAGGCGTCGGTGGTTGTGCTGCGATGTCGACGGTGGAGGAGGAGCTCAGGGTTGCAGGGAGGGATGCAAGCAGCGTCGATGCTTGGTGGGGGTGCGCGGGACGAGATGAAGGTGGCGCCGGGCTTAGCGAGGGGATGAAGAGGGAGAGAGAAAGAAAGGTTGGAGGGAGAGAGAGTGAGATGGAGAAGGGGGGCCGTTGAGGGGAGCGGGTCGTAGGAGGGAGTGCGCGCGCATCGTGGGCGCGAGAGAGGTGGCGCGAGAGACGTGGTCGCGATGACGTGGCGACGTGGGGGCACGAAGGAAAGAGCGGGAAAGAGAGAGCGAGTGGGGAAGGAGGTTGGTGTCCGGTCGGGTCGGGTGTGGTGAGTGGCCGGGCTGTAGGGTTCCTAGGCACTCTCAAGAGGTCTCACAAGGCATCAACCATGCCAATTTCAAAAATTACGGTGCCGAGAAACCCTAGTATACGGATCGTTGGCTAGAAATCTAGGCGAAAAGCTAACTAGTTAACACTTAACTATGAGAATACGGATATACAACCTTTGTAGATCCGGTCCTCCACCTCCACGGCTCCGTAATGAGGTCCTCTCCGCTGTCCAAATCGAAAACCCGGGCTCAAGCGTCGGCTTCATCGGAGAAGAAGCGGGCTAGGTCATCGACGACGTGCCGAAGATGATCTACGTCGAGGCATCACTAGATCAAGCTCTCACTTCACCAAGTCATGAAAACTTGTGAAGGAAACACACTCTACTACTTGGCAAGAGGTAGAGGATGAAGAAATAGGAAGTGGGTTCAATTTAGAATTGGATTTCTCACTCTTTATCATCAATCAACATTGATGGCCTAAGCTTTCTTCATGATAGATATGAAGAAGAAGAAGAAGAAGAAAAAAGTTATGATAAGTTAATTCAAAAAAGAAAAGAATATCCAAACTTATCATAACATGACCATGGTTAAGTGTAGAGAACTAATTAGGGTTAAATGAAGTGGTTAGGTTTAAGCATGAGACAAAAGGGTTACAAAGTCAAAGTGTTCAAGAAACTTCATGAACAAAACAAAAATGCCACCATTTTATCATGCTCTTTTTCTTTTCCAAAAAGAATAAACAAATGAATGAAAATGAATAATCAAATAGTAAACCCTAACCATTCCATTAACCAAGGTTTAATTCTATACACTTAACAAATAAGGCATGTATCATCAAACATGATACAAGCAAGTGCACAAAATCATATCGCATATGCAATGCGCACACCCGAGTGAGAAAATCCATTTTAAATGAACCAATACTAGTTAATGCAAAGTAATATATCAAATACATAATTATGCATTAAATAATTAAATCAACACTTGATTCAATGATCCGGTCATATCGCATATAACCGGCTAGTATCAACAGTAACAACTTACCGAATCAACACTTGATCCGATAACCCGGCTATATCGCATATAACCGATCAATGTCGCATATCGCGAGAATTTAATACAGTATCACATACTGGTATTATTCTCGGTCCTGCACATATCTCATATGCGCTCCTATTTCGTTTCGCTTGAGCCAGGAAACCTCTGTGTAGGACTCTAAAGACTCGTCAATACGCCGGCAGCAGATGATGATCATATCAAACACCCACAAGCCGCAAGCGGTCTGCTAAACGTAACGGCCACCCGGGTATTGAGCGATCAGAAGATCGACGAGCAAGCCCACTCACACTCTAGTGAATCCAACCAGTAACACTACCGTACAGTCCGGTCTGATCGTCTAATATGTCGCATATCTCGCCTAGGGGTGGTAAACGTCAGACCCCAATATCTTCGATAAGTCGTGTCGATATGAGGTCTATAACAATTCGAGAAACTACTGGTAACACTTACCAGTAAATCTCAGCAACCCTGGCCAGGGATTTCCTGTTATAGCCAATCGAACACAGCGCAACATCAACTCCCTATACCGGGAGAGACGAATCCCCTCCTATCGCTCATTGCCTCCATGTGACTCGGGACTGTACCCAAAAACCACCGTTTTGCACGCCCTCTTGGACGTGGTAAGATGGAAATCAAAGCACAGTGGGAACCACACAAGACTCTATGACGATCTCGGGTCAACAGACTACTCTGTACCAGTGTCACCAGAGAACTGCCATCTGACGTGAGGTATAATACCATCTGGGAGTTCTCGGCGAGTCCGTCCAGTGTACCCAGTCTCTACTGAGCACCCGTATATCTCCTCTGATGTCAAACACCAATGGATATGGGATCATCCATCGCCCATCTGTATGGGTCGAGAAGGTACACGCTAGTCTACTCTGGTATATCGATGCCCCGTCTCGATACACCTACGACTAGGGACTTTGAAGGATGTACTTATGGACTACCCTGTCCCCACTAGTATGATCTGCATCATAGTCCAGGCAGTCAATTACACATCCTAAGGGCTTTACCAACATGTAATAGAGAGACAATCTTTGTACACGTTAAGGTAAAGAGCAACCAGATAGCATACTATCATGTCGAGCAAGAAAGTCCTCCTATATATGTCCCAGCATCCACTACAATATACATCCAATGTACAGTAATGGCCTCTAGGGCATACATATAACTAACAATCTCCCACTTGCACTAGGGCCATCTGTAGCAGTGGTTGTAGTATCTCATACTCAACCATCCCATAAAAGTCTCTCTCTGGGAACAGGCCTTCGTGAGTGGATCCGCCGTGTTGTCCTCTGAGTCTACTCTCCTAATCTCGATCACCCTGGAGATCAACCATCTCCATGATCAGGTGATACTGCCTTAGATTATGTCTGGATCACTGATGGGACCAACGTTCCTTGGCATAAGCCACAACTCCATTGTCACACAATGGGAGGAACATAGTTTATCTCATGAACTAATATACACCCAAACAGCCTCTTTGGTAGCATCTTAAGTAGCGATGTATCCTGCCTTTATCGTCTAGTATGTCACGGTATCTAGCTTGGAACTCTTCCAACATACCGTCCCTTTACTGAGGGTAAAGACAATGCCTGCGACTGACATTCAGTCGTCTTCATCACCCTGGAACACTTCCAGTGATTCTCCCCAGGATCAACTGATACCATCTCACTACAACTAGTGAGATTCCTAACATCCAATTAAATCTATCCCATAGATCCAAAACTCAGGATTTAGGAGGTATCATTTTGATCCTGTATGGAGAATCCTTATGATAAGCGGAGATTGATCGAGCGTAGCATAGGAAACTCCTTCCCTATCAAGAGTATGTTATCCACGTACTCTACGAGGATCACTACCATACTCCCTACTACCCTTTTTGTTTATACAAGGTTCATCTACCATTTTGATGATGTCAAACTCTTTGACTAACACATCAAAACAGACGTTCCAACTCCGCGATGCCTGCTTTATCAGATAAAACATCTTGCTCGCGTTTCCGCTGCTCCTACTGTTTACGAAGCCCTCTGGCTGTGTTCTTACAGACGTTCTCTTCTAAAACATCATTTAGAAAAGATGTCATGGCACCCAACCGCCAGATATCGTAGTCATGGTATGTAGCCGTGGCAAGTAGGATCCGGATGGACTTAAGCATAGGCACTGGAAAAGGTTTCATCATTATCCACGCCTGGTTGATGACGAAAACCTTTAACAAGTCTAGCTTTGAAAGTCTCAACCTTTCCAAGTACACCAAGTAATCTTCTCAAGATATACTTGCTCCTGATGGGGATTTAACCCTTCAGATATAGCAACCAAAGTCCATACTTTGTTGGTGTATAAGGATTCCATCTCAGATCGCTAAGCATCCAGCCATTCTTACAGAGTCTCACTCCTGATGGCCAGCTCGAAGCTAGTTGGGTCATCATCTCATGATGCAATCCTCGCTCCCACTGTCATAGAGAAACCGAAGTATCTCTCAGATGGGTGAGGAACCCCACTAGATCGGCGGAGATGCTGAGGTTCGTTGGAATCTACTGAATCCTTTGGTTTTATCAAATCATCCGCTGCAAGTTGTATAGCTGGAACCTTTCCAGTTGTACATTACAGACCTTGCCTCGAGCTTGTCCGGATTTTGCTTTTCAGACATAGGCCGGACAACCCCAAATCTTAACTAGCTTAAGACATGGGCTCTTCCCATTCCATATCACATATGAAGCGGTAGGCAACTTATTTGATTAGAACCCTATTCAATAGGTATGCAACTTCTCAAGTGCACAACCCCTAAGGAAAAAGGTAACTCAGTATTACTCATCATAGAGCACACCATATCAAATAGGGTGAATCTGCTCCGCCCCGACATACCATCTTGCAATGGTGTATACGGAGGAGTAATGCTGAGAGAGAATCTCATTCTCCTTTAAAATAGTACAGGATTTCCGTGCACAAGTATTCTCCTCCTTGATCACATCAAAGGACATAATACTTATACCCATATTTTGGTTCTCTACTTCTAACTTATATTCTGTGAATATCTCAAAAGGTTCGGACTTGTGTTTCAACAGGAACATAGGTCTGAATCTCGAAAGATCATCAGAGAATGTAATGAAGTATAAAGAACCAGTCCTGGCATGTGTAGACAGGAGACCTTGCATACATCATCATGTATCAGTCCCAAGAGTTCACTAACTCTTTCTCTGTTTCCAATAAACAGAGCTATGGTCATCTTATCTTTGTGACATGACTGGCGAGTTTCACAAGATGTAAATTCAAACTAATTTAAATATGCATCTTTATGTAACTCTGGCTAGTCGGGTCACATTGATCTGACCTAGTCTACAATACCTCAAGAAGAATTCGTTCATTTCTGAACTTCTCCTCTTGTGTGTGTTCTGTATACTAAGAACTGTAGTTTGATTTAGAACATTAATGCTTTTAGATAACGTGCCTGAACCGATCAACTTTTGATATAGGAAATGTTCAAAATATTATCCAACAATACAAAATTTTATCATTTCTTTATTAATAAAGAGACTGATATGATTTTGTATATCAGGTTCGGTATCTAATAGCATTTGTTCAGAATCAATGTACTGTTAATACAGGGTGACAGTGACCGACAGACTTGGCTGCAACTCTTGCCCCGTTTTCTGCCTCATGAAACTTATCACCCGTTCTCAGTTCTTTACCTTTCTGTAGCCCTATGTAACAGATTACATATCTGGGATCCTGATCCGGTATCATATACCCAGGACGTAAAGGACATTGAGAAACAGTTCTGTGTAATGAACACACCCGAAGATGATGCATCATCATGCATTCTCTTCGTTTGGGCGGCACGGGAAATCTTGTATTCCCTAATTTCCTGCTCTGTCTTATAACAATTATAAGTTGGAGCGGGACCAACGTTCTCCAGCTCAGTATAACAAGCGGGTTCGGTCAATTATCCGTTTTATTATCTTGATTAAGGCGTGAAATGGTCGCTACCAGGAGAGAGAGAGAAGAAAACACTCAGCGTGCGCTCTTGCAAGAATAGATTGGTTTTTATTTTATATAATCAGGATGGCTCCCACTGCTTTTAATCAAATCTTCCTTCAAACCCTAAAAGGAAAGACTAGCCGGGATTAATTACATACTACAAGTTCGCCAATCTTTCAGCCAGGCGAGTGTCGGTACTTTGAGGGAGGTCCCCCGTGCTTTCGCACGAACCTAATTACAGTAAATCTCGTTTTCCCAGAGGCGTAACCCCGTTGACACCTTTCTAGACACCTACTTGATCGGCTAATTGTAATGTGTAAAACTCTCCCAGGAGTAACAATTACTCGCAGCGGGTATCGGGATCCAACTATCTCATATAAGGTATGCAATCTCATTGCAAATTTCAACACTTGAAATTCCCGATAATATTTTGCCCCTAGCGTCCTATGACCTTGACGCAGGCCAACAAACCATAGTCCGCTAGTCAAGTTCAACCCGTCATTTCCTGATTGAATTAAACCCACCCGCACGACCCTTGACGCAGGCCAACAAAGTCGCACGACTACCCTAATCCAATCTGCATCATATGCATAAGCAAATAAATACTAGTTAGCTACCGCACACTACGCCTTGACGCAGGCCAACAAACGTAGCACGAATACTAACTACCACTTATCTGAAATGACGGAGGGCTACGACAGGTTTTTCTGAAAACCTATTGCGTAATGAACTTGATATCGTTGTAGGATCGAATGATTTTAAAAATGGACTGCTTTTGAGGCTTTTCTAGTTTTGCTAAAGGAGTCACTCCCGGTGAAGGGATCGTCGGTCCTTTCCTCGTCGAATGAGGTGCGGGATATATCATATATATCACTGTGCAAAGCAGAAACACTTAAAAGCAATCAAAAGACAAACCGAATGTGTAGCATCTGCCAGTTATTGCTAAAGGAGTCACTCCCGGTGAAGGGATCTCGGTCCTTTCCTAATCGAATAAGGTGCAGGATATATCATATATATCGCTGTGCAAAGCAAGAACTGTAGCTACCTGTTTTATTTTGAAATTCGATTCTACAACATCTTTCGGTTTCTTTTATTTCATTAATCACATTAATGAAGTCCCATCATTTAAGTACCTAAACATCACAGATAAATACGACGTACACTTATGCCATCCGCATTCGCCTCGATGTCCCCTCGTGCACCGTTAGGTTAGGTAACTAACGGCAGAGCGGGGCAGGGCTAGCGCGGGTGTAAAACATAAGTAACGTCTATATAATATATCATATATACTATATACTGTATCTATCACAGAACATCACATGATCACATCACAGATATCGCAGCAGAAGAATCATATGAAATATTGGATATACTAGGACGTCCGTGTTTTCAATACGAGCCAGTATAAAACACGGATTCCACGGTCGTGATGAATAGCCAAACCCACACCCCTAGACCCCTACGAGAGCGGCAAGCAACCCTACCAATTCTAGAGTCAGGAGACCCGGACTCGACTCCTCGAGTTGGTCTCCCACTGGACTCCAGAACCCGGTTACTTGTGCTCCCCTCCTTGGGTCTATCCTAGTGCGGAAAAGTAAATAATATACATCAACGGTGACAACTTCCGCAACCTGGAAGTGCCCCAATAAAAGAATATTACATACAGTTTTTACATGAATGAAAATGAAAAACACTCATCTCACATAAAAACCCCCGGCTATTCAAACACGACGATCCAATATAACATATCCAGCAACACATAACATCACATGTCATCAACGTAAGTAAATATGCGCATCACAATTGTCGTTGACATATAGCAACGAAACCGGCGATATCACATATTACACTTACGGTCACAGAAAAGAAAGTGTAAAACTGCAACAGTTGGAATCCGTAACCTGCATAGACATCGCATGCCTAATCAAATGAATTACTTAGACATCGCATGCCTAACAATTATAAACCCCGCATTTTAGTCTCATTATCGAAAACTCTTTTCAATATCAAGTCGGGTAATTCAACAAGATTCCCGACAACCTGATCGAATGCTCGTCGCAAACTTTAGTAGGCGGCCGCACCCCCGATGCCGTCGACGAAGTGCACCAAGGCGGAACACCGCTACCGCGAGCACCCGAACGGATGCTTTCGGCGACGGGGTTCTCCTACAGTCACTTGGTCGGGGCTATGGGGTGTAGCTGTCTATTAAGTTTACCGGCGAATATCCGCGTACGCTACGTGATCGCGACGGACTTTTGATCACATCAAAATTCCGTGGTAACCGATCAAGTGAGACTAAACTGCTACGTTTATAACATTCATTCAGTTATCTCATAACTTCTTGTGAATTCCAATTATTGTATCCCATTCCGGATAAATAGAAAATGTCAAACTTTCCGATCGAACAATCGAACACCCAAGTTTTCCCGATACAGATCAACACATGAAACAAGTGTAAAAACATTCAGTTCGTGCCTCAGTACCAACGGTCCAGCCGTAGAAGGGTCAAGCCAACGCCTCACATGTGGCACGCCGTACTGCCCCAAACCCGAAGGTTCAAAGGGTAGTTCAAGACGGTCACATAATCGAGTTAAGGTTTGTTGTCTTCTAGAGGGACCATCGTGTTACTTGCACTACTTAGAACGTGATTAAACTACAGAAATATCCAACACTTGGAAATTTCCCGACAGGGGAAAAATTGGGTATTTATATCCGGTCGAACTTTTTAACATATTCAAAAAAATTATCCGGAACGACACATAGACAAAGTTTGACAATCCGATCGAATGTATGAACTCCCAATACAACCCAAAATACTCAACTCTTTATTTCAGATTAAAAATTCCCAGGAAAACCAGCACTGAAAAATAGGAGTTACAGTGCAAAATTCAATGGCAGATAAGACAAAAGGGCCGCGGAAGGGCCGCATTAGCACGCTAATGCCGCGGTTACGCCGCACTTTAGAAAGATCATTAGGTAATTTTTGCATCGTAATTCTTAGATTTACCTGCTGATTTTTCTGCATATTTTTAATTTGCAAAAATCCACATTTTACAAAAATGTCCAGAGAGCATTTTAAAGTCGGGGTTTCGGGTCGATCGGACTTCTAACTCCGTCTACGCATCGCCTAAGGCTCTAGCTAGGCTCTGATACCACTGTAGGATTCCTAGGCACTCTCAAGAGGTCTCACAAGGCATCAACCATGCCAATTTCAAAAATTACGGTGCCGAGAAACCCTAGTGTACGGATCGTTGGCTAGAAATCTAGGCGAAAAGCTAACTAGTTAACACTTAACTATGAGAATACGGATATACAACCTTTGTAGATCCGGTCCTCCACCTCCACGGCTCCGTAATGAGGTCCTCTCCGCTGTCCAAATCGAAAACCCGGGCTCAAGCGTCGGCTTCATCGGAGAAGAAGCGGGCTAGGTCATCGACGACGTGCCGAAGATGATCTACGTCGAGGCATCACTAGATCAAGCTCTCACTTCACCAAGTCATGAAAACTTGTGAAGGAAACACACTCTACTACTTGGCAAGAGGTAGAGGATGAAGAAATAGGAAGTGGGTTCAATTTAGAATTGGATTTCTCACTCTTTATCATCAATCACCATTGATGACCTAAGCTTTCTTCATGATAGATATGAAGAAGAAGAAGAAGAAAAAAGTTATGATAAGTTAATTCAAAAAAGAAAAGAATATCCAAACTTATCATAACATGACCATGGTTAAGTGTAGAGAACTAATTAGGGTTAAATGAAGTGGTTAGGTTTAAGCATGAGACAAAAGGGTTACAAAGTCAAAGTGTTCAAGAAACTTCATGAACAAAACAAAAATGCCACCATTTTATCATGCTCTTTTTCTTTTCCAAAAAGAATAAACAAATGAATGAAAATGAATAATCAAATAGTAAACCCTAACCATTCCATTAACCAAGGTTTAATTCTATACACTTAACAAATAAGGCATGTATCATCAAACATGATACAAGCAAGTGCACAAAATCATATCGCATATGCAATGCGCACACCCGAGTGAGAAAATCCATTTTAAATGAACCAATACTAGTTAATGCAAAGTAATATATCAAATACATAATTATGCATTAAATCATTAAATCAACACTTGATTCAATGATCCGGTCATATCGCATATAACCGGCTAGTATCAACAGTAACAACTTACCGAATCAACACTTGATCCGATAACCCGGCTATATCGCATATAACCGATCAATGTCGCATATCGCGAGAATTTAATACAGTATCACATACTGGTATTATTCTCGGTCCTGCACATATCTCATATGCGCTCCTATTTCGTTTCGCTTGAGCCAGGAAACCTCTGTGTAGGACTCTAAAGACTCGTCAATACGCCGGCAGCAGATGATGATCATATCAAACACCCACAAGCCGCAAGCGGTCTGCTAAACGTAACGGCCACCCGGGTATTGAGCGATCAGAAGATCGACGAGCAAGCCCGCTCACACTCCAGTGAATCCAACCAGTAACACTACCGTACAGTCCGGTCTGATAGTCTGATATGTCGCATATCTCGCCTAGGGGTGGTAAACGTCAGACCCCAATAGCTCGATAAGTCGTGTCGATATGAGGTCTATAACAATTCGAGAAACTACTGGTAACACTTACCAGTAAATCTCAGCAACCCTGGCCAGGGATTTCCTGTTATAGCCAATCGAACACAGCGCAACATCAACTCCCTATACCGGGAGAGACGAATCCCCTCCTATCGCTCATTGCCTCCATGTGACTCGGGACTGTACCCAAAAACCACCGTTTTGCACGCCCTCTTGGACGTGGTAAGATGGAAATCAAAGCACAGTGGGAACCACACAAGACTCTATGACGATCTCGGGTCAACAGACTACTCTGTACCAGTGTCACCAGAGAACTGCCATCTGACGTGAGGTATAATACCATCTGGGAGTTCTCGGCGAGTCCGTCCAGTGTACCCAGTCTCTACTGAGCACCCGTATATCTCCTCTGATGTCAAACACCAATGGATATGGGATCATCCATCGCCCATCTGTATGGGTCGAGAAGGTACACACTAGTCTACTCTGGTATATCGATGCCCCGTCTCGATACACCTACGACTAGGGACTTTGAAGGATGTACTTATGGACTACCCTGTCCCCACTAGTATGATCTGCATCATAGTCCAGGTAGTCAAGTACACATCCTAAGGGCTTTACCAACATATAATAGAGAGACAATCTTTGTACACGTTAAGGTAAAGAGCAACCAGATAGCATACTATCATGTCGAGCAAGAAAGTCTTCCTATATATGTCACAGCATCCACTACAATATACATCCAATGTACAGTAATGGCCTATAGGGCATACATATAACTAACACGGGCCGGGCCGGAATTAAAATTAAAGAGTAAGGGAAAATGGGGAAAGGGAGTGGGCCGAAAAAGGCTAGAATTTGTTTAGGAATTTAATTTATTAAATTGGAAGAGTGTCTTGAGTTGGGCTGGGAAAATTTAAATATAGGTTTTTAGTTTTAGTTCTGCTTTTGGACTCAGGAAAATGGGAATGGGGAAAAGGAATTGGGAAAAGGAGATGGGCCTGGCCAAGAGGGGGAGCTTGGATTTAAATTAAAATAGTAAAATAGGAATTGGAAATATTCGGTAAAATTTTAAAGGATTACAATAAAGGAATAGAACATAAATAAAATAAAAATATAGGAAAATTAGTTTATTCAAATATGTAAAACAGTACATCGAAAACTGGGTATTACGATACAACTATGAATTTATTGCGGGCCAAAGGTTATAGTACGATAAAAATTTGGAGATAGAATTTAAAGAAATAAGTTAAAATAAATAAAGTTCATTTAAATTCGTATTTGACTGTATAATAGGTACTGGGTATTACATCTTATAACAAAGAAAAGAGACAAGGAGAGTCAAACTGAAGGGGCTATTTTCAAGTTTCAATCGGACCAGAAACCCGAGGAGGATTCTCCATGAGTTCGGCGCTAGCTGGCCCGGAGTAAGGTGGAAACAAAGAAGCACCCTACATACCTCGGTGGGGAAGGGCAGATGCATTCCTGTCCGGAACGCTTCCAGATACAGGGCAATCTCCTTGTCCCGCACCTAATCCGCCCGCTCACCCTCTCTATCTAAGCGAAGTGAATAGTTAGAAGGGATATGGAATCGAGCCCGAATTTCGAAAAGCTCGTCCAGACTCTTCAAAATGGAGGGCGCATCGCGGGTGTTCCCGATGCACACTTAGGGGCCCTTGTAGCCGTTCGACGGCAAGTGATAGGGACAGCCCTGACTCCAGGGGGAGAACCTGACACAGAGGATGAAGAAGAAGAACTCTCTTAGCTATCTGAAGTCGAAGAGGAGGAAGACCCACTGGACTCGGTCCCAACAACGGGAGCCTCATCGTCTGACTCTACCCTTACTACCTCTACGGACTCCTCGGATGAAGATATCAAACCTGATTCAAAGGAAGGGACTCACAGAGAAAAAATCAACAGAGGATCCGATCTAAAGGAAGGAGTGCCGGGCAATCTTCAGCAATGAAAAAGAATTTGAGCAAAGTGTCAACCTTAGGATGGTCCCCTCCTATTTATACACCCCAAAAAGGAACATCCTACGGCCCAGATTGATTCCCGTCAAAACGAAACGTTGCGCCCAGCAGGCGGCGGGGCTCCACGTGGCGATCGGCCATTGGGGACGTCTCTTCGACTGCAGGAGTCAGAAAATAGCATGTCGCCTCCGCCAACCAACGGCGGACACGTGGCCTGTACCTTAACTGACGAATCCGCTGAAACGGCGCCCCCTCTTTAAAGCGCAATCATTTCACTGATCCGCTGATGCCATCAGGGATACACGCGAAAATTCAGGCACACGAAAAGGCGACACGTGGGCCCAAAGATCGAAACGACGCAACCACCAAACGCCATGCCGTTCCCGGGCGATCTGCATTATGATTCTTGGCGCCAAACTGAGTAGAAGAAAAACATAGTAGGCCGCTCTCAACCCGACCCATGAATATATCAGAACGAGAGTGGGGGCTAATGATGATGCTCACAAGTGGTATCTCCTCAAATTACAACATGTGGCGGATGACACGTCTTGAAGGCTACGGAGGTGGAATAAATGAGTTGCATTAGGGGGATTCCTTGGGATCCTCTTCTCGAGAAATGTATCCAACCTTTCAGGAGACCTCCTTGAATACATTCCACCTTCACCTAGGAAACTACCAACATCCCGTCTCCGAGCCTTCTCAGTCTCCTTGCTCGTCTCCGAGCCGTCTGATATGCCGAGCTTCCTCGGCCTCCTGCACGTCTCCGAGCACCTAACGTGCCGAGCTTTCTCGGCCTCTTGCTCGTCTTCGAGCTCCTGACATGCCGAGCTTTCTCGGTTTTCCCCGATCAATCAAGAGCGCAGATCCCATGCGTCCCGCAACGGCTCCGCGTATATCGCCAGGGTGAGATATTCGCGTCCCACGCTAGCGCATCCCCCATTAATGGGCGCATCCCGCCATTCAAGGCGATGATAACGCTGGGGCATAACTGAAGGTGATAATCTCGCACCTGCTCGCTCCACGCGATCCCTATATAAACCCCTTTCTCAGACGACTCTGGTAACTCGAACCGGTTCCAATACGCCGCTACTCTGCACTTATATCTCGGCACTAAGTTGATCGTCGGAGGGTCCTACGGTGGTCACTCACCTCGGGACTTCTTTGCAGGTAACTTGACGTCCAATGCTAATCCATTGAGATCCACACTTAACAACTTCCAAAACCAATCTCAGCCGTCATAGATCTCCATCACAGGATCGACAGAGGACAACATCAGAAGGAGACTTCAGCCACCGTCAGTTAGAAAGCAATTTCAAACATATGTAAGAAGCCTTAAATGAGAAGTTAAAAAAAATGTCAAAGGGTTGAAGAAAACTGTGTATTAGGACTAGCTCAAATTTGTGGTGGCTTTTGCTTCCTCTATGTGTGACAAATTTACCTCTTGAATTGGGCAGGGGTTGGCTTGAGGCTTGAGGCTGAGAAATCCAAACGCGGTTTGATTTTGGATATGGATCGAGTCAAGTCAAAAGGTTCAGTACCATCGATTTTGTCCTTGAAAATGCTATTTGAATATAGGCTGTTTTTTAATAAACAAAATCCCTTGATCCTTTGCTGTTTTTAGTACACATTTTTAGTTTGAAAGACATCAAAAAATGAATTTAATTGCTGATTCTGTAATCTGAATGCATGTATGTTTTATTCGTCCACTTTTTAATTGCGTACAGTAAACATCGTTCCTACATAAATCAATATTAGAAAAATAACTACAATTTTTTTATAGTAAGCAAACTCTTTCTCGGGGTCCAAATTAATTTTATCGATGTACATGGTATGTACTTTTGCGTTAAAAGTTATTAGAAAAAAGAGAAGGAAATCCTCTCTAAAGTTAAAGTTAACTACCCGCATCCTGTATTCTCAACGTCATTAGTTCCCATTAGATCTTCAAAAGATTAAACAAGCCCCACAGCTCTCTTTCCAAATAACCTCTCTCTCTCTAAAATCTCTTTCCAAATAAAAATTGATATAATGTACTATTATATATAGATTTATCCCCAAATGATTTTTAAATCATTTTAAAACAGTGTAGTTTTTCTCTTTTCATAATATCAATGCAGCCATAAGGTTTCATATAGAAAGAAGCTACATATTTTTAACCTATAATTTTCAACTAAATAATAGTAAAAAAAAAGTTATTTAGTGTTGTCCGCGTCATTTTGTTTATTGTTTTTGCTTCTATAATATTAAATTAATAGTTGTAGTAAGAAAAATACATATATCAAGATTAAATATATCCTATCAAACACTTTTCATACTGATTGCTAAGAATTTGCCACTGTTGTTCTTTCCTACTTTTGAAGTTCTGTTAAGTTTAAGAATTTGTCAGCTGTACAACAAATGACGGTATTCTGCGGTATACGGTCAAAAAATGAAAATGAAAAAGTTGTTCTGCCATTTTGGCATACAGTGAAGATGGGCTAAATGACGGTATTCTGCTGTATACGGGCATTGGGCCGGGCCGGGTCGAGAATGAGGTCCCTGGCCTTGCTGACATACTTCTGCTTCAGATTGGAGCCCTGGTGCTTGAGCAGCCGCACCAGGCTCCGCTTCGAGTTGGGCCGGAACGGGCATTTCTCGCCCATGAACCCGTCCACGAGGTGCAGGTAGGCCTCCAAATCGTGGCAGCATGCGGGGTCCGCATCGGGCCGCAGATAGGGCGAGATCCTGCTGTCGACCCTCAGCTCCCTCCCCACGTGCGCGTACCCGTTCCTCGCGTGCGGCGGCACGCGCGTGATGACGTCGTGGGCGTTGACCACCCTCAGCACCTTGACCTTTCGTCGCTCGACCCGGTCAGCGAAGGCCTGGTTCCCCACCCGGGGCCCGCCGAAGGAGAACACGGCCACGGGCGGAGCCCGGGGAATGCGCGCGCTCAGCTCGTCGGCCACGAGCACCGCGAGGGCCGCGCCGAGGCTGTGCCCGGTCACGGTTATGCTTAATTCCTCGTCTTCGTATTGCTGGATGAGACCTTGTGCCGTGCTGACGACCGCCGAGGCCAGGCTGTCAATGCCGCCGCCTGCGGTCTTGAACAGGCTGTGGAACCCTCGCTCGACTTTCTCCGTTTTATTGCCGCCCGGGTCGGCCTGTACCAGGTCGGCGCGGAGGTTCTCCGCCCACTCGTAGGTGGTGGCGGTGCCGCGGAGGGATACCACGATGTCTCTCCTTCCCAGCCGGGCTATCTCCCTGTCGCTGTCGCAGACGGCCACGAAGCCGATCCAGCTGGATGGGCCGTGGTCCGTGCCGGGGATCCAGGACGGGAGGGTGAGGGAGGAGGTGGCGAAGAGGTGGCGGACCACGCGGTATGTCCGGTCGGGGAGCGGCACCGGGCGGGGGGCGGAAGGCGGGACGGAGGGGTCCACGGAGTGGAAGGCGTGGTAGGCGGACTGGACAAGCTCCCCGTAGCGGATGACCTCGCGGCGCAGGTCGGGGTCGAGAGGGTCGAGGAGGCCGCGCCAGTCGTTCTCTCCGTGGAGCTGCCGCCAGCTTGAGGATATCTGGTTGCGGGGGGAGGGGCCGGAGGAGCCGGAGAGGAGGCGGTGGAGGTTGGTTAGGGTCCTCGGGGACATCGACTCGTCGTCGTTTCGGTTGAATGGGAGGGTCAGGGTTTTGAGGAATGGCGGCTTGGGGGTGGCAGGGCTTTTAGGGTTAGGGTTGGTGTGGGGAGGAGGGGGCGGGGGTTGCTTACGGAGGAGGCGGTCGAGGTTGCGGAGATGGGTTTTGGTGGGGATGGAGGGTTGGAAGGGGTTAGGGAGCAGGTGATGAGGAGGGGAGGGAGCTTGGTGCATGAGAGAGAGCATTCATATGTGGGAACAGGCCAAGCTAGAGTAGAAAATACAAGCTATATATATATATGTGAGTGTGTGTTTGAAATGTTCTTGAGGGGAGGGGGAGTGGGGATTATATATATAGAGAGAGAGAGGTGAAATGACCAAAATGGGGTTTGAGGGTTGGAATTTGGATTAATCCATGGGAATGACCAAAGCACCCATCTCTTGGTCCCTTTTCACCCTTTTCTTTTTTCTTTTTCTAAAAATTATTCTTCTCTTTTTACTAAGTTGAAGCATCATGGAACTTTTCATGCATGAGATTTGTTAGTTTTTGAAACTAGACTAGATAGAAATCTTAAACCACCCTATGACTGAATCGGTTTCGTTCGGGTTGTTTTTAATTTGTATGGCTCAGTCGGTCTGTTTATGAAATATAAGAATAATCGATATGAGAAAATACAACCAACTTATATTGGAAGCGTATCTCTATTTTGACTAAAGTTCATGTAATGTCTGAATAGACAGTTAATGCGGCTTATAGAAAGATTTGCCGTTTTCAAACTGTTCGTTTCTATCTGTTAAGTTTTATCAGTTTATACTGTACTTAACGTCACATCGATCCACTGCAATCTAGAATTGATGGCTGGATCGAGACTGCGAATTTGGATATGCCGGATCCTGAGATTAGATGATATATAGTCATATATAACTCGGTGTCAATTATCAAGATCCCATAACATCTGAACCGATCAGACCTTCGGTTATATGCCAGCTATCATCGGAGTTGCATGACATGCAATTCTTAACTGCTAACAAACATGTTTATTATATCTACCGTTTCTTCTCTTCAAATGCCTCATGCTATACATGTTTTATATTATATATGAGGCTTTCTGCGGTATTGAACTATATAGTATATAAAAGAGAGATGCATGCATACCGTTTTTATCAATGTTTGAACCTAGGAGCTTAACTTTCTCATGGATGATCACTTAAAGTAGATTTGGCTTAAAAAAAATATAGCTTCTTTTGGATTGGGAATAATGCTTTTTGGTACTTTTCCAATCTGTTTAGATTTTGCCACTTTTGAATGGGATGATGCTTAAATTTCACGCGGATCACTTTGGAAAGGTGCAGAGAACAATTAGGGATGCCAATACTCTGGCTGGATCCGTATCCGTATCTGATTTTATCAGATACGGATAAACATCATTTCTGATGACTATATGTATCTATATCCGCATCCACCAAACAACCGCCAGATATAAAAGTGGTTCTGTTTGATTGTTTTGGTTTTTTCTTCTTCCAATATTCATTTCATATCCTTATCCGATTTTTACCAAATACAGATAGTAATATTCATTTCTGATAATTATTCATATCCATATTCGAATCTGTCAATGACCACTAGATACGGATATGGACATCTTTACGAACAATGCACGTTTATGATCAATGATGCATGTAATTTTGTTGCTACTAAATTGATTAGAGATCAAGAACTATATATAGTGGACCAGCTACTTGATGAATATAAAATTATCCTAATTAAACTTCTTCATGATATATAAAACAACAAAGTTAGACCTAACTTATCCTCTAATTGGTGCTTTGAAATTGTTCACTGATCTTTTTATAAATTCTAATTTTGAGACTACTCTCTCATTCTCCCTTTGCTTTCAAGGGTATATATCTCCTTCTCCTTTTGAGTTCTTTTTGTTTAGAATACCAAGAAAGATTTATTTGGTTGGCTGCATTAATTTGGGACTTCCAAATTTAAAGCATTCTAATTAAGTTCCTAGACTGTGGGTTGTTGCATGTAGGTCTCCATAATTTATAGCATTTACTATATGCATATATGTACTGCACAAATTAACTCTCATTGTATCGATAAAACTTCGGATCTTTGGTGCAGTAATAAACTGTTGTTGGGAACATAGTCACATAATTGGTCAATAATTCACGAATTATGTGACTGCCGATTAAATCTGTGAGTTATTCGCCATCACCGGACGTGCCGAATGGTTGGGAAGGGATGCAATAGGGAATGTGTTATAGATGCCTCTTTCTTCATGTTAATTCCTACTTCTGTATTTAACTATTGATGAAGTATTTATATGAGAAGGACATTTGCCCCCACTCTTTCAAAAGAAAAAAGGCGGCATTTTGTTGGTTTATTATTGTTTACAATTTGCTTTATTAGCTTCTTGATGTTCTCATAAGGTAAATTTCATGAAAACATCGTCTATTTTCAAGGGTTTTAAGATGACAACAATAAACATTAAAATTGCTATCAAAATACTTGTGAATTAGCAATGTTGGCTTAGATCGTTGGTTTTGAAGGCAGTAGTAGATGACCGAATAATCCCGAGATGCTTTGTAAATATACTGAACAATAAATGAATTGCATATGGTAGTTTTGTTATTTTTTGGACAAAAATACCTTTTTAAAATATTTTTATGAAAACATCTTTCGGATGTGTTGAAATTTTTAAAGTTGATTGGTGTTATCTCAAAAACCAGGAAAAATTGGTAGTGTTCTATAAAATTTACCCTATATGTAAAATCAATTTTCAAATATATATGATACTAAAAGGGTAAAATTGGCAAAATATTTCAAGTGCAAACAAGTAAATATTAGGCACAAATAGGGGCATTTTCCATAGAAGAGACTTTAGAAATCTTCATAGCGTCTGCAGGAAACACAAAATGCCATAGGTTTGAAAATGCCAACGTTTGATTTCTTGCTTGTCAATCTTCTTTATGTCATCATAAGACTACATATAATAATATTTTCTTTTTAGAAATTTGGACGAGGCAGTGACAATGTAATATATGTTATGTGATTATTTAATTTTGTAAATTTATTTAGAAAAATTCAGAATAGATTGGGTCAAAGGCTCTTGATAATGAAGAAACGCTTTGCCGCATTTGCAAGAATGAAGGAATGAAAAACCAATAGAGATTAAGGCTGGGGGCTTGTACTTTTTAACTGCCTAATGACAACAAGGTTTTGTTTAAAAATTTAAAATGCAACAAAGATTTAGTATATCAAGTAAACCTTCCTACACGGTACCCCTAAAATTTTAGGTTTTAATTTGGTTGTTGATGATACTCATAAGTGGATACTTCCCAAACCATCACACGTGGCAGATGACGTGTCCCGAGGCTCACGGAAACAGTGCAAGAACCATACATTGGAGGCGTCCCCTGGGCCATCGTCCCGCTGTTAGACCCGACCTCCGAGAAATCCCTGAACATTCATGTGCTCGCCATGTAAATAACCATTGGCTCGCCTCCGAGCCCTCCTACACGCCGAGCTCCTCGGCCCTTCGCCTCCGAGCTATCACAGAACCGAACTAGCTCGGCCCCCCGCCCTCTTTTAAGCCTCTCACTGAGCTAGACCTTCCTGGTTCTACCGAGCGACCTAGAACGCTGATCACAGGTGCCTCCGCCACAGCTCCGCGGATCTTGCCAGACGCGAGATATCCGCCGTCCCACGATCCCACGTTCCACGCCGTCGCATTCCTCCATTAACGAGCGTATCTCGTCATTAATAGGGGATCCCGTCATTCACGCAGGCGTAACGCCAGGGGCGCAACGACCGGCGAAGATCTCGCGCCAGCTAGCTCATGGCGACCGCTATAAAAACCTTTCTCTCAGACGATTCAGATAACGCAATTTTACCCAATAAGCCGCTACTCTGCCCAAATATCTTGGCTAACACGATCGTCGGAGGGTCCACGATGGTACAACCACCCCGAGACTTCCTTGCAGGTAGCTCGGCTTCACCCCAAGTCAAGCCCACTGAGATCCACACGCTCAAGGAGGCAACCCTCAACACCAATATCAGTCATTCACCAACGCTCGCGACAGATCGACGGAGGACAACATCTGAAGGAAATCTTGACCTCCATCAGTTGCCACCGTCTGTGGGAACTGAAAATTCCACTCATCGAAAGTTGATCGTCCGACCTCGAACTCATGGCAAGTGATCACCGCGACGATCCAAGCACAAGCCGTCGCCCTTCCCACAACAGAGGCGCGGACGGATCCTCTCCTCCCCTAACGTCGTTCACGGCCTATCTGCACGGATCGACAAGCCCGCATCCATCGTGGATGCCCTTATCCGTGCCCAAACGGCGGGACAAGCCCCCAGGTCGCCGTTCCCCCACCTCGGGATCACGACCTCCGCAGAGGGGAAGATGATGCCGCCCACGCTGGCACTACTAAACAGCGTCTTGCTATCTCCAGCGGCCACAGGTCCCCCACGGCGACCGATTCAATGACCCGTTGGGCGCCTCATAGCTCCTCGCCCCGCAGCCCATCGCGCTCCCGTCCCTCCTGAGGAGGTATCGGTCAGCTCGTCTGCTCTCAGTCATGGCCAGCACTCTCTCCCTCGACGAGGACGCACGGGCGACACTCACCGCGATAACTCAAGAACGACCTCGCCAGGGGACCAGAGGAACCTGATAGAACGGAATCGGAACCGCAGTCAGGCGCAGGCCGCCAGTGGGAGGGGCCATAACTTCGAATACGCTGAGTCCTCGGGTACCACAACCGTCTCGATGCCCTCAAAAAGAAAATCGAGGGTATACATCAGGAGGATCGTCCTTCAAGCGAGGAGGCCAGGTATGATGCCGACTCGCTTACGAAGCCCTTCACTGAAGAGTTGCTTGCTGTCCGCGTCTCATCCAGAAACAAGCCTCTAAAAGTGGCCCTATTTGACGGGAAGTCCGACCCGAAAGACCATTTGGACGCGTTTACGGCGAGCATGAGCTTTCAGGAAAACTCCAACACTGCCCAATGCCGAGCGTTCCTCGCCACCCTCATCCGGGCTGGACGAAATTGGTTCCGAGGCCTCACGCCATGCTCTATCTCTACCTTTAATGAGCTGGCCGCCAAGTTCTTCGGACATTTCATCGAGAACAGACGGCAGAAGCGAACCGTCGATTACCTCTTCACTATAAAGAGCGGGGACAAGGAATCCTTCAAAAGATACGTCACTCGCTTCTACAACGCTCTTCTTAAAGTTCCCGAGCAAAAGGACGAGACTGTAATCACCGCTCTGAGGTCAGGTCTTAGGCACAAGGTGTGGCTCCGCTCCTTTGCATTGGCACAACTTAGGACCATGGCCGAGGTACAAGCTTGGACCGAGCGGGAAATCCAGCTCGAGTCCAAAGTAAACGCAAACCTACCCTGCGGAGACCAGGCCGACCAAAAGAAGAGGGGTAAAGAAGAGAAGAAAAAGGTCGACCGGCCAAAGCCATACTCCCCGAAGAGTATACTCCGCTCAATATCTCTCAAACGGAGCTGTTAGAGGAGGCGAAAGGCGGGCGATTCTTCAAGCTCCCCCCGGTCACCAATAGAGCGGCCAAACGAACTCATGGTCCGTACTGCGCCTTCCATCGGTCGCAGGGTCACCCAACCGAAAACTGTAAGCAGCTCCGGGACTACATCGAGGAGTTGATTCGCTCGGGCCACCTGGCGAAGTACTAGCGGGAAAAGCGACAGGCAGACCGGGAGCAGGAAAACCACCCCCCTCCTGGCGAGTTAACGATCAGCTAAATCATGGTCGTATCTTCCGGGGGTGTGCGTGGAGCCGGCGAGATACGCCGCCTCCTACCGGTCGAGGGAACCGGCGACCAGCCCCGGAAGAAAAACAAAGCGGCCGAGCCTATCACCTTTACTGATGAAGACCTCCACGGAATATCCTTGCCTCACAACGACCCCCTCATGATTACAGCACGGGTCCACCGCTACGAGGTCCAAAGGATACTGGTCGATTCGGGACGACATCCTTTTCTATGACTGCTTCTTGCATATGGGGCTCGGCCCGTCAGACCTGAAGCCAACCGCCCACATTCTGTTGGGATTCACTAACCACTCCATCCCGGCAGAGGGAGTGGTTACCCTCCTCCTTAACATTGGGGAGGTGGGCCGTACGAGAACCGTACCAGTGGAGTTCATTGTCGTCAGGATTCCCTCGTCCTATAATATCCTCCTGGGACGCCCGACGCTAAACTCCTTTCGGGCATAAATATTGACCTACCACCTCGCAATCAAGTTTCCATTGGATCAAGGGGGAATAGGCCAGACCTATGGGAACCAGTAAATCACCAAGATTTGCTTCACAGCGACATCCACCTCCGAGGAGCGAAGCGACAACCTTGGAAGCGCGAGTGATTTCTAAGGCTCCTTGAATACTCGTGACGAACAAAAAGAAATCCGAGAGTCCCCAGTGGAGGCGCTAACGAAGGTCCCCCTCGTCGAGGGGGAAAATGAACGAACTGTCCAGATCGGATCCTTATTAACAGGAGCCCGGCGTGAAGACTTGGTCCACTTTCTCCGAGGAAACTCGGACGTGTTCGCATGGGCGCCCGCCGACATGCCCGGGATCGACCCCAAGGTAATCTCGCACAAGCTGAGGATCGACCCAACGGCCCGACCCGTCAGGCAAAAGAAACGAAGCTTCACTCCAATCAAGCAAAAGGTGATCGAGGACGAAGTCGATAGGTTGCTTGCAGCCAACTTCATTCGAAACGTGGCCTACTCGGAATGGCCAGGGAATGTGGTTATGGTTAAAAAGGCAAGCGGGAAGTGGCGTATGTGCATCGACTTCACAGATGTCAACAAGGCCTGCCCGAAAGACAACTATCCACTCCCTCGGATAGACCAACTTGTCGACAGCTCGGCAGGCCACGAATTGCTAAGCTTCATGGACGCTTTCTCCGGGTACAACCAGAACTGTATGAACCCGACAGATGAAGATCTTACCGTGTTCACAACGGACCGGGGGGTATACTGCTACAAAGTGATGCCCTTCGGTCTAAAAAACGCCGTAGCTACATACCAGCGCCTGGTCAACAGAATGTTCAAACCGCAGATCGGGAAGAACATGGAGGTTTATGTTGACGACATGCTCGTCAAATCGACCTCATCGGATGAACACGCCAAAGATTTTGGCAAGACATTCAACATCCTCCGCAAGTACAAAATGAAGCTGAATCCCGCCAAGTGCGCGTTCGGGGTCACTAGCGGGAAATTCCTCGGGTTCATGGTCACCCACTGAGGAATTGAGGCTAACCCGGAGAAGATCGGCGCCATCCTCAACATGGCCACGCCAAAGAGCAACGTGGAGATCATGCGACTCACGAGGATAGTAGCTTCCTTTAGTTGCTTCATGTCAAGGTCCGGGGAAAAGTGTATCCCGTTCTTCAAGGCCCTGAGAAAAATCCCAAAGTTCGAATGGTCGGAGGATTTCCAGAACACTTTTGAGCAACTCAAGGTGTACCTGGCAACTCCCCCACTGCTCACCCGACCTGCCGAGGAAGACGAGCTGCTGTTGTACCTTACGGTGTCCAATCAGGCTGCAGGCTCGGTGCTCGTCCGAGAAGTCGAAGGAATACAGAAGCACGTCTACTATGTGAGCCATGTCTTTAAGGATGCGGAAACAAGGTATCCGGCCATAGAAAAGATTGTCTTGGCACTTATCGTAGCCTCAAGGAAGCTACGACACTACTTCCAGGAACACACCATCCTCGTCCTCACCGAGCGTCCCCTAGGGGCTATTCTCGTCTCACCCGAGTCATCTGGTCGTCTGGAGAAATGGAGGTGGGAGTTATCTCAATTCGACATCAAATACCGTCTAAGGAAAGCTATCAAAGCATAAGTCCTGGCAGACTTCGTTGTCGAATGTACTATCCCCAACAAGGAGGCAGTGTCGGCGCCACTCCCCAGGTCCCAACCCTCGATCGAGGAGGGGCCTGACTCCATCCCCGATTGGGTCCTTTATGTTGATGGATCCTCTATCGAGGATAGGAGCGGTGTCGGCCTTATCATTCGAGGCCCGAACGAGGCAGAGATGGAGTACTCTTTGAAGGTCGGGTTAAAAGCCTCAAACAATGCCACGGAGTACGAGGCCTTGCTAGCTGGACTACGAATCGCTTCCAGAGTGGGGATGAAGACGATACGAATTCACAGTGACTCCGCTCTATTCGTAGGCCAAGTGACCGGCCGTTTCAAGGCCTGGGAGCCTCTAATGGTGAAGTACTTAGCCGAGGTAAAAAGACTACGAAAAGACTTCGACGAAGTTCAAGTGGAGAAAATTCCTCGGCACCTAAACGCCCAGGCCGACGCCTTGAGCAAGCTAGCCTCCTCCTATACGGCTAACAATAAGAGGAATATCCTCTTCAAAGTCTTGCCACGGCCCAGCGTAGAAGACAGGGAGGCAACACTTCAAGTATACACTACTCAGGAGGAAGGCCGGGATTGGAGGAAGCCCCTCGTAGAGTTTTTGAAGGAAGGTACTCTCCTAGAAGATCGAGAGGAAGCACGCCGCCTTCGATCCAAAGCCCACCATTTCGTCTGGAGCAATGGAAACCTCTACAAGAAGTCCTTCACGCAACCTCTGCTTCGATGCGTCGACCCCCGCGAAGCCGACTACATCCTGTGTGAGATTCACGAAGGGGTTGGTAGAGCACATCAAGGGGCCCACATCTTAGTCCAGAAAATGCTACTCCAAGGATACTATTGGCCGACGATTCATCAAAACACTCATAAGCTCGTCAGAAGATGTAAAAGCTATCAACTCCATGACAGTATACCCCGTCTTCCGGCTACCGAGCTAATGGCCCTGACCTCCCCCTGGCCGTTTGCCAAGTGGGGAATGGACATGGTAGGCCAACTCCCAACTGGCAAGAGCGGGCACAAGTACATCCTCATCGTGGAAGACTATTTTACGAAGTGGATCGAGGCTGCCCCCATCAGAAAACCGGACGCCACCACGACCATCAAATTCCTGCAAAACAACGTAATATCCCAGTTCGGGATCCCGAGGTGTATTGTTACCGACCACAGGACGAACTTTGAAAATGACAAAGTCAAAAGATTCTACAACGAGTACCACATACTAATGAAGTTTGTCGTGGTAGCGCATCCTCAATGTAACGGGCAGGTCGAGGTCGCTAACCGAGACATCATTCGAGGTCTTCGAACTCGTTTAGAAGGAAGACAGGGCAGCTGGGTCTAAGAACTACCCCGGGTTTTATAGGCCCTACGCACATCAAAGAAGACCCCCACTAGGGAGACCCCCTTCAGTCTCTGCTACGGCACCGAGGCGATGGTCCCAGCTGAGATTGGACTGCCTAGTTACAGAGTCGAGCATTTCGACAACGAAGTAAACACCTCGGCGCTCCGGACTAATTTAGACATCTTGCTAAAGAAGCAGGATCGGGCATAGATCAAAGCCGCTGCTTACCAACAGCAAATTGCTCGTTGCTACAACGCACGAGTTAAGCATTGTGCCTTTAAAATGGGAGATTTGGTCCTAAGGCGGAACGAATTCATAGACCAAGGCAAACTGCATAAGTTTTCCCCGAAATGGAGCGGCCCATTCCTCGTCTCCGAGGTATTGGCCGGCGGAGCCTATCGCTTACAAGACGCGGGGGGACGCAAGTTTCTGCGACCTTACAACGCCAAAAAGCTCAAATTGTACAAGTGAATTCAAAATTTGTATCAGTGCATATATGTTTCTTCTTTGCCAAAGCGATGTAAATTTTTCTAAGTCTTCTGAATTAGAAGAAACTTCTTCAATATGTTTCCCTCTTCCTCAGTTCAAAAGTCACAGATTTTTTTTATGAACATACTCAAACACACAAAGAGGATAAAAAGAAGACAATAGTATGTCGTAAAAGAAGAGTTTTATTCATCAAGGGTATTATGGGTTCCCCAGCCTTACACAAAAAAAATTAAAATTACAACAGAGAGGGTAGGGGGTCAAGAAAACACTGCTGGTGGTACTCCGAGGAGATCGCAGCCAGCCGAGCCCTTGCTTCCTCGGCCCGCTCCCTCTGGTGTTGCCTGCGGACCCGCGATGTAATGGAAGGGCCGGAAGCCGCACCTGCTGGGCAGCCATCGACGATCTGCCTTTGCCTAAAGCACTCTAAAAGAAGGGCCGCCGATCGATCATGTCTGTTCTTCGAGATGAGGTCGCGGACGTAGAGCGTGTGCAGCTTATCGAGCGCCTCATTTTGCAGATGCGAAAACAGGGCGTTGAACAAACCCGGGGACATCCTCCAAATGGCATACATGAGAAATTGGAGGAAAGGCGACCGCCGGGGAAGTAGGCGGCCGAAGTGGTCCTCTATGCGTTCGACCACAGTCTGGTACGTCTTCTCCGTGCACTCTTGATCATAGAGGTACACGTCGTCACGGGAAATGATCTCTCCGATGGAGTAGATGAACCCGGCCATTTTCAGAAAAGCAACGCTGAAAGAAACCCATATACCTTCTCTATTTATAGCCTCAACAGAATCCCTAGGGACCGAAATTTGCGCGTGAATGGATGCGAATCTTAGGATATTTTCATATTTCCCAATACAGGGCTGCCGCGTGGCGGCCATCCCGTATCTCACAGTCAACCGAAGTCTGAACGACGCGGATCGTGGAGCGCCTCTCCTCTCCTGTGCGTTTCAGCCACGTGTCGCTCGCGACGGTCACTCTTCCCGATTTTCTTCTCACAATTCGAGGTAGATTGAACGATGCCTTATAGAGCAAGAAGAAGTTTAAGAAAGCCCTCACCAAGAGGCCACCGAGCAGCTTCCCTGCCCGGTCAATCCCTGGCGGGTAGCTCCTACCCTTCCATGCCAAGGATCGAAAGCCCTCACCAAGAGGCTACCGAGCAGCTTCCCTGCTCGGTCAATCCTTAGCGGGTAACTTCCTACCCATCCATGCTAAGGATCGAAAGCCCTCACCAAGTGGCCACTGAGCAGCTTCCATGTTCAGTCAATCCCTGGCGGGTAGCTCCTACCCATCTACGCCAAAGATCAAAACCCTCGCCAAGAGGCCACCGAGTAGCTTCCCTGCCCGGTCAATCCCTGGAGGGTAGCTCCTACCCATCCACGCCAAAGATCGAAAGCCCTCACCAAGAGGCCACCGAGTAGCTTCCCTGCTCGGTCAATCCTTTGCGGGTAACTTCCGACCCATTCATGCTAAGGATCGAAGCCCTCATTAAGAGGCCACCGAGCAGCTTCCCTGCTCGGTCAATCCTTAGCGGGTAGCTCCTACCCATCCACGCCAAGGGTCGAAAGCCCTCACCAAGAGGCCACCGAGCAGCTTCCCTGCTCGGTCAATCCTTAGCGGGTAACTTCCTACCCATCCATGCTAAAGATCGAAAGCCCTCACCAAGAGGCCACCGAGCAGCTTCCCTGCTTGGTCAATTCTTAGCGGGTAACTTCCTACCCATCCATGCCAAGGATCGAAAGCCCTCACCAAGAGGCCACCGAGTAGCTTCCCTGGTCGGTCAATCCCTGGCGGGTAGCTCCTACCCTTCCACGCCAAGGATCGAAAATGTCACGCTCCGCTTCCCAGTGTACGGGCAGAGGACGCGACGAGGCCGCTACGTATTTACTCAGAAGTAAATACGCTAAGCGTAACTAAGCAATATAAAAGAAATATACACAATAGACAAATGTAATGAACCACAAATTTATTTATTAACATTCTTTTGTACAATGCATCTGAAAAGTAAATACATGGAATGGAAAGCAATGCCTAAACAGTGGCATAACAGAAATGGAAAGTACTGAAATGAAATGTACAAGTATCTAGAGCTCCGGGTCGAAAGCTAGTTGGTCCAAATCCTCACTGGTGGGCTCGATCTTCTGAAGGTCCGAACCACCTGACAATATTCCAAAGAAGAAAGAGAAGGAATGTAGTCAGCGAACAAATCGCTTGGTAAGTCCCAAAGATATTGGAGAAGTAGAATAGACAGAAGGAGAGAGAGTGCAACTTTTAAAGTGGTATTAGATTGTTATAATGTTGTATTTAGTGTTAACGTTGTTGTTTGTGGCTTGATACAGAAGAGACCAGTGTATACGAGAGGAGTCTCACTTGCCCCGGAGACTAAACTATCAGGAACACAAGGAACTATTCATGCCACGGTACAGCAACAATTGAATTCAGGTTAGGTGTCTTATGGTTTCTGTCTCGTGCCACTTCTAACACCTTCCGTACCAATCTACCCCTTAAACCCCGCGATGTCTTGATTGTATTATTTGTATTATACTGTAAATTGTATTGTCTTGTATTATAGATTGTGTAAATGGATGACATGCCGAAACCATGATATCAGTAAATGGATGTAACTGGAGGATCATGTAGATGGATATATATCCATAGTTCGGTTCAGTCAAAACAGATTGAATAGGTTGAACAGATTGAATATATGGATTCATTGATTCATATTGTAATGTAGTTTTATACTTGAATTTCATTCAAGTCAGATTGTATATATTGAGACTCAGACTGAGTCGGACAATTAAAAAAAGGAAATTGAATCCTGAATTAGGTTTTGGTGTTATCGGTAACCACTGCATATGGACGGCGGGATTTGTCTTTTTCAAAGACGATTACCGTGTTGATAACACTGTTTGTTAAGTTGTCTATCTTAAATAGGCAAGCACCCATATCTCCGGCTCCCTGAGGCTCAAGAGACTGGTCCCGCTTAAAACTATATTTACTAGGGTCCTTATTGTAATTTATAAAACTTGAAAGGGTTTTATGTAAAAATAATTTTGTATAATTTTCAAAATACACCTCAAGTATTTTATTATCGTCTTTAAAGTTTTCATTGATGTATATTTTATCATTGTGACATTTCTAGTGAATAAACCTATTTTTCATAATACATGGTATTTAATTGTAAAGTATTAAACTTGTATGGAATTGCATGGTATTTTCATGTAAAGTGATTCTTTTTTATTTAGAAAAGTTGGAGTATTTGTACTATATCAAAAATAGATATTTTGATGATACATACATATATATATATATATACATATATATATATATATATACATATATATATATTTATAAAAATAATTTAATTTATTATTTTTTCTAGAAATCTCATTTTTTTAAGATATTTGTATTTTTAAATCTTTCGAGACCGTATGCTCCTTGCGGAGGTCTGCATCTCGCACTACTAAGCCCGAGAATGTGCGATAATCCGCACCATCCCGAACGAGTTCCCCAAATGGGTTGTCGACGCTTTGCAAAGATTTGTTTAAAATACATAATTTTGTAGAAAAGGTTTTTATATAAGTCGGAGGTAGTTTTATGTAAAACCGTATTTTCCCAAATCTATGTTTCCCAATATCATCGTTCTATGTTACATATGAGTGTTGTGAAGAGGTCGGTCATTACCTCATGAACTATCTAAAGATATAGCAAGGGTAATGATATTTAATGTCGAAACTAAACTATATGGTATTTTTCTGAAAAATGCGATAAAAATTACAATATACATTCTTTTGATATGGAACTTGTTCAATATATTTTGTTAATATTTAATGGTCATGATGTGCAAGTTTGGTATTGTTGTATTTAAGAAAATTGGAACTTTTTAAAGAAAACCGAATCGGATGTCGGATTATCTCCGCTTCCGTCGGGTTTTAGAAATACAAATTTTCAGATTAGAAAAGAGATTGGGGAAGAGGGACTTATGGGATTGTAGGATAGAAGGGAGGAAAAGGAAGGAGTAGGAGGTGCCGGTGCGTCGTTTCGTCGCCGGAGTCTCCTCGGATCACCGTCGGAACTTCGTCGGAGCTTCGCCCTTTGCTAACTCCACTTGCACAACAAGGTCTAGAGATTTTTCTTGAGAGGTTGGACAGAGTTTTGGAAGTGAGGAGGGGTGAGTTTAGGTGTGGTATTTATAGGAAAAACTAGGGTTAGGGTAGATGAATGGGTGTTAAAAGATGTATAAAAAATTTGTATTAAAAATTGGATTAATTAGGGTTTTGAATGGCTCTGTTAATGTACAGGATTTTTAAACGGTACAGGGGTTATGGGGAGGTAAAGAGGCACAGTTTTCAAGAAGGGAAGAATCGGTTTTGGCGAGTTGACCCGGCGTCGCCGGCCCGAATCAATCAAGTCAGGCCGAGTCTCAAATGCCACGTGTCCCTTGCCTGTTGGTCTACCCCCTGGACTCGTTTGTTTTATATGCGACTTTTGGTTTTTACGAGTTATGCACGTGTAGACTCTTGGGCTTCTAAAAATTTAAAAGAAAACTAATTAAAAATAATGTGTGGCTGATGGGATTTGAACTCTGGTGACTTGGTTCAGCAGTATAAGGTATTACCAGTGAGCTACAAGCTCCTTCTTGCTATTAAAAAGCAAAATAAAATTATAACTTGTGCTCAGACAAAAGTACCTCTTTCTGTATTTTTTTTGAAAAAATTGTACAGAAAGTTTAGGGTTGTTACAGAAAGCCCTCACCAAAAGGCCACCGAGCAGCTTCCCTACTCGGTTAATCCTTAGCGGGTAACTTCCTACCCATCCACGCCAAGGATCGAAAGCCCTCACCAAGAGGCCACCGAGCAGCTTCCCTGCTCGGTCAATCTCTGGTGGGTATCTCCTACCCTTCTACGCCAAGGATCGAAAGCCCTCACCAAGAGGCCACCGAGCAGCTTCCTTGCTCGGTCAATCCTTAGCGGGTAGCTCCTACCCATCTACGCCAAGGATCGAAAGCCTTCACCAAGAGGCCACCGAGCAGCTTCCCTGCTCGGTCAATCCCTGGCGGGTAGCTCCTACCCATCCATGCCAAGGATCGAAGCCCTCGCCAAGAGGCCACCGAGCAGCTTCCTTGCCCGGTCAATCCTTGGCGGGTAGCTCCTGCCCATCCACGCCAAGGATCGAAAGCCCTCACCAAGAGGCCACCGAGCAGCTTCCCTGCTCGGTCAATTCTTAGCGGGTAAGTTCCTACCCATTCACGCTAAGGATCGAAGCCCTCATCATGAAGCCACCGAGCGGCTTCCCAGCTCGGTCAATCTTTAGCGGGTAACTTCCTACCCATCTACGCTAAGGATCGAAGCCCTCATCAAGAGGAGACTAAGGATCCAAAGCTCTCATCCAGAGGCCACCGAGCAACTTCACTACTCGGCAAACGCCGACCAATTCTAACTTGACTATTGTTTAACTTACGCTAAGAGAAGTGGTCGCCGGTCCGACTCAAAAGAGTAGGCGAACCTCGGCCTACCTATACTAAAGAATTTCCCGATGTATTCTAAGCAAACGATCGCCACCTTGACTCCGGGGGCGGGAGGGGACCGACCTTCCTGCACTTAGCGATTAACTGGCTTACACTCGATGGGCGATCGACATCTAAGAGACCGGTCATCGACCTACGGCTTGACTCTTGGGACGAGGAAAACACTAACAAGCCCACGTTAACGAGCATAAGAAAACATTGCCATGAAGAAAAATAAAAAAAACTTTATTCATGATCTGAAAGTCTTTACAAGGTACTATGGGCTCCTCAGCCTTATAAAAATTGCCAGAAGGCTTACAAAATTCAAAAAGAAAGAAAGAAGAAGGCAGGAAGGCTCGGGCCTTGGGACCGGGGAGGATCTTGACTTGCTCTGCGCCGACATCGGGAGCCGGGGTGACAGCTTTAGGGTCGGTGCTCCCACCAGGAACCTTGGCGCCGGGAGCCGAGGTGACTGCTTTTGGGTCGGAGCTCCCACCAGGAGCCTTATCTCCAGCACTCCCACCGGCGGCCTCTCCCCCGGCGGCACTCTCAGCGGTCTCCCCCTGCGGCTCATCCTCGGAGAGGGGGTACTGGAGCTGAAGCTCGCCGTCAGCAAACCCCGGCATCAACGCCTTGACGGCGTCGAGAGCCTGGTGCTAAACAATGGCTGAGGCGTAGGCAAGATTGGCGTAGAACTATTCCGACGTCTTATACCTCTCCACAGACTTTACAGCTCGGAGGTCGGCGAGCTTCACCGCATCCTTCGCCGCCTCGGTTTCTCTCTTGCAGGAGTCCCGCGACTTCTTCATCGTAGCGTTAAGCACTTTAGCCTCCTCCAACTTAGTCTGGACTACCTTGTTGGATTCCTTCAGAAGGAGGATGGACTCCTTGCATTTGGAGTTCGTCGCCTCCTCGGTGGCCACCCGGGTTTCAAGGGCGGTGATCCTCTCCTTCGCCTGCTGCAAATCCAGTCGCAGGTCCTCCTCCCGCGAGGACGACTCACCCGCCTTCCGCATCGCCGGGGCAATCTCCTCATGCTTCATGTTGGCAATGAGGGCACAGTGTTGGGGGACCTGAGGAAAGTAAAAGAAGGGGTTAGAAGCGTCAGATCTGAGAAAAAAATACTTGACGGAAACCTCAACGGAAAGCAGATACTGACCTGTACGGCCTCCTGAGCGATGGCGGCCACTTGGGCCTTAAGGGTCCCTCGGGGAATTGTGCACCCGGACGATCGTTCCATCTCCGAAAGAAAGCTATCGGCGACAGAAAGCCCCGAGGGAACCTCGAAACAGACGCCCCCTCCAGCACAAGGATCGGGGAGGCCGGAGATCGAGATACCGTCCTCTTGTACCTCTTGAGGGGGACCTCGGGGGGGTCGGCTTCATCCTCCACCTCCCTCACCCATGGCTCCAGCTCCCAGGAATGCTTATTACTCTCCCCATGGCTGGTTTCCGGAGCTCGGGTGTAGCGGCAGGCTTAGCCGGTGCAGTCGGCTTCGGGGCCGGGCTCGAACCGGGGCGGGACGAGCTAGCACCCCCGGTCTTCCTCCCCTTCTTTGCGGCTATGGCAGCCATGAATTTGGAGCGGTCCATTTGCTCTGCAAAAAGGAAAATACACAAAAGGAGTTAGTAACACTGAAAAGAGTAAAAGAAAAATATTCGAGTCTAGACAGATCCCTCAAGCTTCTAACTTACCTACGAATCGAGCGGGGTTGAGCCCGGCCCAGCTAAGGGCCTGCTCGTAAAGCAGAACGTCGGCCCGCTGGATCGGCTCCCACATGGACGCCGCCTTCGCTTCGGGAAAGGACGACCGCTTCACCCTTGGGGAGTCGGCCCTATGCCACTGTACAGGCATAGGCCAATCCTCGCCCTCGGGTGGCCAGACAAATACGAACTCCTCCTTCCATTAGTGAATGGAAGAAGGAAATACTACTGCCCCCGACCCGGCCACCCCTCCCTTGCGTTTTTTGAAGGAAATGTACACCCAGCTCAGCTCGTCCTTACGGGTGCCGGGATGATTTTTATAACAAAGGAAGGAAGTGAGAAGGGTCAGGCTGAAAGGGATTTCTTCAAGTCTCAACCGGACCAGGAACCCGAGGAGAATTCTCCATGAGTTCGGCACTAGCTGGCCCAAGGCAAGTTGAAAGCAACGTAGCACCCCGCATACTTCGGGGGGAAAGGGCAGACGCATCCCATCCCAGAATGCATCCAAGTACAAAGCAATCTCCTTGCCCTACACTTGGTCCGCCCTTTCGTCCTCCCTAGCTAAATGAAGCGAATAACTAGGGAGAATGTGGAAACGGGCACGGATATCAGTGAGCTCGTCCACGTTTCTTAGAAGGGTGGGGGCATCACGAGCGTTCCCAATTCGCACTTTAGAGACCTTTACCGTCACCTGGCGGCGAGCAGCGCGGGTGACCCTAACTCTATGAGGGGAACCTGACTCAGATGGGGCAGAGGAAGAAGCAGGAGAAGAATCCCTAGACTCTACCTTAAGTATCTCAACAGACTCCTCAAAGGAAGACATCTAACCTGATTCAAAAGAAGGAGTCCTCCGAGGAAAGAGTGCGAGAGATCCGATCTAGAAGACGGAGCGCCGAGCTATCTTTCGCAGCGAAAGGAAAATAATGGCAAAGTGTGGACCCTGGGGGGATCCCACCCTTATCTATAGTGCTTGGGAAATGCATCCAACGGCTCAGATCATTTCCCGCCTAAACGAAGCTTCGCGCCCGCCAGCCGTCGACGTTCCACGTGTCAAACGACCATTGGAGACGTCCTTTCGGGCGCAGGCGACAGTGTGTCACGACCCAAAAATTTAGCACGTGACGGCCCTTAAACTACGTAACGTTTTCAGGCGTAACGTAATTCAAGTAAGCCAAAAACCCTGCAATCTAAACCATCAAAAGTAGTAAGTGATATTAACATGGTTAAAACTTTTGAAATCTCAATCAAATTCTTTAAAATCCAAATTTATCCCCTTTAAAAATTTGCCAGCACCTCCTTTGTAAAACAAGCCCTCAAAAAGGATACAACATAAATATAAATAAAAGCATCCCCAAACGGGAGCAAATCCACGCCCAACGGCGGAAAACAACCACCACAACAGATATACGACGCCGTAGCGAAGAAATAAAAGACGATATAAATAAAACTGCATAATGGACCTTCAAGTCACAAATAAAACACAATATCGTCCACACAACTCGTCTCTAAGTCAATACATGAAAATGGTAGATGGAGAGTACTGGATATAATGAATATACAATGAGCAATATCGTATAACCGCAAAATCCACCTAGAGCAAAACTGCATCCAGTCAGCCGTAACGGTATCCGCTATAAAAGATGATACGATAGATGAAAGCCCTGCCTCTGACTGCCGTGAGGGACTACCTGTACAACCCTGTAGCACAACGGGGGCGAGTCACCAACTCGTGAATAGTAAATAACATATGCAGGTAATCGCAGGTATGCAAGTACTGCGCAAATCTATCACATGCAAGCTAATAGCAATAAAAGGCAATATGTATATGCAACAGTCATGAAAGGTACTCTATCAGGTACTACTAATACATGAAGCAATGCATATCAAATAAATACGGAGTACGGAATAAAACATGTCATCCTCACATCGGGCACATAGGCCCCTCATATCGGGCATATAGGCCCCTCATATTGAGCGCATAGGCCCCTCACATCGACCATTGAATCGGCCCGGCCATTGAATCGGCCCACATATCGACCATAATATCGGCCCGGCCATTGAATCGGCCCACATATCGACCATAATATCGGCCTGGCCATTGAATCGGCCCACATATATAATGAATAAGTATATTTGCATAGATCATTATGATGATATATTATGTAGGTGTACATATATAACAGCGTCCCATACCACTGATATATATATATATACAATGGGTATACATATATATATTAGCGTCCCATACCACTGATATATATACGCAGGAGTAAAACAATCCAGAAAAACGTCATATGAAAACCATATCTCAATGCGAAATCCATGAAATATAATATATGTAATATGAAACAGTAATATGAGCATATAAGTAAAAACCGTTATTTAACAGCAACAAGTTATTAAGTATATCATGCGGTTCCTAATTTCTCCGAAACCAAACGCAATATCATATAAAGGTGAACATGTAGCTATAGCCAGGTATGCGTAGCCATGTTGGTATAGTAAGATATGTATATCTACCTATCAGTAATGATGTAATACCCTCCAGGTATAAGTATAGCTATGTCTCAAATGTGTATATACCTATCTCCAATAGTACAATACCATATAGGTATATGGGTAACTAGCATGTAGGCATGTCAAGGCATATGTGTAAGCATGTAGGTATACAGGTATGCTATATGTCATATGCACAATGGAATATAAGGATCCCGTCTCAATGTCCCTAACCAATACAATCTCACGTATGCATAAGTGTTGTGCGTGTCATGTCAATTATTGACGGTGTGAGTGGCATACAATCAGTGCTCGTGCAACATGAGCCGTCAATAATAGTGCAGTGTCCAATGGGTACAAGTCCAAGCATAACAAGTAATAATATGCAATGAAGTTTTATGCATAATCTATACGTGCAATATAAACATGCGGCTAATATCATATCATATCTAGCCTTGACGCATAACGCCATGCGGGCGATTCCCCTGTAGATATTAAATCTACTCACTGATGATCCTAGGGCTAAGTAAAGCCAACCACTCGCTTTCCCTTCTTCGCAGCGTCTGTGTCCCTAAGATCATAAAACAACATAACAAGTGTATATTAGCAATCGACCAATAACACGTACCAACTACGTTTGACCGACGCATCAACTCCAAACAAACTCTCAAGTGTTCGTCTAGTGGCTAACGTGCGTAGCGACACTATGAAACCAACTCAAGAGCAAAACCTACATAAAGTACACGTGCCGTGTCGTATAACGTAACACGTATAGTCGTAACACTAGAAACAAGCTATGTGATCCCAGATTTTGTATACAGTAAAAACCCAAAAATCAAACAGGACCAAACACACCTAAACCAAAGCAGACAGCTACCCTGAAAAACCCAAACCCTAACTCTACCCATAGGCCGAGCTCACCGGAATTCACCAAGATGTCGCCGGCCAAAACCGAGCAGTTAGGTCTCGTGCTTCAGGTGAAAGCTTATGGTCTCTGGTACAACACAACTACACTGCTAGATTTTCTAGTATACTCTCGGGGTCACAGCAGATCACAGATATCATAATTTGACACTAAAAATATGATATGTGCACGAAACATGACTTTAAGTGTTCTAAACTAAAACCAAAAGGCTACACAACACTATAACAACATATAGAACAGATAGAGATCATTAGCTACTCCCACAATGTCAAAGATCCTAGCTTTCCAAGCTCCAATGGATCCTAGAGGCAAAACAAGGCTTGAAAAGGGATTTAGTGATGTTTTGATGAAGATTAGTGAGGGATTAGTGAAGGAGACGTGAGTGTTCAGTTGAGAGTGAAGGAGAGATGAAGGAAACAATGAGAAATAGATAAAGAATGAGAGAAATGAAAGAGGGTGAGATGAAAAGAGAGAGAGGTAAGGATATGGGTGAGTGCACCATGCATTAACTCACACATTAAAGCAAGCATGACTCACCATGCCACCTCTCATCCAAACAAAACTCAAAACAAAAATCTTCTCTCACTCAAATATCAAGGGTTAGGGTTAGGGTTTAAACAAAGGATTAGGATTTGGATTAAGTTGTCATGCTAAACTAGATTACACAAACACACCCTCACATTAACATGCACAAGTATGTGCAAGACATAACAAATAATAATAAATTATTAACTATATATTATAAAATGTGATGAACCCAAATTGGTAAACTTTTTACCAAAAACCCGCATTATCGCTTAATTAACACTAATCGAAATCCTAAGGTGTTACAATCTCTCCCTTAAAGAAAATTCGTCCCCGAATTAAAATTCTTACCATGCATACCTTCAAGACATGAGTGCCAAACTCGCAAATCTCGCTCGCAGCCTCCCAAGCGATCACCTCACTAGACGGCTATGCCAAAGAAAACCTCCATAGATGGCAAGACCCTTAACCGAAGTTTCTCCACCTGCCGATCCACTAACACTATCGTCTGCCGGTGAATGAAAGGATCGTGTCCAAGCTAAATGGTCTGATACTGAATCATGTGAGGAGGGTCATGAAGGCATTTACAAGTATCAACACAAGGAACACGGGGTGAATACTCAAAAATCTGGGCGGAAGTGCCAAATTATAAGCAACGGTACTAACTCGCTAAAGGATTTCAAAATGACCTACAATTTTAGGACTAAGCTTCCCAAAACTCAACATGCCATTCATCGGAAAAATCCGTAGGAATACATGATCTCCCACTGCGAACTCAAATCTGCGACAACTACGGTCGGCATAAGACTTCTATCTACACTGGGCTGCTCTCATCCTGACCTGAATCAACTGGATCTCCTCCGAAGCCTCTCGACTAGCTGGGGTCCAAAAAAAATCCTGCTCTCGCGGAGTCAGTAAAACAGACTGGTGATCGACACAACCCATCACACAAGGTCTGAAAGTTGTCGTTTGAGATGTCTCCTGATAACAGTTATCGTAGGAGAACTCCATCAATGACAAGTGACGATCCTAACTGCCAACAAACAATAAGTATGTACGCAAAAGCATATCCTCCAGAGTCTGTATAGTCCACTCTAACTGACCATCGGCCTACAGATGGAAAAGTGGAGCTAAAGCTCAACTAGTACCCTAGGCTCCCTGAAGCTTCTGCCAAGGACGGCTAGCGAACTGGGTGCCTCTATCGGATACAACACATGAAGGAACTCCGTGCAAATGCACAAACACACTGAAGAACAACAAGCAAACTGAGCATAACCGGACAACAATCACCCAAATGGAGTCATACCCTCGACTAGCCCCGGGTAGACTCACAACGAAATTCATGGAGATCTGCTCCCATTCCCACTCTGGAACGGTAAAAAGGTTGCAACTCTCCAGCCGATCTCAAATGTTCAACTTTAGCTCGCTGACAAGCCAAGCACCTCAAAACGAAATCTAAAACTTCACTCTTCACCCCTGCCCATCAGTAACTAACTCTCAAGTCACGTTACCTCTCGGTAGCACTTAGATGAACACAGAAAGCTGACTGATATGCCTGCTCTAGGATCTCGCGTCTCTACCCATCAGTATCGGGTACATGCCATCGAGTCCCTAACATAGCACACCCTGGTCATAAATTAAGAACTCCGAATTTTTACCCAGCCGAACATGCTCAGAATCTCAACAATGAGCATCGGCGGGTTGTGCCTCACGAAAACGATTAAGTAAAAGTGGACGAGCGCGGACATGAGCAAGCTGTCCCCTAGCAAAGGCGAACTACACTGCACTCATCTGTCGCACAAAAACTGTAAATCTGCAGAAGACTGTCTCCAAACTGCGCACAACTGGAACAAACTACCCCCGGGCCTATGACTCAAGCATCAGCTACCACAATCGTCTTGCCACGGGTAATAAAGGATCTCACAATCCTTCACAAGCTCCATCCAACGGCGTTGTCTCAACAATCAAAACCCGCTGCAGGAAGATTAAGCTCCGGTGGTCCATGAAAATCTGATACGACTCTCCGTATAAGTAGTGTCTCTAAATCTTCAACGCGTGACCACCGCGGCCATCTCCAGATCATGAGTGCGATAATCCTGCTCGTACCTTCTTCAACTGTCGGGAAGCATAAGTGATAACTCTATAATGCCACATCGGTACACAATCAAGCCCCACTCGCGAAACATCACAATAATCGACAAAGTCGTCCGATCCAGAAAGCAAAGATAGAACAGGTGCAATCGTCAATCGAGTCTTCAACTGCTGAAAACTCCGCACGCATGCCTTAGTCTAAAGAAAAGGAACTCCCTTCCTTGTCAATCCGGTCAATGGTGCAGCGAATACACAAGAAATCCTGCACGAAACGGGGGTAAAAACCGGCTAAGCCCAAAAGCTGCAGACCTCTGTCCCTGCTACAACTCTGGGCCAAATATGTACGGCCTCGATCTCCCTCGGGTCCATACGAATACCGTCTCCCATAACCCCATGACCTAGGAAGTCAACACTATCAAGCCTGAAGGAACACTCCGAGAATTTAGCAGACCGCTGGCGCTCTCCCAATGTTTGCAACGCAAATCCTCAAGTTCCGCTCAAGTTCCTCACGACTCTTGGAAAAGACCAGAATGTCATATAAAACACAACAATCAACTGGTCGAGGAACGGCCTGAAGAAATCTGGTTCATCACATCCACGAATGGTGCTAGGGCATTGGCGAGTCCAACGACACCACCAAAACTCATAAAGCCCGTAGCACGCACAAAAGCAGTCTTCGGAATGTCATCACTCCGAACCTGCAACCAATGATGACCCGAACCCAAACAAACTTAGAAAATGTCTCGCACTCCGGAGCTGATCAAAGAAATCGGCAATGCGTGGTAAAGGATACCTATCTGCACCGTAACTCGGTTCAATTGACGATCAATCAATACACAACCTCAAACTGCCGTCCTTCTTCTTGACGAACAGAGTAGGAGCTCCCCAAAGCGAAACACTCGGTCGTACAAGTCCCCCGTATCTAGCAACTCTGCAGCAGATCCTTAAGCTCTCTAAGCTCCGCCGGCTCATCTGGAACAACGTCGGAAAACTCTCGCACGATAGGAACCCGGTCCAACAAACCCACTATGGTTCCAGTATCATGAATGGAAGCCAAGAATTCTCGACATCCTCTCCTCAAAAGCCGACTAGCGAAAAAGGCTGAAATCAAGCTGTGAGGGGCGGCACCACAGTCCTCCTGCACAACAAGAACTGAATCACCGGAAAAACAAAACCTAACTGCCTTCTCGTGGCAGTCCACAGACACATAGCACGTAGCCAAACAGTCCGTGCCCAGGAGAACGTCAAAATCCAACATCTCTAGAAGGATCAAATCGAAGGACGAATCTCTATCTCCTATCCAATTGGCACACGACCGAAACACGTGTCGCGCAACAAAAGAATCGCTGACAGAAGTAAACACAATAAACGGCTGATCTAGCATACACAACCCTCGGCCCAACCACGGCACAAAGTGTGTAGAACAAACGAGTGCATAGATCCTGAATTAAACAAACATGCGCATCAAAAGAACATGCGGAAAAGATTACCTGAAAACTCTGCATTGGACGCCCGTGCGTCCCGATGAGTCGAAACAAAAGCTCGTGCATGTCCTCTACCTACAACATGCAGTCCTCCTCCTCTGCCATCCTGTACACTCGAAACAAATCCTCCGCGACCATGACCTCTCTGAATATAAGTCTGACGCGGATCAACCACAGGCGCAAAAGACGACTCTCCCTGAGGTGAAGGTGGTAAAGTAACATATGGTACTGATGCCCTCCTCTGGCGTACCAAGGTACAATCTCTGACGAGGTGATGGAAACTCCCGTACCGGAAACATCCATACGATGGCTGCTGATCCTCCTGGGGATAAGAGCTAAACGACTGTCCTCGTCCAAAGCCTCTGCTACTCCCACGACATAAACGAAATCTGTCGCAGCGACTAAGCCTCTGTCTCTGGGCTGAAACACCCGTACGAGCCCTCCTCGGTCTCGGAACTCCCAAAGTCTCGGGAAGACGCCCCTCAGCTAAACAGGCTGCATCCACTGCTGCTGTATACGTGACACAATGCTGTGTGCTGATAGCAAGGAATAACTGGGTAACAGGGGTGGAAACCTCCTGTCGCTGCGCTCGACTGGCCTCAACCAACAACCTCATCATCTGGCGCAAGTCCCGCATCTCTGCCTCAAGCCTAGCGATACGATCTATCGAAGGAGGATCCAACTGCTCCTGTACAACAAGCGTACCATCCCGGTCAGTCCTCATCCCACACGAGTTAACTCTGACCTCGGCTCTCGCTGCCTCTCTCTGAGCCCTCAAAGTCACCGGCGGCATAAAGGCTATAAAAGGAAATAGGATTCGAGAAGAACACGGAAATCGAATCACAAGGATATGTATCATCATGGAAGGAATTTCAAGCAATTAGTACTTAGATCACTTTAGACGGAGTACCGTGTCGTAAGTATGCCGCGGACAAACACACACTACGTCACTCTGTTTAAGCTACCTACTCCATCATACCAAGGTCATTCTACACTCCGAAAGGTAAAACCTAGCGCTCTGATACCAACTTTGTCACGACCCAAAAATTTAGCACGTGACGGCCCTTAAACTACGTAACGTCTCCAGGTGTAACGTAATTCAAGTATGCCAAAAACCCAGCAATCTAAACCATCAAAAGTAGTAAGTGATAATAACATGGTTAAAACATTTGAAATCTCAATCAAATTCTTTAAAGTCCAAATTTATCCCCTTTAAAAATTTGGCAACACCTCCTTTGTAAAACAAGCCCCCAAAAAGGGCACAACATAAATATAAGTAAAACCATCCTCAAACGGGAGCAAATCCACGCCAAACGGCGGAAAACAACCACCACAATAGATATACGACGCCGTAGCGAAGAAATAAAAGACGATATAAATAAAACTGCATAAAGGACCTTCAAGTCATAAATAATACACAATACTGTCCTCACAACTCGTCTCTAAGTCAATACATGAAAATGGTAGATGGAGAGTACTGTATACAACGAATATACAATGAGCAATATCGGATAACCGCAAAACCCACCTATAGCAAAACTGCACCCATTTAGCCGTAGCGGTATCCGTTGCAAAAGATGATACGATAGATGAAAGCCCTGCCTCTGACTGCCCTGAGGGACTACTTGTACAACCCTGTGGCACAACGGGGGTGAGTTGCCAACTCGTGAATAGTAAATAACATATACAGGTAATCGCAAGTATGCATATACTGTGCGAATCTATCACATGCAAGCTAAAAGCAATAAAAGGAAATATGTATATGCAACAGTCATGAAAGGTACTATATCAGGTATTACTAATACATGAAGAAATGCATATCAAATAAATGCGGAGTACGGAATAAAACATGTCATCCTCGCATCGGGCACATCGGCCCCTCATATCGAGCACATAGGCCCCTCACATCGACCATTGAATCGGCCCGGCCATTGAATCGGCCCACATATCGACCATAATATCGGCTCGGCCATTGAATCGGCCCACATATATAATGAATAAGTATATTTGCATAGATCATTATGATGATATATTATGTAGGTGTACATATATAACAGCGTCCCATACCACTGATATATATATACGATGGGTATACATATACATATATATATATATATATATATCAGCGTCTCATACCACTGAAATATATACGCAGGAGTAAAACAATCCAGAAAAACATCATATGAAAACCATATCTCAATGCGAAATCCATGAAATATAATATATGCAACATGAAACGGTAATATGAGCATATAAGGAAAAACCGCTATTTAACAGCGACAAGTTATTAAGTAAATCATGCGGTTCCTAATTTCTTCGAAACCAAACGCAACATCATATAAAGCTGAACATGTAGCTATAGCCAGGTATGTGTAACCATGTCGGTATAGCAAGGTATGTGTATCTACCTATCAGTAATGATGTAATACCCTCCAGGTATAAGTGTAGCTATATCTCAAATGTGTATATACCTATCTCCAATGGTACAATACCATATAGGTATATGGGTAACTGGCATGTAGGCATTTCAAGGCATATGTGTAAGTATGTAGGTATATAAGTATGCTATATGTCATATGCACAATGGAATATAAGGATCACGTCTCAATGTCCCTAACCAATACAATCTTACGTATGCATAAGTATTGTGCGTGCCATGGAAATTATTGACGGTGTGAGTGGCATACAATCAGTGCTCGTGCAACATGAGCCGTCAATAATAGTGCAGTGTCCAATGGGTACAAGTACAAGCACAATAAGTAATAATATGCAATGAAGTTTTATGCACAATCTATACGTGCAATAAGAACATGCGGCTAATATCATATCATATCTAGCCCTGACGCATAACGCCATGCGGGCGATTCTCCTGTAGATGTTAAATCTACTCACTGATGATCCTGGGACTAAGTAAAGCCAACCACTCGCTTTCCCTTCTTCGCAGCGTCTGCGTCCTTAAGATCATAAAACAACATAACAAGTGTATATTAGCAATCGACCAATAACACGTACCAACTACGTTTGACCGACGCATCAACTCCAAACAAACTCTCAAGTGTTCGTCTAGTGGCTAACGTGCGTAGCGACACTACGAAACCAACTCAAGAGCAAAAGCTACACAAAGTACACGTGCCGTGTCGTATAACGTAACACGCATAGTCGTAACACTAGAAACAAGCTATGTAATCCCAGATTTTGTATACAGTAAAAACCCAAAAATCAAACAGGACCAAATACACCTAAACCAAAGCAGATAGCTACCCTGAAAAACCCAAACCCTAACTCTACCCATAGGCCGAACTCGCCGGAATTCACCAAGATGTCGCCGGCCAAAACCGAGCAGTTGGGTCTCGTGCTTCAGGTGAAAGCTTATGGTCTCTGGTACAACACAACTATACTGCTAGATTTTCTAGTATACTCTCGAAGTCACAGCAGATCACAGATATCATAATTTGACACTAAAAATACGATATGAGCACGAAACATGACTTTAAGTATTCTAAACTAAAACCAAAAGGATACACAACACTATAACAATATATAGAACAGATAGAGATCATTAGCTACTCCCACAAGCTCAAAAATCCTAGCTTTCCAAGCTCCAATGGATCCTAGAGGAAAAACAAGGCTTGAAAAGGGATTTGGTGATGTTTTAATGAAGATTAGTGAGGGATTAATGAAGGAGAGGTGAGTGTTCAGTTGAGAGTGAAGGACAGATGAAGAAAACAATGAGAAAGAGATAGAGAATGAGAGAAATGAGAGAGGGTGAGATGAAAAGAGAGAGAGGTGAGGATAGGGTGAGTGCACCATGCATTAACTCACACATTAAACCAAGCATGACTCACCATGCCACCTCTCATCCAAACAAAACTCAAAACAAAAATCTTCTCTCACTCAAATATCAAGGGTTAGGGTTAAGGTTTAAACAAAAGATTTGGATTTGGATTAAGTTGTCATGGTTGCTAAACTAGATTACACAAATACCCCCTCACATTAACATGCACAAGTGTGTGCAAGTCATAACAAATAATAATAAATTATTAATTAAATGTTGTAAAATGTGAGGAACCCAAATTGGTAAACTTTTTACCAAAAACCCGCATTATCGCTTAATTAACACTAATCAAAATCCTAAGGTGTTACACAGTGACAGCCCGTCACGCCTACCAATCTGTGTCGGACACGTGGCCTGTGCCCCAACGGACGTACAAGCGAATCGGTGCTCCCTTTTAATGCACGATCTCCCTCCTGATCCACTGACGTCATCAAAGATACGCCTAACTGTCCCAGAGATCCGCGCTGGTAAATTCTTGACTACCAGCTGAGCCCATGGGACTGATCAGACCACTCTCGACCTGACCCATAAATAGGTCGGGACGAGAGTGGGGGGCTAATGATGATACTCATAAGTGGATACTTTCCAGTGTAAGTCTATGTAGTGCACCCCATGTGTTCGCGGGAAGGCGGAATACGTCAAGAAAACGATTTTTCTCACATCAAAAGATCATGTTTGGCTTTGCAACATAGACTTTATCCACTTTAGGATCTTGATTAAACCTTAATTAGCAAAAACTAAACTACAAGAGGGCGTTAACTACTCGGTTAAAGTGTTATACCCTAATGTCAAGTCCTTCGGGTCTTCAAGTGGTTCTTTGCTCCTTGGTTCAAGCTTCTTCTTGATCTCCTTTCTTTGGCTCCTCCAAAGCTTCAAATGAACTCGGTTGCCGGACTCCTTAGTGTCGAAGAAAGATCCACTCGAGGGCCTATGGTCAAGCTCCAAGCTCAAATGAGGTAACTTAGTGATCCAACTTGCTAAGGAAGACTACTAAGTAGAGGTAGAGAGGATATATTGGATTAATTTGTCTTAATGCTCATTGATTCACAACTCATGTAATGGGATGAGCTTGAGGGAGGAGGAGAGGAAACCTAGGAGAGAAAATGATAATGTGGGAATGAACTTGAGAATTGGGTGTGAGAATGGCTAAGTTATTTTCCAATTATTCAAGCATGGAATAAAATACTCACAAAAAATGCAACCATACCTGAATAGGAAACACAAATGAATAAACAATTTACAAAGTCATGCTTGCAACCCATTCCTCAAATATCTCCTAATTTTCACCTCATTAATCCTTTATCAAAATAGGATAAATCAATAATGAGGTGTCTCCTTCTAGAAGCTCATTCTTGTGAAATTACAAGAATGCCCTCACCGTACATACATACCCGTATCTGTATTCCGAAAAATACGGATATATAGAGACAAGTATAATCCAATAGTATAATACTAGGATCCGGCTTAAACCAAAGCCCACTAGTATTATCCATCCGAACATCATTCATGTAGCTAGTACACGTATGCGATTGAAACCCTGCCGTAAGACCATACGGCCTCTACATCGTCTCGCCTGATCCAGGGAAACCCTCTGTATGGGACTTTAAAGACTCGACAGTACGCTGGCAGTGGGTTTAACCACAAGTCCGTCAGTGACACTACTTGTACGTAACGGCAACCCAGGTACATGTCGAAAAGGACGCCGATGGGTGAACTCGTCCGAAACCCCTACCGAGCATGTCCGTGACAATATTCGTGCAGTCCGGTCTGTTCATCTGAGAGTATCGCATGTCAGGTCTAAGGGGGTGGAAAACGTCAGACCCCTAATAACCGTACAAGTCATGTCAGTATGGCTCAAGACCATCCGAGAATCTACTAGTCCAACCACTAGTAATTCTCAATCCGCCCTGGCCAGGGACTTATGGTGATGACCAACCGATCACAACACGACATCGACTCCCTATACCGGGAGTGACGAATCCCTAACAGTCGCTCACTGCCTCTATGTGGCTCGGAACCGTACCCAACTAAAACCTGTTTGCACGACTCAGTAGAGCCGTGGTGGGGTAGTAATCAAAGCACGGTGGGACTCACACGAGACAAATGTCGACCTCAGGTCGACAGACTATCTGCACATATGTCACCAGAGAACTTCTATCTGACGCTAGGTATAATACCATCTAGTCAGTCCTCAGCGAGCCCTGTTCGGTGAACTCACACCCAGTGAGCATCTATATACAATCTTAGGTGCACATCACCAATGGCTGCGGGACCAATCCATCGTCCCTCGTCAGGGTCTAGATATGTATACACTAGCCTACTTTGTAGTATCGATGCCCAGTCTCGATACTCCTACGACCGGGGACATTTAAGGATATGCCTATTGACCACCCAGCTCCCACAAGTATGACTGCCATCACAATGCTGGCAGTCAGGCAAATATCCTACAGGCTTTATCAACATGTATACAAGATATTAAATACAAAGTAAAATAAATCACATGTTAAGATAAATAAAAACCAAATAGCGTACTATTATATCGAGCAAGATTGCCCTGTACATACATATCCCTAGCATCCTATACAATGAAGGCTTCTAGATCATATATATCCAACACCCAGATCATGACACGTGGCAGATGACGTGTCCCGGGGCTCACGGAAACAGGGCAAGCACCACACATTGGAGGCGTCCCCCGGGCTATCGTCCCGCTGCTAGACCCGACCTATGAGGAATCCCTGAACATTCCTGTGCTCGCCATGTAAATAACCATTGGCTCGCCTCCGAGCCCTCCTACACACCGAGCTCCTCGGCCCTTCGCCTCTGAGCTATCATAGAACCGAACTAGCTTGGCCTCCTGCCCTATTTTAGGACTCTCACCGAGCTAAGCCTCCCCGATTCTACCGAGCGACTTAGAACGTAGATTACAGGCGCCCCCGCCACGGCTTCGCGGATCTCGTCAGACGCGAGATATCTGCCGCCCCACGATTCCGCGTTCCACGCCGTCACATTACCCCATTAACGAGCGTATCTTATCATTAATGGTAGATCCCGTCATTCACACAGGCGTAACGCCATGGACATAATGGCCGACGAAGATCTCGCGCCAGCTAGCTCATGGCGGCCGCTATAAAAAACCCTCTCTCAGACGACTCGGGTAACACAATTTTACCCAATAAGCCGCTGTGCCCAAATACCTCGGCTAACTTGATCGTTGAAGGGTCCACGGTAGTACAACCATCCCGGAACTTCCTTGCAGGTAACTCGACTTCATCCTAAATCAAGCCCACTGAGATCCACATGCTCAAGGAGGCAACCCTCAACACCAATATCAGCCGTTCACCAATGCTCGCGACAGATCGATGGAGGACAACATCTGAAGGAGATCTTGACCTCCATCAGTTGTGGACGCCCACAGCTTCTGTAGGACGACTCTTATTTTGCTCTCTTGCTCCCGTAGCTAAGCCTCGAACCCTACCCGTGACTCGATTTCTATGTCTCAAACTTTAATTAAGGTCGGTTGTGTGCTTCTTTTTCTTCCACCATGCTTTCGGGGGTAGTTTCCTTGATTGCGGTTTGAGTATGTTTCAAGGCTGGTCATACACAATGGTGTTTTATATTTAAATTAATCCATTTTAATATGCGTTCGGTTCAGTGAAGATGTTGAAATTATGGAGAAACTTCAGGCAAATGTCTGGACGTGCACACAAATCATACCAGATTTTTCCAAAACCACAGTTTCTTAATTAAGGTGTTGGTTTGTGTATAAATAGAGAGCTCTTATATATTTTATAGACAACCAAATAAAAGAGAGATCATTGTATGAGAGGAAGATGGCTTAGATCTAGAGAGATTTGAGAGAAATCTCTTAGGGTTTAATCATAGTGTACTTGATTCAAGATTATAGTAGACATTGTAGATTCCGCTCTGCCGGGGGCTAACCATATGGTGGGTGAATCTCGTTAACAAATCCCTATCTTATTTGGTTTGTGATTCTTATTTACTTATTCTCGCATAGTTATTAATTTGTCTTTTCGTTGTTAATTGTGTGGTTATTAAATGCGTGATTGGTTTGTTGCGAGTATTTTTCTGTGCATCGGCTTCTCCATCCCCAACAACTGGTATCAGAGCGTAGATAAGAAACCTAAGGTTCTTCAAGTCTACCATCTGGGTTAACGGTAGGTAACGACGCCTATAACCTCTTCCCCCACTTTCTTAGATCATTGTTTTGAAAGCGTTATTTCAGATCAAGGGAGAAGTTGTGTTTTGCCGCGACGTTAGACGTAAAGATGACGGAGAATAAAATAAGGATCAAAAAATTCAATGGTCACAATTATAATTGGTGGCACGTGCAGATGGAGGACTACCTATACCAAAAGGACACGTATCTTCCGTTGCTAGGAGAAAAGCCTGAGAAGATGACTAATGAGCCGTAGAAGCTTTTGGATAGGAAACTCCTAGCGACGATCGGATTTTCGTTGACTCCGCATGTGGCTTTTAAAATCACAAAGGAGAAAACATCCATGACACTAATGACGACGTTAGTAATGTTGTATGAGAAGCCTTCAATATCAAACAAGATATACTTGATGAAGAATGTTTTCAATATGAAGATGGCATAGAGTGGTTCGGTGACAGAACACTTGAACGAATTCAACAACGTGACGAGCCAGTTAGAATCATCTCAATCGTGTTTGAAGAAGAGATTCGAGCCTTGTTATCCCTCTGTTCGTTGCCGGAGAGTTGGGAGAACCTAATTATGGCAGTTAGCAACTCTATCTGAAGGACTCTCACGTTTAATGATGTGGTGAGCTGCATATTAAACGATAAGATGTAGAGAAAAGTCGTGCGTGGAAGTTCGGGAACTTTTGCACTTTCGGAGGAGAATCATGGTAGAACGATGGAAAGGGAAAAGGGAAAGAAGGGCAAGTCTAAAAGCCTAGGAAAATCTCAAAGAAAAATCCAAGACGCGTGTTGGAATTGTGAGAAGAAGGGTCACAAGAAAAGTGGCTGCAAATCTCCAAAGAAAGGCTCAAATGAGAAGGCGGATGAAAAGGAAACCAATGTGGTGTCTACACAAGAACACGAGGAACAGAGGATTTATCTATCGGCGAATGACAACACAAATCCGGATACTTGGTTTCTAGATTCGGGGGCATCCTTTCATTGCACTTTAGGCCGGCATCACTTCAGCGAGTTTGTTCAAGATGGTCTTGGACATATAACGGTGGAAAACGGTCAGCCGTGCAAGATCGTTGGCAAAAAGACGATCATCTTGCAATTGTCAAGAGAAGGCCAATTAAAACTGAAGAATGCGAGACATATTCCAGATTTGAAGAAAAATTGTATTTCCACAAGTCATCTTGACAACGAAAGATATATTACGACCAGCCATGCGGCCAGGGAAAATCTATCTATACTCCTTTAATTTTAAAAAAGATTTGATTTTTATGAAAAAGATGATTTTTGGTTTTTTATGTTTTTTTTATAAATGCAGAAAAACAAAATAAAAAACATGATAAAGAGATTAAGAAAAATATTAGAAAGAGCCTGATTGCGCCGTGTCGCTGCTACGAAATCTTCGGAGCTTCTGCGATTCCCGCTAACGAACACCAGAACTTTCAGAAAGAGAGAGAGGGAAAGAGAGAGTTTTGCCTTTAAAAGCTTTAAGTGGTTAGGGATGAAAATTTCTGAAGAAAAGGATTGCTTATATAGCCCTCCCACCGAATATTTTGATGAATCTTCGAAATTTGGAAAAATCCGGTTGATTGACATATATACGGACGATCTTCGTCCGCATGCGTGCCCTATTGGCCATTTTTGACAGTTTTGCACGCCTGTTTTGGAAGAAAATCTTTTTGAAACCGTCAACAACACGCAATCGTATATATGTGAGCCACAGTCGACGGATTTTTACCATTTTCGGATACCTTAAAGATCAAGTAAAATCAACTTTTGCCTTTGGTGTGCGCATACGGAAGATGATCGTCCGTTTATGTGCCACCGGTTGCAGTTTTTGAAAATATTTTTAATTTTTAAATCTTTTGATTTACAAAACTGGTTTTGAATGAAGATTGTTTTTGATGATGCTCGATATTGGCGATCTCCCAGATCATGACACGTGGCAGATGACGTGTCCCAGAGCATACAAGAAAGGGCCCACAGGGGCCGACCAGGCCACCCCTGTACCCGACCTGCAAGCACAAGCTGGCTCACCTCAGAGCCCCCTGCAAATTGGCCTCCTCGGCCTCTCAGCTTGCCCCCGAGCTACCACAGGACCAAAATACCACGACCCTCCCGCTCGTTCCCGAGCTCTCCCGCCGAGGCCATCTTCCTCGGTCCCTCAGACCGACCAACTCCACCGCTCGCAGGCATAACCGCCGCTCCGCAAATCTCGCCATGCGCAGATTCTCCGTCGGTAACATCCCACGTTCCACGCCATCACTTTCCCCATTAACGGGAGATCCGCTTATTACGCGGGCGTGACGTCGGCAGCGTAACTGCCGGCAAGATTCTCGTGCCTGCTACTGCGTGCTGCCGCTACTATATAAACCCCCAACACAAAGGGGTCAAGTAAGCATTTTTTAATCCACCTAGCCGTTACGCTGCTCAGATCTGGTACTAACTTGATCTTCGGAGGGTCCTCGGTGGTACCAAACCACCCCGGGACTTCTTTGCAGGTACTCGGCGCTAAATCCCTCAAATCATCAATCTCCTCAAAACCCATTGAGACCCACAAGCAATAAAAGATCACCTCCAAAATCCACCGGGGGATCGACGGAAGACAACATCTGAAGGAGACCCGAAAAGGATATCCATCAGTTGGCGCCGTCTGTGGGAAACTAAACTCCACAAAAAAAAACAAAGTTGACCTTCCGATCTCCATCCACATGGCATGCGATCATCCTGAAGATCCAGGTACCAGCCGTCGCCTCCCCCTCACCGGAGGCGCGGATGAACCTCCTCCGGCGACCGTCATCAACGCCCTCACCGGCCGAATAGACCGACTACAGTCCATCGTGGAGGCGCTCATCCGCGTCCAAACAACCGGGCCAGGGCCCCAGACCGCCGCTCCTCTGCCTTCAAAAGACTCTGCCCTCGTCGGCACAGCTGACCACGGGCAGGCTATGTCCCATGTCCACAGATCTCACGGGCCGATACTCTCTGAGGCCCGCTGAGCGCCCTATGACTCCACACCAAGATCCGCCGCTAGAGCGCCCCGCTTCGAGCCTCCTCGCGACCCTCACCCTCCTGAGGAGATGTCGGTCACCTCGCATGTCCCCAGGCATGAACGACACCCCTCCCTCGACGGAGTCGCACAGAAGGGGCTCTCCATTGTGGCTCGAGGGCCACCTCTCCCGGGGATCTGAGGAACCTCATCAAGAGGAACCGAGGCCGCGCACAGACGCAGATCTCCCGCAGCAAAGGTCAGGGATCACAAGATGCCGAATCCTCGGGGTACTACGGCTGACTCGACGCCCTCAAGAAGAAGATCGAGGGCATACGCCGAGAAGGTCACCTCACGGGTGACGGGGCTAAGTACGCCGCTGACTCTCTCACCAAGCCATTTACCACGGGACTGCTTGCTGTTCACGTCTCCTCGCGCAACGAGCCCCCGAAGGTTTCTCTGTTCGACGGGAAAACCAATCCGAAAGACCATTAGGATGCTATCCTTAGCAGGCTTCCTACGGCCCCTCCAACCCTAAGGGTCAAAGTCCTCCTTAGAGGCGGCCGAGCGGCTTCCCTGTTCGGCTATCCCTGGCCGATAGCTTCCCTACTCGCAACGCCAGGGATCAAAGCCCTCGCTAAGAGGCAACCGCACAGCTTCACTATCCGGTTATCCTTAGCAGGCCTCCTACGGCCCCTCCTACGCTAAGGATCAAAGTCCTCCTTAGAGGAAGCCGAGCGGCTTCCCCGCTCTACTATCCCTGGCCAGTAGCTTCCCTACTCGCAACGCCGGGGATCGAATCCCTCGCCAAGAGGCAACCGCGCAGCTTCACTGCCCGGCTATCCTCAGCAGGCTTCTTACAGCCCCTCCAACGCTAAGGATCAAAGTCCTCCTTAGAGGCAGTCGAGCGGCTTCCCTGCTCGTCTATCCCTGGCTGGTAGCTTCCCTACTCGCAACGCCAGGGATCAAAGCCCTCGCCAAGAGGCAACCGCGCAGCTTCACTGCCCGGTTATCCTTAGCAGGCCTCCTACGACCCCTCCAACGCTAAGGATCAAAGTCCTCCTGAGAGGCAGCCGAGCGGCTTCTTTGTTCGGATATCCCTGGCCGGTAGCTTCCCTACTCGCGACGCCAGGGATCAAAGCCTTCGCCAAGAGGCAACCGCGCAGCTTCACTGCCCGGTTATCCTTAGCAGGCCTCCTACGGCCCCTCCCACGCTAAGGATCAAAGACCTCCTTAGAGGCAGCCGAGCGGCTTCCCCGCTCTACTATCCCTGGCCGATAGCTTCCCTACTCGCAACGCCAGGGATCAAAGCCCTCGCCAAGAGGCAACTGCGCAGCTTCACTGTCCGGCTATCCTTAGCAGGATTCTTACAGCCCCTCCAACGATAAGTATCAAAGTCCTCCTTAGAGGCAGCCGAGCGGCTTCCTGCTCGGCTATCCCTGGCTGGTAGCTTCCCTACTCGCAACGCCAGAGGTCAAAGCCCTCGCCAAGAGGCAACCGCGCAGCTTCTCTGCCCGGTTATCCTTAGCAAGCCTCCTACGACCCCTCCAACGCTAAGGATCAAAGTCCTCTTTAGAGGTAGCCGAGCGGCTTCCCTGCTCGGCTATCCCTAGCCAGTAGCTTCCCTACTCGCAACGCCAGGGATCAAAGCCCTCGCCAAGAGGCAACCGCGCAGATTCACTGCCCGGATATCCTTAGCATGGTCTCATACGGCCCCTCCAACGCTAAGGGTCCAAGTCCTCCTTAGTGGTAGCTCAGCAGCTACCCTGCTCGGCTATCCCCGGCTGGTAGCTTCCTGCTATGACCGACAGGGATCAAAAGCCCTGCCAGAGGCAGTCGAGCCCGAAGGTCTCTCGCTCAGCTATCCTTCAGGACAAAAGTCCTCGCCAAGAGGCACCGGACAGTAACCCTGCTCGGCCAAGGGTCCTTGGTAGTCTTCTTACAGCCCCTCCCACGTTAAGGACCAAAGTCCTCCCAGAGGCAGTCGAGTCCTTGCTCGGGTATCCCCGGCTGGTAGCTTCCTACCACAACCAACAGGGATCAAAGTCCTCGCCAAGAGGCACTGGGCAGTAACCCTGCTCGGTCCCCTTCCTGAAGGATCAAAGCCCTCGCAAGAGGCAACCGAGAAGCTACCCTGCTCGGTCATCTCCGGCTGGTAGCTCCCTACCCATGACGCCAGGGATCGAAGCCCTCGCAAGAGGCATCCGAGCGGCTACCCCGCTCAGTCATCCCAGGCTGGTAGTTGCCTACCCAAGACGTCGAGATCAAAGCCCTCACCAAGAGGCAACAGTGCAGCTTCACTGCCCGGTTATCCTTAGTAGGCTTCTTACGGCCCCTCCAATGCTAAGGATCAAAGTCCTCCCGGAGGCAGTCGAGCCCGACCCTTGCTCGGCTATCCTCGGTTGGTAGCTTCCTACCACAACCGACAGGGATCAAAGCCCTTGCTAAGAGGCCACCGAGCAACTACCCTGCTCGGTGCATCCCCAGCGGGCATCCTCCTGCCCATTAGACGCTGAGGATCTGAAGCCCTCACCGTGAGGCCGCCGAGTTCCTTCCTGCTCGGCGCATCCCAGCGGGCGTCCCTCTGCCCATTAGACACGCTGAGGATCTCAAGCCCTCATCGTGAGGCCGCCGAGTTCCTTCCTTCTCGGCGCATCTCTAACGGGCATCCTTCTGCCCATCAGGCGCTGAGGATCTCAAGCCCTCATCGTGAGGCCGTCGAGTTCCTTCCTGCTCGGCGCATCTCCAACGGGCATCCTCCTGCCCATCAAGCGCTGAGGATCTGAAGCCCTCACCATGAGGCCGCCGAGTCCCCTCCTGCTCTGCGCATCCCAGCGGGCATCCCCCTGCCCATCAGACGCTGAGGATCTCAAGCCCTCATCGTGAGGCCACCGAGTTCCCTCCTGCTCGGCGCATCCCAGCGGGCATCTCCCTGCCCATCGGACGCTGAGGATCTCAAGCCCTCATCGTGAGGCCGACGAGTTCCTTCCTTGTCATGACCCGCAGGGTACGGAACATGACTGGCACTTAAGTTACGAAACGTCTCAAGACGTCCGTAAAATAAGTAAGCCAAAGCCCAGAAATCAAAACCAAATAAGCAGAAGAGTGAAGGAAAAACCAATCAATTGAAAGCGAGTTTATCAAGTAAGTTGTATCAAGCCCTTTTTAAAAACAATATCAATTTTTCCGAAAATTTCGGCAGAGTCTCCTTTGTAAATACTGGCCCCCAAAATGGGTACAACAAGAATATATATGAATACAACAATTAAGGCATCCCCAAGCGGGAGCTAGCTCTTCGCCACAAGGCGGTCACAAATTCCACGCAATGTAAATCAGCAATGTGCATAAATAAACATAAGAAGCGTAAGTAAAACATCATGTCGACTCGAGTGAGCTCGACCCCAAAATACAGCATAAAAAGCCCATAAATCTCACAGTCTCGTCTCTAGGTCAATATACAACAATACTGGTAGATACAGTAGATGGAGTACTCTAGATACAAATAATATACAAGGTGGTACAAAATAATAATACAACCCACCTACGAGCAAAAGCCTCGAGTCCAGGCAAAAGAGGCAAAAGAAGCAAGTGCGCCTGCCGCTACTGTACTGACGGAGCGGACCTGCAAAAGGCTGTGGCACAATGGGGGTGAGTTGCCAACTCGTGAGTAATAAATAATATCTATATAGGCTATCGCAAGTATGCACACAAGCATCCTAGCATCTATAATACAGGTATGGCAGGATATACTAGCAGGTATGTATGTAACATGAATATACTAGCAGGTATGCATGCAACATGAATATACTAGCAGGTATGAATGCAATATGAATCAACTCGTGATCTGCATGTGTAAATATAAGAAATCATATTTTTCCTTTAGGAATCTCTTTTGAAATATCAGCACAATACCAATAGAATCAACCAGAATCCGTGTCCAGCAACGACACCTCAAAACTGTCTCAAATCTCATATATCCATATCGTAGTATCTCTGGCCTCAGCCGTCCGGCTTACCCATCTCAAATATCAATATCTCATCATCTCGCGGCTACGGTCGGTATCCTCTGGATATCCGCCGTGCCAAAACAGTCATCGGTAGGTAATCTATCCCCTGCCAGGCTCAACGTCAACAACACGACCTTCTCGTCCCGGGGTACCTTACCGGGCCCACCATATACCCGAGACGGTTCATCCAACTCCTCGAAACGGGTCTCGAAAACCACAGCAAACTCATGGTGGACGACACTCACATCACTAGAAAACCGCAATTTTGCATATTTTAAAAAGGGTAATAAGTTTTAGAAATTTTGCGGCTTTCCCCCGAAATAGAGAAATATCATAAATCTCAAGAAATCATCATGAATGCATACGTCAATGATGATGGATGCATATGGTATTAATGTTCAAGTTACAATGTATGATTAATAGACTAGGCATGAACAAATGATATAATGATATACATGCACATGAATAGCAATTCTACGATGTTATTTTAAGGATTTATTGCAATAGTACAGGTTTAGATATCAAATATGGTGACAATATTCTAGATTATAAGTTATCTAGTGTCGTGGCATGGCAATTACCAGGGCGTGTGTATACGCATGAATAGTGCTCGTACTGCATATAAAAACTCTGGCAATGGTGTATGTGTGCTATAGAATGGGTTCGCATATGTATGTCAAATAAAGCATGGATGTAGTTACTAATATCACTAGAAATCTTTAACTACTTAAACTATCGGGAGACTTGTGCCATCCAAACGATAGTCCCCCGTAGATATTACATCTACTCACCGGAATCCCCAGCTAGCTACGTCCGACCACCGCTTTCCCTTTCCGTGCCGCGTCCGAAGGCTCCGCGACCGAACCTGGAATTTGCATCAATACAAAACATAAGGTTACATATCATGAAACGACGCAAATCCCAAACGAAAATATCCACGTTCATAAGCTAGGCACAACGTGCACAAGGTGCGCGGAACATACACGAAAATCGCAAAACTAACTAAAATCGTCGTTTAAGGCGGCCGGCAAAGCTAAAACCCGATTAACCCAAATTCCGCACTTACACATCCTAAATTTCATAGGATATGCTAAAAATATCATCAAGATATCACAAATACATCACCACAATATTTTAATAAAAACTAGTAAGCACAAAAGACTTCCAAATTCGTGCAAACTTCGCGGATTTGTGATAAAGTGCACAAAACATCGCGCAAACACCCAAGTTAACCATAGATAGCCACTACACTAATTTCCAACATGCTAGCAATGCTTCAAAACCAAATTTCCATAAGCAAACCCATTCTTGATTTTTATAAATAGCAATTGCAATCAAAACTTCACACTAAAATAACATAGATTAGCATAATTTGAAGCCACATAAGCAAAGTAACCCCATTGATTAGGTTAGTAAAACACTAGATAGCAAAATAAATTAATTAACCCAATAATGGTTTTCTAAACCCTAATTAAAATTTCAAGCCATGAACTTTTAAAACGTAGACTAGAAATTAACACTAATATTTACACTAAAACAACTCAATTAAAGAAATCTAACCAAAAGAATTTAAATGGGTAAGGATTATACCTCTAGATCTAGAGATCTAGCAAGAAATTTTGACTCCAAAGATAGTCTCCTAGCATCCAAGATTCATACAAGAAAGGTTAAGAAGAATGGATGAAGGATTTGCTTTGAATTTTGAATAAATTGTGGATTTTTGGAGCAAATTTTGGATGAACTTTGATGGAAGAAGAGGGGAGATTTGGGGCTGTTTTTTCTGCAGGAATTCAGCAGTGAGGGAGTGGGGAGAAGTGTGGGGAAGTGGGGGGAAAAAGTCTAAGTCAACCCTCTCATATTACCATAATACCCTTACCTTATATATATATATATATATATATATATATATATATATATATATATATATATATAACCATTTTTAACCCATTCCTCGCATGATTTAAGGTCAAAAAGAGAGAAAGAAAATTCTTGGACTGCTACAATAGTGTGGGGCCGGACAAGGGGAGTGAGGGTGAGTGTGAGAGACTTTACAAAAAAATTCTATGCAAAAAGACCCCCCACAATACCATATTTGCAAGTTTTAGCTCAAAATAATTATATTTTTGTTTCCCATAATAAAAACCAATTAAAACTTGAAATAAAATACTAAAAAATTATATTAAAAACTATATTTTAATTAACATGATTTTAAAGATTAAAATTAGCCCATTTAAATTTGTATTTATCGCTAATTTAATGTATTTTTTTACCGGCTTAAAATAATATTAAAAATTGAAAAATTAAGGAAAAATTTTAAACAACCAGAATTTTATAAGTAACTCATTAGCTACTAAAAACTAGCAATTAGCTATCCAAAATAGGTATAATTAGGCCTAAACTGCAAAATAACAAAAAAGATGATTTACGGAAAAATACCAAATTTTCACCGATTTTCTTGAAAACACCAAAACGACTTTTCAAGACGTTACATTCCTGCTCGGCGCATCTCCAACGGGCATCCTCCTGCCCATCAAGCGCTGAGGATCTGAAGCCCTCACCGCGAGGCCGCCGAGTTCCCTCCTGCTCGGCGCATCCCAGCGGGCATCCCCCTGCCCATCAGACGCTGAGGATCTCAAGCCCTCATCGTGAGGCCGCCGAGTTCCTTCCTGCTCGGCGCATCCCAACGGGCATCCTCCTGCCCACCAGACGCTGAAGATCTGAAGCCCTCTTCGTGAGACCGCCGAGTCCCTTCGTGCTCGGCGCATCCCCAGCGGGTAACTTCCTACCCTACAAAGACACGGATCCAAGACCCGCCGAATAAACTCATACTCAATGCGCGACAACAAGAACGCCGTGTCATCCCCGGACAATCTACCACAAGGAATTACCAGCGCCAAGCCGCACAGAGAGAACCGAGCAGTCCACTCTCGACCCGACCCACAAAATAGATCGGAACGAGAGTGGGGGGCTAATGATGATGCTCGACATCGGCGATCTCCCAGATCATGACACATGGAAGATGACGTGTCCCAGAGCATGCAAGAAAGGGCCCACAGGGGCCGACCAGGCTACCCTTGTACCCGACCTGCAAGCACAAGCTGGCTCACCTCAGATCCCCCTGCAAATTGGCCTCCTTGGCCTCTCAGCTCGCCCCCGAGCTACCACAGGACCAAGATACCTCGACCCTCCCGCTCGTTCCTGAGCTCTCCCGCTGAGGCCATCTTCCTCGGTCACTCCGACCGACCAACTCTGTAAGTGCACGGCGGCGTCCCGGCCATCAATCCGAGGCCAAAAATACGGAAACGATACTTTACTTTAACTTTTGAACCGGCACCACCGCGCACTAAAATCCCGGATCGGGCCATTAATCTAATCCTAGCTAACTAGATAACGGGTAGAGAAATATACCGAGCGATCCGTGTCCTTCGGTCCTCTCGTCGTCGTCCCGATCTCCCCGCAGAATCTTCGGTCTTCAACACCTCGTCGAAAGGGCACCACATCGCCGGGTTCTTTTACGGGCTCCCACCTCTGGACCGAGGCAACTCGGGCACGAAGTTGGCGAGCCGACGTGTCCAAGAATTGCTGTAGAATAAGTGTGGATTATTATGTGTCTCTAGGGGTTGAAGTTGCCATGTTGGTGGAGGTGAAGAATAGACTTTTTGGAGATGAACTAGAGAGTCTTTTCTAGCATAATGAGAAATAAAAATGCCACACACAAAATGAATCCCTCCCTCACTCCCTCAATAGTGGCCGGCCCATCCAAGAATGAGCAAGAAATTGGAGTGAGAGAAAAGTCAAAGGGGGGAGGAAGCTATCATGCAAGAAAGAGAGAGAAAGGTGATCATTAGAAGAAATGATCACCAACCAAATCCAACACCCTACAAACTAATCATGAAAACCATGTCCCCACAAAAGTCAAGCCATGATGAAGTGAAGAAGTCAAATGATGGTGCAACCATCATGAAGCAACAATATGCAAAGACCACCCTCCACAATGGTAATTTGCACAATTGCAAATAAGCCCTCCTCCACCAAGTTTCAGCCAAGGAAAGAAACAAAGGAAATTGACCGAAACGGAAAGCAAACTGGCAACTTCATAAAACTGATCCCGTAATAAATTACAGGAAACCCGGCTACTGTATATACATACCCGCATTTGTATTCCGACCGAATACAAATGCAATGAGACAAAATCTACACTGTACAATACTAGGATCCGGCTTAAACCAAAGCCCGCTAGTATTATCCGTCCGATCATGATCCGTGCAATACCGCACGTACATGATCGAACCCTGCTATATCTCCATACGGCCTCTACAGCGTTTCGCCCGAAACTTGAGAAAACGGTCTGTGGGGGACTCTAAAGACTCGTCAATACTTTGGCTGTGGATTTAACCACTAACACGTCAGAGGTATTAGCCATACGTAACGGGCTACCAGGTATTGACCAAAAGGGACGTCGATGAGCGAACTCATCCTGACACCCTACTGAGCCTGTCAGTGACAATATCCATACAGTCCGGTCCATTCGTCTATGAGCATCGCATGGCGGGCCTAGGGGGTTGGTAAAAGTCAGGCCCCCCAAAAGCGGTACAGGTCATGTCGGAGTGTAGCCCAGAACACCCTGAGATACTGCTGGAATACCTACCAGTAAATCTCCTGCCTTGGCCAAGGACTTCGTGTAATGGCTCTCCTAGACACAGCGCGACCTCACCCCCAATACCGGGAGAGACGAACCCCTGCAGATCCGCTCACTGCCTCCATGTGGCTCGGGACTGTACCCAACTAAAACCTGTTTGCACGTCTCCTTTGAGCGTGGTAGGGTAGTAATCAAAGTACAGTGGGAACTCATACGAGACAAATGACGATCTCAGGTCGATGAACTAACCTGTACACATGTCACCAGGGAACTGCTATCTGACGTCAGGTATAAGACCAACTAGCATGTTCCCAGCGAGTCATGTCCGGTGTACTCATAACCCAATGAGCACCTGTATATACTTAGGTGAACCAACTGACACCAGTGGCTTGTGAGACCGGCCACCGCCCCTCGTCGGGGTCTCGACTGTATACACTAGTCTACTCTGGAGTATCGATGCCCTGTCTCGAAACTCCCTCGACTAGGGACCTTTTAAGGATGTGCTTATAGACTACCAGCTCCCACGTATATGATCGCTCTCATACTGCTGGCAGTCAAGCAAGAATCCTAGGGGCTCTATCAACGTGCAATAGTGACCTGTAAGGTCACCTAAAGCAGTACACGATGATAAAGATAAACCAGATAACATACTATTATCTTGAGTAAGACTGTCCTACTGGGACAGGTCCTCGCTCAATCATTGCAATCACGTGCCTGTGATCCAATAATTGACTCTGAGGGCACTATCTCCAACAAACTCCACCGCTCGCAGGCGTAACCGCCGCTCTGCAAATCTCGCCATGCGCAGATTCTCTGGCGGCAACATCCCACGTTCCACGCCATCACGTTCCCCATTAACGGGCAATCCGCTTATTACGCGGGCGTGACGTCGGGAGCGTAACTGCCGGCGAGATTCTCGCGCCTGCTGCAGCGTGCTGCCGCCACTATATAAACCTCCATCACAGAGAGGTTAAGTAAGCATTTTTTACTCCACCTAGCCGTTACGCTGCTCAGATCTGGTACTAACTTGATCGTCGGAGGGTCCTCGGTGGTACCAAACCACCCCGGGACTTCTTTGCAGGTACTCGGTGCTAAACTCCTCAAATCATCAATCTCCTCAAAAGAAACTGATGGAGGTCCTTTTCGGGTCTCCTTCAGATGCAGTAGCAAGCGCGAGAATCTCGCAGGCAGTTACGCTCCCGACGTCACGCCCGCGTAATAAGCGGATCGCCCGTTAATGGGGAACGTGATGGCGTGGAACGTGGGATGTTGCCGGCGGAGAATCTGCGCATGGCGAGATTTTGGAGCGACGGTTACGCCTGCGAGCAGTGGAGTTGGCCGGTCGGAGGGACCGAGGAAGATGGCCTCGGCGGGAGAGCTCGGGAACGAGCGGGAGGGTCGAGGTATCTTGGTCTTGTGGTAGCTCGGGAGCGAGCTGAGAGGCCGAGGAGGCCAATTTGCAGGAGGCTCTGAGGTGAGCCAGCTTGTGCTTGCAGGTCGGGTACAGGGATGGCCCGGTCGGCCCCTGTGGGAACTTTCTTGCATGGTTTGAGACACGTCATCTGCCACGTGTCATGATCTGGGAGATCGCCGATATCGAGCATTATCAGTTTCTAAAATCTTCAAAATTTATTTGAAATTACGTACAAAACCCACAAACAAAATTTTACAAATCTCAAAAATTCAAGATTTGGATTTTTTATAATATAAATAAAATAATATCTAAATGTTGCTCAATATACAGTTCATGTCGCCTATAAGGACATAGTCGGTAATAATGTGCGCCATGTTGTCTTAACTTTTTTTTTAAATTATTTAAAAAAATTTGTAAAATCATTTTGAAGCTGTAAGCATTGCTTGGTGGTATTTTGAATTACTTTTAGGTACTATATATGTAATATTCAAAACTAACCCGAATCGGTCGAAATGGCATATCAACAATTCTGATATATTATTTCAATATGTTTGTCTTCAAAATACGTGAAATAGGCTGGTAATACATATAATAACATATTAATGTGATCAGCATATTTATTTATTCATATATTTTAAGTAACTATATTATTTAAATAAGACTTGTTATTTTTAATGTTTTGATATTTGAGGAGTGTTGTAATTTATATGTATGTTTTAGAGAGTACACGGACTTTCAGATCTAAATAGACTTGAGCATTCTTGTGGTGGGGGGAGGGGGGCAATTATATCTTACACCCCTGTATCTCTCTTAGTTTTTCCAACGTGGGACCATTAATCCCATATATCTCAACTCGTCTATGGTATTGTTTATATTTGTTCCGTTCCGTATCCGATCTGGATGCAGCCCTGGTACCATGTCATAGCCTTTCCAATCCTTGTCAATCCTGCCCTTGAAGCAACCAAACAACCCAACAATTATGGAGCAGGTAAACCAACATAACCGACGAGTATGCATCATCACCGTGTTGGTGACAATAACCCTTTATTTTTTTGTTGGAGTTTACATTAATTTTTCTTCATTTCTACCAACTAAAGCATTAATTTTAGTTTAAATTTCAACTCTTTTCCCTTTCTTGTTTGAAATTGTTTTTTTGTTCCGACTTATATAGTTTGCCTCCTGCTGAGGCAGCCACGTACTCGTTTGAAAAGGCCAGGTTTGGAAGTGGAAGTACTAACTAAAAAGGATTTGATTGTCAAATAAAAAAACCTCTTACTTTTTGCTTAGTTTATTCTACTTTTCAACTTTTCAATATTTTAGAATTTTAGTCTTGTTCAAAGTTCTAAGGTTTTGCTAGCTCGCATGTTTGGTTATGTGTGCAGCCACGTCATCTTGTTACAAAAGCTGTAAATAAAATTTGGTAATAAAAAAGCAGTAACTTTTGTCAGAAGACGGTATCAAAGCTGCTCAGATTTTAAATCTAGCCGAGCGTATATTCAAAAGAAGTAGATCTGAGTGAACCCGGTTATTAGAGAGAAAGAAGTAAATCGGTGTGAACCTGTCCCACAAAGTTGCTTCAAAGATGACCGAGATATTCTATCTCTTTCTCTTTTCTGCTCGGGTGCATTGCATCTGGTATGCTAAATAATTTCTCCATCTGTATTCTTATAACACAAACTTTCTAGGTTGTAGTTGATTTTTAAAAAAATGTAAATGACCTCTACTTTAATTAAGAGAAAAGGATGTAAAAAGAAGGGGAAAACGTCGATAAATATTCTCTCTCACGGAAACATCTCTTTTTCAAAATGTCCTTAAAGATATTAGAGTTAATTGCACAAAACATCCATATAGTTTATCTTGATCGGCACTTATACCCTAAAAGTAATTTATTGGCATTGACGCCTCTCTTGCGCTTATCGGTCTGAAGACTCGGAACCCTAAAAGTTGCTTTTAATCGATCGAAATCAATTCTAAATAAGTAAAATGAATGTCTACTTTTACTTTCGAACTTGTTTTTGTTGTTCAGAGAGGAATTTGAGCATTTTTTTAGGTTTCATCGATTAGCAGAAGGGGTGTTTATGCCAGTAAATTACTTGAGGGGCATAACACACTGGATAAACTATAGGGTGTTTTGTGCAATTAACCCCAAAATATTATTAGAGTTTTTAGAAATGAAAAATAAATGCATGCCAATTTTTATAGATATTAACATTTCTGTGGCTACAATATAGCACAATAAAAACGAGAACTTTTATACTATCTAAACTATGATAATACAAAAAAAGCCATCTAATTAACATTACACCAAAAAGATTGATATTATTTATTATTATATTTTTATAAAATAATTTTGATATAAAATGTGGGAAAAGACGCCCTATTGAAAAAATATTTTAAATAAATAAGATTAGTTATGTACATAATATAACATCCCAGCCGACCATATTAACAAACCGTAAGAAAATATCATTCATTATATATTTATAATGAATGATATCAAGACATGAATCTTTTATACGTGTTTTGTAAAATATTTTTTTTTTCATTTTATATGCAATACAAGTTTTTTTGCGTCTTCCATGCACATGCACATGTGAAGGCATGCTATTATATATAAGAATGGGGTTTTCTTATGCCACTCATAAAATTCCTTTTTAGTTATTTTTCAAAAAAAACTCAACTAAACCTTACCACTTTAATATTACTTCCTTAATTCTCTAAAGTTGCTACGATATTTTCTTGTTTAACATTTATTTTCATACAAAACCTAATTAACCTGCCATTACATATGTTTATCAACGGTAATCTTCACTGTGATAATGATATTACCAACCTCTATCTGAAGTATAATTTTTTCTCTCTTTCTTGTTGAGAAATCCTAACCACGAGAAAACTTGGTCATCTGAAGAGCCAGCAAGAAATACGGCATAAATCATATATAGATAGGAGTTTGGAAAACCTACCATAAGAGATAAAAAAATGAGTTGTTTGGAGAAATGATGTAAAACAACCCATAAACATCTAACCCTGTTACCGGAATATTTTAAGGATGCAATTAAAAGTCAATCAAATAAAATGTCAAATCCAACAGTAAAAAGGATTTAAAATTCAATTGGTGCCTAATAAAGAGAGGCAGGAGACCACGTCAAATGACTTTCACACGTAAATATTTGTGATTATGTTTCTTGTGAGGGAAGAAAAGGAAAATTACTCGTCGGTGCATGCCATAAATTATATTATATATATGAGATTAATGGAGGAAAGAGGCAATTCCCTCCTATGGCGTCGAAAAAATACCCCCTCCACCAACTTTTTCACCGTTGATTTAGTGGGTTCGAAATTAACGGTTTACCGACAATAGAACTTTTTACATTGCTAAATCAACGGTGAAAAAGTTGTAGAATCACGTGAAATTTGGTGTACCCACATCTTAAATGATGACGATGAAGATGATGGGGGCCGATCGTCGGAAAAATTGGTGGAGGGTGTATTTTTTCGACGCCATAGGAGGGAATTCCCTCCTATGGCATCTTTTCTCCATTATTTTCTCTCTCTCTCTCTCTCTCTCTATATATATATATATATATATATATATATTAACTACGTGACCTAATTCTTTATGATTTTTAGATTGACCCCCAAGCTAGCTTGTGTCGTCCCATTAAGCATTAAATTCTCTCATTGATGTAGCTAGGTGTGGATTTAGTCAAAGAGTAGTTGAATTTGCCAAATATTAAGCTACATTTCTTTGTGCATTCATGGAGAATAATTAATATGCAAATTAGGTGGCCGGACAACTCATATGATCGATCGTTAGAGTTGACTCTGTTTGAAGTAAAATCTGAACGTTTCTAATATCTTGGTAAACGAATAAAGATATATAGAGTTTGCTGCTGAATTACTTGAGAAAAGCAGGTGCTACGATATATAACCTACTGATAATTAAGGTCTGGGGGTTCAAGATTTCCATCTCTTATACGGCTACTCGACAAAAAAGAAAAAATTGGATGATTCAAACCCTCAAATCTATTAGAATGTTAGTTAGAATGGATGCATACTTATTTCCCACTAATCAATTTTTTCAACCTTTTCATCTACAAGGGAAAGTGTTTGACATATAAAATGAATGAACTGCGATGGCTTGTTCATACACGTAAATATGAATTCTTGTCATATGAAAGGAATAAACATGCAGTGTCTTTTTCTTACATTATGAGTCTTTTTTATTATGTACTATTCATAATCTATTATATATATCCACTAACTAATAATAATTCCTGAGTTCGAACTCAGGACCCTCTCCTGAGCCCGTGACCCAAAGAAACCACAAAGACAAAAATTCCTCTCTCGTAACCCAAAATCCCCTCTCTCCTCTCACCAACAGAGGAAAGAAACCCTGTCTCTCGCCGCCGATCCTCCATCGCGACCCCTCCCTCGCTGCCACCCCTCTCGCCGCCGATCCTCCATCGCGACCCCTCCTTCGCCGCCGATCCTCCATCGAGACCCCTCCCTCGCTGCCACCCCTCTCGCCGCCGATCCTCCATCGCGACCCCTGCCTCGCTGCCACCCCTCTCGCCGCCGATCCTCCATCGCGCTGCGCTCCCTCCTCCCTCACGCCTCCTTCCTCGATCCCGTGACCCCAAAATTGAGCCCTCACCTCCTCGTAACCCCAAAACCCCTCTCACCAACAGAGGAAAAAAACCCCTCTCGCCGCCGATCCTGCCTCTCCTGCCTCGCTTCGCCGCCGATCCTGCCTCGCTGCGCCTCCCTCCCCCACAGACATCGAGCGCTTCCACCCTTCGCCTCCTCGAGCGAGCGCCTCCATTCCTCAATTTGGTTATGGTAACATGAATTTGGTTATCCTTGAGCCAAGATCTCTAAATCTCTTATTATTTGCTTCAATTGAAGAAAATTATCTATTTGCTTCAATTCAAGAAATTTATCAATTTGGTTATGGTAACATGAATTTGGTTATGGTAACATGAATTTGGCTTCAAAATTACTTATTGGCAGGAACGATTTTAGCCCTTGTAGAATGCTTTATTTGAGCTTTCTGTTCCATGTAAGATTAATTCGGTGGCGATGATGATTTGCCAGGAAGCTCGAAATTTATTGATATGGCGAGGCAAGATTGGGTTGCATGTAAGTATTGCATCAACCATTTTGCAGCCATCTTGTTATATGTTATCCAAGCTCCAAACTGAAACAAGGCCACGTTATTAGAAGCCGGCATATCTAAGCCTTATCATCAGTATGCATCTCTATGCCACAAACCTGGTAACATGAATTTGGTTATCCTTGAGCCACGATCTCAAAATCTCTTATTATTTGCTTCAATTGAAGAAAATTATCTATTTGCTTCAATTCAAGAAATTTATCAATTTGGTTATGGTAACATGAATTTGGTTATGGTAACATGAATTTGGCTTCAAAATTACTCATTGGCATGAACGATTTTAGCCCTTGCAGAATGCTTTATTTGAGCTTTCTGTTCCATGTAAGATTAATTCGGTGGCGATGATGATTTGCCAGGAAGCTCGAAATTTATTGATATGGCGAGGCAAGATTGGGTTGCATTTAAGTATTGCATCAACCATTTTACAGCCATCTTGTTATATGTTATCCAAGCTCCAAACTGAAACAAGGCCACGTTATTAGAAGCCGGCATATCTGAGCCTTATCATCAGTATGCATCTCTATGCCACAAACCTGGTAACATGAATTTGGTTATCCTTGAGCCACGATCTCAAAATCTCTTATTATTTGCTTCAATTGAAGAAAATTATCTATTTGCTTCAATTCAAGAAATTTATCAATTTGGTTATGGTAACATGAATTTGGTTATGGTAACATGAATTTGGCTTCAAAATTACTCATTGGCAGGAACGATTTTAGCCCTTGTAGAATGCTTTATTTGAGCTTTCTATTCCATGTAAGATTAAGTCGGTGGCGATGATGATTTGCCAGGAAGCTCGAAATTTATTGATATGGCGAGGCAAGATTGGGTTGCATGTAAGTATTGCATCAACCATTTTGCAGCCATCTTGTTATATGTTATCCAAGCTCCAAACTGAAACAAGGCCACGTTATTAGAAGCCGGCATATCTGAGCCTTATCATCAGTATGCTTCTCTATGCAACAAACCTGGGGTTTGCAAACTGTGCATGTTAAATTTTCAGTTATGAAATGGTTGTTTCCAAAAGAAGCTAACGGGACCGTTAAGGAACTTATCAAGAACTTTACTATGTCGAAGATTTGCTGCACTGGTAAAGAATTGTATTGATTTTTTTCATATTTGTTGTTATGCAGAACTCAGAGGACCAGCTCTTCTCTACCTGTTTCTTTATAATTTTGAAATTTTGACCGTAAATTAATATTGTTTTTGTTAGGGTGTGTTGCTAAATGGTTTGTTGATTGCTGATAAGCAGCTATCTTCAAAATCTAAGCAAAGGGAGCCGTGAATTTGTCATTAGGTCCTGAAAAAGGCCGACTAAAATTTACTGCATATGGAATCCCAACACTTAAAGAACCTCAGGATACACCTCAGCATAATCCAAGTTCATCAAAAGGTGATTGTAGGTATCTCTTTTCAATGCAACTACATGTTCAATATTAATTCAGTTTTCTCTTTTCAATGCAACTACTGACACCTTGGTCCAAATACTATCGAAGGATTTACAGTGAACTTGGTTCTTACAGTGTTGCTGCTTTTAGGTTACCAGTGCAACTTGGAGTGAATATGCCAGCCGAAGCAAACCGAAAGCTCCACTACAATGAAGGAGGCCCAAGTTCAGCTGAAATCGATCTCTTCGAGGTCTACAACGTCGTCCTCTATCTCGGGATAATAGATATACTGCAGGAGTATAATGTGAAGAAGAAAATTGAACATGCTTTCTGTCACGACCCGAAAGAGCACGTGACTGGCCCTTGAACCACATGAAGTCTATTGGACTCCATCTGATCCGAGTAAGCCAAAAGCCCAGAAAATCTAAAACCATTTTTAAGAATAAGTAAAGAAAACTGGTTTAAAGAAGTGAAGAAATACAGGTTTGAAATCAAGGTTTTTAAATAACTAAGCCGAATGTGCATTTTAAAACAGTACAGTCTTTTCTAAAAATTTCGGCAGAGTTTCTTTTGTAAAACTGGCCCCGAATAGGGCACAACAAAAATAACAATATATATATGCAATGATAAAGGCATCCCCAAGCGGGAGCTAGCTCTTCGTCAATAGACGGTCACAACCACACATGCAACAATAATATACAACGCCAAGTGGCGAGGATCACACCCAAAAGAAAGCTCAAAGCAACAAGAAACCGCAATACTACTAAGCACGACTCTAAGGTCGAATAATACATCACTAGTCTAGATCTGAAAGAATATACAAGTTTTGGTTGATGGAAATTCTAGATACAATGAGTAAAATGAATACGATGGTGGTTCTTGATACAAAAGAATCCACCTACCAAAAGCAAATCACCCGCAAGAAAGAAGTGTGCCAGAAATGCCGCAATGAAACCTGTACGGCAGAACCTGCAAGAAACTGTGGCACAACGGGGGTGAGTTGCCAACTCGTGAATAGAAACATCTACAAGCAGAAACCGAATGCAAGACATAAACCTAAGTCAACAATCAGTAATATAATCCACAAAAAGTATATCTGAGTGCAATAAGGTGGCCAGGTAACATCTAAATATGTATGTGGTGCCAGGTACTCAGGTAATAACATGTCATGAATGTAAGGTATGCTGTATGAAGTAAATATGATGAAGTATCAAGTGATATCAATACACATATATTAGCGTCCCATACCACTAATATTGGTGTAAGGGTATATATAACAGCGCCCTCATACCCTGTTATATATACAAATGAAGTATGATAAGTGTAAATCCAGTCTGTATATATATGATCCATGTCTGTATATGATCCATATCTGTATATGATCTATGTCTGTATATACGTGGAACCCGTCCACCCGTCACCCAATGACAATAAGCATCATGTATGCAATATGAGGATGTAAACAAATCATGGTAAAACATCATGAAACCCGTGCCAAGCATCGACACGTAAATCCTCATCCATATGGGGCTCCGTCTGCGGTATCGGCCCTCGGCCCCGGCAGTACGGGTCAACCCATGTCCATCTCTGGGCTCCGTCTGCGGTATCGGCCCTCGGCCCCGGCAGTACGAGTCAACCCATGTCCATCTCTGGGCTCCGGTCGGAATCCTCCAGATATCCGCCGAGCTCAAATACAATCACCGGTAGGTAGTAGTCCCTCTGCCGGGCTCACCGTCTATCACACAGCGAAACCGTTCTCGCCCCGGGGTACCATACCGGGTCCACCATGTACCCGTAATCGGCCTCAACCGCCTCCTCGATTCGGGTTTTATATATCACTCTAGCACCGAGAAAACACATGGTGGACGCACCGAAATATCATATCAAGGGAATCGGGTTTTTAAATGATTACATATTTGAAATAGCCACAGTTCCCAAATCCAGAAATCACATATAATCCAAACCAGAATGTAAGTCACTAATCTGATATGATTTGTGCGTCAAACATAAATATCATGTCAAGTCACATATAGATGAGCTACAATATAATGATCAGATGTGATATAAGCATCAATGTGAGTACCAAGTCATGTCACATATAAATGAGCTACAATATAATGATCAGGTGTGATATAAGCATCAATGTGAGTATCAAGTCATGTCACATATAAATGAGCTACAATATGATGATCAGGTGTGATATAAGCATCAATGTGAGTATCAAGTCATGTCACATATAAATGAGCTACAATATGATGATCAGGTGTGATATAAGCATCAATGTGAGTATCAAGTCATGTCACATATAAATGAGCTACAATATGATGATCAGGTGTGATATAAGCATCAATGTGAGTATCAAGTCATGTCACATATAAATGAGCTACAATATGATGATCAGGTGTGATATAAGCATCAATGTGAGTATCAAGTCATGTCACATATAAATGAGCTACAATATGATGATCAGGTGTGATATAAGTATCAATGTGAGTATCAAGTCATGTCACATATAAATGAGCTACAATATTATGATGCGATGTGACATATGTATCCGGTATGAATATCAAGTCAAAATCATATATGTTTGTGTACAGGTCTATGTGTACAGTATGCCATGCGGAAATCATACCATGAATGCAGCAGTACTACAGTGTAGTGACATAGCAATTATCGATGATGAAGTGTGTGAGTCGGCAATCAGTGTACGTGGAACATACGCATCATCGATAATGGTGCTGGTGTCCTAACAGCATGATGGTAATATAACAATAAGCACAAGTGATGCCATGCAAACAGTATGAACAGGTGCAATCGAATAATCAACGCAATAGTGAAGAATCTAACTCAAAAGCTATATCATGCAACCTTGCCTTTTGAAATAAGACGAATCGGGGTCTTTGGTAAAACAAGGGCTACGGTGTTTAGAAAATAGACGCAACACATTTGAAAATATCCGTAGAATCCCCTTTTTCCTAGCTTGCAATATTCCCGATTCGTTAGTTTGAAATAGGTATGACTCTGGTCTAATCTAACATCTACTATGCAACTACTGATCTAAGTATCATGCAAGTCTGGAGGGGTATGGAAACCGCCTAAATCTGAGTCGATACATATATATATAGGTATATAGTCGGTGATCTCGCCTCAATGTCATATCATAAGATATCCTCGAGTTATGAGTGCGGATCTATCATCAATATCGGCTCGTACGGTAATCATCGTACGGCATCCCAATAGCTGGGTACGGGTCAACATCTCACTATCTCATCACATAACAGGTATCACTATCATCAGATCACATAGCCTGGGGTACTACTCTATGTCTAGCACCAAACGATACCATTAATGAAGTATGCATGCGGGGGTAAACACATATCCCAAGCCCGCAAGAAATCACAAGTCATATCCCACATATGAATCGTATCCAATCACCGATCTCACATCATCAAGCCCACATCATCGACTCATTACCAAGTCATCCCATATCATCAAACACCGTGTAAGTACAAGTAATATGCAAGGGTGTGTGTGTGTAGGTGTAATTCTATCCTAGGTTCGCGACTATGAACTACACTAGTCACTTCTACCCTACACTATCCACAATACTTCTAACACAAAGCTACAACACACTAAAACTATCACACATCTACTATATATATTATACTAACTACGGACTGCGGGGGTGCTATACGCCATCCACCCGACTTCCCCCTGTAGATATAATCTACTCACCTGAAACATCATTTGCGGACATCACCACGCAATTGCTTGTCGTCCCGAAGTCTTCATGGGTACCTACACATCAAATATCGTATATGCGCATTAAAACCAAATCCAAGCTAAAACGGCGCATGAAATCCAAAACGATACGATAAGGGGGCCTATAGGTGAGAACCCATGGCACGCCTTCAAAACCACATATAAATCCTCTATATCGTCGTATAAACGCCCAATAGTCGAGGCAAAACACAATCCACCATTTCAGAAATGAAAATACGGAATACGGAAACACGAATCCAAAATAGCAACTTAGGATATATGTCCCAGATTTCACCCTAGGTCTGTTTATACAAATCTATATATACCAGGGGACTAACATGAACATGTAGGAGCTACAGAACCAACACGACCCAAAATGGTGGGACCCAGGCCGCAATTGGCGGCCAAAAGGGGAAAATTGGCGGCCGGGATAGGGAGTTGGGGGCTAGGGTCTTGGGGTTAGCTTCCTGGGTGCCTGCACATACCACTGTCCACTCAATTTTATTTTAGGGTGTCTCGGGTGATAGCAGATTCGAATTAACCTTCACAGATTCCATAATTTCCCCGATATCGGTTTCTAAAATCCGTATTCTGTGTTTGGGTTCCAGGTTTTGGGTTCCAATTCATGCACTAGGGTGTTTACAAGTCCTCTACTGAGCTCAATTTCACATTACAACTCAAGTTTCTCTCAAACCCTAACTAGATTATCCACAAGTCCATAATATCACACGATATCGATTCAAACACAACATGGGGTTATAGGACAAGCTACAATTGAGCTAAGGGTTCAGAATTACCTCCATTAGCAACTCAAGAATTTTCTTGAGTTGCCCCTAGTGGCCAAAATCCACGCTTTCTTGGTCCATCTTGTAGATCTCGAGCTTGTGCATCTTTTTTATGAAAGGAGATCGGGGTTTTAGTGTTGTTTTGGATGTGTTTTGGAGCTTGAAGAGGGGAGGGAGAATGGGGTGCAGAGCAGCAGCAGCAAGGGGAGAGGAAGGAGGGAAAAATGAAAGGAGGAAAATGCTAAGGGTTAGTCAAACAAGCCCATGCCTCTCTCTCTCTCACCCACTACACATTCTTTATTCTTTTTCTCTTTTTCTTTTCTTTTCTTTTACTCCAAAATTCCCTCTTACAAGAATAGTAAACCCAAAATGAGAAACCATGGTAGAAAGTGCACAAGTGTAGGAAAAAGTGATATGTGCAAGTTTTGCACAAAATTTGTTAAAAACCGATTAGCGATTTTAATCGCGATTAGCACTAAATTAGCGTCAAACTAATCACAAAAACTTAAAAATGTCATAATTCACTAATTTACCCTATTTTATAATTTTCCAAAATTTTTCATAATTTTTCTAACATTTTTCCTATTTATTTGCATTTAATTATAGATTTAATATTAAAATAATATTAAATTATAAAAATTCCCAAAATTAATATTTTATACTTTTGAAAATGTTACACTTTCAAATCTATCAAGTTCGATCCACTTTCCATTTCAGCATTGGAACCAAAGATGTATTTGAAACGTTTTATAAGTTTTCTGGAGAAAGTTTTCCCTGAGGAACAGATTTGAGGTCGATATTTGTATATTGAATCAGTTTTGCATAATTGACGCGATTATATATATTTTTTTTCTTTTAGTGCATAATTGCAGCATACCATAGAATTATTGTATGGGTTGTGATAATGATCCAGCTATGCATAGAAATATAGAGCAAAATGGCTTTGCTGCTTAGATCTACTTCTTGCTTAGATCTGCTTGTTCTTGTTAGGAGGACAAGTGCAGCATATGGGCTTTGCTGCTTGTTCTTGCTTATATCTGCTTGTACTTGTTCTTTGCTGCATGGACAACCTAGAGACTCAGACTTTCAGTAGATATAACCAGCTGTGCAACTGACATTGGCATCCATCCTTCCAAATATTGGCATCCATAATATGCCCCTGCCCCTGCGTGCATGGACAACTTAAAGAACAACCCACATAATATGCCCCTGCCCCTGCTGCCGTACAACATTGGCATCTATACTTCCAAATGATAATTCATATGCATCCAATACTTGTTTATCAATATCACTAGTTATCACAGGGGATGTTAAATCCGTATTCTAAGTTTTAGAATCTCTTATTTATCATATCAAAAAATATCATCCAGCTACAAGTATAGTATTACAGAATTTCAGATTAACAAATCAACAAGAGTTACGAGAGACAAAAAATAATGGCCAGGAAAATTTCTCTGTGAATCGAAATTTGCCAAATAAATTCTCAGTTCCTCCAAAAAGGGACAAGAACACCAACACTGCAGCCAGTTAGGTCGCTAGTTAGTACTTGGCTCTTCTTTTGAAAGTTTTCTCTTCTTCGGTTTTCTCCCTTTTAGCCTTTGGTTTAGCCTTGGAACCTGAAAAGTTCAATGTGAGTACTGAACAAGCTGAAGTAGAAAACCATCCTATTAAAATGACTACAACACCATAGCATGGAAACATAGAAACCTGGCCACTCATGTGAACAGCACAGCATGAAAACACAGAAACATAGAAACCTGATAATGGCATACCTTACAAATTGCTGTTCTACAAGCACTGTATAACATGAAGCAATATGAGATGGCTTATCTTTGCTTAATATTACTGCATCAGATTGAAGCGGTATACATACTTAAAACTTACCTTCATTACTTCAAGGGCAATATTCTTAGCACTTCAATAGTTGATGTTGCAAAATAAAATAGAAATAATAAATACACAATATTAGCCTCAACCAAGTAAAAATCTAGCAGTAACTATAACAAGTGTGAAACATAGGAAAACAATATTAGCCTTTACCTCTGCATCTTGCACCACAAATACTTGTCATTCATTATCCTCATTCGAAAAATGCCAAGATTGAATATAATAACATATAAACTCCCACAAAGTTCTCTCTTGCCCATGAAACTTGAACTATCAAACCAAATCAGAATTTGGTGACTCATGCAGCAAAAATTAATCTCTTCCTCTTTTGACACCATAAGCCATATTGCACTCAAAATTTTGCCCATCATTTATAAAAAAATATCTTCACTCCTTTCCGTTAGAAGCATCCGGTGCCTAAAAACAACTCATATTAGATATCGACCATCATTTATAAGAAATTAATGACAACAAATAAGAACAAACAAGAATAGAATACTGATATCTTTAAAAGCTGACAAGTTCTTATATCATGACCCTTTTCGTGACAATTACTACAAGTGCGCGACCTATTTTGAGCTTTTGATTGCGATACTTCTATTCCAGATGGAATTCGAGATGCAATAGCAGGACGACCCTTATGAGTATTTTTCGTAGGATCTGTGATCGTTATATGATATAGGTAAGAAGGTGTCGGAGTATAACTAACTTGAGTGCTCGTCTCTTCTTCATGATTTAAATTGCATTGTTGCAACATACTATTAATAAACTCTTCCGTTTCTTCGTAAAGATCTCGATTCTCCGCCACCAAGTCTACAACTTTATTCATTTTTGCACGAAGTCTCCATGAATCAAGAGGTGTAACTGCTCTATTTTCTGCATTTGTTGATAGTCCCAGATCAACACTTGCATGTGCTCCACGACCCTTAGTAGTGCTGTGCCTAACTCCAAGAGTCCACCTCGATAGAATATATTGTTTTGGAATGGTTTGCATAAACAGTATCTGCTTCATTACATATACTATATGTTTGCATAGTACACCGTCGGTCTCGAACATAGCGCACGAACATTTGAAGAATTCTTCCATTGGGTTGCACTTCACATTGTGAGTATTAATTTTTCTATCTATCTTGCAAACCACATTATAAGTGGTAAAGTTCTCTTCTATACCATCTATATTATGCCAACAATGAAACACATTTCGAAACTCATTTTGGAATATCTTAAATATATTAGCAGTATATACCTTTGCTACACAAGCTTCCATGTCATGCATGCCTTGAAAATCTGGTTTTGTCGTTAAGCAACGTGTGTCTTCTCTTTCCTCCTTTTTTCGTCGAGCGACTAGAGCTTTGTCATATCGTTCAACAAATTGAAACAATGGCGTCATAGAATTAATGAATCCATCAAAGAACGAGTTCATACTCTCACTTCTCTGACTTGATCTCATGCCAGCAAAAAACATATCCTTCAAATAGGCTTCAACCCAATGATGTCTTTGGTCATACATGTTTTGCAACCATCTCCAAGATTTCATTTCATTTATTGCTTTTTCAGACAACGATTCTTCAAAAATTCTTCTATACTTTTCATTCAAAGTGACCCAACACTTTTCACTTTCTTCAATTGTTTTACTATATCTACTCCACTTCTTATAATCCTCGTCGAAGGTTTCAAAAGAGCGACGTAAAGATCGGAGATGCTCATCTTCATGCAAAGTTATATGCCATATACAATATCTATGCAAGGTTTTTGGAAATACCCTCTTAATAGCATTACAAATTGCAGGATCCTGATCTGTGATGATTGCGTCTGGCGCTTTACCCCACATACATTTTAACCATTGCTGAAATAACCAAACAAAAGTCTCCTCTTTCTCATCCGCCAAAAGAGCGCATCCAAACAATGAAGATTGTCGATGGTGATTAACTCCCGTGAAAGGTGCAAATGGCATTAGAAAACTGTTAGTCTTATATGTAATATCAAAAACCATAACATCAGTAAATTGCATATAACTAGCCCTAACTCTTCCATCAGCCCAAAAAATACTTCTACAGGTTCCCCCAGCATCAAGCTCAAGTGCATAGTAAAATTGAATATCTGCAGCTTGCCTCTCAATAAATTGTTGTATTACAGATACACATTGACGACCCATATTATTTCTTCTTTTCGATTTGAAATAGTCAATGATTTGTTGTGGAGTGACATCTACCAAATTATCCCCACCTGTAGTATTTATTAAATCAGCAATCTGTGATGGTCCCGCACCACAATCATGAAATTGATCCATCAACGATTTGCAAGAAGGCTTTAGATGATCTACACAATGAGAACGTAAAGTAGAAATTTTTGATGGTGTCGACAACAAAGGATGGCTGTGTTGATCATCTATAAGTGTTACCCTCCAAACATCATCTCTGATTCTAAGTATGATAATTCTTGCAGGACAACCTTCTCTCATGTGTTATTTTCTTCTTTTAACTTCCCTTCCTTGCTCTCTTTTGTCTTTCAAACTTTTGTGCCCTTCTTTACTGTATACAAATTTCTTTCGATTTATTACACCATCCTTATTTCTTGCACTCGTCGACTTGCGAACAGAGAAGCCTCTAAGTTTTGCAAACGAGTTGTAAGTATTGTATGCTTCCTCATCGGTAGGAAATTCCATACCAACATGAATAACAACATTACTATTCCTGAGATCACCGGCATCATCATTAGCATTCTCAGTTTCTCCATCCTCATCTTCCTCATCCTCGCTATCATCATCCTCGTTTTCACCATTCTCATTACAGCCGATAAGATCATTAGCATCGACATGATTGATTAACCGACTAAAATTTTGGGATTGCTCATCGATTGCATGGTATTGATTGTTATCCATTCCTACTAAAAAAAAGTTTATGTTATATTTACATAATCATAACCTTAAATATATGAAAATCACACTGAAAAATTAAACATCAATTAATCTTAATATGAAACGTTTATTGGCATAAGAATAATTTGAGAGGACAAGGTAAACTCTTTCAAATTGTATACGAAACCTACATATCAATCAAAATTAACTCAGTTTTTATTAATTAAAAAAAATTCAATTCAATCAGTTCCTTTTTTCTTCTGAAAATGGCTGTGATGAAATATGTGATGATGATGAAACGATTGCCTGCATAAAGCATACCTGCATAAATTTTACCCGATCACTGCTGAAAGGCGCGGCAGCGAGGGCGAGGGATGGAGGCGCTCGCTCGAGAAGGCGAGGGATGGAGGCGCTCGATGTCTGTAGGGGAGGGAGGCGCAACGAAGCAGGAGAGGCAGGATCGGTGGCGAAGCGGCGCAGCGAGGCAGGATCGGCGGCGAAGCGAGGCAGAGGCAGGATCGGCGGCGAGAGGGTTTTTTTTCCTCTGTTGGTGAGAGGGGTTTTGGGCTTATGAGGAGGTGAGGGCTCAATTTTGGGGTCACGGGATCGAGGGAGGAGGCGTGAGGGAGGAGGGAGCGCAGCGCGATGAAGGATCGGCGGCGAGAGGGGTGGCGGCGAGGCAGGGGTCGCGATGGAGGATCGGCGGCGAGGGAGGGGTCGCGATGGAGGATCGGCGGCGAGAGGGGTGGCAGCGAGGGAGGGATCGCGATGGAGGATCGGCGGCGAGGGAGGGGTCGCGATGGAGGATCGGCGGCGAGAGGCAGGGTTTCTTTCCTCTGTTGGTGAGAGGAGAGAGGGGTTTTTGGGTTACGAGAGAGGAATTTTTGTCTCTGTGGTTTCTTTGGGTCACGGGCTCAGGAGAGGGTCCTGAGTTCGAACTCAGGACCCTTATGCCCTATATAGAGAGAGAGACACACACACACACTAACTAACCTAATTCTTTAACTACGTGACCTAATTCTTTATGATTTTTAGATTGACCCCCAAGCTAGCTTGTGTCGTCCCATTAAGCATTAAATTCTCTCATTGATGTAGCTAGGTGTGGATTTAGTCAAAGAGTAGTTGAATTTGCCAAATATTAAGCTACATTTCTTTGTGCATTAATGGAGAATAATTAATATGCAAATTAGGTGGCCGGACAACTCATATGATCGATCGTTAGAGTCGACTCTGTTTGAAGTAAAATCTGAACGTTTCTAATATCTTGGTAAACGAATAAAGATATATAGAGTTTGCTGCTGAATTACTTGAGAAAAGCAGGTGCTACGATATATAACCTACTGATAATTAAGGTCTGGGGGTTCAAGATTTCCAGCTCTTATACGGCTACTCGACAAAAAAGAAAAAATTGGATGATTCAAACCCTCAAATCTATTAGAATGTTGGTTAGAATGGATGCATACTTATTTCCCACTAATCAATTTTTTCAACCTTTTCATCTACAAGGGAAAGTGTTTGACATATAAAATGAATGAACTGCGATGGCTCGTTCATACACGTAAATATGAATTCTTGTCATATGAAAGGAATAAACATGCAGTGTCTTTTTCTTACATTATGAGTCTTTTTTATTATGTACTATTCATAATCTATTATATATATCCACTAACTAATAATAATTAGACAGAAAATTCTAGTCAGAAGAAATGAAACTTGAGAATGATTAATTAATTGATATACTTTGAACCAACATTGCTTCTATATCTCTCTGCTCAATTACTGCATATATTTAACCTCTTCTTTTCTAACCAACCTTCAAATTATTCAAAATTGAAAAATACCAACATAAATTGGTCACACGATGAAAATATCCTTTATCCGCCGGCCGGCCGTATGAGAGAGAGAGACGTACAAACATGGAACACACGGTGCCATTGCTCGAGAGCTGCCCACACACTTCCAGATCTATTCTATCCTCCATTATTCGAATACATTGCATCTGTAACATCGGATAATATCTATATGACGTTGGTTTCTACTTAAATTCCACGGTTTGCCATTACTTGAGATAATATATCCTGCATCAATCAAATTTGTAGTGCTAAGTACACTATATTTATTTTCTAATATTAACGTGATTCATTATTTTCATTGCTAAATTCTGTCAATCGAACCTTCATAATTATTAGGATTATATCATAGGAGATATGATGCGATAAAGGAGATGATAAAAATAATAAATTAGTAAAAGTTTGAAAAATATATATAATTCTTATATATAATTAATAAAAATGAACTGAGAAAAATAGAAATATATTTAATTTCATCTTTTTAACTAAATAGACCCAAAAAATGGTTTATCATTGCAGCCAGAGACGGTGACGTTTTTGACCAAATAACAGAGAAAAGTTACCATGTTATAACTATTTAAACGACTTCAAGGGTTAATCTGCAAATACATAGATTAAAAGGGATACATATATAAATATATAAGATACAAGGATATAATAAAAAGGGTAACTTATCGAAACCCCGAAGCATTTTTTCCATTGTCAAAAAAAACCCCATCTGGTCGTCAAGTAAACTCTAAGCTTTGATATCTAGTATTTGCCTGCTATATCTAGTTTTCTGCAATAACTAAGCAGTAGCCAGCAATATCTAAACAGTTGAATGTGATATCTAAACCGTTTCCTGCGATATCTAAATATTTTGTATGACTTTATTAGATATAGTTACCATGTAAGTACCGAAGGAAAAATTTCCGGGTTTTGACTTCTCCTTCGAGGCCGGGGTGTTTTGACAGAGGGAAAAAATGCTTGGGTTTTTTGATAATTTACAAAAAAAAAAGATACTATAGCAAAATATTTGCATTTTTTTATTAGTGTTAATTCCTCTGTTAAATTAATTCAACGTTTTCTAGGGATTGCTCTTAGTAAACAATCATCCCGACAAAAAATTTGCATTTTTTATTAGTGTTAATTCCTCTGTTAAATTAATTCAAATGCAAACGTAGACCTAAACGGATATGGATAATCAGAGCTGACTATGTAGATGTACAGATAGTAATTTGCATCTCTGATGACTATCTCCATTCGTAACCAACAAGTGGTAGGCCATGGGTTCCATCCCCAAAAGTGGTTGGTTTAAATAAATAAAAGACATCCCTATTCGTATAGACGTTTGCCAATGGCCACGGGATACAGATATAAAATTTAATAGTATTTTGAATATCCGATTCATACTTGTATCCAACTTTTATCGCATACGGATAATACCATTCGTTTCCGGATAATTATTTGTATCTGTATTTGAATCCGCTGACAACTACTGGATACGGATATCAAATATTGTAACACCTATATGTGCTCTGTATCTTATCCGCTTACATCCCAAGCTAGAACCCTAGAATTGCTGTCATATGGCTCAGTTTTACGGAGTGAGGATTATTTGATGATCAACTGTATCCTTTCGCCGAACAGTTCGGGCCAAATCATGAGGAAAGCTCAAAAGATGTATTTTTGTAGCCAATTTTCACTCCTTGCCACTTGTATCCATCAATTTTTACATAATGGCATTATGTTCATCTTGTTTTATGCTTCCCTTCTTCGATCTCCAGCAATTGACAAATTTTTAGACCTATTAGGTACATTTTTTGCATTATTGTCTATTACGATCCAAAGAAACTTGCACTATTGAATATTGTTTCCATATGCAATTCATTAACATATATTACAAGCCATTAATTTAGTTAAAATGTTATTTATGCCGAAATCCATTTTCATGTACATTCGTGGGCATGCGAAGAGCACAATTAATGTAGAGCATAACCCGAGTATTCGTGCCCCACCATTCCTTTCCAAAGCAATAATAGGAGAACCTTTTCGGCACTTTCTACAACAACTGAGCCTTTTATCCCAAGTATATAGGGTAGGCTACATGAACCAACATGAGAATCACGCCGGGTTCAGCACATGAGTCCTCCGCCTCCACTCACTTCTATCGAACAATATACTTTTATTGAGGCCTTTGGCAACCATATCTTTTCGTATCACCTCCATCCATGTTTTCTTCGGTCTCCTTTTCGCCCTTTTGATATTGCTTATATCGATAGTATCTATTGGTTGAACCGGTGCTTCCATAAGTCTGCGTCGCACATGGCTAAACCATCTCAGCCGGTTTTCCCGCATCAACCTCTCCGGCACTTCTAATGTACAAAAACCAGGTCCCATCTTTATTGTAATAATAAGGTCAATAATAAACCATAAGTTTTAGACTGAAGTCCACTAAACTCCTAAAAGGTTTCAACCAATCCCAGAAAACTACGAAAATGTTTCTAAATTACAAGAAACTACCAATTCTAACGGTCAACATTGGTCAACTGTCTAATAGTGTTGATGGATTTTTATTTCTAGCCCCCCCAAAACAAAGCTAATTACTTTCTAGCCCCCCAAAACTTGGTATTCACTTTTTACCTCCCAAAACTAATAAAATACTTTATTTTACCCCATTTACGATTTTCGATAGAAAAAACCCCGTTAGCTTTAATTTTAACTTTTCTCCATATATTTTAGGTTTATCATTTACCTGAAAACAATAAGTAAGAAGCCTTTACGGCTTCCGTCAGAAAACCCATCATTACCTTTTGCTTCAACTTTTCTCTATTGAATTTTGGTTTATCATTTATCTGAAGACAACAAGTAAGACTGAAGAAGTTATTTCCGCGGTCTTATTTGTTATATTTTGGTAAATGATAAACCTAAAATTTAGGGAGAAATGGTAAAGCTAAAGTTAACGGGGTTTTTCTGACGAAAATCGTAAATGAGGGTAAAATGATGTATTTTATTAGTTTGGGAGGCCGGGGTAAAAAGTAAATATCACGTTTTGGAGGGCTGGAAAGTAATTAGCTATGTTTTGGAGGGGCTAGAAGTAAAAAATCCTAACGCAACTAGTAATTTACATGTTTGCCCTCGAATTAACTAATTTAATTTAATCATTACTTATTGTATTAATTATCTAATTAATTTAATTATTAATGAAAGTGGGAGGCCGTAGGGAGGGAGGAACGGGGGAATCAAGGGTGGAGGGGAGACCGAAAGAGAGGGGGTGGCTGTTGGGGTGGACAAAGTTGGGAGGCGGTGGAGGAGGGCGGAGGAAGTTGGGGAAGGGGTGGCGGTGGAGGGAGGAGGAAGTCGGGGAAGGAGGAGGGTGATGGGTTGGAGTTGGGGTTTTTTGAGAAATGGTTTTGGTTAAGAATGAAAGATTAAGATGAGGGTAGTTTTGAAAATTTTAAAAAAATTATGCTGAAGCGTCAAGAGTCTCATGTGGCGGTGACATGACACTAACTGACATGTCACCGTAAGATACTGTAGTTTCTTGTAAAAGGTATCTGGTTCCTGGCATAAACTTGACATGGTGTATGCGAAGAGACAAAACGAAAACATCGAACACGATTCTGGTCACAGATTGAACAGCAAAGCAAGTTTCATTATTAGCGGTCGGTCCCTCTTTCATTTTCACAATCTTAGACCAGGCAACTCCTGTGGTTGGTTTTGATAAAGCCAAATACTTGAATCAAGATAAACCTCCTCATCTTCAGTCCCAGCAAACAACGAACATGGTGATGGAGTTTTTGTTCCTCATCTTCGTCTCCGTCTTCATCTCTGTAACCCTGTACTGGGTTATTTTCAGCAATTCCAACAACTCCAAGCTCCCACCAGGGCCCTTAGCAATCCCCATACTAGGCAACCTCCTATGGCTTCGAGCCTCATTCCCCGACATCGAACCGCTACTTCGAAACCTCTTCAAGAGACACGGCCCAATCATCACGCTCCACATCGGGTCCCGCCCCGCCATCTTCATCCTCGACCGCCGCATCGCCCACAAAGCTCTCATCGAACACGGCGCCTCATTTTCGAATCAGCCCCCTGCTCTCCCTGCGACCAAATTTATATCTAGCAACCAGCACAACATCTCCTCCGCTGCTTACGGTTCCTTATGGCGCCTCTTGCGTCGCAATCTCATTTCAGAGATCTTGACAGCTTCAAGAATCAAGATTTACAGCGAGGGCCGTGATTGGGTCCTTGATGTGCTAATTAACCACCTAAACGAGAAATCCCGATCCTCTGAAGATGGCAGTGTTGCTGCCAAGGATAGCTTTCAGTTCGCGATGTTCTGCTTGTTGGCGCTCATGTGTTTTGGAGAGAAGCTCGATGAGAAAAATATTAGGGAAATCGAGACGGTGAATCGAAGCTTTCTGTTATATGTCAGGAAGCTCAATGTTTTCGCTTTCTTTCCGATGGTATCAAAGTACGTTTTTTCGAATCGGTGGAAGACTGCTCTGGGGATGAGGCAGAAGCAGCAGGAGGTGTTTCTGCCTCTGATAAATTCACGTAGAGAGCATAGGAAGAGGCAGCAAGGTAGGGAACAGAGCTTCGTATGCTCGTATCTGGACTCGATACTCGATATCAAGCTTCCAGAAGAAGGGGGGAGAAGTTTGACGGAAGACGAGACGGTGAGCCTATGCTCGGAGTTCCTAAACGCAGGCACGGACACCACTTCGACTGCGCTGCAGTGGATCATGGCAGAGCTCGTGAAGCATCAAGACATACAGAAGAAGCTGATGGAAGAGATCGAGGGCACGGTGGGAAGAGCCGAGGGGAGAATTCAAGAAGAGGATCTGCACAGGATGCCGTATCTGAAGGCGGTGGTCCTGGAAGGGCTGAGGAGGCACCCGCCCGGGCATTTCGTGTTGCCGCACGCCGTGACTGAAGAGGTCGAGATCGAAGGGTATGTCATACCGAAGAACGCCTCGGTTAATTTCATGGTGGCGGAGATGGGGTGGGATGAGAAAGTGTGGGAAGACCCTATGGATTTTAGGCCGGAGAGGTATCTAAAAGGCGGCGACGGCGAAGGGGTGGATATAACGGGCAGCAGAGAGATCAAGATGATGCCTTTTGGGGTCGGGAGACGAATTTGCCCGGGGCTCGGGCTTGCGATGTTGCATTTAGAGTATTTCGTGGCGAATTTGGTGCGAGAGTTCGAATGGACTGCCGCGGACGGATATGAGGTCGATTTGTTGGAGAAATTGGAGTTTACGGTTGTGATGAAGTATCCGTTGCGTGCTCGGTTGATTCCGAGAAGAAATAGTTGCAATTGAAAAGATGGCATGGTGTGATTATTTAAAAATCATATCCTGAAGATGGAGATCGCCGTACACAATCTGATGGATATAAATAAGAAAAGCTTCTGAACCTTAATGTATATGGTTTTTCCTTTTAGATATGAGTTATATGTCTTAAAGTCTGGGTTGTAATCAAAATTGGTTTTTATCAGAAATGAATTATCAACTCGATATTATCAGCCTTTTCTTTTATTATATACATCTTGTTTTACCGGTATGCTACAGTGATACTCATATATATTCGAGTTTGAAGAGATTCTGATGATGCTCTGACGATTGATGATAATTGAAATTTACATTTCTGTGAGGATGAGCATGGAAAATTTTCATCCCATGAGGAGTAATTTTGCAGGCCAAAGCTTCACGATCATTTGAAGGTATAATCATTAAAGCTAGAAAAGATAAATGCCTGTTAGTTAAACGGTAAGCAATTTTGTCCCTTTTTTAAAGTTTGTTTTCTTTATAAATATTAGACTTTTTTTAAAGTTAGTTAAAGGGTAAGCAATTTTGTCCCTTTTTATAACTTTTTTGGCAAAGTTTTCTTTATAAATCTTAAAAGAGGGAAGGAGGTGGTAGAATAGAGGACAGTCGAGAGAGGAAGACGGGGTTGGAATGGAAGGGGGGTGCCGAATTATCACCACAGAGGAATATTTTTTTCCATAAAATGCCGATCACAAAAGAGCTTTGTGACTGGAGCGAAGGCGGATAAAGGGTATTGCAGTGAAAAATCCAATGATAGCTTATTAGAAACGGCTTGTTGAGAATGCTAACATTTAGTCTCACATTGGAAAAACTAAAAGATGCACATGGGTATAAGATATAAGATGGATAAAACTTTACAAGGCTTCAGTCTTTTGGATAAGTCCTACTATATTAAAAGCCCACGTGTTATGGGCCCAAACCGAGTTTTACATGGTAATCAGAGCTTGGATGTTTATTTGTCTATGTTTGTCCACGGTATACATGAGGTATGAACTTTCAGATATAAGAAGGTGAGATAAACCTCCACAAGTCTTGAGTCTTCTGGATGGAGTCCCACTATATTAAAAACCTTTGTGCATGTCGAAAACTTTTTAGGCCGAAACCTGGGTTTTTGTGTAGCGGTATTTTTAATTTTAATAAAACCACATTTAATACGCGCTCGGTGAGAATCGAAACTGGGTTGCTCTGATATCATATGGAATGCCCTTCCACCGCATCAAAACTCTGAAGTTATGATAAGAGTTGAGAAAATATATTTATATTCTAACATAACTCTTTCTTTTCTTTTTTATTTACAAATCAGTTGTCGTCGGTGGACTGCGGCCGGTTGTCGGTGGTCTTCGGCCAGCAGTTGTCAATTGCCGGCTGCGGTGGACCATTGTGGTTGTTGGTCGGCGCCGACGAGCAGCAACGGACGGTTATCAGGTTGTGGCAAGGCAATTGCCCACGACAGTCGCCGACGGACAATCGCTGAACACAGGTGCCAGCGACAATCGTCAATGGGCCGTTACAGGCAATAGACCAGTGATACGCTCGTCATCGACGAACGGTCGATGATGATTGTCGTTTGCCAGAGACGGTCGCCGGTGGCGGTCGTAAATAAGCATTTGTCGTTTGTCAGAGAGACGGTCGCCGGTGGTAAGCATTAGACATGTACTATTGGTAATTGAGCGATTTCGAAAAGTACCAGTGAATTTGAGATCCAAATTTTATTCATGTTTATATTATTAATTTGTATGAAAGATTTGGAAAATCTAATTCTTTAATTTTGATTAGATACCACGAACTGGGGCACATTATTTAAAATGCAGCCAGAAATAACTAGGGACTAACACTATTTTTCATATCTGTACTGTTGTATCCAGAGAGAAAAGAGGAGATGTGCGATGGACTAACACTAAAATTCAATTGCATGCAAGTTTCATCAAGGGACGTGTACTGTTGCCAGAGGAAGTCAAAGGGAATTATAATAATGATATGTAAAATGAGAATCAATTGGATGCGAAATCCAGCAATTTTTTGATAAATAGGATCTGGATGCATGTGATGCATGTGAGATGGAGTATTGCAATTTTTTGATAAGTGCCTACAGGTTTTTAATTTGACTTTAAAATCATGCAAGGAACCTTGCTATGCCTATTGTATGCGTGGGTTAAGAAATTATTCAGTGTGCCGGATATAATACACTCGGTCAGAAAAAAAAAAGATATAGAATTTCGGGTATTATTTAGACAGCATAGTTGGTCGTGTGCTCATCATATCTTTTTTTTCATGACCCGGCCTGTACGACCGGCACACAGAATTTTCTTATGGAGGAGGCATAATTGAATGATCATATAGGAATTTCATATATTATATGAATATACAAGATTATGAATGCATGTGTAAATGATATACTGCAATCTTTTGATGCCATCTATCATTCTATCTATCTAGTTACACTACTACAATAATGGGTTGTCCCTATGGATTTAGTCGTAGGGGCAAACCACTGCCCCTACGGATATAGTTGTAGGGACACAAAATTAACCCGTAGATGCAAAGGTCGCAGGTGCAAGTTTTCGTCCTGAACATGTCCCTACGGAGTAATAATTGCTCCTACGCCTTAATCCGTAGGGACAGTTACCCCTACGGATTACTCCGTAGAAACATAATATTTATTTAATTTATTGTTTTATAAAATAAATTACTTGCCCCTACAGCATTATCCATAGGGCCTACTAAATATCCCTATGGATAAATCCGTAGGTCCGGATGAATGCCCATACGGATAAATACATAGGGGCAAATTTTACCCCCGGTTACTGAGTCTATAGGGACAAAATATCAGGAATCCTGATATTTTGTCCCTACGGCGAACTGTGTAGGGGCAAACTTTGCATCTATGGGTTAATCCGTAGGTACAACAGATTGCCCTACGGATTAATCCGTAAGGACAAAATATCAGGGTTTTTTTAAAAAAAGGGCTCAATATTTTTTCCCCGTCCTGTGCACAATAATATATACATCATATAACCAAATACAGAAATATTCATAACCAACATCTCACACATAATATATAAAAGAAATAAACTAATACGATATCAAACTAAATCATCGTGAACAAATAAACAATCACCAATATCATCCAAAATTTATACAATATGTATCAGATAAGTACATACATCCTCAAAAATATAAATAAAGCTACCCTAGTTCGGTCCAGCTCCTCCACCTCTGATAATCGCCGTAATCTGGCGCATCTGATCCTCGGTGCAGCCCCGAGTCGTCAAAAACTCAACTAATGAAGGAGCGGACTGTGCGGGAGTATGAACGGGCTGTGGAGCTGCAGGAGTGGTCTACGCAACAGCAGCCGAGATAGTGGCTTGCGGAGCCACAGCCGAAGGAGATGCATGTGGAGCCGCAGCCGAAATAGCCTGTCGCATCTGTTAAATTTTGTGTGTAATAAACGAGTAAGAACGGTGTATTAGATTTTAGTCGAGTTCGTATCATTATCAAGTTATTGCGAAACCCCAATCTAAGAATACTTAGGGACTTAGGCCTCGTTTGGGTATCTAGTTTGGAAAGCCGTAGTTTATTTTAATTAGATAGTTTTATGTAAGTATGATTAATCAAAACCAAGTCTACAACCAAATAAACTCAGGCTACTAATATTGCATATGTTACTATCTATAATGTGCTCTAATATTTTCCTATTAAGTAGTATACGTGTAAGTCCATGTCACGCACCCCACTAACTCGCGGGGAGGCGGAATATATGAAAAACAATTATCAAAACTTCATAACACGGACTTGAGCACACGGATCGTGTCTAAACCATTACTAGCAAATTACGAGAGGTTTAACTACTCGGATTCGAAGTTATACCTCACGTTACTTGTCCTTCGGGTCTTCATCGCTGTCCTCCACACCTCGTAGGCTCTATGAAACAAGGGCACCTCAAACGCCTCCTCGAGTCAAAGACGATCATCCACCCGAGAGTCTATAGCCCGAGCTCCTATCTCGAATATGAGATAACTACGGCTTCTAGATCATTAATCTAGAAGTCTTAGAGGGTGTAGAGTAATAAGATGGATTAGTTAGTCACTTAAACCCTAGGTTTCTCAACTCATGAGAGTTATTAGGGTTTTGAGGAAGAAGATGAAGATTTGAGGAGAGAGAAAGCTTTTGTGATAATGATAATGAATAATAACTCATGAAAGAATAATATCAAGCATACAAATATCTCTTTGATAAAAATCTAGAAATATTTTGTAAGCTTCATTTAATCCTAAATGGTGAATCACCTCATGAGTCATTAAGCATTTAATGAAAACCTACAACTCATCTCTCCACCTCATTTGTGTTTAATCCATAAAGAAATAAAAACAAATGAGTCATCTTCTTCTAAAAGCTTCCCGACAAATTACGAGACTGCCCCTCCCATCCGTATTTCCGAAAAACACGGATAATCTTTGACTGAATAAATCAATCTGTATAATACTAGAATCTGGCTTAAACCAAAGCCCGCTAGTATTATCTGCCCGATCATAATACGTGCACAAGTGTACGTAAATGATCGCGGCCCTGCCGTAAAACCATACGGCCTCTACACCTTTTTCCCGGTGCAAGGAAACTCTCTGTGTGGGACTTTAAAGACTCGACACTACGCTGGCAATGGGTTTAACCACAGGCCGCAAGCGGTACTAGCTGTACGTAACGGTCCCCAGGTAGATGTCGATAAGAAGGACGATGAGGAACCCATCCGAACTCCTACTGAGCCTGATGTGACAATCTCCGTACAGTCCGGTCTGTTCGTCTAGGACTATCGCATATCGGGCCTAGGGGGCGGTAAACGTCAGACCCCTAATAGTGGTATAAGTCGTGTCGGAGTGAAACCCATTACACCTTGAGAAGCTACTGAAACCCACCAGTAAATCTCGCTTGCCATGGCCAGAGACTTTGTGTAATGGCTCTCCATACACAGCGCGATATCAACCCCCAATACCGGGAGAGACGAATCCTGTCTAACCGCCACTGCCTCCAAGTGCTTCGGGACTGCACCCAACTACTACCTGTTTGCACGACTCCTTTGAGCCGTGGTAGGGTAGTAATCTAAGTACAATGGGAACACACCTGAGGCGAAGTAGCAGTGTCAAGTCGACGGACTAAGCTGTACTCATGTCACCTGGGAACTGCTATCTGACGATGGGTATAAAACCAACCTGCAGTTCCCGGCGAGTCCTGTCCGGTGTACCCGTAACCTAACGAACACCTGCATACTATCTCCAGTACGACGTACTGATGGCTGTGGGACAGCCCATCTCCCTATGCTGGGATGAGAAGCGTATACACCAGTCTACTCCGGAGTATCGATGCCCTGTCTCGATAATCCTACGACCAGGGACCAGTATAGGATGTTGCTTATAGACTACCCAGCCCCCACTAGCGTGACTGCCATCACAACCCTGGTAATCAAGCAAAGATCCTAAGGGCTCTACTAATATGTATAAGCGATACGGTAAAAGAAACATATGCACATATTAAAGTAGACACAAACCAAGTAGCATACTACCATTTTTAGCAAGACTGTCAATACAACTGTGAATATCCCAAGCTTCCATTAAGTAATATACAAACTAGTATGATACAGTAATGGCATGTAGGGCATAAACACTAACAATCTCCCACTTGCACTAGGGCCATGTACTGGCATATCGCAGACCTATCATCTCGAATAGCCTCTCGAACTGCGTATGAGGAATGGCCTTTGTGAATGGATCAACAATATTATTCTCCGTATCTACTCTCTTTACCTCGATCTCCAGGCGATCGACGATCTCCCTGATCAGGTGATACCGCCTTAAGATGTGTCTGGACTTCTGATGGGACCTGGGTTCCTTCGCTAAAGCTATAGCGCCGTTGTTATCGCAATACAGAGGTATTGGATCAACATTGGTCGGAACTACCTGAAGTTCTGTGAGGAACTTCTTCATCCAGACAGCTTCTTTTGCGGCATCGCAAGCAGCTATGTATTCCGCTTCCATCATTGAATCAGCTATGGTGTCTTGCTTGGAACTCTTCCAACAGACCGCCCCTCCATTGAGGGTAAAGACATAACCCGACATGGACTTGGAGTCATCCTTGTCACTCTAGAAGCTGAAGTCGGCAAATGCCTCGATCTGGAGGTCTTTTCCGCCATACACCAAGAACATCTCCTTAGTCCTCCTCAGGTACTTGAGAATGTTCTTTACTGCTATCCAGTGCTTCTCCCCTGGGTTTGCCTGATACCGGCTTACAACGTTCAATGCGTATGCTACATCTGGTCCGGTACATAACATCGCATACATTATAGAGCCTACCGCAGAAGCGTAGGGTATAATCGACATGCGATCCCTTTCCAAATCAGTCTTGGGAGACATCTCTTTGGAGAGGTTGATTCCGTGACAAGCCGGTAGGTTACCGCGCTTAGAATCTTCCATACTGAATCTTTTCAATATGGTGTCTATGTACCTGGACTGTGAAAGTCCCAACATCCTCTTTGATCTATCATGATAGATCTGGATCCCCAGAATGTAGGTGGCATCACCCAGGTCCTTCATGGAGAACTTCTGTGACAAGAATCTTTTGACTGACTGTAGCATAGGAATATCATTTCCTATTAGGAGAATGTCATCCACGTACAAGACGAGGAATATAACAGCTCTCCCTACAATCTTACTGTATATGCATGGTTCATCTGGATTCTTGATAAAGTCGAATTCTTTGACAGTATCATTAAAACAGATGTTCCAACTCCGCGATGCCTGCTTTAGTCCATAAATGGACTTACGCAACTTGCACACTTTACCGCTGCTCCCACTCTGAATGAATCCCTCTGGCTGATCCATATAAACCCATTCTTCCAAATTACCATTTAGAAAAGCCGTCTTTACGTCTATCTGCCAGATCTCATAATCGTGGAAAGCAGCAATGGCAAGAAGGACCCGAATGGATTTGATTATAGCCACTGGAGAAAAGGTTTCGTCATAGTCCAAACCAGGTCTTTGACGGAAACCCTTTGCAACAAGTCTAGCCTTATAGGTTTCAACCTGTTCATCTACACCAATTTTCTTTCTAAAGATCCATTTGCATCCTACGGGTTTTACCCCATCTGGAGCAATGTCCAAAGTCCATATTTTGTTAGTGTATATGGACTCCATTTCGGTCCGCATTGCATCCAGCCATTTTACCGAGTCGCCGCTCTGAATGGCTTGCTGGAAGCTAGTAAGGTCATCATTATCAATGATGCAATCTTCTCGATCCCCGTCTATGAGAAAACCGTAGTATCTCTCGGGCGGATGAGACTGCCTACTACTTCTGCGGATAGGCGCTGGTATGTCCCTTTCTTCTGAAACTTCTGGTTCTACCATACTTTCAGTAACAGCTTGTGGTTCTGGAATTTCTTCTAGTTCTATTGCGCTCCCACTCTTCTGATTTTCTAAAAATTCATCTTCCAAGAAGTGGGCATGACGAGAAACAAGAACCTTTTGTTCCTCTGCGTAATAGAAATAATACCCCTTGCAGTTCTTTGGATATCCCACAAACTTACACTGTACTGAGCATGCCTCGAGCTTGTCCAGATGCTGCTATTTTACAAAAGCTGGACATCCCCATGTCCTCAGGTACTGAAGATAGGGTTTCTTCCCACTCGACATCTGATATGGTGTGGTAGGCACAGTCTTGGTTGGAATCTTGTTCAAAAGATATACAGCTGATTCTAGTGCATAACCCCAGAAAGATCGTGGTAACTCAGCCTTACTCATCATGGAACGAACCATATCCAATAGGGTTCGATTCTTCCTTTCCGATACACCGTTGTGTTGTGGTGTGTATGGAGGAGTAAGCTGAGAGAGAATTCCATTCTCTTTTAAGTAACCCAGGAACTCGGCACTTAAGTATTCACTACCTTGATCAGATCTCAGTATCTTGATACTTTTGCATGTTTGGTTTTTCACTTCACTCTTGTATTCGCGGAATTTCTCAAAGCCCTCGGATTTATGCTTGTCCATACCTAGAGAAATCATCCGTAAAAGTAATGAAGTAGGAATAACCACCTCGCGCGTGTGTAGACATTGGACCACACACATCACTGTGTATGAGTCCCAAGAGCTCACTCGCTCTTACTCCGTGTCCAGTAAACGGAGTCTTTGTCATCTTCCCCATGAGACAAGATTCACAAGTAGCATAAGATTGATATTCGAACGGATTTAAATATCATTCTCTATATAACTTAGTTAATCATGTTTCATTGATGTGACCTAGTCTACAATGCTATAAGAAAGCCTGATTTACTTCTGGAGATTTTCTTTTAAGTGTGTTCTGGATATTGAAAACCTGAGCTTGACTCAATACGTATATACCGTCATCTAATATACCGGACCCAATCAGAACTTGATTTAGGTGGATGTGAACTACATCGCTTACGAATGTAAAATCATATCCCTCTCTCGAAAGTGAAGACACTGATATGATATTACAAGTCAAACTAGGTACATACAAACAGTTACGTAGAAACAATATCTGCCCACTTGTCAAACTTAGGCGATATTCTCCCACGGATTCAGCGTCCACGCTCATTCCGTTTGCAACTCTGAGAGACAAATCACTTACCCTGATAACTCTACGGTTTCTCAAAGTATGTAATGAATTACAGATATGAGATCCTGCTCCGGTATCTAGTACCCAGGAAGTAGAGTTAATTGACAGACAGTTCTCAATTACATACACACTCGAGGCCGAAGCCACAACACGCTTCGTATCCTGGCTACTGGCTTCCAAAGCCCTGCAATCCTTCTGCCAATGTCCGTTCCCATAACAATAGGAACATCCCTCCTTCCCTACACCAAGTCCCGAAACTTTTCCTCTTCCCTTTCCTTCTACTTTACTGACACCGTATATCGGCTTTGTGGAGGTTTTCCTCTTTTCACCCTTTGCTTTCGCCCTGAATGTAGAAGAAGAATGTCCCCCATTAAGCAGAGCGGGTGTCTTCCTGGTTTCTTTCAGGGTGTAAGTAGAGGGTAGGGACTGTGGAAATAAGTCAGCATATGACCTGTTTCCTAACGTAGTCTCCAGATCCTTGAGCTCATCAACATAGCTAGTCATCGTAATGACGTCGTCCCCTACAGATGACCCGACAACCAACCTCGCTTGAAATAATTCGTTCGAGATCTCCTATCTTGCGATACGAGATTGCTCTCCATATAAATCTTTGTTATAGAGAAAGATGGAAACTAAGTCTATCTTCTCGTGCTGCTTCTGGTATACACCATCAACTGAAGCTAACACGACGCACTTGGCATTCGCATTATCCTTTTTCCTTGTCTGACGGATATCCATATCCGCGACGGTGGAAACTGGACCTGGGACGGCGGGAGCTTGAGTAGTAATAGGGTGGTCCAGCTTGCCATAGGCAATGGACATCTGGACAGACCTTTGCCAATCATAAAAGTCAGATTCAGTCATATTATTATCTAGATGTAACCTAGTCATGGTCACATGGTCGCTGCAATGAGAGAGAGAGAGAGAGAGAAGAAAACACTTTAGCATGATGCTCTTGCAAGTTTAGATTGGTTTTTAATTTATCTAAACTGGATGGCTCCCACTGTTTCTCGAATCCTTCCTCAAACCATAAAAGAAGAATTAGTCAGGACTGATCTCACCGTACAATACTTGCTTAACCGTTCAGCCAAGCTAGTGTCGGTACTTCGAGGGAGGTTTTACGACGCTTTCGCGAAGTTCCTTAATTAAATAACCTCTTTTCTCTGGAGGCGTAGCCCCGCTGATACTGTTCTAGACACCTACTTGGTTTATAGCATTGATCGTTTAAGTGACGAATCTCCTGATGAGTAGCGGATACTCACAGTAGGATCGGAATCCAAATATCATCGTGTGATAATACTGAAAGCATCCTACCAACATTCATCAAACTCCAAATGGTATGCAACACTAGCAAGTTTCAGTTTCTTTAGAAACTCCCGATGTGGATTTTTGCCCTATGTTCTTATGACCTTGACGAAGGCCAACAAATCATAAGTCACATGTCAAGTTCTGCCCATCATTATCCTGTTAATTTGAACCAACCCGTACATACCCTTGACGAAGGCCAACAAGGTAATACGACTGTCCCAAACCAACTCATCTATCTATGCAACAAATGAATACCCCAGCAGCTACCAAACACTATGCCTTGACGAAGACCAATAAATATAGCTTGAATACTACTGACCATCCATAAGAAATGACGGAGGGTTACGACTGGTTTTGGCGAAACCGTGATCGTAGTGAACTTGATATAATCGAAGGAACCTGATAGCTTTTTAAAAGGAGTGGTTAAAGCTCCACAATTAAAAAATCTGCTCTTTTAAAATAACCGAGTGGTTTCTTTTAAATTTGTTCCAACGATTCAACTTTGGTTTGTTTTCTTTGCATTATAATATTGCGTCCCATCAATTATCCTATCATTGTAGAAAACAACGAAAATACAACGTCCTCTTATGCCATCCGCATTCGCCACTGGGTCCCGTCATTCACCCGTTAGGTTACTTAACTAACGACAGAGCGGGGGCTGGGCTAGCGCGGGTGTAAAATATAAGTGACGTCTAATAGCTATCATATATAGATATTGTACATTCGTCAGACGCAATAATAGGCATTCCAGATCACTGATGAACATTATTGGATATACAAGCAATCCGTGTTTCCTTTAAGCCTGCAACGAAAGATGGATTACACATTTGTGATGAATAGCCATTACCCCACCCTAGACCCCCTACGGGTACGGCAAACTACCCGCCAAGTACCCGAGGTGAAGCGGTCTTCCTCAACAACGTGAGTAGGCCACTAAACACTGCAAAGTACCCGGTAGTTTGTGTACCCCACCTTGGGTCTATCCTAGGAGCATAAAACAGTAAATGAAATAATACAACGGTGGCTACAACCTCAGCCCGGATGTGCCCCGCAAAAGAATATTACATCATATTACAATTTACATCAAATGAATGAATATAAAAACTCATCTCAAACCCCGGCTAAGCATCACAACGATCCAATGAAGTTCATATACACAAACCAGTAAAAACCATTACAGAAATGTGCAACCCCATGCTAACCGACATACTAGCAATTAGGGGAGGTTTACGAACACATTAAACATTACAGATAAAACCCGATTAGCAAATAACTTAGAATATCGATCGACAACCTTTTTCCGTGTCTACCCCAAATGCAAGCCAGCACTGAAGTAACCTGGGCAGAAACAAAATATACAGAAAAACAGAATACCCAAAACTAAGAGTTACTGTGCAAATACGAGTCAATTCTGAGTTGACTCGGCCGCGGATCCGCGGCGGATCGCACCAATCCGCCGCGCTTCCGCGGCAGTCCAATCGAGTTACCTCATCGTATTTCTCCAGTATTCTTAGAATTCCCTGCTGTGAATTTTCATACCTATCAAATAATTTTTTCGACACGTTTAAAATTGACAGAAACTTGAGGGGTCCGGGGTTAAGTTTTCGTGTTTTTCCGACGATCGAAGTTCTAATAAGTTGCTAACAAGCTAGTAAAGGTTTAGTAGACTTTGATACCACTGTAAGTCCATGTCACGCACCCCACTAGCTCACGGGGAGGCGGAATATATGAAAAACAATTATCAAAGCTTCGTAACACGAACTTGAGCACACGGATCGCGTCTAAACCATTACTAGCAAACTACGAGAGGTTTAACTACTCGGATTCGAAGTTATACCTCACGTTACTTGTCCTTCGGGTCTTTATCGCTGTCTTCCACACCTCGTAGGTTCTATGAAACAAGGGCACCTCAAACGCCTCCTCGAGTCAAAGACGATCCACCCGAGAGTCTATAGTCCAAGCTCCTATCTCAAATCTGAGATAACTACGGCTTCTAAATCGTTAATCTAGAAGTCCTAGAGGGTGTAGAGTAATAAGATGGATTAGTTAGTCACTTAAACCCTAGGTTTCTCAACTCATGTGAGCTATTAGGGTTTTGAGGAAGAAGATGAAGACTTGAGGAGAGAGAAAGCTTTTGTGATAATGATAATGAATAATAACTCATGAAAGAATAATATCAAGCATACAAATATCTCTTTGATAAAAATCTAGAAATATCTTGTAAGCTTCATTTAATCCTAAATGGTGAAACCTCATGAGTCATTAAGCATTTAATGAAAACCTACAACTCATCTCTCCATCTCATTTGTGTTTAATCCATAAAGAAATAAAAACAAATGAGTCATCTTCTTCTAGAAGCTTCCCGACAAATTACGAGACTGCCCCTCCCATCCGTATTTCCGAAAAACACGGATAATCTTTGACTGAATAAATCCATCTGTATAATACTAGAATCTGGCTTAAACCAAAGCCCGCTAGTATTATCTGCCCGATCATAATACGTGCACAAGTGGACGTCAGTGATCGCGGCCCTGCCGTAAAACCATACGGCCTCTACACCTTTTGCCCGGTGCAGGGAAACTCTCTGTGTGAGACTTTAAAGACTCGACACTACGCTGGCAGTGGGTTTAACCACAGGCCGCAAGCGGTACTAGCTGTACGTAACGGTCCCCAGGTAGATGTCGATAAGAAGGACGATGAGGAACCCATCCGAACTCCTACTGAGCCTGATGTGACAATCTCCGTACAGTCCGGTCTGTTCGTCTAGGACTATCGCATATCGGGCCTAGGGGGCGGTAAACGTCAGACCCCTAATAGTGGTATAAGTCGTGTCGGAGTGAAGCCCATTACACCTTAAGAAGCTACTGGAACCCACCAGTAAATCTCGCTTGCCCTGGCCAGGGACTTTGCGTAATGGCTCTCCATACACAGCGCGATATCAACCTCCAATACCGGGAGAGACGAATCCTGTCTAACCGCCACTGCCTCCAAGTGCTTCGGGACTGCACCCAACTACTACATGTTTGCACGACTCCTTTGAACCGTGGTAGGGTAGTAATCTAAGTACAATGGGAACACACCCGAGGCGAAGTAGCAGTGTCAAGTCGACGGACTAAGCTGTACTCATGTCACCTGGGAACTGCTATCTGACGATGGGTATAAAACCAACCTGCAGTTCCCGGCGAGTCCTGTCCAGTGCACCCGTAACCTAATGAGCACCTGCATACTATCTCCAGTACGACGTACTGATGGCTGTGGGACAGACCATCTCCTTATGCTGGGATGAGAAGCGTATACACCAGTCTACTCCGGAGTATCGATGCCCTGTCTCGATAATCCTACGACCAGGGACCAGTATAGGATGTTGCTTATAGACTACCCAGCCCCCACTAGCGTGAATGCCATCACAACGCTGGTAATCAAGCAAAGATCCTAAGGGCTCTACTAATATGTATAAGCGATACAGTAAAAGAAACATATGCACATATTAAAGTAGACACAAACCAAGTAGCATACTACCATTTTTAGCAAGACTGTCAATACAACTGTGAATATTCCAAACTTCCATTAAGTAATATACAAACTAGTATGATACAGTAATGGCCTCTAGGGCATAAACACTAACAATACGTACCATCTTCTTCAACTCCTCAACGGTGGTCTTCAAGGCGGCAACATCATGCTCTAGACGTCGCTCACGGGGTAAGGGAAGTAACCACCGGAGTGGAGTCCAACCTCATATGGGCCCTGCTAGGACCCAGTCCCCGGCCTCTCTCCCAACCTCCGTGGTACTCTCCGTGTGCGGCGTCTAGGACTGGGGTCAGCAGTACTGGATTGGACTGTCCAGTAAAATCGATCCCCGATAACTCCGCAACCCACTCCACCACGCGCTCCTACACCCACATTAACCATTAAAATATAAGTATATCATTTAAATTTGAACTTTTCAATACAAAAATTTCAAACTTGTTGTAATAAATATTAACTTTTACGCAATACTCCTGGGTAGCGGTGTCGGGGAATCAAAGCTCGCCCGTCGCGGGATCTGTCGAGATGCTGTGGACGGCAAGATACGCAGTCAGCATGCTCGAAGTACCACCTTGCGCTAGGGTCTGAGCTCTCTGCAATTCGCAAAAAATTTACATATATTATAAAATAACTCTTAATATTACATTATATCAAAACAGATCTATTGTAATTTACCGATGCCTCCATGGCACGAGTAATGTTCCTCGAGCCACCGGTATAGGTAGGGCGACCCCTCTTCGCCGACTTCTTATTCTCTTTATTTTGATCGGCCTGTTTCTGCACAATACATTCAGATTTAGTTTTCTAATTAAGAAACACAAAAAAATAAATTATATACTGAACAATGAATTACATTTAAATTACAAACCTGTTTGCGCTGAGAGTCGAAATATTGGCACAAGAGAAGGCATGTATCTACATCGACTCTCGTAAAGGCCGGAGTATGTAGGAGAGCCGCTTTCTTTACCTCGGGGGTCGCCATCCACAGGGAATAACAGTCGATCTTCAGCTCGTTCCTATTGTATCGGACCTTTGATTGCATGTTCTTCATCAGGCCATTGTACAGAGCGTGAAGATCGAGTACTCTCTCAGAATGATCAGGGTCGGGTACAGGCGGAAAGTCGTAATCCAACTGCAATTACAAAAATCAATGTATTTAAATTGCAAGTGTTAAATAATAATAAATATATTGGATAAGTCAAATGAAAATATATATTAATACCCGAGCATGATCCCAGAAGAGGGCAAATGAGCGCCGGTGCCGATCGCCCCACTCAACGTGAAATGGATACTTCTTCACGAGGCGGCTCTCATCCCCTATATACCGGCTAAACCTCTCGGTATAATCGCCGGTATAGCGATAATCGGGAGTAAAGAAGAGGGGGAATGCTGCCTTCCCCTAGCTCTGTCGGGTTTCAGCCTGTGGGATTGATTCGGCCCTCGAGTCCTCCTCTCGGATGGGGCTGCCCTGCATCTACAAGAAATATCAAGACAATCAATATTAAGACAAAGTGGTATTAAGAAATCAAGGTTTAACGAAAATTGAAGTGCGATATATACCTCCGGCGACAACAGCACGAGCCTGAGCCCGAGCAGCAGCATGAGTGGGACGATAGTTCCTCCGGTGAGGAACAGCCGGTGACCCGAATGTGGACACATCCCCTCCAACGAGAAAATAAATATTGACGCTAAATTTCCATGAAGTTCATGTTTATTCTTAGAGGATATGTAAAATGAATAAATATTTTATATTTATTCATACCGATCTGCAGACTGAGCGGAGGGTACGGAAGTGACGGGAGTGGCCCCTGCGCCAGATGTGGATGCACCACCTATAATTAGACAATTAAAAATAGATTATATAAGTAATTGAAAAAAGAATGTGTAGATCAATAATATAACATTCTAAATCAATATGCATGTACTATAGGATATATAAACATACCCGCATGTGCGGTGGCGGCCTCTGCCCGAGATGTGGAGGCACCACCTACAGCTAGACAATAAAAAAATGATTATCTAAGTCAGAGCAAAAAGAATGTGTGTATATTTATGATATAACATTTTAAATCAATATGCATGAACTATAGGATATATAAACATACCTGGAGGTACGGGAGTGTCCTCTGTCTCTGATGTGGACGCACCACCAACAGCTAGACAATCAAACATTGACTATATAAGCAATTTTGAAATAAATATGCATGTATATCTATAATATTACATTCAAAATGATATGCGTGCAATATACCTGGAGGTGTGGCAAAGTCCACACGGAAGGAGTCATCCGAAGGGGTCTTCGATTGGGGTGAAAGACCGGCCCTCTGAAGCTCCCTACGCAGCTCTCTGGGCGGCAGAACCGCTCTGCCTCTGCCACGGCTGATTCTCCTGCCGCCCCTCGCTGCTCCGGTCGTCGTCATCAAATCTAGACAAGAGCACAATCATTATATATGCATGCTATATATGTATAGATCGTAAAAATGTGAAGTAATAATATAACATTGCTGATAACCTTTTTCGTTTTGTGAACGCATTAGACATATCTACTTGGATTTCATCATCGATATCATTTCTAACCCACGTAATTTCACGATCAGCCGAAGACAACCCGTCTTTTGAAACAGACGGTTAGAGCACTCTAAGTCTTCTCTCTTCTTCGTCCTCATCGCTGTCCTCCATACGATCCTCGAATTCTGGGACATCGTAAACATCCCTGGGTTTCCAACGGCATCCATCCCGGATGCTTCAAGCACTGTGAGTAGTATACTTGGAATTCTTGGTTTGGAAAGATATATGGATCGTCCTGACCGTAAAATCGAAGTGTGTTCACACTAGTCAATCCATATTCATCTTTCCAAGTCCCAAAATTGTTTCACCACTTTGTAGGGTGTTTTTCGTCACCCCATTAAGATGGGAATACGCATCGCTTGTCAGGCATACTACAGATTCCCCCTGCTTAGGATAGGCGGGGGTTTATTGATTGTGGGGATCCAAATTTCCGGCAGCCGCGGACTAAACTGCCGTTAATTACCCATCGCCTTTGGAGCGAGGGAACCTCCAATTGACGGGTCAAACTGGTCCTGTGAATTCAATGTGCTGTGTGCGTATATGTGTCTTGAAGGGTTTTGGATATATCGGGAGCCACATAGAGTTTACAGGGGTCTCGTTATCCGAATAGCGGGCTGGAGGTCAAGGGGGCTAGCAGCCCCTTTGCAAGGTGCGGGGCAGCGCTCCGTTAAAAAAAAAAATTTCTAGCGGGGGAGGTAAATTTAGTGTGGAGTACATATAAAATGAAGGGCGAAGCGTCTTAAGGACGCGTGCATGGAGCTGGGCGCCAGCGCCTCACGTGCCGGGCGTGTGGGCGTTGGCCGCCAGCGCCTCACGTGCCTGGCGCTTGGCGCCCGCAGAAGAGGGGACTTGGTCCCTGCAATGGGAGCTGTGCTCTCGATTTGACTTCTGGAGTTAAACTCCGAAGAAGAGATTAATTTATGGAACTCCAACAGATCTTGAATAGAGTTAAACTTCTAGAAATATTTGGAAATGATCAAAGGGGACCTCTTTTTTCTCCCCTTTAGTCCTGGATCTTCTTTTAGGCCTTGGATCTTCCCAAGGTGGGATTTTTGGAGATGGGTCTCATTCTTCTTCCTCTCGGCCGGCCGGATCTTGTAGAAAGAGGGGGTGAGATTTAAAAATCTCCCATTTTTGAGATCTGATGGAAGATCTGAGTTCCCCTTCAAGGGTTTGATGGTGAAAAACTATTTATTTTCGGAAAAGGAAAAGTTAAACTCTTGATTTAATTCAAAAAAAAGGGAGAAGGTTTTAGAACCTTGAGGAAGGGGAAGGAGGCACAAAACCCTAGATTTTTTAGGGGAATGAAAAAGTATCTTTTATTTCATTATCATGTTGCCTTTTATAGGCTTACAAATTTACACATATCCCCTTGGGCTTTACAAAACAGCATTTTGCTCATCCCATGCCTCATGTGCTCATTTCTTTTGTACATGAGCCATGGGCTTTACAAAAATTTGGCTTTATGCCCATTTTCTTACATTCATGCATAAAAAATTACATCAAAATTATTTATTACATAATTTCATTTTGGCATTAGGGAGGCCGGCCGCGGGGCTCGACTTGGGCATGGGCCCACTTGATCTGGGCTTAGGCCCGCTTACTTGGGGTTGACTTTGACTTTGACTTGGTCAACCGGGATATAATTTTTGACCCCAACAAAGTGCCCCCCATCAATAAATGCACACCGCGTATATGAGTTGTGTGCATGAAATTGATGGATCCTAGAGTTGGACTTTAAGGTGGAATATCATTCCGGGGGTGGAGCATCATTCTGGGAGCATAATTCCGGGGATCGGAGCATAATTCCGGGGACCGGAGCATGATTCTAAAGGGTCGAAGCATAATTCCGACGAGCGGCAGACATTCTGACCGAAACATAATTTCGATGCAGATGTTGATTCTTAGGCGAAGCATAATTCTGACAGGGAAGACAGATATTCCGAGGCGAAGCATGATTTCAACACGAGGTACACTCTGAGACAAAGCAAGATTCCGACGCAGAGGTCAATTCCCAGGCGAAGCATAATTCCAACGGGAAAAGCAGGTACTCCGAGGCGAAGCATGATTTCGACATGGAGTACACTTTGAGACGAAGCATGATTCCGCCGCAGAGATTGTTGATTGACTTGATTCCGAGTCAAAGCATAATTTCGACGGGGAGGTCGTTGGTTGACTTGATTCTGAGTCGAAGCATAATTCCGACGGGGAGGTCATTGCTTCCCTTTTTGCGACTTGGACGGTCGGTGCTACCTTTTTTGTGACTTGGATGGTCGGTTCTGCTATTTTAGCGACGTGGACAGTCGGTGCAGCCCTTTTTGCGGCGTGGACGGTCGGTTCTGCCCTTTTTGCGACTTGGACGGTCGGTGCTGCCCTTTTAGCGACGTGAACGGTCGATGCTGCCCTTTTAGCGACGTGGATGGTCGATGCTACCCCTTTAACGACGTGGACAGTCGATTCTGCCATTTTTGTGACTTGGACGATTGGTGTTGTCCTTTTAGCGACGTGGACGGTCGGTGCTGCCATTTTAGTGACGTGGACAGTCGGTGCTATCCTTTTTGGAACTTGGATGGTCGGTGCTTGATTTGACTTGCTCCGCTTCTTGTGGTGTCAGGGGTTGGATTTGATTTGCTCCGCTTTCTACGGTGTCAGGGTTGAAATTGACTTGCTCCGCTTTCTGCGGTGTCGGGGATCGGATTTGACTTGCTCCGCTTCTTGCAGTATCAGGGTTTGGATTTGACTTGCTCCGCTTTCTGCGGTGTCAGGATTGATGTTGACTTGCTCTGCTTTCTGCGGTGTCAGGATTGGAGTTGACTTGCTCCGCTTTCTGCGGTATCGGGTTTGGATTTTACTTGCTTCGCTTTCTGCGGTGTCAGGATTCGACTTGTTTCCGAGATGGAGCTTGATTCCGCCAGGGAGGTCGTTGGTTGTCTTGCTGATTTGATGTGATTTAGGTTGACATCAGTATCGCTACACTGGAATATGGTACCAGGAGCGAATCATTATCTGCCATGAGAGGATTTGGGGATTTTGGTTTTGGTTTGGCATCAGCATCGCTATACTGGAATATGGTACCAGGAGTGAATCATCATTTGCCATGAGGGGATTTCCCTCGTTCCCAGTTTAACGACTTAGGGGTCATCTGTTCCCAGTTTAACGACTTAGAGGTAATCTGTTCCCAGTTTAAAGACTTAGGAGTCTTCTGTTCCCAGTTTAACTACTTACAGGTCATCTGTTCCCAGTTTAAAGACTTAGGGGTCTTCTGTTCCCAGTTTAACGAATTAGAGATCATATGTTCACAGTTTAAGGACTTAGGGTTCTTATGTTCCCAGTTTAACGACTTAGAGGTGATCTATTCCCAGTTTAAAGACTTAGGGGTCTATTGGATCAGAAGTTTGGAATTTTGGGATAGGGGTCGGCATCAGCGTTGCTAACACTGAAGCACAGGTGCCAGGAGCAATTCATCATTTGCCTTTTCCTGTTGGGGAGCGATGGTTTATGAGACAGGTTTAGGTTCCTGTCACCTAAGACTTTTCAATTTTATGAGCCGTAATGGTCTCATAAAAGTATTTTTTCCCTACGAGTCGAAAGGATCTCGCAAGTGTGTTTTCTCCTTAAGGGTCGTGGGGACACCCAAGTGTGTTTTCCTTTGTGCGTCGTAAGGATCCCACAAAGGTGTTTTCTTACGAGTCGTGAGGATCCCGTAAGTTTTGTTCTCCTCATGCATCGTGAGGAAACATGAGTGGATCTTCCCAAATGGAGCATAATTTCAAGGGCGAAGACCGGCTGCGTGACGGGTAATTGCGGTGGGGTATGGGTGTGATGAGAATTATTTGAGCCCGTAGATTGTATACGGTAGTCAACTTGGGGACCAACCGTAGGGCAGGGAGAATTTTGGGATTTTGTTGGCGTCTGCATCGTTGCACTAGAATATGGTACCAGGAGCGACTCATCATTCGCCGTTGGGACATTCAGAGATTTAAAATTTTGGTTGGCGTCTGCATCGCTGCACTGGAAGATGGTACCAGGAGCGATTCATCATTCGCCATTGGAGTTTTTTTTAACCGCGATTGCTCTATCATTTCAGCTTTTCTCATCGCGAAGGTCGCGGTTGCCCTATCATTTCGGCTATTTATTCGCGGTTGCTCCATCATTTCGGCTATTTATTTTCATTTTTATTTTACTCGCCGATTTTTATTGCGAGTTGCCCCATCATTTTGGCTTTTTTTTCTTTTATTTACACATTTTTTACACATTTTTTTACATTCCCAGTTTAACGACTTAGGGGTCGTATGCTCTCAGTTTAATGACGTGGTGGTCATCTGTTCCCAGTTTAATGACGTGGTGGTCATCTGTTGGAGCATGGGCTCGATTCAGCAGGAACCATGGGCTCCTTTAGCTTAATTGCATAGGCGGGCTTTCCGTCATCTAGACTGAGCCGGTGTTAGATGGCAACAACCAAGTCATCGTCATGGCTGTAAGGCATAGGAGGACTTGTTCTTCTGGGCTCTATCATGTAGACCGTATGGGTTGTATACCCATCTACCGCTTCTTCATTGGCAATATTGCTCGTTTGGCTCTTAGCTTGTTGCCTTGGTCCGCTCTTTTCAGGGAAAGGCAGATGTCTGAGAGAATCAGGTTCCCGAAGGACTTCGGTCTCCATTTGTATGAAATTGGCGGTCGCAGGTTGACTGTTTGTTAACACGCCTTTAGACAGTTCTATCTCTCCTGCCTTGTATTGCTTTTCAACCCAATCTTTGAAGACGAAGCAGTCCTCAATGGCATGACCTATCACTCTGTGATAGGGGCAATATTTGAGGTCGTCGGTCATATTCTCTTCTTGCGGTCTCTTTGATTCTGGCAATTGTAGACCGTTTCTTAGGGCATCCTTGAATATTTTACGGACTTTGTCCCTTCTGAAAGAATAGACCTTATCCAGCTTCTCTTTCAGTGCAGCTTCTCCCCCCTCTCCGAACACTGGCTTCCGAGGCTGGTTGGCATTAGACCCGCTCATCCCTCGCTTATTTCAGTTAGCCGAAGCGTTGAAAGATTCAGTATCGTCGAAATTTCCGCTTTTGCGATTATCGTCCTTTCGGTTTCTCCATGACCTATTGTTATTTTGGGAATCAGAGGAGGACTCCTGTTTTGAGCGCTCCAATATTTGAACTTTCCTGATCAGCTCTTAGAATGTTTTGAGACCCGTGGTGCATAGAAACGGGGCCATCCAATTGTTGATATTTCTGACGAGGAGGCTGATAGATTGGTCCTGCTCTATTGGCGGTTCATATTTGACGGAGAGATTGCGCCATCGGGTTATAAAATCCGTGCTGCTTCCATTGTTCTTTGGCTTGGTCCTCACGAGCTCGGCAATGGTAATCTTATCGCTGACACTCATGAACCTTTGTCGGAACAGATATTCCATTTGGACGAAAGTAGTAACGGAGCTATCCGGTATGCTAGCGTACTAGTCAAAGGCGACATCAGTTAAGCTATTAACGAACTAGCGGGGGAGAAGGGCATCATTGTCCCCAGTATTCTCGCATGAGCCTTTAAAATAGACGATGTGCTGATTCTCATTTCCCGTCCCATCAAATCTTCCGAATTTGGGGATGACATAGCCGCTAGGAAATTCTACCAGATCACACTGAGCAGGATATGGTCTCCCACTACTGCTGATATCTTTTTGCGCTTCGGCTTCGTCTACCAATATTTTGACTTTGTTGGCAACCAAATTCATGATTTGATCTTGAGTTAGCGAGCTACTGTCATCGGTAGCAAAGAAATTTCCCAAGATAGGATGCGGCCGACTTTCATGCGGTCCGCCCACCTTTGGATTTGAATGAATAGGCGTTGGCTGTCTCAGGACACCGTTTCCTGGTTCATGAGCAGAGCCTTGCGCTTGATTAGGCGGCTGAGAGGCAAGTTGGGCTGTGAGCTGTAAGACGACGTTTATCAAGTCGTTAATTTTTGAGTAGAGCTTGGCCATCTCTTTGTCTTTGTTTCTGAGCTGTTTTCGGAGCTCTCGGAAAAGTTGCTGCTCTGCGGTCTTGGGACGAAAAATTGTCTCATCTTCGCTTTTCGAGCCCGACTCCTCATGAACGGAGGGATCTCTCTGCTTATCAGCCTCACAGAAAGGGTTTTCATTCCCTCCCAGAGGATGCTGGTCTTGGGAAGTGGCAGCCACATTCATACCAGATTGGATCTGAGATGTGGTGGCCCCGTCCTTACTCTTGCTGCGCGTGCCCACCATGTAGACAGTGTGGACCACATATCCAGCCATCTCTTTATCTTTGGCGGGGTAACCCTGTTCTTGGAATCTCATGAAGTTCAGCCTAGCAGGAGCCCTAGCTCTTTTGTTGGCTCTGTATGTGAGCCTTTTATGTCTTAGCTTCTCAATTTTGAGGGCTTGACGGGCATCCGTCATCCAGGAAGCCATCTGTTGGGACCCGGTTATTGTTCACGGAGCAAAGTGCCACACAGAACAAAGTGCCACGCCAATTGTCATGCCAAGGGGGCGGGGGCCACCCTTTGAATCTATGGGGGCCACCTCCAGAGTCCGTGGGACCCACTATAGAACAACGGGGAATCTTCGCAACACATTCCGAAAGAGGACCGAACTGCATTATAAATATAATTATACCACCCTCAATTATAGAGGTGCCTTTTAAGTGAACCGATACTACAGGAGCTTGAGAACTTCGTAGTTAAGCGTGCTTGAGACAGGGAAGTTCTGGGATGGGTGACCTCCTAGGAAGTGGCCCCTGGCCGGGTCCGGTTCACCCCGAAGGAAAAAATCGTGCGGTTTCGGCCAGAGCGGACAATACTCTCTGTATTGGGGGTGGGGCGTGACAGAATGGTATCAGAGTTGGTCCCTCAGTAGTAGGTCTGTGGTTCGAGGACGAACCATTGTTCAAAGGTGGGGAGAATGTCGGGACCCGGTTCTTGTTCACGGAGCAAAGTGCCACACAGAAAAAAGTGTCATGCCAATTGGCATGCCAAGGGGGAGCACCTCTAGAGTCCGTGGGACCCACTATAGAACAATGGGGAATCTTCGGAACACATTCCGAATGAGGACCGAACTGCATTATAAATATAATGATACCACCCTCAATTACAGAGGAGCTTTTTTAAGTGAACCGGCACTACAGGAGCTTGAGAACTCCGTAGTTAAGCGTGCTCGAGCCAGGGAAGTTCTGGGCTGGGTGACCTTCTGGGAAGTGTCCCCTGGCCCGGTCTGGTTCACCCCGAAGGAAAAAAACCGTGCGGATTCGGTCAGAGCGGACAATACTCTCTGTATTAGGGGTGGGGCGTGACACCATCATGAGTCGGTTGATGGAGAGCTTAGAGAAGATACCCGATTGAGCAGTGTTCAGGGGCGCCGCTGGAGCTTTCCCGAGATGCCTTATTGCTTTGTTGGTGTTGATGGCCTTGCCCCCAGCCGGGGCCAAGGAAAGTCGTTCAAACACCGACTTGCGTTTGGGTAATGGTGCCCTCGAGATCACCACATTTGGCCTCCTGCCTTTCCAGGCCGGTCTGTCTGTTACTGGAGCTTGAGAAGCTGGGATGACGTTAGCTGACATGAACAGAATAGAGCTAAATGGTAGCGGTGACTCCTCCCACTGTCGCTCGAGACTGGCCGGGAGGATCGTCCTGAAGTCCATCTTCATTGTGTAGGAGATGAGAGCCGTGTTGAGAGCCGAGCTTGTCCTTGGAGACATTTTTGCTGCGTCCGAAGATTGCAATTGGAAATTGTTAACCTGCAAATAGAAACATGATTTCAGTACATGCAATCGATATGTATATTGATTGAGTTCACATGAACGTTGAACCCGAAATATGAGAGGAGTGATTAGTCCCACCGGACGTGCCAGAATCTGTAGGGTGTTTTTCGTCACCCCATTAAGATGGGAATACGCGTCGCTTATCAGGCATACTACAGATTCTCCCTGCCTAGGATAGGCGGGAGTTTATTGATTGTGGGGATCCGAATCTCCGGTAGTCGCAGACTAAGCTGCCGTTAATTACCCCTCGTCTTTAGAGTAAGGGAACCTCCGATTGATAGGTAAAACTGGTCATGCGAACTCAATGTGCTGTGTGCGTATGTGTGTCTTTAGGGGTTTTAGATATATTGGGAGCCACGTAGAGTTTACGGGGGTCCCGCTACCCGGATAGCGGGCTGGGGGTCAATGGGCCTAGCATCCCTCTTGCGGGATGCGGGGCAGCGCCCCTTTAGAAAAAAATTTCTAGCAGGGGAGGTAAATTTAGTGTGGAGTGCATATAAAATGAGGGGGGAAGCGTCTTAAAGACGCGTGCATGGTGCCGGACGCCAGCGCCTCACGTGCCTGGCGCGTGGGCGCCGGGCGCTAGCGCCTCACGTGCCTGCCGCTTGGCGCCCGCAGAAGAGGGGACTTGGTCCCTACACTGGGAGCTGTGCTCTCGATTTGACTTCTGGAGTTAAACTCCTAAAAGAGATTAATTTATGGAGTTAAACTCCAACATATCTTGAATGGAGTTAAACTCCTAGAAATCTTTGGAAATGATGAAAGGGGACCCCTTTCTTCTCCCCTTTGGTCCTGGATCTTCTTTTAGGCCTTGGATCTTCCCAAGATGGGATTTTTGGAGATGAGTCTCCTTCTTCTTCCTCTCGGCCTGCCGGATCTTGGAGAAAGAGAGGGTGAGATTTAAAAATCTCTCCTTTTTGAGATCTGATGGAAGATCTGAGTTCCCCTTCAAGGGTTTGATGGTGAACAACTGTTTATTTTCGGAAAAGGAAGAGTTAAACTCTTGATTTAATTCAAAAAAAAGGAGAAGATTTTAGAAACTTGAGGAAAGGGAAGGAAGCACAAAACCCTAGATTTTTTAGGGGAATGAAAAAGTATCTTTTATTTCATTATCATGTTGCCTTTTATAGGCTTACAAATTTACACATAGCACCTTGGGCTTTACAAAATGACATTTTGCCCATCCTATGCCTCATGTGCTCATTTCTTTTGCACATGAGCTATAGGCTTTACAAAAATTTGGCTTTATACCCATTTTTCTTACATTCATGCATAAAAAATTACATCAAAATTATTTATTATATGATTTCATTTTGGCATGGGGGAGGCCGGCCGCGGGGATCGACTTAGGCATAGGACCACTTGATCTGGGCTTAGGCCCGCTTACTTAGGGTTGACTTTGACTTTGAATTGGTCAACAAGGGTGTAATTTTTTATCCCAACACACTTATCCGTATCGGTTCTTATATCGTACCAAGTACATTGAAATATATAAAATGGTTCTGATCGTCCGGAATATTGGATGCCAAGTATGCAATTTAAGTATCCATAATAAATCACACCATTCGATCCTACCTTCGCAATCCCACTATTCTGAGTGGTTCGAGATGTTTCTATATCCTTAACTTCAAATTTGTATCCAAGGACACCGAATCCTTTATAATATGCAACCTCCATACTAGAAAACTGAGCTAAACATCTTGAATCACTCTCTAATGATGCAGACAAGTTCGGATCGTGGATCTGACAAAACAAATTTTACAACAAGTACATAACGATATAAGTTTAGATTAATACCGGTAGCAATAACATATTATTCGAACAACTTACATGATCTGCAACCCAATCGCAAAAATTATCCTGATGATATTTTTCCAATCGTTCATCATTCCAATCAGGATGCCCCTCACGTACCTCGTTAAAATGATTTCTGTTCTCAACAATAAATTATGACATTAATATTATATCATTTCATACACACATAAACACAAATATAATAATTAATTCAAAAATCTTACTCTATAATTTCTCCAAGACATGCGCTATTGAGGAGAATAAACCGATATATCTTGTTGATAAATATAGTGTCTACTCTTTTATAATCAGCTTTACCATATGGCCCATCCTGAATTTTCCGAGACCGGTTAAGTTTCGTCTCAATGTTCTTGTTCAGATAGCGGGAACAAAATGTGGTTGCTTCATCTAGAAGATAACCTTGCATGATAGAATCTCTGGTCGATTTCTATTGCGTATATATTTTTTTAGAGTGTAGAGGTACTTAAAGAAAAATATGTTAAATAAATAAATACAAACATATAGGACAACAATAATTTTACAAATTGCATGAAACAAAAAATTCCACGTACTTTTCGACGGGATACATCTATCGATATTGTACCGGTCCGGCTAACTTAGCCTCGGTTGCAAGATGAATCGTCAGGTGTATTATGATATCGAAAAATGACGGTGGGAAAATACGCTCAAGCTTGCAAAGTATTAACGAAATAGAATTTTCTAAATTCTCCAGCGTCACAACATTCAGGGTTTTAGCACACAATTCTCTATAAAAACACAAAGGTTATTGATTACTTGACCAACCGATTCGGGAAGGGAAGTCCTGAGGGCTAATGGAAGAAGGTGCTCCATAATAACATGGTGATCGTGGCTTTTCAGCCCATCGATCTTTCCTTTCACAATTTTTATGTTCTTGCTAAATGATCCTGAGAAGCCTGTGGGAATTTTCAAATTATGCAACACCTGCAGAAATCTTTTCTTCTCCGGTTGTGATATATGATACGCGACATTGGGAAGTACAAACTTGCCTGGTTTACCCGTTATCAGTTTAGGATGCAATTCACTTCTAATTTCCCAGTCTGGAAGATCCATCCGAGCACGGAGGTTGTCTTTCGATTTTCCATCCTTACAAAGAAGTAAGTTGATTACGTGCTCGGATACTCCCTTCTCTATGTGCATGACGTCCAGACAATGACGCACTAAATTTGTTGACCAGTACAGAAGCTCGAAGAAGATGCTTAACTTGTTCCAGTAGGGTGGTTTGAAATGTTTTGCCAGATCTATCCCAAAGGTCACATTATTGTAACCATCCCACTGAGCAGTCACGTCCTCTCCGGACAATGAGGATGGAGGCCTAAGAAGCTCCTGATGACCATCAAAGTGAGCAGCGTCTAACTTGTAGGGATGGTCTAGTGGCAGGAAACGCCGATGACCGCAAAAACAAACCTTCCTGCTAAAATTCAAGAATTTCGATGTTGTATATTGATGTCAATAAGGGCATGCTTTGTGACCATGTACGGGCCAACCTGCCAACATTCCATACGCAGGAAAGTCATTAATTGTCCACATTAAAACCGCACGCAGTGTGATGGTTGTATGTGTGTTTGCATCGTAAGTCTCTACACCATCAATGAATAAAGATTTTAACTCATCGATTAGAGGTCGGAGATAGACGTCGATATTGTTTCCCGGTGAGTTTGGTCCGTCGATAAGAAGAGGAATCATAAAGTAGGATTGATCCATTGCCAACCAAGGCAACAGATTATAAACCATCATTACAACGGGCCATGTGCTGTGGCTTCCAGCCATATAGTTGAATGGGCAGAAGCCATTACTAGCGAGTCTGAGCCTGACATTGCGAGGATCACTACTGAATATTTCGTGCCTCCTATCGAAATCCTTCCATGCCGGTGAATCTCTTGGATGACTCATTTTTTCATCTGCATTTGGAGGAGCACGGCGATGCCAAATCATTGCCTCAGCTGTTTTCTTGCACCTGAACAGCCTCTGCAGCCTCTGTGTTATGGAAAAATATCGTGCTATCTTGACAGATATATCAAACTTCTTATCATAATCTTTCGGTTTATACCTGGCCTCTCCGTATATTGGACACTCTTCCAAATCTGAATTTCCTTTCCGGTACAACACGCAATTTTTGGGACATGTTTAAATCTTCTCACACTTCAGACCCAAATCAGACACCATCTTCTGGGCTCCGTACCAGCTGTCGGGCACGTTATTTTCTGAGGGCATAAAATCTTTCAAGAACTTCAGAAGTATTGTGAATGACTTGTTGCTCCATCCATTTAGGCACTTAATCTGGAAAAGTTGGATGAACCATGATATGGTAGAATACTTTGCATTCTCATAAATTGGTCTTCTAGCATCATTCATGAACTTTTCAAACTTATCCGCACACGGTCTTTGGCCGGAAGGAATGTCATATTCGGTCGCAATACTATCACCTGGGACAGCCTCTACCATATCGTCCATTTCTTTTCCTGGAAAGAAGTTATCGTGTTCTTCTTCTACCGCATTACCGTCTTCTCCTTCTTCTTTTGCCGCATTACTGTCTTCTTCTTGTCCTTCCCTGTGATATAGCCAAGTTGTAAAAAGTGTTGTAAAACTATATTTAACGATATAAAGCTCTACGAATTCTACCTTCTGCCGGTACTTATTCCCACATCTATCGCAAGAGCAGAGAATCTTCTCTAACACGATCTTATTATGTGCACATGCAAATTCAATGAAAGCAGCAATTCTTGCGACAAACTTAGGTTGCATACGTTGTTGCTAATCCACGTACATCCAGTCCTTAACTCTGATGTACTCATGAGCCATGTTAGACTGTATAACATATAAATTGTAGGTTATGATGACTATATTGAGAAATCTAAGAACGTGATGGTTACTGAACAAGAAGAAAATCCGTAGATACAAGTTTGTCGTTGAAAAGAATAAATTATCGATAAACAAAGTTAGATTTGAAGATACCCAAGAATGAGTTGTATTCTATTTATCTGTGTTTCAATTTATGATTTCGCTTAAGTTTAGGGTTGTTAGTGTGTATGTGCTTTGTGTAGGGTTGAAAAGAATAAATTATCATTTTTTTGAAGAACTAAGTTCTTTATATAGGGTTAAACCGTAATTTTTGGAGGAATTAAATTCCCATATGTTCCCTGTTATTTCATTTTGTTCGTTAGAAGCACTCACGTGGGAAACACGTGAGGCTTCACAATAGTGCTAAGCACTAACGAGTCACCAAGCTATTCTTGTGTTTTCTTAGAGATATTGATCTCCTGTTAATGACATTTTTAGTCATTGATGATCATTAAGATTTTGGTTATGAGGATCTTGGATCATCATCAGTTTTTTGAAGAACTAACTTCTTTATATAGGGTTAAACCCTAATTTTTGGAGGAATTAAATTCCCATATGTTCATGTTATTTCTTTTTAAGTTAGTTCTTTTCTCCTAAGTTTTGAATCTGCAGAACAAAATCTCCCCGATGAGAATTTAATTCTTAACTTGTGGGAAGATTTGCTTCTGCAAATCTCAACCAGAGGAAGAACTAAGTTCTTATATGAAGGGTTAAATTTACGGTAAAGTTATACGTTTACGTTATCATCGAGTATACTACTGAAGGAACTAGTGCACCCTAAACCCTAACCCTAATTTTTGGAGGAATTAAATTCCTATATGTTCATGTTATTTCTTTTTAAGTTAGTTCTTTTCCCCTATGTTTTTTGAATCTGTAGAACAAAATCTCCCCGATGAAAATTAAATTCTTAACTTGTGGGGAGATTTGCTTCTGCAAATCTCAACCAGAGGAAGAACTAAGTTCTTATATGAAGGGTTTAAAGTTGTGTATTTACGTTATCATCGAGTATCCTACTGAAAGAACTAGTGCACCCTAAACCCTAACCCTAATTAACCTAAATTATCCCTAATTAACCCAAAATTAAACCCTAATCATCACCCTAACTCAAACTATCCATAATTAACCCAAAATTAACCTAAATTAACCCAAATTAACCCTAATCATCACCCTAACCCAAATAAACCCTAATCAACCCAAAATCAACCCAAATAAACCCTAACCAACACCCTAACACAAATACACTCTATCTTACCTAATTAACCCTAGCCCAAACCCTAACCCAAATCAACCTAACCCTAATCATCACATAAACCCTAACCCAAATTAACTCTATCCCAAACCAAAATTAACCCTAATTAATCTAATTAATCCTAACCTTAACCCTAATCATCACCAACCCAATTTTACTTAATTAACCCTAACTAACCCTAACCTTAACCCTACCTAATTAACCCTAAACCTAAACCCAACCCTAACCCTAAACCGAACCCTAACCCTAACTCCAAACCGATCCCTAACCCTAACCTACCTAATTAACCCTCACCCTCACCCTCACCCTAATTAACCCCCAATTAACCCGGAACTAACCATAAGCCTAACCCTAAAATCAACAATAACACAAAAATTAAGAATAATTAATACTTCAAAATGGAAATTAACTCACCTCATATGTAATTTTGCCGGCGGATGGAGCTCGACGAGGTGGAGGAGGCCAGGGATGGAGCTCGATGAGGTGGCGGCGGCAAGATGGCGACGAGCGGGAAATTTTGGCGAGACTGTGGTGAGACTGAGGTGGAGAAGCTCGATGAGGTGGTGGCGGAGACTGAGGTGACGATGATGGCGGGAAGTTTTGGCGACGAGAAGTGGGTCCGGTGGGTGACGAGACTGAGGTGACGACGTGCGGAGAAGTTGGTAGGAAAAATTTGGGGTGAGGAATTTCTGGGCTTTATTTTTTTTTCATAAATAACCCTTAGTTGCCTCTACGGATTAATCCGTACGGTCTTGTCCAAATAAAAGATTACATTTTAATATTTTTAAATTAATCCGTAGGGCACTGTTGGGGTAACCAGATGGCCCTACGGATTAATCCGTAGGGGCAATAAAAAGTTTCCCCTACGGATTCCTGTAGCTGTAGGGGCAAACCCTTATTGTAGTAATGTTAGCTTGAAATTTTCAAGCAAAATTTTGTCCTTTTGCGGAAAATTATGGCCAAACCCCTTATTTTTACACACACACACACATACACACACACAGATATATAGAGGGGGACGGGTTATCAACTAGCTAGCTGATATTAAATCTCAGCTAGCCTATTACATAACTCAATCCGACCGTCAAATCGACGATCCGCTCCAGCCACCTTATTCCATACATAGAGTGATCTATGTATGTGAAATTTTGATCGATATGATGCATTACAAGTGATGGATCAAGCACTTATAAAATGGATGGATGTTAAATAGAATAAAAATGTCATATATTAGAGACACTTGATCGAAAACATAGATAGTGTCAAAGTGATTAAAATTTTATACACATAGATCGCTCTATATGTAGAACAAGATGGCCGGAGTGGATCATCAATTTGATAGTCGGATTAGGCTATATAATAGACTAACTGACGGTTTAATATAAACTACCTAGCTGATAATCTTGTAGGTGTTTTATGTAAAAACATTGGTGAAGTTTAAAACTATATGTTATATCTTATCTATTTTGAATAATAACAAAAAACTCTAGTAGCCCAATTGGTTTGCATGTGTTTGCCACACAAGAGGTCAGCGATTATACGACAAGGTCAATTAATTAACTAATTAATTAATCACAAGTAGTATTAGTGGCTCGGGCTCGTCGGCCGAGGGCTAAAGAACGGGTTCAGGCTTACGGGCGCACAACACTTAAGCTCAAGCCAGATAGAGATGACTTACTTGAAAAAGTGAAAGGCAGATAACTATTTTCATAGTTCTAAATACAGAGAACTATTTTTATAGTTCTAGAGGACTGAAATTGAACTACTTGTAGTTCTTCGAAACTGAATAGAAATATAAAAGTAGTTCTAGAGGACTGAAACTGAATTACTTGTAGTTCATCGAAAACTGAATAGAATATAGAACTACTTGTAGTTCTATTCTAATTAGAAAACTGAATAGGAATTCTTATTATGAAGAATTCAATTGAATTGAGAACAGAGAACATTGTGAAATATTCTCGCTGATCTCAATTCAGAATTCTATAGAATATGTTAGTGTATATGCCCTAGGGGCCATTATTGTATCATACTAGCTTGCATATTACTTAATGGAAGCTTGAGATATTCACAGTTATATTAACAGTCTTGCTAAACATGGTAGTATGCTACTTGGTTTATATCTATCTTAATATGTGTGTACGTATTGATAGAGCCCTTAGGATCTTGCTTGACCACCGCGTTGTGATGGCAGTCACACTAGTGGGGGCTGGGTAGTCTACAAGCACATCCTTTTTCAGGTCCCTAGTCGTAAGATTATCGAAACAGGGCATCGATACTCCGGAGTAAACTAGTGTGTACGCTTCTCATCCTAATTGGGGAGATGGTCTGTCCCACAACCATCAGTACGTCGTACTGGAGATAGTATACATGTGCTCGTTAGGTTACGGGTATACCGGACAGGACTCGTAGGGAACTGTTGGTTGGTATTATACCCGTCGTCAGTTAACAGTTCCCAGGTGACATGAGTACAGCATAGTCCGCAGACTTGACACTGCTGCTTCGCCTCGAGTGTGTTCCCACTGTTCTTAGATTGCTACCCTACCACGGCTCAAAGGAGTCGTGAAAATAGGTAGCAGTTGGGTGCAGTCCCGAAGCACTTGGAGGCAGTGGCGGTTAGATAGGATTCGTCTCTCCCGGTATTGGGAGTTGATATCGCGCTGTGTTTGGAGAGCCATTACGCAAAGTCCCTGGCCAGGGCAAGCGAGATTTACTGGTAAGTTTTCCAGTAGCTTCTCAAGGTGTAATGGGCTTCGCTCCGACACGACTTATACCGCTTTTAGGGGACTGACGCTTGCCGTCCCCTAGACCCGATATGCGATAGTCCTAGACGAACAGACTGGACTGTATGGAGATTGTCACATCAGGCTTAGTAGGAGTTCGGATGGGTTTCCTCATCGGCCTTCTTATCGACATCTACCTGGGGACCGTTACGTACAGCTAGTACCGCTTGCGGCTTATGCTTAAACCCACTGCCAGTGTAGTAGTCGAGTCTTTAGAGTCCCACACAGAGAGTTTCCCTGCTTCGGGCGAAACGATATAGAGGTCGTATGGTTTTACAACAGGGTTCGGACACATACGTGTTTTCGCGCACGTACGATATTCGGACAGTTTTTACTAGCGGGCTTTAGTTTAAGCCAGATTTTAGTATTGGATTATTGGATTTATACAGTCTCAGTATTTCCGTGTTTTCACGGATAGGAGGGGCATTCTCGTAATTTGTCGAGAAACTTTTAGAAGATTGATAAGTTAGAGGCTTAGGTGGAATTTGCATTAAATGATTTAATGACTCATGGTGTGATTCATCCAAAGGAGTTAATGATGCATTTAATGATTAATGGCTCATGAGATGAATCACACAAAGTGAATAAATGAAGCATGGTTGATATTATCATTTGATTATTCATTTAATAATTATTATGCTTCATATATTCTAAATGATATATTATTTCATATCATTCTCACTCTCACCTTCTCTCTCCTCAAGCTCTCTCTCTTCAAGCCCTAACCCTAATCCTCTCATGTGTTGAGATCCTAGGGTTAGCAAGACTAATTGATCCCTAATCCTATTCTATATCCTCTAGGTTGCTTTGATTAGCACTCATAGTTTCCTAGTTATCTCAAGTTAGAGATTAAGCTTGGAGAAGTAGCTCTCGGGTGGATCTTCTATCACAAAGAGGAGGCCGACGGGGAGGTGGTCAATGAGAACAAGAAGGACTGGATTCATTAGGTATAATCTTCTTTCATAGTAGCTAATCCCTCCTATGTTGTTTTTAGTTAGGGTTTGGTAAAGATCCGTAAAGTTAGTCGATATTAGTTTAAACAAAATGATTGTTTTTCCTATTCCGCCTCCCCGCATCATGTGGGGTGTCTAACGTCGACTTACAGTGGTATCAGAGCCTCGCTAAACCATAACTAACTTGTTAGCAAAGTCGTTAGAAATTCGATCACGAGACGAACCGGAAAAACCTCATTTTCACATAGTTTCTGTCGATTTTAAAATGGGGTCTAAAAATTTGTCAGGGACCCTTAAAATTACAAGCAGGGAATTATAAGATTACTGGAGAAATTTGGGTTCGTGACTCGGTCAAACCGCCGCAGAACCGCGGCCGATCCAAGCGATCCGCCGCGGATCCGCGGCCGAGTTGAAGCCGAGTCGGCCCAAATTTCTCCAGTAACTCTTCTGTGTTGATTTTGTTTTTTCTGGGATATTTTGTTTCTGCTCAAGTTTCAGGTGCACAGTGAAGTATTTGGAGTAGAATCATTTGTGTTTGCTTGATCGAAATTCTAAGATGTTTGGCTAACTTGATTATATCTGTGATTTGTTTAATGTGTTCTTAAACTTCCCCTAACTACTAGTATGTCGGTCAGCAGGGGGTTGCACATTTCTGTAATGGTTTTTACTGTTTGTGTTTGTGGACTTGTTGGATTGTCGTGAATGGATAGCCGGGGATGTGAGACGAGCGTTTCTTTCATTCAAATGTAATTTGTAAATTGTTGTAATATTCTTTTGCGGGGCACTTCCGGGTTGAGGTTGTAGCCACCGTTGTATTATTTCATTTACTGATTTTTGCTCCTAGGATAGACCCGAGGTGGGGTGCACAAACTACCGGGTACTTTGAAGTGTTTAGTGGCATACTCACGTTGTTAAGGGAGACCGCTTCACTTCGGGTACTTGGCGGATAGTTTGCCGTACCCGTAGGGGTCTAGGGTGGGGTTTTGGCTAGTCATCGCGACTGTGTAATCCGTCTTTCTTTGCAGGCTCAAAAGGAATGCGGATTCGTAGAAAATCTAATATGTTCATCTGTGATCTGGAATACCTATTATTGCGTCTGACAAATGTACAATATCTATATATGATAGCTATTAGACGTCACTTATGTTTTACACCCGCGCTAGCCCAGCCCCTGCTCTGTCGTTAGTTAAGTAACCTAACGGGTGAATGACGGGGCCCAGTGGGGAATGCGGATGGCATAAGAGGACGTTGTATTTTCGTTGTTTTCTGCAATGATAGGTTAATGATGGGACGCATTATATTAATGCAAAGAAAATAAACCAAAGTTGAATCGTTGGAACAGTTTAAAAGAAACCACTCGGTTATTTTTAAACAGAAGATATTTTTAATTGCGGAGCTTTAACTACTCCTTTTAAAAAGCTATCAGGTTCCTTCGGTCATATCAAGTTCACTACGTTCACGGTTTCGCCAAAACCATTCGTAGCCCTCCGTCATTTCATTTGGGTATTCAGTAGTATTCAAGCTATGTATTTTGACCAACGCCAAGGCATAGTGTTTGGTAGCTGCTGGGTATTCATTTGTTGCATAGATAGATGAGTTAGTTTGGGACAGTCGTATTATCATTTGGCTAACGTCAGGGGTATGTACGGATGGGTTCAAATTAACAACATAATGATGGGTAGAACTTGACATGTGACTTATGACATTTTGACCAACGCCAAGGTCATAAGAGCATGGGGCAGAAATTTATATCGGGAATTTCTAAAGAAACTGAAATTTGCAAAGAGATGCATACCATTTGGAGTGTGATAATTTTGGTAGGATTCCTTCAGTTTTATCACACGATGATATTTGGATCCCGATCCTACTGTGAGTATCCGCTACTCATCAGGAGATTCGTCACTTAACAATCAATGCCAGAAACCAAGTAGGTGCTGAGAAAGGTGTCAGCGGGGCTATGCCCCCAGAGAAAAGAGGTTATTTAATTAAGGAACTTTGTGAAAGCGTCGGAAATCCTCCCTCGAAGTATCGACACCGGCCTGGCTGAATGGTTAAGCAAGTATTGTATGGTGAGAATAGTCCTGGCTAGTTCTTCGTTTTTGGTTTGAGGAGGGATTCGAGAAACAGTGGGAGCCATCCAGTTTAGATAAACTAAAAACCACTCTAAACTTGCAAGAGCATCATGCTAAAGTGTTCCCTCTCTCTCTCAATTGCAGCGACCCAGAACATGACAGGCCATAAGTTACTATTAGAAAAAAATATTCTGACAGGGCCAAACTATAAAGATTGGTTCCGGAATGTCAAGATGGCTTTGACTTATGACAAATTGGGGTATGTCCTTACTACTAAGGCACCTGCCGTCCCTGCTCCAAAATCCAGTATTGCGGATAAGGAAATCCACAAGACCTGGGAGTTAGATTGCGCGAAGGCCAAATGCATCGTGCTTGCCTCTATGAATAATGAATATCAGAGGAGGCACGAGGATATGGATCTTGAGTCCATATTTCTCCACACCAAGGAACTGTATGGAGAGTAATCTCGTATAGCTAGATTCGAGACCTCGAAGAACTTGTTTCAGTCGAGGCTGGCCGTCGGATCATCTATAAGAGAACATGTCCTAAAGATGATTGGCTATATAGAAGAGCTTGCGGACCTCGGGACGACTTTGGAGAACGAGCTCTATACAGACTTGATTCTTCAGTACCTTCCTTCCACCTACGCCCAATTTATTCTGAATTTCAACATTCAAAGAAAATAAGTTGAACTTCCAGAACTTCTTAACATGTTGAGGAGTGTAGAGGGCACCTTGCAGAAGGCAAGGGAAACACCCGGTATGTTTGTTCGCGGTGCTTCCTCTTCCGGGTCCAAGGCTAGGGCCAAAGGAAGGAAGAAGAAGGCAGCTACCAAACCAAGAGGAGGTGTTGGTAAGGTGGGAGCTAAGAGAAAGGCAAAGATTGCGGTGCCAGTAGTGGCAAAGGACGAGTGCTTCCACTGTCATAGGAAAGGGCACTGGAAGAAAGATTGCAAAGCTTGGATTGCCAAGAACCAGGAACCGAAGCAAGCTGTGGCTTCGACTTTAGGTGTGTTTGTAATTGAAAATTGTATGTCAATCAACTCTACTTCCTGGGTATTAGATACCGGATCAGGATCTCATATATGCAATTCATTGCAGGCACTGAAAAACCGTAGAGTGCTGAAGGTTGGTGATATGACCCTCCAGGTTGCTAACAGAGCCAGCGTGGGTGCTGTGTCCGTAGGGGATTATCGCCTTGGATTGACGAGTGGACAAATTTTGATTTTGCATACTGTTTTTGTGTACCCAGTTTAACGTGTAATATCATATCAGTTTCGTTGTTATCAAAAGAAGGTTATGATTTCACGTTTGTAAGCGATGTTGTTAACATCCACCTTAATCATGTTTTGATTGGGTCCGGTACACTAGATAACGGTATATATGTGTTAAACCAATTACAGATTTTCAATGTCCAGAACACACTATAAAGAAAGTCTCCAGATATAAATAAGTCTTTCTTATGGCATTGTAGACTAGGTCACATCAATGAGACAAGGTTAACTAAGTTACATAGAGAAGGATATTTGGATCTGTTCGAATATTAATCTTATGCCACTTGTCAATCATGTCTTAAAGAAAAGATGACAAAGACTCCATTCACTGGACATGGAGTAAGAGCGAGCGAGCTCTTAGGACTCATACACAGCGATGTATGTGGTCCAATGTCTACACATGCAAGAGGTGGTTTTTCATATTTCATTACTTTTATGGATGATTACTCTAGGTACGGATTCATTTTCTTGATGAAACATAAATCCGAGGCTTTTGAGAAATTCCAAGAATATAAGAATGAAGTAGAAAACCAAATCGGCAAAAGTATCAAGACACTGAGATCTGATCGAGGTGGTGAATACTTAAGTGCCGAGTTCCTAGGTTACCTAAAAGAGAAAGGAATTCTCTCTCAGCTTACTCCTCCATACACTCCATAGCACAACGGTGTATCGGAGAGACAGAATCGAACCCTATTGGATATGGTACGTTCCATGATGAGTAATGCTGAGTTACCGCGATCTTTCTGGGGTTATGCGCTAGAATCAGCTGCATATCTTTTGAACAGGGCTCCTACCAAGACTGTGCCTACCACACCATATCAGATGTGGAGTGGGAAGAAACCATATCTTCAGTATCTAAAGATATGGGGATGTCCAGCTTTTGTTAAAAAGCAGCATGCGGACAAACTCGAGGCACGATCAGTACAGTGAAAAGTTTGTAGGATATCCAAAGAACTCCAAAGGGTATTTCTTCTATTACGCAGAGGAACAAAAGGTTTTTGTTTCTCGTCATGCCCATTTTCTAGAACAGCAGTTTTTAGAAAAAGAAACAAGTGGGAGCGAAATAGAACTGGAAGAAATTCCAGAACCACAAACTACTACTGAAAGTTTGGTAGAACCAGTAGTTTAAGAAGAACAGGACATTCCCGCACCCCTCCGCAGGAGTACTAGGCCGTCTCATCCGCCTGAGAGATACTACGGTTTTCTCATAGATGGGGATAGAGAGGATTGCGTCATTGATAATGATGAACCTACTAGCTTCTAGCAGGCCATCCAGAGCGGCGACTCGGTAAGATGGCTGGATGCGATGCGGACCAAAATGGAGTCCATATACACCAACAAAGTATGGACTTTGGACTTTGCTCCAGGTGGGGTAAAACCCATAGGATGCAAATGGATCTTCAAGAAAAAGATTGGTGTAGATGGATAGGTTAAACCTATAAGGCTAGACTTGTTGCAAAGGGTTTTCGTCAAAGACCTGGTTTGGGCTATGACGAAACCTTTTCTCCAGTGGCTATGCTCAAATCCATTCGGATCCTTCTTGCCATTGCTGCCTTCCATGATTATGAGATCTGGCAGATGGACGTAAAGACGGCTTTTCTAAATGGTAATTTAGAAGAGTGCGTCTATATCGATCAGCCAGAAGGTTTCAATCAGAGTGGGAGCAGCGGAAAAGTATGCAAGTTGCTTAAGTCCATTTATGGACTGAAGCAGGCATCGCGGAGTTGGAACATCTGTTTTGATGAAACGGTCAAAGAATATGACTTTATCAAAAATCCAGATGAACCATGTATATATAGTAAAATTGTAGCACGAACTGTCGTATTCCTCGTCTTGTACGTGGATGACATTCTATTGATAGGAAATGACATTCCTATGCTACAATCTGTCAAAGGATTCTTGTCACACAGGTTCTCCCTGAAAGACCTGGGTGATGCCTCTTACATTCTGGGGATCCGGATCTATCGTGATAGATCCAAGAGGATGTTGAGACTTTCACAGTCCAGGTATATCAACACTATACTGAAAAGATTCAGTATGGAAGATTCTAAGCGCGGTAGTTTACCGGCTTGTCACGGAATCATCCTATCCAAAGAGATGTCTCCCAAGACTGATTTGGAAAGGGATCGCATGTCAGTTATACCCTACACTTCTGCGGTAGGCTCTATAATGTATGCGATGTTGTGCACCAGACCAGATGTAGCTTACGCACTGAGCGTGGTAAGCAGGTATCAGTCAGATCCAGGGAAGAAGCACTGGATAGCAGTAAAGAACATTCTCAAGTACCTGAGAAGGACTAAGGAGATGTTCTTGGTTTACGGCGGAAAAGACCTCAAGATCGAGGCCTTTGCTGATTCCAGCTTACAGAGTGACAAGGATGACTCCAAGTCCATGTCAGGTTATGTCTTTACCCTCAATGGAGGGGCGGTGTGCTGGAAGAGTTCCAAGCAGGACACCGTTGCTGACTCGACGATGGAAGCGGAGTATATCACTGCTTGCGATGCCGCAAAACAAGCAGTCTGAATGAAGAAGTTCCTAACAGAACTTCAGGTGGTTCCTACCATTGTTGATCCAATACCGCTGTATTGCGACAACAACGGAGCTATAGCTTTAGCAAAGGAACCCAGGTCCCATCAGAAGTCCAGACACATCTTAAGGCGGTATCACCTGATCAGGGAGATCATAGATCGCCGGGTGATCGAGGTCCGGAGAGTTGCTACAGAGGAGAACACTGCAGATCCATTCACTAAGGCCTTACCTCAGATTCAGTTCGAGAGGCTACTCGAGATGATCGGTCTTCGATACGCCAGTACATGGCCCTAGTGCAAGTGGGAGATTGTTAGTGTATATGCCCTAGGGGCCATTATTGTATCATACTAGCTTGTATATTACTTAATGGAAGCTTGGGATATTCACAGTTATATTAACAGTCTTGCTAAACATGGTAATATGCTACTTGGTTTATATCTATCTTAATATGTGTGTACGTATTGATAGAGCCCTTAGGATCTTGCTTGACTACCAGCGTTGTGATGGCAGTCACACTAGTGGGGGCTGGGTAGTCTACAAGCACATCCTTTTTTAGGTCTCTAGTCATAGGATTATCGAGACAGGGCATCGATACTCCGGAGTAGACTAGTGTGTACGCTTCTCATCCCAGTTGGGGAGATGGTCTGTCCCACAGCCATCAGTACGTCGTACTGGAGATAGTATACAGGTGCTCGTTGGATTACGGGTACACCGGACAGGACTCGCAGGGAACTGTTGGTTGGTATTATACCCGTCGTCAGTTAATAGTTCCTAGGTGACATGAGTACAGCATAGTCTGCAGACTTGACACTTCTGCTTCTCCTCGAATGTGTTCCCGCTGTTCTTAGATTACTACCCTACCACGGCTCAAAGGAGTCATGCAAACAGGTAGCAGTTGGGTGCAGTCCCGAAGCACTTGGAGGCAGTGGCGGTTAGATAGGATTCGTCTCTCCCGGTATTGGGAGTTGATATCGCGCTGTGTTTGGAGAGCCATTACGCAAAGTCCCTGGCCAGGGCAAGCGAGATTTACTGGTAGGTTTTCCAGTAGCTTCTCAAGGTATAATGGGCTTCGCTCCGACACGACTTATACCGTTTTTAGGGGACTGACGCTTGCCGCCCCCCTAGGCTCGATATACGATAGTCCTAGACAAACAGACCGGACTGTACAGAGATTGTCACATCAGGCTCAGTAGGAGTTCAGATGGGTTTCCTCATCGGCCTTCTTATCGACATGTACCTGGGGACCGTTACGTACAGCTAGTACCGCTTGCGGTCTGTGGTTAAACCCACTGTCAGCGTAGTAGTCGAGATTTTAGAGTTCCACACAGAGAGTTTCCCTGCTTCGGGCGAAACGATATAGAGGTCGTATGGTTTTACGACAGGGTTCGGACACATACGTGTTTTCGCGCACGCACGATGTTCGGACAGTTTTTACTAGCGGGCTTTAGTTTAAGCCAGATTCTAGTATTGGATTATTGGATTTATACAGTCTCAGCATTTCCGTGTTTTCACGGATAGGAGGGGCATTCTCGTAATTTTTCGAGAAGCTTCTAGAAGATTGATGAGTTGGAGGCTTAGGTGGAATTTGCATTAAATGATTTAATGACTCATGGTGTGATTCATCCAAAGGAGTTAATGATGCATTTAATGATTAATGACTCATGAGATGAATCACACAAAGCGAATAAATGAAGCATGGTTGATATTATCATTTGATTATTCATTTAATAATTATTATGCTTCATATATTCTAAATGAGATATTATTTCATATCATTCTCACTCTCACCTTCTCTCTCCTCAAGCTCTCTCTCTTCAAGCCCTAACCCTAATCCTCTCATGTGTTGAGATCCTAGGGTTAGCAAGACTAATTGATCCCTAATCCTATTCTATATTCTCTAGGTTGCTTTGATTAGCACTCATAGTTTCCTAGTTACCTCAAGTTAGATGTTAAGCTTGGAGAAGTAGCTCTCGGGTGGATCTTCTATCACAAAGAGGAGGCCGACGAGGAGGTAGTCAACGAGAACAAGAAGGACTTGATTCATTAGGTATAATCTTCTTTCATAGTAGCTAATCCCTCCTATGTTGTTATTAGTTAGGGTTTGGCAAAGATCCGTAAAGTTAGTCGATGTTAGTTTAAACAAAATGATTGTTTTTCCTATTCCGCCTCCCCGCATCATGTGGGGTGTCTAACGTCGACTTACAGAATATTGCATAATATTCTAGTTTCAGAATCCTGAAAGTATTGCAAAATACTTTCGTTGAATTCAATCAGCCCAGAACCAGAGAGCTCTGCCCGTGCGCCATCGGATAGTTCACCACGGCCAGAACTGAATTGTTGGTTGGTGCACACCAGAATTCATAGTTGCTATTCTTAGGGTAGATCGACTTTGTGATCCTTGCACCGAAGTAAACCGAATCTGTTATAAGCTCCGCGTTTGTGAAACACACAGCAACTTTCGATATTTAAACTTGCAGAGTTTTTTAAAATTTAACTGTCCATTTTCTCACTTACTCCAATAATCTTAAAGCAAATTTAGAACATCTGAAATGGACACTGCAAGAACGATGGACCTTGAATGCTTGAAACTCGAGAGTTTCAATGGAAGCGACTTCAACGCTTAGCGTCATAAAACAATATTTGGGATGTAACTTCTAAATATTTTTTATATTGTCTCCGAATTTTGATGATGACGAGGATGAGAAGGCCAAAGAGAAATGGAATCGCATAACCATTTCTGCGTGAGCTACTTCCTGAACTGTCTCGCCAACACCTATTCTCACAGTCTTTTGCAAAGGAGATTTGGAACTCAATGGAGAAACAGTACAAGAACAAGGAGAAATTGTTGAAAATTCATTTGATCGATAAGTTTCTCAACCTTAAGTTGGAAGATGGTAGAGAATCGCTGCCTCAAGTTAAAGAACTTGAAAAACTTGTAATGAAATTAAAAGATGAAAAAATTGTATTAGTCAATACTTTTATTATAGGTGCTTGTTTCCTCCAATCAGAGCAAAGCTCTGTTTAAAAATTCAAATTTTGAAATGAAGCAACACTTCAGAAGCAGCGCACCACGTGCAAAACATGTATGCGCTTGCGCTAGGTGCGCTGCGCTCTAAGCGGCGCACCACGTGTAAAATACGGATGCGCTAGCGCTGAGTGCGCTGCGCCCTAAGTAGCGCACCATGTGCAAAGCACGTGTGCGCTAGCGCTAGGTGCGCTGCGCTCTAAGCAGCGCACCACGTGTCAAGCACAGGTGCGCTAGCGCAATATGCGCTGCCCTTTAAGCAGCGCACCACGTGTAAAGCATGGGTGCGCTAGCGCTGGAACTAAAAGCTCCCCACCGTTAGATCAAAGATCTCATAATAATGATAAATCATTAATTAATCAGAATTAAATTCTGTTAAGAAAAAATTCCTCAAAATCTTTCCAAGTAATAAGATTGTGCTCTGTAAATCAGAGCACCGTTGGATCAATGATCCAATGGTAAATAAAAATTATCAAAAGACAGAATAAATTCTGTATGGAAAGATTTATCAATCTTGTTGAAAACAAGAAGATTGCCTTCTGTAAAACAGAAGCCCTAGGGAAAATCCAAAGGTGGGGAAATATCCCCAAATCAATCAGAGAAAGATCTCTTTAACTGATTCAACAAATCAGCCTACCCTATAAAAACGCCCCTAGACTTCAAGTCTGGGATATAAAAAAAATAGATAAGGAAACCCCCCCATAAACTTTGAGAAACAAAAAAGATAAAGAGCAAGCTCTTGCAAGAAGATATTTCTTCAAGGTAAAGATGAAGGATGATGAATATAGAGATGAAATCACATCATAATTAATTTGAAAAGAAGGATTCACTTCTTTAAAAGATCATAGATCTACAAAGACGAAAAGTCTTTTACAAATAGATCAAAAGATCCCATCATAAAATAAAAAAAGAACATAATTCTTCTCACAGATCATGGATCTATAAAGGCAAAGCCTTTCATCAACATAAGAGATTGGAAATATCTCCTGCAAAAATAAGAACTGTTGTTCTTAGATCTTGAGACAAAGTCTCTTTTAAAAGAATATAAATTTGTTCCCAGATCAAAAAATTGACCAGATGCGCTTTGCGCTCTTGAAATGCGCCTTGCACTCTTGAACTGCGTTTCTGCGCTCTCTGGACCGGCGCTCAGCGCAAAATGCGCCACGTGTCAACCACGTATGCGCCAATTAACAACTTGCGCTTTGCGCTTCTGAAATAGCGCACTGCGCTCATGGGCTGGCGCTCAGTCCCAAGCGCACCACGTGTCACTCACGTATGCGCCACTAAATTGAAAGCGCAATGCGCTCATGAACTAGCGCTCAGCGCTCATAAATTGGCCTCATGCGCTCATCATCTGGCGCCTAGCGCTGAGCGCGACACGTGTCTCTTACATGTGCGCTACTCGGTAGAAGCGCACTGCGCTTTTTGATTGACGCAAAGCGCCTAGCGCGCCACGTGTTGCGCTGACAGAACATAAATTGTCCTTTAATAAGCCCAGAGCTCTGATGAATGCTCAGCATTCAATAAAAGACAAAGACATTGTTAAAAGGGTCAAACCCAAATAAAGGCTCAACAGCCCAAAATAAAATGTTAAACATTTTAACCTGATTGGACTTAGCCCAATATTGGCCATAAGTCCTCAACTTATATTAATTGAGCCCATCTGCTCATAAATATTTTAACAGATCTTAGCCCCAAATTGGACTACAAATCTTTCGACCAACTCACACCAGTTCGAGGGTACATCTCTTTACTCCTCTGATATTTGTCATTGTAATCCTTCAACGTCTTCAGAGAGGTGACGGGTCCCGACAACTAAACACTCTACGTACTGTGGGGTCCTTAATCCCATGGACTATGATGTCCTTAACCTTGACTGTGAGGTCTTTAAACTCACGGACTATGATGTCCTTAATCTTGACCGTGGGGTCTTTAAACGCACGGACTATGATGTCCTTAACCTTGACTATGAGGTCTTTAAACTCACGGACTATGATGTCCTTAACCTCGACCGCGATGTCTTTAAACTAACAATGGACCACCATGTCTTTAAACTGGTAATCGATCGCAATGTTCTTAAACTAAACAATAGAGTCCAAATGCTCTTTTGTTGGATCTAAATGATCCCTTAAGTTGATCTTAGTCTAAAATTAGACTAACGTATCCTTAACTAACGTTTAAGTTGACTTTAGTCCCAAATAAGACTAACGTATCCTTAAACCCCAACTCCCAAACCCAAATCTAAGAAGATATGGATTTGGACTAATCCACGCCCTACGGGCGACAACATAAATTAGTCTCCGTATACAATCCACGGGCAACCAAAAAAAAAAACAAACACACACGACACGAAGTGACCATCTGGAGAAGGAGAAAGTGGTTACCGCGATGCGTTAGCGTAATTAACTGCAGGGGCTTGCGCCTGCAGGAAAGAGCGTCCCCACAATCAAAAACCTCTCAAATGAGGGGGAATCTGACGAAGTCTGCTACATCGGCCGCATCCATTTAAACCTCCGATATACGGTGCCATAAATCAACTTGGCATCTTCGGAGAGGTGGACGGATAGCACCAATTAGCATCTGCCCTAAAATTCAGGCAAGACGGACCCGCGCGGTCGTGTCTCCGTGTTTCGGCGGGGAACAGATTCTGACACGCCCGGTGGGACCTTTTCCTCTTTCCGCTCCACACTTCGTCTGTCGTGTTTGCGAACGAATCGCGGTTTGATATGGTTGCCATTGGGTTCGAGGTACTAAGATTTGGTGTCTTGCTCCGTGCAGAGAACAGAAGATCAATGGCTTCAACCTGCACTAACTGCAACTCCAACTCTCGCTCCGTCCCGTCCGGAGGAGTGATTTACGGGCCCTAAGCGGCCTCCATCTTCGCTATGTCGGTGGAACAGGTCACTCAGGCCACCACTGGATTTTTCTTCGGGACCATGCTCCCGCCAACGAGCTTCAGCGCTCCTGTACCAATCCAAAAAGCCCAGAAGAAGTCGGTCTTTGATCGGCTTACAACTACTGCGGCCCATCTCAACGGGTCGTCCAGCTCCAACGCCTCAGTCTTTGACAGACTGGGCCAAAGCTCAGTTGGGCCCATGAAGAAGCCCGCGATACCAGAAAGGGTTATCCTAAAAAGGATAGCCATCCCTGCTCCCGAAGTCGTTAAGGCGGCTTCTCCTGCCAAAGGGTCGGTCTTCACAAGACTGGCTATTTCAGCTCCTGTTCCAGGCGAAACCGTCAAGATTGCTTCCCCTACTCGGAAGTCTGCCTTCGATAGGTTGGCCATCCCCACTCAGCGGACATCAGTCTTCAATAGGCTGACAACGACAACTTCTGACCAATACAGGGGGCATGAGGGAGTCACCCCTACGGCTGAGACAATCCCATCCACATGACATGCTCGCCGTCGTCACTGGCGCCGAGTAAGGAAAGCTGGGGGCAGCTCTCCGTCTGGACTAACTCCGCCAGCTCCCATGGTGGAAATCAATGTTGCTGTTCCAACTGGGAACAGCTTTAAACCGCTTAGGAGGGTTCGCAAGAACGCTCCGACTGCCGTGCTGAAAAGATCTCCTCTACCTATGGAGTTTGCTACAGAAAAGAAGCCGGAGCAGCCCCCTCAGCGGCTTTCTTCCAAAATTTACAAAGTCTGGTGAAAGGTCCAGGAATCGGTGATTGACCAGGATTACTCTCGCCGACCAAAGAAGTTCAAAGCTCAGCAAGAAAAGAGCCATCTCGTGGTACCACAAAAGACGTCATCCGTCTGGGTGCCCACCGCAACGGCCCCCTCAACTTTGACTGCCCACAAGAGGAGAAGGCCGGAGAAAATCGCTGAGTCTGCAACGAATCGCAAGACCACTGCATCTAAACGCCCCAAGTCTGGGGGCATGGTGGTGCACACCATCTATATGGCATCCGGAAAAGAGAATAGCCGTATCTCTACAGGTTATCGACCGCTTACGCGATCAGTGACTAAGGCTCAGGAGCAACAACAACAAAAGCTCCAAGAAATGCTAACAGCTATGGCCACACTTACGGGACCGAAAGCAAGCCCGGAGACATCCTCGGAGCAGCGCCGTGAGCAGGAAACTGATGCTGAATTCCTTCGGAGAATGCTCGAAAAGAAGGACAAGGAGGCTGCGGAACAAGCAGCCAATATAAAACAAATGGCCCTTCTATTCTAAGATATGGTGGGCATGATGATCCAGCTGGACCCTCCAGCTGAAGATCCTCCGATTATTCTCGAAGATGACCGAGCGGAGACATCAAATCCCCTTCCGGCTTGTTCAGCAGCCAAGGAAGAGACAATCTCTAAGGCCGCTTTGGACGACTACATCGCTCAGCAAATACGAGCTCACCAGGCGAATGAAGTGGCCGACCAAATTATTAAAACTGGGCGACCCTATCTGGGCTGGTATGACCAAATAAGGTACCCGCCAAGATATACGATCCCTAAATTTCATATATATAAAGGGACGGGCAATCCGCATCAACATGTCGCCCAGTTCAGGGCTCTATGTGCCAACACTGGGGGTGACGATAAACTGCTACTTCGCCAGTTCGTCGGCAACTTGTCGGAGACAGCGTTCGAATGGTACTCTGAACTCTCGAACGACTCTGTCAAGACATTTGCAGAAATGGAGCTGTTGTTCATACAAAGATTCGCAAGCGCTAGCGAGCGTACTCTGATTACCACACTAATTAACGCCAGGGTGAAGCCAGGCGAGACATGGGTTCAATACGCAATACGATGGCGGAATCTGTGGACAAAATACGAGCAGCGCATCCAAGAAGCGCCAGCAGTGGGCATGTTCGTGGGTACTCTTGATCCGCAGGCGACCATCTCCCAGTTCATGATGTTTTTCAAGCCGACCACTTTCCAGGCCTTGATTGACAAGCTGGCCCAAATGGATCAGATGGGTCATAGACCATCTCTTTCGAAGTCGGAGCCTCGAAACGAAAAAGGGAAGGGGAAAGAAACCTTCGTCGCCAACACTCAACAACAGCCGACCAACTTAAAGTTGGTTGTTCGCCAAAACAACGTGCGTCCACGCCCATCCCTCGAGGAGAGACTGGGACGTCCTTACTCGTTTCTCCGGAATAAAACGAGGAGACTGTTCGTGCTGGCAGTGCGCAACAGACTCATCAATCTTTCGGATCCAAAATGTCCATTGCAGCCAGGCGATATCAACAATCCTAATTACTGCCCTTACCACCAAGCAATAAGCCATCCAATCGAAGATTGCTTCGTCTTCAAAGGCTGGATTGAGGACCAATACCAACAAGGCAAGTTCGCATTATCCGAAAACTGGAAGGTGAACCCGCCACAACTTCACGCCCCTAAAAAAATGGACATGCCGGGGGCATCATGCTCATTCATAAGGGAAGCCCCATGGAAAGTTGTTCTTTCGACAAGAACGAAAAGAATGTTGAAGGATCTCCAAACATGCCCGGCAATCAGGTGGAAAAATCCACTGGAACCCGAGATTGTCGAGGTAATGCTGAAACCGCGCCCAACTACAAAAATTGGTGGTGATAGTCAAAGCGCTCGCATCCATCCGTCAAAGTCTCCGAAGAAGAAGAAGAAGACCAAAAAGCCCGTGAAGCTTGATGACAAGCGTATGGACCTGCAAAAACAGATTGACGCGCTGGAAGAATATAACCAGAAAGTGCGGACCCTAATCACACTCTAAGAATTTCTCAGCCACGTCCTTGAGGACGGAGATGACGACGATGGAGAAGACTCGTCGGATGAACCTGAGGATTATGTGGCAAGCTGCCATGTGATCTCTCATTCGTTGATAAACGGTGAAGAAGCTCCTGACGCAAAGAAATTGGGGGCAGATCCTGAGCCAAAACTTCTAGGGCCATCAGACGAAATGATTGATGCATTCCTGAACGAAGCTCTTCTGAAAAGCAAAGCTGATCGAGAGCGCGAAATGGCCATATTTGAAAAAACCAAACGCCGGAGACCGGACGAAAAGGTTAAAACACCCCAACCAGACCGAGGCATGCCCGCGACAGATAAAAGCAGGTTCAAGATAAGGAAAAGGTTCGCCAAAGCTATATCAATGGGAATGAAGTTGCCCTCTTTCAGAGAAAATTCTCCTGGCAGTATACATCTTGATGAAGCGGACATACATCCTAATTTCTGCTTATACGATCAGAGAATTGCACACCCTACCAAGGAATGCATAGCCTTTAAAAACTGGTGGCAGGGATATGTTGCCCACCGACAACACGTTCAACGAGTGAAGCGTAAGGCTCGTCGGGAACAGAAAAGTACGACAGATGAGCGCAAAAGAGCCGCTGACAACTGTTACATAATCGACACTAAGGGATCGCAAGTTATCACCTTTGGAAGAGACTCTGACGAAGAAATCGCCCTCAGCCTTCTCTTCAAGGAATCCACATTCGACACAAAAGATGCGAAGATTTACGAGAAAATCTAGCTGCATAATCGTACGCTGCCCGAAAAATCTCTGACTATGACCGAAACATCGTTAAACTAGTACCAACCCGCGTCATCCCCAGGCTGACGTTGTGTTAAAAAAAAAGGTATGTCCATAAGCAAGATGGGCACGGATGAAAACCCGAAAGGGCTCCGTGAGTAAAAACAGCGGGACTACCGGCGAGTTTTGTGAAAACGGGCGCAATCTTGTCAAAAGACACTTGCAAGGTCCTCTCGACCCTGTAAGGAGAAACCAGCTGCGTGAGATCCTTACGGCTCACAAAGGAGAAACACACTTAGGGATCTTCACGATTCCTAAGGAGAAATTACATGTACGAGATCCTCACGACTCGTAAGGAGAATTCCCCTTTGTGACCCTCACGGCTCATAGGATTCAAAAGTCTTAAACTACAGAGATCTGAACCTGTTCTTAAGCAGCTATCACAACCTCCAATGTTGCCCTACAAGCGTCTCGACCCTTGTATACAATCCACGGGCGCGAATAAACATTTCCCTAACAAAGTCCCATCCGTGACTAGGGATATGTTTGCACAGTGAACAGCCCTCGTAAGTCCTCTCGACTTATAAGGAGAAAGCACTCTTATAAGATCCTTACGACTTATAAGAGACCACACACTTAGGAATCCTCATGATTCCTAAGGAGAAAACGCACCTACGAGATCCTCATGACTCGTAGGGAAAAATACCTTTATGAGACCCTTACGGCTCATGAAGTCAAAAGCCTTAGTCGACAAGATCTTAACCCTGTTTGCTAAACCACCTTTGTTCGACATCGACAGAGGCAAATGATGATTCGCTTCTGGCAATATCCCAGTTGTAGCGATGCTGATGCCGAAATCGGTGCCTGATTCCAAGCTTGCAACAAAAAGCCAGCGAGCAACAAATGCATACGAAATAGCCGAAATGATGGGGTAACTTGCAAACAAAATCAGCAAGTAAAAATGTATGCATACGAAATAGCCGAAATGATTGGGCAACTCGCAATAAAAAGCAGCGAGTAAAAATAAAACAAATAGCCGAAATGATTGGGCACGACGAAAATAGCCAAAATGATTAGGCAATCGCGACCTTCACGATATAAAAAGCTGAAATGATAGAGCATCGCGGAAAGAAATAAAAAATGAAATGAAATGAAACTTTTTGCCCTACAAGTGAGATCACATCGATCCCTGTATACAATCCAGGGGCACAAACAATAACAATAAGGGGACCATACTTTCCCACCAGGCTCCATCAGAAGAAGAGCCAAGTCTCGACGGCCACATCTACAGCCTGAAGACCAACAACGGCGTTCCCTCGCAGTCCAGCAGGATGCAGATGCAACGTCAACGAAAGACCTCACGGTCGAAACAAAGCGGAGTAATGGAAAAATCCCAACTCCACCTCAGCATTCATCTCGTTACAGCAAACGCAATGTCAACAACGGCGTTCCTTCGCAGTCCAGCAGGATGCAGATGCAATGTCAAAAAAAGACCTCATGGTCGAAACAAAGCGAAGTGATGGCAAAATCTCAGCCCCACCTCAACGTTCGCCTCGATACAGCAAACGATATGTCACTACAGCGTCCTTTCTCCAGCAGGATTCGGACACGCCAAAGCAAACGAAGCGAAGGCCAAATTCCTAGCTTCAGGGTCTTGATGGTAACTCATATAAAGCCTAAAAGACCATCGGAGATCATCCCACACCAGTGAGGAGTGATCACCACCATGACATTCATCTCGATACAGCAGACGCAATGACAGCAAATGAAGCAAAGGAAACATTCCTAGCTTCAGTGTCTTGACGGCAACTTATATAAAGCCTGAAAAACAATTGGAGATCATCCCACATCAGCGCGGAGTGGTCACCACCTCGACGTACGTCTCGATACAGCAGACGAGATGTTACCACAGCGTCCTTCCTCTAGCAAGATTCAGACGCGCCAAAACAAATGAAGCGAATGCCAAATTCCTAGTTTCAGGGTCTTGACGGCAACTCATATAAAGCCTGAAAGACAATCGGAGATCATTCCACACCAGCGCGGAGTGGTCACCACCTTGACGTTCATCTCGATACAGCAAACGAGATGTCACTACAACGTCCTTCCTCCAACAGGATTCGGACACGCTAAAACAAACGAAGCGAAGGCCAAATTCTTAGCTTCAGGGTCTTGACGGTAACTCATATAAAACCCGAAAGACTATCAGAGATCATTCCACACCAGCGCGGAGTGGTCACCATCTCGACGTTCGTCTCGATACAACAGACGAGATGTCACTACAGCGTCCTTCCTCCAACAGGATTCGGACACGCTAAAGCAAACGTAGCGAAGGCCAAATTCCTAGCTCCAGGGTCTTGACGGTAACTCATATAAAACCTGAAAGACTACCGGAAATCATCCCGCATGGAGTGGTCACCACCTTGACGTTCGTCTCGATACAGCAGACGAGATGACATCACAGCATTCTTCCTCCGGCAGGATTCAGATGCGACAATCAAACAACGGAATGACGGCAAAATCCCTAGTTCCAAACCTCGACGGTTCACCAACAACCTAGAGACAACCGCGACATTCATCTCGATACAGCAGACGCAATTCCAGCAAACGAAGCGAAGGCCAAATTTCTAGCTTTAGGGTCTTGACGGCAACTCATATAAAACCTGAAAGACTATCGGAGATCATCCCACACCAGCACGGAGTGGTTATGACTCATCGGGGCTCCCTAAAATGAGCCTAACCTCAAGTAAAAAGCGGCATGGAAAAATTCCTAACGCTTGCTCTTCCGACGGTCAAACTGCCTAGGAAGATTGCTTGAAGACGTCTTGTCCAGCCCCCGAAGGGATCAGAGACACGACAGTCGCAAGGCTACTCGAACAGCAAGATTGCCTATCGAGAAATACATCAGCCAACGCGACGGTACGACGGACAAAACCCTAGTACCACAGACCCTAACGGACATCTGTCGTAAAGAGCAGAGGTTAACTGTTACGTTAGGACATTCTTGTGAGAACTGCTCGATTCGTCTCGACTCGTAAAGAAATTAGTGTCTTTGCGAGAACTTCTCGAATCGTCTCGACTCATAAGGAAAAGCCTTAGGCAGCAGGGATTAAAAAACCTGTTTCCTAAGCACTGGGGCCCTGCAAGTTGGTCCAAAATGGACTCTTGCATACTATTCACGGGCCACGCTCTCCAAAGTCGAATCTCGACAAGGAGGGAAACAACCACTTACGAGTCCTCTCGATTTGTAAGAGGGAAAATTCTCTTGTGAGATCCTTACGACTTATGAGAGAAAAACACACTTAGTAATCATCACGATTCCTAAGGAGAAAATACACCTATGAGATCCTCTCGACTCGTAGGGAGAAAAGTCTTTATGAAACCTTCACGGCTCATGAAGTTGAAAAGCCTTAGGCAGCAGATCTGAACCTGCTTCCTAAGCCATCGCTACCTCTCGAAGAATTCAAAACGGAATGCTCTCTCTATCATCTGCAGGCTACGCTTACTAAAGTGACATGCCGATAACAAAGAAAAGAAGAAAGCAAGAAATGACACAAGATAGTACGAAAGAAATGTATCTTTTATTCATAAATTCAATCGAGTACAATTTACATCATATGAAAGGATAAAAAAGGGGGGATACATTTTATTCAAAAGTTACAAGTGGTGCAAAAACAACTATTGGGAGGGAAGCGTTTTCAATAGACCAGTCAGCCGCTCGTGCACTCCCCTCAGTCTCTTCTCACGGTCAGCTGCCGCGACCAACTCTGCTTCAACCTGAGCTCGTTGCTGCAAATATGATGAAAGTTTCTCTTCGACGACTCGCCGAGCTACCCCACGATTCTGTGCATCTCGCTCGATGAGGTCGAGCTTCTGCCTCAGCGTCAGCCTGTCAGAAATACATCGTAAAAGGCTTTCGAAGATAACTTTCAGCTGTGCAGCGTTTGCGTCAACTTGAGCATGCAATCGAGCAGATTCGCTTGAAACTTCTTCACACTCCTTACGCTTTAAGGCCGCTTCCTGTTCAAGATGGCGGAAGTAAGGGGTACCCTCCTCGACCCATGCAGCCCGCTGGGAGTTCACAGCCAAGACCTCGGGGGCAGGACGTCTAAACTCAAGCTCATGCAGACAGGCCTCGATTTTTCTGCAATGATTAACCCAGGACTCCATGATGTCTTCATTATGAAAGTACACGAGCGTCGCCAGCATGGGATTAACCTCAGCAGCGAAATCTGCAGCAAGGGCAGGAGTCTCCGCATCAAGCTCCTCGAGATGATCGATCAACGTGCGCAGGCTATTCACAGCACCTTTGGAAGAGGGGCGTCGAGAGAAGGGGCCTGCTGGCATCATGACTTGAGACTCAAATGGGGCTGAAGTCGGTGTCACAGCTGCAAAGAAAATCACAGTCAAATAACGGTTTAAGAAATAAAGGAGGTTCATGAACAACAGAGTTTACTATACCGGCTGCAGCAGGTGGCAAGACTGGGAGTACCGGTAGCGCAACTGTTCTTTCGTCTCCTCCTTCGATCTGTAGGGCTGCAAATAAAACAAAGAAGAATTAGAAACGATTCGACTGCCCGTAAAAAAAAAAGAAGAGACGTTAGCTAAAGGCTGTACTCACCAGCTCCGCTAGAAGATGCAATCTCTGACTGAAAGGAGAAGTGTGGGTGTAGCACCTGATACAGGTGATCAAAAAGGACTCCTCCAAGGATGTAGTAATGCGATGTCAGTGCATAAAGTATATTGCCCACAATGAAACCGATGGGTCATAAGTCCGTACTTTCCAGCATTTGAGAGGATACGAGAGAAGGCAAAGGGGCGGCCACCGTCAAAGTAGCAACCAGCGATACTTCTTCGGGTGGCACAATCTCAATGCTCGCCACATTTGCATTAGAAGCAAAAGAAATACTGTCCGGAGAGATCGAAAGGGATTCCAAAACGAAAAGGAAAGCAACAACCCAAAATCTACCTGGTAGGTCGCCGGTCGAGACCGCAACAAAGGCATCACTGGATGCAACGACTGCCTCACCCTCCTGCAACGGAATGGTCTCGCCTCCCGTCGCCTCATCCCCTGACTCTACGAGAGCCGTCGTAACGCTCGCGACACCAGGAGATGGCAGAGAACCGCAGGCGGAAAGAATGGCGATTGGGGCAGTGCCAGACTCCTGAGAAAGAGTGGCTACCTCAGGCTCGGCGATTGCAGCCACCTCACCTACCACTACCTCGGGCTAAGCGATTGCAGCCACCTCACCTACCGCTACCTCATCAAGACTTGTCCCTGCAGAATAGGATATGTGAAAATCTGAAAATTAAAACTTTGACAAAAAGAACCCAATGTCACGTTACCTTGGGTCAGTTTTTCGACTTCTTCTCGAGCTGCACGCGCTGCCTGTCTGTGGGCGGTAGACAAGGCAACCGAAACATTCTCTGAAGGAGTAGGGGCAGGGGTAGCAGCGCTTAAACCTGCACCCGCGGCCAAGGCAGCGTTACGCTCCCTTTCCGCGCGCATTCTACGCTTCCTTTCTGCCCGGGCCGTGAGGGCAGATCTTTTCAAGACCTCCGTCAACGGGACGTCATCGTCCACGCCAATAGTTACCTCTGGAGCCGTTATGGCATCCGTCATCGGTCATTTGAGTAAAGCCTCTTTCGGCAGTGCTAAGGAGGCCGAGACTTTGATGGCCGGCCCTGGAAGCATCTCCGCATCACCCTGCGGGATTAGCATTGTAGTCCCCGCGATAAGATAAGAAGGGGTCAGATTGTCCATAAGAAAGGCGAATGAAGGCGCAATGAGCCGAAATATACCAATGCCCAGCGAAGCGCGAATCCTCTCCTCCTCCTCGAAAGTCTTTAGGGAAGCCGCTAGAGCCTCTTCAGTGGAAATGCCTGTTAAAGATGAGGTGTTAGTCAAGGAATGATAATAGAAAAATATGTAACAGCAAAAAAGATGCAACTAAAGATTACCTGACTCAGCAAGGATGATCATTCCTGCTTTGTGGCTTGCTGATCGTACAGAAGCTGCAATAGCAGCCTCCAGATCCGTATCATCCGGCGCTACGAATAGGCCCTCGTTGGTCTCATATTCGCCCAAGCCCTCACTATAAGGAGCATGGGGCTCCTGACCAAATACAACGTCGGCAGAGAGAATCGACTTCTTCTTCCTCTTCTGCGAGCGAGCGCCGGTCGCCGCTAGCACAAGCTTACGCTTGGTAGGGCACCTTGGGACGACGAGTCCCGATATGTGAACCCACGCTAGACTCGGGAGACGCTACGATCACCGCTTTCACTGGAGCACGGGGTATCGGCAGCTCAGGCCTGTCATGCAGGACTTCGATCGCGGCAGCTTCTCTTAAAGGAGGTTGGACAATGGTCCGTCGCTTCAGAGGGACGTTTGGATCACCAGCAGGGGGTGCACCCTTGCGATCGAGCAACAATCTCTTTTCCTCCCTGATGACGGTACCCATTGCGTGTTGATACCACGCCACATATACGTTTAGGGCCCTAGGAACACAACTTGGTTCGCTAATAAAGAAATTGGACCCTGTGTTTAGGCGCATGAAGTGGTGCAAAGCGCTCCGGATACCCTCCTCGGTATAAACTGGTTCCGCCAGGAATGCCTTGAGCGGGACGCCCTGATTATAACTTGATTGCTGAGCAAAACGGTAGGGATTGTATCTCATGAACAGAGCTGAATCGTTCTGCCTGAACACCAAATACCCCGGCCTGACGGAATATAGATGGAGAATTTCCCGAGCTTTCAGGGTTGAAGCTCCATCCTTAAAAGTGTCCCGCAACGGCTGCACATCCTTACCAATGGTCATGACCTTATCAACAAAGATCATGCCGTCCCTGACGGTACGTGGGCGAAGGATTACACCTCGAGCCTCTCGCTGACTTGGCTCCACAATGGAAGCGTTGACCAGCCGCATGGTCCGGGAAAAATTGCAAGTTTCATAGAAATGAGGCCGCTTGTGCATTCCAAAGGCACTGAGCACATGCAATTCAATCCATGAGGTTAAATAATGTATCAGGAAGTTCACGGGCTGCACCCCCGGCTGAGCGGTATCGGCCGCCAAACTAAGGCCGTGATACAAATGAGCCAGCCTGGCAATACCAACGGCAACTTGTCTCCCTTCAACCATCCGATGAGCTGGGTAGAAGACCGACGGCCTCATGTAGCGAGGGTGCATGGGAAGCGCGAACCAGCTTAACCACAAACCAAGGAACCCTAGAAAGAATGCTTCCTCATCAATGCCCGGAGCAGCAATTTCTGAAAAAAGGGACGATCGCGACGTTTGGAAGAAAGAATCCATTTTGATCAGCTTTCAGTATTGGTCGGCGATCCAATCCAAAGCCGAAAGGATCATCGAGTGTGGCAAACTTTTCGCCTTGTCTCGATAGAACTTCTGAGCGAAGAAAACGGGCGATGAAATCCGCAAATCTAACCCCATGGCTTCTAGATTCAAGAAATAGGCCTTCGTAAATGTTTAGCACCTTGATTAAGCTAGGGAATCGGTACTGAATAGCATTCTTTGGTTTTAAACCCATCATCACCAGTCGGGTAGCGAAAACATATTCATCAGGGAGCAAGATCTCCTTATAATGCTCCCCTCTGATAGGCAAGCCGGAGATGTCCGCAAACTCTTCCAGAGAGATGGAAACTTCCCGATCTAGCATGAGGAAAGTATGAGTTGGAACGTTCCATTGTTCCAAGAAGGCTTTAACCCACCATGCGGGAGGTGTGGAGTACTGGAACAAAGAAGCATAAATCGCAGGATACAACCCAAGCTTCAGCAGTTTTGACTCTTTGCCAATAGGATATATCGGGCCCACTGCAGGTACCCAGCCGAGTGACGAGGAGTCAGACCTATATTATAGGGCTGTCCCCAAGGGCGCGACTCACCTTGGCATATACGCCGCCCTAGAATGTCCAAAGCCATCAGCGGTTGTACAGGTATTGCAGCCATAGAGGGCTGAAGACAACCATCCGAAGTCCAATTAACCACCTCCACAGCATAGTTCACCGGTGGTGCATCAGCATAGTGGATCGCCGAGATAGCCTCTGAAGGTGTTGCGCAAGAGAAGCTGCGTCGACCCATGATGATCTGGTTATACCATGTTCCCCACAAATGAAGATTCTTGTGTTCTGGGTCATGGTCTTTGATCAGCGCAATAACCTCCCGGTCTACGGGCGCCTCAGGAAATCCGCCTTCTGAGCGGATGAACGGAAAAGAAGTGTCGAAAGACATGTCACCTGCGCGAAAAAGAACAAAAGTCGATTGTCAGTGCTATAATTTAAATGCTGACACTTGGTACTTTAAAATTCGTACCGCACCGCAATGCAGTAGAGGGGGACCAAAGGGGGCCCACAAAATCTTGGTGACAGTTCATCATCAATAAAATAGCCTCATCATTTGATGAGACCGTTAATTAAATGAGGAAATTCTCAATTTATTCTCATTTAATGAGAATTTCCTCGGGCTAAGGAGTAAATCTTCCTTTGAGAGCAGTACTCTGTGACAGAGTGACACTTGTCAAACTCTAATCATGAAGGAATAAAAATTCCTCAAGAGCCTTGCTCTGGAAGAAAATGATGGAATAATCCATCAGAAAAATTGAAATCAATTTTTTATACATGGATGAAAAATTCTGAGATCTTCAAGATCTATGAACAAACTCTAAGAATTTTTTATAAGCAAAGCTCTGTTCATGGGTTAAGAAACCCTGAAAAAAGATCTCTTTAGATCTATGGTTTCGAGAGAGCAAAGCTCTGTTAATGAAACCCTAAAAGGGTTTTGTTTAGATCAAAGATCTATGAAGAGCAAGGCTCTGTTAATGGGTAAAACCCTAGATCGTTAAAAAATTTAATCTTTACCTAAATTTTGGCAGAGTTTTGGCTCTTGAAATTTCTTAAAATGAAGAGCTATGCTCTGTGGGAGAATAAAAATTCTCAGAAAACAAGAAGAAGATGAATAGAAATCATCCTAAGGACCAAAGGTCCTATTTATAGGCACTGAGTGCCGTTTCAACTTCTCAGTTGATCCGAGGGCGCAGATGCTGCCACCGCTGCACTCACATGTGGGCCACGTGAGCGCAACGGTGGGGGGCATTTGTTTCCTCCAATCAGTGCAAAGCTCTGTTCAAAAATTCAAATTTTGAAATGAAGCAACGCTTCAGAAGCAGCGCACCACGTGCAAAACATGTGTGCGCTAGCGCTAGGTGCGCTGCGCTCTAAGCGGCGCACCACGTGTAAAACACGGATGCGCTAGCGCTGAGTGCGCTGCGTCCTAAGTACGGCACCACATGCAAAGCACGTGTGCGCTAGCGCTAGGTGCGCTGCGCTCTAAGCAGCGCACCACGTGTCAAGCACAGGTGCGCTGCCCTTTAAGCAGCGCACCACGTGTAAAGCATGGGTGCGCTAGCGCTGGAACTAAAACCTCTCCACCGTTAGATCAAAGATCTAATAATAATGATAAATCATTAATTAATCAGAATTAAATTCTGTTAAGGAAAGATTCCTCAAAATCTTTCCAAATAACAAGATTGTGCTCTGTAAATCAGAGCACCGTTGGATCAATGATCCAATGGTAAATAAAAATTACCAAAAGACAGAATAAATTCTGTATGGAAAGATTTATCAATCTTGTTGAAAACAAGAAGATTGCCTTCTGTAAAACAGAAGCCCTAGGATCGAAGATCCAATGGTGGGGAAACATCCTCAAATCAATCAGAGAAAGATCTCTTTAACTGATTCAACAAATCAGCCTACCCTATAAAAAGGCCCCTAGACTTCAAGTCTGGGATATAAAAAAAATAGATAGAGAACCCCCCCTAAACTTTGAGAAACAAAAAAGATAAAGAGCAAGCTCTTGCAAGAAGATATTTCTTCAAGGTAAAGATGAAGGATGATGAACATAGAGTTGAAATCACACCTCGTAATTAATTTGAAAATAAGGATTCACTTCTTTAAAAGATCATAGATTTACAAAGACGAAAAGTCTTTTACAAAGAGATCAAAAGATCCCATCATAAAATAAAAGAAGAACATAATTCTTCTCACAAATCATGGATCTATAAAGGCAAAGCCTTTCATCAACATAAGAGATTGAAAATATCTCCTACAAAAATAAGAACTGTTGTTCTTAGATCTTGAGACAAAATCTCTTTTAAAAGAACATAAATTTGTTCCCAGATCATAAAATTGACCAGATGTGCTTTGCGCTCTTGAAATCGCCTTTCGCTCTTGAACTGCGCTTCAGCGCTCTCTAGAACGGCGTTCAGCGCCAAATGCGCCATGTGTCAACCACGTATGCGCCAATTAACAACTTGCGCTTTGCGCTTCTGAAATAGCGCACTGCGCTCATGGGCTGGCGCTCAGCGCCAAACGCACCACGTGTCACTCAAGTGTGCGCCACTAAATTGAAAGCGCAGTGCGCTCATGGACTAGCGCTCAGCACTCATAAATTGGCCTCATGCGCTCATCATCTGGCGCCTAGCACAGAGCGCGACACGTGTCCCTTATATGTGCACTATTGTCTTTTATTGAATGCTCAGCATTCAATAAAAGACAAAGAAATTGTTAAAAGGGTCAAGCCTAAATAAAGGCTCAACAGCCCAAAATAAAATGTTAAACATTTTAACCTGATTGGACTTAGCCCAATATTAGCCATAAGTCCTCAACTTATATTAATTGAGCCCATCTGCTCATAAATATTTTAACAGATCTTAGCCCCAAATTGGACTACAGATCTTTCGACCAACTCACACCGGTTCGAGGGTACATCTCTTTACTGCTCTAATATTTGTCGTTGTAATCCTTCAACGTCTTCATAGAGGTGACGGGTCCCGACAACCAAACACTCTACGGACTGTGGGGTCCTTAAGCCCATGGACTATGATGTCCTTAACCTTGACTGTGAGGTCTTTAAACTCACGGACTATGATGTCCTTAACCTTGACTGTGAGGTCTTTAAACTCACGGACTATGATGTCCTTAACCTCGACCGCGATTTCTTTATACTAATAATGGACCACCATGTCCTTAAACTGATAATCGACCGCAATGTCCTTAAACTAAACAATAGAGTCCAAATGCTCTTTTGTTGGATCTAAATGATCCCGTTAAGTTGATCTTAGTCTAAAATTACACCAACGTATCCTTAACTAACGTTTAAGTTGATCTTAGTCCCAAATAAGACTAACGTATCCTTAAACCCTAACCCCCAAACCCAAATCTAAGAAGATACGGATTTGGACTAATCCAAGCCCTACGGGCGACAACATAAATTAGTCTCCACATACAATCCACAGGAAACCAAAAAACAAAACAAACACACACGACACGAAGTGACCATCTGGAGAAGGAGAAAGTAGTTACCGTGATGCAGTAGCGTAATTAACTGCAGGGGCTTGCGCCTGTAGGGAAGAGCGTCCCCACAATCAAAAACCCCTCAAATAAGTGGGAATCTGATGTAGTCTGCTACATCGGCCGCATCCGTTTAAACCTCCGATATACGGTGCCATAAATCAACTTGGCATCTTCGGAGAGGTGGACGGAAAGCACCAATTAGCATCTGCCTCGAAATTCAAGTAAGACGGACCCGCGCGGTCGCGTCTCCGTGTTTCGGCGGGGAACAGTGCTGTCATCAACAAGCTTCCTCCTTCATGGATGTTTTCAACCGACATGGATAGAAAGAAAAGGCAGGTTTCCTTGGAGGACCTCAAGCAGTATATCCGCATTGAAGATGGATTTTTAAATTGTTCTAAAAACAAGTTTCTTATCAAGCAGAAAGCGTCAACAAATCTGGTTTCTTCCAAACCCGATTCAAGAAGAAAAAGAAGAACTTCAAGAACAAGAGCAAGAAGACTTTCAATATGAATGTTCAGAAGAAAGACTTCAAGAAGGACGGTTGGTTCAATACAGCAAGCCGGATCATTTCGCTAGGGACTGCAAAGGGTTTAAGAAGGACAAGAAAGAGAACGTTAATCAGGTCACGCGGGTTTAGAATTTTTTGCGATGATCGCTCTGACAGAGCACTCCTCCAACAAAGACTGGTGACCTGATACCGGGGCTACCTATCATGTATGCTCCAATAGGGATTTCTCACTTCTTATGTGCCGGCTAAGGAGCTTGTAGAGATGGCCGATCACTCCATCGCTGTGGTTCGTGGGATCGACACGGTGTTCCTCCCCCCGACATCGAGGAAGACTTTGATTTTGAAGAATGTGAAGTTTGTTCCTTTGATCGCTAAGAACCTCGTCTCAAGAAGCTTGCTTTGCGGTGCAGGAATCCGACTGGATTTTCAGGGAGGGAAAACTGTATTGTCTTTCAAGAAAAAGTATTTTGGAAACGCTTTTCTTGTTAATGGAATGTATAAACTAAGTTTTTTTGTATCCTTCAGTTATCAATGAAATGTCTGTTAGTTATTACTCGTCAACTCTTTAGCATCACAGACTTGGTCATGTTAACTTTAAGAAAATGAGTAACATGAAAAAGTTAGGTTTGATACCAAATTGTGGTGGTGATAAACCAGGAAAATGTGAGATTTTTGTTCAAGCCAAAATCACTCGAAAGCCTTTTCTCAGTGTCACCCGAAGTACTGAGCTGTTAGACTTAGTACATTTCGACACCTGTGACTTCAAAAACTTCGTGACAAGAGGAAAGATGAAATACTTCATCACCTTCATCGACGATCACTCTCGCTTCTGCCATGTATATCTGCTGAAGTCTAAAGATAAAACATTCAACTAATTCAAAGAATTTTGAACTCGGGTAGAGAAGCAACTTGGTAGACCAATAAAGAAACTCGGGAGTGATCAAGGAGGTGAATATCGTTCTAGAGAAACATAAGCTTATTTTAAAGAGCATGGTATAATTGCTGAAACCACAACATCTTATTCTCCGCAGTCGAATGAGATTGCAGAGACGAAGAATCGCACACTGATTGAGATGGTAAATTCGATGCTGATCACATTGGGGCTTCTGAACTGCTATTGGGGAGAGGCTTTTCTGATGGCCAATTGGATCTTGAACTGGGTTCCTTATGCAAAAACCAATTCCACTCCACATGAACTGTTTTTGGGCTATCCTGATTCTTTGGATATACTCAAAGTGTAGGGGTGTTGGGCATTTGTCAGAGTGGCAAATATCAGAAGGCCAAAGTTGGGACCGAAGGCAAACAAGTGTGTATTTCTGGGATATTCTACAGATAGTGATGCAGGCAGATTCTTAGATTTAGGTACCAACTCAATCATTGAAGCTCGTGATGCGGAATTCTTCGAGGATAACTTCATCAAAGATAAGAGCATATATCTTAAGGACTCTTACAAGAATACTCAAGTGGAAGTGCCGCCTCCTATACAAGAAGAAGTCGTACTTGAGCCGTCCTCGATACAAGAAAGAGTTGTACCTCCCGAAGTAGAAAATAACAAAGTTGCTCCTAAAGTTGCAGAACCGCCTCCTCTTAAGCATCTCAGAAAAGCTAAAACCTTCGGAGACAACTTCATCACTTTCAATTTTGAAGAAGATCCGCAATATTTCGAAGAAGTGATGAAATCTAGCAATACTATTTTTTGGAAAAAAGCTATGGATGATGAGACGGACTCACTGATTCAGAACCATACTTAGGAACTAACGAATCTTCCTTAAGGGGCAAGACCGATCGGGTGCAAATAGATATTCAAGATGAAGCTGTGGGCATATGGTACCATAGAGAAGTACAAAGTAAGGCCGGTGGCCAAATGATTCACTCAAAAAGAAAAAATCGATTTCTTTGACATATGTGGTCCAGTTTGCCGAATGACCACCATATGTATTCTTATTATATGGACAATGAACCAGGGTCATGTCGTTCATCAGATGGATGTAAAGACCGCCTTTTTGAATAGTGATCTCACACAAGAAATCTATTTGGATCAACTAGAAGGATTTATTGTTGACGGCTTGAACAATAAAATCTGCAAATTAATCAAGTCTCTCTATGGATTGAAGCAAGCTCCGAAGTTGTGGCATGAGAAGTTCAGTAAAATCATTCTGAGCGATGGATTCCGGGTCAGCGAATTTGAAAAGTTCTTGTATGTGAAGATCGTCGAACATAAGGTAGTTATGATCTGCTTGTATATTGACGACATGTTGATTGTTGGGACCGACCTGCAGATAGTCACTTCTACGAAGGAGTTTCTAATGGCCCAATTCAATATGAAGGATCTTGGAGTTGCAGTTATGATTCTGGGAATCAGAATTCTGAGGACTGAGCACGGCTTGTATTTATCTCAGTCTCACTATATAGATAGCATGCTTAAGAAGTATGATTATTTCGATCTGCCAGAGTTAGCCATTCCATATAACCACAACAAGAAGTTTCAACCTAACACTGGAAGACCGGTGAAACAGCTAGAGTATGCATGAGTTATCGGAAGTTTGATGCACGCTATGAGCTACATAAGGCCTGACGGTGCTTTCGCCATTGGGATGCTTAGTAAGTTTACAAGCAACCTAGGGAAAGCATACTCGGATGCGATCTAGAGGCCGATGAGGTACCTGAAGGGAACTTTGAAGCTGAGCCGGCAACTCTTGAAAGCTTCTCTGATGCAAGTTAGTGCTCGAAACTACATGAGTGCATATCAACTGGAAGGTTTGTCTTCACAATAGGAGGAGCGGATATCTCCTGGAAGTCAAAGAAACAAACTATGATCACACAGCCATCAATGGAATCTGAGTTCTACGCTTTGGTTATTGTAGGAGATGAAACTGAATGGCTCAATTATTTTCTAAGGGACCTTCCATTGAAGGAACTGCAAGGAGCAGTGATCACTATCTATTGTGAAAACTAGGTAACGAGTGCTGTGACAGTAAACCTGTTATTCAATGGAAAGAAGCGGACTATTCGTCTAAAGTATGGGTATCTAAATGAGTTGATAACCCGTGGAGTCATCTCAGTGATTGACGTCCGATCTTCAGAGAATGTGGCAGACGCCTTAACAAAGGGTTTGAAAAAGGATCTAATTGATTAGACTTCCGCTTGTATGGGTCATAAGTCTATGCAAGTTTATTATATATTTACCATGTAATCATATTATTAGTTCAAAACCATGCTGCTATTAATGAGATTGCTGGTTCAAAAATCATGTAAACTAGACGGACAGATTTAGAGCCTTAATGAGTTCTATACATCTAGCATGTTGGATGCTTGATAACAAACATGCATGAGGAACACAATAAAATAAGGATGGCTTGGAGCCTTAATGAGTTCCGCGCATCCGGGATGTAGGGTTCTTGATGGCAGGCGCGTCTAAGGAACTCACCTCTACTAAAGGAGTTTTGGCTGACTCCTATAAAATCTTGAGACATATTCTTAAAGCTCTAGTAGAAATTTGGATAAGGCACAGGGCCATTAACGTGCTATGACTCAGAAAATAAGCAATAGTTCAAGGCACGGTCCATGATTGTATAGTTTGGTTTAGTCATAGTGTGATTGCCGAGCTGTTAATGAAGTGGTGGTTCAAGACTTAGTGCACAATGCACCTAATTTCAGCTTAGTTGGTCTAAGTGGGATTCAAGTCCATATGACATCTTTACTATGCGCTGTAACTAAGACCTGTATATTAGTTAGAAACTTATGGGGGATTATTGGATCTTATGGGTGTTTTATGTGAGAACATTGGGTGAAATTTCAAACTATATGTTATATGTTATTTATTTTGAATAATAATAAAAGACTCTGGTAGCTCAGTTGGTTTGCATGTGTTGCCACACAAGAGGTCGGCGGTTCAAATCTTGCCGTAGGCAAGATCAATCAATTAACCACAAGTAATACCAGTGGCTCGGGCTCGGGCAGGGGATTGGACCGGGCCGTGGCTGTGGCCGTAGACATAGGCCGGGGACTGTGGAACGGGTTAGGGCTTACGGGTGCACACCACTTTGCATTTAGCACGTGTGCACCATGGCCTAGTTGGACGTCGCGTGCTTGTTTCGTAGGCTGCTTCGCAGGAGCATTGGGGCTATTGAGATACTTTGGACAACTCGAGCTGATTGAATGAAGACTGTTGGACTGGCCATTAGTTACAAAGAGTTGTAACTGATGATGAGACCCTTGAGCTAAGTTTGAGAGCTCTATATATATAGAGCTCAAGCAAGAGAGAGGGGACTTACTTGAAAAAGTGAAAGGCAGAGAACTATTTCCATAGTTCTAAGAACAGAGAAATAATTTTGTAGTTCGTCGAAGATTGAAACTGAACTACTTTTAGTTCATCCAAAACTGAATAGAAATATAGAACAACTTGTAGTTCTATTCTTATCAGAAAACTGAATAGGAATTCCTATTCAGAAGAATTCAATTGAATTGAGTACAAAGAATATTGCGAAATATTCTCATTCATCCCAGAATTATAGGAACATTCCATTTATAGTTCTGATTACCTATTGTTCTAGATGGGTCATTCGGAGCGAACTAGATCCGATTAGGAGCCACTTTCCAGGAGGTTACCCATCTCAGAATTTTCTTGACCCGAGCACGCTTAACTACGGAGTTCTCAAGCTCCTGTAGTATCGGTTCACTTAAAAGGCGGCTCTGTGTTATAAGAGTGGTATCATTTCATTTATAGTTCTGATTTGCCTTCTTTCGGAATATATCCCGAAAATTCCCCATTATTCTACAGTGGGTCCCACGGACTCAAATGGTGGCCTCCACGGATTCAAGAGGTGGCCCACGCCTTTTGGTGTGATACATTGTTCTGTATGGCACTTTATTCCGTGCAAGGTCCGAGGCCCGACACATACTCGGCTACCGTCATGTCCGGAGTCTTGCGCAAAAATTCAAAACTACGGGCTTGAGTTAAAACAAATTAATAAATCTATTAAATAACAAAGTAAATATTCTCTAACCTAATTTTTGGGATCCATGATTATATAATTCTGATCCTTACGATCCTAATTAATATTATCCAAAATATTTTTAATGAACCCAAAAATAAAATATCAAAATATCTAACAAATTCAATCCCCATGATTCTAAAACAACATTACCCAAAATATTTCATGATCCATGTTACCCAAAATAAATGAATAAAGATATACATGGATCCCAAAAATTAGCTAAGGAAATATTTACTTTATTATTTAATCAATTTAAACAATTTGTTTTAATCAGAGCCGTTGAAAGTAAAAAATAGATCTAACAACCGTTGTTCAGATTCGTGAATTTAAAAACGCGAATCCGTCTTAAGGGATCCGTACTCTGTGTGTGGAAAGCTAATTTGCAATTTACAAGGCCCTTTTTGTCATCTAGCGGAAAATTGTACGGAAGCCTCTCAGTTTCAAAATTTTGTCATGGTTGCAAAATTTTGCGACTAAACTCCAAATATACACTTGAAGAAAATCTATTAAAATTCCATCGTGATATTAGACCATTTGGATGTATTTTGATTATTTTGGTGTTCATGGAAATTTTTTAATTTGTGACTTACCGCGGTATATTAGAAAATCGTTGCTTAATACACTGTTCATTTTCCTTTCAAATGCGATTTTCAATATCTTTTTTTTTATTTAGCGGAAAATTATAGGCAAGCCCTTCAGTTTCAAAATTTTACATGGTTTCAAAATTTTGCAAGTAAACTCCTGTAATACACTTTAAAAAATCCATTAAAATACCGTCGAGATATTAAACCATTTGAATGTATTCTGATTGTTTTGGTGCTCATGAAATTTTTTTAATTCGCGGCTTAATGCGGCTACATTGAGAAAATGTTGCTTAATTGATTATTTTATTTTGCTTTCAAATATACAAATGAAAACATTGATACCGCTAGTATAAAAATAAGTAAACTCTTTAAACATATGTATGATGCACTAAAACGAAATGGTAAAACTTTGGGAATATTCAACAAGCAATGTACTCAGGGCAAAAAAGTAGAGGCAATGTCTCCGTTGAAATTTCTATAATTGTAAAGTCATCCACAGACGTTTATGCTTGTAAATTTCATCTCTAAAAATGTTTAAGTTTTCCGAAAGCTGTCTCCGAATTGCTTTACTCAGCATCTCATAAGCTTATTCTATTAGTCAAGTACGTTAAGGAACAGAATCGTCCTTGACAATCATCTTCTTCTCTCTTAAATTGAGGTTAAGGGAATTTCCAATACAAGGCTTTTCATTAGATAAAGTTATGTGTTGATGCAGAGCAAATTGCGGTCCATAAATCAATTTGGACAACTCCGAAACTGACCATGATAAAATTTTAACTTTGACGGAATATAAATAACTTGTTTTTTATTTATTGTTTTTATGCTCAGAAGTGAAAGGGGTAAAATTTAGAAATATATGAAATTTACAAATACCGATTTTTTGGGGATGAGCTATAATATAAAAACACACGATGATTTATGATGTCAAATCGAAAATTAATACAACTGATAAAAAGTCGTTTGAATCTTGTATTGACTCGTTCGCATCGCAGATTCAAAATTCTATTTTCCTCCTCCTCCTCTGTCTCTCTCTCTCTCTCTCAAAATCATTCCTCGATCTCGACGATCTCGATTCTTCATCAATGAATACAGAGTAGTAAGTTCCACAAATCACTTTTTTTTAAAAATTTTTTTTCTTGCGATTTCATGTCGTAATTGCAAAATTGCTACGATTTTGGTCAATATCAGTTGGTCTTAGCTTTTAATTCTGGATAAAATTGTGAAATTTGGTTGAAATTGTTGTGCTTATGCTTTGATCTCACATGATCTGACCCCTTTTATCACCATCATTTCATTGGAATCAACAATTTTTATTGTGATTATCATCTGTTATTTCCCCCACTTAGATCTTATGATATATGCTCAATTTTTCTATTTATTTTCAGATAGAGCCGGCATTAATGTGGACACCAATTAAATATTGAAAGCCCTAAAATCAACAAATTATTTAGGCCGATCATGAAAATAATTTATCATCAAGAGGCGTTAAAAGCTCCTTGAAAGGAGTATGTTTTGTTTGATACCTTATTAGGACCTTTTCATTTTTTGGAAATTTTACTTGTAACATGGATTTGCACCAAATTTCTTTGTTAGTAGACTTCACATGTTGGTTTTGATCGGGGCTTGGCAGGGGTAGAGTTAAATTATTTTCCATTTTGGGAATGGTTTCATCGAGAATCTATTCCGATCTCTGGCAAAAATGGACCAATTCTTAAATTCTTCTCTTTCTCTCTATTCCCTTACCCTCTAAATGTTAGAAAGCTTTTGGAAGCTCTTTGTTGTTGCTTATGCTGCTGTTGTGAACTCATGCAAATGAAGAGATAGGTTAATTAGATAATAAAATACATTATCTATTATATAGGATGTCGGCCAAGTTGGCTGCTAGCATAGAGCTTGAATCTTGCTAAAGGCTATGGACAATGGCAAATTGAGGATGTGAAGAGGTCTCTCCACATGTGTTCCTACACCGAACTTTTGCTACATGAGATAAAATCCCGTTGAAATCGACGCATTTTTTTTGACCAAATCCTTTCACAACCTATCAAGTTTTGTACCTTGGTTGTGAGGTATTCTCCTAAGTTTTTGTTCAGTGCCTTCTTGTCCTTGGACAGTCTTATAAAGTCATAAGTGGTCTATCGAATATAAACTCGAGAGAATTCCTCACAACCAGGTTACAAGGCGTGATCTGTTATGAAAGGATTTGGTCAGAAAAAAGTATCGATTTCGTTGAGATTTTTTTGTCCAGTAGTGAAGATGTGTTTGATCCGAGTTGTTTTGGGTTTAGCCGTAAGTTTGGATTTAAAGGTTGTACAACTTGGCGTGAAGATCGCATTCCTCCATGCCAATTTATATGAAAAGATCTATATGGAGCAACTAGAAGGATTCTGAGAACCAACTTAGAGAACCTTGTATGCAAGTTAAATAAGAGATTGTATGGCCTCAAGCAGGCATGGAGACTTACATGAAGTTCGATTCCTTCATGCTAAATAGTGGTTATAGCATAACCAATCCTGACTTTTATGTGTTCATTAAACGATTTGCCTTAGATAACTTCATCATCCTCTTGCTTTTATATTGATGATATCGTTGGCCACGATTCTAGCAAGATTGATAAGTTGAAAAGAGAGTTGAGCAAGTCTTTTGCGATGAAAGACTTGGGACTGACAAAACAAATTCTTGACATATAAATCTCGTGATAGGCAGAATGGTAAACTTTTGTTGTCACAAAAAAGATACATAAAAAAGGTGTTAAAAAGATTCTGTATGAGCATGTTAAAGACAGTTATTCACTTGCAGGCTATCCCAAGCTCACTTCGAAACAATGCCCTACAAGCAATTAAACTAAAGAAGAAATAAACACTGTGTCTTATGCTTCCGCATTCGGTATTTTGATGTACGCTCTGTTATGCATAAAGGCAGATATCACTTATGCAGTTGGTTGTCTCAACTGGTTCCTCTCTAACCCAGGCAAAGAACATTGGGCTGCAGTGAAGTGGATGCTTAGGTATCGTCGACATCCCATATGTGTTTGTGCTTTGGTGGCGCAAGGCCGTAGTTAGATTGTTATACAATTGCAAATATAGTAAGTGATATCGACTCTAAAAGTCTACATATGGATACTTGACAATCTTTGTAGAGGGAGCAGTCGAAGTGTCGCAACAGTGGAAGCCTACAAGGAAGTTTTGTGGTTGAAATGATTTCTAAAAGGGCTTGGTGTGGAACTAGAGAAGAAAGTTGTCCATTGCGATAATCAACGTCTTCCATCTCAGCAAGAATTCAGGATTTTATTTGAAGTATATTTATATTGATGTTTGGTATCATTGGATACGTGACATGCTGGAGATGAAGCTCTCGTATTCTGTGAAAATCCATACTGCTGAGAATAGATCAGATATGATGACTAAGCTGTTGCCTAAAGGGAGGCTAGTCATTTTACCGAGAAAAGACGGGCTAGTAGAACTTTCCTATGAGTCTGGAGTGCAGTATAAACACATGTGAGAGGATCCTTTCACACCCTTAATTAGCCATTGTCCTATGGCCTTTGCAAAGAGCTTAGCTCTATGCTAGCAGCCAACTTGGCTGACATCCTATGTGATGGATACTATATTTTATTATATCTTTAGCCTATAAATAGGCTCTTCATTTACTCGAGTTCACAACAATAGCAATAGCAAAAGCAATAACAAAAGAGTTTTCAAAAGCTCATTAATATATACATACATGTATGTACATACATACATACTGTTGATAATGTGGTTAACATAGTCCCATATCGGGAAATTTGTGGGATGCATATGGGTATAAAATACAAGTTGGGATAAATTTCTATAAGGCTTGAGTCTTTTGGATGGAGTCCCACTATATTGAAAGCTTATTCGCATCCATGTGTTGTGGGTCCAAACCGAGTTTTATATGGTAATGTTTGTTTGTTTGTCTACGGTTTGAGCTCTCGCAAGTGAAGTCCTTGTTGCCTGTGAGGGGGAGTGTTGAGAATGTGGTGAACATAGTCCCACATCGGGAAATTTATGGGATGCATATGGGTATAAAATACAAATTGGGTTAAACCTTCATAAAGGCTTGAGTCTTTTGGATGGAGTCCCATTATATTGAAAGCCCATGTGCATTCATGTGTGGACCGTGTGTTGTGGGCCCAAACCGAGTTTTACACATACATATACGTATGTATCTATATATATATAGAGAGAGATGCTATCCATCTTCGACTATGATGATTTGTGTTTAAGTTGATCTAAGAGTGTTCTCTTGATGTTGTGAGCCTCAAATTATTTTCTTATGTATCATATTATTTTGTTATAGTGGAACTCGGAATTAGACCATTGTTCTGTGGTCCCCCACGAAAGGGTTTTCACGTCAAATTGGTGTCTTGTTTATTCACAATATTTTTACGCTGTTATTTCGCATACTCTGATTTGGTGGTTGTTAAATTATACGATTATAGTTCAACCCGTTTTATCCCTTACAACATTGTCAATCCTGATATTTACTAGTGATATCTCTCTTTTCCCCCCCTTTCCTTTCATCATCACTTGCACTGTCATGGTAGTAAAGGTGTGTTTCAGTGTTAGTTGAGGGTACAATAGTTGGTTGGTGCCTTTTTTAAAGACTATCCTCAGCACTTGGATCTTTGCACGAATTGTAAATATAGAGCAACCTATTAAATGTCGGAAGAGCACGCGCACGCGCGCGTGCACACACACACACACACTCACTAAAGTCACAAGGCATAATATTCACAGGATTATTTGTTAGTGTATATGCCCTAGGGGCCATTATTGTATCATACTAGCTTGTATATTATTTAATGGAAGTTTGGGATATTCACAGTTGTATTAACAGTCTTGCTCAACATAATAGTATGCTACTTGGTTTATATCTATCTTAATATGTGTATATGTTTCTTTTAGCATATCACGAATACATATTGATAGAGCCCATATGATCTTGCTTGACTACCAGCGTTGTGATGGCAGTCACACTGGTGGGGGCTGAGTAGTCTACAAGCACATCCTTTTTTCAGGTCCTAGTCGTAGGATTATCGAGACAGGGTATCGATACTCCAGAGTAGACTAGTGTATACGCTTCTCATCCCAGCAGGGGAGATGGTGTGTCCCACAGCCATTAGTACGTTATACCGGAGATAGTATGCAGGTGCTCGTTGGGTTACGGGTACACCGGACAGGACTCGTAGGGAACTGTTGGTTGGTATTATACTCGTCGTCAGTTAACAGTTCCCAGGTGATATGAGTACAGCATAGTTCGTAGACTTGACACTGCTGTTTCGCCTCGAGTGTGTTCCCACTGTTCTTAGATTGCTACCCTACCACGGCTCGACTGAGTCGTGCAAACAGGTAGTAGTTGGGTGCAGTCCCGAAGCACTTGGAGGCAGTGGCGGTTAGATAGGATTCGTCTCTCCCGGTATTGGGGGTTGATATCGCGCTGTGTTTGGAGAGTCATTACGCAAGGTCCCTGGCCAGGGCAAGCGAGATTTACTGGCGGGTTTTCCAGTAGCTTCTCAAGGTGTGATGGGCTTCACTCCGACACGACTTATACCGCTTTTAGGGGACGGACGCTTGCCGTCCCCTAGGCCTGATTTGCGATAGTCTTAGACGAATATACTAGACTGTACGAAGATTGTCACATCAGGTTCAGTAGGAGTTCGGATGGGTTTCTTCATCGACCTTCTTATCGACATCTGCCTGGGGACCGTTACGTACAGCTAGTACCGCTTGCGGCCTGTGGTTAAACCCACTGCCAGCGTAGTGTCGAGTCTTTAGAGTCCCACACAGAGGGTTTCTCTGCTTCAGGCGAAACGGTATAGAGGTCGTATAGTTTTACGACAGGGTTCGGACATATACGTGTATTTATGCACGTATGATATTTGGACAGATTATACTAGCGGACTTTGGTTTAAATCAGATTCTAGTATTAGATTATTGGATTTGATTTAGTTTCAGTATATCCGTGTTTTTTGTAAATACGGATGTGAGGGTCATTCTTGTAATTTGTCGGGAAGCTTCTAGAAGGAGATGACTCATTTGTGTTTTAATCTTTATGATTTAAACTAAATGAGGTGGAGGAGATGAGGTGTAATTATCATTAAATGAACCATGACTCATGAGATGATTCATCTCAAGTGTTAAATGAAGCATGGTTGCTAGATATTTGATGAGATATTTTTCATGCTTCATATTATCCAAATGAGTCAAGATTCATTTCATAATAACAAAACACTTCTCTCTCCTCAAGCTCTCATCTTCTTCATCCTAACTCTAATCATCTCATGTGTTGAGAACCTTAGGGTTAGCAAGACTAATAGATCCTTAATCTATCTCTATATCCTCTAGGTCACTTGGATTAGCAATCCTAGCCATTTAGTTATCTCAAGTTAGAGGTTAAAACTTGAAGAAAGAACTCTCGGGTGGATCTTCTATTATATCGAGGAGGCCGACGAGGAGGTGAACAACAAGAACAAGAAGGACTAGTATCTTGAGGTATAATCATCTATCATAGTAGTTAACTACTTCTAGATAGTTTGTTAGTTAGGGTTTAGCAAAGACCCGTTTGATAGTCGATGTTACTTTGAACAAAATGATTGTTTTACCTATTCCGCCTCTCCGTATCTTGTGGGGTGTGTAACGTTGACTTACAGTGGTATCAGAGCCTAGCTAAACCATAACTAACATGTTAGCAAAGTCTTTAGAAATTCGATCGCGATTTAATCCCGAAAAAACGACATTTTCTCAAAGTTTTTGCCGATTTTAAATTGGGGTCTAAAAATTTTTCAGGGACCCCTAAAAACACAAGCAGGTTTTTTAAGAATTGTGAAGAAATTTGGGATCGTGACTCATCTAAACCACCACGGAACCGCGGCCGATCCAAACGATCCGCCACGGATCCGTGGCTGAGTTGACACCGAGTCAACCCAAATTTGCTCAGTTATTCTTCTGTGTTGATGTTGGGTTTTCTGGGATATTTTGTTTCTGCTCAGGTTTTATGTGCACAGAGAATTATTCGGAGTAGATTCATATGTGGTGCTTAATCGAAATTCTAAGAACTTTGGCTAACTGGATTATATCTGTGTTATGATTAATGTGTTCGTAAACCTCCCCTAATTACTAGTATGTCGGTTAGCAGGGGGTTGCACATTTCTGTAATGGTTACTTTATGTTTGTGGATATGAACTTGTTGGATTGTCATGAATGGATAGCCGGGATGTGAGAATAGTGTTTCTTTCATTCAAATGTAAATTGTAATTTGTTGTAATATTCTTTTGTGGGGCACATCCGGGTTGAGGTTGTAGCCACCGTTGTATTATTTCATTTACTGTTTTCTGCTCCTATGATAGACCCAAGGTGGGGTGCACAAACTACTGGGTACTTTGAAGTGCTTAGTGGCCTACTCACGTTGTTGAGGGAGACCGCTTCACTTCGGATACTTGACGGGTAGTTTGCCGTACCCGTAGCGGTCTAGGGTGGGGTTGGCTATTCATCACGACCATGTAATCCATCTTTTATTGCAGACTCAAAGGAAATGCGGATTCCTAGAATATCCAATATGTTAATCTGTGATCTGGAATGCCTATTATCGCGTCTGACGAATGTACAATATCTATATATGATATTTAATAGGCGTTGCTTATGTTTTGCATCCGCGCTTGCCCAGCCCCCGCTCTGTCTTTAGTTAAGTAACCTAACGGGTGAATGACGGGGCCCAGTGGCGAATGCGGATGGCATAAGCGGACGTTGTATTTTCGTTGTTTTCTGCAATGATAGGTTAATTGATGGGACGCATTATATTAATGTAAAGAAAATAAACCAAAGTTGAATCGTTGGAACAGTTTAAAAGAAACCACCGGTTATTTTAAAACAGAAGATTTTTTAATTGCGGAGCTTAAACCACTCCTTTTAAAATCTATCAGGTTCCTTCGATTATATCAAGTTCACTACGTTCACGGTTTCGCCAAAACCATTCGTAGCTCTCCGTCATTTCATTTGGGTATTCGGTAGTATTCAAGCTATGCATTTTGACCAACGCCAAGACATAGTGTTTGGTAGCTGCTGGGTATTCATCTGTTGCATAGATAGATGAGTTGGTTTGAGACAGTCGTACTGCCATTTGGCCAACGTCAGGGGTATGTACGGATGTGTTCAAATTAACAAGATAATGATGGGAAGAAGTTGACATGTGACTTATGATATTTTGGCCAACGTCAAGGTCATAAGAGCATGGGGCAAAAATCCATATCGGGAGTTTCTAAAGAAACTGAAACTTGCTAGAGTTGCATACCATTTGGAGTGTGATAATTTTGGTAGGATTTCTTCAGCTTTATCACATGATGATATTTGGATCCCGATCCTACTGTGAGTATATGCTACTCATCGGGAGATTCTTTCACTTAACGATCAATGCTATAAACCAAGTAGGTGTCGAGAAAAGTGTCAGCGAGGCTCGCCCCCAGGAAAAAGAGGTTATTTAATTAAGGAACTTCGCGAAAGCGTCGTAAAACCTCTCTCGAAGTACCGACACTGGCCTGGCTGAACGGTTAAGCAAGTATTGTACGGTGAGAATAGTCCTGACTAGTTCTTTTATGATTTGAGAAAGGATTCGAGAAACAGTGGGAGCCATCCTGTTTAGATAAACTAAAAACCACTCTAAACTTGCAAGAGTATCATGCTAAAGTGTTTCTTCTCTCTCTCCTGATTACAGCGACCAGAACATGACGGGCCTTAAGTTATTATTAGATAAAAATATTTTGACAGGGCCAAACTATAAAAATTGGTTCCGGAATGTCAAGATGGCAATCACCTATGACAAATTGGGGTATGTCCTTACTACTAAAGCCCCTGCCGTCCCAGGTCCAGAATCCAGTGTCGCGAATAAGGAAATCCGCAAGATCTGGGAGATTGACTGCGCGAAGGCCAAATGCATCGTGCTTGCCTCTATGGATAATGAACATTAGAGGAGGCACGAGAAAATGGATGTTGAATCCATATTTCTCCATACCAAGGAACTGTATGGAGAGCAATCTCGTATAACTAGATACGAGACCTCGAAGAACTTGTTTCAGTCGATGCTGGCCGTCGGATCATCTGTAAGAGAATATGTCCTTAAGATGCTTGTCTATATTGAGGAGCTCGCGGACCTTGGGACAACATTAAAGAACGAGCTGTATACAGACTTGGTTCTCTAGTCCCTTCCTTCCACCTACGTCCAGTTTATCTTGAATTTCAATATTCAAGGTAAAGAAGTTGAACTTCCAGAACTCCTTAACATGTTGAGGAGTGCAGAGGGCACCTTGCAGAAAGCAGGGGAAACACCCACTATGTTTGTTCGTTGTGCTTCCTCTTCTAGGTCCAAGACAAGGGCCAAAGGAAGGAAGAAGAAGGCCACTACCAAACCGAGAGGTGGTGTTGGTAAGATGGGAGTCAAGCGAAAGATAAAGGTTGCGGTGCCGGTAGTAGCAAAGGACGAGTACTTCCACTGTCGTAGGAAAGGCCATTGGAAGAAGGATTGCAAAGCTTGGATTGCCAAGAACCAGGACCCGAGGCAAGTTGTGGCTTCAGTTTCAGGTGTGTTTGTAATTGAAAATTGTCTGTCAATCAACTCTACTTCCTAGGTATTAGATACCGGATCAGTATCTCATATATGCAATTCATTGCAGGCACTGAGAAGCCGTAGTGATGGAGGTCCTTTCCGGGTCTCCGTCAGATGTTTTCTTCCGTTGATCTCCCGGTGGATTTTGGTGATGATCTTCTGTTGCGTGTGGATCTCAATGGGTTTTGGTGAGATTGGTGATTTGAGGGGTTTTAGCGTCGAGTACCTGCAAAGAAGTCCCGAGGTGGTTTGGTACCACCGAGGACCCTCCGACGATCAAGTTAGTACTAGATCCGGACAGAGTAACGGCTAAGAGGAATAAAAAATAGCTTACTTGACCCCTCTGTGATGGGGGTTTATATAGCGGTGATGGCACGCAGCAGCAGACGCGAGAATCTCGCCAGCAGTTACGCTCCCGACGTCACGCCCGCGTAGAGAGCGGATCGTCCAATAATAGGGATTGCGGAGGCGCGGAACGTGGGATGTTGCCGGTGGAGGATCCACGCATGGCGAGATTCGCGGAGCGGCGGTTATGCCTGTGAGCGGTGGATCTGGTCGGAGGGACCGAGGAAGACGACCTCGGTAGGGAGCTCGGAGATGAGCAAGAGGGCCGAGGAGTCCTGGTCCTGTGGCAGCTCGGGACGAGCTGGGGGTCGAGGAGGCCAACTCGCAGAGGGCCCCGAGGAGGGCCAGCTTGTGCTTGTGGGTCGGGTATAGGGGTTGCCTGGTCGGCCCCTGTGGCCCTTTCTTCTGAGTTTTGGGACACGTCATCTGCTACGTGTCCAGATCTTGGAGACCACCAATATTGAGCATCATCATTAGCCCCCCACTCTTGTCCCGACCAGCTAGCGGGTCGGGTCAGGAGTGGACTGTTAGGCCTCCCGAGGTGAGCTCCTTCCCAAGGCTTTGTCGGGATGAGTTCTCGGGCCGTCAGTTGTATTTTCTGCTAGTGAATCGGGGCGAGATCTCCGCATTTAAGGAAGGTGCGTCGGTTCGTGCACTTTGCCACTGAAGCGACGGTCCACGTGTCAAGCGTCGATTGGCCGACGCGACGTATGCAGGCCTGCGGCGTCTGATGGGACGCGGTCCAGCGCAGGTCGACACGTGGAGCGATCGGAGCCGCTGGACGCGAGGAGTCGTTTCGGCGGGAGATGACGAGCGTCATTGGATGAGACCGTTTGCAGCAATAAGCAGGGGTGGGGCCCGTCTTTGGGTCCTTACTCCTTCATATTTCCCTCTTCTAAGGCCTGGTTGCTCGGCGCTCGTATTCTTTTTCCCGCTTTCGACTCCCGAAGATTCCCTTCTTCAAGGTTAGATGTCTTCCTTTGTAGAGTCAGTAGATGTTGTAGAAGTAGGTTCTAGGGACCCTTTAGTTGTGTCTGAGTCCCCCGGGGAGCAGGGGTCAGATCCTCTCCCGGGATCGTGCGGCAGGGGCAGCCTCCAGGGAGGTGGCGGCAGATGCGGCCCCCGGCTCCTCGTGTTGGGTGAGGCATGAGGACGAGCTCGCCAATGCTCGGGCTCGCTTACACATTCCCTCGTGTTACATGCTCCGACTGGCCAAGGAGGGAGAGAGGGCGGATCAAGTACGGGGCAGGGAAATCGTCCTGTATTTGGAAGCTTTTTGGAGCGGAATGCGCCTGCCCTTCTCTCCCGGGGTTGTCGCCGCACTGAATTTTTCGGTCTGGCCCCTGGCCAGTTAGTGCCGAACTCGTAGAGGATCCTTCTCGGGTTCTTGATCCACCTAAAGTTACAGGCGGTCCCCTTCAGCCTCTCCCTTCTCGATTCTTCTCTCGTATTTAAAAGTCACCCCGGTGGTCGAGCGGGCGACCCGAGATGGGTCTATCTCTCTTTCAGAAAGTGGCCGGGGGGCGCTGCCGGGACCGGGGTTGTGGCCTTGCCCTCTTCTATTCATGATTGGAAGAAGAAATTTTTCTTTGTTTCCTCTCCCGAGGGCGAGGACTAGGACTGGCCTGTGCCTACCAAGTGGTCGAGGGAGAAATGTTTGCCGGGGAACCAGTCCGATGACCCCGCCGCGGTAAGAGTGGCGTCATGGGAGCCCATCCCCCGACCCGACGTGCTGCTGTCTGAGAGGGTCCTGAGCTGGGCCGGGCTCAGTCTCGTTGAGTTCGTCGGTAAGTTAGGCTAGCTTTTGGCTTGTGTTTTGCTGGTGTTGCTGACTTGTTGGGTATTTGCTTCGTGCAGGATCCATGGACTTCGACTCGCTTAAATCCTCCATGCTCCAGCCGAGGAAGGTTACGAAGGCTGGGGGCGCCAGCTCTTCTCGCGTAAAGCCCGCCCTGGCTCCCACTGCTCCGGTGTTGGCGTCCCGTGAGCGTTTGGGGGCGGATCCCGCCCCGGGTCCCAGCAGAGTGTCGGGCCGGAAGCGGGCCCTGGTTCTGGAGGACCCGGACTCGGAGGAGGAGATCGGCTCTCCTTCGGAGCCGCTTAAGAGGAGCTCCCAGATATCTTCCCGGGGCCGGTCCTCGCTGATCGTGGTGGAGGAAGTGGGCCTCCGGTTCGCGGTGCCATCGGGGCTGTCCGTTGCGGATAGCCTCCTGCATGAGATAGAGGCCTCGGCCGGGGGTAGAGTTCCCGAAGGAACCTTCAGGGCTCAGCTGGCGTCCATCGCCCAGGAGTCCGTGCAGGTAAGTGTTTGGTTCATCGTGAGATTCGGCGCCTCTTCCGTCTTTCTGATCTCTTTCGTATCTCCCAGGTTTTCCAGCACGTGGCCCTCGCCTTGCGTATGGAAGCCGAGGTGGTTGCCCCGGCGCTGGAGGCTGCGGGCCGGCTCGCCTCGCTGGAAAAGAGCTCCAGGCGGGAGCTGGAGGCAGTGACGGCGAGGGTTGCCCCCATGGAAGGCGAGGTGGAGGCCGGGAAGCGGGAGGTAGCCCGGCACCTCGAAGCTGCCGTGATTGCCGAGGTCAAGCTCAAGGATGCCCAGGTGCTTGCCGACAACCTGAAGAGGACGGTGAAGACCCTCCGGAAGGAGCTTGGGGCGGCGGCCAAGTCGGCCGAACTGAGGGCGGTGGAGAGCTATAAGAAGTCGAAGGACTTCTATGATGACCTGGCCGTGGCTACGACCCGCATCTGGCACGACGCCCTCGATGCCGTTAAGGCCCGGATGCCGGAATTTGCCGACGGAGATCTCCGGGCCGAGTTCCCCCTCGCGGACGCCGATGAGCAGGGGGAAGAGGTTCCTGGCGAGGAAACCGTCGAGGACCCCGAGCGTCATGTGGTAGATGTCGAGGACCTTGAGGTCGTACCTGGCCCCGAGGTTTATAGCCCCCGTCTTCTTCCTTTTATTTCTTTGTTTTTTGGAATTTTGTAAGGCTGGGGAGCCCTAAAAAATACCCTTTGTAAAACCTTTGTCTTTGGTAGTAATAAACTTTTTCTTCGGTTTCATCGAATCGCGCTCTACCATCTGTTTGTGAAGAATGCTCGTAAGATATCTCTGCTCGCACCGTTGTGTTTTCATGTCAGGTTGGCCATCTGTCTAGCGATCGTCCGTCGAGTTGATTTCGATCACTTGCTAACGAGCATGCCGAGCGCTGCCGAGGAGGTATCCCCAAGGTTGGCCATCTGTCTAGCGATCATCCGTCGAGTTGATTTCGATCACTTGCCGACGAGCATGCAAAGCGCTGCCGAGGAGGTATCCCCATGGGCCCTGAAGTCGAAGGGAGATCGTTTAGACTTGGATAGACTTGGTGCCCCTCACTGGGGTCTTGGATCCTCTGCGGGTGACGGGCAGAGCGTTGTTCGCCATATTTGTGCCGAGCGTGAGTGGGAGGCTGCCCTGTGGCCCCATGGGGAGTGCCATCTTTTGACTTCTGGCAGTGTGAGCATCGACCACCAGCCGGGGATGACCGAGCAGGGTAGCTGCTCGGTTGCTTCTTGCGAGGGCTCTGATCCTTCAGGACGGGATCGAGCGGGGTTACCGCCCGACGCCTCTTGGCGAGGACTTCGGTCCTTAGCGCGGGAGGGGCTGTAGGAAGCCTGCCAAGGACCCTTGGCCGAGCAGGTTTTCTGCCCGGTGCCTCTTGGCGAGGGCTTTTGTCCTGACGGATGGCCGAGTGAGGGATCCTCAGGCTCGACTGCCTCTGGAAGGGCTTCCTAATCCCTGGCGTTGCGGTAGGGAAGCTACCCGCCAGGGACGACCGAGCTTGCCTCTTGCGAGGGCTTTGATCCTTAGCATTGGGGGCTGTAAGAAGCCCACTAAGGAAGACCAGGCATTGAAGCTGTGCGGTTGTCTCTTGGCGAGAGCTTTAATCTCTGGCGTCGTAGGTAGGAAACTACCAGCCTGGGATGAACGAGCGAGGCAATCGGTCGGGTGCCTCTTGGCAAGGGCTTTGACCTCTGGCGTCTGGGGTAGGGAGCTACCGGCCGGAGTTGACCGAGCAGGGCCGCTGCTCGGTTGCCTCTTGCGAGGGCTTTGTCCTGACGGATAACCGAGCGAGGGAACCTCAGGCTCGACTGCTTCTGGGAGGGCTTTCTGATCTCTGGCGTTGCGGTAGGGAAGCTACCCGCCAGGGACGACCGAGCAGCGTAGCTGCTCGGTTGCCTCTTGCGAGGGCTTTGATCTCTGGCGTCGTGGGTAGGCAGGCAACTACTAGCCTGGGATGAATCGAGCGGGGCAGCCGCTCGGGCGCCTCTTGTGAGGGCTTTGATCCCTGGCGTCGTGGGTAGGGAGCTACCAGCTGGAGTTGACCGAGCAGGGTATCTGCTCGGTTGCCTCTTGCGAGAGCTTTGATCCTTCAGGACGGGGACTTAGCGGGGTTACCGCCCAGTGCCTCTTGGCGAGGACTTTGATCCCTGTCGGTTGTGGTAGGAAGCTACCAGCCGGGGATAGCCGGGCAAGGACCAGTCTGGGAGGACTTTGGTCCTTGGCGCGGGAGGGGCTGTAAGAAGCTTACCAAGGACCCTTGGCCGGGCAGGGTTACTGCCCGGTGCCTCTGGGCGAGGGCTTTTGTTCTGAAGGATAGCCGAGTGAGGGATCCTCGGGCTCGACTGCCTCTGAGAGGGCTTTCTGATCCCTGGCGTTGCGGTAGGGAAGCTACCCGCCAGGGATAGCCGAGCGATGGTTGGGCTCGACTGCCTCTGGGAGGACTTTCTGATCCCGGCGTTGCGGTAGGGAAGCTACCCGCCACGGGTGACCGAGCAGGGTAGCTGCCGGGTTGCCTCTTGGTGAGGGATTTGAATCCTGGCGTTGCGAGTAGGGAGGCTACCGGTCAGGGATAGCCGAGCAGGGTAGCTGCTTTGGCTAATTCTTCGCGAGGTGTAGCCCGACCATTCAGTTGTAGGCATGGGGAATAGGAACGGTCGCGGCGACGGTGCGCGTAACATGTGCATTGAATGCGGGGGGAGGCGAAGCGCCAAGGGCGCGTCGCTTCGATTCCACCAGAGAAGGCTTGATGACCGCTGTGTGGCAGCGACTTTTTGGGTGAAAGCGGGCAACTGTTGAGCTGCGCGGTGGGCTATATAAGACTGAAGGAGTACCGGTCCTTCCATCTTTCATAAACAGATCGTCGAAAATGCAAGACTTTCCGTTTACCATCCCCGACATCATCCACTTCGAAGACGTGTACCTTTACGACCAGAACTGCACCGAGGACACGGTGCAGCTGGTCTATGGGAGCATCGAGGACCATTTCGGCCGGCTGCTCCCCCGACGCTCTTCCCTGCTGCAGCTGCTGATGTACTTCATCTGGAGGGCGTCACCGGGGTTTTACAACCCCTTGTCTGAGCAGCTCTATGACGAGACCGTGAGCAAGCTGCGGTCTCTTAGGCGCTTCGGCTTGATCTCCGCGAACCGGCTGACCCGCTCAGAGGCGCTCGTCCGTGAGTGCTACGAGCTGAGGCTTGGGATCGACGCGCGCGGGGGGAACCGGGGGCAGAGGTTGGACCTCGCGAGGCCCCGGCTGGCGGAGATCTTTACCGAGTACCACGAGCAGTGCTCGCTGCACCCCCTTCCCCCACTGTTGTAATTTCCTTTACTTTTTGCGTGTATGGCTGAGGAGCCCATAATACCTTTTGAATAAACAAGGCTTTTCTTTCTTTTTCGCAATGTTCCATTGATGTTTATTAAATTAACAATAGATCCTAGGAAGAGTTTACATTGCCCTAAAAGAAAGGTACATGCGAGTAGATAATTTTATTGGCTCGGCCCGAGCTCCCCGGAGGACTGTGGGCCTCCGTGCTTGGCACATGGTACGGGGCTCCATGAGTTCCGTGCCGGCCGTCCGCCGAAACGAGCATGATCTGACCGATGGTCAGGTCAGCGGGAGGGCGATGCTGCTCCTGCTCGCGGTCGGCCTGCCGTTTGTCCCTCAAGTATGCGGCGAGATGTCCCGATCTGATGAGCTCTTCGATGTAGTCCCTGAGTTGCTTGCAATCCTCCGTGGCGTGGCCCAGTGTCCGGTGGAAAGCGCAGTAAGGGCCCCGGGTTCGCTTCGCAGCCTGACGCGGGATCGGAGGGAACTTGAAGAACCCCTCGTTCTGGGCCTCCTCTAGCAATACTGCGAGGGAGACGTTGAGGGGGGTATACTCCTGGAACTTCGGGTGGTAGGGCTGCTGACGCTCCGACCTCTCCTCCCGAGCTCTTTTCTTCTGGTCGGATCATTCTGCTCGGGGGAGGTTCGCGTTCACCTTGGATTCCAGCTGAACCTCGCGCTCAGTCCACGCCTTGAGCTCGGCCATGGTCTTAGGTTGCACCAACGCAAAGGAGCGTAACCAATCCTTGTGCCTCAGACCAGATCTGAGCGCTGTGATGACGGTCTCGTCCCGTTGCTCGGAAATCTCGAGAAGGGCGTTGTAGAAACGGGTAATGTAGGCTTGAACATTTCCTTCTCCCCACTCTTAACCGTGAAGAGGTAGTCGACCGTGCGCTTCTGTCGACGGTTCCCAACGAAATGGCCGAGGAACTGAGTAGCCAGCTCGTCGAAGGTCGAGATTGAGCGGGGCTCGAGCCCCCGGAACCAGTCCCGACCTGCACGGATGAAGGTGGCCGGGAAGGCCCTGCACTAGGCGGTGTCGGAGTGGTCCTGGAAGCTCATCCCCGCGGTGAAAGCGTCCAAATGGTCCTTCGGGTCGGTTTTCCCGTCGAACAGAGAGACCTTTGGGGCTTGTTGCGCGAGGAGACGTGGACGGTGAGCAATTCTTCGGTGAACGGCTTTATGAGCGAATCGGAGGCGTACTTAGCCCCGTCGCTCGAGAGGTGAGCCTCCCGGCGCATGCCCTTGATCTTCTTCTCGAGGGCGTCGAGCCGATCGTGGTATCCCAAGGAATCGGCGCCTTGGGATTCCTGGCCTCCGCTGTGGGTGACCTGCGTCTGGGAGCAGCCGTGGTTCTTCTCGATGAGGTGCCTCAGATCCTTGGGCGAGGTGGCTTTCGAGTCGTCGATGTGAACCCCTTCAGTGCGGCCCCGCCGAGGGGGGTGGTGTCGACCACGCCTGTAGACAGGCGAGGTGACTGACATCTCCTCAGGGGGATAAGGGTCATGAGGAGGCTCGAGGCGAGGCGTCCTGGCGGCGGATCTTGGTGTGGAGCCGTGGGGCGCCCAGCGGGTCTCAGGAAGTACCGGTGCGAGAGATCTGCGGCCAGGAGTCGTGGCCTGCTGGTGGTCGGCCGTCCCGACGGGGAGCGGCGATCTGGGGCCCATGCCCGGCCCTTTCGACGTGGACGAGTGCTTCCACGAGGGACTGCAGCCAACCTATCCGGCTGGCGAGGGCGTTGATGATGGCCGCTGGAGGAGGCTCATCCACGCCTTCGGTGAGTGGAAGGCGGCGGCTGGTACCGGGATCTTCAGGATGGTTGCTCGCCATGCGGGCGGAGATCGGAAGGCCAACTTTGTTTTTGTGGAGTTTGGTTTCCCACAGACGGCGCCAACTGATGGAGGTCCTTTTCGGGTCTCCGTCAGATGTTGTCTTCCATTGATCTCCCGTTGGATTTTGGTGATGATCTTCTGTTGCGTGTGGATCTCAATGGGTTTTGGTGAGATTGGTGATTTGAGGGGTTTTAGCGCCGAGTACCTGCAAAGAAGTTCTGGGGTGGTTTGGTACCACCGAGGACCCTCCGACGATCAAGTTAGTGCTAGATCTGGACAGAGTAACGGCTAAGAGGAATAAAAAATGGCTTACTTGACCCCTCTGTGATGGGGGTTTATATAGCGGTGATGGCACGCAGCAACAGGCGCGTGAATCTCGCCAGCAGTTACGCTCCCGATGTCACGCCCGCATAGAGAGCGGATCGCCTATTAATAGGGATCGCGGAGGCGCGGAACGTGGGATGTTGCTGGCGGAGGATCCGCGCATGGCGAGATTCGCGGAGCGGCGGTTACGCCTGTGAGCGGTGGATCTGGTCGGAGGGACCGAGGAAGACGGTCTCGGTTAGGGAGCTCGGAGATGAGCAAGAGGGCCGAGGAGTCCTAGTCCTGTGGCAGCTCGGGACGAGTTGGGGGTCGAGGAGGCCAACCCGCAGAGGGCCCCGAGGAGGGCCAGCTTGTGCTTGTGGGTCGGGTACAGGGGTTGCCTGGTCGGCCTCTGTGGTCCTTCCTTCTGAGTTTTGGGACACGTCATCTCCCACGTGTCCAGATCTTGGAGACCGCCAATATTGAGCATCATCACGTAGAGTGCTGAAGACTGGTGATATGACCCTGAAAGTTGCGAACGGAGCGAGCGTGGATACTGTGTCCGTAGGGGATTATCACCTTGAATTGACGAGTGGACATATTTTGGTTTTACGCAATTGTTTTTGTGTATCTAGTTTAACGTGTAATATCATATCAGTATCGTTGTTATCAAAAGAAGGTTATGATTTCACGTTTGTAAACGATGTTAACATCCACCTTAATCATGGTTTGTTGGGTCCGGTACACTAGATAACGGTATATACGTGTTAAACCAACTGCAGATTTTCAATGTCCAAAACACACTAAAAAGAAAGTCTCCAGATATAAATCAGGCTTTCTTATGGTATTGTAGACTAGGTCACATCAATGAGACAATGTTAACTAAGTTACATAAAGAAGGATACTTGGATCCGTTCGAATATCAATCTTATGCCATTTGTCAATCATGTCTCAAAGGAAAGATGACAAAAACTCCATTCACTGGACATGGAGTAAGAGCGAGCGAGCTCTTAGGACTCATACAGAGCGATGTATGTGGTCCGATGTCTACACATGCAAGAAGCGGTTTTTCATATTTCATTACTTTTTCGGATGATTTCTCCAGGTATGGATTCATTTTCTTGATAAAACATAAATTCGAGGTCTTTGTGAAATTCCGAGAATATAAGAATGAAGTAGAAAACCAAACCGGCAAAAGTATCAAAACACTGAGATCTGATCGAGGTGGTGAATACTTAAGTGCCGAGTTTCTGGGTTACCTAAAAGAGAAAGGAATTCTCTCTCAGCTTACTCCTCCATACACTCCACAACACAACGGTGTATCGGAGAGACGGAACCGAACCCTATTGGATATGGTGCGTTCCATGATGAGTAATGCTGAGTTACCGCGATCTTTCTGGGGTTATGCACTAGAATCAGCTGCATATCTTTTGAATAGAGTTCCTACCAAGACTGTGTCTACCACACCATTTCAGATGTGGAGTGGGAAGAAACCTTATCTTCAGTATCTCAAGATATAGGGATGTCCAGCTTTTGTTAAAAAGCAGCATGTTGACAAACTCGAGGCACGCTCAGTACAGTGTAAGTTTGTGGGATATCCAAAGAACTCCAAGGGGTATTTTTCTATTACGCAGAGGAACAAAAGGTTTTTGTTTCTCGCAATGCCCATTTTCTAGAACAGCAGTTTTTAGAAAAGGAAACAAGTGGGAGCGCAATAGAACTGAAAGAAATTCCAGAACCACAAGCTACTACTGAAAACTTGGTAGAACCAGAAGTTCCAGAAGAACAGGACATTCCTGCACTCCTTCGCAGGAGTAGTAGGCCGTCTCATCCGCTTGAAAGATACTACGGTTTTCTCATTGACGGGGATATAGAGGATTGCGTCATTGATAATGATGAACCTACTAGCTTCCAGCAGGCCATACAGAGCGGCGACTCAGTAAGATGGCTGGATGCAATGCGGACCGAGATGGAGTCCATGTACACCAACAAAGTATGGACTTTGGACTTTGCTCCAGATGGGGTAAAACCCATAGGATGCAAGTGGATCTTCAGAAAGAAGATTGGTGTAGATGGACATGTGGAAACCTATAAGGCTAGATTTATTGCAAAGGGTTTTCGTCAAAGGCCTGGTTTGGACCATGACGAAACTTTTTCTCCAGTGGCTATGCTCAAATCCATTCGGATCCTTCTTGCCATTGCTGCCTTCCATGATTATGAGATCTGGCAGATGGACGTAAAGACGGCTTTTCTAAATGGAAATTTGGACGAGTGCGTCTATATGGATCAGCCAGAAGGTTTCAATCAGAGTGGAAGCAGCGGGAAAGTGTGCAGGTTGCTTAAGTCCATTTATGGACTGAAGCAGGTATCGCGGAGTTGGAACATCTGTTTTGATGAAACGGTCAAAGAATATGACTTTATCAAAAATCCAGATGAGCCATGTATATATAGTAAGATTATAGCACGAACTGTCGTATTCCTCGTCTTGTACGTGGATGACATTCTCTTGATAGAAAATGACATTCCTATGCTACAATCTGTCAAAGGATTCTTGTCACACAGATTCTCCATGAAAGACCTGGGTGTTGCCTCTTACATTCTGGGGATCCAGATCTATCGTGATAGATCTAAGAGAATGTTGAGACTTTCACAGTCCAGGTATATCAACACTATACTGAAAAGATTCAGTATGGAAGATTCTAAGCGCGGTAATTTACCGGCTTATCTCAGAATCACCCTCTCCAAAGAGATGTCTCCTAAGACTGATTTAGAAAGGGATCGCATATCGATTATACCCTACGCTTCTGCGGTAGGCTCTATAATGTATGCAATGTTGTGCATCGGACCAGATGTAGTTTACGCACTAAGCGTGGTAAGCCGGTATCAGTCAGATCCAGGAGAGAAGCACTGGATAGCAGTAAAGAACATTCTTAAGTACCTGAGAAGGACTAAGGATATGTTCTTGGTTTACGGTGGAAAAGACCTCCAGATCGAGGTTTTTGCTGACTCCAGCTTCCAGAGTGACAAGGATGACTCCAAGTCCATGTCAGGTTATGTCTTTACCCTCAATGGAGGGGTGGTGTGCTGGAAGAGTTCCAAGCAGGACACCGTTGCTGACTCGACGATGGAAGCGAAGTATATCGCAGCTTCTGATACCGCAAAAGAAGCAGTCTGGGTAAAGAAGTTCTTAACAGAACTTCAGGTGGTTCCATCCATTGTTGATCCAATACCTCTGTATTGTGACAACAACGGGGCTATAGCTTTAGCGAAGGAACCCAGGTCCCATCAAAAGTCCAGACACATCTTGAGGCGGTATCACCTGATCAGGAAGATCATAGATCGCCGGGAGATCGAGGTTCGGATCGTTGCTATAAAGGAGAACACTGCAGATCCATTCACAAAGGCCTTACCTCAGACACAGTTCGAGAGGCTATTCGAGATAATAGGTCTTCGATACGCCAGTACATGGCCCTAGTGCAAGTGGGAGATTGTTAGTGTATATGCCCTATGGGCCATTATTGTATCATACTAGCTTGTATATTACTTAATGGAAGCTTGGGATATTCACAGTTGTATTAACAGTCTTGCTCAATATAGTAGTATGCTACTTGGTTTATATCTATCTTAATATATATATATGTTTCTTTTAGCATATCGCGAATACATATTAATAGAGCCCATAGGATCTTGCTTGACTACCAGCGTTGTGATGGCAGTCACACTGGTGGGGGCTGAGTAGTCTACAAGCACATCCTTTTTTCAGGTCCTAGTCGTAGGATTATCGAGACAGGGCATCGATACTCCAGAGTAGACTAGTGTATACGTTTCTCATCCCAGCAGAGGAGATGGTTTGTCCCACAGCCATTAATACGTTGTACCGGAGATAATATGCAGGTGCTCGTTGGGTTACGGGTACACCGGACAGGACTCGTAGGGAACTGTTGGTTGGTATTATACTCGTCGTCAGTTAACAGTTCTCAGGTGATATGAGTACAGCATAGTCCGTAGACTTGACACTGCTGCTTCGCCTCGAGTGTGTTCCCGCTGTTCTTAGATTGCTACCCTACCACGGCTCGACTGAGTCGTGCAAACAGGTAGTAGTTGGGTGCAGTCCCGAAGCACTTGGAGGCAGTGGCGGTTAGATAGGATTCGTCTCTCCCGGTATTGGGGGTTGATATCGCGCTGTGTTTGGAGAGCCATTACGCAAGGTCCCTGGTCAGGGAAAGAGAGATTTACTGGTGGGTTTTTCAATAGCTTCTCAAGGTGTGATGGGCTTCACTCCGACACGACTTATACCGCTTTTAGGGGACGGACGCTTGCCGTCCCCTAGGCCTAATTTGCGATAGTCTTAGACGAACAGACCGGACTATACGAAAATTGTCACATCAGGCTCAGTAGGAGTTCGGATGGGTTTCTTCATCGACCTTCTTATCGACATCTGCCTGGGGACCGTTACGTACAGCTAGTACCGCTTGTGGCCTGTGGTTAAACCCACTGCCAGCGTAGTGTCGAGTCTTTAGAGTCCCACACAGAGGGTTTCCCTGCTTCAGGCGAAACGATATAGAGGTCGTATAGTTTTACGACAGGGTTCGGACATATACGTGTATTTATGCACGTATGATATTTGGACAGATTATACTAGCGGACTTTGGTTTAAACCAGATTCTAGTATTAGATTATTGGATTTGATTTAGTTTCAGTATATCCGTGTTTTTTGTAAATACGGATGTGAGGGGCATTCTCGTAATTTGTCGGGAAGCTTCTAGAAGGAGATGACTCATTTGTGTTTTAATTTTTATGATTTAAACTAAATGAGGTGGAGGAGATGAGGTGTAATTATCATTAAATGAACCATGACTCATGAGATGATTCATCTCAAGTATTAAATGAAGCATGGTTGCTAGATATTTGATGAGATATTTTTCATGCTTCATATTATCCAAATGAGTCAAGATTCATTTCATAATAACAAAACACTTCTCTCTCCTCAAGCTCTCATCTTCTTCATCCTAACCCTAACCCTCTCATGTGTTGAGAACGCTAGGGTTAGCAAGACTAATAGATCCTTAATCTATCTCTATATTCTCTAGGTCATTTGGATTAGCAATCCTAGTCACTTAGTTACCTCAAGTTAGTGGTTAAAGCTTGAAGAAAGAACTCTCGGGTGGATCTTCTATTACATCGAGGAGGCCGACGAGGAGGTGAACAACAAGAACAAGAAGGACTAGTATCTTGAGGTATAATTATCTATCATAGTAGTTAACTATTTCTAGATAGTTTGTTAGTTAGGGTTTAGCAAAGATCCGTTTGATAGTCGATGTTAGTTTGAACAAAATGATTGTTTTACCTATTCCGCCTTCCCGCATCTTGTGGGGTGTGTAACGTTGACTTACATTATTCCCGTCTCTTCACTTGACGTCTGTGCTGTAGAATTAATCTCATTTCCTCTATTTAATTTGAATTTGCAACCTGCCCCATCCTCAGAGCCCTTGGGAATCAATTGTGCAGGAAATTATATCCTGCCACCTCCCTTTTATTTGTATGCACATGTGCTCTATTGATGGGAGGCAACATTCGTAAAGAGGGGGTAGAAAAAGAGGTGTGGCCTTCGCTTTTAATTTGAGAAAAGTCTTTAGAGAAGACACCCTATAATCTTTTACAATATATATCAACAAAACTCTAGATTCATGCTTTAAAGGACTCCTTATAAACTACAAATTATTAGGCACATTATCGATTTATTTGACATTATATGATTATTAATTTACTTCTGGTAGTTTTCCATAGCAGAAAATATGGAATCAATATAGTTTTATTGAACAAAATGTTTGGATATTTTAATTTGGTTATTAAAAAAGGGTTAATTTCACTAAATTACCTTGAACTTTCAGTATTTTCTAGTAAATTACCCTTAACGTACTTTATTCTTTGTAGCTACCACAAAAATTGTTCAACTTTGCCCAAGTCTCCTGAGGATGGTTACTAATAGTAAAGTGAGTTAATAGCAGTTTATTAAAAACATTGAATGTTCAGGGTATTTTAGTGAAATTTACGGTTAGAAATTATGTGATCATGAATTAATTCTGAGGGGCTAGGTTGCACGGACATTGACACTTGTATTCGTCAAACACACTGTATACATGTTAGCACATCGTATTTGTGCTGTATGCGTGTCTTATATGTCTTATATATGTCTTCACTATGTTATCGTTATCTTGTGATGTGTCTAATTGAATGCTAATACTTTTTATAAGAGACGTGTTCTATGTGTGTCCAACCTCCATCTTCTATCTTTGATGCTTCATGCAATTTGAAGAATGAGAATCAAAGTTTTCTAAGACACTTGGTGGAGATGCATTGGAATCCTTCAATGGTGTTGTTGTTGTTGTTGTTGTGTGTGTGTGTGGCTGTGCCTTTGTATCCTATATTCCTTGTGTTGTGTCGTGTCCGTGCAACTTTGCTCAGCGGTTTACCATGGCAAAAAATATAGAATTAATATAGTTTTATTGAACATATGTTAAATTATGTTCAACTGTACCGTGGATCGAATTTATTCGTTTAAAGGAAGGATAATATGACTTCTCAAAATACTGGAAAAGAACTAAAATATTGTTAAAATCAAAAACCACAATGTGGTTAGATCTGACAAAACCCCCTCTATATTTTCCCCGTTAGAGATGTTTTTGTTTTATTTAACACATGAAATACCAATTTTGACCGATATATTGATCTGCCTCTACAAATATGATTACAATTTAGCTAAATGGTTTAATAATATTTACTAACTATATCAAATAGATTTTTAAGAAATTCATATTAGAATTACTAATAGTCATATACAAAACAAACTTAATTATGATTTACACAATTGATATTGATAACTGTAATATTTTGCTCTGATCGCTACCGAACTTGCTTCATTATGAATATTATTGTCACTGGTGAATATCTCTATTTATTCATGTTTTTCCTTTCTCATAGTTATCTTGGAGTTGCAAACAAATTTTTTTGTCATTTTGAAATTATTGCAATATTATGTTTTGTGAGACTTTTGGGGTATATTTTGTTAACACTACATGTTATGTGGTTGTCAATATTTGATGTTGTCGATCTTCCGCTTAATTTTGTCGTATTGTTGTAAACTTGTAATTGTTATTTGTTTTTAATAAATGCAATATCTTGTTGTATGACTTATTTATGCTCATTTATGTCCATCACAATATCAATTTAGGATAATAATTATACTTAAAGCATTTTTTCTGTGGTCAACCACCCACACATTTGCGCTGGGGCATCTTCTAGTGTAGTAAATGTTGGTAGTGTGTTATTCAACTTCTGTCTTGATGTTGAAGCTAAAAACACAAACAACTGTACCTTTAAATATTGTCCTTTTCCTTCTGCAGTGATTATCTGTTCAAACTTTTGCTTATCGGTGACTCTGGAGTTGGAAAATCATGCCTTCTCCTGAGGTTTGCGGTAAGGAATTAGCATTTGCCTTTTATCATATTTTCTGTTATAGTGATGTCAATGATGGACAAATGCGCTTTTTGTGAAATGCATGTGTGCTATTCTCAATTTAGGCTGTTTCTTTCTTTCTTTCTTTCAAATTTTTTTTCATCCATTGAATATTTTTGGTAAGAACAGTTTCATTTTTGGCCGTCACATTCAATATTAAATGTTTCACTATTGCTTGTAACCTTGTTTACTTATCTCTTTGTTATCAGGATGATTCATATCTGGAGAGTTACATCAGTACCATTGGAGTTGATTTTGTGAGTAAAATTTTGTTAGTTTGGTTCTAGCTGAAGCATCTATGTACTTATAAAACTCATGTATTGTTAGAAAATACGGACAGTGGAGCAGGATGAGAAGACCATCAAACTTCAGATTGTGAGTTTCCAAATTATTACCGACTTACCGATTTTAGTTAGCGTTTATGGAGCACCTCTTTTAGAACAAATGATATGTTGTTGCATCCAAATTTTTTCCGATGAAAATGTTGTTTCATTTAATTAGAAATCAAGTATTTCGACCACTTCAATTTGATATCGTAGAAGACACTTTTTATTTAAATAAAATTCCACCCTGTCCCAATTGCGCGAACTTAATAAAATTCTACATTGTGTTTAGCCTTCGGAGGCCTGTAAATCTCACCCATATTTGGGATTTTACAAGTTCTTTTGTGCAAAATTGTTTTGTTGGGTGTTGTTACTCGAGTTTGTATCGACTTATTCTTCAGAGGGAGAAAGCTTTCATCTGTTTAATATTGCCTAATTTTATGTACAATTAAAGGTATCTAGATGTTCTTCCAAATTCATGTGAAAGAAATTAAATTCATAGCCAAAATTTACGCTGAGTAATTCATATTTTCGATTATGGATTATAATTTTGCTATAAATGATGCGATTTTTCTATCTACTTCAGTGGGATACTGCTGGTCAAGAACGTTTCAGGACAATCACCAGCAGTTACTACCGAGGTGCTCATGGGATTATTGTAAGTACTTGTTTGTATCTTAACGGCTTCCTCTTTTTCTCTCTAATTTACGTTGAAAGGGTATCAAGAACACTCTCAATTAGCCTTTGCATTGTGCAGGTGGTTTATGATGTCACAGACCAAGAAAGCTTCAACAATGTGAAGCAATGGTTAAATGAGATTGACCGTTACGCAAGTGAAAGTGTCAACAAACTTCTAGTTGGAAACAAGTGTGATCTTACGGCTAAGAAAGTCGTATCCTACGAAACAGCCAAGGTGATATTTTACCAACTTTGTTTGTGTTTCTGAGAATTGAATGCTGATTTTCTTTAAAATAATGTAGGCATTTGCTGATGAAATCGGCATCCCATTTATGGAGACTAGTGCCAAGAATGCAACTAATGTGGAACAGGCCTTCATGGCGATGGCTGCTTCGATCAAGAACAGGTTAGTGAAGGGGCATTTTTCATTACTTTTGTTCTCTCAATGCAACATGCTATATCTATCAAACTTGGTTCAGCAACAAATGTAGAAACTTGTGTTACATTTTTGGATTGCTGGAAGAAAAAAAATAGAATAAAGAAAAAGGAAAAAGAAAAAGAAAAGAAAGAACGGGAAAAAAGGACAAGTAAAATGGAATATAATCTAGCAATTGTTATTTTTGCATCCATAAATTGTAACTAATGCTATGACAATCACTTGATAACAGCGCAGACTTGCTTTTCCAATTTCGCAATAATTATATGTACTTCAGTTAATTTATTTTGTGGCCTTTTTTTACTTTTGGTGTCCCAAAACTTTTAAACTATTGTATTAACCACTGAATCCCGATATTTACTTATTACCCCCTTCAACATTTAAATTACCCCCATTTAGGCCCGCCTGACGATTTCCGTCCACCAGTACATTAATCATCAAAGCCCTAATTAATTAAACCTTAATGTCATCTTATACCTTCAAAGTTCCTAAAACCAAAAGAATTCATCTTCTATTACCTACCTTCTACATTCAAAAGCCTTTTCTGCTTTTGAATGTATTATTATAAGACTAAGTTTTTTGATTCTATGCTTCATTTATTAGATGTGGGGTGATTGTATCTATTTGCCAGGATGTTGGCCTTACTGTAATCTTTGGTTGTACAGACTTTTGTTGTTCATTAGCCTCTCTTTAATGGATGCTAGGTGAGTTTCTGATTATTATATATAGAATAAAAAGCCTCTGGAACAAAGATAGAATGCAACGTATCAAACAAAGAATTCGGTACCACTTGCTCGCGACAAATAATGCAACAAATGTTGAACTTGATGCTCTCATTAAATGGTGCAGTAAATGTGGAACTTGGTACCATTTGCACCCAACCAAAAAACACCCTAAGTGTTTATGTTTTTGGTGGTATCAGGATGGCGAGCCAACCGGCGATGAACAATGCACGACCTCCTACAGTGCAAATCCGTGGACAACCTGTAGGCCAAAAGACGACATGCTGCTCTTCTTAGAGTCCCTCGAAGGTTCACAAGCAGGAATTTGAATGGCTCTTCTCTGTGGTTAGTGTGTTACTTGGCTCTTTTACTTGAAATGTTTGTGGTCAAAATTCATTTTTTTTATAAAAATATTTGTTTTAAAGCTTGTACAAATATATCTGATAAAAGTATTTGCTATTCAATTTTAAGAACGTCTTAGTTTCTTTGTTTCTTAAGATGTTTCTTCATTTGGATCTCTAAATACATTAATAATTTCTCTTGGTGCTTGTTTCTTATTTCAAACCTTTGCTGAATTCTTCGTTGAATTCATGGCATCTTAGCATTCCTAAATTTGATTAAATTATTTGGTATACCGAGTGTAATACATCCGAACATGTCAGCTTGGTGGGACCCGTGGTTCTATTTCTTCTCCGTCATGAACGGACATATATGGCCTGGCCACACACAAGAATTGTTTCTTCAAATGATTATTGATTTGCTTTTATGCACTTGCTGTAAATTATTGATGCCATAGTATTTTGTTCTTTATGCTTGATAATGACACACAAATAACATATTTCCATGAACTCTCTTATCAAATCAACTTTAGAGTACATTAGAACTTGCTATATATATATATATATATATATATATATATATATAATGGAGGAAAGTGGCCATAGTAGGGAATTTTCTCCTATGGCGTCGAAAAGTACGCCCTCCGTCGTGTTTTCCGACGATCGGGATTCCATCATTTTTATCGTTATCATCTAAGATGTGAGTACACCAAATTTCATGTGATTCTACAACCTTTTCACCGTTGATTTAGCAATGTAAAAAGTTCTATTGTCGGTAAACTGTTAATTTTGAACCCATTAATTTAACGGTGAGAAAGTTGTAGAATCACATGAAATTTGGTGTACCCATATCTTAGATGAGAACGATGAAGATGATGAGTGCCGATCGTCGGAAAACACGACGGAGGAAGTATTTTTTCGATACCATAGGAGGAAATTCCCTCCTATGGCATCTTTCCTCCATTATTCTTATATATATATATATATGGACATTCATTGCAAGTTTAAGGGCATCCATTGCAAGTCATGAAAAACTCCCATAAAAGTCATATGCAAATTATGCAAGAATTCAGATAAGTTCATACCAAAAGTCCAGGTCCAAATCCAAAAAAATTGTCTGATAATGACAACTATCCAACTCTTACTTTAGAATACAAGTTCAACTCGTACATTAGGATGAGTTTATTTAATTTCTTTCAATAAAAAAGTTCCCTCAAAATCCTATACACAATGTTTTCCCTCAAAATCAGTCTTTTTTAATGGAGAAAAGTTCTCTCTAAACAAATTACTAGACAAGATGACTAAAAAGTGGAGTACCATCCCCTGACTGTTCCCCATCCCTCCTCTACTGACTGAGAAATTGCTTAAGGCCTCTAAGCCCTTTTTAATATAATAGACTAGACTAGAAGTTATGCACATATGCATGTGAAAGATAAGATAGAATATGATTACACTTCACAGTAGAGTGAATCTTCTCTCCTTGTGTTTTTAACCCCTGGATTTAAAATAGATAATTATCGATAATATCCCATAAAAAATGGTGATGGCATCATCTCATTTCATCCACCGCTAGATAAAATGATCCAACGGTTAGAAAAGTGGAAGCATCGAATTCCGTCAGCTCTTAAAAATAGAATATTATTTTGTGTGATATGATACCAGGCTCTGTAACGAGAAATATAAGTAAGTTAAAATGATGAAGGTTGTCCTATTTCGATGCCATAGCACAGCTTCCCTTGCCAGGCTTTGTCCTCTGTTATTCTATAGCAACAAAAGACGTCAGTAACAAAAAGAATAATTGTTACCGCATGTAAATAATATGAAAAATTCTAGCATCTTAGAACAACAATTATCAAGTCGGGCGTCCTCTTATTTTGAAGAAGAAAGTTAGACATACTTGATGTTGAGCTAAACAATTCATTCATTCATTCTATAATGAGAAATTTGGTATCATTCCAGCGAGCGCACATTGAATATCGCACGCGATACATGGAAATAAAAGATTTAACTCATCAATTATATAAATTGGGTATGTCTTGAAATCTTTAGGGAAATACAACTTTTAATGCAACCAAAGCAAAGTCGTTTAATAGGACAAAAAAGATGGAAGAATAAGAAAAAAAAATTAATAGGACAAAAAAAAATAAATAAAAGGTTAATTTTTTATATTTATTTAACCTAAAAAGGTACAATAATGTAATATAGATAATGGAAGGTATCAAAATATACATTGCGTCAGAATGTTGTACAGTTTCTCGTAATTGATCTCATCGACTAACGGCATATATAGATCCTTGACAATTGTAGAACACTCGGATCTCGTCTTTAATAGCGATGAAAACCAATTTCCACTGAGAGAGAGGAGCAATATAAGAAATAAAGACAACATTGTAAGAGAATAAAAGAAGAAACTCCAACGAATCATTTACAAAGACAGAGAAGAATAATGTTTGAGGAAGGATCGATGAAGAGAGATAGGATATTTATAGATGGGGGAGGGCGAATAGAACAAAATGATTAAATGATGTGTAACAGCAGGCGCGCGAATATCAAAACTTAGTTGTAAAGTCGAGGTTTAAGGATGAAAGGCGTAGAACCAAACTTAAGTTGAAAAATCAGAATTTTACGAGGATTAAGAAAAAATAAGAAAAGAATCTCTTATATATCTAAGAGAATTTTGCTTTTTGCCTCCTACTCATGTTCTTCCCACTTGACCAACTTTAATAGCTATTACCTAAATCGTTTTTATTGATAAAAGTAAAATAGATTTTTGCATGTATAAAATTGTAAGATATTCTTACTTTGTAAGGTAATATAATTATAAATTCTGTTAATATAATCAATTTACAATTGAAAAAAAAAATTAAATATAAATTTAGCACACATCAAATGAAAAATCACAGATTCTTAAATATTTCATATATACTGGAAGCTAATTTAAGTTTGAATATTTTATTAGAAAACTTAAATTTATAAATATTTCATAAAGGGATAAGTTAATTTAAATTACAGTGTTGATTATTTTAACTTGTAACATGAAATATTTCACATGATTTATTACAATAGTTGCATATGTTGTCAAGCATCCTATTGGGTTACCATTTGTTTGTAATCAAGGTTGATGATCATAGACTTGGCTTTATGATTATTATTGATTATTCAAATTACCATGATTCATGATTTGTTTAATTGATAAATAATAGACTATGGGTAGGGATTTAGTCATGCCAGCATCCTGTAGGCCATGAGGGTATTTGTTACCGCAGGCAGGCTTAATCGATCACTGGTGTGTAAGTGATAAGCCGGTCATTGGTTCACAAGTCGTAGTAGATATATATCTATTAGGTTACTTACTCATGGTTTTTGTTCGAATTCCTGACATTTATTTCATATTCCATTTGCATGTTATCACATATTTTAGATTTCTTATATAATATCATAATATTTCAATTGCCATCCATCAATCAGTCGACTTTAGATATTATATCGATATTCTTACTTGGGTTTTATTTTGTCGCTAGCTTGTGCACGGGGTATGCGCCGGATTGAAAAAACTATTTATTTTAGCTTAGTTATCTTATACGATTTTGTATGATTTTGTATAATGCTGATCGACTGTAATCATAATCTAATAAATTAATCAATGTATTTAACAAAATTAATAGCCTGAACACGTTGGTTCTTATATTGATCTTGTTCAATGTGCTGGTTATTTTCCAACTACAGTGAAAATCATAAATATCAATATATGCCACGAATCCTTGCTAAAATTGATTTCTTGAATCATGTTCCTTGCGCATAAATTTACATTCTCTAATCTAAAATAGTTACTTTTGTTGACCGTCTTCTAACCTAAGCCGAGACTTGAAAATATCATAATTATTCTCAGGTTATCTTCTTCTCTCAATGACTCTTTATCTTTTTCATTCTTTTTCATTTCAGATAATTCATAGATTGAGAAGATGTCTTGAATGATGTATTGTGTGAACTATTGATTTAGTTACATCATAGCTAAGTTTAATATTGCGCAAAGGAAGGATAGCATATTAATTAATTGGGAATAGGATAACTTTTCTCTCCAAAATGAATGGTCGCTGGTTTAATTCACTACTCCATACCGTATGCATTAGAGACAGTTTAAAACGGTATCTAAAGATAACCATACGGTCCCTACCGTTTTTTAATAAAACAGTCGCTAATACACCGTCACTGACAAGAGGGTCGCTAAAAGGTGTATTAGCAACCGTTTTTAAACGGTCGCTAAAAAATACGGTCGCTAATAGGGCTGTTAGCGACCGTATCACACGGTCCCCAATGTATGGACACGTGGCATTGCAACGAAATTTAGCTATAAAATACGGTCGCTAATGGGGATATTAGCGACCGTTACTGTAGCTTATACGGTTTCTAATACCCTTTTACTGTGAAAAAATTACAGAAAATCCCAAATTGCATACAATAATACATTTAATTACAATATAATAAAGTAAAAATAGCGTTCGATCACAAATCAAATATAGAAACGATACAAGCTCCAATATCCAACAAGTTAACTATCTCAACAACACACATATGAACTACAGTCGCAATAAATAGTACAATACGTTCAACGACATGAAAAACACTCCAAATCAACACAAAAACAATATTGTTTTGAATATAAACAATACAATACTTAAGCTATATGAAAAATTCTTCAAGTCCCGCACAATCCTATTTCAATCAACCTCACGCCTGCAAATCCAAAGTTATAAATAATTACATAAACTCAAATCATAATCTGCGAAATTAAACGCGCTGGGTACACTAATTAATTTTGGTTCTTTTAAATTTTGAGGTTTTATTCAGTCTCGAACTCAGATCTCACCTTTAAGATTATATAAATGGCTAATGTTAAATGGAATTAATATAAAGCAATTTACATGAATATACCTGTGGTGTCGTAACATTAGATAGTTTCTCGTAATTGATCCCACCAACTAACAACATATTTAGGTCCTTGACAATTGTAAAACACTCGGACCTTGCCTTTAAGAGCAATATGAAAACCCATTTCCACTAAAAGAGAGAAACAAAATAAGAAATAAAGACAACATTTTAAGAGAAGAACAGAAGAAACTCAAGCGAATCATTTACAAAGATAGAGATGCATAATGTTTGAGGAAGGACGAAGAGAGATAGGTATAGATGGGGGCGGACGGATAGAACAAAAAGACAGAATGAAGGCATGGATATAAAAAAGTAATAGAAAAATGATTGCGTAACGGCGAGAGATATGACCATCAAAGTTGAAAAAATGTAAAACCTGGCTATAAGGGCGTGTTAAACAAAATGAAATGGTAGATGAGGATGCCAACACGTGTTATGTTGAAAATTTAAGATGTAACGACAGAGAAGAATACCAAAGTGTGGAATTGGCGTTTATGTAGGACAAATTTTTTTTAAGGAATAAAAAATTATTAGGAAAAGAATCTCACATCCAAAAGAACTTTCCTTTTTTTTTCATCCAAGCTCATGTTCACACCTCTTGACTAACTTCAATAGTTTTACTTAAATCATTTTTACTTAAAAAAATAAAGTAGGATTTTGCATGTATAAAATCATAAAAAATTGTAAGATATTCTAATTTTGTAAGATGATATAATTATAAATTCAGATTAACATAGTTGATTTACAATAACATAAAACTTTACATAAAAATTCGTTCCTACATCAAATAAAAAATCTCAGCTTTATAAATAGATCATAGAGAAAGCTAATTTAAGTTAGAATATTGTATTATAAACCTTTACACACACTCGCGAGAGAGCACGACTCAAAATGAGTCCGTCCAATACAAACTTTTTATTGAATCTCCACAAACTTCTTGAATGGCCAGTTTCTTAAAGGATGCTAACCGCTAAGGAAGTAATAAAAAAGGCTTGCAAATATAATAGAAAAGAAATAGGGTATTAGGTAAAAGCCTTAAAAGATTAACCTTTTCTATCAAGATGATAACAACAAAAACAACAAGGGGCCATTTTGGTTGCTTGTAGTTAGAAGAATAATGTATTTACAACTACATGTATATGCAAATACGGCGGTTGCAACTTCATTTTTTTGTTTGGTTAGAATGTAGCTGCAACTACATACTTTGCAAAACATATGCTTGTTTGGATATAATTGCAATACAATAACAAACTTTTCTATTTTATTTTGCATTCAAACTCATGTAGTTGCAAAAGCGCTCAATTTGAGCTTACTTACAACCACATGATTTTTAACATAATTTGTTTTTCCAACTACAAGTTGAAATAGCAACTACTTGAACCAAACACTTGATTTTATGATTCTGTGTAGTTAGAACTACATGAGGCTCCAACTAACAGCTTATGCATTTCGATAATCCATTTATTTAGTTTTGATGATAGCGTAAACATAAATAGTTCGTTTAGTATCACCTGCTTATCTTGCCTATCATATCGACACTAAACTCGTATGCACTTCATGTTTAGCTTGCTTATCCTATATCTTGTGTATACCGAGTAATATATCAATATGTCTCATTCTATACTTCTGTTATATTCTTAATATCGATATATTACTCTCATTCATTTGTTTTGGTAATTCACAATATGAATTTGTCTATACATGTGATCTATATCTTACTTCTTTTATACCATGTATATATAGTTAGTATATCAATATCTCATTCTTTGAGTTTGAATTATATCTTGATATTGAGATACTAGTCATGATTGTGATATCAAAACAATGAATGTTCATATACTTGTATTTATTAACTTACTTATATTTCATAACACTGTATATGACGAGCTTGGTCGTTTGAGATTGCTTTTCAGGATATCGGATATCTCACGACACAAGCGTATAATAGAGGATGGAGGAAATTGAGCGTAAATGACATATCTAATGGAGCTCAGAGGATACGGACGAGTGCTTCTCAATTTGTCAAGATCAAACTACGAATAACTAAGAAGTGATGCAGCCCGAACTGTCAAATCTTGTCCGATTTGCGTATTCCATCAGCCAAATCGAAGATCTCACAAAATCTTCTAGGTTAATAGATATGCCATAAACATTTCATTGACGTCTCTCGGAATCGCAAAATTCCATCATTTAGGGACCCGAAATCGCGTATGTCAATTAAGGGTTGCATCAAGAAGCGAAGTCCTAGTTTGAAGTGTTATGAGTCGAATTCAAATTGAAAATTCATCGACCAACGCTTTTGAGTGACGTGTCTAAGTTTGAAGCTATGAAGCTAAGTTCAAGCGCATGTCAAAGTTCGAGAGCTCGAGACGAAAAAGATTCAAGAATTCGAAGAATTTGCGATATTGACATAGGAATCTTTGTAAGTACTATGGTTATATCAATTAGAGATTTTGAACACTCACACACGTTAGTATAAACGCTTTACATTGCACGAACATTGGGGCTTTCGATTTGTAATTGATTTTCATCATAAAACTGTAGAGTGTTTTTCATCACCCTATTGAGATAAAAGTGCACGTCGCTTGTCGGCGTCTCATACACATTCCCCCTATCTAGGGTAGGCTGGGCTTTATTGATTGTGGAAATCCTAATCTCAAACAGCTGCGGACTAAACTGCCGTTAATTACCCCTCGGTTTTGGAGCAAAAGAACTTCCGATTGACTAGACAAACTGGTCATGCGAACTCAATTTGATGTGTTGGTATTTATCAAAAAAAATAAAAAGCATATTGGTATGTTCATTTTTTTAATTCTATTTGTGACAAAATATTTTTTCTCAAAGAAACACATTTTTTAATTTTATTTTATTTTGATTTATTTTGTTTTGTTTTGTTTTGTTTTGTTTTATTCATTTTTTTGTTTTATTTATTTATTTTTTTTGAAAAGGTGGGAAGCTCCCACTTAGTGGGAGCCTCCCCTTCACCTGAGGGGAGTGGAGGCTCCCACTCATGTGAGGGGAGCCTCCCTTCCCCTCTCGGGAGTGGGGGCTCCCACTCACCTCACGTAAGTGCTTTGTCACTTAGTGGGAGGAAAGCAGGAACTCCCCTTCATGTGGGTGGGAGCTCAGACTAAGTGGGAGCTCCCACTCTCACGTGAGGGAAAGGGAATCCTCTCATGTGGGGGAAAGCGAGAAGCGGCAAAAAAGGAGGGGGAGCTCATATTTTCGGATTTGGAATTGAACTCTTAAAAATATTTGTTAAGGAGTTTAACACCAAAGGTTTTTTTAAAATGGAGTTAAATTTCCAGAGAAATTTTTATTATGGTGTTAAACTTCAAAATATTTTAAAATGTGGAGTTGAACTCCCAAATTTTTTTAATGGAGTGAAATTCCCAAAAGAATTTTTATTATGGAGTTAAACTCCAAAAGAATTTTAGATGGAGTTAAACTCCTAGAGAAATATTTATTATGGAATTAAACTCCAAAAAATTTGAAAATCGTAGAGTTGAACTCCCAAATTTTTTTTAATAGAGTTAAACTACCAAAATAATTTTTATTATGAAATTAAACTCCAAAAGATTTTTAGATAGAGTTAAACTCCCACAGAAATTTTTATGATGGAGTTAAAACTCCAAAAGATCTTAAAACGTGGAGTTGAACTCTCAAATTTTTTTAATGGAGTTAAACTCTTAAAAGAATTTTTATTATGGAGTTAAACTCCAAAAGATCTTAAAATGTGAAGTTGAACTCCCAATTTTTTTATGGAATTAAACTCTCAAAAGAATTTTTATTATGGAGTTAAACTCCAAAACAATTTTTATTATAGAGTTAAACTCCAAAATATTTCCTCCTTTCTCTTTTGAGAAGAAACTCAAATGGGTTCTTTTGAAACTTCGAGATTTGGATTTTGGGTGATGAAAAGAGATCTTTTTTCTTCTCTTGATAGAGCCTTGGGAGGTGGGGTTCCCTGCTTCCCCTTCTTTCAAATTGGATCTTGAGGAGAAATAAGAAAATAACAAAAATCTTTTCTTTTTTGGATTTGATTTGAGAGTTAAACTCTCTTTCAATGGGTTTATGGTGAAACTTTACTTAGTTTAGAGAAAAAGAGAGTTGAGCTCTTGATTTAATTGGAAATGAAGAGAAAGTAGACGAACTTGAGAAAGAGAGGATGAAGGCACAAACCCTAGAGGTTTTATGGGAAATGGATTCTTTTTTTTTTATTTCTTCATAATGTTACCTTATATAGGCTTACAAATTTACACATAACCCATTGGGCTTTACAAAATGGCATTTTGCCCATCTCATACCTCATGTGCTTATTTCTTTTTGCCCATAAGCCATGGGCTTTACAAAAAATTTGGCATTTTGCCTATTTATTTAAATATTACATTTATTTGTTGTACTTTCTTGGCATGGGACCGGTCTGGGCTTGGGCCCACCTGCTTGCATTTAGGTTTGGGCGTGGGCCCAGTTTCTGTTCGATGGTAGGGCCTTCCTACTTGTTCACAGTTTGACTTTGATTTTGACCTTTGGTCAATGGGGTGTAAATTTCACCCCCAACAAAGTGCCCCCATCAATGAATGCATAATATGGGTCGTGTGTATGAAATTGATGGATTTTTTTCGTGTAGTGTGACTTGATTTGGTTCCCGCTTTTGGGAGGTGGACATTGCCCTTTTTACGACATGGACGGTCGATACTTGACGTATTTTCGGGTCGGAGTGTCTGCTGTTTGACGTTTTCCCAAGACGGAGTGTCGCTGGTTGACATATCTCCCAGACGGAGTGTCTTTTTATTGATATATCCCCGGCATGGAGTGTTTGTATGATGTTTCCCCGAGATGGAGTGTCACTTTGACGTTTCCTTGAGACAGAGTGTTTCTGTTTGAAGTTTCCCCGAGACAGAGTGTTCCTGGTTGACATATTTCCGAGACAGAGTGTCTGCATGTTGACGTATCCCTGGCAAGGAGTGTCTGTATGACGTTTTCCCGAGACAGAGTGTCATTTTCTGACGTTTCCCCGAGATGGAGTGTCTGTTTGCTGTTTCCCCGAGACGGAGTGTCACTGTTTGACGTTTCCCCGAGACGGTGTGTCACTGGTTGACGTATCTCCGAGACGGAGTGTCTATTTGTTGACGTGTCCCTGGCACGGAGTGTTTGTTTGACGTTTCCCCGAGACGGAGTGTCGGTGTATGATGTCTCCCTGAGGCGGAGTGTCTGCTCTTTGACATATCCCCGGCACGGAGTGTCTGTTTGACGTTTTCCCGAGATGGAGGGTCACTGTCTGACGTTTCCCTAAAATGGAGTGTCGCTGGTTGACGTATCCCCGGCACGGAGGGTTGCTGGTTGACGTATCTCTGAGACAGAGTGTCTGTTTGACATTTCCTCGAGACGGAGTGTCGGTGTATGACGTATCCCCGAGACGGAGTGTTACTGGTCGACGTATCCCCGGCACGAAGTGTCGCTGGTCGACGTATCCCCGGCATGGAGTGTCTGTTTGATGTTTCCCTGAGACGAAGTGTCTATTTGACGTTTTCCCGGCACGGAGTGTCCCTGGTTGACGTATCCCCGGCATGGAGTGTCGCTGGTCGACGTATCCCCGGCACGGAGTGTCTGTTTGACGTTTTCCTGAGACGGAATGTCTGTTTGACGTTTCCCCAGTAGGGAGTGTCGCTGGTTGACGTATCTCCGGCACGGAGTGTCACTGGTCGACGTATCCCCGAGGCAGAGTGTCACTGTTTTTGACGTAGAGGTCGTTGTTGGAATTGGTTGGTTTGATTTGTTTTGGGAAGGTTCCAATTTGTCCGGCAGGACTTTCGAGCTTAGAAGCACTTTCGGGTGGGACTTTAATTTGATTTGTCCGGTTCCTGCTTTGTTTTGCTGGACTTTTGAATTTGAGGCATTGTAGCGTAGGATTTGGAATTTGGTTTTGGTTTGGCATCAACATCGCTACACTGGAATGTGGTAGTAGGAGCGAATCATCATTTGCCATAAGAGAATTTGGGGATTTTTGTTTTGCCATTACCCGTTGTTAGAGCGATGGCTTAGAATACAGATTTAGGTCCCTATCACCGAAGGCTTTTCAATTTTATGAGCCATAAGGGTCTCATAAAACCATTTTCTCCCTACGAGTCGAGAGGATCTCGCAGGTGTATATTCTCCTTAGGAGTTGTGAGAATTCCTAAGTGTATTGCTCGTTTGTGAATCGTAAGGATCTCACGCGGGAATATTCTCCTCACAAGGTCAAGAGGACTTTGCGAGTGTATTTTCGTCTCTTTTTCACAAGTTTGCGTCCTTTCGGGTTTTCACAAACTCGCCGGCAGTCCTGCTGTTTTTACTTACGGAGACCTTTCGGGTTTTCATTTGTGCTCGTTTTGCTTGTGGACATAACGTTTTTTTTGTTTTTTTATTTACATTGTTTTTCTTTTATTTCCCAGTTTAACGATTTAAAGGTCATAGCTATGCGCTTATTCAAAATCCTTGGACTTTTGATCTCACGGTGCTTCAATGCTCTCTTTGTATTTTTGGAGAGACGTGTATGTATGTACCGTAGAAACTGCGGTGGACCGAGTCATTTTCTAGAGCGAGCGATTGAGCCATCTACCCCCAGAGGGTTTTGGTCTTCATTTGAATGGAGCGGACGATCGTAGCTTTGTTTTCTGTTAACGCGTCTTTAGCCAATGAGACCGCTCCCTCATTGTATTGTTTTTCAACCCAATTCTTGAAAACAAAGCAGTTTTCAATGGTATGACTCACCATTCTATGATACGGGCAGTAGAAGGGATCATCAATCATGTTTGCTTCATATGGTCTTTTTGATTTCGGCAATTGCAGACCGTTTCTCAGGGCGTCCTTGAATATTTTACGGACTCTGTCCCTTCTGAAAGAATAGATCTTATTCAATTTCTCTTCCAGGGGCGTTTCTCCTCTCCCTCCCAACACTGGTTTTCGAGGCTGGTCGGCATTGGGCCTGCATGTTTCTTGCCTACTTTGGTCGGTAGATGCATTAGAGGATTCAGTGTCTTTAGGAGGCCCACCTTTGCGGTTGTCATTCTTCAGATATCTGGACTTGTTTTTATATTGGAAGTTTGGAAGAGATTCGTGACTTGCATGTTCCAACATATGAACTCTTTTAAGTAAATCCTGGAGAGTTTCGGGATTCGATGACGATTTTTCCTTGATTCTGTCCCGTGTCAACTGGTCGTAGTCATGCGTCAGGACTTTCCTGAAGGCTGGCCTCCATTGACTTTCATGAAGGTATTCTGCTCTCAGACCGGAAGGAATAGCCGTTGGCTGCTTTGGGACATCAATTCCTGATTCATGGACTAAATTTTGATTTTGTTATGATTGCATTTGAAGGACTCGGCTTTGCGAGATTTGCCCCAACATTCATCAGATCGTCGACTTTGGAACGGATCTTGGCCAACTCTCTATCACGGTCCTGAAATTGCTCTTGAAGCCATTGGAATAACGCTTGTTCTGTAGTTTTGGGGACAACTGGGGTATCTTCATCGCTTGAGCTTGATTCCCCAAGAATCATGGGCTCTTTTTACTTAGCAGCTTGAGCAGGGTCGTCATCATTATCTGAACCGAGCCAGCATTGAGCGGCGTCAACCATATCATCACCATGGCTGTGAAGTGTAGAATGGTTCGTCTCTCTAGGACCGACAATGTAGACCCACGCATTTGTCTGTTGCCACCTCATTGTCAACGTTACTTGCTGGACCTTTGGATTGTCGCTGTGGCTTGCCCTTTTCAGGGAAGGGTGAACAATTGAGAGCGGTCGGTTCCTGAATATCTTGATTTTTGTTTGTATAAAATTGGCAGTCGAAGATTGATCGTTTGTCAACATGTTAGGGGACAAAGAGATTTCTCCCGCATTGTATTGTTTCTTGACCCAATTCTTGAAAATTAAACAGTCTTAGATAGTGTGTCCCAACACTCGGTGGTATGGACAATAATTAGGATGACCAGCCCTGTTCGCTACACTTAACCTTTTTGGTTCTGGTAGCTACAGGCCATTCTTCAAAGTATCTTTGAATATTTTGTGAACCTTGTCTCTTCTGAAAGAGTAGACCTTATTTCTCCTTTCCTCCAAAGTTGGCTCTCGGGGTTTGTTAGTCTTCGTTCCGCCCGCTCTCTGCTTATTGAGAGAATTGGTGCTATTGGAACTTCCGCCTTTCCAGTTGTCATCCCTCCGATGTCTCGGTCTGAATTGGAGATCCTGAGTGGACTCGGGCTTTGAGCGTTCAATGATTTGGACCTTCTTGGTCAGTTCTTGGAATGTTTTGAGGCCCGCGGTGTGTTGGATATGTATGCCCTAGAGACCTGTATTGTATAGGATACTAGGGATATATATGTAAAGGACAATCTTGCTCAGTTGTATATAATATATTATCTGAGTTATCTTTGTCTTAATATGTGTATTTTTTTCTCTTGCTGCTTTATATTGTTTACACATATTGATAAAGTCTCAATACAGTAGTGTACTATTTTGGTTTGTCTTTATCTTAACACGTGCATATATTATACTCGATATCACATATGGCAGATACATTTTGATAAAGCCCGTAAGATTTTGCTTGACTACCAGCGTTATGATGGCGATCATACTTGTAGGAGCTAGGTAGTCCATAAGCACATCCTTAAAGATCCCAAGACGTAGAAATATCGAGACCGGGCATCGATATTCCATAGTAGAGTTGTGTATACGTCTCTACACCCCGACGAGGGGCGGTGGTTGGTCCCACAGCCATTGGTGTGATCATCTAAGATTGTATACAGGTGCTCACTGGGGGTGAGTACACTGGATGGACTCGCCAAGAACCTCTAGATGGTATTATACCTATCGTTAGATAGCGGTTCTCAGGTGACATGAGTACAGGTTAGCCTTAGGACCTGAGATCATCATTTGTCTCGTATGAGTTCTCACTGTGCTTTGATCTCTACCCTACCACGGCTCTACTGAGTCGTGCAAACAGGTTTTGGTTGGGTACAATCCCGAGCCACATAGAGGAAGTGATTGATTGTCAGGGATTCGTTTCTCCCGGTATTGGGAGTCGATATCGCACTGTGTCCGGGTGGCTAGAACCATAAGACCTTGGCCAAGGAAGTTGAGATTTACTGATGGTTAGATCAGTAGTTTCTCGGATTAGTCCTGAGCAAAATCGACATGACTTATCCGGTCAGTAGGGTTCTGACGTTTACCATCCCCTAGACCCGGTATGCGATATTTTTAGACGAAGAGACTGGACTGTACGAAGATTGTATAGGGGTTCGGTGAGCTTGCTCATTGGCCTTCTTTTCGACAGGTACCTGGGTAGCCGTTACGTACAGCTAGTGCGCTGACGTGCTTGTGATTAAACCCACTGCCATCATACTGTTGAGTCTTTAGAGTCTCACACAGAGGGTTTCTCCAATTCAGGAAAAACGATGTGTTGTCCATAGATTTATACATGCAGGGTTTGAAAGTCAACCTTAGCACAACTATGAGGTTCTAGAGGTATCAAGCATGCCAAATTTTAAATTTTATTAGGTGCTAAGTTAGACCAACAAGATCTTTACTAGATTATTAGAGTTTGCCTTTGTGATGTGATGAACTAAAGAGAAGAAAAGAGTATACAACCTTTGTAGTTCGAGTCCTTCTCTTCAATAGCTCCGGGTTGTGGTCCACGCGACTCCATTGGGCTCCTCTTCAAGATGAAAGAACCTCCTTCGTGATCTTCGCACCAAAGACGATCCACCCGAAGTCCACAAGCTCAAGCTAATCCTTCACTAATCTTATTAGTGAAGGCAACACTCCACATCAAATTGCTAATCTAATGTGTAATGGTGAAGTAGGGGTTTAATTTGCTCACTAGAGTTTTCACAAGTTCAATGATTCACATCACATGTGAGGGTTTGAACTTGGAAGTGAGGTGAAGAAAATTGTAGAGAGTAAGAGGAAGCAAGAGCTCAAGAAAATGGCTAAGGCATGAAGAATGAAAATGATGAGAGTAAACTCAAAATGGCTCTCTCTTTCCTCACATATTCAAGTATGGAATAAAATTGCAATTCTAAATTGCAACCATACTTGAATAGTGAGTCAAGACTAATATATAAATAATAAAACCCATGCCTTGCTCATTCCATAAATATCTCCACAATTTACACCTCATTTTTCTATTTTCTAAAAATAGAAAAACATGTCATGCTTCATATAATATATATATATATATATATATATATCAAATATACATTAATATATATATATATATATATATATATATATATATATATATATATATATATAAAGCAATTAGTGAGCTAATGATATCAGTTAAAATATAATTATATCACATATAATATACATCACATTATTAAATCAACACTTGATCTAATAATCCTGTTATATCACATATAACCGACTAATATCATTAATTTGAATATCACATTATCAAACCAACACTTGATTCGATAATCCGGTTATATCACATATAACCTGACCGATATCAGATAATTTCCAGATGATAATACGGTATCGCATACTCATATTTAATCAGGCTCACGCACATATCAACATATGTGCCCTACTTCGTTTCGCTCGAACCAGAAAACTTCTGTGTGGGACTCTAAAGACTCGTCAATACTCCAGAAGTAGGTGATGATCATATCAATCACCTACAAGCCGTCAGCGGTACTAGCTGGACGTAACGGCTACCCAGCTATTGAGCGATATGAAGATCAACAAGCAAGCTCATCCATACTATCTATGAAGCCTATCGGTAACACTACCGTACAGTCCGGTCTCTTCGTCTGATATGTCGCATATCATGTCTAGGGGTGGTAAACATCAGGCCCTAGTAACGTGATAAGTTATGCCGATGTCTGGCCTATAACGGTTTGAGAAACTACTGATAACTCTTATCAGTAAATCTCAGCAGCAGCCTTGGCCATGGACTTCCAATTATAGCCAATCGAGCATAGCGCAACATCAACCCCAATACCGAGAGAGACGAAACCCCTCCTATCGCTCATTGCCTCTATGTGACTTAGGGCTGTATCTAAAATCCATCTGTTTGCATGACTCCTTTGAGCCGTGGTAGGGAGGAAATCAAAGCACAGTGGGCGCTACACAAGACTCTATGACGATCTCGGGTCTACAGACTAACTTGTACCAGTGTCACCAGATGACTCCTATCTGACGATAGGTATACTACCACATAGGAGTCCTCGGCGAGTCCTGTTCGGTGTACCCATTCTCCAATGAGCACCTGTATACAATCTTTGATGTCACACACCAATGGTTGTGGGATCAACCATCGCCCTCTAAGAGACAAGAAACATACATACTAGTCTACACTGGAATATCGATGTCCTGGTGTCGATATTCCCACGACTAGGAACTGATTAAAGGATGTACTTGTGGACCACCCTATCCCCACTAGTATGATCTCATCATAATCCTGGTAGTCAAGTACATATCCTAAGGGCTTTATCAACATATGAGAGCAAGACAGTAAAGAATACCAGTCAACATGTTAAGATAAAGAGTAACCAGATAGCATACTATCATGTCGAGTAAGAAATTCCTCTATATATATGTCCAAGCATCCACTATAATATACATCACATAAACAATAATGGCCTCTAGGGCATACATATTCCTAACAATCTCCCACATGCACTAAGGCCGTGTGTTGTAGTATCTCATACCCAACATCCCAAAAAGTCTCTCAAACTGTATCTGGGGGAGGGCCTTCGTGAGTGGATTCGCTACGTTGTCCTTCATGTCAACTCTCCTGACCTCGATCTCCCGGCGATCTACTATCTCCCTGATATGGTGATACCGCTTCAGAATATGTCTGGATCTCTAATGGGACCTGGGTTCCATGGCCAAAGCCACAGCTCCATTGTTATCACAATACACAGGTATTGGATGCTCAATGGATGGAACCACACCAAGCTCAGCAATGAACTTCTTCATCCAGACAGCTTCTTTGGCAAAATCATTGGCAGCGATGTATTTAGCCTCCATCGTCGAGTCTGCTACGGTGTCTTGCTTGGAACTCTTCCAACACACCGCCCCTTCGTTGAGGGTAAAGACAAAACCTGAGACCGACTTACTGTCGTCCTTATCACTCTGGAAGCTTGAATCGGTAAAGGACTCCACCTGGAGTTCACCGTTACCATATACCAAGAAACATTTCTTTAGTCCTTCTAAAATACTTAAGAATGTTCTTCACAGTTGTCCAGTGATTTTCCCCAGGATCTGATTGATACCTGCTCACTACACCTAGTGAGTAAGCTACATCCGGTCTGGTACATAACATCACATACATGATAGAGCCTACTGCCGAAGCATAGGGTATCCCTTACATGTGAGCCCTCTCCAAATCAGTCTTGGGAGACATCTCTTTGGAGAGAGTGATTCCTGAACAAGCGGGTACATTACCTCGCTTGGAATCTTCTATACTAAACCTCTTTAGTATGGTGTCTATGTACCTGGATTGGGACAATCCCAATATCCATTTAGATCTATCTCTATAGATCTTTATCTCCAGGATGTAGGAGGTATCACCAAGATCTTTCATGGAGAACTTGAGTGATAAGAAGAGCTTGACCGAGTGTAGCATATGAACATCGTTTCCTATCAAGAGTATGTCATCCACGTACAAAACGAGGAAGACCACCTTACTCTCTACTGCCTTCTTATATATACAAGGTTCATCTATATTTTTGATGAAGTCAAACTCTTTGATAGCTTCATCAAAACAGATGTTCCAACTCCGCGACGCCTGCTTTAATCCGTAGATGGATTTAAGTAGCTTGCACACTTTTCCGCTGCTCCCACTATCTATGAAGCCCTCTGGCTGTGTCATGTACACGCTCTCTTCTAAATTACCATTTAGAAAAGCGGTCTTGACGTCCATCTGCCAGATTTCGTAGTCATGGTATGCAGCAATGGCAAGTAGGATCCTGATGGACTTAAGCATAGCGACAGGAGAAAAGGTTTCATCATAATCGACACCAGGTCATTGACGAAAACCTTTTGCTACAAATCTAGCTTTGAAAATCTCAACTTTTCCATTTACACCTATCTTCTTTTTGAAGATCCGCTTGCTCCCAATGAGTTTTACTCCTTCAGGAGCAACCTCCAAAGTCCATACTTGGTTGGTGTACATGGATTCCATCTCGGATCTCATAGCATCCAGCCATTTCACAGAGTCTCCACTTGTGATGGCCTGCTCGAAACTAGTCGGGTCATCATCTTCCATGATGCAATCCTTGCTTCCACCGTCTATGAAAAAACCGTAGTATCTTTCAGGTGGATGAGAAAGCCTACTAGATCTGCGGAGTGGCTGGGGTTCGTTGGGTACTATTAGATCCTCCGGTTCTACCAAATCGTGAGTTGTAGTTTGTTCTGCTGGAACTTATTCCAGTTCTATCTCATTACCACTAATTTCTTTTACAAGAAATTTCTTTTCCAAAAAAGTGGAATGTTGAGCAACAAACACCTTTTGTTCCTCACTTTGGTAGAAGATATGCCATCGTGAATGTTTGGAATATCCTTCAAAGAACAGAACTGACCTTGCCTCGAGCTTGTACGGATTTTGCTTTTTGAAATAGGCCGGACAACCCCATATCTTAATGAAATTAAGACATGGTCTCTTCCCATTCCATATCTCATATGGAGTGATAGGCACAGATTTGGTCGGAACTCTATTCAATAGGTATGCAGCTGTCTCAAGCGTATATCCCCAAAAGGAAATAGGTAACTCAGCGGTACTCATCATAGAGCGCACCATATCTAATGGGGTGCGATTTCTCCACTCCGATACACCGTTGTGCTGTGGTGTATACGGAGGAGTAAGCTGAGAGAGAATCCCATTCTCTTTTAAATAGTCTCGGAATTCCCCGCTCAAGTATTCACCTCCCCGATCAGATTGTAGAATTTTAATACTTTTGCCCGTCTTGTTTTCAACTTCGCACTTATATTCGTTGAATTTCTCAAAAGTTTCAGACTTGTGTTTCAACAAGAACACATGTCCGAACCTTGAGAGATCATCAATGAATGTAATGAAGTACGAAAAACCATTCCTGGCATGTATAGACATAAGACCACATACATCACTATGTATCCGTCCCAAGAGTTCTGAAGCTCTTTCTCCGTGTCCATTAAACGGAGTTTTGGTCATCTTGCTTTGAGACATGACTGGCAAGTTTCATAAGATGAAAATTCGAACGGATTCAAATATCCATCTTTAGGCAACTTAGCCAGTCTTGTCGCATTGATATGACCTAGTCTACAATACCATAAGAAGGCTTCATTCAATTATGAACTTTTCCTCTTGTTTGTGTTCTATATGTTAAGAACTGTACTTTGATTAAGAATGTATATACCGTTACATAACGTACCAGATCTAATCAACACTTGATTCTGGAAAATGTTCATAACATTATCCTCTAATGTGAGATTATATCCTTCTTTAGTTAGAAAATAAATCGATATAATGTTGCACATTATCTTTGGTACGTAGTAACAGTCATTCAGAATCAATGTATTACCAGTTGGTAATACAAGGTGATAATCGCCAACTGCCTTGGCTGCAACAATTGCACCATTCCCTACAGTTGGGAATTTATCACTCTTTCCTAGTTCTCTACCTTTCTTTAGCCTATGTAACAAATTACATACGTGGGATCCTGATCCGGTATCCAATACCCAGGACGTAGAACAAACTGAGAAACAGTTCTCGGTAACGAACACATCCGAAGAAGATGCATCAACGTGCTGCTTCTTCGTACGGGTGGCATGGGAATCCTGATATTCCCCTATCTCTTGCTCAGACTTATGACAGTCATAAGATAAAGCGAGACCAACGTTCCCTAGCCTCGTATAAAAAGTGGGTTCGGTCAATACATCCATATTATTATCTTGATTAAGGGGTGACATTGGTTGCTGCCTGGAAAGAGAGAGAGAAGGAAACGCGTTAGCGTGCGCTCTTTCTAAGATTAGATTGGTTATTATCTTATCTAATCAGGGTGGCTCCCACTGTTTTTATCAAATCTTCCTTCAAACCCTAAAAGTTAAGATTAGCCGGGATTAATTACACTCTACAGGTTCGCCAATTGTTCGGCCAGGTAGGTATCGGTACTCCGAGGGAGGTTTCCCGTGCTTTCGCACGGACCTAATTAGAATAAAGCTCGTTTTCCTAGAGTCATAACCCCGTTGACACCTTTCTAGACACCTACTTGATCGACTAATTGTAAAGTGCAAAACTCTCCCAGGAGTAACTCTTACTCGCAGCGGGTATCGGGATCCAACCATCATATAGAAGGTATGCAATCTCATTGCAAATTTCAACACTTGAAATTCCCGATAATGGTTTTTACTCCTAGCTTCCTATGACCTTGACGGAGGTCAACAAACCATAGGCTGCTAGTCAAGTTCAACCCGTTCACTTCTTGATTGAATTAAACCCACCTGCATGACCCTTGACAGAGGTTAACAAGGCTGTACGACTACCCTAATCCAATCGCATCATATGTGGCAGATAAGCACTAATCATCAACCGCACATTACGCCTTGACGGAGGTCAACAAACGCAGCACGAATACTAAATAGTACTTATCTGAAATGACGGAGGGCTACGCTGGTTTTTAAGAACGTAATGAACTCGATATCGTTGTAGAATCTAGTGATTTAGAAAAGGAGTGTTTTTGAGGCTTTTGCTAGCTTCGCTAAAGAGGTCACTCCCGGTGAAGGGATCTCGGCTCTTTTCTCATCGAATGAGGTGCTGGATATTCATCAAGGAATACCACTATGCAAAGCAAAACTAGAGCTACCCTTTTTGAAAATTTGATTCTACAACATCTTTTGGTTTCTTTCTTTTCATTAATCTCATTAATGAAGTCCCATCAATTAACGTTTCCTAAACAGTACAGAAAAATAAAACGAAAATAGAACGTACGCTTATGCCATCCGCCTTCGCTACAGGGCCCCGTCATGCACCGTTGGGTTACTTAACTACCGGCAGAGCGGGAGCTGGATTAGCGCGGGTGCAAAACATAAGCAACGTTTATTATATATCATATATATATATAATACAAAATTCATCTCACGCAGTTATATGATCAATATCATAGAATCAAGTAGTAGAAGAAATATATGAAATATTGGATATACTAGGATGTCCGTGTTTTAAATTTAGCCAGTAATGTAAAACACGGATTCCACGGTCGCGATGAATAGCCAAACCCACATTCCTAAACCCCTACGAGAGCGGCAAGTAACCCTGCCAATTCTAGAGTTAGGAGACCCGGTCTCAACTCCTTGAGATGGTCTCCCACTGGACTCTAGAACCCGATTACTTGTGCTCCCCATCTTGGGTCTATCCTAATGAGGAAAAGTAAATAATATACAACAGTGGTGACAACATCCTCAACTCGGATGTACCCCAATAAAATAATATTACATACAAATTTTACATGAATGAAAATTGAAAAACTCTCATCTCGTATAAAACCCCCGGTTATTTTTTCACGACGATCCAACAAATCATATCACCAGCAACACATGATGTCACATATCATCAACGTAAGAAAATATGCGTATCCTTAAAAGTTGTTGACATATAGCAACGAGATTGGGATACCCCACATATTACATTTACGGTCGCAGAAAGGAAAACAGAAAACTACAATAATTAGAATCCGCAATATCTTTAGACATCATAAACCCGGAATATCTCATATTCCGGATTTTATGCCTAACTTATAAAACTTGCATTTTAGTCTCAAATTGAAAACACTTTTCAATTGGTTGTCGGATAATTCAACAAGATTCCCAACTTAGTGATCGCATACAATACGCAATTGTGACGGAGTTTTGATCCGAATCAAAACTTCATGGCAATCGATCAATTGAGACTAAACGGCTAGGTTTACAATATACTAACTAGTTTTCAAAAAACTAATTAATCCGGATTCTAATAATTGTATCACACACATCACAAAGCTTGTAAAGTAACCGCGACATTAGAATTCTACACGCAATTAGCAAACTAAACCAATTTTTCCAAGACATAAAAAATCCAGTGAGCTAAAATTTCAAAACCGATCGTTTTAAGCCAATCCGGGAGTCGAAACGAACTCGAAACCCGCCCGAATCTTCGTGGAGGCGAAGATCCTAAAATTAACTATCGAATGGGGGGCTTCGAGGGGGGGTACCCACCCCGAGGGCCACCACGAAGTGGCCCCCTAGGGTAGGCATACCCGAGAACACCCAGTTGAGGTGCTCTCAGGTCACCCACCCCCAAGGTTACCTTATGGTAGTCTTGGGGTGTGGGTCCGGCCTCTGGTCCCCCCGAGGTGTCTTCGGGGTGCGTACGCTCCACCCCGCGGCTTCTCGGTTCAAATCGTGAGCCCGCGAGGTGTGCAAACAACTCAAAACATCATTTTTGAAACTGTTTTTATCGGTAGTTTTTGTGCGACAAAAACGGCGGATTTCTAACGTCGCTACAAGTTACTCTAATGTTCTAACCTGGTTCTGATACCATGAAAGTCGACCTTAGCACCAACAAGAGGTTCTAGAGGCATCAAGCATGCCAAATTTTAAATTTTATTAGGTGCTAAGTTAGACTAACAAGATCTTTACTAGATTATTAGGGTTTGCCTTTGTGATGTGATGAACTAAAGAAAAGAAAAGAGCATACAACCTTTGTAGTTCGAGTCCTTCTTTTCAATAGCTCTGGGTTGTGGTCCACACGACTCCATTAGGCTCCTCTTCAAGATGAACGAACCTCTTTCGTGATCTTCGCACCAAAGACGATCCACCCGAAGTCCACAAGCTCAAGCTAACCCTTCACTAATCTCATTAGTGAAGGCAACACTCCATATCAAATTGCTAATCTAATGTGTAATTGTGAAGTATGGGTTTAATTTGTTCACTAGGGTTTTCACAAGTTCAATGATTCACATCCATGTGAGGGTTTGAATTTGGAAGTGAGGTGAAGAAAATTGTAGAGAGCAAGAGGAAGCAAGAGCTCAAGAAAATGACTAAGGCATGAAGAATGAAAATGATGAGAGTAAACTCAAAAATGGCTCTCTTTTTCCTCACTTATTCAAGCATGAAATAAAATTGCAATTCTAAATTGCAACCATGCTTGAATAGTGAGTCAAGACTAATATATAAATAATAAAACCCATACCTTGCCCATTCCACAAATATCTCCACAATTTACACCTCATTTTTCTATTTTCTAAAAATAGAAAAACATGTCATGCTTCATATAGTAATATATATATTTATATATATATCAAATACACACACACACACACACACACATATATATATATGTATATATATATATATATATAAAGCAATTAGTGAGCTAATGATATCAGTTAAGATATAATTATATCACATATAATATACATCAGATTATTAAATCAACACTTGATCTGATAATCTTGTTATATCACATATAACCGACTAATATCATTAATCTGAATATCGCATTATCAAACCAACACTTGATTCGATAATCCGATTATATCACATATAACCTGACCGACATCAGATAACTGCCAGATTATAATACGGTATCATATACTCATATTTAATCAGGCCCACACACATATCAACATATGTGCCCTACTTCGTTTCGCTCGAACCAGGAAACTTCTGTGTGGGACTCTAAAGACTCGTCAATACGCCAGCAGTAGGTGATGATCACATCAATCACCTACAAACCGTCAGCGGTACTAGCTGGATGTAACGGCTACCCGGGTATTGAGCGATATGAAGATCAACAAGCAAGCTCATCCATACTCTCCATGAAGCCTATCAGTAACACTACCGTATAGTCCGGTCTCTTCGTCTGATATGTCGCATATCATGTCTAGGGGTGGTAAACGTCAGGCCCCAGTAACGTGATAAGTCATACCGATGTCTGGCCTATAACGGTTTAAGAAACTACTGATAATTCTTATCAGTAAATCTCAGTAGCGGCCCAGGCCAGGGACTTCCAGTTATAGCCAATCGAGCATAGCGCAATATCAACCCCCAATACCGGGAAAGACGAAACCTCTCCTATCGCTCATTGCCTCCATATGACTTGGGACTATACCCAAAATCCATCTGTTTCCACGCCTCATTTGAGCCGTGGTAGGGAGAAAATGAAAGCACAGTGGGAGCCATACAAGACTCTATGACGATCTCGGGTCTACAGATTAACCTGTACCAGTGTCACCAGAGGACTGCTATTTGACGATAGGTATACTACAACATAGGAGTTCTCGGCGAGTCCTGTTCGGTGTATCCATTCTCCAATAAGCACCTGTGTACAATCTTTGATGTCACACACCAATGGTTGTGGAATCAACCATCGCCCTCTAAGGGACAAGAAACGTACACACTAGTTTATACTGGAATATCGATTCCCTGGTCTCGATATTCCCACGACTAGGAGCTGATTAAAGGATGTACTTATGGACCACCCTGGCCCCACTAGTATGATCTCATTATAATCCTGGTAGTCAAGTACATATCCTAAGGGCTTTATCAACATGTGAGAGCAAGACAGTAAAGAATACCAGTCAACATGTTATGATAAAAAGTTACCAGATAGCATACTATCATGTCGAGCAAGAAAGTCCTCTCTCTATATGTCCAAGCATCCACTATAATATACATCACATGTACAATAATGGCCTTTAGGGCATACATATTCTTAACAGAGTTTCCATCGAATGATAATACTAGCCGGCTTAGAATTAAGCCGAATTATTAAATCAAGTATTGATTTAATAATTTACATATACACATTTCGATATGTATATTTTGGTGTCATCCGGGTTTTCGATCGAGCAGGGTTCCGATCGAATGATAATACTAGCCGGTTTAGAGTTAAACCGGATTATTAAATCATGTATTGATTTAATAATTTACATATACATATTTCGATATGTATATTCTAGTGTTATCCAGGTTTTTGATCGGACGGTTGATAATACTAGCGGGCTTAGGCTTAAGCCGGTTTGTTAAATCAGATATTAATTTAATGCTAGTATTATATTAGTGGTATTATTCTATCTCTTGGATATTCGTATTTTGGTACAAATATGGGTATGTATATACGGTAGAATGTATTTCGTATTTATATGGAAAACATTATAGAAGGTAGACACCTCATTTTTGATTTATCCATTCATTCTTTTAAATGGAAATGAGGTGTAAAGGTAGTAAGGAGAGAAATGGTGAGAACCATGCTTGAATAGTCTTGAAAAATGAATTTATAATTTATTTGTGCAAACTATTTAAGCATAGTTGATATATTTATATTGCAAAATATGTTTTATAAAACCATGATTGCATTATTGTTTCAAGTGATGATTTTTTCATTCTCACCATGAGCTTCTCTCTCCTCTCTAGACTTTCTTAAGTTCTTCATCTTCTTCTTCATCTTCCTCCCTACCATCTCATGAGCTGAGAATCAAGAGAGGAAGAGAGATAAAAATACACTAGAAAACTCACTACATCATCTTGGCAACCTAAATTAGCAAACTAGCTTGTTGAGTTGCTTTATTAGTGAAGCTAAGTTTGGATTACAAACTCTCGGATGGATCATCTAGGTTGATCTAGGAGATTCCAAGGAGCTTAAGAAAAGGAGTGAAGAGCCGAAGGACACGGATCTTCTGGTATAACCTTCTCTCATAGTAGATAAAATTCATAATAGTTTCCAGTTTAGGATTATGGTTTGATCACTTGGGATAAGTTGGTTATGCTTGCTTAAAAATTTAATTTTTATGCATTTCGCCTCTTTACTTCGATGTAGAGTGAGCACAACTCACCAACATGGTATCAGAGCCACTCCATAAATCTTAACTAGACTAGTTTATACTAATTTAGAGTTTCGATCGACGGAACTTTTCGAATCACATTTCTAAATCACTGCTTGCTGTTCGAATTTTAAAGTTGTTCAAATTTTTTTTTTGGTTGCATTAAAATTATGTGCAGGCAAAATTAGAGCTAAGAAAAAAATTTGGGCACTTAAATCCAAAATTCGACCGCGGAACAGAAGCTAAATACACCATTTGGCCGCTGAACCACAGTCCAATTTTGGCTACAGTGCCCTAAATTTTTTCTGAGGCTCTAATACATGGAAATATGATTTTTGGAATATTTGGTTTTGGTCCAGATGTGTTTGTGTCCTGGATTGTACTTGGGGCCAATGCGGAAAGTTTTAATTGATTGAAATTTTAAATTTGTGTCTTTCTGAGCATTTGTTTCTGCGACCGCAAATATTATAGCGCGGTATAATCTGACAGGTTGCTATATGTGCAATCAGACGGGTTTACGAATATGCTATTCACGTCGATGTTTTATGTTGCACTGATATTATGGATGGATTGTCGTGGTGGATAGCCTATAGTGAAATGGTAGATGTACAGTGTTGATTCTTTTGTATATTCATTATTGCAGGGCGAGTGTCCGATATGTGGACTGCCGTTTCTACCAGTTTGTATATTTTTTTATCGGGGCACGGCCGGGTTGAGGTCGATATCTCCGTTTGTTTATATGTTTTTCTTTTCTGTACTAGGATTACCCCGCGGAGGAGTGCTCGAATAGCCGGGTTCTAGAGGGCAACATGCCCGTATCTCATGGCGTTGAGACGAAGGGGGGCTTACTCTAGAATTGACGGGCTATTCGCCACACTCTTAGGGGGTATAGGATGACCCACGGAGGGGTGCTCAAGCTACCGGATTCTGTGAAGTTCTGGGTGGCCCATTCATTTTGTTGATTGGGATTGCCTCGCTTCCGGAACTGGCGGGTAACTTGCCGCACTCGTTGGGGTCTAGGTTTTTCATTGCATGGGCTATCCACACGACCGGGGAACGTCGGGTTTCATTTGAGCTCAAATGAAACCCGTGGCTCCTACATTATCCGTTATTCTGTATTGCTTGTTGATGTTCTATGATGTTTCTTTTATTATGCCTGGGATGAATGATTATACACACACACACACACACACACACACACACACACTAGTTGATGTTGTATATGTTTTGCATTCACGCTAGTCCTGCCCCCGCTCTGCCAGTAGTTAAGTAACCTAATGGTGCATGACAGGGCCCCATGGAGAATGCGGATGGCATATACGTATGTTTTATTTTCGTTCTTTTCTGGTGTGATAGGTTTTAGTTGATAGGACCACATTGATTTTTAATTAATGCAAGAAAAAGAAATCTAAAAGATGTTGTTGGCACAAATTTCGCAAAACTGTAGTCAAACTCTTTCGCTTTGCATGGTGGTATTCGGTTTGGAATATTCAGCGCCTCATTCGAGGAGGCAAGAGCCTAAATCCCTTTACGGGGAGTGACCTCTTGAGCAAAAGTTTATATTACTTTAGATTACTTGGTTTTCTTTAAAACCACTAGTTTTCAAAAGAGAACCCAAAACCACTCATTTTCAAAACTACTCGGTTCCTTCAACGATATCAAGTTTATTACGTTAAAAGGGTTTTCACCAAAAACCCCGCCATAGCCCTCCGTCATTTCTTACAAGTATCATATAATATTCATGCTATGTATGTTGGCCTACGTTAAGGCATAGTGAATGGTAGTTTGGTAATACTTGTTTGCTGCATAGATATGCAATTATATAGAACAGTCATAAAGTTATTTTGGCCTACGTGAAGGACTTGTACGGGTGGGTCTAAATTAATCTAGGATAATGGCGGGTTGAACTTGACTAACGACTTATGATATGTTGGCCTACGTCAAGGTCATAAGTGTTAGGGGAAAAAACCATATCGGGAGTTTCAAATATACAGGAAACTTGCTAGTGTTACATACCTTCTGGAGTGTGTTGACTAGAGTGGCTTCCATCTAGGTTATAATGCAATAATAGTTGGATCCCGATCCCACTGATGAATAGGATTACTCTTGGGAGATATTTTTTACTTCACAATTAGCTAACCTATTAGGTGTTTAGAAAAGTGTTAACGGGACTACGCCTCTGCGGAAACGAGATTTATTTTAATTAGGTCCGTGCGAGAGCATGGAGAACCTCCTTCGGAGTACCAACACTCACCTGGCTCAACGGTTAGTGAACTTGTAAGGTACAAATGATCCCGATTAGTTCTCCTTTTAAAGTTTGGAGGAGAATTCAAGGAAACAGTGGGAGCCATCCTGATTAGATAAACTAATAACCAATCTAATCTTACAAGAGAGCATGCTAAGCGTTTCTTTTCTCTCTCTCCATGTAGCAACTATGTCACGTCTGTTCCCTGATTAAAAATCAGGGAAAGCTTCAGAAGAGGCATCACGTGCCCACACGTGACCATTTGTCACGTGTTGGCATGTGACGTTTAAAGCAGCGGCAAAAAGCACATTCACCCCGTGATCAGAAATCAAGAAATAGCTCCAGAAGAGGCATCACGTGCTCACACGTGACCAGTGGTCACGTGTTGGCACGTGATGGTTAAGCAGCGGCCAGAGAACAGAGCGCAGAAGAAGAGAAGCCCATTCCAGGGGTCACGTGGCCACACGTGACCGTCTTTAAGAGCTTGATTCTTTAACAGAATTAAATTCTAAGGACAAGTCTTTCAAATCTTTCCAAAATGAAGAAGGATTGTCTGAAACCGTTGGATCAAGAATCTAAAGGTGATTAAATATCACCAATTTATGGAAAAATCTTGGACTTGGAAAGATTTTCCACTAAATCTAACCGAAATAACAAAAAGATATCTTTGGATTTAAAATCCAACGGTGAATAAAATTCACCTAACAATCTAAAGGCCCAGATTAATGATAAATATAAATCAAATCTCTCAATGAATAAATAAAATCTCTCAATGAAAGATTTACTTAGCAGATTGATTCTTTTCTTTCTCCTATAAATAGGAGCCAAGAAAAGAAGAGAGGAGACTTTTGGACTTTGGACCTTTTCTTTTGATACACACAGAGAGAGAGAGAGAGAGAGCCTTTAATTCTCTGCAAAAGGAAAACCTTAGGTAAGAAAAGAAAAGGGAGGCTTCAGAAGAGAATTTAATTCTCGAAATAGTTTAACTCTTATATAAAGAAAAGAACTTAGTTCTTTCTCTGGTGGAGGATCTGCAAAGTGCACATCTCCCCATGAATTGAGAATTTAATTCTCATTGGGTTGAGATCCTGCCATGCAGATCTAAAACACAGAGGAGGAACTGAGTTTTGGGAATTTAACTCTCACAGAATTACAGGAACTTAATTCCTTTGAGATAAAATTAGGGTTCAACCCTATATTATAGGAATTTAATTCCTTCAAAATGAACAGAACAAGGGTTTAACCCTAATTGAGAACATAATTCTCTCAAACCCACAGGAATTTAATTCCCTTGAAAAAAAGAATTTAGGGTTTAACCCTATTTAAGAATATAATTCTTCAGAAGAAAATAGGAATTTAATTTCTCTAAAGTTTATTGCTAGGGTTCAACCCTATGAAGATTTTAATTCTTAAAAGATGAACAGATCTTTAAAACATGCAAAGAACCAGAGTCACGTGCTACTACGTGACCCTTGTAAAGAACCACAGAAAAGAACTTTAAGGCAATGCCTCACGTGTCCCACATGACCCCAGAAGCACATTAGGGAAAAGCAAAAGAAACAGAAGCTATGGGCGCCCTCACGTGCTACCACGTGACCCCTTGGCTGAAGCTTTAACACACAAACACCCAAATTCCCATCACATGATAGCACGTGATACTTCAAAGTATTCAATACTTTTGACTGAATAAAACAAGAGGAACCAGGGCGCTCTCACGTGTCCACACGTGACCCCTCTCTCCTTAGTTTTTAACACTAATCTGAAGATTTTGTCCCCAGTGATTAACACTGATTTCCTTAGTGTTTAACACTAATTTGAAAACTCTGTTTCCAGTGTTTAACACTGATTTGCTTTAGTGTTTAACACTAATTTGAAATCTCTGTTGCTAGTGTTTAACACTGATTATTTTTTAGTGTTTAATACTAACTTGCTAATCTTATTCCCAGTATTCAACACTATTGGTCTTTAGTGTTTAACACTAGTTTTAACCCAATTGGCTAAGTTTCTAGAGGCAAAGCCTCTCCTTCAATGAACCAACAGAGGGCCAATATTCTAAACATGATTGGACTTAGCCCAAGATGGCCATAAGTCCTCAATTCAGACTTAACTGGGCTAATGAGCTCATAATATTATTAATTGGTCTTGGTTCCAAATTGGACTAAAGACTATTTAATCTACCTTGGTTCAAGGGTACATCTCTTCACTCCTTTGATACTTGGCGTTGTAATTCCTCAACGTCTTCAAAGAGGTGACGGGTCCCGATGACCACATATTGATACGGACTGTGGGGTCCTTAAACTCATGGACTATGAGGTCCTTAACCTTGACCGTAATGTCTTAAAACTAACGCCGGACTGTGGGGTCCTTAAACCCTCAGACTATGACGTCCTTAACCTTGACCGGAATATTTTAAAACTAACAACGGACTATGATGTCCTTAACCTTGACCGTGATGTCTTAAAACTAACGTCGGACTGTGGAGTCCTTAAATCCACGGACTATGATGTCCTTAACCTTGACCGCAACGTCTTAAAACTAACATTGGACCGCAATGTCCTTAAACTACCTATTGACCGCAATGTCACTAAACTAAACAACAGGGCTCCCCTAATCGCTCTCTTGTCGGATCTAAACGATCCCGTTAAGTTGATCTTAGTCTAAAACTAGACTAACGTATCCTTAACAAATGTTTAAGTCGATCTTAGTCTCAAGCGAGGCTAACGTATCCTTAAACCCAAACCCCCAAACCCAAATCTAAGATAATACGGATTTGGACTAGTCCACGCCCTACGGGCGACGACATAACTCAGTCTCCGTATACAATCCACGGGCAACCAAATACAAAACAAACACACACGACATGAAGTGACCACATGGAGAAGGAGAAAGTTGTTACCGCAATGCGGTAGCGTAATTAACTGCAGGGGCTTGCGTCTGCAGGGAAGAGCGTCTCCACAATCAAAAACCCCTCAAGCGAGGGGGAATCTGACGAAGTCTACTACATCAGACGCATCCGTTTAAACCTTCGATACATGGTGCCATAAATCAACTTGGCATCTTCGAAGAGGTAGACGGATAGCACCAATTAGCATCTGCCCCGAATTTCAGGCAAGACGTCAGTCTCGGCTGTCTTTCGGAGGGAAACAGATTCTGGCACGCCCGGTGGGACCTTTTCCTCTTTCCACTCCACACTTCGTGTGTCGTGATTTGCGAACCAATCGCGGTTCGCTAATGGTTGCCCTTGGGTTTCGAGGTACTAAGATTTGGCATTTCGTTTGCTGCAGAAAGCAAAAGGATCAATGGCTGGCAACTGCTCGAACTGCTCCAACTGCAAATGCAACCGACGCTCCGCCTCACATGGAGGTGTAGCCTATGGGCCTCAAGCGGCCTCCATCCTTGCCATGCCAGTGGAACAGGTGACTCAGGCCACCACCGGTCTGTTCTTCGGGACCATGCTCCCGCCTGCAAGCTTCACCCTTCCCGTGCCCGCACCGGAAGCGCACAAGAAGTCGGTTTTCGATCGTTTCACTGCTACAACGGCCCCTTTCAACGGTTCGTCCAATATCAAACCGGCAGCCTCTGTCTTTGCCAGGCTGAGCCAGAACGCTGATGGGCCCACCAAGAAGCCCATGAACCCTGAAATAGCCGTTCCGAGGAAGACAGCCACCCCTGCTCCAGAAGTCGTCAAGGCGACTTCTCCTGTTAAAGAGTCAGTCTATTCAAGGCTGACTATTCCGGCTCCTGCTCTTGCTCGAGGATCTGTCTTGGATAGATTGAACATCGCTACTCAAAGGACAACATCAGTCTTTAAGAGGATGACACCAGCGGCACCTCATTCGGACATGGGGCAAGAAGAAGCTGTCTCTATCGCCGAGCCAGTCCCGATGGCTCGTCATGCTCGACGTCGCCACTGGCGCCGAGTAAGGAAGGCCGGGGGCAACTCCCCCTCGGGGCTAACTCCACCCGCTCCAATGGTGGAAGTTAATGTTGCTGTTCCAACTGGGAACAGCTTTGAACCGCTAAGGAGGGTACGCAAGAACTCTCCAACTGCTGCGCTAAAAAGATCTCCTCCACCTGCGGAGAGTATTACAGATGCAAAGCCGGAGCAGTCCCTTCAACGGCTATCCTCTAAGATTTATAAGGTCTGGCGACGGGTCCAAGACTCAGTAATCGACCAAGATCACTCTCGCCGGCAGAAGAGGGTGAAGGTTCAGGAAGGAAAGAACCGTCCTGTCAAACAACAAAGGACGACAACCGCTTGGGTGCCTGCTGCAACGGCTCCCTCTACGTTGACTACTCAAAAGAGAGGAAGGCCGGAGAAGGCCCCCACACCTACAGCTAATGTCAAAGACAGTAAGCCTAAACGCCCAAAGTCTAGGGGCATGATGGTACATACTATTTACATGGCGTCTGGGAAAGAGGACAGCCGTACATCCACAGGTCATAGACCGCTCACGCGATCGGTGACTAAAACTCAGGAGCAGCAGCAAAAGCTCCAAGAAATGATGACCGCGATGGCCGCACTCACTGGGCCAAAAGAAAGTCCCGAAGCATCCTCGAATCAACGTCAGGAGCAAGAAACCGACGCCGAATTCCTTCGAAAATACTGGAAAAGAAGGATAAAGAGGCTGCGGAACAAGCAGCCAATATACAACGAATGGCCCTTCTGTTCCAGGATATGGTGGGTATGATGATACAGCCGGATCCTCCTGCTGAAGATCCTCCAATCATCCTTGAAGATGACAGGGGAGAAACGTCGAATCCTCCACCGGCTCTGTCAACAGACAAGGAGGAGACAATTTCCAAAGCTGACTTAGACGAATATATAGCTCAGCAGATACGGGTTCACCAGGCGACTGAGGCTGCTGGTCAAGTTGTCAGAATAGGGCGACCATATCCGAGCTGGTATGACCAGATCAAGTACCCACCGGGCTATACAATACCGAAATTTCATGTCTATAAGGGGACGGGCAATCCCCACCAGCACGTTGCTCAGTTCAGGGCGCTTTGCGGCAACACCGGCGGTGATGATAAATTGTTGCTTCGCCAGTTCGTCGGTAGCTTGTCAGAAACGGCGTTCGAGTGGTACTCTGAGCTCCCAAATGACTCTATTAAAACATTTGCAGAGATGGAGCTGCTGTTTACCCAGCATTTCGCAAGCGCCAGCGAACGTACCCCGATAACGGCATTGATTAATGCCAGGGTGAAACCAGGTGAGACCTGGGTCCAGTACGCTATACGCTGGCGAAACTTGTGGTCGAAATGCGAACAACGCATTGAGGAGGCGCCCGCGGTGGGCATGTTCGTGGGTACCCTAGATCCTCATCCAACTATCTCACAGTTCATGATGTTCTTTAAGCCAACCACGTTTCAAGCTTTGATCGACAAGCTGGCCCAGATGGACCAGATGGGTCATAGACCGTCTCCCCCGAAACCAGAACCTCGGAATGACAAGGGTAAAGGGAAGGCAACCTTCGTTGCGAACGCTCAGCAGCAACCCAGTGCCCCAAAGCTGGCGGATCAACTGGAAGAAAGACGGCGGTATTACAATGAGAAAATGAAGCGCCCCTACTCATTCCCACGGGATAAGACGAAGAGGCTATTCGAGCTGGCAATACGCAACAGGCTTATCAACTTGCCAAACCCAAGGCGACCGCCGCAACCCAGTGAGGTGAATAACCCCAACTGCTGCCCTTACCATCAAACGGTAAGCCATCCGATTGAGGATTGCTTCGTCTTCAAAGGATGGATTGAAGATCAATACCTACAGGGCAAGTTTGCGCTGTCCGAGAAGTGGAAGGTGAACCCGCCACAACCGCACACTGCTAAGAAGACGGACACACCGGGGGCAACTTGTTCTTTCATTGAAGAAGCTCCATGGGAAATCGTGCTTTCAGCAAAAACCAAAAGGATGCTGAGTGATCTTCATACATGCCCGGCGGTCGAATGGAATAACCCACTGGAACCCCAGATCATTGAAGGGATGCTGAAGCCGCACCCAACTCTGAAGATCAATGGTGATGGCCCAAGTACTCACACCTAACCGTCGAAATCTTCAAAGAAAAAGAAGAAGAAATCCAAAAATCCCGTGAAGCCTGGAGACAAGCGCACGGACTTGCAGAAACAGATTGACGCACTGGAGGAGTACAATCAAAAGGCGCGGACTCCCATAACACTCCAAGAGTTTCTCAACCACGTCTTTCAGGAGGAAGATAATGGAGAAAGCTCGTCGGATGAATCCGAGGGATATGTGGCGAGTTGTCATGTGATTTCCCACTCATTTACGGACGATGAGAAAACTCCTGGCACTGAGAAACTGGGGGCACAGCCTGAACCAGAACTGGTGTGGCCGACAGATGAAATGATCGACGCCTTTCTAGACGAGATTTGTTTGAAAAGTAAAGCCGATCGGGAGCGTGAGATGGCCGCATCAGAAGGAGCCAAACGCAGGCGACTAAACGAAAGAGTCGGAGCGCTCCCGCTAGATCAAAAAACATCCGATGCGGATAAAAACATATTCAAGACGAGGAAAAGGTTTGCCAAAGCCATGTCAATGGGAATGAAGCTACCGCCCTCGGAGGAAAACACGCTCAATGGGACGGAGAGGCGCCCTAATTACTGCTCATATCATCGGAAGATTTCATACCCCACTGAGGAGTGCGACGCTTTTAAGACATGGTGGCAGGGATATGTTGCTCACCGGCAACATTTTAAGCGCATGAAACGCAGAGCTCGTCGGGAACAGGAAAGTACAACCGACATGCATAAAAGAACTACTGGCAACTGTTACACGGTCAACGTCGGGGGATCGCAAGTGCTCACATTCGGGAGCGATTCTGACGAGGAAATGGCTCTGGACCCTCTCTTTAAAGAATCCGTCTTAGGGAAAGAGGAAGAACCGGAAGCCTGCGAAAACATTCAACTGCGCAATCGCACGCTTCCCGAAAAGAATCTCGGACCCGCAACTAGAAAAGATAAGGGAAAGGAAAAGGTCGCTGAGGATATCGCCTTAGATGACCAAGTTACGAAAGAGCTGACTGCCAAGAACCCGCCTAAGAAAAGTAAGGTGGACTACAACATCCTAGCACACCTGAGGAAGCTACCTTCGCAACTCAGCATTCTCGACGCCCTCTTATTATCAAAAGAAGCGAGGGATTCTTTAATCAAGGCGCTACAAGAGCCCGAACAATTCCAAGCCTTCCTCACCGAAGAAAGGATGAAGGATGAACTGGAAGAAGTGCACACGGCCGATATCACTTTCGGTGACGAAGGCCTGCTCCTTGGGACGTGCGACCACAACCGTCCCCTATACATCTCTGGATATTGCCACGATATAAAGATAGGCAAAATCTTGGTTGACAATGGGTCTTCCGTTAATCTTCTCAACGTGCGGGTGTTAAAGGAAATCTGCATGAGCGTTCAGTACCTCGTTCGGGACAAAATTACCATCTCCGGTTTCGATTCTCAATCATCACGAACTCTTGGGTCTGTGATACTGACATTACGCTTCGGACTACTCGTCATGGATATTAAGTTTCACGTCATTGACGCCAAGACCTGCTACAACGCCTTGCTCGGTCGTCCTTGGTTACACGAGTACAACATCATCCCTTCTACACAACATCAGTGTATGAAGTATTTCAAGGATGGTCTCGAGTATACCGTAACAGGTGAGCTAAACCCATTCTCCGTGAACGAAGTCCGCAAATACGAAGATGCAAAGTACTTTTTGCCAGATTTCGAGGATGCAGAGAGGTGTCGCAAACCGGAGAACAAAGCCGCCGCCACCATTCCTATTTTCGGGAGTGATACCGAAGAAGAAGAAGAGATAGTTTACGCTGGGCCGTCTCAACGCAGCAACCCGGGACCGTCCGCCCCCATATTGATCTTCGGAAGCGATTCGGAAGATGAGGTTAATGTTGTGTTCTCCAGTCGGCCGCCGATACAAGAATTCCCTGGTGATGATCAGAGTTTCCAAATCACCATGATTCCGTGGGAGCACTACAAAGACCTTGATGCACTTGAAGCTTACAATGTGCAGGACCTGCAGACATTTTACGTCCCTCCCAAGCGAAAGGGTGAAAGGCGATCCAGTTCTACCGGTCCACGGAAACGAGAGGAGAGAAGGAAATCTGGCACGGCACGGATTCTACACTTGACAGGCTTTAACCCATCCGTTTGCCCAGATATTATACGAATGGACTAAAAAGGCTATTGAAGCGCCAAGGGGTACCCTTAAAACAGACTGTCCGACAAGCTCGGTTCTACAACAAGATTTGGGATGTCCCTGGGACTCAGCGCAAGTTGCCTAACGGGAAAATGGAGACGCTTGGGCTTGGATATGTGAGATCTGGGAAACGGGAACGAGTCCATGGTAGCTACGCCATATATAACTTCGATAAAGAAGAGGACGCCCTGTCAGGAAATGCTAACCCCTCATCAAAACTAGATCCCGCGATCGAAGTACCGAGTCCGTCGTTTGAAGAACGAATGGACAAGCTTATCAGGAAAGCGGGTCAAAAAGCTCGGGACGACCATAATCGCGAGATGGCCATCTACAAGAAAGCCAGAACGCAATGCCTTCTTCAACAGGCTGCGAAAGATGAAAATGCTCCTCCCTGTCAACCCGTGGTGCAAAAGGCCCGACGCAGAGGCAGAAACAAGTCAAAGAGCAGAAAAGACGCTCGACAGCGACAAAGCGGGACCAAGAAGTCACGCGATCGGAAATCGAGCGGTTCGGATCTGTCCCTTATGAATAAGATGAGTCAGGCATACTCTTTTCCTCAGAATAAAATACGGAAGATACTTGAACTCGCTTTAAAACATCGAATGATTACACTCCCGGAGTCTAAACACCCTGGGCAAGCTAACGAGGTCTCTCATCCGGGCTATTGCTCTTATCACCGAGCTATAGGACACCCTATCGAAGACTGCTTCACCTTCAAGAACTGGGTCGAAGACCAATAACAGCAAGGCAGATTTGCTCTATCCGACAGCTGGAGGGTGACGCCGCCCCAAAAGCACGAACCAAAAGCCGCGCATGCAGCGAGGATAGAACCAGACCTACATCGGTCCTGGAAGCATACTCGTACTTGTCATATGATAACGATATCAAAAGACGAGCCCGAGGATATGGATGACCTTCCTTGGTGCTTCGAAAACAATAATGACAAGATGATTGCAGAGTTTCCGCCGGCACCGAAAGAGCTGGAAGATGGAATACATACTACTGCAGATAACCTCAGGAAAATTGAGCTGGGAATGACGAACGACCCGCGACCGACATTCGTCAGCGAGTCGCTATCTGAAGAAAGGGTGGCCGCGTTAAAAGACGTGCTTATGCAGCATAGAGATTGCTTCCGCATGGAACTATTCCGAAATGCCGGGACTAGATCCAGAAATTGCTGTGCACAGATTGGCGATATCTGCGGACGTTAAACCGGTCAAACAGGAGCCGAGAAGAATGCGGCTCGAGCTTGAGATGAGCATTAACGCCGAAGTCAAGAAGCTGATCGATTCGGGGTTTATCCAAGAAGTTCAATATCCTGATTGGATCTCCAACATCGTCCCGGTAATGAAGAAAAATGGGACAGTGCGCATATGCGTGGACTTCCGGAATCTCAATAAAGCTTTCCCGAAGGACGATTTCCCAGTACCGGTAACCGAGCTGATGATAGATAACACGTCCACTCACGAGGTTTTCTTTTTCATGGACGGCTCATCAGGGTATAATCAGATAAAGATGCATCCCGAAGACCAGAGGCATACTGCTTTTCGGACTCCTTTGGGTATATTCTGCTACAAGGTGATGCCCTTTGGTCTAAAGAACGCCGGTGCCACCTATCAGAGGGCCATGATGAAGATCTTCGATGACCTCATACATGAAATCGTTGAATGCTATATCGATGACCTCGTCGTGAAAAGCAAATCATACGAGGAACATCTCGAGCATCTGAAGACCGTATTTTAAGGCCTTCGGCAATACAACTTGAAGATGAACCCTCTCAAATGCGCGTTCGGGGTGTCCTCAGGCAAATTCCTAGGATTCATTGTCCGGCACTGAGGCATTGAGATAGATCCGTCGAAGATCAAGGCGATCATGGAAATGCCACTGCCAAGGACTCTTAAACAATTGCGGTCTCTCCAGGGGAAGCTCGCGTACATCCGGCGATTTATAGCCAACCTTTCAGGCAAATGCCGCACCTACAGTCACCCGATGAAGAAGGGAACCCCGTTCGTCCGGGACCAAAAATGCCAAAGCGCGCTAGACGAGATCAAGCAATACCTGCAGAACCCGCCAGTGTTGGCTGCTCCGATCAAGGGAAAGCCCCTCATTCTTTATACAACTGCCCTCGAAGGTTCCTTGGCACATTATGGGCGCAAGAGAACGATCAAGGGAAAGAAAGAGCACTCTACTACTTAAGTCGAGTTCTACTGGGGGCAGAAAGCAACTACTCCCCCATTGAAAAACACTGCCTGGCGTTGATCTTTGCGATAACCAAGCTCAGGCACTATGCGTTGGCGCATGAAGTCCGTCTCATTTCAAAGGTGGACCCCCTCAAGTATTTAATGTCGAAGGCCATACTGACTGGTCGACTCGCTAAATGGTTCCTGCTCTTGATAGAGTTCTCAATAACATATCAGCCTCTCAAGGCAGTGAAAGGCCAGGCCATCGCCGACTTCCTCGCTGAGCATCCGATACCGGCTGATTCTCCTTTGAATTGTGAGCTGCCAGACGAACATGTGTTTGACGCAATCGACGGCGGTGATACCCGATGGGAACTTTATTTCGATAGAGCATCTTCCATGAAGAAGCGCAAACAAAGTACGCCCATAATCAAATCGGGGGTAGGCCTTATCTTCGTAACTCCACAAGGAGGGATAATGAGCTTCGCTTTCTCCTTAACAAAACCGAGGACGAACAATGAAGCCGAATACGAAGCTTTGATAGCAGGCCTCGAGATCGCCATCGACATGGGAATTGAAAACCTCCTCATATACGGAGATTCCCAACTGGTCGTTAGTCAAGTCAACGGCGACTACCAGACATGCAAGCCAGAGCTGGTGAAGTATGGAGAGAGAGTACAGCAACTGCTGACTCAAATCTCTTCCTACACTTTGGAAAACATACCGCGTGCGGAAAATAGCAAAGCGGATGCATTAGCCAAGCTCGCTAAAACACTGGCTGACGAGAACCTCGATGACGTCAGAATTGTGGTACAAAGCCGTCGGGTGCTCGCCCCAGCGGAAATATCTCCGGAATCATCCGAAGAAGAGGGAGCAACTGAGCAGACAGCCCTGCAAATAAATGGCCAAGAGAAGGTTGAAGATTGGAGAGAAGTCTTCGTAGACTACTTCAAGTCCCGTCGAACACCTGAAGGTGCGTCCTCAAGACATCAGCTCATGAAACGAGCTCTATCTTTTGCCTTCGTCAACAATACTTTGTACAAGAGGTCATTTGACTCTCTGTGGTTGAGATGCCTGGGACCTGACGAAGCGACAAGAGTCGTTCAAGAAGTTCATGACGGACTCTGTGGTTCTCATCAAGCTGGCCCAAAGATGAAGCTGAAGATCAAACGAATGGGTTATTATTTGCCCACAATGATCCAGGACTGCCTCGAGTATGCGAAGCAATACCACTCGTGCCAAATTCATGGGGACTTCATCCACCAGCACCCAAATCCTCTACATCCAACAGTGGCTAGCTGGCCATTCGAAATGTGGGGAACTGACATAGTCGGACCTATCGAACCAGCATCGTCTAGAGGACATCGTTTCATCTTGGCGATGACTGACTACTTCTCCAAATGGGCAGAAGCAATACCGCTGAGGGAAGTGAAGACGGAGAATATTCTCTATTTCTTCAAGACGCACGTCATCTATCGGTTTGGAACTCCGCGACGAATCATTTCCGATAACGGTCCAGCCTACAGAAGCCACAAGATTAGTCGCTTCGCGCAGCAACACAACATAGACTGGAGATATTCCTCAGTTTATAATCCACGAGCTAACGGTCTAGCTGAGGCTTTTAACAAAACCTTGACAAAGATAGTGAAGAAGACGGTGTCCCGAAACAAAAAGGACTGGCACGAGAGGCTGCAAGAAGCTCTTTGGGCGTATCGGACTACGTTCAAGACAGCTACGAACACAACGCCATACGCATTGGTATTCGGTACGGAAGCAGTACTCCCCCTCGAGATAGAGCTACCCTCTCTACGAGTGGCAGTCCACTACGAGCTGACGGACGAAGAAAATGCTCACCTTCGGCTTGACGCCCTTGATAAAACCCGGCTCATAGCGCAACAAAATCTGGAGGCTTATAAAGCAAAGATGACGCGCTCATACGAAAGATTGACCAGGCCGAGGACGTTCCGCCAAGGCGAACTCGTGCTAATGGTCAAAAGACCTATGATCCCCAATCGCGCCAAACGGGGAAAATTCGAGCCAAACTATGAAGGACCGTACATCATAGATAAAGTCTACCAGGGTGGGGCCTATCTGCTCATAGACATGCATGGTGAGAGATCTTTTAGGCTAATAAATGGTCGTTTCCTGAAGAAATATTATGCTTGACAAGTCAAGGCTTAGGTCAATGATAGATGACGACGACCATGTCCGCTCGCTATCTTCCTAAGCCCGAACTCTATAAGTAGTAACCGGTCTTCTTCAATGACGGATCGAAATGTCCTTAAAGTAATGACAGAACGAAATGTCTTTAAACTAACAACGGACCGAAACGTCCTTAAACTAACGACGGACCGAAACGTCCTTAAACTAATGACAGACCGAAACGTTCTTAAACTAACAATGAACCACTATGTCCTAAAACTGGCTGTTGACCGAGATGTCAATAAACTACGGTGGATTGCAGTATCTCAAAGCCGATGTAAAAGAAAAGAAAATAAAATAAAAAATAAGAAAGGTATGTCCATAAGCGAAGTGGGGCACGGATGAAAACCCGAAAGGGCTCCGTGAGTAAAAACAGCAGGACTACCGGCGAGTGTTTATGAAAACCCGAAAGGGCGCAACCTCGTTAAAAGACATTTGCAGGGTCCTCACGACCTTGTAAGGAGAAACCACCCGCGTGAGATCCTTACGACTCATAAAGGAGCAACACACTTAGGAGTCCTCACGATTACTAAGGAGAAATTACACTTGCGAGATCCTCACGACTCGTAAGGAGAACTCTCTTATGCACGGCTCATAGGATTTGAAAGTCTTAAGTCACAGAAACCTAAACCTGTGCTTAAGCAACCCCCACAACCTTCAATTTATGCCCTACAAGCGGCTCATACTGACCCTTGTATACAATCCATGGGCACGAATAAACATTTCCCTAACAAAAGTCCAGCCCGTGGCTGGGGATATGATCGCACGGTGAACAACCCTTGTAAGTCCTCTCGACTTATAAGGAGAAAACCCTCTTGTAAGATCCTTACGACTTACAGGGGAACACGCACTTAGGAATCCCCACAATTCCCAAGGAGAAAACACACCTACGAGATCCTCACGACTCATAGGGAGAAATACCTTTGTGAGACCCTTATGGCTCATAAAGTCAAAAGCCTTAGTCGACAGGACCTTTAACCCTGTTTACTAAGCCACCTTTGTTCAACAACGACAGAGGCAAATGATGATTCGCTCCTGGTAACATTCCAGTTGTAGCGGTGCTGATGCCGAAATCGGTGTCTAACATCCAAGCTTGCAACGAAAAGGCTAGCGAGCCACACATGCATACGAAATAGCCGAAATGATGGGACAACTTGCAATAAAAAGCAGCAAGTAAAAATGTATGCATATAAAATAGCCGAAATGATTGGGCAACTCGCAATAAAAAGCAGCGAGTAAAAATAAAATAAATAGCCGAAATGATTGGGCACCGCGAAAAACAGCCGAAATGATTGGGCAATCGCGACCTGCGTAATATGAAGCTGAAATGATAGAGCATCGCGGGAAAAGAAATAAAATAAAAATGAAATTTATGCCCTACAGGTGATGTTACATCTATCCCTGTACACAATCCAGGGGCGTAAACAAAGAAGGGATCATACTCCTGTAGGGTTACTAGGCACACTCAAGAGGGATTTCCGGTTATAGCCAATCGAACACAGCACAACATCAACTCCCTATACCGGGAGAGACGAATCCCCTCCTATCGCTCATTGCCTCCATGTGATTCGGGACTGTACCCAAAAACCACCGTTTTGCACGCCCTCTTGGACGTGGTAAGGTGGAAATCAAAGCACAGTGGGAATCACACAAGACTCTATGATGATCTCGGGTCTACAGACTAACCTGTACCAGTGTCACTAGAGAACTGCCATCTGACGTAAGGTATAATACCATCTGGGAGTTCTCGGCGAGTCCGTCCAGTGTACCCAGTCTCCACTGAGCACCCGTATATCATCTCTGATGTCAAACACCAATGGATATGGGATCATCCATCGTCCATCTGTATGGATCGAGAAGGTATACGCTAGTCTACTCTGGTATATCGATGCCCCATCTCGATACACCCACGACTAGGGACCTTGAAGGATGTACTTATGAACTATCATGTCCCCACTAGTATGATCCGCATCATAGTCCAGGTAGTCAAGTACACATCCTAAGGGCTTTACCAACATGTAACAGAGAGACAATCAGTGTACACGTTAAGGTAAAGAGCAACCAGATAGCATACTATCATGTCGAGCAAGAAAGTCCTCTCTATATATGTCCAAGCATCCACTACAATATACATCCTATGTATAGCAATGGCCTCTAGGGCATACATATAACTAACAATCTCCCACTTGCACTAGGGCCATCTGATAGCAGTGGTTGTAGTATCTCATACTCAACCATCCCATAAAAGTCTCTCTCTGGGAAAAGGCCTTTTTGAGTGGATCCGCCGTGTTGTCCTCTGAGTCTACTCTCCTAACCTCGATCTCCTTGGAGATCAACCATCTTCATGATCAGGTGATGCTGCCTCAGAATATGTCTGGGTCATTGATGGGACCAGGGTTCCTGGGCCAAAGCCATACTTCCATTGTCACACAATGGTAGAAACCTAGTTCATCTCATGAACCAATATACACCCAAACTTCCTCTTTGGTAGTATCTTTGATAGCGATATTATTAGCCTCTATTGTCTAGTTTGCCACGGTATTTAGCTTGAAACTCTTCCAACATACCGTCCCTCTACTGAGGGCAAAGACAATGCCTGCGACTGACATTCAGTCGTCCTTATCACCCTGGAACCTTTCCAGTGATTCTCCCCAGGATCGATTGATACCATCTCGCTATAACTAGTGAGTATCCTAACATCCAATTAGATCTATCTCATAGATCCAAAACCTAGGATTTATTAGGTATCACTTTGATCCTATATGGAGAATCCTTATGATAAGCGGAGATTGACCGAGCGTAGCATAGGAAACACCTTCCCTATCAAGAGTATGTTATCCACGTACTCTACGAGGATCAACACCATACTCTCTACTACTTTTTGTATATACAAGGTTCATCTATCATTTTGATAAAGTCAAACTCTTTGACTACCACATCAAAATAGACGTTCCAACTCCGCGATGCCTGCTTTATTCTATAAAGTAACTTGTACACGTTTCCGCTGCTCCCACTGTCTACGAAGCCCTCTGGCTGTGTACTTATAGACGCTCTCTTCTAAAACATCATTTTAGAAAAGCTGTCATCATACCCAACCACCAGATATCGTAGTCATGGTATGTAGTCGTGGAAAGTAGGATCTGGATGGATCTTAAGCATAGGCCCTAGAAAAGGTATCATCATTAGCCACAATTGGTCTATGATGCAAACCTTTAACAAGTCTAGCTTTGAAAGTCTTAACTTTTCCATCTACACCAAGTAATCTTCTCAAGATATACTTGCTCCTGATGGGGATTTAACCCTTCAGATATAGCAACCAAAGTCCATACTTTGTTGGTGTACATGGATTCCATCTCAGATCGCTAAGCATCCAGCCATTCTTACAGAGTCCCACTCCTGATGGCTTGCTCGAAACTAGTTCGGTCATCATCTCATGATGTAATCCTCGCTCCCACTGTCATAGAGAAACCAAAGTATCTCTCAGGTGGGTGAGGAACCCTACTAGATCGACAGAGAGGCTGAGGTTCGTTGGTTGCTATTGAATCCTTTGGTTTTACCAAATCATCTGCTGTAGTTTGTATAGATAGAACTTTTCCTATTCTACATAACAGACCTTGCCTCGAGCTTATCCGGATTTTGCTTTTAGACATAGCCCGGACAACCCCAAATCTTAACCAACTTAAGATATGGGCTCTTCCCTTTCCATATCACATATGAAGTGGTGGGCATCTGATTTGATTGAAACCCTATTCAATAGGCATGCAGCTTCTCAAGTGCATAAGTCCCAAAAGGAAATAGGAAACTCAGTAGTACTCATCATAGAGCACACCATATTATATAGGGTGTGATTGCTCCGTCCCGATACACCGACGTGCTGTGGTGTATGCGGAGGAGTAATGCCGAGAGAGAATCTCATTCTCCTTTAGAATAGTCCAGGAATTCTATGCACAAGTATTCTCCTCCCTGATCTCATCATAGGACATAATACTTATAGCTTTATTGGTTCTCTACTTCTGACTTATATTCTGTGAATTTCTCAAAAGGTTCAGACATGTGTTTCAACAGGAGCATGTGTCCGAATCTTGAGAGATCATCAGAGAATGTAAGGAAGTACAAAGAACCAGTCCTGGCATATGTAGACTGGGGACCTTCATACATCACTATGTATCAGTCCCAAGAGTTCACTAACTCTTTCTCTGTTTCCAATAAACGGAGCTATGGTCATCTTATCTTTGTGACATGACTGGCAAGTTTCACAAGATGTAAATTTAAACTGATTTAAATATGCATCTAAATGTAACTTCAGCCAGTCGGGTCGCATTGATGTGACCCAGTCTACAATGCCTCAAGAAGGATTCGTTCATTTCTGAACTCTTCCTCTTGTGTGTGTTCTGTATACTAGGAACTGTAGTTTGATTTAGAACGTCAATGCTTTTAGATAACGTGCCTGAACCGATCATCTTTTGAGATGTTCAAAACAATATTCAACAATACAAAATTATATCCTTTCTTTACTAAATAAAGAGATTGATATGATTTTGTATATCAGGTTCGGTATCTAATAGCATTTGTTCAGAATCAATGTACTGGTAATATAGGGTGACAGTGACCAACAGACTTGGCTGCAACACTTGCACCGTTTTCTGTCTCATGAAACTTATCACCCGTTCTCAGTTCTTTACCTTTCTGTAGCCCATATAACGGATTACAGTTGCGGGATCCTGATCCGGTATCTAATACCTAGGACGTAGAGGACACTGAGAAACAGTTCTTTATAATGAACACACCCGAAGAAGATGCATCATATGTACTTTCTTCATTTGGGCGGCATAGGAATTCTGGTATTCCCCTATATCCTGCTCTATCTTATAACAATTATAAGTTGGAGTGGGACCAACGTTTCCCAGCTCAGTATAACAAGCAGGTTCGGTCAATATATCCGTATTATTATCTTGATTAAGGCGTGATATGGTCGCTACCTGGAGAGAGAGAGAAGAAAACACTCAGCGTGCGCTCTTCCAAGAATAGATTGGTTATTATTTTATCTAATCAGGATGGCTCCCACTGGTTTTATCAAATCTTCCTTCAAATCCTAAAAGAAAAGACTAGCCGGGATTAATTACACGCTACAAGTTCGCTAATCTTTCAGCCAGGCCAGTGTCGGTACTTTGAGGGAGGTCCCCCGTGCTTTCGCACGAACCTAATTAAAGTAAACCTCGTTTTCCCAGAGGAGTAACCTCGTTAACACCTTTCTAGACACCTACTTGATCGGCTAATTGTAATGTGTAAAACTCTCCCAGGAGTAACAATTACTCGTAGTGGGTATCGGGATCCAACTATCTCATAGAAGGTATGCAATCTCATTGCAAATTTCAACACTTGAAATTCCCGATAATTTTGCCCCTAGTACCCTATGACCTTGACGGAGGTCAATAAACCATAGGCTACTAGTCAAGTTCAACCCGTCATTTCTTGATTGAATCAAACCCACCCGCACGACCCTTGACGGAGGTCAACAAGGTCGCACGACTACCCTAATCCAATCTGCATCATATGCATAAGCAAATAAATACTAGTTAGTTACCATACACTACGCCTTGACGGAGGTCAACAAATGTAGCACGAATACTAAGTAGGACTTATCTGAAATGACGGAGGGCTACGACAGATTTTTCTGAAAACCTATTGCGTAATGAACTTGATATCGTTGTAGAATCAAATGATTTTGAAATGGAGTGTTTTTGAGGCTTTTCTAGTTTTGCTAAAGGGGCCACTCCCGGTGAAGGGATCGTCGGCCCTTTCCTCGTCGAATGAGGTGCGAGATATATCATATATATCATTGTGCAAAGAAAAAACTATAGAAGCAATTAAAAGACAAACTGAGTGTTGTAGCATCTGCCAGTTATTGCTAAAAGGGTCACTCCCGGTGAAAGGATCTCGGCCCTTTCCTCATCGAATAAGGTGCAGGATGTTCTATAAGGAACACCGCGATGCAAAGCAAGAACTGTAGCTACCTGTTTTTGAAAATTCGATTCCACAACATCTTTAGGTTTCTTTTCTTTCATTAATCACATTAATGAAGTCCCATCATTTAAGTCCACCTAAACATCACAGATAAATATAACGTACGCTTATGCCATCCGCATTCACCTTGATGTCCCGTCTGCACCGTTAGGTTAGGTAACTAACACCAGAGCGAGGCAGGGCTAGCGTGGATGTAAAACATAAGCAACGTCTATATAATATATCATAAATACTATATACTATATGTATCTGAACAAATCACATGATCACATCACAGATATCGCAGCGGAAGAATATCATATGAAATATTGGATATACTAGGACGTCCGTGTTTTATTTTGAGCCTATATAAATCACGGATTCCACGGTCGTAATGAATAGCCAAACCCACACCCCTAGACCCCTATGAGAGCGGCAAGCAACCCTACCAATTCTAGAGTTAGGAGACCCGGACTCGACTCCTCGAGTTGGTCTCCCACTGGACTCCAGAACCCGGTTACTTGTGCTCTCCTCCTTAGGTCTATCCTAGTGTGGAAAAGTAAATAATATACATCAATGGTGACATCTTCCGCAACCTGGAAGTGCCCCAATAAAAGAATATTACATACAAGTTTTTACATGAATGAAAATGAAAAACACTCATCTCATATAAAAACCCCGGCTATTTAAACACGACGATCCAATATAATATATCCAGCAACACATAACATCACATGTCATCAACGTAAGTAAATATGCGCATCCCAATTGTCGTTGACATATAGCAACGAAACCGGTGATATCACATATTACACTTACGGTCGCAGAAAAGAAAGTGTAAAACTACAACAGTTGGAATCCGCAACCTCTTTAAACATCGCATGCCTAATCAAATGAATTCCTTAGACATCGCATGCCTAACAATTATAAACCCCGCATTTTAGTCTCATTATCGAAAACACTTTTCAATATCAAGTCGGGCAATTCAACAAGATTCCCGGCATCCAGAACGAATGCTCGTCGCAAACTTTAGTAGACGGCCGCACCCCCGATACCGTCGACGAAGTGCACTAAGGCGGAACACCGCTGCCGCGAGCACCCAAACGGATGCTTTCGGCGACGGGGTTCTCCTACAGTCACTTGGTCGGGGCTATGGGGTGTAGCTGTCTATTAAGTTTACCTGGCGAGTATCCGCGTACACTACGTGATTGCGATGGACTTTTGATCACATAAAAATTCCATGGCAATCGATCAAGTGAGACTAGACTGCTAGATTTATAATATTCAAATCAGTTATCTCATAACTATTTGTGGATTCCAAATATTGTATCACATTCCAGATAAATAGAAAATGTCAAACTTTCCGATCGAACAATCAAACACCCAAGTTTTCCCGATAATAGCTCAACACATGAAATAAGTTTAAAAACATTCACTTCATGCCACAGTACCAACGGTCCAGCCGTAGAAGGGTCAAGCCAACGCCTCACATATGGCACGCCGTACTGCCCCAAACCCTAAGGTTCAAAGGGCAGTTCAAGATGGTCACATAATCGAGTTAAGGTTTGTTGTCTTCTAGAGGGTCCATTGCGTTACTTGCACTACTTAGAACGTTCTCAAACTACGGAAAAATCCAACACTTGGAAATTTCCCAGCAGGGAAAAAATTGGGTATTTATATCCGGTCGAACTTTTTAACATGTTCTAAAATTACCCGGAAAAACACAGACAAAGTTAAACAATCCGATCGAAACATCGAGTCCCCAATACACCCCAGATAACTCAACTTTTGAGTGAAATTTAAAAATTCCCAGAAAACACAGAAATTCCAGAAATAGATTACTGTGCAAACCAGGTGGCCTAACTCACCAATATGGCCGCGGAACCGCCACGCAAGCCAGGGTGGGGCCGCGGTTCCGCGGTGCATTGGTCGAGTTGGGGTCACGTGTTGCACAGTAACTCCTACAATTACCTGCTGAATTTTTTGGATAATTTTAATTTGGAAAAATCCACTCTTTACGAAAATGTACAGAGAGGGGTAGCAATTAGGGTTTCGGGGTTTGATCGGGTTTCTAACTTCGTCTACACTTCGCCTAAGGCTCTAGCTAGGCTCTGATACCACTGTAGGGTTACTAGGCACACTCAAGAGGTTCCACAACTGATCAACCATGCCAAAATTAAATTTTACATTTGCCGAGAAACCCTAATGCTAGATCGTTAACTAGAGGTTAGGCGAAAAACATGCAAGTAAACAATTTTATTGCTAAGTGAAAGGGACTACAACCTTTGTAGATCCGCTCCACCACTTCTTTAGCTCTGTGTTGACGTCCCTCCGCTGCGATCATTGGAATCCCGGACTCTAGCGATGGTTTCGTCGGAGAAATAATCGGGCTAGGTCGTTGACTTCGATGCCGAAGATGATCTACGTCGAGGCGACTCTAACTCAAGCTCCATCTTCACTTAGTCATGAACCTTGTGAAGAAAACACCCTATATAACATGGCAAGTGGTAGAGGATAAAGAAATAGGAAGTAGGTTCACTTTGGATTTGGATTTCTCACTTGATTTCATCACTTTAAATTTTTCTAGAAAGCTTTTCTTTTCTTCATGAAGAAGAAGAAGAAGAAGGAAAAGAATGAATAAAAATGTGAAGACTTATCATCTTGCAACCATGGGTGAGTTTATTTTTGTAGAGAATAAACCATAGTTAGTTGTAATGGTTAGGTTAATGAATGTCTTAATCAAGACAAAATGGATGGACTTTTTCAAAGTTGCTACAAGCTTCAAGAAGCTTCAAACCATGATAAAAATTCCACCATTTTAGAATAATTAAGATAAAAAAAAACCTAAATTACAATTAACATGGTGTATGTCACACACCCACCCATGTTTGCATGTATCATCAAACATGATACAAACTTGTGCACAAACATATATCATATATACAATGTGCACAATCAAGTGAGAAAATCAATCTTAAGTGAACAAATACTAGTTAATGTAAAGTAATATATCAAATATATAATTATACATTAAATCATTAAATTGATACTTGATTTAATGATCCGGTCATATCGCATATAACCGACTAATATCAAGTGTATCAATATATCGAATAACATTTGATTCGGTAACCCGGCTATATCTTATATAACCGTCCGATGATACAAATCGCGAGAATAGAATTCAGTATCACATACTGGTATTATTCTCGGTCCCGCACATATCTCATATGCTCTTCTATTTCGTTTCGCCTGAGCCAGAAAACCTCTGTGTAGAACTCTAAAGACTCGTCAATACGCCGGCAGTAGGTGATGATCATATCAAACACCCACAAGCCGCAAGCGGTCTGCTAAACGTAACGGCCACCCGGGTATTGAGCGATCAGAAGATCAATGAGCAAGCCCGCTCACACTCCTGTGAATCCAACCAGTAACACTTACCGTACAGTCCGGTCTCATCGTCTGATATGTCGCATATCTCGCCTAGGGGTTGTAAAAGTCAGACCCCAGTAGCTCGATAAGTCGTGTCGATATGAGGTCTATAACAGTTCGAGAAACTACTGGTAACACTTACCAGTAAATCTCAACAACCCTGGCCAGGGATTTCCGGTTATAGCCAATCGAACACAGCACAACATCAACTCCCTATACCGGGAGAGACGAATCCCCTCCTATCGCTCATTGCCTCCATGTGATTCGGGACTGTACCCAAAAACCACCGTTTTGCACGCCCACTTGGACGTGGTAAGGTGGAAATCAAAACACAGTGGGAATCACACAAGACTCTATGACGATCTCGGGTCTACAGACTAACCTGTACCAGTGTCACCAGAGAACTTCCATCTGACGTAAGGTATAATACCATCTGGGAGTTCTCGGCGGGTCCGTCCAGTGTACCCAGTCTCCACTGAGCACCCGTATATCATCTCTGATATCAAACACCAATGGATATGGGATCATCCATCGCCCATCTGTATGGGTCGAGAAGGTATACGCTAGTCTACTCTGGTATATCGATGCCCCGTCTCGATACACCCACGACTAGGGACCTTGAAAGATGTACTTATGGACTACCATGTCCCCACTAGTATGATCCGCATCATAGTCCAGGTAGTCAAGTACACATCCTAAGGGCTTTACCAACATGTAACAGAGAGACAATCAATGTACACGTTAAGGTAAAGAGCAACCAGATAGCATACTATCATGTCGAGCAAGAAAGTCCTCCCTATATATGTCCAAGCATCCACTACAATATACATCCTATGTATAGCAATGGCCTCTAGGGCATACATATAACTAACAACTCCTCCCCCAGGTCTCATCATAAGAAGAAGCCAAATCTCGACGGGCCGCAAGTGAACTAGAGATCGTCTCAACACTCGTCTCGTTACAACGGACACAACATCAAGCGAAGTGGAACAGCGGCAACTCCCAGTTCCATGGCTCGACGATATACTGATCACCAAGAGTCAAATCCCTACTCCGTGAAATGCGGATATAATCAACAAAATTCCTGGTCACGTGGAACGCGGATAACGTCACTCTTTGACCCCGTGGAAAACGCCCAGAGCGGATCCTGGTCCTCGCAGAGCACGGCAGTGAACCTGTGTGAAGCATCCAGAGCGGAGCCTAGTCCTCGCCGACCACAGCAGTGAACCCGTGTGAAGCATCTAGTGCAAAATTCCTGGTCACGTGGAACGCGGATAACGTCACTATTTGACCCCGTGGAAAACGTCCAGAGCGGATCCTGGTCCTCGCAGAGCACGGCAGTGAACCCGTGTGAAGCATCCAGAGCGGAGCCTAGTCCTCGCTGAGCACGGCAGTGAACCCGTGTAAAGCATCTAGTGCAAAATTCCTGGTGACGTGGAATGCGAATAACGTCACTCTTTGACCCCGTGGAAAACGTCCAGAGCGGATCCTGGTCCTCGTAGAGCACGGCAGTGAACCCGTGTGAAGCATCCAGAGCGGAGCCTAGTCCTCGCCGAGCACGGCAGTGAACCCGTTTAAAGCATCTAGTGCAAAATTCCTGGTCACGTGGAACGCGGATAACGTCACTCTTTGACCCCACGGAAAACGTCCAGAGCGGATCCTGGTCCTCGCAGAGCATGGCAGTGAACCCGTGTGAAACATCCAGAGCGGAGCCTAGTCCTCGCCGAGCACGGCAGTGAACCCGTGTGAAGCATCTAGTGCAAAATTCCTGGTCACGTGGAACGCGGATAACGTCACTCTTTGACCCCGTGGAAAACGTCCAGAGCGGATCCTGGTCCTCGCAGAGCACGGCAGTGAACCCGTGTGAAGCATCCAGAGCAAACATCGGACTGTGGAGTCCTTAAAATCCACGGACTAAGATGTCCTTAACCTCGACCGTAATGTCTTAAAACTAACGATCAACTATGATGATTCTAGACTTATTTTACCTTGGTTAAAGGGTACATCTCTTCACTCCTTTGATATTTGGCGTTGTAATTCCTCAACGTCTTCAAAGAGGTGACAGGTCCCAGTAACCACGCATTTCATGGACGGTGGAGTCCTTGAATCCACAGACTATGAGGTCCTTAACCTTGACCGTGATGTCTTAAAACTAACATCGGACTGTGGAGTCCTTAAATCCACGGACTATGAGGTCCTTAACCTTGACCGTGATGTCTTAAAACTAACATCGGACCGTGGAGTCCTTAAATCCACGGACTATGAGGTCCTTAACCTTGACCGTGATGTCTTAAAACTAACATCGGACCGTGGAGTCCTTAAATCCACGGACTATGAGGTCCTTAACCTTGACCGTAATGTCTTAAAACTAACATCGGACTGTGGAGTCCTTAAATCCACGGACTATGAGGTCCTTAACCTTGACCGTGATGTCTTAAAACGAACATCGGACTGTGGAGTCCTTAAATCCACGGACTATGAGGTCCTTAACCTTGACCGTGATGTCTTAAAACGAACATCGGACTGTGGAATCCTTAAATCCACGGACTATGAGGTCCTTAACCTTGACCGTGATGTTTTAAAACCAACATCGGACTGTGGAGTCCTTAAATCCACGGACTATGAGGTCCTTAACCTTGACCGTGATGTCTTAAAACTAACATCGGACTGTGGAGTCTTTAAACTCACAGACTATGAGGTCCTTAACCTTGACCGCGATGTCTTTAAACTACGATACCCGGAAAACCATCCCAAACCAACCCCTGACCCCATGAAATATGAATAAGGGTGACCGCACCCAGCACTTGCGGGTCCTTACGACCTGCAAGGAAGAAAACTCTCTTGTGAGATCCTTACGACTCCCAAGGGAAAACCTGCTTAAGAATCCTCACGATTCTTAAGAAGAACTTACACCTACGAGATCCCCTTGACTTGTAGGGAGAAAAACTCTTTATGAGACCCTCAGGGCTCATAAAGCTCAAAAGTCTTAGGAAGCAGATCTTAACCCTGAATCCTAAGCCATCGCTACCCTGCAAGTAGGCCACGATAAATTGTCCACAGAACAAGTTCAATTGAAAGGGGACACACCACTGAGAAGAAAAATATGTCTTTATTCATAAACCAAAATGGGTACAAAGTACAATTCATGAAAGAACAAAAAGAAAATACTCTCATTCAGGAGTCTGTACAAAAAGAAAGGAAAAGATACAAGTTTTCAAGCCGGTGGGCGATTTAGCAATTTCGCTAGCTCATCCTGCTTCTGCCGGGCCACGGCTTCATGATTCAGGATCGCCAGAAGATGGGCCTCCGCCTGAGCCTGCTGGGCCTGATATGAGGCGAGCCAGCCTTCGAGCTCCTTCTCAGTGACCTTGTGAGCCTCGACCCTTTCGCGAGTAAACTCGGCGGCCTTGTCGACGGCCACTACCTCCTTGATGGCCTCTTAAAGCACTAGCCAGAGTTCATATGCTTTGTGGGCCTTAGCGGTAAGATTAGCTTGAAGCTCGCTCAGCGCCTTAGAAGCCAGTTCCCTCTCCGAGAATTTGCGGCCGAGCCTCTTCTCGCACAACAATGTGTTCGCCACACGCCGCTCTATCATATCACGCAAGCCCGCTTTCGCGACCGCAACCTCTGAAACAGGACATATACGCTCAAGACCGTATAAACAAGCCTCCAGTCGATAGCAATAGTTGATCTAAAACACGCGCACATCATCTGGTATAGGAAGCAACAAAAAATTCTCGATGTATATCCTATCAAGCATGCATTCGCAACTATATGAATATCCGAAAAGAAATAATACCCGAAGCTCTGATGTGCATGCAACGTGGTGATAGTGTTCGAAATTAAAGAAAGTTCTCATGGGAAAAACACAAAGTTCATTTATGCAAGCAAAAACATACATACGAGTACCCAGCATACATGAAAGTTCAACATAAAGCATGCGAGAACTAATACACTACGCTAACGGGAAAAGGTCGCCAAACAAAGGATCGGTAGCACAAGGGTTAACAAAACAAAGAACAAAATTCTCCATCTCTCTCTTTGCTTTCTCTAACACATCAAAGCGACGGTTTTCGCGAGGAGTCGCTCCCCACCGATTGGCGCCATGTTCGTCCGCAAAAGCAGACATAACCGCCTGCCGAGCTCTTATCTCACTCAAAAGGCGAACTGAGCGATCTTTCAAAGCCTGAGTAATCAGGCACGCCTCGTGAAAACCCTCAAGCTTTTCTTCAGCCACGTCAAGCATCGCCAGGGTCATCTCCGCTAGGTGAGGAGGGACGTCGGCAAGTACAGCAGCGAGGATCATTCGGAGCCAGAGGGAACCCATTGGGAGGGGGAACCCCCTACGAGTCGAGAGTTCATATATCGCTGAGTCGCATTCGTCGTCAGTAAGGAGAGGGTCCACCAATCGTGCAGCAAAGCGAGGAATCATCTCCTCGATAGGCACTTCCTATGGCTATCGACGAGCATGTGGACGGTTGTAGGCCATGGCACTCAGTTGTTTCTCAAATTAAATCACGTCAAAATGGGAATAAATTTATGAGGAAATAGGCTATGGCCTCAAGACTATAAAGGGGAGCATTAAATGCTGTGCGCGGGAAAAATTGCATGATGGAACCCATTCCAAGGCCCAAAAAAGGGAAGACATTGGAAATCAGGAAAAGGAGCGATTTCCAAGGCGCCTTCTCTGCATCTAATGCCGTGCACAGAAATATGGCATGAAAAATTGAATAGCCCCATAAAAGGCCCTTTACGTGTGGAGCACGTGAGCACCATGCTTGGTGTGTACTAGAAAGTGAAATAGTGCCCCGCACGTTAAAAACATCAACAGCAACAATAGCAAAACGACAAAATCCCACAAAAAAGGGGGCATGCAAACACAGAAGGACACGATAAGATTTATCATTCATGCTTTAAAAGGTTCATACAAAATAAAACGAAAACGTTTACAACGGTAAGACCTCGGACGCGGGGCATGGATTGAGAAACTCGAACGTAACTTTGTCCAAGATCTTCCACGCATTTCGAACCATCCTAGTATGTTTTCTTTCGTGGTCGCAAGCATCGGGGTCCTCGCGAATGTCCTCTACCCTCCGATAGGCAGCAAGTATAGCCGACTGCTGAAAATCCTGGTGCAAGAGATCAATGAGGTTGTCGCGCCTTCTCTTCGAGATTAGTCTCATCAGATACACCGAATGTATCTTATCTTCGGCAGCGTCCAATGCCCCGAGCGGTGCACCGGTGCAGAAGAGAGGAAGCGCCTCCCAGATCGCCAGCACGATGAGTCTCAGAAGAGAAGAGCGACGGGGGAGTAGCCGATGGTTGTACTCGTCAAAGCGGCTCATGATCTCAGCGCATTGAGCGTTGGTGAACTCCTGGTTCTGGCTGCGGCCCAGTGCACGAATATTCCCGTAAGAAATGATTTCGTCAAGATCATACAAATGGGCATCCATGACACCTGAAATAACGAGCATGAAAAATTCATTACAAACTTTTCCTCTCGGATGTGAAAGAGACAACCCAGGGCAAGAAAACCCTAAGAAGCCTCCATGGGAAGAACTTAGCTCCTCATAGGAATTAAATTCCTTCTTAAAAAAGGAAATTAAATTCCCAGAAGTTTGTTTTTCCAGATCCAGAGCTCCTTGAGGATGGATTTAAATTTCATGGAAGGGACAACTGACACCATCATCTCCTTAAAGGTTAAAGAGACCCTAAGAGATCTACAGTTTGAAAATTAGAAGGGTTACTGTTCTTGTGGAAGAACTTAAAACAAAAAGAAATGTGTGTTCTTGTTAAAGGGAAAAACCCTTGATCTGAATTTAAAATCCTGTGGTGGTTGCTGGGAAAGTTCTCCGATCGTTCAAAGATCTTTACCTGAAGAAAAGGTCTTCTTGGAACAGAGTTAAACTCTGGAAAAAGTTGAGGCACAGAACTAAGCTCTGGAAACGAGAATTAAATTCTCAAGAAAAAAGTTGCAAGGAAGAAGACAAGCAAGAGTGGAGGCGCTTCTAAAGAGACCCCAATATTTATAGGATGTGATGGAGACGCTTCATCTCCCCTCCTCCCAAAGCAGATCCGACGGTCACAAAATTGACAGCGTCGCACTTACGTGCAGACACGTGAGAACAACGCTGTGGGGGCATTTGTTCCCTGATTAAAAATCAGGGGAAGCTTCAGAAGAGGCATCACGTGCCCACACGTGACCAGTTGTCACGTGTTGGCACGTGACGTTTAAAGCAGCGGCAAAAAGCACATTCACCCCCTGATCAGAAATCAAGAAAAAGCTCCATAAGAGGCATCACGTGCTCACACGTGACCAGTGGTCACGTGTTGGCACGTGATGGTTAAGCAGCGGCCAGAGAACAGAGCGCAGAAGAAGAGAAGCCCATTCCAGGGGTCACGTGCCTACACGTGACCAGGGGTCACGTGGCCACGTGACTGGCTTTAAGAGCTTGATTCTTTAACAGAATTAAATTCTGAGGACAAGTCTTTCAAATCTTTCCAAAATGAAAAAGGATTATCTGAAACCGTTGGATCAAGAATCTAAAGGTGATTAAATATCACCAATTTATGTAAAAATCTTGGACTTGGAAAGATTTCCCCCTAAATCTAACCGAAATAACAAAGAGATATCTTTGGATTTAAAATCCAATGGTGAATAAAATTCACCTAACAATCTAAAGGCCCAGATTAATGATAAATATAAATCAAATCTCTCAATGAACAAATAAAATCTCTCAATGAGAGATTTACTTTGCAGATTGATTCTTTTCCTTCTCCTATAAATAGGAGCCAAGAAAAGAAGAGAGGGGACTTTTAGACTTTGGACCTTTTCTTTTGATACACAGAGAGAGAGAGAGATATAGAGCCTTTGATTCTCCGCAAAAGGAAAACCTTAGGTAAGAAAAGAAAAGGGAGGCTTCAGAAGAGAATTTAATTCTCAAAAGAATTTAACTCTTATATAAAGAAAAGAACTTAGTTCTTTCTCTGGTGGAGGATCTGCAAAGTGCACATCTCCCCATGAATTGAGAATTTAATTCTCATTGGGTTGAGATCCTGCCATGCAGATCTAAAACACAGAGGAGGAACTGAGTTTTGGGAATTTAATTCTTACAGAATTACAGGAACTTAATTCCTTTGAGATAAAATTAGGGTCCCTATGTTATAGGAATTTAATTCCTTCAAAATGAACAGAACAAGGGTTTAACCCTAATTGAGAACATAATTCTCTCAAACCCACAGGAATGTAATTCCCTTAAAAAAAAGAATTTAGGGTTTAACCCTATTTAAGAATATAATTCTTCAGAAGAAAATAGAAATTTAATTCCTCTAAAGTTTATTGCTAGGGTTCAACCCTATGAAGAATTTAATTCTTAAAGATGAACAGATCTTTAAAACATGCAAAGAACCAGAGTCACGTGCTACTACGTGACCCCTGTAAAGAACCATGGAAAAGAACTTTAAGGCAATGCCTCACGTGTCCCACGTGACCCCAGAAGCACATTAGGGAAAAGCAAAAGAAACAGAAGCTATGGACGCCCTCACGTGCTACCACGTGACCCCTTGGCTGAAGCTTTAACAGACAAACACCCAAATTCCCATCACGTGACAGCACGTGATACTTCAAAGTATTCAATACTTTTGACTGAATAAAACAAGAGGAACCAGGGCGCTCTCACGTGTCCACACGTGACCCCTCTCTCCTTAGTTTTTAACACTAATCCGAAGATTTTGTCCCCAGTGATTAACACTGATTTCCTTAGTGTTTAACACTAATTTGAAAACTCTGTTTCCAGTGTTTAACACTGATTTGTTTTAGTGTTTAACACTAATTTGATCTGTTGCCAGTGTTTAACACTGATTTGCTTTAGTGTATAACACTAATTTGAAAGCCCTGTTGCTAGTGTTTAACACTGATTATCTTTTAGTGTTTAACACTAACTTGCTAATCTTATTCCCAGTGTTCAACACTGTTGGTCTTTAGTGTTTAACACTAGCTTTAGCCTAATTGGCTAAGTTTCTAGAGGCAAAGCCTCTCCTTCAATGAACCAACAGAGGGCCAATATTCTAAACATGATTGGACTTAGCCCAAGATGGCCATAAGTCCTCAATTCATACTTAACTGGGCTAATGGGCTCATAATATTATTAATTGGTCTTGGTTCCAAATTGGGCCAAAGACTATTTAATCTACCTTGGTTCAAGGGTACATCTCTTCACTCCTTTGATACTTGGCGTTGTAATTGCTCAACGTCTTCAAAGAGGTGACGGGTCCCGATGACCACATATTGATACGGACTGTGGGGTCCTTAAACTCATGGACTATGAGGTTCTTAACCTTGACCGGAATGTCTTAAAACTAACAACGGACTATGATGTCCTTAACCTTGACTGTGATGTCTTAAAACTAACGTCGGACTGTGGAGTCCTTAAATCCTCGGACTATGATGTCCTTAACCTTGACCGCAACGTCTTAAAACTAACATTGGACCGCAATGTCCTTAAACTACCTATTGACCGCAATGTCACTAAACTAAACAACAGGGCTCCCCTAATTGCTCTCTTGTCGGATCTAAACGATCCCGTTAAGTTGATCTTAGTCTAAAACTAGACTAACGTATCCTTAACAAATGTTTAAGTCGATCTTAGTCTCAAGCGAGGCTAACGTATCCTTAAACCCAAACCCCCAAACCCAAATCTAAGATAATTCGGATTTGGACTAGTCCACGCCCTACGGGCGACGACATAACTCAGTCTCCGTATACAATCCACGGGCAACCAAATACAAAACAAACGCACACGACACGAAGTGACCACATGGAGAAGGAGAAAGTTGTTACCGCAATGCGGTAGCGTAATTAACTGCAGGGGCTTGCGCCTGCAGGGAAGAGCGTCCCCACAATCAAAAACCCCTCAAGCGAGGGGGAATCTGACGAAGTCTGCTATATCGGACGCATCCGTTTAAACCTTCGATACATGGTGCCATAAATCAACTTGGCATCTTCGGAGAGGTAGACAGATAGCACCAATTAGCATCTGCCCCGAATTTCAGGCAAGACGTCAGTCTCGGCCGTCTTTCGAAGGGAAACAACGTCCTAATCAATATAATAAATTTTTTAACTTGACCGAACCAGCTTATTACTAGGCTGGGGAACGTTGATTCGGCTCTAACTTGTGATAACTGTCACGGGTATGGGCAAGAGAAAGAGGACTGTAAGGAATTCCATATGACCCTATTAAAGGAGAAGCATTCTAATGCATCTTCTTTAGGTGTATTTGTTATTGAAACTGTTTTTCGGCCAACCCTACCTTCTGGGTACTAGATACTGGGTCAGGATCTCATATTTGTAATTTATTATAAGGACTGAGAAAAAGTAGAATGGTTGGACCGGGTGATATGTCCTTTGGAGTAGGGAACGGAGCACAGGTTGATGTTGCTGCTGTCGGTCAATATCACTTAGTCTTGCCAAGCAGCAAAACTATGATTTTGAACAATTGTTACTATGTACCTTCCATACTTTACAATATCATATCAGTTTCTTTACTTGATAAAGATGGATAAAATTTTGTTCTAGATAGAAATATCGTGAACATTTACCTTAATCAGGTATTGGTTGCAGAAGGTACACTGTGTAATGGTATCTATGTTCTAAATCAAAACACAGTCTTCAATATACAAAACACACGCAAGAGGAAAAATTCAGATACGAATGAAACCTACTTATGACATCGTAGACTTGGTCATATCAATGAGAAAAGACTATCTAAGTTGGATATTTGAATATGTTTGAATTTTCGTCTTATGAAACGTGTCAGTCCTGTCTCAAAGGAAAAATGACTAAAACTCCGTTCATTGGGCACAGAGAGAGGGCTACAGAGCTCTTGGGACTCATACACAGTGATGTATGTGGTCCGATGTCTATACATGTAAGGGGTGGGTTCTCGTACTTCATTAAATTCACTGATGAACTCTCTAGGTTCGGATATATATTTCTTATGAAACACAAATCTAAAACTTTTAAGAAATTCAAATAATTTAAAAGCGATGTAGAGAACCGAACAGGAAAAAGTATCAAGATCCTTCGATCAGATCGAGGAGGGGAGTACTTGAGTACGGAATTCCGTGACTTTCTAAAAAAGAATGGTATTCTCTCTCAGCTTACTCCTTCATACACACCACAATAAAACGGTGTATCGGAGCTGAGAAATTGTACTCTATTAGATATGGTTCACTCCATGATGAGTAATACCGAGTTGCCTCTTTCTTTCTGGGATATGCACTTGAGACAACGACATATCTATTGAATAGGGTTCCAACCAAATCCGTGCCTACCACTCTATATGAATATGGAGTGGTAAAAAACCATGTCTTAAATTCATTAAGATATGGGATTGTCCGGCTTATTTTATAAAGCAAAATCCAGACAAACTGGAGGCAAGTTCAGTTCTATGTAAGTTTGTGGGATACCCTAAGCATTCACGGAGGTATCTGTTCTACCACACCGAGAAACAGAAAGTGTTTGTTGCTCGTCACGCCACCTTTTTAGAATGACAATTTCTTGCAAGAGAAATTAGTGGGAGCACGGCAGAACTGGAAGAAATTCTGGCACCACAAACTGAAACTGAAAAATTGGTGGAACCTCAGGATTCAATAATTTCAGACGAACCTCAGCTACTCCGCAAATATAGTAGGATTTCTCGTCCGCCCGAGATATACTACGATTTTCTTATAGATGGGGATCGAAAGGATTACATCTTAGAAGAAGATGATCCTACTAGTTTTAAGAAGATCATTAACAGTAGGGACTCTGTAAAATGGCTTAATACTATGAAATCCGAAATGGAGTCTATGTACACCAACAAAGTTTGGATTTTGGATGTTGATCTACGTGGGGTAAAATCCGTTCGATGCATGTGGATCATCAAAAAGAAGATTGGTGCAGATGGACAAGTGGAAACCTATAAGGCTAGACTTGTTGCAAAAGGTTTTTGTCAAAGACCAGGAATGGACCATGACGAAACTTTTTCTCCAGTGGGTATACTGAAATCTATTCGGATCATACTTGCCATTGCTGTCTACCATGACTATGATATCTAGCGGATGGATGTTAAAACGGCGTTTCTAAATGGAAGTTTAGAAGAGTGCATTTATATGGATCATCCGGAGGGATTCACAGACAGTGAGAGCAGCGGGAAGGTGTACAAGTTGGTTAAATCCATTTATGGATTGAAGCAAGCATCGCAGAGTTGTAATATCTGTTTTGATGAGACAGTCAGGGAATTTGACTTCATCAAAAATGAGGATGAGCCTTGTATCTATAAGAAGAATGTAGGGAGAACTGTTGTGTTTCTCGTCCTATACTTGGATGACATTCTCTTGATAGGAAATGACATTCCTATGCTGCAATCGGTCAAGCTATTCTTGTCACAAAAGTTCTCCATGAAGGATCTGGGTGATGCCTCCTATATTCTGGGGATTAAGATCTACAGAGATAGATCCAAGAGACTGTTGGGACTTTCACAGTCTAGTACATAGAGACCATACTAAAGAGATTTAGTATAGAAGATTCCAAGCGCGGTAATATACCCGCATTGCACTGAATCACCCTCTCCAAAGAGATGTCTCCCAAGAATGATGAGGGGAGGGTTCGCATGAGCACTATACCCTATGCTTCGGCGGTAAGATATATAATTTATGCGATGCTATGTACCAGACCAAATGTAGCATATGCACTTAGCATGGTAAGCCGGTATCAGTCGAACCTGGGTGAAAATCATTTGACAGCTATGAAGAACATTCTCAAGTACCCGAGAAGCATTAAGGAGATGTTCTTGATATACGGTAATGGAGACCTTCAGGTCGAGTCCTTTACCGACTCAAGCTTCCAAAGTGACAAGGATGACAGCAAGTCCATCTTGGGTTTTGTGTTTACTCTCAACGGAGGGGTGGTGTGTTGGAAGAGCTTCAAACAAGACACCATCGCAGACTCGACGATAGAGGCTGAATACATTGCTGCAAACAATGCCATAAAAGAAGCGGTCTGGATGAAGAAGTTCATTACTGAACTTGAGGTGGTTCCGTCCATTGTCGATTCGATACCTTTGTATTGCGATAACAATGGGGCTATAGTTTTAGCGAAGGAACCACGGTCCCATCAGAAGTCCAGAAACATCTTAAGGCGGTATCACCTGATTAAGGAGATCGTAGATAGTCGGGAGATCGAGGTCCGGAGAATAGATACGAATGAAAACACAGCGGGTCCATTTACCAAGGCCCTCCCTAAAGCAAAATTCGAGCGACTTTTTGAGATGTTGTGTATGAGATACGCCAATAACTGGCCCTAGAGCAGACGTTGGGTATTCGGTACGCCAATTACAGGCCATAGTGCAAGTGGGAGATTTGGATATGTATGGCCTAAAGTCCTGTATTGTATATGCCATGACCCGTAATTTAGCACGTGACCGTCACTTAAATTACGCAACATTTAAAAATTATGGAACCTGAGTGTCCAACACCGACACTCGAAACATCATGAAACCCGTGTCCAGTATCGACACGTAAATTCTCATATCTTAGATGCCGCATACTCAGATCGGCCCTCATATCTATCTCATCTCAGGCGCCGCATACTCAGATCGGCCCTCATATCCATCTCATATCATAACTCCACAACGGTATCCTCCGGATATCCTCCGAGTTCTATACAATCACCGGTAGGTAGTGTTCCCTCTGCCAGGCTCATCGTCTACACTACAAAAGTCATTTCTTGTCCCGGGATACCATACAAGAGCATATCGAGTATATCATGCAAGCATTTAAACTGATAATTCTGAACAATGAATGTACTTTTACTTTTAAGATTAATCTCATAATATGGCAGTTCTACCGTGTAAGTGGTATGGCAATTACCGATGAAGAATGTGTGTGAGCCGGTAAATCTGTGTAAGTGTAACATGCGCATCAACGGTAATTGTGCAGGTGTACTAGCAAATGATATCATATAGCATTAAATACCGAAATGTGGTATGTACATCACGAGGGGTAATATCTTACATAACATGGAGAATCAATGGGTATATTTATCTACACATGAACCGTACAGTCACTTTTAAAAGATACATATCATCGTTTTGAAATTAGGTATGGTTCAGGTGGCAACCTTTATATCGGCGATCCCGCCTCATAACATCCGATATGAAAATATTCCTCAATCATCATCCTCAAATTACTACCGTGGATCAATCATCCAGTACATCTCATTACGTACGGTAATCTATCATGCGGTGACATCAAATAAAATAGTGATTCTATCGTCCTATTCATCAATAAGGGTACGGATATAAAATCTCGTACGGCATATCAATCGTTATCCGCATAAATAAATATATATACACATATATCTCAAATTACATTTTTATCAATCTCATATAATGATATCTTGCATATATGTCATATCTTATTAATCTCAAGTCGTATCGATCTCGATCTCATATCATACCATTATCAACTCATACCTGTTCTCCTTCGATTCATACTTATCATGATTCACTTTCTCATTTCATATTCTCGTAACAATTCGAGTCATCTATATCTATCATATCAATATCCCACATCAGTTATCTTATATACATATATCATATTCTCAAGCCAATATATATCCATTAGTGTCAGCTTTTATTATATCATCTCTTACTAAAACCTATAATCATGTCTGTAAGTTTGTATCATATCCTTTATCAAAAATATAATTTATAAAACGATCTTTCCATATCAATGGTTGCGGGGGTGCTATACTCCATCCACCCGACTTTCCCCATAGATATAAATCTACTCACCTGCTAAACTCCTCGCTTAGCCGAAGTCAACGTGCTTCGTCTTCTCGGAAGTCCACACGAAGGTACCTACAATCAATACACATCGAAATGCAATTAAAACCAATATCCAAAAACGATACGGCAAACGAAGTGCTCATAGGTTAGAACCTATAGCTTACGTATGCAAAATCAACCAAATAATCCTCGTCCGTTGACGTACAAACGTCTAACGACGGAATCCAAACTCAAATATAAAAACCAAGTTTCAGAAATCACAAAACCCGAAATCAGCAACATGAGAATTCACTCCCAGATTTTACCCTGGGCCAAACTAGGGAATTTTGTATATGGGGTTACTCTAGATATCAGATAACAATGCCACACACCAAAAATCAGCACGAGACACCAAAATGTGGCCGCAATTTGCGGCCACCATGATTAAATCTGCGGCCATGTTTATGCAATATGGGCTCGGGTTTCAAGGGGTGCTTCTAGGTTTCCTGCTCATCTCTCTGTGTTCGCTAAATAATTTTTAAGGCTTCGGGATAATAGCAGATCTCAATATCCCATCACAAATTCCACAAAATACGATATCGGCCGATTTTAAAGTTCGTGTTTTGGTTTCTAGTCTCTGTTCTTGGTCCAGAAATCATCTCTAAAGTCTTATAAACACTCACCACTATCTATTTACCACTTAACATCAACTTGGAAATTTCCAAGATCACATAACCTAACTAATACGAAATCTAAACTAACTAGGATATACTAAACACAAATACTTAACTAAAAGTGTAGGGATTATCTCATTCGGTAACTTAGGAAAATTCTTAAGTTGCCCAAAGTCTTCAAAATCCAAACTTGAATGGTTCAAAGGGTTTAGGATGAGGGTGTGCATCTTTTTAATGAAGGTTGCATGGGGATTTGGAGATTAATTGGAGATGATACATGGAGGCAGAGAAGGATGAAGGAGATGAAGAATGAGATGAAGAAGAGAAGAAATGATGAAGGAAGAAGAATAATGGAATGAAGAAGAAGATAAAGAAGTCAAAGATGCATTTCTCTCTCTTAATCTCACACTCTCTCTAAATATCTCATTTTGTTTTATTTCTCTCTCATTTAACCAAGGCGTCCCATCCTTTTCTTTTCTTTTTTTAAAAATAAATAAAACCAGCACAATAAAACAATATGCAACCAAAATGTCATATGACATGGTGCACTTGCCATGGGAAAAATGTCGAAATACGGATTTGGCTTTGTTAGTTATATGTATGCCCTATAGGCCATTACTGTACATATGATGTATATTGTAATGAATGCTTGGACATATATAGGGAGGACTTTCTTGCTCGACATGATAGTATGCTATCTGGTTGCACTTTATCTTAACATGTACTTGTTCCCCTCCGAACGGCGGCCAAGACATGGGCTGTCTTGCCTGAGGTTCGGGGCAGATGCTATTAGGTGCTATCCGTCCACCTCTCCGAAGATGCCAAGTTGATTTATGGCACCGTGTATCGGAGGTTTAGACGGATGCGGCCGATGTAGCAGACTTCGTCAGATTCCCCCTCGCTTGAGGGGTTTTTTGATTGTGGGGACGCTCTTCCCTGCAGGCGCAAGCCCCTGCAGTTAACTACGCTACCGCATCGCGGTAACAACTTTCTCCTTCTCCAGCTGGTCACTTCGTGTCGTGGGTGTTTGTTTTGTTTGTGGTTGCCCTTGGATTGTATACGGAGACTGAGTTATGTCGTCGCCCGTAGGACGTGGACTAGTCCAAATCCGTGTTTTCTTAGATTTGGGTTTAGGGTTTTGGTTTGAGAATACGTTAGCCATATTTGAGGCTAAGATCAACTCAAACGTTTGTTAAGGATACGTTAGTCCAGTTTGAGACTAAGATCAACTTAACGGGATCGTTTAGATCCGATAAAAGAGCAATTGGCTCTATTGTTCCAGTTTAGGGACATAGGGGTCCATTACATGTATGGCCGTCGAGACCCATCACCTCTCTGATGACGTTGAAGGATTACAACGACAGATGTCAGAGGAGTTCAGAGATGTACCCTTGAGCCAAAGTTGATTGGGAGATTTATAGTCCAATTTGGGATTAAAGTCTGTTTGAAGGTTTAAGGATATGTTAGCCATATTTGAGGCTAAGATCAACTTAAACGGTTGTTAAGGATACGTTAGTCCAGTTTGGGACTAAGATCGACTTAACGGGATCGTTTAGATCCGACAAAAGAGCATTTGGGCTCTATTGTTCCAGTTTAAGGATATAGTGGTCCATTTCCAGTTTAGGGACATGGTGGTCCAAGTTCCAGTTTAGGGACGTGGTGGTCCATTGAATGTATGGCCGTCGGGACCCGTCACCTCTCTGACGACGTTGAAGGATTACAACGACAGGTGTCAGAGGAGTTCCGAGATGTACCCTTGGACCAAAGTTGGTTGCGTGATCCATAGTCCAATTTGGGAGTAAATTCTGTTTGAGGGTTTAATGATACGTTAGCCATATTTGAGGCTAAGATCACCTTAAACGGTTGTTAAGGATACGTTAGTCCAGTTTGGGACTAAGATCGACTTAACGGGATCGTTTAGATCCGACAAAAGAGCATTTGGGCTCTATTGTTCCAGTTTAAGGACATAGTGGTTCATTTCCAGTTTAGGGACATAGTGGTCCATTACCAGTTTAGGGACATGGTGGTCCAAGTTCCAGTTTAGGGACGTGGTGGTCCATCGCCAGTTTAGGGACATGGTGGTCCATTACCAGTTTAGGGACGTGGTGGTCCATCGCCAGTTTAGGGACATGGTGGTCCATTTGTAGTTTAAGGACGCATAAGTCCATGGGTTTAAGGACCCCACAGTCCATGTTGATGTGTGGTTGTCGGGTCCCATCACCTTTCTGAAGACGTTGAAGGATTACAACGACAAATATCAGAGGAGTTCAGAGATGTACCCTTGAACCAATGAGTTGGTTGAAAAAGCAGATGTGCTCAGTTCAAGATGATTTGAGGACTTATGGACAGTTTGGGCTAAGTCCAATTATGTTTGAAATATTGGCCCTTTGTTGGCTCATTGAAGGAGAGGCTTTGCCTCTAGAAACTTAGCCAATTGGGCTAAAGCTAGTGTTAAACACTAAAGACCAACAGTGTTGAACACTGGAATTAAGATTAGCAAGTTAGTGTTTAACACTAAAAGATAATCAGTGTTAAACACTAGCAACGAGGCATTCAAATTAGTGTTAAACACTAAAGTAAATCAGTGTTAAACACTGGTAGCATAGATTTCAAATTAGTGTTAAACACTAAAGCAAATCAGTGTTAAACACTGGGAACAGAGTTTTCACATTAGTGTTAATCAATAAGAAAATCAGTGTTAAACACTGCAGATAGAGTTTTCTAAATTAGTGTTAAATACTAAGAAAATCAGTGTTAAACACTGCAGATAGAGTTTTCCAATTAGTGTTAAACACTAAGGAGGGAGAGGTCACGTGCGGACACGTGAGAGCGCCCTGATTTCCCTTATTTTATTCTACAGGTAAGTGTTTATCACTTTTAATTTCCTGGCCATCACGTGTGGGCACGTGATAGGCATCCATTCATTCGATATTAAAGGGATTCGTTAGGGGTCACGTGGGGACACGTGAGGGCGCCCTAAATGTGGAACCAGATCTCCTTTTGGTTTATCCTGCGAATAAGTGTTAAACACTTTTATTTTTATTTTAGAGCATCACGTGTTGGCACGTGATGGGGATCTGTGCGCCAATTGTTAAAGCATTTGCTGAGGGGTCACGTGATAACACGTGAGAGCGCCCAAAGCTTTCATTTCCTTTGCTTTTTCTTTCTGCGTTTTGGGGGTCACGTGGGAGCACGTGAGGTGATGCTTCAAAGTTCTTTGCGGGGGATCTTTTCAAGGGTCACGTGGGGGCACGTGACCTTAGTTCTTTTCATGAACAGAGATCTTTTAAGAATTGAATTCTTTGTAGGGTTAAACCCTAATTATGATTTTGGAGGAATTAAATTCCTATCGTGAAAGAATTAAATTCTTATTTAGGATGAAACCCTGATTTCTTTTTAAAGGAATTAAATTCCCAGATCTGTAAAAGAATTAAATTCTTGATTATGGTTAAACCCTAGTTTTGTTTTAGGAGGAATTAAATTCCTGTGAGTTTGGGAGAATTAAATTCTCAAAACTCAATTCCTCCTCTGTGTTTTAGATCTGCATGGCAGGATCTCAACTCAATGAGAATTAAATTCTCAATTCATGGGGAGATGTGCACTTTGCAGATTCTCAACCAGAGAAAGAACTAAGTTCTTTTCTTTAAGTAAGAGTTAAACTCTTTTGAGAATTAAATTCTCTTTTGAAGCCTCTCTTTTCTTACCTAGGGTTTTTCTTTTGCAGAGAATTAAATTCTCCTCTCTTTGCTTTTTCTTCTCTTGAGAATTAAATTCTCCTCCCTCTGTTTTTCTCTCAAAAAAGTAGATCCCCCTCTTCTCTTCTCTTGACTCCTATTTATAGGAGAAGGAAAAGAATCAATTTGTTTAGCAAATCTCTCATTGAAAGATTTGATTTGATTTCATAATTAATATGATCCTTTAGATCACACAGTGAATTTTTATTCACCGTTGGATTTTAAATCCAAAGATATTCTGTTTTTTATTTCGGTGAGATTTAGGGAGATCTTTCGTTATTTAAGATTTTTCCATAAATTGGTGATTTTTAATCACCCTTGGATCTTTAATCCAACGGTCCCCATAATCCTTTTCCATTTGGAAAGATTTAGAAGCTTTTATAATTTAATTCCATTAACTTGTAAGGCTTTCGAAGCCAGTCACGTGCTGACACGTGACCCTTGGTCACGTGTGAGCACGTGACCCCCAATTGAGTCCTTTTCTCAACGTTTATTTATGCTTCAGTTTTAACCATCACGTGTCAACACGTGACCATTGGTCACGTGTGAGCACGTGATACCTCATTGAGGTGACTTCTGATTTTTAATCAGGGAACAGATTTTAGAATTTAATTCTATTCATTATTTTAGAGGGCTTAAGAGCCCATCACGTGTCTGCACGTGACCCATGGTCACGTGTGAGCACGTGATGCCCCATTGGGGTCTTTCCTGAGTTTTTATTATATCTTTTAACTCCTCCAGCGGGTTTTTAAAGGTCCATCACGTGTGGACACGTGATACCTCATAACTTTTGATCCCGGATGAATTATGAGGCCCATAATATATCAAATCGAAGGGTTTTTCAAGATGCTTCCAATACCATCAGAATTTAATAGTTTCTCCTTCGGGAGTTTATCAAAATATAGTCCGGAAGATACTGGTTCGCATTTCTTTAAGCGTATCACTGCCATTTGATACCTTGGGCTCCTTTGCGCAGAAATTTTTGGCGGGAACAAATGCCCCCCACTACTTTGCCCATGTAAGTATGTACGTGGGTGAAGTAGTGCAAAGTAATGCATAGCGTATCACCAGTTTCGGGTTGGTATATTACTTTCAGAATCTTGATCTGAGCAGATAACGAGCGGACACAAGCGTCGTCATTTATCATTGACTCGGATCTCGACTCTTAAAAGATATAGTTCCAAACCCTTAACTCCATGAGCCGCACCCCTCTATCTCTTCATATCTTACTCTGGCGTGAAGTAGTTTATATGCTCATGTGTAGCTTTTCCGTTTCAGTGGCATGTAGCTTTGGCGAGTCTGGCTCATAGATGGTCCATCTTGACCTCTTTGCAGGGCGGTGATGGCTTAGGAGACAGGGTTAGGATCTGCCACCTAAGACTTTTCAACTTTATGAGCCGTGAGGGTCTCATAAAGACTTTTCTCCCTACGAGTCGAGAGGATCCCGCAGGTGTATTTTCTCCTTAGGGGTCGTGAGGACTCCTAAGTGTGTTTTCTCTTGAAAGTCGTAAGGATCTCACAAGAGAATTTTCCCGCTTATAAGTCGAGAGGACTCATAAGTGGTTGTTTCCCTCCTTGTCGAGATTCGACTTTGGAGAGTGAGACCCGTGGATGGTATGCAAGAGACCGTTTTGGGCCGACTTGCAGGGTCCCAGTGCTTAGGAAACAGGTTTTTTAATCCCTACTGCCTAAGGCTTTATCTCACGAGTCGAGACGAATCGAGAAGTTCTCGCAAAGACATCAATTTCCTCACGAGTCGAAACGGATCGAGCATATCTCGCAAGAATATCCTGACATCACAGTTAACCTCTGCTCTTTACGACAGAAGTCCGTTAGGGTCTGTGGTACTTAGGGTTTTGGCCGTCGTACCGTCGTATGAGCTGATATAATCCTCGATAGGCAATCGTGCTGTTCGAGTAGCCCTGCGACTGCCGTGTCTCTGATCCCTTCGGGGGCTGGACAAGACGTCTTTAAGCAATCCTCCTTGGCAGTTTGACCGTCGGAAGAGCAAGCGCTAGGAATTTGCCATGCCGCTTTTTACTTGAGGTTAGGCTCATTTTGGAGAGCCCCGATGAGTCATAACCACTCCGCGCTGGTGTGGGATGATCTCCGATAATCTTTCAGGCTTTATATGACTTGCCGTTAAGACCCTGAAGCTAGGAATTTGGCCTTTGCTTCGTTTTGTTGGCATTGCGTCCTCTGTATCGAGGCGAATGTCGCGGTTGTCTCTAGGTTGCTGGTGAACCGTCGAGGTTTGGAACTAGAGATTTTACCGTGGCTCCTTTTGGTGATGTTGCGTCTGCTGTATCGAGACGAACGTCGAGGTGGTGACTACTCCGCATTGGTTCGAGATGATCTCCGATTGTCTTTCAGGCTTTATATGACTTGCCGTTAAGACGTTGAAGCTAGGAATTTGGCCTTCGCTTCGTTTGCTTTGTCATGTGCGAATCCTGTTGGAGGAAGAACGCTGTCGTGACATCTCGTCTGCTGTATCGAGACGAACGTCGAGGTGGTGACCACTCCACGCTGGTGTGGGATGATCTCTGATGGTCTTTCAGGCTTTATATGATTTTCCGTTAAGACGTTGAAGCTAGGAATTTGGCCTTCGCTTCGTTTGCTGGCATTGTGTCCTCTGTATCGAGACGAATGTCGCGGTTGTCTCTAGGTTGCTGGTGAACCGTCGAGGTCTGGAACCAGGGATTTTGCCATGACTCCTTTCGATGATGTTGCATCTGCTGTGTCGAGACGAACGTCGAGGTGGTGATCACTCCATGTTGGTGTGAGACGATCTCTGATTGTCTTTCCGGTTTTATATGACTTACCGTTAAGACCCTGGAGCTAGGAATTTGGCCTTCGCTTCGTTTTCTTTGGTGTGTCCGGATCCTGTTGGAGGAAGGACGCTGTAGTGACATTTTGTCTGCTGTATCGAGACGAATGTCGTGGTGGTGACCACTCCATGTGGGATGATCTCTGTTTGTCTTACCGGTTTTATATGACTTACCGTCAAGACGTTGAGGCTAGGAATTTGGCCTTCGCTTCGTTTGCTTTGTTGCTTCCGAATCCTGCTGGGGGAAGAACGCCGGGGTGACATTTCATCTGCTGTATCGAGACGAACGTCGAGGTGGTGACCACTCCGCGCTGGTGTGGGATAATCTTCGATTGTCTTTCAGGCTTTATATGACTTGCCGTCAAGACCTTGAAGCTAGGAATTTGTCCTTCGCTTCGTTTGCTAGTATCGCGTCTGCTGTATCGAGACGAATGTCGCGGTGGTGATCACTCCATGTTGGTGTGAGGACCAGGATCTGCTCTGGAAGTTTCCCACGGGGTCAAAGAGTGACGTTATCCGCGTTCCACGTGACCAGGAATTTTGCACTAGATGCTTCACACGGGTTCACTGCCGCGTTAGGCAAGGACTAGGCTCCGCTCTGGATGCTTCGCATGGGTTCACTGCCGTATTCTGCGAGGACCAGGATCCACTCTGGACGTTTTCCACGGGGTCGAAGAGTGACGTTATCTGTGTTCCACGTGACCAGGAATTTTTCTCTAGATGCTTCACACGGGTTCACTGCCGCGTTAGGCGAGGACTACGCTCCGCTCTGGATGCTTCACACGGGTTCACTGCCGTGTTCTGCGAGGACCAGGATCCGCTCTGGACGTTTTCCACGGGGTCAAAAGGTGACGTTATCCGTGTTCCACGTGACCAGGAATTTTGCTCTAGATGCTTCACACGGGTTCACTGCCGCGTTAGGCGAGGACTAGGCTCCACTCTGGATGCTTCACACGGGTTCACTGCCGTGTTCTGCGAGGACCAGGATCCGCTCTGGACGTTTTCCAGGGGGTCAAAGAGTGACGTTATCCGCGTTCCACGTGACCAGGAATTTTGCATTAGATGCTTCACACGGGTTCACTGCCGCGTTAGGCGAGGACCAGGCTCCGCTCTGGATGCTTCACACGGGTTCACTGCCGTGCTCTGCGAGGACCAGGATCCGCTCTGGACGTTTTCCACGGGGTCAAAGAGTGACGTTATCCGCGTTCCACGTGACCAGGAATTTTGTTGATTGTATCCGCATTTCACGGAGTTGGGATTTGACTCTCTGTGGGAGTACATCGTCGAGTCATGGAACTGGGAGTTGTTGCTATTCCGCTTTGCTTGATGATGTGTCCGCTGTGGTGAGACGAATGTTGAGATGATCTCTAGGTTATTTGTGGCCCGTCGAGATTCGGCTTCTTCTTCTAATGAAACCTGGGGAGGAGGAGTGCGACTCCTTCTTTGTTTGCGCCCCTGGATTGTATATAGGGATTGATGTAGCATCACCTGTAGGGCAGCGATAGCTTAGGATTCAGGGTTAAGATCTGCTTCCTAAGACTTTTGCACTTTATGAGACACGAGGGTCTCATAAAGAGTTTTTCTCCCCATGGGTCGAGAGGATCCCATAGGTGTAAGTTCTTCTTAAGAATCGTGAGGATTCTTAAGCGGGTTATCCCTTGAGAGTCGTAAGGACTTCACAAGAGAGTTTTTCTTCCTTACAGGTCGTGAGGACCTGCAAGTGCTGGATGAGGTCGCCCTCGTCCGTGTTTCACGGAGTCAGGGGTTTCCCAAGGCATCGTAGTTTAAAGACATCGCGGTCAAGATTAAGGACCTCATAGTCCGTGGATTTAAGGACTCCACAGTCCGATGTTTGGTAGCAGGGACCCGTCACCTCTTTGAAGACGTTGAGGAATTACAACGCCACGTATCAAAGGAGTGAAGAGATGTACCCTTTGTTAGTTATATGTATGCCCTAGAGGCCATTACTATACATAGGATGTATATTGTAGTGGATGCTGGGACATATATAGGGAGGACTTTCTTGCTCGACATGATAGTATGCTATCTGGTTGAACTTTACCTTAACGTGTACACTGATTGTCTCTCTATTACATGTTGGTAAAGCCCTTAGGATGTGTACTTGACTACCTGGACTATGATGCGGATCATACTAGTGGGGACATGGTAGTCCATAAGTACATCCTTGAAAGTCCCTAGTCGTGGGTGTATCGAGATGGGGCATCGATATACCAGAGTAGACTAGCGTATACCTTCTCGACCCATACAGATGGGCGATGGATGATCCCATATCCATTGGTGTTTGACATCAGAGATGATATACGGGTGCTCAGTAGAGACTGCGTACACTGGACGGACTCGCCGAGAACTCCCAGATGGTATTATACCTTACGTCAGATGGCAGTTCTCTGGTGACACTGGTACAGAGTAGTCTGTTGACCCGAGATCGTCATAGAGTCTTGTGTGGTTCCCACTGTGCTTTGATTTCCATCTTACCACGTCCAAGAGGGCGTGCAAAACGGTGGTTTTTGGGTACAGTCCCGAATCACATGGAGGCAATGAGCGATAGGAGGGGATTCGTCTCTCCCGGTATAGGGGGTTGATGTTGCGCTGTGTTCGATTGGCTATAACCGGAAATTCCTGGCCAGGGTTGCTGAGATATACTGGTAAGTGTTACCAGTAGTTTCTCGAACTGTTATAGACCTCATATCGACACGACTTATCGAGCTATTGGGGTCTGACGTTTACCACCCCTAGGCAAGATATGCGACATATCAGACGACGAGACCGGACTGTACGGTAGTGTTACTGGTTGGATTCACTGGAGTGTGAGCGGGCTTGCTCGTCGATCTTCTGATCGCTCAATACCCGGGTGGCCGTTACGTTTAGCAGACCGCTTGCGGCTTGTGGGTGCTTGATATGATCATCATCTGCTGCCGGCGTATTGACGAGTCTTTAGAGTCCTACACAGAGGTTTCCTGGCTCAAGCTAAACGAAATAGGAGCGCATATGAGATATGTGCGGGACCGAGAATGATACCAGTATGTGATACTGTATTCGATTCTCGCGATATGTGACATTGATCGGTTATATGCGATATAGCCGGCATATCGGATCAAGTGTTGATTCGATAAGTTGTTACTGTAGATATTAGTCGGTTATGTTCGACATGGCCGGATCATTGAATCAAGTGTTGATTTAATGATTTAATGCATAATTATATATTTGATATATTACTTTGCATTAACTAGTATCGGTTTACTTAAGATGGATTTTCTCACTCGCCAGTGCACATTGTATATGTGATATATTTTGTGCACTTGATTGTATCATGTTTGATGATATATGATAGCTAGGGTTTGTGTAAAGAGTTAAACCTTAGTTAAGTAAATGGTTAGGGTTTTGATATATTTATTAATTCTTTTATCTTTTAAATTGTATTAAAAAGATAAGAGATAAAGAAAACAAAAGGTTGCTTTTCTTCATGAAGCTTGTTGAAGCTTCATGAAGCTTTGACCAAAGAAACCTTTTGTCTTCATCTCCTTAACCCTAACCATTCATTGAACTATAGTTAGCTCTCTACACTTTACCATGGTTACAATTATGATAAGAATTCATTTTCTTTTCTATTTTAATACTTATGATAATATTCATCATATTATCTTCTTCTTCTTCTTCATCTTCTACTTGAAGAAAAAGCTTGCCTCATCAATGGCAACTTGATGAAAAGAGTGAGAAATCCAATTCTAAAGTGAACCCACTTCCTATTTCTTCATCCTCTACCTCTTGCCAAGTAGTAGAGTGTGTTTTCTTCACAAGTTTCATGACTTGGTGAAGTGGGAGCTTGATCTTGTGATGCTTCGACGTAGATCATCTTCGGCACGAAGCCGACGACCTTGCCCGCCCATTTCTCCGATGAAGCCGACGCTAGAGCCCGGGATTTCATTTGGACAGCGGAGAGGACTTCATCACGAAGCCGTGGAGGTGGAGGACCGAATCTACAAAGGTTGTATTTCCGTACTCTTAGTTAAAGTAGTTAACTAGTTGCTTTTTCGCCTAAATTTCTAGTTAACGATCCGTATTAGGGTTTCTCGGCACTTGTAAAATTTAAAATTGGCATGGTTGATACCTTGTGAGACCTCCTTGGAGTGCCTAGGAACCCTACAGTGGTATCAAAGCCTGGCTAGAGCCTTAGGCGATGCGTAGACGAAGTTTGAAACCCGAACGAACCCGAAACCCTAAACCAAACATGCTCTCTGGACTTTTTCTAAAATCTGGAGTTTTTCGATATTAAAAATATGCAGAAAAATCAGCAGGGAATTGTAAGAATTACTGTGAAGCCCGTACCCATGAATCCACCAAAGTGCGGCGGAACCGCGGCAGAAGCCTGGCTTCTGCGGCGGTTCCGCGGCGAGGTGATGACGTCACCTTCCCTTTGTTGCACAGTAATTCCTATTTTATTATGCTGGATTTTCTGGGAATTTTTAATATTTATTCAAGAGTTGAATTTTCTGGGGTTGTTTTGGGGATTCGGTGTTTCGATCGGAGTATCAGATTTTGTCTATGTGGCTTTCCGGATAAATTTTTGAATATGTTAAAAAGTTCGACCGGATATAAATACCCAATTTTTCCCCTGTCGGGAAATTTCCAAGTGTTGGATTTTTCCGTGGTTTAACGACGTTCTAAGTAGTGCAAGTAACGCGATGGTCCCTCTAGAAGACAACAAACCTTAACTCGATTATGTGACCGTCTTGAACTGCCCTTTGAACCTTCGGGTTTGGGGCAGTACGGCGTGCCACATGTGAGGCGTTGGCTTGACCCTTCTACGGCTGGACCGTTGGTACTGAGGCACGAACTGAATGTTTTTAGACTTGTTTCATGTGTTGATCTGTATCGGGAAAACTTGGGTGTTCGATTGTTCGATCGGAAAGTTTGACATTTTCTATTTATCCGGAATGGGATACAATAATTGGAATTCACAAGTAGTTATGAGATAACTGAATGAATGTTATAAACATAGCACTTTAGTCTCACTTGATCGGTTGCCACGGAATTTTGATGTGATCAAAAGTCCGTCGCAATCACGTAGCGTACGCGGATACTCGCCGGGTAAACTTAATAGACAGCCTCACTCCATAGACCCGACCAAGTGACTGGAGGAGAACCCCGTCGCCGAAAGCATCTCGGGTGCTCGCGGTAGCGGTGTTCCGCCTTGGTGCACTTCGTCGACGGTATCGGGGGTGCGGCCGTCTACTGAAGTTTGCGACGAGCATTCGATCAGGATGTCGGGAATCTTGTTGAATTGCCCGACTTGATATTGAAAAGTGTTTTCGATGATGGGACTAAAATGCAGGGTTTATAATTGTTAGGCATGCGATGTCTAAGTAATTCATTTGATTAGGCATGCGATGTCTAAAGAGGTTGCAGATTCCAACTGTTGTAGTTTTACACTTTCTTTTCTGTGACCGTAAGTGTAATATGTGATATCGCCGGTTTCGTTGCTATATGTCAACGACAATAGAGATGCGCATATTTACTTACGTTGATGACATGTGATGTTATGTGTTGCTGGATATGTTATATTGGATCGTCGTGTTTGAATAGCCGGGGTTTTTTTTATGTGAGATGAGTGTTTTTCATTTTCATTCATGTAAAAACTTGTATGTAATATTCTTTTATTGGGGCACTTCCAGGTTGAGGAAGATGTCACCCTTTGTATATTATTTACTTTTCCGCACTAGGATAGACCCAAGGAGGGGAGCACAAGTAACCGGGTTCTGGAGTCCAGTGGGAGACCAACTCGAGGAGTCGAGTCCGGGTCTCCTAACTCTAGAATTGGTAGGGTTGCTTGCCGCTCTCGTAGGGGTCTAGAGGTGTGGGTTTGGCTATTCATCACGACCGTGGAATTCGTGTTTTATACTGGCTCGTATTGAAAACACGGACGTCCTAGTATATCCAATATTTCATATGTTTCTTCTGCTGCGATATCTGTGATGTGATCATGTGATGTTCTGTGATGGATACAGTATATAGTATATATGATATATTATATAGACGTTACTTATGTTTTACACCCGCGCTAGCCCTGCCCCGCTCTGCCGTTAGTTACCTAACCTAACGGTGCACGAGGGGACATCGAGGCGAATGCAGATGGCATAAGTGTACGTCGTATTTATCTGTGATGTTTAGGTACTTAAATGATGGGACTTCATTAATGTGATTGATGAAATAAAAGAAACCTAAGATGTTGTAGAATCGAATTTCAAAATAAAACAGGTAGCTACAGTTCTTGCTTTGCACAGAGGTATATGTGATATATCCTGCACCTTATTCGATGAGGAAAGGACCGAGATCCCTTCACCGGGAGTGACTCCTTTAGCGCTAACTGGCAGATGCTACAACCTTCGGTTTGTCTTTTGATTGCTTTTAAGTGTTTTTGCTTTGCACAGTGATATATGTGATATATCCCGCACCTCATTCGACGAGGAAAAGACCGACGATCCCTTCACCGGGAGTGACTCCTTTAGCAAATCTAGAAAAGCCTCAAAAGCACTCCATTTCAAAATCATTTGATTCTACAACGATATCAAGTTCATTACGCAATAGGTTTTCAGAAAAACCTGTCGTAGCCCTCCGTCATTTCAGATAAGTCCTATTTAGTATTCTTGCTACGTTTGTTGACCTCCGTCAAGGCGTAGTGTGCGGTAGCTAACTAGTATTTATCTGCTTATGCATATGATGCAGATTGGATTAGGGTAGTCGTACGGCCTTGTTGACCTCCGTCAAGGGTCGTGCGGGTGGGTTTAATTCGATCAAGAAATGACGGGTTGAACTTGACTAGTAGCCTATGGTTTGTTGACCTCCGTCAAGGTCATAGGGTGCTAGGGGCAAAATTATCGGGAATTTCAAGTGTTGAAATTTGCAATGAGATTGCATACCTACTATGAGATAGTTGGATCCCGATACCCGCTGCGAGTAAGAGTTACTCCTGGGAGAGTTTTACACATTACAATTAGCCAATCAGGTAGGTGTCTAGAAAGGTGTTTAACGAGGTTACGCCTCTGGGAAAACGAGGTTTACATTAATTAGGTTCGTGCGAAAGCACGGGGGACCTCCCTCAAAGTACCGACACTGGCCTGGCTGAAAGATTGGCGAACTTGTAGTGTGTAATTAATCCCGGCTAGTCTTTCCTTTTAGGGTTTGAAGGAAGATTTGATAAAAAGCAGTGGGAGCCATCCTGATTAGATAAAATAATAACCAATCTATTCTTGCTAGAGCGCACGCTGAGTGTTTTCTTCTCTCTCTCCAGGTAGCGACCATAATCAAGATAATAATACGGATATTTGACCGAACTCGCTTGTTATACTGAGCTGGGAACGTTGGTCCCGCTCCAACTTATAATTGTTATAAGACAGAGTAGGAAATTGGGGATTACCAGAATTCCCGTGCCGCCCAAACTAAGAGAGAGAGCATGCTGATGCATCATCTTCGGGTGTGTTCGTTACAAAGAACTGTTTCTCTGTATCCTCTACGTCCTGGGTATGTGATACCAGATCAGGATCCCAGATATGTAATCTGTTACATTGGGCTACAGAAAGGTAGAGAACTGAGAACGGGTGATAAGTTTCATGAGGCAGAAAACGGGGCAAGTGTTGCAGCCAAGTCTGTTGGTCACTGTCACCCTGTATTACCAATACATTGATTCTGAACGAATGTTATTAGATACCGAACCTGATATACAAAATTGTATCTATCTCTTTATTAGTAAAGAAATGATAAAATTTTGTATAGTTGGATAATGTTTTGAACATTTCCTATATCAAAAGTTGATCGGTTCAGGCACGTTATCTAAAAGCATTGTTGTTCTAAATCAAACTACAGATCTTTTGTATACTGAACACACACAAGAGGAAGAGTTCAGATATGAACGAATCCTTCTTGAGGCATTGTAGACTGGTCATATCAATGCGACCCGACTGGCTGAAGTTACATTTAGATGCATATTTAAATCAGTTTGAATTTACATCTTGTGAAACTTGCCAGTCATGTCACAAAGATTAGATGACCATAGCTCTGTTTACTGGAAACAGAGAAAGAGTTGGTGAACTCTTGGGATGATACATGTTGATGTATGTAGGTCCCCTGTCTACACATGCCAGGAATGGTTCTTTATACTTCATTACGTTCTCTGATGATCTCTTTAGATTCAGACATATGTTCTTGTTGAAACACAAGTCCGAACCTTTTGAGATATTCACAGAATATAAGTTAGAAGTAGAGAACCAAAATGAGGGTATAAGTATTATATCCTATGATGAGATCAAGGAGGAGAATACTTGAGCACGGAATTCCTGGATTATTCTAAAGGAGAATGAGATTCTCTCTCAGCATTACTCCTCCGTATACACCATAGCACGATGGAATATTAGGGCGGAGCAATCACACCCTATATGATATGGTGTGCTCTATGATGAGTACTACTGAGTTACCTATTTCCTTTTTGGGAGTTATGCACTTGAGAAGCTGCATACCCATCGAATAGGGTTCAGATCAAATCAGTTGCCTACCACTTCATATGTGATATGGAAAGGGAAGAGCCCATTTCTTAAGTTAGTTAAGATTTGGGGTTGTCCGGCCTATGTCTAAAAGCAAAATCTGGACAAGCTCGAGGCAAAGTCTGTAATGTAGAACTGGAAAGGTTTCAGCTATACAAACTACAGCAGATGATTTGGTGAACCAAAGGATTCAGTAGATTCCAACGAACCTCAGCCTCTCCGCCGATCTAGTAGGGTTCCTCACCCACCTGAGAGATACTTCTGTTTCTCTATGACAGTGGGAGCGAGGATTACATCATGAGATGATGACCCAACTAGCTTCGAGCAGGCCATCAAGAGTAAGACTCTGTAAGAATGGCTGGATGTTTAGCGATCTGAGATGGAATCCTTATACACCAACAAAGTATGGACTTTGGTTGCTATATCTGAAGGGTTAAATCCCCATCAAGAGCAAGTATATCTTGAGAAGATTACTTGGTGTACATGGAAAAGTTGAGACTTTCAAAGCTAGACTTGTTAAGGGTTTTCGTCATCGACCAGGCGTGGATAATGATGAAACCTTTTCCAGTGGCTATGCTTAAGTCCATTCAGATCCTACTTGCCACGGCTACATACCATGACTACGATATCTGGTAGTTGGGTGTCATGACTGCTTTTCTAAATGATGTTTTAGAAGAGTGCGTCTATAAGTACACAGCCAGAGGGCCTCATAGACAGTGGGAGCAGCGGAAACATGTGCAAGATGCTTTATAGGATAAAGCAGGCATCGCGGAGTTGGAACATCTATTTTGATGACTTAGTCAAAGAATTTGACATCATCAAAATGGTAGATGAACCTTGTATAAACAAAAAGGTAGTAGGGAGTATGGTGACGATCCTCGTAGAGTACGTGGATGACATACTCTTGATAGGGAAGGAGTTTCCTATGCTACGCTCGGTCAATCTCCGCATATCACAAAGATTCTCCATATAGGATCAAAGTGATACCTCCTAAATCCTGGTATTTGGATCTATGAGATAGATCTAATTGGATGTTAGGATACTCACTAGTTGTAGTGAGATGGTATCAATCGATCCTGGGGAGAATCACTGGAAGGGTTCCAGGGTGATAAAGACGACTGAATGTCAGTCACAGGCATTGTCTTTACCCTCAGTAAAGGGACGGTATGTTGGAAGAGTTCCAAGCTAGATACCGTGACATACTAGACGATAAAGGCAGGATACATCGCTACTTAAGATGCTACCAAAGAGGCTGTTTGGATGTATAATGGTTCATGAGATGAACTATGTTCCTACCATTGTGAGACAATGGAGTTGTGGCTTATGCCAAGGAACGCTGGTCCCATCAGTGATCCAGACTTATTCAAAGGCAGTATCACCTGATCATGGAGATGGTTGATCTCCAAGGTGATCGAGTCAAGGAGAGCAGACTCAGAGGATAACACGGCAGATCCACTCACGAAGGCCTATTCCCAGAGAGAGACTTTTATGGGATGGTTGAGTATGAGATACTTCGACCACTGCTACAGATGGCCTTAGTGCAAGTGGGAGATTGTTAGTTATATGTATGCCCTAGAGGCCATTACTATATATAGGATGTATATTGTAGTGGATGCTGGGACATATATAGGGAGGACTTTCTTGCTCGACATGATAGTATGCTATCTGGTTGAACTTTACCTTAACGTGTTCACTGATTTTCTATCTATTACATGTTGGTAAAGCCCTTAGGATGTGTACTTGACTACTTGGACTATGATGCGGATCATACTAGTGGGGACATGGTAGTCCATAAGTACATCCTTGAAAGTTCCTAGTCGTGGGTGTATCGAGATGGGGCATCGATATACCAGAGTAGACTAGCGCATACCTTCTCGACCCATACAGATGGGCGATGGATGATCCTATATCCATTGGTGTTTGACATCAGAGATGATATACGGGTGCTCAGTAGAGACTGCGTACACTGGACGGACTCGCCGAGAACTCCCAGATGGTATTATACCTTACGTCAGATGGCAGTTCTCTGGTGACACTGGTACAGAGTAGTCTGTTGACCCGAGATCGTCATAGAGTCTTGTGTGGTTCCCACTGTGCTTTGATTTCCATCTTACCACGTCCAAGAGGGCGTACAAAACGGTGGTTTTTGGGTACAGTCCCGAATCACATGGAGGCAATGAGCGATAGGAGGGGATTCGTCTCTCCCGGTATAGGGGGTTGATGTTGCGCTGTGTTCGATTGGCTATAACCGGAAATCCCTGGCCAGGGTTGCTGAGATATACTGGTAAGTGTTACCAGTAGTTTCTCGAACTGTTATAGATCTCATATCGACACGACTTATCGAGCTATTGGGGTCTGACGTTTACCACCCCTAGGCAAGATATGCGACATATCAGACGACGAGACCGGACTGTACGGTAGTGTTACTGGTTGGATTCACTGGAGTGTGAGCGGGCTTGCTCGTCGATCTTCTGATCGCTCAATACCCGGGTGGCCGTTACGTTTAGCAGACCGCTTGCGGCTTGTGGGTGCTTGATATGATCATCATCTGCTGCCGGCGTATTGACGAGTCTTTAGAGTCCTACACAGAGGTTTCCTGGCTCAAGCTAAACGAAATAGGAGCGCATATGAGATATGTGCGGGACCGAGAATGATACCAGTATGTGATACTGTATTCGATTCTCGCGATATGTGACATTGATCGGTTATATGCGATATAGCCGGCATATCGGATCAAGTGTTGATTCGATAAGTTGTTACTGTAGATATTAGTCGGTTATGTTCGACATAGCCGGATCATTGAATCAAGTGTTGATTTAATGATTTAATGCATAATTATATATTTGATATATTACTTTGCATTAACTAGTATCGGTTTACTTAAGATGGATTTTCTCACTCGTCTGTGCACATTGTATATGTGATATATTTTGTGCACTTGATTGTATCATGTTTGATGATATATGATAGCTAGGGTTTGTGTAAAGAGTTAAACCTTAGTTAAGTAAATGGTTAGGGTTTTGATATATTTATTAATTCTTTTATCTTTTAAATTGTATTAAAAAGATAAGAGATAAAGAAAACAAAAGGTTGCTTTTCTTCATGAAGCTTGTTGAAGCTTCATGAAGCTTTGACCAAAGAAACCTTTTGTCTTCATCTCCTTAACCCTAACCATTCATTGAACTATAGTTAGCTCTCTACACTTTACCATGGTTACAATTATGATAAGAATTCATTTTCTTTTCTATTTTAATACTTATGATAATATTCATCATATTATCTTCTTCTTCTTCTTCATCTTCTACTTGAAGAAAAAGCTTGCCTCATCAATGGCAACTTGATGAAAAGAGTGAGAAATCCAATTCTAAAGTGAACCCACTTCCTATTTCTTCATCCTCTACCTCTTGCCAAGTAGTAGAGTGTGTTTTCTTCACAAGTTTCATGACTTGGTGAAGTGGGAGCTTGATCTTGTGATGCTTCGACGTAGATCATCTTCGGCACGAAGCCGACGACCTTGCCCGCCCATTTCTCCGATGAAGCCGACGCTAGAGTCCGGGATTTCATTTGGACAGTGGAGAGGACTTCATCACGGAGCCGTGGAGGTGGAGGACCGGATCTACAAAGGTTGTATTTCCGTACTCTTAGTTAAAGTAGTTAACTAGTTGCTTTTTTGCCTAAATTTCTAGTTAACGATCCGTATTAGGGTTTCTCGGCACTTGTAAAATTTAAAATTGGCATGGTTGATACCTTGTGAGACCTCCTTGGAGTGCCTAGGAACCCTACACCCTTAAACCAAGGCAGAATCCGTAGGGAATCGGGGTGGTTGATCGTTAGTTTTAAGACATCACGGTCGAGGTTAAGGACATCATAGTCCGTGGATTTTAAGAACTCCACAGTCCGGTGTTTGCTCTGGATGCTTCACACGGGTTCATTACCGTGCTTGGCGAGGTCCAGGCTCCGCTCTGGGCGTTTTCCGCGGGGTCAAAGAGTGACGTTATCTGCGTTCCACGTAACCAGGAATTTTGCACTAGATGCTTCACACGGGTTTACTGCCGTGCTCGGTGAGGACTAGGATCCGCTCTGGATGCTTCACACGGGTTCACTGCCGTGCTCTGTGAGGACCAGGATCCGCTCTGGACATTTTCTACGGGGTCAAAGAGTGACGTTATCCGCGTTCCACGTAACCAGGAATTTTGCACTAGATGCTTCACACGGGTTCACTGCCGTGCTCGGAGAGGACTAGGCTCCGCTCTGGATGCTTCACACGGGTTCACTGTCGTGCTGTGCGAGGACCAGGATCCGCTCTGGACGTTTTCCACGGGGTCAAAGAGTGACGTTATCCGCGTTCCACGTAACCAGGAATTTTGCACTAGATGCTTCACACGGGTTCACTGCCGTGCTCGGCGAGGACTAGGCTCCGCTCTGGATGTTTCACACGGGTTCACTGCCGTGCTCTGCGAGGACCAGGATCCGCTCTGGACGTTTTCCATGGGGTCAAAGAGTGACGTTATCCGCGTTCCACGTAACCAGGAATTTTGCACTAGATGCTTCACACGGGTTCACTGCCGTGCTCGGCGAGGACTAGGCTCCACTCTGGATGCTTCACATGGGTTCACTGCCGTGCTCTGCGAGGACCAGGATCCGCTCTGGACGTTTTCCACGGGGTCAAAGAGTGACGTTATCCGCGTTCCACGTAACCAGGAATTTTGCACTAGATGCTTCACACGGGTTCACTGCCGTGCTCGGCAAGGACTAGGCTCCGCTCTGGATGCTTCACACGGGTTCACTGCCGTGCTCTGCGATGACCAGGATCCGCTCTGGACGTTTTCCACGGGGTTAAAGAGTGACGTTATCCGCGTTCCACGTAACTAGGAATTTTGCACTAGATGCTTCACACGGGTTCACTGCCATGCTCGGCGAGGACCAGGCTCCGCTCTGGATGCTTCACACGGGTTCACTGCCGTGCTCTGCGAGGACCAGGATCCGCTCTGGACGTTTTCCACGGGGTCAAAGAGTGACGTTATCCGCGTTCCATGTAACCAGGAATTTTGCACTAGATGCTTCACATGGGTTCACTGCCGTGCTCGGCGAGGACTAGGCTCCGCTCTGGATGCTTCACACGGGTTCACTGCCGTGCTCTGCGAGGACCAGGATCCGCTCTGGACGTTTTCCACGGGGTCAAAGAGTGACGTTATCCGCGTTCCACGTAACCAGGAATTTTGCACTAGATGCTTCACACGGGTTCACTGCCGTGCTCGGCGAGGACTAGGCTCCGCTCTGGATGCTTCACACGGGTTCACTGCCGTGCTCTGCGAGGACCAGGATCCGCTCTGGACGTTTTCCACGGGGTCAAAGAGTGACGTTATCCGCGTTCCACGTAACCAGGAATTTTGCACTAGATGTTTCACACGGGTTCACTGCCGTGCTCGGCGAGGACTAGGCTCCGCTCTGGATGCTTCACACGGGTTCACTGCCATGCTCTGCGAGGACCAGGATCCGCTCTGGACGTTTTCCACGGGGTCAAAGAGTGACGTTATCCGCGTTTCACGTAACCAGGAATTTCACTGATTATTTCACGGGATGGAGGTTTGACTGCTGGTGATATGTATACCACCGAGCCATGGAACTGGGAGTTGCCGCTGTTCCGCTTAGCTTGAAGTTGTGTCTGTAGTTACGAGACGAGTGTTGGGATGATCTCTAGGTCGCTTGTGACCCGTCGAGATTTAGCTTCTTTCTTTGGTGAAACCTGGGGGGAGGTATGTTCCCTTTTTTGTTTACGCCCTTAGATTGTGTACAGGGTGTGATGGAACATCACCTGTAGGGCATAAATTAAAACCCTTTTTTTTTATTTTATTTCTCTTTCCGCGATGCTCTATCATTTCAGCTTTTATATCGCGAAGGTCGCGATTGCCCCATCATTTCGGCTATTTTTCGCGGTGCCCAATCATTTCGGCTATTTATTTATTTTCTACTCGCTGCTTTTTATTGCGAGTTGCCCCATCATTTCGGCTATTTTTCATGCATACATTTTTACTTGCTGCTTTTTATTGCAAGTTGCCCCATCATTTTGGCTATTTCGTAGGCATGTGTGGCTTGCTAGCCTTTTCGCCGCAAGCTTGGGTTTTAGACACCGATTTCGGCATCAGCACCGCTACAACTGGAATATTGCCAGGAGTAAATCATCATCTGCCTCTGTCGATGTTGAACAAAGGTGGCTTAGCAAACATGGTTAAGGGTCCTGTCGACCAAGGCTTTTGACTTCATGAGCCGTAAGGGTCTCTCAAAGGTATTTCTCCCTACAAGTCGTGATGATCTTGCAGGTGTATTTTCTCCTTAGGGATCGTGAGGATTCCTGAGTGTATGTTCCTCTGTAAGTCGTAAGGATCCTACAAGAGGGTTTTCTCCTTATGGGTCGAGAGGACCTACAAGGGTTGCTCATTATATGGACATATCTCTAGTCACAGGTGTGACTTTGCTGGGGAAATATTTATCCGCGCCCGTAGATTGTATACAAGGGTCATTATTGAGCCCCTTGTAGGGCAGTATCGAAGGTTGTGGGGGATTTTCTTAAGAACAGGTTTAGGTTTCTGTAACTTAAGACTTTCAAATCTCATGAGCCGTGAGGGTCCCATAAGAGAATTCTCCTTACGAGTCGTGAGGATCTCGCAAGTGTATTTTCTCCTTAGGAATCGTGGGGATCCCTAAGTGTGTTGCTCCTTTGTGAGTCGTAAGGATCTCACGCGGGTGTTTTCTTCTTACAAGGTCAAGAGGACCCTATAAGTGTCTCTTAATGAGGTTGCGCCCTTTCGGATTTTCACAAACGCTCGCCGGTAGCCCTGCTGTTTTTACTCACGGAGCCCTTTCGGGTTTTCGTCCATGCCCATTTTGCTTATGGACATACCGTTTTTTATTATTCTTTTTCTCTTTTTTTTACAAGGTCGCGCCCTTTCGGATTTTCACAAACACTCGCCGGTAGCCCTACTGTTTTTACTCACAGAGCCCTTTCGGGTTTTCATCCGTGCCCATTTTGCTTATGGACATACCGTTTTTTTTTCATTTTTTTTCCTCCTTTTTTTTTGTCAGCCTAAGGATGCTGCGGTAGTAGTTTAGGGACGTTTCGGTCCGTCGTTAGTTTAAGGACATTTCGGTCCGTCGTTAGTTTAAGGACATTTCGGTCCAACATGGAGAAGGCCGGCTACCGCTTATAAGGCTCGAGCTTAGGAAGATAGCGAGCGGACATAGTCGTCGTCATCTATCATTGACCTAGGCCGTGGCTCATTAAGCGTAGTATCTCTTTAGGAAGCGACTGTTTATTGGCCTGAAAGTCCTTTCACCGTGCATGTCCATGAGTAGATAGGCCCCACCCTGGTAGACCTTATCTATGATGTACGGGCCTTCATAGTTTGGCTCGAATTTTCCCCGCTTGGCTCGATTGGGGATCATAGGCCTTTTGACCACTAACACGAGTTCGCCTTGGCGGAATGTCCTCGGTCGGGTCGATCTTTCATATGAGCGCGTCATCTTTGCTTTATAAGCTTCCAGATTTTGTTGCGCTATGAGCCGGGTTTCGTCGAGGGCATCGAGCTCCTCAAGCCGAAGGTGAGCATTTTCTTCGTCTGTCAGCTCGTAGTGGACTGCCACTCGTAGAGAGGGTAACTCTATCTCGAGGGGGAGTACTGCTTCCGTCCCAAATACCAACGCGTATGGCGTTGTGTTCGTGGCCGTCTTGAATGTAATTCGATAGGCCCAAAGGGCCTCTTGCAGCCTCTCGTGCCAGTCTTTCTTATTTCGGGACACCGTCTTTTTTATGATCTTTGTCAAGGTCTTATTGAAGGCCTCGGCCAGACCGTTGGCTCGTGGATTGTAAACTGAAGATTATCTTCAGTCTATATTGTGCTGCTGCGCGAAGCGACTAATCTTATGGCTTCTGTAGGCTGGCCCATTATCGGAGATAATCCGCCGTGGGGTTCCAAACCGATAGATGACGTGCGTCTTGAAAAAGTGGAGGATATTCTCCGTCTTCACTTCCCTCAGCGGTACTGCTTCTGCCCATTTGGAGAAGTAATCAGTTGTCGCCAGGATGAAACGATGTCCTCGGGACGATGCTGGCTCGATGGGGCCGACTATGTCAGTCCCCCACATTTCGAATGGCCAGCTAGCCACCGTTGGGTGTAGTGAATTCGGATGTTGGTGGATAAAGTCTCCAAGAATCTGGCACGAGTGGCATTGCTTCGCATACTCGAGGCAGTCTTGGACCATCGTGGGCCAATAATAGCCCATCCGTTTGATCTTCAATTTCATTTTCGGGCCTGCCTGGTGAGAACCGCAGAGTCCGTCGTGAACTTCCTGAACGACTCTTTCTGCTTTGTTAGGTCCTAAGCATCTCAGCAACAGAAAATCAAACGATCTCTTGTATAGAGTGTTGTTGACAAAAGCAAAAAATAGAGCTCGTTTCATGAGCTGATGTCTTGAGGACGCTTCTTCGGGCATTCGGTGGGACTTAAAGTAGTCTATGAAGACTTCCCTCCAGTCCTCGGCCTTCTCATGGTCTTTTATTTGTAGGGTCGTCTGCTCAGTCGCCCCCTTTTCTTCGTATAATTCCGGAGATATTTCTGCCGGGGCGAGCACTCGACGGCTTTGTACCACAATTCTGACGTCATCGAGGTTCTCGTCAGCCAGTTCTTTAGCGAGCTTAGCTAGCGTGTCTGCTTTGCTATTTTCCGCACGTGGTATACTTTCCAAAGTGTAGGAGGGAATTTGGGTCAATAGTTGTTGCACCTTTTCGCCGTATTTCACCAACTCCGGTTTGCACGTTTGGTAGTCACCATTTACTTGACTAACAACCAATTGAGAATCCCCGTATATAGAGAGGTCTTCAATTCCCATGTTAATAGCGATCTCGAGGCCCGCTATCAAAGCTTCGTATTCGGCTTCATTGTTCGTCCTCGATTCCGTTAAGGAGAAAGCAAAGCGCATTATCCCTCCTTGTGGGGTTACGAAGATGAGGCCTACTCTCGGTTTGATTATGGGGGTGCATTGTTTGCGCTTCTTCATGGAAGATGCCCCATCAAAATAGAGTTCCCATCGGGTATCACCGCCGCCGATCACGTCGAATGCATGTTCGTCCGGCAAATCGCAGTTCAGAGGAGAACTGGCAGGTACTGGATGCTCAGCGAGGATGTCGGCAATGGCCTGGCCTTTCACTGCCTTAAGAGGTCGATACGTTATTGAGAACTCCATCAGGAGTAGAGCCCATTTAGCGAGTCTACCCGTCAGTATAGCCTTCGACATCAAATATTTAAGAGGGTCCACCTTCGAGATGAGACGGACTTCGTGCGCCAACGCATAGTGTCTGAGTTTTGTTATCGATTAACGCCAAGCAGTGTTTTTCAATGGGCGAGTAGTTGTTTTCTGCCCCCAGCAGAACTCGACTTAAGTAGTAGAGTGCTCTCTCTTTCCCTTGATCGTTCTCTTATGCCCATAATGCGCCTAAGGAACCTTCGAGGGCGGTTGTATAAAGAATGAGGGGTTTTCTCTTGACCGGCGTAGCCAACACCGGAAGGTTCTCAGGTACTGCTTGATCTCGTCTAGTGCACCTTGGCATTTGTGATTCCAAACGAATGGAGTTCCCTTCTTCATCAGGTGGCTGTAAGGACGGCATTTGCCTGAAAGATTGGCGATAAATCGCCGGATGTATGCGAGCTTCCCTTGGAGAGACCGCAACTGTTTGAGGGTTCTTGGCGGAGGCATTTCCATGATCGCCTTGATCTTAGATGGATCTATTTCGATACCTCGGTGTCGGATGATGAATCCCAGGAATTTACCCAAGGAGACTCCAAACTCGCATTTGAGGGGATTCATCTTCAAATTATATTGCCGAAGGCGTTGAAATACAGTCTCCAGATGCTTTAAATGCTCTTCGTATGACATGCTCTTTACTACAAGGTCATCGATATAGCACTCGACGATGTCATGTATGAGGTCATCGAAGATCTTTGTCATGGCCCTTTGATAGGTAGCGCCAGCGTTCTTTAGACCAAAGGGCATAACCCTGTAGTAGAATATACCCAAAGGGGTTCGGAAAGCGGTATGCTTCTGGTCTTCGGGATGCATCTTTATCTGATTGTATCCTGACGAACCGTCCATAAAGGAGAAAACCTCGTGAGTGGACGTGTTATCTATCATTAGCTCGGTTACTGGTACTGGGAAATCGTCCTTTGGACAGGCTTTATTGAGATCCCTGAAATCCACGCATATGCGTACCGTCCCATTCTTCTTCATTACCGGGACGATATTGGCGATCCAGTCGGGATACTGGACTTCTTGGATAAATCCAGAATCGATCAGCTTCTTGACTTCGGCGTTGATGCTCATTTCAAGCTCGAGTCGCATCCTTCTTGGCGCCTGCTTGACTGGCTTGATATCTGGGGATATCGCTAATTTATGCACAGCAATCTTCGGATCTAATCCTGGCATCTCGGAATAGTTCCATGCGAAGCAGTTTTTATGCTGTAGAAGCACGTTCTTTAATGCGGCCACCCTTTTTTCAGATAGCAGCTCGCTGACGAATGTCGGTCGCGGATCATCTGCCGATCCCAGCTCAATCTTCTTGAGGTTATCTGCAGTAGTATGTATGCCATCTTCCAGTTCTTTCGGAGCTGGCGGAAATTCTGAGACCACCTCATCATCGCTGTTCTCAAAGCACCAGGGAAGGTCATCCATGTTCTCGGGCTCTTCTTTTAATATCGTAATCGTATAACAGGTGCGAATCCGCTTCCAGGACTGAGGTGGATCCGGTTCTGCTCTTGCGGCTTTGGGTTCGTGCTTTTGTGGCGGCGTTACCCTCCAGCCGTTGGATAAAGCGAATCTGCCCTGTTGGTACTGGTCCTCGACCCAGTTCTTGAAGGTGAAGCAGTCTTCGGTAGGATGTCCTATGGCTCGGTGATAAGAGCAATAGCTCAGATGAGAAGCCCTGTTAGCTTGCTCAGGGTGTCTAGACTCTGGAAGCGCGATCATTTGATGTTTTATAGTGAGCTCGAGTAACTTCTCCGTCTTGTCTCGAGGGAAGGAATACGCTCGACTCATCTTCTTCGCGAGGGACAAATCCGGACCGCGCAATGCCTGCTCACGTGACTCTCTAATCCTGCGTCGTTGTTGTCGGCTCCTCTCTCCGCTTCTTGATTTATTTCCGTCTCTGCGTCGGGCCTTTCGTACAACGGGTTGACAAGGATGAGCATCTTTGTCTTTTGCAGCCCATTGAAATAGACGTTGCGTCCTGGCCTTCTCATAGATGGCCATCTCGCGGTTGTGGTCTTCCCGAGCTTTTTGACCCACTTTCCTGATAGGCTTGTCCATTTGTTCTTCAAACGACGGACTCGGCATTTCAATCGCGGGATCTAGTTTTGATGAGGGGTTGGCATTTCCTGACGGGGCGTCCTCTTCTTCATCAAAAGTATATATGGCGTAGCTACTGTGGGCCCGTTCCCGTTTTCCGGTTCTCGCGTATCCAAGCCCAAGTGTTTCCATTTTCCCGTTGGGCAATTTGCGTTGGGCCCCAGGGACATCCCAAATCCTGTTGTAGAACCGAGCTTGTCGAACAGTCTATTTTAAGGGTACTCCTTGGCGCTTCAATAGCCTCTTTAGTCCATTTGTGTAGTATCTGGGCAAACGGATAGGTTGGAGCCTGTGGAGTGTAACATCCGTGCCATGCCAGATCTCTTTCTCTATTTTCGACTCTGAGGATCGGTAGAATAGAATTAACTTCTCACCCCTTTGCCTGGGAGGGACGTAAAATGTTTGCAGGTCCTGCACATTGTGAGCTTGAAGTGTGTTGAGATCCTTGTAGTGTTCCCGCGGCACCATGGTGATTTGCAAACTCTGATCATCGCTAGGAGGTGCTTGTATTGACAGCCGATTGGAGAACACGGCATTAACCTCATCTTCCGAGTCACTTCCAAAGACCAACATGGGTGCGGGCGTCCCCGGGTTGTTGCGTTGAGATGGCCCAGCATAAACTATCTCTTCTTCTTCTTCGGTATCGCTCCCGAAAACAGGGATGGTGGCGGCGGCTTTGTTCTCCGAGTTGCGACACCTTTCTGTATCCTCGAAATCTGGCAAAAAGTACTTCGCATCTTCGTATTTGCGGACTTCGTTCACGGAAAATGGGTTCAACTCACCTGTTACGGTATACTCGAAACCATCCTTAAAGTACTTCATACACTGATATTGTGTAGAATGGATGATGTTGTACTCGTGTAGCCAAGGACGACCGAGCAAGGCGTTGTAGCAGGTCTTGGCGTCAATGACATGGAATTTGATGTCTGTGACGAGGAGTCCAAAGCGTAATGTTAGTATCATGGATCCGAGAGTCCGTGACGATTGTGAATCGAAACCGGAGATAGTAATTTTGTCACGAGCGAGGTGTTGCACACTCATGCAGATTTCCTTCAACACCCGAACATTAAGGAGATTGACGGAGGATCCATTATCCACCAGGATCTTGCCTATCTTGATATCATGGCAGTATCCAGAGATATATAGGGGACAGTTGTGGTCGCACGTCCCGAGAAGGAGGTCTTCGTCACCGAAAGTGATGTCGGCCGTATGCACTTCCTCCAATTCATCCTTCATCCTTTCAGTGGCGAGGAAGGCTTGGAATTGCTCAGGTTCTTGTAACGCCTTAATTAGTGAGTCTCGCGCTTCTTTTGATAATAGGAGGGTATCGAGAATGCTAAGCTGAGAAGGTAGCTTCCTTAGGTGCGCTAGAATGTTATAGTCCACCTTACCCTTCCTAGGAGGGTCTTTGGCAGCCAGCTTTTTCATGACTTGGTCATCTAAAGTGATATCTTCAGTGACCTTTTCCTTTCTCTTATCTTTTCTACTCGTGGGCCCGAGATTCTTTTCTGGGAATGTGCGATTGCGCAGCTGAATGTTCTCGCAGGCCTCCGATTTCTCCTCTTTCCCTAAAACGGATTCTTTAAAGAGAGGGCCCAGAGCCATTTCTTCATCGGAGTCGCTCCCAAAAGTGAGAACTTGTGACCCTCCGGCGTTAACCATGTAACAGTTGCCAGTGGTCCTGTTGTGCTCGTCGGCAGTACTTCTTTGTTCTCAACGAGTCTTGCGTTTCATGCGCTTAAAATGTTGCCGATGAGCAACATATCCTTGCCACCATATCTTAAAGGCGTCGCACTCCTCCGTGGGGTGTGAAATTTTCCGATGATATGCGCAATAATCAGGGTGCCTCTCCACCCCATTGAGCGTGTTTTCTTCTGAGGGTGGTAGCTTCATTCCTATCGACATGGCTTTGGCAAACCGTTTCCTCGTCTTGAATATCTTCTTGTCTGCCTCGGATGCCTTTCGATCTGGCGGGAGTACTTCAACTCTTTCATTTAGTCGCCTGCGTTCGGCTCCTTCCGATGCGGCTATCTCACGCTCCTGATCTGCTTTACTCTTTAGACGAATCTCGTCCAGAAAGGCGTCGATCATTTCATCTGTTGGCCCCACAAGTCCTGGCTCAGGGTGTGCCCCCAGTTTCTCGGTGCCAGGAGTTTTCTCATCTTCCGAGTGGGAAATCACATGACAACTCGCCACATGTCCCTCGGATTTATCCGATGAGCTCTCTTCCTCATCTTCCTTCTGAAAGACGTGGTTGAGGAACTCTTGCAGTGTGACGGGAGTCCGTGCCTTTTGATTGTACTCCTCCAGCGCGTCAATCTGTTTCTGCAAATCCGTGCGCTTGTTTCCAGGCTTCACGGGCCTTTTGGATTTCCTCTTCTTTTTCTTCGAAGATTCTGACGGTTGGGTGTGAGTACTTGGGCCATCACCACGAATCTTTGTAGTTGGGCGCGGCTTCAACATCCCTTCGATGATTTGAGGTTCAAGCGGGTTCTTCCATTCAACCGCTGGGCACGCATGAAGGTCACTCAGCATCCTTTTGGTTTTAGCTGATAGCACGATTTCCCATGGAGCTTCTTCAATAAAGGAACAAGTCGCCCCCGGTGCGTCCGTCTTCTTAGGAGTATGCGGCTGTGGCGGGTTCACCTTCCACTTTTCGGACAGCGCAAACTTTCCCTGGACGTATTGATCTTCAATCCATCCTTTGAAGACGAAGCAATCCTCAATCGGATGGCTTACCGTTTGATGGTAAGGGCAATAGTTGGGGTTGTTCACCTCAGTGGGTTGTGGCGGTCGCCTTGGATTTGGCAGGTTTATAAGTCTGTTGCGTACTGCCAGCTCGAATAGCCGTTTCGTCTTGTCCCGTGGGAACGAGTAGGGACGCTTCATCTTCTCATTATAATACCGGCGTCTTTCTTCCAGTTGATCCGTCAGCTTTGGGGCATTGGGTTGTTGCTGGGCATTCGCGACGAAGGTGGCCTTTCCTTTACCCTTGTCATTCCGAGGTTCTGGCTTCGGGGGAGACGGTCTATGACCCATTTGGTCCATCTGAGCCAACTTGTCGATTAAAGCCTGGAATGTGGTTGGCTTGAACATCATAAACTGGGAGATAGTGGCGTGAGGGTCTAGGGTTTCCACGAACATGCCCACCGCGGGCGCTTCCTCAATGCGTTGCTCGCATTTCGACCACAAATTCCGCCATCGTATAGCATACTGGACCCAAGTTTCGCTTGGTTTTACCCTGGCGTTAATTAGTGCCGTTATTGGAGTGCGTTCGCTGGCGCTTGCGAATCGCTGAGTGAATAGCAACTCCATTTCAGCGAACGTCTTGATAGAATCGTTCGGGAGTTCCGAATACCATTTGAACGCTGTTTCTGATAAGCTGCCCACGAACTGGCGAAGCAACAGTTTATCATCTCCGCCGGTGTTACCGCAAAGGGCTCTGAACTGGGCGACATGTTGGTGGGGATTGCCGGTCCTCTTGTAAACATGGAACTTGGGAATTGTGTAACCTGGCGGGCACTTGATTTGGTCGTACCAGCTTGGATATGGCCGCCCCGTTTTTACGACTTGACCAGCTACCTCAGTCGCATGATGAACCCGGATTTGCTGGGCTATATAGTCGACCAAGTCAGCCTTAGAGATTGTCTCCTCCTTGGCCGTTGAGAGGGCCGGTGGTGGATTTGACGTTTCTCCCCTGTCGTCTTCAAGGACGATCGGGGGATCCTCAGCGGGTGGATCCTGTTGGATCATTATTCCTATCATATCTTGGAAGAGGAGGCCCATACGCTGTATGTTGGCTGCTTGTTCAGCAGCCTCTTTGTCCTTCTTCTCCAATATTCGGCGAAGGAATTCGGCGTCGGTTTCTTCCTCCTGGCGTTCGTCCGAAGATGTTTCTGGGTTTTCTTTTGGCCCGGTATGTGCGGCCATAGCATTCATCATTTCCTGGAGCTTTTGCTGTTGCTCCTGAGCTTTGGTCACCGACCGTGTGAGCGGTCTATGACCTGTAGACGCACGGCTGTCTTCTTTTCCTGACGCCATGTATACGGTGTGGACCATCATGCCCTCAGACTTAGGGCGTCTGGGCTTAGTGCCTTTGGCTGTCGTTGCAGGCTGGGGGATCTTCTCTGGTTTCCTCCTTTTATGAGCAGTGGAGGTTGAGGGGGCCGTTGAGGTGGGCGTCCAGACAGCCTTTCGTGGTTTAGCCTGGTGACCGGCTTCCGATTGGATTTTTAGCTTCTTGTGCTGGCGGGAGAAGTTTGGATCGATCATCGAATCTCGGGCCTGCTGCCAAACCTTATAGATTTTGGAAGACAGCCGTTGAGGGGATCGGGGCTGCTCTGACTTTATCTCCACAACCTTTTTTAGTGGGGGAGGAGACCTCTTTAGCACCGCCGTAGGAGAATTCCTTTGTTGGAGATAGTGCCCTCAGAGTCAATTATTGGATCACAGGCACGTAATTGCAATGATTGAGGGAGGACCTATCCCGGTACGTCAGTCTTACTCGAAATGATAGTATGCTATCTGGTTTACCTTTATCATCGTGTACTGCTTCAGGTGACCTTACAGGTCGTTATTACACGTTGATAGAGCCCCTAGGATTCTTGCTTGACCACCAGCAGTATGAGGGCGATCATATAAGTGGGAGCTGGTAGTCTATAAGCACATCCTTAAAAGGTCCCTAGTCGTAGGAGTTTCGAGACAGGGCATCGATTCTCCAGAGTAGACTAGTGTATACAGTCGAGACCCCGACGAGGGGCGGTGGCCGGTCTCACAAGCCACTGGTGTCAGTTGGTTCACCTAAGATGTATACAGGTGCTCATTGGGTTATGAGTACACCGGACAGGACTCGCCGGGAACATGCTAGTTGGTCTTATACCTGACGTCAGATAGCAGTTCCCAGGTGACATGTGTACAGGTTAGTTCATCGACCTGGGGATCGTCATTTGTCTCGTGTGAGTTCCCACTGTACTTTGATTGCTACCCTCCACGGCTCAAAGGAGTCGTGCAAACAGGTTTTAGTTGGGTACGGTCCCGAGCCACATGGAGGCAGTGAGCGGATCTTCAGGGGTTCGTCTCTCCCGGTATTGGGGGTGAGGTCGCGCTGTGTCTAGGAGAGCCATTACACGAAGTCCTTGGCCAAGGCAGGAGATTTACTGGTAGGTATTCCAGTAGTATCTCAGGGTGTTCTGGGCTACACTCTGACACGACTTGTACCGCTTTTGGGGGTCTGACTTTTACCAACCCCCTAGGCCCGACATGCGATGCTCATAGACGAACGGACCGGACTGTACGGATATTGTCACTGACAGGCTCAGTAGGGTGTCAGGATGAGCTCGCTCATCGACGTCCCTTTTGGTCAATAGCTGGTGGCCCGTTACGTATTGGCTTATACCTCTGACGTGCTAGTGGTTAAATCCACAGCCATAGTATTGACGAGTCTTTAGAGTCCACCACACATTCAGTTACTCAGCTTTCGGGCGAAACGCTGTAGAGGCCGTATGGAGATATGGCAGGGTCCGATCAGATACGTGCGGTATTGCACGGATCAGGATCGGACGGTTTGTACTAGAGGCCGTATAGATATATGGCAGGGTTCGATCAGATACGTGCGGTATTGCACGGATCAGGATCGGACGGATATTACTAGCCGGCTTTGGTTTAAGCCGGATCCTAGTATAGTACAGTGTAGATTTTGTCTCTTTGCATTTGTATCCGGACGGAATACAGATGCGGGTGTGTATGGACAGTATCGGGGTTTTCCTGTAATTTATTACGGGACCAGTTTTCTGGAGTTGCCAGTTTGCATTCCGTTCCGGCCGGTTTTTCTTTGTTCTTTCCCAGCCGGACTTTTCCGATGGAGGGGGTTATTTGCAATTGTGCAAATAACATTTGTGGAGGGGGTTTCTTGCAAATGTATTCATTATGATAGGATAAGCATCCTTGCTTTTTCATGATGGTTTTTGCATTAATGAGATTTGATGTGAATAGAAGTGATAAGCATGGTTGATGTTTCTTTGCTTTATGATGTGATCACCTTTTCTTTTCTCCTACACTCACCTCCCTTCATGAGTTTTGGTTTATCCCTCCACCATTCTCAATTGAAAGGGCCGGCCACAACTTTGAGGAGAGAAGAAAAATGAGAGAGGTTCATTTCATTTGGTGTGGGAAATTAATCATCCATCTCATTTTTCCATTGCTACCAAAAATCCCCAAGTTCATATCTTGTTGATTCCTCCATCAAGGCAACTACAAACCCCATTGAGACAAAGCGCATTCTACACTACATTCTACAGCACATCTTGGGCACGTCGACTTGCCAGCTTCGTGCCCGAGTTGCCTCGGCATTGAGGTGGGAGCCCGTAAAAGATACAGATGATGTGGTGCCCTTCCGGCAAGGAGGCGACGGTCGGAGTTTCCGCGGGAGATCGGGACGATGACGAGAAGACCGGAGGACTCGGATCACTCGGTATATCTCTAACCCGTCTTATTGTTAGCTAGATCTAGTTTAATGGCCCGATCCGGGGTTTAGTGCACGGTGGTGCCGGTTTGCTAAGTTCGCAAAATTAAAGTTTATCACCGTTTCCGCATTTGGCCGTCGGATTGACGGCCGGGGCGCTGCCGTGCACTTACATCCTTCGCACCTTATTTAGCATCTCGAAGCTGTTCTCCGTTGGAACAGCAGCATTAACTTCTGCCATCGGGGCTGATGGAGTTAGCCCAGAGGGGGAGTTAGCCCAGAGCCTTCCTTACTCGGCGCCAATGGCGACGTCGAGCGTGTCGAGCGGACGGCGTTGGTTCAGCGGTGAGAATGGCTTCGTCTTGCCCCCTGTGTAGGTGGGGGGTCGTAGCTGGTGTTAGCCTGTTATAGACCGATGTCCTTTGGGTAGAAGGAGCGGGAGCTGAAGCCGTCAATCTTGTAAAGACCGACTTTTTGGCCGGGGAAGGCGCTTTGGCGACTTCAGGAGCAGGACCGGTCACTTTCTTAGAAGCAACCTTCTCTGGGATTGTAGGCCCCATGATGGGTCCACAGGATTTCTGGCCCAATCTAGAGAAGACCGAGGCGCTGATGTTGGGCGACCCGTTGGGATTGTACATCTCTTCACTCCTTTGATATTTGGCGTTGTAATTCCTCAACGTCTTCAAAGAGGTGACGGATCCCGATGACCACATATTGATACGGACTGTGGGGTCCTTAAACTCATGGACTATGAGGTCCTTAACCTTGACCGGAATGTCTTAAAACTAACAACGGACTATGATGTCCTTAACCTTGACCGTGATGTCTTAAAACTAACGTCGGACTGTGGAGTCCTTAAATCCTCGGACTATGATGTACTTAACCTTGACCGCAACGTCTTAAAACTAACGTTGGACCGCAATGTCCTTTAACTACCTATTGACCGCAATGTCACTAAACTAAACAACAGAGCTCCCCTAATCGCTCTCTTGTCGGATCTAAACGATCCCGTTAAGTTGATCTTAGTCTAAAACTAGACTAACGTATCCTTAACAAATGTTTAAGTCGATCTTAGTCTCAAGCGAGGCTAACGTATCCTTAAACCCAAACCCCCAAACCCAAATCTAAGATAATACGGATTTGGACTAGTCCACGCCCTACGGGCGACGACATAACTCAGTCTCCGTATACAATCCACGGGCAACCAAATACAAAACAAACGCACACGACACGAAGTGACCACATGGAGAAGGAGAAAGTTGCTACCGCAATGCGGTAGCGTAATTAACTGCAGGGGCTTGCGCCTGCAGGGAAGAGCGTCCCCACAATCAAAAACCCCTCAAGCGAGGGGGAATCTGACGAAGTCTGCTACATCGGACGCATCCGTTTAAACCTTCGATACATGGTGCCATAAATCAACTTGGCATCTTCGGAGAGGTAGACAGATAGCACCAATTAGTATCTGCCCCGAATTTCAGGCAAGACGTCAGTCTCGGCCGACTTTCGGAGGGAAACAACGTCCTAATCAATATAATAAATTTTTTAACTTGACCGAACCAGCTTATTACTAGGCTGGGGAACGTTGATTCGGCTCTAACTTGTGATAACTGTCACGGGTATGGGCAAGAGAAAGAGGACTGTAAGGAATTCCATATGACCCTATTAAAGGAGAAGCATTCTAATGCATCTTCTTTAGGTGTATTTGTTATTGAAACTGTTTTTCGGCCAACCCTACCTTCTGGGTACTAGATACTGGGTCAGGATCTCATATCTGTAATTTATTATAAGGATTGAGAAAAAGTAGAATGGTTGGACCGGGTGATATGTCCTTTGGAGTAGGGAACGGAGCACAGGTTGATGTTGCTGCTGTCGGTCAATATCACCTAGTCTTGCCAAGCAGCAAAACTATGATTTTGAACAATTGTTACTATGTACCTTCCATACTTTACAATATCATATCAGTTTCTTTACTTAATAAAGATGGATAAAATTTTGTTCTAGATAGAAATATCGTGAACATTTACCTTAATCAGGTATTGGTTGCAGAAGGTACACTGTGTAATGGTATCTATGTTCTAAATCAAAACACAGTCTTCAATATACAAAACACACGTAAGAGGAAAAGTTCATATACGAATGAAACCTACTTATGGCATCGTAGACTTGGTCATATCAATGAGAAAAGACTATCTAAGTTGGATATTTGAATATGTTTGAATTTTCGTCTTATGAAACGTGTCAGTCCTGTCTCAAAGGAAAGATGACTAAAACTCCGTTCATTGGGCATAGAGAGAGGGCTACAGAGCTCTTGGGACTCATACACAGTGATGTATGTGGTCCGATGTCTATACATGTAAGGGGTGGGTTCTCGTACTTCATTAAATTCACTGATGAACTCTCTAGGTTCGGATATATATTTCTTATGAAACACAAATCTAAAACTTTTAAGAAATTCAAATAATTTAAAAGCGATGTAGAGAACCGAACAGGAAAAAGTATCAAGATCCTTCGATCAGATCGAGGAGGGGAGTACTTGAGTACGGAATTCCGTGACTTTCTAAAAAAGAATGGTATTCTCTCTCAGCTTACTCCTTCATACACACCACAATAAAACGGTGTATCGGAGCTGAGAAATTGTACTCTATTAGATATGGTTCACTCCATGATGAGTAATACCGAGTTGCCTCTTTCTTTCTGGGATATGCACTTGAGACAACGACATATCTATTGAATAGGGTTCCAACCAAATCCGTGCCTACCACTCTATATGAATATGGAGTGGTAAAAAACCATGTCTTAAATTCATTAAGATATAGGATTGTCCGGCTTATATTATAAAGCAAAATCCAGACAAACTGGAGGCAAGTTCAGTTCTATGTAAGTTTGTGGGATACCCTAAGCATTCACGGAGGTATCTGTTCTACCACACCGAGAAACAGAAAGTGTTTGTTGCTCGTCACGCCACCTTTTTAGAATGACAATTTCTTGCAAGAGAAATTAGTGGGAGCACGGCAGAACTGGAAGAAATTCTGGCACCACAAACTGAAACTGAAAAATTGGTGGAACCTCAGGATTCAATAATTTCAGACGAACCTCAGCTACTCCGCAAATATAGTAGGATTTCTCGTCCGTCCGAGATATACTACAATTTTCTTATAGATGGGGATCGAGAGAATTACATCTTAGAAGAAGATGATCCTACTAGTTTTAAGAAGATCATTAACAGTAGGGACTCTGTAAAATGGCTTAATACTATGAAATCCGAAATGGAGTCTATGTACACCAACAAAATTTGGATTTTAGATGTTGATCTACGTGGGGTAAAATCCGTTGGATGCATGTGGATCATCAAAAAGAAGATTGGTGCAGATGGACAGGTGGAAACCTATAAGGCTAGACTTGTTGCAAAAGGTTTTCGTCAAAGACCAGGAATGGACCATGACGAAACTTTTTCTCCAGTGGCTATACTGAAATCTATTCGGATCATACTTGCTATTGCTGTCTACCATGACTATGATATCTAGCGGATGGATGTTAAAACGGCGTTTCTAAATGGAAGTTTAGAAGAGTGCATTTATATGGATCATCCGGATGGATTCACAGACAGTGAGAGCAGCGGGAAGGTGTACAAGTTGGTTAAATCCATTTATGGATTGAAGCAAGCGTCGCAGAGCTGTAATATCTGTTTTGATGAGACAGTCAGGGAATTTGACTTCATCAAAAATGAGGATGAGCCTTGTATCTATAAGAAGAATGTAGGGAGAACTGTTGTGTTTCTCGTCCTATACTTGGATGACATTCTTTTGATAGGAAATGACATTTCTATGCTGCAATCGGTCAAGCTATTCTTGTCACAAAAGTTCTCCATGAAGGATCTGGGTGATGCCTCCTATATTCTGAGGATTAAGATCTACAGAGATAGATCCAAGAGACTGTTGGGACTTTCACAGTCTAGTACATAGAGACCATACTAAAGAGATTTAGTATGGAAGATTCCAAGAGCGGTAATATACCCGCATTGCACTGAATCACCCTCTCCAAAGAGATGTCTCCCAAGAATGATGAGGGGAGGGTTCGCATGAGCACTATACCCTATGCTTCGGCGGTAAGATATATAATTTATGCGATGCTATGTACCAGACCAAATGTAGCATATGCACTTAGCATGGTAAGCCGGTATTAGTCGAACCTGGGTGAAAATCATTTGACAGCTATGAAGAACATTCTCAAGTACCCGAGAAGCATTAAGGAGATGTTCTTGATATACGGTAATGGAGACCTTCAGGTCGAGTCCTTTACTGACTCAAGCTTCCAAAGTGACAAGGATGACAGCAAGTCCATCTTGGGTTTTGTGTTTACTCTCAACGGAGGGGTGGTGTGTTGGAAGAGCTTCAAATAAGACACCATCGCAGACTCGACGATAGAGGCTGAATACATTGCTGCAAACAATGCCATAAAAGAAGCGGTCTGGATGAAGAAGTTCATTACTGAACTTGAGGTGGTTCCGTCCATTGTCGATTTGATACCTTTGTATTGCGATAACAATGGGGCTATAGTTTTAGCGAAGGAACCACGGTCCCATCAGAAGTCCAGAAACATCTTAAGGCGGTATCACCTGATCAAGGAGATCGTAGATAGTCGGGAGATCGAGGTCCGGAGAATAGATACGAATGAAAACACAGCGGGTCCATTTACCAAGGCCCTCCCTAAAGCAAAATTCGAGCGACTTTTTGAGATGTTGTGTATGAGATACGCCAATAACTGGCCCTAGAGCAGACGTTGGGTATTCGGTACGCCAATTACAGGCCTTCGTGCAAGTGGGAGATTTGGATATGTATGGCCTAAAGTCCTGTATTGTATATGCCATGACCCGTAATTTAGCACGTGACCGTCACTTAAATTACGCAACATTTAAAGGCGTAACGTAAATCAGGTAAGTCGAAGCCCAGAAAATCTAAAGCTTTTTGCGCAAAATAGTGGGAGTGCAGTTTTAAAATAAAGGTATAACGAATCATGTTTTTCTTTAAATGCATAGCTAATGAAACATGAAAATGCAAGTGGATTATACTACAGTTGAAAATATGTTTCGTCTTTAAAAATTTGGGCAGCACCTCCCTTGTATATTTTGATCCAAAACCATATACACAACAATATATAGGTATCCCCAAGCGGGAGCTAGCTCTTCGCCAACTGGCGGAATCACAACCACGAAATAACATATATACGACGACCAACGGTGAAGATCAACCCAGAAAGAACAATAAATAAGTAAGACATCAAAACTCAAGAAAGCGATCATAAACCCATCGCTCTAAGTCTCGTACAATACCCAAGTTTGACTAGGTCTACCAATATACAATTTCTAGTTTCTGATTTGATTTGATGGAGTTTAACTAGATACAACGGAATATAAAGTACGAGAGTGGACACGATCCAACATGTGTGTCCCACCTACCAAAGCAAAACATCCTGGAAGAAGCTGTGTGCCAGCGATACCGCAGCTGATCCCAAGCGGTCAAACCTGCAAGAACTGTGGCACAACGGGGGTGAGTTGCCAACTCGTGAGTAGAAAACATCAGTAGGTAGAAATCGAATAAAACGAGTTCCTAGGTCACTATATCCTGAAGGTAATACTATGATATCTAGGGTGATCACAGATGCATATATGTCAACAATCGATCAATAAAATAACATATATAAATAAACATCCGACATCATATGCCTATGCATGTGGATATCATCCACGTGTCCATCAACGACACAAACAATATCATGGAACCTGAGTGTCCAACACCGACACTTGAACATCGACACTCGAAACATCATGAAAACATATGCCTGTATGTATGAGGATATCAACCATGTGTGTCCATCAACGACACATAAAAATTATGGAACCTGAGTGTCCAACACCGACACTCGAAACATCATGAAACCCGTGTCCAGCATCGACACGTAAATTCTCATATCTTAGATGCCGCATACTCAGATCGGCCCTCATATCTATCTCATCTCAGGCGCCGCATACTCAGATCGGCCCTCATATCCATCTCATATCATAACTCCACAACGGTATCCTCCGGATATCCTCCGAGTTCTATACAATCACCGGTAGGTAGTGTTCCCTCTGCCAGGCTCATCGTCTACACTACAAAAGTCATTTCTTGTCCCGGGATACCATACCGGGTCCACCATGTAAAACGACATCCGCCAACTCCTCGAATCGGGTCTCGAAAACAAGCTCAGAACTGAGAAAACTCATGGTGGATGTCTCGAAATATCATATCAAAAGAAATCGTGTTTTTAAAGCAATACGTAATTTCTTTTGAAATATAACCACGGTTCTCAAATCCAGAGATCTCATAAAAACTGCATCTCAATGCATATAACCGTAAAGTACGATGTATGCAACATAGAGTAGTAATATGAGCATATCGAGTATATCATGCAAGCATTTAAACTGATAATTCTGAACAATGAATGTACTTTTACTTTTAAGATTAATCTCATAATATGGCAGTTCTACTGTGTAAGTGGTATGGCAATTACCGATGAAGAATGTGTGTGAGCCGGTAAATCTGTGTAAGTGTAACACGCGCATCAACGGTAATTGTGCAGGTGTACTAGCAAATGATATCATATAGCATTAAATACCGAAATGTGGTATGTACATCACGAGGGGTAATATCTTACATAACATGGAGAATCAATGGGTATATTTATCTACACATGAACCGTACAGTCACTTTTAAAAGATACATATCATCGTTTTGAAATTAGGTATGGTTCAAGTGGCAACCTTTATATCGGCGATCCCGCCTCATAACATCCGATATGAAAATATTCCTCAATCATCATCCTCAAATTACTACAGCGGATCAATCATCCAGTACATCTCATTACGTACGGTAATCTATCATGCGGTGACATAAAATAAAATAGTGATTCTATCGTCCTATTCATCAATAAGGGTACGGATCTAAAATCTCGTACGGCATATCAATCGTTATCCGCATAAATAAATATATATACACATATATCTCAAATTACATTTTTATCAATCTCATATAATGATATCTTGCATATATGTCATATCTTATTAATCTCAAGTCGTATCGATCTCGATCTCATATCATACCATTATCAACTCATACTTGTTCCCCTTCGATTCATACTTATCATGATTCACTTTCTCATTTCATATTCTCGTAACAATTCGAGTCATCTATATCTATCATATCAATATCCCACATCAGTTATCTTATATACATATATCATATTCTCAAGCCAATATATATCCATTAGTGTCAGCTTTTATTATATCATCTCTTACTAAAACCTATAATCATGTCTGTAAGTTTGTATCATATCCTTTATCAAAAATATAATTTATAAAACGATCTTTCCATATCAATGGTTGCGGGGGTGCTATACTCGATCCACCCGACTTTCCCCATAGATATAAATCTACTCACCTGCTAAACTCATCGCTTAGCCGAAGTCAACGTGCTTCGTCATCTCGGAAGTCCACACGAAGGTACCTACAATCAATACACATCGAAATGCAATTAAAACCAATATCCAAAAACGATACGGAAAACGAAGTGCTCATAGGTTAAAACCTATAGCTTACGTATGCAAAATCAACCAAATAATCCTCGTCCGTTGACGTACAAACGTCTAACGACGGAATCCAAACTCAAATATAAAAACCAAGTTTCAGAAATCACAAAACCCGAAATCAGCAATATGAGAATTCACTCCCAGATTTTACCCTGGGCCAAACTAGGGAATTTTGCATATGGGGTTACTCTAGATATCAGATAACAATGCCACACACCAAAAATCAGCACAAGACACCAAAATGTGGCCGCAATTTGCGGCCACCATGATTAAATCTGCGGCCATGTTTATGCAATATGGGCTCGGGTTTCAAGGGGTGCTTCTAGGTTTCCTGCTCATCTCTCTGTGTTCGCTAAATAATTTTTAGGGCTTCGGGATAATAACAGATCTCAATATCCCATCACAAATTCCACAAAATACGATATCGGCCGATTTTAAAGTTCGTGTTTTGGTTTCTAGTCTCTGTTCTTGGTCCAGAAATCATCTCTAAAGTCTTATAAACACTCACCACTATCTATTCACCACTTAACATCAACTTGGAAATTTCCAAGATCACATAACCTAACTAATACGAAATCTAAACTAACTAGGATATACTAAACACAAATACTTAACTAAAAGTGTAGGGATTATCTCATTCGGTAACTTAGGAAAATTCTTAAGTTGCCCAAAGTCTTCAAAATCCAAACTTGAATGGTTCAAAGGGTTTAGGATGAGGGTGTGCATCTTTTTAATGAAGGTGGCATGGGGATTTGGAGATTAATTGGAGATGATACATGGAGGCAGAGAAGGATGAAGGAGATGAAGAATGAGATGAAGAAGAGAAGAAATGATGAAGGAAGAAGAATAATGGAATGAACAAGAAGATAAAGAAGTCAAAGATGCATCTCTCTCTCTTAATCTCACTCTCTCTCTAAATATCTCATTTTGTTTTATTTCTCTCTCAATTAACCAAGGCATCCCATCCTTTTCTTTTCTTTTTTTAAAAATAAATAAAACCAACACAATAAAACAATATGCAACCAAAATGTCATATGACATGGTGCACTTGCCATGGGAAAAATGTCGAAATACGGATTTGGCTTTGTTAGTTATATGTATGCCCTATAGGCCATTACTGTACATATGATGTATATTGTAATGAATGCTTGGACATATATAGGGAGGACTTTCTTGCTCGACATGATAGTATGCTATCTGGTTGCACTTTATCTTAACATGTACTTGTTCCCCTCCGAACGGCAGCCAAGACATGGGCTGTCTTGCCTGAGGTTCGGGGCAGATGCTAATAGGTGCTATCCGTCCACCTCTCCGAAGATGCCAAGTTGATTTATGGCACCGTGTATCGGAGGTTTAGACGGATGCGGCCGATGTAGCAGACTTCGTCAGATTCCCCCTCGCTTGAGGGGTTTTTTGATTGTGGGGACGCTCTTCCCTGCAGGCGCAAGCCCCTGCAGTTAACTACGCTACCGCATTGCGGTAATAACTTTCTCCTTCTCCAGCTGGTCACTTCGTGTTGTGGGTGTTTGTTTTATTTGTGGTTGCCCGTGGATTGTATACGGAGACTGAGTTATGTCGTCGCCCGTAGGACGTGGACTAGTCCAAATCCGTGTTTTCTTAGATTTGGGTTTAGGGTTTTGGTTTGAGGATACGTTAGCCATATTTGAGGCTAAGATCAATTCAAACGTTTGTTAAGGATACGTTAGTCCAGTTTGAGACTAAGATCAACTTAACGGGATCGTTTAGATCCGACAAAAGAGCAATTGGCTCTATTGTTCCAGTTTAGGGACATAGGGGTCCATTACATGTATGGTCGTCGAGACCCATCACCTCTCTGATGACATTGAAGGATTACAACGACAGATGTCAGAGAAGTTCAGAGATGTACCCTTGAGCCAAAGTTGATTGGGGGATTTATAGTCCAATTTGGGATTAAAGTCTGTTTGAAGGTTTAAGGATACGTTAGCCATATTTGAGGCTAAGATCAACTTAAACGGTTGTTAAGGATACGTTAGTCCAGTTTGGGACTAAGATCGACTTAACGGGATCGTTTAGATCCGACAAAAGAGCATTTGGGCTCTATTGTTCCAGTTTAGGGACATAGTGGTCCATTACCAGTTTAGGGACATGGTGGTCCAAGTTCCAGTTTAGGGACGTGGTGGTCCATTGAATGTATGGCCGTCGGGACCCGTCACCTCTCTGACGACGTTGAAGGATTACAACGACAGGTGTCAGAGGAGTTCCGAGATGTACCCTTGGACCAAAGTTGGTTGGGTGATCCATAGTCCAATTTGGGGCTAAAGTCTGTTTGAGGGTTTAAGGATACGTTAGCCATATTTGAGGCTAAGATCAACTTAAACGGTTGTTAAGGATACGTTAGTCCAGTTTGGGACTAAGATCGACTTAACGGGATCGTTTAGATCCGACAAAAGAGCGTTTGGGCTCTATTGTTCCAGTTTAGGGACATAGTGGTCCATTTCCAGTTTAGGGATATAGTGGTCCATTACCAGTTTAGGGACATGGTGGTCCAAGTTCCAGTTTAGGGACGTGGTGGTCCATCGCCAGTTTAGGGACATGGTGGTCCATTACCAGTTTAAGGACATGGTGGTCCAAGTTCCAGTTTAGGGACGTGGTGGTCCATCGCCAGTTTAGGGACATGGTGGTCCATTTGTAGTTTAAGGACGCATAAGTCCATGGGTTTAAGGACCCCACAGTCCATGTTGATGTGTGGTTGTCGGGACCCGTCACCTCTCTGAAAACGTTGAAGGATTACAACGACAAATATCAGAGGAGTTCAGAGATGTACCCTTGAACCAATGAGTTGGTTGAAAGAGCAGATGTGCTCAGTTCAAGATGATTTGAGGACTTATGGCCAGTTTGGGCTAAGTCCAATTATGTTTGAAATATTGGCCCTTTGTTGGCTCATTGAAGGAGAGGCTTTGCCTCTAGAAACTTAGCCAATTGGGCTAAAGCTAGTGTTAAACACTAAAGACCAACAGTGTTGAACACTGGAATTAAGATTAGCAAGTTAGTGTTTAACACTAAAAGATAATCAGTGTTAAACACTAGCAACGAGGCTTTCAAATTAGTGTTAAACACTAAAGCAAATCAGTGTTAAACACTGGTAGCATAGATTTCAAATTAGTGTTAAACACTAAAGAAAATCAGTGTTAAACACTGGGAACAGAGTTTTCACATTAGTGTTAATCACTAAGAAAATCAGTGTTAAACACTGCAGATAGAGTTTTCCAAATTGGTGTTAAACACTAAGAAAATCAGTGTTAAACACTGCAGATAGAGTTTTCCAATTAGTGTTAAACACTAAGGAGGGAGAGGTCACGTGCGAACATGTGAGAGCGCCCTGATTTCCCTTATTTTATTCTGCAGGTAAGTGTTTATCACTTTTAATTTCCTGGCCATCACGTGTGGGCACGTGATAGGCATCCATTCATTCGATATTAAAGGGATTCGTTAGGGGTCACGTGGGGACACGTGAGGGCGCCCTAAATGTGGAACCAGATCTCCTTTTGGTTTATCCTGCGAATAAGTGTTAAACACTTTTATTTTTATTTTAGAGCATCACGTGTTGGCACGTGATGGGGATCTGTGCGCCAATTGTTAAAGCATTTGCTGAGGGGTCACGTGATAACACGTGAGAGCGCCCAAAGCTTTCATTTCCTTTGCTTTTTCTTTCTGCATTTTGGGGGTCACGTGGGAGCGCGTGAGGTGATGCTTCAAAGTTCTTTGCGGGGGATCTTTTCAAGGGTCACGTGGGGGCACGTGACCCTAGTTCTTTTCATGAACAGAGATCTTTTAAGAATTGAATTCTTTGTAGGGTTAAACCCTAATTATGATTTTGGAGGAATTAAATTCCTATCGTGAAAGAATTAAATTCTTATTTAGGATGAAACCCTGATTTCTTTTTAAAGGAATTAAATTCCCAGATCTGTAAAAGAATTAAATTCTTGATTATGGTTAAACCCTAGTTTTGTTTTAGGAGGAATTAAATTCCTGTGTGTTTGGGAGAATTAAATTCTCAAAACTCAATTCTTCCTCTGTGTTTTTGATCTGCATGGCACGATCTCAACCCAATGAGAATTAAATTCTCAATTCATGGGGAGATGTGCACTTTGCAGATTCTCAACCAGAGAAAGAACTAAGTTCTTTTCTTTAAGTAAGAGTTAAACTCTTTTGAGAATTAAATTCTCTTTTGAAGCCTCTCTTTTCTTACCTAGGGTTTTTCTTTTGCAGAGAATTAAATTCTCCTCTCTTTGCTTTTTCTTCTCTTGAGAATTAAATTCTCCTCCCTCTGTTTTTCTCTCAAAAAAGTAAATCCCCCTCTTCTCTTCTCTCGACTCCTATTTATAGGAGAAGGAAAAGAATCAATTTGTTTAGCAAATCTCTCATTGAAAGATTTGATTTGATTTCATAATTAATATGATCCTTTAGATCACACGGTGAATTTTTATTCACCGTTGGATTTTAAATCCAAAGATATTTTGTTTGTTATTTCGGTGAGATTTAGGGAGATCTTTCCTTATTTAAGATTTTTCCATAAATTGGTGATTTTTAATCACCCTTGGATCTTTAATCCAACGGTCCCCATAATCCTTTTCCATTTGGAAAGATTTAGAAGCTTTTAGAATTTAATTCCATTAACTTGTAAGGCTTTCGAAGCCAGTCACGTGCTGACACGTGACCCTTGGTCACGTGTGAGCACGTGACCCCCAATTGAGTCCTTTTCTCAACGTTTATTTATGCTTCAGTTTTAACCATCACGTGTCAACACGTGACCATTGGTCACGTGTGAGCACGTGATACCTCATTGAGGTGACTTCTGATTTTTAATCAGGGAACAGATTTTAGAATTTAATTCTATTCATTATTTTAGAGGCCTTAAGAGCCTATCACGTGTCTGCATGTGACCCATGGTTACGTGTGAGCACGTCATGCCCCATTGGGGTCTTTCCTGAGTTTTTATTATATCTTTTAACTCCTCCAGCGGGTTTTTAAAGGTCCATCACGTGTGGACACGTGATACCTCATAACTTTTGATCCCGGATGAATTATGAGGCCCATAATATATCAAATCGAAGGGTTTTTCGAGATGCTTCCAATACCATCAGAATTTAATAGTTTCTCCTTCGGGAGTTTATCAAAATATAGTCCGGAAGATACTGGTTCGCATTTCTTTAAGCGTATCACTGCCATTTGATACCTTGGGCTCCTTGCGCAGAAATTTTTGGCGGGAACAAATGCCCCCCACTACTTTGCCCACGTAAGTATGTACGTGGGTGAAGTAGTGCAAAGTAATGCATAGTGTATCACCAGTTTCGGGTTGGTATATTACTTTCAGAATCTTGATCTGAGCAGATAACGAGCGGACACAAGCGTCGTCATTTATCATTGACTCGGATCTCGACTCTTAAAAGATATAGTTCCAAACCCTTAACTCCATGAGCCGCACCCCTCTATCTCTTCATATCTTACTCTGGCGTGAAGTAATTTATATGCTCATGTGTAGCTTTTCCGTTTCAGTAGCATGTAGCTTTGGCGAGTCTGGCTCATAGATGGTCCATCTTGACCTCTTTGCAGGGCGGTGATGGCTTAGGAGACAGGGTTAGGATCTGCCACCTAAGACTTTTCAACTTTATGAGCCGTGAGGGTCTCATAAGGACTTTTCTCCCTACGAGTCGAGAGGATCCCGCAGGTGTATTTTCTCCTTAGGGGTCATGAGGACTCCTAAGTGTGTTTTCTCTTGAAAGTCATAAGGATCTCAAAAGAGAATTTTCCCGCTTATAAGTCGAGAGGACTCATAAGTGGTTGTTTCCCTCCTTGTCGAGATTCGACTTTGGAGAGTGAGACCCGTGGATGGTATGCAAGAGACCGTTTTGGGCCGACTTGCAGGGTCCCAGTGCTTAGGAAACAGATTTTTTAATCCCTACTGCCTAAGGCTTTATCTCACGAGTCGAGACGAATCGAGAAGTTCTCGCAAAGACATCAATTTCCTCACGAGTCGAAACGGATCGAGCAGATCTCGCAAGAATTTCCTAACGTCACAGTTAACCTCTGCTCTTTACGACAGAAGTCCGTCAGGGTCTGTGGTACTTAGGGTTTTGGCCGTCGTACCGTCGCATGAGCTGATATAATCCTCGATAGGCAATCGTGTTGTTCGAGTAGCCCTGCGACTGCCGTGTCTCTGATCCCTTCGGGGGCTGGACAAGATGTCTTCAAGCAATCCTCCTTGGCAGTTTGACCGTCGGAAGAGCAAGCGCTAGGAATTTGCCATGCCGCTTTTTACTTGAGGATAGGCTCATTTTGGAGAGCCCCGATGAGTCATAACCACTCCGCGCTGGTGTGGGATGATCTCCGATAATCTTTCAGGCTTTATATGACTTGCCGTTAAGACCCTGAAGCTAGGAATTTGGCCTTTGCTTCGTTTTGTTGGCATTGCGTCCTCTGTATCGAGACGAATGTCGCGGTTGTCTCTAGGTTGCTGGTGAACCGTCGAGGTTTGGAACCAGGGATTTTGGCCTGGCTCATTTTGGTGATGTTGCGTCTGCTGTATCGAGACGAACGTCGAGGTGGTGACTACTCTGCATTGGTTCGAGATGATCTCCGATTGTCTTTCAGGCTTTATATGACTTGCCGTTAAGACGTTGAAGCTAGGAATTTGGCCTTCGCTTCGTTTGCTTTGTCATGTGCGAATCCTGTTGGAGGAAGAACGCTGTCGTGACATCTCGTCTGCTGTATCGAGACGAACGTCGAGGTGGTGACCACTCTACGCTGGTGTGGGATGATCTCTGATGGTCTTTCAGGCTTTATATGACTTGCCGTTAAGACGTTGAAGCTAGGAATTTGGCCTTCGCTTCGTTTGCTGGCATTGTGTCCTCTGTATCAAGACGAATGTCGCGGTTGTCTCTAGGTTGCTGGTGAACCGTCGAGGTCTGGAACCAGGGATTTTGCCATGACTCTTTTCGGTGATGTTGCGTCTGCTGTGTCGAGACGAACGTCGAGGTGGTGATCACTCCATGTTGGTGTGAGACGATCTCTTATTGTATTTCCGGTTTTATATGACTTACCGTTAAGACCCTGGAGCTAGGAATTTGGCCTTCGCTTCGTCTTCTTTGGTGTGTTCGGATCCTGTTGGAGGAAGGACGCTGTAGTGACATTTTGTCTGCTGTATCGAGACGAATGTCGTGGTGGTGACCACTCCATGTGGGATGGTCTCTGTTTGTCTTACCGGTTTTATATGACTTACCGTCAAGACGTTGAGGCTAGGAATTTGGCCTTCGCTTCGTTTGCTTTGTCGCTTCCGAATCCTGCTGGGGGAAGAACGCTGGGGTGACATTTCATCTGCTGTATCGAGACGAACGTCGAGGTGGTGACCACTCCGCGCTGGTGTGGGATAATCTTCGATTGTCTTTCAGGCTTTATATGACTTGCCGTCAAGACCCTGAAGCTAGGAATTTGGCCTTCGCTTCGTTTGCTGGTATCGCGTCTGCTGTATCGAGACGAATGTCGCGGTGGTGATCACTCCATGTTGGTGTGAGGACCAGGATCCGCTCTAGAAGTTTCCCACGGGGTTAAAGAGTGACGTTATCCGCGTTCCACGTGACCAGGAATTTTGCACTAGATGCTTCACACGGGTTCATTGCCGCGTTAGGCAAGGACTAGGCTCCGCTCTGGATGCTTCGCACGGGTTCACTGCCGTGTTCTGCGAGGACCAGGATCCGCTCTGGACGTTTTCCACGGGGTCGAAGAGTGACGTTATCCGTGTTCCACGTGACCAGGAATTTTGCTCTAGATACTTCACACGGGTTCACTGCCGCGTTAGGCGAGGACTAGGCTCCGCTCTGGATGCTTCACACGAGTTCACTGCCGTGTTCTGCAAGGACCAGGATCCGCTCTGGACGTTTTCCACGGGTCAAAAGGTGACGTTATCCGTGTTCTACGTGACCAGGAATTTTGCTCTAGATGCTTCACACGGGTTCACTGCCGCGTTAGGCGAGGACTAGGCTCCGCTCTGGATGCTTCACATGGGTTCACTGCCGTGCTCTGTGAGGACCAGGATCCGCTCTGGACGTTTTCCACGGGGTCAAAGAGTGACGTTATCCGCGTTCCATGTGACCAGGAATTTTGTTGATTATATTCGCATTTCACGGAGTTGGGATTTGACTCTCTGTGGGAGTACATCGTCGAGTCATGGAACTGGGAGTTGCTGCTATTCCGCTTTGCTTGATGATGTGTCCGCTGTGGTGAGACGAATGTTGAGATGATCTCTAGGTTATTTGTGGCCCGTCGAGATTCGGCTTCTTCTTCTAATGAAACCTGGGGAGGAGGAGTGCGACTCCTTCTTTGTTTGCGCCCCTAGATTGTATATAGGGATTGATGTAGCATCATCTGTAGGGCAGCGATAGCTTAGGATTCAGGGTTAAGATCTGCTTCCTAAGACTTTTGCACTTTATGAGCCACGAGGGTCTCATAAAGAGTTTTTTCTCCTCATGGGTCGAGAGGATCCCATAGGTGTAAATTCTTCTTAAGAATCGTGAGGATTCTTAAGCGGGTTGTCCCTTGAGAGTCGTAAGGACTTCACAAGAGAGTTTTTCTTCCTTACAGGTCGTGAGGACCTGCAAGTGCTGGATGTGGTCGCCCTCGTCCGTGTTTCACGGAGTCAGGGGTTTCCCAAGGCATCGTAGTTTAAAGACATCGCGGTCAAGATTAAGGACCTCATAGTCCGTGGATTTAGGGACTCCACAGTCCGATGTTTGGTTGCAGGGACCCGTCACCTCTTTGAAGACGTTGAGGAATTACAACGCCACGTATCAAAGGAGTGAAGAGATGTACCCTTAAATCAAGGCAGAATCCGTAGGGAATCGGGGTGGTTGATCGTTAGTTTTAAGACATCACGGTCGAGGTTAAGGACATCACAGTCCGTGGATTTTAAGGACTCCACAGTCCGGTGTTTGCTCTGGATGCTTCACACGGGTTCACTACCGTGCTTGGCGAGGACCAGGCTCCGCTCTGGGCGTTTTCCGCGGGGTCAAAGAGTGACGTTATCTGCGTTCCACGTAACCAGGAATTTTGCACTAGATGCTTCACACGGGTTCACTGCCGTGCTCGGCGAGGATTAGGCTCCGCTCTGGATGCTTCACACGGGTTCACTGCCGTGCTCTGCGAGGACCAGGATCCGCTCTGGACATTTTCCACGGGGTCAAAGAGTGACGTTATCCGCGTTCCACGTAACCAGGAATTTTGCACTAGATGCTTCACACGGGTTCACTGCCGTGCTCGGCGAGGACTAGGCTCCGCTCTGGATGCTTCACATGGCTTCACTGCCGTGCTCTGCGAGGACCAGGATCCGCTCTGGACGTTTTCCACGGGGTCAAAGAGTGACGTTATCCGCGTTCCACGTAACCAGGAATTTTGCACTAGATGCTTCACACGGGTTCACTGCCGTGCTCGGCGAGGACTAGGCTCCGCTCTGGATGCTTCACACGGGTTCACTGCCGTGCTCTGTGAGGACCAGGATCCGCTCTGGACGTTTTCCACGGGGTCAAAGAGTGACGTTATCCGCATTCCACGTAACCAAGAATTTTGCACTAGATGCTTCACACGGGTTCACTGCCGTGCTCGGCGAGGACTAGGCTCCGCTTTGGATGCTTCACACGGGTTCACTGCCGTACTCTGCGAGGACCAGGATCCGCTCTGGACGTTTTCCACAGGGTCAAAGAGTGACGTTATCCGCGTTCCACGTAACCAGGAATTTTGCACTAGATGCTTCACACGGGTTCACTTCCGTGCTCGGCGAGGACTAGGCTCCGCTCTGGATGCTTCACACGGGTTCACTGCCGTGCTCTGTGAGGACCAGGATCCGCTCTGGACGTTTTCCACGGGGTCAAAGAGTGACGTTATCCGCGTTCCACGTAACCAGGAATTTTGCACTAGATGCTTCACACGGGTTCACTGCCGTGCTCGGCGAGGACCAGGCTCCGCTCTGGATGCTTCACACGGGTTCACTGCCGTGCTCTGCGAGGACCAGGATCCGCTCTGGACGTTTTCCACGGGGTCAAAGAGTGACGTTATCCGCGTTCCACGTAACCAGGAATTTTGCACTAGATGCTTCACACGGGTTCACTGCCGTGCTCGGCGAGGACTAGGCTCCGCTCTGGATGCTTCACACGGGTTCACTGCCGTGCTCTGCGAGGACCAGGATCCGCTCTGGACGTTTTCCACGGGGTCAAAGAGTGACGTTATCCGCGTTCCACGTAACCAGGAATTTTGCACTAGATGCTTCACACGGGTTCACTGCCGTGCTCGGCGAGGACTAGGCTCCGCTCTGGATGCTTCACACGGGTTCACTGCCGTGCTCTGCGAGGACCAGGATCCGCTCTGGACGTTTTCCATGGGGTCAAAGAGTGACGTTATCCGCGTTCCACGTAACCAGGAATTTTGCACTAGATGCTTCACACGGGTTCACTGCCGTGCTCGGCGAGGACTAGGCTCCTCTCTGGATGCTTCACACGGGTTCACTGTCGTGCTCTGCGAGGACCAGGATCCGCTCTGGACGTTTTCCACGGGGTCAAAAAGTGACGTTATCCGCGTTCCACGTAACCAGGAATTTCACTGATTATTTCACAGGATGGAGGTTTGACTGCTGGCGATATGTATACCACCGAGCCATGGAACTGGGAGTTGCCGCTGTTCCGCTTAGCTTGAAGTTGTGTCTGTAGTTACGAGACGAGTGTTGGGATGATCTCTAGGTCGCTTGTGACCCGTCGAAATTTAGCTTCTTTCTTTGGTGAAACCTGGGGGGAGGTATGTTCCCTTTTTTGTTTACGCCCTTGGATTGTGTACAAGGTGTGATGGAACATCACCTGTAGGGCATAAATTAAAACCCTTTTTTTTATTTTATTTCTCTTTCCGCGATGCTTTATCATTTTAGCTTTTATATCGCGAAGGTCGCGATTGCCCCCATCATTTCGGCTATTTTTCGCGGTGCCCAATCATTTCGGCTATTTATTTATTTTCTACTCGCTACTTTTTATTGCGAGTTGCCCCATCATTTCGGCTATTTTTCATGCATACATTTTTACTTGCTGCTTTTTATTGCAAGTTGCCCCATCATTTCGGCTATTTCGTAGGCATGTGTGGCTTGCTAGCCTTTTCGCCGCAAGCTTTGGTTTTAGACACCGATTTCGGCATCAGTACCGCTACAACTGGAATATTGCCAGGAGCGAATCATCATCTGCCTTTGTCGATGTTGAACAAAGGTGGCTTAGCAAACAGGATTAAGGGTCCTGTCGACCAAGGCTTTTGACTTCATGAGCCGTAAGGGTCTCACAAAGGTATTTCTCCCTACAAGTCGTGATGATCTTGCAAGTGTATTTTCTCCTTAGGGATCGTGAGGATTCCTGAGTGTATGTTCCTCTGTAAGTCGTAAGAATCCTACAAGAGGGTTTTCTCCTTATGGGTCGAGAGGACCTACAAGGGTTGCTCATTATATGGACATATCTCTAGTCACAGGTGTGACTTTGCTGGGGAAATATTTATCCGCGCCCGTGGATTGTATACAAGGTTCATTATTGAGCCCCTTGTAGGGCAGTATCGAAGGTTGTGGGGGATTTTCTTAAGAACAGGTTTAGGTTTCTGTAACTTATGACTTTCAAATCCCATGAGCCGTGAGGGTCCCATAAGAGAATTCTCCTTACGAGTCGTGAGGATCTCGCAAGTGTATTTTCTCCTTAGGAATCGTGGGGATCCTTAAATGTGTTGCTCCTTTGTGAGTCGTAAGGATCTCACGCGGGTGTTTTCTTCTTACAAGGTCAAGAGGACCCTATAAGATCAACTTAAACGGTTGTTAAGGATACGTTAGTCCAGTTTGGGACTAAGATTGACTTAACGGGATCGTTTAGATCCGACAAAAGAGCGTTTGGGCTCTATTGTTCCAGTTTAGGGACATAATGGTCCATTTCCAGTTTAGGGATATAGTGGTCCATTACCAGTTTAGGGACATGGTGGTCCAAGTTCCAGTTTAGGGACGTGGTGGTCCATCGCCAGTTTAGGGACATGGTGGTCCATACCAGTTTAGGGACATGGTGGTCCAAGTTCCAGTTTAGGGATGTGGTGGTCCATCGCCGGTTTAGGGACATGGTGGTCTATTTGTAGTTTAAGGAAGCATAAGTCCATGGGTTTAAGGACCCCACAGTCCATGTTGATGTGTGGTTGTCGGGACCCGTCACCTCTCTGAAGACGTTGAAGGATTACAACAACAAATATCAGAGGAGTTCAGAGATGTACCCTTGAACCAATGAGTTGGTTGAAAGAGCAGATATGCTCAGTTCAAGATGATTTGAGGACTTATGGCCAGTTTGGGCTAAGTCCAATTATGTTTGAAATATTGGCCCTTTGTTGGCTCATTGAAGGAGAGGCTTTGCCTCTAGAAACTTAGCCAATTGGACTAAAGTTAGTGTTAAACACTAAAGACCAACAGTGTTGAACACTGGAATTAAGATTAGCAAGTTAGTGTTTAACACTAAAAGATAATCAGTGTTAAACACTAGCAACGAGGCTTTCAAATTAGTGTTAAACACTAAAGCAAATCAGTGTTAAACACTGGTAGCATAGATTTCAAATTAGTGTTAAACACTAAAGAAAATCAGTGTTAAACACTGGGAACAGAGTTTTCACATTAGTGTTAATCACTAAGAAAATCAGTGTTAAACACTGCAGATAGAGTTTTCCAAATTAGTGTTAAACACTAAGAAAATCAGTGTTAAACACTGCAGATAGAGTTTTCCAATTAGTGTTAAACACCAAGGAGGGAGAGGTCACGTGCGGACACGTGAGAGCGCCCTGATTTCCCTTATTTTATTCTGCAGGTAAGTGTTTATCACTTTTAATTTCCTGGCCATCACGTGTGGGCACGTGATAGGCATCCATTCATTCGATATTAAAGGGATTCGTTAGGGGTCACGTGGGGACACGTGAGGGCGCCCTAAATGTGGAACCAGATCTCCTTTTGGTTTATCCTGCGAATAAGTGTTAAACACTTTTATTTTTATTTTAGAGCATCACGTGTTGGCACGTGATGGGGATCTGTGCGCCAATTGTTAAAGCATTTGCTGACGGGTCACGTGATAACACATGAGAGCGCCCAAAGCTTTCATTTCCTTTGCTTTTTCTTTCTGCGTTTTGGGGGTCACGTGGGAGCACGTGAGGTGATGCTTCAAAGTTCTTTGTGGGGGATCTTTTCAAGGGTCACGTGGGGGCACGTGACCCTAGTTCTTTTCATGAACAGAGATCTTTTAAGAATTGAATTCTTTGTAGGGTTAAACCCTAATTATGATTTTGGAGGAATTAAATTCCTATCGTGAAAGAGTTAAATTCTTATTTAGGATGAAACCCTGATTTCTTTTTAAAGGAATTAAATTCCCAGATCTGTAAAAGAATTAAATTCTTGATTAGGGTTAAACCCTAGTTTTGTTTTAGGAGGAATTAAATTCCTGTGAGTTTGGGAGAATTAAATTCTCAAAACTCAATTCCTCCTCTGTGTTTTAGATCTCCATGGCAGGATCTCAACCCAATGAGAATTAAATTCTCAATTCATGGGGAGATGTGCACTTTGCAGATTCTCAACCAGAGAAAGAACTAAGTTCTTTTCTTTAAGTAAGAGTTAAACTCTTTTGAGAATTAAATTCTCTTTTGAAGCCTCTCTTTTCTTACCTAGGGTTTTTCTTTTGCAGAGAATTAAATTTTCCTCTCTTTGCTTTTTCTTCTCTTGAGAATTAAATTCTCCTCCCTCTGTTTTTCTCTCAAAAAAGTAGATCCCCCTCTTCTCTTCTCTTGACTCCTATTTATAGGAGAAGGAAAAGAATCAATTTGTTTAGCAAATCTCTCATTGAAAAATTTGATTTGATTTTATAATTAATATGATCCTTTAGATCACACAGTGAATTTTTATTCACCGTTGGATTTTAAATCCAAAGATATCCTGTTTGTTATTTCGGTGAGATTTAGGGAGATCTTTCCTTATTTAAGATTATTCCATAAATTGGTGATTTTTAATCACCCTTGGATCTTTAATCCAACGGTCCCCATAATCCTTTTCCATTTGGAAAGATTTAGAAGCTTTTAGAATTTAATTCCATTAACTTGTAAGGCTTTCGAAGCCAGTCACGTGCTGACACGTGACCCTTGGTCACGTGTGAGCACGTGTCCCCCAATTGAGTCCTTTTCTCAACGTTTATTTATGCTTCAGTTTTAACCATCACGTGTCAACACGTGACCATTGGTCACGTGTGAGCACGTGATACCTCATTGAGGTGACTTCTGATTTTTAATCAGGGAACAGATTTTAGAATTTAATTCTATTCATTATTTTAGAGGCCTTAAGAGCCCATCACGTGTCTGCACGTGACCCATGGTCACGTGTGAGCATGTGATGCCCCATTGGGGTCTTTCCTGAGTTTTTATTATATCTTTTAACTCCTCCAGCGGGTTTTTAAAGGTCCATCACGTGTGGACACGTGATACCTCATAACTTTTGATCTCGGATGAATTATGAGGCCCATAATATATCAAATCGAAGGATTTTTCGAGATGCTTCCAATACCATCAGAATTTAATAGTTTCTTCTTCGGGAGTTTATCAAAATATAGTCCGGAAGATACTGGTTCACATTTCTTTAAGCGTATCACTGCCATTTGATACCTTGGGCTCCTTTGCGCAGAAATTTTTGGCGGGAACAGTACTCTTATTGTCTCTATGTTACATGTTGATAAAGCCCTTAGGATATGTACTCGACTACTGGGACTATGATGAGATCATACTAGTGGGGCCACGGTAGTCGACGAGTACATCCTATAACTGTTCCTAGTCGAGGGTGTATCGAGACAGGGCATCGACACACCAGAGTAGACTACCGTATACGCATCTTGACCCATATGATGGGCGATGGATAATCCCATATCCATCGGTGTTTGACATCAAGGATGGTGTATGGGTGCTCAATAGAGACTGGGTACACTGGACGTACTCGCCGAGAACTCCCAGATGGTATTATACCTCACGTCAGATGGCAGTTCTCTGGTGACACTGGTACAGGTTAGTCTGTAGACCCGAGATCGTCATAGAGTCTTGTGTGATTCCCACTGTGCTTTGATTTCCATCATACCACGTCCAAGAGGGCGTGCAAAATGGTGATTTTTGGGTACAGTCCCGAATCACATGGAGGCAATGAGCGATAGGAGGGGATTCGTCTCTCCCGGTATAGGGAGTTGATGTTGTGCTGTGTTCGATTGGCTATAACTAGAAATCCCTGGCCAGGGTTGCTGAGATTTACTGGTAAGTGTTATCAGTAGTTTCTCGAACTGTTATAGACCTCATATCGACACGACTTATCAAGCTACTGGGGTCTGACGTTTACCACCCCTAGGCGAGATATGCGACATATCAGACGAAGAGACCGGACTGTACGGGAGTGTTACTGATTGGATTCGCAGGAGAATGTACTGGCTTGCTTGTTGATCTTCTGATTGCTCAATACCTGGGTGGCTGTTACGTTTAGCTGACCGCTTGCAGCTTGTGGGTGTTTGATATGATCATCACCTACTGCCGGCGTATTGACGATTCTTTAGAGTCCTACACAGAGGTTTCTTGACTCATGCAAAATGGAGTAGGAGCACATATGTGATATGTGCAGGACCGAGATACGATATGAGATACCGTATTATATTCTCGCGATATTTTGATATGAGCCGGGTCATCGGATCAAGTGTTGATTCGATGAATCGGTACATGATATATTAATCGGTTATATAAGATATAACCGGATTGTCGGATCAAGTGTTGATTCAATAATTTAATGTATAATTATATATGTGATATATTGCATTACATTATCTAATATTGGCTGGCTTTATTGATTTATTTTCTCACCGGGTAATACATTGATATATATATGATATATGTTAATTGTATTATTTTCTTTTGTTACAAAAATATATTATATATGTGATATATAATATTGTAACAAGTTATGATTATTAATGCAACATGATTAGTGGAGATTAAATATGGTTAGGGTTTGATTTGGGTTAATCTTTTCTAGACTCTTCTAGAAGCTTTTATTTTGTTTCTTGCAAAGATATTATGGTTGATATTGTGTGAGATATTTCTAAACCCAACCCACACCCTTTAACCCTAGTTAACTCTCTACAATGGTTAAGTCTTTCTTGACTTAACCATGGTTGCATTTGTAATTATAATAACTCTTTATTATTCATCACAAAAGGATTATTCATTCATCTTCTTCTTCCTCCTTGCAAAGTTTTCTAGCTTTAAGTTTTGTGATAAATTAGTGTGAGATTATGATAATAAAAGAGAACATAAATCCAACTTCATCATCCTCATCTAATCTAACCAATTAGATTAGGGTGTTCACTTCATTAGTAAGTGAGAGCTTATGTTGAAGAAATTTCAAGGTAGATCATCTTCGTTATCGAAGATCGGAAGCAAGCATGCATCTTTCTCTTCGTGGAGCCTCTCTAGAGTCCGAAAACTTGATGATCGCAGCGAAGGGACCACAACACGGAGCTTATGAAGTGAAGGACCGGACTAAAAAAGTTGTAATCCCAAACTCTTAGAAGTAAAGTTGTTTACTTGCAATATGTTTCGCCTAATCTCTAGTCTAAGATCTTGGTTAGGGTTGTTCGGCATGTCTAAATTTTAAATCGGGCACGGTTGATGCCTTATAGACCTTTGTGTGAGTGCCTAGTAACCCTACGGTGGTATCAGAGCCAAGTTAGAGTTTTAGGCGAAGTCTAGGCGAAATTTAAAGTCCGATCGAACTCCGAATACCCGATAAAACCTAGTTTCTGGAAAATTTTTCAAAAGTTGACATTTTCCATATTAAAAATACTCAGAAAATTAAGCAGGTGATTTTATGGATATGTGTGAAAAACGACACCCTAAATCCATCAAAGCGCCGTGGAACCGCGGCCAAACCAGGGTATTGGCGGCGGTTCCGCGGCAAGTCTTGGCGATTGAGGGATAGTTTTTGAACAGTTGATCCGTATGTACTTTTGCATGTTTCTGGGAATTTTTAATTTTACTCAAGTGTTGAGTTTTCTGGGATGTATTGGGAACTCGTTGATTCGATCGGAAAGTTTAACTTCGTTTAAGTTTTGTCTGGCTTATTTAGAACGTGTTAAAAAGTTCAAACGGATATCAATAACTCACCTTTTCCCCTGCCGGAAAATTTCTAAGTGTTGGATTTTTCCGTAGTTAAAGAACGTTCTAAGTCGTGCAAGTAACGCGGTGGACCCTCTAAAAGAACACAAACCTTAACTCGATTATGTGACCGTCTGAACCGCCTCTAAACCTTAGGGTTTGGGGCAGTACGGCGTTGCCACATGTGAGGCGTTGGTTTGACCCTTCTATGGCTGGACCATTGGTACTGTGGCATGTGATGGATACCTTTTTGAACTCCGCTCAAGTGTTGAGCTATTTGGGAAATCTTGGGTGTTTGATCATTCGATCGGAAAGTTTAACATTGTCTATTTATCTGGAATGTGATACAATATTTGGAATCCCCAAATAGTTATGAGATAACTAATTTGAATGTTATAAATCTAGCACTTTAGTCTTAGATGATCGGTTGCCATGGGATTTTGATGCGATCAAAAGTCCGTCGCAATCATGTAGCGTACGCGGATACTCGCCGGGTAAACTTAATAGACAGCCACGCCCCATAACCCCGACCAAGTGACTGTAGGACAACCCTGTCGCCAAAAGCATCCGTTCGGGTGCTCGCGGCAGCGGTGTTCCGCCTTAGTGCACTTAGTCGACGGCATCGGGGGTGCGACCGTCTACTAAAGTTTTCGACGAGGATTCGATCAGGATATCGGAAATCTTGTTGAATTGCCCGACCAGATATTGAAAAGTGTTTTCGATAATGAGACTAAAATGCGGGGTTTATAATTGTTAGGCATGAGATGTCTAAGAATTCATTTGGTTAGGTATGCGATGTCTAAGGAGGTTGCGGATTCCAACTGTTGTAGTTTTACACTTTCGTAAGTGTAGTATGTAGTTGTATCGCCGGTTTTCGTTGCTATACATCAACAATAATCGATGTATGCATACTTACTTACATTGATGATATGAGATATTATATGTTGCTGTGATATGTTATATTGGATCGTCGTGTTCTGAATAGCCGGGGTTTTATGTGAGATGGGAGTTTTTCTTTTTCATTCATGTAAAATTCATTTGTATGTAATATTCTTTTATTGGGGCACTTCCGGGCTGAGGATGATGTCACCATTGTATATTATTTACGTTTCCGCATTAGATAGACCCAAGGCGGGGAGCATAAGTAACCGGGTTCTAGGGTCCAGTGGGAGACCATCTCGAGGAGTCGAAACCGGGTCTCCTAACCCTAGAATTGGCAGTGTTGCTTGCCGCTCTCGTAGGGGTCTAGGGATGTGGGTTTGGCTATTCATCGCAACCGTGGAATCCGTGTTTTATACAGGCTCGTATTAAAAACACGGACCTCCTAGTATATCCAATATTTCATATATGTTTCTTCCACTGCAATGTTCTATGATGAGATCATATTACTGCCTGAGACGAATGTTTATATTATATATATGAGATATATATTATATATTGTTGATTTCGTTTCATATCTGATGCTTGTGAAGCATAATAAAATGGGACTTCATTAATGAAATTAATGAAATAAAAGAAACCTAAAGATGTTGTAGAAACTTGTTTAAAAACTGGTAGTTCTAGTTCTTGCTTTGCATAGCGGTGTTCCTTGTAGAACGTCCAGCACCTTATTCGATAAGGAAAGAGCCGAGATCCTCTCACCGGGAGTGACCTCTTTAGCGAAACTAGCAGATGCTGCATACTCGGTTTGTCTTTTGATTGCTTCTATAGTTTTTGCTTAGCATAGTGATAATTATGAAATATCCTGCACCTTATTCGATGAGGAAAGAGCCAACGATCCCTTCACCGGGAGTGACCCCTTTAGCAAAACTAGAAAAGGCCTCAAAAACATTCAATTTAAAATCACTCGATTCTACAACGATATCAAGTTCATTACGCAAAGGGTTTTCTTAAAAACCTGTCGTAGCCCTCCGTCATTTCAGATAAGTGATAGTTAGTATTCGTGCTGCGTTTGTTGGCCTTTGTCAAGGCGTAGTGTGCGGTAGCTGATTACTGCTTATCTGTATAAACGTATGATGTGATCGATTTAGGGTAGTCGTGCGACCTTGTTGATCTCTGTCAAGGGTCGTGTGGGTGGGTTTACTTCAATCAGGAAATGATGGGTTGAACTTGACTAGCAGCCTATGTATAACATTTCAAAAAAATAAAATATTATTTTTGGGAATTTTTATAATTTAATATTAATTTTTAATGAATATTTTAATATTTCGGTATAATTAAATACCGATAAATGGGATAAATTTTGGAAAACTTAAGGAAAATTCTAAAATAGGGTATTTTATGGAATTATGCCATTTTAAAGTTTTTATGATTAATTATATGCTAATTTAGTGCTAATCGCGATTAAAAATCGCTAATCGGTTTTTTAGTATTTTTGTGCAAAACATGCACATATCATTTTTCCACACTTGTTACATTTTCTTACATATTTTGGGTGCATGGTTTGTTTTTGGTTTACTATTGTGAGGAGAAGGAAAAGAAAAGAAAAGAAAAAGTAAAGAATGATTAGGAGAGAGAAAGGGTAGGTATGGGGTTAAACCCTTATTGTGAGCCATCCCCCCATCATTTCTTCTTCTCATTTTCTCTCCCCTCTCACCTTAGGAGCTGCTGCTGCTGCCTCTTCCCTCTTCCTCCTCCATCTTCAATCCACCAAAACACCATGGATACAACTCCAAAACCCCATTCCCACTTCACAAAAATTGTTCACAAGCTCGAGAGGAACACATTGGACCTAGAAAGAGAGGATTTTGAGCAACTCAAGAAAATTATTGAGTTGCCAAAGGGGGTAATTTCTGCACCCTTAGAGTAGTATTTCGATTCATTATGCATCCATACTTGTTTCATGTCGATATTGTGTGTTTTGATGAACTTTGGGAATTCCAAGTTAGGGTTTAGGGTTTGAGTTGAAATCAAAGATGAATTGATGTGTAATTAGAGACTACAACCCCTGTTGTGATGTTATATTGGACAAAACCAGAAACTAGAACCTGGAATACGGATTTATGAAAACGATATCGGGAAAAACTGTGATTCTGTGAGTGTATTTGGAAATCTGCTAACACTCGGGTCACCTGAAAATAATTTTGGTTTGACAGTGAGATGTGCAGGCAACTAGGAACCATCACCCAAAGCCCTAGCCCCTACTCCCTTCTTCAGGTTGCCAATTAATCCTTTCTGGCCACAATTTGCGGCTAGAGCATGGGTTCTGGGGTCCGTTCTTGTTCTGTAGCTTTACCCCCTATAAACTAGACCCTTGGCATATGCAACTTTGACTGATTCCACATAGGGTAGAATCTGGGGTAATTTTCTTGTGTTGGCGCATGGTTTATTACTTGTTTTAGCATGTATTTTGGTATTTGGTGATTCGTTTCTGTCGGGTGGCATTTGAACGGCAACGGCAAAGGGTTATTGGTCGTGTTGCATGCGAGACTATAGGTTTTTACCTATGAGAGTAGCGTTTGCTGTTTTAGTTTTCCGATGTGATTTTCATGTGCTTTTGCGATTGTATTATCTTATAGGTACCCTACGTGATGTCGAGACGTTGAAGATGAAGATGGCGGTATCGGCATCGTCACACAAGAAGCAAGGTGAGTAGATTTATATCTATGGGGAGAAGTCGGGTGGATGGCGTATAGCACCTCCGCAGTTCGTGGTGATGTATACGAATACGTATACACACCTATATTTATTATATGTTGTTTGAGTTGATTGATGATGAAGATGGATTTTTGGTGTTCTTGGATTGGTTTAGTGTTAGTTGCGAAACCCTAGAGTAGTGGTTGCACCCACACCCACACGCACACATATACTTGCATACATTCTTTCTTTCACATGTGCGTATATAGGAATATATATATTTATGTGTTCACATGGGTATGGGACTATGTGTTCATATACTGGATTTGAGGATAGTACTTGGTATTCGAGATGAGTCGATGAGATTTGATTTGAGGCCGTGAGATCGGTGATATGGCAGGGTTCGTATTTGAGATACGTCATGATGTTATAGCGGATCTTTGGACGACGATACCATGTGAATAGTGATATACATAGAATAGTTGACTTATGATCGAGATTGAGATAAGATATGTTAAGACATTTATAATAGGTCGCATTGGGCGATGTATACTTCTTTATGATGATATGTGTTGATGACATCGGTTTGTATGAGGCTGTGGATCAGTAGTCAGATCATGATTATATTGATGATATCAGTATTGTACTAGATGTAGATCAGTACCCCGGATCATCATCTTTGATAAAGAGGATACCAGATGAATAATATGATGAATGTGATATTGAACCGTACCCAGATTTGGGATGCCGTACGAAGGATTTACGTACGAGCTATATATTGATGATAGATCCGCACTCTTGACTTGGGAATGTCTGATTATAGATATGGTATCGGATATGATATTACTGAGGCGGGATCACCGACTAATATATATATATATATATATATATATATGTATGTATGTATGTATGTATGTATCGACTCAGATGTTTCCTTACCTTCAGTTAGCCTGTTAGCTCAGCCCTATAGTTTAGTGTAGTTGTTAGACTAGATTCGATTTCTACCTATTTCAAAAACTAACGAATCGTGGGTATTTTAAAAGACAGGTCAAGGGATTCTACGGATATTTCAAAGAACGTATCTTTTCTTAAAAACACCGTAGCCCTTATTTTCAAAACACCGCGATTCGTATTATTTCAAAAGGCATTACTGTATAATTTATATTTATATTAAGTGCAGATTAGTTATCGTTGTGTCTAGTATTCAGCTCCCGCACATTATTGCTGTTCGCTCCGCATCCCATACTTATATTGTGATTCATATACCATTATTGATAGCATGTTGTTAGGATACCAGCACCATTACCGATGATGCGTATGCTCCACGTACACTTACTTGCCGGCTTACACACATCATCATCGGTAATTGCCATGTCACGTACACTTTAGAGAATAATATTTCATGGACATAGCTTGTTAGCTAATATTTCGACATGATATTAGTGTACTTGCCTTATATGCTAGTTTAGACATTATATTTATTACTTGCTACTTCATGCATATTGTTATTCACTGTTATGTCGCATTCATGGATTTTTATGCCTATATTCACTGTTTTACGGGCTATTGATGATTTGGATTCGGATTTTCCTGAGATTTCCTGGATTTGGGGGAAAACCGCAAAAACATATATAAACTTCTTCTCTCTCTCTTTTTAAAAATGAAATGTGCGGTTTTCCCATGATGTATGAGTCGTCCACCATGAGTTTTCATGATTGCTGATGGATTTCGAGACCCGATTTGAGGAGTTGGATGAACCTTCTACCGTACATGGTGGACCCGGTAAGGAACCTCGGGGCGAGAAGGTCACAGATGATGGCGTTGAGCCTGGCAGGGGAAGACTACCTACCGGTGATTTTATCTGACGCGTCGGATATCCGGAGGATAACGTCGTGGTCTTGAGATTGATGGTAGGGGCCGGTCTGGACTGACGGCGCCCTAGATAGTGAGATTGCGACACTGAGATATTGAGATATTGAGATTTATGTTTTGTGTCGATGCTAGACACTGTTTATGCTGATTTCATTTATGATACCTCGTTTTAAATATCCAGAAATTTCACTAAATTATGAAAGCAGTTTCTTCATTTTCATGTATTCTGTTTTCATGCATTCATATCTCATCCATATGATATATTGCTACCTGAGGCACTGACACGAGCACATGGGATTACACTTGGGTTAGATATTTACCCTTGCCACTTTTCATGCTCCAGACTTGTCATATTTGAGGATTATATATATAGTGATCGTATGACCTAGGATTGCGTTGTTCATGCGATTTCTGCTCGTAGATGTTTTCTACTTACGAGTTGGCAACTCACCCCCGTTGTGCCACAGTTTCTTGCAGGTTTGCCGTACAGGTTTCGTTACGGCTTTGCTGGCACTACTTCCTTTTTCGGGTGATTTGCTTGGTAGGTGGGTTCACTTGCATCGTGACCATCATTATACTTTGTATGTTATTATTCTATTGTATCTAGAAGCTCCATCAACCAAGCATGTATTTATTTCAGATAGAGACCAGTGTTGTTTATTCATTCGACCTTAGAATCGCGCGTAGTATTTCTATGGATTTCATGCAGTTTTGAGTTTCCTTTTCTGTTGTGATCTTCGTCTTTCAGCGTTGTATATTATATTTCTTGCGTGGTTGTGACCATCGATTGACGAAGAGCTAGCTCCCGCTTGGGGATGCCTTTATTCATTATATATGCTTTATCAGGTTTTGTACCCGTTTGGGGTTAGCTTTTACAAAGGAAACTCTGCCAAAACTTTTAGAAAAGACTTGTGATTTTAAAAATGCATATTTCGGCGTATGTTGCAAACTATTGATTTAAATTGGTTTTTCCTTCACTCTACTACTTTCCTTGGTTTGGATTTCTGGGTTTTCGGCTTACTTAGATTACGTACGCCTCGAGACGTTTCGTAGTTTAAGTGCCGGTCATATTTTTTACTTTCGGGACGTGACAAAGTTGGTATCAGAGCGTTAGGTTTTACCTTCGGAGCGTAGGATGACCCTTGGTTGATGGAGTAAGTAGCTTGAGTAGAGTAACGTGCCGTACGTATGTTCCGCGGCATATTTACGATACGCTACTCCACTTAAGAAGTCTTAGGATGTACATTTCTTTGCTCAGTATTATATTCCTTCTTATGATCTAGCCTTATCGGTACCAGTTATGGTTTTGCCGCCACGATTACGGGCAGGGAGAGCTACGGCTAGAGTGCGGCCAGCACGAGCTCGTCACGAACGAGGACTGACCAGGGCGTAATTCCGGCGACACACGACTGCAGAGATGTGTCTTTTTATGGTGTTTTCACGCTACGAGGTTTGATGGATTGCGGTATGAGATTACTCGGACGTGCAGATCAACACCAGAGGATTGGGCCACTGATAGAGACCAGCCAGATTTTGATGACCGTTGATGCATTGTTTACTCAGGATGATTGAGGCACTGTTCAGCGTGCAGACGAGTGAGCCAGTTGTTGCTGCGAACTACGAGATATCGCCCCAGATGTTGGAGCTATTGCAGTACGAGTTGTACTAAGAGATGATAGAAGGTCGCTAGTCACCGAGGATGAATGACTAGGACATGTGGTTCGTTCGCCTACCCCGATGCGAGGTCATCAGATAGATTGATTCCAGCTAGAGACGACTTCACGTAGATACGTTGAGAGTCGATAGAGGCGATCGAATGTCAGAAACCTATTATTCCAAGTTTAAAGTATTCGGAAAGACATGCAGGCAATTCTATTGACCCTCTATAAGAATGAAACTCTAACTCGACATAATGATCGTGTGAAAGACTTTGAACCTTAGGGTTTGCGGCAGTTCCGTGGCGCCATTAGTGAGGCTTGGGTTTGCCCTTCTATGGCTGGACCACCGATACTGTGGTATGTACTCGATACTATTAAACTGTACCCAAGATGTTGAGCTCTTGGGGGATTATGAGGTTTTGACGAATTGATCAAATGGTTCGACTTCTTTCGGATGCTAGGTGGTGAGATGCATTTCTTGGGAGACTCCAGATACGAGGATAGCCGTTGGAGCTCAGTCCATGCAGCCACGACGAGACGAGTCCGAAGCAGTCGATATTAGAGAAAAGTGGAGTAAGAGGTTCGTACAAGATCTGGATAAGATGACGTTCCACTCCGCCCACATCAGAGATGTGATACGCATGCCGAGGCATTGTTCTTGGATATACCTTCCAGAAGGAGTCGCGATGAGTACGCAGCCATTTGGGAACAAGAAACAGATATAGTAAAGGACGATGACTTCCGGACAGTTCGGCAGAGACGGGATTTAGGAGAGACCCCGACAAGACCTTTCTGGAATAAATTACGAGAAGATTTGGACCCAGGAGTGGTCATGTTACGCACACCAGCGGACCAGAGTTCAGGATCGTCGACGAGATATGCTATGAGTGACCACGACAGTTGGCCAGAGACTCTTAGAGGATGTTCTTGAGCAGGACTATTCCGCCATATTTGATTTCGGTATTTTGGGCGATCTATTCGCATGATTGATTTTGATGATTGAGTTTCATGAGATTTGTTTTCATGCACCATGGTTGCACCTACTGAGTATTTATGACTTTTGCACAGTTGTTGCACTTGTTATCGTTTCCGTGCCTTGGTTTCTCATGGTTATGATTTTATAGGTTTCATACAGTGAGTTGATTTTGTCCATATGTATGTACACGAGTTAGTTTTTGCACTCGGTATAGTTCACATATGCTTGTAGTGCAGTGATACGCATTTTGTGTACTACAGTTGCACTGGACTTCGATTTCGATGGTGATGCTCGATATTTGTTTTGTGCACCTTGTGCACCTGATTGGATTCTGCGCATGTTCGGCTCTTGATTTTGGATTTCATGATTTTGTGCATGATGGATGCACCTGATTTGGATTTTCGCGCATGTTGGGCGCATGTTATGAGATACGATTTTGGTGCACACCAGATGCACTAAATTGAGATTCTTCGTGCATGTCAGATGCACCCGATTTTGTTGTCAGGCACACACGTTGCCTATGAAAGATGTTGTGTGCACACCCGTTGCATCTAGATGTTGTTTCTGTGCATATGTATGGCACATATATGGATTTTGATTTCCGTGCGCACCAGACGCACGTAGTATTCATATGCACATTTTGGGATTGATTCTTATGGAGAAGTGCGTTTTTTATGATATTTGCTATGTGTTTTCGTACTGAGAAAGACTAGTCAGAGGACAATACCTGAATATATTTTGCATGCATGGATAGATATTGAAGGGGAATTCCAAAAGGCGAGCTATAGTCTCAGTATTTACCTACGTGTCTGATATGACACGAAACGTTTAAAACAAGGAAACCCTTCTAAATTGTTTCCAAAACGGCGGAACGTACATATTAAACAAAAGATATATATGTATATGGTTATTTTCTTATGATAGACGTCCGCCACTGTGCAGTGTTATGCGCATTGCACAGCGACTTTAAAGGATTTGGCATGCATTTATTTCAGATATTTATATGTATAGATTTGATATTTACGTGTATAGCTCTGATTTATATCATATTGGTTTTGCTTTGGTTTTGGCATTCATGTCTTTACCTTGACTCCGATGATTGCGGGATACTTGACGGAGTTTCGATTTTGAGTTATCTGCTCATTACTCATGCGCATGTATTGCGCTATGATCCATTTTATATATTGATGATTTCGGAGCCCCGACGACTTGGACTTTCCTTTGAAATGTTTTAGAATTTGGGGGTTTAAATTTAAATTCGGGAACTGAATTTCTTTAAGGGGGGAAGATTGTAACATTTCAAAAAAATAAAATATTATTTTTGGGAATTTTTATAATTTAATATTAATTTTTAATGATTATTTTAATATTTCGGTATAATTAAATACCGATAAATGGGAAAAATATTGGAAAAATTATGGAAAATTCTAAAATATGGTATTTTATGGAATTATGCCATTTTTTAAGTTTTTATGATTAATTATATACTAATTTAGTGCTAATCGCGATTAAAAATCACTAATCGGTTTTTTAGCATTTTTGTGCAAAACATGCGCATATCATTTTTCCACACTTGTTAAATTTTCTTACATGTTTTGGGTGCATGGTTTGTTTTGGGTTTACTATTGTGAGGAGAAGGAAAAGAAAAGAAAAGAAAAGGTAAAGAATGATTAGGAGAGAGAAAGGGTAGGTATGGGGTCAAACCCTTGTTGTGAGCCATCCCCCCCATCATTTCTTCTTCTCATTTTCTCTCCCCTCTCACCCTAGGAGCTGCTGCTGCTACCTCTTCTCTCTTCCTCCTCCATCTTCAATCCACCAAAACACCATGGATACAACTCCAAAACCCCATTCCCACTTCATAAAAATTGTTCACAAGCTTGAGAGGAACACATTGGACCTAGAAAGAGAGGATTTTGAGAACTTTGAGCAACTCAAGAAAATTCTTGAGTTGCCAAAGGAGATAATTTCTGCATTCTTAGAGTAGTATTTTGATTCTTTATGCATCCATACTTGTTTCATGTCGATATTGTGTGTTTTGATGAACTTTGGGAATTCCAAGTTAGGGTTTAGGGTTTGAATTTCATTGAAATCAAAGGTGAATTGAGATGTAATTAGAGACTACAACCCCTGTTGTGATGTTATATTGGACAAAACCAGAAACTAGAACCCAGAATACGGATTTATGAAAACGATATCGGAAAAAACTGTGATTCTGTGAGTGTATTTGGAAATCTGCTAACACCCGGGTCACCTGAAAATAATTTTGGTTTGACAGTGAGATATGCAGGCAACTAGGAACCATCACCCAAAGCCCTAGCCCCTACTCCCTTCTTCAGGCCGCCAATTAATCCCTTCTGGCCTCAATTTGCGGCCAGAGCATGGGTTCTTGGGTCCGTTCTTGTTCTGTAGCTTTACCCCCTATAAACTAGACCTTTGGCATATGCAACTTTGACTGATTCCACATAGGGTAGAATCTGGGGTAATTTTCTTGTGTTGGCGCATGGTTTATGACTTGTTTTAGAATGTATTTTGGTATTTGGTAATTCGTTTCTGTCAGGTGGCGTTTGAATGTCAACAGCAAAGGGTTATTGGTCGTGTTGCATGCGAGACTATAGGTTTTTACCTATGAGAATAGCGTGTGCCATTTTAGTTTTCCGATGTGATTTTCATGTGCTTTTGTGATTGTATTATCTTGTAGGTACCCTACATGATATCGAGGCGTTGAAGATGAAGATGGCGGCATCGGCATCGGCACACAAGAAGCAAGGTGAGTAGATTTATATCTACTGGGAGAAGTCGGGTGGATGGCGTATGGCCCCCCCGCAGTTCGTGGTGATGTATACGAATACGTATACACACCTATATTTATTATATGTTGTTTGAGTTGATTGATGATGAAGATGGATTTTTGGTGTTCTTGAATTGGTTTAGTGTTAGTTGCGAAACCCTAGAGTAGTGGTTGCACCCACACCCACACGCACACATATACTTGCATACATTCTTTCATTCACATGTGCTTATATAGGAATATATATATTTATGTGTTCACATGGGTATGGGACTATGTGTTCATATACTGGATTTGAGGATAGTACTTGGGATTCGAGATGAGTCGATGAGATTTGATTTGAGGCCGTGAGATCGGTGATATGGCAGGGTTCGTATTTGAGATACGTCATGATGTTATAGCGGATCTTTGGACGACGATACCATGTGAATAGTGATATACATAGAATAGTTGACTTATGATCGAGATTGAGATAAGATATGTTAAGACATTTATAATAGGTTGCATTGGGCGATGTATACTTCTTTATGATGATATGTGTTGATGACATCGGTTTGTATGAGGCTGTAGATCAGTAGTCAAATCATGATTATATTGATGATATCAGTATTGTACTAGATGTAGATCAGTACCCTGGATCATGATCTTTGATAAAGAGGATACCAGATGAATAATATGATGAATGTGATATTGACCCGTACCCAGATTTGGGATGCCGTACGACGGATTTACGTACGAGCTATATATTGATGATAAATCCGCACTCTTGACTTGAGAATGTCTGATTATAGATATGGTATCGGATGTGATATTATTGAGGCGGGATCACCGACTAAGATATATATATATATATGTGTGTGTATGTATGTATCGACTCAGATGTTAGGCGGTTTCCTTACCTTCAGTTAGCCTGTTAGCTCAGCCCTATAGTTTAGTGTAGTTGTTAGACTACATTCGATTCCTACCTATTTCAAAAACTAACGAATCGTGGGTATTTTAAAAGACTGGTCAAGGGATTCTACGGATATTTCAAAGAACGTATCTTTTCTTAAAAACACCGTAGCCCTTATTTTCAAAACACCGCGATTCGTATTATTTCAAAAGGCATTACTGTATGATTTATATTTATATTAAGTGCAGATTAGTTATCGTTGTGTCTAGTATTCAGCTCCCGCACATTATTGCTGTTCGCTCCGCATCGCATACTTATATTGTGATTCATATACCATTATTCATAGCATGCTGTTAGGACACCAGCACCATTACGGATGATGCGTATGCTCCACGTACACTTACTTGCCGGCTCACACACATCATCATCGGTAATTGCCATGTCACGTACACTTTAGAGAATAATATTTCATGGACATAGCTTGTTAGCTAATAGTTTCGACATGATATTAGTGTACTTGTTTTATATGCTAGTTTAGACATTATAGTTATTATTTGCTACTTCATGCATATTGTTATTCAAAGTTATGTCGCATTCATGGATTTTTATGCCTATATTCACTATTTTACGGGCTATTGATGATTTGGATTCGGATTTTCATGAGATTTCCTGGATTTGGGGGAAAGCCGCAAAAACATATATAAACTTCTTCTCTCTCTCTTTTTAAAAATGAAAAGTGCGGTTTTCCCATGATGTATGAGTCGTCCATCATGAGTTTTCATGATTGCTGATGGATTTCGAGACCCGATTCGAGGAGTTGGGTGAACCGTCTCGGGTACATGGTGGACCTGGTAAGGTACCCCGGGGCGAGAAGGTCGCAGTTGATGGCGTTGAGCCTGGATTATTCATTCGACCTTAGAGTCACGCGTCGTATTTCTATGGATTTCATGCAGTTTTGAGTTTCATTTTCTGTTGTGATCCTCGCCCTTCGGCGTTGTATATTATATTGCTTGCGTGGTTATGACCGTCGATTGACGAAGAGCTAGCTCCTGCTTGGGGATGCTTTTATTCATTATATATGATTTATCAGGTTTTGTACCCGTTTGGGGTTAGCTTTTACAAAGGAAACTCTGCCGAAATTTTTAGAAAAGACTTGTGATTTTAAAAATTCATATTTCGGCGTATGTTGCAAACTATTGATTTAAATTGGCTTTTCCTTCACTCATCTACTTTTCTTGGTTTGGATTTCTGGGTTTTCGGCTTACTTAGATTACGTATGCCTCGAGACGTTTCGTAGTTTAAGTGCCGGTCATGTTTCGTACTTTCGGAATGTGACACTTTGGTTTGTTGGCCTTTGTCAAGGTCATAGGAGGCTAGGGGTAAAATATTATTAGGAATTTCAAGTGTTGAAATCTGCAATGAAATTGCATACCTTCTATGAGGTATTTGGATCCTGATACCCGCTGCGAGTAAGAGTTACTCCTGGGAGAGTTTTACACATTACAATTAGCCGATCAAGTAGGTGTTTAGAAAGGTGTCAACGGGGTTACGCCCCTGGGAAAACAAGGTTTACTTTAATTAGGTCCGTGTGAAAGCACGGGGAACCTTCCTCAAAGTACCGGCACTGGCCTGGCTAAAAGATTGACGAAATTGTAGGGTGTAATTAATCCGGGCTAGTCTTTCCTTTTAGGGTTTGAAGGAAGATTTGACAAAAACAGTGGGAGACATCCTGATTAGGTATATTAAATAACCAATCTAATCTTGCAAGAGTATACGCTGAGTGTTTTCTTCTCTCTCTCTCCAGGTAGCGACCATATCACGCCTTAATCAAGATAATAATATGGTTGTATTGACCGAACCCGCTTGTTATACTGAGCTGGGGAACGTTGGTCCCGCTCCAACTTATAATTGTTATAAGACAGAGCAGGAAATAGGGGATTACCAGAATTCCCGTGTTGCCCAAACGAAGAAAGTGCATGCTGATGCATCTTCTTCGGGTGTGTTCACTACCGAGAACTGTTTCTCAATATCCTTTACGTCCTGGGTAAGTGATACTAGATCAGGATCCCGTAATTGTAATCTGTTACATGGGCTACAGAAAGGTAGAGGACTGAGAACGGGTGATAAGTTTCATGAGATAGAAACGGTGCAAGTGTTGCAGCCAAGTCTGTTGGAAGTTATCACCCTGTATTATCAAAATACATTGATTCTGAACGAATGTTATTAGATATCGAACCTGATATACAACATCATATCAGTCTCTTTATTAGTAAAGAAGGATATAATTTTTTATTGTTGGATAATGTTTTGAACATTTCCTATATCAAGAGTTGATCGGTTCAGGCACGTTATCTAAAAGCATAGACGTTCTAAATTAAACCACAGTTCTTAGTATACAGAACACACACAAGAGGAAGAGTTCAGAAATGAACGAATCATTTTTGAGGTATTGTAGACTAGGTCATATTAATATGACCCGACTAGTTGAAGTTACATTTAGATGCATATTTAAATTAGTTTGAATTTACATCTTGTGAAACTTGCCAGTCATGTCACAAAGATAAGATGACCACAGCTCTGTTTATTAGAAACAGAGAAAGAGTTAGTGAACTCTTGGGATTGATACATGCTGATGTATGAAGGTCCCCTGTCTACACATACCAAGACTGGTTCTTTGTACTTTATTATATTCACTGATAGTCTCTCAAGATTTGCACATGTGTTCCTGTTGAAACACAAGTCTGAACCTTTTGAGAAATTCAATGAATATAAATCAGAAGTAGAGAACCAAAAACGGGTATAAGTATTATGTCCTTTGATGAGATCAGGGAGGAGAATACTTGAGCACGGAGATTCCTGGACTATTCTAAAGGAGAATGAGATTCTCTCTCAGCATTACTCCTCCGTATACACCACAGCACGTCGGTGTATCGGGGTGGAGCAATCACACCCTATTTGATATGGTGCGCTCTATGATGAGTACTACTGAGTTTCCTATTTCCTTTTGGGAGTTATGCACTTGAGAAGCTGCATACCTATTGAATAGGGTTCCAATCAAATCAGTTACCTACCACTTCATATGTGATATGGAATGGGAAGAGCCCATATCTTAAGTATGTTAAGATTTGGGGTTGTCCGGCCTATGTCTAAAAGAAAAATATGGACAAGCTCGAGGCAAAGTCAGTCCTGTAGTAGTTTGTTGGATATCCCAAGCATTCGCAAGGGAATATCTTCTACCAAACCGAGGAACAAAAGATGTTTTGTTTCTCAACATGCCACCTTTGTGAAAGGGAATTTCTTGTAGAAAAATTAGTGGTCATGAGGTAGAACTAGAAGGAGTTCCAGCTATACAAACTACAGCAGATGATTTGGTAGAACCAAAGGATCCAATAGATTCTAACGAACCTCAGCCTCTCCGCCGATTTAGTTGGGTTCCTCACCCACCTGAGAGATATTTCGGTTTTCTCTATGACAGTGGGAGCGAGGATTGCATCATGAGATGATGACCTAATTAGTTTCGAGCAGGCCATCAAGAGTGGGACTCTGTAAGAATGTCTGGATGCTTAGCGATCTGAGATGGAATTCTTATACACCAACAAAATATGGACTTTGGTTGCTTTATCTGAAGGGTTAAATCCCCATCAGGAGCAAGTATATCTTGAGAAGATTACTTGGTGTACATGGAAAAGTTAAGACTTTCAAAGCTATGCTTAAGTCCATCCAGATCCTACATGCCACTGCTACATACCATGACTACGATATCTGGTGGTTGGGTGTCATGACTGCTTTTCTAAATGATGTTTTGGAAGAGAGCGTCTGTAAGTACATAGCCAGAGGGCTTCGTAGATAGTGGGAGCAGCGAAAACATGTGCAAGATGTTTTATGTGATAAAACAGGCATCGCGGAGTTGGAACGTCTGTTTTGATGTGATAGTCAAAGAGTTTGACTTCATCAAAATGGTAGATGAACCTTGTATATACAAAAAGGTAGTAGGAAGTATGGTGGTGATCCTCGTAGAGTACGTAGATGACATACTCTTGATAGGAAAGGAGTTTTCTATGTTACGCTCGGTCAATCTCCGTTTATCACAAGGATTCTCCATATAGGATCAAAGTGATACCTCATAAATCCTAAGTTTTGGATCTATGAGATAGATCTAATTGGATGTTAGGGTACTCACTAGTTGTAGTGAGATGGTATCAATCGATCCTGGGGAGAATCACTGGAAAGGTTCAAGGGCGATAAGGACGACTGAATGCCAGTCGCAGGCATTGTCTTTACCCTCAGTGGAGGGACGGTATGTTGGAAGAGTTTCAAGCTAGATACCGTGATTTACTAGACGATTAAAGGCAAGATACATCGTTACCAAGGATGCTACCAAAGAGGCAGTCTGGATATATATAAGTTCATGAGATGAACTTCGTTCCAACCATTGTGTGACAATGGAGTTATGGCTTATGCCAAGGAACCCCCGTCCCATCAGAAATCCAGATATAATTCTTAGGCAGTATCACCTGATCATGGAGATGGTTGATCTCCAGGGAGATCGAGGTTAGGAGAGCAGACATAGAGGACAGCAGCGCGGATCCACTCACAACGGCCTTTTTCCCAGTAGAGACTTTTATGGGATGGTTGAGTATGAGATACTTCAACCACAGCTAATTGTTGGGTATGTGATACCACAACAGATGGCCCTAGTGCAAGTGGGAGATTGTTAGTTATAGGTATGCCCTAGAGGCCATTACTGTACATATGATGTATATTGTAATGGATGCTTGGACATATATAGGGAGGACTTTCTTGCTCGACATGATAGTATGCTATCTGGTTGTACTTTATCTTAACATGTACTCTGATTGTCTCTATGTTATATGTTGATAAAGCCCTTAGGATATGTACTCGACTACTGGGACTATGATGAGACCATACTAGTGGGGACACGGTAGTCGACGAGTACATCCTATAACTGTTCCTAGTCGAGGGTATATCGAGACAGGGCATCAATACACCAGAGTAGACTAGCGTATACGCATCTTGACCTATATGATGGGCGATGGATGATCCCATATCCATCGGTGTTTGACATCAAGGATGGTGTACGAGTGCTCAGTAGAGACTGAGTACACTGGACGGACTTGCCGAGAAATCCCAGAAGGTATTATACCTCACGCCAGATGGCAGTTCTCTGGTGATACTGGTACAGGTTAGTCTGTAGACCCGAGATCGTCATAGAGTCTTGTGTGATTCCCACAGTGCTTTGATTTCCATCATACCACATCCAAGAAGGCGTGCAAAAAGGTGGCTTTTGGGTACAATCTCGAATCACATGGAGGCAATGAGCGATAGGAGGGGATTCGTCTCTCCCGGTATAGGGAGTTGATGTTGCGCTGTGTTCGATTGCTATAACTGGAAATCCCTGGCCAGGGTTGTTGAGATTTACTGGTAAGTGTTATCAGTAGTTTCTCGAACTGTTATAGACCTCATATCAATACGACTTATCAAGCTACTGGGGTCTGACGTTTACCACCCGTAGGAGAGATATGCGACATATCAGACGAAGAGACCGGACTGTACGGGAGTGTTACTGATTGGATTCGCAGGAGAATGTACTGGCTTTCTTGTTGATCTTCTGATTGCTCAATACCTGGGTGGCTGTTACGTTTAGCTGACCGCTTGCATCTTGTGGGTGTTTGATATGATCATCACCTACTGCCGGCGTATTGACGATTCTTTAGAGTCCTACACAGAGGTTTCTTGACTCAGGAAAAACGGAGTAGGAGCACATATGTGATATGTGCAGGACCGAGAATAATACGATATGAGATACCGTATTATATTCTCGCGATATTTTGATATGAGCCGGGTCATCGGATTAAGTGTTGATTCGATGAATCGGTACATGATATATTAATCGGTTATATACTATATAACCGGATTGTCGGATCAAGTGTTGATTCGATAATTTAATGTATAATTATATATGTGATATATTGCATTACATTATCTAATATTGGCTGGCTTTATTGATTCATTTTCTCACCGGGTAATACATTGATATATATATGATATATGTTAATTGTATTATTTTCTTTTGTTACAAAAATATATTATATATGTGATATATAATATTGTAACAAGTTATGATTATTAATGCAACATGATTAGTGGAGATTAAATATGGTTAGGGTTTGATTTGGGTTAATCTTTTCTAGACTCTTCTAGAAGCTTTTCTTTTGTTTCTTGCAAAGATATTATGGTTGATATTTTGTGAGATATTTCCAAACCCAACCCACACCCTTTAACCCTAGTTAACTCTCTACAATGGTTAAGTCTTTCTTGACTTAACCATGGTTGCATTTGTAATTATAATAACTCTTTATTATTCATCACAAAAGGATTATTCATTCATCTTCTTCTTCCTCCTTGCAAAGCTTTCTAGCTTTAAGTTTGGTGATGAATTAGTGTGAGATTATGATAATAAAAGAGAGCATAAATACTACTTCATCATCCTCATCTAATCTAACCAATTAGATTAGGGTGTTCACTTCATTAGTAAATGAGAGCTTATGTTGAAGAAACTTCAAGGTAGATCATCTTCATTATCGAAGATCGGAAGCAAGTATGCATCTTTCTCTTCGTGGAGCCTCTCTAGAGTCCGGGAACTTGATGATCGCAGCGAAGGGACCACAACATGGAGCTTATGAAGTGAAGGACCGGACTACAAAGGTTGTAATCCCAAACTCTTAGAAGTAAAGTTGTTTACTTGGTATATGTTTCGCCTAATCTCTAGTCTAAGATCTTGATTAGGGTTGTTCGGCACGTCTAAATTTTAAATCGGGTATGGTTGATGCCTTATAGACCCTTCTGTGAGTGCCTAGTAACCCTACAGGCTTAATCGTGATTAGTAGTGCACTGATCGATTTAATTTAAACCTACATATTTTTAATTATAAAAATGCCAAAATCCGATAAATATCTTTTTAATGAATAAATCATTTTAATCTCCACTTATTTTCCAAATATTGGTATATACTTATACCATTTTACGAAAAAAACTCATATTCGCAAATCGAATAGTTTTCGCGAAATATATTGTTTTAATATTTAATTTCCCAAAATAATATTTTATATTTCTAAAATGTTGCAGTATAGGATGCTAGGGATATGTATGTACATGGCAATCTTGCTCAGTTGTATATAGTATATTATCTGAGTTATTTTTGTCTTAATACGTGTATTTGTTTCTCTTGCTGCTTTATATTGTTTACACATATTGATAAAAACTCGATATAGAAGTATACTATTTTGGTTTGTCTTTATCTTAATATGTGCATATGTTATACTCGATATCACATATGACATACATGTTGATAAAGCCCGTAGGATTTTGCTTGACTACCAACATTATGATGGCGATCATACTTGTGGGAGCTGGGTAGTCCATAAGCACATCCTTAAAGGTCCCAAGTCGTAGGAATATCGAGACCGGACATTGATACTCCAGAGTAGAGTTGTGTATATGTTTCTAGACCCCGATGAGGGGCAGTGGTTGGTCCCACAGCCATTACTGGACAGACTAGACGAGAACCTCTAGATGGTATTATACCTATCGTCAGATAGCGGTTCTCAGGTGATATGAGTACAGGTTAGTCTTAGGACCTGAGATCATCATTTGTCTCGTGTGAGTTCTTACTGTGCTTTGATCACTACCCTACCACGGCTCTACTGAGTCGTGCAAACAAATTTTGGTTGGGTACAGTCCCGAGCCACATGGAGGCAATAACTGATTGTCAGGCATTCGTCTTTCCCGATATTGGGAGTCGATATCGCACTGTGTCCGGTTGGCTAGAACCATAAGACCTTAGCCAAGGCAGCTGAGATTTACTGATGGTTAGATCAGTAGTTTATCGAATTGGTCCTGAGCCAAATTGATATGACTTATCGGGTCAGTAGGGGTCAGATGTTTATGTAGGGTTACTTAGCGCGGCAACAAGGTTTCGGGAGGCATCGTCCATGCCATTTTCAAAAATTTACCGTTCTAAAGAACCCTAACTCTAGAATCTTAACTAGAGAATTAAACAAAACATCATGCAAACAACTTTGCATACAAAGTGAATGAGAAATACAATCTTTGTAGACCGGTCCTTCACTTCTAAAACTCCGTCTACCTTTCATTCCAAGTAGTGAACCCCCGAACTCTAGTAAGGGTTCATATGAAGAAATGAACAACCTTTCTCAATGTCTTTGAGGCCGAAGATGATCTACGTCGAGGAGACTCAAGCTCATGCCACCTCTTCACTAATGGTAGATTAGTGAAGCAAATATCCTAAACTAAATGGCTAATAGTAGAGGATGATGAGGCAGGAATTGGGCTCTCTTTAGATTTCTTTTTCTCACAATATTTCATCACATAGGAAAAGCTAGCAAGCTTTTTCTCATGAGGATGAAGATGAAGTGATGAGATGAAGAATGAACTCATGAGGTGAGAATATAAATCATGGGTGAGTTAGTGTCATACACTAACTCATGTAGAGACTTGACTATGGTTAGTATAATGGTTGGGTTAATAAATATCTACAAGTGAAACAAAAAGAGTGGACTTGGTCAATGAATCCACAAGCTTCTACAAGCTTGTAGCCATGCCAAATATCCATCCAATTTTGAATTACTTAGATAAATATAAACCCTACATTATATCAAGCATGGTGTAAGTCTCATACACCCATGTATCATATATCATCAAGCATGACACAATAAAATATACATTAATATATATCACATATATACTATATGCACACAAGTGAGAAAAAGAATACTTAGTGAGCAAATATTAGTTAATGTAAGTTAATATATCAAATATATAATTATACGTTAAATTATCAAATCAACACTTGATTTAATAATCCGGCTATATCACATACAACCGACTAATATCATATGAATCAACTTATCGAATCAACACTTGATCTGATAACCCGGCTATATCACATATAACCGACTAATATCACATATTGCGAGAATAGAATGCGGTATCACATACGCGCATTAATCTCGGTCCTGCACATATCACATATGTGCTCCTACTTCGTTTCGCATGAACCAGGAAACCTCTGTGTAGGACTCTAAAGACTCGTCAATACGCCGGCAGTAGGTGATGATCATATCAAACACCCACAAGCCGCAAGCGGTTTGCTAAACGTAACGGCCGCACGGGTATTGAGCGACCAGAAGATCAACAAGCAAGCCTGCTCATAATCCTGCGAATCCAATCAGTAACACTACCGTACAGTCCGATCTCTTCGTTAAATATGTCGCATATCACAGCCTGGGGGTGATATAATGTCAGATCCCAATAGCCTGATAAGTCATGCCGATGCAAAGTCCATAACGGTTCGAGAAACTATTGATAACACTTACCAGTAGATCTCAGCAACCATGGCCAGGGATTTCCTGTTATGGCCAATCGAGCATAGCGCATCATCAACTCCCAATACCGGGAGAGACGAATCCCCTCCTATCGCTCATTGCTTCCATGTGATTCGGGACTGTACCCAAAAACCACCTTTTTGCACGATCTCTTGACCGTGGTATGGTGGAAATCAAAGCACAGTGGGAATCACACAAGACTCTATGACGATCTCGGGTCGACAGACTAACATGTACCAGTGTCACCAGAGAACTGCTATCTGTTGATAGGTATAATACCCTCCAGAAGTTCTCGGCAAGTCCGTTCAGTGTACCCAGTCTCCACTGAGCACCCGTATACCTTCTCTGATGTCAAACACCAATGGATATGGGATCATCCATCGCCCATCACATGGGTCGAGAAATGTATACGCTAGTCTATTCTGGAGTATCGATGCCCTGTCTTGATACTCCCACGACTAGAAACATTTGAAGGATGTACTTGCCGACTACCTCCGCCCCACTAGTATGATCTACATCATAATCCTGGTAGTCAAGTACTCATCCTAAGGGATTTATTAACATGTAATAGAGAGACAATAAGTGTACATGTTAAGATAAAGAGCAACCAGATAGCATACTATCATGTCGAGCAAGAAAGTCCTCCCTATATATGTCCAAGCATCCACTACAATATATATCGCTTGTCCAGTAATGGCTTCTATGACATACATATAACTAACAGTTTTCCATCCTCTAGACCCGGTATACGATACTCTTAGACGAAAAGACCAGACTGTACGAACATTGTCATGGATATGCTCAGTAGGGGTTCGGATGAGCTTGCCCGTCGGCCTTCTTTTCGAGAGGTGTCTGGGTAGCCATTACGTACAGCTAGTGCCGCTGACGTGCTTGTGGTTAAACCAACTGCCAGCGTACTGTCGAGTCTTTAATATCCCACACAGAGGGTTTCTCTGGTTCAGGCGAAACGATGTGGTGGTTGTATGTTTATACGTGCAGGGTTTCGATCAAATGATAATACTAGCCGGCTTAGGATTAAGCCGGATTATTAAATCAAGTATTGATTTAATAATTTACATATACATATTTCGATATGGATATTCTAGTGTTATCCAGGTTTTCGATCGGACGGCTGATAATACTAGCAGGCTTAGGATTAAGCCGGTTTGTTAAATCAGACATTGATTTAATGCTAGTATTATTTTAGTGGTATTATTCTATCTCTTGGGTATTCGTATTTTGGTACGAATACGGGTATTTATATACGGTAGAATGTATTCCGAATTTATACGGAAAACATTCTAGAAGGTGGACACCTCATTTTTTATTTGTCCATTTATTCTTTTAAATGGAAATGATGTGTAAATGTAGTAAGAAGAGAAATGGTGAGAACCATACCTGAATAGTCTTGAAAAAATGAATTTATAATTCAATTGTGCAAACTATTCAAGTATGGCTGTTATATTTATATTGCAAAATATGTTTTATAAAACCATGATTGCATTATTGTTTCAAGTGATGATTTTTTCATTCTCACCATGAGCTTCTCTCTCCTCTCTAGATTTTCTTGAGTTCCTCCATCTTCTTTTTCATTTTCCTTCCTACTATCTCATGAGTTAAGAATCAAGGGAGGAAGAGAGATAAAAATACACTAGAAAACTCACTATATAATTTTGGCAACCTAGATTAGCAAATTAGGTTGTTGAGTTGCTTCATTAGTGAAGCTAAATTTGGATTACAAACTCTCGGGTGGATCATCCAGGACAGAGGAGACCGGCCATCAAGGTTGATCTAGGAGATCCCTAGGAGCTTAAGAAGAGGAGTGAAGACCCGACGAACACGAATCTTCTGGTATAACCTTCTCTCATAGTAGATAAAACTCCTAGTAGTTGCTAGTTTAGAGTTATAGTTTGATCACTTAGGATAAATTGGTTATGCTTGCTTAAAAATTTAATTTTTGTGCATTCCGCCTCCCTACTTCGATATAGAGTGAGCACAACTCACCAACACGGTGCACAAGAAAGGTTTCATCTAGTTATTTAGATTTTATATAAGAAGACCGACGGATTGGTCTTGCTCCAACGGTGGTTCACATTTGACAAAGAGATTGCGCCATCGGACTATAAAATCTGTGCTGCTTTTGCTGTTCTTTGGCTCGGTCCTTACTAGGTCGGCAATGGTGATTTTGTCGCTGACACTTATGAACCTTTACTTGAACATGAATTCTATTTGAGCGAACGTCGTGATCGAGTCATCCGGTATGCTCGCATACCAATCGAAAGCAATATCGGTCAAACTATTGACAAACTGACGGAGAAGGAGCGCATCGTTGCCCCCAGTATTCACGCATGATGCTTTAAATTGGGCAATGTGCCAGTTCGCATTTCCCATCCCATCGAACCTTTCAAATTTAGGGACAACATAGCCACTGGGAAATTCCACAAGATCATATTGTGCAGGGTATGGTCTCCCACTGCTGCCGACCTCTTTCTATGTCTCAACCTCGGCCACCAATATTTTGACTTTGTTGGTGATCAAATCCATGATCTGATCCTGCGTTTACGGTCGGGTGTCATCGGCAGTTAAGACATTTCTTGTGGCAGAATGTGGTCGACTTTCATGCGGCTCACCTATCTTTGGATTTAATAGAATAGGCGTCGGCTGCTTCGGGACACCGTTTCCTAGTTCATGAGCAGAGCTCTGCACTTGATTGGGCGTTTGAGAGGCAACTTGGGCCGTAAGCTGTAAAATGACGTTTGTCAAGTCGTCAATCTTTAAGTAGAGCTTGGCCACCTCCTTGTCTTTGATTTTGAGATGCTTTTGGAGCTCCTGGAGAAGTTGCCGCTCTATGGTCTTGGGACAGAAGGTTGGCTCCTCTTCGCTTTCCGAGCCTGACTCCTTATGAACTGAAGGATCTTTCTGCTTATCAGTCTCACCGGAAGGGTTTTCATTATCTTCCCGATGAGGCCGGTCTTAAGAAATGGCAGCCACATTCAAACCAGATTGGATTTGAGATGTGGTAGCCCCTTCCTTACTCTTGCCGTGTGTGCCCTCCATGTAGACGGTGTGGACCACATATCCAGCCATCTCTTTATCTCTGGCGGTTGATATTTTGGACCGTCGTTGTAGCCTTTCCTCTTCGGGAAAGGACAAGCGACTGAAGAAGGTTGGCCTGGATGGATCCTTGGGTGGTGCTGGTGCTTCTTTTCTGGCTTTGCTCTGCTGCTTTCGCACTGCATGAAATGCTTGGTAGACTTCTGAAGAGAGGATGTTAAGACTTTTGTGTTGGAGCGTGGATACATCTCTTCATAGCACATTTTGAATTGCGGCCTTCGTAATCTTGGCAAACATCGCATTCTTCTGGACCCACTTTAAGGGTTCGAATGAATTGCGGGTTCTCACGGCTGACACGGCTGTGGTCGCGGAGCAGTTCGGGCTTTGGAACTTCACAAAATTTAATTTGTCCGGAGCCCTGGCCCTTTTGTTGGCTCTATATCTGAGTCGCTTCTGCCTCAGCTTCCCCGTTTTGAGCGTCTGGCAGGCTTTTGCTCTTCGGGAAGCCGCCATGGGTCGGCTGGTAAAGAGCCTTGAAAAGAAATCCGCTTGCGCACTCGCCGAAGGCATCTCCTGAGCTTGCCCGCGACATCTGGCGACTTCTTTTGTTCGGACAGCTTTGTCCCCAGCTGGGGCTAAGAAAAGTCGTTCGAACACCGACTTGCGCTTGAATTGTGGTGTCCTTGCGATAACCACATTCGGCCTCTTACCCCTTGAGGTTGGTTTGGCCATTTGGTTTGCCGGGACCTCCACCAGATGAGTGCTTCCGGCGGGGCAGATGATGATGGAACCAAATTGGCGCGGAAGCTCCTCCCATTGCCTTATGAGACTTTCCGGGAGGATCATGTGTGCGTTTTCTTGACCACGTAGGTCACCGGAGTTGCATCAGAAATGAAGCTTGTCTTGGGAGACATGGTTGCTGATTTCGAGATTGCAATTGAAAGCTGTTAATCTGCAAAAATAAGAATGATTTCAGTATAAGCAATCAATATATATCTTGATTGAGTTTGCATAAACGTTTAACCCAAATTATAAGAGGAGAGGCAACGCCCCAACCGGACGTGCAAGAATCTGTAGAGCGTTTTTCGTCATTCTATTGAGATAGAAATGCGCATCGCTTGTCAGGCGTCGTATAGATTCTCCTGCCTACGGTAGGCTGGGATTTATTATTATGAGTATCCTAATCTCCGGCAGCCGCGAACTAAACTGCCGTTAATTACTCGTTTTTGGAACGAAAGAAGCTCCGATTGACAGGTCAAACTGATCATACAAACTCAATTTGAGATGTTGGTATTTATCAACAAAAAGTATACGGGTATGTTCATTTAATTTTTTTATTCTATTTGTGACAAAATATTTTTTCTCTGAAAGAAACACATTTTTTTAATTTAATTTATTTTGAATATTTTAATTTTTTTCGTTTTATTTTATTCATTTTTTTGTTTTATTTATTTATTTATTTATTAATAACGGGAGGAAGCTCCCACTTAATAGGATCCTCCCTTTCACATAAGGATGGTGTCACGGCCCGTAATTTAGCTCATGACCGGCACTCAAATCACGTAACGTCTAAAAGCGTAACGTAATTCAAGTAAGCCGAACCCAGAAATCTAAACTTTTTAAAGAAAATAAAGAGGTGAAATTTTGAAATAAAGGTATAGTAAAAATCCAAGTTTTCTGAAATGCATAAATAATGGAACATGAAAATGCAAGTAAATTTTACTAGTTGAAAACATGTTTCGTCTTTTAAAAATTTGGGCAGCACCTCCTTTGTATTTTTTGATCCAAAACCACAATACATGATAATATAAAAGCATCCCCAAGCGGGAGCTAGCTCTACGCCAAACGGCGGATCCATAACCACGCAAAACATAAATATATGTATACGACGCCCAACGGCGAAGTTCACCACAAAAGATAAAGAAATAAGCAAGACATTAAAACCACAAGTAGCGGAATACCCCTCGCTCTAAGTCTCGCAACCACAAATCTCACTAAGTCTCATTACTTATATAAATAATAGTTTGATTGATGGAGTTGACTAGATATAATATGAATAATAAATACAAGAGGGGTACGATCCAATATGTACCACCTACCAAAGCAATCACCTGAATGCAACTGTGTGCCAGCGATACCGCTACTGATCCATGCTGTCAACCTACAAGAACTGTGGCGCAACGGGGGTGAGTTTCCAACTCGTGAGTAGAAAAACATCAATAAGTAGAAATCGAATAAACAATAACTCCTAGGTCAACTGTATCATAAAGGTAATATTATGATATCTAGAGTGACCGTATCTGCATATGTGCCAACTACATAAATAAAACGCCTATAAGCATGTGGATATCATCCACGTGTCAACCTATGACACAACAACATCATGCATGTAAATATCATGAAAACATATGCATGTAAATATGAGGATATAAATCAACGTGTGTCCCTCGCGACACATCCAAATCATGGAACCTGAGTGTTCAGCATCGACACTCGAAACATCATGAAACCCGTGTCCAGCATCGACACGTAAATCCTCATATATCTCGGGCTCCATCAGTCCGGATTGGCCCACAGGCTCCAACTGCGGTATCGGCCTTCGGGCTCTGGCAGAACGGGTCGGCCCAATATCCATCTCTTGACTCCGGTCGGTATCCTCCGGATAACCGCCAGGTCCAACCAATCACCGGTAGGTAGTAGTTCCTCTACCAGGCTCACCGTCTATTGCACAGAAAATCCATTCTTGCCCCGGGGTACCATACCAGGTCCACCATGTACCCGCAATCGGCCTCATCCAGCTCCTCAAATCGGGTATCACTGTCACGTCTCAGAACCGAGAAAACGCATGGTAGACGCACTGAAATATCATATCAAGAGAAATCGGGTTTTTAAAACAATACATACTTTCTTTGTAAAATGAACACGGTTCTCAAATCCAGAAATCTCATGAAAAGAGCATATCTCAATGCGTATAATCGTAAAGCATGATGTATGCGACATATAATAGAAATGTAAGCATATCCGTATATCATGCAACATGGAACAGTAATATGCACATATCGAGGGAAAATCGCTCTTTTAAATGAATCCAGTTTTAAAATATATCCTGTGGTTCCCAAATTCTCCAAAGTCCAATGCAATATCGTATAAAGGTGCATATGCAACTATAGCAAGTAAATTATGCAAGGAGTCATATCATTATGCAGCAATCCTACCGTGTAGTAACATGGAAATTATCGATGATGAAGTGTGTGAGCCAACAAATCTGTGTAAGTATAACATATGCATCATCGATAATGGTGTAGGTGTACTATCACAGGTATATATAATGCAATGAGAGTGACATGAGCGTAGCATAAAGTAAATCGTATGCAAATGCTGACAGGTATACGTATCTAATATGACCGAGTCAGTGAATCTATCAATCGGCATCCAACCTCACAACATCACGTACGGTATACTCCATCGTACGGCATTCTCTAGTCAAGGATATGGATCAATCATCAAGTCAAACTCATCACGTACGGAAAATCATCATACGGAGGCATTAAACCATTAGGGATCCTATCAGCCTATATGACAATTAGGGTACGGACCTAAGGTCTCGTACGGAATATCACTCAAGATTCACAACATATATATACATATATATACCTATATCCCAGGCCACATCCATAACATTCTCATAGCTGGGGACCGGCAAGGTATCAATCATCTCAATCAACTCGCATCCGTATACCAATATATCATCAAATCATCATATCACATTGTATTCTTTCGTTCCATTAATACCTCACATCAAGTCAATTTTACATATACATTATACCCTATACTGTTAGTTATATGTATGCCCTAGAGGCCATTACTGTACATTGGATGTATATTGTAGTGGATGCTGGGACATATATAGGTAGGACTTTCTTGCTCGACATGATAGTACGCTATCTGGTTGCACTTTATCTTAATATGTATACTTTCTGTCTCTCTGATTACATGTTGATAAAGCCTTTAGGATGTATACTCGACTTCCAGGACTGTGATGCAGATCATACTAGTGGGGCCTGGATAGTCCATGAGTACATCCTTGAAATGTTCCTAGTCGAGGGAATATCGAGACGGGGCATCGATATTCCAGAGTAGACTAGCGTATATCTTCTCGACCCATGCGATGGGCGATGGATGATCCCATATCCATTGGTGTTTGACATCGGAGATGGTATGCAGGTGCTCGGTGGAGACTGGGTACACTGAACGGACTCGCCGAGAACTCCCAGATGGTATTATACCTCACGTCAGATGGCAGTTCTCTGGTGACACTGGTACAGCTTAGTCTGTTGACCCGAGATCGTCATAGAGTCTTGTGTGTCTCCCACTATGCTTTGATTTCCACCCTACCACGGCTCTACTGAGTCGTGCAAACAGGTGGTTTTTGGGTACAGTCCCGATTCACATGGAGGCAATGAGCGATAGGAGGGGATTCGTCTCTCCTGGTATTGGGGGTTGATGTTGTGCTATGCTCGACTGGCCATAACAGGAAATCCCTGGCCAGGGTTGCTGTGATATACTGGTAAGAGTTATCAGTAGTTTCACGAATGTTATGGACCTTAAGTCGGCATGACTTATCGAGCTATTGGGGTCTGACGTTTACCACCCCTAGGCGAGATATGCGACATATCAGACGAACAGACCGGACTGTACGGTAAGTGTTACTGGTTGGATTCGCAGGAGTGTGAGCGGGCTTGCTCGTCGATCTTCTGATCGCTCAATACCCGGGTGGCCGTTACGTTTAGCAGACCGCTTGCGGCTTGCGGATGTTTGATATGATCATCATCTGCTACCGGCGTATTGACGAGTCTTTAGAGTCCTACACAGAGGTTTCCTAGCTCAAGCGAAACGAAATAGGAGCGCATATGAGATATGTGCGGGACCGAGAATAATGCGTGTATATGATACCGTATTCTATTCTCGCGATCAATGTATCGAATGGTTATATGCGATATAACCTAGTTATCGAATCAAGGATTGATTCGATAAGCCGACACATTGGATACTAGCCGGTTATATGCGATATGACCGGATCATTAAATCAAGTGTTGATTTAATGATTTAATACATAATTATATATTTGATATATTGCTTTGCATTAACTAGTATCGGTTCACTTTAAATGGATTTTCTCGCGCGGATGTGCACATTGTATATTCGATATAGTTTTGTGCACATGATTGTATCATGTTGGATGATACATTCTAGCTTGGTTTTGTGTAAAGTGTTAAACCATGGTTAATTAGTGATTAGGGTTTCTTTTTCATTTACTTAATCATTTATTTATTCCTTTTGTTTATTTTGGAAAAAGAAAAGATAAAGAGATAAGAATGGTTGCTAGTTTTTGTTTTTATTTGAAAGCTTCTTGAAGCTTTGAACTTAGTCCACCATTCTTGTCTTTTATCTAACCCTAACCACTCTCTAACCTTAGTTAAAACTCTACACTAAACCATGGTCAAAGAGATGATAAGTATTCATTTTATTTTATTTTTCTTTTAAGGAATAACTTATCATATCTTCTTCTTCTTCATCTTCTTCTTCCATGGATGTAGCTTGCTACTCCAATGGCAAGCAATGAAAAAGTGTGAGAAATCCAAATCTAAAGTCTACCCACTTCCTATTTCTTCATCCTCTACATCTTGCCAAGTAGTATAGGGTGTTTCCTTCATAAGTTTTCACGACTTCGTGAAGGTGGAGCTTGATTTAGCGATGCCTCGACGTAGATCATCTTCGGCATGGACATCGACGACCTAGCTCGCCCATTCTCCGACGAAGCCGACGCTAGAGCCCAGGAACTCACATGGACAGCAAAGGGACTTCGTTGCGGAGCTTTGGAGGTGGAGAAACGGATCTACAAAGGTTGTAGCTCCTTTCCTTCTAGATAAAGTTGTTTATTTGCATCGTTTCGCCTAAATATCTAGTTAACGATTCGTTCTAGGTTTTCTCGGCACCGTAATTTTTAGAAATTAGCGTGTTTGATCACTTGTGAGACTTCACTAGAGTGCCTAGAAACCCTACAGTGGTATCAGAGCCTAGCTAGAGCCTTAGGCGAAGTCCCGACGGAATCAGAAGTCCGATCGACCCAAAACCCCGACTAAGAATATGCTCTCTGTACATTTTCTAATTTCGAGGATTTTTCCAAATTAAAAATATTCAGAAAAATCAGCAGGAACATATAAGACAAACTGTGAAATTCGTGGTCCTAATTCCACAATGTAGGCGCGGATCCGCGGCCCTACAGTAGGATGACGCGGCGGATCCGCGGCTATTTTGTCGCGATGTGCATTTTGTTTTGCACAGTAACTCTTAGTTGTCTGTGCTGGTTTTCCTGGGGATTTTTAATAATTTTTCCAGAGTTGCATTTTCTGAGTTGTATTGGGAACTTGGTGTATTCGATCGGACTATCTAATTTTGTCGGTGTGCGTTTCCGGATAAATTTTAGAATATGTTAAAAGGTTCGACCGGATATAAATACCCACTTTTTCCCCTGCCGGGAAATTTCCAATTGTTGGATTTTTCCGTAGTTTAACGACGTTCTAAGTAGTGCAAGTAACGCGATGGACCCTCTAGAAGACAACAAACCTTAACTCGATTATGTGACCGTCTTGAACTGCCCTTTGAACCTTCGGGTTTGGGGCAGTACGGCGTGCCACATGTGAGGCATTGACTTGACCCTTCTACGGCTGGACCGTTGCTACTGAGGCACGAACTGAATGTTGTTAAACTTATTTCATGTGTTGAGCTGTATCGGGAAAACTTGGGTGTTCGATTGTTCGATCAAAAAGTTTAGCATTTTCTGTTTATCCGGAATGTGATACAATAATTGGAATTCGCAAATAGTTATAAGATAACGGAATGAATGTTATAAACATAGCAGTTTAGTCTCATTTGATCGGTTGCCACGAAGTTTTGATGTGATCAAAAGTCCGTCGCAATCACGTAGCGTACGCGGATACTCGCCGGGTAAACTTAATAGACAGCCTCACTCCATAGCCCCGACCAAGTGACTGTAGGAGAACCCCGTCGCCGAAAGCATCCGTTCGGGTGCTCGCGGTGGCGGTGTTCCGCCTTGGTGCACTTCGTCGACGGTATCGGGGGTGCGGCCGCCTACTAAAGTTTGCGACGAGCATTCGATCAGGATGTCGGGAATCTTGTTGAATTGCCCGACTTGATATTGAAAAGTGTTTTCGACTTTGAGACTAAAATGCGGGGTTTATAATTGTTAGGCATGCGATGTCTAAGTATTTCATTTGGTCAGGCATGCGATGTCTGAGCAGGTTGCGGATTCCAACTGTTGTAGTTTTACACTTTCTTTTCTGTGACCGTAAGTGTAATATGTGATATCGCCGGTTTCGTTGCTATATGTCAACGACAATTGGGATGGACATATTTACTTACGTTGATGACATGTGATGTTATGTGTTGCTGGATATGTTATATTGGATCGTCGTGTTTGAATAGCCGGGGGTTTTTTATGTGAGATGAGTGTTTTTCATTTTCATTCATGTAAAAACTTGTATGTAATATTCTTTTATTGGGGCACTTCCAGGTTGCGGAAGTCGTCACCCGTTGTATATTATTTACTTTTCTGCACTAGGATAGACCCAAGGAGGGGAGCACAAGTAACCGGGTTCTGGGGTCCAGTGGGAGACCATCTCGAGGAGTCGAGTCCGGGTCTCCTAACCCTAGAATTGGTAGGGTTGCTTGCCGCTCTCGTAGGGGTCTTGGGGTGTGGGATTGGCTATTCATCACGACCGTGGAATCCGTGTTTTATACTGGCTCGTATTGAAAACACGGACGTCCTAGTATATCCAATATTTCATATGTTTCTTCTGCTGTGATTTATCTGTGATCATGTGATGTTCTGTGACAGGTATAATATATAGTATATATGATATATTGTATAAATGTTGCTTATGTTTTACACCCACACTAGCCCTGCCCCGCTCTGCCGTTAGTTACCTAACCTAACGGTGCAGACGGGACATCGAGGCGAATGCGGATGGCATAAGCGTACGTTATATTTATCTGTGATGGTTAGGTGGACTTAATTGATGGGATATTCATTAATGAGATTAATGAAAGAAAATAAACCTAATTGATGTTGTGGAATCGAATTTCAAAATAAAAACAGGTAGCTACAGTTCTTGCTTTGCATCGCGGTGTTCATTATAGAACATCCTGCACCTTATTCGATGAGGAAAGGACCGAGATCCCTTCACCGGGAGTGACTCCTTTAGCAATAACTGGCAGATGCTACAACCCTCGGTTTGTCTTTGATCGCTTCTATAGTTTCCGCTTTGCACAGTGATATATATGATATATCCCGCACCTCATTTGACGAGGAAAGGGCCGACGATCCCTTCACCGGGAGTGACCCCTTTAGCAAAACTAGAAAAGCCTCAAAAACATTCCATTTAAAAAACCATTTGATTCCGCAACGAGATCAAGTTCAAAGCGTTAAAGGTTTTCATAAAAACCATTCGCAACCCTCCGTCATTTTAGGAAGTAGAGTACTTAGAATTCGTGCTACGTTTGTCGATCATAGCCGAGGCGTAGTGTGCGGTAGCTAAGTGATGTCTTCCTACACAGCATATGATGCGATTAGTTAGGACAGTCATGTGGCTTTGTTGACCTTAGCCAAGGGTCATATGGGTGGGTCTAATTAATCACGAAATGACGGGTAGAACTTGACTAGTACCTATGATTTGTTGACCTTAGCCAAGGTCATAGGTGCTAGGGGTAAAAACCTTTATCGGGAGTTTCAAGTGTTGAAACTTGCAATGAGATTGCATACCTTCTATGTGATAGTTGGATCCCGATACCCACTGCGAGTAATTGTTACTCCTGGGAGAGTTTTGCACTTTACAATTAGCCGATCAAGTAGGTGTCTAGAAAGGTGTCAACGGGGTTACGCCTCTGGGAAAACGAGGTTTACAGTAATTAGGTCCGTGCGAAAGCACGGGGAACCTCCCTCAAAGTACCGACACTGGCCTGGCTGAAAGATTGGCGAACTTGTAGAGTGTAATTAATCCCGGCTAGTCTTTCCTTTTAAGGTTTGAAGGAAGATTTGATAAAAACAGTGGGAGCCATCCTGATTAGATAAAATATATAACCAATCTGATCTTGCAAGAGCGTACGCAGAGTGTTTTCTTCTCTCTCTCTTCAGGTAGCGACCATATCACGCCTTAATCAAGATAATAATGCGGAAAATTGACCGAACCTGCTTGTTATACTGAGCTGGGGAACGTTGGTCCCGCTCCAACTTATAATTGTTATAAGACAGAGCAGGAAATTGGGGAATACCAGAATTCCTATGCCGCCCAAACGAAGAAAGTGCATATGATGCATCTCCTTCGGGTGTGTTCATTACAAAGAACTGTTTCTCAGTATCCTCTGCATCCAGGGTATATGATACTGGATCAGGATCCCAGATATGTAATCTGTTACATAGGGCTACAAAAAGGTAGAAAAACTGAGAACGGGTGATAAGTTTCATGAGACAGAAAACGGGGCAAGTGTTGCAGCCAAGTCTGTTGGTCACTGTCACCCTGTATTACGAATACATTGATTCTGAACAAATGCTATTAGATACCGAACCTGATATACAAAATCATATCAGTCTCTTTATTTCTAAAGAAAGGATATAATTTTGTATTGATGGATAATGTTTTGAACATTTCCTATATCAAAAGTTGATCGGTTCAGGCACGTTATCTAAAAGCATTGACGTTCTAAATCAAACTACAGTTCTTCGTATACAGAACACACACAAGAGGAAGAGTTCAGAAATGAACGAATCATTCTTGAGGCATTTCAGACTAGGTCATATCAATGCGACCCGACTGGCTGAAGTTACATTTTAGATGCATATTTAAATCAGTTTGAATTTACATCTTATGAAACTTGCCAGTCATGTCACAAAGATTAGATGACCATAGCTCCGTTTACTAGAAACAGAGAAAGAGTTAGTAAACTCTTGGGACTAATACATGATGATGTATGTAAAGTCTCCTGTCTACACATGCCAGGACTGGTTCTTTATACTTCATTATATTCTCTGATAATCTCTTAAGATTCAGTCATATGTTCCTGTTGAAACATAAGTCCGAACCTTTTGAGGCATTCACAGAATATAAGTTAGAAGTAGAGAACCAATAACCGGGTATAAGTATTATGTCCTATGATGAGATCAGGGAGGAGAATACTTGTGCATGGCATTCCTGGACCATTCTAAAGGAGAATGAGATTCTCTCTCCGTACTACTCCTCTGATTACACCACAGCACAACGGTGTATCAGGGCGGAGCAATCACACCCTATATGATATGGTGTGCTCTATGATGAGTATTACTGAGTGACCTATTTCCTTTTGGGGTGTTATGCACTTGAGAAGCTGCATACCTATTGAATTGGGTTCGAATCAAATCAGTGCCTACCGCTTCATATATGATATGGAAAGGAAGAGCCCATATCTTAAGTTGGTTAAGATTTGGGGTTGTCCGGGCTATGTCTAAAAGCAAAATCCGGACAAGCTCAAGGCAAGGTCTGTTATGTAGAACTGGAAAGGTTCCAGCTATACAAACTACAGCAGATGATTTGATAGAACCAAGGGATTCAGTAGATTCCAACGAACCTCAGCCTCTCCGCCGATCTAGTAGGATTCCTCATCCGCCTGAGAGATACCTCGGTTTCTCGATGACAGTGGGAGCAAGGATTGCATCATGAGATGATGACCCAACTAGTTTCGAGCAGGCCATCGAGAGCAGGGACTCTGTAAGAATGGCTGGATGCTTAGCGATCTGAGATGGAATCCATGTACACCAGCAAAGTATGGACTTTAGCTGCTATATCTGAAGGGTTAAATCCCCATCAGGAGCAAGTATATCTTGAGAAGATTACTTGGTATAGATGGAAAGGTTGAGACTTTCAAAGCTAGACTTGTTAAAGGTTTTCGTCATCGACCAGGCGTGGATAATGATGAAACTTTTTTCCAGTAGCTATGCTTAAGTCTATCCAGATCCTACTTACCACGGCTACATACCATGAATACGATATCTGGCGGTTGGGTGCCATGACTGCTTTTCTAATACTGATTTAGAAGAGAACGTCTATAAGAACACAGCCAGAGGTCTTCGTAAACAGTGGGAGCAGCGGAAACGTGTGCAAGTTGCTTTACATAATGAAGCAGGCATCGCGGAGTTGGAACGTCTGTTTTGATGTGATAGTCAAAGTGTTTGACTTCATCAAAATGGTAGACGAACCTTGTATATACAAAAGGGTAGTAGAGAGTAAGGTGGTCATCTTCGTATTGTACGGAGACAACATACTCTTGATAGGAAAAGAGTTTCCTATACTACGATCGGTCAATCTCCTATTATCACTAGGATTCCCCAAATAGGATCAAAGTGATACCTCCTAAATCCTGAGTTTTCATCTATGAGATAGATGTAATTGGATGTTAGGATTCTCACTAGATGTAGTGAGATGGTATCAATCGATCCTGGGGAGAATCACTGGAAGTGTTCCAGGGTGATAAAGACGACTGAATGTCAGTCACAGGCACTATCTTTACCCTCAGTAAAGGGACGGTATGTTGGAAGAGTTCCAAGCTCGATACCGTGGCAATCTAGACGATAAAGGCTGGTAACATCGCTATTAAAGATACTACCAAAGAGGAAGTTTGGGTGTATATTGGTTCATAAGATGAACTAGGTTCCTGCCATTGTATGACAATGGAAGCGTGGCTTCGACCCTGGAACCCTGGTCCCATCAGTGACCCAGACATATTCTGAGGCAGCATCACCTGATCATGGAGATAGTTAATCTCCAGGGTGATCGAGGTTAGGAGAGTAGACTCAGAGGACAACACGGCGGATCCACTCACGAAGGCCTTTTCCCAAAGAGAGACTTTTATGGAATGGTTGAGTATGTGATACTGCAACCACTGCTACAGATGGCCCTAGTGCAAGTGGGAGATTGTTAGTTATATGTATGCCCTAGAGGCCATTACTGTACATTGGATGTATATTGTAGTGGATGCTGGGACATATATAGGTAGGACTTTCTTGCTCGACATGATAGTACGCTATCTGGTTGCACTTTATCTTAACATGTATACTTTCTGTCTCTCTGATTACATGTTGATAAAGCCCTTAGGATGTATACTCGACTTCCAGGACTGTGATGCAGATCATACTAGTGGGGCCTGGATAGTCCATGAGTACATCCTTGAAATGTTCCTAGTCGAGGGAATATCGAGACGGGGCATCGATATTCCAGAGTAGACTAGCGTATATCTTCTCGACCCATGCGATGGGCGATGGATGATCCCATATCCATTGGTGTTTGACATCGGAGATGGTATGCGGGTGCTCGGTGGAGACTGGATACACTGAACGGACTCGCCGAGAACTCCCAGATGGTATTATACCTCACGTCAGATGGCAGTTCTCTGGTGACACTGGTACAGCTTAGTCTGTTGACCCGAGATCGTCATAGAGTCTTGTGTGTCTCCCACTGTGCTTTGATTTCCACCCTACCATGGCTCTACTGAGTCGTGCAAACAGGTGGTTTTTGGGTACAGTCCCGATTCACATGGAGGCAATGAGCGATAGGAGGGGATTCGTCTCTCCCGGTATTGGGGGTTGATGTTGTGCTATGCTCGACTGGCCATAACAGGAAATCCCTGGCCAGGGTTGCTGTGATATACTGGTAAGAGTTATCAGTAGTTTCACGAATGTTATGGACCTCAAGTCGGCATGACTTATCGAGCTATTGGGGTCTGACGTTTACCACCCCTAGGCGAGATATGCGACATATCAGACGAACAGACCGGACTGTACGGTAAGTGTTACTGGTTGGATTCGCAGGAGTGTGAGCGGGCTTGCTCGTCGATCTTTTGATCGCTCAATACCCGGGTGGCCGTTACGTTTAGCAGACCGCTTGCGGCTTGCGGATGTTTGATATGATCATCATCTGCTACCGGCGTATTGACGAGTCTTTAGAGTCCTACACAGAGGTTTCCTAGCTCAAGCGAAACGAAATAGGAGCGCATATGAGATATGTGCGGGACCGAGAATAATGCGTGTATATGATACCGTATTCTATTCTCGCGATCAATGTATCGAATGGTTATATGCGATATAACCTAGTTATCGAATCAATGATTGATTCGATAAGCCGACACATTGGATACTAGCCGGTTATATGTGATATGACCGGATCGTTAAATCAAGTGTTGATTTAATGATTTAATACATAATTATATATTTGATATATTGCTTTGCATTAACTAGTATCGGTTCACTTTAAATGGATTTTCTCGCGCGGATGTGCACATTGTATATTCGATATAGTTTTGTGCACATGATTGTATCATGTTAGATGATACATTCTAGCTCGGTTTTGTGTAAAGTGTTAAACCATGGTTAATTAGAGATTAGGGTTTCTTTTTCATTTACTTAATCATTTATTTATTCCTTTTGTTTATTTTGGAAAAAGAAAAGATAAAGAGATAAGAATGGTTGCTAGTTTTTGTTTTTATTTGAAAGCTTCTTGAAGCTTTGAACTTAGTCCACCATTCTTGTCTTTTATCTAACCCTAACCACTCTCTAACCTTAGTTAAAACTCTACACTAAACCATAGTCAAAGAGATGATAAGTATTCATTTTATTTTATTTTTCTTTTAAGGAATAACTTATCATATCTTCTTCTTCTTCATCTTCTTCTTCCATGGATGTAGCTTGCTACTCCAATGGCAAGTAATGAAAAAGTGTGAGAAATCCAAATCTAAAGTCTACCCACTTCCTATTTCTTCATCCTCTACATCTTGCCAAGTAGTATAGGGTGTTTCCTTCATAAGTTTTCACGACTTCGTGAAGGTGGAGCTTGATTTAGCGATGCCTCGACGTAGATCATCTTCGGCATGGACATCGACGACCTAGCTCGCCCATTCTCCGACGAAGCCGACGCTAGAGCCCAGGAACTCACATGGACAGCAAAGGGACTTCGTTGCGGAGCTTTGGAGGTGGAGAAACGGATCTACAAAGGTTGTAGCTCCTTTCCTTCTAGATAAAGTTGTTTATTTGCATCGTTTCGCCTAAATATCTAGTTAACGATTCGTTCTAGGTTTTCTCGGCACCGTAATTTTTAGAAATTAGCGTGTTTGATCACTTGTGAGACTTCACTAGAGTGCCTAGAAACCCTACATATACATCAATGTCAAGTTACTCTAAAACTCATACTTACTCTAGTGCAACTATATATCTATAAGTCGTGATTCATCTTCACTTTTCATACCCCTAAAGATTTCATCTCAAATCTCGATATACATATTCGATCATTCACATCACCTCTAACTATCCTTTTAACCCTATCCATAGTTTTCTAATTTAGGTTTCCTTAACCATGTTCTATAAATCGGTTTCTATCAAAAACTTGCGGGGGTGCTATACGCCATCCACCCAACTTCCCCCGTAGATATAAATCTTCTCACCTTTCTCCTTACTTGCCGAAATCGATGACGCCATACTCCGTCATCTCGAAATCCACGCGAAGGTATCTACAATACATACACAGTCGCAATAGCATTAAAATCAAGTACGGAAAACCAATACGGTACACGGTGCGCTTATAGGTTAGAACTTATAGCCTACGCATGCAAAACAACCATATTAACCCTTGTTGTTGACGTACAAACGCCCAACAATCAAATGCAATATCAAACACTAAAAGCAAGCATTCAAAATACGGAAAACGTATCTAAAAATCACACTAATGTGCTCCCATATTTTGACTCAGGTCAATTGGGGCAAATTAAACAAGTATAGGGTCTTGTATATGTAGTAGGTGAGCTACTGGACCAACCTAGACCCAATACCCCCCAAAGTGGCCGGCCACATGCCTATAAAATCCAGCCATCTCGGCCATATCATCTCTGTTGGTGCTCATCTGGTCAGGGTAGTCTCATATTGGTCCAATTTGGTCTCTGGAGTTGTCTGCTTAACTCAAAAACTTTCCGGGTCGCTCCAGATTCACTGTAGGCAACTCAAATGCCACAAAACCGACATGGAACTAATCTGAGTTTGTATTCTCTGTTCTAGGTCCAGAATTTGATCTCTAGGGTCTTGTACACCCTCACTACAGCTCACAAGTCCACAAGTCATCCAAACCCTCTCTTGAATTTTCAAATTTCACAAACCCACACCTTAACCCAATTCTAAACTAACTAGAATGTTAGGAAAGCATAAACTAAACTAAATGGAAGGGATTATAACTCATGGATGAAACTCAAGAGAAACCCTAACTTCACAAAGTCATCAAAATCCAACTTTGCTTGGTCTATTGTTTAGAGGATGAAGAGGTGGTCATTTTTTGTGAAAGGGGTATAGGGTTTTGGCAAGATTTTTGAGATGGATCTTAGGGTTGAAGGTGGAGGGAAGTGAGGAAGAAGATGGAGAAGAAAATGATGGGGGAAATGAATGAGGCAGCCCCCCTCTCTCTCTCACACACACTTATTCTCTCTCTCTCTCTCTCTCTCTCTCTCTCTATTTACCCTTTTATCTCTTTTTCTTTTCTTTCTAATTTTTAAATCCAACTCATATAATACACATAAAACAACACAAATGCAACATGTAACCAAATGCAACATGACATGGTGCACTAACCATGGAAAACTGTAGAAACACAGATTTGACCTAATCGCGATTAGCAGTGCACTAATCGGGTTTTTATCCAAACTGCATATAATTAAATATAAAAAATGCCAAATCCAATAAATAAAATTTTAAATAAATAAATCATTTTAATCTCCATTTATTTCACAAATATTGGTATATATTTATACCCTTTTTCGAAAACCCCAATTTCGCAAATCGGACGGTTTTCGGGAAATATATTATTTTAATCTTAAATTCCAAAAATAATATTTTATATTTTCTGAAATGTTACAATCTTCCCCCCCTAAATAAATTCGGTCCCTAAATTTAAATTTAAACCCCCAAAATCTAAAACATTTCAATAATCAGCTCAAATCAACGGGGCTCCGAAATCGCGGAAGATATAGAAATACCACAGCGCATCGCGTGCGTCTGAAAAACGAGTATGAAACTCAAAATCGAACTCCGTCAAGTATTACGCAAATATTCAGATTTGCACGTATATCCTCGGAGTTACAATGGAGACACGGATCTCGAAATCCACTACTGAAATCCCATATGCACTAGTCAAATACTATAATACGTATATAGTACGCTTCCTTGGAAAAAATATATTAAAACGGAATAAAACACATGCAAAATCCTTTCTGAATCGCCGTATGATGTGCAACTCACGACACAAGTGACGGACGCTCATTTGTAAAATAATAATATACGTTTATATATGTTTTGCTCAAATATACGTTCCGCCGTCTTTGAAATATCCCAAAAGGTTTTCCTTTGTAAACGTTCGTGTCCCTCACAGACACGTAAGAAATAGCGAGATTATAGCTCCATTTTGAAAATTTCTTGTTAAACTTTTAATGTATGCAAAATATTCAGGCACTGTCCTCAGATCAGTCTTGTTCGGCTACTGCATAATATAGTGCCCATCATGAAAACAAGGAGCTCAAAAGCAAATCGGTCTCGAAAGGCGTATCCAATAATCACGTGCGTCTGGTGCGCACAGAAATCAAATCCAAATACAAGTGCCACAATATGCACAAAAGAAAACTAAGTGCACCGGGTGTGCACGAAGCATCTGTCCAGTGCACCGGGTGTGCACGAAGCATCTGTCCAGTGCACCGGGTGTGCACGACAATAACATCTGGTGCATCTATAGTGCGCGAAAATCTCAATCCAGTGCAACTAACATGCACGAATGAAAATCCCAATCGAGTGCATCCGGTGTGCACAAAAACCACATCTCATATCATGCGCCCAACATGCGCAAAAATCCAAATCAAGTGCATCCGTCATGCACGAATGAAATCGAAATCAAGTGCATCCCATATGAACGAATAAAATCTAAGTCAAGTGCATCCAACATGCACAAAAATACTAATATGGCGCATCAAGTGCATGAAATACAAATACGGTGCAACCCATGCACGAAAACTCATTAATAACGCAAATGCGTATATAAAAACAACACCGAGTGTACCAAGGTGTATAAAATCTAAAAACGCGTGCAACTGCGTGCATGAAACATGTATCAATACACTGAAAGCATATATGAGCTATACCGAGTGCAAAAATCAAATCGAGTGCGTACCACATACATGAATAAAATCCCAATCAACGGTATGAAATCCACGAAATCATAAATACGTGCAGCCAAAGCATAAAACCGACATCAAGTGCAATAAATATGCACAAATCATAAACCAACACAACGATGTATAAAACACATATCAAGTGCAATAACCATGCACAAAAATGTAAATACCTAGTAGGTGCAGCCATGGTGCACGAAAACAATATCATAAAGCTCAATCATCAAAACTCAAATCCAAGCGATATAAGTGTGATACTCGGATCACAAACGCAAATCGAAACAAATGACATTGAGGTACACCTCCTACAATGTCAAAAAAGTCGGTGCGCCCAAAACTGGCAGAGAAAGATCATCTACTTGCCTCCTGCTCACGGTCTGGCGTCTTCTGTCTCTTGGTCTTCATTTCTCTGTGAATTCACCAATCTTACAATCTATCGGCTCGTCGGCCCGGTCAGGTGTGCTAATGGAAATGATTCCGCTCTGGCACTTCTCTGGTCGTCTCTCGGCCAATTATCAAGACCACTCGTAAAGCAGCACGTCACTGGCATCGGCCTCTGGCCCCTGAATACACGTCACACATCTGATCCTCGGTGCAAATCTTATTGCAGCAGTGTCCTGGAAAGAACCTGCTCAAGGTATCTTCCGATCTCGCCTATGCCGAACAATACGGAGGCTGGTACTCTTGCATAATCTTTTCTTGTCTTCTGGACATCTGCGTTCTCCGCACAACATTTCCTCAGGAACTGGCCGTATCCCAACGCCCCTGTATACATATCAAATCTCTAATCTCGTCGGGGAGTAACAACAGCGCGTCAGCATCTCGCACGAACCTCTTGTTCCACTCGTCTTTATTATCGTCCACTTCGACATCACGTCATGCTATCTGCGTACTGCAATAGTTCTCGGCTACAGTCAATCCGGAGTCTCTCACACGGACTCGAAATCACGAACTCGGTATCTTCATCACTTTGTAGAAGATATCTAGCCGAACACGTCCTCAGGAACTCGTCCCAACCGTCGGAGGAATACTCAATACTCTTCCGTTCTCGACCAACTCACAACGCATCTGGGTGAGGTCCTCTATCCGAAGCTGGTCAGCTTGCTGATCTCTTATCACATGATATCTGGACGACGTTAAATGTTTTGATCAATTAATCAAAGTCCCATAATTCCCCGAAAGCTCAATACCTGAGCACAATCTAATAATATCCAGTACATGCCACAGTACCTATGGACTAACCGTAGAAGGGCAAACCCAAGCCTCACTGATGGCACCGCTGAACTGCTGCAAACCCTAAAGTTCAGAAACGGTTCCATGGTCATTATGTTGAATTAGGGTTTCATTCTTCTAGAGGGTTCATAGAATTACTTGCATGTTCCTTCGAATACTTTAAATTTGGAAAAATGGGTTTCTGACATTCGTACAAACTTTTTAACTTCACCTAGACCACACGCGAATACCCTTCGTCCACATGCTAAACAATGCCTCAATCCTTCAGGAAAGGCGATACATCAACGGTCATCTCTGAATCGGTCTACTCTAGATCTGAGTAAGACTCTCCACACTGGAAATCTTTAACTCAACTGGGCCTGCGTCGGCGCATCAATCTAATGAATCACCTTCGTCTCTCAATTCAGGGTAGACTAGCTATCATCTGTCGCATCTCTGCCTGGAATCTCCAGCGATCTCAGCTCGTAAGCTCTGGAAGAGATATCACATCAATCTCAGCAACAGCTGGGTCATCTGTCCACACGGTAGGCGACATCACAATCTCTGAGGTAGGCTGTACATCAACAGTCCTCTCACAACTGGCAGCTCTAACAATGGCCCGATCTTCCGGTGTAAAACCAAACACCCGCCTCTACAAGAGGTCACAACACAAACATTACATCGAGATGTTCCCATGTCACCAGAAAACACAATGGTCAGTCCTCGTCCACAACGAGCTCGCCCTAACCGCAACACTAGCAGCGGCTTAATCTGCGCTCAAACATGGTGACAAGAACCTCAAGCGTGTATCGATGAAAACATATCAAGGGCATGAAAGGAAACGACAGATCCAGAATGGATAAATGATCATAAGAAGAAACAGTATCAATGAGAGTATGATCATGGAAACGAATAGAATCAAGGACCTCAAATGGATGTATAATCATGGGTACAGAGAGAATCAAAGATCTCAAAATATGTACATCCTAAGGTTTCTTAAGTGAAGTATCGTATCGTAAATATGCTGCGGTACGTCACTTTACTCAAGCTACCTACTCCATCAATCAGGGTCAGCCAATGAAATAAAATTTTGGGTCTAATACCCTCCCATTCAAGTCTAAGTTCCGTAAGGTCAAGCCTAGCTTCCGAAATATATATACGCCCTAGACTCCGCATAGTCAAACATAGACTCGAACCAAGGTTAAACCTAGCGCTCTGATACCAACTTTGTCACGACCCGTAATTTAGCTCGTGACCGGCACTCAAATCACGCAATGTCTAAATGCGTAACGTAATTCAAGTAAGCCGAAACTCAGAAATCTAAACCTTTTTAAGAAAATAAAGAGGTGAAGTTTTGAATAAAGGTATAGTAAAAATCCAAGTTTTCTGAAATGCATAAATAATGGAACATGAAAATGCAAGTAAATTTTACTAGTTGAAAATATGTTTCGTCTTTTAAAAATTTAAGCAGCACCTTACTTGTATTTTTTATCCAAAACCACAATACATGATAATATAAAGGCATCCCCAAGCGGGAGCTAGTTCTTCGCCAAACGGCGGATCCACAACCACGCAAACCATAAATATATGTATACGACGCCCAACGGCGAAGTTCACTACAAAAGATAAAGAAATAAATAAGACATCAAAACCACAAGTAGCGGAATACCCCTCGCTCTAAGTCTCGCAACCATAAGTCTCACTAAATCTCATTACTTATACAAATACTAGTTTGATTGATGGAGTTGACTAGATACAATATGAATAATAAATACAAGAGGAGTACGATGCAATATGTACCACCTACCAAAGCAATCACCCGAATGCAACTGTGTGCCAGCGATACCGCTATTGATCCATATTGTCAACCTGCAAGAACTGTGGCACAACGGGGGTGAGTTGCCAACTCGTGAGTAGAAAAACATCAACAAGTAGAAATCGAATAAATAACGACACCTAGGTCAACTGTATCATAAAGGTAATACTATGATATCTAGGGTGACCGTATCTGCATATGTGCCAACCACATAAATAAACGCCTATCAGCATGTGGATATCATCCACGTGTCAACCTATGACACAACAACATCATGCATGTAAATATCATGAAAACATATGCATGTAAATATGAGGATATAAATCAACGTGTGTCCCTCGCAACACATCCAAATCATAGAACCTGAGTGTCCAGTATCGACACTCGAAACATCATGAAACATGTGTCCAGTATCGACACGTAAATCCTCATATATCTCGAGCTCCATCAATCCGGATCGGTCCACGGGCTCCGTCTGCGGGATCGGCCCTCGGGCTCCGGCAGAACGGGTTGGCCTAATATCCAACTCTTGACTCCGGTCGGTATCCTCCGGATAACTGCCAGGTCCAACAATCACCGGTAGGTAGTAGTCCCTCTGCCAGGCTCACCGTCTACTGCACAGCAAATCCGTTCTTGCTCCGGGGTACCATACCGGGTCCACCATGTACCCGCAATCGGCCTCATCCAGCTCCTCGAATCGGGTATCACTGTCATACGTCTCAGAACCGAGAAAACGCATGGTGGACGCACTGAAATATCATATCAAGAGAAACCGGGTTTTTAAAACAATACATACTTCTTTTTAAAATGACCACGGTTCTCAAATCCAGAAATCTCATGAAAACAACATATCTCAATGCGTATAATCGTAAAGCATGATGTATGCGAGATATAACAGAAATGTAAGCATATCTGTATATCATGCAACATGGAACAGTAATATAAACATATCGAGGGAAAACCGTTCTTTTAAATGAATCCAGTTTTAAAATATATCCTGCGGTTCCCAAATTCTCCAAAGTCCAATGCAATATCGTATAAAGGTGCATATGCAACTATAGCAAGTAAATTATGCAAGGAGTCATATCATGATGCAGCAATCCTACCGTGTAGTGATATGGCGATTATCGATGATGAAGTGTGTGAGCCGGCAAATCTGTGTAAGTGTAACATACGCATCATCGATAATGGTGTAGGTGTACTAGCACAGGTGTATAATGCAATGAGAGTGACATGAGCGTAGCATAAAGTAAATCGTATGCAAATGCTGACAGGTATACGTATCTAACATGACCGAGTCGGTGAATCTATCAATTGGCATCCAGCCTCACAACATCACGTACAATATGCTCCATCGTACGGCATCCTCTAATCAAGGATATGGATCAATCATCAAGTCAAACTCATCACGTACGGAAAATCTTCATACGGAGGCATTAAACCATTAGGGATCCTATCAGCCTATATGACAATTAGGATACGGACCTAAGGTCTCGTACGGAATATCACTCAAGATTCACAACATATATATACATATATATACCTATATCCCAGGCCACATCCATAACATTCTCATAGCTGGGGACCGGCAAGGTATCAATCATCTCTATCGACTCACATCCGTATACCAATATATCATCAAATCATCATATCACATCGTATTCTTTCGTCGCATTAATACCCCACATCAAGTCAATTCTACATATACATTATACCCTATACATCAATGTCAAGTTACTTTAAAACTCATATTTATTCTAGTGCAACTATATATCTATAAGTCGTGATTCACCTTTACTTTTCATATCCCTAAAGCTTTCATCTCAAATCTCGATATACATATTCGATCATTCACATCATCTCTAACTATCCTTTTAACCCTATCCATAGTTTTCTAATCTAGGTTTCCTTAACCATGTTCTATAAATCGGTTTCCATCAAAAACTTGCGGGGGTGCTATACGCCATCCACCCGACTTCCCCCTATATATAGATCTACCCACCTTGCTCCTTTCTTGCCGAAATCGATGACGCCATGCTCCGTCGTCTCGAAATCCATGCGAAGGTACCTACAATACATACACAGTCACAATAGCATTAAAATCAAGTACGGAAAACCAATATGGCACACGGTGCGCTCATAGGTTAGAACCTATAGCCTACTGATTGATCTGATAAAGTTGTTTGTAGAATAACCGCAATCAATAACGGTGTCGCGTGTAGCTAGACCGAGATGAGTACGGGTCATCCTCAGGGAAACGTTGAATTTTTTAATCTTACTTTAGACGTGTTCATTAGGAAAAGAAAGAACAAAGGTAATGGTGAAGAATGGTTGTAGATTCTAGATCCAAGTCAAACACGGATGCAGGATATAGATCTAGATTAACTACAGATGTAGGTTTTATATTAGAAGGGGGCTTGTAGGGTTCGTTAAGATTTAGTTGTCTTGGATGATTAATTAAAGATTACCCCTTTTACCCTTTAATAGATTTAAAATAAGATCGACAGTGATGCATGTAGATTAGGGTTTCTGGAGGGAAAAGGGTTCCTACTCTTAACCCCTATCTTGACATGGATCTCCGTTCATGTCTAGCCTTTACCAAAACAATCATTAATCTAATCTCAAATCGCGGTCGTAACTATCAATAAATTGAAACCGCGCCCGATTAGGATGTTAATGATTCTTTTGGTAAAATTTATAAACTTTATAGGACGTAAAAGGAGTTTAAGGATCTTCATCATCCATTGATCTATCCTAATCCTACGAACCCTAACAAGCGGGGAATTACTCGCGCTTGTTGGGAAAAGAAAAGATAGAAAAGGAAATCATATTGAAAACTACAGAAAATAAAATGATATAAGAAAACAACTACTTTTATTAATTAACAAGATCAAATACACTTTGTTCCTTTAGAAAATGATTACAAAACCCTAGTTTGCTTCTCGATCTCTTCTAAGGAGGTAGATGAACTGTCGATGATCAACCGGGATTCTTGAGCCGTCGTGGACTTCGTGATCGCGTCAGTTTGATGATTTTTCCAAGAGGCTCTCGGTCCTTATTTATAGGCAGAGAGCCAGAATTTCTAGTTTCCTAATAAGGCAACTAGCTGTTGAGATCCTACCCAAAAAATACAAAATCCCAACTCGCTCAACTTGCCGCGCTTCCGCCGCAAATGTGCCCTTTAGGCCGCGGATCTGCCACTTCTTGGTGGGATCTTGGGCTCCAATTTCTAGGGCTTCATCTCTATAACTCTTGGTGATCTTTTGAATGTCTAGAAACTGAAAATCTTCTCTACGTCTCTGCCAGAATTGATTTCTTTAGTTTACTTTCCTATTTAGGCAAGTTTGATCTCGCCAACTTTGATTTCCTTGATTTCAGATATAAATTCTGCATAATAACTCAATAAATAATGTTAGTAGAATTTGTTTTTATTGAGATATTATCTTAACCATTTGTCATGATATTATAGTTTTAAGAGAATTGGTCAAAGGTATTTAATAAAGTAAGCATATTTAAATGGGCCAAATGTTACATGGATATTATATTCTTACAGTTTCCTTTATAATGTTAATTATAATATAGAAACATATGATAATAGATATTTTGTAGATAAACTCTCATATGTTTCATATTTATAATAAACACTTTTTATTATATAAAAATAGTAGGAAGAATGTCATATTAAAAGTGCAGTTTTATCAACTGAACAAATACCCCCAAACTTAACTTTGATCGTCCCGAGCAAACTAGTTATTTAATAGAAGGAGAAAAAGAAGAACAACTAAGTAGCACACTTTTGTAGGCAACACGATTGCACTGAGCACGTGCAACAAGCCGTTAAACCTCTAGGTGTCCCTAGTAGGAGGAGTGTTGTCTCCTGAGGGTTTTCAGCGGATCACACCCATAAAATCCTATAATAAAAGAAAGAAGGTGAAAGTTACATATAAAGATAAGAACTATAAAAGAAAGAACTTGAAAATAAGAGTTTCCAACTATACCAGTTTTTCGGTTGTTATGAGCCCTATCTTAATGGTCATGAAAAAGTGTTAGAAATCACATCATCCCTCAATAAAATATTTCCTTTAGTCTTCCTCCATATCTTTCATTCAAACATTGATCATATACCCCTACGTGTGTGTAAAACACATCCCTACACTTAGAGAATTCAATTCAAGCTATCATACTCTTGTCCATATTCCAAACTACTTTATAGTTGGTGAATATTTTCGATAAAATTGCTCACGGATTTTTCATGCGACCGTTAATACTTCTTGAGATACTAACCGACTGATTACAAAATGTGCTCACGCATTTAGGCGTAATTCCTCGTTATGCAACACCTAAGGCTTAGCAGTGGCTCCCAAACCAATTGGTCTAAGGCACCAGGTGATAAAGCACCCTCATTATATTTTTTTTATGCTGCCTTGGTAATTACAAAACCAATGTTCATTTTTTGTTCTTCACCACTTATATTTATATATTTATTTATTTATTTATTTTTATTTTTATACTAAGGCTTTTAGACAAGAGAATTTCAAGGTATCCTTTACTATCCCAAGTTTCAAGATGTGTGTAAGTGCGTATAGTAGGGTATCAACATTCAGATGTTTGGCGTCAAGAATAAGGACTATTTTTCAGACTTAATTTTATTCTCAGATTAGTAATTTCCTTCATCTTACTAACTCTTGGGACAACAGCTCATAACTACTTATTACTAGTTTTGTTTAAGAAACATCTAATTTTCTTATTTTTCTCAAACTATTCCTATCTTTTATATGTAAATTTTCACTTTCAAACTTTTATTATCAAAATTTTTTGTGCATATATATAGTATAATGCAAAGTAATGCGTGAATAAGCACAAACCTCCCCCAAACCTGTTTACAGCAGTGTCCTCACTGATGTCATCTGTTAAATCTCAAAATCTATAGACTTGGGAGGAAAAGTTATCAAAGGGGACACGAAATAATGAAAGTGAAATTCTCCCCCAAACTTATTTTTGGCTCGTAATTTTGTAAAAAAATTCTTTCAAGAGACAAAATATCCCCCCCCCCCCAAACTTGAGTAAAATCGTATTAAGCATTTAAAATTATTGGGGGGTTAAAGTTATTGGTCAAAGTAAAGCCTTACAAAGACCAAAAGTCAACACCAACCATTCAAAGAATTTATCGATGAAGCACCAAGGTTGGTGGAAGAATATGTCGCCTATTGACGTGAAAAGGTGGAGAGGAGATAAGAGATGTAATGGAAAAGGTTTACGTCTTGGTTTGTAGAGACGAAACAATGATGATGGATTACTCGCATTCTTGTTATCGATAAGAAGAAGTGGTGATGGTTCAACTTCTTTGTGTTGAGGTTGATTCATCACAACACCCATATTTTCTAAGAATGCGAGTTCTTCAGCAAAAATTTCTTCAAAAATTTCATCGATATCCCGAATAATAATCTCATCAGAAAGAACAGGATGATACTCAGACTCCATAAAAGGTTCATATTCAGCGTTAGATGTTGACCCGGATAACAACGTAATAGCGGAGTCGAGATCAGTATCGTGAAGCTCTTCAATTTCACCGCTGTCAGAATCTATTGTTTCGACGGAACACACATGAGAATAGGGTTCGAAGGGTTCACTTCCCAACTTGTAAATGTTAAGCTCAATTGACATCTTTCCGAAGAATTGGTTCATAGAGCCGTTACGGCAATTGATTACAGCGTTGGAAGTCGCAAGAAATAGTCGACCTAAAATCACCGGAATTTGGTTTCGTGGGTTCGCTACAGGTTGTATATCTATAACGATAAAGTCCACAGGAAATATAAATTCCCCGACTTTGATTAACACATCCTCTAGCTCACCCCTAGGTTGGGTGATAGATCGATCGGCCATCTGAAGAGTGCAATGCGCCTGTTTTAACTCTCCGATCCCTAATTGCTCATATACAGAATACGGAAGCAAGTTAACACTAGCATCTAAATCGAGTAGAGCACGATTGATATTTTTACCCCCAATAGAAATAGAAATTGTAGGATTTCCGAGCTCCTTTCATTTCTTGGGTAGTTGTTGTGTAAAAGCAGTGCTCACATTACTCGTAAGGAAAACTTTTTTAGGTACTTGAACTTTTCTCTTCCTAATGCACAAGTCCTTTAAGATTTTCGCATAAGACAGAACTTGTTGAATAGCATTTAGGAGAGGAATGTTTATGTTAACTTGCTTAAAAATTTCCACAATCTTCTCCATTTGTGGACTTGGTCTGTTGCGCCCCTTAACATGTTTGGATAAGATGCTTTATCAATAAGGTTTGGGGCCAACATTGGAGAGGATTGTGGGGATGGAATGGATCCCAAAATTGGAGTGGGGATCGTTTTAGATAGATTCAAGGAAGTGGGCTGAGGGTTCGAGCCTTGTGGGAAGCGTAGAATAGGCTCGGAAGTAGGTGGGAGACTAGATGAATTAGGGGAAGAAGTAGAAGCCGGGTATCATTGGTATCACTAATATCATCAACTTGTTCACTCACTTGATTATCCAGCACTCTTCCCGATCTCAATGTAGTAGCGGCACTCACATTATAACTTTGTGAGTGGCCAGGATTTGGTAGGTGTTGAGGCGGAAGTTTCCCTTTCTCTCTAGCACTAATTTCGGCGTTTAATTGTGCAATTTGGGCTTCTATTGATTTAATACTCTCACCGTGAGAAGCGGAGTCTTTCTTTATGGAATCAATAGAAGACCTCATATCAGCCGACATTTGGATGGAATGTTTCATAAACAAATCCAAAGGTTGTGCGAGTGAAGAGGAGTTGTCGGTACCGGTCGTTTGGAAAGAATTATTAGAAGGTACAGAATTGTTGACCGGATTTTGAAAATTTTGTGACTGAAAGGGGTGCTGAGTCTGTTGTGGTGGTTGCTGTTGCTGTGGAAGAGGTCTTTGGTAATTGCTTTGGAACTGGTTTTGATTTTGGTTTTGGTTTTGGTTTTGGTTCCAAGCAAAGTTAGGATGATTCCTCCATCCCTGATTGTTCGTGGAAGAATAAGGATCGTTTCTAGGTCGCTGCTGAAAAGTAGCATTAGTTTGCTCATAACCTTGAAACGGTGCATTCATAGGACATTCTTCCGTCAAGTGTGATGGATCGGAATAGCAACTACACACGGTCTTGGGGAGCGTTACCTGGTTTAGGGAGACAGATGAGAATTTGTTCTCAATAGCGTCGAGTTTCTTTTGTATCGCTGCCATTTTGGCTTTTACTGCGATGGAAATATCGAGCTGATGAATACCTCCCCTAGATGAAGGTGGTCTAACGCTTTCCCACAGCAAAGTATTCTCAGCGAGATCCTCCAGATATTTCCAGGCTTCACCGTCGTCTTTGGACATGAAATTGCATTGACACATTGTTTCAAGCATCTGCTTTGTCGCTGGATTAATATCCTCATATATAATTCGGCACAAATCCCATCTATGTATTCCATGATGAGGACATCGGACAAGCAGATTCTTAAAACGTTCAAAGCACTTCCAAAATGGTTCATTGGGAAGCTGGGTGAACTGGTTGATTTCGCTCCTAATACGGGCGGTCTTATGATTTGGGCAAAATTTCTTAAGGAATGCTATCACGAATTCATCCCAATTGGCAATAGAGTGTGCGGCACTATTAAAAAGCCATTTTTCTGCCAAGTCGCACAAAGTGAATGGGAGAAGACGCAAGCGCATAGCATCCATGGATAATTGTGAAGTACCCATCATTGCGCATACGTTTTCGAATTTAGTGATGAAAACGTATGCGTCTTCAAACTCCAGCCCGTGAAATTTGGGCAACAGATTGATGTAGTGGGGTTTAATTTCAAAATTATCCCCGTTGGCTGGTGGAATGGATAAATAGGTAGGAAGTGGACCACGAATAGGATAATATCTCTCTTGGAGAGAGATGCGCGGTGGATTCTGCTCACCTACGGGCGGTGGCAGCGTGGTGTTATAATTTGATGGAGTACCGTCCATTTCGGTCGATGTGGTGGATGGTGGGGAAAAAGAGGATGAAGAAGCACCGACTTCGGAGTCGATAGCAGGAACGCGGACAAGACGGGCACTAGAATCCCGTGTCCAGCCGAGCATGCACTAAGCGGGTTTAGCGCAAGTGACAGCGTGTGTGTTATTTAAAATTGGTTTGTTTTGAAAAAGTGGGACTTAAGACAAATCACACAAAAATGCACAAACAACCCTAGAACTAAGGTTACCTAGGTCAAGTCTCTAGACCGCTCCTAGACTTCCAAAGGATAAGCCTCAGGATCAATCCTCTAACACCTCTTTACTACTCTTGTGGCCAGGTAAGTGCCAGATAAGTGGGAGGTATCCGGTATACGAATCATCGAAAATAGCGGGCCTAATTAAATAACCACTTGCCTTAGACACACTTGCCTAGGCACCACAAAAGTAATGCGGATAAGCGATAGATTACCCACGACCTTCCTCTGTTCTTATTGAGCGCGACAGTCATTAGAGTCTTGTCTAGATATTTTTTAAATTAATGTAGGGTTGATGCAGATGCTCTTTTTGTGATTTGTGGGGCTTAGGAAGGGTGATAAAATCACCACCTAATCTGAATTTTGGTCTTGCCCCTTAACGTCCGTATTAAAATATGCAACAACAAACCAATAACAAAACTTTGTAAAAAAAATTTTTGGACGTCGATATTTTGCAAAGAATCTTGCAGAAAAGAAATTTTATTGGATTTCAGAAGAGAGAAAAAGAGTGGAGAAATTTACCAGAGAAGTTTGGAACCCTAATCCCTCAAGTCCGCCGCGCTTCCGCCGCGCTTTTGCGTATTTGCCGCGGTTCCGCCGCGAAATGGAGGAATCTCGTGATGATTTTTGCTATGTGGCCTCCTGTGCTCCTCTGGAGCTTGATGAATGTCTTTGGCTCTCTGTTTCCTCAAGTCTTTGACTCCAGATCCCCTTGCAAAATTCACACAATAATCGTTAAATATACAATTTGCAGTTTTGTTTTGTTTATGATATTGATCGAATAAGAATTCAACACGAATAGTAAGAAAAATAAATTATGCACGTATCCCCAGCAACGGCACCATTTGATTGATCTCATAAAGTTGTTTGTAGAATAACCGCAATCAATAACGGTGTCGCGTGTAGCTAGACCGAGATGAGTACAGGTCGTTCTCAGGGAAACGTTGAATCTTTTAATCTTACTTTAGACGTGTTCATTAGGAAGAGAAAGAACAAAGATAATGGCAAAGAATGGTTGTAGATTCTAGATCCACGTCAAACACGGATGCAGGATATAAATCTAGATTAACTACGGATGTAGGTTTTATATTAGAAGGGGGCTTGTAGAGTTCGTTAAGATTTAGTTGTCTTGGATGGTTAATTAAAGATTACCCCTTTTACCCTTTAATAGATTTAAAACTAGATCGATAGTGATGCATGTAGATTAGAGTTTCTGGAGGGAAAAGGGTTCCCACTCTTAACCCCTATCTTGATATGGATCTCCGTGCATGTCTAGCCTTTACCAAAACAATCGTTAATCTAATCTCAAATCGCGGTCGTGACTTTCAATGAATTGAAAGCGCGCCCGATTAAGATATTAACGATTCTTTTGGTAAAATTTATAAACTTTATAGGACGTAAAAGGAATTTAAGGATCTTCATCATTCATTGATCTATCCTAATCCTACGAATCCTAACAAGCGGAGAATTACTCGCGTATGTTGGGAAAAGAAAAGATAGAAAGTGAAATCATATTGAAAACTACAGAAAATAAAATGATATAAGAAAACAACTACCTTTATTAATCAACAAGATCAAGTAAACTTTGTTCCTTTAGAAAATGATTACAAAACCCTAGTTTGCTTCTCAATCTCTTCTAAGGACGTAGATGAACTGTCGATGATCAACCAGGATTCTTGAGCCGTCGTGGACTTCGTGATCGTGTCGGTTTGATGATTTTTCCAAGAGGCTCTCGGTCCTTATTTATAGTCACAGAGCCAGAATATCTAGTTTCCTAATAAGGCAACTAGCTATTGAGATTCTACCCAAAAAATACAAAATCCCAACTCCCTTAACTTGTCGCGCTTCCGCCGCAAATGTGCCCTTTTGGCCGCAGATCCTCCGCTTCTTGGTTGGATCTTGGGCTCCAATTTCCGGGGCTTCATCTCTGTAACACTTGGTGATCTTTTGAATATCTAGAAACTGAAAATCTTCTCTACGTCTAAACCAGAATTGATTTCTTCAGTTTACTTTCCTATTTAGGCAGGTTTGATCTCCCCAACATTGATTTCCTTGATTTCAGATATAGATTCTGCATAATAACTCAATAAATAATGTTAGTAGAATTTATTTTTATTGAGATATTATCTTAATCATTTGTTATGATATTATAGTTTAAAGATAATTGGTCAAAGGTATTTAATAAAGTAAGCATATTTAAATGGGACAAATGTTATATGGATATTATATGCTTACATTTTTCTTTATAATGTTAATTATAATATAGAAACATATCATAATAGATATTTTGCAAATAAACTCTCATATGTTTCATATTTATAATAAACACCTTTTATTATATAAAAATAGTAGGAAGAATGTCATATTAAAAGTGCAGTTTTATCAACTGAACACCTACGCATGCAAAACAACCATATCAACCCATTTGTTGATGTACAAACGCCCAACAACCAAATGCAATATCAAACACTAAAACCATGCATTAAAAATACGGAAAACGTATCCAAAAATCACACCAATGTACTCCCAGATTTTGACTTAGGTCAATTGATGCAAAACAAACAAGTATAGGGTGTTGTATATGTAGTAGGTGAGCTACTGGACTAACCTAGACCCAATACCCCCCAAAGTGGCTGGCCACATGCCTATAAAATCCGGCCACCTCGGCCATATCATCTCTGTTGGTGCTCGTCTGGTCAGGGTGGTCTCATATTGGTCCAATTTGGTCTCTAGAGTTGTTTGTTTAACTCAAAAACTTCCCGGGTTGCTCCAGATTCACTGTAGGCAACTCAAATGCCACTAAACCGATATGAAACCAATCTAAGTTTGTATTCTCTGTTCTAGCTCCAGAATTTGATCTGTAGGGTCTTGTGCACCCTCACTACAGCTCACAAGTCCACAAGTCACCCAAACCCTCTCTTGAATTTTCCAATTTCACAAACCCACACCTTAACCCAATTCTAAACTAACTAGAATGCTAGGAAAACATAAACTAAACTAAATGGAAGGGATTATAATTCATGGATGAAACTCAAGAGAAACCCCAGCTTCACAAAGTCATCAAAATCCAACTTTGCTTGGTCCATTGTGTAGAGGATGAAGAGATGGTCATTTTTTGTGAAAGGGGTATAGGGTTTTGGCAAGGTTTTTGAGATGGATCTTAAGGTTGAAGGTGGAGGGAAGTGAGGAAGAAGAAGGAGAAGAAAATGATGGGGGAAAATGAATAAGGCAGCCCCCTCTCTCTCTCACACACTTATTCTCACTCACTCTCTCTCTATTTACCTTTTTACCCTTTTCTCTTTTTTTCTTTTCTTTCTAATTTTTAAATCCAAATCATATAATACACATAAAACAACACAAATGTAATAACATGTAACCAAATGCAATATGACATGGTGCACTAACCATGGAAAATTGTAGAAACACGGATTTGGCCTGATCGCGATTAGCAGTGCACTAATCGGGTTTTTATCCAAACTGCATATAATTAAATATAAAAAATGCCAAATCTAATAAATAAAATTTTAAATGAATAAATCATTTTAATCTCCATTTATTTCACAAATATTGGTATATATTTATACTCTTTTTCGAAAACCCCAATTTCCCAAATCGGACAGTTTTCGGGAAATATATTATCTTAATATTAAATTGCAAAAATAATATTTTATATTTTCTGAAATGTTATAGACTCCCACACACATGAGGTAGGGTGGGGGCTCACCCCTTCCTCTCCCCTCACTTGAGGTGGGAGTGGGGGCTCTCAGTGGGAGCTTCCCTTCCTCTCCCCTCACGTGAGGGGTCCCACACACATGAGGTAGGGTGGGGGCTCACCCCCTCCTCTCCCTTCACTTGAGGTGGGAGTGGGGGCTCTCAGTAGGAGCTTCCCTTCCTCTCCCCTCACGTGAGGGAAAGAGGAACTCCCCCTCATGTGGGTGGGAGCTTCCATCCTTTACGTGAGGAAAAGGAAACAACCTGAGGCGACAAAAAAAGTGGGAGCTCGTGCTTTCGGATTAGGAGTTGAACTCCTAAAAAATTATTATGGAGTTAAACTCTAAACTTTCTTTTTAAATGGAGTTAAACTCCTAGAGAAATTTATATCATTGGGTTAAACTCCAAAAGATTTTAAGGAGTTGAACTCCCAAATTTTTTTAATAGAGTTAAACTCCGAAAAGAATTTTTATTATGGCGTTAAACTCCAAAACATTTTTAAATGGAGTTAAACTCCTAAAGAAATTTTTATTATGGAGTTAAATTTTAAAAGATTTTAAAACGTGGAGTTGAACTCCCAATTTGTTTAATGGAGTTCAACTCTCAAAAGAATTTTTATTATGAAGTTAAACTCCAAAAGATTTTTATATAGAGTTAAATTCTCAGAGAAATTTTTATTATGGAGTTAAACTCCAAAACATCTTAAAACGTGGAGTTGAACTCCCAAATTTTTTTAATGGAGTTAAACTCTCAAATGAATTTTTATTATGGAGTTAAATTTCAAAAGATCTTAAAACGTGGAGTAGAACTCCCAAATTTTTTTTATGGAGTTAAACTCCCAAAAGAATTTTTATTATGGAGTTAAGCTCCAAAAGAGATTTTTATCATGGAGTTAAACTCCAAAAGATTTCCTCCTTTCTCTTTTAAGAAGAAACCCAAATGGGTTCTCTTGAAACTCCGAGATTTGGATTTTGGGTGATAAAAAGAGATCTCGTTTCTTTTCTTGATGGAGCCTTGGGAGGTAGGTTTCCCTTTTTCTTCCTCTCTCAAATTGGATCTTGAGGATAAAGAAGAAGATAACAAAAATCTTTCTTTTTTGGGATTTGATGTGAAAGTTAAACTCTTTTTCAAGGGGTTTATGGTGAAACTTTACTTAGTTTTGAAAAAAACTAAGCACTTGATTTAATTGGAAATGAAAAGAAAGTATAACTTGAGAAAGAGAGAATGGAGGCACAAACCCTAGAGATTTTATGAGAAATGAATTCTTTTTTCTCCTTCATGTTGTTGCTTTATATAGGTTTACAAATTTACACATGAGATATGGGCTTTACAAAATGGCATTTTGCCCATCCTATATCTCATGTGCTTATTTCTTTTTGCCCATGAGCTATGGGTTTCACAAAAATTTGATTTTTTTTATCTATTTATTTAAATATTACATTTATTTGTTGTATTTTCTTGGTATGGGACCGGTCTGGGCTTGGGCCCACCTGCTTGCACTTGGGTTTAGGCGTTGTCCTGGTTTGAGTTCTGGCGTGGGCCCGGCATGGGTTCGGACATAGGCCCGAATTCTGTTCGATAGTAGGGCTAGCTTACTTGTCCACGGTTTGACTTTGATTTTAACCTTTGGTCAATGGGGTGTAAATTTCAACCCCAACAAAAACACAAGTTTCTGAGATTTTACACTTCAGACGTTTGTCCTCTTGTGCTTCATATGTCTGTCGTCATTATGTGTTTTTACAAAAACCACAAATGTCAGAAATATCAGTTTTCATACGTTTTGTGCTTCAGTAGTATGTCCCTTATTTATTCAGACGTTTGTCTTTTCTCTGTGTTTTCGTATGGCTTATTTTTATGAGATACAAATGTCTATCCCTTCTTCTGATGTCTGTTTTTTCTCTGTGTTTTCATTGGAATGAATATTTTTTAAGAAACAAACGTCTGAAGATATATGCAACAAACATCTGCAGTTCAAAATCAATGAAAACCATTTCTTATTCAGACGTTTGTCTCATGTGCTTCAGACGTCTGTTTATTCGCTGTACTTTCTTTGGTCATCTTTGAAAATCCATGGCAGACGTCTGAACCTATATTAGAAAGACGTCTTCAGTAGAAATTTTTGAAAATATAACCGTTGGGTTTTATTTTGTTAAATCTTCGGACGTATGTCCTATTGTTCTTCAGACGTTTGTTATTACTAAAAAAATACTGATTTGACTTATAACAGCTAGTTTTTTTTATATGGAATTATAAAAGAGTTTTGGATGGTTTTTTTTAGCTTTGATCACTCAATATTTCAGTTTGCTAAATTCCTAAGTGATCAAGAGGGAAAAATCCTACATCTTGTAAGAGTTCAAAATAGTTTTTGATTTGCTTATCTAAATCTTTCATATACATACACACTCAAGAGCTATATTTTGATATCTATTTTCTTGAGTATTAGTTGAGCTTAATTGTAAACTCTTTTGAGAGTATTGTGTTTCAAGTATAATCCATCCCTTCTTTATATTTGGGATCTTAAGTGCAACATTGCCATTGTAAAAGAGAAGAGCATCTTTATAGAGAGAAGAGCGACGAGCATGTAAGAAGTGTTGTTCATAGCAGCGAACAACGTGTAGTCTTTTGAGAAGATGTGTTGGTTAGGCCTCCACCGGAAGCGGGATTGTTGGTTGCGGGTGCGCAATGTGTCTCCAAAAAAGACGTGAATTAGTGGAACAAGTGTGTCTACAGAAAATGGACTAAGGGACCTTCCGAACCACTCTAAAAACCTTGCGTGTTTGCGATTGATTGTACTTGCAATTTCTTACTCTCTAGTTTTAGTTTCATAACTTAGAAATTGCTCAATTGCATACTTGTTCTCTATATGCTCTTTATTCTCATTGCTTATACTTGATATTGCTCTTGCTTACTATATGCTTTTTATTTACAATTGTTGTATTGCTTGATATCATCTCTCTTTACAATTATGATTTACATTAGTAAGTGCTTGTTAGAATTTTTAATTTGGGTATATAGTCAGCACAGTCCTTTTCATCCCCTCCAAGACTATTTGGTGTGAGCTTCCGCGGTTTTTCACCAACTACAATCAACCAAACACCGCCTAAGAGAAACATGATTCAGATCTAAAATGCATCAAAAGTTGAGCTATAGGCTTGAAATTTTTTAGGAAAAGTTGTTTCCGGACCCATTTCGACAAAAGGAACTTATTTAAAACCTGCATTTTCAAAATTGTTAAAGAAACCAATACTTAGAAAACATGAATGCTTCAAGCCCAAAAGTGTTCTAATGATTAATTTTTTCACAAATACCAACTTTGCCCATTTTCAAGGTATAAGCAATTATAACACTATTTAGTAAATCAAAACACTATTTACCAATTATGTTAATCTTTTAATTCTTTGTATTAATGAACATGATTATATCTTTGTATTAATGATTGCTCTGTGCTTCCCCGGTCCGATGCTATGCACAATGCCTGCATTCAGCACACAGTGAAATTTTTCTTCATAAAAAAAAAGATAATTCTTTTTGAACTTTGGAATTTACAGTTTGTTAATCCCTTCCATACATTTATTATTTTAATATTGCTAAGAAAAACATAACCTTTCGATTGCAAAATCATATAAAAGTCACCAAAAAAACCCTATAATTCTGATAGAACATAACAATTAATACATTATTTTGCCACCAGATACAAATCCTCCCTACGATTCAAGCATCATATCATTTGGACGGTAGACGAAAAACGGTTACAATTCATTAATTTTGGTTTAGAGAGCCGTTAATTGACTTGGCCGGCCCTGTTTCGGCCTACATGTGCCCACTTTTGTTAACTTGGCCATTGGGATATCAACAACTCGGCTCCAACTTTGCTCGAACACGCCAAGTTAAATGAAGGGCTCAGCGTACGAAACATTTCCCAACCATCGATTTCAAGAGACTTCTCGTCCATTGTCAATTTGTGTTTCTTCTCTCTCTTGTCCTGATGTATGCGGCCGGTACATGGAGTAATTTTTTCTTAAATAGAGGGAGAAAAGTGAAGAAATGGACAAAATGAAACGGAAAGTTTTGAATAGGGACAAAGGGAGAATTGCACGAGGTTAAAATTTCCGTTTCCATTAATGCAACAAGTTTTAATGTGGAGACAAGGGAGAGTAATTATTACATGGCACTTTCCTGATACCTACAAAATAAAAAAAATCATAATGATATTTCATTTAGGACATGCTGTTTTGAAATAATTTGAAGAGTCCAAATCAAATTAGTTATTTAATCAAAAAGGTACAATAATGTAATACTCCGTTTCAAAATGTAATTTTTTTTATCTTTTTTTTTGTTCAAAATTTTAGTCTTTCTACAAATATCAAGAACCAATTTTCATTACCAAGACACTTTTACTACTTGATTTTCTAAACTAACTTACAATAAATTCCTTACCCAGTTTCATATTTATTCAAATACCAAGAAAGTAATGAACATTAATAGGGTTAAAATGGTAGGGAGGTATTTTGTTTTCTTATTCTTTTGAATTATTTTAGAGAAATAATTAGAGACTTTTTATTTTTTTAATTTATTTATGTGAAACATTTGGGTAAACAAATTATGGTAGGATAAATATGTTTACTAACTCATCTCATAGGATCAATTCCAAAAAAAAAATTTTAAAAAATTGCCTCATGAGTTTCTATTTATTTCTTTATGTGAATTATTTCATTAATGAAATAATTTTGGTCTTTTTTTTATTTTAATTTTGAGGTTTAATTCAGTTTTGAACTCGCACCTCAATTTCAAGATTATATAAACGGTTAATATTAAAGGAAATTAGTATAAAACAATATACACGGATATACCTGTTTCATCAGAACTTTAAATAGTTTCTCGTAATTGATCTCACCGACTAACAACACATATAGGTCTTTGCCAATCATAAAACCCTCGGATCTCGTCTTTAAGAGCGATGAAAACCCATTTCCACTGAGAGACTGGAGCAAAATAAGAAATAAAGATAACATTGTAAGAGAAGAAATGAAGAAACTTGAGTAAATCATTTATAAAGATAGAGATGAATAATGTTTAGGGAAGAATGAAGAAAGATAAGATATATATAGACGGGGCCAGGCAAATAGAACACAAAGAATAAATGAAGCGTAACGGCATTGCGTGACAAAATTTAATAGAAAAGTCAAGGTGTAACGGAGAGAGGCGTGACACCAATGTTAATGTAACGGCAGATGACGATACTAATGTGTGTTATGTTGAAAATTTAAGATGTAGCAGCAGACAAGCATACCACGGTATAGAGTCGGTGTTTACGTAGAAGAAAATTTTATGAGAAATAAGTAGAAAAATTAGGGGGGAAATCTCACATTTAAAAGATTTGTCTTTTTTGCATCCAGCCTCATGTTCAGACCGCTTGACTAACTTCAATAGTTTGTACCTAAATCATTTTTTTTATAAAAATAAAGTTAGATTTTGCATGTATAAAATCTTAAGATATTCTAACTTTGTAAGATGGGATAATTATAAATTCAGATTAATATTTTCAATTTACAATAGAAAAATATCTTTAAATAAAAGGTAATTCGAACACCAAGTAAAAAATCTCAGATTTAAAAGTAGATCATTGAGCAAGCCAATTTAAGTCAGAATATTATAGTAGGAAACTTTTTTTCCTTGAAAAAAGAGCACGATTCAAAGATTCCATCCCATACAAACTTTTTCTTGAATCTCACGAGCTTCTTCATCTTGTTAGCACAAGGTCAATCAGCGCAGCAGAAACCTTTTATGATGAAAGAACAAAGAAATCAGATGTCGACCGTAATAAAAATAACACAAGAGATTTGGAGAATGGAAACGGGAAGAAATTTTATTAGAACTTGAGAAGAAGAAAATCTTACAAGAGTTATTACACCATTTCCTTATGATCTCCAACGAGATCTGATGGAGGTCCTTTTCGGGTCTCCATCAGATGTTGTCTTCCGTCGATCTTCCGGTGGATTTTGGAGGTGATCTCCTGTTGCGTGTGGGTCTCAATGGGTTTTGAGGAGATTGGTGGTTTTGAGGAGAGCCAGCTTGTGCTGGTAGGCCGGGTACAGGGATGGCCTGATCGGCCCCTGTGGGCCCTTTTTTTCTGAGCATTGGGACATGTCATCTGCCACGTGTCCCGATCTGAGAGATCTCCAATATAGAGCATCATCATTAGCCCCCCACGCTTGTCCCGACCAGCTGGCGGGTCGGGTCAAGAGTGGACTGCCAGGCCGTCTGGGGTGAGCTCCATCCTAAGATTTTGTCGGGACGCGTCCCCGGGTTGTCAGCTGTCTTTTCTGCCACGAATCAGGGCGAGATCTCTGCATTTAAGGAAGGTGCGCCGGTTCATGCATCCTGTCACTGAAGCGCCGGTCCGAGTATCAAGCGTCGGTTGGCCAACACGACGTGTGCAGACATGCGGCGTCTGATGGGATGCGGCCCAGTGTGGGAACGACAAGCGGAGCGATCGGAGCCGTTGGACGCGAGGAGGCGCTTTGGCGGAAGATGAAGGGCGCCGTTGGATGAAGGCGATTGCGGTGATAAATAGAGGTGTGGCCCACTCCAGAGCCCCTATTTCTTCATATTTTTCTTCCTTCTAAATCTTGGCTGCTCGGCGCTCTTCCTCTTTTGGGTTGGATACATGGTTCGTTCCCATTCTTTGGGTTTTTCGTTCCGGAGGGAGGACAGCGGTGCGGTCGTGCCCCCGGCTGGCTCGTGCCCTGCGCCGAATGTTCCGCCGGCGACAGGGCCGTCCGCTTTGCTGAGGGCTCCTGGTGATTGTTCCGGCGGCGGCCAGAGATGTCCATGGTCATCCGAGCCCCAGACGAGGGACACAGGGGAGGGTGAGGACGGGGTCCCCCTTAAGAGGAAAAGGACAATCTCTCGTGCGCCGCCGTCGAGGGTCCCTGAGGGGATTCCCGTGCAGGAGGGGGATGCCGTCTTTATGGCTCCATCTGGGCTTTCCGTCGCTGCCGGCCTCCTCGCCGGAATGGAAGAGTCGGCCGGGGGGGAGGCTTCCACATGGCACCCTGAGGGTCCAAATGGAGGCCATAGCCCAAGGGGTGGTCCAGGTATGAACTCCTCCACGCGTTCTTTTTTGACCTTCCTTTCTTTGGCTCGAGCGTCTCCAAGTTTCTCATCTGTTTCCCGTCAGGTCCTTCAACATTGCGCCCTCGTTACTCGTATGGAGGCCGAGGGGGCGTTCCACGCACCGAGGCCGGTGGAAGCATTTCATTTAGAGGTCGAGATCCTGCGACGTGACCTGCATCTGGAGAGGGCGAGGGCCGATTTCTTGGCAGCCCGAGCGGAGGTTGCGGAGCTCGCCATCTCAGCGAACCGGGGTGCCTATCGTCGCCTGAGTGCATCCTACCGAGTTGCTGAGGCGAAGCTGGCGGATCTGGCCGATCGTTTCGCGGCCATGGAGAAGGAGAGAAACGCCAGCACGGGGTATGCCGAGGCGGCGCTTCGGGCGGCCGGGATTGCCGAGATTCGGGCTAGGAAGGTTGTGGCCGATTACAAGGTGTCAGAGAAGTTTCACGCCGAGCTTGGCGAGCATTCCGCCGTCGTGTGGAATAAGGCTCTAGATGCCGTGAAGGAGCAACTTCCTGAGTTCGCCGATGGCGAGCTCCGTGCTCGGGTCTCACTCCCGGTGGCAAAGCCTCCGGCAGACAGCGATGAGGGAAGCGAGGCGTACCCCTGGTGGCAAAGCCTCCGGTGGTGAAGCCTCCGGCAGACTGCGATGACAGTGATGAGGGAAGCGACCTTTTTGATATTTTCTCGTCCCTCTTTTGTAAGCGTCCGGAACTTTGTAAAGCTAGGGAGCCCCCAATAACCCTGTAAAAACATTTTGCTTGTGCGAGTAAAACTCTTGCTATTTCATTGCTTTGCACTTTATCTTTTGGATGTGAAGAGTACTCGTAGAATATCCTTGCTTGCACTGTTGGGCTTCCATGTCAGGCGATCGTACGTCGAGTTGATTTCGATCACTTGTCAAGCGTGCCGAGTGCTGCTGAGAAGGAGGTATCCCCATGGCCCCGGAGTCGAGGGGGGATCGCTCAGACTTGAACAGACCTGATGTCTCTCAATGGGGTTTCGGGTCTGCGGCATTTGATGAGCAGCATGCTGCCCGCCGCAGATTTTCCGAGTAGAAGGGAGCTCAGTGGCCTCGTTATGAGGGCTTCAAACCAGCAGCATCTGCTGGGCAGGAGGACGCCCGCTGGAAGCTGCTCGGTTGCCTTTTGGCGAGAGTTTTGATCCCTGTCGGTTGTGGTGGGAAGCTACCAGCCGGGGATAGCCTAGCAGGGTATCCACTCAGATGCCTCTTGCGAGGGCTTTAATCTCTGGCGTCATGGGTAGGGAGCTACCAGCCGGAGATGACCGAGCAGGGTAGCCGCTCGGCTTCCTCTAAGGAGGGCTTCGATCCTTAGCGCGGGAGGGGCTGTAAGAAGCCTACTAAGGATAACCGGGCAGTGAAGCTGCGCGGTTGCCTCTGGACGAGGGCTTTGATCTCTGGCGTCGTGGGTAGGCAACTACCAGCCTGAGATGATCGAGCAGGGTAGCCGCTCAGATGCCTCTTGCGAGGGCTTTGATCCCTGGCGTCATGGGTAGGGAGCTACCGGCCGGAGATGACCGAGCAAGGGTCGGGCTCGGTTGCCTCTTGCGAGGGCTTTAATCCTTCAGGACGGGGACCGAGCAGGGTTACTGCTCAGTGCCTCTTGGTGAGGATTTTGATCCTTGTCAGTTGTGGTAGGAAGCTACCAGCCAGGGATAGCCGAGCAAGGGTCGGGCTCGACTGCCTCAAAGGAGGACTTTGGTCCTTAGCGCGGGAGGGGCTGTAAGAAGCTTACCAAGGACCCTTGGTCGAGCAGGGTTATTGCCCGGTGCCTCTTGGTGAGGGCTTTTTTCCTGAAGGATAGCCGAGCGAGGGTCGGGCTCGACTGCCTCTGGGAGGACTTTTTGATCCCTTTCGGTTGTGGTAGGAGGCTACCAGCCGGGTATAGCCGAGCGAGGGTCGGGCTCGACTGCCTCTGGGAGGACTTTGATCCTTAGCGTTGGAGGGGCCGTAGGAGGTCCGCTAAGGATAACCGGGCAATGAAGATGCGCGGTTGCCTTTTGGCGAGGGCTTTTGATCCCTGACGTTGCGAGTAGGGAAGCTACCGGCCAGGGATAGCCGAGCAGGGTAGCTGCTCGGTTGCCTCTAAGGAGGACTTTGATCCTTAGCGTTGGAGGGCCGTAGGAGGCCTGCTAAGAATAACCGGGCAGTGAAGCTGCATGGTTGCCTCTTGGCTAGGGATTTGATCCATGGCGTTGCGTGTAGGGAAGCTACCGACCAGGGATAGCCGAGCAGGGTAACCGCTGGGCTGCCTCTAAGGAGGACTTTGACCCTTAGCGTTGGAGGGCCGTAGGAGGCCTGCTAAGGATAATCGGGCAGTGAAGCTGCGCGGTTGCCTCTTTGGTGAGGGTTTCGGATCACAAAGACAGAACTCTATTTGCAATGTTCTGATGTTCCCTCATTGGTATAGCTTGAGCTTCTCGGCATTGTAAGGCCGCGGGAACTTGTGTCCGTCCGCGTCTTGTAGGCGATAGGCTCCGCCGGGGAGTACCTCAGAGACGAGGAAAGGACCGTCCCACTTTGGGGAGAACTTGTGTATCCTGCCTTGATCGATGAACTTGTTCCGCCGTAGGACCAGATCTCCAGTCTTGAAGGAGCGGCGCTTGACCCGAGCGTTGTAGTATCGGGATGTTTATTGTTGATAAGCGGCAGCCCTGATCTGAGCCCGGTCTCTCTTCTCCAACAAGATGTCCAGGTTGGTCCGTAGCGCCGAGGTGTTCGCATCGTCGTCGAAGTGCTCGACCCGATGACTGGGTAGCCCGATCTCCGCTGGGAACATTGCCTCGGTCCCGTAGCAGAGGCTGTAAAGGGTTTCCTTGGTAGGGGTCTTCTTTGACGTGCGCAGGGCCCATAAGACCCGGGGCAGTTCTTCGACCCAACTGCCTTGTCGCCCTTTCAGGCGAGTCCGGAGATCTCGGAGGATGTCTCGGTTAGCGACTTCGGCCTGCCCGTTCCATTGGGGATGCGCGACCGCGGCGAACTTCATGAGGATATGGTATTCCTTGCAGAAGTCCTTCACTTTCTCATTCTCGAAGTTCGTGCCGTGATCGGTGATGATACACCTCGGGATACCGAACCGGAGTATCAGATTGTTTTGCAGGAACCTGATGGTCATGGCGGTATCCGGTTTCCTGATGGGGACGACCTCGATCCACTTGGTGAAGTAGTATACCACGACAAGGCCATATTTGTGCCCGCCCGTACCGGTAGGGAACTGGCCGATCATGTCCAATCCCCACTGGGTGAACGACCATGGGGATCTTAGGGCGGTCAGCTCGGTAGCGGGGAGGCGAGGGATGCTGTCGTGGAGTTGGAAACTCTTGCATCTTCTGACTAGCTTCTGGGCGTCCTCGTGAACAGTGGGCCAGTAGTACCCCTGGAGCAACGCCTTTTGGATCAAGGTTCGGGCCCCTTGGTGTGCACCGCCAACCCCTTCATGGATTTCACGGAGGACATAGTCGACTTCGTGGGGGTCACTGCAACGGAGCAGGGGCTGAGTGAAGAATTTCTTGTAGAGGTTCCCATTTCTCCAGATGAAGTGACGGGCTTTGGCCCGGAGACGGCGGGCGGCTCCCCGATCTTCTGGGAGCGTACCGTCCTTCAGGAATTCCACGAGGGGCTTCCTCCAATCTTGGTCGCCTTCCTGCGTCGCATATACGTGGAGTGCTGTCGCTTCGTCTTCTATGCTGGGCTGAGGCAAGGTTTCGAAGAGGATAGACCGCTTATTGTTGGCCGAGTATGACGAAGCCAGCTTGCTCAGGGCATCGGCTTGGGCATTCAGCTGCCTGGGTATTTGTTCCACTTGGGCTTCGTCAAAGTTCCTCCGGAGTTTCCTTACCTCGTCCAGATATTTTATCATCAGAGGCTCCCGAGCTTCAAAGCGGCCGGTCACTTGGCCGACGACTAGGGCTGAGTCGCTGCGGATTCGAATTGTCTTCAGCCCCAGCCCGGCGGCCATGCGCAGTCTAGCCAGGAGGGCCTCGTACTCTGCCGCATTGTTCGAGGATTTGAAACCGAGCTTTAGAGAGTACTCCATTTCTGCCTCGTTCGGGCTCCGGAATGAGGCCGGCACCACAGCCTTCCTCGGTTGAAGACCCGTCGACGTAGATGACCCACTCAGGAACCAAGCCAGGCCTTTCCGCGATGGGACACTGAGTTGCGAGGGTCGACGTGGACTCCGGTTCCTTGCTAGGGTTGGTGCATTCAACGATGAAATTGGCCAGGGCCTGCACTTTGATGGCCTGCCTCGGGCGATATTTTATGTCAAACTGAGATAGTTCCCACCTCCATTTCTCTAAGCGGCCCGAGAATTCCGGTGATGCAAGGATAGCCCCCAACGGGCGCTCAGTGAGGACGAGAATGGTGTGTGCTTGGAAGTAGTGCCGTAGCTTCCTTGAGGCCGCCACGAGGGCTAAGACAATCTTCTCCATGGCTGGATATCTCGTTTCTGCGTCCTTAAATACATGGCTCACATAGTACACCGGCTTCTGCACTCCACCGAACTCTCGGACGAGCACCGAGCCCGCTGCTTGGTCGGATACCGCCAGATACAGCGACAGCTCGTCTCCTTCAACTGGTCGGGTGAGCAGTGGTGGCATCGCGGGGTGCTTCTTCAATTGGTCGAAGGCGGCCTGGCACTCCTCCGACCACTCGAACTTCGGGATCTTCCTTAGAGCTTTGAAGAACGGGAGGCATTTCTCCCCCAACCTGGACATGAAACGGCTCAGAGCAGCGACTTGTCCTGTGAGCCGCATGATCTCGACATTGGTCTTGGGCACGGCCATGTTGAGGATAGCGTCGATTTTCTCTGTGTTAGCTTCGATTCCACGGTGAGTGACCATGAAACCGAGGAACTTTCCCCCGGTGACTTCGAATGCGCATTTGGCGGGGGTTTAGCTTCATCTTGCACTTGCGGAGCACTTCGAAGGCCTCGCCCAGATCCTTGGCATGGTCGGCCGATGAGACAGATTTGACGAGCATATCGTCAACGTAGACCTCCATATTCCTGCCGATCTGTGGCTTGAACATGCGATTGACCAACCGTTGGTATGTGGCCCCGGCGTTCTTGAGGCCGAAGGGTATCACCTTGTAGCAGTATACCCCCCGGTCCATTGTGAATGCGGTAAGATCTTCATCTTCCGGATTCATACGGATCGGATTGTAGCCGGAGAAAGCATCCATGAAACTCAATAGCTCGTGGCCGGCCGAGCTGTTGAGCTGATCTATCCGAGGGAGAGGATAGTTGTCCTTGGGGCAGGCCTTATTGAGGTCGGTGAAGCCGACGCACATGCACCACTTCCCGCTTGACTTCTTAACCAGAACTACGTTCGCCAGCCACTCCGAGTAGGGTACATTCCGGATGAAGTTGGCGGTGAGAAGTCGATCAAGCTCGTCTTCGATAGCCTTCTATTTGACCGGGGCGAAGCTTCGCTTTTTCTGTTTGACGGGTCGTGCCGTAGGATCAACCCCGAGCTTGTGAGAAATGATTTTGGGGTCGATCCCAGGCATGTCAGCAGGCGCCCAGGCGAAGACGTTGGAGTTATTTCTGAGGAAACCGACCAGGTCATCTCGCTGAGTTCCTGTCAGGAGTGATCCGACCTGGACGGTTTTTTCATCGCCCCCTTCTGTCAGGGGCGCCTCGGTCAGTGGTTCGACCGGTGTCCCTGATCAGTCGAAAATATTGCATTTTTAACACATCAATTTCCCTATTATTTGCAATCATCTAAAGGTGTTCGGTATGAATATAGCACATATTAGCAATTTGTCTGTAAAATATCAAATAACATGTGTTATACATTATAACCGGCATTTTGAGGGAAATTGTGTGTTTATTATTGCACGCATAATCTTTTGTATATCGCAACACTTGTCTCGAGATTTTGTACAGGAAATTCCAAGAAAGAAAGAGCCGGAACTGCTTAAAGTGCTGATAAAATACATCAAGTCCAAGACTTGTAATCTGGCAATGATTCTGAAAGAGTAAAAAGATTCCAATCATCCCATGAAGTGCCAAAAAGCCAACACAGAACAGCCCAGAAACTTCATGCAGCAACTTCACCAACAGGCCGCGGATCCGCGGCCAAGTTGGCCTATTCGCCGCGGATCCGCGGCTATTTGGACACGTCAGCATCTCAATTTTCCCCACATGCCTTCTTGTAACGACCTCAGCTTCCAGAAGACTCTAAAAGACCGCGTGGCTTCATCCAGAAAGCTCGGCCTAACAACCTTATCCAAGAATATACCTTATTCTAGAATATTCCCTCTAACAAACTTCTTCTAAAAGACTCTCTCTAACAACCTAGCTTTGGAAGGAAGATTCAAATAAGGTGGTTATAAAAATAGATCTAGATCTAGGGTTAGAGGTTGTTGAATATTGAGCCAAATTTCTACAAGTTGAGTGACACAACTTGTAATTAAAAACCCTAGCCCCAAATCCAAATTCAAAAGAGCCAAATCAAGATTCATCGAGTACCACATCGAGCAAGCATCTAACGAGCCTTTTGAAGCAACGCCGATCTTCATCTGAGCAAGAGATCCAAGACGATCCGCGACTCACGAAGACGATGCGAAGCTAAATTCGACGATCGAGTTCTCTCCTCAATTCTTGTAGTCTTTGAGTGAATTGTAACGAAACGTTGAATAATAAAAGGTGAAAATCTTTATTCTTGCTTTCTTTACATTCTTGCATTATGGAGTTTCTTGATCTTTGATTCATTTAATTTCATGATGTTTGAGTAAATCTGCGCTTGTGAAGGATTCGAGAGAATTAATAGATCTAATGATGATCAAATCTTAATACTAATTTTAAGTCTAATGAGATTTGTGAACTCTAGGAAAAAGAATCATCAATGACCTAATTTGGATCGAGATCACATTCTTGCGAATTTCGTTGCAAATTAGGGATCAAATGATTGATAATTTTCTTTGCTAGAGGCTAGATCCGAATGATCATAATTGAAAAGACAAGGGATAGAAGGAGAAACCCTAGTTTCTTCAATAGATCCCTAATCTTCATTCATGATCATCAATCTAGCTATAAATTATCAATAGATAAGATTAGGAATTTTTAGATTCATCATTAACTATTGACTCAATCGAATCCCACAAGCTATTCTTCATTATCTTGATAAATCAAAGTGATTAGGACATTTCTTGATTCTTGATTCTAGATCTACTATTTTCTTGATGTTTCTTAAAATCAAATCATACAAATCTTGAATCAATTTTCTTGCAATTTTCTTTTATCTTTTCATTTCGACTCATCTAAAACAAAGATAGATCAAAACACACATCTCAGTGGACGATCCGTATTCATTAACGCGCTACATCGACACCGTTAATTGATTGCGGTATAAATTTATTTGGTTGTGATTAAAAATTTTCCATACACACAAAGATGATCAATCAAATGGCGCCGTTGCCGGGGATGCGTGCTATTTTGTTCGTTTTTTTTTATTTGAGTTAAAAACTTATTATTCCATCCAATTTTAATTCAAGATTCGTATCATGTGCTTAACTTTAGCGTTTGAATTTTGCGAGGGAATCTGGAATCATTGTACTGAGGAAATCAAGATTCAGAGAAGTTTTACAAAGTCCAGAGGAGTACAGAAAGCAACTCAAAAAGTTTAAAGTCCTAATTCCTCCTTATCACCGCGGAACCGCGGCTATAGGAGTGCTTTTGCGGCGGAACCGCCGCCGTTTAGGCGCTTCACTGTTCCAGATTTCTCAGGTATCTCTCTGAGTTTCTTATCTCCTCTCTGATCTTCTTCATTAACCATTTTTCTGCAGGATTCTTTGCAAAATTCGCAGCGCCGCTAAAAGAAAAATTGTTGCGTGTTTTGAAATTGGTTGTTTGCATATTTTAATACGGAAATTAAGGGGTAAAGACCAAATTCAGATTAGGTGGGGATTTCATTACCCTTCCTAAGCCCCGAAAATCACAAACTTGCATCCATATCATCCTCATTAATTAAAAGAAATCTAGACAAGACTTTAAGTACCGTCGCGCTCAATTAGGACAGAAGGAGGTCGTGGGTAATCTATTGCTTATCCGTGTTTCTTTTGTGGTGTCTAAGGCAAATGTGTCTAAGACAAGTGGTTACTTAATTAGGCCCACTACTTACGTAGTGGAGAACCTCCCACTTACCTGGCTACAGAAAGGGCAAAGAGGCAGTAGAGGATTTATCCTGCGATTTGTCTTCTGGAACTCTAGGAGCGGTCTAGTGACTTGACCTAGGTGACCATTAGATCTAAGGTGGTGTATGCATTTTTTGTGATTTGATTTTTCAAAAACCGTATTTTTTTTCAAAACAAACACCAAACCAACTTTTCCTCTAATTATCACCAACGCTGCCACTTGTGCTACAACCATTTAGCACATGTTAGGCTGGACACGGGATTCCATTTCCCGTCTTGTCCGCGTTTCTTTTATCGACCCCAGAGTCGGTAATTCTTCGTCTTCTTTCCCACCACCCACCACCACCGCGATGGACGGATATCCATCAAACTATAACACCACTCTGCCACCGCCCGCAGGTGTGCAGAATTCTCTACGTATTTCTCTCCAACAGAGATGCTATCCTACACGTGTTCCCCTTCCCACCTATCTTTCTATACCACCAGCCAATGGGGACAATTTCGAAATTAAACCCCAATTCATACAACTTTTACCCAAATTTCATGGGCTCGGGTTTGAAGACGCATACGTTTTTATCACCAAATTTGAAAACGTATGTGCTTTGTTGGGTAATTCACAACTATCTATGGATGCTATGCGTTTACGTTTTCTCCCATTCACTTTGTGCGATTTAGCCGAGAAGTGGCTTTACAACACACCCACACATTCTATTTCAACATGGGATGAGTTCGTTGCAGCATTCCTTAAGAAATTTTATCCCAATCACAAGACCGCCCATGTTCGGAGCGAAATCTTCAAATTTACCCAACTTCCCAATGAACCATTTTGGAAATGCTTTGAACGGTTTAAGAATCTTCTTTTACAATGCCCTCATCACAAAATCCCCAGATGGGATTTGTGTCGAGTTATCTATGAGGGTATTGATCTCACGATTAAACAGATGCTTGAAACCATGTGTCATTGCCAATTCCTATCTAAAGATGATGGTGAAGCTTGGAAATACCCAGAAGATTTAGCTCAAAACATATTACAATGGGAAAGTGTTAGACCACCATCGTCTAGGGAAGATATCAATCAGCTCGATGTTTCCGTCACAATGAAAGCCGAAATGGCTGCAATACAAAGGAAACTCGACGCTATAGAAAACAAAATCTCTTCAGCCTCCCTAAACCAATACACACTTCCCAAGAACGTGTGTGGCTGTTGTTCAAATCCATCACATTTGACGGAAGAATGTCCTTTGAATGTACCGTTTCAAGATCGCACTAATGCTGCATTTCAGTAAAGACCTGGAAACGATCCTTCTTCTACCTCATATAATCAAGATTAGAGGAATCACCCTGATCTTTCTTAGATCCAACACCAAATTCAATACACGGATCCAAACCAGAATAACTTTCAATAGGTCCCTCCACAGCAACAGCAACCACCACAAATGAGTCAGCACCCATTTCAATCACAACCTTTTCAAAACCCGACCAATAACTTTGATCCTTCTTCTGCCGGTACTTCTTCACCCTCTGCACTCGACATGTTCATTACACAGTTCATGAAAACAAATGACATTTTAACGTCTTCTATCCAAACGTTAATGCAAAACACTGTCTCCCACGGTGAGAGTATCAAATCAATAGAAGCACAAATTGCACAACTGACTGCCAGAATGAGTGCTGGAGAGAAAGGGAATCTTCCAGCTCAACCCCTACCTGATCCTGAACCTTCACATTACACTAATGTGGATGCACTTACCACGTTGAGATCTGGAAGAGTGCTAGACAATCATGTAGGTGAACAAATTAATAATGATGAATTGATCATTAACACCCCGGTTTCTACTTCCACTTCCACTCCCATTTCTACTTCTTACCCTATTTCGTCCAATTTACCTTCTTCTTCTTCCGAGCCTATTCTCCGTTTTCCCAAAGGCTCGAACCATCCACCCACCTCATCCTTTCCACCCCTACAAACTTCTCCACAAATGTTGGACCCAACACTTATTGATAGAGCTCCATTTCCGGAAAGGTTGAGGCCCAACAAACCCAATGCCCAAATGGAGAAGCTTGTGGACATGTTTAAGGAAGTTAAAATCAACATCCCTCTCCTAGATGCTATACAACAAGTTCCATCCTATGCGAAAATTCTTAAGAACTTGTGCACTAGGAAGAGGAAGACTCAAGTGCCTAAAAAAGTTTTCATGTCAAGTACTGTAGACACGGCTTTTTCCCAACAATTACCAAGGAAACGTAAGGACCCTGGCTGTCCTACTATTTCTATTTCTATTGGGGATAAATACATTAACTGTGCTTTACTTGACCTTGGCACTAGTGTTAACTTGCTTCCATATTCAGTCTATGAGCAACTAGGTATCGGGGTGTTAAAGCCCTCGAACATAACTCTCCAGATGGCAGACTGATCAATCACCAAACCTAGGGGAGAACTTGAGGATGTGTTGATAAAAATCAGGGAATTTGTATTCCCTGTGGACTTCATTGTTTTTGATACACAGCCTGTAGCGAACCCACGGAACCAAATTCCGGTGATTCTAGGTCGTCTCTTTTTGGCTACTTCAACGCTGTAATCAATTGTCGAAATGGCTCTATGAACCTATCTTTCGGGAATAGGTCAATTGAGCTCAACATTTACAAGTTGGGAAGTCAACCCTCCGATCCTCATGCTCGAGTATGTTCTGTCGAATTTATGGATGTCGACAGCAGCGAATTTGATCAGCTTCACGATACAGATCCAGACTTCCTTTATATGTTGTTGTTTGACCCGGATATGTATCATATACATACGGACCCTGCTTTCGAGTTGTCCGGGTTAACATCTAATGTCGATTATGAACCTTTTCTGGAGTCTGAGTATCATCCAGTTCTTTCCAATGACATTATTCTTCGGGATATCAATGAAAGTTTTGCTGATAGACTTGCATTCTTAGCAAACACGGGTGTTGAGATGAATCATCTTCAAAACAAAGAAATTGAACCTCCACCCCTACTTTTTGACATTCACAAGAATGCGAGTTATCCATCACAATCACTGTGTCGTCTCTCCAAAACGAGACACGAACACATTCTTTTACACCACTTATCTTTTCCCCACTTCTTTTTGGCTCTTTTCCACCAACCGGTGCACTACACGGATAAATTTTTTGAATGGTTGTGTTGACTTTCGGTCTTTGCAAAGCTTGGCATTGACCAGTAACTTTACCTCCCTCTTATGATTTTAAAAGATTAACATTGTTTAACTCAAGTTTGGGGGGTTATATTTTTGGCTCTTAAAAATAAATGTTGTCCTCAAAAATTGTGAGCCAAAAATAAGTTTGGGGGAGGATTTTCACGATCTTATATTATTGTCCCCGCTAATAAATTTTCTTCCCAAGCCTACAGGTTTTTGAAGTTTAGCAGAAGCCAACAGTGATGGCACTGTTGAAAACAATTTTGGGGGAGGTTTGTGCTTATTTGCGCATCATTTGCATCATACTTTGCATAAGCACAAAACACAAAAAAAAAAATTGTACATAAATAAGATAATAAAATATTAGATAGTGAAAAATTACATCCAAGAGATTAGAAAAATTTAAGAAAACCTAGAAAATTAAAAGTTTTCTTAAACGAAACTAGTAATAAGTAGTTATGAGCCATTGTCCCAAGAGTTAGTAAGATGAAAGAAGTCACTAATCTGAGGATAAAAATAAGTCCAAAAAAATAGTTCCTATTCTGGAAGCCAAACATTTGAACGTTGATACTCTGCTTTATGCACTTACACACAAGTCTTGAAATTCGGGATAGTAGAGGATACCTTGAAATGCTCTTATCTAAAAGCCAAAGTATGAAGCAAATAATAAATGGAAAATATAAAATAAAATGGTGTGAGAAAAATGAACACTGGTTTTGTTATCGCCAAGGCAGCAATAAAAAAATATAGCAAAGGTGCTTCATCACCTAGTGTCTTAGACCAACTGGTTTGGGAGTCACAGCTAAGCCTTAGGTGGTGCAAGACGAGGAAAATACTAAATACACCATATAAGCGATCACATGAGTAATTGGTCGGTTAGTACCTCAAGAAGTATTAACGGTCGCATGAAAAATGTGTGAGCAAGTCCATCTAAATATTCATCAATTAAAAAGTACTGAGGTAGATGGACAAGAGTATGACAGCTTGAATTGAATTCTCTGAGTGTAGGGATGTCTTTTACACACACGTAGGGTTATATGATCGATGTTTGGAAGAAAGATAGGAATGAAGAATAAAGACGATGTTTTATTGAGGGATGATGTGATTTCTAATATCTTTTCATGACTATTAAGATAGGGCTCATGACAACTGAAAAGCTAGTATTAGTTGGAAACTCTAATTTTCAAAGTCTTTCTTTTATAATTCTTATCTTTATATGTAACTTTCACGGCCTTTCTTTTATTATTGGATTTTATGGGTGCAATCCGCTGAAAACCCTCAGGAGACAAAACTTCTCCTACTAGGGACACCTAGAGATTTAAAGGCTTGTTGCACGTGCTCAGTGCAATCGTGTTGCCTACGAAAATGTGCTAGTTAATTTTTCCTTTTCTTTATTTTCTCCTTCTCTTTCTAATAAAACAAGTTTGCTCGAGATGACCAAAATTAAGTTTGGGGGAATTTGATCAGTCGAAAATATTGCATTTTTAATACATCAATTTCCCTACTATTTGCAATCATCTAAAAGTGTTCGGTATGAATATAGCACATATTAGCAATTTGTCTGTAAAATATCAAATAACATGTGTTATACATTATAACCGGCATTTTGAAGGAAATTGTGTGTTTATTATTGCACGCATAATGTTTTGTATATCGCAACACTTGTCTCGAGATTTTGTGCAGGAAATTCCAAGAAAGAAAGAGCTGGAACTGCTCAAAGTGCTGATAAAATACATCAAGTCCAAGACTTGTAATTTGGCAATGATTCTGAAAGAATAAAAAGATTCCAATCATCCCATGAAGTGCCAAAAAGCCAACACATAACAACCCAGAAACTTCATGCAGCAACTTCACCAACAGGCCGCGGATCCGCGGCCAAGTTGGTCTATCCGCCGCGGATCCGCGGCTATTTGGACACGCCAGCATCTCAATTTTCCCCACATGCCTTCTTGTAACGACCTCAGCTTCCAGAAGACTCTAAAAGACCACATGGCTTCATCCAGAAGGCTCGGCTTAACAACCTTATCCTAGAATATACCTTATTCTAGAATATTCCCTCTAACAAACTTCTTCTAGAAGACTCTCTCTAACAACCTAGTTTTGGAGGGAAGATTCAAATAAGGTGGTTATAAAAAGAGATCTAGATCTAGGGTTGGAGGTTGTTGAATATTGAGCCAAATTTCTACAAGTTGAGTGACACAACATGTAATTAAAAACCCTAGCCCCAAATCCAAATTCAAAAGAGCCAAATCAAGATTCATCGAGTACCACATCGAGCAAGCATCCAACGATCCTTTTGAAGCAACGCCGATCTTCATCCGAGCAAGAGATCCAAGACGATCCGCGACTCACGAAGACGATGCGAAGCTAAATTCGACGATCGAGTTCTCTCCTCAATTCTTGTAGTCTTTGAGTGAATTGTAACGAAACGTTGAATAATAAAAGGTGAAGATCTTTATTCTTGCTTTCTTTACATTCTTGCATTATGGAGTTTCTTGATCTTTGATTCATTTAATTTCATGATGTTTGAGTAAATCTCCGCTTGTGGAGAATTCGAGAGAATTGATAGATCTAATGATGATCAAATCTTAATACTAATTTTAAGTCTTATGAGATTTGTGAACTCTAGGAAAAAGAATCATCAATGACCTAATTTGGATCGAGATCACATTCTTGCGAATTTCGTTGCAAATTAGGGATCAAATGATTGATGATTTTCTTTGCTAGAGGCTAGATCCGATTGATCATGATTGAAAAGACAAGGGATAGAAGGAGAAACCCTAGTTTCTTCAATAGATCCCTAATCTTCATTCATCATCATCAATCTAGATACAAATTATCAATAGATAAGATTAGGAATTTTTAGATTCATCATTAACTATTGACTCAATCGAATCCCACAAGCTATTCTTCATTATCTTGATAAATCAAAGTGATTGGGACATTTCTTGATTCTTGATTCTAGATCTACTATTTTCTTGATGTTTCTTAAAATCAAATCATACAAATATTGAATCAATTTTCTTGCAATTTTCTTTTATCTTTTCATTTCGACTCATCTAAAACAAAGATAGATCAAAACACACATCTCAGTGGATGATCCGTATTCATTATTGCGCTACATCGACACCGTTAATTGATTGCGGTATAAATTTCTTTGGTTGTGATTAAAACTTTTTCATACACACGAAGATGATCAATCAGTCCCCCGGATCTCCTTCTGCTCGTCTCGGGTGTCCAGGGAATCCTTGATGTCGCCTTTTACCTCAGCGTCGTCGGCTGGCTGCTCGGACAAAGATGTTTCGATAAGGCATACCTTCGCGACCCGCTGGTCTCCGTAGACCCGACCTATCCCGCCCTGATTGAGAGGGAACTTCATCACCAGGTGGTAGGTCAATATCTGGGCCTCGAGGGAGTTCAGCATCGGGTGGCCGGGGAGGACGTTGTAGGCCGATGGGACCTTTGCTACGATGAAGTCCACAGGCAACGTACGGGTGCGGCCGGGCTCCCCGACGTTGAACTGCAGGGTGACCACCCCTTCCGCCGGGATGGAGTGGTTGGTGAACCCTGAAAGGACGTGGAAGGTCGGTTTCAAGTCTGCTGGGGTGAGCCCCATGTGCAGAAAGCAGTCGTGGAAGAGGATGTCTGCCGAGCTGCCCGAGTCGACAAGTATCCAGTGGACCTCTTATCAGTGGATTCGGGCCATGATCACCATAGGGTCGTTGTGGGGCATGGATATGCCGTGGAGATCCCCATCGCCAAAGGTGATAGGCTCGTGGTCCCTGGCTTTTTGCTCGGGCGGCTGTTGGCCTCCATTGCCGGCATGGGGTGCCGAGTCTCGCAGGCGCTCGACTGACCCCTTTTCGTCATGACCATAGTTCTTGATGGTCCTCGGTTCCTTCCGGCGAGGTCCCTTAGGCCCCGCGGTGAGGTTTTCTTCGAGCTACCTTGGCGGGCCTCATGGGCGTGACCCCGTCGAGGGAGGGGGTGCCGGTCATCCCTGGAAGCAGGCGAGCTGACCGCCACCTCCTTGGTAGGGATAGGGGTGCGACGAGGCTTGCGGCGAGGCTCTTCGACATGGGACCCTGAGGTTGAATGGGATGGATCGAGGGACCTGCGATCGCTGGAGTTTGCGAGGCGGTGGCCGGTGGAGGGGTTGATGACATTCGGTGGAAGTTCATCCGCGCCTCCGTTGAGGGGGAGGCGGCGGCGGGTGCTTGGATATTCAGGGTGATCGCTTTCTATGTGGATGAGATCGGAAGGCCAACTTTGTTTTTTATGGAGTTTAGTTTCCCACAGACGGCGCCAACTGATGGAGGTCCTTTTCGGGTCTCCGTCAGATGTTCTCTTCCGTCGATCTTCCGGTGGACCTTGGAGGTGATCTCCTGTTGCGTGTGGGTCTCAATGGGTTTTGAGGAGATTGGTAGTTTTGAGGAGCTCCAGCTTGTGCTGACAGGTCGGGTACATGGGTGGCCTGGTCGGCCCCTGTGGGCCCTTTCTTCTGAGCTTTGGGACACGTCATCTACCACGTGTCCCGATCTGGGAGATCGCCAATATAGAGCATCATCAAGATCTCCCTCCTTCTACAAATTCCCCTTCACCTTCGATAACTTAGATCTCTTATAGAGATGTCGTTTACTCCTTTTGTTTTATGATCTAAAACTCTTCAAAATTAACCCTAATTAATAACCCTAAGATCAGATATAACATATACAATTTAAGTTATAAGAAAATCCCAGAAATTACAAAACTACCACCAAATAATTAAATTTTCGAGATAAATATCGACCTGAGATTCGCGGTTATCGTCAAACAGACATCTGTTCCTATGGGGCAGACGTCTGCATGCACCTTTGACAGAAAGTCAATTGTGCTGCCAAACGTCTATCCCTCCATGGCGGACATCTGACCTAATTGGCCGCGATTTTTCAGGGCTCAGCTAGATATTTGTCTCTCTATGTGAGAAGTTTGGTGCCTATTCTGGGCTCTAAACATTAAATACCGGACGTCTGTCCTTTTGAGGCAGACGTCTGTCCCTTCTTTGACCTCGCAGTCTTGAACAAATATGAGAGATCCTTCACAACAATCTCCACCTTAACTCATATTTCCTTATAACCACCTTAAAAATATATTGACCTTCGTCTTGTATATTTTAAGGCTGCTTTAGTTGTTCTCTCCCTTTCCCCTTGTTGCGAAACTGATGTTGTCACTATTTTTAACTAGAACTAAGAAACTGCTTTGCGGTCTTCCTACCGAGATAGCCTTTATTCATATTTGAGTACTTAAATAGAAGTCAATGCAGTCTTTAACTTCTCCGGAGGAATGACCTTCATTAGCATGTCTGCCTGATTCAACTCAGTATCGATCTTTATCAAGTCGATCTCCTTTTCGGCCCACTCCCTTATCTTGTGATACTGCACTTCGATGTGCTTAGTTCGACTATGGTATACATAATTCTTCGCCAAGTGAATGATGTTTTGACTATCGCAAAACAAAGAAATCAATCACTTATCGAACCCGAACTCTCCAGCTAGGCCCTTTAACCACAAGGCCTCCTTAGATACTCCCACTGCCGCCATGTATTTTGCCTCCATTGTTAAGAGCGCCACGGTATCCTGAAATGTCGACTTCCAACTAATAGGAGATTTTGCAATTGTATATAAATAGCCTGTAAGAGATTTTCTTTTGTCCAATTCCCCAGTGTAATCCGCATCTACATATCCTTGCAACTAGCTCGATTGTCTTCTGACTTATGAAAGAATAAACCGAGGTCTTTAGTTCCCTTTAGATACCTAAGTATCCACTTTACCGCTTCCCAATGAAGCTTTCCTGGATTTGACATGTACCGACTAACCAGACTTACCGCATAGAATATGTCTGGACGTGTGCATACCATAGCGTATATCAGCGATCCCACCGCACTTGCATATGGTACTAGAGATATCTTTTCCTTCTCCTCCGCTGATATTGGACACTCCTTGGAGGATAACTTGAAATGACCGGTGATAGGGGTACTCACCTGTCATGAATCCTTCATGTTGAATCTCTCCAACACCTTCTCAATATATCTGACTTGGGATAGTCACATCTTTCCAGCCTTTATATCTCGAATAATTTCCATCCCAAGAATCTTTTTCGCTTCACCTAAGTCTTTCATGTCAAATTCTACACTCAATGAAACGTTGAGCGCATTTATTTCTGTCATACTCTTACCCGCGATCAACATATCATCGACATATAAGAGTAGATATATTGACGACCCATCCTTAAGCCATTTCGAGTATATGCAGCTATCATACTCACATCGAGAGTAATTGGTCTTCCTCAAGAACGAATCGAAATGCTTATACCATTTTCTAAGAGACTGGTTCAACCCATATAAAGACCGCTTGAGTTCATATATATGATCCTTCTTGCTGGGCTTTATAAATCCTTCAGGTTACTTCATGAAGATCGTCTCTTTCAACTCCCAATGTAGAAATATCGTTTTAATATCCGTTTGCTCCAATTCAAAATCTTCAGTAACTATCTTTACCAACAACACTCGAATAGATGTATGCTTAACTACTGGCGAGAAAATCTCGTTGTATTCAACCCCCTCCTTCTGAGTAAAACCTTTCGCAACTAAATGTGCCTTGTATTGCTCGTTGTCTTTTTCCTGAACACCAACTTGCAGCCAATGGCCTTTTTGTTTTTCAGTAGCTTTATCAATCTCCACGTACTTTTCTTTCAAAATGACTCTATCTTCTCTGTCATCTCCATAATTCATTGATCACCATTCTCTTGCCCAATGGCCTCTTGATAAGATCTAGGATATCTGCTTTCGGTGACTTGAGCAAATGCAACCATATTTTCAAAACCGTATCCGACCGGTGCCTTATGAGTATGTATCAATCTCCTTAATGCCATTGTCTGTGGGTCCTGTTGGGGTTGGACCTCACCTTCTGTCTCCATAATCCTCCCGTCCACCTCCGCATCAATAGGCCGAATTTGTGCTTCGGTGTCCGTATCCTTATGAACTCCAGCTAACTCGACCTCAACCAAATCATTGTCCCTTAATACTCCACACGCCTCTTTATTATCTCTATCTACATCTTTCAATATGGAATCCTCATCGAAGATCCTATCTCGGCTAGTGAATGCTCTTTTGTTTTCGAGATCCCGTAACTTGTAACCTTTAACAACAAGTTTGAATCCCAAGAAAGCACACCTTTTAGACTTTGATTCTAGCTTGGACCTATCTTTCTGATTCACGAGCGAGTAGGCAGGGCATCCAAACACCCGTAAAGAATCATAACTTACTGGCTTTCCTCTCCATATTTCTTCTGAGATCTGAAAATTTATGACCGTTGATCTAGACCCGTTGACCAAATAGCACGCATAACTCACTACATCTGCCCAAAAGTCCTCCTAAAGTCCGGATTGCAACCATATAGTTTTGAATGTCTCTAATATTGTTTTGTTCATGCACTCCGTTACCCCATTATGCTCTGGCTATCCTGAAACAGTCCATTTCCGTTGTATACTTTGTTCTTTACAAAAATACTGAAATTCCTTTGAGGTGTATTCACCTCCATTATCTGTCCGCAAATACTTCACCGGTCTCCCCTTTGCTTCTCTACGGCTGCTTTCCACTCCTTAAAGCTAGAAAACACATATGATTTCTGTTTGAGTAAATAGACCCATACCTTCCATAAGAAATTATCAATGAATGTGATATAATACATGGCACCTCCCTTTGATGTAACCAGTGTGGCCCCCATAAGTGTGGCCCCCCATACGTGTGAGTGAATGTAATCGAGAAGTATTTTAGTTTTGTGCACGTCATGCTTGAATCCAACCTTATGTTGCTTCTCCATCATACAAAATTTGCAGAAATCTAGTTTGCATGAGATAACACCTTTCAACAACTTTCTTTTGTGCAACTCATGAAACCCCATCTCGCTCATGAGGCCAAGACGCATATGCCACAGCTTTACGGTATCCTCCACCTGTTTCTCCGTAGCTACGGCTGCATCGCCAATCACTGTGCTGTCGTCCAAACGATATAAATTCTTTAGTCGTTGTCCCTTCATAACCACTAGGGTACCCTTGACAACCTTTAATATTTCATCTTGACCAACGAACTTGCATCCTGCCGCATCTAATGCTCCAATAGAAATCAGGTTTTTTAGTTCTGGAACGTTTTGCACGTTCACAAGCGTTCACACCACCGCATCAAACATGCGGACTTTGATGTTTCCTATGCCAATGGCCTTGTACGCCACATTATTCCACAAAAGAACACGGTTGCCATTGAACTCTTTATAGGTGTCGAAAAGCTCCTTCTTCGGGCGCATGTGGTATGAACATCCGAAATCAAGAATCCATGCATCATAATTTACCTCCCTTGTATGTACAACTACTATATCACATGGATCTTCTTATGCTTCGATCGCAACACTGGCTTGATCCGAACACTTTGAATTGGCGCATTTACCCTTCTTCTCTAACCACTGCTTATACTTTTGGCATTGCTTCTTCAGATGTCCTGCCTGTTAGCAAAACAAGCACGGTCTGCTCTCTTACCCGGATGATTTGGATTTCCCCCTTATGCTCTTGCGTCCGTCTTTATTCTTTGATCTTACCCTTTCACCGACAAACAACTCCGATGATTCCTCCGATAGATTTGATTTCTTCATGATCTCATTGTTTAAAAGGGTCGTTGTAAGCCCCTTCATTTCAAGAGTCTCCTTCCCATAAAAGATTGTTGTCACCAAGTGTTCATACGAATTAAGAAGCGAAGAAAGAAGCAATTGCGCTTGTTCCTCCCTTTCTAACTTGATTTCAAGGCATAGAAGATCACTCATCATCTTGTTGAAGCTGTTTAGGTGGTATTGAATGAGAGACTCTTCTTTCATGCGTAGTCCGTAGAGTTGCTTCTTTAGGTACAATTTGTTTGATAACGACTTTGTCTTGTACGAGCGCTCTAGCTTCAACCACAAACTTATCGCAGAAGTCTCTTTTATAACGTTATACATCACGTTATCCGCTAAACAAAGTTCTATCGTGCATTTTGCTTTCTGATCTAATTCTGCTCACGCAGCATCGGTCATGTCGGTACTACCGCCAAGTATCTTGAACAGCCCTTCTTTTACCAGAAATGCTTTCACCCTTCTCTGCCATAACGTGAAGTTTTGTTTCCCATTAAACTTCTCCACCTCAGACTTTGTGCTATTTACTTTGTTATCCGTAATCCTTAATTCCAAAAAAAATACCTTTCCCTCAGATCCTTACGAACCACTATCAATATAATCATGATCTAAGAAGATAGGGGCAGACACAAGTGACGTCACCTGCTGTAAACTTAAATCGCAAAAATACGGAACAAAACTTTGATACTAATTGTTGTTACCACGAAATAAGAAAGAAATAAGATGCAAACCGTAATAAAACTAACACAAGAGATTTGGAGGGGGAAACGGAGAGAACCTTTATTAGAACTTGAGAAAAAGAAAATCTTACAAGAGTTATTACACCATCTCCTTATTATCTCCAATGAGATCTCTCTCTTTATACAAATTCTCTTTCACCTTTGATAGTTTAGATCTCTTATGGAGACGCCGTCTACTTCTTTTACTTTATGATCTAAAACCCTCCTAAGTTGACCATAATTAATAATCCTAAGATCCTATATATAACCTATACAATTTAAATTATAATAAGATCTCAGAAATTACAAAACTGCCACTTAATAACTGAATTTTCGAGATAAACTCGACCTGAGATTCGTGGTTATCATTGAACAGACGTCTATCCCTCTGGAGCAGACATCTGTCTGCACTTTTGATAGAAAGTCAATTATACTGCCAGACGTCTGTCCCTCCGTGGCAGACGTCTGGCCCAATTAGCCACGACTTTCAAGGGCTCAGCCAGACGTCTGTTCCTCTATGGAAGACGTCGGGTGCCTGTTCTGGGCTCTGGATCTTAAATACCAGACATCTGTCCTTTTGAGGCAGACGTCTGTCCCTTCTTCGGTTTCATGGTCTTCAACAAATACGAAACATTCTTCACAGCACTTCAATGGCCAGGTTCTTGAATGATGCTAAGGAAGCAATAAAAAAGTCTAGCTAATATATATATATATATATGGGGTTAATGGAGGAAAGAGGGCATAGAAAGGAATTTCCTCTTATTGTATCGAAAAAATACACCTTCTCTCATTTTTTTCCGGCGATCGGCACCCACCATCTTCATCGTTATCATCTAAGATGTGGGTGCACCAAATTTCATGTGATTCTACAACCTTTTCACCGTTGATTTAATGGGTTCAAAATTAATGGTTTACCGATAATAGAACTTTTTACATTGCTAAATCAACGGTGAAAAGGTTGTAAAATCACATGAAATTTGGCGTACCGACATCTTAGATGATAACGATGAAAATGGTGGGTGCCGATTGTTCATACCATAATATTGCATTATTATATTCCCTATTCTTATTTATTTTATAAATAAATAGGTGCTTTTGACGCATGTCTGCTACATATTACAGATTACAGGTTTTTGGATCTAAAGCAGTGAAAAAGATAAAAGATAATGCAAAAGTGAGACTTTGACCAATAAACAGAGAATCTTGATCAAGCCTACACAGAGATCAGTACAAAACAGCGCAAGGTTCAGGACTTCGTCACGAAGCAACGGCAAAAGTCCGCTACAATGTTCACTAGAGATCTGGAGAAGACCTAGAAGCCCAATTGAAAAAAAGACACATAGAAACATGAATCACAAGTCAAGAGAAGCCAGGCCCAAAAGTTTCCAAGCCCAACTCCTTCTTTTGGCCGTGGAACCGCGGCCAAACCTGGCCTCGGGCCGCTGTTCCGCGGCCGTGTATAGCGCACGTCGGTGGAAAACTTCACGGGAGCTCTGGCGGTGCGTCGACTAGTCGTCCTAGGGGCAATTTTGTAATAACACATGTGCGAGTCATTGTAACCCTAATTTTCCCATCCCCTATAAGTATGTATTCTAAATATTGTATGATGGATGCCTTTTTTTTCATAAATAAAAATTCAGATTCAATCAAAGTTGGGAGAGCATCATTCTGTAAGTTCATCTTTTATTTTCTGCCTTAGTTTTATAATTAAATTCTTGCCCTAGATAAATTATTGATTTGCCTTAGTTTAATCTAGTGTAGAATCTCTTAAACTGCAGTAGGTAATTAATCTATTAGATCTAAAAAAATACATATAATAAAAATGATGTTTTTAATAGATTCCTTAATGAGCGAGTAATTTCCTCGCTTGTTAGGGTTAGGAATAGGGAAGAGCTTGAGAGATGAAGATCTCTCATCTCTTTCATGCCCAATCATTTGCAATAATTAGAACTTCATGCATGCATGCATGATCCGCTCCCTACGGCACCCTACCCACGAGGAAAAGGTGAAACCGTAGTATAAAGGACCGGACATGCATGTCTTCCATGAAAGTTAGAGCAATTATTAGGAAATGACGGACAAGGATCTGGAGGAAGAAACATTATTTCTTCCCAATCATCCTAATCTCCTTTACTAATAATTGCTATAACTTCTAAAAGATTTAATTTAGGGCATTGAAAGAGGTGTGAAATTTAATCTTACCAAACTCCACCTAGACCTAATCCTAGCAAGTTTCTTAATTCTCGTACAACTTAGTTTTTAGATTTAATTAGAATATCCAACACCCATTAGAATTAGCTCGTAAGAACATTTAGAAAATTAACACCATCCCTGTGGACCGACCCGTACTCACCGGCTAGCTGCAAAGCGACGCCGTTCTTGATTGCGGTAAATTATTTTTGATCGTAAAAACCTCTAAATCAAATGGCGCCGTTGCCGGGGATGGCGTAAAAATTTCTTTTTTGTAATTTCGGGTTAATATAAATTTTAAAAAAATCATAAAAATATGAAACTATAAAAAGTACAAAAAATTTTATCATTTTTTTTATTGTTTGAAGGGTTTATCGTATGAATTTTGCAGGAACAGCGAAGAATCTCGGATCTGGAAAAATACAGAGTGCGAAAAAGAAAAAAGTACATCAAAACAGAGAGGGATTGCAAGTACATAACAGCAGAAATTTTTTGGAGCCCTGAAGCCTCCACCAGACCGCTAAACCGCGGCCTAAGCACGCTCCCGCCGCCCTTCCGCGGCTGCCACGTGGCCACAGTGCGCAAAATTTTGTCGGTTTGTTTCTCTTTCCCTCCTCTGCCAACCTCCATATATCTTTTGTCAGATTTTCTGCAGGATTTCTTTGTGTTAAAAATCTTCTTCCCCCTTCTCAATAACAGATTTTCTACAGGATTCTTTGCGCCGCGCTAAAAAATAATTAATTGCAAGTGAATTTACTGCTTTGCATATTTTAATCGGACTTTAAAGGGCTATTGACCAACTCAGATTGGGTGGGGATTTCATCACCCTTCTCAGGACCCCAGAAATCACTTAAAGCATTTGCATTGACCACTCTTAATTAAAAAATACTAGACTCAGACCTAAGGACGTCGCGCTCACTAAGACAGAGGACTAGTTATAGGCATCAGCCGTTTATCTTAACCTGACTTTGCGGTGTCTAGGCAAGTGTGTCAAAGGCTAGTGGTTTTTAATTAGGCCCACTACTGTGGTTCCTTCCCACTTACCTGGCACTTACCTGGCCGCAATTGGCGGTGAAGAGGCGGTTTGAAGCCCTATTTCTAGCCCTTTGGAACAGTTAGGAGCTGTCTAGCTGACCTAGGTGACCCTAGATCTAGGCCTGATTGTGCATTTGTAGTTGATTGCATTTGTGTCAAAAGTCTCTTTTCAAAAATCTTTTTGCAAAAATCTCACATCAAAAAAGGAAAAATCTTTTCAAAAACTTGCAACTTGTCGCTAAACGAATCCTTGCACTCCACTTACACCACTTTTTCTCATTGACGTTTTCTTACCTCCACATTCTGTCTTTCATTTTTCTGACTACACTACCCCATTAGTGTATGTCACTTTGTACTAGGGACACTAGCGCCCGATTAGTCCGTGTTTCGTTGGTACCGACCGACGAACCTTTCGGCACCGAAGTCGAAATTCCGTCCACTTCCTTACCTCCACCTTCAAATTCTTCTTCCGAAGGTATGTCGGGATACAATCCTAACAACACCTTACCGACGGGATTGATTCCATCTCCATTAGGTGCGAATAACCCGAATCACCCGCCTGTTGAAGCGCCCACATGAGTCGCGCTCCAGGATCTCTTCTACCCTGTCCGCATCTCTTTACCTACCTGTCTTTCACCCCCACCGGCAAATGGGGACAATTTTGAAATAAAACCCCACTTCATCAATATGTTGCCAAAATTTCATGGATTGGAATCTGAAGATGCCTATATCTTAATCAATAAATTCCAAAACGTTTGCGCCATGATGAAAACTACCCAATTAAGTGATGACGCTATAAGGCTAAGGGTCATTCCTTTCACCTTATGTGACTTAGCCGAGATGTGGCTATACAGCACAGCATCACATTCAATTAGAAATTGGGACGAGTTTGTGAAAGCTTTTCTTAAAAAGTTCTATCCTCATCACAAAACTGCTAGAATCCGTAATGAGATTATACAATTTTCCCAGCTTCCTTCCGAACCATTTTGGAAGTGTTTTGAAAGATTTAAAGACCTACTCATTCAATGCCCTCATCATGGGATCGAAAGTTGGCAACTTTGCCAAACATTATACGAGGGATTGAACCCGGCAACGAAACAGTTGCTATAAACCATTTGTCAAGGTCACTTTCTAACCAAATCTAGTGAGGAAGCGTGGCAGTTTCTTGAGGACCTTAGTGAACAAACAATTCAGTGGGAGAGCATCAAGACCACATCATCATCTTCTTCTATTGGTCAACCTAGGGCAGGCATACATCAATTAGAGATGTCGATTGCTATGAAGGCCGAGATGGCCGCTCTTACGAAAAGCTAAAAGCGATTGAGACCAAAATCTCATCGTCTTCTCCTGCCCCTGTTATGCCTCCACGAACTGTGTGTGCTTGTTGTTCGGATCCATCACATCTCACCGAAGAGTGTCCTTACAATGCATCTACTCAAGGACATGATCAAGTCAATGCTGCCTTTCAGCAACGACAAAGAAATGATCCATACACTTCGACATACAATCCGGGTTGGAGGAGTCACCCAAATTTCGCTTGGAACCAAAATCAACAATTCCAAGGAAACAAAAATTTTCAAAGGCCTCCTCTTCCACAACAACAAGCACCTCCACAAACTCAATTTCTGCAACCTTTCCAACAGCAACCTTACCCTATTCAAGTGAACAATTTTATGCCTAACAATTCTTACCCGCCAAACAATTTTGTTCAACCTAATAATGACAAGGTTACTTCGCTCGAAAGAAGTCTAGATGCATTCCTAAAGCAATCTACACAATCTGCAGCAAGATTAGAGACTTCTATTCAATCTTTGGTGCAAAACAGTGCCTCACACGATCAAAGCATCAAATCTATTGAGGCACAAATTGCACAACACAATGCAGCATTGAGCGAGCGAGAAAAATGAAAGCTCCCATCTCAACCACTGCCAAATCCAGGTCACGCACATGCTGCATATCAACAGCAAAATCATAACGTAAATGCTGTGACCACGTTGAGATCCGGAAAATTGTTGCAAAACAATGTGGGTGTTAACCATGACACCCCTGCCGATGGTTCTTCTTCATCTTCTTTACCTTCTTCTTCTTCGTTAGAGCCTCTTCTCCATCCTTCACAAGGCTCTACTTCTTCTAGTTCGAACGGACCCAATTCTCACAGAACGAACACATCTACACGGGGTTCCGTTCCAACTCAACAATCTGATCCGCAAAAATTGGACTTAACAACCTTTCAAAATGTACCTTTTCCAAACCGGTTGAGATCCAATAAACCAACTCCATAAATGGAGAAGATTGTCGAGTTGTTTCAAACATGTTAGCATAAATATCCCTCTTTTGGATGCAATCCAACAAGTTCCTTCATATGCAAAAATGTTAAAGGACTTATGCACCAAAAAGAGGAAGTCACAAGTACCAAAGAAAGTTTTCATGGCTAATGCTGTTAGCAATGCTCTTGTCCAATCTTTACCCCAAAAGCACAAGGACCCCGGTTGTCCTACTATTTCGATAACAATTGGGGACAAGAACATCAATAGAGCACTATTAGATCTTGGTGCTAGTGTCAATTTGCTATCTTATTCTGTGTATGAGCAATTAGGCGTTGGAGAGCTTAAGCCCACTCACTGTACTCTCCAAATGGCCGACCGATCAATCACCCATCCTAGGGGAAAGTGGGAGGATGTGTTAATTAGAGTTGAGGATTTCATTTTCCCCGTAGACTTTATTGTTATGGATATACAACCGTCGCTAACTCCCGGAGTCAAATTCCGGTGATACTTGGTCGACCATTCCTTGCGACTTCTAACGCAGTGATCAATTGTTGTAACGGTTTGATGAATCTATCTTTTGGCAATATGACAATTGAACTCAACATTTTTAAGTTTGGAAATCAGCCTGCCAAGCCTAATTCTAGCGTACTTGATATTTGCTCGATCAATGAGATCGCGGAGGAGGATTGTGAGTTCGAAAATTTTATGTTTGATCACAGCAGTGTTGACGCCACTAGTGTGTTCCTCTTCGAATCCGACATAGCTTTCACGGCGGACAACGATTATGAGTGTTTCACCTTTGTAGACGATTGTGAAGACTCACCACCCGAGTTTGAGTCTTTTGCTTTTTCGGATGAGTTAGTTGAACCATCCGACTCGGTTGCGTACACTCGATTTGAACCTTTGATGGAATCCTTCGAGTTTGAAACAGTTACTCCATTGTTACCATCTATTGTTCACCTCCTAAACTCGAACTAAAGCTTTTGCCGTCGCACCTTAAATATGCTTATCTAGGTGATAATGAGACCCTACCCGTTATCATATCGGCATCTCTAGCTCTTGAGCAAGAGAAGGCCCTTTTAATGGTCTTATACAATAATCGGTAAGCTTTTGGCTGGTCTATGGCGGACATCAAGGGGATTAGTCCCATCATAGTCGAACATCATATACACTTGATGGATGATGCCAAGCCGATAAGGGATCCATAAAGACGCATCAACCCCATTATGAAAGAGGCTGTCAAGAAGGAGATTGTTAAATGTCTTGATAGTGGTATCATTTACCCTATCTCGGATAGCCAATGGGTTAGCCCCATTCTTGTTGTGCCAAAGAAATCGGGCATCACGGTCATTACCAATGAGGCAAATGAGTTAATTCCCACTCGCACCCAAACTGGGTGGCGAGTTTGCATCGACTATAGAAAACTCAATGCCGCGACAAGGAAAGACCACTTTCCTTTACCCTTCATTGACCAAATACTAGAACGATTGGCTGGGCACGAGTTCTACTGTTTTTTGGATGGCTATTCCGGCTATAACCAAGTCCCCATCGCCAAAGAGGATCAAGACAAGACCACATTTACTTGTCATTTTGGCACTTTTGCTTATCGTCGCATGCCCTTTGGGTTATGCAATGCACCCGCTACATTTCAGCGGTGTATGATGGGGATCTTTTCGGACATGGTTGAAAAGTTTTTGGAGATCTTTATGGATGATTTCTCCATTTTTGGTGACTCCTTCGATGAGTGTTTGCTTCACCTTGACGCTGTTCTTACCCGCTATAGGGATAAGAACCTAACTTTGAATTGGGAGAAGTGTCATTTTATGGTATGAGAAGGCATTGTTTTAGGACATGTCATCTCGCAAAACGGCATAAAGGTTGATAGAGCCAAAATTGAAGTCATTTCTAATCTTCCTCCTCCTAAATGCGTCAAAGACATCCGAGCTTTCCTTGGCCACGCCGGTTTTTATAGACGGTTCATCAAGGATTTTAGCAAGATTGCTAGACCTTTGACTCTCTTATTGGCCAAGGACACAACATTTGATTTTGACTCAACTTGCATGGAAGCGTTCGAGTCATTGAAACACTCTATCATTTCTACGCCCATTCTTTCATCTCCAGACTGGACACACCCCTTCGAAATCATGTGCGACGCATCAGATTTTGCCATTGGTGCTGTTCTTGGACAGCACATTAATAAAATGCCGCACGTGATTTATTACGCTAGCCGTACATTAAATGAGGCCCAACTAAACTACACAACAACAGAAAAAGAGTTTTTAGCAGTTGTGTTTGCACTTGAAAAATTTCGGCCTTATTTAATCGGCTCTCCAGTCATTGTGTATACGGATCATTCAGCTCTTCGCCACCTTTTTGCGAAGAAGGATGCTAAATCGAGGGTAATACGTTAGATCCTCTTGCTACAAGAATTTGACCTTGTCATAAAGGACAAAAGAGGATGTGAAAACGTAGTAGCCGATCACCTTTCACGACTTTCTTCTTCGCCTACACTTGAAATTCCAATAAAAGATGTCTTTCCCGATGAGCAACTCTTAACCGTTTCTTGCGAACCATGGTTCGCTGATATCGTCAACTACTTAGCCACCGGCTTGATACCTAAAGATTGGTCAAAACAGGATAAACTTCGATTCTTGTCCCAAGCAAAGCAATTTTACTGGGATGAACCTTATCTTTTTAAATACTGTTCCGACCAAATCATTCGTCGGTGTGTACCAGAAAATGAGTTTAAGAGTGTGCTGTCTTTTGCCACGATCAAGCATGTGGTGAGCACTTTGGCCCAAAGAAGACAGCCGAAAAAATCTTGCAGTGTGGTTTCTATTGGCCACGACTCTTTAAGGATGCATATGAATACTGCAAGACATGCTCCTGGTGCCAACACTTGGGCCGGATATCGCGGAGAAACGAAATGCCGCTCCAACCAATTTTGGTTGTGGATGTTTTTGATGTTTGGGGAATAGACTTCATGGGACCATTTCCCAATTCTTTTAGGAATATTTATATTCTTTTGGCTGTTGACTACGTTTCAAAGTGGGTCGAGACTGTGCCTAGCCGAACGAATGACAATAAGGTTGTCATTCGATTTCTTAAAGAGCACATCTTTTCTCGATTTGGGCACCCTCGAGCGATCATAAATGATAATGGTTCTCACTTTTGCAATAGGACCTTTGAGTCCTTAATGCAGAAATATTTTATTACCCACAAGCTGTCAACGCCATACCATCCCCAAACATGTGGGCAAGCCGAGGTTTCAAATCGGCAAATCAAGCAAATCTTGGAGAAAACGGTTTCTAAAAACCGTAAAGATTGGTCACTCAAACTGATCGATGCACTATGGGCTTTCCGTATTGCATACAAGACCGATCTTGGTATGTCTCCATACCGGCTTGTGTACAGGAAGGCTTGCCACCTCCCAGTAGAGATTGAGCATAAGGCATTTTGGGCTATCAAAGAGTTGAATTTATTATTAGGAGATGCGGGCAACAATCGAAAGCTGCAGTTAAATGAACTAGAAGAGCAGCGGGATGAGGCTTATGATAATGCCGTAATTGTTAAAAACCGAACCAAGGTGTTCCATGATAAACACCTTCTGCGAAAAACTTTTAAACCTGGTCAACAGGTTTTACTCTATGATACTCGGTTACATTATCACCCCGGCAAGCTCCGTTCTAGGTGGAAAGGACCATTTGTAGTTCGCACCGTTTATCCGCACGGTGCAGTCGATCTTGAAAATTTAGAGGACGGTACTTTATTCAAAGTAAATGGACATCGATTGAAACCGTTCCTCACAGCGGACCATTCGGAGGAGCTCCTGTTTTTGCAGGAGCCGATTTACACTGATTAATTTTCCTCCACTTTCACCCCCGAATTTCTAATTAATTTTTCCAAAACTTTATTTCAAATTAGTTTGGGGGTGTGTATCATTTGTAAATATGTTAATAAGCAGGAAATTGCCGACATTATCGACCCACTTGGTGCAACATGACAGTGAGGACACTGTCCAGTTTAAGTTTGGGGGTATGCTCGGTAAGTTTTCTTCCTTCGCATTCATATGTATATTTCTGCATTGCATCTTTATAAGAAAATCATAAAAATTTGAAAAATTTGAAAAATGAAAAAATAAAACAGTAACAGAAAAACTCATAAAAATTGAAAAATTTCAAAAAATTTATAAAAAGTATTGTATTCAATTGTGGCCATATTTAACTTGAGTTTGACAAATAGGTTAACTGGCTACGAACAACTAGATCTTAGACTTAGTAAATTAAAAATCCTAAAAATAACCTTCTTTATAGATTAACGGTAGAAAGTATATGTCTTTATAGTTTATTTAGAAATAGGCAAATTTTGGGTTCACTCCTTGGGCTAAGTCGAAATAAAGGAAAAGTATTGATTTATATTAGAGTATAAGTTTGAAAGATAATTCCTAGCTTAAGTATAGATTCTGAAAATGTATACCCTACAAATTGCACAATCACGCATCTTGAAACTTGGAATAGTAGAGGAGACCTTGAAATGCTCTTGTCTTAAGTCCTTAGTACGAAGAAAATGAAAATTTATACAAGTGTGAATAAAGAAAAAAAATGAACACTGTTTTTTGTGATTACTTAAGGCTAAAAAATAGAAAAATATTTAGCGAGGGTGCTTCATCACCTAGTGCCTTAGACCAACTGGTTTAGGAGTCACTGCTAAAAGCCTTGGGTGTTGCAAGACTAGAAAGTACGCTTTAAAGTGCAAACGCATCTTGTAATCGGTCGTTGGTACCTCAAGAAGTATTAACGGTCGCATGAAGGATGTGTAAGCAAAATTTAATTAAAAATTCACCAATTAATACATGTTTTGGACAACGGACAAGGGTATGATTGCTTGATTTGAATTTCCAAGTGTAGGGGTGATTTATACACACATGTGGGGATATATGATTAGAGTTTAGATAAGAGAAAAGAATGAAGAATAGAACTTGTATATTTAGTAGAGTTGATAAAAAATTCCTAAGTGGAGATGGAACCCTAGAAGGAAAACTTAAGAAATACCGAAAGCATAGTGATTCTATAGAACATATATAATTTTAAGTTAAATGATGAGAAAGTGTGAAGAATATGGGTGGATAATTTACGAGTCTATGATAATAGAATTCCTTGTTAGAAACCCTAATTGGAGAACAAAAGTCGATAAAGCCAAATTGATAGGATTTTGTGGGTAGTATCCGCTGAAAACCCTCAGGAGACAACACTCCTCCTACTAGGGACACCTAGAGTTTTAACGGCTTGTTGCACGAGCTCAGTGCAATCGCGTTTCCCTGCGAAAGTGCGGTTAGGTTTTTGTCGAGAATAAAAAATAAGTTTGCTCGAGGACGAGCAAAAGATAAGTTTGGGGGTATTTGTTCATACCATAATATTGCATTATTATATTTCCTATTCTTATTTATTTTATAAATAAACAGGTGCTTTTGACGCATGTCTGCTGCATATTACAGGTTACAGGTTTTTGGATCTAAAGCAGTGAAAAAGATAAAAGATAATGCAAAAGCGAGACATTGACCAATAAACAGAGAATCTTGATTAAGCCTACACAGAGATCAGTACAAAACAGCGCAAGGTTCAGGATTTCGTCATGAAGTAACGGCAAAAGTCCGCTACAATGTTCACTAGAGATCTGGAGAAGACCTAGAAGCCCAATTGAAAAAAAAGACACATAGAAACAGGAATCACAAGTCAAGAGAAGCCAGGCCCAAAAGTTTCCAAGCCCAACTCCTTCTTTTAGCCGCGGAACCGCGGCCAAACCTGGCCTCGGGCCGTGGTTCCGCGGCCGTGTATAGCGCACGTCGGTGGAAAACTTCACGGGGGCTCTGACGGTGCGTTGACTAGTCGTCCTAGGGGCAATTTTGTAATAGCACATGTGCGAGTCATTGTAACCCTAATTTTCCCATCCCCTATAAATATGTATTCTAAATATTGTATGAGGGATGCCTCTTTTTCATAAATAAAAATTCAGATTCAATCAAGGTTGGGAGAGCATCATTTTGTAAGTTCATCTTTTATTTTCTGCCTTAGTTTTATAATTAAATTCTTGCCCTAGATAAATTATTGATTTGCCTTAGTTTAATCTAGTGTAGAATCTCTTAAACTGCAGTAGGTAATTAATCTATTAGATCTAAAAGAAATACATATAATAAAAATGATGTTTTTAATAGATCTCTTAATGAGCGAGTAATTTCCTCGCTTGTTAGGGCTAGGAATAGGGAAGAGTTTGAGAGATGAAGATATCTCATCTCTTTCGTGCCCAATCATTTGCAATAATTAGAACTTCATGCATGCATGCATGATCCGCTCCCTACGGCACCCTACCCACGAGGAAAAGGTGAAACCGTAGCATAAAGGACCGGACATGCATGTCTTCCATGAAAGTTAGAGCAATTATTAGGAAAGGACGGATAAGGATCTAGAGGAAGAAACACTGTTTCTTCCCAATCATCCTAATCCCCTTTACTAATAATTGCTATAACTCCTAAAAGATTTAATTTAGGGCATTGAAAGAGGTGTGAAATTTAATCTTACCAAACTCCACCTGGACCTAATCCTAGCAAGTTTCTTAATTCTCGTACAACTTAGTTTTTAGATTTAATTAGAAAATCCAACACCCATTGGAATTAGCTCGTAAGAACATTTAGGAAATTAACACCATCCCTGTGGACCGACCCGTACTCACCGGCTAGCTGCACAGCGACGCCGTTCTTGATTGCGGTAAATTATTTTTGATCGTAAAAACCTCTAAATCACCGATCGTCGAAAAAAATGAGAGGGTATATTTTTCGACACCATAGGAGGAAATTCCCTCCTATGATATCTTTCCTCCATTATTCTCTCTCTATATATATAGAGGTTAATGGAGGAAAGATGCAATAGGAGCGAATTTCCTCTTATGACACCTTTCCTCCGTTAACCTCGTGTATATATATATATATATATATATACACACACACACACACATACTATGAATCAATTCTTTAGGAGGATCCTCATTTTAATATAGTTACAAAGGGCCTACAGGCTAAAATGGTCTCATCTATTGCGGATGGGTCCAGGAGGGTTAATTTTAAAATACCCCTCTGGATCACATCCGCAATGGATGAGAGTACTGCAGCACTGGACTAGCCATTGAAAATTTTGAGAAATGAAATAGGAAAAGAAGAATAAGAGGAGAATAAAAGGACGAATACAATGAAAAATTGGTATATATAATTAGTGGTTGCAAGTTAGAAATTTGACATTAGGAGTAATTTTTTGGTCATACTCTGTCAATTGGGGGTGAAAATGGGTCTGTTGGGCTGGTTTTGATAAATTTTGTGCTCGACAAGAAAGTTAAAACCTAAATCTAAACCCGTCCGAAATTGATGGGTTTGTAATTGCTGTGAATTTTCTATATCCGTGATCCTCTAACGAGTCACAAAACACACCAATAGTCGCAGCGGAAAAAATAAGCTTTCACGACCGCGTGCAAACAAACTACTTGAAAAAGACTAACCGGACAATTTACCAAAACAATACAAATTGTCAGAAGTACACAACAAGCAACGCAAACAAAAGATTTACCCGACGATGAAAACTTCCACTATTAAGAAAGTATTACACGAAAACGCCATCTTTGATCACCGTCCAAACACAAAGAAAAATCTCTCCGATACAAATCTCTCTCTCTCTCTCCGGCTTCAATTAACTGTAGCCTCCAATAAAAAAGCCTTTCAGGAGTTTATTATCTGTCCCGCAAGCCCCTCTGTTAATGGCTGCAGACTTTTAAGTGCTTCTGGTGGATTTTCAATTAATTGTAGCCAACTTCAATCAATATATAGGCTAAGGATATACGAGAGATATGCATGCATTTAAATTACCGGATTATCTCAACTATCTAAATCCAAATCCAATAGAGATATCTTAGAGATTTAATATATATCTCCATGATATATTCTTAAAGGTTATCTTAGAATTTAAATTAATAATTAATTTAAATCCCACTACGTGCACTGCACATACTTACTATTTTGGGCTTTGATCTCGGACTTCGAATTTGTAATCAATTTCAACAATCTCCACCTTGATTCAAATTCATCACAATCTCGATATTTTCTTTAAAAACTTGAAACTCCTGCTCTCGTCGTCATCGTGCCTAATCAATCAACTAGGCAGATCAAGTCCAAACACTGCTTGAACTCGAAATCCGGAACCATCCTCGTAAATGCAAATGTCGAACTCACATAGGTACCAACCTTTGTAAGCGCCACAACCGTCTTCCCATCCTCCAAGAAGAATACTCTTACATCCTGTGGAACACCCAAAACCAACAATCTCCGTAAATACCTGGTCTCCTTAACTGCCTCCAAGATAGTCAACAATCCTGACTTCCCTGTTGATACCGCGATAACAATCTGAAACATCAATCTACTTGACACTGCATTCGTGTCCTTGTAACCCGTCCTTGACCTCCAACTGTCCTTATCGCCAGCTATACCTAATGATGATACCAATTCGAAGTGCGCCTCTAACTGAGAAGACACGGGCTGAGTCTCTTTCCCATAACAAGCGAGAACCTTCTCAATTTACCACTGCAACAAATGTAACTCCCCATCCATGACAATATCCATGTCATGAATCTCTCATGCAGACTTTCTGTCGAACTCCCGATCCCATATCCTCGGAGCTTCAGCCCAAGCCTCCCTCGTGCTCCTAAATACCACAGGCCTCCGCACAACTGGCTGTACCGGACTCTCCGTCTGAATTAGTCATGCCCCGCTTCCCGGTATACTGGAAGGGGACGCGGCGAGGTCCGCTACGTATTTACTCAGAAGTAAATGCGCTAAGCGTATCTAAACAATATACAGTAAAATGTACACAAGAGACATGAATATAATAAACATCAACTTTATTTATTAAACATTCTTTTACAGGTACAACTGGAAATGTAAATTCAAGGATGGAAAGCAATGCCTAAACAATGGCATGAACTGAAAAGCAAATATATACAGGCGACTATAGCTCGGGGTCTTCAAAGTACTACTCAGGGGTCTGCTCGAAGTATTCCTGGCTGGTCTCGAACTCTTCAAAGTCGGATTCTCTTGACAACATTCCAAAGAAGAAGAGAAATAGGAATTCGTCAGCGAACAATCGCTCGGTAAGTCCCAAAGAGAGATAGAAATAGAGTAGACAGATAAGAGAGTATAACTAGTAATGTTTGATTTTAATGTTAACGTAGTTGTTTGTAGCTTGGTACAGAATATGCCAGTGTATATGAGAGGAGTCCAACTTACACCGTGGACTTCGGTAAACCATAGTACAAGGCTCCGTCGAAAATACCACGGAACAACGACATGGATGTAATAACGTCTTTTAGTGACCACCTCGTGCCACTTTTAACATGTCTGTGCTAGTCTACCCCTTTATAAACCCCGTAATGTTTATTGTATTGATTGTATTGATTGCACTGATTGTATTGTATTGTCTTGTAGTAAATGGAAAACTTGCCGAAACCATGATATCAGTAAATAGAATGGATATAAATGGATAGTCATGTAATCAGAGTATATCCATGGTTCGGTTCAGTCAAGTTCTTGTTGATATGGATTATATTCTGGTAATCAAGGATTCATGTTGTATTGTGGTTATACTTGAATTGAATTCAAGTAAGATTGTATTCAGATTTGACCATGACTCGAACTGAGTCAACCTTTTAAACAGAAGTGGAGTCCTGATTGTTTTGGAGTTATCGGTAACTGCTGCACATGGACGGCAGGATTTATGTCTTTTTCCATGACAATTACCGTGTTGATAACACCGTTGTTTTGTTGTCTACCATAGATAGGCAAGCACCCATATTCTCCGGCTCCCTGAGCCTCAAGAGAACCGGTCCCGCTTAAACCTATTGTTCTCCTCCAAAACACAGAGATGGAACCGCGTAGGTTCGTCTTGTCTGAATTTGGGGGCAGATACTAATTGGTGCTATCCGTTCACCTCTCCGAAGATGCCAAGTTGATTTATGACACCATATATCGAAGGTTTAAACGGATACGGCCAATGTAGCAGATTTCGTCAGATTCCCCCTCATTGAGGGGTTTTTGATTGTGGGGACGCTCTTCCCTGCAGGCGCAAGCCCCTGTAGTTAATTAAGCTACCGCATCGCGGTAACCACTTTCTCCTTCTCCAAATGGTCACTTCGTGTCGTGGGTGTTTGTTTTGTTTTTGGTTGCCCGTGGATTGTATATGGAGACTAATTTATGTCGTCGCCCGTAGAGCGTAGATTAATCTAAATCCATATTTTCTTAGATTTAGGTTTGGGGGTTGGGTTTAAAGAAACGTTAGTCTCATTTGAAACTAAGATTAACTCAAACGTTTGTTAATGATACATTAGTCTAATTTCAGACTAAGATCAATTTAACAGGATCATTTAGATCCAACAAAAGAGCATTTGGGCTCTATTGTTTAGTTTAGGAATATTGCGGTCGATTACCAGTTTAAGGACATAGTGGTCCATAATTAGTTTAAGGACATTACGGTCCATGGGTTTAAAGGGACCCCACAGTCCCAGGTTAAGGACATCATAGTCCGTGGGTTTATAGGAACCCCACAGTCCGAGGTTAAGGACATCATAGTCCGTGGGTTTAAAGGGACCCCACAGTCCGTAGTTTAAAGACGTCATAAACTATAAAGTTTAAGGACATCATAGTCCATGAGTTTAAGGACCCCACAGTCCATGGAATAATTGGTTATCAGGACCCGTCACCTCTCTGAAGACGTTGAATGATTACAATGACAAATATTAAAGGAGTGAAGAGATGTACCCTTGAACCAAAGTTGTTTGGGAAATCTGTAGTCCAATTTACGACTAAGATCAATTAATTAGATTATGAGCACATGGGCTCAGTTAAATCTGAATTAAGGACTTATGGCCAACTTGGTCTAAGTCCAATTAGGTTTAAAATGTTGGACCTTTGTTTGTTGTTAAACATTTGTCTGGGTTCAGCCTCCCCATTATCTAGCAATGCTAAACAGGGGTTTGGGGGGGCTCTGACAACATTTTGTCTTTGGCTGAGTATTAACCAATCATTATAGCTCTGGATTTTAAGGTTCAGTTGAAGGGGAGATTTGGCTCTGGAAAACTTAGCCATTTTGGGCTAAACTTGGCTTTAAAATAGTGTTAAACACTAGAGGATATTTGGCGATCACGTGCTCCCACGTGATGTGCTGAAAATAGTGTTAAACACTAAGGACGAAGCGCTTAAAATAGTGTTAAACACTAAAATTTAATTGGTCACGTGGGGTCACGTGAGGCATCTGAAGATGGGGCCAGACTTCCTTTATTTTGTTCTCAGAATATTCAAATAAGTGTTAAACACTTTTAGTCTTTGAAATCATCACGTGTGGACACGTGACAATGCCTCTGCGTTGGGCATCAATTCCTCTGTCCTCCCCTATTTTATTTTCTTGAAAAGGGTATTTGTCAGGGGTCACGTGGGGACACGTGAGGCGCCCTAGATCAGTACTGCCTTTGGCTTTATTCCCTTTAGTTTTGAGGGTCATGTGTGAGCACGTGAGGTATTGCCTTCAAGTTTTTTCTTTCTCATTCTGAGGAGTCTGTTTAAGGGTCACGTGGGAGCATGTGACCATATCTCATTCTTTCTTTTCTGATCATTGAAGGAAGGGTCATGTGTTGCCACGTGACCAGGTTTACGTGCATGGATAATTTAAGTCCTTTGTTTGAGAATTAAATTCTTTTGTAGGGTTAAACCCCAGTTTCATTTGGGGGAATTAAATTCCTATGAATTTGGAAGAATTAAATTCTTATGTAGGGTAAAACCATAGTTTCATTTGGTGGAATTAAATTCCTATGTATTTGGAAGAATTAAATTCTTCTATAGGGTTAAACCCTAATTTTGTTTGAAGGAATTAAATTCCTATGAATTTGGAAGAATTAAATTCTTTAAACTTAACTTCTCTCTCTAAGTTTTGGATCTGCATGGCAGAATCTCCCCGATGAGAATTAAATTGTCAACTTGTGGGGAGATCTGCTTCTGCAGATCTTCGACCAAAGGAAGAACTAAGTTCTTATTCAGAAGAGTTAAATTCTTAATTTGAGAATTAAATTCTCTTTTGTTTTATAGAGCTTAGATATTTTTCCCCTTTCTCACCTAGGGTTTCTTTTCACTTCTGAAGAAATCTTCTTTTCTCTTTTGAGAATTAAATTCTCCTTTCTTTTTTCTCTCTATTGTTGTATCTCTCCAAAAACCATAAATCGATTCCCCTCTTCTCTTCTTGGCTCCTATTTATAGGAGAAAGAAAAGAATCAGTTTGTTTAGTCAATCTTTCATTGATAGATTTCAATTGATTTTGTAACCAACATGATCTTTTAGACCACTCAGTGAATTTTATTCACCATTGGATTTTTAATCCAAAAGATATTCTGTTTGTTATTCTTGGTGAATTTCAGGGAAATCTTTCCTTGTATAGAATCGTTCTATAAATTGGTGATTTTTAATCACCACTGGATTTTTAATCCAACAGTGCTCCACTTTACAGAGCGCAATCTTTTTGTTTAGAAAGATCTAAGGAAATATTAGGATTTTGATTTCCCTTAATTAGAATTTAATTCTATTAATTCAGAAGGTTTAAGAGCCTATCACGTGTTAGCACGTGACCCACTGAATAAGCTTTTAACCAGAATTTAATTCTGCTGTTTTAAAGAACTAAGGAATCATCACGTGACCCTTGGTCACGTGTAGACACGTGATGCCCTATTGGGATCTTTCCTTGCAGTTTTATTATACTTTTTAATTCTTTTCAGTGAGTTTAAGAGGCCCATCACGTGTTGGCACGTGACCCCATTGTTAGAATTTAATTCTTATTAGCCAGAGAACTTAGGAACCTATCACGTGTCTGCACGTGATCTGTGGTCACGTGTGGGCATGTGATGCCCTATTGGGGTATTCCTTGCTGTTGTATTATATCTTTTAATCTTTTTTCAGGTGGTTGAAAGGCCCGTCACGTGTTGGCACGTGATCCCTTTGATTGCTTGTTTGATTAGAATTTAATTCTATTATAACAGAATCCCCAGAAAACCATCACGTGTCAGCACATGACCCTTGGTCACGTGTGGGCTCGTGATGCCGCATTGGGGTTTTTCTTGATATTTTATGAGGGAACACCTCTATTTACTAGGGTCCTTATTGTAAATTAATATAACTTAAGGGGGGTTTTATGTAAAATAGTTTTGATATAATTTCAAAATACACCTCAAGTATTTTATTATCGTCTTTAGGGTTTTCATAGATGTAATTTTTATAAAAGTGAAACTTTCTATTGAGTAGAACTTAGTTTTCATTATATATGGTATTTTAATGAAATACTGGAATTTGTATTGAATTGTAACGGTAGTTTCATGAAATTGTGATTCCATTGATTTAGAAAACATGGAATATTTATATAATATATTTTAAAATAAATCCTTTGATAATATTCATATATATATATATATATTTAATAAAAATAAATTTTATTTATTTTGTAAAAATCTCATTTTCTTAAAAAGTGCATCAAAAATTCCATCGAGATCGAATGCTCATTGCGGAGGTTTGCATCTCGCTCTACTAGGCCCGAGCATATGCGATAACCCGCACCATCCCGATCGGGGTTCTCCAAAATTGGTTGTAGAGGCTCAATTGCACGTTATTAAATAACACACTTTTTAAAAAAAACTATTTTTGAATGTTCATGGTATTTAAGTATAAATTAACTCGTATTATCCCATAAACTAATGTCCCAAGAATTATCGTGCTATGTCAAAAATGTTTGTTGTGATGAGGTGGGTCATTACCCCGTGATTTTCTAAAGTTAATAGGTTAAAACATTAAATAAAAGCTGTATGTAAATATGATGGTATTTTACTGTAAAAGTGAAATTGAAATTGCAATACTTATTATTTTGAGATGAAACTTGTTCTAATATCATTACTTATGTTTGTTGATCATTATGAGGGAATATGGTATTTTATTGTTTCCTTTCCTTTATTTCAGGAACAATGGCTTCTCTTCCATACTTCCCTTTCACCCGCTCGGAGGTTGCCTTTCCTCAGTCACCGTCTGATGAGGAGATGATGGCGATGATTAGACCTCACGACCCTAATTGCACCAGCTTGCTTTTATGGGGGACCTGGTATGGGCATATCATTCGGGGCCGCCACAGCTTTCTTTGCGAGATACCAACAGAGCCTACCTACCCATTTTTGTCGATGGATCGTCCACGGATTTCCTTTGCTGTGGAGATGTCGAATTGGACCCCTACGGGATGGCTTGAGCCGTCAACAACTGGAATTCCAAACCACCCTGTGCCAGCTATAGACATCTTAGGGCGTCGTATCTTCCAAGGTGAAGCCCAGCCTTGGGGACAGGTTTACAAAATAGGGCTTACTCCTCGGCATCCCACATGCTACCTTCTCTGGGCTTGTTACATTCTGTCTGCCCATCGTGCGCGACTGCAGAGGGTTGGGCTCTACCAGGCGGTGTACGCGTCTCTCTTCCACTATCAGTCCCCTCACGTCTGGTGGGTTAAGGCTTTCCTAAATCAATGGAATCTTCCCACCAACACCTTCTTACCAGGGGACCGTGAAGTTTCAATTTCTCTGGAAGAGTTTCGCAAGATCTCGGGGTTGCCGATCAGAGGGACGCTCTATGAAGAACTGCTGCCTCCTGATGAGTATGTTTTCAAAACCGAGCCTGCTATGCTTGATGGCTTGTCGACTGAAAATGCCGTCCGCCACAAGAACCCAAGTTTAATCAAGGCTCTGGGAGTTTTTGAGAAACTATTCACAGAGTCAGAGGAGCAGGGCGTCACTTTCAAAAGCTTTATCGCTTGCTTCCTTCGCGGAGATGTTCTATCAAAGACGGCTCCGAAGTTTGCGAGTATTAACGACCCCTTCGGGTTCAGTTTAAATAAGCTGCCGGCTAAAGAAGAGAATTTGCCGCAGTTCTATATTCCAATCATGTTGGCTGTACCTTTTGAGTCGATCGAAGCTCCCGGCATAGATGAAGAGACTTTCTTCGTGGGTTTTATCAGCGTCTGGCTTAGATGGTTTGTTATTCCAACGGACCATCGATTCATGAGATCTTCGGTGATCTACCCTTCTTATCGCATTGCCGGAGGGACGCGACTAGCCGTGGGCATTTCGGGGCTAGCGCATTTGTACCATGGGTTAAGTGCCGCAGCCAATACCTCAACACCAGGCGTGGACATGGTGAATTTCTCTCTCCATTACTTTACATCATGGATTGAGATGCATGTGCTAGGGGCATTTGCCGCGCATCAGAGACCTAACTTTTATGATGCCTATACTTTTCCGCGGCTCATGAGGTTGGTGGACGCTTCGGCCCCTGATCCGACTCAGTCCGGAGCTATTCGTGTGCTGCTTAATACCTATGCTAATATGGGCGGGATGGTATTTAACGATCGAGTCCTCTCTGCTCCTTCAAGACCAATTCAACAGCTTTTCGACTCGTCGAAAGAGGGAGTACCCTCCATGAAGCCCAAGGAAGCCATGCATTTATATTCAATCAGACCAGTTTACCTGGTGTTTCGTCAAAACGGTGCGGCCCTTTTTATGCGGTACAACCCACACCGCTTTGCTCGGCAACTGGGATATGACCAGGGTGTCCCCTTTGAGGCGTTTACAGTGGATCCCAGCCCGTCGTCGGAAGTTGTTCGTGACGCTGCTCATCACTTCATGCGGCTGAACACCGGCTCTCCCTTCGTGATTCCTGATTCTGACTACATTCCTCGATGTGTGGGGCTTTCACGGGCTGGTACCTCCACCGATTCAGTCCTGTTATTGTTGAGGAGAGGAGGATGCTCCTTGGATATAGGGTTCCCACTCCAATCCAGGCTACGGGAGTTCCTCCGCGACCGCAGGCAGTGGTTCGCCCTCCCTTGAGAGATACTGGTGTCGTGCTTATTCCTGAGGCTGCAGAAGTGGATCTAACTCCCACAGCTGGTATGCCGCTGCGCACTAGAGCTCAATCAAGGGCCAATAAGGTGCCAGTAGCAGTATCATCAGTTGCGCCGTCAGTAATGGCAGTGTCCTCGTCGGTAGCACCGCCGAGAGAAGATATTGAAGGCGAAGTGGGCCAATGTCGCACTAAAGCACCGAGGGGAATGAAGTGATCGTCTTCTGCAGTTAGCTCTGGGTCCAAGAGGCGAAAGAAGACGGTCACCAATCTGCTCGACTTTTTAGTGGAATCAGAGCCTATCTTTCAAGATGAACCACTAGCCATGCAAGAGCCAGACAGTGGTCTTCTTTTTCCGGGTTCATCTGCCGAGGAAGCCGCACAATTGGCTGAGGTTATAAGACGCTCTCAGGATGAGACTGAGAATGTAAGAATCCCGAAGAGGCCTTATCCTGCCGTCATCTTCTACAGAGATCCACCATCGATACGGTGGATATTTATAGGTCTTTTGGAAGATGGAGGCGAGATAGCTCTTAAACAACCTATCTCGGCCGATACCGAGGATGCGCTTTCGTTGTGGACCGGTGGCCACGAGTCTACCCTTGAACCCCGGTGAGCATACCTCCTCATAAAAGAACGTCGGCTTGAAAAAGCCATACTAGAAGCTCCTTTGCGCATTGGTATATTTATATTTTTTTGGTAGTATTTTGCACTGCTTATATTCATATATATATATATATATATATATATATATCCTTATCTTCTGAAAACTTTGCAGGGACTTCGGCAATGGCAGAGGATCTGAGTTCGAGTCGCGCCTTGACTATGGACTCTGCAAGTATCCCCGATGAGACACTAGTAAGTGTAGAGGGGGTCGATACAACTGTTGTTCCTGCCACGGAGCTCCCATCGGCGATTTCCGTTCCCCCGGTGCTTGCCCTCCCGGAAGAGGCATCTTCATTGGCCGCAGAATCAATGGATCTTTCTGGGGATGGCCCAGAGGCTGTGGGGCAGGTAGTCGAGGATATCTTCCTTTCATTGGAACCTGCAGTGGTGACCGTTGCTCCTCAATTGGAAGTTGTTATACCGGCCCACGTCCCCGATGATGTGCCTAGATGCACGGAGGAGGCCGCCGAAGCTGCTATCCCTCCAGTCCATAGTGGGAAGAGTATCGAAGGTATTCTTATATCTTTTATTTTAATGATCTTTTTATTATCTGAACCTTCTTGTCTTTTCAGAACTACGAGGATTGGCGGCGTCCATCGTGGACTTATCCCCCAGGAAGTCTTTTCAGCGCCTGTTAGAGATGGCTGCTCCGCAGGCGATATCTCCTCAACGCATCGTCCTCTCTTCCGGGCAGGGTTAGTGTTATTTGCCTTCTCCTCACGGCATTATTATTATTTTGTATAACGATATTGATGCCTTCTGTAGTATTGGAAGCTGATGACGAAGTTGAGATTCTTGACGGGCTTGGGGATCCTTCAGACCCTTCTTGCATGACCATGGGTAAGTAAAGTTTTAATGTTGTTTAACCTGCTCTTTACTTACGAGTCTCGCTGATTGTTTTCTATGAATCTTACCAGCTTTGCCAGTTCTTACCACGCTGGAATCCCGCATCGTGATGCCGCCTGGCCCCTATGCTCTACGTGCCTCGGAACGGATGGCAAAGCTAAGCCTTCACTCCTTGTCAGCTCTGATTGAAGACCTTCGTGCTGACAGTCTGATCACGGCCGAAGCATTTGCCGCTGAAGCCAACGGTTCTCTTCCCTTTCTTGATACTTACCATAGTGAAACATTAGTGCAAGTCTGGGTTGAGTTCTGTCGTCAGGTGGAGGCTTGCTTGCATATTCTTGAATGTACACGCCTTCCTTCAGAGTTTGTGGCTGCAAAGGCGAGCTTACGGGGGCTGATTGAGTGGTGCGCTGCGAATATGCTATCATGCGAGAAGAGAATCAGCCGAAAGTTTTCGGAAAGGGAGTTGGCTTCCAAAGCGCTGAGGGAACTTCAAGCTAATCTTACGGCCAAGACCATTCGGGCATATGAACTTTGGCGGGTGCTTCAAGAAGCCATCGGGGAGGTGGTAGCCATTGATAAAGCCGTCATTTTCACTCGCGAAATGGTCGAAGCTCATAAGGTTACCGAAAATGAGCTTGAAAGTCGGCTTGCCTCGTACCAGGCCCAACAGGCTCAAGCGGAGGCCCGTCTCTTAACGATAATAAATCATGAAGCTGAGGCCCAGCAGAAAAAGGATGAACTGGCAAACCTATTGAATCGTCCGCCGGCTTGAAGAATTGTATATTTTTTATTCTTCTTTTGTACATACTCCTGAATGGGAGTATTTTTTTATTCTTTCAAAAATTGTACTTTGTATTCATTTTGGTTCATGAATAAGAGACATATTTTGTTTCATGATGGTGTGTCCCTTATAATAAATACATTTTGTGGATAATCTATTTTGATCTCCTTGCAGGCCAGCGATGGCTTAGGAGTTAGGGTTAAGATCTGCCTCCTAAGACTTTTCAACTTTATGAGCCGTGAGGGTCTCATAAAGGCTTTTCTCCCTACGAGTCGAAAGGATCTCGTAGGTGTATTTTCTCCTTAAGAATCGTGAGGATTCCTAAGGATGCTTTCTCTTGAGAGTTGTAAGGATCTCACAAGAGAATTTTCCCTCTTACAAGTCGAGAGGACTCGTAAGCGGTTGTTTCCCTTCTTGTCGAGATTCGACTTTGAAGAGTGTGGTCCGTGAATAGTATGCAAGAGTCCATTTTGGACCGACTTGCAGGGCCCCAGTGCTTAGGAAACAGGTCGTTATCCCCATTGCCTAAAGCTTTTCCCTACGAGTCGAGACGAATCGAGAAGTTCTCGCAAAGACACTAATTTCCTTACGAGTCGAGACGAATCGCAAAGTTCTCGCAAGAATGTCCTAACGTTAAAGTTAACCTCTGCTCTTTACGACAGAGGTCCGTTAGGGTTTGTGGTTCTAGGGTTTTGCCCGTCGTACCGTCGCGTTGGCTGATGTATTCCTCGATTGGCAATCTTGCTGTTCGAGTAGCCTTGCGACTGTCGTGTTTCTAATCCCTTCGGGGGCTTGACAAGATGTCTTCAAGCAATCTTCCTAGGCAGTTTGACCGTCGGAAGAGCAAGCGTTAGGAATTTTGCCATGCCGCTTTTTACTTGAGGTTAGGCTCAGTTTGGGGAGCCCCGATGAGTCATAACCACTCCGCACTGGCGTGGGATGATCTCCGATAGTTTTTCAGGTTTTATATGAGTTGCCGTCAAGACCCTGAAGCTAGGAATTTGTCCTTTGCTTCTTTTGCTGGCATTGCGTCTGCTATAACGAGACGAATGTAGCGGTTGTCTTTAGGTTGCGGGTGAACCGTTGAGGTTTAGAACTAGGGATTTTGCCGTGGCTCCGTTGTTTGATTGTCGCGTCTGAATCCTGCTGGAGGAAGAACGCTGTGGTGACATCTCATCTGCTGTATCGAGACAAACGTCGAGGTGGTGACCACACCGTGCCTGTGTGGGATGATCTCCAGTAGTCTTTCAGGTTTTATATGAGTTGCCATCAAGACCCTGAAGCTAGGAATTTGGCCTTCACTTCGTTTGCTGGCATTGCGTCTGCTGTAACGAGACGAATGTCGCGGTTGTCTCTAGATTGCGGGTGAACTATTGAGGTTTGGAACTAGGGATTTTGCTGTGGCTCCGTTGTTTGATTGTCGCGTCTGAATCCTGGTGGAGGAAGAACGCATGGATGACATCGCGTCTGCTGTATCGAGACGAACGTTGATGTGGAGCTAGGATTTTTCCATCACTTCGCGTTATTTCGATCATGGAGTCTTTCGTTGACGTTGCATCTGCATCGCTGGACTGCGAAGGAACATCGTTGTTGACATTGCGTTTGCTGTAACGAGACGAATGCTGAGGTGGAGCTGGGATTTTGCCGTCACTCCGCTTTGTTTCGATCATGGAGTCTTTCATTGACGTTGCATCTGCATCGTTGGACTACGAAGGAACGCCGTTGTTGACATTGCGTCTTCTGTAACGAGACGAATGCTGAGGTGGAGCTGGGATTTTGCCGTCACTTCGCTTTGTTTCGACCATGGGGTCTTTTGTTGACGTTGCATCTGCATCCTTCTGGACTGCGAAGGAACGCCGTTGTTGATATTGCGTCTGCTGTAATGTGACGAATGTCAAGACGGTCTCTAGGTTTTCTGTGAACCATCGAGACTTGGCTCTATTTCGGATGGAGCCTGGGGTAAGGTATGATTCTCTCTTTGTTTGTGCCCCTGGATTGTATACAGGGATCGATGTGATCTCACCTGTAGGGCAAAATGTTTCATTTTATATATTTTTCTTTCCGCGATGCTCTATCATTTCAGCTATTTATTTTTATTTACTCGCTGCTTTTTATTGCGAGTTGCCCAACCATTTCAGCTATTTTGTATGCATATATTTTACTTGCTGATTTTGTTGCAAGTTGCCCCATCATTTCGGCTATTTCATATGCATTTGTAGCTCGCTGACTTTTCGCTGCGAGTTTGGGATTTGATATCGATTTAGGCATCAGCATCGCTACAACTGGGATATTGCCAGGAGCGAATCATCATTTGCTTCTGTCGATGTCGAACAAAGGTAGCTTAGTAAACAGGGTTAGGATCCTGTTGACTAAGTCTTTTGACTTCATAAGCCGTAAGGGTCTCATAAAGGCATTTCTCCCCACGAGTCGTGAGGATCTCGTAAGTGCGTTTTCTCTTTAAGAATCGTGAGGATTCCTAAGTGTGTGGCTTCTCGTAAGTCGTAAGGATCTTACAAGAGTATTTTCTCCTTATAAGCCGAGAGGATTTACAAGGGTCGTTCATCGTATGAGCATATCCCCAGTCGTTGGTAGGACTTTTTAGGGAAATGTTTATTCGTGCCCATGGATTGTATACAAGGGCCAGCATTGACACACTTGTAGGGCAATCTGGGGATTGTGATGGCTTAAGAACAGGTTCAGATCCCTGTAGCTTAAGGCTTTTGAATCCCATGAGCTGTGAGGGTCTCATAGGGAGAATTCTCCTTACGAGTCGTGAGGATCTCGTAAGTGTAATTTTCTCATTAGGAATCGTGGGGATTCCGAAGTGTGTTGCTCCCTTGTGAGTCGTAAGGATCTCACGTAGGTATTTTCTCCTAATAAGGTCGAGAGGACCTTGCGAGTGTCTTTTAACGAGATTGCGCCTTTTCGGGTTTTCACAAAACTCGCCGGCAGCCCTGCTGTTTTTACTCATGGAGCCCTTTCGGGTTTTCATCCGTGCCCATTTTGCTTATGGACATGCCGTTTCCTTTTTTTTTTGTCAGCCTTGGGATGCTGCGGTCCGTAGTAGTTTATCGACGTCTCGGTCAATGGCCAGTTTTAGGACATAGTGGTCCATTGTTAGTTTAGCGATGTTCCGGTCTGTCGTTAGTTTAAGAACATCTCGGTCCGCCGTTGCCGTATTTGAGGCGAATTTCTAGTTTACGGACTTTTCGGTCCATCGTTAGTTTAAGGTCGTTTCGGTCCGTCGTTAGTTTAAGGATATCTCGGTCCGTCGTTGCCTTATTTGAGGCGAATTTCTAGTTTACGGACTTTTCGGTCCATCGTTAGTTTAAGGACGTTTCGGTCCGTCGTTAGTTTAAGGACATCTTGGTCCGTCGTTGCCATATTTGAGACGAATTTCTAGTTTACGGACTTTTCGGTCCATCGTTAGTTTAAGGACGTTTCGGTCCGTCGTTAGTTTAAGGACATCTTGGTCCATCGTTACCATATTTGAGGCGAATTTCTAGTTTACGGACTTTTCGGTCCATGTGGCTTTCTTTATGAATGAGCACGATGCCCCAGGCATGTCCACCTTTTTAGAGGCGTGAGGTTGTGGCGGGTTCACCTTCCAGTTTTCAGATAATACGAACTTGCCTTGTTGGTATTGGTCCTCAATCCAGCCTTTGAAGATGAAGCAATCCTCGATTGAATGGCTTATTGCTTGGTGGTATGGGCAGTAATTAGGATTGTTGACATCGCCTGGCTGCAACGGACGTTTGATCCGGCAGATTGATGAGTCTGTTGCGCACTGCCAGCTCAAACACTCTCCTTGTCTTATCTTGGGGAAACAAGTAAGGACGTCCCAGTCTCTCCTCGAGGGATGGGCGTGGACGCGCGTTGTTTGGAGAACAACCAGCTTTAACTTGCTCGGCTGTTGTTGAGTATTGGCGACGAAGGTCACTTTCACTTTCCCTTTTTCATTTCGAGATTCCAGTTTCGAAGGGGATGGTCTATCACCCATCTGATCCATTTAGGTTAGCTTGTTAATCAAGGCCTGGAAAGTAGTTGGCTTGAAGAAAATTATGAACTGCAAAATAGTCGCCTGCGGATCAAGAGTACCCACGAACATGCCCACCGCAGGCGCTTCTTCAATGCGCTGCTCGCACTTCGACCATAAATTCCGCCACCGTATTGCGTATTGCACCCACGTTTCTCTAAGCTTCACCCTGGCATTGATCAATGCCGTGATTGGGGTGCGTTCACTAGCACTGGCGAAATGCTGGGTGAATAGTAGCTCCATCTCTGCAAATGTCTTGACAGGGTCGTTCAGGAGTTCAGAGTACCATTCGAACGCTGTCTCCGACAAGCTGCCGACGAACTAGCGAAGTAGCAGTTTATCGTCACCGCTAGTGTTGCTACATAGAGCCCTGAACTGGGTGACATGCTGGTGGGGATTGCCTGTCCCTTTATATACATGGAATTTAGGGATCGTGTATTCCGGCGGGTACTTTATTTGGTCGTACCAACCCGGATAGGGTCGTCCAGTTTTAATAATTTGCCCAGCCGCTTCATTCGCCTGGTGAGCTCGTATTTGCTGAGCAATGTAATCATCTTGAGCGGCCTTAGAGATGGTCTCCTCCTTGGCTGCTGAAAGAGCCGGAGGAGTTCGATGACTCCCCTCTGTCGTCTTCAATGATAATCGGGGGGCCTTCAGCTAGAGGTTCTGGCTGTAATATCATCCCGGCCATATCTTGGAACAATAGAGCCATTCGTTTTATGTTGGCCGCCTGTTCTGCAGCCTCTTTTTCTTTCCTCTCGAGCATTCTTTGAAGGAATTCAGCATCGGTTTCTTGTTCCTGACGCTGCTCTGAGGTTTCTGGATTTTCTTTCGGCCCAGTAAGTGCGGCCATTGCAGTCAGCATCTCCTGAAGTTTTTGATGCTGTTGCTCCTGAGCCTTTGTTATCGATCGGGTAAGCGGTCGATGACCCGTAGAAGCACGGCTTTCCTCTTTTCCGGAAGCCATATAAACGGTATGCGTTACCATGCCCCCAGACTTGGGGAGTTTAGATTCAGCGTCCTTACGGTTCGCCGCGGTCACAGGGGCTTTCTCCGGCCTCCTTCTATTATGAGCGATTGAAGTTGAGGGAGTCGTTGCAGCGGGCATCCAGACAGATAACATTTCTTATGACATGACAGGGTGGTCCTTCTCTTGCCGAACTTTAATTTTCTTTGGTCGGCGAGAGTCTTGGTCAATCACCGAGTTTTGTACCTGTCGCCAAACTTTATAAATTTTGGAGGACAGCCGCTGAGGGGGTTGTTCTGGCTTCGCCTTTGTAAGCTTTTCAACAGGTGTAGGAGACCTTTTTAGCACGACAGTTGGCGAATTCCTGCGCACCCTGTTAAGCAGTTCAAAACTGTTCCCAGTTGGAACAGCAACATCGATTTCCACGGTCACGCCCCGCTTCCCGGTGTACGGCGAAGGGGACGCGACGAGGTGCGCTACGTATATACTCAGAAGTATATACGCTAAGCGTATCTAAGCAATATAAAATAAATACACAAGAGACAAGATATAAAAGGAACAACAACTTTTATTTATTAACATTCTTTTGTACAATACATGAAAAGGAAATACAACTGAAATAGAAAGATGCCTAAACAATGGCATAACAGGAAATGAAAAGTACTGAAAGGAAAATGTACAATAAAAATTAGAGCTCTGGTTCTTCAGCAAACTGATCCAAGTCTTCTGCAGATGGCTCGATCTCTGCCGGGTCCACCTGACGACATTCAAAGAAGAAAGAAATAGAATGTTGTCAGCGAACAGGTCGTTCGGTAAGTCCCAAAGATAAGGGAGGAATAGACAAAGAGTAAGAAAGAGAGAGAGAGAGTAGTTTTTACAGTTGTATTATATTATTATATTGTTGTATTTAGTGTTAACGCTGTTGTTTGTAGTTTGGTACAGAAGGATGCCAGTGTATACGAGAGGAGTCTCACTTGCCCCAGAGACTAAGGTATCAGGAACTCAAGGAACCGTTTATGCCACGGTACAACAGCAATTGGATTCATGTTAGGTGTCTTAATTTTACCGTCTCGTGCCACTTTTAACACCTTCCGCACCAATCTACCCCTTAAACCCCGCGATATCTTGTTTTCCTAATAAGAGGAAAAGGCAAGTTGTGGACATCGATCGATCTCTTAATTTGTGGACATCGATCGATCTTGGCAAGTGAACCACAAAGGCAAGTTGTGGACATCGATCGATCTCTGCCGGGTCCCACGATCGATGTCCACAACTTATCTTTTTTTCCTAATAATAGGTATTTATTTAAAAGTGTATCAAAACTAAAACTTCTAGAAATGATTTTATTAAGAATATGGTATTTAAATGAAAGTTTTGTTTTATTGTATTCTGAATTTTGATGATATCGTTTAGGGTTGTATTTGCGTGTGTGTAGAGCTAGGTCATTACCTCGTGCTCTAATTTAAATGTATAGCAAAATTAAGGGGTTAAATGTGAAATCGAAACATTGTGGTATTTAAATGAAAAATACGATAAATTGGAAAGGCTATCATTTCATGTGAGAAAACTTGTTCAAATTATTTGTTAAATATTTAATAGTCAACAATAAGATGTTTAAGCATGATTGAATTGGTGAGAAGTGAAATTTTATAGAAAACTGAATCGGAAATCGGATTTGTTCCGATTCCGCCAGGTTTCGTAGTTTCGTATTTTAGAGAAATAGAAAGGGGGATAGAATGGGACTTACAGGTTTCGATTAAGCAAAGGAGTGAAGGGGGGACTAGAGGGGTTGCCGAGGCGTTACTTCGTCGCCGGTTGTTCCTAAAAACGTCGTCGGAATTTCCGCCGGAATTTCGTCGGAGCTTCGCCGCGCACTTGTTTCCAAATTACACAACTCTTGGAAAATTTTTGAGAGAGTGGGTTTAGGGTTTTGGGATGAGGGGGTAGAGGGTAGGAGGTGTATTTATAGGGTAGGCTAGGGTAGGGTAGGTGAAAGGTTTTTAATTAAAAAAATTGTAAAAAATAGGAAAAATGTATTAAAAATGGATTGAATGAGAGTTAATATGCTCTCTGGAAATTATTACAGAATTTAGAGTATGCAGGGGAGGTCAGAAGATGAAAAGCCAACTTTTTTCTATTGGTGACTTGGCCGACCGGCCAAGTCCGGCCGGCGGCGCCGGCCCGAGTCGGGGTGCCGGAAGCTGGGGAGTCGCTGGGGGTAGCCACTGGAACATCTAACTTTTTATGGGTAGTGGGGTTTTCTGGAGTTATGGCTGTTGGACTGTTGGGCTTCCATGGAATTTAAAACAAAACCAATATAAAAATAATGTGGGGCAGGGGATTTGAACTCTGATGGCTTGGTTCAGCAGTACAAGGTGTTACCAATGAGCTACAAGCTCCTTTTTTTAATTATGGTGTGAAATAATTACTTAAAGTGGTAACAGCAATATTAAATACCCTAAGTATACTTTAATTTTAAAACAATTTTATGTACACTAAAAATGGAGTTATTTAAAAACAAAATAATTACTTATATATTGTGCTCGGGTTAAAATACTCCTTTATGGATTTTGAAAAAAATTTGTATAGAAAAGTGTATAGAAAAATTAGGGTTGTTACATCCACCGTTGGAGCTGGTGGAGTAAGTCCAGACGGAGAGCTGCCCCCAGACTTCCTTACTCGGCGCTAGTGATGACAGCGAGCATGTCGCGCAGACGGTATTGGTTCTGTTATGGGGATGGCTTCGTCATGCCCCCTGTCTTGGTGGAGTGTTGTCGCCAGTGTCAGCCTTTTGAAGACTGACATTCGCCGAGAAGTAGTGTCCAATCTATCGAATACAGACCTCTGGGCAGAGGTGACTTCATCTGGAGCGGGAGCCGGAGTGGCCAGCCTCGTGAAGACTAACTTCTTGGCAGAAGAAGCCTCTCTGATGATTTCGTCCACCTGAGCCGGGATGGCTGCTTCAGGTATTGCGGGCTTGTTGGCGTTCTGGCCCAGTCTGTCTAAAACTGAAGCACTGGATTTGAACGACCCGTTGAGAAGGGCCGCAGTAGTGGTAAGCCGACCGACTTCTTCTGAGCTTCTTGCGATGGCAGTGGTGTGTTAAAGCTCATCGGTGGGAGCATGGTCCCGAAGAACAGCTCGGTGGTAGCCTGACTTGCCTGCTCCACTAGCATCTTGAAAACGGAGGCCGCTTGAGGCCCGTAGGTCACTCCTCCGGACGTGACGGAGCGAGAGTTTTTGCAGTTAGTGCAGTTTGAAGCCATTGATCTTCTGTCTTCTGCACGGAGCAAGACACCAAATCTTAGTACCTCGAATCCAGGGGCAACCATAGCAAACCGTGATTCGTTCGCGAAACACGACATACGAAGTGTGGAGTGGAAAGAGGAAAAGGTCCCACCGGGCGTGCCAGAATCTGTTCTCCTCCGAAACACAGAGATGGAACCGCGTAGGTTCGTCTTGCCTGAATTTGGGGGCAGATGCTAATTGGTGCTATCCGTCTACCTCTCCGAAGATGCCAAGTTGATTTATGACACCATGTATCGAAGGATTAAACAGATGAGGCCGATGTAGCAGATTTCGTCAGATTCCCTCTCATTGAGAGGTTTTTGATTGTGGGGACGCTCTTCCCTGCAACCACAAGCTCCTGCAGTTAATTACACTACCGTATCGCGGTAACCACTTTCTCCTTCTCCAGATGGTCACTTCGTGTCGTGGGTGTTTGTTTTGTTTTTGGTTGCCCGTGGATTGTATACGAAGACTAATTTATGTCGTCGCCCGTAGGGCGTGGATTAGTCCAAATCCGTATTTTCTTAGATTTGGGTTTGGGGGTTGGGTTTAAGGATACATTAGTCTCATTTGAGATTAAGATCAACTTAAACGTTTGTTAAGGATACGTTAGTCTAATTTCAGACTAAGATCAACTTAACGCGATCGTTTAGATCTAATAAAAGAGCATTTGGGCTCTATTGTTTAGTTTAGGGACATTGCGGTCGATTACCAGTTTAAGGACATAGTGGTCCATAATTAGTTTACGGACATTACGGTCCATGGGTTTAAAGGGACCCCACAGTCCGAGGTTAAGGACATCATAGTCCGTGGGTTTATAGGGACCCCACAGTCCGAGGTTAAGGACATCATAGTCCGTGGGTTTATAGGGACCCCACAGTCCGAGGTTAAGAACATCATAGTCCGTGGGTTTAAAGGAACCTCACAGTCCGTAGTTTAAAGACGTCATAGTCTATAAAGTTTAAGGGCATCATAGTCCATGAGTTTAAGGACCCCACAGTCCATGGAATGATTGGTTATCGAGACCCGTCACCTCTCTGAAGATGTTGAAGGATTACAACGACAAATATCAAAGGAGTGAAGAGATGTACCCTTGAACCAAAGTTGTTTGGGAAATCTGTAGTCCAATTTACGACTAAGATCAATTAATTAGATTATGAGCACATGGGCTCAGTTTAATCTGAATTAAGGACTTATGGCCAACTTGGGCTAAGTCCAATTAGGTTTAAAATGTTGGACCTTTGTTTGGACTGTTAAATATTTTTCTGAGTTCAGCCTCCCCATTATCTAGCAATGCTAAACAGGGGTTTGGGGGGGCTGTCTTTGGCTGAGCATTAACCAATCATTATAGCTCTGGATTTTAAGGTTCAGTTGAAGGGGAGATTTGCCTCTGGAAAACTTAGCCATTTTGGGCTAAACTTGGCTTTAAAATAGTGTTAAACACTAGAGAATATTTGGCGATCACGTGCTCCCACGTGATGTGCTGAAAATAGTGTTAAACACTAAGGACGAAGCGCTTAAAATAATGTAAAACACTAAAATTGAATTGGTCACGTGGGGTCACGTGAGGCATCTGAAGATGGGGCCAGACTTCCTTTATTTTGTTCTCAGAATATTCAAATAAGTGTTAAACACTTTTAGTCTTTGAAATCATCACGTGTGGACACGTGACAATGCCTCTGCGTTGGGCATCAATTCCTCTGTCCTCCCCTATTTTATTCTCTTGAAAATGGTGTTTGTCAGGGGTCACGTGGGGACACGTGAGGCGTCCTAGATCAGTACTGCCTTTGGCTTTATTCCCTTTAGTTTTGAGGGTCACGTTTGAGCACGTGAGGCATTGCCTCCAAGCTTTTTCTTTCTCATTCTGAGGAGTCTGTTTAAGGGTCACGTGGGGGCACGTGACCATATCTCATTCGTTCTTTTCTGATCATTGAAGAAAGGGTCACGTGTTGCCACGTGACCAGGTTTACGTGCATGGATAATTTAAGTCCTTTGTTTGAGAATTAAATTCTTTTGTAGGGTTAAACCCTAGTTTCATTTGGGGGAATTAAATTCCTATGAATTTGGAAGAATTAATTTCTTATGTAGGGTTAAACTCTAGTTTCATTTGGAAGAATTAAATTCCTATGTATTTGGAAGAATTAAATTCTTTTATAGGGTTAAACCCTAATTCTCTTTGGAGGAATTAAATTCCTATGAATTTGGAAGAATTAAATTCTTTAAATTTAACTTCTCCCTCTAAGTTTTGGATCTGTATGGCAGAATCTCTCCGATGAGAATTAAATTCTCAACTTGTGGGAAGATCTGCTTCTGCAGATCTTCGACCAAAGGAAGAACTAAGTTCTTATTCAGAAGAGTTAAACTCTTAATTTGAGAATTAAATTCTCTTTTGTTTTATAGAGCTTAGATATCTTTCCCCTTTCTCACTTAGGGTTTCTTTTCTCTTCTGAAGAAATCTTCTTTTCTCTCTTGAGAATTAAATTCTCCTTTCTTTTTTCTCTCTGTTGTTGTATCTCTCTAAAACCAGAAATCGATCCCCCTTTTCTCTTCTTGACTCCTATTTATAGGAGAAAGAAAAGAATCAGTTTTTTTAGTCAATCTTTCATTGAAAGATTTCAATTGATTTTGTAACCAACATGATCTTTTAGATCACTCAGTGAATTTTATTCACCATTGGATTTTTAATCCAAAAGATATTCTGTTTGTTATTCTTGGTGAATTTCAGCGAAATCTTTCCTTGTATAGAATCTTTCTATAAATTGGTGATTTTTAATCACCATTGGATTTTTAATCCAACGGTGCTCCACTTACAAAGCGCAATCTTTTTGTTTGGAAAAATCTAAGGAAATATTAGGATTTTGATTTCCCTTAATTAGAATTTAATTTTATTAATTCAGAAGGTTTAAGAGCCTATCACGTGTTAGCACGTGACCCACTGAATAAGCTTTTAACCCGAATTTATTTCTGCTGTTTTAAAGAACTAAAGAATCATCACATGCCAGCACGTGATCCTTAGTCACGTGTAGACACGTGATGCCCTATTGGGATCTTTCCTTGCAGTTTTATTATACTTTTTAATTCTTTTCAGTGAGTTTAAGAGGCTCATCACGTGTTGTCACGTGACCCCATTGTTAGAATTTAATTCTTATTAGCCAGAGAACATAGGAACCCATCACGTGTCTACACGTGACCTGTGGTCACGTATGGGAACGTGATGCCCTATTGAGATATTCCTTGCCGTTGTATTATATCTTTTAATCTTTTCTTTCAGGAGGTTGAAAGGCCCGTCACGTGTTGGCACGTGATCCCTTTGATTGCTTGTTTGATTAGAATTTAATTCTATTATAACAGAGTCCCCAGGAAACCATCACGTGTCAGCACGTGACCCGTGGTCACGTGTGGGAACATGATGCCCCATTAGGGTTTTTCTTGATATTTTATGAGGGAACACCTATGTTTACTAGGGTCCTTATTGTAAATTAATATAACTTGAGGGGGTTTTACGTAAAAATAGTTTTGATATAATTTCAAAATACACCTCAACTATTTTATTATCGTCTTTAGGATCTTTATAGATATAGTTTTTATAAAAGTGAAACTTTCTATTGAGTAGAACTTAGTTTTTATTGTATATAGTATTTTAATGAAATACTGGAATTTGTATTGAATTATAACGGTAGTTTCATGAAATTGTGATTCCATTGATTTAGAAAACATGGAATATTTATATAATATATTTTAAAATAAATCCTTTGATAATATTCATATATATATATATATATATATTTAATAAAAATAAATTTTATTTATTTTATAGAAATCTCATTTTCTTAAAAAGTGCATCAAAAATTCCATCGAGATCGAATGCACATTGCGGAGGTTTTATCTCGCTCTACTAGGCCCGAGAATGTGCGATAACCCGCACCATCCCGATCGGAGTTCTCCAAAATGGGTTGTAGAGACTCAATTGCACGGAATTAAATAACACACTTTAAAAAAAACTGTTTTTGAATGTTCATGGTATTTAAGTGTAAACTCATATTATCCCATAAACTAATGTCCCAAGAGTAATCGTGCTATGTCAAAAATGTTTGTTGTGATGAGGTGGGTCATTACCTCGTGATTTTCTAAAGTTAATAGGTTAAAACATTAAATAAAAGCTGTATGTAAATATAATGGTATTTTACTGTAAAAGTAAAATTGAAATTGCAATACTTATTATTTTGAGATGAAACTTGTTCTAATATCATTACTGTCACGCCCCGCTTCCCAGTGTACGGCGAAAGGGACGCGACGAGGTCCGCTATGTATATACTCAGAAGTACATACGCTAAGCGTATCTAAGCAATATAAAATAAATACACAAGAGACAAGGATAATAAAAAGAACAACAACTTTTATTTATTAACATTCTTTGTACAATACATGAAAGGAAATACAACTGAAGTAAAAAGATGCATAAACAGTGGCATAACAGGAAATGAAAAGTACAGAAAGGAAAAGTGTACAATGAAACTAAAGTGCTGGATCTTCGGCAAACTGTTCCAAGTCTTCTGCAGATGGCTCGATCTCTGCCGGTTCTGAATCACCTGACGACATTCAAAGAAGAAAGAAATAGAATATCGTCAGCGAACAGGTCGCTCGGTAAGTCCCAAAGATAAGAGAGGAATAGAATAGACAGACAGAGAGAGAGAGAGAGAGAGAGAGAGGTAAAGAGTTGCTTTTACAGTTGTATTATATTGTTATATTGTTGTAGTATTGTGTTAACGCTGTTGTTTGTAGCTTGGTACAGAAGAATGCCAATGTATGCGAGAGGAGTCTCACTTGCTCCGGAGACTAAGGTATCAGGAACTCAAGGAACCGTTTATGCCATGGTACAACAGAAACTGGATTCATGTTAGGTGTCTTAATCTTACCGTCTCGTGCCATTTTTAACACCTTCCGTACCAATCTACCTCTTAAACCCCGCGATGTCTTATTTGTATTGTTATCTTGTAAATTGTATTGATTGTAAGATTGATTGACTGACTGACCGAAACCATGATATCAGGTAATGGTTGTAACCGTAGAGTCATGTAAATGGAATAATGAGAATCATGTAAAAGGAATATATATCCATGGTTCGGTTCAGTCAAATTATATAAATTGATAATTGTATTCATGGATTCATGTATTCATATTGAATTGGAATCTTGTAGTTTATAGATTGACTTGAATCATATTCAAGTCAGAATAATCAAACTCAAACTCGAGTCAGACAAACAGAAATGTGAATCGAAGTCTTATAATTGTTAGGGTCTTTAGGGTAATTTATAAAACTTGAGGGGTTTTATGTAAAAATTACTTTTATACACTTTTCAAAATACACCTCAAGTATTTATTGTTCGTCTTTAGAGTTGTAATGAGGGTGGATTTTATATTGTGACATTTCTAGTGAAAATATCCTAGTTTTATAAAGGTATTTATCTGTAATATTGATTTATTTGAAATTCATGGTATTTTAGTGTAAATTTATTCTTGTGATTTTTAGAAAAAGGTGGAAAATTTATATTATAATAAAATAGATATTTAAATGATAAATATACATATGTTTATATAAAAATAATTTTAATAAATATTTTATATTCCAGAAATCTTATTTTCTTAAGATGTCGTATTTTAAACCTTTCGAGACCGAATGCTCTTTGCGGAGGTCTGAATCTCGCACTACTAGCCCGAGGGTGCGCGATAAACCGCACAATTCCGAACGGGTTCCCCAAAAATGGGTTGTAGCGGCGCTTTGCAAAGATTGTAAAATACTAATCCTTTAGAAAACGGTTTTATAAACTAAAAGGTATTTATTTGCAAAGTGTAATTTTCCGTATTTTAGATTCTAGGGTTTCCTAAGCCAACTAGCCTATATCTAAATGGTCTAAACGACAAGTCGTTAGAAGGCTCAAATCGCCTTTTCACCGCCAATTGTGGTCAGGTAAGTACAAATGAAAAAAGGAGAGATCCGCTTACGAATCGTGAGACGGGCCTTTTAAAGTTATCTTTGCTCACTTGCCTAACCTAGACACCACAAAGTCAGGTTTAGATAAACGATCGATGTCCACAACTTATCGTGTTTTCCTAATAAGAGGTATTTATTTAAAAGTGTATCAAAACTAAACTTTTAGAATTGATTTAATTAAGAATATGGTATTTAAATTAAAGTATTATTTTATCGTATTCTAATTTTTTTTTTTGATGTCGTTTAGGGTTGTATTTGCGTGTGTGTGGAGGTAGGTCATTACGTCGTGCTCTAGTTTAAATGTATAGTAAGATTAAGGGGTTAAATTTGAAATCGGAACATTGTGGTATTTAAGTAAAAAATACGATAAATTGGAAAGGCTATCATTTCATGTGATGAAACTTGTCCAAATTGTTTGTTAAATGTTTAATAGTCAACATAAAAATATTTAAGCATGAATGTATTGGTGATAAGTGAAATTTTATAGAAAACCGAATCGGAAATCGGATTTGTTCCGATTCCGTCGGGTTTTGTAATTTCGTATTTTAGAGAATAAGAAAGAGAGATAGAATGGGACTTACAGGTTTCGATTAAGAAAAGGAGTGAAGGGGGGACTAGAGGGGTTGCCGAGGTGTTACTTCGTCCCCGGTTGTTCCTAAAAACGTCGCCGGAATTTCCGCCGGAATTTCGCCGGAGTTTCGCCTCGCATTTGTTTCCAAATTACACAACTCTTGGAAAATTTTTGAGAGAGTGAGCTTAGGGTTTTGGGATGAGACGGTAGAGGGTAGGAGGTGTATTTATAGGGTAGGCTAGGGTAGGGTAGGTGAAAGGTTTTTAATTAAAAAAAATTGTAAAAAAAATAGGAAAAATGTATTAAAAATGGATTGAATGAGAGTTAATGTGCTCTCTGGAAATTATTACAGAATTTAAAGTATGCAGGGAAGGTAAGAAGATGAAAAGCCAACTTTTCTCTGTTGGTGACTCGGCCGACCGGCCAAGTCCGGCCGGCGGCGCCGGCCCGAGTCGGGGTGGCGGAAGACGGGGAGTCGCCGGGGGTAGCCACTGGAATATCTAACTTTTTATGGGTAGTGGGGTTTTCTGGAGTTATGGCTGTTGGACTGTTGGGCTTCCATGGAATTTAAAACAAAAACAATATAAAAATAATATGGGGCAGGGGATTTGAACTCTGGTGGCTTGGTTCAGCAGTGCAAGGTGTTACCAATGAGCTATAAGCTCCTTTTTGTAATTATGGTGTGAAATAATTACTTAAAGTGGTAACAACAACATTAAATACCCCAAGTATACTTTAATTTTAAAACAATTTTATGTACACTAAAAATGGAGTTATTTAAAAACAAAATAATTACTTATATATTGTGCTCAGGTTAAAATACCCATTTATGGATTTTGAAAAAAAATTGTATAGAAAAATTAGGGTTGTTACATTCTACCCTCCTTATAAAAATTTCGTTCTCGAAATTTGTAGAAGGAATGTGTAACAAATCTAAGGAAAATTTGGTGCTGGTGTACTGACAATATGTGAAAAATAAAAAGGTGGTGCAAGGGTTTTAAAAATGTGAAGAATGTGTGAAGGAATGAAAGAATGCGAAGGTTTTGATAAAATTGTAAAAGAGGTGAGAGAATTTTGGGTTAGGACAGATTCAAAGTATATGATTCAAAGAATATGAAAGAAAGGATTCAAGAAACATGATTGTAAAGAATGTTTTAGTTGCTGGTTCTTGTATTTTATATTGCATAAGATTCCATACAGCTCTGACCTGCATGGGCCACCAACAAAACCTGGCACGCCCCACTTCCCAGTGTACGGCGAAGGGGACGCGACGAGGTCCGCTACGTATATACTCAGAAGTACATATGCTAAGCGTATCTAAGCAATATAAAATAAATACACAAGAGACAAGGATAATAAAAAGAACAACAACTTTTATTTATTTACATTCTTTGCACAATACATGAAAGGAAATACAACTGAAGTAAAAAGATGCCTAAACAGTGGCATAACAGGAAATGAAAAGTACAGAAAGGAAAAGTGTACAATGAAACTAAAGTGCTGGATTTTCGGCAAACTGCTCCAAGTCTTCTGCAGATGGCTCGATCTCTGCCGGGTCTGAATCACCTGACGACATTCAAAGATGAAAGAAATAGAATGTCGTCAGCGAACAGGTCGCTTGGTATGTCCCAAAAATAAGGGAGGAATAGAATAAACAGAGAGTAAGAGAGAGAGAGAGAGAGAGAGAGGTAGAGAGTTGCTTTTACAGTTGTATTATATTGTTATATTGTTGTAATATTGTGTTAACGCTGTTGTTTGTAGTTTGGTACAGAAGGATGCCAGTGTATACGAGAGGAGTCTCACTTGCCCCGGAGACTAAGGCATCAGGAACTCAAGGAACCGTTTATGCCACGGTACAACAGCAACTGGATTCATGTTAGGTGTCTTAATCTTACCGCCTCGTGCCACTTTTAACACCTTCCGTACCAATCTACCCCTTAAACCCCGCGATATCTTATTTGTATTGTTATCTTGTAAATTGTATTGATTGTAAGATTGATTGACTGACTGACCAAAACCATGATATCAGGAAATGGTTGTAACCGTAGAGTCATGTAAATGGAATACTGAGAATTATGTAAAAGGAATATATATCCATGGTTCGGTTCAGTCAAATTGTATAAATTGATAATTGTATTCATGGATTCATGTGTTCTTATTGAATTGGAATCTTGTAGTTTATAAATTGACTTGAATCATATTCAAGTCAGAATAATCAGACTCAAACTCGAGTTAGACAAACAGAAATGTGAATCGAAGTCTTATAATTGTTAGGGTCCTTAGGGTAATTTATAAAACTTGAGGGGGTTTTATGTAAAAAATACTTTTAATACTTTTCAAAATACACCTCAAGTATTTATTGTTCGTCTTTAGAGTTGTAATGAGGGTGGATTTTATATTGTGACATTTCTAGTGAAAATATCCTAGTTTTATAAAGGTATTTATCTTTAATATTGATTTATTTGAAATTCATGGTATTTTAGTGTAAATTTATTCTTGTGATTTTTAGAAAAAGGTGGAAAATTTATATTATAATAAAATAGATATTTAAACGATAAATATACATATGTTTATACAAAAATAATTTTAATAAATATTTTATATTCCAGAAATCTCATTTTCTTAAGACGTCGTATTTTAAACCTTTCGAGACCGAATGCTCCTTGCGGAGGTCTGAATCTCGCACTACTAGCCCGAGGGTGCGCGATAAACCGCACAATCCCGAACGGGTTCCCCAAAAATGGGTTGTAGCGGCGCTTTACAAAGATTGTAAAATACTAATCCTTTAGAAAACGGTTTTATAAAGTAATAGGTATTTATTTGCAAAGTGTAATTTTCCGTATTTTAGATTCTAGGGTTTCCTAAGCCAACTAGCCTATTTCTAAATGGTCTAAACGACAAGTCGTTATAAGGCTCAAATCGCCTCTTCACCGCCAATTGTGGCCAGGTAAGTACAAATGAGGAAAGGAGAGATCCGCTCATGAATCGTGAGACGGTCCTTTTAAAGTTACCTTTGCTCACTTGCCTAGCCTAGACACCATAAAGTCAGGTTTAGATAAACGATCGATATCCACAACTTATCGTGTTTTCCTAATAAGAGGTATTTATTTAAAAGTGTATCAAAACTAAACTTTTAGAATTGATTTTATTAAGAATATGGTATTTAAATGAAAGTATTGTTTTATCGTATTCTAAGTTTTTTTTTTTGATATCGTTTAGGGTTGTATTTGCATGTGTGTGGAGGTAGGTCATTACCTCGTGCTCTACTTTAAATGTATAGTAAGATTAAGGGGTTAAATGTGAAATCGGAACATTGTGGTATTTAAGTGAAAAATAAGATAAATTAGAAAGGCTATCATTTCATGTGATGAAACTTGTCCAAATTGTTTGTTAAATGTTTAATAGTCAACATAAAGATATTTAAGCATGAATGTATTGGTGAGAAGTGGAATTTTATAGAAAACCGAATCAGAAATCAGATTTGTTCCGATTCCATCGGGTTTTGTAATTTCGTATTTTAGAGAATAAAAAAGAGAGATAGAATGGGACTTACATGTTTCGATTAAGCAAAGGAGTGAAGGGGGGACTAGAGGGGTTGCCTAGGCATTGCTTCATCGCCGGTTGTTCCTAAAAACGTCGCCGGAATTTCTGCTGGAATTTCGTCGGAGCTTCGCCGCACACTTGTTTCCAAATTACACAACTCTTGGAAAACTTTTGAGAGAGTGAGCTTAGAGTTTTGGGATCAGAGGGTAGAGGGTAGGAGGTGTATTTATAGGGTAGGGTAGGTGAAAGGTTTTTAATTAAAAAAAATTGTAAAAAAAATAGGAAAAATGTATTAAAAATGGATTGAATGAGAGTTAATGTGCTCTTTGGAAATTATTACAGAATTTAGAGTATGCATGGGAGGTCAGAAGATGAAAAGCCAACTTTTCTCTGTTGGTGATTCGGCCGACCGGCCAAGTCCGGTCGGCGGCGCCGGCCCGAGTCGGCCCGAGTCGGGGTGGCGGAAGATGGGGAGTCGCCGGGGGTAGCCACTGGAGCATCTAACTTTTTATAGGTAGTGGGGTTTTCTGGAGTTATGGCTGTTGGACTGTTGGGCTTCCATGGAATTTAAAACAAAAACAATATAAAAATAATGTGGGGCAGGGGATTTGAACTTTGGTGGCTTGGTTCAACAGTGCAAGATGTTACCATTGAGCTACAAGCTTCTTCTTGTAATTATGGTGTGAAATAATTACTTAAAATGGTAACAACAACATTAAATACCCCAAGTATACTTTAATTTTAAAATAATTTTATGTACATTAAAAATGGAGTTATTTAAAAACAAAATAATTACTTATATTGTGCTCAGGTTAAAATACTTCTTTATGGATTTTGAAAAAAAATTGTATAGAAAAGTGTATAGAAAAATTAAGGTTGTTACAATTACTTATGTTTGTTGATCATTATGAGGGAATATGGTATTTTATTGTTTAAGAAAAATGGAGTTTGTAAAGAAAAACGAATCGAAAGTCGGAATAACTCCGCTTCCGACGTGTTTTGAAAAAGAGAAGTTTTAGAATAGAGATGGAGAAGGGGAGTGGGAACTTACTGGTTAGAAAACAAGAGTAGAGAGAGAGAGAGAGAGGAAGCTATTGGAACCGTCGGGGCGTCGTTTCGTAGCCGGATCCTCCTCGGAACTTCGTCGGAACTTCGACCTTTGCTAACTCCACTTGCACAACTTGGGACTTGGAAATTTTATAGAGTTTTTGTAATGAAATTCTGAGTGAGGAGGGGTGAAATGTGGTGTGGTATTTATAGGGAAAATTAGGGTTTAGGGTAATGAAGAATAGAATTAAAATTTGCATTAAAAATTTGTTTTAATGTCCATTTTTAATTCTCTGGAAATGTGCAGAGAAATCAAACAGTATGGGCGTAGTGGGGTAAACTAAGGGGTTCAGGGGTTGAAGTTTGGAAAGCATCCCTTACGGGGGGCACGGCGGTGCCGGTCACCAAGAAGCATCTCGCCGGTCGTGATCCGGCGATGCGTGTGTAGGATTTGGCCACGTGTCCCCTTCGCTAGGTATAACTCAGTGCACGTGTTTGTTTAATCTGCGACTCTTCATTTTACGTGTAGTGCACGTGTAAACTGTTGGATTTCTAAAAGATTAAAAGAAAAATCAACAATATGTGGCTGGGGGGATTCGAACACATGGGCTATGTCATAGCTGTGCAAGGCTTTATCAATGAGCTACAAGTGTTTTCTTGCTGTTCAAAAGCAAGTCAAATTTATAACTTGTGCTCATGCTTAGCTATTCCTTTCTGTATTTTGGAAAATTTTTATACATAATGTTTAGGGTTGTTACATTCTACCCTCCTTATAAAAATTTCGTCATCGAATTTTTTATAAGGAAAGTGTAACATATTCAAGAAAAGTTTTGTAATAGAACTAGTGATAATGAATAAAAATATTTGGAAGAACGAAAGAATGCAAATGTTTTGGTAGGATTGAAAAAAAAAGATGTGGGGGAATTACCAGGGTTACTTTGGTCTACAGTCTCGGCTTCTACGGCTACTAAAGTGTAAACCTGATGCCGAGATACATTCTTCCTAGCTGGAGGCACATTCCTCTGTCCTTAGGGCATGTTACTCTACCCTCGAGGCATGTTCCTCAGTACCTGATAGAATTGGCGATTAGACTGTGCAGGAGGTCCATATGGAGGTGGAGCTGGAAGAGCAAGACGAGATGCAGGAGCCTGGATAGCTGGTCGCTGTGGATAAGTGTTGTGAGTTGGAACTGTGTTGCGCCTATAAGGACATGTTCCAATTCCATGATTTGATACGCCAAAAACTAAGCACAGGCCTTTTGCGCACCTACAGTCCTTCCATAGGTGTCCATCTCTCTTGCAGTAGAAGCAAAAATCTGGACTTGAACGGTTATCTGTTTCTTCCGGTCTCCTGGGTTCAAAAGTTGGCCTTGAAGAGGCTCCTCCTGCCATCTGAGTGACAGGGCGTTTCACTCTGGCAGATTGGGGTTTGCCCTTCTTCTTCACCACTGTCTCATATCGGCGGGCAGCTTTCAGAGCCAGTTTGTGGGTTAGGAAATCTCTTGTAGTTAAGGCGGCTTGGATTTCCTGGTCTAACCCTTGCTGAAATCGTCTGGGCATGATCTCAGCAGTCGGTATCAAGTGTATCGCGAACCTGTTGCGGTCTTGTGTTAGTTGTGTAGTATGTGATATTAGAAAATCGAATATTAAGACATATCTTACTTACTGAGTATGGTAAACTTAGCATCATACTCATCCACTGATTTGGTCCACATCGAACTCTGTTGTAGATGGATGAATTGCTGCTCCATGTCAAATCGAGCAGTCTCCGGGAAGTACTTCACGTCGAACAAGTCGCGAAAAGTCCTCCATTCGATCGGCTGGTCAAGACGGTTTTTTTCCGCCTTCCACCAAACTCGGGCGTTGTCGATGAGTTGCATTTTTGCAACCCGTACCCAAGAGATCTCTGGCACGTGCTGCCGCCATATCATCCTCAACACTCCGAGCCCATTCTTCAGCTTCCAGGGGGCTCTCCTTTCCTGAAAATTGCTTTGGTGCAAAGCTCGGAATTGCTTCACTACGGGCGCTTCCGCTTCTGGATGGTTCATTAATATAGCAGTCTGCTGCTGCTGTCCTTCCAGGAGGCTTCGGATTGCCTCAAGCAGTACCGTCTGCTCATTGATCGGAGCAGCAACGGTAGGCATAAGCGGTAGAGGTGGTGGTGTGTTGTTGAAGTTGGTACTGGTGTTATTTGGAGAATCCATAACCTTGAAATAAAAATAGGGTTAGGATAGATTCAAAGAATATGAAATTGTAAGATTCAAGTAATGTGAAATGTAAAGCATGTTTTTAGTTGTTGATTCTTGCGTTATATTACTTAGGACTTCATGCAGCATTGACCTGCATGTCCATGCAGAACTGACTTGCATGGGCATCCAACAAAACCCGTCACGCCCCGCTTCCCGGTGTACGGGGAGGGGACGTTGCGAGGTCCGCTGCGTATTTACTCAGAAGTAAACACGCTAAGCGTATCTAAGCAATATATAGTAAAATGTACACAAGAGACATGAATATAATGAACAACAACTTTATTTATTAAACATTCTTTTACAGGTACAACTGGAAATGTAAATACATGGATGGAAAGCAATGCCTAAACAATGGCATGAACTAAAAAGGAAATATGTACAAGTGACTATAGCTCGGGGTCTTCAGTGTACTACTCAGGAGTCTGCTCCAAGTGTTCCTGGCTGGTCTCGAACTCTTCAGAGTCGGGTCTTCCTAACAACATTCCAAAGAAGAAGAGAAATAGGAATGCCGTCAGCGAACAATCGCTCGGTAAGTCCCAAAGAATGATAGAAATAGAGTAGACAGATAAAAGAGTATAACTAATAATGTTTGATTTTAATGTTAACGTAGTTGTTTGTAGCTTGGTACAGAATATGCCAGTGTATACGAGAGGACCCCAACTTAAACCATGGACTTTAGTAACCCGTAGTACAAGGCTCCATCGAAAATACCACGGAACAACGATATGGATGTAATATCGTCTTTTAGTGACCAACTCGTGCCACCTTTAACATGTTCTGTGCCAGTCTACCCCTTTATAAACCCCGTAATGTTTATTTTATTGATTGTATTGATTGCACTGATTGTATTGTATTGTCTTGTAGTAAATGGAAGACTTGCCGAAACCATGATATCAGTAAATGGAATGGATATAAATGGATAGTCATGTAATCAGAATATATCCATGGTTCGGTTCAGTCAAGTTCATGTTGATATGGATTGTATTCTGGTAATCATGGATTCATGTTGTATTATAGTTATACTTGAATTGAATTTAAGTCAGATTGTATTCAGATTTGACCATGACACGAACCGAGTCAGACTTTTAAACAGAATTAGAGTCCTAATTGTTTTGGAGTTATCGGTAACTGCTGCACATGGACGGCAGGATTTGTGTCTATTTCTAAGAAAATTACCTTGTTGATAACACTGTTGTTTGGTTGTCTACCTTAGATAGGCAAGCACCCAGATTCTCCGGCTCCCTGAGGCTCAAGAGAACTGGTCCCGCTTAAACCTTTGTTTACTAGGGTCTTTATTGTAAATTAATATAACTTGAGGGGTTTTATGTAAAAATTGTTTTGATATAATTTCAAAATACACCTCAAGTATTTTATTATCGTCTTTAGGGTTTTCATAGATGTGGTTTTTATAAAATTGAAATTTTCTAATGGGTAGAACTTAGTTTTCATTGTATATGGTATTTTAAAGAAATACTGGAATTTGAATTGAATTGTAACGGTAGTTTCATGAAACTATGATTCCATTGATTTAGAAAACATGGAATATTTATATAATATATTTTAAAATAGATCATTTGATAATATTCACATATATATATATATATATTTAATAAAAGTATATTTTATTTATTTTGTAGAAATCTCATTTTCTTAAAAATTGCATCAAAAATTCCATCGAGATCGAATGCTCCTTGCGGAGGTCTGCATCTCGCTCTACTAGGCCCGAGAATGCGTGATAACCTGTACCATCCCGATTGGGGTTCCCCAAAATAGGTTGTAGAGGCTCAATTGCACAAAATTAAATAATACACTTTTTAAAGAAAACTTTTTTTGAATGTTCATGGTATTTAAGTGTAAACTCGTATTATCCCATAAACTAATGTCCCAAGAGTTATCGTGATATGTCAAAAATGTGTGTTGTGATGAGATAGGTCATTACTTCATGATTTTCTAAAGGTAATAGGGTAAAACATTAAATAAAAGCCGTATGTAAACATGATGGTATTTTACTGTAAAAGTGAAATAGAAATTGCAATACTTATTATTTTGAGATGAAACTTGTTCGAATGTCATTACTTATGTTTGTTGATCATTATGAGGGAATATGGTATTTTATTGTTTAAGAAAAATAGAGTTTTTAAAGAAAAACGAATCGGAAGTCGGAATAACTCCGCTTCCGACGTGTTTTGAAAAAGAGAAGTTTTAGAATAGAGATGGAGAAAGGGAGTGGGAAATTTCAGGTTAGAAAACAAGAGGAGAGAGAGAGGAAGCTATTGGAACCGTCGGGGTGTCGTTTCGTCGCTGGATTCTCCTCGGAATTTCGCCGAAATTTCGACCTTTGCTAACTCCACTTGTACAACTTGGGACTTGGAAATTTTATAGAGTTTTTATAATGAAATTCTGAGTGAGGAGGGGTGAAATGTGGTGTGGTATTTATAGGGAAAATTAGGTTTAGGGTAATGAAGAATAGAATTAAAATTTGGTTTAATACCCATTTTTAATTCTCTGGAAATGTGCAGAGAAATCAAACAGTATGGGGGTAGTGGGGAAGGCCAAGGGGTTCAGAGGTTGAAGTTTGGAGAGCATCCCCTACGGGGTGCCCGGTGGTGCCGGTCACCAAGAACCATTTCACCGGTCGAGATCCGGCGATGTGTGTGTGGGATTTGGCCACGTGTCCCTGTCGTTAGGTATAACTCAGTGCACGTGTTTGTTTAATCCATGACTCTTCATTTTATGTGTAGTGCACGTGTAAACTGTTGGGCTTCTAAAAGATTAAAAGAAAAATCAACAAAAAGATAATGTGGCTGTGGGGATTCGAACACAGGGGCTAAGTCATAGCAGTGCAAGGCTTTACCAATGAGCTACAAGTGCTTTCTTGCTGTTCAAAAGCAAATCAAATTTATAACTTGTGCTCAGGCTTAGCCATTCCTTTCTGTATTTTAGAAAAAATTTATACAGAAAGTTTAGGATTGTTACGGAATCGAAGTATCGACCACCTCATCTATAACATAGACTGAAGCCTCGAACATCACCTGGCTCGGTGATCCTATTCTCTGCTCACCATCTGACTGAGTCTGTTTTCTCCGAAAAATCGCAGACTCATTGATTATTATATTTTGGCTGATTACTCTACCCTTAGTACAGGACACAGTTGGCTATAGTGCCCTCAAGTCAATTATTGTAATCGCAAGCATGCAATTAGATGATTGAGGGAGGACCTATACAGGTAGAACAGTCTTACTAAAAAAGATAGTATGCTATCTGGTTTATCTTTATCATCATGTACATGTTTTAAGTGGCATTACAGTTCACTATTACATGTTGATAGAGCCCATAGGATTCTTACTTGACTAGCAGCATTATGATGGCGATCATATACGTGGGAGCTGGGTAGTCTATAAGCATGTCCTTAAATGTCCCTAGTCGTGGGAGTATCGAGATTGGGCATCGATACTCCAGAGTAGACTAGTGTATATTGATCGAGACCCCGACGAGGGGCGGTGGCCGGTCTCACAAGCCATTGGTGTTAGTTTGTTCAGCTAAGATAGTATGCAGGTGCCTATTGGGTTATGAGTACATTGGATGGACTCGCCGGGAACATGCTAGTTGGTATTATACCTATTGTCAGATAGTAGTTCCCAGGTGACATGTGTACAGATTAGTCTGTTGACCTGAGATCGTCATTTGTCTCGTGTGAGTTCCTACTGTGCTTTGATTACTACCCTACCACAGCTCAAAGAAGTCGTGCAAATAGGTTTTAGTTGGGTACAGTCCCGAGCCACATGGAGGTATTGAGCGGATCTTCGGGGATTCGTCTCTCTCGGTATTGGGGTTGATGTCGCGTTGTGCACAGGTGGCGATCACCAGAAACCCTTGATCAAGGTAGTCGAGAATTACTGATCCAGGATCAGTAGTTTCTCAGTTTGTGATGGGCTTCATACCGACGCTAAATGTCGTGTTGTTGGGGGTCTGACTTTATCCAACCCGTAGACTCGATATGCGATACTCTTAGACGAAGAGACCGTACTGTATGGATATTGTCACCAGACAGGCATAGTAGGGGTCAGGATGAGTTTGCTCGTTGGCCTTCCTTTCGCTCAATACCTGGGTAGCCGTTACGTACAGCTAGTGCCACTAACGTGCTTGTGGTTAAACCCATTGCCGGCGTATTGACGAGTCTTTAGAGTCCCACACAGAGGGTTTCCCTACTTTGGGAGAAACGATGTAGAGGCCGCATGGTTTTATGGCAGGGTTCGATCATATACGTGCACTTGTGCACGTATCATGATTCGGACGGATAATACTAGCAGGCTTTTGTTTAAGCCGGATCCTAGTATTATATTGTTGGATTATTTTCTTTTCATTGTATTCGGATTCTTAGGAATACATGTAAGAGTATGTATATACAGATGAAGGGCATTCTTGTAATTTATTACATGATTATCTTTTAGAAGTTGCTAACCTCATTTTGTTTTAACCTTTTAGTTTAAAGGTTAATGAGGTGGAGAGATGAGTGTGATGTGCATTGGTTGAATCATGGTTCAAGGCATGACTCATGCTTGATATTTGTTATGAGTGGTGTGAGATATTTTGTGAGTTGAGATATTATTTCTCGAGTTGCTTTTATTCTTTTTTACTCACTCACACTCTCACAACACACACAAAAAAGGCAGCCACTTCTTTTGTTGCTTTGCTCCAAGCTTCATTTTTCTTGAGTTGCTTCTAGCTTCACACACTCATCTCCCATGTCATCTTCTTCCTCCTCCACCCTAACCCTCTCATGTGTCGAGAAACCTAGGGTGTTTAGAGATAAATTAATCCCTCATTAGACTCTATATCTCTTAGGCTATCAAGTCGAGCAAACTAGATACCTTAGTTACTTCGGTTTTGGAATAGGAGCTCGATTCATAGACTTTCGGGTGGATCATCTTCGATGGAGGGAGAATGGCGACCAAACTAGATCATGGTGGCCACTAGGAGTTTAGGAAGCTTGTTAAAGACCGAAGGATATGGATCATTCGGTATAACATTCCTAACTCTTTTACTTGTTTGCTAGGTTTAGAGTTTATCGTCGATCCGTATTCGGGGTTGTGGTAGCGGCGGTTTAATAAATTTTTGTTCCACATCCGGCCACGGTTCGATGGCCAGGGCGCCGCCGTAACCCAACATGGTATCAGAGCCAACCTATAAACTCTAATCTAGCGGTTTAAACAACGTTTAAAGTATCGAAATCGAAACAACTCCGAAACAATACCATATACTTTCCAGTTTCTGTCGAATTTAAACTAGTCTTCAAAAATTATTTTAAAAAATGCAGAAGACTATTATTGTGACAACTAGAACACCCTTAAAATATGAGCCCAAATTGCAAAAATTGACCCGGTGAGATCTTCAAAAAGTTCGGCCTGGCTGGTTTTCTATGTGAGTTTGAACTTAGAATTTTGGGGTTGTTCTGGGGTCTAGAAATTATGGTTTTTAGTATTGTTTGTTTTGCCCAGTTTTGGATATAGTATTATCTATAGTTTGGGGGAATTTCGGGGTGTTTTCAAAGTCGATATTTTAACACTGTTTAAATATTTACAGTACATGCATTACTATCTGCGACCGTGAATGTCATTAGAGCGGTACAACTCGTCTAATTTCTATATGTCTTTTAGATGGGTTTGCGAACATGGCATTCACGTTGATGTTCTTTGTTGTGTTGTGGTTGTGGTTGGTTGTCGTGGGGATAGCCAAGTGGTGCAATGATAGTACAATTTATTTTCATTTGTACATTTGATATTGAGGGACGAGCGTCTGACTTGTGGACTGTCGTCACTGCCCGTTTGTATATTATTTGTTTGGGGCACGACCGGGTTGAGGTCGATGTCTCCGTTGTACATATATTTTCTTTTCTGTACTAGGATTACCCCGCGGTGGAGTGCACGAATAGCCGGGTCCTAGAGGGCAACGGGTCCACATCTCATGGAGTTGAGATGGAGGGGACCTTACTCTAGAATTGGCGGGCTATTCGCCGCACTTGTAGGGGGTAAGGTTGATCCAAGGTAGGGTGCTCAAGTTAGCAGATTCTGTGAAGTGCTGGGTGGCCCATTCACGTTGTTGATTGGGGTTTCCTCGCTTCTGGGATTGGCGGGTAACTTGCCGCACTCGTCGGGGTCTAGGTTTTCATTGCAGAGGCTATCCACACGACAGAGAATGTCGGGTCTCATTTGCGGCTCAAGTGAAACCCGAGGCTCCAGGATTATCCACCACTCTGTGTTGCTTGGCTGAGATTCTGAGATGTTACTTTATATCATGCCTGGGATGATTGTTATATATATTTATATATATATATATATATATATATATATATATATTAATAGATGTTGTATATGTTTTGCACCTATGCTAGTCCAGTCTCCGCTCTGCCGTTAATTAAGTAACCCAACGGGTGATGACGGGACCCAGTGGCGAATACGGGTGGTATATACGTACATCATATTTTCGTTCCTTTATCTTGTATGATATGTTTGATTGATGGGACTGCGTTGATTCTGATCAATGCAAAGATAAAACAAACCTATTTGATATTTTTGGAACCAAGTTTTTTAAAACAGACATTACAGACATTTGCTTTTGTTTTGCACAGTGATATTTGGTTATGAATATCCAGCACCTCATTCGACGAGACAAGGGCCGAGATCCCTTCATCGGGAGTGACCCCTTGAGCAATAGTTTGCGTCAACGTAATAACTTTTCTATAGTCGATTCTTTTGCTATGCATCGTGGTATTCAGTTTGGAATATCCTGCACCTCATTCGACGAGGAAAGTGCCGAGATTCCCTCACAGGGAGTGACCTCTTTAACAAAAGTTTTCGTCACTATATATTTCTAAAACCACTTGGATTCCTTCAACGAGATCAAGTACATTACGTTAAAGGTTTTTCGCCAAAAACCAGTCATAGCCCTCCGTCATTTCCTACGAGTAGTAATTAGTATTCGTGCTGCGTTTGTTGACTGTGTTAAGGCGTAGTGTGTGGTAGCTAAGTTGTGCTTGTTTGTAGCACATGGATATGTGGATTGGTTAGGACAGTCGTGCGGCCTTGTTGACTGTGTCAAGGGCTCGTGCAGGTGGGTTTAATGCAATTAAGATAATGACGGGTTGAACTTGACTAGGACACTTTGATTTGTTGACTGTGTCAAGGTCACTTGGGTCCTAGGGGTAAAAATTATATCAGGAGTTTCAAACATACAGGAAACTTGCCAGGCATGCGCATACCTTCTGGAGTGTGGTGACTTGAGTGGATTCCATCAAGTTATCATGCGATGATAGTTGGATCCCGATTCTCACTGATGAGTAGGTGTTACTCCTCAGTTGATTTTAGATGATCCCGACTAATTCTCTTTTGGGTTTGGAGGAGAATTTGAGGAAACAGTGGGAGACATACTGATTAGATAAATAGATAACCAATCTAATCTAGTTTAGAGTGCACACCGAGTGTTTCTTCTCTCTCTCTGGCAGCTACTTTGACCTGCCCTAAACTAAAACTCATTAACCAAGTTAATCGAACCTTCTTAAAACACTTAGGCTTTTGGATTGTCAAAGTCGCATATATCATTGCCGCTCCTATATTATCCTTTGCATTTCTCTGGAACACTCCGTATCACTACGAAGATCCACATTTATTGGATATGACCATCTTATAATTAGATACGAACTCGATGAAACTTGTTTCAGGTCGAGGATGGTTTCTGGTTCTGGAGAAATAGAATAGGACTATTCAGTTGTCTTTTCTATTTATCTTCTCTCAGATTGCGAGGGCTCCTGGTATTTAAGAGTGTACACCTATTACGCTTATTGGATAGTCTTCTTCCAAACCATAGACAGGTGCCAAAAGGTAGGGAAAGAAGAAAACCAATTAACCTAAGTGTGGTGTATAAAAGGTAATAAGAAAAGACATATAAAAGGATTAGAAAGAGGGAAAAAGAAATTGCGACTGCTATCATTCACGACGAAACCGCGTATATCATCGCCACTCCTACTTCAACTTTTGTATTTCTCCGGAACATTCCGTATCACTACGAAGATCCACATTTATTTATACACCATCGTATAGTAACATACGAACTCGAAGGAACTTGTTCCAGTTCGAGGATGGTTTCCAGTTCAGGAGAAATCGAATATGATTATTCAGGTTGTCTTTTCCCCTTTACCTTCTCTCAGGTTGAGTGAGCTCCTAGGATTATGAGAGTACACCTATTACGCTTATTAATAGTCTTCTTCCAATCCATAGGCTGGTGCCAAAAGGTATGGAAGGAAGAAAACCATTTAGCTTAAGTGCGGTGTACTGAAGGTAATATGTAAAGACATATAAAGGGATTGGAGAGATGGCAAAGAAATATACGGTTATAGTCATGAATCAGGATAGTGGAAGAGGCATTACTAGGAATACCCGGATACCCCTTCGAAACATTTCATGTTCAGTTTCACTGTACAATGTTAATTGAAAATTGATTTTCCTTTTAGATTTCGACTCCAGGGTATGTATTTACCAAATTTGATTCTAACATCTGTATAGTGTTACAGATGATGAGTGGGAGTAGAATTTTGGGAATTAGGTGATTATATCCTCATTATATCCGAATTCGTTGTAATTGGTGATATTTGAGGAAATCACCTGGGTTTTTGCCTGACAGCAAATATTTGGTTTTGAATATCCCTTATTATGCACCAATTTCAAACTGATATATATGTACGTTTATTTTATAAAGTGAGATATAACCTTTTGAAATTATGTCTGTGACATTTACCTATATCAGTTGGTGATTAGGTAAGGAGCATTCAACAGAGGTGTAATTCTTCTTAACAATAGTACACTTTTCAACTTACGACGCAGAGGGTCTGAGTTGTTAAACTCAGGGGACTTATACAAATTATTGTATGTTGTCCAGTGTTCATTAGGACAAAAGGGTTGGTACTCGTACAATATTCTGTTTACTTATGACTTCTCTAGTTTTAGACAAGTATTTCGTAGAAATACAGGGTCCAAGTTTTGAGAAGTTATAGGTATAAGAATAAAGTAGAGAACCATGTGTTGCAAAGTATCAGGATTCTTCAAGGTGGTCGAAGATGTAGATACCTGTGCTAGGTATTCCGTTGATAGTAATAGTTTTGAGAACTTGTTTCTCCTTCAGGTTGCTCATATGTGGATGCACTCCTAGATGAGTAATATTGATTGACCTCCTTTCATGTGGTTGATATGCACTGGAGACATCTGCATGATTTTGAATCTGGTTCCAATTAAATTTGTGCTCTTGTTTCTATAGTGGATATAGAATGGTTCATATCTTAACTATGTTAAGGTATATGGAGTTGTACGGCTTATACTTAAAACCAGAATCCGGATAAACTCAAGGCACGTTTTAGTAATGGCAGTTTGTGGGTTATCCCGGGTTTTGACGAGGGTTAACTTTCTACTATCTGGAAGATCAATAGTTATATTGTTCTTAACTCGCCACCAGTTTTAGTAAAATGGATTCTTTTCAGAAAATATTAGAGGGGGTATGGTAGAAATGGAAGTAATTACAGAACCACAAACGGTTACTGAAAATTTAGTAGGACTTAAAAATTCAATTGGATTCGACATTCCATTAGCCACTCCGCAGATTTGGTAGGTAATCTCATACACCCGAGAGGTACTTCGGTCTCCTCAAGGACGGTGACAGAGAGGTTCTTGTTTACCCAAACTTGCCACTACTGTTGTTCTAGACTATAAGATCCGGCATGAGGATGAGTATAGTGTCGTTCTAAACTAGCATTAGAAGTGCACGTATATATGACTCTTTCAGAGGGTTGTTGTAGTCAGTGGAGCAGCGGATGAATAGCGGGCAAGTGGCTTATGTCTATTTATAGACTAAAGAAGGTATAGCGGAGATAGATCATCTATTTTGATGTAATAGTCATAGAGTTTGACTTCATCAGAAAAATAGATGGATCTGGTAAGAAGGTTGTAGGGTGTGATGTCCTGGTTTTTGGATGACATGCACTAAATAGGAAGAGATATTCCTATACTACCATCGGTTATATTGTGGTTGTCACAAAGTGTTTCTCCATATAAAATCTGGATAAAATATCAGGATTCTGGTAACTAGATCTATGGTTTTAGATCTAGATTTGAAAAGTGTCCCAATCTGGGTACTTTGACATTATTCTAAGGGTGTTTTAGAATGGACGACTCCTGACATGGTGGTGTACCTGAAGATGATGGAGTCACCCTCTCTAAAGGATGTCTTACAGACTAAAGGGGAGAGGGATTTGCATGATTAGCATATCACTTCCTTAGGCAATTGAGTTAATCATGTAATGTTAAGTACAACACCATATATTGTTTTTGCACAGGTTGAAAAAAGTATATATTAATCCAATCGTGGAGAAACGTAGGGAAACAGTTTTGAACACAAGTGAATATTCTTTGGTAATTGGTAACAGCAGCCTCCTTCGGGAAGCGGTTATCAGTTCAGGCTTCCAAGGTGACCTGGATGACAGAGAGACTGTCTGAGTTATAGTTTTTCCTCTTTTGAGGGGCAGTATGTTGTACGGGTGGTCCAAGCGGATACTGAGGAAGGCATAGCGCAGGATACTGATTAAATTCAGTGGATAATACAATCTAAGAAGTTTGTTGGATTTGGAGTTCACTTGTGAACTAAGTCCCATCACATATCCAGACAATTCTAAGACAGGCATTGCTCATTTCAGGAGATAGTGGTTCTCCACGAAGTTGAGATATAAAGATATATAGAAAGAAATATTGGAGAAGATCCATTCACTGAGGCTATTTCTCGAACACAATACTTTCACAAACAAGCTTTGCGAAACTGATTAGTAGAGAAGTTGGGTGCTCGGTATCACACAGGCTGTGAGTATGTGACACCGCAATAATTAGCCTTAAGTGCAAGTAGGAGATTGTTGTTATAGTGCCTCAAGTCAATTATTGTAATCGCAGGCACGCGATTAGATGATTGAGGGAGGACCTATACAGGTAGAACAGTCTTACTCAAAATGATAGTATGCTATCTGATTTATCTTTATCATCATGTACATGCTTTAGGTGGCATTACAGTTCACTATTACATGTTGATAGAGCCCATAGGATTCTTACTTGACTACCAGTATTATGATGGTGATCATATACGTGGGAGCTGGGTAGTATATAAGTATGTCCTTAAATGTCCCTAGTCGTGTGAGTAGTGAGACTGGGCATCGATACTCCAGAGTAGACTAGTGTATACTGATCGAGACCCCGATGAGGGGCGGTGTCAGGTCTCACAAGACATTGGTGTTAGTTTGTTCACCTAAGATAGTATGCAGGTACTCATTGGGTTATGAGTACACTGGACGGACTCGCCGGGAACATGCTAGTTGGTATTATACCTATTGTCAGATAGTAGTTCCAAGGTGACATGTGTACAAATTAGTCTGTTGACCTGAGATCGTCATTTGTCTCGTGTGAGTTCCCACCGTGCTTTGATTACTACCCTACCATGGCTCAAAGGAGTCGTGTAAAGAGGTTTTAGTTGGGTACAGTCCCGAGCCACATGGAGCCAGTGAGCGGATCGTTGGGGATTCATCTTTCCCGGTATTGGAGGTTAATGTCGCGTTGTGCACGGGTGGCCATTACCAAAAACCCTTGATCTAGATAGTCGAGAATTACTGATCCAGGATCAGTAGTTTCTCAGTTTGTAATGGGCTTCATACCAACACTAAATGTCGCGTTGTTAGGGGTCTGACTTTATCTACCCCCTAGACTCGATATGTGATACTTTTAGACGAAGAGACCGTACTGTACGAATATTGTCACCAGACAGGCTCAGTAGGGGTCAGGATGAGTTTGCTCGTCGGCCTTCCTTTCGCTCAATACCTGGGTAGCCTTTACGTACAGCTAGTGCCGCTGACGTGCTTGTGGGTAAACCCACCGCCGGTGTATTGACGAGTCTTTAGAGTCCCACACCGAGGGTTTCCTTGTTTCGGGCGAAACGATATAGAGGCAGTATGGTTTTACGGCAGGATTCGATCATATACGTGCACTTGTGCACGTATCATGGTTCAGACGGATAATACTAGCGGGTTTTGGTTTAAGCCGGATCCTAGTATTATATTGTTAGATTATTTTCATCTCATTGTATTCGGATTCTTCGGAATACGGATATAGGTATGTATATACGGATAAGAGGCATTCTTGTAATTTATTACAAGATTATCTTTTAGAAGTTGCTAAACTCATTTTGTTTTTACCTTTTAGTTTAAAGGTTAATGAGGTGGAGAGATGAGTGTGATGTGATTGAAGCATGGTTCAAGGTATGACTCATGCTTGATATTTGTTGTGAGTGGTGTGAGATATTTTTTGTGTTGAGATATTATTTCTTGAGTTGCTTTTATTCTATTTTACTCACTCTCACTTTCACAACACACACACAAAAAAGGTAGCCACTTCTTTTGTTGCTTTGCTCCAAGCTGCTCCAAGCTTCATTTTTCTTGAGTTGCTTCTAGCTTCACACACTCATCTCCCATGACATCTTCTTCTTCCTTCACCCTAACCCTCTCGTGTGTTGAGAAACTTAGGGTGTTTAGAGACAAATTAATCTCTCATTGGACTCTATATCTCCTAGGCTAACAAGTCTAGCAAACTAGATACCCTAGTTACTTCGGTTTTGGAGTAGGAGCTCGATTCATAAACTCTCGGGTGGATCATCTTCGATGGAGGGAGACCGGCGACCAAACTAGATCATGGTGGCCACTATGAGCTTGGGTAGCTTGTTAAAGACCGAAGGACACGGATCATTCGGTATAATATCTCAACTCTCTTTTTAGCTTGCTAGTTTTTAGGGTTTATGGTCCTCGTATTTGGGGTTGTGGTAGCGCCAGTTTCATAAATTTTTATTCCGCATCCGGCCACGGTTCGACAGCTAGAGCGCTGCCGTAACCCAACAGACACCACGACCTGTATCCTTTTGCTTCGCTTCTAGAATTACAAAGCCCTGAGTAATTCCCAGCCCCTCCAGTCCATACCTCCTTGGGAATTATCCAGTCTACTGCCGTCGATGGTGACCGACCGATGAGATACTCGGTAGTAGATCAGGCCTCCGCCTGAAACTCCCTCGGAACTGCAGCCATAAACCGTGAATACATGTTCTTCCCAAACACCTTCCGAACCATCCGCTCTGCTCCGCCAATATACCTATGATCAAAAGTGGCGTGATACTCGATCTTTCTTGACTAGCAGAACCCTCCACCATGATCGAAACGAAGAACCTTCACACGCTTCTCTAACCGCTTCTCCATAACAGCCTTTCTGAAAATATGAAAATTCTCCGCCTTCGGCTCAACAATATACACCCACAACTTTCTTGAGAAGTCGTCAATGAAGAAACCATGATGTCTGACTCCATCTTAAGAACAAACCGGTACCGGAACCATCTCTGTTTGGTTTCCTTGAATACAGTCCTCCTGAAGATCTTTCATCCAGATATCTACACTTCCAAATGATTGCCTCTTTCGAGACCCTTCTAAACTCGTCTCGCCACTATGGCCCAATCGTGGATGCCACACTTTGACAGAGTCTGAACCACCTAAACTAGTAAAAGGTCTAGCAATATCTCCATAAATCTGCTGCACAATCTCATAAAGAATTTCGTCAGTCAACTGAAACTGTATCAAACTGTATCAAACTGAAGGTCTTACCTTCCATCTCTTCTTTCTTATCAGCCGTGGACGTCTCTGGAATACTGTCTTTTACAAAGACAATCTTGTAAACCCCTTACTGCATGAGAATAGCCTTTATCTTCAACCTCCAAAAGCTAAAGTTGTTCCGCCCATCAAACTTGACAGCCTTGTAATGTGTAGATTTCATCTCCCCAAATAATCCGAAAACACTGAATCTGATACTACTTGTTGTGAATTTTCTATATCCGTGATCTAAGGAATCACAAAACACACCAAGAATCGCAGCGGAAAAAATAATCTATCAAGATCGCGTGCAAACAAATTACTTGAAAAAGACTAACCGGACAATCTACCAAAACAATACAAATTATCAGAAGTACACAACAAGCAACGCAAACACAAAATTTACCTGACGATGAAAATTTCCACTATTAAGAAAGTATTACACGAGAACGCTCTCTCCGATCACCGTCCAGATACCAAAAAAAATCTCACCGATACAAATCTCTCTCTCTTCAATAAAAAAGCCTTTCTGGAGTTTTTTGTTTGTCCCGCAGGCCCGTTATTGGCTGCAGACTTTTAAGTGCTTTTGGTGGATTTTCAATTAATTGTAGCCAACTTCAATCAATATATAGGCTAAGGATATACGAGAGATATGCATGCATTTAAATTACCGGATTATCTCAACTATCTAAATCCAAAACTAATTGAGATATCTTAAAGATTTAATATATATTTCATGAGGTATCCTTAAAGATAATCTTAGAATTTAAATTAATGGTTAATTTAAATCCCACCACGTGCATTGCATGTACTCACTATTTTAGGCTCTTGATGTCGGGTTTCGAATTTGCAATCAATTTCAATAATAACGTGCTAAATCCACTGCAACTTCGAGTTTCGAAGTGGTTAGATGGGTTTCTGTATTAGGCGGGCTAATCGGTTGTTGCGGGTTTTACGGGCTTTACCCATTATAATTTATTAAAAAATTGAAATTATATTATTTGAGGAAAGTTCTATCAATTATATAAAAGCAGAATTATGTTTTGACAAACTTATATGTATTATGTGTGATAGTAGATTGCACTTGAGAATTGCACTAATTAGGCACCATACATAATGTATAATATGTATATTAGAAAATTTAGAATTAAATGCTATGTAATATATCGGATCGGATCGGATCGGATATAGAAAGCAGGTTTAGATCGGGTCAGGATCAGGGTTCGGGAGGGTTTAATGCAAAGCCCATCCTCGACCCGAAACTTTTTCATCTAATTTTCAACCCGTCCAATCGGGTTCAGACGGATATAATATGTCTAAAATACTCAGAAAAATCGGGTCAGATCAAGTTCAGATCAAACCCAACCCGACTTTCACCCCTGCGGTCAACTGGCAGATTAATAAATTAAATAGAATTGTATAAAAATTTACTTCAATTTGGAAGATGAACACTGATCCTGAGCTATGAAGAGCTTATATTGCTTTACAAAATATGTGTTTACATGCTAATTGCTCATAAAAAGCCTCCTTAATACTCTGTTTACATCTCGGGGTCGGGGTGGGGGGTGAGAGGTGGGGGGCAACTTTTGATATTTTGATCAAACATTCTTAAAACTTACATCGATAAATGCATGTGAATAAAATGTTAGAAAAAAAATATTGATCCGCTTCAAGAATAATTTCTATTGCATAGGAATATATTTTTATATCTGTCTATACTTATTCCTATAAACAAATTGCTAAAAGTTTTGGTCCGTGTTTTTCTGTTAAATATCTTTATCTCTCAGCGATCCTTGCTATCTCAACTTCTCTCTCTTAATGCGATCCTCGTTATCTCGCTATTTCTCCACTAGATTCTCCGGATCCTCCGCTATCTCAGATTCATTACTTCTTCTCTAGATTCTCCATACTCTTTATTAAAACATTGGCATCAAAAATAAAATTAGGTATATATGAAACTACTCTTATAAGAATTTGATCCCAATGCTTTTCTTTTTTCTTTTTAGAAGATTGAGTTCCAAGTTATAGGGTTTTTGACGATTCATCGATTCTTTTCTGGTCAGCGAACCAAGTAAAAATCTATGCTTTGCTGCTTGTTTCATTCATCACTATGTTAGCGTTTTGGGATTTTATATAAGAAATTGTTTTCTTGGATTTTATATTTTTTGCAGGTGGTGATCCTTATTCGGTCGGATTTTGATCAAATACCAAAGGTGAGAATTTTGAAAACCCTAGCTTTATTTCCAAATTTAAAAAATTATTGACAATATAAATTTGAGTTAGGGTTTTGATTGATTTTTCTTTTGGTTTGTGAAGTTCCAAATTAATGCAATTGTATTATATACCCTGATTTTGATTTTGATTAGGGGATTTCAATGAATTAGTATAGATGTATACATTATTAACCTCTTACTGAACTTACTATAATCCTAATTATATGCCAGAATTTTTAAGCGCCAGTTATGGAGAGTGACAAATTCCTCATTACGATTGTGGATCCGGCTTGTATAAGCCATAGATAAAGGATCAACATGGCAGGAACAAAGTTTCATATTATATAGTAAGAAACTGCAATTTTCATGTTTTTGAAGTAAATTTTAGGTGTTATTACAATTTTAATATACAGTTTTCTTTGAAGTATGCTGTTATATAGTCATAACTACCAAATTCAGCAATTTATATACATAGAGAACTCAAATATACAAAATAACTTTTATTATCCGAATACTATTTCTCCATTAGATTTTATATAAAACTTTTAATATCTCAACTTAAATTTTTTTGGACATTTTGGGGGTTTTATTTTGGATTTTTGATGTAATACACACATGTTAGGGTTTTGGACTTGATATAATCAGACGGTATCTCTGTATTGAAAAGGTTGTTCATGAAAAATCAGCAGGCATTGCTGCATTACAAACCGAGGTCGAATCACTTCTGCTAAGATTATATTGTATAAGGAAATTAGCTTCTGGGATTGGTAATTTTTAATACCAACGAATTATATATTCCGATGGTTTGTAGAAATGGGTATTTAGTTGCTGATGATGCTCACAAGCGGTATCTCCTCAAGATTACGACACATGGCGGATGACGTGTCCCGAAGGCTACGGAGGTGGAATAAATGAGGTGCATTATAAGGGTTCCTCGGGACTTCGTCTCGAGGAATGTATCCGGCCTTCCTGGAGACCTTCCTGAATACATTCCATCTTCACCTAGGAAACTACCAATAGCTCGTCTCCAGCCTCCCGGCTAGTCTCCGAGCCCCTGACATGCCGAGCTTCCTCGGCCCCCGGCTCATCTCCGAGCCCATGACACGCCGAGCTCCCTCGGCCTCCCGGCTCGTCTCAGAGCCTTGACGTGCCGAGCTTCCTCGGCCTCCCCGATCAACCAGGAGCGCGGATCCCATGCACCACACAACGGCTCTGCGTATATCTCCAGGGCGAGATATCCGCCTCCCCACGATCCGCGTCTCATGTTGGCGCATCCCTCTATTAATGGGCGTATCCCTCCATTAATGGGCGCATCTCGCCATTAAAGGCGAGGATAACGCGTGGGCGTAACTGACGGCGGTGATCTCGCGCCCGCTCGCTCCAAGCGACCCCTATATAAACCCCCCTCTTAGACGACTCAGGTATCGGAAATTTATCTCAATACGCCGCTACTCTACACCTATTCCTCGGCTCTAACTTGATCGTCGGAGGGTCCTACGATGGTAACCCACCCTGGGACTTCTTTGCAGGTAACTCGGCGTCCAACACAAACCCATTGAGATCCACACTCAACAACTCCAAAACCAAATCTCAGCCATCCAAGACCGCTATCGCAGGATCGACGGAGGACAGCATCTGAAGAAGATCATGACCTCCATCAGTTGGCGCCGTCTGTGGAAACTAAAGATTTTTTTGTTCCACCATAAAAGTTGATCTTCCGTCCTTGATCCAATGGCGAGAGACGACCGCAACGATCCGAATACGAGCCGCCACAACGGAGGCGGGAGCGGCTCGCCTCCTCCTCCTAATGCCATCCACGCCTTATATGCCCGGATAGACAGGCTCATATCGCCGGTAGATGCCCTCGTCCGCGTTCAAGCAGCGGGCCCTACCTACCAGACCGCGGCTCTCTTTCCCCGGGATAACGACGTCCGCAGAAGGACGGACGGGCACACTCAAGCCCTCGATCTACCTCACCCTCGTCACAGTGCTACCGAGCGCTGGCGGGTCGACTCCGGCCACCTTAACCCACACGTGGCGATTGATTCCATGACCCGCTGGGCGCCGGACAGCTCCACGCCGCGGTCCCAGGGAAGACTGGGTCGTCGCCTCGATGCCCGTCGTGCGTTCTCTCCCTCTAAGGAGGTGTCGGTTAGCTCGGCTGCTTCCAGGCATGACCGACGCCCCCACTCTCGCCGGGACTGCGCGAACGACGAGCGCAGAAACTACCCGAGAAGGGCCTCGCCCGAGAATTTGAGACACCTGATAGAGCAAAATCGAAGCCGCACCTTGGTGCAGACTCGGAGCGGGGGTACCCACCACTCTGACTATGCAGAATCCTCGGGATACCACCACTGACTCGAAGCCCTCGAGAAGAAAATCGAGGGCATATGATGCGACGACCATGCATCCGGCGAAGGGGCCAGATACTCCGCCGATTCACTGACGAAGCCCTTTACAGAAGAGCTGCTGGCCCAGCACGTCTCGTCCAGGAACAAACCACCCAAGATGGTCCTCTTCGATGGGAAATCAGACCCGAAGGACCACCTGGACGCATTTACTGTGGGCATGAGTTCTAAGATAACTCCGACGTGGCTCAATGCCGAGCTTTCCACACCACCCTCATCCGGGCTGGTCGGGACTGGTTCTGAGGACTTACTCCACGCTTTATCTTGACTTTCGACAAGACGGCCTCCCAATTCCTCGGTCACTTCGTCAGAAATCGGCGACAGAAGAGGACGGCAAACTACCTGTTCACCGTCAAGAGCGGAGAAAAAGAATCCTTCAAAGGATATCTCACCCACTTCTACAACGCGCTTCTCGAGGTCCCCGAGCATCACGATGAAACGGTCATCACCACGCCGAGGTCAGGTTTTAGGCACAAAGAGTGGCTCTGCTCTTTTGCATTAGCACAACCTAAGACCATGGCCGAAGTGAAAGCCTGGACCGAGCGAGAAATCCATCTCGAGTTCGAGGTGAACTCAAACCTGCCCCGGGCAGACTAGCCAGACAGAAAGAAAAGGGACCGGGAGGAGAAAAAGAAAGCCGATCGTCCGAAACCTTACTCCCTGAGGTTTCAGGAGTACACTCCCCTAAACATCTTCCAGACCGAGCTGTTGGAGGAAGCTAAGGGGGAGAGGTCTTCAAGCTCCCGCCAGTAACCCAAAGGGCGGGCAAGTGTCTCCGAGGCCCGTACTGCGCCTTCCACAGGTCGCAGGGTCACCCGATCGAAAACTGCAAACAACTTCGTGGCTACATCGAGAAGTTGATCTTCTCCGGCCACCTGGTGAAGTACTTGCAGGACAAGCGGCGGGCAGAATGGGAGCAAAAGAACCAGCCTCCTCCCGGGGAGCTAATGATCGAAAAAATCATGGTCGTTACCTCGAATCCTACTCGGGAAGCTGGCGGAAACCACCGCCTCCTCCCGGTCGAAGGTGTAGGCGATCCACCCCAGAAGAAGTGCAGGAAGGACGAGCCCATCATCTTCACCGATGAAGACCTCCATGGTATATCCTTGCCTCACAACGACCCACTCGTAATAACGGCCAGATTCCACCGTTACGAGGTTCAGAGGATTTTGGTCGACTCAGGGAGCTCGGCGGATATCCTGTTCCACGACTGCTTCCAGCGTATGGGGTTAGGACCATCCGGCCTTTGACCTAACTCCCATGTCCTCTCGGGGTTCACCAATCACTTCGTCCCTACTAAGGGATTGGTCACCCTCCTACTCAACATTGGGGAAGCGGGACATACACGGACCGTACCTGTGGATTTCCTTGTCGCCAAAGTCCCTTCATCCTACAACATTCTCCTAGGACGTCCGACCTTAAACGCTCGCCGAGCCCAGATCTCAACTCATCACCTTGCGATCAAGTTTCCATTAGATCAAGGGGGAATAGGCCGGGCCTACGGAGACCAGCAAACCGCTAGGATTTGCCTTACCACGACGTCCATTGAAGGAGATCAAAGTGACGATTTTGACGGCATACCTGACTTCCAGGGGTCTTTAGATACACGCGACGACCAAATAGAAGTCAGAGATGCCCCAGTAGAAGCATTAACGGAAGTACCACTCCAAGAAGGGGTTAACGACCGAACGGTCCATATCGGCTCTTTCCTGACTGGGGATCGCCGCGAAGAACTGATCCGGTTCCTCCGAGATAACTCAGACGTTTTCGCTTGGGTGCCAGCGGACATGCCCGGAATTGACCCTAGAGTGATCTCCCACAAGCTCGGGATCGATCCGAAAGCAAAACATGTCCGACAAAAGAAAAGAAGCTTTGCGCCGGCCAAGCAAAAGGCAATAGAAGACGAAGTGGATCGACTGCTTGCCGCTAACTTTATCAGGAACCTGGACTACTCTGATTGGCTGGAAAATGTAGTCATGGTCAAGAAGGCCAACGGGAAATGGCGTATATGCGTCGATTTTATGGAATTAAACAAGGTATGCCCCAAAGATAACTATTCCCTCTCTCGGATAGACCAGCTTGTAGACAGCTCGACCGGCCATGAACTATTGAGCTTCATGGACGCCTTCTCGGGTTACAATCAGATCAGGATAAACCCGGCCGATGAAAAACTTACCGCCTTCACCACTGACCAGGGGGTATACTGCTACAAAGTGATGCCCTTCGGACTTAAGAACACTTGGGCCACGTATTAGCGCCTCGTCAACAAACTGTTCAAACCGCAGATCGGGAAGAACATGGAAGTCTACGTCGACGACATGCTCATAAAATCAACCTCATCAGACGGGCACGCTAAAGATCTCGGGGAGACATTCGACGTCCCGCGCAAGTACAAAATGAAGCTGAATCTAACTAAGTGTGCGTTCAGAGTCACCAGTAGGAAATTCCTCGGGTTCATGGTCACCCATCGAGGAATCGAAGCGAACCCAGAAAAGATCAGCTCCATTCTCAACATGGCCACACCGAAGAGCAATGTTGAGATCATGCTGCTCACAAGGAGAGTGGCCGCCCTGAGTCGCTTTATGTCAAGATCCGGGGAGAAGTGCCTCGTGTTCTTCAAAGCCTTAAGAAAAATTCCTAAGTTCGAATGGTCGGAGGAGTGTCAGAACGCTTTCGAATAGCTCAAAGCGCACCTATCAACTCCCCCTCTGCTCACTCGACCTGTCGAAGGCGACGAGCTATTATTATACCTCTCGGTCTCCGATCAATCTACAGGATCAGTGCTCGTCAGGGAATTCGATAGTGTACAGAAGCCGGTTTACTACATAAGCCACGTTTTTAAGGACGCGGAAACAAGATACCCAGCCATAGAAAAGATAGCCTTGGCACTTGTTGTTGCCTCAAGAAAAATACGGCACTACTTCCAGACGCACACCATCCCCGTCCTCACCGAGCGACCTATATAGACTATTCTCGATTCCCCTGAATCATCAGGACAATTAGAGAAATGGAGGTGGGAATTATATCAATTTGACATCAAGTACCGTCCCAAGTAGGCCATCAAAGCGCAGGTCCTAGCAGACTTCGTGCTCGAATGCACTATTCCCACTAAAGAAGAAGCGGCAGCATGGGGCCCCAAACCACGTCCTTCGGTCGAGGAAGTAGCTGACTCCGTCCCTGACTGGGTGCTCTACGTGGACGGATCCTCTATCGAGGAAGGGAGCGGGGCTGGCCTGATCATCCGAGGCTCGGACGAAGCGGAGATGGAATACTTTTTGAATCTAGGGTTCGGAGCTTCGAACAATGCCGCGGAATACGAGGCTTTGTTAGCCGGATTGCGAATTGCCTCCGAGGTAGGGCTAAAGACAATCCGAATTCGCAGCTATTCGGCATTGGTCGTCGGCCAAGTAACCGGGTAATTCAAGGCCCGGGAACCACTCATGATCAAATATTAAGCCGAGGTAAAAAGACTTCGAAAAAATTTCGACGAAGTCCAGGTAGAGCAGATTCCCCGGACCCTAAACACTCAAGCCAACGCCTTAAGCAAGCCCGCTTCTTCCTATACCGCTGACCATAAAAGAAACATCCTCTTCGAAATCTTGCCATGGACCATCTGGAAGATGGGAAGGTAACGCTCGAAGTATATGCTATTCGGGAGGAAGGCCAAGATTGGAGGAAGCCCCTCGTGGAGTTCCTAAAAGATGTTATACTTTCAAAGGACTGAGGGGAGGCTCGCCGCCTTCGGGCAAAAGCTCATCATTTCATCTGGAGCAATGGAAACCTCTACAAGAAGTTATACACTCAGTCCCTGCTCCGATGTGTCGACCTCCACGAAGCCGACTACGTTCTACGAGAGATATATGAAGGGGTCGGGGGAGCACATCAAGGGGCCTGCACCCTGGTCTAGAAGACGTTGCTCCAAGGATATTATTGTCCGAGGATACACCAGGATGTCGAGAAGCTCGTCAGAAGATGCAAGAACTGCCAACTCCATGGCAGCGTACCTCGTCTCCCCGCTACCGAGTTAACGCCCCTCAGTTCCCCTTGGTCGTTTGCATAATGGGGGTGGATATGGTGGGCCAACTCCCCACCGGCATGGACAGACACAAATACATCCTTGTCGCGGTAGACTACTTCACAAAGTGGACAGAAGCCATGACCATCAGAAAGCCAGATGCCGCCTCTACTATAAAGTTCCTGCATAACAACATCATCTTTTGATTTGGAATCTCGAGGTGCATCGTTACCGACTACGGGACCAACTTCGGAAATGACAAAGTCAAAGAATTTTGCAGCGACTACCGCATACTAATGAAGTTTGCCACGGTGGCGCATCCGCAATGCAACGGACAAGCCGAGATAGCAAACCGAGGAGTCATACGCGGACTCAGGGCTCGCTTAGAAGGAAGACATGGCAGCTGGGTCGAGGAATTGCCGCGGGTGCTATGGGCATTGCGGACCTCGAAGAAAACACCCACGGGAGAAACCCCGTTCAGCCTCTGCTACGACACCGAGGCGATGGTCCCGGCTGAGATCGGACTGCCCAGTTATAGAGTCGAACGCTTTGACGATGAAGCAAACACCTCGGCACTCCGGACCAACTTGGACGTATTATTGGAAAAGCGGGATCGAGCGCAGATCAAAGTAGCCATCTATCAACAGCAAACCGCTCGCTACTACAACGTCCGAATTAAACATCGGGCCTTCAAGATAGGAGATCTGGTTCTACAAAGGAACGAGTTTGTGGACCAAGCAAGGCTGCATAAATTCTCCTTGAAATAGGACGAACCATTCCTCCTAGCAGAAGTATTGCCCGGTGGAGCGTATCGCTTACAAGACGCCCGGGGGCGTAAGTTTCTTCGGCCCTACAACATCGAAAAACTCAAATTGTACAAATAAGCATGTATTCTTCTTTTGAAACAATGTAATTGTTATTGACATTGAATTAAATCTTCTGAGCTAGGTCCTTTCATAAAGGAGACCTTCTGCACAACTTTTGTTTCTTTTCTCGGTCCCGAGACCCCTAGGTTTGTTTTAGAAATTGTGTAAAATATACCGAGGGGCTAAAAAAAGACAATACGTATAAAAAAAGAAGAACTTTATTATTAAGAGGGTATTATAGGCTCCTCAGCCTTACAATATTACAATAGAGGGGGGCAGGGATCAAGGAATCACTCTTGATGGTACTCTGAGGAAATCTCCTGCAGCTGAGCCCTAGCTTCCTCAACACGCTCCCTCTGACGGTGCCCGCGGACCGCAGATACCATGGAAGCACCAGGGCCCCCATCTGCTGGAAAGGAGGCGATGATATGCCTTTTCTGGAAATTCTCCAGAAGAAGGCCCACCGATCGCTCCCTCCTGCTCTGCGAGATCAGGCCGAGGTGGTAGAGCGTGTGCACCTTGTCAAGCGCCTCTTCCCTCAGCTGCGGAGACATGACATTGTATAGACACGGGGACATCCTCCACATCGCGTACATAAGAACTTAGAAGATGGCAGATCGCCGGGGAAGTAGGCGACCAAAGTGGCCCTCTACGCGATCTATTACCGCCTCGTACGTCTGCTGGGATCGATCGAAGCAGTAAAGATGCAAGTAGTTACGAGAGATGATCTCCCTGATGAGGAATATACGCCCAGACATCTTCGAGGGAATGCAAGATTGAAAGGAAACTAACATGCCTTCGCTATTTATAGTCTCAACAAAATCTTCCAACGGCCGAAACTTACTCACGCAGCGACATGAATCACGGGATATCTCAGTTTCCCGATAAAGAACTGCCACATGTTGGCCATGCCAGTTGCCGCCCGCTTATGCGGGCCACAGAAGGTTGAACAATGCCCTTACTCCCGCCATTGTGGCCCACGGAATGTTGAACGACGCCCTCACTCCCGCCAAAGCGGCCCATGAAAGTTTGAACGACACCCCACGAGGGCCCACGGGAATCTCGAAGCGCTCCTCACGAGGCGGCCGAGTAGATTCCTGCTTGGTCCATCTGCAGCGGGTAGATTCCTGCCCAACAATGCTGTGGATCAAAAGCCCTCATCGTGAGTCCACCGAGCAGTTTCCTTCCTGGTCCGTCTCTAATGGGTAGCTTCCTACCCATCAACGCTAAGGATCTAAAGGCCTCATCGCGAGGCCACTAAGCAGCTTCCTGCCCGGTCCATCCCTAGCGGGTAGCTTCCTACCCAACAATGTTAAGGATCCAAAGCCCTCATCGCGAGGCCACCGAGCAGTTTTCTGCCCGGTCCATCCCTAGCGAATAGCTTCCTACCTATCAACGCTAAAGATCTAAAACCCTCATCGCGAGGCCACAGAGCAGCTTCCTGCCCGGTCCATCCCTAGCGGGTAGCTTCCTACCCAACAACGCTAAGGATCCAATGCCCTCATCGTTAGGCTACCGAGCAGTTTCCTGCCCGGTCCATCCCTAGCGGGTAGCCTCCTACTCATCAACGCTAAGGATCTAAAGCCCTCATCGTGAGGCCACCGAGCAGCTTCCTGCCCGGTCCATCCCTAGCGGGTAGCTTCCTGTCCGGTCCATCCCTAGCGGGTAGCTTCCTGTCCAACAACGCAAATGATCTAAAGCCCTCATCGCGAGGCCGCCGAGAAGCTTCTTGCCCGGTCCATCCCTAGCGGATAGCTTCCTATCCAACAACGCTAAGGATCTAAAGCCTTCAACGCGAGGCTGTCGAGAAATTTCCTGCTGACTCATCTGCAGCGGGTAGATTCTTACCCAACAAATGCCGTGGATCTGAAGCCCTCATAGAGAGGCCACCGAGCAGTTTCCTGCCCAGTCCATCCCTAGCGGGTAGCTTCCTACCCAACAATACTAAGGATCTAAAGCCCTCATCGCGACGCCGCCAAGAAATTTCCTGCTGGTCCATCTGCAGCGGGTAGATTCCTACCCAACAAACGCTGTAGATCTAAAGCCCTCATAAAGAGGCCACCGAGCAGTTTTCGGCCCGGTCCATCCCTAACGGGTAGCTTTCTAGCCATCAATGCTAAGGATCTAAAGCCCTCGCTAAGAGGCCACCGAGCATACTCCTGTTCGGCTCGTCTATGTGGGGTAGGTTCCTGCCCTAAGAAAAGATGGATCCAATGCCCTCGTCAAGGAAGAATCAGTCAACGACGACATATTCTAACTTAGCTATTTTTCAATTCATGCTAAATGAACGATCGCCACTTTGACTCTGGGGAACGGGAGGTGTTCATATCAGATTTTTGCATTTTCATACCGCCCAATTTTTATCACATTGCATATCGGTAGGTACTCTTGAGCCGTGTTTGCTAGTCAATTGCAGGATACAGGTTCTCGGCTCTAAACGGTGAAATTCATTGAAAAAACACGACAAAACTCGGGTTCCTGCCAACCACAGATAAAACACGGATCTCCGCTCTTTATCCGTCTGTTGCCACACACCAGTTTAAGAGACAAAATGGCAAATCAATGTCGTTTTCATGCACAAGGCTCAATGGCAACACAAGATCCAAGAAATCTACACGGAGCTCGAGGAAATCATGACAAAAAGATCCACATCAAATCACCTTTTTCTCAACAGAAATTCTGGAAAAATCGTGAAGAAAATCTGAGAAAATACATATACCAGAATAAAGGGCACAGCAAACCAGGAAAAACCACCAAAAAATGAAGACCCAATTCCTCTAAAGTGTCGCGGTTCCGCGGCAATAGCAGGCTTAGGCCGCGGAACCGCGGCCGTACGGCCTCCTCAGTTGACGAAACTTCAGGGTTATTTTGGTCTTTTTATATTGAGGCAGAATTTTGCCCTAGATTTTCAGTTCACTGCCTATAAATAGCCCAGAACCTTGTGAAGCCAAAGGTGCATAATCTTGTATTTTTCTAGGTTTTAGAATACTTGTTCTTCTTCCTCTTCTCATCTCTTCTCCATTGAAAAATTTGTAGTGAGCTTTTGTGAGTGAAGAATGATGAATAAAGAAGTTCATTTCATTATCATACTTGTCTTGCTCTTATGTTAAATACTTGTAATTTTTATTTGTTAACTTAGTTGTTGTTATTTCTTGTTGTTTCTTTCTTGTCTCTTTTCCTTTATCCTTAAAAACAACCATGATGCTTACGCTTGATCCTTGCCGAGGTGAGGTCGCAAATAGCTAGTTGTTATCTTCTAATCTCCTTCTTTCTATCTTCCTCTTTTGTTTTCTTTTCTTTTCGTTATGATACATGAGTAGTTTCCATACTTGTTAGGGTAGGATAAGGGAAGTTTGAGAGAAGGAAATCTCTCTCACTCTTTCCTTGCCCAACATCTTAAATCGACTCCCGTTAATTGAACCACAATCCGCTCCCTACGGCACCCTATCCTACATGATAGCGGTGATTCCGTAGTGAGACCGGTTGTGGTTGAATTAACCGGAGGTTATGGCTAAGAGCCAAGAACGGACGGACAAGCACCAAAAGGAAGAACTTAAGCGTTGGAAAGCCAAGCTTATACTCGCAAGTTCCTTCCTAGTCGTGCTAATCCCCGTTGTTGCCGATTACCGTAACACCGATATTAAGAGTGGCAACGAAAGAAGTGAGCAACTCCTAACTCAAACTAACCTAATCCTAACCCTAATAAGCTCTCTTTAGATATCATTTTAACACTTAGATAATCACAAACAAATCTGGACTTTCGGACTTAACTCGTTAAAGCACATAGAAAAAGATTCCCATCTCCCTGCGGACGACCCGTACTCAACCGGCTAGCTACAAGCGAAACCGTTTTGATTGCGGTAATTAACTAAACTTGAACACGCAGAATCTCTAACAATCAAATGGCGCCGTTGCCGGGGAGACGGTAGTTTATTTCTTTGTGTAATTTCGGGTTAACTTGTGAATATAAATCTAATCGAAAAACAAAACAAAAAAAATATACATTGTAAAAAAAAACCCCATCTTGTTATTTTTGATTAGTTTTTGTGCAAGTGTGCAGGATAATACGGAATTCGAGTTCAGTGCAAAAGACGTGGGATATTCGAAGTTCAAGTTCAGTGCCAAAGACGTGGGAAGATAGACCCATATTTCGCGGCTACACCGCGACGGATCAAAACGAAGCAACCGGTCTACTGTAAAAATCTGGAGCAGATACAGTAAGCAAATAAAGATTCAGCAACTCCAGACAAGCAGAGGACAACCACAGCAGAACACCCAAAATTTTTGATGGCCCAATCCCACCTTTCTGCCGCGGAACCGCGGCATAAGCAAGCTTAGGCCGCGGAACCGCGGCCATTTGGCTTCTTCATGGTGCAAAACTTTCTGTGAGTCTTTCTCTTCTTCCCCCTACTCCTCTGGACTCCAATAAACTGTGTTTTCTGCAGCATTCTTTGCGCAAATTCTCTTCCCCTTCCAATAAACTGTTCTTGTGCAGGATTCTTTGCGCCGCGCTAAAAAATAAAAATTGTTTGCAGTTGATTTGTTACCGCTTTGCATTCATTAATACGGACTTAAGGGGCTTGAAACCAATTCAGATTGGGTGGGGATTTCATCACCCTTCCCAGGACCCCAGAAATCACAAAAAGCATATGCATTGACCATTGTTAAATTAAAAAAAATACTAGACTCAGCCCTAAGGACTTCGCGCTCAATAGGACAGAGGACTAGTTACAGGCATCGGCCGTTTATCCTATCTGACTTTTGCGGTGTCTAGGCAAGTGTGTCGAAGGCAAGTGGTTATTTAATTAAGGAACTTCACGAAAGCGTTGGATAACCTCCCACTTACCTGGCACTTACCTGGTCGCAATTGACGGAGAAGAGGCGGTTTGAGGTCCTATTTCTAGCCCTCTGGAACAGTTAGGAGCTGTCTAGCAGACTTAGGTGACCCTAGATCTAGGTGTGATTGTGCATATCTTGTTTGTGATTGCTTAAAGCCGTAAGTCCGTACATATTTCTGTAAAGCTCTTTCTAAAAATAAAAAAAAGGAAAAAATCAAAAACTTTTATAAAAACTTGCCCTTTGTCGCCAAAATCCATTTTTCACCCAACACCCATCGCCTTTCTCCATTGACGTTTTCTTACCCTCACCTTCTCCGCTTTGACTATACTAAACTCGTTTAGTGTATGTCCGCTTGGACTCGGGACACTAGCGTCTGCCTAGTCTGCGTTACGTTAGTCGCTACCGACTACGCGATCGACTCAGACGTCGAAACTCCGTCCACTCCTCTTTCACTTTACCTTTGCCGGCCAACTCCGACGTTGACCGGAATTCTGTTCATACATCTTCACCTTCACCATCACCAACCTCTTCTTCCGCGATGTCAGGATTTAATCCAAACATCTCCTTGACTACCCCTGAATTGGCTCCACCTCCTACGGAGACCAATAACCCACCACCACCGCCTGTTGTAGCGCCGCAGCGAATCGCGCTCCAGGATCGTTTCTATCCCACCCGTTCTGCACTTCCCACCTGCCTTTCTCTTCCACCGGCCAATGGGGATAATTTTGAAATTAAGCCCCACTTCATCAACATGCTTCCACGATTTCATGGGCTTGAATCTGAAGATGCCTATATCTTCATCAATAAATTTCAAAACGTTTGTGCCATGATGAAAACTACCCAACTGTCGGACGATGCTATATGTCTACGGGTCATTCCGTTCACTTTATGTGATCTTGCTGAAAAATGGCTGTATAGCACCGCTTCCCATTCCATAACCAGTTGGGACGAGTTTGTAAAAGCGTTTCTAAAGAAATTCTATCCGAATCATAAAACCGCAAGGATTCGCAATGAAATCAACCAATTCTCTCAGCTTCCTTCTGAACCCTTCTGGAAGTGCTTTGACCGGTACAAAGACCTTCTTGTTCAGTGTCCTCACCACGGTATAGCGAAATGGCAACTTTGCCAAACCTTATACGAGGGCCTGAACCCAGCAACGAAGCAGTTGTTGGAAACCATCTGTCAGGGCCACTTCCTATCGAAATCTGACGAGGAAGCATGGCAATTCTTTGACGATCTTGTGGAGCAAACGCTACAATGGGAGAGCACCAGACCGACTTCTTCTTCTTCTACCTCCACTTCTACCGGTCAGTCTAGGGTAGGAATTCACCAACTTGACGTCTCTATTGCGATGAAAGCTAAAATGGCTGCGATAACGAGAAAGCTTGAAGCGATAGAGAGAAAATTTTCTTCTCCTGCTCCTACCCCTGTTCTCCCCCTTCACACCATTTGCGCTTGTTGTTCCGATCCTTCTCACTTAACCGAAGAGTGTCCTTACAATCCACCATCGCAAGGACATGATCAGGTTAATGCTGCATTCCAGCAAAGACCGAGGAATGATCCATACTCTTCCACCTACAATCCCGGTTGGAGGAACCACCCCAATTTCGCCTGGAATCAGAATCAGAATCAATTCCAAGGCAACAATTTCCAAAGGCCCCCTCCGCCGCAACAACAAGCGCAACAACAAACTCAACATCAATTTCAGCAGCCCTTCCAACCCCAACCTTTTCAAAATCAGACGAACAACTTTGCACCCAATAATTCTTTTCCCCAAAACAACTTTGTTCCGTCAAACAACGATAAGGTTTCCTCGCTCGAACGAAATCTGGAGGCGTTCGTTAAACAATCGACTCAATCCACCGCCAACATCCAGTCTTCCATTCAGTCCTTAGTGCAACACACTGCCGCTCACGGGCAAATCATCAAGACCATCGAGGCCCAGATTGAACAGCTGAATGCGGCCTTAAGCGAGCGAGAGAAGGGGAAGCTCCCATCCCAGCCACTCCCAAATCACGGTCACCCACAGAATGCACATGTTGCTCTTGAACAACAGAACCATAATGTGAGTGCCGTGACCACATTGAGATTGGGAAGGATGCTGCAAAACAACATTGGCACACGGATCAACGATGACACCCCGGCCGCTGCTTCTTCTTCTTCTTCTTCTTCTCCTGCTTCGTCGTCTTCTGAGCCTATTCTCCGCTCTTCAACAGGCTCTCCTTCCTCTTCTTCTGCTATGAACGGACCCGCTTCTCACTCCACGAAAACACCTGTTTTGGGATCCGTTCCGACTCCACAATCTCCTCCACAAGCATTAGACTCAACCAATTTTAAAAACGTCCCATTTCCAAACCGGTTGAGGTCTAATAAACAAAATCCTCAAATGGAGAAGATTCTGGAGTTATTTAAGCAGGTTAACATTAACATTCCTCTTTTAGATGCCGTCCAACAAGTCCCATCCTACGCGAAAATCTTAAAGGACTTGTGCACGAAAAAGAGGAAGTCTCAGGTACCAAAGAAAGTTTTCTTGGCTAGTGCTGTGAGTGATGCTCTTACCCAATCTTTACCACAAAAACGGAAGGACCCTGGCCGTCCTACGATTTCTATTACCATTGGGGATAGGAACATCAACCGCGCACTATTAGATCTTGGTGCCAGTGTTAACCTGCTTCCGTACTCAGTATACGAGCAATTAGGCGTAGGAGAGCTGAAACCCACACACTGTACTCTCCAAATGGCCGACCGATCGATCACCCATCCTAAGGGTGAGCTAGAGGATGTGTTAATCAAAGTCGGGGACTTCATATTCCCCATTGACTTCATTGTATTAGACACACAGCCTGTAGCTAACCCCCGGAATCAAATTCCGTTTTCCTCGGTCGCCCATTCCTTGCAACCTCAAATGCTGTAATCAATTGTCGCAATGGTTCGATGAACCTCTCTTTTGGAAACATGACAATTGAACTCAACATTTTTAGGTTGGGGAATCAGCCCTCCAAACCTAATGCTCATATACTGGACGCCTGCTCGATCCAGGAGATCATCCCTGAAGAGTGTGAATTCGAGGAGTTTCTGTTCGATCATGATAACCTTAACGCCACTAGTGCGTTCCTCCTCGAACCTGCTGCTGTTTCTGCGCCCGACAATGACTACGAGTGTTTCACGTTCTTGAACGATCTTAGCCGCTCGCAACCCGAGTTTGAATCCTTCGAATTTCCGGATGAGTTACCTGAACTATCCGACTCGGTCGCTTACACTCGTTTTGAACCTTTGCTGGAGTCCTTTGAGTTCGAGACCGCTTTACCAATCTTGCCTTCCATCGTTTCACCTCCAACGCTCGAACTCAAGCCTTTGCCGTCTTACCTTAAGTACGCTTACTTAGGTGAGAACGAGACCCTCCCTGTCATCATCTCGGCTTCTCTAGCTCCAGAGCAAGAGAAAGCCCTTCTCGCGGTCTTGCACAGTAACAGGCAAGCTTTTGGCTGGTCCATGGAGGACATCAAGGGGAATAGTCCCCTGATCGTTGAACATCACATTCATCTGATGGATGATGCCAAACCAGCCCGGGATCCACAAAGACGTCTCAATCCAGTCATGAAAGAGGCTGTGAAGAAGGAAATCGTAAAATGTCTGGATAGTGGTATCATTTACCCTATCTCTGATAGCCAGTGGGTTACCCCATTCACGTTGTCCCCAAGAAATCAGGTATAACGGTCATCACTAACGAGGCGAACGAGTTAATCCCTACTCGCATCCAAACTGGGTGGCGAGTATGCATCGATTACAGAAAACTCAACGCCGCAACGCGGAAGGACCACTTTCCGCTACCTTTCATTGACCAAATGCTTGAACGATTGGCCGGACATGAGTACTACTGCTTTCTTGATGGCTACTCCGGCTATAATCAGATTCCCATCGCCGAAAAAGACCAGGACAAGACCACATTCACTTGTCCTTTCGGCACGTTTGCATATCGTCGCATGCCCTTTGGGTTATGCAATGCGCCCGCTACCTTCCAGCGGTGTATGATGGGAATCTTCTCAGACATGGTGGAAAAATTTCTGGAGATCTTCATGGACGATTTCTCCATCTTCGGCGATTCCTTCAACGAGTGCTTGCTGCATCTTGACGCTGTCCTTACCCGATGTAAGGACAAGAATCTCACTTTGAATTGGGAGAAGTGCCACTTCATGGTGCGCGAAGGTATTGTCTTAGAACATATCATCTCGCAAAATGGCATAGAGGTTGACAAAGCGAAGATTGAGGTCATTTCCAATCTCCCTCCTCCCCGATGCGTCAGAGATATCCAAGCCTTCCTTGGCCATGCCGGTTTCTATAGACGGTTCATCAAGGACTTTAGCAAGATTGCTAGGCCCTTGACTCTTTTGCTGGCCAAGGATACGCCATTCGACTTCAACTCGAGCTGTGTGACTGCATTCGAGTCATTGAAAAGCTTACTCACTTCTGCTCCCGTTCTTTCTTCGCCTGACTGGACACACCCATTTGAGATTATGTGCGATGCATCCGACTTTGCCATTGGTGCTGTCCTTGGACAACACATAAACAAGATGCCGCACGTAATCTATTATGCGAGCCGAACCCTGAACGACGCCCAACTCAATTATACAACAACTGAGAAGGAATTCTTTGCTGTTGTATTTGCTTTAGAGAAGTTCAGGTCCTATCTCATCGGCTCTCCAGTCATTGTCTACACAAACCATTCTGCTCTGCGCCATCTTTTTGCGAAGAAAGATGCAAAATCTCGGTTAATACGTTGGATCCTCTTGCTTCAAGAGTTTGACCTTGTCATTAAGGACAAACGAGGATGTGAAAACGTAGTTGCCGACCATCTCTCACGACTTCCTTCTTCGCCTTCGCTTCCAATTCCGATCAACGACGTTTTCCCGGATGAACAGCTCTTGACAGTATCTTGCGAACCCTGGTTCGCAGATATTGTGAACTATTTGGCCATGGGATTACTGCCGACTGAATGGTCAAGTCAGGACAGACTTCGCTTCTTATCCCAAGTAAAACACTTTTACTGGGACGAACCCTATCTGTTCAAGTACTGTCCCGACCAGATTATTCGTCGGTGTGTCCCTGACGAAGAATTCAAGAGTGTGCTGTCATTTTGCCACGATCAAGCATGTGGCGGGCATTTTGGCCCCAGAAAGACAGCTGAGAAGATCTTGCAATGTGGTTTCTACTGGCCACAACTCTTCAAAGACGCTCATGACTATTGCAAGACTTGCTCCCGGTGCCAACACTTGGGCCGGATATCCCGGAGGAACGAGATGCCGCTCCAACCGATCTTGGTTGTGGAGATTTTCGACGTTTGGGGGATAGATTTCATGGGGCCGTTTCCCAGCTCTTTCGGGAACTTGTACATTCTTCTCGCTGTTGATTACGTCTCTAAATTGGTCGAGGCTGTGCCCAGCCGGACTAACGACAACAAGGTTGTCGTTAGGTTTCTTAAAGAAAACATTTTCTCCCGTTTTGGGCACCCCCGAGTGATCATTAGCGACAATGGAAGTCATTTCTGCAACAAGACTTTCGAGGCCTTGATGCGGAAATATTCCATTAATCATAAGCTCTCTACGCCCTACCATCCCCAAACCTGCGGGCAGGCCGAAGTTTCAAATCGGCAAATCAAGCAGATACTGGAGAAGACGGTTTCCAAGAACCGTAAGGATTGGTCGTTGAAACTCACTGATGCCCTTTGGGCATTTCGAACCGCTTATAAGACCGATCTTGGCATGTCTCCCTATCGGCTTGTGTACGGAAAAGCTTGCCACCTACCTGTCGAAATAGAGCATCGCGCATTTTGGGCGATAAAGGAGCTGAATCTGTCTCTAGAAGATGCGGGCAGCCATCGGAAGCTGCAGTTGAACGAATTAAGCGATCTTAGGGATGAGGCTTACGATAACGCGGTTGTCGTTAAGAACCGAACGAAAGTGTTTCACGATAAACACCTTTTGCGCAAAACTTTCGTACCTGGTCAACAGGTACTGCTTTACGACACCCGACTACACTTCCATCCAGGAAAGCTCTGATCTCGCTGGAAAGGGCCGTATTTTGTGCGGAATGTGTATCCGCATGGCGCTGTGGATTTGGAGAATCCAAAGGACGGTTCATTTTTTAAAGTGAACGGACACCGACTTAAACCGTACCTTAGCGCCGAACCAACAGAGGAGCTCATGTTCTTACAGGAGCCGGTTTACCCTGCATAATCTTTCTCTGCCTACCTCCAAACTTCGGTTATCCAGCCAAGAACAAGTGGACACTGTTCCAAATAAGTTTGGGGGTATGTATATACCATTTTTTACATTTTTTTGGATATTCTTTTCCATTTTTGCTTTTCTTTTCTTTTCTTTAAAAACAAAAAAAAATGTGTGTATAGCTAACCGACAAATTTTGACCCTTCAAATGATCTCTTCATGCAATGACAGTGAGGACACTGTCCAGTTTAAGTTTGGGGGTACGCTCGGTACGCATTTCTTACCTTCGCATTCATATGTATATTTTGCATCTGCATTTTTAATTCCATAAAATCCATAAAAATCAGAAAATTTCCTAAAAACATAAAAACTTTTCTGTCAAGTTAGCTAGTGGGAGGACTCTGATTCAACATTTCGACGGTTTTGTTTGATAAAATAAAAATAACTAAATCTTATTTTTAGATTTTGAAAACCTGAAAGATAACTCTCCTTTGAAGTTAACTATAACTGATATACGTCTTTACATCACACTACACGTGTCGTGAGTTTTGGAAATTAGATGACAAGTCTTTTATGTCTAAAAACTTTTAAATGGATAAATGATTTTCTGAGGATCAAATAGGTTTGTTCTGAAATAAGTAATGTCAAGAATAGTTTATGAAGTGAAGTGAATATGAAGGGATATTATTGATGCCTTAATTGGAACTAAGTCTGAAAAATAACCCATCTGAAACTTGATTGGAATGATTACACACCGAACCCACTAAAACACGTCTTTTATCCAAAAAATTAATTGAACTGCCGGTTATGTCTCCGTTCGTATTGAATCATCATGATTTTCACGCCAAACTGTCTTTTATTTTTGGACCTAGGTAACTTGAGTAATTAAGTCCGCTGGGGTGTTTCTACACCTAATGCCCTAAAGCCAACTGGTTTGGGTGCATTGGCCCAAAGCTCGTTAAGAAGCCTAGAAAGTCCAGATTAAAACAAAGTCAAGCAAGTGTTCTCTCCGAGTTAAAATTCCTAACGGTTCTTTGTGTGAGAATAATCTTGATAAAAGACAGGCTTTAATAAAAATTTTAGCGGAGATATGAAGGTTTTATTCTATGATAAAGACTATTGCACGTTCACAGAGGTGTGTATGAAATGAAAACAAGAAAAAGGTGGAGTGAAATATAAGACTAGTTTCCTGTTAAGGAAGATAGAAATTCTAAAGTTGAAACTTTACTGGAAAACGAAACTTGAAAAATGCTCAACTCTTTATAAAACTTATGTGATCGTTTCAAAATTCTTATCTAGGCTTTAGTGTGTAATATGATGACTTTATTCAATCCTTCTGAAACTGAACGACACTATTTGCACTGCACGTAAAGACACATAAAATCTGTAGTTAAATAAGAAGCGAGGTGTGAAAAATAAAGGTTCGATAGTCTAGACTTAGGATAATAGAATTGTTATTTTCTGAAACAAAACTTTAGGATTTGAATCTTAGTTATTTTACAAAACTAGCTTGACCGGATTTTGTGGGTAGTATCCGCTGAAAACCCTCAGGAGACAACACTCCTCCTACTAGGGACACCTAGAGGTTTAACGGCTTGTTGCACATGCTCAGTGCAATCGCGTTCCCTGCGAAAGTGAGGTTAGGAAATTTTTTGTGAATAAATTGGCTTTGCTCGGGACGAGCAAATGATAAGTTTGGGGGTATTTGTTCATATCAGATTTTTGCATTTTCATACCGCCCAATTTTTATCACATTGCATATCGGTAGGTACTCTTGAGCCGTGTTTGCTAGTTAATTGCAGGATACAGGTTCTCGGCTCTAAACGGTGAAATTCATGGAAAAAACACGACAAAACTCGGGTTCCTGCCAACCACAGATAAAACACGGATCTCCGCTCTTTATCCGTCTGTTGCCACACACCAGTTTAAGAGACAAAATGGCAAATCAATGTCGTTTTCATGCACAAGGCTCAATGGCAACACAAGATCCAAGAAATCTACACGGAGCTCGAGGAAATCATGACAAAAAGATCCACATCAAATCACCTTTTGCTCAACAGAAATTCTGGAAAAATCGTGAAGAAAATCTGAGAAAATACATATACCAGAATAAAGGGCACAGCAAAACAGGAAAAACCACCAAAAAATGAAGACCCAATTCCTCTAAAGTGTCGCGGTTCCGCGGCAATAGCAGGCTTAGGCCGCGGAACCGCGGCCGTACGGCCTCCTCAGTTGACGAAACTTCAGGGTTATTTTGGTCTTTTTATATTGAGGCAGAATTTTGCCCTAGATTTTCAGTTCACTGCCTATAAATAGCCCAGAACCTTGTGAAGCCAAAGGTGCATAATCTTGTATTTTTCTAGGTTTTAGAATACTTGTTCTTCTTCCTCTTCTCATCTCTTCTCCATTGAAAAATTTGTAGTGAGCTTTTGTGAGTGAAGAATGATGAATAAAGAAGTTCATTTCATTATCATACTTGTCTTGCTCTTATGTTAAATACTTGTAATTTTCATTTGTTAACTTAGTTGTTGTTATTTCTTGTTGTTTCTTTCTTGTCTCTTTTCCTTTATCCTTAAAAACAACCATGATGCTTACGCTTGATCCTTGCCGAGGTGAGGTCGCAAATAGCTAGTTGTTATCTTCTAATCTCCTTCTTTCTATCTTCCTCTTTTGTTTTCTTTTCTTTTCGTTATGATGTGTGAGTAGTTTCCATACTTGTTAGTGTAGGATAAGGGAAGTTTGAGAGAAGGAAATCTCTCTCACTCTTTCCTTTCCCAACCTCTTAAATCGACTCCCGTTAATTGAACCACAATCCGCTCCCTACGGCACCCTATCCTACATGATAACGGTGATTCCGTAGTGAGACCGGTTGTGGTTGAATTAACCGGAGGTTATGGCTAAGAGCCAAGAACGGACGGACAAGCACCAAAAGGAAGAACTTAAGCGTTGGAAAGCCTAGCTTGTACTCGCAAGTTCCTTCCTAGTCGTGCTAATCCCCGTTGTTGCCGATTACCGTAACACCGATATTAAGAGTGGCAACGAAAGAAGTGAGCAACTCCTAACTCAAACTAACCTAATCCTAACCCTAACAAGCTCTCTTTACATATCATTTTAACACTTAGATAATCACAAACAAATCTGGACTTTCGGACTTAACTCGTTAAAGCACATAGAAAAAGATTCCCATCTCCCTGCGGACGACCCGTACTCAACCGGCTAGCTACAAGCGAAACCGTTTTGATTGCGGTAATTAACTAAACTTGAACATGCAGAATCTCTAACAATCAGGAGGGTACCGATCTTCCTACACTTGGCTGTTACTCGACTTGCACTCGACGCACGATCGTCACATAAAAAGGCCGGACACAAACCCATGAGCTTACACTCGCGGGATGAGACTATTGACGAGCTAAATATACTTGCAGAACGAAGATACAAACAAAATTATACGAGCTAAAGGCACTTGCACAGTGAGCAAACATTTGGACAATGAAGAAAAATGTGCACTTTATTTATGATCCGAAAATAAATACAAGGTATTTTGGGCTCCTTAGCCTTACAAAAACGCCCGGAGGCTTATAAAATTTTGAAAAAAAGAAAAAATCCCTAAGGAAGGAAAGCATAGGTCGTCGGCTCGGGGAAGATCTCGCCCTGCTCGACGCCAGCGTCGGGGACCAAAACGACGACCTCTGGGTCGGCGCTTCCACTGGTAGCCTTACCCCCAGAGGCTGCCCGGCAACTTCCACCTGCGACGCATCCTCGGAGAGAGGGTAATGGACCCGGAACTCACTGTCGACGAGCTCCGGCATCAATGTCTTGACGGCGTCAAGAGCCTAGTGCCAAACAATGGCCGAGGATTCGGCAAGGTTGGCTGGTCGGATGCCTTATACCTCTCCACGGACTTCACCGCTCGGATCTCGGCAAGCTTCACCGCCTCGTGCGCCACCCGAGCATCCTTCCTGCTGGCATCCTTCGACTTCTTCATTGTGTTATAGAGGTTGCCAACCTCCTCCAACTTAGCCTGGATGGCCTGGTTGGATTCACTCAGAATTCGGTGAGACTACTTGTATCTGGAATTTTTCATCTCCTCGGGGACCACTCGAGCTTTGAAGGCAGCTATCTTCTCCTCCGCCTGCTGCAGATGAAGGCGCAGATCCTGCTCCCGCGAGGACGATTCACCCGCTTTCTTCATGGCCGGGGCTATCTCCTCGGATTCCATATTGACAATGAAGGCGCAGTGATGGAGGACCTGAGGAAAGCAGCAAAAGGAGTTAGAAATGTTCAAACTGAAAAACTACTTAAGAAGATTCTTAAAGGAAAACAGATACCGACCTGAACTGCCTCCTGAGCGATGGCAGCCACATGGGCCTTCAGGGTCCCGCGGGGAATCTTGCCCCCAGCTGCTTGTTCCATGTTAGAGAGCAAGCTGTCGGTGACGGAGAGCCCCGAGGGAACCTCGAAGCAGAAGTCCCCCTCCTGCACTGAGATCCCGGTATAAGGCGCCCGAGAAATCGTCTTTTTGTGCCTTTTTAGGGGGACGTTAGTGGGCTCGGCCTCCTCCTCCTCCCCCCTCGCCTGGGGCGCCGGATCCCGCGCATGCTTCTGCCCCCCCTCCACGGCGCTCTTCAGGGACTCAGGGTGACGCAGCTGAAGGCTTGCTTGGTAGGGTAGGCCTCGGGGCCTAGCTTGGACCAGGTCAGGACTAACTTCCGCCCTCGGTTTTCTTTTGGGCCTTCGCGGCCATGGCAGCTAAGAACTTGGATTGGCCCATTTGCTCTGCAAAAAGGAGAATACACAAAGAGAGTTAGTGACACTGAAAAGGGTAAAGAAAATTCATCAAAGTCTAAATAGATCGTCTACGGCCTTAACTTACCCAGAAAGCGTGCGGGGCTGAGCCCAGCCCAGCTCAGGGCCTGCTCAGAAAGCAGGACGTCAGCCCGCTGGATCGTCTCCCATAAAGACACCACCCTTGCCTCGGGTGAGGATGACGGTTTTGCCCTCGGGCAATCAGCCCTGTGCCACTGTGTAGGGCCTGACGAATACAAACTTCTCCTTCAATTCATGGATGGAAGAAGGGACGACTACCACACTCGACCCGACCACCCCGCCTTTACGCTTTTTAAAGGAAAAATACACCCAGCTCGGCTCATCCTTGCTGGTGCCAGGGTGATTCTTATAAGAGAGGAAGGAAACGAGGAGGGTCAAACTGAAGGGGATGTTTTCAAGTTTCAACCGGACCAAAAACCTGAGGACGATTCTCCACGAGTTCGGCGCTAGCTGGCCCGGGGTGAGATAGAAGCAACGAAACTCCCCACATACCTCGGTTGATAAGGGCAGACGTATTCCGGCCCGTAATGCTTCCAAATACAGGGCAATCTTCTTGTCCTGCACCTGGTCCGCCCGCTCACCCTCTCTAGCTAAATGAAGCGAATAGTTGGAGGGAACATGGAATCGAGCATGAATCTCGGTAAGCTCGTCCACATCCATCAAGACGGAAGGCGCATCGCGGGCGTTCCTGATGCGCACCTTAGAAGCCCTTGTCACCGCCTGATGGCGAACGACACGAGAAACCCTGGCTCAAGGGGAGAGCCCGACACAGATAACGCAGCAGAAGAACCCTCTCGGCTATCTAAAGCCGGAGGGGAGGAGGACCCGCTGGACTCGGCTTCAACAACTGGAGCCTTATCGTCCGACTCTACCCTAACTACCTCTACAAACTCCTCAGATGAAGACATCTAACCTGATTCAAGGGAACGGGCTCGCCGGGAAAAATCACGGGTGATCTAATCTAAAGGGAAGGATTGCCGGGCAATCTTTGATAACGGGAGTGAATTAGGGTAAAAGTGTTGGCCTTAGGATGGTCCCCTTCTATTTATACACTCCAAAGAAAGCATCCAACGAACCTGATTGATTCCCGCCAAAACAAAACGTTGCACCCTGCGAGCGGCATAGCTCCATGTGGCGATCGGCTATTGGGGACGTCTTTTCGACTGCAAGAGTCAGAGACAACCTGTCACTTCCGCCAACCGACGTCCGACACGTGGCCCGTATCCCAACTGGTGATCGACTGAAACGGCGCCACCTCTTTAAAGCGCGATCATTTCATTTGATCTGCTGACGCCATCGGGGATACGCGAGAAGATTCAGGTGCACGACGAGGCGACACGTGGGCCTAAAGATCGAAACGACGCAACCACTAAACGCCGTGCCGTTCCCAAGCGATCCGCATTATGATTCTTGGCGCCAAATTGAACAGAAGAAAAACCGAGCAGACCACTCTCGACCCGACCCTCGAATAGGTCAGAACGAGAGTGGAGGGCTAATGATGATGCTTATAAGCAGTATCTCTTCAAGATTACGACACTTGGCGGATGACGTGTCCCGAAGGCTACGGAGGTGGAATAAATGAGGTGCATTATAAGGGTTCCTCGGGATTTCGTCTCGGGGAATGTATCCGTCCTTCCAGGAGACCTCTCTGAATACATTCCGGATTCACCTAGGAAACTACCAATAGCTTGTTTCTAGCCTCCCGGCTCGTCTCCGAGCTTCTGACATGCCGAGCTTCCTCGGCCTCCCGGCTCGTCCCCGAGCCTCTGACACGCCGAGCTCCCTCGGCCTCCTAGCTCTTCTCCGAGCCCTGACGTGCCAAGCTTCCTCGGCCTTCCCGATCAACCAGGAGCGCGGATCCTATGCGCCCCGCAATGGCTCCGCGTATATCGCAGGGCGAGATATCCGCCTCCCCACGATCCTCGTCCCACACTGGCGCATCCTTCCATTAATGGGTGTATCCCTCCATTAATGGGCGTATCCCACCATTAAAGGTGAGGATAACACGGGGGCGTAACTGATGGCGGTGATCTCATGCCCGCTCGCTCCAAGCGACCCCTATGTAAACCCCCTTCTCAGATGACTCAGGTATCAGAAATTTATCTCAATACGCCGCTACTCTGCACCTATTCCTCGGCTCTAACTTGATCGTCGGAGGGTCCTACTTTGGTAACCTACCCCGGGACTTCTTTGCAGGTAGCTCGGCATCCAACACCAACCCCTTGAGATCCACACTTAATAACTCCAAAACCAAATCTCAGCCGTCCAAGACCGCCATCGAAGGATCGATGGAGGAAAGCATCTGAAGGAGATCACGACCTCCATCAGTTGCTGATGAACAACCAAGGAAAGCTCTTGCATGAACTACTGAACTTGAGAAAGAGCTTAGTAAAAAGATAATTCTTTATCTTTCAGTCAATTAAATTCTTGCTATGTTCTTTGCTCTTAGATGATTTCAGTACAGGATCCATCTAATAACGGCAAGTGATCGGAACTATCTGCAGAGGTAATTGCTTGCTTTTTCTTGTTTTGATTCCATTTTAGTTGTCGAATTTTAGGGCGTGAAAACAATGAAGGAATAGAGTTGGAATGTTGATAGAAACTTATTAATGAATTTTTGCTGAGTGAACAAAAGAGAGTTATTTTACCCCTAAATCATGAATTTATTTGCGACTTAGAAAGATTAAGCAGTCAGTTATTTTAATTGAAGATGAATGATTGGGAGTGAGATTGACATATATGAAACTAATTATAACCGTTTATATTTTTGATGAGAAGAACGCATATGTGATCCTTCACAATTGATGTATCTAAGAATTTGTCTGAATAATGGTAGAATATGATTAGATGAAATTAATAGTAACTAATTGTATAATATTTAATTTGGATATTATTAGGTTAATCATAAAGTTGAAACTAATAATTAGTTTATTAATAGTTATATTTAGTTTGAAATTAATAGTTCGTTCTTGAATAGTTAGTTTATTGATAATTTTAGTTCGAATAGGATTTGATTTATCTATGATTCCAGTTATATAAAAAATCGTATAGTTAGATTTTATCAATTATACAGGATTAGATATATTAGTACTAGATCAAGATTTAAAAGCTTATTGAATTTGATATAAATATTTGAGTATTTGATTTCCTTACTTTCTTCATCGAATTGTTGATTGAAGAATATTTAATTTGGATACCTTTAGATTAAAGTTTAAAGCAATAGTTAGTTTATTAAGAATTTTAGTTTGAATATTATTTGATTTATGTGTTTATGATCTGCTATATAAAATATCATATGGTTAGATTCTATAATTAAATGATAGAATTATACAGAATTAGATGCATCGGGGTTAGGTCAAAATTTAAAATCTTACTGATTTGATCTGAATACTTGAGTAGTGATTTGAATATTTGAATATTTGAAAAATAAATGATAAATATTTAATAATTTGTATTAATCTGCTATCTTTTTTATGTATTGTTTGATTATTTATTTATTATTTATTTTATAAAAATCGATATGGTTATTAATATATTTTAGTTAAAATTAATTGCTTGAAGTCTTCAAATCTAAACAATTTTTTGAATAAAATACAAATTATTATCATAATAAATCATATTAGAATACTATTTAATTGAAATAAAAGTGAATTATCTATAACAACTCTAAAAGAATATTGAACTTTTCATTCGTTTTATTTTCTTCTCGTGTCAAAACTCAATTTTCGAATACTTTTATATCTTTATATTCTTATGAAAATATAAAAAAAGGTAGCATTTTTTAAATTTATATGCTAATAATTTTAAAACAATAATTTTTTTGTATATTCTTCTTCTTTTTTAGAGTTTAAAAAACAATAAAATAAATTTAATTAACCCATAAGATTAAGTTGATAGAAAAATAATAAATCTGTTAGAGTTGGTTAAGATGTTAAAATTGCTAGAAAATAATTTATTTTTATAATTTTCCACGTGTGTGGCACGCGCAAAAAACTAGTATGTATATATATTGGAGTGATTTATTGCAAACCGGCCCGTGTTTTTTAGAAATAGGAACTCTTGATATATGATATATTTTAACGATCCGATTTATTCAAGTTGGTCGCCATACCCTCAAATGTATGTGCATAAAAAATCAAAAGATTTAAAGACCTTTAACATATGCATCGGATGAGATTTATATTGCATAATTGAAAAACGTTTATTTTTGCACCCATCGATGCGTATGTTAAAGGTCTTTAAATCCTTCGATTTTTCATGCTCATACATTTTAGGATATGACGGTCAACTTGAACGGTTCAGATCGTTAAAATATGTCATTGATCAAGAGTTTCCATTTTTAAAAAACATGGACAGGTTTGCAATAGATCACTCCCCTATGTGTGTAGGAAAATGGATATGAGCCGGCATCCCTATTTTTAAAAATGATCCATCGCCCTAAAACACACATATCCCTTCTAATTCATCGATCCAAACTGGTCATCTTGATTTACATATCAATGTGCAAAAAATGTCGGGAATTAAAGACTTCTAACGCGTTCTTCAAGTGGATAGAAAAAAAATCAACGGGTTATCGGTATAGAAAAATTATGGTCGCTTGATGAACGCGTTAGAAGTCTTTAAATCACGAGATTTTTTGTACATTAGGTTTTCATCACATGTTGATCAAGATGGTCGGTTTGGATCAATGAAATATACGAGTATGTATGTTTTGGGGCAAGGGCTCATTTTAAAAAAGGGTCGTCGGCTCATGCCCTCTCTCTCCCCCTGTGTGTGTGTGTGTGTATAGTCTATTTCCAAGTACTTTAGAAACATTAGATAATGCCTGATCTTTAACCTGTTAAAAAGTGACTACAAATAGATATCTGTTGTTTCGCTGCTACTGAACAACATGAATATATTGTTGTATTAATAATTTATCTACATTTCTCTGCTTCCGCGCTATGCACATTGCCTATGTTCAAATTAAAGCACATAGCGAAATCTTTCTTAGAAAAAGGATATTTATTTTTAAGCTTTTGAAATAACAATTTTTTGCTTTCTTCTATACAATTATTGTCATGCCCCGCTTCCCAGTAGATGGAAAACGATAACGTAGCAAGCCCGCGGTATATTTATCCAGAGAAGGTCATTCTCTAAATAGATATACTAAGCGTATTGAAACAATAATACACAATGCGAGAATAAATGAAGACTGTAAAATTTTTCAACAAATATCTTTATTTACATTCAACTTCCAAAATTTACAAGCACATGGGTTTATGCTGGAAAGTAAATACAATAAGGAAAATTCCTAAACAAGTGGCATATATAAACTGAAGAAAAATGTAGCCGAGCTTGTCTTGAGTAGCTATCTGGTCATAATCCTCCTCAGCAGCGTCCACTTCCTCCGTCTCGACCGTATCTAACGAACATTCCAAGAAAACAAAGGTGGGTGGAATGCCCATCAGCGAACTAGCACTCGGTAAATCCCAAGCATAAAGTAAGAGTAAAGAGAATGAAAAGTGTAATATATATATATATGACGAGTAAGAGTAGAGCCATAGAAGTATTCACGAGCCATAGAAGTTCCTGAAGTCACTATGTGGTCACTATATTAACGTTAAGTTCCAAGTGTGAATGTCAACACAGCCATAGAAGTATTCACGAGCTCAAGAGTAGAGCCCCATGAGCAAGGAAACACGGGCCCATTTTATGTGTTAGTATCGGGACTCTAGGTTGTGGATGAGTCGATTCGATTGATAGTCGAGTAAAATAAAAAAAAAGGTTAATACGGGATTCCTGAAGTCCCGTTGGATTCACACAAGAAACTATCCCAAGCATCTCGAGTATAATATATATTATAATTGTAAGATAATCTTAGTTGATTTGATTGGTTGATTATGACATGTCTTGTTCGAAACCATAGATTGCAAAAGGTATAGAATGAAGTCGAGTGAGTCGAGTAATATGCGAGTCATGACAATTGCAATCTTGGTACGAGTCAAGTTTGTTCGAGTAGATTGAGTTCGAGTTCAAGTTCGAGTTTAGATTCGAGTTCAAGTTCAAGTTTAGATTCGAGTTTCGAGTTTGGAGTTTGAGTTCGACTTTAGATTCAAGTTTGGATTTGAGTTATAGATATTTCTTGTGAATTGAATTAACTTCTGAAGATTTTAGGTTCAAAAGATATCGGCAACTGCTGCACATGGACGGCAGAATTTATGTTTTTTTCCAAGACAATTGCAATTTGATAACCCCGTTAAGTTGTTTAACCTGAATAGGCAAGCACTCATTTTCTCCGGCTCTCCGGGGCTCAAGAGAATCGATCCCGCTTAAACCTATATTAATCTAGAGTTCTCAGATATTGTTTGCATATCTCGAGGGGGTTTTATGAAAAATATTTTAATATAGTTTAAAAATAAATCTCGAAGGTGATTTATATTATTAAGAGTTTTTATGAACATGTATTTTAAATTTTAGTGGTATTTTAGCGATGAAACCTAGTTTTTAAAAGTTGATGGTATTTTTATTTAAAACTTTAATCATTCATTTTAAAATATGATTTTCACAACTTGTTTTCATTGAAAATACGGATTCATAATTTTATATAATTTTCAAAATTTAATATTTATTTAGAAAAGCCGTATTTCTTAAAAACCGTATTTTTTATTTCCTTTCGAGACCGAATACTCCGTGAGGAGTTCTGCATCTCGCTCTACTATCCCAAAGATATGCAATAATCAGCACCATCTATTAGCGGGTCCCCTAACGAGGGTTGTAGAGGCGTAATTGTCAAGAATTACAAAATACCGATTAAAAGAAACCTGTTTTGAAAGGTGTGGTATTTTATTTACTTTGAATTACCCCAATACTTAGAATACCGTGCTATGAAACCATAGTGTACATGTGGGGTAGGTTATTACCCCGTGAATGTTCTAGGGTTTGGGTATACTAGATATCGAAAAGAGGTTACACTAAAGTTCATGGTATTTTAATGAAAAATTCGTTATATGATTATTTCACATGAAAATTTTGGTTAAACTAAAAACTAAAAGGTTGTAAATAAGGTTACAAGTAACGTGAGAAACTTAGTTTGACTTATTTTTCTTTAAAGAGGGGAGTTCCAAGCTTAAATAAACATGTATGGGAGATAACTCTACTTTACCGACATGTTTTTAAAAAAAATTGAGAGGAAAGAAAAGAGAGAAAAGGGGGGCTTACTAGCTTAGATCGTTAACAATAAAGAGAAGAAGCTTTTGGGGGTTGTGGTTTTGTTAAAGATATTCCGGTCGTCGAGTTTGGCTTGCTACTCCACTTGGGTGCTTAACTCCAGTTGGTAATTAAAGAGTTTGAGAGAATTTTTTCTAGAAATTTCAGAATGGGGAAGAATTAGGGTATGGGTTGGTTTTATAGTGAAGAATCATGGTTTGGAAATTAAAAATGCGGATTAAAAGAATTAAAATGTTATTAAATGGTGAATTGAAAAGTCTATGTTTGATTGCAAGAAAATCAAACAGTGCAGGGGAGTTGAGGGGAGTCGAAGAGACAAGTGTGCAAAGCACGGGAGGAATTGGGCTCAATCGAACCATCGGCGCCCGCCCTTTTTAGGGAATTGGCGGTCGGATCTTGATGACCCGTCTCGAGATTCGTGCCACGTGGTGTAGTCAAGGTTTACTCCTATTGGCGCATGTTTGATTTTTCTGAAACTTTTCATTTCTCCGTGAATTGCACGTGCAACTCTTGGGCTTCCAAAAAATTAAAAAGAAAAATCTTAAAAAATAATTGGGACTGAAGGATTCGAACACACGGGCTATGTCACAGCAATGTAGAGGCTTTACCAGTGAGCTACAAGTCGCTTCTTGCTTTTATTTAACAAAAATAAGCTATAACTCTTACACAGGCTGTAATACTCTTTTCTGTATAATAACAAGAATTTTTTTTACAGGAATTTCAGAGTCGTTACATTCTACCCTCCTTATAAAAATTTCGTCATCGAAATTTACATTTACATAAAGACTAATTTTTAAAGAGATAAGGGTATCATGCACGTATATTATCTTCTCACTCTCATGTCGATTCTCCTGGCGAGTCTTTTTTCCACATCACCCGGACCAAGTTTACCTCCTTGTTCCGTAATGTCTTCACTTTTCGGTCCAGGATCTGAACTGGTTGTTGCTCGCAAGTTAGGTCGGTCTGTACCTTGAGCTCTGAGTGATAAAGTATATGGCTGTGGTCGCTCGCATATCATCGTAGTTGGGATATGTGGAACATGTTGTGCACTCCTTCCAATGAGGGTGGTAGTGCTAAACGGTACGCCACTTCTCCAACTCGTTCGAGTATGTCGAATGGTCTTATGTATCTTGGACTTAATTTACCCCTCTTGCCAAAGCTTATCAATCCTCTGTTTGGAGAGATCTTCAAGAATACATGTTTTTCGGGAACTCCAGATGTCAATGCTTTGCATCTGCCCAATATTTCTGTCGGTCTTGGGCTATGCACATCTTTTCCCTGATCATGCGAACTACATCTACAGTTGGCACGATCATCTCTGGCCCAAGGAATTCATGATCTCAATGTCGTCCCAACTCAGCGGGGAACAACACTTCCATCCGTAGAGTGCTGCGAATGGTGACATCCCAATACTGGCATGATAGCCGTTGTTGTATGAAAACTCCACAAGGTGTAGGTGATCTTCCTACGAACCTTCGAATTCTAACATACAGGCTCTCAGCATATCTTCTAATATCTGAATTGTTCGCTCGGACTGTCCATCTGTTTGTGGATGATACGCCGTGCTAAAATTCAGACTCGTTCCCAGGTTAGCTTGCAGACTCTACCAAAACTGTGATCGGAATCTCGTATCACGATCGGAGATGATGCAAATAGGTACCCCATGTAATCTCACGATCTCTTTCATGTACTTTCTTGCTAACGTCTCAATTGACTGGCTAACTCTGAATGGAATAAAGTGAGCCGACTTGGTGAGTCGATCCATAATAATCCAAATTGCGTCGTTACCCTTTGTGCTCCGAGAGAGTGCAGTCACGAAGTCTATGGTAATGTGCTGCCATCTCCATTCTGGGATTGGTAACGGCTAAAGTAGACTAGCAATTCTGTGATGTTCAGCCTTTACTTGCTGACACACTAGACACTTTGCTACGCTCCTTACTACTTCGCGCTTCATTTCATGCCACCAGTAGTGTTGTTGTAGATCCTTGTATATCTTTGTACCACCGAGGTGTACCGTATACGGAGAGCTGTGAGCTTCTTTCATCAATTCTTATCGAATAAGTTCGACTGGCACGCATAAACGGCTTCCATATCGCAAAGATCTATCTTCATGGATTATGAAGTCAGTTCATAGTCCACTTTCTACTTGTTATCGGCATCATTTACTTGAGCTGCCTTGATCTGATTTACATGAGTGGACTGAACGTGTAAGTACATCAGATATGAAGTGTTACCTGGCATGACTACTTCGATCTCCAATCCAAGCAATTCTTACAGTTGTCTCCACTGAGCGGTAAGGTTCATTGCTAATGGCTGGCGACTAAGTGTTGGAGATAGTGCCCTCAGAGTCAATTATTGGATCACAGGCACGTGATTGCAATGATTGAGGGAGGACCTATCCCGGTAGGACAGTCTTAGTCAAGATGATAGTATGCTATCTGGTTTATCTTTATCATCGTGTACTGCTTTAGGTGACCTGACAGGTCGCTATTACACGTTAATAGAGCCCCTAGGATTCTTTCTTGACTGCCAGCAGTATGAGGGTGATCATATACGTGGGAGCTGGTAGTCTATAAGCACATCCTCAAAAGGTCCCTAGTCGTGGGAGTTTCGAGACAGGGTATCGATACTCCAGAGTAGACTAGTGTATACAGTCGAGACCCCGACGAGGGGCGGTGGCCGGTCTCACAAGCCATTGGTGTCAGTTAGTTCACCTAAGATGTATACAGGTGCTCATTGGGTTATGAGTACACCGGACAGGACTCACCGGGAACCTGCTAGTTGGTATTATACCTAACGTCAGATAGCAGTTCCCTGGTGACATGTGTACAGGTTAGTTCATCGACCTGATGATCGTCATTTGTCTCGTATGAGTTCCCACTGTACTTTGATTACTACCCTACCACGCTCAAAGGAGATGTGCAAACAGGTTTTAGTTGGGTACAGTCCCGAGCCACATGGAGGCAGTGAGCGGATCTTCAGGGGTTCGTCTCTCCCGGTATTGGGGGTGAGGTCGCGCTGTGTCTAGGAGAGCTATTACACAAAGCCCTCGGCCGAGGAAGGAGATTTACTGGTAGGTATTCCAGTAGTATCTCAGGGTGTTCTGGGCTACACTCCGACACGACTTGTACCGCTTTTTGGGGTCTGACTTTTACCAACCCCCTAGGCCAGCCATGCGATGCTCATAGACGAACGGACCGGACTGTACGGATATTGTCACTGACAGGCTCAGTAGGGTGTCAGGATGAGTTCGCTCATCGACGTCCCTTTTGGTCAATAGCTGGTAGCCCGTCACGTATGGCTAATACCTCTGACGTGCTAGTGGTTAAATCCACAGCCATAGTATTGACGAGTCTTTAGAGTCCCCCACATTCAGTTGCTCAAGTTTTCGGGCGAAACGCTGTAGAGGCCGTATGGAGATATGGCAGGGTTCGATCAGATACGTGCGATATTGCACGGATCATGATCGGACGGTTTATACTAGCGGGCTTTGGTTTAAGCCGGATCCTAGTATAATACAGTGTAGACTTTGTCTCATTGCATTTGTATTTCGGTCGGAATACAAATGCGGGTGTGTATACAAAGTAGCGGGGTTTTCCTATAATTTATTATGGGACCAGTTTTCTGGAGTTGCCAGTTTGCTTTCCGTTTCGGCCATATTTCTTTGTATCTTTCATTGGCCGAAAATCGGTGGAGGAGGGCTTATTTGCATTTGTGCAAATAAGCATTTTGGAGGGTTGTTTTTGCATGTTGTGAAGTCATGATGGTTGCACCATCCATTGACTTTCTTGAGTTGATCATGACTTGGCTTTTGGTGATGATAATGGGTTATGATGATGGGTTTTGAGTGTTGGTTTTGCTAGTAATTATTTCTTCACATCATCACTCTTTTCTCTCTCTTTCATGTTTGGTTACACCCCCCTTTTGGTTTTTTCCCTCACCCCTTCACCTTGAGTGGCCGGCCAAGTTTGGGGGCTGTCCCAATTTTGTAGTGGGGATTTTTGGCTCTCTCATGCTAGAAAAATCCCCAAGTTCCTCCACAAAAGTTCATATATCATTCTCCTCCACAAAAGGGCAACTTCGATAAACCCCAAATGAGACACAAGTTCCACACTATATTCTACAGCAAACCTTGGGCACATCGACTCGCCAACTTCGTGCCCGAGTTGCCTCGGATCAGAGGCGGGAGCCCGTAAAAGAAGCCGGCGACGTGGTGCCCTTCCGGCGAGGAGGTGGAGACCGCACATTCCGCGGGAGATCGGGACGATGACGAGAAGACCGGAGGACACGGATCACTCGGTATATCTCTCTTCCCATCTTGTAGTTAGCTAGGACTAGTTTAATGGCATGATCCGGGTTTTAGTGCGCGGTGGTACCGGTTTGAAAAGTTAAAGTAAAGCACCGCTTCCGCATTCTGACGTCGGATTGACGGCCGGGGCGACGCCGTGCACTTACAGTGGTATTAGAGCCTCGCCATTAACCTAGTCTAGCTTGGTCTAATGTGTTTACATTTCCAATCGAACAAAATTCCAAAACCCGTATTTTTCCTAGCATCAGGTTTCTGTCGAAATTTTTTGGGGTCGAAAATTTTTTCAGGTTGTTGAAGTATGATGTGCATGGCATTTTAAGAGTTCTGGAAAAATTTGGTCTCGTGAACAGTCTACACTACTGCGGAACCGCGGCCAATCCCATACTTAGGCCGCGGTTCCGCCGCTCTTTTCACTGTTCATGGCCCCAAAATTTTACAGAGGCCTCCTGACTTGAAAATAGGGTTTTTGGAATGTTATTTTTTGGGCCTAGATTTCTTTGTCTGCTGCAGTAATCCTTGGGGCCCACTTGGTAAAATTTGATCGATCAGATATTTTAAACACATTATTTCACAGTATTTACATTATATCTGCGACCATGAATGTCACTTGATCGGTAAATCCTGTCTAACTGCTATAGCCTGGTTAGACGGATTTGCGAACGTGACATTCACGTTGATGTTCTGTGATTGTGCTGTGATGTTGCGGATTGGTCGTGGGGGATAGCCTGGATGCAATGCTAGTACAGTTTTTTGTTGTATTATGTACATTTGATATTGCGGGGCGAGCGTCCGACATGTGGACTGCCGTCACTGCCTGTTTGTATTATTCTTTTGGGGCACGACCAGGTTGCGGTCGATGTACCCGTTGTATGTATATTTTACTTTCTGTACTAGGATTGCCCCGCGGAGGGGTGCACGGATAGCCGGATTCTAGAGGGCAACAAGCCCGCATCTCATGGCATTGAGATGGAGGGGGCTTCACTCTAGAATTGGCGGGCTATTCGCCGCACTCGTAGGGGGTACAGGTTGACCCAGGAGGGGTGCCCAAGTTACCGGATTACGTGAAGTGCTGGGTGGTCCATTCACGTTGCTAAAGGGGGCTGCCTCGCTTCAGGTTTTGGCGGGTAACTTGCCGCGCCCGTAGGGGTCTAGGATTTTCATTGCACAGGCTATCCACACGACCAGGGGAACGTCGGGTTTCAGTAGCGGCTCTGTGAAACCCGGGGATCCCAGATATCTGTATTGTTCTGTGATGCTGTACATTTCTGTGATGTTGCATTTTATCACGCCTTGAGAGAAATATTATATATTGATATATATACTAGTAGATGTTGTATATGTTTTGCATCCGCGCTAGTCCAGTCCCCGCTCTGTCGTTAGTTAGCTAACCTAACGGGTAATGACGGGACCCAGTGGCGAATGCGGATGGCATATACGTACGTCATTATTTTCGTTCTTTATTGGTGTGATCAATTGATGAGACTGCATTGATTCGGATCAATGCAAGTTAAAAACAAACCTAATCTGATGTTGTTGGAACATTTTTCAAAAAGCTGTTATTGCAAGGACGTTCACTTTTGTTTAGCACAGTGGTATTCAGTTGGAATATCCTGCTCCTCAGTCGACGAGGCAAGGGCCGAGATCCCTTCACCGGGAGTGACCCCTTGGACAAAAGTTTGCGTCAGGGCAATAACTTCACTATAGCCGATTACTTTTGCTTTGCATCGTGGTATTCAGTTGGAATATCCTGCACCTTATTCTACGGGGAAAGAGCTGAGATCCCTTCACCGGGAGTGACCTCTTTAGTAAAGGTTTTCATCACTATATTTTTATAAAAGCTATCCGTTCCTTCAACGATATCAAGTTCATTACGTTAAAGGTTTTCGCCAGAAACCTTCGTAGCCCTCCGTCGTTTCATATGGGTGGTCAATAGTATTCAAGCTGTGTATGTTGGCCAAAGTCAATGCACAGTGATTGGTAGCTATTGGGTATTCATATGCAGCATAGATAGATGCGTTGGTTTGGGGCAGTCGTACTACTATTTTGGCCAAAGTCAAGGGTATGTACGGGTGGGCTCAAATTAACCTGGAGAATGACGGGTAGAACTTGACATGTGACTTATGATATGTTGGCCAAAGTCAAGGTCATAAGAGCATGGGGTAAAAATCACATCGGGAGTTTCTAAAGAAACTGAAACTTGCCAGATATGCGCATACCTTCTGGAGTGTGATGACGTGAGCGGATTCCGTCACGTTATCATGCGATGATAGTTGGATCCTGATTCCTACTGATGAGTTAGTTTACTCCTCGGGTGATCCCGACTAATTCTTCTTTCAGGTTTGGAGGAGAATTTGACGGTACAGTGGGAGGTTTCCAGATTAGATAAATTGGTAACCATTCTGATCTAGGTTAGAGTGCACGCTGAGTGTTTCTTTTCTCTCTCTCTTGTGCAGCGACCATTGACCCAACCTTAGACTATGACTCAGAGACCAAGTTGACCGAACTTTCTTATAAGACTGGCTTTTGGATTGTCAGAGTTGCAGACCTCATTGCCACTCCTACTTTTACCCTTTTCTCTCGGACACCCCGTATTACTACGAACGTCCACTTCCGTTGGACAAAACCATCGTATGGTTAGATACGAACTCGAAGGAATTTATTCGAGGATGGTTTCCGGTTCTGGAGAAAACGAATAGGACTATTCAGTTGTCTTTTCCTTTTTACCTTCTCTCAAGTTGCGAGTACTCCTTGGTTTAGGAGATAGTACACCTATTACGCTTATTGGATAGTCTTCTTCCAAACCATAGGCAGGTGTCGATCGGTAGGGAATGAAGAAAACCAATTAGCCTAACAATGGTGTACAGAAGGTATTAAGTAAAGACAAAGAAAGGGATTAGTAAGAGGGCAAAGTAAATTGCGACTGCTATTCACGACCAAACTAAGTATTTCATTACCACTCCCACTTCACCTTTGTATTTCTCCAGGACACTCCGTATCACTACGAAGATCCACAGTTTATTGGATATTCCATCGTATGGTTATATACGAACTCAAAAAAAACTTGTTCCAGTTCGGGGATGGATTCTGGTTCAGGAGAAATAGGAATAAGGTTTATTCGGTTGTCTTTTATCTTCACCTTCTCTCGCATTGCGAGTGCTCCTAGGATTAGGACAGTACACCCATTATGCTTATTGGATAGTCTTCTTCCAAACCATAGGTTGGTGCCGAACGGTAGGGAAGGAAGAAAACCATTTGGCCTAAAGGGGTGTGCAGAAGGTAATGACTAAAGACATATAAAGAGATTTGGAGAGGTAGCAAAGAAATATACGATTATAGTTGTGAATCTGGATAATGGAAAAGGCATTACTAGGAATACCCGGATACCCCATCGAAACATTTCAATGTTTCAGTTTCACTGTGTACTGTTAAAGGAAAACTGATTTCCCAATTAGAAACTTACTCCAGGGTATGTATTTACCAGGTATGATTCTCACATCTGCATTGTTTTACAGATGATGAGTGGGAGTAAGTTATTGGGTATTAGGTGATCGTCCTCATTATATCGGAATTCATTGTAATTGGTGATATTTGAGGAAATCACCTGGGCTGTTTGCCGGACGGCGAATATTTGGTTTTGAATATCCGTTATAATGCACCAATTTCAAATTGATATATCTGTACGTCTATTTTTATAGAGTGAGATATACCTTTTTGAAATTATGTCGATGGCATTTACGTATATCAGTTGATGGTTAGGTAAGGAGCATTAAACAGCGGTGTAATTCTTCTTAACCATAAGTACAGTTTTCAAACTACGACACGCAGGGATTGAGTTATTAGACTCAAGGGACTTGTACAGAGTTTTATATATTGTCCAGTGTCCATTAGGACAGAGGGGTTGGTCCTCGTACTATATTCGGCTTACTTATGACTTCTCTAGTTCTTAAATAAGTGTTTCGTTGAAACACAGGGTCTGAGTTTTGAGAAGTTATAGGTATATGAATAAAGTAGAGAACCAGGTGTTGCAAGTATCGGGATTCTTCAAGGAGATCGAAGATATAGATACTTGTGTACGGTATTCAGGTGATAGTAATAATTAAGAGAACTTGCTTCTCTTTCAGGTTACTCATAGTTGGAAGCATTCCTAAGTTGAGTAACGATGATCGGCCTCCTTCCATTTACTTGACATGCACTGGAGACAGCTGCATGATTTGAATCTGGTTCAATTAAATCAGTGCCTCTGTTTCTATATTAGATATAGAACAGTTTGTATCTTAACAATGTTAAGGTACGGGGAGTTGTCCGGCTTATGCTTAAAACCAGACTCTGGATAACTCAAGGCGCGTTTCTGTAATGGATGTTTGTGGGTTGACCCGGGCTATGACGAGGGTTGACTTTCTACCATCTGGAAGATCAATAGTGATATTGTTCTTGACTCGCCACAGTTTTAATAAAAATGGATTTTTTCAGAAAACAGTAGTGGGAGTATGGTAGAACTGGAAGTGATTCCAGAACCACAAACGATTACTGAAGATTTGATAAGAACCTAAAGATTCAATCTGGTTTGACATTCCATTGGCCACTCCGCAGATATGGTGGGTAACTTCAGGCACCCGAGAGGTACTCCGGTAGCCTCAAGGACGGTGACAGGGAAGTTCTTGTTTACCCAGACTTGCCATTGCTGTTGTTCCAGACTGTGAGACCCGGTAGGAGGATGAGTATAGCGTCGTTCTAAACTAGCTTTAGAAGTGTACGTGTATATGACTCTGCCAGAGGGTTGTCGTGGTCAGTGGGAGCAGCGGAAGCATTGGTGGACAAGTGGCTTATGTCTATTTATAGACTAAAGCAGATATAGCGGAGATAGATCATCAATTTCTGATGTGACAGTCATAGGTTTGACTTCATCAGAATAGGGGATGGATCTGTTGAGAAGGTAGTAGGGTGTGATGTCATGGTATTTGGATGACATACACAGAGTAGGAAGTGATATTCCTATACTACGATCGGTTATGCTTTGGTTGTCACACAGTGGTTTCTCCACATAGGACTTGGATATTATATCAGACATTCTGGTTACTAGATCTATAGATCTAGATTTGGGTGGTTTCCTAATCAGGGTACTTAGACAGCATTCTAAGAGTTTTTAGAATGGACGACTCCAGGCACGGTAGTGTACCGGCAGGTGATGGAGTCACCTTCTCTAAAGTTGTCTTACAGACTAAAGGGGAGAGGGATGTGCATGATTGGCAGATTACTTGCTTAGGCAATTGAGTCAATCATGAGATGTCAAGTACCACACCAGATGTTGTTTTGGCACTAGATGCAATAAGTTGACATTGATCAAATCCTGGAGAAACAGTCGGAAGCAGTTTTAGAACATAAGTGGATGTTCTAGGGATATGATAACGACAGCCTCATTCGGGAGACAGTTATCATTCCACGCTTTCAAGGTCACTTGGACGACAGGGAGGTTGTCAGAGTTATAGTTTTTCTTCTGACGAGGGGCAGTATTTTGGACAGGTGGTCCAAGGCAATACTGAGGGTGGCATGGCGCAGGATACTGATTAAGTTCAGTTAACGATACAGTCTAAGAAGTTTGGATTTGGAGTTCATTTATGAGCTAGGTCCCATCAGACATCCAGAACATTCTAAGACAGGTATTGCTCATTTCGGGAGATGGCTTTCTCCGCGAACTTGAGATATAGAGAGACATAGAAAGAAACATCAAAGCGGATCCACTCACTGAGGCTATTTCTCGAACGCAATAGTTTCGCAAACGAGCTTTGTGAGACTGACTAGTATAGGAGTTGGGTGTTCGGTATCACACGGGCTATGAGTATGCGACATCGCAATAATTAGCCTTGAGTGCAAGTGGGAGATTGTTGGAGATAGTGCCCTCAGAGTCAATTATTGGATCACAGGCACGTGATTGCAATGATTGAGGGAGGACCTATCCCGGTAGGACAGTCTTACTCAAGATGATAGTATGCTATCTGGTTTATCTTTATCATCGTGTACTACTTTAGGTGACCTGACAGGTCGCTATTACACGTTGATAGAGCCTCTAGGATTCTTGCTTGACTGCCAGCAGTAAGAGGGCGATCATATACGTGGGAGCTGGTAGTCTATAAGCACATCCTCAAAAGGTCCCTAGTCGTGGGAGTTTCGAGACAGGGCATCGATACTCCAGAGTAGGCTAGTGTATACAGTCGAGACCCCGACGAGGGGCGGTGGCCGGTCTCACAAGCCATTGGTGTCAGTTGGTTCACCTAAGATGTATACAGGTGCTCATTGGGTTATGAGTACACCGGACAGGACTCGCCGGGAACCTGCTAGTTGGTATTATACCTGACGTCAGATAGCAGTTCCCTGGTGACATGTGTACAGGTTAGTTCATCGACCTGAGGATCGTCATTTGTCTCGTGTGAGTACCCACTGTACTTTGATTACTACCCTACCACGCTCAAAGGAGACGTGCAAACAAGTTTTAGTTGGGTACAGTCCCGAGCCACATGAAGGCAGTGAGCGGATCTTCAGGGGTTCGTCTCTCCCGGTATTGGGGGTGAGGTCGCGCTGTGTCTAGGAGAGCCATTACATAAAGCTCTCGGCCGAGGCAGGAGATTTACTGGTAGGTATTCCAGTAGTATCTCAGGGTGTTCTGGGCTACACTCCGACACGACTTGTACCGCTTTTGGGGGTCTGACTTTTACCAACCCCCTAGGCCCGCCATGCGATGCTCATAGACGAATGGACCGGACTGTACGGATATTGTCACTGACAGGCTCAGTAGGGTGTCAGGATGAGTTTGCTCATCGACGTCCCTTTTGGTCAATAGCTGGTAGCCCGTCACGTATGGCTAATACCTCTGACGTGCTAGTGGTTAAATCTACAGCCATAGTATTGACGAGTCTTTAGAGTCCCCCACATTCAGTTGCTCAAGTTTTCGGGCGAAACGCTGTAGAGGCCGTATGGAGATATGGCAGGGTTCGATCAGATACGTGCGGTATTGCACGGATCATGATCGGACGGTTTATACTAGCGGGCTTTGGTTTAAGCCGGATCCTAGTATAGTACAGTGTAGACTTTGTCTCATTGCATTTGTATTTCGGTCGGAATACAAATGCGGGTGTGTATACAAAGTAGCGGGGTTTTCCTATAATTTATTACGGGACCAGTTTTCTGGAGTTGCCAGTTTGCTTTCTGTTTCAGCCATATTTCTTTGTATCTTTCATTGGCCGAAGATTGGTGGAGGAAGGCTTATTTGCATTTGTGCAAATAAGCATTTTGGAGGGTTGTTTTTGCATGTTGTGAAGTCATGATGGTTGCACCATCCATTGACTTTCTTGAGTTGATCATGACTTGGCTTTTGGTGATGATAATGGGTTATGATGATGGGTTTGGAGTGTTGGTTTTGCTAGTAATTATTTGTTCACATCATCACTCTTTTCTCTCTCTTTCATGTTTGGTTACACCCTCCCTTTTGGTTTTTTCCCTCACCCCTTCACCTTGAGTGGCCGGCCAAGTCTGGGGGCTGTCCCAATTTTGTAGTGGGGATTTTTGGCTCTCTCATGCTAGAAAAATCCCCAAGTTCCTCCACAAAAGTCCATATATCATTCTTCTCCACAAAAGGGCAATTTCGATAAACCCCAAATGAGACACAAGTTCCACACTATATTCTACAGCAAAGCTTGGGCACGTCGACTCGCCAACTTCGTGCCCGAGTTGCCTCGGATCAGAGGCGGGAGCCCGTAAAAGAAGCCGGCGACGTGGTGCCCTTCCGGCGAGGAGGTGGAGACCGGACATTCCGCGGGAGATCGGACGACGACGAGAAGACCGGAGGACAAGGATCACTCGGTATATCTCTCTTCCCATCTTGTAGTTAGCTAGGACTAGTTTAATGGCACGATCCGGGTTTTAGTGCGCGGTGGTGCTGGTTTGAAAAGTTAAAGTAAAGCATCGCTTCCGCATTCCGGCGTCGGATTGACGGCCGGGGCGCCGCCGTGCACTTACACTAAGAGCATCAGAAACTACGTTCACCTTCCTAGGATGATATTGTAGGTTGATGTCGAAGTACGCCATAAGTTCTAACCATCTTTTCTGCCGCATGTTGAGTTCCTTCTGAGTAAATACATACTTCAGACTTTTGTGTTCAGTGTATATATCCACTCGCTCTCCCAAAAGATAGCGGGGGCAGATCTTGAGTGCGAAATTGACGGCTGGCAATTCCAAATCATGTGTTGGATAGTTGCGCTTATGAACTTTTAATTGCCTTGATGCAAAAGCCATAACTTTTCCATGCTGATGTAGAACACATCCTAATCCTTTACCTAACGCATCATAATGCACATCAAATATGTTGGAGATAATGCCCTCAGAGTCAATTATTGGATCGCACGCCTGTGATTGCAATGATTGAGGGAGGACCTATACCGTTAGAACAGTCTTACTCAAGATGATAGTATGCTAGCTGGTTTATCTTTATCATCGTGTACTGTTTCAGGTGACCTTACAGGTGTAAGTCCACGTTGCCCACCCCGGTGCTTGCGGGGAGGCGGAAAACAGAATAAAAATCGAATTTTTATCAACTTAGGCAACATGGACTAGACTATGAAGGATCTTTGCTAAACAAAAACAAGCTAAAGCTAACTAGAAACTAGCTAAGTGCTAGAAAGGTTATACCTTGGGCTTTATGTCCTTCTCTCCTTGCTCCTTGGAGTGGTGGAAGGAGGTCACCTTTGTCGTCTTCTCACGTCGAAGAAAGATCCACCCGAAAGCCTCGACCTTTGGCTTCAACTCCCAGCTAGAAGTAACCAGTGTGCAAGAAGTGCCAATCCTTGAACCCTAGATGAGAGTAAAGATTATCAAGAAAGGGTTTTTCTCAAGCTCAAGTGTTTCTCAACACATGAGAGGGGAGAGCTTGAGGGAGAGGAAGAACAAGAGAGAGAAAGAAAATAATAGAATGAGATAAAATATGAAGCATTCTCTCATATATGTGTGAATTATTGTAATTAGATAATTAGCTAGATAATTGTCATGGTTAATCAAGACATGACCATTATCATTTAATTTTTAATGCAAATTGCAAGGATCAAAGAGCATCTTCCAAATGAAATGATGATGGTCAAAGTGTCAACCAAGGTCAACAAGTCAAGGAGGTCAAATGGTCAACAACCATAACCATGCACAATTATTTAAACTAATATCAATTAACCATAATACACACATAAGCATTAGGGTTAATAAAAATGACAGTAGTCATTAACCCTAATCAAAGTCCTCTCCCTCTGTCTCAAGCAACTGTGCATACGCACCCGTATTTGTGATCCGAGGAACACGAATACAAAGAGAAAAAATCAATCCCAAATCATATACTAGGATCTGGCTTAAACCAAAGCCCGCTAGTATAAGCTGTCCGGACAGCAAACGTGCACAAGTGCGCGGATGTGAACGAACCCTGTCGCAAAACCATGCGACCTCTACTCATTTTGCCTAAAGGCGAATAGCTCTCTGTGTGGGACTCTAAAGACTCGACACTACGCTGGCAGTGGGTTTAACCACAAACCGCAAGCGGCACTAGCTGTACGTAACGGTCCCCAGGTAGATGTCGATAAGAAGACTGACGAGGTGAACCCCATCCGAACTCCTACTGAGCCTGTATGTGACAATCTCCGTACAGTCCGGTCTGTTCGTCTGATACATCGCATGGCGGGCCTAGGGGGCGGTGAAACGTCAGTCCCCTAATAGCGGTACAAGTCGTGTCGGAGTGTAGCCCAGAACACCCTGAGATAACACTGGAAACCTACCAGTATATCTCGCTTGCCCTGGCCAGGGACTACTCGTGTAATGGCTCTCCTAGACACAGCGCGATGTCAACTCCCAATACCGGGAGAGACGAATCCTGTCTAACCGTCACTGCCTCCAAGTGCTTCGGGACTGCACCCAAAAACTACCTGTTTGCACGACTCCTTTGAGCCGTGGTAGGGTAGTAATCAAAGTGCAGTGGGAACACACTCGAGGCGAAGTGACAGTGTCAAGTCAGCGGACTAAGCTGTACTCGTGTCACCTGGTAACTGATAACTGACGATAGGTATAATACCAACCAACAGTCCCCGACGAGTCCTGTCCAGTGTACTCGTAACCTAACGAGCACCCACATACTATCTCAAGTACGACGTACTGACGGCTGTGGGACAGACCGTCTCCCACGCTGGGATGAGAAGCGCATACGCTAGTCTACTCCGGAGTATCGATGCCCTGTCTCGATAGTCCAACGACTAGGGACCTGTATAAGGATGTGCTTATAGATCACCCAGCTCCCACGAGTGTGAGCGCCATCACCACGCTGGTAATCAAGCAAAGATCCTAAGGGCTCTACTAATATGTATATCAGCGATATGCTAAAAGAAACACATGCACATATTAAAGCAGAGACAAACCAAGTAGCATACTACCATTTCGAGCAAGATTGTATATACAACTGTGAATATCCCAAGCTTCCATCAAGTAATATACAAACTAGTATGATACAGTAATGGCCTCTAGGGCATATACACTAACAACAGGTCACTATTGCACGTTGAGAGAGACCTTAGGATTCTTGCTTGACGGCCAGCAGTATGATGGCGATCATATACGTGGGAGCTGGGGTCTATAAGCACATCCTTAAAAGGTCCCTAGTCGCGGGAGTTTTCGAGACAGGGCATCGATACTCCAGAGTAGACTAGTGTATACAGTCGAGACCCCGACGAGGGGCGGTGGCCGGTCTCATAAGCCACTGGTGTCAGTTGGTTCACCTAAGATCTATACAGGTGCTCATTGGGTTATGAGTACACCGGACAGGACTCACCGGAAACATGCTAGTTGGTCTTATACCAGACGTCAGATAGCAGTTCCCTGGTGACATGTGTACAGGTTAGTTCATCGACCTGAGATCGTCATTTGTCTCGTGTGAGTTCCCACTGTACTTTGATTACTACCCTACCATGGCTCAAAGGAGTCGTGCAAACAGGTTTTAGTTGGGTACAGTCCCGAGCCACATGGAGGCAGTGAGCGGATCTGCAGGGGTTCGTCTCTCCCGGTATTGGGGGTGAGATCGCGCTGTGTCTAGGAAAGCCATTACACAAAGCCCTCGGCCAAGGCAGGAGATTTACTGGTAGGTATTCCAGTAGTATCTCAGGGTGTTCTGGGCTACACTCCGACACGACCTGTACCGCTTTTGGGGGTCTGACTTTTACTAACCCCTTAGGCCCGCCATGCGATGCTTATAGACGAACGGACCAGACTGTACGGATATTGTCACTGACAGGCTCAGTAGGGTATCAGGATGAGTTCGCTCATCGACCTCCCTTTTAGTCAATACTTGGTAGCCCGTTACGTACGGCTAATACCTCTGACGTGCTAGTGGTTAAATCCACAGCCAAAGTATTGATGAGTCTTTAGAGTCCCCCACAGACAGTTTCTCAAGTTTCGGACGAAACGTTGTAGAGGCCGTATGATATATGGTAGGGTTCGATCTTATTCATGCGGTATTGCACGGATCATGATCGGACGGATCATACTAGTGGGCTTTGGTTTAAGCCGGATCCTAGTATTAGATTTGTTGGATTATTTTAGTCTCATCGCATTCGCATTCAGTCGGAATGCGGATGCAGGTATGCATATACAGGTGAGGGGTATCCTTGTGATCCGTCACGAGTTTACTTTAGATGTTGCCGGATCTTTTTGTTGGACTGAACATTTGGATTAATGTTTGGTTAATAGAAATTGTGAGCTAGAATTCATCATGCATTGCATTAAATGTGACATGGACATATAGATGACTCATGGTCTTATTTCTTGTGCACATGTTATATTTTTTGATTGATGTGAGTGTTGAAATGAGATGGAGAGTGAGAGGGGCTGCTATGGTTGGAGTTTTAGTCTTGTTATTTTTGATATACACTCACTCTCTCACTCTCATTACAATAAAAAAGAAAAAGAAAAGAATAGAGAAAGCCTTCTCTTGTTTTTCTTCTTCCTCTAGCTTATAGCTTCCATTAATGGCAACACCTTCAACCTCCATCCATGCCATGGATGCAAGAGGCAAAGTGATCACAAACATTCTCTACAACACCTTGGACGCGTCGTCTAGCACACTTCGCGCCCGAGTTGTTTCGGACGAAGCGGGAGCCCGTAAAAAGACTTCTCGATGTGGTGCCCTTTCCGATGAGGAGATCGAGACCGGAGATGCCGCGAGGTGCTTTGGATGGTGGCCAAAGACCGAAGGACACGGATCGATCGGTATAGCATTCTATCCCTTCTCTTGATAGGTAGTTGTAGGTTAATGGTTCGATCCGGGTTTTAAGCGTACGATAGCGCCGGTTTTCAAGTTCAGAAAAAATTTCGTTTCCGCATTTTGGCCTTGGAAAGACGGCCGGGGCGCTACCCTAGTCTTACATGGTATCAGAGCCACGCTATTAACCTAGTCTTGCTTGCTCTAACGTGTTTAGAACTTCGATCGAACGAAAATTCCAAAAACCCACATTTTCAAAGTTCAGTTTCTGTCGAATTTTTTCTGTGGTCAAAAAATAATTTGGTGCATTGCAGCAAATCAGGCTGGGTTTTTTAGGAGCACTGTAGAAATTTGGTAACACGACTCAACAGTAACGCCGCGGAACCGCGGCCATAACCCCCTTTTGGCCGTGGTTCCGCCGCCATTATGAGGCTTCATCTCACCAAATTTCTTCAGGGGCTCTCTGTGTTGGAATTGGGGTTTTTGGTATATTCTGTTTGGGCCCAGATTATTTTGTGTGCTGCAGTTGTGCTTGGGGCCCACTTCGAGAAATTTAGTCGATCGAAAATTTTAAACATGTTAGTTTATAGTATTTACATTATATCTGCGACCGTAAATGTCACTTGATCGGTAAATCCTGCCTAACTGCTATAGCCCTTTTAGACGGATTTGCGAACGTGACATTCACGTTGATGTTCTGTGTTGTGCTGTGATGTTACGGATTTGTCGTGGTGGATAGCCTGGATGCAATGGTAGTACAGTTTGGTTGTATATGTACATTTGATATTTTGGGGCGAGCGTCCGACATGTGGCTTGCCGTCACTGCCTGTTTGTATATTATTCTTTTGGGGCACGACCGGGCTGAGGTCGATGTACCCGTTGTATATATTTTACTTTCTGTACTAGGATTACCCCGCGGAGGGGTGCATGGGTAGCCGGGTTCTAGAAGGCAAAGGGCCCGCATCTCATGGCGTTGAGGCGGAGGGGGCTTCACTCTAGAATTGGCGGGCTATTCGCCGCACTCATAGGGGGTACAGGTTGACCCAAGGAGGGGTGCTCATGTGACCGGATTCCGTGAAGTGCTGGGTGGTCCATTCACGTTGTTGAAGGGGGCTGCCTCACTTCAGGTTTTGGCGGGTAACTTGCCACGCCCGTAGAGGTCTAGGATTTCATTGCACAGGCTATCCACACGACTAGGGGAGCTTCGGGTTTCAGTAGCGGCTCTATGAAACCCGGGGATCCCAGATATCTGTATTGTTCTGTGATGCTTATTACATTTCTGTGATGTTGCATTTTATCACGCCTTGAGCGATTATTATATATTGATATATATATTAGTAGATGTTGTATATGTTTTGCATCCGCGCTAGTCCATTCCCCGCTCTGTCGTTAGTTAAGTAACCTAACGGGTGATGACGGGACCCAGTGGCGAATGCGGATGGCATATACGTACATCGTATTTTCGTTCTTTATTGGTGTGATCAATTGATGGGACTGCGTTGATTCGGATCAATGCAAGCTAAACAAACCTATTCTGATGTTGTTGGAACAATTTTCAAAAAGCTGTTATTGCAAGGACGTTCTCTTTTGTTTTGCACAGTAGTATTCGGTTATGAATATCCAGCACCTCAATCGACGAGGCAAGGGCCGAGATCCCTTCACCGAGAGTGACCCCTTGGACAGAAGTTTGCGTCAGGGCAATAACTTCACTATAGTCGATTACTTTGCTTTGCATCGTGGTATTCAGTTGAAATATCCTGCACCTCATTCTACGTGGAAAGAGCCGAGATCCCTTCACTGGGAGTGACCTCTTTAGCAAAGGTTTTCGCCACTATATTTTTATAAAAAGCTATGCAGTTCCTTCAACGATATCAAGTTCATTACGTTAAAAGTTTTTTGCCAAAAACTAGATGTAGCCCTCCGTCATTTCTTACAAGTATTACTTAATATTCATGCTGCGTTTGTTGACTGTGTCAAGGCGTAGTATGCGGTAGCTAAGTAGTGTTTGTTTGTGGCATATTAATGGGATTGGTTAGGACAGTCGTGCGGCCTTGTTGACTGTGTCAAGGGCTCGTACGGGTGGGTTTAATGCAATCCAGGATAATGATGGGTTGAACTTGACTAGGACTCTTTGATTTGTTGACTGTGTCAAGGTCACTTGGGTCCTACGGGTAAAAATCACATCGGGAGTTTCTAAAGAAACTGAAACTTGCTAGGCATGCGCATACCTTCTGGAGTGTGATAACGTAAGTGGATTCCGTCACGTTATCATGCGATGATAGTTGTATCCCGATTCCTACTGATGAGTTGGTTTACTCCTTAGGTGATCCCGACTAATTCTTCTTTCAGGTTTGGAGAAGAATTTGACGATACAGTGGGAGGTTTCCTGATTAGATAAATTGATAACCTTTCTGATCTAGGTTAGAGTGCACGCTGAGTGTTTCTTTTCTCTCTCTCTCTTTGGCAGCGACCATGACCCGACCCTTGACTATGACTCAGTGACCAAGTTGACCGAACCTTTTTAAAACACTGGCTTTTGGATTGTCAGAGTTGCAAACCTCTTTGCCACTCCTACTTTTACCCTTTTCTCCAAAACACCCCGTATTACTACGAACGTCCACTTCCATTGGATAAAACCATCGTATGGTTATATACGAACTCGAAGGAACTTATTCGAGGATGGTTTCCGGTTCTGGAGAAAACGAATAGGGCTATTCAGTTGTTTTTTCCTTTTACCTTCTCTCAGGTTGTGAGTGCTCCTTGGATTAGAACAGTACACCTATTATGCTAATTGGATAGTCTTCTTCCAAACCATAGGCAGGTGCCGAAAAGTAGGGAAGGAAGAAAACCATTTAGCCTAACGATGGTGTACAGAAGGTAATAAGTTAAGACAAATAAAGGGATTAGTAAAAGGGCAAAGTAAACTGCGACTGCTATTCACGACCAAACCAAGTATTTTTTCGCCAATCCTACATCACCTTTGTATTTCTCCAGAACACTCCGTTTCACTACGAAGATCCACAGTTATTTGGATACTCCATCGTATGGTTATATACGAACTCGAAAGGAACTTGTTCCGGTTCGGGGATGGATTTTGGTTCAGGAGAAATAGGAATAAGGTTTATTCAGTTGTCTTTTATCCTCACCTTCTCTCGCGTTGCGAGTGCTCCTAGGATTAGGACAGTACACCCATTATGCTTATTGGATAGTCTTCTTCCAAACCATAGGCTGGTGCCGAACGGTAGGGAAGGTAGAAAACCATTTAGCCTAAAGGGGTGTACAGAAGATAATGACTAAAGACATATAAAGGGATTTGGAGAGATGGCAAAGAAATATACGGTTATAATTGTGAATCTGGATAATGAAAGAGGCATTACTAGGAATACCCGGATACCCCTACGAAACATTTCAATGTTTCAGTTTCACTGTATTGTTAAAAGAAAAGTGATTTCCCAATTAGCCCTTGCTCCAGGGTATGTATTTACCAGGTTTGATTCTCACATCTGTATGGTCTTACAGATGATGAGTGGGAATAAGTTATTGGGAATTGGGTGATCATCCTCATTATATCGGAATTCGTTGTAATTGGTGATATTTGAGGAAATCGCCTGGGTTGTTTGCCGGACGGCAAATATTTGGTTTTGAATATCCGTCGTTATGCACCAATTTCAAATTGATATATCTGTACGTTTATTTTTATAAAGTGAGAGATAACTTTTTGAAATTATGTCTATGACATTTACCATATCAGTGGATGGTTAGGTAAGGAGTATTAAACAGCGGTGTAATCCTTCTTAACCATAAGTACAGTTTTTAACCTACGACACACAGGAAATGAGTTATTAGACTCAGGGGACTTATACAGAGTATTGTATGTTGTCCAGTGTCCATTAGGACAGAGGGGATGGTACTCGTACTATATTCTGTTTACTTGTGACTTCTCTAGTTCTTAGACATGTGTTTCGTAGAAATGTAAGGTCTAAGTTTTGAGAAGTTATAGGTATATGAATAAAGTAGAGAACCAGGTATTGCAAGTATCAGGATTCTTCAAGATGATCGAAGATGTAGATACTTGTTTATGGTATTCAGTTAAGAGAACTTGCTTCTCTTTCAGGTTACTCATAATTGGAAGCACTCCTAAGTTGAGTAACGCTGATCGGCCTCCTTCCATTTAGTTGAAATGCACTGGAGACAGCTGCATGATTTGAATCTGGTTTAATTAAATATGTGCCTCTGTTTCTGTATTGGATATAGAACTGTTCATATCTTAACATTGTTAAGGTACGGGGAGTTGTCCATCTTATGCTTAAAACCAGACACTGGACAACTCAAGGCACGTTTCTGTAATGGCTGTTTGTGGGTTGATCCGGGCTATGACGTGAGTTGACTTTCTACCATCTGAAAGATCAATAGTGAGATTGTTCTTGACTCGCCACAGTTTTAATAAAAATGGATTTTTTCAGAAAATAGTAGTGGGAGTATGGTAGAACTGGAAGTGATTCCAGAACCGCAAACGATTACTGAAAATTTGATAAGAACCTAAAGATTCAATCTGGTTTGACATTCCATTGGCCACTCCGCAGATATGGTGAGTAACCTCAGGCACTCGAGAGGTACTTCGGTATGCTCAAAGACGGTGACAGGGAGGTTCTTGTTTACCCAGATTTGACACTACTGTTGTTCTAGGCTATGAGACCCTGCAGGAGGATGAGTATAGCGTCGTTCTAAACTAGCTTTAGAAGTGTACGTGTATATGACTCTGCCAAAGAGTTGTCATAGTCAGTGGGAGCGGTGGAAGCATAGTGGACAAGTGGCTTATGTCTATTTATGGACTAGAGCAGATATAGCGGAGATAGATCATCTATTTCTGATGTGACAGTTATAGGTTTGACTTCATCAGAATAGGAGATGGATCTGTTAAGAAGGTAGTAGGGTGTGATGTCCTGGTATTTGGATGACATACACAGAGTAGGAAGTGAAATTCCTATACTACGATCGGTTATACTTTGGTTGTCACACAGTGACTTCTCCACATAGGACTTGGATATAATATCAGACATTCTGGTTACTAGTTCTATGGTTTTAGATCTAGATTTGGGTAGTTTCCCAATCTGGGTACTTAGACAGCATTCTAAAAGTGTTTTAGAATGGGCGACTCCTGGCATGGTGGTGTACCTGCAGGTGACGGAGTCACCCTCTCTGAAGGTGTCTTACAGACTAAAGGGGAGAGGGATGTGCATGATTGGCAGATCACTTGCTTAGGCAATTGAGTCAATCATGAGATGTCAAGTACTACACCAGATGTTGTTTTTGCATTAGATGCAATATGTTGATATTAATCCAGTCCTGGAGAAACGATCGGAAGCAGTTTTAGAACACAAGTGGATGTTCTAGGGATATGATAACGGTATCCTCCTTCGGGAGACAGTTATCACTCCAGGCTTCCAAGGTGACCTGGATGATAGATTGTCTGTCAGAGTTATAGTTTTCCTTCTGACGAGGGGCAGTATTTTGGACAGGTGGTCCAAGCGGATACTGAGGGAGGCATGGCATAGGATACTGATTAAGTTCAGTTGACGATACAGTCTAAGAAGTTTGGATTTGGAGTTCATTTATGAACTAGGTCCCATCAGATATCCAGACACATTCTAGGAGAGGTATTGCTCATTTCGGGAGATGGCTTTTTCCATGAACTTGAGATAAAGAGAGACATAGAAAGAAACATTTGAGCGGATCCACTCACTGAGGCTATTCCTTGAACGCATTAGTTTCGCAAACAGTTTTTGTGAGACTGATTAGTAGAGGAGTTGGGTGTTCGGTATCACACGGGCTGTGAGTATGCGACATCGCAATAATTAGCCTTGAGTGCAAGTGGGAGATTGTTGGAGATAGTGCCCTCAGAGTCAATTATTGGATTACACGCCTGTGATTGCAATGATTGAGGGAGGACCTATACCGTTAGAACAGTCTTACTCAAGATGATAGTATGCTATCTGGTTTATCTTTATCATCGTGTACTGTTTCAGGTGACCGTATAGGTCACTATTGCACGTTGATAGAGCCCTTAGGATTCTTGCTTGACGGCCAGCAGTATGATGGCGATCATATACGTGGGAGCTGGGGTCTATAAGCACATCCTTAAAAGGTCCCTAGTCATGGGAGTTTTCGAGACAGGGCATCGATACTCCAGAGTAGACTAGTGTATACAGTCGAGACCCCGACGAGGGGCGGTGGCCGGTCTCACAAGCCACTGGTGTCAGTTGGTTCACCTAAGATGTATACAGGTGCTTATTAGGTTATGAGTATACCGGACAAGACTCGCCGGGAACATGCTAGTTGGTCTTATACCAGACGTCAGATAGCAGTTCCCTGGTGACATATGTACAGGTTAGTTCATCAACCTGAGATCGTCATTTGTCTCGTGTGAGTTCCCACTGTACTTTGATTACTACCCTACCACGGCTCAAAGGAGTCGTGAAAACAGGTTTTAGTTGGGTACAGTCCCGAGACACATGGAGGTAGTGAGCGGATCTGCAGGGGTTCGTCTCTCCCGGTATTGGGGGTGAGATCGCGCTGTGTCTAAGAGAGCCATTACACAAAGCCCTCGGCCGAGGCAGGAGATTTACTGGTAGGTATTCCAGTAGTATCTCAGGGTGTTCTGGGCTACACTCCGACACGACTTGTACCGCTTTTGGGGTTCTGACTTTTACCAACCCCTTAGGCCCGCTATGCGATGCTCATAGACGAACGGACCGGACTGTACGGATATTGTTACTGACAGGCTCAGTAGGGTGTCAGGATGAGTTCGCTCATCGACCTCCCTTTTAGTCAATACTTGGTAGCCCGTTACGTACGGCTAATACCTCTGACGTGCTAGTGGTTAAATCCACAGCCAAAATATTGATGAGTCTTTAGAGTCCCCCATAGACAGTTTCTCAAGTTTCGGGCGAAACGTTGTAGAGGCCGTATGATATATGGTAGGGTTCGATCTTATTCGTGTGGTATTGCACGGATCATGATCGAACGGATCATACTAGTGGGCTTTGGTTTAAGCCGGATCCTAATATTAGATTTGTTGGATTACTTTAGTCTCATCGCATTCGCATTCAGTCGGAATGCGGATGCAGGTATGTATATACAGGTGAGGGGTATCCTTGTGATCCGTCACGAGTTTACTTTAGATGTTGCCGGATCTTTTTGTTGGACCAAACATTTGGATTAATGTTTGGTTAATGGAAATTGTGAGCTAGGATTCATCACGCATTGCATTAAATGTGACATGGACATATAGATGACTCATGGTCTTATTTCTTGTGCACATGTCATATTTTTTGATTGATGTGTGTGTTGAAATGAGATGGAGAGAGAGGGGGGCTGCCATGGTTGGAGATTTAATCTTGTAATTTTTGATATACACTCACTCTCTCACTCTCATTACAATAAAAAAAAAGAAAAGAAAAGAGAAAGCCTTCTCTTCTTCTTCTTCTACCTCTAGCTCATAGCTTCCATTAATGGCAACACCTTCAACCTCCATCCATGCCATGGATGCAAGAGGCAAAGTGATCACAAACATTCTCTACAACACCTTGGACGCGTCGGCTAGCACACTTCGCGCCCGAATTGCTTCGGACGAAGCGGGAGCCCGTAAAAAGACTTCTCGATGTGGTGCCCTTTCCGACGAGGAGATCGAGACCGGAGATGCCGCGAGGAGCTTGGGATGGTGGCCAAAGACCGAAGGACACGGATCGATCGGTATAGCCTTCTATCCCTTCTCTTGATAGCTAGTTGTAGGTTAATGGTTCGATCCGGGTTTTAAGCGTACGATAGCGCCGGTTTTCAAGTTCAGAAAAATTTTCGTTTCCGCATTTTGGCCTTAGAAAGACGGCCGGGGCGCTACCGTAGTCTTACAAAATCCGCTAGATTGATCCGGTATTACAAGAATAGGCGCAGAGGTTAATCTCGACGTGAGTTCTACAAAAGCCTTTTCACATGCTTTTGACCACACGAATGCTTCATCTTTATGTGTGAGCTTGGTCAGGGGTGCTGCGATCATTGAGAATATTTCAATGAATCGTCGGTAGTATCTTACTAAGCCCAAGAAACTTCTTATATCTTTCACCATCTTTGGTGTTGGCTACTCACTGACAGCTGACACCTTAGCTGGATCCACAGAGATTCCTTCGCTTGAAACGATATGTCTGAAAAATCTGACTTGATCTAGCCAAAATTCACACTTGCTGTACTTGGCATAGAGCTGATGTTGTCGTAATGTCTCTAGGACAATCCGTAAGTGCTCGGCGTATTCTTTTCGGTTCTTTGAATACACCAGGATGTCGTCGATGAAGATAACAACAAACATGTCTAAGTACTCTCGGAAAACTTAGTTCATCAGGTTCATAAAGATGACAGGTGCATTGGTCACTCCAAATGGCATTACGAGATATTCATAATGACCATAACGAGTCCTAAACGCCGTCTTCGGAATGTCAGACTCTTTGACCTTCACCTGATGGTAACCCGAACGAAAATCTAGCTCGAAAAAGACACAAGATCCACTTAACTGATTGAAAAGGTCATCGATGCGCGGTAGTGGATACTTGTTCTTAATTTTCACTTCGTTCAGAGCTCGATAACACACACATCCTGTAGGAACCTTCTTTCTTCTTCACCAGTAGCACCGGAGATCCCTAACTTGAAGTACTGGGTCAGATCCAACCCTTCTTCTCCAACTGAATGCGGATCTCCTTCAATCCCTCCAGACTTAATCGGTACGGATCTTTTATTACTGTTTATGCGCCGGGTTGTAAATCGATGCTGAATTCAAGAGCTCAATCGGGAGGCAAACCTGATATATCTTCCGGGAATACATCCTCGAACTCTCGAACTACCTTTGGCTTTGATTGTTCCGCTTGAACGCTGCAACCTCTGCCTTCTTTAGTTTTACTCTATAGATGCTAGGCTCCAAGGTCCGGTCTCCACTTTTGAAATAGAACACTAGGTGATCTGGTATTTCAAACACTACCCTCCTTTGGCGTCATTCGATGGTAGCGAAGAAAGTTCTCAGCCAATCCATTCCCAAGACTACGTCGAAATTCGGTATGTCCAGCACCTTGAAGTCCGCATAGAATTTTCGACTGCAGATGACTACTGGATATAGATCGTATCCTAAAGTTGCCTTTAGAACGACATTCCTCGAACTAACGTTCCAGCTGGATACGAGCGGTTTAACTAGAATCGCATGAGTTCGGACGAACCGTTGCGACATAAAGCAATGTGATGCCCAAGTGTCGAAGAGCTCGAGTGCAGGTATGGTGGCTACTAAGATTGTACATAAGTCGTGTGGGATAGGTTTAGGTATAGCAATTATAGATGACTAGGATATGAAATAACTTGAAAGGAAATAAGGAAGTGATTTACTGATGATAACCTGACCCGTAGCTTCGGCCTCTTCGACCAACATAGTGAATGCTTGGTATCGCAACACTTTCTTCTATGCCTGTATAAACACTCGGCGTTGGGGTTGAGCGATCTGGGTACGGGAAGTTGGAGCTGGAAGAGGTAACCGGGTAAGAGGAGCTTGGATCGCTGGTCTAATTGGAGGGTTATTAGGTCCTCGGTTATGGGGGCATGCTCCTATGGCGTGAGTAGAAGACCCACAGATCAAGCACAAGTTGTTTTCCCTGCGACAGTTCATCACAAGGTGCCATGTTCTTTTGCAGTAGGTGCAAAAGTCTGGCCAGCTGTTGGCAAACGAACCTACTGGCCTCCGAGATGGTCCATTGAATGCTAGCCTGAAAGAGGCCCCTCCCGTGATTTGGTGCATAGGACATTTCACACCAGCAGTTTGTAGCCTGTCCTTCTTCTTTACAACTGCCTCATAGCGTCGGGCAGCCTTCAAAACAAGCTCATGGCTTGTGAAATCCCCAATAGCGAGTGCAACCTGGATTTTAGGGTCCGACTCTTGCTGAAATCGTCGTGCCCGGATCTCAGCAGTGGGAATAAGATGTGCAGTGAACCTGTTACGACATTGTGTTAGCAGTGTTGTGAGTGAGATAAGAAAATTGAATTTGAGATTATATCTTACCTGCTGAGCATGGTAAACTCAATATCATATTCATCCACTGACTTGACCCACATCGAGCCTTATTGTAAATGGATGAATTGCTGCTCCATGTCAAAGCGGGCAGTCTTAGGGAAGTATTTGGCATTGTAGAGGTCTCGGAATGTTCTCCATTCTATCGGGTTGTGTGAGACGGCTCTCCTCAGCCTTCCACCAAACTCTGGCGTTATCGATCAGTTACAGCTTAGCAACTCTCACCCAGGCTAAATCTAGCACTTGAGCTACTGCCAGATCATCCTCAATCGCTTGAGCCCATTCTTCTGCCTCAAGCGGACTCTCCTTACCCGAGAAGTTCGTTGGATGCAGTGCCCGAAACTGCTTAACTCCGGGTGCCTCGGCTTCGGGGCGGTTCAAAAGAATAGCAGTCTGCTGTTGCTAACCCTCTAATAGGCTCTTGATAGCCTCCAGAAGTATCATTTGCACATTGATAGGAGCTGCAGCGGTAGGTGGTGGTACTATAGGCGGTGGAGTATTGCCGTTGACGTTGATACTGGTATTGTTCGGAGAGCCCATCACCTTAATATAAAAGATAGGTGAGGATAGATACAAGGAATTTGAATTGCAAGGAATGTAAATGTTTGTTGAACTCATTAATTCTTGTGGTATATTGTTTATGACTTCATGCAGAACTGACCTGCATGGGACACCAATAAAATATGTCATGTCCCGCTTCCCAGTAGACAGATAATGATGATGTGGCAAGCCCGCGGTATATTTATCCAGAGAAGGTCATTCCCTAAATAAATATACTAAGCAAATGAAAAAATAATACATAATGCAAGAATAAATGAAGACTGTAAAAATTTTCAACAAACATCTTTATTTACATTCAACTTCCAAAATTTACAAGTATATGGGTTTATGCTGGAAAGTAAATATAATAAGGAAATGCCTAAACAAGTGTCATATATAAACTGAAGAAAAGTAAAGATGAGCTAGTCATGAGTAGTTATCCGGTCGTAATCCTCCTCAGCAGCGTCCACTTTCTCTATCTCGACCGTATCTGACGAACATTCCAAGAAAACAAAGGTGGGTGGAATGCCCGTCAGCGAACTAGCGCTCGGTAAGTTCCAAGGATAAAGTAAGAGTAAAGAAAATGACAAGTGTAATATATATATATGACGAGTAAGAGTATATGTTCAAGGGTAGGTATATACTATAGGTCTCTATATGGTCAATATGTTAACGTTAAATTCCAAGTGTGAATGTCAACACAGCTGTAGAAGTATTCACGAGTTCAAGAGTGGGGCCCCAGGAGCAAGGAAAACGGGACCATTTCATGTGTTAGCATCGGGACTCTAAGATGTGGATGAGTCGATCCGATTGATAGTTGGGTAAAATATAAAAAGGTTAATACGGGACTCCTGAAGCTCTATTGGATTCACACAAGAAACTATCCCAAGCACCCTGAGTATAATATATATATTATAATTGTAAGATCGCCTTAGTTGATTTGATTGATTGATTATGGCATGTCTTATTCGAAACCATAGATTGCAAAAGGTGTAGAATGAAGTCGAGTGAGTTGAGTAATATGTGAGTCATGACAAATTCAATCTTGGTTCGAGTCAAGTTTGTTCGAGTAGATTGAGTTTGAGTTCATATTATAAGTCGATGTCGTGCACCCCACGGGTTCGCGGGAAGGCGGAATTTTCAAAAAACAATTTTCATGAGCTTCGCTACATCGACTAAACTCCAGGATCTTTACGGAACCATAACTAATTAAACTATCTAGGAGTTTGAGTTCATATTATAAGTCGATGTCGCGCACTCCTAGAACCGGTCTTTCGGGTTTTCTTGTCTTTCTCTCCTTGGCTCCTCGGTGAACGGATGAAGGTTGCATGATCGGCTTCCTCGCGTCAAAGATGATCTACCTGAGAGTTTGTACTTCAAGCTCCAACCACTAAACCGAGGTAACTAGGGTAACTGGTTCGCTAATCCAAGTAGCCTAGGTGATGAAGAGAAGCTATTAGATTGTTTTGTCTCACTAAACCCTTTGTTTCACAACACATGTGAGTGTAAGGGTTTAGCTTGAGGAAGAAGGAGATGAAACTTAGGAGAGAGAAAGCAAAATGAGAAATGAACTAGGGTTGTGTGAGTGTAGAGAATGACTCATAACAAATAATCAATTATCCATTATTTTCACATAGAAAATAATAGCCATACTTCAATAGTGCATCCAAACCAATAAACTAATATATGAACCATGCTTCATACCCATACCTCAACATCTCACCAATTCCACCTCATTAATCTATTTATGAAAATAGATAAATCAATAATGAGGAAATTACAATAATTCCCTTACCGTATATACATACCCGTATTCGTATTCCGAAAAATACGAATACACTGAGACGATAACAATCCAATAATACAATACTAAGATCCGGCTTAAACCAAAACCCACTAGTATTGTCCGCCCGAACATCATCCGTGTACAAGTACACGTATGTGATCGTAGCTCTGCCGTAAATCCATACAGCCTCTACATCTTTTGCCCGAAGCAGGGAAACCCTCTGTGTGGGACTCTAAAAATTCGACAGTACGATTGCAGTGGGTTTAACCACAAGCACGTCAGCGGTACTAGCTGCACGTAATGGCTACCCAGGTATCTGTCGATAAGAAGGACGATGAGCAAACTCATCCGAACTCCTACTGAGCATGCCTGTGACAATCTCCGTACAGTCCGGTCTGTTTGTCTGAGATACTCGCATATTGTGCCTAGGGGGATGGTAAACGTCAAACCCCTAATAGCGCAATAAGTCGTGCCGGAGCAGAGCCCAAAACACCCTGAGAAACTACTAAAGTGCCTACCAATAAATCTCGCTTGCCTTGGCCAGGGACTTTGTGTAACGGCTTTCCGAACACAGCGCGATATCTACCCCAAATACTGGGAGATACGAATCATATCTAACCGCTGCTGCCTCCAAGTGCTTCGGGACCACACCTAACTACTACCTGTTTGCATGACTCGTTTGAACCATGGTAAGATAGTAATCAAAGTACAGTAGGATCACACTCGAGGAGAAGTGCGATGTCAAGTCAACGGACTAAGCTGTACTCATATCACCTGCGAACTGCTACCTGACGATAGATATAATACCATCCAGCAGTTCCCGACGAGTCCTGTCCAGTGTAACTCATAACTTAATAAGCACCTGCATCTATCTCCAGTACGACGTACTAATGGCTGTGGGATAGACCATCTCCCCTGCTGGGATGAGAAGCGTATACACTAGTTTTGAGTTTGTGGTTTGAGTTCGGGGTTTGAGTTCGACTTTAGATTCAAGTTTGGATTTGAGTTATAGATATTTCTTGTGAATTGACTTAACTTGTGAAGATCTTAGGTTTAGGAGATATCGGCAACCGCTGCACATGGACGGCAGGGTTTGTGTCTTTTTCCAAGATAATTGACATTTGATAACTCCGTTAAGTTGTCTAATCTGAATAGGCAAGCACTCACTTTCTCCGGCTCTCTGGGGCTCAAGAGAATTGATCCCGCTTAAACCTATATTAATTTAGAGTCCTTAAATATTATTTGCATATCTTGAGGGGTTTTTATGAAACATACTTTAATATAATTTAAAAATAAATCTCGAGTGTGATTTATATTATTAAGAGTTTTTATGAACATGTATTTTAATTTTTAGTGGTATTTTAGCGATGAAACCTAGTTTTTAAAAGTTGATGGTATTTTTATTTAAAACTTTAATCTTTCATTTTAAAATACGATTTTCACAATTTTTTTTTATTGAAAATACGGATTCATAATTTTATATAATTTTCAAAATTTAATATTTATTTAGAAAATCCGTATCTCTTAAAAACCGTATTTTTTATTTTCTTTCGAGACCGAATACTCCGTGAGGACTTCTGCATCTCGCTCTACTATTCTAAGGATGTGCGATAATCCGCACCATCCATTAGCGGGTCCCCTAACGAGGATTGTAGATGTGTAATTGCCAATGATTACAAAATACCGATTAAAAAAAACCTGTCACGCCCCGCTTCCCAGTGTACGGAGATGAGACGTGGCAGTCACATGACGTATTTACTAAAAAATAAATACGTTAAGAATAAATAAGCAATATATGAAAAGCACAAGAAATGACAAGAGATATAATATAAACACCAACTTTTATTAACATTCATCTTTACAATACATTGCTTTAAAAAGAAAAGTACAATGATAAAAAGCAACGCCTAAACAATGGCATATGAAATGAAAAGTAAGTACAAGGAAAAGCTAGAAATCTTGTCGTGCCTTAATCTGCTCTAAGTACTCCTGGCTGGGCTCATTCTCCTGAAGGTCCGGTCCTCCTGACGAAAATTCCAAGGAAAGAAAGACATGAATGTCGTCAGCGAACTAGCGCTCGGTAAGTCCCAAAAGAGAGAAAAGAATAGTACAAGTAATATGGAAGGAAACTGTTAAGTTATACAGGTATCGGTTTATTATTCTGACATAGTTGTTTGTAGCTTGGTACAGAAGGTATCAGTGTATATGAGAGGAGTCTAACTATCCCGTAGACTATAGTAATATGTAAGTATAAGGCCCCGTTAAAACCCATGGGACAACGGCATGAGGGTTCGTGTAGGTGTCTTTTAGTGTCACCTGGGAACTGATAACTGACGATAGGTATAATACCAACCAACAGTTCCCGACGAGTCCTGTCCAGTGTACTCGTAACCTAACGAGCACCCGCATATTATCTCAAGTACGACGTACTGACGGCTGTGGGACAGACCATCTCCCCTGCTGGGATGAGAAGCGCATACACCAGTCTACTCCGGAGTATCGATGCCCCGTCTCGATAATCCAACGACTAGGGTCCTGTATAAGGATGCGCTTATAGATTACCCAGCCCCCACAAGTGTGACTGCTATCACAACGCTGGTAATCAAGCAAAGATCCTAAGGGCTCTACTAATATGTATAAGCGATATGCTAAAAGAAACACATGCACATATTAAAGTAGAAACAAACCGAGTAGTATACTATCATTTTGAGCAAGATTATCTATACAACTGTGAATATCCCAAGCTTCCATCAAGTAATATACAAACTAGTATGATACAGTAATGGCCTCTAGGGCATATACACTAACAACTTCCACCGCCGGAGGCAAATTCCAAAGGAAATGGACCCGAACGTCCTAAGTCTGGAGGCATGATAGTGCACACGATTTACATGGCTTCCGGAAAGGAGGAAAGCCATGCTTCCGTGGGTCATCGGCCGCAAACTCGGTCATTAACAAAGGCTCAGGAGCAGCAACAAAAGCTCTAGGAGATGCTGACGAAAATGGAAGCACTCACTGGGTAGAAAGAAAGTCCGGAATCGACATCTGAACAGCGCCAGGAGCAGGAGACCGATACAGAGTTCCTGCGAAGGGTGCTGGAAAGAAAAGATAAGGAGGCCATGTTAATTATATGTATGCCCTAGAGGCCATTACTATACATAGGATGTATATTGTAGTGGATGCTTGGACATATATAGGGATGACTTTCTTGCTCGATATGATAGTATGCTATCTGGTTACTCTTTACTTTAACGTGTACAGTGATTGTCTCTCTGTTACATGTTGGTAAAGCCCTTAGGATGTGTACTTGACTACCTGTACTATGATGCGGATCATACTAGTGGGGACATGGTAGTCCATAAGTACATCTTTCAAAGTCCCTAGTCGTGGGTGTATCGAGACGGGGCATCGATATACCAGAGTAGACTAGCGTGTACCTTCTCGACCCATACAGATGGGCGATGGATGATCTCATATCCATTGGTGTTTGACATCAGAGATGATATACGGGTGCTCAGTGGAGACTGGGTACACTGGATGGACTCGCCGAGAACTCCCAGATGGTATTATACCTTACGTCAGATGGCAGTTCTCTGGTGACACTAGTACAGGTTAGTCTGTTGACCCGAGATCGTCATAGAATCTTGTGTGATTCCCACTGTGCTTTGATTTCCATCTTACCACGTCCAAGAGGGCATGCAAAACGGTGGTTTTTGGGTACAGTCCCGAATCACATGGAGGCAATGAGCGATAGGAGGGGATTCGTCTCTCCCGGTATAGGGAGTTGATGTTGCGCTGTGTTCGATTGGCTATAACCGGAAATCCCTGGCCAGGGTTGCTGAGATTTACCGGTAAGTGTTACCAGTAGTTTCTCGAACTGTTATAGACCTCATATCGACACGACTTATCGAGCTACTGGGGTCTGACGTTTACCACCCCTAGGCGAGATATGCGACATATCAGACGAACAGACCGGATTGTACGGTAAGTGTTACTGGTTGGATTCACAGGAGTGTGAGCGGGCTTGCTCGTCGATCTTCTGATCGCTCAATACCCGGGTGGCCGTTACGTTTAGCAGACCGCTTGTGGCTTGTGGGTGCTTGATATGATCATCATCTGCTGCCGGCGTATTGACGAGTCTTTAGAGTCCTACACAGAGGTTTCCTGGCTCAAGCGAAACGAAATAGGAGCGCATATGAGATATGTGCGGGACCGAGAGTAATACCAGTATGTGATACTGTATTCTATTCTCGCGATTTGTATCATTGGACGGTTATATGAGATATAGCCGGGTTACCGAATCAAGTGTTGATTCGATACATTGATACACTAAATATTAGTCGGTTATATGCAGTATGACCGGATCATTAAATCAAGCGTTGATTTAATGATTTAATGCATAATTATATATTTGATATATTACTTTGCATTAACTAGTATTGGTTCACTCACGATTTTGACTGCCCAATAACCAATTTGATGGATTTTCTCACTTGATGTGCACATTGTATATGTGATATATTTTTGTGCACTTGATTGTATCATGTTTGATGATACATGCAAACTTGGGTGTGTTTGCTTTTAAACTATGATTTAGGTTAATGGTTAGGGTTTTAAATGTTTTATTTATTTTCTTTATGCATTTATTTTTTAAGGGCAAGAAAGAAAATGGTTGCTTCTTTTGTTTTTTGTTGAAGCTTCATGAAGCTTTGAAAGCTTAACCATTTTGTTTCTTTCCTTAACCCTAACCATTTACTTAAACCCTAATTAATTCTCTACAATTGTTAAACTAACCCATGGTTACTATATGATAAGATCACTTGATTTATTATATTTAATCAATTGGTTTTATTATACTAATGATATTCTTTTTCTTCTTCTTCTTCTTCAAGAAGAAGAAACTTTGCTTCCTTCAATGGTAACATGAGAAAAAGAGTGAGAAATCAAAATCCAAAGTGAACCCACTTCCTATTTCTTCATCCTCTACCACTTGCCATGTAGTATATGGTGTTTTCTTCACAAGTTTCATGACTTGGTGAAGTTGGAGCTTGATCTTGAGTTGCCTCGACGTAGATCATCTTCGGCATCGAAGTCGACGACCTAGCCCGATCATTTCTTCGACGAAACCATCGCTAGAGTCCGGGAACCGATGATCGCAGCGGAGGGACATCATCACGAAGCTAAGGAAGTGAAGGACCAGATCTACAAAGGTTGTAGTCTCTTTTACTTTAGAGTAAAGTTGTTTATTCGCATTTGTTTTCGCCTATTCTCTAGTTAACGATCCGTATTAGGGTTTCTCGGCACCGGAAAATTTTGAATTTGGCATGGTTGATGCCTTGTGAGACCTCTTGAGTGTGCCTAGGAACCCTACAGTGGTATCAGAGCCTAGCTAGAGCTTTAGGCGAAGTGTAGACGAAGTTAGAAGTCCGATCAAACCCGTAAACCCCGACAAAACCCTTCTCTGTACATTTTTCAAAACAGTGGATTTTTGTGAATTAAAAATTCTCAGAAAAACAAGCAGGAAAAAATAAGAATTACTGTGAAGTACGGTCCACTAAGTCAATAATTTGACCGCGGAACCGCGGCTAAACCAAGGGTTTGGCGGCGGTTCCGCGGCCAAAATTTGGACTTAGTCCCTGAAATTTCATATATTTGTTCTTAGGTCCTTTCTTGGCAATTTTTATAGGAATTTTTTAATTCCACTCAAGTGTTGAGTTTTCTAGGGTTTTATTGGGGACTCGTTAATTTGATCGGACAATTTAACTTCGTTTATGTTTTTCCGGATATTTTAGAATATGTTAAAAAGTTCGACCGGATATAAATACCCAATTTTTCCCCTGTTGGGAAATTTCCAAGTGTTGGATTTTTCCGTAGTTTAATGACGTTCTAAGTAGTGCAAGTAACGCGATGGACCCTCTAGAATACAACAAACCTTAACTCGATTATGTGACCGTCTTGAACTGCCCTTTGAACCTCAGGGTTTGGGGCAGTACGGCGTACCACATGTGAGGCGTTGGCTTGACCCTTCTACGGCTGGACCGTTGGTACTGTGGCACGAAGTGAATGTTCTTAAACTTATTTCATGTGTTGAGCTGTTTCGGGAAAATTTGGGTGTTTGACTGTTCGATCGGAAAGTTTAACATTTTCTGTTTATCTGGAATGTGATACAATATTTGGAATCCATAAATAGTTATGAGATAACTGAATGAATGTTATAAACATAGCAGTTTAGTCTCACTTGATCGGTTGCCACGGAATTTTGATGCGAACAAAAGTCCGTCGCAATCACGTAGCATACGCGGATATTCACCGGTAAACTTAATAGACAGCTACACCCCTTAGCCCCGACCAAGTGACTGTAGGAGAACCCCGTCGCCGAAAGCATCCGTTCGGGTGCTCGCGGCAGCGGTGTTCCGCCTTGGTGCACTTCGTCGACGGCAACGGGGGTGCGGCTGCCTAATAAAGTTTACGACGAGCATTCGATCAAAATGTCGGGAATCTTGTTGAATTGCCCGACTTGATATTGAAAAGTGTTTTCGATAATGAGACTAAAATGCGGGGTTTATAATTGTTAGGCATGCGATGTCTAAGGAATTCATTTGGTCAGGCATGCGATATCTGAAGAGATTGCGGATTCCAACTGTTGTAGTTTTACACTTTCTTTTCTGCGACCGTAAGTGTAATATGTGATATCGCCGGTTTCGTTGCTATGTGTCAATGACAGTTGGGATAGGCATATTTACTTACGTTGATGACATGTGATGTTATGTGTTGCTGGATATGTTATATTGGATCGTCGCGTTTTGAATAGCCGGGGTTTTTTTTATGTGAGATGAGTGTTTTTCATTTTCATTCATGTAAAAACTTGTATGTAATATTCTTTTATTGGGGCACTTCCAGGTTGCGGAAGATGTCACCCTTTGTATATTATTTACTTTTCCGCACTAAGATAGACCCAAGAAGGAGAGCACAAGTAACCGGGTTCTGGAGTCCAGTGGGAGACCAACTCGAGGAGTCGAGTCCGGGTCTCCTAACACTAGAATTGGTAGGGTTGCTTGCCGCTCTCGTAGGGGTCTAGGGGTGTGGGTTTGGCTATTCATCGCGACCGTGGAATCCATGTTTTATACTTGCTCGTATTGAAAACACGGACGTCCTAGTATATCCAATGTTTCATATGTTTCTTCTGCCGCGTTATCTGTGATGTGATCATTTGATATGTTGTGATAGATACTGTATATAGTATATATGATATATTATATAGACGTTACTCATGTTTTACACCCGCGCTAGCCCTGCCCTGCTCTGCCGTTAGTTACCTAACCTAACGGTGCACGAGGGGACATCGAGGCGAATGCGGATGGCATAAGTGTACGTCTTATTTATCTGTATTGTTTAGGTAACTTAAATGATGGGACTTCATTAATGTGATTAATGAAAGTAAAAGAAACATAAAGATGTTGTAGAATCGAATTTCAAAAATAAAACAGGTAGCTACAGTTCTTGCTTTGCACAGCGGTATATATGATATATCCTGCACCTTATTCGATGTGGAAAGGGCCGACGATCCCTTCACCGGGGGTGACCCCTTTAGCAATAACTGGCAGATGCTACACACTCGGTTTGTCTTTTGATCGCTTCTATAGTTTCTGCTTTGCACAGCGATATATATGATATATCCCGCACCTCATTCGACGAGAAAAGGGCCGACGATCCCTTCACCGGGAGTGACCCCTTTAGCAAAACTAGAAAAAGCCTCAAAAACACTCCATTTTAAAATCATTTGACTCTACAACGATATCAAGTTCATTACGCAATAGGTTTTCAGAAAAACCTGTCGTAGCCCTCCGTCATTTTAGATAAGTCCTACACAGTATTCGTGCTACGTTTGTTGGCCTGCGTCAAGGCGTAGTGTGCGGTAGCTAACTAGTATTTATCTGCTTATGCATATGATGCAGATTGGATTAGGGTAGCCGTGCAACTTTGTTGGCCTGCGTCAAGGGTCGTGCGGGTGGGTTTAATTCAATCAAGAAATGACGGGTTGAACTTGATTAGCGCACTATGGTTTGTTGGCCTGCGTCAAGGTCATAGGACGTTAGGGGCAAAATATTATCGGGAATTTCAAGTGTTGAAATTTGCAATGAGATTGCATACCTTCTATGATATAGTTGGATCCCGATACCCGCTGCGAATAATTGTTACTCCTGGAAGAGTTTTACACATTACAATTAGCCGATCAAGTAGGTGTCTAGAAAGGTGTTAACGAGGTTACGCCTCTGGGAAAACGAGGTTTACATTAATTAGGTTCGTGCGAAAGCACGGAGGACCTCCCTCAAAGTACCGACACTGGCCTGGCTGAAAGATTGGCGAACTTGTAGCGTGTAATTAATCCCGGCTAATCTTTCCTTTTAGGGTTTGAAGGAAGATTTGATAAAAAACAGTGGGAGCCATCCTGATTAGATAAAATAATAACCAATCTATTCTTGCAAGAGCGCACGCAGAGTGTTTTCTTCTCTCTCTCTCCAGGTAGCGACCATATCACGCCTTAATCAAGATAATAATACGGATGTATTGACCAAACCCGCTTGTTACACTGAGCTGGGGAACGTTGGTCCCGCTCCAACTTATAAATTGTTATAAGACAGAGCAGGAAATTGGGAAATACCAGATTTCCCGTGCCGCCCAAACGAAGAAAGTGCATGCTGATGCATCATCTTCGGGTGTGTTCGTTACATAGAACTGTTTCTCAGTATCCTTTATGTCCTGAGTATGTGATACCGGATCAGGATCCCGCATATGTAATCTATTACATGGGCTACAGAAAGGTAAAGAACTGAGAACGGGTGATAAGTTTCATGAGACAGAAAACGGGGCAAGTGTTGCAGCCAAGTCTGTTGGTCACTGTCACCCTGTATTCCAAATACATTGATTCTGAACGAATGTTATTAGATACCGAACCTGATATACAAATCATATCAGTCTCTTTATTAGTAAAGAAATGATAAAATTTTGTATTGTTGGATAATATTTTGAACATTTCCTATATCAAAAGTTGATCGGTTCAGGCACGTTATCTAAAAGTATTAATGTTCTAAATCAAACTACAGTTCTTAGTATACAGAACACACACAAGAGGAAGAGTTCAGAAATGAATGAATCCTTCTTGAGGCATTGTAGACTAGGTCATATCAATACGACCCGACTGGCTGAAGTTACATTTAGATGCATATTTAAATTAGTTTGAATTTACATCTTGTGAAACTTGCCGGTCATGTCACAAAGATACGATGACCATAGATCTGTTTACTGGAAACAGAGAAAGAGTTAGTGAACTCTTGGGATGATACATGTTGATGTATGTAGGTCCCCTGTCTATACATGCCAAGACCGGTTCTTTGTACTTCATTACATTCTCTGATGATCTCTTTAGATTCAGACATATGTTCCTGTTGAAACACAAGTCCGAAACTTTTGAGATATTCACAGAATATAAGTTAGAAGTAGAGAACCAAAATAAGGGTATAAGTATTATGTCCTTTGATGCGATCAAGGAGGAGAATACTTGAGCACGGAATTCCTGGATTATTCTAAAGGAGAATGAGATTCTCTCTCAGCATTACTCCTCCGTATACACCATAGCACGATGGTATATCGGGGCGGAGCAATAGCACCCTATGTGATAAGGTGTGCTCTATGATGAGTACTACTGAGTTACCTATTTCCTTTTGGGAGTTATGCACTTGAGAAGCTGCATACCTATTGAATAGGGTTCAAATCAAATCAGTTGCCTACCACTTCATATTAGATATGATAAGGGAAGAGCCCATATCTTAAGTTGGTTAAGATTTGGGGTTGTCCGGGCTATGTCTAAAAACAAAATCCAGACAAGCTCGAGGCAAGATCTGTTCTGTAGAACTGGAAAGGTTCCAGCTATACAAACTGCAACTGATGATTTGGTAGAACCAAATGATTCAATTATTTCCAACGAACCTCAGCCTCTCCGCCGATCTAGTAGGGTTCCTCATCCTCCTGAGAGATACTTCGGTTTCTCGATGACAGAGGGAGCGAGGATTGCATCATGAGATGATGACCCAACTAGTTTCGAGCAGGCCATCGAGAGTAGGGACTCTGTAAGAATGGCTGGATGCTTAGCGATCTGAGATGGAATCCTTATACACCAACAAAGTATGGACTTTAGTTGCTTTACCTGAAGGGTTAAATCCCCATCAAGAGCAAGTATATCTTGAGAAGATTACTTGGTGTACTTGGAAAAGTTGAGACTTTCAAAGCTAGACTTGTTAAAGGTTTGCATCATTGACCAGGTATGGATTTTGTTGAAACCTTTTCTAAGTAGCTATGTTTAAGTCCATCCAGATCCTACTTGCCACGGCTACATACCATGACTACGATATCTGGCGGTTGGTGTCATGACTGCTCTTCCAAATGATATTTTAGAAGAGAGAGTCTATAAGTACACAGTCAGAGGGCTTCGTAGACAGTGGGAGCAGCGGAAATGTGTGCAAGATATTTTATGTGATAAAGCAGGCATCGCGGAATTGGAACATCTGTTTTGATGTATTAGTCAAAGAGTTTGACATCATCAAAATGGTAGATGAACCTTGTATAAACAAAAAGGTAGTAGGGAGTATGGTGACGATCCTCGTAGAGTACGTGGATGACATACTCTTGATAGGGAAGGAGTTTCCTATGCTACGCTCGATCAATCTCCGCTTATCACAATGATTCTCCACATAAGATCAAAGTGATACCTCCTAAATCCTAGGTTTTGGATCTATGAGATAGATCTAATTGGATGTTAAGATACTCACTAGTTGTAGTGAGATGGTATCAGTTGATCCTGGGGAGAATCACTGGAAAGGTTCCAGGGTGATAAGGACGACTGAATGTTAGTCACAGGCATTGTCTTTACCCTCTATGGAGGGACGGTATGTTGGAAGAGTTCCAAGCTAGATACCATGGCAAACTAGACAATAAAGGCTGGTTACATCTCTACTTAAGATGCTACCAAAGAGGCAGTCTGGATGTATATTAGTTCATGAGATGAACATCGTTCCTCCCATTGTGAGACAATGGAGTTGTAACTTATGCCTAGGAACGTCTGTCCCATCAGTGATCCAGACATATTCTGAGGCAGTATCACCTGATCATGGAGATGGTTGATCTCCAGGGGATCGAGGTTAGGAGAGTAGACTCAGAGGACAACACGGCGGATCCACTCATGAAGGCCTTTTCCCTGAGAGAGACTTTTATGGGATGGTTGAGTATGACATACTACAACCACTGCTATCAGATGGCCCTAGTGCAAGTGGGAGATTGTTAGTTATATGTACTTAGTTATATGTATGCCCTAGAGGCCATTACTATACATAGGATGTATATTGTAGTGGATGCTTGGACATATATAGGGATGACTTTCTTGCTCGATATGATAGTATGCTATCTGGTTACTCTTTACTTTAACGTGTACAGTGATTGTCTCTCTGTTACATGTTGGTAAAATCCTTAGGATGTGTACTTGACTACCTGGACTATGATGCGGATCATACTAGTGGGGACATGGTAGTCCATAAGTACATCTTTCAAAGTCCCTAGTCGTGGGTGTATCGAGACGGGGCATCGATATACCAGAGTAGACTAGCGTGTACCTTCTCGACCCATACAGATGGGCGATGGATGATCCCATATCCATTGGTGTTTGACATCAGAGATGATATACGGGTGCTCAGTGGAGACTGGGTACACTGGACGAACTCGCCGAGAACTCCCAGATGGTATTATACCTTACGTCAGATGGCAGTTCTCTGGTGACACTGGTACAGGTTAGTCTGTTGACCCGAGATCGTCATAGAGTCTTGTGTGATTCCCACTGTGCTTTGATTTCCATCTTACCACGTCCAAGAGGGCATGCAAAACGGTGGTTTTTGGATACAGTCCCGAATCACATGGAGGCAATGAGCGATAGGAAGGGATTCGTCTCTCCCGGTATAGGGAGTTGATGTTGCGCTGTGTTCGATTGGCTATAACCGGAAATCCCTGGCCAGGGTTGCTGAGATTTACTGGTAAGTGTTACCAGTAGTTTCTCGAACTGTTATAGACCTCATATCGACACGACTTATCGAGCTACTGGGGTCTGACGTTTACCACCCCTAGGTGAGATATGCGACATATCAGACGAACAGACCGGATTGTACGGTAAGTGTTACTGGTTGGATTCACAGGAGTGTGAGCGGGCTTGCTCGTCGATCTTCTGATCGCTCAATACCCGGGTGGCCGTTACGTTTAGCAGACCGCTTGCGGCTTGTGGGTGCTTGATATGATCATCATCTGCTGCCGGCGTATTGACGAGTCTTTAGAGTCCTACACAGAGGTTTCCTGGCTCAAGCGAAACGAAATAGGAGCGCATATGAGATATGTGCGGGACCGAGAGTAATACCAGTATGTGATACTGTATTCTATTCTCGCAATTTGTATCATTGGACGATTATATGAGATATAGCCGGGTTACCGAATCAAGTGTTGATTCGATACATTAATACACTAAATATTAGTCGGTTATATGCAGTATGACCGGATCATTAAATCAAGCGTTGATTTAATGATTTAATGCATAATTATATATTTGATATATTACTTTGCATTAACTAGTATTGGTTCACTTAAGATGGATTTTCTCACTTGATGTGCACATTGTATATGTGATATATTTTTGTGCACTTGATTGTATCATGTTTGATGATACATGCAAACTTGGGTGTGTTTGCTTTTAAACTATGATTTAGGTTAATGGTTAGGGTTTTAAATGTTTTATTTATTTTCTTTATGCATTTATTTTTTAAGGGCAAGAAAGAAAATGGCTGCTTCTTTTGTTTTTTGTTGAAGCTTCATGAAGCTTTGAAAGCTTAACCATTTTGTTTTTTTCCTTAACCCTAACCATTTACTTAAACCCTAGTTGATTCTCTACACTTGTTAAACTAACCCATGGTTGCTATATGATAAGATCACTTGATTTATTATATTAATCAATTGGTTTTATTATACTTATGATATTCTTTTTCTTCTTCTTCTTCTTTTTCAAGAAGAAGAAACTTTGCTTCCTTCAATGGTAACATGAGAAAAAGAGTGAGAAATCAAAATCCAAAGTGAATCCACTTCCTATTTCTTCATCCTCTACCACTTGCCATGTAGTATAGGGTGTTTTCTTCACAAGTTTCATGACTTGGTGAAGTTGGATCTTGATCTTGAGTTGTCTCGACGTAGATCATCTTCGGCATCGAAGTCGACGACCTAGCCCGATCATTTCTTCGACGAAACCATCGCTAGAGTCCGGGAACCGATGATCGCAGCGGAGGGACATCATCACGAAGCTAAGGAAGTGAAGGACCGGATCTACAAAAGTTGTAGTCTCTTTTACTTTAGAGTAAAGTTGTTTATTCGCATTTGTTTTCGCCTATTCTCTAGTTAACGATCCGTATTAGGGTTTCTCGGCACCAGAAAATTTTGAATTTGGCATGGTTGATACCTTGTGAGACCTCTTGAGTGTGCCTAGGAACCCTACAGGCCATGAAACAGGCTGTTAATATAAAACAGATGGCGCTCCTGTTCCAAGACATAGTTGGAATGATGATCCAGCCAGAACCTTCAGCTGAATATCCGCCGATAATCATCGATAACGACAAAGGGGAAACATCAAACCCTCTTCCAGCTTTATCAACAGCTAGAGAGGAAACGATCTCCAAAGCTGCCTTTGTTGATTACATAGCTTAACAAATACGAGCTCATCAGGCAAATGAAACGGCTGGCCAAGTCGTCAGAACTGGGCGACCGTATTCGGGTTGGTATGACCAAATCAAATACCCGCTAGGATATACGATCCCCAAGTTCCATGTGTATAAGGGGACAGGCAATCCTCATCAGCACACCTCTCAGTTCAGAGCTCTATCCGGCAATACTGGAGGCGACAACAAATTGCTGCTTCGCTACTTCGTTGGCAACCTGTCGGAAACAACATTCGAATGGTATTTAGAGCTCCCAACTGAATCCATCAAAACATTCACCGAGATGGAACTTCTGTTCACACAGCGGTTCGCCAGCGCAAGCGAGCGCACTCTGATCACGGTGTTGATCAACGCAGGGTGAAGCCAGGAGAGACCTGGGTTCAATACGCAATCCGGTGGCGGAACTTATGGTCAAAATGCGAACAACGTATCGAAGAAGCTCCTGCTGTGGGCATGTTCATAGGGACTCTGGATCCTCAGGCGACTGTGTCCCAGTTTATGACATTATTTAAGCCAACTACCTTCCAGGCTCTAATCGACAAGCTGGCCAAAATGGACCAGATGGGCCACGGGCCTCCCTCTTCAAAATTGGACCCTCGAAATGCAAAAGGTCAAGGGAAAGCGGCCTTCGTTGCCAACACTCAACAACAACCGAGTAACCCAAAACCAGTTGCTCTCCAAAACAACGCGCGCCTATGCCAATCCCTGGAAGAGAAGCTAGGACGTGCTTACTCGTTCCCCTATGATAAAACGAGGAGATTGTTCGAACTGGAAATGCACAACAAACTCATCACACTGCTGGATCCAAGACGTCCACTGCAGCCCGGTGACGTCAACAATCCCAACTACTGCTCCTATCACAGAATAGTGGGCCACCCCATTGAGAATTATTACGTCTTCAAAAACTGGGTCGAGAACCAGTACCGTCAAGGAAAATTTGCGCTGTCAAAGAACTAGAGGGTGAACCCGCCACAGAGGCACGCTCTTAAAAAGGTGGATACGCCGGGGGAATCATGCTCGTTTTTGGAAGAAGCTCCTTGGGAAGTTGTCCTTTCAGCTAAAACTAAAAGAATGCTGAAGGATCTTCAAGCATGTCCGGCGATCAAATGGAAAAGCCCGTTGGAGCCCAAGATCATTGAGGGGATTCTTAAGCCGCGCCCAACACTGAAAACTGGTAACGATGGGCAAGACCTCCAGGACAAACCTTCAAAGTCTTCGAAGAAAAAGAAGAAGACCAAGAAGCCTGTGCAGCCTGCCGAGTATGACGACAAGCGCATGGACCTGCAAAGGTACATCGATGCGCTGGAAGAGTACAACCAAAAAGCGCGAACCTCAGTCACCCTCGAAGAGTTTCTTAACCATATCCTTGAGAACGGAGATAATGACGATGATAAGGGAAATGACTCGTCAGAAGAACCCGAGAATTATGTAGAAAGTTGCCACATGGTTTCTCATTCGTCGTTAAATAATGAAGAAACTCCCTCGTCGTTGGGAAGCAACGCATAGGAACTAGGTGAAGGACCGGCGCCAAAATCCCTGGAACTGTCAGAAGACCCACTTGACAGGATGCTAAACGAAGCCCTTCAAAAGAGCAAAGCTGACCGAGAACGTGAAACGACCATATACGAAAAGGCCAAGCGTCGGCGTCAGGATGAAGAAGCCGTGGTAAGGGTGAGTCGAAAAGTGCTCTACCCAAGCCAAAGCACGCCTGCTACAAACAAGAGCAGGATCAAAGCGGTGAAGCGGTTCGCCAAAGTCTTGTTAATGGGAATGAAGCTGTCCCCTCTCAAAGAAAACACTCCCGGGAGTACGTGCTTCAACGATGCGGATGTACATCCGAACTACTGCTTATACCATCGGAGGGTCACACACCCTACCGAAGAGTGCAATGCCATCAAGAAGTAGTGGCAGGGATACGTTGCTCACCGGCAACACTACAAGCGGATGAAGCGCAAAACCCGTCGACAACAAGGAAGTGCGACATATGAGCGCGAAGGAACAGCTGGCAACTGTCATATGGTTGATACCAGTTCAACAAAAGAAAAATCTCAAGTTCTTACATTCGGGAGAGATTCTGAGGAAGAAATAACCCTCGACCCTCTCTTTAAACAATCCACCACTGGAAAAGAAGAAGAGAAGAAGAACTGCGAGAATATTCAGCTGTGTAACCATACGTTGCCTGAAAAGAATCTCGGGCATACAAACAAAGGTTCGAACAAAAGAAATAAGGGGAAGGAAAAAGTCCCAGAAGAAATTGCCCTCGATGATAATCTTCAAAGAGCTCGCAGCTAAGGATCCGCCTAAGAAAAACAAGGTGGATTACAATGTCCTGACACATCTGAGGAAGATACCCTCACAACTGAGCATATTGGATTCTCTCTTCCTGTCCAAAGAAGCAAGAGATTCTCTGATCAAGGCATTGCAGGAGCCCGATAAATTTCAAGCTTTCTTTGCGGAAGAAAAGATGAAGGACGAGCTGGCAGAGGTTCATACAGCAGACATTATATTCGGCGATGAAGATCTCCTCCTCGAAACGTGCAAGCACAACTGTTCTCTATATGTCACCAGGTACTGCCACGACATTAAGATAGGGAAGATCCTGGTCGACAACGGGTCCTCCGTCAACCTTCTCAACATGAAGGTGCTAAAGGATATTTGTATGAACGTTCAGCACCTGGTCCGGGACAAAATTACTATCTCCGGGTTCGACTCACAGTCATCACGGATGCTGGGGTCCGTAATATTGACATTACGCTTTGGGCTTCTCATCACTGACATTAAATTTCATATCATCGACGCCAAGACTTGCTACAACGCTCTGCTCCGCCGGCCTTGGTTACATGAGTACAACGTCATCCCTTCTACACAACACCAGTGTATGAAGTATTTCAAGGATGGCCTCGAATACACCGTCACGGAGGATCTAAATCCATTCTCCGTAAAAGAAGTTCGAAAATATGAAGACGCAAAGTACTTCTTACCAGACTTCGAAGACACAGAAAGATGTCATAAGCCGGAGAATAAAAAAAAGCCGTCACCACTATCCCGATCTTTGGGATCGATACCGAGGAGGATGAAGAGATAGTCTACTCGGGGCAGCCCCAAGGCAACAGGCCCGGACCATCTACCCGTATTTTGGTCTTCGGCAGTGACTCTGAGGATGAGGCGAACGCAGTGTTCTCTGTCCGCCCATCAATGTAGACCTTCACTAGAGCTGATCAGAGTTTATAAATTACCATGGTTCCACAGCGGTATTACAGGGAACTTGATGCGCTCGACATTACGGTATATAAGAGCTGCAGACTCTCTACGTCCCTCCCAAACGAAGAGGTGAAAAGGAGATTCTCTTCTATCGTTCTACGGAAACCATGGTAGAAAAAGAACGGAAACCATGGTAGAAAAAGAAGTCTGATACAGCGCCGATTTTGTGCTCGACAGGATTCAACCAATCCGTCTTCCCAGATATTACACAAACGGATTGAAAAGGCTATTAAGATAACCGCTCGACAAGTCCAGTTCTACGAAAAGATTTGGGACGTCCCCGGGACTCAGCGAAAGATGCCCAATGGGAGAATGGAGACGATTGGACTCGGATATGTTCGGTCAAATAAACGAGAGTGATTCTACGATTGCCACGTCATAAATGGCTTCGGTAAAGAAGGGAATGTTTTTCCAAATGGTCATAACATTGAACCAGAGAGAGATCCCGTCATAAGGACGTCAAGTCCGTCATTCGAAGAACAAATTGACAAGCTAATGAGAGAAGACGGTCAAAAAGTTCGGGATGACCACGGCCGCGAAATGGCCATTTACGAAAAGGCCAGGACGCAGCGTCTCACTCAGCAGTATGCGGTTAGAGAAGATTATGATGCCCTTCATCCTCAGCCCGCTGTACGCTCTCGTGGCAAGGAAAAATCCCGACGCAGAGGCAACAAAAAGGTGAAGAATGAGAATTACGTTCGAAAACAGTGAAGTGGATCCAAGAATCCCCGCGATCGAGAAAAAGTCAGCTGGAATCCATTGCTAATGAAGAAGATGGGTCGGGAATACTCTTTCCCCCAAGAAAAGACAAGGAAATTATTCGACCTTGTCATTAAGCATCAAATGATGACGCTCCCGGAGTCTCGGCACCCCGAACAAATAAACGAGGTCCATCACCCAGCTTATTGCTCCTACCATCGAGCAATAGGACATCCTCTTGAAGACTGCTTCACCTTCAAAGACTGGGTCGAAGACCAGTATCAGCAAGGCAGGTTTACTCTATCCGACAGTTGGAGGGTGACCCCACCAAGAGAGCATGAGCCAAAAGCAACCTATATTGCGAGGGTAAGTCCAGATCAACATCGAGCTTGGAAATTCTGAGAATGAGGATGAGATGATCTCAAAATTTCAACTAGCATAAAAAGAGTTGGAAGATGGGATACACATCACGGTGCACGGCCTAAGGAAAATTGACTTGGGCACGGTAAACTATCTGAGGCCAACGTTCGTCAGTGAGCCGCTGTCTAAAAAGAAGGCGGCCACACTAAAGGATGTGCTTATACAATATAAAGATTGCTTCGTATGGAATTATTTCGAGATGCCAGGACTAGATCCAGAAATAGCAGTGCATAACTGGCGATAACGCCAGACGTCAAGCTAATCAAATAGGAGCCAAGAAGAATGCGGCTCAAGCTCGAGATGAGTATCAACGCTGAAGTCAAAAAACTAATTGACTCTAGCTTCATCCAAGAAGTTCAGTATCCCGATTGGATTGCCAACATTGTTCCAGCGATGAAGAAAAATGGAATAGTGCGCATCTGCGTGGACTTTCGAGACCTTAACAAAGCTTGTCCGAAGGATGACTTCCTAGTACCTGTTACCGAGCTGATGATCGATAACACATCCACTCATGAGGTCTTCTCCTTCATGGATGGATCTTCAAGCTACAATAAAATAAAACTGCATACGAAAGACCAAAAGCACACCACCTTCCGAACTTCGCTAGGCATATTCTGCTATAAAGTGATGCCCTTCTGTTTGAAGAACGCAGGCGCTACCTACCAGAGGGCCATGACGAAGATCTTCGATGACCTCATACATGAGATTGTCGAATGCTATATTGACGACCTTGTGGTGAAAAGAAAATCGTACGAGGAACACTGGGAACATCTGAACATAGTGTTCCAGCGTCTTCGGAAATACAATCTAAAGATGAATCCTCTAAAATGCGCGTTTCGAGTTTCCTCAGGAAAATTCCTAGGATTCATCATACGACACCGAGGCATCGAAATAGACCCATCAAAGATCAAGGTGATTATGGAAATGCCCATGCCAAGAACTCTTAAACAACTGCGGTCTCTCCAAGGAAAGCTCGCATATATCCGACAGTTCATAGCCAACCTCTCCGGCAAATGCCGCCCCTACAGCCATCTAATGAAGAAGGGGAGCTCGTTCGTTTGGGATCGTAAATACCAAAATGCACTAGACGAAATCAAGCAATACCTGCAAAACCCACCGGTACTGACCGCTCTGGTTAAGGGAAAGCCCCTTATCCTATAAACAACAGCCCTTGAGGGTTCTCTAGGCGCGCTATGGGCATAGGAGAACGATCAGGGAAAGGAGAGAGCTCTCTACTATTTGAGTTGAGTTCTCCTGGGGGCAGAAAATAACTCCTCTTCCATCGAAAAGAATTTTCTGGCACTGATCTTCGCGATAACGAAACTCAGACACTACGCCTTGGCACATGAGGTCCAACTCATATCAAAGGTGAATCCCCTCAAATATTTGATGTCAAGAGCCATACTAACAGGAAGGCTTGCCAAATGGGCCCTCCTCTTGTTGGAGTTCTCGAAAACGTATCGACCCCTCAAGGTAGTGAAAGGCCAGGCCATCGCTGACTTTCTCGCTGAGCATCCGATACCAGCCGACTCTCTCTTAAATTGCGAATTGCCAGATAAACATGCGTTCGACGCAATTGAAGGGGAGAAGGAAGGAAATAATGCCCGATGGGAATTATACTTCGACAGAGCATCTTCCTTGAAGAAGCGAAAGCAAAGCACCCCCTTAATCAAAGCTGGGGTGGGCCTTATCTTCGTGACTCCGCATGGAGGGATAATGCATTTTGCCCTTTCCTTAACAGAGCCGAGGACAAACAATAAGGCTGAGTACGAAGCTTTGATAGCGTGTCTTGAGACTGTTATCGATATGGGAATCGAAAACCTCCTCATATATGGAGACTCCCAGCTAGTCGTTAGCCAAGTAAATGGCGACTATCAGACGTGCAAACTAGAGTTGATAAAATATGGTAGGAGAGTACAGTAACTGCTGACACAAATCCCCTCCTACATCCTGGAAAGCATACCACGTGCGGAAAATAGCAAGGCGGATGCGTTAGCCAAGCTCGCTAAAGAACATGCCGACGAGAACCTCGATGACGTAAGGATCATTGTGCAAAGCCCCGGATTCTTGCGCCAGTAGAAATATCTCCAGAATCGTCTGAAAGAAAGGAAGCGACTAAACAGGTAGTCCTTCAAATAAAAGACGAAGAAAAGATCAAGGATTGGAGGGAAGACTTCATAGACTACTTCAAATCCCATCGAACGCCCGAAAACGCATCTTCAAGATATCAGCTCGTGAAACGAGCTCTGTCTTTTGCCTTCGTCAATGATACTCTATAAAAGAGATCATTCGACGGTTTATGGCTAAGGTGCTTGGGGCCAGCAGAAGCAAGGAGAGTCGTCTAAGAAACCCACGACGGACTCTGCGGTTCTCATCTAGCCGGGCTAAAGATGAAGCTGAAGATCAAGAGAATGTGTTACTATTGGCCCACAATAATTCAGGACTGCCTCGAATATATGAAGCAGTGTCAGTCATGCCAGGTTCACGGGGACTTCATCCGCTAGCATCCAAATCCACTACACCCAACACTGGCTAGTTGGCCGTTCGAAATGTAAGGAACTGATATAATTGGGCCCATCGAACCAGCGTCGTCCAAAGGACATCGGTTCATATTGGCAACAACCGATTACTTCTCTAAGTGGGTAGAAGCAGTACCACTAAGGGAAGTGAAGATGGAGAATATTCTCCATTTCTTCAAGACACATGTCATCTACCAGTTCGGCACTCCGTGACGGATAATCTCAGATAATGGGCCAGCCTACAGAAGCCATAAAATCAGCTGCTTCGCAGAATAACGCAAAATAAACTGGAGATACTCTTCATTCTATAATCCCCGAGCTAAAGGTCTAGCTGAGCCGTTCAACAAGACCTTGACGAAGATCATAAAGAAAACGGTGTCCAGAAATAAAAAGGACCGGCACGAGAGACTGCATGAAGCTCTCTGAGCATATCGAACCACGTTCAAAACGGCCACGAATACAATGCCATACGCGTTGGTATTCGTCACGGAAGCGGTACTTCCCTTGGAGATAGAGCTACCCTCTCTATGAGTGGCAGTTCGATACAAGCTGACGGATGAAGAAAATGCCTATCTTTGGCTTGAGGAGCTCGATGTCCTCGATGAAGCTCGTCTCACGGCGCAACAAAACCTGGAAGCTTACAAAGAAAGGATGATGCGCTCATATGAAAGACTAACCAGGCCAAGAACATTTCGCCAAAGCGAACTCGTGATAGTTGTCAAAAGACCTATGATCCCCAACCCGGGGGAAATTCGAGCCAAACTATGAGGGCCCGTATATCATAGACAAAGTCTACCAAGGTGGGGCCTACTTTCTTATGGATATGCATGGTGAAAGACCCTTCCAGCCAATAAACGGCCGGTTCCTTAAGAAATACTACGCTTGACAAGTCACGACTTAGGTTAATGATAGATGACAATGCTCATGTCCGCTCTCTATCTTTCTAATTCAAAACTTTAAAAGTAGTATCCAATAGAATCTCTGCCCCAAACATGGAGACGACGGACCGAAATGTCCTTAAACTAACCGTTGCCTACAAAATGGCGACAACTGACCATAGTGTCCTTAAACTAAAACGTCGCCTCAAACACGGCGATAATGGACCGAGATGTACCTAAACTAACAATGGACCGTAATGTCATTAAACTAAAACCTCACCTCAAAAATGGTGATAGTGGACCACTACGTCCTTAAACTGGCAATGGACCACTATGTCCGTAAACTGGCAATGGACCGAAATGTCCCTAAACTAGTGCTCCGCCTCAAATAGGCGCATCGTCTCAAATACGGCGATATCTTCTCTTAGGATCTATGTTGCAATCAAAGCTCCAACGGCAAAGACTGCAACCTAAGTAAAAAAAAGGGTACGTCCACAAGTGAAATAGGCACGGATGAAAACCCGAAAGGGCGCCGTGAGTAAAAACAGCAGGGCTACCGGCGAGCTTGTGAAAACCTGAAAGGGCGCAATCTCGTTGTTAAATATAAGGAAAAAAAAGAAAAAAAATTAATAGAAAAAAGAAAAAAAACGGTACATCCACAAGCAAAATGAGCATGGATGAAAACCCGAAAGGGCGCCGTGAGTAAAAACAGCAGGGCTACCGGTGGGCTTGTGAAAACTTGAAAAGGCGCACTCTCGTAAAATTTTCACTTACGAGATCCCCTCGACTGGTAAGGAGAAACCCCCTATGAGACCCTTACAGCTCATACGATTCAAAATCTTAAGTTACAGGGATCCAAACCTGTCCTTAAGCCGTTGTATTCCCCAAGTTGCCCTACAGGCGGTCTGATATTGGCCCTTGTATACAATCCACAGGCACAAATAAATGATTTCCCCCACCAAGTCCTAACAATGGTGAACGACACTTAAGCCCTCTAGACTTATGAGGAGAAAACACTCTTGTAAGATCCTTACGACTTATAAGAGAACACACGCTTAGAAATCCCCACGATTCCCAAGGAGAAAATACGCCTACGAGATCCTCACGACTCGCATGTACAAATAACTTTATGAGACCCTTATGGCTCATAAATTCGAAAAGTCTTAGTCGACAGGATCCTAACCCTGTTTACTAAGACACCTTTGTTCAAATCAGAAAAGGCAAATGATGATTCGCTCATGGCAATATCCGAGTTGCAGCGATGCTGATGCCTAAACCGGTATCAAACTCCAAGTCTTTTCACGGCAAATGATGATTCTCTCATGGCAATATTCCAGTTGCAGCGATGCTGATGCCTGAACAGGTGTCAATTTTCAAGTCCTTTCACGGCAAATGATGATTCGCTCCTGGCAACATCCCAGTGGCAGTGATGCTGATGCCAAGATTGGTATTAGATCTTAAGTTCCATACTCGCAATGAAAATCAGTGAGCAAAAAATGCATCTGAAATAGCTGAAATGATGGGGCAACTCACAATGAAAATCAGCGAGCAAAATATATGCGTATAAAAACGGCCGAAATGTTTGGACAACTCGCAATAAAAAGCAACGAGTAAAAAGAAAAGAATAGCCGAAATGATTGGGCACCACGATAAAAAGCCGAAATGATTGGGCAATCGCGGCTCTCACAATATAAAAAGCTGAAATGATAGAGCATCGCAGAAAGAAATAAAAAAATAATTTAAAAATGATGAAATTTTTGCCCTGCAAGTGAATCTACACCAACCCCTGTATACAATCCATGGGCACAAACGAAAGGGGAACCATATTTTCCCACCACGCTCCGTCAAAGGGAGAGCCAAGTCTTGACGGTTCATAAATAATCTAGAGACCACCTCGATACTCATCTCGTTACAGTAGACATAGTGTCAACAACGACGTTCCTTCTCACTCTAGCAGGATGCAGACGCGACGTCAATAAAGACCCCAGGGTCAAAAACAAAGCGATGCCATGTCAAAGACCCTAGTTCCAAGTCTCGACGGTTCACAAACAACCTAAAGACTATCCCGACTTTCGTCTCGTTACAGCAGACATAGTGTCAACAACAGCGTTTCTTCTCACTCCAGCAGGATGCAGACGCAACGTCAACCAACGACCCCACGGTTGAAACAAAGTGGAGCTATGGCAAAGTCCCTAGTTCCAAATCTCGACGGTTCAAAAACAACCTAGAGACTATCCCGATATTCATCTTGTTAAAGCAGACATAGTGTCAACAACGGCGTTTCTTCTCACTCCAGCAGGATGCAGACGCAACGTCAACCAACGACCCCAGGGTCGAAACAAAGTAGAGCCATGGTAAAGTCCCTAGTTTCAAGTCTCGACGGTTCACAAACAACCTAGAGACCACCTCGACACTCGTTTCGTTACAGCAAACATAGTGTCAACAACGATGTTCCTTCTCACTCCAGCAGGATGCAGATGCGACGTCAACAAAGTGTTCGATATAGTGCCCTCAAAGTCAATTATTGGATCGCAGGTACGTGATTGCAATGATTGAGGGAGGACCTATACCGATATGACAGTCTTGCTCGAGATGTAGTATGCTATCTGGTTTATCTTTATCATCGTATATATGCTTTAGTTCACTATTGCATGATGATAGAGCCCATAGGATTCTTGCTTGACTGCCAGCAGTATGATGGAGATCATATACGTGGGAGCTGGGGTCTATAAGCACATCCTTAAAAGTGTCCCTAGTCGTGGGAGTTTCGAGACAGGGCATCGATACTCCAGAGTAGACTAGTGTATACAGTCGAGACCATGACGAGGGGCGGTGGCCGATCTCACAAGCCATTGGTGTCAGTTGGTTCACCAAAGATGTATACAGGTGCTCATTAGGTTATGAGTACACCGGACAGGACTCGCCAAGAACATGCTAGTTGGTATTATACATATCGTCAGATAGCAGTTCCCTGGTGACATGTGTACAGATTAGTTTGTCGATCTGATATCGTCATTTGTCTCGTGTGAGTTCCCACTGTGCTTTGATTTCTACCCTACCACGCTCAAAGGAGACGTGTAAACAGGTATTTTTTGGGTACAGTCCCAAGCCACATGGAGGCAGTGAGCGGATCGTCGGGGATTCGTCTCTCCCGGTATTGGGGGTTGATGACGCACAGTGTACGGATGGCCATCACTAGAAATTCTCGGCCGAGGTAGTGGAGAATTGCTGATTTGGATCAGTAGTTTCTCAGGTGATGATGGGCTTCATACCGACACGAATTATCGCGTTATTAGGAGTCTGACTTTAGCCACCCCCTAGACTTGATATGCGATACTCTTAGACGAACGGACCGGACTGTATGTATATTATCACTGTTAGACTCAGTAGGTTTTCTGGATGAGTTCGTACGTCAGCTTCCCTTCCAATCAATACATAGGCAACCGTTACGTACAGCCAGTACCTCTGACGTGCTAGTGGTTATACCCAGTGCCAGTGTGTTGATGAGTCATTAGAGTCCCCCACAGACAGTTTCCCAAGTTCGGGCGAAACGTTGTAGAGGCCGTATGGTTTTATGGCAGGGTTCGAAAAATGCACGTGCGTTTATGCACGTGTCATATTTCGGGCAGATAATACTGGTAGGTTTTGGTTTAAACCGGATCCAAGTATTATACTGTGTAGATATAATATCTTTGTCTCCGTTGCATTTGTATTCGGTCGTAATACAAATGCGGGTATGTTTATACTGTTACGGGGTTATCCTGAAATTCTTTTCGGGATCGCTTTTGAAAGTTGCCAGTTTCCAATTTTCTATCACCCGTCTTTATCATTCGGTTATTTATCTTTTTTGGGTGAGTCATGAGGTGAGTCATGAGTTGAAGCTTCTTGATTTGGTGACTCATGGATGCATTAAATGCTTTAGTGACTAGGTTAATGTTCATTGGTTTGCATTTAATGTTTTGTGTGACTCATTCTTTTCTTTAAGTGAGATGATAAGATCTTTCACCTTGTGGTCACCTCCCCCTCTCCTACACTCACCTCCTCCTCTCTTTTAGTGGCCGGCCCATTCATTTGGGAGTGAGATGGTTTTTTTTCATTTGAAAAGATTATGAAGGTTATGGATTCATGAAAATTAGATAGCAAAGTTTCTCATTTCATTTCGATCCAAAGGCAACTTCATTAACCGTCTGTCCATAGTTTTGGACGAAGCGAGACAAAGTGTTCTACTCATTCTCTGCATCAATCTTGGTCATCTCTTTTAGCAAACTTAATGATCGAGTTGCCTCGGTTCAGAGGCGGGAGCCCGTTTAAAGATCCGTCGACGTGGTGCCAGCTGGACGACGAGACTGTAGATTTAGGAGATCGGAGCAGCCGCAACAAAGCGTGGGATGATGGTTGAAGACTGAAGGACTCGGATCGTTCGGTATAACATTTCTATCCACTTTGTAGTTTGTTAGTTTAGCTTTAATGGCAGATCCGGGTTATACTACGCGATAGCGCTAGTTGTAAAAGTTTTTGTTCCGCATTTGGCGTCTGTTAGACGGCCGGGGCACTACCGTGAACTTACAGTTGTATCAAAGCCTCACCATTAAGCTTTACTAACTTGTGCTAACACGTTTAAAATATCGATCGAACGGATTTTCCAAAACTACAATTTTCTGTGCAATAGTTTCTGTCGATTTTTAAAAGGGACTAAAAATTATTTTGATCATCCCAGAAAATTGAGCAGGATTTTTTTAAGCTAACTGTAGAAATTTGGTCACGTGACCCTATAAGACCGCCGCGGATCCGCGATCAAACCTAGGGTTTGACCGCGGATCCGCGGTCAAACCTAGGGTTTGACCGCGTATCCGCGGCCAGTCTGTGGGTTCAGTGCTCCAAATTTGTACAGTGGCTTCTTCAGTGGAAATTGTGGTTTTTGGTATATTTCTTTTGGGCTCAGATTTTAATACTGTACAGCAGATGTACGTGGGCCTACTTCGGGAATTTTTGTCGATCGAAATTTTAAACTTGTTGGTATGCAGTATTTACATTATATCTCCGACCGTGAATGTCATTCGAGCGGTAAATTGCGTCTAATTGCTATAGTTCTTTTAGACGGATTTGCGAACGTGGCATTCGCGTTGATATTCTGTGTTGTGGTGTGTTGTTGCGGATATGTCGTGGTGGATAGCAGTGTGCAATGGTAGTGCAGTTTGAATTTATTTGTACATTTGATATTGCGGGGCGAGCGTCCAACATGTGGACTGCCGTCTCTGCCTGTTTGTATATTATTCTTTTGGGGGACGACCGGGCAGAGGTCGATGTACCCGTTGTACATATTTTTATTTATGTACTAGGTTTACCTCAGGATGGAGTGCACGGATAGCCGGGTTCTGGAGGGCAACGGGTCCGTATCTCATGGCTTTGAGAGGCAGAGGGGCCTCACTCTAGAATTGGAAGACTATTCGCCGCACTCGTAGAGGGTACAGGTTGACTCGAGGAGGGGTGCTCAAGTTACCGGATTCCGTGAAGTGCTGGGTGGTCCATTCATTTTGCTGTAGGGGGCTGCCTCGCTTCAGGTTTTGGCGGGTAACTTGCCGCATCCTTAGGGGTCTAGGTTTCATTGTACAAGCTATCCAGACGACCAGGGGAACGTCGGGTTTCAGTAGCGGCTCTGTGAAACCCGGAGATCCCAGATTATCTGTATTGTTCTATGATGCTTATTACTTTTCTGTAATGTTGCATATTATCACGCCTGGAGCGATTATTGTATATTGGTATATATACTATTAGATGTTGTATATGTTTTACACCCACGCTAGTCCAGTCCCCGCTCTGTCGTTAGTTAAGTAACCTAACGGGTGATGACGGGACCCAGTGGCGAATGCGAATGGCATATACGTACATTATATTTTCGTTCTTTTCTGGTGTGATTGATTGATGGGACTGCATTGATTCTTATCAATGCAAGGATAAAACAAACTTATTTTTGATGTTGTTGGAACAAATTTTAAAAGGTGTTATTATAAAGATGTTTCCTTTTATTTTGCATAGTGATATTCGGTTGGAATATCCTGCACCTCATTCGACGAGGTAAGGGCCGATATCCCTTCACCGGGAGTGATCCCTTGGGCAGAAGTTTGCATCAGGGTAATAACTTCACTATAGTCGATTACAAGTTGCTTTGCATAGTGGTATTCAGTTAGAATATCCTGCACCTCATTCCACGAGGAAAGAGCCGAGATCCCTTCACCGGGAGTGACCTCTTTAGCAAAGGTTTTCGTCACTATATTTTTATAAAAAGCTATCAAGTTCCTTCAGCGAGATCAAGTTCATTACGTTAAAGGTTTTTCACCAAAAACCAGCCGTAGCCCTCCGTCATTTCTTATGGATAGTCAGTAGTATCCAAGCTATGTTTGTTGGCCAAAGTCAAGGCATAGTGTTTGGTAGCTGCTGAATATTCATCTGTTGCATAGATAGATGCGTTGGTTTGGGACAGTCGTATTACCTTGTTGGCCAAAGTCAAGGGTATGTACGGGTGGGTTCAAATTAACCTGGATAACGATGGGTAGACCTTGACATGTGACTTATGATTTGTTGGCCAAAGTCAAGGTCATAAGAGCATGAGGTAAAAATCATATCGGGATTTTAAAAAATACAAGAAACTTGCCAGGCATGCGCATACCTTCTGGAGTGTGATAACTTGAATGGCTTCCATCAAGTTATCATGCGATGATAGTTGGGTCCCGATTCCCACTGATGAGTTGGTTTACTCTTCGGGTGATCCCGACTAATTCTTCTTTCAGGTTTGGATTAGAATTTAAGATTACAGTGGGAGTTTTCCTGATTAGATAAAGTGATAACCATTCTGATCTAGGTTAGAGTGCACACAGAGTGTTTCTTTTCTTTCTCTCTCTTTGGCAGCGACCTTTGACCGACCCTAGACTATGACTCAGTGACCAAGTTGACCAAACTTTCTTAAAATACTGGCTTTTGGATTGTCTAAAGTTGCATAAGTCATTGCCACTCCTTCTTTTACCCTTTGTATTTCTCAGAACACCCCGTATTATTACGGACATCCACTTCTATTGGATAGATCCATCGTATGGTTATATACGAACTCGGAGGGACTTCTTCGAGGATGGATCCAGATTCAGGAGAAATAGAATTGGTTTATTCAGTTGTCTTTTATTATCACCTTCTCTCAGGTTGCGAGGGCTCCTTGGTTTAGGAGAGTACACCTATTACGCTTATTGGATAGTCTTATTCCAAACCATAGGCAGGTGCCGAAAGGTAGGGAATGAAGAAAATCGATTAGCCTAAGTAGGGTGTACAGAAGGTAATAACTACAGACAAAATAAAGGGATTAGAAAGAGGGCAAAGTAAATTACGACTGTTATCATTCACGACCAAACCGCGTACTTCATCGCCACTCCTATTTCCCCTTTAATAGAATAAGGTATTATTCAGTTGTCTTTTATCATCACCTTCTCTCAAGTTGCGAGTACTCCTAGGATTATGAGAGTACACCTATTATGCTTACTGGATAGTCTTCTTCCAAACCATAGGCAGGTGCCGAACGGTAGGGAAGGAAGAAAACCATTTAGCCTAACGAAGGTGTACAGAAGGTTATGACTAAAGACGAATAAAGGGATTTGGAGAGATGGGAAAAAAATATACGGTTATAGTCATGAATTGGATTATGGAAGAGGCATTACTAGGAATACCAGGATACCCCTACAAAACCTTTTTTATGTTTCAGTGCATTATTAAAGGAGAACTGATTTCCCGATTAGATACTTACTCCCGGGTATGTATTTACCAGGTTACATTCTCATATCTGTATAGTTTTACAGATGATGAGTGGGAGTAAGTTATTGGGAATTTGGTGATCATCCTCATTATATCGGAATTCGTTGTAATTGGTGATATTTGAGGAAATCGCCTGGGTACAGTTTTCAACCTACGACGCACAGGTTTTGAGTTATTCGACACAGCGGACTTATACAGAGTATTGTATGTTGTCCAGTGTCCATCAGGACAAAGGGGTTGGTCCTCGTACTCTGTTCTGTTTACTTGTAACTTCTCTAGTTTTTAGACAAGTGTTTCGAAGAAATACAATGTCTAAGTTTTGAGAAGTTGTGGGTATAAGAATAAAGTAGAGAACCAGGTGTCGCAAGTATCGGGATTCTTCAAAGAGATCGAAGATGTAGATTCTTGTGATTGGTATTCAGATGATAGTAATGGTTTTGAAAAACTTGTCTCTCTTTCAGGTTACTCATAATTGGATGTATTCCTAAGTTGAGTAATGCTGATTAGCCTTTTTCCATTAAGTTGATATGCGCTGGAGATAGTTGCATGTTTTTTGAATCTGGTTCCAATTAAATAAGTGCCAAAGTTTCTATATTGGATATAGAATGCTTCATATCTTAACGATGTTAAGGTACGGGGAGTTTTCCAGCTTATGCTTAAAACCATACATTGGATAACTCAAGGCACGTTTCTGTAATGGCAGTTTGTGGGTTGACCCTGGCTTTGACGGGGGTTGATTTTCTACCATCTGGAAGATCAATAGTGATATTGTTCTTGACTCGCCACAGTTTTAGTAAAATGGATTTTTTCAGAAAACTATAGTGGGAGTATGGTAGAACTGGAAGTGATTCCAGAACCGCAAACGATTACGGAAAATTTAATAGGACCTATATATTCAATCAGGTTTGATATTCCAATAGCCACTCCGCAGATATGGTGGGTAACCTCAGATATCCGAGAGGTACTCCAGTAGCCTCAAGGACGGTGACAGGGAGGTTCTTGTTTATCCAGACTTGACACTACTGTTGTTCCAGGCTATGAGACCCGGCAGGAGGATAAGTATAGCGTCGTTCTAAACTAGCTTTAGAAGTGTACGTATATATTATTCTGTCGGAGGGTTGTCGTAGTCAGTGGGAGCAGCGGAAGCATAGTGGGTAAGTAGCTTATGTCTATTTATAGGCTTGAGCAGATATAGCGGAGATAAGATCATCTATTTTTGATGTGACAGTCATGGTTTTGACTTCATCAGAATAGGGGATGGATCTGTTAAGAAGGTAGTAGGGTGTGATGTCCTGGTATTTGGATGACATACACAGAGTAGGAAGTAAAATTCCTATACTACGATCGGTTGTACTGTGGTCGTCACACAGTTGTTTCTCCACAAAGGATATGGATATAATATCAGACATTCTGGTTACTAGATCTATGGTTTTAGATCTAGATTTGGGTAGTTTCCCAATGTGGGTATTTTGACAGTATTCTAATGGTTTTTAGAATAGATGACTCCTGGCATGGTGATGTACCTGCAAGTGATGGAGTCACCCTCTCTAAAGGTGTCTTACAGACTAAAGGGGAGAGGGATGTGCATGATTGGCAGATCACTTGCTTAGGCAATTGAGTCAATCGTGAGATGTCAAGTATCACACCAGATGTTGTTTTTGCACTAGATGCGATAAGTTTATATTAATCCAATCCTGGAGAAACATAAGGAAGCAGTTTTAGAACATAAGTGTATGTTCTACGGATTTGATAATGTCAGCCTCTTTGAGGAGACGGTTATCATTCCAGGCTTCCAAGGTGACCTGGATGACAGAGTGATTGTCAGAGTTATAGTTTTCCCTCTGACGAGGGACAGTATTATGGACAGTTGGCCCAAGAGGATACTGTGGGAGGCATTGTGCTGAAACTGATTAGGTTCAGTTATCGATACAGTCTAAGAAGTTTGGATTTGGAGTTTATTTATGAACTAGGTCTCATCAGATATCCAGACATATTCTAAGACAGGTATTACACAATTCGGGAGATGAATTTCTCTGTGAACTTGAGATTAAGAGAGACATAGAAAGAAACATCAGGGCGGATCCACTCACTGAGGCTATTTCTCGAACACAATAGTTTTACAAACGAGCTTTGTGAAACTGATTAGTAGAGGAGTTGGATGTTCGGTATCACACGGGCTGTGAGTATGCGACATCGCAATAATTAGCCTTAAGTGCAAGTGGGAGATTGTTGGATATAGTGCCCTCAAAGTCAATTATTGGATCGCAGGTACGTGATTTCAATGATTGAGGGAGGACCTATACCGATATGACAGTCTTGCTCGAGATGATAGTATGCTATCTGGTTTATCTTTATCATCGTATATATGCTTTAGTTCACTATTGCATGATGATAGAGCCCATAGGATTCTTGCTTGACTGCCAGCAGTATGATAGCGATCATATACGTGGGAGCTGGGGTCTATAAGCACATCCTTTAAAGTGTCCCTAGTCGTGGGAGTTTCGAGACAGGGCATCGATACTCCAGAGTAGACTAGTGTATACAGTCGAGACCCCGACGATGGGCGGTGGCCAGTCTCACAAGCCATTGATGTCAGTTGGTTCACCTAAGATGTATACAGGTGCTCATTAGGTTATGAGTACACCGGACAGGACTCGCCGAGAACATGCTAGTTGGTATTATACATATCGTCAGATAGCAGTTCCCTGGTGACATGTGTACAGGTTAGTTTGTCGACCTGAGATCGTCATTTTTCTCGTGTGAGTTCCCACTGTGCTTTGATTTTTACCCTACCACGCTCAAAGGAGACGTGCAAGCAGTTTTTTTTTGTGTACAGTCCCGAGCCACATGGAGGCAGTGAGCGGATCGTCGGGGATTCGTCTCTCCCGATATTGGGGGTTGATGTCGCACAGTGCACGGATGGCCATCACTAGAAATCCTCGGCCGAGTTAGTGGAGAATTACTGATTTGGATCAGTAATTTCTCAGGTGGTGATGGGCTTCATTCCGACACGAATTATCGCGTTATTAGGGGTCTGTCTTTATCCACCCCCCTAGACTCGATATGCGATACTCTTAGACGAACGGACCGGACTGTATGTATATTGTCACTGTTAGGCTCAGTAGGTTTTCTGGATGAGTTCGCTCGTCAGCTTCTCTTCCAATCAATACATAGGCAACCGTTACGTACAGCCAGTACCTCTGACGTGCTAGTGGTTATACCCAGTGCCAGTGTGTTGATGAGTCATTAGAGTCCCCCACAGAAAGTTTCCCAAGTTCGGGCGAAACGTTGTAGAGGCCGTATGGTTTTATGGAAGGGTTCGGAAAATGCACGTGCGTTTACGCACGTGTCATATTTCGGGCAGATAATACTGATAGGCTTTGGTTTAAGCCGGATCCGAGTATTATACTGTGTAGATATAATATCTTTGTCTCCGTTGCATTTGTATTCGGTCGTAATACAAATGCGGGTATGTTTATACTGTTATGGGGTTATCCTGAAATTCATTTCAGGATCGCTTTTGAAAGTTGCCAGTTTCCAATTTTCTATCACCCGTCTATATCATTCGGTTAAAGACGGATTTATCTTTTTTGGGTGAGTCATGAGGTGAGTCATGAGTTGAAGCTTCTTGATTTGGTGACTCATGGATGCATTAAATGCTTTAGTGACTAGGTTAATGTTCATTGGTTTGCATTTAATGTTTTGTGTGACTCATTCTTTTCTTTAAGTGAGATGATAAGATCTTTCACCTTGTGGTCACCTCCCCCTCTCCTACACTCACCTCCTCCTCTCTTTTAGTGGCCGGCCCATTCATTTGGGAGTGAGATGGGGTTTTTTTCATTTGAAAAGATTATGAAGGTTATGGATTCATGAAAATTAGATAGCAAAGTTTCTCATTTCATTTCGATCCAAAGGCAACTTCATTAACCGTCTGTCCATAGTTTTGGACGAAGCGAGACAAAGTGTTCTACTCATTCTCTGCATCAATCTTGGTCATCTCTTTTAGCAAACTTGATGATCGAGTTGCCTCGGTTCAGAGGCGGGAGCCCGTTTAAAGATCCGTCGACATGGTGCCACCTGGACGAGGAGACTGGAGATTCAGGAGATCGGAGCAGCCGCAACAAAGCGTGGGATGATGGTTGAAGACCGAAGGACTCGGATCGTTCGGTATAATATTTCTACCCACTTTGTAGTTTGTTAGTTTAGCTTTAATGGCAGATCCGGGTTATAGTACGTGATAGCGCCAGTTGTAAAAGTTTTTGTTCCGCATTTGGCGTTTGTTAGACGGCCAGGGCGCTACCGTGAACTTACACAAAGACCCTAGGATCGAAACAAAGCGGATCCATGGCAAAGTCCCTAGTTCCAAGTTTCGACGGTTCACAAACAACCTATAGACCACCTCGACACTCGTCTCGTTACAACAGACATATTGTCAACAACGGCGTTCCTTCTCACTCTAGAAGGATGCAGACGCGACGTCAACAAACGACCCCAGGGTCAAAACAAAACGGAGCAATGGCAAAGTCCCTAGTTCCAAGTCTCGACGGTTCACAAAATAACCTAGAGATCACCTCGACATTCGTCTCATTACAGAAAACGCATTGTCGACAAAGGAAGTGAAGGCCAAATTCCTAGCTTCAGGGTCTTGACGGCAATTCAAATGAAGCCCGAAAAACTATCGGAGATCATCCCACACCAGTGCGGAGTGGTTATGACTCATCGGGGCTCCCAAACCGAGCCTAACCTCAAGTAAAAAGCGACATGGCAAAATTCCTAACGCTTGCACTTCTGACGGTCAAACTACCTAAGGAGATTACTTGAAGACGTCTTATCCTGCCCCCGAAGGGATCAGAGACACGACAGTCGCGGGGCTACTCGAACAGCAGCGTAAAGACTGCATATCGGGGAATGCATCAGCCAACGCGACGGTACGACAGGCAAAAACCCTAGTACCACAAAATCTAACGGACCTCTGCCGCAAAGAGCAGGGATTATCTATAACGTTAGGATAAGTTTGCCTACAAGCCCAAGGGAGGTAAACTAAACTAACTCCGAAATGAGTCCATAAACTACAAGCTCTGAAATGAGTTCATAAACTAGAGACTCCGGAACTAGTGAATAAATTACAAGCTCCGAAATGAGTTCATAAACTAGAGACTTTGGGATGAGTGAATAAACTACAAACTCCGAAATGAGTCCATAAACTAGATACTCCGGGATGAGTGAATAAACTACAAACTCCGAAATGAGTATATGAACTACTTCACACCAAATCAAGACATCGAAGAAAAAAGAAATGCCAGTATGAAATAAAATATGTCTTTTATTCATGGATTTAAGTGAATACACGATACATTTCAGTCAGGAATAAAAATGAATACATGTTATTCATGAATCAGAAGCTTAAGAAATACAATCAGTACAAGAAGGGGGTACAATGACACTTATTAAGGAGGAGGCGTTTTCAACAAACTGACGAACCGCTCGCGCGCACCCCTCAACTCCTTCTTGCATTCAGCTACGGTGGCCGACTCCGTTTAGATTTGAGCCCATTGTTGTAAACAGGATGAAAGCTTCTCATCAATTTCCTGCTTGGCATTTTCGCAATCCTGTATGACCCGCTCAGTGAAGTCAAGCTTCAGCCTTAGCGCCATCCTGTCAGAAATATATCGTTGAAGGTTTTCAAAAATAACTTTCAGCTGCGCAACATTCGCTTCAACCTGGGCATGCAATTGGACGGATTCGCTGGAAGCCGCCTCATGCTCCTTTCGCCTCAGGTCCGCTTCTTGTTCAAAATATCGAATGAAAGGGACACTCTGCTCGACCCATGCAGCCCGCTGAGAGTTCAAAATCAATACCCTGGGAGCGAAACGCTTAAGCTCAATCTTAAGCAGGCTAGCCTCGATCTTCCTGCAATAATCAACCTAAGAACCGACGAGATCTTCATTGTGGAAATTCACGAGCGTCGCCAGCATTGGATTGACTTTGTCGGCAAAAACCGTAGCAGAGGTGAGGGCCTCGGCGTCGAGATCTTCAATAAACTCGCTTAACATTCGCCGGCTATTCACCGCGCCTCTGGAAGATGGACGTTTAGCGAAGGGCCTCGTGGGCTTAGAAATGCGAGACTCAAAAGGATCCGAAGTCGGTGTATTCGCTACAAAATAAATCACGGTCAGATTTCAACTTGAACGAAGACACTTGACGGACGAGATCTACCGTACCAGTTGTTGAAGGTGGCAAAACAGGGAGCACCGGAGACGTGGCTATTCTTTCGCTTCCTCCTCCGAGCCGTGATACTGTGGTCAATATAAGGAAGGCTTAGCAATAAGAAGTCTACTCATAAAAAGGAGAAACACTAGGTGAAGAATATACTGACCAATACCGGAAGGTGGAACGATTTCCGATTGATAGGAAAAATGCGGGTTTAGCACCTGGTATAAGTGGTCGAAAAGTATTGCTGTAGAGTCGCGACAATATATAGTCAATGCAAAGAGAATTGTATCTACAGTAAAGCAACTAAGTGGGAAACCCTTACATTCCAAAATTTGAGGAGGCACAGATGAAAGCGAAGGAATCGTGACCGTCAAAGTGGCGGCCGGCGATAATTCTTCAGCTGGCACAGCTTTAGGGTTTACCGCGCCTACGCTCAAGACAAACAAAATATCATTAGAGGGGATTAAAAGGATTAAAAACTCAAAGATAATAACCCCAGGAGTACCTGATAGGTCAGAGACCAAAACCGTGCCGAAAGCGTCACCAAGTGTAACGGCTTCCTCATTTTCCCTCGGGGGATAGATTCCGCACCCATAGCTTCATCCCCTGACTCGACAAGGGCCGTCGTAATGCTTGCGACACCCGCCAATACCAAGGAGCCACAAGGAGAAAGAGCAACAGTTTGGACAGTCCCAGATTCCCGAGAAAGAGTGGCCGGTTCGGGCTCTATAATCATCGACGTCTCACCTGCCATGCCACCATCAGGACTCGGCCCTGCTTAAAAGAAAATGCGTATGTCATGATTCGAGGACTAAGTTCTAATAAGGGACTGGGCGTTACGTTACCTTGATGTAGCTATTCAGCTTCCTCCTCCCGAGCTGCACGTGCAAGCTGTCTATGGGCGGTAGACAGAGCGGAAGGAGCGTCCACCAGGGGGATGTTAGAAGATGGGACATTGCTCGAACATGCACCCGCGGCTAAGACAGCTTCACTTTCCTTCACGGCACGCTTTCTACGCTTCCTATCGACCTGGACCGTGTGAACCGACCTCCTTAACACTTCCAACAGGGGGACGTCGTCGTCCAAATCGAGTTTAGCCTCCGGATCCGCTATGGCATCCATCATCGGCTGCTTCAGCAACGCCTCCTGTGGTGGCCTTAGGAGGGCCGCGGCCATAATCGGTGGTTCTGGAAGCTTTGTTGCATCACCGCTTGGGATTGGAACTACACTTGAAACAACTTGGGTTATGGTAGTTACTGCAATAAGGTGAAGAAAATGGTCAGATCATGAATAAAAAGAGTAAAGGTGTAATGAAACAAATTATACCAAGGCCCAAAGAAGCGCGGAGCCTCTCTTCCTCCTCGAACGTCCTGAGAGAAGCCGCGAGAACCTCTTCGGCAGAAATACCTATTGAAGAAGAGAGTGTTAATAAAAGTATAATAGGAGAGAAGGGATAGGTGTAGAAGAATGTAAATGAAGTATACCCGACTCCGCAATGAAGACCAACGATGCTTCCTCACGGGCCAGTCGCTTGGAAGCTGCGATGGCAGCCTGAAGATCAGTATCGGTTGCAGGCGTGTCAAACAAACCCTCATTGGTTCCATATTCGCACAAGCCCTCACTATAGGGAGCATAAGGATCCGGGACGAATACCACATGAGCGGAGAATAGAGATTTCTTCTTCTTCTGCGAACGGACACCAACAGCCGACGGTAAAAGCTTTCGCTTGACAGGCATCTTCGGACGGCGGGTCCCAATCTCCGAACCAATGCCCGATTCCGGGGACGCCACGGCTACCGCAGTCGCAGGAACATCCTGTTGAAGCTTCTCAGGGAAAGCTAGTGAGACTATCGCCGTAGTGATTTATCTTAAAGAGGGGCGAATGGCTGTTCGTTGCTTCAAAAGAACCGCTGGATTACCAGCTGGGACGACATCCTTGTAATCGAGTAACAGCCGCCTCTCCTCCCTAATAACAGCACCCGTCGAATGCTGGTACCACGCCACGTAAGCATTCGAAGCTTTTGGCACATAGCTCGGCTCGCTGACAAGGAAATGGGACCCCGTATTTAATCGCATAAAATGATGCAGCGCACTGCGAATACCCTCTTCCATAGCAGCCGTCTCGACTAAGAACGCCTCGAGAGGAACACCTTGATTATAACCCAGCTGTTGAGCGAAGCGGTGCGGGTTGTACCTCATGAACAACACCGAGGCGTTCTATCTAAATACTAGAAAGCCCAACCTGATAGAATACAGGTGCATAGCCTCCCGAGCCCTTAACGTGGATGCCCCGTCTTTGAAAGTATCGCGCAACGGTTGGACCACTTTGGTGGATTCTTTGCCGATAGTCTAGACTTTATCGATAAAGGTCATACTGTCCCCAACCATGCATGGCCGAAGGAGCAATCTCCAAGCCTCTCGCTGTGACAGGTCTGGAGCGGAAGCGTCAACTAGGTACATGACCCAGGGGAAGTTGTGGCTTTCGTAGAACAGGGGTCGTTTATAAACGCCTAAGGCACCCAGCACGTGCATCTCAATCCATGATGTGAAGTAATGAAATGGAAGATACACGGGCTTTACCCCCGGCTGAGTAGTGTCAGCTGCTAAACTCAGGCCGTGGTATTGATGAGCTAATCCTACGATCCCAACGGCCAGGCGTGTCCCCGCGACGATGCGATGAGCCGGATAAAAAACAAATGGCCTCATGTAGCGAGGGTGTGTCGGAAGAGCGAACCAACTCAGCCACAGGCCAATGAGCGTCAAAACGAACGACTCTTCGTCAACACCTGGGGTAGCGATCTCCGCAAAGGGGACAACTGGAGTGTGTGGAATAAAGAAATTCTTTAGATCCGCTTCCGCCATCGGCAAGTTATCTAAACCAAACCCGAACGGGTCGTCGAGTTTAGCGAATTTTGTAGCCTGCTTAGACAGAACTTCCGGACGAAGAAAACGAGCGATAAAATCCGCGAAGCTAACCCCATGCCCGCCAGACTCCAGGAATAGATTCTCGTACATGTTCAACACCTTGATCAAGCTGGGGAACTTATGTTGAATGGCGTTCTCCGGGGTCAGGTCTATTACCACCGACTTGGTGGTAAAGATGTACTCATTGGGGGGAAGTATCTCCTCATAGTGCTCCCCTCTGATGGGTAAGTTGGAGATCTCCGCGAACTCTTCCAATGAAATCGAAACTTCCCGATCTCATAAGAGAAAGGTATGGGTCGGGATATTCCATTGTTCCAAAAAAGACTTGATCCACCACACATGGGGAGCGTGGTAATAAAAGAGAGACACGTAGATTGCGGGGTATAACCCGGTCTTCAACAGCAACGACTTCTTAGCTGACAGGATATACCGAGCCCACTGTAGGTAGCCGGCCGATTGACGTGGAGTCAATCCTATCATATAAACTTACCCCCAAGGGCGCGACTCGCCTTGACATATGTGTCACCCCAAAATGTCCAAGACCATCGGTGGCTGGACGGGTATCGATACTATGGAAGGCTGAAGACGACCTTCCGAGGTCCAATTGACCTCTTCTACAGCATAAGTCACTTAAGGCGGGTCAGTATAGTGAATATCTGGGATCGGCTCCGAAGGCGCAGCACAAGAAAAACTGCGCCGACCCCGGATAATCTGACTATACCATGACCCCCATAGGTGAAGAGATTTTTACTCTGGGTCATGGTCCTTAATAAGCGCAAAGACTTCCCGATCCACGAGCACGTCAGTAAAATCGCTCTCTGAACGTACGAAAGGAAAGGAGGAATCGAAAGCCATAGTACCTGCATAAAAAGAGAAGGTTTAGCTATCGACACTATGTTCAGAACTCTAACACTCTTTGGTACTTAAAAATTGTACTGCACCACAGTTCAAAAGAAAAGGGACAAGAGGGACCATAAAATTAAGGTAACGCCCCATCAATGATGGGGCAGTCACTCGTTAAAAATAGAATCCAAAAGGATTCTCATTTAATGAGAAAATATCATTGGACTGAGGAATTAAACTCCATCGAGAGATTTGCTCTGCAAACAGATTTCAAATCTGTCAAGAAAATTAAGAAGGGAATAAAATTCCCCAAAAATTTTCAGAGCCAAGCTCTGTAGAACAATGGGATAACATCCCAGAACCTTCAAAAGCAAAGCTAAATCCTAAGATCTTCAAGATCTGTAAGAAAAATCTTAGAACTCTAAGAGATCTTTATAAAAGAAGAGCAAAGCTCTGATTAACGAGTAAAGAACCCTAAAACATATTTTAAGATCTACGATCTAATCACTACAAAAGAAGAGCAAAGCTCTGTTAACGGGTTAAAACCCTAAAACATGAAGAGATTCCTTAAACATTAGGATACGGTCATGGTTCTTACCAAAACTTTGGCAGAGTTTTGACTCTAAAGAGAGTTTCTCTGAACAGAGATCTGAGCTCTGAAAAGAGAATTAAATTCTTAGAGAAAGAAGAAGGGAAGATGAACAACAGTCATCTCAAGGGCCAAAGGCCCTACTTATAGGCACAGGAAGACGGTTCAACTTCCAAGAAGATCAAACAGTGGAAAACGTGCCACTGCTGCTCTCACGTGTGAGCCACGTGAGCGTAACGGTGGGGGGCATTTGTTTCCCCAATAAGAAAGCAAAGCTCTGTTCAAAGCTCAAGAGGCAGTGCCTCACGGCCTTCCATGAGGTCGCCAGCGCCAGAGTTAAAAACTCTTATATAAGCAGCGCCTCACGTGGACAGCACGTGAGCGCCGGTGCCTTGTAGAATTAGATTCTACGCTCTGTTAAGCAGAACCGTTGGATCTTTCGTTGGATCAAAGATCCAACGGAGACGATAAATCATCAGGATGCGGAATTAATTTCTGTTTAGAGAAAATATTCCCCAAATCTTTCTAAACAAGAAAGATTACCCTCTGTAAAACAGAGTGCCGTTGGATTAAAAATCCAATGGTGATTAAAGAATCGCCGATCTACAGAATAAATTCTGTATGAGTAAATATTTCCCTAATCTTGTTAAAAACAAGAAAATACCTTCTGTAAAACAGAATTGCTTGGATCAAAGATCCAACGGTGGGTAAAATCCCCAAAATCAATTAGAATCTCTTAATGAGAGGTTTCTTCAACTAATCAACAGACTTGCATCTACTATATAAAGGACCCAAGACTTAAACTCTCAAAAAAAGGAACCCCTCCATTAGCTTCAGAAAGAACAGAGAATTGAATTCTCGAGGAAGAAGAACTCTCTTCTTGGGAAATTAGGTAAATAAAAAAAGGGGAAGAGTGCTTAGCACTCAGTGACCCCACGTGCCTCTCACGTGGACGCTACAAAATAAAGGAGCGCTTAGCACTCAGTGACTGGCGCTCAGCGCCCAGCGCCCCACGTGTCCCTCACTTGGACGCTACAAAATAAGTAAGTTCTTAGCACTCAGTGACTGGCGCTCAGCGCCCCACGTGCATCTCACATGGGCGCTACAAAATAAAGGAGTACTTGGCACTCAGTAAGCGGCGCCCAGCGCTTCATGTGACCCTCACATGGGCGCCACAGAATAAAAAGTGCTTGGAATTCAGTAGGCGGCGCCCAGCACTTCACGTGCCCCTCACATGGGCGCCATAAAGAATGCTTAGCACTACATATAAAGACAAAAGGGGTAAAGTGTGAGCGTCAGAACTTACATAAGTGCTCAGCACTTTTTGCACAAAAAAGGGGACTGAGCCCAAACAAGTGCTTAGCACTTTTTTCAAATAAAAAGAAAACTGAGTGGACCAAGCCCAAGTTGGTTAGGTCCCTTGAGAGTAGAAAATCCCTAATTCAGATCAACCGAGCCCATGTGCTCACTACTTCCCAAACTGATTTTAGTCCCAAATACGACTATCGATCTTCCAACTGATGATATCCCAAAACGATATTCGTCCCACATTCCCCTGAGGAAATCTTAGTCTCAAAATACGACTAATGATTCCTGGGTTTATCATTAATCCCTTTTTCCCTCAAATACGGGAATTGGTTGAATGGTACATCTCTCTACACCTATGATACATGTCATTGTAATTCCTCAACGTCTTCAGAGAGGTGGCGGGTCCCGACAACTAACTACTTTTTGGTGCACTTTCCAAACTGACGTGCACATCCCAAATCAAACCACATCCCAAACTGGATGCATCCCATATTCTCGTTGCTCATCCTGTCACATAACAAATACACGTGCACGTAAGATGGACAACGGACCAAGATGTCCTTAAACTAAAATCTCACCTCCAAAATGGCGATCAACGGACCGAGACGTCCTTAAACTAAAACCTCACCTCAAAATGGTGATCAACAGACCGAGATGTCCTCAAACTAGAACTTCACCTCCAAAATAGTGATCAACGGACCGAGACATTCTTAAACTAAAATCTCACCTCAAAATGGTGATCAACGGATCGAGACCTCCTTAAACTAAAATCTCACCCTCAAATTGGTGATCAACAGACCGAGATGTACTCAAACTAGAACTTCACCTCCAAAATGGTGATCAACGGATCGAGACGTCCTTAAACTAAAATCTTACCTCCAAAATGGTGATCAACGGACCGAAACGTCCTTAAACTAAAATCTCACCTCCAAAATGGTGATCAACAGACCGAGATTTCCACAAACTAGAACTTCGCCTCCAAAATGGCGACAACGGACCAAGACGTCCTTAAACTAAAATCTCACCTCCAAAATGGTGATCAACGGACCGAGACGACCTTAAACTAAAACCTCACCTTAAAATGGTGATCAACGGATCGAGATGTTCTCAAACTAGAACTTCGCCTCCAAAATGGCGATAATGGACCGAAATATCCCTAAACCAAGAAAACAGAGCCTAAATGCTCTCTTGTTGGATCTGAAACAAAAATGATCTTAAAACCTTGTTAAGTAGATCTTAGTCTCAAATTGGACTAACGTATCCTTAACAAAAGACCAACCGAGCCCCAACTGCTCACATACATTTAAGTCGATCTTAATCTCAAACCAGATTAACGATCCTTAAATAAAACAAACCCAAATCTAAGATATACGGATTTGGAGTAATCCATGCCCTACGGGCGACAACATAAATTAGTCCCCGTATACAATCCACAGGCAACCCAAACAAACAAAAACACACACGACACGAAGTGATCTTCCGGAGCAGGAGAAAGTGGTTATCGCGATGAGGTAACGTAATTAACTGCAGGGGCTTGTGCCCACAGGGAAGACATCCCTACAATCAAAAACCCCTTGCAAACGAGAGGGAATCTGACGGAGTCTGCTACAACGGCCGCATCCTCCCAAACATCCGATATACGGTGCCATAAATCAACTTGGCATCTTCGGAGAGGTGGACGGATAAATCCAAATAGCATCTGCCCCCAGAATTCATGCCAGAAGTCTTAACGTCCCGATCATATCTTTCGGCGGAGAACACTAGCCTAAGGATGTGTGATAATCCGCACCATCCAATAGTGGGTCCCCTAAAGAGGGTTGTAGAGGCTTATTTGTAAAGGATTTTAAATACAATTCAAAGAAAACCGTTTTTTATAGTTGATGGTATTTTAATGTAATATGTAACAAAAATATATTCAAGATATATCGTGCTATGTAAACATGTGAGTATGTGAGGGGTAGGTCATTACCCCGTGAAGTTTTCTAAAGGTATGGTATTAACAACATACTAAAAGGTGATATGTAAAGTTCATGGTATTTTAACGAAAAAGTTAAATTAAAGTTATTTTTCATGGAATTATAGGTTACAAATTATTCTAAACATTTATACTAATATTACAAGTAATGTGTAAAAGTTGTATGAACAATAGGTAAGAAAAAGGGTGAGTTTTTAGGGTTTAGAAGATCAACATCGGTATTAACTCCACTTACCGATATTCGTTTTGAAAAGAGATTTCAAAGAGGAAAAAGAAAGATTGGGAGGGACTTACAAGTGACTAGGTTTAGGGAAAGGTTGAAGAAGATATCTTGGTCATCGCGGGGTCTCCGGAATAGCCTCGATTCCTCGCCGGAAGTTGGTCGTTGGTTAACTCCTCTTCTACTCCACTTGTACTTGAGAAAATTTGATGGTTTTAGTTAGAATTTTCAGAATGAGAAGAGGCTAGGACATGGTCTAGTATTTATTGTATGAAATTAGGGTTTTGGAATTGAAAGAATGAATTAAAATGCATTAAAATGATGATAAATTATGAATTGAAGAGTCTCTATTTGATTACAGAGTAATCAAACAGTGCAGGGGTAATGGGGGTAAGGGAAACGACATTTGTACAAATCCCGGGCACCATTGCCAATGGGTTGACCGTCGGCGCAGGCCCTTTGGGCAATCTCGCCGGTCGTTCTGTATAGGGGAGCCGTCAGATCTTGGGCACATGTACTCTTCTGTATTTATACCCTTTTGCACATGTTTATTTTCCAGACTTTTCATTTTTTATGTGCATTGCACGTGTAAAATTTTGGGATTCCAAAAAGTTTAAAAGAAAAATCAGAAAAAATATAATGTGCCTGAGGGGATTCAAACACAGGGGCTACGTCACAGCAGTGCAAAGCTTTACCAGTGAGCTACAAATTGCTTCTTACTATTCATAACAAAAATTAATTTATAAAGTGTACTCCGGCTTGTAAACTCCCTTCTGTACATTGTTGGATATAGTGCCCTGTTTACCCCAATCAGAGCAAAACTCTGTTCAAATTCCAAGGCGAGAAACGAAGCAACGCTTCTGTTTCCCCCAATCAGAGCAAAGCTCTGTATTGAAAATTAAAATTGAAATAAATGAAGCAACGCTTCAGATCCTTTGCATTGCACGCAACGCGCCACGTGTCAGGCGCGGATACATCAGCGCAGAGCCAAAGGCAGCGCACCCAATCAGAGCAAAGCTCTGTTTAGAGCAAAGCTCTATTAAAGGAAGCAATGCTTCGGTTGCGCAAGCACTGCACTGCGCGACACGTGTCAGCGCAGTTGCGCTGCGCGACACGTGTCAGCGCAGATGTGTCAGCGCAGTTGCGCAGCGCTGTGCGACACGTGTCAGCACAGATACGCTAGTGCAGTTGCGCTGCGCTGTGCGCTGCGCGACACGTGTCACGCGCTGGGGCATTTGCGCCAAACAGAATTAAAATTCTAAAGAAATCTTTTCTGTTCTTGTTAAAACAAGAAGATTTTCTTCTGTAAAACAGAAGCCCTTGGATCAAAGATCCAACGGTGGGGAAAATTCCCCAAATCACTCAGAGAAAGATCTCTTTAACAAATTTAACTAATTTATGGGCACTATAAAAAGGACCCTAGATCTCAATTCAAAGGCATCAACATTTTGTGAGAAATTAAATAGAGAGAGCTCTGAAGAATTACAGAGAAATCCTCAAGAACAAAAAAAAAGGTAAAAAGCCTTTAGAAAAAAAAGAAAATTCTCTTATGAACAGATCATGGATCTAAAAACAAGATCAATGATCTTTAATAAAAAACAAAATAAAAATAGTGCTTTGCACTTTTTTATGAACCTCTGGTTCTCTGAAATAAGAAAAACAAGAGAAACTTGTTTTCTTTGATCTAAATTAGATCAAGAAAGCAAACAGTGCTTTGCACTTCTGTTATGAACCTTTGGTTCTTGAATCTAAAAGATTCTCGATTTTATAGTGCCTTGCACTTGCAAACTGCGCTGTTGCGCTCTTGGGAGAGTGCCACGTGTCAGTATCTGAACCATTTGCGCTATGCGCTTTTGAAATAGAGATTTGCTCTCTGAAATTGGCGCAACTCACCAGAGCGCGCCACGTGTCAGCAGCGCAAGCGCAGCGTACTAGCGCAGCGCACTGCGCTTGCATGACACATGTCGTCACCACAAGCGCTTGCGCTCTTTGATTGGCGCAAAGCGCCTGAAATGCAATGCATTTCTTTTGCTAAAGGGCCAAGTCCAAGTCAAAAAGACCTAACAGGCCAAATTAAATTGCAAAGCAATAAAGGGCAGAGCCCAAGTAAAATTGATGCTCTTATCATTTATAAATGGGCAGAGCCCAAAACAAATTGATGCTCTGCATCCTTTATAGGTAGAGCCCAAATAAAAATAAAAATAAATGCAATATAAAAGCAAATGAAATGCTGAACATCTTCAATTGGACTTAGCCCAATTGTGGCCATAAGTCCTCAAATTAAATTGACTGAGCAGGATTGCTCTCCTAAATCAATTTACATCCGGTTCGAGGGTACATCTCCAAACTCCTCTGACACCTATCGTTGTAATTCCTCAACGACGTCAGAGAGGTGACGGGTCCCGACGACCAGACCGAGACGTTCTTAAACTAATATAGGACCGAGACGTCCTTAACTAATATTCGGACCGAGACGTCCTTAAACTAATGATTGGACCGAGACGTCCTTAAACTAATATCGGACCGAAACGTTCTTAAACTAATAATGGACCACCACGTCTCTAAACTGGCGACGGACCGAAACGTCCTTAACTAATTATGGACCACCACGTCCCTAAACTGACGATGGACCACCACGTCCCTAAACTGGAACATGGACCACTATGTCCCTAAACTGGAACAATAGAGCCTTCAAATGCTCATTTGCCCGGATCTAAACGGTCCCGTTTAAGTTGATCTTAGCCCCAAACACGGCTAATGCATCCTTAAATATTCAAATGGACTATAAAACTCCAAATCGACTTTGGTTCAAGGGTACATCTCCGAACTCCTCTGGCACCTGTCGTTGTAATCTTTCAACGTCGTCAGAGAGGTGACGAGTCCCGACGGCCATATATTAAATGGATCACCACGTTAAGTCGATCTTAGTCTCAAACAGGACTAACGTATCCTTAACGATGTTTAAGTTGATCTTAGCCTCAACACGGCTAACGTATTCTTAAACTAAAAACACCAAACCCAAATCTAAGTAAATACGGATTTGGACTAATCCACGTCCTACGGGCGACGGCATTACTCAGTCTCCGTATATAATCCACAGGCAACCACAAACAAAACAAACACACACGACACGAAGTGAAATTCTGGAGAAGGAGAAAGTGCTACCGTGATGCGGTAGCGTAATTAACTGCAGGGGCTTGCGCCTGCAGGGAAGAACGTCCCCACAATCAAAAACCCCTCTAGCGAGGGGGAATCTGACGAAGTCTGCTACATCGGCCACATCCGTCTAAACCTCCTATACACGGTGCCATAAATCAACTTGGCATCTTCGAAGAGGCAGACGGATAAAACCATATAGCATCTGCCACGAATCTCAGGCTAGACGTCCTCACGTCGTCGCCGTCTTTCGGAGGGGAACAGATTCTGGCACGCCCGGTGGGACCTTTTCCTCTTTCCACTCCACACTTCGTGTGTCATCTTCGCGAACTAATCGCGGTTTGTTAACGTTTTCCTTTGGATTTCAAGTTACTAAGATTTGGTCCCTTGCTTGGTGCAAAAGAGGAATCAAGCATCGATGGCCTCAACTTGTTCGAAGTGCTCCAACTGCAACTGCAGCTCGCGTCCGGCCTCAACTGGGGGCATAACCTATGGGCCCCAAGCGGCCTCTTTGTTCACCATGCCCGTGGAGCAGATTACTCAAGCCACCACGGGGCTGTTTTTCGGAACTATGCTTCCGCCAACAAGCTTCAGGCACCCCCGTGCCCGTACAAGAAGCTCCTAAGAAGTCGGTCTTCGATCGACTTTCAGTTACTGCAGCCCTCTCAACGGGTCGCCCAACACCGGTGCCTCGGTCTTCTCCAGACTGGGCCAAAACTCCTGTGAGCCCACAATGAAGCTTGCAATCCCGGAAAGGGTTATTTCAAAAGGAATAGCCAAACCTGCTCCTGAAGTCGTCAAGGAGGCTTCTCCTGCTAAGAGATCGGTCTTTACAAGACCGACCGTCCCAACTCCACTCCTGCTCCTGCTGCTAAAAAGACATCAGTCTTTAATAGGCTGACGCCGCAACAGCCCCACACCTGAACAGGGGGCAAGAAGAAGCTATTTCTGTCTCTGAAACAATACCGACGACTCGTCACGCCCGACGACGCCACTGGCGCCGGGTAAGGAAGACCGAGGGAAACTCCCTTCTGGGATGACTTCGCCAACTCCGACGGTGGAAGTTAACGCTGCTGTTCCAACCGGGAACAGCTTTGAGCTGTTGAATAGGGTACGCAGAAACTCGCCAACTGCAGTCCTTAAAAGATCTCCTCCACCGGTAGAGACCGCCGTGGAAGCAGAAAAGCGTAGCAGCCTCTTCAATCGCTGTCCTCCAGGATCTATAAGACATGGCGACGAGTCCGAGAATCTGTCATTGATCCTAACTTCTCTCGCCAACAGAAGAAGTCGAAAGGTCGGCAAGAAGAAAATCCCCGGTCAAGCAAAGAAAGGTGACGACCGCTTGGGTGCCCAAAGCAACGGCCCCTTCAACTTCTACGGCCCATAAGAGAAGGAGGCCAGAGAAAGTCCCTACACTTGCAGTAAATACCAAAGGAGGTGAACCCAAACGCCCTAGGTCTGGGGGCATTGTAGTTCATACCGTCTGTATGGCGTCTGGTAAAGAGGACAGCCGCATATCAACAGGTCATAGACCGCACACGCGGTCAGTGACCAAAGCTCAGGAGCAACAGCAAAAGCTCCAGGAGATGATGAACGCTATGGCCGCACTTACAGGGCAAAAGGAAACCCTGAAATGTCCTCGATGAACGCCAAGAGGAAGAAACCGACGTCGAATTCTTTCGTTGAATATTGAGAAGAAGGACAAAGAGGCTGCTGAACAAGCAGCCAACATACAGCGTATGGGCCTCCTCTTCCAAGACATGGTAGGATGATGATACAACAAGATCCTCCGGCCGAAGAGCCCCCGATCGTCCTTGAAGACGATAGGGGAGAGACATCAAATCCTCCACACCAGCTCTGTCGACGGCTAAGTAGGATACAATCTCCAAAGCTGATTTGGACGAGTACATAGCCCAACAAATACGGGTTCATCATGCGACGAAGCAGCCGGCAGGTCGTAAAAACAGGGCGGCCATATCCAAGTTGGTACGATCAAATTAAGTTCCCACCAGGTTATACGATACCAAAATTTCATGTGTATAAGGGGACTGGCAATCCTCACCAGCATGTCGCCCAGTTCAGGGCGCTTTGCGGCAACACTGGCGGTGATGATAAATTGTTGCTCCGTCAGTTCGTTGGTAGCTTGTCAGATACGGCGTTGCGAGTGGTATTCCGAGCTCCCGAATGACTCTGTCAAAACCTTTGTTGAAATGGAACTGCTGTTTACCCAACGTTTCACGAGTGCCAGCGAGCGTACCCCGATAACGGCATTGATTAATGCCAGGGTAAAGCCGGGCGAAACATGGGTCCAATATGCTATACGGTGGTGTAATTTATGGTCAAAATGCGAGCAACGCATTGAAGAAGCTCCTGCAGTGGGGTATGTTTGTGGGAATTCTCGATCCGCAAGCAACCATCTCGCAATTTATAATGTTCTTCAAACCGACCACCTTCCAGGCACTAATCGACAAGCTAGCGCAGATGGATCAGATGGGCCATAAACCTCCTCTTCCAAAGCCGGACTCCCGAAATGAGAGAAGGGGAAGGGGAAAGCGATCGTTGTTGCTAATGCTCAGCAACAGCCGAGCAACCCAAAGCCAGTCATTCGTCAAAATAATATGCGCCCGTACGTACCCCTTGAGTAGAGGATGGGACGTTCCTACTCGTTTCCCCGAGATAAAACGAGAAGGTTATTCGAGATGGCGTTGGGCAACCGACTCATAAATCTGCCGGATCCAAAACGTCCGTCGCAACCAAGTGACGTCAATGAGCCCAACTAGTGTCCTTATCATCGAGTACTGGGTCATCCGATCGAGAATTGCTACGTCTTCAAAAATTGGCTTGAAGACCAGTACCGACAGGGCAAGTTCGCATTGTCTGACAAATGGAAGGTGAATCCATCGCAGCCCCACACCTCTAAGGGAATGAATACGCCGGGGGCAACATGCTCTGTCATTGAAGAAGCTCCTTAGGAGGTTATATTATCAGCCAAAACAAAGAGGATGCTGAATGATCTTCAAGCATGCCCAGCGATCAAATGGAAGAACCCGTTGGAACTGCAGGTCATTGAAGGGATGTTGAAGCACGTCCAACTCCAAAGACCGATGGTAGTGGCCCAAGCACTCGCAACCAGCCGTCAAAATCTTCAAAGAAGAAGAAAAGGAAGTCAAAGAAGCACGTGAAGCCTGGCGACAAGCGCACGGACTTGCAAAAACAAATTGACGCGCTGGAGGAATACAACCAGAAGGCACGGACTCCCATTACATTCCAAGAGTTTCTCAATCACGTCTTTCAAGAGGAAGATGAGGGAGAAAGTTCATCTGATGAATCTGAAGAATACGTGGCAAGCTGTCATGTGATTTCCCATTCGTTCATGGACGATGAGGAGATTCCTTGCACTGAAAAGCTGGGGGCAGATCCTGAACCAAAAATTCTGGAGCCATCAAATGAAGTAATTGACACATTCCTTAATGAAGCTCGGTTGAAAAGTAAAGCTGATCGAGAATGCGATGCGATCATATTTGAAAGGGCCAAGCGCCAGCGACTTGATGAAAGGGCTGAGACGCTCCCGCTGGAGCAAAATACATCCACTACCGACAAAAGCAAATTCAAGATGAGGAAAAGTTTGTTAAAGCCATATCAATGGGTATGAAGCTACCATCCTCTGAGGGAAGCGCTACTGATGAAGCGGAAATGCACCCCTCCTATTGCTTATATCATCGGAGGATTTCGCATCCCACTGAGGAGTGCAAAGCTTTCGATAGATGGTGGAAAGGATATGTTGCTCATCGACAACAGGTTAAGCGGGAGAAGCGCAAGACTCGCCGGGAGCAAAACAGTGCGACCGAAGGGCTTAATAGAACTACCGGCAATTGTCACATGGTCAACGCCGGAGGATCACAAGTACTCACATTCGGGAGCGATTCTGATGAGGAGTTGGAGCTTGGCCCTCTCTTTAAAGACCCCACTTTGGGGAAAGAAGAAGAGCCGAAGATTTGTGAAAATATCCGGCTGCGTAATCGCACGTTGCCCTAAAAGAATCTCGGACCCCCAAACAAAAGAGACAAAGGGAAAGAAAAGGTCTCTGAGGAGATCGCCTTGGATGACCAAATCATGGAAGAGCTAACTGCCAAAGACCCGCCGAAAAAGAATAAGGTGGATTACAACGTCTTAGCACATCTGAGGAAGCTACCCTCGCAACTCAGCGTTCTTGACGCCCTTTTACTATCAAAGGAGGCAAGAGATTCGTTAATTAAGGCACTACAGGACCCGGAGCAGTTCCAAGCTTCCCTGGCCGAAGAAAAAATGAAGGATGAACTGGAAGAAGTGCACACGGCCGATGTCACTTTTGGCGATGAAGACCTTCTACTTGGAACGTGCGAACACAATCGCCCCTTCTATGTCTCAGGATACTGCCATGATATAAAGATAGGCAAAATCCTGATTGATAACGGGTCGTCTGTTAACCTACTCAATGTGCGGGTTCTAAAGGAAATCTGCATGAGCGTTCAACACCTCGCTCGAGACAAGATCACCATCTCCGGGTTCGACTCCCAATCATCAAAGACTCTTAGATCTGTGATACTGACACTACATTTCGGGCTACTCGTCACGGACATTAAATTCCACGTCATAGATGCCAAGACATGCTACAACGCTCTGCTCGGCGGACCATGGTTACACGAGTACAACATCATCCCTTCTACACAGCATCAGTGTATGAAATATTTTAAAGATGGTCTCGAGTACACCGTGACGGGAGAACTGAATCCGTTTTCCGTAAACGAAGTTCGCAAATATGAAGATGCCAAATACTTCTTACCGAGTTTCGAAGACACGGAAAGGTGTCACAAGCCGGAGAACAAAACTAACGCTACCATCCCTGTCTTCGGCAGTGATACCGAGAAGGAAGAGGAGATAGTTTATTCGGGTCCGCCCCAATACACCAAGCCGGGACCACCCGTTCCTAGTTGATCTTTGGTAGTGATTCGGAGGATGAGGCCCATGCTGTATTCTCTGCTCGACCTTCAATACGAGCTTCCGCTGACGAAGAGCAAAGTCTGCAAGTCGCCATGGTGCCGCTTAAATATTATAAAGAACTGGATGCGCTTGATACCGACAGTGTAGAGGAGCTGCAGACGTTCTATATCCCTCCCAGACGAGAAAGCGAGAAGGCAATTCTATTCTACCGCTCTGAAGAAAATAAAGTGGAGAAAGAAATCTGGCACGGGGCGGATCCTACGTTGGACAGGCTTCAACCCATTCGTCTACCCAGATATTATGCAGAAGGCTTGAAGAGGCTGTTGAAGCGCCAAGGGATACCCTTCAAACAGACCGTTAGAAAGGCCAAATTTTATGACAGGGTCTGGAACGTTCCCGAAACTCAACACAAGCTGCCTAATGGGAGGATGGAGACGATCGGGCTCGGATACATTCGCCCCAAGAAACGAGAGCTGCTCCGTGACTGTTACGTCGTGTGTGACTTCAATGAAGAAGCAGATGCTCAACAGGAGGACGCTAATCCTGAACCAGTAAAAGTTCCTGATGCAAAAATGCCCAGTCCGTCGTTTGAAGAACAAATGGACAGGCTTATAAAGGAAGCTGGTCAAAAAGTCCGAGACGATCATAACCGCGAAATGGCCATCTACGAGAAAGTCAAAACGCAACGCCTCCTTCAACAGGCCGTCAAAAATGAAAGTGTCACTCCGTGTCAACCTGTTATAAAGAAGGCTCGACGCAGAAGCAGAAACAAGTCGAAAGGCCAAAAAGGCGCTCAACAGCAACAAAGCGGGGCTAAGAAGCCACGCAAGCGGGAGTCGAGCGTTATTGATCTGTCCCTCATGAAGAAAATAGGTCGAGCGTACTCGTTTCCTCCGGACAAGACGAAGAAGATACTTGATCTTGCTCTAAAACATCAGATGCTTACACTGCCGGAGTCCAAGCACCCCGAACAAGCAGGCGAAGTCTCTGACCCAAACTATTGCTCTTACCATCAAGTAATAGGGCATCCTCTTGAAGATTGCTTCACCTTCAAGAATTGGGTTGAAGATCAGTATCAGCTTGGCAAGTTCGCTCTGTTTGACAACTGGAGGGTAGCGCCGCCACTGAAACACGAACCTAAGGCCACGAAAGAAGAACCAGTTCCATATTGGGATTGGAAGCGAATTCGTATTTGTCACATGATAACAATATCAAAAGAAGAGCCCGAGAACATGGACAGCCTTCCCTGGTGCTTTGAAAACAGCAATGATGAGGTGATCTCAGAATTTCCGCCAGCTCCGAAAGAACTGGAGGATGGAATACATACCACTGCAGATAACCTCAAGAAAATTGAGTTGGGGACGGTAAGTGACCCACGACCGACATTCGTCAGTGAGCTGCTTTCTGAAGAAATGGTGGCTGCGTTAAAAGATGTCCTTGTACAGCACAAAGATTGCTTCGCATGGAACTATTCCGAAATGCCGGGACTAGATCCAGAAGTTGCTGTGCACAAATTGGCGATATCCCCAGACGTCAAGCCAGTCAAACAGGCACCAAGAAGAATGCGGCTCGAGCTTGAGATGAGCATCAATGCTGAGGTCAAGAAGTTAATCGGCTCTGGCTTTATCCAGGAGGTTCAATATCCTGAATGGATCGCTAACATCGTCCCGGTGATGAAGAAAAATAGGACGGTGCGCATATGCGTGGACTTTCGGGATCTCAACAAAGCCAGCCTGAAGGATGATTTCCTGGTGCCAGTCACCGAACTGATGATAGACAATACGTCCACTCATGAGATTTTCTCCTTCATGGATGGCTCATCAGGGTATAATCAGATAAAGATGCATCCCGAAGACCAGAAGCATACCGCTTTCAGGACCCCTCTAGGGATATTTTGTTACAAGGTAATGCCCTTCGGTCTAAAGAACGCCGGTGCCACGTATCAGAGGGCCATGATGAAGATCTTCGATGACCTTATACATGAAATCGTCGAATGTTATATCGACGACCTCGTGGTTAAGAGCAAGTCATACGAGAAACATCTCGAGCACCTAAAAACTGTATTTCAACGCCTTCGGCAATACAACTTGAAGATGAACCCTCTCAAGTGCGCATTCGGAGTTTCCTCAGGCAAATTCCTGGGATTCATCGTCCGACACCGAGGTATCGAGATAGATCCGTCCAAGATCAAGGCGATTATGGAAATGCCTCCGCCAAGGACTCTTAAGCAGCCGCGATCTCTCCAAGGAAAGCTCGCATATATACGGCGATTTATAGCCAACCTTTCGGGCAAGTGTCGTCCTTAAAGTCACCTGATGAAGAAGGGAACTCCATTCGTCTGGGATCAAAAATGCCAGGGCGCGTTGGACGAAATTAAACAGTACCTGCAGAACCCGCCAGTGTTGGCTGCTCCGGTTAAGGGAAAGCCTCTCATTCTTTATACAACTACCCTCGAAGGTTCTTAAGGCGCATTATGGGCGCAAGAGAATGATCAGGGGAAAGAAAGAGCACTCTACTATTTAAGTCGAGTTCTTCTGGGGGCAGAAAGCAACTATTCCCCCATTGAAAAACACTGCCTGGCGTTGATCTTCGCAATAACAAAGCTCAGGCACTATGCGTTGGCGCATGAGGTCCGTCTCATTTCGAAGGTGGACCCTCTTAAATATTTAATGTCAAAGGCCATATTGACGGGACGACTCGCTAAATGGGCCCTGCTCTTGATGGAATTCTCGATAACATATCAACCTCTCAAGACAGTCAAAGGCCAGGCCATCGCCGACTTCCTCGCTGAGCATCCGATAGCCGCCGATTCTCCTCTGAATTGCGATTTTCCAGACGAACATGCGTTTGACGCGATCGACGGTGGTGATACCCAATGGGAGCTTTATTTCGATGGAGCATCTTCCATGAAAAAGCGCAAACAAAGTACCCCTATAATCAAATCGGGAGTAGGCCTCATCTTCGTAACTCCACGAGGAGGGATTATGCGCTTCGCTTTCTCCTTAACAGAGCCGATGACGAATAACGAAGCCGAATATGAAGCCTTGATTGCAGGTCTCGAGATCGCCATCGACATGGGAATTGAAAACCTCCTCATATACGGAGATTCTCAACTGGTCGTTAGTCAAGTAAACGGCGACTACCAAACGTGCAAACCGGAATTGGTAAAGTACGGTGAAAAGGTGCAACAACTGTTGACCCAAATTCCCCCTATACTTTGGAAAGCATACCGCGCGCGGAAAACAGCAAAGCAGACGCGTTGGCCAAACTTGCTAAAGAACTGGCTGACGAGAACCTCGATGACGTTAGAATCGTGGTACAAAGCCGTCGGGTGCTTGCCCCAACAGAAATATCTCCGGAATCATCCGAAGAGAAGGGGGCGACTGAACAGACGACCTTACAAATAAAAGATCGCAAAAAGGTTGAAGATTGGAGGGAAGTCTTCATAGACTACTTTAAGTCCCACCGAATACCTGAGGAAGCGTCCACAAGACATCAGCTCATGAAACGAGCTCTGTCTTTCGCCTTCGTCAATGATACTCTATACAAGAGGTCATTCGATTCTCTGTGGCTAAGATGCCTAGGGCCTGACGAAGCGGAAAGGGTCGTTCAGAAAGTCCATGACGGACTATGCGGTTCTCACCAAGCAGGCCCAAAGATGAAGATGAAGATTAAACGGATGGGCTACTACTGGCCCACGATGATTCAAGACTGCCTTGAGTATGCAAAGCAGTGCCACTCATGTTAAATTCATGGGAATTTCATCCATCAGCATCCAAATCCACTACACCCGAAGGTGGCTAGCCGGCCGTTCGAAATGTGGGGAACTGACATAGTCGGTCCCATCGAACCAGCATCGTCCAAGGGACATCGTTTCATTCTGGCGACGACTGACTACTTCTCCAAATGGGCAGAAGCAGTACCGTTAAGAGAAGTGAAGACGGAAAGTATCCTCCACTTCTTCAAGACGCATGTCATATATCGGTTCGGAACGCCAAGACGGATCATCTCCGATAACGGACTAGCTTACAAAAGCCACAAGATCAGTCGCTTTGCACAGCAGCATAATATAGACTGGAGATATTCTTCAGTTTACAATCCGCGAGCTAATGGTCTAGCTGAAGCCTTCAACAAGACCCTGACGAAAATCATGAAAAAGACGGTGTCCCGAAATAAGAGAGACTGGCACGAGAGACTGCAAGAGGCTCTTTGGGCATATCGAACAACGTTCAAGACGGCCACCAACGCAACACCATATGCGTTGGTATTCGGTACAGAAGTAGTACTCCCCCTCGAGATAGAAATACCCTCTGTACGAGTGGCAGTCCATTACGAGCTAACAGATGAAGAAAACGCTCACCTTCGGCTTGAGGAGCTTGATGCCTTTGAAGAAACACGGCTCATAGCACAACAAAATCTGGAAGCTTATAAAGCAAAGATGACGCGCTCATATGAAAGATTGACCCGGCCGAGGACATTCCGCCAAGACGAACTCGTGCTAGTGGTCAAAAGGCCTATGATCCCCAATCGCGCCAAGCGGGGAAAATTCGAGCCAAACTATGAAGGCCCATACATCATAGACAAAGTCTACCAGGGTGGAGCCTATCTACTCATGGATATGCACGGTGAAAGGCCTTTCAGGCCAATAAACGGTCGCTTCCTAAAGAAGTACTACGCTTAATGAGCCATAGCCTAGGTTAATGATAGATGACGACGACTATGTCCGCTCGCTATCTTCCTAAGCTCAAGCTTTATAAGCAAAAGCCAGCCTTCTTAATGGCGGACCGAAACATCCTTAAACTAATAGCGGACCGAAACGTCCTTAAACTAATACCGCAGCATCCGTAAGATGACGAGACAAAAAAAAAGAAAAAAAAAGAAGAAGAAAAATATAATAAATAAAAACGGTATGTCCATAAGCAAAAAGGGCACGGATGAAAACCCGAAAGAGCTCCGTGAGTAAAAACAGCAGGGCTACCGGCGAGTGTTCGTGAAAACCCGAAAGGGCGCGACCTCGTAAAAAAAAGAGAGAAAAGAAAATAAAAAGAATAAAAAAATTGGTATGTCCATAAGCAAAACGGGTACGGATGAAAACCCGAAAGGGCTCCGTGATTAAAAACAGCAGGACTACCGGCGAGTGTTTGTGAAAACCCGAAAGGGCGCAACCTCATTTAAAAGACACTTATAGGGTCCTTTCGACCTTGTAAGGAGAAACCACCCGCGTGAGATCCTTACGACTCACAAGGGAACAACACACTTAGGGATCCCCATGAATCCTAAGGAGAAAATACACTTGCGAGATCCTCACGACTCGTAAGGGGAATTCTCTTATGGGACCCTCACGGCTCATAAGATTTGAAAGTCTTAAGTTACAGAGACCTAAACCTGTGCTTAAGCAACCCCCACAACTTTCGATATTGCCCTACAAGTGGCTCAATACTGGCCCTTGTATACAATCCATGGGCGCAAATAAACATTTCCCTAACCAAGTCCCATCCGTGACTAGGGATATGTTCGCATGGTGAACAACCCTTGTAAATCCTCTCGATTTATGAGGAGAAAACCCTCCTGTAAGATCCTTACGACTTACAGAGGAACAAACACTTAGGAATCCTCATGATTCCTAAGGAGAAAATACACCTACAAGATCCTCACGACTTGTAGGGAGAAATAACTTTGTGAGACCCTTACGGCTCATGAAGTCAAAAGCCTTAGTCGACAGGACCCTAACCCTGGTCGCTAAACCCTTGTTCGACATCGACAGAGGCAAATGATGATTCGCTCCTGGCAATATCCCAGTTGTAGCGGTGCTGATGCCGAAATTGGTGTTTAATTTCAGGTTTACGGTGAAAAGCCAGTAGGCCGCACATGCATACGAAATAGCCGAAATGATGGGGCAACTTGCAATAAAAAGCAGCAAGTGAAAATGTATGCATAAAAATAGCCGAAATGATTGGGCAACTCGCAATCAAAAGCAGCGAGTGAAAGTAAAATAAATAGCCGAAATGATTAGGCACCGCGAAAAATAGCCGAAATGATTGGGCAATCACGACCTTCGCGATATAAAAGCTGAAATGATAGAGCATCGCGGAAATAAAACAAAAAAATGATAAAACTTTGGCCCTACAGTTAAGATCACATCGATCCCTGTATACAATCCAAGGGCGCAAACAAAGAGGGAACCATACTTTCCCAACAGGCTCCGCCAGAAAACAAACCCAAACCTCAACGATTCATCCCAATTCCGAAGAAACCAGTGCCTTCGGTAAATACCTCAACTCAGGGAAACAAACAATCCTTGACGAGAGCCTCCTGATCCGCGTCGACTCGCAGAGCAACCAGTGCCTCCATGGGAAATTCTCAACTCGTTTCAACCCCAGGGAAACAAATAATCCTTGGCGCTAGGGAAACAAATAATCCTTAGCAAATACCTCAACTCAGGGAAATAAATAATCCTTGACGAGAGCCTCCTGATCCGCGTCGGCTCGCAGAGCAACCAGTGCCTCCGTGGGAAATTCTCGACTCGTTTCAACCCCAGGGAAACAAATAATTCTTGGCGCTAGGGAAACAAATAATCCTTAGCAAATACCTCAACTCAGAGAAACAAACAATCCTTGACGAGAGCCTCCTGATCCACGTCGACTCGCAGAGCAACCAGTGCCTCCGTGGGAAATTCTCGACTCGTTTCAACCCCAGGAAAATAAATAATCCTTGGCGCTAGGGAAACAAATAATCCTTAGCAAATACCTCAACTCAGGGAAACAAACAATCCTTGATGAGAGCCCCCTGATTCGCGTCGGCTCGCAGAGAAACCAGTGTCTCCGCGGGAAATTCCCGAATCGTCTCAACTTGCAAGATGAAGCCTCAGGCAGCAGGGATTAAAAAAACTTGCTTCCTGAACAATAGGACCCTGCAAGTCGATCTAGAACGGTCTCTTGCATACTATTCACGGGTCTCACTCTCCAAAGTCGAGTTTCGACAAGGAGGGAAACAACCGCTTACGGGTCCTCTCGACTCGTAAGAGGGAAAAATTCTCTTATAAGATCCTTACGACTTACAAGAGAAAACACACTTAGGAATTCTCACGATTCCTAAGGAGAAAACCCACCTACGAGATCCTCTCGATCCGTAGGGAGAAAAGTCTCTGTGAGACCCTCACGGCTCATAGAGTTGAAAAGTCTTGGGCGGCAAATCTGAACCTGCGGCCTAAGCCATCGCTATCTTTTGGAAAAATTAAGTTATCTTCCAATTATGTTTATCAAGACAGCATGCTGATAATAAGAGAAAGAAGAAAGCAACGGAAAGAGCATCCGATTTACATTTGATCATGCGTTCGAGACACACTCAGTCATGCATAGGCAAAAGACTCAGAACGAAAAATAAGACAAGCTGGGATAAAACTTTTCCATTAATATTGCTAAAAATTCTTACAATCGTAAAACAATAAACGAGAAATATTATTACAATGGAATAACTTCAGATCCAGGGCACGGATTGAGGAAGTCAAAAGTAAGGCCATCCAGACTTCTTCTGGCCTTTCTGATTATTCTTGTGCGCAGCCTCTCGCGCTCCTGTATGTCAAGATCTTCGGCAAGCCCTCCCAGCCTTCGATAAGCAGCGACTATCATCGTCTGCTGGAAAATTTGATGTAGGATGTCGATGAGGCTGTCCCGCCGTTTCTTTGAGATCAGCCCCGTCAGGTACACTGAATGCACCTTGTCTTCGGCATCATCCAGCGCATTGAGCGGTACGGCCTCGTGAAACCCCGGAAGTGCTCTCCATATTGCTCCCAGCACGACCTTCAAGAGAGCTGAACGACGAGGAAGCAGCCAACCACCGCTTGCGTTGAGGCGACCCATGACCTCCGCACACTGGGCGTCCGTAAACTCCTGGTTTTGATGACGGCCCTGTGCGCGGATATCGTCGTAGGTGATGAACTCGTGCAAACTGTATAGACACACCGCCATTATGCCTGGAGGAAATACCACAGGAAGATTAGCGATAAAAAAAAATATACATAGAGAGTTAAACTCCTCGAGAGCAGTGCTCTGCAAACAGGACTGACTACCAAAATCCTAATAGCGAGAATTTAAAGAAATCCCCCGAGAACTCTGAGATCGTTACTATTAAAAGATGATATGATCCATTAAATACAAAACTCCATTTTTTAATTTTCACTGTCCATATTCGAACTCTTAAGAGTTCATCTTTCTTTTAGATCAAAGAGGTCTATGTTTTGCCAAAGATGCAAAGTTCTATTCATGGGTTGAGAAACCCTGAAACAGATTCCTGAGAGCAAAGCTCTATTTGGTGAAACCCCAAAAGGATTTTCTTTAGATCAAAGATCTATGAGAGCAAAGCTCTATTAATTAAGATTGATTTAATTCAAGACTAATTCTTACTTAAATAGTTTCTGTTTAGGAAAATATAACTCGAGGAGTTCTTGAAGGCAAGAGCAAAGTTCTGAAGTTTTTGAAAGTGAAAATTTTAAAGATGATAATCATCTGAGTAGGACCAAAGGTCCTATTTATAGACATCAAGTGCTCTTTCAACTTCCAAAAGTTGCCGTAACGGTTGGAATTCTTCCACCGTTGCGCTCGCGTTTGGGGCTACGTAAGCGCAACGGTGGGGGGGCATCTGTTTACCCCAATCAAAGCAAAGCTCTGTTCAAATTCCAAGGCGAGAAATGAAGCAACGCTTCTATTTCCCCCAATCAGAGCAAAGCTCTGTATTGAAAATTAAAATTGAAATAAATGAAGCAACGCTTCAGATCCTTTGCGTTGCGCGCAACGCGCCACGTGTCGGGCGCAGATACATCAGCGCGGCACCAAAGCCAGCGCACCCAATCAGAGCAAAACTTTATTTAGAGCAAAGCTCTATTAAAGGAAGCAACGCTTCGCTTGCGCAAGCACTGCACTGCGCGACACGTGTCAGCGCAGTTGCGCCAGCGCAGTTGCACTGCCCTGTGCGCTGCGCGACACGTGTCAGCGCAGATGCGCCAGCGCAGTTGCGCTGCGTGACACGTGTCATGCGCTGGGGCATTTGCGCCAAACAGAATTAAAATTCTAATGAAATCTTTTTTGTTCTTGTTAAAACAAGAAGATTTTCTTCTGTAAAACAGAAGCCCTTGGATCAAAGATTCAACGGTGGGGAAAATTCCCCAAATCACTCAGAGAAAGATCTCTTTAACAAATTTAACTAATTTATGAGCACTATAAAAAGGATCCTAGACCTCAATTCAAAGGCATTAACATTTTGTGAGAAATTAAATAGAGAGAGCTCTGAAGAATTAGAGAGAAATCCTCAAGAACAAAAAAAAAAGGTAAAAAGCCTTTAGAAAAAGAGAAATTTCTCTTATGAACGGATCATGGATCTAAAAACAAGATCAATGATTTTTAATAAAAAAACAAAATAAAAATAGTGCTTTGCACTTTTTTATGAACCCCTGGTTCTCTGAGATAAGAAAAACAAGAGAAACTTGTTTTCTTTGATCTAAATTAGATCAAGAAAGCAAACAGTGCTTTGCACTTCTGTTATGAACCTTTGGTTCTTGAATCTAAAAGATTCTCAATTTTATAGTGCCTTGCACTTGCAAACTGCGCTGTTGCGCTCTTGGGAGAGCGCCACGTGTCAGCATCTGAACCATTTGCGCTATGCGCTTTTGAAATAGAGATTTGCTCTCTGAAATTGGCGCAACTCACCAGAGCGCGCCACGTGTCAGCAGCGCAAGCGCAGCGTACTAGCGCAGCGTACTAGCGCAGCGCACTGCGCTTGCATGACACGTGTCGTCACCACAAGCGCTTGCGCTCTTTAATTGGCGCAAAGCGCCTGAAATGCAATGCATTTCTTTTGCTAAAGGGCCAAGCCCAAGTCAAAAAGACCTAACAGGCCAAATTAAATTGCAAAGCAATAAAGGGCAGAGCCCAAGTAAAATTGATGCTCTGCATCATTTATAAATGGGCAGAGCCCAAAACAAATTGATACTCTGCATCCTTTATGGGTAGAGCCCAAATAAAAATAAAAAGAAATGCAATGCAAAAGCAAATGAAATGCTGAACATCTTCAATTGGACTTAGCCCAATTGTGGCCGTAAGTCCTCAAATTAAATTGACTGAGTAAGATTGCTCTCCTAAATCAATTTACATCCGGTTCGAGAGTACATCTCCGAACTCCTCTGACACCTATCGTTGTAATTCCTCAACGACGTCAAAGAGGTGAGGGGTCCCGACGACCACACATCAAAATGGACTGCGGGGTCCTTAAACTCGTGGACCGAGACGTCCTTAAACTAATATTGGACCGAGACGTCCTTAAACTAATATCGGACCGAGACGTCCTTAAACTAATATTGGACCGACACGTCCCTAAACTAATATCGGACCGAAACGTCCTTAAACTAATGATTGGACCGAGACGTCCTTAAACTAATATCGGACCGAAACGTCCTTAAACTAATAATGGACCACCACGTCCCTAAACTGGCGACGGACCGAAACGTCCTTAAACTAATTATGGACCACCACGTCCCTAAACTGGCGATGGACCACCACGTCCCTAAACTGGAATATGGACCACTACGTCCCTAAACTGAAACAATAGAGCCTTCAAATGCTCTTTTGCCGGATCTAAACGGTCCCGTTTAAGTTGATCTTAGCCCCAAACACGGCTAATGCATCCTTAAATATTCAAATGGACTATAAAACTCCAAATCGACTTTGGTTCAAGGGTACATCTCCGAACTCCTCTGGCACCTGTCGTTGTAATCCTTCAACGTCGTCAGAGAGGTGACGAGTCCCGACGGCCATATATTAAATGGATCACCGCGTTAAGTCGATCTTAGTCTCAAACAGGACTAACGTATCCTTAACGGATGTTTAAGTTGATCTTAGCCTCAACACGGCTAACGTATTCTTAAACTAAAAACACCAAACCCAAATCTAAGTAAATACGGATTTGGACTAATCCACGTCCTACGGGCGACGGCATTACTCAGTCTCCGTATACAATCCACGAGCAACCACAAACAAAACAAACACATACGATACGAAGTGAAATTCTGGAGAAGGAGAAAGTGGCTACTGCGATGCGGTAGCATAATTAACTGCAGGGGCTTGCGCCTGCAGGGAAGAGCGTCCCCACAATCAAAAACCCCTCTAACGAGGGGGAATCTGACGAAGTCTGCTACATCGGCCGCATCCGTCTAAACCTCCGATACACGGTGCCATAAATCAACTTGGCATCTTCGGAGAGGTAGACGGATAAAACCATATAGCATCTGCCCCGAATCTCAGGCTAGACGTCCTCTCGTCGTCGCCGTCTTTCGGAGGGGAACACGCCCTCAAGTCAATTATTGTAATTGCAGACACGCGATTATGATGATTGAGGGATGACCTATACGGGTAGAACAGTCTTACTCAAAATGATAGTATGCTATCTGGTTTGTCTTTATCATTATGTACATGCATTATGTGGTATTACAGATCACTATTACATGTTGATAGAGCCCATATGATTCTTGCTTGACCACCAGCATTATGATGGTGATCATATACGTGGGAGCTGGATGGTCTATAAGCACATCCTTAAATGTTCCTAGTTGAGGGAGTATCGAGACTGGGCATCGATACTCCGGAGTAGACCAGTATATAATTATCGAGACCTCGACGAGAAGCGGTGGCCGGTCTCACAAGCCATTGGTGTCAGTTAGTCACCTAAGATAGTATAAATGTGCTCAATGGGTTATGAGTAGACTGGACGGACTCGCCGGGAACATGCTACTTTGATCTCAGGGTGACATGAGTACATGTTAGTCTGTCGACCTGAGATCATCATTTGTCTCGTGTGAGTTCCCACTGTATTTTAATTACTATCCTACCATTGCTCAAAGGAGTTGTGCAAACATGTTTTAGTTGGGTACAGTCCCGAACCACATGGAGGCAGTGAGTGGATCGTTGGGGATTCATCTCTTTCGGTATTGGGGGTTGATGTCGCACGGTGCATGGGTGGCCATCACCAGAAATCCTTGGCCAAGGTAGACGGGAATTACTGATTTGGATCAGTAGTTTCTCAATGGGCGATGGGCTTCATACTGACACGAAATATCGCGTTATTAGGGGTCTGACTTTATCCATCCCCTAGACCCGATATGCGATACTCTTAGACGAACAGACCGGACTGTATGTAAATTTTCACTAACAGACTCAATAGGGATTCAGATGAGTTTGCTCGTCGGCCTTCCTTTCGCTCAATATCTGGGTAGCCGTTATGTACAGCTAGTGCCGCTGACGTGCTTATGGTTAAACCCACTGCCAGAGTATTGACAAGTCTTTAGAGTCCCATACAGAGGCTTTTCCTAGTTCTAGCGAAATAATGTAATAACCGTATTGGATACGTGTAAGGTTCCGATCGAATGATTGTACTAGTTACCCGGACTTTTGATCGGACGGTTGATAATACTAGCCGGCTCATGTTTGAGCCGGATTATTGAATCAGGTATTGATTTAATAATTTACGTATATGTATTTCGATATGTATATTCTAGTATTATGTTCTTTGTTTTATTCTATTTTTTTGGGTATTCGTATTTTGGTACGAATACAGGTATGCATATACAGTAGAGTGTAATCCGTATTTATACGGAAAACATTCTAGAAGGTGGACACCTCATTTTAGATTTATCCATTTATTATAAATGGAAAATGAAGTGTAAAGGAAGAGAGAGGGGAGTATGGAGATAACTATGCTTCAATAGTGTTGTATAAATGAATTAACAATTCATTTGTGTAAACTATTCAAGCATGTGTTGGTTTTTAAATTGGAAAATATTGTTTTACAAAACCAAAATTCACTTATTTTTTCTCACTTGAGGAAAAATGATGGTTGATTGTTTTTTTTTCACCTCACCATTAGCTTCACTCTCCTCTTGAGTTTTCTTGAGTTCCTCCACCTTCATCTGCAACCTCCTCTCTGCAATCTCATGTGTTGAGAATCAAGAGAGGAGGTGAGGTAGATAAACACTTTGAACACCTCACTACCTCCTAGGCACTCTAGATTAGCAACCTAGAGTCCTTAGTTGCTTCACTTGATCTTTTGTATGGAGCTAGAGCCATGAGCTACATCTCTCGGGTGGATCATCTTCGATGGTGAAAGACCGGCGGCCAATTTCAATCGAGGACGCATCAATGAGCTAAGGAAGATGGTAGATGACCGAAGGACACGGTTCATTCAGTATAACCTTCTATCTCAGTAGCTAGAACATCTTGTAGTTAGCTAGTGTAGGTTTATTGTTTCGATTCTAGGACGGGTTTGGTAGCGCCAAGTTTTTAAATGTCATTTTTGTTCCGCATCGGCCACGATAGATGGCCAGGACGTTATCCAATCCCAACATACATTAACTTTAAAAAATTTGTACAGTAAATTTAGAGTCGTTACAAAACCCGTTTTGAAAAGGTGTTGTATTTTAATGAAAAGTTTTTACCTTGAATTACCCCTATATTTAGAATATCGTGCTATGAAACCATAGTGTGCGTATGGGGTAGGTCATTACCCCGTGAAGGTTCTAGGTTTTGGGTATACTAGATATCAAAAAGATGTTACACTATAATTCATGGTATTTTAATGGAAAATTCATTATATGATTGTTTCACATGAAAATTTTGGTTAAACTAAAAACTAAAAAATTATAAACAAGGTTACAAGTAATGTGAGAAAGTTAGTTTGACATATTTTACTTTAAAGAGGAGAGTTCTAAGGTTAAATAAATATGTATCGGAGATAACTCCACTTTACCGACATGTTTAAAAAAAAAATTTAAGATGAATGAAAAGAGAGAAAGGGGTACTTACTAGCTTAGATCGTTAATAAGAAAAAGAACTTCTTTTCGGGGGTTGTGGTTTCGTCGGAGATGCTCCGGTTTTCGAGTTTGGCTTGCTAGTCCACTTGGGTGCTTAACTCCACTTGGTAATTAGAGAGTTTGAGAGAATTTTTACTAGAAATTTTAGAATGGGGGAGAGCTAGGGCATGAGGTGGTATTTACAATGAAAAACTAGGGTTTGGAAATTAAAAATGTGGATTAAAAGAATTAAAATGGTATTAAATGGTGGATTGAAAAGTCTCTATTTGATTGCAGGAAAATCAAACGGTGCAGAGGAGTTGAGGGGAGTCGAAGGGACAAGTGTGCAAAGCACGGGGGAATTGGGCTCAATCGAACCGTCGGCGCTGACCCTTTTGAGGGAATGAGCGGTCGGATCTTGATGATCCGTCTCGAGATTCGTGTCACGTGGTGTAGTTAGGGTTTACTCCTATTTGCGCATGTTTGATTTTTCTGAAACTTTTCATTTCTCCGTGAATTGCACGTGCAACTCTTAGGCTTCCGAAAAATTAAAAAGAAAAATCTTAAAAAATAATTAAGATTGAAGGGATTCAAACACTCAAACTATATCACAGCAATGTAGAGGCTTTACCGGAGCTACAAGTCGCTTTTTATTTTTTTTAACAAAAATAAGGTATAACTCTTACACAGACTGTTGTACTCTCTTATGTACATTAATAAGAAATTTTTGTATACGAATTTTAGAGTCGTTACAATTATAATTTTAATATTGCTAAGAAAACCAACCTTACATCAAGAAGTAGATTTCGTTCTATGGACGATGGGACGATGAGACAGATGTCATTCTATAGTGACCAAGATAAATCTAAGGCATTAGGAATAGATCACAAATCTCTAGAAACTTTAATTTATTCAAAAACAATAAAATTTTCAAAATCAAGCTCAGAGAAGGAAGAGATAAGAGGGCCCTATGGAGAATGTGGTCAGAAATCCATAATAGAGTCCGACCACAACGACCGAATTTATTATCCATGCATAAGGATAATAAATTACCTAGTAGAAAAGATTTCAAAATCATCACAAACCTTCCTTTTTTTCTTTTCTATTTCAATTTCTTGATTATTATATGATGATTTCTTAACTTTCCATATATAGAAATAGATATACTATAAATGACATCTCTTTATGTCAATGACACCAAAGGGATATTAAATGAATGGAATTAGGATATAGATGGAATACAATGAAATAGAGCCAATTTGAGATTACTTATGAAATTTATTCAAAAGCAATAAAATTTTCAAAGTTACATTAAGATATCTTACCAACCGAGTGCTTAGTTAGTACCAATTTTCTCTCAAATATGGGAAGTCACAAGAATTTCAAAAAATACATAAAGCCTTTTATATAGGCATGAGATAAATTTGATTTGATAAAATTTCAATCTATCAAATCTGATTAAAATATTTTCAAAATTATTTAAACTAATCGAACCAGATAAAACCAAATAAAATCTCAATCAATCTTCTCCGAAAATCAACTATGTCTCTTCTCACTCAAATTACTTCTATTATCGAAATTTGACAACTTTCAGCAATCTTTTTCTGCGGATGAAATCTTTCGCAATCTTTATCAAATCTTTTTGCTCGGCTCGTAACCATGCTCGGCCCGCTTGGACTGGTTTCGCTCCATCGGCACAAATAATTTTAGGCTACCTTCCCTTTCTCAGTCTGGGTCATGGTTTTCTCGTCCATCAGTCCTCCATCATAAACATAACCATTCATTGCATAATCATATAAATGTCACCCAAAAATAACCAGATATGGTTGCTATTTTGGACGGTAGATAAAAATACGGCTACTCTTTATTAATTTATGGTCAGAGAGCTGCTGATAGACTTAGCCATATATTAGCGTACGTGTGCCCGCTTTTATTAACTTGGCCACTGCGATATCAACATGGCTCCATCTTTGCTTAGCGTACAAAACGTCTCCCAATCATCAATTTCAGGAGACTTCTCGTCCACCATCAGTTTCTCGTAATTGATCTCACCGGCGATTGAAAATTTAGATATGAAGTTGTAGATGCATAGTAAAAACATTGGAGAAATGACAAGAGAGAAAACTAAAAAGAAAGAGTTACACTTATTTTTCCATTGGTGTGTTGTTCTTGTAATTGGATATCGAAGGGTCTTAAATAGAGGGAGGAAAGTTAAGAAATGGACAAAATGGAAGGGAAAGTATTGAATAGGGACAAAGGGAGAACTGCACGAGGTTAAAATTTCCGTTTCCATTAATGCAACAAGTTTTACTTGGCCCATGTGGAGACAAGGGAGAGTAATTATTACACGGCACTTTCCTACAAAAAATGTTTCCATTAATGCAATAAATTTGTTGTTAATGTAATATGTTTGCACAAGTATCAAGATAAAAAGGTCTCCAGTTGAAAATTATGGCGAGAACCCTAGAAGAATTAACTGCAGAGATAAGAAGAAGAATCAATATAAATGATTAAAGTTAGACCTTTTTTTTCTAAGACAAAAATATCCAATAAAATAACAACCATTTCTCTTGTATATAATGAGTTATATAAGGCTGCGGTCGATTGCATACCTATAGTTGCTCATGTCTAGAGGTAGAACATGGGAGGCAGGGTCCTGGATTTAGTTTTGGTGGGTGAGTGCAGACATGCAGCCGCGGTTGATCCTAGTCCCATTTATCACTTTTATGAAAGGCAACAATAAAATTGAATATATAAAATAGAGAATGATCCACCTACAGCAAGTTGCACGACAGCATGTGATCTTTTTGGCTTTCATTCCTGAATCGGAACTCTTGCTTGAAATACCATACATGGATATAGACATGAATTACATAGTATCAAAGAGCTTATCATAATTTGTCTCACTTACTAACCGTGCATGTATATGTCAATGATAATTGAACAACACTTAGACGGCACATTTAAGATTGATGGGCATTTATCTCCGCTGAGAGAGAGGAGCAAAATAAGAAAATAAGAGAAGAAAAGAAGAAACTCCATAAAGATAAATAATGTTTCAAGAGGGATAAGGGAAGATGGGCTATAAATAGATAGGGAAGGTGCAACATTGCGGGCTAATAAAAGAGCCAAGGCGAACTTACCAACATTTATTTGAAAAATAAAAGAGTAACGGCAGGCGATAATATCCAGGTTAAGTTGAAAAATCAAGAAGTAACCTTGTGGGCGAGAACAACGATGTTAAGTTTGAAAATCAAGCCTTAAAGGCGGGCGAGAATAGAATATCTAAGTGTTTTTCTTTTATGATTTGTTTTGTGCTTTGGCCCGTAATCCCTAACCTAAGCACACAACGTACACAGCATATCCACACACACCACACACAAGCACACATCAAGCATTCAGGGGATCTACAAATTTGCCCCGAAATCATTAATTTGTGGCAACTACCCCCTAAATTAGGTTGAGAAATCATGATCAAAGTTAAGTTGACAAATCAAGGTGTAATTGCGGGAGAGAATATCCAGGATAAGTTTAAAAAGAATCAAGGTGTAATTGCGGGAGAGAATCAAACTTAAGTTGAAAAATCTCTTGATTCATGAAAACTTTCTCCATATAATTGGTTGAAAATCCTCCTTACCACTGTAAGTGGGGGGTTTCAAATCCGAGACTTTTCATCAAGTATGAGAGTGTCATTACCGCTCTAACAAACACTCTTTGACTAAAACATCAGTTGTTAAAGCCTAATTCATACTAATATGGAAAAGATTAACCAAATCTAACAGTCAAAAAGTGGGTAGAATTTGATATCAATTCTATTGGAAGCAACCTAGTTTGCTGTAAATGACGGAAAAAATGTCTCCTTTTTCTTTATAATAAAAGTGGTTAAAATCATATACACAATCGAAATGAATGTATCAAAAGATTTTTATGTTGGAACACAAGGGACTTTCTATAGCAGTCAATTTTCTCTTTATCGGCTACTATATTGTGATGAGAGAGAGAGAGAGAGAGAAGAAAGAGAGAGAGTGGTTGATTGATGGGATGAAAGGCCTCACCAATCATAAACTCTTATGTTAAACTCTTGGTAGGATGATAGTAGACGAGTAGTGTAACGATTCTGATTTTACAGTACAAAAATTTTTAAGTTAATGTAAAGAATGGGGTTTGCAAGTATGAGTATAATTTATAAGTTATTTTTGTTTAAGAACAGCAAGAAATAATTTGTAGCTCATTGGTAAAGCCTTGCACTGCTATGATGTAGCCCCTGTGTTCGAATCCCATCAGGCACATTATTTTTTATGATTTTTTTTAAAAACTTTTTGGAAGCCCAAAAGTTTACACTTACAATACACATGAAAATGAAAAGTCAAGAAAACAAACATGGGTAAAATGGAATTAACAGCGACATGGACACATGGTGAGAATCTAATGTCTCCCCTCATTCTTTTGGACCGGCGAGATTGGTGTTTTGGCCGGCGGGGACAGGGCCCCCGTTGCTAAAAGTTCCCGGGCTTTGCACAAGTGTCGTTTCCCCTATCCCCATCAATCCTGCACAGTTTGATTTTTCTGAAATTAAACAGAGACTTCAATTTCACCTTTAAATCCAATTATAATGCATTTTAATTCATTCTTTCAATTCCAAAACCCTAATTCCACACTATAAATACAACCCCTTACCTAGCCCCTCCTTATTCTGAAAATTCTATCCAAAATTCTCAAATTTTTCTAAATACAAGAAGAGTACAAGTGGAGTTAGCAAGAGACCAACTTCCGGCGAGAAATCGAGCAAGTTCCGGCGACCCCGCGACGACTTCAACCCCTTCCTCTCTCTCTTCTTAACAAAATCCAAAAGTAAGTCCCTTCTAATCCTCTCCCTTCTTCTCTAAAATCTCTTTTCAAAACAAATATCGGTAAGTGGAGTTAATACTGATGTAAATCTTCTAAACCTTAAAAACACACATTTTTACTTACATATTATTCATCCAACTTTTATACAATATTTGTAACAATATTATAAATATTTAGAACCAACTTTCACTCTAAAATATCATGTTAAATAACTTAAATCTCACTTTTACATGAAAATACCATGAACTTTATATACGTCATTTTTATTCCTTTGTTTGTACATACCTCTAGAAAACATCACGGGGTAATGAGCTACCCCTCACATACACACATGTTTACATAGCGCGATACTCTTTCGAACATATGTTTGTGGCGAATACAACATTTCATTAAAATATCATGAACTATAAAAACCCGGGTTTCTTTGACTGTATTATCAAAACTCTTTGCGATTATGCGTCTACAATCCAATTTGGGGAACCCATTATTGGATGGTGCGGATTATCACACATCCTTGAGCTAGTAGAGCGAGATGCATACCTCCTCACGGAGCATTCGGTCTCGAAAGATTTTTAATACGATTTTTTTAAGTTAAACGACATTTTCTATTTAATAATAAAATTAATTTTTATAAATATATAAATATTATCAAACCACATATTTTCAAGATTTTATAAAATTCTATGTTTTCTAAAAAATAAAAGAATGACAGGTTTCATCAAAATACCCTCAGGTTGTCCAAAAGTCAAGTTTTACAGTAAAATACCTTGAACTAAGTAAGCTAAACTATTATCACTAAAATACTTAACATTCTTAAAATTTACAATTATGGAAACCGTAAATAATATAAATAAACACTCGAGATTATTTTGAAAGCATATAAAATATTTTTCATAAAGCCCCCTCGAGTTATATAAAATTACAATTAAGAATTTTAGTAAATATAGATTTAAGCGGGATCAATTCTCTTGAGCCTCAGGGAACCGTAGAAAGTGGGTGCTTGCCTATTTAAGGTAGAAAAACTTAACGGTGTTATCAATGGTAATTGTCTTGAAAAAAGACACTGTCACGCCCCGCTTTCCAAAATACAGAAAACGAGGGATGACTATGCCATTCATGCTCCTACGGTTAAGGAATAATCCCGCCGTAGTCACATTTTGGCTTCTAGCATTACATGGTAATCAGTAAACAAAGCACAGAAGTAAAGAAAATACATCACTAAATTATTACATCAATATTCATGTTCACAATTTACAAATAAGCAAGAAAAGAGCTACTAACCAAGTTCGAATACAAGGTCTCTTTAGGAAAAGCAGAAAAGAAGAAAGAGGTACTCTCAACTAGATCTCCGCAAGCTCGAAGGGTAAATCCGACTCCTGCGCTGGTTCTTTCTCGAGGTCTGAGCATACATACTCAGGCCATCAGGGCGACGTAATAGCAATATTATAATAATGACATGAAACAGACAAATAAGATAATAACAGTGAAAGTAAATTGCAGATAATCACTATGTCACTAAATGATGCAAAGTATGATCTGTGTCCCTATCAGTCTCTAAATCATGTTTGAAATCGAGTTGTGGAAAGGAGGATCATGTTTAACGAGGGTCTCGTACATACCCGAGACAACGGCCCACACGCCCGGGACATAACCTTGTCAGCCGGATCGCTAGATCCTACCTAATATATATAAAAGTCGCTGTTCAAATAATCATCCTCTAAATCACGGTCCTCGCTAAATACGATGCTCTTTTCACTTCGATTTCCCCTTTTTCCCTAGGTTTACACTATTGATGATTATGATTTAGTCATGTACAAGTATGCACCAATAACACGGTTTTGTCACTGTTCACTGCAATATTCACTGTCACGAATCATTCACTTTTCCATTGGCGTACTTGATACTCCTAAACCAATATCATTCACGCACGATAATGCATTGTACACTAAATAATAACGCACACTATCACTATGGGGGTGGCAATCGGATAATATATGTGTCTTTATGCAGTTAACGAGTCATGTGTAATATGAACCATTATACACCTCATGAGCATATAAAAAAAACTGCAGTAAATCATATGTTCAGAATTCAGTGAAATGATACAAATACGGTAACAAGTATACTCTATTAGCAGTTCAGCAAAATTGGTTTCAGTGCAATCGGATTTTGGGTTTGCAAGTTACAGCCGTTTCATTTTAAGTGTTCGCTGCAGGAAATTCAGTTTCTGAACTGAACGTCCGTTTCGCGGCACAATTTTCACCCAGTTGGGATCAGAATTTAGCGATGCTACAGTTAAATGAAATTTAGGGTTTTCAATAGGACTTTCAACGCACTATACGGATTCTCAATCGCGTCTTTACATCAGAAGTTATGCACTGTTCAAACATAGGGATGTCAATTCTGTCCCTGTTTGGGACTGCCATACGTCCTGTTCTTTTAAATTGCAGTTTAAATAGTAAACGACGATAAAAAGGGATGAAATCACTTGTGTTATTTAGATAACAGTTTCATCTTTAATAAAGTGTAGGGTTCCGCAATATACAAGTTCAGTCAGCAAAAAGGTAAGCACTACGGGATAGAAATCAACAGCCGGAGCTGCTCTGGACTGCAGTCCAGAGCCGCTCTCCGAATCAGTTCTTGTCATATTTTAAGTACAAAAACAATTAAAAACTTTTATAAGGTTCCAGTTCGTCAAGTAGGCTTCGATTTGAGCCCTCGAACGCATCATTTCAATGTGTACACAATTAATTATGATTTTAACAAGTTTCAGACGCGGGAAATATTCAGTTTTAACGGGTGTAATTGGGGGTGATCGTTCAAACCAGTAACGATTATATTTTCCAGTAAAATTTCACCACAATGTTCATTGCCACACGGGCCAGCATATGTAATCAAGTTCCGTCAGTTTAATGGAAGGTTTTCGTTCGGGTTTTGCATCAAACACTTGTGTCATATAAAGTTTCACGAATTATGAACACAGAATTAATGGTATTTTGGATTGTAACGGAAATAATCTAGCATGTAGCAAGTAGGGTACTTTCCTGGAGACGCTTTCGCGATGCACGGCTGTGGAAATCGGTACGAACCCGCAAAGAACGGCACGGTTTGGATTCACAGGCTGGGCTCGCGTTTCGGGTTTGTCGTCGGAGTTGCCCGGAGATGGCTCGTGATCACTGGAATCGGAGTGGGGTGCTGTGGATCTCCTGGGGCGTGCTGGGGTCGGTGATGGTCGGCGGTAGTCGCTCCGGCGATGGTGCAACAGTGGCGTTGAGGTTGCGGTGAGGGGTGTGCAGGGGCTGGCTCGGTGGCGAGGAGTGGTTCTGAGTTTAGGTGGAGGTGATGGTGATGCAGGGGATGCAGAGGAGTCGACGATGTGGTTCGGGTCAGTGGGAAGCTCGCCGGCGTGAGGGTGCAGGTGGTGGCCGAGGTGGTGCGGTGAGGGTTAGAAAATGGAGCTCGGTTGATGGAGGAGGAGGGCTGTGCAGGCGAGGGGGTGAAGAGGAGAGAGATGTGAGGGAGGAATAGTGGTGTCGTAGTCGGCGGCGGCGGCGGCGTGTAAGGGTTGAGCAGAGGGTTTGGAGAGAGGAGAGGAGGAGTTTGAGAGATCGAGAGTGAGGAGGGAGAGAGGAGAGAGGGGGACGAGGGTGAGCTTGAGGAGCTCGCGCGGTCGTGGTTGAGTTGAGGGGGAACGTGGGTCGGCGAGGCGACGTGGGGTGTGGAGACGTGGGGATGTGGGTTCTTGGAAAAATGTGGTTAGAGCGGGTCGGGTCGGGTTAGGTGCCGGCGCGGTTAAGGGGGTTTGGGCACGGGCCGGTTGGGGATTTTTCATTTGCTTTCTCTGTTGGGCTGGCTGAGGAGTGTGGGCTGAGGAACGGGAATTAAAATATATGTTTAATTTATATTATGTTGGGCTGGGGGAGATTTATATATATGGTTTTGGTTTTATTTATTTCATTTTGTTTGTTTGGGCTGGGGTTTTAGTATATATATTTTGTTTTATTTTGTTTTCTGTTGGGCTGGGGTAACAAATGTATATTTAGTTTTGGAAAATTAAATGCTAAAAACTTAAACAACCAGTTTCACGCAAAATTACGAGGAAAGAGAAAACATACGGGGGACTTGGAAAAATATAGAAAGATTTTATTGATGGAATGGGGATTTACAGACACAAATCATGTCGTTCATGGGCAGCAGTTACTGATAACTCTCAAACCTAGTTCAAGATCTAAATCAATTCTAAGTGTCAGACTCAAGTCTGAGTCTAAATCAAAGTTGAATTCATATCAAACCAGAATACAATTCAAACATGAAACCATACCCTAACCTGTATACTTGAACCTGAACCTGAATACTAGAACAAGATTAACATGCAAACATGACTTGACTTGACCGAACTATGGCCATAACTTGACTTGATTATATGCCTACTTGTCTACATCCTGAACCTGATTACATGAACAACTTGTATCCATGGTCTCGAAAAGTCTGATAACTATAATTCAAACTACAAACAACTACGTTAGTATAACAGAATATACCAGTATAATCACAAGTTCTTTCTCTTTACTTGTTCAATTCCAATCTTACTTTTAGGACTTACCGAGCGCTAGTTCGCTGACGACATTCCCGTCTCATTCTTTCTTTGGAATGTTCGTCAGGAGAACCGGACTCTCAGGAGATCGAGCCCAGCCAGGACGACTTGGACAAGTTCACAGAGCAGCCAGATTTCTAGTTTTTTCTTGTACTTACTTTTCATTTCATATGCCACTGTTTAGGCATTACTTTCTATCATTGTACTTTTCTTTTCAGTTGTTTGTAAATAATGAATGTTAATAAAAGTTGCTATTTATATTACATCTCTTGTCATTCTTGTGCATTATATATATTGCTTATTTACGCTTAGCGTGTTTACTTCTTAGTAAATACGTCGCGTGCCCGCCACATCCCCTTCCACGTACGCTGGGAAGCGGTGCGTCACAGGTTTTGTTGGTAGCCCATACAAGTCAGTTCTGCATGAAGTCCTAAGAAATATATATCATAAGAATTATAAGATTCAGCAACTATATATTCTTTACATTACAAATTCCTTGAATCTATCCTAACCCTTTCTTTTCTTTCAAGGTCATGGATTTTCCTAACAACACGAGCATCAACGTGAATGGCAACACTCCACCACCTACACTACCACCATCCATTACCGTTGAGGACCACTGATAAGATCCATGGCGTTCCTTGAAGCAACCAGGAGTCTAGTTGAGGGACAGCAGGAGCAGTCTGCTCTCCTTCACCAAGGACTAGTTCGCACTAAGGCGGCTTTGAGGGCAACTCATTATTATATCAAGAAGAAGGAAAGGACACCGCCAGTAAAGACTTGCAATTATTGTAAGAAGCTCGGACATGTGGTAAAAGACTGCAGACGAGCTAACATTCTTTATATGATTTGTGGATCGCCTGAACACATTCTAAGGGCATGCTCAAATTACAGGGCAGCCGCAAACCCCACACCAAGACTGACTATACAAGCTCCTACTGCACCACCTTCGCGAGAACCACTTTTACCTCGTCAGTCCGAAATGTACCAGTAGGCACAGAAAAATGTGTAGAGACATCAGGCTTACACTTTGGCGGCCGTGGAAGCCGAGGCTATAGGTCAAGCTAACACTGGTAAATCCCTTTTCATATTTTCTGCCTTTTCAAACTCTTACTTCCTTTCGTTCTTTCAAATATTTTTTGCACTTTCGATTCCATACCAGTAATTCTTTCACCCGCACTGTAATCAAATTTTTCTTGAATCTGTTATAACTTCCTTCTATAAATTTCGAGGACGAAATTTCTTTTAAGGAGGGTAGACTGTAACGCCTGCAACATGATTGCATTCTTTTGAATCCTTTCTTGTTTTTCCCGATAATCTGTCTCGACACTGTGAACCTTTGATCTTTGTTTGTAATCTTATTGATTCCTTATTATTTTCTTAAAATTTTATTCCATTGACTTTGATAGTAGAATTTAAGTGACTTAAATGGAATCATGTGATTGTAACCACGAACTGCAGCATAGTTACAATGCAGTACTCTGCTTGAGTGATTTGGAGTTTTTCCTTTGATTCTTTTTCCTCTTGATTCAGCTATGTTCTACCATATATCCATAATTATCGAATCATATCTCCTTTGATAACTCATATTCTATCCAGATTTTAAATATCTTTGTACCGTTCTTGACAATCAAATTCTAATTTACGTTTTTTCTATTTTATTGCATGCTCACGGCTTTCTTGAAAACTACTCTTGCTTGTCTTAATAGCATCTATTCTGATTTTCGAAACTCCTCGCCTTTCTGGTTGTCTTATCGCGATTTACTTAGCATACCGACTGATGGAGCGCGACAACGATACATGACTACGTTATCCTATCTTTATTTCCTTCTCTTTTACAGCATCCTTCTTAAGTAATTTCAAGAATGAAATTATTTTTAAGGAGGGTAGAATGTAACGACTCTGATTTTACTGTACGAAATTTTTTAAGTTAATGTATATAATGGAGTTCGCAAGTCCGAGTACAATTTATAAGTTATTTTTGTTTAAGAACAGTAAGAAATAACTTGTAGCTAATTAGTAAAGTCTTGCACTGATGTGACGTAACCCCTGTATTCCAATCCCATCAGGCGCATTATTTTTTCTGAATTTTCTTTTAAACATTTTGGAAGCCCAAAAGTTTACACATGCAATGCACATGAAAATGAAAAGTCAGGGAAAACAAATATGTGTAAAATGGAATTAACAGCAACATGGACACATGACGAGAATCCAACGGCTCCCCTCACTCTTTGGACCGGCGAGATTGGTGTTTTGGCCGGCGGGGACGCCCTTCCCCCCCCCCTTGGCTAAAAGTCCCCGGGCTTTCCACAAGTGTCGTTTTCCTTACCCCCATCACCACTACACTGTTTTATTTTTTTGAAATTAAACAGTGACTTCAATTTCACCTTTAAATCCAATTATAATGCATTTTAATTCATTCTTTCAATTCCAAAACCCTAATTCCACACTATAAATACAACCCCATACTCTAACCCCTCCCCATTCTGAAAATTCTATCAAAAATTCTCAAATTTTTCTAAGTACAAGAAGAGTACAAGTGGAGTTAGCAAGAGAGCAACTTCCGGCGAGGAAGCGAGCAAGTTCCATTGACCCCGCGACGACCTCGACCCCTTCCTCTCTCTCTCTTCTTAACAAAATCCAAAAGTAAGTCCCTTCTAATCCTCCCCCTTCTTCTCTAAAATCTTTTTTCAAAATAAATATCAGTAAGTGGAGTTAATACCGATGTAAATCTTCTAAACCTTAAAAACACACCTTTTTACTTACATATTATTCATCCAACTTTTACACAATATTTGTATCAATATTATAAATGTTTAGAACCAACTTTCGCTCTAAAATATCATGTTAAATAACTTAAATCTCACTTTTACATGAAAATACTATGAACTTTATATACGTCATTTTTATTCCTTTGTTTGTACATATCTCTAGAAAACATCACGGGGTAATGACCTACCCCTCACATACACACATGTTTACATAGCACTTTCGAACATATGTTTGTGGTGAATACAACATTTCATTAAAATACCATTAACTATAAAAACCCAGTTTTCTTTGAATGTATTATCAAAACTCTTTGCAATTATGCCTCTACAATCCATTTTGGGGAACCCATTATTGGATGGTGCGGATTATCGCACATCCTTGGGCTAGTAGAGCGAGATGCAGACCTCCTCACGGACCATTTGGTCTTGAAAGATTTTTAATACGATTTTTTAAGAAAAACGAGATTTTTTATTTAATAATAAAATTAATTTTTATAAATATATAAATATTATCAAACCATATATTTTCAAGATATAATAAAATTCTAAGTTTTCTGAAAAATAAAAGAATGACAAGTTTCACCAAAATACCCTCAAGTTATCCAAAAGTCAAGTTTTACAGTAAAATACCTTGAACTAACCAAGCTAAACTATTATAACTAAAATACTTCACATTCTTAAAATTTACAATTATGGAAACCCTATATAATATAAATAAATACTCGAGATTATTTTGAAAGTATATAAAATATTTTTCATAAAACCCCCTCGAGTTATATAAAATTACAATTAAAGATTTTAGTAAATATAGCTTTATGCGGGATCAATTCTCTTGAGCCTCAGAGAGCCGGAGAAAGTGAGTGCTTGCTTATTTAAGGTAGAAAACTTAACGGTGTTATCAATGGTAATTGTCTTGGAAAAACACACAAATCCTGTCGTCCATGTGCAGCAGTTACAGATAACTCCTAAACCTAATTCAAGATCCAAATCAATTCTAAATGTCTGACTCAAGTCTGAGTCTAAATCAAACTTGAATTCATATCAAACCAGAATACAATTCAAACATGAAACCAAACCCTGACCTGTATACTTGAACCTGAACCTGAATAGCAGAACAAGATTAACAAGATCAACTTGCCAGCCATGCTCCTACGGTCAGGAAATAATCCCGCCATAGTCACACTTCGGCTTCTAGAATTACATGGTAGTCAGTAAACAGTACAAGAGTAAAGGGAATCACAGTTCACAACTTTATTACATCATAATAAAAGAGTTTGAGATGCATTTATTTTGCAGAATAAAATAACTAACCAATGAAAAACAATGTGCTTAGAGCAAAAAGGAATGGCGCTGATGTTTCGGTCTAGACCTCCGCGATCTCGAAGGGTAGGTCCTGCTTCTTGACTAGGTCCACTTCATCCTCTGAGCATGCACACTCAGGTCGTCAGAGCGACACATATAGCAATAAATATATATATGATGGGTACAATACTATTAAACATGAAAGGTGCAACAGAATACAGAACATCAGAATAATGAACATCATTTGAATATGAACAGTGCGATATAAGTATCATGTCGGTAAACAAGGCAATGTGTATGTCACTACTTATCAGCCACTAAGTCAATGAAATCAATTGGTGGAAAAGAAGCTCGTGTTTAATAAGGGTCCCGTGCATGTCCGAGACTACGGTCCACTGTTGCCCGGGACATAACCCTGTAGTCGTGCCGCTAGGCCTACGACCTAATGTGTATATATATTACTAATAGCGAATGATCATCCTCTAAGTCACTGTATCTCACTAAATACGAGTTCAATTCCACCTTGATTTCCCCATTACCCAGGTTATAATATGTATTAGATAGGTTGTGAACAAATACGTATCGCTTCCACTTTCAATCACGTTTCCACTTATCAATATCACTTTCAATCACTGGTTCAATTTCATACTTGCCACAACCTAATCACTAACACTTATATATCGATAATGCACAACAGTCACTAGGTCTCAATGTAAATAATCACTATGCAGAAGGTATAAAGCAAGCACAAAAATAGGCAAAATGAACTGAACAGATATTCACTAAATTATGGCACCCAACGCCATGCGACTTGAAAAATTCACTATAAATCACCCATATAGAATCGACCAAAACAATAATAAAAAAAGAGGCATACAATGTATACTTGATTATCTACGGAGTAAAATTAGTTTCATGTCAAACGGAATTCAGGTTAGGGACTTATCATCATTTTAAATTTGCGATCAGTTGCTACTATTCCAGTTTCAGAATTGGAAGTCCAATTTCACGCGCTGTTTACTAGAGATTGTGTTCAGATTCAGGCATTGCCCCATTTGAATAAAATCTGGTTCTATTTGTTAGATTTCCAACGCATCAAACAGATTAATAATAACCTTTTAGTACAAGAAGTTATGTCCTATTTAATGTAAAGGTGTAAAAAATGTCACTGCAGAAACTGTGGAACACATCGGTACTCTAAAATACAAACTAAATATAAACCAACTATGAAACTGCATCGGACTAGATTCATGTGTTAGCTGACTAAATTATCTACACAACTATATCGGGATCCATGCATTTTCAGTTTTATGTAGGGATGTGCAAGTATTTAAATTAGGGTATCCTCGAGGAATGCTGCCTCGGACTGCAGTCCAGCGCCGCATTCCCAGTCAATTCATGTTACAGTGGTCTATTAGTATTGAAGGTTAAACTATAGAGGGTTCTAGGTTATCAAGTCGGCTTCGATAAGAACCCTAGAACATCAGATTTCGATTTGTATTTAATTTACAATGATTTTAATAAAGCAACATGCGAGGTAAAATTTCAGATTTGACGTAACTAGGCGGAGGTATCATTCATAGTGATGAAGTCAATATTTTTCCCTCAATTTCTTACCGGTTATCTATTATCATTAAAGGGATTCATGGGCCATAAATTCCGCCATTTTTATATAGGTTTTTCATCTAAGGTTTCATGTCAAATACACAGGTTATGTATAGGCATCAAATGAAACATCCGTTCTCATTAATCGATCCAACTAAGGTTATTCAATTGAATGCTATAAAGATATTGACATGGGATGGTAATCTCTCGAAGTGGTTTGCTATGAAACTAATTGATTATTAATTATCGATATCGCTATAACCATAGACATGTACACACCATATTAGGTAATATTATTATGAAAATAATAGAGGAAAGATGCTATAGGAGGGAATTTCCTCTTATGGCGTCAAAAAGGTACGCCCTCCCTCATTTTTTTCGATGATCGGCACCCATCATCTTCATCGTTATCATCTAAGATTTGAGTACACCAAATTTCATATGATTTTACAACTTTTTCACCATTAATTTAGTGGGTTCAAAATTAACGGTTTACCGACAACAGAACTTTTTACATTGCTAAATCAACGGTGGAAAAGTTGTAGAATCACATGAAATTTGGTGTACCCACATCTTAGATGATAACGATGAAGATTATGGATGCCGATCGTCGGAAAAATTGAGGGAAGGCGTACTTTTTCAATGCTATAGGAGGAAATCCCCTCATATGGCCTCTTTTATCCATTATTCTCTATTATTATTTCAATTGCTATTATGATTATTAGCATGAGTAAGTAAGGGAAGAGGGTTCCACTTGCCTAGCGATAGACAAAAACATGGCAGGAACGACACGGGAACGATCACGGCACGGAGACATCACGGCACGATACACGCACGACTCGCCTGGCTCGGGTGAGAACTTGGGGGCTCGGCACGATGCAGTGGGTTTGCAGTAGTGGCGGCAACGGGGCAGTAGGTTGCCTGCGGGTTCGCAGTGGCTTGGGTGAGGAGTCGTGGAGTCAACGAAGGTGGCGTCAGCGGTGTCGAGCTCCGGTGGCGGTTGCAGCGAGGTAGGACGCACTCGGATGAGGAGATGGAGTTGAGGAGATGAGGAGGTCGGGGCTCGTCGGCGAGGTAGAGCTGGTGGTGGCTGTGGAGATGGATGCAGGGGCTCGGTGGGTCGATGGAGGCGGAGAGGTAGTGATGGGTTCGTGGCGTTGGTGGGCTCGAGTTGAAGGAGGAGGAGCTCGTCGGCTGTAAAGGTGGAGGAAAAGCTCGTCGGCGATGGGTAGTGGCGGCGGCGATGTTGACGAAGGAGTGTGGGTGCAGTGGGTAGTAGGTTCAGGTGCAGTGGGTGTTGGGGAGGAGCTGATGAGGATGGCCGGAGGAGAAGGCTTGGATCGAGGTGATGGATGTTGGCAGCGGGGAGTTTGGTAGGGTTGTCGGTGATGATGAATGAGAGAGGGAGAATGGGAGGGGTCGGGGGAGAGAGTGTGAAGTAGAGAAAGGCGAGTGATCATCGAGGATAAATGGGAGGTAGGAAAGTGGATTTGGTCGTCGTGGCCATTGGGGAAACGAATCACGCGGAGACGTCGGCGAGGGGGAGAGACGGGGAGCAGTAAGGATTTGGGGGAGGTGATCTCGGAGAGTTGGCGAGTGGGGCACGAGTCTCACGGAGGTAGGCACGGTCGTCGCGGGCGAGCGTGAGGAGAGGGGAGGAACGTTGAAGAAAATGGGCGGAAAAAAGAAGGCGAAGAAGAAGAAGCGTGGGGAGTCGGGTCGGGTAAGGGGTAGTCTGGGTTAGGACTTTTTTTAGACTTTAGGTTTAGGTAAATAATTAAAATAATAATAAAATAATATATATATATATATAATGAAAAAATACGGAAAAATATATATACGGAAACTGAGGATGTACATCATACCCTCCTTACAAAAAATTTCGTCCTCGAAATTAAAGAACGAAAATAACGGAACAAACAACACTACTCAAACAGGTGCGGAAAACGTGGATGGATGTACTCCTCGCGTTCCCAGGTAGACTCTCCTGGAGAACGATCACCCCAAGAAACTCGAACTAAGGGAATGACTTTATTCATTAGCACTTTTTCCCGACGATCGAGAATGGTGGCAGGCTGCTCCTCGTAAGACAGGTCAGTGTCCAACGTTAACTCCGAATGGTCCAGAATATGGCTGTCATCCCGAACGTACCGCCTCAACTGCAATACATGGAAAGTATTGTGCACACCAGCTAGCGATGGAGGCAAGGAAAGTTGATAAGCCACCTCTCCTACTCGCTCTAGCACCTCAAAAAGGTCTGATGAATCGAGGACTGAGTTTCCCGTGATTACCAAACCTGATCACTCCTCGAGTGGGCGTTATCTTCAGAAACACGTGATCACTAATACCAAACTCCAACGACCTTCTGCCGGCATCTTCCCAACTCTTCTGTCGGTCCTGAGCCGCCTTGATACGTTGCCTGATCGTCTGAACTTTGCTCACCGTTTGTACTATAAGCTCAGGACCGAACAACCTACGTTTACCCACGTCATCCCAACAAATAGGGGATTGACACTTCCATCCATACAGAGTCTCGAACGGTGCCATCTGGATGCTAGCTTGGTAGTTGTTGTTATACAAAAACTCCACCAGATAGAGGTGATCCTTCCAAGAACCCTGAAAATCAAGTATGCATGCCCTCAGCATATCCTCGAGCATCTAGATAGTACGCTCGGATTTCCCATCCGTTTGCGGACGATAGACCGTGCTGAACTTAAGATGCGTGCCCAAACTCTCCTGCAGGATCTTCTAGAAATGGGAAATGAACCCGTTGTCTCGATCAGACACGATACTAACGGGCACCCCGTGCAGTCTCACAATCTCCTGCATATATTTCTCTGCAAGCGACTCCGTCGATTGTCCGACTCGGAAAGGTATGAAATGTGCTTCCTTCGTAAGACGATCAACAATAATCCAGACAACATTGTTTCCCCATGGACTTCGTAGTAGTGCCGTCACGAAATCCATGGGGATGTGCTCCCATTTCCACTCTGGCACTGGAAGCGATTGCAACAACCCAGCTATTCTCTGATGCTCGGCTTTCACCTGTTGGCATACCAAACACTTGGAGACAAAGCGAGCAATCACCTTCTTCATTCCATTCCACCAGAAGTGCTGCCTCAAGTCTCTGTACATCTTGGTACCACCTGAGTGCACCGAGTAAGCGGAACTATGTGCTTCAGGTAGAACTTCATCTCGAATACCCCCCTTTGGAACACACAACCGACTGCCAAATCTCAGAGAACCATCTTCATGGATTTGCAAATTCATCCTCAAACCTGCCTCGACTAACCCTCTGAACTTCTGCAACTGAGAGTCTCCAGCCTGTGCAGCTTTGATGCGATTTATGAGCGATGATTGAACCTGCAATTGCTAGAGCTGTCTGGGCACACCCGGTGCAACTACCTCCAACTCGAGTCTCTGAAGGTCATCGAGAATCCCTTTCTGACAAGTCAGCAACGTATCCGACGACCTGCGACTGAGAGCATCAGGAACGACGTTCACTTTCCCCGGGTGATACTGTAGATCAATATCATAGTCTACCATCAACTCCAACCATCTGCGTTGTCTCATATTCAGTTCCTTCTGAGTGAACACGTATTTCAAACTTTTGTGATTCGTGTACACCTCCACTCTTTCACCTAGCAAGTAATGCCTCTAAATCTTTAAGGTGAACACAACGGCCGCTAACTCCAGGTCATGCGCGGTGTACTTCTTCTCATGAGTTTTCAGCTGACGAGATGCGTAAGCCACCACTCGACCGTGCTGCATTAATACACAACCCAAACCTTTTTCGATCGCATCACTATGAACAATTAAGCCACCCGAGTTGTCTGGCAAAGTTAGGATTGGGGCCATGGTCAACTTCAATTTCCATAGCTCGAACGCTTGGGTGCATTCCTCCGACCAAACATACGACACCTCCTTCTGTGTGAGCTACGTTAAGGGTTCCGCTACTTTGGCGAAATCTTGGACGAACCGCCGATAATACCCAGCCAATCCTAAGAAACTTCTTATCTCAGCAACTGATTTCAGTATCGGCCAGTCTTGATAGATTTGATTTTCGTCGGATCCACTGAAATGCCGTCACTCGAAACGACATACCTCAGGAATTGCACCTTGTCGAGCCAAAACTCGCACTTGCTTAGCTTACCATAGAGCTTCTCCTCCCGCAGAACCTGCAATACAATTCATAGGTGCTCGGCGTGCTCCTCTCGACTTTTCGAATAGACTAGATTGTCATCGATGAATACGACAACAAACTGATCCAAGAACTTGGAGAAAGCCCTGTTCATCAAGTCCATAAATATGGCTGGTGCATTGGTAATACCGAACGGCATCACAAGAAACTCATAGTGGCCATATCGGGTTCAGAACGCCGTCTTGCATATATCCTCTGCCTTAACCCTGATTTGGTGATACCCTGACCGAAGGTCTAGTTTAGAAAATACCCAAGCACCACCCAGCTGGTTAAACAAGTCGTCGATGCGAAGGATGGGATACTTGTTCTTCTCGGTCACCCCGTTCAACTCCCGGTAGTCAATGCACATGCGTAAGGAACCGTCCTTCTTCTTAACCAGTAACACAGGAGCACCCCACGGGGAAGCACTTGGACGGATAAATCCCTTGTCCAAAAGATCTTCTATCTACTTCTTTAATTCTGCTAACTCAACCGGTGCCATTCTGTACGGTGCTTTCGAGGCTGGTGATGTACCCGGAATCAAGTCGATTGTGAATCCTAAGACGCGAGGAGGTGGTAGACCTTGTAATTCTTCAGGGAACACATCAAGAAAATCCGGAACGGTCTCTGGGGCTGGACTCTCATAAATTTCCATAGTCGTCAATGCTTTTGGCTTGGCTCTAAACTTGGCTAGCTCCAAAGACTCGCTTCTGCCTTCGAAAACAAACTTAGGGTGATTTGGAATGCGGAAAGTCACTTTCCTAGATTGGAAATCGATGATCGCATGGAAGGTAATCATCCAATCCATCCCGAGAATTGCGACATAGCTGCCCGTCCCGATTAAAAGGAAATTCGCATAGAATTCTCTGCCGCATACTACCACCGGACATAACCTATACTTAGTTGGACACGATAATTCCATTACCCATATGTATCTCCCAACCCTTGGTCAACGGCTCGTGAGGTATAGAGTGTGTGTCAACAAACCACATAGAAATAAAGCAATGCGAAGCACCCGAATAAAAAAGAACTCTAGCTGGTACAGAATAAACAAGGAGGGCACCTGTAACTACTTCTCCAGAAGTCTCTGCCTGCTCAGCGGACAGGGTGAAAGACCGCCCCTGATTTTGACCAGTACCAATATGCCTCTGATCGAATAACCGCTGCTAGGATACCAGAGGTGGACGCCTCTTAGCTGATGTGCCGTATGACGGTTGATGTTGCTCGAACCCTCCCTATAGCTCAGATCTCTGGGGACATCCTCTGACCTTGTGCTCGCTGGATCCGCAAAGCAAACACCGCCCCTTAGCTCTGCGACAATCTCTCTGCATGTGCCCTGGCCTCTGGCCTCTGGCAATAATCGCAAAACATGGCCCTCTGCTACGGCTGCTGTAGTGAGAAAGTACGTTTCATCTGCGTAACACCCAGCCTGTGAACTGGGATCACTCCACGTGGAGAACTGGTGGTTCGTGATGGAACTATGTGGGGTCTCCTGTCCACCGATCGTTGGCCCTTAGCCTTCTCCGCCAATCTTTCCTGTACTCGGGCAGCGTTCAATACATGAGCGAAGGTCTGTAGGTCGAGAGATGCGATAAGCTGCTATAGTTCAATATTGAGCCCCTACTGGAACCGTCTTTCCCTGGCGGCTTTGGTGGCTACAATGTACGGTGCGAAACGACTGAGCCGGTTAAACTTTGCAGCATAGATATCCACTGAGCGTCCATTCTGTTTTAACATGATGAATTTCTCCTCCATCTCGGCCTTGGCAGTGGCCGGAAAATAGTGAACTAGAAAGAATGAGGAGAATGTACCCCATCCGATAGGTTTCTCTAGCCGGATTTCCTCTATGGACCACTGCGTGCGAGCCTCATCCTCCAGCTGAATCTTCACCACGTTCACTCAGTCATCGTCAGGGACCCGAGTGGCCGTCAAAAGGTTCTCCACGTTGATGAGCCATTGCTCGGCCTTGAGTGGATTTGCTGATCCCGTGAACACCGCTGGATGAAGCCTCCTGAAGTCCGAAACAGTACCAACCCAAGCCTGTGTAGTCGGTACGAGGGCGTCCTCGGGGGCGGCGGAGATAACCGTAGATCTCTCTAGAGCAGTAATTGCGGTCTCCTGTACCGCCTTCAAACCCTTGTTCAGGAGATCGGTCTTCCTCTCTTGAGCCTGGGCTAAGGTTGTCAGTGTGTTGAGAATCTTCTCGGTATGATCATAGGAACCGGCACCCGAGGAGTTGCCCGAGGAGTCCATATTCTGAAAGATGATCAAGAAAGAAATCAGATTCAATCAGGGATTTCATGGTGATTTAACGAGGGTTAGGAAGTGAAAGGAAATGTAATAAATGTAAGTGCACGGCGGCGCCCCGGCCGTCAATCCGACGCCGGAATGCGGAAGCGGTGATAAACTTTAATTTTGCGGACTTTGCAAACCGGCTCCACCGCGCACTAAACTTCGGATCGTAACCATTAACAAGTCTAAGCTACTAACAAGAAAGGGAAGAGATATACCGACTGATCCGAGTCCTCCGGTCTTCATCTCCACTCCGATCTCCTGCGGAAAAACTCCGGTCGTCGCCTCCTCGCCGGAAGGGCACCACGTCGCCTGCATCTTTTACGGGCTCCCGCCTCTATACCGAGGCAACTCGGGCGCGAAGTTGGCTAGCCGACACGCCCAAGAATTGTTGTAGAATAGTGTAGAATAGTTGTCTCTTTGGATTCTATGAGGTTGCCATGTTGGAGGAATTTTGCACACAAGAATTTCATGGATGCTTCCTAGCAGAGAAAAATGGAGCACCTCAAGAAATTCAGCTCGGCCAAAACAAATGTGCTCACTGGAGAAAGGAAAAATGAAGCAAGCCCTTCTAATGAGCTCTGCCAAAAAAAACCATCAGCACTCACTCCTTTTTCAATGCAACCAAAATGTGTTGTATATATATTAATTTATCAATCCATTAAAAAAACAATTCCAGCACATTCACAGAATCCATTCCATACAAAGGAAAAAATTTCACCCAATAAATTAATCCCATATCTTAAACAGTGGCCGGCCAATTCCAATTTCCAACACCAAATCACATTCACAACCTTACCTTATTTAATGCAAGAGATGGAGGGAAGATATCAAATTAAATTAATCCTTTTGCAAGAAACCCCCTCAACAAAATGTTAATTGCAAACTTGCAATTAACACCCTCCAACGAAAAGTCCGACCGGGAAGGAAAAAGAGAAAACCGGCCGGAACGGAAAACAAACTGGCAACCCCAGAAAACTGGTCCCATAATAAATTACAGGAAAACCCCGATACTGTGCATACACACCCGCATTTGTATTCCGTCCGGATACAAATGCAAAAAGACAAAATCTACACTGTACTAAACTAGGACCGACTTAAACCAAAGCCGGCTAGTAATATCCGTTCGATCCTGATCCGTGCAATACCGCACGTATCTGATCGAACCCTGCCATATACCTATACGGCTACTAGTACAAACCGTCCGATCCTGATCCGTGCAATACCGCACGTATCTGATCGGACCCTGCCATATCTCCATACGGCCTCTACAGCGTTTCGCCCGAAACTTGAGTAACTGAAAGTGTGGTGGACTCTAAAGACTCGTCAATACTATGGCTGTGGATTTAACCACTAGCACGTCAGAGGTATAAGCCAATACGTAACGGGCCACCAGCTATTGACTAAAAGGGACGTCGATGAGCGAACTCATCCTGACACCCTACTGAGCCTGTCAGTGACAATATCCGTGCAGTCCGGTCCGTTCGTCTATGAGTATCGCATGGCGGGCCTAGGGGGTTGGTAAAAGTCAGACCCCCAAAAGCGGTACAAGTCGTGTCGGAGTGTAGCCCAGAACACCCTGAGATACTACTGGAATACCTACCAGTAAATCTCCTTGCCTTGGCCAAGGACTTTGTGTAATGGCTCTCCTAGACACAGCACGACCTCACCCCCAATACCGGGAGAGACGAACCCCTGAGGATACGCTCACTGCCTCCATGTGGCTCGGGACTGTACCCAACTAAAACCTGTTTGCACGACTCCTTTGAGCCGTGGTAGGGTAGTAATCAAAGTACAGTGGGAACTCACACGAGACAAATGACAATCCCCAGGTCGATGAACTAACCTGCACACATGTCACCAGGGAACTGCCATCTGACGTCTGGTATATGACCAACTAGCATGTTCCCGGCGAGTCCTGTCCGGTGTACTCATAACCCAATGAGCACCTGTATACATCTTAGGTGATCCAACTGACACCAGTGGCTTGTGAGACCGGCCACCGCCCCTCGTCAGGGTCTCGACTGTATACACTAGTCTACTAATGGAGTATCGATGCCCAGTCTCGAAACTCCCACGACTAGGGACCTTTTAAGGATAAGCTTGTAGACCCCCAGCTCCCACTTATATGATCGCCCTCATACTGCTGGTGGTCAAGCAAGAATCCTAGGGGCTCTATCAACGTGTAATAGCGACGTGTCATGTCACTTAAAACAGTACACGATGATAAAGGTAAACCAGATAGCATACTATCATCTCGAGTAAGACTGTCCTACCGGGATAGGTCCTCCCTCAATCATTACAATCACGTACCTGTGACCTAATAATTGACTCTGAGGGCACTATCTCCAACAATCTCCCACTTGCACTCAAGGCTAATTATTGCGATGTCGCATACTCACAGCCCGTGTGATACCGAACATCCAACTCCTCTACTAGTCAGTCTCACAAAGCTCATTTGCGGAACTATTGCGTTCTAGGAATAGCCTCAGTGAGTGGATCCGCTTAGTTGTTTCTTTCTATGTCTCTCTATATCTCAAGTTCGCGGAGAAAGCCATCTCCCGAAAAGAGTAATACCAGTCTCAGAATATGTCTGGATGTCTGATGGGACATAGCTCATAAATGAACTCCAAATCCAAACTTCTTAGACTGTATCGTCAACTGAACTTAATCAGTAACCTGCGTGCCATGCCTCCCTCAGTATTGCCTTGGACCACCTGTCCAAAATACTGCCCTTCATCAGAAGGAAAACTATAACTCTGACAACCTCCTTGTCGTCCATGTCACCTTGGAAGCCTGGAATGATAACTGTCTCCTGAATGAGGCTGTCGTTATCATATCCCTAGAACATCCACTTATGTTCTATAACTGCTTCCGACTGTTTCTCCAGGATTGGATTAATGTCAACTTATTGCATCTAGTGCAAGAACAACATCTGGTGTGGTACTTGACATCTCACGATTGACTCAATTGCCTGAGCAAGTGATCTGCCAATCATGCACGTCCCTCTCCCCTTTAGTCTGTAAGACACCTTTGGAGAGGGTGACTCCATTACCTGCAGGTACACTACCGTGCCAGGAGTCGTCCATCCTAAATACTCTTAGAATGCTGTCAAGTACCCTGATTGGGAAACCACCCAAATCTAGATCTAAAACCATAGATCTAGTAACCAGTATGTCTGATATAAAATCCATTTCCTTTGTGGAGAAACAACTGTGTGACGACCAAAGTATAACCGATCGTAGTGTAGGAGTTTCTTTTCCTACTCTGTGTATATCATCCAAATACCAGGATATCACACCCTACTACCTTCTCAACAGATCCATCCCCTATTCTGATGAAGTCAAACCCATGACTGTCACGTCAGAAATAGATGATCTATCTCCGCTACATCTGCTTTAGTCTATAAATAGACATAAGCTACCTGTCCACCAATGCTTCCGCTGCTCCCACTGACTACGACAACCCTCTGGCAGAGTCATATAGACGTACACTTCTAAAACTAGTTTAGAACGACGCTATACTCATCCTCCCGCCGGGTCTCGCAGCCTGGAACAACAGCAATGGTAATTGTGGGTAAACAAGAACTTCCCTGTCACCGTCCTTGAGGCTACCGTAGTACCTCTCGGGTGCCTGAAGTTACCCACCTTATCTGCGGAGTGGCCAATGGAATGTCAATCCAGATTGAATCTTTAGGTTCCTTATCAAATCTTCAGTAATCGTTTGTGGTTCTGGAATCACTTCCAGTTCTACCATACTCCCACTACTGTTTTCTGAAAAAATCCATTTTTATTAAAACTGTGGCGAGTCTAGAACAATATTGCTATTGTTCATCCAGATGGTAGAAAGTCAACCCGCGTCATAGCCTGGGTCAACCCACAAACAGCCATTACAGAAACGTGCCTTGAGTTGTCCAGTGTCTGGTTTTAATCATAAACCGGACAACTCCCCGTACCTTAACATCGTTAAGATATGAACCGTTCTATATCCAATATAGAAAACAGAGGCACTGATTTAATTGAACCAGATTCAAATCATGCAGCTGTCCCCAGCGCATGTCAACTAAATGGAAGGAGGCCGATCAGCGTTACTCAACTTAGGAATACTTCCAATTATGAGTAACCTGAAAGAGAAGCAAGATCTCTTTATCATTACCATCAACTGAATACCATACACAAGTATCCACATCTTCGATCTCTTTGAAGAATCCCGATACTTGCTATACCTGGTTCTCTACTCTATTCAAATACCTATAACTCCTCAAAACTTAGACCCTGTGTTTCTACGAAACACATGTCTAAGAACTAGAGAAGTTAAAAGTAAACAGAATATAGTATGAGGACCAACCCCTCTGTCCTAATGGACCCTGGACAACATACAATACTCTGTATAAGTCCGCCGAGTCTGATAACTCATTCACTGTGTGTCGTAGGTTGAAAACTGTACTTATGGTTAAGAAGAATTACACCGCTGTTTAATGCTCCTTACCTAACCATCCACTGATATAGGTAAATGTCGTAGACATAATTTCAGAAAGGTATATCTCACTCTATGAAAATAGACGTACAGATATATCAATTTGAAATTGGTGCATAACTGCGGATATTCAAAACCAAATATTTGCCAACCGGCAAACAGGCCAGGTGATTTCCTCAAATATCACCGATTACAACGAATCCCGATATAATGAGGATAATCACCCAATTCCCAATAACTTACTCCCACTCATCATCTGTAAAACCATACAGATGTGAGAATCATACCTGGTAAATACATACCCTGGAGCAAGTGTCTAATCGGGAAATCAGTTTCCTTTTAACAGTACACAATGAGACTGAAACATTGAAATGTTTCGATGGGGTATTCTGGTATTCTTAGTAATGCCTCTTCCAGATTCGCGACTGTAACCGTATAGTTCTTTGCCACCTCTCCAAATCCCTTCATATGTCTTTAGTCTTTACCTTCTGTACACCCCTTTAGGCCAAATGGTTGTCTTCCTTCCCTACCGTTCGGCACCAGCCTATGGTTTGGAAGAAGACTATCCAATAAGCATAATGGGTGTACTGTCCCAATCCTAGGAACACTCGCAATGAGAGAGGGTGAAGATAAAAGACAACCGAATAAACCTTATTCCTATTTCTCCTGGACCAGAATCCATCCCCGAACTGGAACAAGTTCCTTTCGAGTTCGTATATAACCATACGATGGATTATCCAATAAACTGTGGATCTTCGTAGTGATACGGAGTGTCCTGGAGAAATACAAAGGTGATTTAGGATTGGCGAAGAAATATTTGGTTCGGTCGTGAATAGCAGTCGCAATTTACTTTGCCCTCTTACTAATCCCTTGTTTTGTCTGAACTTAATACCTTCTGTACACCGTTTAGGCTAACTGGTTTTCTTCATTCCCTACCGGTCGGCACCAGCCTATGGTTTGGAAGAAGACTATCCAATTTGCGTAATAGGTGTACTACTCCTAAACCAAGGAGTACTCGCAACCTGAGAGAAGGTGAAAAGAAAAGACAACTGAATAATCCTATTCGTTTTCTCCAGAACCGGAAACCATCCTCGAATTCCTTCGAGTTCGTATCTAACCATACGATGGTTTTGTCCAATGGAAGTGGACGTTCGTAGTAATACGGGGTGTCCTGGAGAAAAGGGTAAAAGTAGGAGTGGCAATGAGGTCTGCAACTCTGACAATCCAAAAGCCAGTGTTAAGAAGGTTCGGTCAACTTGGTCACTGAGTCAAAGTCTTAGGGTCGGGTCAATGGTCGCTGCCAAAGAGAGAGAGAAAAGAAACACTCAGCGTGCACTCTAACCTAGATCAGAATGGTTACCAATTTATCTAATCTGGAAACCTCCCACTGTACCTCAAATTCTCCTCCAAACCTGAAAGAAGAATTAGTCGGGGTCACCCGAGGAGTAAACCAACTCATCAGTGGGAATCGGGATCCAACTCTCATCGCATGATAACGTGATGGAATCCGCTCACGGTATCACACTCCAGAAGGTATGCGCATATCTGGCAAGTTTCAGTACTTTTGAAACTCCCGATGTGATTTCTGCCCCATGCTCTTATGACCTTGGCGTGAGGTCAAAATATCATAAGTCACATGTCAAGTTCTGCCCGTCATTATCCAGGTTAATTTGAACCCACCCGTACATACCCTTGACGTAGGCCAAAATAGTAGTACGACTGTCCCAAACCAACGCATCTATCTATGCAACAGCTAAATACCCGGCAGCTACCAAACACTATGCCTTGGCGTGAGGTCAAAATACATAGCTTGAATACTACCGAATATTTAACTGAAATGACGGAGGGCTACGAATGGTTTCTGGCGAAAACCATTAACGTAATGAACTTGATATCGTTGAAGGAACTGATAGCTTTTTAAAATATAGTGACGAAAACCGTTGCTAAAGAGGTCACTCCCGGTGAAGGGATCTCGGCTCTTTCCCCGTAGAATGGGGTGCAGGATATTCCAAATGAATACCGCGGTGCAAAGCAAAAGTAATCGGCTATAATGAAGTTAATGCCCTGACGCAAACTTCTGTCCAAGGGGTCACTCCCGGTGAAGGGATCTCGGCCCTTGCCTCGTCGACTGAGGAGCAGGATATTCCAAATGAATACCACGATGCAAAACAAAAGTAAACGTCCTTGCAATAACAGCTTTTGAAAAAGTGTTCCAACAACATCAGAAAAGGTTTGTTTAACTTGCATTGATCCGAATCAACGCAGTCCCATCAATTGATCACACCACAAAGAACGAAAATATACTGACGTACGTATATGCCATCCGCATTCGCCACTGGGTCCCGTCATCACCCGTTAGGTTAGCTAACTAACGGCAGAGCGGGGACTGGACTAGCGCGGATGAAAAACATATACAACATCTACTAATATATATACCAATATATTATATTTCGCTCGAGGCGTGAATGAAATGCAACATCACAGAAAAATGAACAGCATCACAGAAACAATACAGATATCTGGGATCCCCGGGTTTCACAGAGCCACTACTGAAACCCGACGTTCCCTTGGTCGTGTGGATAGCCTGTGCAATGAAATCCTAGACCCCTACAGGCGCGGCAAGTCACCCGCCAAAACCTGAAGCGAGGCAGCCCCCTTCAGCACCGTGAATGGACCACCCAGCACTTCACGGAATCCGGTAACTTGGGCACCCCTCCTGGGTCAACCTGTACCCCCTACGAGTGCGGCGAGTAGCCCGCCAATCCTAGAGTGAAGCCCCCTCCGTCTCAATGCCATGAGATGCGGGCTTGTTGCCCTCCAGAACCCGGCTATCCGTGCACCCCTCCGCGGGGCAATCCTAGTACAGAAAGTAAAATATACATACACCGGGTACATCGACCGCAACCAGGTCGTGCCCCAAAATAATAATACAAACAGGCAGTGACGGCAGTCCACATGTCGGACGCTCGCCCCGCAATATCAAATGTACATAATACAACAAAACTGTACTAGCATTGCATCCAGGCTATCCCCCACGACCGATCCGCAACATCACAGCAAATACATAGAACATCAACGTGAAAGTCACGTTCGCAAATCCGTCTAACCGGGCTATAGCAGTTAGACCGGATTTACCGATCGAGTGACATTCACGGTCGCAGATATAATGTAAATACTGTGAAAAATGTGTTTAAAAAATTTCCGATTGATCAAACATTAACAAGTGGGCCCCCAAACAAAACTGTAGCAACCACAGAAAACGTGGGCCCAATTTTAATAATCCAAAAATCACATTTATCACTCAGGAACACACTGCAAAAATTTAGTGAGGTGAACAGTTACAACCGCGGCGGAAGCGCGGCCAAAGCAGCGGTTTGGCCGCCCTTCCGCGGCGGTATGATGAGATCGTTGAACCAAATTTTTACAGTGACTTTAAAATTCCCTGCACATCACTCTGAGACAACCTGAAAAATTTTTGGACTCAAAAAAAAATTCGACAGAAACTGATGTGCAAAAATACGGGTTTTTGGACTTTTTGATCGATCGGAAATGCAAACACATTACACAAAGCTAGACTAAGTTAATGGCGAGGCTCTGATACCACTGTAAGTGCACGGCGGCGCCCCGGCCGTCAATCCGACGCCGGAATGCGGAAGCGGTGATAAACTTTAATTTTGCGGACTTTGCAAACCGGCTCCACCGCGCACTAAACTCCGGATCGTAACCATTAACAAGTCTAAGCTACTAACAAGAAAGGGAAGAGATATACCGACTGATCCGAGTCCTCCGGTCTTCATCTCCACTCCGATCTCCTGCGGAAAAACTCCGGTCGTCGCCTCCTCGCCGGAAGGGCACCACGTCGCCTGCATCTTTTACGGGCTCCCGCCTCTATACCGAGGCAACTCGGGCGCGAAGTTGGCTAGCCGACACGTCCAAGAATTGTTGTAGAATAGTGTAGAATAGTTGTCTCTTTGGATTCTATGAGGTTGCCATGTTGGAGGAATTTTGCACACAAGAATTTCATGGATGCTTCCTAGCAGAGAAAAATGGAGCACCTCAAGAAATTCAGCTCGGCCAAAACAAATGTGCTCACTGGAGAAAGGAAAAATGAAGCAAGCCCTTCTAATGAGCTCTGCCAAAAAAAACCATCAGCACTCACTCCTTTTTCAATGCAACCAAAATGTGTTGTATATATATTAATTTATCAATCCATTAAAAAAACAATTCCAGCACATTCACAGAATCCATTCCATACAAAGGAAAAAATTTCACCCAATAAATTAATCCCATATCTTAAACAGTGGCCGGCCAATTCCAATTTCCAACACCAAATCACATTCACAACCTTACCTTATTTAATGCAAGAGATGGAGGGAAGATATCAAATTAAATTAATCCTTTTGCAAGAAACCCCCTCAACAAAATGTTAATTGCAAACTTGCAATTAACACCCTCCAACGAAAAGTCCGACCGGGAAGGAAAAAGAGAAAACCGGCCGGAACGGAAAACAAACTGGCAACCCCAGAAAACTGGTCCCATAATAAATTACAGGAAAACCCCGATACTGTGCATACACACCCGCATTTGTATTCCGTCCGGATACAAATGCAAAAAGACAAAATCTACACTGTACTAAACTAGGACCGACTTAAACCAAAGCCGGCTAGTAATATCCGTTCGATCCTGATCCGTGCAATACCGCACGTATCTGATCGAACCCTGCCATATACCTATACGGCTACTAGTACAAACCGTCCGATCCTGATCCGTGCAATACCGCACGTATCTGATCGGACCCTGCCATATCTCCATACGGCCTCTACAGCGTTTCGCCCGAAACTTGAGTAACTGAAAGTGTGGTGGACTCTAAAGACTCGTCAATACTATGGCTGTGGATTTAACCACTAGCACGTCAGAGGTATAAGCCAATACGTAACGGGCCACCAGCTATTGACTAAAAGGGACGTCGATGAGCGAACTCATCCTGACACCCTACTGAGCCTGTCAGTGACAATATCCGTGCAGTCCGGTCCGTTCGTCTATGAGTATCGCATGGCGGGCCTAGGGGGTTGGTAAAAGTCAGACCCCCAAAAGCGGTACAAGTCGTGTCGGAGTGTAGCCCAGAACACCCTGAGATACTACTGGAATACCTACCAGTAAATCTCCTTGCCTTGGCCAAGGACTTTGTGTAATGGCTCTCCTAGACACAGCACGACCTCACCCCCAATACCGGGAGAGACGAACCCCTGAGGATACGCTCACTGCCTCCATGTGGCTCGGGACTGTACCCAACTAAAACCTGTTTGCACGACTCCTTTGAGCCGTGGTAGGGTAGTAATCAAAGTACAGTGGGAACTCACACGAGACAAATGACAATCCCCAGGTCGATGAACTAACCTGCACACATGTCACCAGGGAACTGCCATCTGACGTCTGGTATATGACCAACTAGCATGTTCCCGGCGAGTCCTGTCCGGTGTACTCATAACCCAATGAGCACCTGTATACATCTTAGGTGATCCAACTGACACCAGTGGCTTGTGAGACCGGCCACCGCCCCTCGTCGGGGTCTCGACTGTATACACTAGTCTACTAATGGAGTATCGATGCCCAGTCTCGAAACTCCCACGACTAGGGACCTTTTAAGGATAAGCTTGTAGACCCCCAGCTCCCACTTATATGATCGCCCTCATACTGCTGGTGGTCAAGCAAGAATCCTAGGGGCTCTATCAACGTGTAATAGCGACGTGTCATGTCACTTAAAACAGTACACGATGATAAAGGTAAACCAGATAGCATACTATCATCTCGAGTAAGACTGTCCTACCGGGATAGGTCCTCCCTCAATCATTACAATCACGTACCTGTGACCTAATAATTGACTCTGAGGGCACTATCTCCAACAATAAAGCATGCATCAAGGGTATAACTCAAACTAGGGATCCCTAGACGGAACTATAATTTCATCCAAACCTGGCTCTAATACTAACAAAACCATGTCACGCCCCGCTTCCCAAAATACGGAATACGAGGGATGACTAGGCCAGCTATGCTCTTATGGTTAGGGAATAATCCCGCCGTAGTCACACTTCGGCTTCTAGTATTACATGGTAGTCAGTAAACAGTATAAGAGTAAAGGAAATCACAGTTCACAACTTTATTACATCATAATAAAAGAGTTCGAGATACATTTATTTTGCAGAATAAAATAACTAACCAGTGAAAAACAATATACTTAGAGAAAAAAGGAATGGCGCTGATGTTGCGGTCTAAACTTCCACGATCTCGAAGGGCAGGTCCTGCTTCTTGACTGGGTCCACTTCATTCTCTGAGCAAGCACACTCAGATCATCAAAGCGACACATATACCAATAAATATATATGATGGGTAAAATACTATTAAACATGAAAGGTGCAACAGAATACAGAACATGAGAATAATGAACATCATATGAATATGAACAGTGCGATATAAGTATCATGTCGGTAAACCAAGCAATATGTATGTCACTACTTATCAGTCACTAAGTCAATGAAATAAATTTTTTAGAAAGGATGCTCGTGTTTAACAAAGGTCTCGTGCATGCCCGAGACTACGGTCTACTGTTGCTCGGAACATAACCTTACAACCGTGCCATTAGGCCCACGACCTAATGTGTGTGTGTGTGTGTGTGTGTGTGTGTGTGTGTCACTAATAGCAAATGATCATCCTCTAAGTCACTATACCTTGCTAAATACGAGTTCAATTCCACATTGATTTCCCCATTCCCCAGGTTATAATATGTATTAGATAGGTTGTGAACAAATATGCATCGCTTCCACTTTCAATCACGTTTCCCCTTATCAATATCACTTACAAGAACTGGTTCAATTTCGTACTTGCCACAAGCCAATCACTAACACTTATATATCGACAATGCACAACAATCGCTAGGTCTCAATGTAAACAATCACTATGCAGAAGGTATAAAGGAAGCACAAAAATAGGCAAAAATGTACTGAACAGATATTGACTAAATTATGGCACCCAATGCCATGCGACTTGTAAAATTCACTATAAATCACACGTATATGATCGACCAAAACAATTAAAAAAAAGGCGTACAATGTATACTAGATTATCTATGCGGTAAAATTAATTTCATGTCAAACGGAATTCAGGTTAGGGACTTATCATCATTTTAAATCAGCGATCAGTTGCTGCAATTCCAGTTTCAGAACTGAAAGTCTAACTTCACGCGCGGTTTACTAGAGATTGTGTTCAGATTCAGGTGTTACCGCAGTTGATTAAAATCTAGTTATATCTGTTAAGTTTCCAACGAATCAAATGGATTAATAATAGCGTTTCAGTACAAGAAGTTATGTCCTGTTTAATGTAAAGGTGTAGGAAATGTCACTGCAGAAACTGCAGAACACATCGATACTCTAAAATACAAACTAAATGTCAACTAAGTCAGCAAGAGAAATCACGAAAGGGGTCCAATAAGAATTTCTTTCTTTCAAGTAATATAGAAACGACTGTGAAACTGCACGGGACAAAATTCATGTGTTGGATAACTAAATTATATACGCGACTATATGGGGCTCCATGCATTTTGCAGTTTTATATAGGGATGTGCAGGTATTTAAATTCGGGTATCCTCGAGGAATGCTACCCCGGACTGCAGTCCAGCGCTGCATTCCCAGTCAATTCTCGTTATAGTGCTTTATCAGTATTGAAGGGTAAACTATAGAGGGTTCTAACCTATCGAGTCGGTTTCGATAAAAACCCTCGAACATCAGGTTTTGATTTTTATTTAATTTACAATGATTTTAATAAAGCAACATGAGCGGTAAAATTTCAGATTTGATGTAATTAGGCAGAGGTATCATTCATAGTCATGAAGTTAATATTTTCCCTCAATTTCTTACAGGTTATCTATTATCATTAAAGGGATTCATGGGCCATAAATTCCGTCATTTTTATATAGGGTTTTCATTTAGGGTTTCGTGTCAAATACACAGGTTATGTATAGGCATCACATGAAACATCCGTTCTCATTAATCGATCCAACTAAGGTTATTTAATTGAATGATATAAAGATATTGACATGGGATGGTAATCTCTCAAAGTTGTTTGCTACGAAACTAATTGATTATTAATTATCGATATCGCTATAACCATAGACACGTATACACCATATTAGGTAATATTATTATTTCAATTACTAATATGATTATTAGCATGAGTAAGCAAGGGAAGAGGGTTCCACTTGCCTAGCGATAGACGACAACACGGCAGGTACGACACGGGCATGATCACGGCATGGAGACGTCATGGCACGATACACGCGCGACTCGCCTGGCTTGGGTGAGGACTTGAGGGCTCGGCACGATGCAGTGGGTTTGCAATGGCAGCGACAATGGGGCAGTGGGTTGCCGGCGGGTTCGCAGTGGCTCGGGTGAGGAGTCGTGGAGTCGACGGAGGTGGTGTCAGTGGTGCCGACCTCCGGTGGCATTTGCAGTGAAGTGGGATGCGCTCGGGTGAGGAGATTTAGTTGAGGAGATGAGGAGGTCAGGGTTCGTCGGCGAGGTGGAGCTGGTGGTGGCTGCGGCGATGGTTGCAAGGGCTTGATAGGTCGATGGAGGCGGCGAGGTGGTGATGGGTTCGTGGCGTTGGTGGGCTCGAGCTGAAGGAGAAGGAGCTCGTCGGCTGTGAAAGTGGAGGAAAAGCTCATCGGCGATGGGTAGCGGTGGCGGCGGTGTTGACGAAGGAGTGTGGGCGCAATGGGTAGTGGGTTGGGGAGGAGCTGATGGGGACAGCCGGAGGAGAAGGCTTGGCTCGAGGAGATAGAGGTTGGCAGCGGGGAGTTTGGTGGGGTTGTTGGTGATGATGAGTGAGAGAGGGAGAACGAGAGGGGTCGGGGGAGAGAGAGTGAACTAAAGAGAGGCGAGTGATCATTGAGGATAACGGGGAGGTAGGAGAGTGGATTTGATCATCGTAGCCGTTGGGGAAATGAATCTCGCGGAGGCGTTGGTGAGGGAGAGAGAGGGGAGAGCAGTGAGGATTTGGGGGAGGTGATCTCGGGGAGTTGGCTAGTGGGGCGCGAGTCTCGCGGAGGTGGGTGATGTCTTCACGGACGAGCGTGAGGAGAGGGGAGGAATGTTGAAGAAAATGGGCTGGAAAAAAAGAAGGTGAAGAAGAAGAAGCGTAGGGAGTCGGGTCGGGTAAGGGGTAGTTTGGGTTAGGATTTGTTTTAGAGTTTAGGTTTAGGTAAATTATTAAAATAATAATAAAATAATTATATATATATATATATATAATGAAAAAATCTGGAAAAAAATACGGAAAAATATATATACGGAAACTGGGGATTTACAAATGTTAATAAAATTTGCTGTTTATATTACATCTCTTGTCATTCTTGTGTATTTATATATATTGCCTATTTACGTTTAGCGTGTTTACCTATTAAAAAATACGTTGCATGCCCGCCACGTCCCCTTCCTCATATGTTGGAAGCGGAGCGTGACAAGTAGGGTTGCGGGTAAAATTAAACTCATTATAATATACATTCATCTCACATGATGTTTGTATTGGGGATCGACAGGAAGAGATCAAAATGCGGAACAATGCTCACGGCGATATCCAAATCACGCAACCACAATTACGCAATTAAACGACAAAACAACAATATAAATATGCGAGTATAAGATAGGAGATCAAACACATAGAGACACGAGATTTGTTAACAGGGTTCATCTATAATATGACTAGTCCCCGGCAGAGCGGAATCTGCAAGTCACCATTATAATATTTGAATCAATTACATGAGCAAACCGTATGAATTTTCTCTCAAAATTCTCTAGCCCTAGCTGTCACCCTCTCATACAATGGTCTCTCACAAATTGGCTGTAAATAATACATATGAGGGGTTGGTTTATATAGGCAAATCCTAATCCCAACAATACTAGAAAATAAACAAACTTTCCAAAGTTAGTTATCATCAGAAATCGCCGAGGGCAAACGTTTACAGTTCACTATGGCAGACGTATGCCTTTGTCTTGAATTGGGTCTCGTGACTCCTGCAGACGTCTGCCTTGATAAACTGCAGATGTCTGCCTTCTGCTCTGTTATTTCTCGTGTAAATACCAGACATTTGAACTTGATTTGGCCAGACATCTGTAGTGAAGATATTTACACCTTCAGACGTCTACCGTTGTTTCTGGGGCAGACGTCTGTCCTGAAGAAAATTCCACCATTTCTAACATTCTCCCAATTGAAAATTCTTCAGCCTTGATTCTCGACACTAGTGGACTTCACAAGACTCCGCTATATGCTCTTCTTATCATATTTTCATGGAGAGGTTCACCAACCTGCAAAAAAGATCCAGCTTATCTCTGTTTACGATCTTGGTGAACACATCCGCCTGATTCTTTTCTCCAGCGATTTTCTGCAATTTCAACTCCTCTTCTTCAAACGTTATCCGAATGAAGTGGTACCGCACTTTGATGTGCTTCGTCCGAGAGTGATATGCCGGATTTTTTGCCAAATATATCGCAGTTTGGCTGTCATTCCACAAGGTGCTTAATTCTTGCTTTTTACCTAATTCTTTAAGTAACCTTTGAAACCATATCATCTCCTTACTGGCTTCCTTGATCGCCATGTACTTTGCCTCTGTAGTTGACAATGCCACCACCTTTTATAATTGAGAGACCCAATTAATCGTTGTTCTCCCAACAGTGAATACGTACCCCGTTGAGCTCTTCTCACTATCTCAATTTCTCGAATAGTCTGCATCAACGTACCCTTGCATCAACGTACCCTTGCATCTCTAGAGAATCACTCCCAAAACTTAAATATATAGTGACTAGATATACCCCTAAAATATCTTAAAATCCACTCCACCGCATTTCAATGCCCCTTCTCCGGATTATGCATATACCAGCTAACACTTCCCATTAAATGTGCAATATCAGGTTTCATACTCACTATCGTATACATCAAACTCCCCACTACAGAAACATATGGTACTGTTTCCCCAATATTTAACCTAATAAAGAGCAAACCTCTATTGGAACTCAATGAGGCAGCGCCTCACGCGCTCTCCTCAAGGGCACCGGTGCCAAAGCCAATCTTATAGGATTAAAATCCTATGATGGCGCCTCACTTGTCCCTCATGCGGGCGCCAATGTTCAAAGAACAGAAGTGCCCATCTTAAGAATTAAATTCTTAAGCGGTACCCACGTGCACAACACGTGAGCGTCAGCGCCCAAGTTAATATCTGTAGAATTAAATTCTACATTTCTATAATAAAGATTGGGATATTCTCTGTTAAACAGAGTCGTTGGATCAAAGATCCAATAGAGAAAACATCTCCCAAATATTTCTAAATAAGAATGATACTCTCGATTGGATCAATGATCCAACAATAGAATAAACTTCTATTTCTTGGGAATATATTCCCTCAACCTTTCAAAATAAGAAAAATTGCTCTCTGTAAAATAGAGAACTGGTGGATTAAAAAATCCAACGATGATTAAAAATCATCATTTTACAGAACAAATTCTGTATAAGGGAAAAATATTTCCCCAATCTTGTTAAAAAAATAAGGAAATATGTTCTGAAAAACAGAAACCCTTGGATCAAAGATCCAACGGTGGGTAAATTTTCCAAATCAATTGGAATCTCTCAATGAGAGATTTTCTCAAAACTAATTAACAAATTGCTTCTACTATATAAAGGACCCAAGACTTCAAGTCTAATATAGAGGAACGCCCCGATAAGCTTCTAAAAAAAAGACAGAAAGGTTCAAAAGGAATAGAGAATTAAATTCTCAAGGAAGAAGATCTCCCTCCTAAAAAACTCTAGGTAAATAAAAAAAAAGAGATCAAAATATCTCATTTACCTATTGAAGGATTTAACCCTTTTAAAAGAACTTAAGTCTTTCTCTGGATCTGAGATCCGCGAGGCAAGTCTACGACAAGTTGAGAATTTAATTCACATCGGGAAGAACTTGTTCTTGAGAATCAAAGATTCAGAAAAGAACCAGAAATTGAGTTCCTAAAAAACAAAAGCATACAAGAGAAACCTAATTCTTAAAAAAGAACTTAGTTCTTAAAAATGAAGCTTGATCCTTGATCTTCAAAATAAAGATCCTGGTGATCATTAATGGGCAAAAATGCCATCAATAGAGGAGAAAAAAATTCAGCGCTCCACGTGCTTCCTACATGGACACCTCTAAAAGCGTCTAGCGCCTCACATGCTCCTCACGTGGGTGCCACAAAAAAGAAGAGTGCTTAGCATTTATTGGGCAGCGCCCGATGCCGCACGTGAAAATCATGAAGGCGCTATAAAGTGTTCAGCGCTCCATACAAAAAAGAGAGCCAAAAGGCTGAGTGTTTAATACTCATTGGGCAGCGCCCAGTGCCTCACATGCTCCCCACGTGGGCACTGCAAAAGAGAAGAAAAGAGTGCTTAGCACTCCACAGGTAGCCCAAGACGGCCGAGTGTTCAATACTCATTGGGAAGCGCCCAGCGCCTCACGTGTTCCCCATGTGGATGCCATAAAGAGTGCTTAGCGCTCCATATAAAGACAAAACGAGTAAAGTGTTCAATACATATTGGACAATGCTCATGACTGAAAGCTCCACATGATTATTTTTGGGCGTCGGAACTTATATAAGTGCTCGGCGCTTTTTGCATAAAAAAGAGGGACTGAATAAACAGAGCCCAAACAAGTGCTTAGCACTTTTTCAGAAAAAAAATGGGAGACTAAGTAGACTAAAGCCCAAATTGGCTAAGTTGATAAAGTCTTGCAGCTGAGTCCAAATGCTCTTTTGTTGGGTTTTAAATAAAGAAGATCCTAAAATGTTGTTAAGTGGATCTTATTCTCAAATTGGACTAACGTATCCTTAACAAAGAAATTAATCGAGCCCATATGCTCTCGATTTCCAAGGTCTCAAATATGACCAAAAATTCTTAAGCCCACAACAAACCCTTTTCCCTCAAATACGGGATTTGGTTCAAGGGTACATCTCTTCACACCTCTGATACATGTCGTTGTAATTCTCCAACGTCTTCAGAGAGGTGGCATGTCCCGACGACCAATAACTTCTTCATGCATGCCTCAAATCGGGTTGTGCCCCAAATTGGGCACATTTCATATCTCCATTGTTCACTCTGCCACGTAACAAATACACGTGCACATAGGGTGAATGATGGACCGAAATGTCTCTAAACTAATACTCGCCTCTAAAATGGCGATAAAGGACCGAAATGTTTTTAAAACTAACATTTCTCCTCAAACACGGCGATAATGGATCGTGATGTCCTTAAACTAAAATAATTGAGCCCAAATGCTCATATGTTTAAGTTGATCTTAATCTCAAACCAAATTAACGATCCTTAAATCAAACCAAACCCAAATCTAAAAAATATTTGGATTTGGACTAATCCATGCCCTATGGGCGATGACATAAATTGGTTTCCGTATACAATCCACGGGCAACCAAAATGAAAAAAAAAACACACACGACACGAAGTGAACTTCCGGAGCAGGAGAAAGTGGTTACCATGATGCGGTAATGTAATTAATTGCAGGGGCTTGCGCCTGCAGGAAAGAGCATCCCCACAATCAAAACCCCCTCATAAACGAGGGGGAATCTGACGAAGTCTGCTACAACGGCCGCATCTGTCCAAACCTCCGATATACGGTGCCATCAATAAACTTGGCATCTTCGGAGAGGTGGAAGGATAAATCTAAATAGCATCTGCCCCCAGGATTCAGGCTAGACGTCCCGACGTCTCGGTCCGTCTTCCGGCGGTGAATAGATTCTGGCACGACCGGTGGGACCTTTTCCTCTTTCCACTCCACACTTCGTGTGTCATGTTTCGCGAACAAAATCGCGGTTCGTTATGGTTGTCCTTGAATTTGAGCTACTAAGATTTGGTGTCTTGTTCCTGTGCAGAAGAAGAAGAAAAATCAATGGCTTCCAACTGCACAAACTGCAACAGTAACTCCCGCTCTGCCCCAACTGGAGGAGTACTTACAAGCCTAATGCGGCCTCCATCTTTTCAATGCCGATGGGGCAAGTACCTCAAGCTACTACCGGATTGTTCCTCGGGACCATGCTCCCACCAATGAGCGTCGGTGCCTCAAGGCCGCAACCCGATGTTCCAAAGAAGTCGGTCTTCCACCGACTGACGACCACAACGGCTCCTCTCAACGAGCCATCCAAAAAGGGGGTCTCGGTCTTTAATAGGTTGAGCCAAAGCTCAAGCAGGCTCGCAAAGAAGCCCGTGATTCCCGAAGTGGCTACCCCAAAAAGGATAGCCCCCCCAATTCCTGCTGCAAATGAAGCCGTCAAAAGTGCTTCACCAGTTAGGCGATCGGTCTTTGAGAGGCTGACCGTCTCCAATCCAATCTTTCCAAGGACGTTGGTCTTTAACAGGCTGGCAACTGCTGGAGCTCCTCAACAAAACCAGAGGCGAGCTGCAACCGCTTCCGAAACCGAGGCGGTCCCTTCAACAAGGCACACTCAACGTCACTACTGGCACTGAGTAAGAAAAACCGGGGGCAACTTCCCTTCTAGACTTACCCCACCAGCTCCAATGGTGGAAGTCGATTCTGCTGTTCCAACCGGGAACAGCTTTGAACCACTGAAGAGGGTGCGCAAAAAACTCCCCCACAGCGGTACTGAAGAAATCACCTCCCCCTGTTGAGGTCCCTGTGCAGGAAAAGCAGGAGCGGCCCGATCAGCGGCTTTCCTTCGAAATTCACAGAGTCTGACGGAAAGTCCAGGACTCTGTAATCGACGAAAACTACTCTCGTCGACCGAAGAAATTAAAGGCTCAGCAAGAGAAAGACCATCCCTCCATCATACAGCGAGGGGTGTCTTTTACACAGGTGCATGTTACAATGACTCCTTTAACTTCGACCTCCCACAAAAGGACAAGGCCAGAGAAAATCCCACATCCAGCGGCAAATTCCAAAGACGATGGACCCAAACGCCCCAAGTCTGGGGGCATGATCATATACACGGTTTACATGACTTCTGGGAAAGAGGAAAGCCATGCTTCCATGGGTCATCGGCCGCAAACTCGGTTGTTGACAAAAGCTCATAAGCAACAACAAAAGCTCCAGAAAATGCTGATCAAAATGTCAGCACTTACCAGGCAGAAAGAAAGCTCGGAATTGGCATCTGAACAACGCCAGGAGCAGGAGACCGATACAGAGTTCCTGCGAAGGGTGCTTGAAATGAAGGATAAGGAGGCCGTGGAACAAGCTGCTAAAATAAAGCAGACGACGCTTCTGTTCCAGGACATAGTTGGAATGATGATCCAGCTAGAAGCTCCAGCCGAAGATCCACCGATAATCGTAGAGGACGACAGAGGGGAAACATAAAACCCCCTTCCGACGCTATCAGTGGCCAAAGAGAAAACAATCTCCAAGGCTATTCTTGATGATTATATTGCTCAACAAATACGAGCACATCAAGCTAGTGAAGCGGCTGGCCAAATCGTCAGAACAGGGGGACCGTATCCAGACTGGTATGATCAAATCAAGTACCCGCTGGGATATACGATCCCCAAGTTCCATGTGTACAAAGGGCAGGCAACCCACATCAGCACGTCGCTCAGTTCAGAACTTTGTGCGGCAACACTAGAGGCGACGAAAAAATATTTCTTCATCAGTTCGTTGGTAGCCTGTCAGAGACGGCCTTCGAATGGTATTTGGAGCTCCCAAATGACTCCGTGAGAAAATTCACAGAAATGGAACTGCTGTTCACAAAGAGTTCTCCAGCGCAAGCGAGCGCACCCCGATCACGGCATTAATCAATGCCAGGGTAAAGTCAGGAGAAACATGGGTCCAATACGCGATCCGGTGGCGGAACCTATGGTCGAAGTGTGAACAGCGCATCGAAGAATCCCCTGCCGTGGTCCTGTTCATTGGGACTCTTGATCCTCAAACGACTGTGTCCCAGTTCATTACGTTCTTCAAGCCGACCACCTTTCAGGCTCTGATCGACCAACTGGCCCAAATGGACCAGATGGGCCACGGGCCTTGCTCCTAAAAAATGGACCCTCGAAATACCGAGGGTAAAGGGAGAGCGGCCTTCGTTGCAAACACTCAACAGCAACCGAGTGACCCAAAACTGGCAGTTCGCCAAAACAATGCACGTCCACGCCTATCCCTCGAAGAAAGGCTAGGGCACGCTTACTCGTTTCCCCGCGATAAGACGAGAAGACTATTTGAGTTGGAAATGCGCAACAAACTCATCACATTGCCAGACCCACGGCGTCCACCGCAACTCGGCGACGTCAACAACCCCAACTACTGCTCCTATCACAGAATGGTGAGCCATCCAATTGAGGATTGCTACGTCTTTGAGAACTGGTTCGAGGACCAGTACCAACAGGGGAAATTCGCTCTTTCTGAGAACCGGAGGGTGAACCCACCATAGAAGCAAAATCCTAAAACGGTGGATGCACCGGGGGCATCATGCTCGCTCGTGGAAGAAACCCCATAGGAAGTCGTTCTTTCAGCTAAAACCAAAAGAATGCTGAAAGATCTCCAGGCATGTCCGGCAGTCAGATGGAGAAGCCCACTTGGACCGGAAATCATCGAAGGGATGCTGAAACCGCGTCCCGTACCGAAAACTGTCGACAAAAGGTAAAATCCCCAAGTCGAGCCTTCAAAGTCTTCAAAGAAAAAGAAGAAGACCAAGAAGCTGAAAATGTATGTTAGCACCACCACTGGGTTTTACTAGCATCAAGCATGCCGTTTTTTAAAAATTAGGGGTGCTAAACTACACTAACCAAGATCTTAAACTAGATGATTATGGTTTAACTATGATATCATAAAAACTAGCTAAGAGAACGAAACTACAAACTTTGTAGATCATGTCCTTCTCTTCTCAAGCTCCGGGTTGTAGTCCCTACGACTCTTCGTAGCTCCACTTGAAGATGGTACAAGCATCCTTCGTGATCTTCGTGCCAAAGACGATCCACCCGAAGCCCCTCTAGCTCAAGCTACCTCTTCACTAAACTATATTTAGTGAAGGAAACACACTACACTTGATTTCTAATCAAGTGTAGGATGGTGAAGTGGGATTGTGTTTTCTCACAAGGATTTGTTCAAAACTCTATGGTTCACATCACATGTGAGTGTTAGAGCTTTGAGGCATGAGGAAGAAGAAGAAGAAAAATATAGAGAGCAAAGAAAAATGAGCTCTTGAAAATAGCTAAGTGTTTTAATGGCTCATTCATCCCTCCTCTCTTATTGAAGCATGGATTAAAAAATCCAACCATGCATCAATATTGATGGCAAATGAATAAAAAAAAAGGAGCAAAACCATGCTTCACCTATGCCCTCAAAGGTCTCCCCATTTTTCTTTTTATTTTCTATTTTCTAAAAATAGAAAATCCATGCCATGCTTCATTTTAATATATATATATATATATATATCATATATATTAATATATATATTATGAAGAATAATTAGTGAGCTAATAATATTAGTTAATATATAATTATATCATATATAATATATATCAAATTATCAAATCAACGCTTGATTTAATAATCCGGTTATATCACATATAACTGACTAATATCATTTATCTGTATATCACATTATCAAATCAACACTTAATTCAATAATCCGGTTATATCACATATAACCTAACCGATAACAAATAACCGCCAGATTAGAATACGGTATCACATGCTCGTATTTAATCTGGCCCCCGCACATATCAGCATATGTGGTCAACTTCGTTTCGCTTGAACCATGAAACTTCTGTATGGGACTCTAAAGACTCGTCAATACGCCAGCATTAGGTAATGATCACATCAATCACCTATAAGCCGTTAGCGGTACTAGCTGGACGTAACGGCTACCCAGTTATTGAGCGATTAGAAGATCAACAAGCAAGCTTGTCCAAACTCCCATAAAGCCTATAAGTAACACTTACCGTACAGTCCGGTTTCTTCGTCTGATATGTCGTATATCTAGTCTAGGGGTAGTAACGTCAGACCCCAGTAACTTGATAAGTCATGCCGATATATGTCTCATAACGGTTCAAGAAACTACCGATAACATTTATCAGTAAATCTCATCAACAGCCCTGCCCAGGGACTTACTGTTATAGCCAATCGAGCATAGCGCAACATCAACTCCCAATACCGGGAGAGACGAAACCCCTCCTATCGCTCATTGCCTCCATGTGACTCCAGACTGTACCTAAAATCCACCTGTTTGCACGACTCCTTTGAGCCGTGGTAGGCAGGAAATCAAAGCACAGTGGGAGCCACACAAGACTCTATGATGATCTCGAGTCTATAGACTAACATGTACCAGTGTCACCAGAGAACTGCTATATTACGAATGGTATAGTACCAATTAGAAGTTCTCGGCGAGTCCTGTTCGGTGTACCCATTCTCTAATGAGCACCTGTATACAATCTTTGATGTCAAACACCAATGGATATGGGATCAACCATCGCACCCATACAGGGTTAAGAAACATACACACTAGTCTACTCTGATGTATCGATGCCCTGTCTCGATATACCCTCGACTAGGAATAATTAAAGGATGTGTTTGTGGACTACCCAGATCCCAGTAGTATGATTCGCATCATAGTCCTGGTAGTTAAGCCTAAACCCTAAGGGCTTTATCAACATGTAGCTGAGAGACAACATAATAATACTAAGTGTACATGTTAAGATAAAGAGTAACCAGATAGCATACTATCATGTCGAGCAAGAAAGTCCTCTATATATATGTCCAAGCATCCACTATAATATACATTAATGTATAATAATAGCCTCTAGGGCATACATATCCCTAACAATCTCTCACTTGCACTAAGGCCAGTTGTTCTAGTATCTCATACCCAACATCCCAAATAGTCTATCGAATTGCGACTGGGGGAGGGCCTTCGTGAGTAGATCCGCTACGTTGTCCTTCGTGTCAACTCTCCTGACCTCGATCTCCCGGCGATTAACTATCTCCCAGATCAGGTAATGCCGTCTAAGAATATGTCTGGATCTCTGATGGGACCGATGTTCCTTGGCCAAAACCGTAGCTCTATTGTTATCACAATACACAGGTATTGGATGCTCAATGGATGGAACTACACCAAGTTCAGCTATGAACTTTTCCATCCAGACAGCCTCTTTGGCAGCATCGTTGGCAGTGATGTATTCATCCTCTATCGTCGAGTCTACTACGGTATCTTGCTTGGATCTCTTCCAACATACCGCCTCTCTATTGAGGGTAAAGACAAAACCCGAGACCAACTTACTATCGTCCTTATCACTCTGGAAGCTCGAATCAGTAAAGGACTCCACCTGGAGTTCACCGTTACCATACACCAAGAACATTTCTTTAGTCCTTCTCAAGTACTTAAGATTGTTCTTTACAGCTGTCCAGTGTTTTTTCCCAGGATCTGATTGATACCTACTCACTACACCTAGCGAGTAAGCTACAGTCGGTCTAGTACACAACATCGCATACATGATTAACCCGACTGCCGAAGCATAGGGTATCCCTTGCATGTGAGCTCTCTCCAAATCAGTCTTGGGAGACATCTGTTTGGAGAGAGTGATTCCTGAGCAAGCGGGTAAATTACCACGCTTAGAATCTTCCATACTAAACCTCTTTATTATGGTGTCTATGTACCTGGATTGGGACAATCCCAACATCCGTTTAGATATATTTCTATAGATCTTAATCCGCAGGATGTAGGAAGCATCACCTAGATCTTTCATAGAGAACTTGTGTGATAAGTAGAGCTTGATCGAATGTAGCATAGGAACAACATTTCCTATCATGAGTATGTCATCCACATACAATACAAGGAAGACAACCTTACTCTCTACAACCTTCTTATAGATACAAGGTTCATCTGCGTTTTTGATGAAGTCAAACTCTTTGACAGCTTCATCAAAACGGATGTTCCAGCTCCGCGATGCCTGCTTTAATCCGTAGATTGATTTAAGCAAGTTGCACACGCTTCTGCTGCTCCCACTGTCTTCGAAGCCCTCTGGCTGAGTCATGTACACACTCTTTTCTAAATCACCATTTAGAAAAGCGGTCTTGATGTCTATCTGCCAGATTTCGTAGTCATGGTGTATGCAGCAATGGCAAGTAAGATCCTAATGAACTTAAGCATAGCTGCTGGAGAAAAGGTTTCATCATAATCGATACCTGATCATTAACGAAACCCTTTTGCAACAAGTCTAACTTTGAAAGTCTCAACTTTTACATCTACACCAATTTTCTTCTTAAAGATCCACTTACTTCCGATGGGTTTTAACCCTTCAGGAGCAACTTCCAATATCCATACTTTGTTGGTGTACATAGATTCTATCTCAGATCATATAGTATCCAGCCATTTCACAGAGTCCCCACTTGTGATGGCCTGCTCGAAACTAGTTGGGTCATCATCTTCCATGATGCGATCCTCGCTCCCACCGTCAATGAGAAAAACATAGTATCTCTCAGGTGGATGAGGAACCCTACTAGATCTGCGGAGTGGCTGGTGTTCGTTGGGGACAATCAAATCCTCCGGTTCCATCAAATTGTCAGTTACAGTTTGTGTAGCTGGAACTTCTTCCAGTTATACCTTATTACCACTAATTTCTTTTACAAGAAATTCCTTTTCCAAAAAGATGGCATGTAGAGCAACAAAACACCTTTTGTTCCTCACAATGGTAGAAGATATATCCATGCGAATTGTTTGGATATCCTACAAACTTATAGAGAACTGACATTGCCTCGAGCTTATCCGGATTTTGCTTTTTGACATAGGCCAGACAACCCCATATCTTAACTCATTTAAGAGACGGTCTCTTTTCACTCCATATCTCATATGGAGTTTTAGGCACAAATTTTGATGGAACTTGATTTAATAGGTATGCGGATGTCTCAAGTGCATAACCCTAAAAAGAAATAGGTAACTCTGCGGTACTCATCATAGAGTGCACCATATCTAATAAGATGCAATTCCTCCACTCCGATACTCCATTGTGTTGTGGTGTATACGGAGGAGTAAGCTGAGAGAGAATCTCATTCTCTTTTAAATAGTCACGGAATTCTGTGCTCAAGTATTCTCCTTCCAGATCAGATCGAAGAATTTTAATACTTTTACCCGTCTGGTTTTCAACTTCGTACTTATATTCCTTGAATTTCTCAAAAGCTTCAGATTTGTGTTTCAACAAGAACACATGTCCGAATCTTGAGAGATCATCGGTGAATGTAATAAAGTACGAGAAACCATTCCTGGCATGTGTAGACATAGGACCGCATATATCACTATGTATCAGTCCCAAGAGTTCAGTAGCTCTTTCTCCGTGTCCAGTAAACGGAGTTTTGGTCATTTTACTTTTGAGACATGACCCGCAAGTTTCATAAGATGTAAATTCGAACGAATTCAAATATCCATCTTTATGTAACTTAGCTAATCTTGTCGCATTGATATAACCTAGTCTATAATGCCATAAGTAGGCCTCATTCATTTCTGAACTCTTCGTCTTGTGTGTGTTCTGTACGTTTAGAACTGTCATTTGATTTAGAACATATATACCATTACATAACGTTCCAAACCCAATCAACACTTGATTTAGAAAAATGTTCATAACATTATCCTCTAATGTGAAATTATATCTTTCTTTAGTTAGCAAAGAAACCGATATAATGTTGCACATCATCTTTGGTACGTAGTAACAGTCATTCAGAATCATTATGTTACCAGTTGGTAACACTAGGTGATACTCGCCAATTGCCTTGGCCGCAACAATTGCTCCATTCCCTAATGTTAGAGACTTATCATCCTTTTCCAATTCTCTACCTCTCTTTAGCCCATGTAACAAATTACATACGTGGAATCCTGATCCGGTATCCAATACCCAGGACATAGAGTAAACTGAGAAACAGTTCTCAGTAATGAACACACCCAAAGAAAATGCATCAGTATGCTATTTCTTCGTTCGGGTGGCATGGGAATCTGGGTATTCTACTAATCCTTGCTCGGACTTATGACAATCATAAGATAGAGCGGAACTAAGTCCAGTATAATAAGCGGGTTCGGTCAATACATCCATATTATTATCTTGATTTAGGCGTGGCATTGGTCGCTACCTGGATAGAGAGAGAAGGAAACGCATTAGCGTGCATTCTTTACAAGATTAGATTGGCTATTTTCTTATCTAATCAGGATGGCTCCCACTGTTTTTATCAAATCTTCCTTCAAACCATAAAAGGTAAGTGTAACATTTCAGGAAAATAAAATATTATTTTTGGGAATTTCTATAATTAAATAATAATTATATTGAATATTTTAATAATGCGGTAAAATTAAATATCGATAAATTTGGGGAAAATTTGGAAATTATAGAAATTACTAAAAAGAGGGTGTTTTGTGTAATTTATGCAAATTATGAAGTTTTATTATTTATTACACACAATTTTAGTGCTAATCACGATTAAATATCGCTAATCGCGCATTAAGCGTGTTTTGTGCATAAGACATACACCATATCATTTTCACACTTGTTACATTTTTCTATCATGGCTTTTTTCTTATTTTTATCATGCATGGCTTTTTAAATGAAAAGAAAAGATAAAGAAAACAAGAAAAAGAAAAGTCAAAGAGGTATCATGATGACAAGAGGGATGGGCATGAGAGAGAAGGTGAGGGGTCAAACCTAGGCATGGCTCATTGTTCCTTTCTTCATCTCTTCACCATTTCTTCTCGCTCTTCACCCATGGCAGCCCCCATCTCCCTCCTCCACTTCAAGCCTCAAAACACCCCCAAAACAAATCCAAAACCCCATCTCCATTTCACAAAAAGCATACACAAGCTCAAGAGAAGCACATTGGACCAAGAAAAATCAAATTTTGAGGACTTTGGGCAACTCAAGAAAATTCTTGAGTTGCCAATTGAGCTAATTTCTGCACCTTTAGATTAGTATTTAAATTCTTTAGGCATACATATATGTTTAGTATCGATATCGAGTGGTTTTGTGAACCTAGAAATTTCTAGATGAGGGTTTTGAGAAATTTTGAATTTGTGAAGTGTAATTGAGCTTACTAGAGACCTTATCACCCCTGTAGGGATTGTATCAAGGACTGAAACCATAGAATAAACCCCGGAAAATGAACTTAGAAACCCCGACATTGGAAAACTGTGAAAATATGATGGTAATTGGAAATCTGCTAACACTCGGGGACCTGAAAAATTAATTAGCAAAGACTGTGATACATACAGGCAACCTAGGACCGCCCACTGAAACCCTGGCCCCTAACCCTCTACCCATGCCACAGAAAAATTCCTTCTGGATGCAATTTCCGGCCAGACCTGGGGCATTTTGCTTCGTGTTTCGTTTGTAGCTCCATCTCCAGTAAACTAAACCCTCCATTTGTGCAACTTTGACCAATTTGACATAGGGTAAAATCTGGGGCCATTTACATGAGTTGCTGCTTTGGTTTTCTCGTTGTTTATGAATTCAAGTTTTGATATTTGGTTTTATATTCTATTACTTGACGTTTGTACGTCTGTATCGAGTGTTATTTGGTTGAATTGCGAGAGTAGACGATAGGTTTTAACCTATGTGTGATACTAGTGCCGATTTGGTGTTCGTGCGAGATTTCTGTTTACGATACTATATGTGACATGTAGGTACCCCATGTGAACTTCAAGACGACAAGCAAGCGTGTGGCGACGTCAGTATCGACAAGCGAAGCTCAGGTGAGTAGATTATATCTACGGGGATAGTCGGGTGGATGGCGTATAGCACCCCCACAAAGTTGTGAGAAACGATGTGATATGATATAGATATACTTTTACATGTTAGTGTGTGATATGAACCTTAGCAAGAAAAGCTTTAGGAGATTTAGGGGTAGTGTTAGCGAGAATTGCAGAAACGACTTTAGTCGATTTCTTAGTCACGAAACCTTAGAGCAAAGATTTGCATACACGTACATACACATACTCGCGTACATTTACTTCCTTATGCGTATTGGGGATATATATATATATATTGGTATTCATATGCTTGGATGATGATGATGTTATATGATACTTGGGAATGAGTCGATATGACCGGGCGTGATGCCGTGAGATATTTAATATGTGACAGAGATATGTCATGATGTTATAGCGGATCGTTGGACGACGATACCATGTGGATGATAATATATATGATAGCTGACATATGATCGAGATATGAGATAAGGTATGTTATGATATTTATAATGGATCGCTTGGGCGATATATACTTCTATATGATAATATGTGTTGATGACATCGGATTGTATGAGACTTTAGATCAGTTGCCAGATCATGATATTGTTGATAATATTAGTAGTGTACTAGACTTAGATCAGTACCCCTGCTCACGATATGTGATGATATGGATACCAGATGAATAATGAGATAAATGTGATATTTGATCCGTATCCAGATTTGGGATTCCGTACGATAGATTTACCGTACGAGATATAGTTATGAGGATAGATCCGCACTCTTGACTCGAGGATATCATATTATTTATTATATCGTACGTGATACTATTGAGGCGAGATCACCAACTACTAGATATATATAAAGATCGACTCAGACTTAGGTGGATTCCCTTACCCATTTGACTGGGCTCAAGTCATACTCATTTTTAAAAGTGGAGAATCGTGAGTATTTTAAATACCAAACTGTATGACTCGTATATTGGGTAGGTATATTTTTCAGTGTTGCTGTTACTACATCACTTTCTGTATATTCATGATATTTCATCGCATTGCATGCTTGTACATATGTTATCTGTAATTATCATGAAACCCTGTTGTCAGGACACCAGCACCATTACCGATGATGCGTATGTTCCACGTACACCTGCTTGCCGGCTCACACACATCATCATCGTAATTGCCATGTCACGTATAATTTAGAAAATACTATTCATTGACATAGCTTGCTAGTTGATAGTTGCAATATGTTATAACTTTCATATGCTAGTTAAACTATTGCATTTATTGCATGATATCAGATGCATTCATATATTCATTGGTCATGCGGTATTATGGAGATTTATGCCGGTATTCACTGTTTATTGATATCATGATTTTTATGATTTCGGATTTTTCTTGATATTTTCTGGATTTGGAAACCGCATGTGAAAGTTTTGTAAACTGATGAATTATTTTAAAGAGAAAAATGCGGTTTTCCTTGACATGTTGAGTATTGTCCACCATGGTGTTTTCTCGGTTCTGAGATGTTTTCGAGACCCGATTCAAGGAGTTGGATGAACCGTCTCGGATACATGGTGGGCCCGGTAAGGTACCCCGGGACAAGACGCTCGAGTTGTAAACGATGAGCCCGGCAGGGGCGGACTGCTTACCGGTGATTTTACCTGGTGCGGCGGATATCCGGAGGATATCGTCCGTGGTCGTGTGATTGATGATATGGGCCGATCCGGACTGACGAAGCCTGAGGTATTAAGATATTAAGATTTGAGACACTGAGATATTGAGATTTGATGATACAGGCCAGTCCGGATAGCCGGAGCCTGAGGTATTGAGATATTGAGATTTATATTCTGTGTCAATACTGGACACTGTTTTATCTATCGATTTCATTGATGATACGCGATTTATATACATACAGAAATCTCATTAAATAAAGAAAACAGTTGTCTCATTCGTGATGTATTTTGTTTCATTCGTAATGCATTCATACATCTTATATCTGATATGTTGGTATCTGCGGCACGGACACGAGCACGTGGTATTGCACTTATGTGTAGATGGATTTGGATTTTATTTGAGGATATTACTTGATATGACCTAGGATAGCGTCATACATTCGATTTCTGCTCTGTGATATTTTCTACTCACGAGTTGGCAACTCACCCCCGTTGTGCCACAGTTCCTTGCAGGTTTTGCCGTATAGGTATCGTTGCGGCTTTGCTGGCACACTGTTCCTTCCGGGTGATTGTTTTGGTAGGCGGTATCGTTTGCATCAGGACCACCATTGTATATTTGTTATTTCAGTTGTATCTAGAAAAACTCCACCAACCAGACTTGTTTATTTAATAGAACTAGAAGACCAGTGTATATTCTTTCGACCTTAGAGTCGCGCTTTTATTATTATGGTTTTTTGGTGGATATGGGCTTTCTTTTGAGTTTTGATTCTCGCCCTTCGGCGTTGTATATTATATTGCTTGCGTGGTTGTGACCATCAATTGACGAAGAGCTAGCTCCTGCTTGGGGATGCCTTTATTCATTATATATGCTTTATCAGGTTTGTACTCGTTTGGGGTCAGTTTTTACAAAGGAAACTCTGCCGAAATTTTCAGAAAAGACTTGAGATTTTAAAAATGCATATTTCGGCTTATGTTGTTAAACTTCTTGCTTTAAAAATTGGTTTTCCTTCACTCTACTGCTTTACTTGGTTTGGATTTCTGGGTTTTGGCTTACTTAGATTACGTACGCCTCGAGACGTTTCGTAGTTTAGGTACCGGTCATATTCCGTACTTTTCGGGTCGTGACAAAGTTGGTATCAGAGCGTTAGGTTTTACCTTCGGAGTGTAGGATGACCCATGGTTGATGGAGTAGGTGACTCAAGCAGAGTGACGTACCGTGTGTATGTTCCACGGTATTCTTACGATAAGATACTCCGCTTAAGAAGCCTCAGGATGTACATTTCCTTGCACAATATTATATTCATTCCTATGATCTAGCCTCATCAGTACCAGTTTATGGTTTTGTTATCACGGTGGTACGGGCAGAGAGAGCTACGGATGGAGTTGTGGTCAGCACGAGCTCGTCACGGACGAGGACTGACCGGGGCATGATTCCAGGGACATACGATTTGCATAGATGCATCGTTTAGTTGTGTTTTCGCGCTATGAGCGTTTGACGGATCGCTTCTACGTGGTTTCTCGGACGTGCAGATCTGGACCAGAGGATTTAGGCCACTGCTAGAGGCCAGCCAGGATGTGATGACCGTCAAAGCACCGATTATACTTGATGATTGAAGCACTGTTCAGCGTGCGGACGAATGAGCCAGTTGCTTCTGCGAATGAGGAGATATCGCCCCAGATGTTTGGAGCTAATGAAGCACGAGTTATACTTCGAGATATGATAGAAGATCGCTAGTCACCAGAGATGAAAGACTAGGACATATGATTCATTGCCTACCCCGATGCGAGGTCATCAGATTGATTGATTCCAGCTAGAGACGACTTTACGCTGATACGTTGAGAGTCGAAATAGATGATCGAATGTCAGGAACCCATTTTCCAAGTTTAAAGTATTCAGAAAACAATGCAAGTAATTCTGCGGACCCTCTAGAAGAATGAAACCCTAACTCGAAATAATGACCATGGAACGCCAGTAAACCTTAGGGTTTGCGGCAGTTTAGCGGTGCCATTAGTGAGGCTTGGGTTTGCCCTTCTACGGTTGGTCCATAGGTGTTGTGGTATATATTCGATACTATTAAACTGTATCCAAGATGTTGAGCTCTTGGGAGATTATGGAACCTTGACGAATCGATCGAAAAGTTCGACATCATTCGGATATCATGTAATGAGATACATTGCTTGGGAGACTCCAGATACGAGTATAGCCGTTGGTGCGCAGTCCATGCAGCCACGAAGAGACGAATCCGAATCAGTCGACATTAGAGCAAAGTGAAATAAAAGGTTCGTGCGAGATGCTGACGAGCTGTCGTTACTCCCCGTCGAGATTAGAGAGCTGATATGCATACAGAGGCGTTGAGATACGACCAGTTTCCGAGGAGGAGTTGTGCTGAGAATGCGGATGTCTAGAAGAAGAGGAAGGATTATGCAAGACTAACAGCCTCCGTACAGTTCGGCATAAGCGAGATCGGAAGAGACCCTGAGCAGGTTCTTTCCTGGACACTGCCGCAATGAGATTTGCACCGAGGATCAGATGTGTGACGTATATTCAGAGGACCGGATACCGACGCCAGAGACGTGCCGCTTGATGAGTGGTCATGCTAATTGGCCGTGGGAGGACCAGAGAAGTACTAGAGCGGATCGTTTCCATTAGTACACCGGACCGGACCGACGAGCCGAGAGATTGCGAGATCGTTAATCCACAGAGAAATGAGGACCCAGAGACAGATGATGCCAGACCGTGAGCAGAAGGCAGCGGATGTTCTTGCTCTTCCAGTTTTGGACGTACCGACACTTTTCGACATTGCAGGAGGTGTACCTCAATGTCACTTGTTGTGATTTGCGTTTGTGATCCAAGTATCACGCTTATATCGCTTGGATTTGAGTTTTGATGATTGGGCTTCATGGTATTGTTTTCGTGCACCATGGCTGCACCTACTGGGTATTTACGTTTTTGTGCATAGTTATTACACTTGAGATATGTTTTTATACACCTTTGTGTTGATTTATGATTTGTGCGTATTTATTGCATTTGATGTTGATTTTGTGCCTTGGCTGCACATGTTTATGATTTCATGGATTGCATACAGCTGATTTGATTTTTGTGCGGGTAGTATGCACTCGATTTGGTTTTGCACTCGGTGTAGCATACATATGCTTGCAGTGCATTAGTACGTGTTTCGTGCATGTTGTTGCACGCGTTTTTGGATTTTATACACCTTGGTACACTCGGTGTTGTTTTTATACACATTTGAGTTATTGATGCATTTTCGTGCACTGGATGCACTGTATTTGATATTTCATGCACTAGATGCACCGGATTCGTATTTCGAGCTTTTGTTGCACCAGGTAGTTATCTTGTGCATTGGTTGCACCGGACATATACTCCGTACCCTGGTTTCACCCGATCTATGTCTTGAGCATTTGTGTTACCAGATTTGTGTTTTGTGCACGTCAGCACTTGATGTTCGTTTCATGCATGTTACTACACTAGATACTTTTAATGGACTGCCGCGCTTGGATTGGATTTTGCGCATGTACGGCGCTTGATATTGGATTTCGTGATTTCATGCATGTTGGATCATATGATTTAGATTTTATTCGTGCAAGATGGATGCACCTGATTTGGATTTTCGCGCGTGTTGGGCGCATGATATGAGATGCGATTTTGGTGCACACCAGATACACTAAATCGGGATTCTTCGTGCACATCAGATGCACCTGATGTTGCTGTCAGGCACACTCGTTGCCCTTGACAGGTGTTTTCGTGCACACCCATTGCACTTCGATTTTGTTTCAATGCACACGTATGGCACAATTATTGATTTCGATTTCCGTGCGCACAGACGCACATGACATTCATATGCACATTTTAGGATTGATTTCTTACGGAGCAGTACGTTTTTATGATATGTGTTATTTGTTTTCGTACTGAGCAGGACTAGTCAGAGGACAGTACCTGGATTTATTTTGCATGCATTGATAGTTATCGAAGAGAGTTCTAAAAAGGGAGCTATAGTCTCTGTAAGTGCACGGCGGCGCCCCGGCCTCCATCCCGAGACCAAATACGGAAGCGATGGTTAACTTTAATTTTTCAAACCGGCACCACCGTGCACTAAAACCCGGATCGTGCCATTAACTAGTCCTAGCTAACTACTAGACGGGGAAGAGAGAGATACCGAGCGATCCGTGTCCTCCGGTCTTCTCGCCGTCATCCCGATCTCCCGCGGAATGTCCAGTCTCCACCTCCTCGCCGGAAGGGCACCACGTCGCCTGCTTCTTTTACGGGCTCCCACCTCTATACCGAGGCAACTCGGGCACGAAGCTGGCGAGTCGACGTGCCCAAGGTTTGCTGTAGGATACGTGTAGAACCATGTCTCATCTTGGGGTCCATGGAGGTTGCCATTTTTGGTGGAGGGATGATACATGGAATTTTTGTGGAGCTATATGATTTTTCCAAAGCCAAAAGAGATGAAATCCCCTTGCACAAAATTGTGACAGCCCCCTTGGAGCTTGGCCGGCCATGCATGATGGAGAGGAGAGAATGAGAGTGAGAGAGTGAGTGAAAAAGACAGCCACAAGAATAATGCAAGTGAGAGGAATGGTCATCACGCAAGAATCATCATCACTAGCAAAACCACACTCCATCAACAACCATGTCATATAAAAGTCAAGCCATGATGGATGAAGAAGTCAAATGGTCAAGGGATGGTTCACCATCATGATACAAAGAAATATGCAAAGAACACCCTCCACAAATGCTTATTTGCACAAATGCAAATAAGCCCTCCTCCACCAATCTTCGGCCAATGAAAGATACAAAGAAATATGGCCGAAACGGAAAGCAAACTGGCAACTCCAGAAAACTGGTCCCGTAATAAATTACAGGAAAACCCCGATACTCTGTATACACACCCGCATCTGTATTCCGACCGAAATACAAATGCAAAGAGACAAAATCTACACTGTACTATACTAGGATCCGGCTTAAACCAAAACCGGCTAGTACTATCCGTCCGATCCTGATCCATGCAATACCGCACGTATCTGATCGAACCCTGCCATATCTCCATACGGCCTCTAGCACTAACTGTCCGATCTTGATCCGTGCAATACCACACGTATCTGATCGGACCTTGCCATATCTCCATACGGCCTCTAGTACTAACTGTCCGATCCTGATCCGTGCAATACCACACGTATCTGATCGGACCTTGCCATATCTCCATACGGCCTCTACAGCGTTTCGCCCGAAAGCTGAGTAACTGAATGTGGGGGACTCTAAAGACTCGTCAACACCTTGGTTGTGGATTTAACCACTAGCACGTCAGAGGTATAAGCCAATACGTAACGGGCTACCAGGTATTGACCAAAAGGGACGTCGATGAGCTAACTCATCCTGACACCCTACTGAGCCTGTCAGTGACAATATCCGTACAGTCCGGTCCGTTCGTCTATGAGCATCGCATGGCGGGCCGAGGGGGTTGGTAAAAGTCAGACCCCCAAAAGCGGTACAAGTCGTGTCGGAGTGTAGCCCAGAACACCCTGAGATACTACTGGAATACCTACCAGTAAATCTCCTGCCTCGGCCGAGGGCTTCGTGTAATGGCTCTCCTAGACACAGCGCAACCTCACCCCCAATACCGGGAGAGACGAACCCATGAAGATCCGCTCACTGCCTCCATGTGGCTCGGGACTGTACCCAACTAAAACCTGTTTGCATGTCTCCTTTGAGCATGGTAGGGTAGTAATCAAAGTACAGTGGGAACTCATACGAGACAAATGACGATCCTCAGGTCGATGAACTAACCTGTACACATGTCACCAGGGAACTGCCATCTGACGTCGGGTATAAGACCAACTAGCATGTTCCCGGCGAGTCCTGTCCGGTGTACTCATAACCCAATGAGCACCTGTATACATCTTAGGTGAACCAACTGACACCAGTGGCTTGTGAGACCGGCCACCGCCCCTCGTCGGGGTCTCGACTGTATACACTAGTCTACTCTGGAGTATCGATGCCCTGTCTTGAAACTCCCACGACTAGGGACCTTTTAAGGATGTGCTTATAGACCACCAGCTCTCACGTATATGATCGCCCTCATACTGCTGGCAGTCAAGCAAGAATCCAAGGGGCTCTATCAACGTGTAATAGTGACCTGTCGGGTCACCTAAAGCAGTACACGATGATAAAGATAAACCAGATAGCATACTATCATCTTGAGTAAGACTGTCCTACCGGGATAGGTCCTTCCTCAATCATTGCAATCACGTGCCTGTGATCCAATAATTGACTCTGAGGGCACTATCTCCAACAGTCTCAGTATTTACCCACGTGTCTGATATGACACGAAACGTTTCAAACAAGGAAACCCTTCTAAATTATTTTCAAAAACGGTGGGATGTACATATTAAACAAAGGATAAGTATATATATAGTTATTTTCTTATAATAGACGTCCGCCACTGTGCCGCGATACGCGCAGCGCACAGCAATATGAAAGGTTTGGCATGCATTTCCTTCTGACGTTTACAAGTATGGTTTTGTTGTATATAATGATCGGTTTCGTTTTGGGCTTTGACATTGATGTCTTCGCCATGACTCCGATGATTGCGGGATGCTTGACTGAGTTTTGATTTGGAGTCATCTGCTCACTGTTCATGCGCATGCTTTGCGCTATGATGCGTTTGATGTATTGATGATTTCGGAGCCCCGGCGACTTGGACATTTTAATGAAATGTTTTAGTATTTGATTTGTATAATTTATGCAAATTATGAAGTTTTCTGATTTATTATACACCATTTTAGTGCTAATCGCGATTAAATATCGCTAATAGCGCATTCAGCGTGTTTTGTGCACATGACATGCACCATATCATTTTCACACTTGTTACATTTTTCTATCATGGCTTTTTCCTTATTTTTATCATTCATGGCTTTTTAAATGAAAAGAAAAGATAAAGATAAAAAGAAAAAGAAAAGTCAAAGAGATATCATGATGACAAGTGGGATGGGCATGAGAGAGAGAGGGTGAGGGGTCAAACCTAGGCATGGCTCATAGTTCCTCTCTTCATCTCTTCACCATTTCTTCTCCCTCTTCACCCATGGCAGCCCCCATCTCCCTCCTCCACTTCAAGCCTCAAAACACCCCCAAAACAAACCCAAAACCCCATCTCCATTTCACAAAAAGTATGCACAAGCTCAAGAGAAGCGCATTGGACAAAGAAAAATCAAATTTTGTGGACTTTGGGCAACTTAAGAAAATTCTTAAGTTGCTAGTTGAGATAATTTCTGCACCTTTAGATTAGTATTTAAATTCTTTAGGCATCCATATATGTTTAGTATCAATATCGAGTGGTTTTGTGAACCTAGAAATTTCTAAATGAAGGTTTTGAGAAATTTTGAATTTGTGAAGTATAATTGAGTTTAGTAGAGACCTTATGACCCATGTAGGGATTGTATCAAGGACTGAAACCATAGAATAAATCCCAGAATACGAACTTAGAAACCCCGACATCGGAAAACTGTGAAAATATGATGGTAATTGGAAATCTGCTAACACTTGGGGACCTGAAAAATTAATTAGCAAAGACAGTGATACATGCAGGCAACCTAGGACCCCCATTGAAACCCTAGCCCCTAACCCTCTACCCAAGCCGCAGAAAAATTCCTTCTGGCCGCAATTTGCCGTCAGACCTGGAGCATTTTTCTTCGTGTCTCGTCTGTAGCTCCATCTCCAGTAAACTAAACCCTCCATATGTGCAACTTTGACCAATTTGACATAGGGTAAAATCTGGGGCCATTTTCATGAGCTGCTGCTTTGGTTTTCTCGTTGTTTATGAATTCAAGTTTTGATATTTGGTATTGTATTCGATTACTTGACGTTTTTATGTCTGTATCGAGTGTTATTTGGTTAAATTGCGAGAGTAGACGATAGGTTTTAACCTATGTGTGATACTAATGCCGATTTGGTTTTCGTGCGAGATTTCTATTTACGATGCTATATGTGACATGTAGGTACCCTATGTGAACTTCGAGACGACAAGCAAGCGCATGGCGACGTCAGCATCGGCAAGCGAAACTCAGGTGAGTAGATTATATCTACGGGGGAAGTCGGGTGGATGGCGTATAGCACCCCCGCAAAGTTGTGAGAAACGATGTGATGTGATATAGATATACTTTTACATGTTAGTGTGTGATATGAACCTTAGCAAGAAAAGTTCTAGGAGATTTGGGGGTAGTGTTAGCGAGAATTGCAGAAAGGACTTTAGTCGATTTCTTAGTCACGAAACCCTAGAGCAAAGATTTGCATACACGTACATACACATACTCGCGTACATTTACTTCCTTGTGCTTATTGGGGACATATATATATTGGTATTCATATGCTAGGATGATGAGGATATTATATGATACTTGGGAATGAGTCGATATGATCGGGCGTGATGCCGTGAGATATTTAATATGTGACCGAGATATGTCATGATGTTATAGCGGATCGTTGGACGACGATGCCATGTGGATGATGATATATATATGATAGCTGACATATGATCGAGATATGAGATGATGTATGTTATGATATTTATAATGGATCGCTTGGGCGATTTATAATTCTATATGATAATATGTGTTGATGATATCGGATTGTATGAGGGTTTAGATCAGTAGCCAGATCATGATATTGTTGATGATATTTGTAGTGTACTAGACTTAGATCGGTACCCCTGCTCACGATATGTGATGATGTGGATACCAGATGAATAATGAGATAAATGTGATATTTGATCCGTATACAGATTTGGGATGCCGTACGATAGATTTACCGTACGAGATATAGTTATGAGGATAGATCCGCACTCTTGACTCGAGGATGTTATATTATTTATTGTATCGTACATGATACTATTGAGGCGAGATCACCGACTACTAGATATATATATAGATCGACTCAGACTTAGATGGATTCCCTTACCCTTTTGACTGGGCTCGAGTCATACTCATTTTCAAAAGTGGAGAATCGTGAGTATTTTAAATACCAAACTGTATGACTCGTATATTGGGTAGGTATATTTTTCAGTGTTGCTGTTACTACATCACGTTCTGTATATTCATGATGTTTCAACGCATTGCATGCTTGTACATATGTTATCTGTAATTATCATGAAACCCTGCTGTCAGGACACCAGCACCATTACCGATGGTGCGTATGTTCCACGTACACCAGCTTGCCGGCTCGCACACATCATCATCGGTAATTGCCATGTCACGTACACTTTTGAAAATACTATTCATTGACATAACTTGCTAGTTGATAGTTGCAATATGTTATAACTTTCATATGCTAGTTTAACTATTGCATTTATTGCATGATATCAGATGCATTCATATATTCATTGGTCATGCAGTATTATGGAGATTTATGCCGATATTCACTGTTTATGATAGCATGATTTTTATGATTTCGGATTTTTCTTGATATTTTCTGGATTTGGAAACCGCATGTGAAAGTTTTGTAAACTGATGAATTATTTTAAAGAGAAAAATACGGTTTTCCTTGACATGTTGAGTATTGTCCACCATAATGTTTTCTCGGTTCTGAGATGTTTTCGAGACCCGATTCAAGGAGTTGGATGAATCGTCTCAGGTACATGGTGGGCCCGGTAAGGTACCCCGGGGCAAGAAGCTTGAGTTGTAAACGATGAGCCCGGTAAGGGCGGACTGCCTACCGGTGATTTTACCTGGCCCGGCGGATATCCGGAGGATTTCGTTCGTGGTCGTGTGATTGATGATATGGGCCGATCCGGACTGACGAAGCCTGAGGTATTGAGATATTGAGATTTGAGACACTGAGATATTGAGACTTGAGATACTGAGATATTGAGATTTGATGATACAGGCTAGTCCGGATAGCCAGAGCCTGAGATATTGAGATGCTAAGATTTATGTTTTGTGTCGATGCTGGACACTGTTTTATCTGTCGATTTCATTGATGATACGCGATTTATATACATACAAAAATATCACTAAATAAAGAAAACAATTGTCTCATTCATGATGTATTCTGTTTCATTCGTAATGCATTCATACATCTTATATCTGATATGTTGCTATCTGCGGCACGGACATGAGCATGTGGTATTGCACTTATGTGTAGATGGATCAGGATTTTATTTGAGGATATTACTTGATATGACCTAGGATAGCGTCATACATTCGATTTCTGCTCTGTGATATTTTCTACTCACGAGTTGGCAACTCACCCCCGTTGTGCCACAGTTCCTTACAGGTTTTGCCATACAGGTTTCGTTGCGGTTTTGCTGGCACACTGTTTCTTCCGGGTGATTGTTTTGGTAGGTGGGATCTTTTGCATCAGGACCACCATTGTATATTTGTCATTTCAGTTGTATCTTGAAAAACTCCATCAACCAGACTTATTTATTTGATAGAATTAGAAGTCCAGTGTATATTCTTTCGATCTTAGAGTCGCGCTTGTATTATTATAGTTTTCTGGAGGATATGGGCTTTCTTTTGAGTTTTGATCTTCGCCCTTCGGCGTTGTATATTATATTGTTTGCGTGGTTGTGACCGTCAATTGACGAAGAGCTATCTCCCGCTTGGGGATGTCTTTATTCATTATATATGCTTTATTAGGTTTGTACCCATTTGGGGTCAGTTTTTACAAAGGATACTCTGCCGAAATTTTCAGAAAAGACTTGAGATTTTAAAAATGCATATTTCGGCTTATGTTGTTAAACTTCTTACTTTAAAAATTTGTTTTCCTTCACTCTACTGCTTTACTTGGTTTGGATTTCTGGGTTTTGGCTTACTTAGATTACGTACGCCTCGAAACGTTTCGTAGTTTAAGTGCCGGTCATGTTCCGTACTTTTCGGGTCGTGACAAAGTTGGTTTCAGAGCGTTAAGTTTTACCTTCGGAGTGTAGGATGACCCTTGGTTGATGGAGTAGGTAACTCAAGCAGAGTGACGTACCGTGTATATGTTCCGCGGCATACTTACGATACGATACTCCGTTTAAAAAGCCTTAGGATGTACATTTCCTTGCACAGTATTATATTCATTCCTATGATCTAGCCTCATCAGTACCAATTTATGGTTTTTTTATCACGGTGGTACGGGCAGAGAGAGCTACGGCTAGAGTTGCGGTCAGCACGAGCTCGTCACGGACGAAGACTGACCGGGGCGTGATTCCAGGGACATACGATTTGCATAGATGTGTCGTTTAGTTGTGTTTTCGCACCATGAGCGCTTGATGGATCGCTTCTATGAGGTTTCACAGACGTGCAGATCAGCACCAGAGGATTTGGGCCTCTGCTAGAGGCCAGCCAGGATGTGATGACCGTCAAAGCACCGATTATACTTGATGATTGAGGTATTGTTCAGCGTGCGGACGAATGAACCAGTTGTTACTGCGAATGAGGAGATGTCGCCCCAGATGTTTGGAGCTAATGCCGCACGAGTTATATTTCGAGATATGATAGAAGATCGCTAGTCATCAGAGATGAAAGACTAAGACATGTGATTCATTGCCTACCCCGATGCGAGGTCATCAGATTGATTGATTCCAGCTAGAGACGACTTCACGCTGATACGTTGAGAGTCGATATAGACGATCGAATGTCAGGAACCCATTTTCTAAGTTTAAAGTATTTGGAAAACAATGCAAGTAATTCTACGGACCCTCTAGAAGAATGAAACCCTAACTCGACATAATGACTATGGAACGCCGGTGAACCTTAAGGTTTGCGGCAGTTCAGCGGTGCCATTAGTGAGGCTTGGGTTTGCCCTTCTACGGTTGATCCATAGGTGTTATAGCATATATTCGATTCTATTAAACTGTACCCAAGATGTTGAGCTCTTGGGGGATTATGGAATCTTGACGAATCGATCATAAAGTTCGACATCATTCGGATATCATGTGATGGGATATATTGCTTAAGAGACTCCAGATACAAGTATAGCCGTTGGAGTGCAGTCCATGCAGCGACGAAGAGACGAATCCGAATCAGTCGATATTAGAGCAAAGTGAAATAAAAGGTTTGTGCGAGATGCTGACGAGCTGTCGTTACTCCCTGTTGAGATTAGAGAGCTGATATGCATACAGAGGCGTTGAGATATGACCAGTTTCCGAGAAGGAGTTGTGCTGAGAACGCAGATGTCTAAAAGAAGAGGAAGGATTATGCAAGAGTACCAGCCTTTGTACAGTTCGGCATAGGCGAGATCGGAAGAGACCTTGAGCAGGTTCTTTCCAGGACACTACTGCAATGAGATTTGCACCGAAGATCAGATGTGTGGCGTATATTCAGAGGACCAGTTACCGACGCCAGAGACGTTCCGCTTGATGAGTGGTCATGCTAATTGGCCGTGGGAGGACCAGAGGAGTACTAGAGCGGATCGTTTCCGTTAGTATAACGGACCGGGCCGACGAGCCGTGAGATTGCGAGATCGGTAATCCACAGAGAAATAAGGACCCAGAGACAGAAGACGCCAGACCGTGAGCAGGAGGCAGCGGATGTTCTTGCTCTTCCAGTTTTGGACGTACAGACACTTTTCGATATTGTAGGAGGTGTACCTCAATATCACTTGTAGAGATTTACGTTTGTGATCCAAGTATCACGCTTATATCGCTGGGATTTGAGTTTTGATGATTGGGCTTCATGGTATTGTTTTCGTGCACCATGGCTGCACCTACTGGGTATTTACGTTTTTGTGCATAGTTATTGCACTTGAGATATGGTTTTGTACACCGTTGTGTTGATTTATGATTTGTGCGTATTTATTGCACTTGATGTTGATTTTGTGCCTTGGCTTCACATGTTTATGATTTCATGGATTGCATACAGCTGATTTGATTTTTGTGCGGGTGGAATGCACTCGATTTGGTTTTGTACTCGGTATAACTTACATGTGCTTACAGTGCATTAATACGTGTTTCGTGCATGCAGTTGCATGCGTTTTTGGATTTTATACACCTTAATACACTCGGTGTTGTTTTTATACGCATTTGAGTTATTGATGCATTTTTGTGCACTGGATGCACTGTATTTGATATTTCGTGCACTAGATGCACCGGATTTGTACTTCGAGCTTTTGTTGCACCAGTTAGGTATCTTGTGCATTGGTTGCACCGGAAATATACTCAGTACCCTGGTTGAACCTGATTTATGTCTTGAGTATTTGTGTTACCAGATTTGTGTTTTGTACGCGTCTGCACTTGATGTTCGTTTTCATGCATGTTACTGCACTAAATACTTTTCACGGACTGACGCGGTTGGATTGCGCATGTTCGGCACTTGATATTGGATTTCGTGAATTCGTGCATGTTGGATGCATATGATTTAGATTTTATTCGTGCATGATGGATGCATCTGATTTGAATTTTCGCGCATGTTGGGCGCATGATATGAGATGCGATTTTGGTGCACACCAGATGCACTAAATCGGGATTCTTCTTGCACATCAGATGCACCTGATGTTGCTGTCAGGCACACCTGTTGCAATTGACAGGTGTTTTCGTGCACACCCATTGCACTTAAATTTTGTTTCAGTGCACGCGTATGGCACAATTATTGATTTCGATTTCCGTAAGCACCAGACGCACATGATATTCATATGCACATTTTGGGATTGATTTTTTATGGAGCAGTACGTTTTAATGATATTTGTTATTTGTTTTCGTACTGAGCAGGACTAGTCAGAGGACAGTACCTGGATTTATTTTGTATGCATTGATAGTTATCGAAGGGAGTTTCAAAAAGGGAGCTATAGTCTCAGTATTTACCTACGTGTCTGATATGACACGAAACGTTTCAAACAAGGAAACTCTTCTAAATTATTTTCAAAAATGGTGGGACGTACATATTAAACAAAGGATAAGTATATATATAGTTATTTTCTTACAATAGACGTTCGCCACTGTGCCGCGATACGCGCATCGCACAACAACATGAAAGGTTTGGCATGCATTTCCTTCTGACGTTTACAAGTATGGTTTTGATGTATATCATGATTGGTTTCGTTTTGGGCTTTGACATTGATGTCTTCGCCATGAGTCCGATGATTGAGGGATACTTGACGGTGTTTTGATTTAGAGTTATCTGCTCACTGTTCATGCGCATGCTTTGCGCTATGATGCGTTTGATGTATTGATGATTTCGGAGCCCCGACGACATGGAATTTTTACTGAAATGTTTTAGTATTTGAGGGGTTTCAATTTAATTCGGGGACCGAATTTCTTTAAGGGGGGAAGATTGTAACATTTAAGGAAAATAAAATATTATTTTTGGGAATTTTTATAATTAAATAATAATTATATTGAATATTTTAATAAGGCGGTAAAATTAAATACAGATAAATTTAGGGAAAATTTGGAAAATTATATAAATTACTAAAAAGAGGGTGATTTGTTTAATTTATGCAAATTATGAAGTTTTATTATTTATTATACACCATTTTAGTGCTAATCGCGATTAAATATCGCTAATTGCGCATTAAGCGTGTTTTGTGCACATGACATGCACCATATCATTTTCACACTTGTTACATTTTTCTATCACGGTTTTTTCCTTATTTTTATCATGCATGGCTTTTTAAATGAAAAGAAAAGATAAAGAAAACAAGAAAAAGAAAAGTCAAAGAGATATCATGATGACAAGAGGGATGGGCATAAGAGAGAGAGGGTGAGGGGTCAAACCTAGGCATGGCTCATTGTTCCTCTCTTCATCTCTTCACCATTTCTTCTCCCTCTTCACCCATGGCAGCCCCCATCTCCCTCCTCCATTTCAAGCCTCAAAACACCCCCAAAACAAACCCGAAACCCCATCTCCATTTCACAAAAAGCAGGCACAAGCTCAAGGGAAGCGCATTGGACCAAGAAAAATCAAATTTTGAGGATTTTGGGCAACTCAAGAAAATTCTTAAGTTGCCAATTGAGGTAATTTATCCACCTTTAGATTAGTATTTAAATTCTTTAGGCATCCATATATGTTTAGTATCGATATCGAGTGGTTTTATGAACCTAGAAATTTCTAAATGAGGGTTTTGAGAAATTTTGAATTTGTGAAGTATAATTGAGGTTAGTAGAGACCTTATGACCCCTGTAGGGATTGTATCATGGACTAAAACCATAGAATAAACCCCAGAATACGAACTTAGAAACCCCGACATCGGAAAACTGTGAAAATATGATGGTAATTGGAAATCTGCTAACACTCGGGGACCTGAAAAATTAATTAGCAAAGATAGTGATACTTGCAGGCAACCTAGGACCCCCCACTGAAACCCTAACCCCTAACCCTCTACCCAATCCGCAAAAAAATTCCTTCTGGCCGCAATTTGCCGCCAGACCTGGGGCATTTTGCTTCGTGTTTCGTCTGTAGCTCCATCTCCAGTAAACTAAACCCTCCATATGTGCAACTTTGACCAATTTGACATAGGGTAAAATCTAGGGCCATTTTCATGAGCTGCTGCTTTGGTTTTCTCATTGTTTATGAATTCAAGTTTTGATATTTGGTATTGTATTCGATTACTTGACGTTTGTACATCTGTATCAAGTGTTATTAGGTAGAATTGCGAGAGTAGACGATAGGTTTTAACTTATGTGTGATACTAGTGCCGATTTGGTTTTCGTGCGAGATTTATATTTATGATGCTATATGTGACATGTAGGTACCCCATGTGAATATCGAGACGACAAGCAAGCGTGTGGCGACGTCAGCATCGGCAAACGAAGCTCAGGTGAGTAGATTATATCTACGGGGAAAGTCGGGTGGATGGCGTATAGCACCCCCGCAAAGTTGTGAGAAACGATGTGATGTGATATAGATATACTCTTACATATTGGTGTGCAAGAAAAGCTTTAGGAGATTTGGGGGTAGTGTTAGAAAGAATTGCAGAAAGGATTTTAGTCGATTTCTTAGTCACGAAACCCTAGAGCAAAGATTTGCATACATGTACATACACATACTCGCGTACATTTACTTCCTTGTGCGTATTGGGGACATATATATATTGGTATTCATATGCTTGGATGATGAGGATGTTATATGATACTTGGGAATGAGTCGATATGATCGGGCATGATACCGTGAGATATTTAATATGTGACCGAGATATGTCATGATGTTATAGCAGATCGATGGACGACGATACCATATGGATGGTGATATATATAATAGCTGACATATGATCGAGATATGAGATGAGGTATGTTATATATTTATAATGGATCGCTTGGGCGATATATACTTCTATATGATAATATGTGTTGATGACATCAGATTGTATAAGGTTTTAGATCAGTAGCCAGATCATGATATTGTTGATGATATTAGTAGTGTACTAGACTTAGATCAGTACCTCTGCTCACGATATGTGATGATGTGGATACCAGATGAATAATGAGATAAATGTGATATTTGATCCGTATCCAGATTTGGGATGCCGTACGATAGATTTACCGTACGAGATATAATTATGAGGATAGATCCGCACTCTTGACTCGAGAATGTCATATTATTTATTATATCGTACGTGATACTGTTGAGGCGAGATCACCGACTACTAGATATATATAAAGATCGACCCAGACTTAGGTGGATTCCCTTACCCTTTTGACTGGGCTCGAGTCATACTCATTTTCAAAAGTGGAGAATCGTGAGTATTTTAAATACCAAATTGTATGACTCATATATTGGGTAGGTATATTTTTCAGTGTTGCTGTTACTACATCACTTTCTGTATATTCATGATATTTCATCGCATTGCATGCTTGTACATATGTTATCTGTAATTATCAAGAAACCCTGTTGTCAGGACACCAGCACCATTACCGATGATGCGTATGTTCCACGTACACCTGCTTGCCGGCTCACACACATCATCATCGGTAATTGCCATGTCACATACACTTTAGAAAATACTATTCATTGACATAGCTTGCTAGTTGATAGTTGCAATATGTTATAGTTTTCATATGCTAGTTTAACTATTGCATTTATTGCATGATATCAGATGCATTCATATATTCATTGGTCTTGCAGTATTATGGAGATTTATGCCGGTATTCACTGTTTATTGATAGCATGATTTTTATGATTTCGGATTCTTCTTGATATTTTCTGGATTTGGAAACCGCATGTGAAAGTTTTGTAAACTGATGAATTATTTTAAAGAGAAAAATGTGGTTTTCCTTGACATGTTGAGTATTGTCCACCATGGTGTTTTCTCGGTTCTGAGATGTTTTCGAGACCCGATTCGAGGAGTTGGATAAACCGTCTCAGGTACATGGTGGGCCTGGTAAGGTACCCCGGGGAAAGAAGCTCGAGTTGTAGACGATGAGCCCGGCAGGGGCAGACTGCCTACCGGTGATTTTACCTAGCGCGGCGGATATCCGGAGGATACCGTTCGTGGTCCTGTGATTGATGATATGGGCCGATCCGGACTAACGGAGCCCGTAGTATCGAAATATTGAGATTTGAGACACTAAGATATTGAGACTTGAGACACTGAGATATTGAGATTTGATGATACAGGCCAGTCCGGATAGCCGGAGCCTAAGGTATTGAGATACTGAGATTTATGTTTTGTGTCGATACTGGACACTGTTTTATCTGTCGATTTCATTGATGATACGCGATTTATATACATACAGAAATCTCATTAAATAAAGAAAACAGTTTTCTCATTCATGATGTATTCTGTTTCATTCGTAATGCATTCATACATCTTATATCTGATATGTTGCTATCTGCGGCACAGACACGAGCACGTGGTATTGCACTTATGTGTAGATGAACCAGGATTTTATTTGAGGATATTACTTGATATGACCTAGGATAGCGCCATACATTCGATTTCTGCTCTATGATATTTTCTACTCACGAGTTGGCAACTCACCCCCGTTGTGCCACAATTCCTTGCAGGTTTTGCCGTACAGGTTTCTTTGCGGCTTTGCTGGCACACTGTTCCTTCCGGGTGATTGCTTTGGTAGGCGGGATCTTTTGCATCAGGACCACCATTGTATATTTGTTATTTCAGTTGTTTCTAGAAAAGCTCCATCAACCAGACTTGTTTATTTGATGGAACTAGAAGACCAGTGTATATTCTTTCGACCTTAGAGTCGCGCTTGTATTATTATGGTTTTCTGGTGGATATGGGCTTTCTTTTGAGTTTTGATCCTCGCCCTTCGGCGTTGTATATTATATTGCTTGCGTGGTTGTGACCGTCAATTGACGAAGAGCTAGCTCTCGCTTGGGGATGCCTTTATTCATTATATATGCTTTATCAGGTTTGTACCCGTTTGGGGTCAGTTTTTACAAAGGAAACTCTGCCGAAATTTTTGGAAAAGACTTGAGATTTTAAAAATGTATATTTCGGCTTATGTTGTTAAACTTCTTGCTTTAAAAATTGGTTTTCCTTCACTCTACTGTTTTACTTGGTTTGGATTTCTGGGTTTTGGCTTACTTAGATTACGTACGCTTTGAGATATTTCGTAGTTTAAGTGCCGGTCATGTTCCGTACTTTTCGGGTCGTGACAGTAAGATTAGCCGAGATTAATTACACCCTACAAGTTGGCCAATCGTTCGGCCAGGCAGGTATTGGTACTCCGAGAGAGTCTCCCCATGGTTTCGCATGGAACTAATTAAATAATCTCGTTTCCGCAAGGGCATAACCCCGTTAACACCTTTCTTAGACACCTAATGAATCGTCTAATTGTAAAGTGGAAAACTCTCTCAGGAGTAACTCTTACTTGCAGTGGGCATCCGGATTCCAACTATCATATAGAAGTTATGCAATCTCATTGCAAATTTCAACACTTGAAATTTCCAATAATTGTTTTTACCCCATGTGATTTATGACCTTGACAAGATCAACAAACTATAAACCGCAAGTCAAGTTCAACCCGTTCATTTCTTGATTGAATTAAACCCACCCCGCACGACCCTTGACAATGTCAACAAGGCCGCACGACTAGCCTAATCCAATCGTATCACATGCGGCAGATAAGTACTAATCAGCTACCGCACACTACGCCTTGACAAGGTCAAAAAACGCAGCAGGAATACTAAATAGCACTTATCTGAAATGACGGAGGGTTGCGTTGGTTTTTATGAAAACCTTTAGCGTAATGAACTTGATATCGTTTTAGAATCTAGTGATTTTGAAAAGGAGTGGTTTAAACTCCGTTTTTAAAATCGAGTAGTTTTCAAAATAAACCGAATAGCTTTTACTAGTTTTTGCTAAAGAAGTCACTCCCGGTGAAAGGATCTCGGCTCTTTTCTCATCGAATGAGGTGCTGGATATTTATCAAGGAATACCACTATGCAAAGCAAGAACTACAGAAGCTATGATGATAAACCGAGTGGGTTGTACCATTTACTAGTTTTGCTAAAGAGGTCACTCCCGGTGAAGGGTTCTCGGCTCTTTCCTCATCGAATGAGGTGCTGGATATTCATCAAGGAATACCACTGTGCAAACTAAGAACTAGAGCTATATTTTTAAAAACTTTTGATTTTACAACATCTTTAGGTTTGTTTTCTTTTCATTAATCTCATTAATGAAGTCCCATCATTTAATGTTTCCTAAACATCAAAGAAAATGAAACGAAAATAGAACGTATGCTTATGCCATCCGCATTCGCTACGGAACTGCGTCATGCACTGTTAGGTTACTTAACCAACGGCAGAGCGGGGGATGGACTAGCGAAGGTGCAAAACATAAGCAATGTTTATTATATATATCATATATATAGCATTCGTGTCACGCAGTTATATGATCACATCACAGAACCAAGCAGCAAAGTCAACATATGAAATATTAGATATACTAGGAGGTCCGTGTTTTAAATTCAGCCAGTAATAAAAAATATGGATTCCACAGTCGTGATGAATACCCAAACCCACATCCCTAGACCCCTACGAGAGCGGCAAGCAATGCTGTCAATTCTAAAGTTAGGAGACCCGGTCTCGACTCCTCGAGATGGTCTCCCACTGGACTCTAGAATCCGGTTACTTGTGCTCCCCGCCATAGGTCAATCCTAATGCGGAAAAGTAAATAATATACATCAATGGTGACATCATCCTCAACCCGGAAGTGTCCCAATAAAAGAATATTACATACAAATTTTACATGAATGAAAATTGTAAAACTCTCATCTCACATAAAACCCCCGGCTATTCATTCACGACGATCCAATATAACATATCACAACAACACATAACATCACATGTCATCAACGTATGAAAATACGTGTATCCCAAATTTCGTTGACATATAGTAACGAGATTTGGGATACCCCACATTTTACACTTATGGTCACCGAAAAGAAATGAAAAACTACAATAATTAGAATCCGCATATCCTTAGACATCATATACCCAGAATATCTCATATGCTGAATTTCATGCCTAACGCTATAAATCTTGCATTTGAGTATCATATCGAAAACAGTTTTCAATAACTTAGTTGGATAATTCAACAAGATTCCCGACTACCCGATCGAATACTCGTCGGGAACTAGTAGATGGCCGCACCCCTGATGTCGTCGACCAAGTGCACTTAGGCGGAACACCATGGTCGCGAGCACCCGAGTGGATGCTTTTGGCAACGGGGTTCTCCTAAAGTGACTTGGTCGGGGGTATGGGGCGTAGCTACCTAGTAAAGTTATCTGGCGAGTATTCACGTACGATACGCGTTTGCAATGGAGTTTCGATCCGAATCGAAACTTCGTGGCAATCGATCAATAGAAACTAACATGCTAGATTTACAAACACTAACTAGTTTTCACAAAACTAATTAACTGCGGATTCCAAGTATTGTATCACATATCAAATTTAAAGCCGAAACAATGTTAAAATTACGACTACGAAACACTCCGATTAGCCATAATAGAAAAGTTAACATCACATGCAAACTGGGCTAAATAAACATAACCTGAAACCCCAATACCAAGCCAACAGAACACAAAAGAAAACTCGAGGCAAAATGTAATGATAAAACTGGCCAGGCTGGTTTTTTTCTCTATCTCGCCATCCAAAAGAAGTTTGTTTTGCATCTTTTTTCTCTGGTGTTCTAGTTACATCACGTGTAACATTCTGCACTTGTTTAAAAAAAATTTAGAGTTCATTTCAAAATCGACAGAAACTTGGTTCTAGGGTTTGCAGTTTCGAGGTTGTTTCGTTTTTGTAATTCCATAAATATTGTATAATCTTTTAGTTTTTGCTCTGATACCATGAAAGTGTATGTTAGCATCACCACTGGGTTTTACTAGTATCAAGCATGCCCTTTTTTAAAAATTAGGGGTGCTAAACTACACTGACCAAGATCTTAAACTAGATGATTATGGTTTAACTATGATATCATAAAAACTAGCTAAGAGAACGAAACTACAACCTTTGTAGATCGTGTCCTTCTCTCCTCAAGCTCCGGGTTGTAGTCCCTACGACTCCTCGTTACTCCACTTGAAAATGGTACAAGCTCCCTTCGTGATCTTTGTGCCAAAGACGATCCATCCAAAGTCTCTCTAGCTCAAGATACCTCTTCACTAAACTATCTCTAGTGAAGAAAATACACTACACTTGATTGCTAATCAAGTGTAGGATGGTAAAGTGGGGTTGTGTTTGCTCACTAGGATTTGTTCAAAGCTCTATAGTTCACATCACATGTGAGTGTTAGAGTTTCGAGGCATGAAGAAGAAGAAGAAGAAAAATGTAGAGAGCAAAGAAAAATGAGCTCTTAAAAATGGCTAAATGTTTTAATAGCTCATTCATCCCCTCCTCACTTATTGAAGCATGGATTAAAAAAATCCAACCATGCTTTAATAGTGATGGCAAATGAATTAAAAAATGAGCAAAGCCATGCTTCACCCATGCCCTCAAAAGTCACCCTATTTTTCTTTTCATTTTCTATTTTCTAAAAATAGAAAATCCATGCCATGCTTCATTTTAATATATATATATATAGAGAGAGAGAGAGAGAGAGAGATAGAATAATGGAGGAAAGAAGCCATAGGAGGGAATTTCCTCCTATGGCGTCGAAAAAATACGCCCTCCATAATGTTTTCTGACGATCGGAATCCATCATCTTCATCGTTATCATCTAAGATGTGGGTACGCCAAATTTCATGTGATTCTACAAATTTTTCACCGTTGATTTAGTAATGTAAAAAGTTCTATTGTCGGTAAACCGTTAATTTTTAACCCACTAATTCAACGGTGAAAAAGTTGAAGAATCACATGAAATTTGGCATACCCACATCTTAGATGATAACAATGAAGTTTATGGGTGCCGATCGTCGGAAAACACGATGGAGATTGTATTTTTTTGACGCCATAGGAGGAAATTCCCTCCTATGGCATCTTTCCTCCATTATTCTCATATATATATATATATATATATAAATATATATATATATATATATATCATATATATATATTAATATATATATATATATATTATGAAGAATAATTAGTGAGCTAATAATATTAGTTAATATATAATTATATCAAATATAATATATATCAAATTATCAAATCAACACTTGATTTAATAATCCGGTTATATCACATATAACCGACTAATATCATTTATCTGTATATCACATTATCAAATCAACACTTGATTCAATAATCCGGTTATATCACATATAACCAAACCGATAACAAATAACCGCCAGATTAGAATACGGTATCACATACTCGTATTTAATCTGGCCCCCGCACATATCAGCATATGTGGCCAACTTCATTTTGCTTGAACCAGGAAACTTATGTGTGGGACTCTAAAGACTCTTCATTACGCCAGCAATAGGTGATGATCACATCAATCACCCACAAGCCGTCAGCGGTATTAGCTAGACGTAACGGCTACCCAGGTATTGAGCGATTAGAAGATCAACAAGCAAGCTTTTCCAAACTCTCATGAAGTCTATAGGTAACACTTACCGTACAGTCCGGTCTCTTCGTCTGATTTGTCGCATATCTAGTCTAGAGGTGGTAACGTCAGACCCCAGTAACTTGATAAGTCATACCGATGTATGGCTCATAACGGTTCGAGAAACTACTGATAACACTTACCGGTAAATCTCATCAACAGCCCTGGCCAGGGACTTACTGTTATAGCCAATCGAGTATAGCGCAACATCAACTCCCAATACCGGGAGAGACGAGACCCCTCCTATCGCTCATTGCCTCCATGTGACTCGGGACTGTACCTAAAATCCACCTGTTTGCATGACTCCTTTGAGCCATGGTAGGGAGGAAATCAAAGCACAGTGGGAGCCACACAAGACTCTATGATGATCTCGGGTCTACAGACTAACCTGTACCAGTGTCATCAGAGAACTGCTATCTGACGATAGGTATAGAACCAACTAGGTTTTCTCGGCGAGTCCTGTTCGGTGTACCCATTCTCTAATGAGCACCTGTGTACAATCTTTGATGTCAAACACCAATGGATATGGGATCAACCATCGCCCCCATTCAGGGTCAAGAAACGTACACACTAGTCTACTCGGGTGTATCGATGCCCTGTCTCAATATATCCTCAACTAGGAACAATTAAAGGATATGCTTGTGGACTACCCAGATCCCAGCAGTATAATCCGCATCATAGTCCTGGTAGTCAAGCCTTCACCCTAAGGACTTATCAACATGTATCTGAGAGACAGTATAATAATACTAAGTGTACATGTTAAAATAAAGAGTAACCAGATAGCATACTATCATGTCGAGCAAGAAATTCTTCTATATATATGTCCAAGCATCCATTATAATATACATCAATGTACAATAATGGCCTCTAGGGCATACATATCCCTAACAGAAGCCTGTGCAACCTGCCGAGTATGACGACAAATGCACAGACCTACAAAGGTACATTGACACGCTGGAGGAGTAAAACCAGAAGGCGCAGACACCAGTCACCCTCGAAGAGTTCCTCAAGCATATTCTTGAGAACAAAGAGAGTGACGATGATGAGGAAAATGATTCATCAGAAACCGAAGACTATGTAGAAAGTTGCCACATGGTTTCCCATTCGTCGTTAAATGACGAAGAAGCTCCCTCATCATCAGAAAACAACACAGAGGAACTGGGGGAAGGATCGGCGCCAAAATCCTCGGAACTGCCAGGAGAAGACCCGATTGATAAGCTATTAAACGAAGTCTTTCGAAAAAGCAAAGCCGACCTAGAACACGAAACATCCACTTTCGGGAGCGATTCTGAGGACGAAATGACCCTCAGCCCTCTCTTCGAAAACTCCTCCTCCGGAAAAGAAGAGGGGGAGAAGAACTGTGATAACATTCAACTGCGTAGCGGTACGCTGCCTGAAAAGAAACTCGGACCTACAAACAAGGGTTCGAGCAAAAAAGACAAAGGGAAACAAAAAAATCCCTGAGGAAATTGCCCTCGACGAAACCCTCATTATAGCACAGCAAAACCTGGAGGCTTATGAGGCAAGGATGACACGATCATATGAAAGACTGACTAGGCCGAGAATATTCCGCCAAGGCGAACTCGTGCTAATCGTCAAAAGACCTATGATCCCCAATCGTGCAAAACGGGGAAAGTTCGAGCCAAACTATAAAGGCCCGTACATCATAGACAAAATCTACCAAGGTGGAGCCTGCCTGCTCATGGATATGCATGGCGAAAGACCCTTCCGGCCAATAAACGTCCGATTCCTCAAAAAATACTATGCCTAACGGGTAACGACCTGGGTCAACGATAGATGACGACGCTTGTGTTCGCTCGCTATCTTCTTGAGTCAGAACCCTAAAAGTAGTATCCAAAATATCCGTCGCCCCGAAAATAGGCGATGATGGACCGTTACGTTCTCTAAACTAATACTCGTTTCCGAATGAAGGACCGAGATGTCTTTAAACTAAAACCTCGGCTCAAATACGGCGACAACGGACCGAGAAGTCCTTAAACTAAAATTTCTCCTCAAACACGGCGACAACGGACCGAGAAGTTCTTAAACTAACATCCTCCTCAAACATGGCGATAACAGACCGAGATGTTCTTAAACTAAATTTCCGCCTCAAAAATGGTGACATCGGACCGAGATGTCCTTAAACTAAAAATTCGTCTAAAAACGGCGATACCGGACCGAGAAGTCCTTAAGCTAATCGTGCTCCTCAAATATGGCGGCAACGGACCGAGATGTTCTTAAACTAAAAAATTCGCCTCAAATATGGCAATAACGGACCGAGATGTTCCTAAACTAGTATATCGCCTCCAAAACGGTGATATTCTTCCTTGAGATCTATATTGCAATCGAAGTCTCAACGACAGAGGTTGCAACTCAAGTCCCACTGAATACGCAGCTACTTTAGCGATGAAGCCACCCACGAATCCCCCTAGTAAATAGATGGGTCACCCGCGGTGAAACTAATTTTGAGAGTTCCATCGTTCATAAAAAAACGGTATGCCCACAAGCAAAATGGCATGGATGAAAACCCGAAAGGGTGCCGTGAGTAAAAACAGCAGGGCTGCCGGTGAGTTTGTGAAAACCCGAAAGGGCGCGAACTCGTAAAAAAAGGGTATGTCCACAAGCAAAATGGGCACGGACAAAAATCCGAAAGGGCGCCGTGAGTAAAAACAGTAGGACTGCCGGCGAGTTTGTGAAAACCCGAAAGGGCGCGAACTCGTAAAATAAAAATTCATAAGCACTTGCAAAGTCCTCTCGATCTTGTGAAGAGAAAATACCCACGTGAGACCTTACGACTCATAGAGGAGCAACACACTTATGAATCCTCATGATTCCTAAGGAGAAATTACACTTGCGAAATCCTCACGACTCGTAAGGAGAATTCTCCTTATGAGACCCTCACAGCTCATAGGATTCGAAAGCCTTAAGCTACATGGATCTAAACCTGTTCTTAAGCCATCATATTCCCCCAGGTTGCCGTACAGGTGGTCCAATATTGGCCCATGTATACAATCCACGGGCATAAATAAATGATTTCCCCGCAAGTTATGTCACGCCCCGCTTCCCAGTATACGGGCAGAGGACGCGACAAGGCCGCTACATATTTACTCAGAAATAAACACGCTAAGCGTATCTAAGCGATATAAAAATAAAATATACACAAGAGACAAAATGTAAATAAACAACAACTTTATTTATTAACATTCTTTTTACAATACAACTGAAATGAAAATACATGTACTGAAAGCAATGCCTAAACAATGGCATAACAGAAATGAAAATGGAATAAGTACAAGTGGCTACAGCTCTGGGTCTTCGGTGTACTGCTCAGGGGCCTCCTCCAAATGTTCCTGACTGGTCTCGTACTCTTCAGAGTCGAGTCCTCCTGACAACATTCCAAAGAAGAAGAGAAATAGGAATGTCGTCAGCGAACAATCGCTCGGTAAGTCCCAAAGATGAGGGAGAAGTAGAATAGACAAAGAGAGAGTATAGTTTTATATTGTTTTATTATAATGTTAGCGCGGTTGTTAGTAACTTGGTACAGAAAATGCCAGTGTATACGAGAGGAGTCCCACTTACACCAGAGACTTTGGTAACCCGTAGTACAAGGCCCCGTCAATAATACCACGGAACAACGGCATGGATGTAATTACGTCTTAAGTGACCACCTCATGCCACCTTTAACATGTTCCGTACCAGTCTACCTTTTTATAACCCCGTAGTGTTTATGTATTGATTGTATGGATTGTATTGTCTTGTCTTGTATTATAATTTGTATAGATGGATGACTTGCCGAAACCATGATATCAGTAAATGGAACGGATATAATGGATGAACATGTAGATGGAGTATATCCATGGTTCGGTTCAGTCAAGTGGTATAGATTGATATAGCATGAATATATAGATTCCTGGATTCATGTTGAATTGTGGTTTTATACTTGAATCTCATTCAAGTCAGATTGATTAGATTGAGACTCAGTCTGAGTCAGACATTTTGAAAAGAAATTGAAATTCTGAATTAGTTCTGATGTTATCGGTAACTGCTGCATATGGACGGCAGGATTTGTGTCTTTTTTCAAGACAATTACCGTATTGATAAAACCATTTGTTAGATTGTCTACATTAAATAGGCAAGCACCCATATCTCCGGCTCCCTGAGGCTCAAGAGACTGGTCCCGCTTAAACCTATGTTTACTAGGGTCTTTAATGTAATTTAGTATAACTTGAGGGGGTTTATGTAAAAAATAGTTTTGGAATAATTTTAAAATACTCCTCAGGCATTTAATTTTCGTCTTTAGAGTTTTCATAGATGTATATTTTTATAGATGTGAAATTTCTTGTGAGAAACACCTAATTTTCATTGTATATGGTATTTATTTGTAATATGGATATTGTTTTGAATTATCATGGTAGTTTCATGTAATATTTGAATTCTTTTCTTGAATTTTGGAAACATGGAATAATATATATATTTAAAATAAGTATTTTGGTAATATTTATATATACATATTTAACTAAAATAAATTTATTTATTTTCTTGTAAAAATCTCATTTTCTAAAGAAAAATGTATAAAAATTCCATCGAGATCGAATGCTCCTTGCGGAGGTCTGCATCTCGCTTTACCAAGCCAAGGATGTGCGATAATCCGTACCATCCCGAACGGGTCCCCAAAAATGGGTTGTAGAGATGCAATTGCATGGAAATGATTAATACACTTTTGTATAGAAAACAGTTTTATAAGTTTAGGGTATCTATTTGTAAATCGTATTTCCTATATTCTATTGTCCCAAAATCAACCGTTCTATGATAAATATGTGTGTTGTAATGAGGTAGGTCATTACCTCGTGAACTATCTAAAGGTATAGTAAGCAATAAAGGTTATAATGTCGAAATGAATAGTTTGTGGTATTTTTATGTAAAAATGCGATAAATGTCACAAAAATGATTATTTTGATGTGAAACTTATTTTGTTGAGTTTGTTAATGTTTATTAATCATCCTATGAGAATATGGTTTTATCTTTTTAATGAAAAGTGTAGTTTTTAAAGAAAACCGAATCGGAAGTCGGACTGACTCCGCTTCTATCGGGTTTTAGAAATGAAACTTTTTAAAGATGAAGATGAGAGGGGAAATGGGACTTACAGGCTTATAAGGTAGAGGGGAGAAATAGTAAGAGTGAGGAAGCGCTGGTGCGTCGTTTCGTCGCCAGAAACTCCTTGGATCATTGCCGGAACTTCGTCGGAGTTTCGCCCTTCGTTAACTCCACTTGCACACTATAAGAACTTGGAAATTTCTTGAGAGTTTTGGCAGAGAATTTTGAGTGAGGAGGGGTTAAATGAGGGAGGTATTTATAGGGAAATTTAGGGTTTAGGGGGAATGAATAATGGATTAAAATTTTGCATTAAAATAGAATTTGAAGGGTTTTAATATTCTCTGTAAATGTGCAGAATAAACAAATAATACTGGAGTTATGGGGGGAGTCCAAGGGTCCAGGGAAAAAAAATTAGGGTTTGGACATGGGAAAACCGGCGGCACCGGTCCTAGGAGGCTTCTCGCCGGTCCGATCTTGGAGATGGGGGCTCTGATTGGGGCCACGTGTCCCTGACGCTTCAACTAGCCTATTTAACATGTTTGATTATTTTGTAACTTACACTATTATGTGTGTTGCACGTGTAGACTCTTGGGCTTCTAAAAGGTTAAAAGAGAATTAAATAAAAAGATAATGTGGCTGGGGGATTCGATCAAAGGGGTTACGCCACAGCAGTGCATGGCTTTACCAATGTGCTACAAGTGCTTTCTTACTGTTCTAAATCAAAACAAATACTTATAGCATTCAAAGGAATTGTAAATACACTAATTGTACATTAACTTTAACTAAATTTTATGTACACAAAATTTGGAGTTGTTACAATCTACCCTCCTTACAAAAATTCCATCCTCGAAAGTTACAATTTGTTTTAAGGACTAGTTTACAAATAAGTGAGGATATCTTGCACGCATCTCCTCCTCCTTTTCCCATGTTGATTCTCCTGGTGTGTCCTTTCTCCACATCACTCGAACAAAGTTGACTTCTTTATTCCGAAGTGACTTCACCTTTCTATCCAAGATTTCAACAGGTTGCTGCTCACAAGATAAATCTTGTTGTATAGTGAGTTCAGAGTGATCAAGTATATGGCTGGGGTTACTCACATACCTTCTGAGTTGGGATATGTGGAACACATTGTGCACTCCTTCCAATGAAGGTGGAAGTGCCAAGCGATAAGCCACTTCACTGACTCGTTCGAGTATGTCGAACGGTCTAATGTACCTTGGGCTTAGCTTACCCCGTCTTCTAAAACGAATCACTCCGCGGTTCGGAGATTTCTTTATAAATACGTGATCTCCCGGCTGGAACTCCAAATGACGGCGCTTTGCATCAGCCCAGTGCTTCTGTCGATCTTGGGCTATGCGCATTCTTTCCTTGATAGTACGAACTACGTCAACAGTTGCTACTATCATCTCAGGTTCAAGAAGTTCTTTTTCTCTGATGTCGTCCCTACTTAATGGTGATCGACACTTCCTTCCATATAGTGATGCAAAAGGTGCTATTTCAATGCTTGCTTGGTAGCTTTTGTTGTATGAAAACTCCACAAGATGTAGGTGATCTTCCCACGATCTTCCGAAGTCTAGCATACACACTCTGAGCATATCTTCCAAGATCTGAATAGTTCGCTCAGAATGACCATCAGTTTGTGGATGATAAGCCGTGCTGAAGTTCAGACTTGTTCTCAAGCTCGCTTGCAGACTTTGCCAAAATTGCGATCGAAATCTAGTGTCACGATCAGAGACAATGCAAACCGATACTCCATGAAGTCTAATGATTTCCTACATGAGTTCATGGGTATCAGAGATAGTACATTTATGAAGAGTTTAAATCTTATTTAGATTCTTACCTCCATGTACTTCTTTGCTAATGTCTCAGTAGATTGGCCAACTCGAAATGGGATGAATTGAGCCGACTTTGTGAGTCGATCCATAATAACCCATACCGCATCATTACCCTTTGTGCTGCGAGGAAGAGCAATCATAAAATCCATCGTGATGTGTTGCCACTTCCATTCTGTGATAAGTAACGGTTGAATTAATCCAGCAGTCCTGTGATGTTCAGCCTTTACTTGCTGGCACACCAAGCATTTAGCGACGCTTCTGGCTACTTCGCGCTTCATTCCATGCCACCAGTAATTTTGACGCAGATCCTTGTACATCTTTGTACCTCCAGGGTGTACTGAGTAGGGAGAGCTGTGAGCTTCTTTCATTAACTCTTCCCGAACAGAACCTTTTGGTACACACAATCTGCTGTCGTACCTCAAAGATCCATGTTCATGGATGATGAAGTATGTTCTGAGTCCATTCTCTACTTGTTCTCTGATCTTTTGCAACATAGCATCTCTTGCTTGAGCTGCTTTGATCTGATTGACAATGGTAGATTGAACTTGTAAGTTCATCAAATTTGAAGCGTTACCTGGCATGATCACTTCAATCTCTATCTGATGCAAGTCTTGTTGAAGCTTCCACTGAGCGGTGAGATTCATTGCTAATGGTTGGCGACTAAGGGTATCAGGTACTACATTCACCTTCCCAGAGTGATATTGCAGGTTGATGTCGAAGTCCGCCATGAGTTCTAACCATCGGCTCTGCCCCATATTAAGCTCCTTCTGAGTAAACTCATATTTCAGGCACTTGTGATCTGTGTATATGTTCATTCATTCACCAAGAAGATAATGGCGCCAAATATTAAGAGCAAAGATAACGGCCGCCAATTCTAAATCACGCGTCGGGTAATTGCGCTCATGAATCTTCAGTTATCTTGAAGCATAAGCCACAACCTTACCGTGCTGATGTAGAACACATCCTAATCCCTTACCGGATGTATCGCAATGCACTTCGAAACCTCCAGATTGGTCCGGTATAACGAGAATAGGTGCTGATGTCAACCTTGATTTGAGTTCTATAAAAGCTTGTTCGCATGCTTCTGACCACACGAATTCTTCATCTTTACGTTTAAGCTTGGTCAGAGGTGTTGCTATCTTCGAAAATCCTTCAATGAACCTTCGGTAATATCCAGCTAGACCTAAGAAACTTCGAATGTCCTTCACTGACTTTTGTGTCGGCCATTCACTTACTGCTGAAACTTTCGCTGGATCTACAGAGATTCCTTTGCCCGATACAATATGTCCGAGAAAACCAACTTGATTTAGCCAAAATTCGCATTTGCTATACTTAGAATATAATTGATGCTGTCATGGAGTTTCCAGGACAATTCTCAAGTGTTCGGCGTGTTCCTTCCGACTCTTAGAATACACTAGGATGTCATTGATGAAGATGACAACAAACCTGTCTAGGTACTCCCGGAAAACTTGATTCATCAGGTTCATGAATATTGCTGGTGCGTTGGTCACTCCAAATGGCATTACAAGAAATTCATAATGACCATAGCGAGTTCTGAATGCCGTTTTATGGATATCAGATTCCTTGACCTTCACCTGATGATAACCCGAACGAAGATCTAACTTGGAGAAAACACAAGATCCACTTAGCTGATCGAACAGATCGTCGATGCGCGGGAGTGGATACTTGTTCTTTATCATTATTTCGTTCAAGACTCTATAATCGATGCATATTCTGTATGAACCTTCCTTCTTCACAAGCAGAACAGGTGATCCTCAACTTGAAGTGCTGGGACGAATCCATTCTTTTTCCAATAATTCGTACAACTGAGTTCGGACTTCCTTCAAACCTTCCGGAGTTAATCGATACGGTGCTTTGATCACCGGTTGTGCTCCTGGTATTAAATCAATGCTGAATTCAAGAGCTCGATCGGGAAGCAAACCTGATATATCGTCAGGAAACACATCGTCGAACTCTCAAACTACTTCTGGCTTTGATCCTTCCTCTACTTGGATTGCTGCAATCACTGCCTTCTTTGGTTTCGCTTTGTAAGTACTTGGCTCCAGGGTACGGTCTCCACTTTTGAAACAGAAGACCGGATGGTCTGGAATATCGAATACAACCCTCTTTTGACGACAGTCGATGGTAGCGTAGAAGGTTCCTAGCCAATCCATACCCAGAACCACATCGAAGTTCGGTATGTCCAGTACCTTGAAGTCGGCGTAGAATTCTCTGCTGCAGACGACCACTGGACACAGGTTGTATCCCATTGTTGCCTTTAGAATGCCATTTCCTGAACTGACATTCCAGCTGGATACAAAAGGTGTGACTGGAATCGCATGAGTTCGGACGAACCGTGCGACGTAAAGCAATGAGATGCTCCAGTATCGAATAGTGCGAGTGCAGGAAGTGAGGCTATTAAGATTGTACCTAAGTTATGTTGGATATGTTTTAGGTATAAGGGGAAATGTATATAGATATATCTTATGGATTGAAAGAGAATTTGAAAGGGGAGTGTTACCAGTGATGACTTGGCCGGTGAATTCAACTTCTTCCACTGTCATTGTGAAATCCTGTCGCCTCGGCACATTCTTCCTTGCTGGAGGAGCATTCCTCTATCCATTCCTTGGTCCTTGAGGTGGGTTCCTTTAAGCTTGATTGAACTGACGAGGAGGAGGTGCAGTTGGTCCACGAAGAGGTGGAGTAGGTAGTGCAAGTCTCGGAGCAGGTGCCTGGATAGCTGGGCACTGCGGGTAAGTGATTGCTAGCCTGGGTGCAGCATTTGGGTTATGTCTACGAGGACAAGACCCAATGTCGTGAGTAGCTGAGCCACAGACTAAGCAAAGGCGATTTGCACGCCAGCGGTCTTTCATCAGATGTTCATCTCTCCTGCAGTATGTGCAAAATGCTGGGCTGGGCCGGTTGTTCGGTACTCCCGATCTCCTTGGCACAAAAGGTGGCCTTAAAGAGGCTCCTCCTGCCATCTAGTTGGCAGGACGCTTCATCCCGACAGACTTAGGTATGCCCCTCATCTTCACTACTGCCTCATATCGGCGGGCAGCTTTCAGAGCCAATTCGTGGGTCGGGAAATCTCCTGTGGATAATGCAGCCTGGATCTCCGGATCTAACCCTTGTTGAAATCGACGGGCTCTGATCTCATCCGTCGGTATCAGGTGTGCCGCAAATCTATTAAAGTATCGTGTTAGCTGTGTAGTATGTGATATTTTAAAATCGAAATATTGAGACATATCTTACCGACTGAGCATGGTAAACTCAGCATCGTACTTATCCACCGATTTGGTCCACATTGAACCCTGTTATAAGTGGATGATGTAACACCCCTAAATTTCCTGTACAACTTTCTGTACAAATTTTTCAAAATACAGAAAGGGTTATTTTTTTTCTGAGCATAAGATATAAGTTTGATTTGCTATTTAATAGCAAGAAAGAGCTTGTAGCTCACTGGTAAGTCCTTGCACTGCTGAACCAAGCCACCAGAGTTCAAATCTCATCACCTACATTATTTTTAATATTGTTTTATTTTAAATTTTTAGAATACCAAGGGTTTACACGTGCATAACTCACAAAAGCCCCACTACACATGAAAACCTAACAGTACCAGAGGCTACATGAACCGACAAGGGACCCTCCGACCACCCGACTCGGCCGGGATCGGCCGAATCGGCCGACGACTCGGCCGACTCGGGCCGCCGCCGCCTGCCGGACTCGGCCGGACCGCCGAGTCCCCAACATGAAAAAGTTGGCTTTTGACATTCCCTGCACATCTGTATACTTTATTTCTTCATACCAGTAACAGAGACATTTTAAAACACCAATTACTCCATTTTATTACGTTTTAATACATTTTATCACATTTTTTCATTTCAACCTTTAACCTATACTAACCCTAGCCTATAAATACAACCCCCAAACACACACCCCTCACTCCAAAATTTTGGTCAAAAACTCTGAAGAAAACTATAGAGAATTTGTGCGCAATTTATGTTAGTGTTTATACCCTAGAGGACATTACTGTATCATACTAGTTTGTATCTTACTTAATGGAAGCTTGGGATATTCACAGTTGTATTAACAGTCTTGCTAAAAATGGTAGTATGCTACTTGATTTGTTTCTATTTTAATATGTGCATATGTTACTTTTAACATAACGCTTATACATATTAATAGAGCCCTTAGGATCATTGCTTGATTACCAGCGTTGTGATGGCAGTCACACTAGTGGGAGCTGGGTAGTCTATAAGCACATCCTATACAGGTCCTTGGTCGTAGGATTATCGAGACGGGGCATCGATACTCCAGAGTAGACTGGTGTATACGCTTATCATCCCAGCATGGGGAGATGGTCTGTCCCACAGCCATTAGTACATTGTACCGGAGATAGTATACAGGTGCTCGTTAGGTTACGAGTATACCGGAAAGGACTCGCCGGGAACTGCAGGTTGGTATTATACCCATCGTCAGATAGCAGTTCCCAGGTGATATCAGTACAGTTTAGTCCTTCGACTTGACACTGCTACTTCGCCTCAGGTGTATTCCCACTGTACTTAGATTACTACCCTACCACAGCTCAAAGGAGTCGTGCAAAAAGGTAGTAGTTGGGTGCAGCCCCGAAGCACTTGGAGGCAGTGGCGGTTAGATAGGATTCGTCTCTCCCGATATTTGGGGTTGATATCGCGCTGTGTATGGAGAGCCATTACGCAAAGTCCCTGGCCAGGGCAAGCGAGATTTACTGGTAGGCTTCCAGTAGTTTCTCAAGGTGTAATGGGCTTCGCTCCGATACGACTTATACCGCTATTAGGGGTCTGACGTTTACCACCCCCTAGGCCCGATATGCGATAGTCCTAGACGAACAGACCGGATTGTACGGAGATTGTCACATCAGACTCAGTAGGAGTTCGGATGGGTTTCCTCATCGACCTTCTTATCGACATCTACCTGGGGACCATTACGTACAGCTAGTACCGCTTGTAGCATGTGGTTAAACCCACTGCCAGCGTAGTGTCAAGTCTTTAGAGTCTCACACAGAGAGTTTCCCTGCACCGGGCAAAAGGTGTAGAGGCCATATGGTTTTACGGCAGGGCCGCGATCGCTTACGTACACTTGTGCACATACTATGATCGGGCAGATAATACTAGCAGGTTTTGGTTTAAGCCGGATTCTAGTATTATACAGATGGATTTATTCAGTCAAAGATTATCCGTGTTTTTCGGAAATACGGATGGGAGGGGCAGTCTCGTAATTTCTCGGGAAGCTTCTAGAAGAAGATGACTCATTTGTGTTTAATTCTTTTTAGGATTTAAACTAAATGAGGTGGAGAATGAGGTATATATTTACATTAAAATGCTTAATGACTCATGAGGTGATTCTCCCTTAGAATTAAATGAAGCACGATGAATATTAAATAGATATTTATTTTGATAATATTATTATGCTTCATATTATTCTAGCATGAGTATCATTCATTTCATTATCACAAAAGCTTTCTCTCTCCTCAAGTTATCATCTTCTTCCTCAAACCCTAAAAGCTCTCATGAGTTGAGAATCCTAGGGTTTAAGTAACTAAGTAATCCATCTAAATACTCTACACCCTCTGGGACTTCTAGATTAGCAAACTAGAAGCCGTAGTTAATTCAGATTCGAGATAGGAGCTCGGACTATAGACTCTCGGGTGGATCGTCTTTTGACTCGAGAAGGCCGTTGAGGTACCCATGTTCCATAGAGCCTACAAGGTATAGTGGACAGCGATGAAGACCCGAAGGACTTGTAACGTGAGGTATAACTTCGAATCTGAGTAGTTAAACCTCAAGTAGTTTGCTAGTTAGGGTTTGTGTTCGATCCTTGGTTCGAGTCGATGTTGCGAAGCTCGTAAAAATCATTTTTTGCTAATTCCACCTCCCCGCGGACACGTGGGGTGCGTGACATCGACTTACAGTGGTATCAGAGCCATTCACAAACCTTAGATAGCTTGTAGCGATGTTAGAATTCCGCCGTTTTTGTCGCCGGAAAACTATCGACAAAAACAGTTTTGAAAAGTGAGGTTTTGAGTTGTTTGCACACCCCGCAGGCTCACGATTTGAACCGAGAAGCCGCGGGGTGAAGCGTGTGTACCACGGGGACACCCCGAGAGGGACCAACGGTCGGGAACACCCCCTAAGGCCACCAATTGGTTGCCCTGGAGGCTGCTGACCTGAGAGACCAGAAACTGGTCTCTCAGGTCTGTCCCCCTTTGGGGGTCACCTCATGGTGGCCCCCAGGGGTGGGCACCCCCGAGTTCCCTCCACTCGACGTATTATCATGTATCTTTGCCTACGCAAAGATTCGGGCTAGTTTCGTGTTCGTTTCAACTCCCGGATTGGCTCAAAACTTTCAGCTTTTAAAATTTAGCTCACTGGATTTTCAGGTTTTGGAAAATTGGATGTGTTTGCTAATTGTGTGCGGGATTCTAATGCCGTTGTTACTTTACAAGCTTGGTGAGGTTTATATGTGTTCGTAAAGCTCCGCTAATTGCTAGTATGTCGGTTAGTTGGGGGTTGCACATTTCTGTAATGGACATGTCGGTTTGTGTATATGAACTTGTTGGATTGTTGTGGATGAATAGCCGGGGATGTGAGATGGGGGGTTTTCATTCTTTCATTCAAATGTAAATTGTAAATTTGTTGTAATATTATTTCACGGGGCATATCCGGGTTGGGGTTGCAGCCACCGTTGTATTATTTCATTTACTGTTTTCTGCTCCTAGGATAGACCCAAGGTGGGGTGTACAAACTACCGGGTACTTTGAAGTGCTTAGTGGTCTACTCACGTTGTTAAGGGAGACCGCTTCACTTCGGGTACTTGGCGGGTAGTTTGCCATACCCGTAGGGGTCTAGGGTGGGGTTTGGCTGTTCATCACGACCGTGTAATCCGTCTTTTGTTGCAGTCTCAAACGAAACGCGGATTCCTAATATATCCAATATGTTCATCTGTGATCTAGAATGCATATTATTGCGTCTGACGAATGTACAATATCTATATATGATATCTAGTAGGCGTTGCTTATATTTTGCATCAGCGCTAGCCCAGCCCCCGCTCTGTCGTTAGTTAAGTAACCTAACGGGTGAATGACGGGACCCAGTGGCGAATGCGGATGGCATAGCGGACGTTGTATTTTCGTTGTTTTCTGCAATGATAGGATAAATGATGGGACGCATTATTTTAATGCAAAGAAAACAAACCAATGCTGAATCGTTGGAACAAATTTAAAAGAAACCACTCAGTTATTTTAAAAGAGCAGAATTTTTAATTGCGGAGCTTTAACCACTCCTTTTAAAAAGCTATCAGGTTCTTTCGGTTATATCAAGTTCACTACGTTCACGGTTTCGCCAAAACCAGTCGTAGCCCTCCGTCATTTCATATGGATGGTCAGTAGTATTCAAGCTATGTTTGTTGGCCTTCGTCAAGGCAAAGTGTTTGGTAGCTGCTGGGGTATTTATATATAGCATAGATAGATGCGTTGGTTTGGAACAGTTGTATTACCTTGTTGGCCTTTGTCAAGGGTATGTACAGGTGGGTTCAAATTAACAGGGATAATGATGGGCAGAACTTGACATGTGACTTATGATTTGTTGGCCTTCGTCAAGGTCATAAGAGCAAGGGGCAAAAATCCACATCAGGAGTTTCTAAAGAAACTGAAACTTGCTAGTGTTTCATACCATTTAGAGTTTGATAATGTTGGTAGGATTCCTTCAGCATTATCACACGATGATATTTGGATCCCGATCCTACTATGAGTATCCGCTACTCATCTGGAGATTCGTCACTTAACGATCAATGCTATAAACCAAATAGGTGTCTAGAACAGTGTTAGCGGGGCTACGCCTCCAGGGAAAAGAGGTTATTTAATTAAGGAACTTCGCGAAAGCGTCGTAAAACCTCCCTCGAAATACCAACACTAGCCTGGCTAAACGGTTAAGCAAGTATTGTTCGGTGAGATCAGTCCTGACTAATTCTTATTTTATGGTTTGAGGAAGGATTCGAGAAACAGTGGGAGCCATCCAGTTTAGATAAACTAAAACCAATCTAAAATTGCAAGAGCATCATGCTAAAGTGTTTTCTTCTCTCTCTCTTAATTGCAGCGACCATGTGACCATGACTAGATTACATCTAGATAATATGTTGACTGAATCTGATTTATTTGACTGGCAAAGGTCTGTCCAGATGTCCATTGCCTATGACAAGCTGGACCACCCTATTACTACTCAAGCCCTCGCCGTCCCAGGTCCAGTTTCCACCGTCGCGGATATGGATATCCGTCAGACAAGGGAAAAGGAAAATGCGAATGCCAAGTGTCTCGTGTTGGCTTCAGTTAATGGTATATACCAGAAGCAGCACTAGAAGATGGACTTAGTTTCCATTTTCCTCCATAACAAAGATTTATATGGAGAGCAATCTCGTATCGGAAATTATGAGACCTCGAACGAATTGCTTCAAGCGAGGTTGGCTGTCGGGTCATCTGTAGGGGACGACGTCCTTACGATGACTAGCCATATTAATGAGCTCACGGACCTGGAGACCACGTTGGGAAACAGGTCATATGCTGACTTATTTCCACAGTCCCTACCCTCTACTTACACACTAAAGAAAACCAGGGAGACACCCGCTCTGCTTAATGAGGGACCTTCTTCTTCTGCATCCACGGCGAAAACAAAGGGTGAAAAGAAGAAGACCTCTATAAAACCAATATGCGGTGTCAGTGAAATAGAAGGAAAGGGAAGAGCAAAAGTTTCGGGGCTTGGTGTAGAGAAGGAGGGATGTTCCTATTGTTTTGGGAAGGGGCATTGGCAGAAGGATTGCAGGGCTTGGAAGCCAGTAGCCAGGATTCGAAGCATGTTATGGCTTCGGCCTTGGGTGTGTTTGTAATTGAGAACTTTTTGTCAATTAACTCTACTTCCTGGGTACTGGATACCGGAGCAGGATTTCATATCTGTAATTCATTACATGCTTTGAGAAACCTTAGAGTTATCAGGGTAGGCGATTTTTCTTTCAGAGTTGCGAACGGAATGAGCGTGGACGCTGAATCAGTGGGAGAATATCGCCTAAGTTTGACAAGTGGGCAGATATTGATTCTACGTAACTGTTTGTATATACCAAGTTTGACTTGTAATATCATATCGGCGTCCTCACTTTCGAGAGAGGGATATGATTTTACATTCGTAAGCGATGTGATTCATATCCACCTAAATCAAGTTCTGATTGGGTCCGGTACATTAGATGACTGTATATACGTATTGAATCAAGCTCAGGTTTTCAATGTCCATAACACACTTAAAAGAAAGTCTCCGGAAATAAATCAGGCTTTCATATGGCATTGTAGACTAGGTCACATCACTAAAACACGGTTGACTAAGTTACATAGAGAAGGATATTTGGATCCGTTCGAATATCAATCTTATGCTACTTGTGAATCTTGTCTCATGGCAAAGATGACAAAGACTCCGTTTACTGGACACAGAGTAAGAGCGAGCGAGCTCTTGGGACCCATACACGGTGACGTGTGCGGTCCAATGTCTACACATGAAAGAGGTGGTCATTCCTACTTCGTTACTTTTACGGATGATTTCTCTAGGTATGGGCATATCTTCTTGATGAAGCATAAATCTGAAGCCTTCGAGAAATTCCGAGAATACAAGAATGAAGTGGAAAACCAAACAGGCAAAAGTATCAAGACACTGAGATCTGATCGAGGTGGTGAATACTTAAGTGCCGAGTTCCTGGGTTACTTAAAAGAGAATGGAATTCTCTCTCAGCTTACTCCTCCATACACACCACAACACAACGGTGTATCGGAAATGCGGAATCAAACCCTATTGGATATGGTTCGTTCCATGATGAGTAAGGCTGAGTTACCGCGATCTTTTTAGGGTTATGCACTAGAATCAGCTGCATATCTTTTGAATAAGGTTCCAACCAAGACTGTGCCTACCACACCATATCAGATGTGGAGTGGGAAGAAACCCTATCTTCAGTACCTGAAGACATGGGGATGTCCAGCTTTTGTTAAAAAGCAGCATGCAGACAAGCTCGAGGCACGCTCAGTACAGTGTAAGTTTGTGGGATATCCAAAGAACTCCAAAGGGTATTATTTCTATTACACAGAGGAACAAAAGGTTTTTGTTTCTCGTCATGCCCATTTCTTGGAAGCTGAATTTTTAGAAAATCAGAAGAGTGGGAGCGCAATAGAACTGGAAGAAATTCCAGAACCACAAACTGTTACTGAAAGTTTGGTAGAACAAGAAGGTTCAGAAGAAATGGACATCCCAGCGCCTATCCGCAGAAGTAGTAGGCAGTCTCATCCGCCCGAGTGATACTACGGTTTTCTCATAGACGGGGATCGAGAAGATTGCATCATTGACAATGATGACCCTACTAGCTTCCAGCAACCCATTCAGAGCGACGACTCGGTAAAATGGCTGGATGCAATGCGGACCGAAATTGAGTCCATGTACACTAACAAAGTATGGACTTTGGACATTGCTCCAGATGGGGTAAAACCCGTAGGATGCAAATGGATCTTCAGAAAGAAGATTGGTGTAGATGGACAGGTTGAAACCTGTAAGGCTAGACTTGTTGCAAAGGATTTTCGTCAAAGATCTGGTTTTGACTATGACGAAACCTTTTCTCCAGTGGCTATGCTCAAATCCATTCGGGTCCTTCTTTCCATTGCTGCCTTCCACGATTATGAGATCTGGCAGATGGACGTAAAGACGGCTTTTCTAAATGGTAATTTGGAAGAATGCGTCTATATGGATCAGCCAGAGGGATTCATTCAGAGTGGGAGCAGCGGTAAAGTGTGCAAGTTGCTTAAGTCCATTTATGGACTAAAGCAGGTATCGCAGAGTTGGAACATCTGTTTTGATGATACTGTCAAGGAATTCGACTTTATCAAAAATCCAGATGAACCATGCATATACAGTAAGATTGTAGGGAGAGCTGTAGTATTCCTCGTCTTGTACGTGGATAACATTCTCCTAATAGGAAATGATATTCCTATGCTACAGTCAGTCAAAGGATTCTTGTCACAGAAGTTCTCCATGAAGGACCTGGGTGATGCCACCTACATTCTGGGGATCCAGATCTATCGTGATAGATCAAAGAGGATGTTGGGACTTTCGCAGTCCAGGTACATAGACACCATATTGAAAAGATTCAGTATGGAAGATTCTAAGCGCGGTAACCTACCGACTTGTCACGGAATCACCCTCTCCAAAGAGATGTCTCCCAAGACCGATTTGGAAAGGGCTCACATGTCGATTATACCCTACGCTTCTGCAGTAGGCTCTATAATGCATGCGATGTTATGTACCACACCAGATGTAGCATACGCATTGAGCGTTGTAAACCGGTATCAGGCAAACCCAGGGGAGAAGCACTGGATAGCATTAAAGAACATTCTCAAGTACCTGAGGAGTACTAAAGAGATGTTCTTGGTGTATGGCGGAAAGGACCTCCAGATCGAGGCCTTTGCCGACTCCAGCTTCCAGAGTGACAAGGATAACTCCAAGTCCATGCCGGGTTATTTCTTTACCCTCAATGGAGGGGCGGTCTGTTGGAAGAGTTCCAAGCAGGACACTGTTGCTGACTCAACGATGGAAGTGGAGTACATAGCTGCTTGCGATGCCGCAAAAGAAGCTGTCTGGTTGAAGAAGTTCCTCACAAAACTTCAGGGGGTTCCTACCAGTGTTGATCCAATACCTCTGTATTGCGACAACAACGGCGCTATAGCTTTAGTGAAAGAACCCAGGTCCCATCAGAAGTCCAGACACATCTTAAGGCTGTATCACCTGATCAGGGAGATCGTAGATCGCCGGGAGATCGAGGTGAAGAGAGTAGATACGGAGAATAACACTGCTGATCCATTCATTAAGGCCATTCCTCAGACGCAGTTCGAGAGGCTATTCGAGATGATAGGTCTGCGATATGCCAGTACATGGCCCTAGTGCAAGTGGGAGATTGTTAGTGTTTATGCCCTAGAGGCCATTACTGTATCATACTAGTTTGTATATTATTTAATGGAAGCTTGGGATATTCATAGTTGTATTAACAGTCTTGCTAAAAATGGTAGTATGCTACTTGGTTTGTTTCTACTTTAATATGTGCATATGTTTCTTTTAACATATCGCCTATACATATTAATAGAGCTCTTAGCATCTTTTCTTGATTATCAGCGTTGTGATGGCAGTGACACTAGTGAGGGCTGGGTAGTCTATAAGCACATCCTATACAGGTCCCTGGTCGTAGGATTATCGAGACGGGGCATCGATCCTCCGGAGTAGACTAGTGTATACGCTTCTCATCCCAGCATGGGGAGATGGTCTGGCCCACAGCCATCAGTACGTTGTACTGGAGATAGTATATAGGTGCTTGTTAGGTTACGAGTACACCGGACAGGACTCGTCGGGAACTGCAGGTTGGTATTATACCCATCGTCAGATAGCAGTTCCTAGGTGACATGAGTACAGCTTAGTCCGTCGACTTGACACTGCTACTTCGCCTCGGGTGTGTTCCCACTGTACTTAGATTACTACCCTACCACGGCTCAAAGGAGTCGTGCAAACATGTAGTAGTTGGGTGCAGTCCCGAAGCACTTAGAGGCAGTGGCGGTTAGACAGGATTCGTCTCTCCCGGTATTAGGGGTTGATATCGCGCTGTGTATGGAGAGCCATTACGCAATGTCCCTGGCCAGGACAAGCGAGATTTACTGGTAGGCTTCCATTAGTTCTCAAGGTGTAATGGGCTTCGCTCCGACATGACTTATACCTCTATTAGAGGTCTGACGTTTACTGCCCCTAGGCCCGATATGCGATAGTCCTAGACGAACAGACTGGACTGTACGGAGATTGTCACATCAGGCTCAGTAGGAGTTTGGATGGGTTTCCTCATCGACCTTCTTATCGACATCTACCTGGGGACCGTTACGTACAGCTAGTACCGCTTGCGGCTTGTGGTTAAACCCACTGCCAGCGTAGTGTCGAGTCTTTAGAGTCCCACACAGATAGTCCCTGCACCGGGCAAAAGGTGTAGAGGCCGTATGGTTTTACGGCAGGGCCGCGATCGCTTACGTACACTTATGCACGTACTATGATCGGGCAGATAATACTTGCGGGCTTTGGTTTAAGCCAGATTCTAGTATTATACAGATGGATTTATTCAGTCAAAGATTATCCATGTTTTTCGGAAATACGGATGGGAGGAGCAGTCTCGTAATTTCTTGGGAAGCTTTTAGAAGAAGATGACTCATTTGTGTTTAATTCTTTTTAGGATTTAAACTAAATGAGGTGGAGGATGAGGTGTATGTTTACATTAAAATGCTTAATGACTCATGAGGTGATTCACCCTTAGAATTAAATGAAGCATGATGAATATTAGATAGATATTTATTTTGATAATATTATTATGCTTCATATTATTTTAGCATGAGTATTATTCATTTCATTATCACAAAAGCTTTCTCACTCCTCAAGTTATCATCTTCTTCCTCAAACCCTAAAAGCTCTCTTGAGTTGAGAATCCTAGGGTTTAAGTGACTAAGTAATTCATCTAAATACTCTACACCCTCTAGAACTTCTAGATTAGCAAACTAGAAACCGTAGTTATCTCAGATTCGAGATAGTGCTCAGACTATAGACTCTCGGGTGGATCGTCTTTGACTCGAGGAGGCCGTTGAGGTACCCATGTTCCATAGAGCCTACGAGGTATGGAGGACAGCGATGAAGACCCGAAGGACTTGTAACGTGAGGTATAACTTCGAATCCGAGTAGTTAAACCTCAAGTAGTTTGCTAGCTAGGGTTTGTGTTCGATCCTTGGTTTAAGTCGATGTTGTGAAGCTCGTGAAAATCATTTTTTGCTAATTCTGCCTCCCCGCGGATACGTGGGGTGTGTGACATCGACTTACAATTTAAGCTAGCAAAAGGCGAAAGCTTCGGTGATATTCCGACGACGACCCTAGAATCCCCCGGCGACGAAATGACGCACCGGCGCCTCCTACCGTTCCCTCTTCCTCTCTTCTGACCTCTGAACCCATAAGTACCACCTCTTTCTCTCCTTTGCTACTCTAAAAACATCTTTTAATAAAACCCGACGGAATCGGAGTCAAACCGATTTCCGATTCGGTTTCTTTCTAAAAATCCCACTTTTCTTAAACACGGCCCAATTAAACCATAATTTGTTGACTATTAATCATTAACAAACATGTTGAACAATTTTCATGACAATCTATATCATTTTGTAACTTTATAGCCCCTTTTCAGTAAAATACCATGTAGTTTCATTTTGACAGCAAATCATCTCAATCTTGATATACCTTTAAGTTAGTTCACGAGATAATGACCTACCTTCTGACAACACTCATATGAAATATAGCACAATACTTTTTGGGAACATAGAATACGAGAAATGAACCTTTACATATAAATACCCTTTACTAATAAAACCATTTTTACAAGATTTAGTATTTTAAAACAAATCTTTGCAAAGCGCCGCAACAACCCATTTTGAGGAACCCGATTGGGATGGTGCGGATTATCGCACGTCCCTGGGCTTAGTAGTGCGAGATGCAGACCCCTACAAGGCGCATTCTGTCTCGAAAGATTTACAAAATACAAAATCTTAAGAAAATGAGATTTCTAGAAATACAATATATATAAAAAATTATTATATATATATATAATTAAAATATCTATTTTGTGATAATATAAATATTCCAACTTTTTCTAAAATCACAAGAGTCACTTTACATTAAAATACCATGAATTCCATACTAAGTACAATATTACAATTTAATACCTTATATTATGAAATTAGGTTAATTTCACTAGAAACATCACATATATAAAATCTACATTTATTACAACTCTAAAGACGATAATTAAACACTTGAGATGTGTTTCCCGCAATCAGAGCAAAGCTCTGTTTGAAATTTAAATTTCAAAATGAAGCAACGCTTTAGATGCAGCGCCATGTGCATTGTGCCCTAAGCAGCGCACCACGTGTAAGACACGAATGCGCTAGCGCTAGGTGCACTACGCTCTGAGCAGCGCACCACGTGTAAGACACGGGTGCGCTAGTGCTAGGTGCGCTGTGCTCTAAACAGCGTACCACGTGCAAAGCACAGAAGCGCTAGCGCTGGAATTAAAAAACTCCCCACCGTTAGATCGAAGATCTAATAATAATGATAAATCATTAATTAATCAGAATTAAATTCTGTTATGGAAAGATTTTCCAATCTGGTTAAAAACAATAAGATTGCCTTCTGTGAAACAGAAGCCCTAAGATCAAAGATCCAATGGTGGGAAAATCCTCAAATCAATCAGAGAAAGATCTCTTTAACTGATCGAAATGATCAGCCTGCCCTATATAAAGGCCCCAAGACTTCAAGTCTTGTACAGAAAAAAAAACCCATAAATTTTGAAAAACTCAAAGATAAAGAGCAAGCTCTTGCAAGAAGATATTTCTTCAAGGTAAGAATGAAGGATGATGAATACAGAGATGAAATCATCTCATGATTAAGAAAGAAGAATTCATTTCTTTAAAAAGATCATAGATCTACAAAGACCAAAAGTCTTTCACAAAGAGATCAAAAGATCTCATCATAAAATAAAAGAAGAAAAACATAATTCTTCTCACAGATCATGAATCTATAAAGGCAAAGCCTTTCGTCAACATAAGAGATTGGAAATGTCTCCTGCAAAATAAGAACTGTTGTTCTTAGATCTTGAGACAAGGTCTCTTTTAAAAGAACATAAATTTATTTCCCAGATCATAAAATTGATCAGATGCGTTTTGCGCTCTTGAAATACGCCTTGCGCTCTTGAACTGCGCTTCTGCGCTCTCTGGATCGGCGCTCAGCGCCAAATGCGCCACGTGTCAACCATGTATGCACCAATTAACAACTTGCGCTTTGCGCTTCTGAAATAGCGCACTGCGCTCATAGGCTGGCGCTCAACGCCAAGCGCACCACGTGTCACTCATGTGTGCGCCACTAAATTGAAAGCGCAATGCGCTCATGGATTAGCGCTCAGCGCTCATAAACTGGCATCATGCGCTCATCATCTAGCGCCTAGCGCTGAGTGCGACACGTGTCCCTTACATGTGCGCTACTTGGCAGTAGCGCACTGCACTTTTTGATCGGCGCAAAGTGCCTAGTGCACCACGTGTTGCGCTGACAGAACATAAATTGTTCTTTAATAAGCCCAGAGCTCTGAAGAATGCTCAGCATTCAATAAAAGACAAAGACATTGTCAAAATATAAATCAATGCTCAGCATTGTTAAAAGGGTCAAGTCCAAATAAAAGCTCAACAGCCCAAAATAAATGTCAAACATTTTAACCTAACTGGACTTAGCCCAAGACTGGCCATAAATCCTCAACTCATATTAATTGAGCCCATCCGCTCATAAATATTTTAACAAATCTTAATCCTAAATTGGACTACAGATCTTTCAACCAACTCACATCAGTTTGAGGGTACATCTCTGAACTCCTCTGATATTTGCCGTTGTAATTCTTCAACGTCTTCAGAGAGGTGACGGGTCCCGACAACCATACATTTCACGGACTGTGAGGTCCTCAAACTCACGGACTATGATGTCCTTAACCTTGACTGTGAGGTCTTTAAACTCACGGACTATGATGTCCTTAACCTTGACTGTGAGGTCCTTAAACTCACAGACTATGATGTCCTTAACCCAGACTGTGAGGTCCTTAAACTCACGGACTATGATGTCCTTAACCTTGACTGTGAGGTCTTTAAACTCACAGACTATGATGTCCTTAACCTTGACTGTGAGGTCTTTAAACTCACGGACTATGATGTCCTTAACCTTGACTGTGAGGTCTTTAAACTCACGGACTATGATGTCCTTAACCTTGGACCGTGATGTCCTTAAACTAACGACGGACCACCATGTCCTTAAATTGATAATCGACCGCAATGTCCCTAAACTAAACGATGGAGCTCAAATACTCTCTTATTGGATCTAAACGATCCTGTTAAGTTGATCTTAGTCTAAAATTAGACTAACGTATCCTTAACATATGTTTAAGTTGATCTTAGTCCCAAATGAGACTAACGTATCTTTAAACCCAACCCCCAAACCCAAATTTAAGAAGATACGGATTTGGACTAATCCACGCCCTACGTGCGACAACATAAATTAGTCTCCGTATACAATCCACGGGCAACCAAAAACAAAACAAACACCCACGGCACGAAGTGACCATCTGGAGAAGGAGAAAGTGGTTACCGCGATGCGGTAGCGTAATTAACTGCAGGGGCTTGCGCCTGAAGAGAAGAGCGTCCCCACAATCAAAAACCTCTCAACGAGAGGGAATCTGATGAAGTCTGCTACATCGGCCGCATCCGTTTAAACCTTCGATACATGGTGCCATAAATCAGCTTGGCATCTTCAGAGAGGTGGACGGATAGCACCAATTAGCATCTGCCCCGAAATTCAGGCAAGACGGACCCGCGCGGTCGCGTCTCCGTATTTTCAGCGGGGAACAGATTCTGGCACGCCCGATGGGACCTTTTCCTCTTTCCACTCCAAACTTCGTGTGTCGTGTTCGCGAACGAATCGCTGTTTGATATGGTTGTCCTTAGATTCGAGGTACTAAGATTTGGTGTCTTACTCCGTGCAGAAAATGAAAGATCAATGGTGTCTACCTGCACAAAATGTTCCAGCTGCAACTGCAACTCCCGTTCCGTCTCATCTGGATGTGTAACTTATGGGCCCCAGGCGGCCTCCCTGTTCATGATGCCGGTGGACCAAGTAACTCAGGCCACCACTAGGCTATTCTTTGGGACTATGATCCCACCCATGAGCTTCAATGCCCCGATGCTGCCGCAAGAAGCCACAAAGAAGTCGGTCTTTGATCGACTTACCACTGCCGCGGCCCCTCTCAACGGGTCGCCCACGTCTAATGCCTCAATTTTCAACAGACTGGGCCAGAATGCCAACAAGCCCGCAATACCTAAAGCAGCCATCCCAAAGCGGATAGCCATCCCGGCTCAAGAGGATGAAATCATTGGAAAGGCTTCTCCTGACAAGAAGTCATTCTTCATAAGGCTGGCCACTCCGGCTTCTGCTCCAGGAGAAGTCACCTCTTCCCAGAGGTCTGTATTCGATAGGTTGGACATTACTTCTCGGCGAACGTCAGTCTTCAAAAGGCTGGCACCGGCGACAACCCTCCGTCAAGACAGGAGACATGACGAAGTCACCCTTACAGTTGAGACAATTCCATCCGCACGACATGCTCGACGTCGCCACTGGTGCCGAGTAAGAAAGGCCGGGGGCAACTCCCCTTCTGGGCTAACTCCGCCAGCTCCCATGGTGGAAATCAATGCTGCTGTTCCAACTGGGAACAGCTTTAAACCGCTTAGGAGGGTTCGCAAGAACTCTCCGACTGCTGTGCTGAAGAGATCTCCTCCACCTATGGAGATTACTATAGAAAAGAAGCCGGAGCAGCCTCCTCAGTGGCTGTCCTCCAAAATTTATAAAGTCCGGCAATAGGTTCAGGACTCGGTAATTGATCAAGATTACTCTCGCCGACAGAAAAAGATAAAGGTTCGGCAAGAACAGGACCATCCTGTCAGGCCACAAAAGGCGACAGCTACCTGGGTGCCTGCTGCAACGGCCCCCTCGACTTCAACTACTCACAAGAGAAGGAGGCCAGAGAAAGCCCCTGTAACTGCGGCGAACCGCAGAGACACCGAACCTAGACGCTCCAAGTCTGGGGGCATGATGGTGTATACTGTTTATATGGCTTCCGAAAAAGAAGAAAGCCATGGTTCTATGGGACATCGACCGCTTACCCGGTCAATAATGAAGGCTCAGGAACAACAACAGCAAAAGTTTCAGGAGATGCTGACTGCAATGGCCGCACTCACTGGGCCAAAAGAAAATCCAGAGACCTCAGAGCAGCGTCGGGAACAAGAAACTGACACCGAGTTCCTCCGAAGAATGCTCGAGAGGAAAGAAAAAGAGGCTGCGGAACAGGCAACCAATATAAAACGAATGGCTCTCTTATTCCAAGACATGGCTGGGATGATGTTGCAGCCAGAACCTCCAGCTGAAGACCCGCCTATCATCATTGAAGACGACAGAGGGGAGACATCGAACCATCCTCCGGCTCTTTCAGCAGCCAAAGAGGAAACCATCTCCAAGGCCGCTCTGGATGACAACATTGCCCAGCAAATATGAGCTCACCAGGCGAATCAAGCGGCCGGCCAAATTGTTAAAACTGGACGACCATATCCAGACTGGTATGACCAAATAAGATACCCGCCGGGATATACGATCCCTAAATTTCATGTATATAAAGAGACGGACAATCCCCACCAGCATGTCGCCCAGTTCAGGGCTCTATGTGGCAACACTGGGGGTGACGATAAACTGCTACTTCGCCAGTTTGTCGGCAGCTTATCGGAGACGGCATTCAAGTGGTATTCTGAACTTCCAAACGACTCCGTCAAGACTTTTGCAGAGATGGAACTACTATTCACCTAGCGTTTCGCGAGTGCTAGTGAACGCACCCCAATAAAGGCATTGACCAATGCTAGGGTGAACCCAGGTGAAACGTGGGTCCAATACGCAATACGGTGGCGAAATTTATGGTCAAAATGTGAGCAGCGCATCGAAGAAGCGCCGGCGGTGGGCATGTTCGTGGGCACTCTGGACCCTCAGTCAACTATTTCCCAATTCATGATGTTCTTCAAGCCGACCATGTTCCAGGCCTTGATCGACAAACTGACCCAAATGGACCAGATGGGTCATAGACCGTCTCTTCCAAAGCCGAAGCCGCGAAATGAAAAGGGTAAAGGGAAGGCGACCTTCGTCGCAAATACTCAACAGCAGCCCAGTGTCCCAAAACTAACAGATCAACTAGAAGAAAGACGGCGATACTATAATGAGAAGATGAAGCGTCCTTATTCGTTCCCCCGGACAAAACGAAGAGATTGTTCGAGCTAGTGGTGCGCAACAGGCTCATCGATCTGCCGAATCCAAAACGACCGTTGCAACCCGGCGAGGTTAATAGTCCCAATTATTGCCCTTACCATCAAACGGTAAGCCATCCAATTGAAGATTGCTTCTTCTTTAAAGGCTGGATTGAAGATCAATACCAACAGGGAAAATTTTCCCTGTCCGAGAATTGGAAGGTGAACCCGCCGCAGCCACACGCTCTAAAGAAGACGGATACACTGGGGGCATCGTGTTCTTTCATAGAAGAAACTCCATGGGAGGTCGCTCTTTCAGCCAAAACAAAAAGAATGCTGAAGGATCTCCAAACATGCCCGGCGATCGGGTGGAAAAATCCACTGGGACCCGAGATCATCGAGGGAATACTGAAACCGTGTCCAACTCCAAAGATTGGTGGTGATAGCCAAAGCACTCACACCCAGCCGTCAAAATCTTCGAAGAAAAAGAAGAAGACCAAAAAGCCCATGAAGCCTGGTGACAAGCGCAAGGACCTGCAAAAACAGATTGACGCGTTGGAAGAATATAATCAAAAAGCGCAGACTCCAATCACACTCCAAGAATTTCTCAGCCACGTCCTTGAGGACGGAGATGATGACAATGGACAAGACTCATCCGATGAATCTGAAGGTTATGTAGCAAGCTGCTATGTGATCTCTCACTCGTCGATAGACAATGAAGAAGCTCCTTACACAGGGAAACTGGGGGAAGATCCTGAGCCGGAACTTCTAGGGCCATCAGACGAAATGATTGATGAATTCCTGAACGAAGCTCTTTCGAAAAGCAAAGCTGATCGGGAGCGTGAGATGACCATATTTGAAAAGGCCAAAAGCTGGCGACCGGACAAAAGGGTTGAAACACTCCTGCCGGATCGAAGTACGTCCGCCGCAAATAAAAGAAGGTTCAAGATAAGGAAGAGGTTCGCCAAAGCCATATCAATGGGTATGAAGCTGCCACCCTCCGAAAGAAACACTCCTGGTGAAGCGGAAATACATCCTAATTACTGCTTAAATCATCGAAAGATTGCGCACCCTACCTAAAAGTGCAACGCTTTTAGAAGATGGTGGCAGGGATATATTGCTCACCAGCAACATTTTAAGCGGATGAAATGCAAAACTTGTCGGGAGTAAAGAAATACGACCGAGGAGCGTAAAAGAACTACCGGCAGCTGTCACATGGTCGACGCTGGGGGATCGCAAGTTCTCACCTTTGGGAACGACTCTGACGAAGAAATGACTCTTGGCCTTCTCTTCAAAGAATCCACTTCGGGAAAAGAGGAAGAACCGAAAAACTGCGAGAACATTCAGCTGCGTAATCGCACGCTGTCTGAAAAGAATCTCGAACCCGCCAACTAGGCTTCAAACAAAAAGGATAAAGGAAAAGGAAAGGTCCCTGAGTGTATCATCCTTGATGACCAAGCCGTCGAAAAGCTGACAGCCAAGGACCCGCCAAAGAAGAGTAAGGTGGACTACAACGTTCTGGCACATTTGAGAAAGCTACCTTCGTAGTTAAGCGTTCTTGACGCCCTTATGTTATCCAAAGAGGCAAGAGATTCATTGATCAAGGCACTAGAAGAGCCAGAGCAATTCCAAGCTTTTCTCGCCGAAGAAAAGATGAAGGACAAGTTGGAAGAAGTGCACACAGCGGATATCACCTTCGGCGATGAAGATCTTCTCCTTGGGACATGCGAGCATAACCGTCCCCTTTATGTCCCCGGATACTGTCACGATATCAAGATAGGCAAAATCCTGGTTGACAATGGGTCTTCCGTCAATCTCCTCAACGTAAGAGTGTTGAAGGAAATCTGCATGAGCGTTCAGCACCTCGCTCGCGATAAAATCACCATCTGCGGATTTGACTCCCAGTCATCACAGACGCTTGGGTCTGTAATTTTGACACTACGCTTTGGGCTACTCGTCACGGACATCAAGTTCCACGTCATTGACGCTAAGACCTGCTATAACGCTTTGCTCGGCCGGCCTTGGTTACACGAGTACAACATCATCCCATCTACACAATATCAGTGTATGAAGTATTTCAAGGATGGTCTCGAGTATACCGTAATAGGAGAGCTGAACCCATTCTCCGTGAACGAAGTCCAAAAGTACGAAGATGCAAAATACTTCTTACCAGATTTCGAAGACACAGAAAGATGTCGCAAATCGGAGGACAAGAACAAAGCTATCACCACTATTCCAGTCTTCGGGAGTGATACTGAGGAGAAAGAAGACATAGTTTATTCAGGTCCACCCCAGTGCAATAAGCCGGGACCGTCTACTCCTATGTTGATCTTCGGCAACGACTCGGAAGATGAAGTCAATGCCGTTTTCTCTGCTCGACCATCAATACAAGCCTTCCCCGATGAAGATCAAAGTTTGCAAGTTGCCATGGTTCTGCCAAAGCATCATAAAGAGCTAGACGCGCTTGATACCTACAGTGTGGAAGAAATGCAGACATTCCACGTCCCTCCCAAGCGAAAAGGTAAAAAGGCAATCCTATTCTACCGATTCGGGGAAACCAAAGTGGAGAAAGAAATTTGGCATGGTGCGGATTCTACACTTGACAGGCTCCAGCCCATCTGTTTGCCCAGATATTACACAGACGATCTAAAGAGACTCTTGAGACGCCAAGGTGTACCCCTTAAGCAAACTGCGCGACAAGCACGGTTCTATAACAGGATCTGGAACGTTCCCGGAACTCAACGGAAGTTTCCCAACGGGAGTATGGAAACGATCGGGCTTGGATATGTTCGATCCAAGAAACGGGAGCTATTCCGCGACTGCTACGTCATACATGACTTTGATGAAGAAGGAGATGCTCTGTGGGAAAATGCTAACCCTGAACCAGAACGGGCTCCCGCCGTGAAAATGCCAAGCCTGTCGTTCGAAGAACAAATGGACAAGCTTATAAGGGAAGCAGGTCAAAAGGTTCGAGACGACCATAACCGCGAAATGGCCATCTACGAGAAAACCAGGACGCAACGCCTCCTTCAGCATGCTGTGAAAAATGAAAATGCTCCTCCTTGTCAACCCGTTGTACAAATGGCCCGACGCAGAGGCAGAAATAAACCAAAGAACGGGAAAGGCGTTCGACAGCGACAAAGCGGGTCTAAGAAGCCACGCGATCAGGAATCGAGCAGTCTGGATTCGTCTCTTATAAAGAAGATGGGTCGAGCATATTCTTTTCCCTAAGTCAAGACAAGGAAGATTTTCGATCTTGTCATAAAGCATCAGATGATGACACTCCCGGAGTCCAAGCACCCCGACCAAGCAGGCGAAGTCTCTCACCCAGACTATTGCTCCTATCACAGGGCAATAGGACATCCTATCGAAGACTGTTTCACATTCAAGAACTGGGTCGAAGACCAATATCAACAAGGTAGGTTCGCTCTATCCAGCAGTTGGAGGGTAATCCCGCCGCAGAAGTATGAACCAAAAGCCCCGTATACAGCGAGAATGGAGTCAGATCAATATCGGTCTTGGAAGCGATCTCGTACCTGCCATGTGATAACGCTGTCGGAAGAAGAGCCCGAGAATATGGATGACCTCCTCTAGTGCTTCGAAAACGATGATGGCGAGGTGATCTCAGAATTTCCACTGGTGCCAAAAGAGCTGGAAGATGGGATACATACCACCGTAGATAACCTCACAAAAATTGACTTGGGAATGACAAACGACCCCCGGCCGACGTTCGTCAGTGAGCTGTTGTCTGAAGAAAGGGTGGCTACGCTAAAAGACGTGCTCATGCAGTATAAAGATTGCTTCGCATGGAACTATTCCGAGATTCCAAGACTAGATCCAGAGATTGCTGTACACAAATTGGTAATATCCCCGGACGTCAAGCCGATCAAACAAGCACCGAGAAGAATGCGACTCAAGCTTGAGATGAGCATCAACGCCGAGGTCAAAAAGCTAATCAACTCCGGCTTTATCCAAGAGGTTCAGTATCCTGATTGGATTACCAACATCGTACCAGTGATGAAGAAAAATGGAACGGTGCGCATATGTGTGGACTTTCGGGATCTCAATAAAGCCTGCCCGAAGGACGACTTCCCAGTACCAGTCACTGAGCTGATGATAGATAATACGTCCACTCACGAAGTCTTCTCCTTCATGGACGGATCATCAGGATACAATCAGATAAAGATGCATCCCGAGAACCAGAAGCACACCGCTTTCCGGACCCCTTTAGGCATATTCTGTTACAAGGTGATGCCGTTCGGTCTAAAGAACGCCGGTGCCACCTATCAGAGGGCCATGACGAAGATCTTCGATAACCTCATACATGAAATCGTCGAATGTTATATCAACGACCTCGTAGTTAAAAGCAAATATACGAGGAACATCTAGAGTATCTGAAGATCGTATTTCAACGCCTTCAGCAATACAACTTGAAGATGAACCCTCTCAAATGCGCGTTCGGAGTTTCCTCGAGAAAGTTCCTAGGATTCGTCATCCGACATCGAGGCATTGAGATAGACCCGTCGAAGATCACGGCGATTATGGAAATGCCCCCGCCAAAGACTCTCAAGCAGCTGCGGTCTCTCTAAGGATAGCTCGCATATATCTGGTGATTCATAGCCAATCTTTCGGGCAAGTGCCGCCCCTATAGTCACTTGATGAAAAAGGGAACCCGTTCGTCTGGGATCACAAATGCCAAAGCGCACTAAACGAAATCAAGCAGTACCTGCAGAATCCGCCAGTGCTGGCTGCTCCCGTTAAAGGAAAACCTCTCATCTTGTATACGACCGCCCTCGAAGGTTCTTTAGGAGTGCTGTGGGCACAAGAAAACGACTAAGGGAAATAAAGAGCCCTTTATTATCTGAGTCGAGTCCTTTTGGGGGCAGAAAGCAACTACTCCCTTTCGAAAAACACTGCCTAGCATTGATCTTCACGATAATGAAGCTCAGACACTGTGCATTGGCACATGAGGTCCATCTCGTATCAAAGGTAGATCCTCTCAAATACTTGATGTCGAAGGCCATATTAACAGGGCGGCTCGCTAAATAGGCCCTGCTCTTGATGGAATTCTCGATAACTTATCGGCCTCTTAGGGCAGTGAAAGGCCAGGCCATCGCCGACTTCCTCGCTGAGCATCCGATCCCTGCCGACTCTCCCTTGAACTACGAATTGCCAGACGAACACGCATTTGATACAATCGCCGGGGAGAGAAAGGAAAATGATACCCGATGGGAACTCTATTTTGATGGGGCATCTTCCATAAAGAGGCGCCAAAAAAAAGCATCCTTATAATCAAATCAGGGGTAGGCCTCATCTTCATGACTCCACAAGGAGGGATAATGCGCTTTGCCTTCTCCTTAATAGAGCTGAGGACGAATAATGAAGCCGAATACGAAGCTTTAATAGCAGGTCTCAAGATCGCTATCGACATGGGAATTGAAAACCTTCTCATCTACGGAGACTCCCAACTGGTCGTTAGTCAAGTAAACGGCGACTATCAAACGTGCAAGCCAGAGTTGGTGAAGTACGGCGAGAGAGTACAGCAACTACTGACTCAAATCCCTTCCTACACACTGGAAAGCATACCGCGCGCAGAAAATATCAAAGCGGATGCATTAGCCAAGCTCGCTAAAGAATTGGCCGACGAGAACCTCGATGACGTAAGAATCGTGGTACAAAGCCATCGGGTTCTTGCACCGGCAGAAATATCTCCAGAGTCGTCCAAAGAGAAGGAACCGACCGAGCAAACGACTCTACAAATAAAAGACCAGGAAAAAGCTATGGAATGGAGAGAAGTCTTTATAGACTACTTCAAATCCCGTCGAACACCTGAAGATGCATCCTCAAGGCATCAGCTCATGAAACGAGCTCCGTCTTTTGCCTTCGTCAATGACACTTTATATAAAAGATCATTTGATTCTCTATGGCTAAGATGCCTAGGACCTGAAGAGGCAAGGAGAGTCGTCCAAGAAACTCACGACGAACTCTGCGGTTCTCACCAAGTCAGGCCGAAGATGAAGCTGAAGATCAAAAGGATGGGCTACTATTGGCCCATGATGATTCAGGACTATCTCGAATATGCGAAGCAGTGCCACTCGTGCCAGAATCACGGGGACTTTATCCATCAGCATCCAAATCCACTACATCCAACGGTGGCTAGCTGGCCGTTCGAAATGTGGGGAATTGACATAATCGGCCCCATCGAACCAGCATCGTCCAGAGGACATCGATTCATTTTGGCGACAACTGATTACTTCTCCAAGTGGGCAGAAGCAGTACCGCTGAGGGAAGTGAAGACGGACAATATCCTCCATTTCTTCAAGACGCATGTCATTTATCGGTTTGAAACTCCGCGACAGATCATTTCCGATAACGGGCCAGCATACAGAAGCCACAAAATCAGCCGCTTCGCACAACAACATAACATAGACTGGAGATATTCATCGGACTGCAATCCCCGAGCTAACGGTCTAGCTGAGGCTTTCAACAAGACCTTGACGAAAATCGTAAAAAAGACGGTGTCTCGAAATAAGAAGGACCGGCACGAGAGACTGCATGAAGCTCTCTGGGCGTATCAAACTATGTTCAAAACGGCCACAAACACAACGCCGTACGCGTTGGTATACGGTACGGAAGCGGTACTCCCCCTCGAGATAGAACTACCCTCTCTATGAGTGGCGGTTCATTACGAGCAAACGGAAGAAGAAAATGCTCACCTCCGGCTTGAGGAGCTCGATGCCCTTGATGAAACCCGGCTCATAGCGCAACAAAATCTGGAGGCTTATAAAGCAAAGATGACGCGTTCATATGAGGGATTGATTAGGCCGAGAACATTCCACCAAGGCGAACTCGGGCTAGTGGTCAAGAGACCCATGATCCCCAATCGTGCCAAGTAGGGAAAATTCGAGCCGAATTATGAAGGCCCGTATATCATAGACAAAGTCTACCAGGGTGGAGCCTGTCTACTCATGGACATGCATGGTGAAAGGCCTTTCAGGAGAATAAACGGTCGCTTCCTGAAGAAATACTACGCCTGACGAGTCACGGCCTAGTTCAACGATAGATGACAACGCTTATGTCCGCTCGCTATCTTCCTAAGCCCAAACTCTATAAGTAGTAGCCGGTTTTCGGACCGAAATGTCCTAAAACTAACAATGGACCGAAATGTCCTTAAACTAATAATGGACCATTATGTCCTAAAACCAGCGTCGGACCGAAACGTCCTTAAACTAACGATGGACCACTATATCCTAAAACTAGCTGTTGACCGAGACGTCGATAAACTACTGTGGACTACAGCTTCCCAAGGCTGACACAAAAAAAAGAAAGAATAAAAAAAAGAAAGAAAAAAAGAAAGAAAAAGAAATGGTACGTCCATAAGCAGAATGGGCACGGATGAAAACCCGAAAGGGCTCCGTGAGTAAAAACAGCAGGGCTACCGGCGAGTTTTTATGAAAAACCCGAAAGGGTACAACCTCGTTAAAAGACACTTGCAAGGTGCTCTCGACTTTGTGAGGAGAAACCGCCTGTGTGATATCCTCACGACTCACAAGGGAGCAACACACTTAGGGATCCCCACGATTCCTAAGAAGAAATTACACTTGCGAGATCCTCACGACTCTTAAGGAGAACCCTCTTATGAGACCCTCACAGCTCATAAGATTCAAAAGTTTTAAACTACAAGGATCTGAACCTATTCTTAAGCGGCCACCACAACCTCCAATGCTGCCCTCTAAGCGGCTCAATATTGACATTTGTATACAATCCACGGGCGCGAATAAACATTTCCCTAACAAAGTCCCATCCGTGACCAAGGATATGTTTGCACAGTGAACCCCCCTTATAAGCCCTCTCGACTTATAAGGAGAAAGCGCGCTTGTAAGATCCTTACGATTTATAAGAGACTATACACTTAGGAATCCTCATGATCCCTAAAGAGAAAGCACACCTACGAGATCCTCACGACTCGTAGGGAGAAATACCTTTATGAGACCCATACGGCTCATGAAGTCAAAAGCCTTAGTCAACAGGATCCTAACCTTGTTTGCTAAGCCACCTTTGTTCGACATCGACAGAGGCAAATGAGAATTCGCTCCTGGCAATATCCCAGTTGCAGCGATGCTGATGCCGAAATCGATGTCTGATTCTAGGCTTGCAGCGAAAAGCCAGCGAGCCACACATGTATACGAAATAGCCGAAATGATGGAGCAACTAGCAAAAAAAATCAGCAACTAAAGTGTATGCATGCAAAATAGCCGAAATGATTGGGCAACTTGCAATAAAAAGCAGCGAGTAAAAATAATACAAAATAGCCGAAATGATTGGGCACCGCGAAAAATAGCCGAAATGATTGGGCAATCGCGACTTTCGCGATATAAAAAGCTAAAATGATAGAGCATTGATTTGGTTGATTTAGCGTGCTTGCGCTTTTAAAAGATGAATCAAAGAATAATTTTACCGCAATCAAGAACGGTGTCGCTTGGTTGCTAGCCGGTGAGTACGGGTCAGTCCACAGGGTTTTTGTGTATTTCCTAATTGTTCTAAGGAGTTAATTCCAAATGGTATGGATAGATTATCACTAAAAACTAAACTGATTTAAACTAGGATTAGAATCTTGCTAGGGTTAGGTTTAGGTTATGTTTGGAAATTAAAGATTTCCTCACCGCTTTCAATGCCTTAACGTAGATCTCTTTAGGTGTTATGGTAATAATTAATAAAGGGGATTAGTACCATCGGGAAGAAACGATGTTTCTTCCTCTAGACTCTTGTCCTTCCTTTCTTGATTTTTACCCTAACCTCCATGGAAAACATACGCAACCGGTCGTTTATACTACGGTATCACCGCTGCCTCGTGGGATAGGGTGCCATAGGGAACGGTGTGTGTATGTATGCATGGAGTCCTATTAATTATATGTGATGGACAAGAAAGGGATGAGAGATTTTCATCTTTCAAGCCTTCTCTATTCCTAACCCTAACAAGTGAGGAACTACTCACTCATTAAGGAATTGATTAACATTTTCTAACTATCTAACTAGGGCAGATAATGAAAATTATACTAAGGCAGAATGAAAATTAACTAGGGCAATGAAATAAAAAACCTTACTTTATTTGATGGCTCTCTCCAATTTACACCGAATTAGAAAATTCTGATTAGATGAAATAAAAAGAGGCATACCTCCAAAAGAGGTTTAGGGCTTCTATTTATAGATTATAGAAACGCTAGGGTTACAATCAATTCACATCTGCATTTACAATTTTACCCCTAAAGAAGACTAGTCAACGCGCCGCCAGCCGCCACAGAATTTTTGCACCGACACGGGCGACGCACGGCCGCGGATCCGCGGCCAAAACCCGTGTTTGGCCGCGGTTCCGCGGCCATATGGAGGGATTGTTGGCTGCAATTTTCTGGTTTTCTTCCTGTTGCATTTTCCTACTTGTTTCTTTACTTGGTTTCTCAGATTGTCCTCTAGTTTTCTTCCAGATTTCCACAGTGAATAATGTCGTGGACTTTACCGCTTGCTTCGTGTCGAAGTCTTGAACCTTGCACTGCCTTTGTACTTTGAGAACTTGTTCATTGATTCTTCATTGTCCCTCAAACTGTAGGCATGATCAAGATTCCACCATTTATCGGTCGTAGTCTCACTTTGTATCATCTTTTCATCAATTTCACTATTTTTGTTCCGAGAACCTGTAACCTGCAACTATGTAGCAGACATGGATCAAAAGCACCTGTTTATTTGTAAAATGAATAAGAATGGGGAATATAATAATGCAGAATTATGATATGAACAAATACCCCCAAACTTATCTTTTACTCGTCCTCGAGCAAAACTAGTTTTATTCTCGAAAAAGACCTAACCTCACTTTCGCAGGGAAATGCGATTGCACTGAGCTCGTGCAACAAGCCGTTAAACCTCTAGGTGTCCCTAGTAAGAGGAGTGTTGTCTCCTGAGGGTTTTCAGCGGATACTACCCACAAAATCCTATCAATTCGGCCTATTGACTTTTATTCTCCAGTTCGGTTTTCTAACAAGAAATCTATTATCTTCAACTCAGAAATTATCAACCCGTATTTTTCACGCTTCCTTATCATTTAACTTAAGATTGTATATGTTCTGTAAATTCACTTAGCTTTTAGCATCTTTTGAGTTTTTCTTTTAAGGTTCCATCTCAACTCAGGAATTTTTATCATCTCTACTAAAGATATAAGTCCTATTTTTCATTCCTATCTCTCATCTAAACTCAAATCATATACCCCTACGTGTGTGTATGTATCACCCCTACACTTGGAAATTCAAATCAAGCTATTATACTCTTGTCCGTCGTCCAAAGTACTTTTCAATCAGTGAATTTTTAGATGAAATTGCTCACATATTCTTCATGCGAACGTTAATACTTCTTGAGGTACCAACAACCGATTACAAAATGTGTTCGCACATTAAAGCATAATTCCTAGTCTTGTAATCCCTAAGGCTTTTAGCAGTGACTCCCAAACCAGTTGGTCTAAGCCACTAGGTGGTGAAGTACCCTCGTTAAATATTTTTTTCTATTATTGCACCCTTAAGTAATTACAAAAACCAGTGTTCATTTTTTTATCTCTTTATTCACACTTGTAATTTTATTTTTATTTTCCTTCATACTAAGGACTTTAGACAAGAGCATTTCAAGGTCTCTTCTACTATTCCAAGTTTCAAGGTTCGTGTTTGTGCAATTTGTAGGGTATATATTTTCAGAATTTAGACTTAAGCTTAGGAATTATTTTTCAAACTTATACTTTAATAAAAATATCAATACTCTTCCTTTATTTTTACTTAGCCCAAGAAGTGAATTCAAAATTTGCCTATTTCTAAGTAAACTACAAAGACATATATTTTCTACCGTTAAATTTTAAGAAAGGTTATTTTTTAGGGTTTTTAATTTACTAAGTTTAGAATCTAGTTTTTCCTAGCTAGTCAACCGTCATGTCAAACTTAAGTCAATTATGGCCAAAATTGAATTTTTCAATTTTTTATAATTTTTAAAATTATTCAATTTTTATGGGTTTTAAAATAAATATGCAAATGCAAAAATATACATATGAATGCGAAGGAAGAAAGCTTACCGAGCACACCCCCAAACTTAAACTTGACAGTGTTCTCACTGTCAGGCTACACCACGAGGGTCAAAATTGTCGGCACTTCCTGTTTATTATTTTTTTATATTTTTTTTGTTGAAAGAAAAAATATATATACAAAAAGGTCCCCCCCAAACTTAAGTGAAACAGTGTTTCCACTGTTTAAACGTTAAAATTCAGAGTTAAGGAGGAGAAAAACACAGTATCAAGCTATACAAGGCCTTACACAGGCCAAAAGTTAGCACCAACCATTCAAAAATTTTATCGTTATAATGGTAGGGTTGGTGAAAGAATGGAGTGTAGAGAAAGGAGATGAGAAGCACACGGGACCGTATGGGAAGAAAAGTGGAATATGGTCTCGGTACATTCGGAGAAGAATGGCGGAAAAGAGAAAGAAGTGTAGTACGAACTTGAGAGTGTAAATCGAGTGAATAAATTAGCACAAATTGTGATAACCGATGTGTTAAAAGCGATTGTGCTAATTTATCAACCCGTCGAGATATGGGGTCAAATCCCTCAAAATTCGCAAGAAAACATGGGTACGTTGAACTTGGTAAACCATCCATTGAAAATGGAAGCGCGACGGATTCTTGCGTGGTCGAAACGATGGAAATGACGAAGGGGAGTGATTTAGGGATAGTCTTATTCTCACCTAAGTAAACTGTCTCGAACTTGAAGGATTCCATCAATGGTTCGAAATGACTGTAAGCAACCGAGTCTGATGGTTTAACTAACTTATCTGAAAATTCAAAGGACTTAAACTCGGGCGGTGAGTCTTCAAAATCGTCCGAAAAAGTGAAACACTCGTAATCGTTATTGGCTGTGAGAACCGTGTCAGATTCAAAGAGGAACGTACTAGTGGCGTCCAAACTGCTGTGATCGAACAGAAATTTTTCAAGCTCACAGTTCTCCTGTGTGATCTTTTACATGGTCGGAACGATCGAAAGGAGGGAGGGTGATTTAGGAAGTATAACAGTTAAAGGTTCAGGAGGATGAATTGGAAAATCTGACACATCAAACAAAACTGGTTCATCCTCAATACTATCCTCAATACTCTCCTCAATACTATCCTCATAATTCTCCTCAAAAGTTATCTCATCCATGCAATTATCATCAAAATCAAGACGCATATGAAGTTCGGGAGAAACATTTAATGACTCGGGATGATGAATGGGAGAGAAAATTTCAGTCAAATCTACAGGTTCATCATCCAAAATATTCCCTGCGTCAATATCTTCAATCAAGTGAAAATCAATTTTTTCGGACACCTCATCAAAAGCATGGATATTTATCAATTCAGATTCTAGATTGGAGGTGTAGAGGTCAAAAAGATTGGTGATGGTTTCACTCGAAAGGGATCCTTCACAATCTGGCAAATCAAGCACTACAAAGTCGCACAACTCATTAAAAGTTTTATTTTCAACTGGTGAATCATTTGGGACACTTGATAAACATTCAAAACCAGAGTTGTGGGATTCAATTGGTGATGGGTAGGTTTGATTTGGAAAGGTGCACAGCTCACTCTCTCCACTCAAATTCTCACTCTGTCCAACCTCCTCATCATACATTGGAATTTTTGGAGCTAGTTGAAAACTAGCTACCGGGTCACTAGGTCGTCTTGATGAATTAAGGGCGGCAATAGACGCATCCAAATTCCTCATCTGTCGGTTTGCTGCTGCAATGTAATCTTCCAACGACTTTTCCAGACTAGACATGGGTTGTTAAGGAGTTTCAGTAAAAGATTCAAAATTGTTTGGATACGTGAAACTCCCAAATGGTTGTGTAGAATCAATGTCTAGGGAAGGTGTGAAAGTCGGGTAGGACTGATAGGAATTGAATGGTTGGACAGGAGTAGGATCAACATTTGGATAAAAAGGTGAATGGACTTGTTGATCCCAAGAACTGGAAGTGTTGAAAGGAGTGAAAGATCGGTTACGAGATTGTTCAATATGTTCAGCGATAGACATGGGTTTTGGAGTTACAACAGGACTCGAAAAAGGGGTATCAACGTAAGAAGATGGTGAAGGTTGAAATGGTTGATACAAAGTGGATTGTGGAGTCGAAATGTTTCTCCTAGACGCTTCAATTCGATCTTTCAAAGAAATTTTGGGCATGGAGGGGTCGTCCGTAATTCGACCAAAACAATTCGCATATGAAGCAATGTTTGGATGAGGGTACCAAAGTTCAGCAAGAGTTTTGTGAGGTGGAGTACCCATGACGTAAGAAAGGAGAAGAAAAAGAATGTGGGGTGCACGGATTTCTTAGCGACAAGTTACAAGTTTTTGTAAAAAAAAATTCCCTTTTTTTCTTTTTGTGTTTTTTTGATGTGGAGCTTTTTGCAAAAAAGATTTTCGATAAAAGGCTTAGACAATGTTCAATCAATCACAAATGCACAATCAAACCTAGATCTAGGGTCACCTAGGTCAGCTAGACAGCCCCTAACTGTTCCAAAGGGCAAGAAAGAAGACCTCAAACCGCCTCTTCACCGCCAATTGTGGCCAGGTAAGCACAAGTAGAGAAAGGAGGGATCCACTCACGAATCACCATGAGACGGGCCTTTTAAAGTTACCTTTCACTACATGTCTAGCCTAGGCACCACAAAGTCAGGTTAGGATCAACGGTCGATGCCTACAACTATTCCTTTGTCCTATTGAGCGCGAAGTCCTTAGAACTGATTCTAATCTTTTTTAATTAGATTGATGGTTAATGCAATATACTTTATGTGATTTTTGGGGTCCTGGGAAGGGTGATGAAATCCCCACCCAATCTGGATTGTTGTTCAAGCCCCTTAAAGTCAATTTAAAGAATGCAAAGCAATAAACACAATCAAACACTTGCAAATAATTTTTTTTAGCGCGGCGCAAAGAATCCTGCACAAGATCAATTATTGGAGAAGGGGAGAAATTTTTTGGCGCAAAGAATCATGCAGGAAAATTTTACAAAGGAGATATTGGGGTTGCAGAGAAGGAGAGGAGACTTACAGTGAGATTTCGGGTTGCTGACGTCAGCAACTCGCGGTGGATCCGTGGCGGCAAGGGGTATACGGCGGTGGTTCCGCGGTCTGAGATGCGGTTCAAGCCTCCAGATTTCTTCTGCTCTTCTGCTGTTGTAATCCTCTGTTGTTCAGATCTTTAGTTTTCTGTTTGGCTCTCTGGATTTTTCCAGATCTGAATTTGTTCTTCGATCCTGCACAATTCAAACAAAAATACCCTTCACAAAATAACAAGATGATAAAAATTTATATATATTTTTTTTCAGTTTTTATGATTTTTCAATTTTATATTAACCCGAAATTACAAAAAGAAAATAACACGCCATCCCCGGCAACGGCGCCATTTGATTTGGTTGATTTAGCATGCTTGCGCTTTTAAAAGATGAATCAAAGAATAATTTTACCGCAATCAAGAACGGCGTCGCTTGGTAGCTAGCCGGTGAGTACGGGTCGGTCCACAGGGATGTTGTGTATTTCCTAATTGTTCTAACGAGTTAATTCCAAATGGTGTGGATGGATTATTATTAAAAACTAAACTGATTTAAACTAAGATTAGAATCTTGCTAGGGTTAGGTTTAGGTTAAGTTTGGAAATTAAAGATTTCCTTACCGCTTTCAATGCCCTAATTTAGATCTCTTTAGGTGTTATGGTAATAATTAATAAAGGGGATTAGTACCATCGGGAAGAAACGATATTTCTTCCTCTAGGTTCTTGTCCTTCCTTTCTTAATTATTACCCTAACTTCCATGGAAAACATACGCAACTGGTCGTTTATACTACGGTATCACCGCTACCTCGTGGGATAGGGTGTCGTAGGGAACGGTGTGTGTATGTATGCATGGAGTCCTTTTAATTATATGTGATGGGCAAGAAAGGGGTGAGAGATTTTCATCTCTCAAGCCTTCCCTATTCCTAACCCTAACAAGTGAGGAACTACTCACTCATTAAGGAATTGATTAACATTTTCTAACTATCTAAGTAGGACAGATAATGAAAATTATACTAAGGCAGAATGAAAATTAACTAGGGCAATGAAATAAAAAAACCTTACTTTATTTGATGGCTCTCTCCAAACATTTACACCAAATTAGAAAATTCTGAATAGATGAAATAAAAAGAGGCATACCTCCAAAAGAGGTTTAGGGCTTCTATTTATAGATCATAGAAACCCTAGGGTTACAATCGATTCACATCTGCATTTACAATTTTACCCCTAAAGAAGACTAGTCAACGCGCCGCCAGCCGCCACAGAATTTTTGCACCGACACGGGCCAAAACCCATGTTTGGCCGCGGTTCCGCGGCCATGTGGAGGGATTGTTGGCTACAATTTTCTGGTTATCTTCCTGTTGCATTTTCCTACTTGTTTCTTCACTTGGTTTCTCAGATTGTTCTCTAGTTTTCTTCCAGATTTCCACAGTGAATAATGTCGTGGACTTTACCGCTTGCTTCGTGTCGAAGTCTTGAACCTTGCACTGCCTTTGTACTTTGTGAACTTGTTCATTGATTCTTCATTGTCCCTCAAACTGTAAGCATGATCAAGATTCCACCATTTATCGGTCGTAGTCTCACTTTGTATCATCTTTTCATCAATTTCACTGTTTTTGTTCCGAGAACCTGTAACCTGCAACTATGTAGCAGACATGGATCAAAATCACCTGTTTATTTGTAAAATGAATAAGAATGGGGAATATAATAATACAGAATTATGATATGAACAAATAGCCGCGGATCCGCGGCCAAAACCCATGTTTGGCCGCGGTTCCACGGCCATGAGGAGGGATTGTTGGCTGCAATTTTCTGGTTTTCTTCCTGTTGAATTTTCCTACTTGTTTCTTCACTTTGTTTCTCAGATTGTCCTCTAGTTTTCTTCCAAATTTCCAAAGTGAATAATGTCGTGGACTTTACCGCTTGCTTCGTGTCGAAGTCTTGAACCTTGCACTGCCTTTGTACTTTGTGAACTTGTTCATTGATTCTTCATTGTCCCTCAAACTGTAGGCATGATCAAGATTCCACCATTTATCGGTCTTAGTCTCACTTTGTATCATCTTTTCATCAATTTCACTGTTTTTGTTCCGAGAACCTGTAACCTGCAACTATGTAGCAGACATGGATCAAAAGCACCTGTTTATTTGTAAAATGAATAAGAATGGAGAATATAATAATGCAGAATTATGATATGAACAAGCATCGCGGAAAGAAAGAAATAAAAAAAATTTGAAAGAATGAAACTTTTGCCCTACAGATGAGATCACATCGATCCCTGTATATAATCAGGGGCGCAAATAAAAAAGGAATCACACCTTCCCTCCCCAGGCTCCATCTGAAGAAGAAGCCAAATCTCAATGGTTCACAGACAGCCTGGAGATCATCTCAATATCCGTCTCATTTCAACAGACACAACATCAAAAAATCGGAGCTGCGGCAAAATTCCCAGTTCCATGACTGGACAATGAACAAACAACCGAGAGTCAACAAATCCTGGTCACGTGGAACGCGGCATATGTCAATCCTGACCCCATGGAAAACGTCCAGAGCGGATCCTGGTCCTCGCAGAACACGGCTATGACCCCGTGGGAAGTATCTAGAGCGGAGCCTGGTTCTCGCAGAACATGGCTATGACCCCGTGGGAAGCATCCAGAGCAAATTCCTGGTCACGTGGAACACGGCCTATGTCAATCCTGACCCCGTGGGAAACGTCCAGAGCGGAGCCTGGCCCTCGTAGAACATGGCTATAACCCCGTGGGAAGCATCCAGAGCAAATTCCTGGTCACGTGGAACATGGCCTATGTCAATCCTGACCCCGTGGAGAACGTCCAGAGCGGATCCTGGTCCTCGCAGAACACGGCTATGATCCCGTGGGAAGCATCCAGAGCAAATTCCTGGTTACGTGGAACGCGGCTTATGTCAATCCTGACCCCATGGGAAACGTCCAGAGCGGATCCTGGTCCTCGCAGAACACTGTTATGACCCTGTGAGAAGCATCCAGAGCAAATTCCTGGTTACGTAGAACGCGGCTTATGTCAATCCTGATCCCTGGAAAACGTCCAGAGCGGAGCCTGGTCCTCGCAGAACACGGCTATGACCCCGTGGGAAGCATCCAGAGCAAATTCCTGGTTACGTAAAACGCGGTTTATGTCAATCCTGACCCCATGGGAAATGTCCAGAGCGGATCCTAGTCCTCGCAGAACATGGCTATGACCCTGTGGGAAGCATCCAGAGCGGAGCCTGGTCCTCGCAGAACACGGCTATGACCCCGTAGGAAGCATCTAGAGCAAATTCTTGGTTACGTAGAACGCGACTTATGTCAATCCTGACCCCGTGGGAAACGTTCAGAGCGGAGCCTGGTCCTCGCAGAACACGGCTATAACCTTATGGGAAGCATCCAGAGCAAATTCCTAGTTACGTAAAACGTGGCTTATGTCAATCCTGACCCCGCGGGAAATGTCCAGAGCGGATCCTGGTCCTCGTAGAACACGGCTATGGCCCCGTGGGAAGCATCCAGAGCAGAGCCTGGTCCTCCCAGAACACGGCTATGACCCCGTGGGAAGCATCCAGAGCAAATTCCTGGTTACGTGGAACACGGCTTATGTCAATCCTGACCCCGTGGGAAACGTCCAGAGTGGATCCTGGTCCTCACAGAACACGGCTATGACCCCGTGGGAAGCATCCAGAGAAAATTCCTGGTTACATAGAACGCGGCTTATGTCAATCTTGACCCTGTGGGAAACGTCCAGAGCGGATCCCGGTCCTCGCAGAACACGTCTATGGCCCTGTGGGAAGCATCCAGAGCGGAGCCTGGTCCTCGCAGAACACGGCTATGATCCCGTGGGAAGCATCCAGAGCAAATTCCTAGTCACGTGGAACGCGGCTTATGTCAATCCTGGCCCAGTGGGAAACGTCCAGAGTGGAGCCTGGTCCTCGCAGAACACGGCTATGACCCCGTGGGAAGCATCCATAGCAAATTCCTGGTCCCGTGGAACACGGTTAATGTCACGACCCGAAATATTAGCTCGTGATCAGCACTTGAATCACGCAACGTCTAAAGGCGTAACGGAATTCAGGTAAGCTGAAACTCAGAAATCTAAACCTTTTAAGAAAAATAAAGGAGGTGATGTTTTGAAATATAGGTATAATGAAATCAAGTTTTCTTAATGCATAGAAAAAGAAACATGAAAATGCAAGTAAAATTTACTAATTTGAAAACATGTTTCGTCTTTTAAAAATTTGGCCAGCACCTTCTTTGTATATTTTGATCCAAAACCACAATACATAATAAGAATAATGGTATCCCCAAGCGGGAGCTTGCTCTTCTCCAAACGGCAGATCACAACCACCAAGACAATATAAATAAGTATACGACGCCCAACGGCGAAGTTCACCACAAAAGAATAAAAGAAAAGCAAGACATCAAAACCACAAGTAGCGGAAAACCCCTCACTCTAAGTCTCGCAACCACAATCCTACTAAGTCTCATTATTTATACAAATTACTTATTTTGATTGATGGAGTTAACTAGATACAATATAAAATGTAGATACAAGAGTGGGAATGATACAAATGCCCCACCTACCAATATAAAACACCCGAATGCAACTATGTGCCAACGAAGCCGCTACTGATCCAAGCGGTCAACCTGCAAGAACTGTCGCACAACGGGGGTGAGTTTCCAACTCGTGAGTAGAAAAATATCAACAGATAGAAATCGAATAAACAACGACTCGTAGGTCAACTATATCATAAAGGCAATACAATGATATCTAGGGTGACCGGGTCTGTATATGTGCCAACAAGGTAGTCAATACCTATATGCATGTGGATAACATCCAACAGTAATAATCAATGCATGTATATGGATCTCGTCCAACCATAATTAAGGTATGTATGCATGTGGATCTCGTCCACCCATATAATCATTGTCTGTATGCACGTAAATATCACAAAAGAGTATGCATGGAAGTATGAGGATATATATCAACGGTGTCCCTCACGACACATCAAAATCATGGAACCTGAGTGCCTAGCATCAACACTCGAAAACATCATGAAAACCGTGCCCAGCATCGGCACGTAAATCCTTATATATCGGGCTCCGTCAGTCCGGATCGGCCCACGGGCTCCGTCAGTCCGGATCGGCCCATATCATCTCTTGACCCCGGTCGGTATCCTCCGGATATCCGCCGAGCCTAAATACTATCACCGGTAGGTAGTAGTCCCTCTGCCAGGCTCACCGTCTACTGCACAGCGATCCGTTCTCGCCCCGGGGTACCATACCGGGTCCACCATGTACCCGCAATCGGCCTCATCCAGCTCCTTGAATCGGGTTTCACATGTCACACGTCTTAGAACCGAGAAAACGCATGGTGGACGCACTGAAATATAATATCAAGAGAAACCGGGTTTTTAAAACAACACATAATCTCTTTTAAAATTTCCACGGTTCTCAAATCCAGAAATCTCATGAAAACAGTATATCTCAATGCGTAAAATCCTATAGCATGATGTATGCGACATATAATGTAAATGTAAGCATATCCGTATATCATGCAACATGGAAAAGTGATATGCCATGTTAAGGGAAAACCGCTCTTTTAAATGATTTCTAGTTTTTAAAATATAACATGCGGTTCCCAATTTTCCAATAAAACCAGTTATCTATGTAGGCACAATATGTAAATGCGCAAGTATAGAGGTACCAATGTGTATATATGCAAGCATGTTATGCGAAGAGTCATATCATGATGCGGCAATCCTACTGTGTAGTGACATGGCAATTATCGATGATGAAGTGTGTGAGCCGGAAAATCTGTGTACGTGCAACATACGCATCATCGATAATGGTGTAAGTGTACTAACACGGGTATATGCAATGCAATGATAATATCATGAATGCAGCACAAGGTAAATCATCAGCTAAAAGCCATAAGGTATACGTAACTATCATATGTCCGAGTCGGTGAATCTATCAATCGGCATCTAGCCTCACAGCATCACGTACGGTATAATCCATCGTACGGCATCCTCTAGTCAAGGGTATGGATCAAACATCAATTCAAACTCATCACGCACGGAAAGTCAATGTACGGCGGCATTAAACCAATAGGGATCCTATCATCCTATAGGACAAATGAGGGTATGGCCTATCATCCATGATTCATAACATTCTATATATGTATATATATCTATGTACCTATGTCCCGGTTCATATCCGCAATAAACTCATATCAGGGGACCGGCAGGGTATAAATCATCTCGATCGACTCGCATCCGTATACCAACATATCATCATATCATCATATTATCATATCCGTCTTATATTCTTTCATCGCATTTATATCTCACATCAAGTCGAGTTTACATAAACATTCTATCTCTACTAAGTATAAGAACCTAATCTAACATACACACCCGAACCATACAATCAGATTTTTAAAGAAGCGAATCATAGTTTTGAAAATAGGGGTTACGGTGTTTTTAAGAAAAGGATATCATTTGAAAATCCGTAACATCCCTCAAGGTATATATTTAAAAGATACATACGATTTTTCGGTTTAGAAAAAGGTATAGTTCGGATGACGCATCTACATCGACTATCTAGTCCTACAGTACCCTAAACGGCAATATCGCTAAAAGTCATCCTCAATTTCCGTCATCCTATGATAGTCGTAACATATCACTTTAAACTATCCTCTAGTTTCTAATATGGTTTCATAGCTATCTTCATTCTAACCCTAGTTTCCTAATCTAGGTTTCCTTAACCATATTCTATAAATCAGTTTTCCATCAAAACTTTGTGGGGGTGCTATACGCCATTCACCCGACTTCCCCCGTGGATATAGATCCACTCACCTTGCTTCTTACTTGCCGATGTCGATGACGCCATGCTCTGTCGTCTCGGAATCCACACGAAGGTACCTACAATAATAAACAATCGCAATGCGTATTAAAATCAAGGCGGAAAACCACAACGGCACAAGTTTCGCTCATAGGTTAAAACCTATAGCTTCGCGTGCAAAACACAACAAATAACCCTGGTCGTGGACATCCAAATGCCACAAGACGGAAACACAATACCAAATACCTAATTCAAATTCATTAAAAGCCGCAAAACAATTCCAGAAACTAAGTGAAACACTCCCAGATTTTCCCCAGGTGACAATTAGCCAATTCTGCATACAGGAGGGGTCTAATTTAGTGCAAAAGGTGCCATGGACCAAACCTGGGACCCTAATTCCCTGCTCTGGCCGCAAATTGTGGCCAGAATGGATAAATCTGTGGCCTTGGATTGGGGTATGGGGCTAGGGTTTCAGTGGTAGCTTCCTAGGTGCCTGCAAGACTCCCAGTAATTGCTAAATAATTTTTAGTGCCCCGGGTTACTCCTGATTTCCCTGCACACCCTATATTTCTACAAAACCGACATGAACTCAAATCCCAAATCTGTATTTTGGTTTATAGGCTATGGTCCAGGTCAAGAATCACCTTACAAGTCTCATTGACAGCTACAAAACATCACCAATTTCCCAAACCCTTCTTTTGGGATTTCAAAGTTCACACATCCATCACTAAACGACATCTAAACATAAACAAAAGCTAGGAAATCAAAACTACTCTAAATGAAAAGAGATATACCTCATGGTTACTCCCAAACAAAACCCTAGAAATCCCAAAGTTGCCAAAATCCCATTTTGCTTGGTTCAATGCGAAGAGCATGAAGAGGGGATCGTTTTTTGTGAAAGGGTTATATGGTTTGGATGGAGTTTTGGAGATGGTTTTAGGGTTTGAAGGTGGAGGGAATGAGCTTGAGGAAGATGAAGGAAAGATGAAAAAAATGGTGGAGGGTGATGGAATGAGGCAGCACCCTCTCTCTCCCTCTTAATTATTCTCACTTCTCTCTCTCACACAAGTATAACTATCCTAATCATTATGTCCTCTTTGACTTTCTTTTTCTTTTTCTTTTCTCTCCACCAATAAACCATAACACATAATCCAAATGAAATGAAACATGTAACAAAATGAAACATGTCATGGTGCACTAACCATGGAAACTGTAGAAACACGGATTTGACTTAATCGCGATTAGCAGTGCACTAATCGGGGTTTTATCAAAACTGAATATAATAAATTTTTAAAATGCCAAATCATATAAATATATTATTAAATGAATAAATCATTTTAATTTCCAATTATTTCACAAATATTGGTATATATTTATACCCTTTTTCGAAAACCCCAATTTCGCAAATCGGTTAATTTTCGGGAAATATATTATTTTAATATTAAATTCCAAAAATAATATTTTATATTTTCTGAAATGTTACAGTTAATGTCAATTTTGACCCCGTGGGAAACGTCCAGAACAACTCCTGATTCCGCGAAGTGCGGATAATGGCAACACCATCAATCACTTACAGGTCCTCTCGACCCGTAAGGAAGAAAACTCTCTTGTAAGATCCTTATGACTTACAAGAGAAAACGCGCTTAGGAATCCTCACGATTCCTAAGGAGAAAATACACCTACGAGATCCTCTCGACTCGTAAGGAGAAAAGTCTTCATGAGACCCTCACGGCTCATGAAATTGAAAAGTCTTAGGCAGCAAATCTGAATCTGCTTTCTAAGCCATCACTACCTCTCGAAGAATTCATAACGGAATGCTCACTCTATCATTTGCAGGCTATACTTACCAAAGTGACATGCTGATAACAAAGAAAAGAATAAAGCAAAGAGATGACATAAGACATTACGAAAGAAATGTATCTTTTATTCATAAATTCAATTGAGTACAAAATACATCTTATGAAAGAATAAAAAATGGATACATTTTATTCGAAATTACAAATGGTACAAAAATGACTATTGAGAGGGATGCGTTTTCAATAGTCCAATCAGCCACTCGCGCACTTCCCTCAGCCCCTTTTCTTGGTCAGCTGTCGCGGCCAACTCTGCTTTGAATTGGGCTCATTGCTGCAAGTAGGACGAAAGTTGCTCTTCAACGGCCCGCTGAGCTGCCCCACGATTCTGTGCATCTCGCTCGATGAGGTCGAGCTTCTACCTCAGCGTTAACCCGTCGGAAATACATCATAGAAGACCCTCAAAGATAGTCTTCAACTGCACAGCATTGACATCAACCTGATGCAGTTGAGCAGAGTCACTTGAAATCTCTTCACACTCCTTACACTTTAAGGTCGCTTCTTGTTCAAGATGGCGAAAGTAGGGAGTGCTCTGCTCAACCCACGCAGCCCGTTGAGAGTTCACAACCAGGACCTCAGGAGCAGGACGTCTAAATTCGAGCTCATGCAGATAGGTCTCAATTTTCCTGCAGTGATTAACCCAAGACTCAACGACGCCCTCACTATGAAAGTTCACGAGCGTCGCCAGCATAGGATTAACCTCCGCGGCAAAATCTGCAGCGAATGTGGGAGCCTCCACATCAAGCTCCTCGATGTATTCGCTCAACATGTGTAGACTATTCGCAGCGCCTTTGGAAGATGAACGTCGAGAAAAAGGACCTGCTGGCATTACGACTCGAGATTCGAACGGAGCTGAAGTAGATATCACCGCTGCAAAACAAATCACATTCAAATGACAGTTCAAGAAATAGAGGAGGTTCATGAAAAATGGAGTTTACGATACCGGCTGCAGCAGGTGGCAAGGCCGGGAGTACCAGTGGCGCAACTGTTTTTTCGTCTCCTCCTTCGATCTGTAGTGCTGCAATCAAAACAAAGAAGAATTAGAAACGATTTGGCTGCCCGTAAAAGAAAGACATTAGCTGAAGGCTGTACTCACCAGCGCCACTAAATAAGGCAATCTCTGACTGGAAAGAGAAGTGTGGGTGTAGCACCTGATACAGGTGATCAAAAAGGACTCCTGCAATGATGTAGTAATACAATGTCAGTACATGAAATATACTGCCTGCAACGAAACTGATTAGTCACAAATCCGCACCTTCCAGCATTTGAGAGGGTACGAGAGAAGGCAAAGGGGTGGTCACCGTCAAAGCGGCAACTGGTAGCGCTTCCTCGGGTGGCACAACCTCAACACCCACCGCAGCTGCATTCGAAACAAAAGTACTGCCCGAAAAGGTCGAAAAGAGATTGCAGAATAAAATAGAAAGCAATAACTTGAAATTTACCTGGTAAGTCGCTGGTCGAGACCGCAACAAGGGCATCACTGGATGCAGCGACTGCCTCACCCTCCTCCAACAAAATGGTCTCACCTCCCGTCGCCTCATCCCCTGACTCTATGAGAGCCGTCGTAACGCTCGCAACTCCAGGAGATAGCAGAGAACCGCAGGCAGAAAGAATGGAGATTGGAGCAGTGCCCGACTCTTGAGAAGGAGTGGCTACCTCGGGCTCAGCGATTGTGGCTGTCTCACTTGCCGCTACCTCAGGCTCGGCGATCGTGGCTGTCTCACCTACCGCTACCTCAGGCTCGGTGGTTGCCGCCACGACACCCACCACCTCCTCGGCAAGACTTAGCCCTGCAAGATAGGATATATGAGAACCTGAAAATTAAAACTTTGATAAAAGAACCCAATGTCATGTTACATTGAGTCGGTTTTCCGATTGCTTCCCGAGCCGCACGTGCTGCCTGTCTGTGGGCGGTGGACAAGGCAGCCGGAGCATCCTCTGAAGGAGTAGGGGCAGGGGTAACAGCGCTTGAACCCGCACCCGCATCCAAGGCGGCAGTATGCTCCCTTGCCACGCGCATCCTGCACTTCCTTTCTGCCCAGGCCGTGAGGGCAGATCTTCTAAAGACCTCCTTCAACAGGACATCATCGTCCACGCCAATAGTTACCTCTGGAGCCGTTATGGCATCCGTCATCGGTTGCTTAAGTGAAGCTTCTTTCGGCAATACCGGCGGAACTGAAATAGCCGACCCGGGAAGCGTCTCCGCACCGACCCGTGAAGTCGGTGCCATGCTTGGAATAACCTGAGTAGAGGTAGTTCCTGTGATAAGAAAAAAAGGAGGGGTCAGATTACCCATAAGAAATGGGAGCGGAGACGCGGTGAACCGAAATGAACCGATGCCTAAGGATGCTCGAAGTCTTTTCTCTTCCTCAAAAGTCTTGAGAGAAGCTGCAAGAGTTTCTTCGGTGGAAATGCCTGGTAAAGAAGGAAAAGTGTCAGTCAAAACATGATGATAGAAATATAATGCAATGACGAAAGATACAGCTGATGGTTACCTGATTGCGCGAGGATAGCCAGTCCCGCTTCGTGGCTTGCCAATTGCTCAGAAGCTGCAATGGCAGCCGCCAGATCAGTATCATCTGGCGGCATGAATAGACCCTCGTTTGTCCCATACTTGCTCAGGCCCTCGCCATAAGGAGCGTGAGACTCCTGGCCGAGTACAACGTTGACAGAAAGGATCGACTTTTTCTTCCTCTTCTGCGAACGAGCTCCGGTCGCAGCTAGCACAAGCTTACGCTTGCTGGGCACTTTGGGGCGATGAGTCCCAATGTCTGAACCATGCCAGAATAGGGGGAGGCTACAGTCACTTTTTCTACAGGAGCCCAGGGTATCGGTAGCTCGGGCCTGTCATGCGGAACTTCGACCACGGCAGCTTCTTTTAAGGGAGGTGGGACAATGGTCCGTCGCTTCAAAGGGACGTTTCGATCACCAGCAGGGGGTGCACCTTTGCGATCGAGCAGCAGTCGCTTCTCCTCCCTGATAACGGCGCCCATTGAATACTGGTACCAGGCCACGTATACATTAAGGGCCTTCAGGACACAGCTCGGTTCGCTGATAAAGAAGTGAGACCCTGTGTTCAGGTGCATAAAATGATGCAGCGCGTTCCGCATTCCCTCTTCGATAGCAGCAGGTTCTACCAAAAAGGCCTCAAGTGGGACGCCCTGATTATAACTCAGCTGCTGGGCGAAACGATGTGGGTTGTATCTCATGAATAACTGTTAGTTATATGTATGCCCTAGAGGCCATTACTGTACATACGATGTACATTGTAATGGATGCTTGGACATATATAGGGAGGACTTCCTTGCTCGACATGATAGTATGCTATCTGGTTGTACTTTATCTTAACATGTACTCTGATTGTATTTATGTTACATGTTGATAAAGCCCTTAGGATATGTACTCGACTACTGGGACTATGATGAGATCATATTATTGGGGTCACGGTAGTCGACGAGTACATCCTATAACTGTTCCTAGTCGAGGGTGTATCAAGACAGGGTATCGATACACCAGAGTAGACTAGCGTATACGCATCTTGACCCATATGATGGCCGATGGATGATCCCATATCCATCAGTGTTTGACATCAAGGATGATGTACGGGTGCTCAGTAGAGACTGGGTACACTGGACGGACTCGTCGAGAACTCCCAGATGGTATTATACCTCACGTCAGATGGCAGTTCTCCGGTGACACTGGTACAGAGTAGTCTGATGACCCGAGATCGTCATAGAGTCTTGTGTGATTCCCACTGTGCTTTGATTTCCATCATACCACGTCCAAGAGGGAGTAGAAAAAGGTGGCTTTTGGGTACAGTCCTGAATCACATGGAGGCAATGAGCGATAGGAGGGGATTCGTCTCTCCCGGTATAGGGAGTTGATGTTGTGCTGTGTTCGATTGGCTATAACTGGAAATCCCTGGCCAGGGTTGCTGAGATTTACTGGTAAGTGTATAGACCTCATATCGACATGACTTATCAAGGTATTGGGGTCTGACGTTTACCACCCTTAGGCGAGATATGCGACATATCAGACGACGAGACCGGACTGTACGGGAGTGTTACTGATTGGATTCACAGGAGAATGTACAGGCTTGGTTGTTGATCTTCTGAGCGCTCAATACCTGAGTGGATGTTATGTTTAGCTGATCTCTTACAGCTTGTGGGTGTTTGATATGATCATCACCTACTGCCGGCGTATTGACGATTCTTTAGAGTCCTACACAGAGATTTCTTGGCTCAGGAAAAACGGAGTAGGGGCACTTATGTGATATGTGCGGGACCGAGGATAATGCGATATGAGATACCGTATTCTATTCTCGTGATATTTGATATCAGCCGGGTCATCGGATCAAGCGTTGATTCGATGAATCGGTAAATGATATATTAGTCGGTTATATGCGATATAGCCCGATTGTCGGATCAAGTGTTGATTCGATAATCTAATGTATAATAATATATATGATATATTAAATTACATTAACTAATATTAGCTCACAAAAAGATTCTTTTTCTCACTCGGGTAATACATTGATATATATGCGATATATGTTAATTGTATTATTTTATTTTGTTACAATAAATATTATATATATGATATATAATATTGTAACATGATATGATAACTAATGCAACATGATTAGCGGAGATTAAACAAGATTAGGGTTTGATTTGGGTTAATGCTTTCTAGAAGTTTGTAGAAGGTTTTTATTTTGTCATGAAAAAGATATTTACAAGTGACTCATCTTTAACCTAACCCAAACCCTTCACCCTTGGTTAATTCTCTACAAAGGTTTAGCAACCATGGTTGCATTATTCATCATTATCCTTTCATTATTCATCACAAAAGGTTTAACAATTTATTATTCATTCTTCTTCTTCCTTGAGTTCTTTCATGGAAAAAGCTTTCTAGCTTTTTCTAAGTGATGATAATGTGTGAGAAAAAGATTATAAATGAGAGAAAAAATCCTACTTCGTCATCCTCATCTATCCTTGCCATTTGGATGAGGGTGTTCACTTCATTTAGTGAGTGAGAGCTTGTATTAATGAAACTTCAAGGTAGATTATCTTCGTTATCGAAGATCGGAAGCAAGCTTGCATATTTCTCTTCGTGGAGCCTCTCGAGAGTCCGGAACACGATGATCGCAGCGAAGGGACTTCAACACGGAGCTTTAGAAGTGAAGGACTGGATCTACAAAGGTTGTAATCTCTCTCACTTTGTGTTAAAGTGTTTAACATGCTTGTTTTCGCATAAACTCTAGTTTAAAGATCCGGTTTTGGGTTGTTCGGCACGGCTAAATTTTAAATCTGGCATGGTTGATGCCTCGTAGACCCTTGTGCGTGTGCCTAGCAACCCTACAGTGGTATCAGAGCCAAGCTAGAGCTTTAGGCGAAGTCTAGGCGAAGTTCAAAGTCCGATCAAACCCGGAAACCCCGACACGAACCCTTCTCTGGATATTTTTCAAAAATGTGATTTTTTATGAATTAAAAATGCTCAGAAAATAGAGCAGGGAAATCTAAGGATAACTGTAGAAAACGACTGTCTAATTCCACTGTAGAGCAGTGGAACCGCGGCCGTACCCTGCTTTTGGCGGCGGTTCCTTGGCCGTATGTGAAGATTAGGCACTCAATTTTCAACAGTAGCGTCCATAGGTGTTTCTTGATTCTTCTGGGAATTTTTAATTTCACTCAAGTGTTGAGTTTTCTGGTTTATATTGGGGACTCGTTGATTCGATCGGATAATTTAGCTTCGTTTATTTTTTCCGGATAATTTTAGAAACTGTTAAAAAGTTCGAACGGATATCAATAACTCACTTTTTCCCCTGTCGGAAATTTTTTCAAAAGTTGGATTTTTTCTCGAGTTTGAAACTTCCGGAAAATCATGCAATTAATATGGTGGACCCTCTAGAAGAACACAAATCTTAACTCGATTATGTGACCGTCTTGAACTGCCCCTAAACCTTAGGGTTTGTGGCAGTACGGCGTGCCACATGTGAGGCGTTGGCTTGACCCTTCTACGGCTGGACCATTGGTACTGTGGCATGTGATGGATACTTTTTGAACTCCGCTCAAATGTTGAGCTATCTGGAAAAACTTGGGTGTTTGATCATTCGATCGGAAAATTTAACACTGTCTTTTTATCTGGAATGTGATACAATATTTTGAATCCACAGGTAGTTATGAGATAACTAATTTGAATGTTATAAATCTAGCAGTTCAATCTCAGATGATCGGTTGCCACGGGATTTTGATGCGATCAAAAGTCCGTCGCAATCACGTAGCGTACACGGATACACGCCGGGTAAACTTAATAAAAAGCCATGCCCCATAGCCCCGACCAAGTGACTGTAGGAGAACCCCGTCGCCAAAAGCATCCGTTCGGGTGCTCGCGGCAGCGGTGTTCCGCCTTAGTGCACTTCGTCGACGGCATCCGGGGGTGCGACCGTCTACTAAAGTTTGCGAAGAGCATTCGATCAGGTTATCGGGAATCTTGTTGAATTGCCCGACTTGATATTGAAAAGAGTTTTCGATAAAGAGACTAAAATGCGGGGTTTATAATTGTTAGGCATGCGATGTCTAAGGAATTCATTTGGTTAGGCATGCGATGTCTAAGGTGGTTGCGGATTCCAACTGTTGTAGTTTTACACTTTCTTTTCTGTGACCGTAAGCGTAGTATGTGGTGTATCGCCGGCTTCGTTGCTATACATCAACGACAATCGGGATACGCATACTTGCTTACGTTGATGATATGAGATATTATGTGTTGCTGTGATATGTTATATTGGATCGTCGCGTTTTGAATAGCCGGGGTTTTTTGTGAGATGAGAGTTTTTTTTTCTTTTTCATTCATGTAAAATTCATTTGTATGTAATATTCTTTTATTGGGGCACTTCCGGGCTGAGGATGATGTCACCATTGTATATTATTTACTTTTCCGCATTAGGTAGACCCAAGGCGGGGAGCACAAGTAACCGGGTTCTAGGGTCCAGTGGGAGACCATCTCGAGAAGTCGAGACCGGGTCTCCTAATCCTAGAATTGGCAGTGTTGCTTGCCGCTCTCGTAGGGGTCTAGGGATGTGGGTTTGGCTATTCATCACGACCGTGGAATCCGTGTTTTATACAGGCTCGTATTAAAACACGGACGTCCTAGTATATCCAATATTTCATATATGTTCTTCTGCTGCAATGTTCTGTGATGAGATCATATTACTGCCTAAGATGAATGTTTATATTATATATATGAGATATATGTTATATTGCAGATTTCGTTTCAAATGTGATGCTTGTGAAGCATAATAAAATGGGATTTCATTAATGAGATTAATGAAATAAAAGAAACCTAAAGATGTTGTAGAAACTTGTTTAACAACTGGTAGCTCTAGTTCTTGTTTTGCATAGCGGCGTTCCTTATAGAACATCCAGCACCTTATTCGATAAGGAAAGAGCCGAGATCCCTTCACCAGGAGTGACCTCTTTAGTGAAACTAGCAGATGCTGCATACTCGATTTATTTTTGATTGCTGCTATAGTTCTTGCTCTGCACAGCGGTATATATGATATATTCTGCACCTTATTCGATGAGGAAAGAGCCGACGATCCCTTCACCGGGAGTAAACTCTTTAGCAAAACTAGAAAAGGCCTCAAAAACATTCCATTTAAAATCACTCGATTCTACAACGATATCAAGTTCATTACGCTCATGGTTTTCTTAAAAACCTGCGTAGCCCTCCGTCATTTCAGATAAATACTATTTAGTATTCGTACTGCGGTAGTTTAGGATGCGTCAAGGTGTAGTGTACGGTAGCTAACTAGTGCTTATCTGCTAGCATACGATGCGATTGGATTAGGGTATTCATACGGTGTTGTTTGGCATGCGTCAAGGGTCATATGGGTAGGTTTAATTCAATCACGAAATGTACGGGTTGAACTTGACTAGCGGACTATGCGTTGTTTGGTATGCGTCAAGGTCATAGCATGCTAGGGGTAAAAAATATTTTTAGGAATTTCAAGTGTTGAAATTTGCAATGAGATTGCATACCTTTTATGAGATAGTTGGATCCCGATACCCGCTGCGAGTAAGAGTTACTCCTGGGAGAGTTTTACACATTACAATTAGCCGATCAAGTAGGTATCTAGAAAGGTGTTAACGGGGTTACGCCCCTAGGAAAACGAGGTTTATTTTAATTAGGTCCGTGCGCAAGCACGAGGAACCTCCCTCAAAGTACTGGCACTGGCCTGGCTGAAAGATTGGCGAACTTGTATGGTGTAATTAATCCCGGCTACTCTTTCCTTTTAGGGTTTGAAGGAAGATTTGACTAAAACAGTGGGAGATATCGTGATTAGATAAATTGATAACCAATCTAATCTTGTAAAAGCGCACACTGAGTGTTTTCTTCTCTCTCTCTCTCTCTCCTGGTTATGACTATGTCACGCCTTAATCAAGATAATAATATGGATGTATTGACCGAACCCGCTTGTTATACTGCGCTTAGGAACGTTGGTCCTGCTCTAACTTATAATTGTTATAAGACAGAGCAGGAAATTGGGGATTACCAGAATTCCCATGCCGCCCAAACGAAGAAAGTGCATGCTGATGCATCTTCTTCGGGTGTGTTCATTACACAGAACTGTTTCTCAATGTCCTTTACGTCCTGGGTATTTTATACCGGATCAGGATCCCACATATGTAATTTGTTACATGGGCTACAAATAGGTAGAGAACTGAAAACGGGTGATAAGTTTCATGAGATAGAAAAGGTGCAAGTGTTGCAGCCAAGTATGTTGGTCACTATCACCCTGTATTACCAGAATACACTGATTCTGAACGAATGTTATTAGATACCGAACCTGATATACAACATCATATCAATCTCTTTATTAGTAAAGAAAGGATATAATTTTGTATTGTTGGATAATGTTTTGAACATTTCCTATACCAAGAGTTGATCGGTTCAGGCACGTTATCTAAAAGCATAGACGTTCTAAATCAAACTACAGTTCTTAGTATACAGAACACACACAAGAGGAAGAGTTCAGAAATGAACAAATCCTTCTTGAGGCATTGTAGTCTGGGTCATATCAATGCGACCCGAATAGCTAAGTTACATTTAGATGCATATTTAAATTAGTTTGAATTTACATCTTGTGAAACTTGCCGGTCATGCCGTAGAGATAAGATGACCACAGCTCTGTTTATTGGAAACAGAGAAAGAGTTAGTGAACTCTTGGGATTGATACATGCTGATGTATGAAGGTCCCCTGTCTACACATGCCAAGACCGGTTCTTTGTACTTCATTACACTCTCTGATGATCTCTCAAGATTCAGACATATGTTCCTGTTGAAACACAAGTCCGAAACTTTTGAGATATTCACAGAATATAAGTTAGAAGTAGAGAACCATAAACGGGTATAAGTATTATGTCTTTTGATGAGATCAGGGAGGAGAATACTTAAGCACGGAATTCCTGGACTATTCTAAAGGAGAATGAGATTCTCTCTCAGCATTACTCCTCCAAATACACCATAGCACGTCGGTGTATCGGGGCGGAGCAAACACACCCTATGTGATATAGTGCGCTCTATGATGAGTACTATTGAGTTTCCTATTTCCTTCAGAGAGTTATGCACTTGAGAAGCTACATACCTATTGAATAGGGTTCAAATCAAATCAGTTGCCTACCACTTCATATGTGATATGGAAAGGGAAGAGCCCATATCTTAAGTTTGTTAAGATTTGGGGTTGTCCGGCCTATGTCTAAAAGAAAAATCCGGACAAGCTCGAGGCAAGGTCAGTTATGTAGAACTGGAATGGTTCCAGCTATACAAACTGCAACTGATGATTTGGTAAACCGGAGGATTCAATAGTTTCCAACGAACCTCGGCCTCTTCGCCGATCTAATAGGGTTCCTCACCCATCTGAGAGATACTTCAGTTTCTCTATGACAGTGGGAGCGAGGATTGCATCATGAGATGATGACCCAACTAGTTTTGAGCAGGCCATCAGGAGTGGGACTCTGTAAGAATGGCTGGATGCTTATTGATCTGAGATGGAATCCTTATACACCAACAAAGTATGGACTTTGGTTTCTTTATCTGAAGGGTTAAATCCCCATCAGGAGCAAGTATATCTGGAGAAGATTACTTGGTGTACATGGAAAAGTTGAGACTTTCAAAGCTATGCTTAAGTCCATCCAGATCCTACTTGCCACTGCTACATACCATGACTACGATATCTGGTGGTTGGGTGTCATGACTGCTTTTCTAAATGATGATTTGGAAGAGAGCGTCTATAAGTACACAGCCAAAGGGCTTCGTAGACAGTGGGAGCAGCGGAAACGTGTGCAAGATGTTTTATGTTGATAAAGCAGGCATCACGGAGTTGGAACATCTGTTTTGATGTGATAGTCAAAGAGTTTGACTTCATCAAAATGGTAGATGAACCTTGTATATACAAAAAGGTAGTAGAGAGTATGGTGGTGATCCTCGTAGAGTACGTAGATGACATACTCTTGATAGGGAAGGAGTTTCCTATGCTACGCTCGGTTAATCTCCGCTTATCACAAGGATTCTCCATGTAGAATCAAAGTGATACCTCCTAAATCCTGGGTTTTGGATCTATGAGATAGATCTAATTGGATGTTAGGACTCTCACTAGTTGTAGAGAGATGGTATCAATCGATCCTGGGGAGAATCACTGGAAAGGTTCCAGGGTGATAAGGACGACTGAATGTCAGTCGCAGGCATTGTCTTTACCCTCAGTGGAGGGACGGTATGTTGGAAGAGTTCCAAGCTAGATATCGTGACTTACTAGACGATTAAAGGCAAGATACATCGTTACCAAGGATGCTACCAAAGAGGCAGTCTGGATATATAAGTTCATGAGATGAACTTCGTTCCAACCATTGTGTGATAATGGAGTTATGGCTTTGGCCAAGGAACCCCCGTCCCATCAGAAATCCAGATATAATTCTTAGGCAGTATCACCTGATCATGGAGATGGTTGATCTCCAGCGAGATCAAGGTTAGGAGAGTAGACACAGAGGACAACAGCGCGGATCTACTCACAAAGGCCTTTTTCCTAGTAGAGACTTTTATGGGATGGTTGAGTATGAGATACTTCAACCGTAGCTAATTGTTGGGTATATGATACCACAATCGATGGCCCTAGTGCAAGTGGGAGATTGTTAGTTATATGTATGCCCTAGAGGCCATTACTGTACATACGATGTATATTGTAATGGATGCTTGGACATATATAGGGAGGACTTTCTTGCTCGACATGATAGTATGCTATCTGGTTGTATTTTATCTTAATATGTACTCTGATTGTCTCTATGTTACATGTGGATAAAGCCCTTAGGATATGTACTCGACTATTGGGACTATGAGGAGATCTTACTAGTGGGGCCACGGTAGTCGACGAGTACATCCTATAACTATTCCTAGTCGAGGGTGTATCGAGACAGGGCATCGATACACCAGAGTAAACTAGCGTATACGCATCTTGACCCATATGATGGGCGATGGATGATCCCATATCCATCGGTGTTTGACATCAAGGATTGTGTACGGGTGCTCGGTAGAGACTGGGTACACTGGACGGACTCGCCGAGAACTCCCAGATGGTATTATACCTCATGTCAGATGGCAGTTCTCCGGTGACACTGGTACAGAGTAGTCTGATGACCCGAGATCGTCATAGAGTCTTGTGTGATTCCAACTGTGCTTTGATTTCCATCATACCATGTCCAAGAGGGCGTGCAAAAAGGTGGATTTTGGGTACAGTCCCGAATCACATGGAGGCAATGAGCGATAGGAGGGGATTCGTCTCTCCCGGTATAGGGAGTTGATGTTGTGCTGTGTTCAATTGGCTATAACTGGAAATCCCTGACCAGGGTTGCTGAGATTTACTGGTAAGTGTTATCAGTAATTTCTCGAACTGTTATAGACCTCATATCGACACGACTTATCAAGCTATTGGGGTCTGACGTTTACCACCCCTAGGCGAGATATGCGACATATCAGACGACGAGACCGGACTGTACGGGAGTGTTACTGATTGGATTCACAAAAGAATGTACAGACTTGGTTGTTGATCTTCTGAGCGCTCAATACCTGGATGGCTGTTACGTTTAGCTGACCGCTTGCAGCTTGTGGGTGTTTGATATGATCATCACCTACTGCCGGCGTATTGACGATTCTTTATAGTCCTACACAGAGGATTCTTGGCTCAGGCAAAACGGAGTAGGAGCACGTATGTGATATGTGCCGGACCGAGGATAATGCGATATGAGATACCGTATTCTATTCTCGTGATATTTGATATCAGCCGGGTCATCGGATCAAGTGTTGATTCGATGAATCGGTAAATGATATATTAGTCGGTTATATGCGATATAGCCGGATTGTCGGAACAAGTTTTGATTCGATAATTTAATGTATAATAATATATATGATATATTAAATTACATTAACTAATATTAGCTCACTAAAAGATTCTTTTTCTCACTCGGGTAATACATTGATATATATGCGATATATGTTAATTGTATTATTTTATTTTGTTACAATAAATATTATATATGTGATATATAATATTGTAACATGATATGATAACTAATGCAACATGATTAGTGGAGATTAAACAAGATTAGGGTTTGATTTGGGTTAATGCTTTCTAGAAGTTTCTAGAAGGTTTTTATTTTGTCATGAAAAAGATATTTACAAGTGACTCATCTTTAAGCTAACCCAAACCCTTCACCCTTGGTTAATTCTCTACAAAGGTTTAGCAACCATGGTTGCATTATTCATCATTATCCTTTCATTATTCATCACAAAAGGTTTAACAATTTATTATTCATTCTTCTTCTTTCTTGAGTTCTTTCATGGAAAAAGCTTTCTAGCTTTTTCTAAGTGATGATTATATGTGAGAAAAAGATTATAAATGAGAGTAAAAATCCTACTTCATCATCCTCATCTATCCTTGCCATTTAGATGAGGATGTTCACTTCATTTAGTGAGTAAGAGCTTGTGTTAATGAAACTTCAAGGTAGATCATCTTTGTTATCGAAGATCGGAAGCAAGCTTGCATTTTTCTCTTCGTGGAGCCTCTCGAGAGTCCGGAACACGATGATCGCAGCGAAGGGACTTCAACACGGAGCTTTAGAAGTGAAGGACCGAATCTACAAAGGTTGTAATCTCTCTCACTTTGTGTTAAAGTGTTTAACATGCTTGTTTTCGCATAAACTATAGTTTAAAGATCCGGTTTTGGGTTGTTCGGCACGGCTAAATTTTAAATCGGGCATGGTTGATACCTCGTAGACCCTTGTGCGTGTGCCTAGCAACCCTACAGTAGTATCAGAGCCAAGCTAGAGCTTTAGGCAAAGTCTAGGCGAAGTTTAAAGTCCGATCAAACCCGGAAACCCCGACACGAACCCTTCTCTGGATATTTTTCAAAAATGTGATTTTTTATGAATTATAAATGCTCAGAAAATAGAGCAGGGAAATCTAAGGATAACTATAGAAAATGACTGCCTAATTCAACTGTAGAGCCGCGGAACCGCGGCCGTACCCTGCTTTTGGCGGCGTTTCCGCGGCCGTATGTGAAGATTAGGCCCTCAATTTTCAACAGTAACGTCCAAAGGTGTTTCTTGATTCTTCTGGGAATTTTTAATTCCACTCAAGTGTTGAGTTTTCTGGGTTGTATTAGGGACTCGTTGATTCGATCGGATAATTTAGCTTCGTTTATTTTTTCCGGATAATTTTAGAAACTGTTAAAAAGTTCGAACGGATATCAATAACTCACTTTTTCCCCTGTCGGAAAAATTTTCAAAAGTTGGATTTTTCCTCGAGTTTGAAACTTCCGGAAAATCATGCAAGTAACGCGGTGGACCTTCTAGTAGAACACAAATCTTAACTCGATTATGTGACCGTCTTGAACTGCCTCTAAACCTTAGGGTTTGTGGCAGTACGGCGTGCCACATGTGAGGCGTTGGCTTGACCCTTCTACGGCTGGACCATTGGTACTGTGGCATGTGATGGATACTTTTTGAACTCCATTCAAGTGTTGAGCTATCTGGGAAAACTTGGGTGTTTGATCATTCGATCGGAAAGTTTAACACTGTCTTTTTATCTGGAATGTGATACAATATTTGGAATCCACAGGTAGTTATGAGATAACTAATTTGAATGTTATAAATCTAGCAGTTCAGTCTTAGATGATCGGTTGCCACGGGATTTTGATGCGATCAAAAGTCCGTCGCAATCACGTAGCGTACGCGGATACTCGCCGGGTAAACTTAATAGACAGCCATGCCCCATAGCCCCGACCAAGTGACTGTAGGAAAACCCCGTCGCCAAAAGCATCCGTTCGGGTGCTCGCGACGGCATCCGGGGGTGCGGCCGTCTGCAAAAGTTTGCGACGAGCATTCGATCAGGTTGTCAGGAATCTTGTTGAATTGCCCGACTTGATATTGAAAAGAGTTTTCGATAAAGAGAATAAAATGCGGGGTTTATAATTGTTAGGCATGCGATGTCTAAGGAATTCATTTGGTTAGGCATGCGATGTCTAAGGTGGTTGCGGATTCCAACTGTTGTAGTTTAACACTTTCTTTTCTGTGACCGTAAGCGTAGTATGTGGTGTATCGCCGGCTTCGTTGCTATACATCAACGACAATCGGGATACGCATACTTGCTTATGTTGATAATATGAGATATTATGTGTTGCTGTGATATGTTATATTGGATCGTCGCGTTTTGAATAGCTGGGGTTTTATGTGAGATAAGAGTTTTTTTCTTTTTCATTCATGTAAAATTCATTTGTATGTAATATTCTTTTATTGGGGCACTTCCGGGCTGAGGATGATGTCACCATTGTATATTATTTACTTTTCCGCATTAGGTAGACCCAAGACGGGGAGCACAAGTAACCGGGTTCTAGGGTCCAGTGGGAGACCATCTCGAGGAGTCGAGACCGGGTCTCCCAACCCTAGAATTGGCAGTGTTGCTTGCCACTCTCGTAGAGATCTAGGGATGTGGGTTTGGCTATTCATCGCGACCGTGGAATCCGTGTTTTATACAGGCTCGTATTAAAACACGGACGTCCTAGTATATCCAATATTTCATATATGTTCTTCTGCTGCAATATTCTGTGATGAGATCATATTACTGCCGGAGACGAATGTTTATATTATATATATGAGATATATGTTATATTGCAGATTTCGTTTCAAATGTGATGCTTGTGAAGCATAATAAAATGGGACTTCATTAATGAGATTAATGAAATAAAAGAAACCTAAAGATATTGTAGAAACTTGTTTAAAAACTGGTAGCTCTAGTTCTTGTTTTGCATAGCGGTGTTCCTTGTAGAACATCCAGCACCTTATTCGATAAGGAAAGAGCCGAGATCCCTTCACCGGGAGTGGCCTCTTTAGTGAAACTAGCAGATGCTGCATACACGGCTTGTTTTTGATTGCTGCTATAGTTCTTGCACTGCACAGCGGTATATATGATATATCCTGCACCTTATTCGATGAGGAAAGAGCCGACGATCTCTTCACCGGGAGTGAACTCTTTAGCAAAACAAGAAAAGGCCTCAAAAACATTCCATTTAAAATCACTCGATTCTACAACGATATCAAGTTCATTACGCTCATGGTTTTCTTAAAAACCTGTGTAACCCTCCGTCATTTCAGATAAGTACTACTTAGTATTCGTGCTGTGGTAGTTTGGGATGTGTCAAGGCATAGTGTACGGTAGCTAACTAGTGCTTATCTGCTAGCATACGATGCGATTAGATTAGGGTATTCGTACGGCGTTATTTGGCATGCGTCAAAGGTCATTTGGGTGGGTTTAATTCAATCACGAAATGTACGGGTTGAACTTAACTAGCGGACTATGGGTTGTTTGGCATGCGTCAATGTCATAGCACGCTAGGGGTAAAAAATATTATTGGGAATTTCAAGTGTTGAAATTTGCAATGAGATTGCATACCTTCTATGAGATAGTTGGATCCCGATACCCGCTGCGGGTAAGAGTTACTCCTGAGAGAGTTTTACACATTACAATTAGCCGATCAAGTAGGTATCTAGAAAGGTGTTAACGGGGTTACGCCCCTGGGAAAACGAGGTTTATTTTAATTAGGTCCGTGCATAAGCACAAGGAACCTCCCTCAAAGTACCGGCACTGGCCTGGCTGAAAGATTGGCGAATTTGTAGGGTGTAATTAATCCCGGCTAGTCTTTCCTTTTAGGGTTTGAAGGAAGATTTGACTAAAACAGTGGGAGATATCCTGATTAGATAAATCGATAACCAATCTAATCTTGTAAAAGCGTACGCTGAGTGTTTGCGTCTCTCTCTCTCCTGGTTACGACTATGTCACGCCTTAATCAAGATAATAATACGGATGTATTGACCGAACCCGCTTGTTATACTGCGCTTAGGAACGTTGGTCCCGCTCTAACTTATAATTGTTATAAGACAGAGCAGGAAATTGGGGATTAGCAGAATTCCCGTGCCGCCCAAACGAAGAAAGTGCATGCTGATGCATCTTCTTCGGGTGTGTTCATTACACAGAACTGTTTCTCAATGTTCTTTACGTCCTGGGTATTTGATACCGGATCAGAATCCCATATATGTAATTTATTACATGGGCTACAGATAGGTAGTGAACTGAGAACGGGTGATAAGTTTCAAGAGATAGAAACGGTGCAAGTGTTGCAGCCAAGTCTGTTGGTCACATATGCTCTTGAACTGCGCTTCTGCGCTCTCTGGATCGGCGCTCAGCGCCAAATGCGCCACGTGTCAACCACGTATGTGCCAATTAACAACTTGCGCTTTATGCTTCTGAAATAGCACTGCGCTCATGGGCTGGCGCTCAGCGCCAAGCGCACCACGTGTCACTCACGTGTGCGCTACTAAATTGAAAGCGCTCAGCGCTCATGGATTAGCACTCAACGCTCATAAACTGGCATCATGCACTCATCATTTAGCGCCTAGCGCTGAGTGCGACACGTGTCCCTTACATGTGCGCTACTTGGCAGTAGCGCACTGCGCTTTTTGTTCGGCGCAAAGCGTCTAGCGCACCATGTGTTGCGCTGACAGAACATAAATTGTTCTTTAATAAGCCCAGAGCTCTGATGAATGCTCAACATTCAATAAAAGACAAAGACATTGTCAAAATATAAATCAATGCTTAACATTGTTAAAAGGGTCAAGTCCAAATAAAGGCTCAACAGCCCAAAATAAAAGTCAAACATTTTAACCTAACTGGACTTAGCCTAAGACTGTCCATAAATCCTCAACTCATATTAATTGAGCCCATCTGCTCATAAATATTTTAACAAATCTTAATCCCAAATTGGACTACAGATCTTTCAACCAACTCACATCGGTTTGAGAGTACATCTCTGAACACCTCTGATATTTGCCATTGTAATCCTTCAACGTCTTAAGAGAGGTGACGGGTCCCGACAACCATACATTTCACGGACTGTGAGGTCCTTAAACTCATGGACTATGATGTCCTTAACCTTGACTGTGAGGTCTTTAAACTCACGGACTATGATGTCCTTAACCCGGACTGTGAGGTCTTTAAGCTCACGGACTATAATGTCCTTAACCTTGACTGTGAGGTCCTTAAACTCGCGGACTATGATGTCCTTTACCTTGACTGTGAGGTTTTTAAACTCACGGACTATGATGTCCTTAACCTTGACTGTGAGGTCTTTAAACTCACGGACTATGATGTCCTTAACCTTGGACCGTGATGTCCTTAAACTAACGACGGACCACCATGTACTTAAACTGATAATCGACCGCGATGTCCCTAAACTAAACGATAGAGCTCAAATATTCTCTTGTTGGATCTAAACGATCCTGTTAAGTTGATCTTAGTCTAAAATTAGACTAACGTATCCTTAACATACGTTTAAGTTGATCTTAGTCCCAAATGAGACTAACGTATCCTTAAACCCAACCCCCAAACCCAAATCTAAGAAGATGCGGATTTAGACTAATCCACACCCTACGGATGACAATATAAATTAGTCTCCATATACAATCCACGGGCAACCAAAAACAAAACAAACACCCATGGCACGAAATGACCATCTGGAGAAGGAGAAAGTGGTTACCGCGATGCGGTAGCGTAATTAACTATAGGGGCTTGCGCCTGCAGGGAAGAGCGTCCCCACAATCAAAAACCCTTCAATGAGGGAGAATCTGATGAAGTCTGCTATATCGGTCGAATCCATTTAAACCTTCGATACATGGTGCCATAAATCAGCTTGGCATCTTCGGAGAGGTGGACGGATAGCACCAATTAGCATCTGCTCCGAAATTCAGGCAAGACGGACCCGCGCGGTCGCGTCTCCATATTTTCGGCGGAGAACAGGGTGTATTTTGAAAGTTATACAAAAGTATTTTTACATAAAACCCCTCAAGTTCTATAAATTATCCTAAGGACCCTAGTAAACCAAGGTTTAAGCGGGACCAGTCTCTTGAGCCTCAGGGAGCCGGAGATATGGGTGCTTGCCTATCTAAGGTAGAAAAACTTAACAGCGGTGTTATCAACACGGTAATCATCTTTGAAAAAGACACAAATCCTGCCGCCCATGTGCAGCGGTTACCGATAACATCAAAACAATAAGGACTTCAATTTCTTTTATAATTATTCTGACTCAGACTGAGTCTCATTAATAATCTAACTTGAATATGATTCAAGTACAATTTATAATCTACAATTCAACATGAATCCTTGAATCCATTTATTCAATATATTCAATCTATATTGACTGAACCGAACTATGGATATACTTCCATTTACATGATTTTCCAGTTACATCCATTTACTGATATCATGGTTTCGGCAAGTCATCCATATATACAAGGCAATACAATTTACAATACAACACAAATAATACAATCAATACTTCACGGGGTTTAAGGGATAGATTGGTACGGAAGGTGTTAGAAGTGGCACGAGACTACAAGATTAAGACACCTAACCTGAATCCAATTGTCGTTGTGCCGGGTTGTATAACGGAGCCTTGTACTTCCATTTGCCCTACTCTCTAGCATATAGAGACTCCTCTCGTATACACTGGCATTCTTCTGTAACAAGCTATAAACAACAACGTTAACACTAAATACAACAGTATAACAATATATTACAACTTTAAAAGCTACATCCTCTTTCTATCTATTCTATTTCTCCCTTATCTTTGGGACTTACCGAGCGATTTGTTCGCTGACGACATTCTTTTTCTTCTTCTTTGAATGTCATCAGGTGATTTGGATCTTCCAGAGATCGAGCCCAGCGCTGAAGACTTGGACCAGTTTACTGAAGACCCAGAGCTTTAGTTTTATTGTACATATTTCCTTTCAGTACTTTTCACTTCTGTTATGCCAATGTTTATGCATTGCTTTAATTCAGTTGTATTTACTTTTCCATGTATTGTAAAAAAAATGTGAATAAATAAAGTTGTTGTTTTATTATATCTTGCCTCTTGTGAATTTGTATTTATATTGCTTAGATACGCTTAGCGTATTTACTTTACAATAAATACGCAGCGGCATCGTCGTGTCCCCTTCGCCGTACAGTGGGAAGCGGGGCATGACAGGTTTTGCTGGTAGCCCATGCAGGTCAGAGCTGTCTGAAACTCCACCATGAAGTTCTATTCTGCGTGAACAACCTAAGCAATATAACACTGTTAGTGTATATGCCCTAAAGGCCATTACTGTATCATACTAGCTTATATATTACTTGATGGAAGCTTGGGATATTCACAGTTGTATAGACAATCTTGCTCGAAATGGTAGTATGCTACTTGGTTTGTTTCTACTTTAATGTGTGCATGTGTTTCTTTTAGCATATCGCCTATACACATTAGTGGAGCCCTTAGGATCTTTGCTTGATTACCAGCGTTGTGAAGGTAGTCACACTAGTGGGGCTGGGTAATCTACAAGCACATCCTTATACAGGTCCCTAGTAGTAGGATTATCGAGACAGGGCATCGATACTCTGGAGTATACTAGTGTATGCGCTTCTCATCCCAGCAGGGGAGATGGTCTGTCCCACAGCCGTCAGTACGTCGTACTTGAGATAGTATGCGGGTGCTCGTTAGGTTACGAGTACAATGGACAGGACTCGTCGGGAACTGGTTGTTGGTACTATACCTATCGTCAGTTATCGGTTCCCAGGTGACATAAGTACAGCTTAGTCCGCTGACTTGACACTGTCACTTCGCCTCGAGTGTGTTCCCACTGTCCTTAGATTGCTACCCTACCACGGCTCAAATGAGTCGTGTAAACAGGTAGCAGTTGGGTGCAGTCCAGAAGCACTTGGAGGCAGTGACGGTTAGACAGGATTCGTCTCTCCCGGTATTGGGGGTTGATATCGTGCTGTGTCAAGGAGAGCCATTACACATAGTCGTCCCTGGCCAGGGCAAGCGAGATATACTGGTAGGTTATCCAGTGTTGTCTCAGGGTGTTCTGGGCTACACTCCGACACGACTTGTACCGCTATTAGAGAACTGACGTTTACCACCCCCTAGGCCCGACATGCGATATTCTCAGACAAACAGACCGGACTGTACGGAGATTGTCACATTCAGGCTCAGTAGGAGTTCGGATGGGTTCACCTCATCAGTCTTCTTATCGGCATCTTCCTGGGGACCGTTATGTACAGCTAGTACCGCTTGCAGCCTGTGGTTAAACCCACTGCCAGCGTAGTGTCGAGTCTTTAGAGTCCCACAAAGAGAGCTATTCGCCTTTAGGCAAAACAGAGTAGAGGTCGCATGGTTTTGCGACAGGGTTCGTTCACATCCGCGCACTTGTGCACGTTTGGTGTCCGGGCAATTATTACTAGCGGGCTTTGGTTTAAACCAGATCCTAGTATATGTTTTGGGATTGGTTTTATCTCATTGTATTCATGTTCCTCGGAACACGGATGCGGGTGTGTATGCACAGTTGACTGAGGCAGAGGCAGAGGATTCTCGTTAGGGTTGTTGACCGTTGACTTTTTTCTAAACCCTAATGAGAATAAGAAATATGATTAATAATATTAATTAAGTATTATTGTGCCATGGTTGAGTTGAACATTTGACTTTTGTTGACTTGTTGACTTTGTTGACCGGTTGACCATTGTGGACTTGTTGACCATCATCATTTCATTTCTATGACTTTTGTTTACTTGTTGTTCTTTACAAGATGCATTAAATGCATGAAATGATAATGGTCCTTGAAACTAACCATCACAATTCTTAATTATTATTATTATCATCATTATTCTTTCTTTTGTGAGCATGGTTGTAAAAAGTCAAGCTCATTCTCACTTGATCACTCTCTCTCATCCAAAGCTCACCCTTTTCCTCTCTCTCAAGGCTCTCATATCTCATGTATTGAGAAGCATAAGCCATTGAGATAAAACCTTCAAAATTCTTCTCTATTCACTCTAGAGTTCTAGGTCTAGCAAGCCAAGCACTTTAGTTTCCTCTCGGTTGAGGTAGGAGCTCAAGGTAGAGGCTTTCGGGTGGATCCTTCTTCGACAACAAGGGGACTACGAGGTGGAGCCGATCCAACCACTCCAAGGAGCAAGAAGAGAAGGAGTTAAAGACCTAGGTATAACCCTCTAACATAGTAGTTAAACTTCTAGTTAGTTTGCTAGGTTTTTCTTTAGCAAAGATCCTATTTTCTAGTCTATGTTACCTTGCCATAAAAATCGTTTTTTACCGTTTTCGCATCCCCGTAAGAACCGGGACGGGTAACGTGGACTTACAGTGGTATCAAAGCCTGGCTAAACAACAACTAGCATGTTAGCAAATTATTTAGAATTTCGATCGGAGAAAAAATCGCAAAACATGTCCGAAAACTCATGTTTCTGCCGATTTTTAAAACTGTTCAAAAATTAATTCCACACATCTTAAAATTTGGCTCAGGTTTTGTAGGAACACACAGCAAAAATGAGCCACTGACTCAGTCAATGTGCCGCAGAACTACGGCGAGAACATGCTTCTTGCCGCGGATCCGCGGCCGAGTTGACTCGGCCGTGACTCGTCTTTGCTGCAGTTTCATTAGTGTTCTGTTTTGGGATTTTTAGTATATTTTTTTTCTGCCCAGAATTTCCAGAGAACAAAGTTGTGTTTGGGGTAGTTACAAATCCGTATTTGGATCGAAGTTCTGTAGACTTTAGCTAATGGGTTATATCTGTGATGTGATATATGCACTGAACGCCAACTAATCGCTATACGTCGATTAGTGGGGGTTGTGCATATCTGTGATCTGTAATGTTGATGGATTGGGTATATAAACTCGTTGGATTATCGCGGATGAATAGCCGGGGGGTTGTGAGATGAGAGTTTTCTTTATCTTTCATTTGATGTAATATGTAATTTGATGTAATATTATTTTTATGGCCGCACATCCGGGATGAGGTTGTAGACGCCATTGTATATTATTTCTTTTACTGTTTTTGCTCTTAGGATAGACCCAAGGTGGGGTGCACAAACTACCGGGTACCTCGAAGTGTTGAGTGGCCTACTCACGTTGTTGAGGGAGGTTGCTTCACTTCGGGTACTTGGCGGGTAGTTTGCCGCACCCGTAGGGGTCTAGGGTGGGGTCTTGGCTATTCATCGCGACTGTGTAATCCGCTTTTCGTTGCAGGCTCGAACGAAACGCGGATTCCTAGTATATCCAATGTGTTCATCTGTGATCTGGAATGGCTATCATTGCATCTGACGAATGTATATATCTATATATGATATCTAGTAGGCGTTGCTTATGTTTTGCATCCGCGCTAGTCCAGCCCCCGCTCTGTCGTTAGTTAAGTAACCTAACGGGTAATGACGGGGCCCCGTGGCGAATGCGGATGGCATAAGCGTACGTCATATTTTCGTTGTTTTCTCCAATGTTAGGATTAAATGATGGGACGCATTAAATTAATGCAAGAAAATACACCAAAGTTAAAGTCGTTGGAACAATTTCAAAACCACTCGGTTTCTTTTCAAAAACCAACTTTTAAACGCGGAGCTTGAACCGCTCCTTTTAAAAGCTATCATGTTCCATCGATTATATCAAGTTCACTACGTTCACGGTTTCGCCAAAACTATTCGTAGCCCTCCGTCATTTCATATGGATAGTCAATAGTATTCAAGCTGTGTTTGTTGGCCAAAGTCAAGGCATAGTGATTGGTAGCTATTGGATATTCATATGTAGCATAGATAGATGCGTTGGTTTGGGGCAGTCGTACTGCCTTGTTGGCCAAAGTCAAGGGTAGGTACGGGTAGGTTCAAATTAACCTGGAAAATGACGGGTAGAACTTGACATGTGATTTATGATTTGTTGGCCAAAATCAAGGTCATAAGAGCATGGGGCAAAAATCCACATCGGGAGTTTCTAAAGAAACTGAAACTTGCTAGTGCTGCATACCATTTGGAGTGTGATGATTCTGGTAGGATTCCTTCAGTTTTGTCACACGATAATATTTGGATCCCGATCCTACTGTGAATATATGCTACTACTCGGGAACTTTCTCACTTAACGATCAATGCTATAAACCAAGTAGGTGTCTAGAAAGGTGTTAGCGGGGCTACACCCACAGGGAAAAGAGGTTACTTAATTAAGGAACTTCGCGAAAGCGTTGGAAAACCTCCCTCGAAGTACTAACACTGGCCTAGCTGAACGGTTAAGCAAGTATTGTACGGTGAGATTGATCCCGACTAATTCTTCCTTTTTGGTTTGAGGAAGAATTCGAGAAACGGTGGGAGCCATCCTGTTTAGACAAACTAAAAACCACTCTAAACTTGCAAGAGCATCATGCTAAAGTGTTTTTTCTCTCTCTCCTAATTGCAGCGACCAAACATCATGACCGGACTTAAGTTACTACTAGATAAAAATATACTGACAGGGCCAAACTACAAAGATTGGCTCAGGAATGTCAAAATGGCAATCACTTATGACAAGTTGGGGTATCTCCTTACCACCCAAGCTCCCCCTGTCCCAGGTCCCACCTCCAGCGTCGCGGATAAGGAAATCCGTAAGACCTGGGAGATCGATTGTGCGAAGGCCAAGTGCCCCGTGCTTGCCTCTATGGACAATGAACATCAGAGGAGGCACGAGAATATGGACCTAGAATCCATATTTCTCCATACTAAGGAACTATATGGAGAGCAATCCCGTATCGCCAGATACGAAGTCTCGAAAAAGTTGTTTTCGGCGAGATTAATCGTCGGATCATCGGTAGCGGAACACGTGCTTAAGATGATTGGCTTTATTGAAGAGCTCGCGGACCTTGGGAACACGTTAGAGAACGAGCTCTACACTGACTTGATTCTCCAGTCCCTCCCTTCCACTTACGCCCAGTTTATCCTGAACTTCAACATGCAAGGAAAAGAAGTTGAACTTCCGGAGTTGAGGTAACATGTTGAGGAGTGTAGAGGGCACCTTACAGAAAGTAAGGGAAACACCCGCTTTGTCTGTTGGAGGACCTTCTTCTTCTAGATCCAAGGCAAAAGCCAAGGGAAAGAAGAAGAAAACCCCTACCAAACCAAGGGGCGGTGTTAGTAAAGTGGAAGCGAAGGGAAAGGCAAAGGCAACAAAGGTAGCAGGACAGCTTGTGGGAAAGGAAGAGTGCTTTTATTGTCATAAGAAAGGACACTGAAAAAAGGATTGCAGGGCTTGGAAGGCCAAGAACCAGGACCCGAAGCAAGTTGTGGTTTCGGCTTCAGGTGTGTATGTTATTGAAAACTGTCTATCAGTAAACTCTACTTCCTGGGTATTGGATACTGGATGAGGATCTCATATCTGTAATTCTTTGCAGGTACTGAGAAAGCATAGGGTTTTGAAGGCAGGTGATATGACCCTCAGAGTTGCAAACGGAGCTGACATGGATGCTGAGTCCGTGGGGGACTATCACTTGGGATTGTCAGATGGACATGTTTTGGTTTTGCGTGATTGTTATTTTGTACCTAATGCGACTTGTAACATCATATCTGTATATTTAATTTCTAAAGAAGGTTATGATTTTGCATTTGTAAGCGATGTTATAAACATTCACCTTAATCATGTTCTGATTGGGTCGGGTACATTAAGCAACGGTATATACGTATTAAACCAACCACAGATTTTCAATGTCCAGAATATACACAAAAGAAAGTCTCCAGAAATAAATCATGCTTTCTTATGGCATTGTAGACTGGGTCACATCAATGAGAGAAGGTTGACGAAGTTACATACAGAAGGATATTTGGATCCGTTCAAATATCAATCATATGCAACTTGTCAATCCTGTCTCAAAGGAAAGATAAAAAAGACTCCGTTCACTGGACACGGAGTAAGAGCGAGCGAGCTCTTGGGGCTCGTGCACAGCGATGTGTGCGGTCCAATGTCTACACATGCGCGAAGCGGTTATTCTTACTTCATTACCTTTACGGATGACTTTTCAAGGTACGGATATATCTTCTTAATGAAACATAAATCTGAAGCCTTCAAAAAAAATTTCAGGAATACAAGAATGAAGTAGAAAAACAAACAGGCAAAAGTATCAAGACATGGAGATCTGATCGAGGTGGTGAATACTTGAGTGCCGAGTTCCTGGATTACCTAAAAGAGAATGGAATTCTCTCTCAGCTTACTCCTCCATACACTCCACAACATAACGGTGTATCGGAGAGACGGAACCGAAACCTATTGGATATGGTACGTTCCATGATGAGTAACGCTGAGTTGCCGCGATCATTCTGGGGATATGCACTAGAATCAGCTGCATACCTTTTGAACCGAGTTCCAACTAAGACAGTGCCTACCACACCATATCAGATGTGGAGTGAGAAGAAACCCTATCTTAAGCACATTAAGACATGGGGATGTCCAGCTTTTGTCAAAAAACAGCATGCGGAAAAACTCGAGGCACGCTCAGTACAGTGCAAATTTGTGGGATATCCAAAGAACTCCAAGGGATATTTTTTCTATTGCGAAGAGGAACAAAAGGTTTTTGTTTCTCGTCATGCCTACTTCTTGGAAACTGAATTTTTGGAAAATCAGATAAGTGGGAGTGCAATAGAACTGGAAGAAATTACAGAACCACGAGCTATTACTGAAAGCTTAGTAGAACCAGAGGGTTCGAAAGAACAGGACATTCCTGCGCCGCTCCGCAGGAGTAGTAAGCAGTCCCATCCGCCCGAGAGATACTATGGTTTTCTCATAGACGGGGATAGAGAGGATTGCATCATTGATAATGATGAGCCGACTAGCTTCCAGCAGGCCATTCAGAGCGTTGACTCGGTAAAATGGCTGGATGCAATGCGGACCAAAATGGAGTCCATGTACACCAACAAAGTATGGACTTTGGACGTTGCTCCAGAAGGGGTAAAACCCATAGGATGCAAATGGATCTTCAAGAGGAAGATTGGTGTAGATGGACAGGTTGAGACCTATAAAGTTAGACTTATTGCAAAGGGTTTTCGTCAAAGACCTGGTTTGAACTATGACGAAACCTTTTCTCCAGTGGCTATGCTCAAATCCATTTGGATCCTTCTTGCCATTGCTGCCTTCCATGATTATGAGATTTGGCAGATGGACGTAAAGACCGCTTTTCTAAATGGAAATTTAGAGGAGTGTGTCTATATGTACCAGCCAGAGGGTTTCATTCAGAGTGGGAGCAGCGGAAAAGTGTGCAAGTTGCTTAAGTCCATTTATGGACTAAAGCAGACATCGCGGAGTTGGAACATCTGTTTTGATTAGACGGTCAAAGAATTTGGCTTTATTAAAAATCCAGATGAACCATGCATCTATAGTAAAATTGTAGCACGAACTTTCGTATTCCTCGTTTTATACGTGGATGACATTCTCTTGATAATAAATGACATTCCTATGCTACAATCTGTCAAAGGGTTCTTGTCACACAGGTTCTCCATGAAAGACCTGGATGATGCCTCTTACATTCTGGGGATCCGGATCCATCGTGATAGATCCAAGAGGATATTTAGACTTTCACAGTCCAGGTACATCGACACCATACTGAAAAGATTCAGTATAGAAGATTCCAAGCGTGGTAATCTACCGGCTTGTCACGGGATCACCCTCTCCAAAGAGATGTCTCCCAAATACTGATTTAGAAAGGGATCGCATGTCTATTATACCCTACGCTTCTGCGGTAGGCTCTATAATGTATGTGATGTTGTGTACCAGACCAGATGTAGCTTATGCACTGAGTGTGGTAAACCGGTATCAGTCAAACCCTAAGGAGAAGAACTGGATAGCGGTAAAGAACATTCTGAAGTACCTGAGAAGGACTAAGGACATGTTTTTGGTTTACGGCGGAAAAGACCTCCAGATAGAGGCCTTTGCTGACTCGAGCTTCCAGAGTGACAAGGATGACTCCAAGTCCATGTCGGGTTATGTCTTTACCCTCAATGGAGGGGCGGTGTGTTGGAAGAGTTCCAAACAGGAAACCGTTGCTGACTCGACGATGGAAGCGGAATATATCGCTGCATCTGATGCCACAAAAGAAGCCGTCTGGATGAGGAAGTTCTTGACAGAACTTCAGGTGGTTCCGTCCATTGTTGATCCAATACCTCTGTATTGTGACAACAACGGGGCTATAGTTTTAGCGAAGGAACCCAGGTCCCATCAGAAGTTCAGACACATCTTGAGGCGGTATCACCTGATCAGGGAGATCGTGGATCGCCGGGAGATCGAGGTTCGGAGGGTTGCTACAGAAGATAACACTGCAGATCCATTCACGAAGGCCTTACCCCAGACTCAGTTCGAGCGGCTGATCGAGATGATAGGTCTTCGATACGCCAGTACATGGCCTTAGTGCAAGTGGGAGATTGTTAGTGTATTTGCCCTAGAGGCCATTACTGTATCATACTAGTTTGTATATTACTTGATGGAAGCTTGGGATATTCACAGTTGTATAGACAATCTTGCACGAAATGGTAGTATGCTACTTGGTTCGTTTCTACTTTAATGTGTGCATGTGTTTCTTTTAGCATATCGCCTATACACATTAGTGGAGCCCTTCGGATCTTTGCTTGATTACCAGCGTTGTGATGGCAGTCACACTAGTGGGGCTGGGTAATCTACAAGCACATCCTTATACAGGTCCCTAGTCATAGGATAAATGAGATAGGGCATCGATACTCCGGAGTAGACTAGCGTATGCGCTTCTCATCCCAGCAGGGGAGATGGTCTGTCCCACAGCCGTCAGTACGTCGTACTTGAGATAGTATGCGGGTGCTCGTTAGGTTACGAGTACACTGGACAGGACTCGTTGGGAACTGTTGGTTGGTACTATACCTATCGTCAGTTATCGGTTCCCAGGTGACATGAGTACAGCTTAGTCCGCTGACTTGACACTGTCATTTCGCCTCGAGTGTGTTCCTACTGTTCTTAGATTGCTACCCTACCACGGCTCAAATGAGTCGTGCAAACAGGTAGCAGATGGGTGCAGTCCCGAAGCACTTGGAGGCAGTGACGGTTAGACAGGATTCGTCTCTCCCGGTATTGGAGGTTGATATCGCACTGTGTCAAGGAGAGCCATTACACATAGTCGTCCCTGGCCAGGGCAAGCGAGATATACTGGTAGGTTATCCAGTGTTGTCTCAGGGTGTTCTGGGCTACACTCCGACATGACTTGTAACGCTATTAGGGGACTGACGTTTACCACCCCCTAGGCCCGACATACGATATTCTCAGACGAACAGACCAGACTGTACGGAGATTGTCACATTCAGGCTCAGTAGGAGTTCGGATGGGTTCACCTCATCAGTCTTCTTATCGGCATCTACCTGGGGACCGTTACGTACAGCTAGTACCGCTTGCGGCCTGTGGTTAAACCCACTGCCAGCGTAGTGTCGAGTCTTTAGAGTCCCACACAGAGAGTTATTCGCCTTTGGGCAAAACAGAGTAGAGGTCGCATGGTTTTGCGACATGGTTCGTTCACATCCGCGCACTTGTGCACGTTTGGTGTCCGGGCAATTATTACTAGCGGGCTTTGGTTTAAACCACATCCTAGTATATGTTTTTGGATTGGTTTTATCTCATTGTATTCGTGTTCCTCGGAACACGGATGCGGGTGTGTATGCATAGTTGACTGAGGCAGAAGCAGAGGATTCTCGTTAGGGTTGTTGACCGTTGACTTTTTTCTAAACCCTAATGAGAATAAGAAATATGATTAATAATATTAATTAAGTATTATTGTGCCATGGTTGAGTTGAACATTTGACTTTTGTTGACTTTGTTGACCGGTTGACCATTGTGGACTTGTTGACCGGCATCATTTCATTTCTATGAGTTTTGTTTACTTGTTGTTCTTTACAAAATGCATTAAATGCATGAAATGATAATGGTCCTTGAAACTAACCATCACAATTCTTAATTATTATTATTATCATCATTATTCTTTCTTTTGTGAGCATGGTTGTAAAAAGTCAAGCTCATTCTCACTTGATCACTCTCTCTCATCCAAAGCTCACCCTCTTCCTCTCTCTCTCAAGGCTCTCATGTCTCATATGTTGAGAAGCATGAGCCATTGAGATAAAACCTTCAAAACTCTTCTCTACTCACTCTAGAGTTCTAAGTCTGGCAAGCCAAGCACTTTAGTTTCCTCTCGGTTGAGGTAGGAGCTTAAGGTAGAGGCTTTCGGGTGGATCCTTCTTCGACAATAAGGGGACTACGAGGTAGAGCCGATCCAACCACTCCAAGGAGCAAGAAGAGAAGGAGTTCAAGACCTAGGTATAACCTTCTAACATAGTAGTTAAACTTCTAGTCAGTTTTCTAGGTTTTTGTTTAGCAAAGATCCTATTTTCTAGTCCATGTTACCTTACCATAAAAATCATTTTTACCATTTCCGCATCCCCGTAAGAACCGGGACGGGTAGCGTGGACTTACAAACACAAGAACCAGCAACTAAAACATTCTTTACAATTCATACTTCTTGAATCTTATCATTCCATATATTTTGAATCTGTCCTAATCTCAATTTTTTTTCAAAGGTTATGGATTCCCCGAACAACACCAGCACCAATGTTAACAACACACCTCCACCACTACCACTCACACCTGTCGTCCCTGCTCCACTCAACGACCAAACGGTTCTGCTTGAGGCAATCCGCAGCCTCCTCGAGGGACAGCAGCAGTAGACTGCTCTTTTAATGAACCGTCCCGAGGCAAAAGCACCTGGAGTGAAGCAATTCAGGGCTTTGCACCCCAAACAGTTTTCAGGAAAGGAGAACCCACTGGATGCTGAGGAATGGATTCAGAGTATAAAAGATGATTTGGCAGCAACACAAGTGCCAGAAATAGCTTGGGTTCGTGTTGCAAAATTACAGCTTACGGACAATGCACGGAACTGGTGGAAGGCGGAAGAAAGCCGTCTTGAACAACCCATCAAATGGAAGACTTTCCGCGACATGTTCGACGCTAAGTACTTCCCTGAGACTGCCGGATTTGACATGGAACAGCAGTTCATCCATCTGTAACAAGGTTCGATGTGGACCAAGTCAGTAGATGAATATGATGCCGAATTCACCATGCTCAGTTGGTAAGATATGTCTCAATGTTCGATTTTTTATCACATACTACACAGCTAACACAAGACCGTAACAGGTTTGCGGCCCATCTCATACCGACTGCTGAGATCAGAGCAAGAAGATTTCAGTAAGGGTTGGACCCGGAAATCCAAGCTGCTTTAGCTACAGGGGATTTCCCAACTCATGATTTGGCTTTGAAAGCTGCCCGAAGATACGAGGCAGTGGTGAAGAAGAAGGGCAGACCTCAATCTGCCGGAGTGAAGCGCCCTGCCAATCAGATGGTAGGAGGAGCCTTTTCAAGGCCAACGGTTGAACCCCGAAGACCGGAAGAAATTAGTAACCAACCAAGTCTAGACTTTTTCTGCTACTGCCATAGAAAGGGACACTTGTGGAAGGACTGTAGGCGTGTAAAAGGTCTGTGTCTAATTTGTGGTGCATCCAACCACGGAATTGGAAACTGTCCTTATAATAGCAACCCAAATCACACACCCACCAACTACCCACAGCGGACAGCTATCCAAGCTCCTGCACCTCGTCCAGCACTCCCTGCCCTACCACCCGCACAGCCAAATCGCCAATTCCAACAGACACTAAGGAACTTGCCTTGAGGACAGAGGAATGTGCCTCCAGCTAGGAGGAACGTGCCACGGCGACAGGCTTACACATTAGCAGCCGTAGAAGCCGAGACAGTTAACCAAGGTAACATTAGTAATTCACTTTCACATTCTCAAACCCCTGCACCACTTTTTTATTCTTCACACACTTTCAGTACTTCAGTCACCAGACCTTCCTTGAATCTGTTACACTTTTCTTTTACAAATTTCGAGAACAAAATTTTTATAAGGAGGGTAGAATGTAACAACCATAAATTTCCTGTACAACTTTCTGTACAAAATTTTCAAAATACAGAAAGGGGTATTTTTTTTCCTTAGCACAAGATATAAGTTTGATTTGCTACTTAATAGAAAGAAAGAGCTTGTAGCTCACTGGTAAGACCTTGCACTGCTGAACCAAGCCACCAGAGTTCAAATCCCATCACCCATATTATTTTTAATATTGTTTTATTTTAAATTTTTAGAATACCAAGGGTTTACACGTCCATAACTCACAAAAACCCCACTACACATAAAAACCTAACAGTACCAAAGGCTACATGAACCGACAAGGGACCCTCCGACCACCCGACTCCGCCGGGATCGGTCGAATCGGCCGGCGACTCAGCCGACTCGGGCCGCCATCAGCGGCCGGACCGCCGGGTCCCCAACATGAAAAAGTTGGCTTTTCACATTCCCTGCACATCTGTATACTTTATTTCTTCAGACCAGTAATAGAGACACTTTAAAACACCAATTACTCCATTTTATTACATTTTAATACATTTTATCATATTTTTTTCATTTCAACTTTTCACCTACCCTAACCCTAGCCTTATCCTATAAATACAACCCCTAAACACACCCCCCTCACTCCAAAATTCTGATAAAAAAACTCTCAAGAAAACTATAAAGAATTTGTGTGCGATTTAAGCTAGCAAAAGGCGAAAGCTTCGGCGATATTCTGACGACGACCCTAGGAGCTCCCGGCGACGAAACGACGCACCGGCGCCTCCTACCGTTCCCTCTTCCTCTCTCCTGATCTCTAAACCCGTAAGTCCCACCTCCCTCTCTCCTTTGCTACTCTAAAAACATCTTTTAATAAAACCTGACGGAATTGGAGTCAAACCGATTTCCGATTCGGTTTCTTTCTAAAAATCCCACTTTTCTTAAACACGGCCCTATTAAACCATTACATGTTGACTATTAATCATTAACAAACATGTCAAACAAGTTTCATGACAATCTATATCATTTTGTAACTTTTATCGCCTTTTTTCAGTCAAATACCATGTAGTTTCATTTTGACAGTAAATCATCACAATCTTGCTATACCTTTAAGTTAGATCACGAGGTAATGACCTACCTCCTCACAACACTCATATGAAATATAGAGCAATACTTTTTGGGAATATAGAATACGAGAAACGAACCTTTACATATAAATACCCTTTACTAATAAAACCGTTTTTACAAGATTTAGTATTTTTAAACAAATCTTTGAAAAGCGCCGCTACAACCCATTTTGGGGAAGCTGACTGGGATAGTGCGGATTATCGCACGTCCCTGGGCTTACTAGTGTGAGATGCAGACCCCCGCAAGGAGCATTCGGTCTTGAAAGATTTACATAATACAAAATCTTAAGAAAATGAGATTTCTAGAAATATAATATATATAAAAAATTATTTTATATAAATATATATATATATATGTATAATTAAAATATCTATTTTGTGATAATATAAATATTCCAACTTTTTCTAAAATCACAAGAGTCACTTTATATTAAAATACCATGAATTCCATACTAAGTACAATATTATAATTTAATACCATATATTATGAAATTAGGTTAATTTCACTAGAAACATCACATATATAAAATCCATATTTATTAAAACTCTAAAGACGATAATTAAACACTTGGGATGTATTTTGAAAGTTATAAAAAAGTATTTTTACATAAAACCCCTCAAGTTCTATAAATTACCCTAAGGACCCTAGTAAACATAGGTTTAAGCGGGACCAGTCTCTTGAGCTTCAGGGAGCCGGAGATATGGGTGCTTGCCTATCTAAGGTAGACAACTTAACAATGGTGTCACGTCCCGAAAGTACGGAACGCGACTGGCACTTAGATTACGAGACGTCTAAAGGCGTACCGTAACCTAAGTCAGCCAAAGCCCAAAAGAATCTAAACCAAAATCAAAAGAGAGTGAAGGAAAACCTTTAATGAAAACGATTTTTTAAAATCATTTAGGTTGCATAGAATCCCTTTTTAAAAACATCATAAATTTCTGAAAATTTCGGCAGAGTCTCCCCTGTATTTTCTATCCCCCAAAATGGGTACAACAAGATAATAAACCTGTAATCATAAAAATGGCATCCCCAAGCGGGAGCTAGCTCTTCGCCCAAGGCGGATCACAACCACATGCAATATCATAACCATATCAAGAAAAGAGCATAAAAGAAACGTAAAATATCAGAAAACACATCGCCGGCTCAAGTGAGCTCGACCCAAAAGAAACCACAAATATACAACCTCTCAGTCTCACCACTAGATCACATATACAATATAAAGTGGTAGATGGAGAATACTAGATGCAATGATAGAGCAAAAGAAATAAATGCTCGCAACCCACCTACGGGCGATGTCGCGAGTCTGAGCAAAAGGAGCTGATGATAAGATAGCCCGCCGCTACAAGGGTGACGGGTCCGACCTGCAAGACACTGTGGCACAACGGGGGTGAGTTGCCAGCTCGTAAGTAAATATAACATCTAATAAGGCAATCGTAAGAATGCACGCAATGCACCACAACATGCATGTCCATATGTGATATAATAGCTCTAGTATGCATGCACACGTATGCAATGTCATTACTAACTCTTTAAGTGTTTTAAATGCTAAGGGTATTGAATTCTTAACTTTAGAAAATGAATATCTGTATAATAGCTAAATAGCATCAAGAAATCATCTGAAAACCCGTGTCAAGCATCGACACCAAATAGGAATCATATCTGTCTCAATATCGGGCTCCGTCAGTCCGGATCGGCCCATATCATAAATCTCACGACAACGGTCGGTATCCTCCGGATATCCGCCATGCCAGACATCACCGGTAGGTAGTCTTCCCCTGCCAGGCTCATCGTCTACAACTCGATCTTCTTGCCCCGGGGTACCATACCGGGCCCACCATGTACCCGAGACGGTTCATCCACTCCTCGAATCGGGTCTCGAAATCCAACAGAAAACATGAAAACTCATGGTGGACGACACATACATCACGAGAAAACCGCAACTTTGTTTTGAAAATGATAAATATAAGGTTTTGTTAAATTCTTGCGGTTTTCCCCAAAAATCCAGAAATCACAGAAAAACTGAAATCCTCAAGAAAATCATAGTGTCCACATGTTAAATATGATAAATGTCTATGATATCAATGTATACGATGTGAATTTTGGCTAGAAATCTATATAAATATGATGATGATGCGAGGTATACGTATGCTATGCAATTTCATATATCAAGTATGAATGCAAGTGGCGATATTATGATAAACAGGTTCTATAGTGCACGTGGCATGGCATTTACCAAAGGCGTGTGTGTCACATGAATAGTGCGCGTGGAACATATGCCAATGGTAAGGTGTTCGTGTCCTACGAAATGATATCGCATAAGTATAGATGAATGTCCATGCAATTTAATATACTGTTCGCTATAAGGGTATGCAGTGTACATGAATGGATAAGCTAGCTAACAAAATAAATCTTGCAAAAAAGTAGGGTAATCCTAATTAGGGGGACGCATCGCGCCATCCAGACGATTCCCCCATAGATGAATACATCTACTCACCTGAAATCCCCGCTAATCCGATCCGACCACCGCCTTGCCTTTTCGTGCCGTGTCTGATGTTTCCCCGACCGATCCTATATTTGCACAACACCAAGCATAAGATTACAAAACCTAAAACGATGCAAGTGACAATATACGAATATCGACGCTCTCGAATTAAACGTAACGTGCACTCGGTGCGCGGAAAAACGCACGAAAATCGCTAATCTTTAACTAGAATCGTCATTTCGGTGCAACTGCCAAAGCTAAAACCCAACTAGACAAAACTACGCATTCGCATACCCTACAAGTCATATTAGATGCTAATAATATCATCATGATATCGCAAATAAATCGCTTCCTAATTTCGTAGAAAACCTAGTAAGCATTCACGGACAAATTTCGATGCAAACCTCGCGAATTAACGATTTAGCGATCGCAACAATGCATAAACGTTCGATCTAACCCACTAGATGGCCAAAACACTAACTTAAACACACTTATCATATTTCAAACCCTAATTACAACACCAATCCTATTCTTGAATTTTTAAAACAAACCATTGCAATGAAATTGACACTTTAAACTTCTGAAATAGCTTATTTAAACTACAAATTTAACAACTAGATTAAAATTATACCTCCCAAGTGTTGATCCTCTTTCACTTAGCCACCATAGATGTCTTCTTTCTCCTTGTTTTAAACAACTTAGGGTTTGGAAAGAGGTGGAATAGGATTTAGGTTTCAATTTTGTGAAGAAATTGTGAATTTTTGTGGATTTCGGTGGATTTTTAATGGAAATTTGAAGCAAGAAAATAGGGAAAATGAGGGGTTTCCAGCAGGTGAGCTCGGCCTGGAGCAAGAGGAGGGTGGTGTGGGTTTTGTGTAGATGTTTCTAGGTCAATAAAACATCATATGTTATCATTTAATGCTTTCACATCAATATTTTCACAAAAAGCCTCATTTTAATTCTTTTTTTCATAAAATTTCCAACCCTAAAACCAAAAATTTGCAAGCCATGATACAATTTTATTAACACCATATTTTAGCTTATAAAGACTCCTAATTATGAAATTTACCCAATTAAATTTGTATTTCTCACTAATTTAATGTATTTAAAAAGGCTTAAAATAATAAAAAAATAATTAATTACGAAAAATTTTTTATTTAACTAGAAAATTATAAGTGACATTTTAGTGACAAAATTATAGTAATATCTTGTCTAAATTTTGTATAATTAGGTCTACAATGAAAAATACCTATTTTGACTTTTTACGGAAAAAGACGAAAAATTAGCCGATTACCGAAAAACTGCCTAAACGATTTTCGAAGGGTTACAAATGGTGTTATCAACACGGTAATCGTCTTTGAAAAAGACACAAATCCTGCCGCCCATGTGCAGCGGTTACCGATACCATCAAAACAATCAGGACTCAATTTCTTTTATAATTATTCTGACTCAGACTGAGTCTAATTAATAATCTGACTTGAATATGATTCAAGTACAATCTACAATTCAACATGAATCCTTAAATCCATTTATTCAATATATTCAATCTATATTGACTGAACCGAACCATGGATATACTTCCATTTGCATGATTTTCCAGTTACATCCATTTACTGATATCATAGTTTCGGCACGTCATCCATATATATAAGGCAATACAATTTATAATACAACACAAATAATACAATCTACAATACAACACAAATAATACAATCAATACTTCACGGGGTTTAAAAGATAGATTGGTACGGAAGGTGTTAGAAGTGGTACGAGACTGCAAGATTAAGACACCTAACCTGAATCCAATTGCCGTTGTTCCGAGTTATATAACGGAGCTTTGTACTTCCATTTGCCCTAGTCTCTAGCATATAGAGACTCCCGTATACACTGGCATCCTTCTGTACCAAGTTACAAACAACAACGTTAACACTAAATACAACAGTATAACAATATATTACAACTTTAAAAGCTACATCCTCTTTCCGTCTATTCTATTTCTCCCTTATCTTTAGAACTTACCGAGCGATTTGTTCGCTGACGACATTCTCTTTCTTCTTCTTTGAATGTCGTCAGGTGATTTGGATCTTCCAGAGATCGAGCCCAGCGCTGAAGACTTGGACCAGTTTATAGAAGATCCAGAGCTTTAGTTTCATTGTACACATTTTCGTTCAGTACTTTTCACTTCTGTTATGCCACTGTTTAGGCCTTGTTTTCATTCAGTTGTATTTACTTTTCCATGTATTGTAAAAAGAATGTGAATAAATAAAGTTGTTGTTTTATTATATTTTGTCTCTTGTGCATTTGTATTTATATTGCTTAGATACGCTTAGCGTATTTATTTCACAGTAAATACGTAGCGGCCTCGTCGCGTCCCCTTCGCCGTACTCCGGGAAGCGGGGCGTGACAGATGAACTGCTGTTCCATCTAGAATCTGGCAGTCTCGGGGAAGTATTTTGTGTTGAACATATCGCGGAAAGTCTTCCATTCGATCGGCTGGGTGAGACGGCTTTCTTCTGCCTTCCACCAGACCCGTGCATTATCAGTGAGCTGCAACTTTGCAACTCAAACCCAAGCGACCTCTAACACTTGTGCTGTTGCCAGGTCATCTTCAATACTCTGAGCCCATTCCTCAGCTTCTAAGGGCTCTCTTTTCCTGAGAATTGCTTAGGGTGCAAGGCCCTGAATTGTTTCACCCCAGGTGCGTCTGCCTCGGGACGATTCATCAAGATAGCAGTCTGCTGCTGCTGTCCCTCCAAGAAGCTGGGGATCACCTCAAGCAAAACCATCTGCTCATTGATCGAAGCAGCTACGGCAGGTGTAATCGGTAGTGGTGGTAGAGTGTTGTTAAAGTTGGTCCTGGTATTGTTTGGGGAATTTATAACCTTGAAAGAAAAATTTGGGTTAGGAAAGATTCAAAATATATGAAACGATAAGATTCAAGGAATATGTATTGTAAAGAATGTATTCAGCTGCTGGTCCTTGTGTTATATTGCTTATGTTGTCCACGCAGAGCGGACCTGCATGTCCATACAGAGATGGCCTGTATGTCCACACAGAGCGGACCTGCATGGGCCATCAACAAAACCTGTCACGCCCCGCTTCCCAGTGTACGGGCAGAGGACACGACGAGGCCGCTACGTATTTACTCAGAAGTAAACACGCTAAGTGTATCTAAGCAATATAAAAATAAAATATACACAAGAGACAGGATGTAAATGAACAACAATTTTATTTATTAGCATTCTTTTTACAATACAATTGAAATTAAAATTCATGAACTGAAATGAAAATTCATGTACTGAAAGCAATGTCTAAACAATGGCATAACAGAAATAAAAATGGAATAAGTTCAAGTGGCTACAGCTCTGGGTCTTCGGTGTACTGCTCAGGGGCCTGCTCCAAATGCTCCTGACTGGTCTCGTACTCCTCAGCGTCGGGTCCTCCTGACAACATTCCAAAGAAGAAGAGAAATAGGAATGTCGTCAGCGAACAATCGCTCTGTAAGTCCTAAAGATGAGGGAGAAGTAGAATAGACAAAGAAAGTATAGTTTTATAATGTTTTATTATAATGTTAGCGCAGTTGTTTGTAGCTTGGTACAAAAAAATGCCAGTGTATACGAGAGGAGTCCCACTTACACTGGAGACTTTGGTAACCTGTAGTACAAGGCGCCGTCGATAATACCACGGAACAACGGCATAGATGTAATTACATCTTAAGTGACCACCTTGTGCCACCTTTAACATGTTCCGTACCAGTCTACCCCTTTATAACCCCGTAGTATTTATGTATTGATTGTATGGATTGTATTGTCTTATCTTGTATTATAATTTATATATATGGATGACTTGCCAAAACTATGATATCAGTAAATGGAACGGATATAATGGATGAACATGTAGATGTAGTATATCCATGGTTCGGTTCAGTCAAGTGGTATAAATTGATATAGCTTAAATATATGGATTCCTGGATTCATGTTGAATTGTGGTTTTATACTTGAATCTCATTCAAGTCAGGTTGATTAGATTGAGACTCAGTCTGTGTCAGACACTTTCAAAAGAAATTGAAATCCTGAATTAGTTCTGATGTTATCGGTAACTGCTGCATATGGACGACAGAATTTGTGTATTTTTCTAAGACAATTACCGTATTGATAACACCGTTTGTTAGGTTGTCTACCTTAAATAGGCAAGCACCCATATCTCCGGCTCCCTGAGGCTCAAGAGACTGGTCCCGTTTAAACCTATGTTTACTAGGGTCCTTATTGTAATTTAGTATAACTTGAGGGGGTTTTATGTAAAAATAGTTTTGACATAATTTTAAAATACTCCTCAAGAATTTAATTTTCGTCTTTTGAGTTTTCATAGATGTATATTTTTATAGATGTGAAATTTCTAGTGAGAAACACCTAATTTTCATAGTATATGGTATTTATTTGTAATATGGATATTGTTTTGAATTATCATGGTAGTTTCATGTAATATTTGAATTCTTTTCTTGAGTTTTGGAAACATAGAATAATATATATATTTAAAATAAGTATTTTGGTAATATTTATAAATACATATTTAACTAAAATAAATTTATTTATTTTCTTGTAAAAATCTCATTTTCTGAAGAAAAATGTATAAAAATTCCATCGAGATCGAATGCTCCTTGCGGAGGTCTGCATCTCGCTCTACTAAGCCCGAGAATGTGCGATAATCCGCACCATCCCGAACGGGTCCCCAAAAATAGGTTGTAGAGGCGCAATTACATAGAAATGATTAATACACTTTTGTATAGAAAACGGTTTTATAAGTTTAGGGTATCTATTTCTAAATCGTATTTCCCGTATTCTATTGTCCAAAAATCAACCATGATATGATAGAGATGTGTGTTGTGATGAGATAAGTCATTACCTCATGAACTATCTAAAAGTATAGCAAGGAATAAAGGTTATAATGTCGAAATGAATAGTTTGTGGTATTTTTTATGTAAAAAAGCGATAAATGTCACAAAAATGATTATTTTGATGTGAAACTTGTTTTTTTGTGTTTGTTAATGTTTATTAATCAACCTATAAGAATATAGTTTTATCTTGTTAAAGAAAAGTATACTTTTTAAAGAAAACCGAATCGGAAGTCGGACTAACTCCGCTTCCGTCGGGTTTTAGAAATGAAACTTTTTAATGATGAAGATGAGTGAGGAAATGGGACTTACGGGCATATAAGGTAGAAGGGAGAAGGAGGAAGAGTGAGGAAGCGCCGGTGCGTTATTTCGTCGCCGGAAACTCCTTAGGTTGTTGCCGGAACTTCGTCGGAGTTTCGCCCTTTGTTAACTCTACTTGCACACTATAGAAACTTGGAAATTTCTTGAGAGTTTTGGCAGGGAATTGTGAGTGAGGAGGGGTGAAATGAGGGTGGTATTTATAGGGCAATCTAGGGTTTAGGGGGAATGAATAATGCATTAAAATTTTGCATTAAAATAGAATTTGAAGGGTTTTAATATTCTCTGTAAATGTGCAGAATAAACAAATAATACTGGAGTTATAGAGGGAGTCCAAGGGTCTAGGGCAAAAAAAAAATTAGAGTTTGGACATGGGAAAACCGGGGGCACCGGTCTTAGGAGGCTTCTCACTGGTCCGATCTTAGAGATGGGGGCTCGGATTGGGGCCACGTGTCCCTGACGCTTCAACTAGCCTATTTAACATGTTTGATTATTCTGTAACTTACCTTATTACGTGTGTTGCACGTGTAGACTCTTGGGCTTCTAAAAAGTTAAAAGAAAATTAAATAAAAAGATAATGTGGCTAGGGGGATTCGATCACAGGGGCTACTACATAGCAGTGCAAGGCTTTACCAATGTGCTACAAGTGCTTTCTTGCTGTTCTAAATCAAAACAAATACTTATAGCATTCACAGGAATTGTAAATACCCCAATTATATATTAACTTTAACTAAATTTTATGTACACAGAATTTAGAGTTGTTACAAGTTCCATCAATGAAGAGAAATGATCTCATATGGTGAACGACACTTGTAAGTCCTCTCGACTTATAATGAGAAAATACACTTGCAAGATCCTTACGATTTATAAGAGAATACACACTTAGGAATCCCTACGATTCCTATGGAGAAAATACACCTACGAGATCCTCACGACTCGTAGGGAGAAATAACTTTCTGAGACCTTACGGCTTATAAAGTCAAAAAGTCTTAGTCGACAGGATCCTAACCCTGTTTACTAAGCCCTCTTTGTGCAAGTCCTCTCAAAGGCAAATGATGATTTGCTCCTGACAAAATTCCAGTTATAGTGATGCCGATGCCTAAATAGGTGTCAAACTCCAAGTGCTTTCACGAAAAATGATGATTCGCTTCTGGCAATATTCCAGTCGTAGCGATGCTGATGTCAAGGTTGGTATCAGATTCCAAACTCGCAATAAAAATGAGCGAGCAAAAAAATATGCATATAAAAATAGCCGAAATGATGGGGCAGCTCGCAATAAAAATCAACGAGCAAAAATATGCATATAAAAATAGCCGAAATGATGGGGAAACTCGCAATAAAAATCAGCGAGCAAAAAATATACATATAAAAACAGCCGAAATGATTGGCCAACTCGCAATAAAAAGCAGCGAGTAAAAATAAAAAAACAGCCGAAATGATTGGGCACCGCAGATAAAAAGCCGAAATGATTAGGCAATCACGACTTTCGCGATATGAAAAACTGAAAAGATAGGGCAAGGAAAGAAAAAAAATGAAAACAAAACTTTTCTGCCCTGCAGGTGAGTCTACAGCGGCCCCTGTATACAATCCATGGGCACAAATGAAAAAGGGAACCATGTTTTCCCACTAGGCTCCGTCAAAGGGAGAGCCAGATCTTGATGGCAACATCTATAGCCTAGAGATCAGCCTGACATTTCTTCTCAGTGCAGACGCGACGTCAACAAAGACCCAAGGGTCGAACAAAGAAGGAGCCATGGCAAATTCCTAGCTCCAAGCCTTGACGGTTCATATACAACCTAAAGATTACCACGACGTACCTTCTCATTCCGACAGGATGCAGACACGACATCGAAAAAGACCCAAGGGTCAAATCAAAAATGGAGCCATGGCAAATTCCTAGTTCCAAGTCTTGACGGTTCATATACAACCTAGAGAGAATCCCGGAGTTCCTTCTCATTCCGACAGGATGCAGACACGACGTCAACAAAGACTCAAGGGTAAAATTAAAAATGGAGCCATGGCAAATTTCTAGCTCCAAGTCTTGACGGTTCATATACAACCTAGAGACAATCCCGACGTTCCTTCTCATTCCGACAGGATGCAGACACGACGTCAACAAAAGACTCAAGGGTCAAATAAAAAATGGAGCCATGGTAAAATCCTAGCTCTAAATCTTGACAGTTCATATAAAACTCAGAGACTACCCCGGCGTACCTTCTCATTCCATCAGAGTGCAAACGTGATGTCAACAAAGCTCCAACGAGCCAAATCAAACTCGAGCAAAGGCATATTCCTAGCTCCGGACTTCAACTGCAATACATACAGCATAGAGGTCCTACAGATGTCTACCATATTTCAGCAAAGAAAAGGTATGGCATCGTCAAAACAAAAATTAGGTCTCGACGACAACTCATATAAAGCCTCAAAGACTATCGGAGATCATCCCAAACCAGCGCGGAGTGGTTATGACTCATCCGGGCTCCAAATTGAGCCTAACCTCAAGTAAAAAGCGACATGGTAAATTCCTAAAGCTTGCTCTTCCGGCGGTCATATAACCTAAGGAGATTACTTGAAGACATCTTGTCCAGCCCCGGAAGGGGTCAGAGACACGACAGTCGTGGGGCTACTCGAACAACGGCTTAAAGACCGCATATCGAGGAATACATCAGCCAACGCGACAGTACCACGAACCAAAACCCTAGTTCCACAAAACCTAATGGACCTCTGTCGTAAAGAATGGAGGTTATCTATGTATAACGTTAGGACAAGTTTGCCTGTAAACCTATGGGAGGAAAACTAAATAAACTCCGAAATGAGTAGACAAACTAGAGACTCCGAAATGAGTGAATAAACTACAAACTCCGAAATGAGTACATAAACTAGAGACTTCGAAACGAGTGAATAAACTACAAATTCTGAAATGAGTACATAAACTAGAGACTCCGAAACGAGTGAATAAACTACAAATTCCCAAATGAGTACATAAACTAGAGACTCTGAAGCGAGTGAATAAACTACAGACTTCAAAATGAGTACATAAACTAGAGACTCCGAAGCAAGTGTATAAACTAGAGACTCCGAAGCAAGTACATAAACTAGAGAATCTGAAACGAGTGATTAAACTACAAACTCCAAAACAAGTGAAGAAACTACGGACTCCGAAACGAGTAAGTAAACTAATTAGCACCACATCAAGACATTAAAACACAGATGAGCGCATGAAAAAAGTGTATATTCTTTATTCACGAATCAAAGGGTTTAAGAGATGCAATTAATACAAAAGGGGGAAATACAATTGCAATTGTTAAGAAGGCGGGGCTTTCAATAAATTGGCAACCCGCTCACGTTCTCCCTGCAGCTCTTCCTCGCATGTTACTACTGCGGCCAGCCCCGCTTCAATTTGAGCCCGCTGTTGCAAGCATGATAAAAGTTTCTCGGCGATTTTCTGCTTGGCAACCTCACAATCTTGCATACCCCGCTCGGTAAAATCGAGGTTCTACCTCAACGACAGCCTATTAGGTTTGAATCTTGCTACTACTTTGCTCGATCTACGCGGCCCGCTGAGCCTTCAAGGTCAATTCTTCAGGACTGAGACGCTTGATCTCGATCTCATGCAGACAAGCCTCGATCTGCTTACAATAATCAACCCAAAGGCCGACGAAATCTTCGTTGTGGAAATTCACAAGCGTCGCCAGCATAGGGTTGATTTCGTCAGCGAAATCCAAGGCAGAAGTGAGAGCCTCGGCATCAAGATCTTCGATAAATTCGTTTAACATCCGCCTGCTAGTCACCGTGCCCCTAGAAGATTGACGCTTAGCAAAAGGCCCTATAGGCATAGGAATGCGAGACTCAAAAGGAGCCGAAGCCGGTGTAGCTGCTGCAAAATAAATCACGCACGAATAAGGGTTAGATTTCAACTTAAAAAATAAAGAAGAAAGCTGATGGACGAGATCTACCGTACTGGCTGTTGAAAGTGGCAAGACATGGAGCACGAGAGGCTCGGCTATTCCTTGCTCCCTCCCTCGAGCCATGATACTGTGTTCAATATGAGGAAGGCTTAGCAACAGAATGCTTACTCATGAAAAGAAGAAACACCAAGCGAAGAATATACTAACCAATGCCGGAAGGGGGAACGAATTCCGATTGGAAGGCAAAATACGGGCTTAACACCTGGTGTAAGTGATCAAAGAGCACTCCTGCAAGATTGCGACAATATATGGTTAATGCAAGAAAATGGTATCTACACTGAAGCAAAGAAATGGGAGATCTTCACCTTCTAGAGTTCGGGGGGACGCAGAAGAGAAGGGTGGAACCGTAACAATCAGGGCAATGACCAGCGGTAATTCTTCAGTCAGTAAAGCATCAGGGTTTACCACACCTATACTTAGAATAAAAGAGATATCATTATAGATTCCTAGCGGGATTAAAAACTCAAAGATAATAACTCAAGGAGTACCTGACAGGGCAGAAACCGAGACAGTGCCTAAAGTGTCACCAGTTGTGACGGCTTCGTCGGTTTCCATTGGAAAAGTGGATTCAGCATCCACACTTTCATCCCCTGACTCGATAAGGGCCATCGTAATGCTTGCATCATCCGCCGATACCAATGATCCACAATGAGAAGAAGCGGCGGTCGGAACAATCCCAGATTCCAGAGGAAGGTTTGCCACTTCAGGCTCTTTAATCACCGGCACTTCACCTGCCACGTCATCACCTAAATTTGGCCCTGTTAAAAAAATGCATGTGTTATGATTCAAGAAAAAGACTGTTACTAAGGACCATGCGTTGTTCTACCTTGAAGTAGTCGTTCAAGCTCTTCTCGAGCCGCACGCACAACCTGTCTATGGGCAATGGACAAGGCAGAAGGAATGTCCACCATTGAAATGCCAAAGGGTTAAGTATTACTCGAACCCGCGTCCGCGGCCAAGATAGCCTGACCTTCCCTTGCAGCGTGCTTTCAACGCTTTCTCTCAGCCTGGGCTATATGAACCGGTCTCCTCAAAACTTCTAACAAGGGGACATCATCGTCCAAATCTGGCTCGGCCTCCGGCTCCACTATGGCATCCATCATCGGCTGCTTCAGTAACACCTCCTGTGGTGGCCTTGGGAAGGCCTCATTCGTAGTCGGTGGCTGTAAAGGATTTTCTGCATCACCACTCAGGATTGGCATTACACTCGGAAAAATCTGCGTTGTAGTGGTTCCTGTAATAGGACAAAGAAAAGAGTCAAGTCATGAATAAAAGGAACTAAAGATGTAAAGGTGTAGCGAAACGAATCATACCAAGGCCCAAGGAGGCGTGGAGCCTCTCCTCCTCCTCAAACGTCTAAGGGATGCCAAGAGAGCCTCTTCAGCAGAAATTCCTGTTAAGGAAGAGAGCGTTAATAAAGCGTAATAAGTTCAAAAAAAGGGTGGGGAATATATATACAGGAGAGTATAAACGAAGTTAACTGGACTCCGCAATAGAGGCTAATGCCGCTTGTTCACGGGCCAGTCGTTTGGAAGCTTCAATGGCAGCCTGAAGATCGGTATCGGTCATAAGCGTATCGAACAGACCGTCGTTAGTACTATACTCGCACAAGCCCTCGCTATAAGAAGCATGCGGCTCTTGGCAAAATACGACGTCAACTGAGAATAAGGATTTCTTCTTCTTCTGCGAACTGGCACCAACAGCCGATGATAAAAGCTTTCGCTTAACAGGCTTCTTCGGACGGCGGGTCCCGAACTCCAAACCAACGCCCGATTCTGGAGACACCACGGTTACCGCTGTCGCAGGAACATCTGGTCGAGGCTCACTAGGAAAAGCACATGGGGCTATAACCATGGCGATCTTTCTCAAAAAAGAGAGCACGACCGCCCGTCGCTTCAGTGGGACCACTGGATTATTGGCTGGGACAGCATCCTTATGGTTTAGCAGCAGCCGCCTCTCCTCCTTGATGATAGCACCCATTGCATGTCGGTACCAAGCAACGTAAGCATTTGAAGCCTTTGGAATATAACTCGGCTCTCTGATGAGAAAATGGGACCCTGTATTTAACCGCATGAAATGATGTGCCGCACTGCGAATGCTCTCTTCCGTAGCAACCAGATCAATCAGGAACGCCTCAAGAGGAACGCCTTGGTTGTAACCCGATTGCTGGGCAAAGTGATGCGGGTTATACCTCATAAACAGCACCGAGGCATTCTGTCTAAATACCAGAAAACTTGGCCTGATAGAATGCAGGTGTACAACATCTCGAGCTTTCAGCACAGAAGCCCTGTCCTTGAAAACATCATGCAACGGTTGGATCACTTTGGAAGATTCTTTACCAATGGTCATAACTTTATCGACATAGGTCATGCTGTCCCTAACCATGCGTGGGCGAAGGAGCAATCGCCGACCTCCCGCTGTGTTGGTTCTGGAGCAAAAGCGTAGACTAGGCGCATAACCCAGGGAAAATTGTAGCCTTCGTAAAATCGGGGTCGTTTATGAACATCAAAAGCACCCGGCACGTGCATCTCGATCCATGAGGTGAAGTATTGCAATGGGAGATATACGGGATTTACCCCCGGCTGAGTAGTGTCGGCTGCTAAGCTCAGGCCATGATATAAATGAGCCAGTCCCGCGACCCCAATGGTCATGCGCGTCTCCACGTCGATGCGATGAGCTGGATAAAAGACAGATGGTCTCATATAGCGGGGGTGCATCGGAAGCGCAAACCAACTCAGCCACAAGCCGATAAACCCAATGAAGAACGTCTCATCGTCAATGTCCGGAGCGACAATCTCTGGGAAGGGGACGACTGGAGTATCCAGAATAAAGAAGTTCTTTAGATTGGCCTCCACGGTCAGTAAGTTGTCCGGACCAAATCCGAACGGATCGTCGAGTTTGGCGAACTTCATAGCTTGTTTAGACAGAACCTCCGGACGAAGAAAGCGGGCGATGAAATCTGTGAAACTAACTCCGTGTCCACCAGACTCCAGGAATAAGTTCTCGTACATGTTCAACACCTTGATCAGGCTCGAAAACTGGAATTGAACGACATTCTCCAGAGTAAGACCCATTAACACTGATTTGGTGGCAAAGATATACTCATCAGGGGAAGTATCTCTTCGTAATGTTCCCCTTTGACGGGTAGTCCAGATATCACCGCAAATTCCTCCAATGAGATTGAAACCTCCCGATCCGATAAGAGAAACGTGTGGGTCGGGATGTTCCATTGTTCCATAAAAGATTTGACCCACTACACATGAGGAGTGTGGTAGTGAAAGAGGGACAGAGATCGCCGGATACAGCCCGGTCTTCAGTAGCTGTGATTTCTTGGCCGACAGGATATATCAAGCCCACTGCAGATAGCCAGCCGAATGATGGCGAGTCATTCCTATCATGTAAACTTGCTCCCAAGGACGCGACTCTTCTTGGCATATGCGTCGCCCTAAAATGTCCAAGGCCATCGGCGGTTGCAATGGTATTGATGCCATGGAAGGTTGAAGACGACTTTCCGAGGTCCAGTTGATCTCTTCTACTGCGTAAGTTACCAGCCGCGGGTCAGCATAATGGATCGCCGGGATCGATTCCGAAGGCGCTGCACAAGTAAAACTACGCCGACCCCGAATAATTTGACTGTACCATGACCCCCACAGATGAGGAGACTTTTGCTCTGGGTCATAGTCCCGAATAAGTGCGAAGACTTCCCGATCTGTAGGTGCGTCAGTGAAAGCACTCTCTGAGCTAATGAAGGGGAAGGAGGAATCAAAAGCCATAGTACCTGCACGAAAGAAAAAAAATGAGGGGTTAATTATCAACACGATGTTCCAGACTTCAACTTTTTTATTACACCTAGTATTGTACTGCGTGGTAAAAGCCACCACAGTTCAAAGGGAAAGGGACAAAGGGCCCCACAAAATCAAAGTAATACCCCCATCAATGATGAGGCAGGCACTCATTGTGAGAATCCATAAGGATTCTCATTTAATGAAAAAATCTCATTGAACTACGGAGTTAAACTCCCTCGAGAAACGGGCTCTACAGCAGATTCAAATCTGCAGAGAGAAGAAAAAGGGGAATGAAATTCCCAAAAGAAGAAATCTTTTAAGAGCTAAGCTCTGAAGAACAACACAGAGAAATACACCGGAACTAAACTCCAAAGAACTCTTAAAGATCAGAGTAATAGGGTAAAACCCTGGGATCTTTTGAGATTAATGGTCTATCAAGATTACCTCAAGAAAAGAGCAAAGCTCTGTTAATAGGTTGAAAGAAATCAAAGACAAAAGAGTCTCTTTCAAGGGAAAAATGATCATAATCCTTACCAAGATTCTTGAAACAGAGTAAAACTCTAAGAGTTTCTTTAAAAACAGAGATCTAAGTTTTGAAGAGATAATTAAATTCTCAGGGAAGAAGAAAGAGAATGACGAAATGGCAGTCATTTCAAGGGTCAAAGGCCCTATTTATAAAACTTGAGGGGACGGTTCCACTCCCCATAAGATCGAACGGTGGAAAAAGATGACATCGCTGCACTCACGTACGAGCCACGCGAGCGCAACGGTCGGGGGCATTTGTTTCCCCAATATTTAACCAAATAAAGTGCAAAGCTCTGTTGGAAGTCAATGAGACAGCGCCTCACGTGCTCTCTACGAAGATGTTAGCGCCAAAACCAATCTTATAAGATTCAAATCATATGATGGCGCCTCACGTGCTCCTCACGCGGACGCAAATGTGCAAAGCACAAAAGTGCCCATCTTAAGAATTAAATTCTTAAGAGGCGCCCACATGCACAACACGTGAGCACCAGCGCCTAAGTTAATATCTGTAGAATTAAATTCTACGTTTCTCCAATAAAGATTGGGTTATTCTCTGTTAAACAGAGTCGTTGGATCAAATATCCAATGGAGAAAACATCTCCTAAATCTTTCTAAATAAGAAGGATACTCTCGGTTGGATCAATGATCCGAAAATAGAATAAAATTCTATTTCTTGGGAATATATTCTCTCAACCTTTCAAAATAAGAAAGATTGCTCTCTGTAAAACAGAGAACCGGTGGATTAAAAAATCCAACGGTGATTAAAAATCACCGTTTTACAGAATAAATTCTGTATAAGGGAAAAATATTTCCCCAATCTTGTTAAAAAAAACAATAAGAAAATATGTTCTATAAAATAGAAACTCTTGGATCAAAACTCCAACGGTGGGTAAAATTCCCCAAATCAATTGGAATCTCTCAATGAGAGATTTCCTCAAAACTAATTAACAAATTGCCTCTACTATATAAAGGACCCAAGACTTCAAGTCTGATATAGAGGAACCCCCCATAAGCTTCTAAAAAAAGGAGACAGAAAGCTTCAAAAGGAACAGAGAATTAAATTCTCAAGGAAGAAGATCTCCCTCCTCAAAAACTCTAGGTAAATAAAAAAAATAGAGATCAAATCATCTCATTTACCTATTGAAGGGTTTAACCCTTTTAAAAGAACTTAGTTTTTTCTCTGGATCTGAGATCCGCGAGGCAATTCTTCTACAAGTTGAGAATTTAATTCTCATCGGAAAGAACTTGTTCTTGAGAATCAAAAATTCAGAAAAGAACCAGAAATTGAGTTCTTAAAAAACAAAAGCATACAAGAGAAACCTAGTTCATACAAAAGAACTTAGTTCTTAAAAATAAAGCTTGATCCTTGATCTTCAAAACAAAATTCCTGGTAATCATTAATGGGAAAAAATGCCATCAACAGAGGAGAAAGAATTCAGCGCCCCACGTGCTTCCCACGTGGACGTCTCTAAAAGCACCTAGCGCCGCACATGCTCCTCATGTAGGTGCCACAAAAAAGTAGAATGCTTAGTACTCATTGGGCACCGCCTGGCGCCCAACGACGTACGTGAAAATCACGAGGGTGCCATAAAGTGCTCATCACTCTATAAAAAAAAGAAAGAGCCAAAAAGCTGAGTGTTCAACACTCATTGGGCAGCGCGTCACGTGCTCCCCACGTGGGCGCCGCAAAAGAAAAGAAAAGAGTGCTTAGCACTCCACAGGCAGCCCAAGACGGCTGAGTGTTCAACACTCATTGGGCAGCGCCTCACGTGTTCCCTATATGGACGCTATAAAGAGTGCCTAGCGCTCCATATAAAGACAAAACGAGTAAAGTGTTCAACACTTATTGGGCAATGCCCATGACTGAAAGCTCCACATGATTATAAGTAGGCCTCAGAAGTCATATAAGTGCTCAGCACTTTTTGCATAAAAAAGAGAGACTGAATAAACAGAGCCCAAACAAGTGCTTTGCACTTTTTCAGAAAAGGACAGACTAAAGCACAAATTGGCTAAGTTGCTAAAGTCTTTCAACTGAGTCCAAATGCTCTGTTGTTAGGTCTTAAATAAAATAGATTTTAAGTGGATCTTAGTCTCAAATTGGACTAGCGTATCCTTAACAAAGAAATCAATCGAGCCCATATGCTCTCGATTTTCAAGGTCTCAAATATGACCAAAAATTCTTAAGCCCACAAAAAACCCTTTTCTCTCAAATACGAGATTTGGTTCAAGGGAACATCTTTTTACACCTCTAATACATGTCGTTGTAATTCTTCAACTTTTTCAGAGAGGTGACGGGTCCCGACGACCAATAACTTTTTCATGCATGCCTCAGATCGGATTGAGCCCTAAATTGGGCACATTACATATCTCCATTGTTCACTCTGCCACGTAATAAATACGCGCATAGAGTGAATGATGGACCGAAATGTCTCTAAACTAATATTCGCCTCTAAAATGGCGATAAAGGACCGAAACGTCCTTAAAACTAACATTTCTCCTCAAACACGGCAATAATGGACCGCGATGTCCTCAAACTAAAATAATCGAGCCCAAATGCTTATATGTTTAAGTTGATCTTAATCTCAAACCAGATTAACGATCCTTAAATTAAACCAAATCCAAATCTAAAAAAATATACGTATTTGGACTAATCCATGCCTTACGAGCGATGACATAAATTATTCTCCGTATACAATCCATGGGCAACCAAAATAAAACAAAAACACACACACGACACGAACTGAACTTCCGGAGCAGGAGAAAGTAGTTACCGTGATGCGGTAACGTAATTAACTGCAAGGGCTTGCGCCTACAGAGAAGAGCGTCCCCACAATCAAAAACCCCTCATAAACGAGGGGGAATCTGACGAAATTTGCTACAACGGCCGCATCCGTCCAAACCTCCGATATACGATGCCATAAATCAACTTGGTATTTTCGGAGAGGTGGATGGATAAAACTAAATACCCCAGGATTCAGGCCGGACGTCCCGGTCCGTTTTCCGGCTGTAAACAGTACTCTCGTTATCTCTTCTTTCTGCTCTTGAGTTGTCAGGCACAACTCCTTCATGAGTTTGAAATGCCTCGCTAAGGGTGTGCTCACTGGGTTTGACTTGTCCATGTTGAATCGCTTCAAAACCTTCTCAATGTAGTCCCATTGCTATAACCACAGCTTCCATTTCTCCCCATCTCGAATGATCTTCTTGCCCAAGATTTGCTTCGCCGCTCTCAAATCCTTCATAGAGAATTTCTCGGCCATCATCTTTTTCAAATTTTGAATTTTCTTGAAATTCGAACCTGCTACTAACATGTCGTCCACATACAATGACAAAATAATGTAGTTTTCATTTTTGAAAGTTTGAATGTAGACGTAGTGATCTGATTAACTCCGCACAAATCTCGTCTCTAGCATAAACTGATCGAACTTGAGATATCATTGCCCAGGAGCTTGCTTGAGGCCATACAAGCTCTTCCGCTGTTATATCTTTGCATTAATAATTGCTCTGTGTTTCTCCGGTTCTGTGCCATGCACAATGACTGCTGTTGGGGTCAAAATTTACATCTTTTATCTAAAAATCCAAAGTCAGAAAGTTAACAACTCAAGAATCAAAGTCAGCGTCCAAATGGATTCGAGTCAAATTCGAGCCCAAATGAATCCCGCTCCATGCTTAGAGAAGAAAAAAAAATTATGCGCTAAATAAGTTCAAAGTAATTTTTTTTTTCTATGAACAAATTTAATACTCAAAAAGCCAACTGGTAAAACCCAAAAGGCCCAAATGAATGCATAAAGGCTATATAAATTCAACTCTATGATGAAATAAGGATAATCCTTTTTTCTAAAAAATTCTAGGATTTGGAACCGTCATTATTTTTCTTTTTCTTTGAGGTTCACGTCCTCTCTCAAAAACTCAGGAGAAAAATCATTTCTTTAACACCTGCAAATATTTTGCAATTCAATACATACACGCAAAAGAAAAAGAAAAAAAACGAGAAAGGAATCTCTGTCCTTTTGTTCCATATTGATTAAGTACCCAAAAACAATGAATAAAGGGAAGGCAGAGGATGGCATCTCAAAAGCAGCCAAGACATTTTTTTACAAGATCCGTATCCAAGTCTTGAATATTGGGGAGAAATTTATTTATTTTGGTTTGGGACCCAAATTGATTACGGTGGAGGGTAATCCAGTCAAAGAGAAAGCCTCCTAACTTTTCTCTTGGGGAAACTTTCGGGAATGCGGACTTCGATCCGTATTTTCCAATCGGTGACACGAGAATGAGGATTTCGATCCGTATTTCCTTTTGGAATATGGATTTCGGTCCTATTTCTTTTTTGGTGGATGCGAAGTCTTCCGTGATTCATCGTTACGTACAATAAATCGATGAATTTAACGGTCATGCCGTCAAAATTCCGTCGAAATTCGTATGGACTTTCCCAAAAATGAAGAAGGTGACGGCTTACAGGGGGAGGTCTCCACTTGCAAGGACCTCCCCACTTGAGGAAGGCCCACTCAAATTTCCTGGGGAAACTCCCCGTTTAAATAAAAAAATTATTACTCTCTTTCTGTCTTCCTTTCTTATAAAGAAAAAAAATATAATATAAATAAAATAAACCAACATGGCTATTAGACGTAGTTAATGAGCGAGCCGAAGCAACTCGCTTCAGAATTCGTTTGCTTCGTCTAGCCGGTGAAGCGAATTTTTCTCGCTTCGCCGGCTAGGCGAGCCAGTTGAGGCGAGGACAACAATAACGAAGCCAGAACCAGCTCGCCTCGCCTCGCCGGTTCGCGAGACGAGGCAAATTCGCCAAGCTAAGCAAATTTTTCGCCTGTATCGGTTGCTATTTTTTTTAAAAAAAATTAAAAATTAAAATTAGGCTTAAAATTTGAAATTTAAACAAGTTTTTTATTTAAAAAAATCTTAATCAAATTTCAATTTCATAAAACAATTTATTGTATTTTTTACATTAAAGACTGAACCCACTCGGATTGCCTACGTATCCCTCCCAAATATTGATCTCAATGAGAGAGAATTAGGTCTATGTAGTTCTTTTTCTACTATTACAGATCTTACTCACTACTCGTCGGCGTCGGTTTTGGTTCCTCCTCCTTCGGTGTAGGTCCATTGTGTAAGTTCATCAGGTAGATAATCCGAGTCCAAAGTGATTGCATTTTGTTTTCTGACGGCTGCTGCTTCCCAATCTTGCGAGCAAATCATACACTCCATTGTGTCGTACGCCAAGCTGCATCTCTTCTCACTTAATATCCTGCCACCTGTGCTAAAAGCACTTTCCGACGCTACTGTGGACACTGGAACGGTTAATTAATCACAGGTCATAGTAGAAAGCACCGGATACAAATGTCCGTGGTTTTTCCACCAGGCTAAAATATCAAAATAATTCATAGTTAAATCTACATCTGAATCAGTTTGTAAAAATATTGATAACGCATTTAAAGATGACGATGATGAGGCTACCAGACCTTTTGCCCTTTTCTTCTGCTGAATAAGTGCTAAAACTGGAGTCGAAGCATGCGAACTGGTTGAGAGAGACGGTCTCCTAGTTCTACCAGAACAAGATCGTGCAACATACAAATCAAACATTTCAACTAAATTACTTTTAACGACACTAACATAGACATCAATATCTACACCATATCTCATGGCCGTGTGGAACCCAGTTAAAAGTGCTTCCAAACCTTCTAATTTAATTCTAGGGCTCATTACCGAACATAAACAGTAAAAAATTGCAATTTCAGAAAATATTTAGAAATCTTAGCTAGTATAGTAAATATCAAATGGTGAAGTACTGGATTTTCGACATGACTAGCAAAACAATTAACAATATTATACAATTCAGAGACAAGAATATGAGAAGTGGGGGTATAAGTAGCAGAAAATCGTTCGGTTGCTATTTTAAAAGTCATAAGAAAATCTTTAAAATGATATGCAACCGCCCAATGATCGGATGTTAAGTGGTTTTCTATAGGCATTTGTTCACTCCACATGTTACTAATAATTCCAACGGTCTTTAATGCAGTACGAAACATGTCATATGTACTATTCCACCTAGTGGCCATATTTTTTTAAGAGACGGCCTTACACCTGCAGCTAGGCATATAGTTTTGTATTCAATTTTTCTTTTTCCAGAACTTTTAATAAATGTACATGCATTTTTAATTGTTTGAATATTTGTATTACATACGGTATATGTATCATGTACAACAAGATTAAATATATGACATACACAACAAATATGAAAAAAACGATCACTGAAAATTGGTTTGCATAGCCTAATGAATTCAGCGAATAGCAGAATTATTGTTGCTAGCATTATCGAAAAAAATAGAATATTTTTTATTTACACAATGATATTCTTCTAAAATGATCTAATTTGAGAAGTTATATGAAAAGCACTAATTCAGCGCGGATATGGAAATTGTCTAAAAGCAATAATTCTTTCTTACAAAAACCAATTAGAATTTATCCAATGTGCAGTAACACAGATCCAGGAAAATTCCCTTCTATCCGTCCAAATATCAGAAGTTAATGAAATACCGGTATCTAAAAAATTAAGAATAGCAATTAATACATGTTTACCGTCATTGTAGAGACTAAAATAATGACTTTTAAACGTAGTCCTCGGAACACTTGTTGTTTGAATGTACCGCTCAAAAGCCGCGCTTTCTCCGAATCCGAGATCCTGTTCATCTGCCATAACATATCTTGCCATTTCTGAAATATTTAAATAATGATTAATTTGAAAAAGATCTTGACCGGCGAAACCAATTTGTGTTTGTGTAGTGGAGGAACCAGCCAGGGTTTCTAAGTGTTTTTTGCATATTTATTCAAACTACCGGTGCCTACACTATCCTTGTGTTTTTATGCATTGCCACAATATTTGCAAACATTGTATCTAACACCGTTCCTAAATTCAATTTTATAGCGATCCCAAATATCACTAGCAGTCGCACGTTTTTTTAGCTTCTCTATGTAATTCAATGTCGCACACCCTACGCACTTGTGGGAGACGGAATTTACAAAAAACGATTTTTATACTTGCAACACCGACCTATCTACAGGATCTTATCGGAAACCTTAACTTGCTAAACCACTTGGAGGTTCTAACTACTCTGTTAGAGTTTTATACCTCCTTGATTCTAGTCCTACGGGTTTTCTTCTCCATTGGTTGAGCTCCTAGGAAGTGTGAATCTAGCTCGGTCGTCGGCCTCCTCGTGTCGAAAATGATCCACCCGAGAGTCTATGATTCAAGATCCAACCTCTAAACCGAGATAACTAAAGTACCTAGTTTGCTAAACTAGATAGCTTAGGAGATGTAGAGTGTTAATTGGACTATTTAATCTCAAGTGACCCTAGGATTCACAACACATGTGAGGGTTAGGGTCTTTAAGAGGAAGGAGGAGAGGAAAATGGAGAGAGAAAGAAAATATGCAAATGAGCAAGTAAATGATGGCAAGTGAAGAATGGCTCATCCTTTTCTCACATGAAGCATGTATTATTTTCAATTGAAAATTATAGACATATTTCAATAGTACATCCGAACCCTTAAAATGAAGAATTAGCCATACTTCACCCATGCCACAAATATCTCCGTTTCCACCTCATTGATCTATTTTCCAAAATAGATAAATCCAATAATGAGGTGTCCCCTTCTAGAAGCATCTCTTGTGAAATTACAAGAATGCCCTCATCGTATATACATACCTGTATTCGTACTGCAAAAATACGAATACGATGAGATAATAATAATCCAATAATATAATACTAGAAACTGGCTTAAACCAAAGCCCACTAGTATTATCTGCCCGAACAACATCCGTGTATCTAGTACACGTATATGATCGGAACCCTGCACGTAAAACCATACGGCCTCTACATCGTTTCGTCTGAACCAGGGAAACTCTCTGTGTGGGACTTTAAAGACTCGACAGTACGCTGGCAGTGGGTTTAACTACAAGTCCGTCAGCGGCACTAGCTATACGTAACGGCTACCCAGATATCTGTCGAAAAGAAGGCCGACGAGCGAACTCATCCGCACTCCTATTGAGCCTATCCGTGATAATCTCCATACAGTCTGGTCTGTTCATCTAAGAGTATCGCATATTGGGCCTAGGGGTGGTAAACGTCGGACCCCTAATAGCGCAATAAGTCATGTCGGTGTATAGCCCAATACATCTTGAGAAACTACTGATGCACCTACTAGTAAATCTCACTTGCCCTGGCTAGGGACTTTGTGTGATGGCTATCCGAACATAGCGCGATATCAAGTCCCAATACTGGGAGAGACGAATCCTTTCTATCCACTACTGCCTCCAAGTGCTTCAGAACTGCACCCAACCACTACCTATTTTTATAACTCATTTGAGCCGTGGTAGGGTAGTAACCTAAGTACAGTGGGAACACACTCGAGACGAATAGTGATGTCAAGTCAACGGACTAACCTGTATTCATGTCACCCGGGAACTGCTAACCGACGATATGTATAATACCAACCAGCAGTTCCAATCGAGTTCGTCCAGTGTAACTCATAACCCAATGAGCACTTGTATACTATCTCTGGTACGGCATACCAATGGCTGCGGAACAGGCCATCTCCCTTAACTGGGATGAGAAGTGTATACAATAGTCTGCTCTGGAGTATCGATACCATGTCTCGATAATCCTACGATTAGGGACAAGTATAAGGATGTGCTTATAGACTACCCAGCCCCCACTATTGTGACTGCCATCACAACGCTGGTAGTCAAGCAAAGATCCTAATGGCTCTATCAATATGTATTAGCAATATGTTAAAAGAAACATATACACAAATTAAGATAGAATCAAACCGAATAGCATACTATCATATTGAGCAGAACTGTTATTATATCTGTGTATATCCCAAGCTTCTTAAATGTAATATACAATCCAGTACTATACAATAATGGCCTCAAGGGCATATACCACTAACAATCTCCCACTTGCACTAAGGCCATGTATTGGCATATCGCATACCTATCATCTCGAATAGCCTCTCGAACTGAGTCTGAGGGATGGCCTTTGTGAGTGGATCTGCAGTGTTGTTCTCCGTGTCTACTCTCCGCACCTCGATCCCCTGGCGATCCACAATCTTCCTGATCAGACGATACTGCCTCAAGATATGTCTGGACTTTTGATGGAACCTTGGTTCCTTCGCTAAAGCTATAGCCCCGTTGTTGTCACAATACAAGGGTATTGGATCAACAATAGATGAAACCACCTGAAGTTCTGTAATGAAATTCTTCATCCAGATTGCTTCTTTCGTGGCGTCACATGCAGCGATATACTCTGCCTCCTTCGTCGAGTCAGCAACGGTATCCTGCTTGGAGCTCTTCCAACAGACCGCCCCTCCATTGAGGGTAAAGACATAACCCGACATGGATTTGGAGTTAATCTTGTCACTCTGAAAGCTGGAGTCAGCGAAGGCCTCGATCTGGAGGTCTTTACTGCCATACACCAAGAACTTCTCCTTAGTCCTTCTCAGGTACTTGAGAATGTTCTTAACCGCTATCCAGTACTTCTCCCTAGGGTTTGACTGATACCTGCTTATCACGCTCAGTGCATAAGCAACATCTGGTCTGGTACACAACATCGCATATATTATAGATCCTACTGCAGAAGCGTAGAGTATAATACTCACGCGATCCCTTTCCAAATCAATCTTGGAAGATATCTCTTTGGAGAGGGTGATCCCGTGACAAGCCGGTAGATTACCGCACTTGGAATCTTCCATACTAAATCTTTTCAGTATGGTGTCGATGTACCTGGACTGTGAAAGTCTCAATATCCTCTTAAATCTATCACGATAGATCTGGATCCCCAGAATGTAGGAGGCATCACCCAGGTCTTTCATGGAGAACCTTTGTGATAAGAATCTTTTGACTGATTATAGCATAGGAATGTCATTTGCTATTAGAAGAATGTCATCCACGTACAATACGAAGAATACTACAATTCTGGCTACAATCTTACTATAAATGCACGGTTCATTTGGATTTTTGATAAAGTCAAATTCTTTAACCGTTTCATCAAAGCAGATGTTCCAACTCCACGATGCCTGCTTTAATTTATAAATGGATTTAAGCAATTTGCACACTCATCCGCTGCTCCCACTCTTTATAAAACCCTCTGGCTGATCCATATAAATACACTCTTCCAAATTTCCATTCAGAAAAGCGGTCTTTACGTCCATCTGCCAAATTTCATAATCATGGAAGGCAGCAATGGTAAGAAGGATCCGAATGGATTTAAGCATAGCCACTAGATAAAAGGTTTTATCATAGTCCAAACCAGGTCTTTGATTAAAACCTTTTGCGACAAGTCTAGCCTTATAGGTTTCAACCTGTCCATCTGCACCAATCTTCTTTCTGAAGATCCATTTGCAGCCTACGGATTTTACGCCTTGAAGTGCAACGTCTAAAGTCTATACTTTGTTGGTTTACATGGATTCCATTTCGGTCTGCATTGCATCCAGCCACTTCACTGAGTCTTTGCTCATAATAGTCTGCTGAAAACTAGTTGGCTCATCATCATTGATAATGCAATCCTCTCTATCCCCGTCTATGAGAAAACCGTAGTATCTCTCGGGCGGATGGGACTGCCTACTAGATCCCCGGAGTGGCGCTGGGACGTCCTGTTCTTTTGAAACTTCTGGTTTCACCATACTTTCAGTAATAGTTTATGGTTTTGGAATTTCTTCCAGTTCTATCGCGCTCCCACTTATTTCTTTTTCAAAAAATCGAGTCTCCAAAAATTGGGCACACCGAGAAACGAAAACCTTCCGTCCCTCCGCGTAATAGAAAAGATACCCCTGCAGTTCCTTGGGTATCCCACAAACTTACACAGTACTGATCGTGCCTCAAGCTTGTCCGCAAGCTGGTTTTTGACAAAAGCTGGACATCCCCATGTCTTAAGATACTTAAGATAGGGTTTCTTCCCACTCCACATTTCATATAGTGTGGTAGGCACAGACTTAGTATGAATCTTGTTCAAAAGATATGCAGCAGATTCCAGTGCATAACCCCAGAAGGATCGTGATAACTCAGCATTACTCATCATGGAATGAACCATATCCAATAAGGTGCGGTTCCGTCTTTCCAATACACCGTTATGTTGAGGTGTGTATGGAGAAGTAAGCTGAGAGAGAATTCCATTCTCTTTTAAATAATCCAGGAACTCGGCACTTAAGTATTCACCACCATGATCAGATCGAAATGTCTTGATACTTTTGCCTGTTTGTTTTTCCACTTCATTCTTGTATTCTTGGAATTTCTCAAAAGCCTCGGATTTATGTTTCATCAAGAATATATATCCATACCTTGAGAAATCATCCGTAAAATTAATGAAGTATGAATAACTATTTCTTGCATGTGCAGATATTGAACCACACACGTCGCTGTGTATGAGTCTCAAGAACTCGGTGGCTTTTACTCTGTGTCCAGTGAACGGAGTCTTTGTCATCTTTCCTTTGAGACATGATTGACAAGTTGCATAAAACAGATATTCAAACAGATCCAAATATCCCTCTTTATGTAACTTCGTCAACCGTGTTTCATTGATATGACATAATCTACAATACCATAAGAAAACTTGATTTAATTCTGGAAACTTTCTTTTAAATGTGTTCTGGACATTGAAAACTTGGTGTTGATTCAATACGTATATACTGTTGTCTAGTGTACCGGACCCAATCAAACCATGATTAAGATAGAAGTTTATAACATCGCTTACAAATGTAAAATCATAACCTTCTTTAGATAGTAAAGATACAGAGATGATATTATATGTCAAACTAGGTACACAAAAAACATTTACGTAAAACCAAAATGTGTCCACTTGTCAATCCTAGGTAATATTTCCCTATGGATAGAGCACCCACGCTCGTTCTGTTAGTAACCCTGAGGGTCATATCACCTGCCTTTAAATCTCTACGGCTTCTCAATGCCTGCAATGAATTACAGATATGAGATTCTGATTCGGTATCCAATACTTAGGAAGTAGAGTTGATTGACAGACGGTTTTCAATCATAAACACACCTGAAGCCGAAACCACAACTTGTTTCGAATCCTGGTTCTGGGCTTCCCAGGCCTTACAGTCTTTCTTCCAATGACCTTTCCTGTGACAATAGAAGCATTCCTCTTTCCCTACTGTCGGCCCCCAACTTTTGCCTTGCCCTTCCCCTGTATCTTATTGACACCTCCTTTCGGCTTGGTGGGGGCCTTCTTCTTCTTCTTCCCCCTGGTTTTCACCTTGGATCTAGAGGAGAAAGATTCTCCAATAAGCAGAGTGGATGTCTCCCTGGTTTTCTTCAGGGTGCCATCTGCACTTCTCAACATATTGAGGAGTTTTGGAAGTGTAACTTGCTTATCTTGAATATTAAAATTCAAGATAAACTGGGCATAGGTAGAAGGGAGGGACTATGGAATCAAGTATGTGTATAACTCGTTCTCCAACGTGGTCCCAAGGTTTGCGAGCTCTTCAATATAGCTAATCATCTTAAGGACGTGGTCCCTACAGATGACTCGATAGCCAACCTCGTCTGAAACAATTTCTTCAAGGTCTCATATCTTGCGATATGAGATTGCTCTCCATATAAATCTTTGGTATGGAGGAAGATGGAAGCTAAGTCCATCTTCTCGTGTCACCTCTGGTGTTTATTATCTATTGAGGCCAGCACGAGATACTTGGCTTTCGCACAGTCTATTTCCCATGTCTTACAGATTTCAATATCTGCGACGGTGGAATCTGGACCTGAGACGACTGGGGCTTTGGTAGTAAAGAGGTAGCCTAGCTTGTCATAGGTTATGGCCATTTGGACATTCCTTAGCCAATTTTTATAGTTTGGCCCCGTCAATATATTTTTATCTAGCAGTAACTTAAGCCCGGTCATTTTGGTCGCTGCAATTAGGAGAGAGAGAAGAAACACTAAGTATGATACTCTTGCAAGTTTAAATTGGTTATTAGTCTATCTAAACAGAATGGTTCCTACCGTTTCCTCAAATCCTCCTTCAAAGCATAAAAGAAGAATTAGTCGGGATTAATCGCACCCTACAATTCTTGCTTAATCTTTCGGCCAGGCTAGTGTCGGTACTTCGAGAGAGGTTTTCCAACGATTTCACCGAGTTCCTTAATTACATAACCCCTTTTCCTTGGATGCATAGCCCCGCTAACACTGCTCTAGGCACCTACTTGGTTTATAGCATTGATTGTAAAGTAAAAAACTCTCCCGAGGAGTAATAAAACTCACGGTGGGATCGGGATCCAACAATCATTGCATGACAACTTTGAAGGAATCCTACCAAAATCATCACACTCCGGATGGTATGCAAAACTAGCAAGTTTCCTGTTCTTTTGAAACTCCCGATGTGGATGTTTGCCCCTGGCTCTTATGACCTTGACGAAGGCCAATATATCATAAGACGCAAGTCAAGTTCTCAAGTTCTACCCGTCATTGTCAAGATTAATTTGAACCCATTCATATAAACCCTTGACGAATGCCAAAATAGATGTACGTCTGTCCTAAATTAACGCATCTATCTATGCTACAGATGAATACACAGCAGCTACCAATCACTATGCTTTGGCGAAGGTCAAAATATATAGCTTGAATACTACTGAATACCCATCTAAAATGACGGAAGGCTGCGGCTGGTTTTGGCGAAAACCGTGAACGTAATGAACTTGATATAGTCGAAGGAACCATGATAGCTTTTAAAAGGAGTGGTTTAGGCTCTGCATTTAAAAGTTATTTTTCAAGAAAACCGAGTGGTTTTGAAATTGTTCTAATGATTTAACTTTAAACAATATTAATGCGGTCACATCCTTTAACCCTATCATTGTAGAAAGAAACCAAAATAGAACGTACGCTTATGCCATCCGCATTCGCCACGGGGCCCCGTCATGCACCGTTAGGTTACTTAATTAACGGCAGAGCAGGGACTGGACTAGCGCGGGGACAAAACATAAGCAACGTTTATTATATATAATATATATAGCCATCTGTCTCACGCAAAAATAGGCATTCCAGATCATAGATCACAGCAACACAGATGAATATATTGGATATACTAGGATTTCCGTGTTTCGTTTTAGCCTAGAACGAAAAACGGATTCTACGGTCGTGATGAATAGCTAAACCCACCCTAGACCCCTACGGGTGCAGCAAACTACCTGCCACATTCTCGAAGTGAACCAACCTCCCTCAATAAAATGAGTAGGCCACTCGGCACTTTAAGAACCCGATAGTTTGTGCACCCCACCTTGGGTCTATCCTAGATGCAAGAAAAATTAAATGAAATAATACAACGTTGGTTACAAGCTCAACCCGGATGTACCCCGCAAAAGAATATTATATCAATTTACAAATATATATGAATGAAAGAAAAGAAAACTTTTCTCACAACCATCCGACCATTCATTCACGATGATCCAATACTTCATGTCCACAAACCATCAACAAGATACAAGATATGTGCAACCCTCATTAATCGACATATAACAATTAGTAGACGTTTAACAACACATATACAAACTGATACAAATAAACGATGTTAAAATTTCGACTTCGAAATACTCCGTATTGCCCCAACACAAAGATAACAGAATATGAAATCTGGGCAAAATCAAACAATACCAAAAAACCTAAATCCAAGAGTACAGAATATAACAAAAATCCCAAGACCTAACTCCCTTAAAAACCGGCGAGGATGGGAAAATCTACAATTCCGTCGGTCGAACTTTGGAGTTTGTGTCTCATTTTTCTATGGTGTTCTAGTTACAACTAAAGGAGCACTCTGCAATTGTTTAAAAAAAATTTAGAGGCTCTGTAAAATTTAACAGAAACCTGGATATGGTTTTAATTGTTTTGGAGTTGTTTCGGTTTCGTAAATTTAAATTTCGTTTAAACAAGCTACTTAAGCTTTAAGTAGGCTCTGATACCACTGTAAGTCAATATCGCACACCCCACGCACTTGTGGGGAGGTGGAATTTTCAAAATACGATTTTTATATTTGCAACACCGACCTATCTACAGGATCTTATCGGAAACCTTAACTTGCTAAACTGCTTGGAGGTTCTAACTACTCTGTTAGAGTTTTATACCTCCTTGATTCTAGTCCTTCGGGTATTCCTCTCCTTTGGTTGAGCTCCTAGGAAGTGTGGATCTAGCTCGATCGTCGGCCTCCTCGTGTCGAAGATGATCCACCCGAGAGTCTATAATTCAAGCTCCAACCTCTAAACCGAGATAACTAAAGTACCTAGTTTGCTAAACTAGATAGCTTAGGAGATATAGAGTGCTAATTGGACTATTTAATCTCAAGTCACCCTAGGATTCACAACACATGTGAGGGTTGGGGTCTTTAAGAGGAAAGAGGATAGGAAAATGGATAGAGAAAGAAAATATGCAAATGAGCAAGTAAATGATGGCAAGTGAAGAATGGCTCATCCTTTTCTCACATGAAGCATGCATTATTTTCAATTGAAAATTATAGCCATGCTTCAATAGTAGATCCAAACCATTAAACTAAAGAATTATCCATGCTTCACCCATGCCACAAATATCTCCGTTTCCACCTCATTAATTTATTTTCCAAAATAGATAAATCTAATAATGAGGTGTTCCCTTCTAGAAGCATCTCTTGTGAAATTACAAGAATGCCCTCATCGTATATACATACATGTATTCGTATTGCAAAAATACGAATACGATGAGATAATAATAATCCAATAATATAATACTAGAATCTGGCTTAAACAAAAGTCCACTAGTATTATCCGCCCGAACAACATTCGTGTAGCCAGTACACGTATATGATCGGAACCCTGCACGTAAAACCATACGGCCTCTACATCATTACGTCTGAACCAGGGAAACTCTCTGTATGGGACTCTAAAGACTCGACAGTACGCTGGTAGTGGATTTAACCACAAGTCCATCAACGACACTAGCTGTACATAACGGCTACCCAGATATCTGTCAAAAAGAAGGCCGACGAGCGAACTCATCCGAACTCCTACTGAGCCTATCCATGACAATTTTCGTACAGTCCGGTCTGTTCGTCTAAGAGTACCGCATATCGGGCTTTGGGGGTGGTAAACGTCAGACCCCTAATAGCGTAATAAGTCGTGCCGGTGTAAAGCCCAATACATCTTGAGAAACTACTGATGTACCTACTAGTAAATCTCATTTGCCCTGACCAAGGACTTTGTGTATTGGCTATCCGAACACAGCGCGATATCAACTCTCAATACCGGGAAAGACGAATCCTTTCTATCCACTACTGCCTCCAAGTGTTTCGGGACTGCACCCAACCACTACCTGTTTGCACGACTCATTTGAGCCGTTGTAGGGTAGTAATCTAAGTACAGTGGGAACACACTCGAGACAAATAATGATGTCAAGTCAACGGACTAACCTGTACTCATGTCACCCGGGAACTGCTAACCGATGATAGGTATAATACCAACCAGCAGTTTCCATCGAGTTCGTCAAGTGTAACTCATAACCCAATGAGCACATGTATACTATCTCTGGTACGGCATACCAATGGCCGCGGGACAAGCCATCTCCCATAACTGGGATGAGAAGCGTACACACTAGTCTACTTTGGAGTATCGATGCCCTGTTTCAATAATCCTACGACTATGGACAAGGTTAATGATGTGCTTATAGACTACGCAGCCCCCACTAGTGTGACTGCCATCACAACGCTGGTAGTCAAGCAAAGATCCTAAGGGCTCTATCAATATATATTAGCGATATGTTAAAAGAAACATATACACATATTAAGATAGTATCAAACCAAATAGTATACTATCATATTGAGTAAGACTGTTATTATATCTGTGTATATCCCAAGCTTCCAAAATGTAATATACATTTCGGTACTATACAATAATGGCCTTTAGGACATATACCAACATTCTAGATGTTTGGGTGGATCCTTCCGCTTGTTGATCGGGATGAGTAATTTGGGTTTGATGTGTATCGGATGATGAACCCTCCATTTCAATATTTTAACTAAATGTTAAAAAAATAGTGTTAGGGTAGAAATAATAAATTAAGAACAAGAAATAAGAAAGAGAGAAAAGTGGGTTGATCAGAGGCTCGGAGCTTTGAAAACTCAAAGTCGGACTGTCGGAGGATCGGATCGGAGCTTATATTCTTTAGAGAGATGGAAATTGCCACAATAGTATCAGAGATTTAGATTAATATTTTTATGAAAGATGGGAATTTTTTTTGGAAGAGAAAAGAGTTTGGAATGAGAAGAAATAAGGTTTGGGGGGGAGGTATTTATAGGTTTTTTAGGGGGGTTTGAATTTTTTGCCCGTTTCTAACCGTTACGAGGCGAGGCGAATCAAAATTTGTCTCGCTTCACCTTGATCCGACCGTTAAGAGCTGTTGGATGGGAATTCGAAGGCGAGGAGAGGTGAGACGAGACGAGGCGAGGCGATTTTTCTAGCGGGCGGTCGTTTGTGAACGTTAGGCGACGAGTTCGAGGTGAATCAGTCAGAGCGAGGCGAGGTGAATCGGCGAGGCGGGGGAATCGGCGAGTCTTGCCGATTCGTGGCGAATCGTAACGATTCCCGAGGCGAGGCGAATCGGTGAGTCTTGCCGATTCGTAGCGAATCGTGGCGATTCCCGAGGCGAACTAAGTTGAACCGATGCGAGTTGGTGAGTTAGGTAATGCGAACTACGATGATGCCCGACCGGAAAAGTTGGAAATCCGCTCGCTTTGCCAATTCGCGGCCGGCGAGGCGAATCGAATCGCCAAAGTCGCCCACATCATCACGAAGTGAATTTTATTAGCTTCGTGACCAGACGAAGCGAATCGATTCGCCGTCGATTCGCTTCATTAGCCGGATCTAATGACAATAAATAACAAAACATAAACATAAATAAAAAAAAACTAAAACTGAAATGAACGCGCATTTGTATTTATTTTTAAAACACCAACGTTCCGCATTGAGTTCGCATGATTCGCAAGACCTGTTAATCGGAAGTTCCCTTATTTTGGAGCGAGGTGTAATTAATGACAGTTTAGTTTGCGGCTGCTGGAGATTAGGATACCCACAATCAATAAACCCCAATCTATCCAAATAGGGGGAATCTGTACCATGCTTGAAAAGCAAGCACATTCCTATCTCAATAGGGTGACGAGAAACACCCTACATCTGAATTCAGATTAAACCACATGGCGAAATTTTTCTTCAAAAAAAAAAGATATTTCTTTTTGAACTTTAGAATTTATAATTTGTTAATCCCTTCCATATATTTATTATTTTAATATTGCTAAGAAAAACATAACCTTTCGATTGCATAATCATATAAAAGTCACCAAAAAACCCTATAATTCTGATAGTACATACAATTAATACATTATTTTGCCACTAGATACAAATCCTCCCTACTATTCTAGCATCATATCATACGGAATTTGACTATATTGGATGGTAGACAAAAAACGGTTACTATTCATTAATTTACAGTAAGAGAGCTGTTAAATTGACTTGGTCCTGTTTCACGTACATGTGCCCACTTTTGTTAACTTGGCCATTGCGATATCAACAACTCGGCTCCACCTTTGCTCGAACATGCCAAGTTAAATGAAATGATTGGCGCACAAAACATCTTCCAACCATCAATTTCAGAAGACTTCTCGTCCACTGTCAGTTTCTCAAAATCGATCTCACCGGTGATCGAAAATTTAGATGTGAAGTTGTAGAAGCATAGTAAAAACATTGGAGAAATGACAAAAGAGAAAACTAAAAAGAAAGAGTCACACTCATTTTTCCATTGGTGTGTTGTTCTTGTAATTGGATATCGAAGGGTCTTAAATAGAGGAAGGAAAGTGAAGAAATGGACAAAATGGAACGGAAAGTATCGAATAGGGACAAAGGGAGAACTGCACGAGGTTAAAATTTCCGTTTCCATTAATGCAACAAGTTTTACTTGGCCCATGTGGAGACAAGGGAGAGTAATTATTACATGGCCCTTTTCTCACCGTCTTCTTCAGGTTGTCGGCAAGCGCCTGAGCATCCCCAAGCTTGACCTCGGCAGCCACGGCGGCCTCGCGGTGCCGGACAACCTCCCGTTTCCCGGCCTCCACCTCGCCCTCTAGGGCGGCAACCCTCGCCATCGCCGCCTCCAGGTCCCGCTTGGAGCTCTCTTCCAACGAGGCAAGCTGGTCCGTGGCCTTCATCGCCGGGGCTATCACTTTGGCCTCCATGCGTAAGGCAAGGACGACGTGCTGGAGGACCTGAAAAAGATAAGAAAGAGATCAGGAAGACGAAGGAAGCACCAAATCTCACAAGCAACCGAGCACTTACTTGCACGGACTCCTGGGCGATGGACGCCATATGGGCCCTGAAGGTCCCCCGGGGACCCTGCCCCCTGCTGACCTCTCTATTTCGTGCAGCAGGCTATCTGCGACAGATAGCCCCGAGGGCACCGCGAACCGGAGGTTGTTGGAGATAGTGCCCTCAGAGTCAATTATTGGATCACAGGCACGTGATTGCAATGATTGAGGGAGGATCTGTCCCAGTAAGACAGTCTTACTCAAGATGATAGTATGCTATCTGGTTTATCTTTATCATCGTGTACTGTTTTAGGCGATCTTACAGGTCACTATTGCATGTTGATAGAGCCCTTAGGATTCTTGCTTGACTGCCAGCAGTATGAGGGCGATCATATACGTGGGAGCTGGGGTCTATAAGCACATCCTTAAAAGGTCCATAGTCGTGGGAGTTTCGAGACAGGGCATCGATACTCCAGAGTAGACTAGTGTATACAGTCGAGACCCCGACGAGGGGCGGTGGCCGGTTTCACAAGCCACTGGTGTCAGTTGGTTCACTTAAGATGTATACAGGTGCTCATTGGGTTATGAATATACCGGACAGGACTCGCCGGGAACATGCTAGTTGGTCTTATACCTGACGTCAGATAGCAGTTCCCTAGTGATATGTGTACAGGTTAGTTCATCGACCTGAGATCGTCATTTGTCTCGTGTGAGTTCCCACTGTACTTTGATTACTACCTTACCACGTTCAAAGGAGACGTGCAAACATGTTTTAGTTGGGTACAGTCCCGAGCCACATGGAGGCAGTGAGCGGATCTGCAGGGGTTCGTCTCTCCCGGTATTGGGGGTGAGGTCGCGCTGTGTCTAGGAGAGCCATTACACTCCTGCCTTGGCCAAGGCAGGAGATTTACTGGTAGGTATTCCAGTAGTATCTCAGGGTGTTCTGGGCTACACTCCGACACGACTTGTACCACTTTTGGGGGTCTGACTTTTACCAACCCCTAGGCCCGCCATGCGATGCTCATATACGAACAGACTGGACTGTACGGATATTGTCACTGACAGGCTCAGTAGGGTGTCAGGATGAGTTCGCTCATCGACATCCCTTTTGGTCAATACCTGGTAGCCCGTTACGTATGGCTAATACCTCTGACGTGCTAGTGGTTAAATCCACAACCAAAGTATTGACGAGTCTTTAGAGTCCCCCACAGACCGTTTTGTCAAGTTTCGGGTGAAACGCTGTAGAGGCCGTATGGAGATATGGCAGGGTTCGATCAGATACGTGCGGTATTGGACGGATCATGATCGGACGGAAAATACTAGCGGGCTTTGGTTTAAGCCGGATCCTAGTATTGTACGGTGTAGATTTTGTCTCATTGCATTTGTATTCGGTCGGAATACAAATGCGGGTATGTATATACAGTAGCGGGGTTTTCCTGTAATTTATTACGGGATCAGTTTTTTGAAGTTGCCAGTTTGCTTTCCGTTTCGGCCATTTTTTCTTTGTATCTTTCATTGGCTGAAAATTGGTGGAGGAGGGCTTATTTGTAATTGTGCAAATTAGCATTGTGGAGGGTGGTCTTTGCATATTGTTGCTTCATGATGGTTGCACCATCATTTGACTTATTCACTCATCATTGCTTGACTTTTGTGGTTTGATGATGGGTTTATGAGTGTTGGACTTGGTTTGTGATCATGGTTGATCATGATAACCCTTTCTCTTTCTTGCATTATTTGATTCACTCCATTCTCTCATCCCTCAAAGAAGAGACCGGCCACTTCTTCATGAGGGGCTGCCCATTTTGTTGTGAGGGTTTTTGATCTTGTTAGCTCACACAAAATTCCATTGTTCATCTCAAAAGCTCACATCTCATTCCTCCACCAATACATGGCAACTTCAACTCCTAGAGACACATAGAGTTCTACACTTCATCTACAGCACTTCTTGGGCAAGTCGGCTCGCCAACTTCGTGCCCGAGTTGCCTCGGTCCAGAGGTGGGAGCCCGTAAAAGAACCCGGCAATGTGATGCCCTTCCGACGAGGAGATGAAGACCGGAGATTCCGCGGGGAGATCGGGACGACGACGAGAAGACCGAAGGACACGGATCGCTCGGTATATCTCTCTACCCGTTCTCTAGTTAGCTAGGATTAGATTAATAGCCCGATCCAGGATTTTTGTGCGCGGTGGTGCCAGTTTCAAAAGTTAAAGTAAAGTATCGTTTCCGCATTTTGGCCTCGTTCAGACGGCCGGGGCGCCGCCGTGCACTTACAGAGGCCCCCCTCCTCCACCATGATCAGCGAGGGCGGGCCCCGAGGAGACCTCCAGGAACCCCTCTTGAGTGGCTCCGATGGAGAGCCGGTCTCCTCCTCCAAGACCGGGTTCTCCAGAATTCGAGCCCGCTTCCGGCCCGGCGCTCTACTAGGCCCCGGGGCGAGATCCGCCCCCGAATGCTCAGGGGACACGGCCATCGGAGGCACCGGGACGGAGGCCGAAGGAGCCGGGATAGGCTTCGAACGGGAAGAGCTGGCGCCTCCAGCCTTGTGACCTTCCTCAACTGGCGTATGGAGGCTCGGAGCTCGTCCATATCCATGGGTCCTGCACAAAACCAAATGCAAAGAAGTCAGCGACACATGCAATATACAAGCCAAAAAGCAAGCCTAACTTACCGACGAACTTGACGGGGCTGAGCCCTGCCTAACTCAGGACCCTCTCAGATAGCAGCACGTCAAATCGGGGGACGAGCTCCCATGACGCCACTCTCACTGCGGCGGGGTCATTAGACTGGTTACCCGACAATCGTTTTTCCCTCGACTACTTGGTGGGCACGGGCCAGTCCTCGCCCTCGGGCGGCGCGACGAAGAGAAACTTCTTTTTCCAGCCGTGAATGGAAGAAGGCAGGGCTACAACCCCTGTCCAGGCGGCGCCCCCTGTCGCTTTCTAAAAGAGAGGTAGACCCACCTCGGGTCGCCCGCTCGGCCCCCAGGATGACTTTTGAAAACAAGGGAAAAATCAAGGAGGGAGAGGCTGAAGGGAACCGCCTGTAGCTTCAGGCGGATCAGGAACCCAAGGAGAATCCTCTATGAGTTCGGCACTAGCTGGCCAGGGGCTAACTCGAAGAAGTTCAGCGCTTCGACGACCTCGGAAGAGAAGGGGAGGCGCATTCCACCCCCAAAAACTTCCAAATACAGGGCGATCTCCCTACCCCGTACTTGGTCTGTCCTCTCTCCCTCCTTGGCCAGACGAAGCGTATAACGTGAGGGGATGTGGAAATGAGCCCGAGCATTGGCGAGCTCGTCCTCATGCCTCCCCCAACACGACGCGCCGGGGGTAGCGTTTACCGCTTCCTCCCTGGGGGCTGCCCCCGCCGCACGATCCCGGGAAGATGATCTGATCCCTGCTCCCCGGGAAGACTCAGGCTCAACTAGAGGGTCCCTAGAACCTACTCCTACGACATCTACAGATTCTGCAAATGAAGACATCTAACCTGGAGAATAGGGATCCTCGGGAAACGAAAACAGAAGAAAGAAGATGAGCGCCGAGCAATCAGAACTTAGAGTGAGGAAATATGAAGGAGCAGGGACCCTAAAGTGGGCCCCACCCCTATTTGTCACTGCATTCGCCCTTATCCAACGGCGCCCTTCATCTCCCGCCAAAGCGTCTCCTCGCGTCCAACGGCTCAGATCGCTCCACTTGTCGTTCCCATACTGGGCTGCATCCTATTAGATGCCGCAGGTCTGCACACGTCGCGTCGGCCAACCGACGGACACGCGGACCGTCGCTTCAGTGACATGATACACGAACCGGCGCACCTTCCTTAAATGCAGAGATCTCGCCCTGATTCGCTGGCAGAAAAGACAGCTGACAGCCCGGGGACGGGCCCCGACGAAATCTTAGGAGGGAGCTCATCCCGGGCGGCCCGGCGGTCCACTTTTGACCCGACCCGCCAGCTGGTCGGGACAAGAGTGGGGGGCTAATGATGATGCTCTATATTGGCGATCTTCCATATCAGGACACGTGGCAGATGACGTGTCCCGGAACTCGGAAGAAAGGGCCCACAGGGGCCGACCAGGCCACCCCTGTACCCAACCTGCAAGCATAAGTTGGCTCTCCTCAGAGCCCCTTGCAAATTGGCCTCCTCGGCCTCTCAGCTCGTCCCGAGCTACCACAGGACCAGGATGCCTCGGCCCTCCCGCTCGTTCCCGAGCTCCCTCGCCGAGGCCATCTTTCTCGGTCCCTCCGACCGACCAACTCCACCACTCACCGGCGTAACCGCCGCTCCGCAGATCTCGTCATGCGCGGATTCTCCGCCGGCAATATCCCACGTTCCACGCCATCACGATCCCCATTAACGGGCGATCCGCTTATTACGCGGGTGTGACGTCGGGAGCGTAACTGCTGGCGAGATTCTCACGCCAGCTATTGCGCGCTGCCGCCACTATATAAACCCCCATCACAGAGGGGTCAAGTAAGCTTTTTTTACCCCACTTAGCCGTTACTCTGCTCGGATCTCGTGCTAACTTGATCCTTGGAGGGTCCTCGGTGGTACCAAACCACCTTGGGACTTCCTTGCAGGTGCTTGGCGCAAACTCCTCTAAACCACCAATCTCCTCAAATCCCATTGAGACCCATACCAATAGGAGGTCACCTCCAAGATCCACCGGGAGATCGACGGAAGACAACATCTGACGGAGACCCGAAAAAGGGCATCCATCAAGACCGAACGGAGCAGGGAGCAGATATGACGAATTGTTGGGGTCCCTCGGCACCCCTGACAGTTATAAAATGAATTCTTATCGTGTTGTTTTTTTCTTTTTTGGTATCTTGGTGTATCCAATTTTAATATTTAACACCATGTCATATTCACATTCATGTCTTCTTAAATTATAATAAAAATAGATTTTATCCTTAAAGTTTACTATTCTTGATAATTTTTTAGTGTTTATGCGTGGCTGTAATAAACTTACCAAAATGTAAGTTAAGAAAAAGTTAGCTATTTCTAAAAATGGTTGAAGAGACGTTCAGCAAGATCTGGAGGATTCACAATCTATCGAAGTTGCCGAAAGAGAGATAGTCTAGAAGAAAGAAGCTATCGAATTGAATATTGTAATTATTATGTAATTCTTAAGACGATATATTTTGTATTAATATAGTTTGGAAACTATTATATAATAAAATTTGAATTATATGTTGTTTTGTTTTCCAGATAGAGATCTCTACCCATACACATTTATGTCAGATCAAGATGAGACAATTATGCAAAAGAGAATAATATTTAAGAATATTATTCTAAAAGTAAGATGAAACAATTTGAAAGTTGAGCTTGTCAATAGTTATTTTTATGGACTTATAACTATAATTCTTTATTTATACATATAATATATATATAAGTATGTGATTAAGTATGTGATTGTATGACAACACCTTTTAATATGATTCATCACCTAAAAAACCATTGTGCAAATACGTTCATTCACTCCAAGGTAAGGATATGAAAAGGAAATAGTTTAGGAAAAAAAAGTTGGCTAATGATTCAAAAAGAGCTAAATATTAAACAAGCCTTAAAACCTTAAAAACAGCCTGTCCCCATCTCACTTCGTACTGTCAAGAGGACAAACTTGTTCAAACTTTTTCTATTTTCCTTCAAAAATCGCTTTTATGTGGCTAAAACTTAAAACATCATGCTTGTACATTATTATATTCACATCCACATCTTTAATATGCGTACCTGTGTGACACGAGTATAGAAAAGAAAAATAACATTAAATGGCAAAAACAGTAGGCCAAAGTGCAGGCGTACCAAACCATGCATGGGTTCTATTAATTGTTCAAAAGTCATTAAAAATCAGTTTTGACATGAGGACATGAGCATCGGTCTAAAGTTTTGAGTTTAGCTTCGAAACCTGATGAGAACATGCTTTTAGAAGGAAAAACCTTCTCTACAAGGTTCTCTGCAAACCCTTGCAAGGCCCTGGATAAGTTTTGAGATTTGTAAAGGTTTTGAGATTCGGGCAAGAGAAAAGAGAGAGTGCGCAAAAAAGATTTGCAAACCCTTGGATGAGCTGGCTTGCAAATCTTTTTTACATATTCTCTCTCTCTTCTGTTTTACGAATTTCAAAACCCTTATGAATTTCGAATTCCATCCAAAATCTTAGGAGGGTCTGCTTTTGAGGAGATTTTTCCCATTCACAAGACATGATCCTCGTCGCTCGGCAGATAAGGCACAGGTCAATTTAAACGGTTCCAATGGAACATTATACCATCAATTTGCAACAGTTTCTTAAATTTTTTTTTGCACCAAAACAAAACAAAAAGGAAATTAGATATCATTATCCATGTTCTTCTTCTTTGTCATTTTCTTTCTATTCATTGCAAACCCTCGATCCCGAAACCCTAACTCTAGATTTCGATTACGATGACGTAAAAGACCTCAGCCAGCGACGGCGACGATGGCCTCCTCATCCTTCTTCGAGACCCGACTCTTCTACGTGCGGATCTCGCCGTGCTCCGTCGACACCGCCCCCTCCTCCCTCACCCTCTCCCACCTCCGCGGTCCGATCGGCGCCTGCCTCGAGATCAACGGCTCTCGGATCCCCTCCTCGGACCCCACCTCCCTCCTCCTCCGCCGCGACCGCCTCGACCGCGGCGCCTCAGAGGCGACCTACGTCTGCACCGACGCCGTCAGGATCGCCGGCGGCGCCTTCGATTTCGAGGTCTCCGATGAGAACGGAACCCTAATCATATGCGGGTCCTTGGAGAGGATGGAGGCGGCGTGGAGCAATGGCGGGATCGGATCCGACAAGGATCCGAAGACGGGGTGGAGCATGGATTGCTACCTGGCGGCGAGCGTTAACGGGTCGGGTCTCGTGCAGCCCAGGCTTGGGATTGTGAACCCCTCGGTGGAGGTTTATGTGGCTGGGTGCTTCGGTGGGGCGCCGTTAATCTTGACTCAGACCGTGCAGCTGAGCCCGAGGCGGAAGGCGAGGCCAGGGTTCTTGGATTCGATTCCGGAGGACGAGGAGAACGGGGAGAGGGAGAAGGGGAGGTCGGTTTGTCAGAGGGCGTTGGTGCCGGTGAGAAATCTTTCAATACCGTTTTCTTGATTTTTTGGATTGATTTGCATGCCAAATTTTATACAAGCATTGTAAAGATTGAAATATACACGACTGTTTGAACCTAGACACAACGTAGGAACCATCTATATCCAGAACTGAATTTGAATTGAGCATGGCAACCACGCTAATTGCAGTTCACAGACTGCAATCACAAGGATGCAAATTCCGTGGCTTGGAAAGCCGTGATTGGAGCTGCGGTGCTGATTATGGTTGTTGGAGCTGGATGAACATGGAAATTGCTTTAAACTCAAAAAAGAAAGAAAATAAAATCATTATAAATATTGTTTAAATTGGTTCTTATTTAAATTATGAACCTTTACATTAGGAAGCCCTGAGACTTCTATTTGCTTAGTGCATCCATGTCCAATGCTATCGGACACACCAACACTCTGACACACCACCGGACGTCGTGCCATCATGTTCCAACCGTGTTAGCCCAAATTGGATGTATCCAACTTTTCTAATTAGCGCATGGTGTTAAGTAATAAGAATATGGATTATAGGTGTAGACGGCTTTGAAATCTTTAGTAATGTTTTAAAATCAGAAAAGAAAAATGGAGCAGCGGCCGAGGAGCTTGACTGCTTAAGCACCGCTTAAGCGACTGCTCGGAAATCAGGAATCCAGTGTTTTCATCACTTTTCTTAGTTCTTGTCAATAAATATTGATTCTAATTATGTTCTAACTATTTTTATACTTCTTTTGCACTTGCAAATGCCTTAATTCAACAAAATTCAACAGATTTGCTAAGACAATATAATATTTGCTATTAAATATGCTCGGACAATTCAACCCAAAATCGACATGTCCTTAGAATTTATTAAGCTCATAGTGCTCATAACCTTTCAGTGTCCAGCATTAGGCCTCATAGCTCAAATTAGTACAAAAAACCCCAACAAAGCACAAAAAGCGCGTAGAAGATTTCAGCCCGAAGCCAAGTCAAGTCGAAATCGAATTGGAAATTCAAGATTAAAATTCGATAACTGCTCGAAATCGTAAAACCCTAGAATTGCTCGAAATCGATTCAGGCCTTGTTTTCTTGAAGTTGATTAGATCAAAACCCTAATTTTTAGCGTTTCGAAACCCAAATCTTGAAGTTTCTCGAAGACGAGCAGTTCGAAAACTCTAGTCCTTGTGACTCGAGCACGATAGAGAAAAACGTGGAAAAAAGAAAAAAGATGGGATTTTGTATAAATTGGTATTTATGTTGTTCTCACTCCAACAATAGTGTTTATTTATCTATAATTACACTTATGAGTTGCATATATCAATAAAATAGGTTGGGTAATATCATCTGCTTAAGCGGGATAAAGCAAAGCGGGCGGTTGTGTAATATCATCCGTTTACGCGGAATAAAGTGGAGCGGCGAAACCCACTCCGCCGTTTAACCAGCCTCTTTTTAAAACAATGATCTTTAGGAATGCAAGAATGTGAGAATACTCTCTCTATATATGTATATTAGAGCTAGGAATAAAGTTTCATGATGATACAAATGATGAGGTTGGATTGCAGTGCATATATTTGTAACTTTGTGTAAGCTCAGACAATCTTATGGTTATAAACCAATGTTTTTATCCTTGATTCTATATATATCATGCTTTTAAAATTATACTATATATTTCTTATCGTAGTTTATTATAGTCAGTTATATGCAATTATTTATAGATAAATAATATAGTTGTGTCCTACTTTTACAAATGTGGTGTTCGTGTTTGGGTCTGTGTCGTGGACTTTAATTTGTAGAGTGATATATTTCCATATGATTTCATGATCATCATATGAGATCTTATGATGCTTAGTACAGAAGGTGTCACCTTATAGATCGCAGGTTGCATGTTGTTTGTTGGCATTTTGTTACTTGTATGTTTTGTTTTTTGTTTTTGTTTTTACTTTGATCTATCATGGTTGTGTCCACAGATGATAGGAGGTTGATAATAAAATGATATTTTTTTAGGAGTGTAAATGCATAACCTTAGCTTCAGTTCTGAATCTGATTTCTTAATTTCTCTATTGAATTTTGAGTAGAAGTGGGAGTTAAAACCAACTGGAATCTGCAAATAGTAGACCAAAAGTTTAGGGACACTAGGATTTGGTTGAATGATCCAAATGTTCGATGAATAACAGTCTATACCTGTTGAGCAGGGAGATGCAATGTAAAGGAAGAAGTTAATAATTAAGATGACCATTGAAATGGTTAAATACTGAAATTTAAGGTGCAAGACCAAATGAACTTTGGATTTGATTCTTTCTCTCTCTCTCTCATAGTTATGATTCACAAGCCAATTAGATTATTTCTCAGACAAGGCCAATCATGTAGGCTATTCTCCAACACTATAGTTCACATGATTTAAGTCTGTGCCCATTGTCTAGTTGCATGCTCACAAATCCATTTGATCCTAAAATCTCTCTTTATGTTGATTAAAGTAATTCTTAGTCCTATCGACAACACATTGCAGTCCAACTTTGTTCTTGTATATGTTAGTCTTCATCAAATGATTGTGTAAACTCCGCTCATAGGACATGCAGCCTCATTCATGAAAAATTATCTCTCTCCACAAGGTCACTCTATATAGTTAGTTTCTCTTCAACCTTCCTCTCCAACAAACTCCGCAATTGCTTAACAACTACACTAATTGTCCTACCACTAAATTGGCCACCATCATCCTATTCTCTCTACTAGTTGCCGTGCTATTGTTAAGAACTATGCTCTGTTTAAACGCATATCTAATCCAAGGAATCAAATATCGGCCGATATATCTTCCGACATATCATTTTCAAACCACTTATGATACGATAAAACCGATATATAGGCCATATAGGCGATATGAAGTATCAATCTGATATGATTCCGATATCCAATATTTAAAACCTTGATCTATTCTTGATTAAAAGAATTTTGTCTTTAGAAACACAACTAACATCATTCTCTTGGATTCTATCATCCTACCTCACAACATCAAAGCAATTACATCCTTCCTCCAACATTTTCACATACACAGGAAATAAAAACAATAAGTACCGTTCGGATTCATCCAGTTTACAAATGATAAAGACTTGTAATGCGCAAGATGAAAGGGTTAAAGCCTTATTATGATATAACAACACGCGTAGTTGTGTTTAGGGTGTAATACCATATGTGAGTGGTCTAGTGTTGTTTTGGAGCGTGTTAATGCTCTTTATGAAATTATCTCACAATAATGCTCTCATATGAGGTAACAAAGAGCACATATACTCCATTTTGAGAAAGCATTGTGCATGTCAAAGGAGAACCACCTAATTTTTACTTTTCCTTTTCATTTGTTATTAATTCTCTCTCTCTCTCTCTATATATATATATATATGAGAATAATGGAGGAAAGAGGCCTTAGGAGGCTTTTTGTGTTAGGCGGCGGCAAAAAGTACGTCCATCATTTTATTCAACGATTAGCATTTTTCAACTTGATCTCCATCGAATTTGTCGGTACACTAAATTTCATATGATTACAACACCATTTCACCGTTGATTTAGCAATGTAAAAAATTATATTGTCGGTAAACCGTTAATTTTTCATCCACTAAATCAACGGTGAAAAGGTGTTGGAATCACATGAAATTTGGTGTATCGACATGTTAGACGATGAAGATCAAGATGGCCAATGCCGATCGTCGAATAAAATGGTGGACGTGATTTGTGTCATCTACTAACGCAAAAAGCCTCCTAGGGCCTCTTTCCTCCATTATTATATATATAGGGAAGTGATCCATTGCAAATCGGCCCGCGTTTTTTAAAAACGGGAACTCTTGGTCTATGACATAATTGAACGATCCGATCCGTTCAAGTTGATCACTCTACCCTCAAATAGACGTGTATGAAAAATCAAAGGATTTCAAGACCTGTAACATATGCAAAAATGAACGTCTTTCGATACTGCAACATAAACTTCATCCGATGCATATGTTAGAGGTTTTCAAATCCTTTGATTTATAATACACGTGTATTTGAGGGTAGGGTGATCAACTTGAACTGATTGGATCGTTCAAATATGTCATAGACCAAGATTTCCCGTTTTTAAAAACACGGACCGGTTTGCAATGGATCACTCCCATATAGAGAGAGAATAATGGAGGAAAGAGACCCTATGAGGCTTTTTCATTAGGTGGTGTCAAATACTACACCCGTTCCCATTTTATTCTACGATCGATGCCGTTCATTTTGATCTTCATCGTCAAATATGTCGATACACCAAATTTCATACGACTCTAATACCTTTTTACCGTTGATTTAGTGGGTGCAAAATTAACGTTTTACCGACGATAAAACTTTTTACATTGCTAATTCAACGGTGAAAAAGTGGTAGAATCACATGCAATTTGGCATATCAATATCTTAAATGATATAAGGATAAGTGCTGATCGTCGAATATAATGTTGGATGATTGATTTTTATCGACGCCATAGGAGGGAATTCCCTACTATAGCACCTTTCCTCCATTATTCTTGTGTGTGTATGAATTGTTGTTAAGAAACATTAAATGTGATATGTAGGAGTTACGGAGTGGATTGAGTGTTTTCGAGGTTGGGTAATTAGGTTTCAAGAGAGTAATAGCTTATAGATATTAAAATGGAAAGTTTGTAGCATCTAGTTTGTTATTTTACATGTTTCCAAACATTTCTCTTTGTTTATGTAACCACAAATTCTAAACCTCTACTATTTGAGCAAAAAGAAGGGGGTCTGTAATTTTGAAATCAATTTGATTACGTGGCATTTTTGCTTGCAAGAGAAATCAACTAAAAAATTCAAAAAATCAAATCATATTTCATTACCGCAACTACCAAATTTAGCGGATGGAATTTTCTCTCTTTCTTCCGATAAAACTCTTCCCATTAACCCCCTTTATCTTTAAAGCAACCGTTCCCACTATCTAAATCAATTAATTTGTTCTTAAAAAAATCTAATTTATTAAATACGTGCAGCGCACATGCAAAACACTTGTATGATATAATTGAAAAGCTCCAAGTAAACACTTTAAAGTGTGCTTAAACAAATGCTTCCAAGTTTACCACTCTCGCATACAAATTAAATTATATAGTTGTTTCAACAACCATTACATTGGTTTGGGACCGCTATCAATATGATACAAGAGTAATAATTCAACTTGAAAACAGTGGTTATTGCGACCAATATCATCAAGAATTCATTATGTCGAGGATCATTAAGTAATTTTGACTGGCTAGTTTAGTTTTTAAAGGTTTTGAACAAGGTGTAAAACACGTATTCTTTTACTATTCGTTCGGAAGGTGGGTAAGGTATAATTAGGTTATTCGGTGATTAATCGGTTTACGCAGATTATGCGGCCATGAATATTTAAATATAAATATTTTATATAAGAAAAATAGATGAGAAGGGTTCATGACTCCAAGATTTGCTAGAGATCACAGAGATTGGCCGATGAGATGAATATTGTGATGGTCTTGGGTTAGATAAAAAAAGATGAGATGCAGGTAATGCTAATTGATTATAAGGTTGGGTCAATTAATCAGCAAGTTGGGCCGCGTAGGATTAGTGATGGGTTGTGGGATTTTAGACCATTTGAAAATTGAAATTTTAAACAAAGAACTGATTAATTAACGATTGTACACCGTATAATTCGAGTAATACCCGAATAACCGGTTTGTCCGCATAATGGACCGAGTGATGGATTATCTAATCGTTTTGCTACTGAGTACGATTAATCGGCCATTTGGCCGTATAATCTGTTTTTTTAAACACCGGATTTGAAACTTGTTACTCAGTCCAATAATAAAAAATAGAGAAATGACATGATTTTGCATGAATTATTTAACTTATTTTATTGTTTATTATTTATGTTATTGAGGATTTGTAATTGAGGCTTATTTCTATAATATTTTCAAAAGATTTCATAATTTGGCAATAAACTACCAAAGGTTTGAAATTTCCTAAAACCTACCGGAACTAACAGTCAATGCTTAATGGCGTTGAAACTACATATCAGGCATCGCTTAAGGAAAGATGATTGATGAAGAAGGGGAGGAGGTAAGATAGATAAAGCATAGGCCGGGGGCTAGATGGTGGGGAGGGAAAGATAGAAGATGGTTGATGAGAAGGGCGATAATTAGAGAGGAGGGGCGGCGATGGAGTTAGGGTTGCGGTTAGCATGAAGAATGGTATTTTAGAGGGTTTGCATTTTTTATGATGACACGATGACTTGAGTGATATTGCTTCCATGGCGGTAATGAGGCATCGTTAGTGTTGCCATGGTCATTTTTTTGGAGATCTTACACTTTCTAGTTTATTGCCAAACCATGAAATTTTGTGGGAGTCTTTAGAAATAAACCTATAATTAATCATGCAATGAGATCGAAAAAGATGTAATTCATAGGATCAAAGTATGGTGATTGAAGTACATAAGTGCTTTAAGAGCGTTATGTAATTGTAAATTTCTTTGAAATTGAAAGGAAAAATATATGAATTCGTTAGGCTAAATTGTATTAAAATACTTTTAACTTTTTAGTTTTTTGCGATAACTCTCTTGAACTCTATAAATTAGAGAGAAGTCTATAAACTATCTTATTGGTATTTAACTGCTATACGACATTAGTACCTATTAAATTTTGACTGTTTTACCTTCAATTATTTTCTTAAAACCAAAAGTTTCATTTTCCTCCTTAATTCTTTCACATAGATCTGTCAATTCATAAATTTCTCCATTCTCCTTAATACTAAAGACATGTAGCTCTCTCATCCTCACACCTCCTTTTTTCATAATTAAAGTAAAGAACAAAAACCCATCGTCAACCTAAATTACGTCAGAGCATCTCTTATAAGAGGTCAAGATCATGAGTCGTGATCATTTTCTTCAGAATAATTGACTCATTAAAACTCGAACCCAACCCCAATTTTAGTCTTCGCCCCTTCTTTAAGCTCAACAATTTAAAATTGAAAGGATTTTATTTCATAAGAGAAAAGGACATACAAGAGACTTTGCCTTTAAAAAAGAGAGATTATGTTCTAAATGCTGATCCAAGTCTTCCTTTGTTCTTAAAGTTCAATCATTTCGGATTGAAGAAGATTTTCTCCTAGAAGAACTGAAGAGGAGAAAGAAGATATTTTTTCCCTGAAAAAATGGGTTTTTATAAGAAAAGAAAGAAAAATTAATTAAATCTATGTTAAATAAAGGGAAAGGACAAAAGAGTTATTTAAAACATTTGATGGGGTAAAATAGAAAGAACCTGTCATATTTTGATGACGTGGCAACTTATATTAATATTTCCATATGTTTATAAACGTCTTATTATTTTGCAATCAATGATGGAAGTTCAAGAAAGTTTTCTCTAATTAAATTAGCTGAAGGTGTTTTATCGCAAAAAAATTGGATAATATTTTAGTGCAGTTTAGTCAATCTGTTATAAGGCTAGTATTGCTTAATATATTGAAATGTTAGGCATCTAAGAAACATGTAAAAATCAATTATGGTTGCATTGAGAATGTTAAGAAGCATGAGCGGAAATACTTTTAAAGATTGTAAAAGAAATGATTTATAGTATAAGCAATGATTTTATTCATAAGAAGTTGGAGACCATGTTTATAGAGGATAAAATGAGAACTGAATGAGATGGTTTCGGCATATGCAACGGAGCCCAATAAATGTCAGTTGGGAGATGTACCAAAATTATAGTTAATGTTTAATGAAAGCTAAGGGTAGACCTAAACAAACATGAATGGCAATTAAAACATGTTAATTTCCAATTGAATCGGCCTTTGACAGAGTAGAATGGAAGAAACAAAGTCATATAGCTAACCAAAAAATTTGGGCTAAAGGCCTGTTATTATTATTGATTTATTTTATTGTATGTTCGTGCATGTAGCTTCAATGTTCTAAATTTCGGACGTCGATATCGTGTCGGCCTAAAGATTTTGATATCGGATATCGTGAAACGTCGGGTGGTATTATCAAATATCGGGTTGTACATTTCTGTAATGTAAACGACATTTATAGAACTTATTTTTTCGAAAAAAAGTATTAACTTATTCAGAATTTTAGTTTTATTAAATTTATATCTTCCCCCAAAAAGAAAATTATCCTAAAAAAATTTCCCTCATAATGGTAAATGTCGGTTTAAACGCCGACATCACGACATCTGGTCCGGAATCATGAAATGTCGGCCAACATTCACCAAATATCGGTATCGAATTTGTTTTGCATGTCTGTTTTATTTTCTTTCCAAAACCGACATTTCAGCGATATCAGCCGACATTTAAAACATTGTGCAGCTTACAATGAATTGTTATGCTGATAGATATTTTATGATGTTATTTTGTATCATATATTTGTAAAAAAAATGCTTAAATAGGGGCAATGCCTATCAATATCCGATTTTTCCTATATATCGGATAGGTATATAGAAATCCAAGATATTAACTTTCAGTATGAGCGTATCGTCCGATGTTGACGTGGGTCGTCCTGGATATATTGTCTGATACTCAATATAGAAAACACGCATCCGATGTGATTCCGTTATTTGATATTTGAAACCTTATGATTAAGCCTACCCTCTCTGTATTGCATAGCATTTTAAAGTAACCCGGAGAGCTGAAGCAATTTCATACACAAATTTGTATTAATCTGGTAAAACAAGTTTGAGTTAGACGACGCTATGTAGAATGTGGAAGCGATTCTACCTGTTTTTTAACTTTTACATTTGCCTTTGAGATGTGTGTAAACAATTATGAAGAGAAGTTATCATCTGTTCAAACATTGACATAATTGTCTGCACAAATCCCAATGTGCCACCAATGATTAAAAGTTGATAGGATTTGTCTTCAAATTCTATCGATAGTATCCTAGTCTAATTCAATTAGTTTTCACCATCTTAAAAACAATTTCATGTGTTTTTTTTCTTTCACAGCTTGCGGAAGGGGAATCGGTTGACGGGTATGATTCAGACACCAAGGTGGGACCCACCTATTATCCTGAAGGTTGGTACATAGATGAAGATGGCCAGCTCTCATGGTTCAATGCCGGTGTTAGAGTCGGTGTCGGGATAGGTCTTGGAATGTGTGTCGGTATAGGCATCGGTGTCGGGCTCCTCATGCGCTCTTATCAAGCATCCACCAGAAATTTTAAAAGGCGCTTCTTTTAAATATGTTTCTCCTCCTGCTTGTAGATTTTCTTGCATAAATTGATTCCAGAAATCGCATTGGTCAGCTAAAATCTCTCGTCTATTGCACTTGTTTGTGATGTGCTCTAAAGTGAAATGATATGGTGAAGTCTGACATAAAGTTCAAGAACTTATCTAACCAGTTGAACTTTCAACCCGAGTGCTGTATGTACGGAACACTTGAAAGAGGCTACACTTTAACTGAGCTCTGTTCATTATTTCATTTTATTTTATGTTGTAGGTATAATAATATAGGAATTGGGTGTCTATATCTACCTTCAAAATGTCTTTATATATGTTAGCTAAGCTTGTTTTGGCTAGTTACAATTGTGATCATGTCTTGCTTTTCCTAGTGCTTTAATGTCATAATTTTCTTCTTGAGTGGAATCAGTGGTGAAGTTCAGAGTTTTCTGCTAATTTGGATGCATTATTTCCTTAATTATGTTTACTTGTTGATATTTCTGTATATGAAGGATGCTGTTTTTCCGCAATAGAAACTTATTTGTTTCTGTTTTTCTTTGGAGCTCAAACTCGCACTGTCCTATCAACGGTTCCTCTTTTTGCGAGGCAAATGTACATCTTGTGGTATTTGGTACGCTTTAATCTTGATCATATTTATAGTCTCTCGAGGATCCCTAATGTTGTCTTGTGTCATTCTAATTCGTTTCCTGATGGTAACCAGAAAGAAAGCTAGATTCCTTTATGCTGAATGTACGCATAAATTTCCTCTTGTTGTTTTCTATGTCTGTGTCTGCCCCTTACGGATTCAGATCCTCTCCGATTATAATTTTGTAATCATTAAAACCTGGGCTTCTCTTTTAGCAAGTCTGTAACTACTTATTATGTTCCAAATGTTTTTGCTTGTCAAAAGTATATTCCTGTTTAAGGTTCAGGCATCACAAAATCTTTTGCTTTCAGCTGCATACTTACAAACTATATATCTCTCAAGAGGTTTTGCCTCTACTGTTTTGGACTACTTAAGCTTTAGCCTTTCATAACATTTCTATATGCTTTAAGATTTTTGTGGAGACAAATGAAATGATGCTTTTGGATTTGTAGGGTCTTTTGTTTTCCAAGGAGTGATTTGGATTGACAAATATAATTCATGGAGCATCAATGATTACGTACCTAATATGCTTCATCAATAATTCATGGATTTTTTTGAAACGGTATTCTTATTGTAACCTATAAATTAAATAGCGTGTCCAGTAGAAATAAATCCTGGGTTATTTGCTCTGATATCATGTTGAATGTCAAATGTATATTCTAACACTTAATAATCCCAACTCTTATACAATCAAAATAAACAAGGGAAAAAAAGTCATATTTCCAAGTTAGCGACAAAAAAATAGCTCTTAATTTCTCATCACCGTGGATAAATGAATTGCGAACCTTGACAATTTGATTATCCTAAGCTTTTTTTATATTTGGTTTTCGTTAAAAAAAATCTTATGATAGATGAGTAACTTATTTGGTAACCTGGTTGCTATAAAGAATTTAGAAGTCAACCATGTTGTGGGCCCAGCTGGTTGCCGGCGAGGGGCGTGGGACCACGTGCTGAGCCTGCAATAAACTGCTGAAGTCACGTGCCGGCTTGTATGATTCTTTTTAGAGGGTCCTCCGGTAGCTAAAGCTATTAGAGGGTCCAGTTGAAGAATCCAATTTTAGACGGTTGGAATTGCATGGGTCAAATTTATACTCCCCGCCACAACAATGTAATTGGGTGCATAAATTAATTAACAAGACACGAATACCATTAATGATGACCTGGGTTCCCACCTACCTAAAAAAACAGAGATCCCCGATTGATTGGCCACTCAATGTCATATTATATACAGACTGCTTTCCATAATTTAATGCTTACTATTTTATTTAAATTAATTTTTAAGTCATTCTTTCACATTAAATCATGTTTAACAAGACATTCTTCGGCAATTCTAAAAAAATCAAATTAATACAGAGTTTTGACGATATACTTACTTTTTGGTTAAATTTAAAAAATAATTACACCATTGAAACAAATCGATCGGTTCGGAACATAAAAAGATACAGAGGACGAAAAAATATTAAGAAACAACTAATAATTTTAACGATTTACTTTTTCTGATTTGGTATTTGTGTATGTATGAATAAACAATCATATCGATTGGCTCAACTCGATCAGTGATAGACATAATGAAATATTGAGTATGTAGCAGTCTTATCTATATTATACGTATGATCTTAACTTGAGCGGCTCGGAAAATAAAAAAGAGTCGGGACACAAGAAGAAATTCGAAATTAAAACACAATCTAAACAGCAAGTACCTTCATGACCCTTTTGCTAGCCCTCTTGACCCCCAGCCCGCTATCCGGATAGCGGGATCCTCGTAAACTTTGTGAGGCCCCCGATATATCCAAAACTCTTTCAAAACACAAAACACGTACACGGCACATTGAATTTGCATGACCAGTTTGACCCATCAATCAAAGGTTCTCTCGCTCTAAAAGTGAGTGATAATTAACGGCGGCTTAGTCCGCGGTTGCTGGAGATTCGGATCCCCACGATCAATAAACCCCGGCCTACCTTAGGCAGGAGGAATCTATATACGTCTGACAAGCGCGTGCGTATTCCCATCTCGATGGGGTGACGAAAAACACCCTACACTCATCTATTATCCTCCCTCTCCCATCTCTCATTTCCTCATCACAACACTCACCCCCTCATTTCTTCTTCTTCTTCTTCACCAAAAAGATCTTCTTTTGAAAACTTTTTCTCTACTAACCTTGAGCTAAATCAATATCAAACCTCACTAAAACCCCAACTAAGCATGTTTAACCCTCTTGTGATGACATGGAGCTTGGATGGCTAGGGTTTTCCCAAGTTTTGGTGAGGTAATGATCTTTAACCCTTGTTTAGGCTTTAAGGCAGTTTATTGTGTTAAATAGTTTCAGTATTGTTTACCGCCGAAAACGGACACGAAACCGCGTAGGTCGTCTTGCCTGAATTTTGGGGCAGATACTATTTGGTTTTATCCGTCCACCTCTCCGAAGATGCCAAGTTGATTTATGGCACCGTGTATCGGAGGTTTAAACGGATACGGCCGATATAGCAGACTTCGTCAGATTCCCCCTCGTTTGCAAGGGGTTTTTGATTGTGGGGATGCTCTTCCCTGCAGGCGCAAGCCCCTGCAGTTAATTACGTTACCGCGTAGCGATAACCACTTTCTCCTGCTCCAGATGTTCACTTCGTGCCATGTGTGTTTGTTTTGTTTTGTGGTTGCCCGTGGATTGTATACGGATACTAATTTGCGTCGTCGCCCATAGGGCGGGGATTGGTCCAAATCCGTATTTTCTTAGATTTTGGTTTGTTTTGATTTAAGGCTCGTTAATCTCGTTTTGAGATTAAGATCAACTTAAATGTTTGTTAAGGATACGTTAGCCTAATTTTAGATTAAGATCTACTTAACAAGATTTAGGATCATTTAGATCCAACAAAAGAGCGTTTGGGCTCTATTGCTTTAGTTTAGGGACATTACGGTCCATAAGTTTAAGGACATCATAGTCCGTGGAGTTTAAAGACATCATAGTCTATAGAGTTTAGTTTAGAGATGTTGCGGTCCATAAGTTTAAGGACATCATAGTCCGTGGAGCTTAAAGACATCATAATCTGTTGTTTAAAGACATCATAGTCTATAGAGTTTTAAGACATCATAGTCTCTGAGGTTTAAAGACATCATAGTCTGTAGGGTTTAGTTTAGGGACGTTGCGGTCCATTGGGTTTGCTGGTTATCGGGACCCGCCACCTCTCTGAAGACGTTGAAGAATTACAGCGATACATATCAGAGGTGTGAAGAGATGTACCTTTAAATTTTCATTAGGGACTTGGCAGTCTTGTTAGGCACTAAAGCCAATTTAGAAGAAGACCTATGGGCTCGGTAAATTTGGAGTTTGACCAACCTTGGGCTCAAATTACTTATTTAGGCTTGACTCCTTTTTGTTCAACAATGCTGAGTATTGATTTGGGTTCTGACACCCCTCTTCCTTTTCTGTTTTTTATTAAGTGTTGAACACTCTTTATGGCGCTGGGCTTTAATTACAGAGCGTTTTATGTTTCCTCAGCGCCCACGTGAGGAGCACGTGGAGTGCTTGGCGCTAAGCGTCAGACTTGGAGCGCCAAGACGCTTCTTTTAAAATAGCGCCCACGTGAGGAGCGTGTGGAGCGCTTGGCGCTGAACTCCAGACTTAGAGCGCTAAAGTGTTAGTTATGTATATGCCCTAGGGGCCATTGTTGTACATATGATGTATATTATAGTGAATGCTTAAATATATATAGAGAGGACTTTCTTACTCGATATGATAGTATATTATTTGGTTTCACTTTGTCTTAACATGTTGACTTGTATTGGTTTACTATCTTGCTCTCACATGTTGATAAAGCCCTTGGGATATGTACTTGACTACTAGGACTATGATGTAGATCATACTAGTGGGGCCAGGGTAGTCCAAGAGTACATCCTATAATTGTTCCTAGTCGAGGGAGTATCGAGATAGGGCATTGATATTCCAGAGTAGACTAGCGTATTCGCATCTTAACCTATATGATGGGCGATGGATGATCCCACATCCATTGGTGTTTGACATTAAATATGGTATACGAGTGCTCAGTGGAGACTGGGTACACTGAACGGACTCGCCGAGAACTCTTAGATGGTATTATACCTATCGTCAGATAACAGTTCTCTGGTGACACTGGTACAGGTTAGTCTGTAGACCCGAGATCATCATCAAGTCTTGTGTGATTCCCACTGTGTTTTGATTTCCACCTTACCACGTTCATGAGAACGTGCAAAACGGTGGCTTTTGGGTACAGTCCCGAATCACATGGAGGCAATGAGCGATAGGAGGGGTTTCATCTCTCCCGGTATTTGGGGTTGATGTTGCGCTGTGTTCGATTAGCTATAACTGGAAGTCCCTGGTCAGGGCTGATATGGAGATCTACTGGTAAGTGTTATCAGTAGTTTCTCGACCCGTTATGAGCCTCACATCGACACGACTTATCGGTTACTGGGGTCTGACGTTTACCACCCCTAGACTGGATATGCAACATATCAGACGAAGTGACCGGACTGTACGGTAGTGTTACTGATTGGATTCACAGGAGAATGAGGCATCCTTGCTTATAGTCTTCATAATCCAAGATGATCTACCTTGAGGAATCACAAACCCAAGCTAACTCTTCACTAAGTATGGATTAGTGAAGCTAACACACTAATCTATATGGCTACTATAGAAGAGGATGATGAAGTAGGAATTTTGCCCACTTTAGTATTTTAATTCTCACTATTTTTCATCACATGAAGAAAATCAAGAGAGCAAAATCAATGAATAATAAGAAGAAGAAGCTCAAATGAGAATGAATTGTGATGAATTATTGTTGAGGTTAGAAATGCAACCAAGAGTTAAGCATGTCATGAATAGACCATGGTTTGTTATTAGGGTTAGGTTAATAAATATCTTGGAAAATATCAAGAGAGTGGACAAAGTCAACTATGAGAAATATCTCATCAATTATCCACAATTTTGAATTACCAAAATAAATATAATTCCAACCATAATATAAATCCATGGTGTGATTCTCATATATCCTAGTTGCATGTATAACCTACCATGTTACAATATCACATATCACATATATAATATTTTGTAACAAAAGAAAAGAATACTTTAAACATATATCACATATATGTTAAATGTATCCAAATGTGAGAAAATGAAATACTTAAGTGAGCAATATATTAGTTAATGTAATTTAATATATCTAATATATAATTCTACATTAAATTATTAAATCAACATTTAATTTAATAATCCGGCTATATTACATATAACCGACTAATATTAAATGTATCCTTTTATCGAATCAACACTTAATCCGATAACCCGGCTATATCACATATAACCGGCCGATATCACATATCGCGAGAATAGAATACGGTATCACATATCGTATTAATCTCGGTCTTGCACATATCACATATGCGCTCCTACTCCGTTTCGCCTGAGCCAGGAAACCTCTGTGTAGGACTCTAAAGACTCGTCAATACGCCGGCAGTAGGTGATGATCATATCAAACACCCACAAGCTGCAAGCGGTCAGCTAAACGTAACAGCCACCCGGGTATTGAACGATCAGAAGATCAACAAGCAAGCCTGTACATACTCGTGTGAATCCAATCACAGGAGACATGCCGTATTTTAAAATTTACAAGTGCCAAACAACCTAAGTAAGGATCTTTACTAGAGAATTAGGTTTAGAAACAACAAGTAAACTCTTTACTACTAAGTGATTAGGGATTACAACCTTTATAGTCCTCTCCTTCACTTCTAAAGCTCCGAGTTGAGGTCCCTTCGCTGCGATCATCGTGCTCCCGGACTCTAGAGAGGCTCCATGAGATGAATGGGGCATCCTTGCTTGTAGTCTTCACAATCCAAGATGATCTGCCTTGAGAAATCACAAACCCAAGCTAACTCTTCACTAATTATGGATTAGTGAAGCTAACACACTAATTATGGATTAGTGAATATATGGCTAGTATAGAAGAGAATGATGAAGTAGGAATTTTGCTCACTTTAGTTTTTTAATTCTCACTATTTTTCATCACATGAAGAATATCAAGAGATCAAAATCAATGAATAAGAAGAAGAAGAAGAAGAAGCTCAAGTGAGAATGAATTGTGATGAGTTATTGTTGAGGTTAGAAATGCAACCAATGGTTAAGCATGTCATGCTTAACCTTTGTAGAGAATAGACCATGATTTGTTATTAGGGTTAGGTTAATAAATATCTTGGAAAATATCAAGAGAGTGGACAAAGTCAACTATGAGAAATATCTCATCAATTATCCACAATTTTGAATTACCAAAATAAATATAATTCCAACCATAATATAAAACCATGGTGTGATTCTCATATACCCTAGTTGCATGTATAACCTACCATATTACAATATCACATATCACATATATAATATTTTGTAACAAAAGAAAAGAATACTTTAAACATATATCACATATATGTTAAATATATCCAAATGTGAGAAAATGAAATACTTAAGTGAGCAATATATTAGTTAATGTAATTTAATATATCTAATATATAATTCTAATTAAATTATTAAATCAACATTTGATTTAATAATCCGGCTATATTACATATAACTGACTAATATTAAATGTATCATTTTATCGAATCAACACTTGATCCGATAACCCGGCTATATCACATATAACCGGCCGATATCATATATCGCGATAATAGAATACGGTATCACATATCGTATTAATCTCGGTCCCTCACATATCACATATGTGCTCCTACTCCGTTTTGCCTGAGCCAGAAAACCTCTGTGTAGGACTCTAAAGACTCGTCAATACACCGGCAGTAGGTGATGATCATATCAAACACCCACAAGCTGCAAGCGGCCATCTAAACGTAAAAGCCACCCAGGTATTGAGCGATCAGAAGATCAACAAGCAAGCCTGTACATACTCTTGTGAATCCAATCAGTAACACTACCGTACAGTCCGGTCTCTTCGTCTGATATGTCGCATATCCAGTCTAGGGGTGGTAAACGTCAGACCCCAGTATCCGATAAGTCGTGTCGATGTAAGGCTCATAACGGATCGAGAAACTACTGATAACACTTACCGGTAGATCTCCATATCAGCCCTGGCCAGGGACTTCCAGTTATAGCCAATCGAACACAGCGCAACATCAACCCCAAATACAGGGAGAGACGAAACCCCTCCTATCGCTCATTGCCTCCATGTGATTCGAGACTGTACCCAAAAGCCACCGTTTTGCACATTCTCATGAACGTGGTAAGGTGGAAATCAAAGCACAGTGGGAATCACACAAGACTCTATGATTATCTCGGGTCTACAGACTAACCTGTACCAGTGTCACCATAGAACTGCTATCTGACGATATGTATAATACCATCTAGGAGTTTTCGGCGAGTCCGTTCAGTGTACCCAGTCTCCACTGAGCACCCGTATACCATCTTTGATGTCAAACACCAATGGATGTGGGATCATCCATCGCCCATCATATGGGTCAAGATGCGAATACGCTAGTCTACTTTGGAGTATCGATGCCCTGTCTCGATACTCCCTCGACTAGGAACAATTATAGGATTTACTCTTGGACTACCCTGGCCCCACTAGTATGATCTACATCATAGTCCTAGTAGTCAAGTACATATCCCAAGGGCTTTATTAACATGTGAGAGCAAGATAGTAAACCAATACAAGTCAACATGTTAAGACAAAGTGAAACCAGATAGCATACTATCATATCGAGCAAGAAAGTCCTCTCTATATATATCCAACCATCCACTATAATATACATCATATGTATAACAATGGCCTCTAGGGCATATACATAACTAATAATGTCCCACTTGCACTATGGTCAGCTGTTGCAGTATCTCATACCCAACATCCCGAAGAGTCTGTCAAATTGTATCGGGGGTATGGACTTTGTGAGTGGATCCGTAGTGTTGTCCTTCGTGTCAACTCTCCTGACCTCGATCTCTCGGTGATCAACTATCTCCCAGATCAGGTGATACGGCCTCAGAAAATGCCTGGATCTCTGATGGAACCTGGGTTCCTTGGCCAAAGCCACAGCTCCATTGTTATCACAATACAAAGGTATTGGATGCTCAATGGACGGAACCACACCAAGTTCAGTGATGAACTTCTTCATCCAGACAGCCTCTTTGGCAGCATCGTTGGCAACGATGTATTCAGCCTCCATCGTCGAGTCTGCCACGGTTTCCTGTTTGGAACTCTTCCAACAAACCGCCCCTCCATTTAAGGTAAAGAAAAATCTCGACTGCGACTTAAAGTCGTCCTTATCATTTTGGAAGATCGAATCGGTAAAAGACTCCACCTAGAGTTCTCCGATACCATACACCAAGAATATCTCTTTAGTCCTTCTCAAGTACTTGAGAATGTTCTTCACAGCTGTCCAGTGACTCTCTCCTGGATTTGCTTGATACCTACTCACTACACTTAGTGAGTATGCTACATCGGGTCTGGTATATAGCATCGCGTACATGATAGAGCCTACTGCCGAAGCATAGGGTATCCCTTGCATGCGAGCTCTTTCTAAATCAGTATAGGGAGATATCTCTTTGGAGAGAGTGAGTCCAGAGATCGTGGGTAAATTCCCACGTTTGGATTCTTCCATACTAAACCTCTTTAGTATGGTGTCAATGTAGCTGGATTGTGACAATCCCAATATCCGTTTAGATCTATCTCTATAGATCTTAATCCCCAAAATATAGGAGGCATCACCTAGATCTATCATTGAGAATCTATGTGATAAGAAAAGCTTGACCGAGTGTATCATAGGAACATCATTTCCTATCAAGAGTATGTCATCCACGTACAATACGAGGAAGACAACCTTACTCTCTGCAACCTTCTTGTAAATACAAGGTTCATCTATGTTTTTGATGAAGTCAAACTCTTTGACTACAACATCAAAACAGATGTTCCAACTCCGCGATGCCTGCTTTAACCCGTAGATGGATTTAAGCAGCTTACACACCTTTCCGCTGCTCCCACTGTCTACGAAGCCCTCTGGGTGAGTCATGTACACGCACTCCTCTAAATCACCATTTAGAAAGGCGGTCTTAACATCCATTTGCCAGATTTCGTAGTCATGGTATGCAGCAATGGCAAGTAGGATCCGGATGGACTTAAGCACAGCCACTGGAGAAAAGGTTTCGTCATAATCCACACCTGGTCGTTGACGAAAACCCTTTGCTACAAGTCTAGCTTTGAAAGTCTCAACTTTTCCATCTACACCAAGTTTCTTCTTAAAGATCCATTTGCTCCCAATGGGTTTTACCCCTTCAGGAGCAACATCCAAAGTCCATACTTTGTTGGTGTACATGGATTCCATCTCAGATCGCATTGCATCCAGCCATTTCACAGAGTCTCCACTCGTGATGGCCTGCTCGAAGCTAGTTGGATCATCATCTTCCATGATGCAGTCCTCGCTCCCACTATCAATGAGAAAACCGTAGTATCTCTCAGGTGGATGAGGAACCCTACTAGATCGGCGGAACAGCTGGGGTTCGTCGGAAACTACTGAATTCTCTAGTTCCACCAAATCTTCTGTTGCAGTTTGTGTAGCTGGAACTTCTTCCGGTTCTACCTCATTGCCACTAATTTCTTTCATAAGAAAACCATTTTCTAAAAAGGTGGCATGTCGAGAAACAAACACCTTTTGTTCCTCAGAGTGGTAGAAGATATACCCTCGCGAATGTCTGGGATATCCAATAAACTTGCACAGAACAGACCTTACCTCGAGCTTGTCCGGATTTTGTGTTTTTACATAGGCCGGACAACCCCATATTTGAATAAAATTAAGACATGGCTTCATCCCATTCCATATCTCATATGGAGTGGTAGGCACTGATTTGGTGGGAACTCTATTCAATAGATATGTTGTTGTCTCAAGCGCATAGCCTCAAAAGGAAATAGGCAACTCCGCAGTGCTCATCATAGGGCGTACCATATCTAATAGGGTGCAATTGCTCCGCTCCGATACACCATTGTGCTGTAGTGTATACGGAGGAGTAAGCTGAGAGAGAATCTCATTCTCTTTTAAATAGTCCAGGAACTCATTGCTCAAGTATTCTCCTCCTCGATCAGATCGAAGGATCTTAATACTTTTACCCGTTTGGTTCTCTACTTCGTGCTTATATTCTTTGAATTTCTCAAAAGCTTCAGACTTGTGTTTCAACAGGAACACATGTTCGTATCTTGAGAGATCGTGAGTGAATGTAATGAAGTACGAAGAACCATTCCTGGCATGTGTAGACATAGGACCGCATACATCACTATGTATCAGTCCCAAGAGTTCCGTAACTCTTTCTCCGTGTCTACTAAACGGAGTTTTGGTCATTTTTCCTTTGAGACATGACTGGCAAGTGTCATAAGATGAAAATTTGAACTGATTCAAATATCCATCCTTAAGTAACTTAGCTAGTCGTGTCGCATTGATATGACCTAGTCTACAATGCCACAAGAAAGATTCGTTCATTTCTGAACTCTTTCTCTTGTGTGTGTTCTGTACATTAAGGACTGTAGTTTGGTTTAGAACATATATGTCATTATTTAACGAGCCTGATCCAATCAACTTTTGATTCAGGAAGATGTTCATAACATTATCCTGTACTACAAAATTATATCCTTCTTTACTCAATAAAGAAACTGATATAAGATTGCATATCAGGGTCGGAATGTAGTAGTATTCATTCAGAATCGATGTATTACCATTTGGTAACACAAGGTGATATTCGCCAACTGCTTTGGCTGCAACATTTGCACCATTCCCTACTCTTACGGAATGAGCACTGATCAGTCGAAAATATTGCATTTTTAACACGACAATTTCCCTACCATTTGCACTCATCTAGAGGTGTTCGGTATTAATATAGCACATATTAGAAAATTGACCGTAAAATACCAAATAACTTGTGTTATATATTAAAACCGACATTTCTGAGGGAAATTGAGTGTTTATCATTGCATTGCATCATCTTTGTGTAAGCGCAACACTTGTCTCGAGAATCTGTGCAGGAAATTCCAGGAACAGAGCCAAAATTGTGAAAAGTGCTGTTAAAAATACGCCAAGTCCAAGACTTGTGATCTGGTAGTGATATAGAAGGAATTATGAGATTCAACATACTAGAAAAATACCTAAAGCCAACAGCAAGCATTAGCAGAATTTACATGCACCAAGGCTTCTATTGGGCCGCGGATCAGCGGCCAAAAGGCCCTTGGAGCCGCGGATCCGCGGCCACGTCATAATGACGTCAGCAACGCTTCATGTCAGTATTCTTATTTCAAGGCTTACACTCATTCAAGCTACTGCAATTTCCAGAGAACTCCAGAATCTTCTGTCCGAACAGCAAAGCTTTGGGATCAAGCTAAAAATGTCCAAGCTTCCAAAGCAAGCTACTTAACTACCTAAGCCTAGAATCTTCTCCCTAACCTCCAAGCTTATGAAGGAAGCTAACCCTGACTAACTACCTCTAGAACCTTCTACCTAACTACCAAGCTTACAAGGGAAGCTAAACTAAACCTAGCTTCTAAAGGAAGCTATTCCTAATCAAGGCTATAAAAGGGACCCTAAGGCTTCACTTCTAGGGTTGTTCAATCTTTAGTTGTTGATTCCTACATCAATTCCCAACACAAGTTGAGTGACACAACTTGTAAACCCTAATCCCTAATTCAAAATCCAAAGCTAAAAATCAAGAACACCGAGTACCAAATCAAGCGAGCCTTCAACCATCCTTTTGGAGTGAAACCGATTTTCAACCGAGCAAGTGATCCAAGACGATCCACGACTCACGGAGACGATGCGACGCTAAATTCGACGATCTCGTTCTCTCCTCAATTTCTTGTAATCCTTGAGCGAAGTGTAACGAATTGTTGAATAATAAAGGTGAATATCTTTAATCTTGCTTTCTTTACATTCTTGCATCATGATTAGATCTCAATTCTTGATTGTGTTTCTTGTTATGATGTTTGAGTAAAACTCCGCTCGTGAAGAAGTCGAGAGAATCAATAGATGATGATGTTATAAATCTTGAAACGATTCTTAAGTCCTATGAGTTTTGCAAACTCTTGTAAATTTAAGAATCGACAACCTAGTTTCGAGCAATACTTTCTTGATTGTGTTCGCTCTTAATTAGGGATCCACGATCGATTCTTGAATTTACTAGAGTCTAGAATGTGAATGAAATCAACGAAAGGACAAGGGATAGATGATGAAACCCTAGTTTCCGCAAGAAATCCCTAATTCTCGTTGATCATCATCGATCTAGTATCAAATCATCGATGGATAAGAAAACGTAATCAATAGATTTCATCACGTCTATAGATTCGATCAATTCCTACGAACTTCATTTCGATTCTTGATTATTGGATTGGATATCATCAATTCTTAATTCTTGATTTTAAATGTTTTCTTGATTTTAGATTTAGATTTAGATAATTCTTGAACTTTAATTTTATAAATCTTGAATTGAATTGTCTTTTCTCTTTTCTTTAATTTTCAATTCATCTAATTCGAATTCGAACGGATCACAATTTCCCTGTGGACGATCCGCACTCGCTAACGCGCTACAATCGACACCGTTATTGATTGCGGTCAAAAAATTTATTTGGTTGTGATTTCTATACATTTTCTAAAACTACACACCGAGAATTCATTCAATCAAATGACGTCGTTGCCGGGGATCGTGTGCTAATTTGTTCGTTTTTGAAATTTGAGTTGAAAATTTATTCCATCAAAAAATTTAGATCTAAATTCCCGCAAACACTAAATGATTCGTTGTCATTTGTTGCGAGGAAATCTGCAATCTGTGGAGCAATAGGAAAAATTTTCAGAGAACTCCAGAGAGCTCAGTGAGGCAACAGAAGCAGTTGCCTAAATTTTTGTGCAGCGATCTCTTGAACTGACCGCGTTTCCGCAGCAAGTACCTACCTCCCGCGGCGGATCCGCGGCGGCCTTGCATCTTCTCTGGCCAAAATTCTTTAGTAAATTCTTGACTTTCTTATCTCTTTCTCTGTCTGCTCCAATAACAAATTGCTGCAGGTTTCTTTGCAAGAATTCGCAGCGCCGCAAAAATAAAAAAATTGTGTGTGTTTGATCTTGGTTGTTTGCATATTAATATGGAATTTAAGGGGCATGGCCAAATTCAGATTAGGTAGGGAGTTCATTACTCTTCCTAAGCCCCGAAAATCACAAAATTGCATCCGCATTACCCTCATTAACTAAAAGAAATCTAGACATGACTCTAAGGACCGTCGCGCTCACTTAGGACAGGAAAAGGCCGTGGGTAATCTATTGCTTATCCGCGTTTCTTTTGTGGTGTCTAAGGCAAGTGTGTCTAAGACAAGTGGTTACTTAATTAGGCCCACTACTTACGTAGTGGAGAACCTCCCACTTACCTGGCACTTACCTGGCCACAGGAGGGACAAAGAAGCAGTGGAGGATTGATCCTGTGACTTGTCTTTTGGCAGTTAGGAGCGGTCTAGAGCCTTAACCTAGGTGACCACTAGACTTAGGGTTGCTTGTTACATTTGTTGTGATTTGCATCATTTTTTCAAAAAAAAAATCCGTATATTTTTTCAAAACAAACACCAATCACAACATTTTCTCTAATTATATTAACGCTGCCACTTGTACTAAACTCTTTAGTGCAAGATAGGCTGGACACGGGATTCTAGTGCCCGTTTAGTCCGCGTTCCCCCGATCGACTCCGAAGTTGGTTATTCTACATTTACCTCTTCTTTACCCACCACCACACCCATTTCGATGGACGATTCTCCATCGAACTTCTTTACCACTACTCTGCCGCCGTCCGCAGGTGCGCAGAATCCACACCGCATCTCTCTCCAAGAGAGATGCGGTCCTATGCGAGGTCCTCTTTCGACCTGTCTCTCCATTCCACCAGCCAACGGGGACAATTTTGAAATAAAACCCCAATACATCAACCTTCTACCCAAATATCACGGTCTCGAGTCTGAAGACGCATATGTCTTTATTACCAAATTTGAAAATGTATGCGCAATGATGAGTACTTCACAGCTTTCTGTAGATGCTATGCGTCTTCGTCTTCTCCCATTCACCTTGTGCGATATAGCCGAGAAGTGGCTGTATAACACAACCGCACATTCCATTTCAAACTGAGGAGAATTCGTAAAAGAATTCCTAAAGAAATTCTACCCGAATCATAAGACGGCTCGAGTCCGTAGCGAAATCAATCAATTCACCCAGCTTCCAAATGAAACATTCCCAAAATGTCTTGAACGCTTTAAGGATCTGTTAGTTCAATGTCCTCATCACGGAATCCCCAGATGGGATCTGTGCCGAATTATATATGAGGGCATTAATCCTAACACAAAACAGACCCTTGAATCAATGTGTCAAGGCAACTTCATGACCAATAATGATGGGGAAGCCTGGAAATTCCTAGAAGATTTCGCTGAAAAATCTTTACAATGAGAGGGTGTGAGTCAATCGTCTAGGGGTGGCAATAACCAATCGGATGTTTCCATAGGAGTTAGAGCTGAAATTTCAGCTATACATAAGAAACTTAAGACTATGGAAAAGAAATTTTTAGCCGCCGCCCTAAATCAAATATCACTCTCCAAAACTGTATGTGGATGCTGTTCTGATCCTTCTCATTTGACGGAAGAATGTCCACTAAATTCTCCGTTTCAAGGTCATGAGCATATCAATTCTGCTTTCCAACAACGACCTAGGAACGATCCATTTTCTTCCACATATAATCAGGGTTGGAGGAATCACCCTAACTTTGCTTGGAACTAACAACAAAATCAAAACATGGTTCCAACCCAAAACAATTTCCAAAGGGTCCCTCCACCACAACAGCAACCACTTCAATTGAGTCAGCACCCCTTCCAAGCACAAAACTTCAAAAATCCGGTCAACACACCTGCACTGTCTAATCCTTTGCAGCTGACTGGTACTGATGAACCCTCTTCATTCATGAACTTGCTTTGGACAATAAAGTCTTCCGTCGATAAAATCGAGAAAAACTCTGCGTCCCAAAGAGAGACTATTAAATCGATGGAAGAAGAAATTGCATGATTAAAAGCTGAAATGAGTGCAAGAGAGAAAGGGAAACTTCCAGCTCAACCCCTACCCAATCCTGACTATTCACATCATGTGAATGCAATCACGTTGAGATCTGGAAGAGTGCTTGACAATTACGTTGGGGAAGAGATTGATGACACTGAAAAATCTATCAATGATACCCCGGCTGAGACCTTTCCTTCCACTTCTACTTCTAATTCTGACCCCAGTTCTTCTACCCCACCACCTTCTTCCGAGCCTATTCTCCGTTTTCCCCAAGGCTCGACACCTCAGCCCACACAAAAAACGATCCCCACTCCTATTCTTAGATCGTTCCCACCCACACGATCTTCTCCAATGTTGGACCCTGATCTTATTGCTCAAGCTCCTTACCCGAATCGGTTAAGGGGAAACACACTGAGTCCACAAATGGAGAAGATCACTGAAATGTTTAAACAGGTTAACATCAACATCCCTATTCTAGATGCTATCCAACAAGTCCCGGCTTATGCGAAAGTTCTTAAAGACTTGTGCACTAGAAAGAGGAAGACTCAAGTGCCCAAGAAGATATTCGTGGCAAAGACAGTAGACACAACTTTCCCCCAGCAATTACCGAAGAAACGTAAGGATCCTGGCTATCCTACTATTTCCATTTCTATTGGGGAGAAACACATCAACCGTGCTCTACTAGACCTTGGCGCAAGTGTTAACCTGCTTCCTTTCTCGGTATACGAGCAGTTAGGGATCGGAGAGTTGAAACCAGCTCCTTGCACTCTCCAGATGGCTGACCGATCAATCACCAAACCTAGGGGTGAACTGGAGGATGTCTTAATAAAAATCGGAGAATTTGTATTCCCTGTGGACTTTATTGTAATTGATACACAGCCTGTAGCGAACCCACGGAATCAAATTCCGATAATTTTAGGTCGTCCCTTTTTGGCCAGTTCCAATGCTATCATCAACTGTCGTAATGGTTCTATGACCCTATCCTTCGGGAATAGGTCAATTGAGCTAAACATTTACAAGTTGGGAAGTGTACCCTCCGATCCTACTGCTCAGGTCTGTTTTGTCGACTTAATGGATGTCGACAGCAGCGAAATTGATGATCCTCATGATACTGATCTAGACTCTTTTCATATGTTGTTGTTTGACCCAACTATGTATCATACACATATGGACTCTTCCACCGAGTTGTTCGGGTCAACAACTAACACTGATTATGAACCGTTTTTGGAATTTGAAGATCACCCCGTACTTTGTGATGACATTATTCTTCGGGGTATTGATGAGACTTTTGAGGAAATCTTCGCTGATGAACTCGCATTTTTAAATGACACGGGTGTTGAGATGAATCATCTCCCAATCAATGAAATTGAACCTCCACCCCTTCTTCTGAACTGTAAAAAGAATGTGAGTAATCCATCACATTCACTGCATCGTCTCTCCAAAATGAGACCCACACACATTCTATTCCACCACTTACCCATTCCCACTTCTTCTTCCACCAACCTGAGCACTACATTGATAAAATCTTCGAATAGTTGGTGTTAACTTTCGGTCTTTGCAAAGCTTGGCATCGACCAATAGTTTTTGACCCCCTCTTGTGATTTTCAAAGATTAACATTGTTTAACTCAAGTTTGGGGGGGGGGGGTATAATCTGGCTCTTAAAAAGAAAATTTTTACAAAATGATGAGCCAAAAATAAGTTTGGGGGAGAATTTTCACTCAAATATTTTGCCCCCATTAATAAATTTCCTCCCAGGCTTACAGGTTTTTGAGATTTAGCGAATGGCAACAATGATGATACTATTGAAAACAAGTTTGGGGGAGATTTGTGCTTATTTTCGCATCATTTGCATCATACTTTGCATAAGCACAAAACATTTTTAAAACCTATAAAATTTTTTAAAAATTCGAAAATAAAAATATTTTTGTACATAAATAAGATAATAAAAGATTAGATAATGAAAAATTACATTCAAAAGATTGGAAAAATTTAAGAAAACCAAGAAAATTAGATGTTTTCTTATACGAACTAGTAATAAGTAGTTATAAGCCGTTGTCCCAAGGGTTAGTAAGATGAAAGAAGTCACTAATCTGAGAATAAAAATAAGTCTGAAAAATAGTTCCTATTCTGAAAGTCAAACATTTTGAATGTTGATACCCTACTATACGCACTTACACACGTCTTGAAACTCGGGATAGTAGAGGATACCTTGAAATGCTCTTGTCTAAAAGACAAAGTATGAAGGAAATAAAAAAAATGAATAAAATATAAAATGGTGAGAAAAATGAACACTGGTTTTGTTATCACCAAGGCAGCAATAAAAAAATATAGTGAGGGCGCCTCTTCACCTAGTGCCTTAGACCAACTGGTCTGGGAGTCACTGCTAAGCCTTAGGTGGTGCAAAACGAGAAAAAACACCAAATAAGCAAGCACATGAGTAATCGGTCGGTTAGTACCTCAAGAAGTATTAACGGTCGTATGAAAGTATGTGAGCAAATTCATTTAAATATTCATTAATTAAAAAGTACTGAGGTGGATGGACAAGAGTATGATAGCTTGAATTGAATTCTCCGGGTGTAGGGATGTTCTTTACACACACGTAGGGTTATATGATCAATGTTTGGAAGAAAGATAGGAATGAAAAATAAAGACGATGTTTTATTGAGGGATGATGTGATTTCTAATATCTTTTCATGACTATTAAGATAGGGCTCATGACAACCGAAAAGCTAGCATAGTTGGAAACTCTAATTTTCAAAGTCTTTCTTTTACAGTTCATTTCTTTAAATGTAACTTTCACGGTCTTTCTTTTATGATTGGATTTTGTGGGTACAATTCGCTGAAAACCCTCAGAAGACAACACTCCTCCTACTAGGGACACCTAGAGGTTTAAAGGCTTGTTGCACGTGCTCAGTGCAATCGTGTTGCCTATGAAAGTGTGCTAGTTAGTTTTTTTTTCTTTCTTTATTTTCTCCTTCTCTTTTTAATAAAACAGTTCGCTCGATACGACCGAAAATAAGTTTGGGGGAATTTGATCAGTCGAAAATATTGCATTTTTAACATGACAATTTCCCTACCATTTGCACTCATCTAGAGGTGTTCGGTATTAATATAGCACATATTAGCAAATTGACCGTAAAATACCAAATAACTTGTGTTATATATTAAAACCGACATTTCTGAGGGAAATTGAGTGTTTATCATTGCATTGCATCATCTATGTGTAAGCGCAACACTTGTCTCGAGAATCTGTGCAGGAAATTCCAGGAACAGAGCCAAAATTATGAAAAGTGCTGTTAAAAATACGCCAAGTCCAAGACTTGTGATCTAGTAATGATATAGAAGGAATTATGAGATTCAACATACCAGAAAATATACCTAAAGCCAACAGCAATAGCAGAATTTACATGCACCAAGGCTTCTATTGGGCCGCGGATCCGCGGCCACGTCATAATGACGTCAGCAACGCTTCATGTCAGTATTCTTATTTCAAGGCTTACACTCATTCAAGCTACTGCAATTTCCAGAGAACTATAGAATCTTCTGTCCGAACAGCAAAGCTTTGGGATCAAGCTAAAAATGTCCAAGCTTCCAAAGCAAGCTACTTAACTACCTATGCCTAGAATCTTCTCATTAACCTCCAAGCTTATGAAGGAAGCTAACCCTAACTAACTACCTCTAGAACCTTCTACCTAACTACCAAGCTTACTAGGGAAGCTAAACTAAACCTAGCTTCTAAAGGAAGCTAATCCTAATCAAGGCTATAAAAGGGACCTTAAGGCTTCACTTCTAGGGTTGTTCAATCTTTAGTTGTTGATTCCTACATCAATTCCAAACACAAGTTGAGTGACACAACTTATAAACCCTAATCCCCAATTCAAAATCCAAAGCCAAAATCAAGAACACCGAGTACCAAATCAAGCGAGCCTTCAACCATCCTTTTGGAGCGAAACCGATCTTCAACCGAGCAAGTGATCCAAGACGATCCGCGACTCACGGAGACGATGCGACGCTAAATTTGACGATCTCGTTCTCTCCTCAATTTCTTGTTATCCTTGAGCGAAGTGTAACGAATTGTTGAATAATAAAGGTGAATATCTTTAATCTTGCTTTCTTTACATTCTTGCATCATGATTATATCTCAATTCTTGATTGTGTTTCTTGTTATGATATTTGAGTAAAACTCCGCTCGTGAAGGAGTCGAGAGAATCAATAGATGATGTTACAAATCTTGAAACGATTCTTAAGTCCTATGAGTTTTGTAAACTCTTGTAAATTTAAGAATCGACAACCTAGTTTTGAGCGATACTTTCTTGATTGTGTTCGCTCTTAATTAGGGATCCACGATCGATTCTTGAATTTACTAGAGGCTAGAATGTGAATGAAATCAACGAAAAGATAAGGGATAGATGATAAAACCCTAGTTTCCGCAAGAAATCCCTAATTCTCGTTGATCATCATCGATCTAGTATCAAATCATCGATGGATAAGAAAACATAATCAATAGATTTCATCACGTCTATAGATTCGATCGATTCCTACGAGCCTCATTTCGATTCTTGATTATTGGATTGGATATCATCAATTCTTAATTCTTGATTTTAAATGTTTTCTTGATTTTAGATTTAGATCTAGATAATTCTTGAACTTCAATTTTATAAATCTTGAATTGAATTGTCTTTTCTCTTTTCTTTAATTTTCAATTCATCTAATTCGAATTCGAACGGATCACACTTTCCCTGTGGACGATCCGCACTCGCTAACGCGCTACAATCGACACCGTTATTGATTGCGGTCAAAAAATTTCTTTGGTTATGATTTCAATACATTTTCTAAAACTACACACCGAGAATTCATTCAATCAATTACCCTATCCCAGTTCTCTGCCTTTCTTTAGCCCATGTAACATATTACATATGTGGGATCCTGATCCGGTATCTAATATCCAGGACGTAGAGTGAACTGAGAAACAGTTCTCGATAACTAACACACCTGAAGAAGATGCATCAGCATGCTTATTCTTCATTTGGGCGGCGTGGGAATCCGGATATTCCCATATTTCCTGTTCAGTCTTATAACAATTATAAGAAAGAACGGAACCAACGTTCCCCTGCTCAGTATAACAAGCGGGTTCGGTCAATACATCCATATTATTATCTTGATTAAGGCCTGACATGGTCGCTACCTGGAGAGAAAGAGAAGAAAACACTTTAGCGTATGCTCTTGCAAGATTAGATTGGTTATTATCTTATCTAATCAAGATGGCTCCCACTGGTTTTATCAAATCTTCCTTCAAACCTTAAAAGGTAAGACCAGCCGGGATTAATTACACCTTACAAGTTCGCCAATCTTTCGGCCAGGTCAGTGTTGGTACTTTGAGGAAGGTTCCCCGTGCTTTCGCACGGACCTAATTAAAATAAACTTCGTTTTCACAAAGGCATAACCCCGTTAACACCTTTCTAGACACCTACTTGATCTGCTAATTGTCATGTGTAAAACTCTCTCAGGAGTAACTCTTACTCGCAGTGGGTATCGGGATCCAACTATCTCATAGAAAGCATGCAATCTCATTGCAAATTTCAACTCTTGAAATTCCCGATAATACTTTTTCCCATAGCGTCCTATGACCTTGACAGAGGCCAAACTACCCATAGGGCGCCAGTCAAGTTCAACCCGTTCATTTCTTGATTGAATTAGACCCACCCGCACGACCCTTGACGGAGGCCAAACTACGCCGTACGAATACCCTAATCCAATCACATCTCATACTACAGATAAGTACTAATCACTGTAAGGTTCTAAGGCACTAGGACAAGGTTGTATAGGAATCAAACATGCCGTAGTTAAAAACCTTGTCCTAGTGCCTTAGAACCTTACATAAAGCGCTTCTTGAAACAGCGCCCACGTGAGGAGCGCGTGGAGCGCTTGGCGCTGAGCGCCAGACTTGAAGCGCTAAAGCGCTTCTTGAAACAGCGCCCACGTGAGGAGCGCGTGGAGCGCTAGACTTGAAGCGCTAAAGCGCTTCTTGAAACAGCGCCCACGTGAGGAGCACGTAGAGCGCTTGGCGCTAAGCGCCAACCATTGAGTGCTAAGCACTCTTTATTTTGCAGCGCTTGACGCTAGGTCTTTTCTTTCTATGTTATGTTCTGCAAAGTTCAATTCTTTGTTCTTCCCCGGATCTTTGATCCTTAAGAACAAATTCATCCCCGTAAGAATTAAATTCTCATTTGTGGGAGACTTGTCTCATGGATCTCAGATCTGAGGAAAGAACTATGTTCTTTTTATAAGGGTTAAACCCTTGCAGATGGGATGTTCTGATCTCATTTTGTTTTTCTTTATGAGAGACTTTGTCTCATGGATCTAAGAACTAAGTTCTTCTTTTATGCAGAGATGCTATGATCTCTTTTGTTTTTCTTTACCTTGAAGAAAGGTAGTTCTCGCCTTGAACTCTTGAATTCTGAAGTCTCATGTACTTCTTCTTTCAATTTGAAACTTATGGGTGGTTCCTCCATCTAAGACTTGAAGTCTTGGGTCCTTTATATAGGGGAGGTTGATTTGTTGAATCAGTTAAGGAAATCTCTCATTGAGAGATTTCTTAATTGATTTGTGGAATTTATCCACCGTTGGATCTTTGATCCAAGGAATTCTATTTTACAGAAGACATTTTTCTTGTTTTTAACAAGATTGGGAAAATATTTTCCCCAAACAGAACTTATTCTGTATCTTGGTGATTTTTAATCACCATTGGATTTTTGATCCAACGGTGCTCTGATTTACAGAGCACAGTCTTTCTTGTTTAGAAAGATTTGAGGAGTATTTCCTCAATCAGAATTTAATTATGTATTTTGGTGATTTTTAATCACCATTGGATTATTGATCCAACGGTAGAGAACTTTTAGTTCTGGCGCCAGCGCTCTCGTGCTTTGCACGTGAGGCACTGCCTCAGAGTCTTTGACCCATGGTGCTGGTGTTCTTGGCGCTGGCGCTCTTGGCGCGGGCGCTGTCGTGCTCTGCACGTGAGGCGCTGCCTCAGAGTCTTTGACTCACGGCGCCGACGCTCTTGGCGCCGGCGCTCTCGTACTTTGCACGTGAGGCGCTGCCTCAATTCAAATTTCAAATTTTGAACAGAGCCTTGCTCTCATATTGGGGGAAACAAGTATAATACCTTAATGTTTTAAAATTAGTGTTAATATCGTGTTTTGGTTAAACTTGGAGTCTCTGTTTGAATCTGCTATCGACCCAGGTATTATTTTAGGAATTTGCCATCACTGAAAGATGTATTTGAGACCTAGAACCTACCCATAAAACATGAGACCATTCCTTTTAATTATGGCCACAATTTTATCCCTTCTGGCTGCAAATTGCGGCCAAAGCTTGGATATAGAGTTCGTGTCTTGGTCGTAGGGTCTCTGGGGCAAAGTTTAGGCTCATGGCATATGCAGCTTTATCTAATTCATCGTGTATAAAAATCTGGGACCGTTTAGCTAGAATTCAAGCGTTTCGTTAACGTGCGATACAGATTTATCCGACATTCGTTTAAGTGTTTCGTACGTTTAACAGCCATAGGTTTGGTCTAGGATGTTGTTGTACACGTTTAGCCCGCTAAGCTAACACTTGGTAGCTTGTGGGAGTCTATTCGTTAGTTTGGCGTTATATCCGTGTTTTATTTAAAAGTTTACTAATTTCTTGAGTATTGGTTTTGTGTGATATTAGGATCACGGGTGGGGACTTCGGACGCAACCAGGAAGGGAAAAGAGGTGATCGAATTCACTTAGCTCGAGATCGTCCGGTAAGTAGATTTAACATCTACGGGGGAATCTCCTGTATGGCCTTAAACGCCGAAGTCTAGATTCAAGTGATATAACCTTGTGTGATATGCTTATATGTATATATATTTTTTGATTGTGCATAAGTACCATTTTGTACGTGTATAGTGTTTTTCGTCACCCTATCGAGATGGGAATATGCGCGCGCTTGCCAGGCATACTACAGATTCCCCTGTCTAGGGTAAGTGGGGGTTTAATGATTGCGGGGATCCGAAATCTCCGGCAGCCACGGACTAAGCTACCGTTAAATTACCCCTCGCCTTTGGAGCGAGAGAACCTCTGATTGACGGGTCAAACAGGTCTTGCGAACTCAATGTGCAGTGCTGTGTTTTGAAGGAGTTTTGGATATATTGGGGGGCCCACAGAGTTTTTACGGGGGTCCCGCAACCCGGATATTGGGCTGGGGGTCAAGGGGGCTAGCAGCCCCCTTGCGGGGTGCGGGGCAGCGCCCCGTTAGAAATTTTTTTCTAACGGGAGAGGTATTTTTAGTGTGGAGTATATGTAAAATGAGGGGAAAATGGCGTCCAAATGACGCGTGAGCGCCAGCGCCTCATGTACCCGGCACGTGGGCGTTTGGGTGCTTAAGAGCTGGGTGCTTGAGCGCTGGCGCTGGGCGCTTGGGCGCGAGCCCCTCACGTGTCCGGCACGCTGGCATTTGAGCGCTGGCGCTGGCGCTTTGGGCACTGGCACTCGCGCTTTGGGCGCTAACGCCTCACGTGTCCGGCACGTGGGCGCTTGGGCGCTTTGGGCGGTGGCGCCTTACGTGTCCGGCACGTAGGCGCTTGGGCGCGGCGCTTTAGGCGCCGGCGCCTCACGTGCCCGGCACGTGGGCGCTTGGGCGCTGGCGAAAAGAAGGGTGTTTTGCCCCCGGAAATAGGAGTTAAACTCCAAAAGAGGATTTTGAGTGGAGTTAAACTCCAAAAGATTTAGATTTGGAGTTAAACTCCTAAAAGATCTGGATTAGGAGTTAAACTCCTTTGAGAATTTCGGTCTTGGAGTTGAACTCACCAAAAATATTCAGAGGTTCTTCTCTCTTAAGCCTTGGATCTTCTCTTTAGCTTTGGATCTTTTCCAAAGTGGGATTTTCGGAGATGGGTCTCCTTCTTCCTCCTCTTTGTTGACCGGATCTTGGAGGAAGAGGGGGGTGAGATTCAAGATCTCCCATTTTTGAGATCTAATGGAAGATCTGAACTCCCCTTTGTGGGTTTTGTGGTGGAAAACTATTTATTTTTGGAAAAGGAAGAATAAAACTCTTGATTTAATTGAAAAGGGGAAGAAGGTTTAGAACCTTGAGGAAGAAGAAGGAGGCACAAAAACCCTAGATTTTGAGGGGAATAAAAAGTTCTCCTTTATTTCAACATCATGTTGCCTTATATAGGCTTACAAGTTTACACATAGCCCCTTGGGCTTTACAAAATGGCATTTTGCCCATCCCATGTCTCATGTGCTATTTCTTTTTGCATATAAGCCATGGGCTTTACAAAAATTTGACTTTATGCCCATAAAAATTACATCAAAATTATTTATTACATGATTTTTATTTTGGCATGGGGGAGGCCGGCCGCGGGGCTCGACTTGGGCATGGGCCTACTTGATCTGGGCTTGGGCCCGCTTACTTGGGGTTGACTTTGATTTTGACTTGGTCAACCGGAGTGCAATTTTTGACCTCAACAGTACATCCTATTACCTGTTGTACTTCGACATATCATTAATAGAGCACTGCACCATTACTAATGGTTCATGTTGCACGAGCACCGATTTATATGCCACACACACCGTTGGTAATTGTCATGCCACGCACACTATAGAAATTGCCATGGATAAATATATGTTGTACTACATTCATTATTAACAATTAGATAACGATTCTGGTACTAGTACGCATCATGAATTGCATCATGCATACATTGCTATAGTGATATATCTCATATGACGTTTTCATGAGATTTCTGTTTCGTACATTTGGGAAACTGCAAGGTACATTTTGAAAACTTAAAATATTAAAAGTGCGGTTTTCCCTTGATATGATATTTCGTGTCCACCATGAGTTTTCTCGGTTCTGGGCTATGAACGTGCCCGATTCGAGGAGTTGGATGAGCCGTCTGCGGGTACATGGTAGACCAGGTAAGGTACCCCGGGGCGAGAATATTGTGGGGATGACGATGAGCCTAGCAGGGGGAGAATTACCTACCGGTGATTTTATGGAAACTCGGCGGATATCCGGAGGATGCCGACTGGAGTTATATGATGAGATGGATATGATGGCCGATCAGAGTGACGGCACCTGAGATATTGGGATTTGGGTGTCGTTGCTTGACACCGGATTTTTATGATGATTTGTTGATGGTACCTCTGTTTTTATCCCACACTCAGGAATTTTATGATATACTCTGTACTCATAGTTGTTGTACCCCGACGTAGTACTTGATTTGGATTATGATGTATCTCATATTATTGTACTTATGCTATCATGACCGCATACGTAGGATTGGTTGTTTATCGTGCATGCATGTGATTACCTGTACGATGTTATTTACTTCTCACGAGCTGGAAACTCACCCCCGTTGTGCCACAGTGTTTTGCAGGGTTGACCCTCAGTATAGGCAGGACTCTTTATTGCATCATTTTCAGTGGATACCGCTACTGTTGGGTGTGAGACCTTTTGTAGGTAGGTTTTTGTGCGAGTATCCATATGCCTCCAATTGTATATCTTATTTGTATCTAGTACTCTCCATCTACCACTTATATGTATTTGACTTAGAGACGAGACTGAGAGATTCAATATTTGTATATTATTTGTGACTCTGGTTATTGCGCTCATGTGAGCCGGCTTTTTTTCATGTTGCGATGTTGTTTTACCTCCTTATTTGCTTATTTCTTCACTACGGCGTCATATATATACCTGTTGCGGTTGTATTCCGCCTTTAGGCTTGAGTTGCTCCCGATTGGGGATGCCTTTTATATTCTATGTTTTGTACCCGTTTGGGACTAGTTTTTACAAAGGAGATGCTGTCGAAATTTTTAAGAAAATAAATTTAAGTTTTGAGATTTTTAACTTGAGATTTTAAATGTTTTTAACTAATGTTTTATCACTCTATTTTTTCATGGTTTAGATTTCTGAGTTTTCGACTTACTTGAATTACGTTACGCCTTTAGACGTTGCGTGATTTAAGTGTCGGTCGCGTTCCTATTGGGTCGTGACAATTGGCTGGGAGTATTCAATACTACTATTGACTGCCGTTAAAGGAGGGTAGTATTTGAGATACCAGATCATCCAGTCTTCTATTTCAAAAGTGGAGATAAAACTTTGGAGCCAGGAAGCTACCATGCTAAACCAAAGAATGCAGAAGTGTTCTCTCTACCCGCGGATGAAGAAAAGTCGGAAGTAGTTTGAGAGTTCGAGGATGTGTTCCCTGAAGATATATCAGGTTTGCCTCCTGATCGAGCACTTGAGTTTAGTATTGATTTACAACCTGGTGCACAATCTGTAATCAAAGCTCCATACCAGTTAAGTCCAGAAGGATTGAAGGAGATCCGCATTGAGTTGGACGATCTACTGAAGAAAGGTTGGATCCGACCCAGAACTTCAAGTTGGGGATCTCTGATGTTGCTCGTGAAGAAGAAGGAAGGTTCTTACAGGATTGTTAGGGTAAAAATTTACACCCTGGTTGACCAAGTCAAAATCAAAGTCAACCCTAAGCCAAGTAAGCCCAAGCCCAGATCAAGTGGGCCCATGCCCGGGTCGAGCCCGAACATGAAGCGGCCGGCCTCCCCCCATGCCAAAATAGAAATTTTGTAATAAATAATTTTGTTGTATTTCTTTTATTTTATTTTATGAATAAATGTAAGAAAATGGGCATAAAAGCCAAATTTTTGTAAGCCCATGGCTTATGTGCAAAAAGAAATGACACATGAGCCATGGGATGGGCAAAATGCCATTTTGTAAAGCCCAAGGGGCTATATGTAAAGTGTATAGCCTATAAAGGCCAAGATAATGAAAATATCTAAACAACTTTTTTCTCTCTCTCAAAAGAATCCAGATCTGTGATCTTCTTCCTCAAGGTTCCAAAACCTTCTTCACTTTTTGAATTAAATCAAGAGTTTTACTCTTCCTTTTCCAAAACCAATAGTTTTTCACCACAAAACCCTCAAAGGGGAACTTAGATCTCCCATCAGATCATAAAAATAAGAGATTTTTAAAATCTCATATTTCTTGTTCTTCAAGATCCAGCCAAAAGAGGAGGAAGAAGGAGACCCATCTCCTAAAAATCCCACTTTGGGAAGATTCAGAGCTGAAGGGAGAAGCCCCTTTCATCATCTCCAAAAACATCTTAGGAGTTTAACTCCACTCTAAATTCTCTTTCGGGAGTTTAAATCCCATTTCTGGGGCTAAAAGCCCTCTTTTCCTCGCCGGCGCCCAAGCACCCGAGCGCCTAGCGCTCAAGCGCCCAGCGCCCACGTACCGAGAACATGGTGCGCTCGCGCTCCAGCGCCCACGTGCCGGGCACATAGTGAGCTCGCGCTCGAGCGCCTTGCGCCCACGTGCCGGGCACGTGGTGCGCTCGCGTCGAGTGCCTAGCGCTTGAGCGCCCAGCGCCCACGTGCCGGGAACGTGGTATACTCGAGCGCCCAGCGCCCACGTGCCGGGCACATGGTGCGCTAGCGCCTAAGCGCACGGCGTTCGAGCATCCAGCGCTCGCGTGCTAGGCACGTGAGGCGCTGTCCCCACGCATCCTTTGGATATTTTCCCCCCTTACACACACACACACATATACACACATACACACACATACTCCACACTAAATATACCTCCCCCGTTAAAAAAATTTCTAACGGGGCGCTGTCCCGCACCCTGCAAGGGGGCTGCTAGCCCCCTTAACCCCCAGCCCGCTATCCGGATAGCGGGACCCCCGTAAAAACTCTGCGGGCCCCCCGATATATTCAAAACCCTTCAAAACACAACACCGCACATTGAGTTCGCATGACCAGTTTAACCCGTCAATCGGAGGTTCTCTCGCTCCAGATGCGAGGGGTAATTAACGGCAGCTTAGTCTGTGGCTGCCGGAGATTAGGATCTCCACAATCAATAAGCCCCCGCCTACCTTAAGCAGGAGGAATCTGTAATGCGCCTGACAAGCGCGCGTGCATTCCCATCTCAATGGGGTGACGAAAAACACCCTACAGATTCTGGCACGCCCGGTGGGACTAATCTCTCCTCCCATATCTCGGGTCAACTGTTCATGCGAACTCATTTAACATATATGCCGATGTTTGTACTGAAATAATGTTTTTTCTGTGCAGCGACCAACTTTCAACGACAATGTCTCCCAAGACGAATTCAGCTTCCAACGCGACCCCGATTCTGTACATGGTCAAGATCAACGCTCGTGTGGTTCTCCCCGCAAGCCTCAGTCGATAGTGGGAGGAACTGCCCCACCGGTTTGGTTCCGTCGTCATCTACCCTGCCAGAAGCGCTCATCTGGCAGAAGTCCCGGCAAAACAGATGGCCAAGCCGATCTTAAGGGGCAAGAAGCCAAATGTTGTGATCGCTAAGGCACCACAACCGAAACTTGAGATGGTGTCTGAACGACTCTCTGGTGCTACAGCTGGGGGCAAGACTTCCGGTACAAAGGGCAACATCAAATGTTGCGGGCAAGCTCAGGCGATGACTCCAACAAATGCACGATCGGGCGTCTCCTCTGGCCTCTCTATCAATCGGTCTACGACATCTTCCCGAAGAGTCGGAGCCTACCAAGCGCTCAAATCAGAAAAGTCAAGGCAGAAGCGGCTTAGGTATCAAGCCAACAAGAGGGCCAGGACTCCGGCCAAGGGGAGTCGTGTGAGATTCCAAGAGCAGAGTCATCCTGCGACGGCGACTGAGTCGGCCGTAAAAATCAGCAATTCCTTCGAACCTCTGAAGTGGGTTTAGAAAAATGCCATGACTGCCAGAATCAAGAAGACAGCGGTCCGAACGTCGCTACAAAGAGACGTGTCCAGGCCCCAACAGAAAAAGTATGACACTGTCTCTTCGACAGTCTATCAGGCGCTCTATGCCGCACGAAAGCAGAGGGCAAATCCAGAAAAGAAGCGCCGACACCATTCAAGAACCTGGTCAGGCCAGCCACCTTCAATCGACTACCCGCTACCGAAACAGGGAGGTCAAGACAGCGATCTGTGAAATTAGCCGCCGATAATAAAAAGATGGCTGGATATATTATCCATACGGTCTATATGGCAGGCGGGCGCCCCAACGACAACCTTCGCAGCAAAAGCAAGGATGGGGCCACCACATCCCATGCCCAATCTGGCTTGAATGTGGTTGCCGCTTCCCAAGAACAGCCGCCTTCGCTAGATGATGAAAACCCTCTCGATGAGGACGATAGGCAGAAGGACCCTTCGGTCCAGGCAGAGTCAAGCTCGGACAGTGAGGAAGAGCCAACTTTCCGCCTCAGGACCGCGGAGAAAGAGCTGCTTCAAGAGCTCCAAAAACAGCTCAAGAGCAAAGATAAAGAGATGGCTAAGCTCTACTCGAAAATTGATGACCTAACGAACGTTGTGATGCAGCTTATGGCTCAAATTGCTCGAGCGCCTCCCAATCAAGCACAAGTCGCTACTCATGAGCCGGATGATGACAATCCGAAGCGGCCGATGCCTGTCCCTTTGGGTCCAAGATTCGTCGAGCCGCACGAAATTCGGACACATTCCGCTTCTGGGGACGCCTTGGCCCCAGATAACACCATCCCACTAACACAAGATCGGATAATGGATTTGGACACCAGCAAGGTTAAAACATTGGTGGCCGAAGCTGAAGCTCAGAAAGAAATCGGCAGTAGTGGGCGGCCATATCCCGCACAGCACGATCTGATTGAGTTCCCGAGCGGCTACGTCATTCCTAAGTTCGGAAGATTTGACGGAACAGAAAATGCAAATCAGCATGTCACCCACTTTAAAGTATCGTGCGGAAATACAGGGGGCAATGATGCGCTCCTTCTTCGTCAGTTTGTCAACAGCCTGACTGGCGTCGCTTTCGACTGGTACGCGAGTATAACAAACGGGTCCGTTATTACCTTTGCCTAAATGGAGTCTCTGTTTTGGCAAAGGTTTATGAGTGTCAGTGATAAAATATCCATTGCCGACCTTGTGAGGACCAAGCCGGGGAAGAATGAAAGCAACACTAACTTTATCGCTCGATGGAGTAATCTCACAGTCAAGTGCGAACCGCCGCTGGAGCAGGACCGGTCCGTCAGCCTTCCCATTGGGAACCTCAGCAATTGGATGGTCTCATTCTTGTGTACAGAAGGCCTCAAGACGTTTCAAGAGCTAACCAAGAAAGTCCAAATGCTGAAACGCTCAAAGCAAGAGTCTCCCCCGGACTCTCAGAGAGACAAGACTTGGAAAAGCAAGCGGGACGACAACCATAGAAGCGGGAGTTCCAGCAGTACCAATGTCTTCAATGCGTCTGACAATGAAGAAAAGCGAAGGGCGGGCGAAATTAAAACCAACCGGTCTCGAAAGCCAGTGCTAGGAGGAGAAGGACCTTCCCTGGAGGAGAAAAAGAACAAGGTTTACTCTTTCAGGAGGGATAAGGTCCGAAAGATATTTAAAGATGCCTTGAACAACGGTCTATAATTGCCAGAGTCGAAAAGACCTCAAGAAGCAAAAATGACCGACAATCCCCTGTATTGCCCATACTACCGAGTAGTGAGCCATGCGATCGAGGATTGCTATATCTTCAAGGACTGGGTCGAGAAGCAGTACAAGGCTGGAGAGATCGAGCTGTCCAAAAGTGTGTTGGTGAACAATCAAGTTGCAACCACCAACTTTATACAGACAGAAGCTGAAACCTTCTGGGAGCAGACAGCCGAACCCGCTGCCCTGAGAAAAGGAACGGACTCACCGCAGCCTCCGTGGAGTACGCACATATCTAATAAGACGAAGAAGATGATGAAGCTACTTCGGATAGAGCCCAGGACAGAATGGGAAGGGCAGAAGAAGCCTACCATTCCAGCTGCCAATGCGGCTCCATCAGGCTCAAAATCCAAAAAGCTCAAAAAGAAGAAAAGTGCAGCTCGGCGCGAAAAAGAGTCTCCAGGGAGATCGACCATTCAAAAATATATCGATTCTCTCGAAGACTATGAACAGATGGAAAGAACTCTAATTCAATTGAAAGAGTTCTTCCCTGTTGAAGCAGTGGAGATTTTGGAGGAGTTGGAAGAAGACTCCAATGAAGAGATCCCTATAGTGACCTGCTACGCCATCCATCTGGGCAGCGACTCTGAGGAGGATCTCTGTTTTCCCGAAGAGGACGAGGAGCTCGCCACAAAGGCCAACCAAGTCCAGCTCAGAAGCAGCAGGGCTCTACCGCCAAATCAGGGAAACGCCTCAAAAGGAAAGGAAAAACAGGTGGCTAATGAGGAAGATGGCAGAGAGCCAGCGAATGAAAACTCAAGTCCTTCCTCAGTGGACTACAATGTCTTGGCTCATCTCCGAAAGCTCCCCTCTCTCCTGAGTATCTACGATGCCTTGTCCTATCTAAAGAGCTTAGAGATGTTCTCATTCACGCTCTACAAAACCCCGAGCGGTATCAGGATCGCTTTGCGGAAATTAATATGAAAGAAGCCCAGTACACTCTGCATGCCGTCGCAGTGACGTTTAAGGATGAAGACTTACTACTGGGAACGGCTGAGCATAATCGGCCGCTTTACGTGACTGAGTACAGCGACGGAGATCGGATTAATCGCATATTGATCGATCCAGGGTCCTCGGTGAACATCATGAACTTGCGAACTTTGAAGAGTTTGTCAATGGACGTCCGACACCTGTCAAGGGAAAGGATTGTCTTTCAAGGCTTCAACCAAAATTGCCAGCAAGTTCTGGGGTCCATAGCTCTGCCAATCAAATTTGGGGATCTGCAAACTGAAGCTAAGATATACGTGATCGACGCTGACACGTCTTATAAAATTCTCTTGGGACATCCGTGGCTCCACGATTACGGCATCATTCCGTCAACTCTCCATCAATGCATGAAGTATACTAAAAATGGCGAAGAAAGACGCATTGACGGAGACATCCAGCTGTTCGGTGTGCATGAAGTTCGATATGAAGATTCTCGGTACTTTATGAACTACCAAAATGCTAAGCCACAACTGACTGGGGATAGAGCGGCCCCAAGACTCAAAAGCAAATCTGAGCCGGCTGTCACTTTCAAGAGGAAAAAAGCCCAAGTGCGCCCGCGTTTCGGTAGCGACACTGATGAGTCCGACGCTGGAAGTCCGTCCTTCCGTAAAACTCGCCCTCGTTTCAGTAGCGATACGGACGAATCCGATACTGAAAACCCATCTAGCAGCAAAGTCTGCCCTCATCTTGGCAGTGACACTGAAGAGTCGGAGGAAGAGGACCTGCCGTGCAACAGCTGTGCAGATTGGACCCCCATGTAGCAAGCGAAACTATGAGAGACCTTCGAAATTGCAGAAGGGTCCCTGGCCATCACAAGGGTGCCGGAACGGATGTGCAAAGAGCTCGATGCATTGTCAGTCTCTACCATGGACCAGCTGAAAACTTTTTACGTTCCTGGGAGGAAAAGTGGACAGAAGGGCATCATGTTTTATAGGTCAAACCCCGTTGTTCACCCGGATGATTTGTCTGTCGCGTGCCTTCCCCAGGAGAGAGGCATAAGAGCCGTCCTCAATCCCAGATACTATGCGCCCGAGATGCGGGAATACTTCAAAAGATGCGGATGTCGGTTATATCAAACGGAGTCCAAAGCAAAGTTTTATGAAGGGCTATGACATCCGCTTCAGGTCCGAGCACTCATCGACGGAAGAATTCCAGATAGACGGGGCATAGGCTTCGTTCAACCTGATTCCAAAGCGTGCTACATGATCCATGTTGGTGAAGCCAGCGAAAGTTCAAATGATGATGACGAGCTAGCCAAGCCAGAAGAAGCTCCTCAAGAGATCGAAGATGGCGGACAAGCAACCTTTGACGAGCTAACCGAAATTGACTTAGGAACGCCCGATAATCTAAGGCCGACCTACATTAGCTCACTCTTGTCAGAGGAAATGAAAGAGCGGATAGTTGCCCTGCTGCATGAGTTCGTTGACTGCTTCGCGTGGACGTACAAAGAAATGCCTGGCCTCTCCCCTGAAGTGGCCGTGCATAAGCTGGCTATATCTCCTGATGCTAAGCCAGTCAAACAAGCTCCTCGAAGAATGAGAAGGGAGCTAGAAGAAAAGGTCATCGAGGAAACTAAGAAACTTATTGATGCTGGCTTCATTAGGGAAGAGAAATATGAGGACTGGATTGCATGCATAGTCCCAGTGAAGAAGAAAAATGGGCAGATCCGAGTTTGTGTCGATTTCAGGGACCTCAACAAGGCATGTCCTAAAGACGACTTCCCGCTACCGGTCATGGAAATGATGGTCGATGACACCTCAAATTTTGAGCTGTTCACCTTTATGGATGGCTCGTCTGGATATAATCAGATCAAGATGTCACCTGAGGATGAGAAACACACAGCATTTCGAACCCCAATCGGAATATATTGCTACAAGGTGATGCCGTTCAGACTGAAGAACGCAGGTGCCACATACCAAAGGGCAATGACCAATATCTTTGATGACCTAATTCATAAAGTCGTCGAATGTTATGTTGATGATATGGTCGTCAAGACTAAAGCCAAGGCCGATCACATCCAAGATCTTAGGACTGTTCTCACCAGACTGAGGGAGTACGATCTGAAAATGAATCCTCTGAACTGCGCTTTTGGCGTGACGTCTGGAAAATTTCTGGGCTTCATAGTCCGATATCGAGGGATCGAAGTTGACCCATCAAAGATAAAGGCTATCATGGAGATGCCCCCTCCAAAGAATTTGACGCAGCTAAGATATTTTCAAGGAAAGCTTGCTTATAGATGAAGGTTTATCTCAAATCTATCGGGGAGATGTAGGCCCTTCTCAAAGCTCATGAAGAAAGGAGCTCCTTTTGTCTGGGATGCCGAATGTTAAGAAGTGTTTGAAAGCATCAAACAGTACTTGTTGCACCCTCCAGTGCCGGCCGCTCCCATTCCAAATAAACCGTTGATTCTCTACACTGCCGCGCTAGATGAGTCACTCGGTGCGCTCCTTGCCCAGAACAACGAGGAAGGAAAAGACAATGCCCTTTACTACCTCAGTCGAACTTTAGTCGGGGCGGAACACAACTATTCCCCGATCAAAAAGCAATGCCTGGCTCTAATGTTTGCTGTGAAGAAGCTGAGGCACTGTCTGCTCGCTCATCGGGTTATGCTGATCTCTAAGGTCGACCCGCTCAAACACTTAATGACCAAAGCAAGCCTAGCCGGTAGAATGTCAAGATGGGCTGTCATGCTGCTTGAGTTTGACATAGTTTATACTCCTCAGAAAGCAGTAAAAGGGCAAGCTCTCACAGACTTTCTTGCTGCTCACCCTGTATCAGAGGGGTCACCGCTTAATTGCGAGCTACCCGACGAACAAGTGCTGCACCTCGAGAAAGATGAGCCATGTTGGGAACTCTACTTCGATGGAGCCTCATCAATGAGGACCTCCAGCAAATCAAGCGCCCCTGAGGTAAAAGCAGGGATAGGATTGGTGTTCATCACGCCATCGATGGGAACCCTACAGCGTTCTTTTACTCTCACCGAGCCTCGCACAAACAATGAAGCTGAGTATGAAGCTTTGATAGCTGGTTTGGAGCTCGCCATAGTAATGGAAATCCTTCGGCTACGGGTTTACGGTGACTCCCAGTTTGTCGTCAACCAAGTAAGCGGCGACTATAAGATACACAAACCCGAGTTAGCTCGGTACAGAAGCCGAGTGGTGGAACTCATGAAACGGTTCACTCACATTGAACTAATGAGAGTCCCTAGAGCGTTGAATGGAAAGGCTGATGTACTCGCTCGCTTAGCCAAGGAGCTGGATGATCCTGACATGGACGAAATTCTGATCACAGTCAGGATCCGGCAAATTCTACCCCCAGTCTCTCTACGAGAAGAGGAGAGCGCGGAACAGAAGAGCAGTCCTACCAAAGAAGCTTCGATCATCCAAGACGAGCCCGATTGGAGAGAGCCCTTCATAGAGTACCTCCAATACGACAAGCTACCCGAAGGAAAATCTGCAAGGATTCAGCTGAAGAAGAGAGCTCTCCGATATGTGTTTGTAAATGACACGCTATACCGCAGGTCATATGACCAACTCTGGCTCAGGTGTCTGTCATTAGCCGAAGCCCAAAAGGTCATGAAAGAAGTTCACTCGGGCGTTTGCGGTGCTCACCAATCTGGCCCCAAGATGCGACTTTAAATTAAACGGCTTGGGTATTACTGGCCCACCATGATACGGGATTGTGGAGAGCATGCAAAAAAATGTTATATCTGCCAAATTCACGGTGATTTCATTCACAAGCACCCCAATCCGTTGCATCCTACGGTGGCATTGTGGCCCTTCGAAGTCTGGGGAACCGACATAGTTGGCCCAATTGATCCTCCGTCATCTAGAGGCCACCGGTTCATACTGGCCGCAACAGATTACTTCTCCAGATGGGCTGAAGCTGTCCCGCTAAAAGAAGTCAAGACAGAAGATATTCTGATATTCTTCCAGCATAATATTCTATATCGCTTCGGTACACCAAGAAGAATCATTTCTGACAACGGGCCTTCTTTTAAGGGCTTTAAAGTCTCAAGGTTCGCTACTCAGCACAAGATAGACTGGAGATATTCCTCCATCTATAACCCAAGAGCCAATGGGCTAGCCGAAGCCTTCAATAAGACTCTATGCAAGCTCCTGAGGAAAAATGCTTCAGCCAACAAGAGAGACTGGAATCTCAAACTTCATGAGGCGTTGTGGGCATATCGTACCACGCACCGTACTCCAACTCATTTCACTCCATACTCACTGCTCTTCGGAGTGGAGGCGGTCCTCCCCTTCGAAGTCGAAGTTCCAAGCTTGAGAATGGCCGTTCAGCACGAGTTGACGGAGGAGGAAAACGTGCTCCTTCGGCTTGAAGAGCTCGACGCCCTCAAAGAAAAGAAGCTTGCGATACAGCAAAATCTGGAGCTGTACCGAGCCCAAATATCACGGGCCTATGACAAGATGACTTGTCTCCACGCTTTCAAGAAAGGCGAATTGGTGTTGGTCCTCAAAAGACCGATCATCCCAAATCGACATGCTAAAGGAAAATTCGAGCCAAACTGGGAAGGACCATACGTCATCGAGAAAATGTTCGACGGAGGATCCTACCAACTAATAAGTGCCGAGGGAGAAAGGCCCATGCCACCCATCAATGGCCGATATCTCAAGAAATACTACGCGTAAATGCTCTAAGTCGCAGGCGAATTGAGCACACCTGCCCTACGGTCTGGATCATACATCCTGCAAAACCGTATACAATCCACGGGCGTAAACGACCCCTATCTCCCCCAAGTCCTGCCGATAAGACTACTTTTAAAGTCCCACCAGCGACCAATAAAAAAATAATAAAAAAAATAAAAAAGAAAGGGTATGTCCACAAGCAAAACGAGCACGGATGAAAACCCGAAAGGGCTCCGTAAGTAAAAACCGCAGGACTGCCGGCGAGTTTGTGAAAACCCGAAAGGGCGCAAACTCGTGAAAAGAGAGAAAACACACTCGCAAAGTCCTCTCGACCTTGTGAGGAGAAAATCCCTGCGTGAGATCCTTACGACTCACAAAGGAGCAACACACTTAGGAATCCTTATGATTCCTAAGGAGAACATACACCTGCGAGATCCTCTTGACTCGTAGGGAGAAAATACTTTTATGAGACCCTTGCGGCTCATAAAATTGAAAAGCCTTGGGTGATAGGGTCCTAAACTTGTCTCCTAAGCCATCGTTCCCCAACGGGCAACGGCAAATGATGAATTGCTCCTGGCATTTCGCTTCAGTGTTATCGGTGCTGATGCCGACCAAAAACCCAAATCCCTAAGTCCTCCCGAGGCAAATGATGCATTTCTCCTGGCATTATTCCAGTACAGCAATATAGATGCCAAATAAGATCCAAATTCCAAGTCCCCAAACGGAGAATGATGAGTTGCTCCTGATACCATATTCTAGTGCAGTGATGCAGACGCCAACCAAAATCCAATTTCTCAAAATTCTCCCAGCCCTACGGTTAGTCCCCAATCTGACTACCGTATACAATCCACGGGCACAAATAATTCTCAGCATACACATGCCCCACCGTAATCACCAGTCCAGCGGCCAGTCTCCGCCCTTGGAATTATGCTCCATTAGGAAAAACCCCACTCATGTGTCCTCACGGTATATGAGAAGAACAAACCTTCGTGGGATCCTTACGACTCACAAAGGAAAAACACACTTGGGATTCCCCACGACTCCTAAGGAGAAAGTACACCTACGAGATCCTTTCGACCCGTAGGGAGAAAATGCTTTTATGAAACCCTTACGGCTCATAAAATTGAAAAGTCTTAGGTGGTAGGGGCCTAAACCTGTCTCCTAAGCCATCGCTCCCCAACAGGAAAAGGCAAATGATGAATTGCTCCTGGCACATGTGCTTCAGTGTTAGCAACGCTGATGCCTACCCTAACCCCAAAATTCCGAACTCTAATCCATAGACCCCTAAGTCTTTAAACTGGGAACAGATGACCTTTAAGTCGTTAAACTGGGAATAGATGACATCTAAGTCGTTAAACTGGAAACAGATCACCCCTAAGTCTTTAAACTGGGCACAAATGACCTCTAAGTCGTTAAACTGAAAAAGATGACCTTTAAGTCGTTAAACTGGGAATAGATGACCTCTAAGTCGTTAAACTGGAAACAGATGACCCCTAAGTCTTTAAACTGGGCACAGATGACCTCTAAGTCGTTAACTGGAAACAGATGACCCCTAAGTCTTTAAACTGGGAATAGATGACCTCTAAGTCATTAAACTGGAAACAGATGACCCCTAAGTCTTTAAACTGGGCACATATGACCTCTAAGTCATTAAACTGGAAACAGATGACCCCTAAGTCTTTAAACTGTGAATAGATGACCTCTAAGTCGTTAAACTGGAAACAGATGACCCCTAAGTCTTTAAACTGGGAAGAGATGACCTCTAAGTCGTTAAATTAGGAACAGATGACCTCTAAGTCGTTAAACTGGAAACAGATGACCTCTAAGTCGTTAAACTGGAAACAGATGACCCCTAAGTCTTTAAACTGGGCACATATGACCTCTAAGTCGTTAAACTGGAAACAGATGACCCCTAAGTCTTTAAACTGGGAATAGATGACCTCTAAGTCGTTAAACTGGGAACAAATGACCCCTAAGTCGTTAAAATGGAAATAAGGGAGATCCCCTCATGGCAAATGATAATTCGCTCCTGGTACCATATTCCAGTGTAAGCGGTGCTGATGCCAAACCAAAACCAAAATCCCCAAATCCTCTCATGGCAAATGATGATTCGCTCCTGGTACCATATTCTAGTGTAGCGATGCTGATGTCAAACCAAATCACATCAAATCAGCAAGTCAACTTCAACCGTGACACCGCAAGAGGCGGGGAGAAAGTCAAATCAAGCACCGACCGTCCAAGTCGCTAAAAGGGCAGCACCGACCGTTCACATCGCTAAAAGGGCAGCATCGACCGTCCAAGTCGCAAAAAGGGCAACATCGACCGTCCACGTCGCAAAAAGGGCAGCGCCGACCGTCCACGTTGCTAAAAGGGCAGCACCGACCGTCCACGTCGCTAAAAGGGCAGCACCGACCGTCCACATCGCTAAAAGGGCAGCATCGACCGTCCAAGTCGCAAAAAGGGCAGCATCGACCGTCCACGTCGCAAAAAGGGCAGCACCGACCGTCCAAGTCACAAAAAGGGCAGCACCGACCGTCCAAGTCGTAAAAAGGGCAGCACCGACCGTCCACGTCGCTAAAAGGGCAGCACCGGCCGTCCAAGTCGCTAAAAGGGCAGAACCGACCGTCCACGTCGCAAAAAGGACAGCACCGACCGTCCACGTCGCAAAAAGGGCAGCACCGACCGTCCACGTCGCAAAAAGGGCAGCATCGACCGTCCATGTCGTAAAAAGGACAGTGCCAGCTTCCCAAAAAGCGGGAACCAAATCAAGCCGCCTCCAAGTAAAAGAAGATCCATCAATTTCATGCACACGACCCACATATGTGGTGTGCATTTATTGATGGGGGGCAATTTGTTGGGGTAAAAATTTACACCCTGGTTGACCAAGTCAAAATCAAAGTCAACCCCAAACCAAGTGGGCCCAAGCCCAGATCAAGTGGGCCCATGCCCGGGTCGAGCCCGAACATGAAGCGGCCGGCCTCCCCCCATGCCAAAAAAGAAATTTTGTAATAAATAATTTTGGTGTATTTCTTTTATTTTATTTTATGAATAAATGTAAGAAAATGGGCATAAAAGCCAAATTTTTGTAAAGCCCATGGCTTATGTGCAAAAAGAAATGACACATGAGCCATGGGATGGTCAAAATGCCATTTTGTAAAGCCCAAGGGACTATATGTAAAGTGTATAGCCTATTAAGGCCAAGATAATGAAAATATCTCAACAACTTTTTTCTCTCTCTCAAAAGAATCCAGATCTGTGATCTTCTTCTTCCTCAAGGTTCTAAAACCTTCTTCACTTTTTGAATTAAATCAAGAGTTTTACTCTTCCTTTTCCAAAACCAAATAGTTTTTCACCACAAAACCCTCAAAGGGGAACTTAGATCTCCCATCAGATCTTAAAAATAAGAGATTTTTAAAATCTCATACTTCTTGTTCTTCAAGATCCAGCCAAAAAAGGAGGAAGAAGGAGACCCATCTCCTAAAAATCCCACTTTGGGAAGATTCAGAGCTCAAAAGAGAAGCCCCTTTCATCATCTCCAAAAACATCTTAGGAGTTTAACTCAACTCTAAATTCTCTTTCGGGAGTTTAAATCCCATTTCTGATGCTAAAAGCCCTCTTTTCCTCGCCGGCGCCAGAGCGCCTAGCGCCCAAGCGCTCAAGCGTCCAGCGCACACGTGCCGGGCACGTGGTGTGCTGGCGCTCGAGCACCCAGCGCCCACGTGCCGGGCACGTGGTGCGCTCGAGCGCCTTGTGCTCAAGCGTCCAGCGCCCACATGCCGGGCACGTGGTGCGCTAGCGCTCGAGCGCCTTGCGCTCAAGCGCCCAGCGCCCACGTGCCGGGTACATGGTACGCTCGCGTCGAGTGCCTAGCGCTCAAGCGCCCAGCGCCCACGTGCCGGGCACGTGGTGCGCTAGCACCTAAGCGCATGGCGTTCAAGCGCATAGCGCTCGCATGCTAGGCACGTGAGGCGCTGGCCTCACGCATCCTTTGGATGCCTTCCCCCCCATACACACACACACACACATACTCCACACTAAATATACCTCTCCCGTTAAAAAAATTTCTAACACGACGCTGCCTAGCACCCCGCAAGGGGGATGCTAACCCCCTTGACCCCCAGCCCGCTATCCGGGTAGCGGGGCCCCCGTAAAAACTCTGCGGGGCCCCCGATATATCCAAAGCCCTTCCAAACACAACACCGCACATTGAGTTCGCATGACCAGTTTAACCCGTCAATCGGAGGTTCTCTCGCTCTAGATGCGAGGGGTAATTAACGGCAACTTAATCCGCGGCTGCCGGAGATTAGGATCTCCACAATCAATAAACCCCTGCCTACCCTAAGCAGGGGGAATCTGTAATACGCCTGACAAGCACGCGCGCATTTCCATCTCAATGGGGTGACGAAAAACACCCTACAAGGATGTGTGTGGATTATCAAGCTCTGAACGAAATGACGATTAAGAACAAGTATCCACTACCGCACATCGATGACCTTTTCGATCAGTTAAGTGGGTCTTCTGTCTTTTCAAAGCTAGATCTTCATTCAGGTTACTATCAGGTGAAGGTCAAAGAGTCCAACATTCCGAAGACGGTATTTAGGACCCGTTATGGCCATTATGAATATCTCGTAATGCCATTTGGAGTATCCAATGCACCTGTCATCTTTATGAACCTGATGAACCAAGTTTTTCAAGAATACTTAGACAGGTTCGTTGTTATCTTCATCGACGACATTCTGGTGTATTCAATGAATCAGAATAAATACGTCAAGCACTTACGGATTGTCCTGGAGATATTACGACAACATCGGCTCTATGCCAAGTACAGCAAGTGTCAATTTTGGCTAGATCAAGTTGGATTTCTCGGACATATTATTTCAGGCGAATGAATCTCTGTGGATCCAGCTAAGGTGTCAGCTGTCAGCGAGTGGCCGACACCAAAGACGGTGAAAGATATATGAAGTTTCTTGGGATTAGCAGGATTCTATCGACGATTCATCGAAGGATTCTCAAAGATCGCAGCACCCCTGACTAAGCTCACACGTAAAGACGAAGCATTCATGTGGTCAGAAGCATGTGAAAAAGTTTTTGTAGAACTCAAGTCGAGTTTAACCTCTGCACCAATCCTTTTAATACCGGATCAATCTGGCGGATTCATTGTGCATTGTGATACGTCCGGTAAAGGATTAGGATGTGTTCTACACCAGCATGGAAAAGTTGTGTCTTTTGCATCAAGACAGTTAAAGGTCCATGAACGCAACTATCCAACACATGATCTAGAATTGGCAGCCGTCATCTTCGCACTCAAGATTTGGCGCCACTATCTTTTGGGAGAACGAGTGGATATATACCTTGACCACAAGAGTCTGAAGTATGTATTTACTCAGAAGGAACTAAACATGCGGCAGAGAAGATGGCTAGAACTCATGGCAGACTTCGACATCAACCTACAGCATCATCCTGAGAAGGTGAACGTAATTCCTGATGCACTTAGTCCCTAGCCATTAGCAATGAACCTCACCGCTCAGTGAAGACTACAACAAAAATTGCACGGATTGGAGATTGAAATAGTTGTGCCAGGTAACACTTCATATTTGATGAACATACAAGTCCAGTCCACTCTTGTAAATCAGATCAAGGCAGTTCAAGAAAATGATGCCAAGCTACAAAAGATCCGAGAATAAGCAAAAATTCGACTTCGAACTGACTTCATCATCCACGAAGATAGATCCTTGCGATATGGAAGTCGTTTATGGTGCCAGTCAGACCTATTCAAGAAGAGTTGATGGAAGAAGGTCACAGCTCTCTTTATTCGGTACACCCCGGTGGCACAAAGATGTACAAGAATTTACGGCAACACTACTGGTGGTATGGAATGAACCGCGAAGTAGTAAAGAGCGTAGCCAAGTGTTTGGTGTGTCAGCAAGTGAAGGCTGAACATCATAGAACTGCTGGTCCACTTCAGTCGTTACCAATTCCAGAATGGAAATGGCAGCACATTACCATGGACTTCTTGACTGCCCTCCCTCGCAACATGAAGGGTAACGGCGCAATTTGGGTTATTGCAAATCGACTCACCAAGTCGGCTCACTTTATTCCATTTCGAATTGGTCAGTCAACCGAAACGTTAGTAAAGAAGCACAGGGAGATGAGTATAACTCTAAAGTAAGATTTAAACCTTCAAGATGTACCATATTTGATACCCATAAACCCATGCAGGAGATCGTGAGATTACATGGAGTACCTGTTTGCATCGTCTTCGATCGTGATACAAGATTCCGATCACAATTTTGGCAGAGTCTGCAAGCTAGTCTAGGAACGAGTTTGAATTTCAGCACGGCGTATCATCCACAAACAGACGAACAGTCCGAGAGAAAAATTCAGATACTGAAAGATATGCTAAGAGCCTGTATGTTAGACTTCGGAGGTTCGTGGGAAGATCACCTACATCTTGTGGAATTTTCATACAACAACAGCTATCAAGCAAGCATTGGGATGGCACGATTCACAGCACTCTAAGGATGGAAATATCGTTCCCCACTGAGTTGGGACGACATTGGAGATCGTGAACTCCTTGGACCAGAGATGATCGTGGAAACTATGGACTTAGTTCGCACGATCAGGGAAAGGATGCGAATAGCCCAAGACCGACAGAAACATTGGGCAGATGCAAAGCGTCGACATCTGGAGTTCCAACCTGGAGACCATGTATTCCTGAAGATCTCTCCAAACAGTGGAGTGATCCATTTTAGAAAAAGGGATAAGTTAAGTCTAAGATACATAGGGCCGTTCGACATACTTGAATGAGTTGGAGAAGTGGCATGTCGTTTAGCACTACCACCTTCATTGGAAGGAGTGCACAATGTGTTCCACATATCCCAGCTACGACGATATGTGAGCGATCCCAACCACATACTTGATCACTCCGAGCATACAGTACAGACTGACCTAACCTGCGAGCAACAACCGGTTGAGATCCTGGACCGAAAGGTGAAAACATTACGGAACAAGAGGCAAACTTAGTTCGAGTGATGTGGAGAAAGGATTCACCAGGAGAATCAACATGGGAACGAGAAGTAGATATGCGTGCACGATACCCTTACCTCTTTGAAAATTAGTCCCCATGTAATTGTAAATTTCGAAGACAGGATTTTTATAAGGAGAGTAGAATGTAACGACTCTGAAATCACTGTATATAAATTTTCTTGTTATTATATAGAAAAGAGTATTACAGCCTGTGTAAGAGTTAAAAGTTATTTTTATTAAATAAAAGCAAGAAGTAACTTGTAGCTCACTGGTAAAGCCTCTGCACTATTGTGACATAACCTGTGTGTTCGATTCCCATCAGACACAATTATGTTTTTTAGATTTTTTCTTTTTAATTTTTAGAAGCCCAAAAGTTGCACGTGCAATACATGGGGAAATGAAAAGTTTCAGAACAATCAAACGGGCGCAATGAGGTGTACACACCCAAATACCCACGTGACACGAATCTCGAAGCAAGAGCTCGAGATCCGACCACCCATTCTCCCCGTGGGGCTGGCACCGACGGTCCAGAATGCCCTAATTTGCTCCGTACTTTGCACACACACACCTTGGACTCTCCTAAACTCCCTTGCATTGTTTGATTTCCCTGCAATCAAATAGAGACCCTTCATTTCACCAATTAACACCTTTTTAATGCTTTTTAATCCAAAATTTTTATTCCCAAACTCTAATTATCCACTATAAATACCACCCCATGCCCTAGCTCCTATCTATTCTGAAAATTTCTAACAAAATCACCTCAAAAGTTCCTAAGTGTAAGAGGGGTCAAGTGGAGTTAGCAACCAAGCTCCTTCCGTCGAAGATCGAAGCCGTTTTCGAAGCTTCTGCGACACCATGAACCCCCTCCATTCTTCCTTATCCTTTTCTCGATATTACCAAACCGTAAGTCCCTCTTATCTCCTTTTCTTTCATCTCAATTCGTATTTTTTAAAACATCGACAAAATTGGAGTTAACACGTAACAACCTTCGTTTCTAAACATTTTATCATGCTTGATAGGTCTAAATGTCACATAATCGCCCTAATATCTTTTTAAAATAAAACTCACATCTATTGTCTTTTAATGTAACCAAATTTCATGTTCAATATGCAAATAATGAACTTTTTCATTAAAATACCCTGAACTTTATTATCACATCTTTTCGATATTGGTTAAAACAATACTTTTAAGAAAACTTCACAGGGTAACGACCTACCCCACACGCACACTTTGGTTTCATGGCACGATATTTACATATATATATGGTTGGTTCAAAGAAATGCTTTTACATTAAAATACCACATCTTTTAAAAAACCGGGTTTCTTTTAAAGTGATATTTTGTAATCCTTAGCAAATACGCCTCTACAACTCTCGTTAGGGGACCTGCTAATGGATGGCGTGGATTATCGCACATCCTTAGGATAGTAGAGAGATATGCAGAACTCCTCACGGAGTATTCAATCTCAAAAGGAAATAAAATACGGTTTTTAAGAAATGTGAATTTTCTAAACAAAACTAATTTTTGAAAAAATTATATAAAAATTATAAATCCGTATTTTCAATAAAAACATATTATGAAACTATATTTTTAAAAATGAAAGATTAAAATGTTAAAAAAATACCACCAAGTTACCAAAAAGGGCTGGTTTTCAATAAAATACCATAAACTTTTAAAAACTAAGTATTTATCATTAAAATACCCCAATAATTAAAATACATGCTCATGAAAACCCTAAATGTTATAAATCACCCTCGAGATTTATTTCTAAACTATATTAAAATACTTTTCATAAAACCCTCTCGAGATATGCAAAATAATATTTTAAGGACTCTAGTTTAATATAGGTTTAAGCGGGATCAATCCTCTTGAGCCCTATGGAGCCGGAGAAAGCAAGTGCTTGCCTATTCAGGTTAGACAACTTAACGGAGTTATCAATGGAAATTGTCTTGGAAAAATACACAAATCATGTCGTCCACGTGCAACAGTTACCGATTACTCCCGAACCTAAGAAAGTCAAAAGTTAAATCCGTTCACAAGTGTCTGACTCAATCTGAGTCCAAACGCAAACCAGAATCAAAAATCAAACACGAACTTGATCATGAATTTGAATACTCGAATTCAAACATCAAATTCAAACTTGTATGCTTGACTTGACCTGACCGAACCATGGTTATAAGTTGACATGACAATTTGAACACATGATTACATCCTGAACATGAACATGTACATTTTATATCCATGGATTCGGCCAAGACCTATATTCTTAATTTATACAATACAATACAATACGCAGGGATAAAGGGGTAGATTGTGTTGGGGTTTGCTAGCGCCCTGGCCATCTACCGTAGACGGTGCGGAACAAAAATTGGCGTTTTAAAAAACTGACGCTAACGAACCCGTCTAGAATCGAACCATAAACCTACACTAGCTACAAAAGATATTCTAGCTACAAGGTTAGAAGTGTTATACCGAATGAACCGTGTCCTTCGGTCTTCTACCATCTTCCTTAGCTCCTTGAGATGTAGATTGAACTTGGCTGCCGGTCTTCCTCCATCGAAAACGATCCACCTGAGAGATGTAGCTCATGGTTCTAGCTCCACACTAAGAATTTAGTGAAGCAACTAGAGACTCTAGGTTGCTAATCTAGAGTGCCTAGGGATGTAGTTAGTGATTCTAAATGTGTATCTATCTCACCTCCTCTCTTGATTCTCAACACATGAGATTGAAGAGAGGAGGTTGAAAATGAAGGTGGAGGAGCTCAAGAAATCTAGTGAGAAGAGTGAAGCTAATGGTGAGAATGAAAACTCATGCCAACAATGAACCATCCAACCAAGAGAGCAAACCATGAAGCATGGTTTTGTATATCTCAATTTTTCAATAAAACAATTCCAACCATGCTTGAATAGTTTACACAAATGAATTGTTAATTCATTTGCACAACACTATTGAAGCATGGATCTCACCATACTCCCCTCTCTTCTTTTACACCTCATTTTACATTTAAAATAAATGGATAAATCTAAAATGAGGTGCCTACCTTCTAGAATGTTTTCTGTATAAATACGGATTTCACTCTATTATATATACATACATATATTCGTACCAAAATACGAATACCCAAAGAGATAGAATAACACAAAGAACATAATATTAGAATATACATATCGAAATAAATATATGTAAATCATTAAATCAATGCCTCTTTTAATAATCCGGCTCAAACCTGAACCGGTTAGTATTATCAACCGTTCGATCGAAAGTCCGGGTAACTAGTACAATCATTCGATCGGAACCCTACACGTATCAAAATACGGCTACTACGTCATTTCCCTGAACCAGAAAAACTCTCTGTGTAGGACTCTAAATACTCGGCAATACGCTGGCAATGGGTTTAACCACAAGCACGTCAGCGGCACTAGCTGTACGTAACGGCTGCCCAGATATTGAGCGAAAGGAAGTCGACGAGCAAACTCATCCGAACCCCTACTGAGCCTATCAGTTACAATCTCCATACAGTCTGGTTTGTTCGTCTAAGAGTATCGCATATCGGGTCTAGAGGGTGGATGATCATTCGAAAATAGTGTATTCTCAACACGTTAATTTCCCTACTCTTATCATTCATCTAAGGGTGTTTATTGTAAATATAACACGGATTACGAATTCATCTGTAAAATACCAAATAACCTGTGTTATAGTTATAATCGACATTCTAAAGGGAAGTTAAGTGTTTATTACTACTTGCATTGATTTGTATATATCAACCCTTGTCTCGAGATTGTGTGCAGGAAATTCTCCAGGTAAAAGAGCCGGAACTGCTAAAAAATGCTGATAAAATACACAAAGTCCAAGACTTGAGATCTGGCAGTAAACAAGAAAGTATAAAAATATTCCAGACATCAGAAAAGTGCTATAAAGCCAACACAAATCAGCACGGAAAATTTCATGCAGCAACTCCACTATACGGCCGCGGATCCGCGCCGAGTCATGCCGATCCGCCGCGGATCCGCGGCCGAGTTGACTCGTCGGCGGTTGGAACTTTTTGCAGGGCTTTTCTTTTATCGGCCAAACTTCTCCAAGATGCTTCGAATTGTGTAGATTTCTCCAGAAGCTTCCCTTCTAACAGCCAAGCTTCTTGTGCAAGTTTGATACCTACCAAGCTTCTCATACAAGCTTCATAACAACCAAGCATCCAAGGGAAGATAGACCTAGCTTCTAGGGGAATCTTGAGGGAAAACTATAAAAAGGCACCTAAGGCTTCATTACAAAGGTTGTTGAATATTGAGCCAAATTTCCACAAGGTGAGTGACACAACTTGCAACTCAAAATCCTAACCCCAAATCCATTTCAAAAAGCCAAATCAAGATTCATCGAGTGTCGATTCAAGCAAGCCTTTAACGAGCCTTTTGAAGCAACTCCGATCTTCATCCGAGCAAGAGATCCGCGACTCAAGAAGACGATGCGAAGCTAGTTCGACGATTTAGTTCCTCCTCAAATCTTGTAAACTTTGAGTGTATTGTAACGAAACGTCGATTAATAAAAGGTGAAAATTCTTGATCTTGCTTTTCTTTACATTTGAGCATTATGAAGAGTTATCAATTTTTGATTGTTTTCTTTTTCACGATGTTTGAGTGAAAACTCTGCTTGTGGAGAAATCGAGAAAATAGGTAGATGGTGATGATTAAATTCTTGAACGATTCTTAATTCTTATGAGTTTTGTAAATTTTAGGAAATTGAATCAACGATGACCTAGTTTTGAGCGAGATGCTTTCTTGAATGCTTTCATCACTCCAAATTAGAGATCCACGATCGGTGATTCAATTTGCTAGAGGCTTGAATTTGAATGATAATCAATGAAAGGTCAAGGGATGATGAAGAAGAAACCTAGTTTCTTCAATAGATCCCTAAATCTCGTTGATTGTCATTGATCTAGCAACAAATCTTCAATAGATAAGAATTTTAATCATAAGTATTCATCATCCCTATCAATTGGATCGATTCCTACAAGACTCTTTACAAATCTTGATAATTCATTCGATTTGGACATCTTCTTGAACTTTAGTATTTCTTGATTTTAAATCTATCTCTTGATTCTTGAAACTAAATTTCACATATGATTGAATCATTTTCTTTTATCTTTTAATTTCCAACTCAACTAAAACGACTACGAACGAATCACACTTTCCCTGTGGACGATCCGCACTCGCTAAACGAACCTACAAAAGACACCGATTATTGATTGCGGTTTTTATAAATTTTTTTGGTTGTGATATATTTTACATTTTCCAAACACGACACGGAATTTAAGATCAATCAGTGGATAAAGTCAGACCCCTAATAATGTGATATTTCGTGTCGGTATGAAGCCCATCACCCACTGAGAAACTACTGATCCAAATCAGTAAATCTCGTCTGCCTTGGCCAAGGATTTCTAGTGATGGCCACCCGTGCATAGCGCGACATCAACCCCCAATACCGGGAGAGACAAATCCCCGACGATCCGCTCACTGCCTTCATGTGGCTCAGGACTTTATCCAACTAAAATCTGTTTGCACGACTTCTTTCAGCCATGGAAGGGTAGTAATCAAAGCATAGTGTGAACTCACACGAGACAAATGACGATCTCAGACCGACAGACTAACCTGTACTCATGTCATCTGAGAACTGCTATCTGACAATAGGTATAATACTATCTAGCATGTTCCCAGCGAGTCCGTCCAGTGTAACTCATAACCCAATGAGCACCTGTATACTATCTTAGGTGACTAACTGACACCAATGGCTTGTGAGACCGGCCACCGCCCCTCATCGGGGTCTCAATAAGTATACACCAGTCTACTCCGGAGTATCGATGCCCAGTCTCGATACTCCCTCGACTAGGGACATTTAAGGATATGCTTATAGACCACCCAACTCCCACGTATATGATTGCCATCATAATGCTGGTAGTCAAGCAAGAATCCTATGGGCTCTATCAACATGTAATAGTGATCTGTAATACCACATAATGCATGTACATGATGATAGAGACAAACCAGATAGCATACTATCATCTCGAGTAAGACTGTTCTACCCGTATATGTCCTCCCTCAATCATCACAATCGCATGCCTGTGATTACAATAATTGACTTGAGGGCACTATACCCAACAATCTCCCACTTGCACTTAGGCTAATTATTGCGGTGTCGCATACTCACAGCCCGTGTGATACCGAACACCAACTTCTCTACTAATCAGTCTCGCAAAGCCCGTTTGTGAAACTATTGCGTTCGAGAAATAGCCTCAGTGAGTGGATCCGCTCCAATGTTTCTATCTTTATCTCTCTATATCTCAACTTCGTGGAGAAAGACTATCTCCTGAAATGAGCGATACATGTCTTAGAATTTGTCTGGATATCTGATGGGACCTAGTTCATAAATGAACTCCAAATCCAACAAACTTCTTAGACCGTATCTTCCACTGAATTTAATCAGTATCCTACGCCATGCCTTCCTCAGTATCTGTTTGGACCACCTGTCCAATATACTGCCCTCAAAAGAGGGAAAACTATAACTCTGACAGTCACTATGTCATCCAGATCACCTTGGAAGCCTGAAATGATAACTGCCTCCTGAAGGAGTCTGCCATTACCATATACCAAGAATATCCACTTATGTTCATAACCGCTTTCTAATATTTCTCCAGGATTGGATTAATATATTCTTATTGCAGCTAGTGCAAAAACAATATCTGGTGTGGTACTTGACATTTCATGATTAACTCAATTGCCTAAGCAAGTGATATGTCAATCATGCAAATCCCTCTCCTCATCAGTCTAGAAGACATCTCTTTAGAGAGGGTGACTCCTTCACCTACGGGTACACCACCACGCCAGGAGTCGTCTAGTCTAAAATACTTTAGGATATTGTCAAGTACCCGAATTGGGACACTTCCCAAATCTAGATCTAAGACCATAGATCTAGTCACCAGAATCCCTGATGTTTTATTCAGATCCTATGTGGAGAAATAACTTGTGACAACTATAGTATAACCGATCGTAGTATAGGATTATCACTTCCTATCAAGAGCATGTCATCCAAATATCAGGACATCACTCACTGCTACCTTCTTACCAGGTCCATCTGTTGTTCTGATGAAGTCAAACTCTATGACTATCACATCAAAACTAGATGATTTATCTCTGCTATACTTGCTTTAGTCTATAAATAAACATAAGCTACTTTCCCATCATACTTCCGCTGCTCCCACTGACTACAACAACCCTCTGGTAGAGTCATATACACATGCATTTCTAAAGCTGATTTGGAACGATATTATAGTCATCCACCTGCCAGATCTCATAGTCTAGGACAGCAGTAGTGGCAAACTTGGGTCATTAAAACCTCCATGTCACCGTCTTTGAGGAGACCGAAATACCTCTCAGGTGCCTGAGGTTACCCACCAAATCTGCGGAGTGGCTAATGGATCGTCGAAACCAATTGAATCCTCATGTTCTATTAAATTTTCAGTAATCGTTTGTGATTCTAGAATTACTTCCAGTTCTACTATACTCCCACTAATATTTTCTGAAAAGAATCCATTTTAATAAAATGGGTGATGAGTCAAGAACAATATAACAATTGATCTTCCAAATGTTTGAATATTAACCCTCGTCAATGCCTGGGATAACCCACAAACTGCCATTACTGAAACGTGCCTTGAGTTTGTCTAGATTCTGGTTTTAAGCATAACCCGGATGACTCCATAACCTTAACATCGTTAAGATATGAATCCATTCTATATCCAATATAGAAATAAAGGTACTAATTTAATTGGAACCATATTCAAAATACATGCAGTCGTTTCCCGTGCATATCGACTAAATGGAGAAAGGCCAAGCAGCATTACTCATCAAGAAGCGTACTCACGGATGAGTATCCTGAGAGAGAAATAAGTTCTCAAATATATTACTTATGACGGAATACCTAGCATAAATATCTACATCATCGATCACCTCGAAAAATCCTGATACTTGCAACATATGGTTCTCTACTTTATTCTTATACCTATAACTTCTCAAAATTTGGACTTGTCTAAAACTAGAGAAGCCATGAGTAAACGGAATATAGTACGAGTACCAACCCCTTTGTCCTAACGGACATCGGACAACATACAATACTCGGTATAAGTCCACTGAGCTTAATAACTCAAACCCTGTGCGTCGTAGGTTGAAAACTGTGCTATGGTTAAGAAGAATTACACCGTTGTTGAATGCTCCTTACCTAACCATCAACTGATATAGGTAAATTTCATAGACATAATTTCAAAAGGTATATCTCACTTTATAAAATAAACGTACAGATATATCAGTTTGAAATTGGTGCATAATAACGGATGTTTAAAACCAAATATTTTGCCGTTAGGCAAAACCCAGGTGATTTCCTCAAATATAACCAATTACAAAGAATTCTGATATATAGAGGATCTAATCATCCAATTCCCAATATCTTACTCCCACTCAACATCTGTAACGCCATACAGATATGAGAATCAAGTCTGGTAAATACATACCCTGGAGTCAGAATCTAATTGGAAAAACAGTTTTCAATTAACACCGCACAGCAAAACTGAAACATGAAAATATTTTGAAGGGGTGGCCGGGTATTCCTAGTAATGCCTCTTCCACTATCCAGATTCATGACAGTAACCGTATATTTCCTTTCCCACACTCCAATCCCTTCATATGTCTTTACTTCTTACCTTCTGTACACCATACTTAAGCTAATTGGTCTTCTTCCTTACCTACCTTTCAGCACCAGCCTAAGGTTTGGAAGAAGACTATCCAATAAGCGTAATAGGTGTACTCTCCTAATACTATGAGCTCTTGCAACCTGAGAGAATGTAAAGAGAAAAGACAACCGAATAATCCTATTCAATTTCTTCCGAACTGGAAACCATCCTCGAACTGAAACAAGTTTCTTCGAGTTCGTATGTAACTATACGATGGTATATCCAAGAAATATGGATCTTCGTAATGATACGGAGTGTTCTGGAGAAATGTAAAGGGAAAGTAGGAGTGGCAGGAGTATACGCGGCTTCGTTGTGCAATTTTCTTTGTCGTCGCTCTAATCCCTTTATATGTCTTTACTTATTACCTTCTGTACACTACACTTATGCTAATTGGTTTTCATCCTTCCCCATCTTTCGGCACCAGCCTATGGTTTGGAAGAAGACTATCCAATAAGCGTAATAAGTATACTCTCTTAACACTAGGAGCTCTCGCAACCTGAGAGCAGGGAAAAAGAAAAGACAACCGAATAGTCATATTCAATTTCTCCAGAACCAGAATCCATCCTCGAACTGAAACAAATTCCTTCGAGTTTGTATGTAACGATACGATAGCATATCCAAGCAATATAGATCTTCGTAGTGATACAGAGTGTTCTGGAGAAACGCAAAGGGAAAGTAGGAGCGGCAGGGATATATGCAACTTAATGACAATCCAAACCAAAGTGTTTTAAGAAGGTTTAGTTAACTTGGTTCATGAGTTTTAGTTTTGGGTCAGGTCATAGTCGCTGCCAAAGAGAGAGAGAAAGGAAAAACTCAGCATGCACTCTAACCTAAATTAGATTAATCAATCACTTTATCTAATCAGGATGGCTCACACTATTTTCTCGAATTCTCCTTCAAACCCTAAAAGAAGAATTAGTCGGGATCATCTGAAAATCACCCGAGGAGTAACACCTACTCAGTAGGAATCGAGATCCAACTATCATCGTATAATAACTTGATGGAACCCACTCAAGTCACCACACTCTAGAAGGTATGCGCATACCTGGAAAGTTTCCTTTATGTTTAAAACTCCCGATGTGGTTTTTGCCCCAAGCGCTTATAACCTTGACTTTGGCCAACAAATCATAATATACAAGTCAAGTTCTACCCGTCATTATCCAGATTGATTTAGACCCATCCGCACACACCCTTAACTTTGGCCAACAAAGCGGTACGACTGTCCTAAACCAATGCATTTATCAATGCTACGGATAAGCAACACACAGCTACCATTCACGATGCCTTGACTTTGGCCAACAAACACCGCATGAATACTATATGCTACTTATTTGAAACGACGGAAGGCTACGGCTAGTTTTTGGCGAAAAACCTTTAACGTAATGAACTTGATATCGTTGAAAGAACTTGAGTGGTTTTACAAATATATAGTGATGTAAACTTTTGCTAAAGAGGCCACTCCCTGTGAAGGATCTAGGCTCTTTCCTCATCGAATGAAGTGCAGGATATTCCTAACTGAATACCACGATGCAAAGCAAAAGAATCGACTATAATGAAGTTACTACAATGAAGCAAACTTTTTCCCAAGAGGTTACTCCCTATAAAGGGATCTCGGCTCTTGCCTCGTCGAATGAGATGCTGGATATTTATAACCGAATACCGTTGTGCAAAGCAAAAGAATCGTCTGTAATTACAGTTTTCAAACATTGGTTCCAACAACATCATTTAGGTTTGTTTTTCCTTACATTAATCAAAATTAACGCAGTCCCATCAATTAATCCATATCACACCAAAAAAGAACGAAAATACAATGTACGTAAATGCCATCCGCATTCGCCATGGGGCCCCATCATGCACCGTTAGGTTACTTAACTAACGGCAGAGCGGGGGCTGGACTAGCGCGGATGCAAAACATATACATCTACTAGTATATATAAATATATATAACATTCGTCCCAGGCATGATATAAGCAATATCACAGAAAAGCGATAAGCAACACAAAATAACGGATAATCTAGGAGCCCCGAGTTTTCTTTGAGCCGCAAATGAAACCCGACATTCTCCGGACGTGTGGATAGCATGTGCAATGTATAACCAAGACCCCTACAACTGCGGCAAGTTTCCCGCCAATCCCAGAAGTGGGGCAATCCTAATCAACAAAGTGAATGGGTCACCCAGCACTTCACAGAATCCGGTAACTTGAGCACCCCTCCGTGGGTCATCCTATACCCCCTACGAGTGCGGCGAATTGCCCGCCAATTCTAGAGTAAAGCCCCCTCGGTCTCAACGCCATGAGATGCGGGCCCGTTGCCCTCTAGAACCCAGCTATTCGAGCACTCCACCGGGGGGTAATCCTAGTACAGAAAAGAAAAGTATATATACGATAGCGACATCGACCTCAACCCGGTCGTGCCCTAATAAAAGAATATACAATCTGGCAGAGACGACAGTCCACATGTCGGACGCTCGCCCCGCGATAACGAATATACAAATGAATCTGAACTATACTACAACCATTGCACCATAGGCTATCTAACACGACAATCCAACCACAATATCAGCACAACACAGAACATCAACGTGAATATCATGTTCGCAAACCCGTCTAATTGAACGTATAGCAACTAGTCGGATTGTACCGCTCAATGATATTCACGATCACAGATAAAAACATATATACCGATAAACACGTATTTAAAATTTCGATCAACTAAAACTTTTCCATATTGGCCCCAAACGCAAACCAGCACTCAAACAAATCTGGGCCAAAAACACGCATCCCAAAAATCATATTTCTTAGAACTAGAGCCCCAGAAAAAAATTTGGGCACTGTAGCCCCAAAAGCGCAGCGGTTCAGCCGCAAAATGTGCCATTTTGCTTCTGTTCCGCTACCGAATATTTGAGTTAGGTGTCCAAATTTTTTTCTTAGTTCTAGTTTTGCCTGCATATAATTTTAATACAACCAGAAATTTTTTTTGAACAACTTTGAAATTCGAACAGCAAGCAACAGTTTTGGAAATACAATTCGAAAAATTCCGTCAATTGATATTTTAATGTCACGACCCGAAGGTACGGAACGTGACTGGCACTTAAATTACGAAATGTCTAAGAGCGTAACGTAATCTAAGTAAGCCAACACCCCAGTAATCTAAACCATTAGAATAAAAGAGTGAAGGAAAACTTGTTTGAAAGAAGTGATTTTAATAAAATAAGGTCGCATGAAAACAATTTTGAAGACATCATATTTTTCCCGAAAATTTCGGCAGAGTCTCCTTTGTAAATACTGGCCCCAAACGGGTACTAAACAAGAATACATGTACATAATGAAATAAGGCATCCCCAAGCGGGAGCTAGCTCTTCGCCAATGGCGGAATCACAACCACATGCAATATATGATATATTATATAGACGTTACTTATGTTTTACACCCGCACTAGCCCTGCCCCGCTCTGCCGTTAGTTACCTAACCTAACGGTGCACGAGGGGACATCGAGGCGAATGCGGATGGCATAAGTGTACGTCGTATTTATCTGTGATGTTTAGGTACTTAAATGATGGGACTTCATTAATATGATTAATGAAAGAAAAAGAAACCTAAAGATGTTGTAGAATCGAATTTCAAAAATAAAACAGGTAGCTACAGTTCTTGCTTTGCACAGCGGTATATATGATATATCCTGCACCTTATTCGATGAGGAAAGGGCCGACGATCCCTTCATCGGGAGTGACCCCTTTAGCAATAACTGACAAATGCTACACACTCGGTTTGTCTTTTGATTGCTTCTATAGTTTCTGCTTTTCACGGTGATATATATGATATATCCCGCACCTCATTCGACGAGGAAAGGACCGACGATCCCTTCACCGGGAGTGACCCCTTTAGCAAAACTAGAAAAGCCTTGAAAACACTCCATTTTAAAATCATTTGATTCTACAACGATATCAAGTTCATTACGCAATAGGTTTTCAGAAAAACATGTCGTAGCCCTCCGTCATTTCAGATAAGTCCTAGTTAGTATTCGTGCTACGTTTGTTGACTATGTTAAGGCGTAGTGTGCGGTAGCTGATTAGTGCTTATCTGTATAAGCATATGATGCGATTGGATTAGGGTAGTCGTGCGACTTTGTTGACTATGTTAAGGGTCGTGCGGGTGGGTTTAATTCAATCGGGAATTGACGGGTTGAACTTGACTAGCACTTATGATTTATTGACTATGTTAAAGTCATATAGCTGCTAGGGGCAAAATTATCGGAAATTTCAAGTGTTGAAATTTGCAATGAGATTGCATACCTTCTATGAGATAGTTGGATCCCGATACCCGCTGCGAGTAAGAGTTACTTCTGGGAGAGTTTTACACATTACAATTAGCCGATCAAGTAGGTGTCTAGAAAGGTGTTAACGAGGTTACGCCTCTGGAAAAACGAGGTTTACATTAATTAGGTTCGTGCGAAAGCACGGGGGACCTCCCTCAAAGTACCGACACTGGCCTGGCTGAAAGATTGGCGAACTTGTAGTGTGTAATTAATCCCGGCTAGTCTTTCCTTTTAGGGTTTGAAAGAAGATTTGATAAAAAACAGTGGGAGCCATCCTGATTAGATAAAATAATAACCAATCTATTCTTGCAAGAGCGCTCGCTGAGTGTTTTCTTCTCTCTCTCTCCTGGCAGCGACCATATCACGCCTTAATCAAGATAATAATACGGAAATTTGACCGAACCCGCTTGTTATACTGAGCTGGGGAACGTTGGTCCCGCTCCAACTTATAATTGTTATAAGACCGAGCAGGAAATTGGGGAATACCAGAATTCCTGTGTCGCCCAAACGAAGAAAGTGCATAATGATGCATCATCTTCGGGTGTGTTCATTACAAAGAACTGTTTCTCTGTATCCTCTACGTCCTGAGTATTTGATACCGGATCAGGATCCCAGATATATAATCTGTTACATAGGGCTTCAGAAAGGTAGAGAACTGGGAACGGGTGATAAGTTTCATGAGGCAGAAAACGGTGCAAATGTTGCAGCCAAGTCTGTTGGCCACTGTCACCCTGTATTACCAGAATACATTGATTCTGAACAAATGTTATTAGATACCGAACCTGATATATAAAATCATATCAGTATCTTTATTTAGATAAAGAAGGATATAATTTTGTATTGTTGGATAATGTTTTGAACATTTCCTATAATCAAAAGTTGATCGATTCAGGCACGTTATCTAAAAGCATTGATGTTCTAAATTAAACTACAGTTCTTAGTATACATAACACACACAAGAGGAAGAGTTCAGAAATGAACGAATCCTTCTTGAGGTATTGTAGACTAGGTCATATCAATGCGACCCGACTAGCTGAAGTTACATATAGATGCATATTTAAATCAGTTTGAATTTACATCTTGTGAAACTTGCCAGTCATGTCACAAAGATAAGATGACCATAGCTCCGTTTACTGGAAACAGAGAAAGAGTTAGTGAACTCTTGGGATGATACATGTTGATGTATGAAGGTCCCCTGTCTACACATGCCAAGACCAGTTCTTTGTACTTCATTACATTCTCTGATGATCTCTCAAGATTCAGACATATGTTCCTGTTGAAATACAAGTCCGAACTTTTTGAGATATTCACGGAATATAAGTTAGAAGTAGAGAACCAAAATGAGGGTATAAGTATTATGTCCTTTGATGCGATCAGGGAGGAGAATACTTGAGCACGGAACTCCTGGACTATTCTAAAGGAGAATGCGATTCTCTCTCAGCATTACTCCTCCGTATACACCATAGCACGATGGTATATCGGGGCGGAGCAATTGCACCCTATTCGATATGGTGCGCTCTATGATGAGTAATACTAAGTTACTTGTTTCCTTTTGGGAGTTATGCGCTTGAGAAGCTGCATACCTATCGAATAGGGTTCGAATCAGATCACAGCCTACCACTCCATATGAGATATGGTATGGGAAGAGCCCATGTCTTAAGCTAGTTAAGATTTTGGGTTGTCCGGCCTATGTCTAAAAGCAAAATCCGGACAAGCTCGAGGCAAGGTCAGTTATGTAGAACTAGAAAGGTTCCAGCTATATAAACTACAGCAGATAATTTGGTAGAACCAAAGGATTCAGTAGATTCCAACGAACCTCAGCCTCTCCGCCGATCTAGTAGGGTTCCTCATCCGCCTGAGAGATACTTCGGTTTCTCGATGACAGTGGGAGCGAGGATTGCATCATGAGATGATGACCCAACTAGTTTCGAGCAGGCCATCGAGAATAGGGACTCTGTAAGAATGGCTGGATGCTTAGCGATCTGAGATGGAATCCATGTACACCAACAAAGTATGGACTTTGGTTGCTATATCTGAAGGGTTAAATCCCCATCAGGAGCAAGTATATCTTGAGAAGATTACTTGGTGTAGATGGAAAAGTTGAGACTTTCAAACCTAGACTTGTTAAAGGTTTTCGTCATCGACCAGGCGTGGATAATGATGAAACCTTTCCGGTGGCTATGCTTAAGTCCATCCGGATCCTACTTGCCACGGCTACATACCATGACTACGATATCTGGCGATTGGGTGTCATGACTGCTTTTCTAAAATGATGTTTTAGAAGAGAGCGTCTGTAAGTACACAGCCAGAGGGCTTCGTAGACAGTGGGAGCAGCGGAAACGTGCACAAGATGCTTTATAGGATAAAGCAGGCATCGCGGAGTTGGAACATCTGTTTTGATGTAGTAGTCAAAGAGTTTGACATCATCAAAATGGTAAATGAACCTTGTATAAACAAAAAGGTAGTAGGGAGTATGGTGACGAGCCTCGTAGAGTACGTGGATGACATACTCTTGATAGGGAAGGAGTTTCCTATGCTACGCTCGATCAATCTCCGCTTATCACAATGATTCTCTACATAGGATCAAAGTGATACCTACTAAATCCTGGGTTTTGGATCTATGAGATAGATCTAAATAGATGTTAGGATTCTCACTAGTTGAAGTGAGATAGTATCAATTGATCCTGGGGAGAATCACTGGAAGTGTTCCAGGGTGATAAGGTCGACTGAATGTCAGTCACAGGCATTGTCTTTACCCTCAGTAAAGGGACGGTATGTTGGAAGAGTTCCAAGCTAGATACCGTGGCTTACTAGACGATTAAAGGCAAAATACATCGCTACTTAAGATGCTACCAAAGAGGCTGTCTGGGTGTATATTGTTCATGAGATGAACTTAGTTCCTCCCATTGTGTGACATGGAGTTGTGGCTTATGCCAAGGAACGTCTGTTCCATCAGTGATCCAGACATATTCTAAGACAGTATCACCTGATCATGGAGATGGTTGATCTCCAAGGAGATCGAGGTTAGGAGAGTAGACTCAGAAGACAACACGGCGGATCCACTCACAAAGGCCTTTTCCCAGAGAGAGACTTTTATGGGATGGTTGAGTATGAGATACTACAACCACTGCTACAGATGGCCCTAGTGCAAGTGGGAGATTGTTAGTTATATGTATGCTCTAGAGGCCATTACTATACATAGGATGTATATTGTAGTGGATGCTTGGACATATATAGGGAGGACTTTCTTGCTCGACATGATAGTATGCTATCTGGTTGATCTTTACCTTAACGTGTACACTGATTGTCTCTCTGTTACATGTTGGTAAAGCCCTTAGGATGTGTACTTGACTACCTGGACTATGATGCGGATCATACTAGTGGGGACATGGTAGTCCATAAGTACATCCTTCAAGGTCCCTAGTCGTGGGTGTATCGAGACGGGGCATCGATATACCAGAGTAGACTAGCGTATACCTTCTCGACCCATACAGATGGGCGATGGATGATCCCATATCCATTGGTGTTTGACATCAGAGATGATATACGGGTGCTCAGTGGAGACTGGGTACACTGGACGGACTCGCCGAGAACTCCCAGATGGTATTATACCTTACATCAGATGGCAGTTCTCTGGTGACACTGGTACAGGTTAGTCTGTAGACCCGAGATCGTCATAGAGTCTTGTGTGGTTCCTACTGTGCTTTGATTTCCACATTACCACGTCCAAGAGGGCGTGCAAAACGGTGGTTTTTGGGTACAGTCCCGAGTCACATGGAGGCAATGAGCGATAGGAGGGGATTCGTCTCTCCCTGTATATGGAGTTGATGTTGCGCTGTGTTCGATTGGCTATAACCGGAAATCCCTAGCCAGGGTTGCTGAGATTTACTGGTCAGTGTTACCAGTAGTTTCTCGAACTGTTATAGACCTCATATCGACACGACTTATCGAGCTACTGGGGTCTGACGTTTACCACCCCTAGGCAAGATATGCAACATATCAGACGACGAGACCGGACTGTACGGTAAGTGTTACTGGTTGGATTCACAGGAGTGTGAGCGGGCTTGCTCGTCGATCTTCTGATCGCTTAATACCCGGGTGGCCGTTACGTTTAGCAGACCGCTTGCGGCTTGTGGGTGTTTGATAAAATCATCACCTGCTGCCGGCGTATTGACGAGTCTTTAGAGTCCTACACAGAGGTTTCCTGGCTCAAGCGAAACGAAATAGGAGCGCATATGAGATATGTGCGGGACCGAGAATAATGCGTGTATGTGATACCGTATTCTATTCTCGTGATGAATGTATCGATTGGTTGTATGCGATATAACCTAGTTATCGAATCGAGGATTGATTCGATAAGTCGATACATTGGATATTAGTCGGTCATATGTGATATGACCGGATCGTTAAATCAAGTGTTGATTTAATGATTTAATGTATAATTATATATTTGATATATTACTTTACATTAACTAGTATTTGTTCACTTAAGATGGATTTTCTCACTTGATGTGCACATTGTATATATGATATAGTTTTGTGCACTAGTTTGTATCATGTTTGATGATACATGCAAACTTGGGTGTGTATGATTAAACCATGGTTATGTTAATGGTTAGGGTTTTTATTTATTTATTCTTTTGGAAAGATAAATGAAATGGTGGCTTGTTTTGTTCTTTTGTTGAAACTTCATGAAGGTTTGAAATCTTGACCATTTTGTTTCTTTCCTTAACCCTAACCATTTACTTAACCCTAGTTTATTCTCTACATGAGTTAGCCTCACCCATGGTTGCATTATGATAACCATCACTTCATTTTTCCTTTTGGAATTAATTCATTATTCTTTTTCTTCTTCTTCTTCCTACTGAGAAAGAAAAGAAAAGCTTGCTTCAAAAATGTCAAGTGATGATTCCAAGTGAGAAATCCAAATCCAAAGTGAACCCACTTCCTATTTATTCATCCTCTACCACTTGCCAAGTAGTATAGGGTGTTTTCTTCACAAGTTTCATGGCTTGGTGAAGTTGGAGCTTGATCTTGTGTTGCCTCGACGTAGATCATCTTCGGCATCGAAGTCGACGACCTAGCCCGATCATTTCTCCGATGAAATCAACACTAGAGTCCGAAATCCGATAATCGCAGCGAGGGGACATCGTCACGGAGCTAAGGAGGTGGAGGACCGGATCTACAAAGGTTGTATTTCCGTTCACTTAGTAGTTAAGTTGTTAACTAGCTTATAGTTTCGCCTAATTTCTAGTTAACGATCGCATTAGGGTTTCTCGGCACCGGAAATTTTTGAATTTAGCATGGTTGATGCCTTGTGAGACCTCATTGGTGTGCCTAGGAACCCTACATATACAAGTACAGGTTACAGATCGTATATGGTGCAATTGTTTTAGATTTTGATTTAAGCAAGTTCTATAGTGTTCGTAGCATAGCAATTACCAAGGCGTGTGTATTCACATGAATAGTGCCCGTGCAGCATAAACCAATGGTAATGGTGCAAGCGTCCTATGAGATGATATCACATATATATATAGAAGATGATGCGATGCAACGAGATGAATAATTAGGAACTACGCATATAATGAAAGTACTACTAGAAATTATAACTATCGGGCGCCTTGCGTCATCCAGACGATTTCCCCGTAGATGTGTACATCTACTCACCCGGACGCCTCGGCCAATCAGATCCGATCATTGTCTTGCCTTTCCGCACCGCGTCCGATGCCTCCGCAACCGATCCTAGAATTGCACAAACACAAATATATGAGGCGAAAACTCTGAGAAGGTATGAGGACAAATGATACGAAGAATAAACATCCTCAAGCTAGACTTGTGTGCACAAAACGCGTACGACATCGCCACAACATCAACTCAGATCGCTATACGAAACAACCACCAAGCCTAGAATCCGATCGTACCGATCGCGCATTCACAAAACCTTAATTATCATAGGAGATAGTATAGATATCGTCACAACGCCAAATTAAACCAACACCTAATTATACTGAAAACCTAGTAAGCAAGCCAAAGGAAATTTTGGTGCAAAACATCGTGGATTAGCGATCTAGTGGCCACAACCACAAGTAAACATCTTAATAAGCCATGCTTCACTAACTAATGAAATTTTATACAAAACCCATAAAATCCTACAACTTGCTTGCATAAACTCTCACTTAAGATAGTTATAAGCCACCTTAACAAGATAAACACTTAGATTAGGTGTGCAAAGCTACTAAATTGCAAACTACACTTAGCTAACATAGTAATAATGGTTGAAACCCTAGCTCTAACTCAAACCCTCTTCTTTAATTCACAAACTTGCAAACTAGAACCATATCTACACTAAATAAATTAGCTTTAAGCAATTAACTAACAAATTAAGTATTGGGTAAAGATTTATACCTCACTCTTTAGAGATCTAACTTGTGACTTAGCCTCCCTAAAATGGTTTCATTGCTCCAAGATTCAAGCTAGGTTTGGCCAAAGAGAAATGGATGAGAAATTAGCTTTGAATTTGTAAGAAAATTTGTGGATTTTTAATGAATTTTGAGATGGAGATGAAGTGGGGAAAGTGAGGGGGCTGCAGAATGGGGCTCGGCCAGCAGGGATGAGGAGGGGGTGTGTAGGTGTATGGAGATATTTCCAAGTCAACCCCCCCTCCCCACACACACACCTCACTAGTACATCACACCTCATAATTCTAATTTTATTTTATTTATTTCAATTTCCTTTCTTTCCTAGAATGAGCTAGAACCTTGGAAACAAATGAGAAAAAGAACACAAGTTACAAACTAGGTTTTTAAGTTTTCATGATTCACATTTGTATAATTAACCCATTCTCATTTGTAATTAACAATAATTAAATGTATAAATGAAAGCTTATAATAATATTTTAAAATAATTAATTAAGGAAAAATATTTAAGTAAGTTAGCAATTTATAAGTGACTAATTAAATACCAAATACTAGCAATTATTTAACTGAAATAGGTATAATTAGGCCTATATTGAAAAATAATTATAATTATGTTTTACGGAAAATACGAGTTATATTGCCGATTATCGGAAAATTTCCTAAAAGATTTTTAAAACGTTACATTTAAACTTGTGCAAACTAGCTAGTAAAGGTTTATGGGGTCGTTCTGATACCATGTTGGGGTTTGCTAGCGCCCTCGCCATCTACCATGGCCGGTGCAGAACAAAAATTGGCGTTTTAAAAAACTGGCGCTAACGAACCTGTCTAGAATCGAACCATAAACCTACACTAGCTACAAAAGATATTCTAGCTACAAGATTAAAAGTGTTATACCGAATTAACCGTGTCCTTCGGTCTTCTACCATCTTCCTTAGCTCCTTGAGACGTCCTCGATTGAACTTGGCCGCCGGCCTTCCTCCGTCGAAGACGATCCACCCGAGGGATGTAGCTCATGGCTCTATCTCCATACTAAGAATCTAGTGAAGCAATTAGGGACTCTAGGTTGCTAATCTAGAGTGCCTAGGAATGTAGTGAGTGGTCCTAAGTGTGTATCTATCTCACATCCTCTCTTGATTCTCAACACATAAGATTGTAAAGAGGAGGTTGAAGATGAAGGTGGAGGAGCTCAAGAAATCTAGTGAGGAGAGTGAAGCTAACGGTGAGAATGAAAACTCATGCCAATAATGAACCATCCAACCAAGAGAGCAAACCATGAAGCATGGTTTTGTATATCTCATTTTTTCAATAAAACAATTCCAACCATGCTTGAATAGTTTGCACAAATGAATTGTTAATTCATTTGTGCAAAAGCATGGCTCTCACCATACTCCCATCTCTTTCTTTACACCTCATTTTCCATTTAAAATAAATGGATAAATCTAAAATGAGGTGTCCACCTTCTAGAATATTTTCCGTATAAATACGGATTTCACTCTACTGTATATACATACTTTTACTCGTACCAAAATATGAATACCTAAGGAGATAAAATAACACAAAGAATATAATACTAGAATATACATATCGAAATACATATATGTAAATCATTAAATCAATGCCTGATTTAATAATTCGGCTTAAATCCAAGCCAGCTAGTATTATCAACCGTCCAATCGAAAGTTCGGATAACTAGTACAATCATTCGATCGGAACCCTGCACGTATCAAAATATGGCTACTACATCATTTCGCCTAAACCAGGAAAACCCTCTGTGTGGGACTCTAAAGACTCGTCAATACGCTGGTAGTTGGTTTAACCACAAGCACGTCAGCGACACTAGCTGTACGTAAAGGCTACCCAGGTATTGAGCGAAAGGAAGGCCGACGAGCAAACCCATCCGAACCCCTACTGAGCCTATCAGTGACAATCTCTAAACAGTCCGGTCTATTCAACTAAGAGTATCGCATATCGGGTCTAGGGGTGGATATTTCGTGTCAGTAATTCTCATCTATCTTGGCCAAAGATTTCTAGTGATGGCCACCCGTGCACAGCGCGACATCAACCCCCAATACAAGGAGAGACGAATCCCCGACGATCCGCTCACTGCCTCCATGTGGCTCGGGACTGTACCTAACTAAAACTTGTTTGCACGATTCTTTTGAGTCGTGGTAGGGTAGTAATCAAAGGACAGTGGGAACTCACACGAGACAAATGACGATCTCAGGTCGATAGACTAACCTGTACTCATATCACCTGAGAATTGTTATATGACAATAGGTATAATACCATCTAGCATGTTCCCGGCGAGTCCGTCCAGTGTAACTCATAACCCAATGAGCACCTGTATACTATCTTAGGTGACTAACTGACACCAATGGCTTGTGAGACCGGCCACCGCCCTTCGTCGGGGTCTCGATAAGTATACAGTAGTCTACTCTGGAGTGTCGATGCCCGGTCTCGATACTCCCTCGACTAGGGACATTTAAGGATGTGCTTATAGACCTCTCAGCTCCCACGTATATGATCGACATCATAATGCCAGTAGTCAAGCAAGAATCCTATGGGCTCTATCAACATGTAATAGTGATCTGTAATACAACATGATGCATGTACATGATGATAGAGACAAACCAGATAGCATACTATCATCTCGAGTAAGACTGTTCTACCCGTATAGGTCCTCCCTCAATCATCACAATCGCGTGCCTGCGATTACAATAATTGACTTGAGGGTACTATAGCCAACAGATTGGTACGGAACGTATATCGTGGCACGAGAGGTCACTTAAAAGATACCTATATAAATTCACGTGCCGTTTTCCTGTGGGTTATGACGGGGCCTTGTACTACATGTTACCATAGTCCACGAGATAAGACGGACTCCTCTCGTATACATGAATACCTTCCTAATCAAACTACAAATAACCACGTTAGAATAACTATCTTATACCTGTGAATAATCGTATGCAACTTTACCTGTTCATTTCACATTACATACTATTTTCTCTTTCTTCTTTTGGAACTTACCGGGCGCTAGTTCGCTGACGACATTCCTTTCTACTTTTTTCTTTGGGATGTTCGTAAGGAGGACCGGACTCTGAGGAGATAGACCCGAGCCTGGAGGATTGGACCAGCTTGCTGCACAGCTAAATTACTAGCTCTTTCCAGCCTGCACTTACTTTCTGTATGACATTGTTTAGGCATTGCTTTGTTTATTGTATCTTTTATTTCAGACAGTTGTATGTAAAGTTGAATGTAAATAAAGTTGTTATTTCATTTTATTACTCTTGTCATTCTTGTTCATTGTTATATTGCTTAATTACGCTTAACATATTTATTTCATAGTAAATACGTTGCGGGCTTACCACGTCACTGTTTCCATCTACTGGGAAGCGGGACGTGACAGGAGGCGACTAGGTCAGCCATGCTCCTACGGTCAGGGAATAATCTCGCCATAGTCACACTTCAACTTATAGAGTTATATGGTAATCAGTAATCATCGCACAGAAGTAAAGGAAACACATCACTAGTTTATTACGTCAAATTTCATTGTTCACAATTTACAAGAGTCCAACAGAAAAGAAAAATACTAACCAAGTGTGAATACAAGCTTGATTTATGGAAAGCGGTAAAAGTACTGAAGGTACGACCGTCTAAATCTCTGCGAACTCGAACGGTAGATCTGACTCCTGAGCTGGGTCCTCTCCAAGTTCTGAGCATGCATACTCATGTCGTCAGAGCGACGCAATAGCAATAATATGATAACAATAATGAGGAATGAAAATAAAAGGTAATAATAGTGGAGACAGTGAATGCAGGTAATCAATATATCAATATCGATGCAGTATATGAGATATGTTCCTATTGGTCTCTAGGTCAATTTGAAATCAAATTGTGAAAAGGAGTGATCATGTTTAATGAGGGTCTCATACGTACCCAAGACTACGGTCCACTGTTACCCGGGACATAACCCTGTCAGCCGGAATGCTAAGTCTAAACCTAGTATATATAAGAGTCGTTGTTCGAATGATCATCCTCTAAATCGTTGTTCTCGATAAATAAAAGTTCCTTTCAACATCGATTTCCTCTTTTTTCCCCGGGTTTCAATAACTGTAAGTATTGGATAGTTGTGTACGAGTACGCACCAATAATACTGTTTTATTCACTATTCTCTGTACTGTTCATTATCACAAATCGTTCACTTTTCACTAGTGTACTCGACCCAACTAATCCGATACCACTCGCGTTCGACAATGAAATATTCACTAAGACTCAATAAGCGCGTTTTCTCTCGCTAAAGGTATCACGATCGGGTAAATATGTGAATTTTGCCGCTAAACAAATCATATGCAATATAAGTCGTTACGCGTGTTAAGGAGTTAGAAAAATCACATTAAATCGTACGGTCATAATTAAGCAAAATGATACAAAAGGAGTAGAAAGTAAACTTAATTAGAAAACCAACGAAATTGTTTTTAGGTCAAACGGGTTTCGGGTTTGTGAATTACGGTCATTTCATTTTAAGTGTTCTCTGCTGGAAATTATGTTCCTGAACTGAAAGTTCATTTCGTAACAGACTTTTCACCCGTTTGGGATCACAATTAGGCAACACTACAGTTGGATGATATTTATATCTATTAATTAAGTTTCTAACGCACTTAAAGGATCGCCAATATCCACTGTGTGCTGGGAGATAGGCACTGTTTAAGATTAGGGTATACGTTCTGTCCCTGCCTGGGACTGCAGTACGTAACGACGATTTAAAATATAATTGAAATAGCAAACGACGGTAAAAACAAACGAAACCACCATTTATAGTATACGGTTTCACATAATATCATTTTCATACAGAGTTATAAAAACATTTTAATTCAGGTGTCAAGAAGCAGTACTGCTCTGAACTGAAGTCCACAGCCACATTCCCGAACAGTTCGTCATCGTGTTATTACAGTATAGAAATATAAATCACAGGGGGTTCTAGGTTGTTGAGTCGGATTTAATACGAACCCTCGAGCAATGCATTCCAATATGTATACTATTTACTATGATTTTCACGAGTTAGGTGTACGGGAAATTTCAGATTTGATGGATCTACATGGGGGTGTCATTCCATGGCGGTAAAGTCCGTATTTTCAACTCAAGTTTTGTTTCATGTTATTCATTATCGCTAAAGCAAGCTGACAGACATAAGTTCCGCCATAATTGATTTAGTTTTCGCATCGAGCACTCAATCGATGTACACGAGTGATGATCGAACCCGATTAATTCATGAAAAACCTAAATGATATTCATACGATCAATAAAACTCAAGATGGGTTCAATCCTAATAACACCAATCACGATGGTTCAAGGTATACGTGTTCGATTAAACTTGACGCTATATGGGTATTGATATATCTACGCACGGTTGCACACACATGTATATCTATATATTTATCCAATTATATAACGATATCATATAGCCTTATAATCTACAGTAGCATGATTTGCAAAGGAAGGGGGATTCCACTTGCCTTTTGAAGAAACGACAACGATGATAGTGGCGACGGATTGCACGAGCACTAGCACGGCACGACGACTACAAACTTGGGCTCGGCTATGGGGTTCTGGCACGGCAACGGTAGCAAGCTTGAGCTGAAGGAGGTTGAGGCGAGGTCAGGGCTCGTGGCGTGGTTGGAGGTGTGTTAGGGTTGCAAGGCAAGGAGCTTGTCATGGTCGGAGGTTGTGATAGGGTCGGCCATAGAGTTATGAGGGGGGAGACGAAGGCGATGTTGATCGTGGTGGTGTCGAGGAAAGGCTACACGGTGGTCGGTGAAGGCGACGAGGAGAGGGAGTCTGTCGTGGCCAGCACCGACGTGGGGGTTAGCCGGGGTTCATTGACGGAGGTGGGGTTGAGCGAGGATGGAGGGAGGAAGAGGGATCAAAATGAGAGAGGGGGGAGTGAACGGGAGAGAGGGAGAGAATTTAAGGAGTGAGTGAGAGAGAGAACGTGAGAGTTAAAAATTTGAAATAATTAAATAAGAGTTAATATGATTTATTTAGGCATTAAAGGGATTAAATGGGGTTGATTTGTGTGTTAAATGGGATTAAAGTGGGGATTTCAAAAGAAAAGGCGGCAGTTGGGGAGAGAGTTGAGTTTGGGTTATTGGGCTAAGGGTTTGAATTTGTGATTGGGTTATGGGCTTGGGGTAGGATATAGTTTAAGAAATAAATATTAGGGTATTAAAAATTAGATTAGAGTTTTGAAAAAATAATTGAGATTTAAATTAGAAAAAATAAAATAATTGGAAGGAATATATTTGGAGCAAATTAAATAGAAAGATATAGGGAAAATTATTACTAAAATACGAATAATACGTACACATGGAAACTGGTTATTACACTTCTTTCGATGGTGACTTGTAGAGTAAAGTAGATGGAAGAAAGGGCATCACAAAGACTTGAGACTTGAACTTGGAAGAGTTTGGGCTTGAGAGAACTTGGAGAGGACAATTTAGAGGGAAATTTGCATAGGAAATTTCCCTTTAATTTTCGGTATAAAAACAGTAGGGAAAGAGTTAAGATAGTCTTGGGTTTATATAGGAGAAGGGAAATAGGTTAGTATAGTGAATTTAAAGGGAATCAAAATTGTTGGATGTATATACCCTAGAGGCTATTATTGTCTAGTACATGATTATATATTGCATATGTATACTTGGGATATATATGTACAGAACAGTCTTGCTCGATATGATAGTATGCTATCTGATTTGTCTTTACCTCAACATGTGTATATGTTCTATTTATATTACGTATCTCGAATATATGTTGGTAAAGCCTGTAGGATATTTGCTTGACTACTAGAGTTGTGATGGCGATCATACTCGTGGGGTCTAGATAGTCTATAAGCACATCCATAAATTGTTCCTAGTCGTTAGAGTTTCGAGACAGGGCATCGATACTCTGGAGTAGACTAGTGAATACATTTCTTATTCCCGTGAGGGAAGGTGGCCATTCCCACAGCCATTGGTGTTCGGCACCAAAGATTGTATACAAGTACTCATTAGGTTATGAGTTACACTGGACGGACTCGCCGAAAACTTCTAGATGGTAATATACCTATCGTCGGATAGCAGTTCTCTGGTGACGTAGGTACTGGTTAGTCTTTAGACCTGACATTGTCATTCGTCTCAAGTGTGTTCTCACTGTACTTAGATTTCTACCCTACCACGGCTTTAAAAAGTCGTGCAAACAGGTTTTAGTTGAGTATGGTCCCGAAGCACTTGGAGACAGTGAGCGATAGAAGGGATTTGTCTCTTCTGGTATATGGAGTCGATATCGCACTGTGTTTGATTGATCATCATTATAAGACCTTGGCCAAGGCAGTTGAGATTTATTAATTGTGAGATCAGTAGTTTCTCATGATGGTTTTGGGCCACATCGACAAGACTTATTGGGTTATTAAAGGTCTGACGTTTTCCACCCTCTAGACCCAGTATGCGATATTCTCAGACGAAGAGACCGAACTGTACGAAAATTGTCACTTTCAGGCTCGGTAGGGATACGGACGAGTTCGCTTTGTCGACCTTCCTTTCGTTCAATACCTGGGTAGCCATTACGTACAGCTAGTATCGCTAACGTGCTTGTAATTAAACCCACCGCCAACATATTGTCGAGTCTTTAGAGTCCCACACAGAGAGTTTCCTAGCTTAGGCGAAAAGATATAGTGTACGTATTTTGATACGTGCTTGGGTTCGAATAAATACGTGTTTTTGTACACATATTTTTAATCGGACATTTTATTAATACTACCCAGTTTAAAAGATAACTAGATTATCACATTTGGGTGTAATGTGAGCTAGTATTATATATCTTTTTTAGTATCTCTCTTTTCGGTATTTGTATTTTAACAGAATACAGTATTTATACAGATACGGATATTTCTATAAATACGTGTATTTGTACGAATACGGGTATTTCTATAAATACGTGTATTCGTGTCTTGATATAAATACGGGTATTCGTATCTTAGTACAAATACGGGTATTCGTATCTTAATACAAATACGGGTATTCGTATTTTATACGAATACGGGTGTATGTATTTTGATACGAATACGGGTGTGTATTTGTAGTATATACCTGTATTAGTGTATTTGCATATTGTCATGACCCGAAATATTAGCTCGTGACCGGCACTTAAATCACGCCACGTCTAAAGGCGTAACGTAATGCAAGTAAGCCGAAACCCAGAAATCTAAACCTTTATATGAAAATAAAAGAGGTGAAGTTTTGAAATAAAGGTATAATGAAATCAAGTTTTCTTAAATGCATAGAAAAGGAACATGAAAAAAATGCAAGTGGAATTTATTAGTTTAAAAACATGTTTCGTCTTTTAAAAATTTGGGCAGCACCTCCTTTGTATATTTTGATCCAAAACCATATATACAAGATAATGATAAAGGCATCCTCAAGCGGAAGCTAGCTCTTCGCCAAACGGCGGATCCACAACTACGCAAAGCATAAATATAAGTATACGACGCCCAACGGCGAAGTTCACCACAAAAGATAAAGAAATAAGCAAGACATCAAAACCACAAGTAGCGGAAAACCCCTCGCTCTAAGTCTCGCAACCATAAGTCTCACTAAATCTCATTACTTGTACAATTACTAGTTTTGATTGATGGAGTTGACTAAATACAATATGAATAATAAATACAAGAGTGTGTACGATACAAATGTCCCACCTACCAAGCAAAACACCCAAATGAAGCTATGTGCCAGCGATGCCGCTACGGATCCATGCGGTCAACCTGCAAGAACTGTGGCACAACAGGGGTGAGTTCCCAACTCGTGAATAGAAAAACATCAACAAGTAGAAATCGAATAAACAACGACTCCTAGGTCAACTATATCATAAAGGTAATACTATAATATCTAGGGTGACCGGGTCTGTATATGTGCCAAAGCTGTAAATAAATGCCTACCAGCATGTGGATATCATCCAACAGTGTAATCAATGTATGTATCCATGTGGATCTCGTCTAACCATATAATCAATGTCTGTAAGCATGTAAATCTCGTCCACGTGTCAACCAATGACACAACCACATCATGCATGTACATATCATAAAAACATATGCATGAAAGTATGAGGATATAAATCAACGTGTGTCCCTCGCGACACATCAAAATCATGGAACCTGAGTGCCCAGCATCGACACTCGAAATATCATGAAAACCCATGTCCAGCATCGACACGTAAATCCTCATATCTCGGGCTCCGTCAGTCCGGATCGGCCCTCGGGCTCCGTCAGTCCGGATCGGCCCATCTCATCTCTCGACTCCGGTCGGTATCCTCTGAATATCCGCCGAGCCCAAATGCTATCACCGGTAGGTAGTAGCCCCTCTGCCAAGCTCACCGTCTACTGCACAGCAATCCGTTCTCGTCCCGGGGTACCATAGCGGGTCCACCATGTACCCGCAATCGGCCTCATCCAGCTCCTCGAATCGGGTATCACTGTCGCGCGCCTCAGAACCAAGAAAACGCATGGTGGACACACTGAAATATCATATCAAGAGAAACCGGGTTTTTAAAACAATACATACTTTCCTTTTTAAAATGACCACGGTTCTCAAATCAAGAAATCTCATGAAAACAGCATATCTCAATGCGTATAATCGTAAAGCATGATGTATGCGACATATAACAGAATGTAAGCATATCCGTATATCATGCAACATGGAACCGTAATATGCACAAATCAGGGGAAAACCGCTCTTTAAATAAATACAGTTTTTAAATATATCATGCGGTTCCCAAATTCTCCCAAGTCAAATGCAACATCGTATGAAGGTGTACATGTAACTATAGCAGGTAAATCATGCAAGGAGTCATATCATGATGCAGCAATTCTACCGTGTAGTGACATGGCAATTATCGATGATGAAGTGTGTGAGCCGGCAAATCTGTATAAGTGTAGCATACGCATCATCGATAATGGTGCAGGTGTACTAGCACAGGTATATGTAATGCAATGAGAGTGACATGAACGTAGCATAAGTAATTGTATGCGAATGCTGACAGGTATACGTATCTAACATGACCGAGTCGGTGAATCTAACAATTGGCATCTAGCCTCACAACATCACGTACGGTAAAATCCATCGTACGGCATCCTCTAGTCAAGGGTATTGATCAATCATCATAAAAATCGTCACGTACGGTAAACCATCGTACGGCGGCATTAAACCAGCGGGGATCCTATCATCCTATATGACAATGAGGGGTACGGACCTAACGTCTCGTACGGCAAATCGCTCAAGATTCACAACATCATATATACCTAGTGCCTGGTCACATCCATAACAATCTCAAATCAGGGGACTGGCAGAGTATATCATCTCTTATCAACTCGCATCTGTATACCAACAAATCAATCAAGTTATCATATCACATCGTGTATTCCTTTCATCACATTAATATCTCATAACAGGTCATCTTACATATACATTCTATCTTATACATCAAATGTCATGCAACTCTAAAATTCATACTATTCCAGTATAACTACAAATCTATAAGTCGTGATTCACATTCACTTTTCATATCCGTATTGCTTTCATCTCATATCTTCATATATATATATATATATTCAATCACTCATAACATGCCACGAATATCTCCTATCGCTTCTCTTTGAAACTACTTATCTATATCTATAGTAAATCACATTCTTAGCATCAATTCGAGACATCTTTCATAACATATCATGTTACCTAAACCATATGCTATAATCTTAAGTTATGATATTTCTTATCTCCTACTAATTCTTAACCCTATTTATAAGTTTCTAACGCGGTTACCTTAACCATACTCGATATATATAAATATATATATGTATATGTGTATATATCGGTTTCCATCAAAGTTTGCGGGGGTGCTATACGCCATCCACCCGACTTCCCCCGTAGATATAGATCTACTCACCTTGATCCTCGATTGCCGAATTCGATGACGCCATGCTCCGTCGCTTCGGAATCTATGCAAGGGTACCTACAATATCAGCACAATCGCAATCGCTATTAACATCAAGTCCAGAAACCAAAATGGTACACGGATCGCCTATAGGTTAAAACCTATAGCCCACGCATGCAAAACCAACAATTTACCCCTAGTCGTTGATGTACAAACATCCAACAACCAATTACAAATCCAAATATCAAAACTCATCATTTCAAATACGGAAAACATATCCAAAAATCACACTAATGTTCTCTCAGATTTTGACTCAGGCCAAAAAGAGTTGCACAAACAAGTATAGGGTGTTGTACATGGTGTATATGACCTACTGGACCAACCTAGGCACCAAATGCCACCAAGCGGCCGGCCACACCACTAGGAAATCCGGCGAGCTCGGCCAGGCTAGCTCCGTTGGGGTTCGTCTGGTCAGTGTGGTCTCCTAGTGCCCTAATTTGGTCCCTGGTAATGTTTGGTAAACTCAAAAACGTCTCAGGTCATCCCAGATTCCCCGTAGGCCTCTCAAATGTCACAAAACCGATACGGGAAAAATCCTGAATCCGTATTTTGGTTTCTAAACTCCACTCCAGGTCTTGTGATAAATCTCTAATGTCTTTAAACACTCACTACAGATCATGGTTCCACAAAAACACCCAAACCCTCTTTTAGAAATTTCCAAGTTCCCAATCCACCATCAAACCAATTCTAAACTAAAACTAGAATATAAAGAAGCCTAAGACTAACTAAATGGAAAAAGCCATACCTCATTTAGGCCACTCTAGACAGCCCTGGCTCCCCAATGTTGTCAAAATCCCACTTTGCTTGGTCCATTTTGTAGAGGATGAAGTAGAGATCAATTTTAATGAAAGGGGTTTAGGGTTTTGATGGAGATTTGGAGATGATATTTGGGGTTGAAGATGGAGGGAAGTGAGCTTGAGGAGATGAAGAAGGAGATGTAAAATGGTGGAGGAAGAGAAATGTGGCATCCCTCTCTCTCTCTCCTCTCTTATTCTCATCCACTCTCTCACTAATTACCCTTTTGTCCTTTCTCATTTTCTTTTCTTTTTAATTTCAAAACCAAATCATATAATACCCATAAAACAACACAAATGCAACAACATGTAACCAAATGTAACATGACATGGTGCACTAGCCATGGAAAACTGTAGAAACACGGATTTGATTTAATCGCGATTAGCAGTGTACTAATCGGGTTTTTATTTAAACTATATATAATAAATTTTTAAAATGTAAAATCCAATAAATATCTTTTTAAATGAATAAATCATTTTAATCTCCAATTATATCACAAATATTGGTATATATTTATACCCTTTTTCGAAAACTCCAATTCCGCAAATCGGGCAGTTTTCGGGAAAAATATTATTTTGATATTAAATCCCAAAAATAATATTTTGTATTTTCTGAAATGTTACACATATATATATATATATATATATATATATATATATACACACACACACATATGTATATGTGTGCATATGAGGTGACCCTCTTCTCTTCTCATCTCTTCATGGTTGTGTGAGAATGTTGTGGGCTTGCGACTCACCATAGTGAGTCACAAGCCCACTCATTCAAAACATAAAAGAAAAGAAGAAAAAGAAATGAGAGGATAAGTTTTCATTTTTTGCCATGCTCACTTGATCGTCACTATTAGATTCTTCTTCCTCTTCTTGAGTTTTTGAAAAAGAGAAAGGAAAAAGATAAAGAGAGAAAAACTTAAAGATTAGCCACTACTAAATCTTACTGACCAATTCCTAGCAAGTCTTGTTCACTAGTTGTTTCACTTGTTGTTTTAGTGTGAAGTTAGAGCCTAAGCTAGGGTTCTCTCGGGTAGATCATCTTCGACGAGAAAGACCGACTTCCAAGCTCATTTCCGGTGGATTTAGGAGTTTAAGAAGTGGAAAGAAGATAAAGGACACGACTACAAAGATAGTGAACACTAACCGAGTAGTTAACTCCTTCTAGTTTTTGCTAGTTTAGTGTTTGGATTCGATTCTAGGTCGTAAAAGTTCGTGCTCTTATTTAAGAAATTTTTGTTTTGTATTCCTCCATGGTCACTAGTTAGCGGCATGAGCATCTACTTACAAAAATGAATTTAAAAGGCTTTAATTGAGTGGTTGAAAAGACCGGCGGCTCTTTGTAATGAGTTTTGGAATATCAAAACGAGTTGCATGGAAGCCAAGAGTCACACGTGCACGAGCGGGGCCCGTGCAACAAAGTTTGGGCCGACCAAACCATGCTTTTAACCGACATGGGTGGTCCAATATGGGGTTCTGGTCTCGGTTTTCGTGTCATGTGTTCGGGTCAATTCATTTAATCCAAAAACATCTATCTTTTCTTCTGAATCGTTTCGTGACTCCGTGTACCGCCCGTGAAAGTTTCAGAATTCTAAAAACATCAAAAAGAAATTAAATTAAATAATCGAGGATGCAAGGTACCACCCGTGAAAGTTTCAGAATTCTAAAAACTTCAAAATGAAATTAAATAAAATAATCGAGGATGCAAGGATTCAAACATGCGAGTTATAGGACAACAGTGTAAAGGCTTAACCAGTAAGCTACAAATTATTGTTTGCACTTATTTAACAAGAATTACTTATAACTCCTAATTAGAACAGAAATACACTCTTTTTTTAATATTGAATTAACAAGATGTACAGGGATTTTGGGGTCATTAGCAGCTTGGATTTGATTCATTTTGAAAAATATATGTTAAAAGATATCTTTTGGCCATTATCAAATAATCATAAAACTTGTTGTTCAACTTTAGAATTGATATGAATAGATATCACATTAATCAATCACTAAAATTAAGAACTCATGTATATTATTGTTAACCATTATTAAAATTATTCGATTTATCGTGGCCAACCAGAGATTTTCTAATTTCAATCAAGTTTTCCAAAAAATAACCAGTGATAAAATTTACTGTATTGAAAAATCTAAAATAGAATTTGGGTATTGTATAATAAATTGAGAATATTAAAATAGAATAAAAGGTTTACCTTTTGTTTTTTTTTACTCACCTTAGATAGACAGTATGGTGTATTAGGTGAAGAAAACTTTTGCCTGCAAACCGTAGAACTTTCAAGTATTATAGAGATTAAAGGCCTAGGGTTATAAAATTATATAAAGAGGAAAAGAAAGTGAGATGAGAGAGAGTGGGAGGTCAAGAAAAAGTAGAGAAAGCAATCACTCAATTTTTTTTTGATAGTTGTGTGTACACGTTCTCTTTATAATTACAACATGCACCTAATTAAATTATAACGGTGGAAAGTATTAATTTGACCTATTCAGTCCCAACCATCCAAAATTTTGGATGGTTGGATTCTTCAACTGGACCCTCCAGTAGCTTTTGCTACATGAGAGGATCGGTCCCCTCATACAGGGTGTCAAATTAAGTAATGTAATAATTCACACACTCAGCCATAAAACACGGACGGTGGAGATTGAAACATAAATCAAATCTTATTTTTAAGGATATTATTTTTCTATTATCAAATTTTAACTATTCCCGTATTACGACGTGTATACTCAGGCTTCAACCTAGAATTGTTAAATGAGGTACCAAAGGATCCTTACCCAAAAAGAGTTACTAGAAGTTGCCTAAATTGCTGGAAACTCCTCTTAAGTTGAAAAATATGTGCTTTACCCTCACCAATTTTGACACCATTAGGTTTTTCCGTGTTAAAACATGGTTTTATTTCACAAAATCTTTTCCATTATTTTTTTACCCAAATTTCTTTTTTTCCAAATTTCTTTTTTTTTTCCTTCCTTCCCAATAGTTTTTTTTTCTATTCGAATTTCTTTCCGTCTTTTCTCCTTCTAAAATCTCCAATGTAGTTCTACATTATATGTGCCTCCTCTCCTCTTCTCTTCTTACCGAGCGAGTGGCTCAAGAGAGTGAATTTAAAATATAAGTTAAAATAAAGTAATTGGGGTTAGTCAATTAGAATTGATAGAGAGACATTTTCGGTATAGTAAAGTCTTATTGATTCAAATTTTAGAAGTGTTATGCTTTTCAGAGTGTTATATATATATATATATATATATATATATATATATATATATTAGAGAGAGATAGAAAATAATGGAGGAAAGATGCCATTAGGAGGGAATTTCCTCCTATGGCGTCGAAAAAATACTCTTCTGTATTTTTTCCGACGATCGGCATCCACCATCTTCATCGTTATCATCTAATATGTGGGTGCACCAAATTTCATGTGATTTTACAACCTTTTCATCGTTGATTTAGCAATGTAAAAAGTTCTATTGTCGGTAAACCGTTAATTTTGAACTCACTAAATCAACGGTGAAAAGCTTGTAGAATCACATGAAATTTGGTGTACCCACATCTTAGATGATAACGATGAAGATGGTGTGTGCCGATCGTCGGAAAAAATGTGGAAGGATGTATTTTTTCAACGCCATAGGAGGAAATTCCCTCCTATGGCCTCTTTCCTCCATTAACCTCGTGTGTGTGTGTGTGTGTATATATATACACACACACACACACACGAGGTTAATGGAGAAAAGAGGTCATAGGAGGGAATTTCTTCCTGTGGCACGAAAAAATACACCCTCCCTCAATTTTTCCGACGATCGGCACCCACCATCTTCATCGTTATCATCTAAGAAGTGGGCACACCAAATTTCATGTGATTCTACAAGCTTTTCACAGTTGATTTAGTGGGTTCAAAATTAACGGTTTACCGATAATAGAACTTTTTACATTGCTAAATCAACGGTGAAATGGTTGTAGAATCACATGAAATTTGGTGCACCCACATCTTAGATGATAACGATGAAGATGGTTGGTGCCGATCGTCAGAAAAAATAAGGAAGGATGTATTTTTTCGACGCCATAGGAGGAAATTCCATCCTATGGCATCTTTCCTCCATTATTCTCTCTCCCTCCCTCTCTCTCTCTCTCTATAGATATATATCTATATATCTATATATATTAAGGTTTTCTGTTTTTTGATCAAAAGTGAGGAGAGTTCTTGCACTTTAGCCAAACAAACAAGTTGGCCGGTATTTTTAAATTATTTGTACAAATTTTCTCCTTTGATGAATATGACTATAATTGGTAACCATCTCTACGATATGTAAAGGAAAAAGTGTTTTCCTATATATAGTTGGGTTTTCTGCTTGTAACCCCCACCACAAAAAAAAACATAGCAAATTCCTTTCTAATCCCTCAAAACTTGGTATTTATTTTTTTCCCTTCCCAAAACTAATAAGTTACATCATTTTACTCTCTTTATGATTTCTGTCAGGAAAAAAAACCCTGTTAACTTTAACTTTAATTTTTCTCTATAGATTTTAGGTTTACCATTTATCCGAACATAACAAGTAAGACCGCAAAAGCATTCGACTCATAGCAAGAGAAGTATGTTGAAAATGTTTGAGATTTTATAGTCGATTTTGAGAAAGGTGCAGCGGAAGTCTAAACCCTAATTTCAATTTGAGGAAGAAATTGAGTATTTCCAAAGAAGAAGAGTGGTGGTATATTTTAATTAAAAACCTGATATTATGCCGTTACAAGTTGACGGAAATCGTAAAGGGGGTAAAATGATATATCTTATTAATTTTTTGAGGGGTAAAAAGTGAATACCAAGCTTTTAGGGTAGAAATGAATTTGGTATGATATAGTTACATGTCCTAAAAATTCATCATTTGTTTTTTTATGCAACTTTTTCGAGAATTGAACTTAGTGTCCGACTCTCAATTTAAAGAGGAAATTCTTACCGTCACACCTATAAATGAAAGCGGACAGTTAGAATGCATTCATGCTAAGTAGCTCACCACTTTTGGCTATAAAATAGAAGAGAGAAAGGAAAGGACTCTTGAAGTTCTTTAAACTTGATCTGATATCAGTAGTCAACACCACCACAAATAAATCTAGTGCCCCCCCCGCCCCCCCCCCCCCCCCCCCCCCACCCCCCCCGCCCCACATTGCCATCACTCATTGTATTGGATGTCTCTGTTTTAATTGTGTGGAGAGTTTAGTCCTCATCCATTTGGCTGGGTCTGACCTCAGAATATAACTTCATAGAGAAAAGCATTAAAAAACTTGATTGAGGTGAGGATGGAAGGGCAAGACCAGTCAAGCCATTTAAGACGGTGATGACAGAGACATCTACGACGGAACACAAATTGTTCTGGTGATGTCTTGGCCGTAGCTTGGACCAGGTCTAAAATTCTAGAGCCAGAAGTCCTCTAAATTTTTCAAAAATAAATAAAAATTCTTCACACTCCAAAGAGGAGAACAAAATTGCAGCCAAGTCAAGCTTCATTCACAAAGATGATAGAACAAGTCCTCACTCGCATTCTTCTCTATAAATACCACAAACATGCCATAAACTCATCAAAAATCTCTAAAAATTCTACTATGCCTCCAACAACAGATAAATACCAAAGAGCCTCATCCACCATCTCCATGGCTTTCCGCGGCCGCTCCGTGTTGAGCTTCGGACGCAACCAAGTAGTCTCCATGGACCAAATCGACGAGGAAGAGCTCCACCACCTCGACCGCTTCCAATCTCACGTCACAACCGGCCTCAAACGAATCGCCGACGACAAGCTCTCGAGCCCGAGCCCGGTCATTTCACTCGCATTCCTGCACAAGCTCATAGACCTGTTCCTGTCATGCGACGAACAATTCACAAACATGTTACGTAGGAGCAGCAAAGGCGCCGTGATGATACAGAGAGTGCGGATCGAGAAATCGGTCGTGTCGAGCCAAGTGAAGTCGTTGGACGTCTGTAATGAGATGATGCAGAACCTGCACGAGGTGCGGCATTGGAACCGGTACGCAGAGATCGCGGCCGCGGTGGTCCCTGGTCAGGTGAACCGCGCGCGGAGAGCGCTGTCAAAGCTCGTCGGGGGAGAACGGAAGGGGTCGGGGAGGGACGGACGGGCAGGGGCGCTGTCGAGGAGCTGGTCAGTGGGGAAGCATCTCCGGGCCATGTCCGGCAGCCTTGTGGCGCCACGCGACGACGGCGAAGCAGGTCTGTCAAGAAACACTTTACTCAAAAGGTTCGAAAATTTAAGACCAAGTTTAGTATCATGAACTTTTGATTTTCTTTTTTTTCCTTTCGGTTTCGCCTTCAGTTTAATATCATACGCGAACAAGCATAATTGAAAAACGGGCATGTGTTGAATCGGGCAAAACATTCAAACTTCATGGTAATTATATGATATATATATATATATATATATATATATATATATATATATATATATTTGTAAATTATGAAGTCGGACATTATTAGCTTGAAACAATAAAATAATAAGCTTAAATTTTTCATGGTTTGAACTGGGCGCCTCTTGAAAAATGATTCATTTTATACAGCGTCTCAGAAACTTTTATAACCAAATGCATATATTAATTGGCTGTGGATTAACAATTTATATGAAACCGATTTAATTCGGAACACAGGCGGGCTGGCGCACGCGGTGTACACAATGAGCTCGGTCATGGTGTTCACGATGTTAACGTTGGTTGCATCTTTTCCCGGCGCAAGCACCGACATTTCGACAGGGCCGTCGCCGGTAGGGCCGCCGAGGCACCTCGCTTGGGCCCCGACGATGATAGGCTTGCAAGAGAGAATAGGAGAAGTTTCGAAAAGAAGAGGAAGGAACAAAGGTGGGGTTTTGGCGGAGTTCTTGGAGGTGGAGAGATGCGGGAGAGCATTGTCCGGGGTTTGCGAGGCGAAGGCGGGAGCGAAGCCGAAGTCAAGGAGATAGCCGGAGAGCTCGGAGAGGCGAGCAAGAAGCTGGAGGCAGGGCTGGGGGCATTGGAGAGGAGATTGAGAGAGGTGTTTCATAGAGTGGTGAAGAGTAGAGAGGAGGTGATGAAGTCGTTGGAGGAGAGTAGGAAATCATCTGCTGACTCTTTTTTGGTCTTGTGAACTGGGAATTTTTTGCAATACTTGTAACAAATTTGGACTGCATTCTTGTTCTTTGTATATATTAATTGTGTGGAAACTCTGTTTGTTTGTTTGTTTGTTTTCCCTCTTTTTTTCATTTTTTTGAAACTTTTTTTGTTATTTGGGATGGGAATCCCAAATTTTTGTGGTATCGTAACAAGTAATACCACATGAGAGTGAGAGTGAGAGATTAAGAAAGTCTTTATTTACAATTTTGGCGGCAGAATGCCTGGAATTTCTTGCTCGCCGTGAGAGATAAGAGAAAATTGAGTTGTTAGAAAGAATACATATAAATTTGTAAATAATAATAGGGTATAAATTAATAAATGTTGAGGGTGTCGTGTATAATTTTCCGTATTTGCAACATTCATAGGTGTCACTGCTGGTGGTGGTTGGTAGGGTGAGGAGAAGGTGTGGTTGTATGCTATAGTTTTTGCCAATGTTATTCCATACTAATAGATCCAACAACGAATTAAAGGGTATAACGAGAGGACCCGAAGGTCCGTGTTTTTAACATGTGATGTGAGCCTAGGAGAAACATCCTCCAATGGTGTTTCATTTGTGGGGTTGAATAATTATACAAATTTTCTTATCTTTTTGTTTATTAATTAAAATTAATAAAGGTACAAAATCCCAAAATAAACAACCCCACAACCCTAAAATAGAAAAGAAAATTTACAATACTAGAGATACCACTCAAATATGGCATGACAAATAATAAATCGCCGCGATGCCATCATCGCGGACTTTCTTTTCCTCTTCCCTAAACCAAACTCTTAACTCCTTCTTTGTAAGATCCTAGACCTAACATACACTATTCCCAACCCTCCATTCTTGCCTCCGCATAGCAGGCATCAACAACGCCTTCCTCTTCCCCAGCATCACCCTCCTCCATGCGGAAGTAAGACTGATGATGCTCTATACTGGCGATCTCCCAGATCAGGACACGTGGCAGATGACGTGTCCCGGAACTCAGAAGAAAGGGCCACAGGGGGCCAACCAGGCCATCCCTGTACCCGACCTGCAAACACAAGCTGGCTCTCCTCAGAGCCCCTGCAAATTGGCCTCATCGGCCTCTTGGCTCGTCCCGAGCTACCACAGGATCAAGATGCCTTGGCCCTCCCGCTTGTTCCCGAGCTCCTCGCCGAGGCCATCTTCCTCGGTCCCTCCAACCGACCAACTCCACCACTCACAGGCGTAACCACCGCTCCGCAAATCTCGCCATTGCGCGGATTCTCCGCCTGGCAACATCCCACGTTCCACGCCATCACGATACCCACTAACGGGCGATCCGCTTATAACGCGGGCGTGACGTCGGGAGCGTAACTGTCGGCGAGATTCTCACGCCTGCTACTGCTCGCTGCCGCCACTATATAAACCCCCATCACAGAGGGGTCAAGTAAGCTTTTTTCACCCCACTTAGCCATTACTCTGCTCGGATTTTGTGCTAACTTGATCGTCGGAGGGTTCTCGGTGATACCAAACCACCCCGGGACTTCCTTGCATGTACTCGGCGCAAACTCCTCAAAACCACCAATCTCCTCAAAACCCATTAAGACCCAGACGCAACAGGAGATCACTTCCAAGATCCACCGGGAGATCGACGGAAGACAACATCTGACGGAGACCCGAAAAGGACCTCCATCAGTTGGCGCCATCTGTGGGAAACGAAAATCACAAAGTTGGCCTTCCGATCTCCATCCATATGGCAAGCGATCACCCGGAAGATCCAGATACCAGCCGCCGCCTCCCCCTCACCGAGCGCGGATGAACCTTTTCCGGCGACCGTCATCAACGCCCTCGCCGGCCGAATAGATCGACTACAGTCCATCGTGGAGGCGCTCGTCCGCGTCCAAACGGCCGGGCCAGGGCACCAGATCGCCTCTCCTCCGCCTCCAGAAGACTCTGCCCTCATCGGCACGGCTGACCACCGGCAGGCTACGTCCCACGGCCACAGATCTCACGGGCCGATACTCTCTGAGGCCCGTTGGGCGCCCCACGGCTCCACACTAAGATCCGCCGCCAGAGCGCCTTGCCTCGAGCCTCCTCACGACCCTCACCCCCTTGAGGAGATGTCGGTCACCTCGCCTGTCCCCAGGCATAACCGACACCCCCTCCCTCGACGGGGTCGCACACAAGGGGCTCGCCACGGCGACTCGAGGGCCACCTCGCCCGGGGATCTGAGGAACCTCATCGAGAGGAACCGGGGCCGCGCCCAGACACAGATCTCCCACAGCAGAGGCCAGGGATCATAAGGCGCAGAATCCTCGGGGTACCACGGTCGACTCGACGCCCTCGAGAAGAAGATCGAGGGCATGCGCCGAGAAGATCACCCCTCGGGCGACGGGACTAAGTACGCCGTCGACTCGCTCACCAAGCCGTTTACCGAAGGACTGCTCGTTGTTCACGTCTCCTCGTGCAACAAGCCCCCAAAGGTCTCTCTGTTCGACGGGAAAACCGACCCGAAAGACCATTTGGATGCTTTCACCGCGGGGATGAGCTTCCAGGACCATTCCGACGCTGCCCAGTGCATAGCCTTCCCAGCCACCCTCATCCGCTCTGGTCGGGACTGGTTCCGAGGACTCGAGCCTTGCTCAATCTCGACCTTTGACGAGCTGGCTACTCAGTTCCTCGGCCACTTCGTCGGGAGCCGTCGGCAGAAACGCACGGTCGACTACCTCTTCACAATTAAGAGCGGGGACAAGGAGACGTTCAAAGCTTACACACCCGCTTCTACAACGCCCTCCTCGAGGTCCCCAAGCACCAAGACAAAACCGCCATTACGGCGCTTAGATCCGGTCTTAGGCACAAGGAGTGGTTACGCTCCTTTGTATTGGCGCAGCCTAAGACCATGGCCGAGGTCAAGGCGTGGACCGAGCACGAGGTCCAGCTCGAGTCCGAGATGAACGCGAACCTCCCTCGAGCAGAACGGTCCGACCAGAAGAAGAGGGCTCAGGAAAAGAGGCCGGAGCGTCAGCAGCCCTATCACTCGAAGTTCCAGGAGTACACCCCTCTCAATGTCTCCTTCGCGGTGTTACTAGAGGAGGCCCAAGGCGAGGCATTCTTCAAGTTCCCTCCAATCCCGCGTCAGGCCTCGAAGCGAACCCGGGGCCCCTACTGCGCCTTCCACCGGACGCTGGGCCACGCCACGGAGGATTGTAAGTGTACCACCCGAGCCCAATAATACTATTTCTGTTACTGGTTGAGTGTTTGGCATTGCTCATTTCATTTATCTTGCTTGTTTGGTTCTTATTGCACAATTTTAACCGGCTAAGTCATTCTGCATATAACAAATTTTAGCACCCAAAATAAAATTGAAAATATTCTTCTTGGCCTACTTGACACCCTTAGCCTCGTGGTATCGTCCGTGCATTGTATTCTCGTCCCGTTCAGTGAAACGGGTGAGTTTGGATGGCTACGTGCACGTGCGTGTGTCCGTTTTGGGAGTATGCTTTTTAATCATAAAACATTTCATTTTAAAATTTGGAACCCGCCTAAAATCCTATTATTTGAATTTCGAATTTTTGGACCCAACCCGGGCGCAATTTGGAAATGTTTCATTTGGCGCCAAAATCCTAAATTTTAATATTATTAAAACCATCGCATATATTTTTCTAACTAACCTGATATCTTACTGTTCATTACCTATCTTTTAAATCTTTAAGTTAACCATATAATATTTTTACAATCTTTATATCCTTCTTAATTTATTCTCTCAGCCAATCGCAACCTCCCCTTTAACCCCGTGGGCCCCACTTTCTCTCTCTCTCTCTCTCCACTTTTTCCTCTCTCTCCCTCTCCCTCATATATTCTCTCGTACTTCTCTTTATCATTTTTCTCTTCTTGCTTCATGTCTCGTTTCTCATTTCTTTTAACTGTTCTTTTGTTGCCGGAATTCCGTCGTGCCGGTGACGTTTCTCGACGTTCCAGCGAGATACCCCGACCCGTGTGGTTCCTTTGTTCGTCGTTTGGGTTCATTCCGTGAACCGTGCGCCGTCGCGAGTTTTCCCCGCCGACGGTTAACGTTCCGTTTTCCCGATTCGCGACCCATCGAGGCAAGTTAATCTTGCTACATGCTATATACTTTTATAATCTTCATTTTATAATATTATACATTTGAAAATCTTATAGTTTACATATGAAATGTCGTTGAAAAATCGGATATGACAAATCTGAAATTTACTGTACACCTTATCTTATAAAATTCATTATAAATCATAGAAAAATCATTAGGATACGTTCTTTAGTTCGTTACGAAGATAATTCAGAATACTATAACTATATGAAATATTTACTTGCAAAATAAATTGTTTAATTAACGTAAAATGCAAATGAACACGTCTCTAAACTGCTGTCCAGGGAAATTCCAGCAGCAAACTTTCAACTTTGAATATTCATAACTTTTTGCAGGGATAACCTGAGATGCTTATACTTATAAAACTGAAAACCTTATTGAATTATCTTTGTTTTGGTATAAGACACGTCTCTTTTGGAGAACGTTTGTTATTTTTAAGCTATTTTACAAATTAGGGTGACGCTGAATTTCTGAACGGAACCTTCTTGTGCATGGTTAATCAATACAGCTTTTATAGTTACTAATCGCTTTGAATATGCTATCCATATTAATATTATTATATAAATATTTATATCACATATTGCTTAGTTGTACATCCCACACTACCATTTTATAGTTTTATAACTCTTCGGATACCCGTTTGCATCCATCGCATTTAAGATAAATATAATTGCATCCATAGATCACATTACTACATAATAATGTGATATTAATACTCCATGTTTAATAAATTGCATCCTAATTAATATTGGAACTATAAATGTAACCCTAATCAATAACTGTTCATCCATATCCTTGAAATTATATCTATTTGCCTATCATATTACATGTTCCAGTTTATTGTTCTAATAGTACTCATGCTTGTTTATTTATACACATGTTTATGATAGTTTGATTATGAGCACCCACATGACATCTTGTGCTTCCTGACATGACCTGTTACACTTCCTACTTGACATGATATGGTACCGTACACTCTTGACATGACATGACACCTTTATACATTACCTGACCTGTTACCTGATCTCATGCCTAATGCCGACAAACCTGACCATTCCCGCTGTCTATCCAGACAAACCTACTTTTACTCGACCTTGTGTTGGCATTAGTCCTTGACTACTGAATACCTGACCTGACATACATAGCTTGGGGGTATGGGGAAATCAAAGGTGAAACCGACTTGGAACTCAACAGTTCGATACTTGTTCTGATCAGTCTTACGGGCTTGGCCAGCTCCGGAGTGTTGATGCTGACATCACTCATCTATCCTACTACCTTTTACTGCTTAGCGGCACGTCTCGGATTCAGCCCCGAGGATCATGACCGTGGTCCCGGGCATGCACGGGATACTATTGAGTTACATCGACGATTCATCAATTGGTTTCAAAGACTATAGAGTAGAAACCTGATAGGACAGTTTAGTCACCATTGCACATTACCCTGCTCTGTTATTTCTTATTACTGCTTTATTCATGTTCATACTTGCATTGCTTATTATCATGTTTACATTATATACTTGATGTCATGACGCGCTGACGTCTGGGTTTTGCATGGCCCAGATTCCGTACCACTGTCGACGACCGAGCAGGAGTACTTCAGCCAGCAGGCTGAACTGTGAGTTCTTTAGGGTTTAGTTTATTTATTTTCAGTTCATTTCCAGATGTGAGCCCGCTTTATGGGACGTATTGTTTATTCATTGTTTTGGATCATTAGCTTCCGCACTTATTGTTTATTGATTCTTGTTATTATGGATTTGGACATGTATTAGATTAGCTTATTATCTTGTTCTTGATATCCTTACAACCGTAATGTGACTGTGGATGGATACTTCCTACCCACAGGTAGCATGGTTGGCTATGTCACGTGCCCAATCTTGCGTACTCTGGGAAGCGGGGCGTGACATGGTTCTTTTGGTATCAGAGCCATAGGTTAATTGGGTTGATTCTTTGTAGTTGGGTATTGCACCCGATACACGAATCAGGATACCCGTGATTAGGAAACATGTCCTGCCACTTTGACCGTTTTACCATCCTTGAATCATTCTTCCGGATCATGTCGACATGCAAACTTACTTTGCATTGTCAACTCGAAAACCTAACTTCTTGTTATCTCTAGGACTTAGGCGACTTGGGTGGAGTTAAGTAATTGCGGCTATGATACCGCGGCATAGCTACAATGCGGTACTCTATTTAAGTATCTTGGAGTTCTAGCCTTGATCCACATTCAGAATCTATCATCATGCTAATGTTGGGTGTTTTGAGTTCAGGATTATGACAGGTAAGAAGTTGAAGACGTACCAGAGGCGTGTGAATGAAGCCGCCATGCTTGGAGTGATAAGAGAAATGCTGGAAATCAAAGAAACAGACCGAGCTGATCCAGCAGCAAGCGGACTTGTTTCAGGAAGGTTTGCAGATCGTTCAGCAGTCTGTAAACGATGTTGGAACTAGACCAGTTGACCGAGTAAGGACCGTAGCAGATTTCAGACTTTTGGATCCGTCTACTTTCACTTTTCTGGAGGAGCCGTTGCCAGCCGAGCCGTGGCTAGCGACACGGAGAATTTGCTGATTGCGACACAGATTCCAGAGGACAAAGGAGTTGATGTGGTGCGCATTCAGTTAGTGGATTACGCCCGAGAGTGACGGCTTGTGGAGGAGACCCGCTTGCCCAAGCCGATCAGTTGGGCGAAGTTTTTCTAAGAACCCCCTGGAGAAGTTCTTCCCGCAGACTGCGTGGAGGAAAGGGAAGAAATTTATCGGACTAAGGCAGAATGGAGCAACCGTGGACGTGCATGCAGCGGAGTGGACGAGACTCAGTGGTCTCGCTGGACCTTTCGCGGCCAACGATGCAGACAGCAGTTGCGGTAAGGAAGCAGTTCTGTCGGGCCAGTCGAGTTTAGGGCTAGGCCGACAAACAGTGTTCTTGCGACTATGGAAGTGAATAGTAATGAAGAGCCGGCAGTTGTTCGCGACTTTATGGATGTGTTTGCAGATATTTCGGGCTTACCGCCAAAGCGAGATGTGGAGTTCGCGATTGACCTTATTCTTGGTGCAGCGCCAGTATCAAAATCTTATTATCCGATGGCACCGGTGGAATTGGAAGAAGTTAAGAAACAAGTTGGTGAATTACTCGAGAAGGGATGGATTCGAAGCAGCAACTCACCTTGGGGAGCTCCAGTTCTTTTAGTAAAGAAGAAGGATGGCACGAGAAGGATGTGCATGGATTATCGAGAATTGAACCGGGTGACTATTAAGAACAAGTACCCGATCCCTCGCATTGGAGAGCTTTTGAGCAGCTTAGTGGCGCGAGGGTGTTCTCGAAATTGGATTTGCGATCGGGATATCATCAGGTCCGAGTGAAAGCAGAAGGCATTTGCAAGACGGCGTTTCGAACTCGATATGGACATTTCGAGTATCTAGTGACGCCCTTCGGAGTGACTAATGCGCCGGCAATATTCATGGATTTGATGAACAGGATCTTTTCACCGTTCTTGGACCAGTTTATTGTGGTATTCATTGACGATATTCTGGTGTACTCGAGGAGTCCGGAGGAGCATGCTGAGCACTTAAGGATCGCACCGCAAACGCTGAGACAAGAGAAATTATTTGCGAAGATGAGTAAGTGTGAATTCTGGCTGGAAGAAGTGAAGTTTCTGGGGCATGTCGTGTCGGGCGATGGAATCGCCGTCGATCCCGAAAAGATTGCAGCAGTTCGAGACTGGCCTATTCCAAAGAATGTTGCAGAGATAAGGAGTTTTCTTGGACTTGCCGGATACTACAGAAGATTTGTGGAGAACTTCGCTCGCGTAGCTGAGCCGTTAACCAAGCTCACACGAAAGGAGGTACCGTTTGTTTGGACGGATGGATATGCATTGGCCTTTGAGATGTTGAAGCAGAAGTTGATAACCGCCCCTATCCTAACCGTACCGGATGATTCAGGAGGACTGGTGATTCACAGCGACGCATCTGGAAAAGGATTGGGATGTGTTTTAATGCAGAATGGGAAAGTCGTCGCTTACGCATCGAGACAACTGAAGACTCATGAGAAGAACTATCCGACTCATGACTTAGAGCTTGCAGCCGTGATCTTCGCCCTGAAGATTTGGAAACACTACCTTCTGGGCAAGAGAGTTGAAGTCTTTACGGATCACAAGAGTTTGAAATATGTGTTCACTCAGAAGGAATTGAACATGAGGCAACGCAGATGGTTGGAGCTGATGGCCGACTACGACCTTGATCTTAAGTACCATCCGGGAAAAGTTAACGTCGTGCCAGATGCGCTAAGTCGGTTACCGGAAATTCAGGTATTGACTGCACAGAGAGAGATCATTACGGATTTTCGAAGATTCGACTTGGAGGTTGTGCTACGCCATGCTACAGGACAGTTGATGCAGTTGCAAGTACAGTCGTCCTTAGTTGAGAAGATTAAAGCGACACAATCGCAGGATCCTAGACTGCAAAGGTTTCGAGAGCAGGTTGAAGCCGGACTACGAACAGATTTATTGATCCACGAAGATGGTTCGTTGAGGTATGGTAGCCGTGTGTGTGGGCCAAAAGGGGATGTGCGTGAAGAGCTTATGAAGGAGGCACACAATTCAGTTTACTCTGTACATCCAGGAGGGACAAAGATGTACCAAGATATTCGACAGCATTTCTGGTGGGAAGGCATGAAACGGGAGATTGCTCGCTTCGTGGCTAAGTGCTTGGTATGTCAGCAAGTCAAGGCTGAACACCAAATGGTTGCTGGTTTATTGCAACCATTTCCGATTCCTCAGTGGAAGTGGGAACATATAACCATGGATTTCGTGACGGCTTTACCGCGGAGTCCAAAAGGCAACAATGCAGTATGGGTGATTGTTGATCGGTTGACCAAGGCAGCTCACTTTATTCCTTTTCGGGTTGGTCAATCAATAGAGACTTTGGCAGAGCGGTACATGCAGGAGATCATAAGATTGCATGGAGTACCGGTGAGCATCGTGTCCGATCGGGACACTCGGTTCTTATCACACTTCTGGAGGAGTTTACAGGAAAGTTTGGGGATGCGATTGAAGTTTAGCACAGCTTATCATCCTCAAACTGATGGTCTGTCGGAGAGAACGATCCAAACTCTTGATGATATGTTGAGAGCATGCATGTTGGACTTCAAGGGTTCGTGGGAGGATCATCTACACTTGGTGGAGTTTTCTTACAACAACAGTTTTCAGGCAACTACCCAGATGGCTCCGTTTGAAGCTTTGTATGGTCGTAAATGTCGTTCACCTATTTGTTGGGATGATGTCGGTGAACGAAAATTGTTGGGACCAGATTTGGTGATGCAGACAGTTGAGAAGGTTAACACTATCAGAAATCATATGAAGGCAGCACAAGACAGACAGAAGAGTTGGGCTGACACATCGAGAAGACCTCTAGAATTCACCGTGGGTGATTTGGTGTTCTTGAAGATATCACCGACTAGAGGGGTGATTCGTTTTGGAAGGCGAGGAAAGCTCAGTCCTCGGTTCGTTGGACCCTTGAGATCGTGGAGCGTGTTGGTGAGGTAGCATATCGTTTGACGTTACCACAGTCCTTGGCAAATGTGCATGATATGTTTCACGTATCTCAACTCCGTAAGTATGTTCGAGATGAAACAAACGTTTTGGATCATTCGGAGCTAACAGTACGAGAAGACTTGACTTTTGAGGAGCGACCAGTTGAAATCAAGGATCGAAGAGAAAAGGTTCTTAAGAACAAGGTTATCCCCCTTGTGCTAGTCTCTTGGGGTAATCGATCGCATGGAGAATCCACTTGGGAGCGAGAAGACGAGATCCGGCAGAAGTTTCCTCACCTTTTCCTGTAGTTATCTATCTTGAATTCTTGGAATTTCGAGGACGAAATTCTTTTTGTAGTTGGGTATGATGTAACACCCGAGCCCAATAATACTATTTCTGTTACTGGTTGAGTGTTTGGCATTGCTCATTTCATTTATCTTGCTTGTTTGGTTCTTATTGCACAATTTTAACCGGCTAAGTCATTCTGCATATAACAAATTTTAGCACCCAAAATAAAATTGAAAATATTCTTCTTGGCCTACTTGACACCCTTAGCCTCGTGGTATCGTCCGTGCATTGTATTCTCGTCCCGTTCAGTGAAACGGGTGAGTTTGGATGGCTACGTGCACGTGCGTGTGTCCGTTTTGGGAGTATGCTTTTTAATCATAAAACATTTCATTTTAAAATTTGGAACCCGCCTAAAATCCTATTATTTGAATTTCGAATTTTTGGACCCAACCCGGGCGCAATTTGGAAATGTTTCATTTGGCGCCAAAATCCTAAATTTTAATATTATTAAAACCATCGCATATATTTTTCTAACTAACCTGATATCTTACTGTTCATTACCTATCTTTTAAATCTTTAAGTTAACCATATAATATTTTTACAATCTTTATATCCTTCTTAATTTATTCTCTCAGCCAATCGCAACCTCCCCTTTAACCCCGTGGGCCCCACTTTCTCTCTCTCTCTCTCTCCACTTTTTCCTCTCTCTCCCTCTCCCTCATATATTCTCTCGTACTTCTCTTTATCATTTTTCTCTTCTTGCTTCATATCTCGTTTCTCATTTCTTTTAACTGTTCTTTTGTTGCCGGAATTCCGTCGTGCCGGTGACGTTTCTCGACGTTCCAGCGAGATACCCCGACCCGTGTGGTTCCTTTGTTCGTCGTTTGGGTTCATTCCGTGAACCGTGCGCCGTCGCGAGTTTTCCCCGCCGACGGTTAACGTTCCGTTTTCCCGATTCGCGACCCATCGAGGCAAGTTAATCTTGCTACATGCTATATACTTTTATAATCTTCATTTTATAATATTATACATTTGAAAATCTTATAGTTTACATATGAAATGTCGTTGAAAAATCGGATATGACAAATCTGAAATTTACTGTACACCTTATCTTATAAAATTCATTATAAATCATAGAAAAATCATTAGGATACGTTCTTTAGTTCATTACGAAGATAATTCAGAATACTATAACTCTATGAAATATTTACTTGCAAAATAAATTGTTTAATTAACGTAAAATGCAAATGAACACGTCTCTAAACTGCTGTCCAGGGAAATTCCAGCAGCAAACTTTCAACTTTGAATATTCATAACTTTTTGCAGGGATAACCTGAGATGCTTATACTTATAAAACTGAAAACCTTATTGAATTATCTTTGTTTTGGTATAAGACACGTCTCTTTTGGAGAACGTTTGTTATTTTTAAGCTATTTTACAAATTAGGGTGACGCTGAATTTCTGAACGGAACCTTCTTGTGCATGGTTAATCAATACAGCTTTTATAGTTACTAATCGCTTTGAATATGCTATCCATATTAATATTATTATATAAATATTTATATCACATATTGCTTAGTTGTACATCCCACACTACCATTTTATAGTTTTATAACTCTTCGGATACCCGTTTGCATCCATCGCATTTAAGATAAATATAATTGCATCCATAGATCACATTACTACATAATAATATGATATTAATACTCCATGTTTAATAAATTGCATCCTAATTAATATTGGAACTATAAATGTAACCCTAATCAATAACTGTGCATCCATATCCTTGAAATTATATCTATTTGCCTATCATATTACATGTTCCAGTTTATTGTTCTAATAGTACTCATGCTTGTTTATTTATACACATGTTTATGATAGTTTGATTATGAGCACCCACATGACATCTTGTGCTTCCTGACATGACCTGTTACACTTCCTACTTGACATGATATGGTACCGTACACTCTTGACATGACATGACACCTTTATACATTACCTGACCTGTTACCTGATCTCATGCCTAATGCCGACAAACCTGACCATTCCCGCTGTCTATCCAGACAAACCTACTTTTACTCGACCTTGTGTTGGCATTAGTCCTTGACTACTGAATACCTGACCTGACATACATAGCTTGGGGGTATGGGGAAATCAAAGGTGAAACCGACTTGGAACTCAACAGTTCGATACTTGTTCTGATCAGTCTTACGGGCTTGGCCAGCTCCGGAGTGTTGATGCTGACATCACTCATCTATCCTACTACCTTTTACTGCTTAGCGGCACGTCTCGGATTCAGCCCCGAGGATCATGACCGTGGTCCCGGGCATGCACGGGATACTATTGAGTTACATCGACGATTCATCAATTGGTTTCAAAGACTATAGAGTAGAAACCTGATAGGACAGTTTAGTCACCATTGCACATTACCCTGCTCTGTTATTTCTTATTACTGCTTTATTCATGTTCATACTTGCATTGCTTATTATCATGTTTACATTATATACTTGATGTCATGACGCGCTGACGTCTGGGTTTTGCATGGCCCAGATTCCGTACCACTGTCGACGACCGAGCAGGAGTACTTCAGCCAGCAGGCTGAACTGTGAGTTCTTTAGGGTTTAGTTTATTTATTTTCAGTTCATTTCCAGATGTGAGCCCGCTTTATGGGACGTATTGTTTATTCATTGTTTTGGATCATTAGCTTCCGCACTTATTGTTTATTGATTCTTGTTATTATGGATTTGGACATGTATTAGATTAGCTTATTATCTTGTTCTTGATATCCTTACAACCGTAATGTGACTGTGGATGGATACTTCCTACCCACAGGTAGCATGGTTGGCTATGTCACGTGCCCAATCTTGCGTACTCTGGGAAGCGGGGCGTGACAGTAAGCAACTCCGGGACTACGTCGAAGAGCTTATCCGATCAGGGCACCTTGCTGCCTACTTAAGGGATAAGCAGCAGGCCGACAGCGAGCAGGATCAGCGTCCCCCTCCAGCCGAGCCAACCATCAGCCAAATCATGCTCGTTTCGGCAGATGACCAGTCCGAAGCCCAGGGAGCCCCATACCCGGTGCCGAGCACAGGGACCAACAAGCCTCCAGGGAGCTCGGGCCATGCTAATAAGGTCATCTATTAGCATGTACTTTTTTTTAGGGGCAGTGTAAACTCTTCTTAGGGTCTGTTGTTAATTTAATAAAAGATCAATGGAACATTGCGAAAAAAAGGAAATGTCTTATTTATTCAAAAAGGTATTATGGGCTCCTCAGCCATACATACAAAAAGAAAAAGAAAATTACAGCAGCGGGGAAGGGGGTGCAGAGAGCACTGCTCATGGTACTCAGTAAAGATCTCCGCCAGCCGAGGCCTCACGAGATCCAGCCTCTGCCCTCGATTCCCCCCGCGTGCATCGACCTCGAGCCTCAGTTCGTAGCACTTACGGATGAGTACCACCGAGTGAGCCAGCCGACCCGTGGAGATCAGGCCGAAGCGCCTCAAAGACCGCAGCTTTCCCACGGCCTCGTCGTAGAGCTGCTCGGACAGGGGGTTGTAAAGCCCCGGCAACGCCCTCCAGATGGAGTACATCAGCAGCTGCAGCAGAGGGGAGCGCCGGGGGAGCAGCCGGCCGAAGTGGTCTTCAATGCTCCTATAGACCAACTGAACCATGTCCTCGGCGCAGTTCTGGTCGTAGAGGTATACGTCTTCGAAGTGGATGATGTCCGGGATGGTAAAGGGAAAGTCTTCCATTCTCAACGATCTGTTTGTGAAGAAAGGAAGGACCAGCGCTCCCTCGGCTTTATATAGCCCACTTCGCCCCAACGGAACCCAACAGTCGCACGTTTTCACCCACAAAGTCACTGCCACGCGGCGATCATTGAGCCTTCTCTGGCGGAATCGAAACGACGCGACTCTGGCGGTTCGCCTCCCCACACATTCAATGCGCGTACTACGCATACGGTCGCCGCGACCGTTCCTGTTCCCCATACCTGCGACAGGGTGGTCGGGTAAAACCTCATGAAGAATCGGCCAAGCATCTACCATGCTCGGCTATCCCTGGCCGATAGCTTCCCTACACGCAACGCCGGGGATCAAAGCCCTCGCCAAGAAGCAACCGCGCAGCTTCACTGCCTAGTTATCCTTAGCAGGCCTCCTACGGCCCCTCCAACGCTAAGGATCAAAGTCCTCCTTAGAGGCAGCCGACCAGCTTCCCTGCTCGGCTATCCCTGGCCGGTAACTTCCCTACTCGCAACGCCAGGGATCAAAGCCCTCGCCAATAGGCGGCCGCGCAACTTCACTGCCCGGTTATCCTTAGCAGGCCTCCTACGGCCCCTCCAACGCTAAGGACAAAAGTCCTCCTTAGAGGCAGCTCAGCAGCTATCCTGCTTGGCTATCCCTGGCCGGTAGATTCCCTACTCGCAACGCCAGGGATCAAAAATTCCTCCCAGAGGCAGTCGAGCCTGACCCTCGCTCGGCTATCCCCGGCTGGTAGCTTCCTACCACAACCGACAGGGATCCAAAGCCCTCCCAGAGGCAGTCGAGCCCGACCCTTGCTCGGCTATCCTTCTGGACAAAAGCCCTCGCCAAGAGGCACCGGGCAGTAACCCTGCTCGGCCAAAGTTCCTTGGTAGGCTTCTTACAGCCCCTCCCGCGCTAAGGACTAAAGTCCTCCTTTGAAGCGGTCGAGCCCGACCCTTGCTCGGCTATCCCCGGCTGGTAGCTTTCTACCACAACCGATAGGGATCAAAGTTCTCGCCAAGAGGCACTGGGCAGTGTTTCCCCCAATCAGAGCAAAGCTCTGTTTTGAATTTCAAAATTCAAAAAATTGAAGCAACACTTCAGATCCCTTGCGCTCTGCGCTGCGCGCCACGTGTCAAACACAGGTGCGCTAGCGCAGTTGCGCTGCGCTCTGCGCTAGCGTCAAGTGCGCCAGCGCTGGAGTTAAAATAATTCCCCACCGTTAGATCAAAAGATCTAATAATAATATAAATTATTAATTAATCAGAATTAAAATTCTGTTCTGGAAAGATCTTACCAATCTTGTTGAAAACAAGAAGATTGCCTTCTGTAAAACAGAAGCCCTAGGATCAAAAATCCAACGGTGGGGAAATATCCCCAAATCAATCAGAGAAAGATCTCTTCAACTAATTTAAAAAATCAACTGGCCCTATATAAAGGCCTCAAGACTTCAAGTCTCAGAGAAAAAAAAACCTCTACAAACTTTGAGAGAAGAACTCAAAGAGAAAGAAAGGCAAGCCTTTGAAGAAAGAAGATCATTTCTTCATCGTTAAAGGTAAAGAACTATCTTCTTGAATTAATAGAGATGAAATCATCTCGTTAAAGAAGAAGACCCCCCTGCTAAAAAGATCAAAGATCTAAGAACAAGATCAAGGTCTTTAATAAAAAAAAAGATCAAAAAAAAAGAAAAGATCTAATTATAAAATGACTAAAAGAAGTACTTTTACTTCACAGATCTTCTGATCTACAAAGGCAGAGCCTTTTGATAAGAACAAGAACTTTGATTCTTGGATCTTGAGGCAAGGCCTCTTTTGAAGAACAAAAAACTTGTTCTTTGATCTTAAATTTGATCTGATGCGCTTTGCGCTACTGAAAAGTGCTTTGCACTCTTGAATTGCGCCTTTGCGCTTATTGGACTGGCGCACAGCGCCAGAACGCGCCACGTGTCAACCACAAAATATTTTGTGCTTTGCGCTTCTAAAAATAGCGCACTGCGCTCTTGTACTGGCGCGCAGCGCCAAAACGCGCCACGTGTCACTCACTGGCGCGCCCATAAACTAGCGCAGCGCACTCATAAAGCGCAGTGCGCTAACAAACCAGCGCTAAGCGGAACATGTCACCCTTATGTGCGCTAGCGCAATGCGCTCTTTAATTGGCGCAAAGCGCCTGATGCGCCACGTGTTGTGCTGTCAGAACATACCTTGTTCTGATAAATGCGATGCATTATTAAAAGGGCAGAGCCCAAATAAAGGCCTAATAGGCAGAACATAAATAAAAATGTTCAACATTTTTTTTAACTGGACTTAGCCCAATTTTGGTCATAAGTCCTCAATTTAAATTGAACTGAGCACAACTGCTCTCCCAAATCAATTTACACCCGGTTCGAGGGTACATCTTTTTACTCCTCTGATATCTGTCGTTATAATCCTTCAACGTCGTCAGAGAGGTTACGGGTCCCGACAACCACACATTACTACGGACTGTGGGGTTCTTAAACTCATGGACTATGACATCCTTAACCTTGACCGTGATGTCTTAAAACTAATAACGGACTGTGGGGTCCTTACACTCATGGACTATGACGTCCTTAACCTTGACCGTGATGTCTTAAAAATATCATTGGACTGTGGAGTCCTTAATCCACGGACTATGACGTCCTTAACCTCGACCGTGATGTTTTAAAACTAACGTCGGACTGTGGAGTCCTTAAATCCACGGACTATGATGTCCTTAACCTCGACCGCGATGTCTTAAAACTAACATTGGACCGTAATGTCCTTAAACTAATTACCGACCGCAATGTCATTAAACTAAACAACAGAGCCCAATTCTCTTTTGTCGGATCTAAATGATCCTGTTAAGTTGATCTTAGTCTAAAATTAGACTAACGTGTCCTTAACAAACGTTTAAATTGATCTTAGCCTCAAATAAGGCTAACGTATCCTTAAACACAAACCCCCCCAAACCCAAATCTAAGAAAGATACGGATTTGGACTAATCCACGTCCTACGGGCGACAACATAACTTAGTCTCCATATACAATCCACGGGCAACCACAAACACAAAACAAACACCCACGACACGAAGTGACCATATGGAGAAGGAGAAAGTGGTTACCGCGATGCTGTAGCATAATTAACTGCAGGGGCTTGCGCCTATAGGGAAGAGCGTCCCCACAATCAAAAACCCCTCAAATGAGGGGGAATCTGACGAAGTCTGCTACATCGGCCGCATCCGTTTAAACCTTCGATACACGGTGCCATAAATCAACTTGGCATCTTCGGAGAGGTGGACGAATAGCACCAATTAGCATATGCCCCCAGATTCAGGCAAGACGTATATCTTGTGCGGCTTCCGGCGGTAAACAGATTCTGGCACGCCCGGTGCGACCTTTTCCACTCCACACTTCGTGTGTCATGTTCGCGAACCAATCGCGGTTTGCTAATGGTTGCCCTTGGGTTTCACGGTACTAAGGTTTGGCGTTTTGCTTGGTGCAGAAAGCAAAGAATCAATGGCGATCACTTGCTCAAAGTGTTCCACATGCAGCTGCAACTCGCGTCCTGCCTCAACTGGGGGCATAACCTACGGGCCCCAGGCGGCTTCCCTGTTCACGATGCCCGTAGAGCAGGTCCCCCAAGCCACCACAGGGCTGTTTTTCGGGACCATGCTCCCGCCAACGAGCTTCACCACTCCCGTGCCCGTACCAAAAGCTCCCAAGAAGTCGGTTTTCGATCGACTTATAGCTACTGTGACCCCTCTCAACGGGTCGCCCAGCTCCAGCTCCTCGGTCTTCTCCAGATTGGGCCAAAATTCCTGTGGGCCCATAATGAAGCCTGCAATCCCAGAGAAGTTTATTCCGAAGAGAGTAACCAACCCTGCTCCTGAAGTCGTCAAGGCGGCTTCTCCTGCCAAGGGGTCCCAACTACCACTCCTGCTACTCCAAGAACATTAGTCTTTAATAGGCTGACACCGGCAACGGCCCCTCATCTGAACAGGGGGCTAGACGAGGCCATCCCCGTCACCGAGCCAACTCCATCAGCTCGACACACTCGACGTCGCCATTGGCGCCGAGTGAGGAAGGCCAGAGGCAACTCCCTTTCTGGGCTAACTCCACCGGCCCCGACGGTGGAAATTAATGCTGCTGTTCCAACCGGGAATAGCTTTGAGCTGCTGAATAAGGTGCATAGGAATTCTCCTACCACCGTACTGAAAAGATCTCCTCCTCCGGTGGAGAATGTTGTAGAAACAAAGCCAGAACAGTCCCCTCAGCGGCTGTCCTCCAAGATCTACAAAGTCTGGCGGCAGGTCCGGAACTCAGTGGTTGATCAAGACTACCCACGCCGACAGAAAAGGGCGAAGGTTCAACAAGAAGAAAGCCATCTTGCCAAGCCACGGAAAGCTATTTGGGTGCCCACCGCGACGGCCCCCTCAACTTCGACCGCTCATAAGAAAAGAAGGCCGGAGAAGATCCCCATGCCTGCGACAAATGTCAAAGGCACTGAGCCCAAACGCCCTAAGTCTGGGGGCATGGTGGTCCATACTATTTACATGGCATCCGGAAAGGAAGATAGCCGCGCTTCTATGTGCCACCGACCACTCACTCGATCCATCATAAGAGCCCAGGAACAACAACAGCAGAAGCTCCAGGAGATACTGACTGCAATAGCCGCACTCACCGGTCCAAAAGAAAGCACGGAGGCGTCATCGGAACAACGTCGCGAACACGAGACTGATGCGGAGTTCCTTCGGAGAATGCTCGAAAAGAAGGACAAGGAGGCTGCGGAACAAGCGGCCAATATAAAGCAAATGGCTCTTCTGTTCCAAGACATGGTCGGGATGATGATACAGCCGGATCCTCCTGCCGAAGATCCTCCGATTATCCTCAAAGATGACAGAGGAGAAACGTCAAATCCACCTCCGGCTCTTTCAGCAGCTAAGGAGGAAACCATTTCTAAGGCCACCCTGGATGATTATATTGCTCAGCAAATAAGAGTTCAGCAGGAAAATGAGGCAGTCGGCCAAGTTGTCAAAACAGGGCGACCGTATCCGGGCTGGTATGACCAGAGAAAATACCCGCCGGGATACACAATCCCCAAATTCCATGTGTACAAGGGGACGGGAAATCCCCACCAGCACATCGCCCAGTTCAGGGCTCTTTGTAGCAACACCGGTGGCGATGATAAGCTTTTGCTCCGCCAATTCGTCGGCAGCTTGTCGGAAATGGCGTTTGAGTGGTACTTCGAGCTTCCAAACGACTCCGTCAAAACTTTCGCAGAAATGGAGTTATTGTTCATCCAGCGATTCACAAGTGCTAGTGAACGCACCCCAATAACGGCATTAATCAATGCAAGAGTGAAGCCGGGCGAAACTTGGGTTCAATACGCAATCCGATGGCGGAACCTGTGGTCGAAGTGCGAACAGCGCATCGAAGAAGCACCAGCGGTGGGCATGTTCATGGGCACCCTAGACCCTCATGCAACTATTTCACAGTTCATGATGTTCTTTAAACCGACCACGTTCCCGGATTTAATCGATAAGCTAGCCCAGATGGATCAAATGGGTCACAGACCGTCTCCCCCGAAGCCGGAACCTCGGAACGACAAGGGTAAAGGAAAGGCGACCTTCGTTGCGAACACCCAACAACAACCCAGTGCCCCAAAGCTAGCGGATCAACTGGAAGAGAGACGACGCTATTACAATGAGAAAATGAAGCGTCCTTACTCATTCCCACAGGATAAAACGAAGAGGCTGTTCGAGCTGGCGGTGCGCAACAGGCTTATCAACTTGCCAAATCCAAGACGACCACCGCAACCCAGCGAAGTGAATAATCCCAATTACTGCCCTTACCACCAAACGGTAAGCCATCTGATCGAGGATTGCTTCGTCTTTAAGGAATGGATCGAGGATCAGTACCTACAAGGCAAGTTTGCGTTGTCTGAGAAGTGGAAAGTAAACCCACCACAACCGCACACTCCTAAGAAGACAGACACACCGGGGGCAACGTGCTCTTTTGTTAAAGAAGCTCCGTGGGGGGTCGTGCTTTCAGCCAAAACCAAAAAGATGCTGAATGATCTTCAGACATGCCCGGCGATCAGGTGGAAGAAACCGCTAGAACCCCAGATCATCGAAGGGATGCTGAAGCCGCGCCCAACTCCAAAGATTGGTGGTGATAGATAAAGCACTCACACCCAGCCGTCAAAATTTTCAAAGAAGAAGAAGAAGAGATCCAAAAAGCCCGTGAAGCCTGGCGACAAGCGCACGGACCTACAAAAACAGATTGACGCGCTGGAAGAGTATAACCAGAAGGCACAGACTCCAATCACGCTCCAAGAGTTCCTCAGCCACGTCCTGGAGGACGAAGATGATGGAGAAGACTCGTCAGATGGATCTGAGGATTACGTAGCAAGTTGCCATGTGATCTCTCATTCATCGCTAGACAATGAAGAAGCTCCCTGCACACAGAGACTGGGGGCAGGTCCCGAGCCGAAACTTTCAGGGCTATCAGATGAGATAATCGACGCATTCCTGAACGAAGCTCTTCTGAAAAGTAAAGCCGATCGGGAGCGTGAGATGGCCATAGTTGAAAGAGCTAAATGCCGGCGACTAGACGAAAGAGTTGAAACACCTCTGCCGAATCAAAGGATATCCGTCGCGGATAAAAACAAGTTCAAGATGAGGAAAAGGTTTGCTAAAGTCATATCGATGGGAATGAAGCTACCACCCTCCGAAGGAAACGTCCCTGGTGAAGCAGAAACACATCCTAGCTACTGCTTATATCATCGGAAGATTGCGCACCCCACCGAAGAGTGCAACGCTTTTAAAAGATGGTGGCAAGGGTATGTCGCTCACCGGCAGCATTTCAAGTGGATGAAACGCAAAACTCGTCGGGAGCAAAGAAATACGACCGAGGAGCATAAAAGAACTACCGACAATTGTCGCGTGATGAATGCTGGGGGATCGCAAGTCCTCACCTTCGGAAGTGACTCCGACGAAGAGATGACTCTTTGCCCTCTTTTCAAAGAATCTACCTCGGGGAAAGAGGAAGAACCGAAGACCTGCGAAAACATTCAGCTACGCAATCGTTCGCTACCCGAAAAGAATCTTGGGCCCTCGAATAGTGGGTCAAACAGGAAAGATAAAGGAAAAGAGAAGGTCTCTGAAGATATCTCCCTAGATGACCAAGTCATGAGAGAGCTGACCGCCAAGGACCCGCTAAAGAAAAGTAAGGTAGACTACGACGTCCCGGCGCACCTAAGGAAGTTACCTTCACAACTCAGCATTCTCGACGCCCTTTTACTATCAAAAGAAGCAAGATATTCATTGATCAAGGCGCTGCAAGAGCCAGAGCAATTCCAAGCTTTCCTCGCCGAAGAAAAGATGAAGGACGAGCTGGAAGAAGTACATACAGCCGATATTACCTTCAGCGATGAAGATCTCCTCCTTGGGACGTGCGAGCACAACCATTCCCTATATGTCTCTGGATATTGTCACGATATCAAGATAGGCAAAATCCTGGTCGACAATGGATCTTCCGTCAATCTCCTCAACGTGCGAGTGTTGAAGGAAATATGCATGAGCGTTCAGCACCTCGCTCGTGATAAAATCACCATTTCCGGGTTCGACTCTCAGTCATCACGAACTCTCGGGTCTATGATACTGACACTGCGCTTCGGGTTACTCGTCATGGATATTAAATTTCACGTCATTGACGCCAAGACTTGCTATAATGCTTTGCTTGGCCGGCCTTGGCTACATGAGTACAACATCATCCCTTCTACACAACATCAGTGTATGAAGTATTTCAAGGATGGTCTCGAGTATACTGTGACAGGAAAGCTAAACCCATTCCCCGTAAACGAAGTCCGAGAGTACGAAGATGCAAAATACTTCTTACCAGACTTTGAAGACACGGAGAGATGTCATAAACCGGAGAACAAGGCTATCACCACCATTTCGTTCTTCGGGAGTGATACCGAGGAAGGGGAAGAGATAGTTTATTCAGGGCCATCCCAGTACAACAAGCCGGGACCGTCCGCTCCTACATGAGTACAACATCATCTCTTCTGATATCTTCGGCGGCGATTCAGAAGATGAGGTCAACACCATATTCTCTGCTCGGCCATCAATACAAACCTTCGCTGATGAAGAGCAAAATTTGCGAGTTGCCATGGTTCCGCCTAAACATCATAAAGAACTAGACGCGCTTAATACTTACAGTGTGGAAGAGCTGCAGACGTTCTATGTCTCTCCCAGGCAAGAAAGTGAAAAGGCGATCATATTCTACCGATCCGGAGAAACTAAAGTGGAGAAGGAAATCTGGCACGACGCGGATTCCACACTCGACAAGCTCCAGCCCATCTGTTTGCCCAAATATTACACAGACGGACGAAGGAGACTCTTGAGACGCCAAGGTGTACCCCTTAAGAAAACTACTCGACAAGCTCGATTCTATAACAGGATCTGGAACGTCCCTGGAACTCAGCGAAAGCTGCCCAATGGGAAAATGGAAACGACCGGGCTTAGGTATGTTTAATCCAAGAAACGGGAGTTACTCCGCGACTGCTACGTCATACATGACTTTGATGAAGAGGGAGATGCTTTTTGGGAAGATGCTAACCCTGAGCCAAAAAGAGCCCCCGACGTAAAAATGCCCAGTCCGTCGTTCGAAGAACAAATGGACAATCTTATAAGGGAAGTTGGTCAAAAAGTTCGAGACGACCATAATCGCGAAATGGCCATCTATGGGAAAGCCAGGACGCAGATCCTTCTCCAACAGGCTGCGAAAAATGAAAATGCCCCTCCCTGTCAACCTGTTGTAAAAAAGGCCCGACGCAGAGGCAAAAACAAGTCAAAAAAGGAAAAGGCATTCAGCAACGACAAAGCGGGACCAAGAAGTCACGCGAGCGGGAATCGAGCGGTCTGGATTTGTCCCTTAGGAAGAAAATGAATCAAGCATACTCTTTTCCTCAGAATAAAACACAGAAGATACTTGATCTTGCCATAAGACATCAAATGATTACACTCCCGGAGTCCAAGCACCCCGAGCAAGCAGGCGAAGTCTCTCATCCGGACTGTTGCTCCTATCATAGGGCAATAGGACATCCTATTGAAGACTGCTTCACCTTCAAGAACTGGGTCGAAGACCAATATCAGCTCAGCAAGTTCGCTCTATCCAGCAGTTGGAGGATAAATCCCCCACAGAAGCATGAACCAAAGGCCGCGCATACAACGAGAATAGAACCAGATCCACATTGGTCTTGGAAGCGAGCTCGTACTTGTCATATGATAACATTATCAAAAGAAGAGCCTGAGGATAGGGATGACCTCCCCTGGTGCTTCGAAAACAATGATGACGAGGTGATCTCAGAGTTTCCACCAGCGCCAAAAGATCTGGAAGATGGAATACACACTACTGCAGATAACCTCAAGAAAATTGATCTGGGGATGACAAGCGACCCACGGCCGACATTCGTCAGTGAGCTGCTATCTGAAGAAAGGGTGGCTGCGTTAAAAGATGTGCTTATGCAGCATAGAGATTGTTTCGCATGGAACTATTTTGAAATGCCAGGATTAGATCCAGAGATTGCGGTCCACAAATTGGCAATATCCCCGGACGTTAAGCCAATCAAACAAGCACTAAGGAGAATGTGGCTTGAGCTTGAGATGAGTATCAACGCCTAGGTCAAGAAGCTAAACGACTCCGGCTTCATCCAAGAGGTTCAGTACCCTGACTGGATCACCAACATAGTCCCAGTGATGAAGAAGAATGGGAAAGTGCACATATGTGTGGACTTTCGGGATCTCAATAAAGCTTGCCCGAAAGACGATTTTCCAGTACCGGTCACTGAGCTGATGATAGATAACACGTCCACTCACGAAGTTTTCTCCTTTATGGATGGCTCATCAGGATACAATCAGATAAAGATGCATCCCGAGGACCAGAAGCACACCGTTTTCCGAACCCCTTTGGGTATATTTTGCTACAAGGTGATGCCTTTCGGTCTAAAGAACGCCGGTGCCACCTATCAGAGGGCCATGACGAAGATCTTTGATGACCTTATACATGAAATCGTCGAATGCTATATCGACGACCTCGTGGTGCAAAGCAAATTATATGAGGAACATCTCGAGCATCTGAAGAACGTGTTTCAACGCCTTCGGCAATACAACTCGAAGATGAACCCTTTAAAATGCGCGTTCGGGGTGTCCTTAGGTAAATTCCTAGGATTCATCGTCCGACACCGAGGTATCGAGATAGATCTATCAAAGATCAAGGCGATCATGGAAATGCCTTCGCCAAGGACTCTCAAACAATTGCGGTCTATCCAAGGGAAGCTCGCGTACATCCGGCGGTTTATAGACAATTTCTCTGGGAAATGCCGTCCCTGCAGTCACTTGATGAAGAAAAGGACCCCATTCGTCTGGTATCACAAATGCCAAGGCGCACTGGACGAAATCAAGCAGTATCTGCAGAACCCGCCAGTGCTGGCCGCTCCGGTCAAGGGAAAGCCTCTCATTCTGTATACAACCGCCCTTGAAGGTTCCTTAAGCGCATTATGGGCATAAGAGAACGACTAAGAGAAAGAAAGAGCTCTCTATTACTTGAGTCGAGTTCTCCTGGGGGCAGAAAGCAATTATTCCCCCATCGAAAAACATTGCCTAACGTTGATCTTCGCGATAACGAAACTCAGGCACTATGCACTGGCGCATGAAGTCCGTCTCATATCAAAGGTGGATCCTCTCAAGTATCTGATATCAAAGGCCATACTGACGGGGCGACTCGCTAAATGGGCCCTGCTCCTGATGGAGTTCTCGCTAAATTATCAACCTCTTAAGGCAGTGAAAGGCCAGGCCATCGCCGATTTCCTCGCTGAGCATCCGATATCTGCCGATTCTCCCCTGCATTGCGAACTGCCAGACGAGCATGCGTTTGACACGATAACGGGAGTGATACCCGGTGGGAACTTTACTTCGATGGAGTATCTGTAATGATCCCAAAACCTTTATACATTTGTATTATCCCTCTTCAATAATATACCATATTTATTTGTACTTGGTATTTTCCTTTTTCTATTAAATTTATTATTATTTTATTCCTTAATCTATTATGCATTTTTCTGTGTACAATTTCTTTTTCTTATATTTAAGTTTTTAACTTCTCATTCTTATTTTTTCTTTCATAAATATTTTAACCCAAATCCATTATTCTTATTCTCTACAGCCCATCTGGAAAGCCCACTTTCTTTTTAAGCAACAGCATATATTTAATTCTAATTAAATATGTGCATGAACAACCTTGTAGCTCATTGATTAAGTCCTTACATTATTATTCCATAAGTCACATGTTCAAATCCTCATTCTTGTAATTTATTTTTATCATTTTTTTTATTCTTCTCATAACCTACAAATGAGACCTTTCATTTCCAAAATGAATGGTGGCCTTCCATTTCTCTTTTAATTCTCATGTTAAATGCATATATTATTATACACAATTCACCATTACACCATCTTTATTTATCCTCCTCTATCTTTTCCTTCCTCACATTTTTTATCTTCCACTTCTCTCTCTTCACCTAGAGTCCAAGAAGAAGAACAAGAAGAAATCTTCAAGAAGGTCTCGCTAGTAACGCTGGACTATCGGCGGATAGACAAGCCCGGTGACAATACCGGTTTGTGTATGTAAGTCCCTTCTCTCTTTCCCTCCCTCCATCTCTTTTTTCTCTCTTTATATTTCTCTTTATATTTCTCTTGTTTTATATTGCCATGAAAAACTTCCCTTGATATATCATAGTTCCTAAATAATTAATTAAATGGATAATATATAAATAATGAACACACAAACATACACACATATATAGTTTGTAAAGTCTTTTTCATTACTCTCAATTCACATGTTAAGATTTCATAGTGACCAATTAGAATTGCATGTTTGTTGTTTTATTTTGAATCACTTTTATTTAAAGTTTGTAAAAAAAATGAAGTTACGAATAAATACCATGGTTTTCTCATTTCTCACATATGACACATCAATACCTTTAGTTTTAAAATAATTTTTATAAATTAATTTTTAATTCTGAAAATTTTTGGAAATCTACATATGATAGAATATATTATTTTGTACACGCTGTAAAAAATTTAGATCGAACCGCATAACGGTTTAGGAATTACTTCGTTTTTATTCACTGATCGTAAAACAGAAAACTGCAGTTATCGGTCAACTTCTAGGACACATAACTTAGTATACCAGTATCCAAATTGAGCAAACTCAGGTGTTTTTGATATCTACATCGAATTATATAGATTTTCTTAGTTTTATAGTTTTACTGAAAACTCACCTAAGATAAAGAAAACTGCGTTACAATATTAAGTGACGGATCTGGACAGAATCTGTCCTGATTCGCACACTGTTTTTAAATTAGGCATAACTCAAACTCCTGATGTCCGTTCCTGACAAAATTTAGATGTGTAGATGCATGATTGATAGAACTATAATTTGTATACTTTATTACTTAGAAATTCATGAAACACCCCGATATTGGCTTTGCAATACAATATATAGTTGCTGTCCAGAAATCTGAATTTCTGTTTTAAACGCTGATATTAAAATGATCATAACTAGAGGTTCAGAAATCCAAATCGTATGAATCTTTGTGTTTTGGATAAGTACTTAAAAATATCTACAATTTTCTAATAATCTTCGTAACCTGAAACCTGATGGAAATTAACTCAAACTGTGTTTTAAAATATGTGACGCTGCTGAACAGATTCTGATCTGTTTTGCGCAACGATACGAAAACAGATATATCTCTCAAACCGGTATTCGTATTTAGGTGAAACTGGAACTCACGCATGCAAAACACTTAGAGCCATATTTCTGTTTATATTCCGCATTCTTTCGACTTGATTAATTAGTCGTACATAATATTTCTTTACAGCATTGTTTATGGTAGTTACTCGAATAATATACTTGACTCATTTCATGCTCTTCGAACATGTATACATATTTATCTTGATTTTTAAATTTTTGTATGTATATAAAGACGATAATTAAATAATTGAGGTGTATTTGAAAACTATACAAAATTATTTTTACATAAAACCCCCTCAAGTTATATAAATTACAATAAGGACCCTAGTAAATATAGGTTTAAGCGGAACCAATCTCTTGAGCCTCAGGGAGCCAAAGAAGTGGGTGCTTGCCTATTTAAGGTGGACAACTTAACAACGGTGTTATCAACACGGTAATCGTCTTTGAAAAAGACACAAATCTTGCCGCCCATGTGCAGCGGTTACCGATAACATCAAAACAATCAGGACTTCAATTTACTTTTCTAATTGTCTGACTCAGTTTGAGTCTCAGTATAATCTGACTTGAATATGATTCAAGTACAATCTACAATCTACAATCTATAATATTCCAATTCAACATGAGTCCATGAATCTATTATACAACTTGACTGAACCGAACCATGAATATACATTCCATTCACATGGTTCTCCAGTTATTCCATTTACATGATTCTACGGTTGCATCCGTTTACTGATATCATGGTTTCGGTTAGTCAATCAATTATACAATCAATACAATTTACAAGACAAACAATACAAACAAGATATCTCGGGGTTTAATGGGTAGATTGGTACGGAAGGTGTTAGAAGTGGCACGAGACAGTAAGACTTAATACACCTAACATGAATCCAGTTGTTGTTGTACCGTGGCATAAACGGTTCCTTGTACTATACTTGCCTCTAGTCTCTGGCATATAGAGACTCCTCTCGTATACACTGGCATTCTTCTGTACCAAGCTACAAACAACAGCGTTAACACAACATTACAACAACATAATACAACTTTAAAAGGTACATTCTTATTCTGTCTATTCTACTTTCCTCTTATCTTTAAGACTTACCGAGCGACCTGTTCGCTAACGACATTCTATTTCTTTCTTCTTTGAATGTCGTCAGGTGATTTAGACCCGTCAGAGATCGAGCCAACTGCAGAAGACTTGGATCAGTACAGCGAAGACCGTGAGCTCTAGTCATTGTACACTTCCATTCAGTACTTTTCATTTCTGTTATGTCATTTTTTAGGCATCGCTTTTATTTCCGTTGTATTTCCTTTTCATGCATTGTACAAAAGAATGTTAATAAATAAAGTTGTTGTTTTTATTATATCTTGTCTCTTGTGCATTTATTTTTTTTATTGCTTAGTTACGCTTAGCGTATTTGCTTCTGAGTAAATACGTAGCGGGCTCGTCGCGTCCCCTTCACTGTATACCGGGAAGCGGGGCGTGACAGCATCTTCTATGAAGAAACGCAAACAAAACACCCCCATAATCAAATCGGGGATAGGCCTCATCTTCGTAACTCCACAAGTAGGGATAATGCGCTTTGCCTTCTCCTTAACAGAGCCGAGGACAAACAATGAAGCCGAGTATGAAGCTTTGATAGAAGGTCTCGAGATCGCCATCGACTTGGGGATTGAAAACCTCCTCATATACGGAGACTCCCAGTTGGTCGTTAGTCAAGTAAACGGCGACTATCAAACGTGCAAACCAGAACTGGTAAAGTACGGCGAGAGGGTACATCAACTGCTGACCCAAATACCTTCCTACGCCTTGGAAAGCATACCGCGTGCGGAAAATAGCAAGATGGATGCACTAGCTAAGCTTGCTAAAGAACTGGCCGACGAGAACCTCGATGACGCGAAGATTGTTGTGCAAAGCCGTCGGGTTCTTATGCCGGCGGAAATATCTTCGGAGTCGTCCGAAGAAAAAGGAGCTACTGAGCAAAGGGCTATGCAAATAAAAGACCAAGAGAAGGTTGAAGATTGGAGGGAAGTCTTCATAGACTACTTCAAATCCCGTCGAACGCCTGAAGATGCGTCCTCAAAACATCAGCTCATGAAGCGAGCCCTATCTTTCGCCTTCGTCAGTGATACTCTGTACAAGAGATCATTTGATTCTCTATGGTTGAGATGCTTGGGACCTGAAGAGGCGAAGAGAGTTGTTCAGGAAACTCACGACGGACTCTGCGGTTCTCATCAAGCCGGACCAAAGATGAAGCTGGAGATCAAAAGAATGGGCTACTACTGGCCCATGATGATTCAGGACTGCCTCGAGTATGCGAAGTAATGCCACTCATGCTAGATTCATGGGGACTTCATCCACCAACATCCAAATCCACTACATCCGACGGTGGCTAGCTGGCCGTTCGAAATATGGGGAACTGACATAATCGGCCCCATCGAACCAGCATCGTCCAGAGGACATCGATTCATTTTGGCGACGACTGATTACTTCTCTAAATGGGCAGAAGCAGTACCGCTAAGGGAAGTGAAGACGGAGAATATCCTCCATTTCTTCAAGACGCACGTTATTTATCAGTTTGGAACTCCGCGACGGATCATCTCTGATAACGAGCCAGCCTACAGAAGCCATAAGATCAGCCGCTTCACACAACAGCACAATATAGACTGGAGATACTCCTCAGTTTATAATCCCCAAGCTAACGGTCTAGCTGAGGCTTTCAACAAGATCTTGACGAAGATCGTGAAGAAGACGGTGTCCCGAAATAAGAAGGACTGGCACGAGAGACTGCATGAAGCTCTCTGGGCATATCGAACTACGTTCAAGACGGCCACGAACACAACACCGTACGCGTTGGTATTCGGTACAGAAGCAGTACTCCCCCTCGAGATAGAGTTACCCTCTCTACGAGTGGCAGTCCATTATGAGCTAACGGACGAAGAGAACGCTCACCTTCGGCTTGAGGAGCTCGATGTCCTTGATAAAACCCGGCTCCTAGCGCAGCAAAATCTGGAAGCTTATAAAGAAAAGATAACGCGCTCATATGAAAGATTGACCAGGCCGAGGACATTCCGCCAAGGCGAACTCGTGCTAGTGGTCAAAAGACCTATGATCCCCAATCGCGCCAAGCGGGGAAAATTCGAGCCGAACTATGAAGGCCCGTACATCATAAACAAGGTCTACCAGGGTGGAACCTATCTACTCATGGACATGCATGGTGAAAGACCTTTCAGGCCAATAAACGGTCGCTTCCTGAAGAAATACTACGCCTAATGAGTCACGGCCTAGGTCAATGATAGATGACGACGGCTATGTCCGCTCGCTATCTTCCTAAGCCTAAACTCTGTAAGTAGTAACCGGCTTTCTTTACTACGGACCGAAACGTCCCTAAACTAACAGCGGACCGAAACGTCTCTAAACTTACAATGGACCGAAACGTCCTTAAACTAACAGCGGACCGAAACGTCCCTAAACTAACGACGGACCGAAACGTCCTTAAACTACCAATGGAGCATTATGTCCTAAAACTAGCCGTTGACCGAGATGTCGATAAACTACAGTGGATTGCAGCGTCCCAAAGCTGATATATAAAAAAAAGAATAAAAAAAAGAGAAAAAAATAAAACGGTATGTCCATAAGCAAAATGGGCACGGATGAAAACCCGAAAGGGCTCTGTGAGTAAAAACAGTAGGGCTACCGGCGAGTTTTGTGAAAACCTGAAAGGACGCAACCTCGTTAGAATAAAAAAAAAGAGAGAGAAAAAAGAAAACGGTATGTCCATAAGAAAAATGGGCACGGATGAAAACCCGAAAGGGCTCCATGAGTAAAAACAGCAGGGATACCGGCGAGTTTTGTGAAAACCCGAAAGGGCGCAATCTGGTTAAAAGACACTTTCAAGGTCCTCTCGACTTTATAAGAAGAAACCACCTGCGTGAGATCCTTACGACTCACAAGGGAGCAACACACTTAGGGATCCCCACGATTCCTAAGGAGAAATTACACTTGCGAGATCTTCACGACTCGTAAGGAGAATCCTCTTATGAGACCCTCACGGCTCATAAGATTTGAAAGTCTTAAGCTACAGAGACCTAAACCTATTCTTAAGCAACCTCCACAACCTTCAATACTGCCCTACAAGCGGTGCAACATTGACCCTTGTATACAATCCACGGGAGCGAATAAACATTTCCCTAACAAAGTCTCATCCGTGACTAGGGATATGTTCGCACGGTAAACAACCCTTGTGAGTCCTCTCGACTTATAAGGAGAAAACTCTCTTGTAAGATCCTTACGACTTTCAGGAGAACATGCACTTAGGAATCCTCACGACTCCTAAGGAGAAAACACACCGACGAGATCCTCATGGCTCGCAGGGAGAAATACCTTTATAAGACCCTTGCGGCTCATGAAGTCAAAAGCCTTAGTCGACAGGATCCTAACCCTGTTCGCTAAGCCACCTTTATCTGACATCGACAGGGGAAAATGATGATTCGCTCCTGGCCATATCCCAGTTGTAGCGATGCTGATGCCGAAATCGGTGTCTAATCCCAAGCTTGCGGCAAAGAGCTAGCAAGCCTCACATGCATACTAAATAGCCGAAATGATGGGGCAACTTGCAACAGAAGCAGCAAGTAAAAAATGTATGCATGAAAAATAGCCGAAATGATTGGGCAACTCGCAATAAAAAGCAGCGAGTAAAAATAAAATAAATAGCCGAAATGATTGGGCAACTCGCAATAAAAAGCAGCGAGTAAAAATAAAATAAATAGCCGAAATGATTGGGCACCGCGGAAAATAGCCGAAATGATGGGGCAATCGCGACCTTCGCGATATAAAAAGCTGAAATGATAGAGCATCGCGGAAAGAAATAAAATAAAAAATATATAAAATGAAATTTATGCCCTACAGGTGATATCACATCGATCCATCTATACAATCCAGGGACGCAAATGAAGAGAGAGTCGCACTCCTCCCCCCCAGGTTTCATCAGAAGAAGAAGCCAAATCTCAACGGGTCACAGATAGCCTGGAGATCATCTCAACATTCGTCTCATTAAGCAGTCACAACCTCAAGCAAAGAGGAACAGCGGCAACTCCCAGTTCTATGACGCGGCAGTGTACAGATGACCGAGAGTCGAATCCCAACTCCGTGAAATGTGGATATAATTAACAAATTTCCTGGTTACGTGGAATACGGATAATGTCACTTCTGACCCCGTGGAAAACGTCCAGAGCGGATCCTGGTCCTCGCAGAGCACTGCAGTGAACCCGTGTGAAGCATCCAGAGCGGAGCCTAGTCCTCGCCGAACACGGCAGTGAACCCGTGGGAAGCATCTAGAGCAAAATTCCTGGTCACGTGGAATGCGGATAACGTCACTTCTGACCCCGTGGAAAACGTCCAGAGCGGAACCTGCTCCTCGCAGAGCACGGAAATGAACCCGTGTGAAACATCCAGAGCGGAGCCTAGTCCTCGCCGAACACGGCAGTGAACCCAGGGGAAGCATCTAGAGCAAAATTCCTAGCTATGTGGAACGCGGATTATGTCACTTCTGACCCCGTGGAAAACGTCCAAAGCGGATCCTGGTCCTCGCAGAGCACGGCAGTGAACCCGTGTGAAGCATCCAGAGCGGAGCCTAGTCCTCGCCGAACACGGCAGTGAACCCATGGGAAGCATCTAGAGCAAAATTCCTGGTCATGTGGAACGCGGATAACGTCACTTCTGACCCCGTGGAAAACGTCCAGAGCGGATCCTGGTCCTCGCAGAGCACGGCAGTGAACCCGTGTGAAGCATCCAAAGCGAAGCCTAGTCCTCGCCGAACACGGTAGTGAACCCGTAGGAAGCATCTAGAGCAAAATTTCTGGTCACGTGGAACACGGATAACGTCACTTCTGACCCCGTGGAAAACGTCCAGAGCGGATCCTGGTCCTCGCAGAGCACGGCAGTGAACCCGTGTGAAGCATCCAGAGCGGAGCCTGGTCCTCGCCAAACACGGCAGTGAACCCGTGGGAAGCATCCAGAGCAAACATTGGACTGTGGGGTCCTTAAACTCATGGACTATGATGTCCTTAATCTCGACCGTAATGTCTTAAAACTAACAACGGACTGTGGGGTCCTTAAACCCACGGACTATGATATCCTTAACCTCGACCGTGATGTCTTAAAACTAACATTGGACTGTGAGGTCCTTAAACTCATGGACTATAATATCCTTAACCTTGACCGTGATGTCTTAAAACTAACAACATTAGACTGTGAGGTCCTTAAACTCATGGACTATGATGTCCTTAACCTTGACCGTGATGTCTTAAAACTAACAACATTGGACTATGAGGTCCTTAAACTCACAGACTATGATGTCCTTAACCTTGACCGTGATGTCTTAAAACTAACAACATTGGACTGTGAGGTCCTTAAACTCACGGACTATGATGTCCTTAACCTCGACCGTGATGTCTTAAAACTAACAATGGACCGTAATGTCCTTAAACTAATTTTATCTTGGTTCAAGGGTACATCTCTTCACTCCTTTGATATTTGTCATTGTAATTCCTCAACGTCTTCAAAAAGGTGACGGGTCCCAACAACCACACATTTTATGGACTGTGAGGTCCTTAAACGCATGGACTATGATATCCTTAACCTCGACCGTGATATCTTAAAACTAACAACAGACTGTAGAGTCCTTAAATCCACGGACTATGATGTCCTTAACCTCGACCGCGATATCTTAAAACTAACATTGGACTGTGAGGTCTTTAAACTCATGGACTATGATGTCCTTAACCTCGATCGCGATGTCTTTAAACTACGGTATCCTGGAAAACGTCCAGAGCGGAGCCTGGTCCCGCCAAACACGGCAGTGAGCCCGTGGGAAGCACTCAGAGCAACCCCTGACTCCGTGAAATGCGGATAAGGACAACTTCACCCATCACTTGCGGGTCCTCACGAATCGTAAGGAAGAAAATTCTCTTGTGAGATCCTTACGACTTTCAAAAGAAAACACACTTAGGAATCCTCACGATTCTTAAGAAGAAATTACACCTACAGGATCCTCTCGACCGGTAGGGAGAAAATTCTTTATGAGACCCTCACGACTCATAAAGTTGAAAAGTCTTAAGTGACAGGTCCTAACTCTGTTCTCTAATCCATCGCCGCTCTACAAAGAGCCTAAGGCTGACAACTATACGCTATCTACAAACCACACTTGCTAAAGTCACATGGCAAACAACACAGCAAGAAAGAAGAAAGCAAAGAAATGACACAAGACATTACGAAGAACGCGTATCTTTTATTCATGAATTCGATTGGGTATACATCATATGAAAGAATAAAAGAACAGATACATTTTTATTCAAAATTACAAACGGTACAAAAATTTTATTGAGAGGAAAGTGCTTTCAATAATCCAATCAGCCGCTCGCGCACTTCCCTCAGCCCCTCTTCCTGATCAGCTGCCGCGGCCAACTCTGCTTCGACCTGGGCTCGCTGCTGCAAGTAGGATGAGAGTTGTTCCTCGACGGCTCGCTGAGCTGCTTCACGATCTTGTGCATCACGCTCAACAATATCGAGCTTCTGCTTCAATGTTAACCCATCAGAGATACATTGCAAAAGGCCCTCGAAGATAACTTTCACCTGGGCAGCGTTCGCGTCGACCTCAGCATGCAGTCGAGCAGACTCGCTTGAAGTTTCTTTGCATTCCCTTCGCTTTAAAGCCACTGCTTGTTCAAGATGGCGGAAGTAAGAAGCGCTCTGCTCGATCCATGCCGCCCGTTGAGTGCTCATAGCCAGAATCTCAGGTGCCGGACGCTTAAGCTCAAGCTCATGCAAACAAGCCTCGATCTCCCGGCAGTGATTAACCCAAAACTCAACGACGCCCTCACCATGAATGTTCATGAGCATCGCCAGCATAGGATTAACCTCTGTGGCAAAATCCGCAGCAGACGTGGGAGTCTCTACATCGAACTCCTCGATATACTCGCTCAGCATGCGTAGGCTGGTCACAACACCTTTGGATGATGGACGCCTGGAGAAGGGCCCGGCCGGCATTATAATGCGAGACTCGAACGGGGCTAGAGTCGATGTGATTGCTGCAAAATAGATCTAATCAGAGGTCGGTTCAAGAAGTAAAGAAGTAGAGTCTATTATACCGGCTGCAGCAGGGGGCAGAGATGGGAGTACTGGTGGCGCAACGACAGCCTCGTCCCCTCCTTCGATTCGTAAGGCTACACGCAATATAAAGAAGATTTAGAAATAATGCGACTGCCCGTTAAAGAAGAGGACGTCATTTAAAGAAAACACTCACCGACACCAGCAGGCGGACTCGTCTCGGACAAGAAAGAGAAGTGTGGGTGCAGCACCTGGTACAGGTGGTCAAAAAGGACTTCTGCAAAGACGCATTAGTACAACGTCAGTACATAATTTATATAGCCTAAAGATAAGACTGATGATTCACAAATCCATACCTTCCAGCATCTGCGACGGTGCGAGAGAAGGAAGAGAAGTGGTCACCGTCAGAGCAGTAACTGACGGCGCTCCCTCGGGTAACGCGGCATCAGCACTAGCTGCACCTGCGTTAGAAACAAGATAAACCCTTTCAGGAAAGATTGCAGAATAAAGAAAGAAGGGCGGTGACCCAAAATTTACCTGATGAGTCGCCAGCCGGAGCCATGACGAGGGCGTCACTTGATGCAACGGCGGCGTCCCCCTCCTCCATTGGGGTAGTCTCACCTCCCGTTGCCTCATCCCCTGACTCCACAGGAACCGTCGTCACACTAGCAACGCCAGGAGACGACAAGGAACCGTAGGCAGGGAGAGCGATAATCGGAGCGGTGTCCGACTCTTGAGAAAGAGCGGTCATCTCGTGCTCAGCGATCATGCCCGTTTCACCCGCTACCACCTCGGGCGCAGTGGTCGCAACCGTCTCGTCCATCGTTTCCTTAGGATCGTCTGTAGCAGCCGTTTCATCCACTGCTGCCTCAGGCTCGGCCGTAGCAGCCGTCTCACCCGCCGCCGCCTCGGGCCCAGCATTGGTAGCCATCTTGGGCATAGCAGTCGTGACTGTCTCGTCAGCCACTATCTCGGGCCCGGCAACTATGGTTACATCGCCTACCATCGCCTCAGGTTCAGCAGCTACCTCCTCCACCGTCCCCTCAGGTTCGACGGTCGCCGCCACTCCTTCAGTAAGACTCGGCCCTGCAGGACAGGATATATAGAACTGATAGTTTAAAACTTTGACAACAAAGCCTCAAAAACACATTACCTGAGGCGGATTTACCGTTGGCTTCCCGAGCTGCATGTGCCGCCCGTCTATGAGCAGTAGACAAGGTGACCGGGAGCTCCTCTGAAGGAGTAGCAGCGGGAGTAATGGCGCTTGAGCCTGCTCCCGCAACCAAAGCAGCGCTACACTCCCTTGCTGCGCGCCTCAGACGCTTCCTTTCCTCCCGGGCCGTCACGACAGACCTTTTGGAAGCCTCCTTCAGCAAGGCGTCGTCATCCGCATTCAGGGTTGCCTCCAGAGCCGTCAAGGCTTCCATCATCGGCTTTTTAAGTAGGGCCTCTTACGGCAATCCCAAAGAGGCCGGGACTTCGATAGCTGGCCCGGGGAGAATTCCCGCATCGGCTTGCGAGGTAGGTCTTGTAGTCCCTGCAGTGAGATAAGGAAAGGGTTAGATTGGCCATAAAAAGGAGAATGAAGACTCAATGAGCCGAAACATACCAATGCCCAATAGAGCGCGATTCCTCTCTTCCTTATCGAAAGTCCTGAGGGAAGCCGCTAGAGCTTCCTCGGTAGTGAAGCCTGTTACAAAAGGAAGAATGTCAGTCAAGACATGATAATAAAAATAAAGATATAACGCAAGGACAAAAGTGTGACTAATGTTTACTTGATTGCATGAGGGCGGCTATTTTCGCTTGGTGGCTCGCAAGATGGGCAGAAGCAGCAATAGCAGCGTCGAGATCAGTGTCTTCTGGCGCTATGAAGAAACCCTCATTGGTTCCATATTCACTTAAGTCTTCGGTAAGAGGAGCCTGAGGCTCTAAGCCGAGTACGGCATCAAAGGAAAGGACCGACTTCTTCTTCCGCTTCTGCGCGTGAACCCCGGTCGCACCCAAAATCAGCTTACGCTTCGTGGGCACCTTGGGATGGCGGGTCCCGATGTCCGAGCCCACGCCGGATTCGGGCGAAACCACGTTTACCGTCTCCACGGGAGCACGGGGCGTTGAGGGCACATCCACAGGATCATGGGGCAATCCACGCGTGGGGCTTAGCACACGTAGAGGCTCAACCCCAGCATCTCGTCTTAGTGGAGGAGGGACAGGGGTCCTTCGCTTTAAGGGGACGTTGCGATCGCTGGCGGAGGGCGCACCCTTGCGATCAAGCAGCAGCCGCTTCTCTTCCCTGATAACAACGCCCATCGCGTGCTGATACCAAGCCCCGTATATGTTGAGGGCCCTTAGAATGCAACTCGGCTCGCTAATGAAAAAGTGGGAGCCCGTGTTTAACCGCATAAAGTGATGCAGTGCGCTCCGTATTCCCTCTCTGGTGGCCGCAGGCTCTTCCAAAAACGCTTCCAGTGGGACCCCCTGGTTATAACTTAGTTGCTGGGCGAAACGATGGGGGTTGTACCTAATAAAAAGCGCCGCCTCATTCTGCCTGAACACGAGGAAGCTCGGCCTAATGGAGTATAGATGTAGAATCTCCCGGGCTTTCAACACGGAGGCCCCGTCCTTCAAATTATCGCGCAACGCCAACACCGCCTTAGAGGTTTCCGGGCCGATTGTCAGGACTGTTTCCTGATTTAAAATCAGGAAAGCTTCTGGGAAAAGCTTCAGAAGAGGGTCACGTGCTTACACGTGACTAGCGGTCACGTGTTGGCACGTGACACCTAAAAGCATCATCAGGTCAGGTCCAGTTTTCCAACTACATCAAAGAAAGGCTTCAGAAAGGGTCACGTGTCGGCACGTGACATTTAAATGCAAGCGTCAAAGGCACACCAGTTCCCTGATCAAGTCAAGGAAAAGGCTTCAGAAGAGGTCACGTGCTCCCACGTGACCAGGGTCACGTGTTGGCACGTGACGTTCAAAACAGCAGACTCGTTCTCCGGATGAACCAAGGAAAGAGAGTTCAAACAAGGGTCACGTGCTCACACGTGACCAGGGGTCACGTGGTGGCACGAGACGTTTAAGCAACAATCAGAAGACAGAGCGCAAAAGAAAGAGGAAGGCTCGTTCCAAGGGGGTCACGTGCCCACACGTGACCATGGGTCACGTGGTCACACGTGACCGGCTTTCAAAAGCCCATTTTGTCAACAGAATTAAATTCTGAAAGAAATTCAAATCTTTCCAAAGGAAAGCGGCTATCTGGAACCAATCGAATTAAAGATTCAAAGGTGATGAAATATCATCTATCTATGGGAAAATCTCGGGTTTGGAAAGATTTCCCCTTTAAATCTAACCGAAACAACAAAGGAAAAATCCCTGGATTTGAAATCCAATGGTGAATAAAATTCACCTAATAATCCAAAGGTCCAAAACGAATGATGGATGCAAATCAAATCTCTCATGAAGATTCGTCAAAAACTGATTGATTCGGCTGCTTCTCATATAAATAGGAGCCAAGAGATACAAAAAAAGGGGGATAGATATATAGACACAGAGACAGGGAGAGAAAAAGAAAAGGAAGAAAGCTTCGATACTTGGAGAAACTTGGATCTTCTGCAAAAACCCTAGGTAAGAAAGGAAAAAGCTCCTTGAAAGAAAAAGAGAATTTAATTCTCAACAGAGTTTAACTCTGATACATAAAACAGAAGAACATATTTCTTCTCTCTTTGATAGAGGATCTGCAAAGTGCACATCTCCCCTAGAAGTTGAGAATTTAATTCTCAATGGGTTGAGATCCTGCCATGCAGATCCAAAACATAGAGAGGGAATGCAAGCACGAGAATTTAATTCTCACAGAACTATAGGAATTTAATTCCTTTAAAATAAAATTAGGGCTTGACCCTGTATCATGGGAATTTAATTCCTTCAGAACAGAGAGAAACAGGGTTTAACCCTAATTAAGAACTTAGTTCTGTTGAAACAACGGGAATTTAATTCCCTTAATCATCATTTAACAGGAAAAGGGAATTCAATTCCTTAAAAGCTTTTATTAGGGTTTAACCCTATTCAGTTCTTCACATATACGAGGAATTTAATTCCTACGGAAGATTCAGAGTTCAACTCTACTCCAGAATATAAGTCTTCAAAAGGAAGTAGGAATTTAATTCCTCTGAAATTTAAAGCTCGAGGAATTTAATTCCTGAAAAAAGATTAACAGAGCCTCTAAACAAAATACATGAAGGCAGGGTCACGCGCCACCACGTGACCCCCCTAAAAGATCTACAGAAAGCCCCTTTGAGGCAGTCCCCCACGTGACCCACGTGACCCCCGGCAGAAGCTTTAACATATAAGCGTTTGAATACCTATCACGTGATGGCACGTGACGCTCTGAAAGACGCAGTAATCTCAGCAGAATAAATGAAGGGAGGGCGCTCTCACGTGCTGCCACGTGACCCCTCTTGCCTTAGTGTTTAACACTAAATTAAAACCCTTGAACCCAGTGTTAAAACACTGTTGGGCCTTAGTATTCAACACTAATTAAAAAGCTTTATTTGCAGTGTTCAACACTGATCTGTTTTAGTGTTTAACACTAATTTGAAAAGCCTTGTCGCTGGTGTTTAACACCAATTATCTCTTAGTGTTAAACACTAACTTGTCAGCCTCATTCCCAGTGTTCAACACTGACCGCTCTGTAGTGTTTAACACTAGGCTTTGGCCCAATTGGCCTAAATGGATAGAGGCAAAGCTTCTCCTGATTGGACTTAGCCCAAGATGGCCATAAGTCCTCAATTTGTGATTAACTGGGCCAATGGGCTCATAACATAATTAATCGGTCTTGATCCCAAATTGGGCTAAGAAATATTTAATCCACTCCGGTTCTAGGGTACATCTCTTCACTCCTTTGATGCTTGGCATTGTAATTCCTCAATGTCTTCAAAGAGGTGACGGGTCCCGACGACCACACATTGATACGGACTGCGGGGTCCTTAAACCCGTGTTTAATGCAAAATTCCTGGTTACGTGGAACGCGGATAATGTCACTCTTTGACCCCGTGGAAAACGTCCAGAGCGGAGCCTGGTCCTCGCAGAGCACGGCAGTGAACCCGTGTGAAGCATCCAGAGCACAATGGACTGTGGGGGTCCTTAAACCCATGGACTACGACGTCCTTAACCTTGACCGAGATGTCTTAAAACTAACAATGGACTGTGGAGTCCTTAAACCCATGGACTACGACGTCCTTAACCTTGACCGAGATGTCTTAAAACTAACAATGGACCGCAATGTCCTTAAACTACCCATGGATCGCAATGTCCTTAAACTACCCATGGACCGCAATGTCCTTAAACTAGAACAATAGAGCCCCCGTATGCTCTTTTGTCGGATCTAAACGGTCCCGTTTAAATTGATCTTAGCCTCAAATATGGCTAACGTATCCTCAAACCAAACCCCCAAACCCAAATCTAAGATAATACGGATTTGGACTAGTCCACGCCCTACGGGCGACGACATAACTCGGTCTCCGTAAACAATCCACGGGCAACAAAACAAAACAAACGCCCACGACACGAAGTGACCATCTGGAGAAGGAGAAAGTTGTTACCGCAATGCGGTAGCGTAATTAACTGCAGGGGCTTGCGCCTGCAGGGAAGAGCGTCCCCACAATCAAAAACCCCTCAAACGAGGGGGAATCTGACGAAGTCTGCTACATCGGACGCATCCGTCTAAACCTTCGATACATGGTGCCATAAATCAACTTGGCATCTTCGGAGAGGTGGACGGATAGCACCAATTAGAATCTGCCCCGAATCTCAGCGCCAAGACACCGCAGTCCTGCGCGCCGTCTTTCGGAGGGGAACAGATTCTGGCACGCCCGGTGGGACCTTTTCCTCTTTCCACTCCACACTTCGTGTGTCGTGACTTGCGAACCAATCGCGGTTCGCTAATGGTTGCCCTTGGGTTTTAAGACACTAAGAATTGGCGTCTTGCTTATTGCAGAAAGCAAAGGATCGATGGCTTCTACTCCCGTGAAACTCCCCAACTGCTCAGACTGCAATTGCAACCAACGCTCTGCCTCGCCAGGAGGTATAGCCTACGGACCCCAAGCTGCTTCGCTATTCACAATGCCCGTGGAACAGGTCACTCGCGCCACCACAGGATTGTTCTTTGGGACCATGCTCCCGCCGACAAACTTCACCGCTCCAGTGCTGACAACGGAAGCTCTCAAGAAGTCGGTCTTTGATCGTCTTATCCCTGTCGCGGCTCCTCTCAACGAGTCGCCCAACGTCAACGCCTCGGTCTTCTCTAGATTGGGCCAGGAATCCTGCAAACCCATCATGGGGCCTACAGTCTCAGAGAAGGCGGCTTCTAAGAAAGTGGCTGCTCCTGCTCTCGAAATCGTCAAGGCGGCTTCTCCGGCCAAAAGGTCGGTCTTTACAAGATTGACGGCTCCAGCTCCCGCTCCTGCTGCCCAAAGGACGTCGGTCTTTGACAGGCTAACACCAACAGCGACCCCCCACCCAGACAGGGGGCAAGACGAAGCCATTCTTACCGCTGACCCTACGCCGTCCGCTCGACACGCTCGACGTCGCCATTGGCGCCGAGTAAGGAAGGCTGGGGGCAACTCCCCCTCCGGGTTGACTCCATCGGCCCCGGTGGCAGAAGTTAATGCTGCTGTTCCAACTGGGAACAGCTTCGAAATGCTAAACAAGGTGCGAAGAAATTCTCCTACTGCAGTGCTGAAGAGGTCTCCTCCCCCATTAAAAAAGGTTGTGGAAATAAAATCAGAACAGCCCCGATCTCCTCAACGGATGTCTTCCAAAATCTATAAGGTTTGGCGGCAGGCCCGGGACTCGATCATCGATCCAAACTTCTCCCGCCAGCACAAGAAGCTGAAAATCCAATCGGAAGCCGGTCACCAGGCTAAACCCCAAAAGGCTGTTGATCAACTGGCTCATAAAAGGAGGAGGCCAGAGAAGACCCCCCAGCATGCAACGACGGCTAAAAGCACTGAGCCCAGACGCCCCAAGTCTGGGGGCATGGTGGTGCACACTGTTTACATGGCCTCTGGAAAAGAGGAAAGCCGCACTTCTACGGGCCACCGACCGCTAACCCGATCCGTGACGAAGGCCCAGGAGCAGCAACAAAAGCTTCAAGAAATGATGAATGCTATGGCCGCACTTACCGGGCCAAAAGAAAACCCAGAAACGTCCTCAGATGCGCGCCAGGAGGAAGAAACCGACGCTGAATTCCTTCGCCGGATACTGGAGAAGAAGGACAAAGAGGCTGCTGAACAAGCGGCCAACATACAACGGATGGGCCTTCTCTTCCAAGATATGATAGGAATGATGATCCAGCAGGACTTACCCGCCGAGGACACCCCAATCGTTCTTGAAGACGACCGAGGAGAAACGTCAAATCCACCACCAGCCCTCTCAACGGCCAAGGAGGAGGCGATCTCTAAGGCTGACTTGGCTGACTACATAGCCCAGCAAATCCGGGTTCATCACGCGACTGAGGCAGCTGGTCAAGTCGTGAAAACGGGGCGGCCGTATCCGAGCTGGTACGACCAAATCAAATACCCGCAAGGCTATACGATACCAAAATTCCACGTGTATAAGGGGACCGGCAATCCCCATCAACATGTCGCCCAGTTCCGGGCCCTCTGCGGTAACACCGGCGGTGATGATAAACTGTTGCTCCGTCAGTTCGTGGGCAGCTTATCAGAAACAGCGTTCGAATGGTATTCGGAACTCCCAAATGATTCTATCAAAACGTTCGCTGAAATGGAGTTGTTATTCACTCAGCGATTCGCAAGTGCCAGCGAACGCACTCCAATAACTGCATTGATTAACGCCAGGGTAAAACCAGGCGAAACCTGGGTCCAGTATGCTATACGCTGGCGGAATTTGTGGTCGAGATGTGAACAACGCATTGAGGAGGCACCCGCAGTGGGGATGTTCGTGGGAACCCTAGACCCCCACGCAACTATCTCCCAGTTTATGATGTTCTTTAAGCCAACCACATTCCAGGCTTTGATCGATAAGTTGGCTCAGATGGACCAGATGGGTCATAGACCACCTCCCCCGAAGTCGGAACTTCGGAATGACAAGGGTAAAGGAAGAGCAACCTTTGTTGCGAATGCCCAACAGCAACCTAACGCCCAGAAACCGGCAGATCAACTGGAGGAAAGGCATCGGTATTATAATGAGAAGATGAAGCGTCCCTACTCGTTCCCACGGGACAAGACGAAACGGCTATTCGAGCTGGCAATACGCAACAGACTTATAAGCCTACCAAATCCAAGGCGACCGCCGCAACCCACCGAGGCGAATAACCCTAACTATTGCCCTTACCATCAAACGGTAGGCCATCCGATTGAAGATTGCTTCGTCTTCAAAGGATGGATTGAAGACCAGTACCTCCATGGGAAGTTTGTACTGTCCGAAAAGTGGAAGGTGAACCCACCACAGCCTCATGCTCCTAAGAAAGCAGATACACCGGGGGCAACCTGCTCCTTTATTGAAGAAGCTCCATGGGAGGTCGTGCTATCAACTAAAACCAAAAGAATGCTGAGAGACCTTCATGCATGCCCTGCGATCGAATGGAAGGACCCTCTTGAACCTCAAATTATCGAAGGAATGTTGAAGCCTCGCCCAACTACGAAGACTCGCGATAAGGGCCCAAATACTCACGCCCAACCGTCAAAATCTTCGAGGAAAAAGAAGAAGAAATCCAAGAAGCCCGTGAAGTTTGGAAACGAACACACGAACTTGCAGAAGCAAATCGACGCGTTGGAAGAATACAATCAAAAGGCGCGAACTCCTGTCACACTGCAAGAGTTCCTCAACCACATCTTTCAAGAGGAAGATGATGGAGAGAGCTCGTCAGATGAATTCGAAGGATATGTGGCGAGTTGTAACGTAATCTCCCACTCGTTTACCGATAATAGGAAAACTCCTGGCACTAAGAAGCTGGAGGCAGAGCCTGTACCAGAGCGTGCATGGCCAATAGACGAAATGATCGACGCTTTTCTAGACGAGATTCGTCTAAAATGTAAGGCGGACCAGGAGCGTGAGATGGCCACATCGGAAGGAGCCAAATGCGGGCAACTGAACAAAAGAGTTGAACTATTAGAGCGAAAGGCATCCGAAGTAGACAAGAAGATATTCAAGACGAGAAAAAGGTTTGCCAAAGCCATGTCAATGGGGATGAAGCTACCGCCCTCGGAAGGAAACGCGCACGATGGGGTGGAGAGGCCCCCTAATTATTGCGCATATCACCGGAAAATATCACACCCCAAGGAGGAGTGCGACGCCTTTAAGATATGGTGGCAAGGATATGTCGCTCGTCGGCAACATGTTAAGCGCATGAAACGCAAGAGCCGTCGGGAGCGAAGAAGTACTATCGATGGGCACGACAGAGCTACTGGCAACTGTTACATGGTAAACGCCAGGGAGTCACAAGTTCTCACCTTTGGGAGCGACTCTGATGAAGAAATCGCTCTGGGCCCTCTCTTCAAAGAATCCGTGTTGGGGAAAGAGGAGGAATCGGAGATCTGCGAGAACATTCAGCTGCGCAATCGCACACTCCCAGAAAAGAATCTCGGGCCCGGGAATAGAAAGGATAAGGGAAAGGAAAATGTCACTGAAGATATCACTTTAGATGACCAAGTCATGAGAGAGCTGGCGGCCAAAGACCCTCCTAGGAAGAGTAAAGTGGACTATAACATCCTCGCGCACCTAAAGAAGCTACCTTCTCAGCTTAGCATTCTCGATGCCCTCCTATTATCAAAAGAAGCGCGAGACTCTCTAATTAAGGCGTTACAAGAACCTGAGCAATTCCAAGCCTTCCTCGCCACTGAAAAGATGAAGGATGAACTGGAGGAAGTGCATACGGCCGACGTCACGTTCGGTGATGAAGACCTCCTTCTCGGGACGTGCGACCACAACCGTCCCCTGTATGTCTCCGGATACTGCCATGATATCAAGATAGGCAAGATCCTGGTGGATAATGGATCCTCCGTCAACCTCCTTAATGTTCGGGTGTTGAAAGAAATCTGCATGAGCGTGCAACACCTCGCTCGTGACAAAATTACTATCTCCGGTTTTGATTCACAATCGTCACGGACTCTCGGATCTGTGATACTAACATTACGCTTTGGACTTCTCGTCACAGACATCAAATTCCATGTCATTGACGCCAAGACCTGCTACAACGCCTTGCTCGGCCGTCCTTGGCTACACGAATACAACATCATCCCTTCTACACAATATCAGTGTATGAAGTACTTTAAGGATGGTTTCGAGTATACCGTAACAGGTGAGTTAAACCCATTTTCCGTGAACGAAGTCCGCAAATACGAAGATGCGAAATACTTTTTGCCAGATTTCGAGGATACAGAAAGGTGTCGCAATCCGGGGAATAAAACCGCCGCCACCATCCCGATTTTCGGGAGCGATACCGAAGAAGAAGAAGAGATAGTTTATGCAGGGCCATCTCAACGCAACAACCTGGGGACGCCCGCCCCCGTGTTGGTCTTCGGAAGTGATTCAGAAGATGAAGTTAATGCTGTGTTCTCCAATCGGCTGTCAATACAAGCACCCCCTGGCGATGACCATAGTTTGCAAATCACCATGGTACCGCGAGAACACTACAAGGATCTCGACACGCTTCAGGCTCACAATGTGCAGGACCTGCAAACATTTTACGTCCCTCCCAGGCGAAGGGGTGAGAAGGTGATCCTATTCTACCGATCCTCAGAGTCGAAAATAGAGAAAGAGATCTGGCATGGCGCGGATGCTACACTTGACAGGCTACAACCCATCCGTCTGCCCAGTTACTATACAAATGGGTTAAAGAAGCTGTTGAAGCGCCAAGGAGTACCTTTAGAACAGACCGTTCGGCAGGCGCGGTTCTACAACAGGATTTGGGATGTCCCCGGGACTCAACGCAAATTGCCCAACGGGAAGATGGAAACACTCGGGCTTGGATACGCAAGAGCCGGAAAACGGGAACGGGCTCACAGTAGCTGCGCTATATATACCTTTGACGAAGAGGAGGACGCCCTGTCAGGAGATGCCAACCCCCCATCAAAACTAGACCCCGCGATTAAAGCGCCGAGTCCGTCGTTTGAAGAACGAATGGGCAAGCCTATCAGGAAAATGGGTCAGAAAGCTCGGGAAGACCACAACCGCGAAATGGCCATCTACGAGAAGGCCAGGACGCAACGTCTATCTCAACATGCTGCAAAAGACAAAGACGCTTATCCTCGTCAATCCGTTGTACGAAAGGCCCGACGCAGAGACGGAAATAAATCAAGAAGCGGCTCGGGTTTGTCCCTCATGAAGAAGATGAGTCGAGCGTACTCCTTCCCCCGAGACAAGACGGAGAGGTTACTCAACCTCGCTATAAAACGTCAAATGATCACGCTTCCAGAGTCTAGACATCCTGAGCAAGCTAGCAAGGCCTCTCATCCGAGTTATTGCTCTTATCACCAAGCCATAGGACATCCTACCGAAGACTGCTTCACCTTCAAGAACTGGGTCGAGGACCAGTACCGACGGGGCAGATTCGCTTTATCCGACGGCTGGAAGGTAACGCTGCCGCAAAAGCATGAGCCCAAGGCCGCAAGAGCAGAACCGGGTCCACCTCAGTCCGGGGAGCGGGTTCGCACCTGTTATACTATTACGATATTAAGAGAAGAGCCCGAGAACGTAGATGACCTTCCCCGGTGCTTTGAGAACAGCGATGATGAGGTGATCTCAGAATTTCCGCCCGCTCCGAAAGAACTGGAAGATGGTATACATACTACTGCAGATAACCTCAAGAAGATTGAGTTGGGATCGGCAGACGACCCGCGACCGACATTTGTCAGCGAGCTGTTATCCGAAGAGAGGGTGGCTGCGTTAAAGAACGTGCTTCTACGGCATAAAGACTGCTTCGCGTGGAACTACTCCGAGATGCCAGGATTAGATCCGGAGATTGCTGTGCATAGATTAGCAATATCCCCAGATATCAAGCCAGTCAAGCAGGCGCCAAGAAGGATGCGACTCGAGCTTGAAATGAGCATCAACGCCGAAGTCAAGAAGCTGATCGATTCTGGATTTATCCAAGAATCCAATATCCCGACTGGATCGCCAATATCGTCCCGGTAATGAAGAAGAATGGGACGGTACGCATATGCGTGGATTTCAGGGATCTCAATAAAGCCTGTCCCAAGGATGATTTCCCAGTACCAGTAACCGAACTAATGATAGATAACACGTCCACTCACGAGGTTTTCTCCTTTATGGATGGTTCGTCAGGATACAATCAGATAAAGATGCATCCCGAAGACCAGAAGCATACCGCTTTCCGAACCCCTTTGGGTATATTCTGCTACAGGGTTATGCCCTTTGGTCTAAAGAACGCTGGCGCTACCTATCAAAAGGCCATGACAAAGATCTTCAACGATCTCATACATGACATCGTCGAGTGCTATATCGATGACCTTGTAGTGAAGAGCATGTCGTACGAAGAGCATTTAAGACATCTGGAGACTGTATTTCGACGCCTTCGGCAATATAATTTGAAAATGAATCCCCTCAAATGCGCGTTTGGAGTCTCCTCGGGCAAATTTCTGGGATTCATCGTTCGACACCGAGGTATTGAAATAGATCCGTCAAAGATTAAAGCGATCATGGAAATGCCTCCGCCAAGAACCCTCAAACAGTTGTGGTCTCTCCAAGGGAAGCTCGCATACATCCGGCGGTTTATCGCCAATCTTTCAGGCAAATGCCGTCCTTACAGCCACCTGATGAAGAAGGGAACTCCATTCGTTTGGGATCACAAATGCCAAGGTGCACTAGATGAGATCAAGCAGTACCTGCAGAACCCTCCGGTGTTGGCCGCGCCGGTCAAGGGAAAACCCCTCATTCTTTATACGACCGCCCTCGAAGGTTCCTTGGGTGCATTATGGGCACAAGAGAACGATCAGGGGAAAGAAAGAGCACTTTACTACTTAAGTCGAGTGCTGCTGGGGGCAGAAAGCAACTATTCCCCCATTGAAAAGCACTGCCTGGCGTTGATCTTCGCAATAACAAAGCTTAGACATTACGCATTAGCACATGAAGTCCGTCTTATTTCGAAGGTGGACCCTCTCAAATATTTGATGTCGAAAGCCATATTGACGGGGCGACTCTCTAAGTGGGCCCTGCTCTTGATGGAGTTCTCGATAACGTATCAACCTCTCAAGGCAGTGAAAGGCTAGGCCATTGCCGACTTCCTCGCCGAGCACCCGATACCGGCCGATTCTCCTCTGAACTGTGATTTGCCGGACGAGCATGCATTTGATGCGATTAGCGGCGGAAGCACCCGATGGGAACTCTATTTCGATGGAGCGTCCTCCATAAAGAAACAGAAACAAGGTATCCCAATGATCAAATCAGGGATAGGCCTCATCTTTACAACTCCACAAGGAGGGATAATGCGCTTCGCCTTCTCCTTAACAGAGCCGAGGACAAACAATGAAGCTGAATATGAAGCTCTGATAGCAGGCCTCGAGATCGCCATCGACATGGGAATTGAAGACCTCCTTATATACGGGGATTCTCAGCTGGTCGTTAGTCAAGTAAATGGTGACTACCAAACGTGCAAGCCGGAGTTGGTGAAGTACGGCGAAAGGGTGCAACAACTATTGACCCAAATTCCCTCCTATACTTTGGAGAACATACCGCGCGCGGAAAACAGCAAAGCAGACGCGTTGGCTAAACTTGCTAAAGAACTGGCTGACGAGAACCTCGATGACGTCAGAATCGTGGTACAAAGCCGTCGAGTGCTCGCCCCGGCAGAAATATCTCCGGAATCATGCGAAGAAAAGGGAACGACTGAGCAGATGACCCTACAAATAAAAGACCATGAGAAGGCCGAAGACTGGAGGGAAGTCTTCATAGACTACTTTAAGTCCCACCGAATGCCCGAAGAAGCGTCCTCAAGACATCAGCTCATGAAACGAGCTTTATCCTTCGCTTTCGTCAACGATATTCTATACAAGAGATCGTTTGATTCTCTATGGCTGAGATGCTTAGGACCTGATGAAGCAGAAAGAGTCATTCAGGAAGTTCATGACGGACTTTGCGGTTCTCACCAAGCAGGCCCAAAGATGAAGTTAAAAATTAAACGGATGGGTTATTACTGGCCCACGATGATCCAGGACTGCCTCGAGTATGCGAAGCAATGCCACTCATGCCAGATTCATGGAGACTTCATCCACCAACATCCGAACCCACTACACCCAACGCTGGCTAGTTGGCCATTCGAAATGTGGGGGACTGACATAGTCGGCCCCATTGAGCCAGCATCATCCCGGGGACACCGTTTTATCCTGGCGACAACTGATTACTTCTCCAAATGGGCAGAAGCAGTACCACTGAAGGAAGTGAAGACGAAGAATATCCTCCATTTCTTCAAGACGCACGTCATCTATCGGTTCGGAACTCCACGGCGGATTATCTCCGATAATGGGCCGGCCTACCGAAGCCATAAGATTAGCCGCTTCGCACAGCAGCACAATATAGACTGGAGATATTCTTCGGTTTACAATCCACGAGCTAACGGTCTGGCCGAGGCCTTCAATAAGACCTTGACGAAGATCATAAAAAAGACCGTTTCCAGGAATAAGAGAGACTGGCACGAAAAGCTGCAAGAAGCCCTTTGGGCTTATCGAACTACATTCAAGACGGCCACGAACACAACGCCGTACGCGTTGGTATTTGGGACGGAAGCAGTGCTCCCTCTCGAGATAGAGTTACCCTCTCTACGAGTAGCAGTCCACCACGAGCTGACGAACGAAGAAAATGCTCACCTTCGGCTTGAGGAGCTTGATGCCCTCGATGAAACCCGGCTCATAGCGCAACAACAACTAGAGGCCTACAAAGCAAAGATGATGCGCTCATACGAAAGATTGACCAGGCCGAGGACATTCTGCCAAGGCGAACTCATGCTAGTGGTCAAAAGACCTATGATCCCCAATCGTGCCAAGCGAGGAAAATTTGAGCCAAACTATGAAGGCCCGTACATCATAGACAAGGTCTACCAGGGTGGAGCCTACCTACTCATGGACATGCACGGTGAAAGGCCTTTCAGGCCGATAAACGGCCGCTTCTTAAAGAAATACTATGCTTAATAAGCCACAGCCTGGGTCAATGATAGATGACGACGACTATGTCCGCTCACTATCTTCCTAGGCTCAGACTTTACAAGCAGCAGCCAGCCTTCCCATATCGACGGACCGAAACGTCCTTAAACTAACGGCGGACCGAAACGTCCTTAAACTATCGACGGACCGAAATGTTCTTAAACTAACGACGGACCGAAACGTCCTTAAACTATCGACGGACCGAAACGTCCTTAAACTAACGGCGGACCGAAACGTCCTTAAACTATCGACGGACCGCAGCATCCTTAGGCTGACGAGATGGATAAAAAAAAAGAAGAAGATAAAAAATGATAGAAAAAAAAAACGGTATGTCCATAAGCAAAATGGGCACGGATGAAAACCCGAAAGGGCTCCGTGAGTAAAAACAGCAGGGCTGCCGGCAAGTGTTCGTGAAAACCCGAAATGGTGCGACCTTGTAAAAAAAAAAAGTAAGAAAGAATAAAAAAAAACGGTATGTCTATAAGCAAAATGGGCACGGATGAAAACCCGAAAGGGCTCCGTGAGTAAAAACAGCAGGACTACCGGCGAGTGTTTGTGAAAACCCGAAAGGGCGCAACCTCGTTAAAGGACACTTACAGAGTCCTCTCGACCTTGTAAGGAGAAACCACCTGCGTGAGATCCTTACAACTCATAAAGGAGCAGCACACTTAGGGATCCTCACGATTCCTAAGGAGAAAATACACTTACGAGATCCTCACGACTCGTAAGGAGAATTCTCTTGTGGGACCCTCACGGCTCATGAGATTTGAAAGTCTTAAGTTACAGAAACCTGAACCTGTTCTTAAGCAAATCCTCCACAACCTTCAATATTGCCCTACAAGAGGCTCAATACTGACCCTTGTATACAATCCACGGGCGCGAATAAACATTTCCCCAGCAAAGTCCAACCCTTGTAGGTCCTCTCGACCAATAAGGTGAAAACCCTCTTGTAGGATCCTTACGACTTACAGAGGAACATACACTTAGGAATCCTCACGATCCCTAAGGAGAAAATATACCTGCAAGATCCTCGCGACTTGTAGGGAGAAATACCTTTGTGAGACCCTTACGGCTCATGAAGTCAAAAGCCTTAGTCGACAGGACCTTAACCCTGTTTGCTAAGCCACCTTTGTTCAACATCGACAGAGGCAAATGATGATTCGCTCCTGGCAATATTCCAGTTGCAGCGATGCTGATGCCTAAACCGGTATCAAATCCCAAGTTCTTTCATGGCAAATGATGATTCGCTCCTGGCAACATCCCAGTTGCAGCGATGCTGATGCCGAAATTGGTGTCCAAAATCCGAGCTTGCGGCGAAAAAGCTAGCAAGCCACACATGCCTACAAAATAGCCGAAATGATGGGGCAACTTGCAATAAAAAGCAGCAAGTAAGAATGAAGGCATAAAAAAAAATAGCCGAAATGATGGGGCAACTCGCAATAAAAAGCAGCGAGTAGAAAATAAATAAATAGCCGAAATGATTGGACACCGCGAAAAATAGCCGAAATGATGGGGCAATCGCGACCTTCGCGATATAAAAGCTGAAACGATAGAGCATCGCGGAAAAAGAAATAAAATAAAAATAAAATGTATGCCTTACAGGCGATGTTCCATCACACCCTGTATACAATCCAATGGCATAAACAAAAAGGGAGCGCACCTCCCTCCCCCAGGTTTCACCAAAGAATGAAGCTAAATCTCGACGGGCCACAAGCGACCTAGGGATCATCCCAACACTCGTCTCGTAACAACGAACACAACTTCAAGCTAAGCGGAACAGCGGCAACTCCCAGTTCCATGGCTCGGTGGTATACATATCGCCAACAGTCAAACCTTCACCCCGTGAAATGCGGATATATTCAGCAAAATTCCTGGTCACGTGGAACGTGCTCTTTGACCCCGTGGAAAACGTCCAGAGCGGATCCTGGTCCTCGCAGAGCATGGCAGTGAACCCGTGCAAAGCATCCAGAGCGGAGCCTAGTCCTCGCCTAACGCGGCAGTGAACCCGTGTGAAGCATCTAGAGCAAAATTCCTGGTCACGTGGAACGCGGATAATGTCACTCTTTGACCCCGTGGGAAACGTCCAGAGCGGATCCTGGTCCTCGCAGAGCATGGCAGTGAACCCGTGCAAAGCATCCAGAGCGGAGCTTAGTCCTCGCCTAACGCGGCAGTGAACCCGTGTGAAGCATCTAGTGCAAAATTCCTGGTCACGTAGAACGCGGATAATGTCACTCTCTGACCCCGTGGAAAACGTCCAGAGCGGAGCCTAGTCCTCGCCAAGCACGGCAGTGAACCCGTGTGAAGCATCTAGTGCAAAATTCCTGGTTACGTGGAACGCGGATAATGTCACTCTTTGACCCCATGAAAAACGTCCAGAGCGGAGCCTAGTCCTCGCCTAACGCGGCAGTGAACCCGTGTGAAGCATCTAGTGCAAAATTCCTGGTTACGTGGAACGCGGATAATGTCACTCTTTGACCCCGTGGAAAACGTCCAGAGCGGATCCTGGTCCTCGCAGAGTACGGCAGTAAACCCGTGTGAAGCATCCAGAGCGGAGCCTAGTCCTCGCCTAACGCGGCAGTGAACCCGTGTGAAGCATCTAGTGCAAAATTCCTGGTTACGTGGAACGCGGATAATGTCACTCTTTGACCCCGTGGAAAACGTCCAGAGCGGATCCTGGTCCTCGCAGAGCATGGCAGTGAACCCGTGCGAAGCATCCAGAGCGGAGCCTGGTCCTCGCCAAGCACGGCAGTGAACCCGTGTGAAGCATCCAGAGCAAATACCGGACTGTGGAGTCCTTAAAATCCACGGACTATGACGTCCTTAACCTCGACCGTGATGTCTTAAAACTAACAATCAACCACCCCGATTCCTTACAGATTTTGTCTTGGTTTAAGGGTACATCTCTTCACTCCTTTGATGCCTGGCGTTGTAATTCTTCAACGTCTTCAAAGAGGTGACGGGTCCCTGCAACCACACATCGGACTGTGGAGTCCCTAAATCCACGGACTATGAGGTCCTTAACCTTGACCGTGATGTCTTAAAACTAACAGCGGACTGTGGAGTCCTTAAATCCACGGACTATGAGGTCCTTAACCTTGACCGTGACGTCTTTAAACTACGATACCTTGAGAAACCCCTAACTCCATAAAACACGGATAAGGGTGATCACATCCGGCACTTGCAGGCCCTCACGACCTGTAAGGAAGAAAAAAACTCTCTTGTGAGATCCTTACGACTCTTAAGGGAAAACTCGCTTAAGGATCCTCACGGTCTTTAAGAAGAACTTACACCTATGGGATCCTCTCAACCTGTAGGGAGAAAAACTCTTTATGAGACCCTCGTGGCTCGTAAAATGCAAAAGTCTTAGGAAGCAGATCTTAACCCTGAATCCTGAGCCATTACTGTCCTACAAGGAGATCAAGATAGAATATCCGCAGAATACATTCAATGAAAAGGAGACACATCATTGAGAAGAAAAATGTATCTTTTATTCATAAACCAAAACGGGTACAAGGTACAATTCATGAAAGAAACAAAAAGAAAATACTCTCATCCATGAGTATGTACAAAAAGGAAGGAAAAGATACAAATGTTTCAGGCCGGCGGGCGATTCAGCAACTTGGTCAGCTCATCCTGCTTTTGTTGGACCACGGCTTCATGACGCAAGATCTCAAAAAGACGAGCCTCCGCTTGAGCTTGTTGAGCCTGATACGAAGCGAGCCGGGCTTCAAGCTCTTTCTCAGTGGCCTTATGAGCCTCGACCCTCTCACGAGTGAACAAGGCGGCTTTATCGAGAGCCACCACCTCTCTGATGGACTCCTGAAGCACCCACCAGAGTTCATATGCTTTGTTGGCTTTGGCTGTGAGATTGACTTGGAGCTCGCCCAGCGCCTTGGAGGCTAGCTCCCTTTCCGAGAACTTGCGACCGAGCCTCTTCTCACATGACGTCATGTTTGCTGCGCACCGTGCTATCAGCCCCCGTAACTCCGCCTTTGCAGCCACGGCCTCCGAGGAAAGGTGAGAACATTCAAGGGCGTGCAGGCAAGCCTCCACTCGCTGGCAGAACTCCACCCAGACTCGCACCACCTCTTCGCTATGGTAGGTGGCAAGAAAAGGAAGAGAACCGTTAGCCTCGGCAGCGAATGCTTCAGCCGTGGTCGTGCTGCCAGTACGAAGCTCCTCGATCAGAGACGACAAGGAGACGAGGCTTAATTGGGCCAAGCGTTCTGAAGCCCGCAAGGCATAAGGGCCGGGTGGCATCACGATGCGCGACTCCAACGCCGTGGAGACTGGCAGAGCTGTTCAAATTTGGAAGACGTCAGCAAAATTCTTAATCAAAGAACGAGTGAGAGTGCAATGAGATGTCACTCACCGACAGTCGTGCAAGCAGGAGCTGAAGGCTCCCCTGGCCCTTCGAGAACCTCGACCTCATCATCGGCTTCCAGAACTGTAGAAAACATCAATGTCAGTACGCAAAATAACGACGATGCTATGAGAAGGGATGGACGACACCAACCTTGCCCAGACGAGAGGACAATGCGTTGAGGGGAGATCGCCTGCGGAGCTGCCATCTCCAATAAACGCTGAAATGACTGTCGAGGCGATAGATCCGCGATCGTGGCCGCCAAACCGCGCAATTCTGGGAAAGATAAAAGAATTCAGACTATGAAGGGGTTGCTAAATTAAAACACAGAGGAATACCTTCAACAGTCCTCCCATTCTGAGCCGGGGGGATAGCAGCTTCAACGTTCTCCGCCATGACCTCAGGCTCCAACAAAGGGAGGGTAGTCCCGACTACCTCGCTCCCAGCCTTCGGGCCGCTCGCAGTAGGAGTCATTGGGGCGGCGGCCTCCAAAGGAGCCTCCTCCAAAGGGGCAAGCACTCCCTGATCAAGAGCCGCCGCTGGAAGTTCCACCATGAGAGGAGCAGCCTCGTCAGCCCCCTCCATATCCGGCAAGGCCTCATTGAGAATTTTGGCGGGCTTTAGCTTTAATGGGCCCGTAGGGAGCTCCCCCAGCGCCGAAGACTCTGCACGATTCAAATAAGAATAATGATATATATGCACGGGCTTAAATGATCGGAAAAACTACAAAAGAAACACAACATACCTATACGCAAAGAAGCCCTCAATATGGCTTCTTCAATCCGCTGCTCCTTCTCAAGGAGGTGGGCTCGCCGAGGTTCGAGAGTGGACTCATGGCCGCCGGTCCACAAAGAAAGTGCGTCAGCTGCATCTTCTGAAGCGGCCTGCTTCAAAGCCCTTTCTCCCCATTCCTCCAGAGGACCGATAAATCGCCGCCGAATCCACGAAGGGTCTTCGTAAAAAATTACAGCAGGATAAGACTTCTTCGGAACCTTGGCGTTATGAGACGCGTCTTTTGAACGCCGTATGGCCTCAGCCAACTGTGCGGCCTCCTCATCAGCCGAACTCGGAAAGAGAAGTCCAGCGTCTGACCCTTGCAGGGCCAATGGTTCATCTTCAAGGATAGGCTCAGAATCCACCAAAGAATCAAGCGGGGAAGTAGCCGCTTTCCTCCGCCTTTTAGAGCCAGAGCCGGTCGCTGAGGATGACCGCTTCCTCCCTCGCGAGGCCTTAGGGCGGCGCTGGCCCACATCGCCCTCAGCGCCCTCATCCCTGTTACTCTCGCTCGGTGCCACAACCGAGGATGACATCGCCATTGTCGACGCCATAGGAGGCGGCGCCGCCACCGGCAGGGGTGCTACTACTGGGGCCCGTTTACCCCGCGATCGGGAACCCAAGGGCATACCAGCTGTTGGAGTAAGGTCTACCCCTGACTCCCCCGGAATGAGCGCGGTGCCAATTTCCCTCAAAGGGAAGCGGACTGGAGCCCTCGGCCGTAGCTTAGCCCCCGAAACCTGAGGAGGGGCTTCGTGACCAAGAAGCACCCTTCTTTCTTCAAGAATAATCGGACTGATCCGATGAAGATACCAGCCCGTAAATGCACCTACACATCGGGGCATGTACTCGGCTTCAGGGACCATGAAATGAGAACCGGTGTTCAGCCTCATGAAATGATGAGCGGCATCACGAACAGCATCAAGCGAAGGGATCGGGGCGACTATAAAAGCCTCAAAAGGAACACCCTGGTCGTATCCAAGCTGCCGGGCAAATCGATGCGGATTGTACCGCATAAAAAGAGCCGCACTGTCCTGGCGAAACACCAAGTAGCCCGGTCTAATTGCATACAAATGCGTGGCCTCCCGGGGCTTCAGAGAAGGTGCGTTGTCTTTCGACTGGTCCCAGAGTTGTTGAACGGGACCTGAAGGAGTAGACAAAACCCGATCATTAAAAACCAACCCGCCAGCGGTGGCATGAGGAGAAATCAGCACCCGAATGGCCCCAAATTGAGTCGGGTCGGCAGCAGAAGCACCCACCAGTCGCATAAGTCGCGGGAAGGGATAGGCGTCGTAAAAGGCGGGCCTCTGATGCATAGCAAAAGACCCCAGCACATGCATCTCGATCCACGACGTGAAGTAATGAAGCGAAAAGTTCACTACGTCCACGCCAGGAGTAGAGGTATTAGCTGCAGTGCCCAATCCATTATAGAGGTGCGCCAAGGCCGGGATGCCGATGGCCAACCGCATCCCCTCAGCAATACGATGAGCCGGGTAGATGACCGAGGCTCTCATGAAGCGGCGATGCATGGGGATAACGAACCAACTAAGCCAGACACTAACAAACCCCACAAAGAACGTCTCCTCGTCCATGCCCGGGACAGCAATGGATTCAAAAGATATCGGCGATATAATAGGGATGTAATATTGAGGTAAATCTGACTCGTTGGTCGGCAACCTCTTCGGACCGAACCCAAAGGGGTCCCCAATGTTGGCAAACTTCGGGGCTGTCTTCGATAAGGCGTCCTTACGAAGGAATCAAGTAATGAAGCTCTTGAAAGTGACACCCTGCTCCTCGGACTCGGTGAATAATCGGTCGAAGATGCCTAGGGCCTTAATTAAACTGGGGCGCTTATGGCGAACAGCATTCTCAGCGGACAGGCCGTCAACCGGTGCAGACTCGGGCTCGAAGACATACTCGTCAGGAGGCAACAACTCCTCATACAGTGCGCCCCTGATTGGCAATCCCGAGATTTCATAAAATTCTGCAAGAGAGATCGAGACCTCACGATCTCCTATAATGAAAGTGTTGGTGGGAAGATTCCATTGGTTCAAAAACGTCTTAACCCACCAGGCATGCGGGGACTTATAATGGAATAGTGACGCATATATGGCCTGATAAAGCCCGACTTTCTGCAACCGCGCACGATGGGCAGAAAGGATGTAGCGAGCCCAGAGAAGGTAGCCCGTAGGATGCCGGGGAGTGAGCCCTATCTTATAAATTTGCCCCCACGGGTGGGCCTCACCCTGGCAGATACGCCGCCCCAAGATGTCTATGGCCGGGATCGGATGGTTCGGAATACCAGTCGTCGAAGGCTCGAGCCTCCCCGTTGGAGTCCAGTTGGGCATTTCCACAGCAAAAACTGTCCTTGGAGGATCCATCGGTAAGAATGGGAAAGTGGGCTCCGTCGGCACCGCGCAAAGAAAACTCCGGCGACCCTGAATAATCTGACTGTACCAAGGTCCCCATTGAAGAAGGTTGGTGCAGTTCGGGTCATGGGCCCGAATCATCGCCATCTCCTCCTCATCAGATGGTGACTGAGGAAAAGCAGCCTCCGAGCGAGAAAAGGGAAAGCGTGGAACAGAAGCCATTGCACCTGAAATCCAGTAAAGGAAGACCGTTAAAAGAAAAGTTAGCAATATATATTCATGCATGAACATGAAGACTAGTTGAAGAAAACAACAGCCAAGTTTCCTGGGACCATTGGCTACGAAACACATGGGCCCCACAGAATCCGGATGACGGCTCATTAATAATGAGGCCAAATAGTTACAATAAAACAAAGGGAATATCCTCATTTAATAAAGAATGATGACCATGCACATCCCCCCAACAGGATCTGTCTCGGGCTCTACAGTGAATCCAATAAAATCAAAGGAATTAAATTCCCACAAAAAGACATCATTACAAAGCCCCCATTGCATTAATTGCAGGAAGAACAACCTAGGGCCTAGAGACCCCAGGAAGCCTCGGCGTGAAGAAATCAAGTCCTTCATTGGAATTAAAATTCCTTATTAAGAAAAGGGAATTAAATCCCCAGAAACATTTTTGATGGAATTAAATTCCATGGAGTTGAAACGCCATCATCATCTCCCCAAAGATCATCTAAACCCTAAAAGATCTACAGTTTGAAGGTTAAGCGGTTTCATGTTCTTATGGAAAAATATGAAGAAAAAAGGGTAAAAACCCTTGTTTTGGATTTAAAATCCAGAGGAATGTGAAGGTCCATCGTTGTCCAAAAACATTACCTGAAGAAAAGGATTCTTTTCGAACAGAGTTAAACTCTGCAGACTGTTTCAAGACAGAGAACTAAGCTCTGGAAGCGAGAATTAAATTCTCAAGGAAGAAGTTCTCAGAAGAAGAAGATGAACAGAGTGAAGGCTCCTATGAAGAGACAGAGGTATTTATAGAAGGCAATGAAAACGTTTCATCTCCCCAGATCCCTAGAGGAATCCAACGGTCACAAGAGGTGACAGCGTTGCACTCACGTGCAGACACGTGAGAACAACGCTGTGGGGGCATTTGTTTCCTGATTTAAAATCAGGAAAGCTTCTGGGAAAAGCTTCAGAAGAGGGTCACGTTCTTACACGTGACTAGCGGTCACGTGTTGGCACGTGACACCTAAAAGCATCATCAGGTCAGGTCCAGTTTTCCAACTACATCAAAGAAAGGCTTCAGAAAGGGTCACGTGTCGGCACGTGACATTTAAATGCAAGCGTCAAAGGCACACCAGTTCCCTGATCAAGTCAAGGAAAAGGCTTCAGAAGAGGTCATGTGCTCCCACGTGACCAGGGTCACGTGTTGGCACGTGACGTTCAAAACAGCAGACTCGTTCTCCGGATGAACCAAGGAAAGAGAGTTCAAACAAGGGTCACGTGCTCACACGTGACCAGGGGTCACGTGGTGGCACGAGACGTTTAAGCAACAATCAGAAGACAGAGCGCAAAAGAAAGAGGAAGTCTCGTTCCAAGGGGGTCACGTGCCCACACGTGACCATGGGTCACGTGGTCACACGTGACCGGCTTTCAAAAGCCCATTTTGTCAACAGAATTAAATTCTGAAAGAAATTCAAATCTTTCCAAAGGAAAGCGGCTATCTGGAACCAATCGAATTAAAGATTCAGAGGTGATGAAATATCATCTATCTATGGGAAAATCTCGGGTTTGGAAAGATTTCCCCTTTAAATCTAACCGAAACAACAAAGGAAAAATCCCTGGATTTGAAATCCAATGGTGAATAAAATTCACCTAATAATCCAAAGGTCCAAAACGAATGATGGATGCAAATCAAATCTCTCATGAAGATTCGTCAAAAACTGATTGATTCGGCTGCTTCTCATATAAATAGGAGCCAAGAGATACAAAAAAAGGGGGATAGATATATAGACACAGAGACAGGGAGAGAAAAAGAAAAGGAAGAAAGCTTCGATACTTGGAGAAACTTGGATCTTCTGCAAAAACCCTAGGTAAGAAAGGGAAAAGCTCCTTGAAAGAAAAAGAGAATTTAATTCTCAACAGAGTTTAACTCTGATACATAAAACAGAAGAACATATTTCTTCTCTCTTTGATAGAGGATCTGCAAAGTGCACATCTCCCCTTGAAGTTGAGAATTTAATTCTCAATGGGTTGAGATCCTGCCATGCAGATCCAAAACATAGAGAGGGAATGCAAGCACGAGAATTTAATTCTCACAGAACTATAGGAATTTAATTCCTTTAAAATAAAATTAGGGCTTGACCCTGTATCATGGGAATTTAATTCCTTCAGAACAGAGAGAAACAGGGTTTAACCCTAATTAAGAACTTAGTTCTGTTGAAACAACGGGAATTTAATTCCCTTAATCATCATTTAACAGGAAAAAGGAATTCAATTCCTTAAAAGCTTTTATTAGGGTTTAACCCTATTCAGTTCTTCACATATACGAGGAATTTAATTCCTACGGAAGATTCAGAGTTCAACTCTACTCCAGAATATAAGTCTTCAAAAGGAAGTAGGAATTTAATTCCTCTGAAATTTAAAGCTCGAGGAATTTAATTCCTGAAAAAAGATTAACAGAGCCTCTAAACAAAATACATGAAGGCAGGGTCACGCGCCACCACGTGACCCCCCTAAAAGATCTACAGAAAGCCCCTTTGAGGCAGTCCCCCACGTGACCCACGTGACCCCCGGCAGAAGCTTTAACATATAAGCGTTTGAATACCTATCACGTGATGGCACGTGACGCTCTGAAAGACGCAGTAATCTCAGCAGAATAAATGAAGGGAGGGCGCTCTCACGTGCTGCCACGTGACCCCTCTTGCCTTAGTGTTTAACACTAAATTAAAACCCTTGAACCCAGTGTTAAAACACTGTTGGGCCTTAGTATTCAACACTAATTAAAAAGCTTTATTTGCAGTGTTCAACACTGATCTGTTTTAGTGTTTAACACTAATTTGAAAAGCCTTGTCGCTGGTGTTTAACACCAATTATCTCTTAGTGTTAAACACTAACTTGTCAGCCTCATTCCCAGTGTTCAACACTGACCGCTCTGTAGTGTTTAACACTAGGCTTTGGCCCAATTAGCCTAAATGGATAGAGGCAAAGCTTCTCCTGATTGGACTTAGCCCAAGATGGCCATAAGTCCTCAATTTGTGATTAACTGGGCCAATGGGCTCATAACATAATTAATCGGTCTTGATCCCAAATTGGGCTAAGGACTATTTAATCCACTCCGGTTCTAGGGTACATCTCTTCACTCCTTTGATGCTTGGCATTGTAATTCCTCATTGTCTTCAAAGAGGTGACGGGTCCCGACGACCACACATTGATACGGACTGCGGGGTCCTTAAACCCGTGTTTAATGCAAAATTCCTGGTTACGTGGAACGCGGATAATGTCACTCTTTGACCCCGTGGAAAACGTCCAGAGCGGAGCCTGGTCCTCGCAGAGCACGGCAGTGAACCCGTGTGAAGCATCCAGAGCACAATGGACTGTGGGGTCCTTAAACCCATGGACTACGACGTCCTTAACCTTGACCGAGATGTCTTAAAACTAACAATGGACTGTGGAGTCCTTAAACCCATGGACTACGACGTCCTTAACCTTGACCGAGATGTCTTAAAACTAATGGACCGCAATGTCCTTAAACTACCCATTGACCGCAATGTCCTTAAACTACCCATGGACCACAATGTCCTTAAACTAGAACAATAGAGCCCCCGTATGCTCTTTTGTCGGATCTAAACGGTCCCGTTTAAGTTGATCTTAGCCTCAAATATGGCTAACGTATCCTCAAACCAAACCCCCAAACCCAAATCTAAGATAATACGGATTTGGACTAGTCCACGCCCTACGGGCGACGACATAACTCGGTCTCCGTAAACAATTCACGGGCAACAAAACAAAACAAACGCCCACGACACGAAGTGACCATCTGGAGAAGGAGAAAGTTGTTACCGCAATGCGGTAGCGTAATTAACTGCAGGGGCTTGCGCCTGCAGGGAAGAGCGTCCCCACAATCAAAAACCCCTCAAACGAGGGGGAATCTGACGAAGTCTGCTACATCGGACGCATCCGTCTAAACCTTCGATACATGGTGCCATAAATCAACTTGGCATCTTCGGAGAGGTGGACGGATAGCACCAATTAGCATCTGCCCCGAATCTCAGCGCCAAGACACCGCAGTCCTGCGCGCCGTCTTTCGGAGGGGAACAAGGACCTTTTCCGTGAAAGAAATACCCGCTCCGACCGTGTGTGGACGAAGAAGCAACCCCCTAGCCTCCCGCGGAGGCGGATTCACGATAGAAGCGCCGATCAGCTGCATAACTCTCAGGAATCTGTACTTCTCGTAAAACGAGGGTCTTTTATGAATACCAAATACCCCGAGCACGTGCATTTCCATCCACGAAGTAAAGTAGTGCATTGGGAAATTGGCGGCTTGCACCCCCGGTTCAGTTGCGTCCGCCGCCACGCTAAGACCATGGTACAGGTGGGCCAACCCGGCAATCCCGATGGCCAATTGTATGCCAGCCACCATTCGATGTGCTGGGTAGAAGATGGACGGCCTTATATAGAGAGGGTGCATGGGGAGCGCAAACCAGCACAACCATAGCCCCAGAAACCCGAGAAAGAAAGTCTCCTCGTCGATGCCCGGAGCAGCGATTTCCGACAAAGGGATGATTGCAGCATCGGGGAGGTAAAAACCTTTTTGATCGGCTTCCAGTGCTGGTCGACGATCTAAGCCAAGGCCGAAGGGGTCGTCAAGCTTGGCAAATTTTTCGCCCCGTTGCGATAGAATCTCCGGTCGAAGAAAGCGGGCGATGAAGTCTGCGAAACTAACTCCCCGGCCTCCCGATTGTAAGAAAAGACTTTCATACATATTCAGCACCTTTATCAGACTCGGTGCTGAATAGCGTTCTCCGGCGTTAAGTCCATCACCAACGGCTTGGTGGCAAAAACATATTCATCCGGAGGAAGCAGCTCCTCATAGTGCTCCCCCCTCACCGGCAGACCGGAAATCTCAGCAAATTCTTCTAGAGAGATGGAAACTTCCCTGTCCATTAGAAGAAAGGTATGGGTGGGGATGTTTCATTGCTCCACGAACGCCTTAATCCACCATGTCGGAGGAGCAGAATACTCGAACAGCGAGGCGTAAACTGCAGGGTATAGACCGATCTTCAGCAGATGCACCTTCTTCGTTGACAAAATGTACCTGGTGATTGAATTGATTCTTAGGATGTGTCGGTATTTAGAAAATTATATGTAGAAATCACAACCAAAAATATTTTGACCGCAATCAATAACGGTGTCGGATGTAGCGCATTAGTAAGTGCGGATCGTCCACAGGGAAAGTGAGATCCGTTCAATTTCCGAATTAGATGAGTTGAAAATTTAAGGAAAAGAAAAGAAAACAATTCATGATTTGTAATTGAAGATCAAGAATGTAACAACTCCATTTTTAATGTACAAAGAATTGATTTAAATTCAATGTATACTTGGAGTATTTATTACAGCTGATATCTCTTTTTAAGTATTTATTTCACTCCATAATTACAAGAAGGAGCTTGTAGCTCATTGGTAATACCTTGCACTGCTGAACCAAGCCACCAGAGTTCAAATCCATGCCCCACATTATTTTTTATATTATTTTGTTTTAAATTTTTTGGAAAGTCAACAGTCAAACAGCCATAACTCACAAAATTTATACTGAACCCAAAAAGTTAGATGCACCAAAATTGCCCCTAGGTGATGACCCACCCGACGAGCCCTCGACTCGGCCCGACTCGGGCCGGCGCCGCCGGCCGGACTCGGCCAGACGGCCGAGTCGTCAACACGGAATTTCTCCGTGTTGACCTGGTCTTCTCACCTGAATACTTTAATTCTCTTGATCGGTTATCAAATTCCCAATAACTCAGTTTTATTCCAAAATTTAATGATTTTTAATGTTTTTTTAATATATTTTTATATTTTTTTTAATTAAAACCCTAGCCTAGCCCTATATAAACACCCCTACCCTCTACCCTTTCACCCTACATTCCTAAGTCCACTCTCTAAAAAATTCAAGAGAACTCGGTACGTTAGAAAAAGAGCGAAAGGCGAAGCGCTGCCGAAATCGACGACGAATTCTGGTGATCGTACTAGGACCTGATTGATCATTTCTTTGTGTGTCGGTTTAAGAAAATGTATAGAATCACAATCAAAGAATTATATTTGACCGCAATCAATTACGGTGTCAGTTGTAGATCGTAAGCGAGTGCGGATCGTCCACAGGGATTGTGCGATTCGTTTGTATGTTTGATTTGTTTGAATTGAAAAGTTAATCGAAAAGAAAAGAAAACATGATTCAAGATTTTATCGCTTGATTCAAGTGTCACTAGTTTAATCAAGAATCAAGAAAATGATAAACAATCGAGAATTGGGTTTCGATGATATTTCCAACCAAATGTCAAGAATCTAAATGAGCCTCGCAGGAATCGATTAGAATGTAGTTGTGATGAAGATTAGAAATCAACATTTCTTATCCATTTACGAATTGATGCTAACTCGATGTCGATTGATCGAGGTTTAAGGATCTTGCGAAGAATTACGGTTCTTCGTCCTATCCTTTGTCCTTTCGATGAATCACATCACTAGATAGCTTCTTGAAAATCCAATGATCGATCGTTGATTCTCTAGATCATGCAAAAAGAATCAAGAACCCATTTCACATCGATCTAGATCATCGATCATTCTATTTTCAAGAATTTACAATCGCTATAGGACTTAAGAAAACGTTTAAAGATTTATCAACATCATCATTCTACAATCATCTCGATTCCTCCACGAGCGGAGTTTATTCACACATCATTGCAAAGAATACATTCAAGAATCGAAATGAAATCATGATGCTAGAATTGAAATGTAAACAAGCTTAAAGAATCTTCACCTTTATTATATCAACATGAAGTTACAACTCTCAAGAATTACAAGAGGTAGGAACTTTGCTCGTCGAATCTTGCATCGCTCGGCTTCTTGAGTCTTGGATCGCTTCGATCTCGTGCTCCGATGAAGTCCGGCTTTGCTTCTAAAGGGTTGTAGAAGACTTGCTTGGCTTGAACTCTATGAATCTTGAATTTGGTATCTCTAGATTGGATTAGGGTTAGGTTTTGGATGTGGTTGTTGTTGGGTAGAAGAAGAACTAGGGTTTCTAACAACTAATGATCAAAAAGAGAGGATCAAAGATGTGAATTCTACCAACAATCAATAATCATCTTTCTAGTAAGCCTAGGGTCCTATTTATAGATCTCCCAAACCCTAGGCCTTTGATTTGAAATAGAACTTCCCTCCAAAAGTTTGTTGAAAGGCTTCTAGAAGTAGTTAGTTAGGAGCTTAGCTTAGGGTTTAAGCTAGGGTATAGGGAGAAGGTTCTAGAATAAAAGGCTAGTTTAGTTTAGATCCAAGGGTTTGCTGATCTGGCAGAAGGTTCTGGAGCTTTCTGGAAATTGCCGTGTCTTTATGAAGTGTAGGAGCTGAGATAGGAGTTATGGATTGAAAATGAGGAAATGACGTCGACAAGCCGCCGCGGAACCGCGGCACAAGGAGGCTTAGGCCGCGGTTCCGCGGCCACTTGGCTGCATTAGGGCTTCAAACTTCCAGTGTTGGCTTCTTCTGCATTTTGATGTATTTTCTGATATGTTAAATCTCTGAATGCTTCTTAGAATAATACCAGATCCCAAATCCATGAGTTGGCGTCTTTTTCATAGTCTTCATTTGTAAATTTTGACCATTCTTCTGATTTTCCTGCACGGACTTCGAAACACAAGTAGCGATATATAGAAATGATGCCATGCTATGAAATGCAATCAATTTCCCTAGAAATGCCGGTTTTAAGGTCTAACACATGCAATCTGATTTTTAACGACTGATTTGCTAATATGTGATATATGAATGCCGAACACTTCTATATGAATGCAAATGATAGGGAAATTGCCGGTTAAAAGATGCAGAATTTTCGACTGATCAGGACCCTTCACGACGTTTCGACGCCCGACAACCCACTACCTCCCTAGCACTCTCTAGCTTGTCCAAACCTCTAAGTCCCTCTTTTTCTACCTTTCTTTCTTCCATTAAAATACGATTTTTAAAACCCGACGGAAATCGGAACAAACCGATTTCCGATTCTGTTTTCTATCAAAACTCACTTGTCATAAATTCCATAATGCTTAAACATATTCATGTTGACTATTAATCACTTAAAAATCAATTTGGATAAAGTTTTTCACATGAAATGATAACGTTTCCATTTATCGTATTTCTTTCACTTAAATACCACAATATTTAGTTATCACATTTAACCCTTAACAATTGCTATACCTTAACGTAGATCACGAGGTAATGACCTACCTCTACACACACCAAATACAACCCTAATTGATATCATCAAAACTTATAATACGAAAATACAAGACTTTACATTAAAGTACCCTTTTCTTTATAAACCTTTTCTGAAAATTCCAAGTTGTATACAATTTTAAAACAAAACCTTTTAATAGGAAAATACGATATGTCATGGACATCGATCATTTATCTAAACTGACTTTGTGGTGTCTACGCAAGTGTGTCTAAGGCAAGTGATTACTTAATTAGGGCCACTACTTGTAGTGGAGAGCCTCCCACTTACCTGGCACTTACCTGGCAGCAATTGGCGGTGAAGAGGCGATTTGAGGCTTCTAATTACTTATCATTTAGACCCTTTAGAAATAGGCTAGTTAGCTTAGGAAACCCTAGAAACTAAAATACGGAAATTTACACCTTTTACAAATAAATACCTTATCTTTATAAAACCGTTTTCTAAATGATTAGTATTTATTAAATCTTTGCAAAGCGCCACTACAACCCACCTTTGGGGAACTCGTTAGGGATAGTACGGTTTATCATGCACCCTCGAGCTTAGTAGTGCGAGATTCAGACCTCCGCAAGGAGCATTCGGTCTCGAAAGGTTTAAAATACGACATTTAAGAAAAATGAGATTTTGGAGAATAAAATATTTATTTAAAATTATTCTTGTATTAACATATATATAATTATCATTTAAACGCCTATTTTGTTATAAGATAAAGTTTCCACCTTTTCCTAAAAATTACAAGATTAAAAGTTACATTAAAATACCATGAATTCTCAAATAAATCAATATTATAATTTAATACTTTTATTAGGATATATTCACTAGAATAACACAAATAAAATTTACACTCATTATAACAATAAAGACGAATAATAAATACTTGGGGTGTATCTTGAAAACTATACAAAAGTATTTTTATATAAAACCCCCTCAAGTTTTATAAATTACAATAAGGACCCTAACAATTATAGAACTTCAAATTACATTTCTTTTAGTCTGACTCGGGTTTGAGTCTAATTATCTCTGACTTGAATATGATTCAAGTCAATCTATATTCTTTAATATTCCAACTTAATATAAATACATGAATCCCAGAATCCAGTTAACAATCTATACAACTTGACTGAATCAAACCATGGATATACATCCATTATTCCGTTATTCCATTTACCTGATTATGCAGTTACAATCTGTTTACTGATATCATGGTTTTGGTCAGTCCTCCAACTTACACAATACAATACAACAATACTGTCAAAACACTACGGGGTTAAGGGGTAGATTGGTACGGAAGGTGTTAAAGGTGGCACGAGGTGGTCAGATTAAGACACCTAACCTATATTTCGTTGCTGTTATACCGTGGCTTAACGGTTCCTTGTACATTCCGTTTGCCCTGGTCTCTAGCATATAGAGACCCCTCTCGTATACACTGGCATCCTTCTGTACCATGCTACAAACAACAACGTTAACACAATATTCCATAATATTCGGCAACATAATACTTTAACAAATTACTCTTATTCTGTCTTTCTAATTCTTCCTTATCTTTGGGACTTACCGAGCGACCTGTTCGCTGACGACATTCTATTTCTTTCTTCTTTGAATGTCGTCAGGTGCTTTGGACCCAGCAGAAAATGAGCCCACCGGTGAAGACTTGGAGCAGTTTCACGGAGACCCCGAGCTCTAGATATTGTACCTTGTTCTTTTCAGTATTTTCATTTCCTGTTATGCCACTGTTTAGGCATTGCTTTTCATTTCAGTTGTATTTACTTTTCATGCATTGTACAAAAGAATGTTATTAATAAAGTTGCTGTTATTTCTATATCTCTTGTCTCTTATGATTTACTTTTATATTGCTTAGATACGCTTAGCGTATTTACTTCACAGTAAATACGTAGCGGACCTCGTCGCGTCCACTTCGCCGTACACCGGGAAGCGGGGCGTGATAAAGAATAAGAAAAATCTAGATCTAAAAGAAACATTAAAAACAAGAATTGAGATGTGTGATAATTTCCAACCAACAATCAAGATTAGAAGTATGGCTCGTAGGAGTAGATCGGATCTATAGATGTGATGAGATCTAATGATTACTCATTCTTATCCATTAACGAATTGATACTAGATCGATGAGAATTTACCGAGGGTTAAGGATCTTGCGAGGAAATTAGGGATTCTGCAACTCATCCTTTGTCCTTTTGATGAATCTCATTCAAATTCTAGCTTCTAGTTAATCAAATGATCAATAGTTGTTCCATAGTTTCGAGTGAACACGATCAAGAAAGCATCATCTCGAAACTAGGTCATTAATCATTTGATTCACTAGAATTTCCAAACATTATAGGATTTAAGAATTGTAAAAGTGTCTAAATCATCATCATCTAAAGATCGTCACAACTCCTACACGAGCGGAGATTACTCAAACATCATGATCACAAACACAATCACAATTGAGATCTAATCATTATGCTTGAATTAAAAAATAAGCAAGAATATAGATAATTCACCTTTATTTATCGATAAATTTCGTTACAACTCTCTTGAATTACAAAAGGAAGGAACTAGATCATCGATTTAGGCTTCGCTCGGCTCCGTGAGTCGCGGATCGGCTTGGATCTGTTGCTCCGTTGAAATCCGGCGTCGCTTCTAAAGGTTGAAGGCTCTCTTGCTTGAATTGCACTCGGGATCTTGATCTTGAGGTTGAATTGGAATTGGGGTAAGGGTTTGAGGCACAAGTCGTGTCACTCAACTTGTGGGTAGAAGATGATGGTGATTCTTGAACAACCTCAACCCTAGATCTAGGCTCCTTTTTATAGAATTCCCAAAATCCTAGATCTAGGATTTGAATTTGAATTTTTCCTCCACAAGTTAGTTAGCAAAAGATTTGAATTTCCCTCCAAAAGAGAGCCTTCTAGAAATAGTTTGTTAAGCCGAGCCTTCTAGATGCGCCACGTGGAGCTTCTGGGGTCTTCTGGAAGCTTTGGCCGTTAGAAGAGAGCACGTGGCAAAATTTGAGCCAATGATCACATCATATCACCGCGGATCCACGGCGTCAAGGGGGTTTGGGCCGCGGATCCGCGGTCCTTTATGGGCCGTGGGGCTTGATTTCTCTTCTGCTGCTTTGGGCTAACATTTGGGCTATTTTATGATATGTTAAATTCTCTTTGGCCTTCTGTATTGCTACCAGATCTTACATCTTGGAGTTGGCGTATCTTTTATCAGCTCTTTTCCCAATTTTGGGCTTTGCTTCTGGAATTTCCTGCATTAGACCCCAAAACAAGAGTTGCGCAATACAGGGATGATGCGATGCCATAAAAACACAGTCAATTTCCCTTAAAGTGACGGTTTAAAGGTCTAACACATGCAATCTGGTATTTCAGAGATGATTTGATAATATGTGCAATTATGAATACCGAACACTTCTTTATGAGTGCAAATGTTAGGGAAATTACCGTGTTAAAAATGCAGTATTTTCGACTGATCAAATTCTCCCAAACTTATTTTCGATCGTCTCGATCGAACTGTTTTATTAAAAAGAGAAGGAGAAAATAAAGAAAGAGAAAAGCACACTTTCGTAGGCAACACGATTGCACTGAGCACGTGCAACAAGCCTTTAAACCTCTAGGTGTCCCTAGTAGGAGGAGTATTGTCTCCTGAGGGTTTTCAGCGGATTGCACCCACAAAATCCAATAATAAAAGAAAGATCATGAATATTACATTTAAAGAAAAGAATTGTAAAAGAAAAGCCTTGAAAATTAGGGTTTCCAACTAAGCTAGCTTTTCGGTTGTCATGAGCCCTATCTTAATGGTCAGGAAAAGATGTTAGAAATCACGTCCTCCCTCAATAAAACATTGTCTTATTTTTCATTCCTATCTTTCTTCCAAACATCGATCATATCACCCTGCGTGTCTGTTAAGGACATCCCTACACCCGGAGAATTCAATTCAAGCTATCATACTCTTACCCATCAGCCTCAGTACTTTTTAATTAGATGTGCTTACACACTTTTATGCGACCGTTAATATTTCTTGAGTTACTAAACGACCGATTACTCATGTGCTTGCTTATTTGGTGTATTTTCCTCGTTTTGCACCACCTCAGGTATAGCCGTGACTCCCAGACCAGTTGGCCTTAGGGCACTAGGTGAAAAGGCACCCTCGCTATATATATATATTTTTATTGCCCTTGGTGATAAAAAAACCAGTGCCCATTTTTCTCACCATTTTATATATATATATATATATTTTTCCTTCATACATCGGCTTTAAGACAAGAGCATTTCAAGGTATCCTCTACTATCCCGGGCTTCAAGACGTGTGTAAGTGCGAATAGCAGGGTATCAATGTTCAAAATGTTTGGCTTCCAGAATAGAAACTATTTTTCAGACTTATTTTTATCCTCAGATTAGTGACTTCCTTCATCTTACAAACCCTTGAGACAATGGCTCATAACTACTTATTACTAGTTCGTATAAGAAAACTTCTAATTTTCTTAGTTTTCTTAAATTTTTCTAATCTCATGGATGCAATTTTTCACTATCTAATCTTTTATTATCTTATTTATGTACAAAAATGTTAAACATTAAATATTTTTATATTTTGAAAAATTTAAAATTTTTATGAGTTTTTTTTAAAATTTTCAAATTTTTATAGGTTTTTGGAAAATTATTTACAAAAAATGATGAGCCAAAAATTTGTACACAAAATTTTTATGGGTTTTTTAGAAATTTTTATGTTTTTTAAAAATGTTTTGTGCTTATGAAAATGATAGAAATGTTTTGTGCTTATGCAAATGATATGCACATGATGCAAAAATAAGCACAAACCTCCCCCAAACTTGTTTTCAACAGTGTCCTCACTGTTGCCAACCGCTATATCTACAAAACCTGTAAGCCTGGGAGAAATTTATTAGTGGGGGAAAAATATATAAGTGAAGATCCTCCCCCAAACTTATTCTTTTCACTCACCTCCATTCAAAAAGATGATGCAGTAATATACAGGACATGGAGGTGAGACGGAGGAATTTTAATCAAGATAATCCGGCCCCTGTAAAAACAGGAGCTCCTCCGTGGGGTCAGTGGAAAAATACGGCTTTAGTCTATGTCCATTCACTTTGAAAAATATGCCATTTTTAACATTTTCTACCTCTACTGCCCCGTGCGGGTATACAGACGGCACAACAAAAGGTCCCTTCCACCGAGATCGAAGCTTACCCGCGTGAAGGTGAAGTCATGAATCATAAAGAAGGATTTGCTAACCAGGTGAAAATGTTTTCCTCAAAATATTTTTATCGTGAAAAACCTTAGTCGTATTCTTTACAATCACAGCGTTATCATAAGCTTCATCGCGGAGTTCGCTTAGCTCATTAAGTTGCAGCTTCCGAAAGTTGCAGGCTTGGTTTAGGTCAAAATTTATTTCTTTAATAGCCCACAATGCTTTATGCTCAATCTCGACGGGTAAATGACATGCCTTCCCAAACACTATCCTATATGGAGACATCCCTAGGTCGGTTTTAAATGCAGTTCGGAATGCCCAAAGAGCATCCGTCAGTTTGGTCGACCAGTCTTTTCTATTTTTAGCAACAGTCTTCTCCAGGATTAGTTTGATCTTTCTATTTGAGATCTCAGCCTGCCCGCTTGTTTGGGGATGATAGGGTGTAGAAATTCGGTGGTTGATTGAGTATTTCCGCATCAGAGTCTCGAAAGACCTGTTGCAGAAATGTGTCCCATTATCGCTAATGATAGCGCGTGGGTGTCCAAATCGCGAAAAGATATTCTCTTTCAAGAACTTAATGACAACTTTCCTGTCATTAGTGCGACATGGAATGACTTCTACCCACTTTGAGACATAATCAACCGCCAGCAGTATGTACAAATTCCCAAAGGAGTTGGGAAAGGGACCCATAAAATCAATGCCCCAAACATCGAAAATTTCAACAACCAAGATGGGTTGCTAAGGCATTTCATTTCTCTGGGAGATTCTACCCGTGTACTGACATTGTGTATAGGTTTTGCAATAATTAAATGCGTCCTTGAATAAGGTCGGCCAATAAAATCCACATTGCAAAACCTTCTCCGCCGTCTTTTTAGGACCGAAGTGACCCCCACAGGCCTGATCATGACAAAAAGAAAGAACACTCTTGAACTCTTCTTTCGGGACACACCGGCGAATGATCTGATCAGGACAATATTTAAACAAATATGGATCATCCCAGTAAAAGTGTTTTACTTGGGATAGAAAATGGTATTTGTCCTGTTTTGACCAATCGCTAGGTATAAGTCCCGTGACAAGATAGTTCACAATATCCCTGAACCATGGTTCATTCAATACGTTCAAGAGTTGTTCGTCGGGAAATGAATCATTGATCGGCAGGATCACAGGGGAAGAAGAGATGCGTGAAAGATGGTCGGCTACTACGTTTTCACATCCTTTCTTATCTTTGATAACAAGATCAAATTCTTGTAACAGAAGGATCCAATGTATTAGCCGACCTTTTGTATCTTTCTTCGCCAGAAAATGTTTTAAGGCGGAATGGTCAGTGTACACAACTATAGGAGAGCCAATTAAGTAAGGCCTAAATTTTTCTAATGCAAATACAACCGCCAAAAGTTCTTTTTCGGTAGTTGTATAGTTGATTTGTGCATCATTCAGGGTCTTACTCGCATAGTAGATCACGTGTGGCATCTTTTCAATGTGCTGTCCTAAGACTGCACCTACTGCAAAGTCAGATGCGTCACACATCAACTCAAAGGGGTAGTCCTAATTTGGAAACGATAGAACGGGGGCTGAAGTGAGGGAGTGTTTAAGTGAATCGAAAGCTGCCTCACAGTCCGAGTCAAAGTGGAAGGTCGTATCCTTGGCCAGGAGAAGAGTTAAAGGTCTAGCAATTTTTCTAAAATCCTTAATGAATCTCCTATAAAAGCCCGCATAGCCAAGAAATGATCGGATATCCTTGACGCTTTTGGGATGAGGAAGATTTTGAATGACATCAATCTTAGCTCTGTCAACCTCAATGCCTTTCCGTGAGATAACATGTCCAAGTACAATTCCTTCTTGGACTATGAAATGGCATTTTTCCCAGTTCAAAGTTAAGTTCTTCTCTTTGCAACGAGTAAGAACTGCCTCAAGATTCGTTAGGCAGTCGGAAAAAGAGTCTCCGAAAATTGAGAAATCGTCCATAAAGATCTCCAGAAAATTCTCTACCATGTCAGAGAATATTCCCATCATACACCGCTGAAAGGTAGCGGGAGCATTGCACAACCCAAAGGGCATGCATCTATAAGCAAAGGTACCAAAAGGACAAGTAAAAGTGGTTTTATCTTGATCCTTTTTTGCTATGGGGACCTGATTATAGCCAGAGTATCCGTCCATAAAGCAATAATACGCACGTCCAGCTAAGCGTTCCAGCATCTGATCAATGAAAGGTAGAGGAAAGTGGTCTTTCCTCGTGGCGACATTGAGTTTTCTGTAATCAATACATACACGCCACCCAGTTTGGGCATGTGTCTGAATCAACTCATTTGCCTCATTGGTAATAACAGTGATGCCGGATTTCTTAGGGACGACATGTATAGGACTCACCCATTGGCTATCGGAGATTGGGTATATGATACCACTATCAAGGCATTTGACGATCTCTTTCATCACCGCTTCCTTCATGACGGGGTTCAACCGTCTCTGTGGTTCTCGGGTTGGTCTGGCATCATCCATCTGTTGGAGATAGTGCCCTCAGAGTCAATTATTGGATCACAGGCACGTGATTGCAATGATTGAGGGATGACCTATTCCGGTAGGACAGTCTTACTCAAGATGATAGTATGCTATCTGGTTTAACTTTATCATCGTGTACTGCTTTAGGTGACCTTATAGGTCACTATTGCACGTTGATAGAGCCCCTAGGATTCTTGCTTGACTTCCAGCAGTATGAGGGCGATCATATACGTGGGAGCTGGTAGTCTATAAGCACATCCTTAAAAGGTCCCTAGTCGTGGGAGTTTCAAGACAGGGCATCGATACTCCAGAGTAGACTAGTGTATACAGTCGAGACACCGACGAGGGGCGGTGGCCGGTCTCACAAGCCACTGGTGTCAGTTGGTTCACCTAAGATGTATACAGGTGCTCATTGGGTTATGAGTACACAGGACAGGACTCGCCGGGAATATGCTAGTTGGCCTTCTACCTGACGTCAGATAGCAGTTCCCTGGTGACATGTGTACAGGTTAGTTCATCGACCTGAGGATCGTCATTTGTCTCGTGTGAGTTCCCACTGTACTTTGATTACTACCCTACCACGCTCAAAGGAGACGTGCAAACAGGTTTTAGTTGGGTACAGTCCCGAGCCACATGGAGGCAGTGAGCGGATCTTCAGGGGTTCGTCTCTCCCGGTATTGGGGATGAGGTCGTGCTGTATCTAGGAAAGCCCTTACACGAAGTCTTGGCCAAGGCAGGAGATTTACTGGTAGGTATTCCAGTAGTATCTCAGGGTGTTCTGGGCTACACTCCGACATGACTTGTACCGCTTTTGGAGGTCTGACTTTTACCAACCCCCTAGGCCCGCCATGCGATACTCATAGACGAACGGACCGGACTGTACGGATATTGTCACTGACAGGCTCAGTAGGGTGTCAGGATGAGTTCGCTCATCGACGTCCCTTTTGGTCAATAGCTGGTAGCCCGTCACGTATGGCTAATACCTCTGACGTGCTGGTGGTTAAATCCACAGCCATAGTATTGACGAGTCTTTAGAGTCCCCCACAGACAGTTGCTCAAGTTTCGGGCGAAACGCTATAGAGGCTGTATGGAGATATGGCAGGGTTCGATCAGATACGTGCGGTATTGCACGGATCAGGATCGGACGGTTAGTACTAGAAGCCGTATGGATATATGGCAGGGTTCGATCAGATACGTGCGGTATTGCACGGATTAGGATCGGACGGATAATACTAGCGGGCTTTGGTTTAAGCCGGATCCTAGTATAGTACAGTATAGATTTTGTCTCATTGCATTTGTATTTCGGTCGGAATACAAATGCGGGTATGTATATACAGTAGCGAGGTTTTCCTGTAATTTATTACGGGATCAGTTTTTTGGAGTTGCCAGTTTGTTTTCCGTTTCAGCCATATTTCTTTGTATCTTTCATTGGCTGAAGATTGGTGGAGGAGGGCTTATTTGCATTTGTGCAAATAAGCATTTTGGAGGGTTGTCTTTGCATATTGTTGTATCATGATAATTCCTCCACCATTTGACTTCATTTGACTTCTTCTTCTTTTCATCATGGTTGTTGATGATTAGTTGATGGAGTATTGGTTTTGGTTGATGATCATTGCTTGACTTTGGAGTAATGATGATGGTTGGTTGAGTATGGGTTTGAGTGTGTGATCATTTCTTTTCATTATAACATTTTGATCTCTCTCTTGCATGGTGGTTGCTCTCTCATTCACACTCCACACCCTCCCTCATTCTCTCTCTCCATTCTCTTATTCCTCTTGCCATGGCCGGCCAAGGAGAGAAAGGGGCTACCCATATTTTGTGTGGGGATTTTTGGTTATCTCATGCTTGCAAAAATCCCCAAGTTCATCACAAAATTCCACAAGTACATTTCCTCCACCAAAGGCAACTTCCAATACCCCAAAATGAGACATAGCTTTCTACAATATATTCTACAGCAAATCTTGGGCACGTCGACTCGCCAGCTTCGTGCCCGAGTTGCCTCGGTCCAGAGGTGGGAGCCCGTAAAAGAAGTCGGCGACATGGTGCCCTTCCGGCGACGTGGTGGAGACCGGAGATTCCGCGGGGAGATCGGGACGACGACGAGAAGACCGAAGGACACGGATCGCTCGGTATATCTCTCTACCCCCTTCTCTAGATAGCTAGGACTAGTTTAATGGCACGATCCGGGTTTATAGTGCGCGGTGGTGCTGGTTTGTAAAGTTTAAAGAAAAGCATCGCTTCCGCATTCCGGCGTCGGATTGACGGCCGGGGCGCCGCCGTGCACTTACACCATCAAGTGTATATGATGTTCGACAATCAAGGGACTAATCCCTTTGATGTCTGCCATGGTCCAACCAAACGCCTCCCTATTAGATCTTAATACCGATAAAAGTGCATTCTCTTGCTCTGATGCTAGAAAAGCGGATATAATAACCGGTAAGGACTCATTCTCACCTAAATATGAATATTTAAGAAGAGAAGGTAAAATTTTGAGATCTAATGCTGGCGGAGAAATAATAGAAGGTGGGATCATCGAATGATTTTCGGAGTCACACAGAAGCTCATAGCCTATAAAAGATACAGACTCGGATGGTGATGAGTCAGGAGTGGCAGACTCAAGCGTGGAAATGGTGTCCTCACTAAGATCATGTGCAAGGTCAAACAGTGATGTGGTAGTGTCGTCGAGATCTGTAAAGCAAAGTTCCTCAACTCCGCAACTTTCGGGAGCAATCTCGTGGACAGAGCACACATCAAGGATATGAGCAGAGGGTTCTGATGGCTGACTTCCAATTTTGTAGATGTTTAGTTCAATGGTCATATTTCCAAATGATAAGTTCATTGAACCATTTCTACAGTTAATGACAGCATTGGAAGTGGCAAGGAATGGTCGACCCAGAATCACCGGAATTTGGCTCCGGGGGTTTGCTACAGGCTGTGTATCGAGAACAATGAAGTCTACAGGGAATACAAATTCCCCGACCTTTATCAACACATCCTCTAGTTCACCCCTAGGTTTGGTGATAGATCGGTCTGCCATTTGGAGAGTGCAGTGAGCAGGTTTCAACTCTCCAATCCCTAGCTGCTCATATACAGAATATGGAAGTAGGTTAACACTTGCGCCAAGGTCTAAAAGAGCACGGTTGATGTTTTTACCCCCAATAGAAGTTGATATCGTAGGACATCCTGGGTCCTTACGTTTCTTTGGTAGCTGGGGGATAAAAGCAGTGCTAATGTTATTAGACATGAAGACCTTCTTTGGCACTTGAGTCTTCCTCTTCCTAGTGCACAAGTCCTTAAGAATTTTCGCATAAGCGGGGACTTGTTGAATCGCATCTAGAAGAGGGATGTTGATGTTAACCTGTTTGAACATTTCCATAATTTTCTCCATATGTAGACTTGATCTGTTACCCCTTAACCGATTCGGGTAAGGAGCTTTAGCAATAAGTGCCGGGTCCATCATAAGAGAAGGAAGAGGGGGTAGACGAGATCCCAAAAGAGGAGTGGGGACCGTCTATGGAGAACTAGAAGAGGTGGGCTGAGGTGTCGAGCCTAGAGGGAAATGGAGAATAGGCTCGTGAGAAGGCGGTGGGGTAGGAGAACAAGAATCAGAAGCAGAAGTGTGTGTGTGAGGCAAGGTCTCAGCCAGGGTGTTGATAGGATTTTCAATATCATCAACTTCTTCCCCAATATGGTTATTCAGCACTCTTCTTGATCTCAACGTTGTGACGGCATTTACATTGTAATGCCCAGGATTCGGTAGGGGTTGAGACGGAAGTTTCCCTTTTTCTCTCGCACTCATTTCGGATTTAAGTCGTGCAATTTCAGCTTCCATCGTTCTGATACTGTCAGCTTGGGACGCTGAGTTTTTCTTTATATCACTGACGGAAGACCTAACCTCAGCCGACACGTCCATGAAATTTGAAAGGAGTGATTTCATGGTTTGAGTGAATTGAAAGAACTCGTCAGAACAGGTCGATTGCATAGGATTAGACGGTGCAGGAGGGTTGACCTGGTTTTGGAAATTTTATGACTGGTAGGGGTGCTGAGTGAGTTGAAGTGGTTGCTGTTGTGGTGGAGGGACCCGTTGGAATTGATTCGGGTTTGGAACCGTGTTTTGGGATTGGTTCCAAGCAAAATTCGGGTGATTCCTCCAACCCTGATTGTACGTGGAAGAATATGGATCGTTTCTAGGTCTTTGAAATGCGGCATTGGTATGCTCGTGACCTTGAAACGGAGAGTTTAATGGACATTCTTCCGTCAAATGAGAAGGATCAGAACAGCACCCACATACAGTTTTGGGAAGCGACATCGGGTTTAGGGAGGCTGCTAAAAATTTGTGTTCCATAGCTTCGAGCTTCTTTTGCATTGCTGCCATCTCAGCTCGAACACCTATGGACACGTCAATTTGGTGTACGCCACCCCTAGACGATGGCTGGGTTCCACTCTGCCACTGTAAGGACTTTTCAGCGAACTCTTCTAAATATCTCCACGCTTCCCCATCATCCTTGGTCATAAAGGTGCCTTGACACATGTTTTCAAGGTTTTGTTTAGTGGTAGGGTTAATGCCCTCATATATGATTCGGCAAAGATCCCATCGAGGGATGCCGTGATGTGGGCATTGAACCAAAAGATCCTTGAATCGTTCAAAGCATTTTGAGAATGGTTCAGCTGGAAGCTGGGTGAATTGATATAGTTCGCTACGGATTCGAGCTGTCTTTTGCATAGGGTAGAATTTCTTAAGGAATGCCGCAACGAATTCTTCCCAATTCGTAATGGAATGTGCGGTTGTGTTATACAGCCACTTCTCGGCTATATCGCACAAGGTAAATGGAAGAAGTCGTAGACGCATGGCATCCACAGAAAGTTATGATGTACCCATCATTACGCATACGTTTTCAAATTTGGTAATGAAAATGTAAGCGTCTTCAGTCTCGAGACCGTGGAATTTGGGTAGGAGGTTGATGTATTGGGGTTTAATCTCAAAGTTATCCCCGTTGGCTGGTGGAATGGATAAGCAGGTCGAGAGAGGACCTCGCAAAGGGTAGCACCTCTCTTGGAGAGAGATGCGGGGAGGATTCTGCGCACCAACGGACGGCGGCAGAGCTACGGTAAAGAGGTTCGATGGAGACTGATCCATCGGTGTGGGTGTGGTGGTGGGTAAAAGAGAGGTAAATGGAGAAATACCGACTTCGGAGTCGATCGAGGGGACGCGGACAAGTCGGGCACTAGAATCCCGTGTCCAGCCTATCTTGCACTAAAAAGGGTTAGTACAAGTGGCAGCGTGGATTTATAATTAGGGGAAATGAAGTGAATGCGTTGTTTGTTTCGAAAAATGATACGGATTTTGAAAAGATGATGCGATCACAACAAATGCAACAAGCAACCCTAAAATTTTTGGTCACCTAGGTCAAAGCTCTAGACCGCTCCTAACTTCCAAAAGACAAGTCACAGGATCAATCCTCCACTGCCTCTTTGTCTCTCCTGTGGCCAGGTAACTGCCAGGTAAGTGGGAGGTTCTCCACTACGTAAGTAGTGGGCCTAATTAAGTAACCACTAGCCTTCGACACATTTGCCTTAGATACCACAAAAGAAACGCGGATAAACAATGGATTACCCACGGCCTTCTTCTGTCCTAAGTGAGCGCGACGGTCCTTAGAGTCATCTCTAGATATTTTTTAGTTAATGAGGGTAAATGAGGATGCAAGTTTGTGATTTTTGAGACTTAGGAAGGGTAATGAACTCCCCACCTAATCTGGATTTGGCCGTGCCCCTTAATGTCCGTATTAATTATGCAAACAACCACAAAATCAAAAACTAGCACAATTTATTTTGCTTTTTGCGGCGCTGCGATTTTTGCAAAGAAGCCTGCAACAAATTGTTAATTGGAGCAGATTTAGGAAAGAGATAAGAAAGATAGAGGTTACCTGAGAAAATTTTTACAGAGAAGCCCTCAAGAAGCCGCGGAACCGCCGCATTAGGGAGCTAGGGCTGCGGAAACGCGGTGGCTTAGTGGGATCTCTGCACAGAAAAATTTGGTACTATTCCTGTTCAACTCCTGAGCCATCTGGAATTCTCCAAATAATTTTCCAATTGCACAGCAAGCTCCAGATTTCCTTGCAATTAACCACAACAACTCGTTTAGTGTTTTGCGTGATTTTTGATCTAAAAAATATTGATGGAATAAACTTTTCAACTCAAATTTCAAAAAATGAACAAATAGCACACGATCCCCGGCAACGGCGCCATTTGATTGAATTGATTCTTAGGATGTGTCGGTATTTAGAAAATTATGTGCAGAAATCACAACCAAAAATATTTTGACCGCAATCAATAACGGTGTCGGATGTAGCGCGTTAGTAAGTGCGGATCGTCCACAGGGAAAGTGGGATCCGTTCAATTTCCGAATTAGATGAGTTGAAAATTTAAGGAAAAGAAAAGAAAACAATTCATGATTTGTAATTGAAGATCAAGAATAAGAAAAATCTAGATCTAAAAGAAACATTAAAAACAAGAATTGAGATGTGTGATAATTTTCAACCAACAATCAAGATTAGAAGTATGGCTCGTAGGAGTAGATCGGATCGATAGATGTGATGAGATCTAATGATTACTCATTCTTATCCATTAACGAATTGATACTAGATCGATGAGAATTTACCGAGGGTTAAGGATCTTGCGAGGAAATTAGGGATTCCGCAACTCATCCTTTGTCCTTTCGATGAATCTCATTCAAATTCTAGCTTCTAGTTAATCAAATGATCAATAGTTGTTCCTTAGTTTCGAGTGAACACGATCAAGAAAGTATCATCTCGAAACTAGGTCATTAATCATTTGATTCACTAGAATTTCCAAACATTATAGGATTTAAGAATTGTAAAAGTGTCTAAATCATCATCATCTAAAGATCGTCATAACTCCTACACGAGCGGAGATTACTCAAACATCATGATCACAAACACAATCACAAATTGAGATCTAATCATTATGCTTGAATTAAAAAATAAGCAAGAATATAGATAATTCACCTTTATTTATCGATAAATTTCGTTACAACTCTCTTGAATTACAAAAGGAAGGAACTAGATCGTCGATTTAGGCTTCGCTCAGCTCCGTGAGTCGCGGATCGGCTTGGATCTCTTGCTCCATTGGAATCCGGCGTCGCTTCTAAAGGTTGAAGGCTCTCTTGCTTGAATTGCACTCGGGATCTTGATCTTGAGGTTGAATTGGAATTGGGGTAAGGGTTTGAGGCACAAGTCGTGTCACTCAACTTGTGGGTAGAAAATGATGGTGATTCTTGAACAACCTCAACCCTAGATCTAGGCTCCTTTTTATAGAACTCCCAAAACCCTAGATCTAGGATTTGAATTTGAATTTTCCCTCCACAAGTTAGTTAGCAAAAGATTTGAATTTCCCTCCACAAGAGAGCCTTCTAGAAATAGTTTGTTAAGCCGAGCCTTCTAGATGCGCCACGTGGAGCTTCTGGGGTCTTCTGGAAGCTTTGGCCGTTAGAAGAGAGCACGTGGCAAAATTTGAGCCAATGATCACATCATATCACCGCGGATCTGCGGCACTAAGGGGGTTTGGGCCGCGGATCCGCGGTCCTTTATGGGCCGTGGGGCTTGATTTCTCTTCTGCTGCTTTGGGCTGACATTTGGGCTATTTTATGATATGTTAAATTCTCTTTGGCCTTCTGTATTGCTACCAGATCTTACATCTTGGAGTTGGCGTATCTTTTATCAGCTCTTTTCCCAAGTTTGGGCTTTGCTTCTGGAATTTCCTGCATTAGACCCCAAGACATGAGTTGCGCAATACAGGGATGATGCGATGCCATGAAAACACAGTCAATTTCCCTTAAAGTGCCGGTTTAAAGGTCTAACACATGCAAACTGGTATTTCAGAGATGATTTGGTAATATGTGCAATTATGAATACCGAACACTTCTTTATGAGTGCAAATGTTAAGGAAATTACCGAGTTAAAAATGCAGTATTTTCGACTGATCACCTGGCCCACTGCAGATACCCTGCCGAGTGTCGAAGGGTCAACCCGATGTTGTAGGGTTGTCCCTAAGGGCGCGACTCGCCCTGGCATATGCGCCGTCCCAAAATATCCAAGGCTACCGGCAGCTGCATGGGTATCCCAGCAATCGAAGGTTGAAGAAGACCCTCCGAATTCCAATTTTACGACCTCCACGGCATAGTTCACCGGGGGTATATCTGCGTACGAGATCGACGAGATCGGATCCGATGGCGTCACAAGAGAAGCTTCGGCGACCTTTAATTATTTGGTCGTACCACCTACCCCACAGGTGAAGGCTTTTGTATTCCGGGTCATAATCCTTAATCAGAGAAAGAACCTCCCGGTCTACCGGTGCTTCAGGGAATCCTCCCTCTGAGCGGAAAAACGGGAATGAGAGATCAGAATACATGTCGCCTGCAAGAAAGAACGAATTTCAATTATCAGTGTTATAATTTAATTTTAAAATCCCGACGCTCGGTACTTTAAAAATTTGTACCACACTGCAATGCAGTGGAGAGGGGACCAAAGAGGGGACCCACAAAATCCAGATGACAATGCATCAATTAATAAGACAGCCGCATCATTGGATAAGACTGTCAATTAATGAGGAAATCCTCAAAGAATGTTCTCATTGAATGAGAAATCCATCGAGACAAGGAGAAAATCTCCCTTTCAGAGCAAAGCTCTATAACAGAGTGACACTTGTCAAACTCTGGTCACGAGAGAATAAAATTCCTTAAAGAGTCTAGCTCTGTAATGATGATGGAAAATCCATCAAAAGTTAATGAAAATTAATTCCTGAGAATTAAAATTCTGGGATCTTAAAGATCCATAAGAGAAAAAAAAACTCTTAAGAGTTCTTCATCAAAAGATCAAAAGATCTATATTGTCAAAAGAGCAGAGCTCTGACCCATGGGCTAAGCAACCCTAATGAAAGATCTATTTGGATCTATGGGTTCATGAGAGCAAGGCTCTGTTTATGAAACCCTAAAGGGGTTTTCTTTAGATCAAAAGATCTATGAGAGCAAGGCTCTGTTAATGGGTTAGAATTAATTTAATTTAATTTTTACCTAAATCTAGTAAAGTTCTAACTCTTGAAAGTTCTTAGAAAGAAGAGCAAGGCTCTGAAATAAAATTCTTGAAGAGAAGATGATAATCATCTGAGGACCAAGAGTCCTATTTATAGGCGCTGAAATGCCTCCTCAACATCTGAGTTGATCCAAGGGCTCAGATGTTGCCACCGCTGCACTCACGTGTGCGCCACGTGAGCGCAACGGTGGGGGGCATTTGTTTCCCCCAATCAGAGCAAAGCTCTGTTTTGAATTTCAAAATTTAAAAAATTGAAGTAACGCTTCAGATCACTTGCGCTCTGCGCTGCGTGCAACGTGTCAAACACAGGCGCGCTAGCGCAGTTGCGCTGCGCTCTGCGCTGCGCGCCACGTATCAAACGTAGATGCGCTCGCGCCAAGTACGCCAGCGCTGGAGTTAAAAGAATTCCCCACCGTTAGATCAAAAGATCTAATAATAATAATAAGTTATTAATTAATCAGAATTAAAATTCTATTCTAGAAAGATCTTTCCAATCTTGTTGAAAATAAGAAGATTGCCTTCTATAAAACAGAAGCCCTAAGATCAAAAATCCAACGGTGGGGAAATATCCCCAAATCAATCAGAGAAAGATCTCTTCAACTAATTTAACAAATCAACTGGCCCTATAAAAAGGCCCCAAGACTTCAAGTCTCAGAGTGAAAAAAAACCTCTGCAAACTTGAGAGAAGAACTCAAAGAGAAAGAAAGGCAAGCCTTTGAAGAAAGAAGATCATTTCTTCATCGTTAAAGGTAAAGAACTATCTTCTTGAATAAATAGAGATGAAATCATCTCATTAAAGAAGAAGAACCCCCTGCTAAAAAGATCAAAGATTTAAGAACAAGATCAAGGTATTCAATAAAAAAAAAGATCAAAAAAAAAAAAGAAAAGATCTAATTATAAAAAGACTAAAAGAAGTACTTTTACTTCACAGATCTTCTGATCTACAAAGGCATAGCCTTTTGATAAGAACAAGAACTTTGATTCTTGGATCTTGAGGCAAGGCCTCTTTTGAAGAACAAAAAACTTGTTCTTTGATCTTAAATTTGATCTGATGCGATTTGTGCTACTGAAAAGTGCTTTGCACTCTTGAATTGCGCCTTTGCGCTTATTGGACTGGCGCATAGCGCCAGAACGCGCCACGTGTCAACTACAGAACAGTTTGCGCTTTGCGCTTCTAAAAATAGCGCACTGCGCTCTTGTACTGGCGCACAGCGCCAGAACGCGCCACGTGTCACTCACTAGCGCGCCCATAAACTAGCGCAGCGCACTCATAAAGCGTAGTGCGCTAACAAACCAGCGCTCGGCGCTAAGCGACACGTGTCACCCTTATGTGCGCTAGCGCAATGCGCTCTTTAATTGGCGCAAAGCGCCTGATGCGCCACGTGGTGCGCTGTCAGAACATACCTTGTTCTGATTAATTCTATGCATTATTAAAAGGGCAGAGCCCAAATAAAGGCCTAATATGCAGAACATAAATAAAAATGTTCAACATTTTTTTTAACTGGACTTAGCCCAATTCTGGTCATAAGTCCTCAATTTAAATTGAACTGAGCACAACTGCTCTCCCAAATCAATTTACACCCGGTTCGAGGGTACATCTCTTTACTCCTCTGATATCTGTCGTTGTAATCCTTCAACGTCGTCAGAGAGGTGACGGGTCCCGACAACCACACATTACTACGGACTGTGGAGTCCTTAAACTCATGGACTATGACGTCCTTAACCTTGATCGTGATATCTTAAAACTAATAACGGACTGTGGGGTCCTTAAACTCATGGACTATGACGTCCTTAACCTTCACCGTGATGTCTTAAAACTAACATTGGACTGTGGAGTCCTTAATCCATGGACTATGACGTCCTTAACCTCGACCGTGATGTTTTAAAACTAACGTCGGACTGTGGAGTCCTTAAATCCACGGACTATGATGTCCTTAACCTCGACCGCGATGTCTTAAAACTAACATTGGACCGTAATGTTCTTACACTAATTACCGACCGCAATGTCATTAAACTAAACAACATAGCCCAATTGCTCTTTTGTTGGATCTAAACGATCCCGTTAAGTTGATCTTAGTCTAAAATTAGACTAACGTGTCCTTAACAAACGTTTAAGTTGATCTTAGCCTCAAATAAGGCTAACGAATCCTTAAACACAAACCCCCCAAACCCAAATCTAAGAAAGATACGGATTTGGACTAATCCACGTCCTACGGGCGACAACATAACTTAGTCTCCGTATACAATCCACGGGCAACCACAAACACAAAACAAACACCCACGACACGAAGTGACCATATAGAGAAGGAGAAAGTGGTTACCGCGATGCGGTAGCGTAATTAACTGCAGGGGCTTGCGCCTGCAGGGAAGAGTGTCCCCATAATCAAAAACCCCTCAAACGAGGGGGAATCTGACGAAGTCTGCTATATCGGCCGCATCCGTTTAAACCTTCGATACACGGTGCCATAAATCAACTTGGCATCTTCGGAGAGGTGGACGGATAGCACCAATTACCATCTGCCCCCAGATTCAGGCAAGACGTCTGTCTTGCGTGGCTTCCGGCGGTAAACAGGCAGTAACCCTGCTCGGTCCCCGTCCTGAAAGATCAAAGCCCTCGCAAGAGGCAACCGAGCCCGACCCTTGCTCGATCATCTCTGGCTGGTAGCTCCCTACCCATGACGCCAGGGATCAAAGCCCTCGTAAGAGGCATCTGAGCGGCTACCCCGCTCGGTCATCCCAGGCTGGTAGTTTCCTACCCACGACGCTAGAGATCAAATCCCTCACCAAGAGGCCACCGCGCAGCTTCATGTTAGTGTATATGCCCTAGAGGCCATTACTGTATCATACTAGTATGTATATTACTTGATGGAAGCTTGGGATATTCACAGTTGTATATACAATATTGCTCGAAATGGTAGTATGCTACTTGGTTTGTCTCTACTTCAATATGTGCATGTGTTTCTTTTAGCATATCGCTTATATACATATTAGTAGAGCCCTTAGGATCTTTGCTTGATTACCAGCGTTGTGATGGCGCTCACACTCGTAGGGGCTGGGTAATCCATAAGCACATCCTTATACAGGTCCCTAGTCGTTGGACTATCGAGACAGGGCATCGATACTCCGGAGTAGACTAGCGTATGCGCTTCTCATCCCAGCATGGGAGACGGTCTGTCCCACAGCCGTCAGTACGTCGTACTTGAGATGGTATGCGGGTGCTCGTTAGGTTATGAGTACACTGGACAGGACTCGTCGGGAACTGTTGGTTGGTATTATACCTATCGTCAGTTATCAGTTCCCAGGTGACATGAGTACAGCTTAGTCCGCTAACTTGACACTGTCACTTCGCCTCGAGTGTGTTCCCACTGTATTTTGATTACTACCCTACCACGGCTCAAAGGAGTCGTGCAAACAGGTAGTAGTTGGATGCAGTCCCGAAGCACTTAGAGGCAGTGACGGTTAGACAGGATTCGTCTCTCCCGGTATTGGGGGTTGACATCGCGCTGTGTCCAGGAGAGCCATTACACAAGTAGTCCCTGGCCAGGGCAAGCGAGATATACTGGTAGGTTTCCAGTGTTATCTCAGGGTGTTCTGGGCTACACTCCGACACGACTTGTACCGCTATTAGGGGACTGACGTTCACCGCCCCCCTATGCCCGCCATGAGATGTATCGGACGAACAGACCGGACTGTACGGAGACTGTCACATTCAGGCTCAGTAGGAGTTCAGATGGGGTTCACCTCGTCAGTCTTCTTATCGGCATCTACCTGGAGACCGTTACGTACAGCTAGTGCCGCTTGCGGTCTGTGGTTAAACCCACTGCCAGCGTAGTGTCGAGTTTTTAGAGTCCCACACAGAGGGTTATTCGCCTTTGGGCAAAACGAGTAGAGGTCGCATGGTTTTGCGACAGGGTTCGTTCACATCCGCGCACTTGTGCACGTTTGTTGTCCGGACAGCTTATACTAGCGGGCTTTGGTTTAAGCCGGATCCTAGTATATGATTTGGGATTGGTTTTATCTCTTTGTGTTCGTGTTCCTCGGAACATGAACGCGGGTGTGTATGCACAGTTGCTTGAGGCGGAGGAAGAGTTTTTTCATTGGGGTTTTGGAACGGGTGTGTATGCACAGTTGACAGTCGTCTTTTTCCAAACCCTAATGATCTTATGATTTATCAATTAATAATATTAATTAAATGAAATTGTGTCATGGTTGGGCTTGTTGACTTGTTGACCAAGGTTGACTAGTTGACTAGGTTTGAAACTTTGACCATCATCATTAGCTTTTTAGATACTCTTTGATCTTTGCAAAATCATTTATGGTGATATGATAATGGTCTATTCAAACTAACCATCACCTTTTCATTTTTGATTAATATTATTTTGATAAATCACTTATATTTTGTTATGGTTGTAAAAACCATTTTCATTCTATCATATTGACTCTCTCTCCTCTCTTCTTCTTCCTCCTCCTCTAGTTCAAGGAGATTCATTCTCATGTGTTGAGAAACCTCTCCTTGAGATAAAAATACCCTAAAACACTCTCTACTCACTCTAGGGTTGAAGGTCTAGCAAGCCAAAGACCTTAGTTCTCTCAAAGTTCGAGAAAGGAGCCCAAGGTTGAACCCTCAGGTGGATCCATCTTTGACGAAAGAAGGCGACGAGGAAAGCACCATCCAACCTCTACAAAGGTTTCAAGAAGAAGGAGTTCAAGTGAGGTATAACATCTTTTCCGAGTAGCTAACTCTCTTTAGCTTGGTAGCTAGTTTTGTTTAGAAAAGATCCTGACTTTTGTTAGTCCATGTTGCCTAGTGCGCTAAAAATTTGATTTTCATACCGTTTCCGCCTCCCCGCAAGAACCGGGGTCGGCAACGTGGACTTACAGTGGTATCAGAGCCTAACTAAACATAAACTAGCTAGGTAGTAAAGTGTATAGAAGTTCGATCGGAAAAATCGCAAAACTACGACATGCAAAACCCTAAGTTTCTGTTAAAATTTTTTCTGCTCTAAAAATAAAAAGTCATACTCCAAAAATCATCTCAGGGTTTTGTGAAGAAGCCCACCAAAAACGGTCAAGTGATCCTTTCAAAGCGCGGCGGTTCCGCGGCAAAAGTATACCCATTGCCGCGGAACCGCGGCCGTTTTGACTCGGTTCATGACCGAGTTTGGTGCAGTGTTCTTAGGTTGTGATTTTGGGATTTTTAAGATGGTTTATTTCAGCCCAGATTTTCCAAAAATGAAATTTGTATTTGGGGGCCTATAAATCCGTATTTTTGATCGAACTTCACTATACTTTGACTAATCGGTTATATCTGTGATGTTTATATGTATTGAACGTCGGCTAATCACTATATGTCGATTAGTGGGGGTTATACATATCTGTGATCTGTGTTTGATGATGGTATGTGTATATGAATGCGTTGGATTGTCGCGGGTGAATAGCCGGGGTGGATGTGAGATGAGTGTTTCTTTTTCTTTCATTCATGTAATATGTAAATTGATGTAATATTATTTGTTTGGCCGCACAACCGGGTCGGGGTTGTAGCCGTCATTGTATAATTCTTTTTACTGTTTTTGCTCCTAGGATAGACCCATGGAGGGGGTGCATAAACTACCGAGTATCTCGAGGTGCCGAGTGGCCTACTCACGGAGTTGAGGGAGGTTGCTTCGCTCCGGGTACTTGGCGGGTAGTTTGCCGCACCCGTAGGGGTCTTGGGTGGGGTATTGGCTATTCACCGCGACCGTGTAATCCGCTTTTCGTTGCAGGCTCGAACGAATTGCGGATTCCTGGTATATCCAATGTATTCATCTGTGATCTGTAATGTCTATCATTGCTGTATATTTATATATAATAACTATTTAGGCGTTGCTTATGTTTTACAGCCGCGCTAGCCCAGCCCCCGCTCTGTCGTTAGTTAAGTAACCTAACGGGTGATGACGGAGCCCCGTGGCGAATGCAAATGGCATAAGCGTACGTCATATTTTGGTTATTTTCTGCAATGGTAGGATTAAATGATGGGACGCACTAAAAGAACTAATGCAAGAAAATAAACCAAGTAAAAGTCGATTGGAACACTTTGAAAACCACTCGGTTCTTTTCAAAACTAAACTTTTAAACGCGGAGCTTGAACCACTCCTTTTAAAAGCTATCTCATTCCATCGATTATATCAAGTTCACTATGTTCACGGTTTCGCCAAAACCATTCGTAGCCCTCCATCATTTCAGTTAAATGTTCGGTAGTATTCAAGCTATGTATTTTGACCTCACGCCAAGGCATAGTGATTGGTAGCTGCGGATATTTATCTGTTACATAGATAGAATGCATTGGTTTGAGACAGTCGTACTGCCATTTTGGCCTACGTCAAGGGTAGGTACGGGTGGGTTCAAATTAACCGGGATAATGATGGGAAGAACTTGACATGTGACTTATGACATTTTGACCTCACGCCAAGGTCATAAGAGCATGGGGCAAAAATCCACATCGGGAGTTTCATAAGCACTGAAACTTGCTAGCGCTGCATACCATTTTGAGTGTGATGATTCTGGTAGGATTCCTTCGGTTTTATCACGCGATGATATTTGGATCCCGATCCTACTGTGAGTATATGCTACTCCTCGGGAAAACTCTTACTTAACGATCAATGCTATAAACCTAGTAGGTGTCTAAAAAGGTGTTAGCGGGGCTACGCCCACAGGGAAAAGAGGTTACTTAATTAAGGAACTTCGCGAAAGCGTTGGAAAACCTCCCTCGAAGTACCGACACTGGCCTGGCTGAACGGTTAAGCAAGTATTGTACGGTGAGATCGATCCCGACTAATTCTTTCTTTACGGTTTGAGAAGGGATTCGAGAGACAGTGGGAGCCATCCTGTTTAGACAAACTAAAAACCACTCTAAACTTGCAAGAGCATCATGCTAAAGTGTTTCTTTTCTCTCTCCTAATTGCAGCGACCATTCAACATGACCGGACTTAAGTTATTACTAGATAAAAACATACTGACAGGGCCAAACTACAAAGATTGGCTCAGGAATGTCAAGATGGCAATCACTTACGACAAGTTGGGGTATATCCTTACCACCAAAGCTCCCCCTGTCCCAGGTCCCACCTCCAGCGTCGCGGATAAAGAAATCCGTAAGACATGGGAAATCGATTGCGCGAAGGCCAAATGCCTCGTGCTTGCCTCGATGGACAACGAACATCAGAGGAGGCATGAGAATATGGACCTAGAGTCCATATTTCTCCATACAAAAGAACTGTATGGAGAGCAGTCTCGTATCGCAAGATACGAAGTGTCGAAGAAGCTTTTTTCGGCAAGATTGGCCGTCGGATCATCGGTAGTGGAACACGTGCTTAAGATGATTGGCTACATAGAGGAGCTCGCGGACCTTGGGACCACGTTGGAGAATGAACTCTACACTGATTTGATTCTCCAGTCCCTTCCTTCCACTTACGCCCAGTTTATCCTTAACTTCAACATGCAAGGAAAGGAGGTTGAACTTTCCGAACTTCTGAACATGTTGAGGAGTGCTGAGGACACCCTACAGAAAGGTAGGGAGACATCCACTTTGTTTGTAGGAGGATCTTCCTCTTCTAGATCCAGGGCGAAAGCCAAGGGCTAGAAGAAGAAAGCCCCCGCCAAACCAAAAGGCGGTGTCAGTAAAGTGGATACGAAGGGAAAAGGAAAGGCAACAAAGGTAGCGGGAAAGCTGGTGGGGAAGGAAGAATGCTTCTACTGTCACAAAAGTGGACACTGGAAACAGGATTGCAAGGCTTGGAAGGCCAGAACCCATGATCTGAAGCGAGTTGCGGCTTCAGCTTCAGGTGTATATGTTATTGAAAACTGTCTATCGATAAACTCTACATCCTGGGTATTGGATACCGGATCAGGATCTCATATCTGTAATTCTTTGCAGGCGTTGAGAAAGCGTAGAGTTTTGAAGGCAGGTGATATGACCCTCAGAGTTGCAAACGGAGCTAGCATGGATGCTGAGACCGTGGGGGACTATCACCTGGGATTGTCGGATGGACACTTTTTGGTTTTACGTAGTTGTTATTTTGTACCAAATGCAACCTGTAATATCATTTCTGTATCTTTATTATCTAAAGAAGGTTATGAATTTGCATTTGTAAGTAATGTAGTGAACATTCACCTTAATCAAGTATTGATTGGGTCAGGTACATTAAACAACGGTATATACGTATTAAACCAACCACAGATTTTCAATGTCCAGAATACACACAAAAGAAAGTCTCCAGAAATCAATAAAACTTTCTTATGGCATTGTAGACTGGGTCACATCAATGAGAGAAGGTTGACTAAGTTACATGCAGAAGGATATTTGGATCCGTTCGAATATCAATCGTATGCAACTTGTCAATCCTGTCTCAAAGGAAAGATGACAAAGACTCCGTTCACTGGACACGGAGTAAGAGCGAGCGAGCTCTTGGGACTCGTACACAGCGACGTGTGCGGTCTAATGTCTACACATGCACGAAGCGGTTATTCTTACTTCATTACTTTTACGGATGATTTTTCAAGGTTCGGACATGTCTTCTTAATGAAGCATAAATCCGAAGCTTTTGAGAAATTCCAGGAATACAAGAATGAAGTAGAAAAACAAACAGGCAAAAGTATCAAGACACTAAGATCTGATCGAGGTGGAGAATACTTGAGTGCCGAGTTCCTGGGTTACTTAAAAGAGAATGAAATTCTCTCTCAGCTTACTCCTCCATACACTCCACAATATAACGGTGTATCGGAGAGACGGAACCGAACCCTATTGGATATGGTACGGTCCATGATGAGTAACGCTGAGTTACCGCGATCGTTCTGGGGATATGCGCTAGAATCAGCTGCATACCTTTTGAACCGAGTTCCCACTAAGACTGTGCCTACCACACCATATGAGTTATGGAGTAGGAAAAAACCCTATCTTCAATACCTGAAGATTTGGGGATGTCCAGCTTATGTCAAAAAGCAGCATACGGACAAACTAGAGGCACGCTCAGTACTGTGCAAGTTTGTGGGATACCCAAAGAACTCCAGGGGGTATCTTTTCTATTACGCAGAGGAACAAAAAGTCATTGTTTCTCATAATGCCCATTTTCTGGAACATCAGTTCTTAGAAAAAGAAATAAGTGGGAGCGCAATAGAACTGGATGAAATTCCAGAACCACAAGCTATTACTGAAAGCTTAGTAGAACCAGAGGGTTCGAAAGATCAGGACATTCCCACGCCACTCCGCAGGAGTAGTAGGCAGTCTCATCCGCCCGAGAGATACAACGGTTTTCTCATTGACGGGGATAGAGAGGATTGCATCATAGATTGTGATGAGCCTACTAGCTTCCAACAAGCCATTCAGAGCGTCGACTCGGTAAAATGGCTGGATGCAATGCGGACCGAAATGGAGTCCATGTACACCAATAAAGTATGGACGTTGGACATTGCTCCAGATGGGGTAAAACCCGTAGGATGCAAGTGGATCTTCAAAAGGAAGATTGATGTAGATGGACAGGTTGAGACCTATAAAGCTAGACTGGTTGCAAAGGGTTTTCGTCAGCGACCTGGTTTGGACTATGACGAAACCTTTTCTCCAGTACCTATGCTGAAATCCATTCAGATCCTTCTTGCCATTGCTGTCTTCCACGATTATGAGATTTGGCAGATGGACGTAAAGACCGCTTTTCTAAATGGACATTTAGAGGAGTGTGTCTATATGGACCAGCCAGAGGGTTTCATTCAGAGTGGGAGCAGCGGAAAGGTGTGCAAGTTGCTTAAGTCCATTTATGGACTAAAGCAGGCATCGCGGAGTTGGAACATCTGTTTTGATGAGACGGTCAAGGAATTTGGCTTTATCAAAAATCCAGATGAACCATGCATCTATTGTAGATTTTTAGCGAGAACTGTAGTATTCCTCGTTTTATACGTGGATGACATTCTCTTAATAGGAAATGACATTCCTATGCTACAATCTGTCAAGGGGTTCTTGTCACACAGGTTCTCCATGAAAGACCTGGGTGATGCCTCATACATTCTGGGTATCCGGATCTACCGTGACATATCCAAGAGGATATTAGGACTTTCACAGTCCAGGTACATCGACACCATACTGAAGAGATTCAGTATGGAAGATTCCAAGCGCGGTAATCTACCGGCTTGTCACGGGATCACCCTCTCCAAAAAGATGTCTCCCAAGACTGATTTGGAGAGGGATCGCATGTCTATTATACCCTACGCTTCTGCGGTAGGCTCTATAATGTATGCGATGTTATGTACCAGACCAGATGTGGCTTATGCACTGAGTGTGGTAAGCAGGTATCAGTCAAACCCTGGGGAGAAACATTGGATAGCGGTAAAGAACATTCTCAAGTACCTGAGAAGGACTAAGGAAATGTTCTTGGTGTATGGCGGAAAAGACCTCCAGATTGAGGCCTTTGCTGACTCCAGCTTCCAGAGTGACAAGGATGATTCCAAGTCCATGTCGGGTTTTGTCTTTACCCTCAATGGAGGGGCGGTATGTTGGAAGAGCTCCAAACAGGAAACCGTTGCTGACTCGACTATGGAAGATGAATACATCGCTGCATCTGATGCCGCAAAAGAAGCTGTCTAGATAAGGAAGTTCTTGAAAGAACTTCAGGTGGTTCCGTCCATTGTTGACCCAATACCTCTGTATTGCGACAACAACGGGGCTATAGCTTTAGCGAAGGAACCCAGGTCCCATCAGAAATCCAGACACATCTTAAGGCGGTATCACCTGATCAGGGAGATCGTGGATCGCCAGGAGATCGAGGTTCGGAGGGTTGCTTCAGAAGATAACACTGCAGATCCATTCACCAAGGCCTTGCCCCAGACTCAGTTCGAGCGGCTGATCGAGATGATAGGTCTTCGATACGCCAGTACATGGCCTTAGTGCAAGTGGGAGATTGTTAGTGTATATGCCCTAGAGGCCATTACTGTATCATACTAGTATGTATATTACTTGATGGAAGCTTGGGATATTCACAGTTGTATATACAATCTTGCTCGAAATGGTAGTATGCTACTTGGTTTGTCTCTACTACAATATGTGCATGTGTTTCTTTTAGCATATCGCTTATATACATATTAGTAGAGCCCTTAGGATCTTTGCTTGATTACCAGCGTTGTGATGGCGCTCACACTCGTGGGGGCTGGGTAATCCATAAGCACATCCTTATACAGGTCCCTAGTCGTTGGACTATCGAGACAGGGCATCGATACTCCGGAGTAGACTAGCATATGTGCTTCTCATCCCAGCGTGGGAGACGGTCTGTCCCACAGCCGTCAGTACGTCGTACTTGAGATAGTATGCGGGTGCTCGTTAGGTTACGAGTACACTGGACAGGACTCGTCGGGAACTGTTGGTTGGTATTATACCTATCGTCAGTTATCAGTTCCCAGGTGACATGAGTACAGCTTAGTCTGCTGACTTGACACTGTCACTTCGCCTCGAGTGTGTTCCCACTGCATTTTGATTACTACCCTACCACGGCTCAAAGGAGTCGTGCAAACAGGTAGTAGTTGGGTGCAGTCCCGAAGCACTTGGAGGCAGTGACGGTTAGACAGGATTCGTCTCTCCCGGTATTGGGGGTTGACATCGCGCTGTGTCCAGGAGAGCCATTACACAAGTAGTCCCTGGCCAGGGCAAGCGAGATATACTGGTAGGTTTCCAGTGTTATCTCAGGGTGTTCTGGGCTACACTCCGACACGACCTGTACCGCTATTAGGGGACTGACGTTCACCGCCTCCTAGGCCCGCCATGCGAAGTATCAGACGAACAGACCGGACTGTACGGAGACTGTCACATTCAGGCTCAGTAGGAGTTCAGATAGGGTTCACCTCGTCAGTCTTCTTATCGGCATCTACCTGGGGACCGTTACGTACAGCTAGTGCCGCTTGCGGTCTGTGGTTAAACCCACTTCCAGCGTAGTGTCGAGTCTTTAGATTCCCACACAGAGGGCTATTCGCCTTTGGGCAAAATGAGTAGAAGTCGCATGGTTTTGCGACAGGGTTCGTTCACATCCGCGCACTTGTGCACGTTTGTTGTCCGGACAGCTTATACTAGTGGGCTTTGGTTTAAGCCGGATCCTAGTATATGATTTGGGATTGGTTTTATCTCTTTGTGTTTGTGTTCCTCGGAACATGAACGCGGGTGTGTATGCACAGTTGCTTGAGGCGGAGGAAGAGTTTTTTCATTGGGGTTTTGGAACGGGTGTGTATGCACGGTTGACAATCGTCTTTTTCCAAATCCTAATGATCTTGTGATTTATCAATTAATAATATTAATTAAATGAAATTGTGTCATGGTTGGGCTTGTTGACTTGTTGACCAAGGTTGACTAAGTTTGAAACTTTGACCATCATCATTAGCTTTTTAGATGCTCTTTGATCTTTGCAAAATCATTTATGGTGATATGATAATGGTCTATTCAAACTAACCATCACCTTTTCATTTTTGATTAATATTATTTTGATAAATCACTTATATTTTGTTATGGTTGTAAAAACCATTTTCATTCTATCATATTGACTCTCTCTCCTCTCTTCTTCCTCCTCCTCCTCTAGTTCAAGGAGATTCATTCTCATGTGTTGAGAAACCTCTCCTTGAGATAAAAAATACCCTAAACCACTCTCTACTCACTCTAGGGTTGAAGGTCTAGCAAGCCAAAGACCTTGGTTCTCTCAAAGTTCGAGAAAGGAGCCCAAGGTTGAACCCTCAGGTGGATCCATCTTTGACGAAAGAAGACGACGAGGAAAGCACCATCCAACCTCTACAAAGGTTTCAAGAAGAAGGAGTTCAAGTGAGGTATAACATCTTTTCCGAGTAGCTAACTCTCTTTAGCTTGGTAGCTAGTTTTGTTTAGAAAAGATCCCGACTTTTGTTAGTCCATGTTGCTTAGTGCGCTAAAAATTTGATTTTCATACCGTTTCCGCCTCCCCGCAAGAACCGGGGTCGGCAACGTGGACTTACACTTCACTGCCCGGATATCCTTAGCAGGCCTCCTACGGCCCCTCCAACGCTAATGATCAAAGTCTTCCTTAGAGGCAGCCGAGCGGCTTCCCTGCTCGGCTATCCCTGGCCGGTAGCTTCCCTACCCGCAACGCCAGGGATTAAAGCCCTCGCTAAGAGGCAACCGCACAGCTTCACTGCCCGGTTATCCTTAGCAGGCCTCCTACGGCCCCTCCAACGCTAAGGATCAAGTTCCTCCTTAGAGGCAGCTCAGCAGCTACCCTGCTCGGCTATCCCTGGCCGGTAGCTTCCCTATTCGCAATGCCAGAGATCAAGGCCCTCGCCAAGAAGCAACCGCGCAGCTTCACTGCACGGTTATCCTTAGCAGGCCTCATACGGCCCCTCCAACGCTAAGGACCAAATTCCTCCCAGAGGCAGTCGAGCCCGACCCTTACTCAACTATCCCCGGCTGGTAGCCTCCTACCACAACCGACAGAGATCAAAAAGACCTCCCAGAGGCAGTCGAGCCCGACCCTCGCTCGGCTATCCTTCTGGACAAAAGCCCTCGCCAAGAGGCACCGGGCAGTAACCCTGCTCGTCCAAGGGTCCTTAGTAGGCTTCTTACAGCCCCTCCCGCGCTAAGGACCAAAGTCTTCCTTTGAGACAGTCGGGCCCGATCCTTGCTCGGCTATCCCCGGCTGGTAGCTTCCTACCACAACCGACAGGGATCAAAGTCCTCGCCAAAAGGCACTGGGCAGTAACCCTGCTCGGTTTCCGTCCTGAAGGATCAAAGCCATCGCCCAGAGGCAACCGCGCAGCTTCACTGCCCGGTTATCCTTAGTAGTCTTCTTACAGCCCCTCCCGTGTTAAGGATAAAAGCCCTCCTTAGAGACAGCCGAACGGCTACCCTGCTCGGCCACCTCCGGCTGGTAGCTCCCTACCCATGACGCCATGGACTAAAGCCCTCGCAAGAGGCATCTGAGTGGCTACCCCGCTCGGTCATCCCCGGCTGGTAGTTGCCTACCCACGACGCCAGAAATCAAAGCCCTCGCCAAGAGGAAACCGAGCAGCTTCCCTGCTCGGTCATACCCAACGGGCATCCTCCTGCCCACCAGACACTGCTGGTTTGAAGCCCTCATAACGAGGCCACTGAGCTCCCTTCTGCTCGGCAAATCTGCGGCGGGCAGCATGCTGCTCATCAAATGCCGCAGACCCGAAACCCTATTGAGAGACGTCGGGTCAGTTCAAGTCTGAGTGATCCCCCCTCGACTTCGGGGCCATGGAGATGCCTCCTTCTCAGCAGCGCTTGGCACACTTGGCAAGTGATTGAAATCAACTCGACGAACGATCGCTAGACAGATAGCCGACCTGACATGGAAGCCCAACAGTGCAAGCAAGGATATTTTACGAGCATTCTTCACAAACAGAAGATAAAGTGCAAACTGATAAAACAAAAAGTTTTACTACCAAAAGCAAAGTCTTTACAAAGGGTATTTTGGGCTCCCCAGCCTTACAGACTGCCCGGAGGCTTACAAAAATTCCAGAAGCAGCAAAATAAAAGGAGGAGGAAGACGGGGGCTTTAGGCCTCGGGGCCAGGCACGACCTCAGGGTCCTCGATATCTACCACGAGTCGAGCGGGGTCCTCGGCCACCTCCTTGTTAGGAATCTCTTCCCCCTGCTCATCGGCGTTCGCGAGGGGGTATTCGGCCCGGAGCTCTTCATCGGCGAACTCCAGCATCCAGGCCTTAACGGCGTCGAGGGCCTCGTGCCAGATGCGGGTAGTGGCCACGGCTAAGTCATTGTAGAAGTCCTTCGACTTCTTGTAGCTCTCCACCGCCTTCACCGCCGAGAGGTCGGCCCGCTTCGCCGCCTCGACCGCCGCACCTAGCTCCTTCCGAAGGGTCCTCACCGTCTTCTTCATGTTGCCGGCGAGCGCCTGAGCGTCCTTAAGCTTGACCTCGGCGGCCAAGGCGGCCTCGCGGTGCCTGGCAACCTCCCATTTTCCAGCCTCCACCTCGCTCTCCAGGGCGGCAACCCTCGCCATCGCCGCCTCCAGCTCCCGTTTGGAGCTCTCTTCTAGCGAGGTAAGCTGGTCCGCGGCCTTCATCGCCGGGGCTATCACCTCGGCCTCCATGCGGAAGGCAAGGGCGACGTGCTGGAGGACCTGAAAAATAAGAAAAAGGTCAGGAAGACGAAGGAAGCACCGAATCTCACAAGCAACCGAGCACTTACCTGCACGGCCTCCTGGGTGATGGACGCCATCTGGGCCCTGAAGGTCCCCCCGGGGACCCTACCCCCTGCCGACTTCTCTATTTCATGCAGCAGGCTATCCGCGACAGATATCCCCGAGGGCACCGCAAACTGGAGGCCCCCCTCCTCCACCATGATTGGCGAGGGCGGGCCCCGAGGAGACCTCCGGGAACCCCTCTTGAGTGGCTCCGATGGAGAGCCGGTCTCCTCCTCCGAGACCGGGTCCTCCAGAATTCGAGCTCGCTTCCGGCCCGGTGCTCTGCTAGGCCCCGGGGCAAGATCCGCCCCTGAACGCTCAAGGGACGTGGCCACCGGAGACACTAGGACGGAGGCCGAAGGAGCCGGGGCAGGCTTTGAACGGGAAGAGCTGGCACCTCCATCCTTCGTGACCTTCCTTAGCTGGCGCATGGAGGTTCGGAGCTCTTCCATATCCATGGGTCCTGCACAAAACCAAATGCAAAGAAGTCAGCGACACATGCAATATAAAAGCCAAAAAGCAAGCCTAACTTACCAACGAACTCAACGGGGCTGAGCCCGGCCCAACTCAGGACCCTCTCAGATAGCAGCACGTCAAATCTGGAGACGGGCTCCCACGACTCCACTCTCACCGCGGCGGGGTCATTGGACTGGTTCCCCGGCAAGCATTTTTCTCTCGACCACTTGGTGGGCACGGGCCAGTTCTCGCTCTCGGGCGGCATGACAAAGAAAAACTTATTCTTCCAGTCGTGGAAGAAGGCAGGACTACAACTCCTGTCCCGGTGGCGCCCCCGTGTCACTTCCTAAAAGAGAGGTAGACCAACCTCGGGTCGCCCGCTCGACCCCAGAATGATTTTTGAAAACAAGGGAAGAATCAAGGATGGAGAGGCTGAAGGGAACCGCCTGTAACTTCAGACGGATTAGGAATCCGAGAAGAATCCTCCATGAGTTCGGCACTAGCTGGCCAGGGGCTAGCCCGAAGAAGTTCAGCGCTTCGACGACCTCGGGAGAGAAGGGCAGGCGCATTCCACCCCCAAAAAACTTCCAAGTACAGGGCGATCTCCTTATCCCGTACTTGGTCTGCCCTCTCTCCCTCCTTGGCCAGACGAAGCGTATAACGTGAGGGGATGTGGAAGCGAGCCCGAGTATTGGCAAGCTCGTCCTCATGCCTCACCCAACACGAAGCGCCGGGAGCAGCGTCTACCGCTTCCTCCCTGGGGGCTGCCCCCGCCGCGCGATCCTAGGAAAAGGATCTGATCCCTGCTCCCCGAGAAGACTCAGGCTCAACTAGAGGGTCCCTATAATCTACTCCTACGACATCTACAAATTCTGCGAAAGAAGACATCTAACCTGGGGAAGAGGGATCCTCATGAAACGAAAGCAAAAAAAAGAAGACGAGCGCCGAGCAATCAGGACTTAGAGCGAGGAAATATGAAGGAGTAAGGGCCCTGGAGTGGGCCCCACCCCTATTTATCACCGCAATCGCCCTCATCCAACGGCGTCTTTCATCTCCCGCCAAAGCGCCTCCTCGCGTCCAACGGCCCCGATCGCTCCACTTGTCGTTCCCACACTGGGCCGCATCCCATCAGACGCCGCAGGTTTGCACACGTCGCGTCAGCCAACCGACGCTTGACACGCGGACCGTCGCTTCAGTGACAGGATGTATGAACCGACGCACCTTCCTTAAATGCAGAGATCACGCCCTGATTCGCTGGCAGAAAAGACAGCTGATAGCCTGGGGACGCGTCCCGACGAAATCTTAGGAGGGGGCTCACCCCGGACGGCCCGGCAGTCCACTCTTGACCCGACTCGCCAGCTAGTCGGGACAAGAGTGGGGGGCTAATGATGATGCTCTATATTAGCGATCTCTCAGATCAGGACACGTGGCAGATGACGTGTCCTAGAACTCAGAAGAAAGGGCCCACAGGGGCCGACCAGGCCGCCCCTGTACCCGACCTGCAAGCACAAGCTGACTCTCCTCAGAGCCCCCTGCAAATTGGCCTCCTCGGCCTCTCGGCTCGCCCCGAGCTACCACAGGATCAAGATGCCTCGGCCCTTCCGCTCGTTCCCGAGCTCCCCGCCGAGGCCATCTTCCTCGGTCCCTCCGACCGATCAACTCCACCACTCACAGGCGTAACCGCCGCTCCGCAAATCTCACCATGCGCGGATTCTCCGCCGGCAACATCCCACGTTCCACGCCATCACAATCCCTACTAACGGGCGATCCGCTTATTACACGTGCGTGACGTCGGAAGCATAACTGCCGGCGAGATTCTCGCGCCTGCTACTGCTCGCTGCCGCCACTATATAAACCCCCATCACAGAGAAGTCAAGTAAGCTTTTTTCACCCCACTTAACCGTTACTCTGCTCGGATCTTGTGCTAACTTGATCGTCGGAGGGTCCTCGGTGGTACCAAACCACCCCGGGACTTCCTTGCAAGTACTCGGCGCAAGCTTCTCAAAACCACCAATCTCCTCAAAACCCAGACCCATACGCAACAGGAGATCACCTCCAAGATCCACCGGGAGATCGACGGAAGACAACATCTGACGGAGACCCGAAAAGGACCTCCATCAAAGACATTATACTGCCATATACTTTATCTATCCCGTCGGTTGATTTTGTATAGGCTATTAGGTTTGGTGATTGGTTGAAAATGTAGGACACTGTTTTTCAAGTCCCAAACAGTCCCTTGGAATACAGGTGACGACACATTCATCTTGTTAGCATATAAAAAAAATCTATGCGAGAAGCATAACTTACACATTTTCAATGAGCACTGACCAACACCAAGTTTTAGTGGTCGCATACTCTACATTATGCGCACGTTCGTATAATTTCATAAATAATAATATACGGTCAATCTTTTCAATTTATTTATCCATTCTCTCTCTCCTCTTCACACACACGCACTCTCTCTCCTGCGACCATGGCGGTTGCCTCTCTCTCCTCTCTCTCTTCTCCCTTCGTCTCAGCTCGAAGCAAAACCCTAACCCCTCAATCTCCGTTTCTCTCTCCTCTCCCTAGGATCCCTCGATCGCGTCGCCAAATCTCCAGCCTCCGATCGATCTCTCCTATCTCAGCCGTCCAATTAGAGACCAAAACCACCAGAAACCCCTCAAAGCCGCCGCCATTACTCCCCTTCAGGGTTGGCCATGGCTTCGACCTCCACCGCCTCGAGCCCGGACTCCCCCTCATCATCGGCGGCGTCGACATCCCACACGATCGCGGCTGCGAGGCCCACTCCGACGGTAAAAGGCTAGGGTTTTGTGAAGAAATTAGGGGTTTTTATTAAATTGTTCGTTGAGTATCTGATGATTTTGCTGTTAATTTAGGGGATGTTTTGCTTCATTGCGTTGTGGATGCGATTTTGGGGGCGTTGGGACTTCCTGATATCGGGCAGATCTTCCCGGATTCGGATCCGAAATGGAAAGGCGCCGCTTCATCTGTTTTCATGAGAGAAGCTGTTAGTACTAAAATACCAAACTATCTTGTTTTTTCAATAAAATACAAGTTGTTTTATAGCAGTAAAGTACCTTAAGTGCTACTTTCAAGGGTATTATAGTGAAAATAGTTCTCTTAAAAACCATAATTTAAGTTATAATAGTGTGATTAAAAAAGCTTTTAGGAGTAAGGGCACTTTAGTGTAATTTACCTTTTTTATTAGGTTTATTTCTTTTTTGTTCTTATTAATTTGCAATTTTATTAGTTCGTCTAATTTGTAATCTATGAAAGTTTGTTATTTTTTGATGTAATTGAAAATTTTGACTTGTAGTTTCATTAATGAATAGTAACATCGAAATTCCGTTGATTAATTAAATGTCAAATCTACAAGCTACTTTTTCATATCCAAAAAATACTTCATATGCCCGTAAATTTCAAAATAAAATTGAGGAAATGCTCTTTTGTTGTGAGCAAGAGAGGTGTGAGTTTTTAGAAAATAGAAAGGAGAATCGGTTAGAGATCGTAAATAAAAGGTAACGGTAAGTGATAGTACTTGTGGATAGATATTGTGAATAAGTATTCGCTTGATTTGGAAAAGAATTTTAATTCACCATTTCTGAGTAGAAAAATATGGTCAATTGAAGTGCATTGAATCCAAACTTTGCAAACGTTGAATTTGGACCAATTCCAGGAATTGATATTCATTGAATTTGGCAGCCCATAAGGCCATTAATTTTCTAACTTATGTGTATCTTTTATTGTTGATATGAAAAATAATTCCATGCTTCGTCATTATTTAGTTAACATAGAGCGGGCTTTCCAAATTTAACCATCAAATAGTTGCGATGACGGGCTTGCTGGTTGCTTTATTACCTTGGATGGATTCAAAATTTGAGATGTAACTGGGATAACACGATGAACAAATAAGTATCACGAGTGTGCCATAAGCTTTTCCCACCAAAGTGGGGTTAGTGAAAATCTCCTTTATATGTCCTGCAGTCAAAGCTCTTGTGACAGTAAACCAATCCATCATATTCCCCTAAAGTATGAGTGTACCCAATGAGGAATTTACACACTCATGTTGTGTAGCAGCCTTGTGCGTGCGTGACACCTCGAGCTCATACTACACTGTGAGGTGTATAATAGATGTCCTACGTGTCATGGAAATTTGCATGTCAACTTGCATGCCATTCCAGTAAGTAAAGACTTTGTCATAGCGAAAGGAGGTGAAGATATATTTCTGGTATAGGGAATTGCTTTCGTTTCAAAATTCTAAATCATAGTACTAGTCAAGGTGCCGGATTAAAGGTAATTTGTGCATTGCTCTAACGGTAAAACTTTCCTCTCCCATGTGGAACGTTATTAATTAGATTTCTTTGAGGGTCACATCTTTAAAAAGAACTCATGTAGGAAGGAGTATATTGATTAAATTGAAACTATTCTATCATACATTATTATCGAATATTGTTGGATTGTCAAGGCATGTCGTGGTGTTTTGGTTGTAAAATGTTTATAAACTTTTGACTCTTCCAGCTCTTTGTTGGATTTGATTAGTTGTTATGGTTTTTGAACCATATCTGGCCCTAATTTACTTGAGGGATTTCAAATTTAAGCTTATGGATTAGCTTAATAGAGAAATGTACAGCTTAAGTAATGGAAAAGTTCATTTCCTTTAGGTTAGGAGGCTTTTAACTTTTAATTCCTATCGGTATAAGAATATCCAAAAATCTATTTCCTTTAGGTTAAGATGGCTAACTTAAGTAATGGAAAAGTTCTTTTCGGTCCAAACAAGTTTTGAATTCAGTCTTATTTTCCTATGAAGTTTTGAATTCAGTCTTATAATACACCCATCAGGGATGGTGAAAGATAGATTGGTGTACCAAACCATTTGTGATTTTTTCTTCGTTTGGTAACATCAGCTTAAGTTCACAGCGTATGGCTGCTAGGCTCATGAATTTTTTTTCTGTTTGGGGTTTCTTTATATGGTACTCCCCTTAAATCTTGGCGTTGTGCTTAAATATCTTTATGTGATTCTGGTCCAGGTGAAACTCATGCATGAGGCAGGATACGAGCTTGGGAATTTAGATGCGACTTTGATACTGCAGAGGCCGAAGCTGAGCCCGCATAAAGAAGCCATTAGGGCCAACTTGTGTGATCTCTTGGGAGCCGACCCATCCGTCGTGAACCTGAAAGCAAAGACCCATGAGAAGGTCGATAGTCTCGGAGAGAACCGGAGTATCGCAGCACACACTGTGGTTCTCTTGATGAGGAAATGATGAAACATGTGATTTATTCGCCTGATTTTATGCTATATATACAGGGTTCTTTTAATAGTATTTTCCCCCTAATATTTTGAAAGAAAAGTATACCCCATGTACTGTGAACATCCATTGGGAAAAGGAAAAATAAAATAGATCTGTTGCATCATTTTTGGTTATTTATGATGGAATTTGTTGTATGTGCGCCTGGGATTTGGCCATTGTTATGTATGTTAATCATGTTATATTAACAATTGTAAAGGATATGATGGGGGTTTGCAATTTTGATGTTTCAATCTCCCATGTGCATATTTTCAATAGAAAGCAAAACCTTATTTAAATGCAAATAGGCATTTTTGGTGCTGCCTGCATAAGCCTATAAAACTTTGTAAACATGCGACACCAAGAAAATTTTGGGCGTCAAACTTTGTAAACATGCAATAAAACAAGTAAATGTTGGGCGTCAAAACGTCAACAATTTATTGATTGTTGTTTCTGTGATCGGTAGTGTTCATCTTAATCAACGTATACACAGAAATTTTTTTTGGTGATTTTAATACTTTCTTCATTTGCATCGGAAAATTACGAATTTAACAGTGAATCAATTATAGCACATTTTCCATCAAAAATCATATGTAATTGATGCGCATATGTTTCAGACCAGGAGTGTCAAGATGGCATGTAAGCAGAACAGACTATTTAACCAATATAGAAGAGAAATTCTCATGCCTTTGTTGACCCCATGAAACAATATTCATAGTAAAATGCTTCTATGGACTGTTATTTATTCTTTTCATCTTTTTGCCACATAAATCTTAGGAGAAATCTTTTAGAAGATTAAGCGGTCACCAAAAGTGGGAATTTCCTCTTCAAAATGAGTTGTCACCGGTTCGATTCTCAAAGAGATCGTATTCAACAAAAAATCACACCATTTTGTATTGCAAGTGCAAATGGGTTTGCTAAAAAAGCTCAAAACTTGAGTCTCGGCTCGAGATCAACTCGTTAAAAGCTCATTCAAGCTCGTTTGCAACTAAAGCCCGGGCTTGAAAATAAATCTAAGCTCGATGAAATAAACGAACGAACACGAACATGGACGAGCTCAAGCTCGTATTCAAGCTCGGCTTGTTTATGGCTCATCTCGAGCTCAAAACTTAAGGCTTGAACGAATGTAGGCTTAAAAAAAATGCCTAGATTATAGTGATCAGGCATCCATATTGTAATTGACCTATGCTAATAAGAGCCCTTTTTGCAACAATGCCCATTGTGTATAGTATTTTAATGAAAAAATTTAGATTAAATTAATACTATTCATAAATGATATAAATAACGGTTGGATTACATTATTCATAAATGATATAAATAATGAGAATAAATCATATCATGTACTTGAGTTGATCCTATTTTATTGTTACTTTTTGAAACAATTTAAAATCAAGTTTTAATTAAGCCCGGCCAAACCAAAATATAATATAGTTAATGGCGCCAAGATTTTTTGGCAAGCCGAACGAGCCAAGCTTTGGCAAGCTTGAGCTGAGCCTGAGCTCAGTTTCAGCATTGAAACTAGAGCTTGGCTTGTTCGCCTCAATTAACAGCAATGCAAAGCATGCTACAGAAAATTTAGGAATTTCGACTGCTTTTACTGGTTTTATAACAGGTAAATTGTAATAACATCCTATAAATTATAAAGTACAACATTGGCAAATATAATCTACAGAGGGATGCATATTGAAATTATATGTAAAACTATACATAATGGAGAGTAAATTGAAATTCATGGCTTTCTTCGTTGTATCTCAATGAATGAAACGAGAGGAAAGGACACAATATCGCGCTGTAAATTATCACAGTTTTCTTGTTCTCTCGTCGTTTCGGCTCATCTGCAGTTAGCTGCCACAATAATATAAACCAGCCTCTCATTCAAGCACTTATGGAACAGAGATTCTCTATTTTGCTATGGAGCGGTGTTGTTACACGGCGCAGCTTGATCTCATAAAGCTTTGGCCATAACTTTCCGGTCACTAGAATAGAACAGATTAACGTTTAGATACAATATTACGGCATTTATCCATATAGGCTATCAACTGTCATGATGAAAAGGAAAGTAGACATTTTGTATTGGAAAAGGAACCGGAAATTACCAAACAGGCGGTTGTTTTCCTCATCCCAAGCAATTCCATTTAGAACATCGATACCCTGGAAATTAATTGAAGTTTAGTAGTCATTAAATGAAGAATTAAAGTGTCAATGGTATGAATTTGTCAAGAGAACACCGAATTTTGCATGAAACAAAATTGAGAGTATGATTTTTCCTAGGGGGGAAAAAGGATAGATGATCTTTGAAAACATATAGCATGCAAGATCTCCATTTAACTCGACAACTAGACCATCTCAATTCATACACACCACAGACTTTAACGAGGTATCTACGCAGAAGTACTTAAATGTAGTACTTAAATGTGGACAGAAATAAGCCGTTTGTATTCCGAAGATTAAAAAACAAGAAACTGTGACTTACATTATATCCAGCTTTTAACAAGCCTTGTCTGGGAAATAAGAAGGAAATTAATCAGCCATCATGTGATTATTAAACAGGTTAAGGAATCCCAATAAGGGAGATTATATCTTAAAAGCCGGAGTACCTTAGTTCATGCAGAAGGATCCAACTGCGTACAACACCATCATTTTGTGAAATCCGAGCTATACAATCTGTCTACATAATTGATAAAAGACAAGTTATGCATATCATTACTATTAAGCCTCCCATATTAAAAATCTCAATAAATACGAGTATTCTCGATACCTCCACATTAGGTGATTGTATCAGGTATCAATATTCCAGTCTATCATAAACTAAGATATAAGCTAATTAATTTAATGCATACAGCTATATTGTTAATTGCGGTTGCCACTCCAGAATATTACTTTAAACAAGCCAAATCAGACAGTTTGACAGCCATAGCAGCATATCAAAATCGGGAAGTTTAGGATCTTAAATTGCTCAAGCAGCTCAGTTAAATTTTTTTCATTCACAACACCGCCAATGTAAGGATAAGTACTGCTTTGAATTATTTACTAATATACTAGATTTAAAGAAATGCAGCACCCGTAATTAGATTAAGATAAGCAGAATATCAAGTAAAAAATATTGCTTCAAAACGTCTTCTCGAAAAAAAAGTTAAGCTCACCTGCCAGACATTTGCCCATACTTCACCATTTACATATTCCAGTTCATTTAGCAAAGGAATTTCATGACCATTGTACTTGACAATTACTTTGTGTAAAGCTGCACCATCAGAAACGTAATTAGGGTGACGGTTAAGGCATTAAATATACAAAGTTTAAGGGTTACTGCAAATTAAAAGACCTTTCCACGTAACAGGGTCAAGCTGATAGAGTGTTGAACTTCCATCACTTCCAAATATGATCTCTCCATCAGTAGCAAGTCCCCAACCATCTTGCATTGGATGAGTAAATTTCTGCTGCTGCAAAATTAAATTCCAATGTAGTAAATATAACTCCTCAACCACAAAATTGATGATCAGGCGCGTGCGCGCGTGTGTGTGTGAGATACATATTATCTTTTCAGGAAGAACCTCAACTTAAACCTTCTGACATGAAATACCCCAGCATAACACTGCCCTCATATCTATCACATCTCTTTACAGATTGAGATATTTTATAGGCTATACTTAAATATAAAAAAAATTAACTCATATGTCAATTTTGTGTATCAATGTAAAGAATGGGAATTTGAAAGTTTGTTATTTGAGACAATAGGGAATTTAAGCTTTTGGAGCTATTAGGGCTTCATCTATGGGCAAGGGGGGTAGGACCTATACTTTCGAGATTTTGAAATTCTTATGTCTAAATGAATCTCCTGTGCGTTCATATCTTGCATTCACGCAAGCTTATGTTCACTAAACCTTCCATCCTGCGCCAACATTGTAAAAATTACAAGGATACCAAGTAGAATACCAGAAAACGGACATCTAGTGGAAAAGTGTAACAAGGAAAACATCACAAGATAGAGAATTGTTCCAAAGTTTAAAAAACATTAAGCAACAGATAGACTGCATATTGTTTATAGAAATACAAAGAGGGGGGAAAGGAACAGTAGCATAAATATAAGCTTGTTTTAAGCAGTGATTATTTATAAAAGATGTTATTTAACTGAATAAGCATTGCAATAATATAGAAATATCTGCGGATGAAGCACAAACTTTGCTAAAATCATATCGGTCATAAATGAAACCTGTTTGCTTCAGCCAAGTTACTTGATACAACCTGCAAGATAAATTACCAAATTTAATTGACTCGATATCAATTAAAAAGCTACAGAAAGACTGCATATTGTTTAAGAAAGTGCATGTATAAAGAATTATAAAGAAATTAACTATTGTTGTGTGCAATAAATCTAAGCTCCTTCTTAGTATTTGAACATTAATTATTAAAAAAAGAGAGGTGGGAATATAAGGCCATAGCATTGAAATAAATATTGAAAGATATACCCAGCTTAGCTAAATCATATTGATCGTGCATATACCCAGCTTGGACAAAATGTTCAAATAAAGCCATCCCCTAAGTTCATAAAATAACTTATGCAAAAGAATACAAAACATAAAGTAGGCGTTATTTGCTTTTTCATTTTGTCACTGTAATCATAACAACACAATATACGGTGCTAGGTCTGCATTTTTGCAATTTGGTATTTGTTGGTTCTTGCATAACATCTGGAAACAAAAATATGACAACTTAATACTAGAAAACAAATACTCGAGTACAGATAACTCAAAGTACGTATAGAGATATTCCTAATTTAGCAAAATGTTTGTAATGTACATTACGACTACCCTCATTTTTATAAATACGCCAATACCATATCTTACATGTCGCAGCTGGTAATATAATGTTATAGAATTTTCTCGAATAAATAGGTCAATAGAGATAATAAGCAAATAGAAATTATATCAACCATCAGGATGACTGAGTTTAAGGAAACGGCATCTTCTGATCTCTTACACAAATTGGTTGCTCAAATTACAAAAGAGATATTATTTGTTCTAACCTTTCACCTACAAGGGTAAGTCCTTCACCAAATTCAGAACCGCCCATTCGGTGATTAACCTTGACCTATATAAAAGAATATCAGTCAAAATTATGAGTCAATAGATAATTCACACTAACAAAATAGTGAAAATGGAAAAAGAACTGAGCATGACATAACTTATAAGAATTCAAAAACAGATAAGATAAAGCCAAAATTAAAAGTTTCTTTCTAAGAACTATGGTGTCAGATCTGGATACCATAATTGAACACCCTAACCCTAGATCTCTAATAGAACTTGAACACTAACCCCATATTGATACCATAATTGAACACTAACCCTAACCCTAGATCTCTAGTAGCACTTAAACACTAACCGTAGATCTCAAATGTAAGTTGACGGCCGGGCGCTACCGTAGACTTACATGGTATCAGAGTCACGCCATTAACTCTTTACTAGTTTGTTCTAATATGTTTAAAACATCGATCGAACGAAATTTCCAAAACCGCAATTTCAAATTTCAAGTTTCTGCTGAATTTTTAAACTGGTCTAAAAATTATTTTTGGTATGTCAGAAAATCGTGCAGGCTTTTTTAAGACTACTGAAGAAATTTGGTCTACTGAACCCATAAGACTGCCGCGGAACCGCCACACAAGCCATGTGTTGGCCGCGGTTCCGCCGCCGTTTTGGGGCAACAGTGTACCATTTTTTTTCTGAGTGTCTTTCATATGGAATTGTGGTTTCTGGAATATTTTGTTTGGACCCAGATTTGTTAGAGTACTGGATTTGTGCTTGGGGACCACTTCGGGAAGTTTTGTCGATCGAGATTTTAAATGTGTTAGTTCATAGTGCTTACATTATATCTGCAACCGTGAATGTCATTCGAGCGGTAAATCTTGTTTAATTGTTTTAGTCCTTTTAGACGGGTTTGCGAACGTGACATTCGCGTTGATGTTCTGTGTTGTGCTGTGATGTTGCAGATTTGTCGTGGTGGATAGCTTGCGTGCAATGCTAGTGCAGTTTGGATATACTTGTACATTTGATATCGCGGGGCGAGCGTCCGACATGTGGACTGCCGTCACTGCCTGTTTGTATATTATTCTTTTGGGGCACGACCGGGTTGAGATCGATTTCACCGTTGTACATATTTTCTTTTCTGTACTGGGATTACCCCAAGGTGGAGTGCACGGATAGCCGGGTTCTAGAGGGCAACGGGCCCGCATCTCATGATTTTGAGACGGAGGGGGCTTCACTCTAGAATCGGTGCGCTATTCGCCGCACTCGTAGGAGGTATAGGTTGACCCATGGTGGGGTGCTCAGGTTACCGGATTCCGTGAAGTGCTGGATGGCCCATTCACTTTAATGAAGGGGGCTTCCTCTCTTCTGGTTTTGGCGGGTAACTTGTCGCGCCCGTAGGGGCCTAAGTTTTCATTACACAAGCTGTTAGTTATCTGTATGCCCTAGATGCCATTACTGTACATTGGATGTATATTATAGTGGATGCTGGGACATATATAGGTGGGACTTTCTTGCTCGACATGATAGTAAGCTATCTGGTTGCTCTTTATCTTAACATGTATACTTTCTGTCTCTCTGTTACATGTTGATAAAGCCCTTAGGATATGTACTCGACTTTCAGGACTATGATGCAGATCATACTAGTAGGGCCTGGGTAGTCCATGAGTACATCCTTCAATGTTCCTAGTCGTGGGAATATCGAGACGGGGCATCGATATTCCAGAGTAGACTAGCGTATATCTTCTCGACCCATGTGATGGACGATGGATGATCTCATATCCATTGGTGTTTGACATCAGAGATGGTATGCGGGTGCTCAGTGGAGACTGGGTACACTGAACGGACTCGCCGAGAACTCCCAGATGGTATTATACCTCACGTCAGATGGCAGTTCTCTGGTGACACTGGTACAGCTTAGTCTGTTGACCCGAGATCGTCATAGAGTCCTGTGTGTCTCCCTCTGTGCTTTGATTTCCACCCTACCACGGCTCTACTGAGTCGTGCAAACAGGTGGTTTTTGGGTACAGTCCCGATTCACATGGAGGCAATGAGCGATAGGAGGGGATTCGTCTCTCCCGGTATTGGGGGTTGATATTGCGCTATGCTCGACTGGCCATAACAGGAAATCCCTGGCCAGGGTTGCAGTGATATACTGGTAAGAGTTATCAGTAGTTTCACGAATGTTATGGACCCTACGTCGGCATGACTTATCAAGCTACTGGGGTCTGACGTTTACCACCCCTATACGAGATATGCAACATATCAGACGAACAGACCGGACTGTACGGTAAGTGTTACTGGTTGGATTCACAGGAGTGTGAGCGGGCTTGCTCGTCGATCTTCTGATCGCTCAATACCCGGATGGCCGTTACGTTTAGCAGACCGCTTGCGGCTTGTGGGTGCTTGATATGATTATCATCTGCTGCCGGCGTATTGACGAGTCTTTAGAGTCCTACACAGAGGTTTCCTGGCTCAAGCGAAACGAAATAGGAGCGCATATGAGATATGTGCGGGACCGAGAATAATGCGTGTATGTGATACCGTATTCCATTCTCGCGATGAATGTATCGAATGGTTGTATGTGATATAACCTAGTTATCGAATCAAGAATTGATTCGATAAGTCGATACATTGGATACTAGTCGGTTATATGCGACATGACCGGATCATTGAATCAAGTGTTGATTTAATGATTTAATGTATAATTATATATTTGATATATTACTTTGCATTAACTAGTATTGGTTCACTTTAAAAGGATTTTCTCACTTGATGTACACAAGTTGTATATGTGATATACTTTTGTGCACTTGTTTGTATCATGTTTGATGATACATGCTCACTTGGGTTTGTGTAAAGAATTAAACCATGGTTAAGTTAATGATTAGGGTTTTGTTTATTTAATTTATTAATCATTTATTTTTTCATTTTGGAAAAGATAAATAAGGAATGGTGGCTTTCTTTGTTTGCTTGTTGAAGCTTCATGAAGCTTTGAACAAGTCCACCATTCTTGTCTCATGCTTAACCCTAACCATTCAAATTACCATAGTCTATTCTCTACACCTAACCATGGTTAGTATATGATAAGTATTCATATTATTTTCCTTTTAAAAAAAACAACTTATCATATTCTTTTCATCATCTTCTTCTTCAACAAAGGAAGAAAGCTTGCCTCCATCAATGGCAAATTGAGAAAAAGAGTGAGAAATCCAATTCTAAAGTGAACCCACCTCCTATTTCTTCATCCTCTACCTCTTGCCAAGTAGTATAGGGTGTTTTCTTCACAAGTTTCATGACTTGGTGAAGTGGGAGCTTGATCTTGTGATGCCTCGACGTAGATCATCTTCGGCATCGAAGTCGACGACCTAGCCCGTCCATTTCTCCGATGAAGCCGATGCTAGAGTCCTGGATTCGATTTGGACAGCGGAGGGACGTCATCACGGAGCCTAGGAGGTGGAGGACCGGATCTACAAAGGTTGTAGCTTCTTTCCTTTAAGTTAAAGTTGTTTACTTCCATCGCATCACCTATAAATCTAGTTAACGATCCATATTAGGGTTTGTAGGCACATGGAAAATTTAGAATTAGCCATGTTTGATCACTTGTGAGACTTCATTAGTGTGTCTAGGAACCCTACAGTGGTATCAGAGCCTAGCTAGAGCCTTAGGCGATGCGTAGACGATATTAGAAACCCGATCGAACCCGAAACCCTAATTTTTCACCCTCTCTGGACATTTTTACAAAACTGGGTTTTTTCCAGATTAAAAATTCTTAAAAAATTCAGCAGGAAATTCTAAGAATTACGGTGCAAAAATGACCAAAAGATATAATTAAAGCGCGGCGGAACCGCGGCAGAAGCATGGCTTCTGCAGCGGTTCCGCGGCCAAAATATCTCTTCTTGAAACACTGTTTGCACAGTAATGTCTTATTTTGTTTGCTGTATTTTCTGGGAATTTTTAATATTTATTCAAGAGTTGAATATTCTGGGTTGTATTGGAAGTTCGTAGATTCGATCGGATTATCAGACTTTGTCTATGTGGCTTTCCGGGTATTTTTAGAATATATTAAAAAGTTCGACCGGATATAAATACCCATCTTTTCCCCTATCGGGAAATTTCCAAGTGTTGGATTTTTCCGTGGTTTAAAAACGTTCTAAGTAGTGCAAGTAACGCGATGGTCCCTCTAGAAGACAACAAACCTTAACTCGATTATGTGACCGTCTTGAACTGCCCTTTGAACCTTAGGGTTTGGGGCAGTACGGCGTGCCACATGTGAGGCGTTGGCTTGACCCTTCTACGGCTGGACCGTTGGTACTGAGGCACGAAGTGAATGTTTTTAAACTTATATCATGTGTTGAGCTGTATCGGGAAAACTTGGGTGTTCGATTGTTTGATCGGAAAGTTTAACATTTTCTATCTTATCCAGAATGTGATACAACATTTGGAATTCACAAGTAGTTATGAGATAACTGAATGAATGTTATAAACATAGCAGTTTAATCTCACTTGATCGGTTGCCACGGAATTTTGATGGGTTCAAAAGTCCGTCGCAATCACGTAGTGTACGCGGATACTCGCCGGGTAAACTTAATAGACTGCTACATCCCTTAGCCCCGACCAAGTGACTGTAGGAGAACCCCGTCGCCGAAAGCATCCGTTCGAGTGCTCGCGGTAGCGGTGTTCCGCCTTGGTTCACTTCGTCGACGGTATCGGGGGTGCGGCAGTCTACTAAAGTTTGCGACGAGTATTCGATCAGGATGTCGGGAATCTTGTTGAATTGTCCGACTTGATATTGAAAAGTGTTTTCGATAATGAGACTGAAATACGGGGTTTATAATTGTTAGGCATGTGATGTCTAAGGAATTCATTGGTTTAGGCATGCGATGTCTAAAGAGGTTGCGGATTCCAACTGTTGTAGTTTTACACTTTCTTTTCTGTGACCGTAAGTGTAATATGTGATATCCCCGGTTTCGTTGCTATATGTCAACGACAATTGGGATGCGCATATTTACTTACGTTGATGACATGTGATGTTATGTGTTGCTGGATATGTTATATTGGATCGTCGTGTTTGAATAGCCGGGGTTTTTTATGTGAGATGAGTGTTTTTCTTTTTCATTCATGTAAAAACTTGTATGTAATATTCTTTTATTGGGGCACTTCCAGGTTGCGGATGATGTCACCATTTGTATATTATTTACTTTTCCGCACTAGGATAGACCCAAGGAGGGGAGCACAAGTAACCGGGTTCTGGGGTCCAGTGGGAGACTATCTCGAGGAGTCGAGTCCGGGTCTCCTAACCCTAGAATTGGTAGGGTTGCTTGCCGCTCTCGTAGGGGTCTAGGGATGTGGGTTTGGCTATTCATCGCGACCGTGGAATCCGTGTTTTATACTGGCTCGTATTGAAAACACGGACGTCCTAGTATATCCAATATTTCATATGATTCTTCTGCTGCGTTATCTGTGATGTGATCATGTGATTTGTTCAGATAGATATAGTATATAGTATATATGATATATTATATAGACGTTGCTTATGTTTTGCACCCGCACTAGCCCTGCCCCGCTCTGGCGTTAGTTACCTAACCTAACGGTGCAGACGGGACATCGAGACGAATGCGGATGGTATAAGCGTACGTTATATTTATCTGTGATGTTTAGGTGGGACTTAAATGATGGGATATTCATTAATGAGATTAATGAAAGAAAATAAACCTAATTGATGTTGTGGAATCGAATTTCAAAATAAAACATGTAGCTACAGTTCTTGCTTTGCATCGCGGTGTTCCTTGAAGAACATCCTGCACCTTATTCGATAAGGAAAGGACCGAGATCCCTTCACCGGGAGTGACTCCTTTAGCAATAACTGGCAGATGCTACACACTCGGTTTGTCTTTTGATTGCTTCTATAGTTTCTGCTTTGCACAGTGATATATATGATATATCCCGCACCTCATTCGACGAGGAAAGGGCCGACGATCCCTTCACCGGGAGTGACCCCTTTAGCAAAACTAGAAAAGCCTCAAAAACATTCCATTTAAAAACCATTTGATTCCGCAACGAGATCAAGTTCAAAGCGTTAAAGAGTTTCACAAAAACCATTCGCAACCCTCCGTCATTTTAGGAAGTAGAGTACTTAGTATTCGTGCTACGTTTGTCGACCATAGCCGAGGCGTAGTGTGCGGTAGCTAAGTGATGTCTTCCTACACAGCATATGATACGATTAGTTAGGACAGTCATGTGGCTTTGTTGACCTTAGCCAAGGATCATGTGGGTGGGTCTAATTAATCACGAAATGACGGGTAGAACTTGACTAGTATCTATGATTTGTTGACCTTAGCCAAGGTCATAGGTGCTAGGGGTAAAAATCATTATCGGGAGTTTCAAGTGTTGAAATTTGCAATGAGATTGCATACCTTCTATGTGATAGTTGGATCCCAATACCCACTGCGAGTAATTGTTACTCCTGGGAGAGTTTTGCACTTTACAATTAGCCGATCAAGTAGGTGTCTAGAAAGGTGTCAACGGGGTTACGTCTCTGGGAAAACGAGGTTTACTGTAATTAGGTCCGTGCGAAAGCACGGGGAACCTCCCTCAAAGTACCGACACTGGCCTGGCTGAAAAATTGGCGAACTTGTAGAGTGTAATTAATCCCGGCTAGTCTTTCCTTTTAAGGTTTGAAGAAAGATTTGATAAAAACAGTGGGAGCCATCCTGATTAGATAAAATATATAACCAATCTAATCTTGCAAGAGCGCACGCAGAGTGTTTTCTTCTCAATCTCTCCAGGTAGCGACCATATCATGCCTTAATCAAGATAATAATATGGATGTTTTGACCGAACCTGCTTGTTATACTGAGCTGGGGAACGTTGGTCCCGCTCCAACTTATAATTGTTATAAGACAGAGTAGGAAATAGGGAAATACCAGTATTCCTATGCCGCCCAAATGAAGAAAGTGCATGAGATGCATCTCCTTCGGGTGTGTTCATTATAAAGAACTGTTTCTCAGTATCCTCTGAATCCTGGGTATTTGATACCGGGTCAGGATCCCAGATATGTAATCTGTTACATAGGGCTACAAAAAGGTAGAAAACTGAGAACGGGTGATAAGTTTCATGAGACAGAAAACGGGGCAAGTGTTGCAGCCAAGTCTGTTGGTCACTGTCACCCTGTATTACCAATACATTGATTCTGAACGAATGTTATTAGATACCGAACCTGATATACAAAATCATATCAGTCTCTTTATTAGTAAAGAAAGGATATAATTTTGTATTGTTGGATAATGTTTTGAACATTTTCTATATCAAAAGTTGATCGGTTCGGGCACGTTATCTAAAAGCATTGATGTCCTAAATCAAACTACAGTTCTTAGTATACGGAACACATACAAGAGGAAGAGTTCAAAAATGAACGAATCCTTCTTGAGGCATTGTAGACTAGGTCATATCAATGCGACCCGACTGGCTGAAGTTACATTTTAGATGCATATTTAAATAAGTTTGAATTTACATCTTATGAAACTTGCCAGTCATGTCACAAAGATAAGATGACCATAGCTCTGTTTATTGGAAACAGAGAAAGAGTTAGTGAACTCTTGGGACTGATACATGATGATGTATGTAAGGTCTCCTGTCTACACATGCCAGGACCGGTTCTTTGTACTTCATTACGTTCTCTGATAATCTCTCAAGATTCAGACATATGTTCCTGTTGAAACACAAGTCCGAACCTTTTGAGATATTCACAGAATATAAGCTAGAAGTAGAGAACCAATACGGGGATAAGTATTATGTCATATGATGAGATCAGGGAGGAGAATACTTGTGCATGGAATTCTTGGACTATTCTAAAGGAAAATGAGATTCTCTCTCAGTATTACTCCCCTGAATATACCACAGCACAACGGTGTATCGGGGTGGAGCAATCGCACAATATTAGATATGGTGTGCTCTATAATGAGTATTACTGAGTTACCTATTTCCTTTTAGGGGTTGTGCACTTGAGAAGCTGCATACCTATTGAATTAGGTTCGAATCAAATCGGTGCCTACCACTCCATATAAGATATGGTGTGGGAAGAGCCTATCTCTTAAGTAAGTTAAGATTTAGGATTGTTTGGCCTATGTCTAAAGCAAAATCCGAACAAGATCGAGGCAAGGACAGTTCTGTAGAACTGGAAAGGTTCCAGCTGTACAAAACTGCTAATGATTTGACAGAACCAAAGGATTCAATAATCCCCGACGAACTTTAGCCTCTCCGCCAATCTGGTAGGGTTCCTCACCTGCATGAGAGACTTCGGTTTCTCGATGACAGTGGGAGCGAGGATTACATCATGAGATGATGACCTAACTAGTTTCGAGCAGGCCATCGAGAGTAGGGACTCTGTAAGAATGGCTGGATGCTTAGCAATCTGAGATGGAATCCATGTACACCAGCAAAGTATGGACTTTGGTTGCTGTATCTGAAGGGTTAAATCCCCATCAGGAGCAAGTATATCTTGAGAAGATTACTTGGTGTAGATGGAAAAGTTGAGACTTTCAAAGCTAGACTTGTTAAAGGTTTTAGTCATCAACCAGGTGTGGATAATGATGAACCTTTTCTAGGGACTATGCTTAAGTCCATCCAGATCCTACTTGCCATTGCTACATACCATGACTACGATATCTGGTGGTTGGGTGCCATGACTACTTCTTTAAATAATGATTTAGAAGAGAACGTCTATAAGAACACAGCCAGAAGGCTTCGTAAACAGTGGGAGCAGCGGAAACGTGTGCAAGTTGCTTTACATAATAAAGCAGGCATCGCGGAGTTGGAACGTCTGTTTTGATGTGGTAGTCAAAGTGTTTGACTTCATCAAAATGGTAGATGAACCTTGTATATACAAAACGGTAGTAGAGAGTAAGGTGGTTATCCTCGTATTGTACGTGGACAACATACTCTTGATAGGAAAAGAGTTTCCTATACTACGCTCGGTCAATCTCCGCTTATCACAAGGATTCTCCAATAGGATCAAAGTGATACCTCCTAAATCCTGAGTTTTCATCTATGAGATAGATGTAATTGGATGCTAGGATTCTCACTAGATGTAGTGAGATGGTATCAATCGATCCTGGGGAGAATCACTGGAAGGGTTCCAGGGTGATAAAGACGACTGAATGTCAGTCACAGGCATTGTCTTTACCCTCAGTAAAGGGACGGTATGTTGGAAGAGTTCCAAGCTAAATACCGTGGCAAACTACACGATAAAGGCTGGTAATATCGCTATTAAAGATACTACCAAAGAGGCAGTTTGGTTGTATATTGGTTCATGAGATGAACTAGGTTCCTACCATTGTATGACAATGGAAGTGTGGCTTCGACCCAGGAACTATGGTCCCATCAGTGACCCAGACATATTCTGAGGCAGCATCACCTGATCATGGAGATAGATGATCTCCAGGGTGATCGAGATTAGGAGAGTAAACTCAGAGGACAACACGGCGGATCCACTCACGAAGGCATTTTTCCAGAAAGAGACTTTTAGGGGATAGTTGAGTATTAGATACTACAACTACTGCTACAGATGGCCCTAGTGCAAGTGGGAGATTGTTAGTTATATGTATGCCCTAGAGGCCATTACTGTACATTGGATGTATATTATAGTGGATGCCGGGACATATATAGGTAGGACTTTCTTGCTCGACATGATAGTAAGCTATATGGTTGCTCTTTATCTTAACATGTATACTTTCTGTCTCTCTGTTACATGTTGATAAAGCCCTTAGGATATGTACTCGACTTCCAGGACTATGATGCAGATCATACTAGTGGGGCCTGGGTAGTCCATGAGTACATCCTTCAATGTTCCTAGTCGTGGGAATATCGAGACGGGGCATCGATATTCCAGAGTAGACTAGCGTATATCTTCTCGACCCATGTGATGGGCGATGGATGATCCCATATCCATTGGTGTTTGACATCAGAGATGGTATGCGGGTGCTCAGTGGAGACTGGGTATACTGAACGGACTCGCCGAGAACTCCCAGATGGTATTATACCTCCCGTCAGATGGCAGTTCTCTGGTGACACTGGTACAGCTTAGTCTGTTGACCCGAGATCGTCATAGAGTCCTGTGTGTCTCCCACTGTGCTTTGATTTCCACCCTACCACGCTCTACTGAGTCGTGCAAACAGGTGGTTTTTGGGTACAGTCCCGATTCACATGCAGGCAATGAGCGATAGGAGGGGATTCGTCTCTCCCGGTATTGGGGGTTGATGTTGCGCTATGCTCGACTGGCCATAACAGGAAATCCCTGGCCAGGGTTGCAGTGATATACTGGTAAGAGTTATCAGTAGTTTCACGAATGTTATGGACCCTACGTCGGCATGACTTATCAAGCTGCTGGGGTCTGACGTTTACCATCCCTAGGCGAGATATGCAACATATCAAACGAACAGACCGGACTGTACGGTAAGTGTTACTGGTTGGATTCACAGGAGTGTGAGCGGGCTTGCTCGTCGATCTTCTGATCGCTCAATACCCGGGTGGCCGTTACGTTTAGCAGACCGCTTGCGGCTTGTGGATGCTTGATATGATTATCATCTGCTGCCGGCGTATTGACGAGTCTTTAGAGTCCTACACAGAGGTTTCCTGGCTCAAGCGAAACGAAATAGGAGCACATATGAGATATGTGCGGGACCGAGAATAATGCGTGTATGTGATACCGTATTCCATTCTCGCGATGAATGTATCGAATGGTTGTATGTGATATAATCTAGTTATCGAATCAAGAATTGATTCGATAAGTCGATACATTGGATACTAGTCGGTTATATGCGACATGACCGGATCATTGAATCAAGTGTTGATTTAATGATTTAATGTATAATTATATATTTGATATATTACTTTGCATTAACTAGTATTGGTTCACTTTAAAAGGATTTTCTCACTTGATGTACACAAGTTGTATATGTGATATACTTTTGTGCACTTGTTTGTATCATGTTTGATGATATATGCTCATTTGGGTTTGTGTAAAGAATTAAACCATGGTTAAGTTAATGATTAGGGTTTTGTTTATTTAATTATTTATTCATTTATTTTTTCATTTTGGAAAAGATAAATAAGGAATGGTGGCTTTCTTTGTTTGCTTGTTGAAGCTTCATGAAGCTTTGAACAAGTCCACCATTCTTGTCTCATGCTTAACCCTAACCATTCAAATTAACCATACTCTATTCTCTACACCTAACCATGGTTAGTATATGATAAGTATTCATATTATTTTCCTTTTAAAAAAAACAACTTATCATATTCTTTTCATCATCTTCTTCTTCAACAAAGGAAGAAAGCTTGCCTCCATCAATGGCAAATTGAGAAAAAGAGTGAGAAATCCAATTCTAAAGTGAACCCACCTCCTATTTCTTCATCATCTACCTCTTGCCAAGTAGTATAGGGTGTTTTCTTCACAAGTTTCATGACTTGGTGAAGTGGGAGCTTGATCTTGTGATGCCTCGACGTAGATCATCTTCGGCATCGAAGTCGACGACCTAGCCCGTCCATTTCTCCGATGAAGCCGATGCTAGAGTCCTGGATTCGATTTGGACAGCGGAGGGACGTCATCACGGAGCCTAGGAGGTGGAGGACCGGATCTACAAAGGTTGTAGCTTCTTTCCTTAAGTTAAAGTTGTTTACTTCCATCGCATCACCTATAAATCTAGTTAACGATCCGTATTAGGGTTTGTAGGCATATGGAAAATTTAGAATTAGCCATGTTTGATCACTTGTGAGACCTCATTAGTGTGCCTAGGAACCCTACACAAGCTATCCACACGACCAGGGGAACGTCGGGTTTCAGTTGCGGCTCAAAAGAAACCGGGGACTCCCAGATTATCTGTATTGTTCTGTGATGCTTTTTACTTTTCTGTGATGTTGCATTTATCACGTCTGGAGCGATTATTATATATTGCTATATATATACTAGTAGATGTTGTATATGTTTTACACTCGCGCTAGTCCAGTCCCCGCTCTATCGTTAGTTAAGTAACCTAACGGGTGATGACGGGACCCAGTGGCGAATGCGGATGGCATATACGTACATCATATTTCCGTTCTTTTTGGTGTGATTAATTGATGGAACTGCGTTGATTCAGATCAATACAAGGAAAACAAACATGTTCGATATTGTTGGAACAATTTTCAAAAAGCTGTTATTATAAGGACGTTCTCTTTTGTTTTGCATAGAGATATTCAGTTATGAATATCCAGCACCTCATTCGATGAGGCAATGGCCGAGATCTCTTCATCGGAAGTGACCCCTTGGGCAGAATTTTGCGTCAGGGTAATAACTTCACTATAGTCGATTACTTTTTGCTTTGCATCTTGGTATTCAGTTTGGAATATCCTGCACCTCATTCTACGGGGAAAGAGCCGAGATCCCTCCACCGGGAGTGACCTCTTTAGCAAAGGTTTTCGCCACTATATATTTGTAAAAGCTATCCGGTTTCTTCAACGATATCAAGTTCGTTACGTTAAAGGTTTTTCGCCAAAAACTATTCGTAGTCCTCCGTCATTTCAGACGGGTAGCACTTAGTATTCATGCTATGTTTGTTGACCTTAGTCAAGATATAGTGTATGGTAGCTATTTGTTACTTTTCTGTTATATTGATAGATGTGTTGGTTTGGGACAGTTGTACAGCCTTTTTGGCCCTGGTCAAGGACTTGTACGGGTGGGTTCAAATTAACCTGAACAATGACGGGTAGAACTTGACATGTGACTTATGATTTGTTGGCCTTAGTCAAGCTACATCGGGAGTTTCAAACATACAGGAAACTGGCCAAATACGCGCATACCTTCTGGAGTGTGATAACGTGAGTGGATTCCATCAGGTTATCATGCGATGATAGTTGGATCCCGATTCCCACTGATGAGTTGGTTTACTCTTCGGATGATTTTAGATGATCCCGACTAATTCTTCTTTCAGGTTTGGAGGAGAATTTGAGGATACGGTGGGAGGCTTCCTGATTAGATAAAATGATTAACCATTCTGATCTACGTTAGAGTGCACGCAGAGTGTTTCTTTTCTCTCTTTGGCAGCGACCATGGCCCGATCCTAGACTATAACTCAGTGACCAAGTTAACCGAACCTTCTTAAAACACTGGCTTTTGGATTGTCTGAGTTGCATACATCGTTGCCACTCCTTCTTTTACCCTTTGCATTTCTCCAGAACACCCCGTATTACTACGAACATCCACTTCTATTGGATAAATCCATCGTATGGTTATATACGAACTCGAAAGAGCTTGTTCCAGATTCGAGAATAGATTCTGGTTCTGGAGAGATTGAATAGGACTATCCAGTTGTCTTTTCCTTTTAACCTCTCTCAGGTTGTGAGGGCTCCTAGGATTATGAGACGGTACACATATTACGCTTATTGGATATTCTTCTTCCAAACCATAGGCAGGTGCCGAAAGGTAGAGAATGCAGAAAACCAATTAGCCTAAGTGTGGTGTATAGAAGGTAATAAGTAAAGACAAATAAAGGGATTAGAAAGAGGGCAAAGTAAACTGCAACTGCTATTCACGACCAAACCATATATTTCATCGCCGCTCTTACTTCACCTTTGTATTTCTTCAGAACACCCCGTATCACTACGAAGATCCACAGTTATTTGGACACTCCATCGTATGGTTATATACGAACTCGAAGGAACTTGTTCCAGTTCGAGAATGGATTCTGGTTCAGGAGAAATAGAATAAGATATATTCAGTTGTCTTTTATCTTTACCTTCTCTCAGGTTGCGAGGGCTCCTAGAATTAGAAGAGTACACATATTACGCTTATTGGATAGTCTTCTTCCAAACCATAGACTGATGTCGAACGGTAGGGAAGGAAGAAAACCATTTAGCCTAACGATGGTGTACAGAAGGTAATGACTAAAGACAAATAAAGAGATCTGGAGAGATGGCAAAGAAATATACGATTACAGTCATGAATCTGGATAATGGAAGAGGCATTACTAGGAATACCCGGATACCCTTTCGAAACATTTTCATGTTTCAGTTTCACTGTGCATTATTAATTGAAAACTGATTTCCCAATTAGATCCTTACTTCAGGATATGTATTTACCAGGTATGATTCTCACATCTGTATGGTTTTACAGATGATGAGTGAGAGTAAGTTATTGGGAATTAGATGATTATCCTCATTATATCGGAATTCGTTGTAATTGGTGATATTTGAGGAAATCGCCTGGGTACAGTTTTCAACGTACGACGCACAGGGTTTGAGTTATTAAATTCAGGGGACTTATACAAATTGTATGTTGTCCAATATCCATTAGGACAGAAGGGTTGGTCCTCGTACTATATTCTGTTTACTTGTGACTTCTCTAGTTTTTAGACATGTGTTTCGTAGAAATACAAAGTCTAAGTTTTGAGAAGTTATGGGTACAAGAATAAAGTAAAGAACCAGGTGTCGCAAGTATCGGGATTCTTCAAGGTGATCGAAGATGTAAATACTTGTGTGAGGTATTCAGTTGATAGTAATGGTTTTGAGAAACTTGTTTCTCTTTCAGGTTGCTCATATCTGGATGCACTCATAAATTGAGTAATGTTGATCGGCCTCTCTCCATTCAGTTGATATGCACTGGAGACAGCTGCATGATTTGAATCTGGTTCCAATTAAATCAGTGCCTCTATTTCTATATTGTATATAGAATGGTTCATATCTTAACGATATTAAGATACGGGGAGTTGTCCGGCTTATGCTTTAAGACCAGACTCTAGATAACTCAATGCACGTTTCTGTAATGGCAGTTTGTGGGTTAACCCGGGCTTTGACGGGGGTTGACTTTCTACCATCTGGAAGATCAATAGTGATATTGTTCTTGACTCGCCACAGTTTTAGTAAAATGGATTTTTTCAGAAAACAGTAATGGGAATATGGTAAAACTGGAAGTGATTCCAGAACCACAAACGATTACTGAAAATTTAATAAGAACCTAAAGATTCAATCAGGTTTAACATTCCATTAGCCACTCCGCAGATATGGTGGGTAACCTCAGGCACCCGAGAGGTACTCCGGTATCCTCAAGGACGGTGACAGGGAGGTTCTTGTTTACCCAGACTTGCCATTACTGATGTTCCAGACTATGAGACCCGGCAGAAGGATGGGTATAGCGTCGTTCTGAACTAGCTTTAGAAGTGCACATATATATTATTTTGCCAGAGGGTTGTTGTGGTCAGTGGGAGCAGCGGAAGCATAGTGGACAAGTAGCTTGTGTCTATTTATAGACTAAAGCAGATATAGCGGAGATAGATCATCTATTTTTGATGTGACAGTCATGGGCTTTGACTTCATCAAAAAAGGGATGGATCTGTTAAGAAGCTAGTAGGGTGTGATGTCCTGGTATTTGGATGACATACACAGTGTAGGAAGTAAAATTCCTATACTACGATCGGTTATACTATGGTTGTCACATAGTGGTTTCTCCATATAGGATATGGATATAATATCAGGCATTCTGGTTACTAGATCTATGGTTTTAGATTTAGATTTGGGAAGTGTCCCAATTTGGGTACTTAGACAGTATTCTAAAGGTATTTAGAATGGATGACTCCTGGCATGGTGGTGTACCTGCAGGTGATGGAGTCGCCCTCTCTAAAGGTGTCTTACAGAGTAAAAGAGAGAGGGATGTGCATGATTTGCAGATTACTAGCTTAGGCAATTGAGTCAGTCGTGAGATGTCAAGTACCATACCAGATGTTTTTGCACTAGCTGCAATATGTTTATATTAATCCAATCCTGGAGAAATGTTCGGAAGCAGTTTTAGAACATAAGTGGATGTTCTAGGGATTTGATAACGGCAGCCTCCTTTAGAAGACGGTTATCATTCCAGGCTTCCAAGATGACCTGGATGACAGAATGACTGTCAGAGTTATAGTTTTTCCCTCTGATGAGGGACAATAGTTTGGACAGATGGTCCAAGCGGATATCGAGGGAGGTATGGCGCAGGATACTGATTAGATTCAGTTAACGATACAGTCTAAGAAGTTTGGATTTGGAGTTCATTTATGAACTAGGTCCCATCAGATATCCAAACATATTCTAAGACAGGTATTGCTCATTTCGGAAGATGACTTTCTCCGCGAACTTGAGATTAAGAGAGACATAGAAGGAAACCTCAGGGCGGATCCACTCACTGAGACTATTTCTCGAACACAATAGTTTTACAAACGAGCTTTGTGACACTGATTAGTAGAGGAGTTGGGTGTTCGGTATCACACGGACTGTGAGTATGCGACATCGCAATAATTAGCCTTAAGTGCAAGTGGGAGATTGTTGGATATAGTGCCCTCAAAGTTAATTATTGGATCGCAAGCACGTGATTGCAATGATTGTGGAGGACCTATACCGGTAGGACGGTCTTACTCGAGATGATAGTATGCTATCTGGTTTGTTTTTATCATCGTGTACGGCTTTAGGTGACATTACAGATCACTATTACACGTTGATAGAGCCGTTAGGATTCTTGCTTGACTATCAACAGTATGATGGCGATCATATACGTGAGAGTTGGGTAGTCTATAAGCACATCCTTAAAGTGGTCCCTAGTCGTGGGAGTTTTGAGACTGGGCATCGATACTCCATTAGTAGACTAATGTATACACTCGAGACCCCGATAAGGGGTGGTGGCCGGTCTCACAAGCCATTGGTGTCAGTTGGTTCACCTAAGATGTGTCCAGGTACTCATTGAGTTATGAGTACACCGGACAGGACTCGTCGGGAACCTGCTAGTTGGTATTATACCTAGCGTCAGATAGCAGTTCCCTGGTGACATGTGTACAGGTTAGTTCATCGACCTGAGATCGTCATTTGTCTCGTGTGAGTTCCCACTGTGCTTTGATTATTACCCTACTATGGCTCAAAGAAGTCGTGCTAACAGGTTTTAGTTGGGTACAGTCCCAAGCCACATGGAGGCAGTGAGCGGATCGGCAGGGAATTCGTCTCTCCCGGTATTGAGATGAGATCGCGCTGTGTCTAGGAGAGCCATTACATGAAGTCCTTGGCCAAGGCAGAAGATTTACTGGTAGGTATTCCAGTAGTATCTCAGGGTATGCTGGGCTACACTCCAACACGACTTATACCGTTATTGGGGGTCTGACGTTACCAGCCCTCTATGCCCGATATCCGATACTAATAGACGAACGGACCGAACTGTACGGGTATTGTCACTGATAGGCTCAATAGGGTTTCTGGATGAGTTCGCTCATCGGCCTCCCTTTTGCTCAATACATGGGCAGCCGTTACGTACAGCTAGTACCACTGACGTGCTTGTGGTTAAACCCACTGCCAGAGTATTGATGAGTCTTTAGAGTCCCCCACAGATAGTTTCCCAAGTTCGGACGAAACGTTGTAGAGGCCGTATAATTTTATAGCAAGGTTCGAACATACACGTGCATTTGTGCACGTGTCATGGTTCGGACAGATAATACTAGTGGGTTTTGGTTTAAGCCGGATCCTAATATTATATTGTGTTGGAATATTTTAGTCTCATTGTATTCGTATTCGGTCAGAATACAAATGCGGGTATGTATATACAGTTGTGGGGTAATCCTGTATTTCGTTACGGGATTACTTTTGAAGTTGCCAAATTTCTTTTCTCGGATTAAACTTTTGGTTTAAAGTTTAATTAAGTTGAATATGTGGTTAATGTTTGTGCATTCATTTTTGGCCATTTCCTTCATCTAATTCATCATGACAGAACCTCTTTTGGGTGTGGGCTTCATTTGGAAGTTTGATGAGTCATTGGTGAGGTGGCTAAAACTTTAATTGCTTTTGTTCTCTTAAAGATATTTCATGAAGATATTTTGTGTGATATTTGGATATGGTCACCACTTAATTTCTTAGGCTCACCCCCTTTTTCTAATCCCAGTGAAGGATTTCCTTCATGTGGCCGAGCATATGATGTGCAGGCCGAACCCATTTTATGGGTGAGGAAATTTTCCATGTAAGTCTATGGTAGCGCCCCGGCCATCAATCCGAGGCCAAACGCGGAACAAAACTTTTTCAGAACTGGCGCTAACATAGACTTTCACCCGGATCGTGCCATTAACACTAAACTAGCAAACTACAAAATGATAGAATGGCTATACCGATCGATCCGTGTCCTTCGGTCTTTAGCCATCATCTCACGCTCCTCGCGGCATCTCCGATCTCCTCGTCGAAGTTGCACTACATCAACGAATCTTTATACGGGCTCCCGCCTCTATACCGAGACAACTCGGACATGAAGTTTGCTAGCCGACATGTCCAAGATTGAAGTAGAAAGGGTGTAGAATGCTTTGTCTCAAGGCACCCAATGAATTGGGTGAAGGTAAATGAAGTTGCCATGGAGATGTGATGAAATGAACAAAAAAATTTGCAAAGGAAAATTTCCTCACCCATAAAATGGGCTCGGCCAAAACCTGCACATCATGTGCTCGGCCACATGAAGAAAATCCTTCACTGGGATTAGAAAAAGGGGGTGAGCCTAAGAAATTAAGTGGTGACCATCTCCAAATATCACACAAAATATCTTCATGAAATATCTTCAAGAGAACAAAAGCAATTAAAGCTTTAGCCGCCTCACCGATGACTCATCAAACTTCCAAATTGAGCCCACACCCAAAAGAGGTTCGGCCATGATGAATTAGATGAAGGAAATGGCCAAAAATGAATGCACAAACATTAACCACATATTCAACTTAGTTAAACTTTAAACCAAAAGTTTAATCCGAGAAAAGAAATTTGGCAGCTTCAAAAGTAATCCCGTAACGAATTACAGGATTACCCCACAACTGTATATACATACCCGCATTTGTATTCTGACCGAATACGAATGCAATGAGACTAAAATATTCCAACACAATATAATATTAGGATCCGGCTTAAACCAAAACCCACTAGTATTATCTGTCCGAACCATGACACGTGCACAAGTGCACGTGTATGTTCGAACCCTGTCATAAAACCATACGGCGTCTACAACGTTTCGCCCGAACTTGGGAAACTATCTGTGGGGACTCTAAAGACTCGTCAATATTCTGGCAGTGGGTTTAACCACAAGCATGTCGGTGGTACTAGCTGTACGTAACGGCTGCCCATGTATTAAGCAAAAAGGAGGCTGATGAGTGAACTCATCCAGAAACCCTACTGAGCCTATCAGTGACAATATCCGTACAGTCCGGTCCGTTCGTCTATAAGTATCGCATATCAAGCCTAGAGGGCTGGTAACATCAGACCCCAATAGCGGTATAAGTCGTGTCGGAGTGTAGCCCAGAACATCCTGAGATACTACTGGAATATCTACCAGTAAATCTCCTGCCTTGGTCAAGGACTTCATGTAATGGCTCTTCTAGACACAGCACGACCTCACCCCCAATACCGGGAGAAACGAATCCCCTGCCGATCCGCTCACTGCCTCCATGTGGCTCAGGACTGTACCCAACTAAAACCTGTTAGCACGACTCTTTTGAGCCGTGGTAGGGTAATAATCAAAGCACAGTGGGAACTCACACGAAACAAATGACGATCTCAGGTCGATGAACTAACATGTACACATGTCACCAGGGAACTGCTATCTGACGCTGGGTATAATACCAACTAGCAGGTTCCCGGCGAGTCATGTCCGGTGTACTCATAACCCAATGAGCACATGTACACATCTTAGGTGAACCAACTGACACCAATGGCTTGTGAAACCGGCCACCGCCTCTCGTCGGGATCTTGACTGTATACACTAGTCTACTAATGGAGTATCGATGCCCAGTCTCAAAACTCCCACGACTAGGGACCACTTTAAGGATGTGCTTATAGACTACCAAACTCTCATGTATATGATCGCCATCATACTGTTGGTAGTCAAGCAAGAATCCTAAGGGCTCTATCAACATGTAATAGTGATATGTAATGTCACCTAAAGCTGTACACGATGATAAAGACAAACCAGATAACATACTATCATCTCGAGTAAGACTATCCTACCGGTATAGGTCCTCCACAATCATTACAATCACGTGCCTGTGATCCAATAATTAACTTTGATGGCACTATATCCAACATCTAATAGTTCAATATGGCATCAGATCTGGATCCAACCTAAATCCTAAATTCCTTTCTACCCAACAACACAAATCACTTGTTCCGCACTTCCTCCAAGCTCGCCTTACTTCACCACCCAAAGCACTTCCTTTGTACCAATAGCCCACTCCTAGCAACTGGCCAAGACCAGTCGACCACTGCAAGCAGCTCTCTAGCACTAATCACTCGCTCCAAGCACTAAGCCCACACAGTCCAATTACTTTGCTCTAAGCTCCAAGCTCGTCCTTCACTGCCAAAGACATCCCAACCCTCTTCAAGCTCAATTTCATGCCAGACCTCAACATACCCGAGTCCTAAAATCAAGATTGACATTCCTGCTATCTATATTTGCCGCTGATTGCTGCTGTTTTAATCAGCTTTGGGCTTGATTCCTGATTTGTTCAGGATTTTCCAAATCTCGATCAGTTCTTAATTAATTTGAGACGATATTTGTGGATTTGAGGTCTATCCAGTCTCTTTCTGGCTTAGATTAAGGCCTCACATCTATCCAAACGATGACCATGTCTTGAAGCAAATATTTCACTCCTTTTCTCTGTGGGTTTGTGCTTTCAAAGTGCCGACTCAACTCTGTGTTGATGTGTTCAACTCCATTTCTCTGAGGGGTTGTTCGATTCTCTGATCATGTGTAGAGTGTATGAACAGGCCACATGTTGGATGGTCCGTTATTGACCCTATTGTATAGTGTATACATTGCTCTGGTCCAGTTACAAGATTACCTTCCCCTATCTTTATTTAAAAGAAAACATTGAATTTTTCACCAACGCCGTATTGTGCTTACACTACACATTCTAACAATATGATCTCATATTAAAAGTGCCTGCAGCTGTAAGTGTTCAAGGGAAAGTGACATTTGCACGGTCGAAATTCATCTCTATTCCTTGAATCCAAACAACAAATTTGGAAGCTCATGGGGAAAACAAATCATGGTTCATCTCTATTCCTTGCAACCAAACAGTTCCAATTGTATGAAGGTCAAGTCACTGTGAGATGGTAGGTGAAGTGGCTAACTCAACATTATACTGTCAAGACTCTAACATGCTTATGTTTAAAATAAATAAATAAACAAATATAATAATAAACAGTGTAGACTTGAAGCAACCGACGATATATGGTACCTTCCCAGTCTCGAGATAAACTTGTCTGATTGAAGACTGAATCCCAAAGAAAAGAAAAGAAAATTAGTATTGTAGGGCAAAGAGAGCATAAGAGATAAAACATAGCATATGACCGTAAGAATGTAAATGTTAAGAATCTTTAGAGAAGCCTTTGATTCAACAAGGTCTAATATCTTCCATAAAAAAATCAAAAGGAATGTCGAGCTGATTCACAGATGGAGGTTAGCTAAGGGATAGTTGAAGTGCAAATTTATATGAAGAAATGCGTCCATAATGGAGGGTAGATATGGTGTACCCATCGAACATGATTAAATTTTACAACTGATACTATATTATAATTTGGGAAAGATAACTCACCCTCCTGTAAAGCCCAGTTGACTCGAACAGTGTATCATTTCCTCCATATAAGAGCCCCTAAGATTAAACAGAACAAGGAAAAAAACTTTTTGATAAATCATATCGTAAAAACTGCAGTCTAATATTAGGTAAGAGATCAACGCAGCATTTTATTAATAGTCTAGTCGCCAGTCAAAATTCATGATGCAAGCAACTTTCGTAGCGAAGAAACATACTAATAAAGAGCTATATAAAACATAAATAAATAATAAAAGATTTGCTATTTAGTAGCTATTCATGCATGCTTCCCTCTTATCATTTTCAACATATATGCATGAAGTAGTGGACAACATCCAACTTCTAAGGTTTCAATTGCCTACACGCCTTTGCAATGCAAAAATCATGTCCAACTCTCGAAGAAAAAATTGTCAGAGCAATGAGCATCCTAACCACCAATACAATAGCTATATGAAAATTGCTGAATTATCCCCTCAGAAGTTTCACCCTTGTTGCACTTCAATACCTTAGTGATCTTTTTCATGCATATAAATACCTTAAATTATATCTCGCCTCCAATTATTCTGAATGCAATTAACTAACAAACACCTAAGTAAAAAGTCATGTAAGATTAGGAAAAGCTGACGATGGTGCTTTCTCTGGTGGTCAGTTGGAGTTCAACTGGGGGTGGTTAACAAATAACAAAGTCTTTAGGATATTTATATAGGGGGGAAATTATTAAGGTATTTAAGTGCACCATTAGTGAAACTTTGTGGGGTTATATAGCAATTCTCCCAATCCTTTTTTTCCTTTCATTTCTTTTGGGAAAATCGCTATATAATCCCCTAAAGTTTCACTCATGTTGCACTTCAATACCTTAATGATTTCTCCCTGGATACAAATACCCTGAAGTATGTTGTGTTTCTAGATTGCTACCTTCAGTTAACCTCCAATTACTCTAACTTGTGATTATCTAACCAATGCCTCGATAAAAAGTCTCGTACGATTAGGGAAAGCCGACGATGGTGCTTTCTGACCAGTGGCTAATCGAAGCTCTGCTGAGGGCACTTCAATACCTTAGGATGCGCTTAGTAGGAGGTAATCCAAATGGTGATCCAAGATTACCATGAAATATTATCATACTTGTTTAGATGTAAATGGTATTCCCGGGAATAAAGGATTACCATGGTAATCAAATGATTCAACTTCATGGTAATCCTATTCCCTCCAAAACATATGTTTATCCTAGATTATCATGAAATATTCCCGCCTAACATGAAAAGAGCCATGACCATCCACCGCCGGCCTCCATTGCCACCCGCCGCGCAGCCCCGCCGCCCATCATCGGTCTTCCGCCGCCCGGACCACAGCTGATCGGCTGTTCGCCGCCGGTCATCGCCGATTGTTCACCGGCCGGCCCGCAGCCGATCGGACGTTTGCCGCAGGCCGGCCGGCCGTAGTCTGTCACCGGCCTGCCGCCGATTGGCTGTTCGTCGCCGACCTTACCGCCGGTGGACGGTTGCACACACATATAACACCGGCAATGATTAAAATATACCAAGCACGTTAATGCAAGATTCCATGGAATTAGATGCCCGGTCATCCCATTCCCGGGAATGCAAGGATTCCCGGTAATCTTTCATTCCATGTACCAAGCACAATTAATGATTTCTCGCTGAATACAGATACCCTAAAGTATGTTGTGTTACTTGATTACTATCTTCAGTTAACCTCCAATTACTCTAACTTGCAATTATCTAACCAATACCTCGATAAAAAGTCTCGTAAGATTAGGAAAAGCTGATGGTGCTTTCTGACCAGTGGCTAATTGAAGCTCAGCTGAGGGTAGTTAACTAATAACGAAATGTACATTAAGGTATTTAAGAGCAATTTCCCCAATATTTTCAGCAAACAAGCTGATGACATCAAAACCCTAGGGTTCCAAATCAAAATAATGCTATTAAACATTGAAATAATCATCGGCACCTGAGTGAAAGCATTGGGATCATGAGGGAACTCGTTGACGACATCGAAAGTGTAGACCTTTGGGTCGGATCTTGGGACCCGTTTCAGATGCGATTCGCCCCCGGAGACCTTCTTCCAGGGGACATAGAGGAGGAGGAGGAAGGGGAGGGCGACGAGGAGCGGGATCGAGGAACGTTTCCTGATGTAGGTCTTGTACCGAGACGCTGCTTTGATGCGAGGTTGAGAAGAGGAGGAAGAAGAAGATGGAGCCATTGGCAATGATGAGGGATCAAAGCTTGGGCGCTTCGATTTCTTCCTTTTTGATGACGATGAAGATCCAATGGCCATTTTTTTCGGCTTATAAGAGATTAGTATGAGATGGTTGATTTAAGTAGTTGATTCATGGTTATTAAGTGACAAGAGTGTCAGTGTGTGTATATATGTATATATGTACATATAAATTGCTTAATAATTCATTAACAGTCCACCATATCTGCATTTTAATATCTTGCAGTTTCCCTATCTCGACCTTGATATTTTGCTACCTTTTATTTTTACCGCCATGTCTATTTTGCGTCGGTTTATTCCGAAAATCATGTAGATAAAAAATTATGAAAATGGTTTGCAATGAATAAATATATGCAAAATAGACGCGGCGGTAGCAAAGTATTGACAGCGAAATATATTAAGTATTGACAGCGAAATACATTAAGTATTAAACTGTTAAGAGGAATTATAAGGTATTAAAATGCAAAAGTAACAAAAGGTTTAGAGATTATTAAGCAATTTACTTTCTTGTTTATTCACTTAATACCTTAAAGTTCTTTTACCACAATAAAATAGATAAAGGGCTGTTTTTGAGGGTCTTTTAATGAAAAGAGTTCCCTTAAAAACCATAAACCGCAATAAAAAAATTTAAGGTATTTTAGTGAAAAACCATTATAGATGAGGTATTTTAATGTAATTTACCTGTATTTTTTTGGATAGGTTGTTATATGGTCCCCTAAAGTTTCATCGATATTCTCCTTTAATACCTTAATGATTTTTCTCTTTGCATGTAAATACACTCCATTACTAATTAATTATTCTCAACTGATTTCTAATTGACTGTCAGTCAGAAAGCACCATCATTGGCTTTCTTAGTATTATAGAACATTTTATCAAGGTATAGATTAGATAATTGCATTTAGACTAATCAGAGGCCCGCTGAAGGTATTTAGCTAGAAATTTAGTATATTTATATACAGGGGAAAAATCATTAAGGTATTAAAGTGTAACATGGTTTAAAATTTGGGGGACTATATGAACAATTTACTAACTTTTTTTTTAAAATGTGGCAGTTTTTTTTGTTTTTTTTAAGATTGAACTGGGTAAATTGCTTAATAATGTCTCATTGTTTCACCAATTTTGCATTTTAATATTTTATAGTTTTCTTCTCAACACTTTAATAATCTAATATATTTGGAACGTTAGCACTTTCCTACCTTCTTTTTTCCTTGTGCCTATTCTGCATGGGTTTATTCGCTGTAAACCATTTTCATAGGTTTTTGTATACATGATTCTAGGATTAAACCGACGCAAATTGACACGACGGTAAAAAAAAAAAGAGGTAGTAAAGTAATAATCGCGAAATACATCAGTGCATTAAAGTGTTGAAAAGAAATCCATAAGATGTTAAAATGCAAAAATGGTAAAACATTAAGATATTATCAAGCAATATTTTACCACATTGAACTCACTTGACCTCTATAACCGCATGCTAAGGAGAGAAAAGTTAAAGTTAACAAAAACAAACAATAAATTGATGCATCCAATGTCAAATAGGATAACAAAGGGGCTGTACTTTATAATGTTTGTTCTTTTACCGTTACTGTTGGTCAAGACCCGCTTCAAACAAGTACTTGCTTCCATGATATATTTTTGTCATCTCGGAAAAATCTTTAAGCAACCAAATAAACCAGTAATAGAACGATAAAAAGGATTCTTTTGGCTTTTGATATTTTGCCGAGAGGCTTTTTATTTATATAACAAAACTGTTGTCATTTTGGAAAAATTTCGTGATAAAAAGACAGAGAAATACCTTTGCAATATCTGTTTTTTTAGCATTGATGTTTGTCAAGAGGATATTCAAAAATACCTAGCATGGCAGAACCTTCGTCATTTAAGAAAGATTTTCGAGCAACCAAACAAATTGGTAATAAAAAGACAAAAGAAAGAAGATAAAAAACTATGTGGATAATCCTGCCATGACTGCTGAGCAGTGTGGGCCCCATTTGCAACGGTCTAAAGCGAAAAACGAAGAAAGGCCCTTTCAGTTGTTTTTAATGTACGCCCCTGAGGATAGAAATCTTGTCCAGTGCCCATGTGGCACTGGAGAGACAAGTGCTCAATTCTCATCCGTTAATTTAAGATGGACGGATGGGATTGGAGTTGCCTAAACAAACTGGTTAGTCAACAAGTGGGACCCCAACTCATTTTGCTTCTTTTCCTTCATCCCCTCCTGCTCCTCACAATCTCATCTGCTCCCTTGTGTCACTTTGAAACCATTACTGATGGAGGTACTTTTCAGATCTCCTTCAGATGTTGTCTTCTGTCGATCTCCCGATAGATTCTGGAGGGGATCCTCTGTTGTGTGTGGGTCTCAATGGGTTTTGAGGAGGTTTGGTGATTGGAGGAGTTGGACGCCAAGTACCTGCAAAGAAGTCCCAGGATGGTTTGACGCCACCGAGGACCCTCCGACGATCAAGTTAGTACTAGATCCGAACAGCGTAATGGCTAAATGAGTCCCAAAATGGCTTACTTGACCCCTCTGTGATGGGGGTTTATATAGCGGTGATGGCACGCAGCAGCAGGCGTGAGAATCTCGCCGGCAGTTACGCTCCCGACGTCACGCCCGCGTAGAGAGCGGATCGCCCATTAATGGGGATCGCGGAGGCGTAGAACGTGGGATGTTGCTGGCGGAGAATTCGCGCATGGCGAGATTCGCAGAGCGGCGGTTATGCCTGTGAGCGGTAGAGCTGGTCGGGGGACCGAGGAAGACAGCCCCGGCCGGGGGCTCGGGGACGGACGAGAAGGCCGAGGAGTCTTGGTCTTGTGGCAGCTCGGGACGAGCAGAGGGGCCGTGGAGGTCAATTTCCGGGGAGCCCCAAGGGGGGCTAGCTTGTGATTGCAGGTCGGATACAGGGAAGGCCTGGTCGGCCTCGGTGGGCGCTTCCTTCCGGATTACGGGACATGCCATCCGCCGCGTGTCCTGATCCCAAGCGTCGCCAATATTGAGCATCATCATCATCAGCCCCCCACTCTTGTCCCGACCAGCCAGTGGATCGGGTCAGGAGTGGACCGCCGGGCCGCCCGAGGTGAGCTCCCTCCTAATGGTTTCGTCGAGACGCGTCCCCGAACCGCGAGCTGTCTTTTCTGCCAGCGAATCAGGGCGAGATCTCCGCATTTAAGGAGGGTGCGCCGGTTCGTGTCGCTTTGAAGTGATGGCCCACGTGTCAAGCATCGGTTGGCTGACGCGACGTGTGCAGACCTGCGACGTCTGAAAGGGCGCGGTCCAGTGCGGGGACGACAAGTGGAGCAATCGGAGCCGTTGGACGCGAGGAGGCGTCTTGGCGGGAGATGAAGGGCACCGTTGGATGAGGTCGCTTGTGACGGTAAATAGGGGTGGGGCCCATTTTGGAGCCCCTACTCGTTCATATTTCTCGTTTCTAGGCCTCGGTTGCTCGGTGCTCATCTCCTTCCTTCCACTTTCGTTTCGTGAGGATTATCCTTCCCAAGGTTAGATGTCTTCCCTTTTTGAGTCAGTAGATGTTGTTGAGGTGGGTTCTAGGAACCCTTTAGGTGAGTTTGAGTCCTCCCGGAGGGCAGGGGTTGGCCCCCCTTCCCGGGATCATGTGGCGGGGGTAGCCCCCAGGGAGGAGGCGTTAGTGTCACGACCCGAAAGAGCACGTGACTGGCCCTTGAACCATATGAAGTCCATAGGACTCCATCTGATCCAAGTAAACCAAAAGCCCAGAAATCTAAAACCATTTTAAGAGTAAATAAAGAAAACTGGTTTCTAATAAGCAAGAAACATATTTTATAATCAAAGATTTTTAAATAACTAAGCCGAAATGCATTTTTTTTAAATGTGTAGTCTTTTCTGAAAATTTCGGCAGAGTTTCCTTTGTAAAAACTGACCCCGAATGAGGTTCAACAAGAATATTATATATATATGCAGTAATAAAAGGCATCCCCAAGCGGGAGCTAGCTCTTCGTCAATCGACGGTCACAACCACACAAACAATATAATATACAACGCCGAATGGCGAGGGTCAAAACTCAAAAGAAACTCACAATAACATGAAAACCGTAATACTGCTACACGCGACTCTAAGGTCGAAATAATACATCACTAGTGTCTAAGTCTGAAACAATATACAAGTTTTGGTTGATGGAATTCTAGATACAATGAATAATACATATACAAGGGTGGTTCTGATGCAAGAACCCACCTACCAAGCAAATCACCCGCAAAAGAAGCAGTGTGCCAGAAATGCCGCTATGGAACCTGTACGGCAAACCTGTAAGAACTGTGGCACGACGGGGGTGAGTTGCCAACTCGTGAATAGAAGATATCTACAAACAGAAATCGAATGCATGACATACTCCTAGGTCAAAACGATCAGATATATAAACCTCAAACAATAAGCCTGAAGCGTGATAAGATGGCAATGTAACATCTAAACATGTAGGTAGTGCCAAGTACTCGTACCAGTGCCTCAGGTAATAACATGTCATAAATATAAGGTATGTCTGCATGAAGTAAATATGATAAAGTATCAAAGTCTGTATGTGATCAAAGTCTGTATTAACGTGGATCCCGTCCACCCGTCACCCAATGACAATAAGCATCATGCATGCAAATATGAGGATATAATCAAAATCATGGAAAACATCATGAAACTCGTGCCTAGCATCGGCACGTAAATCCTCATACATCGGGCATCCGTCAGTCCGGGTCAGCCCACGGGCTCCGTCTGCGGTATCGGCCCTCGGCCCCAGCAGTGCGCCCATATCCATCTATCGACTCTGGTCAGTATCCTCCGGATAACCGCCAGGTCCAACCAATCACCGGTAGGTAGTGGTCTCTCTGCCAGGCTCACCGTCTACTACACAGCGAATCCGTTCTTGCCCCGGGGTACCATACCGGGTCCACCATGTACCCGCAATCAGCCTCATCCGCCTCCTCGAATCGGGTTTCACATGTCGCTCTCAGCACCGAGAAAACACATGGTGGACGCACTGAAATATCATATCAAGGGTAACCAGGTTTTTAAAACAATTACATATTCTCTTTTTGAAATACCCTCGGTTCCCAAATCCAGAAATATCATGGAAACAACATATTTCAATGCGTATAATCAAAACATGATGTATGCGACATGTAAAGAAAGGTAAGCATATCAGTAAGTCATGCAACATGGAATAGTAATGTGCACATGTCGAGGGAAACCGCTCTTTTTAAAATGAATCAGTTTTAAAGGATATCTTACGGTTCCCAAATCTCTAATCTAGTCAGAATCATCTATGTATGTGTACAGGTATAAGTGTACAATATGCCATGCAAGAATCATATCATGAATACAACAGTACTACAGTATAGTGGCATGACAATTATCGATGATGAAGTGTGTGAACCGGCAAATAGTGTACGTGGAACATACGCATCATCGATAATGGTGCTGGTGTCCCAACAGCATGATGGTAATATAGCAATAAGCACAAGTAATGCGATGCAAATAATATGAATATGCGCAATAGTGAAGAATCTACATCAATATGTATATATCATGCAGTGGTGCCATTTGAAATAAGACGAATCGGGGTTTTGGTAAAATAAGGGTTACGGTGTTTTTAAGAATAGATACGTCTTTTGAAAATACCCGCAGAATCCCTTTACTTGTCTTTAAGATAATCCCAATTCGTTAGTTTTGAAATAGGTATGACTCGGGTCTAGTCTGACATCTACCATGCAAACTACAGACCTAAGCATCAAGTCAGTCGGGAGGGGTATGGAAACCACCTAAATCTGAGTCGATATATATATAGAAATAATAGTCGGTGATCCCGCCTCAATAGTATCGCATACGATACAGTATATCATAAGACATCCTCGAGTCATGAGTGCAAATCAATCATCAATAAAAAGCTCGCACGGTAGATCGTCGTACGGCATCCCATAAGCTGGGTACGTGTCAATATCACAATCGGCTCATCAATTATTTGGTATCCTTATCATCATCTCACATAATCTGGGGTACTGATCATAGTCTAGTACAAATCGATACCATCCATCACTGCGTGTGTAAACACACGTCCAAAGGCCCGCTAGAGATCACATGTCGTATCCCAAATACGAATCACATCACATCACCGATCTCCCGGCACAATGCCCAACATTATCGACTCATCTCCAAAGTCATCCAATATCATCAAACACAGTGCAAGTATAATGAATATGTAAGGGTATGCGTGTAGGTGTAAATCTATTCTAGGGTTCGCGACTATGAACTACACTAGTTTACTTCTAACCCTAATCTATACACAGTACACCTAACACAAAGACCATAACACACTAAAAACTATCTTATATATAATATATATAAGGTATACTAACTACGGACTGCGGGGGTGCTATACGCCATCCACCCGACTTCCCCCTGTAGATATAATCTACTCACCTTGCGTCTTCATTTGTCGACGTCACCACACGTTTGCTTGTCGTCCCGAAGTCTTCATGGGGTACCTACACATCAAAGTATCGTAAATGCGTATTAAAACCAAATCAAAGCTAATACGGCACACAAAAACCAAAACGGTACACTAAGGGGCCTATAGGTTAGAACCTATGGGTACGCTTTCAAAACCATCAATCAATTCTCGATATCGTCGTATAAAAGCCAAATAGTCGAGATAAAACACAATACGTAAATTCAGAATTAAAAATACGGAATACGGAAACACGAATCCAAAACAGCAACTAAGGAAATAAGCTCCAGATTTCACCCTAGGTCAAATTAGACAAATCTACACATGCCAGGGGTCTAATATACTGACAAGGGGGCACCAAAACAAAAACGAGCCAATTCCTCTCTGGTCTGGCCGCAATTTGCGGCCAGAAAGGATATAATTGCGGCCGGGGTTGGGAGTTAAGGGCTAGGGTTCTGGTGGTAGCTTCCTGGGTGCCTGCACATCTCACTGTCCAACCAAAATAATTTTCAGAGTCTCGGGTTGATAGCAGATCTCATATAACCTTCACAGATTCCTTAAATTTTCTGATATCGGTTTCTAAATCCGTATTCCGGGTCTTAAGTTTCAGGTTTGGGTCTCAATTCATGCACTAGGGTGTTTGTGTAGCCTCTACTGAGCTCAAATTCACATTACAACACAAACTTCCCTCAAACCCTAACTAGGTTTTCCTTAAGTCCACCAAAACACATAATATCGGTTCTAAACTATACATGGGGTATAAGTAATGCATAAACTAAGCTAATGATCCAGAAATTACCTCATTGGCAACTCAAGAATTTTCTTGAGTTGCCCCTAGTGGCCAAAATCCTTGCTTTCTTGGTCCAATGTGTAGATCTTGAGCTCGTGCACACTTTTAATGAAATGAGAGTGGTGTTTTGGTGTTGTTTGTGAGATAATTTGGGGCTTGAAGAGGGGAGGGAGATGAAGGAGCAGCGGCAGGAGGAGAAAGGGAAGAAGGAGGGAGGAAATGGTGAAGGAAATGGCTAACTCAACACTAACCCCTCTCTTTTCTCTCTCACCCATACCTACTACCAATTCTATACAATTTCTTTTCCTTTCCTTTCTTTTCCCCCAATTTCCTTTCTCACAAAAATAGTAACCCCAAAGTAAAGCCATGGCAAGAAAAAATGTAACACAAGTGTAGAAAAAGTTATGTGCATGTTTTGCACAAAATTGCGAAAAACCGATTAGCGATTTTTTATCGCGATTAACACTAAATTAGCATATAACTAATCATAAAAAACTTTAAAATGGCATAATTCCATAAAATACCCTATTTTAGAATTTTCCATAATTTTTCCAATTTTTCTGTATTTAATTATACCAAAATATTAAAATATTCAATAAAATAATATTAAATTATAAAAATTACCAAAAAATAATATTTTACTCTTTTGAAATGTTACAATCTTCCCCTCTTAAATAAATTCGGTCCCCGAATTTAAATTTAAACCCCCAAATACTAAAACATTTCAGTAAAAATCCAAATTGTCGGGGCTCCGAAAACATCAATACATAAAACACATCATAGCGCAATACATGCGCATAAGTAATGAGCAGATAACTTAAAATCAAACCCCGTCAAGTATCCTGCAATCATTGGAGTCATGGTAAAGACACAAATGTCAAATCCAAAACAAAACCAGTATGATGTACATCAAAATTATATATGTATATATAAAAGCTATATGTGTAAATAACTAAAGTAAATACATGCAAAAGTATGCGGGTACTGTCCTCTGAATAGTCCCGCTCAGTATGAAAACACATAGCAAATATCATAAAACGTAATGCTCTATAAGGAATAAATCTCAAAATGTATATATGAATATCCGGTGCGTCTGGTGCGCACGGAAATCAAAATCCATATATATGCCATACATGTACACAAAAACAACATCTAGGTGCAACTGGTGTGTATGAAACATCTGTCATCGGTAATGTGTGTGCCTGACAGCAAAATCAGGTGCATCTGTCCTGCACACGGAATCCCGATTTAGCGCATCTGGTGTGCACTAAAATCGTATCAAAACACTAAATGTGTATGAAAACTATACTGGAAGCGTAAATCAAATCACTGGCATAAAATAGGCATGAAATCACAATCAATATCTCAAATGTAATAACTATGCGCAAAATATAAATACCCAGTGGGTGCAACCATGGTGCATAAAAACAAATATCATGAAACTCAGCCATCAAGACTAAATCATGAAAACAGAACGCCCAAAATACCGAAATCCAAAGTGACGGATTTGTGATAATCGAATCACAAAATCACAAATCATAAATACTGTCGTCGGTAGTCCCTCCTTCAAAATCGAGAAGGTGTCGGTGCATCCAATGCTAGCAGCGCAAGATATCTACTTGCCTCTTGCTCACGGTCTGGCGTCCTCTGTCTCTGGGTCCTTATCTTCTCTGTAGATTACCAATCTCACAATCAATCGGCTCATCGGCCTTGTCAGGTGTGCTAACGGGGACGATTCCGTTCTGGCACTTCTCTGGTCATCTCTCGGTCAATTCTCACGACCACTCGTAAAGCAGTATGTCACTGGCGTCGGCCTCTGGCTCTCTGAATGCACATCACACATCTGATTCTGGATGCAAATGTCATTGCAGCAGTGTCCTGGAAGGAATCCCGCTCAAGGTCTCTTCCGATCTTGCCTATGCCGGTCTGTACGGAGGCCGGTATTCTTGCATAATCTCTTCTCGCTCGATGGACATCTGCGTCCTCAGCACAGCATTCTCTCGAAAATTGGTCGCATCCCGACGTCTCTGTAAGCATATCAGGTCTCCGGTCTCGACGGAAAGTAATGACAGCTCGTCAGCGTCTCGCACGAACCTCTTGTCCCACTTGTCTGTATCATCGTCCACATCGACGTCACGTCTTTATCTGCGCACTGCAACGTTCTCGGCTACGGTCCATCCGAAGTCTCTCGCATATCTCTTTTCTGCCGAATTGCCCGGAAGTCATCGTCCATTGCTGAAGCTAATTCTTGTTCCGGAACGGCACTTATCGCGCCTCTTTCTGGAAGATATATCCATATATAATGCATCTGCGTGCGTATCGCATCTCTGATGTCAGCGGAGTGGAATGTCATCTCGTCGAACTCTCTTGCGAACTCTTTACTTTCCTCTGCTTCAATATCGACTGATTCGGACTCATCTCATCGTGGCTGCACGGACTGCGCTCCAACGGCTATCCTCGTATCTGGAGTCTCCCAAGCAATGCATCTCACTACCTAGTATCCGAAGGAAGTCGAACCATTCGATCGATTCGTCAAAACCTCATAATCCCCCAAGAGCTCAACATCTTAGGTACAGTTTAACAGCATCGAGTACATACCACAGCATCAATGGTCCAGCCGTAGAAGGGCAAATCCAAGCCTCACTAATGGCGCCGCAGAACTGCCGCAAACCCTAAGGTTCAAAGGCTTTCACACGGTCATTATATCGAGTTAAGGTTTCATTCTTCTAGAGGGTCCATAGAATTGCCAGCATGTCTTTCCGAATACTTTAAACTTGGAATAGCAGGTTTCTGACATTCGATCGTCTCTGTCGACTCTCAACGTCTCCGCGTGAAGTCGTCTCTAGCTGGAAGCAATCTATCTGATGACCTCGCATCGGTAAGCGAACGAACCACACGTCCTAGTCCTTCATCCTTAGTGACTAGCGACCTTCCTTTATATCTCTAAGTATATACTCATGCTGTAGTAGCTCCAATCATCTGGGCGATATCTCGTCATTTGCAGCAGCAACTGGCTCATTCGTCTGTACGCTGAACAACGCCTCAATCCTCCAGGAAAGGCGATACATTGGCGGTCATCTCTAAATCGGTCTGCTCTAGATCCGAGTAAGACTCTCCACACTGGAAATCTTTAACTCAACTGGGCCTGCTCCGGCGCATAAATCGGACAAATCACCTTCGTCTCTCAAATCGGGTAGACTAGCTATCATCTGACTCATATCTGCCTAGAAGCTCCGGCGATCTCAGCTCGTAAGCTCCGGAAGCGACATCCTATCAATCTCAGCAACAGCTGGTTCATCTGTCTGCACGGTAGGCGACATCATAATCTCTGAGGTGTGCTGTACATCAACAGTCCTCTCTCAACTGGTAGCTCTAACAATGGCCCGATCATCCGGTGTAAAACCAAGCACTCGCCTCCACAAGAGGTCACAATCATCAATACTAACTCGAGACGTTCCCATGTCACCAGAAAACACAATGGTCGGCCCTCGTACCAGACGAGCTCGTCCTGACCGTAACACTAGCAGCAGCTCAACTGCGCTCAAACAATGGCGATAGGAACCTCAACCGAGTATCGAAGAAAGCAGATCAATGGCAAGAAAGAAAACAACAGATCCAAAATGGATATATGATCATAAGTAGGAACAACATCAATGAAAGTATGATCATGGAACTAATAGAATCGAGGATCTCAAATAAATGTATAATCAAGGATATGAAGAGAATGACTGATCTCGAAAATCTGTACATCCTAAGGTTCCTTAAGTGTAGTAGCGTATCGTTAGTATGCCGCAGAACATACCCACGGTACGTCACTCTACATTAGTCACCTATTCCATCAACCAAGGGTCATCCTACGCGACGAAAGTTCGGGTCTAATACCCCCTCGACTAAGTCTAAGTTCCGTAAGGTCAAGCCTAAGTTCCGTATATATATAGACGCCTTAGGCTCCACATAGTCAAATTTAGACTCGAACCAAGGTTAACCTAGCGCTCTGATGCCAACTTTGTCACGACCTGAAAGAGCACGTGACTGGCTCTTGAACCATATGAAGTCTATAGGACTCCATCTGATCCAAGTAAGCCAAAATCCCAGAAATCTAAAACCATTTTAAGAGTAAATAAAGAAAACTGGTTTTTAATAAGCAAGAAACATATTTTGTAATCAAAGATTTTTAAATAACTAAGCCGAAATGCATTTTTTAAAAATGTGTAGTCTTTTTTGAAAATTTCGGCAGAGTTTCCTTTGTAAAAACTGACCCCGAATGGGGTACAACAAGAATATTATATATATGCAGTGATAAAAAGCATCCCCAAGCGGGAGCTAGCTCTTCGTCAATCGACGGTCACAACCACCCAAACAATATAATATACAACGCCGAATGGCGAGGGTCAAAACTCAAAAGAAACTCACAATAACATGAAAACCGTAATACTGCTACACGCGACTCTAAGGTCGAAATAATACATCACTAGTGTCTAAGTCTGAAACAATATACAAGTTTTGGTTGATGGAATTCTAGATACAATGAATAATACATATACAAGGGTGGTTCTGATGCAAGAACCCACCTACCAAGCAAATCACCCGCAAAGGAAGCAGTGTGCCAGAAATGCCGCTATGGAACCTGTACGGCAAACCTGCAAGAACTGTGGCACGACGGGGGTGAGTTGCCAACTCGTGAATAGAAGATATCTACAAGCAGAAATCGAATGCATGACATACTCCTAGGTTAAAACGATCAGATATATAAACCTCAAAGAATAAGCCTGAAGCATGATAAGGTGGCAATGTAACATCTAAACATGTAGGTAGTGCCAAATACTCGTACCAGTGCCTCAGGTAATAACATGTCATAAATATAAGGTATGTCTGCATGAAGTAAATATGATAAAGTATCAAAGTCTGTATGTGATCAAAGTCTGTATGAACGTGGATCCCGTCCACCCGTCACCCAATGACAATAAGCATCATGCATGCAAATATGAGGATATAATCAAAATCATGGAAAACATCATGAAACCCGTGCCTAGTATCGGCACGTAAATCCTCATACATCGGGCATCCGTCAGTCCGGGTCAGCCCACGGGCTCCGTCTGCGGTATCGGCCCTCGGCCCCAGCAGTGCGCTCATATCCATCCATCGACTCTGGTCAGTATCCTCCAGATAACCGCCAGGTCCAACCAATCACCGGTAGGTAGTGGTCTCTCTGCCAGGCTCACCGTCTACTACACAGCGAATCCGTTCTCGTCCCGGGGTACCATACCGGGTCCACCATGTACCCGCAATCGGCCTCATCCGCCTCCTCGAATCGGGTTTCACATGTCGCTCTCAGCACCGAGAAAACACATGGTGGACGCACTGAAATATCATATCAAGGGTAACCGGGTTTTTAAAACAATTACATATTCTCTTTTTGAAATACCCACGGTTCCCAAATCCAGAAATATCATGGAAACAACATATCTCAATGTGTATAATCAAAACATGATGTATGCGACATGTAAAGAAAGTATATCAGTAAATCATGCAACATGGAATAGTAATGTGCACATGTCGAGGGAAACCGCTCTTTTTAAAATGAATCAGTTTTAAAGGATATCTTGGTTCCCAAATCTCTAATCAAGTCAGAATCATCTATGTATGTGTACAGGTATAAGTGTACAATATTCTATGCAAGAATCATATCATGAATGTAACAGTACTACAGTGTAGTGGCATGGCAATTATCGATGATGAAGTGTGTGAGCCGGCAAATAGTGTACGTAAACATACGCATCATCGATAATGGTGCCGGTGTCCTAACAGCATGATGGTAATATAGCAATAAGCACAAGTAATGCGATGCAAATAATATGAATATGCGCAATAGTGAAGAATCTATATCAATATGTATATGTCATGCAGTGGTGCCATTTGAAATAAGACGAATCGGGGTTTTAGTAAAATAAGGATTACGGTGTTTTTAAGAATAGATACGTCTTTTGAAAATACCCGTAGAATCCCTTTACTTGTCTTTAAAATAATCCCGATTCGTTAGTTTTGAAATAGATATGACTCGGGTCTAGTCTGACATCTACCATGCAAACTACAGACCTAAGCATCAAGTCAGTCGGGAGGGGTATGGAAACCACCTAAATCTGAGTCGATATATATATAGATATAATAGTCGGTGATCCCGCCTCAATAGTATCGCGTACGATACAGTATATCATAAGACATCCTCGAGTCATGAGTGCGGATCAAGCATCAATAAAAAGCTCGCATGGTAGATCGTCGTACGGCATCCCATAAGCTGGGTACGGGTCAATATCACAATCGGCTCATCAATTATTTGGTATCCTTATCATCATCTCACATAATCCGGGATACTGATCATAGTCTAGTACAAATCGATACCATCCATCACTGCGTGTGTAAACACACGTCCAAAGGCCCGCTAGAGATCACATGTCGTATCCCAAATACGAATCACATCACATCACCGATCTCCCGGCACAATGCCCAACATCATCGACTCGTCTCCAAAGTCATCCCATATCATCAAACACAGTGCAAGTATAATGAATATGCAAGGGTGTGCGTGTAGGTGTAAATCTATTCTAGGGTTCGCGACTATGAACTACACTAATTTACTTCTAACCCTAATCTATACACAGTACACCTAACACAAAGACCACAACACACTAAAAACAATCTTATATATAATATATATATAAGGTATACTAACTACGGACTGCGGGGGTGCTATACGCCATCCACCCGACTTCCCCCTGTAGATATAATCTACTCACCTTGCGTCTTCATTTGTCGACGTCACCACGCGTTTGCTTATCGTCCCGAAGTCTTCATGGGGTACCTACATATCAAAGTATCGTAAATACGTATTAAAACCAAATCAAAGCTAATACGGCACACGAAAACCAAAACGGTACGCTAAGGGGCCTATAGGTTAGAACCTATGGGTACGCTTTCAAAACCATCAATCAATCCTCGATATTGTCGTATAAACGCCAAATAGTCGAGATAAAACACAATACGTAAATTCAGAATTAAAAATACGGAATACGGAAACACGAATCCAAAACAGCAACTAAGGAAATAAGCTCCAGATTTCACCCTAGGTCAAATTAGACAAATCTACACATGCCAGGGGTCTAATATACTGACAAGGGGGCACCAAAACAAAAACGAGCCAATTCCTCTCTGGTCTGGCCGCAATTTGCGGCCAGAAAGGATATAATTGCGGCCGGGGTGGGAGTTAGGGGCTAGGGTTCTGGTGGTAGCTTCCTGGGTGCCTGCACATCTCACTGTCCAACCAAAATAATTTTCAGAGTCTCGGGTTGATAGCAGATCTCATATAACCTTCACAGATTCCTTAAATTTTCCGATATCGGTTTCTAAATCCGTATTCCGGGTCTTAAGTCTCAGGTTTGGGTCTCAATTCATGCATTAGGGTGTTTGTGTAGCCTCTACTGAGCTCAAATTCACATTACAACACAAACTTCCCTCAAACCCTAACTAGGTTTTCCTTAAGTCCACCAAAACACATAATATCGGTTCTAAACTAAACATGGGGTATAAGTAATGCATAAACTAAGCTAATGATCCAGAAATTACCTCATTGGCAACTCAAGAATTTTCTTGAATTGCCCCTAGTGGCCAAAATCCTTGCTTTCTTGGTCCAATGTGTAGATCTTGAGCTCGTGCACACTTTTAATGAAATGAGAGTGGTGTTTTGGTGTTGTTTGTGAGATGATTTAGGACTTGAAGAGGGGAGGGAGATGAAGGAGTAGCAGCAGGAGGAGAAGGGGAAGAGGGAGGGAGGAAATGGTGAAGGAAATGGCTAAGTCAACACTAACCCCTCTCTTTTCTCTCTCACCCATACCTACTACCAATTCTATACAATTTCTTTTCCTTTCCTTTCTTTTTCCCCAATTTCCTTTCTCACAAGAATAGTAACCCCAAAGTAAAGCCATGGCAAGAAAAAATGTAACACAAGTGTAGAAAAAGATATGTGCATGTTTTGCACAAAATTGCGAAAAACCGATTAGCGATTTTTATCGCGATTAGCACTAAATTAGCATATAACTAATCATAAAAAACTTTAAAATGGCATAATTCCATAAAATACCCTATTTTAGAATTTTCCATAATTTTTCCATTTTTTCTATGTTTAATCATACCAAAATATTAAAATATTCAATAAAATAATATTAAATTATAAAAATTCCCAAAAAATAATATTTTATTCTTTTGAAATGTTACAGTTAGATGCTGCCCCCAGTGCCTTGTGTTGGATAAGGCACGAGGACGAGCTCGTCAACGCGCGGGCTCGCTTCCATATCCCCACGCGCTATACGCTCCACCTGGTCAAGGAGGGAGAGAGGGCAGACCAAGTACGGGGCAGAGAGATCACCCTGTATTTGGATGCATTTTGGGGTGGAATGCGTCTGCCCTTCTCTCCTGAGCTCGTTGAAGCGTTTAACCTCTTCGGGTTAGCCCCCGGTCAGTTGGTGCCAAACTCGTGGAGGATTCTCCTCAGGTTCCTGGTCCGCCTGAAGTTACAGGCGATCCCCTTCAGCATTTCCCTCCTTGATTCTTCCCTCGTCTTCAAACATCACCCAGGTGGTCGAGCGAGCGACCCGAGGTGGGTTTATCTCTCTTTCAGAAAGCGACCAGGGGCCCCCGCCTGGACGGGGGTTGTGGCCTTGCCTTTTTCCATTCACAACTGGAAGAAGAAGTTCTTCTTCGTTTCCCCTCCCGAGGGCGAGGACTGGCCCGTGCATACAGAGTAGTCGAGGGAGAAGCACTTGCCGGGGAACCAGTCCAGTGACCCCGCCGCAGTGAGAGTGGCGTCGTGGGAGCCCATCCACCGCTACGACGTGTTGTTGTATGAGAGGGTTCTGAGTTGGGCAGGACTCAACCCCGTTGAGTTCGTCGGCAAGTTTAGGTTTGCTATTTTTGCTCGTATATTACCTGTGTCGCTGACTCCTTTGCACTCGGTTTTGTGCAGTCCCCATGGATTTGGACCCGCTCAGAAAATCCATGCGATAGCCTAGGCCGGTCGCGAAGGTTGGGGGTGCCGGCTCTTCCCGTTCAAAGCCCGCCCCGGCTCCTTCTCCCCCGGTGGTAGCGCCCCGCGAGCGCTCAGAGGCGGATCTCGCCTTAGGGCCCAGCAAAGCGTTGTAGGGTTCCTAGGCACACTCAAGAGGTCTCACAAGGCATCAACCATGCCAAATTCAAAATTTTCCGGTGCCGAGAAACCCTAAACTAGATCGTTAACTAGAGAATAGGCGAAACTACAAGCTAGTAAACAACTTTACTGCTAAGTGAAAGAGACTACAACCTTTGTAGATCCGGTCCTCCACTTCCTTAGCTCCGTGATGATGTCCCTCCGCTGCGATCATCGGATCCCGGACTCTAGCGATGGTTTCGTCGAAGAAATGATCGGGCTAGGTCGTCGACTTCGTTGCCGAAGATGATCTACGTCGAGGCAACACAAGATCAAGCTCCAACTTCACCAAGTCATGAAACTTGTGAAGAAAACACCCTATACTACTTGGCAAGTGGTAGAGGATGAAGAAATAGGAAGTGGGTTCACTTTGGATTTGGATTTCTCACTCTTTTCCTCATAGCATCATTAAAGCTAGTAAGATTTCTCCTTCTTGAAGAAGAAGAAGAAGAAGAAAAAGAATATGATAAGAACGATGAATAATAGAAAATAAAGTGATTCTTATCATATTAGCAACCATGGTTGAGTGTAGAGAATCAACTAGGGTTAGGTGAATGGTTAGATTAAGCAAAAGAAACAAAAATGGTCAAAACTTCTCTAAGCTTCAAAAAGCTTCAAGTGTAAAACAAAAAGCCACCATTTTATTTTCTTTTGCCAAAAAGAATAAAGTAAATAAATGAGTAAATGAAACCCTAACTATTAACCTAATCATAGTTTAAAGCATACACACAACCAAGTTTGCATGTATCATCAAACATGATACAAACTAGTGCACAAAACTATATCATATATATATAATGTGCACATCAAGTGAGAAAATCCATCTTAAGTGAACCAATACTAGTTAATGCAAAGTAATATATCAAATATATAATTATGCATTAAATCATTAAATCAACGCTTGATTTAATGATCCGGTCATACTGCATATAACCGACTAATATTTTGTGTATCAATGTATCGAATCAACACTTGATTCGGTAACCCGGCTATATCTCATATAACCGTCCAATGATACAAATCGCGAGAATAGAATACAGTATCACATACTGGTATTATTCTCGGTCCCGGACATATCTCATATGCGCTCCTATTTCGTTTCGCTTGAGCCAGGAAAGCTCTGTGTAGGACTCTAAAGACTCGTCAATACGCCGGCAGCAGGTGATGATCATATCAAACACCCACAAGCCGTAAGTGGTCTGCTAAACGTAACGGCCACCCGGGTATTGAGCGATCAGAAGATCAACGAGCAAGCCCGCTCACACTCCTGTGAATCCAACCAGTAACACTTACCGTACAGTCCGGTCTGATCGTCTTATATGTCGCATATCTTGCCTAGGGGTGGTAAACGTCAGACCCCAATAGCTCGATAAGTCGTGTTGATATGAGGTCTATAACAGTTCGAGAAACTACTGGTAACACTTACCAATAAATCTCAGCAACCCTGGCCAGGAATTTCCGGTTATAGCCAATCGAACACAGCGCAACATCAACTCCCTATACCGGGAGAGACGAATCCCCTCCTATCGCTCATTGCCTCCATGTGATTCGGGACTGTACCCAAAAACCACCGTTTTGCACGCCCTCTTGGACGTGGTAAGGTGGAAATCAAAGCACAGTGGGAATCACACAAGACTCTATGACGATCTCGGGTCAACAGACTACTCTGTACCAGTGTCACCAGAGAACTGCCATCTGACGTAAGGTATAATACCATCTGGGAGTTCTCGGCGAGTCCGTCCATTGTACCCAGTCTCCACTGAGCACCCGTATATCATCTCTGATGTCAAACACCAATGGATATGGGATCATCCATCGCCCATCTGTATGGGTCGAAAAGGTATACGCTAGTCTACTCTGGTATATCGATGCCCCGTCTCGATACACCCACGACTAGGGACCTTGAAGGATGTACTTATGGACTACCATGTCCCCACTAGTATAATCCGCATCATAGTCCAGGTAGTCAAGTACACATCCTAAGGGCTTTACCAACATGTAACAGAGAGACAATCATTGTACACGTTAAGGTAAAGAGCAACCAGATAGCATACTATCATGTCGAGTAAGAAAGTCCTCCCTATATATGTCCAAGCATCCACTACAATATACATCCTATGTATAGCAATGGCCTCTAGGGTATACATATAACTAACAATCTCCCACTTGCACTAGGGCCATCTGATAGCAGTGGTTGTAGTATCTCATACTCAACCATCCCATAAAAGTCTCTCTCTGGGAAAAGGCCTTTGTGAGTGGATCCGCCGTGTTGTCCTCTGAGTCTACTCTCCTGATCTCAATCCTTTGGAAATCAACCATCTCCATGATCAGGTGATACTGCCTTAGAATATGTCTGGATCACTGATGGGACGGACGTTCCTTGGCATAAGCCACAACTCCATTGTCACACAATGGGAGGAACTAAGTTCATCTCATGAACTAATATACACCCAGACAGCCTCTTTGGTAGCATCTTAAGTAGCGATGTATCCAGCCTTTATCGTCTAGTATGCCACGGTATCTACCTTGGAACTCTTCTAACATACCGTCCCTTTACTGAGGGTAAAGACAATGCCTGTGACTGACATTCAGTCGTCCTTATCACCCTGGAACCCTTCCAGTGATTCTCCCCAGGATCATTTGATACCATCTCACTACAACTAGTGAGTATCCTAACATCCATTTAGATCTATCTCATAGATCCCAAAACCCAGGATTTTAGGAGGTATCGCTCTGATCCTGTATGGAGAATCCTTGTGATAAGCGGAGATTGACTGAGCGTAGCATAGGAAACTCTTTCCCTATCAAGAGTATGTCATCCACGTACTCTACGAGGATCACCACCATACTCCCTACTACCTTTTTGTTTATACAAGGTTCATCTACCATTTTGATGATGTCAAACTCTTTGACTAATCCATCAAAATAGATGTTCCAACTCTGCGATGCCTGCTTTATCACATAAAACATCTTGCACACGTTTCCGCTGCTCCCACTGTCTACGAAGCCCTCTGACTGTGTACTTACAGACTCTCTTTTCTGAAACATCATTTTAGAAAAGCAGTCATGACACCCAACCGCCAGATATCGTAGTCATGGCATGTAGCCGTGGCAAGTAGGATCTGGATGGACTTAAGCATAGCCACTGGAAAAAGGTTTCATCATTATCCACGCCTGGTCAATGATGAAAACCTTTAACAAGTCTAGTTTTGAAAGTCTCAACTTTTCCATCTACACCAAGTAATCTTCTCAAGATATACTTACTCCTGATGGGGATTTAACCCTTCAGATATAGCAACTAAAGTCCATACTTTGTTGGTGTACATGGATTCCATCTCAGATCGCTAAGCATCCAGTCATTCTTACAGAGTCCCACTCCTGATGGCCAGCTCGAAAATAGTTGGGTCATCATCTCATGATGCAATCCTCGCTCCCACTGTCATAGAGAAACCGTAGTAACTCTCAGGTGGGTGAGGAACCCTACTAGATCGGCGGAGAGGCCGGGGTTCGTTGGAAACAATTGAATCCTTCGGTTCTACCAAATCATCAGCTGCAGTTTGTATAGCTGGAACATTTCCAGTTCTACATAACAGACCTTGCCTCGAGCTTGTCCGGATTTTGCTTTTAGACATAGGCCGGACAACCCCAAATCTTAACTAACTTAAGATATGGGCCCTTCCCTTTCCATATCACATATGAAGTGGTAGGCAACTGATTTGATCGGAACCCTATTCAATAGGTATGCAACTTCATAAGTGCATAACTCCCAAAAGGAAATAGGAAACTCAGTAGTACTCATCATAGAGCGCACCATATCATATAGGGTGTGATTGCTCAACCCTGATACAACGTTGTGCTGTGGTGTATTCGGAGGAGCAATGCTGAGAGAGAATCTCATTCTTCTTTAGAATAGTCCAGGAATTCCATGCACAAGTATTCTCCTCCCTGATCTCATCATAGGACATAATAATTCTACCCGGTTTTTGGTTCTCTACTTCTAACTTATATTCATATGAATATCTCAAAAGTTTCGGACTTGTGTTTCAACAGGAACATATGTCTGAATCTTGAGAGATTATCAGAGAATGTAATGAAGTACAAAGAACCGGTCCTGGCATGTGTAGACAGGGGCCTTTACATACATCATCATGTATCAGTCCCAAGAGTTTACTAACTCTTTCTCTGTTTCTAATAAACAGAGCTGAGGTCATTATATCTTTGTGACATGACTCGCAAGTTTCATAAGATATAAATTCAAACTGATTTAAATATGCATCTACTATGTAACTTAAGCTAGTCGGGTCACATTGATATGACCTAGTATACAAAATCTCAAGAAGGATCCGTTCATTCCTGAACTCTTCCTCTTGTGTGTGTTCCGTATACTAAGAACTGTAGTTTGATTTAGAACATCAATGCTTTTAGATAACGTACCTGAACCGATCAACTTTTGATATAGGAAATGTTCAAAACATTTTCCATCAATACAAAATTATATCCTTTCTTTACTAATAAAGAGATTGATATGATTTTGCATATCAGGTTCGGTATCTAATAGTATTTGTTCAGAATCAATGTATTTGTAATACAGGGTGACAGTGACCAACAGACTTGGCTGCAACACTTGCCCCGTTTTCTGTCTCATGAAACTTATCACCCGTTCTCAGTTCTCTACCTTTCATAGCCCATGTAACGGATTACATTTACGGGATCCTGATCTGGTATCTAATACCTAGGACGTAGAGGACACTGAGAAACAGTTCTTTGTAATGAACACACCCGAAGATGATGCATCAGCATGCACTTTCTTCGTTTGGGCGGCACGGGAATTCTGGTAATCCCCAATTTCCTGCTCTGTCTTATAACAATTATAAGTTGGAGCGGGACCAACGTTCCCCAGCTCAGTATAACAAGCGGGTTCGATCAATATATCCGTATTATTATCTTAATTAAGGCGTGATATGGTCGCTGCCTGGAGAGAGAGAAGAAAACACTCAGCGTGCGCTCTTGCAAGAATAGATTAGTTATTATTTTATCTAATCAGGATGGCTCGTACTGTTTTTATCAAATCTTCTTTCAAACCCTAAAAGGAAAGACTAGCCAGAATTAATTACACGCTACAAGTTCGCCAATCTTTCAGCCAGGCCAGTGTCGGTACTTTGAGGGAGGTCCCCCGTGCTTTCGCACGAACTTAATTAATGTAAATCTCGTTTTCCCAGAGGCGTAATCTCGTTAACACCTTTCTAGACACCTACTTGATCGGCTAATTGTAATGTATAAAACTCTCTCAGGAGTAACAATTACTCGCAGCGGGTATCGGGATCCAACTATCTCATAGAAGGTATGCAATCTCATTGCAAATTTCAACACTTAAAATTCCCGATAAAATTTTGCCCCTAGCATCCTATGACCTTGACGAAAGCCAACAAACCATAGGCTACTAGTCAAGTCCAACCCGTCATTTCTTGATTGAATTAAACCCACCCGCACGACCCTTGACGAAAGCCAACAAAGCCGCACGATTACCCTAATCCAATCGCATCATATGCAGCAGATAAGCAGCAGATAGCTACCGCACACTACACCTTGACGAAAGCCAACAAATGTAGCACGAATACTATATACAACTTATCTGAAATGACGGGGGGCTACAACAGGTTTTTCTGAAAACCTATTGCGTAATGAACTTGATATCGTTGTAGAATCAAATGATTTTTAAAATGGAGTGTTTCTGAGGCTTTTCTAGTTTTGCTAAAGGGGTCACTCCCGGTGAAGGGATCGTCGGCCCTTTCCTTGTCGAATGAGGTGCAGGATATATCATATATATCACTGTGTAAAGCAGAAACTATAGAAGCAATAAAAAGACAAACCGAGAGTTGCAGCATCTGCCAGTTATTGCTAAAGGGGTCACTCCCGGTGAAGAGATCGTCGGCCCTTTCCTCATCGAATAAGGTGCAGGATATATCATATATACCGCTGTGCAAAGCAAGAACTGTAGCTACCTGTTTTATTTTTGAAATTCGATTTCACAACATCTTTTAGGTTTCTTTTCTTTCATTAATCAAATTAATGAAGTCCCATCATTTAAGTTACCTAAACATCACAGATAAATACGACGTACACTTATGCCATCCGCATTCGCCTCGATGTCCCCTCGTGCACCGTTAGGTTAGGTAACTAACGGTAGAGCGGGGCAGGGCTAGCGCGGGTGTAAAACATAAGTAACGCCTATATAATATATCATATATACTATATACAGTATTTATCACAGAACATCAAATGATCACATCACAGATATCGCAGCAGAAGAATCATATGAAACATTGGATATACTAGGACGTCCGTGTTTTCAATACGAGCCAGTATAAAACACGGATTCCACGGTCGCGATGAATAGCCAAACCCACACCCCTAGACCCCTACGAGAGCGGCAAGCAACCCTACTAATTCTAGAGTTAGGAGACCCGGACTCGACTCCTCGAGTTGGTCTCCCACTGGACTCCAGAACTCGGTTACTTGTGCTCCCCCCCTTGGGTCTATCCTAGTGCGGAAAAGTAAATAATATACAAAAGGTGACATCTTCCGCAACCTGGAAGTGCCCCAATAAAAGAATATTACATACAAGTTTTACATGAATGAAAATGAAAAACACTCATCTCACATAAAACCCCCCGGCTATTCAAACACGACGATCCAATATAACATATCCAGCAACACATAACATCACATGTCATCAACGTAATTAAATATACCCATCCCAATTGTCGTTGACATATAGCAACGAAACCGGCGATATCACATATTACACTTACGGCCGCAGAAAGGAAAGTGTAAAACTACAACAGTTGGAATCCGCAACCTCCTTAGACATCACATGCCTAATCAAATGAATTCTTTAGACATCGCATGCCTAACAATTATAAACCCCGCATTTCAGTCTCATTATCGAAAACACTTTACAATATCATGTCAGACAATTCAACAAGATTCCCGACATTTTGATCGGATGCTCGTCACAAACTTTAGTAGACGGCCGCACCCCCGATACCGTCGACTAAGTGCACCAAGGCGGAACACCGCTACCGCGAGCACCCGAACGGATGCTTTCGGCGACGGGGTTCTCCTACAGTCACTTGGTCGGGGCTAAGGGATGTAGCTGTCTATTAAGTTTATCCGGCGAGTATCCACGTACGCTACGTGATTGCGACGGACTTTTGATCGCATCAAAATTCCGTGGCAACCGATCAAGTGAGACTAAACTGCTAGATTCATAACATTCATATCAGTTATCTCATAACTACATGTGGATTCCAAATATTGTATCACATTCCAGATAAATAGAAAATGTTAAACTTTGCGATCGAACATCCAAACACCCAAGTTTTCCCGAAATAGCTCAATACATGAAATGGGTTTTAAGAACATTCACTTCATGCCACAGTACCAACGGTCCAGCCGTAGAAGGGTCAAGCCAACGCCTCACATGTGGCACGCCGTACTGCCCCAAACCCTAAGGTTCAAAGGGCAGTTCAAGACGGTTACATAATCGAGTTAAGGTTTGTTGTCTTCTAGAGGGCCCATCGCGTTACTTGCACTACTTAGAACGTCTTTAAACCACGGAAAAATCCAACACTTGGAAATTTCCCAACAGGGGAAAAATGGGGTATTTATATCCGGTCAAACTTTTCAAGATTTTCTAAAATTATCCGGAAAAACACAGACGAAGTTAAACTTCCTGATCGAAACACCGAGTCCCCAATACAACCCAGAAAACTCAACTCTTGAGTAAATATTAAAAATTCCAAGAAAATACAGCACTAAAAGAAACAAATTACTATGCAAACCACGTGCCTTGATTCATCAATTTGGCCGTGGAACCGCCGCACAAGCCTAGGTGGGGCCGCGGTTCCGCGGCGCTTCTGTCGAATCAAAGGCACGTGCTTCACAGTAATTCTTAAAAAAGCCTGCTGATTTTTCTGCATATTTTTAATTTTGAAAAATGCACAGTTTTGAAAAATGTACAGAGAAGGCTTAGGTTTCGGGGTTCGATCGGGTTTCTAATATCGTCTACGCATCGCCTAAGGCTCTAGCTAGGCTCTGATACCACTGTAGGGTTCCTAGGCACACTCAAGAGGTCTCACAAGGCATCAACCATGCCAAATTCAAAATTTTCCGGTGCCGAGAAATCCTAAACTAGATCGTTAACTAGAGAATAGGCGAAACTACAAGCTAGTAAACAACTTTACTGCTAAATGAAAGAGACTACAACCTTTGTAGATCCGGTCCTCCACTTTCTTAGCTCCGTGATGATGTCCCTCCGCTGCGATCATCGGATCCCGGACTCTAGCGATGGTTTCGTCGAAGAAATGATCGGGCTAGGTCGTCGACTTCGTTGCCGAAGATGATCTACGTCGAGACAACACAAGATCAAGCTCCAACTTCACCAAGTCATGAAACTTGTGAAGAAAACACCCTATACTACTTGGCAAGTGGTAGAGGATGAAGAAATAGAAAGTGGGTTCACTTTGGATTTGGATTTCTTACTCTTTTCCTCATAGCACCATTAAAGCTAGTAAGGTTTCTCCTTCTTGAAGAAGAAGAAGAAGAAGAAAAAGAATATGATAAGAATGATGAATAATAGAAAATAAAGTGATTCTTATCATATTAGCAACCATGGTTGAGTGTAGAGAATCAACTAGGGTTAGGTTAAGCAAAAGAAACAAAAATGGTCAAAACTTCTCTAAGCTTCAAGAAACTTCAAGTGTAAAACAAAAAGCCACCATTTTATTTTCTTTTGCCAAAAAGAATAAAGTAAATAAATGAGTAAATGAAACCCTAACCATTAACCTAATCATAGTTTAAAGCATACACACAACCAAGTTTGCATGTATCATCAAACATGATACAAACTAGTGCACAAAACTATATCATATATATAATGTGCACATCAAGTGAGAAAATCCATCTTAAGTGTACCAATACTAGATAATGCAAAATAATATATCAAATATATAATTATGCATTAAATCATTAAATCAACGCTTGATTTAATGATCCGGTCATACTGCATATAACCGACTAATATTTTGTGTATCAATGTATCGAATCAACACTTGATTCGGTAACCCGGCTATATCTCATATAACCGTCCAATGATACAAATTGCGAGAATAGAATACAGTATCACATACTGGTATTATTCTCGATCCCGCACATATCTCATATGCGCTCCTATTTCGTTTCGCTTGAGCCAGGAAACTTCTGTGTAGGACTCTAAAGACTCGTCAATACGCCGGCAGCAGGTGATGATCATATCAAACACCCACAAGCCGCAAGCGGTCTGCTAAACGTAACGGTCACCCGGGTATTGAGCGATCAGAAGATCAATGAGCAAGCCCGCTCACACTCCTGTGAATCCAACCAGTAACACTTACCGTACAGTCCAGTCTGATCGTCTGATATGTCGCATATCTTGCCTAGGGGTGGTAAACGTCAGACCCCAATAGCTCGATAAGTCGTGTCGATATGAGGTCTATAACAGTTCGAGAAACTACTGGTAACACTTACCAGTAAATCTCAGCAACCTTGGCCAGGGATTTCCGATTATAGCCAATCAAACATAGCGCAACATCAACTCCCTATACCGGGAAAGACGAATCCCCTCCTATCGCTCATTGCCTCCATGTGATTCGGGACTGTACCCAAAAACCACCGTTTTGCACGCCCTCTTGGACGTGGTAAGGTTGAAATCAAAGCACAGTGGGAATCACACAAGACTCTATGACGATCTCGGGTCAACAGACTACTCTGTACCAGTGTCACCAGAGAACTACCATCTGACGTAAGGTATAATACCATCTGGGAGTTCTCGGCGAGTCCGTCCAGTGTACCCTGTCTCCACTGAGCACCCGTATATCATCTCTGATGTCAAACACCAATGGATATGGGATCATCCATCGCCCATCTGTATGGGTCGAAAAAGTATACGCTAGTCTACTCTGGTATATCGATGCCCCGTCTCGATACACCCACGACTAGGGACCTTGAAGGATGCACTTATGGACTACCATGTCCCCACTAGTATGATCCGCATCATAGTCCAGGTAGTCAATTACACATCCTAAGGGCTTTACCAACATGTAACAGAGAGACAATCATTGTACACGTTAAGGTAAAGAGCAACCAGATAGCATACTATCATGTCGAGCAAGAAAGTCCTCCCTATATATGTCCAAGCATCCACTACAATATACATCCTATGTATAGCAATGGCCTCTAGGGCATACATATAACTAACAAGCATCGGGTCGGAGGTGGGCTCGGATTCTGGAGGACCCGGCCTCGGAGGAGGAGACTGGCTCTCCCACAAGGCCGCTCAAGAGGAGGTCTGCCCGGGGACCGTCTTCGCCGATCACGGTGGAGGAAGGCGGTCTCCAGTTCGCCATGCCTTTGGGGCTATCCGTCGCGGATAGCCTGCTGCATGAGATAGAGGTGTCGGCCGGAGGTAGAGTCCCCGGGGGGACCTTCAGGGTTCAGCTGGCGTCCATCGCCCAGGAGTCCGTGCAGGTAAGCGCTTGTCTTTCATCATTATTATTCTTTGAGGTTCGGTGCTTCTTTCATCTTTCTGATCTCTCTTCCGCCTTTCAGGTCCTTCAGCACGTCGCCCTCGTCTTACGCATGGAGGCCGAGGTGGTTGCCCCGGTGATGAAAGCCGTGGGCCAGCTTGCCTCCCTGGAAGAGAGATCCAAGCGGGAGCTGGAGGCGATGAAGGTGAGGGTCGTCGCCCTGGAGGGTGAGGTGGAGGCCGGGAAGCGGGAGGTTGCCCGGCACCGCGAGGCCACCGCGGTCGCTGAGGCCAAGCGTGAGGACGCTCAGGTGCTGGTCGGCAATCTGAAGAAGACGGTAAAATCCCTCCGGAAGGAGCTCGGGGTGGCGGCCGAGTGGGAGAAGTCGGCTGACCTGAGGGCGGCCAAGTTGGCCGACTTCTCGGCGGCGAAGGCAGTAGAGGGCTATAAGAAGTCGAAAGACTTCTATGATGACATGGCCGTCGCCATGACCCCCATCTGGCCCGAGTGCCGGGGTTCGCCGATGAAGAGCTCCGGGCCTTGTACCCCCTCGCGGACACTAGTGGGTAGGGGCAGGAGATTAATGACGAGGAAGTCGCTGAGGACCCAGCTCACCTCGTGGTGGATGTCGAGGGTCCTGAGGTCGCTCCTGGCCCCGAGTCCTAAAGCCCCGTCTTCCTCCTCCTTTTTTTTATTTCGCTGCGTTTAGATCTTTGTAAGCCTCCGGGCATTTTGTCAGGCTAGGGAGCCAAGAATACCCTCTGTAAAGACCGCTTTTTAGTAATAAATTTTTTTCTTTCTTTGGTTTCCTTGATTTGCGCTTTTGTCTTTTGTTCGCGATGAACACTTGTAAAATTTTTCTCCTTGCGCTGTTGGGCCTCGAATTCGAGGGGAGATCGCTCGAGACATGGATAGACCTGATGACCTTGGTTGGCAGCTCGGGCCGCCCGTGCGTGGTGGGCGGAGGGCTGCCCGTCTTATTTGGGCCGAGCAGGGTAGCTGCCTGGTTGCCTCTTGCGAGGGCTTTTTGATCCTTCAGGATGGGGACCGAGCAGGGTTACTGCCCAGTGCCTCTTGGCGAGGACTTTGATCCCTGTCAGTTGTGGTAGGAAGCTACCAGCCGGGGATAGCCGAGCAAGGACTCGACTGCCTCTGGGAGGACTTTGGTCCTTGGCTCGGGAGGGGCTGTAAATGCCTGCCAAGGACCCTTAGCCGGGCAGGGTTATTGCCCGGTGCCTCTTGGCGAGGGCTTTTGTTCTGAAGGATAGCCGCGCGAGGGATCCTCGGGCTCAACTCCCTCTGGGAGGGCTTTCTGATCCTTGGCGTTGAGGTAAGGGGGCTACCCGCCAGGGATAGCCGAGCGATGGTTGTGCCCGACTGCCTCTGGGAGGACTTTCTGATCCCCGGCGTTGCGGTAGGGAAGCTACCCACCAGGGGTGACCGAGCAGGACAGCTGCTCGGTTGCCTCTTGGTAAGGGCTTTAGTCCCTGGTGTTGCGGCAGGGAAGCTACCCGCCAGGGGTGAACGAGTAGGGCAGCTGCTGGCTTGCCTCTTGGCGAGGGTTCTGATCCTTGGCGTTGCGGTAGGGAAGCTACCCGCCAGGGTTAACCGAGCAGGGCGACTGCTGGCAGCTGCTAGGTCGCCTCTTGGTGAGGGCTTTGGTCCCTGGCGTTGCGGCAAGGAAGCTGCTCGCCAGGGATAACCGAGCAGGGCAGCTGCTCGGTCGAATCTTCAAGAGGTTTCGCCCGACCATACACCTGGGGAACTGGGACGGTTAGCATGCGTATAATGGTCGCCGGAGGGGGTTCATCCGCGCCTCCGATGAGGGGGAGGCGGCGGTTGGTACCCGAATCTTCAGGATGGTCGATTGCCATGTAGACGGAGATCGGAAGGCCAACTTTGTTTTTTTGTGGAGTTTGCGTTCCCACAGACGGCGCCAACTGATGGAGGTGCTTTTCAGATCTCCTTCAGATGTTGTCTTCCGTCGATTTCCCGATGGATTCTGGAGGGGATCCCCTATTGTGTGTGGGTCTCAATGGGTTTTGAGGAGGTTTGGTGATTGGAGGAGTTGGACGCCAAGTACCCGCAAAGAAGTCCCGGGATGGTTTGACGCCACCGAGGACCCCCCGACGATCAAGTTAGTACTAGATCCGAGCAGCGTAATGGCTAAATGAGTCCCAAAATGGCTTACTTGACTCCTCTGTGATGGGGGTTTATATAGCGGTGATGGCACGCAGCAGCAGGCGTGAGAATCTCGCCGGCAAATACGCTCCCGACGTCACGCCCGCGTAGAGAGCGGATCGCCCATTAATGGGGATCGCGGAGGCGTGGAACGTGTGATGTTGCTGGCGGAGAATCCGCGCATGGCGAGATTCGCGGAGCGACGGTTATGCCTGTGAGCGGTGGAGCTGGTCGGGGACCGAGGAAGACAGCCCCGGCAAGGGGCTCGGGGACGGACGAGAAGGCCGAGGAGTCTTGGTCTTGTGGCAGCTCGGGGCGAGCAGAGGGGCCGTGGAGGTCAATCTGTGGGGAGCCCGAGAGGGGTTAGCTTGTGATTGCAGGTCGGGTACAGGGGAGGCCTGGTCGGCCTCGGTGGGCCCTTCCTTCCGGGTTACGGGATATGCCATCCGCCACGTGTCCTCATCCCAAGCGTCGCCAATATTGAGCATCATCAATTCCACACTTCGCCTCCTTCCCGTTCCCCTCTTCAGTTGATTTTTGTTTTTGTTGATTTAATTCATAGCGAAGAGATATGATGTTTTGAACCTTTTGTCGAAAATTTACAGAATATGGGATTTGTTTGAATTTTTTATTCGGTGTGAGAGACCAGTTTGATTTGTTGATTATCTTTCATGAAGATTGAAATGATATTAATATGGAATTGCTTGTAGATGAAAACACCAAGCTTCAAATTATTTATTTTTTTGAAGAAGGAACAAGTTTTTTTTGAATGAGAATGGAGACATTGCGGGGGGGGGGGGGGACGGACTTCGGTGAAGCACAAGAGATTAGATCCCAACCCCCATCATCTCATCTGGTAGATTCACCATTGATGGCATGAAGAAAAGAGAACCGTGGTAAAAGAGAGAGAAAGGAGGAAGATGACACAACTCTTAGTCTGATTATTTTTTTGGGAATGTTGTGGGCCGTTTGATTTAATCAAACGGGTTACAATGACTAATGTACTCTCCAGTGCCACGTGGGCACCGGAGAGGATTTGAATCCCACCCGTGATATCATTCATATTACAAACCACGTATAATTCGTCATAACTCAGTATACTTCATTAAATTCATTTATGTCTTTTTATGAAAAAAAAAACGATTTTATGATGACATATTTAGCCATCTATATATAGAAATAATTACAGATTTAAGTTAAATTTGGGAAAATTTCACCAAATCCCAAAAACCATCTTGAAGAAAATTCCCATCATAGAAACCCCCTAAGGTTACCTCTGTTAAACACGACCCCCTCCCCTGGCCGTTAAATCTATTATCAAATGCCCAAAATACCTTTTTCTCGTCTTTTCCTCTAATTTATAGCCTAAAAGAAAGAAGCAGCAGCAGCAGCAAAAGAAGAGGAGCTCAGCAGCGGCGCGACGGGGATGGTCTCAGCTTCATCTCTCGCTTCACAACAGTTCTCTAGGCTTCACCGCTCGTGCTTGTTTCCATTTTCATCGAGTTCACCGCTCAGTCTTAGCCTCCACCTCTCTGTCCTCCACCGCTACTCCCTCCGTCCCTTTCTCTCTCTGGCTGCAGGAAATACTCCCACGACACGATGACACGCTACAAATCTCCTCCTCCAGAAAAAAAAAACGCTTTTTCCTTTATTTTTATTATTATTATTATTATTTATTCTTAAAAATTCCAAATTTCAGAAACATTACAAGAAAAGTAATCGATTTTATCGATGCTTGAGCTGGTATAGAAGTTTGAAGGGGCTTCTTAAGTTGGGTATTTGTATGCTGATCAAGAGATTGAAGCAAAATTTTCTTTTGTTTGGTGGGGTTAAGCGCAAAATTTTCTTTTGTTTGGTGGGGTTAAGCGCAAAATTTTCTTTTGTCTTTGGTGCTACATGATTCCATATTCCAAACACTAAACTTACTCGACGAAATGCTGTAGAGAGATATTATCCCCGACATCTTCATCCACACCATTTTCATCGAGGACGCCTGCAAGTCCTCCTCCGTCTCCTCCACCACGTGCCTCTTCCATGAGATGCGCTCCAATGGATTGAAGAAGTGTATGGAGAATGGTATCAGAATGCGTTTGTGTAAATTTTTAAGAGAATTTTTTTGGGTTGTTTAGTGTTTGGAATATGTTTGTATAGATTTTGAAGATAATGGTGTTTGAAATGTGTTTGTATAAATGTTTGAGAGAGTTTTTTTGTTTGTTTGTAAAGATTGTGTTTGTATAAATTTTGGAGATTTGAGGATGTGGGAAGCTTTTACTTTTTGCTGCATATATGCACACCAAGTGTTTAGTAGAAAGAAATAAAATTTACATATTCCGAGCCATAGTAGCCGATGTAGGTGAGACGGCTCATACATGTTTGAGCCGTCTCATAAGTCCTTCAGAATAGTCATTGTTTCTCTGATTCCTTGAGACGGCTCACGACCATTTTACATCGTCCCGAACCCTTTTGGAGCTGGCTCAAAATACGACTCTTTCACAACATTAACTAAAAAAGAATTTCACAACGCTAACTCAAATTTTAGTGTTGTCAGATGCGTGTATTAATCAACAAACAGAAACTGGAATTCAAAGAACTGCAAAATATAGGTTCATATATATTACCGGACAATAAAATTCCATACATTCACATTTTCACAACAAAAAATTCACATAGATCAAGTTGTATATAACAACACTGCATTTCTTCACTTGCTCAACAGCTTCAACATATAAAAAAACACAAATAAACCACTAAAATTGACACAATCCTAAACCACATCCATTGTTCAGCCCCTAAGCCAGCAACATCAACTACAACATTTGCATTTTCTACCTTAACAATTCTTAGATTTTGCTCCAATTGTGCAATTCTTCCTTGAAGTGCTTCATTCTCTCTTTGCAGTTGTTGAACATGTGCTTCTTTCTCTCTCTGCAGTTGTTCGACATACCGCACAATTCTGGGTCTCATTTCAGGGTCTCTCCACAAAAGGAACTTACATTTTCGAGAAAAACGATAGCAAGCATAGAACTTTCGACCCGCGTTCTTCTCAGTCATAGCAACAAGTGTTGGGGCGGGAAGACCGCAGTAGCAAACGACCTGGCCATCAGGATCCACACTTTCTGAGCTTTCCGATGGATTGTTGCCCCTTTGTCGTGATGATTGCGCCAACTTCCTCATCGATCTCAAATTTACTTTTCCATATTAAGATTTGCAGAAATCAGAACATCTTGAATCGATTCATCGCGAGGACAAATATCACTAGTGTCTTCTGAAGAGTCGATTTCCCCAATTTCCGCCAAAAAAATATTACAGTATTAAATTAAACAACACAAAATACAAACACACACACACACACATGAAGAATACAACATATTTTGCTAAAGCATTCACCTTTATCATCAATTTTTTCTTCTTTGGTTTCTTTTGTCACCTCTTCGGAGCAAAGATCATTATTTTGATCAACAAAATCACCAGCTCTTGCATTTGTTAAATCATAGTAAGATTTTAAAAATAAGAACTCATAATTTCAATCAACCCTAATTGATTTAAAAAAAAACCCACAAGAACTCACCATTCTCTTTTTCTTGTTCCTTTTCTTTATCTTTTTCTTTGTTCTCAACCACCACCACTTTATAACGAACACCAATCTTCCAATCAACAACATCCTCAACTTCAGCCACAATCAAATCCATTTTAAAATATATGAACAAATAAAAATCTATAATAAAGAAATTTTAATTAACAAAAAAAGAAGCAATTAACCCACCTCTCTCCTCTTTCTCTTCTTCTTGTTCTTTAACCAAAGTAGCCATCTTGAGGACACTCTTGCCTCCAACTTTAGCACTTCTCCTCAACCCCATGCTCATAGTCTCCTCCGTTCCTTTCTTCGTCGTCTACCTCATTCTCCGTCCGGTCACAGGGCTCACCGCCTCCTCCATCATCTGCCTCGGCTACCGCGAGTCCGTGGCCGCCGGCGACCCTAAGGAGTTCGAGCCGATCACTGGCAGCCATAGAAATTATGGGTTTTGAGGGTAAGAGTTAATTTGAAAGGAGGAAGATGGGCAATTTAGGCATTAAAAAATTATAAAAAATTGTAAATCTAACCGGGGGTTGTGGTTTCCGAATTTAACGGAGCTAAATGTCAGGCGGTTTCAGGCGGTTTCTGTGATAAGAATTTTCTTTAGGATGATTTTGGTGAAATTTTCTTTAAATTTAATATATCATTTTTTCTCATTTAAATCCCTTACTTTTATTATCTATACCTGATTAATCTATTTCAATCTAAAATCTGTCCCCTCCGCGTAAAACCAAAGACAGAAATGAAGCATAAAGGTAAAAATGTTTAGCATTAGCCAATGTTTCGCATAAAATTATCAATAAAAATGTATATCAAATAATTTTCAAAATTTCAAAGAGAGATCGCAGATAAAATGAATTCAGCAGGGTATACAGTAATGAAGACTTTAATGGGGGTAGTCGGTCGACCAAGCGAACTATTGTTATGTTGCCGTCTTACTGTGCTGCAAAACGGCAGTTGATCACAACTACAGTCGACTAGAAAATAAATATGAAAATTACAAAGATATGAAAAGCATAGCACAGATTGTACGATATGCTATGAATTCTGGGTACATGAGGAGAGGGGCTGCGGAACATGTGGAGAGGGAACAACTGCAGGATGCAGAGACGTAGATAAGACTACTGGACTGGGACATGATTTTGGATCTATTCCTCACCTTTTTTTAGTTTACATGTCCTGGTACTGATATTCTGCTGATTTTGGGTTTATTTTTCCTGTATGGGGTTTGTCCCCCCATTTTTTAATTTGGTTTGTATGGGGATTGTTTTCCAACCTTGTATTTTGGTCTGCCTTTGTACATTTTTGGTTTTGCCGTTGTTTCGTTAAAATATGTTTAATGATACGCAGTTGCTTCCGAGCTTTCGTTTTTACTAAATAAAAAGTATTAAAAAAAAATCTAAAACTCTTACAGAACCAGCTATCTCTGTCAATAAGGGCTTGTTTGGTTGCAGGATTATGAGTTTGGATTTGGATTTTGGATTGTGGAATCCTAGGATTCCATAATTTTGTGTTTGGTTGCAAGATTATGATTTCTAGGATTCCTCTGTTTTTTATGGGAGGCCCACCACAAAACAAGGATTCTTGAATCCTAAAATTTTTCAAGGATTTTCAAGGATTTGACACTATTCATTGTATTTTTAGATGTGGCCCATGTACTTTATTTATTTAACAATCCTCTCTCTCTATATATCTCTCTCTAAAATCATCAAATCCAAATCCCGCTTACCAAACAAAGATTACAAGAATCTACAAATCCAAAACTAACCAAACAACAAATTACCAAATCCAGAAATTTCAACCCTACTATTAGTAGGAATCCAAATTCCATAATCCTGCACCCAAACAGGCTCTAACGAAATCGATTCCTTCTTACTCTTTCACTCTCTCTCTAATCTCGCAATTTCTCTTTCTACTTTCTCTAAGCTTGGTTTAGATCCAGAGCTCGAAAAGATGTCGATTTGGAGCAGCTCCTTCATCAAAGCTCTCTCAGCGCACCTCCATCTTCGGCCTCCGCCTCTTCGTCGTCATCGGCATCGTTGCCGGCGCCTTCATCGTCCTCTTCCTCTTCTTCTTCCTCCTCTCCCTCTGCCTCACCTCCAATCGCCGCCGCAAACCTAAACCTAACCCTAATCTCAACAACCAGAAGCAGCAGTATCACGATCAGCAACGGATTCAGCTCAAAACGCCTCCGATCTCGAAAGAGATCGTCGATATCGAGGCGGAACGGGCGGTCCAGATCGAGATCGAGATCGAGATCGAGAAGCCAGAGAGAGCCGAGGAGAGGGTCCGGGGCCCACCACAGGTGTCGCATCTGGGGTGGGGCCACTGGTACACGCTGAGGGAGCTCGAGGAGGCGACGAAGGGGTTCGGCGAGGAGAATGTGATCGGAGAGGGAGGGTACGGGATCGTGTACCGCGGGGTGTTGGCTGATGGCACCATGGTCGCCGTCAAGAATTTGCTCAACAACAAGTAAAGTTTTGATTTTGCTTTATGGATTTTTAGGTTCTTAGTGATAAAAATTGGATCTTTGAAGTAGATAGTGGATTTAATTATGCGCTATAGATATGTTGCTGTAGAAATCGAGGGAGAAATTATAGTAAAAATCACATATTTCATGTGTATGGATTTAGTTATGCACTATGGATATGTGGCCGCAGAAATTGCGGGAGAAATTATAGTAAAAACCACAAATTTCATGTCTTTTGACTATAGATTTGTGGAACAAAGCACACAATTTATTGTTTTGATATTTGAAAGGAAGCGTGATATTAGTATATTACTAGTAGACATATTGGAGCTTAGATTAGATGTAAATTTAATCATTAAAGTTGGATCTTTTAAGTAGATGTTTTAAAGGAAAGTTGGAGGAAAATTTGAAGGAAAAAGCGAACATATTATGTTGTTGGCTATAAATTTAAGGAAAAGATCACATTTTTTATGGTTTTCAATTTAGTTAACGAAGTGTAACTTTTCTAGCAAGACACATTTGAGTTTCGATTAGGTTTAAGTTTTCATGAATTCTGGTGTCTGGCTTGGTGTGAGATTGTGTATCGCTGTATCATCAGGTTGTTGGCTGTTAAGATGACAATTGATTTGAAAATTTTGCTTAGTATATGCATATGTTTCGCTTTACTTTAGAATATTGGAGGAGAATTGTATGGCTCAAGTGATTTGTGTTTGAGAGAAAATCAAATCATGACTTAATAGATGTCTGAATCTGGTTCAGGCCTAGGTTTGTAATAGAATTGGATTTGGCCTATCTTTTTGGTTCCTGATTAATAGTTATGTAAAGAGAGAAGGTTAAATTATTGATTTCTTTGTGTGTATTGATCCCTCTTATTAATTTTTTTTCATAAGATAATTTCCTTCGGTTTGATTTGATTTAGTCTATCACATTTTTTTTATATGTTTCAATCAGAGGACAAGCGGAGAAGGAGTTCAAAGTGGAGGTAGAGGCGATTGGTAGAGTTCAACACAAACATTTGGTCAGATTGCTTGGCTACTGTGCCGAGGGCAAATACAGGTTTACTTCTTACTTGCTCTTATCCTACATTCTTACAATATAGTGGCCAAACGAATTTCATTTTGTAAAGTTGCACCCTTCTATAAGAAATTTATCGACTCTTGTACTTGATTCTTGTTGTTAGGATGCTTGTATATGAGTATGTTGACAATGGCAATCTAGATCAGTGGCTTCATGGGGATGTCGGTGAAGTTAGCCCACTTACATGGGAAATTAGAATGAACATCATTCTAGGAACTGCAAAAGGGTACGATGCTTCTCTTAAATATCCTAATTTACAAGTATTTCTTCTGTAAGATAATCTATGCCTTAAACTTTATAACATCCATGCAGCTTAGCTTATCTTCATGAAGGGCTTGAACCAAAAGTCGTGCATCGAGATGTTAAGGCAAGCAATATAATACTTGATCGGCAGTGGAATTCTAAGATTTCTGACTTTGGGCTCAGAGAGGACTTATGTGACAACTCGTGTTATGGGAACATTTGGGTCAGCTCGAAATCCTTAAGTTAATTTATTTTTTCAATTCTATAATGGAATTTGTAGATTTATATGGGTTTATTACTTTGGTTATTGCAGCTATGTGTCACTTGAGTATGCGAGCACTGGGATGTTAAATGAGAGAAGCGATGTATACAGTTTTGGAATACTAATTATGGAGATAATATCGGGGAGGACGCCTGTGGATTATAGACGGCCACGAGAAGAGGTTTTCGTTCAAAACCCCTTCCCTGTTGAGTTCCTATTTCCATACATTACAAAATGTTTTTGTTTTTTCAACGGTAAAATTCACTAAATACCCTCTTCTTGTCTTGAATAGTGAATCTCATTGATCACCGTTCTTAACTAAACTATCCCAAAGTTTTTATTACATTTACATATAAAGGCACCGTAAGGCAGCTTGATGTATTTTAGTGGAAAAAAGGTCTCATAGTCCAAGGTTTAAGGTAGCTTAATGTAGTAAAAACTTTGAGGCAGATTAGTAAAAATGGCCATAGTTAAGGATATTATGGTGAACTTCTTCAATCATACTGCCTTTTTCCGGTCAAAATTGTGTGAGTTTTCAGAGATGACTCGATGTTGAGGATCACAAATATTTTCATAGAAGTTTTTAAATAAATATCCTAATTCCAAATCTACATAGGACTCCTTGCCATAATTGGGTTGGGTTTCAATCGTGCCACCGAATCATATAGTCGTAAAAGATTTCCCATTTATGTCCTGAATCCTGATTCATTAGCTTCTGAAAAGAGAGCTTAAACCTTGTGTTTTTTGCAGGCGCACTTGATAGAATGGTTGACGAAGATGGTTGGAGACAAGAAAGCTGAGCTAATCGTCGATCCTAAGATGCCTGATAAGCCTTCTTCAAAATCCCTTAAGCGGGCTCTTCTTGTGGCTCTTCGGTGTGTCGATCCAGACTCTCAAAAGCGCCCGAAAATGGGGAATGTGATCCACATGCTTGAAATGGACGAACTGCTATACGGCGATGTATGCCAAATTTTTCTTTCTTGTGGTCCGCTGTATGTTAAATACCGTGCATTTTTTTACTTCGACCATCTAACTTTTAGAAAGCTGCAGTATACTCCCATTGGTTGCTAATTACATTGCTACCGATCAAATTCATATAACGACCTAGGGTGAATTTCCCAAAAAAGGATCGAAAAGTCAGTTACGGAAACCCGTCTGTTGAATTTGCTGGATATTGAGTACTTTCTCATTTTGGGCAGCTTCACGAAATTATTTTTATTTTCTATTATTTTCTCTCTTCAGGATCACAGATTGGGTCGACAATCCGGATACCCCGTTGATAGTCCGTCATCGGACAGAGACAACAAAATTAAGGAGGGAAACTCCCACAAACACGATGGTTAGAGATAACTAACAACTTAAGGATTGAAGTCTCATAAGCGACTTCAGATAATGATTTCATGATGACCATTCTTACTTCAGGACTAAAACGTTGTTTTAGCCCATGTTACATGTATTCTTAACAACAATAGAATCAAGCAGTCACATTCATCATTTATTGGTTATAACTTGAGATAAATATTTCCAACTTGTTCACAAGTTATACACTCATGTATAACAATTCTTTTCCTTGTGATTTCATGTCTCTTCTACATATCGTCTTAACTTTGAGGGGGGTACATGTTGAATTTCTCAAGCCAAACTGCTCCAGTATCTATCAGATTCTGTTTGGTGCTCACCTAAGCTTACTTATCACTGCATTTCTCTCCTGACAAGCATTTGCAGTTGTAATGTCATGAGAAAACATAATAACTGAAAGAGTTTTAACATGCCAGCATGTTCCAGTAGAAATTCTTTCATTTCAGTCAATGACTCAATTCACAAAACATCTATATACCCAACATCTTTGACATCGATGAGTCATCAAACATCGACACATTAACAACGGGGACTAACAGACACATAACATTGAGAAGAACCACACTCACCAGACTTAAAACAGTACAACACCTAAAACTAGGAATTATAGACCGACACAGAAAACACGTTGAAATAGAGAATTCTTTCCATCTCTAATCGACTTCCTCCATCTTGCTTTCTTCATTGCCATCTTCCTCCAAGACCGGCATCTCCACATCTTCAGAACCCTCATCCTCATCAATGCTCAACCCAAGCTTCAGCATCCTATGAATCCTCCCAGCAAAAGTGTTGGGATCCTCCAAGCTAAACCCAGACGTCAGCAGCGCCGTCTCAAACAGCAGCATCACCAGATCCTTCACCGACTTGTCGTTCTTGTCCGCCTCCGCCCGCTTCCTCAGCTCCTCCATTATCCCGTTCTCAGGGTTGATTTCCATCGTCTTTTTGCTCGACATGTAAGAGCTCATGCTGCTGTCTCTCAATGCCTGCGCCTTCATGATCCTCTCCATGTTTGCAGTCCATCCGTACTCACCTGTAACCAAACAGCATGGGGAGTCAACGATTCTGTCGGAAACCACGACTTTCTCGACTTTGTCGCCCAAAATTTCTTTCATTGTTTTGCATAGGCTCTCAAAGGCAGCTTTCTTTTCCTCCTTTTTCTTCTTCTCTTCTTCGGTATCCTCTAGCTGGAGGCCTTCTTTCGTGACTGAAACAAGCTTTTTGCCGTCGTATTCTTTCAATTGCCCAACTGCATACTCATCGATAGCATCGACCATGAAGAGCACTTCATATCCCTTTTTCTTAAGCTTCTCCAAGAACGGGGAGCTTTCGACGGCCTTCTTGCTCTCTCCAGTGATGTAGTAAATGTCCTTCTGTCCCTCCTTCATTCTCGTCACATAGTCCTTCAAGCTTGTGAGCTCATCACCGCTCTTTGTAGAGTGGTACCTCAAGAGATCGGCAAGCTTGGCCCTATGCTGGCTGTCTTCGTGAATGCCCAGCTTCAAATTCTTTGAAAAGGCCTCGTAGAACTTGTTGTAGTCCTCTTTGTTTTCAGCAATCTCAGTGAACATCTCGATGCACTTCTTCACCAAATTCTTTCTGATCACCTTGAGGATCTTGTTCTGCTGAAGCATTTCCCGAGAGATGTTGAGAGGCAGATCATCAGAGTCAACGACACCCTTCACAAATCCGAGGTATTCAGGGATGAGCTCCTCACAGTTGTCCATGATGAAGACTCTTCTGACATAGAGCTTGATGTTGTTCATCTTTTTCCTAGTATCGAAGAGATCGAATGGGGCCCGCTTCGGGACGAAGAGGATGGCTTTGAATTCAAGCTGCCCTTCGACCGAGAAATGCTTGACAGCAAGGTGGTCTTCCCAATCATTGGTCAAGCTCTTGTAGAAGGAGGCATACTCATCCTTGGTGATCTCCTCAGGCTTACGAAGCCATATGGGCTTTTGCTTGTTGACGACGGTCCATTCGTGAGAGACCTCCTTCACTTTCTTCTTCTTGGATTTGGTCTCCTTTTCTTCATCGACCTCTTCAACATCGCCTTCCTCCTCTTTCTTGGTTTCTTCATCCTCGTCGTCGCTGATTTCCTTTTCTGTCGTCTTCTCGGTCCAAAGATAGATGGGGTAGCTAATGAACTCGGAGTGCTTCTTCACCAAATCCTTGATTCTCCTCTCTTCCAAGTATTCCAGCTGCACATCAATTTTAAGGTTATAAGGCACAAAGACAGTAGCACCGATGCTCGCGAAAGTATGCAGTGCCATCATTGAAAATAGATCGGACAGCGACTCTTCAGACACAATGTCGGACACATATAACAAATAAGGCAATAAACCACCATGTTACTTCACTAAAAACTTCTCTAATATGTATTATTGTTACCAAAGAGTGAGCATAAATATGTTGCTTTGGTTTCTACTTCATGATTTGTGACTAGTTGTTCTAAGGATTAGTTTTCAAAATTCTCATGAGCGATGATCTCAACGTCCATTATTGCTTCGAATTCTCTGAACTGACTATGCAACAGATGTCCATTGCTATATGATTTAAAATCAAAATAGTCGTTCACCGATAGTTAATTTTGTATCCTATCAATGAAATAAACTAATGTAGAACTACATATACATGGATAAACTAATGTAGAACTACGTATGTATGCTTAATGTTTCCATCGATTATTCCATATTCATGAACCTGTAAGTACTGCATAGAAGAAAGGTTTAGAATTATTCATAAATACATACCTGATCTTCTTTGAGGAAAAGGGTGATCTTAGTTCCCCTTCCGAGCTGCTCGCTACTCACATCCCTGGTTACAGTGAAGGAGCCTCCAGCTTGGGACTCCCAAATGTATTGCTCATCATCATTGTGCTTGGTTGTGACGATAACCTTCTCTGCTACAAGGTAAGCTGAGTAGAACCCAACACCGAACTGACCGATCATGCTCACATCAGCACCAGCCTGTAGTGCTTCCATGAACTCCTTGGTTCCGGATCTTGCAATTGTTCCCAAGTTGTTCACCAAATCTGATAAAATAATAAGCGTAAGAAGGTGGCTGATACAATACAGTGTTTTTGGTGCTTAATTTTGCAGTTCTTCAAGAGGGTTTAGAAGATCAGGAAAAATAATATGCTCAAATGAAGCACTGACGTCTAGGTAACAAATTAACAAAAGGTCCTATAAATGCAGCCATAGTTCATTACCGCCATTTGATGTCCATATAATGAATGTCGATAAACCAAAATTATGTTACAAGTGATTTAATCATATCTAATTCTCCCGAAACTCAAATTGAGTTCATATAAATCAAATACTTGTATTCATTTGATAAACCCTAGTCGAGGAAGTTCAACTGGCAATCAACAAAACTGATATAGCATGCACAGATGATTCATCGCAACCACCAAATTACGCCAGACTAGAAATACCAAACTCAAACTATATACTCCTAGTTTAGTCACTGCTCTGCTCGACCGCCGGTCATATATACATAGCACTTCCTATTCCTAAATCACTGGGATAAATTTTTAAAGTCTGATGTAAATGTATGAAGCCGTTTTATTAAATTTTATTAAACACAATCTACCCTTCATCGATTTTGAGATAATTTCTAAAGTCCAAAGTCTGATCTAAATTTTTTTTTTAATCAAATATGCATATTACTTCCCAATAAGCTTGCACATAACATTCCAATAATCATATTATGGCATCTCGTACAGCCTCTATAAAACAAATATTGGGCATTTAAAAATCTACAAATTCAAAATTATCGCATCAGCATTCCCAAATTCTCAACGAGCCAAGAAATCGCTCACCAGCCTTGGTCATGCCGACTCCACTGTCGATGATCGAGAGCGTCTTGCTAGCCTTGTCCGGCACGATCCGGATGAAGAGCTCCGGCTGCGCGTCGAGCTTGCTCTTGTCCGTCAAGCTCTCGTACCTGATCTTATCCAAAGCCTTCGCAAAAACCAAAACAAATCAACAAAAATCAGCATCAAAATCCCTCAAATTTCAAAATTCAAACACAAACCTCAATAAAAAAACCCTAACACTTACATCAGATGAGTTGCTGATGAGCTCGCGGAGGAAGATCTCCTTGTTTGAGTAGAAGGTGTTGATGATCAGGCTCAAGAGCTGGTTGATCTCGGCTTGAAACGCGAAGGTTTCGGCCTCGCCTCCCATCTGAACGTCCGCCATTGATCTTGATCTCGAAATCGCAGAGGGAAAAAAATGCGAGCTTTAAGCTAGGGTTTTGATTTGCTTTGCTTTTTGATTGGTTAAGATCTGAGCGAGGAGGGGTATTTATTGTGTTTTGGGGGTTCTAGGAGCTTCGTTTTCGTGCGGGTTCCAGGAGGTTCTGATGCTTTTTTATTTTGTTTCTAGAAAGCACTCCGGTTTGATTTTCGTAAATGGTGGATAACGGCTAAACGAACTAGGAAGGGCCGTTGCTGGATTTTTTTTAAACAAACTAAAAAAACCGACAATTTTTTAATGGGTCGGATTTTTTCTTGGGGTTTTTTTTGAAATAATATTATTTTAAAAATATATTATTAAAATAGGGGGTTGAAATTAAAATTATCAAAATGGGATGGTTTGCTACCCCACCTCCTACCCCATCCCCCACCCCCAGAATAGGGGGCGGGTTCTGGGAACCCGTCCCATTTTTTTTTTTTAATAATTTTTAAATTATTAATTATTAATTATATAATAATAATTATAAATATAATTTTAATTCTGATTTTAATTATAATTAAAATTATATAATGATAATTATAATTATTTTAAAAATTGTTTAAAAATAAATAAACGAAAATAAATTTGGAAAAAATATTAAAATTTCATTATATCGATGTTTTTTACAGAATGAATCCGTCAAATTTACAATGTAAAAAAATCCTATCTGTTTGTAAAATGTAAATACTATATCGACGGTCAAATTTATAATAACAAAATGAATCCGTCAAATTTATAATACAAAAAAATATGAGTGCACTTGTCACGATCCTGAAGGTCCCGCCCCTGATGCATGTCCTGGACATCTGGTCCTATAATGGCCTGATTGTTTGCATAGGCTATATCTGGCTTGCCTTTGCTGAGAATCAGCATCCATTGTCATTCGATCTCGACGCACCTTAGGTCTTCCGGGCCTTATATTTTTTTCCGGCGGTAATACAGTCGGTGTTTGTCTGTTGGCAGTATAATAGTGCCAATAGCGACTGTCCGGTATAGGATGAAATTTTGGATCGTATGCGCCTTGGTAATTGGAAACTGTATGGTAATGGAAAGCAAAATTGTAATGTGAGGTATGCATGCTGCTCGCAGCAGCAATTGCGTGGGCACAAGGTAAATGTTGTTACTGGAAAAGACCGCATGTACACAAAGAGAGCTCTTCATCTCTAAAGTTCACGGTATATTGATTCCCATTACCGTCCGTTACCTGAAACTCCGCCGTGTCAAACCTTTCGGATCTGTAGTATTGTGCTCTGCGCTCTCTTTTCCGAAAGATATCTTCGTAATATGCTGTGAGCGGAGTGTCTATCGCCAAGGACTTTTCTCTTCTGTGCACAAAATAAGTATTCATCCAGAAAAAGATTCGAACAATCAACCCCTGTATCGGTAAGCCTCTAACCCCTTTAAGGACCCCGTTGAAGCTTTCAGACATATTAGTCGTCATTAGGAGATATCTGCACCCATCATCATGTGCTTGTGACCACACGCGTACTGGATACTCATCTAACCACGCTTTCGCGGCTTGACTCATCTCCCCAATTTTCGTCATGTATATGTCGTGAACATTAGGGTCAGGCGTTTCACCGGCTCTGTACATAAGTTTATGTAGATCCGAATTTTTAAATTTTCGATCAAAATTTTGCCTGAAGTGTCGTAGGCAAAACCTATGTGGGGTCGTCGGAAATACAGATCTCATTGCAGCTAGTATTCCCGGATGACTATCAGATATGATGCATAAATCCGTTCTATGAAGAACAGATGAGATATTTTTGAGGTGACGGAAAAACCATGACCAGGATGATATATTTTCACCCTCGACAATAGAAAATCCCAACGGAAATATACCGTTATTAGCATCAACACCTGTAGCAATTAACATGCAACCTCTGTACTTACCGTATAGATACGTACCATCAACGCACAATACCGGCCGACAGTGTGTGAAACCAGCCGCACATGGACCAAAGCACCAGAAAATTCTTTGAAACCTGACAGAGCCCTCGACGTCTGTTTCTGTGGTTTTTAACCGGTATACGGTCCCCGGATTTGATGCTTTCATGGCTTCCATAAAAGGGACTAGTGAGTTGTACGAGCTTTCCCAGTCCCCGAATATCTTGCACAAAGCCTTTCTACGAGCATCCCATGCCTTCACATACGAAATCTGAATTTTATGCTCTCCGCTAACCAAGAGCCGTATCTCTCGGGGAGTCATCGCCACATCTGTACGGATCAGTGGCATGATTAGCGAGCAAATGTAAGATGAAGTGCAATTCCGGTGATCCTGTAACATAATAGAATTGATGCAAGTGTGTTCTTAGTTGTATTTCGTGACCTTCCAAGCCTTGGCTCTTTTGGAACAACATGCATGCAATCTCCACTGACATTCAGGATCTTTCGTACATACCACAGTATAGTACGTCTTATTTGACTCTTCGGTTTTAAATGTAACGTTTTGCTGAATGGACCACGACTTCAGCTTACAAATAAGATCTCCTTTTTCCTGAATCAAATCCCCGACGCTGATGCAATCTTCGCTTGCTGCTGTCGCGTCCAAATAGGGTGCCGTATTTACTTCTGCCACGGCTAAGTCTACCCAACCATCATCTTCCAGCGGATCGAGGCCGGGATCTTCTAGTTCGACAAAATCGTTATTCACAACCATACCATCAAAGAATGCTATCTCATTCAATCCAGCAGCATATTCCACGCTATCCTCCCCCTGATGACCTTCACTGATTTCATCATCATCACTGCAACACATATCAATATCACCCGTAGCAACATAAGGCTCCTCGTCGAGTACTTAAGTACTATAGAGATGAGTTGGATCGCATGGAGGCGGCTCAGGTAACCATAACTTAGGTAATTAAATTTGTTTTACAATTTTGAAATACCTTAATCACATTTTTTTTACTATGTTATTTGCGCAGTTCCTGTGGATGCCTTATACAGCAGATCGTCTACAACGCTTACCCGGCATCTGTCTCGAAGGAGAGCCGGTTTGGCGCGCTCGATGCCCACTCCTCTGCATTAATGTGGTTGTCATGCACCTCCCGGATAGGGTGTTGTGACAGTTTGATAGATCGCAGCATATTCCTGTTCCGCCGCCTTCGCCTATGACAATAGAGAGAGACATGCGAGGAGGAAAGACGGAGCGTGATTGGAGGGAGCTTCATCATCAATATTTGCTGAGATGGGAGGATAGGCAGCGTAGTATTGCCTTACAGCAAATAGGTGACCACACAGCCACCGACGCTACCAAAGCATATCTACAGTGGTATAAGCGTGTCACCATACGATATCTTTCTGCTCCCCAAACAACTTCCCAAACATCTCGCGGTACGAGCCTAGAGGCAACATGGAACGAGATTTGGTAAGTTGAATTCTTTATATCATATTACTTTTTAACATCCGGCGGTATGAGTCAATACTTATTTCTTATTTCTAATGTAACGACAGGTTCGTGGGTTGCATATCGTACAAACAATGGTGCAGGAACCATACCCGACTGATGCTGGTCCGGCATCTCAGGCGCGATTTTCAAATGTAGACAATTTAATTGGTGGTGTATTCGGTTCATACGGTATTTCTCAACATTTATCGCCGGCACCGGAGCCGCAGTATCAGCCGGCACCGGAGCCGCAGTATGAACCGGCACCGCAGCCGCAGTATGACCCGGCACCAGAGCCGCAGCATCACGGAGATCCAGTGCAGCAGGATCGGTGGTTTGGATCACCATACCGTCAGCAGCAACCCTGGCATACCGGACAGGCGCAACAACACCAGTCTTGGGGGTCAGGTTTTGCAGAACAGCCGTCTTGGGGGTCAGGTTTTGCGCAACAACAGCACCCTTGGGGGTCAGGATTTGCGCAGCCATGGGGCCAAGGTTTTATGCAACATCAGCCGCATGAAACCGGGACAGGTTCTGTTAGTGTATATGCTCTAGAGGCCATTACTGTATCATACTAGTATGTATATTACTTGATGGAAGCTTGGGATATTCACAGTTGTACAGACAATCTTGCTCAATATAGTAGTATGCTACTTGGTTTGTCTCTGCTTTAATGTGTACATGTGTGTTTCTTTATTATATCACCTATACGCATTAGTAGAGCCCTTAGGATCTTTGCTTGATTACTGGCGTTGTGATGGCGATCACACTCGTGGGGGCTGGGTAATCCACAAGCACATCCTTATACACGTCCCTAGTCGTGGGATTATCGAGACAGGGCATCGATACTCCGGAGTAGACTAGCGTATGCGCTTCTCATCCCAGCACGGGAGACGGTCTGTCCCACAGCCATCAGTACGTCGTACTTGAGATAGTATGCGGGTGCTCGTTAGGTTACGGGTACACTGGACAGGACTCGTCGGGAACTGATGGTTGGTATTATACCTATCGTCAGTTATCAGTTCCCAGGTGACATGAGTACAGCTTAGTCCGCTGACTTGACACTGTCACTTTGCCTCGAGTGTATTCCCACTGTTATTTGATTACTACCCTACCACGGCTCTACTGAGTCGTGCAAACAGGTAGTAGTTGGGTGCAGTCCCGAAGCACTTGGAGGCAGTGACGGTTAGACATGATTCGTCTCTTCCGGTATTGGGGGTTGACATCGCGCTGTGTCTAGGAGAGCCATTACACGAGTAGTCCCTGGCCAGGGCAAGCGAGATATACTGGTAGGTTTCCAGTGTTATCTCAGGGTGTAATGGGCTTCACTCCGACACGACTTGTACCGCTATTAGGGGACTGACGTTTACCGTCCCCCAGGCCCGCCATGCGATGTATCAGACGAACAGACCAGACTGTACGGAGATTGTCATATACATGCTCAGTAGGAGTTCGGATGGGTTTACCTCATCGGCCTTCTTATCGACATCTACCTGGGGACCGTTACGTACAGCTAGTGCCGCTTGCGGTCTGTGGTTAAACCCACTGCCAGCGTAGTGTCGAGTCTTTAGAGTCCCACACAGAGAGTTTCCCTGCACCGAGCGAAACGTGTAGAGGCTGTATGGTTTTACGGCAGGGCTGCGATCACTTACGTACACTTGTGTGCGTGTGGTGTTCGGGCAGGCAGTACTAGTGGGTTTTGGTTTAAGCCGGATCCTAGTATTGCACGGATGGATTTGTTTTGTCTTTTGCGCATCCGCATTCTACGGAATGCGGATGCAGGTGTGTATGCACAGTTTTCTGGAGCGATGAAGGAGGAGGTGCCTCATCAGGGTTTTGGCAGTTGGTTCGGCCAAAACCGTTATGTGGCAGGCTCATTAGGGTTTTGACAGTTGATTCGGACTCATTAGGGTTTTGGCAGTTTGTTTGGTCAAAACCATTATGAGCCGCAGACATCATTTACTAATCCTTTTAGTGATAATTTTATGATGGCTAATTGCATTGACCATTTGACCACCATGACCTCTCTTGACTTTGTTGACTGGTTGACCGTGTTGACCATTGACTTTCAAGAGGGATCTACACTCTTCTTTTCTTTTTCTTTTTCTATTTTGATTATGATAATGGTCATTTCAATGTAGCCATCAAACTTTATCTTGATGGGATTAGTAATGATATTGTTTTTGCATTATTGAACCATGGTTCATTTTCTTATGCTCATAATTCTTTTCTCACTCTCTCTTTTGTTTTTTGATGAGAAGAAAAAGAAATGCACCATGGTTGCTTGCTCCTCCTTCTTCCTCCTCTTGATTCATCTTTTGATCTCATGTGTTGAGAGATAAAGATCCCACAAAGACAAAACCATCCCTCTACCACTTTTACACAACCTAGGATTTCTAGACTAGCAATCTCTTTGCCCTAGTTACCTCGGCTCGAGGTGGAGCTCGGTGTACATCCCTCGGGTGGATCGTCTTCGACTCAAGGAGGCCGCGGAGGTGACCAAAGTCCGGATCAACCCTCGGAGCAAGCAAGGAGAAGAACAACAAGAAGAGAAGGAGTTCAAGTTGAGGTATAACCCCTAACCGAGTAGATAAATCTCTTGTTAGGATGCTAGTGTGTTGTTTAGCAAAGATCCGGCTTTTACGGTCCATGTTACCATGTTCAGAAAAATTTTTGTTTTACCGTTTCCGCAACCACGAAAGTACCGGGAGAGGTAACATGGACCTAATAGTGGTATCAGAGCCTAACTAAACAAACCCTAGCATGTTAGCAAAGTATATAGAATTTCGACCGGACGAAGAACCGCAAAAACACCCCGAAAAATTCAGTTTCTGCCGATTTTTAGATCTGTTCCAAAATTAATAAATCATAAATTAAAAATCGGCTCAGGCTTTTTATAGAATACTGAAGAAAAATGATCACCTAACTCGGTTAAAGCGCCGCGGTTCCGCGGCGTAAGCTTGCTTATGCCGCGGAACCGCGGCCGAGTTAACTCGGTTGGCGATTCTCTTTTCTGTGGTGTTCTTATATGGGTATTTTGGGATTTTTGAAATATGATTTTTCTCCCCAGATTTTTCAGAAAGCAAAATTTGTTTTTGGGGCTCAAAAATCCGTATTTTTTGGTCGATGTTCTGTAGACTTTGGCTAATGGTTATATCTGTAATGTTATATGTGTATTGAACGTCTGCTAATCGCTATACATCGATTAGTGGGGGTTATACATATCTGTGATCTGTGTTGTTGATGGTATGTGTATATGAACTCGTTGGATTGTCGCGGATGAATAGCCGGGGTGGATGTGAGATAAGAGTTTCTTTTTCTTTCATTCATGTAATAAATTTGTAAATTGATGTAATATTATTTGTATGGCCGCACAACCGGGTCGGGGTTGTAGCCGTCATTGTATAATTCTTTTTACTGTTTTTGCTCCTAGGATAGACCCATGGAGGGGATGCACAAACTACCGGGTATCTCGAAGTGCCGAGTGGCCTACTCACGGTGTTGAGGGAGGTTGCTTCGCTTCGGATACTTGGCGGGTAGTTTGCCGCACCCGTAGGGGTCTTGGGTGGGGTATTGGCTATTCATCGCGACCGTGTAATCCGCTTTTCGTTGCAGGCTCGAACAAATCGCGGGTTCCTAGTATATCCAAAGTGTTCATCTGTGATCTGGATTGGCTATCATTGCTATATATCTATATATAATAACTATTTAGGCGTTGCTTATGTTTTTCAGCCGCGCTAGCCCAGCCCCCGCTCTGTCGTTAGTTAAGTAACCTAACGGGTGATGACGGGGCCCCGTGGCGAATGCGAATGGCATAAGCGTACGTCATATTTTGGTTGTTTTCTGCAATGGTAGGATTTAATTGATGGGACGCATTAAAAGAACTAATGCAAGAAAATAAACCTAAAAGACGTTGTTGGAACAATTTTTCTAAAAGCTGTTATTACAAGGACGTTCACTTTTGTTTTGCATCGAGGTATTCGGTTATGAATGCCCAGCACCCCATTCGACGAGGCAAGGGCCGAGATCCCCTCATCGGGAGTGACTCCTTGGACAAAAGTTTGCGTCAGGGTAATAACTTCACCATAGTCGATTATTCTTGCTTTGCATCGAGGTATTCATCTTATGAATACTCTGCACCTCACTCGACGAGGAAAGAGCCGAGATCCCTTCACAGGGAGTGACCTCTTTAACAAAAGTTTTCGTCACCATGTTTTTCAAAAAGTCTATCATGTTCCTCCAACTACATCAAGTTCATTACGTTAACGGGTTTTTCGCCAAAAACCCAGCCGTAGCCCTCCGTCGTTTCAGATAATTAATACTTAGTATTCGTGCTGCGTTTGTTGATTATTCGTCAAGATACAGTGAACGGTAGCTGAGTAATAATTCTCTGTTGCACTGATAGATGCGATTGGTTAGGACGGTCGCATGATTTTGTTGATTATTCGTCAAGGATCATGCGGGCGGGTCTAATGCAATCCTGGATAACGACGGGTTGAACTTGACTAGGACCTTTTTATTTGTTGATTATTCGTCAAGATCACTTGGGTCCTAGGGGCAAAAACCACATCGGGAGTTTCTAAAGAAACTGAAACTTGCAGATTTGGCATACCTTCTAGAGTGTGGTGACTAGAGTGGATTCCATCTAGGTCATTACACAATGATAGTTGGATCCCGATCCCACTGATGAGTTGGATTACTCTTGGAAAATTACTTTACTTGACAATCAATGCTATAAACCTAGTAGGTGTCTAGAAAGGTGTTAGCGGGGCTACGCCCCCAGGGAAAAGAGGTTCTTAAATTAAGGAACTTCACGAAATCGTTGGAAAACCTCCCTCGAAGTACCGACACTAGCCTGGCTGAAAGGTTAAGCAAGTATTGTGACGTGAATTAAATCCCGACTAGTCCTTCTTTTAAAAGGTTTTAAGAAAGAATTTGAGGAAACAGTGAGAGACATCCTGGTTAGATAAACTAATAAACCAATCTAATCTTGCAAAAGCGCACGCTGAGTGTTTCTTTTCTCTCTCTCCAGATAGCAACCATTTCACGTCCTAATCAAGATAATAAAATGTATCGCTTGACCAATCCGAATTCTTATTCGGGGCTAGGGAACGTTGGTTCAGCTCTAACTTGTGACAACAGTCATAAGTATGAGCAAGGGAAAGGGGATTGTATGGATTCCCATGATACCCAGTTGAAGAAGAAGCATGGTTTTGCATCTACTTCAGGTGTTCTTGTAATTGAGAACTGTTTTACGGTCAGCCCTACCTCCTGGGTACTTGATACCGGATCAGGATCTCATATCTGTAATTTATTGCAGGGACTGAGAAAAAGTAGGAAAGTTGCACCGGGTGATATGTCGCTCAGAGTAGCGAACGGAGCACAAGTTAATGCGGTAGCCGTCGGTGAATATCACCTAGTATTGCCAAATGGCAAGACTATGATTTTGAACGATTGCTACTATGTACCCTCCATGGTTTACAACATCATATCAGTTTCTTTACTCGATAAAGATGGATATAACTTTGTTCCTGATAAAAATATCATGAACATTTACCTTCATAAGGTACTGGTTGCAGAGGGTATGGCATCTACGTTCTAAATCAAAATACAGTTCTCAATATACAAAACACACGCAAGAGGAAGAATTCAGATACGAATGAATCCTACTTGTGGCATTGTAGACTTGGTCATATCGGAGAGAAAAGACTGAGTAAGTTGCATAAAGATGGACTCTTGAATGCGTTCGAGTTTTCATCTTATGAAACTTGTCAGTCCTGTCTCAAAGGGAAGATGACCAAATCTCCGTTCACCGGACATGGAGAAAGAGCAGCAGAGCTCTTGGGACTCATACACAGTGATGTATGTGGTCCGATGTCTACACATGCAAGGGGTGGGTTCTCCTACTTCATCACATTCACTGACGATCTCTCTAGGTTCGGATATGTGTATATGATGAAACACAAATCTGAAGCTTTTGAGAAATTCAAGGAATTCAGAAAGGAAGTAGAGAACCAGACTGGCAAAAGTATCAAGATCCTCCGGTCTGAGAGAGGAGGGGAGTACTTAAACTCGGAATTCCTAGATTACTTAAAAGAGAATGGTATTCTCTCTCAGCTTACTCCTCCTTATACACCACAGCACAACGGTGTATCGGAGTGGAGGAATCGTACCCTATTGGATATGGTTTGCTCCATGATGAGTAGTGCTGAGTTACCTCTTTCATTCTGGGGACATGTGCTTCAGACAGCGGCATACCTTTTGAATCAAGTTCCGTCCAAATCTGTGCCTAAAACTCCGTATGAAATATGGAGCAGTAAGAAACCATGTCTTAAATTTATTAAGATATGGGATTGTCCGGCCTATGTGAAAACACAGAAACCGGACAAGCTAGAGGCACGGTCAGTTCTGTGTAAATTTGTGGGATATCCTAAAGACTCACTAGGGTATCTGTTCTACCACACTGAGGAACAGAAGGTGTTTGTATCTCGCCACGCTACCTTCTTAGAAAGGGAGTTTCTTGCAAAAGAAACTAGTGGGAGTTCGGTAGAACCGGAAGAGATTCAGCGACCACAAAATATAACTGAAAATTTAGAGGAACCGCTAGATTCAATAACCCCAAACGAACCTCAGCCACTCCGCAGATCTGGTAGGATTTCTCATCTGCCCGAGAGATACTACGGTTTTCTCATTGACGGGGATCGAGAGGATTGCATCTTGGAAGAAGATGACCCTACCAGTTTCAGGCAGGCCATTATCAGTAGGGACTCTGATAAGTGGCAGGAAGCAATGCAATCCGAAATGGAGTCCATGTACGCCAATAAAGTGTGGACCTTGGACATTGCTCTACCTGGGGTAAAACCCGTTGGATGCAAATGGATCTACAAAAGGAAACTTGGTGTAGATGGGCAGGTGGAAACCTATAAGGCTAGACTCGTTGCAAAAGGTTTTCGTCAAAGACCCGGTTTGGACTATGATGAAACTTTTTCTCCGGTGGCTATGCTCAAATCCATTCGGATCCTACTTGCCATTGCTGCCTTCCATGACTATGAAATCTGGCAGATGGATGTTAAAACGGCTTTCCTAAACGGTTGTTTGGAAGAGTGCGTTTACATGGATCAACCAGAAGGTTTTGTAGACAGTGGGAGCAGCGGGAAGGTGTGCAAGTTGCTTAAATCCATTTATGGATTAAAGCAGGCATCGCGGAGCTGGAACATTTGTTTTGATGAGGCAATCAAGGAATTTGATTTCATCAAGAACGAAGATGAACCCTGTGTTTATAAGAAGATTGTAGGACGAACTGTCGTATTCCTAGTCTTGTACGTGGACGACATTCTTTTGATAGGAAATGATATTCCTATGCTACAGTCGGTCAAGCTATTTTTGTCACAACGGTTCTCCATGAAGGACCTGGGTGATGCCTCGTACATTCTGGGGATCAAGATCTATAGAGATAGATCCAAGAGACTACTGGGACTTTCGCAGTCCAGGTACATAGAGACCGTACTAAAGAGATTTAGTATGGAGTATTCCAAGTGCGGTAAGATACCTGCATTGCACGGAATTACCCTCTCCAAGAAGATGTCTCCTAAGACTGACGAGGAGAGGGTTCGCATGAGCACTATACCCTACGCTTCGGCGGTAGGATCTATAATGTATGCGATGCTATGTACAAGACCAGATGTAGCTTACGCGCTGAGCGCGGTAAGCCGGTATCAGTCAGACCCAGGTGAGGATCACTGGACAGCAGTAAAGAACATTCTCAAGTACCTGAGAAGGACTAAGGAGATGTTCCTGGTTTACGGTAATGGAGACCTCAGGGTCGAGTCCTTTACCGATTCAAGCTTCCAGAGTGACAAAGATGACAGCAAGTCTGTCTCGGGTTTTGTGTTTACCCTGAACGGAGGGGCGGTATGTTGGAGGAGTTCCAAACAGGATACCGTCGCAGACTCGACGATGGAGGCTGAATACATTGCTGCAAGCGATGCCACAAAAGAGGCGGTCTGGATGAAGAAGTTCATTAGTGAACTTCAGGTGGTTCCGTCCATTGTTGACCCAATACCTTTGTATTGCGATAACAATGGGGTTATAGCTTTAGCGAAGGAACCAAGATCCCATCAAAAATCCAGGCACATCTTAAGGCGGTATCACCTAATCCGGGAGATCATTGATCGCCAGGAGATCGAGGTGCGGAGAGTGGACACAAAGGACAACACAGCAGACCCATTCACGAAGGCATTGCCCCAGACTCAGTTCGAGCGGCTGATCGAGATGATAGGTCTTCGATATGCCAGTACATGGCCTTAGTGCAAGTGGGAGATTGTTAGTGTATATGCCCTAGAGGCCATTACTGTATCATACTAGTATGTATATTATTTGATGGAAGCTTGGGAAATTCACAGTTGTACAGACAATCTTGCTCAATATAGTAGTATGCTACTTGGTTTGTCTCTGCTTTAATGTGTACATGTGTGTTTCTTTATTATATCACCTATACGCATTAGTAGAGCCCTTAGGGTCTTTGCTTGATTACCGGCGTTGTGATGGCGATCACACTCGTGGGGGCTGGGTAATCCACAAGCACATCCTTATACACGTCCCTAGTCGTGGGATTATCGAGACAGGGCATCGATACTCCGGAGTAGACTAACGTATGCGCTTCTCATCCCAGCACGGGAGACGGTCTGTCCCACAGCCGTCAGTACGTCGTACTTGAGATAGTATGCGGGTGCTCGTTAGGTTACGAGTACACTGGACAGGACTCGTCGGGAACTGATGGTTGGTATCATACCTATCGTCAGTTATCAGTTCCCAGGTGACATGAGTACAGCTTAGTCCGCTGACTTGACACTGTCACTTCGCCTCGAGTGTGTTCCCACTGTTTTTTGATTACTACCCTACCACGGCTCTACTGAGTCGTGCAAACAGGTAGTAGTTGGGTGCAGTCCCGAAGCACTTGGAGGCAGTGACGGTTAGACAAGATTCGTCTCTCCCGGTATTGGGGGTTGACATCGCGCTGTGTCTAGGAGAGCCATTACACGAGTAGTCCCTGGCCAGGGCAAGCGAGATATACTGGTAGGTTTCCAGTGTTATCTCAGGGTGTAATGGGCTTCACTCCGACACGACTTGTACCGCTATTAGGGGACTGACGTTTACCGTCCCCCAGGCCCGCCATCCGATGTATCAGACGAACAGACCGGACTGTACGGAGATTGTCACATACAGGCTCAGTAGGAGTTCGGATGGGTTTACCTCATCGGCCTTCTTATCGACATCTACCTGGGGACCGTTACGTACAGCTAGTGCCGCTTGCGGTCTGTGGTTAAACCCACTGCCAGCGTAGTGTCGAGTCTTTAGAGTCCCACACAGAGAGTTTCCCTGCACTGAGCGAAACGTGTAGAGGCTGTATGGTTTTACGGCAGGGCTGCGATCACTTACGTACACTTGTGTGCGTGTGGTGTTCGGGCAGGCAGTACTAGTGGGCTTTGGTTCAAGCCGGATCCTAGTATTGCACGGATGGATTTGTTTTGTCTTCTGCGCATCCGCATTCTACGGAATGCGCATGCAGGTGTGTATGCACAGTTTTCTGGAGCGATGAAGGAGGAGGTGCCTCATCAGGGTTTTGGCAGTTGGTTTGGCCAAAACCGTTATGTGGCAGGCTCATTAGGGTTTTGACAGTTGATTCGGACTCATTAGGGTTTTGGCAGTTCGTTTGGTCAAAACCATTATGAGCCGCGGACATCATTTACTAATCCTTTTAGTGATAATTTTATGATGGCTAATTGCATTGACCATTTGACTACCATGACCTCTCTTGACTTTGTTGACCGGTTGACCGTGTTGACCATTGACTTTCAAGAGGGATCTACACTCTTCTTTTCTTTTTCTTTTTCTATTTTGATTATGATAATGGTCATTTCAATGTAGCCATCAAACTTTATCTTGATGGGATTAGTAATGATATTGTTTTTGCATTATTGAACCATGGTTCATTTTCTTATGCTCATAATTCTTTTCTCACTCTCTCTCTTGTTTTTTGATGAGAAGAAAAAGAAATGCACCATGGTTGCTAGCTCCTCCTTCTTCCTCCTCTTGATTCATCTTTTGATCTCATGTATTGAGAGATAAAGACCCCACAAAGACAAAACCATCCCTCTACCACTTCTACACAACTTAGGGCTTCTAGACTAGCAATCTCTTTGCCCTAATTACCTCGGCTCGAAGTGAAGCTCGGTGTACATCTCTCGGGTGGATCGTCTTCGACTCAAGGAGGCCGCGGAGGTGACCAAAGTCCGGATCAACCCTCGGAGCAAGCAAGGAGAAGAACAACAAGAAGAGAAGGAGTTCAGGTTGAGGTATAACCCCTAACCGAGTAGATAAATCTCTTGTTAGGATACTAGTGTGTTGTTTAGCAAAGATCCGGCTTTTACGGTCCATGTTACCATGTTCAGAAATTTTTTTGTTTTACCGTTTCCGCAACCCCGAAAGTACCGGGAGAGGTAACGTGGACCTAATAGATTCTTCGCTGCAACTGCCCAGTTGGGACACGGATTTAGCGTCCTACACAGACTTGTTGGGAGGCAGCATACATCCGACACCTGTCCCACATTCAGGTTCAGGATTTGCGGATCAACAGCCTGTCCAAGACGCTGCTGAAGACGAAACTGAAGCAGAACCCGAACCCGAAGCAGAAGAGCAGCCGCCGACGCCGCCGACGCAAGAAACAGGTGGTTCTTCCAGTCATCCCAGGAGGCATAGGCTTATGTCAAGCCTCATCGGATTTCATAAGGGAAATGGAAAAGGAAAAAGATAGTATTTAAATTTTACAAACAAATGGGATTTTTTAACATTGGAAATTTGACGGATTCATTTTGATATTATAAATTTGACCGTCGAGATAGAAATCAGATAGAATATTTTGGTATTATAAATTTTGACGGATTCATTCTGTAAAACACATTGATATAGTGAAATTTTATTATTTAATTTAAATATTTTTTCCGTTTATTTACTTTTATTTTATTTTTAAGAATTATAATTATAATTATAATTATAATTATAATATTAATCATATTATAATTAAAATTATATTTATAATTATATAATTATAATTATATTTATATAAAAAATAATTAAAAAAAATAAAAAAAAATGGGGCGGGTTCCCAGAACCCGCCCCCTATACAAATGTATAGGGGGCGGGTTCTGGGAACCCGTCCCCTATTCTGGGGGTGGGGGGTGGGGTAAGGGGTCGGGTAGCAAACCACCCCATTTTGATAATTTTAATTTCAACCCTCTATTTTAATAATATATTTTTAAAATAATATTATTTCAAAAAAAAACTCTTTTTTCTATCTCTGTCCAGTTTTAAAATTGATTGATTGTATGACTTTATTATTCTTAAAATAAATTCAACTAAAACAAATCTTAAAATTCAATTAAAATAAAATAACCGCCACCCGAAGCATGATTAGAAAACCTCGAGCATAATGCTGCCACAAAAGCCAAACAAAAAGACAACAAGCATTCCCAAAGCTTAAGCAAAAGAAAGTACAGAAGAACACAACAAGTAAAGAATTGTGTAAGTTAATAAATTATGTCATCTCTCATCTTTGTAGAGTATATTGCTTCCCGTTTTCATGGCGGCTCTCTCGTATGGATAATTTACTGAATTAGTATATATTGAAGAAATGTTCCATATACATATATTGTCTTCAACGGCCGGATTTGCATGGATTAACGATTTCTTTACTTTTATGCTAAAGATCCGTAATTGTATGGGACTGCCCAAAGCGTATAATTTTTTTGCGGCATATAGAAAATTAATTGCAGTTCGATGCCAGGTTCATCAAGAAAATTTTAATTTTAATAAATTTTATATACATCATATCTAACATGCATAGTACTAGGCAATGCACGATATTTATATTGTTCACATAATTCTTATTGATACGTGCAACACACGTGCAAAATGCTAGTTATCATATGGTAATAGGAAGGGGGTCATTTAATTTTGAAATTGATTGGTGATGTGGCATCTTATTTATTCAAATAAATCAAACAAAAAAACACCATTGTTTTACGTGTAAACACCATTGTTTTATGTGTGAGGCACGTAATTAAATTGCCACGTCATTGTGATCTTAAAGTACGATACACGTAGTTAAATTAATAAAGAAATTGATCATAATTTCGTTTTACAATTACGTGCCCAGTGCCAAAAAACGCTAGCAATAAAAAAAATAGGGAAATAAACCTCATTAAAGTTTATTTATCAAAACATACCTTTTGTGAAATAAGCAATTAGGCTTAGACTGCATGGAATAATCTATGTGGCAACAATAATATTTATTTCTCTTAAAAAAATCAAGAAGGCCTGTGTCACGATCCGGAAATGACATGTGACTAGCACTTGAATCACGGAAAGTCTATAAGATCCCACCTTAATCCAAATAAACCGAAATCCCAGAAATCTAAACCTTCTTAGAAAAATAATAGAGGTGAAATTTTGAAATAAGCGTATAATGAATTCAAGTTCTTCTTACAAAAGTATAAGTGATGTATGAAAATACATGTGGGTTGTATACTATTTTTAAAAACATTTTCGTCATTTGAAAATTGGGCAGAACCTCCTTTGTAAATTTTGATCCAAAACCAATACTTAGCTGTCTTCAAGCAGGAGCTAGCTCTTCGCTAATAGACAGAATCACAACCACACAAATAAAAATATACGACGCCACAAGGTGAAAATCAATCACAGAAAAGAAGATAAAGAAAAACCAAATTATCATCAAACCCAAAATATAAGAATAAAAATATATCCGTGACTCGAAATCCGAATGAATATACAACTCTGGGTTTCTAAGACTACAAAATATACATAGTCTGATTGATAGAGCTTTTAACTAGATACAACTGAATAAATATATACAAATGGTGATCACGATTTAAAATGTACCCTACCTACCAGTGCAAATCACGCGGAAGCAAGTTGTGTGCCAGCAAGCCGCTACTAAATCTGTACGGTCAATTTTGTAAGAAAACTGTGGCACAACGGGGGCGAGTTACCAACTCGTAAGTAGAATGCATCATCATGTAGAAATCGAATGTATGACAATCTCTTAGGTCATACAGTAATATAATAATAATATAATAATATCGAGTGGTAATAAGGATGATAGTGCAAACATAAGTATAATAATACTAATATAATCGTGCTCGTGTCATAATACGGTACCATGTCATCTGTATCATATATGTGTGTATAAGTATATCATCCAACGTGTGACCATCAACAACATACCAAATCATCATAAAAACCTAAATGCCCAGTATCGACACTCGAAAATATCATAAAACTCGTGTCCAGTATCGACACGTAAATCCTCATATCTCGGGCGCCGTCTCATCGGATCGGTCTTCATATTTATCTGATCACATGACTCCAGTCGGTATCCTCTGGATATCCGCCGAGCCCAGTACTATCACCGGTCGGTAGTGCTCCCCTGCCTGGCTCAACGTTTTTCTATGCGATCTTCTTGTCCCGGGGTACCGTATTGGGTCCACCATATACCCGTAGACGGTGCATCCTCTCTCTTCGAATCGGATATACACATAACTCAGAACCGAGAAAACTCATGGTGGACGCCACACATCATATCAAGAGAAACCGTGTTTTTTTAAAACATTCATAAGTTTTCAAAATGTATCTGCGGTTTATCAAATCCAGTAATCTCATGAAAGCCGAAATCTCATAAGCATGAACCAATAATGAAACAATGAGTACAAGTACAGAACAAATCCGTCATATATAACCAGTGTGTTTATATGAGCGTGGCATCTACTAGATATGAAAATGCGATAACTGAACTAGTAAATGTGGTATGGATACTAAACAGTAACTAAAAAACCACCGGCAACAAGGTTATATGGTGAAATAATGATTTCTAATGTGTATGTGGCATGGCAATTACCGATGATGAGTATGTGAGCCGGCAAATATGTGTACGTGCAATATGCGCATCATCGGTAATGGTGTGTGTGTCCTAACAGGCGATGTCATACAAGATAAGGAAAAAGATGTGGTATGTATACCGTAAAATGAGAATAATACGAGCATAGCAGAAAAAGGAAAAAGTAAACGCAACAGTATAAAATACATAGCTGCATATGAGCTATACAGTTATAGTTTAAAATAATACGAATCGTTGATTTTAGAAAAATAGAGGCTACGGTGTTTTTGAGAAAAAGATACCTTTTGAAAATCCGTAGCGTTCCTTGAGGTTGTTATGTAAAAATGCACAATGATTCGTTAGTTTTTGAAACTAGGTACGGCTCTAATTATATATTCTAATATCTACTTAAGTGATTAGAAGACTAAAATTTTTCGAGTCAATACATCCATAAGTCGGCGATCCTGCCTCATAGTATCACGCACGGTATAATCCATCGTACGTCATCATCAAATCAAGAGTGCGGATCAATCATCATGTACATCATATCACGTACGGGATAATCCATCGTATGATGTCATCAAATCAAGTGTGTGTGGCTCAATCATCATGTACATCATATTACGTACGGTATACTCCATCGTACGATATCATCAATTCAAGTGTGTGGCTCAATCATCATGTACATCATATCATCTCATCTAGTCACATATCGTCACATGTTATATATATCGCCTAATGTACATATAATATATCATATCATATCATGACAGTTCATTTCATATCATATAACATAGTCTCGTGACATCATATCCGATTATATCGACTCACATCATTATAACTTGTCATACCCTTATCTCGTGATGTTATATCGAAGTTATCTTCAAACCTATATGTGTACACACACATACACACATATCAGTGTGTGTGCGTACAACATATATACCACTGGCTCAAGGCTAAGAACATAAGAACTAAGGACATACTTCCCCACGAGTACACTTACTATCGCCTATAGTCTCCTAAAACCCTATTAGCTAAGTATACTTATCTAATATTTGTATGTATATATCTATATATAAATACCCTAATACTATGGTTGCGGGGGTGCTATACGCTATCCACCCGACTTCCCTGTAGATATACATCTACTCACCTACTATTCTCGTTTGAGCCGAAGTTGATGAACACCTTGTTCTCATTCGTCATCTCGAAAGTCCACGCGAAGGTACCTATAAATCAAAGCATATCCTAATGAAATCAAAATCAAATTCGAAAACCGATACGACACACGAAGCGCACATAGGTTAGAACCTATGGTCCCCGCATGCAAAAACAACCAAACAACTCCCGGCGTTGACGTACAAATGTCAAACGACTGAGTCAAAACTCAAATACCAAAAATCTAGTTTTCAAAAGTCGTAAAACAAAATCTGAAATTTAGTAAAACATTCCCAGATTTTACCTAAGGTGGAATTAAGACATTTTGCACATTGGATAGGCCTAGTTATCAGATGATTGAGCTATGGACCAAAAACCAAACCCTAACTCCACACTTGGGCCGCAATTTTGGCCAAAAAGATTATTTTGGCGGCTATGACTAGGATTAGGTGTCTCGGGCTTCTTTGGTATCTTCCTAATAACCTGCACATCCTACTGTATCTGCAAAATATTTTTCACGGTCCTCGAGTCATTCCAGATTACCTCTGAACACAACATTTCAACAAAAACCCGATATCGGAAAATTCTAAGTTCGTGTTTGGGACTTCTAAACTCACTTGGACCAGGGATTCTATCACTAAAGGCTAGTAGTCACTCTCTAAACTCTCTACTATAACACTATTACTTTTTTAAACCATCAACGATCGCCCTAGAATTTTCCAAGTTCACTAAACTTAAACCTCTTAATTCTAAACTAACACTTGAGCTTAGGAAACTTAAAAACTTGGTGAAAGGTAAAGATTTTACCTTATGGAGCAACTCTAGAAAATTCTAAGATGACCAAATGAGCTCAAGACTAGAAATTGATTCTACCATGATACTTGTAATGATGTGAGGAACAATATTTATGAAGGGAACATGGGATTTTGATGAAGTTTTGGGAGGGTTGTATAGTGGTAGAAAGGATGGAGGAGGTGGGGGATGAGAAGATGAAGAAAGAGATGATGAAGATGAAGAGAATAAGGAGGTGAAAAAAATCCAAGGAAAAGTGTAGAGCTTTCTCCCCCCCTCTCTCTCCCTCCATCAACCATGCTTCTTTCTTCCCCCTTCAGTATTATTTCTTTTCTTTTCTTTTCTCATTTTCCTTTTTAAAACAATTTAAAAACAAAAGTAAAAATGCAACCATATATGAAACACAATAGAATGTGTCATGGCACATTAACACATGGCTGACAAAAATATGCTTGTTTTAAACGCATAATTAGTGAAATATTAATCAAGTTTAACATAAACTTATATGTAAATAATTGTATAAAATTTTTATAAAAGCCCAAATCCAATAAATGCCTTCGTAATTAATAATTCATATTCATATTACAATTATTTCCAAATTATATGTATATAATTATACCATTCCATTAAAACTAATTTCCATACTTTTATAATATTCATAAAATTTATTATTTTATTATTTAAATCCCAAAAATAGTATTTTATATTTTCTGAAATGTTACAATCTTCCCCCCTTAAATAAATTCGGTCCCCGAATTTAAATTTAAATCCCCCAAATATTAAAATATTTCAGTAAATCTATCAAATTAACAGGGCTCCAAAATCACGAATAAGTAAGATATGTCATAGCGCATCGTATGCGCATGAAAACGAGTGCAAAACTCAAAAATCGAAACTCCGTCAAGCGTCATGCAATCACGGGAGTTATGAAGAAGATGCAAGTTTCAAAATCTATTGTTAAAATCAAATATAATATAATCAAGGCTATAATATATATATAGTACGCATGCTTAGGAAATCGTCTAAATAACCGAATAAAATTGCATACAAAATCCTTTTCAAATCGCTGCGCGATGCGTATATTACGGCACAAATAGCGTAGATTCATTTTGTAAAGAAATAGCCATATATCTATATACGTTTTACTTAAGATATACGTCCCGCCTTTTGAAAATGATTTGGAAGGGTTTTCTTTGTAAAATTTCGTGTCACTCATGGACACATAGGAAAATAGTGAGACTATAGCTCCTTTTGAAAATCCCTCCAGTAAATATTGATGCATGTAAAAATACTCAGGTATTATTCTCAGGCCAGTCTTGCTCGGTTACTATATTATATGGCATATATCATAAAAATATGATACTCGAAAGAAATCAATCTCAATAAGTGTATACAAAAATACCATGTGCGTCTGGTGTGCACAGAAATCAAAGTCAAATGCAAGTGCCACGAATGTGCACAGAAGCAAAAACTAAGTGCAATGGGTGTGCACGACAACAATACCAGGTGCATCTAATATGCACGACGAATCTCGATTAAGTGCATCTGGTGTGCACGAAATCACATCAAGTGCGCCAAGTATGCACAATAATCTAAATCAAGTGCGTCAAATCCGCACAAAATCATCTGGTGCACTAGATTCACGAAAACATAAATCTAGTACACTAGAGTGCACGAAAATGAATATTAAGTATATAAATCGAGATCAACGGTATACAACATGCGCAAAATAAAAAACAAGTATATCGAGATATATGAAATCGTAAACATGTGCAACTGTGTGCACAATACCCACATCAATGCACTGAAAGCGCACGTGAACTACACCGAGTACATAAGTCAAAATCAAGTACATTCTATATGCACGAAATCAAAATCAAGTATATCGGAGTGCATAAAATTAAAATCAAGTGTAATGGGTATGCACGAAAACAAAAATCAGTACAACTGATATATAAAAATATGAATCAAGTGCAACTGTGGTGCATATCAGAAATATCTGTCAAGTGCAGCTATGGTGTACGAAAATATCCATCATGAAACTAATCACTAAACACAAATCAAAATAAATGATATTGATGTACACCTCCTTTAATGTTGAAAGGTGCCGGTGCATCCAAGGCTGGCAGAGCAAGAATATCTACTTGCCTCCTGTCCACGGTCTGGCGCTCTCTGCTCTTAGGTCCTCGTTTTTCTCTGTGGATCACCAATTCCATGACTCCTCGGCTCGACAGCCCGTTAGGGAGTAGCTGTTAGTTATATGTATGCCCTAGAGGCCATTACTGTACATTGGATGTATATTGTAGTGGATGCTGGGACATATATAGGGAGGACTTTCTTGCTCGACATGATAGTATGCTATCTGGTTACTCTTTACCTTAACGTGTACACTGATTGTCTCTCTGTTACATGTTGGTAAAGCCCTTAGGATGTGTACTTAACTACCTGGACTACGATGCAGATCATACTAGTGGGGACATGGTAGTTTATAAGTACATCCTTCAAGGTCCCTAGTCGTGGGTGTATCGAGACGGGGCATCGATATACCAGAATAGACTAGCGTATACCTTCTCGACCCATACAGATGGGCGATGGATGATCCCGTATCCATTGGTGTTTGACATCGGAGATGATATACGGGTGCTCAGTGCAGACTGGGTACACTGGACGGACTCGCCGAGAACTCCCAGATGGTATTATACCTTACGTCAGATGGCAGTTCTCTGGTGACACTGGTACAGGTTAGTCTGTAGACCCGAGATCGTCATAGAGTCTTGTGTGATTCCCACTGTGCTTTGATTTCCACCTTACCACGTCCAAGAGGGCGTGCAAAACGGTGGCTTTTGGGTACAGTCCCGAATCACATGGAGGCAATGAGCGACAGGAGGGGATTCGTCTCTCCCGGTATAGGGAGTTGATGTTGCGCTGTGTTCGATTGGCTATAACAGGAAATCCTTGGCCAGGGTTGCTGAGATTTACTGGTAAGTGTTACCAGTAGTTTCTCGAACAGTTATAGACCTCATATCGACACGACTTATCGAGCTATTGGGGTCTGACGTTTACCACCCCTAGGCGAGATATGCGACATATCAGACGACGAGACCGGACTGTACGGTAGTGTTACTGGTTGGATTCACTGGGGTGTGAGCGGGCTTGCTCGTCGATCTTCTGATCGCTCAATACCCGGGTGGCCGTTACGTTTAGCAGACCGCTTGCGGCTTGTGGGTGCTTGATATGATCATCATCTGCTGCCGACGTATTGACGAGTCTTTAGAGTCCTACACAGAGGTTTCCTGGCTCAAGCGAAACGAAATAGGAGCGCATATCAGATATGTGCGGGACCGAGAATAATGCGAGTATGTGATACCGTATTCCATTCTCGCGATGATTGTATCGAATGGTTGTATGCGATATAACCTAGTTATCGAATCAAGGATTGATTCGATGAGCCGATACATTGAATATTAGTCGGTCATATGCGATGTGACCGGATCGTTAAATCAAGTGTTGATTTAATGATTTAATGTATAATTATATATATGATATATTAATTTACATTAACTAGTATTGGTTCACTTTAAATGGATATTCTCACTCGGATGTGCACATTGTATATGTGATATACTTTTGTGCACTTGATTGTATCATGTTTGATGATACATGTTATGCTAGGGTTTTAGTGTAAAAATCAAACCATGGTTACATGATAATGGTTAGGGTTTTGTTTTATTCCCTTATTTATTTATCTATTTCTTTTTGGAAAATAAATTTGCATAAAGAGAAAAATGGTGGCTTTCTTTGTTTGATATTGAAGCTTCATGAAGCTTTGACTTTGTGACCATTTTGTCTCATGCTTAACCCTAACCATTCTCACTAACCCTAGTTTAGTCTCTACACATAACCATGGTTTGAATATGATAAGGATTGATTTTCTTTTCTATTTTGATTAATACTTATCATATTCTTTTCCATCTTCTTCTTCTTCTTCTTCAAGATGAAGAAAACCTTTCTTCATCAATGGTGATTGATGAAATAGAGTGAGAAATCCAATTCTAAAGTCTACCCACTTCCTATTTCTTCATCCTCTACCTCTTGACAAGTAGTAGAGTGTGTTTTCTTCACAAGTTTCATCACTTGGTGAAGTGGGAGCTTGATCTTGTGATGCCTCGACGTAGATCATCTTCGGCACGTAGTCGATGACCTAGCCCGTCCATTCTCCGATGAAGCCGACGCTAGAGCCCGGGATCCATTTTGGACAGCGAGGAGACATCATCACGGAGCTATGGAGGTGGAGCACCAGATCTACAAAGGTTGTATTTCCGTATTCTAGTAGTTAAGTGTTAACTAGTTTGCTTTGTCGCCTAAATATCTAGCCAACGATCTTGTTAGGGTTTCTCGGCACCGTTAAAATTTGAAATTGGCATGGTTGATGCCTTGTGAGACCTCATTAGGGTGCCTAGGAACCTTTCAATGGTATCAGAGCCTAGCTAGTGCCTTAGGCGATGCGTAGACGAAGTTTGAAACCCGAACGAACCGAAACCCTAACACAAACATGCTCTCTGGACATTTTTCAAAATCGTGGTTTTTTCCAGATTAAAAATATTCAGAAAACTCAGCAGGAAGATCTAAGGGTTACTGCAAAATTCGAGGTCTTGATTCCATAAGAACACCGCGGATCCGCGGCATGAGCATGCTCATGCGGCGGTTCCGCGGCCAATTTGTCTTTTTGTGCATCGAAATTTGCACCTTAATTCTTAGTTATCAGTTCTGGTTTTCTTGGGTATTTTTAATATTTTTTCCAGAGTTTTAATTTTCTGGGTTGTTTTGGGGATTCGAATGTTCGATCGGATTATCAAATTTTGTCTGTGTGGCTTTCCGGATAAATTTTAGAATATGTTAAAAAGTTCGACCGGATATAAATACCCAATTTTTCCCCTGTCGGGAAATTTCCAAGTGTTGGATTTTTCCGTGGTTTAAAGACGTTCTAAGTAGTGCAAGTAACTCGATGGACCCTCTAGAAGACAACAAACCTTAACTCGATTATGTGACCGTCTTGAACTGCCTTTGAAGCTTCGGGTTTGGGGCAGTACGGCGTGCCACATGTGAGGCGTTGGCTTGACCCTTCTACGGCTGGACCGTTGGTACTGAGGCACGAACTGAATGTTTTTAGACTTATTTCAAGAGTTGATCTATTTTGGGAAAACTTGGGTGTTTGACTGTTCGATCGGAAAGTTTAACATTTTTCTACTTATCTGGAATGTGATACAATAATTGGAATTCACAACAAGTTATGGGATAACTGAATAAATGTTATAAACATAGCAGTTTAGTCTCACTTGATCGGTTGCCACGGAATTTTGATGTGATCAAAAGTCCGTCGCAATCACGTAGTGTACGCGGATACTCGCCGGGTAAACTTAATAGACGGCCTCACCCCATAGCCCCGACCAAGTGACTGTAGGAGAACCCCGTCGCCGAAAGCATCCGTCTGGGTGCTCGCGGTAGCGGTGTTCCGCCTTGGTGCACTTCGTCGACGGTATCGGGGGTGCGACCGTCTACTAAAGTTTGCGACGAGTATTCGATCAGGATGTCGGGAATCTTGTTGAATTCCCCGACCAGGTATTGAAAAGAGTTTTCGATAATGAGACTAAAATGCGGGGTTTATAATTGTTAGGCATGTGATGTCTAAGTAATTCATTTGGTCAGGCATGCGATGTCTGAGGTGGTTGCGGATTCCAACTGTTGTAGTTTTACACTTTCTTTTCTGTGACCGTAAGTGTAATATGTGATATCGCCGGTTTCGTTGCTATATGTCAACGACAATTGGGATGGACATATTTACTTACGTTGATAACATGTGATGTTATGTGTTGCTGGATATGTTATATTGGATCGTCGTGTTTGAATAGCCAGGTTTTTTTATGTGAGATGAGTGTTTTTCATTTTCATTCATGTAAAAACTTGTATGTAATATTCTTTTATTGGGGCACTTCCAGGTAGCGGATGTTGTCACCGTTGATGTATATTATTTACTTTTCCGCACTAGGATAGACCCAAGGAGGGGAGTACAAGTAACCGGGTTCTGGAGTCCAGTGGGAGACCAACTCGAGGAGTCGATTCCGGGTCTCCTAACTCCAGAATTGGTAGGGTTGCTTGCCGCTCTCGTAGGGGTCTAGGGGTGTGGGTTTGGCTATTCATCGCGACCGTGGAATCCGTGTTTTATACTGGCTCGTATTGAAAACACGGACGTCCTAGTATATCCAATATTTCATATGTTTCTTCTGCTGCGATATCTGTGATGCGATCATGTGATGTTCTGTGATAGATACAGTATATAGTATATATGATATATTATATAGACGTTACTTATGTTTTACACCCGCGCTAGCCCTGCCCCGCTCTGCCGTTAGTTACCTAACCTAACTGTGCACGAGGGGACATCGAGGCGAATGCGGATGGCATAAGTGTACGTCGTATTTATCTGTGATGTTTAGGTACTTAAATGATGGGACTTCATTAATGTGATTAATGAAATAAAAGAAACCTAAGATGTTGTAGAATCGAATTTCAAAATAAAACAGGTAGCTACAGTTCTTGCTTTGCACAGCGGTATATGTGATATATCCTGCACCTTATTCGATAAGGAAAGGACCGAGATCCCTTCACCGGGAGTGACTCTTTTAGCAATAACTGGCAGATGCTACACACTCGGTTTGTCTTTTGATAGCTTTTAAGAGTTCTGCTTTGCACAGTGATATATATGATATATCCCGCACCTCATTCGACGAGGAAATGACCGACGATCCCTTCACCGGGAGTGACTCCTTTAGCAAAACTAGAAAAGCCTCAAAAGCACTCCATTTCAAAATCATTTGATTCTACAACGATATCAAGTTCATTACGCAATAGGTTTTCAGAAAAACCTGTCGTAGCCCTCCATTATTTCAGATAAGTACTAGTTAGTATTCGTGCTGCGGTTGTTTGGCATGCGTCAAGGCGTAGTGTACGGTAGCTAACTAGTGCTTATCTGCTAGCATATGATGTGATTGGATTAGGGTATTCATACGGCGTTGTTTGGCATGCGTCAAGGGTCGTGCGGGTGGGTTTAATTCAATCAAGAAATGTACGGGGTGAACTTGACTAGCGGACTATGGGTTGTTTGGCATGCGTCAAGGTCATAGCACGCTAGGGGCAAAACATTATCGGGAATTTCAAGTGTTGAAATTTGCAATGAGATTGCATACCTTCTATGAGATAGTTGGATCCCGATACCCGCTGCGAGTAATTGTTACTCCTGGAAGAGTTTTACACATTACAATTAGCCGATCAAGTAGGTGTCTAGAAAGGTGTTAACGAGGTTACGCCTCTGGGAAAACGAGGTTTACATTAATTAGGTTCGTGCGAAAGCACGGGGGACCTCCCTCAAAGTACCGACACTGGTCTGGCTGAAAAATTGGCGAACTTGTAGTGTGTAATTAATCCCGGCTAGTCTTTCCTTTTAGGGTTTGAAGGAAGATTTGATAAAAAGAAGTGGGAGCCATCCTGATTAGATAAAATAATAACCAATCTATTCTTGCAAGAGCGCACGCTGAGTGTTTTCTTCTCTCTCTCTCTCCTGGTAGCGACCATATCACGCCTTAATCAAGATAATAATACGGATTATTGACCGAACCCGCTTGTTATACTGAGCTGGGGAACATTGGTCCCGCTCCAACTTATAATTGTTATAAGACAGAGCAGGAAATTGGGGAATACCAAGATTCCCGTGCCGCCCAAACGAAGAGAGTGCATGCTGATGCATCATCTTCGGGTGTGTTCATTATACAGAACTGTTTCTCAATGTCCTTTACGTCCTGGGTATATGATACCGGATCAGAATCCCAGATATGTAATCTGTTACATGGGCTACAAATAGGTAAAGAACTGAGAACGGGTGATAAGTTTCATGAGGCAGAAAACGGGGCAAGTGTTGCAGCCAAGTCTGTTGGTCACTGTCACCCTGTATTGTAATACATTGATTCTGAACGAATGTTATTAGATACCGAACCTGATATACAAAATCATATCTGTCTCTTTATTAGTAAAGAAACGATAAAATTTTGTATTGTTGGATAATGTTTTGAACATTTCCTATATCAAAAGTTGATCGGTTCAGGCACGTTATCTAAAAGCATTAATGTTCTAAATCAAACTACAGTTCTTCGTATACAGAACACACACAAGAGGAAGAGTTCAGAAATGGACGGATCCTTCTTGTGGTATTGTAGACTAGGTCATATCAATGCGACCCGACTAGCTGGAGTTACATATAGATGCATATTTAAATTAGTTTGAATTTACATCTTGTGAAACTCGCCAAGTCATGTCACAAAGATAAGATGACCATAGCTCTGTTTATTGGAAATAGAGAAAGAGTTAGTGAACTCTTGGGATGATACATGTTGATGTATGTAAGTCCCCTGTCTACACATACCAAGACCGGTTCTTTGTACTTCATTACATTCTCTGATAATCTCTCGAGATTCAGTCATATGTTCCTGTTGAAACATGAGTCCGAACCTTTTGAGATATTCACAGAATATAAGCGAGAAGTAGAGAACCAAAATACGGGTAAAAGTATTATGTCCTTTGATGAGATCAAGGAGGAGAATACTTGTGCATAGAATTTCTGGACTATTCTAAAGGAGAATGAGATTCTCTCTCAGCATTACTCCTCCGTATACACCATTGCACGATGGTATGTCGGGGCGGAGCAGATACACTCTATTTGATATGGTGTGCTCTATGATGAGTACTACTGAGTTACCTATTTCCTTTTGGGAGTTATGCACTTATGAAGTTGCATACCTATTGAATATGGTTTCGATCAAATCAGTTGCCTACCACTTCATATGTGATATGGAAAGGGAAGAGCCCATATCTTAAGTTCCTTAAGATTTGGGGTTGTCCGGCCTATGTCTAAAAGCAAAATCCGGACAAGCTCGAGGCAAGGTCTGTAATGTAGAACTGGAAAGGTTCCAGCTATACAAAATACAGCAGATAATTTGGTAGAACCAAAGGATTCAGTAGATTCCAACGAACCTCAGCCTCTCCGCCGATCTAGTAGGGTTCCTCACCCACCTGAGAGATACTTCGGTTTCTCTATGACAGTGGGAGCGAGGATTGCATCATGAGATGATGACCCAACTAGTTTCGAGCTGGCCATCAGGAGTGAGACTCTGTAAGAATGGCTGGATGCTTAGCGATCTGAGATGGAATCCTTATACACCAGCAAAGTATAGACTTTGGCTGCTATATCTGAAGGGTTAAATCCCCATCAGGAGCAAGTATATCTTGAGAGTGTAGATGGAAAAGTTGAGACTTTCAAAGCTAGACTTGTTAAAGGTTTTCGCCATTGACCAGGCGTGGATAATGATGAAACCTTTTTCCAGTGGCTATGCTTAAGTCCATCCAGATCCTACTTGCCATGGCTACATACCATGACTACGATATCTGGCGGTTGGGTGTCATGACTGCTTTTCTAAATGATGTTTTAGAAAAGTGCGTCTATAAATACACAGCCAGAGGGCCTCGTAGACAGTGGAAGCAGCGGAAACGTGTACAAGATGCTTTAAGCAGGCATCGCGGAGTTGGAACATCTGTTCTGATGGATAAGTCAAAGAAGTTGACATCATCAAAATGGTAGATGAACCTTGTATAAACAAAAAGGTAGTAGGGAGTATGGTGACGATCCTCGTAGAGTACGTGGATGACATACTCTTGATAGGGAAGGAGTTTCCTATGCTACGCTCGATCAATCTCCGATTATCACAAAGATTCTCCATATAGGATCAAAATGATACCTCCTAAATCCTGAGTTTTGGATCTATGAGATAGATTTAATTGGATGTTAGGATTCTCACTAGTTGTAGTGAGATGGTATCAATCGATCCTGGGAAGAATCACTGGAAGTGTTCCAGGGTGATAAAGACGACTGAATGTCAGTCGCAGGCATTGTCTTTACCCTCAGTAAAGGGACGGTATGTTGGAAGAGTTCCAAGCTAGATACCGTGACATACTAGACGATAAAGGCAGGATACATCGCTACTAAAGATGCTACCAAAGAAGCTGTTTGGGTGTATATTGGTTCATGAGATGAACTATGTTCCTCCCATTGTGTGACAATGGAGTTGTGGCTTATGCCAAGGAACGCAGGTCCCATCAGTGATCCAGACATATTCTAAGGCAGTATCACCTGATCATGGAGATGGTTGATCTCCAGGGGATCGAGGTTAGGAGAGTAGACTCAGAGGATAACACGGCGGATCCACTCACGAAGGCCTATTCCCAGAGAGAGACTTTTATGGGATGGTTGAGTATGAGATATTACAACCACTGCTACAGATGGCCCTAGTGCAAGTGGGAGATTGTTAGTTATATGTATGCCCTAGAGGCCATTACTGTACATTGGATGTATATTGTAGTGGATGCTGGGACATATATAGGGAGGACTTTCTTGCTCGACATGATAGTATGCTATCTGGTTACTCTTTACCTTAACGTGTACACTGATTGTCTCTCTGTTATATGTTGGTAAAGCCCTTAGGATGTGTACTTAACTACCTGGACTATGATGCAGATCATACTAGTGGGGACATGGTAGTTTATAAGTACATCCTTCAAGGTCCCTAGTCGTGGGTGTATCGAGACGGGGCATCGATATACCAGAGTAGACTAGCGTATACCTTCTCGACCCATACAGATGGGCGATGGATGATCCCGTATCCATTGGTGTTTGACATCGGAGATGATATACGGGTGCTCAGTGCAGACTGGGTACACTGGACGGACTCGCCGAGAACTCCCAGATGGTATTATACCTTACGTCAGATGGCAGTTCTCTGGTGACACTGGTACAGGTTAGTCTGTAGACCCGAGATCGTCATAGAGTCTTGTGTGATTCCCACTGTGCTTTGATTTCCACCTTACCACGTCCAAGAGGGCGTGCAAAACGGTGGTTTTGGGTACAGTCCCGAATCACATGGAGGCAATGAGCGACAGGAGGGGATTCGTCTCTCCCGGTATAGGGAGTTGATGTTGCGCTGTGTTCGATTGGCTATAAAGGAAATCCCTGGCTAGGGTTGCTGAGATTTACTGGTAAGTGTTACCAGTAGTTTCTCGAACAGTTATAGACCTCATATCGACACGACTTATCGAGCTATTGGGGTCTGACGTTTACCACCCCTAGGCGAGATATGCGACATATCAGACGACGAGACCGGACTGTACGGTAGTGTTACTGGTTGGATTCACTGGAGTGTGAGCTGGCTTGCTCGTCGATCTTCTGATCGCTCAATACCCGGGTGGCCGTTACGTTTAGCAGACCGCTTGCGGCTTGTGGGTGCTTGATATGATCATCATCTGCTGCCGGCGTATTGACGAGTCTTTAGAGTCCTACACAGAGGTTTCCTGGCTCAAGCGAAACGAAATAGGAGCGCATATCAGATATGTGCGGGACCGAGAATAATGCGAGTATGTGATACCGTATTCCATTCTCGCGATGATTGTATCGAATGGTTGTATGCGATATAACCTAGTTATCGAATCAAGGATTGATTCGATGAGCCGATACATTGAATATTAGTCGGTCATATGCGATATGACCGGATCTTTAAATCAAGTGTTGATTTAATGATTTAATGTATAATTATATATATGATATATTAATTTACATTAACTAGTATTGGTTCACTTTAAATGGATATTCTCACTCGGATGTGCACATTGTATATGTGATATACTTTTGTGCACTTGATTGTATCATGTTTGATGATACATGTTATGCTAGGGTTTTAGTGTAAAGATCAAACCATGGTTACATGATAATGGTTAGGGTTTTGTTTTATTCCCTTATTTATTTATCTATTTCTTTTTGGAAAATAAATTTGCATAAAGAGAAAAATGGTGGCTTTCTTTGTTTGATATTGAAGCTTCATGAAGCTTTGACTTTGTGACCATTTTGTCTCATGCTTAACCCTAACCATTCTCACTAACCCTAGTTTAGTCTCTACACATAACCATGGTTTGAATATGATAAGGATTGATTTTCTTTTCTATTTTGATTAATACTTATCATATTCTTTTCCATCTTCTTCTTCTTCTTCTTCAAGATGAAGAAAACCTTTCTTCATCAATGGTGATTGATGAAATAGAGTGAGAAATCCAATTCTAAAGTCTACCCACTTCCTATTTCTTCATCCTCTACCTCTTGCCAAGTAGTAGAGTGTGTTTTCTTCACAAGTTTCATCACTTGGTGAAGTGGGAGCTTGATCTTGTGATGCCTCGACGTAGATCATCTTCGGCACGTAGTCGATGACCTAGCCCGTCCATTCTCCGATGAAGCCGACGCTAGAGCCCGGGATCCATTTTGGACAGCGAGGAGACATCATCATGGAGCTATGGAGGTGGAGCACCGGATCTACAAAGGTTGTATTTCCGTATTCTAGTAGTTAAGTGTTAACTAGTTTGCTTTGTCGCCTAAATATCTAGCCAACGATCTTGTTAGGGTTTCTCGGCACCGTTAAAATTTGAAATTGGCATGGTTGATGCCTTGTGAGACCTCATTAGGGTGCCCAGGAACCTTTCAGTAGCGATGGAAACAATCCCATTCTGACGCTTCTCCGAACATCTCCTGGCCAATTCACATGGCCACTCGTAATGTTGCACATCGATGATGGCGGCCTCTGGCCCTCTGAATATGTGCGATACAACCGATTCTGAGTCTAAACCTTTATCGCTGAAGTACTCTGGAAAGTACCTGCCATGGTCCCTTCCAATATCATCTCTGCTGGGCTGCCCAGAAGTTGGCGTTCTTTACTTAACCCGTTTCTCATTCCAGGACAGCTCCATTTTCATCACAACTTCCCTCTAGATTTGTGGCCGTATCCAACACCTTTGCGTACGTATCAAGACCTTTGTCACGACCTAAAATTTGGCACGTGACCGGCACTTAAACCACGTAACGTCTACAGGCGTAACGCAATTTAAGTAAGCCGAAACCCAGAAATCTAAACCATCAAAAGTAGTAACTGATGAAAATATTTTTTAAAAACATTTGGAAATTTCAAGTAAAAATCTTTAAAGTTTAAATTATTTTCTTAAAAATTTCGGCAGCACCTCCTTTATAAAAACTAGCCCCGAAACGGGTACAATATAAGATATAAGTAAAGCAACATATGATACAAATAAAGTATCTCCAAACGGGAGCAATCACGCCCAACGGCGGAAACAACCACCACAAGAATAATATACGACGCCGTAGCGAAGAAATGGACAATATGAGTGAAAAATAGCATAAAAGATAAAACCGCATAAAGAAAGTCGGCTCACATGAGCTAGACACCCAAAGTCACAAAATAATATACAATATCGTCCTCACAAATCGTCTCTAAGTCGATACATAAAATGGTAGATGGAGAGTACTAGATACAATAAGATGTACAATGAAATATAAAGTCGGATAACCGCAACCCAACCTACAGCAAACGGCTCACAGCCAACCGTAGCGGTATCCGCTGCCAAAAAGATACAATGAGATAGCCCTGCCGCGACTACTCTGAGGGTCAACCTGCAAAACACTGTGGCACAACGGGGGTGAGTTGCCAACTCGTGAATAGTAAGTAACATATATAGGTAATCGCAGGTATGCACGTACTGCGATACTCTATCACATGCAATCTGATAGTATCAATATACTAATATGGATATGCAATAATCATGAAAGATACTCTATCAGGTACTATAAATACATGAGGCGATGCATATCAATGAATGCTGAGTATGAGATAAAATATGTCATCATTAATGAATCCTCAGTGTGGAAAACCGGTGTCCATCAACGACACCCTAAATCCCAATAACTCAGGCGCCGTCACCCTGATCGGCCCTCATACCTGTAAATCTCATGGAAGCTGAGTGTCCAATATCAGCACTCGAAAATATCATGAAATACCCGTGTCCAATATCAACACGCAAATCCACATATATCGGGCTCCGTCAGTCCGGATCGACCCACGGGCTCCGTCTGCGGGATCGGCCCTCGGGCCCCGGCAGTACGGGTCGGCCCATATCCATCTCTCGACTCCGGTCGGTATCCTCCGGATAACTGCCAGGTCCAACCAATCACCGGCAGGTAGTAGTCCCTCTGTCAGGCTCATCGTCTACTACACAACATCCTTTTCTTGCCCCGGGATACCATACCGGGTCCACCATGAACCCGCAAACGGATCATCTGCCTCCTCGAATTGGGTTTCTATTACACATCTCAGAACCGAGAAAACGCATGGTGGACGCACTGAAATATCATATCAAGAGAACCGGGTTTTCAAAATAATGCATATTTTCTTGAAATAATACCACGGTTCTCAAATCCAATAAATCACATGAAATCCATATCTCAATGCGTAAATCCATGCAATATGATCTATGCAACATAAAACCGTAATATGAGTGTATCAAGGGAAAACCGCTCTTTTAAATGAATCCAGTTTTTAAAATATATTATGCGGTTCCCAATTCTCCAAAATCAAATCCAACATCATCTAAGGATGCCTATGTAACTATAGCAAGTATGGGTGTACGCAAGTATGTATGTACAAGTATGTAGTTCAAATGCGCAAAGGAACACGCATCATGTCTAATCATCAATAATAAGGTAAGCTAAATGATGTCTTATTCATGGCAATTCTATAGTGTGAGTGTCATGGCAATTACTAACGGTATGTGTGTGGCATACAGTTTAGTGCTCGTGCAACATGAACAGTTAGTAACAGTGCCGTGTCTCATTAATACTATGTTCATAAGCAACAGGAAACGGGGTATGCAACAATGGTACACATGCACAATCAATGTATATGAATATAAACATGGGACTACAATATCCTATCAAGCCCTGACGCATAACGCCATACAGGAGATTTCCCCGTAGATATTAAATCTACTCACCGGTGATCTCGAGCTAAGTATATCCGACCACCTGATTCCCTTTCTTCGCAGCGTCCGAAGTCCCCGCCTGCGATCTTATTAACACATAAAACATAACAAGGCAAAACTTAGAAATTGACCAATAATACTCACAAACTACGCTAAAATCGACGCACCAACTCCAACAACTCTCAAGCGTTCGCTTAGCGGTTAACGTGTGTGACGACACTACTACAACAGACCCTACATGCAGAAATCACGCAAAGCACAGAACTGAGTCGGACACCGTATCGCGCATCGACGTAACACTAAAAACTAGCTAAACGATCCCAGATTTTACTCACTGTCACAACTAAAAAATCAAGCAGCACCAAACACCCTTAAACCACTACAGACAGCTACCCTGCAAACTACAGCTCACAACTCCCCCGTACGGCCAAGGTCGCCGGATCTGGCCCCAAAGTCGCCGGCCAAAACCGCACAGCTTGGGCTCGTGCTTCAGGTGAATATCCAGGGTAATTAGTGCAACACTTCTACACTGCTAGTTTTCCTAGTAAAGACTCGGGGTCACATCTGATTATAGATATCACAAAACGACACTAAAATATGACATCGAGCACAAAACTATACTTTTAGTGTTCTAAACTGACACTACAAAGCAACACTACAAAAATAAACTCCTAATTAACAGTAGAGAGAACTACCTTCCCAAACTTGCTCAAAACTCTATCTTTCCAAACTCCAAGTGATCTCCATAGGCTTTGTCTCAAGTTCAAAGAAGGGTGTAGTGAGTTTTGGTGAAGGGCAGTGAGGATTTGTGAGGGTTTTGGGTTGGGGTTTGTGTAGATTTCAGTTGAGGGAGTGTGAGGGAGTGAGCGAGGTAAAGGAAAATAATGAGAAGGAATGATAAGTGAATGAGAGTGTGAAGATGTATGTGAGAGTGAGGGTGAGGGAATGAGGGGTGAGTTTAGAGAGCCATGCCCCTCTCTTTCCTCATTAAATGCATGGCATGTTTGCCATGCCTCATGATGCCCCCCTCTCTCCACCACAAGTCAACCAAATAAAAAAACCATTTTTATTTAAAATTTGAAAACTAATTAATTTAATAAATTACATATTACTCTTAATAGAATGGGTTAATATGCCATGGCTACTTAAGCATGGTTTAACCCTCAATTAACCCTAGGTTAACATGCACATGTGTGTGCAAGCCCAAATTAAATATTAATTAATTTTGATAAAGTATTTAGAAACCATTTTGGTAAACTTTTTACTAAAAATTCGCATTATCGTTTAATTAGCACTAATCGCATCCTAAGGTGTTACAATCTTCCCCCCTTAAAGAAATTCGTCCCCGAATTTAAATTTTTTTTTTACTATGCGTACCTTCAAAAAGATGAGGGAATTTCTTCCGCATCTCACTCTCGGCCTCCCAAGTGACTTCTTCACCATTCGGGCTACGCCAAAGAACCTTCACAGATGGCAAGAACTTTAACCGAAGATTCTTCACCTGCCGATCCAATATCACTACCGACTGCTCGGTGAACGAAAGATCGCGCTCTAACTGAACGGTCTGGTACTGAATCATTTGAGAAGGGTCATGAAGGTATCTACGAAGTATCGACACATGGAATACGGGGTGAACATCCGGAAAGCTGGGTGGAAGAGCCAAACAATAGACAACGGTACCAACTCGCTCAAGGATCTCAAAAGGACCTGCAAATCTGGGACTGAGCTTTCCTTTCTTCCCAAATATCATCACGCCCTCCATCGGAGAAATCCGTAGGAATACATGATCCTCCACTATGAACTCAAGCCTGCGACGACGACGGTCGGCATAATACTTCTGTCTGCACTGGGATACTCTCATCTTATCCTGAATCAGCTGGATCTTCTCCGTACTCTCTTGAACTAGCTGGGGTCCCAAAATCTTGCTCTTGCTAAGTTTGGTCAAACAGACCGGCGATCGACACCTCCTACCGTACTGTCATGACCCAAAGTGGCACATGACTGGCACTTGAATCATATGAAGTCTATAGGACCCCATCTAATTCAAGTAAGCCAAAAATCCCAGAAATCTAAACCATTTTAAAAGAAGAAGGTGAAGAAAACTTATTTTAAAGCAAGTGGTTTTAATAACATAAGCCGAATATGTATTTTAAAAATATCAAGTCTTTTCTGAAAATTTCGGCAGAGTTTCCTTTGTAAATACTGGCCCCAAAAGGGGTACAACATGCATTTTATGAATAAAGTCATCCCCAAGCGGGAGCTAGCTCTTCGTCAATTGACGGTCACAACCACGCAAGCAATATAATATACAACGTCACGGGCGAGGATCAAATCTCAAAAGGAAACTCAAAATCATCAAGAAAACCATAATAATGCAACGCGCGACTCTAAGGTCGAAAGAATAAACAACTGGTTTTCTAAGTCTGAAATAAATATACAAGTCTGGTTGATGGAGTTACTAGATACAACAATGTAAATAAAATACAAGGGTGGCCACGATGCGAGTGGACCCACCTAATAAGGCAATCACCCGAAAACGAGCAGTGTTCCAGCAAATCCGCAACGAACCTGTACGGTAAGACCTGCAAGAAACTGTGGCACAACGGGGGTGAGTTACCAACTCGTGAGTAGAAAACATCACAGAGCAAAAATCGTATGTATGACTCAATCCTGGGTCAATACGATCAGTAGTATATATCCTCAATATGATAAAGTCTGAAGCATGATAAGGTGGCAATGGCAAACATCTATACATAAGTGTAATACCAAGTGCTCGTGCCAGTGCCTCAGGTAGCAATATATCATACATATGAGGTATGATCAATGTAATCAACATGAAATCAGTGCCAACAATATACTCAACTCTATAAGTATGTGGATATTATCCAACAATGTAATCAATGCCAGTATGCATATGGATCTCGTCCACGTGTCAACCAATGACACAACAATATCATGCATGTAAATGTCATAAAAGCATATGCATGAAAGTATGAGAATATAAATCAACGTGTGTCCCTCGCGACACATCAAAATCATGGAACCTGAGTGTCCAGCATCTACACTCAAAACATCATGAAACCCGTGTCCAGCATCGACACGTAAATCCTCATATATCTCAGGCTCCGTATCATCTGCGGGATCGGCCCGCGGGCTCCATCAGTACGGATCGGCCTATATCCATCTTATGACTCCGGTCGGTATCCTCCGGATAACCGCCGGGTCCAAATACTATCACCGGTAGGTAGTGTTCCCTCTGCCAGGCTCACCGTCTACTGCACAACAATCCGTTCTCGCCCCGGGATACCATACCGGGTCTACCATGTACCCGTAATCGGCCTCATCCAGCTCCTCGAATCGGGTATCACTGTCACACGTCTCAGAACCGAGAAAACGCATGGTGGACGCACTGAAATATCATATAAAGAGAAACCGGGTTTTTAAAACAGTACATACTTTCTTTTGAAATACCCACGGTTCTCAAATCCAGTAATCTCATGAAAACAACATATTTCAATGCGTATAATCATAAAGCATGATGTATGCGACATATAATAGAAATGTAAGCATATCCGTATATCATGCAATATAAAACAGTAATATGCACATATCGAGGGAAAACCGTTCTTTTAAATGAATACAGTTTTAAAATATATCATGCGGTTTCCAAATCTCTAAAATCAAGCCAGCATCATCTATGTATGTGCAAATATGTATATACGCAAGTATGGGTGTACAATATGTATGTACGCAAGTATTGGTGTACAATATGTATGTATACAAGTATGGCTGTACAATATGTATGTACGCAAGCATGTCATGTAAGGAGTCATATCCTGATGCAACAATCTTACTGTGTAGTGACATGGCAATTATCGATGATGAAGTGTGTGAGCCGGCAAGCAGGTGTACGTGGAGCATACGCATCATCGATAATGGTGCTGGTATCCTGACAGCATGGGTTTAATATAACATAATTCATAAGTATATAAGCATGCAATGCGCTAATAACAACATGAATATATGGAAATGGAAGGTAAATGCAACAATAAGGAATCTATATTAGTTATACGAGTCATACAGTTTGTTATTTGAAATCACACGAATCGTGGTGTTTGGAAAAATAGGGGCTACGGTGTTTTTTTTTAAGAAAAAGGGTACGTCCTTTGAAATATCCGTAGAATCCATTGGCATATCTTTAAAATACTCACGATTCGTTAGTTTTGAAATAGGTATGACTCGAGTCTAGTCTAACATATACAAGTAACTACAGGACTAAACTAACAGGCTAATCGAAAAGGTACGGAAACCACCTAAATCTGAGTTGATACATATAAATATAATAGTCGGTGATCCCGCCTCAATAGTATCGCATACGATACAATATATAGCATGACATCCTCGAGTCAAGAGTGTGGATCTATCATCAATATAAAGCTCGTACGGTAAATCCATCGTACGACATCCCAATATGGGTACGGGTCGAATCTCACATTTATCTCATCATTTATCTGGTATCCTTATCATCATATCCTGTATTAGGGGTACTGATCTAAGTCTAGTACAAACTGATACCATCTACATATATATACGCGTGTATGAAAACACACGCCTAAAGGCCCGCTATAATCTCATGTCATATCTCATAATACGAATCAAAACATATCACCGATCTCATGGCATCATGCCTAATCTCATCGACTCATCTCCAAGAACCATGTACAATCCTCATCATCCATGTATAGGTATACGTATACACACACATACAGTCTCATACCTATGTGTGTGTATATATATATATACATACATATCCCCATATACGCACAAGTAAATCAAAGTAAGCATATGTGTGTGTGTGGGTGTAAACCTTATTTTAGGGTTCGCGACTAAACTAACTAAAGACGCTATCACCCAATTATACTAAAATTATCCATGACTCCCAAAGTCTATCTAGATAATCATAATCCCAAAATAAACATATAAATATATCCATATAATATGTACCATACACTACACTACGAACTGCGGGGGTGCTATACGCCATCCACCCGACTTCCCCCGTAGATATATATCTACTCATCTCGATCTTCGCTTGTCGATGCCGATGTCGCCACACGCTCATTTTCATCATCTCGAAATCCACGTGGGGGTACCTACAATTTCCAATGCGTCATATGGTATCAAGAATCGAACATGAAAACCAAAACGGCATGTGAATCGCTTATAGGTTAGAACCTATAGCCTACGCCTGCAAAACCGCCAAACAACCCCCGTCGCTGACGTACCAATATCAGACGACGGAACACAAAATCAAATATCAAATCCCAAATTAAAATGAAGTCACAAAACTGTGCAGTAACTCAAGAAAATAGTCTCAGATTTTACCCTAGGTGAAATTAACCAATTTTGCACATATGGAGGGTCTAATTTACTGGAGATAAATTCCTGGAACAAGAACGAGCCCAAAATTCCCTGCTCTGGCCGCAATTTGCGGCCAGAAAGATTAAATCTGCGGCCACATGAAGGAATTAGGGTCCTGGGTTTTGGGTATAGGTTCTTGGTTGCCTGCACATCTCTCTGTGTTTGCTAAATATTTTTCACGTGTCCCGGGTGACAGCAGATACCAAAACACATCACAATTTCCATAAAATCCGCTGATGTCGGGGTTTCTAAGTTTGGGTTTGGGGTTCTATTCTCTGGTTTTAATCCAAAATATGATCACTACGGGGATTGTGTGGTATCTACAAACCTCAATTACACCTTTGGTTTCCAAATCAAACCCTAATCTTCAACTTGGAATTTCAAAGTTCACTATACAACACGATATCGATTCTAAACATGTAAGGATGCTAAAGAGAATGAAATACAACTCTAATGGTAAAGGAATTACCTCATTTGGCAACTCAAGAAATTTCTTGAGTTGCCCCAAGTGTCCAAAATCCGATTTTTCTTGGTCCAAAGTGCTTGTGAGAAGCTTGCGCATGTTTTTTGTGAAATGGAGATGAAGTTTTGAGTTGTTTTTGGTGTTGTAATGAAGAGGTAGAGGAGGGGGTGAGGTGTGCTGCCATGGAGCTGAAGAAGGAAGGAAAGAATGATGAAGATGATGAAGGGGACAATGAGAAATGGTCCAAGGTTGACCCTTCACCTCTCTCTCTCATGCCCATACCCATTTCTTTATCACTTTATTTTCTTTTGTTTTTCTTTTCTTATCTTTTCTAAAAGAAATGAGAACCATGCTAGAAAAATAAGAAAGAAGCCATGATAAAAATGTAACAAGTGTCAAAATGTGACACGGTGCATGTCATGTGCACAAAACCGGATAAATGCAAGATTAACGATATTTAATCGCGATTTGCATTAAAATGGAATATAATAAATTATAAAAATTGTAATTTGCATAAATCACATAAAACGCCCTCATTTCAGTAATCCCTATAATTTTCCAAATATTTTCCACCTTATCGGCATTTAATTATACCGCATTATTAAAATATTTATAATATTTATTATTTAATTATAAAAATTCCCAAAAATAATATTTTATTTTTCTGAAATGTTACAGTCTTCCCCCTTAAAGAAATTCGGTCCCCGAATTTAAATTTAAACCCTTCAAATACTAAAACATTTCAGTAAAATTATCAAGTCGTTGGGGCTCCGAAGTCATAAATACACAACATATCGTAGCGCAATGCGTGCGCATGAAACTGAGCATATAACTCAAAATCACAACTCCGTCGAGCATCCCGCAATCATCGGAGTTATGGCGAAGACACAAATGTCAAAATCCAATATGAAAACTAACATGACATACATCAACTATACATGTAAACATCGTGATAAATTCGTCAAAGCATCAGAAGAAATGCATGTCAAATCCTTTCAAATCGCTGTGCGATGCGCATATTACGGCACAGTGACGGACGTTTATTGTATAAAAATAACTATACACACACACACACCCTTTGTTTAACATACACATCCTGCCGTTTGAAAAATAATTTAGAAGGGTTTCCTTTGTAAAATGTTTCGTGTCATCTCGGACACGTAGGTAAATACTAAGACTATAGCTCCTTTTTGGAAATCCCTTCGATAACTATCGATGCATGCAAAAACATAATCAGGTACTGTTCTCTGACTGGTCCTACTCAGTACTAAAACAACCAGTACAACCATAAAAACATACTGCTCCACAAGAAATCAATCCCAAAATGTGCATAAGATGCCATGTGCGTCTGGTGCGCACGGAAATCGAAATCCATAAATGTGCCATATATATGCACAGAACAAAACTAAGTGCAACGGGTGTGCACGAAAACACCTGTCAAGGGCAACGGTGTGTACCTGACAGTAATATCAGGCGTATCTGATATGCATGAAGAATCTCGATTTAGTGCCTTTGGTGTGCACTAAAATCGCATCAAGCGATTCAAGTCTGCGTAAAATCCAACTCAAGTGCACAAGGTGCACGAAAACAAATATCGAATATCATAATTGAAATCGACGGTATACAATACATTTCAATCCAAATCCAAATCAGATATACCGTGGTATATAATCTCATAACCATGTACATCAGCGTGCACAAAATACAAATCTGGTGTATCAAATGCACGAATACAAATACGGTGCAACTAATGCACAAAATATAAATCCAGTGCAATAAATGCGCGAAATATAAATCTGGTGCGACAAATGCACGAAATGAAAATCTAGTGCAACAAATGCATGAATACTAATACAGTGCATCCAGTGCACGAAATACAAATACAGTGCATCCAGTGCATGAAATACAAATACAGTGCATCCAGTGCACGAAATACAAATACAGTGCAACGAATGCACGACGTAAAGACATAGTGCAACAATTGCATAAGTGCAAATCTGGTGCAACAAGTGCACGGAATGCACCAATAACTCAAATGCGTATAAAACAACACCAAGTGAAGCAAGGTGTATAAAATCCAAAAACGTATGCAACTATGTGCACAAAATCTGTATCAATGCACTGCAAGCACATGTGAGCTTTACAGAGTGCAAAAATCAAATCGAGTGCGTACCACATGCACAAAATCAAATCAACTGTATGAAATCCACGAAATCATAAACATGTACAGTCAAGGCACAAAATCAAATCAAAATACTAAAAGTGCATGAAAACTATGCCGTAAGCATAAATCAAATTGCATGCATACTATAGGTATGGAATCAAAATCAACATCTCGAATCAAATCGAAGTCAAGTGCAACTGTGATGCACAAAATCTCAATCATGCAAATAAATCGCCCAAAACACAGAATCAAAGATGGCGGAAACAGTCCCGCTCTAGCATATCCTCTAAAGATCTCTGGCCAACTGTTATGGTCACTCATAATATGTCTCGTCGACGACGCCGAACTCTGGCCTGCTGGGTGTGCATAATATGACCGATCCTGGGTCCAAATCTTCTCGTATAGTATTCCCGAAAGATCTTGTCGGGGTCTCTCCCGAATCACGTTTTTGCCGAACTACCCGGAAGTTGTCACCCTTTACTAACTCTGTTTCTTGTTTCGGAATGGTTGCATACTCATCAAGACTCCTTCTGAAAGATATATCCATATACAATGTCTTTGCATGCGTATCACATCTCCGATGTCAGCGTGGAACGTCATCTCATCGAAATCTCGTACGAACCTCTTACTCCACTTTTCTCTAATGTCGACTGATTCGGACTCGTCACTTCGTGGCTGCATGGACTGCGCTCCTACGGTTATACTCGTATCTGGAGTCACCCAAGCAATATATCCCATTACATGATATCCGAATGATGTCGAACCTTTCGATCGATTTGTCAAGGTTCCATAATCCCCCAAGAGCTCAACATCTTGAGTACAGTTAATAGTATTCCTGTACATGCCACAGTACCTATGGACCAACCGTAGAAGGGCAAACCCAAGCCTCATCAATGGCACCGCTGAACTGTTATAAACCCTAAGGTTTCGGAGCGTTCTCCTGGTTATTATATCGAGTTAGGGTTTCATTCTTCTAGAGGGCCCACGGAATTACTTGCCTGTTTTTCCGAATACTTTAAACTTGGAAAATGGGTTTCTGACATTCGATCGTCTCCTTCGACTCCCAATGTACCTGCGTGAAGTCGTCTCTAGCTGGAATCAATCAATCTGATGACCTCGCATTGGGGTAGGCGATGAATCTCATGTCCTAGTCATTCCTCCTTGGGTGACTAGCAATCTTCTGTCACATCTCTAAATACAACTCGTGCGGCAATAGCTCCAACATCTGGGGCGATATCTCATCATTCGCAGCAACAACTGGCTCATTCGTCTGCACGCCGAACAGTGCCTCAATCATCAAGTATAATCGGTACATTGATGGTCATCACATTCCGGCTGGCCTCTAGCAATGGCCCAATCCTCTGGTGCTGATCTGCACGTCCAAGAAATCTTGTAAAAGCGCTCCATTAAACGGTCATGGAGCGAAAACACAATAACGACGCATGTATGCAAATCATATGTCCCTAGAATCACGTCCTGGTTAGTCCTCGTCCGTGACGAGCCCGTGCTGACGCAACCCTAGCCGTAGCTCTCTCCGCCCATGTAATCGTGGCAGCAAAAACTATAACCAATATCGATGAGGATAGATCATTGGAATGAATGTAAGACTGTGCAAGGAAATGTATATCCTAAGGCTCCTTAAACGGAGTAGCGTATCGTAAGTATGGCGCGGAACATACACATGGTACGTCACTCTCCTTAAGTCACCTACTCCATCAACCAAGGTCAACCTACGTGACGAAAGTTCGGGTCTAATACCCTCTCGACTAAGTCTAAGTTCCGTAAGGTAAAGCCTAGATTCCGTATATATACAAACGCCCAGGGCTCCGCATAGTCAAACATAGACTCGAACCAAGGTTAACCTAGCGCTCTGATACCAACTTTGTCATGACCCGAAGTGGCACGTGGCTGGCACTTAAATCATATGAAGTCTATAGAACCCCATCTAATTCAAGTAAGCCAAAAATCGCAGAAATCTAAACCATTTTAAAAGAAGAAGGTGAAGAAAACTTATTTTAAAATAAGTGGTTTTAATAACATAAGCCGAATATGCATTTTAAAAATCTCAAGTCTTTTCTGAAAATTTCGGCAGAGTTTCCTTTGTAAATACTGGCCCAAAAGGGGTACAACATGTATAATATGAATAAAGACATCCCCAAGCGAGAGCTAACTCTTCGTCAATTAACGGTCACAACCACGCAAGCAATATAATATACAACGCTAAGGGCGAGGATCAAAACTCAAAAGGAAACTCAAAATTATCAAGAAAACCATAATAATACAACGCGTGACTCTAAGGTCGAAAGAATAAACAACTGGTTTTCTAAGTCTGAAATAAATATACAAGTCTGATTGATAGAGTTACTAGATACAACAATGTAAATAAAATACAAGGGTGGCCACGATGCGAGTGGACCCACCTACCAAGGCAATCACCCCGAAAAGGAGCAGTGTGCCAGCAAAGCCGCAACGAACCTGTACGGCAAGACCTGCAAGAAATTGTGGCACAACGGAGGTGAGTTGCCAACTCGTGAGTAGAAAACATCACAGAGCAGAAATCGTATGTATGACTCAATTCTAGGTCAATACGATCAGTAGTATATATCCTCAATATGATAAAGTCTAAAGTATGATAAGGTGGCAATGGTAAATCTATACATAAGTGTAATACCAAGTGCTCGTGCCAGTGCCTCAGGTAGCAATATATCATACATATGAGGTATGATCAATGTAATCAACATGAAATCAGTGCCTACTATATACTCAAGTCTATAAGTATGTGGACATTATCTAACTATGTAATCAATGCCAGTATGCATGTGGATCTCGTCCACGTGTCAACCAATGACACAACAACATCATGCATGTAAATATCATAAAAGCATATGCATGAAAGTATGAGGATATAAATCAACGTGTGTCTCTCGCGACACATCAAAATCATGGAACCTGAGTGTCCAGCATCGACACTCAAAATATCATGAAACCCGTGTCCAGCATCGACACGTAAATCCTCATATATCTCAGGCTCCGTATCATCTGCGGGATCGGCCCGCGGGCTCTGTCAGTACGGATCGGCCTATATCCATCTCATGACTCCGGTCGGTATCCTCCGTATAACCGCCGGGTCTAAATACTATCACCGGTAGGTAGTGGTCCCTCTGCCAGGCTCACCGTCTACTGCACAGCAATCCGTTCTCGTCCCGGGGTACTATACCGGGTCCACCATGTACCCGTAATCGGCCTCATCCAGCTCCTCGAATCGGGTATCACTGTCACACGTCTCAGAACCGAGAAAACGCATGGTGGACGCACTGAAATATCATATCAAGAGAAACCGGGTTTTTTAAAACAGTACATACTTTCTTTTGAAATACCCACGGTTCTCAAATCCAGAAATCTCATGAAAACAGCATATCTCAATGCGTATAATCATAAAGCATGATGTATGCGACATATAATAGAAATATAAGTATATCCGTATATCATGCAATATAAAACAGTAATATGCACATATCGAGGGAAAACCCGCTCTTTTAAATGAATACAGTTTTAAAAATATATAATGCGGTTCCCAAATCTCCAAAATCAAGCTAGCATCATCTATGTATGTGCAAATATGTATGTACGCAAGTATGGGTGTACAATATGTATGTACGCAAGTATGTTATGCAATGAGTCATATCCTGATGCAACAATCCTACTGTGTAGTGACACGGCATCCCAATCTGGGTACGGGTCGAATCTCACATTTATCTCATCATTTATCTGGTATCCTTATCATCATATCTTGTATTTGCGGTACTGATCTAAGTCTAGTACAAACTGATACCATCTGTATATATATACGCGTGTATGAAAACACACGCCTAAAGGCCCGCTATAATCTCATGTCGTATCTCATAATACGAATCAAAACATATCACCGATCTCATGGCATCATGCCTAATCTCATCGACTCATCTCCAAGTACCATGTACAATCCTCATCATCCATGTATAGGTATACGTATATATATATATATATACATAGTCTCATACTTATGTGTGTGTGTATATATATATATATACATATCCCCATATACGCACAAGTAAACCAAAGTAAGCATGTGTGTGCGTGTGGGTGTAAACCTTATTCTAGGGTTCACGACTAAACTAACTAATGACGCTATCACCCAATTATACTAAAATTATCCATGACTCCCAAAGTCTATTTAGATAATCATAATCCCAAAATAAACATATAAATATATCCATATAATATGTACCATACACTACACTACGAACTGCGGGGGTGCTATACGCCATCCACCCGACTTCCCCCGTAGATATATCTACTCACCTTGATCTTCGCTTGCCGATGCCGATGTTGCCACGCGCTCATCTTCGTCATCTCGAAATCCACGTGGGGGTGCCTACAATTTCCAATGCGTCATATAGTATCAAGAATCAAACATGAAAACCAAAACGGCATGCGAATCGCTTATAGGTTAGAACCTATAGCCTACGCCTGCAAAACCGCCAAACAACCCTCGTCGCTGACGTACCAACATCAGACGACGGAACACAAAATCAAATACCAAATCCCAAATTAAAACGAAGTCCGCAAAACAGTGCAGTAACTCAAGAAAATGGTCTCAGATTTTACCCTAGATGAAATTAACCAATTTTGCATACATGGAGGGTCTAATTTACTGGAGATAAATCCCTGGAACAAGAACGAGCCCAAAATTCCCTGCTCTGGCCGCAATTTGCGGCTAGAAAGATTAAATCTGCGGTCACATGAAGGAATTGGGGTCCTGGGTTTTGGGTATAGGTTTTGGGTTGCCTGCACATCTCTCTGTGTTTGCTAAATATTTTTGAGGTGTCCCGGGTGATAGCAGATACCAAAACACATCACAATTTCCATAAAATCTGCTGATGTCGTGGTTTCTAAGTTTGGATTTGGGGTTCTATTCTCTGGTTTTAATCCAAAATACGATCACTACAGGGGTTGTGTGGTCTCTACAAAGATCAATTACACATTTAGTTTCTAAATCAAACCCTAATCCTCAACTTGGAATTTCAAAGTTCACTATACAACACGATATCGATTCTAAACATGTAAGGATGCTAAAGAGAAAGAAATACAACTCTAATGGTAAAGGAATTACCTCATTTGGCAACTCAAGAAATTTCTTGAGTTGCCCCAAGTGTCCAAAATCTGAATTTTCTTGGTCCAAAGTGCTTGTAAGAAGTTTGTGCATGTTTTTTGTGAAATGGAGATGAAGTTTTGAGTTGTTTTTGGTGTAGTAATGAAGAGGTAGAGGAGGGGGGTGAGGTGTGCTGTCATGGAGCTGAAGAAGGAAGGAAAGAATGATGAAGATGATGAAGGGGACAATGGGATATGGTCCAAGGTTGACCCCTCACCTCTCTCTCTCTCATGCCCATACCCATTTCTTTATCATTTTCTTTTCTTTTCTTATCTTTTCTAAAAGAAATGTGAACCATGCTAGAAAAATAAGAAAGAAGCCATAATAAAAATGTAACAAGTGTCAAAATGTGACACGGTGCATGTCATGTGCACAAAACCGGATAAATGCAAGATTAGCGATATTTAATCGCGATTAGCATTAAAATGGAATATAATAAATTATAAAAATTGTAATTTGCGTAAATCACATAAAACGCTCTCATTTCATTAATTCCTATAATTTTCCAAAATTTTTCCACCTTATCGGCTTTTAATTATACCGCATTATTAAAATATTTATAATATTTATTATTTAATTATAAAAATTTCCAAAAATAATATTTTATTTTTCTGAAATGTTACACGTACAAAGCCTCAAAAGGCGACATCTGAATCGTCTCTTGATAACTGTTATTGTAAGAGAACTTTATCAACGGCAAGTGACGATCCCAACTGCCCCCAAAATCAAGCATGCACGTGCGAAGCATATCCTCCAGAGTCTGTATAGTCCGCTCTGACTGACCATCGGTCTGCGGATGGAAAGCGGTGCTAAAGCTCAAACAGGTACCCAAGGCTTCCTGAAACTTCTGCCAAAGACGGCTAGTGAACTAGGTGGCTCTATCGGATACAATGCATGAAGAGACTCCATGCAAACGCACAGTCTCATCAATGTACAACTGAGCATACTGAGCATAACCGAAAGTGGTCTTCACTGGAAGGAAGTGAGCCTCTTTCGTCAACCGGTCTACAATCACCCAAATGGAGTCATACCCTCGACTAGACCTGGGTAGACCCACAACGAAGTCCATGGAAATCTGCTCCCATTTTCACTCCGGAACGGATAAAGGCTGCAACTCTCCTGACGGTCTCTGATGCTCAGTCTTGACTTGCTGACAAGTCAGGCACCTCGAAACAAAATCCGAAACATCATTCTTCATTCCGGCCCACCAGTAGATATCTCTCTAGTCATTGTACATCTTGGTGGAACCCGGGTGAACACTAAAAGCCGACTAATGTGCCTGCTCTAGGATCTCGTGTCTCAACCCATCGGTATCAGGTACACACAAATGAGTTCCAAAACGCAGCACACTCTGGTCATCAATCACGAACTCCGGATCTCTACCCTGCCGAACATGCTCACGAATCTCAGACAAACGGGCATCGGCGGGCCGTGCCTCACGAATACGGCCAAGTAGAAGTGGACGGGCGCGGACATGAGCAAGCTGTCCCCCAGTGGAAGTGAACTCAAACTGTACTCTGCTATCGCACAAGATCTTCCAATCTGCAGAAGACTGTATCTGAACTGCGCTCAACTGGGACAAGCTACCCCCGGGCCTACGACTCAAAGCATCGGCTACCACATTAGCCTTGCCCGTGTGATAAAGGATCTCACAATCATAATCCTTCACAAGCTCCATCCAACGGCGCTGTCTCAAATTCAGATCCCGCTGCTGGAAGATGTACTTTAAGCTCCGGTGGTCTGTGAAAATCTGACACGACTCTCCGTATAAGTAGTGTCTCCAAATCTTAGGCGCAAAGACCACCGCGGCCATATCAAGATCATGAGTGGGATAATTCTGCTCGTGCTTCTTCAACTGTCGGGAAGCATAAGCGATAACTCTATCATGCTGTATCAGTACACAACCGAGCCCCACTTGAGAAGCATCACAGTAAACGACAAAGCCGCCCGATCCAGAAGGCAAAGATAAAATCGGTGCAGTCGTCAACCGAGTTTTTAACTGCTGAAAACTCTGCTCGCATATCTCAGTCCAAAGAAAAGAAACCCCTTCCGGGTCAATCCGGTCAACGGTGCAGTGATATGGGAGAAATCCTGAACAAAACGTCGATAATAACCGGTTAAGCCCAACAAGCTGCGGACCTCTGTCACTGATACTGGTCTGGGCCAAAGCCGGTTTTGGAAATTTAGTTCACTGGATTTTTCATGTCTTGGAAAAATTGGTTTAGTTTGCTAATTGCGTGCGGAATTCTATTGTCACGGTTACTTTACAAACTTTGTGATGTGTGATACAATTATTAGAATCCAGATTAATTAGTTTTATGAAAACTAGTTAGTATATTGTAAACCTAGCCATTTAGTCTCAATTGATCGATTTCCACGAAGTTTTGATTCGGATCAAAACTCTGTTGCAATTGCTTATTGTACGCGATCACTAAGTCGAGAATCTTGTTGAATTATCCGACAACCAATTGATAATAGTTTTCAATTTGAGACTAAAATGCAAGTTTTATAAGTTAGGCATGAAATTCAGAATATGAGATATTCCGGGTTTATGATGTCTAACGATATTACGGATTCTAATTATTGTAGTTTTTCAATTTCTTTTCTGCGACCGTAAGTTTAATATGTGGGGTATCCCAATCTGGTTGCTATATGTTAATGAGTTTCGGGATACGTGTATTTACTTACGTTAGTGACATGAGATGTTATATGTTGCTGTTGATATGATTTATTGGATCGTCATGAAAGAATAACCGGGAGGGTTCTATATGAGATGAGAGTTTTTATTTTCATTCATATAAAATCTGTATATAATATTCTTTTATTGGGGCACTTCCGGATTGAGGATGATATCAGCACTGTTGTATATTATTTAATTTTCCGCGTTAGGATAGACCCAAGGTGGGGAGCACAAGTAACCGGGTTCTACGGTCCAGTGGGAGACCATTTCAAGGAGTTGAGACCGGGTCTCCTAACTCTAGAATTGGTAGGGTTACTTGCCGCTCTTGTAGGGGTCTAGGGATGGGAGTTTGGCTATTCATCACGACCGTGGAATCCGTGTTTTACATTACTGGGTAAATTTAAAACACGGACATCCTAATATATCCAATATTTCATATATTGCTTTTGCTGCTTGATTCTGTAATGTTGATCATTTAACTGCGTGAGACGAATGTACTATTATATATAGGTGATATATAATAAACGCTGCTTATGTTTTGCACCCGCGCTAGTCCAGCCCCCGCTCTGCCGGTGGTTATGTAACCTAATGGTGCATGACGGGGCCCATTGGCGAATGCGGATGGCATAAGCGCACGTTCTATTTTCGTTTCATTTTTCTGTGATGTTTAGGAAACATTAAATGATAGGACTTCATTAATGTGATTAATGAAAAGAAAGAAATCTAAAGATGTTCTAGAATCAAATTTTCAAAAAGGGTAGCTCTAATTTTTTCTTTGCATAGTGGTATTCCTTGATGAATATCCAGCACCTTATTCGATGAGGAAGGAGCCGAGATCCCTTCACCGGGAGTGACCTCTTTAGCGAAACAAGCAAATGCTATAACCCATTCGGTTTTGTCTTTTGATTGCTTCTTTAGTTCTTGCTTTACATAGTGGTATTTCTTGATGAATATCCAACACCTCATTCGATAAGGAAACAGCCAATATCCCTTCACCCGGAGTCACCTCTTCAGCGAAGCTAGGAAAGCCTAAAAAACACTCCTTTTCAAAATCACTAGATTCTACAACAATATTGAGTTCATTACGCTCATGGTTTTCTTAAAAACCTGCGTAGCCCTCCATCATTTCAGATAAGTACTATTTAGTATTCGTGCTGCATTTGTTGACCTCCGTCAAGTCGTAGTGTGCGGTAGCTGATTAGTGCTTATCTGCCGCATATGATGCGATTGGATTAGGGTAGTCGTACGGCCTTATTGACCTCCGTCAAGGGTCGTGCAGATGGGTTTAATTCAATCAAGAAATGAATGGGTTGAACTTGACCAGCAGCCTATGGTTTGTTGACCTCCGTCGACGTCATAGGAAGCTAGGGGTAAACCATTGTCGGGAATTTCAAGTGTTGAAATTTGCAATGAAATTGCATACCTTCTATGTGATAGTTGGATCCTGATACCCACTGCGAGTAAGAGTTACTCTTGGGAGAGTTTTGCACTTTACAATTAGCTAATCCAGTAGGTGTCTAGAAAGGTGTCAACGGGGTTATGCCTCTAAGGAAACGAGGTATATTTTAATTAGATCCGTGCGACAGCACGGGGAACCTCCCTCGGAGTACAGATACCTGCCTGGCCGAACGATTGGCGAAATTGTAGGGTGTAATTAATCCCGTCTAATCTTACCTTTTTTGGTTTGAAGGAAGATTTAATAAAAGCTATCCTGATTAGATAAAATAATAACCAATCTAATATTGCAAAGAGCGCACGCTAATGCATTTCCTTCTCTCTCTCTCCAGGCAGCAACCAATGTCACGCCTTAATCAAGATAATAATATGGTTGTATTGACCGAACCTACTTATTATACTGGGCTAAGTTCCGCTCTTCCTTATAATTGTTATAAGTTTGAGTAAGGAATAAGAGAATATCAGGATTCCCGGGCCACCCGTACAAAGAAAAAGCATGTTGATGCATTTTCTTCAGGCGTGTTCTTTACTGAGAACTGTTTCTCAGTTTGTTCTACGTCCTGAGTATTGGATACCGGATCAGGATCCCACGTATATAATTGGTTACATGGGCTAAAGAAAGGTAGAGAACTGGGAAAAGGTGATAAATTCCTAACAGTAGGGAATGGTGCAATTGTTGCAGCCAAGACAGTTGGAGAATATCACCATGTATTGCCGACTGGTAATACATTGATTCTGAACGACTGTTACTACGTACCAAAAATGATGTGCAACATTATATCTGTCACGACCTGAAGGTACGGAACGTAACTGGCACTTAAACTACAAAACGTCTCAAGGCGCAATGTAATCTAAGTAAGCCAAAACCCAAAAAACTAAACTGTTTGACAATTAGAGTGAAGGAAAACTTGTTTTAACGCAAGTGGTATTAACAAAATAAGTGACATCAAACATTTAAAAGTAATATCAGATTTTCCCAAAAATTTCGGCAAAGTCTTATACTGGCCCCCAAATGGGTACAACACATGAAAATACATATAAATGATGAATAAGGCATCCCCAAGAGGGAGCTATCTCTTCGCCAATGGCGGAATCACAACCACAAGAAATATGTATAGCAAAAGTGCACAATAAGCATCTGAAAGCAAGAAATAAAAAGATACCATGTCGGCTCAAGCGAGCATCGACACCACACACCACAAAAACAAGTCTTACTAGTCCCACTGTCTAGTCAGATACACAAGGGTAGATGGAGTATACTAGATACAAAATAATAATACAAGATAGAACAAAATATCCTCGCAACCCACCTACGAGCAAGCCGCAAGTCAAGTAAAAGGAACAAAATGAAAAAGTACGCCCGCTGCTACTGTGCTGACGGGTCAGACCTGCAAGATATTGTGGCACAACGGGGGTGAGTTACCAACTCGTGAGTAGTAAGTAACATCTAATAAGGCTATCGTAAGTATGCATGCAAATGCGTCATAGCCTACATTTACCAAATTGATACGATGTACAAGTATGAATGTAACATGAATGTATAATCAACACGAAATCATGATATATCTGATATAAGAAGATCTGTATCTTTAACTTAGTAAAACCTCTATGCAATAAACTGAAGTATCATCACTGAAATCAATAGAAAATCCGTGTCAAGCATCGACACAATATATCCATATCCTAATATCTCAATGTCTCGATATCTCAATATCTCAATACCTCGGGCTTCGTCAGTCCGGATCGGCCCATATCATCAAATCTCACGACCACGTCGGTATCCTTCGGATATCCGCAGTGCCAGACATCACCGGTAGGTAGTCCGCCCCTGCCAGGCTCATCGTCATCCCCATAAAAACACTCTCGCCCCGGAGTACCATACCGGGTCCACCATGTACCCGAAACGGTTCATCCAACTCCTCGAATCGGGTCTCGAAAGCCAATATAAATCAGGAAAACTCATGGTGGACGACACATACATCATATCACGAGAAAAACCGCAACTTGCATTTTTAAAGCGATAACAGGTTTATAAAATTCTTGCGGTTTTCCCAAAAATCCAGAAATCATATCAATACTGAAATCCTCGAGAAGAATCACAATATATAAACATGCCGGTGATGATGGAAATCTATGATACGGTAGTATATACCATGCGAAATACGGCCAGAAGCTATGCATGAATCATGATGCAGTAAGGTATGGATATATAACTAACAATCCTACATATCCATTTAGTGGAATGAACATATAAGTATAATTCTACGGATCATATATGATGCAGATGCACAGTTACCGATTTTAAGAAAGTTCTATAGTGTTCGTGACATAGTAATTACCAAAGGCGTGTGTGTTCGTATGAATAGTGCCCGTGCAACATGAACCAATGGTAATGGTACAAGTGTCCTATGAGATGATTTCACACACACACACACACACATATATTTAAGTTGGTGCGATGCAATGAGATTAATAACTAGGAAACTACGCATATAAATGTAAAGTTCCTAGGCACACTCAAGAGGTTCTACAACTGATCAACCATGCCAAAATCAAAATTTCCATGTGCCAAAGAACCCTAATGCTAGATCGTTAACTAGAGATAAGGCGAAAGCATGCAAGCAAACTACTTTGCTACAAAGTGAATGGGAATACAACCTTTGTACATCCGGTCCTCCACTTCTTTAGCTCCGTGATGACGTCCCTCCTCTGCGATCATCGGGATCCCGGACTCTAGCGATGGTTTCGTCGGAGAAATGATCGGGCTAGGTCGTTGACTTCGATGCCGAAGAAGATCTACGTCGAGTCGACTCAAACTCAAGCTCCATCTTCACTGGGCCATGAAACTTGTGAAGATAACACACTCTACTACATGGCAAGTGGTAGAGAATGAAGAAATAGAAAGTGGGTTCACTTTAGAATTGGATTTCTCACTCTAAATCTCATGGCACCATTAGAGGTAGCAAGCTTTCTTCTTCTTGAAGAAGAAGAAGAAGAAAGAATAATGATAAGATAAAGAATAAAGAATGAAACTTATCCTTTTAATTATGGTACCATGGTTAAGTTAAGCCCTCATGCTTAACTTGTGTATAGAATTAACCAAAGTATTAGGTTAAGGGTTGGGTTAACTAGTATCCTAAGGAAATGACAAAAGAGTTGATTTTGTCAAAGTTTCTTCAAGCTTCATGAAGCTTGATAACTTTGACCAAAGTCTAACCTCTTTTGTTATTATTAGGAAATTAGTAAACCCTAATTTAACCTTAATTTGGTTTAAGTCTCATACACACATCTTGTATGTATCATCAAACATGATACAAACATGTACACTTGCATATATCACATATAAACAATGTGCACATTCAAGTGAGAAAATCAATCTTAAGTGAAAAAATACTAGTTAATTTAAAGTAATATATCAAATATATAATTATACATTAAATCATTAAATCAACACTTGATTTAACGATCCGGTCATATTGCATATAACCGACTAATATCTAGTGTATCAATGTATCGAATCAACACTTGATTCGGTAACCCGGCTATATCTCATATAATCGTCTGATGATACAAATCACGGGAATAGAATTCAGTATCACATACTGGTATTATTCTCGGTCCCGCACATATCTCATATGCGCTCCTATTTCGTTTCGCTTGAGCCAGGAAACCTCTGTGTAGGACTCTAAAGACTCATCAATACGCCAGCAGTAGGTGATGATCATATCAAACACCCACAAGCCGCAAGCGGTCTGCTAAACATAACGGCCACCCGGGTATTGAGCGATCAGAAGATCAACGAGCAAGCCTGCTCACACTCCTGTGAATCCAACCAGTAACACTTACCGTACAGTCCGGTCTCGTCGTCTGATATGTCGCATATCTCGCCTAGGGGTGGTAAACGTTAGACCCCAGTAGCTCGATAAGTCGTGTCGATATGAGGTCTATAACAGTTCGAGAAACTACTGATAACACTTACCAGTAAATCTCAGCAACCTTGGCCAGGGATTTCCGGTTATAGCCAATCGAACACAGCGCAACATCAACTCCCTATACCGGGAGAGACGAATCCCCTCCTATCGCTCATTGCCTCCATGTGAATCGGGACTGTACCCAAAAGCCACCGTTTTTCATGCCCTCTTGGACGTGGTAAGGTGGAAATCAAAGCATAGTGGGAATCACACAAGACTCTATGGCGATCTTGGGTCTACAGACTAACCTGTACCAGTGTCACCAGAGAACTGCCATCTGACGTAAGGTATAATACCATCTGGGAGTTCTCGGCGAGTCCGTCCAGTGTACCCAGTCTCCACTGAGCACCCGTATATCATCTCTGATGTTAAACACCAATGGATATGGGATCATCCATCGCCCATCTGTATGGGTCGAGAAGGTATATGCTAGTCTACTCTGGTATATCGATGCCCCGTCTCGATACACCCACGACTAGGGACCTTGAAGGATGTACTTATGGACTACCATGTCCCCACTAGTATGATCCGCATCATAGTCCAGGTAGTCAAGTACACATCCTAAGGGCTTTACCAACATGTAACAGAGAGACAATCAGTGTACACGTTAAGGTAAAGAGCAACCAGATAGCATACTATCATGTCGAGCAAGAAAGTCCTCCCTATATATGTCCAAGTATCCACTACAATATACATCCTATGTACAGTAATGGCCTCTAGGGCATACATATAACTAACAATCTCCCACTTGCACTAGGGCCATCTGATAGCAGTGGTTGTAGTATCTAATACTCTACCATCCCATAAAAGTCTCTCTTTGGGAAAAGGCCTTTGTGGGTAGATCCGCCGTGTTGTCCTCTGAGTCTACTCTCCTTACCTCGATCACCCTGGAGATCAACCATCTCCATGATCAGGTGATGCTGCCTCAGAATATGTATGGGTCACTGATGGGACCAGGGTTCCTGGGCCAATGCCACACTTCCATTGTCACACAATGGTAGGAACCTAGTTCATCTCATGAACCAATATACACCCAAACTTCCTCTTTGGTAGTATCTTTGATAGCGATATTATTAGCCTTTATCGTCTAGTTTGCCACGGTATTTATCTTGGAACTCTTCCAACATACTGTCCCTCTATTAAGGGTAAAGACAATGCCTGCGACTGACATTCAGTCGTCCTTATCACCCTGGAACCTTTCCAGTGATTCTCCCCAGGATTGATTGATACCTTCTCACTATAACTAGTGAGTATCCTAACATCCAATTAGATCTATCTCATGGATCCAAAACCCATGATTTAGGAGGTATCTCTTTGATTCTATATGGAGAATCCTTGTGATAAGCGGAGATTGACGGAGCGTAGCATAGGAAACTCTTTCCCTATCAAGAGTATGTCATCCACGTACTCTACGAGGATCTTCACCATACTCCCTACTACCTTTTTGTATATACAAGGTTCATCTACCATTTTGATGAAGTCAAACTCTTTGACTACCACATCAAAACAGACGTTCCAACTCCGCGATGCCTGCTTTATCCTATAAAGTAACTTGTACACGTTTCCGCTGCTCCCACTGTCTACGAAGCCCTCTGGCTGTGTACTTATAGACGCTCTCTTCTAAAACATCATTTTAGAAAAGCTGTCATGACACCTAACCACCAGATATCGTAGTCATGGTATGTAGCCGTGGCAAGTAGGATCTGGATGGATCTTAAGCATAGGCCTTAGAAAAGGTTTCATCATTAGCCACAATTGGTCTATGATGCAAACCTTTAACAAGTCTAGCTTTGAAAGTCTCAACTTTTCCATGTACACCAAGTAATCTTCTCAAGATATACTTGCTCCTGATGGGGATTTAACCCTTCAGATAAAGCAAACAAAGTCTATATTTTGTTGGTGTATAAGGATTCCATCTCAGATCGTTAAGCATCCAGCCATTCTTACAGAGTCCCACTCCTGATGGCCAGCTCGAAACTAATTGGGTCATCACCTCATGATGCAATCCTCACTCCCACTGTCATAGAGAAACCGAAGTATCTCTCAGGTGGGTGAGGAACCCTACTAGATCGGCGGAGAGGCTGAGGTTCGTTGGAATTTACTGAATCCTTTGGTTGTACCAAATTATCTGCTGTAGTTTGTATAGCTGGAACCTTTCCAGTTCTACATAACAGACCTTGCCTCGAGCTTGTCCGGATGTTTGCTTTTAGACATAGCCCGGACAACCCCAAATCTTAACCAACTTAAGATATGGGATCTTCCCTTTCCATATCACATATGAAGTGGTAGGCATCTGATTTGATTGAAACCCTATTCAATAGGTATGCAACTTCTCAAGTGCATAACTCCCAAAAGGAAATAGGAAACTCAGTAGTACTCATCTTAGAGCACACTATATCACATAGGGTGCTATTGCTCCGCCCCGATATACCATCGTACTATGGTGTATACGGAGGAGTAATGCTGAGAGAGAATCTCATTCTCCTTTAGAATAGTCCAGGATTTCCGTGCTCAAGTATTTTCCTCCCTGATCACATCAAAGGACATAATACTTATACCCGTATTTTGGTTCTCTACTTCTAACTTATATTCTGTGAATATCTCAAAATGTTCGGACTTGTGTTTCAACAGGAACATATATCCGAATCTTGAGAGATCATCAGAGAATGTAATGAAGTAAAAAGAACCGGTCTTGGCATGTGTAGACAGGGGACCTTCATACATCAGCATGTATCAATCCCAAGAGTTCACTAACTCCTTCTCTGTTTCCAATAAACAGAGCTATGGTCATCTTATCTTTGTGACATGACCGGAAAGTTTCATAAGATGTAAATTCAAACTAATTTAAATATGCATCTATATGTAACTTCAGCTAGTCGGGTCGCATTGATATGAGCTAGTCTACAATACCTCAAGAAGGATTTGTTCATTTCTGAACTCTTCCTCTTGTGTGTGTTCTATATACTAAGAACTATAGTTTGATTTAGAACTTCAATGCTTTTAGATAACGTACCTGAATCGATCAACTTTTGATATAGGAAATGTTCAAAACATTATCCAACAATACAAAATTATATCCTTTCTTTACTAATAAAGAGACTGATATGATTTTGTATATCAGGTTCGGTATCTAATAACATTCATTCAGAATCAATGTATTCTGGTAATACAGGGTGATAGTTATCAACAGACTTGGCTGCAACACTTGCACCGTTTTCTATCTCATGAAACTTATCACCCGTTCTCAGTTCTTTACCTGTCTGTAGCCCATTTAACATATTACATATGCGGGATCCTGATCCGGTATCACATACCCAGGACGTAAAGAATACTGAGAAACAGTTCTCTGTAATGAACACACCCGAAGATGATGCATCAGTTGTAAGTGCACGGCGGCGCCCCGGCCGTCAATCCGACGGCCAAATGCGGAAGCGGTGATAAACTTTAATTTTGCGAACTTAGCAAACCGGCACCACCGCGCACTAAACACCCGGATCGGACCATTAAACTAGTTCTAGAAACTACAAGACGGGTTAGAGATATACCGAGTGATCCGAGTCCTCCGGTCTTCTCGTCGTCGTCCCGATCTCCTGCGGAGTGTTCGGTCGTCGCCTCCTCGCCGGAAGGGCACCACATCGCCTGTATCTTTTACGGGCTCCCACCTCAATACCGAGGCAACTCGGGCGCGAAGTTGGCTGGCCGACGCGTCCAAGATGTGCTGTAGAATGTGTAGTGTAGAAGCTATGTCTCATTTGGGGTTTGTGTTGCCTTTGAAGATGATGGAGGAATCAAGATAAGGAAAAATGGTGCTTGCATTTTTCCAAGCATGAAAATGAGATCAAGAAAAATGCCACAAGCTCAAAATGAAACTCTCTTCTTCTCTTCTCTCAAGTGAAGCCTCTCTCTTTAAGTGAGAATGGTGGAGGAATAAAACCAACCCTAGAAGGAAGGTGAGTGTAGGAAAAGGTGGAGGGTGACCATAACCAAACATCATGATAACAATCTCACATCAAACTCTAATCAACTCTAATCACCTTTAAAACAAATCAAGTGATGTAAAGAGAATCAAATGATGGTTGAAAAGAAAAGATGCCATCATAATCAATACATTTGCAAGAAACCCCTCCACAAGGTGTTATTTGCAAACCTGCAAATAACCCCCTCCATCGGAAAAGTCCGGCCGGGAAAGAACAAAGGAAAACCGGCCGGAACGGAATGCAAACTGGCAACTTCAGAAAACTGGTCCCGTAATAAATTACAGTAAAACCCCGATACTGTGCATACACACCCGCATCTGTATTCCGACCGGATACAAATACAATGAGACAAAATCTACACTGTACTATACTAGGATCCGGCTTACACCAAAGCCGGCTAGTAATATCCGTTCGATCCTGATCCGTGCAATACCGCACGTATCCGATCGAACCCTGCCATATATCCATACGGTCTCTAGTACTAACCGTCCGATCCTGATCCGTGCAATACCGCACGTATCTGATCGGACCCTACCATATCTCCATACGGCCTCTACAGCGTTTCGCCCGAAAGCTTGAGTAACTGAAAGTGTGGTGGACTCTAAAGACTCGTCAATACTATGGCTGTGGATTTAACCACTAGCACGTCAGAGGTATAAGCCAATACGTGACGGGCCACCAGCTATTGACCAAAAGGGACGTCGATAAGCGAACTCATCCTGACACCCTACTGAGCCTGTCAGTGACAATATCCGTACAGTCCGGTCCGTTCGTCTATGAGCATCGCATGTCGGGCCTAGGGGGTTGGTAAAAGTCAGACCCCCAAAAGCGGTACAAGTCGTGTCGGAGTGTAGCCCAGAACACCCTGAGATACTACTGGAATACCTACCAGTAAATCTCCTGCCTTGGCCAAGGACTTCGTGTAATGGCTCTCCTAGACACAGCGCGACCTCACCCCCAATACCGGGAGAGACGAACCCCTGAAGATCCGCTCACTGCCTCCATGTGGCCCGGGACTGTACCCAACTAAAACCTGTTTGCGCGACTCCTTTGAGCCGTGGTAGGGTAGTAATCAAAGCACAGTGGGAACTCACACGAGACAAATGACGATCCCCAGGTCGATGAACTAATCTGTACACATGTCACCTGGGAACTGCTATCTGACGTCAGGTATAAGACCAACTAGCATGTTCCCGGCGAGTCCTGTCCGGTGTACTCATAACCCAATGAGCACCTGTATACATCTTAGGTGAACCAACTGACACCAGTGGCTTATGAGACCGGCCACCGCCCCTCGTCGGGGTCTCGACTGTATACACTAGTCTACTCTGGAGAATCGATGCCCTGTCTCGAAACTCCCACGACTAGGGACCTTTTAAGGATGTGCTTATAGACTACCAGCTCCCACGTATATGATCGCCCTCATACTGCTGGCAGTCAAGCAAGAATCCTACGGGCTCTATCAACGTGCAATAGCGACCTGTCAGGTCACCTAAAGCAGTACACGATGATAAAGGTAAACCAGATAGCATACTATCATCTCGAGTAAGACTGTCCTACCGGGATAGGTCCTCCCTCAATCATTGCAATCACGTGCCTGTGATCCAATAATTGACTCTGAGGGCACTATCTCCAACAATCTCCCACTTGCACTCAAGGCTAATTATTGCGATGTCGCATACTCACAGCCCGTGTGATATCGAACACCCAACTCCTCTACTAGTCAGTCTCACAAAACTCGTTTGCGAAACTATTGCGTTCGAGGAATAGCCTCAGTGAGTGGATCCGCCTTGATGTTTCTTTCTATGTCTCTCTATATCTCAAGTTCGCGGAGAAAGCCATCTTCCAAAATGAGCAATACATGTCTTAGAATGTCTGGATTTCTGATGGGACCTAGCTCATAAATGAACTCCAAATCCAAACTTCTTAGACTGTATCGTCAACTGAACTTAATCAGTATCCTGCGCCATACCTTCCCTCAGTATCTACTTGGACCATCTGTCCAAAATACTGCCCCTCGTCAGAGGGAAAACTATAACTCTGACAATCACCCTGTCGTCCATGTCACCTTGGAAGCCTGGAATGATAACTGTCTCCTTAATGAGGCTGTCGTTATCATTTCCCTAGAACATCTACTTATGTTTTAAAGTTGCTTCCGACTGTTTCTCCAGGATTGGATTAATATCAACTTACTGCATCTAGTGCAAGAACAACATCTGGTGTGGTACTTGACATCACATGATTGACTCAATTGCCTGAGCAAGTGATCTGCCAATCATGCGCATCCCTCTCCCCTTTAGTCTGTAAGACACCTTTAGAGAGGGTGACTCCATCACCTGCAGGTACACTACCGTGCCAGGAGTCGTCCATTCTAAATTCTCTTAGAATGTTGTCAAAGTACCCTGATTGGGAAACCACCCAAATCGAGATCTAAAACCATAGGTCTAGTAACCAGTATGTCTGATACAAAATCCATTTCCTTTGTGGAGAAACCACTGTATGACGACCAAAGTATAACCGATCGTAGTATAGGAATATCACTTCCTACTCTGTGTATGTCATCAAATACCAGGACATCACACCCTACTACCTTCTCAACAGATCCATCCCCTATTCTGATGAAGTCAAACCCATGACTGTCACATCAGAAATAGATGATCTATCTCCGCTATATGTGCTTTAGTGTATAAATAGACATAAGCCTGATGTCCACCAATGCTTCCGCTGCTCCCACTGACTACGACAACCCTCTGGCAGAGTCATATACACGTACACTTCTGAAGCTAGTTCAGAACGACGCTATACTCATCCTCCTGCCGGGTCTCGCAGCCTGGAACAACAGCAACGGCAAGTGTGGGTAAACAAGAACTTCCTTGTCACCGTCCTTGAGGCTACCGGAGCACCACTCGGGTGCCTGAAGTTACCTACCTTATCTGCGGAGTGGCCAATGGAATGTCAAACCAGATTGAATCTTTAGGTTCCTTATCAAATCTTCAGTAATCGTTTGCGGTTCTGGAATCACTTCCAGTTCTACCATACTCCCACTACTGTTTTCTGAAAAATCCATTTTTATTAAAACTGTGGCGAGTCTAGAACAATATTACTATTGATCTCCCAGATGGTAGAAAGTCAACCCTCGTCATAGCCTGGGTCAACCCACAAACAGCCATTACAGAAACGTGCCTTGAGTTGTTCAGTGTCTGGTTTTAATCATAAGCCGGACAACTCCCCGTACCTTAACATCGTTAAGATATGAACTGTTCTATATCCAATATAGAACCAGAGGCACTGATTTAATTGAACCAGATTCAAATCATGCATCTATCTCCAGTGCATGTCAACTAAATGGAAGGAGGCCGATCAACGTTACTCAACTTAGGAATGCTTCCAATTATGAGTAACCTGAAAGAGAAGCAATTTCTCTTTATCATTACTATCAACTGAATACCATACACAGGTATCTACATCTTCGATCACTTTGAAGAATCCCGATACTTGCTACACCTGGTTCTCTACTCTATTCAAATACCTATAACTCCTCAAAACTTAGACCCTGTGTTTCTATGAAACACATGTCTAAGAACTAGAGAAGTTAAAAGTAAACAGAATATAGTATGAGGACCAACCCCTCTGTCCTAATGGACACTGGACAACATACAATACTCTGTATAAGTCTGCTGAGTCTAACAACTCTTTCACTGTGTGTCGTAGGTTGAAAACTGTACTTATGGTTAAGAAGAATTACACCGCTGTTTAATACTCCTTACCTAACCATCCATTGATATAGGTAAATGTTATCGACATAATATCAAAAGGTATATCTCACTCTATGAAAATAGACGTACAGATATATCAATTTGAAATTGGTGCACAACAGCGGATATTCAAAACCAAATATTTGCCGACCGACAAACAGCCCAGATGATCTCCTCAAACATCACCGATTACAACGAATCCCGATATAATGAGGATGATCACCCTATTCCCAATAACTTACTCCCACTCATCATCTGTAAAACCATACAGATGTGAGAATCAAACCTGGTAAATACATACCCTGGAGCAAGTGTCCAATCGGGAAATCAGTTTTCTTTTAACAGTACACAGTTGAACTGAAATATTGAAATGTTTCGATGGGGTATCCTGGTATTCCTAGTAATGCCTCTACATTATCCAGATTCACAACTATAACCGTATAATTCTTTGCCACCTCTCCAAATCCCTTTATATGTCTTTAGTCATTACCTTCTGCACACCCCTTTAGGCCAATTGGTTTTCTTCCTTCCCTACCGTTCAGCACCAGCCTATGGTTTGGAAGAAGACTATCCAATAAGCATAATGGGTGTACTATCCTAATCCTAGGAGCACTCGCAATGCGAGAGAAGGTGAAGATAAAAGACAACCGAATAAACCTTATTCGTATTTCTCCTGAACCAGAATCCATCCCCGAACTGGAACAAGTTCCTTTCGAGTTCGTATATAACCATACGATGGAGTATCCAATAAACTGTGGATCTTCGTAGTGATACGAAGTGTCCTGGAGAAATACAAAGGTGATTTAGGATTGGCGAAGAAATACTTGGTTTGGTCGTGAATATCAGTCGCAATTTACTTTGCCCTCTTACTAATCCCTTGCTTTGTCTTAATCTTAATACCTTCTGCACACCGTTTAGGCTAATTGGTTTTCTTCATTCCCTACCGGTCGGCACCAGCCTAAGATTTGGAAGAAGACTATCCAATTTGCGTAATAGGTGTACTATCTCCTAAACTAAGGAGTACTCGTAACTTGAGAGAAGGCAAAAAGGAAAAGACAACTGAATAAACCTTATCCGTTTTCTCCAGAACCGGAAACCATCCTCGAATTCCTTCGAGTTCGTATCTAACCATACGATGGTTTTGTCCAATGGAAGTGGACGTTCGCAGTAATACGGGGTGTCCTGGAGAAAAAGGTAAAAGTAGGAGTGGTAATGAGGTCTGCAACTCTGATAATCCAAAAGCCAGTGTTAAGAAGGTTCGGTCAACTTGGTCACTGAGTCATAGTCTAGGGTCGGGTCAATGGTCGCTGCCAGAGAGAGAGAGAAAAGAAACACTCAGCGTGCACTCTAACCTAGATCAGAATGGTTACCAATTTATCTAATCTGGAAACCTCCCACTGTACCTCAAATTCTCCTCCAAACTTGAAAGAAGAATTAGTCGGGGTCACCCGAGGAGTAAACTAACTCATCAGTGGGAATCGGGATCCAACTATCATCGCATGATAACGTGACGGAATCCGCTCACGCTATCACACTCCAGAAGGTATGCGCATATCTGGCAAGTTTCAGTTCTTTTGAAACTCCCGATGTGATTTTTACCCCATGCTCTTATGACCTTGGCGTGAGGTCAAAATATCATAAGTCACATGTCAAGTTCTACCCATCATTGTCCAGATTAATTTGAACCCACCCATACATACCCTTGACGTAGGCCAAAATAGTAGTACGACTGTCCCAAACCAACGCATCTATCTATGCAACAGATAAATACCCGGTAGCTACCAAACGCTATGCCTTGGCGTGAGGTCAAAATACATAGCTTGAATACTACCGAATATTTAACTGAAATGATGGAGGGCTACGAATGGTTTCTGGCGAAAACCTTTAACTTAATGAACTTGATATCGTTGAAGGAACGGATAGCTTTTTGAAAATATAGTGACGAAAAACCTTTGCTAAAGAGGTCACTCCCGGTGAAGGGATCTCGGCTCTTTCCCCGTAGAATGAGGTGCAGGATATTCCAACTGAATACCACGGTGCAAAGCAAAAGTAATCGGCTATAGTGAAGTCATTGCCCTGACGCAAACTTTTTGTCCAAGGGGTCACTCCCGGTGAAGGGATCTCGGCCCTTGCCTCGTCGACTGAGGAGCAGGATATTCCAAATGAATACCACGATGCAAAACAAAAGTGAACGTCCTTGCAATAACAGCTTTTTGAAAAGTGTTCCAACAACATCAGAATAGGTTTGTTTTAACTTGCATTGATCCGAATCAACGCAGTCCCATCAATTGATCACACCACAAAGAACGAAAATATACTGACGTACGTATATGCCATCCGCATTCGCCACTGGGTCCCGTCATTACCCGTTAGGTTAGCTAACTAACGACAGAGCGGGGACTGGACTAGCGCGGATGTAAAACATATACAACATCTACTAATATATATACCAATATATTATATTCGCTCAAGGCGTGATAAAAATGCAACATCACAGAAATGTACAGTATCACAGAACAATACAGATATCTGGGATCCCCGGGTTTCACAGAGCCACTACTGAAACCCGACGTTCCCCTGGTCGTGTGGATAGCCTGTGCAATGAAATCCTATACCCCTACGGGCGCGGCAAGTTACCCGCCAAAACCTGAAGCGAGGCAGCCCCCTTCAGCACCGTGAATGGACCACCCAGCACTTCATGGAATCCGGTAACTTGGGCACCCCTCCTGGGTCAACCTGTACCCTCTACGAGTGCGGCGAATAACCCGCCAATTCTAGAGTGAAGCCCCCTCCGTCCCAATGCCATGAGATGCGGGCTTGTTGCCCTCCAGAACCCGGCTATCCGTGCACCCCACCGCGGGGCAAACCTAGTACAGAAAGTAAAATATACATACAACGGGTACATCGACCGCAACCTGGTCGTGCCCCAAAATAATAATACAAACAGGCAGTGACGGCAGTCCACATGTCGGACGCTCGCCCCGCAATATCAAATGTACATAATACAACAAAACTGTACTAGTATTGCATCCAGGCTATCCCCCACGACCGATCCGCAACATCACAGCAAAATCACAGAATATCAACGTGAAAGTCACGTTCGCAAATCCGTCTAACCGGGCTATAGCAGTTAGACTGGATTTACCGATCAAGTAACATTCACGGTCGCAGATATAATGTAAATACTGTGAAATAATGTGTTAAAAATATCCGATCGATCAAATTTTAACAAGCGGGCCCCCAAGCAATACTGTAGCAGATCAAGAAATTCTGGGCCCAATGTTATTATTCCAAAACCCCTAAAATCAGCTCAGAAGCCCATTGGAAAATTTCGACGCATTGATCCCTCAAACCTGCGGCGGAACCGCGGCGCCAAGTGGGGTTTGGCCGCGGTTCCGCGCTCTACCTGAGCGATCAATGTGTCGAATTTTCCCAGAACTCTTAGAACTTCAAGTACATTTGTTTTTTACAACCTGAAAAATTTTTGGGCTTCAAAAAATTTCAACAGAAAACTGATATGAAGAAAATACGGTTTTTGGAATTTTGGTCGATCGGAAATGCAAACACATTAAACCAAGCTAGACTATGTTAATGGCGAGTCTCTTACATCAGTTGTAAGTGCACGGCGGCGCCCCGGCCGTCAATCCGACGGCCAAATGCGGAAGCGGTGATAAACTTTAATTTTGCGAACTTAGCAAACCGGCACCACCGCGCACTAAACACCCGGATCGGACCATTAAACTAGTTCTAGAAACTACAAGACGGGTTAGAGATATACCGAGTGATCCGAGTCCTCCGGTCTTCTCGTCGTCGTCCCGATCTCCTGCGGAGTGTTCGGTCGTCGCCTCCTCGCCGGAAGGGCACCACATCGCCTGTATCTTTTACGGGCTCCCACCTCAATACCGAAGCAACTCGGGCGCGAAGTTGGCTGGCCGACGCGTCCAAGATGTGCTGTAGAATGTGTAGTGTAGAGGCTATGTCTCATTTGGGGTTTGTGTTGCCTTTGAAGATGATGGAGGAATCAAGATAAGGAAAAATGGTGCTTGCATTTTTCCAAGCATGAAAATGAGATCAAGAAAAATGCCACAAGCTCAAAATGAAACTCTCTTCTTCTCTTCTCTCAAGTGAAGCCTCTCTCTTCAAGTGAGAATGGTGGAGGAATAAAACCAACCCTAGAAGGAAGGTGAGTGGAGGAAAAGGTGGAGGGTGACCATAACCAAACATCATGATAACAATCTCACATCAAACTCTAATCAACTCTAATCACCTTTAAAACAAATCAAGTGATGTAAAGAGAATCAAATGATGGTTGAAAAGAAAAGATGCCATCATAATCAATACATTTGCAAGAAACCCCTCCACAAGGTGTTATTTGCAAACTTGCAAATAACCCCCTCCATCGGAAAAGTCCGGCCGGGAAAGAACAAAGGAAAACCGGCCGGAACGGAATGCAAACTGGCAACTCCAGAAAACTGGTCCCATAATAAATTACAGTAAAACCCCGATACTGTGCATACACACCCGCATCTGTATTCCGACCAGATACAAATGCAATGAGACAAAATCTACACTGTACTATACTAGGATCCGGCTTACACCAAAGCCGGCTAGTAATATCCGTTCGATCCTGATCCGTGCAATACCGCACGTATCCGATCGAACCCTGCCATATATCCATACGGTCTCTAGTACTAACCGTCCGATCCTGATCCGTGCAATACCGCACGTATCTGATCGGACCCTACCATATCTCCATACGGCCTCTACAGCGTTTCGCCCGAAACCTTGAGTAACTGAAAGTGTGGTGGACTCTAAAGACTCGTCAATACTATGGCTGTGGATTTAACCACTAGCACGTCAGAGGTATAAGCCAATACGTGACGGGCCACCAGCTATTGACCAAAAGGGACGTCGATAAGCGAACTCATCCTGACACCCTACTGAGCCTGTCAGTGACAATATCCGTACAGTCTGGTCCGTTCGTCTATGAGCATCGCATGTCGGGCCTAGGGGGTTGGTAAAAGTCAGACCCCCAAAAGCGGTACAAGTCGTGTCGGAGTGTAGCCCAGAACACCCTGAGATACTACTGGAATACCTACCAGTAAATCTCCTGCCTTGGCTAAGGACTTCGTGTAATGGCTTTCCTAGACACAGCACGACCTCACCCCCAATACCGGGAGAGACGAACCCCTGAAGATCCGCTCACTGCCTCCATGTGGCTCGGGACTGTACCCAACTAAAACCTGTTTGCACGACTCCTTTGAGCCGTGGTAGGGTAGTAATCAAAGCACAGTGGGAACTCACACGAGACAAATGACGATCCCCAGGTCGATGAACTAACCTGTACACATGTCACCTGGGAACTGCTATCTGACGTCAGGTATAAGACCAACTAGCATGTTCCCGGCGAGTCCTGTCCGGTGTACTCATAACCCAATGAGCACCTGTATACATCTTAGGTGAACCAACTGACACCAGTGGCTTATGAGACCGGCCACCGCCCCTCGTCGGGGTCTCGACTGTATACACTAGTCTACTCTGGAGAATCGATGCCCTGTCTCGAAACTCCCACGACTAGGGACCTTTTAAGGATGTGCTTATAGACTACCAGCTCCCATGTATATGATCGCCCTCATACTGCTGGCAGTCAAGCAAGAATCCTAGGGGCTCTATCAACGTGCAATAGCGACCTGTCAGGTCACCTAAAGAAGTACACGATGATAAAGGTAAACCAGATAGCATACTATCATCTCGAGTAAGACTGTCCTACCGGGATAGGTCCTCCCTCAATCATTGCAATCACGTGCCTGTGATCCAATAATTGACTCTGAGGGCACTATCTCCAACATCAGTATGCACTTTCTTCGTTTGGGCAGCACGGGAATTCTGGTAATCCCCTATTTCCTGCTCTGTCTTATAACAATTATAAGTTAGAGCGGGACCAACGTTCCCCAGCGCAGTATAACAAGCGGGTTCGGTCAATACATCCGTTTTATTATCTTGATTAAGGCGTGATATGGTCGCTACCTGGAGAGAGAGAGAAGAAAACACTCAGCGTATGCTCTTGCAAGATCAGATTGGTTATTAATTTATCTAATCAGGATGGCTCCCACTGTTTTTATCAAATCTTCCTTCAAACCCTAAAAGGAAAGACTAGCCGGGATTAATTACACCCTACAACTTCGCCAATCTTTCAGCCAGACCAGTGTCGGTACTTTGAGGGAGGTTCCCCGTGCTTTCGCACGGACCTAATTAAAGTAAACCTCGTTTTCCCAGAAGCGTAACCCCGTTGACACCTTTCTAGACACCTACTTGATCGGCTAATTGTAATGTGTAAAACTCTTCCAGGAGTAACAATTACTCGCAGCGGGTATCGGGATCCAACTATCTCATAGAAGGTATGCAATCTCATTGCAAATTTCAACACTTGAAATTCCCGATAATATTTTACCCCTAGCGTCCTATGACCTTGACGGGGTCAACAAACCATAGGCTGCTAGTCAAGTTCAACCCGTCATTTCTTGATTGAAGCAAACCCACCCGCACGACCCTTGACGGAGGTCAACAAGGTCGCACGACTACCCTAATCCAATCTGCATCATATGCATAAGCAGATAAATACTAGTTAGCTACCGCACACTACGCCTTGACGGAGGTCAACAAACGTAGCACGAATACTAAGTAGGACTTATCTGAAATGACGGAGGGCTACGACAGGTTTTTCTGAAAACCTTTTGCGTAATGAACTTGATATCGTTGTAGAATCAAATGATTTTGAAATGGAGTGTTTTTGAGGCTTTTCTAGTTTTGCTAAAGGGGTCACTCCCGGTGAAGGGATCGTCGGCCCTTTCCTCGTCGAATGAGGTGCAGGATATATCATATATATCACTGTGCAAAGCAAGAACTATAGAAGCAATCAAAAGACAAACCGAGTGTTGTAGCATCTGCCAGTTATTGCTAAAGGGGTCACTCCCGGTGAAGGGATCTCGGCCCTTTCCTTATCGAATAAGGTGCAGGATGTTCTACAAGGAACACCGCGATGCAAAGCAAGAACTGTAGCTACCTGTTTTTGAAAATTCGATTCCACAACATCTTTTAGGTTTCTTTTCTTTCATTAATCACATTAATGAAGTCCCATCATTTAAGTTACCTAAACATCACAGATAAATACGACGTACACTTATGCCATCCGCATTCGCCTCGATGTCCCTTCGTGCACCGTTAAGTTAGGTAACTAACGGCAGAGCAGGGCAGGGCTAGCGCGGGTGTAAAACATAAGTAACGTCTATATAATATATCATATATACTATATACAGAATTTATCACAGCACATCAAATGATCACATCACAGATATCGCAGCAGAAGAAACATATGAAATATTGGATATACTAGGACGTCCGTGTTTTATTTTGAGCCTCTATAAAACTCGGATTCCACGGTCGCGATGAATAGCCAAACTCACACCCCTAGACCCCTACGAGAGCGGCAAGCAACCCTACCAATTCTAGAGTTAGGAGACCCGGACTCGACTCCTCGAGTTGGTCTCCCACTGGACCCTAGAACCCGGTTATTTGTGCTCCCCTCCTTGGGTCTATCCTAGTGCGGAAAAGTAAATAATATACATCAACGGTGACAACTTCCGCAACCTGGAAGTGCCCCAATAAAAGAATATTACATATAAATAATTTTACATGAATGAAAATAAAAACTCTCATCTCACATAAAACCCCCGGCTATTCAAAACGCGACGATCCAATATAACATATCCAGCAACACATAACATCACATGACATCAACGTAAGTAAATATGCGCATCCCAATTTTCGTTGACATATAGCAACGAAACCGGCGATATCACATATTACACTTACGGTCACAGAAAAGAAAGTGTAAAACTACAACATTTGGAATCCGCAAAGTCTTTAGACATCGCATGCCTAATCAAATGAATTCCTTAGACATCGCATGCCTAACAATTATAAACCCCGCATTTTAGTCTCATTTATCGAAAACTCTTTTCAATATCAAGTCGGCAATTCAACAAGATTCCCGACAAGCTGATCGAATGCTCGTCGCAAACTTCAGTAAACGGCCGCACCCCCAGATGCCGTCGACGAAGTGCACTAAGGCGGAACACCGCTGCCGCGAGCACCTGAACGAATGCTTTTGGCTACGGTGTTCTCCTACAGTCACTTGGTCGGTGCTATGGGGCGTGGCTATCTATTAAGTTTACCCGGCGAGTATCCGCGTACGCTACGTGATTGCGACAGACTTTTGATCACATCAAAATCCCGTGGCAACCGATCAAGTGAGACTAAACTGCTAGATTTATAACATTCATTCAGTTATCTCATAACTACTTGTGAATTCCAAATATTGTATCACATTCCAGATAAATAGAAAATGTTAAACTTTCCGATTGAACAATCAAACACCCAAGTTTTCCCGGAACAGCTCAACACATGAAATAAGTTTAAAAACATCCATTTCATGCCACAGTACCAACGGTCCAGCCGTAGAAGGGTCAAGCCAACGCCTCACATGTGGCACGCCGTACTGCCCCAAACCCTAAGGTTAAAAGGGCAGTTCAAGACGGTCACATAATCGAGTTAAGGTTTGTTGTCTTCTAGAGGGTCCATCGCGTTACTTGCACTACTTAGAACGTTCTTAAACCACGGAAAAATCCAACACTTGGAAATTACCCGGCAGGGGGAAAAATTGGGTATTTATATCTGGTCGAACTTTTTAACATGTTCTAAAATACCCGGAAAACCATAAACGAGGTTAGAATATCCGATCGAATCAACGAGTCTCCAATACACCCCAGAAAACTCAGCTGTTGAGTATATTTAAAAGTACCCAGAAACATCAGGAATCACATACGGGGGAAACTGTACAAAACTGAAACCCTAACTCTTCAATTTCGCCGCGGAACCGCCGCCAATGGCATGTCATTGCCGCGGTTTCACGGCCGTTTAAGTGAGTTAGTGTCTCGTTTTGTACAGTTAACCTTATATTTCCCTGTACTATTTTCTGAGCATTTTTAATTCACAAAAAACCACAGTTTTGAAAAATGTACAGAGAAGGGTTAGAATTAGGGTTTCGGGGTTCGATCGGGTTTCTAACTTCGTCTACACTTCGCCTAAAGCTCTAGCTAGGCTCTGATACCACTGTAGGGTTCCTAGGCACACTCAAGAGGTTCTACAACTGATCAACCATGCCAAAATCAAAATTTCCATGTGCCAAAGAACCCTAATGCTAGATCGTTAACTAGAGGTAAGGCGAAAGCATGCAAGCAAACTACTTTCCTACAAAGTGAATGGGAATACAACCTTTGTAGATCCGGTCCTCCACTTTTTTAGCTCCGTGATGACGTCCCTCCTTTGCGATCATCGGGATTCCGGACTCTAGTGATGGTTTCGTCGGAGAAATGATCGGGCTAGGTCGTTGACTTCGATGCCGAAGATGATCTACGTCGAGGCGACTCAAACTCAAGCTCCATCTTCACTAGGTCATGAAACTTGTGAAGATAAAACACTCTACTACATGGCAAGTGGTAGAGAATGAAGAAATAGGAAGTGGATTCATTTTAGAATTGGATTTCTCACTCTAAATCTCATGGCACCATTAGAGGTAGCAAGCTTTCTTCTTCTTGAAGAAGAAGAAGAAGAAAGAATAATGATAAGATAAAGAATAAAGAATGAAACTTATGCTTTTAATTATGGTACCATGGTTAAGTTAAGCCCTCATGCTTAACTTGTGTAGAGAATTAACCAAAGTATTAGGTTAAGGGTTGGGTTAACTAGTATCCTAAGGAAATGACAAAAGAGTTGATTTTGTCAAAGTTTCTTCAAGCTTCATGAAGCTTGATAACTTTGACCAAAGTCTAACCTCTTTTGTTATTTATTAGGAAATTAGTAAACCCTAATTTAACCTTAATTTGGTTTAAGTCTCATACACACATCTTGTATGTATCATCAAACATGATACAAACATGTACACTTGCATATATCACATATAAACAATGTGCACATTCAAGTGAGAAAATCAATCTTAAGTGAACAAATACTAGTTAATGTAAAGTAATATATCAAATATATAATTATACATTAAATCATTAAATCAACACTTGATTTAACGATCCGGTCATATTGCATATAACCGACTAATATCTAGTGTATCAATGTATCGAATCAACACTTGATTCGGTAACCCGGCTATATCTCATATAACCGTCTGATGATACAAATCGCGAGAATAGAATTCAGTATCACATACTGGTATTATTCTCGGTCCCGCACATATCTCATATGCGCTCCTATTTCATTTTGCTTGAGCCAGGAAACCTCTGTGTAGGACTCTAAAGACTCGTCAATACGCCGGCAGTAGGTGATGATCATATCAAACACCCACAAGCCGCAAGCGGTCTGCTAAACGTAACGGCCACCCGGGTATTGAGCGATCAGAAGATCAACGAGCAAGCCCGCTCACACTCCTGTGAATCCAACCGGTAACACTTACCGTACAGTCCGGTCTCGTCGTCTGATATGTCGCATATCTCGCCTAAGGGTGGTAAACGTCAGACCCCAGTAGCTCGATAAGTCGTGTCGATATGAGGTCTTTAACAGCTCGAGAAACTACCGATAACACTTACCAGTAAATCTCAGCAACCCTAACCAGGGATTTCCGGTTATATCCAATCGAACACAGCGCAACATCAACTCCCTATACCGGGAGAGACGAATCCCCTCCTATCGCTCATTGCCTCCATGTGAATCGGGACTGTACCCAAAAACAACCGTTTTGCATGCCAGTTTGGACGTGGTAAGGTGGAAATCAAAGAACAGTGGGAATCACACAAGACTCTATGACGATTTTGGGTCTACAGACTAATATGTACCAGTGTCACCAGAGAACTGCCATCTGACGTAAGGTATAATACCATCTGGGAGTTCTCGGCGAGTCCGTCCAGTGTACCCAGTCTCCACTGAGCACCCGTATATCATCTCTGATTTCAAACACCAACGGATATGGGATCATCCATCGCCCATCTGTATGGGTCGAGAAGGTATACGCTAGTCTACTCTGGTATATTGATGCCCCGTCTCGATACACCCACGACTAGGGACCTTGAAGGATGTACTTATGGACTACCATGTCCCCACTAGTATGATCCGCATCATAGTCCAGGTAGTCAAGTACAGATCCTAAGGGCTTTACCAACATGTAACAGAGAGACAATCAGTGTACACGTTAAGGTAAAGAGCAACCAGATAGCATACTATCATGTCGAGCAAGAAAGTCCTCCCTATATATGTCCAAGTATCCACTACAATATACATCCTATGTACAGTAATGGCCTCTAGGGCATACATATAACTAACAATAAAATGAAGGTACTACAAATAATCCTAAACCATCGGGCGCCTCGTGCCATCCAGACGATCCCCCCGTAGATGTGTACATCTACTCATCAGGACGTCTCGGCTAATCAGATCCGATTTCAGCTTTGCTATTTCCGCGCCATATCCAACGCCTCCGCACCCGATCCTAGAAACGTACACAAGTAAAAAAAGAATAAATATATAAATAGTCGCGGACACAAACAATACAAGTCAACCACGCGCACTAACTAAACGCGCACGCACTTGGTGCACAAAACACGCTCCTGGTAATATCACAAACCACAACTAGGGTCGCTATACGTGGCAAACTCCAAACCTAAGAGCCAATCGCACCAATCGCGCGTTCACAACACACTAAATATTATATGAAATAGGTATCAAACCATCAAAATCTCAAACTTAAATCAAATCAATTTATTCCAAAAACCTAGCAAGAAACCATTAACCGTTTTAATACTAATCTAGATGTTTTAGCAATTCTAACGGCCACATAGCTCACTTAATATCTTACTTAGGTCACACCAATATTTACCAAAATTTAATCTCACCTCTTTACATTAATCCTAAAAATCTAGTTTGCAAATTATATAATTTGGACAAATTTTAACGTAACAATCTACAACTTAACAACTAGATTAAATTTTGTATGCCTTCAAATGTCAAACTACTAATTGCAACCATGATCAATGATAAAAACCCTAACTTTAATTTAAACCCTTTTCTTTACAAGTTCTAAGTAGAAATTAAAACCATCTTAATATCTAAATAAGTTTGAATTAAGGTAATTAAACAACAATTTAATTATTGGGTTAAGATTATACCTCAACAAACAATAGATCTAGCTTGCAACTTAGCCATCCCAAATGCTCTCTTGCTCCAAAATCCAAGCTAGAATAGGCTAAGGAGAAATGGGTGAATAATAAGCTATGAATTTGTGAGATTATATGTAGATTTTTAATGGAATTTTTATGAATTTGGAGATGAGATGAGGTGGTGAAATGGGGGGCTGTTGGCTGCTGGAATTGGCTGAGCTAGTGAGGAGAGGAAGAGAGAGAGGGTGTGTTAGTGTATATGCCCTAGAGGCCATTACTGTATCATACTAGCTTGTATATTACTTAATGGAAGCTTGGGATATTCACAGTTGTATATACAATCTTGCTCGAAATGGTAGTATGCTACTTGGTTTGTCTCTGCTTTAATATGTGCATGTGTTTCTTTTAGCATATTGCTGGTATACATATTAGTAGAGCCCTTAGGATCTTTGCTTGATTACCAGCGTTGTGATGGCGCTCGCACTCGTGGGAGCTGGGTAATCTATAAGCACATCCTTATACAGGTCCCTGGTCGTTGGACTATCGAGACAGGGCATCGATACTCCGGAGTAGACTGGCGTATGCGCTTCTCATCCCAGTGTGGGAGACGGTCTGTCCCACAGCCGTTAGTACGTCGTACTTGGGATAGTATGCGGGTGCTCGTTAGGTTACGAGTACACTGGACAGGACTCGTCGGGAACTGTTGGTTGGTAATATACCTATCGTCAGTTATCAGTTCCCAGGTGACATGAGTACAGCTTAGTCCGCTGACTTGACACTGTCACTTCGCCTCGAGTGTGTTCCCACTGCACTTTGATTACTACCCTACCACGGCTCAAAGGAGCTGTGCAAACAGGTAGTTTTTGGGTGCAGTCCCGAAGCACTTGGAGGCAGTGACGGTTAGACAGGATTCGTCTCTCCCGGTATTGGGGGTTGACATCGCGCTGTGTCCAGGAGAGCCATTACACGAGTAGTCCCTGGCCAGGGCAAGCGAGATATACTGGTAGGTTTCCAGTGTTATCTCAGGGTGTTCTGGGCTACACTCCGACACGACTTGTACCGCTATTAGGGGACTGACGTTCACCGCCCCCTAGGCCCGCCATGCGATGTATCAGACGAACAGACCGGACTGTACGGAGACTGTCACATACAGGCTCAGTAGGAGTGCAGATGGGGTTCACCTCGTCAGTCTTCTTATCGACATCTACCTGGGGACCGTTACGTACAGCTAGTGCCGCTTGCGGTCTGTGGTTAAACCCACTGCCAGCGTAGTGTCGAGTCTTTAGAGTCCCACACAGAGAGCTATTCGCCTTTAGGCAAAACGAGTAGAGGTCGCATGGTTTTGCGACAGGGTTCGTTCGCATCCGCGCACTTGTGCACGTTTGCTGTCCGGACAGTTTATACTAGCGGGCTTTGGTTTAAGCCGGATCCTAGTATATGATTAGAGATTGGTTTTTCTCATTGTGTTCGTGTTCCTCGGATCACGAATGCGGGTGCGTATGCACAGTTGCTTGAGATTGAGGGAGAGGACCTTGATTAGGGTTAATGGTTGTTGTCATTTTATTAACCCTAATATTTATGTGTGTGTTATTGTTAATTAGTAATTAGTTTAATAATTATCCATGGTTGTGGTTGTTGACCTTTTGACTTCTTTGACTTGTTGACCAAGGTTGACACTTTGACCATCATAATTTCTTTTGGAAGATGCTTTTTGATCTTTGCAATTTGAAATGATAATGGTCATGTCATGATTTACCATGATAATTATCTAGCTAATTATTCAATTAAAAATTATACACACATATTAGTGAGAAAGGCTCACAAATAATTCATTCTCTCATTCTATTTCTCTCTCTTGCTCATCCTCTCCCTCAAGCTCTCTCCCTCTCATGTGTTGAGAAACAAAAAGCTTGAGAAAAACCCTCTCTTGATCTTCTCTACTCACTTCTAGGGTTCAAGTCTTAGCATTTCTTGCACTCTAGTTACTCCTAGCTTGGAGTTGAAGCTAAAGGTGGTGGCTTTCGGGTGGATCCTTCTTTGACGGGAGAAGACAAGCAAGGTGATCCTTTTCTACCATACCTAGGAGCAAGGAGAGAAGGACTAAAGACCAAAGGTATAACCTTTCTACAACTTTGTTAGTTGTTAGTTTACTTTAGCTAGTTTTAGTTTAGCAAAGATCCTCACAAGCTTAGTCCATGTTGCCTAAGTCATTAAAAATCCGATTTTTATTATGTTTTCCGCCTCCCCGTAAGCACCGGGGTGGGCAACACGGACTTACAGTGGTATCAGAGCCTAACTAAACTCAAACTAGCTAAGTAGTTAAGTGTAACGAAGTTTCGAAACCGAAAAAACCCTAAAACCAAACTTTTTCAAAATCCAACTTTCTGTTAAAATTTTTCCTGGTTAAAATGAAAAACTGTATACTTGTAAAATTGTCTCAGGGTTTTGTGTGAAACACCACCAAATACGAACCAGAGAGGAGCCAAGAGGACCGCGCTTCCGCGGCATAAGGAAGCTCTTGCCGCGGAAGCGCGGCCGTCTTGTCAACTCTCTGTATCGTTTTTGGTGCAGATTGTTTCTGAGTTGGTTTTAGGATTTTTAGGATATATAATATATGCCCAGATTTTCCAGAACTAAAATTTACTTTTGGGGGCCTATAAATCCGTATTTTTTTTCGGAACTTCACTACACTTTAACTACATCGGTTATATCTGTAATGCTTGCATGTATTGAACGTCGGCTAATCGCTATAAGACGATTAGTCGGGGTTATACATGATCTGTGATTGTTATTGGTTTGTGGATATGAATGGATTGGATTGTCGCGGGTGAATGGCCGGGGTGGATGTGAGATGAGCGTTGTTTTTCTTTCATTCATTTGTAACATGTAAATTGATGTAATAATATTCTTTGTATGGCCGCACAACCGGGTCGGGGTTGTAGCCGTCATTGTATAATTCTTTTTACTGTTTTTGCTCCTAGGATAGACCCATGGAGGGGGTGCACAAACTACCGGGTATCTCGAAGCGCCGAGTGGCCTACTCACGGTGGTGAGGGAGGTTGCTTCGCTTCGGGTGCTTGGCGGGTAGTTTGCCGCACCCGTAGGGGTCTTGGGTGGGGTATTGGCTATTCACCGCGACCGTGTAATCCGCTTTGCGTTGCAGGCTCGAACGCATTGCGGATTCCTAGTATATCCAATGTATTCATCTGTGATCTGTAATGTCTATCATTGCTATATATTTATATATAATAACTATTTAGGCGTTGCTTATGTTTTACAGCCGCGCTAGCCCAGCCCCCGCTCTGTCGTTAGTTAAGTAACCTAACGGGTGATGACGGGGCCCCGTGGCGAATGCGAATGGCATAAGCGTACGTCATATTTTGGTTGTTTTCTGCAATGGTAGGATTAAATGATGGGACGCATTAAAAGAACTAATGCAAGAAATAAACCAAGTAAAAGTCGATTGGAACACTTTGAAAACCACTCGGTTCTCTTTTCAAAAACTAAAACTTTTAAACGCGGAGCTTGAACCACTCCTTTTAAAAGCTATCTCGTTCCATCGATTATATCAAGTTCACTACATTCACGGTTTCGCCAAAACCATCCGTAGCCCTCCGTCATTCCACATGAATGGTCAAAAGTATTCAAGCTATGTATTTTGGCCAAAGTCAAGGCATAGTGATTGGTAGCGTTTGGGTATTCATGTGCAGCATAGATAGATGCGTTGGTTTGGGACAGTCGTGCTGCCATTTTGGCCAAAGCCAAGGGTAGGTACGGGTGGGTCCAAATTAACCAGGAGAATGACGGGTAGAACTTGACATGTGACTTATGATATTTTGGCCAAAGTCAAGGTCATAAGAGCATGGGGCAAAAATCCACATCGGGAGTTTCATAAGTACTGAAACTTGCTAGCGTTGCATACCATTTGGAGTGTGATGATTCTGGTAGGATTCCTTCGGTTTTATCACGCGATGATATTTGGATCCCGATCCTACTGTGAGTATATGCTACTCCTCGGGAAAACTCTCACTTAACGATCAATGCTATAAACCTAGTAGGTGCCTAGAAAGGTGTTAGCGGGGCTACGCCCACAGGGAAAAGAGGTTACTTAATTAAGGAACTTCGCGAAAGCGTTGGAAAACCTCCCTCGAAGTACCGACACTGGCCTGGCTGAACGGTTAAGCAAGTATTGTACGGTGAGAATGATCCCGGCTAATCCTTTTCTTTATGGTTTGAGAAGGGATTCGAGAGACAGTGGGAGCCATCCAGTTTAGACAAACTAAAAACCACTCTAAACTTGCAAGAGCATCATGCTAAAGTGTTTCTTTTCTCTCTCCTAATTGCAGCGACCATTCAAGATGACCGGACTTAAGTTACTATTAGATAAAAACATATTGACAGGGCCAAACTACAAAGATTGGCTCAGGAATGTCAAGATGGCTATCACTTATGACAAGCTGGGGTATATACTTACCACCAAAGCTCCCCCCGTCCCAGGTCCCACCTCCAGCGTCGCGGATGTAGAAATCCGTAAGACATGGGAGATAGATTGCGCGAGGGCCAAATGCCTCGTATTAGCCTCGATGGACAACGACCATCAGAGGAGGCACGAGAATATGGACCTAGAGTCCATATTTCTCCATACAAAAGAACTGTATGGAGAGCAGTCTCGTATCGCAAGATACGAAGTGTCGAAGAAGCTCTTTTCGGCAAGGTTGGCCGTCGGATCATCGGTAGCGGACCACGTGCTTAAGATGATCGGCTATGTAGAGGAGCTCGCGGACCTTGGGACCACGTTGGAGAATGAACTCTATACTGATCTGATTCTCCAGTCCCTTCCTTCCACTTACGCCCAGTTCATTCTCAACTTCAACATGCAAGGAAAGGAGGTTGAACTGGCCGAACTTCTGAACATGTTGAGGACTGCTGAGGGCACCCTACAGAAGGGTAGGGAGACATCCACTTTGTTTGTAGGAGGATCTTCCTCTTCTAGGTCCAGGGCGAAAGCCAAGGGCAAGAAGAAGAAAGCCCCCGCCAAACCAAGAGGCGGTGTCGGTAAAGTGGATACGAAGGGAAAGGGTAAAGCAACAAAAGTAGCGGGGAAGCTGGTGGGTAAGGAAGAATACTTCTATTGTCACAAAAGTGGTCACTGGAAACAAGATTGCAAGGCTTGGAAAGCCAGAACACAGGATTTGAAGCGAGTTGCAGCTTCAGCTTCAGGTGTGTATGTTATTGAAAATTGTCTATCAATAAACTCTAATTCCTGGGTATTGGATACCGGATCAGGATCTCATATCTGTAATTCTTTGCAGGCGTTGAGAAAGCGTAGAGTTTTGAAGGCAGGTGACATGACCCTCAGAGTTGCGAACGGTGCTAGCATGGATGCTGAGGCCGTGGGGGACTATCACCTGGGATTATCAGATGGACACTTTTTGGTTTTGCGTAGTTGTTATTATGTACCAAATGCAACCTGTAATATCATTTCTGTATCTTTATTATCTAAAGAAGGTTATGAATTTGCATTTGTAAGTAATGTAGTGAACATTCACCTTAATCAAGTGTTGATTGGGTCAGGTACATTGAACAACGGTATATACGTTTTAAACCAACCACAGGTTTTCAATATCCAGAATACACACAAAAGAAAGTCTCCAGAAATTAATAAAACTTTCTTATGGCATTGTAGACTGGGTCACATCAATGAGAGAAGATTGACCAAGTTACATACTGAAGGATACTTAGATTCGTTCGAATATCAATCGTATGCAACTTGTCAATCCTGTCTCAAAGGAAAGATGACAAAGGCTCCGTTTTCTGGACACGGAGAAAGAGCGAGCGAGCTCTTGGGACTCGTACACAGCGACGTGTGCGGTCCAATGTCTACACATGCGCGAAGCGGTTTTTCTTACTTCATAACTTTTACGGATGATTTTTCAAGGTACGGTTATGTCTTCTTAATGAAACATAAATCCGAGGCTTTTGAAAAATTCCAGGAATATAAGAATGAAGTAGAAAAACAAACAGGCAAAAGTATCAAGATCCTAAGATCGGATCGAGGAGGAGAATACTTAAGTGCCGAATTCCTGAACTATTTAAAAGAGAATGGAATTCTCTCTCAGCTTACTCCTCCATACACTCCGCAACATAACGGTGTATCGGAGAGACGGAACCGAACCCTATTGGATATGGTACGGTCCATGATGAGTAACGCTGAGTTACCGCGATCATTCTGGGGGTATGCGCTAGAAACAGCTGCATATCTTTTGAACCGTGTTCCCACTAAGACTGTGCCTACCACACCATATGAGTTATGGAGTGGGAAGAAACCCTATCTTAATCACATTAAGACATGGGGATGTCCAGCTTTTGTAAAAAAGCAGCATGCGGACAAGCTCGAGGCACGCTCAGTACAGTGCAAGTTTGTGGGATATCCAAAGAACTCCAAGGGATATTACTTCTATTACGAAGAGGAACAAAAAGTCCTTGTTTCTCGCCATGCCCACTTTCTAGAACATCAGTTAATAGAAAAAGAATTAAGTGGGAGCGCAATAGAACTGGAAGAAATTCCAGAACCACAAACTATTACTGAAAGTTTAGTGGAACCAGAAGGTTCAAAAGAACAGGACATTCCTACGCCGCTCCGCAGGAGTAGTAGGCAGTCTCATCCGCCCGAGAGGTACTACGGTTTCCTCATTGACGGGGATAGAGAGGACTGCATCCTAGATTGTGATGAGCCTACTAGCTTCCAGCAAGCCATTCAGAGCGTCGACTCGGTAAAATGGCTGGATGCAATGCGGACCGAGATGGAGTCCATGTACACCAACAAAGTATGGACGTTGGACATTGCTCCAGACGGGGTAAAACCCGTAGGATGCAAGTGGATCTTCAAAAGGAAGATTGGTGTAGATGGACAGGTTGAGACCTATAAAGCTAGACTGGTAGCAAAGGGTTTTCGTCAGCGACCTGGTTTGGACTATGACGAAACCTTTTCTCCAGTAGCTATGCTGAAATCCATTCGGATCCTTCTTGCCATCGCTGCTTTCCACGATTATGAGATTTGGCAGATGGACGTAAAGACAGCTTTTCTAAATGGTCATTTAGAGGAGTGTGTCTATATGGACCAGCCAGAGGGTTTCATTCAGGGTGGGAGCAGCGGAAAGGTGTGCAAGTTGCTCAAGTCCATTTATGGACTCAAGCAGGCATCGCGGAGTTGGAACATCTGTTTTGATGAGACGGTCAAAGAATTTGGCTTTATCAAAAATCCAGATGAACCATGCATCTATTGTAGATTTGTAGCGAGAACTGTAGTATTCCTCGTTTTATACGTGGATGACATTCTCTTAATAGGAAATGATATTCCTATGCTACAATCTGTCAAGGGGTTCTTGTCACACAGGTTCTCCATGAAAGACCTGGGTGATGCCTCCTACATTCTGGGTATCCGGATCTACCGTGACAGATCCAAGAGGATATTAGGACTCTCGCAGTCCAGGTACATCGACACCATACTGAAGAGATTCAGTATGGAAGATTCCAAGCGCGGTAATCTACCGGCTTGTCACGGGATCACCCTCTCCAAAGAGATGTCTCCCAAGACTGATTTGGAGAGGGATCGCATGTCTATTATACCCTACGCTTCTGCGGTAGGCTCTATAATGTATGCGATGTTGTGTACCAGACCGGATGTGGCTTATGCACTGAGTGTGGTAAGCAGGTATCAGTCAAACCCTGGGGAGAAACATTGGATAGCAGTAAAGAACATTCTCAAGTACCTGAGAAGGACTAAGGAGATGTTCTTGGTGTATGGCGGAAAAGACCTGCAGGTTGAGGCCTTTGCTGACTCCAGCTTCCAGAGTGACAAGGATGATTCCAAGTCCATGTCGGGTTTTGTCTTTACCCTCAATGGAGGGGCGGTGTGTTGGAAGAGCTCCAAACAGGAAACCGTTGCTGACTCGACTATGGAAGCGGAATACATCGCTGCATCTGATGCCGCAAAAGAAGCTGTCTGGATGAGGAAGTTCTTGAAAGAACTTCAGGTGGTTCCGTCCATTGTTGACCCAATACCTCTGTATTGCGACAACAACGGGGCTATAGCTTTAGCGAAGGAACCCAGGTCCCATCAGAAATCCAGACACATCTTAAGGCGGTATCACCTGATCAGGGAGATCGTGGATCGCCAGGAGATCGAGGTCCGGAGAGTTGCATCAGAGGATAACACAGCAGATCCATTCACCAAGGCCTTGCCCCAGACTCAGTTCGAGCGGCTGATCGAGATGATAGGTCTTCGATACGCCAGTACATGGCCTTAGTGCAAGTGGGAGATTGTTAGTGTATATGCCCTAGAGGCCATTACTGTATCATACTAGCTTGTATATTACTTAATGGAAGCTTGGGATATTCACAGTTGTATATACAATCTTGCTCGAAATGGTAGTATGCTACTTGGTTTGTCTCTGCTTTAATATGTGCATGTGTTTCTTTTAGCATATTGCTGGTATACATATTAGTAGAGCCCTTAGGATCTTTGCTTGATTACCAGCGTTGTGATGGCGCTCGCACTCGTGGGAGCTGGGTAATCTATAAGCACATCCTTATACAGGTCCCTGGTCGTTGGACTATCGAGACAGGGCATCGATACTCCGGAGTAGACTGGCGTATGCGCTTCTCATCCCAGTGTGGGAGACGGTCTGTCCCACAGCCGTTAGTACGTCGTACTTGGGATAGTATGCGGGTGCTCGTTAGGTTACGAGTACACTGGACAGGACTCGTCGGGAACTGTTGGTTGGTAATATACCTATCGTCAGTTATCAGTTCCCAGGTGACATGAGTACAGCTTAGTCCGCTGACTTGACACTGTCACTTCGCCTCGAGTGTGTTCCCACTGCACTTTGATTACTACCCTACCACGGCTCAAAGGAGCTGTGCAAACAGGTAGTTTTTGGGTGCAGTCCCGAAGCACTTGGAGGCAGTGACGGTTAGACAGGATTCGTCTCTCCCGGTATTGGGGGTTGACATCGCGCTGTGTCCAGGAGAGCCATTACACGAGTAGTCCCTGGCCAGGGCAAGCGAGATATACTGGTAGGTTTCCAGTGTTATCTCAGGGTGTTCTGGGCTACACTCCGACACGACTTGTACCGCTATTAGGGGACTGACGTTCACCTCCCCCTAGGCCCGCCATGCGATGTATCAGACGAACAGACCGGACTGTACGGAGACTGTCACATACAGGCTCAGTAGGAGTGCAGATGGGGTTCACCTCGTCAGTCTTCTTATCGACATCTACCTGGGGACCGTTACGTACAGCTAGTGCCGCTTGCGGTCTGTGGTTAAACCCACTGCCAGCGTAGTGTCGAGTCTTTAGAGTCCCACACAGAGAGCTATTCGCCTTTAGGCAAAACGAGTAGAGGTCGCATGGTTTTGCGACAGGGTTCGTTCGCATCCGCGCACTTGTGCACGTTTGCTGTCCGGACAGTTTATACTAGCGGGCTTTGGTTTAAGCCGGATCCTAGTATATGATTAGAGATTGGTTTTTCTCATTGTGTTCGTGTTCCTCGGATCACGAATGCGGGTGCGTATGCACAGTTGCTTGAGATTGAGGGAGAGGACCTTGATTAGGGTTAATGGTTGTTGTCATTTTATTAACCCTAATATTTATGTGTGTGTTATTGTTAATTAGTAATTAGTTTAATAATTATCCATGGTTGTGGTTGTTGACCTTTTGACTTCTTTGACTTGTTGACCAAGGTTGACACTTTGACCATCATAATTTCTTTTGGAAGATGCTTTTTGATCTTTGCAATTTGAAATGATAATGGTCATGTCATGATTTACCATGATAATTATCTAGCTAATTATTCAATTAAAAATTATACACACATATTAGTGAGAAAGGCTCACAAATAATTCATTCTCTCATTCTATTTCTCTCTCTTGCTCATCCTCTCCCTCAAGCTCTCTCCCTCTCATGTGTTGAGAAACAAAAAGCTTGAGAAAAACCCTCTCTTGATCTTCTCTACTCACTTCTAGGGTTCAAGTCTTAGCATTTCTTGCACTCTAGTTACTCCTAGCTTGGAGTTGAAGATAAAGGTGGTGGCTTTCGGGTGGATCCTTCTTTGACGGGAGAAGACAAGCAAGGTGATCCTTTTCTACCATACCTAGGAGCAAGGAGAGAAGGACTAAAGACCAAAGGTATAACCTTTCTACAACTTTGTTAGTTGTTAGTTTACTTTAGCTAGTTTTAGTTTAGCAAAGATCCTCACAAGCTTAGTCCATGTTGCCTAAGTCATTAAAAATCCGATTTTTATTATGTTTTCCGCCTCCCCGTAAGCACCGGGGTGGGCAACACGGACTTACAGGGTGTGTGTGTCCAAGTCAAGAATCAACCTATACCTCAAATAGAATGCACCATACTTCATTATATATCATTTCCTTATTTATTTTTGTTTTCTATTTATTTTTTTGAAGTGGGAAATGGGAGAGGGACTGCCTTGGGGGTTTCGGCTAGAATTGGGAAGCAGGAGAGAGAGTGAGGTGTGTGTGTGTGTGTGTGTGTGTGTAAAAGCATCTCCAATTATTACCTCTTTTACTTTTTTCCTTAATTATCTCATTTTCACAATTTAAGTCTTTTTCTTTTATATTTTCAAAACCATCTTGACAACTTCTTTTCATTTCAAAAACAACATGTTACATTTTGGTTTAATGTGTCATGATGCACAAAAATTGTATTAACCCATTCTAATGTGTAATTATTACTAATTAAATATATTAGTGAAAGCTTAAAATAATATTAAAAATAATTAATTAAGAAAAATATTTAAGTAAACTAGAAATTTACAAGTGACCAATTAAATACCAAATACTAGCAATTACATAGCTAGAATATGTATATTTAAGTCTATATTGAAAAATAATTATATCTTGATTTTTACGGAAAATACCAGTTATTTTACCGATTATCGGAAATTTCACATAAATAATTTTTAAGACGTTACAATCTTCCCCCCTAAAGAAATTCGGTCCCCGAATTAAAAAATCTAACTACGCTTATCCTCGAAGAGATGGGAATAGTTCTCCTTCATCTCGTCCTCGGCTTCCCACATGACCTCTTCGCCGCTCGTGCCACGCTAAAGAACCTTTACGGTTGGTAAGTCCTCGGACCTCAGTTTCTTCACCTGCCGATCTATAATGACTATCGGCAGCTTGGTGAAAAAAAGATTGTGCTCCAGCTGGATTGTCGGATGTTGTGTCGCGTGAGAGGGGTCATGAAGATACTTGCGGAGCATCGATACATGAAACACGGGGTGAATACCTGGAAAGATGGGTGGAAGAGCTAAATGATAAGCAACTGCCCCGACACGCTCGAGAATCACAAAGAACCCACATATCTGGAACTAAGCCTTCCTTTTCTTTCCGAATCTCGACATGCCCTTCATCGGGGAAACCTTAAAAAAAACATGATCTACAACGACGAACTCAAGTCTGCGCCAACGTCAGTCTGCATAAGATTTCTGCGTGCTCTGGGCCGCTCTCTTCCTATCCCGAATCAGCTGAATATTTTCGGTCGTCTCCTGCACAATCTGTGGTCCTAAAATACTACTCTCTCTGAGCTCTGTCCAACAAACGGGCGATCGACATTTCCTCCCATATAATGCCTCGAAGGGTGCCATCTGAATCTCCTCCTGGAAGCTGTTTTTATACGAAAACTCTATCATGGGCAGGTTGCGATCCCAACTGCCACGAAATCTAGAACGCAAGTTTGGAGCATGTCCTCGAGAATCTGAATGGTCCGCTCTGATTGACCATCGGTATACAGGTAGAAAGCTGTACTGAAACTCAATCGGGTGTCCAAAGTCTCTTAATGTTTCTACAATAGTCAGCTGGTGAACTGGGTGCCTCTGTCAGACACAATACAAGTCGGAACTCCATGTAGTCGCACAACCTCATCAACATATGTCCGAGCATACTGAACGAATCCGAAAGTGGTCTTCACTGGTAGAATGTGAGCTGCTTTCGTCAATCGGTCTACGATCACTCAAATAGAGCCATACTCTCGACTGGTCCTAGGTAGACCCATGATACAATCGATAGAAATTTGTTCCCATTTCCACTCCGGAATGGGCAAAGGTTGTAATTCTCCTGCTGGCTTCTGATTCTCAGCCCTGAATTGCTGACAAGTCAGCATCCCGAAACAAAATCTGTGACATCTTTCTTCATCCTTTCACACCAGTAAATTTCTCTCAAATCATAATACATCTTGGTGGAAACCGGATGAACACTGTATACTGACTAATATGCCTCTTCCAAGATCTCGTGTCTCAGTCCCTCCGAATCTGGCATATACAGTCGAATCCCAAATCGTAGTACTCCCTGATCATCAATCATGAACTCTGAATCTCTACCCTGTCGAACCTGCTCCGTGATCTCTGACAAACGAACGTCATCGGACGATACCTCACGGATATGATCAAATAACTGTGGATGTGCACGGATACGGACAAGTTGTCCCCCAGTCGACGTAAACTCAAACTGTTCTCAAATAAGAAAAGCTACCTCCGGGCCTCCGACTCAAAGCATCTGCCACGTCGTTCTCTTTGCCCGGATGATAAAGAATCTCGCAGTCATAGTCTTCCACTAGCTCTATCCATCTGTGCTATCTCAAATTTAGATCTCGCCGCTGAAGGATATACTTTAAGCTTTTTGTGGTCCGTAAATATCTAGCACGACTCGTCGTATAAGTAGTGTCTCCAAAACTTAAGTGTAAAAACCACCGCAGCCATTTCTAAGTCATGCGTGGAATAATTCTGCTCGTGCTTCTTCAACTGCCGAGAAGCATCGCAATAACCAACAAAACCGCCTGATCCTAAAGACAAAGATAATACTGGCACCATAATCAAACGGGTATTCAACTGCTGAAAGCTTTGCTCGCATGCTTTGGTCCAAAGAAAAGGAACTCCCTTCCGGGTCAATCCGGTCAACGTTGTAGCTATATGCGAGAAATTCTGTACGAAATATCAATAGTATCCGTCCAAACCCAAAATGCTGCGAATCTCCATCACTGATACAGGTTTGGGCCAGTGCTGAATGACCTCGATCTTTTTCGGTTCCATACGTATACCATCTCTCATAACTACGTGACCCAAGAAGTCACATCATCCAACTAGAAAACACACTTGAATAATTTAGCGAATAGATGATGCTCCCTCAAAGTCTGCAACAAAATCCTCAATTACTGCCCAGGCTCCACTCGGCTCCAAAAGTATACTAGAATGTCATCAACGAACATGATAATAACTGATAAAAAACGGCTTGAATATACGGTTCATCAAATCCATAAACGCTTCTGGGGCATTGGTGAGCTTGAACGACATCACCAAGACTCATAACGTCCATAACGTGTGAAAAGCAGTCTTCGGAATATCATCCTCTCGAACCCACAACTAATGGTCACCTGATCGCAAATCAATCTCCAAGAAATGTCTCGCACCCTGGAGTTAATCAAATAAATCGTCGATATGAGTTAAGGGACATCTGTTTCGCACAATAACCCGATTCAACTGACAAAAATCGATGCACAAACACAACTGCCGTCTTTCTTCTTGACGAATAGAACAGGAGCTCCCCAAAGTGACGCACTCGGACGAATAAGCCCTTTATCCAACAAATCTTGCAACCGATCCTTCAGTTCTTTACGCTCCGCCGGGTCCATTCGATATGGCGGTATAGAAAAAGGCTCTGTGTCGGAAATAAAGTCAAAGCAGAACTCAATATTGCGCTCTGGCGACAAACCAAGCAACTCGTCAGGAAAACATCTGGAAACTCTCTAACAATCGGAATCTGGTCCAACAGGACCTCTGCGGCTCTAACATCACAAACATATACCAAGAATTCCTGATATCCTTTTCCTCAAAAGCTGACTAGCGCGAAGAGAAGAATTCAAATCGGGAATAGTGACGCTAAGGTCTCCTTGAAAGCAACCAAGAACTGGCATACCCAGAAAACTAAATCTGATTGCCTCCTCTTACGACCGTCCACGAATGCATAACACGTGGCTAACTAATCATGCCAAGAAGAACTTCGAAGTCAAACAAATCGAGAAGCATCAAATTAACAGAAGAATCCCGATCTCCGATACGAATAAAACAAACACGAATGAGAAACACATAAAGCTACAAAAGACTAGCCTATGGAAAAAATCACAACAAGCGGCTGATTTAGCAAGGACTACTATCAGCTAGACATCGATACAATTTATGTGGATACCATTTCAAACAACACCAAAAAGAAATACGCATCGAAAGAAAACACCGAAAAAATACCGTCACAACGGCGTCTATCTAACCGCCTTGAGCTGACATACCGGTACGAATCCGCTTCGATCCAAAAACGACTGAAGTCTCAGAAAGGCGCTCCTCCAACAGTAAGGTCGCGTCCATTGCGGCTGCATAAGTATCTAAATGCTGGGCACCAACAGCAAGAAATAACTGCATGTCCAATCTCCACACGAACCTCTTTATCCGTTTCTCTTTAGTGTCCACCAGGTAAGGAGCATATCGGACCGCCGAGGAAATTAAATGTCATACTCGGACACCGTCATCCCTGAAGCCTTGCACGAAGGCTTGAAACTACGAGGTCGGGCATCTCGAATGCTCTCCGAAAGTAAACGAGCAAGAAATATATCTATGAAATCATCCCAAGTCATAGGAAGTAGATCTACAGCTCGGCTTCTCTCAACCGACTCGCACCACGTCTGAGCAAGACCTCTCTAGACGAAAACTCGCAAACTCAATCCATATCTCGTCAGAACATCTTTGTGAACGACAATTCCTAGCCATCCTGTCGAGGATTGTCTGCGTATCCTCCGCTGCATCTGTGCCGGTAAAAACTAGAGGCTTTAGCCTCAAGAACTCCAGTAAGGAAACGGAAATAATCTTGGTAACAACAAAAACAGCTGCCTGAGCAGCAGGTACAATCACAGTCCCTGAAATAGGAGAGACATCATCGGCTCTCGGAGCTCGGCTAACCACCACTAACAATCCAACTATCTGTCGCAAGTCCTGAATACTCGACTCCAGCCTAATTATCCAGCCTGGAAAAAGCGGATCAATCTGTCCCTAAGGAGTAGGCATACGCCCTGATCGATCCTCGTCTCAAACGAGCCTACTATAATCTTATCTCTGGCGGCAGCCCTCTGGCCCTTTTAGTCTCCGGCGACATAGTGGCTGGAACAAGAAATAGGATTGATAGGAACATTGCGATCGAATCAAAGGGTTTCCGGAATCAAGAAAGGAGATACAAGTAATTATATATCCTAAGGTTACTTAGACGGAGTACCGTATCGTAAGTATGCCGCGGAACATACAGACGCTATGTCACTCTGCTTAAGTCACCTACTCCATCTACCAAAGGTCACCCTACACCCAGAAAGGTAAAACCTATCTCTCTGATACCAACTTTGTCACGACCCGAAGGTACGGAACGCGACTGACACTTAAACTACGAAACGTCTCAAGGCGCAACGTAATCTAAGTAAGCCAAAGCCCAGAAAACTAAACCGTTTGACAATTAGAGTGAAGGAAAACTCGTTTTAACGCAAGTGGTTTTAACAAAATAAGCAACATCAAACATTTAAAAGCAACATCAAATTTTCCCGAAAATTTCGCCAGAGTCTCCTTTGTAAATAATGGCCCCAAACGGGTACAACACATGACAATACATATAAATGATGAATAAGGCATCCCCAAGCGGGAGCTAGCTCTTCTCCAATGGCAGAATCACAACCACAAGCAATATGTATAGCAAAAGTGCACAATAAGCATCTGAAAGCAAGAAATAAGAAGATACCACGTCGGCTCAAGTGAGCATCGACACCACACACCACAAAAACAAGTCTCACTGTCTAGTTAAATATACAAGGATAGATGGAGTATACTAGATACAAAATAATAATAAAAGATGGAACAAAATATCTTCGTAACCCACCTACGAGCAAGCCGCAAGTCAAGCAAAAGGAACAAAATGAGGAAGTACTCTCGCCGCTACTGTGCTGACGGGTCAGACCTGCAAGATACTGTGGTACAACGGGGGTGAGTTGCCAACTCATGAGTAGTAAATAACATCTAATAAGGTTATCGTAAGTATGCACGCAAATACGTCACAGCCTACATGTACCAAAATGATACGATGCACAAGTATGAATGCAACATGAATGTATAATCAACAAGAAATCATGATATATCTGATATAAGAAGATCTGTATCTTTAACTTAGTAAAACCTCTGTGCAATAAACTGAAGTATCATCACTGAAATCAATAGAAAATCCATGTCAAGCATCGACACAATATATCCATATCCCAAAATCTCAATATCTCGATATCTCAATATCGCAATGTCTCAATATCTCGGACTCCGTCAGTCTGGATCAGCCCATATCATCAAATCTCACGACCACGTCGGTATCCTCCAGATATCCGCCATGCCAGACATCACCGGTAGGTAGTCCGCCCCTGCCAGGCTCATCGTCATCCCTATAAAAACACTCTCGCCCCGGAGTACCATACCGGGTCCACCATATACCCGAAACGGTTCATCCAACTCCTCGAATCGGGTCTCAAAAGCCAACATAAATCAGGAAAACTCATGGTGGACGACACATACATCATATCACGAGAAAAACCGCAACTTGCATTTTTAAAGCGATAAAAGGTTTATAAAATTCTTGCGGTTTTCCCAAAAATCCAGAAATCACATCAATACTGAAATCCTCGAGAAGAATCACAATATATAAACATGCCGGTGATGATGGAAATCTATGATACGGTAGTATATACCATGCGAAATACGGCCAGAAGCTATGCATGAATCATGATGCAGTAAGGTATGGATATATAACTAACAATCCTACATATCCATTTAGTGGAATGAACATATAAGTATAATTCTACGGATCATATATGATGCAGATGCACAGTTACCGATTTTAAGAAAGTTCTATAATGTTCGTGACATAGTAATTACCAAAGACGTGTGTGTTCGTATGAATAGTGCCCGTGCAACATGAACCAATGGTAATGGTGCAAGTGTCCTATGAGATGATTTCACACACACACACACACACACACACATATATTTAAGTTGGTGCGATGCAATAAGATTAATAACTAGGAAACTACGCATATAAAATGCAAGTACTACAAATAATCCTAAACCATCGGACGCCTCGCGCCATCCAGACGATACCCCCGTAGATGTGTACATCTACTCACCAGGACGTCCCGGCTAATCAGATCCGATTTCAGCTTTGCCATTTCCGCGCCTCATCCGACGCCTCCGCATCCGATCCTAGAAACGTACACAAGTAAAAAAAAGAATAAATATATAAATAGTCGCGGACACAAACAATACAAGTCAACCACGCGCACTAACTAAACGCGCACGCACTTGGTGCACAAAACGCGCCCGTGACAATGCCACAAACCACAACTAGGGTCGCTATACGTGGCAAACCACAAAGCTAAGACCCAATCGCACCGATCACGCGTTCACAACACACTAAATATTATATGAAATATGTAGCAAACCATCAAAATCTCAAACTTAAATCAAATCGATTTATTCCAAAAACCTAGCAAGCAACCATTAACCGTTTTAATACTAATCTAGATGTTTTAGCAATTCTAACGGCCACATAGCTCACTTAATATCTTACTTAGGTCACACCATTATTTACCAAAATTTAGTCTCACCTCTTTACATTAATCCTAAAAATCTAGTTTGCCAATTATATAATTTGGACAAATTTTAACGTAACAATCTACAACTTAACAACTAGATTAAATTTTGTATGCCTTCAAATATCAAACTACTAATTGCAACCATGATCAATGATAAAAACCCTAACTTTAATTTAAACCCTTTTCTTTACAAGTTCTAACTAGAAATTAATGTAGGGTTACTTGGCACTCTTACAAGGGTCTATAAGGCATCAACCATACCCGATTCTAATTTTAGACGTGCCGAACAACCCAAAGCGAGGATCTTTGCTAGATAATTAGGGTTAAACATGCAAGTAAACAACTTTACAACTAAGAGAGAGGGATTACAACCTTTGTAGTCCGCTCCTTCGCTTCATAAGCTCCGAGTAGTAGTCTTTTTGTTGCGATCCATGATCTCCCAGACTCAAGAGAAGTTCCACAACCCGAATGATCCATGCTTGCTTGAAGTCTTCCTTTTCGAAGATGATCTACCTTGAAGTTTCTTTAACTCAAGCTCTCACTCACTAATCAAGTATTAATGAAGTGAGCACCCTAATCTAATTGGCTAGATTAGATATGGATGATGAAATAGGAATTATGCTCTCTTTTATTATCAATTTCTCACACACTAATCCATCACAAAACCAAAAGCTAGAAAGCTTTTCAAGAGCTCAAGGAAGAAGAAGAAGAATGATCAATCCTTTTGTGATGAATAATGAATTGTTATTATCATTACAATTGCAACCATGGTTAAGTCAAGAAAGACTTAACCATTGTAGAGATTTAACTAGGGTAAAGGGTGTGGGTTGGGTTAAGAAAATATCTCCAAAAATATCAACACATGATATCTTTGCAAGAAACAAAACAAAAGCTTCTAGAAGCTTCTAGAAAAAATTAACCCAAATCAAATCCTAACCATGTTTAATCTCCACTAATCATATTGCATTAGTAATCATAACTTGTTACAATATTATATTTCACATATATAATATATTTTTGTAACAAAAGAAAATAATACAATTAACATATATCGCATATATATCAATGTATTACCCGGTGAGAAAATGAGTCAATAATGTAAGTCCACGGTAGCGCCCCGACCGTCTAACAGACGCCAAATGCGGAACAAAAACTTTTTACAACTGGCGCTATCGCGTACTATAACCCGGATCTGCCATTAAAGCTAAACTAACAAACTACAAAATGGGTAGAAATGTTATACCGAACGATCTGAGTCCTTCGGTCTTCAACCATCATCCCACGCTTTGTTGCGGCTGCTCCGAACTCCTGAATCTCCAGTCTTCTCGTCCAGGTGGCACCACGTCAACGGATCTTTAAACGGGCTCCCGCCTCTGAACCGAGGCAACTCGATCGTCAAGTTTGCTAAAAGAGACGACCAAGATGAAGTAGAGAATGAGTAGAACACTTTGTCTCCTTACGTCCAAGGCTATGGACGAATGGTTAATGAAGTTGCCTTTTGGATCGGATTGAAATGAGATATGAAAATATATATGAACTAGATCTCTCTTTTCTCATTTTAACAACCCTTTCTATTTCCCATATCAATCATGAACTCAATGGGAGGGGGCCGGCCATATATGTAGAGGGAGGGAGGTGAGGGTAGGAGCAAAGAGGCGACCATAACATTAAAGGAGAAGGAATGAGTCATTTAAACACCTAGTATGAACTCATTAAAAGAAACAATGAATCATAACCCTTAGTTATCAACACATAAATGCTCCATTAATGCACTAAGCCATCTCACCATTCTAGTCACCTCTTCTGGAAACTTCTAGAACCTTTCACACTCATCCAAAGAAAAAGATAAATCCGTATTTAACCGAATGTTAAATACGGCCAATAGAAAACTGGAAACTGGCAACTTCCAAAAGCGATCCTGAAACGAATTTCAGGATAACCCCGTAACAGTATAAACATACCCGCATTTGTATTACAACCGAATACAAATGCAACTGAGACAAAGATATTATATCTACACAGTATAATACTCGGATCCGGATTAAACCAAAGCCTACCAGTATTATCTGCCCGAAAGATGACACGTGCGTAAACGCACGTGCATTTTCCGAACCCTGCCATAAAACCATACGGCCTCTACAACGTTTCGCCCGAACTTGGGAAACTGTCTATGGGGGACTCTAATGACTCATCAACACACTGGCACTGGGTGTAACCTCTAGCCCGTCAGAGGTACAAGCTGTACGTAACGTTTGCCTATGTATTGATTGGAAGGGAAGCTGACGAGCGAACTCATCTATAAACCCTACTGAGCCTGACAGTGACAATATATATACAGTCCGGTCCGTTCATCTATAGAGTATCGCATATCGAGTCTAGGGGGTGGATAAAATCAGACCCCTAATAACGCGATAAATCGTGTCAGCATGAAGCCCATCACCACCTGAAAAACTACTGATCCAAATCAGTAATTCTCCACTACCTCGGCCGAGAATTTCTAGTGATGGCCACCCGTGCACTGTGCGACATCAACCCCCAATACTGGCAGAGACGAATCCCCGACGATCCGCTCACTGCCTCCATGTGGCTTGGGACTGTACCCAAAAAATACCTGTTTGCACAACTCCTTTGAGCGTGGTAGGGTAGGAATCAAAGCACAGTAGGAACTTACACGAGACAAATGACGATCTCAGGTCGACAAACTAACCTGTACGCATGTCACCAGGGAACTGCTATCTGACGATATGTATAATACCAATTAGCATGTTCCCGGTGAGTCCTGTCCGGTGTACTCATAACCTAATGAGCACCTGTATACATCTTAGGTGATCCAACTGACACCAGTGGCTTGTGAGACCGGCCACCGCCCCTCGTCGGGGTCTCGACTATATACACTAGTCTACTCTGGAGTATCGATGCCCTGTCTCGAAACTCCCACGACTAGGGACACTTTAAGGATGTGCTTACAGACCCCAGCTCCCACGTATATGATCGCCATCATACTGCCGGCTGTCAAGCAGAATCCTATGGGCTCTATCATCATGCAATAGTGAACTAAAGCATGTATATGATGATAAAGACAAACCATATAGCATACTATCATCTCGAGCAAGACTGTCATATCGGTATAGGTCCTGCCTCAATCATTGCAATCACGTACCTGCGATCCAATAATTGACTTTGAGGGCACTATATCCAACAAATAAATCGAGCAAATATTAGATAATGTAATGTAATATATCACATATATAATTATACATTAAATTATCGAATCAACACTTGATCCGACAATCCGGCTATATCGCATATAACCGACTAATATATCATATACCGATTCATCGAATCAACACTTGATCCGATGACCCGGCTGATATCAAATATCGCGAGAATAGAATACGGTATCTCATATCGTATTATTCTCGGTCCCGCACATATCACATATGTGCTCCTACTCCGTTTTGCCTGAGTCAAGAAACCTCTGTGTAGGACTCTAAAGAATCATCAATATACCGGTAGCAGGTGATGATCATATCAAACACCCACAAGATGCAAGCGGTCAGCTAAATGTAACAGCCACCCAGGTATTGAGCGATTAGAAGATCAAAAAGCAAGCCTGTACATTCTCCTGTGAATCCAATCAGTAACACTCCCGTACAGTCCGGTCTCTTTGTCTGATATATTGCATATCTAGTCTAGGGGTGGTATACGTCAGACCCCATTAACCGATAAGTCGTGTCGATGTGAGGCTCATAACAGGTCGAGAAACTACTGGTAACACTTACCAGTAAATCTTTATATCAGCCCTCGCCAGGGACTTCCAGTTATAGCCAATCGAACACAGCACAACATCAACTCCCTATACCGGGAGAGACTAATCCCCTCCTATCGCTCATTGCCTCCATGTGATTCGGGACTGCACCCAAAAGCCACCGTTTTGCATGCCCTCATGGACGTGGTAAGGTGGAAATCAAAGCATAGTGGGAATCTCACAAGACTCTGTGACGATCTCGGGTCTACAGACTAACCTGTACCAGTGTCACCGGAGAACTGCCATCTGACGTGAGGAATAATAGCATCTGAGAGTTCTCGGCGAGTCCGTCCAGTGTACCCAGTCTCCACCGAGCACCCGTACACCATCCTTGATGTCAAACACCGATGGATATGGGATCATCCATCGCCCATCATATGGGTCAAGATGCGTATACGCTAGTCTACTCTGCTGTATCGATGCCCTGTCTCGATACACCCTCGACTAGGAACAGTTATAGGATGTACTCATCGACTACCGTGGCCCCACTAGTATGATCTCATCATAGTCCCAGTAGTCGAGTACATATCCTAAGGGCTTTATCAACATGCGAGAGTAAGACAGTAAACTAATATAAGTCAACATGTTAAGATAAAGTGAAACCAAATAGCATACTATCATGACGAGCAAGAAAGTCCTCTCTATATATATCCAAGCATCCATTATAATATACATCATATGTACACCAATGGCCTCTAGGGCATATATATAACTAACAATCTCCCACTTGCACTAAGGCCAGGTGTTGTAGTATCTCATACCTAACATTCCGAATAATCTCTCAAACTGTATCTGGGGAATGGCCTTTGTCAGTAGATCCGCAGTGTTGTCCTTCGTATCAACTCTCCTGACCTCGATCTCCCGGCGATCAACTATCTCCCTGATCAGGTGATACCGCCTCAGAATATGTCTGGACTTCTGATGGGACCTGGGTTCTGTTGGGGTAAAAATTTACACCCTGGTTGACCAAGTCAAAATCAAAGTCAACCCCAAGCCAAGTGGGCCAATGCCCGGAGCGAGCCCGACCATGAAGCGGCCGGCCTCCCCCATGCCAACAACCAAATCATGTAATAAATAATTTTTATGTAATTTTCGTGCATGAATGTATGCAAAATGGGTTTAAAACCAATTTTTTGTAAGCCCATGGCTTATGTGCAAAAAGAAGTGGCACATGAGCCATGGGATGGCCAAAATGCCATTTGTGTGAAGCCTAAGGGGCTATGTGTAAAGTGTATAGCCTATAAAGGCAAAGATAATAAAATATCTCACAAATTTTTTCTCTCTCCAAATTTTTTTTAGATCTGAGATCTTTTCTCCTTCTTCAAGGTTCCAAATCCTTATTCTTTCTTTTGCATTAAATTAAGAGTTTTACTCTTCATTCTATAAAACTAAATAGTTTTTCACCACAAAACCCATAAAGGGGAACTCATATCTTCCATTAGATCTCAAAAGAAGAGATTTTTAAAATCTGATATCTCTTGAAGATCCAGCAACCAGAGGAGAAAGAAGAAGAACCCCTTTCATCAACCCCAAAACATCTTAGAAGTTTAACTCCACTATGATTTCTCTTTTCGAGAATTTCTGGGGCTAAAAACCTCTTTTTCTCGCCGGCGCCCCAGCGCTCAAGCGCCAAGCGCCCACGTGCTGACACGTAGTGTGCTGGAGCTCGAGTGCTTAGCGCTCAAGCGCCAAGCACCCACGTGCCGACACGTGGCGCGCTAGCGCTCGAGCGCTTAGTGCTCAAGCGCCCAGCGCTCAAGCGCAAAGCGCCCACGTGCCGACACGTGGCGCGCCTGGCGCTCGAGCGCCTGGCGCTTAAGTGCCCAGCGCTCAAGAGCAAAGCGCCCACGTTCCGACACGTGGCGCTCTAGCGCTCGAGAGCCTAGTGCTCCAGCGCCCTGTGCTCAAGCGCAAAGCGCCCACGTGCCGACACGTGGCGCCCCTGCGCTCCAGCGTCCTGCGCTCAAGCGCAAAGCGCCCACGTGCCGACACGTGGCGCGCCTGCGCTCAAGCGCAAAGCGCCCACGTGCCGACACTAGCCGCGCCTGCGCTCAAGCGCAAAGCGCCCACGTGCCGACACGTGGCGCGCTAGCGCCTAAGCGCACAACGCTCAAGGCTCTGACCCCACGCGTCCTTTGGGCGCTTTTTCCCTTATATATATATATATGTATACATGTATATATATGTACAGATACACACACACACTCCACAACACCGTCCCCCTCAAAAAAAATTTAGGCCGGGACGCTGCCCCGCATCCCGCAAGGGGGCTGCTAGCCCTGTTGACCCCCAGCCCGCTATGCGGGTAGCGGGACCCCCATACAAACTCTGCGTGGCTCCCGATATATCCAAACCCCCTCCAAAACAACACACACGTACACTGCACATTGAGTTCACATGACCAGTTTAACCCGTCAATCGGAGGTTCCCTCGCTCCAAAGGCGAGGGGTCATTAACGGCAGCTTAGTCCGCGGCTGCCGGAGATTCGGATCCCCACAATCAACAAACCCTGGCTTACCCTAGGCAGGAGGAATCTGTAGTACGCTTGACAAGCCCGCGTGTATTCCCATCTCAATGGGGTGACGAAAAACACCCCACAGGTTTCTTGGCCAAAGCCACAGCTCCATTGTTATCGCAATACAAAGGTATTGTATACTCAATGGACGGACCACACCAAGTTCAGTGATGAACTTCTTCATCCAGATAGCCTCTTTGGCAGCATCGTTGGCAGCGATGTATTCAGCTTCCATCGTCGAGTCTGCAACGGTATTCTGTTTGGAACTCTTCCAACACACCGCCCCTCCATTGAGGGTAAAGAAAAATCCCGAGTGCGACTTAGAGTCGTCCTTATCACTCTGGAAGCTGGAATCGGTAAAGGACTCCACCTGGAGTTCTCCGTTACCATACACCAAGAACATCTCTTTAGTCCTTCGCAAGTACTTGAGAATGTTCTTCATAGCTGTCCGGTGACTCTCTCCAGGATCTGCTTGATACCGACTCACTACACTTAGTGAGTATGCTACATCGGGTCTGGTACATAGCGTTGGAGATAGTGCCCTCAGAGTCAATTATTGGATCACAGGCACGTGATTGCAATGATTGAGGGAGGACCTATCCCGGTAGGACAGTCTTACTCGAGATGATAGTATGATATCTGGTTTATCTTTATCATCGTGTACTGCTTTAGGTGACCTGACATATCGCTATTACACGTTGATAGAGCCCCTAGGATTCTTGCTTGACCACCAGCAGTATGAGGGCGATCATATAAGTGGGAGCTGGGGTCTATAAGCACATCCTTAAAAGGTCCCTAGTCGTGGGAGTTTCGAGACAGGGCATCGATACTCCAGAGTAGACTAGTGTATACAGTCGAGACCCCGACGAGGGGCGGCGGCCGGTCTCACAAGCCACTGGTGTCAGTTGGTTCACCTAAGATGTATACAGGTGCTCATTGGGTTATGAGTACACCGGACAGGACTCGCCGGGAACATGCTAGTTGGTCTTATACCTGACGTCAGATGGCAGTTCCCTGGTGACATGTGTACAGGTTAGTTCATCGACCTGAGGATCGTCATTTGTCTCGTGTGAGTTCCCACTATACTTTGATTACTATCCTACCACGCTCAAAGGAGACGTGCAAACAGGTTTTAGTTGGGTACAGTCCCGAGCCACATGGAGGCAGTGAGCGGATCTTCAGGGGTTCGTCTCTCCCGGTATTGGGGGTGAGGTCGCGCTGTGTCTAGGAGAGCCATTACACGAAGCCCTCGGCCGAGGCAGGAGATTTACTGGTAGGTATTCCAGTAGTATCTTAGGGTGTTCTGGGCTATACTCCGACACGATTTGTACCGCTTTTGGGGGTCTGACTTTTACCAACCCCCTAGGCCCGCCATGCGATGCTCATAGACGAACGGACCAGACTGTACGGATATTGTCACTGACAGGCTCAGTAGGGTGCCAGGATGAGTTCGCTCATCGACGTCCCGTTTGGTCAATACCTGGTAGCCCGTTACGTATTGGCTTATACCTATGACGTGCTAGTGGTTAAATCCACAACCAAGGTGTTGACGAGTCTTTAGAGTCCCCCACATTCAGTTGCTCAAGTTTTCGGGCGAAAAGCTGTTGAGGCCGTATGGAGATATGGCAAGGTTCGATCAGATACGTGCGGTATTGCACGGATCAGGATTGGACGGTTAGTACTAGAGGCCGTATGGTTGTATGGCAGGGTTCGATCGGATACGTGCGGTATTGCACGGATCAGGATCGAACGGATATTACTAGCCGGCTTTGGTTTAAGCCGGATCCTAGTACAGTACAGTGTAGATGTTGTCTCATTGCATTTGTATTTCGGTCGGAATACAGATGCGGGTGTGTATGCACAGTAGCGGGGTTTTCCTGTAATTTATTACGGGACCAGTTTTCTGGAGTTGCCAGTTTGCTTTCCGTTTCGGCCATATTTCTTTGTATCTTTCATTGGCCGAAGATTGGTGGAGGAGGGCTTATTTGCATTTGTGCAAATTAGCTATTTGGAGGGTTGTCTTTGCATACTTTTGTATCATGATGGTTTCATGATGGGGCCCCATCCCTTGACCTTCCATGGTTCATGATTGCTTGACTTTTTGTAGCAATCATGGTTGTTGATTAGTTGATGGAGTGTGGTTTTGCTAGTGATGATGATTCTTGCATGATGACCATTCCTCTCACTTGCATTATTCTTGTGTCTATCTCTTTTTCACTCACTCCCTCTCTCATTCTCTCCTCATCCACCATCATGGCCGGCCAAAGCTCATGGGGGCTGTCCAAAATTTGTGAGGGTGGGATTTTTGTTCCTTTGGCTTTGTAAAATCCCACTAGTTCAATCTCCACAAGACCACTTCAATCCCTCCACCAAAGGCAACATCCTAAACCCCAAATGAGACATATCTCTACACGTATTCTACAGCAAATCTTGGGCACGTCGACTCGCCAGCTTCGTGCCCGAGTTGCCTCGGTATAGAGGTGGGAGCCCGTAAAAGAAGCAGGCGACGTGGTGCCCTTCCGGCGACGAGGTGGAGACCGGAGCTTCCGCGGGAGATCGGGATGACGACGAGAAGACCGGAGGACACGGATCACTCAGTATATCTCTCTTCCCCATCTTGTAGTTAGTTAGGACTAGTTTAATGGCCCGATCCGGGTTTTAGTGCGCGGTGGTGCCGGTTCAAGAAAATTTAAAGTTAACCATCGCTTCCGCATTTGGCCTCGGGATGGAGGCCGGGGCGCCGTCGTGCACTTACAGTGGTATCAGAGCCTCGCCATTAACTTAGTCTAGCTTTGTCTAATGTGTTTTACATTTCCGATCGAGCAAAAAAAAGTTCCAAAACCGTGTTTTTCAAAACAACAGTTTTCTGTCGAAATTTTTTTGTCTCGAAATTTTTTTCAGGTAGTCTCAGAATACTGTGCATGGAATTATAAGCCTACTGTAAAAATTTAGTGGCGAGATCTCATTATTCGACCGCGGAACCGCGGCCAAACCAATGCTTGGGCCGCGGTTCCGCCGCTGTTTTGAGTGATCAGTGCACCAATTTTTTACAGAGGCCTCCTGTGATGAAAATAGGGGTTTTGGAATATTAATTTTGGGTCCAGAATTTCTTGATGTGCTACAGTAGTACTTGAGGGCCCACTTGGTAAAATTTGATCGATCGGATATTTTAAACACATTATTTCACAGTATTTGCATTATATCTGCGACCGTGAATGTCACTTGATCGGTAAATCCTGTCTAACTGCTATAGCCCGGTTAGACGGATTTACGAACGTGATTTTCACGTTGATGTTCTGTGTTATGCTGTGATGTTGCGGATCGGTCGTGGGGATAGCCTGGATGCAATGCTAGTACAGTTATTTTTGTTGTATTATGTACATTTGATATTGCGGGGCGAGCGTCCAACATGTGGACCGCCGTCACTGCCCGTTTGTATTATTATTTTGGGACACGACCAGGTTGCGGTCGTTGTACCCGTTGTATGTATATTTTACTTTCTGTACTAGGATTGCCCCGCGGAGGGGTGCACGGATAGGCGGGTTCTAGAGGGCAACGGGCCCGCATCTCATGTCATTGAAAAGGAGGGGGCTTCACTCTAGAATTGGCAGGCTATTCGCCGCACTCGTAGGGGGTACAGGTTGACCCAGGAGGGGTGCCCAAGTTACCGGATTCCGTGAAGTGCTGGGTGGTCCATTCACGTTGCTGAAAAGGGGCTGCCTCGCTTCAGGTTTTGGCGGGTAACTTGCCGCGCCCGTACAGGTCTAGGATTTCATTGCACAGGCTATCCACACGACCAGGGGAACGTCGGGTTTCAGCGGCTCTGTGAAACCCGGGGATCCCAGATATCTGTATTGTTTCTGTGATGCTGTACATTTCTGTGATGTTGCATTTTATCACGTCTTGAGCGAAATATAATATATTGATATATATATTAGTAGATGTTGTATATGTTTTGCATCCGCGCTAGTCCAGTCCCCGCTCTGTCGTTAGTTAGCTAACCTAACGGGTAATGACGGGACCCAGTGGCGAATGCGGATGGCATATACGTACGTCAGTATATTTTCGTTCTTTGTGGTGTGATCAATTGATGGGACTGCGTTGATTCGGATCAATGCAAATTAAAAACAAACCTAATATGATGTTGTTGGAACACTCTTCAAAAGCTGTTATTGCAAGGACGTTTACTTTTGCTTTGCATCGTGGTATTCAGTTAGAATATCCTGCACCTCAGTCGACGAGGCAAGGGCCGAGATCCCTTCACCGGGAGTGACCCCTTGGACATAAGTTTGCGTCAGGGCAATAACTTCACTATAGCCGATTACTTTTGCTTTGCACCGTGGTATTCAGTTGGAATATCCTGCACCTCATTCTACGGGGAAAGAGCCGAGATCCCTTCACCGGGAGTGACCTCTTTAGCAATGGTTTTCGTCACTATATTTTCAAAAAGCTATCCAGTTCCTTCAACGATATCAAGTTCTTTACGTTAAAGGTTTTCGCCAGAAACCATTCGTAGCCCTCCGTCGTTTCAGACGGGCAGCACGTAGTATTCATGCTATGCTTGTTGGCCTTCGTCAAGGTATAGTGTATGGTAGCTGCTTGTTGCCTTTCTGCAGCATAGATAGATGCGTTGGTTTGGGACAGTCGTATAGCCTTGTTGGCCTTCGTCAAGGGCTTGTGCGGGTGGGTTCAAATCAACCTGGAGAATGACGGGTAGAACTTGACATGTGACTTATGATTTGTTGGCCTTCGTCAAGGTCATAAGAGCATGGGGCAAAAATCACATCGGGAGTTTCAAAAGAACTGAAACTTGCCAGATATGCGCATACCTTCTGGAGTGTGATAGCGTGAGCGGATTCCGTCACGTTATCATGCGATGATAGTTGGATCCCGATTCCCACTGATGAGTTAGTTTACTCCTCGGGTGACCCCGACTAATTCTTCTTTCAGGTTTGGAGGAGAATTTGAGGTGACAGTGGGAGGTTTCCAGATTAGATAAATTGGTAACCATTCTGATCTAGATTAGAGTGCACGCTGAGTGTTTCTTTTCTCTCTCTCTGGCAGCGACCATTGACCCGACCCTAAGACTATGACTCAGTGAACAAGTTGACCGAACCTTCTTAAACACTGGCTTTTGGATTGTCAGAGTTGCAAACCTCATTGCCACTCCTACTTTTACCCTTTTCTCCAGGACACCCCGTATTACTACGAACGTCCACTTCCATTGGACAAAACCATCGTATGGTTATATACGAACTCGAAGGAATTTATTCGAGGATGGTTTCCGGTTCTGGAGAAAACGGATAGGACTATTCAGTTGTCTTTTCATTTTTACCTTCTCTCAGGTTACGAGCACTCCTTGGTTTAGGAGTAGTACACCTATTACGCAAATTGGATAGTCTTCTTCCAAACCTTAGGCTGGTGCCGAACATTGGGGAATGAAGAAAACCAATTCGCATAACGATGGTGTGCAGAAGGTATTGAGTTAAGACAAAGAAAGGGATTAGTAAGAGGGCAAAGTAAATTGCGACTGATATTCACGACCAAACCAAGTATTTCTTCGCCAAGTAAATCACCTTTGTATTTCTCCAGGACACTCCGTATCACTACGAAGATCCACAGTTTATTGGATACTCCATCGTATGGTTATATACGAACTCGAAAGGAACTTGTTCCAGTTCGGGGATGGATTCTGGTTCAGGAGAAATAGGAATAAGGTTTATTCAGTTGTCTTTTATCTTCACCTTCTCTCGCATTGCGAGTGCTCCTAGGATTAGGGCAGTACACCCATTATGCTTCTTGGATAGTCTTCTTCCAAACCATAGGCTGGTGCCGAAAGGTAGGGAAGGAAGAAAACCATTTGGCCTAAAGGGGTATGCAGAAGGTAATGACTAAAGACATATAAAGGGATTTGGAGAGGTGGCAAAGAACTATACGGTTACAGTCGTGAATCTGGAAGAGGCATTACTAGCAATACCGGGATACCCCATCGAAACATTTCAATGTTTCAGTTTCACTGTATACTGTTAAAGGAAAACTGATTTCCCAATTAGTCCTTACTCCAGGGTATGTATTTACCAGGTATGATTCTCACATCTGTATGGTTTTACAGATGATGAGTGGGAGTAGGTTATTGGGAATTAGGTGATCATCCTCATTATATCGGGATTCATTGTAATCAGTGATATGTGAGGAAGTCACCTGGGTTGTTTGCCGGACGGCAAATATTTGGTTTTGAATATCCACTGTTATGCACCAATTTCAAATTGATATATCTGTACGTCTATTTTCATAGAGTGAGATATACCTTTTTGAAATTATGTCTGTGACATTTACCTATATCAGTGGATGGTTAGGTAAGGAGCATTAAACAGCGATGTAATTCTTCTTAACCATAAGTACAGTTTTCAACCTACGACACACAGGGATTGAGTTATCAGACTCAAGGGACTTGTACAGAGTATTGTATGTTGTCCAGGGTCCATCAGGACAGAGGGGTTGGTCCTCGTACTATATTTTGTTTACTTATGACTTCTTTAGTTCTTAGACAGGTGTTTCGTATAAACACAGGGTCTAAGTTTTGAGGAGTTATAGGTATAAGAGTAAAGTAGAGAACCAAGTATTGCAAGTATCGGGATTCTTCAAGGTGATCGAAGATATATATACTTATCAATGGTATTCAGTTGATAGTAGTGAGAAAGAGACCTTGATTCTCTTTCAGGTTACTCATAATTGGAAGCATTCCTAAGTTGAGTAACGCTGATCGGCCTCCTTCCATTTAGTTGACATGCACTGGAGACAGATGCATGATTTGAATCTGGTTCAATTAAATCAGTGCCTCTGGTTCTATATTGGATATAGAACAGTTCATATCTTAACGATGTTAAGATACGGGGAGTTGTCCGGCTTATGATTAAAACCAGACTCTGGATAACTCAAGGCACGATTCTGTAATGGCTGTTTGTGGGTTGACCCAGGCTATGACGATGGTTGATTTTCTACAATCTGGAAGATCAATAGTGATATTGTTCTAGACTCGCCACAGTTTTAATAAAATGGATTTTTTTTTCAGAAAACAGTAGTGGGAGTATGGTAGAACTGGAAGTGATTCCAGAACCACAAACGATTACTGAAGATTTGATAGGAACCTAAAAGATTCAATCTGGTTTGACATTCCATTGGCCACTCCGCAGATACGGTGGGTAACCTCAGGCACTCGAGAGATACTCCGATAGCCTCAAGGACGGTGGCAGGGAGGTTCTTGTTTACCCAGATTTGCCATTACTGTTGTTCCAGACTGTGAGACCCGGCAGGAGGATGAGTATAGCGTCGTTCTAAACTAGTTTTAGAAGTGTACGTGTATATGACTCTGCCAGAGAGTTGTCGTAGTCAGTGGGAGCAGCGGAAGCATTGGTGGATAGGTTGCTTATGTCTATTATAGACTAAAGCAGAGTAGCGGAGATAGATCATCTATTTCTGATGTGACTATCATAGGTTTGACTTCATTAGAATAGGGAATGGATTTGTTAAGAAGGTAGTAGGGTGTGATGTCCTGGTATTTGGATGACATACACAGAGTAGGAAGTGGTATTCCTATACTACGGTCGGTTAAACGTTGGTCGTCACACAGTAGTTTCTCCACATGGGACTTGGACATTATATCAGACATACTGGTTACTAGATCTATGGTTTTAGATCTAGATTTGGGTGGTTTCCCAATCAGGATACTTAGACAGCATTCTAAGAGTATTTAGAATGGACGACTCCTGGCATGGTAGTATACCTGCAGGTGATTGAGTCACCCTCTCTAAAGGTGTCTTACAGACTAAAGGGGAGAGGGATGTGCATGATTGGCAGATCACTTGCTTAGGCAATTGAGTCAATTATGAGATGTCAAGTACCACACCAGATGTTGTTCTTGCACTAGATGCAATAAGTTGACATTGATCCTATCCTAGAGAAACAGTCGGAAGCAGTTTTAGAACATAAGTGGATGTTCTAGGGATATGATAACGACAGCCTCATGCAGGAGACAGTTATCATTCCAGGCTTCCAAGGTGACCTGGACGACAAGGAGGTTGTCAGAGTTATAGTTTTTCCCTCTGACGAGGGGCAGTATTTTGGACAGGTGGTCCAAGGCAATACTGAGGGAGACATGGCGCAAGATACTGATTAAGTTCAGTTGACGATACAGTCTAAGAAGTTTGGATTTGGAGTTCATTTATGAGCTAGGTCCCATCAGACATCCAGACACATTCTTGGACAGGTATTGCTCATTTCTGGAGATGGGTTTCTCCGCGAACTTGAGACATAGAGAGACATAGTAAGAAACATCAAAGCGGATCCACTCGCTGAGGCTATTCCTCGAACGCAATAGTTTCGCAAACGAGATTTGTGAGACTGACTAGTAGAGGAGTTGGGCGTTCGGTATCACACGGGCTGTGAGTATGCGACATCGCAATAATTAGCCTTGAGTGCAAGTGGGAGATTGTTGGAGATAGTGCCCTCAGAGTCAATTATTGGATCACAGGCACGTGATTGCAATGATTGAGGGAGGACCTATCCCGGTAGGACAGTCTTACTCGAGATGATAGTATGCTATCTGGTTTATCTTTATCATCGTGTACTGCTTTAGGTGACCTGACATGTCGCTATTACACGTTGATAGAGCCCCTAGGATTCTTGCTTGACCACCAGCAGTATGAGGGCGATCATATAAGTGGGAGCTGGGGTCTATAAGCACATCCTTAAAAGGTCCCTAGTCGTGGGAGTTTCGAGACAGGGCATCGATACTCCAGAGTAGACTAGTGTATACAGTCGAGACCCCAACGAGGGGTGGCGGCTGGTCTCACAAGCCACTGGTGTCAGTTGGTTCACCTAAGATGTATACAGGTGCTCATTGGGTTATGAGTACACCGGACATGACTCGCCGGGAACATGCTAGTTGGTCTTATACCTGACGTCAGATGGCAGTTCCCTGGTGACATGTGTACAGGTTAGTTCATCGACCTGAGGATCGTCATTTGTCTCGTGTGAGTTCCCACTGTACTTTGATTACTACCCTACCATGCTCAAAGGAGACGTGCAAACAGGTTTTAGTTGGGTATAGTCCCGAGCCACATGGAGGCAGTGAGCGGATCTTCAGGGGTTCGTCTCTCCCGGTATTGGGGGTGAGGTCGCGCTGTGTCTAGGAGAGCCATTACACGAAGCCCTCGGCTGAGGCAGGAGATTTACTGGTAGGTATTCCAGTAGTATCTCAGGGTGTTCTGGGCTACACTCCGACACGACTTGTACCGCTTTTGGGGGTCTGACTTTTACCAACCCCTAGGCCCGCCATGCGATGCTCATAGACGAACGGACCGGACTGTACGGATATTGTCACTGACAGGCTCAGTAGGGTGTCAGGATGAGTTCGCTCATCGACGTCCCTTTTGGTCAATACCTGGTAGCCCGTTACGTATTGGCTTATACCTCTGACGTGCTAGTGGTTAAATCCACAACCAAGGTGTTGACGAGTCTTTAGAGTCCCCCACATTCAGTTGCTCAAGTTTTCGGGCGAAAAGCTATAGAAGCCGTATGGAGATATGGCAAGGTTCGATCAGATACGTGCGGTATTGCACGGATCAGGATTGGACGGTTAGTACTAGAGGCCGTATGGTTATATGGCAGGGTTCGATCGGATACGTGCGGTATTGCACGGATCAGGATCGAACGGATATTACTAGCCGGCTTTGGTTTAAGCCGGATCCTAGTACAGTACAGTGCAGATATTGTCTCATTGCATTTGTATTTCGGTCGGAATACAGATGCGGGTGTGTATGCACAGTAGCGGGGTTTTCCTGTAATTTATTACGGGACCAGTTTTCTGGAGTTGCCAGTTTGCTTTCCGTTTCGGCCATATTTCTTTGTATCTTTCATTGGCCGAAGATTGGTGGAGGAGGGCTTATTTGCATTTGTGCAAATTAGCTATTTGGAGGGTTGTCTTTGCATACTTTTGTATCATGATGGTTTCATGATGGGGCCCCATCCCTTGACCTTCCATGGTTCATGATTGCTTGACTTTTTGTAGCAATCATGGTTGTTGATTAGTTGATGGAGTGTGGTTTTGCTAGTGATGATGATTCTTGCATGATGACCATTCCTCTCACTTGCATTATTCTTGTGGCTATCTCTTTTTCACTCACTCCCTCTCTCATTCTCTCCTCATCCACCATCATGGCCGGCCAAAGCTCATGGGGGCTGTCCAAAATTTGTGAGGGTGGGATTTTTGTTCCTTTGGCTTTGTAAAATCCCACTAGTTCAATCTCCACAAGACCACTTCAATCCCTCCACCAAAGGCAACATCCTAAACCCCAATTGAGACATATCTCTACACGTATTCTACAGCAAATCTTGGGCACGTCGACTCGCCGCTTCGTGCCCGAGTTGCCTCGGTATAGATGCGGGAGCCCGTAAAAGAAGCAGGCGACGTGGTGCCCTTCCGGCGACGAGGTGGAGACCGGAGCTTCCACGGGAGATCGGGACGACGACGAGAAGACCGGAGGACACGGATCACTCGGTATATCTCTCTTCCCCATCTTGTAGCTAGCTAGGACTAGTTTAATGGCCCGATCCGGGTTTTAGTGCGCGGTGGTGCCGGTTCAAGAAAATTTAAAGTTAACCATCGCTTCCGCATTTGGCCTCGGGATGGAGGCCAGGGCGCCGCCGTGCACTTATACATAGCATCACATACATGATAGAGCCTACTGTCGAAGTATAGGGTATCCCTTCCATGCGAGCTCTCTCCAAATCAGTCTTGGGAGACATCTCTTTAGAGAGAGTGAGTCTAGAGATCGTGGGTTGGTTCCCACACTTGGATTCTTCCATACTAAACCTCTTTAGTATGGTGTCAATGTACCTGGATTGGGACAATCCCATTATCCGTTTAGATCTATCTCTATAGATCATAATTCCCAGTATGCAGGAGGCATCACCTAGATCTTTCATTGAGAATCTTTGCGAAAAGAAGAGCTTGACCGATTGCAGCATAGGAACATCATTTCCTATCAAGAGTATGTCATCCACGTACAATACGAGGAAGACAATCTTACTCTCTGCAACCTTCTTATAGATACAAGGTTCATCTACGCTTTTGATGAAGTCAAACTCTTTGACTACAACATCAAAGCAGATGTTCCAACTCCACGATGCTTACTTTTACCCACAGATGGATTTAAGCAGTTTGCACACCTTTCCGCTGCTCCCACTATCTACGAAGCCCTCTGGCCAAGTCATGTACACGCACTCTTCTAAATCACCATTTATAAAGACGGTCTTAACATCCATTTGCCAGATTTCGTAGTCCTGGTATGCAGCAATGTCAAATAAGATCCGGATGGACTTAAGCATAGCCACTGGAGAAAAGGTTTCGTCATAATCCATACCTGGTCGTTGACGAAAACCCTTTGCAACAAGTCTAGCTTTGAAAGTCTCAACTTTTCCATCTACACCAAATTTCTTCTTAAAGATCCATTTGCTCCCAATGGGTTTTACCCCTTCAGGAGCAACTTCCAAAGTCCATACTTTGTTGGTGTACATGGATTCTATCTCAGATCGCATTGCATCCAGCCATTTCACAGAGTTACCACTCATGATGGCCTGCTCGAAACTAGTTGGGTCATCATCTTCCATGTTGCAATCCTCGCTCCCACCATCAACGAGAAAACCGTAGTATCTCTCAGGTGGATGAGAAACCCTACTAGATCGGTGGAGAGGCTGGGGTTCGTCGGGAACTACTCAATCCTCTGGTTCCATCAAATCATCTGTCGTAGTTTGTTCTGCTGGAACTTCTTCCAGTTCTACCTCAGAGGCACTAATCTCTTTTCCAAGAAATTCCTTTTCTAAAAAGGTGGTGTGTTGAGCAACAAACACCCTTTGTTCCTCACTGTGGTAGAAAATATACCCTCGCGAATGTTTGGAATATCCAACAAACTTACATAAAACAGACCTTGCCTCGAGTTTGTCCTGTTTTTGTCTTTTGACATAGGCCGGGCAACCCCATATCTTAACAAAATTAAGATATGGTCTCTTCCCTTCCCATATCTCATATAGAGTGGTAGACACTGATTTGGTTGGAACTTTATTCGGTAGGTATGCCGCTGTGTCAAGCGCATATCCACAGAAGGAAATAGGTAACTCATCATTGCTCATCATAGAGCGCACTATATCTAATAGGGTGTGATTCCTCCGTTCCGATACACCGTTGTGCTGTGGTGTATAAGGAGGAGTAAGCTGAGAGAGAATCCCATTCTCTTTTAGATAGTCCAGAAACTCATTGCTCAAGTATTCTCCTCCTTGATCAGATCGAAGGATCTTAATACTTTTGCCCGTTTGGTTCTCTACTTCGTGCTTATATTCTCTGAATTTCTCAAAAGCTTCAGTTTTGTGTTTCATCAGGAACACATGTCCGTATCTTGAGAGATCGTCAGTGAATGTAATGAAGTAGGAAGAACCGTTCCTGGCGTGTGTAGACATGGGACCGCATACATCACTATGTACCAGTCCTAAGAGTTCAGTAACTCTTTCTCCGTGTCCACTGAACGGAGTTTTGGTCATTTTACCTTTGAGACATGAAGGGCAAGTATCATAAGATGATAATTCGAACAGATTCAAATATCCATCCTTATGTAACTTAGCTAGCCGTGTCGCATTGATATGACCAAGTCTACAATGCCATAAGTAGGATTCGTTCATTTCTGAATTTTTCTTCTTGTGTGTGTTTTGTATATTAAGGACTGTATTTTGATTGAGAACGTATATGCCATTATTTAACGAGCCTGATCCAATCAACTTTTGATTTAGGAAGATGTTCATAACATTATCCTGTATTACACAATTATATCCTTCTTTACTTAATAAAGAAACTGATATAATGTTGCACATCATGTTCGGTATATAATAGCACTCGTTCAGAATCAATGTATTACTACTTGGTAATACAAGGTGATATTCGCCAACTGCTTTGGCTGCAATATTTGCACCATTCCCTACTTGTACGGAATGATCACCCTTTCCCAGTTCTCTACCTTTACGTAGCCCACGTAACAATTTACATATGTGGGATCCCGATCCGGTATCTAATATCCAGGATGTAGGGTGAACTGAGAAACAGTTCTCAATAACTAACACACCCGAAGAAAATGCATCAGCATGCTTGTTCTTCGTTTGGGCGGCATGAGAATCAAGATATTCTCCTATTTCCTGCTCAGTCTTATAACTCTTATAAGAAAGAACGGGACCAACGATCCCCTAATCAGTATAATAAGCGGGTTCAGTCAATACATCCATATTATTATCTTGATTAAGGCCTGACATGGTCGCTACCTGGAGAGAGAGAAGAAAACACTTTAGCGTACGCTCTTGCAAGATTAGATTGGTTATTATCTTATCTAATTAGGATGCCTCCCACTGTTTTTATCAAATCTTCCTTCAAACCCTAAAAGGTAAGATTAGCCGGGATTAATTACACCGTACAATTTCGTCAATCTTTCAGCTAAATCAGTGTTGGTACTTGAGGGAGATTCCCCGTGCTTTTGCACGGACCTAATTAAAATAAATCTCGTTTTCTCAAAGGCATAACCCCGTTAACACCTTTCTAGACACCTACTTGATCGGCTAATTTTCCTGTGTAAAATTCTCCCAGGAGTAACTCTTACTCGCAATGGGTATCGGGATCCAACTATCTCAAGGAGGTATGCAATCTCATTGCAAATTTCAACACTTGAAATTCCCGATAATATTTTGCCCCAAACATCCCACAACCTTGACGAAGGTCAACAAATCATAGAGTGCTAGTCAAGTTCAACCCCTCATTTCTTGATTAAATCAGACCCACCAGCACGACCCTTGACGGAGGTCAACAAGGCCATACGACTACCCTAATCCAATCTGTATCACATGTATAAACAGATAAATACTAGTTAGCTACCGCACACTACGCCTTGACGGAGGTCAACAAACGTAGTACGAATACTAAGTAGGACTCATCTGAAATGACGGAGGGCTACGACAGGTTTTTTTGAAAACCTATTGCGTAATGAACTTAATATCATTATAGAAACAAGTGATTTTGAAAAGGAGTGTTTTTGAGGCTTTTCTAGTTTCGCTTAAGAGGTCACTCCCGGTGAAGGGATCTCGGCTCTTTCCTCATCGAATAAGGTACAGGGTATATCATATATACCGCTGTGCAAAGCAAAAACTATTTAAGCTGTCAAAAACTAAACCATGAGTTTGTAGCATCTGCCAGTTTTGCTAAAGAGGTCACTCCGGTGAAGGGATCTCAGCTCTTTCCTCATCGAATAAGGTGCAGAGTATATCATATATACCGCTATGAAAAGCAAAACTGTAGCTACCCTTTTTATAAAGTTTTGATTCTACAACATATTTTAGGTTTCTTTTCTTTTATTAATCTCATTAATAAAAATCCCATCAATTAATGCTTCCTAAGCATCACAGAAGAAACGAAAGCAGTAATATTTATATATCAATATATATATAGTATAAGCATTTGTCTCAGGCAGTAATATGATCTCATTACAGAACATTGCAGCAGAAGATAACATATGAATTATTGGATATACGAGGACGTCCGTGCTTTATTTTGAGCCTGTATAAAACACGGATTCCACGGTCGTGGTGAATAGCTAAACCCACATCCCTAGACCCCTACGAGAGCGGCAAGTAACACTGCCAATTCTAGGGTTAGGAGACCCGGTCTCGACTCCTCAAGATGGCCTCCCATTGGACCCTAGAACCCGGTTACTTGTGCTCCCCTCCTCGGGTCTACCTAATGCGGAAAAGTAAATAATATACAATGGTGACAACAACCTCAACCCGGAAGTGCCCCAATAAAAGAATATTACATACAATTGAATTTTACATGAATGAAAATAAAAACCCTCATCTCACATAAAACCCCCGGCTATTCAGAACACGACGATCCAATACAACATATGCAACACATAATATCTCATATCATCAACGTAAACAAGTATGTGTATCCCGATTGTCGTTGATGTATAGCAACGTAACCGGCGATACACCACATACTACGCTTACGGTCACAGAAGAGAAAGTGTAAAACTACAACATTTGGAATTCACGATCACTTTAGACATCATAAATCCGAAATATCACATACTTCGCATTTCATGCTTATCTATATGAATTCCACATATTGTATCACATTTCAGATAAATAGACAATATTAAACTTTCCGATCGAATAATCAAATACCCAAGATTTCCAAATAGCTCAACACTTGAGCGGAGTTCAAAAAATCCCAGAACATGTCACAGCCCCAGTGAACCAGCCGTAGAAGGGTCAAACCAACGCCTTACATGTGGCAACGCCAAACTACCACAAACCCAAAGGTTCAATGGAAGTTTTGACGATCACATAATCGAGTTAAGGTTACGTTCTTCTAGAGGGTCCACAGATATGCTTGCATGTTTTTCCGAAAGTTTTAAACTCAAGAAAAATTCAACACTTGAAAGTTTTTCGTGTCGGGAAAAATGAGTTATTGATATCCGTTCGAACATTTTAACAGGTTCTAAATTATCCGGAAAACCAAACGAAATTAAACTTTCCGATCGAATCAACGAATACAAAGGATCTCCAGAAAACTCAACACTTGTGTAATATTAAAAATTCCTAGAAGTATATACTAATACCTACGGATTAACCCTTTGAATACGAGCCCCTAACACCCAAGTTCCACCGCGGAACTACCGTGGGAAGCATGCTCCTGCCGCGGTTCCGCGGCGACTTTAGGGTATTATGGGTTCGTATTTTACAGTTATCCTTAGAATTTGCCTGCTGAATTTTCTGAGTATTTTGAATATGGAAAAAATCATTTTAAAAAAATTTCCAGAGAGGGGGTCGTTTATGACGTTTCGGGGTTCAATCGGACTTTTAACTTCGTATATACGTTGCCTAATGCTCTAGCTTGGCTCTGATACCACTGTAGGGTTACTTGGCACTCTTACAAGGGTTTATAAGGCATCAACCACCGATTCAAATTTTAGACGTGCCGAATAACCCAAAGCGAGGATCTTTGCTAGATAATTAGGGTTAAACATGCAAGTAAACAACTTTACAACTAAGAGAGAGGGATTACAACCTTTTTAGTTCGCTCCTTCGCTTCATAAGCTCCGAGTAGTAGTCCTTTTTCCGCGATCCATGATCTCCCGGACTCAAGAAAAGCTCCACAACCCGAATGATCCATACTTACTTGAAGTCTTCCTTTTCGAAGATGATCTACCTTGAAGTTTCTTTAACTCAAGCTCTCACTCACTAATCAAGTATTACTGAAGTGAGCACCCTAATCTAATTGGCTAGATTAGATGTGGATGATGAAATAGGAATTATGCTATCTTTTATTATCAATTTCTCACACACTAATCCATCACAAAACCAAAAGCTAGAAAGCTTTTCAAGAGCTCAAGGAAGAAGAAGAAGAATGATCAATCCTTTTGTGATGAATAATGAATTGTTATTATCATTACAATTGCAACCATGGTTAAGTCAAGAAAGATTTAACCATTGTAGAGATTTAACTAGGGTAAAGGGTGTGGGTTGGGTTAAGAAAATATCTCCAAAAATATCAACACATGATATCTTTGCAAGAAACAAAACAAAAGCTTCTAGAAGCTTCTAGAAAAAATTAACCCAAATCAAATCCTAACCATGTTTAATCTCCACTAATCATGTTGCATTAGTAATCATAACTTATTACAATATTATATTTCACATATATAATATATTTTTGTAACAAAAGAAAATAATACAATTAACATATATCGCATATATATCAATGTATTACCCGGTGAGAAAATGAGTCAATAAATCGAGCCAATATTAGATAATGTAATGTAATATATTACATATATAATTATACATTAAATTATCGAATCAACACTTGATCCGACAATCCGGCTATATCGCATATAACCGACTAATATATCATGTACCGATTCATCGAATCAACACGTGATCCGATGACCCGGCTGATATCAAATATCGCGAGAATAGAATACGGTATCTCATATCGTATTATTATCGGTCCCGCACATATCACATATGTGCTCGTACTCCGTTTTGCCTGAGTCAAGAAACCTCTGTGTAGGACTCTAAAGAATCGTCAATACGCCGGTAGCAGGTGATGATCATATCAAACACCCACAAGCTGCAAGCGGTCAGCTAAACGTAACAGCCACCCAGGTATTGAGCGATCAGAAGATCAAAAGCAAGCCTGTACATTCTCCTGTGAATCCAATCAGTAACACTCCCGTACAGTCCGGTCTCTTCGTCTGATTTGTTGCATATCTAGTCTAGGGGTGGTATACGTCAGACCCCAGTAACCGATAAGTCGTGTCGATGTGAGGCTCATAACAGGCCGAGAAACTACTGGTAACACTTACCAGTAAATCTCTATATCTGCCCTAGCCAGGGACTTCCAGTTATAGCCAATCGAACACAGCACAACATCAACTCCCTATACCGGGAGAGACTAATTCCCTCCTATCGTTCATTGCTTCCATGTGATTCGGGACTGCACCCAAAAGCCACCGTTTTGCACGCCCTCGTGGACGTGGTAAGGTGGAAATCAAAGCACAGTGGGAATCTCACAAGACTTTATGACGATCTCGGGTCTACAGACTAACCTGTACCAGTGTCACCGGAGAACTGCCATCTGACGTGAGGTATAATATCATCTGGGAGTTCTCGGTGAGTCCGTCCAATGTACCCAGTCTCCACCGAGCACCCGTACACCATCCTTGATGTCAAACACCGATAGATATGGGATCATCCATCACCCATCATATGGGTCAAGATGCGTATACGCTAGTCTACTCTGGTGTATCGATGTCCTGTCTCGATACACCCTCGACTAGGAACAGTTATAGGATGTACTCATCGACTACCGTGGCCCCACTAGTATGATCTCATCATAGTCCCAGTAGTCGAGTACATATCCTAAGGGCTTTATTAACATGTGAGAGTAAGACAGTAAACTAATATAAGTCAACTGTTAAGATAAAGTGAAACCAAATAGCATACTATCATGACGAGCAAGAAAATCCTCTTTATATATATCCAAGCATCCATTATAATATACATCATATGTACAACAATGGCCTCTAGGGCATATATATAACTAACAATTAAAACCATCTTAATATCTAAATAAGTTTGAATTAAGGTAATTAAACAACAATTTAACTATTGGGTTATGATTATACCTCAACAAACAATAGATCTAGCTTGCAACTTAGCCATCCCAAATGCTCTCTTGCTCCAAAATCCAAGCTAGAATAGGCTAGGGAGAAATGGCTGAAAAATAAGCTATGAATTTGTGAGATTATATGTGGATTTTTAATGGAATTTTGATGAATTTGGAGATGAGACGAGGTAGTGAAATGGGGGTGTCACGACCCGAAATATTAGCTCGTGACCAGCACTTAAATCACGCAACGTCTAAAGGCGTAACGTAATTCAAGTAAGCTGAAACCCAGAAATCTAAACCTTTTAAAGAAAATAAATGAGGTGAAGTTTTGAAATAAAGGTATAATGAAATCAAGTTTTCTTAATGCATAGATAAGGAACATGAAAATGCAAGTGAAATTTACTTGTTTGAAAACGCGTTTCGTCTTTTAAAAATTTGGGCAGCACCTCCTTTGTATATTTTGATCCAAACCACAAATATATAATAATGATAAAGGCATCCCCAAGCGGGAGCTAGTTTTTCGCCAAACGGCGGATCACAACCACGCAAGACAGTATATGTAAGTATACAGCACCCAACGGCGAAGTTCACCACAAAAAGAAAAAGGAATAAGCAAGACATCAAAACCACAAGTAACGGAAAACCCCTCACTCTAAGTCTCGCAACCATAATCTCACTAAGTCTCATTACTTATACAATTTACTAATTTTGATTGATGGAGTTGACTAGATACAATGTGAAATATAAATACAAGAGTGGGTACGATACAAATACCCCACCTACCAATACAAAACACCCAAATGAAGCTATGTGCCAGCGATGCCGCTACGGATCCATGCGGTCAACCTGTAAGAGCTGTGTCACAACGGGGGTGAGTTACCAACTCATGAGTAGAAAAACATCTACAAATAGAAATCGAATAAACAATGACTTCTAGGTCAACTATATCATAAAGGTAATACTATGATATCTAGGGTGACCGGGTCATCATATGTGCCTACAATGTAATCAATACCCATATGTATGCGGATATAATCCAACAATATAATCAATGTATGTATGCATGTGGATCTCGTCTAACCATATAATCAATGTATGTATGCATGTGGATCTTGTCCAACCATATAATCAATGTCTGTATGCACGTAAATATCATAAAAGAGTATGCATGAAAGTATGAGGATATAATCAACGGTGTCCATCGCGACACATCAAAATCATGGAACCTGGGTGTCCAACATCGACACCCGAAAACAACATGAAACCCTTGTCCAGCAACGACACGTAAATCCTCATATCTCGGGCTCCGTCAGTCTGGATCGGCCCACGGGCTTCGTCAGTCCGGATCGACCCATATCATCTCTCGACTCCGGTCGATATCCTCCGAATATCCGCCGAGCCCAAATACTATCACCAGTAGGTAGTAGTCCCTCTACCAGGCTCATCGTCATCCACACGAAATCTCTCTCTCTCCCCCGGGATACCATACCGGGTCCACCATGTACCCGCAAACGGAATCATCCGCCTCCTCGAATCGGGTTTCACATATCACACGTCTCAGAACCGAGAAAACGCATGGTGGACGCACCGAAATATCATATCAAGAGAAACCGGGTTTTTAAAATAGTACATGCTTTCTTTTGAAATAGACACGTTTCTCAAATCCAGAAATCTCATGAAAACAGCATATCTCAATGCGTAAAATCATAAAGCATGATGTATGCAACATATGATAGAATTGTAAGCATATCCGTATATCATGCAACATGGAACAGTAATATGCACATATCGAGGGAAAACCTCTCTTTTAAATGAATCCAGTTTTTAAAATATATCATGCGGTTCCCAAATCTCCAAAATCGAATGCAATATCGCATAAAGGTGCATATATGTATATATGCAAGTATGGACGTACAAATGTGTATGTCCGCAAGTATGGGTGTACAATATATATGCACGCAAGTATGGTGTACAATATGTATGTACGCAAGTATGGTGTACAACATGTATGTATGCCAATATGGATGTATAAGTGGTATATACGCAAGCATGAGTGTACAATATGTATGTGTGCCAATATGGATATACAAGTGGTATATACGCAAGTATGAGTGTACAATATATATGTGTGCTAATATGGATGTACAAGTGGTATATACGCACGTATGTTATGCGAAGAGTCATATCATGATGTAGCAATCTTACTGTGTAGTGACATGGTAATTATCGATGATGAAGTGTGTGGGCCTACAATCTGTGTACGTGTAACATACGCATCATCGATAATGGTGCAGGTGTACTATCACAGGTATAAGTAATGCAATGCGAATAATATGAATGCAGCATAAGGAAAATCATATCCAAATGCTGACGGGTATACGTATCTAACATGACCGAGTCGGTGAATCTATCAATCGACATCCAGCCTAACAACATCGCGTATGGTATAATCCATCGTACGGCAACCTCTAGTCAAGGGTATGGATCAATCATCAAGTCAAACTCATCACGCACGGAAAATCATCGTACGGCGGCATTAAACTATCAGGGATCCTATCAATCTATAAGACGAGGAGGGTACGGACCTAACGTCACATACGGCTAACACTCACGATTCACAACTCATATAAATATCTCTATATACCTATATCCCAGGTCACATCCGCAATAATCTCATATTAGGGGACCGGAAGGGTATAATTCATCTCAATCGACTCGCATCCGTATACCATTATATCGCGTCATATATTCTTTTCATCGCATTAATATCCCGCATTAAGTCAATGTTACAAATACATTCTATCTTTACTATAAGCATACGAATCTAATCTAACATACACACCCGAACCATACAAACAGTTTTTGAAAGATGCGAATCGTAGTTTTTGAAAGTAGGGCTACAGTGTTTTTAAATAAAGGATATCATTTGAAAATCCGTAACGTCCCTCAAGGTATCTGCTTAAAAGATGCATACGATTCTTCAGTTTGGAAATAGGTATGGTTCGAATGACACATCTACGTCGACTATCTAGTCCTATAGTACCCTAAACGGCAATATCGTCAAATGTTATCCTCAAGTTCCGTCATCACATACTAGTCGTATCATATCACTTCTAACTATCCTTAGTTTATAATATGGTTTCACTAACAATCTTTTAACTCTAACCCTAGTTTCCTAGTCTAGATTTTCTTAATCATATTCTACAAATCGGTTTCCAACAAAACTTTGCGAGAGTGCTATACGCCATCCACCCGACTTCCCCCGTGGTTATAGATCCACTCACCGTGGTCTTCGCTTGCCGATGTCGGTGACGCCACACTCCGTTGCCTCGGAATCCACGCAAAGGTACCTACAATAATAACACATATCGCAACGCTATTAAAATTGGGTTCTGAAAACCGAAACGGCACACGGATCGCCTATAGGTTAGAACCTATAACCCACGCATGAAAAACCAACAAATTATCCCTAGTTGTTGATGTACAAACATCCAACAACCAAATACAATATCAAATACTAAAATCCAATTTCAGAATACGAAAAACCCGAAAACAGCAACATAGGAAAACCCTTCCCAGATTTTGACTCAGGTCAAACTAGCCAATTTTGCATATGGGGTTGCTTTAAATATTAGATAACAAGGCTACAGACCAAAAATCACACGTATCCACTAAAGCTTGGCCGCAAATTGTGGCCCAACCTATTAAATCTGCGGCCACTGTAGCAGTATAGGGGCTCAGGTTTGTGGGGTAGTCTTCTGGTCACCTGCACACATCACTACATTCGCTAAATATTTTTCAGGTGCCCCGGGTGTTAGCAGGTCTTCAAAACACATCACAAATCCCACAAAATCCAATATCGGGATTTCTAAATTTTGGGTTTGGGGTTCTATATCTGGTTTCAGTCCATGAAACTAACTCTAGAGGGTTTATAAGGTCTCTACTAACCTCAATTTCATCTTTGGGTTCAATTCCAAGCCTAACCTCTTCTAGAAATTTCTAAAGTTCACATATCCTCACTAAATCGATTCTAAACTTAAACTAGAATATAACAAACCAAAAACTAAACCAATTGTAGAGATTATACTTCAATGATGCCACCAAGTAAAACCCTAGAAGTCCCAAGTCATCAAAATCCTACTTTTCTTGGTCCAATGTGATGAGGGTGAGGAGGTAATCATTTTTTGTAAAAGGGGTATAGGGTTTTGGTGAGAGAATTGAGATGGGTCATGAGGGTAGAATGAGATAGCTTGAGGTGAAGAAGGAGAAGAAAATGGTGGGGAAAAATGAAAGAGGCAGCACTCTCCCTCTCTCTCTTTCTCACTCTCATTCTCTCTCTTAACATGGTCTTATTTCATCGTTATGTCCCCTCTCTCTCTCTCCTCAATCATTCCTCTTTTCTTTTCTTTTCTTTTCTCACCCAAAAGCCCAACCATAATATAAAACAACACAAATGAAATAACATGTAACATGTCATGGTGCACTAACCATGAAAACTGTAGAAACACGGATTTGGCCTGTTCGCGATTAGCAGTACACTAATCGGGTTTTTATCGAAACTGCATGTAATAAATTTTAAAAATGCCAAATCCTTTAAATATATTTTTAAATGAATAAATATTTTTAATTTCCTATTATTTCATAATTATTGGTATATAGTTATACCCTTTTTCGAAAACCCCAATTTCGCAAATCGGACGGTTTTCAGGAAATATATTATTTTAATATTAAATTCCAAAAATAATATTTTATATTTTCTGAAATGTTACAATCTCCCCCCTTAAATAAATTCGGTCCCCGAATTTAAATTTAAACCCTCAAAATCTAAAATATTTCAATAATCAGTTCAAGTCAACGGGGCTCCGAAATCATGGAAAATGCAGAAATACTACAGCGCATCGCGTGCGCCTGAAAACGAATACAAGACTCAAATCGAACTCCGTCAAGCGTCACGCAAATCATCTGATTTGCACGCATATCCTCGGAGTTACAGTAGAGATTCAGATCTCGAAATCCACTACTGAAATCCAATATACACTAGTCAAATACTATAATACGTGTATAGTACGCATCTTTGGAAAACTTTCAAGAACTAAATAAGACTCATGCAAAAATCTTTTCTAAATCGCCGCGTGAATGCATAACTCACGGCATAAGTGACGGACGCTCATTTTAAAATAATAATATATGTCCATATATGTTTTCCTAAATATACGTTCCGTCGTTTTCAAAATATCCCAAAAGGTTTTCCTTTATAAACGTTCGTGTCGCTCACGGACACGTAGGAAATAGCGAGACTATAGCTCCTTTCGAAAACCCTCTTGGTAATCTTTTAATGCATGCAAAGTACTCAGGTACTGTCTTCAGACCAGTCCTGTTTGGCCATATATAATATGGTGCCCAAAACGAAAACAAAGTGCTCAAAACCAAAATCAGTCTTAAAAGGCGTATCCAACATTCACATGCGTTGGTGCGCACGGAAATCAAATCCAAACACAGGTGCCACTATATGCACAAAGCAAAACTAAGTGCAACGGGTGTACACAAAAGTATCTGTCCACTGCAACGGGTGTGCACGACAACAATACCTGGTGCATCTATTGTGCACGAAAATCTCAATCATGTGCATCCAACATGCACGAAATCAGGAAATCCAATATCAAGCGCCGAACATGCGCAAAAGTCCAATCCAAGCGCATCAAATATGCGCAAGAATCCAATCAGGTGCACAAGTTGCACAAAATAATTATCGAGTATCACAATCGAAATCGACGGTATACAACACATTTCAATCCAAATCCAAATCAGGTATACCGTGGTATATAATCTCACAACCATGTGTATCAGCGCGCACAAAAGCAAATCAAAATACTAAAAGTTCATGAAAACTATGCCGAAAGCATAAATCAAATCATATGCATGCCCTAGGCATGAAATCACAATCAATATCTCAAATGACTTCAAAACGAAGTCAGGTGCAACTGTGGTGCACAAAATACGTATCAATGCACTGCAAGCATATGTGAACTATACCGAGTGCAAAAACCAAATCGAATGCATACCATATACACAAAATCAACCCAACTGTATGAAATCCATGAAATCATAAACATGTGCAGCCAAGGCATAAAACGATTTTAAGTGCAATAACAGTGCACAAATTATAAATCAACACAACGGTGTATAAAGTATATCTCAAGTGTAATAACTATGCGCAAAATATTAATACCCAGTAGGTGCAACTATGGTGCATGAAAACAATATCATGAAACCCAATCATCAAAAACTCAAATCCAAACGATATAAGCGTGATACTCGGATCACAACGCAAATCGCAGTAAATGACATTGAGGTACACCTCCTACAATGTCGAAAAATAAATTGGTGTGCCCAAACTGGCAGAGCAAGAACATCCGCTTGCCTCCTGCTCATGGTCTAGCGCCTTCTGTCTCTGGGTCCTCATCTTCTCTGTGGATTCACCAATCTCGCAATCTATCGGCTCATCGGCCCAGTCAGTTGTGCTAACGGGGACGATTCCGTTCTGGAACTTCTCTGGTTATCTCTCGGCCAATCATCACGACCACTCGTAAAGCAGGACGTTACTGGTATCGGTATCCGGTCCTCTGAATACTCATGACACAACTGATCCTCGGTGCCAATCTTATTACAGCAGTGTCCTGAAAGGAATCCTGCTCAAGGTCTCTTCCGATCTCGCCTATGCTGAACTGTACGGAGGCTGGTACTCTCACATAATCTTTTCTCGCTTTCTGGACATATGCGTTCTCACCACAACATTTTCTTGGGAACTGGCCGTATCCCAACGCCTCTATATGCATATCAGATCTCTAATCTCGACGGGGAGTAACAACAGCTCGTCAGCGTCTCGCACGAACCTCTGGTTCCACTCGTCTGTATCATCATCCACTATGACATCACGCCATGCTATCTGTGCACTGCAACTGTTCTCGGCCACGGTCAATCCGAAGTCTCTCACACGGACTCGAAACCGCGTACTCTGTATCTTCATCACTCTGTAGAAGATATCTGGCCGAACACGTTCTCGAGAACTCGTCCCAACCATCGGAGGAATACTCAATACTCGTTCGTTCTCGATCAACTCACAACGTATCTGAGTGAGGTCCTCTATCCGAAATTGGTCAGTTTGCTGATCTCTTATGACATGATATCCGGACGACGCTAAGCTTTTCGATCTAGTCATCAAGGTCCCAAAATTTCCCGAAGGCTCAACACCTGAGCACAGTCTAATAATATCTGGTACATACCACAGTATCTCTGGACCAGCCGTAGAAGGGCAAACCCAAGCCTCACTGATGGCACTGCTAAACTGCTGCAAACCTTAAGGTTCAAAAGCGGTTCCATAGTCATCATGTCGAGTTAGGGTTTCATTCTTCTAGAAGGTCCACAGAATTACCTGTATGTTCTTCTGAATACTTAAACTGGGAAAAATGGGTTCTTGACATTCGTTTGAACTTTTTAACTTCTCCTAGGCGATATACGAATACCCTCCATCCGCACGCTAAACAATGCCTCAATCCTCCAGGAAATACGGTACATCAACGGTCATCTCTGGATCGGTCTGCTCTAGATCTGAGTAAGACTCTCCACACTGGAAATCTTCAACTCAACTGGGCCTACGTCAGCGCATCAATCAAACGAATCACCTTCATCTCTCAACTCGGGGTAGACTAGCTATCATCTGTCGCATTTCTGCCTGGAAGCTCCGGCGATCTCAGCTTGTAAGCTCTGGAAGCGACATCCTATCAATCTCAGCAACAGCTGGATCATCTGTCTGCACAGTAGGCGACATCACAATCTCCGAGATATGTTGTACATCAACAGTCCTCTCGTAACTGGCAGCTCTAACAATGGTCCGATCATCCGGTGTGAAATCAACCACTCGCCTCAACAAGAGATCACAACATAACACTACATCAAGACGTTTCCCGTGTCACTAGAAAACACAATGGTCAGTCCTCGTACCAGACGAGCTTGCCCTGACCGCAACACTAGCAGCAGCTCAATCTGCGCTTAAAATATGGTGACAGGAACCTCAATCGAGTATCGATGAAAACAGATCAAAGGTATGAAAGGAAACGACAGATCCAGAATGGATACATGATCATAAGAAGGAACAACATCAATGAGAGTATGATCATGGAAATGAATAGAATCAAGGATCTCAAATGGATGTATAATCATAGGTATGAAGAGAATCATAGATCTCAAAATATGTACATCCTAAGTTTCTTAAGTGGGGTATCGTATCGTAAATATGTCGCGGAACATACGTACCATATGTCACTCTACTCAAGCTACCTACTCCATCAATCAGGGTCAGCCTATGAAATGAAAGTCCGAGTCTAATACCCCCCTGTTCAAGTCTAAGTTCTGTAAGGTCAAGCCTAGGTTCCGAAATACACACCCGCCCTAGACTCCGCATAGTCAAACATAGACTCGAACCAAGGTTAAACCTAACGCTCTGAAACTAACTTTGTCACGAACCGAAATATTAGCTCGTGACCAGCACTTAAATCACGCAACGTCTAAAGGCGTAACGTAATTCAAGTAAGCTGAAACCCAGAAATCTAAACCTTTTTAAGAAAATAAAGGAGGTGAAGTTTTGAAATAAAGGTTTAATGAAATCAAGTTTTCTTAATCCATAGATAAGGAACATGAAAATGCAAGTGAAATTTACTTGTTTGAAAACGCGTTTCGTCTTTTAAAAATTTGGGCAGCACCTCCTTTGTATATTTTGATCTAAAATCACAAATACATAATAATGATAAAGGCATCCCCAAGCGGGAGCTAGCTCTTCGCCAAACGGCAGATCACAACCACGCAAGACAGTATATGTAAGTATACGATACCTAACGACGAAGTTCACCACAAAAAGAAACAGGAATAAGCAAGACATCAAAACCACAAGTAGCGGAAAACCCATCGTTCTAAGTCTCGCAACCACAATCTCACTAAGTCTCATTACTTAAACAATTTACTAATTTTGTTGATGGAGTTGACTAGATACAATGTGAAATATAAATACAAGAGTGGGTACGATACAAATGCCCCACCTACCAATGCAAAACACCAAAATGAAGCAATGTGCCAGCGATGCCGCTACGGATCCATGCGGTCAACTTGCAAGAACTGTGGTACAACGGGGGTGAGTTGCCAACTCGTGAGTAGAAAAACATCTACAAGTAGAAATCGAATAAACAACGACTCCTAGGTCAACTATATCATAAAGGTAATACTATAATATTTAGGGTGACCGGGTCATCATATGTGCCAACAATGTAATGTATGTGGATATAATCCAACAATATAATTAATGTATGTATGCATGTGGATCTCGTCCAACCATATAATCAATGTGTGTATGCATGTGGATCTCGTCCAACCATATAATCAATGTCTGTATGCATGTAAATATCATAAAAGAGTGTGCATGAAAGTATGAGGATATAATCAACGGTGTCCATCGCGACACATCAAAATCATGGAACCTGGGTGTCCAACATCGACACCCGAAAACATCATGAAACCCGTGTCCAGTATCGACACGTAAATCCTCATATCTCGGGCTCCGTCAGTTCGGATCGGCCCACGGGCTACGTCAGTCCGGATCGGTCCATATCATCTCTCGACTCCGGTCGGTATCCTCCGGATATCCGCTGAGCCCAAATACTATCACTGGTAGGTAGAAATTCCTCTGCCAGGCTCATCGTCATCCACACAAAATCTCTCTCGCCCCGGGGTACCATACCGGGTCCACCATGTTATTTTACCGATTATCGGAAATTTCACCTAAACGATTTTTAAGACGTTACAATATCGGTTTCTTTACTAACTAAAGAAGGATATAATCTCACATTAGAGGGCAATGTTATGAACTTTTTCCAAAATCAAGTGTTGATTGGATTTGGTACGTTATGTAACAGTATATACGTTCTTAATCAAAGTACAGTTCTTAACGTACAGAATACAAACAAGAGGAAAAGTTCAAAAATGAACGAAACCTTCTTGTGGTATTGTAGACTAGGTCATATCAATACGACAAGACTGGCAAAGTTGCATAAAAATGGATTTTTGAATTCGTTCGAATTTTCATCTTATGAAACTTGTCAGTCATGGCTCAGAGGAAAAATGACCAAAACTCCGTTTACTGGACACGGAGAAAGAGCTACAGAACTCTTGGGCTAATACATAGTGATGTATGCGGTCCCTGTCTACACATGCCAGGAATGGTTTTTCGTACTTCATTACATTCACCGATGGTCTCTCAAGGTTCGGATACGTGTTCTTGATGAAATACAAATCTGAAGCTTTTGAGAAATTCAAGGAATTTAAGAATGAATTAGAAAACCAAACGGGTAAGAGTATTAAAATCCTTCGATTAGATCGGGGAGTAGAATACTTGAGCATGGAATTCCGTGATTATCTAAAAGAGAATGGGATTCTCTCTCAGATTACTCCTCCGTATACACCACAGCACAACAGTGTATCGGAGCGGAGGAATCACACCCTATTAGATATGGTGAGCTCTATGATGAGTACCGCTGAGTTGCCTGTTTCCTTTTGGGGTTATGCGCTGAAGACAGCTGCATATCTATTGAATAGAGTTCCGACCAAATCTGTACCTACCACTTCATATGAGATATGGAATGGAAAGAGACCACGTCTTGATTTCATTAAGATATAGGATTGTCCGGCCTATGTCAAAAAGCAAAATCCGGACAAGCTCGAGGCAAGGTCAGTTCTGTGCAAATTTATAGGATATCCCAAACATTCGCTAGGGCATATCTTCTACCACACTGAAGAACAAAAAGTGTTTGTTGCTCAACATGCCACCTTTTTAGAAAAGGAATTCCTTGTAAAAGAAATTAGTGGTAATGAGGTAGAACTGGAAGAAGTTTCAACAACAAAAACTATGACTGACGATTTGATGGAACCGGAGGATCCAGTAGTACCCAATGAACCCCAGCCACTCCGCAGATCTAGTAGGGTTCCTCATCCACCTGAGAGATACTACGGTTTTCTCGTAGACGGTGGGAGCGAGGATTGAATCATGGAAGATGATGACCCCATTAGTTTCGAACAGGCCATCACGAGTGGAGACTTTGTGAACTGGCTGGATGCTATGCGGTCCGAGATGGAATCCATGTACACCAACAAAGTATGGACTTTGGATGTTGCTTCTGAAAGGGTAAAACCGTTGGAAGCAAGTGGATCTTCAAAAAGAAGATAGGTGTAGATGGAAAAGTTAAGACTTTCAAAGTTAGACTTGTAGCAAAAGGTTTTCGTCAACGACCTGGCGTCGATTATGATGAAACATTTTCTCTTGTCGCTATGCTTAAGTCAATCAGGATCCTACTTGCCATTATTGCATATCATGATTACGAAATCTAGCAGATGGATGTCAAGACCGTTTTTCTAAATGGTGATTTAGAAGAGAGCGTGTACATGACACAGCCAGAGGACTTCGTAGACAGTGGGAGCAGCGGAAAGGTGTGCAAGCTGCTTAAATCCATCAACGGATTAAGGCAGGCGTCGCGGAGTTGGAACATCTGTTTTGATGAAGCTATCAAAGAGTTTGACTTCATCAAAAATGTAGATGAACCTTGTATATATAAGAAGGCTGTAGAGAGTAAGGTGGTCTTCCTCGTATTGTACGTAGAAGACATACTCTTGATAGGAAATGATGTTCCTGTGCTACACTCGATCAAGCTCTACTTATCACACAAGTTCTCCATGAAAGATCTTGGTGATGCCTCCTACATAATGGGGATAAAGATCTATAGAGATAGATCTAAACGGATTTTGGGATTGTCCTAATTTAGGTACGTTGACACCATACTAAAGAGGTTTAGTATGGAAGATTCCAAGCGAGGTAATTTACCCGCTTGTTCAGGAATCACTCTCTCCAAAGAGATGTCTCTCAAGACTGATTTAGTAAGGGCTCGCATGCAAGGGATACCCTATGCTTCGGCAGTGGGCTCTATCATGTATGCGATGTTATATACTAGACCGGATGTAGCTTACTCACTAGGTGTAGTGAGCAGGTATCAATCAGATCCTGGGGAAAGCTACTTGATAGCAGTGAAGAACATTCTTAAGTACTTGAGAAGGACTAAAGAAATGTTCTTGGTGTATGGTAACGGTGAAATCCAGATGGAGTCCTTTACCGATTCGAGCTTCCAGAGTGATAAGGACGACAGTAAGTCGGTCTCGGGTTTTGTATTTACCCTCAACGGAGGGACGGTGTGTTGGAAAAGTTCCAAGCAAGACACCGTAGCATACTCGACGATGGAGGCTGAATACATCGCCGCCAACGATGCTGCCAAAGAAGCTGTCTGGATGAAGAAGTTCATTGCTGAGCTTGGTGTGGTTCCATCCATTGAGCATCCAATACCTGTGTATTGTGATAACAATGGAGCGGTGGCTTTGGTTAAGGAACCCAGGTCCCATCAGAAATCCAGACAGATTCTGAGGCGGTATCACCTGATCAGGGAGATGTAGATCGCCGGGAGATCGAGATCAGGAGAGTTGACATGAAGGACAACGTAGCGGATCCACTCACGAAGGCCCTCCCCCAGATACAGTTTGAGAGACTTTTTGGGATGTTGGGTATGAGATACTACAACACATGGCCTTAATGCAAGTGGGAGATTGTTAGGAATATGTATGCCCTAGAGGCCATTATTGTACATGTGATGTATATTATAGTGGATGCTTGGACATATATATAGAGGACTTTATTCCTTAACATGATAGTATGCTATCTGGTTACTCTTTATCTTAACATGTTGACTGGTATTCTTTACTGTCTTGCTATCACATGTTGATAAAGCCCTTAGGATATGTACTTGACTACCAGGATTATGATGAGATCATACTAGTGGGTCTAGGGTGGTCCAAAAGTACATCCTTTAATCAGTTCCTAGTCGTGGGAATATCGAGACTAGGGCATTGATATTCCAGAGTAGACTAGTGTGTACGTTTCTTATCCCTTAGAGGGCGATGGTTAATCCCGCAACCATTGGTGTGTGACATCAAAGATTGTACACAGGTGCTCATTGGAGAATTGGTACACCGAACAGGACTCGTCGAGGACTCCTAGTTGGTAGTATACCTATCGTCAGATAGAAGTCCTCTGGTGACACTGGTACGGATTAGTCTGTAGACCCAAGATCGTCATAAAGTCTTGTGTGACTACCACTATGCTTTGATTTCCTCCTTACCACAGCTCAAAGGAGTCGTGCAAACAGGTGGATTTTGGGTAGAGTCCCGAGTCACATGGAGGCAATGAGCGATAGGAGGGTTTCATCTCTCCCGGTATTGGGGGTTGATGTTGCGCTATGCTCGATTGGCTATAACTGGCCAGGGCTGCTGCTGAGATTTATTGATAAGAGTTATCAGTAGTTTCTCAAACCGTTATAGGCCAGACATCGGCATGACTTATCACGTTACTGGGGTCTGACGTTTACCACCCCTAAACATGATATGCGACATATCAGACGAAGAGACCGGACTTTACGATAGTGTTACTGATAGGCTTCATGGAGAGTATGGATGAGCGTGCTTGTTGATCTTCATATCGCTCAATACCCAGGTAGCCATTACGTCCAGCTAGTACTGCTGACGGCTTGTAGGTGATTGATATAATCATCACCCACTGCTAGCATATTGACGAGTCTTTAGAGCCCCATACAGAAGTTTCCTGGTTCGAGCGAAATGAAGTAGGGCACATATGTTGATATGTGCGTGGGTCTGATTAAATATGAGTATGTGATACCGTATTATAATCTGGCAGTTATCTGATGTCGGTCAGGTTATATGTGATATAACTGGATTATCGAATCAAGTGTTGGTTTGATAATGTGATATTCAGATTAATGATATTAGTCGGTTATATGAGATGTAACCGGATTATTAAATTAAGTGTTGATTTAATAATGTGATATATATTATATCTTGACTAATATTATTAGCTCACTAATTATGTTGCTTAATATATATTAATATATGTATATTTGATATGTGTGTGTGTGTGTGTGTGTGTGTGTGTGTGTATTAAGAAGCATGGAATCTATTTTCTATTTTTTAGAAAATACAAAATGATGTATAAATTGTGGAGATATTTGTGGAAAGGGCAAGGCATGGGTTTTTATCATATTATATTGGTCTTGACTCACTATTCAAGCATGGTTGCAATTTAGAATTGCAATTTATTCCATACTTGAATAAGTGAGGAAAGAGAGAGCCATTTGAGTTTACTCTCATCATTTTTCATTCTTCATGCCTTAGCCATTTTTCATGAGCTCTTGCTCTCTACAATTTTCTTCACCTCACTTTCAAGTTCAAACCCTTACATGTGATGTGAATCATTGAATTTGTGAAAACCCTAGTGAGCAAAATAAACCCCTGCTTCACCATCTCACATTAGATTAGCAATTTGATGTGGAGTATTGCCTTCACTAATGAGATTAGTGAAGGGTTAGTTTGAGCTAGTGGACTTCGGGTGGATCGTCTTTGGCGCAAAGATCACGAAGGAGGTTCTTTCATCTTAAAGAGGAGCCTAGTGGAGTCGCGTGGACCACAACCCGGAGCTAGAGAAGAGAAGGTCTCGATCTACACGGGTATAACCTTCTTTCACTTTCTCTAGTTGTTCACATCATCATAGCAAACCCTAATATTCTAGCAAAAATCTTGTATAGTCTAACTTAGCACCTAATAAAAATTAAAATTTGGCATGCTTGATACTACTAAAACCTCATGGTGGTGCTAGGGTCGACTTTTAATGGATGAGGACTGACCATGAGGCATTCTGGTAACATACGAATGCATTGATTTATTATTTTACTAGGATTGATCACTGACGCGAATGTTCAGATCTTTGCCATGATTGGGCCATTGTTAGAGGTTAGCCAGAATGTGAAGACTGTTAAGGTACCGTCTACTCCATATGATTGAGGCGTTGTCTACCGTGCGGACAGATGAGCCAACTGTAGCTGACATTGACAAGATATCGCCCCTAAACGTTTGAAGCGAATGCAGCATGAGCTTATACACAGGGATGTGTTAGAAGATCGCTAGTCACCCTTGGAGAAGACTAGGACCTTTTGTTCATTTGGATGCTCCAATACGAGGTCATCCAATTGACTAGCTTCAGCTAGAAGGGAACCTCACATAGACATGTTGTGAGTCGATTGAGAAAGAACGAGCGGAAGCGTATTACTCTGGTGACTTAGACGAGTTTCTGATGACGAAATTGGCCAAACACCTTCCACAGGGTATTAGAGATTCTAAGTTCGTAGCTTCGAAAGAGACTCTAGATATGAGTACAGCCAATTGGAGCGCAGTCCACACAGCTACAAAGAGATGATTCCGAATTGGTCCATACTATAGGGAAGCGGAGTAAGAAGTTCGTGCGAGATTTTCACGAGTTGTCACTCCACTCCGTTGATGTCAGAGATTTACTACACATACAGAGGCGTTAGATACGGCCACCCTTCCAGAAGAACATCATGATGAGAATGCAGCTGTCCCGAAACAAGAAACGGATTGAGTAAAGAGTGCCAACTTCCGGACAGTCTGACAGAAATGAGATTGGAAAGAGACCTTGACAGGATCATTCGGGAGTACTTCATGATAAAGACTTGAATCAGGATCGATTATATCGCACACACTCGGTAGGCCAGAGATTTCCATCGTTGACGTGATACGTTACGAGTGACCATGATAACTGGTCAGGAGATCTTCAGAGAAGCGCCAGAACGGGATTGTTTCCGTCATTACTCTGTATCGGGATGTCAAGCCGAGGAGTCATATAACTGGTAATCCGCAGAGAGAAACGAGGACCTAACAGCAGAGGACGCCAGACCGTGGGTCAAAGGCAAGTAGATATTCTTACTCTGCCAGCCTTGGATGCACCGGCACTTTTCCGACATTGGAGAAGGGGCACCTCAACGTCAGTTATTGTGAATTGCGCCTTGGTGATTTAGATATCATGTTTTTGTCGTTTTGATTTCGGTATTTTGACGATTTGTTTCAGGATTGATATTTCCTATGTGCACCACAGTTGCACTTGATTCGTATTTCATGTATCAGTTGTACTGATATTCGTTTTGTGCATACCCATTGCACTTGATTTTGATTTTTACACATTCTGAGATATTTGATTTTGATTTCATGTATACAGTATGCACATGAGTTTGACTTATGCATTCGGTGTAGTTTATACCCACTTTCAGTACTTTGATATGGTTTTGTGCGCACCGATGCACATGTTTATGAGTTCATATGCCACAGTATACTTGATTTGATTGGTGTATATTGTATACCGTTGATTTCAATTTTGATACTCTATATTTGTTTTCATGCACCTTGTGAACTTGAGATTCTTGCGCACACTTGGCACACTTGATGTGATTTTGTGCACACCAGATGCACTTAATCGAGATTCTTCGTGCACATTAGATGTACTCGGTTTTGCTGTTAGGCACACCCGTTGCACTTGACAGATGCTTCCGTGCACACCCGTTGCACTTAGTTTTGTTTCTGTGCACATTCGTATCACCTGTATTTGCTTTCGATTTCCGTGCGCACCAAACACACGTGGCACTTTGTATACGCTATTTGAGTTTGATTTCTTTCGAGCATCATGTTTTCACAACATATACTATACTATATAGTAGCCGAGCAGGACTGATATGAGAACAGTACCTGAGTACTCTTGCATGCAAAAAAGTTTATCAAGAGATTTTCAAAAAAAGAGCTATAGTCTCTCTATTTCCTATGTATTCGTGAGTGACACGAACTTTGACAAAGGAAAACCTTTTGAGATATTTCAAAAAGGCGTAACGTATATGAGCAAAACATATATGAACGTATATTTACTACTTTACAAATGGATGTCCACCACTTGTACCGTGAGTTACGCATCGCACGGTAGTTTGGAAAGAATTTTGCATATGTTATTCAGCTTTTAAATGGTTTTACAAGGATGCGTACTATATATATGTTATAATCCTAATTATATCATATTTGATTTTCGTAACGGATTTTTGCATTTGTATTTTTGGCATAACTCCGATGATTGCGTGGCGCTCGACGGAGTTTCGATTTTGAGTTTTGCACTCGTTTCTTACGCATGCATTGCGCTATGATACATTTTATGTATTCATGATACACGGAGCCTCGTTGATTGGATTGATTGACTGAAATGTTTTAAGTATTTAGGGGGATTAAATTTAAATTCGGGGACCAAATTTATTTAAGAAGGGAAGATTGTAACATTTCAGAAAAATAAAATATTATTTTTGGAATTTAAATAAATAAAATAATAAATTTTATGAATATTATAAAGATATAGAAGTCAGTTTTAATGACATGGTATAATTATATACCGATAGTTTGAAAAATTAATATGAATTATTGATTTCGAAAGAATTAATGTGATTTGGATATTTTATAAATATTTATACATTTATTTATATACAAGTTTAATACTAAACTCGATTAATACCTCACTAATTATGCATTAATCTTGCTTATGTGTTATGACATGCAACATGACAAGTTGCAACACTTGTTACATTTTTATTTTTGAACCATGGCTTCTTTGTTCTTTTAAAATAGTTTTGGTTTTAAAAAAAAGATAATTAGAGAAAGGGTGGGGACATGAGCGTATGGTGGGGGAGAGAGAGAGTGAGAAGGTTTTAGCATTGTGCCATCACTTTATTATTCCTCATCTTCTCATTTCTCTTCTTCATTTTCTTCTCCTCCTTCTCCTTCATCCTCCATCACCTCCTCTGCCATCATCAAACAACCCCAAATCTCTATCAAAACACCATGCTCCCTTCATAAAAATTGATCACAAGCTCACTACAAGCATGATGATGAAGCAAGTTAAAGTTTTGAGCACTTTGGGCAACCCAAGAATTTTCTTGAGTTGCCATATGAGATATAATCCTACACTTTAGTTAAGTTATTAGATTCCTTAGTCTTCTACACATGTTTAGAACTCTTTGGTGCTAGATTAGTGATCTTAGAATATTCCAAGATAAGGTTTAGGGTAGAGTATGACTAATGAAGGTGTATTTGAGGTGTAGTGAGTGTTTAGCATGACCTTAGTGATGTTTTACTGGCCAAGATCAGAGTCTAGAACCCAATACACGAATTTAGAATTTTTCAATGTCGGTTTTGTGGAGTTTTTGATGATCAAATGAAATCTGGAGGAACTTAGGGTTCTTATAAGAAAAATAAACAACTACATTGACCTAGTTAGACCACTAGAAGACCACCACAGAAGAACGAGACCCAAACTCCAAAATACAACCGTCGACACCGGTTATTGTAGCTATTCTCGTTGGCCAAATTTTGGATTTTGATGTTGGGGTTTGGCCTGTAGCTCACACTCCTCATAACTGATCCACTATATTGTTTGTTTTGTCCCAAACTACTTATGCAAAAATCTGGGAGCAATTTGAGTTGGTTTTGACAATATTTTCCGATATTTGAATCTTGGATTTTTGGATTTCTTGATGTAACTTAGTCGTTCGACGTTCGCATATTGGCGTCAAAAAGTATTTTGTTATTTTAGCGTGTGTTGACCATAAGTTCTAACCTATGTGCGCTTCGCGTGTCATGTCGGTTCTCGTATACGATTTTGATGCGATACGATGTGTTTTGATTTGTAGGTACTTTTGCATGGACTTCGGGACGACAAGGGAGAGCAAGACGTCTTCGACTTCGGCAAGACGAGGATTGAATGTGAGTAGATGTATATCTACGGAGGAAGTCAGGTGGATGGCGTATAGCACCCCCGCAACCGTAGAATAGGTTATAAATATATATTATATATAGGTGTTGATGCAAGACTTGGATACTTAGCAAATTGGGTTTTAGGGGACCGTAGGATTAGAATAAGCGTATTCGTAGGAAAGTATAACCTCGGCCTCTTTTATCTTGGTAGTGAACCTTAGGATATGTGTTGTCACACACGCACACTTGGTGTGTGTGTGTGTGTGTGTGTGTGTGTGTGTGTGTGTGTGATTACACACACACACGCGAGATGAGAATATGATATGTTATTTGGTTTTGAGTCGATATGATCGGACATGATGTCGTGAGGTTATGTTATATGATCGAATTGAGACCTCGTATATGATATGATATATTAAAGGATCGTTGGGCGATATACACATAACATACGATAACATGTGACTTGATGTGATATTAGATTGTACGTGACCTTAGATCCGTACCTTTGATTTTGATATTGTACGATGGATGATACCGTATGAATTATGATATATATATGATATTTGACCCGTAACCTCGATTTTGATGATGTCGTACGACAGATTTTACCGTACGAGATATATTTATATGATGATTGATCCGCACTCTTGACTCGAGGATGTTGTACGATGGATTATACAGTACGTGACGCTATGAGGCTGGATTGCCGACTACTAGACTTATCGACTTAGTTATGCTTTAAATTTCCTTTCACTTTTGAAACCGTTTTAGTTTAGTCTCTTAATTACTTAAGTGGATGTTATAATAAAGTTCGAGTCACACCTATTTTCAAAACTAATGAATCGTAGGGAGTTTCAAGGAGCAACCCGAGGGACGCTACGGATTTTCAAAATGATATTTCTTTTTTCAAAAACATCGTAGCCCCTACTTTTTCAAAAACAACGATTCGTACTATTTTAAATACGGTAACCGTATGGCTCGTATATAGCTATGTATATCTTATCTTGCTACGTTTACTATTTACATTTCTGCTATGTTTATGTTAATTCTATTTCATTGCATATATATACATGTGCTTTCATTAGCTGTTACGATCTCGTCTGCTGGGACACATGCACTATTACCGATGATGCGTATGTTGCACGTACACCTACTGGCCAGCTCACACACATCATCATCGGTAATTACCATGCCACGTACACATTAGAGAACCGTTACTGCACTCATACTATCTGATAAATTATAGTTTACTGGTATTGTTAAGCATTTATGATCTCACTTGCTAGTTTAGATATTGCATTCCTTACTTAGATGCCGTATGCATTCTTATATACATTCTTTTTATGCACTGTGGAGGGGCTTTATGCCGATATTCATTGTTTTCTTATTGACTCAAGATTATGAGATTTCGGTATTTCATGAGATTTCTGGATTTGGGAAACCGCATGTGAAATTGAAAACGTATGCTCCTTTAAAAAAGAAAAATGTGGTTTTCCTTGATATGATGTGTGACGTCCACCATGAGATTTCTCGGTTCTGGAGTATATATGATTTATGATTACCCGATTCGAGGAGTGAGGAGACACCGTCTGCGGGTACATAGTGGACCCGGTGCGGTACCCCGGGGCAAGAAGGCCATATAGAGATTGAGATGTTGAACCCGGCTGGGGAGCACTACCAACCAGTGATAGTTTGGCACGGCAGATATCCGAAGGGTACCGACCGTAGTCATGAGATCAGATGATATGGGCCGATCTGGACCGACGAAGCCCAAGATATGAGTATTATGTGTCGCTGTTGGACACGGTTTTCATCATGATTTAGTGTATCATTGCTGGGCACACATTGGTTGATGCATTTACACTCATACATACATTACACATGACATGGAATTACCTTATGACCTAGATATTATTACTTTAGTATTGTTTTACTGATGCTTATATTATTACCCTTGCTACCACTCGACGTCATTATATATTATTATTGTACTGTATGACCTATGAGATAGTCATACATTCAATTTCTACTCGGTGATGTATTCTACTCACGAGTTGGCAACTCACCCCCGTTGTGCCACAGTTTTCTTGCAGGTTTGACCGCACAGGTTCCGTTGCGGCTTGCTGGCACACCGCTTTCATCCGGGTGATTGCATTGTTTAGATGGGATACACTTGCATCATGACCACCATTATATACTTGTATATTTCATTTCAGTTGTATCTAGTTTAAAGCTCCATCAACCAGACTATGTATATTCATAGTCTTAGAAACCTTTATTGTATATTCTTTCGGACATAGAGTCACGCTCATGTATTTATTATTGTTTCTGGTTTCTTGATGATGCTTTGGTTTCTTGCTTTATTTCTGTGTTTTGATCCTCGCCTTCGGCATTGTATATTTATATCATTGCATGGTTGTTTCCTCCAATTGGCGAAGTGCTAGTTCCCGCTTGGGGATGCCTATATTTATTATTGTTGTATTGTTTTCGGGTTAAAATATACAAAAGAGGTGATGTCCAAATTTTAAACGACGAAACACGTTTTCGAGTTAGTTTACAAAATATTGTTTTTCGTATGATATTATTTATGTTTTAAAGAAGAACTTGATTTCAATGTACCTTATTTTAAAACTGTACCTCCACTATTTTCCCCTAAAAAGGTTTAGATTTTCTGGGCTTTTGGTTTATTTGAATTAAGTGGGGTCTTATAGACTTCACATGATTTAAGTGCCAGTCACGTGCCTTATCCAGGACGTGACATCAATATGTTCAAGGTTTTCATACAAACCAGCCGTAACCCTCCATCATTTCGGATAAGTAGCGTATAATATTCATGCTATGCTTGTTGGCCTTCGTCAAGACATGGTTGTTCCCCTCCGAACGGCGGCCGAGACATTAGGACGTCTTGTCTGAGATTCGGGGCAGATGCTAATTGGTGCTATCCGTCTACCTCTCCGAAGATGCCAAGTTGATTTATGGCACTATGCATCGAAGGTTTAAATGGATGCGTCCGAAGTAGCAGACTTCGTCAGATTCCCCCTCGGTTGAGGGGTTTTTGATTGTGGGGACGCTCTTCCCTGCAGGCGCAAGCCCCTGCAGTTAATTACGTTACCGCATCGCGGTAACAACTTTCTCCTTCTCCAGATGGTCACTTCGTGTCGTGGGTGTTTGTTTTGTTTGTGATTGCCCGTGGATTGTATACGGAGACTGAGTTATGTCGTCTCCCGTAGGACGTGGATTAGTCCAAATCCGTATGTTCTTAGATTTGGGTTTGGGGTTTTGGTTTGAGGATACGTTAGCTATATTTGAGGCTAAGATCAACTCAAACGTTTGTTAAGAATACGTTAGTCCAGTTTGGGACTAAGATCAACTTAACGGTATCGTTTAGATCCAACAAAAGAGCAATTGGCTCTATTGTTCCAGTTTAGGGACATAGTGGTCCATTTAACATATGGCCGTCGGGACCCGTCACCTCTCTGACGACGTTGAAGGATTACAACGACAGGTGTCAGAGGAGTTCAGAGATGTACCCTTGAACCAAAGTTGATTGGGGGATCTAGAGTCCAATTTGGGACTAAAGTCTGTTTGAAGGTTTAAGGACACGTTAGCCATATTTGAGGCTAAGATTAACTTAAACGGGATCGTTTAGATCCGAAAAAAGAGCATTTGGGGGCTCTATTGTTCCAGTTTAGGGACATGGTGGTCCATTTCCAGTTTAGGGACGTGGTGGTCCAAGTTCCAGTTTAGGGACGTGGTGGTCCATTGCCAGTTTAGGGACATGGTGGTCCAAGTTCCAGTTTAAGGACGTGGTGGTCCATTGAACGTATGGCCGTCGGGACCGGTCACCTCTCTGACGACGTTGAAGGATTACAACGATAAATATCAGAGGAGTTCAGAGATGTACCCTTGAACCAATGAGTTAGTTGAAAGAGCAGATGTGCTCAATTCAAGATGATTTGAGGACTTATGGCCAATTTGGGCTAAGTCCAATTATGTTTGAAATATTGGCCCTTTGGACCATTAGACATTTGTCTGGGTTCAGCCCCTCATCATTCAGCAGTGCTAAACAGAGGTTTGGGGGCTCTGACAACATTTTATCTTTTATTAGGCACTGACCATTCATCATGGCTCTGGAGTTTACTTTGAATGTCATGTGAAATGATCAAGTTTGGAAAACAAGGGTATATTTGAAGTTCAGTCAAAGGGGAATCCTGCCTCAGGAAAAACTTAGCCATTTTGGGCTAGGTTGGTTTTGAAATAGTGTTAACACTAGAAGGTATTTGACGATCACGTGTTCCCACGTGATGCGCTTTAAAAAAATAGTGTTAAACACTAAAAATGGGGTGGTCACGTAGGGTCACGTGAGGCGCCTGGGATTGGGCCGAAACTCCTTTACTTTACCCTTAAGGCTGCAAATAAGTGTTAAACACTTAGCTTTCAGGCCATCACGTGTGAGCACGTGAGGCATCTAAAGATTGGGCCAGATTTCCTTTTACTTTGTTCTGTAAATAAGTGTTAAACACTTTTTGACTCTCTGGCTATCACGTGCGGGCACGTGATAGGGATTTGTTAAGGGTCACGTGGGGACACGTGAGGGCGCCCTAAATGTGGAGCCAGATCTCCTTTTGTTTTATCCTCAAATCTGCGAATAAGTGTTAAACACTTTTATTTTTATTTTAGAGCATCACGTGTTGGCACGTGATGGGGATCTGTGCGCCAATTGTTAAAGTATTTGCTGAGGGGTCACGTGATAACATGTGAGGGCGCCCAAAGCTTTCCTCCTTCTCATTTCTGGGGATTTCTTCAGGGGTCACATGGGGACACGTGACCTAGTTTTATTCCTTCTTTTCTGATCACTGCGGATTGGGGTCACGTGTCATCACGTGTTCTTTATATGCATGGAGATCTTTCAAGTCTGTTATTTTTAAGAATTAAATTCTCTGTAGGGTTGAACCCTAATTATGACTTTGGAGGAATTAAATTCCTATTGTGAAAGAATTAAATTCTTATTTAGGGTAAAACCCTAATTATGATTCTGTAGGAATTAAATTCCAATTAATTTGGGAGAATTAAATTCTCAAAACTCAATTCCCCTTCTAAGTTTAGGATCTGCATGGCAGGATCTCGACCCGGTGAGAATTAAATTCTCATCCTATGGGGAGATGTGCTCTGTACAGATCTTCAACCAGAAGAAGAACTAAATTCTTTATTTGCAGAAGAGTTAAACTCTTAAAATTTGAGAATTAAATTCTCTTTTTGAAGTTGATCTTTTTCCCTTTTCTCACCTAGGGTTTTCTTTCTTGAGAATTAAATTCTCCTTTCTTTTCTTCCCTCTTGAGAATTAAATTCTCCTCTCTCTGTTTTTCTCTCCAAAAAAGTAGATCCCCCTTTTCTTCTCTTCTTGGCTCCTATTTATAGGGGAAGGAAGAGAATCAATTTGTTTAGCAAATCTCTCATTGAAAGATTTGATTTGATTTCATAATTAATATGATCCTTTAGATCACCCAGTGAATTTTATTCACCGTTGGATTTTAAATCCAAAGATATTCTGTTTGTTATTTCGGTGAGATTTGGGGAGATCTTTCCTTATCTAAGATTTTACCATAAATTGGTGATATTTAATCACCCTTAGATCTTTAATCCAACGGTCCCCATAATCCTTTTCCATTTGGAAAGATTTAGAAAGATTTAGAATTTTAATTCTATTTCGAAAGATTTTAGAGAAATTTAGAATTTTAATTCTATTAAACTGTAAAGCTTTCAAAGCCTGTCACGTGCTGGCACGTGACCCCCAAATTGGTTCCTCTTCTCAGCGTTCATTCACGCTTCAGTTTTAACCATCACGTGTCAACACGTGACCATTGGTCACGTGTGGGCACGTGATACCTTATTGAGGTGACCTCTGATTTTTAATCAGGGAACATATTTTAGAATTTAATTCTATTCATTACTTTGGAGGTCTTAAGAGCCCATCACGTGTCTGCACATGACCCATGGTCACGTGTGAGCACGTGATGCCCCATTGGGGTCTTTTCTGAGTTTTTATTATATCTTTTAACTCCTCCAGCGGATTCTTAAAGGTCCATCACGTGTGGACACGTGATACCTCATAACTTTTGATCCCGGATGAATTATGAGGCCCATAATATATCAAATCGAAGGGTTTTTCGAGATGCTTCCAATACCATCAGAATTTAATAGTTCCTCCTTTGGGAACTTATCAAAATACAGGCCAGAAGATATTGGTTCGCATTTCCTTAAGCGTATCGCTTCCATTTGATACCTTGGATTCTTCTGCGCAGAAATTTTCGGCGGGAACAAATACCCCCCACTACTTTGCCCACGTAAGTATATACGTGGGTGAAGTAGTGCAAAGTAATGCATAGCGTATGACCAATTTCGGGTTGGTATATTACTTTCAGAATCTTGATCTGAGAAGATAACGAGCGGACACAAGCGTCGTCATTTATCATTGACTCAAATCTCGACTCTTAAGAGATATAGTTCCAAACCCTCATCCCCATGAGCCACACCCTTCCATTTCTTTATGTCTTACTCTGGCGTGAAACTATTTATATGCTCATGAGTAGCTTCTCCCTTTCAGTGGCATGTAGCTTTGGCAAGTGTGGCTCATAGATGGTCGGTCCATCTTGACTTCTTTGCAGGGCAGTGATGGCTTAGGAGACAGAGCTAGGATCTGCCACCAAAGGCTTTTCAACTTTAGCCGTGAGGGTCTCATAAAGTCTTTTCTCCCTACGAGTCGTAAGGATCTCGTATGTGTATTTTCTCCTAGGGAATCGTGAGGATTCCTAAGTACGTTTTCTCTTATAAGTCGTAAGGATCCTATAAGAGAGTTTTCCCTCTTACGAGTCGAGAGGACCCGTAAGCGGTTGTTTCCCTCCTTGTCGAGATTCGACTTTGGAGAGTGTGACCCGTGGATAGTATGCAAGAGACCGTTTTGGGCCGACTTGCAGGGTCCCAGTGCTTAGGAAACGGGTTTTTTAATCCCTACTGCCTAAGGCTTTATCTCATGAGTCGAGATGAATCGAGAAAATCTCGCAAAGACATCAATTTCCTCATGAGTCGAAACGGATCGAGCAGATCTCGCAAGAATATCCTAACGTCACAGTTAACCTCTGCTCTTTACGACAGAAGTCCGTTAGGGTCTGTGGTACTTAGGGTTTTGGCCGTCGTACCGTCGCATGAGCTGATATATTCCTCGATTGGAAATCGTGCTATTCGAGTAGCCCTGCGACTGCCGTGTCTCTGATCCTTTCGGGGGCTGGACAAGACGTCTTCAAGCAATCCTCCTTGGCAGTTTGACCGTCGGAAGAGCAAGCGCTAGGAATTTGCCATGCCTCTTTTTACTTGAGGTTAGGCTCATTTTGGAGAGCCCCGATGAGTCATAACCACTCCGCGCTGGTGTGGGATGATCTCCGATAGTCTTTCGGGCTTTATATGACTTGCCGTCAAGACCCTGAAGCTAGGAATTTGGCCTTTGCTTCGTTTTGCTGGCATCGCGTCTGCTGTATCGTGACGAATGTCGTGGTTGTTTCTAGGTTGCTGGTGAACCGTCGAGGTTTGGAACTAGGGATTTTACCGTGGCTCCTTTTGGTGATGTTGCGTCTGCTGTATCGAGATGAACGTCGAGGTGGTGACCACTCCGCACTGGTGCGAGATAATCTTCGATTGTCTTTCAGGCTTTATATGACTTGCCGTTAAGACGCATGAAGCTAGGAATTTGGCCTTCGCTTCGTTTGCTTTGGCATGTCCGAATCCTGCTGAGGGAAGAACGCTGGGGAGACATTTCATCTGCTGTATCGAGATGATCGTCGAGGTGGTGACCACTCCGTACTGGTGCGAGATGATCTCCGATTGTCTTTCAGGCTTTATATGACTTGCCGTCAAGACCCTGAAGCTAGGAATTTGGCCTTTTGCTTCATTTGCTTTGTCACGTCCGAATCTTGTTGGAGGAAGAACGCTGGGGTGACATCACGTCTGCTGTATCGAGACGAACGTCAAGATGGTGACCACTCCGCACTGGTGTGAGACGATCTCCGGTTGTCCTTCAGGCTTTATATGACTTGCCGTTAAGACCTTGAAGCTAGGAATTTGGCCTTTGCTTCGTTTGCTGGCATCGCGTCTGCTGTATCGAGACGAATGTCGCGGTTTTCTCTAGGTTGTTGGTGAACCGTAGAGGTTTGGAACTAGGGACTTTGCCACGGCTCCGCTGTTTGATGATGTTGCGTCTGCTGTATCGAGACGAACGTCGAGGTGGTGATCATTCCGCACTGGTGTGAGATGATCTCCGGTTGTCTTTCAGGCTTTATATGACTTGCCGTTAAGACCTTGAAGCTAGGAATTTGGCCTTTGCTTTGTTTGCTTTGGCGTGTCTGGATCCTGTTGGAGGAAGGATGCCGTAGTGACATCTCGTCTGCTGTATCGAGATGAACGTCGAGGTGGTGACCACTCCGTGCTGGTGCGAGATGATCTCCGATTGTCTTTCAGGTTTTATATGAGTTGCCGTCAAGACCCTGAAGCTAGGAATTTGGCCTTTTGCTTCATTTGCTGGCATCGCGTCTGCTGTATCGAGACGAATGTCGCGGTGGTGACCACTCCATGTGGGATGATCTTTGATTGTCTTTCCGGTTTTATATGAGTTACCATCAAGACGTTGAAGCTAGGAATTTGGCCTTCGCTTCGTTTTCTTTGGTGTGTCCGAATCCTGTCGAAGGAAGGGCACTGTTGTTGACATCTCGTCTGTTGTATCGAGACGAATGCTGAGGTGGAGCTGGGATTTTGCCGTCACTCCGCTTTATTGACCATGGGGTCTTTTGTTGACATTGCATTTACATCCTGCTGGACTGCGAAGGAACGCCGTTGTTGACATCTCGTCTGCTGTATCGAGACGAATGTTGAGGTGAAGCTGGGATTTTGCCATTGCTTCGCTTTGTTTTGACCGTGAGGTCTTTCGTTGACGTTTCATCTGCATCCTGCTGGACTGTGAAGGAACGCCGTTGTTGATATTGCGTCTACTGCAACGAGATGAATGCTGAGGTGAAGCTGGGATTTTGCAGTCGCTTCGCTTTGTTTTGACCATAGGGTCTTTCGTTGACGTTGCATCTGCATCCAGCTGGACTGCGGAGGAACGCCGTCGTTGACATCTCGTCTGCTGTATCGAGACGAATGCTGAGATGGTCTCTAGGTTGTCTGTGAACCGTCGAGATTTGGAACTAAGGACTATGCCGTGGCTCCATTTGATTGCGTAACATCTGTGTCCTGCTGGAATGAGGAGGCTCACCGTTGTTGGTCTCCAGGCTGCAAATGTGTCCATTGAGATTTGGAACTAGGAAGTTTGCCATGGTTCCGTTTCGTTGCAACTCTGAGGTCGATTGTTGACGTCACGTCCGCATCTGGTTGGAATGATGAGAAACGCCGTTGGTGATCTCTAAGTTATCGATATCGACGTCGAGACCCTGAAGCTAGGGATCTTCCTTTGCTTCGTTTGTTGGCATTGTGTCTGCAATATTCCGACAGATGTCGAGATTGTCTCTAGGTTATCTACGAACCGTCGAGATTTGGCTTCGCTTTCTGGTGGAGCCTGTTGGGAAGGTAAGGTTCCCTCTTTGTTTGTGCCCCTGGATTGTATACAGGGATCGATGTGATCTCACCTGTAGGGCAAAAAGTTTCATTCTTTCATCATTTTTTTTATTCTTTCCGCGATGCTCTATCATTTCAGCTTTTATATCGCGAAGGTCGCGATTGCCCAATCATTTCGGCTATTTTTCGCGGTGCCCAATCATTTCGGCTATTTATTTTATTTTTACTCGCTGTTTTTTATTACGAGTTGCCCAATCATTTCGGCTATTTATTTTATTTTTACTCGCTGTTTTTTATTGCGAGCTGCCCAATATTTCGGCTATTTTGTATGCATACATTTTTACTTGCTGATTCTGTTTGCAAGTTGCCCCATCATTTCGGCTATTTCGTATGCATTTTTTTTTGGCTCGCTGATTTTTTTTTTGCTAGTAGGGGATTTGGGATCTGATACCAATCTTGGCATCAGCATCGCTGCGACTGGAATATTTCCAGGAGCGAATCATCATTTGCCGTGAAAGGACTTGGAATTTGATACCGGTTTAGGCATCAGCATCGCTGCAACTGGGATATTGCCAGGAGCGAATCATCATTTGCCTCTGTCGATATTGAACAAAGGTGGCATAGTAAACAGGGTTAAGGGTCCTGTCGACTAAGGCTTTTGACTTCATGAGCCGTAAGGGTCTCATAAAGGTGTTTCTCCCTACGAGTCGTGAGGATCTCGTAGGTGCGTTTTCTCTTTAGGAATCGTGAGGACTCCTAAGTGTATGTTCTCTTATAAGTCGTAAGGATCTTACAAGAGTGTTATCTCTTTATGAGTCGAGAGGACTCACAAGGGTTGTTCACCGTGCGAACATATCCCTAGCCACAGGTGGGACTTGGTTAGGGAAATGTTTATTCGTGCCCGTGGATTGTATACAAGGGTCAGTACTGAACCACTTGTAGGGTAAGATCAGAGGTTGTGGGGGTTGCTTAAGAATTGGTTCAGGTCTCTGTAACTTAAGACTTTCAAATCTTATGAGCCGTAAGGGTCCCATAAGAGAGTTCTCCTTACGAGTCGTGAGGATCTCGCAAGTGTAATTTCTCCTTAGGAATCGTGAGGATCCCTAAACGTGTTGCTCCCTTGTGAGTCGTAAGGATCTCACGCAGGTGGTTTCTCCTTACAAGGTCGAGAGGATCCTGTAAGTATCTTTTAACGAGGTTGCGCCCTTTCGGGTTTTCACAAACACTCGCCGGTAGCCCTGCTGTTTTTACTCACGGAGCCCTTTCGGGTTTTCATCCGTGCCCATTTTGCTTGTGGACATACCATTTTTTTTCTTTTTTTTATTACTTTTTTTTCTTTAAATGAGGTCGCGCCCTTTCGGGTTTTCACGAACACTCGCCGGTAGCCCTGCTGTTTTTACTCAATGAGCCCTTTCGGGTTTTCATCCGTGCCCATTTTGCTTGTGGACGTACCGTTTTTTTCCCTTCTTTTTTTTCTTTAAACGAGGTCGCGCCCTTTCTGGTTTTCATGAACACTCGCCGGTAGCCCTGCCGTTTTTACTCACGGAGCCCTTTCGGGTTTTCATCCGTGCCCATTTTGCTTGTGGACGTACCGTTTTTTTTACCACGTCAGCCTGAAGATGCTGCGGGTTGGGAGTAGTTTAACGACGTTTCGGTCATTTGCAAGTTTTAGGATATTGCGGTCCGCCGTTAGTTTAAGGACGTTTCGGTCCACGGTCGCCGTATTTGAGACGAATCTCTAGTTTACTGACTTTTCGGTCTATGGGGCTTTCCCTATGAATGAGCATGATACCCCCGGCATATCCACCTTTTTCGGAGCATGTTGTTATGGCGGGTTTACTTTCCACTTTTCGGGCAGCGCGAACTTGCCCTGTTGGGATTGGTCTTCAACCCAGTTTTTGAAGACGTAGCAATTTTCGAGTGGGTGACCCATTACTTTGTGGTAGGGACAATAGTTAGAATTGTTAACGTCACCTGGTTGCAATGGACGTTTTGGATCTAGCAGAGTGACGAGCCCGCTACGCACTGCTAGCTCGAACAATCTCTTTGTTTTATCTTTGGGAAACGAGTAAGGACGTTTCAATTTCTCATTGAGGTATCGCGGCTTGTTGTTTTGACGACAAAACGGTCTCGGGTTACTCGGCTGTTGTTGAGTGTTGGCAACAAAGGCCGTTTTTTCCTTTTCCTTTCTCATTTCGTTTGCTCCGTCGTTTGCGGGTCCGAGATTCTTTCCGGGTAGCGTGAGATTGTACGGCCAAACGTTCTCGCAACTCTCCAATTCTTTTGTTTTAAAAATGAATTCCTTGAAGAGAGGGTTGAGGGCGGCTTCGTCAGAATCGCTTCCAAAGGTGAGAACTCGTGATCCCCCAGGCTCGTCCCTATGACAATTGCCGGCAACTCTTTTATGCTCATCTGTCGTATTTTTTCGCTGTCTACGAGCTTCCCGCTTTATTCTATTGACGTGTTGTCTATGAGCGACATATCCTTGCCACCAACACTTAAAGGAGTTGCAGTCTTCAGTAGGATGTGCGATCCTCTGATGATATAAGCAGAAGTTAGGGTATACGTCCGTTTCATCAAAATGTATACTACCAGGAGAATTTCTCTGAAAGAAGGTGGCCTTATCCCCATTGATATGGCTTTGGCGAATCGTTTCCTTGTCTTGATCCTGCTTTCATTTGCGGCGGATGTATTTTGATCTGGTGGGAGTGTTTCGACCCTTTTGTCCAGTCGTCGGCGTTTGGCCTTTTCAAATATGGCCACCTCACGCTCCCGGTCGGCTTTACTTTTCAGACGAATCTCATTCAGGAAGGCATCGATCATCTCGTCTGACGGCCACAGAGGTTCTGGTTCAGGATCTGCCCCCGGTTTCTCGGTGCAAGGAGCCTCTTTATCATCTATCAAGGAGTGAGAGATCACATGACAACTTGCTACGCGGTCCTCAGATTCATCTGATGAGTCTTCTCCATCGTTTTCGTCCTCGAGGACGTGGCTGAGAAACTCTTGGAGCGTGATTGGAACCGTGCCTTCTGGTTATACTCTTCCAGCGCGTCAATCTGTTTCTGCAAATCCGTGCGCTTGTCGCCAGGCTTCACGGGCTTCTTGGATTTCTCCTTCTTTTTCGAAGATTTCGACGGCTGGGTGTGAATGCTTTGGCTATCACCACCAATATTTGGAATTGGGCACGGCTTCAGCATCCCCTTGATGATCTCAGGTTCTAACGGGTTCTTCCATCTAATCGCCGGGCACATCTGAAGATCATTTAGCATCCTTTTGGTCTTGGCCGAAAGAGCCACCTCCCATGGAGCTTCCTCAACAAAAGAGCATGTTGCCCCCAGTGTGTTTGTCTTCTTAGGAGTGTGAGGCTGTGGCGGGTTCACTTTCCAGTTTTCGGATAATGCGAACTTACCTTGTTGGTACTGATCTTCGATCCATCCCTTAAAGACGAAGCAATCTTCGATTGGATGGTTAACCGCTTGGTGGTAAGGGCAGTAATTAAGATCGTTGACATCGCCTGGCTGCAACGGACGTTTTGGATTCGGCAGATGGATGAGTCTGTTACGCACTGCCAGCTCGAACAGTCTCCTTGTTTTATCCTGAGGAAATGAATAAGAACGTCCCAGTCTCTCCTCGAGGGATGGGCGTGGACGTACGTTGCTTTGGCGGACAACCGGTTTTAAGTTGCTCGGCTGTTGTCGAGTATTGGCGATGAAAGTTGCTTTTCCCTTGCCCTTTTCATTCCAAGGCTCCATCTTTGAAGAGGATGGCCTATGGCCCATCTGGTCCATTTGGGCCAACTTGTCAATCAAGGCCTGAAAAGTAGTTGACTTGAAGAACATCATGAATTGTGAGATGGTCGCTTCCGGATCAAGAGTGCCCATGAACATGCCCACCGCCGGCGCTTCTTCGATCCGATGTTCGCATTTCGACCATAGATTCCGCCATCGTGCTGCGTATTGAACCCACGTTTCGCCTGGCTTCACCCTGGCGTTAATCAGTGCTGTTATTAGGGTGCGCTTGCTAGCGCTGGCAAATCTTTGTGTAAACAGCAACTCCATCTCTGCAAATGTTTTGACAGAGTCGTTAGGTAGCTCCGAATACCATTCGAATGCCGTTTCCGCTAAGCTGCCGACAAATTGTCAAAGTAACAGTTTGTCATCGCCTCCAGTATTGCCGCATAAGGCCCTGAATTGAGCGACATGTTGATGTGGGTTCCCTGTCCCTTTATATACGTGGAACTTAGGAATCGTATATCCCGGCTGGTAACTGATTTGGTCATACCAGCCCGGATAGGGTCGTCCAGTTCTAACAATTTGCGCAGCCGCTTCATTCACTTGATGAGCCCGTATTTGATGAGCTATATAGTCATCTAGTGCAGCTTTGGAAATGGTTTCCTCCTTGGCTGTTGAATGAGCCGGAGGAGGATTAGATGTTTCCTCTTTATCGTCTTCAATAATGATCGGAGGGTCTTCAGCTGGAGGGGCCGGCTGTAACATCATTCCCACCATGTCCTGAAACAGAAGGGCCATTCGTTGTATATTGGCTGCTTGTTTAGCAGCCTCTTTGTCCTTCTTCTCCAGTATCCTACGAAGGAACTCAGCGTCAGTTTCTTCCTCCTGGCGTTGATCGGATGGCGCTTCGGGGCTTTCTTTCAGCCCAGTAAGTGTGGCCATCGCGGTCATCATTTCTTGGAGCTTCTGCTGTTGCTCTTGAGCTTTCATCACTGATCGGGTGAGCGGTCGGTGACCCGTCGAAGCACGGCTTTCCTCCTTTCCAGAAGCCATATAAACAGTGTGCACCACCATGCCCCCAGACTTGGGGCGTTTGTGCTCAGCGCTTTTGCGGTTCGCTATATTCACAGGGGCTTTTTGCAGCCACCTTTTCTTTTGAGTGATTGACGTTGAGGGAGCCGTTGTATTGGGCACCCAAGTAGCCGTTGCTTTTTGTGGCCTAACAGGACGGTTTTCTTCCTGCCGGACCTTCAGCTTCTTCTGCTGGCGGGAGAAATTTCGATCAATCACCGAGTCTTGGACTTGGCGCCAGACCTTATAGATTTTAGAGGACAGCCGTTGAAAGGACTGTTCTGGCTTGGCTTCCGCAACATTTCCCATCGGAGGAGGGGATCTTTTTAGTACGGCGGTAGGAGAGTTTCTGCACACCGTGTTCAGTAATTCAAAGCTGTTCCCGGTTGGAACAGCAGCATCGATCCCCACCGTTAGAGCTGGCGGAGTTATCTCAGAGGGGGAGTTGCCCCCAGCCTTCCTTACTCGGCGCCAGTGGCGACGTCGAGCATGTCGTGCTGATGGAGTTGTTTCAGCTATAGGGGTGATCTCCTCATGCCCCCTGTGTTGGTCAGAATCTGCTGGTACCAGCCTTTTAAAGACCGACGTCCGTTGAACAGGGACGGCCGACCTGTCAAAAGCGGACTTCCGAGCAGGGGAAGCAACCTTGATGATTTCACCTGAAACTGGAGTAGAGAAAGCTATCCGCTTCGGGATAACACCTTCTGGTATTGTAGGCTTCTTCATGGGCCCGTTAGAGCTCTGGCCTAGTCCGTTAAAAACTTAAGCAGTGGAGTTGGGAGACCCATTGAGAGGGGTCACGGCAGTGGTAAGTCGATCGAAGACCGACTTCTTTGGAGCTTCTTGCGATGTCATTGGGGCGTTGAAGCTTATTGGTGGGAGTATGGTCCCAAAAAATAGTCCAGTGGTGGCTTGAGCCACCTGCTCCACCGGCATTTTGAAAAGGGAGGCCGCTTGGGGCCCATAAGTCACTCCTCCAGCAATGACGGAGCGAGAGTTGTAGCTGCAGGCGGTGCAGTTCGAAGCCATCGATCTTCTGTTTTCTGCACGGAGCAAGACACCAAATCTTAGTACCTTGAATCCACAGGCAACCACAGCAAACCGCGATTTGCTCACGAACAGGACACACGAATTGTGGAGTGGAAAGAGGAAAAGGTCCCACCGGGCGTGCCAGAATCTGTTCCCCTCCGAACGGCGGCCGAGACATTAGGATGTCTTGCCTGAGATTCGGGGCAGATGCTAATTGGTGCTATCCGTCTACCTCTCCAAAGATGCCAAGTTGATTTATGGCACCATGCATCGAAGGTTTAAACGGATGCGTCCGATGTAGCAGACTTCGTCAGATTCCCCCTCGCTTGAGGGGTTTTTAATTGTGGGGACGCTCTTCCCTGCAGACGCAAGCCCCTGCAGTTAATTACGTTACCGCATCGCGGTAACAACTTTCTCCTTCTCCAGATGGTCACTTCGTGTCGTGGGTGTTTGTTTTGTTTGTGATTGCCCGTGGATTGTATACGGAGACTGAGTTATGTCGTCTCCCGTAGGACGTGGATTAGTCCAAATCCGTATGTTCTTAGATTTGGGTTTGGGGTTTTGGTTTGAGGATACGTTAGCCATATTTGAGGCTAAGATCAACTCAAACGTTTGTTAAGGATACGTTAGTCCAGTTTGGGACTAAGATCAACTTAACGGGATCGTTTAGATCCGACAAAAGAGCAATTGGCTCTATTGTTCCAGTTTAGGGACATAGTGGTCCATTTAACATATGGCCGTCGGGACCCGTCACCTCTCTGACGACGTTGAAGGATTACAACGACAGGTGTCAGAGGAGTTCAGAGATGTACCCTTGAACCAAAGTTGATTGGGGGATCTAGAGTCCAATTTGGGACTAAAGTCTGTTTGAAGGTTTAAGGACACGTTAGCCATATTTGAGGCTAAGATCAACTTAAACGGGATCGTTTAGATCCGACAAAAGAGCATTTGGGGGCTCTATTGTTCCAGTTTAGGGACATGGTGGTCCATTGCCAGTTTAGGGACATGGTGGTCCAAGTTCCAGTTTAGGGACGTGGTGGTCCAAGTTCCAGTTTAGGGATGTGGTGGTCCATTGCCAGTTTAGGGACATGGTGGTCCAAGTTCCAGTTTAGGGACGTGGTGGTCCAAGTTCCAGTTTAGGGACGTGGTGGTCCATTGAACGTATGGCCGTCGGGACCCGTCACCTCTCTGACGATGTTGAAGGATTACAACGACAAATATCAGAGGAGTTCAGAGATGTACCCTTGAACCAATGAGTTGGTTGAAAGAGCAGATGTGCTCAGTTCAAGATGATTTGAGGACTTATGGCCAATTTGGGCTAAGTCCAATTATGTTTGAAATATTGGCCCTTTGGACCATTAGACATTTGTCTGGGTTCAGCCCCTCATCATTCAGCAGTGCTAAACAGAGGTTTGGGGGCTCTGACAACATTTTATCTTTTATTAGGCACTGACCATTCATCATGGCTCTGGTGTTTACTTTAAATGTCATGTGAAATGATCAAGTTTGGAAAACAATGGTATATTTGAAGTTCAGTCAAAGGGGAATCCTGCCTCAGGAAAAACTTAGCCATTTTGGGCTAGGTTGGTTTTGAAATAGTGTTAACACTAGAAGGTATTTGATGATCACGTGTTCCCACGTGATGCGCTTTAAAAAAATAGTGTTAAACACTAAAAATGGGGTGGTCACGTGGGGCCACGTGAGGCGCCTGAGATTGGGCCGAAACTCCTTTACTTTACCCTTAAGGCTGCAAATAAGTGTTAAACACTTAGCTTTCAGGCCATCACGTGTGAGCACGTGAGGCATCTGAAGATGGGGCCAGATTTCCTTTTACTTTGTTATGCAAATAAGTGTTAAACACTTTTTGACTCTCTGGCTATCACGTGCGGGCACGTGATAGGGATTTGTTAAGGGTCACGTGGGGACACGTGAGGGCGCCCTAAATGTGGAGCCAGATCTCCTTTTGTTTTATCCTCAAATCTGCGAATAAGTGTTAAAAACTTTTATTTTTATTTTAGAGCATCACGTGTTGGCACGTGATGGGGATCTGTGCGCCAATTGTTAAAGTATTTGCTGAGGGGTCACGTGATAACACGTGAGGGCGCCCAAAGCTTTCCTCCTTCTCATTTCTGGGGATTTCTTCAGGGGTCACATGGGGACACGTGACCTAGTTTTATTCCTTCTTTTCTGATCACTGCGGATTGGGGTCACGTGTCATCACGTGTTCTTTATATGCATGGAGATCTTTCAAGTCTGTTATTTTTAAGAATTAAATTCTCTGTAGGGTTGAACCCTAATTATGACTTTGGAGGAATTAAATTCCTATTGTGAAAGAATTAAATTCTTATTTAGGGTAAAACCCTAATTATGATTCTGTAGGAATTAAATTCCAATTAATTTGGGAGAATTAAATTCTCAAAACTCAATTCCCCTTCTAAGTTTAGGATCTGCATGGCAGGATCTCGACCCGATGAGAATTAAATTCTCATCCTATGGAGAGATGTGCTCTGTACAGATCTTCAACCAGAAGAAGAACTAAATTCTTTATTTGCAGAAGAGTTAAACTCTTAAATTTTGAGAATTAAATTCTCTTTTTGAAGTTGATCTTTTTCCCTTTTCTCACCTAGGGTTTTCTTTCTTGAGAATTAAATTCTCCTTTCTTTTCTTCCCTCTTGAGAATTAAATTCTCCTCTCTCTGTTTTTCTCTCCAAAAAAGTAGATCCCCCTTTTCTTCTCTTCTTGGCTCCTATTTATAGGGGAAGGAAGAGAATCAATTTGTTTAGCAAATCACTCATTGAAAGATTTGATTTGATTTCATAATTAATATGATCCTTTAGATCACCCAGTGAATTTTATTCACCGTTGGATTTTAAATCCAAAGATATTCTGTTTGTTATTTCGGTGAGATTTGGGGAGATCTTTCCTTGTCTAAGATTTTCCCATAAATTGGTGATTTTTAATCACCCTTAGATTTTTAATCCAACGGTCCCCATAATCCTTTTCCATTTGGAAAGATTTAGAAAGATTTAGAATTTTAATTCTATTTCGAAAGATTTTAGAGAAATTTAGAATTTTAATTCTATTAAACTGTAAGGCTTTCAAAGCCTGTCACGTGACCCTTGGTCACGTGTGAGCACGCGACCTCCAAATTGGTTCCTCTTCTCAACGTTCATTCACGCTTCAGTTTTAACCATCACGTGTCAACACGTGATCATTGGTCACGTGTGAGCACGTGATACCTCATTGAGGTGACCTCTGATTTTTAATCAGGGAACATATTTTAGAATTTAATTCTATTCATTACTTTGGAGGTCTTAAGAGCCCATCACGTGTCTGCACGTGACCCATGGTCATGTGTGAGCACGTGATGCCCCATTGGGGTCTTTTCTGAGTTTTTATTATATCTTTTAACTCCTCCAGCGGATTCTTAAAGGTCCATCACTGTAGCGCCTTGAAAAGTCGTTTTGGTGTTTTCCTGAAAATCGGTGAAAATTTGGTATTTTTCCGTAAATCGTCTTTTTTGTTATTTTGCAGTTTAGGACTAATTATACCTAATTTGGATAGGTAATTGCTAGTTTTTAGTAGCTAATGAGTTACTTATTAATTTCTGGTCGTTTAAAATTTTTCCCTAATTTTTCAATTTTTTTAATATTATTTTAAGCCGGTAAGAAAATATATTAAATTAGCGAAAAATACAAATTTAAATGGGATAAATTTAAGCTTTAAAATCATGTTAATTAAAATCTAGTTGTAACATAAATTTTTAGTATTTTATTTTAAGTTTTAACTAATTTTTATTATGGAAAACGAAATTTATTGAATTTAAACTAAAACTTGCAATTTTGGACTTGTAGGGGGTCTTTTTGCATAAATTTTTTTTTTGTAAAACCCCATTCACTCTTCCCTCACCCCTAGGCCGGCCCACTTCAGCAGCTCAAGGAAAAATTCCTTGCCTCTTTTGAGTTTTAGTCATGTGTGGAAATGAGGTGCTTTTTAAAAGGATTTTGATTTTTTTATTGGGTATGGGTCTTTAGTTGATTGGTATGGGTTGACCATGACTTTTCCATCACCGCCCACACCATTCCCCTTCCCTCTTCTGGCGGAATTTCAGCAGCCCTCCCCCTTCATCATTTTTCTTTTCATTTCCTTCAAAAATTCATCAAGATTGCTCCAAAATTCCAATTTAAACCTCACAAATTAATCCCCATCCTTCATCCCATTCTCCTTAGCCTCTCTTGCTTGGATCATGGTGCTATGAAACCATCATTGGAGGCAAATTCTTCTTGCTAGATCTCTAGATTTTGAGGTATAATTTTTACCCATTTAAGTTCTTATGGTTAGAATTCTTTAATTGAGTTGTTTTAGTGTTAATATTAGTGCTAATTTCATTCTAGGTTTTTAAAGTTAATGGTTTGAGTTTAACTAGGGTTTTAGAAACCATTATTTAGTTAATTAAATCTATTTTGCTATCTAGTTGTTTACTAACCCAACCTATGAGGTTACTTTGCTTAAGTGGCTTCATATTATGCTAATCTAAGTTAATCTTTTGTGAAATTTTCATTGTAATTGCTAATTACAAAAATCAAGAAAGGGGTTTGTGTATGGATATAGGTTGAAGCATGATTGTTGTGTTGGAATTATGGTTTGATGCTTTGTAAATGGTTTAAAATTAGTGTAGTGGCTATCTAGTGGGTTAGTTTGGATGTTTGTGTTGGATTGTGTTAACTTTATCGCTAATTTTCGATATTTGAACCAAATTGCAAATTTCTGGTTTACTAGGTTTTTATAAAAATATTGTGATGAATTATTTGCGATATCTTGATGATATTTTTGTCATATACTATGACTTTTAGGATGTGTGAGTGCGGTTTTTTTTGAGTGAGCGGGTTTTAGCTTTGCCGGGCGACCAAATCGACGATTTAGTTAGTTTTTGCGATTTTCGCGTGTGTTCCGCGCACCTTGTGCACGTTGTACCTAGCTTGTGAACGTTAGTATTTTCGTTTGGGATTTGCGTCGTTCTTGATATGTAACCTATGTTTGGTATTGATGTAAATTCCAGGTTCGGTCGCGGAGACGTCAAACGCGGCACGAAAAGGGAAAGCGGTGATTGGACGTGGCTAGCTAGGAATTCCAATGCGTAGATTTAACATCTACGGGGGACTATCGTTTGGATGGCGCAAGTCTCCCGATAGTTTAAGTAGTTAAGATTTTAGTGATATCAGTAACTACATCCATGCCTTATTTGACCTACATATGCGAACCCATTCTATAGGACACCTGCACCATTGCCAGGGTTTTTATATGCAGCACGAGCACTATTCATGCTTACACACACGCCCTGGTAATTGCCATGCCACCACACTAGTTAACCTATAATTTGAAACCTTTTACTATAATTGATGCTTAAACCTGTGCTATTGCCTTTAATTCCTTAAAATGAAATCATAAGATTGCTAATCATGTGCATGTACCTCATCATGTTATTTGTTCATGCCTAGTCTATCAATCATACATCGCAACTTGATTATTGACACCATATGCATTCATTATCATTGGCATATGCATTTATGAGGATTGCTTAAGATTTTGTGATATTTCTGTATTTCGGGGGAAAGCCGCAAAATTTCTAAACTTATTATATTTTTTTAAAATATGTAAATTGCGGTTTTCTAGTGATGTAAGTGTCGTCCACCATGAGTTTGCTGTGGTTTTCGAGACCCGTTTCGAGGAGTTGGAAGAACCGTCTCGGGTACATGGTGGGCCCGGTAAGGTACCCCGGGGCAAGAAGCTCGTGTTGCTGACGATGAGCCTGGCAGGGGACGGATTACCTACCGGTGACTTCATTGTGCACGGCGGATATCCAGAGGATACCGACCGGGGCCGCGAGAGGATGAGCTATTGATATTGAGATGGGTCAGCCGGATGGCTGAGGCCAGAGACACTATGATATGGATTTATGAGATTTGAGACAGTTTTTAGGTGTCGTTGCTGGACACAGATTGTTGTCGATTCTATGAGTATTATGCTGGCATTTTAAAAGAGTTTCAAAAACAAAAAGAGATAGAATGTTTCTTATATATACCTATTGAGACCTCAGATATTCATGTTGCATACATACACCTGCTAGTACACTGATGTTGTATACACACCTGCTAGTGCATCCAGCCATACCTGTATTTTAGATGCTAGGATGCTTGTGTGCATGCATACGATAGCCTTTGTAGATGTTATTTTTTACTCACGAGTTGGCAACTCACCCCTGTTGTGCCGCAGCCTTTTGCAGGTCCGCTCCGTCAGTACAGTAGCGGCGGGCGCACTTGCTTCTTTTGCCTCTTTTGCCTGGACTCGAGGTTTTGCTCTTAGGTGGGTTATATTATTATTTTTGTACCACCTTGTATATTCTTTGTATCTAGTGTACTCCATCTACTGTATCTACCAGTATTGTTGTATATTGACCTAGAGATGAGACTGTGAGATTTGTGGACTTTTCATGCTGTATTTTGGGGTCGAGCTCACTTGAGTCGACATGCGGTTTTTCTTATGCTTCTTTATGATTATTTTGCATGTTGTTGTTTTATATTGCGTGGGATTTGTGACCGCCTTGTGGCGAAGAGCTAGCTCCCGCTTGGGGATGCCTTATTTGTTGTATTGATATATATTCTTGTTGTACCCATTTTGGGGGCCAGTATTTACAAAGGAGACTCTGCCGAAATTTTCGGAAAAATTGATATTGTTTTTAAAAAGGTTTTATATGATTTATTTGATAAACTCGCTTTCAATTGATTGGTTTTCTTCACACTTTTGCTTATTTGGTTTTGGGTTCTGGGCTTTGGCTTACTTATTTTACGGACGTCTTGAGACGTTTCATAAACTTAAGTGCCAGTCACGTTCCGTACCCTGCGGGTCGTGACAATCACGTGTGGACACGTGATACCTCATAACTTTTGATCCCGGATGAATTATGAGGCCCATAATATATCAAATCGAAGGGTTTTTCGAGATGCTTCCAATACCATCAGAATTTAATAGTTCCCCCTTTGGAAACTTATCAAAATACAGGCCGGAAGATATTGGTTCGCATTTCCTTAAGCGTATCGCTTCCATTTGATACCTTGGATTCTTCTGCGCAGAAATTTTCGGCGGGAACAATGGTGAATGGTGGTTGTATGCTGCTTATCTGTAGCATAGATAGATATTGGTTTAGGACAGTTGTACAGCATTGTTGGCCTTCGTCAAGGGTGAGTATGGATGGGTCTAAATTAATCTGGATAATATCGGGTAGAACTTGACTTGCATCTTATGATTTGTCTGCCTTCGTCATGGTCATAAGCGCTTAGGGCAAAAACCACGTCAGGAGTTTCAAATATAAAGGAAATTTGCTGGTGTTTGCATATCTTCTGGAGTATGGTAATTTTGGTTAGCTTTCTTCAAAGTTATCACATGATAATAGTTGGGTCCCGATCCCACTGTGAGTAATAGTTACTCCCTTGAGAGTTTTTCACTTTACAATTAGCTAATCAAGTAGGTGTGTAGAAAAGTGTTAACGAGGTTATACCTCTGCGGAAACGAGATTATTTAATTAGGTCCGTGCGAAAGCACAGGGAACCTCCCTCAAAGTTAGGTCCGTGCGAGATTATTTAATCTTCCTGCAAGATTCAAACGACAAAACCCTTCAAACAGATAAAAATTGATAAAATGTTTTTGTATTTTTTCTATTTTCAGATTTTTATGATTTTAAAAATTAAATCAACCCGAAATTACACAAAAGAAAGATTACGCCATCCCCGGCAACGGCGCCATTTGATTAGTCAAAAAATACTTGTTTACCGTAATCAGAAACGGCGTCGCTTTGCAGCTAGCCGGAGAGTACGGGTCGATCCACAGAGATGTGTAATTTTCTGATTTATGTTTTTATGAGTTGATTCCGATGGTGGTTTGGTTTTTGTTGATTGAATTAAAAACTAATTTATACGATATTAAAGAACTTGTTAGGATTAGGTCTAAGGTGAGGTTGATAAGATTAATATAGTCACCTCTTTCAATGCCGTTTGATTAAAGCTTTTTAGAAATCATAACAATTATTAGCAAAGGGGATTAAGATGATTGGGAAGAAACGAAGTTTCTACCTCTAGATCCTTGTCCGTCCTTTCCTATTAATTGCTACAACCTTCATGGACATTATGTATGTCCGGCCCTTTATACTACGGTTCACCATTACCTCGTAGGTAGGGTGCCGTAGGGAGCGGATCATGCATAAGTGCATGAAGTTCTAGTTATGATTATGTGTTGGCATTTGAAGGAGATGAGAGATATTCCTCTCTTAATCCCTCCCTTGTTCTTAACCCTAACAAGCGAGGATTTTACTCGCTCATTAGGGGATTTTCTAAAAATGACATCTTTTTTTTAATGTTTAATGTGTTTTGTTTAGATCTAAAATTATTACTTACTTACTGCAGATTAAAAGGAGCTACACTAAGTTAACTAAGGCAAGTAATAAGATTACTCTACTGCAAGAATGATACTAGATAGCTAGGGCAAGAATTAAATTATAACTAAGGCAGGAATTAAAAGAATAAAAACTTACAAAAATGATGCTCTAGATCTCCCAACAATTATGAATTTTATTGATTGAAAAAGAGGCATCCATTTTACAGATTTGTGAGTACAATTTATAAGTGAATAGGGAAGCTAGGGTTACAGATTTTTGCACACATGATTTTACAGATATGCCAACTGAAAATCCCAACACCTGCACCGACACACCGACACAGCAAATTTCCACCGACACGGGCAACAAACGGCCGCGGAACCGCGGCATAAGGAGGGTTTGGGCCGCGGTTCCGCGGCCCTTTGGTGGGATCACTCCACCATTTTTTCTGGGGTCCTTTATGGTTGTCTGGGCTTGTCATATATTCTTCCCATTTCTCTGTTTGGCTTCTTACTCTTCTCCAGATCTTTAGTGAAAAACATGTAGCGATCTTTTAACCGTTTTGCTTTGACATTTCTGGACCTTGCACTGTCTTGTACCCATGTGAACTGTTATTAGTTTAGGCTTGACTAGGATCCGTCAAAAGTCCTATTCATGTATCAACTTTCGTCTTTTTCACTGTATTTGCTCCAAGAGCCTGTATCCTGTAACATGCAACAAATGTGCGTCAAGAGTACCTGTTTACTTATAAAATGAATAGAAATGGGGCGTATGAATTGCAATATTATGATATGAACAAATACCCCCAAACTTATCTTTTGCTCGTCCTCGAGCAAACTTATTATTTTATCTTTAATAAAAGCTAACCGCACTTTCGCAGGGAAACGCGATTGCACTGAGCTCGTGCAACAAGCCGTTAAACCTCTAGGTGGGCTAGTAGGAGGAGTGTTGTCTCCTGAGGGTTTTCAGCGGATTACACCCATAAAATCCTATCAATTTGGCTTTTTCGAAAATAATTCTCCAATTAGATTTTCTAACACAGAATTCTATTATCATCGACTCATAAACTATCCACCCATATTCTTCACACTTCCTCTTAACTTAAGATTATATATGTTCGATAGACTCATTCAGCTTTCAGCATTTCTTAGGTTTTCCTCTTAGGGTTCCATCTCCATTTAGGAATTTTTCTATCAACTCTACTAAAGATACAAGTTTTATTCTTCATTCCTTTCTCTTATCTAAACTCTAATCACATATCCCCACGTGTGTGTAAATATCACCCCTACACTTGGAAATTCAAATCAAGCAATCGTACTCTCGTCCATTGTCCAAAGCACCTATAAATTGGTGAATTTTCGCTTACACATCCTTCATGCGACCGTTAATACTTCTTGAGGTACCAACAACCGATTACAAGATGCGTTAGCATTTTAAAGCGTACTTCCTAGTTTTGCAACACCCAAGGCTTTAGCAGTGACTCCCAAACCAGTTGGTCTAAGGCACTAGGTGATGAAGCTCCCTCGCTATATATTTTTCTATTTTTAGCCTTAAGTAATCACAAAACCAGTGTTCATTTTTTTTTTATTCACTTTTGTATTTTTCAATTTCTAAGGAATTTAGACAAGAGTATTTCAAGGTCTCTTCTACTAATCCAAGTTTCAAGGTGCGTGATTGTGCATTTTGCAGGGTATACATTTTCAGAATTCATACTTAAGCCAGGAATTATTTTTCAAAGTTATACTCTAATGAGAATATCAATATTTTTCCTTTATTTCAACTTAGCCCAAAAAGTGAACTCAAAATTTGCCTATTTCTAAATAAACTACAAAGACATATACTTTCTATCGTTAATCTTTAAAGAAGGTTATTTTTAGGGTTTTTAATTTACCAAGTCTAAGATCTAGTTGTTCGTAGCTAGTTAACCTATTTGTCAAACTCAAGTTAAATATGGCCAAAATTGAATACAATAATTTTTATTAAAATTTTTTTTTTTGATATTTATTTGAAATTTTTATAGGTTTTTAAATAAAAATGCAAATGCAAAATATATACAAATGAATGCAGAGGAAGAAGACGTACCGAGCATACCCCCAAACTAGAACTTGACAGTATCCTCACTGTCATACTAAACCAAGAGGGTCAAGATGTCGGCATTCCCTGTTTATTCACATTATTACAAATGATACACATCCCCAAACTTATTCGAAATAAAGTTTTGGAAAATTGATTGGAAATTCGGGGGTGAAAGTGGAGGAGGATCAATCAGTGTAAATCGGCTCCTGCAAAAACAGGAGCTCCTCCGATTGGTCCGCTGTGAAGAACGGTTTCAGTCGATGCCCATTCACCTTGAATAAGGTACCGTCTTCAGGATTTTCAAGATCAACCGCACCGTGCGGATAAACGGTGCGGACTACAAAAGGTCCTCTCCACCTAGAACGGAGCTTGCCGGGGTGATAATGTAACCGAGTGTCATAGAGTAAGACCTGTTGACCAGGTTCAAAAGTTTTTCGCAAAAGGTGTTTATCGTGGAACACCTTAGCTCGGTTTTTAGCAATTATGGCATTATCATATGCCTCATCCCGCAGCTCTTCCAGTTCATTCAATTGCAGCTTTCGATTGCTGCCCGCATCTCCTAAAGATAAATTCAGCTCTTTGATAGCCCAAAATGCTTTATGCTCAATCTCCACTGGTAGGTGGCAAGCCTTCCCGTAAACAAGCCGGTATGGAGACATACCGAGATCGGTCTTATACGCAGTACGGAAAGCCTATAGTGCGTCTATCAGTTTAAGTGACCAGTCTTTACGGTTTTTAGAAACCGTTTTCTCCAGGATTTGCTTGATTTGCCGATTCGAAACCTCGGCTTGCCCACATGTTTGGGGGTGATATGGCGTTGACAGCTTGTGGGTGATAGAGTATTTGCGCATTAAGGACTCGAAAGTTCTATTGCAAAAGTGAGAACCATTATCACTTATTATCGCCCGAGGGTGCCCAAATCGAGAAAATATGTGTTCTTTAAGAAATCGAACGACAACCTTGTTATCGTTCGTTCGGCTGGGCACAGCCTCGACCCACTTTGAAACGTAGTCAACGGCCAAAAGAATATACACATTTCCAAAAGAGTTAGGAAATGGTCCCATGAAATCTATACCCCAAACATCAAAAATGTCCACAATCAAAATTGGTTGGAGCGGCATTTCGTTTCTCCGCGATATCCGGCCCAAGTGTTGGCACCGGGAGCAGCTTTTGCAGTATTCGTAAGCATCTTTGAAGAGTCATGGCCAATAGGAACCACACTGCAAAACTTTTTCGGCTGTCTTCTTTGGGCCAAAGTGCCCGCCACATGCTTGATCGTGGCAAAAAGACAGCACGCTCTTGACCTCACTTTCAGGTACACACCGACGAATGATTTGGTCGGAACAGTATTGATTTGTATGAAAACTTGTATTTACCGCAATCAGAAACGGCGTCGCTTCGCAGCTAGCCGGTGAGTACGGGTCAATCCACAGAGATGGGTAAATTTCTTTTATGTGTTTTAACGAGTTGATTCAAAATGTCGTTTTGGTTGGTTTATAAAAATCTATAAAAACTGGATCTAATTAATTTAATTAAGAGTCTTGCTAGGGTTAGGCTTAGGGGAAGTTTTGGAGATTAACGTTTTCCTCACCGCTTTCAATGCCTTCTTTTTTAGATCTATTAGATGTTACGGTAATTATCAATAAAGTGGATCCGAATCTTTTGGGAAGATGTTCTTCCTCTAGATTCGTATCCTTCCTTTGTTGATGATTACCCTAACCCCCATGGAAAACGCACGCAACCGGCCCTTTATACTACGGTTCATCGTTACCTCGAGGGGTATGATGCCGCAGGGAGCGGTTGTGCGCGTATGCATGGAGTTCTAATTCATTAGGTGAAAGTGGCATTGAAAGGGGTGAGAGATCTCATCTCTCAACCCTTTCCTTAAGGCTAACCCTAACAAGCGAGGAGATTACTCGCTCATTAGGGGATGAGAAAACATTTTAATTAAAGGAACAGAAATAAAATTACTTACTAAAGGTGACGGCTCCCTCCAAGCAATATAGACCAGATCTGAATATAACTCCCAGAAATTCTGAATTTTTATTGATTGAAAAGAGGCATAGCTTTTTACAGATCTGGAAATACAATTTATAGGAAAACATGAAAACTAGGGTTACAGACTCTCGCACATGTGAAATTACAGATTTGCCCACGGAAAATCCAAACCCCCGCACCGACGCACCATCTCAGAAATTTTGCACCGACGTGCGCTCTATATGGCCGCGGAACCGCGGCGCCAGGCTGAGTTTGGCCGCGGTTCCGCGGCCAAGTTGAGAAGTTGGGACTCTGTAATTTTTGGGCTTTTTCTTGGCTTCTTGGGTTTCCTATTTCCATATGTATTTTCTCTGTTGGGCTTCTTATTCTCCTCCAGATGTTTCAGTGAATACTTGTAGCGATCTTTTAACCATTCACTTGACATTTTGGACCTTGCACTGTTCTTCGACTAGACTTGATTAGGATCCGTCTACTTGTTGGTCAAAAGTCCCTTTTCTGTATCAACTTTCGTCTTTTTCACTATATTCGCATCCAAGCCCTGAATCCTGTAACATGCAACAAACGTGCGTCAAGAGTACCTGTTTATTCATAAAAAGAATAGGAATAGGGGAATGAATAATGCAATATTATGGACTGAACAAATACCCCAAACTTATCTTTAGCTCGTCCTCGAGCAAACTTATTTTTATTCATTAAAATCCTAACCGCACTTTCGCAGGGAAACGCGATTGCACTGAGCACGTGCAACAAGCCGTTAAACCTCTAAGTGTCCCTAGTAGAAGGTGTTGTCTCCTGAGGGTTTTCAGCGGATTACACCCACAAAATCCTATCAACTCGGCCCATTGACTTTTGTTTTCCAATTAGGTCTTCTAACAAGGAATTCTATTATCTTTTGACTCGCAAATTATCCACCCACATTCTTCACACTTTCTCATTATTTAACTTAAGATTATATATGTTATGTAGACCTACTTAGCTTTCGGCATCTCTTAAGTCTTCCTTCTAGGGTTTCATCTCCACTTAGGAATTTCTATCATCTCTATTAAAGATACAAGTTCTATCTTTCATTCCTCTCTCTTATCTAAATTCCAATCACATACCCCCTACGTGTGTGTATAGATCGCCCCTACACTTAGAAATTCAAATCAAGCAATCGTACTCTCGTCCATTGTCCAAAGCACTTATTAGTGAATTTTTAATTGAATTTCGCTTACACATCCTTCATGCAACCGTTAATACTTCTTGAGGTACCAACAACCGATTACAAGATGCGTTAGCACTTTTAAGCGTAATTCCTAGTTTTGCAACACCCAAGGCTTTAGCAGTGACTCCCAAACCAGTTGGTCTAAGGCACTAGGTGATAAGGCACCCTTGCTAACTATTTTTCTATTTTTTACAGCCTTAAGTAATCACAAAAACCAGTGTCCATTTTTTTTTTCTTTATTCACTTTTTTTTTCTTTTATTTTCATTGCACTAAGGACTTTAGACAAGAGCATTTCAAGGTCTCTTCTACTATTCCAAGTTTCAAGATGCGTGATTGTGCAAATTGTAGGGTATACATTTTCAGAATCTAGACTTAAGCTAGGAACTATTTTTCAAACTTATACTCTAATAAGAACATCAATATTCTTCCCTTGTTTCGACTTAGCCCAAGAAGCGAACTTAAAATTTGCCTATTTCTAAATAAACTACAAGGTATATACTTTCTACCGTTAAACTTTAAGAAAGGTTATTTATAGGGTTTTTAATTTACTAAGTCTAAGACCTAGTTGTTCCTAACCAGTTAACCTATTTGTCAAACTCAAGTCAAATAAGCCAAAATTGAATACAATATTTTTTTTATAATTTTTGAAATTTTTTTAAATTTTTATGGGTTTTCAAATAAATATGCAAATGCAAAAATATGTACAAATGAATGCGAAGGAAGAAGACGTACCGAGCATACCCCCAAACTTGAACTTGACAGTGTCCTCACTGTCATACTAAACAAAGAAGGTCAAAATACCGGCACTTCCCTGTTTATTTATTTATAATTTATTTATATTTTTTTTATTGTTAAGGAAAACAAAAATATATACAGAAAGGCCCTCCCCCAAACTTTATTTAAACTATGTTAGACATTACTGCCAAACTTTGCATCGACCAACACCAACCAGTTGAAAATTTTATCAGTAAAGAGTATTGGTTGGTGGAAGAATAAATTGTAGCGGTGCACAAAGAATTGGGAAAGATAGAAGTAGTGGTATGGGAGGTGTGGAGGTAAATATACAGGCGATGGTGATGCATGAAAACGATAATGTAAATGATCAGCAATTAGTGGAGTGTTGGCATTCTCGTAGCTTATTAAAAGAAATGGGGGTGGTTCAACTCCTGAAGGAGGAGGTTGACTAACCACAATAACCCCAAAATGTTCCTGTGGGTCCTCTATTGACTTGGCATCATCCATCAATTTCATATGATATTCAATTATAAGGGAACTGATCTCCTCGATGACCGCCATAGTCCAACCGAAAGCTTGCCGCCTATCTTGTAAGACCATTAAAAGGGCGTTCTCTTGCTCGAGGGCTAGAGAGGCCGATATGATAATGGGAAGGGTCTCATTCTCACCTATGTAAGCATATCTAAGGTGAGACGGCAAGGGCATGAGTTCGAGTTTCGGAGGCGAAAGAATCATTGTGGAATCTACCTCGAACTCAAAGGACTCCAACACAGGCTCGAAATCACTGCAGACAACCGATTCGGAAGGCTCGACTAACTCATCCAAAAATTCAAAAGCCTCATATTCGGGCTGTGAGTCATCATCATCCGAAAAAGTAAAACATTCATAATCAACATCGGTTGTGTCAACGGTGGTAGGCTCAAGGAGGGACGCACTAGTGGCGTTAAAACTGTTTTCATTAAACAAGAATCTTTCAAGCTCGCAGTCCTCCTGCGTGATTTCGTGAATAGAGCAAACTTCTCGTGTACTAGTTTTTGGTACGGGGGACAGACTTCCCATCTTATAAATATTGAACTCACTAGACATCTTTCCGAAGGATAGAGTCATGGAGCCATTGCGACAATTTATTACGGCATTGGAAGTGGCCAAAAATGGTCGACCAAGAATCACCGGAATTTGGTTTCTTGGGTTAGCAACAGGTTTTGTATCCATAACGATAAAATCAACGGGGAATATGAACTCCCCAACTTTGATCAACACATTCTCTAGCTGACCCCTCGGATGGGTGATTGATCGATCAGTCATTTGGAGAGTACAACGAGTGGGTTTCAACTCTCCAACCCCTAATTGTTCGTACACGGAGTAAGGAATTAGGTTAACACTAGACCCAAGATCTAAAAGTGCTCGACTAATTTTCTTATCCCCAATTGTGATTGAAATAGTAGGATAGCCGGGGTCCTTTCGTTTTTGGGGTAAGGTTTGATGGTGGTTAATAGCATTGCTCACTGCACTAGCCACTAGCACTTTCTTGGGTACTTGAGATGCCTTTCTCTTCGAGGTGCATAAGCCCTTTAAGATTTTCGCGTATGAAGGGACTTGTTGGATAGCATCCAAGAGAGGTATATTTATGCTAACCTGCTTAAATATCTCCACAATCTTCTCCACTTGTGCATTTGGTTTATTAGGACTCAACCTGTTTGGGAATGGAGCATTCTGAAAATTCGTTGAGTCAAATGTCCGTGGAGTAGAATGTAGAGTAGGAACAGATCCCGGTGTAGATGTGTTCATGTTGTGAGAAATGGGTCCGTTCGAGCTAGAAGAAGTAGAGCCATGTGAAGGGTGGAGAATAGGCTCTAAAGAAAAAGGTGAAGAAGGAAGTGAAGAAAATGAAGAAGGGGAAGATGACGATGGAGAAAACGAAGAAAAAGAAGAAGAAGGACCACCGGCGGGGATGTCATCATGAGTTCCCACATTATTTTGCAACTCTCTTCCGGATCTCAACGTGGTCACCGCATTTACATTGTGATTGTGAAATGCGTTTTGTGTGTGACCGGGATTTGGCAATGGTTGAGATGGAAGCTTCCCCTTTTCTCTCTCGCTCAACGCAGCAGTTAATTGTGCAATTTGTGCCTCAATAGATTTGATACTTTGATCGTGTGAGGCATTGTTATTCATCAAAGACTGAACATAATTTTCAAATCTTGCTGCGGATTCAGTAGATTGCTTGAGAAATGCATCTAGACTTTTTTCGAGCGAGATAACCTTATCATCATTTGGTTGAACTAAATTGTTCGTTTGATTTGTATAAGGTTGTTGTTTGAAAGGTTGCTGGTTTTGAGTTTGTGAGGGTGCTTGTTGTTGTTGTGGAGGAGGTCTTTGAAAATTGTTATTTCCTTGGACCTGTTGATTTTGGTTCCAAGTGAAATTTAGGTGACTCCTCCACCCCGGATTGTATGTCGAAGAGTACGGATCATTTCTTTGTCGTTGCTGAAATGCAGCATTGACTTGATCCTGTCCTTGAATAGGTGCATTATAAGGACACTCTTCGGTTAGATGCGATGGATTCGAACAACAAGCACAAACAGTTCGTGTGGGTAGAGTAGGGGCAGGAGAAGACGATGAGATTTTGGTCTCAATGGCTTCTAGCTTTTTCATAAGTGAGGCCATCTCGGCCTTCATAGCAATCGACATATCTATTTGATGTATGCTTGCCCTAGATTGACCAACAGAAGAAGATGATGTGGTCTTGGTACTCTCCCACTGAATTGTTGGCTCACTAAGATCCTCAAGAAACTGCCACGCTTCGTCGCTAGACTTGGAGAGAAAATGACCTTGACATATTGTTTCTAGCAACTGCTTCGTTGCTGCGTTCAATCCCTCGTATAATGTTTGGCAAAGTTGCCAACTTTCGATCCCATGATGAGGGCATTGAACAAGTAGGTTTTTAAATCTCTCGAAGCACTTCCAAAATGGTTCGGAAGGAAGCTGTGAAAATTGTATAATCTCGTTACGGATTCTAGCAGTTTTGTGATGAGGATAGAACTTTTTCAGAAAAGCTCTCACAAACTCGTCCCAATTTCTAATGGAATGTGATGCGGTGCTATATAGCCACTTCTCGGCTAGGTCACATAAGGTGAAAGGAATGACCCTTAGCCTTATAGCGTCATCACTTAATTGGGTCGTTTTCATCATAGCGCAAACGTTTTGGAATTTATTGATAAAGATATATGCATCTTCGGATTCCAAACCATGAAATTTCGGCAGCATATTGATGAAATGTGGTTTTATTTCAAAGTTGTCCCCATTTGCCGGTGGGGGTGAAAGACATGTAGGTAAAGAAGTGCGGACGGGGTAGAAGAGATCCTGGAGCGCAATTCGTGCGGGCGCTACAACAGGCGGAAGATTCGGGTTATTCGCACCTAACGGAGGTGGAATCATTCCTGTCGGTAAGGTATTGTTGGGGTTGAATCCCGACATACCTTCGGTGAAAGAATTTGAAGGTGGAGGTAAGGAAATGGATGGAATGTCGACGAAGGGTTCGTCGAAGGGTTCGTCGGTCGGTACCAACGAAACACGGACTAATCGGGCTTTAGTATCCCTAGTCCAAAGTGACATACACTAAAGGAGTAGTGTAGTCAGAAAAAAATAGAAAAATAGAATGTGGGGGTAAGATAACGTCAATGGAGGGAAGTGGTGGAAGTGAGTTGCAAGTTTTCTTAGCGGCAAGTAGCAAGTTTTGAAAAGATTTTTCTTTATTTTTTTTTAAATTTATGTGAGAGTTTTGCAAAAAAGTTTTTGAAAAGGGACTCGTGACACAAAATGTATCAACCACACATGCACAATCAGGCCTAAATCTAGGGTCACCTAGGTCTACTAGACAGCTCCTAACTAGGGCTAGAAATAGGACCTCAAACCGCCTCTTCAAGGACAATTACGGGCAGGTAAGTGGGAAGGAACCACCACTACAGTGGGCCTAATTAATAACCACTAGCCTAGACACCGCAATATCGGTTAGGATAAACGGTCGATGCCTATACTAGTCTTTTCCTATTGAGCTCGATGTCCTTAGGTCTGAGTCTAGTCTTTTTTAATTAATTGTGGTCGATGCAAAATGCTTTAGGTGTTTTCTGGGGTCCTGGGAAGGGTGATGAAATCCCCACCCAATCTGAGTTTGGTCAATTAGCCTCTTAAAGTCCGATTAAATTATGCAAAACAATACAATTTCACTTGCAATCAATTTTTAGCGCGGCGCAAAGAAACCTGCAGAAAATCTGTTATTTAGAAGGGGGAGAAAGACTCTTTACGCAAAGAATTCCTGCAGAAAATTTTTTACAGTGGAGATATGGAGGTTGCAGAGGGGAGGAAAAGAGAGCAAACCATATAAAAATGATGCGCTAACGTGGCCAAGGCGCAGCGGAACCGCGGCGTGGGGCCCACTTCTGCGGCGGAAACGCGGTCTCCTGGTGGAATCGGTCTCTGAAAAATTTTCTGCTGTTCTGTACCTTCAGTTCCTCTCGGTTCTTACATGTACTTTTCTGTTTTGCCCTCTATAAAATTCCAGATCCGCGATTCTTCGCTGTTCCTGCAAGATTCAAAAAAAAATACACCCTTCAAACAGATCAAAATTGATAATTTTTGTATTTTTTTATATTTTCAGATTTTTATAATTTTTTTAAAAATTTATATCAACCCGAAAATTCACAAAAAGAAATATTACGCCATCCCCGGCAACGGCGCCATTTGATTTGTATGAAAACTTGTATTTACCTCAATCAGAAACGGCGTCGCTTCGCAGCTAGCCAGTGAGTACGGGTCGATCCACAGAGATGGATAAATTTCTTTTATGTATTTTAACGAGTTGATTCAAAATGTCGTTTTGGTTGGTTTATAAAAATCTATAAAAACTGGATCTAATTAATCTAATTAAGAGTCTTGCTAGGGTTAGGCTTAGGGGAAGTTTTGGAGATTAACGTTTTCCTCACCGCTTTCAATGCCTTCTTTTTTAGATCTATTAGATATTACGGTAATTATCAATAAAGTGGATCCGAATCTTTTGGGAAGATGTTCTTCCTCTAGATTCGTATCCTTCCTTTGTTGATGATTACCCTAACCCCCATGGAAAACGCACGCAACCGGCCCTTTATACTACGGTTCATCGTTACCTCGAGGGGTAGGATGCCGCAGGAAGCGGTTGTGCGCGTATGCATGGAGTTCTAATTCATTAGGTGAAAGTGGCATTGAAAGGGGTGAGAGATCTCATCTCTCAACCCTTTCCTTAAGGCTAACCCTAACAAGCGAGGAGATTACTCGCTTATTAGGGGATGAGAAAACATTTTAATTAAAGGAACAGAAATAAAATTACTTACTAAGGGTGACGAGTCCCTCCAAGCAATATAGACCAGATCTGAATATAACTCCCAGAAATTCTGAATTTTTATTGATTGAAAAGAGGCATAGCTTTTTACAGATCTGGAAATACAATTTATAGGAAAACATGAAAACTAGGGTTACAGACTCTCGCACATGTGAAATTACAGATTTGCCCACGGAAAATCCAAACCCCCGCACCGACGCACCATCTCAGAAATTTTGCACCGACGTGCGCTCTATATGGCCGCGGAACCGCGGCGCCAGGCTGGGTTTGGCCGCGGTTCCGCGGCCAAGTTGAGAAGTTGGGACTCTGTAATTTTTGGGCTTTTTCTTGGCTTCTTGGGCTTCCTATTTCCATATGTATTTTCTCTGTTGGGCTTCTTATTCTCCTCCAGATGTTTCAGTGAATACTTGTAGCGATCTTTTAACCATTCACTTGACATTTTGGACCTTGCACTGTTCTTCAACTAGACTTGATTAGGATCCGTCTACTTGTTGGTCAAAAGTCCCTTTTCTGTATCAACTTTCGTCTTTTTCACTGTATTTGCATCCAAGCCCTGTATCCTGTAACATGCAACAAACGTGCGTCAAGAGTACTGTTTATTCATAAAAAGAATAGGAATAGGGGAATGAATAATGCAATATTATGGACTGAACAAGTATTTAAAAAGATAGGGTTCATCCCAGTAAAAATGCTTTACTTGGGACGAAAATCGAAGTTTATCCTGTTTCGACCAATCATTAGGTATCAGGCCGGTGGCTAAGTAGTTTACAATATCGGCGAACCATGGTTCGCAAGAAACGGTCAAGAGTTGCTCATCGGGAAAAACATCCGTGATTGGAAGATCAAGCGTGGGCGAAGAAGGAATTCGTGATAGGTGATCAGCTACTACGTTTTCACATCCTTTTTTGTCCTTAATGACAAGGTCAAACTCCTGTAATAAAAGGATCCAACGTATGAGCCTTGGCTTAGCATCCTTCTTCGCAAAAAGGTAGCGAAGAGCTGAATGATCAGTATATACAACGACTGGAGAGCCAATTAAATAAGGCCGAAATTTTTCAAGTGCAAACACAACAGCTAAAAATTCTTTCTCTGTTGTTGTATAGTTTAGTTGGGTCTCATTTAGTGTTCGGCTAGCATAATAAATCACGTGCGCATTTTATTAATGTGATGTCCAAGAACAGCGCTAATGGCAAAATATGATGCGTCGCACATGATTTCGAAAGGGTGCGTCCAGTCCGGAGATGAAAGGATGGGCGCAGAGATGAGAGAATGTTTCAAAGACTCGAATGCTTCAATGCATGTGGAGTCGAAAGCAAATGTTGTGTCCTTGGCCAGTAAGAGAGTCAAGGGTCTAGCGATCTTGCTAAAGTCCTTGATGAACCGTCTGTAAAAACCGGCGTGGCCAAGGAAGGCTCTGATGTCTTTGACGCATTTAGGGGGAGGGAGGTTAGAAATCACTTCGATTTTAGCTCTATCGACCTCGATGCCGTTTTGCGAGATGACATGTCCTAAGACAATGCCTTCTCGCACCATGAAATGGCACTTCTCCCAATTCAATGTTAGGTTCTTATCCCTGCAGCGGGTAAGAACAGCGTCAAGATGTCGTAAACACTCGTCGAAGGAGTCGCCAAAGATGGAGAAATCATCCATAAAGATCTCCAAGAACTTTTCAACCATGTCTGAAAAGATCCCCATCATACACCGCTGAAATGTCGCGGGTGCATTGCATAACCCAAAAGGCATGCGACGATAAGCAAAAGTGCCAAAGGGACAAGTAAATGTTGTCTTGTCTTGATCCTCTTTGGCGATGGGGACTTGGTTGTAACCGGAATAGCCATCTAGAAAGCAATAGAACTCGTGCCCTGCCAATCGCTCGAGCATTTGGTCAATGAACGGTAAAGGAAAGTGGTCTTTCCTTGTTGCGGCATTGAGTTTCCTATAGTCTATGCAGACTCGCCACCTAGTTTGGGTGCGAGTGGGAATCAACTCATTTGCCTCATTGGTAATGACCGTGATGCCCGATTTCTTTAGCACGACGTGGAATGGGCTAACCCATTGGCTATCCGAGATAGGGTAAATGATACCACTATCCAGACACTTGACAATCTCCTTCTTAACAGCCTCTTTCATGATGGGGTTGAGGCGTCTTTGTGGATCCCGTGTCGGCTTGGCATCATCCATCAAGTGTATATGATGTTCGACTATGAGGGGACTAATCCCCTTAATGTCCGCCATAGACCAGCCAAAAGTTTGCCGATTATTATGTAAGACCTTCAAAAGAGCCTTCTCTTGCTCAAGAACTAGAGAGGCCGATATAATGACTGGTAAGGTCTCATTATCACCAAGATAAGCATATTTTAGGTGCGACGGCAAAAGCTTCAATTCGAGTTTAGGAGGTGAAACAATAGATGGTAACAATGGGGTAACTGTTTCAAACTCGAAGGATTCCATCAAAGGTTCGAATCGAGTGTACGCAACAGAGTCGGATGGTTCAACTAACTCATCCGAAAAAGCAAAAGACTCCAATTCAGGTGATGAGTCTTCAAAGTCGTCAACAAAGGTAAAACACTCAAAATCGTTATCCGCCGTGAAAGCTGTGTCGGATTCTAGGTGAAACGCACTAGTGGCGTCAACATTGCTGTGATCGAACAAAAAATTCTCGAACTCACAGTCCTTCTCCGCGATCTCATTGATCGAGCAAACATCGAGTACGCTAGTATTAGACTCAGCCGGCTGACTTCCCAACTTGAAAATATTGAGCTCAATTGTCATATTGCCGAAAGATAGGTTCATTGAACCATTACGACAATTGATCACTGCGTTGGAAGTTGCCAGAAATGGTCGACCAAGTATTACCGGAATTTGATTCCGGGGGTTAGCGACAGGTTGTGTATCCATCATAATAAAGTCAACAGGGAAAATGAAATCCCCTACTCTAATTAACACATCCTCCAGCTCTCCCATAGGATGGGTGATTGACCGGTCGGCCATTTGGAGAGTACAGTGAGTGGGCTTAAGCTCTCCAACGCCCAATTGCTCGTACACAGAATAAGGTAGCAAATTGACACTCGCGCCAAGATCTAATAGTGCTCTATTGATATTCTTGTCCCCAATTGTTATCGAAATGGTCGGACACCCGGGGTCCTTTTGCTTTGGGGGTAAGGAATTTATAAGAGCATCACTAATAGCACTAGCCACAAAAACTTTCTTTGGCACTTGCGACTTCCTTTTTTTGGTGCATAAGTCCTTTAAAATTTTTGCATATGAAGGAACTTGTTGGATTGCATCCAAAAGAGGGATATTTATGCTAACCTGTTTGAACAACTCAACAATCTTTTCCATCTGTGGAGTTGGTTTATTGGATCTCAACCGATTAGGAAAAGGAACATTTTGAAAGGTGGTTGAGTCCAATTTTTGCGGATCAGATTGTCGAGTTGGAACGGCACCCCGTGTAGATGTGTTCGTGTTATGAGAAATGGGTCCGTTCGAGCTAGAAGAAGTAGAGCCATGTGAAGGGTGGAGAATAGGCTCTGAAGAAGTAGAAGAAGGTGAAGAAGATGAAGAAGGGCCACCGGCAGGGGTGTCATTGTTAATACCCACATTGTTTTGCAACACTTTTCCCGATCTCAACGTGGTCACAGCATTTACGTTATGATTCTGCTGTTGATATGCAGCATGTGCGTGACCGGGGTTGGGCAGTGGTTGAGACGGGAGTTTTCCTTTTTCGCGCTCACTCAAAGCTGCATTAAGTTGTGCAATTTGTGCCTCAATAGATTTGATACTTTGATCGTGTGAGGCACTATTTTGCACCAAAGATTGAATAGAAGTCTCAAGTCTTGCTGTAGACTGTGTAGATTGCTTAAGGAACGCATCTAGACTTCTTTCGAGTGAGCTAACCTTATCATTATTAGGTTGAACATAATTGTTTGGCTGGTAAGCCTTGTTAGGCACAAAATTGTTCACCTGATTAGGGTAAGGTTGCTGTTGAAATTGTTGCGGTTGAAATTGAGTTTGTGAAGATGCTTGTTGTTGTTGTGGAGGAGGAGGTCTTTGAAAATTGTTATTTCCTTGGAATTGTTGATTTTGGTTCCAAGCGAAATTTGGGTGACTCCTCCACCCCGGATTGTATGTCGAAGAGTACGGATCGTTCCTTTGTCGTTGCTGAAATGCAGCATTGACTTGATCCTGTCCTTGAGTAGATGCATTATAAGGACACTCTTCGGTTAGGTGCGATGGATCCGCACAACAAGCACAAACAGTTCGTGGAGGCATAACAAGGGCAGGAGAAGGCGATGAGATTTTGGTCTCAATCGCTTCTAGCTTTTTCGTAAGAGCGGCCATCTCGACCTTCATAGCGATCGACATCTCTACTTGATGTATGCCTGCCCTAGATTGACTACTAGAAGAAGATGACGTGGTCTTGGTACTCTCCCACTGAATTATTTGCTCACAAAGATCCTCAAGAAACTGCCACGCTTCGTCACTAGACTTGGAGAGAAAATGACCTTGACATATGGTTTCTAGCAACTGCTTCGTTGCCGAGTTCAATCCCTCGTATAATGTTTGGCAAAGTTGCCAACTTTCGATCCCATGATGAGGGCATTGAACGAGTAGGTCCTTAAATCTCTCGAAGCACTTCCAAAATGGTTCGGAAGGAAGTTGTGAGAATTGAATTATTTCATTGCGGATTCTGGCAGTTTTGTGATGAGGATAGAACTTTTTTAGAAAAGCTTTCACAAACTCGTCCCAATTTCTAATGGAATGTGATACGGTGCTGTATAGCCACTTCTCGGCTAGGTCATATAAGGTGAAAGGAATGACCCTTAGCCTTATAGCGTCATCATTTAATTGGGTTGTTTTCATCATAGCGCACACATTTTGGAATTTATTGATAAAAATATACGCATCTTCAGATTCCAAACTATGAAATTTTGGCAGCATATTGATGAAATGTAGTTTTATTTCAAAGTTGTCCCCATTTGCCGGTGGGGATGAAAGACGGGTAGGTAAGGAAGTGCGGACGGGATAAAAGAGATCCTGGAGAGCAACTCGTGCGGGCGCTTCAACAGGCGGTTGGTTCGGGTTATTCGCACCTAAAGGAGGTGGAATCCTTCCCGTCGGTAAGGTATTGTTGGGGTTGAATCCCGACATGCCTTCGGTGAAAGAGTTTGAAGGTAAGGGTAAGAAAGTGGACGGAATGTCGACTTCGGTGTCGAAGGGTTCGTCGGTCGGTACCAACGAAACACGGACTAATCGGACGTTAGTATCCCTAGTCCAAAGTGACATACACTAAAAGGGTAGTGTAGTCAGGAAAAAGAAAGACAGAATGTGGAGGTAAGATAACGTCAGTGAAGGGAAGTGGTGGAAGTGAGTTGCAAGTTCCTTTAGCGACAAGTTGCAAGTTTTGAAAAGATTTTTCTTCTTTTTTTTTATGTGAGAGTTTTGCAAAGAGGTTTTTGAAAAGGGACTCGTGACACAAATGTATCAACCACACATGCACAATCAGGCCTAGATCTAGGGTCACCTAGGTCTGCTAGACAGCTCCTAACTAGGGCTAGAAATAGGACCTCAAACCGCCTCTTCACCGACAAGTACGGCCAGGTAAGTGGGAAGGAACCACAATAGTGGGCCTAATTAATAACCACTAGCCTAGACACCGCAAAATCAGTTAGGATAAACGGTCGATGCCTATACTAGTCCTTTTCCTATTGAGCTCGATGTCCTTAGGTCTGAGTCTAATATTTTTTAATTAATTATGGTCAATGCACATGCTTTAGGTGTTTTCTGGGGTCCTGGGAAGGGTGATGAAATCCCCACCCAATTTGAGTTTGGTCAATTAGCCCCTTAAAGTCCGATTAAATTATGCAAAACAATAAAATTCACTTGCAATCAATTTTTAGCACGGCGCAAAGAAATCTGCAGAAAATCTGTTATTTAGAAGGGGGAGGAAGAATTTTTAGCGCAAAGAAACCCTGCAGAAAGTTTTTACATAGAGATATATGGAGGTTGCAGAGGGGAGAATGAGAAAACAAACCAACTAAATTTTATGTGCTGACGTGGCTATAGCACTGCGGTTCCGCGGTTTTGGGCGCTCCTGAGCCGCGGTTCCGCGGTTCTTCTGAGGGATCAAATCTCCAGAAAGTTGGTACAGCTCTGTTGTGGAATTTCCCCTCTGTTATGATGTGATTTTTCCTATTTTTCCCTCTGTAAATTTCCAGATCCGTGATTATTTGCTGTTCCTGCAAGATTCAAACGACAAAACCCTTCAAACAGATAAAAATTGATAAAATATTTTTGTATTTTTTCTATTTTCAGATTTTTATGATTTTAAAAATTAAATCAACCCGAAATTACACAAAAGAAAGATTACGCCATCCCCGGCAACGGCGCCATTTGATTAGTCCAAAAATACTTGTTTACCGTAATCAGAAACGGCGTCGCTTTGCAGCTAGCCGGTGAGTACGGGTCGATCCACAGAGATGTGTAATTTTCTGATTTGTGTTTTTACGAGTTGATTCCGATGGTGGTTTGGTTTTTGTTGATTGAATTAAAAACTAATTTATACGATATTAAAGAACTTGTTAGGATTAGGTCTAAGGTGAGGTTGATAAGATTAATATAGTCACCTCTTTCAATGCAGTTTGATTAAAGCTTTTTAGAAATCAAAACAATTATTAGCAAAGGGGATTAAGATGATTGGGAAGAAACGAAGTTTCTACCTCTAGATCCTTGTCCGTCCTTTCCTATTAATTGCTACAACCTACATGGACATTATGTATGTCCGGCCCTTTATACTACGGTTCACCGTTACCTCGTAGGTAGGGTGCCGTAGGGAGCGGATCATGCATAAGTGCATGAAGTTCTAGTTATGATTATGTGTTGGCATTTGAAGGAGATGAGAGATATTCCTCTCTCAATCCCTCCCTTGTTCTTAACCCTAACAAGCGAGGATTTTACTCGCTCATTAAGGGATTTTCTAAAAATGACATCTTTTTTTTAATGTTTAATGTGTTTTGTTTAGATCTAAAATTATTACTTACTTACTGCAGATTAAAAGGAGCTACACTAAGTTAACTAAGGCAAGTGATAAGATTACTCTACTGCAAGAATGATACTAGATAGCTAGGGCAAGAATTAAATTATAACTAAGGCAGGAATTAAAAGAATAAAAACTTACAAAAATGATGCTCTAGATCTCCCAACAATTATGAATTTTATTGATTGAAAAAGAGGCATCCATTTTACAGATTTGTGAGTACAATTTATAAGTGAATAGGGAAGCTAGGGTTACAGATTCTCGCACACATGATTTTACAGATATGCCCACTGAAAATCCCAACACCTGCACCGACACACCGACACAGCAAATTTCTACCGACACGGGCAACAAATGGCCGCGGAACCGCGGCATAGGGAGGGTTTGGGCCGCGGTTCCGCGGCCCTTTGGTAGGATCACTCCACCATTTTTCTGGGGTCCTTTGTGGTTGTCTGGGCTTGTCATATATTCTTCCCATTTCTCTGTTTGGCTTCTTACTCTTCTCCAGATCTTTAGTGAAAAACATGTAGCGATCTTTTAACCGTTTTGCTTTGACATTTCTGGACCTTGCACTGTCTTGTACCCATGTGAACTGTTATTAGTTTAGGCTTGACTAGGATCCGTCAAAAGTCCTATTCATGTATCAACTTTCGTCTTTTTCACTGTATTTGCTCCAAGAGCCTGTATCCTGTAACATGCAACAAATGTGCGTCAAGAGTACCTGTTTACTTATAAAATGAATAAAAATGGGGCGTATGAATTGCAATATTATGATATGAACAAATACCCCCAAACTTATCTTTTGCTCGTTCTCGAGCAAACTTATTATTTTATCTTCAGTAAAAGCTAAACGCACTTTCGCAGGGAAACACGATAGCACTGAGCTCGTGCAACAAGCCGTTAAACCTTTAGGTGTCCCTAGTAGGAGGAGTGTTTCCTCCTGAGGGTTTTCAGCGGATTACACCCATAAAATCCTATCAATTTGGATTTTTCGACAATAATTCTCCAATTAGGTTTTCTAACACAGAATTCCATTATCAACGACTCATAAACTATCCACCCATATTCTTCACACTTCCTCTTAACTTAAGATTATATATGTTCGATAGACTCATTCAGCTTTCAGCATTTCTTAGGTTTTCCTCTTAGGGTTCCATCTCCATTTAGGAATTTTTCTATCAACTCTACTAAAGATACAAGTTTTATTCTTCATTCCTTTCTCTTATCTAAACTCTAATCACATATCCCCACGTGTGTGTAAATATCACCCCTACACTTGGAAATTCAAATCAAGCAATCGTACTCTCGTCCATTGTCCAAAGCACCTATAAATTGGTGAATTTTCGCTTACACATCCTTCATGCGACCGTTAATACTTCTTGAGGTACCAACAACCGATTACAAGATGCGTTAGCACTTTAAAGCGTACTTCCTAGTTTTGCAACACCCAAGGCTTTAGCAGTGACTCCCAAACCAGTTGGTCTAAGGCACTAGGTGATGAAGCACCCTCGCTATATATTTTTCTATTTTTAGCCTTAAGTAATCACAAAACCAGTGTTCATTTTTTTTTATTCACTTTTGTATTTTTCATTTTCTAAGGACTTTAGACAAGAGTATTTCAAGGTCTCTTCTACTAATCCAAGTTTCAAGGTGAGTATTTCAAGTCCTCACTCCTGATAGCGTGCTCGAAACTAGTTGGGTCATCATCTCATGATGCAATCCTTGCTCCCACTGTGTTAGAGAAAACCGAAGTATCTCTCAGGTGGGTGAGGAACCCTACCAAATCGGAAGAGAGGCTGAGGTTTATCAGGAACTATTTAATCCTCCGGTTCTACCAAATTATCAGTTGTAGTTTGTATAGCTGGAACTCCTTCCAGTTCTACCTCATGACCACTAATTTCTTCACAAGAAATCCCTTTTCTAAAAAGGTGGCATGCTGAGAAACAAAACACCTTTTGCTCCTCAGTGTGGTAAAAGATATTCCCTCGCAAATTCTTGGGATATCCAACAAACTTCCACAGATCTGACCTTGCCTCGAACTTGTCCGGAATTTGCTTTTGACATAGGCCGGACAACCCCAAATCGTAACTTACTTAAGAGATAGGCTTTTCCCATACCATATCTCATATGGAGTGGCAAACACATGATTTGGTTAGAACTCTATTAAATAGGTATGCAGCTTCATAAGTACATAACCCCCAAAAGGAAATAGGCAACTCAGTAGTACTCATCATAGAGCGCACCATATCACATAGGGTGCAATTGCCCCGCCCCGATACACCGACGTGCTGTGGTCTATATGGAGGAGTAATGCTGAGAGAGAATCTTATTCTCCTTTAGAATAGTTCAGGAATTCCGTGCTCAAGTATTCTCCTCCCTGATCACATCAAAGGACATAATACTTATACCCATCTTGGTTCTCTACTTCAGACTTATATTCTTTGAATTTCTCAAACGCTTCACACTTGTGTTTCAACAGGAACACATATGTGAATCTTGAGAGATCATCAGTGAATGTAATGAAGTACAAAGAACCAGTCCTGGCATGTGTAGACAGGGGACCTACATACATCAACATGTATTAATCCCAAGAGTTCACTAATTCTTTCTCTGTTTCCTGTTTACCCCAATCAGAGCAAAGCTCTGTTCAAATTCCAAGGCGGGAAACGAAGCAACGCTTCTGTTTCCCGCAATCAAAGCAAAGCTCTGTTTTGAAAACTAAAGTGAAAATTAAAATTAAAAATAAATGATGCAACGCTTCAGATCCCCTGCGCTGCGCGCAGAACGCCACGTGTCAAAATTAGGCACGCCAGCGCAGGGAGCGCAGTGCCCAAGGCAGCGCACCCAATCAGAGCAAGGCTCTATTTAAAACAAAATTAAAGGAAGCAACGCTTCAGTTGAGCTGCGCTCTGCGCTGCGCGACACGTGTCAGTGCAGTTGCGCCAGCGCAGTTGCGCTGCGCTATGCGCTGCGCGACACGTGTCAGCGCAGTTACGCTGCGCGACACGTGTCAAGCGCAGGTGCGTTTGCGCCAAACAGAACTAAAATTCCGGTAAGATCTTTCTGTTCTTGTTAAAACAAGAAGATTGTCTTCTGTAAAACAGAAACCCTTGGATCAAAGATCCAAGATCCAACGGTGGGGAAAATCCCCAAATCACTCAAAGAAATATCTCTCTAACCAATTCAACAAACTAATTGGCACTATAAAAAGGCCCCTAGACCCCAAGTCTAAAAGAGATAAAAAAAACATCAAGATCAAAAACAACAGCACAGAGAATAGAGAGAACTCTGAAGAATTTTGAGAAAAACTCAAGAAGAGAAAAAAGATGAAAAACCTTTATAAAAAAAAGAAGAATTTCTTCTGAATAGATCATTGATCTAAGAACAAGATCAATGATCTTCAATAAAAAATAAATAATAACAGTGCCTTGCACTTTTTTATGAACCATTGGTTCTAAAATCTTAAAAATTCTTTTCTTGAATCCAAAATTGGATCAAGATATTAAAACAGTGCCTTGCACTTGCAAATCTGCACTGTTGCGCTCCTAGGTTGGCACAAGCCACCAAAGAGCACCACGTGTCAGCACCAGAATAACTTGCGCTATACGCTTCTAAAAAACAGAGCACTGCTCTCTTAAATTGGCGCAACTCACCAGAGCGCGCCACGTGTCGGCAGCGCAACAGCGCAGCGCACTGCGCTTGCGCTCACCAGAGCATGACACGTGTCACCTTCACATGTGCTTGCGCTCAATAATTGGCGCAAAGCGCCTGACAGGCCACATGGCCACTGTCAGTTTGATTAATGCACTGCAGAAGGGCCAAGCCCAATTAAAAAAGGCCTAACATGCCAAATTAAATGCAATGCATTATTTTAAAGAAAGGCAGAGCCCAAACAGATGCTCTGCATCATTTATAAAGGGATAGAGCCCAAATCAAAAAGGCCTAGCAGGCCAGAATAAAATGCACTGCATTATTAAACAGGGGCAAAGCCCTAGCATAGGCCTAATAGGCCAAAGATAAATAAAAACGTTGAATATTTTCAACTGGACTTAGCCCAATTCTGGCCGTAAGTCCTCAAATTAAATTGACTGAGCACGAATGCTCTCCTAAATCAATTTACACCCGGTTCAAGGTCACATCTCTGAACTCTTCTGACATCTGTCGTTGTAATCGTTCAACGTCGTCAGAGAGGTGACGAGTCCCGACAACCACACATGAATACGGACTGTGGGGTCCTTAAACTCATGGACTTATGCGTCCTTAAACCAAGATACGGACTGGGGGGTCCTTAAACCCACGGATTTATGCGTCCTTAAACTAATGGACAAATGCGTCCTTAAACACAACCATACAGACGGTGGGGTCCTTAAACCCATGGACTTATGCGTCCTTAAACTAACATCCGTCCCCAAAACGGGAAAGAAGGACCGCAATGTCCTTAAACTACCCATGGACCACTACGTCCTTAAATTGGAACAACAGAGCCCCCAAACGCTCTTTTGTCGGATCTAAATGATCCCGTTTAAGTTGATCTTAGCCTCAAACACGGCTAACGTATCCTTAAACATTCAAACAGACTTTAGTCCCAAACCGGACTATATATTCCCTAATCAACCTTGGTTCAAGGGTACATCTCCGAACTCCTCTGACACCTGTCGTTATAATCCTTCAACGTCGTCAGAGAGATGACGGGTTCCGACGGCCACACATTAAACGGACCACCACGTCCCTAAACTGGAACAATAGAGCCCCTAAATGCTCTTTCCGTTAAGTTGATCTTAGTCTCAAATCAGACTAACGTATCCTTAACAAACGTTTAAGTTGATCTTAGCTTCAATATGGCTAACGTATCCTTAAATTAAAACACCAAACCCAAATCTAAGTAAATACGGATTTGGACTAATCCACGTCCTACGGGCGACGGCATAACTTAGTCTCCGTATACAATCCACGGGCAACCACAAACAAAATAAACACACACGACACGAAGTGAAATTCTAGAGAAGGAGAAAGTTGTTACCGCGATGCGGTAGCGTAATTAACTGCAGGGGCTTGCGCCTGCAGGGAAGAGCGTCCCCACAATCAAAAACCCCTCAAGCGAGGGGGAATCTGACGAAATCTGCTACATCGGCCGCATCCGTCCAAACCTCCGATGCACGGTGCCATAAATCAACTTGGCATCTTCGAGAGGTGGACGGATAAAACCAAATAGCATCTGCCCTGAATCTCAGGCAAGACGTCCATGTCGCGTCTTTGCTTTCGGAGGGGAACAGATTCTGGCACTCCCGGTGGGACCTTTTCCTCTTTCCATTCCACACTTCGTGTGTCGTATTCGCAAACGAATCGCGGTTTGTTAATGGTTGCCCTCGGGTTTCAAGTTACTAAGATTTGGGCACTTGCTTGGTGCAGAAAGCAAACAGCAATGGTGTTCAACTGCTCGAACTGCTCCAACTGCAATTACAACCGACGCTCCGCCTCACCTGGAGGTGTAGCCTATTGACCTCAGGCGGCATGACTGTTCACGATGCCGGTGGAACAAATCACCCAGGCTACTACTGGACTATTTTTCGGGACCATGCTCCCGCCAATGAGCTTCACTGCCCCAGTGCCCGTGCCAGAAGTTCCTAAGAAGTCGGTCTTCGATCGACTTACAGCTGCTGCGGCCCCTCTCAACGGGTCGCCCAACACCAATGCCTCGGTCTTCTCCAGACTAGGCCAAAACTCATGTGGGCCCACGATGAAGCTTGCGGTCCCTGAGAAGGTTACTCAAAAGAAAGTAGCCAAACCTACTCCTGAAGTCGTCAAGGCGGCTTCTCCTGCTAAGAGGTCGGTCTTCGCAAGACTGACCGTCCCAACTCCCGCTCCCGCTCCTGCTGCTCAGAAGACATCAGTTTTTAATAGGCTGACACCGGCTACAGCCTCTCACCTGAACAGGGGGCAAGACAAGGCCATCCCCGTCACCGAGCCAATTCCCGCAGCACGACATGCTCGACGTCGCCATTGGCGCCGAGTGAGGAAGTCGGGAGGCAACTCCCCTTCCGGGCTAACTCCTCCAGCTTCGACGGCGGAAATTAATGCTGCTGTTCCAACTGGGAACAGCTTTGAACTGCTAAATAAAGTGCGTAGGAATTCTCCTACCGCTGTACTGAAGAGGTCTCCTCCTCCACTGGAGAAGGTTACGGAAGCAAAGCTAGAACGGTCTCAATCCCCTCAACGGCTGTCCTCCAAGATCTATAAAGTCTGGCGCCAGGCCCGAGACTCGGTGATCGATCCAAATTTCTCCCGCCAGCACAAGAAACTGAAGGTTCAAAAGGAAGTCAGCCATCCTGGTAAGCCACGAAAAGCTGTCTGGGTGCCCACCTCGACGGCTCCCTTAACTTCGACCGCTCCTGAGAAAAGAAGGCCGGAGAAGATCCCTGTGCCGGCGACAAATGTCAAAAGCGGTGAGCCCAAACGCCCTAAGTCCGGGGGCATTGTGGTCCATACCGTCTACATGGCGTCCGGGAAAGAGGACAGCCGTACATCTACAGGTCATAGACCGCTTACGCGATCGGTGATTAAAGCTCAGGAGCAGCAGCAGAAGCTCCAAGAAATGATGAATGCGATGGCCGCGCTCACTGGGCCAAAAGAAAGCCCCGAAGCATCCTCGGATCAACGCCAGGAGCAAGAAACTGACGCTGAATTCCTTCGCAGGATACTAGAAAAGAAGGATAAAGAGGCTGCGGAACAAGCAGCCAATATAAAACGAATGGCCCTTCTGTTCCAGGACATGGTGGGTATGATGATCCAGCAAGATCCTCCTGCTGAAGACCCTCCGATCGTCCTTGAAGATGACAGGGGAGAGATATCGAATCCTCCTCCGGCTCTTTCAGCAGCCAAGGAAGAAACCATTTCCAGGGCCGCACTGGATGACTATATAGCTCAACAAATACGAGCTCATCAGGCGAGTGAAGCGGCCGGGCAAATCGTCAAAACCGGACGACCCTATCCGAGCTGGTATGACCAAATCAGTTACCCGCCGGGATATACGATCCCTAAGTTCCATGTATATAAAGGGACGGGGAATCCACAACATGTTGCCCAGTTCAGGGCTCTTTGTGGCAATACCGGCGGTGATGATAAATTGTTGCTTCGCCAGTTCGTCGGTAGCTTATCGGAGACGGCATTTGAGTGGTACTCCAAACTCCCAAATGACTCCGTCAAGACCTTCGCTGAAATGGAGTTATTGTTTACTCAGCGATTCGCGAGTGCTAGTGAACGCACCCCGATAACAGCACTGATCAACGCCAGGATAAGGTCAGGCGAAATGTGGGTCCAATATGCAACACGATGGCAGAACCTATGGTCGAAATGCGAACAACGCATCGAAGAAGCACCTGCGGTAGGCATGTTCGTGGGTACTCTTGATCCGCAAGCGACCATCTCGCAATTCATGATGTTCTTCAGGCCGACCACCTTCCAGGCCTTGATCGACAAATTAGTCCAAATGGACTAGATGGGCCATGGACCGTCTCCTCCAAAATCGGACTCTCGAAATGAGAAGGGGAAAGGGAAGGTGATCGTCGTCGCCAATGCTCAGCAACAGCCGAGCAACTCAAAGCCGGTTATTCGCCAAAACAACGTGCGTCCACGCCCATCCCTCGAGGAGAGACTGGGATGTCCTTACTCGTTTCCTCAGAATAAAATGAGAAGACTGTTTGAGCTGGCAGTGCGCAACAGACTCATCAATCTGTCGAGTTCAAAACGTCTGTTGCAGCCAGGCGAGCTCAATAATCCCAATTATTGCCCTTACCACCAAACGGTAAGTCACCCGATTGAGGATTGCTTCGTCTTTAAGGGATGGGTCGAGGATCGGTACCTACAAGGCAAGTTCGCGCTGTCTGAAAGGTGGAAAGTAAACCCACCACAGCCGCACACTCCAAAGAAGACGGACACGCCGGGGGCAGCTTGTTCTTTTGTTGAGGACGAAAACGATGGAGAAGACTCATCAGATGAATCCGAAGACTACGTAGTGAGTTGTCATCTGATCTCTCACTCATTAATAGATGATAAAGAGGCTCCTTGCACCGAGAAACCGAGGGTGGACCCTGAACCAGAAATTCTGCGGCCGTCAGACGAGATGATCGATGCCTTGCTAAATGAGATTCGTCTGAAAGTTAAAGCCAATTAAGAACGTGAGATGGCCATACTGGAAGGAGCCAAACACCGTCGACTAGACCAAAGAGTCGAGGCACTTTCGTCAAATCAAAAGTCATCCGCTGCGGATAAAAATAAATTCAAGACGAGGAAAAGGTTTGCTAAAGACCTATCAGTGGGAATGAAGCTACCACCCTTTGAAGAAAATACTCTCGGTGGAGTAGAGATGCATCCTAACTTCTGCTTATATCATCAGAAGATCATACATCCTACCGAAGACTGCGACTCCTTTAAGTGTTAGTGGTAAGGGTATGTCGCTCAAAAGCAACACTTCAACAGGACAAAGCGTGAAGCTCGTAGACATCAGAAAAATACGATAGATGAGCGCAAAAGAGCCGATGACGACTGTCACATAGCCGACACCAAGGGATCGCAAGTTATCACCTTTGGAAGCGACTCTGATGAAGAAGCTGCCCTCAACCCTCTCCTCAAGGAATCCATTTCAAAAATGAAAGAATTGAGGAGTTGCGAGAATGTTCAGCCGTGCAATCGCACGCTACTCGAAAAAAATCTCGGCCCCGCAAACAAAGGATAGAGCAGAAAGGATAAAGGGAAGGGAAAAACAGCCCTCGTAGCCAACACTCAACAGCAACCGAGTGGCCCTAGACCGGTTGTTTGCCGAAACAACAAGCGGCAACCCCTCCATGAAAAGTTGAAACGTCCTTACTCGTTTCCTCAAGATAAAACAAGGAAACTGTTCGAGATGGCAGTGCGCGACAGACTCATCAATCTGCCGAGTCCAAAACGTCCGTTGCGGCCAGGCGATGTTAACGATCTCAATTATTGCCCTTACCACCAAACGGTAAGTCACCTGATCGAGAATTGCTACGTTTTCAAAAACTGGGTTGAAGACCAATACCAACAGGGCAAGTTCGTCATCTCCGAAAACTGGAAGGAGAGCCCGCCATAACCGCACGCTCCGAGAAAGATGGATACGCCGAGGGCATCATGCTTAGTCATAGAAAAAGCCCCATAGACCGAAAAGTCAGTAAACTAGAGATTCGCCTCGAATACGGCAACGACGGACCGAAACGTCCTTAAACTAACGACGGACCGAAACATCCTTAAACTAACGATGGACCGAAACGTCCTTAAACTAATGATGGACCGCAATGTCCTAAAACTTGCAAACGACCGAAATGTCTTTAAACTACTACCGCAGCATCCTCAGGCTGACGAGATAAAAAAAGAGAATAAAAATATAATAAAAAATGAATAAAAAAATAATAATAAAAAGAAAACGGTATGTCCATAAGCAAAATGGGCACGGATGAAAACCCGAAAGGGCTCTGTGAGTAAAAACAGCAGGACTACCGGCGAGTGTTCGTGAAAACCCGAAAGGGCGCGACCTCGTTTTAAAAAATAAATAAAAACGGTATGTCCATAAGCAAAATAGGCACGGATGAAAACTCGAAAGGGCTGCATGAGTAAAAACAGCAGGGCTACCGGCGAGTGTTCGTGAAAACCCGAAGGGGCGCGACCTCGTTAGAAAAAAAAAGAATAAAATAAAATAAAAAAGAAAACGGTATGTCCATAAGCAAAATGGGCACGGATGAAAACCCGAAAGGGCTCCGTGAGTAAAAACAGCAGGGCTACCGACGAGTGTTTGTGAAAACCCGAAAGGGCGCAACCTCGTTAAAAGACACTTACAGGGTCCTCTCGACCTTGTAAGGAGAAACCACCCGCGTGAGATCCTTACGACTCACAAGGGAGCAACACACTTAGAGATCCTCACGATTCCTAAGGAGAAATTACACTTGCGAGATCCTTACGACTCGTAAGGAGAACTCTCTTATGGGACCCTCACGGCTCATAAGATTTGAAAGTCTTAAGTTATAGAGACCTAAATCTGTTCTTGAGCAACCCCCATAACTTTCGATAATGCCCTACAGGCGGCTCGATACTGACCCTTGTATACAATCCACGGACGCGAATAAACATTTCCCTAACCAAGTCCCACTCGTGACTGGGGATATGTCCATGCGGTGAACAACCCTTGTAAGTCCTCTCGACTTATAAGGAGAAAACCCTTTTGTAAGATCCTTACGACTTACAGGGGAATATACACTTAAGAATCCTCACGATTCCTAAGAAGAAAACACACCTACGAGATCCTCACGACTTGTAGGGAGAAATACCTTTGTGAGACCCTTACGGCTCATGAAGTCAAAAGCCTTAGTCGACAGGATCCTAACCCTGTTTACTAAGCCACCTTTGTTCAACATCGACGGAGGCAAGTGATGATTCGCTCCTGGCAATATCCCAGTTGTAGCGATGCTGATGCCTGAACCGGTATCAAATTCCAAGTCCTTTCATGGCAAGTGATGATTCGCTCCTAGCAATATCCCAGTTGTAGCAATGCTGATGCCTAAACCGGTATCAAATTCCAAGTCCTTTCATGGCAAATGATGATTTGCTCCTGGCAATATTCCAGTTGTAGCGATACTGATGCTGAGATGGACGTCAGATTCCAAATTCCACACTCGCGATAAAAGAAAATTAGCGAGCAATACATGCATACGAAATAGCCGAAATGATGGGGCAACTTGCAATAAAGAGCAGCAAGTAAAAATGTATGCATAAAAAAATAGCCGAAATGATCGGGCAACTCGCAATAAAAAGCAGCGAGTAAAATAAAAAAAACAGCCGAAATGATTGGGCAACTCGCAATAAAAAGCAGCGAGTGAAAATGAAATAAATAGCCGAAATGATTGGGCACCGCGAAAAATAGCCGAAATGATTGGGCAATCGCGACCTTCGCGATATAAAAGCTGAAATAATAGAGCATCGCGGAAATATAATAATAATAATAAATGAATGAAACTTTTGCCCTAAAAGCGATATCACAGCAATCCCTGTATACAATCCAGGAGCGTAAACAAAGAAGGAAACACATCTTTCCTCCCCATGCTCCATCAGGAAACGGAGCCAAGTCTTGACGGTAACTCATATAAAGCTTGAAGACAATCGGAGATCATCTCACCCCAGCGTGGAGTGATCACCACTTCATCGTTCATCTCTACACAACAGACGAAATATCACTACAGCGTCCCTCCTCCAGCAGGATTCAGACACACCACAGCAAGTGAAGCAAAGGCCAAATTCCTAGCTTCGAGGTCTTTACGGCAAGTCATATAAAGCCTGAAAGACAACCGGAAATTATCCCACACCAACGTGGAATGGTCACCACCTCGACGTTCGTCTCGATACAGCGGACGAGATGTCACCCCAGCGTTCTTCCTCCAGCAGGGTTCAGAAACGACAATCAAACAAACGGAGCCACGGCAAAGTCCCTAGTTCCAAACCTCTACGGTTCACCAACAACCTAGAGATAACCACGACATTCGTCTCGATATAGAGGATGTAATGTCAGCAAACGAAGCAAAGGCTAAATTCCTAACTTCAAGGTCTTAACAGCAAGTCATATAAAGCTTGAAGGACAACCGGAGATCGTCTCACACCAGTACGGAATGGTCACCACCTCGACGTTCGTCTCGACACAGCAGACGCAACATCATCAAACAGCGGAGCCATGGCAAAGTCCCTAGTTCCAAACCTCGACGGTTCACCAACAACCTAGAGATAACCGCGACATTCGTCTCGATATAAAGGACGTAATGTCAGCAAACGAAGCAAAGGCCAAATTCCTAGCTTCAGGGTCTTGACGGAAACTCACATAAAACCTGAAAGACTATCGGAGATCATCCCACACCAGCACGGAGTGGTTATGACTCATCGGGGCTCTCCAAAATGAGCCTAACCTCAAGTAAAAAGCGGCATGGCAAAATTCCTAACGCTTGCTCTTCCGACGGTCAAACTGCCAAGGTGGATTGCTTGAAGACGTCTTGTCCAGCCCCTGAAGGGATCAGAGACACGGCAGTCGCAGGGCTACTCGAACAGCACAATTGCGTATCGAGGAATATATCAGCTGATGCGACGGTACGACGAACAAAACCCTAAGTACCACAGACCCTAACGGATCTCTGTCGTAAAGAGCAGAGGTTAACTGTGACGTTAGGATGTTCTTGCGAGAAATGCTCGATTCGTCTCGACTCGTGAGGAAGTTGATGTCTTTGCGAGAACTGCTCGATTCGTCTCGACTCGTGAGGAAAAGCCTTAGGCAGCGGGGATTAAAAAACCTGTTTCCTAAGCACTGGGATCCTGCAAGTCGGCCCAAAACGGTCTCTTGCATACTATCCACGGGTCTCAATCTCCGAAGTCGAATCTCGACAAGGAGGGAAACAACCATTTACGGGTCCTCTTGACTCATAAGAGGGAAAATTCTTTTATAAGATCCTTACGACTTATAAGAGAAAACGCACTTAGGAATCCTCACGATTCCTAAGGAGAAAATACACCTACGAGATCCTCTCGACTCGTAGGGAGGAAAGTCTTTATGAGACCCTCACGGCTCATGAAGTTGAAAAGCCTTAGGTAGCAGACCTGAACCTGCTTCCTAAGCCATCACTACTCCCCAAGATGTTCAAGACAGAATGTTATATATCGCTTACAGGCTATGCTTATTTAAAGAATGTGCCAGTAACAAAGCAGAAAATAAAAGGAAGGAGGCAAAAGAGTTGTCATTCATACTTGGAAAGTTTTTACATCAATAAAGAAATAAACAACAACATTATTGAAATGTTTACAACAGTATAACTTCGGACCCAGGACATGGGTTGAGGAATTCGAAAGTAACCTTATCTAAAACTTTCCAAGCCTGGCGAACCATCCTAGTGTGCTTCCTTTCGCGAGCACGAGCGTCGGGATCCCCACTGATGTCCTCCTCCCTCCGATAGGCAGCAAGTATTGCAGACTGTTGAAAAGCTTGGTGCAGAAGATCGATAAGGTTATCTTGCCTCCTCTTTGAGATTAGGCTCATCAGATACACCGAGTGCACCTTATCCTCGGCGGCATCTAATGCCCCAAGTGGCACACCGGTATAGAATAAGGGAAGCGCTTCCCCGATGGCTCCCACGATAAGCTTCAAGAGAGAGGAACGTCGGGGAAGCAATTGACCGTTGTATGCGTCGAAACGACTCATGATCTCGGCACACTCGGCATTAGTAAATTCTCGATTTTGGGAACGACCGAGTCGGCGGATGTACCCGTAGGAGATAATCTCGTCGAGGTCGTACATGTGGGCGTCTATCACTCCTATAAAAGAAGATCGACAAAAATCAGCAACTCTTAAGAATTCTGCTATATGATTTAAAAGGAGCAAAGCTCCATTAATGAATCAAGAAATTATAAATGAAATCTTTCAGAGAGCAGAACTCTATTGATGGAATCCTAACAGGGTTCTCTTTAGTTCTCTTTAGACCCTTTTAGAGCAAAGCTCTGCTAAGTGAAACCCTAAATGAGTTTTCTTTAGATCAGGGATCTATTGAGGGCAAGGCTCTGTCAATGAAAATTAATTTAATTTAATTAAAATTTTTACCTAAAAAGTATTTTCTAAAGAAATTCTAACTCTTGGGGTTCTTGAAGGCAAGAGCAAGGCTCTGAAGTTTTGAAAGTAAAAATCTTAAAAGATGATGATCATCTGTGGAGGACCAAAGGTCCTATTTATAGGCATCAAATGCCTTTTCAAATTCTAAGAGTTGTCGCGACGGTTGGAATTCTGCCACCGCTGTGCTCACGTTTGGAGGGCCACGTAAGCGCAACGGTGGGGGGGCATTTGTTTACCCCAATCAGAGCAAAGCTCTGTTCAATTTCCAAGGCGGGAAACGAAGCAACACTTCTGTTTCCCCCAATCAGAGCAAAACTCTGTTTTGAAAACTAAAGTGAAAATTAAAATTAAAAATAAATGAAGTAACGCTTCAGATCCCCTACGCTGCGCGCAGAACGCCACGTGTCAAAATCAGGCACGTCAGCGCAGGGAGCGCAGTGCCCAAGGCAGCGCACCCAATCAGAGCAAGGCTCTATTTAAAACAAAATTAAAGGAAGCAACGCTTCAATTGAGCTGCGCTCTGCGCTGCGCGACACGTGTCAGCGCAGTTGCGCTGCGCGACATGTGTCAAGCGCAGGTGCGTTTGCGCCAAACAGAACTAAAATTCCGGTAAGATCTTTCTGTTCTTGTTAAAACAAGAAGATTGCCTTCTGTAAAATAGAAGCCCTTGGATCAAAGATCCAACGGTGGGGAAAATCCCCAAATCACTCAGAGAAAGATCTCTCTAACTAATTCAACAAACTAATTGGCACTATAAAAAGGCTCCTAGACCCCAAGTCTAAAAGAGATAAAAAAAACATCAAGATCAAAAACAACAGCACAGAGAATAGAGAGAACTCTGAAGAATTTTGAGAAAAACTCAAGAAGAGAAAAAAGGTAAAAACCTTTATAAAAAAAAGAAGAATTTCTTCTGAATTGATCATTGATCTAAGAACAAGATCAATGATCTTCAATAAAAAATAAATAATAACAGTGCCTTGCACTTTTTTATGAACCATTGGTTCTAGAATCTTAAAAATTCTTTTCTTGAATCCAAAATTGGATCAAGATATTAAAACAGTGCCTTGCACTTGCAAATCTGCACTATTGCGCTCCTAGGTTGGCGCAAGCTACCAGAGAGCGCCACGTGTCAGCACCAGAATAACTTGTGCTATGCGCTTCTAAAAAACAGACCACTGTTCTCTTAAATTGGCGCAACTCACCAGAGTGCGCCACGTGTCGGCAGCGCAACAGCGCACTGCGCTTGCGCTCACCAGAGCGTGACACGTGTCACCTTCACATGCGCTTGCGCTCAATAATTAGTGCAAAGCGCCTGACAGGCCACATGGCCACTGTCAGTTTGATTAATGCACTGCAGAAGGGCCAAGCCCAATTAAAAAAGGCCTAACATGCCGAATTAAATGCAATGCATTATTTTAAAGAAGGGCAGAGCCCAAACAGATGCTCTGCATCATTTATAAAGGGACAGAGCACAAATCAAAAAGGCCTAGCAGACCAGAATAAAATGCAGTGCATTATTAAACAGGGGCAAAGCCCTAGCATAGGCCTAATAGGCCAAAGATAAATAAAAACGTTGAATATTTTCAACTGGACTTAGCCCAATTCTGGCCGTAAGTCCTCAAATTAAATTTACTGAGCACGAATGCTCTCTTAAATCAATTTACACCCGGTTCAAGGGCACATCTCCGAACTCCTCTGACATCTGTCGTTGTAATCTTTCAACGTCGTCAGAGAGGTGACGGGTCCCGACAACCACACATCAATACGGACTGTGGGGTCCTTAAACTCATGGACTTATGCGTCCTTAAACCAAGATACGGACTGGGGGGTCCTTAAACCCACGGACTTATGCGTCCTTAAACTAATGGACTAATGTGTCCTTAAACACAACCATACGGACGGTGGGGACCTTAAACCCATGGACTTATGCGTCCTTAAACTAACATCCGTCCCCAAAACAGGAAAGAAGGACCGCAATGTCCTTAAACTACCCATGGACCACTACGTCCTTAAACTGGAACAACAAAGCCCCCAAACGCTCTTTTGTCGGTTCTAAATGATCCCGTTTAAGTTGATCTTAGCCTCAAACAGGGCTAATGTATCCTTAAACATTCAAACAGACTTTAGTCCCAAACCGGACTATATATTCCCTAATCAACCTTGGTTCAAGGGTACATCTCCGAACTCCTCTGACACCTGTCATTGTAATCCTTCAACGTCGTCAGAGAGGTGACGGGTCCCGACGGCCACACATTAAACGGACCACCACCTCCCTAAACTGGAACAATAGAGCCCCTAAATGCTCTTTCCGTTAAGTTGATCTTAGTCTCAAATCAGACTAGCGTATCCTTAACGAACGTTTAAGTTGATCTTAGCTTCAATATGGCTAACGTATCCTTAAACTAAAACACCAAACCCAAATATAAGTAAATACGGATTTAGACTAATCCACGTCCTACGGGCGACGGCATAACTTAGTCTCCGTATACAATCCACAGGTAACCACAAACAAAACAAACACACACGACACGAAGTGAAATTCTGGAGAAGGAGAAAGTTGTTACCGCGATGCGGTAGCGTAATTAACTGCAGGGGCTTGCCCCTGCAGGGAAGAGCATCCCCACAATCAAAATCCCCTCAAGCAAGGGGGAATCTGACGAAGTCTGCTACATCGGCCGCATCCGTCTAAACCTCCGATGCACGGTGCCATAAATCAACTTGGCATCTTCGGAGAGGTGGACGGATAAAACCAAATAGCATCTGCCCCGAATCTCAGGCAAGACGTCCATGTCGCGTCTCTGCTTTCGGAGGGGAACATTTCCAATAAACGGAGTTATGGTCATCTTATCTTTGTGACATGGCTGGCAAGTTTTACAAGATGTAAATTCAAACTGATTTAAATATACATCTTTATGTAACTTAGCTAGTCGTGTCGCATTGATATAACCTAGTCTACAATGCCTCAAGAAGTATTCGTTCATTCCTGAACTCTTCCTATTGTGTGTGTTTTGTACGTTAAGAACTGTGGTTTGATTTAGAACATATATGCTTTTAGATAATGTGCCTGAACCGATCAACTCTTGATATAGGAAATGTTCAAAACATTATCCAACAATACAAAATTATATCTTTCTTTACTAAATAAAGAGACTGATATGATGTTGTATATCAGGTTCGATATCTAATAACATTCGTTCAGAATCAACGTATTTGGTAATACAGGGTGATAACTACCAACATCTTGGCTGCAACAATTGCAACGATTCTAACTCTTAAAACTTTATCACCCGTTCTCAGTTCTCTACCTATCTGTAGCCCATATAACAGATTACATATGTGGGATCCTGATCCGGTATCTCATACCCAGAACGTAAAGGATACTGAGAAACAGTTCTCTGTTGTGAACACACCTGAAGAAGATGCATCTACATGCACTCATTTGGGCGGCACGAGAATCCTGGTAATCCCCTATTTCCTGCTCGGTCTTATAACAATTATAAGTTAGAGCGGGACCAACGTTCCCCAGCTCAGTATAACAAGCGGGTTCGGTCAATACATCCATATTATTATCTTGATTAAGGCGTGACATGGTCGCTACCTAGAGAGAGAGAGAAGAAAACACTCTGCGTATGCTCTTGCAAGATTAGATTGGTTATTATTTTATCTAATTAGGATGACTCCCACTGTTTTAGTCAAATCTTCGTTCAAACCCTAAAAGGAAAGACTAGTCGGGATTAATTACACCCTACAAGTTCGCCAATCTTTCAGCTAGGCCAGTGCCGGTACTTTGAGGCAGGTTCCCCGTGCTTTCGCACGGACCTAATTAAAATAAACCTCGTTTTCTCAGGGGCGTAACCCCGTTAACACCTTTCTAGACACCCACTTGATCGGCTAATTGTAATGTGTAAAACTCTCCCAGGAGTAACTCTTACTCGCAGTGGGTATCAAGATCCAATTATCTCATAGAAGGTATGCAATCTCATTGCAAATTTCAACATTTGAAATTTCCGATAATGGTTTTTACCCATAGCGTCTTATAACCTTGACGCAGGCCAAACAACCCATAGTCCGCTAGTCAAGTTCAAAACGTATATTTCATAATTGAATTAAATCCACCCGCACGACCCTTGACACAGGCCAAACTACGCCGTACGAATACCCTAATCCAATCGCATCGTATGCAGCAGATAAGCACTAGTTAGCTACCGTACACTATGTCTTGACGCAGGCCAAACTACCGCAGCACGAATACTAAGTAGTAATTATCTGAAATGATGGAGGGCTACGCAGGTTTTTAAGAAAACCATGAGCGTAATGAACTTGATCTCGTTGTAGAAACGAGTGATTTTGTAAAGGAGTGTTTTTGAGACCTTTACTAGTTTTGCTAAAGAGGTCACTCCTGGTTAAGGGATCCCGGCTCTTTCCTTATCGAATAAGGTGCAGGATATTTCACAAATACCACTATGCAAAGCAAAAACTATAGAAGCGATCAAAAGACAAACCGAGTGGGTTATAGCATCTGCTAGTTTCGCTAAAGAGGTCACTCTCGGTGAAGGGATCTCAGCTTTTTCCTTATTGAATAAGGTGTTGGATATTCTATAAGGAATACCGCTATGCAAAGAAAGAACTAGAGCTACCAGTTTTTAAAACAAGTTTCTACAACATCTTTAGCTTTCTTTTATTTTATTAATCTTATTAATGAAGTCCCATCATAATATGCTTCCCAAGCGTCAGATATGAAACGAAAGCAACAATATATAATATATATCATATATATATCTAATATAAGCATTCGTCTGAACATACCACAGTGATCACATCACAGAGCGGCAGAAGATAACATATGAAATATTGGATATACTAGGATTTCCGTGTTTTAGATTAAGCCTGTATAAAACACGGATTTCACGATCGTGATGAATAGACAAACCCACATCTCTAGACCCCTACGAGAGCGGCAAGCAACCCTACTAATTCTAGAGTTAGGAAACCCGGTCTCGACTCCTCGAGATGGTCTCCCACTGGACCCTAGAACCCGATTACTTGTGCTCCCCACCTTGGGTCTATCCTAATGCGGAAAAGTAAATAATATACAATGGTGACATCATCCTCAACCCGGAAGTGCCCCAATAAAAGAATATTACATACAAGCTTTTACATGAATGAAAATGAAAAACTCTTATCTCATATAAAAAAAAACCCGGCTATTCAAAACACGACGATCCAATATAACATACCCCAGAACACATAACATCACATGTCATCAACGTAAGTAAATATGCATATCCCAGTTGTCGTTGACATATAGCACCGAAATCGGCGATACACCACATATTATACTTACGGTCGCAGAAAAGAAAGTGAAAAACTACAACAGTTGGAATCCGCAACCACCTTAGACATCATAAACCCGAAATATCTCATATTGCGGATTTCATGCCTAACCAAATAAATTCCTTAGACATCACATGTCTAACAATTATAAACCCCGTATTTTAGTCTCGATCTCAAAAACACTTTTCAATATCTAGTCAGGCAATTCAACAATATTCCCGACAACCTGATCGAATTCTCGTCGGAAACTTTAGTAGACGGCCGCACCCCCCGATGCCATCGACGAAGTGCACTAAGACGAAACACCGCGGCCGCGAGCATCCGAACGGATGCTTTTGGCAACGGGGTTCTCCTACAGTCACTTGGTCGGGGCTATGGGGAATGGTTATCTAATAAGATTACCCGGCGAGTATCCGCGTACACTACATGATTGCGATGGACTTTTGATCACATCAAAATCCCGTGGCAACCAATCAAATGAGACTAAACTGCTAGATTTATAACATTCAAATTATTTATCTCATAACTACTTTTGTGGATTCCAAATATTGTATCCCATGACATGATACCCGGACGACGTTAAACTTTTCGATCGAATCATCAAAGTCCCACAATTCCCCGAGAGCTCAACGCTTGAGCACAGTTTCATAATACCCAGAATATACCACAGTACCTATGCACCAGCCGTAGAAGGGCAAACCCAAGCCTCACTCATGTTGCCACGGACTGCGGCAAACCCTAGGGTATGACCGAAGTTCCGCGATCCAAAAAGTTGAGTTAGGGTTTCATTCTTCTAGAGGGTTTATAGAATTACTTGCATGTTTTTCCGAATACGTTGAACGTGGAAAAATAGGTTTTTGACATTCGATCGAACATTTTAACTTCGCCTAAACAACATGCGAATACCCGAAACAATTTTAAAACTACGAATACGAAACACTCCTAATTGCTTATAGTGTAAGATCACATCACATGCAGAATTAGAAAAAACAAACAACACCTGAAACACCAAAAGCCAGACCTTGGAACACTGTAAAAGTTTTAAGCCCAAATCCTTCAAACTGGCCGAACAGGCCGAATTTCCTATCAATGTGGCCAGCCAAATTCTGGCGAGGGGGCTTTAAATTTCTACCGTGTTCATGTTGCATCCCATACAACATTCTGCAGTAGTTTAAAAAAAATTTGAGGACTTTTTAAAATCGACAGAAAGTGAGTTTCCGTATTTCAAGTTTCGGAGTATTTCGGTTTCGTAATTTTAACAAAATCCGTCTAATTTTCTTGCATGGCTCTGATACCACTTAAGGGTTGCCTAGCACGGCAGCAAGGTTTTGGGAGGCATCATCCATGCCATATTAAAATTTTTGCCGTTCTAGTTAACCCTAACCCTAGAATCATATACTAGAAATCCGACGGAATAAAATACAAACACTTTGTAATTAAAAGTGAACAAGGAATACAACCTTTGTAGACCAGTCCTTCACTTCATTACCTCCGTGTAGTCGTCCCTTCGCTGGGATCATGAACTTCCGGACTCTAGAGAGGCTCCACAAGATGTACGGATCAAGCTTGCTAGAAGACTTCGAGGCCGAAGATGATCTACGTCGAGAAGACACTAAACCAAGCTATCTCTTCACTAATTGAGAAATTAGTGAAGCAAACACCCTATACTAAATGGCAAGTAGTAGAGGATGGTGAAGTAGGAAGTGGGGTCACTTTATATTTATTTTCTCATAATATTTCATCGCCTCTCAAAACCCTAGAAAACATTTTTCTTGAGCTCATCAAGAAGAAGAAGAAGAGAGATGAATGGGAGTTATGAATGAACAATTCAAGAGGTTAGAAATGCAACCATGGTGAGTTATCCTCTCATGCCTAACTCATGTAGAGAATAAACCAAGAACTAAGGTTAAGGGTTGGGTTAACAAATATCTTAAGCAATGACAAAAGAGTTGAATAAGTCAATGTATCCATAAGCTTCTACAAGCTTATCCATGACTAATTCAAATGTTTTGTGAATTACTTAATGATAAATAAAACCCAAACATAAACCCTAGCTTGGTATAAGTCTCATACACCCTTGTTGCATATGTAACCTAGCATGACACAAACATGTACACAAATATACATATCACATATATACAATGTGCACATCAAGTGAGAAAAGAAATCATAAGTGAGCAAGTATTAGTTAAAGTAACTTAATATATCAAATATATATAATTATACATTAAATTATTAAATCCATACTTGATTTAATAATCCGGCTATATCACATATAACCGACTAATATCAAATGTAACAGCTTATCGGATCAACACTTGATTCGATAACCCGGCTATATCGCATATAATCAACCGAAGTCACAAATCGCGAGATTAGAATACGGTATCACATATCGTATTAATCTCGGTCCCGCACATATCACATATGTGCTCCTACTCCGTTTCGCTTGAGCCAAGAAAGCTCTGTGTAGAACTCTAAAGACTCGTCAATACGCCGGCAGTAAGTGATGATCATATCAAACACCCACAAGCCGCAAGCGGTCTGCTAAACGTAATGGCCACCCGGGTATCGAGCGATCAGAAGATCAACAAGCAAGCCTATCCAAACTCCTGCGAATCCAATCAGTAACACTACCGTACAGTACGGTCTCTTCATTTGATATGTCGCATATCTCGTCTAGGGGTGGTAAACGTCAGACCCCAGTAACTCGTTAATTCATGCCGATATGAGGCTCATAATGGGTCGAGAAACTACTGATAACACTTACCAGTATATCTCTGAAGCAGCCCTGGCCAGGGACTTCCTGTTATAGCCAATCGAGCACATCGCAACATCAACTCCCAATACAGGGAGAGACGAAACCCCTCCTATCGCTCATTGCCTCCATGTGACTCGGGACTGTACCCAAAAGACACCGTTTTGCACGTTCTCTTGAACGTGGTAAGGTGGAAATCAAAACACAGTGTGAATGACACAAGACTCTATGACGATCTCGGGTCTACAGACTAACCTGTTCCAGTGTCACCAGAGAACTGCCATCTGACGTAAGGTATAATACCATCTGGGAGTTCTCGGTATGTCCGTCCAGTGTACCCAGTCTCCACTGAGCACCCGTATATTATCTCTGATGTCAAATTCCAATGGATATAGGATCATCCATCGCCCATCTACATGGGTCGAGAAGTTATACGCTATTCTACTCTGGTGTATTGATGCCCCGTCTCGATACACTCACGACTAAGAACATTTGAAGGATGTACTTACCGACTACCCTGTCCCCACTAGTATGATCTGCATCATAATCCTGGTAGTCAAGTACTCATCCTAAGGGCTTTACCAACATGTAATAGGAGACAAGCAGTGTACATGTTAAGATAAAGAGCAACCAGATAGCATACTTTCATGTCGAGCAAGAAAGCCCTCCATGTATATGTCCAAGCATCCACAACAATATACATCGTATGTATAGTAATGGTCTCTAGGGCATACATATAACTAACACTCGATACACTGCTGCAACCGACGCAACTCTCTATACATGACACTCCCCATGTACGAATCAAACATGCAGTTTTTCTATCGAACTTCCGATCCTCTAGCCGTTGAGACTTGTCTTTAGCCACTCCTATGCATCGAATTGTCGGCCTCTGCTCCACTGGCTCTACTGGACTCTCCACCAGAATCGGAGTACCAATGTCATGACCCGGAATAGCACGTGACTAGCACTTGAATCATGTGAAGCCTATAGGACCCAACCTAATTCAAGTAAGCCAAAAGCTCAGAAATCTAACCCATTTGAAAAGAGAGTGAAGGAAAAACTGTAGGGTTCCTAGGCACACTCAAGTGGTTCCACAAGGCATCAACCATGCCAAATTACAATTTTCCGGTGCCGAGAAACCCTAAACTAGATCGTTAACTAGAGTTTAGGCGAAACGAAATGAAAGTAAATCACATTTACACTGAGTGAACGGAAATACAACCTTTGTAGATCCGGTCCACCACTTCCAAAGCTCCGTGATGACGTACCTTCACTGCGATCATCCAACTCCGGACTCTCGGACGGCTCCTTGAGAAGTTGCAACAGGATCGCTTGAAGTCTTCGATGCCGAAGATGAGCAAGCAAGCCCGCTCCAACTCCTGCAAAGAGCCTGACAGTGACACTACCGTACAGTCTGGTCTCCTCGTCTGATATGTCGCATATCAAGTCTAGGGGTGGTAAACGTCAGACCCCAATAACCGATAAGTCATGCCGATGAGAGGCTCATAACGGGTCGAGAAACTAGTGGTAACACTTACCAGTAAATCTCTAAACCAGCCCTGGCCAGGGACTTCCCTGTTATGGCCAATCGAGCACAGCGCAACATCAACCCCCAATACCGGGAGAGACGAAACCCCTCCTATCGCTCATTGCCTCCATGTGACTCGGGACTGTACCCAAAAACCACCGTTTTGTACGCCCTCTTGGATGTGGTAAGGTGGAAGTCAAAGCACAGTGGGAATCACACAAGACTCTATGACGATCTCGGGTCTACAGACTAACCTGTACCAGTGTCACCAGAGAACTGCCATCTGACGTAAGGTATAATACCATCTGGGAGTTCTCGGCGAGTCCGTCCAGTGTACCCAGTCTCCACTGAGCACCCGTATATCATCTCTGATGTCAAACACCAATGGATATGGGATCATCCATCGCCCATCTGTATGGGTCGAGAAGGTATATGCTAGTCTACTCTGGTATATCGATGCCCCGTCTCGATATACCCACGACTAGGGACCTTGAAGGATGTACTTATGGACTACCATGTCCCCACTACTATGATCCGTATCATAGTCCAGGTAGTTAAGTACACATCCTAAGGGCTTTACCAACATGTAACAGAGAGATAATCAGTATACACATTAAGGTAAAGAGTAACCAGATAGCATACTATCATGTCGAGCAAGAAAGTCCTCCCTATATATGTCCAAGCATCCACTACAATGTACAACACATGTATAGTAATGGCCTCTAGGGCATACATATAACTAACAATCTTCCACTTGCACTAGGGCCATCTGATAACAGTGGTTGTAGTATCTCATACTCAACCATCCCATCATAGTCTCTCTCTGGGAAAAAGCCTTTGCGAGCGGATCCGCCGTGTTGTCCTCTGAGTCTACTCTCCTAACCTCGATCCCCTGGAGATCAACCATCTCCATGATCAGGTGACACTTGCCTTAGAATATGTCTGGATCACTGATGGGACGGGCGTTCCTCGGCATAAGCTACAACTCCATTGTCACACAATGGAGGGAACAAAGTTCATCTCATGAACTAATATACATCCAGACTGCCTCTTTGGTAGCATCTTAAGTAGCGATGTATCCAGCCTTTATCGTCTAGTATGCCACGGTATCTAGCTTGGAACTCTTCCAACATACCGTCCCTTTACTGAGGGTAAAGACAATGCCTGTGACTGACATTCAGTCGTCCTTATCACCCTGGAACCTTTCCAGTGATTGTCCCCAGGATCGATTGATACCATCTCACTACAACTAGTTAGAATCCTAACATCCAATTAGATTTATCTCATACATCCAAAACCCAGGATATAGTAGGTATCACTTTGATCCTATATGGAGAATCCTTGTGATAAGCGGAGATTGACCGAGCATAGCATAGGAAACTCCTTCCCTATCAAAAGTATGTCATCCACGTACTCTACGAGGATCTCTACCATACTCCCTACTACCTTTCTGTATGTACAAGGTTCATCTACCATTTTGATGAAGTCAAACTCTTTGACTACCACATCAAAACAGACGTTCCAACTCCGCGATGCCTGCTTTATCCTATAAAACATCTTGTACACGTTTCCGCTGCTCCCACTATCTACGAAGCCCTCTGGCTGTGTACTTATAGACGCTCTCTTCTAAAACATTATTTAGAAAAGCTGTCATGACACCCAACCACCAGATATCGTAGTCATGGTATGTAGCCGTGGAAAGTGGGATCTGGATGGACTTAAGCATAGCTACTTAAAAAAGGTTTCAACATAATCCATACCTGGTTAATGATGCAAACCTTTAACAAGTCTAGTTTTGAAAGTCTCAACTTTTCCATGTACACCAAGTAATCTTCTCAAGATATACTTACTCCTGATGGGGATTTAACCCTTCAGATAAAGCAACCAAAATCCATACTTTGTTAGTGTATAAGGATTCCATCTCAGATCACTAAGCATCCAGCCATTCTTACAGAGTCCCACTCCTGATGGCCAGCTCGAAACTAGTTGGGTTATCATCTCATGATGCAATCCTCACTCCCACTGTCATAAAGAAACAGAAGTATCTCTCAGGTGGGTGAGGAACCCTACTAGATCGGCGGAGAGGCTGAGGTTCGTTGGAAACTATTGAATCCTTCGGTTCTACCAAATCATCAGCTGCAGTTTGTATAGCTGGAACTTCTTCCAGTTCTACCTCATGTTCACTAATTTTCTTCACAAGAAATTCCCTTTCACAAAGGTGGCATGCTGAGAAAACAAAACATTTTTGTTCCTCGGTTAGGTAGAAGATATTCCCTTGTGTATTCTTGGGATATCCAACAAACTTCTGCAGAACTGACTTTGCCTCGAGCTTGTCCGGATTTTGCCTTTAGACATAGGCCGAACAACTCCAAATCTTAACTAACTTAAGAAATGGGCTCTTCCCTTTCCATATCACATATGAAGTGGTAGGCAACTGATTTGTTTTGAACCCTATTCAATAGGTATGCAGCTTATCAAGTGCATAACTCCCAAAAGGAAATAGGTAACTCAGTAGTACTTGTTCCCCTCCGAAAGGCGGCGCACAGGACCGCGATGGCCTTACGCTGAGATTCGGGGCAGATGCTATTTGGTTTTATCCGTCCACCTCTCCGAAGATGCCAAGTTGATTTATGGCACCGTGTATTGAAGGTTTAGACGGATGCGGCCGATGTAGCAGACTTTGTCAGATTCCCCCTCGCTAGAGGGGGTTTTGATTGTGGGGACGCTCTTCCCTGCAGGCGCAAGCCCCTGCAGTTAATTACGCTACCGCTTCGCGGTAACAACTTTCTCCTTCTCCAGAATTTCACTTCATGTCGTGGGTGTTTGTTTTGTTTGTGGTTGCTCGTGGATTGTATACGGAGACTGAGTAATACCGTCGCCCGTAGGACGTGGATTAGTCCAAATCCGTATTTACTTAGATTTGGGTTTGGTGTTTTTAGTTTAAGGATGCCTTAGTCGCGTTGCGGCTAAGATCGACTTAAACGTTCGTCAAGGATACGTTAGTCCTGTTTGAGACTAAGATCAACTTAACGGGATCGTTTAGATCCGACAAAAGAGCATTTGGGCTCTATTGTTCTAGTTTAGGGACATGCGTAGTCCAATTTGGGACTAAAGTCTGTTTGGAGGATACGTTAGCCATTTTTGAGGCTAAGATCGACTCAAACGTTTGTTAAGGATACGTTAGTCCATTTTGGGACTAAGGTCAACATAACGGGACCGTTTAGGTCCGACAAAAGAGCATTTGGGCTCTATTGTGGCAGTTTAGGGACGTGGTGGTCCGTATTCCAGTTTAGGGACGTGATGGTCCAATATTAGTTTAGGGACGTTTCGGTCCGTCATTAGTTTAAGGACATTTCGGTCCGATATTAGTTTAAGGACATCTCGGTCCACGAGTTTAAGGACCCCGCAGTCCATATCGATGTGTGGTCGTTGGGACCCGTCACCTCTTTGACGTCGTTGAGGAATTACAACGATGGATGTCAAAGGAGTTCGGAGATGTACCCTCGAACCGGATGTAAATTGATTTAGGAGAGCCATTTTGCTCAGTCAATTTAATTTAAGGACTTATGGCCACGATTGGGCTAAGTCCAGTTAAAAATGTCCAATATTTTATTTGCATTTATTTTTATTTTTATTTGGGCTTTGCCCAGAAAAGATGCAGGGCATCAATTTGTTTTGGGCTCTGCCCTTTTAGGAATGATGCAAGGCATCAATTTTATTTGGGCTCTGCCCTTGTATAAAGGATGCAAAGCATCAATTTATTTGGGCTCTGCCCATTTATTGCCTTGCAATTTATTTTGGCCTGTCAGGTCATTTTGATTTGGGCCTGGCCCTTTTAGTAATGCATTGCATTTGTGCAAAGCACTGTTAATTTGAGAATCTTTTAGATTCAAGAACCGATGGTTCAAAAAAAGAAGTGCAAAGCACTATTGATTTAGATCTAAGAAAAAACAAGTTTTTTCTTGTTTTTCTCGTCTCAGAGAACCAATCATGAAAGTGCAAAGCACTATTAATTTAAGAACCTTTTAGGTTCAAGAACCGATGGTTCATAAAATAAGTGCAAGGCACTATTTGATTTAGATCTAAGAAAAAGCAAGTTTTTTCTTGTTTTTCTCGTCTCAGGGAACCAATCATGAAAGTGCAAAGCACTATTAATTTAAGAACCTTTTAGGTTCAAGAACCGATGGTTCATAAAACAAGTGCAAAGCACTATTTGATTTAGATCTAAGAAAAAACAAGTTTTTTCTTGTTTTTCTCGTCTCAGGGAACCAATCATGAAAGTGCAAAGCACTATTAATTTAAGAACCTTTTAGGTTCAAGAACCAATGGTTCATAAAATAAGTGCAAGGCACTATTTTTATTTTTTATTTTTATTTTATTTATTTATTTATTTATTGAAGATCCATGATCTTGTTCACAAGAGAAATCTCTCTTCTTTCAAAGGTTTTTACCTTTTTTTTTATTCTTCAAGAGTTCTCAAAAGTTCTCTTCTCTTTTTTTTTTTGCTAGATCTTCCTCCTCTTTGAAATGAGGTCTAGGGTCCTTTTTATAGTGCCCATAAATTAGTTAAAGTTTGTTAAAGAGATCATTCTCTAAGTGATTTGGGGAATTTTCCCCACCGTTGGATCTTTAATCCGAAGGGTTCTGTTTTACAGAAGAAATCTTATTGTTTTAACAAAAACAGAAAAGATTTCCTCAAATCTTTATTCTGTTTTTTGCATAACTCCTCAGTTGCGCGACACGTGTCGCGCAGTTAATTTTTTTTTTTTTAATTAGTTTTTTTTTTATTTATTTTTTATTTTTTTATTTTTTATTTTTTTTATTTTTTTTTTAAAAAAAAAACTGCGCAGGGCGCGGGCACTGCGCACTGCGCAGCGCGCGCGCACTGCGCACTGCGCAGCGCGCGCGCACTGCGCACTGCGCACTGCGCAGCGCGCGCGCACTGCGCAGCGCGCGCGCACTGCGCTTTGCGCAATTTTTTTTTTTTTTTTTTGGCATTCAAGAGCTTTGCTCTAAAGCTCTTATGGAGTACGCTATTTCATTTATTTTAATTTTAATTTTTTTTTTAATTTTCAAGACAGAGCTTTGCTCTGATTGGAGAAAAACAGAAGTATTGCTTCTTTTCCCACCTTGGAATTTAAACAGAGCTTTGCTCTGATTGAGGTAAACAGTACTCATCATAGAGCACACCTTATCATATAGGGTGTGATTGCTCTGCCCTGATACACCGACGTGCTGTGGTGTATACGGAGGAGTAATGCTGAGAGAGAATCTCATTCTCCTTTAGAATAATCCAGGAATTCTGTGCTCAAGTATTCTCCTCCTCGATCACATCAAGTGACATAATACTTATACCCATTTTTGGTTCTCTATTTCTAACTTATATTCTGTGAATATCTCAAAAGCTTCGGACTTGTGTTTCAACAGGAACATATGTCTGAATCTTGAGAGATTATCAGAGAATGTAATGAAATACAAAGAACCGGTCTTGGTATGTATAGAAAGGGGACCTTCATACATCACCATGTATCATCCCAAGAGTTCAACAACTCTTTCTCTGTTTCCAGTAAACGGAGCTATGGTCATCTTATTTCTGTGACATGACTGGCAAGTTTCACAAGATGTAAATTCAAACTAATTTAAATATGTATCTTAATGTAACTTTAGCCAGTCGGGTCGCATTGATATGACCTAGTCTATAATACCTCAGGAAGGATTCGTTCATTTCTGAACTCTTCCTCTTGTGTGTGTTCTGTATACTAAGAACTGTAGTTTGATTTAGAACGTTAATGCTTTTAGATAATGAGCCTGAACCGATCAACTCTTGATTTAGGAAATGTTCAAAATATTATCCAACAATACAAAATTATATCCTTTCTTTACTGATAAAGAGACTGATATGATTTTGTACATCAGGTTCGGTATCTAATAACATTTGTTCAGAATCAATGTATTCTGGTAATACAGGGTGACAGTGACCAACAGACTTGGCTGCAACGCTTGCACCATTTTCTGCCTCATGAAACTTATCACCCGTTCTCAATTCTCTACCTTTCTGTAGCCCTGTAACAAATTATATATGCGGGATCCTGATCTGGTATCACATACCCAGAATGTAAAGGATACTGAGAAACAGTTCTCTGTAATGAACACACCCGAAGAAGATGCATCAGCATGCACTTTCTTCGTTTAGGCGGCACGGGAAATCTGGTATTCCCCAATTACCTGCTCTGTCTTATAACAGTTATAAGTTGGAGCGGGACCAACGTTCCCCAGCTCAGTATAACAAGCGGGTTCGGTCAAATATCCGTATTATTATCTTGATTAAGGCGTGATCTGGTCGCTACCTGGAGAGAGAGAAAAAAACACTCTGCGTGCGCTCTTGCAAGAATAGATTGGTTATTATTTTATCTAATAAGGATGGCTCCCACTATTTTTATCAAATCTTCCTTCAAACCCTAAAAGGAAAGACTAGCCGGGATTAATTATACGCTACAAGTTCGCCAATCTTTCAGCCAGGCCAGTGTCGGTACTTTGAGGGAGGTTCCCCGTGCTTTCGCACGGACCTAATTAATGTAAACCTCGTTTTCCCAGAGGCGTAACCCCGTTGACACCTTTCTAGACACCTACTAGATCGGCTAATTGTAATGTGTAAAACTCTCCCAGGAGTAACAATTACTCGCAGTGGGTATCGGGATCCAACTATCTCATAGAAGGTATGCAATCTCATTGCAAATTTCAACACTTGAAATTCCCGATAATATTTTGCCCCTAACAGCTATATGACCTTAATATAGTCAACAAATCATAAGTGCTAGTCAAGTTCAACCCGTCATTTCCCGATTGAATTAAACCCACCCGCACGACCCTTAACATAGTCAACAAAGTCGCACGACTACCCTAATCCAATCACATCATATGCTTATACAGATAAGCACTAATCAGCTACCGCACACTACGCCTTAAAATAGTCAACAAACGTAGCACGAATACTAACTAGTACTTATCTGAAATGACGGAGGGCTACGACAGGTTTTTCTGAAAACCTATTGCGTAATGAACTTGATATCGTTGTAGAATCAAATGATTTTAAAATGGAGTGCTTTTGAGTCTTTTCTAGTTTTGCTAAAGGGGTCACTCCCGGTGAAGGGATCGTCGGCCCTTTCCTCGTCGAATGAGGTGCGGGATATATCATATATATCACTGTGCAAAGAAGAAACTATAGAAACTATCAAAAGACAAACCGAGTGTGTAGCATCTGCCAGTTATTGCTAAAGGGGTCACTCCCGGTGAAGGGATCGTCAGCCCTTTCCTCATCGAATAAGGTGCAGGATATATCATATATACCGCTGTGCAAAGCAAGAACTGTAGCTACCTGTTTTATTTTTGAAATTCGATTCCACAACATCTTTAGGTTTCTTTTACTTTCATTAATCATATTAATGAAGTCCCATCATTAAAGTACCTAAACATCACAGATAAATACGACATACACTTATACCATCCGCATTCGCCTCGATGTCCCCTCGTGCACCGTTAGGTTAGGTAACTAACGGCAGAGTGGGGCAGGGCTAGTGCAGGTGTAAAACATAATTAACGTCTATATAATATATCATATATACTATATACAGTATCTATCACAACATATTAAATGATCACATCACAGATATCGCAGCAGAAGAAATATATGAAATATTGGATATACTAGGACATCCGTGTTTTCAATACGAGCCAGTATAAAACACGGATTCCACGGTCGCGATGAATAGCCAAACCCACACCCCTAGACCCCTACAAGAGCGGCAAGCAACCCTACCAATTCTAGAGTTCGGAGACCCGGACTCGACTCCTCGAGTTGGTCTCCCACTGGACTCCAGAACCCGGTTACTTGTGCTCCCCTCCTTGGGTCTATCCTAGTGCGGAAAAGTAAATAATATACAAAGGGTGACATCTTCCACAACCTGGAAGTGCCCCAATAAAAGAATATTACATACTAGTTTTTACATGAATGAAAATAAAAAAACACTCATCTCACATAAAAAAAACCCCGGCTATTCAAACACGATGATCCAATATAACATATCCAGCAACACATAACATCACATGTCATCAACGTAAGTAAACATGCGTATCCCAATTGTCGTTGGCATATAGCAACGAAACCGGCGATATCGCATATTACACTTACGGTCGCAGAAAAGAAAGTGTAAAACTACAACAGTTGGAATCCGCAACCTCCTCAGACATCGCATGCCTGACCAAATGAATTCCTTAGGCATCGCATGCCTAACAATTATAAACCCCGCATTTTAGTCTCATTATCGAAAACTCTTTTCAATATCAAGTCGGGCAATTCAACAGGATTCCCGACATTCTGATCGAATGCTCGTCGCAAACTTTAGTAGGCGGCCGCACCCCCTGATACCGTCGACGAAGTGCACCAAGGCGGAACACCGCTACCGCGAGCACCCTAACGGATGCTTTCGGCGACGGGGTTCTCCTACAGTCACTTGGTCGGGGCTTTGGGGTGTGGCTGTCTATTAAGTTTACCCGGCGAGTATCCGCGTACGCTACATGATTGCGACGGACTTTTGATCACATCAAAATTCCGTGGCAACCAATCAAGTGAGACTAAACTGCTATGTTTATAACATTCAATTCAGTTATCTCATAACTACTTGTGGATTCCAAATATTGTATCACATTCTAGATAAATAGAAAATGTTAAATTTTCCGATCGAACATTCAAACACCCAAGTTTTCCCAAAACAGCTCAACACATGAAACAAGTTTAAAAACATCCAATTCATGCCTCAGTACCAACGGTCCAGCCGTAGAAGGGTCAAGCCAACGCCTCACATGTGGCACGCCGTATCACATGTGGCACGCCATACTGCTCCAAACCCGAAGGTTCAAAGGGCAGTTCAAGACGGTCACATAATCGAGTTAAGCTTTGTTGTCTTCTAGAGGGTCCATCGCGTTACTTGCACTACTTAGAACATTCTTAAACTACGGAAAAATCCAACACGTGGAAATTTCCCGGCAGGGGAAAAAGTGGGTATTTATATCCGGTCGAACTTTTTAACAGTTTCTAAAATATCCGGAAAAACATAAACGAACTTAAATTATCCGATCAAATTAACGAGTCCCCAATAAAACCCTAGAAAACTCAACACTTGAGTGGAATTAAAAAAATTCCCATAAAAATTGCCAAGAAAGGACCTAAGAATAAATATATGAAATTTCAGGGACTAAGTCCAAATTTTGGCCGCGGAACCGCCGCCAAACCCATGGTTTCGCCGCGGTTACGCGGTCAAATTATTGACTTAGTGGACCGTACTTCACAGTAATTCTTAGTTATTCCTGCTTGTTTTTCTGAGAATTTTTAATTCACAAAAATCCACTGTTTTGAAAAATGTACAGAGAAGGGTTTTGTCGGGGTTTACAGGTTCGATCGGACTTCTAACTTCGTCTACACTTCGCCTAAAACTCTAGCTAGGCTCTGATACCACTGTAGGGTTCCTAGGCACACTCAAGTGGTTCCACAAGGCATCAACCATGCCAAATTACAATTTTCCGGTGCCGAGAAACCCTAAACTAGATCGTTAACTAGAGTTTAGGCGAAACGAAATGAAAGTAAATCACATTTACACTAAGTGAACGGAAATACAGCCTTTGTAGATCCGGTCCACCACTTCCAAAGCTCCGTGACGACGTACCTTCGCTGCGATCATCCAACTCCGGACTCTCGGACGGCTCTTTGAGAAGTTGCAACGGGATCGCTTGAAGTCTTCGATGCCGAAGATGATCTACGTCGAGGGAATACGGACTCAAGATTCTACCTCGCTAATCAAAGAATTAGTGAAGCAAACACCCTAAACTAAAGTGCTAGTCTAGTAGAGGATGGTGAGATAGGAAATGGGTACTCTTTAGATTTTGATTTCTCACTTGGAATCTCTCTCTTTTTCAAACCGTAGCTTGAAGAAACAAGGAGGAAGAAGATGAACTCAAATGAATATATGAGGATAATGATCAAGAAAGAGTGTTAACCATGGTGAGTAAGTATCATATACTTAACTCATGTAAAGACATTACCATAGGTTAATTATAGTGGTTAGCTTTAATAATATCCAAAGTAAAACAAAACAAATGGACTAAGTCAATGCAACATAAGCTTCATGAAGCTTCATGCATTTTAACTCATTATCTAATTGTTTTTGAATTACTTTAAATATAAAAACCTAAACCTATAATTTGTATGGTATTAGTCTTGTACACCCATGACTTTTGTATCAACAACCATGATACAAATTTGTACACAAATGAATATATATCACATATAAATTAACTTGTGCACAAGTGAGAAAAACAAATGCTTAAAGTGAACCAATACTAGTTAATGTAAAGTAATATATCAAATATATATAATTATACATTAAATCATTAAATCAATACTTGATTTAACGATCCGGTCATATCGCATATAACCGACTAATATCCAATGTATCGACTTATCGAATCAACACTTGATTCGATAACTAGGTTATATCGCATACAACCATTCGATACAATGATCGCGAGAATAGAATACTGTATCACATACTCGTATCATTCTCGGTCCCGCACATATCACATATGCGCGCCTATCTCGTTTTGCCTGAGCCAGTACAACCTCTATGTAGGACTCTAAAGACTCGTCAATACGCCGGCAGTAGGTGATGATCATATCAAACACCCACAAGCCGTCAGCGGTACTAGCTGGACGTAACGGCTACCCGGGTATTGAGCGATCAGAAGATCAGCAAGCAAGCCCGCTCCAACTCCTGCAAAAAGCCTGACAGTGACACTACCGTACAGTCCGGTCTCCTCGTCTGATATGTCGCATATCAAGTCTAGGGGTGGTAAACGTCAGACCCCAATAACCGATAAGTCATGCCGATGAGAGGCTCATAACGGGTCGAGAAACTAGTGGTAACACTTACCAGTAAATCTCTAAACCAGCCCTGGCCAGGGACTTCCCTGTTATGGCCAATCGAGCACAGCGCAACATCAACCCCCAATACTGGGAGAGACGAAACCCCTCCTATCGCTCATTGCCTCCATGTGACTCGGGACTGTACCCAAAAACCACCGTTTTGCACGCCCTCTTGGACGTGGTAAGGTGGAAGTCAAAGCACAGTGGGAATCACACAAGACTCTATGACGATCTCGGGTCTACAGACTAACCTGTACCAGTGTCACCAGAGAACTGCCATCTGACGTAAGGTATAATACCATCTGGGAGTTCTCGGCGAGTCCGTCCAGTGTACACAGTCTCCACTGAGCACCCGTATATCATCTCTGATGTCAAACACCAATGGATATGGGATCATCCATCGCCCATCTGTATGGGTCGAGAAGGTATACGCTAGTCTACTCTGGTATATCGATGCCCCGTCTCGATATACCCACGACTAGGGACCTTGAAGGATGTACTTATGGACTACCATGTCCCCACTACTATGATCCGTATCATAGTCCAGGTAGTTAAGTACACATCCTAAGGGCTTTACCAACATGTAACAGAGAGATAATCAGTATACACGTTAAGATAAAGAGTAACCAGATAGCATACTATCATGTCGAGCAAGAAAGTCCTCCTTATATATGTCCAAGCATCCACTACAATATACAACACATATATAGTAATGGCCTCTAGGGCATACATATAACTAACAAAAACTTATTTAAAAATTAACATATAGTTTCATTTTGAAAGTCGTAGTAAGCAATTTTAAAACCTCAAGTCTTTTCCCAAAAATTTCGACAGAGTTTCCTTTGTAAAAACTGGCCCCAAAAGGGTACAAACATGCATATACATATAAATGATAAATAAAGGCATCCCCAAGCGGGAGCTAGCTCTTCGCCAATTGGCGGAACAACCACGCAATACAATATAATATACAACGCCGAAGGGCGAGGATCAAAACTCAACAAGGAAACCAACATCCTCAAGAAAACCAGAGAAAAATCATAATAATACAAGCGCGCGACTCTATGATCGAAAGAATATACATCTGGTCTTCTAAGTCTATCAAATAATACAAGTCCGGTTGATGGAGTTTAATAGATACAACTGAAATAAATATAAGTACTACGGTGGTCATGATGCAAGTGAACCCACCTACCAAAGCAATTACCCGGAAGGAAACAGCATGCCAGCAAGCTACAAAGAAACTTGTACGGCCAAACCTGCAAAAAACTGTGGCACAATGGGGGTGAGTTGCCAACTCGTGAGTAGAAAATATCACGGGGCAGAAATCGCATGTATGGCTCTATCCTAGGTCATACAATAATATCCTCAATATATATATCCTGAAAACATCTAATAATGGCAAGGGTAACATCTAAACATAAGTATAATACCCAGTGCTCGTGTCAATGCCTCAGGTAGCAACATATCACAAATATGATGTACGAATGCATTATGAATGAAACAGAATACATTCAGAATGAGAAAACTGTTTTCATATCTCAGTGAGATTTCTGTAGAAAAACCGAAGTATCATCAATGAAATCAATAGAGAATCCGAGTCAAGTATCGACACAAAATATATATATCTCAATATCTCGGGCTCCGGCAATCCGGACTGGCCCATCTCATCAAATCTCAATATCTCAGGCTCCGGCAATCCGGACTGGCCCATATCATCAAATCTTAATATCTCGGGCTCCAGCAATACGGACTGGCCCATATCATCAAATCACAAGACTACGTCGGTATCCTCCGGATATCCGCCGCGTCACAAATAACCGGTCAGTAGTGCTCCCCTGCCGGGCTCAATGCCATCATCTGCGACCATCTTGCCCCGGGGTACCGCACCGGGTCCACCATGCATCCGCAGACGGTTCCTCCTCCTCCTAGAATCGGGGGTATGATACCGCTCAAAAGCCGAGAAAACTCATGGTGGACACCTCTCAAATCATATCACGAGAAAACCGCAATTTTTATCTTTTGAAATGAAAATGAGTTTATAAAATCTCATAGAAAATCCGAAATCCCATGGAAAATCCGAAATCCCATGGAAAATCCGAAATCCCAATATCGAGAGTCAATAACCAATAAATTACCGGTATAAAGCCCCATAATATCGCATGACAAATGAATACATATACATGCATGAAGTATCTCAGTAATAAATGCAATATCTAAACTAGCATATAAAAGCAAGTATACTAGTACTATGTCGAAACTACCAACTAGCAATTTATACCAATGAAATAGTGTTTTCTAATGTGTACGTGACATGAAAATCATCGATGATGATGTGTGTGAGCCGGTAAGTAAGTGTACATGGAGCATACGCATCATCGGTAATGGTGCCGGTGTCCCGACAACAGGGTTTCACAATGACTAACGAAAACACATTTAAGAATGCGATGCGATGCGAACTGCAAGAATATAAAAAATGAATAGTAAGCGCAACAATAGAGAATATACATTTCTATATACGAGTCATACAGTTTTTGGGGTCTGAAATCGCACGAATCGTGGTTTTAGAAAAATAGGGCTACGGGGTCCTTGAGAAAATATGCATCTTTTGAAAAATTCGTAGTATCTCTCGGCCTGCCTTTAAATACTCACAATTCGTTAGTTTTGAAATAAGTATGACTAGAGCCCAATCTAACATCTACCAAGCATACTACAGGACGAAGCTAAGATACTAATCAAAAGGGTAAGAAAATCCACCTAAGTCCGAGTCGATATATCTAGTAGTCGGTGATCCCGCTTCAATAGCGTCATGTACAATAAAATATATAATACGATATCCTCGAGTCAAGAGTGCGGATCAATCATCATGTTTATACATCGTACGGTAAAAATCCATCATACGGCATCACAAATCGGGGCACGGTCAAATATCACATATAACTCATTATTTATCTGGTATCATTATCATCAGAACCTGAATTAGGGGTACTGATCTAAAGTCCAGTACATTCCGATACCATCAAACATATATCCGCGTGTGAATAAAACATATCGCCCATCGATCTACTATACTATCATGTAGTATATCATAACACGACCCAAATCACATAACCGATCTCACGGCATCATGCCCGATCATATCGACTCTCCTTCGAGTATCGTATACTATCCTCATCATACGTGTATACGTATATGTATATATTGTTGGGTTCCCTAGGTCGGCAGCAAGGTTTCGGGAGGTATCGTCCATACCGTTTTCAAATTTTTGCCATTCTAAAGAACCCTAACCTAGAATCTTTAACTAGAGTTTTAAACGAAACAATATGTAAACAACTTTTACATCTAAGTGAATGAGGAATACAACCTTTGTAGACCGGTCCTTCACTTCTAAAGCTCCGTGTAGTAATCCCTTCGCTCCAAGTAGTGAACACCCGAACTCTAGTAAGGGTTCACATGAAAAAATGAACATGCTTGCTCGAAGTCTTCGAGACCGAAGATGATCTACGTCGAGGTGACTCAAGCTCATACTACCTCTTCACTAATTATAGATTAGTGAAGCACGTCCTAAACTAAATGGCTAATAGTAGAGGATGATGAAGTAGGAAGTGGGCTAACTTTAGATTTGTTTTTCTCACAATATTTTCTCACATTGAGAAAAGTTAGCAAGCTTTCTCAATGAAGAAGAAGATGAAGAATGAAGATGAAAGAATGAACTCATAAGGTGAGAATAGCAACCATGGATGAGTTAGTGTCATACACTAACCCATGTAGAGAATAAACCATGACTAAATAATAATGGTTAGGTTCATAAGTATCTACAAGTAAAACAAAATTAGTAGATTTGGTCAATAGTTTCACAAGCTTCTACAAGCTTCAACCATATGACTAATTTCCACTAATTTGGTTTACTTTAAATAAATAAAAACCTTACATTATATTAAGCATGGTGTGAGTCTCATACACCCATGTCATATGTGGTATCAAGCATGACACAATAGTTGTACATTAATATATATCACATATATACTAAGTGTACACTAGTGAGAAAAAGAAATGTTTAGTGAGCAAATATTAGTTAATATATCAAATATATAATTATACATTAAATTATCAAATCAACACTTAATTTAATAATCCGTCTATATCTCATACAGCCGACTAATATCAAATGTGAAATCTTATCGAATCAACACTTGATCCGATAACACGACTATATCACATATAACCAATCAATATCACATATCGCGAGAATAGAATGCGATATCACATACGCTCATTAATCTTGGTCCCGCACATATCACATATGTGCTCCCACTTCGTTTCACATGAACCAGGAAATCTCTGTGCAGGACTCTAAAGACTCGTCAATACGCCGGTAGTAGGTGATGATCATATCAAACACCCACAAGCCGCAAGCGGTCTGCTAAATGTAACGGCCACCCGGGTATTGAACGATCAGAAGATCAACAAGCAAGACTGCTCATACTCCCGCAAATCCAATCAGTAACACTACCGTACAGTCCGGTCTCTTCGTCTCATATGTCGCATATCTCGCCTGGGAGTGGTAAACGTCAGACCCTAATAGCTTGATAAGTCATGCCGATGTGAGGCTCATAATGGGTCGAGAAACTACTGATAACACTTACCAGTAAATCTCAGAAACAGCCCTGGCCAGGGACTTCCTGTTATGGCCAATCGAGCACAGCGCAACATCAACCCCCAATACCGGAAGAGACGAAATCCCCTTATATCACTCATTGCCTCCATGTGACTCGGGACTGTACCCAAAAACCACCGTTTTGCACGTTCTCTTGAACATGGTAAGGTGGAAATCAAAGCACGGTAGGAATCACACAAGACTCTATGACGATCTCAGATCGACAGACTAACCTGTACCAGTGTCACCAGAGAACTGCCATCTGACATGAGGTATAATACAATCTAGGAGTTCTCGGCGAGTCCGTCCAGTATACCCAGTCTCCACTAAGCACCCGTATACCATATCTGATGTCAAACACCAATAGATATGGGATCATCCATCGCCTATCTACATGGGTCGAGAAGCTATACGCTAGTCTACTCTGGTATATCGATGCCCCGTCTCGATACACCCACGATTAGGGACATTAAAGGATGTACTCACGGACTACCTTTGTCCCACTAGTATGATCTGCATCATAATCCAGGTAGTCAAGTACACATCCTAAAGGCTTTATCAACATGTAACAGAGAGGCATTGAGTGTACATGTTAAGATAAAGAGTAATCAGATAGCATACTATCATGTCGAGCAAGAAAGTCCTCCCTATATATGTCCAAGCATCCACTATAATATACATTATATGTATAATAATGGCATCTAGGGCATACATATAACTAACAATCTCCCACTTGCACCAGGGCCATCATATAGCAGTGGTTGTAGTATCCCATACTCAACCATCTTATAAAAGTCTCTCTTGGGAAAAGGCCTTCATGAGTGGATCCGCCGTGTTGTCCTCTGAGTCTACTCTCCTAACCTTGATCTCCCTAGAGATCAACCATCTCCATGATCAGGTGATACTGCCTTAGAATATGTCTGGGTTACTGATGGGATAGGGGTTCTTAGGACAAAGCCACAACTCCATTGTCACATAATGGTAGGAACCAAGTTCATCTCATGAAAAAATATACACCTAGATTGCCTCTTTGGTAGTATCGTTGGTAGCGATATATTCAGCCTTTATCGTCTAGTTTGCCATGGTATCTAGTTTGGAACTCTTCCTACATACCGTCCCTCCACTGAGGGTAAAGACAATGCCTGTGACTGATTTTCAGTCGACCTTACCACTCTAGATCTATCCAGTGATTCTCCCCAGGATCTATTGATACCATCTCACTACACCTAGTGAGAATCCTAACATCCACTTAGATCTATCTCATAGATCCAAAACCCAGGATTTAGGATGTATCATCTTGATCCTATATGGAGAATCAATGTGATAAGAGGAGATTGACCAAATGTAGCATAGGAAACACCTTTCCTATCAAGAGTATGTCATCCACGTACAATACGAGGAAGACCACCTTACTCTCTACTACCTTTCTGTATATACAAGGTTCATCTACCATTTTGATAAAGTCAAACTCTTTGACTACCACATCAAAACAGATGTTCCAACTCTGCAATGCCTGTTTTAACCCGTAAAGCAACTTGCACACGTTTCCGCTGCTCCCACTGTCTACGAAGACCTCTGGCTGTGTACTTATAGACGCTCTCTTCTAAATCACTATTTAGAAAAGCAGTCATGATACCCAACCGCCAGATATCGTAGTCATGGTATGTAGCAATAGCAAGTAGGATCCAACTATCTCATAGAAGGTATTCAATCTCATTGCGAATTTCAAAACTTGAAATTCCCAATAATATTTTGCCCCTAACCTCCTATGACCTTAGCAAAGGCCAACAAACCATGGGATGCTAGTCAAGTTCAACCCGTCATTTCCTGATTGAATTAAACCCACCCGCACGACTCTTGACAAAGGCCAACAAAGTCGCACGACTACCCTAATTCAATCACATCATATGCTTAAGCAGATAAGCAATAATCAGCTACCACACACTACGCCTTGACAAAGGCCAACAAACGCGGCACGAATACTAAATATTACTTATCTGAAATGACGGAGTGCTACGACAGGTTTTTAAGAAAACCCTTTGCGTAATGAACTTGATATCGTTGTAGAATTGAGTGATGTTGAAAAGGAGTGTTTTTGAGGTTTTTACTAGTTTCGCTAAAGAGGTCACTCCCGGTGAAGAGATCTCGGCTCTTTCCTTATCGAATAAGATGCAGGATATTTCACAAATACCACTATGCAAAGCAAAAACTATAGAAGCAATCAAAAGACAATCCGAGTGGGTTGTAGCATCTTCTAGTTTCACTAAAGAGGTCACTCCCGGTGAAGGGATCTCGGCTCTTTCCTTATCGAATAAGGTGCTGGATATTCTATAAGGAATACCGCTATGCAAAGTAAGAACTAGAGCTACAAGTTTTTAAAACAAGTTTCTACAATATCTTTAGGTTTCTTTTCTTTTATTAATCTCATTAATGAATTCCCATCATTTAAGTTACTTAAGCATCACAGATAAATACAACGTACGGTTATGCCATCCGCATTCTCCTCGATGTCCCCTCATGCACCGTTAGGTTAGGTAACTAACGGCAAAGCGGGGCAGGGCTAGCGCGGGTGAAAAACATAAGCAACGTCTATATAATATATCACATATACTATATACAGTATCTATCTCAACATATAAAGTGATCACATCACAGAATATCGCAGCAGAAATCAACATATGAAATATTGGATATACTAGGATTTTCGTGTTTTAAATTAAGCCAGTATAAAACACGGATTCCACGGTTGTGATGAATAGTCGAACCCACATCCCTAGACCCCTACGAGGGCGGCAAGCAACTCTACCAATTCTAAAGTTAAGAGACCCGGACACGACGCCTCGAGATGGTCTCCCACTGGACTCTAGAACCCGGTTACTTGTGCTTCCCTCCTTGGGTCTATCCTAACGCGGAAAAGTAAATAATATATATCAACGGTGACATCTTCCTCAACCCGAAAGTGCCCCAATTAAAGAATATTACATTAAAAAAAATTTTACATGAATGAAAATGAAAAACTCTCATCTCACATAAAAAAAAAACCCCGGCTTTTCAAACACGATGATCCAATATAACATGTCCCAGCAACATATAACATCACATGTCATCAAAGTAAGTAAATATGCGTATCCCAATTTTCGTTAACGTATAGCAACGAAACCGGCGATACACCACATACTACACTTACGGTCGCAGAAAAGAAAGAGAAAAACTACAACAATTGGAATCGTCACTGCCCTTAGACATCATAAATCTGGAATATCATATATTCTGGATTTCATGCCTAACAATGCAAATCTTACATTTAGGTCTCAACTATGAAAACACTTTTCAAACGAAGTCGGGTAATTTAACAAGATTCCCGATTTCAACCGAGACCGAAATGTTAAACTTGCACGCAACTAAATAGATTCCAATTATTTTATCACAAACACAGATAGCTATACGAAATTAAACTTTTCGATCGAATAAGCAAGCACCCAAAATTTCCCAACAAGCTTAACACTTGAGCGGAGTTCAAAAAGTACCCAGAACATGTCACAGCTCTTATGAACCATCCGTAGAAGGGCCGACCCATGCCTCACTCATGTCGCCATGGAAGTGCGGCAAACCCTAAGGTATGACCGCGGTTCCGCGATCCAAAAAGTCGAATTTGGGTATCGTTCTTCTAGAGGGTCCACAAAATCGCTTGCAAGATTTTCTGAAGATTTTAAACTCGGTAAAAATCCAACACTTGGAAAATTTCCAGCGGGGAAAAATTGGGTTATTAATATCCGTTCAAACTTTTTAACATCGTCTAAATAACCCGAATACATGTTAAGATTACTATTACGAAACACTCTGAGTTGCCTTTGCAGAAAGTTAACATCACATGCAAATTTAGCAAAAACAAATAACACCTGAAACACCAAAACCCAGAGACTGGAACACCCTGAAAATTTGAAGCCAAAATACCCACTTTGACCCGGTGAGCTCGGTTTTTAGCCCTATGTGGCTGGCCAAATTTGCACCAAATTGCTCCAAATTTTCATAGTGTTCATGTTATATCACATACAATATTCTGCAGCTGTTTAAAAAAAATTGACACCTTTAAAAATTCGACGGAAACCAGATTTGTGTATCTGGTGTTTCGGAGCAGTTTCGGTTTCGTAATCTAACAAATATCGTTTAAATCTCTATCTTGGATTTGATACTACTGTTGGGTTTCCTAGGTCGGCAGCAAGGTTTCGGGAGGAATCGTCCATGCTGTTTTCAAATTTTTGTCGTTCTAAAGAACCATAACCTAGAATCTTTAACTAGAGTTTTAAACGAAACAACATGTAAACAACTTTTACATCTAAGTGAATGAGAAATACAACATTTGTAGACCGGTCCTTCACTTCTAAAGCTCTGTGTAGTGGTCACTTCGCTCCAAGTAGTGAACACCCGAACTTTGGTAAGGGTTCACATGAAGAAATGAACATGCTTGCTCGAAGTCTTCGAGGCTGAAGATGATCTACGTCGAGAAGACTCAAGCTCATGCTACCTCTTCATTAATTATAGATTAGTGAAGCAAACACCCTAAACTAAATGGCTAATAGTAGATGATGATGAAGTAGGAAGTGGACTCACTTTAGATTTGTTTTTATCACAATATTTTCTCACCTTGAGAAAAGCTAGCAAGCTTTCTCAATGATGAAGAAGATGAAGAATGAAAATGAGAGAATGAACTCATGAGGTGGGAATAGAATCATGGGTGTGTTAGTGCCATACACTAACCCGTGTAAAGAATAAACCATGGCTAACTAATAATGGTTAGGTTAATAAATATCTACAAGTAAAACAAAATTGGTGGACTTGGTCAATGGTTCCACAAGCTTCTACAAGTTTCAACCATGTGACTAATTTCCACTAATTTGGTTTACTTTAAATAAATAAAAATCTTACATTATATTAAGCATGGTGTGAGTCTCATACACCCATGTCACATGTGCATGACACAATAGTTGCACATTAATATATATCACATATATACTAAGTGTACACTAGTGAGAAAAAACAAATGTTTAGTGAGCAAATATTAGTTAATGTAAGTTAATATATCAAATTTATAATTATACATTAAATTATCAAATGAACACTTGATTTAATAATCCGTCTATATCTCATACAACCGACTAATATCAAATGTAACATCTTATCGAATCAACACTTGATCCGATAACCCGGCTATATCACATATAACCGATCAATATCACATATCGCGAGAATAGAATGCGGTATCACATACGCACATTAATCTCGATCCTGCACATATCACATATGTGCTCCTATTTCGTTTCGCATGAACCAGGAAATCTCTGTGTATGACTCTAAAGACTCGTCAATACGCCGGCAGTACGTGATGATTATATCAAACACCCACAAGCCGCAAGTGGTCTGCTAAACGTAACGGCCACCCGGGTATTGGACGATCAGAAGATTAACAAGCAAGCCTGCTCATACTCCTGCGAATCCAATCAGTAACACTACCGTACAGTCTGGTCTCTTCGTCTGATATGTCGCATATCTCGCCTGGGGGTAGTAAACTTCAGACCCCAATAGCTTGATAAGTCATGCCGATGTGAGGCTCATAACGGGTCAAGAAACCACTGATAACACTTACCAGTAAATCTCATAAACAGCCCTGGCCAGGGACTTCCTGTTATGGCCAATCGAGCACAGCACAACATCAACCCCCAATACCGGTGCAGGGTTCCTAGGCACTCTTGTGAAGGTTCATAAGGCATCAAACATGTCCGAATAAAATTTTAGACGTGCTGAACAACCCAAAGCCGGGATCTTTGCTAAATTATTAGGGTTTAACATGCAAGTAAAAATCTTTACTACTAAGTATGAGGGATTACAACCTTTGTAGTCCGCTCCTTCGCTTCACAAGCTCCGAGTAGAAGTTCCTTCGCCGCGATCCACGATCTCCCGGACTCAAGAGAGGCTCCACGACTCGAACGATCCATGATAGCTTGTCGTATTCCTTTTCTCCGATGATCTACGTCGAAGTTGCAATAGCTCAAGCTCTCTCACTCTAATGAGGTGAACACCCTAATCTAATGGGCTAGATTAGATGAGGATGATGGAGTAGTATTTATGCTTTCTTTTTATATCATAATCTCACATGAAATCATCACAAAAGGAATTTCTAGTGAGCTCTTTCCAAAACTCAAGAGAGAAGAAAATGAAGAATAATGAGAGTATCCTCTTGTGATGAATAGTAGATAAGAATATATGATTGATCATAGAACCATGGTCAAGGATGAGAAGGTTAACCTTTGTAGAGAATAAACTAGGGTTAGGGTTTGGTTAGGTTTTAAAGAATGAGTCATAAGATAATATCAAGCATAATATCTTACACTTGACAAAAGGAAAGCTTCTAGATGGTGCAAGAAGAAGCTAACCCTAATCAAACCCTAACCTTGCTTAACCTCTACTAAACATGTTCTATTATCAACCATATCATGTCACAATAATATATATCACATATATATTATATATTTGTAACAAAAGAAAATAATACAATTAATATATATCGCATATATATCAATGTATTATCCGGTGAGAAAATGAAATAATAAAGCAAGCCAATATTAGATAATGTAATGCAATATATCATATATATTATTATACATTAAATCATCGAATCAACCCTTGATCCGACGATCCGGCTATATCGAATATAACCGACTAATATATCATGTACCGATTCATCGAATCAACACTTGATCCGATGACCCGGTTCATATCTAAATATCGCGAGAATACAATACGGTATCTCATATCGTATTATCCTCGGTCCTGCACATATCACATATGTGCCTCTACTCCATTTTGCCTGAGCCAAGAAACCTCTGTGTAGGACTCTAAAGAATCGTCGATACGCCGGTAGCAGGTGATGATCATATCAAACACCCACAAGCTGCAAGCGGTCAGCTAAACGTAACAGCCATCCAGGTATTGAGCGATAAGAAGATCAACAAGCTGGCCTGTACGTTCTCCGGTGAATCCAATCAGTAACACTCCCGTACAGTCCGGTCTGTTCGTCTGATATGTCGCATATCAAGTCTAGGGGTGGTATACGTCAGACCCCAGTAACCGATAAGTCGTGTCGATGTGAGGCTCATAACAGGTCGAGAAACTACTGGTAACACTTACCAGTATATCTCTATATCAGCCCTGGCCAGGGACTTCCAGTTATAGCCAATCAAACACAGCACAACATCAACTCCTTATACCGGGAGAGACGAATCCCCTCCTATCGCTCATTGCCTCCATGTGATTCGGGACTGTACCCAAAAGCCACCGTTTTGCACGCCCTCTTGGACGTGGTATGGTGGAAATCAAAGCACAGTGGGAATCACACAAGACTCTATGACGATCTCGGGTCTACAGACTACCATGTACCAGTGTCACCGGAGAACTGCCATCTGACGTGTGGTATATCACCATCTGGGAGTTCTCGGCGAGTCCGTCCAGTGTACCCAGTCTCCACTGAGCACCCGTACACCATCCTTGATGTCAAACACCGATGGATATGGGATCATCCATTGCCCATCATATGGGTCAAGATGCGTATACGCTAGTCTACTCTGGTGTATCGATGCCCTGTCTCGATATACCTTCGACTAGGAATAGTTATAGGATGTACTCATCGACTACCATGGCCCCACTAGTATGATCTCATCATAGTCCCAGTAGTCGAGTACAGATCCTAAGGGCTTTATCAACATGTGAGAGAAAAACAGTAAACCAATACAAGTCAACATGTTAAGATAAAGTGAAACAAAATAGCATACTATCATGACGAGCAAGAAAGTCCTCTCTGTATATATCCAAGCATCCATCAAAATATACATCATATGTACAACAATGGCCTCCAGGGCATATACATAACTAACAATCTCCCACTTGCACTAAGGCCAGCTGCTGTAGTATCTCATACCTAGCATCCCGAATAATCTCTCAAACTGTATCTGGGGAATGGCCTTCGTGAGTGGATCCGCAGTGTTGTCCTTCGTATCTACTCTCCTGACCTCGATCTCCCGGCGATCAACTATCTCCCTGATCAGGTGATACCGCCTCAGAATATGTCTGGACTTCTGATGGGACCTGGGTTCCTTGGCCAAAGCCACAGCTCCATTGTTATCGCAATACAGAGGTATTGGATGCTCAATGGATGGAACCACACCAAGTTCAGTGATGAACTTCTTCATCCAGACAGCCTCTTTGGCAGCATCGTTGGCAGCGATGTATTCAGCCTCCATCGTCGAGTCTGCAACGGTATCCTGTTTGGAACTCTTCCAACATACCGCCCCTCCATTGAGGGTAAAGACAAATCCCGAGTGCGACTTAGAGTCGTCCTTATCACTTTGGAAACTGGAATCGGTAAAGGACTCCACCCGGAGTTCTCCGTTACCATACACCAAGAACATGTCTCTAGTCCTTCGTAAGTACTTGAGAACGTTCTTCACAGCTGTCCAGTGACTCTCTCCAGGATCTGCTTGATACCGACTCACTACACTTAGTGGGTATACTACATCGGGTCTGGTACATAGCATCGCATACATGATAGAGCCTACTGCCGAAGCATAGGGTATCCCTTGCATGCGAGCTCTCTCCAAATCAGTCTTGGGAGACATCTCTTTAGAGAGAGTGAGTCCAGAGATCGTGGGTTGGTTCCCACGCTTGGATTCTTCCATACTAAACCTCTTTAGTATGGTGTCAATGTACCTGGATTGGGATAATCCCAGTATCCGTTTAGATCTATCTCTATAGATCATGATTCCCAATATGCAGGAGGCATCACCTAGATCTTTCATTGAGAATCTTTGTGATAAGAAGAGCTTGACTGATTGCAGCATAGGAATGTCATTTCCTATCAAGAGTATGTCATCCACATACAATACGAGGAAGGCAACCTTACTCTCTGCTACCTTCTTATAGATACAAGGTTCATCTATATTTTTGATGAAGTCAAACTCTTTGACTACAACATCAAAACAGATGTTCCAACTCCGCGATGCTTGCTTCAACCCATAAATGGATTTAAGCAGCTTGCACACCTATCCGCTGCTCCCACTATCTACGAAGCCCTCTGGCTGAGTCATGTACACGCACTCTTCTAAATCACCGTTTAGAAAGGCGATCTTAACATACATTTGCCAGATTTCGTAGTCATAGTATGCAGCAATGGCAAGTAAGATCCGGATGGACTTAAGTATAGCCACTGGAGAAAAGGTTTCGTCATAATCCACACCTGGTCGTTGACGAAAACTCTTTGCTACAAGTCTAGCTTTGAAAGTCTCAACTTTTCCATCCACACCAAATTTCTTTTTAAAGATCCACTTGCTCCCAATGGGTTTTACCCCTTCAGGAGCATTTTCCAAAGTCCATACTTTATTGGTGTACATGGATTCCATCTCAGATCGCATTGCATCCAGCCATTTCACAGAGTCACCACTCGTGATGGCCTGCTCGAAACTAGTCGGGTCATCATCTTCCATGATGCAATCCTCGCTTCCACCATCAATGAGAAAACCGTAGTATCTCTCAGGCGGATGAGAAACCCTGCTAGATCGGCGGAGAGGCTGGGGCTCGTCGGGTACTACTGAATCCTCTGGTTCTACCAAATCATCTGTTGTAGTTTGTTCTGCTGGAACTTCTTCCAGTTCTACCTCAATGCCACTAATCTGTTTCATAAGAAAACCTTTTTCTAAGAAAGTGGCATGTCGAGAAACAAACACCTTTTGTTCATCGAAGTGGTAGAAGATATACCCTCGAGAATGTTTGGGATATCCAACAAACTTACATAGAACAGACCTTGCCTCGAGCTTGTCCGGATTTTGTGTTTTAATATAGGCCGGACAACCCCATATCTGAATAAAATTAAGACATGGTCTCTTACCATTCCATATCTCATATGGAGTGGTAGGCACTGATTTGGTTGGAACTCTATTCAATAGGTATGCAGCTGTCTCCAGTGCATATCCCCAGAAGGAAATAGGTAACTCAGCAGTGCTCATCATAGTACGCACCATATCTAATAGAGTGCGATTCCTCCATTCCGATACACCGTTGTGCTGTGGTGTATAAGGAAGAGTAAGCTGAGAGAGATCCCATTCTCTTTTAGATAATCTAGAAACTCATTGCTCAAGTATTCTCCTCCTCGATCAGATCGAAAGATCTTAATACTTTTGCCCGTTTGGTTTTCTACTTCTTGCTTATATTCTCTGAATTTCTCAAAAGCTTCAGACTTGTGTTTCATCAGGAAAACATATCCGAATCTTGAGAGATCGTCAGTGAATGTAATGAAGTAGGAAGAACCGTTCCTGGAATTCGTAGACATGGGACCGCATACATCACTATGTACCAGTCCTAAGAGTTCGGTAACTCTTTCTCCGTGTCCACTAAACGGAGCTTTGGTCATTTTTCCTTTGAGACATGAATGACAAGTATCATAAGATGATAATTCGAACGGGTTCAAATATCCATCTTTATATAACTTAGCTAGTCGTGTCGCATTGATATGACCAAGTCTACAATACCACAAGAAGGATTCCTTCATTTCTGAACTTTTCCTCTTGTGTGTGTTTTGTATATTGAGGACTGTATTTTGATTTAGAATGAATATGTCATTATGTAACGAGCCTGATGCAATCAACTTTTGATCTAGGAATATGTTCATAACATTATCCTGTACTACAAAATTATATCCTTCTTTATTTAATAAAGAAACTGATATAATGTTGCACATCATGTTCGGTATATAATAGCACTCATTCAGAATCAGTGTATCACCACTTGGTAATACTAGGTGATATTCGCCAACTGCTTTGGCTGCAATATTTGCACCGTTCCCTACTTGAACGGAATGATCACATTTTCCCAGTTCTCTACCTTTACGTAGCCCATGTAACAATTTACATATGTGGGATCCTGATCCGGTATCTAATACCCAGGACATAGGGTGAACTGAGAAACAGTTCTCAATAACTAACACACCTGAAGAAGATGCATCAGCATGCATGTTCTTTTGGGCGGCTTGAGAATCCAGATATTCTCCTATTCTCTGTTCAGTCTTATAACTCTTATAAGAAAGAACGGGTCCAACGTTCCCCTGCTCAGTATAATAAGCGGGTTCAGTCAATACATCCATATTATTATCTTGATTATGACCTGACATGGTCGCTACCTGGAGAGAGAGAGAAGAAAACACTTTAGCGTATGCTCTTGCAAGATTTGATTGGTTATTTATCTTATCTAATCAGGATGTCTCCCACTGTTTTTATCAAATCTTCCTTCAAACCTTAAAAGGTAAGGTTAGCCGGGATTAATTACACCCTACAATTTCGTCAATCTTTCAGCCAGATCAGTGTCGGTACTTGAGGGAGGTTCCCCGTACTTTCGCACAGACCTAATTAAAGTAAACCTCGTTTTCCCAAAGGCGTAACCCCATTAACACTTTTCTAGACACCTACTTGATCGGCTAATTGTCCTGTGTAAAACTCTCCCATGAGTAACTCTTACTCGCAGTGGGTATCGGGATCCAACTATCTCATAGGAGGTATGCAATCTCATTGCAAATTTCAACACTTGAAATTCCCGATAATGCTTTTGCCCCTAGCGTCCTATGACCTTGACGGAGGCCAAACTACCCATAAGGCGCTAGTCAAGTTCAACTCGTCATTTCTTGATTGAATTAAACCCACCCGTACGACCCTTGACGGGGGCCAAACTACGCCGTACGAATACCCTAATCCAATCGCATCGTATGCTAGCAGATAAGCACTAGTTAGCTACCGTACACTATGCCTTGACGGAGGCCAAACTACCGCAGCACGAATACTAAGTAGTACTTATCTGAAATGACGGAGGGCTACGCAGGTTTTTCAGAAAACCATGAGCGTAATGAACTTGATATCGTTGTAGAATCGTGTGGTTTTTTAAAAAAAGGAGTGTTTTTTGGGCTTTTCTAGTTTCGCTAAAGAGGTCACTCCCGGTGAAGGGATCTCGGCTCTTTCAAGGTGCAGGGTATATCATATATACCGCTATGCAAAGCAAAACTCTAAAAGCAATCAAAAGACAAACCGAGAGTTGTAGCATCTGCCAGTTTTGCTAAAGAGATCACTCCCGGTGAAGAGATCTCGGCTCTTTCCTCATCGAATAAGGTGCAGGGTATATCATATATACCGCTATGCAAAGCAAAATTGTAGCTGCCCCCTTTTTTTTATAAAGTTTTGATTCTACAACATCTTTTAGGTTTCTTTTCTTTTTATTAATCTCATTAATAAAATCCCATCAGCTTATGCTTCCTAAGCATCACAGAAGAAACGAAAGCAGTAATATTTATATATCTGCATATATATATATATAGTATAAGCATCCGTCTCAGGCAGTAATATGATCTCATCACAGAACATTGCAGCAGAAGAACATATATGAAATATTGGATATACTAGGATGTCCGTGTTTTCAATACGAGCCTGTATAAAACACGGATTCCACGGTCACGATGAATAGCCAAACCCACATCCCAAGACCCCTACGAGAGCGGCAAGTAACACTGCCAATTCTAGGGTTAGGAGACCCGGTCTCGACTCCTCGAGATGGCCTCCCACTGGACCCTAGAACCCGGTTACTTGTGCTCCCCTCCTTGGGTCTACCTAATGCGGAAAAGTAAATAATATACAATGGTGACATCAACCTCATCCCGGAAGTGTCCCAATAAAAGAATATTACATACAAATGAATTTTACATGAATGAAAATAAAAACTCTCATCTCACATAAAACCCCCGGCTATTCAGAACACGACGATCCAATATAACATATCACAGCAACACATAATATCTCATATCATCAACGTAAGCAAGTATGCGTATCCCGATTGTCGTTGATGTATAGCAACGAAGCCGGCGATTCACCACATACTACACTTACGGTCACAGAAAAGAAAGTGTAAAACTACAACAGTTGGAATCCGCAATCTCCTTAGACATCGCATGCCTAACCAAATGAATTCCTTAGACATCGCATGCCTAACAATTATAAACCCCGCATTTTAGTCTCATTATCGAAAACACTTTTCAATATCAAGTCGGGGCAATTCAACAAGATTCCCGACAACCTGATCGAATGCTCGTCGCAAACTTTAGTAGACGGCCGCACCCCCGGATGCTGTCGATGAAGTGCACTAAGGCGGAACACCGCTGCCGCGAGCACCCGAACGGATGCTTTTGGTGACGGGGTTCTCCTACAGTCACTTAGTCGGGGCTATGGGGCGTGGCTATCTATTAAGTTTATCCGGCGAGTATCCGCGTACGCTACGTGATTGCGACGGACTTTTGATCACATCAAAATTCCGTGGCAACCGATCAATTTGAGACTAAACTGCTGGATTTATAACATTCAAATTAGTTATCTCATAACTACATGTGGATTCCAAATATTGTATCACATTCCAGATAAATAGACAATGTTAAACTTTCCGGTCGAATAATCAAACACCCAATATTTCCCCAATATATCTCAACACTTGAAATCAGTTTAAAAACATCCATCATATGCCACAGTACCAATGGTCCAGCCGTAGAAGGGTCAAGCCAACGCCTCACATGTGGCACGCCGTACTGCCCCAAACCTTAAGGTTCAGAGGCAGTTCAAGACGGTCACATAATCGAGTTAAGATTTGTTGTCTTCTAGAGGGTCCACCGCGTTACTTGCACGACTTAGAACGACGTCACATTCTTTAGTTGTGTGACCAACGATTCGATGACTCCTGAAAAAGGCTTCTTACTTTGAAAAAAAGGGCCGAAGACAAATGAGTAGTTGTTAAACTCGAGAAAAAAATCCAACTTTTGAAAAAATTTCCGACAGGGGAAAAAGTGAGTTATTGATATCCGTTCGAACTTTTTAACAGTTTCTAAAATTATCCGGACAAACTAAACAATGTTAAATTATCCGATCGAATCAACGAGTCCCCAATACAACCCTAGAAAACTCAACACTTGAGTGGAATTAAAAAATTCCCAGAAAAAATTGCCAAGAAAAGACCTAAGAATAAATATATGAAATTCCAGGGACTAAGTCCAAATTTTGGCCCCGGAACCGCCGTCAAACCCTAGCTTTGCCCGCGGTTCCGCGGTTAAATATTTGACTTAGTGGACCATACTTCACAGTAATTCTTAATTTTTCCTGATTGTTTTTCTGAGCATTTTTAATTCATAAAAAATCAACTTTTTTAAAATTATCCAGAGAGGGGTAAACATCGGGGTATCCGGGTTCGATCGGACTTTAAACTTCATCTAGATATCGCCTAAAGCTCTAGCTTGGCTCTGATACCACTGTAGGGTTCCTAGGCACTCTTGTGAAGGTTCATAAGACATCAAACATACCCGAATAAAATTTTAGACGTGCTGAACAACCCAAAGCCGGGATCTTTGCTAGATTATTAGGGTTTAACATGCAAGTAAAAATCTTTACTACTAAGTGTGAGGGATTACAACCTTTGTAGTCCGCTCCTTCGCTTCACAAGCTCCGAGTAGAAGTCCCTTCGCCGCGATCCACGATCTCCCGGACTCAAGAGAGGCTCCACGACTCGAACGATCCATGATAGCTTGTCGTATTCCTTTTCTCCGATGATCTACGTCGAAGTTGCAATAGCTCAAGCTCTCTCACTCTAATGAGGTGAACACCCTAATCTAATGGGCTAGATTAGATGAGGATGATGGAGTAGTATTTATACTTTCTTTTTATATCATAATCTCACATGAAATCATCACAAAAGGAATTTCTAGTGAGCTCTTTCCAAAACTCAAGAGAGAAGAAAACGAAGAATAATGAGAGTATCCTCTTGTGATGAATAGTAGATAAGAATATATGATTGATCATAGAACCATGGTCAAGGATGAGAAGGTTAACCTTTGTAGAGAATAAACTAGGGTTAGGGTTTGGTTAGGTTTTAAAGAATGAGTCATAAGATAATATCAAGCATAATATCTTACACTTGACAAAAGGAAAGCTTCTAGATGGTGCAAGAAGAAGCTAATCCTAATCAAACCCTAACCTTGCTTAACCTCTACTAAACATGTTCTATTATCAACCATATCATGTCACAATAATATATATCACATATATATTATATATTTGTAACAAAAGAAAATAATACAATTAATATATATCGCATATATATCAATGTATTATCCGGTGAGAAAATGAAATAATAAAGCGAGCCAATATTAGATAATGTAATGCAATATATCATATATATTATTATACATTAAATCATCGAATCAACCCTTGATCCGACGATCCGGTTATATCGAATATAACCGACTAATATATCATGTACCGATTCATCGAATCAACACTTGATCCGATGACCCGGTTCATATCTAAATATCGCGAGAATACAATACGGTATCTCATATCGTATTATCCTCGGTCCTGCACATATCACATATGTGCCTCTACTCCGTTTTTCCTGAGCCAAAAAACCTCTGTGTAGGACTCTAAAGAATCGTCAATACGCCGGTAGAAGGTGATGATCATATCAAACACCCACAAGCTGCAAGCGGTCAGTTAAACGTAACAGCCATCCAGGTATTGAGCGATCAGAAGATCAACAAGCTGGCCTGTACGTTCTCCGGTGAATCCAATCAGTAACATTCCCGTACAGTCCGGTCTGTTCGTCTAATATGTCGCATATCAAGTCTAGGGGTGGTATACGTCAGACCCCAGTAACCGATAAGTCGTGTCGATGTGAGGCTCATAACAGGTCGAGAAACTACTGGTAACACTTACCAGTATATCTCTATATCAGCCCTGGCCAGGGACTTCCAGTTATAGCCAATCGAACACAGCACAACATCAACTCCCTATACCGGGAGAGACGAATCCCCTCCTATCGCTCATTGCCTCCATGTGATTCGGGACTGTACCCAAAAGCCACCGTTTTGCACGCCCTCTTGGACGTGGTATGGTGGAAATCAAAGCACAGTGGGAATCACACAAGACTCTATGACGATCTCGGGTCTACAGACTACCATGTACCAGTGTCACCGGAGAACTGCCATCTGACGTGTGGTATATCACCATCTGGGAGTTCTCGGCGAGTCCGTCCAGTGTACCCAGTCTCTACTGAGCACCCGTACACCATCCTTGATGTCAAACACCGATGGATATGGGATCATCCATCGCCCATCATATGGGTCAAGATGCATATACGCTAGTCTACTCTGGTGTATCGATGCCCTGTCTCGATATACCCTCGACTAGGAACAGTTATAGGATGTACTCATCGACTACCATGGCCCCACTAGTATGATCTCATCATAGTCCCAGTAGTCGAGTACAGATCCTAAGGGCTTTATCAACATGTGAGAGAAAGACAGTAAACCAATACAAGTCAACATGTTAAGATAAAGTGAAACAAAATAGCATACTATCATAACGAGCAAGAAAGTCCTCTCTGTATATATCCAAGCATCCATCATAATATACATCATATGTACAACAATGGCCTCTAGGGCATATACATAACTAACAATCTCCCACTTGCACTAAGGCCAGCTGCTGTAGTATCTCATACCTAGCATCCCGAATAATCTCTCAAACTGTATCTGGGGAATGGCCTTCGTGAGTGGATCCGCAGTGTTGTCCTTCGTATCTACTCTCCTGACCTCGATCTCCCGGCGATCAACTATCTCCCTGATCAGGTGATACCGCCTCAGAATATGTCTGGACTTCTGATGGGACCTCGGTTCCTTGGCCAAAGCCACAGCTCCATTGTTATCGCAATACAGAGGTATTGGATGCTCAATGAATGGAACCACACCAAGTTCAGTGATGAACTTCTTCATCCAGACAGCCTCTTTGGCAGCATCGTTGGCAGCGATGTGTTCAGCCTCCATCGTCGAGTCTGCAACGGTATCCTGTTTGGAACTCTTCCAACATACCGTCCCTCCATTGAGGGTAAAGACAAATCCCGAGTGTGACTTAGAGTCGTCCTTATCACTTTGGAAACTGGAATCGGTAAAGGACTCCACCCGGAGTTCTCCGTTACCATACACCAAGAACATGTCTCTAGTCCTTCGTAAGTACTTGAGAACGTTCTTCACAGATGTCCAGTGACTCTCTCCAGGATCCGCTTGATACCGACTCACTACACTTAGTGAGTATGCTACATCGGGTCTGGTACATAGCATCGCATACGTGATAGAGCCTACTGCCGAAGCATAGGGTATCCCTTGCATGCGAGCTCTCTCCAAATCAGTTTTGGGAGACATCTCTTTGGAGAGAGTGAGTCCAGAGATCGTGGGTTGGTTCCCACGCTTGGATTCTTCCATACTAAACCTCTTTAGTATGGTGTCAATGTACCTGGATTGGGATAATCCTAGTATCCGTTTAGATCTATCTCTACAGATCATGATTCCCAATATGCAGGAGGCATCACCTAGATCTTTCATTGAGAATCTTTGTGATAAGAAGAGCTTGACTGATTGCAGCATAGGAATGTCATTTCCTATCAAGAGTATGTCATCCACGTACAATACGAGGAAGACAACCTTACTCTCTGCTACCTTCTTATAGATACAAGGTTCATCTATATTTTTGATGAAGTCAAACTCTTTGACTACAACATCAAAACAGATGTTCCAACTCCGCGATACTTGCTTCAACCCATAAATGGATTTAAGCAGCTTGCACACCTATCCGCTGCTCCCACTATCTACGAAGCCCTCTGGCTGAGTCATGTACACGCACTCTTCTAAATCACCGTTTAGAAAGGCGGTCTTAACATACATTTGCCAGATTTCGTAGTCATGGTATGCAGCAATGGCAAGTAAGATCCGGATGGACTTAAGTATAGCCACTGGAGAAAAGGTTTCGTCATAATCCATACCTGGTCGTTGACGAAAACTCTTTGCTACAAGTCTAGCTTTGAAAGTCTCAACTTTTCCATCTACACCAAATTTCTTTTTAAAGATCCACTTGCTCTTAATGGGTTTTACCCCTTCAGGAGCATTTTCCAAAGTCCATACTTTATTGGTGTACATGGATTCCATCTCAGATCGCATTGCATCCACCCATTTCACAGAGTCACCACTCGTGATGGCCTGCTCGAAACTAGTCGGGTCATCATCTTCCATGATGCAATCCTCAATTCCACCATCAATGAGAAAACCGTAGTATCTCTCAGGCGGATGAGAAACCTTGCTAGATCGGCGGAGAGGCTGGGGCTCATCGGGTACTACTGAATCCTCTGGTTCTACCAAATCATCTGTTGTAGTTTGTTCTGCTGGAACTTCTTCCAGTTCTACCTCAATGCCACTAATCTGTTTCATAAGAAAACATTTTTCTTAGAAAGTGGCATGTCGAGAAACAAACACCTTTTGTTCCTCGGGGTGGTAGAAGATATACCCTCGCGAATGTTTGGGATATCTAATAAACTTACATAGAACGGACATTGCCTCGAGCTTGTCCGGATTTTGTGTTTTAACATAGGCCGGACAACCCCATATCTGAATAAAATTGAGACATGGTCTCTTACCATTCCATATCTCATATGGAGTGGTAGGAACTGATTTGGTTGGAACTCTATTCAATAGGTATGCAGCTGTCTCCAGTGCATATCCCCAGAAGGAAATAGGTAACTCAGCAGTGCTCATCATAGAGCGCACCATATCTAATAGAGTGCGATTCCTCCGTTCCGATACACCGTTGTGCTGTGGTGTATAAGGAGGAGTAAGCTGAGAGAGAATCCCATTCTCTTTTAGATAATCTAGGAACTCATTGCTCAAGTATTCTCCTTCTCGATCAGATCGAAGGATCTTAATACTTTTGCCCGTTTGGTTCTCTATTTCGTGCTTATATTCTCTGAATTTCTCAAAAGCTTCAGACTTGTGTTTCATCAGGAACACATATCCGAATCTTGAGAAATCGTCAGTGAATGTAATGAAGTAGGAAGAACCGTTCCTGGCATTCGTAGACATGGGACCGCATACATCACTATGTACCAGTCCTAAGAGTTCGGTAACTCTTTCTCCGTGTCCACTAAACGGAGCTTTGGTCATTTTTCCTTTGAGACATGAATGGCAAGTATCATAAGATGATAATTCAAACGGGTTCAAATATCCATCTTTATGTAACTTAGCTAGCCGTGTCGCATTGATATGACCAAGTCTACAATGCCACAAGAAGAATTCGTTCATTTCTGAACTTTTCCTCTTGTGTGTGTTTTGTATATTGAGAACTGTATTTTGATTTAGAATGAATATGCCATTATGTAACGAGCCTGATGCAATCAACTTTTGATCTAGGAATATGTTCATAACATTATCCTGTACTACAAAATTATATCCTTCTTTATTTAATAAAGAAACTGATATAATGTTGCACATCATGTTCGGTATATAATAGCACTCATTCAGAATCAGTGTATCACCACTTGGTAATACTAGGTGATATTCGCCAACTGCTTTGGCTGCAATATTTGCACTGTTCCCTACTTGAACGGAATGATCACCTTTTCCCAGTTCTCTACCTTTACGTAGCCCATGTAACAATTTACATATGTGGGATCCTGATCCGGTATCTAATACCCAGGACGTAGGGTGAACTGAGAAACAGTTCTCAATAACTAACACACCTGAAGAAGATGCATCAGCATGCATGTTCTTTTGGGCGGCTTGAGAATCCAGATATTCTCCTATTCCCTGTTCAGTCTTATAACTCTTATAAGAAAGAACGGGTCCAATGTTTCCCTGCTCAGTATAATAAGCGGGTTCAGTCAATACATCCATATTATTATCTTGATTATGACCTGACATGGTCGCTACCTGGAGAGAGAGAGAGAAGAAAACACTTTAGCATATGCTCTTGCAAGATTAGATTGGTTATTTATCTTATCTAATCAGGATGTCTCCCACTGTTTTTATCAAATCTTCCTTCAAACCCTAAAAGGTAAGGTTAGCCGGGATTAATTACACCCTACAATTTCGTCAATTTTTCAGCCAGATCAGTGTCGGTACTTGAGGGAGGTTCCCCGTGCTTTCGCACGGGTCTAATTAAAGTAAACCTCATTTTCCCAGAGGCGTAATCCCGTTAACACTTTTCTAGACACCTACTTGATCGGCTAATTGTCCTGTGTAAAACTCTCCCAGGAGTAACTCTTATTCGCAGTGGGTATCGGGATCCAACTATCTCATAGGAGGTATGCAATCTCATTGCAAATTTCAACACTTGAAATTCCCGATAATGCTTTTGCCCCTAGCGTCCCATGACCTTGACGGAGGCCAAACTACCCATAGGGCGCTAGTCAAGTTCAACCCGTCATTTCTTGATTGAATTAAACCCACCCGTACGACCCTTGACGGAGGCCAAACTACGCCGTACGAATACCCTAATCCAATCGCATCGTATGCTAGCAGATAAGCACTAGTTAGCTACCGTACACTACGTCTTGACGGAGGCCAAACTACCGCAGCATGAATACTAAGTAGTACTTATCTGAAATGACGGAGCGCTACGCAGATTTTTCAGAAAACCATGAGCGTAATGAACTTGATATCGTTGTAGAATCATGTGGTTTTTGAAAAAAAGGAGTGTTTTTTAGGCTTTTCTAGTTTCGCTAAAGAGGTCACTCCCGGTGAAGGGATCTCGGCTCTTTCCCCATCGAATAAGGTGCAGGGTATATCATATATACCGCTATGCAAAGCAAAACTCTAAAAGCAATCAAAAGTCAAACCGAGAGTTGTAGCATCTGCCAGTTTTGCTAAAGAGGTCACTCCCGGTGAAGGGATCTCGGCTCTTTCCTCATCGAATAAGGTGCAGGGTATATCATATATACCGCTATTCAAAGCAAAACTGTAGCTACCCCTTTTTTTTATAAAGTTTTGATTCTACAACATCTTTTAGGTTTCTTTTCTTTTTATTAATCTCATTAATAAAATCCCATCAGCTTATACTTCCTAAGCATCACAGAAGAAACGAAAGCAGTAATATTTATATATCAGCATATATATATATAGTATAAGCATTCCTCTCAGGCAGTAATATGATCTCATCACATAACATTGCAGCAGAAGAACATATATGAAATATTGGATATAATAGGATGTCCGTGTTTTCAATACGAGCCTGTATAAAACACGAATTCCACGGTCGCGATGAATAGCCAAACCAACATCCCAAGACCCCTACGAGAGCGGCAAGTTACTCTGCCAATTCTAGGGTTAGAAGACCCGGTCTCGACTCCTCGAGATGGCCTCCCACTGGACCCTAGAACCGGTTACTTGTGCTCCCCTCCTTGGGTCTACCTAATGCGGAAAAGTAAATAATATACAATGGTGACATCAACCTCATCCCGGAAGTGCCCCAATAAAAGAATATTACATACAAATGAATTTTACATGAATGAAAATAGAAACCCTCATCTTACATAAAACCCCCGGCTATTCAGAACACGACGATCCAATATAACATATCACAGCAACACATAATATCTCATATCATCAACGTAAGCAAGTATGCGTATCCCGATTGTCGTTGATGTATAGCAACGAAGCCGGCGATACACTACATACTACGCTTACGGTCACAGAAAAGAAAGTGTAAAACTACAACAGTTGGAATCCGCAACCTCCTTAGACATCGCATGCCTAACCAAATGAATTCCTTAGACATCGCATGCCTAACAATTATAAACCCCGCATTTTAGTCTCATTATCGAAAACACTTTTCAATATCAAGTCGGGGCAATTCAACAAGATTCCCGACAACCTGATCGAATGCTCGTCGCAAACTTTAGTAGACGGCCGCACCCCCGGATGCCGTCGATGAAGTGCACTAAGGCGGAACACCGCTGCCGCGAGCACCCGAACGGATGCTTTTGGTGACGGGGTTCTCCTACAGTCACTTAGTCGGGGCTATGGGGCGTGGCTATCTATTATGTTTATCCGGCGAGTATCCGCGTACGCTACATGATTGCGACGGACTTTTGATCACATCAAAATTCCGTGGCAACCGATCAATTTGAGACTAAACTGCTAGATTTATCACATTCAAATTAGTTATCTCATAACTACCTGTGGATTCCAAATATTGTATCATATTCCAGATAAATAGACAATGTTAAACTTTCCGGTCGAATAATCAAACACCCAAGATTTCCCCAATATATCTCAACACTTGAAATCAGTTTAAAAACATCTATCACATGCCACAGTACCAATGGTCCAGCCGTAGAAGGGTCAAGCCAACGCCTCACATGTGGCACACCGTACTGCCCCAAACCCTAAGGTTCAGAGGCAATTCAAGACGGTCACATAATCGAGTTAAGGTTTGTTGTCTTCTAGAGGGTCCACCGCGTTACTTGCACGACTTAGAACGTTCTTAAACTCGAGAAAAAAATCCAACTTTTGAAAAAATTTCCGACAGGGGAAAAAGTTAGTTATTGATATCCGTTCGAACTTTTTAACAGTTTCTAAAATTATCCGGACAAACTAAACAAAGTTAAATTTTCCGATCGAATCAACGAGTCCCCAATACAAGCCTAGAAAACTCAACACTTGAGTGGTCTTTAAGGCATACACTATATATGTCCAAGCATCCACTATAATATACATCATATCTACAATAATGGTCTCTACGGCATACATATAACTAATATATATATATATATATATATATATATATATATATCAACACATCCGCATACATATATATATATATTGTAAGTGCACGGCGGCGCCCCGGCCGTCAATCCGACGGCCAAATGCGGAAGCGGTGATAAACTTTAATTTTTCTTGAACTGGCAAACCGCCGCGCACTAATACCCGGATCGAACCATTAACTAATCCTAGCTAACTACAAGATGGGGAAGAGAGATATACCGACTGATCCGAGTCCTCCGGTCTTCTCGTCGTCGTCCCGATCTCCTGCGGAAGCTCCGGTCTCCACCTCATCGCCGGAAGTGCACCACATCGCCTACTTCTTTTACGGGCTCCCACCTCAATGCCGAGGCAACTCGGGCACGAAGCTGGCTAGTCGACGTGCCCAAGATTCGCTGTAGAATATAGTGTAGAGGCTATGTCTCATTTTGGGATTCATGGAGGTGCCATTTTAGCGGAGGGATGATACAAGAATCATGTGGAGGAACTTGGGGATTTTTGGAACATGAAATGAACCAAAAACCCCCCACTAAAATTTGGGACAGCCCCACCCCACTAGAGGCCGGCCATTTCATGGTGGAGAGGTGAATGAGAGAGTGAGAGGGAATGGCAAAAGCATGAGAAAGATATGCAATCATCCAAGGGAGAGAAAGAGAAGGCTATCATGCAAAGAATCATCATTCCAATAATTCCAACACTCAACCAACAACCATGATAGCAAATAAAACAACACTCCAACACCACCATCATCACCTCACAAAGTCAAGCAAGAAAGGTCAAGGGATGGGCTCCATCATGAAACCATCATGATACAAATATATGCAAAGAACACCTCCACAAAATGCTTATTTGCAACAATGCAAATAAACCCTCCTCCACCAATCTTCGGCCAATGAACGATACAAAGGAAATTGGCCGAAATGGAAAGCAAACTGGCAACTCCAGAAAACTGGTCCCGTAATAAATTACAGGAAAACCCCGATACTGTGCATACACACCCGCATTTGTATTCCGACCGAAATACAAATGCAATGAGACAAAATCTACACTGTACTATACTAGGATCCGGCTTATACCAAAGCCGGCTAGTATTATCCGTTCGATCCTGATCCGTGCAATACCGCACGTATCTGATCGAACCCTGCCATATATCCATACGGCCTGTAGTACAAACTGTCCGATCCTGATCCGTGCAATACCGCACGTATCTGATCGGACCTTGCCATATCTCCATACGGCCTCTACAACTTTTCGCCCGAAAGCTGAGTAACTGAATGTGGGGGACTCTAAAGACTCGTTAACACCTTGGCTGTGGATTTAACCACTAGCACGTCAGAGGTATAAGCCAATACGTAACGGGCTACCAGGTATTGACTAAAAGGGACGTCTGTGAGCGAACTCAGCCTGACAACCCTACTGAGCCTGTCAGTGACAATATCCGTACAGTCCGGTCCGTTCGTCTATGAGCATCGCATGGCGGGCCTAGGGGGTTGGTAAAAGTCAGACCCCCAAAAGCGGTACAAGTCGTGTCGGAGTGTAGCCCAGAACACCCTGAGATACTACTGGAATACCTACCAGTAAATCTCCTTGCCTCGGCCGAGGGCTTCGTGTAATGGCTCTCCTAGACACAGCGCGACCTCACCCCCAATACCGGGAGAGACGAACCCCTGAAGATACGCTCACTGCCTCCATGTGGCTCGGGACTGTACCCAACTAAAACCTGTTTGCACGACTCCTTTGAGCCGTGGTAGGGTAGTAATCAAAGTACAGTAGAAACTCACACGAGATAAATGACGATCCCCAGGTCGATGAACTAACCTGTACACATGTCACCAGGGAACTGCCATCTGACATCTGGTATATGACCAACTAGCATGTTCCCGGCGAGTCCTGTCCGGTGTACTCATAACCCAATGAGCACCTGTATACATCTTAGGTGAACCAACTGACACCAGTGGCTTGTGAGACAGGCCACCGCCCCTCGTCGGGGTCTCGACTGTATACACTAGTCTACTCTGGAGTATCGATGCCCTGTCTCGAAACTCACACGACTAGGGACCATTTAAGGATATGCTTATAGACCCCAGCTCCCACTTATATGATCGCCCTCATACTGCTGGTGGTCAAGCAAGAATCCTAGGGGCTCTACCAACGTGTAATAGCGACTTGTCAGGTCACTTAAAGCAGTACACGATGATAAAGGTAAACCAGATAGCATACTATCATCTCGAGTAAGACTGTCCTACCGGGATAGGTCCTCCATCAATCATTGCAATCACGTACCTGTGACCTAATAATTGACTCTGAGGGCACTATCTCCAACAATCTCCCACTTGCACTCAAGGCTAATTATTGCGATGTCGCATACTCACAGCCCGTGTGATACCGAACACCCAACTCCTCTACTAGTCAGTCTCACAAAGCTCGTTTGCGAAACTATTGCGTTCGAGGAATAGCCTCAGTGAGTGGATCCGCCTTGATGTTTCTTTTTATGTCTCTCTATATCTCAAGTTCGCGGAGAAACCCATCTCCCGAAAAGAGCAATACCTGTCTTAGAATATGTCTGGATGTCTGATGGGACCTAGCTCATAAATGAACTCCAAATCCAAACTTCTTCGACTGTATCGTCAACTGAATTTAATCAGAATCCTGCGCCATGCCACCCTCAGTATTGCCTTGGACCACCTGTCCAAAATACTGCCCCTCATCAGAAGGAAAAACTATAACTCTGACAACCTCCTTGTCGTCCAGGTCACCTTGGAAGCCTGGAATGATAACTGTCTCCCGAATGAGGCTGTCGTTATCATATTCCTAGAACATCTACTTATGTTCTAAAACTGCTTCCGACCGTTTCCCCAGGATTGGATCAATGTCAACTTATTGCATCTAGTGCAAGAACAACATCTGGTGTGGTACTTGACATCTCATGATTGACTCAATTGCCTAAGCAAGTGATCTGCCAATCATACACATCCCTCTCCCCTTTAGTCTGTAAGACACCTTTAGAGAGGGTGACTCCATCTTCTGAAGGTACACTACCGTGCATGGAGTCGTTCATTCTAAATACCCTTAGAATGCTGTCTAAGTACCCTGATTGGGAAACCACCCAAATCTAGATCTAAAACCATAGATCTAGTAACCAGTATGTCTGATATAAAATCCATTTCCTTTGTGGAGAAACCACTGTGTGACGACCAAAGTATAACCGATTGTAGTATAGGAGTTTCTTTTCCTACTCTGTGTATGTCATCCAAATACCAGGACATCACACCCTACTACCTTCTCAACAGATCCATCCCTCATTCTGATGAAGTCAAACCTATGACTGTCACGTCAGAAATAGATGATCTATCTCCGCTATATCTGCTTTAGTCTATAAATAGACATAAGCTACCTGTCCACCAATGCTTCCGCTGCTCCCACTGACTACGACAACCCTCTGGCAGAGTCATATACACGTACACTTCTAAAACTAGTTTAGAAAGACGCTATACTCATCCTCCTGCCGGGTCTCGTAACCTGGAACAACAGCAATGGCAATTGTGGGTAAACAAGAACCTCCCTGCCACCGTCCTTGAGGCTACCAGAGTACCTCTCGGGTGCCTGAGGTTACCCACCGTATCTGCGGAGTGGCCAATGGAATGTCAATCCAGATTGAATCTTTAGGTTCCTTATCAAATCTTCAGTAATCGTTTGTGGTTCTGGAATCACTTCCAGTTCTACCATACCCCCACTACTGTTTTCTGAAAAAATCCATTTTTAATAAAACTGTGGCGAGTCTAGAACAATATTGCTATTGTTCATCCAGATGGTAGAAAGTCAACCCTCGTCATAGCCTGGGTCAACCCACAAACAGCCATTACAGAAACGTGCCTTGAGTTATCCAGAGTCTGGTTTTAAGCATAAACTGGACAACTCCCCGTACCTTAACATCGTTAAGATATGAACTGTTCTATATCCAATATAGAAACAGAGGCACTGATTTAATTGAACCAGATCCAAAACATGCAACTGTCTCCAGTGCATGTTAACTAAATGGAAGGAGGTCTGATCAGCGTTACTCAACTTAGGAATGCTTCCAATTATGAGTAACCTGAAAGAGAAGCAAGTTCTCTTTATCATTACTATCAACTGAATACCATAGACAAGTATCTACATCTTCGATCTCTTTGAAGAATCCCGATACTTGCTATACCTGGTTCTCTACTCTATTCAAATACCTATAACTTCTCAACATTCAGACCCTGTGTTTCCTCGAAACACCTGTCTAAAAACTAGAGAAGTCATAAGTAAACCGAATATAGTATGAGGACCATCCCCTCTGTCCTGATGGACCCTGGACAATATACAATACTCTGTATAAGTCCCTTGAGTCTGAAAACTCATTCACTGTGTGTCGTAGGTTGAAAACTGTACTTATGGTTAAGAAGAATTACACCGCTGTTTAATGCTCCTTACCTAACCATCCACTGATGTAGGTAAATGTCACAGACATAATTTCAAAAAGGTATATCTCACTCTATGAAAATAGACGTACAGATATATCGATTTGAAATTGGTGCATAACAGCGGATATTCAAAACCAAATATTTGCCGACCGGCAAACAACCCAGGTGACTTCCTCAAATATCACCGATTACTACGAATCCCGATATAATGAGGATGATCACCCAATTCCCAATAACTTACTCCCACTCATCATCTGTAAAGCCATACAGATGTGAGAATCGTAACTGGTAAATACATACCCTGGAGTAAGTATCTAATCGGGAAATCAGTTTTCCTTTAACAGTACACAGTGAGGCTGAAACATTGAAATGTTTCGATGGGGTATCCCGGTATTCCTAGTAATGCCTCTTCCAGATTCACGACTGTAACCGTATAATCCTTTGCCACCTCTCCAAATCCCTTCTTATGTCTTTAGTCTTTACCTTCTGCACACCCCTTAGGCCAAATGGTTTTCTTCCTTCCCTACCGTTCGGCACCAGCCTATGGTTTGGAAGAAGACTATCCAATAAGCATAATGGGTGTACTGTCCCAATCCTAGGAACACTCGTAATGCGAGAGAAGGTGAAGATAAAAGACAACCGAATAAACCTTATTCCTATTTCTCCTGGACCAGAATCCATCCCCGAACTGGAACAAGTTCCTTTCGAGTTCGTATATAACCATACGATGGAGTATCCAAATAAACTGTGGATCTTCGTAGTGATACGGAGTGTCCTGGAGAAATACAAAGGTGATGTGGGAGTGGTAACGAAATACCTGGTTTGGTCGTGAATATCAGTTGCAATTTACTTTGCCCTCTTACTAATCCCTTGCTTTGTCTTAACTTAATACCTTCTGCACACCATCGTTAGGCTAATTGGTTTTCTTCATTCCCTACCGGTCGGCACCTGCCTATGGTTTGGAAGAAGACTATCCAATTTGCATAATAGGTGTACTACTCCTAAACCAAGGAGTACTCGCAACCTGAGAGAAGGTAAAAGGAAAAGACAACTGAATAATCCTATCCGTTTTCTCCAGAACCGGAAACCATCCTCGAATAAATCCCTTCGAGTTCGTATATAACCATACGATGGTTTTGTCCAATGGAAGTGGACGTTCGTAGTAATACGGGGTGTCCTGGAGAAAAAGGGTAAAAGTAGGAGTGGCAATGAGGTTTGCAACTCTGACAATCCAAAAGCCAGTGTTAAGAAGGTTCGGTCAATTTTGGTCACTGAGTCATAGTCTTAGGGTCGGGTCAATGGTCGCTGCCAGAGAGAGAGAGAAAAGAAACACTCAGCGTGCACTCTAACCTAGATCAGAATGGTTACCAATTTATCTAATCTGGAAACCTCCCACTGTACCGTCAAAATCTTCTCCAAACCTGAAAGAAGAATTAGTCGGGGTCACCCGAGGAGTAAACTAACTCATCAGTGGGAATCGGGATCCAACTATCACCGCATGATAACGTGACGGAATCCGCTCACGTCATCACACTCCAGAAGGTATGCGCATATCTGGCAAGTTTCAGTTCTTTTGAAACTCCCGATGTGATTTCTGCCCCATGCTTTTATGACCTTGGCGTGAGGTCAAAATATCATAAGTCACATGTCAAGTTCTACCCATCATTATTCAGGTTAATTTGAATCCACCCGTACATACCCTTGACGTAGGCCAAAATAGTAGTACGACTGTCCCAAACCAACGCATCTATCTATGCAACAGATAAATACCCGGCAGCTACCAAACACTATGCCTTGGCGTGAGGTCAAAATACATAGCTTGAATACTACCGAATATTTAACTGAAATGATGGAGGGCTACGAATGGTTTCTGGCGAAAACCTTTAACGTAATGAACTTGATATCGTTGAAGGAACTGGATAGCTTTTTGAAAATATAGTGACGAAAACCTTTGCTAAAGAGGTCACTCCCGGTGAAGGGATCTCGGCTCTTTCCCCGTAGAATGAGGTGCAGGATATTCCAACTGAATACCACGATGCAAAGCAAAAGTAATCGGCTATAGTGAAGTTAATGCCCTGACGCAAACTTTTTGTCCAAGGGGTCACTCCCGGTGAAGGGATCTCGGCCCTTGCCTCGTCGACTGAGGAGCAGGATATTCCAACTGAATACCACGGTGCAAAACAAAAGAGAACGTCCTTGCAATAACAGCTTTTTGAAAAGTGTTCCAACAACATCAGATTAGGTTTGTTTTAACTTGCATTGATCCGAATCAACGCAGTCCCATCAATTGATCACACCAAAAAGAACGAAAATAATATGACGTACGTATATGCCATCCGCATTCGCCACTGGGTCCCGTCATTACCCGTTAGGTTAGCTAACTAACGACAGAGCGGGGACTGGACTAGCGCGGATGCAAAACATATACAACATCTACTAATATATATACCAATATATTATATTCGCTCAAGGCGTGATAAAAATGCAACATCACAGAAATATACAGCATCACAGAACAATACAGATATCTGGGATCCCCGGGTTTCACAGAGCCACTACTGAAACCCGACGTTCCCCTGGTCGTGTGGATAGCCTGTGCAACGAAATCCTAGACCCCTACGGGCGCGGCAAGTTACCCGCCAAAACCTGAAGCGAGGCAGCCCCCTTCAGCGCCGTGAATGGACCACCCAGCACTTCACGGAATCCGGTAACTTGGGCACCCCTCCTGGGTCAACCAGTACCCCCTACGAGTGCGGCGAATAGCCCGCCAATTCTAGAGTGAAGCCCCCTCCGTCTCAATGCCATGAGATGCGGGCTTGTTGCCCTCTAGAACCCGGCTATCCGTGCACCCCTCCGCGGGGCAATCCTAGTACAGAAAGTAAAATATACATACACCGGGTACATCGACCGCAAGCAGGTCGTGCCCCAAAATACTAATACAATCAGGCAGTGACGGCAGTCCACATGTCGGACGCTCGCCCCGCAATATCAAATGTACATAATACAACCACAACTGTACTAGCATTGCATCCAGGCTATCCCCCACGACCGATCCGCAACATCACAGCAAAAACAGAACATCAACGTGAAAGTCACGTTCGCAAATCCGTCTAACCGGGCTATAGCAGTTAGACCGGATTTACCGATCGAGTGACATTCACGGTCGCAGATATAATGTAAATACTGTGAAATAATGTATTTAAAATATCCGATCGATCAAATTTTAACAAGTGGGCCCCCAAGCACTACTGTAGCAGATCAGGAAATTCTGGGCCCAATGTTAATATTCCAAAACCCCAATTTTCACCCCAGAAAGATACTGTAGAAATTTGGTGCAGGGATCTCCACAGTGTGCGGCGGAAACGCGGCCCAAAGGGGGTTTTGGCCGCGGTTCCGCGCTTCCACAGTGGACTCACCCTGTCGAATTTCTACAGTAGCCTTGTAATCTCCAGTACATCAATTTTATACAACCTGAAAAAATTTTGGAGACCAAAAAATTTCAACAGAAAACTGTCGCTAGCAAAAATGTAGATTTTGGAATTTTGGTCGATCGGAAATGCAAAACACATTAAACCAAGCTAGACTAAGTTAATGGCGAGGCTTTGATACCACTGTAAGTGCACGGCGGCACCCCGGCCGTCAATCCGAGGGCCAAATGCGGAAGCGGTGATAAACTTTAATTTTTCTTGAACTGGCAAACCGCCGCGCACTAATACCCGGATCGAACCATTAACTAATCCTAGCTAACTACAAGATGGGGAAGAGAGATATACCGACTGATCCGAGTCCTCCGATCTTCTCGTCGTCGTCCCGATCTCCTGCGGAAGCTCCGGTCTCCACCTCATCGCCGGAAGTGCACCACATCGCCTACTTCTTTTACGGGCTCCCACCTCAATGCCGAGGCAACTCGGGCACGAAGCTGGCTAGTCGACGTGCCCAAGATTCGCTGTAGAATATAGTGTAGAGGCTATGTCTCATTTTGGGATTCATGGAGGTGCCATTTTAGCGGAGGGATGATACAAGAATCATGTGGAGGAACTTGGGGATTTTTGGAACATGAAATGAACCAAAAACCCCCCACTAAAATTTGGGACAGCCCCACCCCACTAGAGGCCGGCCATTTCATGGTGGAGAGGTGAATGAGAGAGTGAGAGGGAATGGCAAAAGCATGAGAAAGATATGCAATCATCCAAGGGAGAGAAAGAGAAGGCTATCATGCAAAGAATCATCATTCCAATAATTCCAACACTCAACCAACAACCATGATAGCAAATAAAACAACACTCCAACACCACCATCATCACCTCACAAAGTCAAGCAAGAAAGGTCAAGGGATGGGCTCCATCATGAAACCATCATGATACAAATATATGCAAAGAACACCTCCACAAAATGCTTATTTGCAACAATGCAAATAAGCCCTCCTCCACCAATCTTCGGCCAATGAACGATACAAAGGAAATTGGCCGAAATGGAAAGCAAACTGGCAACTCCAGAAAACTGGTCCCGTAATAAATTACAGGAAAACCCCGATACTGTGCATACACACCCGCATTTGTATTCCGACCGAAATACAAATGCAATGAGACAAAATCTACACTGTACTATACTAGGATCCGGCTTATACCAAAGCCGGCTAGTATTATCCGTTCGATCCTGATCCGTGCAATACCGCACGTATCTGATCGAACCCTGCCATATATCCATACGGCCTGTAGTACAAACTGTCCGATCCTGATCCGTGCAATACCGCGCGTATCTGATCGGACCTTGCCATATCTCTATACGGCCTCTACAACCTTTCGCCCGAAAGCTGAGTAACTGAATGTGGGGGACTCTAAAGACTCGTTAACACCTTGGCTGTGGATTTAACCACTAGCACGTCAGAGGTATAAGCCAATACGTAACGTGCTACCAGGTATTGACTAAAAGGGACGTCTGTGAGCGAACTCAGCCTGACAACCCTACTGAGCCTGTCAGTGACAATATCCGTACAGTCCGGTCCGTTCGTCTATGAGCATCGCATGGCGGGCCTAGGGGGTTGGTAAAAGTCAGACCCCCAAAAGCGGTACAAGTCATGTCGGAGTGTAGCCCAGAACACCCTGAGATACTACTGGAATACCTACCAGTAAATCTCCTTGCCTCGGCCGAGGGCTTCGTGTAATGGCTCTCCTAGACACAGCGCGACCTCACCCCCAATACCGGGAGAGACGAACCCCTGAAGATACGCTCACTGCCTCCATGTGGCTCGGGACTGTACCCAACTAAAACCTGTTTGCACGACTCCTTTGAGCCGTGGTAGGGTAGTAATCAAAGTACAGTGGGAACTCACACGAGATAAATGACGATCCCCAGGTCGATGAACTAACCTGTACACATGTCACCAGGAAACTGCCATCTGACATCTGGTATATGACCAACTAGCATGTTCCCGGCGAGTCCTGTCCGGTGTACTCATAACCCAATGAGCACCTGTATACACTTAGGTGAACCAACTGACACCAGTGGCTTGTGAGACCGGCCACCGCCCCTCGTCGGGGTCTCGACTGTATACACTAGTCTACTCTGGAGTATCGATGCCCTGTCTCGAAACTCACACGACTAGGGACCATTTAAGGATATGCTTATAGACCCCAGCTCCCACTTATATGATCGCCCTCATACTGCTGGTGGTCAAGCAAGAATCCTAGGGGCTCTACCAACGTGTAATAGCGACTTGTCAGGTCACTTAAAGCAGTACACGATGATAAAGGTAAACCAGATAGCATACTATCATCTCGAGTAAGACTGTCCTACCGGGATAGGTCATCCATCAATCATTGCAATCACGTACCTGTGACCTAATAATTGACTCTGAGGGCACTATCTCCAACATATATATATACATACACACACACCAAAAACATATCACGTGTGTGCATGTGTGTGTGTCAACCTTAATTCTAGGGTTCCGTAACTAAGAAACTAAACTAAAAGCACTATCTTCAAGTTATGCTAAAACTAACTCATGATCTCCCAAAGCCTTCTCGCTAATTAATAACGTCTCACAAAACGCATATTTATATATATAACATATTATATGCTACACTACGAACTACGGGGGTGCTATACGCCATCCACCCGACTTCCCCCGTAGATATACATTTACTCACCTTGATCCTTACTTGTCGAAGTCGATATCGCCATGCTCTTTCTTGTCATCCGAAGTCCACGTGAAGGTGCCTACACATATAACATATAATATCGTAAACAGAAATCGCGCACGAAAACCAAAACGGCACACGAATCACACATATGTTAAAACCTATGGTCTACGCATGCAAGAATAACCAAACAACTCCCGATATCGACGTACAAACGTTAAGTGACCGAGACAAAACACCAATACCAAACTTCAAGTTCACAGAATTCACAAACCGAAATCAGAAACTATGAAAAACACTTCCAGATTTTGTTCCAGGTGAAATTAGTCAATTCTGCATATGTGGAGGGTCTAGTTTACTGAAAATGGAGCCATGGACCAAACACGAAACCATTCGCCCCTAACCTGGCCGCAATTTGCGGCCAGAAAGAGTTTATTTACGGCCAAAGGTGATGGTTGGGGTCTCGGGTCTTCAGGGTAGCTTCTAGGTTACCTGCTTGTGTCACTGTAATCGCTTTATATTTTTCCAGGTCTCCGAGTCATAGCAGAATTCTAAATATCACCACAATTCCTCACAAAACCCGACATCGAAGATTCTAAGTTCATGCCTTGGGGTTAAATCTCTGGTTTCAATCTATAAGATTTACGCTACGGGTGTGTAAAGTCACTAGTAAACCTCAATTTCACCATATCAATTCAAATCAAACCCTAACCTCAACTTGGAATTTTTCAAAGCTCACTAATCCTCACTTAACCAATTCTAAACTAGAATAAATGCTAAAGTAAATGAATTACTACACTAATGGTGAAAGAGTTACCTCATTTGGTAACTCAAGAATTTTCTTGAGTTGCCCCAAGTGCTCAAAATCTTGTCTTGATCCCACCATGGCCTATGTGAGGAGCTTGTGCACATTTTTAATGAAAGAAACATGATGTTTTGAGGTGGATTTGGGGTTGAGGTGAGGAGGTAGAGGAGGTGGAGGAGAGGGCAGCCATGAGAGGAAAGAGGAGGAGAAAATGAAGGAGATGAAGTGAAGGCATAAATGAGCTAACGGTTAAAGAACCCCTCACCCTCTCTCTCCCCCTCTCCTAAGCCCATACCTCATGCCATGCCTCTCATTCTTTATTCTTTTCTTTTCTTTTCTTTTCTTTTCTTTTCCGTTTATTTATCTTTTCGTTTTCTTTTAATCTCATTTTAAAACAAAATCATTCTTGAAAAAGAAATAAGTCATGGTAGAAAATGTAACAAGTGTATAACATGATATGGTGCATGTCATATGCATAAGCATGATAATGCAAGATTAGGGAAAATTAATCGAGTTTAGCTAACCCATTTACAAATAAGTATTTTAAAAATCTATAAATGCTCATATCGCATAAACACTTTCATTTCAATAATTCTTATAAATCTTCAGAATATTTTCCAATTTATCGGTATATAGTTATACCGTTTCATCAAAACAAATCCTTGTACTTAATAATATTCCTGAAACTTATTAATTTAATTATATAAATTCTAAAATAATATTTTATTTTCCTGAAATTTTACAGTCTTCCTCCTTTAAATAAATTCGGTCTCCGAATTTAAATTTAAACCCCTCAAATACTAAAACATTTCAGTAAAATGATCAAGTCGTCGGGGCTCCGAAATCATACATACATAAAATATATCGTAGCGCAATGCATGTGCATGAAAAACGAGTATATAACTCAAAAATCAAAACTCCGTCAAGTATCACGCAATCATCGGAGTCATGGTAAAGATACTAATGTCAAAGTCCGATATGAAAACCAACTTGGTATATATCAAAACTATAACATGCAAATAGTACGCATCGTTGTAAACTTGTCAAAACATCTAAAGAAATGCATGCCAAACCTTTTTCAAGTTGTTGTGCGATGCGTGTATCACAGCACAAGTAGCGGATGTTTATTGTAAGAAAAATAACTATATATATATGTATGTATGTATGTATGTATGTATGTATGTATCCCTTATTTAACATACACGTCCCGCCGTTTTGAAAATAATTTAGAAGGGTTTCCTTTATAAAATGTTTCGTGCCATCCCGGACACATAGGAAAAATATTGAAACTGTAGCTCCTCTTTGGAAATCCCATCGATAAATATCGATGCATGCAAAAACACCTAGGTACTGTTCTCAGAACAGTCCTGCTCGGTTACTAACCATACAGTGAATATCATAAAAACGTGTTGCTCCAAAGAAATCACACTCAATATCATATGTAAATAATGCTACGTGCATCTGGTGCGCACGAAATTCGAAATCAATGAATGTGTCAAACATGTGCACTGAAACAAAATCTAAGTGCAATGGGTGTGCACGAAAATACCTGTCAAAGGCAACGGGTGTGCCTGACAGCAATATCAGGTGCATCTGATATGCACGAAGAATCCCGATTTAATGCATCTGGTGTACACCAAAATCGCCTCAAGCGCTCCAAGCATACGCAAGAACCCAAATCAAGTGCACATGGTGCACAAAACAAATATCGAATATCATAATCGAAATCGACGATATACAACATACATCAATCCAAATCAGGTATACCGTGGTATATAAACTCATAAACGCGTGCATCTGCATGCACAAAATCATATCAAGGTACGGAAAGCTCGTGTAATTTACACCAAATACATAAGTCAAAATCGTGTACGACCCCATGCATGAATTCAAAATCGAACATATCGGAGGGTATGAAATCAAAATCAGGTGTAATGGGTATGCACAAAACGAAAATCAGTACAACTGATACATAGAATACGAATCATGTGCAACTGTGGTGCACAAATCACAATCATGCAAATAATTTGCCCAAAATACCGAAATCCAAAATGACGGACACTTGACATTCGAGTCACCAAGTCGCAAACCGTAAACACTGTCGTCGATATGCCTTTCCTTCAAAGTCGAGAAGGTGTCGGTGCATCCAAAGCTAGCAGAGCAAGATATCTACTTGCCTCATGTTCATGGTCTGACGCCTGGTGCCCTTATTCTCTCATCTCTCACTGCGAATTGCCAGTTACATAACTCCTCGGCTCAACGGCCCAATATGGAAATGACAACGGAACAGTTCCGCTCTGGCACATCTTCTAAAGATCTCTGGCCAACTATCATGGTCACTCATAACATGTCTCGTCGATGATGCCAAACTCTGACTTACTGGGTGTGCGTAATACGACCGATCCTGGGTCCAAGTCTTCTCGTATAGTATTCCAGAAAGATTCTGTCGGGGTCTCTTCCAAATCTTGTTCCTGCCAAACTGCCCGGAAGTTATCATCCTTTACTAAATCCATTTCTTATCCTGGAGCAGCTGCATACTCATCACGGCTTCTTCTGGAAGATATATCCATATTCAACGCCTCTGCATGCGTATCACATCTCTCATGTCAATGGAGTGGAACGTCATCTCGTCAAAATCTCGTACGAACCTCTTACTCCACTTTTCGCTAATGTCGACTGGTTCGGACTCGTCTTTTCGTAGCTGTACGGACTGCACTACAAATGGCTATACTCATATCTGGAGTCTCTCTTTCGAAACTACGAACTCGACATCTCAAATATCCTGTAGTAGGCATCTGGCCAACTACGCCCTTGGAAGCTCTTACAATTTGTCGGAGGAACACTCTTCATTCGTCCGTTTTCTATCGACTCTCGACGTGCCTGTGTGAAATCCTCTATAGCTGAAATCAATCGATCTGATGACCTCGCATCGGGGTGTGCAAACGAACTATATGTCCTAGTCATTCCTCCATAGGTGACTAGCGATCTTCTATCATATCCTTAAGCACAAACTCCTGTTGCAATAGCTCCAAACATCTGGGACAATATTTTTTCTGTCGCGGCAGCATTTGGCTCATTCGTCCGCATGCTAAACAATACTTCAATCCTCAAGAATAGACGATATATCAACGGTCATCACATTCTAGCCGGTCTCTAACAGTGGCCCAGTCCTCTGGTGCTGATCTGCACGTTCGAGAAACTTAGTAAAACAATCCATCGAAACGCTCATGTCGCAAAAAACACAATAAAACGACACATCTATGAAATCGTGTGTCACCGGAATTACGCCCTGGTCAGTCCTCGTCCAAGATGGGCTCATGCTGACCGCAACTTCTAGCCGTAGCTCTCTCTGCTCGTGCAACCGTGGTAACAAGAACCACAAACCGATATCGATGAGGATAGATCAATGAACGAATAGAATACTGTGCAAAGAAATGTACATCCTAAGGCTTCTTAAGCAGAGTAGCGTATCGTAAGTATGCCGCGGAACATACACACAGTACATCACTCTATTTAAGTCACCTACTCCATCAACCAAGGTCAACTTATGCAACGTAAGTTCGGGTCTAATACCCCCTCGACCAAGTCTAAGTTCCTTAAGGTCAAGTCTAAGTTCCGAATATAAATACACGCCCTAGACTCCGCATAGTCAAACCTAAACTCGAACCAAGGTTAAACCTAGCGCTCTGATACCAACTTTGTCACGACCCGAAATAGCACGTGACTGTCACTTGAATCATGTGAAGCCTATAGGACCCCACCTAATTCAAGTAAACCAAAAGCCCAGAAATCTAAACCATTTGAAAAGAGAGTGAAGGTAAAACTTATTTAAAATTAACATATAGTTTCGTTTTGAAAGTCGTAGTAAGTATTTTTAAAACATCAAGTCTTTTCCCAAAAATTTCGGCAGGGTTTCCTTTATAAAAACTGGCCCCAAACAGGTACAAACATGCATATACATATAAATAATGAATAAAGGCATCCCCAAGCAGGAGCTAGCTCTTCGCCAATTGACGGAATAACCACGCAATGCAATATAATATACAACGCCGAAGGGCGAGGATCAAAACTCAACAAGAAAATCAACATCCTCAAGAAAACCAGAAAAAAATCATAATAATACAAGCGCGCGACTCTAAGGTCAAAAGAATATACATCTGGTCTTCTAAATCTATCAAATAATACAAGTCTGGTTGATGGAATTTACTAGATACAACTGAAATAAATACAAGTACTACGGTGGTCACAATGCAAGTGAACCCACCTACCAAAGTAATCACCCAGAAGGAAGCAGTGTGCCAGCAAGCCACAAAAAAACCTGTACGGCCAAACCTGCAAGAAACTGTGGCACAACGGAGATGAGTTGCCAGCTCGTGAGTAGAAAACATCACAGAGCAGGAATCGCGTGTATGACTCTATCCTAGGTCATACAATAATATCCTCAATATATATATCCTGAAAACATCTAATAATGGCAAGGGTAACATCTAAACATAAGTATAATACCCAGTGCTCGTGTCAGTGCCTCAGGTAACAACATATCACAAATATTATGTACGAATGCATTATGAATGAAACATAATACATTCAGAATGAGAAAACTGTTTTCATATCTCAGTGAGATTTCTGTATAAAAACCGAAGTATCATCAATGAAATCAACAGAGAATCCGTGTCAAGGATCGACACAAAATATATATCTCAATATCTTGGGCTCCGGCAATCCGGACTGGCCCATCTCATCAAATCTCAATATCTCGGGCTCCGGCAATCCAGACTGGCCCATATCATCAAATCACAAGACTACGTCGGTATCCTCTGATACCCGCCGCGTCACAAATAACCGGTCGGTGGTGCTCCCCTGCCGGGCTCAACGTCATCATCTGCGGCCATCTTGTCTCGGGATACCGCATCGGGTCCACCATGCATCCGTAGACGGTTCCTCCTCCTCCTCGAATCGGGTGTATGATACCGCTCAAGAACCGAGAAAACTCATGGTGGACACCTCTCAAATCATATCACGAGAAAACCGCAATTTTTATCTTTTGAAATGAAAATGAGCTTATAAAATCCTTGCGGTTTCTCTAAATCCAGAAATCTCATGGAAAATCCGAAATCCCAATATCGAGAGTCAATAACCAATAAATTACCGGCATAAAGCCCCATAATATCTCATGACAAATGAATACATATACATGCATGAAGTATCTCAGTAATAAATGCAATATCTAAACTAGCATATAAAAACAAGTGTACTAGTACTATGTCGAAACTACCAACTAACAATTTATACCAATAAAGTAGTGTCTTCTAATGTGTACGTGACATGAAAATTACCGATGATGATGTGTGAGCCGGAAAGTAAGTGTATGTGGAGCATACGAATCATCGGTAATGGTGTCGGTGTCCTAACAACAAGATTTCACAATGACTAAGGAAAACACATTTAAGCATGTGATGCGATGTGAACTGCAAGAATATATGGAAAATGAATAGTAAACGCAACAATAAAAAAATATGCATTTCTATATATGAGTTATATAGTTTTTGGAGTCTGAAATCGCACGAATCGTGGTTTTAGAAAAATAGAGCTACGGGGTCCTTGAGAAAAGATGCATCCTTTGAAAAATCTGTAGTATCTCTCGGCCTGCCTTTAAAATACCCACGATTCGTTAGTTTTGAAATAAGTATGACTCGAGCCTAATCTAACATCTACCAAGCACATTACAGGACGAATCTAAGAGACTAATCAAAAGGGTAAGGAAATCCACCTAAGTCCGAGTCGATATATCCAGTAGTCGGTGATCCCGCCTCAATAGCGTCACGTACAATAAAATATATAATACGACATTCTCGAGTCAAGAGTGCGGATCAATCATCATGTTTATACATCGTATGGTAAAAATCCATCGTACGGCATCCCAAATCAGGGTACAGTCAAATATCACATATAACTCATTATTTATCTGGTATCATTATCATCATAACCTGAATTAGGGGTACTGATCTAAAGTCTAGTACATTTCGATACCATCAAACATATATCCGCGTGTGAATAAAACGCATCGCCCATCGATCCACTATACTATCATGTAGTATATTATAACACAACCCAAATCACATAACCGATCTCACGGCATCATGCTCGATCATATCGACTCTCCTTCGAGTATCGTATAATATCCTTATCATACGTGTATACGTATATATGTGTGTGTATAGAAACACATCCACATACACACACATATCATATACACCAAAAACACATCACGTGTGTGCATATGTGTGTGTGTGTCAACCTTAATTCTAGGGTTCTGTAACTAAGAAACTAAACTAAAAGCATTATCTTCAAGTTACGCTAAAACCAACTCATGATCACCTAAAGCCTTCTTGCTAATTAATAACGTCTCATAAAATGCATATTTATATATATAACATACTATATGCTACACTACGAACAGCGGGGTTGCTATACGCCATCCACCCGACTTCCCCCGTAGATATACATCTACCCATCTTGATCCTTGCTTGCCGAAATCGATATCGCCATGCTCTTCCTTGTTATCCAAGAAGGTGCCTACATATATAACACATAGTATCGTAAACAGAAATCGCGCACGAAAACCAAAACGGTACACGAATCACACATAGGTTAAAACATATGGTCCACGCATGCAAGAATAACTAAACAACTCCCGATATCGACGTACAAACATCAAGTGACCGAGACAAAACACCAATACCAAACTTCAAGTTCACAGAATTCACAAACCGAAATCAGAAACTATGAAAAACACTTCCAGATTTTGTTCCAAGTGAAATTAGCCAATTCTGCATATGTGGAGGGTCTAGTTTACTGGAAATGGAGCCATGGACCAAACACGAAGCCATTCGCCCCTAACCTGGCCGCAATTTGCGGCCAGAAAGAGTTTATTTGCGGCCAAAGGTGATGGTTGGGGTCTCGGGTCTTCAGGGTAGCTTCTAGGTCACCTACTTGTGTCACTGTAATCGCTATATATTTTTCCAGGTCTCCGAGTCATAGCAGAATTCCAAATATCACCACAATTCCTCACAAAACCCGACATCGGAGATTCTAAGTTCATGCCTTGGGGTTAAATCTCTGGTTTCAATCTATAAGATTTATGCTACGGGTGTGTAAAGTCGCTACTAATCCTCAATTTCACTATATCAATTCAAATCAAACCTAACCTCAACTTGAAATTTTTCAAAACTCACTAATCCTCACTTAACCAATTCTAAACTAGAATAAATGCTAAAGTAAATGAATTACTACACTAATAGTGAAAGAGTTACCTTATTTGGCAACTCAAGAATTTTCTTGAGTTGCCCCAAGTACTCAAAATCTTGTCTTGATCCCACCATGGCCTATGTGAGGAGCTTATGCACATTTTTAATGAAAGAAACATGATATTTTCAGGTGGATTTGGGGTTGAGATGAGGAGGTAGAGGAGGTGGAGGAGAGGGAAGCCATGAGAGGAAAGAGGAGGAGAAAATGAAGGAGATGAAGTAAAGGCACAAATGAGCCAAGGGTCAAAGAACCCCTCACCCCCCTCTCTCTCTCTCCTAAGACCATACCTCATGCCATGCCTCACATTCTTTATTCTTTTCTTTTCTTTTCCTTTTATTTATCTTTTCTTTTCCTTTTATTTATCTTTTCTTTTTCTTTTAATCTCATTTTAAAACAATGCCATTCTTGAAAAAGAAATAAGTCATGGTAGAAAAATGTAACAAGTGTGCAACATGACATGGTGCATGTCATATGCATAAGCATGATAATGCAAGATTAGTAAAAATTAATCGAGTTTAGCATTTAACCCATTTACAAATAAGTATTTTAAAAATCTATAAATGCTCATATCGCATAAACACCTTCATTTCAATAATTCTTATAAATTTTCAGAATATTTTCCAATTTATCGGTATATAATTATACCCTTTCATCAAAACAAATCCTTGTACTTAATAATATTCCTGAAACTTATTAATTTAATTATTTAAATTCTAAAATAATATTTTATTTTTCTGAAATGTTACAACCGACCACCTCATTTCTCGCAACCTGGACAGGGACTTCGAACTCCATCTTGCTTGGCAGCATACATGTTCTTCGTTCACCACCTGATTGCAGACTTAATGAAAGTCACTTGGCTGATTACTCCACTCTGGGTCCTAGAACACCACGACTTGTATCCTTTTGCTCCGTCTCCGAATCTGACAAGAGAACATCTCTTGACCTTCGACTCTCAGGTACACTCAATAACGCGAAGTCCTGAGTAATCTTTAGCCCCTCCAGTCCATAACTCCTCGGAAATTCTCATATCGACCACTGTCGATGGTGATCGATCTATGAGGTACTCGGCAGTAGATAGGACTCCAGCCCAAAACTCTCTTGGAAAACCACCTGTAAGCCGTAAAGGTCTGTTCTTCCCAACTATCCAAACCATCCGTCCTGCAATGCCATTTGACTGAGTATCTCCCAACGTGATGTATCGATGCACGGTTCTCTCCGGCCTGCATAATCCTGCGAAGCGAACTCTCCGTCTAATCTGAACCGAAGGACCACTACGCACTTCCCGAACTCCTTTAGATAGAATCGATTAGTAAAAAATTTCTTCATGTAAACAAACTCCAACTTGTTCCACAATTCTGCCGCTATCGTCTTTTGCACCACTTCGCAAAGAACCTTATCGGCAATTGAAAGTTCGATCGAACTGTGAGTTTTGCTCTACACTTTCCGCTACCGTGGTCATCGCCGGAACTCTGTCTTTTACAAAATCAATCTTATGCACACCTTGTTGCTTCAGTAATGTTGTCATCTTCAATCTCCGTAGACCAAAATTATTGCGTCCATCGAACTTTTCGATCTCGTAATTTGTAGACGTCATCTCCCCAATCAACTACAAAACGTGAACTTGACACTCTGATATCACTTGTTGTAAGGATTACATATTTACCGCGCAGCGGAAATCCAATATCATTGTTTTAGAGTGGATTGAAAAAGAACTATTCGACGGATACCAAATCACACGAAAAGAACACAACAACAACACACAAGATTTATCCAGATTCGGCGCAACTAACACCTAATCCTGCATCCGCGACAATCACTATGAGAAAGTCTTATAAGAGATTATACCGACTTCTCACCCTCTTTTATAAAGAAATATGCTCACAAAACCTCTCTATTCGTGACCGTGTTTGGCTGCCCTCTCCCACTCTAATTAAACCCTAGGTTATTAATGAATTATGAATACATCAAAATCTTAGAGAAAGCCTTCTATTTATAGGATAAATATATGCTTGGAGATAATTCCATATTTAAAGTAAAAATAAATGTGGATTTAAACTAGAGATTAGATTTAAATCTAAACTAATCCCGAATTTAAATCAAACCCAACAATAATCAGCAACAAGGTGAACATTTGAGATAGGCTCAACCGACACAACTATTGTTCATTCGGAACCCTACCATAGTCACAAGTCGAGCCCCACAGGACTTGGACATCAATCTCCAAGGTTTAGCTGACCTTAGCCGACATACTCATTGGTGTGTTGAGGCGGGAACAAATTTTAGGTTGTAACGGATTCAAAGCTTAAACCACTTTCGCCCCTCGTCTAGACACCACAACCTTAATGCTTAAAATATGGTCAATTAAGTAGTAAAAGGTTGCAGAGTCATTATCATATCATGAATGATAATGTATGCCTCCGCAGAATCAACGGAACACCTTTTCCCTGATTGCTTAGGCTTTCAACGTTTCTGGAGCTTACTCACAAAATGGACATGCATTAGTTCCACAAGGGACGCCAATTCTTGGGTTTCTCAACACTTCTGGTGGTTAGTTACAGAACAGCAACACATCAGTTCACACTCCATTGCTCTGCGTAAGATTTTCACAGAGGCAACTTCTAGGACAGCAGGAACCTACATCATATTCACACCATTAGGTCACCATGCTCTATGGCAGTGAACGTCTTGATCGACTGAGATTGTCTTTCATGCCGAATGACTCAACTTGAAGAGAGTACATGATTAATTACAAGGCGAAAATTTTGAAGCAGGCTCAACCGCAACATCCATTGTTGAATGGTTGGACTCACAGGATTCCTGTACACAACTCCCACAACTATATCAGACACAAGGCCATACAAGAGACCCTGTTAAAAAGAGGAACAGGTACTCAGTGTTTAACATAACTTGTAGTACAAAAAACCTTCCAAGTTAATTGAAACTGCAAAGAACTTTCAATTACAGAGACTGCATTTCAATTTTCATTTTGTAACGCCTAATATCATCCTACAATGCAACACAAATAGACATGCACAAGAAACACAAGACACTACAGAACTAACAGAATAAAGCACAAACTACACCAAGAACAGACTTCACAAACCATACCATGAACAGATCCCAGAGACCCACACACTTTCTATACAGCATCTTCAATCAACTTCCTCCATCTTACTCTCTTCATCGGCATCCTCCTCCAGCGCCGGCATCTCTGCGTCCTCAGCGCTTTCATCCTCATCAATGCTCAGCCCCAGCTTCAACATCCTATGGATCCTCGCTGCAAAAGTGTTGGGATCCTCCAAACTAAACCCAGACGTCAGCAGTGCCGCCTCATACAGCAGCATCACCAAATCCTTCACCGATTTATCGTTCTTATCAGCCTCCGCCCTCTTCCTCAGTTCCTCCATTATCGCATTATCAGGATTGATCTCCATCGTCTTTTTGCTCGACATGTAAGCGCTCATGCTGCTGTCTCGCAGCGCCTGTGCCTTCATGATCCTCTCCATGTTAGCAGTCCATCCATACTCGCCCGTAACAAGACAGCACGGAGAATCGACGATTCGGTCAGAAACAACCACTTTCTCAACTTTGTCGCCGAGAATCTCCTTGATCATCTTGCAGAGGTTTTCAAAAGCTGCTTTCTTCTCCTCCTTCCTCTTCTTCTCTTCCTCGGTATCCTCGAGCTTGAGCCCTTCTTTTGTGGCGGATACGAGCTTTTTGCCATCGTATTCTTTCAGCTGGCTCACTACATACTCGTCAATGGCATCGACCATGAAGAGGACTTCGTACCCTTTCTTCTTAAGCTTCTCCAAGAATGGGGAGTTCTCGACCGCTTTCTTGCTTTCTCCGGTGATATAATAGATATCCTTTTGGCCCTCCTTCATTCGAGTTACATAGTCTTTCAAGCTAGTCATCTCGTCACCGCTCTTTGTGGAGTAGAACCGGAGCAAATCAGCCAGTTTAGCACGGTTCTGGCTATCTTCATGGATGCCCAACTTGATGTTCTTCGAGAAAGCTTCATAGAACTTGTTGTAATCCTCTTTGTTCTCAGCGATCTCGAAGAACATCTCGATGCACTTCTTCACCAAGTTCTTTCTGATCACCTTCAGGATCTTGTTCTGTTGAAGCATTTCACGAGAGATGTTGAGGGGCAGGTCGTCGGAATCCACAACACCCTTAATGAAGCTGAGGTATTCAGGGATGAGCTCTTCACAATTGTCCAGGATGAAAACTCTCCTGACATAGAGCTTGATGTTGTTTGGCTTCTTCCTCGTGTCGAAGAGATCGAAAGGCGCTCTCCTGGGAGCAAAGATGATCGCCTTGAACTCGAGCTGGCCCTCGACAGAGAAATGCTTCACTGCTAGATGGTCCTCCCAGTCATTGGTCAGGCTCTTGTAGAACGAAGCATACTCTTCTTTGGTGATCTCCTCGGGCTTGCGGAGCCAAATGGGCTTCTGTTTGTTGATGAGAACCCATTCGTGAGACACTTCCTTCACTTTCTTCTTCTTGGATTTCTTCTCCTTGTCTTCATCGACTTCTTCGATGTCGCCTTCTTCTTTATTTTCTTCTTCGTCTTCATCATCGCTGACTTCCTTCTCAGTAGTTTTCTCAGTCCAGAGATAAATTGGGTAGCTGATGAACTCAGAGTGCTTCTTCACCAAATCCTTTATTCTCCTCTCTTCCAAGTACTCAAGCTGCAAGGTTTTCAAACAAATTTTGCAAAATTATCAGCATGGCCACAGTGGTTGATGCATGCTTAATAAGAAAAACATAATAAATTGAATCTTCATATTCTTCCCTTTTTATCATGCATATTTGTCTGCACCTTTCAAAAATACTTCAAATATGTTTATCACTTTGATATAGGCATCATTCAGAATCTGATGTATAAAAGTTACAGCTACTATACTATTTCAAAAATACTTCAAATATGTTTCTTTTTACTTTTCATGTTATAGAACTATTTTTTCAAGTAATAGCATAGGAATAGGAGCTATACTAGGCAATTTGTCAAATAATGTTTGATGTTAACATACATAATCTAGCAATGAAAAGGCTAAAAATCTACAATTAGAATTTAACCTAAAATAATATAATGTTGCATGTATACATGATAAGCACATATCTGAAACAACTTATAAGATTATGGGGGTTGTATATTTAAATTCATTAATTCTTTTCAACATCAACTCATTCACCCCTCATCTCAGAGGCAGATTTTTTACAATATGAAAGCAATTCCAGGATTTTGCATTGCAAAAATCAAGTCAAACATAAACAGAACATAGATAAAAAAAAATTACCTGATCGTCCTTAAGGTACAAGGTGATCTTGGTTCCTCTGCCGAGGGGTTCGCCATTGACATCCCTTGTCACGGTGAAGGAACCACCAGCCTGCGATTCCCAAACATACTGCTCATCATCGTTGTGTTTCGTTGTCAGGACGACTCTCTCGGCGACGAGGTAGGCCGAATAGAAACCAACACCAAATTGGCCAATCATGCTCACATCGGCCCCAGCCTGTAATGCTTCCATGAATTCTTTTGTTCCCGATCTTGCGATTGTCCCCAAATTGTTCACAAGGTCTGACATCAAACAGAAATATTTAGGTTAATGGTTGGAATCAAATAAATATATTTTATCCATCTTAATAAAATCTCAATTGTCAATTGATTGCTACCTATATGAAATTATAGAACACGTCAACGGCTTTTATCACAAAAGAGAAGCGTTACTGACACTGTAATCGAATATGTATGCTATGAAATAAAAATCATTAAGAAAAATGCTTCAAAATAATACCCAAATTAAACTACTGCTGGCCCAATTGGCCACACGAAATCGTCTATTTAAATTCCGGCTTATGAGTAATTAAGAATATATCCTATCATATCAGGTTGGGTAAATTAGGCTTAAACTCCCATAAGGTTTTTCACTAAAATACCCTGAAAATTTTTATTACGGCAAGATATATTAATCTATGGTTTTCAAAAGTAAGTAGCACTAGTATTTCTCTGTAATAAATAAATATCTTAAGCTAATTTAGTGAAATAACCCCATTAACTGTTGCATTTTTTCACTAAACAACCTTGGAATTGTTTGTTACGGTAAAATACGTTAATCTATGGTTTTCAATATGATTTTTTCATTAGCGCCTAGTATGTCACAATTATAATAAAATCCAAGGCATTTTAGTGTAATTTTACACTTTCTGCTTTCTGATTTCATGTTTTCACACACATAGCCTAGCTCCAAGCAGAGATCCCAGATCTAGTGCAAACCCTAAATATTCTTCAAAACTCCCAAAACTCATCAAAAAAGAAAAAAAAACCATCACCGAAACTCACCAGCCTTCGTCATGCCGACCCCGCTGTCGATGATCGACAACGTCTTGTTCGCTTTGTCCGGCACGATCCGGATGAAGAGCTCCGGCTGAGCGTCGAGCTTGCTCTTGTCCGTCAAGCTCTCATACCTAATCTTATCCAACGCCTTCACATAAAAAATAAAAAAATAAAAACCAACGAAATCAGCATCAAAATCCCTCAAATTTCAAACGCAACAATGTAGCTCAATCAAAAACCCTAAAAAACTTACATCGGAAGCGTTGCTGATGAGCTCGCGGAGGAAGATCTCCTTGTTTGAGTAGAAAGTGTTGATGATGAGGCTCAGCAGCTGGTTGATTTCCGCCTGGAACGCGAAGGTCTCGGCCTCGCCTCCCATTTGAACGTCCGCCATTGATCTTGATCTGAAATCGATGAGATTAGGGTTTTCGATTGATCGATTTGATCGCCCGCTGGTTGTGTGATCGGTTTTTCGATCTTCTTTTCTCGCTTTCAAGCTGGTGAGATTTTGAAATAAGAGGGAGAGATTTTTATAGGGGAGGGATTTTGTGAAGGGCCTGAAGAGTTCTGGAGGTTTCTTTGAGAGAGCTTGGGCCGATCGTGGGGTCTCTAGAAAGTTCGTTGGATAAATGGCGGGAAAATCTCAGCAGTGGGCCCCACAACTTTCTTGTTGGTTGGGTTGGGCTGGCCTGGGCCGGGCTGGGCTGTGCTTAAGGCACCGGGCTCTTAAGCTGGTTAAATAAGTTTATTTTAGTTTATTTTTGTTTTGTTTTTTTTGGGAATAATAGACCATGACACGAGATTTGGGGGGGTTGTGTGTGTCTTATGGTTTTAAACCACATGCCTTCCTTTTAGCCGCAAAAAGGTGATTACCGCAGACGCGAGCCCCTCCTTAGGCGGATTCCTCCATAGCAGCACTTGCGCTGATAGATTAGGTTTTAATTCTAAAGATGCGTAGGCAGACGTAAACGGGTCTACTTAACAATCTATAAAGAAATAGCTAATGATGATAGAAAATGTGTTGAAGTACGGTTTATCTCGATCTAAATGAATCCAAGTTTGATTTAATCATACAATCAACTTATCAAGTGATGATGTGCGGTGGATTCACATCATTTGCTTCGTCATCATGACCGTAGCACTTTCACTGTGCTTAATTCGATTGTTGTGTTTGTTTACTTTTCATCTTATCGATGTATTCGATATCTCAATATATGTTTTTGAATACTTTGATGTGTATTATTAATTAGACAAGAACTTTCTTTTGCCATTACAACAAACAATGCAATATAGCTCTTCTAACCGATTTCACATGCAGCACGCACGAAGTCTTGGTTCATATTATTATCGAAACACGTTAATAAACTAATGTGATGGAATATTTCTCATGATCCTGATCCCGCGTGGCCTCAGACATAAGGACCAATCACAGTTTCTTTTCTGACAAACAAAGCTCAAATAGCCGTCGGCCTCTGCAAAAGCTAGCGCCTTCTGAAATCTTGGACTCCAATCCGACCGCAGACCGAAACAACAATAAGGGCCTGTTTGGTTGCAAGATTATGAAATTTGGATTCCAAAATAGCACGCTTGAAAATTTCTGGATTTGGTAATTTGTTGTTTGGTTGGTTTTGGATTCCTAGTATTGGATTTATAGATGCTTGTAATCTTTGTTTGATTGGTGAAAAGAACGTGGGATTTGAATTTTAGGATTTTAGAGGGAGGATTATTAAATAAATAAAACACAGGTCTTATCTAAAAGTACAATGAATAGTACAAAATTCTTGTATATTCTAAAAATTTTCAAGGATTCATGAATTATTATTTTGTAAATCCTATGGCTCTAAATTCTCCAAACAAATACAAAATTATGGAATTCAGGAACCAATTCCCGAAGAATCATGCAATCAAACATGCCATAAAGAAAGCGATTCAAATGAGCGCGGGTCTCTGTCATATCTCTCTCTCTCTAGATTCAAACCCTAATCTCGTTTCCTCAATCAAACCCTAACCCTAATAAAATCCAAGCCGCAGTTCTCAGGTTAATGGCGGCGGTCACCGCCGCTTCGCTGCGCTGCCCCTTGCGACAATCTCGGCGTCTCAAACGCATCCAGCGGCTGCCGCCGTCTCTTTCGTCCTTTCGCAGATCATTCGTCGTCGCCGCCGCTTCATCGGATTTCGCCAACGAGAACCGAGAGTGAGTTTTCAGATCAAATTATGTGTTTTGGATTGATCGTGGCGTTTGTGATTGTTATGTGATCTTTTATAGGTTTGTTATGGTTGGAGGAAGAAATTCTGCAGGTTATGCTGCCAGGACTTTCGTCGAGCACGGGATGGCCAATGGCAAGCTCTGCATCGTCCGAAAAGAGGTCCCTTTTTTGGGTTTTTTTTTAGTACTAAGCTGTGATGTTGGAAAGTAGTTTTAGCTGGTGGAGGGTATACACTTTGGTGGCGTAGCAAATGCTGATTTATAAACAAGCTCATTTGTTGAACTTATTAGATTTGTTTGCATGTTCTTGTCTTCTTGTTGCTTAATATGTGTGCTAGAAATGGAATGATCATAAGTTACCGGAAAACCAGCTAACCCCCGTGATTTCCGTATTGGAATTTTTGATCCGAAACGTGGAACTGTTCTGTTCCAAATCGGCAATTCTGGCGACTGAAGAACAATTACTACATGTATATAAATTCAGTGCATATTAACTTAAAAGGCAGATCTTTAACTTTTTAATAGCTATTTTACAATGCATAGTATGAAGATGATATCTTTAAGCATTTGAAAATACTTGGTAATAATTTCTTAGTCATATCCGCTTCACTTCCGTCGCATATATATTTCATTCCACCCCAACGTTTTGTATCTCGTTCCATACCTAGTAGCACATGGCATTCCCGTTTTCATTCCATGTACCAACACATTTCGCGTTTTAGATAATCTTGGGAATGAGAATGGCATTGGTTAATATGCAAGAGTTGTAATGAATTGGCATTTGGCTATGCGTTTTATCATGATTTTCGTCTCTGTCTTTTCCTATGTGACCCAAAGTTGAATAAGCTCCGAGAGAGATTTCAAGTTTTAATGGGCACCGTCAATTTGACGCGTAACCTCATTGAATTAGAGTCAAATTTCTAGTTGAGCAAACTATAAGTAATTAAGGGTCAATTGTATTAAAGTTGAATTGAAATAGAGATGAATTATTCTCCAGGAAACCACACTCATCTACCTAAGCAGGTTAAAAAAATTCTTTGCAAATTCAACATTTTTTCTTGTTCTTGCAGGCTGTTGCCCCCTATGAGCGACCGGCACTAACAAAAGGCTATTTGTTTCCGAAAGATAAAAATCCTGCACGCCTACCCGTAAGGACTGGTTAAATTTTTACTGTTTGAGAGTCTGAATATCATATTTTATGTTACCTGGTTGGCTGATTAGTTTGATAACGTTGGAGCAGCATCATAGATGCAGTGTATGCATCTAATGAGATGTACCCTCAATTAATTTTAAATGGCTTCATTTGGTTGCATTTTGAATTCATAAATAGAGTTAAAAAGCATAACATAGATACAGCATATCAGTGGTTATTCAATTATCTCATTTGAAGTTTTTCCCCCTGCTTAATATTTTTAAATAATGTTATGCTAGGGATTTCACACATGTGTTGGTTCTGGTGGAGAAAGACAGACCCCAGAATGGTACAATGAGCAAGGCATAGAGGTAACTACAGATTATGTATCTTTCTCTTTGCATCATAACATGCATGCTATCATTCCTACATACATGTATTCTGTGTTTTGGTTCTTAAGTCTTATTAGTGGGTATTTGGAGCTCTTTAAGAGTTCAGAAACACCATAGACATGTCAACTACCTTTAATAAGCAATGAATTATGCATGTCGAAAAGGTGCCAAGTATGTAAACACAAGCATAAGCAGAATACATACAAAAATAATAATATTTTGACAAATCAAATGTGCACATACATTCTTACATGCCCGCACAAGGAAATAAATTAAATGTTTCTTGGACAATGTTATGGACATTCTATTCTATTGTTGGTCTTCTTTTATAGAATGTTTCAAAACCTATTAATTTCCTTATAAACTTCCATTCTGCCTCGAAGGTGTTATATCAAGATCCAGTAGTAGGCCTTGATACCCAAGCGCAGACCCTGACTACATCTTCAGGGAAACTTCTCAAGTACGGATCTCTTATAATCTCCACGGGATGTGAATCCACGAGGTACTTCAACAACTTTGACCTTTTGTACTCAAAACTGTCAATGTTTATATACTCTTTTGCTTGACCTATATTTCTTGGGTTCTGTATATTCATCATTCATTTCTAATTAATCTCTTTGAACAGAAACATTCTTTATATTAGAGAAATACCTAAAAACATGGCAATCTAGAGAGTAAATCGGAAAATTATCAATAAAAATGAACTATATATAGGCTGGACGAAGTATTTAATATCAATATTACTGTCCTCATGTTTTGTCATCATTATCATGTTTGCCTGTCTAAACGAGGTCGGTAAATTGTAGTGTATCACAACTTTATAATGTGACGGCTTCACGGTAAGTTGTAACAATATCCAAGTATCATACCAACTGGGCTTAACTCAGTTGGTATACATTTCCTCGCCAATGTGCGGGGTCGCAAGTTCGGGGGTCGATTTCCACAAAAATCAAAAAAATCAAAATAAATAAATAAATCCAAGTATCATATTTTGCAGCACCGAATAAGCCATTTTTAGACGAGTTTTGACAAAACATAATTTGCCATTGCTTAATGTAAATGAGGGAGGTTCTAGTTTAGATTGGGAAATGATCGTCATGCAGCCTAGTCATTTTGGTATCCTCATATTTTAGCATATGTCTTAATTCAGACTTAGAAATATTTACCACTAACATCCTGATCATGTATGGGATAGTCTTGTTGAGATTATAATTTACACCCCATTGGCTAAAGGTCAAAATCAAGGTCAAACCGCGGACAAGCAAGCCCAAGCCAAAGCAAACGGACCCTATTGTTGAATCAAGCCGGGCCCACGCCCGGACCCAAGTCCAAACAGGTGGGCCCAAGTCCAAACTAGTCCCATGCCAAGAAAGCACAACAAATAAATGTAATATTTAAATAAATAGGCAAAAAGCCAAATTTTTTTAAAGCCCATGGCTCATGTGCAAAAAGAAATAAACGCATGAGGCATGGGATGGGTAAAATGCCATTTTGTAAAAACCCAAGGGGCTATGTGTAAATTTGTAAGCTTATATAAGACATCATTATAATAAAATAAAAAATGATATTCATTCTCCTCAAAAATTAGGGTTATGTGCCTCCTTCTCATTCCTCAAGGTTTTAAAACTTCTTTCTTTTTTGAATTAAATTAAGAGTTTAACTATTCTTTTCGCAAAAAGGAAAAGTTTTTCACCATAAAACCCTCGAAGAGGAGCTCGGATCTCTAATCACATCTCTAAAAGAGGAGATTTTTAAGTCTCATCCATTTTTTCTCCAAGATCCCTCCAACAGGAAGGAGGAAGGAGACTCATCTCCAAACATTCGACTTTGGGAAGATCCAAAGCTCAAGAGAAGATGCAGGGCCCAAAGGAGAAGAAAGGGGTCCCCTTTCATCATCTTCGAAAATCTTTTTGGAGTTTAACTCCGAACAAAAATCTCTTCTTTAGGAGTTTTATTGGCTATAGTGCCCCCAAGTCAATTATTGTAATTGCAGACACGCGATTAGATGATTGAGAGAGAACCTATACAAGCAGAACGGTTTTACTCAAAATGATAGTATGCTATCTGGTTTAACTTTATCATCATGTACATGTTTTAGGTGGCATTACAGTTCATTATTGCATGTTGATATAGCCCATTGGATTCCTGCTTGACTACCAGTATTATGATGGCAATCATATACGTGGGAGCTGGATGGTCTATAAGCACATCCTTAAATGTCCCTAGTCGTGAGAGTATCGAGACCGGGCATCGATATTCCAGAGATGACTAGTGTGTACTAATCGAGACCCCGATAAGGGGCGGTGGCCGGTCTCACAAGCCATTGGTGTTAGTTTATTCACCTAAGATAGTATGCAGGTGCTCATTAGGTTATGAGTACATTAGACGGACTCGCTGGGAACATGCTAGTTGGTATTATACTTATTGTCAGATAGCAGTTCCTAGGTGACATGTGTACCGATTAGTCTGTCGACCCGAGATCGTCATTTGTCTCGTGTGAGTTCCCACTGTGCTTTGATTACTGCCCTACCATGGCTCAAAGGAGTCGTGCAAACAGGTTTTAGTTGGGTACAGTCCCGAGCCATATGAAAGCAGTGAGCGGATCGTCAGGAATTCGTGTCTCCCGGTATTGGGGGTTGATGCCGCGTTGTGCACGGGTGGCCATCACCAGAAACCTTTGATCAAGGTAGTCGAGAATTACTGATCCAGGATCAGTAGTTTCTCAGTTTGTGATGGGCTTCATACCGACACTAAATGTCGCGTTATTAGGGGCCTGACTTTATCCACCCTCCTAGACTCGACATGCGATACACTTAGACGAAGATACCGTACTGTACGGATATTGTCACCGGACAGGCTCAGTAGGGGTCAAGATGAGTTTGCTCGTCGGCCTTTCTTTCGCACAATACCTGGGTAGCCGTTATGTACAGTTAGTGCCGCTGACGTGCTTGTGGTTAAACCCACTGCCAGCGTATTGATGAGTCTTTAGAGTCCCACACAGAGAGTTTCCCTGTTTCAAGCGAAACGATGTAGAGGCCGTATAGTTTTATGGCAGGATTCGATCATATACGTATCATGAGTCGGACAGATAATGCCAGTGGGCTTTTGTTTAAGCTGGATTCTAGGATTATATTGTTGGATTATTTTCATCTCATTGTATTTGTATTCTGTCGGAATACGGATACGGGTATGTATATACGGATGATGGATATTCTTATAGAATAGGTTTTAGAAGAAGACACCTCATTTTTGTTTTAATCTTTTGATTTAAAGATTTAATGAGGTGGAGAGATGAGTGGGTTTGGCGTTGATTGAAGCATGGTTCAAGGCATGACTCATGGTGGTGAGTCATGGAAAAACACTATTGAATCATGCTTGATTTTTTGTTTGTAGTGTGAGATATTTTTATGAACTCATGAGATATTATTTCTTGAGTTGATTTATCTCTCTCATACACACACAACATGGATTCATTCTTGTTTTGCTCTTTGCTTCACATACTCATCTCCAATGGCTTCTTCTTCCTCCACCCTAACGCTCTCATGTGTTGAGAAACCCAGGATGTTTAAAGACAAATTAATTCCTCATTAGAGTCTACATCTCCTAGGCCATCTGGTCTAGCAAACTAGATACCCTAGTTACTTCGGTTTTGAAATAGAAGCTCGATTCATAGACTCTCGGGTGGATCATCTTCGATAGAGGGAGACCGACGACCAAACTTGATCATGGTGGCCACTAGGAGCTTGGGAAGCTTGTTAAAGACCGAAGGACACGGATAATTCGGTATAACATTCCATGATTTCTTTATTAGCTTGTTAGGTTTAAGGTTTATAGTCGATCCGTATTCGGGGTTGTGGTAGCGTCAGTTTTATAATTTTTTGTTTCGCATCTTTCCACGGTTCAATATCCAGGGCGCTGCCGTAACCCAGCAAGTTTAACTCCAACCCAATTTTTGAGAAGCTCAAGTCCAAGATTCAAATTCTCGAAGGAGTTGAACTCCAAAAATACAGATATTTTAGGAGTTTAACTCCATAAAAGATCCTTTTTAGGAGTTTAACTACAAAAGTCATTCGGAAGTTCAATTTCAAATTCAAGGGCTAAGCCCCTTTTTCCGTGGGCGGCCAGCGCCCGCGTGCAGGACGCGTAATCCGCTGGCGCCCATGCGCAATGCACGTAACCCGCTGGCGTCCAGCGTCCACGTGCAGGACGCGTGACCCGCTGGCGCCCAGCGCCGACGCGCCACGCACGCGTCTTTAGGACGCTTTTCGCCCTTCTTTTTCCCACACTCCACACTCAAAACACATCCCCGTAAATTCTGCGAGGCCCCCGATACGTTCAAGTCCCCTTCAAAACACAACACACACTGTACATTGAGTTCGCATGACCAGTTTGACCCATCAATCGGAGGTTTTTTCTCTCCAAAAGTGATGGGTAATTAACAACAGGTTAGTCCGTGTCTGCTGGAGATTCGGATCCCCACAATCAATAAACCCAGCCTACCCTAGGCAGGGGATCTGTATACGTCTGACAAACGCGCGCATTCCCATCTCAATGGAGTGACGAAAAACACCCTATAGATTCTGGCACGTCCGGCGGGACATTTTCTCTCCTCCCATATTTCGGGTTAAACGTTCATGCAAACTCAATCAACATACATATCATTGTCTATACTAAAATAATGCTTTTTCATGCAGGTTTTCGAGCAATCAATTCTCAACAATATTTCCTAAGATGAACTCAGCCCTCAAGGCAACTCCCGTCTCCTACACGATGAAGACGGACGCTCGAATGATTCTCCCGGCATGTCTCGGACGGTAATGGGAGAAACCGCTGCTACAATTTGGCTCTATTTTATTTGTCTCGACCAACACCATTCCTACTACTCAAGCTCCGGTGACGGATAAACCGGCCTTAAAAGGCGAAAGGCCAAATGTTATGGTCGTGAAGGCACCTCAGCCCAAGCACAAATTCGTTTCCGATCGACTCTCCGTTGCTCCAGCCCGGGGCAAGGCCATCAATATCAACAAAGCAATAAGACGTCTCGGGCAAGCTCCAACGGTGCCCTTGACAACTGCTCGATCGGGTATCTTCTTTAAACTCCCCATCAATCGACTCACAGTGGCTTCTTGAATAACGGATGCCTGCCAAGCCCTCAAAATCGAGAAGCTAAGACAGAAAAAACTCAGATACAAAGCCAACAAAAGAGCTAGGACTCCTGTCAGGCTGAACTTCGTGAGATTCCAAGAACAAGGTTACCCCGTAACAACAGCTGAATCGGCTGTAAAGCTCGCTAACTCTTTTGAACCGCTGAAATTGGTTCAGAAGAATGCCATGACCCTAAGAGTCAAGAAAACTACGATCCAGACTATGCCATCCAAGGACCCAGCCAGGCTAACCGTCTTCAGTCGTCCGTCCTCTTCCGAAAAGGAAGGGCCACGATGATGGTTCGAAAGATCAACTGCAAAAAATAAAGAGATAGCTGGATATATTCACACCGTCTACATGGCGGGCACATGCAGCAAGAGCAAAGATGGGGCCACCACATCTCAAATCTAATTTGGTTTGAATATGGCTGCCACTTCCCATGATCAGCTTCCTCCTCGGGAAGATAATAAACCCTTCCAGTGGGGCTAATAAGCAGAGAGATCTCTCAGTTCATGAGGAGTCGGGCTCAGAAAGCGAAGAGAAGCCAATCTTCCGTCCCAAAACCGCAGAGCAGCAACTTCTCCAAGAGCTCCAGAAGCAGCTCAGAAACAAAGACAAGGAGATGGCTAAGCTCTACTTAAAGAATGACAACTTAACAAACGTCGTCTTACAACTCACGGCCCAAGTTGCCTCTCGGCCGCCCAATCAAGCACATGGCTTTGCTCATGAACCGGGAAACGGTGTCCTAAAGCAGCCGACATCTATTCTCTCAAATCCAAAGATGGGTGAGCCACATGAAAGTTGACAACATTCTGCCTTAAGAAATGTCTTGACCGCGGACGACAGCGCAGAATCAGATCATGGATCCGATCACCAACAAAGTAAAAACTTTGGTGGCCGAGGCCGAGACGCAGAAAGTGGTCGGCAACAGTGGGAGACCATACCCTGCACAATATGATCTTGTGGAATTTCCTAGTGGCTATCGTCCCCAAATTCGAAAGGTTCGATGGGACGGTAATGCGAACCGGCACATTGCCCAATTTAAAGTATCATGCGCGAATACTGGGGGCAATGATGTGCCCCTTCTCTGTCAGTTTGTCAATAGCTTGACTGATATTGCTTTCGATTGGTATGCAAGCATACCGGATGATTCGATTACGACGTTCGCTCAAATAGAATCCCTGTTCAAGAAAAGGTTCATGAGTGTCAGCGATAAAATCACCATTGCCGACCTTGTAAGGACCGAGCCAAAGAACAACGAAAGTAGCACGGATTTTATAGTTCGATGGCGTAATCTCTCTGTCAAATGTGAACCGCCGTTGGAACAAGACCAATCCGTCAATCCTCTTATAAAAAATCTGAACAACTGGATAAAACCTTTCCTGTACACCGCAAGCCTCAAAATATTCCAAGAGCTGACCAAGAAAGTTCAATTGTTGGAACGCTCAAAACCTGAATCCACTCAGGATCTCCAATTCACAAACAGATCGAGACATCGAAGGGACGGCAACCGGAAAGGCGAAAGTTCCAACTGCACCGATTCTCTCAATAAGCAGAGAGCGGGCGGAGCGAAGACTAACAAACCCCGAGAGCCAACTTTGGAGGAAAGGAAAAATAAGGTTTACTCTTTCAGAAGAGACAAGGTTCACAAAATATTCAAAGTTGTTCTGAAGAACCAGAACCAAAAAGGCTAAGTGAAGCGAACAGGGCTGATCATCCCAATTATTGCCCATACCACCGAGTGTTGGGACACACTATTGAAGACTTGCATTTTCAAGGATTGGGTCGAGAAACAATACAAGACGGGAGAAATCTCATTGTCCCCTGGTGTGTTGACAAACTATCAAGCCGCGACCTTCAATTTTACACAAACTGAGACTGAGCTATTTCGGGAACTGGCCGCTCTCAATTGTTCACCCTTTCCTGAAAGGGGCAAACCACAGCGGCAATCCAAAGGTCCAACGAGTAACGTTGACAATAAGAGGGAAACGAACAGATGCGCGATCCATACGGTCTACATGGTCGGACCCGAAGAAACGAACCCTCCTACGCTTCACAGCCATGGTGATGATATGGTTGACGCCGTCCAATACCGGCTCGGTTCAGATAATGATGAGGACCCCGCTCGAGCTGCTAACCAAAAAGAGCCCATGGTTCTTGAGAATCAAGCTCGGGCGATGAGGATAGCCTAGTCGTCGCCTCCAAAACTACGGAACAAGCGTTATTCCAATGGCTTCAAGAGCAGTTTCAGGACCGTGATAGAGAGTTAGCCAAGATCCGTTCCAAAGTCGACGATCTGGTGAATGTTGTGGCAAATCTCGCAATCCGAGTCATTCAATTGCAATCATAACAAAATCAAAATTTGGTCCATGAACCAGTGGATGATATCCCAAAGAAGCCAACAACTATTCCTTCCGATCTAATAGCGGAATACTTTCATGAAAGTTGACGGCGGCTAGCCCTCAGGAAAGTCCTGACGCATGACTGCGTCCAGTTGACACGGCACAGAATCAAGGAAAAGTTATCAACGGATCCCGAAACTCTCCAGGACTTAAAAGAGTCTGGATATTGGAACATGCAGAAGCTGAACCTCTTCCAAACTACCAATATAACAAGTCCAGATATCCGGAGAACAACAACCGCAGAGATGGGCCTCCCAAGGACACTGAGTCGTTTAATGCATCTGCCGACCAAAGCAGGCGAGGAACATGCAGGCCTAATACCGACCAGCCTCGAAAACCAGTGTTGGGAGGTGGAGGGGAATCGCTCCTGGAAGAGAAATTGAATAAAGTCTATCTTTCAAAAGGAACAGAGTCCATAAAATATTCAAGGACGTTATGAGAAACGGTCTGCGATTGCTTAAATCAAAAAGACCATATGAAGCAAACATGACTGATGATCTCTTGTACTGCCTGTATTACATAATGGTGAGTCATACCATTGAAAACTGCTTTGTTTTCAAGAATTGGGTTAAAAAACAATACAATGAGGGAGTGGTCTCATTGGCCAAAGACGCGTTAGCATAAAACCAAGCTACGATCGTCCGCTCCATTCGAACGAAGACCAAAACCTTCTAGGGGCAGACGACTCAATCGCTCGCTTCAGAAAATGACCTAGTCCACCACAGTTTCTACGGGATACATGTGAATGTCTCTCCAAAAGGACAAAGAGAGCATTGAAGCGCCGTGAAATCAAAAGTCCAAGGATTTTTGAATAAGCGCACAGCTATGATGTCTAAGTCGTTAAACTGGGAAATAAAAGAAAATTAATGTAAAAAAATAAATATAAATAAACAAAAAAACCGGTATGTCCATGAGCAAAACATGCACGGATGAAAACCCGAAATGGCTCCGTGAGTAAAAACAGCAGGACCGCCGGCGTGTTTGTGAAAACCCGAAAGGGCGCAAACTCGTGAAAAAAAGACGTAAATACACTCGCAAAGTTCTCTTGGCCTTATGAGGAGAATATCCTCGCGTGAGATCTTTACAACTTACCAATGAGCAACACACTTAGAAATCCTCACGACTCCTAAGGAGAAAACACACCTACAAGATCCTTTCGATTTGTAGGCATAAAATGATTTTATGAGATCCTTACGGCTCATAAAATTGAAAAGTCTTAGGTGATAGGTATATAAATCTGTCTTCTAAGCTAGCGCTTTCCAACGGGCAACGGCAAATGATGAGTCGCTCCTGGCGCTACGCTTTAATGTTAGCGATGCTGATGCCGACCCAAAATCCAAATCTTCTAAATTCTTCCAGCCCTACGGCCAATCCCCAAATTGACTACCGTATACATTTCACGGGCTTAAATAATTCTTATCATACCCATGCTCCACAGCAATCACCAGCCCCGCTGCCAGTCTCCGTCATCGGAATTATGCTCCATTTCGGAGGACCCACTCATGTGTCCTCACGATACATGAGGAGAACAGAGCTTACGAGATCCTCTCGACTTGTAAGAAAATACCTTCGTGGGATCCTTACGACTCACAAGGGAAAAACACACTTGGGGGTCCGCACGACGCCTAAGGAGAAAATACACCTACGAGATCCTTTCGATTTGTGTGGAGAAAATATTTTTATAAGATCCTTACGGCTTATAAAATTAAGAAGCCTTAGAAGACACGGACCTAAACCTATTTTCTAAGCCGTTGTTATTCAACGGGCAATGACAAGTGATGATTCGCTCATGGTACCGCATTCCAGTATAGCGATGCTGATACCAAACCAAAACCAAAATCCCCAGATTCTTTCATGAAAAATGATGATTCGCTCCTGGTACCACATTCCAGTGTAGCGATGCTAATACCAAACCAAAACCAAAATCCCCAAATACTCTAATGGCAAATGATGAATTGCTCCTGGCACCTGAGCTCCAGTGTTAACAACGATGATACCTATCCCAACCCAAAAGTTCCAAACTTTCGATCCGATAGACTCTTAAGTCGTTAAACTGGGAACAGATGACTCCTAAATAGTTAAACTGGGAACGAGGGAAATCCCCTTGTGGCACCTGGCACCATATTCCAGTATAGCGATTGCTAATGCCAACCAAAATCCCCAAATCCTCCAATGGCAAATGATGATTCGCTCTTGGTACCACATTCCAGTGTAGCGATGCTGATACCAAAACAAAACCAAAATCCCCAAATCTTCCAATGGCAAATGATGATTCGCTCCTGGTACCACATTCCAGTGTAGCGATGCTGATACCAGAACAAAACATGATTCGCTCCTGGTATCACATTCCAGTGTAGCGATGTCGATGCAAAACCAAACCAAAATCCCCAGATCCTCTCATGGCAAATGATGATTTGCTCCTGGTACCATATTCCTGTGTAGCGATGCTGATGCAAAACCAAAACCAAAATCCCCAAATCCTCTCACGGCAAATGATGATTCGTTCCTGGTACCATATTCCGATGTAGCGATGCTGACGCTAGACAAAATCCAAATTCTGAATTCTGAAGCTTACGCTGCAATGCCTCAAATTCAAAAGTCCCGCCAAATAAGACAGGAATCGGACAAATCAAACTAAAGCCCACCAGGAAGCGCTTCTAAGCTCAAAAGTCCTGCCGGACAGATTGGAACCTCCCAAAACAAATCAAACCAACCAATTCCAACAACGACCTCTACGTCAAAAACAGTGACACTCCATCTTCGGGATGTCTCTATGTCAAAAACAGTGACACTCCGTGTCGGGAATACGTCAAACAGCAGACACTCCGTCTCGGGGATACGTCAAACAGCAGACACTCCGTGCCGGGATACGTCAAACAATAGACACTCCGTCTCGGAGATACGTCAAACACACTCCGTTTCGGGGATACGTCGACCAGCGACATTCCATGCCGAGGAAACGTCGACCACCGACACTCCGTCTCGGGGAAGCGTTAAACAGACATTCTGTGCCGGGATACGTCAACCAGCGACACTCCGTCTCGGGGAAACGTCAGACAGTGACACTCCGTCTCGGCCAAACGTCAAACAGACACTCCGTACCGGGAATACGTCAAACAATGGACACTCCATCTCGGGGAAACGTCATACACACACTCCGTACTGGGGATACGTCAAACAACACACTCCGTACCGGGGATACGTCAAACAGCAGGCACTCCGCCTCAGGGACACGCCATACACTGACACTCCGTCTCGGAGATACGTCAACCAGCGACACTCCATGCTAGGGAAACTTCTAACAGTGACACTCCGTCTCAAGGATACGTCATACACCGACACTCTGTCTCGGGGAAATGTCAAACAGACACTCCGTGCCGGAGATACGTCAACCAGCGACACCCCGTCTCGGGAAAACGTCAGACAGTGACACTCCGTCTCGGCGAAACGTCAAACAACCACTCTGTACCGGCGATACGTCAACCACCGACTGTCCATGTCGTAAAAAGGGCAGTGCCAGCCTCCCAAAAACGGGAACTAAATCAAGTCAACCTCCACGCGGAAGAAGATCCATCAATTTCATGCACACGACCCATAAATGTAGTGTGCATTCATTGATAGGGGGCACTTTGTTGGGGCTAAAATTTACACCCTATTGGTTAAATGTCAAAATGTCACGCCCCGCTTTCCAAAATACGGAATACGAAGGGTGACTAGACCAGCCATGCTCCTACGGTCAGGGAATAATCCCGCCGTAGTCACACTTCAGCTTCTAGTATTACATGGTAGTCAGTAAACAGTACTTGAGTAACGGAAAATCACAGTTCACAACTTTATTACATTGTAAATAAAAGAGTTCGAAATACATTTATTTTGCAGAATAAAACAAACTGACCAACAAAACAAGTGCTGAAAGCAAGGGAAATAGCGCTGGTGATGCAGTCTAGACCTCTGCGATCTCAAATGGCAGGTCCTGCTCCTGGGCTGGATCCACTTCTTTCTCTGAGCATGCACACTCAGGTCGTCAGGGCGACACATATAGCAATAATTATGTAAAGGCATTGAATGTTATTAAACACGAGAAGTACAACAGAATGCAGAACATGAGTATAATAAACATCAACTGAATATGAATAGTGCAATATGGGTATCATGTCAGTAATCTAGGCAATGCGTATGTCACTACTTATCAGTCACTAAGTCAATGTAATCAAATGGTGGAAAGGATGCTCACGTTTTCCGCATCTGTTTGTGTAGTGTTCCGTTTTCGTTTTTAATTTCAAGGACGAAATTTTTGTAAGGAGCGTATGATGTAAATCCCCAGTTCCCGTTTATATTTTCCGTATATTTTTCCAGATTTTTCCTTGAATTTTTCTATTTTTCTATATTTTATATAATTTTTCTTTATTTAAAATTCCTAAGCCTAAACTATATAAATCCTAGCCTACTCGTACCCGACCCATGCCTGACCCGACCTGACCCGCTTCCCACTACTTCTTCCTCGTTCTTCTTCCTTTTCCGCCTTCCCAACGTCCCTCCCCGTTTTGCGCGCCCACGTCCTTTTCTCGCGCCGCTACCATCGCACCCACTCCCTCTCGACGACCGCGTCCCCCCAACGGCTCCAAGGCTCCAACGGCTCTCCCCCACGTCTCCCCGCTCCTCGTGCCCACGCCAGCGAGACTCGTACCCACGCCGCAACGGCCACGACTCCTCGCCCAAAACCCATGACGACTTCGATCTCGTCACCCTCTCTCCCTCGTTTCTTTCTCTGCTTCACTCTCTCTCGCTCTCGCTCTGCTTCTCCACCGAGCACCTCACCTCAGGCGACATCTCCGACAAGCCCCTCCTCTCCTCCACAACACCGGATCCCCCAAGCCACTGCACCCGAACCCACAACCCACTACCCACTGCACCCCTGCATCTCGCCGACAAGCCCCCCTCTCCTCCACAACACCGGATCCCCTAAGCCACTGCATCTGAACCCACAACCCACTACCCACTGCACCCCTGCACATCGCCAACGAGCCCCAACCATCTCATCACCGGCAACCCCATCCCCATCACTCAGTCTCCTCCTTTCTCCCCTCTCAACCCAAAACTTCCGACGAGCCCCCCGCTTCGGCACCGCAGCCGCTACCTCCCGTCACCAAGCCCCACTTCCTCCAAAGTCGCGACGCCACCGACAGCAGCCACCTCCTGCTCCACCTTGCCGACCATCTCCGAGCTCCTCCCCTGCTCACCATCTCCGATCACCAACCCCGAGCCCAGGCCCCTGCACCCGAGTCGGAGCTCTCCGATTCACCAACTCCAAGCCCCTGAACTGCCCGAGCTCGCTGCCGTCGCCGCTGCTTGTGCCGTGTCCATGCGCGTGCCTTCGCCGTCACCGTCGCTGCCTCTCGCCGTCGTCGCTGCCGGGATTATCGTCGTCGCGGTTGTCTGAGGCAAGTGAACGTTAATCACTTGCTTACTCATGCTAAATAATATATTATTTAATCGGAAAAAATGATGTTACATAATATGGAGAGTGTATATATATATATATATCGATAAATTATAATTCAATTAGTTCTGTAACGAACTCTCATGGTTCGATTATATTGAAAGTGTTAGTTATATGTATGCCCTAGAGGCCATTACTGTACATTGGATGTATATTGTAGTGGATGCTGGGACATATATAGGGAGGACTTTCTTGCTCGACATGATAGTATGCTATCTGGTTGCTCTTTACCTTAACGTGTACACTGATTGTCTCTCTGTTACATGTTGGTAAAGCCCTTAGGATGTGTACTTGACTACCTGGACTGTGATGCGGATCATACTAGTGGGGACATGGTAGTCCATAAGTACATCCTTCAAAGTCCCTAGTCGTGGGTGTATCGAGATGGGACATCGATATACCAGAGTAGACTAGCGTGTACCTTCTCGATCCATATAGATGGGCGATGGATGATCCCATATCCATTGGTGTTTGACATCGGAGATGATATACGGGTGCTCAGTAGAGACTGGGTACACTGGACGGACCCGCCGAGAACTCCCAGATGGTATTATACCTTACGTCAGATGGCAGTTCTCTGGTGACACTGGTACAGAGTAGTCTGTTGACCCGAAATTGTCATAGAGTCTTGTGTGGTTCCCACTGTGCTTTGATTTCCATCTTACCACGTCCAAGAGGGCGTGCAAAACGGTGGTTTTTGGGTACAGTCCCGAGTCACATGGAGACAATGAGCGATAGGAGGGGATTCGTCTCTCCCGGTATAGGGAGTTGATGTTACGCTGTGTTCGATTGGCTATAACAGGAAATCCCTGGCCAGGGTTGCTGAGATTTACTGGTAAGTGTTACCAGCAGTTTCTCGAATTGTTATAGACCTCATATCGACACGACTTATCGAGCTATTGGGGTCTGACGTTTACCACCCCTAGGCGAGATATGCGACATATCAGACGATCAGACCGGACTGTACGATAGTGTTACTGGTTGGATTCACTGGAGTGTGAGCGGGCTTACTCGTCGATCTTCTGATCGCTCAATACCCGGGTGGCCGTTACGTTTAGCAGACCGCTTGCGGCTTGTGGGTGTTTGATATGATCATCATCTGCTGCCGGCGTATTGACGAGTCTTTAGAGTCCTACACAGAGGTTTCCTGGCTCAAGCGAAACGAAATAGGAGCGCATATGAGATATGTGCGAGATCGAGAATAATGCGTGTATGTGATACCGTATTCCATTCTCGCGATGAATGTATCGATTGGTTGTATGTGATATAACCTAGTTATCGAATCAAGGGTTGATTCGATAAGCCGATACATTGTATACTAGTCGGTTGTGTGCGACATGACCGGATCATTGAATCAAGTGTTGATTTAATGATTTAATGCATAATTATATATTTGATATATTACTTTGCATTAACCAGTAATGGTTCACTTTAAATGGATTTTCTTACTCGGTTTGTGCACATTGTATATGTGATATACTTTTGTACACATGATTGTATCATGTTTGATGATACATGTTTGCTAGGGTTTTTGTGTAAAGATCAAACCATGGTTAAATGATTATGACTAGGGTTTTGTTTTATTCACTTATTTATTTATCCATTTCATTTTGGAAAATAAATGGAAAAGGGAAAAGAATGGTGGCTTTATTTGTTGTTTAGTTGAAGCTTCATGAAGCTTTGACCTTGACCACCATTCTTATCTCATCCTTAACCCTAACCATTCCTTTAACCTTGGTCAATTCTCTACACATAACCATAGTTAGAATTATGATAAGTATTGATTTTCTATTCCTTTTTAATTAACTTATCATAACAATTATCTTCTTCTTCTTCCTTTCTTCACTTGAAGAAAGCAAGCTCCATCAATGGTGATTGATGGAAATGAGTGAGAAATCCAATTCTAAAGTCTACCCACTTTCTATTTCTTCATCCTCTACCTCTTGCCAAGTAGTAGAGTGTGTTTTCTTCACAAGTTTCTTGACTTGGTGAAGTCGGAGCTTGATTTAGCGATGCCTCGACGTAGATCATCTTCGGCATGGACATCGATGACCTAGCCCGTCCATTCTCCGATGAAACCGACGCTAGAGCCCGTGACTTGTTATGGACAGCGAGGAGACTTCATTGCGGAGCTATGGAGGTGGAGAACCGGATCTACAAAGGTTGTATTTCCGTTCCTTTAGTAAAATAGTTTACTAGTTGCATCTTTCGCCTAGACATCTAGCTAACGATCCGTAGTTTAGGGTCCCTCGGCACCCATAAATTTTTATATTGGCATGCTCGATGCCTTGTGAGACCTTATTAGGGTGCCTAGGAACCCTTCAGAAAGGAGCCTGACTAGGCTTTATCATCCCGTGTCAACACCATTTGTAGTTTAACCGAATAATATCTAGTGGGATCGATTACTGCAAACCGATGTTCCGATTGATACACTTACATATCTTATGTGTTGGACACGATACATGAATGAAAACCCTATCTTAAATTGCCGAAATTTATGATCGTCAAACCCTTTTTCTGTTAGTGGAGGTCGTGTAGGAATTTGTGGAGAAAATGAAAATATCTAGGTTAGGCCTAAAGGTCGCTCCTAAAGGCGACACTAAAACTGAATTTTGCCGCGTAGGTTACCTCAATAAAATCATTGTAAATTCAATACAGGTTGGAACATAACGTTCTACAGCTCATATCGAAGACGACTCGATAACCTAAAACCCCTTATAGTTTAATTATCGACGTTTATAGATTTCTGTAACGATAATTGGCTGCGAATGCGGCGTTGTACTGCAGTCCGGGGCAGCATTTCGTTTGAATACCTGACATGGTTTTGTTGAGGTAACCTGCGCGGCAAAATTCAGTTTTAGTGTCGCCTTTAGGTTCAAATCCCAAGTTCTCAAGAATCAAGAGGGCATTTTTGTCAAAAATAGAGAAGGTTGAGGGTGATCCCACCAAAGGAAAACCTTCGGGGATGAGGATTCCGATCCTTACTCCCCTCTTAAACGTGGATCTCCATCCGTGCTTCATCCGTACGGAAACATAGGCTCCGGTCTATGTTTCACCAAACGAAATCCAGTGGTCTTGCCGACAAAATTTCGTCAAAATCCCACTTAGTCAATTTTTTTAAAAATAAAACTTGAAAATGAAAACTAAACAAATAAAACAAACCAAATACTGCCCGGGGGGCGTCCAACCCTGGCACCCCTATTCCATGTTGTCGCCGTCGGTGCCCCGAAAGAGGGTACCCGACCCCCGCTTCCCCCAAAAGGGGGAGTCGGCCCCAGCCTCTACTAAGGGGACCCCGGCTCCTCTCCCAAAAAGGGGGACCACCTCGGGTGACCTCGGGGTACCCAGACCCAGGTTTCCCTTCCCCGGGGCACCCGGACCTTTATTCTTAAAAAAATAGTATAAATAATAAAATATAAATAAACAAAAAAATGAAATGAAACAAATCATCATTTCTTTTCAAACACGGTTTCACACTGAGTTCGTATGATCCGTACAACCCGTTAATCGAAGGTTCACCCGCCTCAAAGCGAGAGGTAATTAACGGCAGTTTTATCCGCGGCTGCCGGAGACTCGGAATCTTCGCAATCAATAAACCCATGCCGACCTGAAAAATAATCAAAAGGAGATAATCTATTGACATGATTAAACAAGAGTCAATACAAATCTTTATATAGCGTTATAGACCACCTTTCAATTTAATAACAAAATGCATTCATAACTAATATATAATAAGTAATTATATTTTTAACACTCCCCGCAAACTGGAGCATAGATGTCAATCATGTCAAGTTTGGATAGAAGACGGGTGAAAACCGATCGAGGAAGATCTTTCGTAAGGATATATGTTAATTGAGTCGAAGAAGAAACATGTTGGAGTGCAACCACCTTAACTGTCACTTTGTCATGAATGAAGTGGTAATCTATTTCAATATGCTTGGTTCGCTCATAAAAAACTGGATTCTCAGCAATATGGATTGCGGCCTTATTGTCACAGAAGAGTGTAGTCGGAAAAGAAAAAAGAACCCCAAGATCTATCAGAAAAGAGGTAAGCCATACCAATTCAGCAATTGTATGCGCCATAGATCTATACTCGGCCTCTGTAAAAGAATGAGCCACTACATTTTGTTTCTTACTCTTCCATGTAACCAAGTTTCCTCCCAAGAAGACATAATAGTCACTCGTGTAACGACGATCATCAATAGATTTAACAAAGTCAGCACCCGCTAAAGCTTTGAGCGACAATACAGATGGTTTGTAAAGAAAACCTTGACCTGGAGAACCTTTGATGTATCTGAAAATATGCTTAACCGCCTTAAGATGAGTGGTCAAAGGATTCTGCATATACTGACTTACTGTGCTAATGGAAAAAGCAATGTCAGGACGAGTGACAGTGAGATAAATAGGCTTTCAAACTAGACGTCGACATCGTCCTGGGTCAGATAGTGGAGGATCCGAGAGAGAGTTCAATCGAGATAGCTTGACTGAGGAATCCATGGGGGTGTTTGCTGGTTTACATTCTAGAAATCCTTGCTCAGATAAAAATCAAGTGCATACTTGCGCTGAGAAATCTGTAATCTACCAGAATTCCGTGATATTTCAATTCTAAAGAAATATCTAAATAGCCCAAGGTCCTTGATATGGAAGTGTAAAGCCAAATGTTCTTTCACCTTAGAGATGCCAGCAGAATCATCTCCGGTAATGATAATATCATCAATATACACCAACTCAATTACCCTGCTCCGCGGACGATTATATGTAAAGAAAGATGTGTCGGCGCGACCGCGTTTGAAGCCAATCAGTCATAGATCTGTACTAAACTTTTCAAATCAGGCACGCGGTGACTGTTTCAATCTGTATAACGATTTATGTAGAAGACAAATTATAGACTCCTCCAGTCGCGCAAAGTCTGGAAGCTGCTACGTATAAATAGTTTCTGAAAGATCGTCATTAAGAAAGGCATTTTTCATCTCAAGCTGATGAAATGGTCATGCCTTAGAAACAACCAAGGATATAAAAACATGAACCGAAGGAAATTTGGCAAATGGTGAAAATGTTTAACATAATCCAAACCATACTGCTGAGTAAATCCTTTGGTCACTAATCGAGCTTTTAGGCGGTCAATCGTACCATCAGGATTATGCTTGACAGCAAAGACCTATCGACAGCCGGCAACCTTCTTATCTAAAGGCGGAGGTACCAATTTCCAAGTCTGAGTAGAGCGTAGTGCTGTAATCTTCTCGACCATTGCTGCATACTAACCTGGGTGCTGAAGAGCTTCCTGAATAGAGAAAGAGTAATGGCAGACAAGGAAGAAACAAACTAACGAGCAGATGAGGTCAGTCTATGATAGGAAACAAAGTTAGAAATTGGATGTGCAGTAGTACAGGAACGCTTACTCTTGCATAAGGCAATAGGAAGAGAGATTTTCTTCTGAATTTAGCGGCGGTGGAGATTTAGAATCAGTGGACTGTATAGGAGTACCTGCAAAAGAATCGTTAGAGGAAAAATTGGTAGGATGGGGTGGGACAACTATCTTACGACGGTGATACGCCTATGGATAAGGGGCTACAGGCTGAAAATTAGGGCACAGGTTGAACAGACGAGTCAAGCTCTGATGATGGTAGGTGAGGAACAAGAATGGTAGGAGTGGGGTCCTTAATAAGGGATGGAAAATAGGCTTGATCTTCTAAGAAAGTCTCACAAGAAGTACAAACTTTAGATGTGGCAGGATTAAAGCAAACATATCCATTTTGGGATTGTGAGTAACCTACAAATACCATTTGGGTAGCTCTAGAAGCAAGCTTATCAATATGAAGACCTAGAATATGAGAATAGTATAGACAACCAAACACTTAAATAAGGTTTTAGTCTTATTGTTGGAACCCACTTATCATTAAAAGCCCATATGTAAAAGCTCATCATTTCTCCAACTTTTTTCTAATTTTAAACTCTACTCTACTTTCAAAATAACATTGACATTGTATCGGAGCCAATGGCTCGATCCTCCACGTGACAACATACACGTAACTCTACTCGTACTTTGCACGTGACAACCACACTAAGAAAAAATGATGGTTGCACGTAATTCTACTCGTACTTTTCACGCGACAACCACGTCAGGAAAAAAGCGATGGTTCCACGTGAGAGGGACGGCTGAAAGTAAAAACCAAATGATGAGACTTTAAAGATAGTCTCATATTGGAAACAACAAAAGAAACACATGGGTATAAAATATAAAATGCATCACACTTCAATAAGGCTTGAGTCTTATTATTGGAACCCATTTATCATTAAAAACCCATGTATAAAAGCCCATCACTCCAACTTCTCTCTAATTTTAAACTCTACCCTACTTTAAAGATAACTTTGACAGTATATATAAAATATTAAATAATCAAAATAATTATAACCATTGAAACTCTTCTAATAAAAAGACAATGAAATTGATTATTCCAAAATTACAAAAAATATTTCCTGAAACTATAAACCAACATAAAGATAACAAGGGCTTAGATATAAATATTTTGTTAAATTCTTGTTAAAGTAAGAAATATGTGGGAAAAGAAAAATAATTCCAGGATTCGAACCACAAGGTCACAGATCTAGACCTACCACAAGGTCAGCTTAAAGTTTGTAAAAGTGTATTAAATATTTCTTTTATACCCCCCAATCCCCCCACTCCCAACCATCACCACCCAAATAAAGAGAAAAAAAAGAAGAAAAAAACAAACCACCCCAATGCACGTATAGACACAATGTTTGTTTGTCACTGTTTCAGGCAATGATGTGACAGAATTGAGATGTTGAGCTAGCATGTTTAGTATTAGTGTCTCAAGAATTGAAGAATTATCTGAAAGTCAAGTGCAGCTATTCATTACTCGAATATATATTCTTCACTTGTTTCTTGAGTTCTGATTCTGATATGTGCACTGGAGAAGAGACATGAATAATGTGGATTGTAGAAAAGAATTAATTGTACCCTATAATTTATTTATTTATTTTTGTTGTCAAGTTTACTATACGTAGTTACATACATGCTCGTATTAGGTTGCTTGAGTTTTTTAGATGCATTACTTTGTACTTCACCAATATATTGTAGTTCTAACTGATGTGTTTCCCCCCCTAATAAGCAGTTAAATTCAAAATGAGCGAACTGATAATGCACAACGGACCTCCTTTCCATTCGGAAATCCCTCCCACATGATGCTACCAAAAGGGTCTTATATATCACCAAAGCTTCTCTCCCTGCTCACTCCGTTCGAGCAAACCTTAGCTGAAAGTTTAATAAAGCTCAAGCCTTCAAATACTTCAGATATCCGAAGCCTGTCATGGCTAAACGCATGCAATTGCATCGCTATCCGAGACCCTCACAAACATCAAAACTTTGGCAACTGCTCTCCAATTCCACGTCTCAGACTGGGACGAAATTTTTTTGGACATGTATCTGAACAACAGTGTGAGGTTGCTTGATATATGCAATTCATTAACCTCTGAGATCTCACAATTGGACCAAAGCCAGCTCTTGCTCACATACACTTTGCACATTTTATCCTCAACTGGCACTTCTCCTTCATCAGAGCAACTAAAGTGAGTTCATTCATCTCTTCATGATTGGACGGAGAAAATCTATTCAAAAAGTCTGAATCTTGAAAATTGCTCTTCGATCTTAGAAGAGCTTACATCTATATTTGGTCGAAGTCAAGAACTCGGCAAAAGGGAGAGTGCTGATGAGAGCACTGTATGGTGGCAAGGCTGTGACTATATTTGTTTGTAGCGTTTTCACCGCTGCATTGTTGGGTTGCTCGAAGCCGCCGATGGATTTTTCCGTTTTCTGACGACTTTTTGTGGGCTGGAGCTTTTAATGACCTGCAAGTTATCGTAAACGGAGAATTTAGAAATCATTTTCACTTGGGAATTCTGTAGCATTGAAAGAGCTGGGGGCAGTTGAAGCTTGCGTGCTGAAGCTGCATGATATAAGCCAAATGAAGGAAGAACTGAAGAATGACACTAACAAGGAAGAATTAGAGAAGTTTTCTTCAGATTTGGCAAACACAGCCGAATGTTTCGTCGAGGAGCTTGATCATCTCTCAAAGCAATTAGATGAATTTTGTCAGCTCGTTCTCGCTGGGTGTAACACATCGCTTTGGAGTCTTACGAGCTCAAGTGTACAGCTTAAGGGTAAAGCGGATAAATTCAGGTAGAGTTTACTGTGTCTATTTGAGTTGGATTTTGTCTGTCAACTGCTGGTATGTTGTTATTTATGTAATGTTTACTGCTTGGGCTGTGGTAAATCTAAAGATGTGATATGGCCTTGTGTTTGCTCTATCGTTTGCGCATACATCTCCAAAATTGTAGTAGAGATATCCCAACCATGCTGCTAATGTTACTTCATTGGATATGTTGTTCAACCATGCTACTACTGTTACTTCATTGGATATGTTACTTGTAGATAATGATTTATAATTATGTTGCTGGAGTATGATGATTTGGTTTAATATTTGCTGTATGCATATCTACAAAATAACCCCATCATAATGTCGCCGATGATATGCCCTGAATAATTCCATTCCTCAGATGATAGAATAGAAGCAGTTCAAGAAAAATTGATTTATGCAGATTTATCAAATAACACAAGGCCATTCATATATATTGCTGAGCTATTTGTACTCTCCATGTAGATTGATTTGCTATCAGTTTTGATAGTTACATAACCTGATATGAAAGTTCACAACTGATATTTTTCTCCTTTCCCTTTTGGTAATAGAGAGGATTCAAAGGAGATTTTACAATTAATTCATATTGAGTTTATAAGTAGGTCATATTTGTCTTCTGATTTTCCCTTTTTTTTTGGGGACGGGTCAGTAAGCCTTACGCAAGCATACATCATACTCACGCACAGAGCACACGAAAGCTTATAACACACATCTAAGGGGCCCATGAATTTGGCCGGAAATCATTAATTAGTGTCCATTTCCCCTCTTTGGGCTCGAACCCCGTACTATCCCTAGGAGGGGAAGAACCATATACCAACTAAGGTGTTGCTCATTGGTTCTGATTTTCCAATCGAAACTGAATGATTGAATCCTTTGTATTTATTGTTTGGTTTGACATAATAGCACTGCCTCCAACTAATATCCATCCCTGATTAATATATATATCTACTAGTCAATTGCTCTCGATAAAGCTTTCCTCGTCTTCCGCTTTCCTCTTCATAGAGACGCATACTGCGCACCTACTCATATTTTCCCCCAAAGAAAGCTATGCTAACAAAATTGCTTAGTCTTCTTCTCAGAAAGGGAAAACAACACGAAAAATTCAATTGTCCTCAATATAGCTTTTTTCACTCCTTTGGTCATTTAGAGGTTGTCATTTTCTAGGGAGGTGTGTGGGGTCTCTCTCTATATAAACATTCAAAATTAAATTTAATACGGTGATTCTATTTTCTGTCTTGAAAAATATACAGCTAAAATTGAAATTGACGTCTTCCACTACAATCAATCCAAACGTGTCCATTTTTAGATGTCATCTCTTCTGAAATATGACATGTAACCGTTTCACATTGGTCACCATGAAGATTTTTGATGCAAAATCCTCTTCATGAGACATTGAAGATCCTTCTCACAAATATAAAACCTGTAGTTTACAACCTTCTCATATGAAACCATGATCAATGAGTGTTCTAAAAATTTCAAGATCATTGTTCCATTCCGTTCCAAGTTTATTTGCCTGCATATACATAGCACATAACTAAATACATTAGGATTCAGAAATAAACAAGAACAGAACTGCATCACTATATATCATTAGCACAAAATCTATCAAATTATATCACACAATCTCTCATCGCCAAGTCTTGAAAATTTCCATCAAAATTCTGGACTATTTCTCCCTGGGAATCAACCGAGCACGCAGCGGATTCTTCATCACGACGGTAAACTCGTTTTTCTCCGACAAATCGACCTCATATCCCTCCGCGGCAATCCATTCGAACTCTCTCACCAGATTTGCCACGAAATACTCTAAATGCAGCATCGCAAGCCCAATCCCCGGGCAGATCCGTCTCCCGGCCCCGAAAGGCATCATCCTGATCTCTCTGCTCCCTGTTATATCCACCCCTTCCCCGTCACCCCCTTTCAGAAACCTCTCCGGCTTAAACTCCATCGGGTCTTCCCACACCTTCTCATCCCACCCCATCTCCGCCACCATGAAATTAACCGGTACATTCTTCGGTATGACATACCCTTCGATCTCGACCTCTTCCGTCACCGCGTGCGACAACACGAAATGCCCAGGCGGGTGCCTCCTTAACCCTTCAAGAACCACCGCCTTGAGATATGGCATCTTCTGCAGATCCTCTTCTTGGACCCTTCTCGCATTCCTTCCCACCGTGCTCTCGATCTCTTCCATCAGCTTCTTTTGAACGTCTTGATGCTTCACGAGCTCCGCCATGATCCACTGCAGGGCGGTCGACGTGGTGTCGGTCCCCCCATTCAGAAACTCCGAGCACAGGCTCACCATCTCGTCCTCCGTTAGGCTCCTCCCCCCTTCGTCCGGAAGTTTGATATCGAGTAACGAGTCTACATACGAGTAGACGAATCGCTCTTCATCGACCCGTTCCTTCTCTCTGTGCTCTCTCCTCGCGTTTACCAGCGGCAAGTAAAGCTCCGTCTGCCTCTGTCTCATCGCCATCGCGGTCTGCAATCGCTTATACAACAGATATTTCGCCGCCCTCGGGAAAAACAAAAACATACTCAGATACCGCGAGTACAGCAGCAAATCCCTCTGCGACTTTTCAATCTCTTTTATACTTTTCTCGTCGAGCTTCTCCCCGAAACACATGAGCACCAGCAAGCAGAACATCGCAAACTGAAAGCTGTCCTTGGCAACGACACCGCCGTCATCGGAAGCCGATCGAGACTTGTCGTACAAGTCGTCGATGAGGACCGTAAGCACCCAGTCACGGCCCTCGCCGTATATCTTGATCCTGGAAGCCGTCAGGATCTCCGATATAAGGTTCCGACGCAGGAGACGCCACAAGGGGCCGTAGGCGGCCGAAGAGATGTTGTGTTGGTTGCTGCTGAAGAAGCTAAGTGCCGGAACAGGGCGGTCGGAGAACCGGGCCCCGTGCTCGACGAGGGCCTTGTGTGCGATGCCACGGTCGAGGACGAAGACGCGTGGGCGGAAGCCGAGGCGGAGGGTGACGACCGGGCCGTGTTTCTTGAAGAGAGTCTTGAGGATGGTTTCGAAGTTCGAGGGGGAGTTTGTGAGCCAGAGGAGGTTGCCAAGGACTGGGATGGAGATGGGGCCTGGTGGGAGCTTGGAGTTCTTGGTTTTGGATGAGAAAGTCAAGTAGAGGAGAGAGAGAATGAAGAGAGAGAAGGGGAGGAGGAGGAGGTCCATGGTTGTGTGTGTGAGAGATGATGAAGATGTCTGGTGTAGGGTTTTTATACTGGGAGTTTGATGCGTGATGAGTTTTTCGTCGTTTTTTTCTTCGATTTTGGTTTTGGTGCATTATTTGTGTGAAGTCGCAGGTGGCTTTAGGGTTTGGGGTCAACGGGCGAGATAATATTTCTGTTGAATTCTTATTTCATAATTTTTTTTAATAGGTAAGAAACATGTTACGCCGTATATTAATGACCGAGACTGAAAGGCAATGAATTGTAAGTTACCGCTAACCCCTAAATGGTTGACTCGTTTGTCAATTCACGGGTTACCAACATATCCGTCCGTCCGCAGTGGATCGGGTCATGGACATGAGATTTAACACCCGTTTAAATCCAGGAATTTTTACCCGTGCTAGTTGGATCCACTACCCGCAATGATCTGCCCGTGGATGATCCGATTCGCATCACTACTCATTTTTCTAATTGCTACTCATTTGATTTCTAAATCTATGTACAATTTATAATAAATAATATTATAAATAGGGAATATAGATTTGATGATGATATGAAGACATCAAGAGAGAGTCATCACTGATCGATAGTGGCGCCTAGTCGATGGTTGATCTATCGAACTTCATTTCCGGTCATCGATTGTCGGCGTTTGGTCGCCAATCGTGACGGTTGTTGGTTTGTCATTGAAAATTCATTGTTGCTGGTGGTGGACAATGGTTAATCAGAGGTTGGCGGCGGTTGTTTGTACGTCAGTTGGCGGTAGTCAATTGTTCGCCTGTCACGACGGCCATCACGACGACTGGTCGTCGGTTTTTAGGTCAGTCGCCGGCGGTCTATCACCGGTGGCCGGTTGTCCATTGCCGGTCGGTGTCCGGTCACTGTCGGTCAACCATGCCACCGGTCGTTGGCGGTTGGTAAATAGTTTTTGGTCGGTCGCCGGTGGTCCATTGATGGTTTATCGACCGACCGTTGCCAATGAATTATGTTCTTTTGAGTTTTGAACTCAGAAGATATTTATTTTGGAAGTTTTAAGGAATAAATTTGTTTGATGGAAATTATATTGATTGTGGATTTTTAAGCCTTATGGTTTCTGGTGATGGAGATTGCGGCCGACTCAAGCATCAATTATATAAAAGTTTATAGCTTGATTCTGGTTGTCGGTTCCTGTTGCCAGATGACGGTCGTGGCAGCGGTCATCAATGATCGGTCGCCGGTTTTCGGTTAGTCCCCGGCGGTTTATTGCCGGTTTATCGATGGCGGACTATCGGTGGCCAGTTATCAATCGCTAATAAGTGTCCAGTCACGACGGCGGTCGCCAACAGTCGATCGCTGATCAATAGCCGGATGGTCGTCGATCGCTGGTCAATCGCAATCGGCGGTGTGTCGTCTATCGGTCAGTGATGCTACTTCGTTTGTCGGCCTGCCGGCAATAGTCTATTGTTCGATGCTCGGGTGCGGTCACGTTCCATTCCAAGTTTATTTGCCTACTGTATGATTGATATTAATGATGAAATTAAAACTAGCTCTGAACAGAGCAAAGTCCATAACACATAACTAAATACATTAGGATTCAGAAAGAAAACTTGAACAGAACTGCATCACTATATATTACTAGCACAAAATCTATCAAATTATATCACACAATCTCTCATCACCAAGTCTTGAAAATATCCATCAGAATTCAGGACTATTTCCCCCTCGGAATCAACCGAGCACGCAGCGGATTCTTCATCACGACGGTAAACTCGTTTTTCTCCGACAAATCGATATCGTATCCGTCCGCGGCAATCCATTCAAACTCTTTCACCAGATTCGCCACGAAATACTCTAAATGCAGCATCGCAAGCCCAAGCCCCGGGCAGATCCGTCTCCCGACCCCGAAAGGCATCATCCTGATCTCTCTGCTCCCTGTTATATCCACCCCTTCACCGTCGCCCCCTTTCAGAAACCTCTCCGGCCTAAACTCCATCGGGTCCTCCCACACCTTCTCGTCCCACCCCATCTCCGCCACCATGAAATTAACCTGTACATTCTTCGGTATGACATACCCTTCGATCTCGACCTCTTCCGTCACCGCGTGCGACAACACGAAATGCCCAGGCGGGTGCCTCCTTAACCCTTCCAGAACCACCGCCTTGAGATACGGCATCTTCTGCAGATCCTCTTCTTGAACCCTTCTCGCATTCCTTCCGACCGTGCTCTCGATATCTTCCATCAGCTTCTTCTGAACGTCTTGATGCTTCACGAGCTCCGCCATGATCCACTGCAGGGCCGTCGACGTGGTGTCTGTCCCCCCGTTCAGAAACTCCGAGCACAGGCTCACCATCTCGTCCTCCGTTAGGTTCCTCCCCCCTTCGTCCGGAAGTTTGATATCGAGTAACGAGTCTACATACGAGTAGACGAATCGCTCTTCATCGACCCGTTCCTTCTCTCTGTGCTCTCTCCTCGCCTTTACCAGCGGCAAGTAAAGCTCCGTCTGCCTCTGTCTCATCGCCATCGCGGTCTGCAGTCGCTTATAAAACAGATACTTCGCCGCCCTCGGGAAAAACCCAAACACACTCAGTTTCCGCGAGTACAGCAGCAAATCCCTCTGCGACTTTTCAATCTCTTTTATACTTTTCTCGTCGAGCTTCTCCCCGAAACACATGAGCACCAGCAAGCAGAACATCGCAAACTGAAAGCTGTCCTTCGCGACGACACCGCCGTCATCGGAAGCCGATCGGGACTTGTCATACAGGTCGTCGATGAGGACAGTAAGCACCCAGTCGCGGCCCTCGCCATATATCTTGATCCTGGAAGCCGTCAGGATCTCCGATATAAGGTTCCGACGCAGGAGACGCCACAAGGGGCCGTAGGCGGCCGAAGAGATGTTGTGTTGGTTGCTGCTGAAGAAGTTAAGTGCCGGGTTCGAAGCAGGGCGGTCGGAGAACCGTGCCCCGTGCTCCACGAGGGCCTTGTGTGCGATGCCGCGGTCGAGGACGAAGACGAAACGGAGGGAGCCGAGGCGGATGGTGATGACTGGCCCGTGTTTCTGGAAGAGGGTCTTTAGGAGAGGTTCGAGGTTCGAGAAGGAGTTTGTGAGCCATAGGAGGTTGCCAAGGATTGGGATGGAGATTGGGCCTGGTGGGAGCCTGGGGTTCTTGGTTTTGGATGAGAAAATGAAGTAGATGAGAGAGAAAGTGAAGAGAGAGAGGGAGATGAGGAGGGAGAGTTCCATTGTTGTGTGAGAGAGGTGTAGATGTGTGTAGGGTTTTTATACAGAGAGTTTGATGCATGATGAGTCCTTCATTCTTGTTGGCTATTTTTATTTTTATTTTTATTTTTATTTTTTTGCATGCCCAATTTGTGTGAAGGTGCAAGTAAATTACTCATGATCTTATTAGTCCGTGCATTACACCTACACCATCCATGACGGATAATCTGTTTTTTTTAATAAATGTTAGATGCGAAATTCTACGAGACACTGCAAGAAACAGCGACGGGATATCAGCGATTATTTATTTATATGCGATCGTTAATAGTCTATTAACGACCGTATATCGGACGGTCGTTAATGAACTGTCACCAATGCATTGGCGACCGCTCTTTTTGTATCAGCGATCATTTAATATGGTCGCTAATACACCGATAATTTTAGCCGCGAAGGCGCTCCCTTTCCCATTCATTCCCGTGACCGGGCCCTAAAAAAATTTTCCCTTCTTCTTCCTTCTAATTTTTCCCCTTCTTCCTAATTTTTTCCAATTTTTTTTTTAATTTGTTGTTGTTTGCTTCTGTTGCTGCTTGCTCACCTCGTCTTCAAGGGTTCAAGTTTAGGGTATCTTTCTATAATTGTTATTTATTTTCAATTAAATTATGGAATTATGAAATTAGGTTATGAAATATATTATGATTTTGGGTTGATGTGTTTTAGAATTAAATAAAGTTCAGAAATTTAAGAAATTGATATAGAATTGAAGAAAGTTGTAGTTCATGGATTTTAGAATTGAAAATGGTTGAAAAATTGAAATAGAAATTTGGTAATTTAAGATTAGAATTAAAGATGGATTATAGATAATTGAGGGTTAATTGTTAGATGAATTTTGAAAAGGGTTCGATGAATTTAGGATAAGATGGATTATAGATAATTGTTAGATGAATTTAGGGTAAGATGGATTATAGGTAATTGAGGGTTAATTGTTAGAGGTATTTTGGTTAGGTAATGAGCGTTAGGATTCGATGACATATGATTTAGAGAAGAAATTGAGGGTTATAAGTAGATGAATATGAGATTTAGGGTGAAATTGAGTGTGCTAGTGCGTGCGCATGTGTGTGTTTGTGTACTAGATGCAATAAGGTGATGTTGATCCAGTCCTGGAGAAACGTTCGGAAGCAGTTTTAGAACATAAGTTGATGTTCTAGGGATATGATAACAACAGCCTCTTTTCGGGGACGGTTATCATTCCAGGCTTCCAAGGTGACCCGGATGACAGAATGACTGTCAGAATTATAGTTTTCCCTCTGACGAGGGACAGTAGTTTGGACAGGTGGTCCAGATGGATACTGAGGGTGGCATGGCGCAGAATACTGATTAAGTTCAGTTGACGATACAGTCTGAGAAGTTTGGATTTGGAGTTCATTTATGAACTAGGTGTTAGTGTATATGCCCTAGAGGCCATTACTGTATCATACTAGTTTTTATATTACTTGATAGAAGCTTGGGATATTCACCTTGTATTGACAATCTTGCTCAAAATGGTAGTATGCTACTTGGTTTGTTTCTACTTTAATATGTGCATGTGTTTCTTTTAGCATATTGCTTATACATATTAGTAGAGCCCTTAGGATCTTTGCTTGATTACCAGCGTTGTGATGGCAGTCACACTCGTGGGGGCTGGGTAATCCACAAGCACATCCTTATACAGGTCCCTAGTCGTAGGACTATCGAGACAGGGCATCGATACTCCGAAGTAGACTAGCGTATGCGCTTCTCATCTCAGCAGGGGAGACGGTCTATCCCACAGCCGTCAGTACGTCGTACTTGAGATAGTATACGGGTGCTCGTTAAGTTACGAGTACAGTGGACAGGACTCGTCGGGAACTGATTGGTTGGTACTATACCTATCGTCGGTTATCAGTTCCCAGGTGACATGAGTACAGCTTAGTCCGCTGACTTGACACTGTCATTTCGCCTCGAGTGTGTTCCCACTGTACTTTGATTACTACCCTACCACGGCTCAAAGGAGTCGTGCAAACAGGTAGTAGTTGGGTGCAGTCCCGAAGCACTTGGAGGCAGTGACGGTTAGACAGGATTCATCTCTCCCAGTATTGGGGGTTGATATCGCACTGTGTCTAGGAGAGCCATTACACAAGTAGTCCCTGGCCAGGGCAAGCGAGATATACTGGTAGGTTACCAGTGTTATCTCAGGGTGTTCTGGGCTACACTCCGACACGACTTGTACCGCTATTAGGGGACTGACGTTTACCGCCCCCTAGGCCCGCCATGCGATGTATCAGACGAACAGACCGGACTGTACGGAGATTATCACATTCAGGCTCAGTAGGAGTTCAGATGGGTTTTACCCTGTCCGTCTTCTTATCGGCATCTACCTGGGGGCCGTTACGCACAGCTAGTGCCGCTTGCGGTCTGTGGTTAAACCCACTGCCAGCGTAGTGTCGAGTCTTTAGAGTCCCACACAGAGAGCTATTCGCCTTTAGGCAAAAGAGTAGAGATCGCATGGTTTTGCGACAGGCTTCGGTCACATCCGCGCACTTGTGCACGTTTACTGACCGGGCAGTTATTACTAGCGGGCTTTGGTTTAAGCCAGATCCTAGTATACGTTTTGGGATTGGTTTTATCTCGTTTGTATTTGTGTTCCCCGGAACGCGGATACGGGTGTGTATGCACAGTTGACAGAGACAGAGGCAGAGGATTCTCATTAGGGTTGCTGACTGTTGACTTTTGTCAAACCCTAATGAGATTAAGAAATATGATTAACAATAATATTAATTGAGTATTATAGTGACATGGTTAGGGTTGAAATGTTGACCTAGTTGACTTGTTGAATTTTGTTGACCGGTTGACTAGGTTGGACTTGTTGACCACCATCATGACAATGGCCATCATTTGGTTGCATTGACTTATGCTTGCTTATTTTGTTCACCATTTGCATTTAATGCAAGAAATGATAGTGTCATTTGTCATGATAATAACGTTCACAATATACTCAATTATCATTACTTGTTATGATGATGATTTTGGATAATGAGAGCAAGGATGGCAAAAGGCTCACTCATTCTCTCATTTCATTTCTCTCTCTTGCCATCACTTGCTCAAGCTCTCCCTCTTCCTCTTGCTCTCTCTAGCTCAAGGCAAACCATTCTCATGTGTTGAGATTCATTGCCTTAGAGATAAAAACACCAAAACAATTCTCTACTCATCCTAGTTCACAAGGCCTAGCAAGCCAAGTGTTCTAGTTTCTTCAAAGTTCGAAGAAGAAGCCGAAGGTAGAACCTTTCGGGTGGATCCATCTTCGGCGTGAGAAGACGACGAGGGGAGGCCGGTCCGTACACCACAAGAGTTGAACACGAAGGAGTTCAAGAAAGGTATAACCCCCTAACCGAGTAGGTAAACAACTCCTAGTTAGGCTGTTAGGTAGATTGTTTAACAAAGATCCGTATTTGTAGTCCATGTTACTACCTCTAGAAAAATCGTTTTACACCAATTCCGCTAGCCCGTAAGTACCGGGAGAGGTAGTATGGACTTACAGTGGTATCAGAGCCAGGTTAAACACTATCTAACATGTTAGCAATATAAGTAGAAGTTCGATCGGAGAAAAAGTCACGAAAAACACCCGGAAAATCAAGTTTCTGTCGATTCTGTATTCTGTTCAAAAATTGATAAATCATACTCCAAAAATCGACTCAGGCTTTTTAAAAGACACTCAAGAAATTTGGTCCAGAGAACCGTTCAAAGCGCCGTGGAACCGCGGCGGGAGCAAGCTTCTGCCGCGGATCCGCGGCCGAGTTGAGTCGGTCGTGGCTCAAATTTCTTGTAGTGTGTTTCTGGGGGTATTTTGGGATTTTTACAATATGTTTTTTCTGCCCAGGTTTTCCAGAACGAAAAATTTGTTTTGGGGGCTTGAAAATCCGTATTTTTATCGAACTTCTAAAGACTAAGGCTAACGGATTTATATCTGTGATGTGATATTTGTATTGAACGTCTGCTAATCGCTATATGTCGACTAGTGGGGGTTATACAAATCTGTGATCTGTAATGTTGCTGGTATGTGTATATGAATTCATTGGATTGTCGCGGGTGAATAGCCGGGGGTTGTAAGACGATAGTTTTCTTTTCTTTCAATTCATGTAAAATTTGTAAATTGATGTAATATTATTTGTATGGCCGCACAACCGGGTCGGGGTTGTAGCCGTCATTGTATAATTTCTTTTTACTGTTTTTGCTCCTAGGATAGACCCATGGTGGGGTGCACAAACTACCGGGTATCTCGAAGTGCCGAGTAGCCTACTCATGTCGTTGAGGGAGGTTGCTCCGCTTCGGATATTTGGCGGGTAGTTTGCCGCACCCGTAGGGGTCTTGGGTGGGGTATTGGCTACTCACCGCGACCGTGTAATCCGCTTTTCGTTACAGGCTCGTACGAATTGTGGATTCCTAGTATATCCAATGTGTTCATCTATGATCTGAAATGACTATCATTGCAATATATCTATATATGATATTATTTAGGCGTTGCTTATGTTTTTCAGCCGCCCTAGCCCAGTCCCCGCTCTGTCGTTAGTTAAGTAACCTAACGGGTAATGACGGGGCCCCGTGGCGAATGCGAATGGCATAAGCGTACGTCATATTTTGGTTGTTTTCTGCAATGGTAGGGTTAAATGATGGGACGCATTAAAAGAACTAATGCAAGAAAATAAACCAAGTAAAAGTCGTTGAAACACTTTCAAAACCACTCGGTTCTTTTTAAAAACCAACTTTTAAATGCGGAGCTTGAGCCACTCCTTTTAAAAGCTATCTCGTTCCATCGATTATATCAAGTTCACTACGTTCACGGTTTTGCCAAAACCATTCGTAGCCCTCCGTCGTTTCACATGAATAGTCAATAGTAGTCAAGCTATGTTTGTTGGCCAAAGTCAAGGCATAGTGATTGGTAGCTATTGGGTATTCATGTGCAGCATAGATAGATGCGTTGGTTTGGGACAGTCGTACTGCCTTGTTGGCCAAAGTCAAGGGTAGGTACGAGTGGGTTCAAATTAACCTGGAGAATGACGGGTAGAACTTGACATGTGACTTATGATTTGTTGGCCAAAGTCAAGGTCATAAGAGCATGGGGCAAAAATCCACATCGGGAGTTTCATAAGTACTGAAACTTGCTAGTGTTGCATACCATTTGGAGTGTGATGATTCTGGTAGGATTCCTTCAGTTTTGTCACGCAATGATATTTGGATCCCGATCCTACTGTGAGTATATGCTACTCCTCGGGAAATTTCTCACTTAACGATCAATGCTATAAACCAAGTAGGTGTCTAGAAAGGTGTTAGCGGGGCTACGCCCCCAGGGAAAAGAGGTTATTTAATTAAGGAACTTCGCGAAAGCGTTGGAAAACCTCCCTCGAAGTACCAACACTGGCCTGGCTGAACGGTTAAGCAAGTATTGTACGGTGAGATTGATTCCGACTAATTCTTCCTTTTTGGTTTGAGGAGGAATTCGAGATACAGTGGGAGCCATCCTGTTTAGACAAACTAAAAACCACTTTAAACTTGCAAGAGCATCATGCTGAGTGTTTCTTCTCTCTCTCCTAATTGCAGCGACCAATCGACATGACTGGACTTAAGTTACTTCTAGATAAAAACATACTGACAGGGCCAAATTACAAAGATTGGCTCAGGAATGTCAAAATGGCAATCACTTACGACAAGCTAGGGTATCTTCTTACCACCAAAGCTCCCCCTGTCCCAGGTCCCACCTTCAGCGTCGCGGATAAGGAAATCCGTAAGACTTGGGAGATCGATTGCGCGAAGGCCAAGTGCCTCGTGCTTGCCTCTATGGACAATAAACATCAGAGGAGGCACGAGAATATGGACCTCAAATCCATATTTCTCCACACAAAAGAACTGTATGGAGAGCAATCTTGTATCGCAAGATACGAAGTGTCGAAGAAGCTATTTTCGGCAAGGTTGGCCATCGGATCATCGGTAGCGGAACACGTGCTTAAGATGATTGGCTTCATTGAGGAGCTCGCAGACCTTGGGACCACGTTAGAGAACGAGCTCTATACGGACTTGATTCTCCAGTCCCTTCCTTCCACTTACGCCCAGTTCATCTTGAACTTCAACTTACAAGGAAAAGAAGTTGAACTTCCGGAGCTCCTCAACATGCTGAGGAGTGCAGAGGGCACCCTACAGAAAAGTAGGGATACATCCACTTTGTTTGTAGGAGGATCTTCCTCTTCTAAGTCCAAGGCGAAAGCCAAGGGAAAGAAGAAGAAAGCCCCCGCCAAACCAAGGGGCGGTGTTAGTAAAGTGGATACGAAGGGAAAAGCAAAGGCAACAAAGATAGCGGGGCAGCTGGTGGGTAAGGAAGAATGCTTCTATTGTCATAAGAAGGGACACTGGAAGAAAGATTGCAGGGCTTGGAAGGCCAGAACACAGGATCTGAAGCAAGTTGCGGCTTCAGCTTCAGGTGTGTATGTTATTGAAAACTGTCTTTCAATAAACTCTACTTCCTGGGTATTGGATACCGGATCAGGATCTCATATCTGTAATTCTTTGCAGGCACTGAGAAAGCGTAGGGTTTTGAAGGCAGGTGATATGACCCTCAGAGTTGGCATGGATGCTGAGTCCATGGGGGACTATCACCTGGGCTTGTCAGATGGACACGTTTTGGTTTTGCGTAATTGCTATTTTGTACCCAATGCAACTTATAATATCATTTCTGTATCTTTATTATCTAAAGAAGGTTATGAATTTGCATTTGTAAGTAATGTTGTGAACATTCACCTTAATCAAGTTCTGATTGGGTCAGGTACATTAAGCAATGGTATATACGTATTAAACCAACCACAGATTTTCAATGTCCAGAATACACACAAAAGAAAGTCTCCGGAAACTAATCAGGCTTTCTTATGGCATTGTAGACTTTGTCACATCAATGAGAGAAGATTGACTAAGTTACATACAGAAGGATATTTGGATCCATTCCAATATCAATCATATGCAACTTGTCAATCCTGTCTCAAAGGAAAGATGACAAAGACTCCGTTTACTGGACACGGAGTAAGAGCGAGCGAGCTCTTGGGACTCGTACACAGCGACGTGTGCGGTCCAATGTCTACACATGCGCGAAGCGGTTTTTCTTACTTCATAACTTTTACGGATAACTTTTCAAGGTACGGATATGTCTTCTTAATGAAACATAAATCCGAAGCCTTTGGAAAATTCCAGGAATATAAGAATGAAGTAGAAAAACAAACCGGCAAAAGTATCAAGACACTAAGATCTGATCGAGGTGGAGAATACTTGAGTGTCGAGTTCCTGTATTACCTAAAAGAGAATGGTATTCTCTCTCAGCTTACTCCTCCATACACTCCGCAACACAACGGTGTATCGGAGAGACGGAACAGGTCCCTATTGGATATATACGTTCCATGATGAGCAACGCTGAGTTACCGCGGTCATTCTGGGGATATGCGCTAGAATCAGCCGCATATCTTTTGAATCGAGTTCCAACTAAGACTGTGTCTACCACACCATATCAGATGTGGTGTGGGAAGAAACCCTATCTCAAGCACATTAAGACATGGGGATGTCCGGCTTTTGTCAAAAAGCAGCATGCGGACAAACTCGAGGCACGCTCAGTACAGTGCAAGTTCGTGGGATATCCAAAGAACTCCAAGGGATATTTCTTCTATTGCGAAGAGGAACAAAAGGTTTTTGTTTCTCTTCATGCCTGCTTCTTGGAAACTGAGTTTTTGGAAAACCAGATAAGTGGGAGCACAGTAGAACTGGAAGAAATTCCAGAACCACGAGCTATTACTGAGAGCTTGGTAGAACCAGAGGGTTCAAAAGAACAGGACATTCCTACGCCGCTCCGCAGGAGTAGTAGGCAGTCTCATCCGTCCGAGAGATACTACGGTTTTCTCATAGACGGGGATAGAGAGGACTGCATCATTGATTATGATGAGCCTACTAGCTTCCAGCAGGCCGTTCAGAGCATTGACTCGGTAAAATAGCTGGATGTAATGCGGACCGAAATGGAGTCCATGTACACCAACAAAGTATGGACGTTGGACATTACTCCAGATGGGGTAAAACCCGTAGGATGCAAGTGGATCTTCAAAAGGAAGATTGGTGTAGATGGACAGATTGAGACCTATAAGGCTAGACTTGTTGCAAAGGGTTTTCGTCAAGAACCTGGTTTGGACTATGACGAGACCTTTTCTCCAGTGGCTATGCTGAAATCCATTCGGATCCTTCTTGCCATTGCTGCCTTCCACGATTATGAGATCTGGCAAATGGACGTAAAGACCGCTTTTCTAAATGGAAATTTAGAGGAGTGTGTCTATATGGACCAGCCAGAGGGTTTCATTCAGAGTGGGAGCAGCGGAAAGGCGTGCAAGTTGCTTAAGTCCATCTTTGGACTAAAGCAGGCATCGCGGAGTTGGAACATCTGCTTTGATGAGACAGTCAAAGAATTTGGCTTTATCAAAAATCCAGATGAACCATGCATCTATAGTAGATTTGTAGTAAGAACTGTCGTATTCCTCGTTTTATACGTGGATGACATTCTCTTGATAGGATATGACATTCCTATGCTACAATATGTCAAAGGGTTCTTGTCACACAGGTTCTCCATGAAGGACCTGGGCGATGCCAACTACATTCTGGGGATCCAGATCTATCGTGATAGATCTAAAAGAATGTTGGGACTTTCACAGTCAAGGTACATCGACACCATATTGAAACAATTCAGTATGGAAGATTCCAAGCGCGGTAATCTGCCGGCTTGTCACGGAATCACCCTCTCCAAAGAGTTGTCTCCCAAGACTGATTTGGAAAGGGCTCGCATGTCATCAATACCCTACGCATCTGCGGTAGGCTCTATTATGTATGCGATGTTGTGTACCAGACCAGATGTAGCATACGCATTAAGCGTTGTAAGCCGGTATCAGTCAGACCCAGGGGAGAAGCACTGGATAGCGGTATAGAACATTCTCAAGTACCTGAGAAGGACTAAGGAGATGTTCTTGGTGTATGGCGGAAAGGACCTCCAGATCGAGGCCTTTGCTGACTCCAGCTTCCAGAGTGACAAGGATGATTCCAAGTCCATGTCGAGTTTTGTCTTTACCCTCATTGGAGGGGTGGTGTGTTGGAAGAGTTCCAAACAGGAAACCGTTGCAGACTCGACGATGGAAGCGGAATACATCGCTGCTGCTAATGCCGCAAAAGAAGTTGTCTGGATGAGGAAGTTCTTGAAAGAACTTCAGGTGGTTTCGTCCATTGTTGATCCAATACCTTTGTATTGTGACAACAACGGGGCTATAGCTTTAGCGTAGGAACCCAGGTCCCATCAGAAATCCAGACACATCTTGAGGCGGTATCACCTGATCAGGGAGATCGTGGATGGCCAGGAGATCAAGGTTCGGAGGGTTGCTTCAGAAGATAACACTGCAGATCCATTCACCAAGGCCTTGCCCCAGACTCAGTTCGAGCGGCTGATCGAGATGATAGGTCTTCGATACGTCAGTACATGGCCTTAGTGCAAGTGGGAGATTGTTAGTGTATATGCCCTAGAGGCCATTACTGTATCATACTAGTTTGTATATTACTTGATGGAAGCTTGGGATATTCACCTTGTATTGACAATCTTGCTCAAAATGGTAGTATGCTACTTGGTTTGTTTCTACTTTAATATATGCATGTGTTTCTTTTAGCATATTGCTTATACATATTAGTAGAGCCCTTAGGATCTTTGCTTGATTACCAGCGTTGTGATGGCAGTCACACTCGTGGGGGCTGGGTAATCCACAAGCACATCCTTATACAGGTCCCTAGTCGTAGGACTATCGAGACAGGGCATCGATACTCCGGAGTAGACTAGCGTATGCGCTTCTCATCCCAGCAGGGGAGACGGTCTGTCCCACAGCCGTCAGTACGTCGTACTTGAGATAGTATGCGGGTGCTCGTTAGGTTACGAGTACACTGGACAGGACTCGTTGGGAACTGATTGGTTAGTACTATACCTATCGTCAGTTATCAGTTCCCAGGTGACATGAGTACAGCTTAGTCCGCTGACTTGACACTGTCACTTCGCCTCGAGTGTGTTCCCACTGTACTTTGATTACTCCCCTACCACGGCTCAAAGGAGTCGTGCAAACAGGTAGTAGTTGGGTGCAGTCCCGAAGCACTTGGAGGCAGTGATGGTTAGACAGGATTCGTCTCTCCCGGTATTGGGGGTTGACATCGCGCTGTGTCTAGGAGAGCCATTACACAAGTAGTCCCTGGCCAGGGCAAGCGAGATATACTGGTAGGTTACCAGTGTTATCTCAGGGTGTTCTGGGCTACACTCCGACACGACTTATACCGCTATTAGGGGACTGACGTTTACCGCCCCCCTAGGCCCGCCATGCGATGTATCAGACGAACAGACCGGATTGTACGGAGATTGTCACATTCAGGCTCAGTAGGAGTTCAGATGGGTTTCACCTCGTCCGTCTTCTTATCGGCATCTACCTGGGGGCCGTTACGCACAGCTAGTGCCGCTTGCGGTCTGTGGTTAAACCCACTGCCAGCGTAGTGTCGAGTCTTTAGAGTCCCACACAGAGAGCTATTCGCCTTTAGGCAAAAGAGTAGAGATCGCATGGTTTTGCGACAGGTCGCAAGGTTTTGCGACAGGGTTCGGTCACATCCGCGCACTTGTGCATGTTTACTGACCGGGCAGTTATTACTAGCGGGCTTTGGTTTAAGCCATATCCTAGTATACGTTTTGGGATTGGTTTTATCTCGTTTGTATTTGTGTTCCCCGGAACGCGGATACGGGTGTTTATGCACAGTTGACAGAGACAGAGGCAGAGGATTCTCATTAGGGTTGCTGACTGTTGACTTTTGTCAAACCCTAATGAGATTAAGAAATATGATTAACAATAATATTAATTGAGTATTATAGTGACATGGTTAGGGTTGAAATGTTGACCTAGTTGACTTGTTGACTTTTGTTGACCGGTTGACTAGGTTGGACTTGTTGACCACCATCATGACAATGGCCATCATTTGGTTGCATTGACTTATGCTTGCTTATTTTGTTCACCATTTGCATTTAATGCAAGAAATGATAGTGTCATTTGTCATGATAATAACGTTTACAATATACTCAATTATCATTACTTGTTATGATGATGATTTTGGATAATGAGAGCAAGGATGGCAAAAGGCTCACTCATTCTCTCATTTCATTTCTCTCTCTTGCCATCACTTGCTCAAGCTCTCCCTCTTCCTCTTGCTCTCTCTAGCTCAAGGCAAACCATTCTCATGTGTTGAGATTCATTGCCTTAGAGATAAAAACACCAAAACAATCCTCTACTCATCCTAGTTCACAAGGCCTAGCAAGCCAAGTGTTCTAGTTTCTTCAAAGTTCGAAGAAGAAGCCAAAGGTAGAAGCTTTCGGGTGGATCCATCTTCGGCGTGAGAAGACGACGAGGGGAGGCCGGTCCGTACACCACAAGAGTTGAAGACGAAAGAGTTCAAGAAAGGTATAACCCCCTAACCGAGTAGGTAAACAACTCCTAGTTAGGCTGTTAGGTAGATTGTTTAACAAAGATCCGTATTTGTAGTCCATGTTACCACCTCTAGAAAAATCGTTTTACACCAATTCCGCTAGCTCGTAAGTACCGGGAGAGGTAGCATGGACTTACACTAGGTCCCATCAGATATCCAGACATACTCTAAGACATGTATTACTCATTTCGGGAGATGGCTTTCTCCGCGAACTTGAGAAAAAGAGAGATATAGAAAGAAACATTAGAGCGGATCCACTCACTGAGGCTATTCCTCGTACGCAATAGTTTCGCAAACGGGTTTTGTGAGACTGATTAGTAGAGGAGTTGGGTGTTCGGTATCACACAGGCTGTGAGTATGCGATATCGCAATAATTAGCCTTGAGTGCAAGTGGGAGATTGTTAGAGATAGTGCCCTCAGAGTCAATTATTGGATCACAGGTACGTGATTGCAATGATTGAGGGAGGACCTATACCGGTAGGACAGTCTTACTCGAGATGATAGTATGCTATCTGGTTCATCTTTATCATCGTGTACTGTTTTAGGTGACCTTACAGGTCACTATTGCGAGTTGATAGAGCCCTTAGGATTCTTGCTTGACGGCCAGCAGTATGATGGCGATCATATACGCGGGAGCTAGGGTCTATAAGCACATCCTTAAAAGGTCCCTAGTCGAGAGAGTTTCGAGACAGGGCATCGATACTCCAGAGTAGACTAGTGTATACAGTCGAGACCCCGACGAGGGGCGGTGGCCGGTCTCACAAGCCACTGGTGTCAGTTGGTTCACCTAAGATGTATACAGGTGCTCATTGGGTTATGAGTACACCGGACAGGACTCGCCGGGAACATGCTAGTTGGTCTTATACCTGACGTCAGATAGCAGTTCCCTGATGACATGTGTACAGGTTAGTTCATCGACCTGAGATCGTCATTTGTCTCGTGTGAGTTCCCACTGTACTTTGATTACTACCCTACCACGGCTCAAAGGAGTCATACAAACAGGTTTTAGTTGGGTACAATCCCGAGCCACATGGAGACAGTGAGCGGATCAACAGGGGTTCGTCTCTCCCGGTATTGGGGGTGAGGTCGCGCTGTGTCTAGGAGAGCCATTACACAAAGCCCTCGGCCGAGACAGGAGATTTACTGGTAGGTATTCCAGTAGGATCTCAGGGTGTTCTGGGCTACACTCCGACACGACTTGTACCGCTTTTGGGGGTCTGACTTTTACCAACCCCCTAGGCCCGCCATGCGATACTCATAGACAAACGGACCGGACTGTACGGATATTGTCACTGACAGGCTCAGTAGGGTGTCAGGATGAGTTCGCTCATCGACCTCCCTTTTGGTCAATACCTGGTAGCTCGTTATGTACGGCTAATACCTCTGACGTGCTAGTGGTTAAATCCACAGCCAAGGTATTGACGAGTCTTTAGAGCCCCCTACAGACAGTTTCTCAAGTTTCGGGCGAAACGCTGTAGAGGCCGTATGGAGATATGGCAGGGTTCGATCATATACGTGCGGTATTGCACGGATCATGATCGGACGGATAATACTAGCGGGCTTAGGTTTAAGCCGGATCCTAGTATTGTACATTGTAGATTTTGTCTTTTTGTATTTGTATTCGGTCGGAATACAAATGCGGGTATGTATATACGGTCGCGGGGTTTTCCTGTAATTTATTACGGGATCAGTTTTTTGAAGTTGCCAGTTTGCATTCCATTTCGGCCAGTTTTCCTTTGTTCCTTCATGGCCGGATTTTTCTGATGGAGGGGCTAATTTGCAAATGTGCAAATTAGTATTGTGGAGGGGGTTTCTTGTAATTGGAGGGTTTATGATGGTTATAGCATCTTTGATTCTTGTGTGTGCATTTATTGTGATGGGAATGAGAAAGGATTAGATTAGAAATGGTTGTGACAAATTTACCTCTTTATCATCAAACTTTTTCTTATACTCACCCATTCAACCATCTTGTGCTCACCTCCTTTTGATACATTTTTTCTCTCCTCATTCTTGATAGAGGCCGGCCACATGTGAGAGAGGGAGAGATTTATTTTTGGTATGAGGAAAAATGTTCATCTCATTCTTTGCTTGCTACAATATTCCTTACCTCTCTCCAAAGTTCATTCCACCTCCATCATTATGGAAACTTCATACCCGCTAGAGACAAACCACTCTACACTAGCCTACAGCATTCTTGGACACGTCGGCTCGCCAACTTCGTGCCCGAGTTGCCTCGGTCCAGAGGTGAGAGCCCGTAAAAGAACCCGGCGATATGGTGCCCTTTCCGACGAGAAGTTGAAGACCGGAGATTCCGCGAGGAGATCGGGGTGGAGGCCAAAGACCGAACGACATGGATCGCTCGGTATAGCATTCTATCCCATCTCTTGTTAGCTAGCTTTAGGTTAATGGTTCGATCCGGGTTTTAGGGTGCGGTAGTGTCGGTTTAAAGTCAAGAAGAATTTTCGTTTCCGCATTTTGGTCTCGGAAAGATGGCCGGGAGGCTACCGTAGTCCTACATAAATCAGAAACAAAATCAAACCTATTAAGAAAATTTAACATAAATTAATAAATAGCATTAATTAATTACACTAATTAAGAAACCTTAATTAAGACCAGCTATTAGCGAACTAATTAAAAAACGACTAAATATAAAGTTTTAAGGAACCCTAAAATTTTGTTTAAAACTTGAGTAAGGTTTTATTTTTTCATTTGATTAGTAAGTTTAAAATCGAAAGGTCTTAAAGTTATTTAGGATCGATCTATAGTTTCCTGTCTGACAATTAGTGTATATCAAATCTTTTTCCCGTCGAATAGGATCATAAATGTTTGCGAGAGTTGAGTGTCTTGTTCTATTTTTTCAAACGTATGTGTAGTATTCGACGAGAGGATCTGACATACAGTAATTATTGGATTTGTCCAGTATGGACAAATTACGAATGCAACAAGACTCACATCTAACTTCCTCCTGTATTTTCGTCAATTTCGAGAAGTTTCGACGGTGTTTTCCACTTGTTCCCCGTGTACAGATTTATGTACGAACTTCAAAATTTGAACGGTCGCTAATACATTTTAGTGACCGTATATCGTGTATTAGAGACCGTTTGTAGGGTCTATAATATGCACAGCATGGGAGTAGCTAGAAAGAATCATATTGGGTAGATTGTAGTTAATTGTTTTACTGTGAAGATTACAATTCAACTGCTTGGACACAGTCTAATTGATTGTGTGTTTGGACACCAAAGATGGAAGCACGTTTCATAAATGAAAGATCATCATCAGCTATGCTAACTTAACCCTTTCTTTATTTCAAAAGAGATCAAAACTAGGGTGATACGCTTGGGAGTCATGAAATATTCTTCAAGTTTTATAGATAGCAAAAAATGATATTAAATTTTCAGGAAAATATACAAACAAAATATTGGAAGTACTATCATTTGGCTAAATTTTAGTAAACACTAATTATAGCCTGAACTAAAATATATTTGAGATGAGAGAAAATATGAGACGAGAATTTAACGTGCTTCGGCAAAGTCTACATGCACGGGCCGTAAGCCATTTTAAGTTTCATTCATAGGGATTTCTCTAATTTACCACAAGATTATATAATATAATACAACTCACACATTTAGAGTCAATGAATAAGAATCCCATACTACCCACATGAAAAAAATACAAAAAAGAAAAGTATTTGAAATATTAACAAATATATGAGAGACATCATTTCTCAAGAAAGATAAGAAAATATATTTGTCAATCAACTTCAAATACTTTTCAACACTGCCCCTCAAATTGAGGAATAGATATCAATCGATCCTAATTTGGACAAAGTCTAATGGAATCTTGATTGCAACCCTTTTGGTTAAATATTTGCAAGTTGTTCTTCGCTTCGAACATATGGAGTGCATATAATCTTTTCTTCCACTTTTTCTCGGACAAAATGACAATCTGTTGGCTATAGTGCCCTCAAGGCAATTATCACAGTCGCGGACTTGTGATTACGATGATTGAGACAGGACCTATACCGATGAAACAGTCTTACTCAAGATGATAGTATACTATCTGCTTTGTCTTTATCATCATGTACGTGTTGATAGAGCCCATAGGATTCTTGCTTGACTGCCAGCATTATGATGGAAATCATATATGTGGGAGCTGGGGTCTATAAGCACATCCTTAAATGTCGCTAGTCGTAGGAGTATCGAGACCGGGTATCGATACTCCAGTGTAGACTAGTGTATACTGATCGAGACCCCGACGAGGGGCGATGGCCAGGTCTCACAAGCCATTGGTGTTAGTTTGTTCACCTAAGATAGTATACAGGTGCTCATTGGGTTATGAGTACACTGGACGGGCTCGCCGGGAATCTGCTAGTTGGTATTATACCTATTGTCATATAGCAGTTCCCTGGTGACATGTGTACAGATTAGTTTGTCGACCTGAGATCGTCATTTGTCTCGTGTGAGTTCCCACTGTGCTTTGATTACTACCCTACCACGTCTCAAAGGAGTCATGCAAACAGGTTTTAGTTGGGTACAGTCCCGAGCCACATGGAGGTAGTGATCGGATCGTTGGGGATTCGTCTCTCCCGGTATTGAGGGTTGATGTCGCGTTGTGTACGGATGGCCATCACCATAAATCCGTGGCCACGGTACGAGAATCATCGATCCAATATCGATAGTTTCTCAGGTGGTGATGGGTTTCATACCGACACTAAATATTGTGTTGTTGGGGGTCTGACTTTATCCACCCCCTAAACTCGATATGCGATACTCTTAGACGAACAGATCGGACTGTACGGATATTGTCACTGACAGACTCAGTAGGGGTTCAGGATGAGTTTGCTCGTCGGCCTCCTTTTCGCTCAATACCTGGGTAGCCGTTACGTACAGCTAATGCTGCTAACGTGCTTGTGGTTAAACCCACTGCCAGCGTATTGACGAGTCTTTAGAGTCCCACACAGAGGGTTTTCACGGTTCAGGCGATATGGTGTACATGAGGTATGTTGATACATACAGATATCCGATTAAATATGTGCACTTGCTGCGCAGACTTTAATTGGACGGTTGATAATTCTAGCGGCTTAGGATTAAGCCAGTTTATTAAATCAGGTTTTGATTTAATAATTTATATATGTATTTGTATATACGTATTCTAGTATTATTGTTCACTATTCGTTTTCTCTCTCGGCTATTCGTATTTTGGTATGAATACGCGTATATGTATTTCGGTATGAATACGCGTATATGTATTTCGGTACATGTACCGGGAAGTATTCCGTATTTTATACGGAATAGCTTCTAGAAGGTGCCACCTCATTAATGATTTTCTTTATTGAAAATCATTTGGAAATGAGGTGGAAAGGAGGTATGGGTCAAAGCATGGACCTAGGTATGGTTGCAATTGTTTAATGAAATTAAACAAATGAAATGATATTTTTCTTTTGGTGAATGAGAGAGGGGGGGCCGGCCATAATTTTAGGTGGGGTTAATTTTCATTTGTGACATTTTTTTACTCCCACTCTCTCATTCTCCAAAAATAACTTAGCCATTTCCTTTGTTTATGCCAAGTCTACATCACCACCTTCATTCATCTTCCATGGATGCTCTTTTGAGCTCAAGGGATGAGAGAAAATATAGTGACACTTTAATACACCCTCACTCTCCATCGCTAGCGACTTTGGAGCGTCGGTTACCTCGTTTGTCGAGGTTGGAGCTTACGCCGTTTCCCTCGGGTGGATCATCGGAGATGGAGGAAGACCGGCAACCAAACATCATCAAAGGATCGCTAGGAGCTTGGAATGAAGACCGAAGGACTCGGATCATCTCGGTATAAAGATTCTAACTCTTAGTTTAGTTTGCTGGTTTAGGGCTTAAGGTCGATCCGGGATTCGGGTAGCGGTAGCGCCGGTTTTAGAAATTTTTGTTCCGCATTTTGGCCGCGTTTCGACGGCCGGGATGCTGCCGGGACCCTTCACAATCGACTTCTATGTATTTAGTTCTTTTATGGAAGACTGAATTAGAGGTTATATGTATTGCCGCTTGATTATTGCAGAACATATTTATTGGAAACGATACTTGTCGACCCATATCACGTAAAAGAACCTTCAACCATACAAGTTCACTTGTAGTAGATGCCATAACACGATATTCCGCCTTAGCACTCGATCTAGAAACCACGCTTTACTTTTTGCTTTTCCATATAACCAAATTTTCTCCAACGGAAGTGCAATATCCGGTTGTTGAACGTATGTCGATTGGATCACCAGCCCAATCCGCATCGCTATATCCAATAATATTTGGGTTACGATTATTCTTCATTCAAATTCCTCTTCCAGATGAAGATTTAAGATATCTCAGAATTCTATCAACTGCGATCATATGACTTGTTCTTGGCGCATGCATAAACTGACACACACGACTCACAGCATAAGTAATGTTGATTGTTAACGTTTTATGCTGATTTTAATTACCGTAATCAAGACGGTTTCACTTGGTAGCTAGCCGGTTGAGTACGGGTTGATCCACGGAGAGATGTGAATTTTTTTCTTAGTGTTTTAACGAGTTAAGTCCAAATTGTCCGAGTTTGTTCAAAGTTAACTATGTGCTTAAATATGTATGTTAAAGAAAGCTTGTCAGGGTTAGGATTAGGTTTGTTAGGGTTAGGAGTTCGCTCACTTCTTTCATTTGCCACTCTTGATATCGATGTTACGGTAATCGGAAACAACGGGGATTAACACGACTAGGAAGAAAACTTGCGAGTATAAGCTAGGCTTTCCAACGCTTAGTTCCTTCCTTTTGGTCCTTGTCCGTCCGTTCTTGGCTCTTAACCATAACCTCCGGTCAATTCAACCACAACCGGTCTCGCTAGGGTGTCACCACTATCATATAGGATAGGGTGCTGTAGGGAGCGGATTGTGATTATCTTGACGGGAGTTCGAATCAAGTTGTTGGGCAAAAGAAAGAGAAAGAGATTTTCTTCCCTTAAACTTTCCTTATCCTATCCTGACAAGTGAGAAAACTACTCACTCATTATAAAAAAAAATAAAATAAGTAAAGAAGATAGAAAGAAATGAGGAAGAAAGTTACAACTAGCTACTTGGGACCTTACCTAGGCAAGGATCACTCTTAAGTATCATGATTGTAAGGATAAAAGAAAAGAGAAGAAGAAAAAGAACAAGAAAACCAACAACTACTTAACAAAGGAAATAACAAGCAATATAAATAAAAACTAGTTAATAAATTTACAAGACATGCATATAAAAAAACACTCCTCTTCAATTATCATCCACTCAAAAAGCACTCACTACAATTTTAATGGAGAAAAGATGATGAAGAAGAAATTACACTAAATTCTAACAAAAAACTAGTGAAAATATGCATCCTTCATATGGCTCTGATATAGAGTATTTATAGGTAGTGAAATGAAGCCCTGGGTCTTTTTCTGAGCCCTGACAAAATGTCAAAGCTACCCTAAAAACTTAGCGCGAGACGCCACGTATTGGCCATGGTTCCGCCGCCAATAGGTGCCTTAAATCGCGGAACCGTGGCCGTTTTGGGGAGTTGGAACTCCAAATTTCTCTGGCTTCCTTGTGTTGCTTTATTGCTCTGTTTAGTACACTTGTTTTTGCAGAATCATTCCATTTTTCTCCCAGATTTTCAACAGTCCAAAAGAAGAAAATGCGTGGACTTTTTGTCTTGATTTTCTCGAGCTCCGCGTTGTCAACTTGATTCTCGTGCTGCCTCTCTCGTGTTTTGTGCTTGAATGACTCTTGCTTGACTTTTGTTTCCTGAACTGGTAAGCGGCACTTGACGGATGGTCAACGGAACCCGTATTTTTATCCGTTGTTGGAAGTTGTCCTAAATTTATCGTGACTGTTCATGATTTTCATTATTTTAGACTAAGAACCTATAACCTGCAATTATATAGCAAACACGGATCAAAAGTACTTACCTATATGCAATGCGATTAAGAATGAGTGATATAAAAGTGCAAAATTCTGATATGAATAAATACCCCTAAACTTATCTTTTGTTCGTCCCAAGCAAAACCATTTTATTTCCAAAAAGTTCACTTTCGTAGGCATCATGGTTGCACTTAGCATGTGTAACAAACCGTTAAATCTCTAGATGTCCCTACTAGGAGAAGTGTTGTCTTCTGAGGGTTTTCAACGGATACTACCCACAAAATCCCGTCAAACTAATTTCATAAGTTAACTTTGATTCTAATCCTATATTTTAGTATCTAAGTTAGAAACTCTATCATCCTAAGTTAAAAATATACATCTCTTATTTTTCACACCTCCTATTTATTCAACCTAAGATCCTATACGTTTTGACAGTTTAGAAAGATCTTGGTTTCTCTTGAGTTTTCCTTCTAAAGTGCGGTCTCCAATCCGGAATTTTTATCATCTTTACGGAAAATATAAGACTTATTCTTCATCCCTATCTTTTCTCCAAATATCGATCGTCTACCCCTACGTGTGTGTAAATTTCATCTTTACGCTCAAGAATTCAATTCAAGCTATAATACTCTTGCCCTAATACCTAATACTACTTCTTTTCATTAAAGATGGATGGATTTGCTCACACACCTTTCATGCGACTATTACTGCTTCTTGATGCACTAATCAGCTGATTACTGAATGTGTGAGCTTATTACAGCGTAAATAGCAATTTCCAGATCTTGTAATTGATTTTTTTCACTTTTTTTTCCTTTCAAGACCTGATATATTTTTCAATGATGCTCTTTTGGTGGTTAGTTTTAAATACCATTTTTTCTTTCATAATAGGTTTTCAGGAAAGAGTATTTCTAGCTATTCTCTACTATCCCAAGTTTCAAGGTGCGTGTATGTACGATTTGTAGGGTATATACTTTCTAAATTTAGACTCAAGAATAGAAACTATTTTTCAGACTTATCATTCAATAAAGCTTTCAATACTTTCCCCTCATGTCGACTTAACTCAAGAATTGAACTCAAGATTACCTATCTCTAAAAAAACTGCAAGGACGTATATTTGCCAAGGTTAAACAGAAGGAGGGTTATTTTTCTAGGGTTTTCAATTTCTAAACCTAGGATTTGGTTATTTCTAACCCATCAAACTAAATTTTCAGAATAAAAATCTAAGTTACCCTACTAGCTAACTTGACGACAAAGTTTTTATACTTTTGGAAAAAAAATAAATTTTTGTGGGTTTTTAAATAAGTATGCAAATACAAAATATACAGATGAATGCAAAGGTGGAAGATTTACCGAGCATACCCCCAAATTTAAACTTGACAGTGTCCTCACTGTCATGCTAAACCAAGAGGGTCAAAATTGTTGAGGGGTCAAAATCTATCGGTGATGTCCTTTTTTTTTAAAAGAAAAATCAAACCAAAATATATATATACACACAAAAAAGGCCCTCCCAAACTTAAGTGAAACAGTGTTTCCACTGTTAACGGCTGGAGAACCAAAGTTTGGTGGTAAATGGAAGAAGATCAGGCAAAGTAAACCGGTCCCTGCAACATTAGGAGCTCCTCCGATAGTTCTGCGGTAAGGAACGGTTTTACTCTGTGTCCGTTCAGTTTGAATAGTGAACCGTCCTTCGAATTCTCCAGTCCACCGCGTCGTGCGGGTATACACACCGCACAAGAAAAGGTCTCTTCCAGCAAGATCGAAGCTTATCGGGATGGAAATGGAGTCTGGTGTCGTAAAGAAGTACATGTTGTCCAGGCGTGAAAGTTTTACGCATATGGTGTTTATCATGAAACACCTTCGTTCGGTTCTTTATAACAACCGCTTTTTCGTAAGCCTCATCCCAAAACTCGTTCAATTCGTTAAGTTGTAGCTTCCGATAGCTGCCCGCATTTTCAAGGTTGAAGTTCAGCTCTTTGATCGCTCAAAATGCGCGATGCTCGATTTCCACTAGAGGTGGCAAGATTTTCCGTACACAAACCGATAAGGAGACATGCCAAGATCAGTCTTGTACACAGTTCGAAATGCCCAAAAGGCATCGGTTAATTTCGAAAACCAATCTTTACAGTTTCTAGAAACCATTTCTCCAATATTTGCTTGATTTGCCGATTTGAAATCTCGGCTTCCCCACATGTTTGGGGGTGGTAGGGCGTGGATAGCTTGTGATTAATCAAGTATTTCCACATCAAGGTCTCGAAAGACCTATTGTAGAAATGTGTACCATTGTCGCTAATGATAGCGCGAGGGTGCCCGAACCGGGAAAAGATGTTTTCTTTCAGGAATCTAACGACAACCTTGTTGTCGTTCGTCCGGCTCGGCACTGCCTCAACCTATTTGGAGACATAATTAACAGCTAAAAGAATGTACATGTTCCCAAAAGAGTTGGAAAATGGGCCCATGAAATCTATCCCCCAAATATCGAACATCTCAACAACCAGAATGGGTTGGAGCGGCATCTCGTTTCTCCTAAAAATCCGGCCCAAATGTTGGCACCGGGAGCAAGTCTTGCAGTAATCATGTGCATCTTTGAAAAGTTTTGGCCAATTAAAACCACATTGCAAGACTTTCTCAGCTGTCTTTCTTGGGCCAAAATGCCCGCCACACGCTTGATCGTGGCAAAACGACAACACACTCTTGAACTCATTATCAGGGATACACCGGCGAATGGTTTGGTCTGGACAATACTTTCATTCCAGTAAAAGTGTTTTACTTAGGATAAAAATCTAAGTTTGTCCAGACTCGACCATTCGTTTGGTATGAGTCCTCTCGCCAAATAGTTTAGAATATCTGCGAACCACGGTTCGCAAGATACTGTCAAGAGTTGTTTATCAGGAAAACATCGTTAATTGAGAGAGGAAGCATCGGCGAAGAAGGGAGTCGTGAAAGATGATCGGCCACTACGTTTTCACATTCTCTTTTGTCCTTAATGACAAGGTCAAACTCTTGAAATAAGAGGATCCAACGTATTAGCCGAGATTTGGTATCCTTTTTCGCAAAAAGATGTCTCAGAGTGAAATGATTAGTGTAGACAACGATTGGGGAGCCAATGAGATATGGCCTGAATTTCTCCAAAGCGAATACAACCGCCAAGAACTCTTTCTCGGTTGTCGTATAGTTCATTTGTGCGTCATTCAAGGTCCGGCTCACATAATAGATTACGTGCGACATCTTATCGATGCGCTGTCCTAGGACCGCATCGATAGCAAAGTGGGATGCATCACATATAATCTCGAAAGGATGCGTCCAGTCGGGAGAAGAAAGAACGGGAGCAGTGGTGAGTGAGCTTCTCAGTGATTCAAAAGCAGTCAAACAGCTCAAGTCGAAGTTGAACGCGCTATCCTTGGCCAGAAGAAGAGCCAAGGGTCTGGCAATCTTGCTAAAGTCCTTGATGAATCGTTTATAGAAACCGGCATGGCCAAAAAAAGATCTGATATCTCTGACGCATTTGGGAGGAGAGAGCTTGGAAATGACATCAATCTTTGCTTTGTCAATCTCGATACCATTTCGCGAAATGATATGTCCTAAGACAATACCTTCGCGCACCATGAAGTGGCATTTCTCCCAGTTTAAAGTGATATTTTTATCCTTACATCGGGTAATGACAGCGTCACGATGTTATAGATGCAGGGCTTCCTAGCACGGCAGCAAGGTTTCGGGAGGTATCGTCCATACCAATTTCAAAAATTTGCCGTTCTAGCTAACCCTAACCCTAGAATCGAAACTAGAAAATCCGACGAAACGAATGCAAACAACTTTGCAACTAAAGTGAACAAGGAATACAACCTTTGTAGACCGGTCCTTCACTTCAATAGCTCCATGTAGTAGTCCCTTCGCTGCGATCACGAACTCCCGGACTCTAGAAAGGCTCCCATGAAGATATAAACAAGCTTGCATCGAAGTTTTCGAAACCGAAGATGATCTACGGCGAGGAGACACTATCATGCTACCTCTTCACTAATGGTGAGATTAGTGAAGCAAACACCCTAAACTAAATGGCAAGTAGTAGAGGATGATGAAGTAGGAAGTTGGCTCACTTTAGATTTAATTTTCTCACAATATTTCATCACCTTTTCAAAACCTAGAAAACTCTTTTCATGAGGAAGAAGAAGTGATGAAGAAAATGAATGAGAGAGTGAGGTTAGAATTGCAACCATGGGTGAGTTAGTGTCATGCCTAACTCATGTAGAGAATAAACCATAGCTATGAGTTAAGATTGGGTTAACAAATATCTTAAGTCAATGAAACCTACAAGCTTTTACAAGCTTTGAACCATGATAAATATCTCCACAAGTTTGAATTTGCTTGAAATAAATATAAACCTTAACTTAACCCTAGCATGGTGTGAGTCTCATACATACATGTTGCAAGTGTAACCTAGCATGACACAACAATATATATCACATATATATTTTGTGTGCAAAAAGAAAATAATACAATTAACATATATCATATATATATATATATATATATATATCAATGTATCATCAAGTGAGAAAAAGTAATACTTAAGTGAGCTAATATTAGTTAATGTAATATAATATATCAAATATATAATTATACATTAAATTATTAAATCAATACTTGATTTAATAATCCGGCTATATTACATATAACCGACTAATATCAAATGTAACAACTTATCGAATCAACACTTGATCCGATAACTTGGCTATATCACATATAACCTACGATGTCACTAATCGCAAGAATAGAATGCGGTTTCACATACACGCATTAATCTCGGTCCTGCACATATCACATATGTGCTCCTACTCCGTTTCGCATGAACCAGGAAACCTCTGTGTAGGACTCTAAAGACTCGTCAATACGCCGGCAGTAGGTGATGATCATATCAAACACCCACAAGCCACAAGCGGTCTGTTAAACGTAACGGTCACCCGGGTATCGAGCGATCAGAAAATCAACAAGCAAGTCTGCTAGTACTCCTGCGAATCCAATCAGTAACACTACCGTACAGTCCGGTCTCTTCGTCTGATATGTCGCATATCACAGCCTGAGGGTGGTATAACGTCAGACCACAATAGCCTGATAAGTTATGCCGATGCAAGGTCCATAACGGTTCGAGAAACTACTGGTAACACTTACCAGTAAATCTCAGCAATCCTGACCAGGGATTTCCTGTTATGGCCAATCGAGCATAGCGCAATATCAACTCCCAATGCCGGGATAGACGAAACCCTTCCTATTGCTCATTGCCTCCATGTGACTCGGGACTGTACCCAAAAACCAGCTTTTTGCACGATCTCTTGACCGTGGTATAGTGGAAATCAAAGCACAGTGGGAATCACACAAGACTCTATAACGATCTCGGCTATACAGACTAACCTGTACCAGCGTCACCAGAGAACTGCTATCCGACGATAGGTATAATACCATCTAAGAGTTCTCGGCGAGTCCGTCCAGTGTACTCAGTCTCCACTGAGCACCCGTATACCTTCTCTGATGTCAAACACCAATGGATATGAGATCATCCATCGCCCATCACATGGGTCGAGAAGCGTATACGCTAGTCTACTCTGGAATATCGATGCCCTGTCTTGATACTCCCACGACTAGGAACGTTTGAAGGATGTACTTACCGACTACCCTGTCCCCACTAGTATGATCTGCATCATAATCATGGTAGTCAAGTACTCATCCTAAGGGCTTTATCAACATGTAACAGAGAGAAAATCAGTGTACATATTAAGATAAAGTGCAATCAGATAGCATACTATCATGTCGAGCAAGAAAGTCCTCCCTATATATGTCCAAGCATCCACTATAATATACATCGCATGTACAGTAATGGCCTCTAGGGCATACATATAACTAACAGTAGACACTCGTCAAAGGAATCGCCAAAGATGGAGAAATCATCCATGAATATCTCAAGAAATTTCTCAACCTTGTCAGAGAATATTCCCATCATATACCGTTGAAAAGTAGCGGGAGCATTGCATAGCCCAAAGGGCATGCGGCGATATGCGAACGTGCCGAAAGGACAAGTGAAAGTGGTTTTGTCCTGATCTTTCTTGGCGATGGGAATCTAGCTGTAGCCTGAGTAACCGTCCAGAAAAAAGTAAAACTCATGTCCAGCTAATCTTTCGAGCATTTGGTCAATAAATAGTAGCGGAAAGTGATCCTTTGCGTTACGGCGTTAAGTTTTCGATAATCAATGCATACTCGCCATCCGGTTTTGGTGCGCGTGGGGATCAACCCATTTTTCTCGTTTATGATGACCGTAATGCCCGACTTTTTAGGGACAACGTGTATCGGACTGACCCATTGGCCGTCGGAAATAGGGTAAATGATACCACTATTCAGACATTTGATAATTTCCTTCTTCACAGCCTCCTTCATGACTGGATTCAATCGTCTCTGTGGATCCCTAGCTGGTTTGGCATCATTCATCATATGAATGTGATGTTCAACGATCAGGGGACTAATCCCCTTGATGTCCGCCATCGTCCAGCCAAAAGCTTGCCGATTTGATTGTAAGACCACGAGAAGGGCTTTCTCTTACTCTAGAGCTAGAGAAGCCGAGATGATTACTAAGAGGGTCTCGTTTTCACCTAAGTAAGCATACTTGAAGTGAAACGGCAGAGACTTGAGTTCGAGCGTCAGAGGAAAAACAACTGAAGGTAAGATCGGAGAACGTGTCTCGAACTCAAAAGATTCCAAGAGCGACTCAAAATGAGTGTATGAAACAAAGTCGAACGGTTCAACTAACGCATCCAAAAATTCAAAAGATTCAAACTCGGGTGGTGACAAGCCAAGATCGTTTAAAAACGTGAAGCACTCGTATTCGTTGTCAGAGTCGAAAGCAGCAGGTTTAAAGAGGAACGCACTAGTGGCGTCAAGATCACTGTGATCAAACAGAAATTCCTCAAATTCACAGTCCTCAGAGGCGATCTCCTGAATGGAACAAACATCCAATATATGAGCGTTTGGTTCGGACGGTTGATTCGCTAACTTAAAAATATTGAGTTCAATTGTCATGTTACCAAAAAATAGGTTCATGGAACCATTTCGACAATTGAATACCGCATTTGAGGTTGCAAGGAATAGACGACCGAGAATCACCGGAATTTGATTCCGGGGGTTGGCTACAGGTTGTGTATCTAAAATAATAAAATCTACAGGGAATATGAAGTCCCCAACCTTGACACATCCTCTAACTCACTCTTAGGATGGGTGATAGATCGGTTAGCCATTTGAAGAGTATAATGTATAGGTTTCAGTTCTCCTACACCGAGTTGCTCATAAACTGAATAAGGAAGAAGGTTAACACTGGCACCAAGATCCAAAAGAGCGTGATTGGTGTTCTTATCCCTAATGGTTATTGAAATCGTAGGACAGTCGGGGTCCTTCCGTTTTTGTGGTAAATTTTGGGTAAGAGTACCACTCACATTACCAGCCAAGAAAACTTTCCTTGGTATCTGAGATTTCCTCTTCTTAGTGCACAAGTCTTTCAAGATTTTCGCGTAAGATAGGACTTACTGAATTGCATCTAAGTGGGGAATGTTGATATTAACATGTTTGAACAACTCCACAATCTTCTCCATTTGTGGATTTTATTTATTGGATCTCAACCGGTTTGGAAATGGAGCTTTGTTGAAATTGGTTGAGTCCAATACTTGTGGAGGAGATTGTGGAGATGGAACGGAACCCAAAACTGGAGTTTGAGTAGAGTGAGATGTGGATCCGTTCGAAACAGCAGTTGAAGAAGAAGAGCCTTTTGAAAAATGGAGAATATGCTCAAAAGAAGAAGAAGAAGAAGGAGAGGAAGAAGCGGCCGGGGTGTCGTCATCATCAATTCGTGTGCCGATATTGTTGTTCAGCATTCATCCAGATCTCAATGTTGTCACGGCACCCACATTATGGTTCTGTTGTTCAAAAGTAGCATGTACATCATATAGGTGATCAGGATTTGTTACTGGTCGAGATGGAAGCTTTCCTTTCTCTCGCTCGCTCAAGACCGCGTTCAGCTGTGCAATCTGGGCTTCGATGGTCTTGATGCTTTGTCCGTGTGCAGCGGTGTGTTGCACCAGAGACTGAATATAAAACTGGATGTTGGCGGTGGATTGAGTCGATTGCTTTACAAAACCCTCTAGACTCCGTTCTAGCGAGAAAACTGTTTACCCCAATCAGAGCAAAGCTCTGTTCAAATTCCAAGGCGGGAGATGAAGCAACGCTTCATCTTCCCCCAATTAGAGCAAGGCTGTAACGTTTTAAAAATAATTAAATAAATAATTAAATGAATAAAATTGTTTAAGTGAATTTTATGATTTTCGGCAAAGTAAAATGTATTTTTCGTAAAACCTAACCGTGATTGTTTTTCATTATAATTTCAAAAATACCTATTTTAATTATGTAATTACTAGTAAATGGTGTTTATTTAGCCACTTATAAATTTTTAGTTTAATTAAATATTTTTCCTAAACTAATTATTTTAAATATTAACATAAGCTTTATTTTTACACTAAATTAGTGTAAATTACAAATTTGAATGGTTTTAATTTGTAAAAGTGAGCCATGACATATTATAATTTAGTGAGTATCATGTAAAATTCATTTGCAAATTTTTCTAATTTTCTAGAATTTTCTTGAGTTGCTATAGTAAAGAATTAAAAGAAAATTTAATAAAAGCATGAAAAGACATAATGATATGATATTTTGGTGGAACTTTCTACATCTTTCTTCACTTTTCTCATTCTCCACCCCCTTCTCCTAATTTTGGCCGGCCTCAACAACCCCATGGCAGCCCCCCCCCCATTTCCCACTTCATTTTTATTCAAAATTCATCAAAAATACTTCAAAAATTCAATTAAAAATTCCACAAAATCATATTTATTTCATACCCTTTATTCCTTGCTCATTTTTACATGGATTTTGGAGATGGAAAGCATGCATTTTTTAGGCTCATTTTCATGTTTGGACTTGAGGTTGTGAAGGTATAAATCTATCTCTTTTGTTTTATTTCCATTAGATATTTCTTTTAAAGCATAATTAGTTTTATTAGATTAATTCTATGTTCAATTTTTAAAATTTAAGTTAGGGTTTGTAAATTCAAGTTATGATTTTTATTAATTAATTAGGGTTATAATAACTAGTCTACCATTTTTAGAAGTGGAAAAATCTTGCATGGTTATTATATAATAATTTGTGTATTCAAATTGATTTAATAATGTTATTTAGCTAACTAGTTTTTATAAAATGTATTTGTGGATAAAATAAAATTCCAATTAAGGTTGTTATCATTATATTGTAGTTTTAGTGAGAATCTTAGCATGTTAATGGAAAGAAAAACTTAGTTTGATCACTAGTTTCTTGTGATAATTGGAAAAATACTAATAAAAGGCTATTTTTGTAAACTAGATTTTGGGAAATTCCTAAATAAATGAGATTAAAAATATAATTATGGTTTCATCATATCATTATCATCATGAATTGTAGTTTAGTACATTAATTCATGCAACATCACGTTTTGTGGTGGAATTTTGGTATTTTTCTTGAAAAATGTTGGAAATTGTTAAAGGTTGCAAACTAGAAATTTCAAATTAATACAAATTTGTGTAATAAAAATATAGTAATGGTTTGTATAGTCTAGTTATGCTATTTAATGAGTTTTATAACCATTGGTTTCATTTAAATGTCAAGTTTTGATGAAAAACGGTAAATTGGCATTTTCGGGTTTTACGAAATTGGACGGTTTGATGGATTTTAGGGTTTCGATGGATTTGATCATGTTTTATAATATAAGTAATGTGTTTTAAAACTACGAGTTATTTGTTGATGTTTATCTCGATCCATCGGAGTTTGTACGCCGATATCGAGCGAAATTTGGTTCTTTTGCGTGGACGGGACATAGGTTTTAACCTATGCTTGTTCCTTGCGTCGTTTTGACTTTTGTATGTGATTCAGTTTACGATGCTATTTATATATTTGCGTTTAGGTACCCCTCACGTGGACTGCGGGCGATGAAGAGGAGGATGGCGACACCGTCTTCGGCAGACATGGACCAGGTGAGTAGATGTATATCTACGGGAGGAAGTCGGGTGGATGGCGTTTAGCACCCCCGCAACGTAGAATAGGAATAGTACTTTTTGACATTAGGAAACCAGTTGTGACCCTAGATTCTTAATGAGTAGGGCCCTAGTAATGATCCTAGGCTGGACTAGACTGATTTAGGAAGACATATCAGAAGACGAATACCTTGGAAGAGGTTCGTAGGTTTCAGGTAGAAACACACACACGCACACACTGAAAAACGACATGGTGTATACGTGCATGTGTATATATATATAGGACGAGGTATAGGTATATATATATATATATACAACACGTATATGGGATACATTGATGTGATATGATATCCGAGGTATGATGAAACAGTGTAACTGGGCTTGATGCCGTGATTCTTGGCTATACAGTCGTATTAAGTGTTAGCGGGTCATTACAGAATGAGATAATGAACATGTATACTTAAATTATAATGGGTGGTGATAATATTGAGGTACATGGGACTCTAAAATAGTACCCGGACTGTAACTTGTGATTGATCACGATATGGGATATGTATGACTTGATTACGACATCATATAGGTGTGACCTGATGTCGATATCATAGAGGTGTGACTTGAGGACGATATGATACATATGACATGATATTTCTGAGGATAAACTAATGATGCTTATTATGATGGCAATGATATATGATTGATGTATGCGATCACAGTTTAGCACCTTGATCATGAGATGTGTTGATGATGACATTTTACTAATGATGAGACACCTAGGAGATACTTGACCCGTACCCTGATATTGGGATGCCGTACGATGGATTTTACCGTACGAGGCATAAATATGATGATTGATCCGCACTCTTGATTCGAGGAAGCCGTACTACGTACGTGACGCTATTGAGGCCGGATCGCCGACTATTAGAGATATTGATTCAGACTTTAGGTAGACTCTTGTTTCTTATTGACTAGTTTCTTAGGTTTTGTTCCTTAGGAGGTTAGATGGACACTAGGTTAGGTTCGAGTCATATAGTGGTAGTGGTAATGGTATATCAAATGAGTAGATAACACACATCCGTCTTTACTTTCACACTGGAATCATAATGACGCATGTTCTTACATATGTTGCTATAATCAGTATAAACCTTACCTGTTAGGACACTAGCACCATTACCGATGATGCGCATATTCCACGCACACTTATTTGCCGGCTCACACACATCATCATCGGTAATTGCTATGTCACGTACACTTTAGATTATATTATCTTTTATTGATAGAATCAGTTAACAACTTGACCGATATAATATTGTGATTACTCTCTGATATTAGTATAGACATGATAATTATTACTTAGACATTCATGCATTCATGTTTTCATGTTATCATGCAGTATTATGGGCATATGCCGACACTTATCATATACTTACTCATGATTTTGAGATTTGGGTTTCTATGAGATTTCTGGATTTTTGGGGAAAATCCGCAAGAATATATAAAAAACTTCTCTCTCTCTCCTCCTCTCTTTTTAAAATAAGATGCGGTTTTCTCGTGATGTATGTGTCGTCCACCATGAGATTTCATGTTTTCTGTTGGATTTCGAGACCCGATTCAAGAAGTGGATGAACCGTCTCGGGTACATGGTGGGCCCGGTATGGTATCCCGGGGCAAGAAGATTGAGTTGTAGATGATGAGCCTGGCAGGGGAAGGCTACCTACCGGTGATGTCTGGCGCGGCGGATATCCGGAGGATACCGACCGTTGTCGTGAGATTTAGTGATATGGGCCGATCCGGACTGACGGAGCCCGAGGTATTGAGACTATGAGACTTGAGATTTACATGTTTGTGTCGATGCTTGACACGGATTTCCATGGATTTCATTATTGAGATTTCAGATTCCTATACACATTTTACTATGATAACAGTTAAAGATTTCTTATACAGATATATCTGGATTTCAGGATTGATTGTTTTATATTCATGGTGCATGCATATCCATTCATATGACATAGTACTATATGAGGCACTGACACGAGCACGGAATATCTGCACTTACACGTAGTATTACCCTGCTATTACTAGATGATTGGGACTTAGTAGTGTATTATTATGACCTAGGATAGCGTCGTGCATTCGATTTCTTTTCGTAGATGTCTTCTACTCACGAGTTGGCAACTCACCCCCGTTGTGCCAAATTTTATTACAGGTTCGATGTACAGGTTTCCCTGGCAGCTTGCTGGCACATCTATTCTTTCAGGGTGATTTGCACGGTAGGTTGGTTCACTTGTATCCGAACCACCATTGTACTTTTATTCTTTCATTTGTATCTAGTAAGCTCTATCAACCATACTTGTATTACTTGATAAGTTTATTGGACCAGTTTTTTATTTTGACCTTAGAGTCGCGCATGTATTATTCTGATTTGGTGGTTTTGTTTTCTTTGAGTTTTGAGCCTCGCCCTTTGGCGTTGTATATTATTGTGCTTGTTGTGATTGTTTCCGCCTGTTGGCGTTGATGCTAGCTCCCGTTTGGGGATGCTTTGTATTGTTTATGTATATTATACTTGTTGTACCCGTTTGGGGGCCAGTTTTTATAGAGGAGACTCTGCCGAAATTTTTGAGAAAATTTGCTGATGCTTTTAAACTTGTTTTCTTTTTCTTCTTCTTCTTCTTCTTCTTTTATGGTTTAGATTTCTGGGCTTCGGCTTACTTAGGTTACGTGTTGCCTCTAGACGCTTCGTAATCTAAATGCCAGTCACGTTCCGTACTTTCGGGTCGTGACAGAGGCTCTGTTTGAATTTCAAAAAATTCAAAATTTTGAAGCAACGCTTCAAATCCTGTGCGTTGCGCACAATGCGACACGTGTCAAAAGCTGATACGGCAGCACAGCGCCCAAAGCAGTGCGTCCAATCAGAGCAAAGCTCTTTAAAAATAAAAGTAAAGGAAGCAACGCTTCAGTTGCGCAAGCACTGCGCTACGCGACACGTGTCAGCGCAGTTGCGCTGCGCTGTGCGCTGCGCGACACGTGTCAGCGCAGATGCGCTAGCGCAGTTGCGCTGCGCTGTGCGCTGCGCGACACGCGCTGGAGCATTTGCGCCAAATAGAATTAAGATTTTAAAGAAATCTTTCTGTTCTTGTTAAAACAAGAAGATTTTCTTCTGTAAAACAGAGGCCCTTGGATCAAATGATCCAACGGTGGGGAAAACTTTCCAAATCACTCAGAGAAAGATCTCTTTACCAAATTTAACTAATTTATGGGCACTATAAAAAGGACCCCAGACCTCAATTCAAAGGGATCAACATTTTTCTAAAAAAAAAAGAGAGAGAACTCTGAAGAATTCCTCAAGAACAAAAAGGTAAAAAAAAAAACCTTTAGCGAAAGAGAAAGTTCTCTTATGAACAGATCATAGATCTAAAAAGAAAATCAATGATCTTTAATTAATTAAATAGTGCTTTGCACTCTTCATGAACCTTTGGTTCTCTGAGATAAGAAAAACAAGAAAAACTTATTTTTCTTTGAACTAAATTAGATCAAGAAATCAAATAGTGCTTCGCACTTCTCTTATGAACCATCGGTTCTTGAATCTAAAAGATTCTCAAATTAATAGTGCTTTGCACTTATAAATCTGCACTGTTGCGCTCTTGGGCTGGCGCAAGCCACTAGAGAGCGCCACGTGTCAGCATCTGAACCGTTTGCGCTATGTGCTTTTGAATAGAGCTTTGCTCTCTGAAATTGGCGCAACTCACCAGAGCACGCCACGTGTCAGCAGCGCAAGCGTAGCGCACTAGCGCAGCGCACTGCGCTGCATGACACGCATCATCACCACGAGCGCTTGCGCTCTCTGATTGGCGCAAAGCGCCTAATAAATGCAATGCATTTCCTAAAAGGGCCAGGCCCAAATCAAAAAGACCTAGCAGGCCAAAATAAATTGCAAAGCAATAAAAAGGCAGAGCCCAAATAAAATTGATGCTCTGCATCATTTATAAAGGGCAGGGCCCAAGTAAAATTGATGCTCTGCATCATTTATAAATGGGCAGAGCCCAAAACAAATTGATGCTCTGCATCCTTTCTGGGCAGAGCCCAAATAAAAATAGAAAAAAATGCAATGCAAAAGCAAATAAAATGTTGAACATTTTCAACTGGACTTAGCCCAATTTTGGCCGTATGTCCTCAAGCTAAATTGACTGAGCAAAATTGCTCTCCTAAATCAATTTATCTCCGATTCAAGGGTACATCTCCGAACTCCTCTGACATCTATCGTTGTTGTAACGTTTTGAAAATCGTTTCGGTGAAATTTCAAAAAAGGTAAAATAAGGGGGTTTCTGTAAAAAGTCAAAATAAAAATATCTTTATTATAAAATTAAATATACATATTCTAGCTATGTAATTGCTAGTATATGGTGTTTATTGAGCCACTGATGAAATTTCAAATTTTCTGAAAAATTTTCCGAAATTAATTATTTTAATAGTATTTTAAGCCGTCACTAATATATTTAATTAGGGAAAATTACAAATTGGAATGAGTTGAAACAAATTTTTTTGCATCATAACACATTAAACAAAATTTTATCATGTGGTTTTTGAAATGAAATGGTTTGCCAAAACGGTTTAGAAAATATCGAAGAAAAAGGCTTAAATAGTGAATTTAGTGTTAATGGGTGTTTGGGGGTATAGTATTTATCATTTTCCATCACCCCACACCCATACCCACACTCACACACCCCCATTTTCCCTCCCCCTTGGCTGAATTCAGCAGCCCCCCTCTCTTGTCCCCACTTGTTTTGCAAAAGAAAAGAAAAGAAAACAAAGGAAAAGAAGAAAGAAATAGATAAGTGAGTGGGCTTTGACTTTTGTGTGGACTTGACTCTATTTTCCCCACCTCCCTCTCTCTCCTCTCCTCCCCATTTTCTGGCCGAGCCCTCCCTCTACAACAGCCCCCAATTTCCCCTCTCAATTCCTCATCAAAAATCCTCACAAAATGCATCAAAAATCCACCAAAAATCCCACAAAATCAAAATCTAACTCCTACCCATTTTTCCTTAGCCTCTCAAGCATGGATTTTGGTGAAAAGTTTTCATTTTGGAGGCCAAGATTTTGGTGCTAGATTCATGATAGATCTCTTGAAATTGTGAGGTATAAATCTTTGCCCTATAGTTAAATTGTTGCTTTAATACTTCAATTCGACTAAATTAGATGCTTAATTAGGTTCTAAATTTAAAACTTATGAATTCAAGAGAAGGGTTTCAAAAGTCAAGTTAGGATTTTAGTGATGAGATTGTGGTTGTGTGATATAGTTAACATGTAGTGGGCATGCCAAATCAAATCTATTTGCTAGTTTGCATTTTTGTTAATTTAAATTGTGATAATTATATAAATTGGAAACTAGGTTTTAAAAATATATATATTTTGGGGAGATAAAATTCTAATTAGGGTTTCATGGCATCATTAACATTATAATGAGTGGTTTAATATCTTAGGTTATGCGAAACTAAGCTTAATGGTTGAATTTTGAATTTTGCTTTAAAAGGTGTTAAAAATTGATATTTTTGCAAACTAGGATTTTGGAATTTATGAAAATTGATAAGAATAAATTATAGAAATGATTTTTATGAATTAGTTATGATATTTAGTGGATATTGTGGCCGCTAGTTTTGTTTAAACATCGAGTTTTGTACTAAAACGGTTAATTTTGCCTACTAGGTTTTCGGAAAAATAGCTTTTAAAGTGAGTTTGAGGTTTTTGTGAATTTTAAGCTATTTTATATTATAATTAGTGCTTGTAACTGTATAAATGAGTGTGTTGGGAGTTTTCTCGATGGTTTGGCGTTTGTACGCCGACGTCGAGGGTTTTTTGGTTGATTTGTGAAAGCAAACCATAGGTTTTGACCTATGTGGGATTCGTGAGTCGTTTTGGTCATGAGTCGGATTTTAATGCGATACGGTGCGTTATGATATGTAGGTATCCCATGTGGACTTCGAGACGACAAGCAAGCGCGTGGCGACGTCGGCACCGGCGAGCGAGGACCAGGTGAGTAGATTTGTATCTATGGGGAGAAGTCGGGTGGATAGCGTATAGCACCCCCGCAGTCCGTGGTGGTGTATACGGATGCGTATACACACCAGCAATTATTATATATGTTATTTGGGATTAATAACGATGTTTAGGATGGATATTGGTGTGTTGGATTATTTTAGTGTTGCGAACCCTAGGGTAGTGTTGCACTATACATACACACATACATACTTGCATACATTCCTATTTATATGTGCTCATGGGAATCTTTATAGTTATGTGTTCACATGGGTATGGGACTATGTGTTCACATACGGATTTGAGGATGATACTTGGGATTGAGCTGAGTCGATGAGATTTGTTTTGTGGTTGTGATATCGGTGATATGGCAGGATTCGTACTTGAGGTACGTCCTGGTGTTATAGCGGATCTTGGGACGACGATACGGGTGAATAGTGTTATTAATAAAATGGTCGACATGTGATCATGATATAAGATATGATATGCTAGGATATTGATATTAGGCCGTATTGGGCGATGTATACCCCTTGATGATGATATGTACTAATGATATCGGTTTGTACGAGATTATCGATCAGTAGTCAGATCATGAGTATCTTGAGGATATTAGTATTGTACTAGACATAAGTCAGTGCCCTAGACTACGATCTTGAATAAAGAGGATACCAGAGGAATGGTGTGAGCAATATGATATTGACCCGTACCCAGATTTGGGGATGCCGTACGACGGATTTACGTACGAGCTATATCTTGATGATTGATCCGTACTCTTGACTTGGGATGTCTGATTGTAGATATGGTATCAGATATGATATTATTGAGGCGGGATCACCGACTAATATATATACAGGTATGTATATGGATCGACTCAGATGTTAGGCGGTTTCCTTACCTGTAGTCCAGCTTGTTAGCTTAGCCCTTTAGTTTAGTTTAGTTGTTAGATTAGATTCGATTCTTACCTATTTCAAAAACTAACGAATCGTGGGTATTTTAAAAGACAGCCCAAGGGATCCTACGAATATTTCAAAAGACGTATCTTTTCATAAAAACACCGTAGCCCCTATTTTCAAAACCCCATGATTCGTGTTATTTCAAAAGGCACCATTTGTAGGACTTATATTAGATTAATGCAGGTTAGTTACAGTTGCGTCTAGTATTCAGCTCCCGCGTATTATTGTGGTTCGCTTTGCATCGCATACTTATGTTATAATTTCTTATTGCAATATTGATATCATATTGTTAGGACACCAGCACCATTACCGATGATGCGTATGTACCACGTACACTTACTTGCCGGCTCACACACATCTTCATCGGTAATTGCCATATTACGTACACCTTAGAAAATATTATTGCTTGACATAGCGTACTTGCCTTATATGTTAGTTTAGACATTGTAGTTATTAGCTGCTACTTCATGCATACTGTTATTCATTGTTATACCGTATTCATGGATTCTCATGCATATATTCACTATTTTACGTGTTATTGAGGTTTTGGATTCGGATTTCCATGAGATTTTCTGGATTTGGAGGAAAACCGCAAAAACATAAATAAACCTTTTCTCTCTTTTAAAATAAAAAGTGCGGTTTTTCCCATGATGTATGAGTCGTCCACCATGAGTTTGCTGATGGATTTCGAGACCCGATTCAAGGAGACGGATGAACTGTTTCGGGTACATGGTGGACCCGGTAAGGTACCCCGAGGCAAGAAGCGCGTGATGATGACGATGTGAGCCTGGCAGGGGAGCACTACCTACCGGTGATTTTACCCGACGCGTCGGATATCCGGAGGATACCGTCGTGGTCTTGAGATGGATGGTAGGGGTCGGTTTGGACTGACGGCGCCCTAGATATTGAGATTTTGAGATATTGAGGTACAGAGATATCGAGATGTTGGGATTACGTTTTGTGCCGATGCTAGGCACTGTTTTATGCTGATTTCATTATGATACCTCATTTTAAAAATACAAAGGAAATCTCACTAAATTATGAAAACAGTTCTTCATTTACATGTATTCTGTTTTCATGCATTCATACCTCATTCATATGATATATTGCTACCTGAGGCACTGACACGGGCACATGAGATTACACTCGGGTTAGATATTTACCCTAGCTTTGTTATAGGTTGCATGTTATTCTTATATTTGAGGATATATTATGATCATTGACCTAGGTTGCGTTATTTATGCGATTTCTTTCCGTAGATGTTTTTTTATTCATGAGTTGGCAACTCACCCCCGTTGTGCCCCAGTTTCTTGCAGGTTTGCCGTACAGGTTTCATTACGGCTTTACGGGCATAGTTTCGTTCGGGTGATTTGCTAGTAGGTGGGTTTACTTGTATCGTACCCCCATTATATATCTTGTATATCATTATTCTGTTGTATCTAGAAGTTCCATCAACCAAACATATATTTATTTTGAGATAGAGACCAGTGATGTTATTCTTTCGACCTTAGAGTCGCGCGTCTTATTTGTGTGGTTTTCTTGTGGTTTGAGTTTCCTTTGAATTTTGATCCTCGCCGTTGGCGTTGTATATTATATTGCTTGTGTGATTGTGACCGTCGATTGACGAAGAGCTAGCTCCCGCTTGGGGACGTCCTTTTATTGATTTCGTATACTATTCATGTTGTATCCCGTTTGAGGGCCAGTGTTTACAAAGGAGACTCTGTCGAAATTTTCAGTAAATTTTGATGTTCTTAAAAACCGCATAATTCGGCTTATGCTATTAAAACTACTTGTTTTAAATTGGTTTTCCTTCACTCTACTACTTTTCTTGGTTTGGATTTCTGGGTTTTCGGTTTACTTAGATTACGTACGCCTCGAGACGTTTCGTAGTTTAAGTGCCAGTCATGTTCCGTACTTTCGGGACGTGACAAAGTTGGTATCAGAGCGTTAGGTTTTACCTTCGGAACGTAGGATGACCCTTGGTTGATGGAATAGGTGACTAAAGTAGAGTGACGTACCGTGGGTATGTTCCGCGGCATACTTACGACACGCCACTCCACTTAAGGAGCCTTAGGATGTACATTTCTTTGCTCAGTATTATATTCATTCCGATCTAGCCTCATCAGTACCAGTTATGGTTTTGCTACCACGATTACGGGCAGGGAGAGCTACGGCTAGAGTTGTGGTCAGCACGAGCTCGTCACGAACGAGGACTGACCAGGGCATGATTCCGGCGACACATGATTGCAGAGATATGTCTTTTCATTGTGTCTTCGCGCCACGAGCGTTGGGTGGATTGCTGTATGAGATTACTCGGACGTGCCGATTTGCACTAGAGGATTGAGCCACTGATAGAGGCCAGCCAGATTTTGATGACCATTGAAGTATTGCTTACTCCTGATGATTGAGGCACCGTTCAGCGTGCAGACGAGCGAGCCAGTTATTGCTGCGAACGACAAGATATTGCCCCAGATGCTGGAGTTAGTGCAGAATGAGTTGTACTAAGAGATGACAGAAGGTCGCTAGTCATCGAGGATGAATGACTAGGACATGTGGATCGTTCTCCTACCCCGATGCGAGGTCATCAGATAGATTGATTCCAGCTAGAGACGACTTCACGCGGAGACGTTGGGAGTCGACAGAGACGATCGAATGTCAGAAACCTATTATTCCAAGTTTAAAGTAGTCGGAAAGACATGCAGGCAATTCTATGGTCCCTCTAGAAGAATGAAACCCTAACTCGACTTAATAACCGTGTGAAAGCCTTTGAACCTTCGGGTTTACGACAGTTCTACGGCGCCATTAGTGAGGCTTGGGTTTGCCCTTCTACGGCTGGACCACCGATGCTGTGGTATATACTCGATACTATTAAACTATGCCCAAGATGTTGAGCTCTTGGGGGATTATGAGGTTTTGACGACTCGATCGGATGGCTCGACTTAATTCGGATGCTAGGTGGTGAGATGCATTTCTTGGGAGACTCCAGATACGAGGATAGCCGTTGGAGCTCAGTTCATGCAGCCGCGACGAGACGAGTCCAAAGAAGACGACATTAGAGGAAAGTGAAGTAAGAGGTTCGTACCAGATCTAGATGAGATGACGTTCCACTCCGCCGACATCAGAGATGCGATGCGCATGCCGAGGCATGGTACTTGGATTTACCTTCCAGAAGGAGTCGCGATGAGTATGCAGTCGTTCCAGAGCAAGATGCAGATATAGGTAAGGGACGCTGACTTCCGGACAGTTCGGCAGAGACGAGATTGGGAGAGATTTCGATAGGACCTTTCTGGAATGAATTACGAGAAGACTTGGACCCAGGAGTGGTCATGTTACGCACACCGGCAGGCCAGAGTTCAGGATCGTCGACGAGACATGCTATGAGTGATCGCGACAGTTGGCCCGAGATTCTTAGAGGATGCGCCTGAGCGGTACTATGCCGCCATTATTGATTTCGATGTTTTGGGTGATTTATTCGAATGATTTGATTTTGATGATTGAGGATTTACGATCTTTGCACAGTGTTGCACTTGATATCGTTTTCGTGCTTAGGTTTCACACGTTTGTGATTTTACGGTTTTAGACATTTGAGTTGATTTTGTGCGTATGCACGCACACGATTTGGTTCCTGCACTCTGTATAGTTTATATATGCTTGCAGTGCGGTGATACGCCTTTTGTGCACTTAGATGCATTGGACTTTGATTTCGATGGTGATGTTCGATATTTTTTTTGTGCACCTTGTGCACCTGATTTGATTTTGCGCATGTTCGGCACTTGATATTGGATTTCATGATTTCGTGCACGATGGATGCACCTGATTTGGATTTTCGCGCATGTTGGGCGCATGTTTTGAAGTGTGATTTTGGTGCACACCAGATTCACTAAATCGAGATTTTTCGTGCATGTCAGATGCACCTGATTTTGCTGTCAGGCACACATGTTGCCTACGACAGATGTTTCGTGCACACCCGATGCACTTAGATGTTGTTTCTGTGCATATGTATGGGACATATTTGGATTTTGATTTCCGTGCGCACAAGACGCACGTAGTATGCATACGCGTATTTTGGGATTGATTTTTCTTATAGAGCAGTACGTTTTTATGATATTGCTATGTGTTTTCGTACTGAGCAGGACTAGTCAGAGGACAGTACCTGAATATATTTTACATGTATAGTTTCGAGTTATATCATATTGGTTTTACTTTGGATTTGGTATTGATGTCTTCCCCATGACTCCGATGATTGCGGGATGCTTGATGGAGTTCTGATTTGAGTTATATGCTCATTTTTCATGCGCATGCGTTGCGCTACGATTTGTTTTATGTATTTATGATTTCGGAGCCCCGGCGATTTGATGGTTTTGGCTGAAATATTTTAGTATTTGGAGGAAGTTTTAATTTAAATTCGGGGACCGAATTTCTTTAAGGGGGGAAGATTGTAACGTTTTGAAAATCGTTTCGGTGAAATTTCAAAAAATGGTAAAATAAGGGGGTTTTCTGTAAAAAGTCAAAATAAAAATATCTTTATTATAAAATTAAATATACATATTCTAGCTATGTAATTGCTAGTATATGGTGTTTATTGAGCCACTGATGAAATTTCAAATTTTCTGAAATTTTTTTCGAAATTAATTATTTTAATAGTATTTTAAGCCGTCACTAATATATTTAATTAGGGAAAATTACAAATTGGAATGAGTTGAAACAAATTTTTTTGCATCATAACACATTAAACAAAATTTTATCATGTGGTTTTTGAAATGAAATGGTTTGCCAAAACGGTTTAGAAAATATCGAAGAAAAAGGCTTAAATAGTGAATTTAGTGTTAATGGATGTTTGGGGGTATAGTATTTATCATTTTCCATCACCCCACACCCATACCCACACTCACACACCTCCATTTTCCCTCCCCCTTGGCTGAATTCAGCAGCCCCCCTCTCTTGTCCCCACTTGTTTTGCAAAAGAAAAGAAAAGAAAACAAAGGAAAAGAAGAAAGAAATAGATAAGTGAGTGGGCTTTGACTTTTGTGTGGACTTGACTCTATTTTCCCCACCTCCCTCTCTCTCCTCTCCTCCCCATTTTCTGGCCGAGCCCTCCCTCTACAACAGCCCCCAATTTCCCCTCTCAATTCCTCATCAAAAATCCTCACAAAATGCATCAAAAATCCACCAAAAATCCCACAAAATCAAAATCTAACTCCTACCCATTTTTCCTTAGCCTCTCAAGCATGGATTTTGGTGAAAAGTTTTCATTTTGGAGGCCAAGATTTTGGTGCTAGATTCATGATAGATCTCTTGAAATTGTGAGGTATAAATCTTTGCCCTATAGTTAAATTGTTGCTTTAATACTTCAATTCGACTAAATTAGATGCTTAATTAGGTTCTAAATTTAAAACTTGTGAATTCAAGAGAAGGGTTTCAAAAGTCAAGTTAGGTTTTTAGTGATGAGATTGTGGTTGTGTGATATAGTTAACATGTAGTGGGCATGCCAAATCAAATCTAGTTGCTAGTTTATATTTTTGTTAATTTAAATTGTGATAATTATATAAATTGGAAACTAGGTTTTAAAAATATATATATTTTGGTGAGATAAAATTCTAATTAGGGTTTCATGGCATCATTAACATTATAATGAGTGGTTTAATATCTTAGGTTATGCGAAACTAAGCTTAATGGTTGAATTGTGAATTTTGCTTTAAAAGGTGTTAAAAATTGATATTTTTGCAAACTAGGATTTTGGAATTTATGAAAATTGATAAGAATAAATTATAGAAATGGTTTGTATGAATTAGTTATGATATTTAGTGGATATTGTGGCCGCTAGTTTTGTTTAAACATCGAGTTTTGTACTAAAACGGTTAATTTTGCCTGCTAGGTTTTCGGAAAAATAGCTTTTAAAGTGAGTTTGAGGTTTTTGTGAATTTTAAGCTATTTTATATTATAATTAGTGCTTGTAACTGTACAAATGAGTGTGTTGGGAGTTTTCTCGATGGTTTGGCATTTGTACGCCGACGTCGAGGGTTTTTGGGTTGATTTGTGAAAGCAAACCATAGGTTTTGACCTATGTGGGATTCGTGAGTCGTTTTGGTCATGAGTCGGATTTTAATGCCATACGGTGCGTTATGATATGTAGGCCCCATGTGGACTTCGAGACGACAAGCAAGCGCGTGGCGACGTCGGCACCGGCGAGCGAGGACCAGGTGAGTAGATTTGTATCTATGGGGAGAAGTCGGGTGGATAGCGTATAGCACCCCCGCAGTCCGTGGTGGTGTATACGGATGCGTATACACACCAGCAATTATTATATATGTTATTTGGGATTAATAACGATGTTTAGGATGGATATTGGTGTGTTGGATTATTTTAGTGTTGCGAACCCTAGGGTAGTGTTGCACTATACATACACACATACATACTTGCATACATTCCTATTTATATGTGCTCATGGGAATCTTTATAGTTATGTGTTCACATGGGTATGGGACTATGTGTTCACATACGGATTTGAGGATGATATTTGGGATTGAGCTGAGTCGATGAGATTTGTTTTGTGGTTGTGATATCGGTGATATGGCAGGATTCGTACTTGAGGTACGTCCTGGTGTTATAGCGGATCTTGGGACGACGATACGGGTGAATAGTGTTATTAATAAAATGGTCGACATGTGATCATGATATAAGATATGATATGCTAGGATATTGATATTAGGCCGTATTGGGCGATGTATACCCCTTGATGATGATATGTGCTAATGATATCGGTTTGTACGAGATTGTCGATCAGTAGTCAGATCATGAGTATCTTGAGGATATTAGTATTGTACTAGACATAAGTCAGTGCCCTAGACTACGATCTTGAATAAAGAGGATACCAGAGGAATGGTGTGAGCAATATGATATTGACCCGTACCCAGATTTTGGGATGCCGTACGACGGATTTACGTACGAGCTATATCTTGATGATTGATCCGTACTCTTGACTTGGGATGTCTGATTGTAGATATGGTATCGGATATGATATTATTGAGGCGGGATCACCGACTAATATATATACAGGTATGTATATGGATCGACTCAGATGTTAGGCGGTTTCCTTACCTGTAGTCCAGCTTGTTAGCTTAGCCCTTTAGTTTAGTTTAGTTGTTAGATTAGATTCGGTTCTTACCTATTTCAAAAACTAACGAATCGTGGGTATTTTAAAAGACAGCCCAAGGGATCCTTCGGATATTTCAAAAGACGTATCTTTTCATAAAAACACCATAGCCCCTATTTTCAAAACCCCATGATTCGTGTTATTTCAAAAGGCACCATTTGTAGGACTTATATTAGATTAATGCAGGTTAGTTACAGTTGCGTCTAGTATTCAGCTCCCGCGTATTATTGTGGTTCGCTTCGCATCGCATACTTATGTTATAATTTCTTATTGCAATATTGATATCATATTGTTAGGACACCAGCACCATTACCGATGATGCGTATGTACCATGTACACTTACTTGCCGGCTCACACACATCTTCATCGGTAATTGCCATGTCACGTACACCTTAGAAAATATTATTGCTTGACATAGCGTACTTGCCTTATATGTTAATTTAGACATTGTAGTTATTAGCTGCTATTTCATGCATACTGTTATTCATTGTTATGCCGCATTCATGGATTCTCATGCATATATTCACTATTTTACGTGTTATTGAGGTTTTGGATTCGGATTTCCATGAGATTTTCTGGATTTGGAGGAAAACCGCAAAAACATAAATAAACCTTTTCTCTCTTTTAAAATAAAAAGTGCGGTTTTTCCCATGATGTATGAGTCGTCCACCATGAGTTTGCTGATGGATTTCGAGACCCGATTCGAGGAGACGGATGAACCGTTTCGGGTACATGGTGGACCCGGTAAGGTACCCCGAGGCAAGAAGTGCGTGATGATGACGATGTGAGCCTGGCAGGGGAGCACTACCTACCGGTGATTTTACCCGACGCGTCGGATATCCGGAGGATACCGTCGTGGTCTTGAGATGGATGGTAGGGGCCGGTCTGGACTGACGGCAAACTAGATATTGAGATTTCGAGATATTGAGGTACAGAGATATCGAGATGTTGGGATTACGTTTTGTGCCGATGCTAGGCACTGTTTTATGCTGATTTCATTATGATACCTCATTTTAAAAATACAAAGGTAATCTCACTAAATTATGAAAACAGTTCTTCATTTACATGTATTCTGTTTTCATGCATTCATACCTCATTCATATGATATATTGCTACCTGAGGCACTGACACGGGCACATGAGATTACACTCGGGTTAGATATTTACCCTAGCCTTGTTATAGGTTGCATGTTATTCTTATATTTGAGGATATATTATGATCATTGACCTAGGTTGCATTATTTATGCGATTTCTTTCCGTAGATGTTTTTCTATTCACGAGTTGGCAACTCACCCCCGTTGTGCCCCAGTTTCTTGCAGGTTTGCCGTACAGTTTCATTACGGCTTTACGGGCATAGTTTCGTTCGGGTGATTTGCTAGTAGGTGGGTTTACTTGTATCGTACCCCCATTATATATCTTGTATATCATTATTCTGTTGTATCTAGAAGTTCTATCAACCAAACATGTATTTATTTTGAGATAGAGACCAGTGATGTTATTCCTTCGACCTTAGAGTCGCGCGTCTTATTTGTGTGGTTTTCTTGTGGTTTGAGTTTCCTTTGAATTTTGATCCTCGCCGTTGGCGTTGTATATTATATTGCTTGTGTGGTTGTGACCGTCGATTGACGAAGAGCTAGCTCCCGCTTGGGGACGCCCTTTTATTGATTTCGTATACTATTCATGTTGTATCCCGTTTGGGGGCCAGTATTTACAAAAGAGACTCTGCCGAAATTTTCAGTAAATTTTGATGTTCTTAAAAACCGCATAATTCGGCTTATGCTATTAAAACTACTTGTTTTAAATTGGTTTTCCTTCACTCTACTACTTTTCTTGGTTTGGATTTCTGGGTTTTCGGTTTACTTAGATTACGTACGCCTCGAGACGTTTCGTAGTTTAAGTGTCGGTCATGTTCCGTACTTTCGGGACGTGACAGTTGTAATCCTTCAACGACGTCAGAGAGGCGACGGGTCCCAACGACCACACATGAATATTGGACCGAAACGTCCTTAAACTAAGACGTCCCTAAACTAATCTTGGACCGAGACGTCCCTAAACTAATCTTGGACCGAAACGTCCCTAAACTACCTATGGACCACTACGTCCCTAAACTGGAATACCACCACGTCCCTAAACTGGAATATGGACCACCACGTCCCTAAACTGGAGCATGGACCGCAACGTCCCTAAGCTACCTATGGACCACTACGTCCTTAAACTGGAACAATAGAGCCTCCAAATGCTCTTTTGCCGGATCTAAACGATCCCGTTTAAGTTGATCTTAGCCTCCAAACACGGCTAACGTATCCTTAAACATTCAAACGGACTATAAAACTCCAAATCAACCTTGGTTCAAGGGTACATCTCTGAACTCCTCTGACATCTGCCGTTGTAATCCTTCAACGACGTTAGAGAGGTGATGAGTCCCGATGGCCAGATATTAAATGGATTATCACGTTAAGTTGATCTTAGTCTCAAACAGGACTATCGTATCCTTAACGAACGTTTAAGTTGATCTTAGCCGCAACGCGACTAATGCATCCTTAAATTAAAAACACCAAACCCAAATCTAAGTAAATACGGATTTGGACTAATCCACGTCCTACGGGCGACGGCATTACTCAGTCTCCGTATACAATCCACGGGAAACCACAAACAAAACAAACACACACGACACGAAGTGAAATTCTGGAGAAGGAGAAAGTTGTTACCGCGATGCGGTAGCGTAATTAACTGCAGGGGCTTGCGCCTGTAGGGAAGAGCGTCCCCACAATCAAAAACCCCTCAAGCGAGGGGGAATCTGACGAAGTCTGCTACATCGGCCGCATCCGTCTAAACCTCCGATACACGGTGCCATAAATCAACTTGGCATCTTCGGAGAGGTAGACGGATAAAACCAAATAGCATCTGCCCCGAATCTCAGTGTCAGGACATCGCGGTCCTGTGCGCCGCCTTTCGGAGGGGAACAGATTCTGGCACGCCCGGTGGGACATTTTCCTCTTTCCACTCCACACTTCGTGTGTCGTCTTCGCGAACCAGTCGCGGTTTGTTAATGGTTGCCTTCGGATTTCAAATTACTAATATTTGGTCTTTTGCCTGGCGCAGAACTCAAGATTCAATGGCCTCTAATTGCACCAACTGCTCGAAGTGCCACTGCAGCGGACGCTCCACCTCATCAGGAGGTGTAGTATATGGGCCCCAAGCGGCTTCCTTCCTCGCTCTGTCGGTAGACCAGGTGACCCAAGCCACCACTGGTCTGTTCTTCGGGACCATGATCCCACCTATAGGCTTCCCTACGCCAATACCTGCACCGGAAGTGAACAAAAAGTCGGTCTTCGACCGGCTCACTGCTACGACGGCCCCTGTCAACGGGTCGCTCACTACCAAACCGACAGCCTCTGTTTTCACCAGGCTAAATCAGAACTCTAAATTGGCTGTTCCAAGGAAGGCAATAACTGCTGCTCCAGAAGTCGTCAAGGCGGCTTCCCCTGTCAAAGAGTCAGTCTTTTCAAGGCTGACGATTCCTGCTCCTCCCCCTACTCGAGGATCCGTCTTCGACAGGTTGAATATCACCCCTCAAAAGACAACCTCAGTCTTTAAGAGGTTAACACCGGCGGCGCCTCATTCAGACAGGGGGCAAAAAGTGTTAGTTATATGTATGCCCTAGAGGCCATTACTGTACATTGGATGTATATTGTAGTGGATGCTGGGATATATATAGGGAGGATTTTCTTGCTCGACATGATAGTATGCTATCTGGTTGATCTTTACCTTAACGTGTACACTGATTGTCTCTCTGTTACATGTTGGTAAAGCCCTTAGGATGTGTACTTGACTACCTGGACTATGATGCGGATCATACTAGTGGGGATATGGTAGTCTATAAGTACATCCTTCAAGGTCCCTAGTCGTGGGTGTATCGAGATGGGGCATCGATATACCAGAGTAGACTAGCGTATACCTTCTTGACCCATTCAGATGGGCGATGGATGATCCCATATCCATTGGTGTTTGACATCAGAGATGATATACGGGTGCTCAGTGGAGACTGGGTACACTGGACGGACTCGCCGAGAACTCCCAGATGGTATTATACCTTACGTCAGATGGCAGTTCTCTGGTGACACTGGTACAGAGTAGTCTGTTGACCCGAGAACGTCATAGAGTCTTGTGTGGTTCCCACTGTGCTTTGATTTCCACCTTACCACGTCCAAGAGGGCGTGCAAAATGGTGGTTTTTGGGTACAGTCCCGAATCACATGGAGGCAATGAGCGATAGGAGGGGATTCGTCTCTCCCGGTATAGGGGGTTGATGTTGCGCTGTGTTCGATTGGCTATAACCGGAAATCCCTGGCCAGGGTTGTTGAGATTTACTGGCAAGTGTTACCAGTAGTTTCTCGAATTGTTATGGACCTCATATCGACACGACTTATCGAGCTATTGGGGTCTGACGTTTACCACCCCTAGGCGAGATATACGACATATCAGACGACGAGAACGGACTGTACGGTAAGTGTTACTGGTTGGATTCACAGGAGTGTGAGCGGGCTTGCTCGTCGATCTTATGATCGCTCAATACCCGGGTGGCCGTTACGTTTAGCAGACCGCTTGCGGCTTGTGGGTGTTTGATATGATCATCATCTGCTGCCGGCGTATTGACGAGTCTTTAGAGTCCTACACAGAGGTTTCCTGGCTCAAGCGAAACGAAATAGGAGCGCATATGAGATATGTGCGGGACCGAGAATAATACCAGTATGTGATACTGTATTTGATTCTCGCGATTTGTAACATTGATCGGTTATATGCGGTATAGCCGGGTTATCGGATCAAGTGTTGATTCGATAAGTTGTTACTATTGATATTAGTCGGTTATATGCGATATGACCGGATCGTTAAATCAAGTGTTGATTTAATGATTTAATGTATATATGATATATTAATTTACATTAACTAGTATTGGTTTATTTTAAATGGATTTTTCTCACTTTTTGTGCACATTGTATATGTGATATACTTATGTACACAAGTTTGTATCATGTTTGATGATACATGCTCACTAGGGTTTGTGTAAAGATTAAACCATGGTTGTGTAATGGTTAGGGTTTTCATTTTCTTATTCATTTATTTATTTATTTATTCTTTTTGGAAAAAAATAATCATAAAGAGAAAATGGTGGCTTTCTTTGTTTGTATATTGAAGCTTCATGAAGCTTTGATTAAGTGACCATTTTGTCTCATGCTTAACCCTAACAATTCCACTTAACCCTAGTTCATTCTCTACACTTGATCATGGTTGGATTATGATAAGTATTCATTTTATTTTCTATTTGAAAATAACTTATCATAATATTCATCTTCTTCTTGTTCTTCTTCAAGAAGAAAACCTAGCTTTCATCAATGGTGATTTGATGAAAAGAGTGAGAAATCCAATTCTAAAGTGAACCCACCTCCTATTTCTTCATCCTATACCTCTTGCCAAGTAGTATAGGGTGTTTTCTTCACAAGTTTCATGACTTGGTGAAGTGGGAGCTTGATCTTGTGATGCCTCGACGTAGATCATCTTCGGCATCGTTGTCGATGACCTAGCCCGCCCATTTCTCCGATGAAGCCGACGCTAGAGCCCGGGATTCGATTTGGATAGTGAGGAGACTTCATTGCAGAGCTATGGAGGTGGAGGACCGGATCTACAAAGGTTGTATTTCCGTTCTTTTAGTTAAGTTGTTAACTAGTTGCTCTTTTCGCCTAAAATTCTAGTTAACGATCCGTATTAGGGTTTCTCGGCACTTGTAAAATTAGAAATTGGCATGGTTGATGCCTTGTGAGACCTCCTTAGTGTGCCTAGGAACCCTACAGTGGTATCAGAGCCTAGCTAGAACCTTAGGCGATGCATAGACGAAGTTTGAAACCCGAACGAACCCGAAACCCTAAAATTCCACGCTCTCTGGACTTTTTTCAAAAACTGGGTTTTTTCCATATTAAAAATTCTTAAAAAATTCAGCAGGAAGATACAAGAATTATGGTGCAAAACGAGCTCATGATGCGTCTAAACCGCCGCGGAAACGCGGCAGAAGCATGGCTTCTGCCGCTGTTCCGCGGCCTTATGTTCACAATGCACAGTAATTCTTGCACAGTAATTCCTCTTTTCTGGTGCTGAGTTTTATGGGAATTTTTAATATTTATTCAAGAGTTGAATTTTCTGGGGTTGTTTTGGGGATTCGAAGATTCGATCGGATTATCAGACTTTGTCTGTGTTTTCCGGATAATTATTGAATATGTTAAAAAGTTCGACCGGATATAAATACCCACTTTTTCCCCTGTCGGGAAATTTCCAAGTGTTGGATCTTTCCGTGGTTTAATAACGTTCTAAGTAGTGCAAGTAACGCGATGGTCCCTCTAGAAGACAACAAACCTTAACTCGATTATGTGACCGTCTTGAACTGCCCTTTGAACCTTAGGGTTTGGGGCAGTACGGCGTGCCACATGTGAGGCGTTGGCTTGACCCTTCTACGGCTGGACCGTTGGTACTAAGGCATGAACTGGATGTTTTTAAACTTATTTCATGTATTGAGCTGTTTTGGGAAAACTTGGGTGTTTGAATGTTCGATCGGAAAGTTTAACATTTTCTATTTTATCTGGAATGTGATACAATAATTGGAATTCACAAGTAGTTATGAGATAACTGAATGAATGTTATAAACATGGCAGTTTAGTCTCACTTGATCGGTTGCTACGGAATTTTGATGTGATCAAAAGTCCGTCGCAATCACGTAGCGTACGCGGATACTCGCCGGGTAAACTTAATAGACAGCCTCGCCCCATAGCCCCGACCAAGTGACTGTAGGAGAACCCCGTCGCCGAAAGCATCCGTTTGGGTGCTCGCGGCAGCGGTGTTCCGCCTTGGTGCACTTCGTCGATGGCGCCAGGGGTGCGGCCGCCTACTAAAGTTTGTGACGAGCATTCGATCAGGATGTCGGGAATCTTGTTGAATTGCCCGACTTGATATTGAAAAGTGTTTTTGATAATGAGACTAAAATGCGGGGTTTATAATTGTTAGGCATGCGATGTCTAAAGAATTCATTTGGTCAGGCATGCGATGTCTGAGGTGGTTGCGGATTCCAACTGTTGTAGTTTTACACTTTCTTTTCTGTGACCGTAAGTGTAATATGTGATATCGCCGGTTTCGTTGCTATATGTCAACGACAATTGGGATGCGCATATTTACTTACGTTGATGACATGATGTTATGTGTTGCTGGATATGTTATATTGGATCGTCGTGTTTGAATAGCCGGAGGGTTTTTATGTGAGATGAGTGTTTTTCATTTTCATTCATGTAAAAACTTGTATGTAATGTTCTTTTATTGGGGCACTTCCAGGTTGCGGAAGATGTCACCTTTTGTATATTATTTACTTTTCCGCACTAGGATAGACCCAAGGAGGAGGGCACAAGTAACCGGGTTCTGGAGTCCAGTGGGAGACCAACTCGAGGAGTCGAGTCCGGGTCTCCTAACTCTAGAATTGGTAGGGTTGCTTGCCGCTTTCGTAGGGGTCTAGGGGTGTGGGTTTGGCTATTCATCGCGACCGTGGAATTCGTGTTTTATACTGGCTCGTATTGAAAACACGGACGTCCTAGTATATCCAATATTTCATATGATTCTTCTGCTGCGATATCTGTGATGTGATCATGTGATATGTTCTGTGATAAATGCTGTATATAGTATATATGATATATTATATAGACGTTACTTATGTTTTACACCCGCGCTAGCCCTGCCCTGCTCTGCCGTTAGTTACGTAACCTAACGGTGCATAAGGGGACATCGAGGCGAATGCGGATGGCATAAGTGTACGTCATATTTATCTGTGATGTTTAGGTACTAAATGATGGGACTTCATTAATGAGATTAATGAAATAAAAGAAACCTAAGATGTTGTAGAATCGAATTTCAAAAATAAAACAGGTAGCTACAGTTCTTGCTTTGCACAGCGGTATATATGATATATCCTGCACCTTATTCGATGAGGAAAGGACCGAGATCCCTTCACCGGGAGTGACTCCTTTAGCAATAACTGGCAGATGCTACAACCCTCGGTTTGTCTTTTGATTGCTTTTAAGAGTTTTTGCTTTGCACAATGATATATATGATATATCCCACACCTCATTCGACGAGGAAAGGGCCGACGATCCCTTCACCGGGAGTGACCCCTTTAGCAAAACTAGAAAAGCCTCAAAAACACTCCATTTCAAAATCATTTGATTCTACAACGATATCAAGTTCATTACGCAATAGGTTTTCAGAAAAACCTGTCGTAGCCCTCCTTCATTTCAGATAAGTGGTAGTTAGTATTCGTGCTACGTTTGTTGGCCTGCGTCAAGGCGTAGTGTGCGGTAGCTAACTAGTATTTATCTGCTTATGCATATGATGCAAATTGGATTAGGGTAGTCGTGCGACTTTGTTGGCCTGCGTCAAGGGTCGTGCGGGTGGGTTTAATTCAATCAGGAAATGACGGGTTGAACTTGACTAGCCGACTATGGTTTGTTGGCCTGCGTCAAGGTCATAGGACGCTAGGGGCAAAATATTATCGGGAATTTCAAGTGTTGAAATTTGCAATGAGATTGCATACCTTCTATGAGATAGTTGGATCCCGATACCCGCTGCGAGTAAGAGTTACTCCTGGGAGAGTTTTACACATTACAATTAGCCGATCAAGTAGGTGTCTGGAAAGGTGTTAACGAGGTTACGCCTCTGGGAAAACGAGGTTTACATTAATTAGGTTCGTGCGAAAGTACGGGGGACCTCCCTCAAAGTACCGACACTGGCCTGGCTGAAAGATTGGCGAACTTGTAGTATGTAATTAATCCCGGCTAGTCTTTCCTTTTAGGGTTTGAAGGAAGATTTGATAAAAACGGTGGGAGCCATCCTGATTAGATAAAATAATAACCAACCTATTCTTGCAAGAGCGCACGCTGAGTGTTTTCTTCTCTCTCTCTCCAGGTAGCGACCATGTCACGCCTTAATCAAGATAATAATACGGATTGTTGACCGAACCCGCTTGTTATACTGAGCTGGGAAACGTTGGTCCCGCTCCAACTTATAATTGTTATAAGACAGAGCAGGAAATAAGGGGAATACCAGAATTCCTATGCCGCCCAAACGAAGAAAGTGCATATGATGCATCTCCTTCGGGTGTGTTCATTACAAAGAACTGTTTCTCTATATCCTCCACGTCCTGGGTATTAGATACCGGATCAGGATCCCAGATATGTAATCTGTTATATAGGGCTACAGAAAGGTAGAGAACTGAGAACGGGTGATAAGTTTCATGAGGCAGAAAACGGGGCAAGAGTTGCAGCCAAGTCTGTTGGTCACTGTCACCCTGTATTATCAATACATTGATTCTGAACGAATGTTATTAGATACCGAACCTGATATACAAAATCATATTTGTCTCTTTATTAGTAAAGAAACGGTAAAATTTTGTATTGTTGGATAATGTTTTGAACATTTCCTATATCAAAAGTTGATCGGTTCAGGCACGTTATCTAAAAGCATTGATGTTCTAAATCAAACTACGGTTCTTAGTATATGGAACACACATAAGAGGAAGAGTTCAGAAATGAACGAATTCTTTTTAAGGTATTGTAGACTAGGTCATATCAATGCGACCCGACTAGCTGAAGTTACATATAGATGCATATTTAAATCAGTTTGAATTTACATCTTATGAAACTTGCCAGTCATGTCACAGAGATAAGATGACCACAACTCTGTTTATTGGAAACAGAGAAAGAGATAGTGAACTCTTGGGACTGATACATGATGATATATGTAAGGTCTCCTGTCTACACATGCCAGGACTGGTTCTTTATACTTCATTACGTTCTCTGATAATCTCTCAAGATTCAGACATATGTTCATGTTGAAACACAAGTCCGAACTTTTTGAGATATTCACAGAATATAAGTTAGAAGTAGAGAACCAAAATGGGTATAAGTATTATGTCCTGTGATGAGATCAGGGAGGAGAATACTTGTGCATGGAATTCCTGGACTATTCTAAAGGAGAATGAGATTCTCTCTCAGCATTATTCCTCCGTATACACCATAGTACGATGGTATATCGGGGTGGAGAAATCACACCCTATATGATAAGGTGTGCTCTATGATGAGTATTACTGAGTTACCTATTTCCTTTTAGAGGGTTATGCACTTGAGAAGTTGCATACCTATTGAATTAGGTTCAAATCAAATCAGTAGCCTACCACTTCATATGTGATATGGAAAGGGAAGAGCCCATGTCTTAAGCTAGTTAAGATTTGGGGTTGTCCGGCCTATGTCTAAAAGCAAAATCCGGACAAGCTCGAGGCAAGGTCTGTTATGTAGAACTGGAAAGGTTCCAGCTATACAAACTACAGCAGATGATTTGGTAGAACCAAAGAATTCAGTAGATTCCAACGAACCTCAGCCTCTCCGCCGATCTAGTAGGGTTCCTCACCCACCTGAGAGATACTTCGGTTTCTCTATGACAGTGGGAGCGAGGATTACATCATGAGATGATGACCCAACTAGCTTCGAGCTGGCCATCAGGAGTGAGACTCTGTAAGAATGGCTGGATGTTTATCGATCTGAGACGGAATCCTTATACACCAACAAAGTATGGACTTTGGTTGCTATATCTGAAGGGTTAAATCCCCATCAGGAGAAAGTATATCTTGAGAAGATTACTTGGTGTACATGGAAAAGTTGAGACTTTCAAAGCTAGACTTGTTAAAGGTTTTCGTCATCAACCAGGTATGGATTATGTTGAAACCTTTTCTAAGGATCTATGCTTAAGTCCATCCAGATCCTACTTGCCACGGCTACATACCATGACTACGATATCTGGCGGTTGGGTGTCTTGACTGCTTTTCTAAAATGATGTTTTAGAAGAAAACGTCTGTAAGTACACAGCCAGAGGGCTTCGTAGACAGTGGGAGCAGCGGAAACGTGTACAAGATGCTTTATAAGATAAAGCAGGCATCGCGGAGTTGGAACGTCTGTTTTGATGTCGTAGTCAAAATGTTTGACTTCATCAAAATGGTAGATGAACCTTGTATATACAAAAAGGTAGTAGGGAGTATGGTGGTGATTGTTCAGACCATAATATTGCATTTTTCATTCCCCTTTTTCTTATCCTTTTTATAAATAAACAGGTACTCTTGACGCACGTTTGTTGCATATTACAGGATACAGGTTTCTGGAGCAAATACAGTGAAAAAGACACCAAACAACAGAAAAATGGACTTTTGACCAACAATTAGACGGACCCTAGTCAAGCCTAGACAAAGAACAGTGCAAGGTCCAAAATGTCATGTGAACGGTTAAAAGATCGCTACAAGTATTCACTGAAATATCTGGAGGAGAATAAGAAGCCCAACAGAGAAACTACATATGGAAACAAGAAGCCCAAGAACCCCTGAACCAAGCCCAAACTTTTCAGAACCCATCTCCTCTCTTTGGCCGCGGAACCGCGGCCAAACCCAGCCTGGCGCAGCGGTTCCGCGGCCATACAGAGCCCGTGTCGGTGCAATTTTAGTGCGTCGGTGCGTCGGTGTATATGTTAGGATTTTCAGGGGTCAAATCTGTAATTTCATATTTCCGAGAGTCTGTAACCCTAGATCTCCTGCTTTCCTATAAATTGTATTCCCAGATCTGTAAAAACCTATGCCTCTTTTCAATAAATAAAATTCAGAATTTCTGGAAGTGACATTCAGATCTATTCTGTCTTCTACTTGGAGGGAGCCATCAAATCTGTAGGTAATTTATTTCCTTGCTTTTATTTTCTAGTATAATTTATCATCCCCTAATGAGCGAGTAGTCTCCTCGCTTGTTAGGGTTAGCCTTAACGAAAGGGTTGAGAGATGAGATCTCTCACCCCTTTCAATGCCATCTTCACTTTAGAGTTAGAACTCCATGCATACGCACACATCCGCTCCCTACGGCACCCTATCCCTCGAGGTAACGGTGAACCGTAGTATAAAGGGCCGGTTGCGTGCGTTTTCCATGGGGGTTAGGGTAATTATCAACAAAGGAAGGATACGAATCTAGAGGAAGAAACATCTTCCCAAAAGATTCGTATCCACTTTATTGATAATTAACGTAATATCTAATAGATCTAAAAAAGAAGGCATTGAAAGCGGTGAAGGAAACATTAATCTCCAAAACTTCCCCTAAGCCTAACCCTAGCAAGTCTTTCAATTAGATTAATTAGATCTAGTTTTTATAGATTTTTATAAACCAATCAAAACGACAAATAGAATCAACTCGTTAAAACACATAAAAGGAATTTACCCGTCTCTGTGGATCGACCCGTACTCACCGGCTAGCTGCGAAGCGACGCCGTTTCTTGATTGCGGTAAATACAGTTTTTGACACTTAATCAAATGGCACCGTTGCCGGGGACGGCGTAATCTTTCTTTTTGTGAATTTTCGGGTTGATATGAATTTTAAAAATTATAAAAATCTGAAAATATAAAAAAAATAAAAAATTATCAAATTTGATCTGTTTGAAAGGTGTATCTTTTGAATCTTGCAGGAACAGCGAAAAATTGAGGATCTGGAAATTTACAGAGGGCAAAACAAAAATTGGTACATAAGAACAGAGAGGAATTGAATGTACAGAACCACAGAAATTTTTCCAGAACCTGATCCCCTCACTTAGCCGCGTTTCCGCCGCATTAGGGGTCCCTGACTGCGTTTCCGCCGCAACTTGGCCACGTCAGCAGTTCAAAATTAGTGGGTTTGTTCTCTTTTCTTCCCCTCTGCAACCTACAATATATCTCTCTGTAAAATGTTTTCTGCAGGAATTCTTTGCGTAAAGAGTCTTTCTCCCCCTTCTAAATAACAGATTTTCTGCAGGTTTCTTTGCGCCGCGCTTAAAAAATTGATTGCAAGTGAATTGTATTGTTTTGCATAATTTAACCGGACTCTAAAGGGCTATTTGACCAAACTCAGATTGGGTGGGGATTTCATCACCCTTCCCAGGACCCCAGAAAACACCTAAAGCATTTTGCATCGACCACAATTAATTAAAAAAGATTAGACTCAGACCTAAGGACAGCGAGCTCAATAGGAAAAGGACTAAGGTAGGCATCAGCCGTTTATCCTAACCGACATTGCGGTGTCTAGGCTAGTGGTTATTAATTAGGCCCACTGTAGTGGTGGTTCCTTCCCACTTACCTGGCCGTACTTGTCCTTGAAGAGGCGGTTTGAGGTCCTATCTCTAGCCCTAGTTAGGAGCTGTCTAGCAGACCTAGGCGACCCTAGATCTAGGCCTGATTGTGCATGTGTGGTAGATACTTTTGTGTCACGAGTCCGTTTTCAAAAACCTCTTTGCAAAACTTTCACATAAAAAATAATAAAGAAAAATCTTTTCAAAAACTTGCAACTTGCCGCTAAAGAAAACTTGCAAACCACTTTCACCACTTCTTCTCAGTGACGTTATCTTACCCCCACATTCTGTTTTTTCTTTTTTTTTCTGACTACACTACTCCTTTAGTGTATGTCATTTTGGACTAGGGATCCTAACGCCCGATTAGTCCGTGTTTCGTTGGTACCGACCAACGAACCTTTCGACACTGAAGTCGAAACTCCATCCACTTTCTTACCCTCACCTTCAATTTCTTTCGAAGGTATGTCGGGATTCAACCCCAACGATACCTTACCGACAGGAATGATTCCGCCTCCGTTAGGTGCGAATAACCCGAATCTCCCGCCTGTTGTAGCGCCCGCACGAGTTGCGCTCCAGGACCTCTTCTACCCCGTCCGCACTTCTTTACCTACATGTCTTTCACCCCCACCGGCAAATGGGGATAATTTTGAAATAAAACCACATTTCATCAATATGCTGCCAAAATTTCATGGTTTGGAATCCGAAGATGCATATATCTTTATCAATAAATTCCAAAATGTGTGCGCTATGATGAAAACTACCCAATTAAGTGATGACGCAATAAGGCTAAGGGTCATTCCTTTTACCTTATGTGACCTAGCCGAGAAGTGGCTATATAGCACCGCATCACACTCCATTAGAAATTGGGACGAGTTTGTGAGAGCTTTTCTGAAAAAGTTCTATCCTCATCACAAAACTGCTAGAATCCGAAACGAGATTATACAATTTTCACAGCTTCCTTCCGAACCATTTTGGAAGTGCTTCGAGAGATTTAAAGACCTACTTGTTCAATGCCCTCATCATGGGATAGAAAGTTGGCAACTTTGCCAAACATTATACGAGGGGTTGAACTCGGCAACGAAGCGGTTGCTAGAAACAATATGTCAAGGTCATTTCCTCTCCAAGTCTAGTGACGAAGCATGGCAGTTTTTAGAGGATCTAAGTGAGCAAACAATTCAGTGGGAGAGTACCAAGACCACATCATCTTCTGTTGGTCAATCTAGGGCAGGCATACATCAAATAGATATGTCGATTGCTATGAAGGCCGAAATGGCCTCACTTATGAAAAAGCTAGAAGCCATTGAGACCAAAATCTCATCGTCTTCTCCTGCCCCTACTCTACCCACACGAACTGTTTGTGCTTGTTGTTCTAATCCATCACATCTAACCGAGGAGTGTCCTTATAATGCACCTATTCAAGGACAGGATCAAGTCAATGCTGCATTCCAGCAACGACAAAGAAATGATCCTTACTCTTCGACATACAATCAGGGGTGGAGGAGTCACCCGAATTTCGCTTGGAACCAAAATCAACAAGTCCAAGGGAACAATGATTTTCAAAGACCTCCTCCACAACAACAACAAGCACCCTTACAAACTCAAAACCAGCAACCTTTCCAACAACAACCTTATACAAATCAAACGAACAATTTGGTTCAACCTAATGATGATAAGGTTAGCTCGCTCGAGAAAAGTCTAGAAGCATTTCTCAAGCAATCTACAGAATCCGCAGCAAGATTTGAAAATTATGTTCAATCTTTAATGAATAATAATGCCTCACACGATCAAAGTATCAAATCTATTGAGGCACAAATTGCACAATTAACTGCTGCGTTGAGCGAGAGAGAAAAGGGAAAGCTTCCGTCTCAACCATTGCCAAATCCCGGTCACCCACAAAACGCATATCACAATCACAATGTGAATGCGGTGACCACGTTGAGATCCAGAAGAGTGTTGCAAAATAATGTGGAAACTAATGATGATATCCCTTCCGGTGGTTCTTCTTCTTCTTCTTCTTCTTCTCCATCGTCACCTTCCCCTTCTTCGTTTTCTTCACTTTCTTCTTCACCTTTTTCTTTAGAGCCTATTCTCCACCCTCCACACGGCTCTACTTCTTCTAGCTCTAACGGACCCATTTCTCACAACACGAACACATCTACACCGGGATCCGTTCCTAATCCATAGTCTACTCCACAGACATTTGACTCAACTAATTTTCAAAATGCACCATTTCCAAACAGGTTGAGTCCCAATAAACCAAATGCACAAGTGGAGAAGATTGTGGAGATATTTAAGCAGGTTAGCATAAATATACCTCTCTTGGATGTTATCCAACAAGTCCCTTCATACGCGAAAATCTTAAAGGGATTATGCACTTCAAAGAGAAAAGCATCTCAAGTACCCAAGAAAGTGCTAGTGGCTAGTGCAGTGAGCAATACTATTAACCACCATCAAACCTTACCCCAAAAACGAAAGGACCCCGGCTGTCCTACTATTTCAATCACAATTGGGGATAAGAAAATTAATCGAGCACTTTTAGATCTTGGGTCTAGTGTTAACCTGATTCCCTACTCCGTGTACGAACAATTAGGGGTTGGAGAGTTGAAACCCACTCGTTGCACTCTCCAAATGGCTGATCGATCAATCACCTATCCAAGGGGTCAGCTAGAGGATGTGTTGATCAAAGTTGGGGAGTTCATATTCCCCGTTGATTTTATCGTTATGGATACACAACCTGTTGCTAACCCAAGAAACCAAATTCCGGTAATTCTTGGTCGACCATTTTTGGCCACTTCCAACGCCGTAATAAATTGTCGCAATGGCTCCATGACTCTATCCTTCGGAAAGAGGTCTAGTGAGTTCAATATTTATAAGATGGGAAGTCTGCCCCCCGTACCTAAAACTAGTACACGAGAAGTTTGCTCTATTCACGAAATCACGCAGGAGGACTGCGAGCTTGAAAGATTTCTATTTGATGAAAACAGTTTTGACGCCACTAGTGCGTCCCTCCTTGAGCCTACCACCGTTGACACAACCGAAATTGATTATGAATGTTTCACTTTTTCGGATGACGACGACTCACAGCCCGAATTTGAGTCCTTTACATTTTCAGATGAGTTAGTCGAGTCTTCCGAATCGGTTGTCTGCAGTGATTTCGAACCTGTGTTGGAGTCCTTTGAGTTCGAGGTAGATTCCGCAATGATTCTTTTGCCTCCGAAACTCGAACTCACGCCCTTGCCGTCTCACCTTAGATATGCTTACATAGGTGAGAATGAGACCTTTCCCATTATCATATCGGCCTTTCTAGCCCTCGAGCAAGAGAATGCCCTCTTAACGGTTTTACAAGATAGGCGGCAAGTTTTAGGTAGGACTATGGCGGACATCGAGGAGATCAATTCCCTCATAATTGAATATTATACACAATTGATGGATGATGCCAGGTCACTAGAGGACCCACAGGAACATAATGGGGGTATTGTGGTGAGTCAACCTCCTCCTTTAGAAGTTGAGCAATCCCCATTTCTTTTAATAAGCTACGAGAATGCCAACACTCCACTGATTGCTGATCATTTACATTCTCGTTTCGATTCATCACCATCACCTGTATATTTACCTCCACACCTCCCATACCACTACTTCTATCTTCCCCAATTCTTTGCGGACCACCACAACTTATTTTTCCACCAACCAATATTCTTTACTGATAAATTTTTCAACTGGTTGGTGTTGACTTTTGGCCGATGCAAAGTTTGGCAGTAATGTCTAACATAGTTTAAATGAAGTTTGGGGGAGGGCCTTTCTGTATATATATTTGTTTTCCTTAACAATAAAAAATTATAAATAAATAAACAGGGAAGTATCGGTATTTTGACCCTCTTGGTTTAGCATGACAGTGAGGACACTGTCAAGTTCAAGTTTGGGGGTATGCTCGGTACGTTTTCTTCCTTCGCATTCATTTGTACATATTTTTGCATTTGCATATTTATTTGAAAAACCCATAAAAATTGAAAATTTTCAAAAATTATAAAAATTATTGTATTCAATTTTGGCTAATTGACTTGAGTTTGACAAATAGGTTAACTGGCTAGGAACAACTAGATCTTAGACTTAGTGAATTAAAAACCCTAAAGATAACATTCCTTAAAGTTTAACGGTAGAAAGTATATGCCTTATAGTTTATTTAGAAATAGGCAAATTTTGGGTTCACTTTTTGGGATAAGTCGAAACAAGGGAAGAGTATTGATGTTCTTATTAGAGTATAAGTTTGAAAAATAGTTCCTAGCTTAAGTCTAAATTCTGAAAATGTATACCCTACAATTTGCACATTCACGCACCTTGAAACTTGGAATAGTAGAAGAGACCTTGAAATGCTCTTGTCTAAAGTCCTTAGTACAATGAAAATAAAAAGAAAAAAAAAAGTGAATAAAGAAAAAAATGGACACTGGTTTTTGTGATTACTTAAGGCTGTAAAAATAGAAAAATATTTAGCGAGGGTGCTTCATCACCTAGTGCCTTAGACCAACTGGTTTGGGAGTCACTGCTAAAGCCTTGGGTGTTGCAAAGACTAGGAAGTACGCTTTAAAGTGCAAACGCATTTTGTAATCGGTCGTTGGTACCTCAAGAAGTATTAACGGTCGCATGAAAGATGTGTAAGCAAATTTCATTTAAATTCACCAACTAATTAGTACTTTGGACAACGGACAAGGGGTTGATTGCTTAATTTGAATTTCCAAGTGTAGGGGTGACTTATACACACACGTAGGGGTATGTGATTGGTATTTAGATGAGAGAAAGAAGTGAAGAATAGAACTTGTATCTTTAATAGAGTTGATAAAAATTCCTAAGTGGAGATGGAACCCTAGAAGGAAAACTTAAGAAATGCCGAAAGCTAAGTAAGTCTACATAACATATATAATCTTAAGTTAAATGATGAGAAAGTATGAAGAATATGGGTGGATAATTTACAAGTATAAGATAATAGAATTCCTTGTTAGAAAACCTAATTGGAGAACTAAAGTTAATGGGCCGAATTGATAGGATTTTGTGGGTGTAATCCGCTGAAAACCCTCAGGAGACAACACTCCTCCTACTAGGGACACCTAGAGGTTTAACGGCTTATTGCACGTGCTCAGTGCAATCGCGTTTCCCTGCGAAAGTGCGGTTAGGATTTTAGTGAATAAAATAATAAGTTTGCTCGAGGACGAGCAAAAGGTAAGTTTGGGGGTATTTGTTCAGACCATAATATTGCATTTTTCATTCCCCTTTTTCTTATCCTTTTTATAAATAAACAGGTACTCTTGACGCACGTTTGTTGCATATTAAAGGATACAGGTTTCTGGAGCAAATACAGTGAAAAAGACACCAAACAACAGAAAAAGGGACTTTTGACCAACAATTAGACGGACCCTAGTCAAGCCTAGACAAAGAACAGTGCAAGGTCCAAAATGTCATGTGAACGGTTAAAAGATCGCTACAAGTATTCACTGAAATATCTGGAGGAGAATAAGAAGCCCAACAGAGAAACTACATATGGAAACAAGAAGCCCAAGAACCCCTGAACCAAGCCCAAACTTTTCAGAACCCATCTCCTCTCTTTAGCCGCGGAACCGCGGCCAAACCCAGCCTGGCGCAGCGGTTCCGCGGCCATACAGAGCCCGTGTCGGTGCAATTTTAGTGCGTCGGTGCGTCGGTGTATATGTTAGGATTTTCAGGGGTCAAATCTGTAATTTCATATTTCCGAGAGTCTGTAACCCTAGATCTCCTGCTTTCCTATAAATTGTATTCCCAGATCTGTAAAAACCTATGCCTCTTTTCAATAAATAAAATTCAGAATTTCTGGAAGTGACATTCAGATCTATTCTGTCTTCTACTTGGAGGGAGCCATCAAATCTGTAGGTAATTTATTTCCTTGCTTTTATTTTCTAGTATAATTTATCATCCCCTAATGAGCGAGTAGTCTCCTCGCTTGTTAGGGTTAGCCTTAGCGAAAGGGTTGAGAGATGAGATCTCTCACCCCTTTCAATGCCATCTTCACTTTAGAGTTAGAACTCCATGCATACGCACACATCCGCTCCCTACGGCATCCTACCCCTCGAGGTAACGGTGAACCGTAGTATAAAGGGCCGGTTGCGCGCGTTTTCCATGGGGGTTAGGGTAATTATCAACAAAGGAAGGATACGAATCTAGAGGAAGAAACATCTTCCCAAAAGATTCGTATCCACTTTATTGATAATTAACGTAACATCTAATAGATCTAAAAAAGAAGGCATTGAAAGCGGTGAAGGAAACATTAATCTCCAAAACTTCCCCTAAGCCTAACCCTAGCAAGACTTTCAATTAGATTAATTAGATCTAGTTTTTATAGATTTTTATAAACCAATTAAAACGACAAATAGAATCAACTCGTTAAAACACATAAAAGGAATTTACCCGTCTCTGTGGATCGACCCGTACTCACCGGCTAGCTGCGAAGCGACGCCGTTTCTTGATTGCGGTAAAAACAGTTTTTGACACTTAATCAGTGATCCTCGTAGAGTACGTGGATGACATACTCTTGATAGGGAAGGAGTTTCTTATGCTACGCTCGATCAATCTCCGCTTATCACAATGATTCTCCACATAGGATCAAATTGATACCTACTAAATCCTGGATTTTGGATCTATGAGATAGATCCAAATGGATGTTAGGATACTCACTAGTTGTAGTGAGATGGTATCAGTTGATCCTGGGGAAAATCACTGGAAGTGTTCCAGGGTGATAAAGACGACTGAATGTCAGTCACAGGCATTGTCTTTACCCTCTGTCGAGGGACGGTATGTTGGAAGAGTTCCAAGCTAGATACTGTGACATACTAGCAGATAAAGGCAGGATACATCGCTACTTAAGATGCTACCAAAGAGGCTGTTTGTGTGTATATTGGTTCATGAGATGAACTACGTTCCTACCATTGTGAGACAATGGAGTTGTGGCTTATGCCAAGGAACGCAGGTCCAATCAGTGATCCAGACATATTCTGAGGCAGTATCACCTGATCATGGAGATGGTAGATCTCTAAGGGATCGAGGTTAGGAGAGTAGACTCAGAGGACAACACGGCGGATCCACTCACGAAGGCCTATTCCCAGAGAGAGACTTTTATGGGATGGTTGAGTATGAGATACTACAACCACTGCTATCAGATGGCCCTAGTGCAAGTGGGAGATTGTTAGTTATATGTATGCCCTAGAGGCCATTACTGTACATTGGATGTATATTGTAGTGGATGCTGGGATATATATAGGGAGGACTTTCTTGCTCGACATGATAGTATGCTATCTGGTTGATCTTTACCTTAACGTGTACACTGATTGTCTCTCTGTTACATGTTGGTAAAGCCCTTAGGATGTGTACTTGACTACCTGGACTATGATGCGGATCATACTAGTGGGGACATGGTAGTCCATAAGTACATCCTTCAAGGTCCCTAGTCGTGGGTGTATCGAGACGGGGCATCGATATACCAGAGTAGACTAGCGTATACCTTCTCGACCCATTCAGATGGGCGATGGATGATCCCATATCCATTGGTGTTTGACATCAGAGATGATATACGGGTGCTCAGTGGAGACTGGGTACACTGGACGGACTCGCCGAGAACTCCTAGATGGTATTATACCTTACGTCAGATGGCAGTTCTCTGGTGACAATGGTACAGAGTAGTCTGTTGACCCGAGATCGTCATAGAGTCTTATGTGGTTCCCACTGTGCTTTGATTTCCACCTTACCACGTCCAAGAGGGCGTGCAAAATGGTGGTTTTTGGGTACAGTCCCGAATCACATAGAGGCAATGAGCGATAGGAGGGGATTCGTCTCTCCCGGTATAGGGGGTTGATGTTACGTTGTGTTCGATTGGCTATAACCGGAAATCCCTGGCCAGGGTTGTTGAGATTTACTGGTAAGTGTTACCAGTAGTTTCTCGAATTGTTATAGACCTCATATCGACACGACTTATCGAGCTATTGGGGTCTGACGTTTACCACCCCTAGGCGAGATATGCGACATATCAGATGACGAGACCGGACTGTACGGTAAGTGTTACTGGTTGGATTCACAGGAGTGTGAGCGGGCTTGCTCGTCGATCTTCTGATCGCTCAATACCCGGGTGGCCGTTACGTTTAGCAGACCGCTTGCGGCTTGTGGGTGTTTGATATGATCATCATCTGCTGCCGGCGTATTGACGAGTCTTTAGAGTCCTACACAGAGGTTTCCTGGCTCAAGCGAAACGAAATAGGAGCGCATATGAGATATGTGAGGGACCGAGAATAATACCAGTATGTGATACTGTATTTGATTCTCGCGATTTGTAACATTGATCGGTTATATGCGGTATAGCCGGGTTATCGGATCAAGTGTTGATTCGATAAGTTGTTACTATTGATATTAGTCGGTTATATGCGATATGACCGGATCGTTAAATCAAGTGTTGATTTAATGATTTAATGTATATATGATATATTAATTTACATTAACTAGTATTGGTTCATTTTAAATGGATTTTTCTCACTTTTTGTGTACATTGTATATGTGATATACTTATGTACACAAGTTTGTATCATGTTTGATGATACATGCTCACTAGGGTTTGTGTAAAGATTAAATCATGGTTGTGTAATGGTTAGGGTTTTCATTTTCTTATTCATTTATTTATTTATTTATTCTTTTTGGAAAATAATAAGCATAAAGAGAAAATGGTGGCTTTCTTTGTTTGTATATTGAAGCTTCATGAAGCTTTGATTAAGTGACCATTTTGTCTCATGCTTAACCCTAACCATTCCACTTAACCCTAGTTCATTCTCTACACTTGACCATGGTTGGATTATGATAAGTATTCATTTTATTTTCTATTTGAAAATAACTTATCATAATATTCATCTTCTTCTTGTTCTTCTTCAAGAAGAAAACCTAGCTTTCATCAATGGTGATTTGATGAAAAGAGTGAGAAATCCAATTCTAAAGTGAACCCACCTCCTATTTCTTCATCCTCTACCTCTTGCCAAGTAGTATAGGGTGTTTTCTTCACAAGTTTCATGACTTGGTGAAGTGGGAGCTTGATCTTGTGATGCCTCGACGTAGATCATCTTCGGCATCGTTGTCGATGACCTAGCCCGCCCATTTCTCCGATGAAGCCGACGCTAGAGCCCGGGATTCGATTTGGACAGCAAGGAGACTTCATTGCGGAGCTATGGAGGTGGAGGACCGGATCTACAAAGATTGTATTTCCGTTTTTTTAGTTAAGTTGTTAACTAGTTGCTCTTTTCGCCTAAAATTCTAGTTAACGATCCGTATTAGGGTTTCTCGGCACTTGTAAAATTAGAAATTGGCATGGTTGATGCCTTGTGAGACCTCCTTAGTATGCCTAGGAACCCTACAAAAAGAAGATGTCTCAATCTCCGAGCCAGTCCTAACGGCTCATCGTGCTTGACGTCGCCATTGGCAACGAGTGAGGGAGGCACGGGGCAACTCCCCCTCAGGGCTAACTCCACTAGCTCCATTGGTGGAAGTCAACCCTGCTGTTCCAACTGGGAACAGCTTTGAACTGCTGAGGAGGGTACGGAAGAACTCTCCAACCGCTACACTGAAACGATCTCCTCCTCCTGCGGAGAGAGTTCCAGAAACGAAGCAAGAACAGCCCCCTCAACGGCTGTCCTCAAAAATTTATAAAGTTTGGCGGAGAGTTCAAGACTCCGTAATTGACCCAGATAGCTCGTGTCAACAGAAAAAGGCGAAGGTACAAGAAGAAAAAAACCGTCCTATTAAACAGCAGGGGACAGCAGCTGCTAGGATGCCCACTTCAACGGTTCCTTCTATCTCAACGGCCCACAAAAGAAGGAGGCCAGAGAAAACTCCCGCGTCAGCGGCAAAAGTTAAAAATGGTGAACCTAAACGCCCCAAGTCAGGGGGCATAACAGTTCATACGGTTTACGTGGCATCGGGAAAAGAAGATAGCCGCATATCATCAGGTCATAGATCGCACACGAGGTCAGTGACCAAGGCTCAGGAGCAGCAACAAAAGCTCCAAGAAATGATGATCGATATGGCCGTACTTACAGGGCCAAAAGAAAACCTTGAAACGTCCTCGGACGAACGTCAAGAACAAGAAACTGACGCTGAATTCCTTCGTCGCGTACTGGAGAAGAAGGATAAAGAAGCTGCGGAACAGGCAGCCAACATAAAGAAAATGGCCCTCCTGTTCCAGGATATGGTGGGTATGATGATTCAACAAGATCCACCTGCTGAAGATCCCCCGATCATCCTTGAAGACGATAGGGGAGAGACGTCGAATCCTCCGCTAGCTCTGTCAGCAGCTAAAGAAGAGACAATCTCCAAATCCGATCTGGACGAATACATAGCTCAGCAGATCCGGGTCTATCAAGCGACGGAAGCAGCGGGTCAGGTCGTAAAAACGGGGCGGCCATATCCAAGTTGATACGATCAAATCAAGTACCCGCCCGGTTACACAATTCCCAAGTTCCATGTCTACAAGGGGACGGGCAATCCTCACCATCATGTTGCCCAGTTCAGGGCACTCTGCGGCAACACCGGTGGTGACGACAAGCTGTTGCTTCGTCAGTTTGTTGGAAGCTTATCAGATACGGCGTTCGAGTGGTACTCTGAGCTCCCGAACGACTCTATTAAAACCTTCGCGGAGATGGAGCTGTTGTTTACTCAACGTTTTGCAAGTGCCAGTGAACGTACCCCGATGACGGCACTGATTAATGCCAGTGTAAAACCCGGCGAGACGTGGGTTCAGTACGCTATACGATGGCGGAACTTATGGTCGAAGTGAGAGGAGCGCATTGAAGAAGCTCCCGCAGTGGGTATGTTTGTGGGAACCCTTGATCCACAAGCAACCATCTCACAATTTATGATGTTTTTCAAGCCAACTACCTTCCAGGCCTTGATTGACAAACTAGCGCAGATGGATCAGATAGGCCATAAACCCCCTCTTCCAAGGCCGGATTCCCGAAATGACAAAGGGAAGGGAAAAGCGATCGTCGTCGCTAATGCTCAACAACAACCGAGCGACTCGAAGCCGGTTGCTCGTCAAAATAATATGCGCCCGTACGTACCCCTTGAGGATAGGATGGGACGTCCTTATTCCTTTCCCCGTGATAAAACGAGGAGGTTATTCGAGCTGGCGTTGCGCAACAGACTCATAAATCTGCCGGATCCAAAACGTCCGTTGCAACCAAGTGATGTCAACGAGCCCAACTACTGTCCTTATCATCGAGTACTAGGCCATCCGATCGAAGATTGCTACGTTTTCAAGAATTGGCTTGAAAACCAGTACCGACAGGGCAAGTTCGCGTTATCTGACAAATGGAAGGTGAATCCCCCGCAGCCCCACACCTCTAAAGGGACGAATACGCCGGGGGCAACATGCTCCGTTATTGAAGAAGCTCCTTGGGAGGTCGTATTATCAACCAAGACAAAGAGGATGCTAAACAATCTTCAGACATGTCCAGCGATTAGGTGGAAGAACCCGTTGGAACCGCAGGTCATTGAAGGGATGTTGAACCCACGTCCAACTCCAAAGACCGATGGTGGCGGTCCAAGCACTTGCAGCCTGTCGTCAAAATCTTCGAAAAAGAAGAAGAAGAAATCTAAGAAGCCCGTGAAGCCCGGCGACAAGCGCACGGACTTACAAAAGCAAATTGACGCGCTGGATGAATACAACCAAAAGGCACGGACTCCCATTACACTCCAAGAGTTCCTCAATCACGTCTTTCAAGAAGAAGATGAGGGAGAAAGTTCATCGGATGAATCCGAGGAATATGTGGCGAGCTGTCATATGATTTCCCATTCGATCACGAACGATGAGGAGACTCCTTGCACCGAAAAGCTGGGGGCAGATCCTGAACCAAAAGTTCTGGGGCCATCAGATGAAGTAATTGATGCATTCCTTAACGAAGCTCGATTAAAAAGCAGAGCTGATCGGGAGCGTGAGGCGGCTATATTTGAAAGGGCCAAGCGCCAGCGACTTGATGAAAGAGCTGAGACGATCCCGTTGGAGCTAAACACCTCCGCTACCGACAAAAGCCAATTCAAGATGAGGAAAAAGTTTGCTAAGGCCATATCAATGGGCATGAAGCTACCATCCTCTGAAGGAAACATCACTGGTGAAATAGAAACGCACCCCTCCTATTGCTTATATCATCAAAGGATTTCGCACCCCACTCAAGAATGCAAAGCTTTCGATAGATGGTGGCAAGGATATGTTGCTCATCGACAACGCTTTAAGCGGGAAAAGCGTAAAACCCGTCGAGAGCAAAGAAATACGACCGAAGAGCTTAAAAGAACTGCTGGCGATTGTTGCATGGTTAACACCGGTAGATCACAAGTGCCCACATTCGGGAGTGATTCTGATGAAGAGCTAGAACTTGCCCCTCTCTTTAAAGAATCCGCTTCGAGAAAAGAAGAAGAACCGAAGGTTTGCGAAAATATACGGCTACGTAATCGCACGCTGCCCAAAAAGAACCTCGGACCCTCGAACAAAGAAGATAAAGGGAAAGAAAAGGCCACTGAAGATATCGTCTTAGATGACCAAGTGATGGAAGAGCTAGCTGCCAAAGACCCACCAAAGAAGAATAAGGTAGATTACAACGTCTTAGCACATCTGAGGAAGCTGCCCTCACAGCTCAGCATTCTTGACGCCCTTTTGCTATCAAAAGAGGCGAGAGATTCGTTGATTAAGGCGCTCCAAGACCCAGAACAATTCCAAGCATGCCTGGCCGAGGAAAAGATGAAGGATGAATTGGAGGAAGTGCACACGGCCGATGTTACTTTTGGCGATGAAGACCTTCTACTTGGGACGTGCGAACACAATCGCCCTCTCTATGTCTCGGGATACTGCCATGATATAAAGATAGGCAAAATCCTGATCGATAACGGGTCGTCTGTTAACCTACTCAACGTGCGGGTGTTGAAGGAAATCTGCATGAGCGTCCAGCACCTTCCTCGAGACAAGATCACCATCTCGGGGTTCGACTCCCAATCGTCAAAGACTCTTGGATCTGTGATACTGACGCTACGCTTCGGGCTACTCGTCACGGATATTAAGTTCCACGTCATAGACGCCAAGACATGCTACAACGTTTTGCTCAGCCGACCATGGTTACACGAGTACAACATCGCCGCTTCTACACAACATCAGTGTATGAAGTATTTTAAGGATGGTTTCGAGTATACCGTGACGGGAGAACTGAACCCGTTCTCTGTGAACGAGGTCCGCAAATACGAAGATGCCAAATACTTCTTACCGGATTTTGAAGATACGGAGAAGTGTCACAGGCCGGAGAATAAAACTAACGCCACCATCCCTGTCTTCGGCAGTGATACCGAGGAGGAAGAGGAGATAGTTTATTCGGATCCGCCCCAACACAACAAGCCGGGACCATCGGCTCCTACATTGATCTTTGGCAGCGACTCGGAAGATGAAGTCCATGCTGTATTCTCTGCTCGACCTTTAATACAAACGTCCGCTGACGAAGAGCAAAGTCTACAAGTCGCCATGGTGCCGCCTGAACATCATAAAGAACTGGATGCACTTAATATCTTCAGTGTAGAAGAGCTGCGGACATTCTATATCCCTCCCAAACGAGAAAGCGAAAAAGCAATTCTATTTTACCGCTCTGAAGAAAACAAAGCGGAGAAAGAAGTCTGGCACGGGGCGGATCCTACGTTGGACAGGCTTCAGCCTATCCGTCTCCCCAGATATTATACGGAAGGTTTGAAAAAGCTACTAAAACGCCAGGGGATACCCTTCAAACAGACCGTTAGAAAGGCTAAATTCTATGACAGGGTCTGGAACGTCCCTGGGACTCAACGCAAACTGCCTAATAGGAGAATGGAAACAAAAGGGCTTGGATACATCAGGTGAAAGAAACGAGAGTTACTACCCGGCTGCTACGTCGTGTATGACCTTGATGAAGAAGCGGATGCTCAATGGGAGGACGCTAATCCTGAGAAAGTGAAAGTTCCAGATGCAAAAGAGTCCAGTCCGTCGTTCGAAGAACAAATGGACAAGCTTATAAGGAAAGCTGGTCAAAAAGTACAGGATGATCACAACCGCGAGACGGCCATCTACGAGAAAGCCAAGACGCAACGCCTCTTTCAACGGACTATAAAGGATGAAAATGCTGCTCCTTGTCAACCTGTTATAAAGAAGGCTCGGCGCAAAAGCAAAAATAAGTCGAAAGGCCAAAAAGGCGCTCAACAGCAACAAAGCAGGGCTAAGAAGCCACGCAAACGGGAGTCGAGCGTTATTGATCTATCCTTCATGAAGAAAATGGGTCGAGCGTACTCGTTTCCTCGGGACAAGACGAAGAAGATACTTGATCTTGCTTTAAAACATCAGATGCTTACACTGCCGGAGTCCAAGCACCCCGAACAAGCAAGCGAAGTCTCTGGCCCAAACTATTGCTCTTACCATCGAGTAATAGGGCACCCGCTCGAAGACTGCTTCACCTTCAAGAATTGGGTCGAAGATCAATATCAGCTTGGCAAGTTCGCTCTGTCCGACAACTGGAGGGTAACGCCGCCACAGAAGCACGAGCCCAAGGTCACGAAAGAAGAACCGGTTCCACATTGGGATTGGAAGCGAATTCGCAACTGTCACATGATTACAATATTAAAAGAAGAGCCCGAGGACATGGACGACCTCCCCTGGTGCTTCGAAAACAGTAACGACGAGGTAATCTCAGAATTTCCACCAGCGCCAAAAGAGCTGGAAGATGGAATCCATACCACTGTAGATAACCTCAAGAAGATTGAGTTAGGGACGGCAGACGATCCACGACCGACATTCATCAGCGAGTTACTATCTGAAGAAAGGGTAGCTGCGTTAAAGGATGTGCTTCTGCGGTATAGAGATTGCTTCGCGTGGAACTATTCCGAAATGCCGGGACTAGATCCAGAAATTGCTGTACATAAATTGGCGATATCCCCGGACATCAAGCCAGTCAAACAGGCACCAAGAAGAATGCGGCTCGAGCTTGAGATGAGTATCAACGCCGAGATCAAGAAGCTGATCGAATCTGGCTTCATCCAGGAAGTTCAATACCCTGAATGGATCGCCAACATCGTCCCGGTGATGAAGAAAAACGGGACAGTGTGCATATGCGTAGACTTCCGGGATCTCAATAAAGCTTGCCCAAAGGACGATTTCCCGGTGCCAGTCACCGAACTGATGATAGACAATACATCCACTCATGAGGTTTTCTCCTTCATGGACGGCTCATCAGGGTATAATCAGATAAAGATGCACCCCGAAGACCAGAAGCACACAGCCTTCAGGACCCCTTTGGGAATATTCTGTTATAAAGTGATGCCCTTCGGTTTAAAGAACGCCGGTGCCACTTATCAAAGGTCCATGACAAAGATCTTCGATGACCTTATGCACGAAATCGTCGAATGCTATATCGACGATCTCGTGGTTAAAAGCAAATCATACGAGGAACATCTCGAGCATCTGAAGACCGTATTTCAACGCCTTCGGCAATACAACTTGAAGATGAACCCGCTTAAGTGTGCATTTGGAGTTTCCTCGGGCAAATTCTTAGGATTCATCGTCCGACACCGGGGTATCGAAATAGATCCGTCAAAGATCAAGGCGATCATGGAAATGCCTTCGCCAAGGACTCTCAAACAGCTGCGGTCTCTCCAAGGGAAGATCGCGTATATACGGCGATTTATAGCCACCCTTTCAGGCAAGTGCCGTCCTTACAGCCACCTGATGAAGAAGGGAACTCCGTTCGTCTGGGATCAAAAATGCCAAAGCGCACTAGACGAGATCAATCAATACCTGCAGAACCCGCCAGTGTTGGCTGCTCCGGTTAAGGGAAAACCTCTCATTCTTTATACAACCGCCCTCGAAGGTTCCTTAGGGGCATTATGGGCACAAGAGAACGATCAAGGAAAAGAAAGAGCACTCTACTACTTAAGTCGAGTTCTGCTGGGGGCAGAAAGCAACTACTCTCCCATTGAAAAACACTGCCTGGCGTTGATCTTCGCGATAATAAAGCTCAGGCACTATGCGTTGGCGCACGAAGTCCGTCTCATTTCAAAGGTGGACCCCCTTAAATACTTGATGTCAAAGGCCATGTTGACGGGACGACTCGCTAAATGGGTCCTGCTCTTGATGGAGTTCTCGATAACATATCAACCTCTCAAGGCGGTGAAAGGCCAAGCCATCGCCGACTTCCTTGCTCAGCACCCGATACCTGCCGATTCTCTTCTGAATTGTGATTTGCCAGACGAACATGCGTTTGACGCGATCGACGGTGGTGATACCCAATGGGAAATTTATTTCGATGGAGCATCTTCCATGAAGAAGCGCAAACAAAGTACCCCTATAATCAAATCGGGGGTAGGCCTCATCTTCGTGACTCCACAAGGAGGGATAATGCGTTTCGCTTTCTCCTTAACAGAGCCGAGGACGAATAACGAAGCCGAATATGAAGCCTTGATAGCAGGTCTTGAGATCGCCATCGACATGGGAATTGAAAACCTCCTCATATACGGAGATTCTCAACTGGTCGTTAGTCAAGTAAACGGCGACTACCAAACGTGCAAACCGAAGTTGGTGAAGTACGGGGAAAAGGTGCAACAACTGTTGACCCAAATTCCCTTCTATACTTTGGAGAACATACCGCGCGCGGAAAACAGCAAAGCAGACGCGTTGGCCAAACTTGCTAAAGAGCTGGCTGACGAGAACCTCGATGACGTCAGAATCATGGTACAAAGCCGTCGGGTGCTTGCCCCAGCAGAAATATCTCCGGAATCATCCGAAGAAAAAGGAGCGAACGAGCAGACTACCCTGCAAGTAAAAGATCGGGAAAATATTGAGGATTGGAGAGAAGTCTTCATAAACTACTTTAAATCCCACCAAATGCCCGAAGAAGCGTCCACAAGACATCAGCTCATGAAACGAGCTCTATCTTTCGCCTTCGTCAATGATACTCTATACAAGAGGTCATTTGATTCTCTGTGGCTGAGATGCCTAGAACCTGACGAAGCGAGAAGGGTCGTCCAGGAAGTTCATGACGGACTCTGCGGTTCTCACCAAGCAGGCCCAAAGATGAAGTTGAAGATCAAACGCATGGGCTACTACTGGCCCACGATGATTCAGGACTGCCTCGAATATGCGAAGCAGTGTCACTCATGTCAAATTCATGGGGATTTCATCCATCAGCATCCAAATCCATTACATTCAATGGTGGCCAGCTGGCCGTTCGAGATGTGGGGAACTGATATAGTCGGCCCTATCGAACCAGCATCGTCTAGGGGACATCGTTTCATCCTGGCGACGACTGACTACTTCTCTAAATGGGCAGAAGCAGTACCGTTAAGAGAAGTTAAGACGGAGAATATCCTCCATTTCTTCAAGACGCATGTCATATATCGGTTTGGAACTCCACGACGGATCATCTCCAATAACGGGCCAGCTTACAGAAGCCACAAGATCAGTCGCTTTGTACAGCAGCACAATATAGACTGGAGATATTCCTCGGTTTATAATCCGCGAGCTAACGGTCTAGCTGAAGCCTTCAACAAGACCTTAACAAAGATCATGAAGAAAACGGTGTCCCAAAATAAGAAGGACTGGCACGAGAGACTGCAAGAGGCTCTTTGGGCGTATCGAACTACGTTCAAGACGGCCACGAACACAACGCCGTATGCGTTGGTATTTGGGACGGAAGCAGTACTCCCCCTCGAGGTAGAGTTACCCTCTCTACGAGTGGCAGTCCACTACGAGCTGACGAACGAAGAAAATGCTAACCTTCGGCTTGAGGAGCTTGACGCCCTTGATGAAACCCGGCTCATAGCGCAACAAAATCTGGAAGCTTATAAAGCAAAGATGACGCGCTCATATGAAAGATTGACCCGACCGAGGACATTCCGCCAAGGCGAACTCGTGCTAGTGGTCAAAAGGCCTATGATTCCCAATCGTGCCAAGCGAGGAAAATTCGAGCCAAACTATGAAGGCCCATACATCATAGATAAGGTCTACCAGGGTGGGGCCTATCTACTCATGGACATGCACGGTGAAAGGCCTTTCAGGCCAATAAACGGTCGCTTCCTAAAGAGATACTACGCTTAATGAGCCACAGCCTAGGTCAATGATAGATGACGACGACTATGTCCGCTCGCTATCTTCCTAAGCTCAAACTCTATCAGCAGTAACCAACCTTCTCAAAGTCGGACCGAAATGTCCTTAAACTAATAGCAGACCGAAACGTCTTTAAACTACTACCGCAGCATCTTTTAGGATGACAAAAAAAAACGGTATGTCCATAAGCAAAAAAGGGTACGGATGAAAACCCGAAAGGGCTCCGTGAGTAAAAACAGCAGGGCTACCGGCGAGTGTTCGTGAAAACCCGAAAGGGCGCGACCTCGTAAAAAAAAGAGAGAAGAAGAAAAAAATATATAAAATAAAAACGGTATGTCCATAAGCAAAATGGGCACGGATGAAAACCCGAAAGAGCTCCGTGAGTAAAAACAGCAGGGCTACCGGCGAGTGTTTGTGAAAGCCTGAAAGGGCGCAACCTCGTTAAAGGACACTTATAGGGTCCTCTCGACCTTATAAGGAGAAACCACCCACGTGAGATCCTTACGACTCACAAGGGCGCAACACACTTAGGGATCCCCACGATTCCTAAGGAGAAAATACACTTGCGAAATCCTCACGGCTCGTAAGGAGAACTCTCTTATGGGACCCTCACGGCTCATAAGAGTTGAAAGTCTTAAGTTACAGAGACCTAAACCTGTGCTTAAGCAACCCCCACAACTTCCGATATTTCCCTACAAATGGCTCAATACTGACTCTTGTATACAATCCACGGGTGCGAATAAAACATTTCCCTAACCAAGTCCCATCCATGACTGGGGATATGTTCGCATGGTACACAACCGTTGTAAATCCTCTCGATTTATGAGGAGAAAACCCTCCTGTAGGATCCTTACGACTTACAGAGGAACATACACTTAGGAATCCTCACGATTCCTAAGGAGAAAATACACCTACAAGATCCTCACGACTTGTAGGAAGAAATACCTTTGTGAGACCCTTACGGCTCATGAAGTTAAAAGCCTTAGTCGACAGCGCCTTAACCCTGTTCGCTAAGCCACCTTTGTTCGTCATCGACGGAGGCAAATGATGATTCGCTCCTGGCAATATCCAAGTTGTAGCGATGCTGATACCGAAATCGGTGTCTGATTCCAGGTTTACGGCGGAAAGCCAGTAGGCCACACATGCATACGGAATAGCCGAAATGATTGGGCAACTTGCAATAAAAAGCAGCAAGTAAAAATGTATGCATGCAAAATAGCCGAAATGATTGGGCAACTTGCAATAAAAAGCAGCGAGTAAAAATAAAAAAAATAAAATAGCCGAAATGATTGGGCAACTAGGAATAAAAAGCAGCGGGTAAAAATAAAATAAATAGCCGAAATGATTGGGCAACTCGCAATAAAAAGCAGCGAGTAAAAATAAAAAAAAATAAAATAGCCGAAATGATTGAACAACTCGCAATAAAAAGCAGCGAGTAAAAATAAAAAAATAATAATAAATAGCCGAAATGATTGGGCACCGCGAAAAATAGCCAAAATGATTGGGCAATCGCGACCTTCGCGATATAAAAGCTGAAATGATAGAGCATCGCGGAGATAAAACAAAAAAAATGATGATAAAACTTTGGCCCTACAGTTAAGATCACATCGATCCCTGTATACAATTCAAGGGCATAAACAAAAAGGGAACCATACTTTCCCAACAGGCTTCGCCAGAAGACGAAGCCAAACCTCGACGGTTCATTCCAACTCCGAAGAAACCAGTGTCTTCAGCAAACTTCTCGACTCACGGATACAAACACTCCTTGACGAGAGCCTCCTGATCCGCGTCGACTCGCAGAGCCACCAGTGCCTCCGTAGGAAATTCTCAACTCGTTTCAAACCCCAAGGAAACAAATAATCCTTGGCGCTTGGGAAACAAATGATCCCTAGCAAACTCCTCGACTCACGGATACAAACACTCCTTGACGAGAGCCTCCTGATCCGCGTCGACTCGCAGAGCCACTAGTGCCTCCGTGGGAAATTCTCGACTCGTTTCAAACCCCAAGGAAACAAATAATCCTTGGCGCTTGGGAAACAAATAATCCCTAGCAAACTCCTCGACTCACGGATACAAACACTTCTTGACGAGAGCCTCCTGATCCGCGTCGACTCGCAGAGCCACCAGTGCCTCCGTGGGAAATTCTCGACTCGTTTCAAACCCCAAGGAAACAAAAAATCCTTGGCGCTTGGGAAACAAATGATCCCTAACAAACTCCTCGACTCACGGATACAAACACTCCTTGATGAGAGCCTCCTGATCCGCGTCGACTCGCAGAGCCACCAGTGCCTCCGTGGGAAATTCTCGACTCGTTTCAAACCCCAAGGAAACAAATAATCCTTGGCGCTTGGGAAACAAATAATCCCTAGCAAATTCCTCGACTCACGGATACAAACACTCCTTGACGAGAGCCTTCTGATCCGCGTCGACTCGCAGAGCCACTAGTGCCTCCGTGGGAAATTCTCGACTCGTTTCAAACCCCAAGAAAACAAATAATCCTTGGCGCTTGGGAAACAAATAATCCCTAGCAAATTCCTCGACTCACGGATACAAACACTCCTTGACGAGAGCCTCCTGATTCGCGTCGGCTCGCAGAGAAACCAGTGTCTCCGCGGGAAATTCCCGATTCGTCTCAACTTGCAAATGAAGCCTCAGGCAGCAGGGACTAAAAAACTTGCTTCCTGAACAATGGGACCCTGCAAGTCAATCCAAAATGGTCTCTTGCATACTATTCACGGGTCTCACTCTCCAAGGTCGAGTTTCGACAAGGAGGGAAACAACCGCTTACGAGTCCTCTCGACTCGTAAGAGGGAAAATTCTCTTATAGGATCCTTACGACTTATAAGAGAAAACCACACTTAGGAATCCTCACGATTCCTAAGGAGAAAAACCCACCTACGAGATCTTCTCGATCCGTAGGGAGAAAAGTCTCTATGAGACCCTCACGGCTCATGGAGTTGAAAAGTCTTAGGCAGCAGATCTGAACCTGCGGCCTAAGCCAACGCTATTTCTTAAGAAAGTCAAGATGCGTGCTCTATTATCCGTCGACCATATTTATTAAGATAGCATGCCGATAATAAGAGAAAGAAGAAAGCTACAGAAGGAACATCCAATTTATGTTTGATCAAGCGTTCGAGACACACTTGTTCATGCATAAGCAAAAGACTCAAAACGAAAAATAAAGACAAGCTGGGATAAAACTTTTCCATTAATATGGCTAATAATTCTTACATTCATAAAAGCAATAAATGAAAAACATTATTACAAGGGAATAACCTCGAACCCAGGACATGGATTGAGGAACTCGAAAGCAACCCTATCTATGACTTTCCAGGCCTTGCGGACCATCCTAGTATGCTTTCTTTCACGAGCACAAGCGTCAGGGTCCCCCCTGATATCTTCCACCCTCCGATAAGCAGCAAGTATGGCGGACTGTTGAAAGACCTCGTGCAAGAGATCGATAAGACTGTCTCGCCGTCTTTTCGAGATAAAGTTCAACAGATACACCGAGTGCACCTTGTCCTCAGCAGCATCCGACGCCCTAAGCGGCACGCCGGAACAGAAGAGGGGAAGCGCTTTCCAGATGGCTCCCACGATAAGCTTAAGAAGGGAGGAACGTCGGGGGAGCAGTGGACCATTGTACGCGTCGAAGCGACTCATTATTTCAGCGCACTTCTCGTTTGTGAACTCCTGATTTTGAGAACGGCCAAGTCGGCGGATGTCCCCATACGAGATGATCTCGTTAAGGGCATACATGTGGGCGTTCATGGTTCCTGTGAAAGAAGATCGACAGAATTTATAGACCGACTGATTAAGCAAATTCTTGGGAGCAATGCTCTACGAACAGGAGTGACTATCAAAATCCTAATAAGGGAAATTTAAAGAAGTCCCCCAAGATTCTGAGATCACTATTATTAAAAGATGATATAGTCCATTAAAATACAAAACTCCATTTTTAATTTTCATTATTCATATTCAGAATCTTAAAAGTTCATCATTTTTAGATCAAAGAGATCTATGTTTTGACAAAGATGCAAGGTTCTGTTCATGGGTCAAGAAACCTTGGAACAGATTTTTGAGAGCAAGGCTCTATTGGTGAAACACCAGAAGGGTTTCTTTAGATCAAAGATCTATAAGAGCAAAGCTCTATTAATCGAAATTGATTTAATTCAAGACTAATTCTTACCAAAATAGTTCCTTTTAAAGAAAATCTAAGAGTTCTTAAAAACAAGAGCAGAGCTCTGAGGTTCTAAAAATAAAATTTTTGGAGATGATAAGCATCTGTGGGGGACCAAAGGTCCTATTTATAGGCATCGAGTGCCTCTTCAACTTCCAAAAGGTGCCGCGACGGTTGGAATTCTGCCACCGTTGCGCTTGCGTTTGGAGGCCACGTAAGCGCAGCGGTGGGGGGGCATTTGTTTACCCCAATCAGAGCAAAACTCTGTTCAAATTCCAAGACAGGAGATGAAGCAACGCTTCATCTTCCCCCAATTAGAGCAAGGCTCTGTTTAAATTTCAAAAATTCAAAATTTTGAAGCAACACTTCAAATCCCGTGCGCTGCGCACAATGCGCCACGTGTCAAAAGCTGATACGGCAGCACAGCGCCCAAAGCAGTGCGTCCAATCAGAGCAAAGCTCTTTAAAAATAAAAGTAAAGGAAGCAACGCTTCAGTTGCGCAAGCACTGCGCTGCGCGACACGTGTCAGCGCAGTTGCGCTGCGCTGTGCGCTACGCGACACGTGTCAGTGCAGATGCGCTAGCGCAGTTGCGCTGCGCTGTGCGCTGCACGACATGTGTCGCGCGCTGGAGCATTTGCGCTAAACAGAATTAAGATTTTAAAGAAATCTTTCTGTTCTTGTTAAAACAAGAAGATTTTCTTCTGTAAAACAGAGGCCCTTGGATCAAAGATCCAACGGTGGGGAAAACTCCTCAAATCACTCAGAGAAAGATCTCTTTACCAAATTTAACTAATTTATGGGCACTATAAAAAGGACCCCAGATCTCAATTCAAAGGGATCAACATTTTTCTAAAAAAAAAAGAGAACTCTGAAGAATTCCTCAAGAACAAAATGGTAAAAAAAAAACCTTTAGCGAAAGAGAAAGTTCTCTTATGAACAGATCATAGATCTAAAAAGAAAATCAATGATCTTTAATTAATTAAATAGTGCTTTGCACTCTTCATGAACCTTTGGTTCTCTGAGATAAGAAAAACAAGAAAAACTTATTTTTCTTTGATCTAAATTAGATCAAGAAATCAAATAGTGCTTCGCACTTCTCTTATAAACCATCGGTTCTTGAATCTAAAAAATTCTCAAATTAATAGTGCTTTGCACTTATAAATCTGCACTGTTGCGCTCTTGGGCTGGCGCAAGCCACTAGAGAGCGCCACGTGTCAGCGTCTGAACCGTTTGCGCTATGCGCTTTTGAATAGAGCTTTACTCTCTGAAATTGGCGCAACTCACCAGAGCACGTCACGTGTCAGCAGCGCAAGCGTAGCGCACTAGCGCAGCGTACTGCGCTGCATGACATGTGTCATCACCACGAGCGCTTGCGCTCTCTGATTGGCGCAAAGCGCCTAATAAATGCAATGCATTTCCTAAAAGGGCCAGGCCCAAATCAAAAAGACCTAGCAGGCCAAAATAAATTGCAAAGCAATAAAAAGGCAGAGCCCAAATAAAATTGATGCTCTGCATCATTTATAAAGGGCAGGGCCCAAGTAAAATTGATGCTCTGCATCATTTATAAATGGGCAGAGCCCAAAACAAATTGATGCTCTGCATCCTTTCTAGGCAGAGCCCAAATAAAAATAGAAAGAAATGCAATGCAAAAGCAAATAAAATGTTGAACATTTTCAACTGGACTTAGCCTAATTTTGGCCGTAAGTCCTCAAGCTAAATTGACTGAGCAAAATTGCTCTCCTAAATCAATTTATCTCCGATTCGAGGGTACATCTCCGAACTCCTCTGACATCTATCGTTGTAATCCTTCAACGACGTCAGAGAGGCAACGGGTCCCAACGACCACACATGAATATTGGACCGAAACGTCCTTAAACTAAGACGTCCCTAAACTAATCTTAGACCGAGACGTCCCTAAACTAATCTTGGACCGAAACGTCCCTAAACTACCTATAGACCACTACGTCCCTAAACTGGAATACCACCACGTCCCTAAACTGGAATATGGACCACCACGTCCCTAAACTGGAATATGGAACGCAACGTCCCTAAACTACCTATGGACCACTACGTCCCTAAACTGGAACAATAGAGCCTCCAAATGCTCTTTTGCCGGATCTAAACGATCCCGTTTAAGTTGATCTTAGCCTCCAAACACGGCTAACATATCCTTAAACATTCAAACGGACTGTAAAACTCCAAATCAACCTTGGTTCAAGGGTACATCTCTGAACTCCTCTAACATCTGTCGTTGTAATCCTTCAACGACGTTAGAGAGGTGACGAGTCCCGATGGCCAGATATTAAATGGATTATCACGTTAAGTTGATCTTAGTCTCAAACAGGACTATCGTATCCTTAACGAACGTTTAAGTTGATCTTAGCCACAACGCGACTAATGCATCCTTAAATTAAAAACACCAAACCCAAATCTAAGTAAATACGGATTTGGACTAATCCATATCCTACGGGCGACGGCATTACTCAGTCTCCGTATACAATCCACGGGCAACCACAAACAAAACAAACACACACGACACGAAGTGAAATTCTGGAGAAGGAGAAAGTTGTTACCGTGATGCGGTAGCGTAATTAACTGCAGGGGCTTGCGCCTATAGGGAAGAGCATCCCCACAATCAAAAACCCCTCAAGCGAGGGGGAATCTGATGAAGTCTGCTACATCGGCCGTATCCGTCTAAACCTCCGATACACGGTGCCATAAATCAACTTGGCATCTTCGGAGAGGTAGACGGATAAAACCAAATAGCATCTGCCCCGAATCTCAGCGTCAGGACATCGCGGTCCTGTGCGCCGCCTTTCGGAGGGGAACAAAAACCTTATCGTTATTTGACGGAACAAAGCTGTTTTGAGAAAAAGAATTGTTGTAACGTGCAAAGTTGTTCATCGGATTCTGAAAACGTTGGGATTGGAAATGTTACTAAAATTGTTGCTGAGCTTGTTGTTGAGGAGGAAGAGGCCTCTGAAAGTTGTTCTGGCCTTAGAATTGGTGCTGATTCTGATTCCAGGCGAAATTAGGGGGGTTCCTCCAACCGGGATTGTAGGTGGAAGAGTATAGATCGTTTCTTGGTCTTTGCTGAAATACAGTATTGACCTGATCCTGTCCTTGAGATGGTGGATTGTATGGACACTCTTCGGTCAAATGAGATGGATCCGAACAACAAGCGCAAATGGTATGAGGGGGAGGAGCAGAATTAGGAGAAGGAGATGAGAATTTGCTCTCAATTGCCTCAAGTTTCCGCGTGATTGCAGCCATCTCGGCCTTCATTACAATTGAGATATCGAGTTGGTGAACTCCTGTCGTAGAGAGACCTCAAGAAGATGAAGTTGAAGCATTTGGCCGGGTGCTTTCCCACTGCAGCGTTTGTTCCGTAAGATCATCAAAGAATTGCCATGCCTCCTCGTCATATTTGGACAGGAAGTGGCTTTGATAGATGGTTTCCATCAACTATCTAGTTGCTGAATTCAGGCCCTCGTACAGAGTTTGGCAAAGTTGTCATTTCTCGATACCGTGATAAGGACACTGAACAAGGAGGTCCTTGTACCGGTCAAAACACTTCCAAAAAGGTTCAATTAGAAGCTAGGTGAATTGGTTTATCTCGTTTTGGATCCGTGTGGTCTTGTGATTCGGGTAGAATTTCTTCAGAAACGCTTTCACAAACTCGTCCCAACTGGTTATCGAATGAGATGCGGTGCTATACAGCCACTTTTCAGTAAGGTCACAAAAAGTGAAAGGTATAACTCGTAGCCGTATAGCATCATCAGACAGTTGGGTTGTCTTCATCATCGCACACGCGTTTTGGAATTTATTGATGAAGATGTAGGTATCTTCGGATTCAAGCCCGTGAAATTTGGGCAGCATGTTGATGAAGTGGGGCTTAATTTCGAAATTATCCCTATTGACCGGTGGAAGAGAAAGACAAGTGAGGAGTGCAGCGCGGGTAGGATAGAAACAATCTTGGAGCGCGATTCGTTGTGGCGCTTGTGCTTGGGATGGTAGGTTATTCACACCAAGTGGAGGTGGAATTATTCCCGGGAGAGGTAAACAGATGTTAGGAGGAAATCCCGACATCTCAGAAAAAGAGTTGGGTGAAGGTGAAGGTGAAGATGTATGAACAGAATTAAGGTCAACATCGGAGTTCGCCGGCAAAGATAAGGGTGAAAGAGGCGTGGAAGGAGTTTCGACGTCGGAGACGATCGCGTAGTCGGTAGCGACTAACGTAACGCGGACTAGACAAGCACTAGTGTCCTGAGTCCAAACGGACATACACTAAACGAGTTTAGTGTAGTCAAAGCGTAGAAAGTGAGGGAAAGAAAACGTCAATGGAGAAAAGTAGGTGAAAAGTAGGTGGAATGGAAATTTAGTGACAAATGGCAAGTTTTTATGAAAGTTTTGGGTTTTTTTACAGAGTTTTGCAAAATATATACGGATTTATGGACACAACTTCAAACAATCACAGTCATAATATGCACAATCACACCTAGAGTTATGGTCTTCAAAGTCCACTAGACTGCTCCTAACTGTTCTAAAGTGACAAGTTGTGAGATAACTCTCAAATTGCTTCTTCACTGCCAATTGTGGCCAGGTAAGCACAAGTGAGATAAGAAGGGTTCTGCTCACGAATCACCTTGAGACGTGCCTTTTAAAATTACCTCCTCACTTGTCTAGCCTTAGACACCACAAAGTCAAGTTTAGATAAACAACCGAATGCCCACAACCTTCCTCTGTCCTATTGAGCATGACAAGTCCTTAGTTGGTTGAGTCTAGATATTTTTAATTAAACTCAAGGGTAATGCATATGCTTTTTGTGATTTCTGGGGTCTTAGGTAGGGTGATAAAATCCCCAACCAATCTGAATTGGTGTTATAGCCCGTTAAAGCCCGTATTATTTATGCAAAACGATGACAAATAAAAATCTAAAACACTTGCAAAAAATTTATTTAGCGGCGGCGCAAAAAATCCTGCACAAAAAGCAGTTTATTGGAGAGGGGAAGAGAGTTTGCACAAAGAATACTGCAGGAAAAACAGTTTAGTGGAGTTCAGATGGGGTAAACAGAAGAAAGAAATACTCACAAAAAATTTGGCGCTCTGAAGCAATATTGCGACCGCGGTTCCGCGATCAAACACACTATTGAGCGGCGGTTCCGCGGTCCTTTGGACGATCTAAAGCTCCAAATTTCTTCTCTGTGCTAAAGTTGATCTCCTTTTCTAGTTTGGAGCCTCTGAGTCTTGAATTAGTTATTAAATTTGCTTTGGACGATCTCCTCTCCGAATTTGAGATGTGGGTCTAACTCCCCACGACTTTGGCACTGAACTTAATCTTCTCCCTATTCTGCACACTCGCACAAAATGAATAAAAAATAATAATATGATATTTATAGTTTTGTTTGTTATATATATATATATATTCACAAATTAACCCGAAACTATACAAAGAAATAAACTACCGTCTCCCCGGCAACGCGCCATTTGATTGTTAACGTTTTATGTTAGTTTTAATTACCGCAATCAAGACGGTTTTGCTTGGTAGCTAGCCGGTTGAGTACGGGTCGATCCACGGAGAGATGGGAATCTTTTTCTTAGTGTTTTAACAAGTTAAGTTCAAATTGTCCGAGTTTGTTCAAAATTAACTATGTGCTGAGATATGTATGTTAAAGGAAGTTTGTTAGGGTGGATTAGGTTAGTTTGAGTTAGGAGTTCGCTCACTTCTTTCATTTGCCACTCTTGATATCGATATTAAGGTAATCGGAAACAACGGGAATTAGCACGACTACGAAGGAAACTTGCGAGTATAAGGTAGGCTTTCCAACACTTAGTTCCTTCCTTTTGGTCCTTATCCGTCCGTTCCGGCTCTTAACCATAACCTCTGGTCAATTCAACCACAACCGGTCTCGCTAGGGTGTCACAACTATCATGTAGAATAGGGTGTCGTAGGGAGTGGATTGTGGTTGCCTTGACGGGAGTTCGAATCAAGTTGCTGGGTAAAAGAAAGAGTGAGAGAGATTTCCTTCTCTCAAACTTTTCTTATCCTACCCTAACAAGTGAGAAAACTACTCACTCATTATAAAATAAAAGAAAATAAAACAAGTAAAGAAGATACAAAGAAATGAGGTAGAAAGTTACAACTAGCTACTTGGGATCACACCTAGGCAAGGATCACTCTTAAGTATCATGGTTGTAAGGATAAAAGAAAAGAGAAGAAGAAAAAGAACAAGAAAACCAACAACTACTTAACAAAGAAAATAACAAGCAATATAAATAAAAACTAGTAAACAAATTTGCAAGACATGCATAAAAAAACACTTCTCTTCATTTATCATCCACTCAAAAATCTCTCACTACAATTTTAATGGAGAAAAGGTGAAGAAGAAGAAGAAGAAGTTACACTAAATTCTAACAAAAAACTAGTGAAAATATACATCCTTCATATGGCTCTGATATGGAGTATTTATAGGTAGTGAAGTGAAGCCCTGGGTCTTTTTCTGAGCCCTGACAAAATGTCAAAACTACCCTGAAAACTTTGCGCGAGACGCCACGTATTGGTCGCGATTCCGCCGCTAATAGGTGCCTTAAACTGCGGAACCGCGGCCGTTTTGGGGAGTTGGAACTCCAAATTTCTCTGACCAACTTGTGTTGCTTTATTGCTCTGTTTAGTACACTTGTTTTTGCAGAATCATTCCATTTTTCTCCCAGATTTTCAACAGTCCAAAAGATGAAAATGTGTGGACTTTTTGCCTTGATTTTCTCGAGCTCCGCGTTGTCAACTTGATTCTCGTGGTACCTCTCTCGTGCTTTGTGCTTAAATGACCCTTGCTTGACTTTTGTCTCCTGAACTGGTAAGCGACACTTGACGGATGGTCAGCGGAACCCGTATTTTTATCCGTTGTTGGCAGTTGTCCTAAATTTGTCGTGACTGTTCAAGATTTTCATTGTTTTGGACTGAGATCATGTAGTCTGCAATTATATAGAAAACACGGATCAAAAGTACCTACCTATATGCAATGCAATCAAGAATGGGTGGTATAAAAGTGCAAAATTTTGATATGAACAAATGTCAGGCCTTATAATAGTTAAATAAATCAACTTTCCAACTAGTCTTTGAAAATGACTTATTTCAGCAAGAGATTCACCATCGGTATTACTAAGTTTACAATTGTAATCAACAGGAGTGTTAATTGGTTTTACTATCATTTTTCTAGTTTCCTTTAATAAATCCAAAACATATTTTCTTTGAAACATAAAAAGAACTTGTTTTGAATGAGCAATTTTTATACCTAAAATATATTTTAATTTTCCAAGGTCTTTGATATCAAACTTATTTCGAAGAAAACTTAATCTTAGTTATTCGTTGTCACCGGTTATAATAATATCATCTACATATATCAACACAATAATAGTTCCAAATTTTCCTTTATTGGTCAATAGCAAAATATCAGCAAAATTTCTTTTAAAACCAATACCAATGAGAGCATGACTGAGTTTAGAGTACCAAGAACGAGAAGATTGTTTCAAACCATAGATAGCTTTACGAAATCTGCAAGACAGTTTTTTTATGTCCCAATGGATGTCCAGAAGGCAACTCCATATATACCTTCTTTTGAAGACCACCTTACAAAAAACCATTCTTTATATCTGATTGATATAAAGGCCAGCAATAGTTAGTAACAACAGATAGTAAAACACGAAAAGAATTCATTTTAGCAACATGTGTAAATGTTTCTTTATAGTCGACACCATAAGTTTGGGTAAACCCTTTGGCTGCTAATCTAGCTTTATATCTTTTAAGTGTTCCATCGCTATTATACTTAATTTTATATACCCAACAACATCCAACAGATTTTTTACCTTTAGGTAATTTAACAATATCTCATGTATGATTTTTATGTAAAGCCCGAATTTCTTCTTTCATAGCTTCCCTCCACACATATTGAGAGTTAGCATCTTTAAAATTAGTAGGCTTATTTTCATTCAATATTGAACTCAAATATGCAAAATAATTTTGAGAAAGTTTTTTATACCACACATGTTTTTCAATAGGAAAAAATATAGCATTATTTAGATAAAATCTTCAAACCTACTAGAAGGAGAAATTATACGAGTAGACCTACGCAATTCTGGTTCAACTGGAGCTATCGAATTTTCTTGTTCTTCGTGTTGACTTGGTGTAGTAGGAATTTTCTGCTGTTTATTATCTTGATTTTCGACTCGAAAATTTTGCCCCTCATTGGTATCGTCATGAAACTATTCATTTCTTACAATTTTAAATGGCAAATTATTAAAACCAATGATATGCAAAGGAGTAGAATTTGATGAATCCACCTCCTGAATATGAGTTTGAAATTTATTATGAGAAGAGTTTAAAAAATATGACTCGTTTTCAACAAAATGAACATCTCTTGAAATATACAATTTCTTTAGCTTAGGGTCATAACATTTATATCCTTTTTTAGTAGCATAATATTCAGGAAAAACACATTTTGTAGCACGATGATCAAGTTTATCTCTATTATTCTCATAAACATGCACATAACATGACCAACTGATTGATCGTGCGAAAAAGTGTTTTGTAAATAACCGCAATCAAGACGGTGTCGCTAGTAGCTAGCCGCAATGAGTATGGATCGTCCGCAGAGAAACGTGAACTCTTTTCTTGCTATAGAGTAGTTAATAAAAGATAGGATGCTTTGATTGTCGTTTTATGTTAAGAAGGATATGAAATTTATAATAAAAAGGCTTGTAGGGTTCATAGGACTTAGTAGTTAATGGATGAATATTTAAAAATGACTCCTTTTATCTTTTAATAGTTTAAAACTAGAGCGATAGTGATGAATGTAGATTAGCTTTCTTGGAAGGAATGTGGTTTCCCACTACTAATCCTTGTCCTTTCATTGATCTCTATTCATATCCAGCCTTTAACAAAACAAGTGTTTAACCAATCTCGAATCGTGGTCGTGACTAACAATAAATTGACAGCGTGCCCGATAAGAAGGTTAACATTTATTTTGCTAAAGTTTATAAATATTAAAATATTTAAAATAAGTTAAAAGATTTTTCATCCATTATCCTACCCTATCCTACAAATCCTAGCAAGTAAGAAATTACTCGCTCATGGTTAGTGGTGATTTAGAAGAAAGGTTGAAGATGAGTGAAACTATAATTAAGATGCAGAAAAGTAATGCGGAAAATTAATGCGGAAAAGTAAATGCGGAAAGAATTAAAACAAAACTAGCTTTATTAATCAACTGTTACATTACAACTTTTCTCCTTAGAAAGTAGATTACAAGAACCCTAGTTTGCTCTAGATCTCTCTCTTTATGGAGGTAGATGAATAGATGATTATGCGATCACTTGAATAATTTACAATGCACGGCTCTCGGTCCTTCATATAATATTGGACACTAGAAACCCTAAATGCCATATGTAAATAGATGTAGTTAAGATTATGATCCTGAAATCCCACAACCAACAACCACCAAAGAGCCGCGGATCCGCCGCATATCGCCCTTTTTGGCCGCGGTTCCGCCGCCACTTGGCGGAGTTGGGTCTCGAGGTTTTTTCTGGTTTTTTGTGTCGATATTTAGAGATCCTTTTGATATATAGATTCTGAAAATATTTCTCTGAGTCTCTTCCGTTGCTAGATTTCTCGATTTGCTTCTAAAATTTGGCAGATTCGGTTTCGATATCCCGATTTGACTTGGATCTCTTACTTCGATTCCAGACCAGAGCTAACACCTGCACAATATCTCAAATCAAATTGTTAGTAGCATTTGGTATTTTTTGAGATATTATTCCAACCATTTATATGATATAATATCTTAAGAATATTGATTAGAAATATTTGATATGATATGCATATTTTAATTACTAATATTTTATTTAAATATTATATGCATATATTTCCCTTAATTATATTAATTAAGATGAAGAAACATATGATAATTAAGATGAAGAAACATATGATAATAATCTTTTTACAAATAAACCCACACATGTTTTATATTTACAATTAACACATTTTAGCAGTTAACAATAGTAGGAAAAATGTTCATACAAATGTGCAATATTTTAGACTAATCAAATACCCCTAAACTTATCTTTGATTGTCCCGAGCAAACTATTTATTAAAAGGAAAAGAGAAAGAAAAAAAACTAGCACACTTTTGTAGGCAATACGATTGCACTTAGCATGTGCAACAAGCCTTTAAATCTCTAGGTGTCCCTAGTAGGAGGAGTGTTGTCTCCTGAGAGTTTTCAGCGGATCACACCCACAAAATCCCAAAAGAAAAAAGATGAAAATTACATACAAAAATTAGGAACTTATAAAAGAAAGAACTTGAAAATAAGAGTTTCAAACTATACTAGTTTTTTAGTTGCCATAAGCCCTATCTTAATATTCATGAAAAGATGTCAAAAATCATATCATCACTAAATAAAATATCGTCTTTAGTATTCCTCCCTACCTTTCTTCCAAATATCGATCATATACCCCTACGTGTATGTAAAAGACATCTCTACACTTAGAGAATTCAATTCAAGCTATCATACTCTTGTCCATCTTTCTTAATACCTTTTAGTCGGTGAAAGTTTTTAGATGAAATTGCTCACACATTCTTCATATGACCATGAATACTTCTCGAGGTACCAACCAACCGATTGTCAAATGTGCTCACTCATTAAGGCATAATTACAAATATCCTAGTCTTGCAACACCTAAGATTTAGCAATGACTCCCGAACCAGTTGGTCTAAGGCACTAGGTGATAAAGCACCATCGCTATATATTTTTTTATGCTGCCTAAGTAATTATAAAACCGGTGTTCATTTTTTTCACAATTTATTTTTTATGTGGCATTTATATTTTTTTTTATGTATTTTTTCCTTCATACTAAAGGTTTTAGATAAGAGCATTTCAATGTATTCTCTACTATCCCAAGTTTCAAGATGTGTGCAAGTGCATATAGTATGGTATCAACGTTCAAATGTTTGGACTCAAGAATAGGGGCTATTTTTTAGACTTATTTCTATCCGCAGATTAGTGATTCTTTTCATCTTACTAACCCTTGGGACAACAGCTCATGACTACTTTTACTAGTTTTGTTTTAAAATATCTAATTTTCTTACTTTTCTTAAATCTCTTCTTTTCTTTCATATGTATTTTTTACTTTCTAACTCTTATTTTCAAAAATAAAAAATGAAAAATGAAAAATGTATGCAATGCAATATATATATATATATATATATATATATATATATATATATATGTATATGTATATATATATATATATGTATATGTATATATATATATATATATATGTATGTATATGTATATATATATATATATAGAGAGAGAGAGAGGTTAATGGAGGAAAGAGGCCATAGGAAGGAATTTCCTCCTATGGCGTCGAAAAAATACACCATTTCTCAATTTTTCCGACGATCGGCACCCACCATCTTCATCGTTATCATCTAAGATGTGGGTTCGCCAAATTTCATGTGATTCTATAACTTTTTCACCGTTGATTTAGTGGGTTCAAAATTAACAGTTTACCGACAATAGAACTTTTTACATTGCTAAATCAACGGTGAAAAGGTTGTAGAATCACATGAAATTTGGTGTACCCACATCTTAGATGATAACGATGAAGATGGTGGGTGCCTATCGGCGGAAAAAATAAGAGGGGGTGTATTTTTTCGACGCCATAGGAGGAAATTCCCTCCTATGGCATCTTTCCTCCATTATTCTCATATATATATATATGAGGATAATGGAGAAAAGATGCCATAGGAAGGAATTTCCTTCTATGACGTCGAAAAAATACGTCCCTCGTCGTGTTTTCCGACGATCGGAACCCATCATGTTCATCGTTATTATCTAAGATACGGGTACACCAAATTTCATGTGTTTCTACAACTTTTTCGCTGTTGAGTTAGTGGGTTCAAAATTAACGGTTTACCAACAATAGAACATTTTACATTGCTAAATCAACGGTGAAAAGGTTATAGAATCACATAAAATTTGGCGTACCCACATCTTAGATGATAACGATGAAGATGATGGATTCCGATCGTCGGAAAACACGATGGGGATGTATTTTTTCGACGCCATAGGAGGAAATTCCCTCCTATGGCCTCTTTCCTCCATTATTCTCTCTCTCTCTCTCTCTCTCTCTCTATATATATATATATATATATATATATATATATATATAAACCATCCATACAAACCGTCTCCCCAAACTTATTTGCAGCAATTTTCTCGCTGATGCTTTCCTATAAGCTTAAAACTTGAATACTATGAGGAACGGTTTAATAAGATGGTATAAAAACGGGGTCAAGAGTGAATAGCTGTGAAATCTTTCCCCAAACTTGTTCTTGACTCACAATCGTGTAAAAATTTCCATTCTTTCAGGAACCAAAAAATATTTTTCTTCTCCCCCATAAACTTGAGTAACACATTGTTTTCATTATTTAAGCATTGAAATTTAACATAAGAGGGGGGAAATATTATTGGTCTACATAAAACTTTACAAAGATCAAAAGTCAACACCAACCATTCAAATATTTTATCTAGATAACACCTTGGTTAGTAGAAGATCATGTCAGAGATAGAAGTGAAGAAGTAGGGAGGAGATAAGAGATGTAATTGAAAGATTTTGTGTCTCGGTTGGTAGAGACGAAAAGGTGAGTATGAACGAAAACGAGAATGTGAATGATTAGGAATGGGTGGAATAGTCGCATTCTCATATGTGATAAGAAGAAGGTGTGGTGGTGCAACTTTTTCGGCCTCAAATGGAGGCGCACGAATTTCTAGTGGAGGTTAATTCATCACAACATCTAAATCTTTAAGGAACACGAGTTTTTTAGCGAAAATATTTTCGAAACTTTCATCGATGATGATACCATCGGAAAGAAAAAAACAGTGGAATAGGCAGATTCTCTAGGAAGACTGAAAGTTTCAAGGTCAATAATTTTCGCGCCAGAATTCAACATACTTAATTTGTCATAAATTATGGAGGTAAGAGCCTCGAAAATCTCATCTACCTTATTTTCAAAAGAGTCTAAATCAAGTGGACTTTCAAGAATCATAGAACTCGAAATATCGGAGTGTGATTCATCAAAACTCGGTGGTGTTGAAAGAAGATTAGAAGAACCAAAGAAAGTGGGTGATGAAATGGGTAAACAAACTTGTGTGTCAAGCGTTGTTGAGCCAGATGTGGAAGATGAAGGCTGAGTATCGTTTTGCATATCAGATAGGTCGGTGGTAAGAATAGGATCAGTTAAATGTACAAAAAGATGTTCACTTTCGGTAGAAGGGACATGATGGGTAGGAGAATCCAACTCATCCAATATAACGGGTTCATCTTCAACGATATTTTCATCACCGCTCTCACTAACACTTTCGGTCAAATCAAACGAATAGATATTTAAAAATTCATCAATTATACTATCCTCAATCGATAAATCACTTGGTTCACTTGATGGAATTGGAAGGTTTGAAATATCAAGTACAGTCGAATAAGGATCGGTTTGATTTGGACAGGTGTAAGGCTCTCTTTCACACTCACGATTAGAAAGTCAAACATATTATTCTCGGACGCCTCATCACTTAGTTTATGAAGCGATTGAACATCGAATACATTCGGTTGGAGTGCAGGATGGAATGTGTCGAGATCAAAAGAATTGGTTTTGGTTTGACTTTGATGGATCTCTTATTCTTTTTCACTACTCAATTCCAACTCTATTTCAAGACTAGACATGGTTTGTGAAGAAGTTCCAATGAAGGAGTCTCTTTGAACCGTGGAACTTCCTAATTGATTTTCAGAAGCACTGTCTAGATAAGGTGAAAATGTTGAGTATGGTTGGAATGTGTTTAATTGTTGGCTACTGGAGAGTTCAATGTGTTCCGCAATCGACATGCGTTTATGATTTGCCACATTAGCCTCAAGAGAAGTGTTAACAAGGGATGTTTTTAATTATTGATTACGGGCGAGTTCAATGTGTTCCGCAATTGACATGCGTTTATGATTTGCCATATTATCCTGAAGAGAGGCATCAACATAAGATGCTTTTAATTGTTGGCTACGGGCGAGTTCAATGTGTTCCGCAATCGACATGCGTTTATGATTTGCCTCATTAGCCTCAAGAGAAGTGTTAACAAGAGATGCTTTTAATTGTTGGCTACGAACGAGTTCAATGTGTTCTGCAATCGACATGCGTTTATGATTTGCCCCATTAGCCTCAGGAGAAGTTATTAACATGAGAGCGTGTGAAAGTTTGGTATTATTGATAAGAATTAGAAGGGTGTATCCAAGTTTCATAAACAGGATTAGAATCGGCATTGTGATATGAAGAATATTAAGATTGGTTGGTTAGTTGGCGACTGGCAATTGATATTTGTTCGGCAATGGTCATGGGTGTAAAAGATAACATATTCGCCTCAAAACGAGTATCAACATTTTCATATGGAAATGATGGTGATTGTTGTCCTAACGGTTTTGGATTAGTAGAAGGTATGGAATTTTGGCTACGAGCCTTCGCAGTATACTCAGCGATGGACATGCGTTTAGAAGTTCCCTCACTGGCCTTAAATGGATTATCAACATAAGAAGATATTGAATTTTGATGCGGTTGATAGGATCTTGAGTGAGATGTCTAACTGTTCTTTTCCACGCGCTCTATCATCTCTCTTAAAGACATGGTAGAGTCGGAATTTGTACCGAAACAATTACGAAAACAAGAAATATCTGGTTCTGGATAGCAAAGCTCGATAAGAGTTCGTCTGTTTGGGTTAACCATTATAAGAAAGAAAAGAGGGTGAAATGGTCATAATTTAAGCTCTTTTGTTGGATTTTGGAAATTGTTTTGTTTTGAAAGAGAGACTCGAAAAATGTGCACAAACAATACCTAGAATTAGGGTCACCTAGGTCAGATTACTAAACCGCTCCTAAACTTCCAAAGGACAAGATGTAGGATCAATTCTCTACTACCTCTTTATCAATCTTGCAGCCAGGTAAGTGCCAGGTAAGTGTGAGGTATCCGCTATACGAATCACCGAAATAGTGGGCCTAATTAAGTAACCACTTTTCTTAGTCACACTTGTCTTAGACACCACAAGAAAAATATGGATCAGAAATAAATTACCCACGACCTTCCTTTATCCTAATTAAGCGCAACAGTCCTTAGGGCTTGGTCTAAATATTTTTTATTAATGTAGGGTTATGCTTATACTCATTTGTGATTTATGGGGCCTGGAAAGGATGATGAAATCCCCACCTAATCTGAATTTGGGTTTATTGCTCCTTAATGCCTGTTTTAGATAGGCAAAACAAACCAAAATCTAAAACACGCAAAAAGATTTTAAACGGCGATATTTGCAAAGAATTCTGCAGGTAAAATCAAATTATTGGAGCTTTATAGGAGAGAGAAAGTTAATAGAAAAATATCACAGAAGATTGGGGGACCAAATTTTCAAGAGTGTCGCGGTTCCGCCGCCTCTTTGAAGGATCTTCTGCACAAATATCTTTAGGGCACACCACTACTTCTTTGGTCCAAATTGAAAGTCATTGAATCTCTGATGGTTCGCTCCAAGTGCTCTGGATTTCTCGCAAAACTCGCACAAAAACCGTTAGGAATACAAAATGCGTTTATTTTTATTTTTATTTTATGATTGCGGTTTTTTTTATAAGGAATCAACCCGAATTACAAGAAAAAGATTACGACCGTTTCCCCGGCAACGGTGCCATTTGATTGATCATGCGAAAAAGTGTTTTGTAAATAACCGCAATCAAGATGGTGTTGCTAGTAGCTAGCCGCAATGAGTACGGGTCGTCCACAGGGAAACTTAAACTCTTTTCTTAGTTTAGACGAGTTGATAAAAGATAGGATGGTTTGATTGTCGTTTTATGTTAAGAAGGATATGAAATTTATAATAAAAAGGCTTGTAGGGTTCATAAGAGTTAGTAGTTAATGGATGAATATTTAAAAATAACTCTTTTTATCTTTTAATAGTATAAAAATAGAGCGATAGTGATGAATGTAGATTAGGGTTCTTAGAGGGAATGTGGTTTCCCACTACTAACCATTGTCCTTTCATTGATCTCTATTCAAGTCTAGTCTTTAACAAAATAAATGTTTAACCAATCTCGAATCGTGGTCGTAACTATCAATAAATTGATAGCTCGCCCGATAAGAAAGTTAACATTTATTTTGCTAAAGTTTATAAATATTAAAATGTTTAAAATAAGTCAAAAGATTTTTCATCCATTATCCTACCCTACCCTACAAATCCTAGCAAGCAAAGAATTACTCGCTCATGGTTAGTGTTGATTTAGAAAAAAGGTTGAAGATGAGTGAAACTATAATTAAGATGCAGAAAAGTAATGCGGAAAATTAATGCGGAAAAGTAATGCGTAAAGTAAATGCGGAAAGAATTAAAACAAAACTATCTTTATTAATCAATTATTATATTACAACTTTTCTCCTTAGAAAGTAAATTATAAGAACTCTAGTTTTGCTCTAGATCTATCTATTTATAGAGGTTGATGAATAGATGATTATGTGATCACTTGGATGATTTACAATGCACAGCTCTCGGTCCCTTATATAGTTTTTGACAGCAGAAACCCTAGATGCCATATGTGAATAGATGTAGCTAAGATCATGATCCTGAAATCTCACAACCAACAGCCACCAAAGAGTCGCGGATCCGCCGCATATCGTCCTTGTTGGCCGCGGTTTCGCCGCCACTTGGTGGAGTTGGGTCTCGAGATTTTTTCTGGTTTTTTGTGTCGATATTTGGAGATCTTTTTGCTATATAGATTCTGAAAATATTTTTACGAGTCTTTGCCGTTGCTAAATTCCTCAATTTGCTTCTAAAATTTGGCAGATTCGGTTTCGATATCCCGATTTAACTTGGATCTCTTATTTCGATTCCAGACCTGAGCTAATACCTGCACAATATCTCCAATCAAATTGTTAATAACATTTGGTATTTTTTTAGATATTATTCCAACCATTTATATGATATAATATTTTAAGAATATTGATTAGGAATATTTGATATAATATGCATATTTTAATTACTAATATTTCATTTAAATATTATATGCATATATTTTCCCTTAATTATATTAATTAAAATGAAGAAACATATGATAATAATATTTTTACAAATAAACCTACATATGTTTTATATTTACAATTAACACGTTTTAGCAGTTAACAATAGTAGGGAAAATATTCATACAAATGTACAATATTTTAGACTAATCATCAAACAAAAACTCTCAGAATTGATAAATTAATAGTTCTTTTCTTTAAAATTTTAGGAGGAGGTTTGTTTTTCAAAACTTTACTTAGAAGCCTGTTAATAAGAAAACAAGTGGTCAAAACAGCATCAAAACGGTATCAGATCAATAAATTTTAGGAACATTCATTTGAAACATTATGGATCTAGTGATTTCAAGTAAATGCCTATTTTTCCTTTCTGCAATATCATTTTGTTGCAGTGTACCGACGCAGATAGTTTAGTGAATAATACCAAAATTACGAAGATATTCTGAAAATAATTTATTATCATGTTTTTATCGTTGTAGATTCTCAAAATCTTTATTTTTGCATTGAACTGAGTTGAAATCATATTTATGAATTTCTTGAAAATATTTAAAACATCAATTTTCATTTTCAATAAAAAAAATCCAAGTTGTATGAGATTTATCATCAATGAACGATTATAAAATATTTTAAACCATTATATAAATCAACAGAAGCTGGGCCCCAAATATCAGAATGAATCAAATCAAATGAATTTTCAGAAATATGAGTAGAAAGTTGAAATGGTAATCTAGTTAATGTGTTTTGAAAACTTGCAACTATCACTTGCATCCGAATTTACATCTAACGAAGGCAGCATAACTTTTAAAACTTTATCAGATGGATTCCCCATCTTAAAATGCCATAAATCAGAGTTGCCAAAATTTGCAGTGAATGCTTCAGGTTTTTGCTGAAAAAGATAAAGGTCATTTGAGAATTCCCTTCTCCAATCTTCTTTCCTGTAACCCTGTCTTGGAATAGGATGCTGTCAGCAGTAAAACTGACATTACAGTTTAAAGTTTGAGTAAGCCTACTAATAGATAAAAGATTTGAAGGAAAATCAGGTACATAAAATATGAGAATTATTTGAGCTGCAGAAAAAATTGGTCTCACCTATTCTTTCTATAGGGACGGATGATCCATTTGCAACGAAAACAAAATGATTATTATGTGTCTTTTGAAAATTAGATAAACAATTAATATTTCTTGTCATATGATCTGTAGCTCCCGAATCTATTATCCAAACTGAATAATCATTTGAATTTGAATTTGATTGAAATGCATATGGATTACATAAAATATGGATATGAGATGAATAAGAGTGTTGCTTGATTGATCTATGTTCTTTAAAAAATTTGTTGCACAACTTGATTTGGCTTAGATAATAAATCTTAAGAGTATTTATCGTGCAAGCAATTATTAAATATCTGAATATTTAAATTCATCGTAAAAAGAACGATCTCACCTTAATTGGGTAGAATAAAAAATGGTGTGACAAACTTGACACCGCAAAAGACTTCGTGATCAAAAACTTTGATTGTAGAAAATTGGATTGTTGATCTTGATTGAGAAATCAAATGAGTAGGATCGAGAGTCACTTTAATACCATGAAATAAATATGTTAGAGATGAAAGAAAATGTGAGACGAGAATTTAACATGCTTTAGCAAAGTCTACATGCACGAGTGGTAAACCATTGTAAGTTTCATTCATAGAGATTTCTCTGATTTACAACCAGATTATATAACCTAATACAACTCTTACATCTAGACCCAATCAATGAGAAATCCCACACTACCCACATGACAAAATACCAAAAAGGAAAGTATTTGAAATATTAACAAATATACCAGAAACAATATTTTCCAAGAATGATAAGAAAATATTTTTGTCAATCAATTTCAAATACTTTTCAACATAACATTTTTACAAAAAAACTCATAAAGTATAAAAAATACAATTATACCAAAAAAAATAGTTGCCAATAAATGCAATGAACCTTCAGCTCAACACCACACCTTTTTCAGTATTGATTGCAAGTTAATATCTTACGAAGAATCACAATAAAAATCAAATTATGACATTAGTGTGGAAAAAATGTTTGTGGCATTTATTTGCAAATGCATGTTTTATAAGTGTAATACTTTTCCTACCGGTGTGATAGACTCCATATAGACTATTAAGGCTCTCATTGGATACAGGGTTGGTCATGTTATACATTATCTAGGTACTTATAGCCTATATCCCATCTTGTATCCCATCTTGTATCCACTGAGAGTCTTAATAGCCTTTATGGATTCCACTGCGCCGGTAGAAAAAGTATTACTCGTTTTATAATGACCAATACTTTTCCTACCGGGCCGGTGGTTTTTTTTTATCCCCGCCAGCCTTTCTGTTAGATGAATGTCACTTTCAGTGACGTCATCACATGTGGATGACGTTATTGAAAATAACATGCACCCAATAAAAAGGACGGTGAGGAATAAAAAATACACCAGTCCGATATGCTCGGCATTTTCCTTTTGTAATCATTCCAGCTTAACTTTTTTGGTATTTATGTATTACGTAGTATTTTGAAGCAAGAGGAGAAACTATCAAATGGACTTTGGTAAAGTGGGGCCCACATCTGTTTTTTTCCCCCTTTTTGCCCTTCATTTGAAAAGGGCCACCATGTGCACTTCTTCTTTGTACATGAGTCTGTTTCTTTCGCCTTCTTTGAAACCTTTATTTGATAAATCTACAAGTTTTTGTGTGGAGAGAAAATTAATCCCAACACATGGCCCTTGGACCGGGCCACGCCTAGCACATTTGCCAGGTTGAAATTCATGGTTTTACTTTGAAATACCAATAGCAATAGCTAATCCATGATGTCACCAATGCCTTCAATCCCAAGGCAATCCATCCTTCACTCTCAAGGAAATTAATTTGGAGAAATGGATGTTGAGTGTCCTTATTTCTTTGACGGTGATATTACTCCTTTATTAAAATTGATTAGTACTACCATGTGAAAGGATTTCCATTTTGACAATAAAGAAAGATGTTGCCCCACTTGCTAGAAACTTGCAATGTTAAAGGATATAATCGGGACAGCGATGATGCCAAATCTTTATTTGATAAATTCACATCAAAACCTGTGTGGACAAAATTAACCCTAATTAAATCAGCTTATAATTTTTGTCTTTTTATTTTGTCCTTCCTCTTGATCCCGATTCAGATCCATTCACGGCGTTGATGTAACACTTCCCCGTGTCGAGCATAGGATAGTCATCGTCAGCGTGATCACGAAGATCCGCAGCCTCCCACGAAGATCCGCGGCCTCGCAGGCTCGTCAACAAAGCGATCGAGCATCTCCATCATGTCGCCGAGATCCTCCTGTAAAGAGATCGAGATGAGAGCGTTGATGTCCTCCTTGGAGAGCTGGTACTTGACGGCGCCGATCTTGACTAGCAGATCCGCTAGGGTCAAGGAACGCCAAAGAGAGAGAGAGGATTAGGTCAGAGGTTGTTGGACAGGTTGAGAAGGTGGAGATGGAAGAGGAAGGAGATGGGGCAGGCCCCGGCTGCCCTGGCTGAGGGACCGGTTTGGCTTGGTACTGGGCTGAGCTTGGCTCTCGAGGCCCGCGGGCCTAACCTGTCTCGGCCTGTGCATGAGCCCGAGCCCGGTTAGGGATGGCCCGAGGCCCAGTCCGAGCCCGTCGAAGAGATTTCAAAATTTGGAAAAAAAATTGCCTCGAGACACAAGGCAGCGGTCAAAATTTCAAAGTTTAAATACAAAATTTTAAAGTTTAAATTCAAATTTTCAAACTCTATTTTAATCTTCCCAACTGCTATAAAACGGCTGGTGTAGAGGATATTCCGGTCATTTTCTACATTCAGGATTCTATAAATACCTCGCTACACTTTTCATTTTTATCACAATTCAAAACAGTATAATTTTCATTCTCTACATCTCTCTCTTTAATTGCCGAGAAGTTTACTGTTAAAATTTGGAATCAAGCAATATTCATTCCTGCAATCTCAATCGTCACTTCAATCTCATGCAATTTGATTCTGCTATTTGGAATCGGGTCTTTAGGTATTAGTTATTTATTTTTCTCGTCTAATTTTTTTTATCATATCTATTCCTCTCTTTCTAATTTTTTTTTAAAATAAGTATAGCTGGTTCATCATCATCACAAATTAATAAGGCTTGCTAATTATCATGTAGACTTTCTTTTCAACTTGATTTGAATTCATAATATATAATTATATTAAGAAATATGACCGGTACATCATCACATAGACATTCTTTTAAAATTGATTTGGATACACAAGATGCAATTAGATTAATTAATATGGTACCAATAACCGATTCTTATTCTCCTAATTTTGATTCTGCTAATTTTTAAATGCCTATACCACAAAGTCACGCTATCGAAGAAGTTTCTGCTTCTAATGTTTCTAATGCTGGTGTTTTTGGTCCTGGTATTCTCAAACCCGAAAGTACTAGAACTTCTGAAATTTGGAAATATTTTGTACAATAAAAAGTTGCAGGTAAAGACCAACGGGCTGTTTGTAAGATTTGTAGAAAATATTTTACCTGTGTTGTAAAAAATGGAACCAACCATATAAGAAAACATACAAACTCTCATCAAAAAGCAGATTCTCGATAGATGACTCTAAACATGGCATCTAATTGTTTGATTCGTTTTTCTTATTTTAAAGAAATTAATAGAAAAGAACTTGCTAGATATGTCATACATGCTGAACAATCATTTGGTTATACTGAAAATGAAAATTTTGATAGATTAGTAAAAACTGTATATAATCCTGCATTTCAAATAATGGCAAGAAATACACAGAGGCGACAGTTTTAAATTTTTTTATGAAACCAAAACTAATTTGTTTAGGATTTTTGCTAATTTTAAAGGTAAAATTGCATTAATTTCTGATCTTTGTACAACAATATGAGGTATTAATTATATTTATGTTACCGCACATTTTATTAACAATGATTGGTTGTCACAAAAAAGAATTATTGATTTTTCGAAAATGGAGTATCCACATACTGGAAATAATATAAGTAATTGTATTATGACCACCATACGTGACTATAATATTCAAAATAAAATATTTTCAATTAGTTTTGATGATGCTGCTATAACAATTTTAAAAAACAATTTAAATCTTATTTTTAATAGAGTATTGTTTTATCAAAGATATGCATGCCATATTTTAAATTTAACTGTACATGATGGTCTTAAAGTTATTGATCTTCATTTATCGAAATCTAGAGATGCCGTGATTTTTATTAAAAGTTCTGGACCTAAAATACTAATTTTAAAGTAAATTTATGCCCAGTTAAGTTTAAAATTTAAATCTTTCAAATTCAACATTCCAAATAGATGGAATTCTACTTATGAAATATTGAAATGTCTTTTTAACTATTGAATTCCCATTACTTTATTTTATCAGGAACAATAGCCCACTAATGATTTAGAGGATCTTGATTAGTTTGCTTATGAATATGTTATAAATTTTTAAAAAATATTTTATACTGCAATAAATATTTTATCTAGTATTTATTATCTAACTATATGTTTAGCGGTAGAACAATTATTTTATATTAGTAAAGTTATTAATGATCATATACTTGATACTGAAGGTCCATTTTCTGGAATGTTAGATAGCGTACTTTCTAAATTGAATAAATATTAAGGAAGGAGGGGAATTTCTATATTGTTTTGTTTAGCTACATTTTTTTTATCCTAGAATTAAATTAGATAATTTATTTGATTTATTAGAGAGATACCATGATAACTTGAATACCGAAATAGAAAATTATAAAAATATTTTAAATTCTTATTTGCTAGATATGTATATAATATATGAGTCATGATATGTTAAAAACAAACTTCTTCATCTTTCTCTTCACTTCAAACTTCTAAAAAAGGATTTTTTGAAATTTTTTTAGTAAAAAGAAACAAAAAAAAAGACCGTTTCTACTTCTTTTTTTTAATGAATTTACAATGTATTTCAAAATGATTTCAATAGTTTTCTCACTTCTGAACAAATAGAAAATTTTGATATTTTGGATTGGTGGAAAACATATGAACACATATATCATGTGCTTTCTGCTATATCTCGTGGTTTGCTAACAACTCCGATGTTCACAGTAACTTCGGTGTGTGTTTTTAGTGGAGGTAACAGAGTTCTGAGCAACAAAAGAGCGAGACCGTCGGATGAAGCAGTGGATGCCGCAGTGTGCCAAAAATATTGGTTCGATACCGAAGTTAGATAACAACACCTTAAAACCAATAAAGACTCCGACACTGATGAAAAATAAAGACTGAAAATGAGTTTACTAATTAATTTTTTTTAATGAAATGTATTTTTTTGGCTATTGTATAAGGGGTAAGATTTATCAATTTATGTCTTCCTAAAAAAATTTAAATCATTAAAATCCGAGACCTAAACGAAGTTCGGGCTAAAAAATTTCCAAGAAAACAACCAATTAAAAAAATTTAAAAAACTGCAGTTGGGCTGTCCCGGTCCAGAGCCGGCCTGACCCAAGCCGGACCGAAGATCGGGCTGGGCTATGTGAAGGAGCTCTCAGGCCGGCCTGAGCCCGGCCCGATCATAGTCAAACCGGGCTTGGCCCGGTCCGAAGACTGGCGAGGCCCGGTGAGCTTAGGACCTGACCCGATAGCCACCTGACATGAATCCCAAAAACTTCTGCATTAAATTTCTTGCATGAGACAAAAAAGGACACTGTTTTAACAAAGACAATGTAACATTTTTTTTTCTTATTTGAGTTTGAGGACTTGAAATTTTCTGACGAAGGACTAAACAATTAAAATCTCAATTCAACACTAAATTTTAGCGATTTTTAATTATCGCAGCACAATAAAGATAGCCGTTGTTCATTTAAGACTCATCTTTAAAATTCCTTGAAAATGCTACAAATTCCTCTATTAGGATGATGCGAAATTTTGTGGTGCTGCTGGTAGTTGTTGTATGTTAATTAACTTAAGTTTATCATTTTGTAGTTTCGCTTTCTGTTTCTAAGTTTTCGATTCCAATGAATGTGTTTTACATGGTATTAACACAAAAACAAAAGTAAAAATTACAATATATGTTACAAATTGTGACGAAAGTTATAGAGTCTTGATGCATCCGTTAATTTCAGAACCTCAAATTTAACATAAATGGGACCGGCCTGATAAAGTTTGTTTAGGCCCACACAAGGGATTAGAGTCATAATGTTTACCGATTTTGGCCCAACTACAATAAGAATTTTCCCATATGTAAGATTCTCTTAAGTAGGGTTGTTAAAAAAGCTTGAAGCTCGGAGGTTCGGCTCGATAAAATCTCGTTCAAGTTTATTTGATAGTTAAACAAGCCGAGTTTGAATATAAATTGAAGCTCGATAAATTAAATAAACAAACAAACATGAACACAGCATGTTCGAGCTTGGCTCGTTTAGGACTTATGCAGACTCGAATAGCTTATGGCTTAATTAATATTTAGTTGTAGTAATAAAATAGTTATTTATTCCTAAATCCAGATCGTGTTTATTAATTCGTCAATATTAATACGAAATTTAGATCATAATAAATATTTATTCAAATATTGTTACACTGAATTATCAAAAAATCTAAATATTGGCAGGCTTGTGAACAAGCATTAACACTTTAATTTTTTGTTAAATACTTCAAATAATAACAATTTTTAAAAATTATTTAAGATATGTAACTAATTAAATTTTTAGAAAGTAAAAATACAGCAAAAAGCCTTTAAAATCTAATATTATTTTAACTAATTCTCAAATCTTTGCCATGTTAAAATATACAAACGTACATCACACTTACTAAATACCAGTCTATTAATAACAACAATAGTTCTCACTACTCAGTCTATCAAAAATAATATTGAAAATCTATATGTTTTTCATATATTCTTGTACTTATTTATAGCCATTTTTATTTTTCTAAATATGCTATATAAAACTCGAGACTCGGCTTGGGCTTGTGAAGGTTCTCTCGGGCTTGTTCGACAAATAAACAAGCCGCATTTGAATAAGTTTTTAAGCTCGTTTAAATAATTGAATCAAGCCGAACAACCTAAAGCTTTACTCGTTTGGCTCGTTTAACATTGCTAACAATGAGACGGGAGTTTGGTCGTTGAGTTGTTGAAGCCCAAGTCTTTGGCCCTAACAATCAATTTTTCATTATCGACTAGCTCTTCCATCCGTGTCGTCCAGCGGAGCTTAGAGGAAGGCGACTGTTTACTCACTTTAAATTGAGTATATGTTTCCCTCCTTTTGTGGTGAATCTGTTCCCGGTCCTAGTACACACCACCCGTCACACTATGGGAGCTGGCCATGCCCGAAATTGTTACCTTAACCGCAAGGAGGGGGATTGTTCATTTCGGAATTTTGCGCCTTTATACTATCCATTCTTGATCGCATTGCATATAGGTAGGTACTTTTGATCCGTATTTGCTACATAATTGCAACTTAAAGGTTCTCAATTCAAAACAATGCAAATCATGAACAATCAAAACAAATTCAGGACAATTGCCAACAACGGATAAAAATACGGGCTCCGCTCACCATCCGTCAGGTGCCACTTACCAGTTCAGGAGACAAGATCAATCGAGAATCATTCGTGTCTCAAACAAGCACAGAGCACGAGAGAGGCAGCACAAGAATCAAGAAGGCAACGCGGAGCTCGAGAAAAATCAAGGCAAAAGTCTACTCATTTTCATGTTTGGGACTGTTGAAAATCTGGAAGTATTTTGGAATGATTCTGCAAATGAAAGCGTACAAAACGGAGTAATAAAGCAACACAAGGCAGCCAAAGAAAAATGGAGTTTCAACTCCTCATAACGGCCGCGGTCCCGCGGTCTAAATACCATATAGGCGGCGGATCCACGGCCACGACGTGGTTTCTCGCGCCAAATTTTCAAGGATAGTTTTGACATTTGTAAGGGCTCATAAAAAGACCCTAGGACTGCACTTCACTGCCTATAAATACTCCAGATCAGAGCCATATCAAGAATGTAATTTTTCACTAGTTTTTTGTTAGAATTTAGTGTAAACTTCTTCTTCTTCTTCTTCTTCTTCATCTTTCCTCTATTAAAATTGTAGTGAGAGTTTTTGAGTGGATGATAAATGAAGAGGAGAGTTTTTATATATGCATGTCTTGTTGAATTGATTAACTAGTTTTATATATAGCTTATTCTTTTCTTTATTAACTAGTTGTTGGTTTTCTTTGTTCTTTATTCTTTTTCTCTTTTATTTTATCATTGCAACCATAATACTCAAGTGTGATTCTTGCCTAGGTGAGGTCCCAAGTAGCTGGTTGTAACTTTCTACCTCATTTCTTTCTATTTTCTTTGCTTGTTTTTATTTTCTTTCTTTTTTTATAATGAGTGAGTAGTTTTCTCACTTGTTAGGGTAGGATAAGAAAATTTTGAGAGAAGAAAATCTCTCTCACTCTTTCCTTTGCCCAACAACTTGAGTCGAACTCCCGTTAAGGCAACCACAATCCGCTCCCTACGGTACCCTATCCTATATGAAAGCGGTGACACCCTAACGAGATCGGTTGTGGTTGAATTGATCGGAGTTTATGGTTAAGAGCCAAGAAAGGACGGACAAAGACCAAAAAGAAGAAACTAAGCGTTGGAAAGCCTTGCTTATACTCACAAGTTTTCTTCCTAATCGTGCTAATTCTTGTTGTTGCCGATTACCGTAACATCGATATCAAGAGTGGCAAACGAAAAAAGTGAGCAAACTCCTAACTTAAACTAACTTAATTCTAACCCTAACAAGCTTCCTTTAATATACATATCTAAGCACATAGTTAGCTTTGAACAAATTTGGACAATTTGGATTTAACTCGTTAAAACACTAAAAAAAAAATTCCCATCTCTCCGTGGATCGACTCGTACTCAACCGGTTAGCTACCAAGAGAAACCGTCTTGATTGCGGTAAATAGAACTTAAAGAACGCATAGCATAAAAAAAATCCAACAGTCAAATGGCGCCGTTGCCGGGGAGACGATAATTTATTTCTTTGTGTGGTTTCGGGTTAATTTGTGAATATATATATATATATATATATATATATATATATATATATAAAACCAAACAAAACTATAAAAATCATCTTGTTATTTTTGATTTTTTGTGTGTGAGTGTGCAGGATAGGGAGAAGAGCAAGTTCAGTGCCAAAGTTGGGATGAGTTGGACCCACATTTCGTGGCTACACCGTGGCAGATCAAGACGAAACCGCGGCTGACCGTACAAATTCTGGAGCAAATTTAGTGGCCAATTCAAGACCCAGAGGCTCCAAACCAGAACAGGAGATCAAATTTAGTAAAATGAAGAACTTTGGAGCTCTAGATTGTTCAAACCGCCGCGGAACCGCCACCAAAGAGTGCGTTTGACCATTCAATTGCGGTCAAAGTAGTGCTTCAGAGCTCCAAATTTTTTGTGAGTATTTCTTTCTTTTGAAAACCCCCTCTGAATTCCACTGAACTGTTTTTTTCTGCAGTATTCTTTGCGCAAACTCTCTCCCCCTCTCCAATAAACTGTTTTTGTATAGGATTCTTTGCGCCGCCGCCAAATAATTTTTTTGCAAGTATTTTAGATTTTTGTTTGTTATTGCTTTGCATAAATAATACGGATTTTAAGAAGCTATAACACCAATTCAGATTGGGTGGGGATTTCATCACCCTTCCTAAGACCCCAAAAATCACAAAAAGTATATGCATTACTCTTGAGCTTAATTAAAAAATATCTAGACTCGGCCAACTAAGAAATTGTCGTGCTCAATAGACAGAGGAAGGTTGTTGGTATTCGGTCGTTTATCTAAACTTGATTTTATGGTGCCTATGCTAGACAAGTGAGGAGGTAATTTTAAAAGGCCCGTCTCACGGTGATTCGTGAGCGGAACCCTCCTTACCTCACTTGTGCTTACCTGGCCACAATTGGCAGTGAAGAGGCGATTTGAAGGTTATCTCACAACTTGTCGCTTTGGAACAGTTAGGAGCAGTCTAGTGGGCTTTGAAGATCAAGCTCTAGGTGTGATTGTGCATATTGTGACTGTGATTGTTTGAAGTTATGTTTATAAATCCATATATATTTTGCAAAACTCTCTAAAAATAATTTAAAAACCCAAAAACCTTCATAAAAACTTACCATTTGTCGCCAAATTTTCATTCCATCTACTTTTCACCTACTTATCTCCATCGACGTTTTCTTACCCTCATCTTCTACGCTTTGATTACACTAGGCTTGTTTAGTGTGTGTCTGTTTGGACTCGGGACACTAGTGCCCGTCTAGTCCGCGTTACGTTAGTCACTACCGACTACGCAATCGACTCTGAAGTCGAAACTCTTTTCACACCTCTTTCACTTTTACCTTTGCCGATCAACTTCGACATTGACCGTGATTCTGTCCATACTTTTTCACCTTCACCTTCACCCAACTCTTCTTCCGAGATATCTGGATTTCCTCCTAACATCACTTTACCTCCCCCGGGAATGATTCCACATCCACTTGGTTCGAATAACCCACCACCACAAGCATAAGCACAAGTGCCACAACGAATTGCGCTTCAAGATCGCTTCTATGCCTCCCGCGCTGCGGTCTCCACTTATCTTTCTCTTCCACCGGCTAATGGGGATAATTTTGAAATTAAGCCCCACTTCATCAACATGCTGCCCAAATTTCACGGGCTTGAATCCGAAGATACCTACATCTTCATCAATGAATTCCAAAACGTGTTTGCGATGATGAAGACAACCCAACTGTCTGATGATGCTATATGGCTTCGAGTTATACCTTTCGCGCTTTGTGACCTTACTGAAAAGTGGCTGTATAGCACCGTATCTCATTCAATAACCAGTTGGGACGAGTTTGTGAAAGCGTTTCTGAAGAAATTCTACCCGAATCACAAGACTGCATGAATCTGAAACGAGATAAACTAATTCACCCAGCTTCTAACAGAAACTTTTTGTAAGTGCTTTGACCAGTACAAGAACCTCCTTGTTCAGTGTCCTCATCATGGTATCGAGAAATGGAAACTTTGCCAAACTCTGTACGAAGGCCAGAATCCAGCAACAAGACAGTTGATGGAGACCATCTATCAAGATCACTTCCTGTCCAAATCTGACGAGGAGGCTTGGCAATTCTTTATTGATCTTACGGAGAAAACACTGCAATGGGAGAGCATCTGACTGAACGCTTCACCTTCTTCAACTTCTTCAGGTCTCTCTAGGATAGGAGTTCACTAACTCGATATCTCAATTGCAATGAAGGTCGAAATGGCAGCAATCACGCGGAAACTTGAGACAATTAAGAGCAGATTTCATCTCCTTCTCCTAACCCAGCTCCTCCCTCTCGTACCATATGCACTTATTGTTCGGATCCATCTCATTTGACCGAAGAGTGTCCTTACAATCCACCAACTCAAGGACAAGATCAGGTTAATACTGTATTTCAGTAAAGATCAAGAAACGATCCATACTCTTCTATATATAATCCCGGTTGGAGGAACCATCCTAATTTCGCCTGGAATCAAAACCAACACCAATTCCAAGGCCGGAACAACTTTCAGAGGCCTCCTCCTCCTCAACAACAAGCTCAAAAAAAATTTCAGCAACCTTTCCAACCCCAACCTTTTCAGAATTCGACGAACAAGTTTGCATCTTACAACAATTCTTTTCTTCAAAACAACAACTTTGCTCCGTCAAATAACAATAAAGTTTCCTCAGTAGAACGGAGTCTTGAGGTTTTTGTAAAGCAATCGACTCAATCCACCACCAATATACAGTCTTCTATTCAGTCTCTGGTGCAACACACCGCTGTACACGGGCAAAGCATCAAGACCATCGAAGCTCAGATTGCACAGTTGAATGCGGCCTTGAGCGAGCAACAGAAAGGAAAGCTTCCGTCTCAACCACTCCCAAATCCTGGTCCCCACATAATGCACATGTTGCTCTTGAACTACAAAACTATAATGTGAGTGCCGTGACTACGTTGAGATCTGGAAGAATGCTGAAAAACAACATTAGCGCATGAATTGATGATGATGACACCCGGCCGCTTCTTCTTCTTATTTTTTTGAGCCTATTCTCCATTCTTCACAGAGCTCTTCTTCTTCAACCAATTTCAACAAATATCCATTTCCAAACCGGTTGAGATCCAATAAATAAAATCCACAAATGGAGAAGATTGTAGAGTTGTTCAAACAGGTTAATATCAACATTCTCCTCTTAGATGCAATTCAGCAAGTCCCGGCTTACGCGAAAATCTTGAAAGACATGTGCACTAAGAAGAAGAAATCTTAGGTACCAAAGAAAGTTTTCTTGGCTGGTAACGTGAGTGATGCTTTTATCCAAGATTTACCACAAAAACGGAAGGACCCTAACTGTCCTACGATTTCAATAACCATTGAGGATAAGAACATCAATTGCGCTCTTTTGGATCTTGGTGCTAGTGTTAACTTTCTTCCTTATTCGGTTTATACGCAACTCGGTGTAGGAGAACTGAAACCTACACATTGTACTCTTCAAATGGCTGACCGATCTATCACCCATCCTAGCGGTGAGCTTGATGATGTGTTGATCAAGCTTGGGGACTTCATATTCCCCGTAGATTTTATTGTTTTCCTGTAGCCAACCCTCGGAGTCAAATTTCGGTGATTCTGGGTCGCCCATTCTTTGCAACCTTAAATGCTGTGATCAATTGTCGAAATGGTTCCATGAACCTATCTTTTGGTAACATGACAATTAAACTCAACATTTTTAGGTTATGAAATCAGCCATCTGAACTGAACGCTCATATACTGGATATCTGTTCCATTCAGGAGATCGCCCCGAGGACTGTGAATTTGAAGAATTTATGTTTGATCACGGTGATCTTGACGCTACTAGTGCATTCCTCTTTGAATCTGCTGCTTCCGATTCCGACAAAGAATATGAGTGCTTCACGTTTCTGAATGATCTTGACATGTCATCACCCGAGTTGGAGTCTTTTAAATTTTCGGATGCATTAGTTGAACCATCCGACTCTATTGCATACACTCGTTTTGAGCCCCTCTTGGAATCCTTTGAGTTCGAGACATGTTCTTCGATTCTGCCTTCAGTTGTTTTTCCTCCAACACTTGAACTCAAGCTTCTGCCGTCTCACCTCAAGTATGCTTACTTAGGTGAAAACGAGACTCTCCCCGTAATCATTTTGACTTATCTAGTTTTAGAGCAAGAGAAAGCCCTTATCGCAGTCTTGCAATCAAATCGGTAAGCAATCGGCTGGACGATGGAGGACATCAAGGGTATTAGTCCCCTAATCATTGAACATCACATTCATATGATGAATGATGCCAAACCAGCTAGGGATCCACAGAGACGATTGAATCCAGTCATGAAGGAGGCCGTGAAAAAGGATATTGTTAAATGTCTGGATAGTGGTATCATTTACCTTATTTCTGACAGCCAATAGGTCAATCCGATACACGTTGTCCATAAGAAGTAAGGCATTACGGTCATCATAAACGAGGCGAATGACTTAATCCCCACTCGCACCCAAACCGGGTGGGGAGTATGCATTGATTATCGAAAACTCAACGCCGCAACGCGGAAGGATCACTTTTCACTACCATTCATTGACCAAATACTCTAAAGATTAGCTGGACATGAGTTCTACTGTTTTCTAGACGGTTACTCAGACTACAACTAGATTCCCATCACCGAGAAAGACCAGGATAAAACCACTTTCACTTGTCCTTTCGGCACGTTCGCATATCGCCGCATGCCTTTTGGGTTATGCAATACCCTCGCTACTTTTCAGCGGTGTATGATGGAAATTTCTCTGACATGGTTGAGAAATTTCTGGAGAGATTCATGGATGATTTCTCCATCTTTGGCAATTCCTTTGACGAGTGTTTACAACATCTTGACGCTGTCCTTACCCGATGTAAGAATAAAAATATCACTTTAAACTGGGAGAAATGCCACTTCATGGTCCGCGAAGGTATTGTCTTAATACATATCATTTCGCGAAACGGTATCGAGGTTGACAAAGCAAAATTTTATGACATTTCCATCCTCCCTCCTCCCAAATGTGTCAGAGATATCAGATCTTTTCTTGGCCATGCCGGTTTCTATGGACGGTTCATTAAGGACTTGTTAGTGATATATGCCCTAGAGGCCATTATTGTATCATACAGGTTTGTATATTACTTAATAGGAGTTTGGAATATACACGGATACAATAATAGTCTTGCTCAAAATGGTAGTATGCTATCTGGTTTGCATCTACCTCGATATGTGCGTATGTTTCTTTTAGCATATCGCTTCTACATATTGGTAGAGCCCTTAGGATCTTTGCTTGATTACCAGCGTTGTGATGGCAGTCACACTAGTGGGGGCTGGGTAATCTATAAGTGTAGGGTTCCTAGGCACACTCATGAGGTTCTACAACTGATCAACCATGCCAAAATCAAATTTTTCAAGTGCCGAGAAACCCTAATGCAAGATCGTTAACTAGAGGATAGGCGAAAACAAATGCAAGTTAACAACTTAACTACTAAGTGAATGGAAATACAACCTTTGTAGATCTGGTCCTCCACTTCTCTAGCTCCGTGTTGACGTCCCTCCGCTGCGATCATCGAAATCCCGGACTCTAGCGATGGTTTCGTCGGAGGAATGATCGGGCCAGGTCGTTGACTTCGATGCCGAAGATGATCTACGTCGAGGCGACTCAAACCCAAGCTCCATCTTCACTAGGTCATGAAACTTGTGAAGATAACACCCTATACAACATGGCAAGTGGTAGAGGATGAAGAAATAGGAAGTGGGTTCACTTTAGAATTGGATTTCTCACTTGGATTCATCACTTGGAATTTTCTAGCAATGGTTTCTTCTCTTCATGATGATGACGAAGAAGAAAGAAAAGAATGAATTATCAATAATAGAAAATCAAGTGATGCTTATCATTTAGCAACCATGGATGAGGGTAACTAATGTAGAGAATAAACTAGGGTTTAGGTAAATGGTTAGGTTAAGGATAAAACAAAAATGGCATAAACTTTTGTCACAAGTGCTTGAAGTATCATGAAGATTCTAGCAATGTGAAAGAAAAAGACCATTTTTGTTTTAACAAAACAAAATAAATAAAGTATATAAAACCCTAACCATTTACTTAAACATGGTTTAAAGCATACACACCCAAGTTTGCATGTATCATCAAACATGATACAAACTAGTGCACAAAAATATATCACATATACAACTTGTGCACATCAAGTGAGAAAATCAATCTTAAGTGAACCAATACTAGTTAATGTAAAGTAATATATCAAATATATAATTATACATTAAATCATTAAATCAATACTTGATTTAATGATCCGGTCATACTGCATATAACCGACTAATATCAAGTGTATCAATATATCGAATCAACATTTGATTCGGTAACCCGGCTATATCTTATATAACCGTCCGATGATACAAATCGCGAGAATAGAATTTAGTATCACATACTGGCATTATTTTTGGTCCCGCACATATCTCATATGCACTCCTATTTCGTTTCGCTTGAGCCAGGAAAGCTCTGTGTAGGACTCTAAAGACTCGTCAATACGCCGGCAGTAGGTGATGATCATATCAAACACCCACAAGCCGCAAGTGGTCTGCTAAACGTAACGGCCACCCGGGTATTGAGCGATCAAAATATCAACGAGCAAGCCCGCTCACACTCCTGTGAATCCAACCAGTAACACTTACCGTACAGTCCGGTCTGTTCGTCTGATATGTCGCATATCTCGCCTAGGGGTGGTAAACGTCAGACCCCAGTAGCTTGATAAGTCATGCCGATGTAAGGTCCATAACAGTCGTGAAACTACTGATAACTCTTACCAGTATATCACTGCAACCCTGGCCAGGGATTTCCAGTTATGGCCAGTCGAGCATAGCGCAACATCAACCCCCAATACCGGGAGAGACGAATCCCCTCCTATCGCTCATTGCCTCCATGTGAATCAGGACTGTACCCAAAAACCACCTGTTTGCACTCCTCAGTAGAGCCGTGGTAGGGTGGAAATCAAAGCACAGTGGGAGACACACAAGACTCTATGACGATCTCGGGTCAACAGACTAAGCTGTACCAGTGTCACCAGAGAACTGCCATCTGACGTGAGGTATAATACTATCTGGGAGTTCTCGGCGAGTACGTCCAGTGTACCCAGTCTCCACTGAGCACCCGTATATCATCTTTGATGTCAAACACCAATGGATATGGGATCATCCATCGCCCATCTGTATGGGTCGAGAAGGTATACGCTAGTCTACTCTGGTATATCGATGCCCCGTCTCGATACACCCACGACTAGGGACCTTGAAGGATGTACTTATGGACTACCATGTCCCCACTAGTATGATCCGCATCATAGTCCAGGTAGTCAAGTACACATCCTAAGGGCTTTACCAACATGTAACAGAGAGACAATCAGTGTACACGTTAAGGTAAAAAGCAACTAGATAGCATACTATCATGTCGAGCAAGAAAGTCCTCCCTATATATGTCCAAGCATCCACTACAATATACATCCTATGTATAGTAATGGCCTCTAGGGCATACATATAACTAACAATCTCCCACTTGCACTAGGGCCATCTGATAGCAGTGGTTGTAGTATCTCATACTCAACCATCCCATAAAAGTCTCTCTCTGGGAAAAGGCCTTTGTGAGTGGATCCGCCGTGTTGTCCTCTGAGTCTACTCTCCTAACCTCGATCTCCTTGGAAATCAACCATCTCCATGATCAGGTGATGCTGCCTCAGAATATGTCTGGGTCACTGATGGGACCAAGGTTCCTGGGCCAAAGCCACACTTCCATTGTCATACAATGGTAGGAACCTAGTTCATCTCATGAACTAATATACACCCAAACTGTCTCTTTGGTAGTATCTTTGATAGCGATGTTACCAGCCTTTATCGTCTAGTATGCCACGGTATCTAGCTTGGAACTCTTCCAACATACCGTCCCTTTACTGAGGGTAAAGACAATGCCTGTGACTGACTTTTAGTCATCCTTATCACCCTGGAACCTTTCCAGTGATTCTCCCCAGGATCGATTGATACCAACTCACTACATCTAGTGAGTATCCTGACATCCAATTAGATCTATCTCATAGATCCAAAACCTAGGATTTAGTAGGTATCACTTTGATCCTATATGGAGAATCATTGTGATAAGCGGAGATTGACCGAGCGTAGCATAGGAAACTCCTTCCCCAACTAGAGTATGTCATCCACGTACTCTACGAGGATCACCACCATACTCCCTACAACCTTTTTGTATATACAAGGTTCATCTACCATTTTGATGAAGTCAAACTCTTTGACTATCACATCAAAACAGACGTTCCAACTCCGCGATGCCTGCTTTATCCTATAAAGCAACTTGTGCACGTTTCCGCTGCTCCCACTGTCTACGAAGCCCTCTGGCTGTGTACTTATAGACGCCCTCTTCTAAAACATCATTTAGAAAAGCTGTCATGACACCCAACTACCAGATATCGTAGTCATGGTATGTAGCCGTGGCAAGTAGGATCTGGATGGACTTAAGCATAGGCCCCAGAAAAGGTTTCATTATTAGCCACAACTGGTCCACGATGCAAACCTTTAACAAGTCTAGCTTTGAAAATCTCAACTTTTCTATGTACACCAAGTAATCTTCTCAAGATATACTTGCTCCTGATGGGGATTTAACCCTTCAGATAAAGCAACCAAAGTCCATACTTTGTTGGTGTATAAGGATTCCATCTCAGATCACTAAGCATCCAGCCATTCTTTCAGAGTCCCTACTCTCGATGGCCTGCTCGAAACTAGTTGGGTCATCATCTCATGATGCAATCCTCGCTCCCACTATCATAGAGAAACCGAAGTATCTCTCAGGTGGGTGAGGAATCCTACTAGATCGGCGGAGAGGCTGAGGTTCGTTGGTAACTATTGAATCCTTTGGTTCTATCAAATCATCTGCTGTAGTTTGTATACCTGGAACCTTTCCAGTTCTACATTACAGACCTTGTCTCGAGCTTGTCCGGATTTTGCTTTTGACATAGGCCCGACAATCCCAAATCTTAACTTACTTAAGAGATAGGCTCTTCCCAAACCATATCTTATATGGAGTGGTAGGCACTGATTTGATTCGAATCCAATTCAATAGGTATGCAACTTCTCAAGTGCACAACCCCCTAAAAGAAACAGGTAACTTAGTAATACTCATCATAGAGCACACCATATCTCATAGGGTGCTGATTGCTCCGCCCCGATACACCGATGTGCTGTGGTGTATATGGAGGAGTAATGCTGAGAGAGAATCTCATTCTCCTTTAGAATATTCCAGGATTTCCGTGCTCAAGTATTCTCCTCCTTGATCTCATCATAGAACATAATCTTATACCCGTATTTTGGTTCTCTACTTCTAACTTATATTCTGTGAATATCTCAAAAGCTTCGGACTTATGTTTCAACAGGAACATATGACTGAATCTTGAGAGATCATCAGAGAATGTAATGAAGTACAAAGAACCGGTCCTGGCATGTGTAGACAGGGGACCTTTCATACATTATCATGTATTAGTCCCAAGAGTTTACTAACTCTTTTTCTGTTTCCAATAAACAGAGCTATGGTCATCTAATCTTTGTGACATGACTGGCAAGTTTCACAAGATGTAAATTCAAACTAATTTAAATATGCATCTAAAATATAACTTAAGCTAGTCGGGTCACATTGATATGACCTAGTCTACAATACCTCAAGAAGGAATCGTTCATTTCTGAACTCTTCTTCTCGTGTGTGTTCTGTATACTAGGAACTGCAGTTTGATTTAGAACGACAATGCTTTTAGATAACGTGCCTGAACCGATCAACTTTTGAAATGTTCAAAACAATATTCAACAATACAAAATTATATCCTTCTTTAATAAATAAAGAGATTGATATGATTTTGTATATTAGATTCGGTATCTAATAGTATTTGTTCAGAATCAATGTATTGGTAATACAGGGTGACAGTGACCAACAGACTTGGCTGCAACACTTGCACCGTTTTCTGTCTCATGAAACTTATCACTCGTTCTCAGTTCTCTACCTTTCTGTAGCCCATGTAACGGATTACATTTGCGGGATCCTGATCCGGTATCTAATACCTAGGACGTAGAGAACACTGAGAAACAGTTCTTTATAATGAACACACCCGAAAGAGATGCATCATATGCACTTTCTTCGTTTGGGCGGCATGGGAATCCTGGTATTCCCCTATTTCCTGCTCTGTCTTATAACAATTATAAGTTGGAGCGGGACCAACGTTCCCCAGCTCAGAATAACAAGCGGGTTCGGTCAATACATCCATATTATTATCTTGATTAAGGCGTGATATGGTCGCTACCTGGAGAGAGAGAGAAGAAAACACTCTGCGTGCGCTCTTGCAAGATTAGATTAGCTATATATTTTATCTAATCAGGATGGCTCCCACTGTTTTTATCAAATCTTCCTTCAAACCCTAAAAGGAAAGACTAGCCGGGATTAATTACACTCTACAAGTTCGCCAATCTTTCAGCCAGGCCAGTGTCAGTACTTTGAGGGAGGTTCCCCGTGCTTTCGCACAGACCTAATTAAAATAAACCTCGTTTTCCCAGAGGCGTAACCCCGTTGACACCTTTCTAGACACCTACTTGATCGGCTAATTGCAAAGTGCAAAACTCTCCCAGGAGTAACAATTACTCGCAGTGGGTATCGGGATCCAACTATCATATAGAAGGTATGCAATCTCATTGCAAATTTCTACACTTGAAACTCCCGATAATGGTTTTTACCCCTAGCACTTATGACCTTAACTATGGTCAACAAATCATAAGCACTAGTCAAGTTCTACCCGTCATTTCGTGATTAATTAGACCCACCCGCATGACCCTTAACTAAGGTCAACAAAGTCACGCGACTGTCCTAACTAATCGCATCATATGCGGTATAGGAAGACATCACTTAGCTACCATACACTGTGCCTTGACTATGGTCAACAAACACAGCACGAATACTAAGTACTCTACTTCCTAAAATGACGGAAGGCTGCGGATGGTTTTTAAGAAAACCTTTAATGCTTTGAACTTGATCTCGTTGCGGAATCAAATGGTTTTTAAATGGATCGTTTTTGAGGCTTTTCTAGTTTTGCTAAAGGGGTCACTCCCGGTGAAGGGATCGTCAGCCCTTTCCTCATCGAATAAGGTGCAGGATATATCATATATACCGCTGTGCAAAGCAGAAACTATAGAAGCAATCAAAAAACAAACCGAGGGTTGTAGCATCTGCCAGTTATTGCTAAAGGGGTCACTCCCGATGAAGGGATCGTCGGCCCTTTCCTCATCGAATAAGGTGCAGGATGTTCTACAAGGAACACCGTGATGCAAAGAAAGAACTGTAGCTACCTGATTTTATTTTGAAATTAGATTCCACAACATCTTTTAGGTTTATTTTCTTTCATTAATCTCATTAATGAATATCCCATTATTTATGTCCACCTAAATATCACAGATAAATATAACGTACGCTTATGCCATCCGCATTCGCCTCGATGTCTCGTCTGCACCGTTAGGTTAGATAACTAATGCCAGAGTGAGGCAGGGCTAGCGCGGGTGTAAAACATAAGCAACGTCTATATAATATATCATATATACTATATACAATATCTATCTGAACAAATCACATGATCACATCACAGATAGCGCAGCAGAAAATATCATATGAAATATTGGATATACTAAGACGTCCGTGTTTTATTTTGAGCCTGAATAAAACACGGATTCCACGGTCGTGATGAATAGCCAATCCCACACCCCTAGACCCCTACGAGAGCGATAAGCAACCCTACCAATTCTAGGGTTAGGAGGCCCGGACTCGACTCCTCGAGATGGTCTCCCACTGGACCCTAGAACCCGGTTACTTGTGCTCCCCTCCTTGGGTCTATCCTAATGCGGAAAAGTAAATAATATACATCAACGGTGATATCTTCCGCAACCTGGAAGTGCCCCAATAAAAGAATATTACATACAAGTTTTTACATGAATGAAAATGAAAAACACTCATCTCACATAAAAAAACCCCGGCTATTCAAACACGACGATCCAATATAACATATCCAGCAACACATAACATCACATGTCATCAACGTAAGTAAATATGCGCATTCCAATTGTCGTTGACATATAGCAACGAAACCGGCGATATCACATATTACACTTACGGTCACAGAATAGAAAGTGTAAAACTACAACAGTTGGAATCCGCAACCTCTTTAGACATCGCATGCCTAATCAAATGAATTCCTTAGACATCGCATTCCTAACAATTATAAACCCCGCATTTTAGTCTCATTATCGAAAACTCTTTTCAATATCAAGTCGGGCAATTCAACAAGATTCCCGACATCCTGATCGAATGCTCGTCGCAAACTTTAGTAGATAGCCGCACCCCCGATGCCGTCGACGAAGTGCACTAAGGCGGAACACCGCTGCCGCGAGCACCCGAACGGATGCTTTTGGCTACGGGGTTCTCCTACAGTCACTTGGTCGGGGCTATGGGGCGTGTCTGTCTATTAAGTTTACCCGGCGAGTATCCGCGTACGCTACGTGATTGCGACGGACTTTTGATCACATCAAAATTCCGTGGCAACCGATCAAGTGAGACTAAAGTGCTATGTTTATAACATTCATATTAGTTATCTCATAACTACTTGTGAATTCCAAATATTGTATCACATTCCAGATAAATAGAAAATGTTAAACTTTTCGATCGAACAATCAAACACCCAAGTTTTCCCAAAAAGCTCAACACATGAAATAAGTTTAAAAACATCCACTTCATGCCACAGTACCAACGGTCCAGTCGTAGAAGGGTCAAGCCAACGCCTCACATGTGGCACGCCGTACTGCCCCAAACCCTAAGGTTCAAAGGGCAATTCAAGACGGTCACATAATCGAGTTAAGGTTTGTTGTCTTCTAGAGGGTCCATCGCGTTACTTGCACTACTTCGAACGTTCTTAAACTACGGAAAGATCCAACACTTGGAAATTTCCCGATAGGGGAAAAAGTGGGTATTTATATCCGGTCGAACTTTTTAACATGTTCTAAAATTATCCGGAAAGACACATAGACGAAGTTAGACTTCCCGATCGAAACACCGAGTCCCCAATACAACCCAGAAAACTCAACTGTTGAGTATAAAATAAAAATACCCAGAAAACACAGGAGACAGATAGTGACATTACTGTGCAAACTGCAATGAACAAGGTGACTGTACGGCCGCGGAACCGCCGCACGAGCCATGCTCGTGCCGCAGTTCCACGGCGCCATGATCGAATTAAGCGCACGTTTTGCACAGTAGTTCTTAGAAAACCCTGCTGATTTTTCTGCATATTTTTAATTTGGAAAAATCCACTGTTTTCAAAAATGTACAGAGAGGGGTTGCGATTAGGGTTTCGGGGTTCGATCGGGTTACTAACTACGTCTACTCATCGCCTAAAGCTCTAGCTAGGCTCTGATACCATTGTAGGGTTCCTAGGCACACTCATGAGGTTCTACAACTGATCAACCATGCCAAAATCAAATTTTTCATGTGCCGAGAAACCCTAATGCAAGATCGTTAACTAGAGGATAGGCGAAAACAAATGCAAGTTAATAACTTAACTACTAAGTGAATGGAAATACAACCTTTGTAGATCCGGTCCTCCACTTCTCTAGCTCCGTGTTGACGTCCCTCCGCTGCGATCATCAGAATCCTGGACTCTAGCGATGGTTTCGTCGGAGGAATGATCGGGCTAGGTCGTTGACTTCGATGCCGAAGATGATCTACGTCGAGGCGACTCAAACCCAAGCTCCATCTTCACTAGGTCATGAAACTTGTGAAGATAACACCCTATACAACATGGAAAGTGGTAGAGGATGAAGAAATAGGAAGTGGGTTCACTTTGGAATTGGATTTCTCACTTGGATTCATCACTTGGAATTTTCTAGCAATGGTTTCTTCTCTTCATGATGATGAAGAAGAAGAAAGAAAAGAATGAATTATCAATAATAGAAAATCAAGTGATGCTTATCATTTAGCAACCATGGGTGAGGGTAACTAATGTAGAGAATAAACTAGGGTTTAGATAAATGGTTAGGTTAAGGATAAAACAAAAATGGCATAAACTTTTGTCACAAGTGCTTGAAGTATCATGAAGATTCTAGCAATGTGAAAGAAAAAGACCATTTTTGTTTTAACAAAACAAAATAAATAAAGTATATAAAACCCTAACCATTTACTTAAACATGGTTTAAAGCATACACACCCAAGTTTGCATGTATCATCAAACATGATACAAACTAGTGCACAAAAATATATCACATATACAACTTGTGCACATCAAGTGAGAAAATCAATCTTAAGTGAACCAATACTAGTTAATGTAAAGTAATATATCAAATATATAATTATACATTAAATCATTAAATCAATACTTGATTTAATGATCCGGTCATACTGCATATAACCGACTAATATCAAGTGTATCAATATATCGAATCAACATTTGATTCGGTAACCCGGCTATATCTTATATAACCGTCCGATGATACAAATCGCGAGAATAGAATTCAGTATCACATACTGGCATTATTCTCGGTCCCGCACATATCTCATATGCGCTCCTATTTCGTTTCGCTTGAGCCAGGAAAGCTCTTTGTAGGACTCTAAAGACTCGTCAATACGCCGGCAGTAGGTGATGATCATATCAAACACCCACAAGCCACAAACGGTCTGCTAAACGTAACGGCCACCCGAGTATTGAGCGATCAAAAGATCAACGAGCAAGCCCGCTCACACTCCTGTGAATCCAACCAGTAACACTTACCGTACAGTCCGGTCTGTTCGTCTGATATGTCCAAGCATACTAACATGTCGAGCAAGAAAGCCCTCCCTATATATGTCCAAGCATCCATTACAATATACATCCTATGTATAGTAATGGCCTCTAGGGTATACATATAACTAACAATAAGCACATCCTATACAGGTCCCTAGTCGTAGGATTATAGAAACGGGGCATCGATACTCCAGAGTAGACTAGTGTATACGCTTCTCATCCCAGCAGGGGAGATGGTATGTCCCTCAGCCATTAGTAAGTCGTACTGGAGATAGCATGCAGGTGCTCATTAGGTTATGAGTACATCGGATAGGACTCGTCGGAAACTGTTGGTGGGTATTATACCTAACGTCGAGTAGCAGTTTCCAGGTGACATGAATACAGTATAGTCTGTCAACTTGACATTGCTGCTTTGCCTCGAGTGTGTTCCCACTGTACTTTGATTATTACCCTACCACGGCTCAAAGGAGTCGTGCAAATAGGTAATAGTTGGGTGCAGTCCCGAAGCACTTGGAGGCATTGGCGGTTAGATAGGATTCGTCTCTCCCGGTATTGGAGGTTGATATCGTGCTGTGTTCGGAAGGCCATTACACAAAGTCCTTGGCCAAGGCAAGCGAGATTTACTGGTAGGTATTCCAGTAGTTTTTCAGGGTGTTTTGGGCTACTCTCCGACACGACTTATTGCGCTATTAGGGGTCTGACGATTACCGCCCCTATGTCCGATATGCTATACTCTTAGATGAACAGACCGGACTGTACGGAGATTGTCACGGATAGACTCAGTTGGAGTTCGGATGAGTTATTCTCATCGACCTTATCATGGACATATACCTGGGGGCCGTTACGTACATCTAGTGCCGCTTGCGGCCTGTGGTTAAACCTACTGCCAGCGTAGTGTCGAGTCTTTAGAGTCCCACACAGTGGGTTTCCCTGCATCAGACATAAAATATAGAGGTCGTATGGTTTTACAACAGGGTTCAATCACGTACGTGTACTTGTGCGCGGATGATGATTCGGACGGACAATACTAGTGGGCTTTGGTTTAAGCCGGATCCTAGTATTGTACTGATGGATTGTTTTCGTCTTTTGTATTTGTATTTTTCAGAATACGGATACGGGTATGTATATAGGGACGAGGGGCGTTTTTGTAATTTGGTCAAATATGCTTTTTAAAGATGACATTTCATAATTTGTATTTATCATTTTGGTTTAAATGATTATTCATTTTATGAATTTAGAAAATGAGGTGGAAATTGTATGAATGTAAGCAAGGCTTCTAATGGCACACGGTAAGTTTTTAAGCCATGGCTCATATTGTTGTAACTTGAACCTTATTCGATTTAAGCTTATGATTTATTCATAGGAAAATAAGATATGATTCAATTTAGAAAACAAGTGAGAGCTCATCTTCATTCTCATGCTAAGTTCACTAGCTTTTCATCAATACTTCATCTACTTCCTCAAACCCTTAACATCTCATGTGTTGAGTAACCTAGGGTAAAAAGAGGCATCCCAATCCATCTTCATACTCTTCATCTTCTACGACATCTTGTGTAGCGAACATGGTGCCCTAGTTGCTTCGGTTGAGGTAGAAGCTCGATGCACATTTTCTCGGGTGGATCATCTTCGATTTGAGATAGCCGACAAGGAAGCGGTGATCCATGAAGTCTATGACGAGGTGGAGGACAGAGAGGAATGAAGACCTGAAGGACATGAACGTGAGGTATAAACTTCTGCACTTGTAGTTTACCTCACACTAAGTTAGCTTGTTAGGGTTTAGCACCGATCCTGGAGTCCGAGTCCGTGTCGCGATCTTTTGAAAAACCGTTTTTCACCAATTCTGCCTCCCCGCGGACATGGGGTGCACGCGACATGGACTTACACTGGTATCAGAGCCTACTAAACCCTAACTAACAGTTTAAACAACGTATGAAACTGTGAAACCGAAATAACTCCGAAACATCGAAAACGAAATCCATGTTTCTGTTAATTTTTCAAGAGGCTCTAAAAATTATTTAAACAGTTGTAGAGTGCTCTTTTACTTGTGACATGAACACACACCAAAAATGAAACAAGTCCACCAGTTTTTGGCCGGCGACAATAGTGTTTTTCCCGGCGCCGCCGGTCTGGTGGTGGTGGTTTGCTCTGTGTTTTGGTCTGTAGTCATGATTCTTGGATTTTGGATTTCTGATGATGTTTGCTTTTTGCTAAATTTTGTTACAATGTTAATTCTTCACTGTGCCATTACAGAATGTTTCGTAGTAGCAATTTCAACGTAGTTTAACATGTCCTGTAGGTGTTATATGTGTTTAGAAACGTCGACTAATTGCTATACGTCGATTAGTCGGGGTTGCACATATCTGTTGCTGTTGGTGGTTTGTGTATATAAACTTTATTGGATCGTCGATGATGAATAGCCGGGGATGTGAGATGAGCGTTTGTTTTATCTTTCATTCGATGTAAATTGTAAATTTGATGTAATATTATTTTTCAGGGCACATCCGGGTTGAGCTTGTAGCCGCCGTTGTATTATTTCTTTTTACTATTTTCTGCTCTTAGGATAGACCCAAGGTGGGGTACACAAACTACTGGGTTCTTTGATGTGCCGAGTGGCCTACTCACTTTGTTGAAAGAGGTTGCTTCACTTCGAGAATTTGGCGGGTAGTTTTCCGTACCCGTAGGGGTCGGGGTAGGGTTTGGCTATTCATCATGATCGTGGAATCCATCTTTCGTTACAGGCTTAAACGAAACGCGGAATTCAAAGTATATCCAATATGTTCATCTATGATATGGAATGCCTATTATTGCGTGAGACGATTATAAATATCTATATATGTTATATAGTAGACGTTGCTTATGTTTTGTATCCGTGCTAGTCCAGCCACCGCTCTGTTGTTAGTTAAGTAACCTAACGGGTGATGACGGGGCCCCGTGGCAAATGCAGATGGCATAAGCGGACGTGATATTTTTCGTTTCTCTTTGTAATGATAGGTGTAAATGATGGGACTGCATTAGATTAATGCAAAGAAAATAAACCAAAGTTGAATCGTTGGAATTTTTTTTTAAAACCACTCGGTTTTTTCAAAATAGTAGACTTTTAAAATACGGAGTTTAAACCATTCTTTTAAAAGCTATCAGGTTCCTTCGATTAAATCAAGTTCATTACGTTCACGGTTTCGCCAAAACCAGCCGTAGCCTTCCATCATTTCTGTTAGTGTATATGCCCTAGAGGCCATTACTGTATCATACTAGTTTGTATATTACTTAATGGATGCTTGGGATATTCACCTTGTATATACAATCTTGCTCAAAATAGTAGTATGCTACCTGGTTTGTTTCTACTTCAATGTGTACTTGTGTTTATTTCAGTATATCACTTATACGCATTAGTGGAGCCCTTAGGATCTTTGCTTGATTACCAGCGTTGTGATGGCAGTCACACTAGTGGGGGCTGGGTAATCTATAAGCACATCCTTATTCAGGTCCCTGGTCGCAGGACTATCGAGACAGGGCATCGATACTCCGGAGTAGACCAGCGCATGCGCTTCTCATCCCAGTGTGGGAGACGGTCTGTCCCACAGCCGTCAGTACGTCGTACTTGAGATAGTATGCGGGTGCTCGTTAGGTTACGGGTACACTGGACAGGACTCGTCGGGAACTGACTAGTTGGTATTATACCTATCGTCAGTTATCAGTTCCCAGGTGACATGAGTACAGCTTAGTCCGCTGACTTGACACTGTCACTTCGCCTCGGGTGTGTTCCCGCTGTACTTTGATCACTACCCTACCACGGCTCAAAGGAGTCGTGCAAACAGGTGGTGGTTGGGTGCAGTCCCGAAGCACTTGGAGGCAGTGACGGTTAGACAGGATTCGTCTCTCCCGGTATTGGGGGTTGACATCGCGCTGTGTCTAGGAGAGCCATTACACGAGTAGTCCCTGGCCAGGGCAAACGAGATATACTGGTAGGTTTCCAGTGTTATCTCAGGGTGTTTTGGGCTTTGCTCCGGCACGACTTGTACCGCTATTGGGGGACTGACGTTTACCGCCCCCTAGGCCCGCCATGCGATGTATCAGACGAACAGACCGGACTGTACGGAGAATGTCACACTCAGGCTCAGTAGGAGTTCAGATGGGTTTCGCCTCGTCGGTCTTCTTGTCGGCATTACCTGGGGACCGTTACGCACAGCTAGTGCCGCTTGCGGTCTGTGGTTAAACCCACTGCCAGCGTAGTGTCGAGTCTTTAGAGTCCCACACAGAAAGCTTTTCGCCTTTAGGCAAAAGAGTAGAGGTCGCATGGTATTGCGACAGGTCGCATGGTTTTGCGACAGGGTTCGGTCACATCCGTGCACTTGTGCACGTACGGTGTCCGGACAGTTTACACTAGCGGGCTTTGGTTTAAGCCAGATCCTAGTGTACCTTATGGGATTGGATTTATCCAGTTTGCATTCGTGTTCCTCGGAACGCGGATGCGGGTGTGTATGCACAGTTGACAGGGAGGCAGAGGCAGCGGATTCTCATTAGGGTTGTTGACAGTTGACCGTTGACTATTTGACTTTATGCTCAACCCTAATGAGAATATGATATGTGATTAACTATTATATTAATTAAGTATTATGGTGATATGGTTGTTGACTTGTTGACTTTTGTTGACTTTGTTGACTTGTTGACCGGTTGACTAGGCTTGACTAGTTGGCCATCATGATAACCATGGTTATCATTTCATGCCAAAGACTTTTACTTGCTTGCTCATTTGAGTAAAATGAGTGCATGACATGATAAGGTTATGGTTGCTTCAAACCATCACATAAGACTTTTTTGATATGATGAGTTATGATCACTTTGGATTATGAGAGGGTGAAAGACAAAAGAGAGCCTCATTCTTTCTTGCTCATTCTCTCTCTTGTTCTTGAGCTCTCCTCTTGCTCTCACCCTCAACCTCTTGCTCCCTCTCTTGATCTATGGTTCTCTTGTCTCATGAGTTGAGAATCAAGAACCATAGATAAAATCCCATTCTAAATCATCTCTACTCATTCTAGTTCACTAGGTTTAGCAAACCAAGTGAACTAGTTTCTTCAAAGAACGAAGAAGGAGCTAAAGGTTGGAGCTTTCAAGTGGATCTATCTTCGGCATACGGAGACAACGAGAAGGAGCCATCGAACCACCTTCGGAGCTTGAAGAGAAGGAGTTCAAGTTTAGGTATAACCATCTTCATCCGAGTAGCTAAATATCTTTAGCTTAGTATGCTAGTTTTAGTTTAGGTAAAGATCCCGACCTAGCTTAGTCCATGTTGCCTCTTGCGTTAAAATTTTGATTTTATACCGTTTCCGCCTCCCCGTAAGAACCGGGGGTCGCAACGTGGACTTACAGTGGTATCAGAGCCTAACTAAACTTAAACTAGCTTGGTAGTGAAGTGTAACGAAGTTCGGAACCGGAAAAATCCAAAAACCAAACTTTTACAAAAACTGAGTTTCTGTTGAAATTTTTTTGGCTCAAAATGAAAAACTTTACACTTGTAAATTCGGCTCAGGGTTTTGTGTGAACACCCAAGAAAAACGATACAGTAATTCGTCCAAACCGCCGCCCTTCCGCCGCGCGAGCTAGGGATCCGCCGCGGAAGCGCCGCGCTTTGTCGTCTTCTGTGCATCGTTTTTCGTGCAGTGTGTGTCTGTGTTGGTTTTGGGATTTTTGAAATATATTATATGTGCCCAGATTTTCCAGAAAAGAAATTTCCTTTTGGGGTCCTATAATTCCATATTTTTTCCGAACTTCACTGTACTTTGACTATGATGGTTATATCTGTGATGTTTGCATGTATTGAACGTCGGCTAATCGCTATAAGTCGATTGGTCGGGGTTATACATGATCTGTAATGTGCTGGAATGTGTATATAAATATGTTGGATTGTCGCGGGTGAATAGCCGGGGGTTGTGAGACGAGAGTTTTCTTTTCTTGCAATTCATGTAAATTTGTAAATTGATGTAATAATTATTTGTATGGCCGCACAACCGGGTCGGGGTTGTAGCCGTCATTGTATAATTTCTTTTTACTGTTTTTGCTCCTAGGATAGACCCATGGAGGGGTGCACAAACTACCGGGTATGCCGAAGTGTCGAGTGGCCTACTCATGGAGATGAGGGAGGTTGCTACGCTTCGGGTACTTGGCGGGTAGTTTGCCGCACCCGTAGGGGTCTTGGGTGGGGTTTTGGCTATTCACCGCGACCGTGTAATCTGTTTTTGTTACAGGCTCGTACAAATTACAGATTCCTAGTATATCCAATGTATTTATCCGTGATCTGAAATGTTTATCATTGCAGTATATCTATATATGATATTATTTAGGCGTTGCTTATGTTTTACAGACGCGCTAGCCCAGCCCCCGCTCTGTCGTTAGTTAAGTAACCTAACGGGTAATGACGGGGCCCCGTGGCGAATGCGAATGGCATAAGCGTACGTCATATTTTGGTTGTTTTCTGCAATGGTAGGATTAAATGATGGGACGCATTAAAAGAACTAATGCAAGAATATCACGCATTAAAAGAACTAATGCAAGATAATAAACCAAGTTAAAGTCGATGGAACACTCTCGAAAAACCACTCGGTTCTTTTCAAAACAACTTTTAAATACGGAGCTTGAGCCACTCCTTTTAAAAGCTATCTCGTTCCATCGACCAAATCAAGTTCACTACGTTCACAGTTTTGCCAAAACCATCCGTAGCCCTCCGTCGTTTCACATGAATAGTCAATAGTATTCAAGCTGTGTTTGTTGGCCAAAGTCAAGGCACAGTGATTGGTAGCTATTGGGTATTCATGTGCAGCATAGATAGATGCGTTGGTTTGGAACAGTCGTACTGCCTTGTTGGCCAAAGTCAAGGGTAGGTGCGGGTGGATTCAAATTAACCTGGAGAACGACGGGCAGAACTTGACATGTGACTTATGATTTGTTGGCCAAAGTCAAGGTCATAAGAGCATGGGGCAAAAATCCACATCGGGGGTTTCATAAGTACTGAAACTTGCTAGATTTGCATACCATTTGGAGTGTGATGATTCTGGTAGGATTCCTTCAGTTTCGTCACGCGATGATATTTGGATCCCGATCCTACTGTGAGTATATGCTACTCCTCGGGAAATTTCTCACTTAACGATCAATGCTATAAACCTAGTAGGTGCCTAGAAAGGTGTTAGCGGGGCTACGTCCCCAGGGAAAAGAGGTTCTCTAATTAAGGAACTTCGCGAAAGCGTTGGAAAACCTCTCTCGAAGTACCGACACCGGCCTGGCTGAACGGTTAAGCAAGTATTGTACGGTGGGATTGATCCTGACTAATTCTTCCTTTATGGTTTGAGGAGGGATTCGAGAAACAGTGGGAGCCATCCTGTTTAGACAAATTAAAAACCACTCTAAACTTGCAAGAGCATCATGCTGAGTGTTTCTTCTTCTCTCTCCTAATTGCAGCGACCAATCAACATGACTGGACTTAAGTTACTCCTAGATAAAAACAAACTGACAGGGCCAAACTACAAAGATTGGCTCAGGAATGTCAAGATAGCAATCACTTATGACAAGCTGGGGTATCTTCTTACCACCAAAGCTCCCCCTGTCCCTGGTCCAACTTCCAGCGTCGCGGATAAGGAAATCCGCAAGACTTGGGAGATTGATAGCGCGAAGGCCAAGTGCCTCCTGCTTGCCTCGATGGACAACGAACATCAGAGGAGGCATGAGAATATGGACATGGAGTCCATATTGCTTCATACAAAAGAACTGTATGGAGAGCAATCACGTATCGCAAGATACGAAGCGTCGAAAAAGTTATTTTCGACAAGAATGGCCGTCGGATCATCAGTAGCCGAGCACGTGCTAAAGATGATCGGCTTCATTGAGGAGCTCGCTGACCTAGGGATCACATTGGAGAGTGAGCTATATACGGATATAGTTCTCCAGTCCCTTCTTTCCACTTACGCCCAGTTTATACTGAACTTCAACTTACAAGAAAAAGAGGTTGAACTTTCAGAGCTCCTCAACATGCTGAGGAGCGCAGAGGGCACCCTACAGAAAGGTAGGGATACATCCACTTTGTTTGTAGGAGGATCATCTTTTTCTAGGTCCAAGGCGAAAGCCAAGGGAAAGAAGAAGAAGGCCCCCGCCAAACCAAGGGGCGGTGTTAGTAAAGTGGATACGAAGGGAAAAGGTAAAGCAACAAAGATAGCGGGGAAGCTTGTGGATAAGGAAGAATGCTTCTATTGTCATAAGAAAGGACACTGGAAGAATGATTGCAGGGCCTGGAAGGCCAGAACACAGGAATTGAAGCAGGTTGCAGCTTCAGCTTCAGGTGTGTATGTTATTGAAAACTGTCTTTCAATAAACTCTACTTCCTGGGTATTGGATACCGGATCAGGATCTCATATCTGTAATTCTTTGCAGGCGTTGAGAAACCGTAGTGTTTTGAAAGCAGGTGACATGACCCTCAGAGTTGCAAACGGAGCTAGCATGGATGCTAAAGCCGTGGGGGACTATCACCTGGGAATGTCAGATGGACATGTTTTGGTTTTGCGTAATTGCTTTTTTGTACCCAACGCAACTTGTAATATCATTTCTGTATCTTTAGTTTCTAAAGAAGGTTATGAATTTGCGTTTGTAAGTAATGTTGTAAACATTCACCTTAATCAAGTATTGATTGGGTCAGGTACTCTGAGTAATGGTATATACGTGTTAAACCAACCACAGATTTTTAATGTCCAGAATACACACAAAAGAAAGTCTCCAGAAATAAATCAGACTTTTTTATGGCATTGTAGATTGGGTCACATCAATGAGAGAAGGTTGACTAAGTTACATACAGAAGGATATTTGAATGCGTTCGAATATCAATCGTATGCCACTTGTCAATCTTGTCTCAAAGGAAAGATGACAAAGACTCCGTTTACTGGACAAGGAGTAAGAGCGAGCGAGCTCTTGGGACTCGTACACAGTGACGTGTGCGGTCCAATGTCTACACATGCCCGAAGCGGACATTCTTACTTCATTACTTTTACGGATGACTTCTCAAGGTACGGTTATGTCTTCTTGATGAAACATAAGTCTGAGGCCTTTGGAAAATTCCAGGAGTATAAGAATGAAGTAGAGAAACAGACCGGCAAAAGTATTAAGATTCTAAGATCGGATCGAGGTGGAGAATACTTAAGTGCCGAGTTCCTGGACTATTTAAAAGAGAACGGAATTCTCTCTCAGCTTACTCCTCCATACACCCCGCAACATAACGGTGTATCGGAGAGACGGAACCGCACCCTATTGGATATGGTGCGGTCCATGATGGGTAATGCTGAGTTACCGCGATCATTCTGGGGGTATGCGCTAGAATCAGCAGCGTACCTTTTGAACCGAGTTCCGACTAAGACTGTGCCTTCCACACCATATGAAATGTGGTGTGGGAAGAGACCCTATCTTAAGCACATTAAGACATGGGGATGTCCGGCTTTTGTCAAAAAGCAGCATGCGGACAAGCTCGAGGCACGCTCAGTACAGTGCAAGTTTGTGGGGTATCCAAAGAACTCAAAAGGATATTTCTTCTACTGTGAAGAGGAACAAAAAGTTCTTGTTTCTCGTCATGCCTACTTCTTGGAAACTGAGTTTTTGGAAAACCAGATAAGTGGGAGCACAGTAGAACTGGAAGAAATTCCAGAACCACGGACTGTTACTGAAAGTTTAGTGGAACCAGAAGGTTCGGAAGAACAGGACATTCCTACGCCGCTCCGCAGAAGTAGTAGGCAGTCTCATCCGCCCGAGAGATACTACGGTTTTCTCATAGACGGGGATAGAGAGGATTGCATCATAGATTATGATGAGCCTACTAGCTTCCAGCAGGCCGTTCAGAGCGTTGACTCAGTGAAATGGCTGGATGCAATGCGGACCGAAATGGAGTCCATGTACACCAACAAGGTATGGACGTTGGACATTGCTCCAGACGGGGTAAAACCCGTAGGATGCAAGTGGATCTTCAAAAGGAAGATTGGTGTAGATGGACAGGTTGAGACCTATAAAGCTAGGCTGGTAGCAAAGGGTTTTCGTCAACGACCTGGCTTGGACTACGACGAAACCTTTTCTCCAGTAGCCATGCTGAAATCCATTCGGATCCTTCTTGCCATTGCTGCCTTCCACGATTATGAGATCTGGCAAATGGACGTAAAGACAGCTTTTCTAAATGGAAATTTAGAGGAGTGTGTCTATATGGACCAGCCAGAGGGTTTCATTCAGAGTGGGAGCAGCGGAAAGGTGTGCAAGTTGCTTAAGTCCATCTATGGACTAAAGCAGGCATCGCGGAGTTGGAACATCTGTTTTGATGAGACGGTCAAAGAATTTGGCTTTATCAAAAATCCAGATGAACCATGCATCTATAGTAGATTTGTAGCGAGAACTGTAGTATTCCTCGTTTTATACGTGGATGACATTCTCTTAATAGGAAATGACATTCCTATGCTACAATCTGTCAAGGGGTTCTTGTCACACAGGTTCTCCATGAAAGACCTGGGTGATGCCTCATACATTCTGGGTATCCGGATCTACCGTGACAGATCCAAGAGGATATTAGGACTTTCACAGTCCAGGTACATCGACACCATACTGAAGAGATTCAGTATGGAAGATTCCAAGCGCGGTAACCTACCGGCTTGTCACGGGATCACCCTCTCTAAAGAGATGTCTCCCAAGACTGATTTGGAGAGGGATCGCATGTCTATTATACCCTACGCTTCTGCGGTAGGCTCTATAATGTATGCGATGTTGTGTACCAGACCGGATGTAGCTTATGCACTGAGTGTGGTAAGCCGGTATCAGTCTAACCCTGGGGAGAAACACTGGATAGCGGTAAAGAACATTCTCAAGTACCTGAGAAGGACTAAGGAGATGTTCTTGGTGTATGGCGGAAAAGACCTCCAGATCGAGGCCTTTGCTGACTCCAGCTTCCAGAGTGACAAGGATGATTCCAAGTCCATGTCGGGTTTTGTCTTTACCTTCAATGGAGGGGCTGTGTGTTGGAAGAGTTCCAAACAGGAAACCGTTGCAGACTCGACGATGGAAGCGGAATACATCGCTGCATCTGATGCCGCAAAAGAAGCTGTCTGGATGAGGAAGTTCTTGAAAGAACTTCAGGTGGTTCCGTCCATTGTTGATCCAATACCTCTGTATTGCGACAACAACGGGGCTATAGCTTTAGCGAAGGAACCCAGGTCCCATCAGAGATCTAGGCACATCTTGAGGCGGTATCACCTGATCAGGGAGATCGTGGATCGCCAGGAGATCGAGGTTCGGAGAGTCGCTTCAGAAGACAACACTGCAGATCCATTCACCAAGGCCTTGCCCCAGACTCAATTCGAGCGGCTGATCGAGATGATAGGTCTTCGATACGCCAGTACATGGCCTTAGTGCAAGTGGGAGATTGTTAGTGTATATGCCCTAGAGGCCATTACTGTATCATACTAGTTTGTATATTCCTTAATGGATGCTTGGGATATTCACCTTGTATATACAATCTTGCTCAAAATAGTAGTATGCTACTTGGTTTGTTTCTACTTCAATGTGTACTTGTGTTTATTTCAGTATATCACTTATACGCATTAGTGGAGCCCTTAGGATCTTTGCTTGATTACCAGCGTTGTGATGGCAGTCACACTAGTGGGGGCTGGGTAATCTATAAGCATATCCTTATTCAGGTCCCTGGTCGCAGGACTATCGAGACAGGGCATCGATACTCCGGAGTAGACCAGCGCATGCGCTTCTCATCCCAGTGTGGGAGACGGTCTGTCCCACAGCCGTCAGTACGTCGTACTTGAGATAGTATGCGGGTGCTCGTTAGGTTACGGGTACACTGGACAGGACTCGTCGGGAACTGACTAGTTGGTATTATACCTATCGTCAGTTATCAGTTCCCAGGTGACATGAGTACAGCTTAGTCCGCTGACTTGACACTGTCACTTCGCCTCGGGTGTGTTCCCACTGTACTTTGATCACTACCCTACCACGGCTCAAAGGAGTCGTGCAAACAGGTGGTGGTTGGGTGCAGTCCCGAAGCACTTGGAGGCAGTGACGGTTAGACAGGATTCGTCTCTCCCGGTATTGGGGGTTGACATCGCGCTGTGTCTAGGAGAGCCATTACACGAGTAGTCCCTGGCCAGGGCAAACGAGATATACTGGTAGGTTTCCAGTGTTATCTCAGGGTGTTTTGGGCTTCGCTCCGGCACGACTTGTACCGCTATTGGGGGACTGACGTTTACCGCCCCCTAGGCCCGCCATGCGATGTATCATACGAACAGACCGGACTGTACGGAGAATGTCACACTCAGGCTCAGTAGGAGTTCAGATGGGTTTCGCCTCGTCGGTCTTCTTGTCGGCATTACCTGGGGACCGTTACGCACAGCTAGTGCCGCTTGCGGTCTGTGGTTAAACCCACTGCCAGCGTAGTGTCGAGTCTTTAGAGTCCCACACAGAAAGCTTTTCGCCTTTAGGCAAAAGAGTAGAGGTCGCATGGTATTGCAACAGGTCGCATGGTTTTGCGACAGGGTTCGGTCACATCCGTGCACTTGTGCACGTACGGTGTCCGGACAGTTTACACTAGCGGGCTTTGGTTTAAGCCAGATCCTAGTGTACCTTATGGGATTGGATTTATCCAGTTTGCATTCGTGTTCCTCGGAACGCGGATGCGGGTGTGTATGCACAGTTGACAGGGAGGCAGAGGCAGCGGATTCTCATTAGGGTTGTTGACAGTTGACCGTTGACTTTTTGACTTTATGCTCAACCCTAATGAGAATATGATATGTGATTAACTATTATATTAATTAAGTATTATGGTGATATTGTTGTTGACTTGTTGACTTTTGTTGACTTGTTGACTTTGTTGACTTGTTGACTTTTGTTGACCGGTTGACTAGGCTTGACTAGTTGACCATCATGATAACCATGGTTATCATTTCATGCCAAAGACTTTTACTTGCTTGCTCATTTGAGTAAAATGAGTGCATGACATGATAAGGTTATGGTTGCTTCAAACCATCACATAAGACTTTTTTGATATGACGAGTTATGATCACTTTGGATTATGAGAGGGTGAAAGACAAAAGAGAGCCTCATTCTTTCTTGCTCATTCTCTCTCTTGTTCTTGAGCTCTCCTCTTGCTCTCACCCTCAACCTCTTGCTCCCTCTCTTGATCTATGGTTCTCTTGTCTCATGAGTTGAGAATCAAGAACCATAGATAAAATCCCATTCTAAATCATCTCTACTCATTCTAGTTCACTAGGTTTAGCAAACCAAGTGAACTAGTTTCTTCAAAGAACGAAGAAGGAGCTAAAGGTTGGAGCTTTCAAGTGGATCTATCTTCGGCATACGGAGACAACGAGAAGGAGCCATCGAACCACCTTCGGAGCTTGAAGAGAAGGAGTTCAAGTTTAGGTATAACCATCTTCATCCGAGTAGCTAAATATCTTTAGCTTAGTATGCTAGTTTTAGTTTAGGTAAAGATCCCGACCTAGCTTAGTCCATGTTGCCTCTTACGTTAAAATTTTGATTTTATACCGTTTCCGCCTCCCCGTAAGAACCGGGGGTCGCAACGTGGACTTACAATTTCATATGAATATTCAGTAGTATTCAAGCTATATTTGTTGGCCTTCGTCATGGCACAGTGATTGGTAGCTGCTGGGTGTTCATATGTAGCATAGATAGATGCGTTGGTTTGGAACAGTTGTATTACTTTGTTGGCCTTCGTCAAGAGTATGTACGGATGTGTTCAAATTAATCTGGACAATGATGGGTAGAACTTGACATGTGACTTATGATTTGTTGGCCTTTGTCAAGATCATAAGAGCATGGGACAAAAATCCACATCGGGAGTTTCTAAAGAAACTGAAACTTGCTAGTGCTGCATACCATTTAGAGTGTGATAATTTTGGTAGGATTCCTTCAGCTTTATCATACAATGATATTTGGATCCCGATCCTACTGTGAGTATCTGCTGCTCCTCGGGAGATTTCTTCACTAAACACAATCAATGCTAAAAACCAAGTAGGTGTCTAGAACGGTGTTAGTGGGGCTACGCCTCCAGGGAAAAGAGGTTATGTAATTAAGGAATTTCGCGAAAGCGTTGGAAAACCTCCCTTGAAGTACCAACACCAGCCTGGCTGAAAGGTTAAGCAAGTATTGTAGGGTGAGATTAATCCTGACTAATTCTTCTTTTATGGTTTGAGAAGGGATTCGAGATACAGTGGGAGCCATCCTGTTTAGATAAACTAAAAACCAATCTTAACTCGCAAGAGCATCATGCTGAGTGTATTCTTCTCTCTCTCCTAATTGCAGCAACCAGGTGACCAGATTAGGTTACAGTTAGATAATAAAATGACCGAGTTTTACTAAAATAAACTGGAAAAGGTTTGTCCAGATGTCCTTTACCTATGACAAGCTAGACCACCTCTTTACTACTCAAGCCCCGCCGTCCCAGGTCCAGTTTCCACCGTCGCGGATGTTGATATCCGTAAGACATCGAAAAAAGGACTGTGCGAATGCCAAGTGCCTCGTATTGGCCTCAGTAGATGGTGTATACCAGAGGCAGCACGAGAAGATGGACTTAACTTTTATCTTTCTACATAACAAAGATTTATATGGAGAGCAATCTCGTATCGCAAGATATGAGACCTCAAAAGAATTGCTTCAAGCGGGGTTGGCTATCGGGTCATCTGTAGTGGACAACGTCCTTAGATGACTAGCTATATTCATGAGCTCACGGACATAGAGACTACGTTGGAGAACGAGTCATATGCTGACTTGATTCTACAGTCCCTACCTTCTACTTACGTCCAGGGGAAGAAAGTTATACTTCCAGTTGAAGGCATCCTGAAGGAAACCAGGGAGACACCCGTTCTGCTTATTAGGGAATGTTCCTCTTCTAGATCCAAGGCGAAAGCCAAGGGAGAGAAGAAGAAGACCTCCACAAAGCCGATAGGCGGTGTCAGTAAAGTAGAGGGAAAGGGCAGGGCAAAAGTTTCAGGGGTAACAGTAGGGACTGAGGGATGTTCCTATTGTCATGGGGAAAAGGCATTGGCAGAAGTGTCATGACCCGAAGTTTGGCCCGTGACCGGCACTTAACCACGTAACGTCTACAGGCGTAACGCGACTAAGTGGACCGAAAACCCAGAAATCAAACCAGTAAAAGTATAGAGTGTTTTAAGCATTTATTAAATGTTAAGAGATCCAAGTAAACAATCACCAAGATAGCAATATACGACGCCGTAGCGAAGATCAAGAGTAACAAGTGGGAACATCACAGATAGAATAAACTGCATAAGTAAAGTCGGCTCACAACGAGCTCGACACCAGAATACAAATAATATACATCATCGTCCTCTCATTGTCTCTAAGTCAAGTACATATATGGTAGATGGAGAATACTAGATACAAAAGTGTGTACAACAAAAGTAACCAGATACCACAACCCACCTAACAGCAAAACAGCTCACGCACCAACTGTAGTGGTATCTGTAGCCAAAAGATGTAAGAAAGCAGCCTGCCGCGACTACTCCAAGGGAAAACCTGCAAATACTGTGGCACAACGGGGGTGAGTTGCCAACTCATGAAAAGAAATAACATATAAAGGTAATCGCGAGCATGCACGTACTGCGCTACTCTATCATATGCCAGCAGATGATATCAATGCATGATAAGCAGTATGTGCAATAATCATGCAAGTGCTCTATCAGGTAATATAACTACAGGATGAGATACAATAAAGAATGCTGAGCATGGGAAATATAACATCTACTCGGAATGTCAACGTGGAATATGTAATCGGTGTCCATCAATGCACCCCAAATCCCAACAACCCAGACGCCGGCACTCCCATCGGCCCTCAAATCCTGTACATCACCGAGAATCACGAGTGCCCAACATCGGCACCCAAATATCATAAATACTCGTGTCTAGTATCGACACGCAAATCTTATTATATCGGGCATCCGTCAGTCCGGGTCAGCCCCCTCTCTCATATATCTATCGGGCATCCGTCAGTCCGGGTCAGCCCTCTCTCTTATATATCTATCAGGCATCCGTCAGTCCGGGTTAGCCCTCTCTCTCATATATGTATCGGGCATCCGTCAGTCCGGGTCAGCCCTCTCTCTCATATATCTATCGGGCATCCATCAGTCCGGGTCAGCCCTCTCTCTCATATATGTATCTATCGCGCTCTAGCACCGAGAAAACACATGGTGGACGCACTGAAATATCATATCAAGGGAAACCGGGTTTTTAAATAATTACCTATTCTCTTTTGAAATACCCAAGGTTCCCAAATCCAGAAATCACATGTAATCCAAACCAATATGCAAGTCAATGCAATGTGATATACGCATCAAGTATGAATATCATGTCCAGTAACATAAAAGATGAGCTACAGCATAATGATCAAGGAAATTCTACAGTGTGAGTGTCATGGCAATTACTAACGGTGTGTGTGTAACATGCTGAATAGTGCTCGTGCAACATGAACCGTTAGTAATAGTGCGGTGTTCTATCAATTCTAGTTTATATACATATAACAGGGAATGTGGTATGCACAAAATGGTAGTCATGAACAGTCAATGTATGTAAATGTAATATGCTGCTACAAGGTCCTATCAGTCCTGACGCATAACGCCATACGGGCGATTTCCCCGTAGATGTTAAATCTACTCTCCATAGTCTCTCGCTAGGTATAGCCGACGACTTGTTTCCCTTTCTTCGCGGCGTCCGTCGCACTCGCCTGCGAACGTAGAATTTCACAGAATATCACACATAAGCTCAAAACCATACAAACACGACATTTAAAGTCAACTAGAAACCCGTGTCGCAAACCAAGCGCGCGTGTGCGCGATACGCTAAAACGTGTGATTACGCGTCTGAAGTCACTCCGACGCGTCGCGATACGCAGAAACCCCAAACCCACACACCCGTATTACGCGTGTCGCGAAAGTTTAAAAATACGGGAAATAGGGTATTAGATCCCAGATATTTACACAGAACAGATATTATAAAAATATATATACCAACATACTCCACATAGCAGCAGACTCCAGTGGCCCAAACCCCAACCCCCAACTCACCCATCTGGCCGCAAATTGCGGCCAGAAAGAATATTCCGGTGGCCTGTCTTGGGAATTGGGCTCCCAGGTTTCGTGTGTGCACTCTATACCCCCTATACATGCTACAGTAAATCCAATTTCATTCTAAAATAACCCGGGTAGCAGTAGATCCTACAGAACCCTATTTCTTGTTAAAAACCATACTTTTACACTAAAATGAAACTTTAGGGTATTTTTGTGCAAACTGAAACAAAAACCTGGCTTAACTAGCTCTAATAGCACAAAATAGAGTTAACCAAGCTAACAAAACCCCAATCTAACATATGTATCACAAATATCCCTTAATATCACTAAAATGCACAAAAATAAGATTTTTGCTAAAGAATACTATAAGTTTATGGAAAAGGAGTGCTAACATGAGTTAATACCTTCAAGAGACCTTATGAAATACCAAAAATCCCAGCTCTAGCATCAAGTGTGCAGGTTTGCCTCCAAACACCTCAAAAAGCTCACTTTTCCATGGTTTTGTGATGAAAATGTGTTGATTTGTGTAGGGATCAAAGAGAAGTGAAAAGGAGAGGAGAAGATGAAGACAAGCTAGGGTTTTCTGCTGGAAATTTTGCAGAATTCTGAAGTGAGGAGAAGAGAGAGAGAAGAGAGGGAAATTGGGTCAAAAGTCAATCCTCTTTACCTAATACCATGCTCTCATTTTTCTATTGCTAAAAGAATTTTAAAAAGGGTTTTGTTTTGATTAAAAAAAAAGTGTGGGAATAATAACCATGAACCATGCAAGAATGAAATGAAATGGTTAACACTTTTAACCTAGGTCACAAAAATGGCTAAGTGTGCAAGTGTACACTACAAAGGAAAATTTTCCAATTAGGGTAAACCCGACTAAAATAACTAATAATCCTATGTACACATATAAGATAACACGCGCAATTGCTAATTAATCACGAAAAACATTCTAACGGAAATTTCAAAGTGTTACAATCTACCCCCCTTAAAGAAATTCGGTCCCCGAATTTCAAAATCTAACTACACGTACCTTCAAAAAGGTGGGGATACCTCTTCCTCATCTCGCTCTCGGTCTCCCAAGTGACCTCCTCGCTGCTCGGACCACGCCAAAGTACCTTGACGGACGGTATCTCTTTCGACCTCAATTTCTTCACTTGTCGATCCAAGATCATCACCGGCTGCTCTGCATAGGAAAGGTCGCGCTCAAGCTGGATCGTCGGGTGCTGAATCGCATGCGAAGGATCATGAAGATATCTGCGGAGCATCGAAACATGAAATACGGGGTGCACGTCTGGAAAACTGGGCGGAAGGGCTAACCGATACGCAACTGCACCAACACGCTCGAGGATCTCGAAGGGGCCTACATATCTGGGACTAAGCTTCCCCTTCTTCCCATATCTCATCACACCATTTCATTAGGGAGACCCTCAAGAAAACATGGTCACCAACAGAGAACTCAAGTCTGCGCCACCGACGGTCCGCATAAGATCTCTGCCTACTCTGGGCTGCTCTCATACTGTCGCGAATCAACTGGATCTTCGCGGTTGTCTCCTCCACAATATGTGGCCCTAAGATACTGCTCTCACTGAGCTCTGTCCAACAGACGGGCGATCTGCATCTCCTCCCATAAAGAGCCTCAAACGGTGCCATCTGAATGGTCTCCTGGTAGCTGTTGTTGTAGGAGAACTCTACTAAATGTAAATGATGATCCCAGCTACCCCCAAAGTCTAAGATGCACGCTCTGAGCATGTCCTCGAGAGTCTGAAAAGTCTGCTCTGACTGTCCGTCGGTCTGCGGATGAAATGCTGTGCTGAAACTCAAGCGAGTGCCCAAAGCCTCCTGAAGTCTCTGCCATAGCCTGCTGGTAAAATGGGTGCCTCTGTCGGACACGATACATGTCGGAACTCCATGCAGTCGTACAATCTCGTCGATGTAAATCTGGGCATACTGAGAAAATCTGAAAGTCGTCTTCACCGGTAGGAAGTGAGCCGCTTTCGTCAAACGATCCACGATCACCCAGATGGAGTCAGACCCTCGACTAGTCCTGGGTAGACCCACGATGAAGTCCATAGAAATCTGCTCCCATTTCCACTCCGGAATGGGTAACGGTTGTAGCTCTCCCGCGGGCCTCTAGTGCTCAGTCTTGACTTGCTGACAAGTCAGGCATCTCGACACAAAATCTGCGATGTTTCTCTTCATTCCGTCCCACCAGTAAACACCTCTCATGTCATGGTATATCTTGGTGGAACCGGGATGAACACTGTATACCGATCGATGTGCCTCCTCAAGAATCTCGCGCCGCAATCCCTCATCATCTGGTATGCACAGTCTAGCCCCAAATCGTAGTATCCCCTGATCATCGATCACAAACTCGGAAAATCTGCCCTGTCCCATCTGTGTCCTGATCTCTGAACATCGGTCATCACTGTGCTGTGCCTCATGTATACGGTCGAGCAACTGTGGGCGTGCACGAACATGCGCAATCTGTCCACCGATCGGCGTAAACTCGAACTATACCCGGCTGTCGCATAAGATCTGCTAATCTGCCGACGACTGCCTCTGTACTGCGCTCAAACAAGATAGACTACCCCCGGGCCTCCTGCTCAAAGCATCCGCCACTACATTAGCCCTGCCCGGGTGATACAAGATCTCACAATCGTAGTCCTTCACTAACTTCATCCATCGGCGCTGTCTAAGGTTCAGGTCTCGCTGCTGAAATATATACTTTAAGCTCTTGTGATCAGTGAATATCTGGCACGACTCTCCATATAGGTAATGTCGCCAGATCTTAAGTGCAAAGACCACTGCAGCCATCTCCAAATCATGAGTGGGGTAATTCTGTTCATGTTTCTTTAATTGCCGCGAAGCATACGCGATCACCCTGTCATGCTGCATCAATACGCACCCTAGCCCCACTCGTGAAGCATCGCAATAGACCACAAATCCGCCTGATCCTGAAGGCAATGATAGCACTGGTGTCGTAGTCAGTAGAGCCCGTAGCTGCTGGAAACTGTGCTCACACTCCACCGTCCAAACGAAACGAACTCCCTTCCAGGTTAACCCGGTCAAAGGTGTAGCAATGCGGGAGAAGTCCTGCACGAATCTCCTGTAGTAGCCTGCCAGCCCTAGAAAGCTGCGAACCTCCGTCATTGACGTGGGTCTAGGCCAACTCCGAATGGCCTCAATCTTCCTCGGGTTTACACATATACCATCTCGTGTAATCACGTGCCCTAAGAAGTCTACGCTGTCCAGCCAGAAAGCACACTTGGAGAATTTGGCGAAAAGCTGATGCTCTCTCAAGGTCTGCAGTGTAATCCGCAGGTGCTGCTCGTGCTCCTCTTTACTCCGAGAATACACCAAGATATCGTCAATGAATACTATGATGAACAGATCAAGATACGGACGGAAAATATGGTTCATCAAGTCCACGAATGCTGCTGGCGCATTGGTGAGTCCGAACGACATCACCAAAAACTCATAATGGCCGTAGCGCGTGCGGAAAGCTGTCCTAGGAATGTCCTCCCGTCGAACCCGCAGCTGATGGTAGCCTGATCGTAAATCGATCCTCGAAAAGTATCCTGCCCCCTGAAGCTGGTCGAACAAATCGTCGATGCATGGCAAAGGATACCTGTTCCGCACTGTAACCCTGTTCAGCTGGCGGTAATCGATACACAAATGCATGCTGCCGTCCTTCTTCTTGACAAACAGGACTGGAGCACCCCAAGGAGAAACACTGGGTCGAATAAGTCCCTTATTCAGCAAATCTTGCAACTGACCCTTCAATTCTCTAAGTTCCGCCGGGGCCATCCGATAAGGCGGTACAGAAATAGGCCCCGTGCCAGGAACCAAATCAATACAGAAAGAAACATCACGCTCGGGCGGTAGCCCAGGAAGCTTGTCAGGGAACACATCAGGGAACTCGCTAACAACTGGAATCTGATCCATCGGAGCCTCTGTAGCTCTAGTATCGCAAACATAAGCGAGAAATCCCTGACATCCCTTCCTCAAAAGCTGTCCAGTGCAAAAAGAAGAAATCACACTGTGAGGAGTGGCACCACGGTCCCCCAACACAACAAAAACCGACTCGCCGGGAAAACAAAATCTAACTGTCTTCTCACGGCAGTCAACAAAAGCATAACACGTGGCTAACCAATCCATGCCCAAAAGAATGTCGAAGTCCAACATCTCAAGAAGGATCAAATCGACAGGCAACTCTCTCTCACCAATACGGACGGTACAGGATCGGAACACGTGCCTAGCAACAAACGACTCTCCCACAGGAGTAGTCACAACAAGCGGATGATCAAGCAAACCGGACTCTCTACCCAAACTCGGCAAAAAGTGTGTTAGATACGTATGAGTGCGTGGATCCGGGATCGAATAACATGTGTGCATCAACCGAACATACTGGAAGGATACCTGAGACCACCGTATTGGACGCCTGCGCGTCCTGATGCGTCAAAGCAAAAACTCGTGCCTGTCCTCCACCTGCGACTGACTGTCCCCTGCCGGCCGCTGGCTGTCCTTTGCCTCGATCATTCCGTCCTCTATGAACAAATCCTCCGCGACCATGACCTCTCTGTGCATGAGTCTGGCGTGGAGTAATAGTAGGTACAATAGGCAACGCTGTCTAGGATGGTGAAGGTGGTAGTGTGACGTGCGGTGCTGCTGCCTCCTTCCGGGGTATCTCAGGACAATCTCGTACACGATGATAAGAACTCCTGCAGCGAAAACATCTCGACGATGACCGCTGACCCTCCTGGGAATAGGAACTGAACAATCGGCCCTGTCCTAAATCTTTGCTACCTGCAAGACGTCTATCACGGCGCCAAAAAGGCTGTCTCTGCGCTGATGTATCCGCACGAACTCTCTTCGGCTCTGGAACTACCGAAGTCTCAGCAAGGCGCTCCTCGACTAATAGGGCTACGTCTACAGCTGCTGCATATGTCTCGTAATGCTGTGCGCTGATTGCAAGAAACAGTGGTGTAAGCAAGCCTCGGACAAATCTCTTGACTCGCAACTCATCAGTAGCCACTAGGTACGGAGCATACACTGATAGCTCGGTGAACAGGATATCATACTCTGCCATTGACATCTCCGGAGTCTGGCATAAGGACTCGAATCTGCATGCTCTAGCATCTCTGATGCTCAGTGGGAGAAAACGGGCAAGGAATAGTGCCACGAACTCTGTCCAGGTCATAGGAGGAAGACCTGCTGCTCTACCCTTCTCGACTGATTCACACCATTTCTGCGCGAGACCTTCCAGACGAAAGCTCGTGAACTCAACCCATCTCGCATCTGCACATCTAAGTGAATGACATATCCGTGCCATCCTATCAATAAAAGACTGTGGGTCCTCGGCCGCATCGGTGCCTGTGAAGACCGGAGGCTTCAGCCTCATAAACTCTGATAACGATACCGAGATGATCTCTGTACCTGCAGGGGCAACTGCCTGTACTGTGGGTACCACCGCGGTCTCTGCAACGGGTGGAACTACCTCTGGTCGCTGCGCTCGAAGTATCTCAACTAGAGATCCCATCATCTGGCGCATCTCCTGCATACTGGATCCTATCGTCTGGCGCATCTCCTGCACACCAGCCCCTAACATGGCAATCTGATCTGTCACAGCAGGAACAGCCTGCTCGGGTACAACCGGTGTACTACCCGGATCAGTCCTCGTCTCGGACGAGTCAACTCGAATCTCGGCCGCTCTCTGCGCCCTCGTAGTCATTGGCGGCATAATGGCTTAAAGGAAAAGTAGGATTCGATAAGGATACGAAAATCGAATCGCAAGAATGTTTGTACTCAAGAAGGAATTTAAATCAACAAGTCCTAAGGTCGCCTTGGCGGAGTACCGTGTCGTGAGTATGCCGCGGAACATACGCACGCTACGCCACTCTGCTTCAGCTACCTACTCCATCATACCAGGGTCATCCTAGGAACACTCCGAAAGGTAAAACCTAGGCTCTGATACCAACTTTGTCACGACCCGAAGTTTGGCCCGTGACCGGCACTTAACCACGTAAAGTCTACAGGCGTAACGCGACTAAGTGAACCGAAAACCCAGAAATCAAACCAATAAAAGTATAGAGTGTTTTAAGCATTTATTAAATGTTAAGAGATCCAAATAAACAATCACCAAGATAGCAATATACGACGCCGTAGCGAAGATCAAGAGTAACAAGTGGGAACATCACAGATAGAATAAACTGCATAAGTAAAGTCGGCTCACAACGAGCTCGACACCAGAATACAAATAATATACATCATCGTCCTCTCACTGTCTCTAAGTCAAGTACATATATGGTAGATGGAGAATACTAGATACAAAAGTGTGTACAACAAAAGTAACCAGATACCACAACCCACCTAACAGCAAAACAGCTCACGCACCAACTGTAGTGGTATCTGTAGCCAAAAGATGTAAGAAAGCAGCCTGCCGCGACTACTCCGAGGGGCAACCTGCAAATACTGTGGCACAACGGGGGTGGGTTGCCAACTCGTGAATAGAAATAACATATAAAGGTAATCGCGAGCATGCACATACTGCGCTACTCTATCATATGCCAGCAGATGATATCAATGCGTGATAAGCAGTATGTGCAATAATCATGCAAGTGCTCTATCAGGTAATATAACTACAGGATGAGATACAATAATGAATGCTGAGTATGGGAAATATAACATCTAATCGGAATGTCAACGTGGAATATGTAATCGGTGTCCATCAATGCACCCCAAATCCCAACAACCCAGACGCCGGCACTCCCATCGGCCCTCAAATCCTGTACATCATTGAGAATCACGAGTGCCCAATATCGGCACCCAAATATCATAAATACTCGTGTCTAGCATCGACACGCAAATCTTCCTATATCGGGCATCCGTCAGTCCGGGTCAGCCCCCTCTCTCATATATCTATCGGGCATCCGTCAGTCCGGGTCAGCCCCCTCTCTCATATATCTATCGGGCATCCGTCAGTCCGGGTCAGCCCTCTCTCTCATATATCTATCGGGCATCCGTCAGTCCAGGTCAGCCCTCTCTCTCATATATGTATCTATCACTGAGAAAACACATGGCGGACGCACTAAAATATCATATCAAGGGAAACCGGGTTTTTAAATAATTACCTATTCTCTTTTGAAATACCCACGGTTCCCAAATCCAGAAATCACATATAATCCAAACCAATATGCAAGTCAATGCAATGTGATATATGCATCAAGTATGAATATCATGTCCAGTAACATAAAAGATGAGCTACAGTATAATGATCATGGAAATTCTACAGTATGAGTGTCATGGCAATTACTAACGGTGTGTGTGTAACATGCAGAATAGTGCTCGTGCAACATGAACCGTTAGTAATGGTGCGGTGTTCTATCAATTCTAGTTTATATACATATAACAGGGAATGTGGTATGCACAAAATGGTAGCCATGAACAGTCAATGTATGTAAATGTAATATGCTGCTACAAGGTCCTATCAGCCCTGAGGCATAACGCCATGCGGGCGATTTTCCCGTAGATGTTAAATCTACTCACCGTAGTCTCTCGCTAGGTATAGCCGACGACTTGTTTCCCCTTCTTCGCGGCGTCCGTCGCACTCGCCTGCGAACCTAGAATTTCACAGAATATCACACATAAGCTCAAAACCATACAAATACGACATTTAAAGTCAACTAGAAACTCGTGTCGCAAACCAAGCGCGCGTGTGCGCGATACGCTAAAACATGTGATTACGCGCCTGAAGTCACTCCGACGCGTCGCGATACGCAGAAACCCCAAACCCACACACACGTATCACGCGTGTTGCGAAAGTTTGAAAATACGGAAAAAGGGTATTAGATACCAGATATTTACACAGAACAGATATTATAAAAATATATATACCAACATACTCCACATAGCAGCAGACTCCAGTGGCCCAAATCCCAACCCCCAACTCACCCATCTGGCCGCAAATTGCGGCCAGAAAGAATATTCCGGCGGCCTGTCTTGGGAATTGGGCTCCCAGGTTTCGTGTGTGCACTCTATACCCCCTATACATGCTACAGTAAATCCAATTTCATTCTGAAATAACCCGGGTAGCAGCAGATCCTACAGAACCCTATTTCTAGTTAAAAACCACACTTTTACACTAAAATGAAACTTTAGGGTATTTTTGTGCAAACTGAAACAAAAACCTGGCTTGACTAGCTCTAATAGCACAAAATAGAGTTAACCAAGCTAACAAAACCCCAATCTAACATATGTATCACAAATATCCCTTAATATCACTAAAATGCATAAAAATAAGATTTTTGCTAAAGAATACTACAAGTTTATGGAAAAGGAGTGCTAACATGAGTTAATACCTTCAAGAGACCTTATGAAACACCAAAAATCCTAACTCTAGCATCAAGTGTGCAGGCCAAACACCTCAAAAAGCTCACTTTTCCATGGTTTTGTGATGAAAATGTGTTGATTTGTGTAGAGTTTTGTGCAGGGATCAAAGAGAAGTAAAAAGGAGAGGAGAAGATGAAGAAAAGCTAGGGTTTTCTGCTGGAAATTTTGCAGAATTCTGAAGTGAGGAGAAGAGAGAGAGAAGAGAGGGAAATGGGGTCAAAAGTCAATCCTCTTTACCTAACACCATGCTCTCATTTTTCTATTGCTAAAAGAATTTTAAAAAGGGTTTTGTTTTGATTAAAAAAAAGGGTGGGGATAATAACCATGAACCATGCAAGAAAGAAATGAAATGGTTAGCACTTTTAACCTAGGTCACAAAAATGGCTAAGTGTGCAAGTGTACACTACAAAGAAAAATTTTCCAATTAGGGTAAACCCGACTAAAATAACTAATAATCCTATGTACACATATAAGATAACACGCGCAATTGCTAATTAATCACGAAAAACATTCTAACGGAAATTTCAAAGTGTTACAAGAAGGGATGCAGGGCTTGGAAAGCCACAATCCAGGATCCGAAGCACGTTGTGGCTTCGGTTTCGAGTGTGTTAGTGATTGAAAACTGTCTGTCAATTAACTCTACTTTCTGGGTATAAGATACCGGATCAAGATCTCATTCTTTACAGACTTTGAGAAACCATAGAGTTATCAGGGCAGGTGATATGACTATCTGGGATGCTAACGGAATGAGCATGAATGCTGTATCCGTAGGGGAATATCACCTAGAATTGACAACTGGGCAGTTATTGATTCTACGTAACTGTTTGTATGTACCTAATCAAGGTTGTAAAGTCATATCTGTATCTTTACATTATAAAGAAGGATATGATTTTATATATGTAAGCGATGTGGTCCACATCCACCTAAATCAAGCTTTGATTGGGTCAGGTACATTAGAGAACGGTATATACGTATTAAATCGAGCTCAGGTTTTCAAACGTCCAGAACACACTTAAAAGAAAGTCTCTAGAATTAAACAGGGCTTTCTTATGGCATTGTAGACAGGGTCACATCATTGAAACAAGGTTGACGTAGTTACATAGAGAGGGATATTTTGGATCCGTTCGAATATCAGTCTTATGCAACTAGTCAATCATGTCTCATAGGAAAGATGACAAAGACTCCGTTCAATGGACACAGAGTAAGAGCGAGCGAGCTCTTAGGACTCATACACAGCGATGTGTGTAGTCCAATGTTTACAAATGCACGAAATGGTTATTGCTATTTCATTACTGTTACGGATGATTTCTCTATGTATGGACATATCTTCTTGATGAAGCATAAATCCGAGGTCTTTGAGAAATTCCGGGAATATAATAATGAAGTAGAAAAACAAACAGGAAAAAGTATTAAGACAATGAGATCTGATCGAGGTGGTGAATACTCAAATGCCGAGTTTCTGGATTACCTAAAAGAGAATGGAATTCTCTCTCAGTTTACTCCTCCATACACACCACAACACAACGGTGTATCGGAGAGACGGAACAAAACCCTATTGGATATGGTACGTTCCATGATGAATAAACACTGAGTTACCGTGATCCTTCTGAGGTTATGCACTAGGATTAGCTGCATATCTTTTGAAAAAGGTTCATACCAAGTCTGTGCTTACCACACCATATCAGATGTGGAGTGGGAAGAAACCCTATCTTCAGTACCTGAAGATTTAGGGATGTCCAGCTTTTGTAAAAATTAGTATATGGACAAGTTCGAGGCACGCTCAGTACTGTGTAAGTTTGTGGGATACCCAAAGGACTCCACGAGGTATCTTTTTTATTACGCGGAGGAACAAAAAGTCTTTGTTTCTCAGAATGCCCACTTTTTGGAAAATTAATTTTTTGAAAAGGAAATAGTGGGAGAGCAATAGAAGTGGAAGAAATTCCAGAACCACAAACTATTACTTAAAGTTTGGTAGAACCAGAGATTTCAGAAGAACCGGACATCCCTTTGCCACTCCGCGGAATTAGTAGGCAGTCTCATCCGTCCGAGAGATACTACGGTTCTTATCGGCAGGGGTCAAGAGGATTGCATCATTTGATAATGATGAGCCAACTAGGTTCCAGTATGCCATTTAGAGCAGAGACTCGGTAAAATGGCTGGATGCAAAGCAGACCGAGATGGAGTCCATGTACACCAACAAAGTATAGACTTTGGACTTTGCTCCAGAAGGGGTAAAACTCGAAGGCTGTAAATGGATCTTCAGAAAGAAGATTGGTGTAGATGGACAGGTTGAATACCTATAAGGCTAGACTTGTTGCAAAGGGTTTTTCGTTAAAGACCTAGTTTGGGCTATGATGAAACCTTTTCTCCAGTGGTTATGCTCAAATCCATTAAGATTCTTCTTACCATTGCTGCCTTCCATGATTGTGAGATTTGGTAGATGGACGTATATACGACCTTTCTAAAATAGATATTTTTGGAAGAGGGCATCTATATGGATCAGCCAGAGGTTTTCAATCAGAGTGGGAGCAGCAGGATAGTGTGCAAGATGCTTAAGTCCATGGACTAAAGCAGACATCGCGGAGTAGGAACATCTGTTTTGATGAGACGGTCAAAGAATTAGACTTTATCAAAAATCCAGATGAACCATACATTTATAGTAAGATTGTAGGGAGAACTGTGGGATTCCTCGTCAAGAACGCGGATCACATTCTCTTGATAGGATTTGACATTCCTATGCTACAATCAGTCAAAGGATTCTTATCACAGAGGTTCTCCATGAAAGACCTGAGTGATACCAACTACATTCTGGGGATCTAGATCTATCGTGATAGATCCAAACGGATAGTGAGACTTTTAAAGTCAAGGTATACCAAGACCATACTGAAATTATTCAGTATGGAAGATTCAAAGCGCGGTAGTCTACCGGATTGTCACGGAATCACCCTCTCCAAAAAGATGTCTACCAAGACTGGTTTGGAAAGGGCTCGCATGTCGATTATACCCTACGCTACTGCGGTAGGCTCTATAATTTATGTGATGTTGTGTACCAAACCAGATGTTGCTTACGCACTCAGCGTGGTAAGCCGATATCAGTCAAACCCAGGAGAGAAGTACTGGGAAGCAGTAATGAACATTCTCAAGTACTTGAGAATGACTAAGGAGATGTTCTTGATGTACGGTAGATTAGACCTCCAGATCGAGGCCTTCGCTGACTCCAGCTTCCAGAGTGATAAGAATAACTCCAAGTCCATATTGAGTTATGTCTTTACCCTCAGTGGAGGGGAGAAGGACACCGTGTTTGACTCGACAATGGAAACGGAGTATATCGGTGCTAAGAGACACCGCAAAAGAGACAGTCTGGATAAGGAAGTTCTTAACTGAACTTCAGGTGGTTCCTTCCATTGTTGGTCCAATACTTTAGTATTGAGACAACAACGGCGCTATAGCTTTAGGGAAGGAACCCAGATCCCATCAGTGATCCAGACATATCTTAAGGTGGTACCACCTGATCAGGAAGATAACTCATCTCTAAGAGATCGAGGTGAGGAGAGTAGATATCGAGAACAACACTGCAGATCCACTCACCGGGGCCATCCCTCAGATACGTTCGAGTGGCTATTCGAGATCATAGGGTCTGCGATACGCCAATATATGGCCTTAGTGCAAGTGAGAGATTGTTAGTGATATATGCCTTAGAGGCCATTATTGTATCATACCGGTTTGTATATTACTTAATGGGGCTTGGATATACACGGATACAGTAACAGTCTTGCTCAAAATGGTAGTATGCTACCTGGTTTGCATCTACCTCAATATGTGCGTATGTTTCTTTTAGCATATCGCTTATACATATTGGTAGAGCCCTTAGGATCTTTGCTTGATTACCAGCGTTGTGATGGCAGTCATACTAGTGGGGGCTGGATAGTGTATAAGCACATCCTATACAGGTCCCTAGTCGTAGGATTATCGAGACAGGGCATCGATACTCCAGAGTAGATTAGTGTATACGCTTCTCATCCCAGCAGGGGAGATGGTCTGTCCCACAGCCATTAGTACATCGTACTGGAGATAGTATGCGGGTGCTCATTAGGTTATGAGGACACCGGATAGGACTCGTCGGAAACTGTTGGTGGGTATTATACCTATCGTCGGGTAGCAGTTTCCAGGTGACATGAGTATAGCATAGTCTGTTGACTTGACACTGCCGCTTCTCCTCGAGTGTGTTCATACTGTACTTTGATTATTACCCTACCATGGCTCAAAAGAGTCGTGCAAATAGGTAATAGTTGGGTGCAGTTCCGAAGCACTTGGAGGCATTGGGGGTTAGATAGGATTCGTCTCTCCCGGTATTGGAGGTTGATATCGCGCTGTGTTCGGAAGGCCATTACACAAAGTCCTTGGCCAAGGCAAGCGAGATTTACCGGTAGGTACTCCAGTAGTTTCTCAGGGTGTTTTGGGCTACTCTCCGACACGACTTATTACGCTATTAGGGGTCTGACGATTACCGCCCCCTAAGCCCGATATGCGATACTCTTAGACGAACAGACCGGACTGTACGTAGATTATCACGGATAGACTCAGTTGGAGTTCGGATGAGTTATTCTCATCGGCCTTCTCATGGACATATACCTGGGGGCCGTTACGTACAGCTACTGCCGCTTGCGGCCTGTGGTTAAACCCACTGCTGCCAGCGTAGTATCGAGTTTTTAGGGTCCCACACAGAGGGTTTCCCTGCATCGGGCAAAAGATGTAGATGTCGTATGGTTTTACGATAGGGTTCGATCACGTACGTGTACTTGTGCACGGATGATGATTCGGACGGACAATACTAGTGGGCTTTGGTTTAAGCCGGATCCTAGTATTGTACTGATGGATTGTTTTCATCTTTTGTATTCATATTTTTCAGAATACGGATACGGGTATGTATATACGGACGAGGGGCGTTTTTGTAATTTTGTTAAAGATGCTTTTTGAAGATGACATTTCATAATTTGTATTTATCATTTTGGTTTAAATGATTATTCATTTTATGAATTTAGGAAATGTGGTGGAAATTGCATGAATGTAAGCATGGCTTCTAATGACACATGGTAAGTTTTTAAGCCATGACTCATATTGTTGTAACTTGAACCTTATTTGATTTATGCTTATGATTTATTCATAGGACAATAAGATATGGTTCAGTTTAGAAAACAAGTGAGAGCTCATCTTCATTCTCATTCTAAATCCACTAGCTTTTCCTCAATACTTCATCTACTTCCTCAAACCCTTAACATCTCATGTGTTGAGTAATCTAGGGTAAAAAGAGACATCCCAATCCATCTTCATACTCTACATCATCTACGACATCTTGTGTAGCGAACATGGTGCCCTAGTTGCTTCGGTTGAGGTAGGAGCTCGATGCACATTCTCTCGGGTGGATCATCTTCGATTTAAGGAGGCCGACGAGGAAGCGGTGATCCAAATGATCCATGGAGTCTGTGACGAGGTGGAGGACAGCGAGAAATGAAGACCCGAAGGACATGAACGTGAGGTATAAACTTCTGCACTTGTAGTTTACCTCTCACTAAGTTAGCTTGTTAGTGTTTAGCACCGATCCTGGAGTCCGAGTCCGTGTCGCGATCTTTTGAAAAATCGTTTTTCACCAATTCCGCATCCCCGCGGACACACGCGGTGCGCGAAATGGATTTGTAGGACTTTAGCAAGATTGCTAGACCGTTGACTATTCTTCTGGCCAAGGATACCACGTTCAACTTTGACTTGAATAGTTTAACTGCCTTCGAAACATTACGAAACTCACTCACTACTGCTCCCGTACTTTCTTCTCCAGACTGGATGCATCGCTTCGAGATTATATGCGATGCATCCGACTTTGCTATCGGTGCGGTCTTTGGACAACATATCGATAAGATGCCGTACGTAATCTACTACGCGAGCTGGACCTTGAATGACGCACAAATGAACTATACGACAACCGAGAAAGAGTTCTTGGCAATAGTTTTCACTTTGGAGAAATTCAGGCCATATCTCATTGGCTCCCCAGTCGTTGTCTACACTGATCATTCTGCTTTGAGACATCTTTTTGCGAAAAAGGATGCCAAATCTTGGCTAATATGCTGGATCTTCTTACTTAAAGAATTTAACCGTGTCATTAAGGACAAAAGAGGATGTGAAAACGTAGTGGCCGATCATCTTTCACGATTTTCTTCTACGCCTACGCTTCTATTCCTGATTAACGATGTTTTCCTGATGAACAACTCTTGGCTATATCTTGCGAACCGTGGTTCACAGATATTGTGAACTATTTGGCGATAGGACTCATACCAAGCGAATGGTCGAGTCAGGACAAAATTTGATTTTTATCCCAAGTAAAACACTTTTACTGAGACGAACCCTACCTGTTCAAGTATTATCCAGACCAAATCATTCGCCGGTGTGTTCTTGATAATGAGTTCAAGAGCGTGTTGTCGTTTTGCCTTGATCAAGCGTGTGGCGGGCATTTTGGCCCAAGAAAGATAGCTGAGAAAGTCTTGCGGTGTGGTTTTTGCTGGCCAAAACTTTTCAAAGATGTACATGATTACTATAAAACTTGCTCCCGGTACCAACATTTGGGCCGGATTTCCAGGAGAAACGAAATGTCGCTCCGACCGATTCTGGTTGTTGAGATGTTCGATGTTTAGGGGATAGATTGCATGGGCCCGTTTCCCAACTCTTTTGGGAACCTGTATATTCTTTTAGCTGTTGAATATGTCTCTAAATGGATCGAGGCAGTGCCGAGCTGTACGAACGACAACAAGGTTGTCGTTAGATTCCTGAAAGAAAACATCTTTTCCCGGTTCGGCCATCCTCGTGCTATCATTAGCGACAATGGGACACATTTCTGCAATAGCTCTTTTGAGACATTGATGCAGAAATACGCGATTAATTACAAGCTATCCATGCCCTACCACCCCAAATAAGTGTGCAAGGTGAAGTTTCAAATCGGCAAATCAAGCAAATATTGGAGAAAACGGTTTCCAAGAGCCATAAAAACTAGTCTTTAAAATTAACCGATGCTCTTTGGGCATTTCGAACTACGTAGAAGACTGATCTTGGCATGTCTCCCTATCGGATTGTGTACGGAAAGACTTGCCACCTTCTTGTTGAAATCGAGTATCGTGCATTTTGGACGATCAAAGAGCTGAACTTCAACCTTGAAGATGGGGCAGCTATCGGAAGCTGTAAGTTAACGAATTGAACGAGCTTCGGGATGAGCCTTACGAGAACGCGATTGTTATAAAAAACCAAATGAAGCTGTTTCATGATAAACACCTTATGTGCAAAACTTGCACGCTTGGACAACAGGTAGTTCTTACGACACCAGACTCCATTTCCATCCCGGTAAGCTTCGATCTCGCTGGAAGGGATCTTTTCTTATGCGGTGTGTATACCCGCATGACGTGGTGGATTTAGAGAATCCGAAGTGTTGGGTTTCCTAGCGCCCTGGCCGCCTACCGCGACCGTTGCAAAACGAAAAACTTTAACCCTTTAAAAATCCGTCGCTAGAAAACTCATCCAAGAATCTAACCATACGCTGAAACTAGCTAGCTAAAGAGATCTAGCTACCGTGATAAGGAGTTATACGTAGAGACTCGTGTCCTTCGGGTCTTCACTCCTCTTCTTTAGCTCCTTAGGTGATCTTGATCAAACTTGATGGCCGGTCTTCTAGATCCTAGATGATCCACTTGAAGGTCCTTGATTCAAGCTCCTATTCCAAAGTGAAGTAAACTAATCAAACTAGTTTGCTAATCTAGTTTTTTAGGTGATGTGGTAATGTTTGGTGGTAAGTTTCTATCTCAAATCCTTTGGCTCTCAACACATGAGAAGGTTAAGGATTTGAAATGAAGATGAACTCAAAAAGAAGAAAAGAGTGAGCTCTTAAAGATGAAAGAGAAAGGCAACTCAAGAATGAGCATAAGAATGGCTAAGGATTTTCTTTTATGAAGTATTTTATTTTCATTTTAAATCAACCATACTTCAATAGTAATTGCAATAAATACCAAGACCATTCTTCATGCCATGCTTCAAGCCATCTCTTTCTTTTCCACCTCATTTTCTATTTTCAACTGTTGGAGTACGGCGGCGCCCCGGCCGTCAAACCGACGCTAAATGCGGAACAAAAACTTTTTACAAAACTGGTGCTACCGCAACCCAAAACCCCGGATCGTTCCATTAACCGTAAACTAGCAAAAAGTAAAAGGAGTTAGGAAATTTTATACCGATCGATTCGTGTCCTTCGGTCTTCAATCTCCGCGCCAAACTCCTCGCTGCTGCACCGACGAATTCTGCTCCCCGATCACGCCCGTCGAAGCAGCACCACGTCTATGAATCTTTATACGGGCTCCCGTCTCAAGACCGAGGCAACTCGGACATGAAGTTTGCTAGCCGACATGTCCAAGAATGAAGTAGAGATAGTATGGAATATATTGTCTCAAGATACCCAAGCTATTGGATGGAGGTAGATTGGAGTTGCCATTTGGAATGATTTTGTGAGCAAAGAATTTTTTAGCAATGAGAAGAGAAATTCAGCCCTTTAACAAGATGTGCTCGACCATTCTTGTGAGGAAACGACACCAAGGATTTTGAAATGGGGCTCTCTGGGATTTGGCAGAATGAAGTGGTGAGCCACACAAGAAAAGGTGAGTGAAGGAATATATATGATTATATAATTAATCAATCACTCCAAACAAACAAGAAGCCATCCAATATAGCGTGCTTGGCCACTATAAAATTCTTCTCTGTGGAAATAAGAATGAGGTTATGGTTTTTGTCAAGTGAGTGTCACCATTTTTTTTCACCACAAAAAATCCGTCCCAATTAAGAGCTGGCGAAATTGCAGATGGCCCCCCAATGGCCCATGCTGCCCCCTCACTCAAAAGACCATGCCCATTTAATGCATGACCATGCCTCATTAAATGAGCAGCCCCCCAGCTCCAAGAAAATCAGTGCAAACAAAAAGTCCAAGGTCAAATGGTCAAGGAAAAAACAAATTGCTCACAATGAATAAACATAGATCAAGATGTTTCAGACGGAAAAAGAAACTGACAACTCCGAAAGTAATCTCGTAATGAATTACGAGATTACCCCTCAACTGTAAATACATACCTGCATTTGTATTCCGACCGAATACAAATGCAATGAGACAAAAATATTCCTACAGTATAATACTAGGATCCGGCTTAAACCAAAACCCGCTAGTATTATCCGTCCGATCCTGAACCGTGTACAAGTGCACGGATATGATCGAACCCCGCCATATATCCATACGGCCTATACAACGTTTCGCCCGAACTTGGGAAACTTTCTGTGGGGGACTCTAATGACTCATCAATACACTGGCACTGGGTATGACCACTAGCACGTCAGAGATACTAGCTGTACGTAACGGTTGCCCATGTATTGATTGGAAGGGAAGCTGACGAGCAAACTCATCCAGAAACCCTACTGAGCCTGACAGTGACAATATCCATACAGTCCGGTCTGTTCGTCTATGAGTATCGCATATAGGGCCTAGGGGGCTGGTAAACGTCAGACCCCCAATAGCGGTATAAGTCGTGTCGGAGAGAAGCCTAGAACACCCTGAGATACTACTGGAGTACCTACCGGTAAATCTCGATTACCCTGGCCAGGGATTTCGTGCAATGGCTCTCCTAAACACAACGCGATCTCACCCCCAATACCGGGAGAGACGAATCTCCGACGATCCGCTCACTGCCTCTATGTGGCTCGGGACTGTACCGAAATAAAACCTGTTTGCACGACTCCTTTGAGCCGTGGTAGGGTAGTAATCAAAGCACAGTGGGAACTTACACGAGACAAATAACGATCTCAGGTCGACAGACTAACCTGTACACATGTCACCTGAGAACTGCTATCTGACGATATGTATAATACCAACTAGTATATTCCCGGCGAGTCCTGTCCGGTGTACTCATAATCCAATGAGCACCTGTATACATCTTAGGTGAACTAACTGACACCAATGGCTTGTGAGACCGGCCACCGCCCCTCGTCGGGGTCTCGACTGTATACACTAGTCTACTCTGGAGTATCGATGCCCTATCTCGAAACTCCTACGACTAGGGACATTTTAAAGATGTGCTTATAGACCCCAGCTCCCACGTATATGATCGCCATCATACTGCTGGCAGTCAAGCAAGAATCCTATGGGCTCTATCAACATGCAATAGTGAACTAAAGCATGTACACGATGATAAAGACAAACCAGATAGCATACTATCATCTCGAGCAAGACTGTCCTATCGGTATAGGTCCTCCCTCAATCATTGCAATCACGTACCTGCGATCCAATAATTGACTTTGAGGGCACTGTATCCAACAATCTCCCACTTGCACTTAAGGCTAATTATTGCGATGTCGCGTACTCACAGCTCGTGTGATACCGAATATCTAACTCCTCTACTAATCAGTTTCACAAAGCTCGTTTGTAAAACTATTGTGTTCGAGAAATAGCCTCAGTGAGTGGATCCGCTCTGATGTTTCTTTCTATGTCTCTCTTTGTCTCAAGTTCGCTGAGAAAACCATCTCCTGAAATGAGCAATACCTGTCTTAGAATACGTCTGGATATCTGATGGCACCCAGTTCATAAATGAACTCCAAATCCAGCAAACTTCTTAGACTGTATCGTTAACTGAATTCAATCAGTATCCTGCACCATGCCTCCCTCAGTATCCTCTTGGACTACCTGTCCAAACTACTGCCCCTCGTCAGAGGGAAAACTATAACTCTGACAGTCACGCTGTCATCTGGGTCACCTTGGAAGCCTGGAATGATATCTGTCTCCCGAAGGAGGCTGTCGTTATCAAATCCCTAGAACAACCACTTATGTTCATAAGCTGCTTCCGAACATTTCTCCAGGATTGGAATAATATATCAACCTATTGCATCTAGTGCAAAAAACAACATATGATATTATATCCATATCCTATGTAGAGAGACTACTGTGTGACAACCACGGTATAACCGATCGTAGTATAGGAATTTTACTTCCTACTCTGTGTATGTCATCCAAATACGAGGACATGACACCCTACTACCTTCTTAACAGATCCATCCCCTATTCTGTTGAAGTCAAAGCCCATGACTGTCACATCATAAATAGATGATCTATCTCCACTTTATCTGCTTTAGTCTATAAATAGACATAAGCTACTTGTCCACTATGCTTCCGCTGCTCCCACTGACTACGACAACCCTCTGGGAGAGTCATATACACGTGCACTTCTAACGCTAGTTTAGAACGACGCTATACTCATCCTCCTGCCGGGTGTCATAGTCTGGAACAACAGTAGTGTCAAGTTTGGGTAAACAAGAACCTCCCTGTCACCGTCCTTGAGGCTACCGAAGTACCTCTCGGGTGCCTGAGGTTACCCACCATCTCTGCGGAGTGGCTAGTGGAATGTCAATCCTGATTGAATGTTTAGGTCCTATTAAATTTTCCGTAATCGTTTACGGTTCTGGAATCTCTTCCAGTTCTACCATACTCCCACTATCGTTTTCTGAAAAAATCCATTTTAATAAAATTGTGGCGAGTCAAGAACAATATCACTATTGATCTTCCAGATGGTAGAAAATTAACCCTCATCAAAACCCGGGTTAACCCACAAACTGCCATTACAGAAACGTGCCCTGAGTTATCCAGAGTCTGGTTTTAAGCATTGTTAGTTATATGTATGCCCTAGAGGCCATTACTGTACATATGATGTATACTGTAATGGATGCTTGGACATATATAGGGAGGACTTTCTTGCTCGACATGATAGTATGCTATCTGGTTGTACTTTATCTTAACATGTACTCTGATTGTCTCTATATTACATGTTGATAAAGCCCTTAGGATATGTACTCGACTACTGGGACTATGATGAGATCATAGTAGTGGGGCCACGGTAGTCGACGAGTACATCCTATAACTGTTCCTAGTCAAGGGTGTATCGAGACAGGGCATCGATACACCAGAGTAGACTGGCGTATACGCATCTTGACCCATATGATGGGCGATGGATGATCCCATATCCATCGGTGTTTGACATCAAGGATGGTGTACGGGTGCTGAATGGAGACTGGGTACACTGGACGGACTCACCGAGAACTCCCAGATGGTATTATACCTCACGTCAGATGGCAGTTCTCTGGTGACACTGGTATAGAGTAGTCTGTAGAGCCGAGATCGTCATAGAGTCTTGTGTGATTCCCACTGTGCTTTGATTTCCATTATACCACGTCCAAGAGGGAGTGCAAAAAGGTGGCTTTTGGGTACAGTCCCGAATCACATGGAGGCAATGAGCGATAGGAGGGGATTCGTCTCTCCCGGTATAGGGAGTTGACGTTGCGCTGTGTTCGATTGGCTATAACTGGAAATCCCTGGCCAGGGTTGCTGAGATTTACTGGTAAATGTTATCATTAGTTTCTCGAACTGTTATAGATCTCATATCGACACGACTTATCAAGCTACTGGGGTCTGACGTTTACCACCCCTAGACGAGATATGCGACATATCAGACGAAGAGACCGGACTGTACGGGAGTGTTACTGATTGGATTCGCAGGAGAATGTACATGCTTGCTTGTTGATCTTCTGATCGCTCAATACCTGGGTAGATGTTACGTTTAGCTGACCGCTTGCAGCTTGTGGGTGTTTGATATGATCATCACCTACTGCTGGCGTATTGACGATTCTTTAGAGTCCTACACAGAGGTTTCTTGGCTCAGGAAAAACGGAGTAGGAGCACATATATGATATGTGCGGGACCGAGAGCAATACATGTATGTGATATTGTATTAGATTCTCACGATATGAGATATCGGCCTGGTATATGTGATATAGCCGGGTCATCGGATTAAGTGTTGATTCGATGAACTGCTACAGATTATATTAGTCGGTTATTTGTGAAATAGCTGGATTATCGAATCAAGTGTTGATTCGATAATTTAATGTATAATTATATATATGATATATTAAATTACATTAACAAATATAAGCTCACTAAAAAATTCTTTTTCTCACTCGGGTAATACATTGATATATATGCGATATATGTTAATTGTATTATTTTATTTTGTTACAATAAATATTGTATATGTGATATATAATATTGTAACATGTTAGGGTTATTAATGCAACATGTTTTGTGGAGAATAAATATGGTCAGGGTTTGGATTAGGGTTAAGCTTTCATGAAGCTTCTTGAAGTTTTGACTTTGAGTTGGATATTTTGTGATATTTGTTTAACCCAACCCAACCCTTTAACCCTAGTTATGTCTCTACAATTGTAACAACCCTAATTTTCTTATACACTTTTTCTGTACAAAAATTTTTGAAAATTTTCAAAATCCACAAAGGGGTATTTTAGCCTGAGCACAAGATATAGGTAATTATTTTGTTTTTGATTACAAGCTACAAGAATATAATAACTTCATTTTTAGTGTACAAGAAATTACTTTAAATTTAATGTATACTTGGAGTATTTACTCTTGCTGCTATCATTTTAAGCAATTAAATAACACCAAAATTACAAGAAGGAGCTTGTGGCTCATTAGTAATACCTTGCACTGCTGAACCAAGTCACCAGAGTTCAAATCCCATGCCCCACATTATTTTTAAATTTATTTTGTTTTAAATTTTCGGAAAGTCAACAGTCAAAACGCCATAACTCACAAAACTTGAACTGAACATATAAAAAATAAATATACCATAAATCCCCCCAGGAGACCCCCTACCCAACGGTACCCCGACTCGGCCCGACTCGGGTTGGCGCCGCCGGCCGGACTCGGCCGGACGGCCGAGTCGTCAACACGGAAAAATTCCGTGTTGACCCGGTCTTCTCACCTGCATACTTTAATTTTTTTTATCGGTTATCAAATTCTCAATAAATCCCTTTTACTCCAAAAATTTAATGATTTTTAATGTTTTTTTAAATATATTTTTATATTTTTTTTATTAAAACCCTAACCCTAGCCTAACCCTATATAAACACCCCTACCCTCTACCCCCTCATCCTAAATTCCTAAGTCCACTCTCCCAAAATCTCAAGAAAACTTGGTACATCGGAAAACGAGCGAAAGGCGAAGCGCTGACGAAATTGACGGCGAAATCCCGGCGATCGTACTAGGACCGCTTCACGACGTTTCGACGCACCGGCAAACCCACTACCTTCCTCTCACTCTCTAGAGTTGTCCAAACCCGCAAGTCCCCCTTTTCTATTCTTCTTTTCTTTCATAAAAATACGATTTTATAACCCGACGGAAATCGGAACAACCCGATTTCCGATTCGGTTTTTTATCAAATCTCACTTGTCACCAATTCCATAATGCTTAAACATATTCATGTTGACTATTAATCACATAACAACTAATTTGGATAAAGTTTCTCACATGAAAAGATAGCTTTTGCAATATACCGTATTCTTTCACTTTAATACCACCATGTTTAATTTATCATATTTAACCCTTTAATATTGCTATACCTTAAAGTAGATCACGAGATAATGACCTACCTCCACACAAACTCATATGTAATCATAATACGCTACTTTGAAAACTTAGAATATGATAAAACAAGATTTTGCATTAAAGTACCATTTTCTTTATAAACTTAGAATACGCTAACCCCTTTTTCAAATAAATACCTTATATTTATAAAACCGTTTTCTAAATGATTAGTATTTATAAAATCTTTGTAAAGCGCCACTACAACCCACCTTCGGGGAACTCGTTAGGGATAGTACGGTTTATCGTGCACCCTCGAGCTTAGTAGTGCGAGATTCAGACCTCCGCAAGGAGCACTCGGTCTCGAAAGATTTAAAATACGACATTTAAGAAAAATGAGATTTTTGGAAAACAAAATATTTATTAAAAATTATTCTTGTATAAACATATGTATATTTATCATTTAAACACCTATTTTATTATAAGATAAAGTTTCCACCTTTTCCTAAAAATTATAAGATTAAAAGTTACATTAAAATACCTTGAATTTCAAATAAATCAATATTACAAATTAATACCTTTATTTATGTAATTAGGATATTTTCACTAGAAATAACACAAAATAAAATTACATTCATTATAACTATAAATACGAATAATAAATACTTGAGGTGTATCTTGAAAACTATACAAAAGTATTTTTACATAAAACCCCCTCAAGTTTTATAAATTACAATAAAGACCCTAACAATTATAGAACTTCAAATTACATTTCTTTTAGTCTGACTCGGGTTTGAGTCTGATTATTTCTGACTTGAATATGATTCAAGTCAATCTATATTCTTTAATATTCCAACTCAATATGAATACATGAATCCCAGAATCCAGTTAACAATCTTTTTAACTTGACTGAATCAAACCATGGATATACATCCATTATTCCGTTATTCCATTTACCTGATTATGCAGTTACAATCCGTTTACTGATATCATGGTTTTGGTCAGTCATCCAACTTACACAATACAATACAACAATACTATCAAAACATTACGGGGTTTAAGGGGTAGATTGGTACGGAAGGTGTTAAAGATGGCACGAGGCAGTAAGATTAAGACATCTAACATGAATCCAATTGCCGTTGTTCCGGGTTGTATAACGGAGCCTTGTACTTCCATTTGCCCTGGTCTCTAGCATACTGAGACCCCTCTCGTATACATTGGCATTTTTCCGTACCAAGCTATAAACAACAGCGTGAACACAATACTCTACGATATTATTCTTTAGAAGATACCTCTTATTCTGTCTTTTCTAATTCTTCCTTATCTTTGGGACTTACCGAGCGACCTGTTCGCTGACGACATTCTATTTCTTTCTTCTTTGAATGTTGTCAGGTGCTTTGGACCCAGCAGAGATCGAGCCCACCGGTGAAGACTTGGATCAGTTTCATGAAGATCCCGAGCTCTAGACATTGTACCTTGTTCTATTCAGTATTTTCATTTCCTGATATGCCATTGTTTAGGCATCGCTTTTCATTTCAGTTGTATTTACTTTTCATGCATTGTACAAAAGAATATTATTAATAAAGTTGTTGTTTTTTCTTTATCTCTTGTCTCTTGTGATTTATTTTTATATTGCTTAGATACGCTTAGCGTATGTACTTCTAAATATATACGTAGCGGACCTCGTCGCGTCCCCTTCGCCGTACACTGGGAAGCGGGGCGTGACAGGTTTTGTTGGTGGCCCATGCAGGTCAGAGCTGTATGAATCCCTATCATGCAGTTCTGGTCTGCGTGAACAACCTAAGCAATATAACACAAGAACCAGCAACTAAAACATTCTTTACAATTCATGTTTCTTGAATCTTACAAATTTCTATTCCTTGAATCTTATCATTTCATATACTTGAATATGTCCTAACCCAAATTTCTCTTCAAGCTTATGGATTCTCCGAACAACACCAGCACCAATGTCAACAACACACCTCCAGCACTACCTCTCACACCAGCTATTCCTGCACCACCCACCGAGCAAACAGTGCTATTTGAGGCGATCCGCAGCCTTCTTGAGGGACAGCAACAACTCTTGAACCGTCCTGAGACCGACGCACCAGGGGTAAAGCAATTCAGAGCTTTGCACCCCAAGCAGTTCTCCGGTAAAGGAAGCCCACTTGAAGCTGAGGAATGGGCACAATGCATCGAAGATGGTCTGGCAGCAGCACAAGTGCCAGACCTAGCTTGGGTCCGTGTGGCGAAACTACAGCTCACGGATAATGCTCGCAACTGGTGGAAGGAGAAAGAAAGCCGTCTTATACAACCTATTGAATGGAAGACTTTTCGCGAGAAGTTCGACGCGAAATACTTCCCTGTGACTGCCAAGTTTGCCATGGAGCAGCAGTTCATTCATCTACAACAGGGTTCGATGTGGGACAAATCAGTAGATGAGTACGACGCTGAATTCACCATGTTAAGCCAGTAAGATATTTCATAATAGTTCAATATCACATACTACACAGCTAACACAATCTTTAAACAGATTCGTGGCACACTTGATACCGACGGACGAAATCAGAGCCCGTCGCTTTCAACAAGGACTGGACACGGAGATTCAGGCTGCTCTAGCCACGGGAAAATTTCTGACACATGAAGATGCTTTGGAAGCTGCCCGCAGTTATGAGGCAGTGATAAAGGCGAGGGGCAGACCCCAATCTGCCGGTTTGAAACGCCCTGCCACTCAAATGGCAGGAGGAGTCTCTTCCAGGCCATCGTTTGAACCCAGGAGAACTGAAGAAATTTGCCATTACTGCCATAGAAAGGGACATATGTGGAAGGACTGTAGGCGCGTAAAAGGTCTGTGTCTAATTTGTGGCACTTCCAACCACGGAATTGGGAACTGTCTTTACAATAGCAACTCAACTCACACACCCACCAACTACCCGCAGCGGCCAACCATCCAGGCTCCTGCAACTCGTCCTGCACTACCTGCTCCACCACCTGCACAGCCTACTCGCCAATTCCAACAAGCAATGAAGGACATGCCTAGAAGGCAGAGAAACAGGCCCCAAAGGCAGAATGTGCCGCCAGCTAGAAGGAATATACCACGGCGACAGACCTTCACATTAGAAGCCGTAGAAGCCGAGACTGTAGGTCAAGGTAACACCGGTAAGCCTTTTTCACCATCATATCACTTTTTATACACTACATTCACCAAACTTCCTAGCACTATTACATTTTCCTTTTACAAATTTCGAGGACGAAAGTTTTATAAGAAGGGTAGAATATAACAACCATAATTTTCTTACACTTTTTCTATACAAAAATTTTTGAAAATTTTCAAAATCCACAAAGGGGTATTTTAGCCTGAGCACAAGATATAGGTAATTATTTTGTTTTTAATTACAAGCTAAAAGAATGTAATAACTCCATTTTTAGTGTACAAGAAATTAATTTAAATTTAATGTATACTTGGAGTATTTACTCTTGCTGCTATCATTTTAAGTAATTAAATAACACCATAATTACAAGAAGGAGCTTGTGGCTCATTGGTAATACCTTGCACTGCTGAACCAAGCCACCAGAGTTCAAATCTCATGCCCCACATTATTTTTAAATTTATTTTGTTTTAAATTTTTGGAAAGTCAACAGTCAAAACGCCATAACTCACAAAACTTGAACTGAACATATAAAAAATAAATATACCATAAATCCCCCGAAGAGACTCCTTACCCAACGGTATCCCGACTCGGCCCGACTCGGCCGGCGGACCGGCCGACTCGGGCCGGCGCCGTCGGCCGGACGACCTAGTCGTCAACACGGAAAAATTCCGTGTTGACCTGGTCTTCTCACCTGCATACTTTAATTTTTTTTATCGGTTATCAAATTCTCAATAAATCCCTTTTACTCCAAAAATTTAATGATTTTTAATGTTTTTTTATATATTTTTATATTTTTTTTATTTAAACCCTAACCCTATATAAACACCCCTACCCTCTACCCTCTCATCCTAAATTCCTAAGTTCACTGTCCCAAAATCTCAAGAGAACTTGGTACGTCGGAAAACGAGCGAAAGGCGAAGCGCTGACGAAATCGACGGCGAAATCCCGGCGATCGTACTAGGACCTCTTCACGACGTTTCGACGCACCGACAAACCCACTACCTTCCTCTCACTTTCTAGCGTTGTCCAAACCCGTAAGTCCTCCTTTTCTATCCTTCTTTTCTTTCATAAAAATACGATTTTATAACCCGACGGAAATCGGAACAACCCGATTTCCGATTCGGTTTTTTATCAAATCTCACTTGTCACCAATTCCATAATGCTTAAACATATTCATCTTGACTATTAATCACATAACAACTAATTTGGATAAAGTTTCTCACATGAAATGATAGCTTTTGCAATATACCGTATTCTTTCACTTTAATACCACCATGTTTAATTTATCACATTTAACCCTTTAACATTGCTATACCTTAAAGTAGATCACGAGGTAATGACCTACCTCCACACACACTCATATGTAATCATAATACGCTACCTTGAAAACTTAGAATACGATAAAACAAGATTTTTCATTAAAGTACCATTTTCTTTATAAACCTTTTCTAAAAGTTCTAGATTTTATACAATTTTAAAACAATATGTTTTAATAGGAAATACGATAAGTCGTGGATATCGATCGTTTATCTAAACCTGATTTTGTGGTGTCTAGGCTAGGCAAGTGAGAAAAGGTAACTTTAAAAGGCCCGTCTCACGATTTGTGAGCGGATCCCTCCATTTCTCATTTGTACTTACCTGGCCACAATTGGCGGTGAAGAGGCGATTTGAGGCTTCTAATTACTTGTCGTTTAGACCATTTAGAAATAGGCTAGTTGGTTTAGGAAACCCTAGAATCTGAAATACGGAAACTAACCCCTTTTTCAAATAAATACCTTATATTTATAAAACCATTTTCTAAATGATTAGTATTTATAAAATCTTTGCAAAGCGCCACTACAACCCACCTTTGGGAAACTCGTTAGGGATAGTACGGTTTATCGTGCACCCTCGAGCTTAGTAGTGCGAGATTCAGACCTCCGCAATGAGCACTCGGTCTCGAAAGATTTAAAATACGACATTTAAGAAAAATGAGATTTTTGGAAAACAAAATATTTATTAAAAATTATTCTTGTATAAACATATGTATATTTATCATTTAAACACCTATTTTATTATAAGATAAAGTTTCCACATTTTCCTAAAAATTACAAGATTAAAAGTTACATTAAAATACCTTGAATTTCAAATAAATCAATATTACAAATTAATATCTTTATTTATGTAATTAGGATATTTTCACTAGAAATAACACAAAATAAAATTACATTCATTATAACTATAAAGACGAATAATAAATACTTGAGATGTATCTTGAAAACTATACAAAAGTATTTTTACATAAAACCCTCTCAAGTTTTATAAATTACAATAAAGACCCTAACAATTATAGAACTTCAAATTACATTTCTTTTAGTCTGACTCGGGTTTGAGTCTGATTATTTCTGACTTGAATATAATTCAAGTCAATCTATATTCTTTAATATTCCAACTCAATATGAATACATGAATCCCAGAATCCAGTTAACAATCTTTTCAACTTGACTGAATCAAACCATGGATATACATCCATTATTCCATTATTCCATTTACCTGATTATGCAGTTACAATCCGTTTACTGATATCATGGTTTTGGTCAGTCATCCAACTTACACAATACAATACAACAATACTATCAAAACACTACGGGGTTTAAGGGGTAGATTGGTACGGAAGGTGTTAAAGGTGGCACGAGGCGATAAGATTAAGACATCTAACATGAATCCAATTGCTGTTGTTCCGGGTTGTATAACGGAGCCTTGTACTTCCATTTTCCCTGGTCTCTAGCATACTGAGACCCCGTATACATTGGCATTTTTCTGTATCAAGCTACAAACAATAGCGTGAACACAATACTCTACAATATTATTCTTTAGAAGATACCTCTTTTTCTGTCTTTTCTAATTCTTCCTTATCTTTGGGACTTACCGCGCGACCTGTTCGCTGACGACATTTTATTTCTTTCTTCTTTGAATGTCGTCAGGTGCTTTGGACCCAGCAGAGATCGAGCCCACCAGTGAAGACTTGGATCAGTTTCACGAAGACCCCGAGCTCTACACATTGTACCTTGTTCTATTCAGTATTTTCATTTCCTGATATGCCATTGTTTAGGCATCGCTTTTCATTTCAGTTGTATTTACTTTTCATGCATTATACAAAAGAATGTTATTAATAAAGTTGCTGTTTTTTCTTTATCTCTTGTCTCTTGTGATTTATTTTTATATTGCTTAGTTACGCTTAGCATATGTACTTCTAAGTATATACGTAGCGGACCTCATCGCGTCCCCTTCGCCGTACACTGGGAAGTGGGGCGTGACAACAATGGTTAGGCTTCTCATTATCTACCATGGTTGCATTTCTAAACACACACTAGAGTTTCATTATTCATCACAAAAGGATTAGATCTTCTTCTTCCTTCTTCTTCTTTCATGGAAAAGCTTACTAGCTTTTTCATTAGTGATGATTTTGAGTGAGATTAAGAAAACAAAAGAGTGCTGAATTCCTACTTCATCATCCTAATCTACTCTTGCCAATTAGATTAGGGTGTTCACTTCATTTAGTGAGTGAGAGCTTGTGTTAAAGAAACTTCAAGGTAGATCATCTTTGTTATCGATGATCGGAAGAAAGCTTGCAACTTTCTCTTCGTGGAGCCTCTCTAGAGTTCGGGAACTCGATGATCGCAGCGAAGGGACCTCAACACGGAGCTTTAGAAGTGAAGGAACAGACTACAAAGGTTGTAATCCCTAACTCTTAGATATTAAAGTGTTTAACATGCTTTGTTTCGCCTAATCTCTAGTTTAAAGATCTTGGTTTGGGTTGTTCGGCACGTCTAAATTTTAAATCGGGAATGGTTGATACCTTGTAGACCCTTGTGAGAGTGCCTAGTAACCTTACAGTGGTATCAAAGCCAAGCTAGAGCTTTAGGCGAAGTCTGGGTGAAGTTTAAAGTCCGATCGAACTCCGAATACCCGGTTTATACCCTTTTCTGGAAATTTTTCAAAACGTTGACATTTTTCATATTAAAAATGCTCAAAAAAATCAGCAGGGTATTTTAGGAATTACTGTGCAAAACGACACCTAAATCCACTAAAGCGCCGCGGAACCGCGGCCAAACCAGGGTATTGGCGGCGGTTCCGCGGCAAGACTTGGGTATTGAGGGTTAGATTTTGCTACAGTTGATACGTAGGTACTTCCTGATACTTCTGGGAATTTTTTAATTGTACTCAAGTGTTGAGTTTTCTGGGTTGTATTGGGGACTCGTTGATTCGATCGGATAATTTAATTTCGTTTAAGTTTTTTCGGGATAATTTTAGAACGATTTACAAAGTTCGAACGGATATCAATAACTCACTTTTTCCCCTGTCGGAAATTTTTTCAAAAGTTGGATTTTTTTTCTCGAGTTTGAAACTTCCGGAAAATCATGCAAGTAACGCGGTAGACCCTCTAGAAGAACACAAACTTTAACTCGATTATTTGACCGTCTGAACTGCCTCTAAACCTTAGGGTTTGGGACAGTACGGCGTTGCCACATGTGAGGCGTTGGCTTGACCCTTCTACGGCTGGACCATTGATACTATGGCATGTGATGGATACTTTTTGAACTTTGCTCAAGTGTTGAGCTATTAGGGAAATCTTGGGTGTTTGTTTATTCGATTGGAAAGTTTGACATTGTCTTTTTATCTGGAATGTGATACAATATTTGGAATCCACATGTAGTTATGAGATAACTAATTTGAATATTATAAATCTAGCAGTTTAGTCTCAGATGATCGGTTGCCACGGGATTTTGATGCGATCAAAAGTCCGTCGCAATCACGTAGCGTACGTGGATACTCGCCGGGTAAACTTAATAGACAGCCATGCCCCATAGCCCCGACCAAGTGACTGTAGGAGAACCCCGTCGCCAAAAGCATCCGTTCTGGTGCTCGCGGCAGCGGTGTTCCGCCTTAGTGCATTTCGTCGACGGCATCCTGGGGTGCGGCCGTCTGCTAAAGTTTGCGAAGAGCATTCGATCAGAATGTCGGGAATCTTGTTGAATTGCCCGACTAGATATTGAAAAGTGTTTTCGATATTGAGACTAAAATGCGGGGTTTATAATTGTTAGGCATGCGATGTCTAAGGAATTCATTTGGTTAGGCATGCGATGTCTAAGAAGGTTGCGGATTCCAACTGATGTAGTTTTACACTTTCTTTTCTGTGACCGTAAGTGTAGTATGTGGTGTATCGCCGGCTTCGTTGTTATAAATCAACGACAATCGGGATACGCATACTTGCTTACGTTGATGATATGAGATATTATGTGTTGTTGTGATATGTTATATTGGATCGTCGCGTTCTGAATAGCCGGAGGTTTTATGTGAGATGAGAGTTTTTCTTTTTCATTCATGTAAAATTCATTTGTATGTAATATTCTTTTATTGGGGCACTTCCGGGCTGAGGATGATGTCACCATTGTACATTATTTACTTTTCCGCATTAGGTAGACCCAAGGCGGGGAGCACAAGTAACCGGGTTCTAGGGTCCAGTGGGAGACCATCTCGAGGAGTCGAGACCTGGTTTCCTAACCCTAGAATTGGCACTGTTGCTTGCCGCTCTCGTAGGGGTCTAGGGATGTGGGTTTATCTATTCATCGCGACCGTGGAATCCGTGTTTTATACAGGCTCGTACTAAAACACAGACCTCCTAGTATATCCAATATTTCATATATGTTCTTCTGCTGCAATGTTCTGTGATGAGATCATATTACTGCCTGAGACGAATGTTTATACTATATATATGAGATATATGTTATACTGCAGATTTCGTTTCAAATGTGATGCTTGTGAAGCATAATAAAATGAGACTTCATTAATGAGATTAATGAAACTAAAAGATGTAAGTGCACGGCAGCGCCCGGCCGTCTGAACGAGGCCAAAATGCGGAAACACAAACTTTTCTTTAACTTTATAACCAGCGCTACCACATACTATAAACCCGGATCGGACCATTAACCTAATACTAGCTAACAAGAGAAAAGGTAGAGAGCTATACCGAGCGATCCGTGTCCTTCGGTCTTCGGCCACCATCCCAATCTCCTCGCGGAATCTCCAGTCTCGATCTCCTCATCGGAGAGAGCACCACATCACCGAGTCTTTTTACGGGCTCCCACCTCTGGACCGAGGCAACTCGGACACGAAGTTGGCAAGCCGACATGTCCAAGATTGATGTAGACTATATGTAGATCACAATGTCTCTAGGGGTTGTTGAAGTTGCCATTTGGAAGTGGGGAAGGAGATGTAAACTTTTTGAGATGAACTAGGGAATTTTGTAGCAAGGAAAAGAGACTCTTTTCCACCCCACAATTTTGGACAACCCCCTTCCCATGTGTGGCCGGCCCTTGCTCCATCGAAAAGAGAGGGAGCATGACAATAATACAAGAGAGAGAAATAGGTGATGATGAGGAATAATCATCACCTCAAAGTCAAATGAATAACCCATCACTCAACCCATCATAACAAGCAATGATAAACAAGAAGAAGTCAATGGAAGCTAGAACCATCATGTGCCACAAAAAGTCTTCTCCATTATAAATTGCACAATTGCAAATAACCCCCTCCACAACAATTTTCAGCCAAAGAAAGATAGAAAGGAAAATGGCCGAAACGAAATACAAACTGGCAACTTCAAAAAGTGATCCGGTAATAAATTACAGGAAAACCCCGCGACTGTATATACATACCCGCATTTGTATTCCGACCGAATATAAATGCAATGAGACAAAATCTACATTGTATAATACTAGGATTCGGCTTAAACCAAAGCCCGCTAGTATTATCCGTCCGATCATGATCCGTGCAATACCGCACGTATATGATCGAACCCTGCCATATATCCATACGGCCTCTACAGCGTTTTGCCCGAAACTTGAGAAACTGTCTGTGGGGGACTCTAAAGACTCGTCAACACTTTGGCTGTGGATTTAACCACTAGCACGTCAGAGGTATTAGCCATACGTAACGGGCTACCAGGTATTGACCAAAAGGGAGGTCGATGAGCGAACTCATCCTGACACCCTATTGAGCCTGTCAGTGACAATATCTGTACAGTCCGGTCCGTTCGTCTATGAGCATCGGTTGGTAAAAGTCAGGCCCCTAAAAGCGGTACAAGCCGTGTCGGAGTGTAGCCCAGAACAACCTGAGATACTACTGGAATACCTACCAGTAAATCTCATGCCTTGGCCAAGGACTTCGTGTAATGGCTCTCCTAGACACAACGCGACCTCACCCCCAATACCGAGAGAGAAGAACCCCTGCAGATCCGCTCACTGCCTCCATGTGGCTCGGGACTGTACCCAACTAAAACCTGTTTGCACGACTCCTTTGAGCCGTTGTAGGGTAGTAATCAAAGTACAGTGGGAACTCACATGAGACAAATGACGATCTCAGTTCGATGAACTAACCTGTACACATGTCACCAGGGAACTGCTATCTGACGCTAGGTATAATACCAACTAGCATGTTCCCGGCGAGTCCTGTCCGGTGTACTCATAACCCAATGAGCACCTGTATACATCTTAGGTGAACCAACTGACACCAGTGGCTTGTGAGATTGGCTACCGCCCCTCGTCGGGGTCTCGACTGTATACATTAGTCTACTCTGGAGTATCGATGCTCTGTTTCGAAACTCCCACGACTAGGGACCTTTTAAGGATGTGCTTATAGACCCCAGCTCCCACGTATATGATCGCCATCATACTGCTGGCAGTCAAGCAAGAATCCTAGGGGCTCTATCAACGTGCAACAGTGATCAGTAATGTCATCTAAAGCAGTACACGATGATAAAGATAAACCAGATAGCATACTATCATCTTGAGTAAGTCTGTCCTACCGGTATAGGTCCTCCCTCAATCATTGTAATCACGTGCCTGTGATCCAATAATTGACTCTGAGGGCATTATATCCAACAATCTCCCACTTGCACTCAAGGCTAATTATTGCGATGTCGCATACTCACAGCCCGTGTAATACCGAACACCCAACTCCTCTACTAGTCAGTCTCACAAAGCTCGTTTGCGAAACTATTGTGTTCGAGGAATAGCCTCAGTGAGTGGATCCGCCCTGATGTTTCTTTCTATGTCTCTCTTTATCTCAAGTTCGCGGAGAAAGTCGTCTCACGAAATGAGCAATACCTGTCTTAGAATATGTTTGGATGTCTGATGGGACCAAGTTCATAAATGAACTCCAAATCCAAACTTCTTAGACTGTATCGTCAACTGAAACCAATCAGTATCCTGCGTAATGCTTCCCTCAGTATCCGCTTGGACCACCTGTCCAAAATACTGCCCCTCGTCAGAGGGAAAACTATAACTCTGACAGCCACTCTGTCATCCAGGTCACCTTGGAAGCCTGGAATGATAACCGTCTCCTGAAAGAGGCTGTTGTTATTATATCCCTAGAACACCCACTTATGTTCTAAAACTGCTTCCGAATGTTTCTCCAGGATTGGATCAATATCAACTTATTGCATCTAATGCAAAAACAACATCTGGTGTGGTACTTGACATCTCATGATTGACTCAATTGCCTAAGCAAGTGATCTGCCAATCATACACATCCCTCTCCCCTTTAGTCTGTAAGACACCTTTAGAGAAGGTGACTCCATCACCTGCAGGTACACTACCGTGCCAGGAGTCGTCCATTCTAAAACACCTGCAGAATGTTGTCTAAGTACCCAGATTGGGAAACTACCCAAATCTAGATCTAAAACCATAGATCTAGTAACCAGAATATCTGATATACAGTCTATATCCTTTGTGGAGAAACCACTGTGTGACAACCAAAGTATAACCGATCGTAGTATAGGAATATCACTTCCTACTCTGTGTATGTCATCCAAATACCAGGACATCACACCCTACTACCTTCTTAACAGATCCATCCCCTATTCTGATGAAATCAAACCTATGACTGTCACATCAGAAATAGATGATCTATCTCCGCTATATCTGCTTTAGTCTATAAATAGACATAAGCTACTTATCCACCAATGCTTCCGCTGCTCCCACTGACTACGACAACCCTCTGGCAGAGTCATATACACGTACACTTCTAAAGCCAGTTTAGAATGACGCTATACTCATCCTTCTGCCGGGTCTCATAGTCTGGAACAACAGTAGTGTCAAGTCTGGGTAAACGAGAACCTCCTTATCACCGTCCTTGAGGCTACCGGAGTACCTCTCGGGTGCCTGAGGTTACCCACCATCACTGCGGAGTGGCAAATGGAATGTCAAACCAGATTGAATCTTTAGGTTCTTATTAAATTTTCGGTAATCGTTTGCGGTTCTGGAATCACTTCCAGTTCTACCATACTCCCACTACTGTTTTCTGAAAAAATCCATTTTTATTAAAACTGTGGCGAGTCTAGAACAATATCACTATTGATCTTCCAGATGGTAGAAAGTCAACCCTCGTCATAGCCCGGGTCAACCCACAAACAGCCATTACAGAAACGTGCCTTGAGTTATCCAGAGTCTGGTTTTAAGCATAAGCCGGACAACTCCCCGTACCTTAACATCGTTAAGATATGAACTGTTCTATATCCAATACAGAAATAGAGGCACTGATTTAATTGAACCAGATTCAAATCATGCAGCTGTCTCCAGTGCATGTCAACTAAATGGAGAAAGGCTGATCAGCATTACTCAACTTAGGAGTGCTTCTAATTATGAGTAACCTGAAAGAGAAACAAGTTTCTCAATATCCATTACTATCAACTGAATACCATACGCAAGTATCTACATCTTCGATCACCTTGAAGAATCCCGATAGTTGCAACATCTGGTTCTCTACTTTACTCTTATATCTATAACTTCTCAAAACTTGGACCTTGTGTTTCTACGAAACACTTGTCTAAAAACTAGAGAAGTCATAAGTAAACCGAATATAGTACGAGGACCAACCCCTCTGTCCTAATGGACACTGGACAACATACAATACTCTGTATAAGTCCCTTGAGTCAGATAACTCATTCCCTGTGTGTCGTAGGTTGAAAACTGTACTTATGGTTAAGAAGAATTACACCGCTGTTTAATACTCCTTACCTAACCATCAACTGATATAGGTAAATGTTATAGACATAATTTCAAAAGGTTATATCTCACTTCATAAAAATGAACGTACATATATATCAATTTGAAATTGGTGCATAACAACGGATATTCAAAACCAAATATTTACCGTCTGGCAAACAACCCAGGCGATTTCCTCAAATATCACCAATTACAATGAATTCCGATATAATGAGGACAATCACCTAATTCCCAATAGCTTACTCCCACTCATCATTTGTAAAACCATACAGATGTGAGAATTATACCTGGTAAATACATACCCTGAAGCAAAGGCTAATTGGGAAATCAGTTTTCTTTTAACAATACACAGTGAAAATGAAACATTGAAATGTTTCGTAGAGGTATCCGGGTATTTCTAGTAATGCCTCTTCCATTATCCAGATTCACAACTGTAACCGTATATTTCTTTGCCATCTCTCCAAATCCCTTCATATGTCTTTAGTCATTACCTTCTGTACACCCTCTTAGACTAAATGGTTTTCTTCCTTCCCTACCGTTTGGCACCAGCCTATGGTTTGAAAGAAGACTATCCAATAAGCATAATGGGTGTACTGTCCTAATCCTAGAAGCACTCGCAATGCGAGAGAAGGTGAAGATAAAAGACAACCGAATAAATCTTATTCCTATTTCTCCTGAACCAGAATCCATCTCCGAACTGGAACAAGTTCCTTCGAGTTCGTATATAACCATACGATGGAGTATCCAAATAACTGTGGATCTTCGTAGTGATACGGAGTGTCCTGGAGAAATACAAAGGTGAAGCAGGAGTGGCTATGAAATACTTGGTTCGGTCGTGAATAGCAATCGCAATTTACTTTGCCATCTTTCTAATCCCTTTATTTGTCTTAACTTAATACCATCTGTACACCACACTTTGGCTAATCGGATTTCTTCATTCCATACCATTCGGCACCAGCCTAAGGTTTGGAAGAACTCTATCCAATAGGCGTAATGGGTGTACTATCCCCTAATCCAAGGAGCACTCGCAACCTAAGAGAAGGTAAAAGGAAAAGACAACTGAATAGTCCTATTCGTTTTCTCCAGAACCGGAAACCATCCTCGAATCTGGAACAAGTTCCTTCGAGTTCGTATATAACCATACGATGGTTTTATCCAATGGAAGTGAATGTTCATAGTAATACGGGGTGTCCTGGAGAAAAGGGTAAAAGTAGGAGTGGCAATGAAGTATGCAAACTCTGACAATCCAAAAGCCAATGCTTAAGAAGGTTCGGTTAACTTGGTCACTGAGTCATAGTCAAGGGTCGGGCCATGGTCGCTGCTAAAGAGAGAGAGAAAAGAAACACTCTGCATGCACTCTAACCTAGATCATAATGGTTATCACTTTATCTAATCAGGAAACCTCCCACTGTAATCTCAAATTCTCCTCCAAACCTGAAAGAAGAATTAGTCGGGATCACCCGAGGAGTAAACCAACTCATCGGTGGGAATCGGAATCCAACTATCATCGCATGATAATGTGATGGAATCCACTCACGTTATCACACTCCAGAAAGTATGCGCATATCTGGCAAGTTTCAGTTTCTTTAGAAACTCCCGATGTGATTCTTACTCCATGCTCTTATGACCTTGACGAATGTCAACAAATCATAAGTCACATGTCAAGTTCTATCCGTCATTGTCTAGGTTAATTTGAACCCACCCGTACAAGCCCTTGACGAAGGTCAACAAGGCTATACGACTATCCCAAACCAACGCATCTATCTATGCAGCAGAAAGGTAACAAGCAGCTACCATTCACTATGCCTTGACGAAGGTCAACAAACATAGCATGAATACTATGTGCTACCCGTCTGAAATGACGGAGGGCTACGAATGGTTTTTGGCGAAAAACCTTTAACGTAATGAACTTGATATCGTTGAAGGAACCGGATAGCTTTTATAAAAATATAGTGGCGAAAACCTTTGCTAAAGAGGTCACTCCCAGTGAAGGGATCTTGGCTCTTTCCCCGTAGAATGAGGTGCAGGATATTCCAACTGAATACCACGATGCAAAGCAAAAGTAATCGGCTATAGTGAAGTTATTGCCCTGACGCAAAATTCTGTCCAAGGGGTCACTCCCGGTGAAGGGATCTCGGCCCTTGCCTCATCGACTGAGGTGCTGGATATTCATAATCGAATACCACTGTGCAAAATAAAAGAGAAAGTCCTTGCAATAACAGCTTTTTGAAAAATATTCCAACAACATCAGAATATGTTTGTTTAGCTTGCATTGATCCGAATCAATGCAGTCCCATCAATTGATCACACCACAAAAGAACGAAAATAATGATGTACGTATATGCCATCCGCATTCGCCACTGGGTCCCGTCATCACCCGTTAGGTTACTTAACTAACGACAGAGTGGGGACTGGACTAGCGCAGATGCAAAACATATACAACATCTACTAGATTATATATCAATATATAATATTCGCTCAAGGCGTGATAAAATGAAACATCACAGAAATGTAATAAGCATCACAGAACAATACTGATATCTGGGATCCCCGGGTTTCATAGAGCCGCTACTGAAACCCGACGTTCCCCTGGTCGTGTGGATAGCCTGTGCAATGAAATCTTAGACCCCTACGGGCGCGGCAAGTTATCCGCCAAAACCTGAAGCGAGGCAGCCCCCTTCAACAACGTGAATGGACCACCCAGCACTTCACGGAATCCAGTAACTTGGGCACCCCTCCTTGGGTCAACCTGTACCCTCTACGAGTGCGGCGAATAGCCCACCAATTCTAGAGTGAAGCCCCCTCCGTCTCAAAGCCATGAGATGCGGGCCCGTTGCCCTCTAGAACCCGGCTATCCGTGCACCGTACCACGGAGTAATCCTAGTACAGAAAGTAAAATATATACAACGGGTACCACGACCTCAGCCCGGTTGTGCCCCAAAAGAATAATATACAAACGGGCATGTAGGGTGTTTTTTGTCACCCCATTGGGATAGGAATACGCGCGCGCTGGTCAGGCATTCTACAGATTCCCCTTGCCTGGGGTAGGCCAGGGTTTAATGATTGTGCGGATCCGAATCTCCGGCAGCCGCGGACTAAGCTGCCCTTATTTACCCCTCGCCTTTGGAGCGAGGGAACCTCCGATTGACGGGTTAAACTGGTCATGCGAACTCAATGTGCAATGTGCGTGGGTTGTGTTTTGAAAGGGGTTTTTGGATATATCGGGAGCCACACCGAGTTTTTACGGGGGTCCCGCTACCCGGATAGCGGGCTTGTTAGTTATATGTATGCCCTAGAGGCCATTACTGTACATTGGATGTATATTGTAGTGGATGCTGGGACATATATAGGTAGGACTTTCTTGCTCGACATGATAGTATGCTATCTGGTTGCTCTTTATCTTAACATGTATACTTTCTGTCTCTCTGATTACATGTTGATAAAGCCTTTAGGATGTTTACTCGACTTCCAGGACTATGATGCAGATCATACTAGTGGGGCCTGGGTAGTCAATGAGTACATCCTTCATTGTTCCTAGTCGTGGGAATATCGAGACGGGGCATCGATATTCCAGAGTAGACTAGCGCATATCTTCTCGACCCATGCGATGGGCGATGGATGATCCCATATCCATTGGTGTTTGACATCGAAGATGGTATGCGGGTGCTCAGTGGAGACTGGGTACACTGAACGGACTCGCCGAGAACTCCCAGATGGTATTATACCTCACGTCAGATGGCAGTTCTCTGGTGACACTGGTACAGCTTAGTCTGTTGACCCGAGATCGTCATAGAGTCTTGTGTGTCTCCCACTGTGCTTTGATTTCCACCCTACCACGGCTCTACTGAGTTGTGCAAACAGGTGGTTTTTGCGTACAGTCCCGATTCACATGGAGGCAATGAGCGATAGGAGGGGATTCGTCTCTCCCGGTATTGGGGGTTGATGTTGTGCTATGCTCGACTGGCCATAACAGGAAATCCCTGGCCAGGGTTGCTGTGATATACTGGTAAGAGTTATCAGTAGTTTCACGAATATTATGGACCTCAAGTCGGCATGACTTATCGAGCTGTTGGGGTCTGACGTTTACCACCCCTAGGCGAGATATGCGACATATCAGACGAACAGACCGGACTGTACGGTAAGTGTTACTGGTTGGATTCACAGGAGTGTGAGCGGGCTTGCTCGTCGATCTTCTGATCGCTCAATACCCGGGTGGCCGTTACGTTTAGCAGACCGCTTGCGGCTTGTGGGTGTTTGATATGATCATCATCTGCTGCCGGCGTATTGACGAGTCTTTAGAGTCCTACACAGAGGTTTCCTGGCTCAAGCGAAACGAAATAGGAGCGCATATGAGATATGTGCGGGACCGAGAATAATGCGTGTATGTGATACCGTATTTCATTCTCGCGATGAATGTGTCGAATGGTTGTATGCGATATAACCTAGTTATCGAATCAAGGGTTTATTCGATAAGCCGATACATTGGATACTAGTCGGTTATATACGATATGACCGGATCGTTAAATCAAGTGTTGATTTAATGATTTAATGTATAATTATGTATTTGATATATTACTTTGCATTAACTAGTATTAGTTCACTTTGAATGGATTTTCTCACTTGAATTGTGCAAGTTGTATATGTGATATACTTTTGTGCACATGATTGTATCATGTTTGATGATGCATGCTTATTTGGTTAAGTGTAAAGAATTAAACTATGGTTAAGTTAATGATTAGGGTTTTGTTTACTTAATTACTTATTCATTTATCTTATTCATTTATTCATTTTGGAAATGAAAAGGATAAATGAATGGTTGCTTGTTTTGTTTTTAGTTGAACTTTCTTGAAGTTTTGACTTTGTCTCCATTCTTGTCTTATACTTAACCCTAACCATTTAACTAACCCAAGTTAATTCTCTACACTTAACTATAGTTGAAGTCATGATAAGTATTGATTTAATTATCTCATTTTAAATTAACTTATCATATCTTCTTCTTCTTCTTCATCTTCTTCAACATGAAGAAAACTAGTGGCCATTAATGGCAACTAGTGAAATTGAGTGAGAAATCCAATTCTAAAGTCTACCCACTTCCTATTTCTTCATCCTCTACCTCTTGCCAAGTTGTATAGGGTGTTTACTTCACAAGTTTTCAAAGCTTGGTGAAGTTGGAGCTTGTTCTTGTGATGCCTCGACGTAGATCATCTTCGGCATCGAACCGACGATCAAGCCCGCCCATTCTTCGATGATGCCAATGCTAGAGTCGTGAGTTTGATTTGGACAGCGGAGGGAGATCATCGTGGAGCTCACGAAGTGGTGGACCGGATCTACAAAGGTTGTAGTCACTTTCCCCTAGCATTTAATTCGATTACTTGCTTGCTTTGCCTAAATATCTAGTTAACGATCCGTTCTAGGTTTTCTCGGCACCGTAATTTTTAGAAATTTGCATGTTTGATCACTTGTGAGACCTCACTAGGGTGCCTAGGAACCCTACAGTGGTATCAGAGCCTAGCTAGAGCCTTAGGCGAAGTCTAGACGGAATTTGAAATCCGAACAAACCCCGAAACCCTAATCCGACCCACTCTCTGGACATTTTTGAAATATCTGGATTTTTCTGAATTAAAAATTACTAAAAAATTCAGCAGGAAAAAATAAGAATTACGGTGCAAAATATTTTTGGTGAACAGTGAAGAGTGCGGCGGAACCGCGGCAGAAGCCTGGCTTCTGCGGCGGTTCCGCGGCATTTATGTGACGTCAGCCCTAAATAGATGCACAGTAATTCCTGATAAATTGTGCTGAGTTTTCTGGGAATTTTTAAAATTTATTCATGATTTGAATTTTCTGGGGTGTTTTGGGGATTCGATTGTTCGATCGGATTATCAGATTTTGTCTATGTGGCTTTCTGGATATTTTACAATATGTTAAAAAGTTCGACCGGATATAAATACCCAACTTTTCCCCTGTCGGGAAATTTCCAAGTGTTGGATTTTTCCGTAGTTTAACGACGTTCTAAGTAGTGCAAGTAACGCGATGGTCTCTCTAGAAGACAACAAACCTTAACTCGATTATGTGACCGTCTTGAACTGCCCTTTGAACCTTCGGGTTTGGGGCAGTATGGCGTGCCACATGTGAGGCGTTGGCTTGACCCTTCTACGGCTGGACCGTTGCTACTGAGGCACGAACTGAATGCTGTTAGACTTATTTCATGTGTTGAGCTGTTTCGGGAAAACTTGGGTGTTCGATTGTTCGATCGGAAAGTTTAACATTTTCTATTTATCCGGGATGTGATACAATAATTGGAATTCACAAGTAGTTATGAGATAACTGAATGAATGTTATAAACATAGCAGTTTAGTCTCACTTGATCGGTTGCCACGGAATTTTGATGTGATCAAAAGTCCGTAGCAATCACGTAGCGTACGCGGATACTCGCCGGGTAAACTTAATAGACAGCCTCACTCCATTGCCCTGACCAAGTGACTGTAGGAGAACCCCGTCGCCGAAAGCATCCGTTCGGGTGCTCGCGGTAGCGGTGTTCCGCCTTGGTGCACTTCGTCGACGGTTTCGGGGGTGCGGCCGTCTACTAAAGTTTGCGACGAGCATTCGATCAGAATGTCGGGAATCTTGTTGAATTGCCCGACTTGATATTGAAAAGTGTTTTCGATAATGAGACTAAATTGCGTGGTTTATAATTGTTAGGCATGCGATGTCTAAAGAATTCATTTGGTCAGGCATGCGATGTCTGAGATGGTTGTGGATTCCAACTGTTGTAGTTTTACACTTTCTTTTCTGTGACCGTAAGTGTAATATGTGATATCGCCGGTTTCGTTGCTATATCTCAACGACAATTGGGATGCGCATATTTACTTACGTTGATGACATGAGATGTTATGTGTTGCTGGATATGTTATATTGGATCGTCGTGTTTGAATAGCCGGGTTTTTTTTATGTGAGATGAGTGTTTTTCATTTTCATTCATGTAAAAACTTGTATGTAATATTCTTTTATTGGGGCACTTCCAGGTTGCGGATGTTGTCACCATTTGTATATTATTTACTTTTCTGCACTAGGATAGACCCAAGGAGGGGAGCACAAGTAACCGGGTTCTGGGGTCCAGTGGGAGACCATCTCGAGGAGTCGAGTCCGGGTCTCCTAACCCTAGAATTGGTAGGGTTGCTTGCCGCTCTCGTAGGGGTCTTGGGGTGTGGGATTGGCTATTCATCACGACCGTGGAATCCGTGTTTTATACTGGCTCGTATTGAAAACACGGACGTCCTAGTATATCCAATATTTCATATGTTTCTTCTGCTGTGATTTATCTGTGATCATGTGATGTTCTGTGACAGGTATTATATATAGTATATATGATATATTATATAGACGTTGCTTATGTTTTACACCCGCGCTAGCCCTGCCTCGCTCTGGCGTTAGTTACCTAACCTAACGGTGCAGACGGGACATCGAGGCGAATGCGGATGGCATAAGCGTACGTTATATTTATCTGTGATGATTAGGTGGACTTAAATGATGGGATATTCATTAATGAGATTAATGAAAGAAAATAAACCTAATTGATGTTGTGGAATCGAATTTCAAAATAAAACAGGTAGCTACAGTTCTTGCTTTGCATCGCGGTGTTCATTATAGAACATCCTGCACCTTATTCGATGAGGAAAGGACCGAGATCCCTTCACCGGGAGTGACTCCTTTAGTAATAACTGGCAGATGCTACAACCCTCGGTTTGTCTTTGATCGCTTCTATAGTTTCCGCTTTGCACAGTGATATATATGATATATCCCGCACCTCATTCGACGAGGAAAGGGCCGACGATCCCTTCACCGGGAGTGACCCCTTTAGCAAAACTAGAAAAGCCTCGAAAACATTCCATTTAAAAACCATTTGATTCCGCAACGAGATCAAGTTCAAAGCGTTAAAGGTTTTCACAAAAACCAGCCGCAACCCTCCGTCATTTTAGGAAGTAGAGTACTTAGTATTCGTGCTGTGTTTGTTGACCATAGTCAAGGCACAGTGTACGGTAGCTAAGTGATGTCTTCCTACACCGCATATGATGCGATTAGTTAGGACAGTCGCGTGACTTTGTTGACCTTAGTTAAGGGTCATGTGGGTGGGTCTAATTAATCACGAAATGACGGGTAGAACTTGACTAGTACTTATGATTTGTTGACCATAGTTAAGGTCATAGGTTCTAGGGGTAAAAACCTTTATCGGGAGTTTCAAGTGTTGAAACTTGCAATGAGATTGCATACCTTCTATGTGATAGTTGGATCCCGATACCCACTGCGAGTAATTGTTACTCCTGGGAGAGTTTTGCACTTTACAATTAGCCGATCAAGTAGGTGTCTAGAAAGGTGTCAACGGGGTTACGCCTCTGGGAAAACGAGGTTTTCTGTAATTAGGTCCGTGCGAAAGCACGGGGAACCTCCCTCAAAGTACCGACACTGGCCTGGCTGAAAGATTGGCGAACTTGTAGAGTGTAATTAATCCCGGCTAGTCTTTCCTTTTAGGGTTTGAAGGAAGATTTGATAAAAACAGTGGGAGCCATCCTGATTAGATAAAATACATAACCAATCTAATCTTGCAAGAGCGCACGCAAAGTGTTTTCTTCTCTCTCTCTCCTGGTAGCGACCATATCACGCCTTAATCAAGATAATAATACGGAATTTTGACCGAACCCGCTTGTTATACTGAGCTGGGGAACGTTGGTCCCGCTCCAACTTATAATTGTTATAAGACAGAGCAGGAAATAGGGGAATACCAGATTTCCCGTGCCGCCCAAACGAAGAAAGTGCATGCTGATGCATCTCCTTCGGGTGTGTTCATTATAAAGAACTGTTTCTCAGTATCCTCTGCCTCCTGGGTATATGATACCGGATCAGGATCCCAGATATGTAATCTGTTACATAGGGCTACAAGAGGGTAGAAAAACTGAGAACGGGTGACAAGTTTCATGAGGCAGAAAAAGGGGCAAGTGTTGCAGCCAAGTCTGTTGGTCACTGTCACCCTGTATTACGAATACATTGATTCTGAACAAATGCTATTAGATACCGAACCTGATATACAAAATCATATCAGTCTCTTTATTAGTAAAGAAAGGATATAATTTTGTATTGATGGATAATGTTTTGAACATTTCCTATATCAAAAGTTGATCGGTTCAGGCACGCTATCTAAAAGCATTAACGTTCTAAATCAAACTACAGTTCCTAGTATACTGAACACACACAAGAGGAAGAGTTCAGAAATGAACAAATTCTTCTTGAGGCATTGTAGACTAGGTCATATCAATGTGACCCGACTGGCTGAAGTTACATTTAGATGTATATTTAAATCAGTTTGAATTTACATCTTGTGAAACTTGCCAGTCATGTCACAAAGATAATATGACCATAGCTCTGTTTATTGGAAACAGAGAAAGAGTTGAGAACTCTTGGGACTGATGCATGATGATGTATGTAAGGTCTCCTGTCTACACATGCCAGGACTGGTTCTTTATACTTCATTATATTCTCTGATAATCTCTCAAGATTCAGTCATACATTCCTGTTGAAACATAAGTCCGAACCTTTTGAGATATTCACAGAATATAAGTTAGAAGTGGAGAACCAAAATACGGGTATAAGTATTATGTCCTATGATAAGATCAGGGAGGAGAATACTTGTGCATAGAATTCCTGGACTATTCTAAAGGAGAATAAGATTCTCTCTCAGCATTACTCCTCCGTATACACCATAGCACGATGGTATATCGGGGCGGGGCAATCACACCCTATATGATAAGGTGTGCTCTATGATGAGTACTACTGAGTTACCTGTTTCCTTTTGGGGTTATGCACTTGAGAAGTTGCATACCTATTGAATTAGGTTTGAATCAAATCAGTGCCTACCACTCCATATGAGATATGGTATTGGAAGAACCCATCTCTTAAGTAAGTTAAGATTTAGGATTGTCCGGCCTATGTCAAAAGAAAAATCCGGACAAGATCAAGGCAAGGTCAGTTCTGTAGAACTGGAAAGGTTCCAGCTATACGAAACTACAGCTGAAGATTTGACAGAACCAAAGGATTCTATAGTCCCCGACGAACCTCAGCCTCTCCGCCGATCTGGTAGGGTTCCTCGCCTGCCTGAGAGATACCTCGGTTTCTCGATGACAGTGGGAGCGAGGATTGCATCATGAGATGATGACCCAACTAGATTCGAGCAGGCCATCAAGAGTAGGGACTCTGTAAGAATGGCTGGATGCTTAGCGGTCTGAGATGGAATCCATATACACCAACAAAGTATGGACTTTGATTGCTATAACTGAAGGGTTAAATCCTCATCAGGAGCAAGTATATCTTGAGAAGATTGCTTGGTGTACATGGAAAGGTTAAGACTTTCAAAGCTAGACTTGTTAAAGGTTTTCGTCATCAACCAGGCACGGATAATGATGAAACCTTTTCCAGGGACTATATTTAAATCCATCCAGATCCTACTTGCCACGGCTACATACCATGACTTACGATATCTGGTGGTTGGGTGCCATGACTACTTTTCTAAATATTGATTTAGAAGAGAACGTCTATAAGAACGCAGCCAGAGGGCCTCGTAGTCAGTGGGAGCAGCGGAAACGTGTGCAAGATGCTTTATAGGATAAAGCAGGCATCGCAGAGTTGGAACATCTGTTTTGATGGATTAGTCAAAGAAGTTGACATCATCAAAATGGTAGATGAACCTTGTATAAACAAAAAGGTAGTAGGGAGTATGGTGACGATCCTCGTAGAGTACGTGGATGGCATACTCTTGTTAGGGAAGGAGTTTCCTATGCTACACTCGATCAATCTCCGCTTATCACAAAGATTTTCCATATAGGATCAAAGTGATACCTACTAAATCCTAAGCTTTGGATCTATGAGATAGATCTAATTGAATGTTAGGATACTCACTAGTTGTAGTGAGATGGTATCAATCGATCCTGGGGAGAATCACTGGAAGTGTTCCAGGGTGATAAAGATGACTGAATGTCAGTCACAGGCACTGTCTTTACCCTCAGTAAAGGGACGGTATGTTGGAAGAGTTCCAAGCTCGATACCGTGGCAAACTAGACGATAAAGGCTGATAACATCGCTATTAAAGATACTACCAAAGAGGAAGTTTGGGTGTACATTGGTTCATAAGATGAACTAGGTTCCTGCCATTGTATGACAATGGAAGCGTGGCTTCGACCCTGGAACCCTGGTCCCATCAGTGACCCAGACATATTCTGAGGCAGTATCACCTGATCATGGAGATAGTTGATCTCCAGGATGATCGAGGTTAGGAGAGTAGACTCAGAGGAGAACACGGCGGATCCACTCACGAAGGCCTTTTCCCAAAGAGAGACTTTATGGGATGGTTGAGTATGTGATACTGCAACCACTGCTACAGATGGCCCTAGTGCAAGTGGGAGATTGTTAGTTATATGTATGCCCTAGAGGCCATTACTGTACATTGGATGTATATTGTAGTGGATGCTGGGACATATATAGGTAGGACTTTCTTGCTCGACATGATAGTATGCTATCTGGTTGCTCTTTATCTTAACATGTATACTTTCTGTCTCTCTGATTACATGTTGATAAAGCCCTTAGGATGTTTACTCGACTTCCAGGACTATGATGCAGATCATACTAGTGGGGCCTGGGTAGTCAATGAGTACATCCTTCATTGTTCCTAGTCGTGGGAATATCGAGACGGGGCATCGATATTCCAGAGTAGACTAGCGCATATCTTCTCGACCCATGCGATGGGCGATGGATGATCCCATATCCATTGGTGTTTGACATCGAAGATGGTATGCGGGTGCTCAGTGGAGACTGGGTACACTGAACGGACTCGCCGAGAACTCCCAGATGGTATTATACCTCACGTCAGATGACAGTTCTCTGGTGACACTGGTACAGCTTAGTCTGTTGACCCGAGATCGTCATAGAGTCTTGTGTGTCTCCCACTGTGCTTTGATTTCCACCCTACCACGGCTCTACTGAGTTGTGCAAACAGGTGGTTTTTGGGTACAGTCCCGATTCACATGGAGGCAATGAGCGATAGGAGGGGATTCGTCTCTCCCGGTATTGGGGGTTGATGTTGTGCTATGCTCGACTGGCCATAACAGGAAATCCCTGGCCAGGGTTGCTGTGATATACTGGTAAGAGTTATCAGTAGTTTCATGAATGTTATGGACCTCAAGTCGGCATGACTTATCGAGCTATTGGGGTCTGACGTTTACCACCCCTAGGCGAGATATGCGACATATCAGACGAACAGACCGGACTGTACGGTAAGTGTTACTGGTTGGATTCACAGGAGTGTGAGCGGGCTTGCTCGTCGATCTTCTGATCGCTCAATACCTGGGTGGCCGTTACATTTAGCAGACCGCTTGCGGCTTGTGGGTGTTTGATATGATCATCATCTGCTGCCGGCGTATTGACGAGTCTTTAGAGTCCTACACAGAGGTTTCCTGGCTCAAGCGAAACGAAATAGGAGCGCATATGAGATATGTGCGGGACCGAGAATAATGCGTGTATGTGATACCGTATTTCATTCTCGCGATGAATGTGTCGAATGGTTGTATGCGATATAACCTAGTTATCGAATCAAGGATTTATTCGATAAGCCGATACATTGGATACTAGTCGGTTATATACGATATGACCGGATCGTTAAATCAAGTGTTGATTTAATGATTTAATGTATAATTATGTATTTGATATATTACTTTGCATTAACTAGTATTAGTTCACTTTGAATGGATTTTCTCACTTGAATTGTGCAAGTTGTATATGTGATATACTTTTGTGCACATGATTGTATCATGTTTGATGATGCATGCTTATTTGGTTAAGTGTAAAGAATTAAACTGTGGTTAAGTTAATGATTAGGGTTTTGTTTACTTAATTACTTATTCATTTATCTTATTCATTTATTCATTTTGGAAATGAAAAGGATAAATGAATGGTTGCTTGTTTTGTTTTTACTTGAACTTTCTTGAAGTTTTGACTTTGTCTCCATTCTTGTCTTATACTTAACCCTAACCATTTAACTAACCCAAGTTAATTCTCTACACTTAACTATAGTTGAAGTCATGATAAGTATTGATTTAATTATCTCATTTTAAATTAACTTATCATATCTTCTTCTTCTTCTTCATCTTCTTCAACATGAAGAAAACTAGTGGCCATTAATGGCAACTAGTGAAATTGAGTGAGAAATCAAATTCTAAAGTCTACCCACTTCCTATTTCTTCATCCTCTACCTCTTGCCAAGTTGTATAGGGTGTTTACTTCACAAGTTTTCAAAGCTTGGTGAAGTTGGAGCTTGTTCTTGTGATGCCTCGACGTAGATCATCTTCGGCATCGAACCGACGATTAAGCCCGCCCATTCTTCGATGATGCCAATGCTAGAGTCGTGAGTTCGATTTGGACAGCGGAGGGAGATCATCGTGGAGCTCATGAAGTGGTGGACCGGATCTACAAAGGTTGTAGCCACTTTCCCCTAGCATTTAATTCGATTACTTGCTTGCTTTGCCTAAATATCTAGTTAACGATCCGTTCTAGGTTTTCTCGGCACCGTAATTTTTAGAAATTTGCATGTTTGATCACTTGTGAGACCTCACTAGGGTGCCTAGGAACCCTACAGGGCTGGGGGTCAAGGGGGCTAGCAGCCCCCTTGCGGGGTGCGGGGCAGCGCCCTGTTAGAAATTTTTTCTAACGGAGGACAGTGTCGTGGAGTATGTGCATGTGTACATATGTATACATGTGTATATATATACAAGTATATATATAAAAAAGGGGGAAAAAGACATCCAAAGGATGCGTGGGGCCAGCACCTGGGCGCTTGAGCGCAAGTGCGCCACGTGGGCGCTTTGCGCTCGAGCGCAGAGTGCTGGAGCGCATCATGCCACGTGTCGGTACATGGGCGCTTTGCGCTCGGACGCTGGGTGCTGGAGCGCAAGCGCGCCACGTGTCGGTACGTGGGTGCTTTGCGCTCGAGCGCAGGGCGCTGGAGCGTAAGCGCGTCACGTGTCGGCACGTGGGCGTTTTGCGCTCGAGCGCAAGGCGCTGGAGCGTAGGGCGCTGGAGCGCAAGCGCGCCACGTGTCGGCATGTGGGCGTTTTGCACTCGAGCGCTAGCACGCCGGCGAGGAAAAGGGGGCTTTGAGCCCCAGAAATTCTCTAAAGAGAAAATAGGGTGGAGTTAAACTCCTAAGATGCTTTGGGTTGAGGAAATGGGTTCTTCTTCTTCCTTTGCTGGCCGGATCTTGGAGATGAAGTGATGTGAGATTTAAAAATCTTTTCTTTTTGAGATCTGATGGCAGATCTGAGTTCCCCTTAGTGGGTTTTGTGGTGAAAAACTATTTAGTTTTGAAAAAGGAAGAGTAAAACTCTTGATTTTATTCAAAAGAAAGAAGAAGGTTTGGAACCCTCAGAAAGGGGAAAGAGGCACAAACCCTAGGTTTTTGAGAGAATGAAAAAGTGTCTTTTTTTATTCATCATCATTTTGCTTTTTATAGGCTTACATATTTACATATAGCCCCTTGGGCTTCACAAAATAGCATTTTGCCTATCCCATGGCTCATTTGCCATTTCATTTTTACACATAAGCCATGGGCTTACAAAATATTGGCTTTATGCCCATTTTGCATACATTCATGTATAAAAAATTGCATAAAAATTATTCGTTACATGATTTTTATTTTGGTATGGTGGAAGGCCGGACGCTTCGTGTTCGGGCTCGACCCGGGCATTGGCACACTTACTTGGGCTTGGGCCCACCTGGCTTGGGGTTGACCTTGACTTTGACTTGGTCAACCGGGGTGCAAATTTTGACCCCAACAAAGTGCCCCCCATCAATAAATGCACACCACATATGTGAGTCGTGTGCATTAGATTGATGGATCTTCTTTCGCGTGGAGGCGACTTGCTTTGGTTCCCACTTTTTGGGATGCACTGCCCTTTTTACGACGTTGACGGTCGGCGCTTGATGCATCTCCGAGACGGAGTGTCCGTGGTAGACGTTTCCCTGGCCCGGAGTGATCTGGTTCTTGCTTTGTAGGAAGCCTGCACTGCCCTTTTTGCGACATGGACGGTCGACGCTCTGATCCGGAGCGATTTAGGTTCCCGATTTGTGGGGAGCCTGCACTGCCGTTTTTGCGACATGGACGGTCGACGCTCTGATCCGGAGCGATTTGGCTTCCCGATTTGTGGGGAGCCTGCACTGCCCTTTTTACGACCTGGACGGTCGACGCTCTGATCCGGAGCGATTTGGGTTCCCGATTTGTGGGGAGCCTGCACTGCCCTTTTTACGACCTGGACGGTCGACGCTTGACGCGTCTCTGAGACGGAGTGTCTGTCACGCCCCGCTTCCCAAAATACGGAAAACGAGGTACGACTAGGCCAGCCATGCTCCTACGGTCAAGGAATCATCCTGCCGTAGTCACACTTCGGCTTCTAGCACTACATGGTAATCAGTAATTAAAGCACAGTATTAAAGGAATCACATCACTAATTTATTACATTAAAATCCCATTGTTCACAATTTTACATATAACAAGAACAATAACTAACCAAGTTCGATCTCACAATCTCTTTTATGGAAAGCAGTAAATGAAGAAGGAACACCAACTATATCTCCGTGAACTCGAAGGATAGATCCGTCTCCGGTGCCGGTCCTCGCGCGGAATCTGAGCATGCATACTCAGGTCGTCAGAGCGACACAAATAATAATATTATTATAAGCAGATGAAACAGGTAAATGAGGTATTACTGGTATGAGAATAATGCAAGTAAACACTATATCACAGTATGATGCAGAATATGTTAAGTGTCCCTATCGGTCTCTACGTCATGTTTGAAATCACATAGTGGAAGGAGGATCATGTTTAACAGGAGTCTCGTACATACCCGAGACCACGGCCCACACGCCCGGGACATAACCCTGTCAGCCGGATCGCCAGATCCTGTCCTACACGAATAAGTATCACAGTTCGAATGATCATCCTCTAAACACGGTCCCGCTAAATAAGATACTCTTTCCACTTTGATTTCCCCTTTTTCCCCAGGTTACACTATTTAAGATATTGATCTATTTGTGTACGAGTATACCAATGTCACGGTTTCATCACTGTCCACTATATCAATCACTGTCCACTGTACCAATCACTATCACGATTATTCACTTTCCATTGGTGTACTCGTCACTCCTAAATCAACACCTATCACGCACGATAATGCAATGTCCACACGCACTAACACTGTGTAAATGACAAGGGTATGATATATGTATTGTATGCTACCAATAAACACGGTATGTTATGAATTAGCATGCACGTCATGAATTTAAGTAAATTGCACAAATTAATATATTACAAATTCAGCAGAAATGATGTAGGTAAGATATATAGAACATTCAGTCAGTAATTCATCAAAATTTGTTTCAGTCCAATCGGGTTTTCGGTTTTCAAGATATAACTGTTTCAGTTTAAGTGTTCACGGCTGGAATTTCAATTTCAGAGCTGAACTTCTGTTTCGCAACACGAATTTCACCCAGTTGGGCTCAAAATTTAGCGATGACACAGTTAGATGAAATCTAGGGTTTTCGATAAAGTATTCAACGCAACAGACGGATCCTCAATCGCATCTGTACGCTGAAAGTTATATACAGTTTAATCTCAAATGTCATTCCAGAAAGTGTTCTGGACAGCTTTATGTTCTGCTCTTTTAAAATAAGTTTAAAATAACAAACTGCGATGAATCGGAATGAAACCACTTGTTTTCTTTCACTAACAGGTATATCTTATAACTACTGAAAGTTCCGTATCATGCGATTTCAGGAAACACGGGGACGCAGGACTTTAGACAGAACGCACTAATCAGAAACGCTCTGGACTGCAGTCCAGAGTCGTGTTCCAATCCACTTATCTTCATGGTTTCAGAACAGAAAACATTAAAATTCTACATAGGGTTAAAGTTCATCGAGTTGGCTTCGATTTAAGCCCTCTAACGCATCTTTCCAATATGTGTATGATTTATAGTGATTTTATGCATTTTCAGTTACGAGAGAATTCCAGTTTTAAACAACATGTTTGGGGGTATCGATTTTTGTTACAAACGATCGTGTTTTCCAGCGAATTTCTCACACATCATACATCATTAAAAGGGCCAACAGAAGGTATAGGTTGCCGTCAATTTAGACAAATATTTCTATTAGTAACTAACATCGAGCACTTAGGTTTTAACATGTATAGGAAATCGGTAAGTTGTAAACTACATTATCTAGGTGGGTAACCCTATTATTATAGCATGAAGCAAGTAAATACTTGCTTGGAGAATGCCTCGGGGTCGTACGGCAACAGCGTTGTCGCGAACGCGCGGTACACGCCACGTATCGAATTCCCGCGAGCCTCGATCTTGATGTGGATCTCGCGTCGGGTTGTTCGGAGTCCTTTGCGCAGCCACTAGACGTTGATGGATGTTTGACGATCCACTGCGAGTGTATTGGGGTTGCCGACGGTCGACGGCGTCGCTCCGGCGGCGTGTACAGTGCACACCCAGTGAGGACAAGTTAGAAATTTGGGTTTTTGGAGTTTTTGGAGAGATGGAGAAATGTGGGGGTCGGGTCTGGAGAGGTGAGGGTGATGTTGAGGGTGTGGAGGTCGTTGGGAGGCCGGTGATGCGTTGGGGAGTTCGCCGGCGTCGAGAGGCAAGGTGGCCGAGTTAAGTTGAAATGGGTTAGTGTGCAAGTGAGGACTAGTGGGGCTCGGGTGATGAAGGGAGGAGTCGTGGAAGGAGAAGGAGGGGGATTTGAGTGGCTGTCGTCGACGTGGGTCGAGCGACGAGGTGGTACGATCGCCGGCGTGGAGGTGGCAATGGGTTCGAGAGAAAATTTTTGGGTGCTCGGTGGATTTTTTTTGAGCTCGGTGAAAGCAAAGGAGAGAGGTGAGGAGTTTGTGAGTACGAGAGAGTTGAGGGCGACGAGATTGACCACGTGGGGGCAACGGTCGGGCGAAGGCGTGGGCGACGGCGAGGGAGGCGTGTCTCGCGCGCGCGTTAAATGAGATAGCCGTTGGAAAATTTGAAGAGGGAAGAAGAACAGTGAAGGGGTCGGGGAGCGGGCTTGGATTAATGGTAGTGGGCCGCGCAAGGATTTATTTTCCCTTAAAAATCTCGTGGGCTTCAAAAAAGAAACGGGCCAGTAAAATAAAAACTATTAGTTCTAAAGAAGTGGGCTGGTGACAAAATAAAAAAAAAAGAAATGGGCTGAGGGTAATTTTTAACAGGAAATTTTATTAATTTAGGATGTGTGGGCTGAAAGAATTTTAAGGGGATGGGCCAGGGCTTTAAAACTTGGTTTAAGGAATTGTTTAGGAAAATAAGATTGGGCTGAGGGATTAGGGAAAATAATGGTTAAATTAAATTGGTTTTATTAGTGTTGGTTTTTTTTTTTTTTTGATTTTAAATTCCGGGTTTTGACTTTTAGAGTTAAGGAAAAATATAAACTTTGGGATTCAAGCAACCACCTTCAACAGAATATTTACAAGGCAAGGTTAATCTCAAGAATTTGGAAAATACAGGGAAAATTCTTGTAGATGGAGAACGGGGATTTACATCATACCCCCCTTAACAAAAATTTCGTCCTCGAAATTTAACAAAGATACAAGAGTACAATGTACTAAACAAAAAGATGTGGATAACGATCACGGATGTCTTCCTCCCGCTCCCAGGTGGATTCTCCTGGGGAACGACCGCCCCAAGACACTCGGACTAACGGAATGACTTTATTCTTTAGTACTTTCTCTCTGCGGTCAAGGATGGTAGTAGGCTGCTCCTCGTATGACAAATCGGTCCCCAAAACTAATTCTGAATGGTCCAGAACATGGTTCTCATCTCGTACGTAACGCCGCAACTGTGATACGTGGAAGGTATTGTGCACACTAGCTAGCGATGGAGGCAAGGCCAATCGATAGGCCACCTCTCCTACTCGTTCTAGCACCTCAAAAGGTCCGATAAAACGGGGACTAAGCTTTCCCCGACTCCCGAATCTGATAACTCCACGAGTAGGTGAGATCTTTAAGAACACATGATCTCCGACTTCAAACTCAAGTGCCCTTCTGCTGGTATCTGCCCAACTCTTCTGTCGATCCTGAGCCGTCTTAATACGTTGTCTGATCATTTGGACCTTGTCAACTGTCTGAACGATGAGTTCAGGGCCTAGTAATCTTCGTTCTCCTACATCATCCCAGCAGACTGGGGATCGACACTTCCGTCCATATAGCGCTTCAAAAGGAGCCATCTGAATACTAGCCTGATAACTATTGTTGTAAGAAAACTCGACTAGGTGCAGATGGTCCTCCCAGGAACCCTGAAAGTCCAACATACAGGCTCTCAACATATCCTCGAGCGTCTGAATTGTACGCTCGGATTGTCCATCCGTCTGTGGGTGATAAGCTGTGCTGAATTTGAGGCGGGTTCCCAAACTCTCCTGTAAGCTCTTCCAAAAGTGCGACAAGAATCTCGTGTCCCGGTCTGACACAATGCTGACTGGAACACCGTGAAGTCGCACAATCTCCTGCATATATCTTTCTGCCAGTGATTCTGTCGACTGTCCCACTCGGAAAGGTAGAAAGTGTGCAGCTTTTGTGAGGCGATCGACGATAACCCAAATAGCGTTATTGCCTCTAGGGCTCCGTGGTAAGGCCGTCACAAAATCCATAGTAATGTGCTCCCACTTCCATTCAGGTACCGGCAATGGTTGTAACAATCCTGCTGTCCTCTGATGTTCCGCCTTCACCTGTTGACATACCAAGCATCTGGATACGAACCTCGCAATCTCCCGCTTCATTCCGTTCCACCAAAAGTGCTGCTTTAGGTCCTGATACATTTTTGTACCTCCTGGATGCACAGAATAAGCTGAACTGTGTGCTTCAGTCAAAACTTCTTCTCGTACATCACCTTTAGGTACGCAGAGTCTGCTACCGAATCTCAGAGAGCCATCTTCATGTATAATCAAATCCGTTCTCAATCCAGCTTCCACTTGCTCTCTGAACTTTTGTAATCGAGGATCATCCGCTTGTGCAATCTTGATGCGATCCACCAAGGAAGATTGCACCTGTAGTTGCCAAAATTGACTGAGTGCGTTCGGAGTAACGACCTCAAGTTCAAGTCTCTGGAAATCCTCAATAATACTCCTCTGATCGGTCAACATCATGACCGCTGGTTTGCGACTGAGTGCGTCTGGTACAACATTGACCTTCCCCGGGTGATACTGAAGGTCCAAGTCATAGTCTGCCATTAGCTCTAGCCATCGGCGCTGCCTCATGTTCAGTTCCTTCTGAGTGAAAACATACTTCAAACTTTTGTGATCGGTGTATACCTCCACTTTTTCTCCTAATAGATAGTGCCTCCAAATCTTCAACGCAAAGACTACCGCAGCTAACTCCAAGTCATGTGTAGGGTAGTTCTTCTCGTGGTTTCTCAATTGTCGAGAGGCGTAAGCAACCACTCGGCCGTGCTGCATCAAAACACAGCCTAAACCCTTCCCTGAGGCATCACTGTGTATCACCAAACCACCGGAATTATCTGGTACTGTAAGTATAGGTGCTGTGGTTAACTTCTGCTTCAGAGTGTCGAATGCCTGAGTGCACTCTTCTGTCCATGTAAACGGCACGTCCTTCCGTGTCAGCCGTGTCAATGGTTCCGCGATCCTTGAGAAATCTTGAACGAATCTCCGATAATAACCTGCCAATCCCAGAAAGCTCCTGATCTCTGCTACTGATTTCGGCGTCGGCCAATCTCTGACAGATTCTATCTTTGCCGGGTCCACTGAGATGCCTTCGCCTGAAACAATATGTCCCAAAAACTGTACCTTGTCGAGCCAGAACTCACACTTGCTTAGCTTCGCATACAGCTTCTCTTCCCGAAGAATTTGTAGAACTGTGCGCAAGTGTTCAGCGTGCTCTTCCCGAGTCTTCGAGTAGACAAGTATGTCGTCAATAAACACAACGACAAACGTGTCCAAGTACTTTGCGAACACCCTGTTCATCAAGTCCATGAATATTGCTGGGGCGTTGGTAACGCCGAACGGCATCACAAGAAACTCGTAATGTCCGTATCGGGTCCTGAAAGCCGTCTTGCATACATCCTCGGCTGCTACTCTGATTTGATGATATCCAGAACGGAGATCCAACTTCGAGAAAACCTTGGCTCCACTTAGCTGATCGAATAGGTCATCGATACGCGGGATTGGGTACTTGTTCTTTATTGTGACCTTGTTCAGCTCCCGGTAATCTATGCACATTCGCAACGATCCATCCTTTTTCTTCACCAATAGAACTGGTGCACCCCACGGTGAAGCGCTTGGCCGAATAAATCCCTTCTCCAATAATTCTTCAACCTGTTTCTTCAATTCCGCCAACTCCACTGGTGCCATTCTGTATGGGGCCCTGGATACTGGGGCCGTACCTGGGATCAAATCGATCGAGAACTCCAAGATTCGAGGGGGTGGTAGACCTGGTAGATCTTCAGGAAATACGTCTAGAAAGTCCCGAACAATTTCTGGGGCTGGGCTCTTATCAATCTCCATAGCTGTCAGTTCCTTAGGCTTTGCTCTGTATTTAGCTGGTTCCAAAGATTCGCTTCCGCCCTCAAAAATAAACTCCGGGTGATTGGGAATGCGGAAGATCACCTTCCTTGCATGACAGTCGATAACTGCATGGAAAGTGCTCATCCAATCCATCCCGAGAATTGCGTCGTAACTGCCTGTCCCAATTAGGAGGAAATTCGCATAGAATTCCCTGCCACACACTACAACCGGGCATAATCTACATTCCCGACTAGATATAATAATGCCATTACCCGTATGAATTTCCCATCCCTTGGTTAGTGGTTCATATGGTATTGAGTGTGTATTGGTGAAATGCTCAGACAAGAAACAATGCGATGCTCCCGAATCAAATAGTACTCTAGCTGGCAATGAATGTACAAGTAGAGTACCTGTGACTACGTCTCCTGATGCCTCTGCCTGCTCGGCGGTCAAGGTGAAAGCCCGTCCCTGACCGCGACCTGTAAATGGCTGTCTCTGTTCCTGCGGCCTCTGCTGTGACGGTCCAGAACCTCTCTGTATTTCTGCTCGCTCAGGACAACTGTCAATCCTGTGCTGACTGGAACCGCAAATCAAACACTGTCCCTTAGCACGGCGACAGTCCTTCTGGGTATGCCCTCCTCTACCGCAATAGCCGCAAGTTACGCCCTTTCTCTGGGGGCGATGCTGTGGTACAAACGGGCGCTTCATCTGAGTTGTCCCTGCTCTGTGAACCGGTATGGCTCCTCGAGAAGGCACGTGGGTACGTGCTGGAACGACTGGGGGTCTCCTGAACTTGTTAATCAATTGCTCCTGAACTCTCGCTGCGTTGAGTACCTGTGCGAAAGTCTGTAGATCTAACGATGCGATCAGCTGCTGCAACTCAAAATCTAACCCCTGAAGGAAACGCCTGGCCCTGGTGACTTCTGATTTGACCATGTATGGAGCAAAGCGGCTCAGACGGTTGAACTCTGCCGCATAAACGTCCACTGGGCGTCCATTCTGCTTCAAAAGAATAAACTTTTCCTCCATTTCTGCCTTGGCTGTGGGAGGAAAATAGTGATCTAAGAAGCACACCTTAAACTTGTCCCATTCAATCGGCTCTTCAAGTCTGCTTTCTTCTACCGACCACCATGTACGAGCCTCGTCTTCTAATTGTATCTTTATTACATTCACTCTGTCTTCCTCTGGAACCCTGGCGGCTGCCAATAAATTCTCCATGTTTACCAGCCATTGCTCAGCTTCAAGTGGTTCAGCTAGCCCTGTAAACGCAGCTGGGTGTAACCGTCGGAAGTCTGACACAGTACCAGCCCTAGCCTGATAAGCTGGTGGAGTAGCGCCCTCGGGGGCGGTAATAAGTGCGGAGGGTCCTCCTGCAGCGGTAATCGCTCTGAGTCCCTCAGTAAGCAAATCTGTCTTCCTCTCCTGAGCTTCCGCGAGAGTGGTCAGTGCGCTGAGTATTCTTTCCGTGCGGTCCTGAGAGCTGGAGTCCGAGGAGGGGTCGTTCGGGGACGTCATATCACTGGAAGATTCAAAAGAATAGGTTCAGATTCAAGGATAGAAATCAAGAATAGTGAAACAAGAATAACGTAATACAGTTTAGTTAATGTCATCCCTTGATACTAAACACAGGCTCTGATACCAACTAAACCATGTCACGCCCCGCTTCCCAAAATACGGAAAACGAGGTACGACTAGGCCAGCCATGCTCCTACGGTCAAGGAATCATCCTGCCGTAGTCACACTTCGGCTTCTAGCACTACATGGTAATCAGTAATTAAAGCACAGTATTAAAGGAATCACATCACTAATTTATTACATTAAAATCCCATTGTTCACAATTTTACATATAACAAGAACAATAACTAACCAAGTTCGATCTCACAATCTCTTTTATGGAAAGCAGTAAATGAAGAAGGAACACCAACTATATCTCCGTGAACTCGAAGGATAGATCCGTCTCCGGTGCCGGTCCTCGCGCGGAATCTGAGCATGCATACTCAGGTCGTCAGAGCGACACAAATAATAATATTATTATAAGCAGATGAAACAGGTAAATGAGGTATTACTGGTATGAGAATAATGCAAGTAAACACTATATCACAGTATGATGCAGAATATGTTAAGTGTCCCTATCGGTCTCTACGTCATATTTGAAATCACATAGTGGAAGGAGGATCATGTTTAACAGGAGTCTCGTACATACCCGAGACCACGGCCCACACGCCCGGGACATAACCCTGTCAGCCGGATCGCCAGATCCTGTCCTACACGAATAAGTATCACAGTTCGAATGATCATCCTCTAAACACGGTCCCGCTAAATAAGATACTCTTTCCACTTTGATTTCCCCTTTTTCCCCAGGTTACACTATTTAAGATATTGATCTATTTGTGTACGAGTATACCAATGTCACGGTTTCATCACTGTCCACTATATCAATCACTGTCCACTGTACCAATCACTATCACGATTATTCACTTTCCATTGGTGTACTCGTCACTCCTAAATCAACACCTATCACGCACGATAATGCAATGTCCACACGCACTAACACTGTGTAAATGACAAGGGTATGATATATGTATTGTATGCTACCAATAAACACGGTATGTTATGAATTAGCATGCACGTCATGAATTTAAGTAAATTGCACAAATTAATATATTACAAATTCAGCAGAAATGATGTAGGTAAGATATATAGAACATTCAGTCAGTAATTCATCAAAATTTGTTTCAGTCCAATCGGGGTTTCGGTTTTCAAGATATAACTGTTTCAGTTTAAGTGTTCACGGCTGGAATTTCAATTTCAGAGCTGAACTTCTGTTTCGCAACACGAATTGCACCCAGTTGGGCTCAAAATTTAGCGATGACACAGTTAGATGAAATCTAGGGTTTTCGATAAAGTATTCAACGCAACAGACGGATCCTCAATCGCATCTGTACGCTGAAAGTTATATACAGTTTAATCTCAAATGTCATTCCAGAAAGTGTTCTGGACAGCTTTATGTTCTGCTCTTTTAAAATAAGTTTAAAATAACAAACTGCGATGAATCGGAATGAAACCACTTGTTTTCTTTCACTAACAGGTATATCTTATAACTACTGAAAGTTCCGTATCATGCGATTTCAGGAAACACGGGGACGCAGGACTTTAGACAGAACGCACTAATCAGAAACGCTCTGGACTGCAGTCCAGAGTCGTGTTCCAATCCACTTATCTTCATGGTTTCAGAACAGAAAACATTAAAATTCTACATAGGGTTAAAGTTCATCGAGTTGGCTTCGATTTAAGCCCTCTAACGCATCTTTCCAATATGTGTATGATTTATAGTGATTTTATGCATTTTCAGTTACGAGAGAATTCCAGTTTTAAACAACATGTTTGGGGGTATCGATTTTTGTTACAAACGATCGTGTTTTCCAGCGAATTTCTCACACATCATACATCATTAAAAGGGCCAACAGAAGGTATAGGTTGCCGTCAATTTAGACAAATATTTCTATTAGTAACTAACATCGAGCACTTAGGTTTTAACATGTATAGGAAATCGGTAAGTTGTAAACTACATTATCTAGGTGGGTAACCCTATTATTATAGCATGAAGCAAGTAAATACTTGCTTGGAGAATGCCTCGGGGTCGTACGGCAACAGCGTCGTCGCGAACGCGCGGTACACGCCACGTATCGAATTCCCGCGAGCCTCGATCTTGATGTGGATCTCGCGTCGGGTTGTCCGGAGTCCTTTGCGCAGCCACTAGACGTTGATGGATGTTTGACGATCCACTGCGAGTGTATTGGGGTTGCCGACGGTCGACGGCGTCGCTCCGGCGGCGTGTACAGTGCACACCCAGTGAGGACAAGTTAGAAATTTGGGTTTTTGGAGTTTTTGGAGAGATGGAGAAATGTGGGGGTCGGGTCTGGAGAGGTGAGGGTGATGTTGAGGGTGTGGAGGTCGTTGGGAGGCCGGTGATGCGTTGGGGAGTTCGCCGGCGTCGAGAGGCAAGGTGGCCGAGTTAAGTTGAAATGGGTTAGTGTGCAGGTGAGGACTAGTGGGGCTCGGGTGATGAAGGGAGGAGTCGTGGAAGGAGAAGGAGGGGGATTTGAGTGGCTGTCGTCGACGTGGGTCGAGCGACGAGGTGGTACGATCGCCGGCGTGGAGGTGGCAATGGGTTCGAGAGAAAATTTTTGGGTGCTCGGTGGATTTTTTTTGAGCTCGGTGAAAGCAAAGGAGAGAGGTGAGGAGTTTGTGAGTACGAGAGAGTTGAGGGCGACGAGATTGACCACGTGGGGGCAACGGTCGGGCGAAGGCGTGGGCGACGGCGAGGGAGGCGTGTCTCGCGCGCGCGTTAAATGAGATAGCCGTTGGAAAATTTGAAGAGGGAAGAAGAACAGTGAAGGGGTCGGAGAGCGGGCTTGGATTAATGGTAGTGGGCCGCGCAAGGATTTATTTTCCCTTAAAAATCTCGTGGGCTTCAAAAAAGAAACGGGCCGGTAAAATAAAAACTATTAGTTCTAAAGAAGTGGGCTGGTGACAAAATAAAAAAAAAGAAATGGGCTGAGGGTAATTTTTAACAGGAAATTTTATTAATTTAGGATGTGTGGGCTGAAAGAATTTTAAGGGGATGGGCCAGGGCTTTAAAACTTGGTTTAAGGAATTGTTTAGGAAAATAAGATTGGGCTGAGGGATTAGGGAAAATAATGGTTAAATTAAATTGGTTTTATTAGTGTTGGTTTTTTTTTTTTTTGATTTTAAATTCCGGGTTTTGACTTTTAGAGTTAAGGAAAAATATAAACTTTGGGATTCAAGCAACCACCTTCAACAGAATATTTACAAGGCAAGGTTAATCTCAAGAATTTGGAAAATACAGGGAAAATTCTTGTAGATGGAGAACGGGGATTTACAGTGTCCGTAGTAGACTTTTCTATGGCCCGGAGTTTTCTGGTTACTGCTTTATAGGAAGCCTGCACTGCCCTTTTTACGACCTGGATGGTCGACGCTCTGATCCGGAGCGATTTGGGTTCCCGATTTGTGGGGAGCCTGCACTGCCATTTTTACGACCTGGACGGTCGACGCTCTGATCTGGAGCGATTTGGGTTCCCGATTTGTGAGGAGCCTGCACTGCCGTTTTTGCAACATGGACGGTCGACGCTCTGACCTGGAGCGATTTGGGTTCCCGATTTGTGGGGAGCCTGCACTGCCCTTTTTACGACCTGGACGGTCGACGCTCTGATCCGGAGCGATTTGGGTTCCCGATTTGTGGGGAGCCTGCACTGCCATTTTTGCGACATGGACGGTCGACGCTCTGATCCGGAGCGATTTGGGTTCCCGATTTGTGGGGAGCCTGTACTGCCCGTTTTGCGACATGGACGGTCGACGCTATGATCCGGAGCGATTTGGTTCCCGATTTGTGGGAAGTCTGCACTGCCGTTTTTGCGACATGGACGGTCGACGCTCTGATCCGGAGCTATTTAGGTTCCCGATTTGTGGGGAGCCTGCACTGCCCTTTTTACGATCTGGACGGTCGACGCTCTGATTCGAAGCGATTCGGTTCCTGATTTGTGGGAAGCCTGCACTGCCCATTTTGCGACATGGACGGTCGATGCTTGATGCGTCTCCGAGACGGAGTGTCCATGGTAGACGTTTCCCTGGCCCGGAGTGTCGTTGTTGGATGTTTCCCTGATGCGGAGTGTCTGTGTTGGACGTTTCCCCAATGCAGAGTGTCACTGTCGGACGTTTCCCCGGCACGGAGTGTCTGCTTGACATTTCCCCGGCACGGAATGTCGTTGTTGGACGTTTCCCTGATGCGGAGTGTCTGTATTGGACGTTTCCCCGATGCAGAGTGTCGCTTGTTGACGTGTCCCTGGCACGGAGTGTCTGCTTGACGTTTCTCCGGCACGGAGTGTCGTTTTCGGACGTTTCCCTGATGCGGAGTGTCTGTGTTGGACGTTTCCCCGAAGCAGAGTGTCGCTTGTTTGACGCAGAGGTCGATGTTGGAATTGGTTGGTTTGATTTGTTTGATTGTGATTTGACATCGGCATCGCTATACTGGAATATGGTACCAGGAGCGAATCATCATCTGTCATGAGAGGATTTCGGGATTGTTTTTTTTTTGTTTGGCATCTGCATTGCTGCACTGGAATAATGCCAAGAGCAACTCATCATTTGCCCCGAGAGGATTTGGGAATTGGTTTTTTTTCGGCATCTGCATTGCTACACTGGAATAATGTTAGGAGCAACTCATCATTTGCCCCGATAGGATTTGGGAATTGGTTTTTTTTTCGGCATCTGCATTGCTGCACTGGAATAATGCCAGGAGCAACTCATTATTTGCCCCGGGAGGATTTAGGAATTGGTTTTTTTTTGTTTGGCATCTGCATTGCTGCACTGGAATAATGCCAGGAGCAACTCATCATTTGCCTTTTCCTGTTAGAGAGCGATGGCTTAGGAGACAGGTTTAGGTCCCTATCACCTAAGGCTTTTCAATTTTATGGACCGTGAGGGTCCCATAAAAGCATTTTCTCCCTGCGAGTCGTAAGGATCCCACAGGTGTATTTTCTCCTTAGGAGTCGTGAGGACTTCTAAGTGTGATTTTCCTTTGTGAGTCGTAAGGATCCCACAAAGGTTTGTTCGCCTCATGTATCGTGAGGACACATGAGTGGGTCTTCTCAATGGAGCATAATTCCCAAGGCGGAGACCAGCCGTGTAACTGGTGATTGCGGTGGGGTATGGGTATGATGAGAATTATTTGAGCCCGTGGATTGTATACGGTGGTTAATTTGGGGACTGGCCGTAGGGCTGGAAGAATTTTGAGAAGTTGGAATTTTGTTGGCGTCTGCATCGTTGCACTGGAATATGGTACCAGGAGCGACTCATCATTCGCCGTTTTTTTTCTTTTCTCTTTTTTTTTTGTTTTTTTTATACCGCGATTGCTCTATCATTTCAGCTTTTCTTATCGCGAAGATCGCGATTGCCCCATCATTTCGGCTTTTATTCGCGGTTGCCCCATCATTTCGGCTTTATTTTCATTTTTATTTTACTCGCTGATTTTTATTGCGAGTTGCCCCATCATTTCGGCTTTTTTTATTTTTCTTTTATTTACACATTTTTTGTTCATTTACACATATATATTCTTTTTACATTCCCAGTTTAACGACTTAGAGGTCGATTGTCCCCAGTTTAATGACGTGGTGGTCGACCGTTCCCAGTTTAACGTCGTGGTGGTCCTCTTTGCTTATCCCAGCTCCTTGAACTTTGATCTTGGCGGAGCTGTGTTGATGACCTAGCTCTGTGGCTTGCCGATACATCCGAGGATTGTGAGGTTTTTCCAAGCTTGTATTGGTCCTCTGCCCAATCTTTGAAAACACAGCAGTCTTCAATGGCATGACTTATCACCCTGTAATAGGGGCAATATACGGGATTGCCGGTCATATTCATTTCATGTGGCCTCTTCGGAATAGGCAATTGCAGGCCATTGTTCAGGGCTTCCTCGAATATATTGCGGACCTCATCCCTCCTGAAGGAGTACACCTTCTTCTTTCTCTCCATCAGAGTAGGTGCCCTCACTGATGCCGGTCCCTGAGGCCGATCAGTCTTTGGTTCGCCCTGCACATGTCTGGGAGGGTTAGGTTCCCGAAAGGATTCGGTCTCCATTTGCATGAAATCGGCGGTCGTAGCTTGACTGTTTGCTAACACGCCTTTAGACAGTTCTATCTCTCCCGTCTTGTATTGCCTTTCGACCTAATCTTTGAAGACGAAGTAGTCCTCAATGGCATGACCTATCACCCTGTGATAGGGGCAATATTTTGGGTCGTTGGTCATATTCTCTTCTTGCGGTCTCTTTGATTCTGGCAATTGTAGACCGTTTCTAAGGGCGTCTCTGAATATCTTGTGGACTTTTTCCCTTTTGAAGGAATAGACTTTTTCCAGTTTCTCTTTCAGAGGCGATTCCCCCCGGTGTATGTATCGGAGGGACTAGAGGTTGATTGCGGCCATTTTTCGTGAAGGCACTCCGCTCTTAAGTTGAAGGGGATATCAGTTGGCTGCCTTCGGATATCAACCCCTAGCTCGTGAACCAACATTTGATTCTGCTGTAATTGCAATCGAGCGACTTGGTTCACGAGATCTGCCACGACGTTTGCCAGCTCGTCGACTTTGGAATGGACCTCAGCCATCTTCTCGTCCCTTTCCTGAAGCTGCCTCTGGAGCCATCGGAATAACGCTTGTTCTGTAGTTCCGGCTATGACAACCGGGTCATCTTTATTGCCTGAGGTCAATTCCGCGGGAACCACGGGCTCCTCTGGCTTATCGGCCTGAGCGGGCTCTTCATCATTCAGATCGAGCTGACGTTGGGTAGCGTCCACTGCATCATCACCCTGGCTGTGAAGCATAAGAGGGATCATTTCTTCATGTCCGACCATGTAGACAGTGTGGACCTCATACCCAGCCATCTCTTTATGTTCGGAGGCTGATTTCGCGGAGCGGTCCGGGCTTTGGAAATTCATAAATTTTAACATGGCCAGAGCCCTAGCCCTTTTGTTGGCTCTGCATCTGAGCGGTTTCTGCCTCAGCTTCTCTGTCTTGAGCGCTTGGCAGGCATCTGCTCTTCGTGAAGCCGCCATAGGCTGAGTGATGGGGAGGCTTGAGAAGACACCCAATCGAGCAGTTGTCAGAGGCGCCGCTAGAGCTTGCCCGGGATGCCTTGTTGCTTTGTTGGTGTTGATGGCCTTGCCCCCAGCTGGGGCCAAGGAAAGTCGTTCAAACACCGACTTGCGTTTGTGTTGGGGCGCCCTCGCGATCATGACATTCGGCCTTTTCCCCTTTGAGACTGGTTTGTCTGTTGCCGGAGCTTGAAGAGCTGAGACGACGTTAGCTGACACAAATATGATAGAGCCAAATGGTAGCGGCTCTTCCTCCCATTGTCGCCCGAGACTTGCCGGGAGGACTGTCCTGGAGTCTATCTTCATTGTGTAGGAGACGGGAGCCGTGCTGAGAGCTGAGTTCATCATTGGAGACATTGTTGAAAAGTGATTGCTTGAAAACCTGCATGAAAAGCATTATTTTAGTATAAATATAGACATGTATATTGATTGAGTTCGCATGAACGTTTAACCCAAAATATGGGAGGAGAGATGAGTCCCACCGGGCGTGCCAGAATCTGTAGGGTGTTTTTTATCACCCCATTGGGATGGGAATACGCACGCTGGTCAGGCGTACTACAGATTCCCCCTGCCTGGGATAGGCCAGGGTTTAATGATTGTGGGGATCCGAATCTCCGGCAGCCGCGGACTAAGCTGCCGTTAATTACCCCTCGCCTTTGGTGCGAGGGAACCTCCGATTGACGGGTTAAACTGGTTAAATGAACTCAATGTGCAGTGTGCGTGGATTATGTTTTGAAAGGGGTTTTTGGATATATCGGGAGCCACGCAGAGTTTTTACGGGGGTCCCGCTACCCGGATAGCGGGCTGGGGGTCAAGAGTGCTAGCAGCCCCCTTGCGGGGTGCTGGGCAGCGCCCCGTTAGAAATTTTTTCTAACGGAGGACAGTGTCGTGGAGTATGTGCATGCGTACATATGTATACATGTGTATGTATATACATGTATATATATAAAAAAAAGGGGAAAAAGACATCCAAAGGATGCGTGGGGCCGGCGCCTGGGCGCTTGAGCGCAAGCGCGCCACGTGTCGGCACGTGGGTGCTCGAGCGCAGAGTGCTGGAGCGCAACGCGCCACGTGTCGGCACGTGGGCTCTTTGCGCTCGGACGCTGGGCGCTTGAGCGCAAGCGCGCCACGTGTCGGCACGTGGGCGCTTTGCGCTCGCACGCAGAGCGCTGGAGCGCAAGCGCGTCACGTGTCGGAATGCGCTCGAGCGCAGGGCGCTGGAGCGCAAGCGCGCCACGTGTCGGCACGTGGGCGCTTTGCGCTCGAGCGCGAGGCGCTGGAACGCAAGCGCGCCACGTGGGCGCTTTGCGCTCGAGCGCAGGGCGCTGGAGCGCAAGCGCGCCACGTGTCAGCACGTGGGCGCTTTGCGCTCGAGCGCGAGGCGCTCGAGCGCGAGGCGCTGGAGCGCAAGCGCGCCACGTGTCGGCACGTGGGCGCTTTGCGCTCGAGCGCAGGGTGCTGGAGCGCAAGCGCGCCACGTGTCGGCACGTGGGTGCTTTGCGCTCGAGTGCTAGCGCGCCGGCGAGGAAAAGGGGGCTTTTAGCCCCGGAAATTCTCTAAAGAGAAAATAGGGTGGAGTTAAACTCCTAAGATGCTTTGGGTTGAGGAAATGGGTTCTTCTTCTTCCTTTGCTGGCCGGATCTTGGAGATGAAGAGATGTGAGATTTAAAAATCTTTTCTTTTTGAGATCTGATGGCAGATCTGAGTTCCCCTTAGTGGGTTTTGTGGTGAAAAACTATTTAGTTTTGAAAAAGGAAGAGTAAAACTCTTGATTTTATTCAAAAGAAAGAAGAAGGTTTGGAACCCTCAGAAAGGGGAAAGAGGCACAAACCCTAGGTTTTTGAGAGAATGAAAAAGTGTCTTTTTTTATTCATCATCATTTTTCCTTTTATAGGCTTACATATTTACATATAGCCCCTTGGGCTTCACAAAATGGCATTTTGCCTATCCCATTGCTCATTTGCCATTTCATTTTTGCACATAAGCCATGGGCTTACAAAATATTGGCTTTATGCCTATTTTGCATACATTCATGTATAAAAAATTGCATAAAAATTATTCGTTACATGATTTTTATTTTCGTATGGTGGAAGGCCGGACGCTTCGTGTTCGGGCTCGACCCGGGCATTGGCCCACTTGCTTAGGCTTGGGCCCACCTGGCTTTGGGTTGACCTTTACTTTGACTTGGTCAACCGGGGTGCAAATTTTGACTCCAACAGGGCAGTGACGACAGTCCACATGTCGGACGCTCACCCCGCAATATCAAATGTACATAATAATACCAAAACTGTACTAATATTGCATCCAGACTATCCACCACGACAAATCCACAACATCACAGCACAACACAGAACATCAACGTGAATGTCACGTTCGCAAATCCGTCTAAAAGGGCTATAGCAGTTAGACAGGATTTACCGATCAAATGACATTCACGGTCGCAGATATAATGTAAATACTGTGAACTAACATGTTTAAAATTTTCGATCGACTAAATTTCCCGAAGTGGGCCCCAAGCACAATTGTAGCACTCAAAATAAATCTGGGCCCAAACAAAATATTCCAGAAACCCTATTTCCATGTCAGAATCCTACTATAGAAATTTGGTGCAGAGAGGAGATAAAGTGGCAGCGGAACCCCGGCCAGAGCATGGGTTTGGCCGCTGTTCCGCGGCTGAACAGTAATTTCAGGGCACAAAATTTTCACAGAATTCTTATAAAACCTTGCATGTATTTTTACAATGTACCAAATAATTTTTTGAGTACAGCAAAAATTCGACAGAAACTGTGACATGGAAACGCGGTTTTTGGAAAATCCGTTCGATCGAAGTTCTAAACACGTTAGTGCAAGCTAGACTAGGTTAATGGCGTGGCTCTAATACCAATGTAAGTGCACGGCAGCGCCCCGGCCGTCTGAACGAGGCCAAAATGCGGAAACAAAAACTTTTCTTTAACTTTAAACCGGCGCTACCGCATACTATAAACCCGGATCGGACCATTAACCTAATGCTAGCTAACAAGAGAAAAGGTAGAGAGCTATACCGAGCGATCCGTGTCCTTCGGTTTTCGGCCACCATCCCGATCTCCTCGCGGAATCTCCGGTCTCGATCTCCTCGTCGGAGAGGGCACCACAGCGCCGAGTCTTTTTACAGGCTCCCACCTCTGGACCGAAGCAACTCGGACGCGAAGTTGGCAAGCCGACGTGTCCAAGATTGCTGTAGACTATACGTAGATCACTATGTCTTTAGGGGTTGTTGAAGTTGCCATTTGCAAGTAGGGAAGGAGATGCAAACTTTTTGAGATGAACTAGGGAATTTTGTAGCAAGGAAAAGAGACTCTTTTCCACCCCATAATTTTGGACAGCCCCCTTCCCATGTGTGGCCGGCCCTTGCTCCATCGAAAAGAGAGGGAGTGTGACAATAATACAAGAGAGAGAAATGGGTGATGATGATGAATAACCATCACCCCAAAGTCAAATGAATAACCCATCACTCAACCCAACATAGCAAGCAATGATAAATAAGAAGAAGTTAATAGAAGCTAGAACCATCATGTGCCACAAAAAGTCTTCTCCATTATAAATTGCATAATTGCAAATAACCCCCTCCACACCAATTTTCAGCCAAAGAAAGATAGAAAGGAAAATGGCTGAAACGAAATACAAACTGGCAACTTCAAAAAGTGATCCGGTAATAAATTACTGGAAAACCCCGCGACTGTATATACATACCCGTATTTGTATTTCGACCGAATACAAATGCAATGAGACAAAATCTACATTGTACAATACTAGGATCCGGCGTAAACCAAAGCCCGCTAGTATTATCCGTCCGATCATGATCCGTGCAATACCGCACGTATATGATCGAACCCTGCCATATATCCATACGGCCTCTACAACGTTTCGCCCGGAACTTGAGAAACTGTCTGTGGGGGACTCTAAAGACTCGTCAACACTTTGGCTGTGGATTTAACCACTAGCACGTCAGAGGTATTAGCCATACGTAACGGGCTACTAGGTATTGACCAAAAGGGAGGTTGATGAGCGAACTCATCCTGACACCCTACTAAGCCTGTCAGTGACAATATCCGTACAGTCCGGTCCGTTCGTCTATGAGCATCGCATGGCGGGTCTAGGGGGTTGGTAAAAGTCAGACCCCCAAAAGCGGTACAAGTCGTGTCGGAGTGTAGCCCAGAACAACCTGAGATACTAATGGAATACCTACTAGTAAATCTCCTGCCTTGGCCAAGGACTTCGTGTAATAGCTCTCCTAGACACAGCGCGACCTCACCCCCAATACCGGGAGAGACGAACCCCTGCAGATCTGCTCACTGCCTCCATGTGGCTCGGGACTGTACCCAACTAAAATCTGTTTGCACGACTCCTTTGAGCCGTGGTAGGGTAGTAATCAAAGTACAGTGGGAACTCACATGAGACAAATAACGATCTCAGGTCGATGAACTAACCTGTACACATGTCACCAGGGAACTGCTATTTGACGCTAGGTATAATACCAACTAGCATGTTCCCGGCGGGTCCTGTCCGGTGTACTCATAACCCAATGAGCCCCTGTATACATCTTAGGTGAACCAACTGACACCAGTGGCTTGTGAGACTGGCCACCGCCCCTCGTCGGGGTCTCAACTGTATACACTAGTCTACTCTGGAGTATCGATGCCCTATTTCAAAACTCCCACGACTAGGGACATTTTAAGGACGTGCTTATAGACCCCAGCTCCCACGTATATGATCGCCATCATACTGCTGGCAGTCAAGCAAGAATCCTAGGGGCTCTATCAACATGCAATAGTGATCAGTAATGTCACCTAAAGCAGTACACGATGATAAAAATAAACCAGATAGCATACTATCATCTTGAGTAAGACTGTCCTACCGGTATAGGTCCTCCCTCAATCATTGCAATCACGTGCCTGTGATCCAATAATTGACTCTGAGGGCACTATATCCAACAAAAGAAACCTAAAGATATTGTAGAAACTTGTTTAAAAACTGGTAGCTCTAGTTCTTGCTTTGCATAGCGGTGTTCCTTGTAGAACATCCAGCACCTTATTCGATAAGGAAAGAGCCGAGATCCCTTCACCGGGAGTGACCTCTTTAGAGAAACTAGCAGATGCTACAAACTCGGTTTGTCTTTTGATTGCTTATATAGTTTTTGCTTTGCATAGTGATATTTGTGAAATATCCTGCACCTTATTCGATGAGGAAAGAGCCGACGATCCCTTCACCGGGAGTGACCTCCTTAGCAAAACTAGAAAAGGCCTAAAAAACATTCCATTAAAAATCACTCGATTCTACAATGATATCAAGTTCATTACGCTCATGGTTTTCTTAAAAACCTGGGTAGCCCTCCGTCATTTCAGATAAGTATTTCATAGTATTTGTGCTGCGTTTGTTGGCCTGCGTCAAGGCGTAGTGTGCGGTAGCTATTTATGCTTATCTGCAAAAACATATGATGCGATTGAGTTAAGATAGTCGTGCGGCTTTGTTGGCCTGCGTCAAGGGTCGTGCGGGTGGGTTTAATTCAATCGGGAAATGTACGGGTTGAACTTGACTAGCGTACTATGGTTTGTTGGCCTGCGTCAAAGTCATAGAACACTAGGGGTAAAATATTTATTGGGAATTTCAAGAATTGAAATTTGCAATGAGATTGCATACCTTCTATGAGATAGTTGGATCCCGATACCCGCTGCGAGTAAGAGTTACTCCTGGGAGAGTTTTACACATTACAATTAGCCGATCAAGTAGGTGTCTAGAAAGGTGTCAACGGGGTTATTGTTGGATATAGTGCCCTCAAAGTCAATTATTGGATTGTAGGTACGTGATTGCAATGATTGAGGGAGGACTTATACCGATATGACAGTCTTGCTCGAAATGATAGTATGCTATCTGATTTGTCTTTATTATCGTATACATGCTTTAGTTCACTATTGCATGTTGATAGAGCCCATAGGATTCTTGCTTGACTGCCAGCAGTATGATGGCGATCATATACGTGGGAGCTGGGGTCTATAAGCACATCCTTAATGTGTCCTAGTCGTGGGAGTTTCGAGAAAGGGCATCGATACTCCAGAGTGGACTAGTGTATACAGTCGAGACCTCGACGAGGGGCGGTGGCCGGTCTCACAAGCCATTGGTGTCAGTTGGTTCTCCTAAGATGTATACTGGTGCTCATTGGGTTATGAGTACACCGGACATGACTCGCCGGGAACATGCTAGTTGGTATTATACATATCGTCAGATAGCAGTTCCCTGGTGACATGTGTACAGGTTAGTCTGTTGACCTGAGATCGTCATTTGTCTCGTGTGAGTTCCCACTGTGCTTTGATTACTACCCTACCACGGCTCAAAGGAGTCGTGCAAACAGGTTTTAGTTGGATACAGTCCTGAGCCACATGGAGGCAGTGAGCGGATCGTCGGGGATTCGTCTCTCCCGGTATTGGGGGTGAGATCGCACTGTGTTTAGGAGAGCCATTACACGAAATCCCTGGCCAGGGTAATCAAGATTTGCTGGTAGGTATTCCAGTAGTATCTCAGGGTGTTCTGGGCTACTCTCCGACACGACTTATACGGCTATTGGGGGTCTGACGTTTACCAACCTCCTATGCCCTATATGCGATACTAATAGACGAACGAACCGGACTGTACGGATATTGTCACCGTCAGGCTCAGTAGGGTTTTTGGATTAGTTCGCTCGCCAGCTTCCCTTCCGATCAATACATGGGCAACTGTTACGTACAACTCGTACCTCTGACGTGCTAGTGGTTATACCCAGTGCTAGTGTATTGATGAGTCATTAGAGTCCTCCACAGAAAGTTTCCTAAGTTCGGGCGAAACGTTGTAGAGACGGTATGGTAATATGGCAGGGTTCGATCATATCCGTGCACACGGATCATAGTCGGACGGATAGTACTAGCGGGATTTGGTTTAAGCCGGATCCTAGTATTATATAGTGTAGGAATATTTTGTCTCATTGCATTCGTATTCAGTGGGAATACGGATGCGGGTATATATATACAGTTGTGGGATAATTCTGTATTTTGTTACGGGATTATTTTTTGAAGTTGCCAAATTTTAGTCTTCCAGTTTAAACATTTGTTTAATGGAATTTCTTAGCATTCTTTTTTGTCCATATCCTTTGCTTACAATTTCGTTTCCTGTGAGTTTTGATTGGGTAGTGGGCATTTGTTGTGCTGGCAAGTGAGGGATGGGCATTTTATGTGCTGGCCATTTCTTATTGTGTTGTCTTTTGCTTTGGAAATTAAAATGGGCATGGGCAGCATGCTTTCTTGGGGTGAGGTGTCCTTTTTGTGCTGCCAATTCTTTTCACTCTCTACTTGGTGATATGCTCACCTCTTCATTCTAATAATCACCACTACACACTCACCCATTGACAGAGTGAGGAATTTTCGAATCCCCAAAGAGCTTCAAAATTGGAGAGCCCATCATTTCCACTAAAGGTTTTGCCCTGGCCGAGCACCATTTTGGTGAGGGGCTGATTTTATCTTTGCTTTGAAAAACCCTTTGCTCACATTTTCATCCAAATTGGCAACTTCAATTTTGAGACAAAATATTCCATACTCTCTCTACTTTACTCTTGGACATGTCGGCTAGCAAACTTCATGTCCGAGTTGCCTCGGTTCGAGGCGGGAGCACGTATAAAGATTCGATGATGTTGTGTCATTTCGACGGGCGTGATCGGGAAGCGGATTTCGTCGGCGCAGCAGCGAGGAGTTTGGCGCGGAGATTGAAGATTGAAGGACACGGATCGATTGGTATAATATTTTAACTCCTTTTACATATTGCTAGTTTACGGTTAATGGAACGTTCCGGGATTTGGGTTGCGGTGGCGCCAGATTTGTAAAAAGTTTTTTGTTCCGCATTTGGCGTCGGTTTGACGGCCGGGGCGCTGCTGTACCCCAACAGTTACGCCCCTGGGAAAACGAGGTTTACTTTTAATTAGGTCCGTGCGAAAACACAGGGAACCTCCCTTAAAGTACCGGCACTGGCCTGACTGAAAGATTGGCGAACTTGTAGAGTGTAATTAATCCCGGCTAGTCTTTCCTTTTAGGATTTGAAGGAGGATTTGATTAAAACAGTGGGTGCCATCCTGATTAGATAAATTGATAACCAATCTAATCTTGTAAAAGCGCACACTGAGTGTTTTCTTCTCTCTCTCTCCTGGTTACGACTATGTCACGCCTTAATCAAGATAATAATACGGATATATTGACCGAACCCGCTTGTTATATTGCGCTAGGGAATGTTGGTCCCGCTCCAACTTATAATTGTTATAAGACAGAGCAGGAAATATGGGATTACCAGAATTCCCGTGCCGCCCAAACGAAGAAAGTGCATGTTGATGCATTTTCTTCGGGTGTGTTCATTACACAGAACTGTTTCTCAATATCCTTTATATTTGATACCGGATCAGGATCCCACATATGTAATTTGTTACATGGGCTACAGATAGGTAGAGAACTAAGAACGGGTGATAAGTTTCATGAGATAGAAACGGTGCAAGTGTTGCAGCCAAGTCTGTTGGTAGTTTTCACCCTGTATTACCAGAATACATTGATTCTGAATGAATGTTATTAGATACCGAACCTGACATACAACATCATATCAGTCTCTTTATTAGTAAAGAAGGATATAATTTTGTATTGTTGGATAATGTTTTGAACATTTCCTATATCAAGAGTTGATCGGTTCAGGCACGTTATCTAAAAGTATAGACGTTCTAAATCAAACCACGGTTCTTAATGTACAGAACACACACAAAAGGAAGAGTTCAGAAATGAACGAATCCTTCTTGTGGCATTGTAGACTAGGTCATATCAATACGACCCGACTAGCTGAAGTTACATAAAGATGCATATTTAAATTAGTTTGAATTTACATCTTGTGAAACTTACCAGTCATGTCACAAGGATAAGATGACCACAGCTCTGTTTATTGGAAACAGAGAAAGAGTTAGTGAACTCTTGGGATTGATACATGCTGATGTATGAAGGTCCCCTGTCTACACATGCCAGGACCGGTTCTTTGTACTTCATTACATTCACTGATGATCTCTCAAGATTCAGACATATGTTCCTGTTGAAACATAAGTCCGAAACTTTTGAGATAATCATAGAATATAAGTTAGAAGTAGAGAACCAAAAATCGGGTATAAGTATTATGTCCTTAGATGAGATCAAGGAGGAGAATACTTGAGCACGAAATTCCTGGACTATTCTAAAGGAGAATGAGATTCTCTCTCAGCATTACTCCTCCGTATACACCACAGCACGTCGGTGTATCGAGGCGGAGCAATTACACCCTATGTGATATGGTGTGCTCTATGATGAGTACTACTGAGTTACTATTTCCTTTTGGGAGTTATGCACTTGAGAAGCTGCATACCTATTGAATAGGGTTCAAATCAAATCAGTTGCCTACCACTTCATATGTGATATGGAAAGGGAAGAGCCCATATCTTAAGTTTGTTAAGATTTGGGGTTGTCCGGCCTATGTCTAAAATGCAAAATTTGGACAAGCTCGAGGCAAAGTCAGTTCTGTGGAAGTTTGTTAGATATCCCAAGCATTCGCAAGGGAATATCTTCTACCAAACCGAGGAACAAAAGATGTTTTGTTTCTCAGAATGCCACCTTTATGAAAGGGAATTTCTTGTGAAGAAATTATTGGTCATGAGATAGAACTAGAAAGAGTTCCAGCTATACAAACTGCAGCTGATGATTTGGTAGAACCAAATGATTCAATAGTTTCCAACGAATCTCAGCCTCTCCGCCGATCTAGCAGGGTTCCTCACCCACCTGAGAAATACTTCGGTTTTCTCAATGACAGTGGGAACGAGGATTGCATCATGAGATGATGACCCAACTAGTTTCGAGCTGGCCATCAGGAGTGGGACTCTGAAAGAATGGCTGGATGCTTATCGATCTGAGATAGAATACTTATACACCAACAAAGTATGGACTTTGGTTGCTTTATCTGAAGGGTTAAATCCCCATTAGGAGCAAGTATATCTTGAGAAGATTACTTGGTGTACATGGAAAAGTTGAGACTTTCAAAGCTATGCTTAAGTCCATCCAGATCCTACTTGCCACGGCTACATACCATGACCACGATATCTGGCGGTTGGGTGTCATGACTGCTTTTCTAAATGTTGATTTAGAAGAGAGCGTCTATAAGTACACAGCCAGAAGGCTTTATAGATAGTGGGAGCAACGGAAAAGCGTGCAAGATGTTTTATGTGATAAATCAGGCACCGCGGAGTTGGAACGTCTGTTTTGATGTGGTAGTCAAAGAGTTTGACTTCATCAAAATGGTAGATGAACCTTATGTTAGTTGTATGTATGCCCTAGAGGCCAGTATTGTATAGATGATGTATATTATATTGGATGCTTGGACATATATAGAGATGACTTTCTTGCTCGATATGATAGTATGCTATCTGGTTACTCTTTATCTTAACATGTACACTTGTCTCTTTAAACTGTCTTATAGTTACATGTTGGTAAAGCCCTTAGGATGTGTACTTGACTACCTGGACTATGATGCAGATCATACTAGTGGGGACATGGTAGTCCATAAGTACATCCTTCAAGGTCCCTAGTCGTGGGTGTATCGAGACGGGGCATCGATATACCAGAGTAGACTAGCGTATACGCTTCTCGACCCATGAGATGGGCGATGGATGATCCCATATCCATTGGTGTTTGACATCAGAGATAGTATACGGGTGCTCAGTGTAGACTGGGTACACTGGACGGACTCGCCGAGAACTCCCAGATGGTATTATACCTCACGTCAGATGGCAGTTCTCAGGTGACACTTGTGCAGGTTAGTCTGTAGACCCGAGATCATCATAGAGTCTTGTGTGATTCCCACTGTGCTTTGATCTCCACCTTACCACGTCCATGAGGGCGTGCAAAACGGTGGTCTTTGGGTACAGTCCCGAGTCACATGGAGGCAATGAGCGATAGGAGGGGTTTCGTCTCTCCCGGTATTGGGGGTTGATGTTGCGCTGTGCTCGATTGGCTGTAACAGGGAAGTCCCTGGCCAGGGATGATCAGAGATTTGCTGGTAAGTGTTACCAGTAGTTTCTCGACCCGTTATGAGCCTCACATCGGCACGACTTATCGGTTATTGGGGTCTGATGTTTACCACCCCTAGACTTGATATGCGACATATCAGACGAACAGACCGGACTGTACGGTAAGTGTTACTGGTTGGATTCACAGGAGTGTGAGCGGGCTAGCTCGTCGATCTTCTGATCGCTCAATACCCGGATGGCCGTTACGTTTAGCAGACCGCTTGCGGCTTGTGGATGCTTGATATGATTATCATCTGCTACCGGCGTATTGACGGGTCTTTAGAGTCCTACACAGAGGTTTCCTGGCTCAAGCGAAACGAAATAGGAGCGCATATGAGATATGTGCAGGACCGAGAATAATGCGTGTATGTGATACCGTATTCAATTCTCGCGATGAATGTATCGATTGGTTATATACGATATAACCTAAATATCGAATCAAGGATTGATTCGATAAGCCGATACATAGGATCCTAGTCGGTTATATGCGATATGACCGGATCGTTAAATCAAGTGTTGATTTAATGATTTAATGTATAATTATATATTTGATATATTACTTTGCATTAGCTAGTATTGGTTCACTTTAAATGGGTTTTCTCACTTGATGTGCAAGTTGTATATGTGATATACTTTTATGCACATGTTTGTATCATGTTTGATGATACTTGCTCATTTGGTTAAGTGTAAAGAATTAAACCTTGGTTAAGAAAGTGGTTAGGGGTGTTTTCTTCACAAGTTTCACAACTTGGTGAAGTTGGAGCTTGAACTTGTGATGCCTCGACGTAGATCATCTTCGGCACGAAGCCGACGACCTAGCTCGCCCATTTCTCCGATGAAGCCGACGATTGAGTTCGGGATTCGAGATGGAAAGCGAGAGGACGCCTACGTGGAGCTAAGGAAGTGGAGAAACGGATCTACAAAGGTTGTAGCCTCTCTCCTTTAGTTAAGTCGTTAACTAGTTTAATGTTTCGCCTAGTATTCTAGTCGACGATCCGTATTAGGGTTTCTCGGCACCTATAAAATTTGAAATTGGCATGGTTGATGCCTTGTGAGACCTCTATAGTGTGCCTAGGAACCCTTCAGTGGTATCAGAGCCTAGCTAGAGCCTTAGGCGAAGTCTAGACGACGTTTGAAACCCGATCGAACCGAAACCCTAATTCCCGATATGCTCTCTGGACATTTTCTGAAAATTTGGATTTTTGTGAATTAAAAATATGCAGAAAAATAAGCAGGAATTTCTAAGAATTACAGTGAAGTACGATCTCATGATTCCACAAATGTGCGGCGGAACCGCGGCATTAGCATGCTAATGCGGCGGTTCCGCGGCCATCTTGTCCCTTCTCCTCTTGTTTTCTGCACAGTAATTCTTATATTTGAATGCTATATTTTTTGGGTATTTTTGTTATGACTCAAGAGTTGAGTGTTCTGGGGTTGTATTGGGAATCGACGATTCGATCGGATTATCAAACCTTGTCTATGTGGCTTTCCGGATATTTTAGAATATGTTAAAAAGTTCGACCGGAGATAAATACCCAACTTTTCCCCTGCCGGAAAATTTCCAAGTGTTGGATTTTTCTGTGGTTTAGGGACGTTCTAAGTAGTGCAAGTAATGCGATGGTCCCTCTAGAAGACAACAAACCTTAACTCGATTATGTGACCGTCTTGAACTGCCCTTTGAACCTTCGGGTTTGGGGCAGTACGGCGTGCCACATGTGAGGCGTTGGCTTGACCCTTCTACGGCTGGACCGTTGGTACTGAGGCATGAAGTGAATGTCTTTGAACCTATTTCATGTGTTGAACGGTTTCGGGAAAACTTGGGTGTTCGAATGTTCGATCGGAAAGTTTAATATTTTCTATTTATCCGGAATGGGATACAATAATTGGAATTCACAAACAGTTATGAGATAACTGAATGAATGTTATAAATCTAGCGGTTTAGTTTCATTTGATATTGAAAAGAGTTTTCGATAATGAGACTAAAATGCGGGGTTTATAACTGTTAGGCATGTGATGTCTAAGTATTTCATTTGATTAGGCATGTGATGTCTAAAGAGGTTGCGGATTCCAATTGTTGTAGTTTTACACTTTCTTTTCTGTGACCGTAAGTGTAATATGTGATACCGCTGGTTTTGTTGCTATATGTCAACGACAATTGGGATGCGCATATTTACTTACGTTGATGACATGTGATGTTATGTGTTGCTGGATATGTTATATTGGATCGTCGTGTTTGAATAGCCGGGGTTTTTTATGTGAGATGAGTGTTTTTCATTTTCATTCATGTAAAAACTTGTATGTAATATTCTTTTATTTGGGGCACTTCCAGGTTGCGGAAGCTGTAACCTTTTGTATATTATTTACTTTTCCGCATTAGGATAGACCCAAGGAAGGGAGCACAAGTAACTGGGTTCTAGGGTCCAGTGGGAGACCATCTCGAGGAGTCGAGTCCGGGTCTCCTAACCCTAGAATTGGTAGGGTTGCTTGCCGCTCTCGTAGGGGTCTAGGGGTGTGGGATTGGCTATTCATCACGACCGTGGAATCCGTGTTTTATACTGGCTCGTATTGAAAACACGGACGTCCTAGTATATCCAATGTTTCATATGTTTCTTCTGCTGCGATATCTGTGATGTGATCATGTGATGTTCTGTGATAGATACAGCATATAGTATATATGATATATTATATAGACGTTACTTATGTTTTGCACCCGCACCAGCCCTGCCCTGCTCTGTCGTTAGTTACCTAATCTAACGGTGCAAGAGGGGACATCCAGGCGAATGCGGATGGCATAAGTGTACGTCGTATTTATCTGTGATGTTTAGGTGACTTAAATGATGGGACTTCATTAATGTGATTAATGAAAGAAAAAAAACCTAAGATGTTGTAGAATCAAATTTTAAGCAAAACAGGTAGCTACAGTTCTTGCTTTGCACAGCGGTATATGTGATATATCCTGCACCTTATTCGATGAGGAAAGGACCGAGATCCCTTCACCAGGAGTGACTCCTTTAGCAATAACTGGCAGATGCTACACACTCGGTTTGACTTTTGATTGCTTCTATAGTTTCTGCTTTGCACAGTGATATATATGATATATCCCGCACCTCATTCGACGAGGAAAGGGCCGACGATCCCTTCACCGGGAGTGACCCCTTTAGCAAAACTAGAAAAGCCTCAAAATCACTCCATTTCAAAACTTCATTTGATTCTACAACGATATCAAGTTCATTATGCTCATGGTTTTTTCTGAAAGAACCCGCGTAGCCTTCCGTCATTTCAGATAGATATTATTTAGTATTCGTGCTATGTTTGTTGACTTAGTCAAGGCATAGTGTATGGTAGCTAAATTATGTTTATCTGTAACAACATGAGATGTGATTGGATTAGAGCATTCGCACGGCCTTGTTGACTCAGTCAAGGGTCGTACGGGTGGGTTTAATTCAATCGGGAAATGTACGGGTTGAACTTGACTTGCGATTTATGGTTTGTTGACTTAGTCAAGGTCATAGATCGCTAGGGGCAAAAGCATTATCGGGAATTTCAAGTGTTGAAATTTGCAATGAGATTGCATACCTTCTATGAGATAGTTGGATCCCGATACCCACTGCGAGTAAGAGTTACTCCTGGGAGAGTTTTGCACACTACAATTAGCCGATCAAGTAGGTGTCTAGAAAGGTGTCAACGGGGTTACGCCTCTGGGAAAACGAGGTTTACATTAATTAGGTTCGTGCGAAAGCACGGGGGACCTCCCTCAAAGTACCGACACTGGCCTGGCTGAAAGATTGGCGAACTTGTAGTGTGTAATTAATCCCGGCTAGTCTTTCCTTTTAGAGTTTGAAGGAAGATTTGATAAAAAGCAGTGGGAGCCATCCTGATTAATTAGATAAGATAATAACCAATCTGATCTTGCACGAGCATACGCTAAAGTGTTTTCTTCTCTCTCTCTCCAGGTAGCGACCATTTCATGCCTTAATCAAGATAATAACATGGATGTATTGACCGAACCCGCATGTTATACTGTGCAGGGGAACGTTAGACCCGTTCTATCTTATAAATGTTATAAGACTGAACAGGAAACAGAAGAATATCTAAATTCTCACGCCGCCCAAACGGAGAACGTGCATGATGATGCACCTTCTTCGGGTGTGTTTGTTATTGAGAACTGTTTCTCAGTTCACCCTACGTCCTGGGTATTAGATACCGGATCAGGATCCCACATATGTAAGCAGTTACATGGGCTACGGAAAGGTAGAGAACTGGGAAAAGGTGATCATTCCGTTCAAGTAGGGAATGGGGCAAATGTTGCAGCCAAAGCAGTTGGCATATATCACCTGGTATTACCAAATGGTGATACACTAGTCCTGAATGAGTGCTATTATATACCGAACATGATGTGCAACATTATATCAGTTTCTTTATTAAGTAAAGAAGGATATAATTTTGTAGTAAAGGATAATGTTATGAACATATTCCTAGATCAAAAGTTGATTGCATCAGGCTCGCTACATAATGGTATATTCATTCTCAATCAAAATACAGTCTTCAATATACAAAACACACACAAGAGGAAAAGCTCAGAAATGAACAAATCCTTCTTGTGGCACTGTAGACTTGGCCATATCAATGAGACACGACTAGCTAAGTTGCATAAGAATGGATATTTGAATTCATTCGAATTATCATCTTATGACACTTGCCATTCATGTCTCAAAAGAAAAATGACCAAAACTCCGTTTACGGGACACGGAGAAAGAGTTACAGAACTCTTGGGACTGGTGCATAGTGATGTATGCGGTCCTATGTTTACACACGCCAGAAATGGTTCTTCCTACTTCATTACATTTACTGACGATCTCTCTAGATACGGGCATGTGTTCCTGTTGAAACACAAGTCTGAAGCTTTTGAGAAATTCAAAGAATATAAGCACGAGGTAGAGAACCAAACGGGCAAAAGTATTAAGATTCTTCGATCTGATCGAGGAGGTGAATGCTTAAGCAGTGAATTCCTGGATTATCTAAAAGAGAATGGGATTCTCTCTCAGCTTACTCCTCCTTATACACCACAGCACAACGGTGTATCGGAACGAAGGAATCGCACCCTATTAGATATGGTGCGTTCAATGATGAGCAATGCTGAGTTACCTATTTCCTTTTGGGGGTATGCGCTTGAGACAGCCATATACCTATTGAATCTAGTTCCGTCTAAATCTGTACCTACCACACCATATGAGATATGGAGTGGGAAGAGACCATATTTTAAACGAATTAAGATATGGGGTTGTCCGGCCTATGTCAAAAAGCAAAATCCGGACAAACTCGAGACACGATCAGTCCTTTGCAAGTTTGTGGGATATCCTAAGAATTCTCAAGGATATTTTTTCTACCAAGCTGAGGAACAAAGAGTGTTTGTTGCTCAACATGCCACCTTTTTGGAAAGGGAATTTCTTGCAAAAGAAATTAATGGCAAAGAGGTAGAGCTGGAAGAGGTTCCAGCACCACAAACTGCAACTAATGATTTAGTAGAACCAGAGGATTCAGTGGTGCCCGACATACCCCAGCCTCTCCGCCGATCTAGTAGGGTTTCTCGTCCACCTGAGAGATACTATGGTTTTCTCATTGATGGTGGCAGTGAGGATTGCATCATGGAGGATGATGACCCAACTAGCTTCGAGCAGGCCATCACGAGTGGGGACTCAGTGAAATGGCTGGATGCTATGCGGTCCGAGATGGAATCCATGTACACCAACAAAGTATGGACTTTGGAAGATGCTCCTGAAGGGGTAAAACCCATTGGGAGCAAGTGGATCTTCAAGAAAAAACTTGGTGTAGATGGGAAAGTGGAGACTTTCAAAGCTAGACTTGTAGCAAAGGGTTTTCGTCAAAGACCAGGTGTGGACTATGACGAAACCTTTTCTCCAGTGGCTATGCTTAAATCCATCCGAATCATGCTTGCCATCGCTGCATATCATGACTACGAAATCTGGCAAATGGATGTTAAGACCGCCTTTCTAAATGGTGATTTAGAAGAGTGCGTGTACATGACTCAGCCAGAGGGCTTCGTAGACAGTGGGAGCAGCGGGAAGGTGTGCAAGCTGCTTAAATCCATTTATGGATTAAAGCAAGCATCGCGGAGTTGGAACATCTGCTTTGACGTCGTTATCAAAGAGTTTGATTTCGTCAAAAACCCAGATGAACCTTGTATTTACAAGAAGGTGGCAGAGAGTAAGGTTGTCTTCCTCGTATTGTACGTGGACGACATACTCTTGTTAAGAAATGATATTCCTATGCTGCAATCGGTCAAGCTCTTCTTATCACAAAGATTCTCAATGAAAGATCTTGGTGATGCCTCCTGCATATTGGGAATTAGGATCTATAGAGATAGATCCAAACGGATATTGGGATTGTCCCAATCCAGGTACATTGACACCATACTAAAAAGGTTTAGTATGGAAGATTCCAAGCGTGGGAACTTGCCTACGATCTCTGGAGTCACTCTCTCCAAAGAGATGTCTCCCAAGACTGATTTGGAGAGAGCTTGCATGCAAGGGATACCCTATGCTTCGGCTGTAGGCTCTATCATGTATGCGATGCTTTGTACCAGACCCGATGTAGCATACTCACTAAGTATAGTGAGCAGGTATCAAGCTGATCCTGGAGAGAATCACTGGATAGCTGTGAAGAGCATTCTCAAGTACTTGCGAAGGACTAAAGAGATGCTCTTAGTGTATGGTAACGGAGAACTCCAAGTGGAGTCCTTTACCGATTCGAGCTTCCAGAGTGATAAGGACGACTCTAAGTCGCAGTCGGGCTTTGTCTTTACCCTTTACGGAGGGGCGGTTAGCTGGAAGAGTTCCAAGCAGGAAACCGTGGCAGACTCGACGATAGAGGCTGAATACATCGCTGCCAACGATGCTGCCAAAGAGGCTGTCTGGATCAAGAAGTTCATTACTGAACTTGGAGTGGTTCTATCCATTGAGCATCCAATACCTTTGTATTGCGATAACAATGGAGCGGTGGCTTTGGCCAAGGAACCCAGGTCCCATCAGCGATCCAGGCATATTCTGAGGCGGTATCATCTGATCCGGGAGATAGTTGATCGCCGGGAGATCGAGGTCAGGAGGGTTGACACGAAGAATAACACGGCGGATCCACTCACGAAGGCCATTCCCCAGATACAGTTTGAGAGACTCTTCGGGATGCTCGGTATGCGATACTACAGCAGCTGGCCCTAGTGCAAGTGGGAGATTGTTAGTTGTATGTATGCCCTAGAGGCCAGTATTGTACAGATGATGTATATTATATTGGATGCTTGGACATATATAGAGATGACTTTCTTGCTCGATATGATAGTATGCTATCTGGTTACTCTTTATCTTAACATGTACACTTGTCTCTTTAAACTGTCTTATAGTTACATGTTGGTAAAGCCCTTAGGATGTGTACTTGACTACCTGGACTATGATGCAGATCATACTAGTAGGGACATGGTAGTCCATAAGTACATCCTTCAAGGTCCCTAGTCGTGGGTGTATCGAGACGGGGCATCGATATACCAGAGTAGACTAGCGTATACGCTTCTCGACCCATGAGATGGGCGATGGATGATCCCATATCCATTGGTGTTTGACATCAGAGATAGTATACGGGTGCTCAGTGTAGACTGGGTACACTGGACGGACTCGCCGAGAACTCCCAGATGGTATTATACCTCACGTCAGATGGCAGTTCTCAGGTGACACTTGTGCAGGTTAGTCTGTAGACCCGAGATCGTCATAGAGTCTTGTGTGATTCCCATTGTGCTTTGATCTCCACCTTACCACGTCCATGAGGGCGTGCAAAACGGTGGTCTTTGGGTACAGTCCCGAGTCACATGGAGGCAATGAGCGATAGGAGGGGTTTCGTCTCTCCCGGTATTGGGGGTTGATGTTGCGCTGTGCTCGATTGGCTGTAACAGGGAAGTCCCTGGCCAGGGATGATCAGAGATTTGCTGGTAAGTGTTACCAGTAGTTTCTCGACCCGTTATGAGCCTCACATCGGCACGACTTATCGGTTTTTGGGGTCTGACGTTTACTACCCCTAGACTTGATATGCGACATATCAGACGAACAGACCGGACTGTACGGTAAGTGTTACTGGTTGGATTCACAGGAGTGTGAGCGGGCTAGCTCGTCGATCTTCTGATCACTCAATACCCGGATGGCCGTTACGTTTAGCAGACCGCTTGCGGCTTGTGGATGCTTGATATGATTATCATCTGCTACCGGCGTATTGACGAGTCTTTAGAGTCCTACACAGAGGTTTCCTGGCTCAAGCGTAACGAAATAGGAGCGCATATGAGATATGTGCAGGACCGAGAATAATGCGTGTATGTGATACCGTATTCAATTCTCGCGATGAATGTATCGATTGGTTATATACGATATAACCTAGATATCGAATCAAGGATTGATTCGATAAGCCGATACATAGGATCCTAGTCGGTTATATGCGATATGACCGGATCGTTAAATCATGTGTTGATTTAATGATTTAATGTATAATTATATATTTGATATATTACTTTGCATTAACTAGTATTGGTTCACTTTAAATGGGTTTTCTCACTTGATGTGCAAGTTGTATATGTGATATACTTTTATGCACATGTTTGTATCATGTTTGATGATACTTGCTCATTTGGTTAAGTGTAAAGAATTAAACCTTGGTTAAAAAAGTGGTTAGGGTTTTTATTTATTCATTCCTTTTTCTTTTTAATTTGGATTAAAAAGAAATGGCAAAAGAAAACAAAAGGGTTGCTTTCATTCTTGAAGCTTGTTGAAGCTTCATGAAGCTTTGACCAAAGTGACCACTTTGTCTTCATGCTTAACCCTAACCATTCATCTAACCTTAGTCAATTCTCTACACCTAACCATGGTTCACATTATGATAAGTATTCATTTTCTTTTTCATTTGAAAAACTTATCATAATATTCTATCTTCATCATCTTCTTCTTCTTCAAGAAAAAGCTTGCCACCATTAATGGCACTTTGAGCAAAAGTGTGAGAAATCCAATTCTAAAGTGAACCCACTTCCTATTTCTTCATCCTCTACCTCTTGCCAAGTGGTTTTGGGTGTTTTCTTCACAAGTTTCACAACTTGGTGAAGTTGGAGCTTGAACTTGTGATGCCTCGACGTAGATCATCTTCGGCACGAAGCCGACGACCTAGCTCGCCCATTTCTCCGATGAAGCCGACGATTGAGTTCGGGATTCGAGATGGACAGCGAGACGACGCCTATGTGGAGCTAAGGAAGTGGAGAAACGGATCTACAAAGGTTGTAGCCTCTCTCCTTTAGTTATGTCGTTAACTAGTTTAATGTTTCGCCTAGTATTCTAGTCGACGATCCGTATTAGGGTTTCTCGGCACCCATAAAATTTGAAATTGGCATGGTTGATGCCTTGTGAGACCTCTATAGTGTGCCTAGGAACCCTTCACATTATATATACAAAAAGGTAGTAGAGAGTATGGTGGTGATCCTCGTAGAGTACGTAGATGACATACTCTTGATAGGAAAGGAGTTTCCTACGCTACACTCGGTCAATCTCCGCTTATCACAAGGATTCTCCGTATAGGATCAAGGTGATACCTCCTAAATCCTGGGTTTTGGATCTATGAGATAGATCTAATTGGATGTTAGGATTCTCACTAGTTGTAGTGATATGGTATCAATCGATCCTGAGGAGAATCACTGGAAAGGTTCCAGGGTGATAAGGACGACTGAATGTCAGTCGCAGGCATTGTCTTTACCCTCAGTGGAGAGAAGGTTTGTTGGAAGAGTTCCAAGCTAGATACCGTGACTTACTAGACGATTAAAGGCAAGATACATCGTTACCAAGGATGCTACCATAGAGGCAGTCTGGATATATATAAGTTCATGAGATGAACTTCGTTCCTGCCATTGTGTGACAATGCAGTTGTGGCTTATGCCAAGGAACCCCCGTCCCATCAGAAATCTAGATATAATTCTTAGGCAGTATCACCTGATCATGGAGATGGTTGATCTCCAGGGAGATCGAGGTTAGAAGAGTAGACATAGAGGACAACAACGCGGATCCACTCACAAAGGCCTTTTTCCCAGTAGAGACATTTTATGGGATGGTTGAGTATGAGATACTTCAACCACAGCTAATTGTTGGGTATGTGATACCACAACAGATGGCCCTAGTGCAAGTGGGAGATTGTTAGTTATATGTATGCCCTAGAGGCCATTACTGTACATATGATGTATATTGTAATGGATGCTTGGACATATATAAGGAGGACTTTCTTGCTCGACATGATAGTATGCTATCTGGTTGTACTTTATCTTAACATGTACTCTGATTGTCTCTATATTACATGTTGATAAAGCCCTTAGGATATGTACTCGACTACTGGGACTATGATGAGATCATATTAGTGGGGCCGCGGTAGTCGACGAGTACATCCTATAACTGTTCCTAGTTGAGGGTGTATCGAGACAGGGTATCGATACACCAGAGTAGACTGGCGTATACGCATCTTGACCCATATGATGGGCGATGGATGATCCCATATCCATCGGTGTTTGACATCAAGGATGGTGTACGGGTGCTCAGTGGAGACTGGGTACACTGGACGGACTCGCCGAGAACTCCCAGATGGTATTATACCTCACGTCAGATGGCAGTTCTCTGGTGACACTGGTACAGAGTAGTCTGTAGACCCGAGATCGTCATAGAGTCTTGTGTGATTCCCACTGTGCTTTGATTTCCATCATACCACGTCCAAGAGGGCATGCAAAAAGGTGACTTTTGGGTACAATCCCGAATCACATGGAGGCAATGAGCGATAGGAGGGGATTCGTCTCTCCCGGTATAGGGAGTTGATGTTGCGCTGTGTTCGATTGGCTATAACTGGAAATCCCTGGCCAGGGTTGCTGAGATTTACTGGTAAGTGTTATCAGTAGTTTCTTGAACTGTTATAGACCTCATATCGACACGACTTATCAAGCTACTGGGGTCTGACGTTTACCACCCCTAGGCGAGATATGCGACATATCAGACGAAGAGACCGGACTGTACGGGAGTGTTACTGATTGGATTCGCAGGAGAATATACAGGCTTGCTTGTTGATCTTCTGATCGCTCAATACCTGGGTGGATGTTACGTTTAGCTGACCGCTTGCAGCTTGTGGGTGTTTGATATGATCATCACCTACTGCCGGCGTATTGACGATTCTTTAGAGTCCTACACATAGGTTTCTTGGCTCAGGCAAAACGGAGTAGGAGCACATATATGATATGTGCGGGACTGAGAACAATACGTGTATGTAATACCGTATTAGATTTTCACGATATGAGATATCGGCCTGGTATATGTGATATAGCCGGGTCATCGGATCAAGTGTTGATTCGATGAACTGCTACAGATTATATTAGTCGGTTATTTGTGAAATAGCCGGATTTTCGGATCAAGTGTTGATTCGATAATTTAATGTATAATTATATATATGATATATTAAATTACATTAACTAATATAAGCTCACTAAAAGATTCTTTTTCTCACTCGGGTAATACATTGATATATATGCGATATATGTTAATTGTATTATTTTATTTTGTTACAATTGTAGGGTGTTTTTTCGTCACCCCATTGAGATGGGAATACGCGCACGCTTGTCAGGCGTACTACAGATTCCCCCTGCCTAGGGTAGGCCGGGTTTTAATGATTGTGGGGATCCGAATCTCCGGCAGCTGCGGACTAAGCTGCCGTTAATTACCCCTCGCCTTTGGGGCGAGGGAACCTCCGATTAACGGGTTAAACTGGTCATGCGAACTCAATGTGCAGTGTACGTGTGTTCTGTTCTGAAAGGAGGGTTTTGGATATATCGGGAGCCACGCAGAGTTTTTACGGGGGTCCCGCTACCCGGATAGCGGGCTGGGGGTCAAGGGGGCTAGCAGCCCCCTTGCGGGGTTCGGGGCAGCGCCCCGGCCCGAAAATTTTTTTGAGGGGGAGAGTGTGGCGGAGTATGTGTATGTGTACATTTGTATACATATGTATATATATACATGTATATATAAATAAAGGGGAAAAGGGCATCCAAAGGATGCGTGGGGCAGCACCTTGGGCGCGGGCGCTTTGCGCATGAGCGCTCAGGCGCAAGCGCGCCACGTGTCGGCACGCGGGCGCTTTGCGCATGAGCGCTGCGCGCAGGTGAGCAAGCGCGCGCGCGCCACGTGTCGGCACGCGGGCGCTTTGCGCACTTGCGCAAGCGCGCAGGTGCGCAAGCGCGCGCCACGTGTCGGCACGCGGGCGCTTTGCGCACTTGCGCTAGCGCTTAGGTGCGCAAGCGCGCGCGCGCCACGTGTAGGCACGCGGGCGCTTTGCGCACGTGCGCAAGCGCGCGCGCCACGTGTCGGCACGCGGGCGCTTTGCGCACTTGCGCTGCGCGCTCCTAAAACAAATTTCTCAGAAGAGAAATCAGAGAGGAGTTGGACTCCTGAGTTTTTTTTTTGTTTTTTTTTTTTTTTTTTTGAACGATGTTGTTCTTTCTCCTGTTGCTTGCTGGATCTTGAAGATCAAGAGATGTGAAATCTCAAAATCTCTTCTTTTTCAGATCTAATGATAGATCCAAGTTCCCCTTTGTGGGTTTTGTGGTGAAAAACTAATTTGTTTTGAAAAAGGAAGAGTAAAACTCTTGATTTAATTCAAGAGAAAGAAGAAGGTTTTGGAACCTTGAAGATGGAAGAAAGAGCTCAGCTCTGAGACTTTTTTTTGGAGAGAGAAAAAGTTATTGGGATATTTCATTATCCTTGCCTTTATAGGCCATACATTTTACACATAGCCCCTTGGGCTTCACAAAATGGCATTTTGCCTATCCCATGGCTCATGTGCCATTTCTTTTTGCACATAAGCCATGGGCTTTACAAAAATTTGGCTTTATGCCTATTTTTCTTACATTCGTCCATAAAATAAAATAAAAGAAATACAACAAAATTATTTATTACAAAATTTTTATCTTGGCATGGGGGGAGGCCGGCCGCTTCATGTTCGGGCTCGACCCGGGCATGGGCCTACTGGATCTGGGCTTGGGCCCACTTGGCTTGGGGTTGACTTTGATTTTGACTTGGTCAACCGGGGTGTAAATTTTTACCCCAACAAATTGCCCCCCGTCAATAAATGCACACCACATATGTGGGTCGTGTGCATGAAATTGATGGATCTTCTTTCACGTGGAGGCGACTTTGTTTGGTTCCCGCTTTTTGGGAAGCTGGCACTGCCCTTTTTACGACATGGACGGTCGTTGCTTGACATGTCTCCGAGACGGAGTGTCCGTGATAGACGTTTTCCCTGGCCCGGAGTTATCTGTTTCCCGCTTTGTAGGAATCCTGCGCTGCCCTTTTTGCGACTTGGACGGTCGGTGCTGCCCTTTAGCGACGTGGACGGTCGGTGCTGCCCTTTTAGCGACGTGGACGGTCGGTGCTGCCCTTTTAGCGACTTGGACGGTCGGTTCTGCCCTTTTTGCGACGTGGACGGTCGGTTCTGCCCTTTTAGCGACGTGGACGGTCGATGCTGCCCTTTTAGCGACGTGGACGGTCGGTTCTGCCCTTTTAGCGACGTGGACGGTCGATGCTGCCCTTTTAGCGACGTGGACGGTCGATGCTGCCCTTTTTGCGACATGGACGGTCGGTTCTGCCATTTTAGCGACGTGGACGGTCGATGCTTGATTTGACTTGCTCTGCTTCTTGCAATGTCAGGGGCAGACTTGACTTGCTCCGCTTCTTGCGGTGTCGGAGTGGAAGTTGACTTGTTGATTTTGATTTGGGTTGACATCAGCATCGCTATACTGGAATATGGTACCAGGAGCGAATCATCATCTGTCATGGAGAGGATTTTGGGATTTTGGTTTTTGTTTGGCATCTGCATTGCTGCACTGGAATAATGCCAGGAGCAACTCATCATTTGCCCTGAGAGAATTTGGGAGAAATTGGGATTGTTTTACGCCCGTGGATTGTATACGGTTTTGCAGGATGTATGATCCAGACCGTAGGGCCGGAAAAATTTTGGGACTTTGTCGGCGTCTGCATCGCTGCACTGGAATATGGTACCAGGAGCGACTCATCATTCGCCGTTTGGGGATTTGGAATTTGGTTGGCGTCTGCATCGCTGCACTGGAATATGGTACCAGGAGCGACTCATCATTCGCCATTTGGGGACTTGGAATTTGGATCTTGTTTGGCATCAGCATTGCTGCACTGGAATAATGCCAGGAGCAACTCATCATTTGCCTTGGGAGGACTTGGGATTTGGGTTTTTGGTCGGCATCAGCACCGCTAACACTGAAGCGAAATGCCAGGAGCGACTCATCATTTGCCGTTGCCCGTTGGGGAACGATGGCTTAGGAGATAGGTTTGGGTCCCTACCACCCAAGGCTTTTCAATTTTATGGGCCGTGAGGATCCCATAAAAGCATTTTCTCCCTGCGAGTCGTAAGGATCCCGCAGGTGTATTTTCTCCTTAGGAATCGTGAGGATTCCTAAGTGTGTTGCTCCATTGTGAGTCGTAAGGATCTCACGCAGGGGTTTTCTCCTCACAAGGTCGAGAGGATTTTGTGAGTGTATTTCATCTCTTTTCACGAGTTTGCGCCCTTTCGGGTTTTCACAGACTCGCCGGTAGTCCTGCTGTTTTTACTCACGGAGCCCTTTCGGATTTTCATCCGTGCCCGTTTTGCTTGTGGACATACCTTTTTATTTTTCCTCTTTTCTTTTCTTTTTATTCTTCTTCTTCTTCTTTTTTTTTTTTGCCGCTGGTGGGACTTTAAAAGTAGTCTTACCAGCAGAATTTGGGAGAGATAGGGGTCATTTACGCCCGTGGATTGTATACGGTTTTGCAGGATGTATGATCCAGACCGTAGGGCTGATGTGCTCAATTTGCCTGCGACTTAGAGCATTCACGTGTAGTATTTCTTGAGATATCGGCCATTGATGGGTGGCATGGGCCTTTCTCCCTCGGCACTTATTAGTTGGTAGGATCCTCCGTCGAACACTTTCTCGATGACGTATGGTCCTTCCCAATTTGGCTCGAATTTTCCCTTGGCATGTCGATTGAGGATGATCGGTCTTTTGAGGACCAACACCAATTCACCTTTCTTGAAAGCGCGGAGACGGGTTATCTTGTCATAGGCCCGTGACATTTGGGCTCGGTATAGCTCCAGATTTTGCTGCACCGCGAGCCTCTTTTCTTCGAGGGCATAGAGTTCTTCAAGTCGAAGGAGCACGTTTTCTTCCTCCGTCAACTCATGTTGGACGGCCATTCTTAAGCTTGGAACTTCAACTTCGAGGGGGAGGACCGCCTCCACTCCGAAGAGCAATGAGTATGGAGTGGACTGAGTTGGAGTATGGTGTGTGGTACGATATGCCCACAATGCCTCATGAAGTTTGAGATTCCAGTCTCTCTTGTTGGCTGAAGCATTTTTCCTCAGGAGCTTGCATAGAGTCTTATTGAAGGCTTCGGCTAGCCCATTGGCTCTTGGATTATAGATGGAAGAATATCTCCAGTCTATCTTTGTGGCACAGAGTGCTTGATAGACTCTTGAAGAGACAGTGTCATAGTTTTTCTGTTGGGGCCGGGACACGTCTCTTTGTGGCACTGTTCGGACCGCTGTCTTCTTGATTCTGGCGGTCATGGCATTTTTCTGAACCCACTTCAGAGGCTCGAAGGAATTGCTGATTCCTACGTCCGACTCAGCCGTCGTCGCTGGGCAACCCTGCACTTGGAACTTCACAAGATTCCATTTGGCCGAAGCCTTGGCCCTCTTGTTGGCTCGATACCTGAGCCGCTTCTGCCTTAACTTTTCTGTTCTAAGCACCTGGCAGACTTCGGCTCTTTGGGAAGACGTCGCAGACCGGGCGATGGAGGGCCTTGGAGATACGCTCAATTGTGCATTTGTTGGAGTCATCGCCTGAGCTCGTCCGCAACATTTGATTTTGCCCTTTGTACCGAAGTTCTTGCCCCCCGCTGGAGCACCAGAGAATCGTTCAGATAGCGTCTTAAGTTTCGGTTGTGGTGCCTTGGCGATCACGACATTCGGCCTCTTCCCCTCGAGACCGGCTTGGCTTCCTGTTTCGCCGGGATTTCCGCCAGATGAGCGCTTCCGGCAGGGTAGATGATGACGGAGCCAAACTGGCGGGGCGGTTCTTCCCACTGTCGACTGAGGCTTGCGGGGAGAACCACACGAGCATTGATCTTGACCACGTACGGAATCAGGGTCATGTTGGAAGCTGAATTCGTCTGGGGAGACATTGAAATCGAAGGTTGATTGCTGCATGGAAAAAAAAACATCATTTCAGTATAGGCAATCGATATGTATATTGATTGAGTTCGTATGAACGTTTAACCCGAAATATGATAGGAGAGATTGGTCCCACCGGGCGTGCCAGAATCTGTAGGGTGTTTTTTCGTCACCCCATTGAGATGGGAATACGCGCACGCTTGTCAGGCGTACTACAGATTCCCCCTGCCTAGGGTAGGCCGGGGTTTAATGATTGTGGGGATCCGAATCTCCGGCAGCCGCGGACTAAGCTGCCGTTAATTACCCCTCGCCTTTGGGGCGAGAGAACCTCCGATTAACGGGTTAAACTGGTCATGCGAACTCAATGTGCAGTGTACGTGTGTTCTGTTCTGAAAGGAGGGTTTTGGATATATCGGGAGCTACGCAGAGTTTTTACGGGGGTCCCGCTACCCGGATAGCGGGCTGGGGGTCAAGGGGGCTAGCAGCCCCCTTGCGGGGTTCGGGGCAGCGCCCCGGCCCGAAAATTTTTTTGAGGGGGAGAGTGTGGCGGAGTATGTGTATGTGTACATTTGTATACATATGTATATATATATACATGTATATATAAATAAAGGGGAAAAGGGCATCCAAAGGATGCGTGGGGCAGCACCTTGGGCGCTGTGCGCTTAGGTGCTGTGCGCTCAGGCGCAAGCGCGCCACGTGTCGGCACGCGGATGCTTTGTGGATGAGCGCTGCGCGCAGGTGCGCAAGCGCGCCACGTGTCGGCACGCGGGCGCTTTGCGCACCTGCGCGCTGCGGGCAGGTGCGCAAGCGCGCGCGCGCCACGTATCGGCACACGGGCGCTTTGCGCACCTGCGTAAGTGCGCAGGTGCGCAAGCGCGCGCCACGTGTCGGCACGCGGGCGCTTTGCGCACTTGCGCAAGCGCTTAGGTGCGCAAGCGCGCGCGCGCCACGTGTCGGCACGCGGGCGCTTTGCGCACGTGCGCAAGCGCGCGCGCCACGTGTCGGCACGCGGGCGCTTTGCGCACTTGCGCTGCGCGCTGCTAAAACAAATTTCTCAGAAGAGAAATCAGAGAGGAGTTGGACTCCTGAGTTGTTTTTTTTTTTTTTTTTTTTGGGTTTAGTGAACGATGTTCTTCTTCCTCCTGTTGCTTGCTGGATCTTGAAGATCAAGAGATGTGAAATCTCAAAATCTCTTCTTTTTCAGATCTAATGATAGATCCAAGTTCCCCTTTGTGGGTTTTGTGGTGAAAAACTAATTTGTTTTGAAAAAGGAAGAGTAAAACTCTTGATTTAATTCAAGAGAAAGAAGAAGGTTTTGGAACCTTGAAGATGGAAGAAAGAGCTCAGCTCTGAGACTTTTTTTTGGAGAGAGAAAAAGTTATTGGGATATTTCATTATCCTTGCCTTTATAGGCCATACATTTTACACATAGCCCCTTGGGCTTCACAAAATGGCATTTTGCCTATCCCATGGCTCATGTGCCATTTCTTTTTGCACATAAGCCATGGGCTTTACAAAAATTTGGCTTTATGCCTATTTTTCTTACATTCGTTCATAAAATAAAATAAAAGAAATACAACAAAATTATTTATTACAAAATTTTTATCTTGGCATGGGGGGGCCGGCCGCTTCATGTTCGGGCTCGACCCGGGCATGGGCCTACTGGATCTGGGCTTTGGCCCACTTGGCTTGGGGTTGACTTTGATTTTGACTTGGTCAACCGGGTTGTAAATTTTTACCCCAACACCAATAAATATTGTATATGTGATATATAATATTGTAACATGTTAGGGTTATTAATGCAACATGTTTTGTGGAGAATAAATATGGTTAGGGTTTGGATTAGGGTTAAGCTTTCATGGAGCTTTCAAGAAGCTTCTTGAAGCTTTGACTTTGACTTGGATATTTTGTGATATTTGTTTAACCCAATCCAACCCTTTAACCCTAGTTATGTCTCTATAATGGTTAGCCTTCTCATTATTTACCATGGTTGCATTTCTAACCACACACTAGAGTTTCATTATTCATCACAAAAGGATTAGATCTTCTTCTTCCTTCTTCTTCTTTCATGGAAAAGCTTACTAGCTTTTTCATTAGTGATGATTTTGAGTGAGATTAAGAAAATAAAAGAGTGCTAAATTCCTACTTCATCATCTTAATCTACTCTTACCAATTAGATTAGGGTGTCCACTTCATTTAGTGAGTGAGAGCTTGTGTTAAAGAAACTTCAAGGTAGATCATCTTTGTTATCGAAAATCGGAAGCAAGCTTGCATCTTTCTCTTCGTGGAGCCTCTCTAGAGTTCGGGAACTCGATGATCGCAGCGAAGGGACCTAAACACGGAGCTTTAGAAGTGAAGGAACGGACTACAAAAGTTGTAATCCCTAACTCTTAGATGTTAAAGTGTTTAACATGCTTTGTTTCGCCTAATCTTTAGTTTAAAGATCTTGGTTTGGGTTGTTCGGCACGTCTAAATTTTAAATCGGGCATGGTTGATGCCTTATAGACCCTTGTAAGAGTGCCTAGTAACCTTACAGTGGTATTAGAGCCAAGCTAGAGCGTTAGGCGAAGTCTGGGCGAAATTTAAAGTCCGATCGAACTCCGAATACCCGGTTTATACCCTTTTCTGGAAATTTTTCAAAACGTTGACATTTTTCATATTAAAAATGCTCAAAAAAATCAGCAGGGTATTTTAGGAATTACCGTGCAAAACGACACCCTAAATCCACTAAAGCGCCGCGGAACCGCGGCCAAACCAGGGTATTGGCGGCGGTTCCGCGGCAATACTTGGGTATTGAGGGTTAGATTTTGCTACAGTTGATCCGTAGGTACTTCCTGATGCTTCTGGGAATTTTTAAATTGTACTCAAGTGTTGAGTTTTCTGGGTTGTATTGGAGACTCGTTGATTCGATCGGGTAATTTAACTTCGTTTAAGTTTTTTCGGGATAATTTTAGAACGTGTTAAAAAGTTCGAACGGATATCAATAACTCACTTTTTCCCCTGTCGGAAATTTTTTCAAAAGTTGGATTTTTTTTCTCGAGTTTAAAACTTCCGAAAATCATGCAAGTAACGCGGTGGACCCTCTAGAAGAACACAAACCTTAATTCGATTATGTGACCGTCTGAACCGCCTCTAAACCTTAGGGTTTGGGGCAGTACGGCGTTGCCACATGTGAGGCGTTGGCTTGACCCTTCTACGGCTGGACCATTGGTACTATGGCATGTGATGGAGCCAGACAACTCCCCGTAACTTAACATCGTTAAGATACGAACCATTCTATATACAATATAGAAATAGAAGCACTGATTTAATTGGAACCAGATTCAAATCATGCAGCTGTCTTCAGTGCATGTCAACTAAATGGAGAGAGGCCGATCAACATTACTCAACTTAGGAGTGCGTCCAATAATGAGTAACCTGAAAAAGAAACAAGTTTCTCAAAACCATTACTATCAACTGAATACCAGACACAAGTATATACATCTTCGATCACCTTGAAGAATCCCGATACTTGCAACACATGGTTCTCTACTTTATTCCTGTACCTATAACTTCTCAAACTTGGACCTTGTATTTCTACGAAACACTTGTCTAAAACTTGAGAAGTCACAAGTAAGCATAATACAGTACAAGGACCAACCCCTTTGTCCTAATGGACACTGGACAATATACAATACTTTATATAAGTCCCCTGAGTTGAATAACTCAAACTCTGTGCGTCGTAGGTTGAAAACTGTACCCAGGTGATTTCCTCAAATATCACCAATTACAACGAATTTTGATATAGTGAGGATGATCACCTAATTCCCAATAACTTACTCCCACTCATCATCTGTAAAACCATACAGATGTGAGGATCATACCTGGTAAATACATACTCTGGAGCAAGTGTCTAATTTGGGAAATCAGTTTTCAATTAACAATGCACATTGAAACTGAAACATAAAAATGTTTCGAAGGGGTATCCAGGTATTCCTAGTAATGCCTCTTCCATTATCAGATTCATGATTGTAACCGTGTATTTCTTTGCCATCTCTCTAAATCCCTTTATTTGTCTTTAGTCATTATCTTCTGTACACCCTCTTAGGCTAAATGGTTTTCTTCCTTCCCTACAGTTCGGCACCAGCCTATGGTTTGGAAGAAGACTATCCAATAAGCATAATATGTGTACTCTCCTAATCTTAGGAGCACTCGCAACCTGAGAGAGTGTAAGGATAAAAGACAACTGAATAAACCTTATTCATATTTCTCCTGAACCAGAATCCATTCTCAAAGAAGTTCCTCCGAGTTCGTATATAATCATACGATGGATTTATCCAATGGAATTGGATGTTCGTAGTGATACGGGGTGTTCTGGAGAAATACAAAGGTGAATTAGTAGCGGCGATGAAATATGTGGTTTGGTCGTGAATGATAGCAGTCGCAATTTACTTTGCCCTTTTTCTAATCCCTTTATTTGTCTTTACTTATTACCTTCTGTACACCTAACTTAGGCTAATTGGTTTTCTTCATTCGCTACCTTTCGGCACCTGCCTATGGTTTGGAAGAAGACTATCCAATAAGCGTAATAGGTGTACCCTCTCCTAATCCTAGGAGCCCTCACAACCTGAGAGAAGGTAAATGGAAAAGACAACTGAATAATCCTATTCAATCTCTCCAGAATCCATCCTCGAAGAACTTCCTCCGAGTTCGTATATAACCATACGATGGATTTATCCAATGGAATTGGTTGTTCGTAATAATACAGGGTGTTCTGGATAAACTCAAAGGGTAAAAGAAAGAGTGGCAATGATGTATGCAACTCAGACAATCCAAAACCCAGTGTTTTAAGAAAGTTCGGTTAAGTTGGTCACTGAGTTATAGTCTAGGGTCGGGTCATGGTCGCAGTCAAAGAGAGAAAAAATAGAAACACTCTGCGTGCACTCTAACCTAGATCAGAATGGTTAATCATTTTATCTAATCAGGAAACCTCCCACTGTATTCTCAAATTCTCCTCCAAACTTGAAAGAAGAATTAGTCGGGGTCACCCGAGGAGTAGACCAACTCATCAGTGGGAATCGGGATCCAACTATCATCGCATGATAACGTGATGGAAGCCACCCACATCACCACACTCCCGAAGATATGCACATGCCTGGCAAGTTTCCTGTATGTTTGAAAATCCTGATGTGATTTTACCCCTAGGACCCAAGTGACCTTGACGAATAATCAAAAAATTAAAAGGTCCTAGTCAAGTTCAACCCGTCATTATCTTGATTGCGTTAAACCCACCCGCACGACCCTTGACGAATAATCAACAAAGTCGTACGACTGTCCTAACCAATCTACATATCCATGCGACAGAAAAGCATTACAGAGCTACCGCAAACTACGTTTCGGCGAATAGCAACGACAAACATAGCACGAATACTAAGCAATACTAATCTGAAATGACGGAGGGCTACGGCTGGTTTTTGGCGAAAAATCTTTAGCGTAATGAACTTGATATCGTTGAAGGAATCCAAGTGGTTTTATAAAAGTATAGTAGCGAAAACTTTTGCTAAATAGGTCACTCCCGGTGAAGGGATCTCGGCTCTTTCCTCATCGAATGAGGTGCAGGATATTCCAAACAGAATACCACGATGCAAAGCAAAAGAAAACGACTATAGTGAAGTTATTACCCTGACGCAAAGCTCTGTCCAAGGGGTCACTCCCGATGAAGGGATCTCGGCCCTTGCCTCGTCGAATGAGGTGCTGGATATTTATAACCGAATACCACTGTGCAAAACAAAAGAGAACGTCCTTGCAATAACAGCTTTTTGAAAATTTGGTTCCAACAACATCATATATAGGTTTGTTTTTCTTGCATTGATAAGAATCAATGCGGTCCCATCAATTAATCACACCAGAAAAGAACGAAAATAAAATGTACGTATATGCCATCCGCATTCGCCACTGGGTCCCGTCATCACCCGTTAGATTACTTAAATAACGACAGAGCGGGAACTGGGCTAGCACGGGTGCAAAACATATACAACATCTACTAGTGTATATATCAATATATAATAATCGCTCCAGACATGATAAATGCAACATCACAGAAAAATAATAAGCATCACAGAACAATACAGATAATCTGGGATCCCCGGGATTCCTTTGAGCCGCAAGTGAAACCCGACGTTCCCCTGGTCGTGTGGATAGCCTGTGCAATGAAAACTTAGACCCCTACGAGTGCGGCAAGTTACCCGCCAAAACCTGAAGCGAGGCAGCCCCCTTCAGCAAAGTGAATGGACCACCCAGCACTTCACGGAATCTGGTAACTTGAGCACCCCTCCTTGGGTCAACCTATACCCCCTACGAGTGCGGCGAATAGCCCGCCAATTCTAGAGTGAATCCCCCTCCGTCTCAACGCCATGAGATGCGGGCTCGTTGCCCTCTAGAACCCGGCTATCTGTGCACCCCACCGCGGGGTAATCTTAGTACAGAAAAGAAAATATATACAACGAGTACATCGACCTCATCCCGGTCGTGCCCCAAAAGAATAATATACAAACAGGCAGTGACGACAGTCCACATGTCGGACGCTCGTCCCGCAATATCAAATGTACAAATAAATCCAAACAGCACTACCATTGCATAAAAGCTATCCACCACGACAAATTCGCAACATTACAGCACAACACAGAACATCAACGTGAATGTCACGTTCGTAAATCCATTTAAAGGAACTATAGCGATTAGACATGATTTACCGATCAAATGACATTCACGGTCGCAGATGCTAAACTAAGTACTGATAATTACACAGTTAAAATTTCGATCGATTAAATTTTCCGTCTAGCCCCAAGTGCAAAACAATACTCAAGAGAATCTGGGCTAAATCTAAACATCACAAAAAATCATTTTTCCAACACAGAGAGCTCTTGAAGAAATTTGGGACAAAAATTCCACAGGTGTGCCGCGCTTCCGCGGCTGATGCGCACATTCCGCCGCGGAAACGTGGCCATATGGTGGATTCAGGCCACCAAATTTCTTAAGGTGCCCTACGTTTGCCTGCACGGATTTTTAAGCTATACAAAAAGATTTTCCAAGCAAGTTTTAAATCGACAGAAAATAGGCAAATTGGAAAATTGATTGGGAAATTTTGATCGATCGATATTCTAATTTTGTGCAACCAAGCTAGTAAGTGGTTAATGGCGTGGCTCTGATACCATGTTGGGGTACGGCGGCGCCCCGGCCGTCAAACCGACGCCAAATGCGGAACAAAAACTTTTTACAAAACCGGCGCTACCGCAACCCAAAAAACCCGGATCGTTCCATTAACCGTAAACTAGCAAAAACTAAAAGGAGTTAGGAAATTTTATACCGATCGATCCGTGTCCTTCGGTTTTCAATCTCCGCGCCAAACTCTCCGCTGCTGCACCGACGAAGTCTGCTCCCCGATCACGCCCGTCAAAGCAGCACCACGTCTATGAATCTTTATACGCGCTCCCGCCTCAAGACCGAGGCAACCCGGACATGAAGTTTGCTAGCCGACATGTCCAAGAATGAAATAGAGATAGTGTGGAATATATTGTCTCAAGATACCCAAGCTATTGGGTAGAGGTAGATTGGAGTTGCCATTTGGAATGATTTTGTGAGCAAAGAATTTTTTAGCAATGAGAAGAGAAATTCAGCCCTTTAACAAGATGTGCTCGGCCATTCTTGTGAGGAAATGACACTAAGGATTTTGAAATGGGGCTCTCCAGAATGAAGTGGTGAGCCACACAAGAAAAGGTGAGTGAAGGAATATACATGATTATATAATTAATCAATCACTCCAAACAAACAAGAAGCCATCCAATATAGTGTGGTTGGCCACTATAAAATTCTTCTGTGGAAATAAGAATGGGGTAATGGTTTTTGTCAGGTGTGTGTCACCATTTTTTTCACCACAAAAAAAAAAACCCAATTAAGAGCTGGCAAAATTGCGGATGGCCGCCCAATGGCCCATGCTGCCCCCTCACTCAAAAGACCATGCCGATTTAATGCATGACCATGCCTCATTAAATGAGCGGCCCCCCAACTCCAAGAAAATCAGTGCAAACAAAAAGGTCAAATGGTCAGGGAAAAAACAAATTGCTCACAACGAATAAACATAGATCAATATGTTTCAGACGGAAAAAGAGACTGGCAAATCCGAAAGTAATCTCATAACGAATTACGAGATTACCCCTCAACTGTTAATACATACCCGCATTTGTATTCCGACCGAATACAAATGCAATGAGACAAAAATATTCCTACAGTATAATACTAGGATCCGGCTTAAACCAAAACCCGCTAGTATTATCCGTCCGATCCTGATCCGTACACAAGTGCACGGATATGATCGAACCCCGTCATATATCCATACGGCTCTACAACGTTTCGCCCGAACTTGGGAAACTTTCTGTGGGGGACTCTAATGACTCATCAATACACTGGCACTGGGTATAACCACTAGCACGTCAGAGGTACTAGCTGTACGTAACGGTTGCCCATGTATTGATTGGAAGGAAAGCTGATGAGCGAACTCATCCAGAAACCCTACTGAACCTGACAGTGACAATATCCGTACAGTCCGGTCTGTTCGTCTATGAGTATCGCATATAGGGCCTAGGGGGCTGGTAAACGTCAGACCCCCAATAGCGGTATAAGTCGTGTCGGAGAGAAGCCCAGAACAGCCTGAGATACTACTGGAGTACCTACCAGTAAATCTCGATTATCCTGGCCAGGGATTTCGTGTAATGGCTCTCCTAAACACAGCGCGATCTCACCCCCAATACCGGGAGAGACGAATCCCCGACGATCCGCTCACTGCTTCCATGTGGCTCGGGACTGTACCCAACTAAAACCTGTTTGCACGACTCCTTTGAGCCATGGTAGGGTAGTAATCAAAGCACAGTGGGAACTCACACGAGACAAATGACGATCTCAGATCGACAGACTAACCTGTACACATGTCACCTGAGAACTGCTATCTGACAATATGTATAATACCAACTAGCATGTTCCCGGCGAGTCCTGTCCGGTGTACTCATAATCCAATGAGCACCTGTATACATCTTAGGTGAACCAACTGACACCAATAGCTTGTGAGACCGGCCACCGCCCCTCGTCGGGGTCTCGACTGTATACACTAGTATACTCTGGAGTATCGATGCCCTGTCTCGAAACTCTTACGACTAGGGACATTTTAAAGATGTGCTTATAGACCCCAGCTCACGCGTATGTGATCGCCATCATACTGCTGGCAGTCAAGCAAGAATCCTATGGGCTCTATCAACATGCAATAGTGAACTAAAGCATGTACACGATGATAAAGACAAACCAGATAGTATACTATCATTGTAAGTCGATGTGCAACACCCCACGACTTGCGGGGAGGCGGAAATATGAAAAACGATCTTGTTCTTTGCTTAAATATCGACTAACCGCAAGAATCAAAGCTAAACGATAACGAACACGAATCATAGAAGTTCTAAACTACTATGTGAAGTGATTATACCTAAAGAACCGTGTCTTTGACTTTACGTTCTCCACCTCCTCCTCGGCCTTCTCCAAGTACTAGACGATCCACCCGAGAGCTTTGCTTCAAGCTTTACCTTAAACTAGAGGTAACTAGGTTTCTTAAAGTGCTAATCTAAGTAACCTAGGTGATATAGAGTTGGATTATGGAGTGATTAGTCTATTCTAATCCTTGATCTCAACACATGAGAGGGGAGGATTAGGGTTTGAAGAGAGAGAGCTTGAGGAGAGAGAAGGTGAGCATGAGAAGTGAATGAGATAATGATCTATCATAATATATATCAAGCATTATCATTTATCCAATAAAAGAAAATAAAGGATTTACAACCATGCTTCATAAATACCAAAGGGTGATTCATCTCCATGAGTCATTAAGCATTTATGATGCATTAATGATATGGATGAATAACTCATATGACTCACTAATCTCATTTAATGCATATGCCACCTAAACCCCCAAGTCACCATCTTCTAGAAGCTTCTCGTAAAATTACGAGAACGCCCCTCCTATCCGTGAAAACACGGAAAAACTTTAGACTGTATAAATCCAATATCCCGATACTAGAATCTGGCTTAAACTAAAGCCGACTAGTAAAAACTGTCCGAAAGTCGTTCGTGCGTAAACACACGTATGCGTCCGAACCCTTGTCGTAAAATCATACGACCTCTATATCGTTTCGCCTGGAGCAGGGAAACTCTCTGTGTGGGACTCTAATGACTCGACTACTACGCTGGCAGTGGGCTTAACCACAGACCGCAAGCGGCACTAGCTGTACGTAACGGTCCCCAGGTAGATGTCGATAAGAAGGACGATGAGGAAACCCATCCGAACTCTTACTGAGCCTGATGTGACAATCTCTGTACAGTCCAGTCTGTTCGTCTAAGACTATAGCATATCGGGCCTAGGGGGCGGCATGCGTCAGTCCCCAAATAGCGGTATAAGTCGTGTCGGAGCGAAGCCCATTACACCCTGAGAAACTACTGGAACCTACCAGTAAATCTCGCTTGCCCTGGCCAGGGACTTTGTGTAATGGCTCTCTGACACAACACGATATCAACTTCCAATACCGGGAGATACGAATCCTGTCTAACCGCCACTACCTCCAAGTGCTCGGGACTGCACCCAACTGCTACCTGTTTGCACGACTCCTTTGAGCCGTGGTAGGGTAGCAATCTAAGAACAGTGGGACACACTCAAGGCGAAGTAGCAGTGTCAAGTCTGCGGACTATGCTGTACTCATGTCACCTGGGAACTGTTAACTGACGACTGGTATAAAACCCAACCAACAGTTCCCTGCGAGTCCTGTCCGGTGTACCCGTAACCCAACGAGCACCTGTATACTATCTCCAGTACGACGTACTGACGGCTGTGGGATAGACCATCTCCCCAACTGGGATGAGAAGCGTACACACTAGTCTACTCTGGAGTATCGATGCCCTGTCTCGATAATCCTACGACTAGGGACTTGAATAAGGATGTGCTTGTAGACTATCCAGCCCCCACTAGTGTGACTGCCATCACAACGCTGGTAGTCAAGCAAGATCCTAAGAGCTCTATCAATACGTATACTCACATATTAAGATAGAAAAACCAAGTAACACACTACCATGTTTAACAAGACTGTTATATACATGTGAATATCCCAAGCTTCTATTAAGTAATATACAAACTAGTATGATACAATAATGGCCCCTAGGCATATACACTAACAATCTCCCACTTGCACTAGGGCCATGTACTGGCATATCGAAGACCGATGATCTCGAGTAGCCTTTCGAACTGAATTTGAGGTAGGGCCTTCGTGAATAGATCAACAATGTTCTCTTCAGTAGAAACTCTCCGAACCTCGATCTCCCGACGATCAATGATCTCCCTGATCAGGTGATACCGCCTTAAGATGTGTCTGGACTTCTGATGGGACCTTGGTTCCTTCGCTAAAGCTATAGCTCCGTTGTTGTCGCAATACAGAGGTATTGGATCAACTATGGTAGGAACCACCTGAAGTTCTGTTAGGAACTTCTTCATCCAGACTGCTTCTTTTGCGGCATCGCAAGCAGCAATATACTCCGCTTCCATCGTCGAGTCAGCAACGGTGTCCTGGTTGGAACTCTTCCAGCACATCGCCCCTCCATTGAGGGTAAAGACATAACCCGACATGGATTTGGAATCGTCATTATCACTCTGGAAGCCTGAATCAGCAAAGGCCTCTAACTTGAGGTCTTTTCTGCCGTAAACCAAGAACATCTCCTTAGTCCTTCTCATGTACTTGAGAATGTTCTTAACTGCTATCCAGTGATTCTCCCCTGGGTCTGACTGATACCGGCTTACCACGCTCAGTGCGTAAGCTACATCTGGTCTGGTGCACAACATCGCATACATTATAGAGCCTACCGCAGAAGCGTAGGGTATAATAGACATGCGTTCCCTTTCCAAATCAGTCTTGGGAGACATCTTTTTGGAAAGGGTGATTCCGTGACAAGCCGGTAGATTACCGTGCTTAGAATCTTCCATACTGAATCTTTTCAGTATAGTGTTGATATATCTGGACTGCGAAAGTTCCAACATCCTCTTGGATCTATCACAATAGATCCGGATCCCCAGAATGTAAGAGGCATCACTCAGGTCTTTCATGGAGAACCTGTGTGACAAGAATCCTTTGACATATTGTAGCATAGGAATGTCATTTCCTATCAATAGAATGTCATCCACGTACAAGACGAGGAATACGACACTTCTGGCCACAACTTTACTATATATACATGGTTCATCTGGATTTTTGATAAAGTCATATTCTTTGACTGTTTCATCAAAACAGACGTTCCAACTCCGCGATGCTTTCTTTAGTCTATAAATGGACTTAAGAAACTTGCATACTTTACCGCTGCTCCCACTCTGATTGAAACCCTCTGGCTGATCCATATAGACGCACTCTTCTAAATTACCATTCAGAAAAGCCGTCTTTACGTCCATCTGCCAGATTTCATAATCATGGAAGGCAGCAATAGCAAGAAGGACCCGAATAGATTTGAGCATAGCCACTGGAGAAAAAGTTTCGTCATAGTCCTAACCAGGTCTTTGACGAAAACCCTTTGCAACAAGTCTAGCGTTATAGGTTTCCACCTGTCCATCTACACCAATCTTTTTCTTGAAGATCCATTTGCATCCTATGGGTTTTACCCTATCTGGAGAAAAGTCCAAAGTCCATACTTTGTTGGTGTACATGGACTCCATTTCGGTCCGCATTGCATCTAGCCATCGTACCGAGTCGCCGCTCTGGATGGCCTGCTGGAAGCCAGTAGGTTCATCATCATCGATGATGCAATCCTCTCTATCCCCATCTATGAGAAAACCGTAGTATCTCTCAGGCGGATGGGACGGCCTACTACTCCTGCGGAGGGGTGCGGGAATGTCCTGTTCTTCTTGAACTACTGGTTCTACCAAACTTTCAGTAGTAGTTTGTGGTTCTGGAATTTCTTCCGGTTCTATTTCGCTCCCACTTGTTTCCTTTTCTAAAAACTGATATTCTAGAAAATGGGTATTACGAGAAACAAAAACATTTTGTTCCTCTGCGTAATAGAATAGATACCCCTTGGAGTTCTTTGGATATCCCACAAACTGACATTTTACTGATCGTGCCTCGAGCTTGTCCACATGTTGCTTTTTAACAAAAGCTGGACATCCCATATCTTTACATACTGCAGATAGGGTTTCTTCCCACTCCACATCTGATATGGCGTGGTAGGCACAGTCTTGGTAGGAACCATGTTCAAAAGATATGCCGCTGATTCTAGCGCATAACCCCAGAAAGATCGCGGTAACTCAACATTACTCATCATGGATCGTACCATATCCAATAGGGTTCGATTCCGTCTCTCCGATACACCATTATGCTGTGGAGTGTATGGAGGAGTAAGCCGAGTGAGAATTCCTTTCTCTTTTAGGAAACCTAGGAACTCGGCACTTAAGTATTCACCACCTCGATCAGATCTTAGTGTCTTGATACTTTTGTCGGTTTGGTTTTCTACTTCATTCTTATACTCCTGGAATTTTTCAAAAGCCTCGGATTTATGTTTCATCAGATAAATGAATCCGTACCTTGAATAATCATCCGTAAAAGTAATGAAATAGGAAAAACCACCTCTTGCATGTGTAAACATTGGACCGCATACATCGCTGTGTACGAGTCCTAAGAGCTCGCTCGCTCTTACTCCATGTCCAATGAATGGAGTCTTTGTCATCTTTCCTTTGAGACATGATTCACAAGTGGCATAAGTTTGATATTCGAACGAGTCCAAATATCCTTCTCTATGTAACTTAGTTAACCTTCTCTCATTGATGTGACCTAGTCTACAATACCATAAGAAAGCCTTATTTAAATCTGGAGACTTTCTTTTTAGTGTGTTCTGGACATTGAAAATATGGAGTTGGTTTAAGACATATATACCGTTATTCAGTGTACCGGACCCAATCAAATTATGATTAAGGTGGATGTTAACAGCATCGCTTACAAACGTGAAATCATAACCTTTATTTGATAACAAGGAAACTGATATGATATTACACGTTAAACTTGGTACACAAAAACAGTTATGTAAAACCAAAATATGTCCACTCGTCAATCCCAGGTGATAATCCCCGACGGACACAGCTCCCACACTAGCTCCGTTAGCAACCTTTAGGGTCATATCACCTTCCTTCAGCACTCTACGGTTTCTCAGTGCCTGCAATGAATTGCATATATGAGATCCTGATCTGGTATCCAATACCTAGGAAGTAGAGTTGATTGACAAACAATTCTCAATTACAAACACACCTGAAGTTGAAGCCACAGCTTGCTTCGGTCCTTGGTTCTTGGTGTTCCACGCCTTGCAATCCTTCTTCCAGTGCCCTTTCCTGTGACAATGGAAGCACTCATCCTGCGCCACTACTGGCACTGCAATCTTTTTCTTTCCCTTCCCTCCCACCTTATTAACACCTCCTCTAGGTTTGGTGGCGGCCTTCTTCTTCCTTCCTTTGGCCCTTGCCTTGGACCCGGAAGAAGATGCACCGCTAACAAACATAGCGGGTGTTTCCCTTGCCTTCTGCAAGGTGCCCTCTGCACTCCTCAACATGTTAAGGAGTTCCGGAAGTTCAACTTCTTTTCTTTGAATGTTGAAGTTCAGAATAAACTGGGCGTAGGTGGAAGGAAGGGACTGGAGAATAAGGTCTGTATAGAGCTCATTATCCAAAGTCGTCCCAAGGTCTGCGAGCTCTTCTATATAGCCTATCATCTTTAGGACATGTTCTCCTACCGATGATCCGACGGTCAACCTCGCTCGAAACAAGTTCTTAGAGGTCTCGTATCTTGCTATACGAGATTGCTCTCCATAAAGTTCCTTTGTATGGAGAAATATGGCATCTAGTTCCATATCCTCATGCCTCCTCTGATATTCATTGTTCATCGAGGCAAGCACGATGCACTTGGCCTTCGCGCAATCATACTCCCAGGTTTTGCGGATTTCCTTATCCGCATTGCTGGATTTGGGACCTGGGACTGCAGGTGCCTTAGTGGTGAGGACGTACCCCAATTTGTCATAGGTCAAAGCCATTTTGACATTCCGCCGCCAATCTTTATAGTTTGGCCCAGTCAGTATATTTTTCTCTAAAAGTAACTTAAGTCCAGTCATTTTCAGGGTCGCTGCAATTAGGAGAGAGAGAAGAAAACACTTTAGCATGATGCTCTTGCAAGTTTAGAGTGGTTTTTAGTTTATCTAAACTGGATGGCTCCCACTGTTTCTCGAATCCTTCCCCAAACCATAAAAGAAGAATTAGCCAGGACTATTCTCACCGTACAATACTTGCTTAACCGTTCAGCCAGGCCAGTGTCGATACTTAGAGGGAGGTTTTCCAACGCTTTCGCGAAGTTCCTTAATTAAATAACCTCTTTTCTCTGGGGGCGTAGCCCCGCTGACACCTTTCTAGACACCTACTTGGTTTATAGCATTGATCGTTAAGTGACGAATATCCTGATAAGTACCATATACTCACAGTAGGATCGAGATTCAAATATCATTGTCTGATAATGCTGAAGGAATCCTACCAATATTCATCAAACTCCAAATGGTATGCATCTCTTTGCAAATTTCAGTTTCTTTAGAAATTCCCGATATATATTTTTGCCCCATGCTCTTATGACCTTGGCATTGGTCAAAATATCATAAGTCGCATGTCATGTTCTACCCATCATTATCTTGTTAATTTAAACCCATCCGTATATATCCTTGACGTTGGCCAAAATGATAATACGACTGTCCCAAATTAACTCATCTATCTATGCAACAAATGAATACCCGGCAGCTACCAAACACTATGCCTTGGCGTTGGTCAAAATACATAGCTTGAATACTACTGAATATCCGAATGAAATGACGAAGGGCTACGAATGGTTTTGGCAAAACCGTGAACGTAGTGAACTTGATATAAACGAAGGAACCTGATAGCTTTTAAAAGGAGTGGTTAAAGCTCCACAATTAAAAAAATATCTTCTGTTTAAAAATAACCGAGTGGTTTCTTTTAAATTGTGCCAACGATTAAACTTTGGTTTATTTTCTTTGCATTAATAATAATGCGTCCCATCATTTAACCTATCATTGCAGAAAACAACGAAAATACAACATCCTCTTATGCCATCCGCATTCGCCTCTGGGTCCCGTCATCACCCGTTAGGTTACTTAACTAACGACAGAGCGGGGGCTGGGCTAGTGCGGGTGTAAGACATACGTGACGTCTAAATAGCTATCATATATAGATATTGTACATTCGTCAGACGCAATAATAGGCATTCTAGATCTCAGATGAACATTATTGGATATACAAGCAATCCGTGTTTGTTTTGAGCCTGCAACAAAAGACGGATTACACAGTTGTGATAAATAGCCATTACCCCACCCTAGACCCCTACGGGTACGACAAACTACCCGCCAAGTACCCGAAGTGAAGCGGTCTCCCTCAACAAAGTGAGTAGGCCACTAAACACTTCAAAGTACCCAGTAGTTTGTGTACCCCAGCTTGGGTCTGTCCTAGGAGCAAAAACAGTAAAATGAAATAATACAACGGTGGCTACAACCGCAACAAGGATGCGCCCCGCAAAATAATATTACAACATATTACATTCACATTGAATGAATTAAAATAATAACCCATTACAAAACCCCGGCTAATCATCACAACAGTCCAATACAGTTCATAAACACAAACAGTTAAATCCATTACAGAAATGTGCAACCCCCTGCCAACAGACATACTAGCAGTTAGGGGAGGTTTACGAACACATTATACAAACACAGATATAATCAAATTAGCAAACATCGTACAATTTCAATCGAGCAAACATATCAGTTTCTACTCCCAAAACTTCTCTGTGCCCCTGAGACTTTGAGCAGAAAATAAACATTCCAGTAAATAGAAAAATATCACAGAAGAATAACTGGGGAAAACTGGGTGGAATCGGAGCCAACTCGGCCGAGGATTCGCGGCGGATCGGTGGGTTTGGACGCGGTTCCGCGGTCCTATGGCCGATTCACTTACCCATTTTTCTCCAGTGTTCTTATATTTCTTTGCTTGTTATTCTGCAGCAACCTGAAAAAATTTTAGAGCCTGTTTTAAAAACGACTGAAACATGGTGATATCGACGTGTTTTCTGGTTCGTTTTGCGTTCGAAATTCATACGACTTTGCGAATTAGTTAATTATTGTTTAGCGAGGCTCTGATACCACTGTAAGTCGATGTGCGACACCCCACGACTTGCGGGGAGGCGGAAATATGAAAAACGATCTTGTTCTTTGCTTAAACATCGACTGACCGCAAGAATCGAAGCTAAACGATAACTAACACGAATCATAGAAGTTCTAAACTACTATGTGAAGTGATTATACCTAAAAAACCATGTCCTTCGACTTTACGTTCTCCACCTCCTCCTCGGCCTTCTCCAAGTACTAGACGATCCACCCGAGAGCTTTGTTTCAAGCTTTACCTCAAACTAGAGGTAACTAGGTTTCTTAAAGTGCTAATCTAAGTAACCTAGGTGATATAGAGTTGGATTATGGAGTGATTAGTCTATTCTAATCCTTGATCTCAACACATGAGAGGGGATGATTAGGGTTTGAAGAGAGAGAGCTTGAGGAGAGAGAAGGTGAGCATGAGAAGTGAATGAGATAATGATCTATCATAATATATATCAAGCATTATCATTTATCCAATAAAAGAAAATAAAGGATTTACAACCATGCTTCATAAATACCAAAGGGTGATTCATCTCCATGAGTCATTAAGCATTTATGATGCATTAATGACATGGATGAATCACTCATATGACTCACTAATCTCATTTAATGCATATGCCAGCTAAACCCCCAAGTCACCATCTTCTAGAAGCTTCTCGTAAAATTACGAGAACGCCCCTCCTATCCGTGAAAACACGGAAAAACTTTAGACTGTATAAATCCAATATCCCGATACTAGAATCTGGCTTAAACCAAAGCCGACTAGTAAAAACTGTCCGAAAGTCGTACGTGCATAAACACACGTATGCGTCCGAACCCTTGTCGTAAAACCATACGACCTCTATATCGTTTCGCCTGGAGCAGGGAAACTCTCTGTGTGGGACTCTAATGACTCGACTACTACGCTGGCAGTAGGTTTAACCACAGACCGCAAGCGGCACTAGCTGTACGTAACGGCCCCAGGTAGATATCGATAAGAAGGCCGATGAGGAAACCCATCCGAAATCCTACTGAGCCTGATGTGACAATCTCCGTACAGTCCGGTCTGCTCGTCTAAGACTATCGCATATCGGGCCTAGGGGGGCAAGCGTCAGTCCCCAAATAGCGGTATAAGTTGTGTCGGAGCGAAGCCCATTACACCCTGAGAAACTACTGGAACCTACCAGTAAATCTCTCTTGCCCTGTCCAGGGCTTTGCGTAATGGCTCTCTGACACAGCGCGATATCAACTCCCAATACCGGGAGAGACGAATCCTGTCTAACCGCCATTGCCTCTAAGTGCTCGGGACTGCACCTAATTGCTACCTGTTTGCATGACTCCTTTGAGCCGTGGTAGGGTAGCAATCTAAGAACAGTGGGACATACTCGAGGCGAAGTAGCAGTGTCAAGTCTGCGGACTATGCTGTACTCATGTCACTTGGGAATTGTTAACTGACGACTGGTATAAAACCCAACCAACAGTTCCCTGCGAGTCCTGTCCGGTGTACCCGTAACCCAACGAGCAACTGTATACTATCTCCAGTACGACGTACTGACGGCTGTGGGACAGACCATCTCCCCAACTGGGATGAGAAGCGTACACACTAGTCTACTCCGGAGTATCGATGCCATGTCTCGATAATCCTACGACTAGGAACCTGAATAAGGATGTGCTTGTAGACTACCCAGCCCCCACTAGTGTGACTGCCATCACAACACTGGTTGTCAAGAAAGATCCTAAGAGCTCTATCAATACGTATACTCACATATTAAGATAGAAAAACCAAGTAGCATACTACCATGTTTAGCAAGACTGTTATATACATGTGAATATCCCAAACTTCCATTAAGTAATATACAAACTAGTATGATACAATAATGGCCCCTAGGGCATATACACTAACAATCATCTCGAGAAGACTGTCCTATTGGTATAGGTCATCCCTCAATCATTGCAATCACGTACCTGCGATCCAATAATTGAATTTGAGGGCACTGTATCCAACATCAACAGATAGAAAAATAAACATGATGAGGTGTCATCTTCTAGAAAGTATTTTGTATAAATACAAAATACTTTCTACTGTATATATATACCCGTATTCGTATCAAAATACGAATACCCAAGAGATAGAATAATATCACTAAAATAATACTAGTATTAAATCAACATCCGTTTTAATGAACCAGCTTAATCCTAAGCCTGCCAGTATTACCAACCATCCGATCGAAAATCTGGATAACACTAGAATACACATATCGAAATATGTACATGTAAATTATTAAATCTATACCTGATTTAATAATCCAGCTTAATTCTAAGCCGGCTAGTATTATCATTCGATCGAAACCCTGCACGTATAAATATACGGCCATCACATCATTTCGCCTGAATCAGAGAAACCCTCTGTGTGGGACTCTAAAGACTCGACAATACGCTGGCAGTGGGTTTAACCACAAGCACATCAGCGGCACTAGCTGTACGTAACGGCTACCTAGGTACTTGTCGAAAAGAAGGCCGACGAGCAAGTTTATCCGGACCCCTACTGAGCCTATCCGTGACAATCTCCATACAGTCCGGTCTTTTCGTATAAGAATATTGCATACCGGGTCTAGGGGGTGGTAAACGCTAGACCCCTCCTGACCCGATAAGTCGTGTCGATTTGGCTCAGAACCAATCTAAGAAACTATTGATCTAACCATTGGTAGTTCTCAATTGCTTTGGCCAAGGTCTTATGGTTCTACCCAACCGGACACAGTGCGATATCGACTCCCAATACTGGGAGAGACGAATCCCTGACAATCACTCACTGCCTCCATGTGGCTCGAGACTGCACCCAACCAAAATCTGTTTGCACGACTCAGTAGAGCTATTGTAGAGTAGTGATCAAAGCACAGTGGGAACTCACATGAGACAAATGATGACCTCAGGTTCTAAGACTAACCTATACTCATGTCACATAAGAACTGCTATTTGACAATAGGTATAAGACCATCTAGAGGTTCTCGGCGAGTCCGTCTAGTGTACCCACCCCTAGTGAGCACCTGTATACAATTTTAGGTGATCATAAAAATGGTTGTGGGACCAACCACCGCCCCTCGTCGGGGTCTAGAACGTATACACAAGTCTACTCTGGAGTATCGATGCCCGACCTCGATACTCGTACGACTTGGAGGATGTGCTTATGGACTACCTAGCTCCCACATGTATGATCGCCATCATAACGCTAGTAGTCAAGCAAAATCCTACGGGCTTTATCAACATGTAACCGCCATATATTATATCGAATATAATATATGCACATGTTAGGATAAAGTCAAACCATAATAGTATACTACTGTATCGAGTCTTTATCAATATGTGCAAGTAATATAAAGCATCAATAGAAAGAAATACACATATGAAGATAAAGACAACTCAAATAATATACTATATATAATTGAGGAAGATTGTCCTGTACATACATATTCCTAGCATCCTATACAATACAGGCCTCTGGGGCAAACATATCCAACAATCTTCCACTTGCACTAAGGCCTGTAATTGGCATACCAAATACCCAACGTCTGCTCTAAAACCAGTTGTTGGCGTACCGCATATCCAACATCTAAAAAATTCGCTCGAACTACGCTTGAGGGATTGTTAGTGTAGTATGCCCTAGAGGTCATTATTGTATAGTACTAGCTTGTATATTACATTTTGGAAGCTTGGGATATATACACGGATTTATGACAGTCTTGCTCGATATAGTAGTATGCTACTTGGTTTGTATCTATCTTAATATGTGTATGTGTTTCACTTAACATATCGCTAATACATATTGATGGAACCCTTATGATCTTTGCTTGACTACCTGCGTTGTAATAGCAGTCACACTAGTAGGGGCTGGGTAGTCTACAAGCACATCCTTATACAGGTCCCTAGTCGTAGGATTATCGAGACAGGGCATCGATACTCCAGAGTAGACTAGTGTATACGCTTCTCATCCCAGCAGGGGAGATGGTTTGTCCCACAGCCATCAGTACGTCGTACTGGAGATAGTATGCAGTGCTCGTTAGGTTACGAGTACACTGGACATGACTCGTCAGGAACTGCTGGTTGGTACTATACCTATCGTCAGGTAGCAGTTCCCAGGTGACATGAGTACAGCTTAGTCCATTGACTTGACGCTGCTGCTTCGCCTCAAGTGTGTTCCCACTGTTCTTAGATTGCTACCCTACCATGGCTCTGCTGAGCCATACAAACAGGTAGTAGTTGGGTGCATTCCCGAAGCACTTGGAGGCAGTGGCGGTTAGATAGGATTTGTCTCTCTCGGTATTGGGGGTTGATGTCGCGCTGTGTTCGGAACGCCATTACACAAAGTCCCTGGCCAGGGCAAGTGAGATTTACTAGTAGGTACTCCAGTAGTTTCTCAAGGTGTTTTGGACTGTACTTCGACACGACTTATACCGCTATTAGGGGACTGACGTTTACCTCCCCCTAGACCAGATATGCGATACTCTTAGACGAACAGACCGGACTGTACGGAGATTGTCACATTCAGGCTCAGTAGGAGTTCCGATGGGTTTTCCTCATCGGCTTTCTTATCGACATCTACCTGGGGACCGTAACGCATAGCTAGTACCGCTTGCGGCCTGTGGTTAAACCCACTGCCAGCGTAGTGTCGAGTCTTTAGAGTCCCACACAGAGGGTTGTTCACCTTTGGGCGAAACGCAGTAGTGGCCGTATGGTTTTACGACGGGGTTCGTTCACATACGCGTACTTGTGCGCGTTTGGTGTTCGGGAAGTTGATATTAGTGGGTTTTGGTTTAAGCCAGATCCTAGTATTTGATTTTGGGTTGGTTCAGTCTCATTGTATTCGTGTTTTTCGGAACACGGATGTGGGTATGTATATACAGTTGACAGAGGCAGAGAAGGAGACACCTCATTAGGGTTTTGACCATTGACTTGATTAAAACCATTATGAGGTGGAGAAAATTGATTACTAATTTTTATTAGAGATAATTGTGTTATGGATAATTTGGTTTGACCATGTTGACCATTGTTGACTTAGGTATTTTGTTGAGCAAAAGATATTTTGCTTAGCATTAATCGTGACATGATAATGGTCAAATCAACATCAACCATGACAATTATCTAAATAAAACTTATTATTCTTTTTCCTAATATGAGAGCTCACTCCTCATTTATCAAGTAGACATTCTCTCTCATGGTTGCTCTCTCTCCTTCTTCCTCTCTCTCAAGCCCTAGTGTTTCATGAGCTAAAAATCAAGGGCCATTGAGACCAAACCATCAAAATCCTTCTCTACTCACTCTAGGGTTCTTAGTTTAGCATACCAACCACTCTAGTTACTTCATTATAGAAGTTGGAGCTTAAGGTAGAGACCTTCGGGTGGATCTTCTTTGACGTTGAGAAACCGGTGAGGAGGCATCATCCACCATCACTCCAAGGAGCTCAAATCGAGGACAAGCACAACAAGAAGAAGAAGGACTAGTAGTTTGAGGTATAATCATCTAACCTTGTAGTAAACACTCCTAGTTAGTTTTTTAGTTGGTGTTTAGCAAAGATCCTCATGGATAGTCTATGTTACCTTGCTAAGAAAAATTCAATTTTTACCTATTCCGCCTCCCCGTTAACTACCGGGATGGGTAACATGGACTTACAGTGGTATCAGAGCCTAGCTAAACAATAACTAACATGTTAGCAAAGTCTTTAGAATTTCGATCACGAAAAAATCCCGAAAACACGAACAAAAATTGCCTTTTCTGTCGATTTTTAAAACGGGTCTAAAAATATTTTCAGAGACCTGAAAAATACATGCAGGCTTTTTCTAGAACACTGAAGAAATTTGGGCGCCTAACTCGGTCAGACCACCGCGAAACCGCGGCCGAACCAAGCGTTCTGCCGTGGATCCGCGGCTGAGTCGACTCCGAGTTGGTCCAAATTTTTTCTGGTGCTCTCTGTGTTGGCTTTGTGTTTTCTAGGATATTTTGTTTCTGCTCAGGAATTATTGTGTACAGTGTTGTACTTGGAGGAGATTCAAATATGGTTATTAATCGGAATTCTATAAACTTTAGCTAATCGGATTATATCTGTGTTATATGTGCTGAACGTCTGCTGATCGCTATATGTCGATTAGTAGGAGTTGCACATATCTATGATATGTGATATTGGTTTGTGTATATGAACTTATTGGATTGTCGTGGATGAATAGTCGGGTATGTGAGATAAGAGTTTTATCTTTCATTTGATGTAAATTGTAAATTGATGTAATATTATTTTATGGTCGCACATCTGTGTAGAGGTTGTAGCCACTATTGTATATTATTTCTTTTACTGTTTTCTGCTCCTAGGATAGACTCAAGGTGGGGGTGCATAAACTACCGGGTACTTTGAAATGCCAAGTGGCCTACTCACTTTGTTGAGGGAGGTTGCTTCATTTCGGGTATTTGGCGGGTAGTTTGCCGCACCCGTAGGGGTCTGGGGTGGGGTTTGGTTACTCATCACGACCGTGTAATCCGTCTTTCGTTGCAGGCTCAAACGAAACGCGGATTCCTAGCATATCCAATGTGTTCATCTATGATCTGGAATGGCTATCATTGCATCTGACGAATGTATATATCTATATATGATATCTAGTAGACGTTGCTTATGTTTTACATCCGTGCTAGTCCAGCCTCCGCTCTGTCGTTAGTTAAGTAACCTAATGGGTGATGACGGGATCCCGTGGCGAATGCGGATGGCATAAGCGTACGATATATTTTCGTTGTTTTCTACAATGGTAGGATTAATTGATGGGATTGCATTAAATTAATGCTAAGAAAACAATCCAAAGTTGAATCGTTGGAACAGTTTCAAAACCACTCGGTTTTTCAAAACAGCAAAACTTTTAAAATGCGGAGCTTAAACCACTCCTTTTAAAAGCTATCAGGTTCCTTCGATTATATCAAGTTCACTACGTTCACAGTTTCGCCAAAGCCATTCGTAGCCCTCCGTCATTTCAGTTAAATGTTCAGTAGTATTCAAGCTGTGTATTTTGACCTTCACCAAGGCATAGTGATTGGTAGCTACCGAATATTTATCTGTAGCATAGATAGATGCGTTAGTTTGGGACAGTCGTACCGCTATTTTGGCCTTCGTCAAGGGTATGCACAGATGGGTTCAAATTAACCTAGATAATGACGGGTAGAACTTGACATGTGATTTATGATATGTTGGCCTTCATCAAGGTCATAAGAGCATGAGGCAAAAATCCACATCGGGAGTTTCTAAAGAAACTGAAACTTGCTAGTGTTGCATACCATTTGGAGTTTGATAATGTTGGTAGGATTCCTTCAGCATTATCATAAGATGATATTTAGATCCCGATCCTACTGTGAGTATATACTATTCCTCGGGAGATTTTTTCACTTAACGATCAATGCTATAAACCAAGTAGGTGACTAGAAAGGTGGTAGCGGGGCTACGCCCACAGGGAAAAGAGATTATTTAATTAAGAAACTTCACGAAAGCATCGTAAAATCTCCCTCGAAGTACCGACACTGGCCTGGCCGAACGGTTAAGCAAGTATTGTACGGTGAGATTAATCCTGACTAATTCTTTTTTTATGGTTTGAGGAAGGATTCGAGAAACAATGGGAGCCATCCTGTTTGGATAAACTAAAAACCACTCTAAACTTGCAAGAGTATCATGCTAAAGTGTTTCTTCTCTCTCTCCTAATTGCAGCGACCAACAACATGACGGGCCTTAAGTTATTATTAGATAAAAATATACTGACAGGGCCAAACTATAAAGATTGGTTCAGGAATGTTAAGATGGCAATCACTTATGACAAGTTGGGGTATCTCCTTACCACTAAGGCCCCCGCCGTCCTAGGTCCAGAATACAGCGTCGCGGATAGGGAAATCCGTAAGACCGGGGAGATTGACTGCGCGAGGGCCAAGTGCCTCGTGCTTGTCTCTATGGACAATGAATATCAGAGGGGGCATGAGAATATGGATCTTGAATCCATATTCCTCCATACCAAGGATTTATATGGAGAGCAATCCCGTATCGCAAGATACGAGACCTCGAAGAAGCTATTTCAAACGAGTTTGGCCGTCGGATCATCTGTAGGGGAATACGTCCTTAAGATGATTAACTACATTGAGGAGCTCGCGGACCTCGGGACCACGTTAGAGAATGAGCTGTACACAGACTTGATTCTCTAGTCCCTTCCTTCCACCTACGCCCAATTTATCTTGAATTTTAATATTCAAGGTAAAGAAGTTGAACTTCCGGAACTCCTCAACATGTTGAGGAGTGCAGAGGGCACCTTGCAAAAAGCCAGGGAAACACGCGCTCTATTTGTTGGTGGTACTTCCTTTTCTAGGTCCAAGGCGAAAACCAAAGGAAAGAAGAAGAAGGCCCCCACCAAACCGAAGGGCGGTGTTAGTAAGGTGGAAACCAAGGGAAAGCAAGAAGTGGCGGGACAAATAGTGGGAAAGGAAGAATGCTTTTATTGTCATAAGAAAAGACACTGGAAGAAAGATTGCAGGGCTTGGAAGGCCAAGAACCAGGACCCGAAGCAAGTTGTGGGTTCGGCTTCAGGTGTGTATGTAATTGAAAACTGTCTGTCAATCAACTCTACTTACTGGGTATTGGATACTGGATCAGGATCTCATATCTGTAATTCTTTGCAGGCACTGAGAAGCCGTAGATTTTTGAAGGCGGGTGATATGACCCTCAGAGTTGCAAACGGAGCAAGCATGGATGCTGTGTCCGTGGGGGAATATCACTTAGGATTGATTAATGGACATGTTTTAGTTTTGCGTAACTGTTATTATGTACCCAGTTTGAATTTTAATATCATATCTGTATCTTTAATGTCTAAAGAAGGTTATGATTTTGTATTTGTAAGTGATGTTGTAAACATCCACTTTAATCATAGTTTGATTGGGTCAGGTACATTAAGCAACGATATATACGTATTAAACCAACCGCAGTTTTTCAATATCCAGAATACACACAAAAGAAAGTCTCCAGAATTAAATCATGCTTTCTTATGTCATTGTAGACTAGGTCACGTCAATGAGACAAGGTTAACCAAGTTACATAAAGAAGGATATTTGGATCCGTTCGAATATCAATCTTATACAACTTGTCAATCATGTCTCAAAAGAAAGATGACAAAGACTCCGTTCACTGGACACGGAGTAAGAGCGAGCGAGCTCTTGGGATTCATACACAGCGACGTTTGTGGTCCAATGTCTACACATGCAAGAAGTGGTTTTTCCTATTTCATTACTTTTACGGATGATTTCTCCAGGTATGGACATGTCTTCTTGATGAAGCATAAATCCGAGGTCTTTGAGAAATTCCGAGAATATAAAAATGAAGTAGAAAAACAAACCGGCAAAAGTATCAAGACACTGAGATCTGATCGAGGTGGTGAATACTTAAGTGCCGAGTTCCTGGATTACCTAAAAGAGAATGGAATTCTCTCTCAGCTTACTCCTCCATACACACCACAGCACAACGGTGTATTGGAGAGATGGAACCGAACCCTATTGGATATGGTACGTTCCATGATGAGTAACGCTGAGTTACCGCGATCATTCTGGGGCTATGAACTGGAATCAGCTGCATATCTTTTGAAAAAGATTCCTACCAAGACCGTGCCTACCACACCATATCAGATGTAGAGTGGGAATAAACCCTATCTTCAATACTTGAAGATATGGGGATGTCCGGCTTATGTCAAAAAACAGCATGCGGACAAACTCGAGGCACGCTCGGTACTGTGTAAGTTTGTGGGATACCCAAAGAACTCTAAGGGGTATCTTTTCTATTACGCAGAGGAACAAAAAGTTTTTGTTTCTCGTCATGCCCACTTTCTGGAACATCAGTTTTTAGAAAAAGAAATAAGTGGGAGCGCAATAGAACTGGAAGAAATTCCAGAACCACAAGCTATTACTAAAATCTTGGTGGAACCAGAAGTTTCAAAAGAACAGGACATTCCCGCACCTCTCCGCAGGAGTAGTAGGCTGTCTCATCCGCCTGAGAGATGCTACGGACTTCTCGTAGACGGGGATAGACAGGAATGCATCATTGATAATGATGAGACGACTAACTTCCAGCAGGCCATTCAGAGCACTGACTCGGTAAGATGGCTCGATGCAAAACGGACCGAAATGGAGTCCATGTACACCAACAAAGTATGGACTTTGGACATTGCTCCAGAAGGGGTAAAACCCGTAGGTTGCAAATGGATCTTCAAAAAGAAGATCGGTGTAGATGGACAAGTTGAAACCTATAAGGCTAGACTTGTTGCAAAGGGTTTTCGTCAAAGACCTGGCTTGGACTATGACGAAACCTTTTCTCTAATGGCTATGCTCAAATCTATTCGGATCCTTCTTGCCATTGCTGCCTTCCACGATTATGAGATTTGGCAGATGGACGTAAAAACCGATTTTCTAAATGGAAATTTAGAAGAGTGTGTCTATATGGACCAGCCAGAGGGTTTCATTCAGAGTGGGAGCAGCGGGAAAGTGTGCAAGTTGCTTAAGTCCATCTATGGACTGTAAGTCGATGTGCAACACCCCACGACTTGCGTGGAGGCGGAAATATGAAAAACGATCTTGTTCATTGCTTAAACATCGACTAACCGCATGAATCGAAGCTAAACGATAACTAACATCAAACATAGAAGTTCTAAACTACTATGTGAAGTGATTATACCTAAAGATCCGAGTCCTTCGTCTTGTCGTTCTCCACGTCCTCTCCGGCCTTCTCTAAGTAGTAGAAGATCCACCCGAGAGCTTTACTACAAGCTTTGCCTCTAAACTTGAGGCAACTAGGTTTCTTTAAGTGCTAATCAAAGTACCTAGATGATATAGAGAGAGGGTTATGGTTTAATTAGTCTAACTAATCCTTGTACTCAACACATGAGAGGGGAGGATTAGGGTTTGAAGAGAGAGAGATTGAGGAGAGAGAAGATGAAAATAATAATGAAATGAGAAAATGAGCTATCATAATATATATCAAGCATTATTGTTTTTCAAGAAAAGAAAAGAAAATGATTTACAACCATGCTTGATAAATATCTTATGGTGATTCATCTCCATGAGTCATTAAGCAATTATGAAGCATTAATGACATGGATGAATCATCCATATGACTCACTAATCTCATTCAATGTATATGCAACCTAAACCTCCTTAGTCACCATCTTCTAGAAGCTTCTCGCGCAATTACGAGAACGCCCATCCTATCCGTGAAAACACGGAAAAACTTTAGACTGTATAAATCCAATAATCGGATACTAGTAACTGGCTTAAACCAAAGCCGACTAGTAAAAACTGTCCGAAAGTCGTACGTGCGTAAACACACATATGCGTCCGAACCATTGTCGTAAAACCATACGACCTCTATATCGTTTCGCCTGGAGTAGGGAAACTCTCTGTGTGGGACTCTAGAGACTCGACTACTACGCTGGCAGTGGGTTTAACCACAGACCGCAAGCGGCACTAGCTGTATGTAACGGTCCCCAGGTAGATGTCGATAAGAAGGCCGATGAGGAAACCCATCCGAACTCCTACTGGGTCTGATGTGACAATCTCCATACAGTCCGGTCTGTTCGTCTAAGACTATCGCATATCGGTCCTAGGGGGCGGCAAGCGTCAGTCCCCTAATAGCGGTATAAGTCGTGTCGGAGCGAAGCCCATTACACCCTGAGAAACTACTGGAACCTACCAGTAAATCTCGCTTGCCCTGGCCAGGGACTTTGCGTAATGGCTCTCTGACACAGCGCGATATGAACCCCAAATACCGGGAGAGACGAATCCTGTCTAACCGCCACTGCCTCCAAGTGCTCGGGACTGCACCCAACTGCTACCTGTTTGCACGACTCCTTTGAGCCGTGGTAGGGTAGCAATCTAAGAACAGTGGGATACACTCGAGGCGAAGTAGCAGTGTCAAGTCTGCGGACTATGCTGTACTCATGTCACCTGGGAACTGTTCACTGACGACTGGTATAAAACCAACCAACAGTTCCCTGTGAGTCCTGTCCGGTGTACTCGTAACCTAACGAGCACCTGCATACTATCTCCAGTACGACATACTGACGGCTGTGGGACAGACCATTTCCCCAACTGGGATGAGAAGCGTACACACTAGTCTACTCCGGAGTATCGATGCCCTGTCTCGATAATCCAATGACTAGGGACCTGAATAAGGATGTGCTTGTAGACTACCCAGCCCCCACTAGTGTGACTGCCATCACAACGCTGGTAGTCAAGCAAGATCCTAAGAGCTCTATCAATACGTATACTCACATATTAAGATAGAAAAACCAAGTAGCATACTACCATGTTTAACAAGACTGTTATATACATGTGAATATCCCAAGCTTCCATTAAGTAATATAAAAACTAGTATGATACAATAATGGCCCCTAGGGCATATACACTAACAATCTCCCACTTGCACTAGGGCCATGTACTGGCATATCGAAGACCGATGATCTCGAGTAGCCTCTCGAACTGAATCTGAGGTAGGGCCTTCGTGAATGGATCAGCAATGTTCTCTTCAGAAGCAACTCTCCGAACCTCGATCTCCCGATGATCAATGATCTCCCTGATCAGGTGATACCACCTTAAGATGTGTCTGGACTTCTGATGGGACCTTGGTTCCTTCGCTAAAGCTATAGCTCCGTTGTTGTCGCAATACAGAGGTATTGGATCAACAATAGTAGGAACCACCTGAAGTTCTGTTAGGAACTTCTTCATCCAGACTGCTTCTTTTGCGGCATCGCAAGCAGCTATACACTCCGTTTCCATCGTCGAGTCAGCAACGGTGTCCTGCTTGGAGCTCTTCCAGCACACCGCCCCTCCATTGAGGGTAAAGACATAACCCGACATGGACTTGGAATCGTCCTTATCACTCTGGAAGCCGGAATCAGCAAAGGCCTCCAACCTGAGGTCTTTTCCGCCGTAAACCAAGAACATCTCCTTAGTCCTCCTCAGGTACTTGAGAATGTTCTTTACTGTTTTCCAGTGCTTCTCCCCTGGGTCTGATTGATACCGGCTTACCACGCTCAGTGCGTAAGCTATATCTGGTCTGGTGCACAACATCGCATACATTATAGAGTCTACCGCAGAAGCGTAGGGTATAATAGACATGCGTTCCCTTTCCAAATCAGTCTTGGGAGACATCTCTTTGGATAGGGTGATTCCGTGACAAGCCGGTAGATTACCGCGCTTAGAATCTTCCATACTGAATCTTTTCAGTACAGTGTCGATATACCTGGACTGTGAAAGTCCCAACATCCTCTTGGATCTATCACGATAGATCCGGATCCCCAGAATGTAAGAGGCATCACCCAGGTCTTTCATGGAGAACCTGTGTGACAAGAATCCTTTGACAGATTGTAGCATAGGAATGTCATTTCCTATCAATAGAATGTCATGCACGTATAAGACGAGGAATACGACACTTCTGGCTACAACTTTACTATATATACATGGTTCATCTGGATTTTTGATAAAGTCATATTCTTTGACTGTCTCATCAAAACAGATGTTCCAACTCCGCGATGCCTGCTTTAGTCCATAAATGGACTTAAGCAGCTTGCATACTTTCCCGCTGCTCCCACTCTGATTGAAACCCTCTGGCTGATCCATATTGACGCACTCTTCTAAATTTCTATTCAGAAAAGCCGTCTTTACGTCCATCTGCCAGATTTCATAATCATGGAAGGCAGCAATAGCAAGAAGGACCCGAATGAATTTGAGCATAGCTACTGGAGAAAAAGTTTCGTCATAGTCTAAACCAGGTCTTTGACGAAAACCCTTTGCAACAAGTCTAGCCTTATAGGTTTCCACCTGTTCATCTACACCAATCTTTTTCTTGAAGATCCATTTGCATCCTATGGGTTTTACCCCATCTGGAGCAAAGTCCAAAGTCCATACTTTGTTGGTGTACATGGACTCCATTTCGGTCCGCATTGCATCTAGCCATCGTACCGAGTCGCCGCTCTGGATGGCCTGCTGGAAGCCAGTAGGTTCATCATCATCTATGATGCAATCCTCTCTATCCCCATCTATGAGAAAACCGTAGTATCTCTCAGGCGGATGGGACGGCCTACTACTCCTGCGGAGGGGTGCGGGAATGTCCTGTTCTTCTTGAACAACCGGTTCTACCAAACTTTCAGTATTAGTTTGTTGTTCTGGAATTTCTTCCAGTTCTATTTCGCTCCCACTTGTTTCCTTTTCTAAAATCTGATGTTCTAGAAAATGGGCATTACGAGAAACAAATACCTTTTGTTCCTCTGTGTAATAGAATAGATATCCCCTGTATTTCTTTGGATATCCCACAAACTTATACTTTACTGATCGTGCCTCGAGTTTGTCCACATGCTGCTTTTTGACAAAAGCTGGACATCCCCAAATCTTTATATACTGTAGATGGAGTTTCTTCCCACTCCACATCTGATATGGTGTGGTAGGCACAGTCTTGGTAGGAACCATGTTCAAAAGATATGCCGCTGATTCTAGCGCATAACCCCAGAAAGATCGCGGTAACTCAGCATTACTCATCATGGAACGTACCATATCCAATAGGGTTCGATTCCGTCTCTACGATACACCGTTATGCTTTGGAGTGTATGGAGGAGTAAGCTGAGAGAGAATTCCTTTCTCTTTTAGGTAACCTAGGAACTCGGCACTCAAGTATTCACCACCTCGATCAGATCTAAGTGTCTTGATACTTTTGCCGGTTTGGTTTTCTACTTCATTCTTATACTCTTGGAATTTCTCAAAAGCCTCGGATTTATGTTTCATCAGATAAATGAATCCGTATCTTGAGTAATCATCCGTGAAAGTAATGAAATAGGAAAAACCACCTCTTGCATGCGTAGACATTGGACCACATACATCGCTGTGTATGAGTCCTAAGAGCTCGCTCGCTCTTACTCCATGTCCAGTAAATGGAGTCTTTGTCATCTTTCCTTTGAGACAAGATTGACAAGTGTCATAAGTTTGATATTCGAACGAGTCCAAATATCCTTCTCTATGCAACTTAGTCAACCTTCTCTCATTGATGTGACCCTGTCTACAATGCCATAAGAAAGCTTTATTTAAATCTGGAGACTTTCTTTTTAGTGTGTTCTGGACATTGAAAATTTGGAGTTGGTTTAAAACATATATACCGTTATTTAGTGTACCGGACCCAATCAAACCATGATTAAGGTGGATGTTAACAACATCTCTTACAAACGTGAAATCATAACCTTTATTTGATAACAAGGAAACTGATATGATATTACACGTTAAGCTTGGTACAAAAAAACAGTTATGTAAAACCAAAATGTGTCCACTCGTCAATCCCAGGTGATAATCCCCGACGGACGCAGCTCCCATGCTAGCTCCGTTAGCAACCTTTAGGGTCATATCACCTTCCTTCAGCACTCTACGGTTTCTCAGTGCCTGCAATGAATTGCAAATATGAGATCCTGATCCGGTATCCAATACCCAGGAAGTAGAGTTAATTGACAGACAATTCTCAATCACAAACACACCTGAAGTCGAAGCCACAGCTTGCTTCGGTTCCTGGTTCTTGGCATTCCACGCCTTGCAATCTTTCTTCCAGTGCCCTTTCCTGTGACAATGGAAGCACTCATCCTGGCCCACTACCGGTACCGCAAACTTTTTCTTTCCCTTCCCTCCCACCTTATTAACACCTCCTCTAGGTTTGGTGGCAGACTTCTTCTTCCTTCCTTTGGCCCTAGCCTTGGACCCGGAAGAAGATGCACCGCTAACAAACATAGCAGGTGTTTCCCTTGCTTTCTGCAAGGTGCCCTCTGCACTCCTTAACATGTTCAGGAGTTCCAGAAGTTCAACTTCTTTTCTTGGAATGTTGAAGTTCAGGATAAACTGGACGTAGGTGGAAGGAAGGGACTGGAGAATAAGGTCTGTATAGAGCTCATTATCCAAAGTGGTCCCAAGGTCTGCGAGCTCTTCTATATAGCCGATCATCTTTAGGACATGTTCTCCTACCGATGACCCGACAGCCAACCTCGCTCGAAACAAGTTCTTAGAGGTCTCGTATCTTGTTATACAAGATTGCTCTCCATAAAGTTCCTTTGTATGGAGAAATATGGCATCTAGTTCCATATCCTCGTGCCTCGTCTGATGTTCATTGTTCATCGAGGCAAGCACGATGCACTTGGCTTTCGCGCAATCGAAATCCCAGGTTTTGCGGATTTCCTTATCCGCATTACTGGATTTGGGACCAGGGACAGCAGGTGCCGTAGCGGTGAGGACGTACCCCAATTTGTCATAGGTCAAAGCCATTTTGACATTCCGCAGCCAATCTTTATAGTTTGGCCCTGTCAGTATATTTTTCTCTAAAAGTAACTTAAGTCCAGTCATTTTCAGGGTCGCTGCAATTAGGAGAGAGAGAAGAAAACTCTTTAGCATGATGCTCTTGCAAGTTTAGAATGGTTTTTAGTTTATCTAAACTGGATGGCTCCCACTGTTTCTCGAATCCTTCCTCAAACCATAAAAGAAGAATTAGCCAGGACTATTCTCACCGTACAATACTTGCTTAACCGTTCAGCCAGGCTAGTGTCGATACTTCGAGGGAGGTTTTCCAACGCTTTCACGAAGTTCCTTAATTAAATAACCTCTTTTCTCTGGGGGCGTAACCCCGCTGACATCTTTCTTGACACCTACTTGGTTTATAGCATTGATCGTTAAGTGACGAATCTCCTGATAAGTAGCATATACTCACAGTAGGATCGGGATCCAAATATCATCGTATGATAATGTTGAAAGAATCCTACCAATATTCATCAAACTCCAAATGGTATGCATCTCTTTGCAAATTTCAGTTTCTTTAGAAATTCCCGATATGTATTTTTGCCCCATGCTCTTATGACCTTGGCGTTAGGTCAAAATGTCATAAGTCACATGTCAAGTTCTACCCATCATTATCTTGTCAATTTGAACCCATCCGTATATATCCTTGACGTTCGGCCAAAATGATAATACGGCTGTCCCAAACTAACTCATCTATCTATGCAACAAATGAATACCCAGTAGCTACCAAACACTATGCCTTGGCGTTAGGTCAAAATACATAGCTTGAATACTACTGAATACCCAGATGAAATGACGGAGGGCTACGAATGGTTTTGGTGAAACCGTGAACGTAGTGAACTTGATATAACCGAAGAAACCTGATAGCTTTTAAAAGGAGTGGTTAAAGCTCCGCATTTAAAAATATCTGTTTTTAAAATTAACCGAGTGGTTTCTTTTAAATTGTTCCAACGATTAAACTTTTGGTTTATTTTCTTTGCATTATAAATAATGCGTCCCATCATTAACCTATCATTGCAGAAAACAACGAAAATACAACATCCTCTTATGCCATCCGCATTTGCCACTGGGTCCCGTCATCACCCGTTAGGTTACTTAACTAACGACAGAGCGGGGGCTGAGCTAGCGCGGGTGTAAAACATAAGTGGCGTCTAAATAGCTATCATATATATAGATATTTTACATTCGTCGGACGCAATAATATTCATTCCAGATCACAGGTGAACTTTATTGGATTTGCAAGCAATCCGTGTTTGTTTTGAGCCTGTAACAAAAGACGGATTACACAGTTGTGATGAATAGCCATTACCCCACCCAAGACCCCTATGGGTACGGCAAACTACCCGCCCGGCAGTTTGTGCACCCCACCTTGGGTCTGTCCTAGGAGCAAAAACAGTAAAATGAAATAATACAATGGTGGCTACAACCGCAACCTGGATGTGCCCCGCAAAATAATATTACAACAAATTACATTTACATCAAATGAATTAAATAATAACCCATCACATAACCCCGGCTATACATCACAACAGTCCAACACAGTTTATATACACAAACAGATAAAATCCATTACAGAAATGTGCAACCCCCTGCCAACCGACATACTAGCAGTTAGGGGAGGTTTACGAACACATTATACAAACACAGATATAATCCAACAAGCAAATACCGTATAATTTCGATCGATTAAACACATTTAATTTTGCTCCAATACTTCTCTGTAAATCTGAAATCTGAGCAAAAATTAAAATATTCCAGAAAATATCAAATATCACAGAGAACCAACACAGGAAAATTGGGCAGATGAATTGGTAACTCGACGGCGGAATCGCGGCGGATCGGTGGGATCCGCCGCGGTTCCGCGGTGATTTAGCCGATTCATGAGCCCAGTTTTCTTGGGTGTTCTAATACTATCATTTAGGGTTTTCTGAACCTCCCTGAAAAATTTTTGGACTTCATTTAAAAATCGACAGAAACTCATGATATCGGGGTTTTCCGGTTTTGTTTTTTCCGTTCGAAATTCATACAATTTTGCAAGTGAGTTATTTATTGTTTAGCGAGGCTCTGATACTACTGTAAGTCGATGTGCAACACCCCACGACTTGCGGGGAGGCGGAAATATGAAAAACGATCTTCTTCATTGCTTAAACATCGACTAACCGCATGAATCAAAGCTAAACGTTAACTAACATCGAACATAGAAGTTCTAAACTACTATGTGAAGTGATTATACCTAAAGATCCGAGTCCTTCGTCTTGTCGTTCTCCACGTCCTCTCCGGCCTTCTCTAAGTAGTAGAAGATCCACCCGAGAGCTTTACTACAAGCTTTGCCTCTAAACTTGAGGCAACTAGGTTTCTTTAAGTGCTAATCAAAGTACCTAGATGATATAGAGAGAGGGTTATGGTTTAATTAGTCTAACTAATCCTTGTACTCAACACATGAGAGGGGAGGATTAGGGTTTGAAGAGAGAGAGCTTGAGGAGAGAGAAGATGAAAATAATAATGAAATGAGAAAATGAGCTATCATAATATATATCAAGCATTATTGTTTTTCAAGAAAAGAAAAGAAAATGATTTACAACCATGCTTGATAAATATCTTATGGTGATTCATCTCCATGAGTTATTAAGCAATTATAAAGCATTAATGACATGGATGAATCATCCATATGACTCACTAATCTCATTCAATGTATATGCCACCTAAACCTCCGTACTCACCATCTTCTAGAAGCTTCTCGCGCAATTACGAGAACGCCCCTCCTATCCATGAAAACACGGAAAAACTTTAGACTGTATAAATCCAATAACCGGATACTAGTAACTGGCTTAAACCAAAGCCGACTAGTAAAAACTGTCTGAAAGTCGTACGTGCGTAAACACACGTATGCGTCCGAACCCTTGTCGTAAAACCATACGACCTCTATATCGTTTCGCCTGGAGTAGGGAAACTCTCTGTGTGGGACTCTAGAGACTCGACTACTACGCTGGCAGTCGGTTTAACCACAGACCGCAAGCGGCACTAGCTGTACGTAACGGTCCCCAGGTAGATGTCGATAAGAAGGCCGATGAGGAAACCCATCCGAACTCCTACTGAGTCTGATGTGACAATCTCCGTACAGTCCGGTCTGTTCGTCTAAGACTATCGCATATCGGGCCTAGGGGGCGGCAAGCGTCAGTCCCCTAATAGCGGTATAAGTCGTGTCGGAGTGAAGCCCATTACACTCTGAGAAACTACTGGAACCTACCAGCAAATCTCGCTTGCCCTGGCCAGGGACTTTGCGTAATGGCTCTCTGACACAGCGCGATATGAACCCCAAATACCGGGAGAGACGAATCCTGTCTAACCGCCACTGCCTCCAAGTGCTCGGGACTGCACCCAACTGCTACCTGTTTGCACGACTCCTTTGAGCCGTGGTAGGGTAGCAATCTAAGAACAGTGGGACACACTCGAGGCGAAGTAGCAGTGTCAAGTTTGCGGACTATGCTGTACTCATGTCACCTGGGAACTGTTCACTGACGACTGGTATAAAACCAACCAACAGTTCCCTGTGAGTCCTGTCCGGTGTACTCGTAACCTAACGAGCACCTGCATACTATCTCCACTACGACGTACTGACGGCTGTGGGACAGACCATCTCCCCAACTGGGATGAGATGCGTACACACTAATCTACTCCGGAGTATCGATGCCCTGTCTCGATAATCCAACGACTAGGGACCTGAATAAGGATGTGCTTGTAGACTACCCAGCCCCCACTAGTGTGACTGCCATCACAACGCTAGTAGTCAAGTAAGATCCTAAGAGCTCTATCAATACGTATACTCACATATTAAGATAGAAAAACCAAGTAGCATACTACCATGTTTAGCAAGACTGTTATATACATGTGAATATCCCAAGCTTCCATTAAGTAATATATAAACTAGTATGATACAATAATGGCCCCTAGGGCATATACACTAACATGGACTAAAGCAGGCATCGCAGAGTTGGAACATTTGTTTTGATGAGACAGTCAAAGAATTTGACTTTATCAAAAATCCAGATGAGCCATGCATTTATAGTAGGATTGTAGCACGAACTGTTGTATTCCTCGTCTTGTACGTGGATGACATTCTCTTGATAGGAAATGGCATTCCTATGCTACAATCTGTCAAAGGATTCTTGTCACACAGGTTCTCCATGAAGGACCTGGGTGATGCCTCTTACATTCTGGGGATCCGGATCTATCATGATAGATCTAAAAGGATGTTGGGACTTTCGCAGTCCAAGTACATCGACACCATACTGAAAAGATTCATTATGGAAGATTCAAAGCGCGGTAATTTACCGGCTTGTCATGGAATCACCCTCTCCAAAGAGATGTCTCCCAAGAATGATTTGGAAAGGGATCGCATATCTATTATACCCTACGCTTCTGCGGTAGGCTCTATAATGTATGCGATGTTGTGTACCAGACCAGATGTTGCTTACACACTGAGCGTGGTAAGACGGTATCAGTCAAACCCTGGGAAGAAGCACTGGACAGCAGTAAAGAACATTCTCAAGTACCTGAGAAGGACTAAGGATATGTTCTTGGTTTACGGCGGAAAAGACCTCCAGATCGAGGCCTTTGCCGACTCAAGCTTCCAGAGTGACAAGGATGACTCCAAGTCCATGTCGGGTTATGTCTTTACCCTCAATGGAGGGGCTGTCTGTTGGAAGAGTTCCAAGCAGGAAACCGTTGCTGACTCGAAGCGGAGTATATCGCAGCTTCTGATGCCGCAAAAGAAGCAGTCTGGATGAGAATGTTCTTAACAGAACTTCAGGTGATTCCGTCCATTGTTGATCCAATACCTCTGTATTGTGACAACAACGAGGCTATAGCTTTAGCAAAGGAACCCAGGTCCCATCAAAAGTATAGACACATCCTGAGGCGGTATCACCTGATCAGAGAGATCGTGGATCTCTGGGAGATCGAGGTTCGGAGAGTTGCTACTGAAGACAACACTGCAGATCCATTCACAAAGGCCATACTTCAGACGCCGTTCGAGAGGCTATTCGAGATGATAGGTCTGCGATATGCCAGCAAATGGCCTTTAGTGCAAGTGGGAGATTGTTAGTGCAGTATGCCCTAGAGGCCATTATTGTATAGTACTAGCTTGTATATTACATTTTGGAAGCTTGGAATATATACACGGATTTATGACAGTCTTGCTCGATATAGTAGTATGCTACTTGGTTTGTATCTATCTTAATATGTGTATGTGTTTCTTTTAACATATCGCTAATACATATTGATGGAGCCCTTAAGATCTTTGCTTGACTACCAGCGTTGTGATGGCAGTCACACTAGTGGGGGCTGGGTAGTCTATAAGCACATCCTTATATAGGTCCCTAGTCGTAGGATTATCAAGACAGGGCATCGATATTCCAGAGTAGACTAGTGTATACGCTTCTCATCCCAGCAGGGGAGATGGTCTGTCCCACAGCCATCAGTACGTCTACTGGAGATAGTATGCAGGTGCTTGTTAGGTTACGAGTACACTGGACAGGACTCGTCGGGGACTGCTAGTTGGTACTATACCTATCATCAGGTAGCAGTTCCCAAGTGACATGAGTACAGCTTAGTCCGTTGACTTGACGATGCTGCTTCGCCTCAAGTGTGTTCCCACTGTTCTTAGATTGCTACCCTACCACGGCTCTGTCGAGTCATGCAAATAGCTAGTAGTTGGGTGCAGTCTCGAAGCACTTAGAGGCAGTGGCGGTTAGATAGGATTCGTCTCTCCCGGTATTGGGGGTTGATATCGCGCTGTGTTCGAAACGCCATTACACAAAGTCCCTGGACAGGGCAAGTGAGATTTATTGGTAGGTACTCCAGTGGTTTCTCAAGATGTTTTGGACTGTACTCCGACACGACTAATACCGCTATTAGGGGACTGACGTTTACCACCCCATGGGCCCGATATGCGATACTCTTAAACGAACAGACCGGACTGTACGGAGATTGTCACATTCAGGCTCAGTAGGAGTTCGGATGGATTTTCCTCATCGGCCTTCTTATCGACATCTACTTGGGGACTGTTACGTACAGCTAGTAACGCTTGAGGCCTGTGGTTAAACCCACTGCCAGCGTAGTGTCAAGTCTTTAAAGTCCCACACAAAGGGTTGTTCACCTTTAGGCGAAACGCAGTAGAGGTCGTATGGTTTTACGACGGGGTTTGTTCACATACGCGTACTTGTGCGCGTTTGGTATTCGGGCAGTTGATACTAGTGGGCTTTGGTTTAAGCCATATCCTAGTATTTGATTTTGGGTTGGTTCAATCTCATTGTATTCGTGTTCTTTGGAACACGGATGCGGGTATGTATATACAGTTGACAGAGGCAGAGAAGGAAACACCTCATTAGGGTTTTGACCATTGACTTGATTAAAACCATTATGAGGTGGAGGAAATTGATTACTAATTTTTATTAGAGATAATTGTGTTATGGATAATTTGGTTTGACCATTTGACCATGTTGACCATTGTTGACTTAGATATTTTGTTGAGCAAAAGATATTTTGCTTAGCATTAATCGTGACATGATAATGGTCAAATCAACATCAACCATGACAATTATCTAAATAAAACTTATTATTCTTTTTCCTAATATGAGAGCTCACTCCTCATTTATCAAGTAGACATTCTCTCTGATGGTTGCTCTCTCTCTTTCTTCCTCTCTCTCAAGCCCTAGTGTTTCATGAGTTGAAAATCAAGGGCCATTGAGACCAAACCACCAAAATCATTCTCTACTCACTCTAGGGTTCTTAATTTAGCATACCAAGCACTCTAGTTACTTCATTATAGAAGTTGGAGCTCAAGGTAGAGACCTTCGGGTGGATCTTCTTTGACGTTGAGAAACCGGTGAGGAGGCATCATCCACCATCACTCCAAGAAGCTCAAATCGAGGACAAGCACAACAAGGAGAAGAAGGACTAGTAGCTTGAGGTATAATCATCTAACCTTGTAGTAAACACTCCTAGTTAGTTTGTTAGTTGGTGTTTAGCAAAGATCCTCATGGATAGTCTATGTTATCTTGCCAAGAAAAATTCGATTTTTACCTATTCCGCCTCCCCGTTAACTACCGGGATGGGTAACATGGACTTACAGAGAGGGCCTTGGTAAATGGACCCGCCGTGTTGTCTTTCGTATCTATTCTCCAGACCTCGATCTCCCGGCGATCTATGATCTCTCTGATCGGATGATACCGCCTTAAGATGTGTCTGCATTTCTGATGGGACTGTGGTTCCTTCGCTAAAGCTATAGCCTCATTGTTATCGCAAAACAAAGGTATCGGATCAACAGTGAACGGAACCACCTCAAGTTCAGTAATAAACTTCTTCATCCACACCGCTTCTTTTGCGGTATCATTTGCAGCAATGTATTCAGCCTCCATCATTGAGTCTGCGACGGTGTCCTGTTTGGAGCTTTTCCAATATACCGCCCCTCCATTGAGGGTAAACACAAAACCCAAGACAGACTTGCTGTCATCCTTGTCACTCTGGAAGCTTGAGTCAGTAAAATACTCAACCTTAAGGTCTCTATTATCGTATTCCAAAAACATTTCCTTAGTCCTTCTCAGGTACTTGAGAATGTTCTTCATAGCTGTCCAATGATTCTTATCCAGGTTCGAATGATACTGGCTCACCACGCTAAGCGCGTATGCTACATCTGGTTTGGTACATAGCATCACATACATTATAGATCCTACCACCGAAGCGTAGGATATAGTGCTCATGCGAACCCTCTCCTCATCAGTTTTGGGAGACATCTCTTTGGAGAGGGTGATTCCGTGCAATGCGGGTATATTACCGTGTTTGGAATATTCCATACTAAATCTCTTTAGTATGGTCTCTATGTACCTGGACTGTGAAAGTCCCAACAATCTTTTGGATCTATCTCTATAGATCTTAATCCCCAGAATATTGGAGACATCACCCAGGTCCTTCATGGAGAACTTTTGTGACAAGAATAGCTTGACCGATTGCAGCATAGGAATGTCATTTCCTATCAGGAGAATGCCATCCACGTACAGGACGAGGAATACGACAGTTCTTCCTATAATCTTCTTGTAGATAAATTGTTCATCTTCGTTTTTGATGAAGTCAAATTTCTTGACTGTCTCATCAAAACAGATGTTCCAGCTCCGTGACGCCTACTTTAATCCATAAATGGATTTAAGTAACTTGCACACCTTCCCGCTGCTCCCACTGTCTACGAATCTCTCCGGCTGATCCATATAAATGTACTCTTCTAAACTTCCATTTAGAAAGGCTATCTTTACGTCCATCTGCCAGATATCGTAGTCATGGTAGGCAGCAATGGCAAGTAGGATCCGAATGGATTTCAGCATAGCCACTGGAGAAAAAGTTTCGTCATAGCCTACTCCTGGTCTTTGACGAAAACCTTTTGCAACAAGTCTAGCCTTATAGGTTTCCACCTGTCCATATGCACCAATCTTCTTTCAGAAGATCCACTTACATCCAACGGGTTTTACCCCAGAAGAGAAACATCCAAACTCCAAACTTTGTTGGTGTATATGGACTCCATTTGGGATTTCATAGCATTAAGCCATTTTACAGAGTCCTTACTGTTAATGGCCTGGTTATAACTAGTAGGATCATCTTCTTCCAAGATGCAATCCTCTCGATCCCCATTTATGATAAAACCGTAGTATCTTTCGGGCGGATGAGCAATCCTACTAGATCTGCGGAGTGGTTGAGGTTCATCCGGGATTATTGAATCTTTTGGTTCTACCAAATCCTCAGTTACAGTTTGTGCTTCTGGAATTTCTTCCAGTTCTACTGTGCTCCTACTAATTTCTTTTGCAAGAAATTCCCTTTCCAAAAAGGTGGTATGGTGAGACACAAATACCTTCTGTTCCTCAGTGTGGTAGAACAAATATCCAAGAGAATTCTTAGGATATCCCACAAACTTAAAAAGAACCGATCGTGCCTATAGCTTATCCGGATTTTGCTTTTTAACATTAGCCGGACAACCCCATATCTTAATGAATTTAAGACATGGTTTCTTACCACTCCATATTTCATATGGAGTCTTAGGCACAGATTTGGATGGAACCTGATTCAATAAGTATGCCGTTGTTTGAAGCGTATGTCCCCAAAATGAAAGAGGTAGATCAACACTACTCATCATGGAGCGAACCATGTCCAATAGGGTACAGTTCCTCCGTTCCGACACACCATTATGCTGTGGTGTATATGGAGAAGTAAGCTGAGAGAGAATACCATTCTCTTTTAGAAAATCACGGAATTCCTTACTCAAGTACTCCCCTCCTCGATCAGATCGAAGGATTTTAATACTTTTTCTTGTCTGGTTCTCTACTTCGCTCTTATATTCTTTGAATTTCTAAAAAGGTTCAGATTTGTGTTTCAAAAGGTACACATATCCGAACTTAGAGAGATTGTCAGTGAATGTAATAAAGTATGAGAACCCACCCCTCGTATGTATAGACATCGGGCCACATACATCACTGTGTATGAGTCCCAAGAGCTCTGTAGCTCTTTCTCCATGTCCGGTGAACGGAGATTTGGTCATCTTTCCTTTGAGACAGGATTGATAAGTTTCATAAGATGAAAATTCGAACGAATTCAGATAGCCATTATTATGCAATTTACCTAGTCTTTTCTCTCCGATATGACCAAGTATACAATGCCACAAGTCGGTTTCGTCCGTATCTAAACTCTTCCTCTTGCGTGTATTTTGTATATTGAAGAATGTTTTTTGATTTAGAACGTAGATACCATTACACCGTACACCTTTTGCAACCAATACCTGATTAAGGTAAATGTTCATGATATTTCTATCTAGAACAAAGTTATATCCATCTTTTTCAAGTAAAGATACCGATATGATGTTGCAAATTATGGAAGGTACATAGTAACAATTGTTCAAAATCATAGTATTACCGCTTGGCAATATTAGGTGGTATTCACCGACGGCAGCAGCATCAACCTATGCTCGGTTCTCCACTCTGAGGGACATATCAACCGGTCCAACCATTCTACTTTTTCTCAATCCTTGTAATGAATTACATATGTGAGATCCTGATCCGGTATCTAGTACTCAGGAGGTAGGGTTGACCGAAAAACAGTTTTCAATAACAAATACACCCAAAGAAGATGCATTAGAATGCTTCTCTTTCAATAGGGTTATCTGGAATTTCTTATAGTCCTTTTTCCTTTGCCCATACTTGTAACAGTTGTCACAAGTTAGAGCAGAACCGACATTCCCCAGCCCAGTGTAATAAGCTGGTTTGGTCAAGTCAAACATTTTATTATTTTGATTAGGGCGTGAAATGGTTGCTATCTGGAGAGAGAGAAAAGAAACACTCAGCGTGCGCTCTTGCAAAATCAGATTGGTTATTAGTTTATCTAATCAGGATGGCTCCCACTGTTTCCTCGAATTTTCCTTCAAACCTTTAAAAGGAAAACGAGTCAGGATCATTCGCACTTCACAATTTCGCTAACCGTTCAGCCAGATGAGTGTTGATACTCCGAGGGAGCTTTCCCGTGCTCTCACACAGACCTAATTAAAATAAACCTCATTTCCGCAGAGGCGTAGCCCCGTTAACACTTTTCTATACACCTAATAAGTTAGCTGATTGTGAAGTGAAAAATATCTTCCAAGAGTAATCCTACTCATCAGTGGGTTCGGGATCCAACTATCATCGCGTGATAACTTAGATGGAAGCCACTCTAGTTACCACACTCCAGAAGGTATGCAACACTAGCAAGTTTCCTGTATGTTTGAAACTCTCGATGTGGTTTTTGCCCCTAGGACCCAAGTGATCTTGATGAATAATCAACAAATCAAAAGGTCCTAGTCAAGTTCAATCCGTCATTATCCAAGATTGCATTAGACCCGCCCGCATGACCTTGACAAATGATCAACAAAGTCACACAACCGTCCTAAGCAATCACATTTATTTATGCAACAGACAATCATTACTTAGCTACCGTACACTATGCCTTGACGAATAATCAACAAACGCAGCACGAATACTAAGTAGTAATTATCTGAAACGACGGAGGGCTACGGCTAGGTTTTTGGCGAAAAAACCTTTAAACGTAATGAATTTGATATCGTTGAAGGAACCAAGTAGTTTTGAAAAGGGATGGTTTAAGCTCCGCTTTTGAAAACTAGTGGTTTTGAAGAAAACCAAGTAATCTATATTAACATAAACGTTTGCTCAAGAGGTCACTCCCCGCGAAGGGATCTAGGCTCTTTCCTCCTCGAATGAGTTGCTGGATATTCCTAACCGAATACTACTATGCAAAGCGAAAAAATATGACTATAGTTTTTCGAAATTTATTCCAACAACATCTTTTAGGTTTCTTTTCTTGCATTAATTAAAATTAATGCGGTCCCATCAATTAATTCCTATCACACCAGAAAAGAACGAAAATAAAATATACGTATATGCCATCCGCATTCACCACAGGGCCCCGTCATACACCATTAGATTACTTAACTACCAGCAGAGCGGGGGCAGGACTAGCGCGGATGCAAAACATATACAACATCCACTAGTATATATAAATATATATATAACCATTCATCCCAGGCTGGAAACTCTGCTCACATGTCTCGGTCCACAGAAAAGGAACTCCCTTCCGGGTCAACCCGGTCAACGGTGCAGCGATATGAGAAAAATCCTTAACAAAGCGTCGGTAGTAGCCGGCCAAACCCAAGAAGCTGCGAACCTCAGTTACTGACACTGGTCTGGACCAATACTGTACCGTCTCGATCTTCTTCGAGTCCATACGTATGCCATCTCTCATAACCACATGATCCAAGAAATCAACACTATCTAGCCAGAAAGCACACTTGGAGAATTTAGCGAACAGCTGGTGCTCTCTCAAGGTCTGCAATATGATCCTCAAATGCTGCTCGTGCTCCTCTCGACTCCGGGATTATACTAAAATGTCGTCGATGAACAAGATAATAAACATTTAGTTATATGTATGCCCTAGAGGCCATTACTGTACATATGATGTATATTGTAGTGGATGCTTGGACATATATAGGGAGGACTTTCTTGCTCGACATGATAGTATGCTATCTGGTTGCTCTTTATGTTAACATGTACACTTATCGTCTCTCTATTACATGTTGATAAAGCCCTTAGGATGAGTACTTGACTACCAGAATTATGATGCAGATCATACTAGTGGGGCAATGGTAGTCAGTAAGTACATCCTTCATTTGTTCCTAGTCGTGGGAGTATCGAAACAGGGCATCGATACTCCAGAGTAGACTAGCGTATACGCTTCTCGACCCATATGATGGGCGATGGATGATCCCATATCCATTGGTGTTTGACATCAGAGAAGGTATACGGGTCCTCAGTGGAGACCGGATATACTGAACGGACTCGCCGAGAACTCCTAGATGGTGTTATACCTATCGTCAGATAGCAGTTCTCTAGTGACACTGGTACAGGTTAGTCTGTCGACCCGAGATAATCATAGAGTCTTGTGTGATTCCCACTGTACTTTGATTTCCACCATACCACGTTCAAGAGATCATGCAAAAAGGTGGTTTTTGGGTACAGTCCCGAGTCACATGGAGGCAATGAGCGATAGGAGGGGATTTCGTCTCTCCCGGTATTGGGGGTTGATGTTGCGCTATGCTTGATTGGCCATAACAGGAAATTCCTCTCCAGGGTTGCTGAGATCTACTGGTAAGTGTTATCAGTAGTTTCTCGAACCGTTATGGAACTCACATCGGCATGACTTATCAAGCTATTGGGGTCTGACGTTATACCACCCCCAGGCTGTGATATGCGACATATCTGACGAAGAGACCGGACTGTATGGTAGTGTTACTGATTGGATTCGCAGGAGTATGAGCATGCTTGCTTGTTGATCTTCTGATCGTTCAATACCCGGGTGGCCGTTACGTTTAGCAGACCACTTGCGGCTTGTGGGTGTTTGATATGACATTATCTACTGCCGGCGTATTGACGAGTCTTTAGAGTCCTACACAGAGCTTTCCTGGTTCATGCAAAATGAAGTAGGAGCACATATGTGATATGTGCGGGACCGAGATTAATGCGCGTATGTGATACCGCATTCTATTCTCGCGATATGTGATATCGGACGGTTATATGTGATATAGCCGGGTTATCGGATCAAGTGTTGATTCGATAGGATGTTACATTTAATATTAGTCGGTTGTATGTGATATAGCCGGATTATTAAATCAAGTGTTGATTTGATAATTTAATGTATAATTATATATTTGATATATTAACTTACATTAACTAATATTTTCTCACTAAACATTTCTTTTTCTCACCTGTGTGCATATAGTATATATGCGATATATATTAATGTATATTTTATTTGTGTCATGTTTGATGCCACATGCAACATGGATGTATGAGACTTACACCATGCTTATGATAATCCTAGGGTTTATATTTATCTAAGTAATTCAAAATTGGATGGAATTTTGTCATGGTTAGAAGCTTGGAGAAGCTTGTTAAGCTCATTGATTTAGTCCACTAGTTTTGTTTTGCTTAAAATATTTATTAACCTAACCATTATCCTTAGCCATAGTTTAGTCTCTACATGAGTTAGTGTATGACACTAACTCATCCATGGTTGCTATTCTCACCTCATGAGTTTTCATTTCTCATCTTCACTTCATCTTCTTCTTCCTCATGAGAAAGCTTGCTAGCTTTTCTCAAGGTGAGAAAATATTGTGAGAAAAACAAATCTAAAGTGAGCTCAATTCCTACTTCATCATCCTCTATTATATTAGCCATTTAGTTTATGGTGTTTGTTTCACTAATCTACCATTAGTGAAGAGGTAGCATGAGCTTTAGTCTCCTCGACGTAGATCATCTTCGGCTTCGAAGACTTCGAGTAAGCTTGTTCATTTCTTCATGTGAACCCTTACTAGAGTTCGGGTGTTCACTACTTGGAGCGAAGGGACTACTACACAGAGCTTTAGAAGTGAAATACAGGTCTACAAAGGTTGTATTCCTCATTCACTTAGATGTAAAGTTGTTTACATTGCTAGATCGTCTAAATCTCTGGTTAAGATTCTATGGTTAGGGTTCTTTAGCACGGCAAAAATTTGAAAACGGCATGGACGATACCTCCCGAAACCTTGCTGCCATCCTAGAGAACCCTACAGTGGTATCAGAGCCAAGTTAGAGAATTAGACGATGTTTGTAGGATTACGAAACCGAAACAACTCCGAAACACCCGATACAAAAATCTAGTTTCTGTCGAATTTTTTAGAGTGTCGAATTTTTTTAAGCAACTGCAGAATGTTATATGAGATGTAACATGAACACATTAGAAATTTGAATCCTCCCCACCCGTTTTTGGCCCGCCACAACGCTTGAAAATTCGAGCTCACCGGTTGTTCTGGGGCATTTTAGCTTCAAATTTTTAAGGTGTTCCAGTCTCTGGGTTTTGGTGTTTCAGGAGTTACTTGTTTTTGCTAAATTTGCATGTGATGTTATCTTTGTGCAAAGGCAATTCTGAGTGTTTCGTAGTCGTAATTCTAATATCTATTCGGGTTATTGAGACGACGTTAAAAAGTTCGAACGGATATCAATAACCCATATTTTCCCTCGCAGGAAATTTTCCAAGAGTTGGATTTTTTCCAAGTTTAAAATCTTCAGAAAATCATGCAAGCGATTCTGCGGACCCTCTAGAAGAACGATACCCAAACTCGACTTTTTGGATCGCGGAACCGCGGTCATACCCTACGGTTTGTGGCAGTTCCGTGGTGACATGAGTGAGGCATGGGTCGGCCCTTCTACGGATGGTTCATAGGTGATGTGGCATATTCTGGGTACTTTTTAAACTCCGCTCAAGTGTTGAGCTCTTTGGGAAATTTTGGGTGTTTGTTTATTTGATCGAAAAGTTTAATATCGTCTAGCTATCTGTGATTGTGATACAATATTTGGAATCCACATAATTAGTTACGAGATAACTAGTTTGAATTTTATAAATCTAGCAGTTTAGTCTCATTTGATATGTTGCCACGGAATTTTGATGTGGATCAAAAGTACGTCGCAATTACGTAGTGTACGCGGATACTCGCCGGGTAACCTTACTAGATAGCCATGCCCCATAGCCCCGACCAAGTGACTGTAGGAGAACCCCGTCGCCAAAAGCATCCGTTCGGGTGCTCGCGGCCGCGGTGTTCCGCCTTACTGCACTTGGTCGACGGCATCGGGGGTGCGGCCGTCTACTAAAGTTTCCGACGAGCATTCGATCATGTTATCGGGAATCTTGTTGAATTACCCGATAGGTTATTGGAAAGTGTTTTCAATATCGAGACTAAAATGCGGGGTTTATAATTGTTGGGCATGTGATGTCTAAGGAATTCATATGGTTGGGCATGAAATCCAAAGTATGTGATACATTGGGTTTATAATGTCTAAGGTGGTTGCGGATTCTAATTGTTATAGTTTTTCACTTTCTTTTCTGCGACCGTAAGTGTAATATGTGGTGTATCGCCGGTTTCGTTGCTATATGTCAACGACAATTGGGATACGCATATTTACTTACGTTGATGACATGTGATGTTATGTGTTGCTGTGATATGTTATATTGGATTGTCGTGTTTTGAATAGCCGGTTTTTTTTATGTGAGATGATAGTTTTTCATTTTTATTCATGTAAAAACTTGTATGTAATATTCTTTTATTGGGGCACTTCCGGGTTGAGGATGATGTCACCATTGATATATATTATTTCCTTTTCCGCATTATGATAGACCCAAGGAGGAGAGCACAAGTAACCGGGTTCTAGAGTCCAGTGGGAGACCATCTTGAGGAGTCAAGACCGGGTCTCCTAACTCTAGAATTGGTAGGGTTGCTTGCCGCTCTCGTAGGGCTCTAAGAATGTGGGTTTGGCTATTCATCGCGACCGTGGAATCCGCGTTTTTTATTGGCTTATTTAAAACACGAAATTCCTAGTATATCCAATATTTCATATGTGTTCTTCTGCTGTTGATATTCTGTGATGTGATCACTTTATATGTTGAGACGAATGCTTATATTTTATATATATGATATATAATAAATATTGATGCTTTCGTTTCTTATGTGATGCTTAGGAAGCAAAAATTGATGGGACTTCATTAATGAGATTAATGAAATAAAAGAAACCTAAAGATGTTGTAGAAACTTATTTTAAAACTGGTAGCTCTAGTTCTTGTTTTGCATAGCGGTATTCCTTGTAGAATAGCCAACACCTTATTCGATAAGGAAAGAGCCGAGATCCCTTCACCGGGAGTGACCTCCTTAGCAAAACTAGTAAAAGCCTAAAAAATACTCCTTTTCAAAATCACTCGATTCTACAACGAGATCAAGTTCATTATGCAAAAGGTTTTTTTAAAAACCTTTCGTAACCCTTCGTCATTTCAGATAAGTACTACTTAGTATTCGTGCTACATTTGTTGGCCTTTGTCAAGGCGTAGTGTGCGGTAGCTAACTAGTGCTTATCTGCTAAACCATGAGATGCGATTGGATTAGGGTAGTCGTGTGACTTTGTTGACCTTCGTCAAGGGTCGTGCAGGTGGGTTTAATTCAATCATGAAATGTACGGGCTGAACTTGACTAGCGGCCTATGGTTTGTTGGCCTTCGTCAAGGTCATAGGAAGCTAGGGGTAAAATATTATCGGGAATTTCAAGTGTTGAAATTTGCAATGAGATTGCATACCTTCTATGAGATAGTTGGATCCCGATACCCACTGTGAGTAAAAGTTACTCCTGGGAGAGTTTTGCACATTACAATTAGCCGATCAAGTAGGTGTCTAGAAAGGTGTTAATAGGTTACGCCCCTGGAAAAACGAGTTTTATTTTAATTAGGTCCGTGCGAAAGCACGGGGAACCTCCCTCAAAGTACCGACACTGGCCTGGTCGAAAGATTGGCAAACTTGTAGAGTGTAATTAATCCCGGCTAGTCTTACCTTTTAGGGTTTGAAGGAAGATTTGATAAAAATAGTGGGAGCCATCCTGATTAGATAAAATAATAACCAATCTGATCTTGCAAGAGCGCACGCGGAGTGTTTTCTTCTCTCTCTCTCTCCAGGTAGCGACCATGTCATGCCTTAATCAAGATAATAATATGGATGCATTGACCGAACCTGCTTATTATACTGAGCCGGGGAACATTGGTTCCGCTCTATATTATAATTGTTATAAGTCTGAGCAGGAAATAGGGGATTATCCGGATTTCCACGCCACCCAATTGGGGAATAAGCATGTTGATGCATATTCTTTGGGTGTGTTCATTACCTAGAACCGTTTCTCAGTATCCTCTACGTCCTAGGTATGAGATATCGAATTAGGATCCCACACATGTAATCTGTTACATGGGCTACGAAAGGTAGAGAACTGAGATTGGGTGATATGTCTCTAAGTGTTAGAGAATGGTGCAATTGTTGTAGCCAAGTCAGTTGTCAAATATCACCTTGTATTACCAAATGGTAAATATATTGATTCTGAACAAATGTTATTAGATAACGAACCTGATATACAATATTACATCAGATTCTTTGTTGAGTTAAAGAAGGATATAATTTTGTTTAGAGGATAATGTTGTGAACATTTTCCTGAATCAAGAGTTGATTGGATCAGGCACGTTATGTAATGGCATATACGTTCTAAATCAAACCACAGTTCAAAGTATACCGAACACACACAAGAGGAATGGTTCAGAAATGAACGAATCCTTCTTGTGGCATTGTAGACTAGGTCATATCAAAGCGACACGACCAGCTAAGTTACATAAGGATGAATATGAGAATCTGTTCGAATTTTCATCTTATGATATTTGCCAGTCTTGTCTTAAAGGTAAAATGACCAATACTCTGTTTACTGGAAACAGAGAAAGAGTTACTGAACTCTTGGGACAGATATATGATGATGTATACGGTCCTATGTCTACAAATGCCAGGGTTGGTTCTTAGCATTTCATTACATTCGTCAACGATCTCTTAAGATTCAGACATGTGTTCCTGTTGAAATACAAGTCTGAAACTTTTGAGAAATTCAAGAAATATAAACTTGAAGTTAAGAACCAGACTGGTAGAAGTATTAAGTCCTTCGATGTGATCAAGGAGGATATGCGAACGAGAGAAAGCGAAGTGAACGGCATACGAGGGTACTAATACTTTCTCAACTGAGTGTACTTGTGCATGGAGTTCCTGAATTTTCTAAACAGATAATGTGATTCTCTCTCAGCTTACTCCTTCGTATACACCACAGCACCACGGTGTATCGGGGCGGAGGTATCGAACCCTATGAGATATGGAGCGCTCTATGATGAGTATTGCTGAGTTACCTGTTTCCGTTTGGAGTTATGCACTTGAGAAGCTGTATACCTATTGAATGGGGTTCCATCCAAATCAGTGCCTACCACTCCATATGAGATATGGAATGGGAAGAGACCATATCTTAAACGAGTTGAGATATGGGGTTGTCCGGCCTATGTTGAAAAGCAAAATCCGAACAAGCTCGAGGCAAGACCAGTTCTGTATAAGTTTGTTAGGATATCCCAAATATTTGCGAGGGAATATCTTCTACCAATTTGAGGAGCAAAAGGTGTTTTTATTTCTCAGCATGCCACCGTTTTACAAAAGGAATTTCTTGTGAAGAAATTTGTGGTCATGAGGTAGAACTGGAAGGAATTCCAGCTAGACAAACTAACAGCTGATAATTTGGTGAAACCAAAGGATTCAATAGTCTCCAACGAACCTCAGCCTCTCTGCGATTCTGGTAGGGTTCCTCATCCACTTAAGAGATACTACAGTCTTCTCGGTGATAGTGGGAGCGAGAACTGTATCATAGTAGATGATGGCCCAACTAGGTTCAGGCAGGCCATCACAAGTAGAGACTTTGTGGAATGGCTGGATGCTGTGCAATCAAAGATGGAATCTATGTACACCAACAAAGTATGACTTTGAATGTTGCACCTAAAGGGGTAAAACCCATTGGGAGCAAATAGATCTTGAGAAGATTCTTGGTGTAAATGGAAAAGTTGAGACTTTCAAAGCTATGCTAAAGTCCATCATGAATAAAGCAAGCATCGCGGAGTTGGAACATCTGTTTTGATGTGTCGGTCAAAGAGTTTGACTTCATCAAAATAGTAGATGAACCTTGTATATACAAGAAGGTTGTAGAGAATGATGTTGTCTTACACGTATTGTATGTAGATGACTGTCATGACCCGAAATAACACGTGACTGGCACTTGAATCATATGAAGTCTATAGGATCCCATCTAATTCAAGTAAGCCAAAAACCCAGAAATCTAAAACCATTTTAAATAATAATCGAAGGAAAACTTGTTTTAAAGCAAGTGGTTTTAATAGCATAAGCCGAATTATGTGTTTTTAAAACATCAAGTCTTTTCTAAAAAATTCGGCAGAGTTTTCTTTGTAAATACTGGCCCTAAACGGAGTACAACATGAATAGTATACGAAATGATAAAAGGCATCCCTAAGCGGGAGCTAGCTCTTCGTCAATCGACGGTCATAACCACGCAAGCAATATAATATACAACGCCGAAGGGCGAGGATCAAAACTCAAAAATAACTCAAAATCAACATGAAAACCATAATAATACAACGCGCGACTCTAAGGTCGAAATAATAAACACTGGTCTCTAGTCAGAAATAAATATACAAGTTTAGTTGATGGAGTTACTAGATACAACCGAATATAATAAATGTACGAGGGTGGTCACGATGCGAGTGAACCCACCTACCAAAGCAATCACCCGGAATGGAAGCAGTATGCCAGAAAGCCGCAATGAAGCCTGTACGGCAAAACCTGCAAGAAACTGTGGCACAACGGGGGTGAGTTGCCAACTCGTGAGTAGAAAACATCACCGAGCAGAAATCGTATGTATGACTCAATCCTAGGTCAATACGATCAGTAATATATATAACCTCAAAATGATAAAGTCTGAAGCATGATAAGGTGGCAAGGGTAAACATCTATACATAAGTGTAATACCATATGCTCGTGTCAGTGCCTCAGATAGTAACATATCATAAATATGAGATATGAATGCGATATAATGAAAACAAAATACATGTAAAATGAGAAAAACTGTTTTCATATCTTAGTGAGATTTATGTATATAAAATCGAGATATCATCAATGAAATCAACATAAAACAGTGTCTATCATCGACACAAGAATATATATATATATCACGCTGTCTCAATATCTAGGGCTCCGGCTATCCGGACTGGCACCTGGGCTCCGGCTATCCGGACTGGCTCAAACTCCGATCGGTATCCTCCGAATATCCGACGAGTCACAAAGAAGTCACCGGTCGGTAGTGTTCCCCTGCCAGGCACAACGCCACCATCTGCGACCTTCTCGCCCCGGGATACCGCACCGGGTCCACCATGCACCCACAGACGGTTCCTCCTCCTCTTTCTCGAATCGGGTGTATGATATCGCTCAAGAGCCGAGAAAACTCATGGTGGACATATCTCAAATCATATCATGAGAAAACCGCAACTTTCATTTTAAAATGATAATAAGTTTATAAAATCTTGCGGTTTCTCCAAATCCATAAATCTCATGGAAAATCCGGAATCAAAGAATAAATAACAATGAATTAAAAGTATTGGGATCCGAAAATCCGGACTGGCCCTAAATAATAATGCATGACAATGAATAATAAATATGCATGACGTATCACAGTAATGAATGCAATATCTAAACTAGCACAGTAATGAATGCAATGTCTAAAGTAGCAATAACAGCAAGTACACTAATACCATCTCGAAACTATCAGCTAACAATTTGTATTGTTGACTAGTGTTTTCTAATGTGTACGTGACATGGCAATTACCGATGAAGATGTGTGTGAGCCGGCAAGCAAGTGTACGTGGAACATTACGCATCATCGGTAATGGTGCTGGTGTCCTGACAGCATGATTTCAATAATAGCATATGAAAACACAATATAAGCATGCAATGCGATGCGAACAGCAAGAATATGCGGGAGCTGAATAATAAACACAACAATAATGAATATGCAATAATATAAACGAGTCATACATTCTTGACATTTGAAATAATACGAATCGTGGTGTTTAGAAAATAGGGCTACGGTGTTTTTAAGAAAAGATACGTCCTTTGAAATATCCGTAGAATCCCTTGGCCTGTCTTTAAAATACCCACGATTCGTTAGTTTTGAAATAGGTATGACTCGAGTTTAATATATCATCTATAAGTAAACTACATGATTAAACTAAAAGGCTGATCGAAAGGGTAAGGAAAACCATCTAAATCTGAGTCGATATATATATATATATATATATATATATATATATATATAATAGTCGGTGATCCCGCCTCAATAGTATCACATGTAGGGTTCCTAGGCACACTAGTGAGGTCTCCCAAGCCATCAACCATGGCAATTTCAAAAATTATGGTGCCTACAAACCCTAAACTACGGATCGATAACTAGATGTCTAGGCGAAAAGAACTAGTTAACAATTAACTAAGGGAATACGGAAATACAACCTTTGTAGATCCGGTGCTCCACCTCCATAGCTCCGCAACGAGGTCCTCTCCGCTGTCCAAATCAAATCCGGGCTCTAGGATCGGCTTCGTCGGAGAATGGGCAAGCTAGGTCGTCGATGTCCATGCCGAAGATGATCTACGTCGAGGCATCGATGAATCAAGCTCCACCTTCACCAAACCGTGAAAAGTTGTGAAGGAAACACACTCTACTACTTGGCAAGAGGTAGAGGATGAAGAAATAGGAAGTGGGTAGACTTTAGAATTGGATTTCTCACTCATTTCCAACAATCACCATTGATGGACCTTGCTTTTCTTCACTTGAAGAATGAAGAAGAAGAAGGAAATAGTTATGATAAGTTTTTAGAAAATGAAAAGAAAATGAATTCTTATGATAATTTTAACTAGAGTTAAGTGTAGAGAATGAATCATGGTTAGTGGGAATGGTTAGGGTTAAGGATGAGATAAGTATGGTTGACTTTATCAAAGCTTCATGAAGCTTCAACTAAAATCCAAATCTAGCAACCATTCTTTTCTCTTTTCTTTTATTCATTTATCAAAAATAAAAGGATAATTAAATAAGATAAATGAATAATAAATAATAAACCCTAACCATTTCATTAACCAAGGTTTAATCTTTACACTTGAACCCTAGCATGACTTGTATCATCAAACATGATACAATCAAGTGCACAAAAACATATCGCATATGCAATGCGCACGAACCAAGTGAGAAAATCCGTCTAAAGTGAACCGATACTAGTTAATGCAAAGTAATATATCAAATATATAATTATACATTAAATCATTAAATCAACACTTGATTCAATGATCCGGTCATGCGCACATAACCGACTGGTATATAATATATCGGCTTATCGAATCAACGCTTGAATCGATAACTAGTTTATATCGCATACAACCATTCGATATATTTATCGTGAGAATAGAATACGGTATCACATACACGCATTATTCTCGGTCCCGCACATATCTCATATGCGCTCCTATTTCGTTTCGCTTGAGCCAGGAAACCTCTGTGTAGGACTCTAAAGACTCGTCAATACGCCGGCAGCAGATGATGATCATATCAAGCATCCACAAGCCGCAAGCGGTCTGCTAAACGTAACGGCCACCCGGGTATTGAGCGATCTGAAGATCGACGAGCAAGCCCGCTCACACTCCAGTGAATCCGACCAGTAACACTACCGTACAGTCCGGTCTGATCGTCTGATATGTCGCATATCTCGCCTAGGGGTGGTATACGTCAGACCCCAATAGCTCAATAAGTCGTGTCGATATGAGGTCTATAACTCTTCGAGAAACTACTGGTAACACTTACCAGTAAATCTCAGCAACCCTGGCCAGGGATTTTCTGTTATAGCCAATCGAACACAGCGCAACATCAACCCCCTATACCGGGAGAGACGAATCCCCTCCTATCGCTCATTGCCTCCATGTGACTCGGGACTGTACCCAAAAACCACCGTTTTGCACGCCCTCTTGGACGTGGTAAGATGGAAATCAAAGCACAGTGGGAACCACACAAGACTCTATGACGATCTCGGGTCAACAGACTACTCTGTACCAGTGTCACCAGAGAACTGCCATCTGACGTGAGGTATAATACCATCTGGGAGTTCTCGGCGAGTCCGTCCAGTGTACCCAGTCTTTACTGAGCACCCGTATATCATCTCTGATGTCAAACACCAATGGATATGGGATCATCCATCGCCCATCTGTATGGGTCGAGAAGGTACACGCTAGTCTACTCTGGTATATCGATGCCCCGTCTCGATACACCCACGACTAGGGACTTTGAAGGATGTACTTATGGACTACCATGTCCCCACTAGTATGATCCGCATCATAGTCCAGGTAGTCAAGTACAGATCCTAAGGGCTTTACCAACATGTAACAGAGAGACAATCAGCATACACGTTAAGGTAAAGATCAACCAGATAGCATACTATCATGTCGAGCAAGAAAGTCCTCCCTATATATGTCCCAGCATCCACTACAATATACATCCTATGTATAGTAATGGCCTCTAGGGCATACATATAACTAACAATCTCCCACTTGCACTGGGGCCATCTGTCGCAGTGGTTTGAAGTATCTCATACTCAACCATCCCATAAAAGTCTCTCTCTCTGGGAACAGGCCTTTGTGAGTGGATCCGCTGTGTTGTCCTCTGAGTCTACTCTCCTAACCTCGATCTCTCTGGAGATCAATCATCTCCATGATCAGGCGATGCTGCCTTAGAATATGTCTGGATCACTGATGGGACGGACGTTCCTTGGCATAAGCCACAACTCCATTGTCACACAATGGGAGGAACATAGTTCATCTCATGAACCATTATACACCCAGACTGCCTCTATGGTAGCATCTTCAGTAGCGATGTATTCAGCCTTTATCGTCTAGTATGTCACGGTATCTAGCTTGGAACTCTTCCAACATACCGTCCCTTTACTGAGGGTAAAGACAATGCCTGCGACTGACATTCAGTCGTCTTTATCACCCTGGAACCCTTCCAGTGATTCTCCGCAGGATCGTTTGATACCATCTCACTACAACTAGTGAGAGTCCTAACATCCAATTAGATCTATCTCATAGATCCAAAATCCAGGATTTAGTAGGTATCACTTTGATCCTATGTGGAGAATTTTGGTGATAAACGGAGATTGATCGAGCGTAGCATAAGAAACTCCTTTCTTATCAAGAGTATGTCATCCACGTACTCTACGAGGATCGTCACCATACTCCCTACTACCTTTTTGTTTATACAAGGTTCATCTACCATTTTGATGATGTCAAACTCTTTGACTACTTCATCAAAACAGACGTTCCAACTCCGCGATGCCTGCTTTATCCTATAAAGCATCTTGCACACGTTTCCGCTGCTCCCACTGTCTACGAAGCCCTCTGGCTGTGTACTTATAGACACTCTCTTCTAAACATCATTTAGAAAAGCTGTCATGACACCCAACCGCCAGATATCGTAGTCATGGTATGAAGCCGTGGCAAGTAGGATCTGGATGGACTTAAGCATAGTCACTTGAAAAGGTTTCATCATGATCCACGCCTGGTCAATGACGAAAACCTTTAACAAGTCTAGCTTTGAAAGTCTCAACTCTTCCATGTACACCAAGTAATCTTCTCAAGATATACTTGCTCCTGATGGGGATTTAACCCTTCAGATATTGCAACCAAAGTCCATACTTTGTTGGTGTATAAGGATTCCATCTTAGATCGCTAAACATCCAGCCATTCTTACAGAGTCTTACTCCTGATGGCCAGCTCGAAACTAGTTGGGTCATCATCTCATGATGCAATCCTCGCTCCCACTGTCATAGAGAAACCGAAGTATCTCTCAGGTGGGTGAGGAACCCTACTAGATCGGCGGAGAGGCTGAGGTTCGTTGGTATCTACTGAATCCCTTGGTTCCATCAAATCATCTGCTGTAGTTTGTATAGCTGGAACCTTTCCAGTTCTACATAACTGACATTGCCTCGAGCTTGTCCGGATTCTGCTTTTAGACATAGGCCGGACAACCCCAAATCTTAACTAACTTAAGACATGGGCTCTTCCCTTTCCATATCGCATATGAAGTGGTAAGTATTGATTTGATTCGAACCCTATTCAATAGGTATGCATCTTCTCAAGTGCATAACTCCCAAAAGGAAAAAGGTAACTCAGTAGTACTCATCATAGAGCACACCATATTAAATAGGGTGTATCTGCTCCTCCCCGATATACCATCGTGCCATGGTGTATACAGAGGAGTAATGCTGAGAGAGAATCTCATTCTCCTTTAGAATAGTCCAGGATTTCCGTGCTCAAGTATTCTCCTCCTTGATCTCATCATAGGACATAATACTTATACCCGTATATTGGTTCTCTACTTCTAACTTATATTCTGTGAATATCTCAAAAGGTTCGGACTTGTGTTTCAACAGGAACATATGTCTGAATCTTGAGAGAGATCATCAGAGAATGTAATGAAGTATAAAGAATCAGTCCTGGCATGTGTAGACAGGGGACCTTTACATACATCAACATGTATCATCCCAAGAGTTTACCAACTCTCTCTCTGTTTCCAGTAAACGGAGCTATGGTCATCTTATCTTTGTGACATGACTGGCGAATTTCACAAGATGCAAATTCAAACTGATTTAAATATGCATCTATATGTAACTCTAGCTAGTCGGGTCACATTGATCTGACCTAGTCTACAATACCTCAAGAAGGATTCGTTCATTTCTGAACTCTTCCTCTTGTGTGTGTTCTGTATACGAAGAACTGTAGTTCGATTTAGAACATTAATGCTTTTAAATAACGTGCCTGAACCGATCAACTTTTGATATAGGAAATGTTCAAAACATTATCCATCTATACAAAATTTTATCATTTCTTTACTAATAAAGAGATGGATATGATTTTGTATATCAGGTTCGGTATCTAACAACATTCGTTCAGAATCAATGTATTGGTAATACAGGGTGACAGTGACCGACAGACTTGGCTGCAACACTTGCCCCGTTTTCTGCCTCATGAAACTTATCACCCGTTCTCAGTTCTCTACCTTTCTGTAGCCCTATGTAACAGATTACATATCTGGGATCCTGATGTGGTATCACATACCCAGGACGTAAAGGATACTGAGAAACAGTTCTTTGTAATGAACACACCCGAAGATGATGCATCAGCATGCACTCTCTTCGTTTGGGCGGCACGGGAAATCTGGTATTCCCCAATTTCCTGCTCTGTCTTATAACAATTATAAGTTGGAGCGGGACCAACGTTCCCCAGCTCAGTATAACAAGCGGGTTCGGTCAATAATCCGTATTATTATCTTGATTAAGGCGTGATATGGTCGCTACCAGGAGAGAGAGAGAAGAAAACACTCAGCGTGCGCTCTGTCAAGAATAGATTGGTTATTATTTTATCTAATCAGGATGGCTCCCACTGCTTTTTATCAAATCTTCCTTCAAACCCTAAAAGGAAAGACTAGCCGGGATTAATTACACACTACAAGTTCGCCAATCTTTCAGCCAGGCCAGTGTCGGTACTTTAAGGGAGGTCCCCCGTGCTTTCGCACGAACCTAATTAATGTAAACCTCGTTTTCCCAGAGGCGTAACCCCGTTAACACCTTTCTAGACACCTACTTGATCGGCTAATTGTAATGTATAAAACTCTCCCAGGAGTAACACTTACTCGCAGCGGGTATCGGGATCCAACTATCTCATAGAAGGTATGCAATCTCATTGCAAATTTCAACACTTGAAATTCCCGATAATATTTTGCCCCTAGCGTCCTATGACCTTGACGCAGGCCAACAAACCATAGTCCGCTAGTCAAGTTCAACCCGTCATTTCCTGATTGAATTAAACCCACCCGCACGACCCTTGACGCAGGCCAACAAAGTCGCACGACTACCCTAATCCAATCACATCATATGCTTATGCAGATAAGCACCAGTTAGCTACCGCACACTACGCCTTGACGCAGGCCAACAAACGTAGCACGAATACTAACTACTACTTATCTGAAATGACGGAGGGCTACGACAGGTTTTTCTGAAAACCTATTGCGTAATGAACTTGATATCGTTGTAGGATCGAATGATTTTAAAATGGTGTGTTTTTTAGGCTTTTCTAGTTTTGCTAAAGGAGTCACTCCCGGTGAAGGGATCGTCGGTCCTTTCCTCGTCGAATGAGGTGCGGGATATATCGTATATATCACTGTGCAAAGCAGAACTCTTAAAAGCAATCAAAAGACAAACCGAGGGCGTAGCATCGACCAGTTATTGCTAAAGGAGTCACTCCCGGTGAAGGGATCTCGGTCCTTTCCTCGTCGAATGAGGTGCAGGATATATCACATATACCGCTGTGCAAAGCAAGAACTGTAGCTACCTGTTTTATTTTGAAATTCGATTCTACAACATCTTAGGTTTCTTTTCTTTCATTAATCATATTAATGAAGTCCCATCATTTAAGTACCTAAACATCACAGATAAATACGACGTACACTTATGCCATCCGCATTCGCCTCGATGTCCCCTCGTGCACCGTTAGGTTAGGTAACTAACGGCAGAGCAGGGCAGGGCTAGCACGGGTGTAAAACATAAGTAACGTCTATATAATATATCATATATAATATATACTGTATCTATCACAGAACATCACATGATCTCATCACAGATATCGCAGCAGAAGAAACATATGAAATATTGGATATACTAGGACGTCCATGTTTTCAATACGAGCCAGTATAAAACACGGATTCCACGGTCGTGATGAATAGCCAAACCCACACCCCTAGACCCCTACGAGAGCGGCAAGCAACCCTACCAATTCTGGAGTTAGGAGACCCGGACTCGACTCCTCGAGTTGGTCTCCCACTGGACTCCAGAACCCGGTTACTTGTGCTCCCCTCCTTGGGTCTATCCTAGTGCAGAAAAGTAAATAATATACAAACGGTGACAACTTCCGCAACCTGGAAGCGCCCCAATAAAAGAATATTACATACAAGTTTTTACATGAATGAAAATGAAAAACACTCATCTCACATAAAAACCCCCGGCTATTCAAACACGACGATCCAATATAACATATCCAGCAACACATAACAACACATGTCATCAACGTAAGTAAATATGTCCATCCCAATTGTCGTTGACATATAGCAACGAAACCGGCGATATCACATATTACACTTACGGTCACAGAAAAGAAAGTGTAAAACTACAACAGTTGGAATCCGCAATCTCTTCAGACATCGCATGCCTGACCAAATGAATTCTTTAGACATCGCATGCCTAACAATTATAAACCCCGCATTTTCGTCTCAAAATCGAAAACTCTTTTCAATATCAAGTCAGGCAATTCAACAAGATTCCCGACATATAGATCGAATGCTCGTCGCAAACTTCAGTAGACGGCCGCACCCCCGATACCGTCGACGAAGTGCACCAAGGCGGAACACCGCTACCGCGAGCACCCGTACGGATGCTTTCGGCGACGGGGTTCTCCTACAGTCACTTGGTCAGGGCTATAGAGTGAGGCTGTCTATTAAGTTTACCCGGCGAGTATCCGCGTACGCTACGTGATTGCGACGGACTTTTGATCACATCAAAATTCCGTGGCAACCGATCAAGTGAGACTAAACTGCTACGTTTATAACATTCATTTAGTTATCACATAACTTATTGTGAATTCCAATTATTGTATCCCATTCCGGATAAACAGAAAATGTTAAACTTTTCGATCGAACATTCGAACACCCAAGTTTTCCCGAAACAGATCAACACATGAAACAAGTCTAACAACATTCCGTTCGTGCCTCAGTACCAACGATCTAGCCGTAGAAGGGTCAAGCCAACGCCTCACATGTGGCACGCCGTACTGCCCCAAACCCGAAGGTTCAAAGGGCAGTTCAAGACGGTCACATAATCGAGTTAAGGTTTGTGTCTTCTAGAGGGACCATCGCGTTACTTGCACTACTTAGAACGTCGTCAAACTACGGAAAAATCCAACACTTGGAAATTTCCCGACAGGGGAAAAATTGGGTATTTATATCCGGTCGAACTTTTTAACATATTTTAAAATTTATCCGGATAGCCACATAGACAAAGTTTGACAATCCGATCGAATGTATGAACTCCCAATACAACCCAAAATACTCAACTCTTTATTTCATATTAAAAATTCCCAGGAAAACCAGCACTGAAAAATAGGAGTTACTGTGCAAAATTGAGTGCCTAATAAGACAAAACGGCGGCGGAAGGGCCGCATTAGCACGCTAATGCCGCGGTTCCGCCGCACTTGTGAGGGATCATTAGGTAATTTTTGCATCGTAATTCTTAGATTTACCTGCTTGTTTTTCTGCATATTTTTAATTTGCAAAAAACCACATTTTACAAAAAAGTACAGAGAGCAATTTGGAAATCGGATTTCGGTTCGATCGGACTTCAAACTCCGTCTACGCTTCGCCTAAGGCTCTAGCTAGGCTCTGATACCACTGTAGGGTTCCTAGGCACACTAGTGAGGTCTCCCAAGCCATCAACCATGGCAATTTCAAAAATTATGGTGCCTACAAACCCTAAACTACGGATCGATAACTAGATGTCTAGGCGAAAAGAACTAGTTAACAATTAACTAAGGGAATACGGAAATACAACCTTTGTAGATCCGGTGCTCCACCTCCATAGCTCCGCAACGAGGTCCTCTCCGCTGTCCAAATCAAATCCGGGCTCTAGGATCGGCTTCGTCGGAGAATGGGCAAGCTAGGTCGTCGATGTCCATGCCGAAGATGATCTACGTCGAGGCATCGATGAATCAAGCTCCACCTTCACCAAACCGTGAAAAGTTGTGAAGGAAACACACTCTACTACTTGGCAAGAGGTAGAGGATGAAGAAATAGGAAGTGGGTAGACTTTAGAATTGGATTTCTCACTCATTTCCAACAATCACCATTGATGGACCTTGCTTTTCTTCACTTGAAGAATGAAGAAGAAGAAGGAAATAGTTATGATAAGTTTTTAGAAAATGAAAAGAAAATGAATTCTTATGATAATTTTAACTAGAGTTAAGTGTAGAGAATGAATCATGGTTAGTGGGAATGGTTAGGGTTAAGGATGAGATAAGTATGGTTGACTTTATCAAAGCTTCATGAAGCTTCAACTAAAATCCAAATCTAGCAACCATTCTTTTCTCTTTTCTTTTATTCATTTATCAAAAATAAAAGGATAATTAAATAAGATAAATGAATAATAAATAATAAACCCTAACCATTTCATTAACCAAGGTTTAATCTTTACACTTGAACCCTAGCATGACTTGTATCATCAAACATGATACAATCAAGTGCACAAAAACATATCGCATATGCAATGCGCACGAACCAAGTGAGAAAATCCGTCTAAAGTGAACCGATACTAGTTAATGCAAAGTAATATATCAAATATATAATTATACATTAAATCATTAAATCAACACTTGATTCAATGATCCGGTCATGCGCACATAACCGACTGGTATATAATATATCGGCTTATCGAATCAACGCTTGAATCGATAACTAGTTTATATCGCATACAACCATTCGATATATTTATCGTGAGAATAGAATACGGTATCACATACACGCATTATTCTCGGTCCCGCACATATCTCATATGCGCTCCTATTTCGTTTCGCTTGAGCCAGGAAACCTCTGTGTAGGACTCTAAAGACTCGTCAATACGCCGGCAGCAGATGATGATCATATCAAGCATCCACAAGCCGCAAGCGGTCTGCTAAACGTAACGGCCACCCGGGTATTGAGCGATCTGAAGATCGACGAGCAAGCCCGCTCACACTCCAGTGAATCCGACCAGTAACACTACCGTACAGTCCGGTCTGATCGTCTGATATGTCGCATATCTCGCCTAGGGGTGGTATACGTCAGACCCCAATAGCTCAATAAGTCGTGTCGATATGAGGTCTATAACTCTTCGAGAAACTACTGGTAACACTTACCAGTAAATCTCAGCAACCCTGGCCAGGGATTTTCTGTTATAGCCAATCGAACACAGCGCAACATCAACCCCCTATACCGGGAGAGACGAATCCCCTCCTATCGCTCATTGCCTCCATGTGACTCGGGACTGTACCCAAAAACCACCGTTTTGCACGCCCTCTTGGACGTGGTAAGATGGAAATCAAAGCACAGTGGGAACCACACAAGACTCTATGACGATCTCGGGTCAACAGACTACTCTGTACCAGTGTCACCAGAGAACTGCCATCTGACGTGAGGTATAATACCATCTGGGAGTTCTCGGCGAGTCCGTCCAGTGTACCCAGTCTTTACTGAGCACCCGTATATCATCTCTGATGTCAAACACCAATGGATATGGGATCATCCATCGCCCATCTGTATGGGTCGAGAAGGTACACGCTAGTCTACTCTGGTATATCGATGCCCCGTCTCGATACACCCACGACTAGGGACTTTGAAGGATGTACTTATGGACTACCATGTCCCCACTAGTATGATCCGCATCATAGTCCAGGTAGTCAAGTACAGATCCTAAGGGCTTTACCAACATGTAACAGAGAGACAATCAGCATACACGTTAAGGTAAAGATCAACCAGATAGCATACTATCATGTCGAGCAAGAAAGTCCTCCCTATATATGTCCCAGCATCCACTACAATATACATCCTATGTATAGTAATGGCCTCTAGGGCATACATATAACTAACATCACATACGATACAATATCTATAATATGACATCCTCAAGTCAAGAGTGCGGATCTATCATCAATATATAGACCGTACGGTAAATCCATCGTACGGCATCCCAAATCTGGGTACAGGTCGAATATCACCTATATCTCATTATTCATTAGGTATCCTTATCATCATATATCATGATCTGGGTACTGGTCTACGTCTAGTAAATACTGATACCATCTACATATATGTTTGCGTGTGTATGAAAACACAACGCCAAAAGAACCCGCTATAATAATCATGTCGTATCCCATAATGCGAACCATGTCTCATCACCGATCTCATGGAGTCATGCCCAAACTCATCGACTCATCTCCAAATATCATATACTATCCTCATCATCCAAGTATACGTATATGTATGTATATATATACATACATAGTCCCATAACTGTGTGTGTGTGTGTGTGTATACATATCCCCATTTACGCACAATAATAAAATGTATGCAAGTGTGTGTATGCGTGTGGGTGAAATCTATTTTAGGGTTCGTGACTAGAACTAACTATGATTGTATCATCCAATTACTAAGACTAATCATCCAAGTTTCATAAACACAAGTAAATATATACACAACTTATATATATTATATACTACACTACGAACTGCGGGGGTGCTATACGCCGTCCACCCGACTTCCTCCGTAGATATATATCTACTCACCTTGATCTTCGCTTGCCGATGCCGATGTCGCCACGCTCTTGCTTGTCATCTTGAAGTCCTCATGAGGGTACCTACGTATCATAACATATCGCATCGCATTAAAATCCGACTCATGACCAAAACGACACACGAATCTCACATTGGTCAAAACCTATGGTCCGCTCATGCAAAAGAACCAAATAACTCTCGACATCGGCGTACAAACGCCGATTGATTGAGAAAAACCCAAATGTACAATTCGTGGTTCACAACACACTAAACATATATATGAAATAGGGTTTTAAATCACCAAACTTCAAATTCGCTTTAAAAGCTAATTTTCCGAAAATCTAGTGAGCAACAATTTCCAATTTAGTTCAAATCTAGTTGTTTTAACAATTCTAGCGGCTACAATACTCACTAAATATCTTGATTAAGCCACCCAAACCCAAACTAAATTTTAAACTCACTCATTTCCATAAATCCCAAAATTCTAGTTTGCAATTTAGCTTAAATAGTAAAATTCTAAAATAACAATTTGCAAACTAGCTGTTAGGTTTGATTTTACATGACTTAATACGATAAATTACACTCTTAAACCATGTTCAAATGATATAAAACCCTAACTAGATTTTAATCTCACATATGCAATTAAATTCTAAAACCTAGTTTGCTAAAAAAACTTAATTTAGACATTTTAAATATTACAATTAGCAAATTAGCAACTAGATTAGTTTTAGCATAGCATTAACATGTTAAATATATCACACAACCATAATCTCATTACTCAAAACCCTAACTTGAATTCAAACCCCATTCTCTTTAAATTCTTACTTTGCAATTAAGGTTATAACAACATCTAATTAAAACTAGATTCAAACATACAATTAACAAGTAACAAATTTGGATGAAGCTTATACCTCATGATCAAGAGATCAAACATGAAAATCATAGCCTCCAAAATGCCAACTTTTCTCCAACATTCATATTAGAATAGGCTAAGGAAAAATGGGTAGGGCTTGGATTTGGATTTTGTGGGATTTTTGATGGAATTTTGTGAGGTTTTGGAGATGAGATGAAGTGGAAACTTGGGGGTGTTAGTTATGTATATGCCCTAGAGGCCATTGTTGTACATATGATGTATATTATAATGGATGCTTGGATATATATAGAGATGACTTTCTTGCTCGTCATGATAGTATGCTATTTGGTTTCACTTTATCTTAACATGTTGACTTGTATTGGTTTACTGTTTTACTCTCACATGTTGATAAAGCCCTTAGGATCTGTACTCGACTACTGGGACTATGATGAGATCATACTAGTGGGGCCACGGTAGTCGATGAGCACATCCTATAACTGTTCCTAGTCGAGGGTATATCGAGACAGGGCATCGATACACCAGAGTAGACTAGCGTATACGCATCTTGACCCATATGATGGGCGATGGATGATCCCATATCCATCGGTGTTTGACATCAGAGATGGTGTACGGGTGCTCAGTGGAGACTGGGTACACTGGACGGACTCGCCGAGAACTCCCAGATGATGATATACCACACGTCAGATGGCAGTTCTCCGGTGACACTGGTACAGGGTAGTCTGTAGACCCGAGATCGTCATAGAGTCTTGTGTGATTCCCACTGTGCTTTGATTTCCACCTTACCACGTCCAAGAGGGCATGCAAAACGGTGGCTTTTGGGTACAGTCCCGAATCACATGGAGGCAATGAGCGATAGGAGGGGATTCGTCTCTCCCGGTATAGGGAGTTGATGTTGCGCTGTGTTCGATTGGCTATAACTGGAAGTCCCTGACCAGGGCTGATATAGAGATTTACTGGTAAGTGTTACTAGTAGTTTCTCGACCCGTTATGAGCCACACATCGACATGACTTATCGGTTACTGGGGTCTGACGTATACCACCCCTAGACTAGATATGCGACATATCAGACGAACAGACCGGACTGTACGGGAGTGTTACTGATTGGATTCACAGGAGAACGCACAGGCTAGCTTGTTGATCTTCTGATCGCTCAATACATGGGTGGCTGTTTGTTGGAGATAGTGCCCTCAGAGTCAATTATTGGATCACAGGCACGTGATTGCAATGATTGAGGGAGGACCTATCCCAGTAGAACAGTCTTACTCGAGATGATAGTATGCTATCTGGTTTATCTTTATCATCGTGTACTGCTTTAGGTGACCTGACATGTCGCTATTGCACGTTGATAGAGGCCCTAGGATTCTTGCTTGACGACCAGCAGTATGATGGCGATCATATACGTGGGAGCTGGGGTCCATAAGCACATCCTTAAAAGGTCCCTAGTCGTGGGAGTTTCGAGACTGGGCATCGATACTCCATTAGTAGACTAGTGTATACAGTCGAGACCCCGACGAGGGGCGGTGGCCGGTCTCACAAGCCACTGGTGTCAGTTGGTTCACCTAAGATGTATACAGGTGCTCATTGGGTTATGAGTACACCGGACAGGACTCGCCGGGAACCTGCTAGTTGGTCTTGTACCAGATGTCAGATAGCAGTTCCCTGGTGACATGTGTACAGGTTAGTTCATCGACCTGAGATCGTCATTTGTCTCGTGTGAGTTCCCACTGTACTTTGATTACTACCCTACCACGGCTCAAAGGAGTCATGCAAACAGGTTTTAGTTGGGTGCAGTCCCGAGCCACATGGAGGCAGTGAGCGGATCTGCAGGGGTTCGTCTCTCCCGGTATTGGGGGTGAGGTCACGCTGTGTCTAGGAGAGCCATTACGCAAAGCCCTCGGCCGAGGCAGGAGATTTACTGGTAGGTATTCCAGTAGTATCTCAGGGCGTTCTGGGCTACACTCCGACACGACTTGTACCGCTTTTGGGGGTCTGACTTTTACCAACCCCCTAGGCCCGCCATGCGATACTCATAGACGAACGGACCGGACTGTACGGATATTGTCACTGACAGGCTCAGTAGGGTGTCGGGGTGAGCTTCCTCATCGACGTCCCTTTTGGTCAATAGCTGGTGGCCCGTCACGTATTGGCTTATACCTCTGACGTGCCAGTGGTTAAATCCACAGCCATAGTATTGACGAGTCTTTAGAGTCCACCACACTTTCAGTTACTCAAGCTTTCGGGCGAAACGCTGTAGAGGCCGTATGGAGATATGGCAGGGTCCGATCAGATACGTGCGGTATTGCACGGATCAGGATCGGACAGTTTTGTACTAGTGGCCGTATAGTTATATGGCAGGGTTTGATCTGATACGTGCGGTATTGCACGGATCAGGATCGAACGGATTTTACTAGCCGGCTTTGGCTTAAGCCGGTCCTAGTCTAGTACAGTGTAGATTTTGTCTCATTGCATTTGTATCCGGTCGGAATACAGATGCGGGTGTGTATGCACAGTGTCGGGGTTTTCCTGTAATTTATTACGGGACCAGTTTTCTGGAGTTGCCAGTTTGCATTCCGTTCCGGCCGGTTTTCCTTTGTTCTTTCCCGGCCGGACTTTTCCGATGGAGGGGGTAATTTGCAGTTTTGCAAATTACACTTTGTGGAGGGGTTTTATGCAATTGTGTTGATTATGATACCTTTCATATCTTGCTCCATGCTTGCATTAATTTGACATGAAAGGGTATGGTGTGAATTAATGTGAAGCATGGTTCTTTGTTTTCTTGCTTTATGTTGTGGTCACCACTTCCTTGCTCCTACAATAACCTCCCTTCTTGCTTCATTTGTTTTGAATTTCCTCCACCATTTCTATCATGGTTTTGGCCGGCCACTCATGAGGGAGAGGAAAAAAAATGAGAGATTGATTTTTTGTATCATTGGTTCATCTCATTTTCCTTGAAAAATGATAGCATCATTTGCCTCCAAAGTTTCATTCTTCCCTCCATCTAAAGGCAACTCCAATACCCTAAAAGAGACTACGATTCTACACTACACTTCCTACAGCAAATCTTGAGCATGTCGAGTTGCCGGCTTCATGCTCGAGTTGCCTCGGTATTGAGGCGGGAGCCCGTAAAAGACGAAGGCGATGTGATGCCCTTTCCGGCGAGGAGGCGACGATATGGAGACTACACTTTCCGCGGGAGATCGGGGCGATGATGAGAAGACCGGAGGACTCGGATCTCTTGGTATACTTCTTTTCCCATCTCTTGTTTGCTAGTTAGGTTAATGGTAAACGATCCGGGTTTTCTTTGTCCGCGGTAGCGCCGGTTTCCGAGCAAGGAAAAATTTTGATTCCGCAATTTGGCCTCGAGTAAGACGGCCGGGGCGCTGCCGTGGCGCAACATGGTATCAGAGCCACGCCATTAACCTTACCTAGCTTTTGTGTAATGTGTTTTACGTTTCCGATCGAACAAAATCCCGAAAACACGTATTTCATGTACATCAGTTTTCTGTCGATTTTTTCCGGGCTCTAAAAATTTTTCAGGTTGTTTCAGAATGATGTATAGGACATTATAAGAGATCTGCAAGAATTTGGAATCGTGAACAGTAAGAATAGCCGCGGAAGCGCGGCCAAAGCCATGCTTTGGCCGCTCTTCCGCCGCGGGTTAGACTGTTCAGTCACCCAAATTTTTGTAGTATGTTTCTGTGTTGAAAATGTGGTTTCTGGAATGTTAAGTTTGGGCCCAGAATTTCTGTGACTGCTACAGTTTTGATTGGGGGCCCACTTGTTAATTGTTTGATCCATCGGAAAATTTTAAACACATTATTTCACAGTATTTACATTATATCTGCGACCGTGAATGTCACTCGATCGGTAAATCCAGTCTAACTGCTATAGCCCGGTTAGACGGATTTGCGAACGTGACTTTCACGTTGATGTTTTATGTATTTGCTGTGTTGTTGCGGATCGGTCGTGGGGGATAGCCTGGATGCAATGCTAGTACAGTTTTGTTGTATTATGTACATTTGATATTGCGGAGCGAGCGTCCGACATGTGGACTGCCGTCACTGCCTGTTTGTATTATTCTTTTGGGGCACGACCTGGTTGCGGTCGATGTACCCGGTGTATGTATATTTTACTTTCTGTACTAGGGTTGCCCCGCGGTGGGGTGCACGGATAGCCGGGTTCTGGAGGGCAACAAGCCCGCATCTCATGGCATTGAGACGGAGGGGGCTTCACTCTAGGATTGGCGGGCTATTCGCCGCACTCGTAGGGGGTACAGGTTGACCCAGGAGGGGTGCTCAAGTTACCGGATTCCGTGAAGTGCTGGGTGGTCCATTCACGGTACTGAAGGGGGCTGCCTCGCTTCAGGTTTTGGCGGGTGACTTGCCGCGCCCGTAGGGGTCTAGGATTTCATTGCACAGGCTATCCACATGACCAGGGGAACGTCGGGTTTCAGCAGCGGCTCTGTGAAACCCGGGGCTTCCAGATATCTGTATTGTTCTGTGATGCTGTACATTTCTGTGATGTTGCATTTTATTCACGCCTTGAGCGAAATACTATATATTGGTATATATATTAGTAGATGTTGTATATGTTTTACATCCGCGCTAGTCCAGTCCCCGCTCTGCCGTTAGTTAGCTAACCTAACGGGTGATGACGGGACCCAGTGGCGAATGCGGATGGCATATACGTACGTCAGTATATTTTCGTTCTTTGTGGTGTGATCAATTGATGGGACTGTATTGATTCGGATCAATGCAAGATAAACAAACCTAATTCTGATGTTGTTGGAACATTTTTCAAAAAGCTGTTATTGCAAGGACGTTCACTTTTGTTTTGCATCGTGGTATTCATTTGGAATATCCTGCTCCTCAGTCGACGAGGCAAGGGCCGAGATCCCTTCACCGGGAGTGACCCCTTGGACAGAAGTTTGCGTCAGGGCATTAACTTCACTATAGCCGATTACTTTTGCTTTGCATCGTGGTATTCATTTGGAATATCCTGCACCTCATTCTACGGGGAAAGAGCCGAGATCCCTTCACCGGGAGTGACCTCTTTAGCAAAGTTTTCGTCACTATATTTTTATAAAAGTTATCCAGTTCCTTCAACGATATCAAGTTCATTACGTTAAAGGTTTTCGCCAGAAACCATTCGTAGCCCTCCGTCATTTCGGATTAGTATTGCTTAGTATTCGCGCTACGTTTGTCGTTGCTATTCGCCGAGGCGTAGTGTGCGGTAGCTCTGTAATGCTTTCTGTCGCATGGATATGTGGATTGGTTAGGACAGTCGTGCGACTTTGTTGATTATTCGTCAAAGGTCGTGCGGGTGGGTTTAACGCAATCAAGATAATGACGGGTTGAACTTGACTAGGACCTTTTGATTTGTTGATTATTCGTCAAGGTCACTTGGGTCCTAGGGGTAAAAATCACATCGGGAGTTTCAAAAGAACTGAAACTTGCCAGGCATGCGCATACCTTCTGGAGTGTGGTAACTTGAGTGGATTCCGTCAAGTTATCATGCGATGATAGTTGGATCCCGATTCCCACTGATGAGTTGGTTTACTCCTCGGGTGATCCCGACTAATTCTTCTTTCAGGTTTGGAGGAGAATTTGAGGTACAGTGGGAGGTTTCCAGATTAGACAAAGTGATAACCATTCTGATCTAGGATAGAGTGCACGCTGAGTGTTTCTTTTCTCTCTCTCTGGCAGCGACCATTGACCCGACCCTAGACTATGACTCAGTGACCAAGTTGACCGAACCTTCTTAACACTGGCTTTTGGATTGTCAGAGTTGCAGACCTCATTGCCACTCCTGCTTTTACCCTTTTCTCCAGGACACCCCGTATTACTGCGTATGTCCACTTCCATTGGACAAAACCATCGTATGGTTAGATACGAACTCGAAGGATTTCGAGGATGGTTTCTGGTTCTGGAGAAAACGGATAGGACTATTCAGTTGTCTTTTCTTTTCACCTTCTCTCAGGTTGCGAGTACTCCTTGGTTTAGGAGTAGTACACCTATTACGCAAATTGGATAGTCTTCTTCCAAACCTTAGGCTGGTGCCGACCGGTAGGGAATGAAGAAAACCAATTAGCATAACGATGGTGTGCAGAAGGTATTAAGTTAAGACAAAGCAAGGGATTAGTAAGAGGGCAAAGTAAATTGCGACTGATATTCACGACCAAACCAAGTATTTCTTCGCCAATCCTAAATCACCTTTGTATTTCTCCAGGACACTCCGTATCACTATGAAGATCCCATTTTATTGGATACTCCATCGTATGGTTATATACGAACTCGAAAGGAACTAGTTCCAGTTCGGGGATGGATTCTGGTTCAGGAGAAATAGGAATAAAGTACATTCAGTTGTCTTTTATCTTCACCTTCTCTCGCTTTGCGAGTGCTCCTAAGATTAGGACAGTACACCTTTTATGCTTATTGGATAGTCTTCTTCCAAACCATAGGCTGGTGCCGAACGGTAGGGAAGGAAGAAAACCATTTGGCCTAAGGGGGTGTGCAGACGGTAATGACTAAAGACATATAAAGGGATTTGGACAGATGGCAAAGAGATATACGGTTACAGTTGTGAATCTGGATAATGGAAGAGGCATTACTAGGAATACCAGGATACCCCATCGAAACATTTCAATGTTTCAGTTTCACTGTGTACTGTTAATAGAAAACTGATTTCCCGATTAGACACTTACTCCAGGGTATGTATTTACCAGGTTGGATTCTCACATCTGTATGGTTTTACAGATGATGAGTGGGAGTAAGTTATTGGGAATTGGGTGATCATCCTCATTATATCGGGATTCGTTGTAATCGGTGATATTTGAGGAAGTCACCTGGGTTGTTTGCCGGTCGGCAATTATTTGGTTTTGAATATCCGCGGTTATGCACCAATTTCAAATTGATATATCTGTACGTCTATTTTCATAGAGTGAGATATGCCTTTTTTGATATTATGTCGATGACATTTACCTATATCAGTGGATGGTTAGGTAAGGAGCATTAAACAGCGGTGTAATTCTTCTTAACCATAAGTACAGTTTTCGACCTACGACACACAGTGAAAGAGTTGTTAGACTCAGCGGACTTATACAGAGTATTGTATGTTGTCCAGTGTCCATCAGGACAGAGGGGTTGGTCCTCGTACTATATTCGGTTTACTTATGACTTCTCTAGATTTTAGACAGCTGTTTCGTGGAAACACAGGGTCTAAGTTTTGAGGAGTTATAGGTATTTGAATAGAGTAGAGAACCAGGTGTAGCAAGTATCGGGATTCTTCAAAGAGATCGAAGATGTAGATACTTGTGTATGGTATTCAGTTGATAGTAATGATGAAGACAGATTGCTTCTCTTTCAGGATACTCATAATTGGAAGCGTTCCTAAGTTGAGTAACGCTGATCGGCCTCTCTCCATTTAGTTGACATGCACTGGAGACAGCTGCATGATTTGAATCTGGTTCAATTGAATCAGTGCCTCTGTTTCTATATTGGATATAGAACAGTTCATATCTTAACGATGTTAAGGTACGGGAAGTTGTCCGGCTTATGCTTAAAACCAGACTCCGGATAACTCAAGGCACGTTTCTGTAATGGCTGTTTGTGGGTTGACCCAGGCTATGACGAGGGTTGACTTTCTACCATCTGGCAGATCAATAGAAATATTGTTCTAGACTCGCCACAGTTTTATTAAAAATAGATTTTTTCAAAAACAGCAGTGGGAGTATGGTAGAACTGGAAGTGATTCCAGAACCGCAAACGATTACTGAAGATTTAATAAGGAACCTAAAGATTCAATCTGATTTGACATTCCATTGGCCACTCCGCATATAAGGTGGGTAACTTCAGGCACCCGAGAGGTACTCCGGTAGCCTCAATGACGGTGACAGGGAAGTTCTTGTTTACCCACACTTGCCATTGTTGTTGTTCCAGGCTGCGAGACCCGGCAGGAGGATGAGTATAGCGTCGTTCTAAACTAGCTTTAGAAGTGCATGTCTATATGACTCTGGCAGAGGGTTGTCGTAGTCAGTGGGAGCAGCGGAAGCATTGGTGGACTTTGTGCTTATGTCTATTTATAGACTAAAGCAGATATAGCGGAGTAAGATCATCTGTTTCTGATGTGACAGTCATGGGTTTGACGTCATCAGAATAGGGGATGGATCTGTTGAGAAGGTAGTAGGAAGTGATATTCCTATACTACGATCGGTTATACTTTGGTCGTCACACAGTGTTTTCTCCACAAGGGACTTGGACATTATATCAGACATACTGGTTACTAGATCTATGGTTTTAGATCTAGATTTGGGTGGTTTCCCAATCAGGGTACTTTGACAGCATTCTAAGAGTATTTAGAATGGACGACTCCTGGCACTGTAGTGTACCTGCAGGTAATGGAATCACCCTCTCTAAAGATGTCTTACAGACTAAAGGGGAGAGGGATACGCATGATTGACAGATCACTTGCTTAGGCAATTGAGTCAATCATGAGATGTCAAGTACCACACCAGATGTTGTTCTTGCAGTAGGTGCAATAAGTTGATATTAATCCAATCCTGGAAAAACAGTCGGAAGCAGTTTTAGAACATAAGTGAATGTTCTAGGGATATGATAACGGCTGCCTCCTTTAGGAGACGGTTATCACTCCAGGCTTCCAAGGTGACATGGACGACAAGGAGGTTGTCAGAGTTATAGTTCTCCCTCTGACGAGGGGCAGTATTTTGGACAGGTGGTCCAAGGCAATACTGAGGGAGGCATGGCGCAGGATACTGATTAAGTTCAGTTAACGATACAGTCTAAGAAGTTTGGATTTGGAGTTCATTTATGAACTAGGTCCCATCAGACATCCAGACGTTCCAAGACAGGTATTGCTCATTTCGGGAGATGGCTTTCTCCGCGAACTTGAGATATAGAGAGACATAGAAAGAAACATCACAGCGGATCCACTCACTGAGGCTATTCCTCGAACGCAATAGTTTCGCAAACAGGTTTTGTGAGACTGACTAGTAGAGGAGTTGGGTTTCGGTATCACACGGGCTGTGAGTATGCGACATCGCAATAATTAGCCTTGAGTGCAAGTGGGAGATTGTTGGAGATAGTGCCCTCAGAGTCAATTATTGGATCACAGGCACGTGATTGCAATGATTGAGGGAGGACCTATCCCAGTAGAACAGTCTTACTCGAGATGATAGTATGCTATCTGGTTTATCTTTATCATCGTGTACTGCTTTAGGTGACCTGACATGTCGCTATTGCACGTTGATAGAGGCCCTAGGATTCTTGCTTGACGACCAGCAGTATGATGGCGATCATATACGTGGGAGCTGGGGTCCATAAGCACATCCTTAAAAGGTCCCTAGTCGTGGGAGTTTCGAGACTGGGCATCGATACTCCATTAGTAGACTAGTGTATACAGTCGAGACCCCGACGAGGGGCGGTGGCCGGTCTCACAAGCCACTGGTGTCAGTTGGTTCACCTAAGATGTATACAGGTGCTCATTGGGTTATGAGTACACCGGACAGGACTCGCCGGGAACCTGCTAGTTGGTCTTGTACCAGATGTCAGATAGCAGTTCCCTGGTGACATGTGTACAGGTTAGTTCATCGACCTGAGATCGTCATTTGTCTCGTGTGAGTTCCCACTGTACTTTGATTACTACCCTACCACGGCTCAAAGGAGTCATGCAAACAGGTTTTAGTTGGGTGCAGTCCCGAGCCACATGGAGGCAGTGAGCGGATCTGCAGGGGTTCGTCTCTCCCGGTATTGGGGGTGAGGTCGCGCTGTGTCTAGGAGAGCCATTACGCAAAGCCCTCGGCCGAGGCAGGAGATTTACTGGTAGGTATTCCAGTAGTATCTCAGGGCGTTCTGGGCTACACTCCGACACGACTTGTACCGCTTTTGGGGGTCTGACTTTTACCAACCCCCTAGGCCCGCCATGCGATACTCATAGACGAACGGACCGGACTGTACGGATATTGTCACTGACAGGCTCAGTAGGGTGTCGGGGTGAGCTTCCTCATCGACGTCCCTTTTGGTCAATAGCTGGTGGCCCGTCACGTATTGGCTTATACCTCTGACGTGCCAGTGGTTAAATCCACAGCCATAGTATTGACGAGTCTTTAGAGTCCACCACACTTTCAGTTACTCAAGCTTTCGGGCGAAACGCTGTAGAGGCCGTATGGAGATATGGCAGGGTCCGATCAGATACGTGCGGTATTGCACGGATCAGGATCGGACAGTTTTGTACTAGTGGCCGTATAGTTATATGGCAGGGTTTGATCTGATACGTGCGGTATTGCACGGATCAGGATCGAACGGATTTTACTAGCCGGCTTTGGCTTAAGCCGGTCCTAGTCTAGTACAGTGTAGATTTTGTCTCATTGCATTTGTATCCGGTCGGAATACAGATGCGGGTGTGTATGCACAGTGTCGGGGTTTTCCTGTAATTTATTACGGGACCAGTTTTCTGGAGTTGCCAGTTTGCATTCCGTTCCGGCCGGTTTTCCTTTGTTCTTTCCCGGCCGGACTTTTCCGATGGAGGGGGTAATTTGCAGTTTTGCAAATTACACTTTGTGGAGGGGTTTTATGCAATTGTGTTGATTATGATACCTTTCATATCTTGCTCCATGCTTGCATTAATTTGACATGAAAGGGTATGGTGTGAATTAATGTGAAGCATGGTTCTTTGTTTTCTTGCTTTATGTTGTGGTCACCACTTCCTTGCTCCTACAATAACCTCCCTTCTTGCTTCATTTGTTTTGAATTTCCTCCACCATTTCTATCATGGTTTTGGCCGGCCACTCATGAGGGAGAGGAAAAAAAATGAGAGATTGATTTTTTGTATCATTGGTTCATCTCATTTTCCTTGAAAAATGATAGCATCATTTGCCTCCAAAGTTTCATTCTTCCCTCCATCTAAAGGCAACTCCAATACCCTAAAAGAGACTACGATTCTACACTACACTTCCTACAGCAAATCTTGAGCATGTCGAGTTGCCGGCTTCATGCTCGAGTTGCCTCGGTATTGAGGCGGGAGCCCGTAAAAGACGAAGGCGATGTGGTGCCCTTTCCGGCGAGGAGGCGACGATATGGAGACTACACTTTCCGCGGGAGATCGGGGCGATGATGAGAAGACCGGAGGACTCGGATCTCTTGGTATACTTCTTTTCCCATCTCTTGTTTGCTAGTTAGGTTAATGGTAAACGATCCGGGTTTTCTTTGTCCGCGGTAGCGCCGGTTTCCGAGCAAGGAAAAATTTTGATTCCGCAATTTGGCCTCGAGTAAGACGGCCGGGGCGCTGCCGTGGCGCAACACTGTTAAGTTTAGCTGACCGCTTGCAGCTTGTGGGTGTTTGATATGATCATCACCTGCTACCGGCGTATTGACGATTCTTTAGAGTCCTACACAGAGGTTTATTGGCTCAGGCGAAACGGAGTAGAGACACATATGTGATATGCGCAGGACCGAGGATAATGCGATATGAGATACCGTATTATATTCTCGCGATATTTAGATATGAACCGGGTCATCGGATCAAGTGTTGGTTCGATGAATCGGTACATGATATATTGGTCGGTAATATTCGATATAGCCGGATCGTCGAATCAAGTGTTGATTCGATGATTTAATGTATAATAATATATATGATATATTGTATTACATTATCTAATATTGGCTCGCTTTATTATTTCATTTTCTCACTGGATGATACATTGATATATATGCGATATATGTTAATTGTATTATTTTCTTTTGTTGCAAATATATAATATATATGTGATATATATTATTGTGACATGATATGATTTATTGTTAAACATGTTTAAGGATGATTAAATGAGGTTAGGGTTTGATTAGGGTTAGTTGCTTCATGCACCTTCTAGAAGCTTTATCTTTTGTCATGGTTAAGATATTTTTTGATGACACATTCCTAACCAAACCAAACCCTAACTCTAGTTGTTTCTCTACACATTATTAGCCACTCATCCTTGACCATGGTTTATACATCAATCATATACTTTTATTTCTATTCATCACAAAAGGAATTATCATTATGATTTTCCATTATCATCTTCTTCTCTCTTGAAAAAGCTCACTAGAAATTCTTTATGTGGTGAATAAATATGAGAAAATGATTTAAAAAGGAAGCAAAAATACTACTCTCTCATCCTTATCTCATCTAGCCCATGAGATTAGTGTGTTCACCTCTTTAGAGTGAGAAAGCTTGAGTCTTTGCAACTTCGACATAGATCATCGGAGATTTGGAACACTTCAAGTTAGCATGGATCGTTCGAGTCGTGGAGCCTCTTATGAGTCCGGGAGATCGTGGATCGCAGCTAAGGGACTTCTACTCGGAGCTTGTGAAGCGAAGGAGTGGACTACAAAGGTTGTAATCCCTCACACTTAGATAAAAGTTATCATCTTGCATGTTTAACCCTAATAATCTAGCAAAGATCCCGGCTTTGGGTTGTTCGGCACGTCTAAATTTTTATCCGGGCATGTTTGATGCCTTATGGACCTTCACAAGAGTGCCTAGGAACCCTACAGTGGTATCAGAGCCTAGCTAGAGTATTAGGCGACGTGTTTACGAAGTTAAAACTCCGATCGAACCCGAACCAACGAATTTAACCCCCTCTCTGGAAATTTTTCAAAAACTGGGATTTTTCTGAATTAAAAATACGTAAAAAAATCAGCAGGGAATTCTAAGAATTACCATGAAACACGGGCCCACAATTCCTCTAAACGTCGGCGTAACCGCGGCGAAAACATGCTTTTCGCGGCGGTTTCGCGGCGAAATTATGGATTGGTGACACGTGTTTTTCATGGTAATATCCGTAGGTGCTTGTTGATGCTTCTGGGTATTTTTAATCTGTTTCAAGTGTTGAATATTCAGGGGTTTGTTTTGTAATAGTAGATTCGATCGGAATATTTAAATTCGTATTTCTTTCCGGATATTTAGAAACTGTTAAACTATTTGAACGGATATCATTAACTCACTGTTTCCCGGTACGGCAAATTTTCAAGTGTTGAATTTTTATCGGGTTTAAATCTTTCGGAAAAATTGTACAAGTTAAGCGGTGGACCCTCTAGAAGACAACAAACCTTAACTCGATTATGTGACCGTCTTGAACTGCCTTTTGAACCTTCGGGTTTGGGGCAGTACGGCGTGCCACATGTGAGGCGTTGGCTTGACCCTTCTACGGCTGGATCACTGGTACTTTGACATATTCTGGGATTATTTGAACTCCGCTCAAGAGTTGAGCACTTTAGGAAATTTTGGGTATTTGATTATCTGTTCGAAAAGATTAATACTGTCTATTTATCTGGAATGTGATACAATATGTGGAATTCATAGAGTTAGGCATGAAATGCGAAGTATGTGATATTTCGGATTTACGATGTCTAAAGTGATTGTGGATTCCAAATGTTGTAGTTTTACACTTTCTTTTCTGTGACCGTAAGTGTAATATGTGATATCGCCGGTTTCGTTGCTATATGTCAACGACAATTGGGATGCGCATATTTACTTACGTTGATGATATGTGATATTATGTGTTGCTGAGATATGTTATATTGGATCGTCGCGTTCTGAATAGCCGGGGGTTTTATGTGAGATGAGGGTTTTTATTTTCATTCATGTAAAATTCATTTATAATGTAATATTCTTTTATTGGGGCACTTCCAGGTTGCGGATGATGTCACCGTTGTATATTATTTACTTTTCCGCATTAGGTAGACCCAAGAAGGGGAGCACAAGTAACCGGGTTCTAGGGTCCAGTGGGAGGCCATCTCGAGGAGTCGAGACCGGGTCTCCTAACCCTAGAATTGGCAGTGTTACTTGCCGCTCTCGTAGGGGTCTTGGGATGTGGGTTTGGCTATTCGTCGCGACCGTGGAATCCGTGTTTTATACAGGCTCGTATTGAAAACACGGACGTCCTAGTATATCCAATATTTCATATATGTTCTTCTGCTGCAATGTTCTGTGATGAGATCATATTACTGCCTGAGACGAATGCTTATACTATATATATATATGCTGATATATAAATATTACTGCTTTCGTTTCTTCTGTGATGCTTAGGAAGCATAAGCTGATGGGATTTTATTAATGAGATTAATAAAAAGAAAAGAAACCTAAAGATGTTATAGAATCAAAACTTTATAAAAAGGGTAGCTACAGTTTTGCTTTGCACAGTGATATAGATGATATATCATGCACCTTATTCGATGGGGAAAGAGCCGACGATCCCTTCACCGGGAGTGACCTCTTTAGCGAAACTGGCAGATGCTACAAAACGCGGTGTGTCTTTTGAATGCTTTTAGTGTTTTGCTTTGCACAGCGGTATATATGATATATCCTGCACCTTATTCGATGAGAAAAGGGCCGACGATCCCTTCACCGGGAGTGACCCCTTTAGCGAAACTAAGAAAAAGCCTCAAAAACACTCCTTTTCAAAAACACTTGATTCTACGACGATATCAAGTTCATTACGCTCAGGGTTTTCTGAAAAACCTGCGTAGCCCTCCGTCATTTCAGATAGAGACTAGTTAGTATTCGTGCTGCGTTTGTTGACCTTAGCCAAGGCGTGGTGTACGGTAGCTAATTAGTATTTATCTGCTAAAACATGAGATATGATTGAGTTAGGGTAGTCGTGCGACTTTGTTGACCTTAGCCAAGGGTCGTACGGGTGGGTTTAATTCAATCAGGAAATGACGGGTTGAACTTGACTAGCGCTTATGATTTGTTGACCTTAGCCAAGGTCATAAGTTGCTAGGGGTAAAAGCATTATCGGGAATTTCAAGTGTTGAAATTTGCAATGAGATTGCATACTTCCTATGAGATAGTTGGATCCCGATACCCACTGCGAGTAAGAGTTACTCCTGAGAGAGTTTTACACAGGACAATTAGTCGATCAAGTAGGTGTCTAGAAAAGTGTTAACGGGGTTACGCCTCTGGGAAAACGAGGTTTACTATAATTAGGTCCGTGCGAAAGCACGGGGAACCTCCCTCAAAGTACCGACACTGATCTGGCTGAAAGATTGACGAAATTGTAGGGTGTAATTAATCCCGGCTAATCATACCTTTTAGGGTTTGAAGGTAGATTTGATAAAAATAGTGGGAGACATCCTGATTAGATAAGATAATAACCAATCTAATCTTGCAAGAGCGTACGCTAAAGTGTTTTCTTCTCTCTCTCTCCAGGTAGCGACCATGTCAGGCTATAATCAAGATAATAATATGGATGTATTGACTGAACCCAATTATTGTACTGAGCTAGGGAATGTTGGACCCGTTCTTTCTTATAAGAGTTATAAGACTGAACAGGAAACAGGAGAATATCTGGATTCTCAAGCCGCCCAAAAGAACATGCATGTTGATGCATCTTCTTCGGGTGTGTTAGTTATTGAGAACTGTCTCTCAGTTCACCCTACGTCCTGGGTATTAGATACCGGATCAGGATCCCACATATGTAAATTGTTACATGGGCTACGTAAAGGTAGAGAACTAGGAAAAGGTGATCATTCCGTTCAAGTAGGGAACGGTGCAAGTATTGTAGCCAAAGCAGTTGGCGAATATCACCTTGTATTACCAAGTCGTAATACACTGATTCTGAATGAGTGTTATTATATACCGAACATGATGTGCAACATTATATCAGTTTCTTTATTAAGTAAAGAAGGATATAATTTTGTAGTAAAGGATAATGTTATGAACATATTCCTAGATCAAAAGTTGATTGCATCAGGCTCGTTACATAATGGCATATTCATTCTAAATCAGAATACAGTCCTGAATATACAAAACACACACAAGAGGAAAAGTTCAGATATGAACGAATCCTACTTGTGGCATTGTAGACTTGGTCATATCAATGCGACACGACTGGCTAAGTTACATAAGGATGGTTATTTGAATCCGTTCGAATTATCATCTTATGATACTTGCCATTCATGTCTCAAAGGAAAAATGACCAAAGCTCCGTTTAGTGGACACGGAGAAAGAGTTACCGAACTCTTAGGACTGGTACATAGTGATGTATGCGGTCCCATGTCTACGCATGCCAGGAACGGTTCTTCCTACTTCATTACATTCACTGACGATCTCTCTAGATTCGGACATGTGTTCCTGATGAAACACAAGTCTGAAGCTTTTGAGAAATTCAGAGAATATAAGCACGAAGTAGAGAACCAAACGGGCAGAAGTATTAAGATTCTTCGATCTGATCGAGGAGGTGAATACTTAAGCAGTGAGTTCCTAGATTATCTAAAAGAGAAAGGGATTCTCTCTCAGCTTACTCCTCCTTATACACCACAGCACAACGGTGTATCGGAGCGGAGGAATCGCACCCTATTAGATATGGTGCGCTCTATGATGAGTACAGCTGAGTTACCTATTTCCTTCTGGGGGTATACGCTTGAGACAGCAGCATACCTATTGAATCAAGTTCCAACTAAATCTGTACCTACCACACCATATGAGATATGGAGTGGGAAGAGACCGTATCTTAAACGAGTTAAGATATGGGGTTGTCCGGCCTATGTAAAAAGGCAAAATCCGGACAAACTCGAGGCACGGTCAGTTCTTTGCAAGTTTGTAGGATATCCGAAGAATTCTTATGGATATTTATTCTATCACGGTGAGGAGCAAAAAGTGTTTGTTACTCAACATGCCACCTTTTTAGAAAAGGAATTTCTTGCAAAAGAAATTAGTGGCGATGAGGTAGAACTGGAAGAGGTTCCAGCAACACAAACTACAACTGAAGATTTAGTGGAACCAGAGGATTCAGTAGTACCCGACGAACCCCAGCCTCTCCACCGATCTAGTAGGGTTTCTCATCCACCTGAGAGATACTACGGTTTTCTCATTGATGGTGGAAGCGAGGATTGCATCATGGATGATGATGACCCGACTAGTTTCGAGCTGGCCATCACGAGTGGTGACTCTGTGAAATGGCTGGATGCAATGCGATCTGAGATGGAATCCATGTACACCAATAAAGTATAGATTTTGGAAAATGCTCCTGAAGGGGTAAAACCCATTGGGAGCAAGTGGATTTTTAAAAGGAAATTTGGTGTAGATGGAAAAGTTGAGACTTTCAAAGCTAGACTTATAGCAAAGGGATTTCGTCAACGACCAGGTGTGGATTATGACGAAACCTTTTCTCCAGTGGCTATGCTTAAGTCCATCCGGATCTTACTTGCCATTGCTGCATACCATGACTACGAAATCTGGCAAATGGATGTTAAGACCGCCTTTTTAAACGGTGATTTAGAAGAGTGCGTGTACATGACTCAGCCAGAGGGCTTCGTAGATAGTGGGAGCAGCGGAAAGGTGTGCAAGCTGCTTAAATCCATTTATGGGTTAAAGCAAGCATCGCGGAGTTGGAACATCTGTTTTGATGTTGTAGTCAAAGAGTTTGACTTCATCAAAAATATAGATGAACCTTGTATCTATAAGAAGGTGGCAGAGGGTAAGGTTGTCTTCCTCGTATTATACGTGGATGACATACTCTTGATAGGAAATGATATTCCTATGCTGCAATCAGTCAAGCTCTTCTTATCACAGAGATTCTCAATGAAAGATCTAGGTGATGCCTCCTGCATATTGGGAATCATGATCTATAGAGATAGATCTAAACGGATACTGGGATTGTCAAAATCCAGGTACATTGACACCATACTAAAGAGGTTTAGTATGGAAGAATCCAAGCGTGGGAACCAACCCACGATCTCTGGACTCACTCTCTCCAAAGAGATGTCTCCCAAGACTGATTTAGAGAGAGCTCGCATGCAAGGGATACCCTATGCTTCGGCAGTAGGCTCTATCATGTATGCGATGCTATGTACCAGACCCGATGTAGCATACTCACTAAGTGTAGTGAGTCGGTATCAAGCAAATCCTGGAGAGAGTCACTGGACAGCTGTGAAGAACATTCTCAAGTACTTACGAAGGACTAAGGAGATGTTCTTGGTGTATGGTAACGGAGAACTCCAGGTGGAGTCCTTTACCGATTCCAGCTTCCAAAGTGATAAGGACGACTCTAAGTCGCATTCGGGTTTTGTCTTTACCCTCAATGGAGGGGCGGTATGTTGGAAGAGTTCCAAACAGGATACCGTTGCAGACTCAACGATGGAGGCTGAATACATCGCTGCCAACGATGCTGCCAAAGAGGCTGTCTGGATCAAGAAGTTCATTAGTGAACTTGGTGTGGTTCCATCCATTGAGCATCCAATACCTCTGTATTGCGATAACAATGGAGCTGTGGCGTTAGCCAAGGAACCCAGATCCCATCAGAAGTCCAGACATATTCTGAGGCGGTATCACCTGATGAGGGAGATAGTTGATCGCCGGGAGATCGAGGTCAGGAGAGTAGATACGAAGGACAACACTGCGGATCCATTCACGAAGGCTATTCCCCAGATACAGTTTGAGAGATTATTCGGGATGCTAGGTATGAGATACTACAGCAGCTGGCCTTAGTGCAAGTGGGAGATTGTTAGTTATGTATATGCCCTAGAGGCCATTGTTGTACATATGATGTATATTATAATGGATGCTTGGATATATATAGAGATGACTTTCTTGCTCGTCATGATAGTATGCTATTTGGTTTCACTTTATCTTAACATGTTGACTTGTATTGGTTTACTGTTTTACTCTCACATGTTGATAAAGCCCTTAGGATCTGTACTCGACTACTAGGACTATGATGAGATCATACTAGTGGGGCCACGGTAGTCGATGAGTACATCCTATAACTGTTCCTAGTCGAGGGTATATCGAGACAGGGCATCGATACACCAGAGTAGACTAGCGTATACGCATCTTGACCCATATGATGGGCGATGGATGATCCCATATCCATCGGTGTTTGACATCAGAGATGGTGTACGGGTGCTCAGTGGAGACTGGGTACACTGGACGGACTCGCCGAGAACTCCCAGATGGTGATATACCACACGTCAGATGGCAGTTCTCCGGTGACACTGGTACAAGGTAGTCTGTAGACCCGAGATCGTCATAGAGTCTTGTGTGATTCCCACTGTGCTTTGATTTCCACCTTACCACGTCCAAGAGGGTGTGCAAAACGGTGGGTTTTGGGTACAGTCCCGAATCACATGGAGGCAATGAGCGATAGGAGGGGATTCGTCTCTCCCGGTATAGGGAGTTGATGTTGCGCTGTGTTCGATTGGCTATAACTGGAAGTCCCTGACCAGGGCTGATATAGAGATTTACTGGTAAGTGTTACTAGTAGTTTCTCGACCCGTTATGAGCCACACATCGACACGACTTATCGGTTACTGGGGTCTGACGTATACCACCCCTAGACTAGATATGCGACATATCAGACGAACAGACCGGACTGCACGGGAGTGTTACTGATTGGATTCATAGGAGAACGCACAGGCTAGCTTGTTGATCTTCTGATCGCTCAATACCTGGGTGGCTGTTACGTTTAGCTGACCGCTTGCAGCTTGTGGGTGTTTGATATGATCATCACCTGCTACCGGCGTATTGACGATTCTTTAGAGTCCTACACAGAGGTTTATTGGCTCTGGCGAAACGGAATAGAGGCACATATGTGATATGTGCAGGACCGAGGATAATGCGATATGAGATACCGTATTATATTCTCACGATATTTAGATATGAACCGGGTCATCGGATCAAGTGTTGGTTCGATGAATCGGTACATGATATATTAGTCGGTAATATTCGATATAGCCGGATCGTCGAATCAAGTGTTGATTCGATGATTTAATGTATAATAATATATATGATATATTGTATTACATTATCTAATATTGGCTCACTTTATTATTTCATTTTCTCACTGGATGATACATTGATATATATGCGATATATGTTAATTGTATTATTTTCTTTTGTTGCAAATATATAATATATATGTGATATATATTATTGTGACATGATATGATTTATTGTTAAACATGTTTAAGGATGATTAAATGAGGTTAGGGTTTGATTAGGGTTAGTTGCTTCATGCACCTTCTAGAAGCTTTATCTTTTGTCATGGTTAAGATATTTTTTGATGACACATTCCTAACCAAACTAAACCCTAACTCTAGTTGTTTCTCTACACATTATTAGCCACTCATCTTTGACCATGGTTTATACATCAATCATATACTTTTATTTCTATTCATCACAAAAGGAATTATCATTATGATTTTCCATTATCATCTTCTTCTCTCTTGAAAAAGCTCATTAGAAATTCTTTATGTGATGAATAAATATGAGAAAATGATTTTAAAAGAAAGCAAAAATACTACTCTCTCATCCTCATCTCATCTAGCCCATGAGATTAGTGTGTTCATCTCTTTAGAGTGAGAAAGCTTGAGTTTTTGCAACTTCGACATAGATCATCGGAGATTTGGAACACTTCAAGCTAGCATGGATCGTTCGAGTCGTAGAGCCTCTCATGAGTCCGGGAGATCGTGGATCGCGGCAAAGGGACTTCTACTCGGAGCTTGTGAAGCGAAGGAGCGGACTACAAAGGTTGTAATCCCTCACACTTAGATAAAAGTTATCATCTTGCATGTTTAACCCTAATAATCTAGCAAAGATCCCGGCTTTGGGTTGTTCGGCACGTCTAAATTTTTATCCGGGCATGTTTGATGCCTTATGGACCTTCACAAGAGTGCCTAGGAACCCTACAGGGGGAAAATAGGGGGGCTGCTGCAGAATTTTGTTCGGCTAAAGAGGAGAGGGGGAGAGGTGAGTGTGTATGTGTTTGACCAAGTGAAGGAAATGCCCCCAAGTCAACAAAAGACCATGCTTCATTTTTATTATTTCCTTTTCTTTTCTTTTTTTATTCTCTATTCTTTTGTTGTGAGGAATGAGGTAGGGACTTGGGTGATTGGGGCAGTCCATCGCTCGGCCACACAAGGGAAATAGGGTTTGTGAGTGAGTGAGTGCACATATAAGAAGATAAACACCGACCCTCAATTTCTATTTAATTTATTGTCACAATTTAAGCCTTTTTCTATCATATTTTCTAAAACCGTTTTGACAATTTCTTTTCATTTCAAAAACCACATGTTACATCTTGATTTAATATGTCATGATGCATAAAACTTGTATTTACCCATTCTAATTTGTAATTATCACTAATTAAATGTATTAGTGAAGGCTTAAAAATAATATTTAATTAATTAATTTTAGAATTTTTTTAAGTAAATCAGAAATTTACAAGTGGCCAATTAAAAATCAAATACTAGCAATTTCATTGTTAGAATAGGTATATTTAATTTTATATTAAAAGATATTTATATCTTGGTTTTTACGGAAAACACCCGTTATTTTACCGATTCTCCGAAATTTCACCTAAACGATTTTTCAAAACGTTACAATTTTCGCCCCTTAAAGAAATTCGGTCCCCGAATTTAAATTAAAACTCCCCCAAATACTAAAATATTCCAGTAAAAAGATCAAGTCGTCGGGGCTCCGAAATCATAAACACATAAATCAGATCATAGCGCAATACATGCGCATGAAAACGAGTATATAAATCAAATCAAAACTCTGTCAAGCATCTCGCAATCATCGGAGTTATGGTGAAGACATCAATGTCAAAGCCCAATACGAAAACCAACATGATATACATCAACTATACATGTAAACATCATTAAAACATCTGAAAGAAATGCATGCCAAACCTTTCTAGTCGCTGTGCGATGCGCGTATCACTGTACAGTGGTGGATGTCTATTGTAAGAAAATAACTATATATATATCCTTTGTTTAATATGCACGTCCCGCCGTTTTGAAAACGATTTAGAAGGATTTCCTTTATAAAATATTTCGCGTCATCTCGGACACGTAGGTAAATACTGAGACTATAGCTCCTCTTTGGAAATCTCTTTGATAACTATCAATGCATGCAAAAATATTTTCAGGTACTGTCCTCGGACTAGTCCTGCTCAGTAACTATATCAAATAGTAAATATCATAAAACATGCTGCTCAAAGGAAATCAATCCCAAAATGCATATAAGAATGCCACGTGCGTCTGGTGCGCACGGAAATCGAAATCAATGAATGTGCCCTACATGTGCACAGAACAAAATCTGAGTGCAACGGGTATGCACGAAAACACCTGTCAAGGGCAACGTGTGTGCCTGACAGCAAAACCAGGTGCATCTGATATGCACGAAGAATCCCGATTTAGTGCATCTGGTGTGCACCTAAATCGCATCAAACGCCTCAAGTATGCAAAAAATCCAAATCAAGTGCACAAAGTGCACAAAAACGAATATCGAATATCACAATCGAAATCGATGGTATATGACATATCCCAATCCAAATCCAATTCAAGTATACCGTGGTATATAATCTCACAACCATGCGCATCAGCGTTCACAAAAGCAAATCAAAATACTAAAAGTACATGGAAACTATGCCGAAAGCATAAGTCAAATCATATGTATAACATAGGCATGGAATCAAAATCAACATCTCGAATGACATTAAATCGAAGTCAAGTGCAACCGTAGTGCATAAAATCTCAATCATGCAAATAAATCGTCCAAAATACCGAAATCAAAGGTGGCAGAAACAGTCCCGCTCTAGCACATCCTCTAAGAATCTCTGGCCAACTGTCGTGGTCATTCATAACATGTCTCGTCGACGATGCCGAACTCTGGCCTACTGGGTGTACGCAATATGACTGCTCCTGGGTCCAAGTCTTCTCGTATAGTATTCTAGAAAGGTTCTGTCGAAATCTCTCCCAAATCTTATTTCTGCCCAACTACCCAGAAGTTATCATCTTTTACTAAATCTATATCTTGTTCCGGAATGGCTGCATATTCATCACGACTCCTTATATCCATATTCGACGCCTCTGCATGCGTATCACATCTCTGATGTCAAAGGAGTAGAACGTCATCTCGTCGAAATCTCGTATGAACTTCTTACTTCACTTTTCTCTAATGTTGACTGCTTCGGACTCATCTCTTCGTGGCTGTATGGACTGCGCTCCCACGGCTATACTAGTATCTGGAGTCTTCCAAGCAATGTATCCCATCACATGATATCCGAACGACGTCGAACTTTTCGATTGATTCGTCAAAGTTCCATAATTTTCCCTAAGAGCTCAATATCTTGAGAACAGTCTAATAATATCGAGTACATGCCACAGTACCTATGGACCAGCCGTAGAAGGGCAAACCCAAGCCTCATAAATGGCACCGCGGAACTGCTGTAAACCCTAAGGTTTCAAAGCATTCTCATGAACATTATATCGAGTTAGGGTTTCATTTTTCTAGAGGGTCCACGGAATTACTTGCATGTTTCTCCAAATACTTTACACTTGGAAATATGGGTTTCTGATATGCGATCGTCTCTATCGACTCTCAACGTACCTGCGTGAAGTCGTCTCAAGCTGGAATCAATCAATCTGATGATCTCGCATCGGGATAGGCAATGAATCACATGTCCTAGTCTTTCATCTTTGGTGGCTAGCGATCTTTTATCATATCTCTAAGTATTACTCGTGCGGCATTAGCTCCAAACATCTGGGGCGATATCTTGTCATTCGGAGCAATCACTGGCTCATTCGTCTGCACGCTGAACAGTGCCTCAATCATCAAGAATAATGGTGCATCAACGGTCATCACAATCTGGCTAGCCTCTAGCAGTGGCCCGATCCTCTGGTGCTGATCTACACGTCCGAGAAATCTTGTAAAAGCGATCCATCAAATGCTCATGGCGCGAAAACACAATAGGACGATACATCTATGCAATCGTGTGTCCCTGGAATCATGCCATGGTCAGTCCTCATCCGTGACGAGCTCGTACTGACCGCGACTCTAGCCGTAGCTCTCTCTTCCCGTGTAATCGTGGCAGCAAAACCATAAATCGATATCGATGAGGATAGATCATGAATGAATATAATAATGTGCAAGGAAATGTACATCCTAAGGATTCATAAGCGGAGTAGCGTATCGTAAGTATGCCGCGGAACATACACAAGGTACGTCACTCTCCCTAAGTCACCTACTCCATCAACCAAGGTCAACCTACGCGATGAAAGTTCGGGTCTAATACCCCCTCGACTAAGTCTAAGTTCCGTAAGGTCAAGCCTAAATTCCGTATATATATAAACGCCATAGGCTCTGTATAGTCAAACATAGACTCGAACCAAGGTTAACCTAGTGCTCTGATACCAACTTTTGTTACGACCCGAAATAGCATGTGACTGGCACTTGAATCATTTGAAGTCTATAGGACCCCATCTAATTCAAGTAAGCCAAAAACCCAGAAATCTAAAACCATTTTAAATAATAATCGAAGGAAAACTTGTTTTAAAGCAAGTGGTTTTAATAGCATAAGCCGAATTATGAGTTTTTGAAACATCAAGTCTTTTCTAAAAATTTCGGCTGAGTTTCCTTTGTAAATACTGGCCCCAAATGGGGTACAACATGAATAGTATATGAAATGATAAAAGGCATCCCCAAGCGAGAGCTAGCTCTTCGTCAATCGACGGTCACAACAACGCAAGCAATATAATATACAACGCCGAAGGGCGAGGATCAAAACTCAAAAATAACTCAAAATCAACATGAAAACCATAATAATACAACGCGCGACTCTAAGGTCGAAATAATAAACACTGTCTCTAGTCTGAAATAAATATACAAGTTTGGTTGATGGAGTTACTAGATACAACCGAACATAATAAATGTACGAGGGTGGTCACGATGCGAGTGAACCCACCTACCAAAGAAATCACCCGGAATGAAAACAGTGTGCCAGAAAGCCGCAATGAAACCTGTACGAAAAAACCTGCAAGAAACTGTGGCACAACGGGGGTGAGTTGCCAACTCGTGAGTAGAAAACATCACCGAGCTGAAATCGTATGTATGACTCAATCCTAGGTCAATACGATCAGTAATATATATAACCTCAAAACGATAAAGTCTGAAGCATGATAAGGTGGCAAGGGTAAACATCTATACATAAGTGTAATACCATGTGCTCGTGTCAGTGCCTCAGATAGTAATATATCATAACTATGAGGTATGAATGCGATATAATGAAAACAAAATACATGTAAATGAGAAAAACTATTTTCATATCTCAGTGAGATTTATGTATATAAAATCGAGATATCATCAATGAAATCAACATAAAACAGTGTCTAGCATCGACACAAGAATATATATATCACGCTGTCTCAATATCTAGGGCTCCGGCTATCCGGACTGGCCTCTGGTCTCCGGCTATCCGGACTGGCCCAAACTCCGATCGGTATCCTCCGAATATCCGACGAGTCACAAAGAAGTCACCGGTCGGTAGTGTTCCCCTTCCAGGCTCAACGCCATCATCTGCGACCTTCTCGTCCAGGAGTACCACACCGGGTCCACCATGCACCCACAGACGGTTCCTCCTCCTCCTCGAATCGGGTGTATGATATCGCTCAAGAGCCGAGAAAACTCATGGTGGACATATCTCAAATCATATCATGAGAAAACCGCAACTTTCATTTTAAAATGATAATAAGTTTATAAAATCTTGCAGTTTCTCCAAATCCATAAATCTCATGGGAAATCCGGAATCAAAGAATAAATAACAATGAATTAAAAGTATTGGGATCTGGCAATACAGACTGGCCCTAAATAATAATTCATGACAATGAATAATAAATATGCATGACGTATCACAGTAATGAATGCAATATCTAAACTAGCACAGTAATGAATGCAATGTCTAAAGTAGCAATAACAACAAGTACACTAATACCATGTTGAAACTATCAGCTAACAATTTGTATTATTGACTAGTGTTTTCTAATGCGTACGTGGCATGACAATTACCGATGAAGATGTGTGTGAGCCGGCAAGCAAGTGTACGTGGAACATTATGCATCATCGGTGTGTACGTGGAACATTATGCATCATCGGTAATGGTGATGGTGTCCTGACAGCATGATTTCAATAATAGCATATGAAAACACAATATAAGCATGCAATGCGATGCGAACAGCAAGAATATGCGGGAGCTGAATAATAAACACAACAATAATGAATATGCAATAATATAAACGAGTCATACATTCTTGACATTTGAAAAAATACGAATCATGGTGTTTAGAAAATAGGGCTACGATATTTTTAAGAAAAGATACGTCCTTTAAAATATCCGTAGAATCTCTTGGCCTCCCTTTAAAATACCCACGATTCGTTAGTTTTTAAATAGGTATGACTCGAGTCTAATCTATCATCTATAAGTAAACTACATGATTAAACTAAAAGGCTGATCGAAAGGGTAAGGAAAACCATCTAAATCTGAGTCGATATATATATATATATATATATATATATATATATATATATATATATAATAGTCGGTGATCCCGCCTCAATAGTATTACATACGATACAATATCTATAATATGACATTCTCAAGTCAAGAGTGCGGATCTATCATCAATATATAGCCCATACGGTAAATCCATCGTACGGCATCCCAAATCTGGGTACAGGTCGAATATCACCTATATCTCATTATTCATTAGGTATCCTTATCATCATATATCAAGATCTGGGTACTGGTCTACGTCTAGTAAATACTGATACCATCTACATATATCTTTGTGTGTGTATGAAAACACAACGCCAAGAGGACCCGCTATAATAATCATGTCGTATCATATAATGCGAACCATGTCTCATCACCGATCGCATGGAATCATGCCCAAACTCATCGACTCATCTCCAAATATCATATACTATCCTCATCATCCAAGTATACGTATATGTGTGTGTATATATATACATAGTCCCATACCTATGTGTGTGTGTGTGTATACATATCCCCATATACGCACAATAATAAAATGTATGCAAGTGTGTGTGCGTGCGTGTGGGTGAAATCTATTCTAGGGTTCGTGACTAGAACTAACTACGATTGTATCATCCAATTACTAAGACTAATCATCCAAGTTTCATAAACACAAGTAAATATATATACAACTTATATATATTATATACTACACTACGAACTGCGGGGGTGCTATACGTCATCCACCCGACTTCCTCCGTAGATATATATCTACTCACCTTGATCTTCGCTTGCCGATGCCGATGTCGCCACGCGCTTGCTTGTCTTCTCGAATTCCTCGTGAGGGCACCCACGTATCATAACATATCGTATCGCATTAAAATCTGACTCATGACCAAAACGACACACGAATCTCACATTGGTCAAAACCTATGGTCCGCTCATGCAAAAGAACCAAATAACCCTCGACATCGGCGTATAAACGCCGATTGATCGAGAAAAACCCAAATGTACAATTCGTGGTTCACAACACACTAAACATATATATGAAATAGGGTTTTAAATCACCAAACTTCAAATTCGCTTTAAAAGCTAATTTTCCGAAAATCTAGTAAGCAACAATTTCCAATTTAGTTCAAATCTAGTTGTTTTAACAATTCTAGCGGCTACAATGCTCACTAGATTTCTTGATTAAGCCACCCAAACCCAAACTAAATTTTAAACTCACTCATTTCCATAAATCCCAAAATTCTAGTTTGCAATTTAGCTTAAATAGTAAAATTCTAAAATAACAATTTTCAAACTAGCTATTAGGTTTGATTTTACATGCCTTAATACGATAAATTACACACTTAAATCATGTTCAAATGATATAAAACCCTAACTAGATTTTAATCTCACATATGCAATTAAATTCTAAAACCTAGTTTGCTAAAAAATTTAATTTGGACATTTTAAATGTTACAATTAGCAAATTAGCAACTAGATTAGTTTTAGCATAGCATTAACATGTTAAATACATCACACAACCATAATCTCATTACTCAAAACCCTAACTTGAATTCAAACCCCATTATCTTTAAATTCTCATTTTGCAATTAAGGTTATAACAACATCTAATTAAAACTAGATTCAAACATACAATTAACAAGTAACAAATTTGGATGAAGCTTATACCTCATGATCAAGAGATCAAACATGAAAATCATAGCCTCCAAAATGCCAACTTTTCTCCTAGATTCATGTTAGAATAGGCTAAGGAAAAATGGATAGGGCTTGGATTTGGATTTTGTGGGATTTTTGATGGAATTTTGTGAGGTTTTGGAGATGAGATGAAGTGGAAACTTGGGGGAAAATGAGGGGGGCTGCTGCTGCAGAATTTTGGTCGGCCAAAGAGGAGAGGGGGAGAGGTGAGTGTGTGTGTGTTTGACCGAGTGTGTGTGTGTTTGACCGAGTGAAGGAAATATCCCCAAGTAAACAAAAGACCATGCTTCATTTTTATTATTTCCTTTTCTTTTCTTTTTTTATTCTCTATTCTTTTGTTGTGAGGAATGAGGTGGGGACTTGGGTGATTGGGGCAGCCCATGGCTTGGCCACACAATGGAAATGGGGTTTGTGAGTGAGTGAGTGCACATACAAGAAGATAAATACCAACCCTCAATTTCTATTTAATTTATTTTCACAATTTAAGCCTTTTTCTATCATATTTTCTAAAATCGTTTTGACAATTTCTTTTTATTTCAAAAACCACATGTTACATCTTGGTTTAATATGTCATGATGCACAAAACTTAAATTAACCCATTCCAATTTGTAATTATCACTAATTAAATGTATTAGTGAAGGCTTAAAAATAATATTTAATTAATTAATTTCAGAAATTTTTTAAGTAAATCAGAAATTTACAAGTGGCCAATTAAAAATAAAATACTAGCAATTTCGTAGCTAGAATAGGTATATTTAATTTTATATTAAAAGATATTTATATCTTGGTTTTTACGGCTAACACCCGTTATTTTACTGATTCTCCGAAATTTCACCTAAACGATTTTTCAAAACGTTACAATTTTCCCCCTTTAAAGAAATCCGGTCCCCGAATTTAAATTAAAACTCCCCCAAATGCTAAAATATTCCAGTAAAAAGATCAAGTCGTCGGGGCTCCGAAATCATAAACACATAATCACATCATAGCGCAATACATGCGCATGAAAACGAGTATATAAACCAAATCAAAACTCTATCAAGCATCTCGCAATCATCGGAGTTATGGTGAAGACATCAATGTCAAAGCCCAATACGAAAACCAACATGATATACATCAACTATACATGTAAACATCATTAAAACATCTGAAAGAAATGCATGCCAAACCTTTCAAGTCGCTGTGCGATGCGCGTATCACTGTACAGTGGTGGACGTCTATTGTAAGAAAATAACTATATATATATATATATATATATATATATATATATATATCCTTTGTTTAATATGAACGTCCCGCCGTTTTGAAAACGATTTAGAAGGGTTTCCTTTATAAATATTTCGTGTCATCTCGGACACGTAGGTAAATACTGAGAGTATAGCTCCTCTTTGGAAATCTCTTCGATAACTATCAATGCATGCAAAAATATCTTCAGCTACTGTCCTCGGACTAGTACTGCTCAGTAACTATATCAAATAGTAAATATCATAAAACATGCTGCTCAAAGGAAATCAATCCCAAAATGCATATAAGAATGCCACGTGCGTCTGGTGCGCATGGAAATCGAAATCAATGAATGTGCCCTACATGTGCACAGAACAAAATCTGAGTGCAACGGGTGTGCACAAAAATACCTGTCAAGGGCAACGTGTGTACCTGACAGCAAAACCAGGTGCATCTGATATGCACGAAGAATCTCGATTTAGTATATCTGGTGTGCACCTAAATCGCATCAAGCGCCTCAAGTATGCAAAATATCCAAATCAAGTGCACAAAGTGCACGAAAACGAATATCGAATATTATAATCGAAATCGATGGTATACGACATATCTCAATCCAAATCCAATTCAAGTATACCGTCGTATATAATCTCACAACCATGTGCATCAGCATGCACAAAAACAAATCAAAATACTAAAAGTGCATGGAAACTATGCCGAAAGCATAAGTCAAATCATATGCATGCCATAGGCATGGAAAAAAATCAGCATCTCGAATGACATTAAATCGAAGTCAAGTGCAACCGTAGTGCACAAAATCTCAATCATGCAAATAAATCGTCCAAAATACCGAAATCAAAGGTGGCAGAAACAGTCCCGCTCTAGCACATCCTCTAAGAATCTCTGGCCAACTGTCGTGGTCACTCATAACATGCCTCGTCGACGATGCCGAAATCTGGCCTGCTGGGTGTGCGCAATATGACCGCTCCTGGGTCCAAGTCTTCTCGTATAGTATTCCAGAAAGGTTCTGTCGAAGTCTCTCCCAAATCTCGTTTCTGCCGAACTACCCGGAAGTTATCATCTTTTACTAAATCTATATCTTGTTCCAGAACGGCTGCATATTCATCACGACTCCTTCTGGAAGATATATCCATATTCGACGCCTCTGCATGCGTATCACATTTCTGATGTCAAAGGAGTAGAACGTCATCTCGTCGAAATCTCGTACGAACCTCTTACTCCACTTTTCTCTAATGTTGACTGCTTTGGACTCGTCTCTTCGTGGCTGTATGGATTGTGCTCCCACGACTATACTCGTTTCTGGAGTCTCCCAAGCAATGTATCCCAACACATGATATCCGAACGACGTTGAACTTTTCGATCGATTCGTCAAAGTTCCATAATTTCCTCCAAGAGCTCAATATCTTGAGTACAGTCTAATAATATCGAGTACATTCCACAGTACCTATGGACCAGCCGTAGAAGGGCAAACCCAAGCCTTATTAATGGCACTGCGGAACTGCTGTAAACCCTAAGGTTTCAAAGCGTTCTCATGGTCATTATATCGAGTTAGGGTTTCATTTTTCTAGAGGGTCCACGGAATTACTTACATGTTTTTCCGAATACTTTACACTTGGAAAAATGGGTTTCTGACATTCGATCGTCTCTATCGACACTCAATGTACCCGCGTGAAGTCGTCTCAAGCTGGAATCAATCAATCTGATGACCTTGCATCGGGGTAGGCAATGAATCACATGTGCTAGTCTTTCATCTTTGGTGACTAGCGATATTTTATCATATCTCTAAGTATAACTCGTGCGGCATTGGCTCCAAACATCTGGGGTGATATCTTGTCATTCGCAGCAATCACTGGCTCATTCGTCTGCACGCTGAACAGTGCCTCAATCATCAAGGATAATGGTGCATCAACGGTCATCACAATCTGGCTGGCCTCTAGCAGTGGCCCGATCCTCTGGTGCTGATCTGCACGTCCGAGAAATCTTGTAAAAGCGATCCATCAAACGCTCATTGCGCTAAAACACAATAGGACGATACATCTATGCAATCGTGTGTCCCTGGAATCTGGCCCTGGTCAGTCCTCGTCCGTGACGAGTTCATACTGACTGCAACTCTAGCCGTAGCTCTCTCTGCCCGTGTAATCGTGGCAGCAAAACCATAAACCGATATCGATGAGGATAGATCATGAATGAATATAATAATGTGCAAGGAAATGTACATCCTAAGGATTGTTAAGTGGAGAAGCGTATCGTAAGTATGCCGCAGAATATACACACGGTACGTCACTCTCCTTAAGTCACCTACTCCATCAACCAAGGTCAACCTACGTGATGAAAGTTCGGGTCTAATACCCTCTCGACTAAGTCTAAGTTCCGTAAGGTCAAGCCTAGATTCCGTATATATATAAACGCCCTAGGTTCCGCATAGTCAAACATAGACTTAAACCAAGGTTAACCTAGCGCTCTGATACCAACTTTTGTTACGACCCGAAATGGCACGTGACTGGCACTTGAATCATATGAAGTCTATAGGACCCCATCTAATTCAAGTAAGCCAAAAACCCAGAAATCTAAAACCATTTTAAATAATAATCGAAGAAAAACTTGTTTTAAAGCAAGTGGTTTTAATAGTATAAGCCGAATTATGCATTTTTAAAACATCAAGTCTTTTCTGAAAATTTCAGCAGAGTTTCCTTTGTAAATACTGGCCCCAAACGGGGGTACAACATGAATAGTATACAAAATGATAAAAGGCATCCCCAAACGGGAGCTAGCTCTTCGTCAATCGATGGTCACAACCACGCAAGCAGTATAATATACAACGCCGAAGGGCGAGGATCAAAACTCAAAAATAACTCAAAATCAACATGAAAACCATAATAATACAACGTGCGACTCTAAGGTCGAAATAATAAACACTGGTCTCTAGTCTGAAATAAATATACAAGTTTGGTTGATAGAGTTACTAGTTACAACTGAATATAATAAATGTACGAGGGTGGTCACGATGCGAGTGAACACACCTACCAAAGCAATCACCCGGAATGGATGCAGTGTGCCAGAAAGCCGCAATGAAACCTGTACGGCAAAACCTGCAAGAAACTGTGGCACAACGGGGGTGAGTTGCCAACTCGTGAGTAGAAAACATCACCGAGCAGAAATCGTATGTATGACTCAATCCTAGGTCAATACGATCAGTAATATATATACCCTCAAAATGATAAAGTCTGAAGCATGATAAGGTGGCAAGGGTAAACATCTATACATAAGTGTATTACCACGTGCTCATGTCAGTGCCTCAGATAGTAACATATCATAAATATGAGGTATGAATGCGATATAATGAAAACAGAATACATGTAAATGAGAAAAACTATTTTCATATCTCAGTGAGATTTATGTATATAAAATCGAGATATCATCAATGAAATCAACATAAAACAGTGTCTAGCATCGACACAAGAATATATATATATATATATATATATATATATATATATATATCACGCTGTCTCAATATCTAGGGCTCCGGTTATCCGGACTGGCCCCTAGGCTCCGGCTATCCGGACTGGCCCAAACTCCGATCGGTATCCTTCGGATATCCGACGAGTCACAAAGAAATCCTCGGTCAGTAGTGTTTCCCTGCCAGGCTCAACGCCATCATCTGCGACCTTCTCGTCCCGGCGTACCGCACCGGGTCCACCATGCACCCATATACGGTTCCTCCTCCTCCTCCTCGAATCGGGTGTATGATATCGCTCAAGAGCCGAGAAAACTCATGGTGGACATATCTCAAATCATATCATGAGAAAATCGCAACTTTCATTTTTAAATGATAATAAGTTTATAAAATCTTGCGGTTTCTCCAAATCCATAAATCTCATGGAAAATCCGGAATCAAAGAATAAATAACAATGAATTAAAAGTATTGGGCTCCGGCAATCCGGACTGGCCCTAAATAATAATGCATGACAATGAATAATAAATATGCATGACGTATCACAGTAATGAATGCAATATCTAAACTAGCATAGTAATGAATGCAATGTCTAAAGTAGCAATAACAACAAGTACACTAATACCATGTCGAAACTATCAGCTAACAATTTGTATTGATGACTAGTATTTTCTAATGTGTACGTGACATGGTAATTACCGATGAAGATGTGTGTGGGCCGGCAAGCAACTGTACGTGGAACATTACGCATCATCGGTAATGGTACTGGTGTCCTGACAGCATGATTTCAATAATAGCATATGAAAACACAATATAAGCATGCAATGCGATGCGAACAGCTAGAATATGCCAGAGTTGAATAATAAACACAGCAATAATGAATATGCAATAATATAAACGAGTCATACAGCCTTGACATTTGAAATAAAACGAATCGTGGTGTTTAGAAAATAGGGTTACGGTGTTTTTAAGAAAAGATACGTCCTTTGAAATATCCGTAGAATCGCTTGGCCGGTCTTTAAAATACCCACGATTCGTTAGTTTTGAAATAGGTATGACTCGAGTCTAATCTATCATCTACAAGTAAACTACAGGATTAAACTAAAAGGCTGATCGAAAGGGTAAGGAAAACCACCTAAATCTGAGTAGAAATATAAATATAAATATATATATATATATATATAATAGTCGGTGATCCCGCCTCAATAGTATCACATACGATACAATATCTATAATATGACATTCTCAAGTCAAGAGTGCGGATCTATCATCAATTTATAGCCCGTACGGTAAATCCATCGTACGGCATCCCAAATCTGGGTACAGGTCGAATATCACCTATATCTCATTATTCATTAGGTATCCTTATCATCATATATCATGATCTGGGTACTGATTTATATCTAGTACATACTGATACCATCTACATATATGTATGCGTGTGTATGAAAACACAACGCCTAAAGGACCCGCTATAACAATCATGCCGTATCCCATAATGCGAACCATGTCTCATCACCGATCTCATGGCACCATGCCCAAACTCATTGACTCATCTCCAAATATCATATACTATCCTCATCATCCAAGTATACGTATATGTATACATACACACACACACACACACATAGTCCCATACCTATATGTGTGTGTGTGTGTATACATATCCCCATATACGCACAATAATAAAATGTATGCAAGTGTGTGTGTGCGTGTGGGTGAAATCTATTCTAGGGTTTGTGACTAGAACTAACTACGATTGTATCATCCAATTACTAAGACTAATCATCCAAGTTTCATAAACACAAGTAAATATATATACAACTTATATATATATCATATACTACACTACGAACTGCGGGGGTGTTATACGCCATCCACCCGACTTCCCCCGTAGATATATATCTACTCACCTTGATCTTCGCTTGCCGATACCGATGTCGCTACGCGCTTGCTTGTCGTCTCGAAGTCCTCGTGAGGGTACCTGCGTATCACAACACATCATATCGCATTAAAATCCGACTCATGACCAAAACGACACACGAATATCACATAGGTCAAAACATATAGTCCGCTCATGAAAAAGAACCAAATAACTCTCGATATCGGCGTACAAACGCCGATTGATCGAGAAAGACCCAAACGTACAATTCGTGGTTTCACAACACACTAATCATATATATGAAATAGGGTTTTAAATCACCAAACTTCAAATTCGCTTTAAAAGCTAATTTTCCGAAAATCTAGTAAGCAACAATTTCCAATTTAGTTCAAATCTTGTTGTTTTAAAAATTCTAGCGGCTACAATGCTCACTAAATATCTTGATTAAGCCACTCAAACCCAAACTAAATTTTAAACTCACTCATTTCCATAAATCCCAAAATTCTAGTTTGCAATTTAGCTTAAATAGTAAAATTCTAAAATAACAATTTGCAAACTAGCTGCTAGGTTTGATTTTACATGCCTTAATACGTTAAATTACACACTTAAACCATATTCAAATGATATAAAACCCTAACTAGATTTTAATCTCACATATGCTATTAAATTCTAAAACCTAGTTTGCTAAAAAAAACTTAATTTGGACATTTTAAATGTTACATTTAGCAAATTAGCAACTAGATTAGTTTTAGCATAGCATTAACATGTTAAATACATCACACAACCATAATCTCATTACTCAAAACCCTAACTTGAATTCAAACCCCATTCTCTTTAAATTCTCATTTTGCAATTAAGGTTATAACAACATCTAATTAAAACTAGATTCAAACATACAATTAACAAGTAACAAATTTGGATGAAGCTTATACCTCATGATCAAGAGATCAAACATGAAAATCATAGCCTCCAAAATGCCAACTTTTCTCCAAGATTCATGTTAGAATAGGCTAAGGAAAAATGGGTAGGGCTTGGATTTAGATTTTGTGGGATTTTTGATGGAATTTTGTGAGGTTTTGGAGATGAGATGAAGTGGAAACTTGGGGGAAAATGAGGGGGGGCTGCTGCAGAATTTTGGTCGGCCAAAGAGGAGAGGGGGAGAGGTGAGTGTGTATGTGTTTGACCAAGTAAGGAAATACCCCCAAGTCAACAAAAGACCATGCTTCATTTTTATTATTTCCTTTTCTTTTCTTTTTTTATTCTCTATTCTTTTGTTGTGAGGAATGAGGTGGGGGCTTTGGTGATTGGGGTAGCCCATAGCTCGACCACACAAGGGAAATGGGGTTTGTGAGTGAATGAGTGCACATACAAGAAGATAAACACCAACCCTCAATTTCTATTTAATTTATTTTCACAATTTAAGACTTTTTCTATCATATTTTCTAAAACCGTTTTGACAGTTTCTTTTCATTTCAAAAACCACATGTTACATCTTGCTTTAATATGTCATGATGCATAAAACTTGTATTAACTCATTCCAATTTGTAATTATCACTAATTAAATGTATTACTGAAGGCTTAAAAATAATATTTAATTAATTAATTTCGGAAAATTTTTAAGTAAATCAGAAATTTACAAGTGGCCAATTAAAAATCAAAAACTAGCAATTTCATAGCTAGAATAGGTATATTAATTTTATATTAAAAGATATTTATATCTTGGTTTTTACGGAAAACACCCGTTATTTTACCGATTCTCCAAAATTTCACCTAAACGATTTTTTAAAATGTTACAATGATATACTCTTGATAGGAAATGGTTTCCCAGTCAAGCTCCTCTTATCACGAGGATTCTCAATAGAAGATCTGGATGGTACCTATTGTATCTTGTGGATTATGATTTATAGTGATAGATCTAAGTGGATGTTGGGAGTTTCCCAAATCCAGGTACATTAACACCATTTTAAAGGGGTTTAGTATGGAAGATTCTAAGCGTGGTGATTCGCTCACTTACTCAGGAATCACTCTCTCCAAAAAGATGTCTTCCAAGACTGATTTGGAGAAAACTCGCGTGCAAGGGATACCCTATACTTCGGCAGTAAGCTCTATCATGTATGTGATGTTATATACCAGACCAGATGTAGATAACTCACTAGGTGTAGTGATCAGGAATCAATCGGATCTTGGGAGAATCACCGGACAGCTGTGGAGGACATTCTTAAGTACTTGAGAAGCACTAAAAGAATGTTCTTGGTTCAAGCTTCCAGAGTGATAAGGTCGTCTGAAAGTCAGTCACAGGCATTGTCTTTACCTTCAGTGGAGGGACAGTATGTTGGATGAGTTCCAAGCTAGATACCGTAACATACTAGACGATAAATGCTAGATACATCGCTACCAACGATGCTACCAAAGTGGATGTCCGGATAATTCTTGTTCATGAGATGAACATGGTTCCTACCATTGAGTGTCCAATAACTATTATTGTGACAACAATAGAGTTGTGGTTTTGGCCTAGGAATGCCGGTCCCATGAGCGATCCAGACATATTCTGAGGCAAGTATCACCTGATCAGGGAGATGGTTGATCTCCAAGGGATCGAGGTTAGGAGAGATGACACGAAGGATAACACGGCGGATCCACTCACAAAGGCCTTTCCCTAAACATACTTCTATAGGACGTTGAGTATGAGATACTAAAACAAATGGCCTTAGTGCAAGTGGGAGATTGTTAGTTATATGTATGCCCTAGAGGCCATTACTGTACATACGATGTATATTGTAGTGGATGCTTGGACATATATAGAGAGGACTTTCTTGCTCGACATGATTGTATGCTATATAGTTGCTCTTTATCTTAACATGTACACTTATTCTCTCTCTATTACATGTTGATAAAGCCCTTAGGATGAGTACTTGACTACCAGGATTATGATGCAGATCATACTAGTAGGGCAATGGTAGTCGGTAAGTGCATCCTTCAATTGTTCCTAGTCGTGGGAGTATCGAGACAGGGCATCTATACTCCAGAGTAGACTAGCGTATACGCTTCTCGACCCATATGATGGGAGATGGATGATCCCATATCCAATAGTGTTTGACATCATAGAAGGTATACGGGTGCTCAGTGGAGACTGGGTACACTGAACGGACTCGCCGAGAACTCCTAGATGGTATTATACCTATCGTCAGATAGTAGTTCTCTGGTGACACTGGTACAGGTTAGTCTGTCGACCCGAGATCATCATAGAGTCTTGTGTGATTCCCGCTGTGCTTTGATTTCCACCATACCACATTCAAGAGATCGTGCAAAAAGGTGGTTTTTGGGTACAGTCCCGAGTCACATGGAGGCAATGAGCGATAGGAGGGGATTTCGTCTCTCCCGGTATTGGGGGTTGATGTTGCGCTATATTTGATTGGCCATAACAGGAAATCCCTGACCATGGTTGCTGAGATTGTTAGTTATATGTATGCCCTAGAGGCCATTACTGTACATAGGATGTATATTGTAGTGGATGCTGGGACGTATATAGGGAGGACTTTCTTGCTCGACATGATAGTATGCTATCTGGTTGACCTTTACCTTAACGTGTATGCTGATTGTCTCTCTGTTACATGTTGGTAAAGCCCTTAGGATCTGTACTTGACTACCTGGACTATGATGCAGATCATACTAGTGGGGACATGGTAGTCCATAAGTACATCCTTCAAAGTCCCTAGTCGTGGGTGTATCGAGACGGGGCATCGATATACCAGAGTAGACTAGCGTATACCTTCTCGACCCATACAGATGGGCGATGGATGATCCCATATCCATTGGTGTTTGACATCAGAGATGATGTACGGGTGCTCAGTAGAGACTGGGTACACTGGACGGACTCGCCGAGAACTCCCAGATGGTATTATACCTCACGTCAGATGGCAGTTCTCTGGTGACACTGGTACAGAGTAGTCTGTTGACCCGAGATCGTCATAGAGTCTCGTGTGGTTCCCACTGTGCTTTGATTTCCATCTTACCACGTCCAAGAGGGCGTGCAAAACGGTGGTTTTTGGGTACAGTCCCGAGTCACATGGAGGCAATGAGCGATAGGAGGGGATTCGTCTCTCCCGGTATAGGGAGTTGATGTTGCGCTGTGTTCGATTGGCTATAACAGGAAATCCCTGGCCAGGGTTGCTGAGATTTACTGGTAAGTGTTACCAGTAGTTTCTCGAATATTTATAGACCTCATATCGACACGACTTATCGAGCTATTGGGGTCTGACGTTTACCACCCCTAGGCGAGATATGCGACATATCAGACGATCAGACCGGACTGTACGGTAGTGTTACTGGTCGGATTCACTGGAGTGTGAGCGGGCTTGCTCGTCGATCTTCAGATCGCTCAATACCCGGGTGGCCGTTACGTTTAGCAGACCGCTTGCGGCTTGTGGATGTTTGATATGATCATCATCCGCTGCCGGCGTATTGACGAGTCTTTAGAGTCCTACACAGAGGTTTCCTGGCTCAAGCGAAACGAAATAGGAGCGCATATGAGATATGTGCGGGACCGAGAGTAATGCGTGTATGTGATACCGTATTTCATTCTCGCGATCAATGTGTCGAATGGTTGTATGCGATATAACCTAATTATCGAATCAAGGATTGATTCGATAAGCCGATACATTGGATACTAGCCGGTTATATGCGATATGACCGGATCGTTAAATCAAGAGTTGATTTAATGATTTAATGCATAATTATATATTTGATATATTACTTTGCGTTAACTAGTATCGGTTCACTTAAGATGGATTTTCTCACTCGGATGTGCGCATTGTATATGCGATATACTTTTGTGCACTTGATTGTATCATGATTGATGATACATGTTATGCTAGGGTTTTTGTGTAAAGATCAAACCATGGTTACATGATTATGGTTAGGGTTTTGTTTTATTCACTTATTTATTTATCCATTTCATTTTGGAAAATAAATGAGAAGAGAAAAGAATGGTGGCTTTATTTGTTGTTTAGTTGAAGCTTCATGAAGCTTTGACTTTGTCCACCATTCTTATCTCATCCTTAACCCTAACCATTCCTTTAACCCTTGGTTAATTCTCTACACATAACCATAGTTAGGATTATTATAAGTTTGGAAATTCTTTTCTTTTTAAATAACTTATCATAATTCTTTCTTCTTCTTCTTCATCTTCTTCCATGAAGAAACCTCCACTTCATCAATGGTGATTGATGAAGATGAGTGAGAAATCCAATTCTAAAGTGAACCCAACTCCTATTTCTTCATCCTCTACCTCTTGCCAAGTAGTAGAGTGTGTTTACTTCACAAGTTTCTTGACTTGGTGAAGTCGGAGCTTGATTTAGCGATGCCTCGACGTAGATCATCTTCGGCACGTCGTCGATGACCTAGCCCGCTTCTTCTCCGATGAAGCCGATGCAAGAGCCCGGATTTCGGATTTGTACAGCGGAGATGACTTCTTCATGGAGCTATGGAGGTGGACAAACGGATCTACAAAGGTTGTATATCCGTATCCCTTAGTTAAGTGTTAACTAGTTTGCTTTTTCGCCTAGAATTCTAGCAAACGATCCGTAGTCGGGTCTCTCGGCACCTAGATTTTTTGAAATTGGCATGTTCGATGCCTATAGAGACCTCACTAGAGTGCCTAGGAACCCTACAGAGATCTACTGGTAAGTGTTATCAGTAGTTTCTTGAACCGTTATGGACCTCACATCGGCATGACTTATCAGGCTATTGGGGTCTGACGTTTTACCACCCCAGGCTGTGATATGCGACATATCTGACGAAGAGACCGGACTGTACGGTAGTGTTATTTATTGGATTCGCAGGAGTATGATCATGCTTGCTTGTTGATCTTCTGATCGCTCAATACCCGGGTGGCCGTTACGTTTGGCAGACCGCTTGCGGCTTATGGGTGTTTGATATGATCATCACCCACTGCTGGCGTATTGACGAGTCTTTAGAGTCCTACATAGAGGTTTCCTGGTTCATGCGAAATGAAGTAGGAGCACATATGTAATATGTGCGGGACCAAGATTAATGCGCATATGTGATACCGCATTCTATTCTCATGATATGTGATATCGGACGGTTATATGTGATATAGCCGGGTTATCGGATCAAGTGTTGATTCGATAGGATGTTACATTTAATATTAGTCGGTTGTATGTGATATAGCCGGATTATTAAATCAAGTGTTGATTTGATAATTTAATGTATAATTATATATTTGATATATTAACTTACATTAACTAATATTTGCTCACTAAACATTTCTTTTTCTCACTTGTGTGCATATAGTATATATGTGATATATATTAATGTACATTTTATTTGTGTCATGTTTGATGCCACATGCAACATGGGTGTATGAGACTTACACCATGCTTATGATAATCCTAGGGTTTATATTTATATAAGTAATTCAAAATTGGATGGAATTTTGTCATGGCTAGAAACTTGGAGAAGCTTGTTAAGCTCATTGACTTAGTCCACTAGTTTTGTTTTGCTTAAGATATTTATTAACTTAACCATTATCCCTAACCATAGTTTAATCTCTACATGAGTTAGTGTATGACACTAACTCACCCATGGTTGCTATTCTCACCTCATGAGTTTTCATTTCTCATCTTCACTTCATCTTCTTCTTCTTCATGAGAAAGCTTGCTAGCTTTTCTCAAGGTGAGAAAATATCGTAAGAAAAACAAATCTAAAGTGAGCCCAATTCCCACTTCATCATCCTCTACTATATTAGTCATTTAGTTTAGGGTGTTTTCTTCACTAATATACCATTAGTGAAGAGGTAGCATGAGCTTGAGTCTCCTCGACGTAGATCATATTCGGCCTTGAAGACTTCGAGCAAGCTTGTTCATTTCTTCATGTGAACCCTTACTAGAGTTCGGGTGTTCACTACTTGGAGCGAAGGGACTACTACACGGAGCTTTAGAAGTGAAGGACAGGTTTACAAAGGTTGTATTCCTTATTCACTTAGATGTAAATTTATTTACATTGCTAGTTCGTCTAAATCTCTAGTTAAGATTCTAGGGTTAGGGTTCTTTAGCACGGCGAAAATTTGAAAACGTCATGGACGATGCCTCCCGAAACCTTGTTGCCGCCCTAGGGAACCCTACATAAACTGGTCAATAAACGGCCTGAATATGCGCTTCATCAAATCCATGAACGCTGCTGGGGCATTGGTGAGCCCGAACGACATCACCAAAAACTCATAATGCCCATAGCGCGTATGAAAAGCAGTCTTCAGAATATCATCCTTCCGAACCCGCAACTGATGATAACCCGACCACAAGTCAATCTTCGAGAAATGTCCCGCACCCTGAAGCTGATCATACAGATTGTCAATACGAGGTAGGGGATATCTGTTCCGCACAGTCACTCGATTCAACTGACGATAATCAATGCATAATCGCTTACTACCGTCCTTCTTCTTGACGAACATGACAGGAGCACCCCAAGGCGACACACTCTGTCGAATAAGTCCTTTATCCAGCAAATCTTGCAACTGATCCTTCAGCTCTTTAAGCTCCGCCGGGGCCATCCGATAAGGCAGTATAGAAATAGGCCCCGTGCCAGGGATCAAGTCAATGCAGAACTCAATATCGCGCTCTGGCAGCAGTCCAGGCAACTCGTCAGGAAAGACATCGGGAAATCCCCTCACTATCGGAACCTGGTCCAGCGGAACCTCTGCGGTTCCAGCATCATGAACATAAGCTAAGAATCCTTGACATCCTTTCCTCAAGAGCCGACTAGCGCGAAGAGAAGAAATCACACTGGGAAGGGTGGCACTACGGTCTCCCTGAATAACAAGAACTGGCTCATCCGGAAAACTAAATCTGACTGCCTTCTCGCGGCAGTCCACAGACGCATAACATGTGGCTAACCAGTCCATGTCCATAAGAACATCGAAGTCTAACATGTCGAGGAGAATCAAATCAATAGAAGAATCCCTCCCTCCGATACGAACAGAACAGGATCGAAACACATATCGAGCGACAAAAGACTCGCCTACTGGAGTAATAACAACAAGCGGATGATCTAGCAAAGACGACTCTTGGCCCAACCTCGGTGCAAAGTGTATAGATACATATGAATGTGTAGAACCTGGGTCGAATAATACCCGCGCGTCGAAAGAACATACTGAAAGAGTACCTGTCACCACTGCGTTTGATTCCTGCGCATCCTGAGGAGTCAAAGTGAACACTCTGGCCTGTCCTCTGCCGATACCCAGCTGTCCTCTGCCTCGGCCACCTCGGCCTCTCTGAACCGGACCGCCACGACCACAGCCTCTCGGGGCATCGATCTGGCATGGAGCAACAACAGGTGTAGTAGGTAAAATGCTCGGAGGAGGGGGTGAAGGTGGTAAGGTCACATGTGGAGCTGTCGCCTCACCCTGGCGCCTCATGGGACAATGTCTGACATGGTGCTGCGGACTCCCACATCGGAAACATCCTGGCGATGGCTGCTGGCCCAGTAAATAAGAGCCGAACAACTGGCATCGCATCATGCCTCGACTACCACCACGGCCTCTGCCTGCCATATCTCTGCCAAGCAGCACTGGAGCTGATATGCCTGTTTGAATCCTCTTCGGTACTATGGTATTGAAAATACGCTCCTCCATCAAAATAGCTGTGTCTATCGCTGTCGCATAGGTGTCAAAACGCTGGGCGCCGATAGAAAGAAACATCTGCGTGTCAAGGCCTCGTACGAATCTTTTTATGCGTTTCTCTTCAGTGTCCACCAGGTAAGGAGCATATCTGGACAGCTGAGTAAACTGAATGTAGTACTCGGATAGGGTCACCCTAGGACTCTTGCGCAAAGACTCGGAACTACGAGCTCGAGCATCTCGGACGCTCTCCGGAATGAAATGAGCAAGACCCTCCAGATGAAAACTCGTGAGCTCGACCGATCTCTCGTCAGAACATCTCAGCGAACAGCAAATCCTATCCATCCTGTCGAGGAATGTCTACGGATCCTCCGCTGCATCTGTGCCGGTAAAAACTGGAGGCTTCAGCCTCATAAACTCCTGTAAGGATACGGGGATAGTCTCTGTAGAAGCAGGAAAAACATCGAATCTCGGTGCTCGGCTGGCCTCAACTAAGGACCCAACCATCTGGTGCGAATCCTTAATGCTCGCCTCTAGCCTAGCTATCCTGCCCGGAGAAGGGGGAGGATCAGTCTGTCCCTGAGGGGTAGGTGTACCACCCTGGTTGATCCTCGTCTCAGACGAGCCCGCCCTAAACTCATCTCTGGCGGCAGCCCTCTGGGCCCTCGTAGTCTTTGGCGGCATAGTGGCTGGAACAAGAAACAGGATTTGGTGAGAATATTGCAATCGAATCAAAGGATATATGGAATCAAGGAAGGAAATACAAGCAATTTTACATCCTAAGGTTACTTAGGAGGAGTACCGTATCATAAGTATGCCGCGGAACATACACACACTACGTCACTCTGCTTAAGTCACCTACTCCATATACCAAGGGTCATACTACACTTAGAAGGTAAAACCTAACGCTCTGATACCAACTTTGTCACGACCCGAAGGTGTGGAACGTGACTGACACTTAAATCATGTAACGTCTAGAGGCGTAACGTAATCTAAGTAACCAAAGCCCAGAAATCTAAACCATTTAACGAGATAGAGTGAAGAAAATACTTGTTTTAAAAAGTGATTTTAACAAAACAAAGTCATATTAAACCTTTCAAAAGCATCAAGTTTTCCCGAAATTTTCGGTAGAGTTTCCTTTGTAAAAACTGGCCCCAAACGGGTACAAAACATAATTAAGTATAAGAAATAATAAAAGGCATCCCCAAACGGGAGCTAGCTCTTCGCCGAACGGCGGAACACAACCACATGCAAGCAACATCATTATAATACGAAATCAGCATTTAAAAGCAAGAAATAGAAACAAAGTGTAAAGTCGGCTCGCACGAGCTCGACACCAGAAATCAGAGTATATATACAAGTCTCACCAGCTCACAATCTAAGTCTAATATACAAAAGTGATAGAAAAGTTAGATGGAGTGTACTAGGTACAAAATAAATATACAAGGTGGGAACAGAAAGGTATCCTCATAAAACCCACCTACAAGTAAAGCCCTCAAGAGCTGGAATGAGTGAATGCAGAAGAAGAAGTATGCCCGCCGCTACTATACTGACGGGTTAGACCTGCAAGATACTGTGACACAACGGGGGTGAGTTGTCAACTCGTGAGTAGTAAGTAACATCTAATAAGGTTATCACAAGAATGCACGCAAATGCGTCACAATCTATATACATACTGCTATGATGCGATGTAGTAATATGAATGCCATATGAATGAAAGATCAAACGCGAAATCTGTATATATGTTTGGTATGAGAAAAATCTGTGCTCTTTTCTTAGGAAAACTTTTGTATCATAAAACTGGGTATCATAAAATGAAATCGACAGAAAACCGTGCCAATATCGACACCATATATATATATATATATATATATATATATATATATATATATATATATATATATATATATCAAATCTCGGTAGCCGTCTCTAAGATCGGCCCTCAAATCTGTCAAATCACACGACTCCGGTCGGTATCCTCCGGATGACCGCCGGGTCAATAATCACCGGTAGGTAGTGCTTTCCTGCCAGGCTCAACGCCTCTCTATACGGTCTTCTTGTCCCGGGGTACCTCACTGGGTCCACCATATACCCGCAGATGGCGTCTCTCTCCTCGAATCGAGTATATGTACATACGTGGCTCAAGGATCGAGAAATCTCATGGTGGACGTCACACATATCATATCACGAGAAAACCGCATTTTATATATATTGAAATCTTTATAAGTTTATGAAATGCCTTTGTGGTTTTCCCTAAATCCAGAAATCTCATGAATACGGAAATATCCAAGAAAATCACAATATATAAGCATGTGGATAACTATGAATGTCCGTGATGTCAACATGATGCAATGATGATGCCAATGCACAGGTACCGATTATTAAGTAAGTTCTAAGTGTATCGTGATATAGCAATTACCAATGGCGTGTGTGTCTGCATAAAATAGTGCACGTGCGATATGAACCATTGGTAATAGTGTAAGTGTCCTAGGTAATAACGTCGATGTACAAGGAGATGCAATGCTACATGAATATGACATACGTATGTGAACATAAGAATAATAGCTAAATCCTAACTATTGGCTCTTTACGCCATCCATGTGATTCCTCCATAGATGTGTACATCTACTCACCGGCACGCCTCGGCTAGTCGAATCCGATCATCGCCTTGCCTTTCCCTTCCGCGTCCGATGTCCCCGCAACCGATCCTAAAATCGTACAATAATAACACATAAGACCAAATATCCGATAAGGCGCGAAGACACAACGACTTTAAGGGACTAACATTCACAACATAGACACATGTGCACTTGGTGCACAAAACGTGCATGACATCGCCCGAAACCAACCCGATCGCTGTTTTCCACCATAATGCCAAATCTACACTTGAATCGCACGTATCGCACATTAACAAAACGTCAGTTTAAAGGTAAAACGGTTCCAGATTTTGATACGAGTGAAAATAGAAAAGTAGTAGCATACACCAAAGACCTAAACTATGAAGCAGACACCTATACTACAAACCCCGACACCCAAGTCACACATCTGGCCGCAATTTGTGGCCAGAATCACTAAATTGGCGGCCACAAAAGGGACTGGGGGGTTCGAGCTTCGGGGGTGTGATCCTAGTCTAGTAACTATCTCACAATAATTGCAACTTATCTCTGCAACTTCTGGTTTAATAGAAGATCACGAAATGGCACTAAACTTGACTAAAAACCGTATTTAAACACTAATTTAAACCATTAAGGTATTTTAGAGCAAACTTGGTTGATTAGTGAGGCTATTAGGTGTTGTCTACTCTTAATTACCCTAATATGTCATTAAAACCCTAAGCTTATTCTAACCCTTTCTAAAAAGCTAAACTTGCATTAAAACCCACTTAAACATCTAACCAAAACTAATTAAAGCAAGGATTAGTGAAGCATGAAGGGAATTTTGTTTTCATAACTTTCCAAAAGGTGAAGAAAAACCCTAACTTTAAAGATAGCCACCAAAAGGGAACTTGCTTGAAGGAAACTCTTAAAGAGTCTTAGATTTGGATTTTAGAAGTTATTAGTGGTGGATTGGTGTTGATTTTATTAGGTTTTTAGAAGAGGTAGAGAGATGTAGCAAGTGAGAAGAAGGAGAAGGAAAAGAAAGAAGGGAATGAGGTGAAGAAAAATCTAGAGAAAGAGAGAGAGAACCTCATGCCATGGCGCCTACATGCCATGCATTAATTGCTCCAAGGCCAATTTCACATTTTTCTTTTTTATTTTAAGTTAAAAGAGAATTCTAGAGCCATTGCAATGAACTAAGGAACTTGTTATCAAACTATAGTTAAGTTGTCATGGTGCATGTTTAAAATGATTTTTATAATATATAATTAAGGAAAATAATTAAGTGAACAATAGATTAAATCAAAACTAATAAATACCAATCAGAATAAGCAATTACATAATTAAAACAATTATATTTAAATCTATGAGGAAATAATTATAACTTATTTTAGTAGCATAGCACATGCTAATACGCTAATTAACATATAATTATTCTAAACGATTTCTAAAACGTTACACTCAGCTTCTGGGCGGTTCATTAGGATAGCAGTCTGCTACTACTGTCCCTCCAGGAGACTCTTAATTTCCTCAAACAATACCGTTTTCTCGTTGATAGGAGATGCTACGGTAGGTGTAACTGGTAGAGATAGTGGTGGGGTGTTTCCATTCACGTTCGTGCTTGTATTGTTGGGAGAATCTATAACCATGAAAGAAATATAGGGTTAGATAGATTCAAGGAATAGGAAATGTAAAGAACGTTTAGTTGCTAATTCTTATAATTCTTGTATTTATATTGCTTAAGTTTCCATGCAAAACTAACCCTGCATGGTATGACTTTATACAGAACTAACATGCATGGGCTGCCAATAAAACCTGTCACACCCCGCTTCCTAATATACGGGTAAGAAGACGTGACTAGGCCCGTGACGTATTTACTCAGAAGTAAACACGTTAAGCGTAAGTAAGCAATATAAAATAAATGTACACAAGAAAGACATGAGATGTAAATGAACAACAACTTTTTATTTATTAAACATTCTTTACAATACAACTGAAAAGTAAATACAATGCGAAAAGCACTGCCTAAACAATGGCATGAACATGAAAGTAAAGTATATACAAGAAAACTAGAGCTCCGGGTCCTCGATGAACTGCTCCAAATCTTCTGAGCTGGGCTCGATCTCCAGAGAGTCGGGTCTTCCTGACAATATTCCAAAGAAAGAATAGAAAAGGAATGTCATCAGCAAACAATCGCTCGGTAAGTCTCAAGGAGAGAAGAGACAGATAAGAGAATATAACTGGTATAATATTTGTTTGTTATGCTAACATAGTTGTTTGTAGCTTGGTACAAAATATGCCAGTGTATACGAGAGGAGCCCAACTTGCTCCGTGGACTAAGGTATATGGAGAACAAGGCTCCGTCAAAACCCACGGGACACCAACAACGGATATTCAGGTAAGGTATATTAATGTGACCATCATCGTGCCACTTTTAATACATTCTGTACCAATCCACCCCTTTAAAACCCCGTAATGTTTATTATATTGTTTATAGCTGCAAGACTTGCCGAAACCATGATATCAGTTGTTCTTGTAAACGAATAGTCATGTAGTCAAGTCAATGTATATCCATAGTTCGGTAAAATCAAGTCATGTTGATATTGATTGTATTCTGGTATTCATGTTTCAAGTTCCAGTATATATAGATTCATGTTGTATTGGAGTTATATTTGAAATGTATTCATGTTTAGATTGTATTCGGATTAGACTGAGACTCAGTTTGAGTCAGACACTTTAAACAAATTTGAGTCCTGAATTAGATTTTGGAGTTATCGGTAACTGCTGCACATGGACGGCAGGATTTGTCACTTTTTCCAAGCCAATTACCGTATTGATAACACCATTTTAGTTTGTCTACCTTAAATAGGCAAGCACTCTCATTCTCCGGCTCTCTGAGGCTCAAGAGAATGGATTCCGCTTAAACCTATATTTACTAGGATCCTTATTGTAATTTAATATAACTTGAGGGGGTTTTATGAAAAATAGTTTTGATAAAATTTCAAAATAAACCTCAAGCATTTATTTATCGTATTTAGGGTTTTCATGGATGCAATTTTTAAAAGTGAAGTATTCTAATGATTATAAATCTAGATTGAATAGTATATGGTATTTTAATGTAAATTGAAATTGTATGGATTGTGATAGTATTTTCATGAAATTTGGGATTCCTTTGTTTAGAAAAAATGGAATTTTTTATATGTATTTAAAATAGATAGTTTGATAATATTATATAATTATTAGAAAAAAAGTTTATTTATTAAATAGAAATCACGTTTTCTTAAAAATGTAATAAAAATTCCATCGAGATCGTATGCTCCGTGAGGAGGTCTGCATCTTGCTCTACTAGTTCGATGGATGTGCGATAACCCGCACCAACCAAATCGGATTCCCCAAAAATGGGTTGTAGAGACATAATCGTAAGGAATTTGATTAAATTTTTTTAAAGAATACGGCTTTTAATAGGTTTGGGTATTTTAATGTAAAATTGTATTAGCCACAAAAATATAGTTTTCAAGCAATCTTGCTATGTCATGATGAGTGTTGTGATGAGGTAGGTCATTACCTCGTGAGATTTTTCTAAAGGTAATATGAGCAATTATGATGAAATGATACTGTAAGTAAAATTTATGGTATTTAACAGTAAAATTGAAATAAAAGTTGTATAACATTGTATTTTGAATTGAAACTTGTCCTAAATGTTTATTTTAAGATTATTAAACAAGATTAACAATATGGATATTTGGTTATTAAGAAATGTCGTGTTTCTAACAAAATTAGTATCGGAAATCGGAATAACTCCACTTCTGACGAGTTTTGAAAAGAGAACTTTTTAAGTCAGTAAGAGGGAAGAGAAGAGGAGACTTACCGGATTAGATGAGAGGGGAGAGGTAGAGGAAGGGTTTGAGAGCTCAATGGAGTTGTCGTGTCGCCGGATTTGTCCCGAGTCGTCGCCGGAAGATGACCTTGGGCTAACTCCACTTGTACAATTAATTTGACTTTGAAAAATTTGAGAGTTTTGATGATAGATTTCAGAATAGAGAGGGCTAGGGTATGGGTTGATATTTATAGGATAGAATTAGGGTTTTGAGAATTAAAAAGAGAATTAAAATGCATTAAAATTTAGTTTTAAAGCTTATTTTTAATTCTTTGTTTAATTGCTTGAAAAACAAACAGTACTGGGGTTAAGGGGGTAGGCCAAGAGACCAGGGTTTCAAACATGGGAGCATTTCCAATGGGGGGCCCGGCGGCGCCGGCCCAAGGCGCAATCTCGCCAGCCATTTGGTTGAGGTGGGGTGTGGGATTCTTGTCACGTGTCCTACTCGGTACATATAACATTTTCCACATGTTTGATTAATCTGACTTTTCATTTTTATGTGTATTGTACGTGTAAACTTTTGGGCTTCCAAAAGTTTAAAAGAAAAATCATTAAAAATAATATGTGGCTGATGGGATTCGAACACAGAGGCTACGTCACAGCAGTGCAAGGGCTTTACCAATGAGCTACAAGTGTTTCTTGCTGTTCTAAAACAAATTAAATACTCGTGTTGTCAAGCCAATGAGCTATAAGTATTGGGGGGCCCGGCGGCGCCGGCCCAATACTGGGAGAGACGAAACCCCTCCTATCGCTCACTGCCTCCATGTGACTCGGGACTGTACCCAAAAACCACCTGTTTTCATGACTCCTTTGAGCCGTGGTAGGAAGGAAATCAAAGCACAGTGGGAACCACACAAGACACTATGATGATCTCGGGTCTATAGACTAACCTATACAAGTGTCACTAGAGAACTGCTATCAGACGATAGGTATGGTATCATCTAGGAGTTCTCGGAGAGTCCTGTCCGGTGTACCCATTCTCCAATGAGCACCTGTGCACAATCTTTGATGTCAAACACCAATGGTTATGGGATCAATCATCGCCTTATACAGGGTCAAGAAACTTACACACTAGTCTACTCTGGAATATCAATGTTCTGTCTCGATACTCCATCGACTAGAAGCTGTTAAAGGATGTGGTTGTGGACTACACAAGCCCCACTAGTATGATCTGCATCATAGTCCTGATAGTCAAGCCAGCATCCTAAGGGATTTATCAACATGTATAAAAAAGATAGTAAAATAAAACAAGTGTACATGTTAAGATTAAGAGTAACCAGATAGCATACTATCATGTTGAGCAAGAAAGTCCTTTATATATATGTCCAAGCATCCACTATAATATACAATAATGGTTTCTAGGACATACATATTCCTAACAATCTCCCACTTACACTAAGACCAGTTGTTGCAGTATCGCATACCCAACATCCCAAAACATCTCTTAAACTGTGTCTGGAGGAGGGCCTTCGTGAGTGGATCCGCCGTGTTGTCCTTCGTGTCTACTCTCATGATCTCGATCTTGCGGAGATCAACTATCTCCCGGATCAGGTGATACCGCCTCAGAATATGTCTGGATCGCTGATGGGACCGAGGTTCCTTGGCAAAAACCACAACTCCATTGTTATCACAATACAAAGGTATTGGATGCTCAATTGATGGAACCATACCAAGTTCAATAATGAACTTCTTCATCCAGACAGCCTCTTTGGTAGCATCGTTGGCAGCGATGTATTCAGCCTCTATCGTCGAATCTACAACGGTATCTTCTTTGGAACTCTTCCAACATATCGTCCCTCCATTGAGGGTGAAGACAAATCCCGAGACAGACTTGCTGCCATCCTTATCACTTTGAAAGCTCGAATTGGTAACTTAGAGTTATCCGTTACCATATACCAAGAACATCTCTTTAGTCCTTCTCAAGTACTTAAGAATGTTCTTCACAGATATCCAGTGCTTCTCCCCTGGGTCTGATTGATACTTACTTACCACACTAAGTGTGTAAGCTACATCCGATCTGGTGCATCACATCGCGTACATGATAGACCCAACTGCAGAAGCCTAGGGTATCACGTTCATGCGAGCCCACTCCAAATCAGTCTTGGAAGACATCTCTTTGGAGAGAGTGATTCTTGAACAAGCGGGTAAATTACTACGCTTAGAATCTTCCTTACTAAACCTCTTTAGTATGGTATCTATGTACCTGAATTAGGACAATCCCAACATTCTTTTAGATCTATCTCTATAGATTTTGATCCCCAGAATGTAGGAGGCATCACCCAGATCTTTCATCAAGAACTTTTGTGATAGGAAGAGTTTGACCGAGTGCAGCATAAGAACATCATTTTCTATCAAGAGTATGTCATCTATGTACAATTCGAGAAAGACAACCTTACTCTCTACAACCTTTTTATATATACATGGTTCATCTAGGTTTTTGATAAAGTCAAACTCTTTGACTGCTACATCAAAACAGATGTTCCAGCTCTGCGACGCCTGCTTTAATCCTTAAATTGATTTAAGCATCTTGCATATCTTTCCGCTTCTCCCACTATCTACGAAGCCCTCTAACTGTGTCATATACACGCTCTCTTCTAAATCACCATTTAGAAAAGCGGTCTTGACGTCCATCTGCCAGATTTCATAGTCATGGTATGCAGCAATGATAAGTAGGATCCTAATGGACTTAAGTATAGCCACTGGAGAAAAGGTCTCATTATAGTCAACACCTGGTTGTTGACGAGAATCTTTTGCTATAAGTCTAGCTTTGAAGGTCTCAACCTTTCCATCTACACCAATTTTCTTTTTGAAAATCCACTTGCTCCCAATGGGTTTTACCCCTTCAGGAGAAACTTCCAAAGTCCATCCTTTGTTGGTGTACATGAATTCCATCTCAGATCACATAGCATCCATCCATTTCACAATGTCCCCACTTGTGATGGCCTGCTCGAAACTAGTTGGGTTATCATCTTCCATGATGCAATTCTCGCTCCCACCGTCTATGAGAAAACCGTAGTATCTCTCAGGTGGATGAGGAACCTTACTAGATCTGCGGAGTGGCTGAGGTTCATCGGGAACAATTGAATCCTCCGGTTCTACCAATTCTTCAATTGTATTTTGTGTATCTGGAACTTCTTCCAGCTCTACCTCTTTACCACTAATTTCTTTTACAAGAAATTCCTTTTCTAAAACCATGGCGTGTTGGGCAACAAACACCTTTTGTTCCTCAATGTGGTAGAATAGATATCCATGTGAATTCTTTGGATATCCCACAAACTTGCAATGAACTGATCGTGCTTCGAGTTTTTCTGGATTCTGTCATAGGCCGGACAACCCCATATCTTAATTCTTTTAAGATACGGTCTCTTTCCACTCCATATCTTATATGATGTTTTAAGCACATATTTTGATGGAACTTGATTCAATAGGTATGCAGCCATCACAAGTGCATAACTCCAAAAAGAAATAGGTAACTCAACTGTACTCATCATAGAGCGCACCATATCTATTAGGGCACGATTCCTCCGCTCCGATACACCGTTGTGCTGTGGTGCATATGGAGGAGTAGGCTGAGAGAGAATCCCATTTTTTTAAATAATCTCGGAATTTCGTGCTTAAGTATTCACCTCCTCAATCAGATCGAAGGATTTTAATACTTTTACTTGTCTGGTTCTCTACTTCGCTCTTATATTCCTTAAATTTCTCAAAAGGTTCAGATTTGTGTTTCAACAGGAACACATGTCCAAATCTTGAGAGATCATCGGTGAATATAATGAAGTATGAGGAACCATTCCTGGCATGTATAGACATAGTCGCTACCTGGAGAGAGAGAGAGAGAAGAAAACACTTTAGCGTGCGCTCTTACAAGATTAGATTGGTTTTTATCTTATCTAATCTTGATGGCTTCCACTATTTTTATCAAATCTTCCTTCAAACCCTAAAAGATAAGATTAGCCGGGATTAATTACACCCTACAAGTTCACTAATCAGTCAGCCAGGCATGTGTTGTTACTTCGAGGGAGTCTCCCCGTACTTTCGTATAAAACTAATTAAATAATCTCGTTTCCGCGGGGGCATAACCCCGTTAACACCTTTCTTAGACACCTACTGAATTAGCTAATTGTAAAGTGGAAAACTCTCCCAGGAGTAACACTTACTCCCAGTGGGTATCGGGATCCAATTATCACATAGAAAGCATGTAATCTCATTGCAAATTTCAACACTTGAAATTCCTGATATCTGTTTTTACCCCATGCAGTTTATGACCTTGACAAGGTCAACAAACTATAAACCACAAGTCAAGTTCAACCCGTCATTTCGTGACTAAATTAAACCTACCTCCACGACCCTTGACAAGGTCAACAAAACCGTACGACTACCCTAACCAATTGCATCAACATGCGACAGAAAAGCACTAATCAGCTACTGAACACTACGCCTTGACAAGGTTGACAAACGCAATACGAATACTAAATAGTACCTATCTGAAATGATAGAGACTACGACTGGTTTTGAAGAAAATGTTTAACGTAATGAACTTGATATCATTATAGAATCTAGTGATTTGAAAAGGAGTGGTTTAAGCTCCGCTTTAAAAATTGAGTAGTTTTCAAAACAAACCGAGTGGGTTGTAGCATATGCTAGTTTTGCTAAAGAGGTCATTCCCGGTGAAGTGATCTACGCTATTTCTTCATCGAATGACGTGCTGGATATTCATAATAGAATACCGCTATGCAAAGCAAGATCTAGAGCTAACTTTTTTGAAAAATTTGATTCTAAAATATCTTTTAGGTTTCTTTTCATTTTATTAATCTTATTAATGACGTCCCATCAATTAAGTTTCCTAAACATCACAGAAGAAACGAAAATAAAACACACATATATTCCATCTGCATTCGCCACAGGGATCTGGATCTTCACCGTATGGTTACTTAACTTACGGCAGGGCGGGGTCAGGACTAGCGCGGATGCAAAACATATATAGTGTCTACTAATATATCATATATATAAGTAGCATTCGTCTCACGCAGTTATATGATCACATCACATCACATTACAGAACACCAGAAGCAGATATATGAAATATATGATATACTAGGAGGTCCGTGTTTTAGATTAAACCAGTAACGAAAAACACGGATTCCACGGTCGTGATGAATAGCCAAGCCCACACCTCTAGACCCCTACGAGAGCGGCAAGCAACCCTGCCAATTCTAGAGTTAGGCAACCGGTCTCGACTCCTCGAGATGGCCTTCCACTGGACTCTAGAACCCAGTTACTTATGCTTCACGTCTTGGGTCTATCCTAATGCGGAAAAGTAAATAATATATATCTAATGGAGACAACAACCTCAACCCGGAAGTGTCCCAATAAAAGAATATTACATACAAATATTTACGTAAATGAAAATTGAAAAACTCTCATCTCACGTAAAACCCTCGGTTATTCAATCACGACGATCCAATATAACATATCGATAGCAACAAAATAATATCACATGTCATCAACGTAAGTAAATATGCGTATTCCTAATATCGTTGTCGTATAGCAACGAGATCGGGGATACTTCCACATATTACACTTACGGTTGCAGAAAAGAAATGAAAACTACAATAATTAGAATCCGCATCATCTTTAGACATCATAAACCCGGATTATCACATATTCTGAATTTCATGCTTAACCATATAAACCTTGCATTTAAGTCTCAAATTTAAAACACATTTCAAAAATTAAGTCGGGCAATTCACCAAGATTCCCGATTAATGATTCGAAGGCCCGTCGGGAACTTTAGTAGATGGTCGCACCCCCGAGACCGTTGATGAAGTGCACTTGGGCGAAACACCGTGGCCGCGAGCACCTGAGTGGATGCTTTTGGCTATGTGGTTCTCCTATAGTCACTTGGTCGGGGAAATGGGGCGTGGCTTTCTACTAGTGTCTCCCGGCGAGTATTCGTGTACGATACGAGATTACGACGGAGTTTTGATCCAAATACAAACTCCGTGATAATCTATCATTTAATACTAAAACGCGAGATTTAAAAATCAATAACTAGTTTTCGCAAAACTAATCAATATAGATTCCAAAAATTGTATCACATAACCATAACAATATAGACGATGTTAAACATTTCGATCGATGTTTCAAACAACACCAATTCACAGAGACCTCAATCACTTGAGTCTCATTAAAAATATCCAGAAAATACAGAATCTCAAAATGAAGCAGAACAAGAAAAAACGAGCTTCTAATTCCATACTTAGACGGCGGAACCGCGGCCAATACATGGTATAGGCGGCGGTTCCGCGGCCAAGTTATGGAATTACGTTCTCGTATTTCTTGAGCCTTCTTGTAATTACCTGCATGATTTTCTGAGAATTTTTAATTGTGAAAATAAATAAGTTTTAAAAATTGGACAGAAATCTCCAAATTTCGGAGTTTAAAACGTCGATCGAACACTTTAACGTCGTTTAGACTACGCCTAAGTCTCTAGTTTGGCTCTGATACTATGAAAGTATGTCTTAGCACTTCTATTATGTTTCTATGAGTATCAAGTATGCAATTTTAAAATTTTAGAGGTCTAAGTATACTAAACAAGAATCGAACTGGAGAATTAGGGTTTTGTAGTTAAGCAAACAATGTTCTAATTTAAGTGAAGAGAGGTGACAACCTTTATAGTCTAGTCCTTCACTTCTAAACCTCCAAGTTGTAGTCCCTAGAACTCTTCTTTGACTCCACTTGAAGAATAGATCGAGCTTGCTTATAGTCTTCGTCGTCAAAGATGATCCACCTTGAGGCAACTCTCACTCAAACTCACACTTCACTGATCAAGGTATTAGTGAAATTAAAAACTTATACTAATAGGTTAGAGTGGTGTAGGTTGATGAAGTAGGAATTTTGCTCACCAGAAATATCTTTCTCTTTTTCTTTTTACTCAACCCCATAAAACTAGTAAAGAGATGAAAAAGATGAACAGGGAATGAGTGTTGTGAACCATGAGGATAAAGATGAGATTGGATAATGATAAATAAATATCAAATAAAACAAAAAGGGAAGATGAGTCATGGCTTCTCAATGCTTTTACAAGCATCTCAAGAACCATGACTCATTTTTTCTTTTCTTTATCTCATATATTTAAAACATCATCTCTTCATCTTTTTCCTAATGTGATTCTTACACATCCTAGTTCTATATATCATCAACCATGATACAAATGAGTGTGTGTGTGTATAAAGAGAAGAAAATCTTAAGTGAGCGTAATATATATATATATATATATATATATATATATATATATATATATATCTCAAATATATAAATATATATCAAATTATTAAATCAATCAATAATCCGGTTATATCATATATAACAGGCTAATATCATATATATATGTATATGTGTATATGTTTATGTGTATATGTATATATGTATATATATGTATGTATATGTATATCTGTGTGTGTGTGTGTGTATATATATATATGTATATGTATATGTATATCTGTTTATATATATGTATATATGTATCTGTATATATGTATATATGTATATATATATATATATATATATGTATATATGTGTGTCTGTATATATATATGTATATGTGTGTGTGTGTGTGTATAATTATGAAATCAACACTTGATTCAATAATCCGGTTATATCATATATAATCCGGCTAATATCAAATATATAAACATATATATAAATCAAATTATTGAATCAACACTTGATTCAATAATCCGGTTATATCATATATAATCCGGCTGATATCAAATATCGCTAGATTAGAATACGGTATCATATACTCGTATTTAATCAAGCTCCCGCATATATCTCCATACGTGCCCTACTTCGTTTTGCTTGAGCTAGGAAATCTCTATGTGGGACTCTAAAGACTCGTCAATACGCCAGCAGTAGATAATGATCACATCAGTGACCTACAAGCCATCAGCGGTACTAGCTGGACGTAACGGATACCCAGGTATTGAACGAATAGAAGATCAATAAGCAAACTTGTCCAAACTCCCATAGAGTGTATAAATAACACTTACCATACAGTCCGATCTCTTCGTCTAATATGTTGCATATCGAGTCTGGGGGGTAGAATCGTCAGACCCCTCTAACTTGATAAGTCATGCCGATGTGTGGCCTATAACCTTTCGAGAAACTACTGATAACACTTATCGGTAAATCTCATCAGCCTTGGCCAGGGACTTGCTGTTATAGCCAATCGAGTATAGCGAAATATCAACTCTCAATACCGGGAGAGGCAAAACCCCTCCTATCGCTCACTGCCTCCATGTGGCTTTGGGACTGTACCCAAAAACCACCTGTTTACCCGACTCCTTTGAGCCGTGGTAGGGAGGAAATTAAAGCACAGTGGGAACTACACAAAAGATACTATGACTATAACAACCCTAATTTCTTATACACTTTTTTCCTATATAAAACTTTTCAAATATTTTTTTAAAAAAATCCACAAATGGGTATTTAAGCCTGAGCACAAGATTTAGGTAATTATTTTTGTTTTTAATTACAAGCTACAAGAATAAAATAACTCCATGTTTAGTGTACAAGAATTTACTTTAAAATTTAATGTATATTTGGAGAATTTATTCTTACTGCTATCAGTTTAAGTAATTAAAAACAACAATAATTACAAGAAGGAGCTTGTAGCTCATTGGTAATACCTTGCACTGCTGAACCAAGCCACCGGAGTTCAAATCCCATGCCCCACATTATTTTTGTATTTATTTTGTTTTATTTTTTTTGGAAGTCAACGGTAAAAAGGCCATAACTCCCAAAATATGTACTGGACAGCAAAAAGTAAAAATACCAAGTTGTTCCTCAGGAAAACCCCCGGCCATTGGACCCTTGACTCGGCCCGACTCGGCGCCGCCGGCCGGCGACTCGGCCGACTCGGTCCGACACCGCCGGCCGGACTTGGCCGGACGGCCGAGTCACCAACTGAGAAAAGTTGGCTTTTGACTTGGTCAACCCTCTTGCACACTTATTATACCTGGATCGGTTTTGATTTGGCCAATAAATCCGTTTTACTCCTACGTTTAATGATTTTTAATGAATTTTTAATGTTTTTTTATATTTTTTTTAAATATTTTTTAATCCAAACCCTAACCTTAGCCTAGCCCTATATAAAGACCCCTATACTCTACCATTTCACCTCACAACTCTAAGTCCACTCTCTCAAATTCTCGAGGACTCGGTACGAAGAGCGAGAAGCGAAGCGCTGCCGAAATCGACGACGGGTTCCGGCGACCGGATCAGAACCTTCACGGCGTTTTTGACGAATCGACGACCACCACATCCCTTAGCTACCTTAGCTTGTCCAAACCGTAAGTCCCATATTTTCTATCTCTCTCTTCTTTTAATAGAAAATACGACTTTTTGGAACCCGACGGAAATCGGATAAACCGATTTCCGATTCGATTTTTCTATAAATTTCCACTTGTCACCTAATACATATTATCTACCCATATTCATGTTGACTATTAATCACCCATAAACCAATTTAATCAAACTTTTTCACATGAAATGATAACTTCTTTGCAAAACCGTATTCTTTTCATAAAAATACCATGAAGTTCATTTTTCTGAGTTTAATTAATTACCTCACTCCTAATTATGTTTATTTTGATCACTAAACTTGTAGAACCCAATTTGAATGAAATTTCACACATAAAATGATAACGTTTTCGAATACCGTATTCTTGCGCGTTAATACCTTCAACTTTAATATATCTTGTTTAACCTCTAAACTTCACCAAAACTTAAAATAAGTCACGAGGTAATGACCTACCTCTACACACACTCAATATAACCCTAATTGATAAATATAAAAAATACAGAATACAAAATTATAGGACTTTTCACTAAAATACCCTAATCTTTATAACTTTTATTGAAAGCTTTAAGTTGTAAACATTTCTAGATAAAATCTTTTAATAAAATGAAAACACGATTGGTCATGGACATCGATCGTTTATCTAAACTGTCTTGTGGTGACTAGGCAAGTGTGTCTAAGGCTAGTGGTTTTTAATTAGGCCCACGACTGTGGTTCCTTCCCACTTACCTGGCACTTACCTGGCCGCAATTGACGGTGAAGAGGCGATTTGAGGCTTCTAATGACTCATCGTTTAGACCTTAGAAGTAGGCTAGTTGGCTTAGGAAACCCTAACAACTAAAATACGGAAAACTATACTTTTTTGCAAATAAATACCCCATATTTATAAAACCGTTTTCCCAAATGAAAAGTATTTGTTAAACCTAAGCAAAGCGCCGCTACAACCCACTTTTGGGGAACCTGTTAGGGATAGTACGGTTCATCGTGCATCCGCAGGCTAGTAGTGTGAGATTCAGACCTCCGCAAGGAGCATTCGGTCTCGAAAGGTTCAAAATACGATATTTAGGGAAAATGAGATTTTTCTAAATAAAATATTTATTTAATATTATTCATGTGTTAATATATATATATAATTATCATTTAAACATCTATTTTATCATAATATAAAGTTTCCACATTTTTCTTTAAAAAAATTACAAGATTAAAAGTTACACTAAAATACCATGAATTTCAGATAAAACAATTAATACTTTTATTAGGATATATTCACTAGAATAACACAAATAAAATTCACATTCATTATAACAATAAAGACGATTATTAAATACTTGAGGTGTATATTGAAAAATATACAAAAGTACTTTTTACATAAAACCCCCTCAAGTTTTACAAATTACAATAAGGCCCCTAGCTAATATTGAACTTCAAATTATCTTCTTTTAGTCTGACTCGGGTTAGAGTCTGATTATTTCTGACTTGAATATGATTCAGGTCAATCTATATTCTTTTATATTCCAAAAAAATTTAAATACATGAAACCCTGAATCCAGTTAACAATATATTCTTTTTGACAGAATCAAACCATGGATATTCATCCATTATCCTGATATTCTATTTTCCTGATTACACAGTTACAACATGTTTACTGATATCATGGTTTTGGTCAGTCACCCAACTTACATATTCCAATACTACAATACTGTTAAAACACCACGGGGTTTAAGGGGTAGATTGGTACGGAAGGTGTTAAAGGTGGCACGAGGTGGTCAGATTAAGACACCTAACCTGAATCCTATTGCTGTTGTACCGTGGCATAACGGTTCCTTGTACTTTCCTTTTGCCATGATCTCTAGCATATAGAGATCCCCCTCGTATACACTGGCATCCTTCTGTACCAAGCTACAAACAATAGCGTTACATAATGTTCCATAATATTCAACAATATAATACATTAAAAAATATTGTTACTCTGTCATTCTCATTCTTCTTATTCTTTGGGACTTACCGAGCGACCTGTTCGCTGACGACATTCTATTTCTTTCTTCTTTGAATGTCGTCAGGTGCGTTGGACCAAGCTGAGATCGAGCCCACCGGTGAAGATTTGGAGCAGTTCCAAGAAGACCCAGAGCTCTAGATAATTGTACCTTGTTCTTTCCAGTATTTTTCATTTCTGTTATGCCACTGTTTAGGCATTGCCTTTTCATTCCAGTTTATTTTCATTTCATGCATTGTACAAAGAATGTTATTAATAAAAGTTGCTGTTATTTTAATATCATTTGTCTCTTGTGATTATTTTATATTGCTTAGCTACGCTTAGCGTATGAACTTCTGAGTACATACGTAGCGGACCTCGTCGCGTCCACTTCGCCGTACACTGGGAAGCGGGGCGTGACAGGTTTTGTTGGTGGCCCATGCAGGTCAGAGCTGTATGAATCCCTGTCATGCAGTTCTGGTCTGCGTGAACAACCTAAGCAATATAACACAAGAACCAGCAACTAAAACATTCTTTACAATTCATGTTCTTTGAAACTTGCAAATCTCTATTCCTTTAATCTTATCATTTCATGTATTTGAATCTGTCCTAACCCAAATTTTTTTTCATGGATTCCCCGAACAACATCAGTACCAATGTCAACAACACACCTACACCTCCAACACTACCTCTCACATCTGCCGTTCCTGCTCCACCCAACGAGCAGACGGTTCTGCTTAAGGAAATCCAAAGCCTCCTGGTTGGACTGCAGCAGCAGACTGCCATATTATTGAACCGACTAGAAGCAGGAGCAACCGTCAGAAAACGCACTGCCATCCAGATGGCAAGAGGAACCTACACTACACAACCTGCAAAACCCAAGAGACAGAAGGAAACAATTAACCAGTCAAGTTCAGGATTTTGCTACTACTGCCATAGGAATGGACACTTGTGGAAAGACTGTAGGCGCGCAAAAGGCCTGTGCCTAGTTTGCGGCGCATCCGATCATAGAATTGGAGACTGTCCCTATAGACGCAACTCAGCCAACACACCCACTATCTACCCGAAGCAGCCAGCTATCCAGACCCCTGCACCTAGTCTTGCACTTCCAGCACCACCTCCACATGGACCATCCCTACCTAGTCAGGCATCGATGTATCGGCTTACTCAGAAAAATATGTCGAGACGTCAAGCCTCCACCTTAACAGCCTTAGAAATCTGAGACTAAGAACCAAGCTAACCCAAGTAACTCCCTCACTTTGATCAAAACATTTTGCAATATTTCTTCCTTCTGAATATTTTCATACACTACCAATAGTTCTGCCACCAAACTTCTTTGCACTGTTACACTTTCCTTTTACAAATTTCAAGAAAGAAATTTTTATAAGGAGGGTAGAATGTAACAACCATAATTTCTTATACACTTTTTTCCTATACAAAAATTTTCAAATATTTTTTTAAAAAAATCCACAAATGGGTATTTAAGCCTGAGCACAAGATTTAGGTAATTATTTTTGTTTTTAATTACAAGCTACAAGAATAAAATAACTCCATGTTTAGTGTACAAGAATTTACTTTAAAATTTAATGTATACTTGGAGTATTTATTCTTGCTGCTATCAGTTTAAGTAATTAAAAACCACAATAATTACAAGAAGGAGCTTGTAGCTCATTGGTAATACCTTGCACTGCTGAACCAAGCCACCGGAGTTCAAATCCCATACCCCACATTATTTTTGTATTTATTTTGTTTTATTTTTTTTGGAAGTCAACGGTAAAAAGGCCATAACTCCCAAAATATGTACTGGACAGCAAAAAGTAAAAATACCAAGTTGTTCCTCAGGAAAACCCCCGGCTATTGGACCCTTGACTCGGCCCGACTCGGCGCCGCCGGCCGGCGACTCGGCAGACTCGGTCCGGCGCCGCCGGCCGGACTTGGCCGGACGGCCGAGTCACCAACTGAGAAAAGTTGGCTTTTGACTTGGTCAACCCTCTTGCACACTTATTATACCTGGATCGGTTTTGATTTGGCCAATAAATCCGTTTTACTCCTACGTTTAATGATTTTTAATGAATTTTTAATGTTTTTTATATTTTTTTAAAATATTTTTTAATCCAAATCCTAACCCTAGCCTAGCCCTATATAAAGACCCCTATCCTCTACCATTTCACCTCACAACTCTAAGTCCACTCTCTCAAATTCTCGAGGACTCGGTACGAAGAGCGAGAAGCGAAGCGCTGCCGAAATCGACGACGGGTTTTGGCGACCGGATCAGAACCTTCACGACGTTTTCGACGAATCGACGACCACCACATCCCTTAGCTACCTTAGCTTGTCCAAACCGTAAGTCCCATATTTTCTATCTCTCTCTTCTTTTAATAGAAAATACGACTTTTTGGAACCCGACGGAAATCGGATAAACCGATTTCCGATTCGGTTTTTCTATAAATTTCCACTTGTCACCTAATACATATTATCTACCCATATTCATGTTGACTATTAATCACCCATAAACCAATTTAATCAAACCTTTTCACATGAAATGATAACTTCTTTGCAAAACCGTATTCTTTTCATAAAAATACCATGAAGTTCATTTTTCTTAGTTTAATTAATTACATCACTCCTAATTATGTTTATTTTGATCACTAAACTTGTAGAACCCAATTTGAATGAAATTTCACACATAAAATGATAACGTTTTCGAATACCGTATTCTTGCGTGTTAATACCTTCAAGTTTAATATATCTTGTTTAACCTCTAAACTTCACCAAAACTTAAAATAAGTCACGAGGTAATGACCTACCTCTACACACACTCAATATAACCCTAATTGATAAATATAAAAAATACAGAATACGAAATTATAGGACTTTTCACTAAAATACCCTAATCTTTATAACCTTTATTGAAAGCTTTAAGTTGTAAACATTTCTAGATAAAATCTTTTAATAAAATGAAAACACGATTGGTCATGGACATCGATCGTTTATCTAAACTGTCTTGTGGTGACTTGGCAAGTGTGTCTAAGACTAGTGGTTTTTAATTAGGCCCACGACTGTGGTTCCTTCCCACTTACCTGGCACTTACCTGGCCGCAATTGACGGTGAAGAGGCGATTTGAGGCTTCTAATGACTCATCGTTTAGACCTTAGAAGTAGGCTAGTTGGCTTAGCAAACCCTAACAACTAAAATACGGAAAACTATACTTTTTTGCAAATAAATACCCCATATTAATAAAACCGTTTTCCCAAATGAAAAGTATTTGTTAAACCTAAGCAAAGCGCCGCTACAACCCACTTTTGGGGAACCTGTTAGGGATAGTACGGTTCATCGTGCACCCGCAGGCTAGTAGTGCGAGATTCAGACCTCCGCAAGAAGCATTCGGTCTCGAAAGGTTCAAAATACGATATTTAGGGAAAATGAGATTTTTCTAAATAAAATATTTATATAAAATTATTCATGTGTTAATATATATATATAATTATCATTTAAACATCTATTTTATCATAATATAAAGTTTCCACATTTTTCTTTATAAAAAAATTACAAGATTAAAAGTTACACTAAAATACCATGAATTTCAGATAAAACAATTAATACTTTTATTAGGATATATTCACTAGAATAACACAAATAAAATTCACATTCATTATAACAATAAAGACGATTATTAAATACTTAGGGTGTATTTTGAAAAATATACAAAAGTACTTTTTACATAAAACCCCCTCAAGTTTTACAAATTACAATAAGGCCCCTAGCTAATATTGAACTTCAAATTATCTTCTTTTAGTCTGACTCGGATTAGAGTCTGACTATTTCTGACTTGAATATGATTCAGGTCAATCTATATTCTTTTATATTCCAATACAATTTGAATACATGAAACCCTGAATCCAGTTAACAATATATTCTTTTTGACTGAATCAAACCATGGATATTCATCCATTATCCTGATATTCTATTTTCCTGATTACACAGTTACAACATGTTTACTGATATCATGGTTTTGGTCAGTCACCCAACATACATATTCCAATACTACAATACTGTTAAAACACCATGGGGTTTAAGGGGTAGATTGGTACGGAAGGTGTTAAAGGTGGGACGAGGTGGTCAGATTCAGACACTTAACCTGAATCCTATTGCTGTTGTACCGTGGCATAACGGTTCCTTGTACTTTCCTTTTGCCATGATCTCTAGCATATAGAGATTCCCCTCGTATACACTGGCATCCTTCTGTACCAAGCTACAAACAACAGCGTTACACAATGTTCCATAATATTCAACAATATAATACTTTAGAAAATACTGTTACTCTGTCATTCTCATTCTTCTTATTCTTTAGGACTTACCGAGCGTCCTGTTCGCTGACGACATTCTATTTCTTTCTTCTTTGAATGTCGTCAGGTGCGTTGGACCAAGCTGAGATCGAGCCCACCGGTGAAGATTTGGAGCAGTTCCAAGAAGACCCAGAGCTCTAGATAATTGTACCTTGTTCTTTCCAGTATTTTTCATTTCTGTTATGCCACTATTTAGGCATTGCTTTTTCATTCCAGTTTATTTTCATTTCATGCATTGTACAAAGAATGTTATTAATAAAAGTTGCTGTTATTTTAATATCATTTGTCTCTTGTGATTATTTTATATTGCTTAGCTACGCTTAGTGTATGTACTTCTGAGTACATACGTAGCGGACCTCGTCGCGTCCACTTCGCCGTACACTGGGAAGCAGGGCGTGACAGGTTTTGTTGGTGGCCCATGCAGGTCAGAGCTGTATGAATCCCTGTCATGCAGTTCTGGTCTGCGTGAACAACCTAAGCAATATAACACAAGAACCAGCAACTAAAACATTCTTTACAATTCATGTTCTTTGAAACTTGCAAATCTCTATTCCTTTAATCTTATCATTTCATGTATTTGAATCTGTCCTAACCCAAATTTTTCTTCAGGGTTATGGATTCCCCGAACAACATCAGTACCAATGTCAACAACACACCTACATCTCCAACACTACCTCTCACATCTGCCGTTCCTGCTCCACCCAACGAGCAGACGGTTCTGCTTAAGGAAATCCAAAGCCTCCTGGTTGGACTGCAGCAGCAGACTGCCATATTATTGAACCGACTAGAAGCAGGAGCAACCGTCAAAAAACGCACTGCCACCCAGATGGCAAGAGGAACCTACACTACACAACCTGCAAAACCCATGAGACAGAAGGAAACAATTAACCAGTCAAGTTCAGGATTTTGCTACTACTGCCATAGGAATGGACACTTGTGGAAGGACTGTAGGCGCGCAAAAGGCCTGTGCCTAGTTTGCGGCGCATCCGATCATAGAATTAGAGACTGTCTCTATAGACGCAACTCAGCCAACACACCCACTATCTACCCGAAACAGCCAGCTATCCAGACCCCTACACCTAGTCTAGCACTTCCAGCACCACCTCCACATGGACCATCCCTACCTAGTCAGGCATCGATGTATCGGCTTACTCAGAAAAATATGTCGAGACGTCAAGCCTCCACCTTAACAGCCTTAGAACCTGAGACTAAGAACCAAGGTAACCCAGGTAACTCCCTCACTTTGATCAAAACATTTTGCAATATTTCTTCCTTCTGAATATTTTCATACACTACCAATAGTTCTGCCACCAAACTTCTTTGCACTGTTACACTTTCCTTTTACAAATTTCAAGGAAGAAATTTTTATAAGGAGGGTAGAATGTAACAACCCTAATTTCTTATACACTTTTTTCCTATACAAAACTTTTCAAATATTTTTTTTAAAAAATCCACAAATGGGTATTTAAGCCTAAGCACAAGATTTAGGTAATTATTTTTGTTTTTAATTACAAGCTACAAGAATAAAATAACTCCATTTTTAGTGTACAAGAATTTACTTTAAAATTTAATGTATACTTGGAGTATTTATTCTTGCTGCTATCAGTTTAAGTAATTAAAAACCACAATAATTACAAGAAGGAGCTTGTAGCTCATTGGTAATACCTTGCACTGCTGAACCAAGCCACCGGAGTTCAAATCCCATGCCCCACATTATTTTTGTATTTATTTTGTTTTATTTTTTTTGAAAGTCAACGGTAAAAAGGCCATAACTCCCAAAATATGTACTGGACAGCAAAAAGTAAAAATACCAAGTTGTTCCTCAGGAAACCCCCCGGCCATTGGACCCTTGACTCGGCCCGACTCGGCGCCGTCGGCCGGCGACTTGGCCGACTCGGTCCGGCGCCGCCGGCCGGACTTGGCCGGACGGCCGAGTCACCAACTGAGAAAAGTTGGCTTTTGACTTGGTCAACCCTCTTGCACACTTATTATACCTGGATCGGTTTTGATTTGGCCAATAAATCCGTTTTACTCCTAGGTTTAATGATTTTTAATGTTTTTTATATTTTTTTAAATATTTTTTAATCCAAACCCTAACCCTAGCCTAGCCCTATATAAAGACCCCTATCCTCTACCATTTCACCTCACAACTCTAAGTCCACTCTCTCAAATTCTCGAGAACTCGGTACGAAGAGCGAGAAGCGAAGCGCTGCCGAAATCGACGACGGGTTCCGGCGACCGGATCAGAACCTTCACGACGTTTTCGACGAATCGACGACCACCACATCCCTTAGCTACCTTAGCTTGTCCAAACCGTAACTCCCATATTTTCTATCTCTCTCTTCTTTTAATAGAAAATACGACTTTTTGGAACCCGACGGAAATCGGATAAACCGATTTCCGATTCGGTTTTTCTATAAATTTCCACTTGTCACCTAATACATATTATCTACCCATATTCATGTTGACTATTAATCACCCATAAACCAATTTAATCAAACTTTTTCACATGAAATGATAACTTCTTTGCAAAACCGTATTCTTTTCATAAAAATAACATGAAGTTCATTTTTCTTAGTTTAATTAATTACCTCACTCCTAAATATGTTTATTTTGATCACTAAACTTGTAGAACCCAATTTGAATGAAATTTCACACATAAAATGATAACGTTTTCGAATACCGTATTCTTGCGCGTTAATACCTTCAAGTTTAATATATCTTGTTTAACCTCTAAACTTCACCAAAACTTAAAATAAGTCACGAGGTAATCACCTACCTCGACACACACTCAATATAACCCTAATTGATAAATATAAAAAATACAGAATACGAAATTATAGGACTTTTCACTAAAATACCCTAATCTTTATAACCTTTATTGAAAGCTTTAAGTTGTATACAGTTCTAGATAAAATCTTTTAATAAAATGAAAACACGATTGGTCATGGACATCGATCGTTTATCTAAACTGTCTTGTGGTGACTAGGCAAGTGTGTCTAAGGCTAGTGGTTTTTAATTAGGCCCACGACTGTGGTTCCTTCCCACTTACCTGGCACTTACCTGGCCGCAATTGACGGTGAAGAGGCAATTTGAGGCTTCTAATGACTCATCGTTTAGACCTTAGAAATAGGCTAGTTGGCTTAGGAAACCCTAACAACTAAAATACGGAAAACTATACATTTTTGCAAATAAATACCCCATATTTATAAAACCGTTTTCCCAAATGAAAGATATTTGTTAAAACTAAGCAAAGCGCCGCTACAACCCACTTTTGGGGAACCTGTTAGGGATAGTATGGTTCATCGTGCACCCGCAGGCTAGTAGTGCGAGATTCAGACCTCCGCAAGGAGCATTCGGTCTCGAAAGGTTCAAAATACGATATTTAGGGAAAATGAGATTTTTCTAAATAAAATATTTATATAAAATTATTCATGTGTTAATATATATATAATTATCATTTAAACATCTATTTTATCATAATATAAAGTTTCCACATTTTTCTTTAAAAAAAATAACAAGATTAAAAGTTACACTAAAATACCATGAATTTCAGATAAAACAATTAATACTTTTATTAGGATATATTCACTAGAATAACACAAATAAAATTCACATTCATTATAACAATAAAGACGATTATTAAATACTTGAGGTGTATTTTGAAAAATATACAAAAGTACTTTTTACATAAAACCCCCTCAAGTTTTACAAATTACAATAAGGCCCCTAGCTAATATTGAACTTCAAATTATCTTCTTTTAGTCTGACTCGGGTTAGAGTCTGACTATTTCTGACTTGAATATGATTCAGGTCAATCTATATTCTTTTATATTCCAATACAATTTGAATACATGAAACCCTGAATCCAGTTAACAATATATTCTTTTTGACTGAATCAAACCATGGATATTCATCCATTATCCTGATATTCCATTTTCCTGATTACACAGTTACAACATGTTTACTGATATCATGGTTTTGGTCAGTCACCCAACTTATATATTCCAATACTACAATACTGTTAAAACACTACGGGGTTTAAGGGGTAGATTGGTACGGAAGGTATTAAAGGTGGCACGAGATGGTCAGATTAAGACACCTAACCTGAATCCTATTGCTGTTGTACCGTGGCATAACGGTTCCTTGTACTTTCCTTTTGCCATGATCTCTAGCATATAGAGATCCCCCTCGTATACACTGGCATCCTTCTGTACCAAGCTACAAACAACAGCGTTACATAATGTTCCATAATATTCAACAATATAATACATTAAAAAATACTGTTACTCTGTCATTCTCATTCTTCTTATTCTTTGGGACTTACCGAGCGACCTGTTTGCTGACGACATTCTATTTCTTTCTTCTTTGAATGTCGTCAGGTGCGTTGTACCAAGCTGAGATCGATCCTATCGGTGAAGATTTGGAGCAGTTCCAAGAAGACCCAGAGCTCTAGATAATTGTACCTTGTTCTTTCCAGTATTTTTCATTTCTGTTATGCCACTGTTTAGGCATTGCTTTTTCATTCCAGTTGTATTTTCATTTCATGCATTGTACAAAGAATGTTATTAATAAAAGTTGCTGTTATTTTAATATCATTTGTCTCTTGTGATTATTTTATATTGCTTAGCTACGCTTAGCGTATGTACTTCTGAGTACATACGTAGCGGACCTCGTCGCGTCCACTTCGCCGTACACTGGGAAGCAGGGCGTGACAATGACGATCTCAGGTCTACAGACTAACCTGTATAAATGTCACCAGAGAACTGCTATCTGACGATAGGTATGGTACCATTTAGGAGTTCTTGGCGAGTCCTGTTCGGTATACCCATTCTCCAATGAGCACCTGTGCACAATTTTTGATGTCATACACCAATGGTTATAGATCAACCATCGCTTCATATAGGGCCAATAAACGTACACACTAGTCTACTCTGGAATATCGATGCCCTATCTCGATACTCTCTCGACTAGGAACTGTTAAAGTATATGCTTGTGGACTACACAAGCCCCACTAGTATGATCTGCATCATAGTCCTGGTAGTCAAGCCAACATCCTAAAGGCTTTATCAACATGTATCAAAAGGACAGTAAACTAAAACAAGTATACATGTTAAGATAAAGAGCAACCAGATAGCATCCTATCATGTCGAGCAAGAAAGTCCTCTATATATGTCCAAGCATTTACTATAATATACAATAATGGCCTCTAAGGCATACATATTCCTAACACCGTCAGGTGTCGCTTACCAGTACAGGAGACAAGATCAATCGAGGGTCATTCGTGTCTTAAACAAGCACAGAGTACGAGAGAGGCAACACAAGAATCAAGAAGACAACGCGGAGCTGGAGAAAAATCAAGGCAAAAGTCTACTCATTTTCATGTTTGGGACTGCTGAAAATCTGAGAGTATTTTGGAATGATTCTGCAAATGCAACTGTACAAAACAGAGTAATAAAGCAACACAAGGCAGCCAAAGAAAAATGGAGTTTCAACTCTCCATAACGGCCGGGGCTCCGTGGTCTAAACAACATATAGGCGGCGGATCCGCGGCCACTACGTGGCTTCTTGCGCCAAATTTTCAGGGGTAGTTTTGACATTTTGTAAGGGCTCAGAAAAAGACCCTAGGGCTTCACATCACTGCCAATAAATACTCCAGATCAGAGCCATATCAAGGATGTAATTTTTTACTAGTTTTTTGTTAGAATTTAGTGTAAACTTCTTCTTCTTTTTTATCTTTCCTCCATTAAAATTATAGTGAGAGCATTTGAGTGGATGATAAATGAAGAGGAGAGTTTTTATATATGCATGTCTTGTTGAATTGATTAACTAGTTTTATATAAAGATTGTTCTTTTCTTTGTTAAGTAGTGGTTTTCTTTCTTCTTTTTCTCTTTTATTTTATCATTACAACTATGATGCTCAAGTGTGATCCTTACCTAGGTGAGGTTCCAAGCAGCTAGTTGTAACCTTCTACCTCATTTTCTTTGCTTGTATTTATTTTCTTTCCTTTTTTTTTATAATGAGTGAGTAATTTTCTCACTTGTTAGGATAGGATAAGAAAAGTTTGAGAGAAGGAAATCTCTCTCACTCTTTCCTTTGCCTAATAACTTGAGTCGAACTCTTGTCAAGACAACCACAATTCGCTTCCTACGGTATCCTATCCTATATGATAGCGGTGATACCCTAACGAGACCAGTTGTGGTTGAATTGACTGGAGCTTATGGCTAAGAGCCAAGAACGGACACATAAGGACCAAAAGAAATAAACTAAGCATTGGAAAGCTTAGCTTATACTCCCAAGTTTCTGTTGGGTTTCGGCGTCCGTGCCGCTGAGGCCAACGAAAATAAAACTTTTACGAGCACCGAACGCCCGTAAAATCCAGGATACGGTCCAATAACCTAAACTAGCTAACTAAGAGTGCAAAGGTTGAGAAACTATAACTTTTGTCGCGTGTCCACCCAATTCTGGAAGACCCCTCCAACCTCGTAACCGTCGGGATCGCGCTTGAAAATCGGCCACCCTCGCCGAAGACGATCCACCTGAGGAAAACCGGAGGAGGCTCTAACGATGATCCAGACTTACTAGGTGTGGATGGTCGATGATATAGGAGTATTTCACTAAATTTTTCTCTCTTTTCTCTCAAGCTCATGAAAGCAAGAGGAGCAAGAAGGGGGAGAAGGAGGTGTGCATGAAGCTCATGAAGTATGAAGAGAATGAACATCAAGCCCAAAAATGAAAAAAAGAATGGCTACGTAAATCACAACCATGATGCAATAATGCACCAATGAATGCACATCACAATTTAAGCCATACCTCTTTAATTTTCTAGCCATGCTTCATGCCACCTCATTATCACCTCATTTTCCATTTGTTTTTCTAAAAAGAAAAATAAATATAAGGTGCCATTCTTCTAGAAGCATTTCCGTAAAAATACGGAATATTTCACCTGGTATATGTATCGCTACATATACACGTATCCGTATAAAAATACAGATATCACCCAAGAGAGAAAATGAGTAGTGAAAAATAATAATAAAATATATGTATCAAAATACATATATAAATTATTAAATGAAAACCTAATTTAATAATCCGGCTTAATTTTAAACCGGCTAGTATTATCAACCGCCCGATTAAAGTCCGTGTATATCGTACATGTATTTAATCGGACCCCTGCATGCACCAACGTACGGCTCCTACATCTGTCGCCTGAACTGGGAAAAACCCTATGTGTGGGACTCTAAAAACTCGACAATACGCTGGCAGTGGGTTTAACCATAAGCACGTCAGTGGCACTAACTGTACGTAATGGCTACCCAGGTACTTGTCGAAAGCGGGTCGACAATCAACTACGTCCTTACTCTACCGAGTCTGAATGTGAGAATCTCCGTACAGCTTGGTCTCTTCGTCAAAGAGTATCGCATATCTGGTCTAGGGGGTGGATAACATCATACCCCTACTAACCCGATAAGTCGTGTCTGATTCAAGCTCATCACCAACAGAGATACTACTGATCAACTATCAGTAAATCTCACCCACCGTGGCCACAGATTTCTGGTGATAGCCAACTGAACACAGCGCGACATGGAATTCTAATACCAGGAAAGACGAATCCCTGACAGTCAAGTACTGCCTTCATATGGCTCGGGATCGTACCCAACTAAAACCTATTTGCACAACTCCTTTGAGCCGTGGTAGGGTAGTAATCAAAATACAGTGGGAACTCACACGAGACAAATGGCGACTTCAGGTTAAAGGACTAATCTGTATTCATGCCACCTGAGAACTTCCATCTGACGATAAATATAATACCATCTAGAAGTTCTTGGCGAGTCCGTCCAGTATACTCACCTCCAGTGAGCACCTATATACTATCTTAGGAGATACAACACCAATGGCTTGTGAGACCGGCCACCACCCCTTGTCGGGGTTTAGAAACGTATACACCAGTCTACTTCCGAATATCGATGCCCAGTCTCGATACTCCCACGACTAGGGACATTTAAGGATGTGCTTATGGACAACCCAGCTCCCACATATATGATCGCCATCATAATGCTGGTTGTCAAGAAACAATTCGACGGGCTTCATCAATGATGAAGACAAATCAGATAGCATACTATCATCTCGAGTAAGACTGTTATACCTGTATAGGTCCGCTCTCAATTATCATAATCGCCCACTTGCGATCACAATAATTGCCTTAAGAGCACTATATCCAACAGTTTCCTTCCTAATCGTGCTTATCCTTGTTGTTGACGATTACCGAAATATCGATATCAAGAGTAGCAAACGAAAGAAGTGAGCGAACTCGTAACTCAAACTAATCTAATTCTAACCCTAATAAGCTTCCTTTAACATACATATCTAAGCACATAGTTAGTTTTGAACAAACTCGGACAATTTGGACTTAACTCGTTAAAAGACTAAGCAAAAAATTCCCATCTCTCCGTGAATCAACCCGTACTTAACCGGCTAGCTACCCAGCGAAACCGTCTTGATTGCGGTAAATAGAACTTAAAGAACGCATAGTATAAAAAAATCCAACAATCAAGGGTGCCGAAGGCGGGGTTAGTGACTGGAGTGAAGTCGTAACAAGGTAGCAACCGGGCTTAGCTCGGTTATTCTAACTTTTCTTTTCAAAATGAAAGGTCGCCGATTCGAGGTAGCATAGAAAAAAGTTCCATGGCCATAACTAAAATGAAGGTCAACGTATCTTTGGGCCATGCTAATATATATCTTGGCAAGGATAATATAGAAAACATCAAATAATGTATACACTTAAATTATTTAATGTATTTTTCATCAAAATAAATGGTTTAATATCTTTGCTCGATCGCTTTTATGAGAGAAGTCATAGAGAGATCAGTAGGGTCTAGTTTGAAACATTTAATTATTGTTAGGACCATCCTATTTTAGGTTAATAGCACAAAACACCCTATAGTTTACCTTTTATGGCATTTAAAGCCCCCTCAAGAAATATATTAGCACAAAATGTCCCTCTTAATCATCAATCAAAACCGTAAAATGATAAAAAGAAAAGTGTTGTAATTCAACTCTAAATAAGTCAAATGATCGTCTCATCTTGCTGTAAAACTTGGTCTTGCCGTTTAGTGTTGAATTTGAGCATTATCAAGATTTTCAATCGACGAGCAAAATTGGTATTTGTGCTAATAAAATTCTTGAGGGAGTATAAGTGCCATTCAAAGTAAATTACATTGATGTTTTGTGCAATTACCCTATTGTGAAATGGTTTTTTGAACATTTAAAAAGAAAGACATAATTTCGTTAAAAAGTATATCACTAATATTATGCGGGCAATGGAGATAGAAGTATCAAATATTTTTTAACTAAGTTTCCCCAAACTACCTTTAATTGTAAGTAATTTGATCAGGCTTATATATATATATATAAATAGATATATAGATAGAGAGAGAGAGGGGGGGGGAGAGAGAGGGGGGGGGGGGGGGGGCGGGAGATTAATGGAGGAAAGATGCCATAGGAGGGAATTTCCTCCTATGGCGTCGAATAAATACATTTTTCATCATTTTTTTCCGATGATCGGTACCCACTATCTTCATCGTTATCATTTAAGATGTGGGTACACCAAATTTCATGTGATTCTACAACTCTTTCACCGTTAATTTAGTGGGTTCAAAATTAACGGTTTACTGATAATAGAACTTTTTACGTTGCTAAATCAACGATGAAATGGTTGTAGAATCACATGAAATTTGGTGTATCCACATCTTAGATGATAACGATGAAGATGGTAGGTGCCGATCGGCGGAAAAAATGAGGGAATATGTATTTTTTCGACGTCATAGAAGGAAATTCCCGCCTATGGCATATTTCTTCCATTATTCACACACACAGATATATACACACACACTAGGTGAAAATAAACAAGTTTTGGGATTAAACAAAGGAAAGATAACTTTTTTTCTTGTTTGAGATTGAGGACTTGGAATTTCCTAACAAAGGACCTAACAATTAAAAATCTCATGGGCAAATTGTTTTAGGGTCTGGTTTGGAGATATGACTTATTTTTAAATCCACGTATTTTCAAAATTATGAAAAAACTTAATACTTACAAAATACATATTTTTCCAGCCTAAAATAGGTTATGTATTATACTCAGCATATTTTTTAAATTTTTTTTCCAGGTTTACTCTCATTCTTTTTAATCAAATATATATGCTTATTCTCTAAAAATAATTATTCATAAGATTTCCTTTAGTGACTATTATGGTTCGCTACTCCTTCCTCGGTGCTCCACATCCAATTCCCCATTTTTTTTCTCCCTAATCTCATCTCCTCTCTCAAATCTATATTTCCCTTTTCAAATCTTTAATCTCCAATCCAATTTTTCCGATTTTCAATCTTCAATTTTAACTAATGCATCTCATCTTTCAAATTCCTTTGCTAATTTCCAATCCAATTCCTTGAATTCCCATATCTCCAATCCTAAGTCATCAATCTCACGTTCTATTTCTGGCATCTCCTCTCTCATGATGGATGATGGTTGAATCTAGGGTATTCAATAATAAAGAAGTTGGAAAATTAGCACAAGCAATACTAAAGAGAACAAGCAATAATAAAGAAGATGAGTTTCGAAAGAATATGGGTTTCGAAAAGAAATCATGACAAGTAATGATAAAGAGATGATAATAAAGAAGCCATGGAAAACACATAATAAAATAATCTCATGCTCTAGTATTTAGGAAAATCCAAAAACTCCTATATTCTAATAACTTAAAAAAATATTAAAAGGGATTATAGACAATGGATACACAAATACGTGTATACAAATCAGGGTTTATACAAATTAGGGTTTGGATTTAAAATATCAAAATATATTTTTGGGTTTTATCATAAATTTGGAACTTTGTTGGTTTTAATGTAATTCATCTCTCCAAACCCTACAAATCCCACTATTAGCACAATGCTAAATAAAGACCAACCCTTGGAAGTATATTTTTAATCATCGAGCAGCACAGCAAAGACCAATCCTTTGAAGAAAATAGCAGCTGTTCATTTAAGACCCATCTTCAAAATTCTTGGAAAATACTACAAAATCCAGTATTAGCACAATACGAAATTTTGTGGCGCTGCCAGTAGCTGTGCTATGTTAATTCTGTTAAGTTTATTATTCTGTAGTTCCTATTTATGTTTCAAAATTTTCAATTCCAATGTATGTGTTTTACATGCTTCGAACACAAAAACAAAAGTAATACAATAAATGTTATAAATCTGCGATGAAAGTAATAGAGCCTTGATGCATCGTTAATTTCAGGAACTCACAACATTTGTTGCATTTAGCAATTATAAGTTTGTGTAGTAAATACCGGCAGAAAGAGAATTCCCATTAGATATTGTGCATTTGGAAGGAGTGAAGAAAGCTTTCGATCAATCAAGAGCAATAGCTCAGTTAGCACTTCCTCATTTTAGGAGAGTGCAGGGTTCGAACAGCAGGAACCCCATGAGAAGAAGTGACCATAAATTAAATGTTTTGGGGGCAAATTCACGAGCCCTCGAGAGTGTGTGTGTTTGTGTGTGTATGGATATAGGGTTTAGGGCTTATGCCCATTGCCAAAAAAAGTGTAAAATCATAATTAATAGCTTCTTATGGGCTCAAAGGCAAATCTATGTCAAGCTTATATTTAAGGATTGCCTTATTTTTTATCACGGGCTTAATGAGTTGTTTTAGGCCCACAAAAGGGATTATAAAGTTATTTAGGATTTCTAACATAATGTACGGATTTTGGCCCTACTACAATAAGAGTTTTCCCATATGTAAGATTCCCCTAAGTAAGTAGGGTTGTTAAAAAAGCTTGAAGCTCGGAGTCTTGGCTTCTTATGGGCTCTACGGCCCATCTATGTCGAGCTTATATTTAAAGATTGCCTTGTTTTTATCGCGGGCCAGATGAGTTTGTTTTAGGCCGACACAAGATAATAGAGTTATTTAGGATTTCTAACATAATGTACGGATTTTGGCCCAACTACAATAAGAATTTGGGCAAATTGTTGAAAAACCCCTGGCCCAAGAAAAAATGTTCAAAAAGTCTCCGGTATTTTCGAAATAGGGAGAACGGGCCTACAGTTCAAAAACTTGGTCGAAAAATCCCTGACCCAAGGCCTGTGTATTTTAATTTGGTTCAGAAACGAAAATACCCTTAACTTCAAAATTATCTCTCTTTCTCTCTCATTCGTACTCTCACACTAGCGCTTGAGCTCTTTCCACGCCTCTCGTCGTCCTTGTCGCCGTCATCTCCCTCGTCCTCGCCCCCGTTGACATCGTCTCTCTCGTCGCAATCTCGCCTTCCCAAGTCATCGAAAACCCTAATCCCTGCAGAATGGCTCCTAAATCAAAGGAGAAGGCTTTGAAATTGGTGAAAAAGACATCGGCTAAGTCAGTGGCTCAAGAATTGGAGTTAACGACGTCGACAACGACCGAGAAATCGACAGCTGCTGAGATACAAATTAAGTAAAATTCATACCCTTTCTGTTAATCTTTCATTGCAAGTCGAAGTTGTTTCTTTTCAAAAAAATTGTAAATATCTATAACGTTTCGTGTAACATCTATAATGTTGCCTGTAATATTTACTAAAGTTGCTTGTAACATGTATAAGCAACTGCTTACAACTTACATGCAACTTTATCGATGTTACAGGAAAATACTAATTTTCATTTATTGTTGGTAAGATATTATATGCAAATTATTTGCCCGTAACATCTAAGTAGTTGTCTATAATTTCTATAAAAGTTGCCTGTAATATCTAAGCAGTTGCTTGTAAGTTGTAAGTAGTTGCCTGTAACATGTACCAAAGTTGCCTACATATTACAGGCAACTGCTTACAAGTTACAGGCAATTTCATAGATGTTACTTTTAACCAAGGTTGCATGGACACGAATTTAGGGACACTGGTACGACAAGATGCGATACGATGATAAGGCAAAATCCTAAAATATAGGATACGGAGACACGGTTATATATATAATCTTATAAAGATAAATAAGATATCAAACTATTATATTAATATTAAATAAGGAAAAATTAACAAGTCTAAAATATTACATGCAAATAACATACTAAAAATATGTTTATACACATAAGACACACGTAGAACACATATTATACATATATGATATATATACAATGCTTCCGAAATGTGTCGTGCAAGTATCGGTGTCTGATACGTGTCAGACACGGATACGACAAGCTATTGGAAGTATTCGTGCAACCCGGCCTTTAACCATAAACAAACTTCCTTAGAAAACTGTTCCAGACGTCTATTACAGACGTCTGGAACAATTTTTTTGTAGTGCAGACGTCGGTGGCAGACGTGTCCAGTTCAAAATATATCTCTGGAAATTGACTTCAGAGACATCTGGTACTTGTAATCAGACGTCTCTAGTTCAAATCTTGCCTAGAAATTACAGGCAACTGCTTAAAAGTTATATGAAACTGCTTACATCTAAGTAGTTGCTTGTAACTTCAATAAAAGTTGCCTGTAACATCTATAAAGTTGCCTGTAACTTGTAAGCAGTTGCCTGTAAGTTCTAAGCAGTTGCTTGTAGCTTGTGAGAACTTCCTTGTAACTTGTAAGCAGTTGTCTGTAACTTTTAAGCAACTGCCTATAATTTTCAGTTTAAAGAATTGATAGCTATGATTTAATGTTTAAATTTGGTTTTCAGCAGAAGAAAATATGGAGCCAATTCTGCCATTCAGACGTATGTCAACGTCGCCCTCTACAACAGCCTCATGGATAGGTTGAAGCCACACATTCACCAACAACACATACAGAGGCTAAATAAAACTCCGTTCCGGCATTATATGAAGATGCCAAATTTGGATCAAGATAGGCCTACTTTGATCCGGTTTATCTCTTGCTATGATGTAGGCACCGAAGAGTTCTCTTTTAGAGGCACATCGCATAAATTTACTGTGGATTGGGTTAGCGAGCACACTGGCTTACCGAAGGCCGGTAAAGACGTGAAAGCTAATTGTGATATCACCCAGCTTCGAAAGAAGTAACGTAGAGAAGGGTGAAAGGACGTACATCACAGTATCGGAGGCTGCTTTGGAGCAAACTGTCCAGGATAAAACTCCAGAAGTGATGGAAGATTTCGTGTCTTTGCTGATTCTTTATCAGCTTTCGTTATTTTGGATACCCGTCATATTCCAGACCGTCCCTAGAGATGCATTCCAATACGTTGAGCTATCGGTAGTGCTAAGTGTGAACTGGGCCAAAGCGATGCATGAGATGATATTGGCCGGTGTCATGACTAAGCTTAGATCGAAGGCTGGCATTGCACAGCTGCCTGGGTGTCAGATCCTTCTCGCCGTAAGTATATGCAAACTATTATAGAGATTTACTATATTTGTATACAAAGTATAAACTACATAAATTAATATTGTTTGTAGATGTGATTTGATTATTTAATATTAATAACGCGAATGTGATGTATGTATGTTTGCAGCTATGGTTTTACACCATCACAGGTTTGAGGCAACCGACACACAAAGACACCAAGAAACCGACCCTTTGTGGGTGGGAATTCAGTACATCGTTAAAGATGTTGGGATTGGAGAAGGCAATGAAGAGAAAGAGGGTCTCTTGTGTGCTGAAGGGGGATGGGGTTGTTTCGAAACATTTCGCTGATGCTCCGGTTCTATATCATAAAAGAAGATCAGTGCAAGAGAAGAGCAGTGGAGACGACGACGCAACAACTGTATCGGTAAGTTGTATATTCTCTATTTACATTAAAAATGTATCTTGTGTATATATAGGTATTTGCCTGTAACTTTTAAGCAGTTACCTATAACTTTTAAACAGTTGCATGCAATTTCTAAAAAAGTTTCCTGTAACTTCTAAGTACTTTCATATAACTTTTAAGCAGTACATATTTTGAACTGGAGACGTCTGCCACAGAAGTCTTCAGTACAAAAAATTTGTTCCAAACGTCTGGCTGGAGTAGTTGCTTGTAACTTCTAAGCTATACATATTTTGAACTAGAGATGTTTGCTACAGACGTCTGCAGTGCAAAAAATTTGTTCCCGACGTCTAGGACAGACGTCTGTTGTGGTTTTCTAAGAAAGTTTGTGTATAGTTAAAGATTTCATGTAACTTGTAAGCAGTTGTCTGTAACTTCTAAGCAGTTGCATGTAACTTCTATAGCAGTTGCCTGTAACTTGTACTAAGCTGCCTGTAACCTCTAATAACTTGATTATAACATATTGTGGTTTTCATTGGTGCAGATTCTGAAGGAACGATCCGTTGAGAAGCCGGATGAGAAGGGCATGTCCTTTGAAGCACAAGCGACGCATTGGAAGAATGTTTGTGCGAAAAAATGAGTTGCTTTATAAAACGGTCCTTTCCAAACATCAAACGGTATTGGAGGCAGCGGAAGCCGAGAATCAACATATCCGTAGCCTATTATCTGGGTTGGGATGCAAGGAGATTGCCAATACTGGGCCAGTGAAGGGCAAGGAAGTGGACAAGGTAGAAGATGATGAGGAGAGAGCCGAAAAGGATGAGGTAGTGGAAGAAGAGGAGGATAGTGAGAATGAGGATGAAGTTGGCCCCTCTGATGGCGGTTTCGATGACAATTTTCCTATTGCTATATCTCTTTTAGTTACTCGAGTTAAGAAGGAAGTAGTGCCGGCTGCTTCTAATGAGGGAAACATTTCGAAGGCGGCTGAGGTGCCCGTTATTGATATTGCTCCAGTTGTGTTGAAGTCTTCCGCGGTTACCTCTGCACCGGTATATTACAAGAGGGAAGCGGTTTCCTATAAGTCTACCATCCAAAGTCTTGAGAAATTAGTGAAGAATAGGCATCACCGAAAGCCGTCAACGTATCTAAACGATGACAAGTACGTGACTACAAAAATTTCGAAGGTATGGGTCACTGCGGTGAAAAAAAGGAACATGGGGAAAGTGAAGGCCTAAATCGTGATAGAAATTTCCAGTGTCAATGACACCATCGAAAAGGCACGTGCCATCACCACGGACGAGGCATTGATCAAGATGCATAAGTCCTTCGGCTATTACGGGGAGATATGCCCCAAAAAGGTGGAAGATCCTAAGTCTCCAGGTGGGAAATAGTTGTGAAAGTATCATAACTGTGTTGTTTATTGTTTGTAAACTATAATTCTTTGTGTATCGGTACTATCCATGTAAAGTATAATTCTTATGTGGAAATTGTTTGAATATTGTATGCAATACCCTTTAGTGTCTTAACCGAAACTTTTTTCGTTGTCTGCAAGCATTCTGGCGAAGGTTTACGGGGATGGGATACTTGTTGCTTATCCTGAGTACATCGACGAGCTCGGGAAGGTTCAAAGGGATGCCGTCGATGCTTTCTTGAGGGAGTGTATTTCGTCGAGGGAAATACCCTTTGATCCCACCAGCCTCGTTTTTATTTCCCGGTTTGAGCTCTTCTATTTCTCAACCGTGCAACAGGTAGTATATACGGTACGTTTTTAGAGGTTACAAACAACTTATTAGATATTACAGGCAACTTATAAGAAGTTAAAGGCAACTGCTATAGAAGTTAGAAGCAACTGTTTAGAAGTTACAGGCAACAGCTATAGAAGTTAGAAGCAACTATTTAGAAGTTACAGGCAACAGCTATAGAATTTACATGCAACTTATTAGATGCTATAATCAAGTTAATAGATATTATATATAACTTAGTAGAAGTTACAGGCAAATTATTAAAGGTTACAGGTAACCGTGATAGAAGTAACAGGAAACTTAGTAGAAGTTACAGGCAACTTATAAATACGTGAACTATTTATAGGTGATGGACTCCTTTGTCAAGTTGGCAAATAACTTGATGAAGGCTTTGGCCCCTGCCGCAGCGGTACCTCCATTTGCCTTCGTGAGGCCATTGATAATGTCAATGCCTACTCATCTTATTTGGTTCTCTTGATTACATTCATCAATTTATTAACAAGCTAATTACTTATGGCAGGGCATGATTATTGATCTGGTTGACTCCGGATGGCTGCACCTGAATCAACATGCATGGAACATATATGTTGACGATACATGACATTCCCCCAGCACTTGCATTATGACCCCGATATGTCATATCGGGTATTAGACGTTGCTTGTTATAGACTTTGCCGTAAAGAAATTGCGGCATTATTCTTCATTAAAGCGCGACCCCCATTGTAACGACTCTGAATTTACTGTACAAATTTTTTTATTTTAATGTACAGAAAGGAGTTTACAAATCTGAGTACAATTTATAAGTATATATATTTTTAAGAACAGCAAGAAGCCACTTATAGCTCACTAAAGCCCTTACACTGCTGTGACGTAGCCCCTGTGTTTGATTCCCACCAGGTACATTTATTTTTCTGATTTTATTTTTTAAACTTTTTGGAAGTCCAAAAGTTTACACGTGCAATGCATATAAAAATGAGAAGACAGAAAAATCAAATATGTGCACAATGATTTAAATACAGATTTGAACACATGGCCAAAATCTAATGGCCTCACCCTTCAAATCGACCGGCGGAAATCATCATTGGACCGGCACCGACGGTCGGTCCGTAGCCAATGAACCCCGAGCTTTGCACACGAGACTTTTCCCCTACCCCTAACTCCCCTGCACCGTTTGATTGCTCTGCAATCAAACAGAGACCCATCAATTCCCCAATTTATCACTTTTTAATGCATTTTAATTAACTCTTTTAATTCCAAAACCCTAATTTCACACTATAAATACTGCCCCATGCCTTACCCTTTCCTCATTCTGAATATTCTAGCCAAAACTCTCAAATTTTCTCAAGTACAAGTGGAGTAGAAGAGGAGTTAGCCAACGATCAACTTCCGGCGAGGAATTGAGGCTTTTCCGGCGATCTCGCGATGCCACGACTACAAACCTCTTCTCTTCTACCTTCTCATAAGATAACCTGCTAGTAAGTCCCTCTCAATCCCTTTTCTACTTCTTGAAAAATCTTTTTTTCAAAACATGTCGGTAAGTGGAGTTAATACCGACATCTTATTCTAAACCCTAAAAATTTCATTATTTCTTCCATATTTTTCATCCAAATTCTTACCCTATATTTATAACCATAAAACTAATTTTTAGAACTAACTTTCACTCAAAAATATAATGCTAAATAATTTTAATTTAGCTTTTACATAAAAATACCATGAACTTCATATATGTCATCTTATAGTGCTTTGCTTGAAAACACCTTTAGAAAACTTCATGGGGTAACGACCTACCTCCCACATACACACATGACTCTATAGCACGATACATCCTTGAGCATATTTTTGTTACGATTACAATATTATATCAAAATACCATTTACTATAAAAACCGGATTTTCTTTTAAATTGTATTTAAAATCCCTTTGCGATTATACCTCTACAACTCTTTTTAGGAGACCCTCTATTGGATGGTGCGGATTATTGCACATCCTTGGGCTAGTAGAACGAGATGTAGGCCTCCTCACGGAGTATTCGACCTCGAAAGGTTTTTAATATGGTTTTAAAGAAAAACACATTTTTCTACTTTAATAAAAATTTAATTTTAATAATTATATAAATATTATCAAACCACATATTTTCAAGATATAATAACATTAATTTTTTTCTAAAATTAAAAGAATGATAAGTTTCACCAAAATACCCTTAAATTACCAAAAGACAAGTTTTACACTAAAATACCATGAACGTTCCAAGCCAAGCTATTATTACTAAAATATTTCAAATCCTTAAAAAAAAATCACATCCATGAAACCCTAAATATGATAACTAAAATTCTCGAGGTTTATTTTGAAATTATTTTAAACTACTTTTCATAAAACCCCCTGAGTTATATAAAACAACTTTAAGGACTTTAGTAAATATAGGTTTAAGCGGGATCCGTTCTCTTGAACCCCAGGGAGCCGGAGAATGAGAGTGCTTACCTATTTAAGGAAGACAACTTAACGGAGTTATCACCTGGTAATTTTTTTGGAAAAAGACACAAATCCTGCCTTCAATGTACAGCAGTTACCGATGACTCCTAAACCTAATTCAGGATCCAATCGGTTCCAAGTGTCTGACTCAATCTGAGTCTAATTCAAATCTGAGTCTAACTCAAACCAGAATCCAATTCAAACATGAATCCAAGTTAAACATGAATACATGAACCTGAACGTGAATCAAAAAACAATATCAACATTCAAACATGACTTGACTTGACCGAACCATGGCTATAACTTGACTTGACTACATGACTAGTTTATATCATGAACCTGACTACATGACTACTTGTTTACATCCTGAACCTGACTACTTGAACAACTTGTATTCATGGTCTCGGCAAGTCTGATAACTATAATCTATAAAAAATATTACGGGGTTTAATGGAGTAGATTGGTACGAAATGTATTAGAAGTGGCACGAGATGGTCACTAAAAGACACCTATATGAACTCTCGTGCCGTTGTCCCATGGGTTGTGACGGGGCCTTGTACTACATGTTACCATAGTCCATGGAGCAAGTTGGACTCCTCTCGTATACACTGATGCTTTCTGTACCAAGCTACAAACAATTACGTTAGAATAATGATCTATACCTGTACAACTTACTAGTTTCTTTTAATACTACTTGTTATATTTCTTTCCTTCTTTTAGGAGTTACCGAGCACTAGTTCGCTGATGACATTCCTGTCTATTTCTTTCTTTGGAATGTTCGTCAGGAGGAAAAGACTTTCTCGAGATAGAGCCTACCCAAGTGGACATGGACCAGCTCACTTCCCATCAGGACTTCTAGCTTCTTGTACTTACTTTCAGTTCATATGCCACTGTTTAGGCATTCTTTTATATCATTGTATCTTTTCTTTTTAAAGCAGTTGTATTGTAAAGATGAATATTTATAAAAGTTGTTGTTCATTTTATACTCTTGTCTTTTCTTGTGCATTTTATATATTGCTTAATTACGCTTAACGTATTTATTTCTTAATAAATACATTGCGTGCCTGCCACATCTTCGCCTCCGTATACCGGGAAGCAGGGCGTGGTAGGTTTTGTTGGTGGCCCATGAAGGTCAGTTCTACATGAAATCTTAAGCAATATATCACAAGAATTATTAGAATCAGCAAATTTACATTCTTTACATTTCAAATTCCTTGAATGTATCCTAACCTTTCTTTTTCTATCACGGTCATGGATTCCCCCAACAACACAAGCACGAACGTCAATGACAACACTCTACCGCCTACTCTATCACCACCACCTACCGTTGCAGCTCCCATCAATGAGCAAATGGTACTGCTTGAGGCAAGCAAGAGCCTCTTGGAGGGTCAGCAGAAGCAGACCGCTATCCTCATGCACCGCCCAGAAACCGAGGCACCCGGAGTCAAGAAATTCTGGGCACTGCATCCGAAGCACTTTTCAGGAAAAGAGAGCCCACTAGAGACAGAGGAATGGGCTCAGGCTATAGAAGATGATGTTAGTTATATGTATGCCCTAGAGGCCATTACTATACATAGGATGTATATTGTAGTGGATGCTTGGACATATATAGGGAGGACTTTCTTGCTCGACATGATAGTATGCTATCTGGTTGAATTTTACCTTAATGTGTACACTGATTGTCTCTCTGTTACATGTTGGTAAAGCCCTTAGGATGTGTACTTGACTACCTGGACTATGATGCAGATAATACAAGTGGGGACATGGTAGTCCATAAGTACATCCTTCAAGGTCCCTAGTCTTGGGTGTATCGAGACGGGGCATCGATATACCAGAGTAGACTAGCGTATACCTTCTCGACCCATACAGATGGGCGATGGATGATCCCATATCCATTGGTGTTTGACATCAGAGATGATATACGGGTGCTCAGTGGAGACTGGGTACACTGGACGGACTCGCCGAGAACTCCCAGCTGGTATTATACCTTACGTCAGATGGCAGTTCTCAGGTGACACTAGTACAGAGTAGTCTGTTGACCCGAGATCGTCATAGAGTCTTGTATGATTCCCACTGTGCTTTGATTTCCACCTTACCACGTCCAAGAGGGCGTACAAAACGGTGGTTTTTGGGTACAGTCCCGAATCACATGGAGGCAATGAGCGATAGGAGGGGATTCGTCTCTCCCGGTATAGGGAGTTGATGTTGCGCTGTGATCGATTGGCTATAACCGGAAATCCCTGGCCAGGGTTGCTGAGATTTACTGGTAAGTGTTACCAGTAGTTTCTCGAATTGTTATAGACCTCATATCGACACGACTTATCGAGCTATTGGGGTCTGACGTTTACCACCCCTAGGCGAGATATGCGACATATCAGACGACGAGACCGGACTGTACGGTAAGTGTTACTGGTTGGATTCACAGGAGTGTGAGCGGGCTTGCTCGTCGATCTTCTGATCGCTCAATACCCGGGTGGCCGTTACGTTTAGCAGACCGCTTGCGGCTTGTGGATGTTTGATATGATCATCATCTGCTGCCGGCGTATTGACGAGTCTTTAGAGTCCTACACAGAGGTTTCCTGGCTCAAGCGAAACGAAATAGGAGCGCATATGAGATATGTGCGGGACCGAGAATAATACCAGTATGTGATACTGTATTCGATTCTCGCGATGTGACATTGATCGGTTATATGCGATATAGCCGGGTTATCGGATCAAGTGTTGATTCGATAAGTTGTTACTAATGATACCAGTCGGTTGTGTGCGTCATGACCGGATCGTTAAATCAAGTGTTAATTTAATGATTTAATGCATAATTATATATTTGATATATTACTTTGCATTAACTAGTATTGGTTCACTTAAGATGGATTTTCTCACTTGGATTGCACAAGTTGTATATGTGATATACTTTTGTGCACTTGATTGTGTCATGTTTGATGATACATGTTAACTTGGATTTGTGTAAAGATTAAACCATGGTTGTGAGAGTGGTTAGGGTTTTGTTTATTCACTTATTATCTATTTATTCATTTATTCATTCATTTTGGCAAAAGAAAAGAAATGGTGGCTTGCTTTGTTTTACATTGAAGCTTCATGAAGCTTTGAAAAAGTCCACCATTTTTGTTTCATGCCTAACCTAACCATTCACTTAATCTTGGTTCATTCTCTACACTTAACCATGGTAACTATTATGATAAGAATGAATGGGATTATCTTTTCAAGTTAATCTTTTTATTCTATCATAATAATTATCATCTTCTTCTTCTTCTCCTTCAAGAAGAAAACCAAGCTTCATCAATGGTGATTGATGAATATGAGTGAGAAATCCATTTCTAAAGTGAACCCACTTCCTATTTCTTCATCCTATACCTCTTGCCAAGTAGTATAGGGTGTTTTCTTCACAAGTTTCATGACTTGGTGAAGTGGGAGCTTGATCTTGCGATGCCTCGACGTAGATCATCTTCGACATGGACATCGACGACCTAGCTCGCCTATTCTCCGATGAAGCCGACGCTAGAGCCCGGGATTTGTTTTGGACAGCGAGAGGACTTTGTTGCGGAGCGATGGAGGTGGAGCACCGGATCTACAAAGGTTGTATTTCCGTTTCCTTTTAGTTAAGTTGTTAACTAGATTCTTGTTTCGCCTAGATTTCTAGCCAACGATCCGTATTTGGGTTTCTCGGCACCCGTAAAATTTAAAATTGGCATGGTTGATGCCTTGTGAGACCTCTTGTGAGTGTCTAGGAACTCTACAGTGGTATCAGAGCCTAGCTAGAGGCTTAGGCGATGCGTAGACGGAGTTTGAAACCCGATCGAACCGAAACCCCGATTCCAAAATGCTCTCTGGACTTTTTCCATAAACTGGGTTTTTTCCAGATTAAAAATGCTTAAAAAATTCAGTAGGAAAAACTAAGAATTACGGTGCAAAAATTATCACATGATTCCATAAATGTGCGGCGGAACCGCGGCATTAGCATGCTAATGCGGCGGTTCCGCGGCCCTTTTGTCTCTTCTGTCATTTATTCTTGCACAGTAATTCCTATATTTTAGTGCTGGATTTTATGGGAATTTTTAATTTGAATTAAAGAGTTGAATTTTCTGGGGTATTTTGGAGCGTACATGATTCGATCGGATTATCAGACTTTGTCTATGTGGCTTTCCGGATATTTTAGAATATGTTAAAAAGTTCGACTGGATATAAATACCCACCTTTTCCCCTGCCGGAAAATTTCCAAGTGTTGGATTTTTCTGTGGTTTAAGGACGTTCTAAGTAGTGCAAGTAACGCGATGGTCCCTCTAGAAGACAACAAACCTTAACTCGATTATGTGACCGTCTTGAACTGCCCTTTGAACCTTAGGGTTTGGGGCAGTACGACGTGCCACATGTGAGGCGTTGGCTTGACCCTTCTACGGCTGGACCGTTGGTACTGAGGCACGAACTGAATGTTTTTAGACTTGTTTCATGTGTTGATCTGTATCGGGAAAACTTGGGTGTTTGAATGTTCGATCGGAAAGTTTAACATTTTCTAATTATCTGGAATGTGATACAATAATTGGAATTCACAATAAGTTATGAGATAACTGAATGAATGTTATAAACATAGCAGTTTAGTCTCACTTGATCGGTTGCCACGGAATTTTGATGTGATCAAAAGTCCGTCGCAATCACGTAGCGTACGCGGATACTCGCCGGGTAAACTTAATAGACAGCCTCACTCCATAGACCTGACCAAGTGACTGTAGGAGAACCCCGTCGCCGAAAGCATCCGTCAGGGTGCTCGCGGTAGTGGTATTCCGCCTTGGTGCACTTCGTCGACGGTATCGGGGGTGCGGCCGCCTACTAAAGTTTGCGACGAGCATTCGATCAGAATGTCGGGAATCTTGTTGAATTGCCCGACTTGATATTGAAAAGTGTTTTCGATTTTGAGACTAAAATGCGGGGTTTATAATTGTTAGGCATGTGATGTCTAAGGTATTCATTTGATTAGGCATGCGATGTCTATGTAGGTTGCGGATTCCAACTGTTGTAGTTTTACACTTTCTTTTCTATGACCGTAAGTGTAATATGTGATATCGCCGGTTTCGTTGCTATATGTCAACGACAATTGGGATGCGCATATTTACTTACGTTGATGATATGTGATGTTATGTGTTGCTGGATATGTTATATTGGATCGTCGTGTTTGAATAGCCGGGGGGTTTTTATGTAAGATGAGTGTTTTTCATTTTCACTCATGTAAAAACTTGTATGTAATATTCTTTTATTGGGACACTTCCAGGTTGCGGAAGATGTCACCCTTTGTATATTATTTACTTTTCCGCACTAGGATAGACCCAAGGAGGGGAGCACAAGTAACCGGGTTCTGGAGTCCAGTGGGAGACCAACTCGAGGAGTCGAGTCCGGGTCTCCTAACTCTAGAATTGGTAGGGTTGCTTGCCGCTCTCGTAGGGGTCTAAGGGTGTGGGTTTGGCTATTCATCACGACCGTGGAATCTGTGTTTTATACTGGCTCGTATTGAAAACACGGACGTCCTAGTATATCCAATATTTCATATGATTCTTCTGCTGCGATATCTGTGATGTGATCATGTGATGTTCTGTGATGGATACTTTATATAGTATATATGATATATTATATAGACGTTACTTATGTTTTACACCCGCGCTAGCCCTGTCCCGCTCTGCCGTTAGTTACCTAACCTAACGGTGCACGAGGGGACATCGAGGCGAATGCGGATGGCATAAGTGTACGTCGTATTTATCTGTGATGTTTAGGTATTTTAAATGATGGGACTTCATTAATGTGATTAATGAAAGTAAAAGAAACCTAAAGATGTTGTAGAATCGAATTTCAAAAATAAAACAGGTAGCTACAGTTCTTGCTTTGCACAGCGGTATATGTGATATATCCTGCACCTTATTCGATAAGGAAAGGACCGAGATCCCTTCACCGGGAGTGACTCCTTTAGCAATAACTGGTAGATGCTACACACTCGGTTTGTCTTTTGATTGCTTTTAAGAGTTCTGCTTTGCACAGTGATATATATGATATATCCCGCACCTCATTCGACGAGGAAAGAACCGACGATCCCTTCACCGGGAGTGACTCCTTTAGCAAAACTGGAAAAGCCTCAAAAATACTCCATTTCAAAATTCATTCGATCCTACAACGATATCAAGTTCATTATGCAATAGGTTTTCAGAAAAACCTGTCGTAGCCCTCCGTCATTTCAGATAAGTAGTAGTTAGTATTCGTGCTACGATTGTTGGCCAGCGTCAAGGCGTAGTGTGCGGTAGCTAACTATTATTTATCTGCTTATGCATATGATGCAGATTGGATTAGGGTAGTCGTGCGACTTTGTTGGCCTGCGTCAAGGGTCGTGCGGGTGGGTTTAATTCAATCAGGAAATGACAGGTTGAACTTGACTAGCGCACTATGGTTTGTTGGCCTGCGTCAAGGTCATAGGACGCTAGGGGCAAAATTATCGGGAATTTCAAGTGTTGAAATTTGCAATGAGATTGCATACCTTCTATGAGATAGTTAGATCCCGATACCCGCTGCGAGTAATTGTTACTCCTGGAAGAGTTTTACACATTACAATTAGCCGATCAAGTAGGTGTCTAGAAAGGTGTTAACGAGGTTACGCCTCTGGGAAAACGAGGTTTACATTAATTAGGTTCGTGCGAAAGCACGGGGGACCTCCCTCAAAGTACCGACACTGGCCTGGCTGAAAGATTGGCGAACTTGTAGTGTGTAATTAATCCCGGCTAGTCTTTCCTTTTAGGGTTTGAAGGAAGATTTGATAAAAAGTAGTGGGAGCCATCCTGATTAGATAAAACATAACCAATCTATTCTTGCAAGAGCGCACGCTGAGTGTTTTCTTCTCTCTCTCTCTCCTGGTAGCGACCATATCACGCCTTAATCAAGATAATAATATGGAATATTGACCGAACCCGCTTGTTATACTGAGCTGGGGAACGTTGGTCCCGCTCCAACTTATAAATGTTATAAGACAGAGCAGGAAATTGGGGAATACCAGATTTTCCGTGCCGCCCAAACGAGGAAAGTGCATATGATGCATCATCTTCGGGTGTGTTCGTTACACAGAACTGTTTCTCAGTATCCTCTACGTCCTGGGTATTTGATACCAGATCAGGATCCCTGATATGTAATCTGTTACATAGGGCTACAGAGAGGTAGAGAACTGAGAACGGGTGATAAGTTTCATGAGGCAGAAAACGGGGCAAGTGTTGCAGCCAAGTCTGTTGGTCACTGTCACCCTGTATCCCAAATACATTGATTCTGAACGAATGTTATTAGATACCGAACCTGATATACAAAATCATATCTGTCTCTTTATTAGTAAAGAAACGATAAAATTTTGTATTGTTGGATAATGTTTTGAACATTTCCTATATCAAAAGTTGATCGGTTCAGGCACGTTATCTAAAAGCATTGATGTTCTAAATCAAACTACAGTTCTTAGTATATGGAACACACATAAGAGGAAGAGTTCAGAAATGAACGGATCCTTCTTAAGGTATTGTAGACTAGGTCATATCAATGCGACCCGAGTAGCTGAAGTTACATTTAGATGCATATTTAAATCAGTTTGAATTTACATCCTGTGAAACTTGCCAGTCATGTCACAGAGATAAGATGACCATAGCTCCGTTTACTGGAAACAGAGAAAGAGTTAGTGAACTCTTGGGATGATACATGTTGATGTATGTAAGGTCCTCTGTCTACACATGCCAAGACCGGTTCTTTATACTTCATTACATTCTCTGATGATCTTTTGAGATTCAAACCTATGTTCCTGTTGAAACACAAGTCAGAACCTTTTGAGATATTCACAGAATATAAGTTAGAAGTAGAGAACCAATACGGGTATAAGTATTATGTCCTTTGATGCGATCAAGGAGGAGAATACTTGAGCACGAAATTATTGGACTATTCTAAAGGAGAATGAGATTCTCTCTCAGCATTACTCCTCCGTATACACCATGGCACGATGGTATATCGGGGCGGAGCAATCACACCCTATATGATAAGGTGTGCTCTATGATGAGTACTACTGAGTTACCTATTTCCTTTTTGGGAGTTATGCACTTGAGAAGATGCATACCTATTGAATAGGGTTCGAATCAAATCAGTTGCCTACCACTTCATATGTGATATGGAAAGGGAAGAGCCCATGTCTTAAGTCAGTTAAGATTTGGGGTTGTCCGGCCTATGTCTAAAAGCAAAATCGGGACAAGCTCGAGGCAAGGTCAGTAATGTAGAACTGGAAATGTTCCAGCTATACAAACTACAGCAGATGATTTAATAAAACCAAAGGATTCAATAGTTACCAACGAACCTCAGCCTCTCCGCCGATCTAGTAGGTTTTCTCACCCACCTGAGAGATACTTCTGTTTCTCTATGACAGTGGGAGCGAGGATTGCATCATGAGATGATAACCCAACTAGTTTCGAACTGGCCATCATGAGTGAGACTCTATAAGAATGGCTGGATGCTTAGCGATCTGAGATGGAATCCATGGACACCAACAAAAGTATGGACTTTGGTTGCTATATCTGAAGGGTTAGATTCCCATCAGGAGCAAGTATATCTTGAGAAGATTACTTGGTGTAAATGGAAAGGTTGAGACTTTCAAAGCTAGACTTGTTAAAGCTTTTCGTCATCGACCAGGCGTGGATAATGATGAAACCTTTTCAAGTGGCTATGCTTAAGTCCATCCAGATCCTACTTGCCACGGCTACATACCATGACTATGATATCTGGCGGTTGGGTGCCATGACTGCTTTTCTAAAATGATGTTTTAGAAGAGAACGTCTATAAGTACACAGCCAGAGGGCTTCGTAGACAGTGGGAGCAGCAGAAACGTGTACAAGATGCTTTATAGGATAAAGCAGGTATCGCGGAGTTGGAACATCTGTTTTGATGTGTTAGTCAAAGAGTTTGACATCATCAAAATGGTAGATGAACCTTGTATAAACAAAAAGGTAGTAGGGAGTATAGTGATGATCCTCGTAGAGTACGTGGATGACATACTCTTGATAGGGAAGGAGTTTCCTATGCTACGCTCGGTCAATCTCCGCTTATCACAATGATTCTCCATATAGGATCAAAGTGATACCTCCTAAATCCTGGGTTTTGGATCTATGAGATAGATCTAATTGGATGTTAGGATTCTCACTGGTTGTAGTGAGATGGTATCAACCGATCCTGGGGAGAATCACTGGAAGGGTTCCAGGGTGATAAGGACGACTGAAAGTCAGTCACAGGCATTGTCTTTACCCTCAGTAAAGGGACGGTATGTTGGAAGAGTTCCAAGCTAGATACCGTGGCATACTAGACGATAAAGGCTCGATACATCGCTACTTAAGATACTACCAAAGAGGCAGTCTGGATGCATATTTGTTCATGAGATGAACTTAGTTCCTCCCATTGTGTGACAATGGAATTGTGGCTTATGCCAAGGAACGTCCGTCCCGTCAGTGATCCAGACATATTCTAAGGCAGTATCACCTGATCATGGAGATGGTTGATCTCCAGGGTGATCGAGGTTAGGAGAGCAGACTCAGAGGACAACACGGCGGATCCACTCACAAAGGCCTTTTCCCAGAGAGAGACTTTTATGGGATGGTTGAGTATGAGATACTGCAACCACTGCTATCAGATGGCCCTAGTGCAAGTGGGAGATTGTTAGTTATATGTATGCCCTAGAGGCCATTACTATACATAAGATGTATATTGTAGTGGATGCTTGGACATATATAGGGAGGACTTTCTTGCTCGACATGATAGTATGCTATCTGGTTGAATTTTACCTTAATGTGTACACTGATTGTCTCTCTGTTACATGTTGGTAAAGCCCTTAGGATGTGTACTTGACTACCTGGACTATGATGCGGATCATACAAGTGGGGACATGGTAGTCCATAAGTACATCCTTCAAGGTCCCTAGTCGTGGGTGTATCGAGACGGGGCATCGATATACCAGAGTAGACTAGCGTATACCTTCTCGACCCATACAGATGGGCGATGGATGATCCCATATCCATTGGTGTTTGACATCAGAGATGATATACGGGTGCTCAGTGGAGACTGGGTACACTGGACGGACTCGCCGAGAACTTCCAGCTGGTATTATACCTTACGTCAGATGGCAGTTCTCAGGTGACACTGGTACAGAGTAGTCTGTTGACCCGAGATCGTCATAGAGTCTTGTGTGATTCCCACTGTGCTTTGATTTCCACCTTACCACGTCCAAGAGGGCGTGCAAAACGGTGGTTTTTGGGTACAGTCCCGAATCACATGGAGGCAATGAGCGATAGGAGGGGATTCGTCTCTCCCGGTATAGGGAGTTGATGTTGCGCTGTGATCGATTGGCTATAACCGGAAATCCCTGGCCAGAGTTGCTGAGATTTACTGGTAAGTGTTACCAGTAGTTTCTCGAATTGTTATAGACCTCATATCGACACGACTTATCGAGCTATTGGGGTCTGACGTTTACCACCCCTAGGCGAGATATGCGACATATCAGACGACGAGACCGGACTGTACGGTAAGTGTCACTGGTTGGATTCACAGGAGTGTGAGCGGGCTTGCTCGTCGATCTTTTGATCGCTCAATACCCGGGTGGCCGTTACGTTTAGCAGACCGCTTGCGGCTTGTGGATGTTTGATATGATCATCATCTGCTGTTGGCGTATTGACGAGTCTTTAGAATCCTACACAGAGGTTTCCTGGCTCAAGCGAAACGAAATAGGAGCGCATATGAGATATGTGCGGGACCGAGAATAATACCAGTATGTGATACTGTATTCGATTCTCGCGATGTGACATTGATCGGTTATATGCGATATAGCCGGGTTATCGGATCAAGTGTTGATTCGATAAGTTGTTACTAATGATACCAGTCGGTTGTGTGCGTCATGACCGGATCGTTAAATCAAGTGTTGATTTAATGATTTATTGCATAATTATATATTTGATATATTACTTTGCATTAACTAGTATTGGTTCACTTAAGATGGATTTTCTCACTTGGATTGCACAAGTTGTATATGTGATATACTTTTGTGCACTTGATTGTGTCATGTTTGATGATACATGTTAACTTGGATTTGTGTAAAGATTAAACCATAGTTGTGAGAGTGGTTAGGGTTTTGTTTATTCACTTATTATCTATTTATTCATTTATTCATTCATTTTGGCAAAAGAAAAGAAATGTTGGCTTGCTTTGTTTTACATTGAAGCTTCATGAAGTTTTGAAAAAGTCCACCATTTTTGTTTCATGCCTAACCTAACCATTCACTTAACCTTGGTTCATTCTCTACACTTAACCATGGTAACTATTATGATAAGAATGAATGGGATTATCTTTTCAAGTTAATCTTTTTATTCTATCATAATAATTATCATCTTCTTCTTCTTCTTCTTCTTCTTCTCCTTCAAGAAGAAAACCAAGCTTCATCAATGGTGATTGATGAATATGAGTGAGAAATCCATTTCTAAAGTGAACCCACTTCCTATTTCTTCATCCTATACCTCTTGCCAAGTAGTATAGGGTGTTTTCTTCATAAGTTTCATGACTTGGTGAAGTGGGAGCTTGATCTTGCGATGCCTCGACGTAGATCATCTTCGGCATGGACATCGACGACCTAGCTCGCCTATTCTTCGATGAAGCCGACGCTAGAGCCCGGGATTTGTTTTGGACAGCGAGAGGACTTTGTTGCGGAGCGATGGAGGTGGACCACTGGATCTACAAAGGTTGTATTTCCGTTTCCTTTTAGTTAAGTTGTTAACTAGATTCTTGTTTCGCCTAGATTTCTAGCCAACGATCCGTATTTGGGTTTCTCGGCACCCGTAAAATTTAAAATTGGCATTGTTGATGCCTTGTGAGACCTCTTGTGAGTGCCTAGGAACCCTACAGATGACCTGACAGCAGCACAAGTGCCAGAAATTGCTTGGGTGAGAGTTGCGAAACTGCAACTCACAGACAACGCCAGAGTTTGGTAGAAAGCTGAAGAAAACCGTCTCACCCAACCGATTGAATGGAAGATGTTTCACGATATGTTTGACGCGAAGTACTTCCATGAGACTGCCCGTTTCGACATGGAACAACAGTTCATCCACTTACAACAAGGCTCGATGTGGGGCAAATCCATAAATGAATACGATACTGAGTTTACCATGCTTAGCAGGTAAGATGTTGTCTCAAATTCAAATTCCTGATATCACTCATTACACAGCTAACACAAGGCCATAACAGGTTCGCGGCACACCTGATTCCGATTGCTGAGATCCGGGCACGATGATTTCAGTAAGGGCTGGACCCGGAGATCTAAGCTGCACTTGCTACAGGGGATTTCCCAACCCACGATCTTGCTCTGAAGGCTGCCCGCCGCTATGAGGCAGTTGTGAAGAAGGACAGACTTCATAATTACGGAGTGAAATGCCCTGCCACCCAGATGGCAGGAGGAGCCTCTTCTAGGCCAACATTTGCACCCAGGAGACCGGGAGGATCTTTTAACCGGCCCAGTCCAGAGTTTTGTTTCTATTGCAAAAGGAATAGACACCTGGCGAAAAACTGCAAGCGTGCAAATGGCCTATGTTTGGTTTGTGGCGCAACCACTCACGCCATTGGATCTTGTCCATACCGACTCAACCCAGCTCCAGCACCTAGACCCGCAATCATAGTCCCGCAGCGGCCAGCTATTCAAGCTCCTACACCTCGCTTAGCTCTACCTGCACCACCTCCACGTGGACCTCCTGCACCGCCTCCTCATCAGTTTCATCAGGCATAGAGGAACATGCCTCAAGGGCAGAGAAACGTGCCCCAGGTACAGAGGAATATGCCTCCAGCAAGGAGGAATGTACCCTGACGTCAGGCCTTTACAATGACGGTTGAGGAAGCCGAAGCCACTGGCCAAGTTATCACCGGTAACTCCCAAATCCTTTTCACATACTTTTATAATCCTTATATATCACCCTATATTTTTCCTGTATCTAAAACCAACCTCACACACCTTAGGTACTATACTAGTAGCCACTCTTCCTGCACTCGCACTTTTCGACACTGGAACGTCACACTGTTCATGTCGCAACGATTCGTGAGAACGCACGCGATTCCCGTGAAGCCACTTATTTCGAGCTAGAATGTCAGTTCCGGGAATGGAGTCTTGAAGGCAACGATGGGATTTGATCAGTGTCCAGTTATAGTTTGCAGATGAGAATTTTACGCGAATTTCAAAGTACTGGATATCCTAAATTTCGATGTCGTGTTGGGAATAGACTGGTTAGGAGTTTTCTATGCTACGATTGACTGGTAGTATTCGAGATACCAGATCACCCATTCTTCTACTTCAAGAGTGGAGATAGAACCTTAGAGCCAGGAATTTTCCGTGCTAAACCAAAGGAGGCAGAAGTGTTTACTCTACCAGCGGAAGAAGAAAAGCCAGAGGTAGTTTGAGAGTTCGAGAATGTGTTCCCTAAAGATATAACAAGTTTGCCTCCCGATCGAGCTCTTGAATTCAGCATTGATTTACTACTTGGTGCATAACCGGTAATCAAAGCTCCGTACCGGTTAAGTCCAGAAGGATTGAAGGAGATCCGCATTCAGTTGGACGAACTCTTGAAGAAAGGTTGGATTCATCCCAGTACTTCAAGTTGGGGATCTTCAGTTTTACTTGTGAAGAAGAAAGAAGGTTCATACAGGATGTGTGTAGATTATCGAGTTCTGAACGAAGTGATGATCGGGAACAAGTATCTACTATCGCGCATCGATGATCTTTTCGATCAGATAAGTGAGTCTTGTGTGTTTTCGAAGCTAGATCTTCGTTCGGATTATCATCAGGTGAAGGTCAAAGAGTCCGATATTCTGAAGACGACGTTTAGGACTCGATATGGTCATTACGAATATCTCGTGATGCCATTCGGAGTGACCAATGCACTTTCTATTTTCATGAATCTGATGAACCAAGTTTTTTGAGAGTACTTAGACAGGTTTGTTGTTATCTTCATCGACGATATCCTGGTGTATTCAAAGAATCGGAAGGAACATGCCGAATATTTACGGATTGTTCTGGAGACATTGCGACAGCATCAACTCTATACCAAGTATAGTAAGTGTGAATTTTGGCCAGATCAAGTCGTATTTCTCGGACATATTGTTTCAGGTGAAGGAATCTCAGTAGATCCAGCTAAGGTGTCAGCAGTCAGCGAATGGCCGACACCAAAGACGATGAAGGATATTCGAAGTTTCTTAGGATTAGCAGGATACTACCGAAGATTCATTGATGGTTTCTCGAAGATTGCAGCACCCCTGACCAAGCTCATACGTAAAGATGAAGCATTCGTGTGGTCAGAAGCATGTGAACAAGTTTTTGTAGAACTCAAATAAAGATTAACATCTGCTCCTATTCTCGTAATACCGGATCAATCTAGAGCTTTCGTTGTACATTGCGATGCGTCCGGTAAGGGATTAGGATGTGTTCTACACCAGCATGGAAAAGTTATAGCCTTCGCATCAAGACAGCTGAAGGTTCATGAGCACAACTATCCAACACATGATTTAAAGTTGGCAGCCGTTATCTTTGCACTTAAGATTTGGCGCTATTATCTTCTTTGAGAACGAGTGGATATATACACTGACCACAAGAGTCTGAAGTATGTATTTACTCAGAAGGAACTAAACATGTGGCAGAAGAGAAGATGGTTAGAACTCATGGTGGACTTCGACATCAACCTACAGTATCATCATGGGAAGGTGAATGTAGTTCCTGACGCACTTAGCCGCCAGCCATTAGCAATGAATCTTACCGCTCAGTGGAAGCTTCAGCAGGAATTGCATGGAATGGAGATCGAAGTATTTATGCCAGGTAACGCTTCATACTTGATGAACTTACAAGTCCAGTCTACTATTTTCAATCAGATCAAGGCAGCTCAAGAAAATGATGCCAAATTACAAAAGATCCGAGAACAAGTAGAAAGTGGAATTCGAACCGAATTCATCATCCACGAAGATGGATCCTTGAGGTATGGAAATCGATTGTGCGTTATTAACGGCCCAGTTCGAGAAGAGCTGATGAAAGAAGCTCACAGCTTTCCGTACTCAGTACACCCTGGTGGTACCAAAATATACAAGGATCTACGGCAACACTACTGGTGTTATGGAATGAAGTGCGAAGTAGCCAGAAGTGTAGTCAAGTGTTTAGTGTGTCAGCAAGTAAAGGCTGAACATCACAGAACTGCTGGTCTACTTCAGCCGTTAACAATCCCAGAATGAAATGGCAGCACATTATCATGGACTTCTTGACTACACTTCCTTGCAGCACGAAAGGTAACGACGCAGTATGGGTTATTGTGGATCACCAAGTCGGCTCATTTTATTCCCTTTCGAGTTGGCCAATCTACTGAAATGTTAGCAAAGGAGTACATGGAGGTAAGCATGAATCTAAAGTAAGATTTAACCTCAATATGTACTATATTTGATACCCTTGAACTCATACAGGAGATTGTGAGATTACATGGAGTACCAGTTTGCATCTTCTCCGATCGTGACACAAGGTTCCGATCACAATTTTGGCAGAGTCTGCAAGCTAGCCTGGAAATGAGTCTGAATTTCAGCACGGCTTACCATCCACAAACGGATGGACAGTCCGAGTGAACAATTCAGATTCTGGTGGACATGCTAAGAGCTTGTATGTTAGACTTCGGAGGTTCATGGGAAGATCACCTACACCTTGTGGAGTTTTCATACAACAACAGCTACCAGACGAGCATTGGAATGGCACTATTCGCAGCACTATATGGACGGAAGTGTCGTTCACCGCTAAGTTGGGATGACATCGGAGATCATGAACTCCTTGGACCAGAGATGATCGTGGCAACTGTGGACGTAGTTTGCACGATCAGGGAAAGAATGCGCATAGCCCAAGACCGACAGAAGTATTGGACATATGCAAAGTGCCGACACCTGGAGTTCCAACCTGGAGACATGTTTTTCTGAAGATCTTTCCAAATAGAGGAGTGACCCGCTTTGGAAAAAGGGGTAAGCTAAGTCTGAAATACATAGGACCGTTTGACATTCTAGAACGAGTTGGAGAAGTGGCATATCGTCTAGCACTTCCACCCTCAATGGAATGAGTGCACAACGTGTTCCACATATCCCAGCTACGAAGATATGTGTGCGACCCTGCCATATCCTTGATCACTCCGAGCTCACTATACAGACGGACCTCACTTGCGAGCAACAACCCGTTGAAATTCTGGATCGAAAAGTGAAGACACTGCAGAACAAAGAAGTAAACTTGGTCCGAGTGATGTGGAGAAAAGATTCGCCAAGAGAATCAACGTGGGAACGAGAAGACGACATGTGTGCAAGATACCCTCACTTATTTGTACATTAGTCCATAGGTAATTGTAAATTTCGAGGACAAAATTTTTATAAGGAGGGTAGAATGTAACGACTCTGAATTTACTATACAAATTTTTTTAGTTTAATGTACAGAAAGGAGTTTATAAGCCTGAGTACAATTTATAAGTATATATATTTTTAAGAACAACAAGAAGCCACTTTTAGCTCACTGGTAAAGCCCTCGCACTGCTGTGATGTAGCCTCTGTGTTCGATTTCCATCAGGCACATTTATTTTTCTGATTTTATTTTTTAAACTTTTTGGAATCCCAAAAGTTTACACGTGCAATGCACATAAAAATGAAAAGACAGAAAAATCAAACATGTGCACAATAATTTAAAACAGACTTGAACATGTGGTTAAAATCCACCGGCCTCACCCTTCAAATCGACCGGCGGAAATCATCATTGGGCCGGCACCAACGGTCGGTCCATAGCCAATGAACCCCGAGCTTTGCACACGAGACTTTTTCCCTACCCCTAACTCCCCTGCACTATTTGATTGCTCTGCAATCAAACAGAGACCCCTCAATTCCCCAATTTATCACTTTTTAATGTATTTTAATTCACTCTTTTAATTCCAAAACCCTAATTCTACACTATAAATATTACCCCATGCCCCAGCTCTTCCTCATTCTGAAAATTCTAGCTAAAACTCTCAATTTTCTCAATTACAAGTGGAGTAGAAGAGGAGTTAGCTAACGATCAACTTCCGGCGAGGAATCGAGACTTTTCCGGTGACCCCGCGACGCCACGACTACAAACGTCTTCTCTTCTACCTTCTCATAAGATAACTAGCTAGTAAGTCCCTCTCAATCTCTTTTCTTCTTCTTGAAAAATCTTTTTTTCAAAATATGTCGGTAAGTGGAGTTAATACCGACATCTTATTCTAAACCCTAAAAATATCACTATTTCTTCCATATTTTTCATCCAAATTCTTACCCTATTTTTATAACTATAAAAATAATGTTTAGAACCAACTTTCACTCAAAAACATCAAAAACATCATGTTAAATAACTTTAATTTAGCTTTTACATAAAAATACCATGAACTTCATATATGTCATCTTATAGTGCTTTAGTTAAAAATACCTTTAGAAACTTCACGGGGTAACGACCCACCTCTCACATACACATATGACTCCATAGCACAATACATCCTTGAGTATATTTTTGTTACGATTACAATATTACATCAAAATACCATTACTATAAAAACCGGATTTTCTTTTAAATTGTATTTAAAATCCCTTTGCGATTATGCCTCTACAATCCTTTTTAGGGGACCCGCTATTGGATGGTGTGGATTATCGCACATCCTTGGGCTAGTAGAGCGAGTTGCAGACCTCCTCACGGAGCATTCGGTCTCGAAAGGTTTTTTAATACGGTTTTAAAGAAAAACGCATTTTTCTACTTTAATAAAAATTTAATTTTAATAATTATGTAAATATTATCAAACCATATATTTTCAAGATATAATAACATTAAATTTTTTCTAAAAATAAAAGAATGACAAGTTTTACCAAAATACCCTCAAGTTACCAAAAGACAAGTTTTATAAAAAGATACCATGAACTTTCCAAGCCAAACTATTATCACTAAAATATTTCAAATCCTTAAAAAAAAAATTCACATCCAAGAAACCCTAAATATGATAACTAAAATTCTCGAGGTTTATTTTGAAATTATTTTAAACTACTTTTCATAAAAACCCCTCGAGTTATATAAAACAATTTTAAGGACTTTAGTAAATATAGCTTTAAGCGGGATCCGTTCTCTTTAGTCCTAGGGAGCCGGAGAATGAGAGTGCTCACCTATTTAAGGTAGACAACTTAACGGAGTTATCACATGGTAATTGTCTTGGAAAAAGACATAAATTATGCTGTCCATGTGCAGCAGTTATCGATGACTCCTAAATCTAATTCAGGATCCAATCAGTTGTAAGTGTCTGACTCAATCTGAGTCTAATTCAAATCTGAGTCTAACTCAAACCTGAATCCAATTCAAACATGAATCCAAGTTAAACATGAATACATGAACCTGAATCTGAATCAAACAACAATATCAACATTCAAACATGAATTGACTTGACCGAACCATGGTTATAACTTGACTTGACTACATGACTACTTGTTTACATCCTGAACCTGACTACTTGAACAACTTGTATCCATGTTCTTGGCAAGTCTGATAACTATAATCTATACAAAATATTACACGGGGTTTAATGGGGTAGATTGGTATGGAATGTATTAGAAGTGGCACGAGATGGTCACTAAAAGACACCTACATGAACTCTCGTGCCGTTGTCTCGTGGGTTTTGACGGGGCCTTGTACTACATGTTACCATAGTCCATGGAGCAAGTTGGACTCCTCTCATATACACTGATGCTTTCTGTACCAAGCCACAAACAACTACGTTAGAATAATGATCTATACCTGTACAACTTACTAGTTTCTTGTAATACTACTTGTTATATTCCTTTCCTACTTTTAGGACTTACCGAGCGCTAGTTCACTGACGATATTCCTGTCTATTTCTTTCTTTGAAATATTCGTCAGGAGGACATGACTCTCTCGAGATAGAGCCTACCCAGGTGGACGTGGACCAGCTCACTTCCCTGCAGGACTTCTAGCTTCTTGTACTTACTTTCAGTTCATATGCCACTGTTCAGGCATTGCTTTTATATCATTGTATCTTTATTTTTAAAGCAGTTGTATTGTAAAGATAAATGTTAATAAAAGTTGCTGTTCATTTTATACTCTTGTCTTTTTTTATGCATTTTATATATTGCTTAATTACGCTTAACGCATTTATTTTTTAGTAAATATGTCGCGTGCCTGCCACGTCTCCGCCTCCGTACACCGGGAAGCGGGGTGTAACACCCATAAGGAGTAAGAGGCTAGGCTATACTTGTCGCACATTTAACATTTTGGAGTGAAGAAATATGACGAGCATGGGTGTTACAATCCATTTCAATTTATTAGTGTCCCTTGCTCGATCCAAGAGAATTCGTAAGCAGTATTTCCTTTACAAGTTTTTTTAACATTTCTGATTGTTAAGGATTATAACGGTATGCGTTTTTTAACGTTGTTAGTTAATAGTGATGATTGCGGTATCTTTGTTTACCTATTCTTGAAGGCATTGATCGAGGGTCGGCACATTCCGGATGCCAGGGTGGGGAAACAGTCGGAGCAGTGGCGGCCGATACTTACGACCCAAATTCTATTGGCCAACGAGCAAGAAACGGCTTGATATTGCTTTAATTTTTGTTTTGCTGAAGTTTGAAGTCTTTGTTATGAAGTTTGAAGTCTTTGTTATACGTACATGTATTCGTCTATTTGTATTTTGCCAAAATTTATCGACAAATTGCTTATATGTTACTGTTTTGTCTAATGAATGTAAAGAATTATTGACGTATTTACTTTAATATCGCTGATATTGGCCGATACTGTGATATGAATGATATTTTTATTGATGTTATCTGTTTTATATAGTCGATGTTTGCCGATACTGTGATATGAATGGTATTTTTATTAATATTATCAGTTTTATATAGCCGATATTGGCCGATGCTGTGATATGAATGATATTTTTGTTGATATTATCAGTTTTATATAGATCATGTTATAGGCAATTTATTAGAGGTTACAAGTGAAAGTCTACCCTAGCACCACCATGAGGTTCTAATGACATCAAGCATGCCAAATTCAAATTTTTATAGGTGTTAAGCTAGACTATCCAAGATCTTTGGCTAGATGATTAGGGTTTTAGGTTTGATATCAACTAAACTATAAGAAGTAAAAGATGGCTATATCCTCTCGTAGATCGAGTCCTTCACTTCATATGCTCCGTGTAGTAGTCCCGCGACTCCACTAGGCTCCACTTAAGGGTTTGGACGAGCTTCCTCCGAAGACCTTCGTGCCGAAGATGATCCACGCGAAGTCCCTCCAACTCAAGATACCTCTATACTAAACTCTTTGGTGTAGAAAACACGCTACACTTAATCGCTAGTCAAGTGTAGGATGGTGAAGTAGGGGATGTTAAAGCTCACAAGTTTGTGTTCAAGCTTCATGATTCACATCACATGTGAGGGTTGAAGCTTGAACAATGATGAGGAGGAAGATGAAGAAGCTAGAGAGCAACTATGGGAGCAACAAGAGAAAAATGAGCTCTAGTCTTGAATGAGATGAAGAATGGCTCATCTAAAAACTCACTCATTGAAGCATCAAAATATCCATAAATAAAATATGGTGACATGCTTCAATAGTAAGTCAAGATGAATAAAATATTAGATGTAGCCATGCTTCCCCATTCCTCTACACTTTCCACCACATTTCTATTTTCACAAAATAGAATTTTATGCTATGGTTCATAAAATATACATACATATATATATATATATATATATATATATATATATATATATATATATATATATCATATATATTAATATATATATTATGAAGAATAATTAGTGAGCTAATGATATTAGTTAAGATATAATTATATCACATATAATATATATCACATTATTAAATCAACACTTGATTTAATAAACCAGTTATATCACATATAACCGACTAATATCATTTATCTGTATATCACATTATCAAATCATCACTTGATTCGATAATCTGGTTATATCACATATAACCTAACTGATAACAGATAACTGCCAGATTATAATACGGTATCACAAACTCATATTTAATCTGGCCCACGCACATATCACATATGTGTCCTACTTCGTTTCGCTTGAACCAGGAAACTTTTGTGTGGGGCTCTAAAGACTCGTCAATACGCCAGTAGTAGCTAATGATCACATCAGTCACCTACAAGCTATCAGCGGTACTAGCTGGATGTAACGGCTACCCGGGTATTGAGCGATATGAAGACCAACAAGCAAGCCTGTCCATACTCTCCATGAAGCCTATCGGTAACACTACCGTACAGTCCGGTCTCTTCGTCTGATATGTCGCATATCTTGTCTAAGGGTGGTAAACGTTAGACCCCAGTAATATGATAAGTCATGCCGATGTCTGGCCTATAACGGTTCGAGAAACTACTGATAACTCTTATCAGTAAATCTCAGCAGCAGCCCTGTCCAGGGACTTCCAGTTATAGCCAATCGAGTATAGCGCAACATCAACCCCCAATACTGGGAGAGACGAAACCCCTCCTATCGCTCATTGCTTCCATGTGACTCGGGACTGTACCCAAAATCTACCTGTTTGCACGTCTCTTTTGAGCGTGGTAGGGAGGAAATCAAAGTACAGTGGGAGTGATTAAATAGTTTTTCACTTCTTCCATTTTTAAAGAATAGGTGTAGTATTAAATAAGTTATGTAATTTTTTAGTCGTAATATAACCGCAATCAATAACGGCGTCGCGTGTAGCGAGCGTTAGTGAGCACGGGTCATCCACTGAGATTCGAGGAATTCGTAGATTCTTGCTTTAGTTGAGTTAAAAGAATTAGTTAAGCAAATCAAGAAAATGATTTTAAATTTGTTTGAGTTTATTTTCAAGAAAATCAAGAAATAGTTTTCAAGAAAAGAATTCAAGAAAATTGTCCAAGATCAAATGTAGTTATTAAGAAAATTGAAGAATGCTTATAGGATTCGAACGGAATTAGTAGCCATGATGATTATTCAAGATGATTCATCTTATCTATTGGTAGAATTACTACTAGATCGATGGCTATTAATGAGAATTAGGGATTTTTTGAAGAAACTAGGGTTTCTCCTTCTTTGCCTCCTTGTCCTTTCATTAATTGTTATTCATATCTAGCCTTTAACAAGAAGGATCAACAATCTAATCCCCAAGTTGTGATGAAATTCTCAATAAATTGATCTTCACTCACAATTTGGACATTAATGATTCTTTTTGCTAAAGTTTGTAATCTCCATAAGACTTAAGATAAATATAGGATTCTCTCACCATTAGATCTGCCAAATTCCTTCAAATCCTTAGCAAGCGGAGATTTACTCACACATTATGAAAATCGAAGAATCAACAAATAGAGATTTCATAATGCGAAAATTTAAAGAAAGCAAGATTAAGAGTAATGATCCCCTTTATTATTCAACTTCAAATTACAACTTCCTCAATCCGAGATTATAAGAAGAAAGTCTCGATCACTCCCTTGAAGAGGTAATTTCTCCGTCGATCTTCGCTTTGCTCGATCACCGTGAGTCTTGGATCTATCGAGGATCACGTGCTCATTGATGACGATCGGTTTCGCGTAAAGGATCTTGTGTTGAATGCTTGATGAACTTCTCGATGTTTCTTGATCTTGAGAATTGGGAATTCTTGAAATTGGATCTAAATTGGTTTTGTAATTGTGTATAAAATGTCTACTAAAATTCAACAACCTCGCTAATGTAAGCTTAGGTCCCCTTTTATAGCCCTTAATCAAGCTTCTCCCATAAGCTAGGTTGTTATAAGGAGGCTTCTAGAATAAGTTAGATAGTTATCAAGCTTCCACAACAAGCTAGGTAATTATAGAGAAGTTTTCAGAACAAGGTTGTTAAAAAGAAGCGTTCTTAACAAGCTAGGACGTTGCAATGAAGCTTCTGGAGAATTCTCGATAGACGACTCCCTGGATCGGCCGTGGATCCGCGGCGACTCGGGCTGACTCGGCCGTGGTTCCGCGGCCGATTAATGAGATCATGTCTTCAATTCTCTGTGGTCTTATTCTGTTGGTCTCAGGGTCTTTATGTGATATCTGGAATCTTCTTATCTCTTCTGAATTTCTGCCAGAATTTAACCTTTTGATTTCCTGTATTTTTATCGACGAATTTGCGATTCCGATATCTGATTTGGGCTAATTTTTGCACAAGATCTCAATGAAAAATGTTAGAGAGATACAATATTACGCGTGAAATAATAAACATACAATTTCCTTCAAGAATGTTGATTATAATGTATAACACATGGTAATTGATATTTTGCAGCTGAACTTGTAACATGTGTTATATTTATAACAAACACCCTTAGATGATTAGAAAAATGAGAAAATTGTTATGTTAAAAATTGCAATAATTTCGACTGAACAAATTCCCCCAAACTTGACTTTGATCGTCTCGAGCAAACTTTTTTTTATTCAGGAGAAGGAGGAAATAGAAAGAAAGAAAAAACTAACTAGCACACTTTCGTACGCAACACGATTGCACTGAGCATGTGCAACAAGCCTTTAAACCTCTAGGTGTCCCTAATAGGAGGAGTGTTATCTCCTGAGGGTTTTTAGCGGATTCCACCCACAAAATCCTATAATAAAAGAAAGACTGTGAAAGTTACATATAAAGATCAGAACTGTAAAAGAAAGAACTTGAAAATCAGAGTTTTCAACTACACTAGCTTTTCAGTCGTCATGAGCCCTATCTTAATAGTCATGAAAAGATGTTAGAAATCATATCATCCTTCAATAAAACATCGCCTTTATTCTTCATCCCTTCCTTTCTTCCAAACACAGATCATATACCCCAACGTGTGTGTAAAAGACATCCCTACACTCGGAGAATTCAATTCAAGCTATCATACTCTTGTCCATCTACCTTAGTACTTTTTAGTCGGTGAATATTTTAGATGGAATTGCTTACACATTCTTCATGCGACCGTTAATATTTCTTGAGGTAATAACCGACCGATTACAAAATGTGCTCACTTATTAGGCGTAATTAGCAATTTCCTTGTCTTGCAACACCTAAGGCTTAGCAGTGACTCTCAAACCAGTTGGTCTAAGGTACTAGGTGATGAAGCACCCTTGCTATATTTTTTTTATGCCGCCTTGGTGATTACAAAACCAATGTTCATTTTTCTTCACCATTTTATACTTTTATGCTTCATTTAAATTTATTTTCTTCGTACTTTGGCTTTTAGATAAGAGCATTTCAAGGTATCCTCTACCATCTCGAGTTTCAAGACGTGTGTACGTGCATATAGTAGGATATCAACGTTCAGATGTTTGGCTTCCAGAATAGGAACTATTTTTCTGACTTATTTTTATCCTCAGATTAGTGAGTTCCTTCATCTTACTAACCCTTAGGATAACGGCTCATAACTACTTATTACTAGTTTCGTTTAAGAAAACATCTAACTTTTTTGGTTTTCTTAAACTTTTCCAAACTTTTAAATGTAATTTTTCACTTTCTAATCTTTTATTATAAAAGAAAATTTTTAAATTTTTTTTGCTCATGCAAAGTGTAATGCAATGTAAAGCGTAAATAAGCACAAACCTCCCCTGAACCTGTTTACAGTAGTGCCCTCAATGTTGTCATCTTTTAAATCTCAAAAACCTGTAGACTTGGGAGGAAAAGTTATTAACGGGGTACAAGAATGAATGAAAATGAAAATCTTCCCCCAAACATATTTATTTATTTATTATTTTTTTTAAACTCACATCCATTCTTAAGATGAGACAATATTACCAAGACATGGAGGTGAGGCTGAGGAAATTTAGTCATGATAAAGCGGCTCCTATAAAAACATGAGTTCCTCCGTGGGGTCAGTGGAAAAATACAGTTTTAATCTATGCCCATTCACTTTAAAAATACAACCGTTTTTAATATTTTCAACTTCAACTGCCCCGTGCGGGTATACATACCGCACCACAAATGGTCCTTTCCAACGAGATTTTAGCTTACCCGCATGAAAATGGAGACGCGAATCGTAAAGAAGGACTTGTTGTCCTGGGGTAAAAGTTTTTCTCAAATTATTTTTATCGTGAAATGTAAGTCCACGTTACCCACCCCGGTGCTTACGGGGAGGCGAAATAGGTAAAAAACAATTTTTTATCACTAGGTAACATGGACTATAGCATGAGGATCTTTGCCAAATCATTGCTAACAAACAACATGAGGTTCTATCTATTATGCTAAAGAGATTATACCTCACGAAACCGGTCCTTCGGGTCTTCTCTCCGCTGTTCTCCTCGTCCATGCAAGCTCCAAGGATCGATCCGGATCTTGGTCACCTCCGCGGCCTCCTAGAGTCGAAGACGATCCACCCGAGAGTTTGTGTTCCGAGCTCCACCTCAAGCCGAGGTAACTAGGGCAACAAGTGTGCTATGCTTGATGTCCTAGGTGGTGTAGAAGAAGAAGATGGATTTGTTTGTCAATTTAGATCCTTATTTTCTTAACACATGAGAGCAAAGGAAAACTCAAGAAGAGGAAGAAGAAGGAAGAACCATGGGAGCTTCTCACTTGAAGAGAGAGAATGAGAAGAGAATAATGATCCATAAACATTATCATTACTATCTCTTATCATGATAAAGTTGATGGCTACCTTGATTTGACCATTATCATCACAAAAATAAAACCAAAACAAAAAGAAGACTCTAGATCTCACAAGAAAGATCCTAGTCAACAATGGTTAAAATGTCAACAAAGTCAAGTATGGTCAAATGGTCAAAGCAATTAGCCATAATATAATTATCATTAAAAAAATTAGTAAATAATGTCCCCGCCTCATAATGGTTTTGACCGAACTAACTGTCAAAACCCTAATGAGGCACCTCCTTCTTCTTCGCTCCTCACAACTGTGCATACACACCCGCATCCGCATTCCGTAGAATGCGAATGCACAGAAGACAAAACTAATCCATCCATACAATGCTAGGATCCGGCTTAAACCAAAGCCCACTAGCATTGTCTGCCCGAACAGCATACGCGCACAAGTGCACGTAAGTGATCGTAGCCCTGCCGTAAAACCATACGGCCTATACACCTTTTGCCCAGTGCAGGGAAACTCTCTGTGTGGGACTCTAAAGACTCGACACTACGCTGGCAGTGGGTTTAACCACAGACCGCAAGCGACACTAGCTGTACGTAACGGTCCCCAGGTAGATGTCAATAAGAAGGCCGATGAGGTAAACCCATCCGAACTCCTACTGAGCCTGAATGTGACAATCTCCGTACAGTCCGGTCTGTTCGTCTAAGAGTATCGCATTGCAGGCCTAGGGGGGCGGTAAACGTCAGACCCCTAATAGCGGTACAAGTCATGCCGGAGTGTAGCCCAGAACACCCTGAGAAACTACTGGAAATACTACCAGTAATTCTCGCTTGCCCTGGCCAGGGACGACTATGTGTAATGGCTCTCCTAGACACAGCGTGATATCAACCCCCAATACCGAGAGAAACGAATCCTGTCTAACCGCTACTACCTCCAAGTGCATCGTGACTGCACCCAACTACTACCCGTTTGCAAGACTCCTTTGAGCCGTGGTAGGGCAGTAATCAAAGTATAGTGGGAACACACTCGAGGCGAAATAGCAGTGTCAAGTCGACGGACTAAGCTGTACTCCTGTCACCTGGGAACTGTTATCTGACGATAGGTATAGTACCAACCAACAGTTCCCGACGAGTCCTATCCAGTGTACTCGTAACCTAACGAGCACCCGTATACTATATCCAGTACGACGTACTGATGGCTGTGGGACAGACCATCTCCCCGGCTGGGATGAGAAGCGCATACGCTAGTCTACTCCGGAGTATCGATGCCCCATCTCGATAATCCTACGACTAGGGACCTGTATAAGGATGTGCTTGTAGATTACCCAGCCTCCACTAGTGTGACTGCCATCACAACGCTGGTAATCAAGCAAAGATCCTAAGGGCTCCACTAATGTGTATAGGCGATATGCTAAAAGAAACACATGCACACATTAAAGTAGAAACAAACCAAGTAGCATACTACCATTTTGAGCAAGATTGTCTATACAACTGTAAATATCCCAAGCTTCTATTAAGTAATATACAAACTATTATGATACAGTAATGGCCTATAGAGCATATACACTAACATGAAATACCTTAGTCTGGTTCTTTACTATCACCGTATTATCGTAAGCTTCATCGCGGAGTTCGCTTAGCTCATTTAATTGCAGCTTCTGAAAGTTGCAGGTTTGATTTAAATCGAAGTTAAGTTCTTTAATGGCCCACAATGCTTTATGTTCGATCTCGACAGGAAGGTGGCAAGCCTTTCCAAATACTAGGCGGTAAGGAGACATACCAAGACCAGTCTTATAAGTGGTACGGAATGCCCAAAGAGCATCCATCAATTTGGTTGACCAATCTTTACGGTTTTTAGAAACCGTTTTCTTCAAAATTTGTTTGATTTGCCTATTGGAAATCTCAGCTTGCCCGCTCGTTTGGGGATGATAGGGTGTAGAAATTTTGTGGTTGATAGAATATTTCCGCATCAAAGTCTCGAAAGACCGATTACAGAAATGCATCCCATTGTCGCTAATTATAGAGTGAGGGTGTCCAAATCGCGAAAAGATATTTTCTTTAAAGAACTTAATAACAACCTTGTTGTCATCAGTGCGACATGGTATTGCTTCCACCTACTTTGAGACGTAATCAACCGCTAATAAGATATATAAATTCTCTAAAGAGTTGGGAAAAGGGCCCATAAAATCAATACCCCAAACGTTGAAAATTTTCACAACCAAGATAGGTAGGAGTGGCATCTCATTTCTTCGAGAAATCCGACCCGTGTGTTGACATTGTGGATAAGTTTTGCAATGATCAAATGCATCTTTGAATAATGTAGGCCAGTAAAAACCACATTACAAAACTTTCTCCGCCATCTTACGTGGACCAAAGTGACCACCACATGCCTGATCATGACAAAAAGACAAAACACTCTTGAATTCATCATTAAGGACACATTTGCGAATGATTTGGTCAGGACAATACTTAAACAAATAAGGTTCATCCCAGTAAAAGTGCTTTACTTGGGATAAAAATCGATGATTGTCTTGTTTAGACCATTCGCTAGGAATAAGTCCTATTGCTAGATAATTCACAATATCCACGAACCAAGGTTCGCAGGATACGGTCAAGAGCTGTTCGTTAGGGAAAGAGTCGTTTATTGGCAAGGTCACAATAGGTGAAGAAGAGATGCGTGAAAGATGGTCGGCTACTACGTTTTCACATCCTTTCTTATCTCGTATGACAAGATCGAATTCTTGTAATAATATGATCCAACGTATTAACCTGCCTTTAGCATCCTTCTTAGACAAAAGATGTTTTAGGGCGGAGTGATCAGTCTAAACCACTATCGGTGAGCCAATTAAGTAAGGCCTGAATTTTTCTAATGCAAATACAACTGCCAAGAGTTCTTTCTCGATGGTTGTATAATTAATTTGGGCATCATTAAAGGTCTTATTTGCATAATAGATCTCATGTAGTATCTTATCAATGTGCTGTCCTAAGACTGCACCAATAGTAAAATCTGATGAATCACACATGAGCTTAAACAGGTGGTTCCAATCAGGAGATGATAGAACGAGGGATGTAGTGAGAGATCTTTTAAGCGAGTCAAATGCAGCCTCACAGTCCGAATCGAAGTGAAATGTTGTATCCTTGGCCAAGAGAAGAGTTAAAGGTCTAGCAATTTTTCTAAAATCCTTAATGAATCTCCTATAAAATCCTGCATGACCAAGGAAAGATCGTATATCTTTGATGCATTTGGGATGACAAAGGTTATGAATGACATCTATTTTAGCTCTGTCTACCTCAATGCCTTTTCGTGAAATGATATGTCCAAGCACGATACCTTTTTGGACCATAAAATGGCATTTTTCCCAATTCAAAATTAAGTTCTTATCCTTGCAGCGGGTAAGAACAGCGTCAAGATGACATAGGCAATCCTCAAATGAGTCCCTGAATTTAGAGAAATCGTCCATAAAATTCTCCAGAAAATTCTCGACCATGTCTGAGAATATCCCCATCATACACCGCTGAAATGTAGCGGGAGCATTGCATAACCCAAAGGGCATGCGTCTATAAGCAAAGGTACCAAAAGGACAAGTAAATATTGTTTTATCTTGATCCTTTTCAGCGATAGGGACCTGGTTATAGCCAGAGTATCCGTCCATGAAACAATAATATTTATGTCCAGCCAATCGTTCTAACATCTGGTCAACGAAAGGTAGAGAGAAGTGATCTTTCTTCTTGCAGTATTGAGTTTTCTATAATCAATACATACATGCCACCCAGTTTGGGTGCGTGTCTGGATCAACTCATTAGGCTCATTAGTTATAACCGTGATGCCAGACTTCTTAGGGATTACATGAATATGACTTACCCATTGGCTATCAGAGATTGGGTAAATTATACCACTATCAAGGCACTTGACAATTTCTTTCTTTACCGCCTCCTTCATGACGGGATTCAACCGTATTTGTGGTTCTTGGGTTGGCTTGGCTTCATCCATCAAATATATATGATGTTCTACAATCAAGAGACTAATCCCTTTGATGTCTGCCATTGTCCAACCAAATGCTTGCCGATTAGATCTCAAGATCATCAAAAGCGCGCCCTCTTGCTCTAAAGCTAGAGAAGCGGATATGATCACGGGCAAAGACTCATTATCACCTAAATATGCATATTTAAGATAAGAAGGTAACAGTTTGAGATCTAATATCGGCGAAGAGACAATAGAAGGTGGGGTAAGGGAATGATATTTGGATTCTCGAAGAAGTTCATAACCTGTGTAGGATATTGACTCGGAAAGTGCTACTGACTTTTATGATGATTCAAAGGGTTCAAACTCGGGGGTGGACTCGTCAAAAGTGTCATCATTATGATAATGTGCAAGATCAAACAATGATGTGCTAATGTCATCGAGATCATCAAAGCAAAGTTCATCAACCTTGCAGCTTTCGGGAGCTATCTCGTGGACAGAACAAACATCAAGAATCTGAGCAGAAGGTTCAGATGGTTGACTTCCAAGCTTGTAAATGTTAAGCTCAATTGTCATTTTTCCAAAGGATAAGTTCATAGAAACGTTACGGTAATTAATGATAGCATTGGAAGTGGCTAAGAAGGGTTGACCGAGAATCACCGGAATTTGGTTCTGTGGGTTCGCTACAGGTTGTATATCTAAAACAATAAAGTCCACAGGGATTATATAAATTCCCCAAATTTTATCAACATATTATCAATCTCACCCTAGGTTTAGTGATCGATTGATCTCCCATCTGGAGAGTGCAATGAGTAGGTTTCAACTCTCTAATACCTAACTGCTCGTAGACAGAGTATGAAAGCAGGTTAACACTAGTGCCAAGATCAAGTAGAGCATGGTTAATATTTTTACCCCCAATAGAAATAGAGATTGTAGGACAGTCTGGGTCCTTACGTTTCTTTGGTAACTGATGGGTAAAAGCTGTGCTAACATTACTCGTCATGAACACTTTTTTCGGCACTTGAGCTTTTCTCTTCCTAATGCACAAGGCCTTAAGAATTTTCACATAAGCCGGAATTTGTTGGATAGCATCTAGGATAGGAATAGGTGTAGTATTAAAGAAGTGATGTAATGTTTTAATCGTAATATAACCGCAATCAATAACGGTGCGCGTGTAGCGAGCGTTAGTGAGCACGGGTCGTCCACTGAGATTCGAGGAATTCGTAGATTCTTGCTTTAGTTGAGTCGAAAGAATCAGTTAAGCAAATCAAGAAAATGATTTTAAATTTGTTTGAGTTTATATTTTCAAGAAAATCAAGAAATAGTTTTCAAGAAAGGAATTCAAGAAAATTGTCCAAGATCAAATGTAGTTATTAAGAAAATTGAAGAATGCTTATAGGATTCGAACGGAATTAGTAGCCATGATGATTATTCAAGATGATTCATCTTATCTATTGGTAGAATTACTACTAGATCGATGGCTATTAATGAGAATTAGGGATTTTTTGAAGAAACTAGGGTTTCTCCTTCTTTGCCTCCTTTTCCTTTCATTGATTATCATTCATATCTAGCCTTTAATAAGAAAGATCATCAATCTAATCCCCAAATTATGACGAAATTCTCAATAAATTGATCTTCACTCACAATTTGGACATTAATGATTCTTTTTACTAAAGTTTGTAATCTCCATAAGAATTAAGATAAATATAAGATTCTCTCACCATTAGATCTACCAAATTTTTTCGAATCCTTAGCAAGCGGAGATTTACTCACACATTATGAAAATCGAAGAATCAACAAATAGAGATTTCATAATGCAAAAATTTAAAGAAAGCAAGACTAAGAGTAATGATCCCCTTTATTATTCAATTTCAAATTACAACTTCCTCGGTCCGAGATTACAAGAAGAAAGCTCTCGATCACTCTCTTGAAGAGGTAATTTCTCCGTCGATCTTCGCTTTGCTCGATCACCGTGAGTCTTGGATCTATCGAGGATCACGTGCTCGTTGATGACGATCGGTTTCGCTTAAAGGATCTTGTGTTGATTGCTTAACGAACTTCTCGATGTTTCTTGATCTTGAGAATTGGGAATTCTTGTAATTGGATCTAAATTGGTTTTGTAATTGTGTATAAAATGTCTACTAAAATTCAACAACCTCGCTAATGTAAGCTTAGGTCCCCTTTTATAGCCCTTTATCAAGCTTCCCCCATAAGCTAGGTTGTTATAAGGAGGCTTCTAGAATAAGCTAGATAGTTATCAAGCTCCCTCAACAAGCTAGGTAATTATAGAGAAGTTTTCAGAACAAGGTTGTTAAAAAGAAGCGTTCTTAACAAGCTAGGACGTTGCAATAAAGCTTCTGGAGAATTCTCGATAGACGACTCCCTGAATCGGCCGCGGATCCGCGGCAACTCGGGCTGACTCGGCCGCAGTTCCGCGGCCGATTAATGAGATCATGTCTTCAATTCTCTGTGGTCTTATTCTGTTGGTTTCAGGGTATTTATGTGATATCTGGAATTTTCTTATATCTTCTGAATTTCTGCCAAAATTTAACTCTTTGATTTCGTGTATTTTTATCGGTGAATTTGCGATTCCGATATCTGATCTGGGCTAATTTTTGCACAAGATCTCAATGAAAAATGTTAGAGAGATACAATATTATGCGTGAAATAATAAACATACAATTTCCTTCAAGAATGTTGATTATAATGTATAACACATGGTAATTGATATTTTGCAGCTGAACTTGTAACATGTGTTATATTTAACAAACACCCTTAGATGATTAGAAAAGTGAGGATGTTGTTATATTAAAAATTGCAATAATTTCGACTGAACAGGGAGCCACACAAGACTCTATGATGATCTCGGGTCTACAGACTAACCTGTACCAGTGTTATCGGAGGACTGCTATCTGACGATAGCTATACTACCAACTAGGAGTCCTTGGCGAGTCCGTTCGGTGTACCCATTCTCTAATGAGCGCCTGTATACAATTTTTAATGTCACACACTAATGGCCATGTGATCAACCATAGCCCTCTAAGGGACAAGAAACGTACACATTAGTCTACTCTGGAATATCGATGCCCTAGTCTCGATATCCCTTCGACTAGGAACGGTTAAAGAATGTACTTTTCAACCACCCTGGCCCCACTAGTATGATCTCATCATAATCCTGGTAGTCAAGTACATATCCTAAGGGCTTTATCAACATATAAGAGACAGACAGTATAAAGATACCAGTCTACATGTTAAGATAAATGTAACCAGATAGCATACTATCATGTCGAGCAAGAAAGTCCTCTATATTTATGTCCAAGCATCCACTATATCAATAATAATGGCCTCTAGGGCATTTATATTCCTAACAATCTCCCACTTGCACTAAAACCAGTTGTTGTAGTATCTCATACCCAACGTCCCAAAAGTCTCTCGAATAGCATCCGGGGGAGGGTCTCGGTGAGTGGATCCGCTGTGTTATCCTCTGTGTCATCCTCTGTGTCAACTCTCCTGACCTCGATCCACCGGAGATCAATCATCTCCCTGATCCGGTGATACACTCTAAGAATATGTCTAGATCGCTGACGGGACCGGGGTTCCTAGGCCAAAGCCACAACTCCATTGTCATCACAATACACAAGTACTGGATACCCAATGGTAGGAACCAAGTTCATCTTATGAACTTATTCATCCAGACAGCCTCTTTGGCGGCATCGTTGGTAGCGATGTAATCAGCCTCTATCAATGAGTCTGCTACGGTATATAGCTTGGAACCCTTCCAACATACCGTCCCTGCACTGAGGGTGAAGACAAAACCCGAGACTGACTTTCAGTCATCCTTATCACTCTGGAAGCTCGAATAGGTAGAGGACTCCACCTGAAGTTCACCGTTACCATACACCAAGAACATCTTTTTAGTCTTTCTCAAATACTTAAGAACGTTCTTCACAGCTGTCTAGTGCTTTTCCCTAAGATCTTTTCGATACTTACTCACTACACCTAGTGAGCAAGCTACATCCATTCTGGTATGCAACATTGCATACATGATCGACCCGACTGCTGAAGCATAGGGTATCTCTTGTATGCGAGCCATCTCCAAATCAGTCTTGAGAGATATCTCTTTGGAGAGAGTGATTCCTGAACAAGCGGGTACATTACCAAGCTTAGAATCTTCCATACTAAACCCCTTTAGTATGGTGTCTATATTCCTGGATCGAGACAATCCCAAATCCGTTTAGATCTATCTCTATAGATCTATATCCCCAGGATGTAGGAGGCATCAATTAGATCTTTTATGGAGAACTTGTGTGATAAGAGGAGCTTGACCGAGTGTAGCATAGGAACACCCTTTCCTATCAAGAGTATGTCATTCGCGTACAATACGAGGAAGACAACCATACTCTCTACAATCTTCTTATATATACATGGTTCATCTACCTTTTTGATGAAGTCAAACTCTTTGACAGCTTCATCAAAATAAATGTTCTATCTCCGCGATGCCTGTTTTAATCCGTAGATGGATTCAAGCAGCTGGCACACGCTTCTGCTACTCCCACTGTCTACGAAGCCCTCTGGCAGTGTCATAGACACACACTCTTCTTAATCACCATTTAGAAAAGCGGTTTTGACGTGCAGTCTGCCAGATTTCGTAGTTATGGTATGCAGCAATGGCAAGTAGGATCCTGATGGACTTAAGCATAGTGACAGGAGAAAATGTTTCATCATAGTCGACACTAGGTCGTAGATGAAAAACTTTTGCTACAAGTCTAGCTTTGAAAGTCTCAACTTTTCTATCTACACCAAATTATCTTTCTCAAAGATCTTCTTGTTCCCGATGGGTTTTACCCCTTCAGGAGCAACATGCAAAGTCAACACTTTGCTGGTGTACATGGATTCCATCTCAGATCGCATAACATTCAGCCATTTCACATAGTCTTCACTTGTGATGGCCTGCTTGAAACTAGTTAGGTCATCATCTCCATGATGCTCTCCTCGCTCTTACCGTCTATGAGAAAACCGTAATATCTTTCAGGTGGATGGGGAACCCTATTAGATTTGCGGAGTGGCTGCGGTTCTTCAGGGACTATTGAATCCTCCGGTATCACTAAATCGCCAGTTATAGTTTGTATTGCTGGAACTTCTTCCAGTTTTACCTCATCGCCACAAATTTCTTCCACAAGAAATTTCTTTTCTAAAAAGGTGGCACGTCGAGAAACAAAACACCTTTTGTTTCTCGGTATGGTAGAAGATATACCCTCGCGAATGTTTAGGATATCCTAAAAACTTGCACATAACTGACTTTGCTTCAAGCTTGTCCGGATTTTGCTTTTCAATATAGGCCGGACAACCCCATATCTTAACTCGTTTAAGAGATGGTCTCTTCCCATCCCATATCTCATATGGAATGGTGGGCAACGGATTTGGTCGGAACTCTATTCAATAGGTATGCAGCTATCTCAAGTGCATATCCCCAAAAGGAAATAGGTAACTTAGCAGTACTCATCATAGAGCGCACCATATCTAATAGGGTGCGATTCTTCTACCCCGATATACCGTTGTGCTATGGTGTATACGGAGGAGTAAGCTGAGAGAGAATCACATTTTCTTTTAAATAGTCTCGGAATTCCGTGCTCAAGTATTCTCCTCCCCGATCATATCGAAGAATTTGAATACTTGTACCCATCTGGTTCTTAACTTCATACTTATATTCTTTGAAATTCTTTAAAGATTCAGATTTGTGCTTCAACAGGAACACATGTCCGTATCTTGAGAGAACATCGGCGAATGTAATAAAGTACGAAGAACCATCCCTGGCATGTGTAGACATAAGACCGCATACATCACTATGTATCTGTCCAAGAGTTCAGTAGCTCTTTCTCCGTTTCCAGTAAACGGAGATTTGGTCACCTAGCCTTTGAGACATAACTGGCAAGTTTCATAAGATGTAAGTTCGAACGGATTCAAATATGCATCATTATGGAACTTTAGCTAATCTTGTCTCATCGACATGACCTAGTCTACAATGCTTCAAGAAGACTTCGTTCATTTCTGAACTGTTCTTCTTGTGTGTGTTCTGTACGTTTAGAACTGTAGTTTGATTCAGAACGTGTACACTGTTATACAACATACCTTACCCAATCAACACTTGATTTAGGAAAATATTCATAATATTATTAGAACGAAATAACAGTCGCTTAGAATCATTGTATTACCAGTTGGTAACACTAGATGATATTTACCAACTACTTTGGCTGCAACAATTGCACCATCTCTACTACTAGAGACATATCACCCTTTCCCAGTTCTCCACATTTCTATAGCCCATGTAACAAATTACATGTGTGGGATCCTGATCCGGTATCCAATACCCAGGCCATAGAGGTAACTGAGAAACAGTTCTTGGTTACGAACACACCCGAAAACAATGCATCAACATGCTTATTCTTCGTTTGGGTGGCATGGGAATCCGGATATTCCCCTATTCCTTACTCAGACTTATGACAATCATAAGATAGAGTGGAACCTAGCCCAGTATAATAAGTAGGTTCGGTCAATACAACCATATTATTATCTTGATTAGGGCATTTCATTGGTCGCTACCAGGAGAGAGAGAAGGGTAATCACTTTGCGTTCGCTCTTTGCAAGATTAGTTTGGTTTTTATCTAATCAGGATGGCCCCCACAGTTTTTATCAAATCTTCCTTCAAACCCTAAAAGGTAAGATTAGCCGGGATTAATTACACCTTACAGGTTCGCCAATCGTTCGGCCAGATAGGTATCGGTACTCCGAGGGAGCTTCCCCATGCTTTCGCACGGACTTAATTAAAATAAATCTCGTTTCCATAGAGGCATTGTTAGTTATATATATGCCATAGAGGCCATTGTTGTACATATGATGTATATTATAGTGGATGCTTGGATATATATAGAGAGGACTTTCTTACTCGATATTATAGTATGCTATCTGGTTGCTCTTTGTCTTAACATGTTGACTTGTATTGTGTTACTGTCTTGCTCTCACATATTGTTAAAGCCCTTAGGATATGTACTTGACTACTAGGACTATGATGGAGATCATACTAGTGGGGGCCAGGATATTCCATAAGTACTGTTGGAGATAGTGCCCTCAGAGTCAATTATTGGATCGCAGGTACGTGATTGCAATGATTGCGGAAGACCTATACCGGTAGGACAGTCTTACTCGAGATGATAGTATGCTATCTGGTTTGCCTTTATCAGTCGTGTACATGTTCAGGTGACTGATTACATGTTACACTTTGATAGAGCCCTTAAGATCTTGCTTTACTACCAACAGTATGATGACGATCATATACGTGAGAGTTGGGTAGTTTATATGCATATCCTTAATTGTGGTCCCTAGTCGTGGGAGTTTCGAGACAGGGCATCAATACTCCGGAGTAGACTAGTGTATACAGTCGAGACCCCGACGAGGGGCGGTGGCCAGTCTCACAAGCCACTGGTGTCAGTTGGATCACCTAAGATGTATACAGGTGCTCATTGGGTTATGAGTACACCGGATAGGACTCGCCGGGAATCTGCTAGTTGGTATTATACATATCGTCAGATAGCAGTTCCCTGGTGACATGTGTACAGGTTAGTTCATCGACCTGAGGTCGTCATTTGTCTCGTGTGAGTTCCTACTGTGCTTTGATTTCTACCCTACCACGGTTCAAAGGAGTCGTGCAAACAGGTAGCTTTTGGGTACAGTCCCGAGCTACATGGAGGCACGTGAGCGGATCGGCAGGGGATTCGTCTCTCCCGGTATTGGGGGTGAGATCATGCTGTGTCTAGGAGAGCCATTACACAAAGCCCATGGCCGTGGCAGGAGATTTACTGGTAGGTACTCCAGTAGTATCTCAGGGTGTTATTGGGCTACACTCCGACACGACTTATACTGCTATTGGGGGTCTGACGTTACTAGCCCCCTAGGCAGATATGCGATACTCATAGACGAACAGACCGGACTGTATATACATAGTCACTGTTAGGCTCAGTAGGGTTTCGGGATGAGTTCTCTCATCGGCCTCCCTTGAGGTCAGTCCATGGGCAGCCGTTACGCATAGCTAGCGCCGCTGACGGTTTGTGGTTAAACCCACTGCCAGGTACTGACGAGTCATTAGAGTTCCCCAAAGACAGTTTCCCAAGTTCGGGCGAAACGTTGTAGAGGCCGTATGGTTTTATGGCAGGGTTCGGAAAATGCACGTGCGTTTACGCACGTGTCAGATTTCGGGCTGATGATACTGGTCGGCTTTGGTTTAAGCCGGATCCGAGTATTATATTGAGTAGATATAATATCTTTGTCTCAGTTACATTTGTATTCGGTCGTAATACAAATGCGGGTATATTTATACAGTTACGGGGTTATCCTGAAATTCGTTTCGGGATCACTTTTGGAAGTTTCCAGTTATCTATCAGCCGTCTTTTAACATTTGGTTAAATACGGATTTTTTCTTTTCTTGAGAAGAGTGTGGATGCTTCTAGAAGTTTCTAGAAGAGGTGACTAGGTTAGAATGGTGTTGATGTTTCATTGGTTACATTTAATGTGTTCATACTTTGTGTTCACACTTTGTGTTCACACTAGATATTTATCCTTGTGGTCATTCTCCTCTCCCCTACACTCACCCCCCACCTCCTTATACGATGGCCGGCCCCCTTCCTCTCTCTCTCTCACTTGATTGATTCATTTGTTTAAAAGATATGATAGTTTTGGGGTGTAGGGAAATTTCATATATCATTTCATTCAATCACCCAATTCGAGTGGCAACTTCATTAACCGATCGTCCACAGTTTTAGACGAAGTGAGACAAAGTCTTCTACTCATTCTCTACATCATTCTTGGTTGTCTCTTTTAGCAAACTTGACGACCGAGTTGCCTCGAGTCAGAGGCGGGAGCCCGTTTAAAGAATCGTTGACGTGGTGCCACCTGGACGAGCAGATCGGAGATCGACGAGATCGGAGCAGCCGCAACAGAGCGTGTGATGATGGTTAAAGAACGAAGGACTCGGATCGTTCGGTATAACCTTTCTACACTCTTTATAGTTTGTTAGTTTAGCAATAATGGCAGATCCGGGTGAAAGTATACGATAGCGCCAGTTAAAAAGTTTTTGTTCCGCATTTGGCGTCTGTAGATGGCCGGGGCGCTACCGTAGACTTACAGTGGTATCAGAGCCTCACCATTTTGGTTTACCAACTTGTGCTAAAGCGTTTAAAATATCGATCGAACCAGATATCAAAAACTACAATTTTCAAGATCTGAGTTTCTGTTGATTTTTAAAGGGTTCTAAAAATAATTTTATATACCACAGAAAATTCAGCAGGGTTTTCTAAAAACACCGTACAAATTTGGGCACGTGATTCGACTAGACCGCCGCGGAATCGCGGTCAAACCTATGGTTTGACCGCGCTTCCGCGGCCATTCAGTGAGATCGTGGCCCCAAATTTGCACAGTGGGTTCTTGTCTGGAATTTGGGGTTTTTGGTATATATCTTTTGGGCCCAGATTTTGTTACTGTTCAACAGATGTTCGTGGGGCCCACTTCGTGATATTTAGTCGATCGAAATTTAAACATGTTAGTTTATAGTGCTTACATTATATCTCCGACCGGGAATGTCATTTGATCGGTAAACCGCGTCTGATTGCTATAGTTCTTTTAGACGGGTTTGCGAACGTGACATTCGCGTTGATGTTCTGTGTTGTGTTGTGATGTTGCGGATTTGTCATGGTGGATAGCAGTGTGCAATGATAGTGCAGTTTGGATTTATTTGTACATTTGATATTGCGGGGCGAGCGTCCAACATGTGGACTGCCGTCACTGCCTGTTGTATAATATTCTTTTGGGGCACGACCAGGTTGCGGTCGATGTACCCGTTGTACTATTTTTCCATTTCTGTACTAGGTTTTACCCCGCGACGGGGTGCACGGATAGCCGGGTTCTGGAGGGCAACGGCTCCGCATCTCATGGTTTTGAGAGGCAGAGGGGCCTCACTCTAAAATTAGCAGACTATTCGCCGCACTCGTAGGGGTTCAGGTTGACCCAAGGAGGGGTGCTCAATTTACCAGATTCCGTGAAGTGCCGGGTGTTCCATTCACTATGCTGTAGGGGACTACCTCACTTCAGGTTTTGGCGGGTAACTTTCCGCACCCGTAGGGGTCTAGGTTTCATTGCACAGGCTATCCACACGACCAGGGGAACGTCGGGTTTCAGCAGCGGCTCTGTGAAACCCGGGGATCCCAGATTATCTATATTGTTCTGTGATGCTTATTACTTTTCTGTAATGTTGCATATTATCACGCCTGGAGCGATTATTGTATATTGGTATATATACTATTAGATGTTGTATATGTTTTTCACCTGCGCTAGTCCAGTCCCCGCTCTGTCGTTAGTTAAGTAACCTAACGGATGATGACGGGACCCAGTGACGAATGCGGATGGCATACACGTACATTTTATTTTCGTTCTTTTCTGGTGTGATTGATGATGGGACTGCGTTGATTCTGATCAATGCAAAGGAAAACAAACCTATTTGGAGTTGTTGGAACAATTTTTAAAGTGTTATTACAAAGACGTTTCCTTTTGTTTTGCATAGCGGTATTCGGTGTGAATATCCTGCACCTCATTCGACGAGGCAAGGGCCGATATCCCTTCACCGGGAATGACCCCTTGGGCAGAAGTTTGCGTCAGGGTAATAACTTCACTATAGTCGATTACAAGTTGCTTTGCATAGCGGTATTCAGTGGAATATCCTGCACCTCATTCCACGAGGAAAGAGCCGAGATCCCTTCACCGGGAATAACCTCTTTAGCAAAAGGTTTTCGCCACTATATTTTTATAAAAAGCTATCAGGTTCCTTCAGCGATATCAAGTTCACTACGTTAAAGGTTTTTTCGCCAAAAACCAGCCGTAGCCCTCCGTCATTTCTTTTGGGTATTCAGTAGTATTCAAGCTATGCATTTTAGCCAAAATTAAGGCATAGTGTTTGGTAGTTGCTGGGTATTCAATTGTTGCATAGATAGATGAGTTGGTTTGGGACAGTCGTTCTGCCGATTGGCCAAAGTCAGGAGCATGTGCGGGTGGGTTCAAATTGACAAGATAGTGACGGGTAGAACTTGGCATGTGACTTATGACATTTTAACCAAAGCCAAGGTTATAAGAGCATGGGGCAAAAATCATATCGGAAGTTTCTAAAGAAACTGAAACTTGCCAAGTATGCGCATACCTTCTGGAGTATGAGTAACGTGGATGCATTCCATCACGTTATCATACGATGAGAGTTGGATCCCGATTCCCACTGATGAGGTGGTTTACTCTTCGGGTGATCCCGATTGATTCTTCTTTCACGTTTGGAGGAGAATTTGACAGGACAGTGGGAGGTTTCCGGATTAGATAAAGTGATAACCATTTTGATCTAGGTTAGAGTGCACGCAGAGTGTTTTCTTTTCTCTCTCTCTTTGGCAGCGACCTTTGACCGACCCTAGACTATGACTCAGTGACCAAGTTGACCGAACCTTATTAAAATACTGGCTTTTGGATTGTCTGAGTTGCATAAGTCATTGCCACTCCTTCTTTTACCCTTTGGATTTCTCAGAACACCCCGTATTACTACGGACATCCACTTCCATTGGATAGATCCATCGTATGGTTATATACGAACTCGAAGGGACTTCTTCGAGGATGGATCAAGGTTCAGGAGAAATAGAATTGGTTTATTCAGTTGTCTTTTATTATCACCTTCTCTCAGGTTGCGAGGGCTCTTTGGTTTAGGAGAGTACACCTATTACGCTTACTGGATTGTCTTCTTCCAAACCATAGGCAGGTGCCGAAAGGTAGGGAATGAAGAAAACCAATTAGCCTAAGTAGGGTGTACAGAAGGTAATATGTAAAGACAAAATAAAGGGATTAAAAAGAGGGCAAAGTAAATTGCGACTGTTATCATTCACGACCAAACCGTGTACATCGTCGCCACTCCTATTTCACCTTTAAAAGAATAAGGTATTATTCAGTTGTCTTTTATCATCACATTCTCTCAAGATGCGAGTACTCTTTGGTTTAGGAGGGTACACCTATTATGCTTACTGGATAGTCTTCTTCCAAACCATAGGCTGGTGCCGAATGGCAGGGAAGGAAGAAAACCATTTAGCCTAACGATGGTGTACAGAAGGTATCGACTAAAGACAAATAAAGGGATTTGGAGAGATGTCAATAAAATATACGGTTGAAGTCATGAATTGGATTATGGAAGAGGCATTACTAGGAATACCAGGATACCCCTACGAAACATTTTCATGTTTCAGTGCATTGTTAAAAGAAAACTGTTTTCCCAATTAGATACTTACTCCAAGGGTATGTATTTACCAGGTTTCATTCTCATATCTGTATGGTTTTACAGATGATGAGCGGGAGTAAGTTATTGGGAATTAGGTAATTATCCTCATTATATCAGAATTCGTTGTAATTGGTGATATTTGAGGAAATCGCCAAGGTACAGTTTTCAACCTACGACGCACATGTTTTGAGTTATTAAGCTCAGCGGACTTATACAGAGTATTGTATGTTGTCCAGTGTCCATCAGAACAAAGGGGTGGGTCCTCGTATTATGTTCTGTTTACTTATGACTTCTCTGGTTTTTAGACAAGTGTTTCGTAGAAATACAAGGTCTAAGTTTTGAGAAGTTGTGGGTATAAAAATAAAGTAGAGAACCAGGTGTCACAAGTATCGGAATTCTTCAAAGAGATCGAAGATGTAGATTCTTGTGATTGGTATTCAGATGATAGTAATAGTTTTGAGAAACTTGTTTCTCTTTCAGGTTACTCATAAATGGATGGATTCCTAAGTTGAGTAATGCTGATTAGCCTCTTTTCCATTTTGTTGATATGCGCTGGAGACAGCTGCATGATTGAATATGGTTCCAATTAAATTAGTGCCAAAGTTTCTATATTGGATATAGAATGGTTCATATCTTAACGATGTTAAGGTACGGGGAGTTGTCCAGCTTATGCTTAAAACCAGACACTGGATAACTCAGGGCACGTTTCTGTAATGGTTGTTTGTGGGTTGACCCTGGCTATGACGAGGGTTGATATTCTACCATTTGGAAGATCAATAGTGATATTGTTCTTGACTCGCCACAGTTTTAGTAAAATGGATTTTTTCAGAAAACAGTAATGGGAGTATGGTAGAACTGGAAGCGATTCCAGAACCGCGAACGATTACAAAAAATTTAATAGGACCTATATATTCAATCAGGTTTGACATTCCATTAGCCACTCCGCGATATGGTGGGTAACCTCAGACACCCGAGAGGTACTTCGGTAGCCTCAAGGACGGTGACAGGGAGGTTCTTGTTTACCCAGACTTGACACTACTGTTGTTCCAGACTATGAGACCAGGCAGGAGGATAAGTATAGCGTCGTTCTAAACTAGCTTTAGAAGTGCATGTGTATATTATTCTGCCAGAGGGTTGTCGTAGTCGGTGGGAGCATCGGAAGTATAGTGGGCAAGTAGCTTACGTCTATTTATAGACTAGAGCAGTTATAGCGGAGATAGATCATCTAATTTTGATGCGACAGTCATGGGTTTGACTTCATCAGAATAGGGGATGGATCTGTTAAGAAGGTAGTAGGGTGTGATGTCATAGTATCTGGATGACATACACAGAGTAGGAAGTAAAATTCCTATACTACGATCGGTTGTACTGTGGTCGTCACACAGTTGTTTCTCCAGACAGGATATGGATATAATACTTGACATTCTGGTTTCTAGATCTATGGTTTTAGATCTGGATTTGGGTAGTTTCCCAAGGTGGGTACTTTGACAGTATTCTAATGGTTTTTAGAATAAATGACTCCTGGCATGGTGGTGTACCTGCAGGTGATGGAGTCACCCTCTCTAAAGGTGTCGTACAGACTAAAGGGGAGAGGGATGGGCATGATTGGCAGATCACTTGCTTAGCCAACTGAGTCAATCATGAGATATCAAGTACCATACCAGATGTTGTTTTTGCACTAGATGCAATAAGTTTGTATTAATCCAATCCTGGAGAAACATAAGGAAGCAGTTTTAGAACATAAGTGGATGTTCTATAGATTTGATGACGGCAGCCTCCTTCGAGAGACGGTTATCATTCCAAGCTTCAAATGTGACATAGTTGACAGAGTGATTGTCAGAGTTATAGTTTTTCCCTCTGATGAGAGATAGTATTATGGACAGGTGGTCCAAGAGGATACTGTGGGAGGCTTGGTGCTGGATACTGATTAGGTTCAGTGATCGATACGGTCTAAGAAGTTTGGATTTAGAGTTCATTTATGAACTAGGTCCCATCAGATATCCAGACTTATTCTAAGACAGGTATTACTCAATTCGGGAGATGGTTTTCTCCGCGAACTTGAGATTAAGAGAGATATAGAAAGAAACTTCTAGGCGGATCCACTCACTGAGGCTATTTCTCGAACACAATAGTTTTACAAACGGGCTTTGTGAAACTGATTAGTAGAGGAGTTGGATGTTCGGTTTCACACGGGCTGTGAGTAGTCGACATCGCAATAATTAGCCTTAAGTGCAAGTGGGAGATTGTTGGAGATAGTGCCCTCAGAGTCAATTATTGGATCGCAGGTACGTGATTGCAATGATTGCGGAGGACCTATACCGGTAGGACAGTCTTACTCGAGATGATAGTATGCTATCTGGTTTGCCTTTATCAGTCGTGTACATGTTCAGGTGAATGATTACATGTTACACTTTGATAGAGCCCTTAGGATCTTGCTTTACTACCAACAGTATGATGGCGATCATATACGTGAGAGTTGGGTAGTTTATATGCATATCCTTAATTGTGGTCTCTAGTCGTGGGAGTTTCGAGACAGGGCATCGATACTCTGGAGTAGACTAGTGTATACAGTCGAGACCCCGACGAGGGGCGGTGGCCGGTCTCATAAGCCACTGGTGTCAGTTGGATCACCTAAGATGTATACAGGTGCTCATTGGGTTATGAGTACACCGGACAGGACTCGCCGGGAATCTGCTAGTTGGTATTATACATATCGTCAGATAGCAGTTCCCTGGTGACATGTGTACAGGTTAGTTTATCGACCTGAGGTCGTCATTTGTCTCGTGTGAGTTCCCACTGTGCTTTGATTTCTACCCTACCACGGCTCAAAGGAGTCGTACAAACAGGTAGCTTTTGGGTACAGTCCCGAGCCACATGGAGGCACGTGAGCGGATCGGCAAGGGATTCGTCTCTCCCGGTATTGGGGGTGAGATCGTGCTGTGTCTAGGAGAGCCATTACACAAAGCCCACGGCCGTGGCAGGAGATTTACTGGTAGGTACTCCAGTAGTATCTCAGGGTGTAATTGGGCTACACTCCGACACGACTTATACTGCTATTGGGGGTTTGACGTTACTAGCCCCCTAGGAAGATATGCGATACTCATAGACGAACAGACCGGACTGTATATACATAGTTACTGTTAGGCTCAGTAAGGTTTCGGGATGAGTTCGCTCATCGGCCTCCCTTGAGGTCAGTCCATGGGCAGCCGTTACGCATAGCTAGCGCCGCTGACGGTTTGTGGTTAAACCCACTGCCAGGGTACTGACGAGTCATTAGAGTTCCCCACAGACAGTTTCCCAAGTTCGGGCGAAACATTGTAGAGTCCGTATGGTTTTATGGCAGGGTTCGGAAAATGCACGTGCGTTTACGCACGTGTCAGATTTCGGGCTGATGATACTGGTCGGCTTTGGTTTAAGCCGGATCCGAGTATTATATTGAGTAGATATAATATCTTTGTCTCAGTTGCATTTGTATTCGGTCGTAATACAAATGCTGGTATATTTATACAGTTACGGGGTTATCCTGAAATTCGTTTCGGGATCACTTTTGGAAGTTGCCCGTTTCCAGTTATCTATCAGCCATCTTTTAACATTTGGTTAAATACGGATTTTGTCTTTTCTTGAGAAGAGTGTGGATGCTTCTAGAAGTTTCTAGAAGAGGTGACTAGGTTAGAATGGTGTTGATGTTTCATTGGTAGCATTTAATGTGTTCATACTTTGTGTTCACACTTTGTGTTCACACTAGATATTTATCCTTGTGGTCACTCTCTTCACTCCTACACTCACCCCCCACCTCCTTATAAGATGGCTGGCCCCCTTCCTCTCTCTCTCACTTGATTGATTCATTTGTTTAAAAGATATGATAGTTTTAGGGTGTATGGAAATTTCATATATCATTTCATTCCATCACCCGATTCGAGTGGCAACTTCATTAACCGATCGTCCACGGCTTTGGACGAAGTGAGACAAAGTCTTCTACTCATTCTCTACATCATTCTTGGTCGTCTCTTTTAGCAAAATTGACGACCGAGTTGCCTCGAGTCAGAGGCGGGAGCCCGTTTAAAGAATCATTGACGTGGTGCCACCTGGACGAGCAGATCGGAGATCGACGAGATCGGAGCAGCCGCAACAGAGCGTGTGATGATGGTTAAAGAACGAAGGACTCGGATCGTTCGGTATAACCTTTCTACACTCTTTACAGTTTGTTAGTTTAGCAATAATGGCAGATCAGGATGAAAGTATACGATAGCGCCAGTTAAAAAGTTTTTGTTCCGCATTTGGCGTCTGTAGACGGCCGGGGAGCTACCGTAGACTTACAAGTACATCCTATAATTGTTCCTAGTCGAGAGTGCATCGAGACAGGGCATCGATACTCCAGAGTAGACTAACGTATACGCATCTTGACCCATATGATGGGCGATGGATGATCCCACATCCATTGGTGTTTGACATCAAAGATGGTGTACGGGTGCGCAGTGGAGATTGGGTACACTGAACGGACTCGCCGAGAACTCCTAGATGGTATTATTGTAGGGTTCCTAGGCACTCTAATGAGGTCTCACAAGGCATCAACCATGCCAATTTCAAATTTTACAAGTGCCGAGAAACCCTAATACGGATTCGTTGACTAGAGTTTAGGCGAAAAGTGAAACTAGTTAACAATTTAACTAAAAGAAAGAGGCTACAACCTTTGTAGATCCGGTTCTCCACTTCCTTAGCTCCACGTAGACGTCCTCTTGCTGTCCATATCGGATCCCGGACTCTAGCATCGGCTTCATCGGAGAAATGGGCGGGCTAGGTCGTCGGCTTTGATGCCGAAGATGATCTACGTCGAGGCAACACAAGATCAAGCTCCAACTTCACCAAGCAATGAAACTTGTGAAGAAAACACCCTATACTACTTGGCAAGAGGTAGAGGATGAAGAAATAGGAGGTGGGTTCACTTTAGAATTGGATTTCTCACTCTTTTACTCAATATGCCATTAATGGATTCAAGCTTTCTTCTTGATCAAGAGGAAGAAGATGAAGATAGAATATGATAAGTATTTCATTAAAAATGAAAATAATATGAATACTTATCATATACTAACCATGGTCAAGTGTAGAGAGTAAACTAGGGTTAGGTGAATGGTTAGGTTAAGAGAAGAAAACAAAAATGGTTAAGGTTTCAACCCTTCATGAAGCTTCATGAAAGAAACAAGAAAAGCCACCATTTCCATTTTCTTTTCCAAAATCAATAATCAAAATAAATAAATGAATAAGTAAACAAAACTCTAACCATTCATATAACCATGGCTTAATCTTTACACAAACTCAAGTTAACATGTATCATCAAACATGATACAATCAAGTGCACACAAAAATATATCACATATACAATATGCACATCAAGTGAGAAAATCCTTTTAAAATGAACCAATACTAGTTAATGCAAAGTAATATATCAAATATATAATTATACATTAAATCATTAAATCAACACTTGATTCAATGATCCGGTCATGTCGCACATAACCGACTAGTATCCAATGTATCGACTTATCAAATCAATCTTCGATTCGATAACTAGGTTATAACGCATACAACCAATCGAAACATTCATCGCGAGAATGAAATACGGTATCACATACACGCATTATTCTCGGTCCCGCACATATCTCATATGCGCTCTTATTTCGTTTCGCTTGAGCCAGGAAACCTCTGTGTAGGACTCTAAAGACTCGTCAATACGCCGGCAGCAGATGATGATCATATCAAGCACCCACAAGACGCAAGCGGTCTGCCAAACGTAACGGCCACCCGGGTATTGAGCGATCAGAAGATCGACGAGCAAGCCCGCTCACACTCCTGTGAATCCAACCAGTAACACTTACCGTACAGTCCGGTCTGTTCGTCTGATATGTCGCATATCAAGTCTAGGGGTGGTAAACGTCAGACCCCAGTAACCGATAAGTCGTGCCGATGTGAGGCTCATAACGGGTCGAGAAACTACTGGTAACACTTACCAGCAAATCTCTGATCAGCCCTGGCCAGGGACTTCCCTGTTACGGCCAATCGAGCACAGCGCAACATCAACCCCCAATACCGGGAGAGACGAAACCCCTCCTATCGCTCATTGCCTCCATGTGACTCGGGACTGTGCCCAAAAACCACCGTTTTGCACGCCCTCATGGACGTGGTAAGGTGGAGATCAAAGCACAGTAGGAATCACACAAGACTCTATGACGATCTCGGGTCTACAGACTAACCTGCATAAGTGTCACCTGAGAACAGCCATCTGACGTGAGGTATAATACCATCTGGGAGTTCTCGACGAGTCCGTCCAGTGTACCCAGTCTCCACTGAGCACCCGTATACCATCTTTGATGTCAAACACCAATGGATATGGGATCATCCATCGCCCATCTCATGGGTCGAGAAGCGTATACGCTAGTCTACTCTGGTATATCGATGCCCCGTCTCGATACACCCACGTCTAGGGACCTTGAAGGATGTACTTATGGACTACCATGTCCCCACTAGTATGATCTACATCATAGTTCAGGTAGTCAAGTACACATCCTAAGGGCTTTACCAACATGTAACTATAAGACAGTTTAAAAAGACTAGTATACATGTTAAGATAAAGAGCAACCAGATAGCATACTATCATATCGAGCAAGAAAGTCATCTCTATATATGTCCAAGCATCCAATATAATATACATCATCTGTACAATACTGGCCTCTAGGGCATACATACAACTAACAATTATACCTATCGTCAGATAGCAGTTCTCTGGTGACACTGGTACAGATTAGTCTGTAGACCCGATATCGTCATAGAGACTTGCGTGATTCCCACTGTGCTTTGATTTCTACTTTACCACATTCATGAGAACGTGCAAAAGGTGGCTTTTGGGTACAGTCCCGAATCACATGGAGGCAATGAGCGATAGGAGGGGTTTCATCTCTCCCGGTATTGGGGGTTGATGTTGCGCTGTGCTCGATTGGCTATAACTGGAATTCCCTGGCCAGGGATGATATGGAGATCTACTGGTAAGTGTTATCAGTAGTTTCTCGACCCGTTATGAGCCTCACATCGACAAGACTTATCGGTTACTGGGGTCTTACGTTTACCATCCCTAGACTGGATATGCCACATATCGTACGAAGAGACCGGACTGTACGGTAGTGTTACTGATTGGATTCGCAAGAGAATGAATAGGCTTGTTTGTTGATCTTCTGATCGCTCAATACCCCGGTGGCCCTTACGTTCAGCTGACCGCTTGTGGTTTGTAGGTGTTTGATATGATCATCACCTACTGCCGGCGTATTGACGAGTCTTTAGAGTCCTACACAGAGGTTTCCTGGCTCAGGTGAAATGGAGTAGGATAATATATGTGATATGTACGGGACCGAGATTGATACATGTATGTGATACCGTATTCTATTCTGACAACTTGTGACATTGGTCGGTTATATGTGATATAGCCGGATTATCGGATCAAGTGTTGATTCGATAAGTTGTTGCATTTGATATTAGTCGGTTATATGTAGTATAGCCGGATTATTAAATCATGTATTGATTTAATAATTTAATGTAGAATTATATATTTGATATATTAAATTACATTAACTAATATTAGCTTACTTAAGTATTACTTTTTCTCACTTGATGATACATTAATATATATGTGATATATGTTAATTGTATTGTTTTATTTTGCTCACAGATAATATATATGTGATATATATCATTGTGACATGCTAGGTTGTACATGCAACATGGATGTATGAGACTTATACCATGCTAGGGTTAATGTTAGGGTTTATATTTATTATTAAGTAATTCAAATAAAGTGGAATTTGCCATGGTTGATCTTTTGGATGAAGCTTGTAGAAGCTTGTAGGTTTCATTGACTTAGTCCACTTTTTTGTCTAGCTTAAGATATTTATTAACCTAACCTTTAACTCTTAGCCGTGGTTTATTCTCTACAAAGGTTAAGCATGACATAACTCACCATGGTTGCATTTCTAACCTCACAAGTTTTATGCATTCATCACTTCATCTTCTTCTTCCTCATGAAAGCTTGCTAGCTTTTTCTATGTGATGAAATAAAGTGAGAAAAAGAAAACTAAAGAGAGCCCACTTCCTACTTCATCTTCCTCTTCTAAACTAACCACTTAGATTAGGGTGTTAGCTTCACTAATTTCATATTAGTGAAAAGATAGCTTGAGTTTGTGTTTTCTCGAAGTAGATCATCTTGGATTTCGAAGACTACAAGTAAGCATGCATCATTTACCTTGTGGAGCTTCTCAAGAGTCCGGGAGTTCTTTGATCGCAGCGAAGGGACCACTACTTGGAGCTAATGAAGTGAAGGAATGGACTACAAAGGTTGTAATCTCTAATCACTTAGAAGTAAAGTTGTTTACATTTCGATTCCGTATGATTCTCTAGTTAAAGATCTAGGTAAGGGTTCATTAAGCATGGCAAAATTTTAACTTGGCATGGATGATTCCACCCGGAACCTTGCTGTTGTGCTTAGAAACCCTACAGTGGTATCAGAGCCTAGCCAGAGAATTATACGGATTGTGTAGGATTACGAAACCGAAACAATTCCGAAACATCCGATTTAAAACCCTAGTTTCTGTTGAATTTTTTAAGGAGTCAATTTTTTTAAACAACTGCATAATGTTGTATGAGTTGCAGCATGAACACAGTGAAAATTTCAGCCCTCCTTGCCAGATTTTGGCCGGCCACTTTGCTAGAAAAACCAGCCTGCTCGGCCACTTCAAGGTATTTTTGGTTGAAATTTTTACAGTGTTCTAGTCTCTGGGGTTTGGTATTTCAGGTGTTATTTGTTTTTGCTAAATTTGCATGTGATGTTATCTTTGTGCATTGGCTATTCGGAGTGTTTCATATTCGTAATTCTAGTTTTGTTTCGGATTATTTAGACCGTGTTAAAAAGTTCGATCGGATATCAAATACCCACTTTAACCCTTGCCGGAAAATTTTCCAAGAGTTAGATTTTTCATAGTTAAAGAACATTCAAATATCGTGCAAGTGATGCAGTGGACCCTCTAGAAGAACGAAACCCTAACTCGATTCTGTGACCGTAAGAACCGCCGCTAAACCCTAGGGTTTGCGGTAGTTCTGCGGTGCCACAGGTGAGGCATTGGTTGACCCTTCTACGGCTGGTTCATAGGCACTGTGGCATGTACTGAGTATTTTTAAACTGCGCTCAAGTGTTGAACTTTTGGGGAAATTTTGGGTGTTTGTTGATTCGATCGGAATGTTTAACATCGTCTAACTTTTACTGGAATATGATAAAATATGTGGAATTCATATAATTAGGCATGAAATACGAGATATGTGATGTTTCGGGTTTATGATGTCTAAGGTGATTGTGGATTTCAAATGTTGTAGTTTGACATTTTCTTTTTTGCGACCGAAAGTGTAATATGTGGTGCATCACCGGTTTTGGTGCTATATGTCAACGACAATTGGGATACGCATATTTACTTACGTTGATGACATGTGATGTCATGTGTTGCTGTGATATGTTATATTGGATCGTCGTGTTTTGAATAGCCGCGGGTTTTATGTGAGATGAGAGTTTTTATTTTCATTAATGTAAAATTCATTGTATATAATATTCTTTTATTAGGGCACTTCCGGGTTGAGAATGATGTCACCAATGTTGTATATTATTTACTTTTCCGCATTAGGATAGAACCAAGGTGGGGAACACAAGTAACCGGGTTCTAGAGTCTAATGGGAGACCAACTCGAGGAGTCGAGTCTGGGTCTCCTAACTCTATAATTGGTAGGGTTGCTTTCCGCTCTCGTAGGGGTCTAGGGATGTGGGTTTGGCTATTCATCGCGACCGTGGAATCCGTGTTTTATACAGGCTCAAAATAAAACACGAACCTCTTAGTATATCCAATATTTCATATGTTATCTTCTGCTGCTGATATTCTGTAATATGATCACTTTATATGCGTGAGACGAATGCTTTATTATTTTATATATGATATATAATAAACGTTGCTTATGTTATGCACCCGCATTAGTCCCGCCCCGCTATGCCGTTAGTTAAGTAACCTAACGGTGCATAACGGGACACTGTGGTGAATGCGGATGGCATAAGCGTACGTTGTATTTTCGTTTCTTCTGTAATGCTTAGGATGCATATATGATGGGATTTCATTAATGAGATTAATGAAAGAAAAGAAACCTAAAAGATGTTGTAGAATCAAATTTTCAAAAAGAGCAGCTCTAGTTTTTGCTTTGCATAGCGGTATTCCTCGTAGAATATCCAGCACCTTATTCGATAAGTAAAGAGCCGAGATCCCTTCTCCGGGAGTGACCTCTTTAGCGAAACTAGCAGATTCTACAACTCACTCGGTTTTTTTTTTGATTGCTTCTATAGTTCTTGCTTTGCATAGTGGTATTTGTGAAATATCCAGCGCCTTATTCGATAAGGAAAGAGCCGAGATCCCTTCACCGGGAGTGACCTCTTTAGAGAAACTAGTAAAAGCCTAAAAAACACTCCTTTTCAAGATCACTTGTTTCTACAACGATATCAAGTTCATTACGCAAAAGATTTTCTTAAAATCCTGTCGTAGCCCTAAGTACTGCTTAGTATTCATGCTACGTTTGTTGCCCTTAGCCAAGGCGTAGTGTGCGGTAGCTAATTAGTGCTTATCTGTTGCATGAGATACGATTGAGTTAGGGTAGTCGTACGAATTTGTTGACCTTAGCCAAGGGTCGTACGGGTGGGTTTAATTCTATCAGGAAATGACGGGTGGAACTTGGCTAGCATTTATGATTTGTTGACCGTAGCCAAGGTCATAAGTTGCTATGGGCAAAAGTATTATCGGGAATTTCAAGTGTTGAAATTTGCAATGAGATTGCATACCTTCTATGAGATAGTTGGATCCCGATACCCACTGCGAGTAAGAGTTACTCCTGGGAGAGTTTTACACATCACAATTAGCCGATCAGGTAGGTGTCTAGAAAGGTGTTAACGGGGTTATGCCTCTGGGAAAACGAGATTTATTTTAATTAGGTCCGTGTGAAAGCACAGGGAACCTCTTTCAAAGTACCAACACTGACCTGGCTGAAAGATTAGCGAATTTGTAAGGTGTAATTAATACCGGCTAGTTTTACCTTTTAGGGTTTGAAGGAAGATTTGACAAAAACAGTGGGAGCCATCCTGATTAGATAAGATAATAACCAATCTAATTTTGCAAGAGCATGCGCTAAAGTATTTTCTTCTCTCTCTCTCTCCAGGCAGCGACCATGTCAGGCCTTAATCAAGATAATAATATGGATGTATTGACCGAACCCACTTATTATACTGGGCAGAAGAACGCTAGTTCCGTTCTTTCTTATAATTGTTATAAGTCTGAGCAGGGAATAGGGACATATACGGATTCCCATGCCGCCCAAACGAAGAACAAGTATGTTGATGCATCTTCTTCGGGTGTGTTTGTTATCGAGAACTGTTTCTCAGTTCACTCTACGTCCTGGGTATTAGATACCGGATCAGGATCCCATATATATAATATGTTACATGGGCTAAAGAAAGGTAGAGAACTGGGAGAGGGCGATCATTCCGTAAGAGTAGGGAATGGTGCAAATGTTGCAGCCAAAGCTGTTGGCGAATATCACCTTGTATTACCAAATGGTAATACATTGATTCTGAACGAATGCTATTACATTCCGACCCTGATATGCAATCTTATATCAGTTTCTTTATTAAGTAAAGAAGGATATAATTTTGTAGTGGAGGATAATGTTATGAACATCTTCCTGAATCAAAAGTTGATTGGATCAGGCTCGTTAAATAATGACATATACGTTCTAAATCAAACCACAGTTCTTAATGTACAAAACACACATAAGAGGAAGAGTTCAGAAATGAACGAATCCTTCTTATGGCATTGTAGACTAGGTCATATCAATGCGACACGACTAGCTAAGTTACATAAGGATGGATATTTGAATACGTTTGAATTTTCATCTTATGACACTTGCCAGTCATGTCTCAAAGGCAAAATGACCAAAACTCCATTTAGTGGACACGGAGAAAGAGTTACGGAACTCTTGGGATTGATACATAGTGATGTATGTGGTCCCATGTCTACACATGCCACGAATGGTTCCTTATACTTCATTACATTCACTGACGATCTTTCAAGATACGGACATGTGTTCTTGTTGAAACACAAGTCTGAAACTTTTGAGAAATTCAAAGAATATAAGCACGAACTCGAGAACCAAATGGGTAAGAGTATTAAAATCCTTCGATCTGATCGGGGAGGAGAATACTTGAGCACGGAGTTCCGTGACTATCTAAAAGAGAATGGGATTCTCTCTCAGCTTTCTCCTCCGTATACACCACAATACAACGGTGTATCGGAACGGAGGAATCGCATCCTATTAGATATGGTGCGCTTTATGATGAGCACCGCTGAGTTACCTATTTCCTTTTGGAGTTATGCGCTGGAGACGGCCGTATACCTATTGAATAGAGTTCCAACCATATCGGTGCCTACCACTCCATATGAGATATGGAATGGGAAGAGACCATCTCTTAAACGAGTTAAGAAATGGGGTTGTCCGGCCTATGTTAAAAAGCAAAATCCGGACAAGCTCGAGACAAGATCAGTTCTTAGCAAGTTTGTAGGATATCCAAGCAATTCGTATGGATATCATTTATACCTCAGTGAGGAACAAAAGGTGTTTGTTGCTCAACTTGCCATATTTTTAGAAAAGGAATTTCTTGCAAAAGAGATTAGTGGCAAATAGGTAGAGCTGGAAGAAATTCCAACCGCACAAACTACAAAAGAAGATTTGGTAGAACCGGAGGATTCGATAGTTACCAACGAAGCTCAGCCTCTCCGCCGATCTAGTAGGGTTCCTAATCCACCTGAGAGATACTACGGTTTTCTCATTGATGGTGGGAGCGAGGATTGCATTATGGAAGATGATGACCCAACTAACTGCAAGAAGGCCATTACGAGTGGGGACTCTGTGAAGTGGCTGGATGCAAGGCGATCTGAGATGGAATCCATGTACACCAACAAAGTATGGACTTTGGAAGTTGCTCCTGAAGGGGTAAAATCCATTGGGAGCAAATGGATTTTTAAGAAGAAACTTGGTGTAGATGGAAAAGTTGAGACTTTCAAAGCTAGACTTGTTGCAAAAGCTTTTCGTCAACGACCAGGTGTGGATTATGATGAAACCTTTTCTCCAGTGGCTATGCTTAAGTCCATCCGGATCCTACTTGCCATCACTGGATACCATGACTACGAAATCTGGCAAATTGATGTTAAGACCGCCTTTATAAATGGTGATTTAGAAGAGAGCGTATACATGACTCAACCAGAGGGCTTCGTAGACAGTGGGAGCAGCGGAAAGGTGTGCAAGCTGCTTAAATCCATCTACGCGTTAAAGCAGGTATCGCGGAGTTGGAACATCTGTTTTGATGAGGTAGTCAAAGAGTTTGACTTCATAAAAAACGAAGATGAACCTTGTATATACAAGAAGGTGGCAGAGAGTAAGGTTGTCTTCCTCGTATTGTACGTGGATGACATACTCTTGATAGGAAATGATGTTCCTATGCTGCACTCGGTCAATCTTTTGTTATCACAAAGATTCTCAATGAAAGATCTAGGTGATGCCTCCTACATCTTGGGGATTAAGATCTATAGAGATATATCTAAACGGATACTGGGATTATCCCAATCCAGGTACATTGACACCATACTAAAGAGGTTTAGTATGGAAGAATCCAAGCGTGAGAACTTATCCATGATCACTGGACTCACTCTCTCCAAAGAGATGTCTCCCAAGACTGATTTGGAGAGAACTTGCATGCAAGGGATACCCTATGCTTCGGCAGTAGGCTCTATCATGTACGTAATACTATGTACCAGACCCGATGTAGCATACTCACTAAGTGTAGTGAGTAGGTATCAAGCAGATCCTGGAGAGAGTCACTGGAAAGGTGTAAAGAACATTCTCAAGTATTTGAGAAGGACTAAAGAGATGTTCTTGGTGTATGGTAACGGAGAACTCCAGGTGGAGTCCTTTACCGATTCGAGCTTCCAGAGTGATAAGGACGACTCTAAGTCGCACTCGGGATTTGTCTTTACCCTCAATGGAGGGGCGGTTAATTGGAAGAGTTCCAAACAAGAAATCATGGCAGACTCGACGATGGAGGTTGAATACATTGCTGCCGACGATGCTGCCAAAGAGGCTGTCTGGATGAAGAAGTTCATAAACGAACTTGGAGTGGTTTTGTCCATTGAGCATCCAATACCTTTGTATTGTGGTAACAATGGAGCTGTGGCTTTGGCCAAGGAACCCAGGTCCCACCAGAGATCCAGGCATATTCTGAGGCGGTATCACCTGATCCGGGAGATAGTTGATCGCCGGGAGATCGAGCTCATGAGAGTTGACATGAAGGACAACACTGCGGATCCACTCACGAAGGCCATACCCCAGATACAATTTGAGAGACTCTTCGGGATGTTGGGTATGAGATACTACAACAGCTGGCCTTAGTGCAAGTGGGAGATTGTTAGTTATATATATGCCCTAGAGGCCATTGTTGTACATATAATATATATTATAGTGGATGCTTGGATATATAGAGAGAGGACTTTCTTGCTCGATATGATAGCATGCTATCTGGTTGCTCTTTGTCTTAACATGTTGACTTGTATTGTGTTACTGTCTTGCTCTCACATGTTGATAAAGCCCTTAGGATATGTACTTGACTACTAGGACTATGATGTAGATCATACTAGTGGGGGCCAGGGAAGTCCACAAGTACATCCTATAATTGTTCCTAGTCGAGGGTGTATCGAGATAGGGCATCGATACTCCAGAGTAGACTAGCGTATACGCATCTTGACCCATATGATGGGCGATTGATGATCCCACATCAATTGGTGTTTGACATCAAAGATGGTATACGGGTGCTCAGTGGAGACTGGGTACACTGAACAGACTCGCCGAGAACTCCTAGATGGTATTATACCTATCGTCAGATTGCAGTTCTCTTGTTACACTGGTACAGGTTAGTCTGTAGACATGAGATCGTCATAGAGTCTTGTATGATTCCCATTGTGCTTTGATTTCCACCTTACCACGTTCATGAGAACGTGCAAAATGGTGGCTTTTGGGTATAGTCCCGAATCACATGGAGGCGATGAGCGATAGGAGGGGTTTCGTCTCTCCCGGTATTGGGGGTTGATGTTGCACTGTGCTCGATTAGCTATAACTGGAAGTCCCTGGCCAGGGCTGATATGGAGATCTACTGGTAAGTGTTATCAGTAGTTTCTTGACCCATTATGAGCCTCACATTTACACGACTTATCGGTTACTGGGGTCTGACGTTTACCACCCCTAGACTGGATATGCGACATATCAGACGAAGAGACCGGACTGTACGGTAGTGTTACTGATTGGATTTGCAGGAGTATGTATAGGCTTGCTTGTTGATCTTCTGATCGCTCAATACCCGGGTGGCCGTTATGTTTAGCTGACCGCTTGCGGCTTGTGGGTGTTTGATATGATCATCACCTATTGCCGGTGTATTGACGAGTCTTTAGAATTCTACATAGAGGTTTCCTGGCTCAGGCGAAATGGAGTAGGAGCATATATGTGATATGTGCGGGACCGAGATTGATACGTGTATGTGATACCGTATTCTATTCTCGCGACTTGTGATATTGGTCGGTTATATGTGATATAACCGGATTATCGGATCAAGTGTTGATTTGATAAGTTGTTGCATTTGATATTAGTCGGTTATATGTAGTATAGCCGGATTATTAAATCAAGTATTGATTTAATAATTTAATATAGAATTATATATTTGATATATTAAATTACATTACCTAATATTAGCTCACTTAAGCTTTACTTTTTCTCACTTGATGATACATTAATATATATGTGATATATGTTAAATTGTATTGTTTTATTTTGTTCACAAATAATATATATGTGATATATATCATTGTGACATGCTAGGTTATATATGCAACATGGATGTATGAGACTTATACCATGCTAGAGTTAATGTTAGGGTTTATATTTATTATTAAGTAATTCAAATAAAATGGAATTTTTCATGGTTGATCTTTTGGATGAAGCTTGTAGAAGCTTGTAGGTTTCATTGACTTAGTCCACTCTTTTGTCTAGCTTAAGTATTTATTAACCTAACCTTTAACCCTTAGCCATGGTTTATTCTCTATAAGGGTTAAGCATGACATAACTCACCATGGTTGCATTTCTAACCTCACAAGTTTTATTCATTCATCACTTCATCTTCTTCTTCCTCATGAAAGCTTGCTAGCTTTTTCTATGTGATGAAATAAAGTGAGAAAAAGAAAACTAAAGAGAGCCCACTTCTTACTTCATCATCCTCTTCTAAACCATCCACTTAGATTAGGGTGTTAGCTTCACTAATTTCATATTAGTGAAGAGATAGCTTGAGTTTGTGTTTTCTCGAAGCAGATCATCTTGGATTTCGAAGACTACAAGCAAGCATGCATCATTCACCTTGTGGAGCTTCTCAAGAGTCCGGGAGTTCTTTGATCGCAGCGAAGGGACCACTACTTAGAGCTAATGAAGTGAAGGAACGGACTACAAAGGTTGTAATCTCTAATCACTTAGAAGTAAAGTTGTTTACATTTCGATTCTGTATGATTCTCTAGTTAAAGATCTAGGTTAGGGTTCATTAAGCATGGCAAAATTTTAACTTGGTATGGATGATGCCACCCGGAACCTTGCTGTTGTTCTTAGGAACCCTACAGGCATAACCCCATTGACACCTTTCTAGACACCTACTGGATTAGCTAATTGTAAGGTGCAAAACTCTCGCAGGAGTAACTCTTACTCGCAGTGGGTAGCGGGATCCAACTATCACATAGAAGGTATGAAATCTCATTGCAAATTTCAACACTTGAAATTCCCGATAATAGTTTTTACCTCTAGCGTCCTATGATCTTGACAGAGGCCAAACAACCCATAGGCTGCTAGTCAAGTTAAACCTGTTCATTTCTTGATTGAATTAGACCTACCCGCACGACCCTTGACGGAGGCCAAACAACGCCGTACGACTACCCTAGTTCAATCGCATCACATGCTATAGAAAAGTACTAATCAGCTACCGTACACTACGCCTTGACGGAGGCCAAACAACCGTAGCACGAATACTAAAATAGCACTTATCTGAAATGACGGAGGGCTATGCAGGTTTTTAAGAAAACTATGTGCGTGATGAACTTGAAATCGTTGTAGAATCAAGTGATTTTGAAAAGGAGCGTTTTTTAGGCTTTTTCTAGTTTTGTTAAAGAGGTCACTCCCGGTGAAGGGATCTGGGCTCTTTCCTCATCGAATGAGGTGCTGGATATTCATGGATACCACTATGCAAAGCAAGAACTAGAGAAACTATCAAAAACAAAACCGAGTGAGTTGTAGCATTTGCTAGTTTCGCTAAAGAGGTCGCTCCCGGTGAAGGGATCTCGACTGTTTCCTCATCGAATGAGGTGCTGGATATTCATCAAGGAATACCACTATGCAAAGCAAAAACTAGAGCAACCCTTTTTGAAAATTTGATTCTACAATATCTTTAGGTTTCTTTCTTTTCATTAATCTCATTAATGAAGTCCCATCGTTTAATGTTTCATAAACATCACAGAAAAGTGAAACGAAAATAGAACGTACGCTTATGCCATCTGCATTCGCTACTGGGCCCCGTCATGCACCATTAGGTTACTTAACTACCGGCAGAGCGAGGGCTGGACTAGCGCGGGTGCAAAACATAATCAATGTTTATTATATATCATATATATAATACAACATTCGTCTCACGCAGTTATATGATCACATCACAGCAGCAGAAGCAACATATGAAATATTGGATATACTAGGATTTCCGTGTTTTAAATTTAGCCAGTAATATAAAACACGGATTCCACGGTCGTGATGAATAGCCAAACCCACATCCCATAGACCCCTATGAGAGCGGCAAGTAACCCTACCAATTCTAGAGTTAGGAGACCCGGTCTCAACTCCTTGAGATGGTCTCCCACTGAACCCTAGAACCCGGTTACTTGTGCTCCCCGCCTTGGGTCTAATCTAATGCGGAAAAGTAAATAATATACATCAGTGGTGACATCATCCTCAACCCGGAAGTGCCCCAATAAAAGAATATTACATACAAATTTTACATGAATGAAAATTGAAAAACTCTCATCTCACATAAAACCCCCGGGCTATTAAATCACGATGATCCAATAAAACATATCAGCGATACATAATATCACATATCATCAACGTAAGTAAATATGCGTATCCCGAAAACTCTTTGACATATAGTAACGAGATCGGGATACCCCACATATTACACTTACGGTCGCAGAAAAGAAATGTAAAACTGCAATAATTAGAATCCGCATTTCCTTAGACATCATAAACCCGGAATATCTCATACTCTGGATTTCATGCCTAACCAGATAAATCTTGTATTTTAGCCTCAAATTGAAAACACTTTTCAATAATTTAGTAGGGTAATTCAACAAGATTCCCGACTACCCGATCGAATACTCGTCGGAAACTTTAGTAGATGGCCGCACCCCCGATGCCGTCGACGAAGTGCACTAATGCGAAACACCGTGTCCGCAAGCACCCAAGTGGATGGTTTTGGCAGCGGGGTTCTCCTACAGTCACTTGGTCGGGGAAATGGGGCGTGGCTACCTTGCAAAGTTATTTGGCGAGTATTCGCGTACAATACGCGATTGCGACGAAGTTTTGATCCGAATCAAGACTCCGTTGCAACCGATTATCCGAGACTAAAATACTATATTTACAAACAAACTAGTTTTCACAAAACTAATTTAATATGGATCCTAACTACTGCATCCATATCAAACTAAACCCGAAACGACGTTAAATTACGAATACGAAACACTCCGTATTAACCCCAATAGAACTGTTAACATCATATGCAAACTGGGCTAATCAAACAATACCTGAAAACCCAAAATACAAGTTGCAAGAACACCCAAAAATACGAGGCTAAACGGGGCAAGGGGGACGGCCAGGCCGGTTTTTGGAGGCATTTCGCCTGGTCAAATGTTTTAGTTTGGCCTCGAATTTTTCCAGTGTTCAAGTTGCATCACATACAACATTCAGCACTTGTTTAAAAATTTTTCTGAGATCATTTTAAAATCGACAGAAACTTGATTTTGGGTTCGGGTGTTTCGGAGTTTTTCGGTTTCGTGATTCTAATTACATCGTCTAATCTTCTAGCTTTGGCTCTGATGCCATGAAAGTCTACCCTAGCACCACCATAAGGTTCTAATGACATCAAGCATGCCAAATTCAAATTTTCATAGGTGCTAAATTAGACTATCTAAGATCTTTAGCTAGATGATTAGGGTTTTAGGTTTGATATTAACTAAACTATAAGAAGTGAAAGATGGCTATACCCTCGTAGATTGAGTCCTTCACTTCATATACTCCGTGTAGTAGTCCCGCGACTCCACTAGGCTCCACTTGAGGGTTTGGACGAGCTTCCTCCGAAGACCTTCGTGCCGAAGATGATCCACACGAAGTCCTTCCAACTCAAGCTACCTCTACACTAAACTCTTTGGTGTAAGAAACACGTTACACTTAATCTCTAGTCAAGTGTAGGATGGTGAAGTAGGGGTTGTTAAAGCTCACAAGTTTGTGTTCAAGCTTCATGATTCACATCACATGTGAGGGTTGAAACTTGAACAATGGTAAGGAAGAAGATGAAGAAGCTAGAGAGCAACTATGGGAGCAACTAGAGATAAATGAGCTCTAGTCTTGAATGAGATGAAGAATGGCTCATCTAAAAACTCACTCATTGAAGCATCAAAATATCCACAAATAAAATATGGTGCCATGCTTCAATAGTAAGTCAAGATGAATAAAATATTAGATGTAGCCATGCTTCCCCATTCCTCTACACTTTCCACCTCATTTCTATTTTCACAAAATAGAATTTTATGCCATGGTTCATAAAATATACATACATACACACATATATATATCATATATATTAATATATATATTATGAAGAATAATTAGTGAGCTAATGATATTAGTTAAGATATAATTATATCACATATAATATATATCACATTATTAAATCAATACTTGATTTAAAAAACCGGTTATATCACATATAACCGACTAATATCATTTATCTGTATATCATATTATCAAATCAACACTTGATTCGATAATCTGGTTATATTACATATAACCTAATTGTAACAGATAACTGCTAGATTACAATACGGTATCACATACTCATATTTAATCTAGCCCATGCACATATCACATATGTGTCCTAATTCGTTTCGCTTGAACCATAGAACTTCTGTGTGGGACTCTAAAGACTCGTCAATACACCAGCAGTAGGTGATGTTCACATCAGTCACCTACAAGCCGTCAGCGGTACTAGCTGGGCGTAACGGCTACCTGGGTATTGAGCGATATGAAGATCAACAAGCAAGACTATCCATACTCTCCATGAAGCCTATCAGTAACACTACCGTACAGTCCGGTCTCTTCATCTGATATGTCGCATATCATGTCTAGGGGTGGTAAATGTCAGACCCCAGTAACGTGATAAGTCATGCCGATGTCTGGCTTATAACGGTTCGAGAAACTACTGATAAATCTTATCAGTAAATCTCAGCAGCAGCCATGGCCAGGGACTTCCTGTTATAGCCAATCGAGCATAGCACAATATCAACCCCTAATACCGGGAGAGACGAAACCCCTCCTATCGCTCATTGCCTCCATGTGACTCGGGACTGTACCCAAAATCCACCTGTTTGCATGTCTCCTTTGAGCGTGGTAGGGAGGAAATCAAAACATAGTGGGAGCCACACAAGACTCTATGACGATCTCGGGTGTACATACTAACCTGTATCGGTGTCATCGGAGGACTGCTATCTGACGATAGCTATACTACCAACTAGGAGTCCTCGGCGAGTCCGTTCGGTGTACCCATTCTCTAATAAGCACCTGTGTACAATCTTTGATGTCACACCAATGGCTGTGGGATCAGCCATCACCCTCTAAGGGACAAGAAACGTATACACTAGTCTACTCTGGAATATCGATGCCCTAGTCTCGATATCCGCTGGACTTGGAACAGTTAAAGGATTAACTTTTGGACTACCCTGGCCCCACTAGTATGATCTTATCATCATCCTTGTAGTCAAGTACATATCCTAAGGGATTTATCAACATGTAAGAGACAGACAGTATAAAGATACCAGTCTACATGTTAAGATAAATGTAACCAGATAGCATACTATTATTTTGAGCAAGAAAGTCCTCTATATATATGTCCAAGCATCCACTATATCAACAATAATGGTCTCTAGGGCATACATATTTCTAACAACAAGAAACTTATCAGAAGTTACAGGCAACTACTTACAAATTACAGCCAACTAATCCAGATGTCTGAAATCTTTTTTATACTGTAGACGTCTGTGGCAGATGTCTCCAATTCAAAATATGTACAACTTAAAAGTTACAGGCAAATGATCCAGATGTCTGGAACAATTTTTTGTACCGTAGACGTCTGTGACAAATGTCTCCAATTCAAAATATGTACGCTTAGAACTCACATGCAAGTGCTTATAAGTTATAGACAACTAATCCAGACGTCCGGAACAAAATTTTGTTACTGTAGATGCCTGGTAGCTGTAACCAGACGTCTGCAATGGCTTAGAAATTACAGGCAATTGCTTATGAGTTACAGGCATCTTCTTACAAGTTACATGCAACTGCGTAGAAATTACATGCAAAAGATTAGAAGTTACAGGCAACCACCTCCGACGTCTGTTCCAGCAGTCATCATTATGACCTTTCGAATTTCGGCGATAATAAGAATTTAAACCGTTGTCTCGAGTTCTGAACAGTCGCAACGAATCTCGAGCAATCATAACTTATAAAAGACTTGAAATTTTAATTTTTATCCATCATCTTCTTTCTTCAAGTCAGCTTCTTCCTCATGCTCTTATTTTCCATGACCACTCGTCCCCGCGCTGCTTCAGTTAACAGTCACCACTTGCGTTGTCGCCTAGACGATGAGAGTTCATCGTCCAATGTTCCTCTGCATGGTGGAGGAGGAAGCTCTCCTGCCTTGCCAGTCACCGTCAGAACTCTGGCACTAGAAGATGTTCTTCCGGCGCCCTTAGTCTTTGCTGCCATGTTGGAGATGACGCCTACTGCCTACCGCTGTTTCATTGCTCGTGTTCGATTGGGACCGATGCTATGCCTGACCTCACTCTGGTACCGAGTGATCATCCGATATATACTAGATTGTTTCCCTTCATTCCCTCAGTCCTTCTTGGCCAGAGCCTTAAATGAAGCATTGGAACATCTTGACAAACTTCGGCAGCTCAGAGTTCTGTCAACTCAAATAGTGCAGCGCGTGGTCAAAACCCTTCATGATATGTCCATTCGAAGGGAATTCCTTTCTCATTACTCGGTTGACCTAATCAATCTCGATAGTGCTCGGGCCCGTCTTGGTGAACTTCAAGGTATAGTTGTGACATCCTCAAACGTCGCCAAGAATGTGTTCAAACGATTCGTCAACTAACCGAGCGCTTCACTCAACTGACCGACAGCCGACAGGAAGCACACATAGCTTGTTACAAGAAATTGCGCAAAGAAGCAGCACTTACTCGTGACTTCAGCATCCTTCCTGTACTGCGGGCCGAGCTTCATAAATTCCAATAATAAGTCCGTCTGCTGGAAGAAGTATAGACGCTCCATGGTCGGATTATGGAAAAAATCTCGGGAGAATATGATGCTTTAGTTGAAGAGATTATTTATCCGCTCGGCCATTAGATGAATGTTTTTATATATATATTTTTGCAGGCCGACCATTCTTCATTTTGTAGTAAGTTGGCTGAAATTATTGTAATCATTGTTATTTTGCTTTAAATAATATATAAGGAAAAGGCTTCAATGGCTTTAATGGTTTTTCTTATGTATTAGTTACCATTTTGTTTTCTATTATTATGAAGTCTATAATCTAAGGCTTAGTTGTTGTTGTTATTGTTTTTGTATGAAGTCTGTAACCTCTTTCCTATTTTTGTTATTATTATGAATTGGTTCATTATGCTTCATATCATGCTTGAATTATTCATTTATTATGCTCTAATTATGTGTATACTTATTTTTAAATGAAATTTCAACAACAAAATTTAGTCATTCTGTAGATGTCTGGTACAGACGTCTGCTTAAGAAATTTTTGAAAACTAGATGTTTTGTACATACGTCTGAAGGAAATTTCCATTTTCAAATCTCTATTTTTATTTCAGTGACGACTGAGCAGACGTCTTCTTAATAAATATTTGAACTGAAGACGTCTGGTATAGACGTCTACTAAAGAAAATTTTAAAAATGTTAGTTTTTGTTTTTAATAGGAGACGTCTAGGGCAATTGCTTACAAGTTACAAGCAACTGCTTAGAAGTTACAAGAAACTGCCTAGAAGTTACAGGCAAATGGTTCGAAGTTACAGGCAACTGCTTAGAAATTACAGGACACTGCTTATAAGTTACATGCAACTTTTTAGAAGTTATAGGCAACTTATTAGAACTTAAAGGCAAGTGCCTAAATATTACAGGCAACTGCAAATAAAGAGATTCATAAAACAGTTTTTAAATTTCATTTAGATGCATACTTAACCAATAGAAAATTTTACAGCAAAATTATAACAAATATCGTGATGTTTTAGTACAAAAGGTCCATGAAACTTGATGGTGGATACATAAATATAAAACAAAATACTGACATATAGTATTTTAATCTTAATCGATCGGAGTAGTGCATGTTGCTCTATTGTACTGCTATATATTTGTTGATCTTGAAATAAAAATTACAAATTTTATCTTAAAAAGTTACAAATTGTATCTTAAAAAGTTATAAATTGTATCTTAAAAAGTTACAAATTGTACAAATTTCACATATTTTTTCCGGAGACTCCATATGAGCCTTTGAAGAGAGCTCTGCGGTGTTCCTTAGAACTTGCTCATAGTTTCTCTTTTTGACCTTCTCTTACGAGCGTGTGATCATAGAGTCGATGAAGGATTTTAGGCATATTAATATACATGGTTGACTCTGTAATGGTTGATATTTTTTGGCTGATTGATAATGGAATGCCAGATAAAATGATGATGTTAGTAAAATTCTTTATCTCCCACCAGCCTCTTTCACGATAGCAAGTCCTTCCACCTCCAAGATGGACTATACTTAATAAAATTCTTTATCCATCCTAATTATTTTATAGGAAATGAAACTCTTCATATCCAAAAAAGTAAAGCACAACACCTTTTCATTTTTTTCACTCTATTTTGTTTTGAGTTTATATTGAAATTTTTGCTCAATGTTCAACAGAGAGAAGGTTATGTATTTATAGGAGTTATAGTCTTGATGCAAAAGAAGGGAGAGAGATTCTTTATCCTGTAGTCAATGTATTTTTTTTGCAATAATAGAATCTTTCCTGTAGCCAGTCAAGCTATTTTCTTAAAAAAGATCAGATTCTTCATTGATTGGTCACATTTCATGCTTTATATGGTTTGAATTTACATGTTAGGATATATGGTGCTTTGTGTGTAGGTACAATAACAAGTAGTGGAGAATCTTACCTGTAGATGTAAGTCTACGGTAGCGCCCCTGCCGTCTGTTCGAGGCCAAAATGTGGAAACGAAAACTTTTTCTAAACTAGAAACCGACGCTTTCGTATACTTTAAATCCGGATCAAACCATTAACCTACAACTAGCAAACTAGAGAAGGGCTGGAAAGGCTATACCGATCGATACGTGTCTTTCGGTCTTTGGCCACCATCCCAAACTCCTCGCGGTATCTCCGGTCTCGAGCTCCTCGTCGGAAAGGGCACCACATCTTCGAGTCTTTTTACGGGCTCCCGCTTCATCCGAAGCAACTCAGGCACGAAGTTCGCTAGCCGACGTGTCCAAGGTGAAGTAGAGAATGTGTGTGACAACTTTGTCTCTTGCATCCATTGTATGGATGGAGGTTGAAGGTGATGCCATCCATGAAAGTGGTGAGCTAGAGGAAGAAGAAGAAGAAGAAGCTCTTTTTCTTTTGTTGTTTTGATATGAAGAAATGAGAGCTAGCATAATGATACAAGAGCTAACCTCTCTCATATGGCAGCCCCTTCTCTTTCTACCTCTCATTTCAACACTCAAATTACTCAATTAACTTGACATGTTCACATAAAAAGAGACCACGAGTCACCAAAATGAACATGTCACATTAATTGCACCTCATCATGATTTCTAGCTCATAATTTCCATATGAAAATATTAATCCAAATATTTGCAACAATAAAAAGATACGGCAACATCAAAAGTAAACTTGTGACGGATCATAAGGATACCCCTCACCTGTATATACATACCTGCATCTGCATTCCGACCGAATGCGAATGCGATGAGACTAAAGTAATCCAACAAATCTAATACTAGGATCTAGCTTAAACCAAAGCCCACTAGTATGATCCGCCCGATCATGATCCGTGTACTACTGCACGTATATGATCGGACCCTGCCATATATCATACGGCCTCTACAACGTTTCGCCTTAAACTTGAGAAACTGTCTGTGGGGGACTCTAAACACTCGTCAATACTTTGGCTGTAGATTTAACCACTAGGACGTCAGAGGTACTAGCCGTACGTAACGGGCTACCAGGTATTGACCAAAAAGGAGATCGATGAGCGAACTCATCCTGACACCCTACTGAGCCTGTCAGTGACAATATCCGTACAGTCCGGTCCGTTCGTCTATGAGCATCGCATGGCGGACCTAGGGGGTGGGTAAAAGTCAGACCCCCAAAAGTGGTACAAGTCGTGTCGGAGTGTAGCCCAGAACACCCTGAGATACTACCAAAATATCTACCAGTAAATCTCCTGCCTTGGCCAAGGACTTCGTGTAATGGCTCTCCTAGACACAGCGCGATCTCACCCCCAATACCGGGAGAGACGAAACTCCTGCCGATCCGCTCACTGCCTCTATGTGGCTCGGGACTGTACCCAACTAAAACCTGTTTGCACGACTCCTTTGAGCCGTGGTAGGGTAGTAATCAAAGCACAGTGGGAACTCACACGAGACAAATGACGATCTCAGATCGATAAACTAATCTGTACACATGTCACCAGGGAATTGCTATCTGACGTCAGGTATAATACCAACTAGCATGTTCCCGGCGAGTCCTGTCCGGTGTACTCATAACCCAATGAGCACCTGTATACATCTTAGGTGAACCAACTAACACCAGTGGCTTGTGAGACCGGCCACCACCCCTTGTCGGGGTCTTGACTGTATATACTAGTCTACTCTGGAGTATCGATGCCCTATCTCGAAAACTCCCACGACTAGGGACCTTTTAAGGATGTGCTTATAGACCCCAGCTCCCACGTATATGATCGCCATCATACTGCTGGTAGTCAAGCAAGAATCCTAAGGGCTCTGTCAACGTGTAATAGTGATCTGTAAGGTCACCTAAAGCTGTACACGATGATAAAGACAAACCATGGTAGCATACTATTCTCTATCAACGTGTAATAGTGAACTACAATGTCACCTAAAGCATGTACACGATGATAAAGACAAACCAGATAGTATAAAATCCTCTCGAGTAAGACTGTCCTACCGGTATAGGTCCTCCCTCAATCATTGCAATCACGTGCCTGCGATCCAATAATTGACTTTGAGGGCACTATATCCAACTGTAGAAAGGGCTTCATTTCAGCTACTTAGAAGTTACATGCAAGTTGTTAGAAGTTACATGCACTGCTTACAAGTTAATGGCAACTACTTAGAAGTTACCGGTAAATGGTTAGAAAACCACATCAGACGTCTGGAGCAATTTTTTTGTACTGCAGACATTTGTGACAGATATCTCCAATTCAAAATATGTCTTTGGCAACTGCTTAGAGATTTCTGGTACTTTTAACCAGACGTTTCCAGTTCAAAATATGTCTTTGAAAATTGATTTTAGAGACGTCTGGGACTTGGAACCAGACGTCTCCATTTTAAATCTTATCTATGGAAATTGACTTTAAAGACGTCTGGTATTTGAAACCAGACGTCTGCAAGGGGTTAGAACTTACATGCAACTGCTTACAATTTACAGGCAACTGTCTTGTATATTCCTCCAAACAAAAATCAAGTGAAATAAAGAAAAACCTGTTCATAATGGTTAAGGTATTAACAGATGATTGCATATGGATGACCTTCTCGTTCGTTTCTTGATAGATGCAGATCATATTTATGTAGTCATTTTCATTTATCATCCTAACCTCATGATCTCCATATTTCTCGATTTTATAAGAAAGTTTCAATTTTTCAACCGGCATATCGAGACGAAAATAAATTGTTCCTTTCAGTTCAAATCATGTTGTCGCCTCCGAGATGGTCAAGACCGCTCCTTACCATTCGGTCCACTCACAAAACATATTAATTTCCAAGTTTGGACCATCATCAATGAGCAAGATACTAAATGAAAATTTAGTTTGTTGGGGTAGTAAATGAAAATGGAGTAAATGAGAGAAGATAATGAATAATGGTGAGAATGAATGGGATAATTCTTACTCTGTTTGCAATATAGGTCTTTCAAGGGGGAAAGTGGTGAATTTGGAGGGAAAATGGCCAGGTTAGAGTACTTAATGCTCAATCTTTTAAGGAAAAATCAACAAAATAAAATTAGGCATAGAAGTTATAGGTAACTGCTTACAAGTTACAGGCAACTCAACTGCAGATTTTTTTAAAAAAAATGGCAGATGTCTTCTTGTACTTGCGCACATGGGCCACAAGGGACAGTTTTGGGGTAAAATACACAAAGTTTAGAGTATTTCAGGAAAAAATTGATGGGCCTAGAGGGTTTTCAACAAGTTCAAAAAGTCCACCCCTGTTTCTTAGGCCGGGGGTTTTCCAATAATTTACCCTAAGAATTTCCCATATGTAAGATTCTCGCAAGTAAGTAAGGCTATTAAAAAAGCTTGAAGCTTGGAGTCTTGGCTCGGTAAAAGCTTGTTTGATAGTTAAACAAGCTGAACTTAAACATAAATTGAAGCTCGATAAATTAAACAAACAAACAAACAAACATGAACAACATAGCATGTTCGAGCTCGGCTCGTTTAGGTCTTGTGTGGACTCGAATAGTTTATGTCTCAATTAGTATTTAGTAGTAGTAATAAATTGTTATCTATTCTTAAATCCAGACCGTATTTATTAATTAGTCAATATTAATACGAAATTTAGATCATAATAAATATTAAGTCAAACATTGTTACACTAAATTATCAATAAATCTAAATTTTAGCAGGCTTGTAAACAAGCATTAGCTAGTTTATCTAGCAATAACAACAATAGTTCTCACTGCTTAGTTTGTCAAAAATAATACTGAACAACAATATTCTTGTACTTATTGTCATGACCCGAAAAAGACACGTGACTGGTACTTGAATCATGTGAAGTCTATAGGATCCCACCTAATTCAAGTAAGCCAAAATCCCAGAAATCTAAATCTTTTTAGGGAAAATAGTGGAGGTGCAGTTTTGAAATAAGGTTTACTGAAATCAATTTTATGCTTTTAAGTATAAATTAGTAGTAATATATGAAAATACTACTAATTTATACCAACTTTGTCACGACCTGAAAAAGGCACGTGACTGGCACTTGAATCGTGTGAAGTTTATAGGACCCCACCTAATTCAAGTAAGCCAAAAGCCCAGAAATCTAAACCTTTTTAGGGAAAATAGTGGAGGTGCATTTTTGAAATAAGGTTTACTGAAATCAAGTTTATGCTTATATGTATACATTAGTAGTAATATATGAAAACACTATATTTGTAACTACCTTGAAAACCTTTTTGTCATTTGAAATTTGGGCAGCACCTCCTTTGTATATTTTAACCCGAAAACGGTACAAGCAATAATAATAAAAAGCATCCCCAAACGTAAGCTAGCTCTTCGCCCAATGACGGAATCAACCATGCAATAATATAAATATACAACGCCGAAGGCGAGGATCAACACAGAAAGAAGCAAAGAAAACTAAACACCAACAAGAAAACCAGAAATAACAAATAATACATGAGCATGACTCTAAGGCCGAAAGAATATACAAACGGTGTTTTCTAAGTCAGTAAATATACAAGTATGGTTGATGGAGCTTTAATAGATACAACAGAATAAATATAAAAGTACAATGGTGGTCACGATGCAAGTGAACCCACCTACCAAAGCAATCACCCGGAAGAAAGTGGTGTGCCAGCGAAGCCGCTACGGAACTTGTACGGCCAAATCTGCAAGAAACTGTGGCACAATAGGGGTGAGTTGCCAACTCGTGAGTAGAGGAAATCATCGAGTAGAAACTGAATATATGACTATCTCCTAGGTCATACAGTAAAATACAATAATAGTAATAACACGGTAACAACGAATACTAGTATAAGTAATAATATAAGCAGATGTGTAAGGTCAAGTACTCGTGTCCGTATCACAACGTAACTACATGTCATGCATATTATGCATGAATGCATCATCAATGGGTATGTCCAGCATCGAAATACAAAAATCATGATAAACCTGAGTGTCAAATATCGACACTCGAAAACATCATGAAAACCGTGTCCATCAGCGACACATAAAACTCATATCTCGGGCTCCGTCAGTCCGGATCGGCCCATATCATCTAAATCTCACGACTACGGTCGGTATCCTCCAGATATCCGCCGCGCCAAATATCACCGGTCGGTAGTGCTCCCCTGCCGGGCTCAACGTCTCTCTATACGATCTTCTTACCCCGGGTACCGCACCGGGTCCACCATGTACCTGCAGACGGTGCCTCATCTCTCCTCGAATCGGGTATATGTACATACGTGGCTCAATAACCGAGAAAACTCATGGTGGACGCCACACATCATATCATGAGAAACCATATTTTCTTTTTAAAATTGAGCATATGTTTTCAAGTTCATATGCGGTTTTCCAAATCCAGAAATCTCATGGAAAATCCGAAATCTCATAATCATGAGTATATAATGAGATAATAAATACCGGTGTAAAGCCAAATGACCAGTGCATAACAAGAATGTATGTATGCGAACGCATGCGGCATCAAAGTAAGAAATACAAAGTTTAAACTAGCATATGATATCAGGAATGCTAAACAATGCTACTTAGCCACAATTATCAACGTATACAATAGAATAACAGTTACAACAGTATGCGTGGCATGGCAATTACCGATGCTGAAGTGTGTGAGCCGGCAAGCAAGTGTACATGCAACATACGCATCATCGGTAATGGTGCAGGTGTCCTAGCAGATGAAATCATAGCAGAAAGTAAACAATAAGGTATATAAATCTATGTACGAGCCATACCGTTTATCGTGTTTAAATAGTACGAATCGTTGTTCTGTTTGAAAAGTAGGGACTACGGTATTTTGAGAAAAGAGATGTCTTTTGAAAATCCGTAGCGTCCCTCGGCTTATCCTTTGAAAATGCCTACGATTCGTCAGTTTTGAAAATAGGTATGAATATAGCCTAAGCTAACATTATCTAAGCAACTAAAGACTAAACTGAGAACCGAGTCGAAAGTAACAAGGAATTCGGAAGCATAACCGAGTCAATATATCTAATAGCCGGCGATCCAGCCTCATAGCATCACGTACGATAATATCTAATGTATGGAATTCTCGAGTCAAGAGTGCGGATCAATCATCATATACATCTCGTACGGTAAAATCAATTGTACGGCATCCTCCAAATTGAGGGTACGGGTCAAATATCATATAGTTCGTACGGTATCAATCGTCGTACAATATCACAATCAGGGGTACGGATCTAAGGTCTTATACAATCTATTATCTATCAAGTCACATGTTATCGCATGTTATCTAAACAACGCCCAATGATCCGCTGATATATCACATCATAAACGATGTCTCATCCCAAATTATATATCACTTATCTCTTGACATCTTGTTCAATCGTATCGACTCAAACCATATACTACATCATATTCTCATCATACACGTATATGTATAGTATAGTGTGTGTGTGTGTGTACATATATGGGTATGTGATATATATATATATATCACATACCCATATATGTACACACACACACACATACATACACACACATAACATAACAAGTGTGTGTGTGAGACAAAGTAAACCGACGACTCACGACTAAGGAACTAAACTAAGAGTAAACTATCCTGCAAGTACGCTTAATCTAACCTATAGTCTTCTAGTAACCCTATTTGCTAAGTATCTAAGTCTCGCATAAACATATATATACACACACACACACACATTACACTAATATCCTATTCTACGGTTGCGGGGGTGTTATACCTCATCCACCCAACTTCCCCCATAAATATACATTTACTCATCTCGATCCTCGCTTACCGAAGTCGATGACGCTTTGTTCTCCCTTGTCGTCCTGAAGTCCACGCGAAGGTATCTACATATCACAACACATTATATCGCATCAAAATCCGATTCAAAAACTGACACGACACGCGAAGTGCTCATAGGTTAGAACCTATAGCCTACGAATGCAAAAACAATCAAATCACCCTCGTCGTTGACGTACAACGACCAAATCCAATTTCAAATACCAAAACCCAAGTTTAAGAAATCGGAAAACCATAGCCAAAATCAACTCAAAATGCTCCCAGATTTTTGCTCAGGTAAATTGGGACAAATCTAATAATACAGGGGTTAGGTTATAAGGTGATTGAGAGCTACAGGACAAACCCCTACACCAATAGCCAAAAACTGGCCGACGAGACAAGCTAAAATCCTGGCGCCGCCGATCCCAATAGGGAATTGGCGTCACGTTCAACGGTGGTGGTCTTCTAGGGTTCTAACTAGGTCAGTAAAGTTGTTTGATTTTCTCAGAAACATCCCAAGTTGCTCCAGATTCCCTGTAGTCCTCAAAAACCACAAAACCGACATCGGTGCACTTCTAACTCAAGTCTTGGGTTTTTACTACACTCAGTTGGTCCAGAATAACACTAACAGGGTTGTGGTCACTAATTACACTCAAATACACCATCACAACTCAAGATAAGCCCTAACCCTCATCTAGGAATTTTGCAACATTACTTATCAACTCAAGATTAACTCTAAACTACTAAAGGACATAGGGAAAGCTAAAAACTTAACTAAGGGTATAGGAATTACCTCATTTGGCAACTTAAGAATTTTCTTGAGTTGCCCAAATTACTCAAAGTCTTGCTTTGATGCCTCCATAAGGTTTTTTGTGAGCTTGTGCACATTTTTTGTGAAGGAAGTATAAGGTTTTGTTTAGGTTTTGGTGTTAATTTGTGGGGGTGTAGTGGAGGTGATGGAGGAGGATGAAGAGAAAAAGATGAAGAAGAACGAAGAAGGAAATGAAGGAGGAGAGGTAATGAGCCATGGTGTGAAGATAACCCCCTCTCTTTCCCTCTCCTAGCCCATACCTCTTTGTCTCCCCCATGCACAAATATCTCACCTTAAGGAAAATTCCATTTTCTTTTCATTTATAAAACAAAACCCATTTATGAGTGCAAATGAAGAATGGTTCAAAAATGTGAAATAAGTGTTTGCAACATGTCATGTTGCATGCCATGCACATAAACATGATTAATGCATGACTAGTAAATATTAATCAAGTTTAGTCATAAACTCATATACAAATAATTGTATAAATATTTATAAAATATCCAAATCAATTAAACACTTTCCAAATCAATATTTCATATAAATTTCCAAATATTTTCCAAACTATTGGTATATAATTATACCTTATCATTAAAACCAATTTCCATATTTTTTCTAATATTTTTAAAATTTATATTTTAATTATTTAAATTCCGAAAATAATATTTTATTTTCCTGAAATATTACACTTATTTATAGCCATTTTCTATTTTTTAAATAGAATGGATAAAGCTCAAGGCTCGGCTCAGGTTTGTTCGACAAATAAACAAGCTGAACTTGAACAAGTTTTTAAGCTCGTTTAAATAATGAACCAACCCAAAGAACATAAATCTCTACTAATTCGGTTCGTTTAACAGCCCTACTAAAGAGTTTGGTCGTTGCGTTGTTGAAGCCCAAGTCTATGGCCCTAAATCAATGGAGTTTAGTTTAGTTGGCATAACTTTTATTTCCAAAGTGAAAGGTCGCTGAGTCGATTCATCGAAGGGTTCACATCAAAAAAGAATAAGAAGTATTTGGCTTTAACAAAAATGAAGGTCGATGTATCCTTGGGCCATGCGAATATATATTAGCATCGATATTATCGTTAGAAAACATCAAATATTTTGTACACTTGTTAAATGATATAATGTACTTTTCATTAAAATAAATGGTTTAATATATTCGCTCTAACCCTTTTTTGAGAGAAGTCATATAGAGATCCATGGGTTCTAGTTTGTAACATTTAATTATTCTTAGGAACATCCTATTTTTGTTTAGGTTTTTTCTTACTAAAATGCCCTTTCATATTTCGTTAATTACTAAAAAACTCTTTAATATTTCGTATTACTTAAAAGACCCCCATACATTTAATTTGCACTAAAAATCCCTAACATGTCAAAAAGAAAATCTTTTTGACATCTTCCATTACTCCGTTAGGGGGCTAACGGTAAGCATCGGGTTAGGGTTCAAAACCTTTCGGCCCCTCTTCTTCTATCAAAATTCTTGCTTTTTTTCTTCTTCTTAAATTTGCTTTAGGGTTAGGGTTTCGATCAAAACTCTCTTAAATTGATGATAAAAATCGGCTCGTCTTTCTCAACCTTCTCCAATAATGAGTTTGTCGAGTGCCGTTGTCCTTTTAATTGCAAGTTTTGAGTTAGTGGGCAATTTTATTCAAAAGAAAAGTGATTTTTTAGTTGCCTTAAATCCCACTATTCAACTAAGCGAGGATATAGATTCTTTTTTGTAAAAGAAAGACTTATCTAAATACCTAGAAAGAGTAGTTCAAGCTCAAGCTTAAGCTCTAGATCCATCTCTCTAGGTTCGAGACCCTCACAAGTTCCTAAAGTTCGAGACCCTCGCAAAGTTTGAGACCTGCATGTTGCCGCCAAAAAAACCTGTCATGCACGCTAATCTTCTCAAAATAAATAATAAAATAGCAAGGATGCGACGAGACATGCGGCATATCTATACTGAGAAGCACTCCTTGTTATAGGCACGCTAAGAGTCTGTCAATACAGGAGTATATTGTAAGAAATATAAAATCCAATCCAATAACAATATTTATTAAATGAGAAAACCAAAGTTTACAACATAGTACAAGTTCAAGCAATATAAAAGAGCCTTCAAAACACGAGGCAAATCTGAGATACATGTCATAAAACGATCGATTATAAAAAAAGAAAGACTAATACTCCGAAGGAGGCTAAAAGTGGGAAAGGTCCTCGGCTAATACGTCATGTTCACTGGAGTCGCCTCAATCTTGTTTAGGCATAAAATCTGATCGACATTTTAATCAAATAGAAACATCTGTTAGCGAGCTAGGCCCGGATAAGTCTACCAGGTTATAAAGTAATGAAAGTGCATGAAAAGAGAACTATAAAGTAAGAAGGAAGTGTGTCGAATGATGTGACAGTAATGTGACATGTGGATCAAGTGATAATCATAAGTTGTTAATGCAACAACTGCAAATTCCATATACTTTTGTTATAATTTTCCTTTCATTTATAAAGGCCATTTCATTGATTCACTTGAATATTAATTTATTTCTTTTCTAAATCCATACATGGTCCACTCTTGTATCTATTGGTTATCACCTTGTCTTACTATTCCATAGGCCACAAGTTTGAGTCCTTGGATTTTCAATATTTAATGTTATTATTCTTTTTTTATTTCTTTTTAGGTTTTTAGCTTCGTGTGCGTGCCGCACAAAACCCAAAGTTATATATAACAAATATACAGTATTATTGGCATATAAGGACCAAGTGGGGCCCATTAATCATGACCGAGCCGAGAAGCCCACCATTGGCCCCGTCCTCTGATGGTAGATAGGCTGTCCCTGATGGTCCTGTTGTCTTCAATTCGCATGACTTTTGTCATGCGATCTTATCTCCTTGTTTGTATCATATATTATATCTTCGATCTTTCTAAATCCAACCGAGTGGTCTTACGCCCATATAACTTTTCAAAACCTTAGTTTCTTTTCTTTTTCTCAACCGTCACTTTTTCTAATCTGAATCTATATCTTCTTCCTCTGTCTTTTCCTTCTCCTTACTGTTTTTCGCTCAAGCCCTAAGAATCCTAGCAAGAATGAATAAGACCTTTGAAGAAGAAGCCCCTCCAAATATCATCTCCATTACTTCGATCTATTCGAGTCACCCTCTGCCGCTAAGGAAGATCATAGATACTCCTTACTTGTAAGTTCCTCTTTCCTCTCATCCTCCCTATTGTCGCGTAACCCTTGCCATACCTTTTGTTGCCTAGGAAAATAAGGATTTTTACTTAATTAAGATTTTTTCTTATTCTTGTCTTGTTTTTAATTCTAATATGAGTAGCTAATTTTGGTTGCTGAAAAGTCTTTGCTTATACAGGCTGGCATTTATTCGGCTATGTACGCCTCTTTTTTCTGTATTCTAAACTTCATGCCTTGTGGATCAAACTCTTCATAAATCAATGGAATGACGAAACAAACATCTTTATGCTATGGGATCGGGAGGTGTCAATATCACTATAAGAATTTCAAGAACTTTCTGGACTGCCCATCACTGGTGTGCATTATGAGGAGTTGCTCCAACCAGATGAATACATATTCACCGCTCAAATTCCTGCTGATTTGAAGAGCCCGGATATTACCCAGCGTAAATTTTCCAGCCTTGGTCATGTCTTGCGAATATTCGAGAAGCTGCATCTAGCGTCTCAAAGAAAAGGGGTAGACTTCGAAGTTTTCATCAAGAAATTCGTTAACCCTGCTGCTCTATCAATGGATCCTCCAGTTTTCGCTGAGCTCAATAATCCTTTAGGGGTCTAAATGGACATTCCATCAGATGATGCCGACGTATTGGAGCATTTCTTTACTCCCCATGAGTCTTTTACAAGCTTTGAGAACATTGTTGTTGAAGGATGGACAAGGAGTCCTTCTTGATTGGATTCCTTGGCTTATGACTGAACTGGTTCACGATACCTACTCATGGCCAGATCATGCATCCATCCATCTTCTATCTCGCCAACAAAATGGCCAGAGGCAACCAGTTAGTCATAGGCGTCGCTGGGCTATTTCACATTTACGAAAGCCTGAGTATGGCCGCTAGTAAAGATGAGCCTGGAGTAGACCATATACATCTTCCGATCCATTATTACTCCTCTTGGATAGAAATGCACGTCTTGGGGGCATTTAATGACCGACTCCACCCTTCATTCTACAATACCTTCCCTTTCTCTTGTATGATGAGGCTGGTCGGCACCGTTACAAACATAGAAAAACAGGAGATCATAAAAATCCTCTTGCGACCATCGGGTTTGAAAAGGTTTTCTTTTATTGATAGACCCTTGTCTGGCAATGCAGCGATTCCCTATGCCGGAGGACTTCTTTATGATAACGTAAAGGATGGGATCTTGAATCTGGAGGCTAAGAAAGCCATTGGGCTCTTTTATTCGATCAGGCCCGGTTATCTGGTATATAAGCAATTCGGCTACTGGCAGGGAATTCCTACCGAAGCCTTCCTCCTTATTCATCGTCCTTCATGGGAGTCAACCAGTAATGGCCTTTATCATTTTATGAGGCAGAACACTCGTGCATGCTTTAGCATTGCTGTGCCAGGTCCTCCACCTGATGCCTCGAATTTCTACAAATATTGGTATAGATTTTCTATGGAAGCTGTTATAAAGCGCGGGCTTTGGTATCTGGTTGACCATCATGGTGTAGTGCCGGGAAAATATGAAACTATTCCTTTGCAGAAACGATCATTTTGTAAGTCGATGTCGCACACCCCGCAGGTTCGCGGGGAGGCGGAATACACAAAAAACGATTTTTAAGACTTTGCAACATCGACCAAAACAACTAAGATATTTCAGAAACCCTAACTAGCTATACTACAAAGAGGTTCTAATTACTCGGTAAGAGTTTTATACCTCTAGAGTTCAAGTCCTTTGGGTCTTCTTCTCCTCTTCTTAAGCTCCTAGATGGCTTGAATCAAACTCGGTCGTCGGCCTCCTCGTGTCGAAGATGATCCATCCGAGAGTCTATGGTTCAAGCTTCAACCTCAAGAATGAGGTAACTAAGGTATCTAGTTTGCTAATCTAGATAGCTTAGGAGATGTAGAATGATAATTAGATTATTTTATCTCAAGAAACCCTAGATTCACAACACATGTGAGGATTAAGGTTTGAGGAAGAAGGAGAGGAGCAAAAATGGAGAGAGAAAGGGCAAAAACAAATGAACTAGAGTGTGGAGACTTGTGAAGAATGGCTAAGTCATTCACAATAATCAAGCATGCAATATTTTCAATAGAAAATAAGCAACTATGCTTGAATAGTAAAGTCAAATGCAATATACAAATGAATTAGCCATGCTTCAACCATGCCATAAATATCTCCATTTTCCATTTCATTAATCTATTTCCAAAAATAGATAAATGCAATAATGAGGTGTCTCCTTCTAGAAGTATCTCGTATGAAATTACAAGAATGCCCTCACAGTATATACATACCCGTATTCGTACTGTAAAAATACGAATACAATGAGATAATAATAATCCAATAATATAATACTAGAATCAGGCTTAAACCAAAGCCCACTAGTATTTTCCGTCCGAACAACATCCGTGTAGCCAGTACATGTATATGATCGGAACCCTGCACATAAAACTATATGGCCTCTACATCGTTTCTCCTGAACCAGGGAAATTGTCTGTGTGGGACTCTAAAGACTCGACAGTACGCTAGCAGTGTGTTTAATGACAAGTCCGTCCGTGGTACTAGTTGTACGTAACGGCTACATAGGTATCTGTCGAAAAGAAGACCGACGAGCGAACTCATCCGAACCCCTACTGAGCCTGTCCGTGAAAATCTCCGTGCAGTCCGGTCTGTTCGTCTGAGAGTATCGCATGCCAGGTCTAGAGGGTAGAAAATGTCAAACCCCTAATAACCTGACAAGTCATGCTGGTGTGGTTCAAGACCATCTGATAATCTACTGGTCCAACTACAAGTAGTTTTCAATCCTCCCTGACCAGGGACTTATGGTGTTAACCAACCGATCACAGCGCGGCATCGACTTCCTATACCGAGAGATACGAATGCCTAACAATAGCTCACCGCCTCCATATGGCTCGGGATTGTATCCAACCAAAACCTGTTTGCACGACTCAGTAGAGCCGTGGTAGGGTAGTAATCAAAGCACAGTAGGAACTCACATGAGACAAATGAAGACCTCAGGTCAACAGACTATTTGCACTCATGTCACCAGAGAACCGCTATCTGACACCAGGTATAATACTATCTAGCCAGTTCTTGCTGAGTCCATCCAGTATACTTACCCCCAGTGAGCACCTGTATACAATCTTAGGTACACCTTACCAATGGCTGTAGAACCAATCCATCGCCCCTCGTTAGAGTCTAGATATGTATACACTAGTCTACTACGGAGTATCGATGCCAAGTCTCGATACTCCTATGAATAGAGACATTTTAAGGATGTGCTTATCGACTACCCAGCTCCCATAAGTATTATTCCCATTACAACGCTGGTAGTCAAGCAAGGATCCTACGTGCTTTATCAACATGTTTACAAGATATGAAATACAAGTAAAACACATCATATGTTAAGATAAAGACAAGCCAAATAGAATACTATCATATCGAGTAAGATTGTCCTGCACATATATATCCCTAGTATCCTATACAATGAAGGCCTCTAGGGAACACATATCCAACAATCTTCCACTTGCACTAAGCCCTGTAATTGGTGCAATAAGTACCCAACGTCTGCACTAGAGCTAGTTGCTGGCGTGCCGGATGCCCAACATCTCGAACATTCTCTCAAACTGGACTTAAGGGATGGCTTTGGTGAATGGATCTGCCGTGTTATCCTTTTTATCTACTCTCCGCACCTCGATCTCCTGGCGATCCACGATCTCCCTGATCAGGTGATACCGCCTCAAGATATGTCTGTATTTCTGATGGGACCGTGGTTCCTTTTCCAAAGCCATGGCTCCATTGTTATCGCAATACAAAAGTATTGGATTAGCAATGGATGGAACCACCTGATGTTCAGAAACGAACTTCCTCATCTAGACTGCCTTTTTTGTGGCATCATTAGCAGCGATGCACTCAGCCTCTATCATCGAGTCTGCTACGGTGTCCTGTTTGGAACTCTTCCAACAGACCGCCCCTCCGTTGAGGGTAAACACATAACCCGAGACAGATTTAGAGTCATCCTTATCATTTTGGAAGCTAGAGTCGGTAAAACCCTCGATCTGGAGGCCCCCATTACCTTACACCAAGAACATCTTCTTAGTCCTTCTCAGGTACTTAAGAATGTTCCTTACTGCTATCCAATGTTTCTCACCTGAGTTGGACTGATAACTGCTTACAACGCTAAGTGCGAAAGCTACATCTGGTCTGGTACATAACATCGCATACATTATCGACCCTACCGCCGAGGCGTAGGGTACTATGCTCATGCGAGCCCTCTCCTCATCAGTCTTGGGAGACATCTCTTTGGAAAGGGTGATTCCGTGACAAGCGGGAAAATTACCGCGCTTAGAATCTTCCATACTAACACTACTACAATAAGGGGTTTCCCCTATGGATAAATCCATGGGGGCAACTCAATGCCCCTACGGATATATTTGTAGGGGCACAAAAATACACCATAGGTGCAAAGGCCGCAGGTGCAAGTTTTCGCCCTGAACATGCCCCTGCGGATTAATAATTGCCCCTACGGTTTACTTCGTAGGGACATCTGTCCCTACAGTGTAATCCGTAGGGCCAAAATATTTATTTAATTTATTGGTTTATAAAATAAAATAGTTGCCTCTCTGGATAAATCTGTAGGGGCAAAGACATGCCCCTACGGAGTTATTCGTAGGTCCAGATATAAGCCCCAACGGATTTCTTCGTAGGTCCCTCTTTAGGCCCCTACAGAGTAATCTGTAGGGACAGACAAAAGCCCCTACGGATATATTCGTAGGGGCAAGTGTAACGCCTGTTACAGAGTCCATAGGGGAAAAATATCAGTTATGTTGATATTTTGTCCCTACGGATAAATTTGTAGGGGCAAACTATGGACCTACGGATTAATCCGTAGGTGCAACATATGGCCCTACGGATTAATCCGTAGGGATAAAATATCAGTTTTTTTAAAAGGGCTTCCTGTTTTTTCCTCGCCCTATGCACAATAATATATACAGCATATAACCAAATACCACAGTATTCATAATCAACATCTCACGCATAATATATAAAAGAAATCAACAAACAGAATACGATATCAATCTAAATCATCATGAACATGCAAACACCACCAATATCGTCTAAAATATATACAATATGTATCATATAAGTACATATATGCTTAAAATATAAAAAAGGTACCCTAGCTCGGTCCAGCTCCTCCACCTCTGATAAACGCCATAATCTGGAGCATCTGCTCCTCCATGAAGCCCTGAGTCGTCAAAAACTCGATAAATGAAGGAGCGGACTGTGCGGGAGTCTGAGCGGGCTGTGGAGCTTGTAGGGTTCCTAAGCACAACAACAAGGTTCCGGGTGGCATCATCCATGCCAAGTTAAAATTTTTCCATGCTAAATGAACCCTAACCTAGATCATTAACTAGAGAATCATACGAAATCAAAATGTAAACAACTTTACTTCTAAGTGATTAGAGATTACAACCTTTGCAGTCCGTTCCTTCACTTCATTAGCTCCAAGTAGTGGTCCCTTCGCTGCGATCAAAGAACTCTCGGACTCTTGAGAAGCTCCACAATGTGAATAATGCATGCTTGCTTGTAGTCTTCGAAATCCAAGATGATCTACTTCGAGGAAACACAAACTCAAGCTATCTCTTCACTAATACGAAATTAGTGAAGCTAACACCCTAATTTAAGTGGCTAGTTTAGAAGAGGATGATGAAGTAGGAAGTGGACTCTCTTTAGTTTTCTTTTTCTCACTTTATTTCATCACATAGAAGAAGCTAGCAAGCTTTCATGAGGAAGAAGAAAATGAAGTGATGAATGAATAAAACTTGTGAGGTTAGAAATGCAACCATGGTGAGTTATGTCATGCTTAACCCTTGTATAGAATAAACCATGGCTAAGGGTTAAAGGTTAGGTTAATAAATATTTTAAGCTAGACAAAAGAGTGGACTAAATCAATGAAACCTGCAAGCTTCTACAAGCTTCATCCAAAAGATCAACCATGACAAATTCCACTTTATTTGAATTAGTTAATAATAAATATAAACCCTAACATTAACCCTAGCATAGTATAAGTCTTATACATCCATGCTGCATGTGTAACCTAGCATGTCACAATGATATATATCATATATATATTATTTGTGAACAAAATAAAACAATACAATTAACATATATCACATATATATTAATGTATCATCATGTGAGAAAAAGTAATGCTTAAGTGAGCTAATATTAGTTAATGTAATTTAATATATCAAATATATAATTCTACATTAAATTATTAAATCAATACTTGATTTAATAATCCGGCTATACAACATATAACCGACTAATATCAAATGCAACAACTTATCGAATCAACACTTGATCCGATAATCCGGCTATATCACATATAACCGGCCAATGTCACAAGTCGCGAGAATAGAATACGGTATCACATACACGTATCAATCTCGGTCCCTGACATATCACATATATGCTCCTACTCCATTTCGCCTGAGCCAGGAAACCTCTGTGTAGGACTTTAAAGACTCGTCAATACGCCGGCAGTAGGTGATGATCATATCAAATGGCTACAAGCCGCAAGCGGTCAGCTAAATGTAACGGCCACCTGGGTATTGAGCGATCAGAAGATCAACAAGCAAGCCTGTACATACTCCTGCGAATCCAATCAGTAACATTACCGTACAGTCCGGTTTCTTTGTCTGATATGTTGCATATCCAGTTCAGAGGTGGTAAACGTCAGACCCCAGTAACCGATAAGTCATGTCGATGTGAGGCTCATAATGGGTCGAGAAACTACTGATAACACTTACCAGTAAATCTCGATCTCAGCCCTGGCCAGGGACTTCCAGTTATAGCCAATCGAACACAGCACAACATCAACTCCCTATACCGGGAGAGACAAATCCCCTCCTATCGCTCATTGCCTCCATGTGATTCGGGACTGCACCCAAAAGCCACTGTTTTGCACGCTCTCTTGGACGTGGTAAGGTGGAAATCAAAGCACAGTGGGAATCACACAAGACTCTATGACGATCTCGGGCCTACAGACTAACCTGTACCAGTGTCACCAGAGAACTGCTATTTGACGATAGGTATAATACTATCTAGGAGTTCTCGGCGAGTCCGTTCAGTGTACCCAGTCTCCACTGAGCACCCGTATACCATCTTTGATATCAAACACCAATGGATGTGGGATCATCCATCGCCCATCATATGGGTCAAGATGCGTATACGCTAGTCTACTCTAGAGTATCGATGCCCTGTCTTGATACACCCTTGACTAGGAACTATTATAGGATGTACTTGTGGACTACCCTGGCCCCCACTAGTATGATCTCCATCATAGTCCTAGTAGTCAAGTACACATCCTAAGGGCTTTATCAACATGTGAGAGCAAGATAGTAACACAATACAAGTCAACATGTTAAGACAAAGAGCAACTAGATAGCATACTATCATATCGAGCAAGAAAGTCCTTTATATATATATCCAAGCATCCACTATAATATACATCATATGTACAACAATGGCCTCTAGGACATATATATAACTAACAATCTCCCACTTGCACTAAGGCCAGCTGTTGTAGTATCCCATACCCAACATCCCGAAGAGTCTCTCAAATTGTATCTGGGGTATGGCCTTCGTGAGTGGATTTGCAGTGTTGTCCTTCATGTCAATTTCCTGACCTCGATCTCCCGGCGATCAACTATCTCCCGGATCAGGTGATTCCGCCTCAGAATATGCCTGGATCTCTGATGGGACCTGGGTTCCTTGGCCAAAGCCACAGCTCCATTGTTATTGTAATACAAAGGTATTGGAAGCTCAATGGACGGAACCACTCCAAGTTCGTTTATGGACTTCTTCATCCAGACAGCCTTTTTGGCAGCATCGTTGGCAGCGATGTATTCAGCCTCCATCGCCGAATCTGCCACGGTTTCCTGTTTGTAACTCTTCCAACTAACCGCCCCTCCATTGAGGGTAAAGAAAAATCCCGAGTGCGACTTAGAGTCATCCTTATCACTCTGGAAGCTCAAATCGTTAAAGGACTTCACCTGGAGTTCTCCATTACCGTACACCAAGAACATCTCTTTAGTCCTTCTCAAGTACTCGAGAATGTTCTTCACAGCTGTCAAGTGACTCTCTCCAGGATCTTCTTGATGCCTACTCACTACACTTAGTGAGTATGCTACATCGGGTCTGGTACATAGCATCGCCTACATGATAGAGCCTACTGCCGAAGTATAGGGTATCTCTTGCATGCGAGCTCTCTCCAAATCAGTCTTGGGAGACATCTCTTTGGAGTGAGTGAGTCCAGAGATCGTGGATAAATTCCCATGCTTGGATTCTTCCATACTAAATCTTTTTAGTATGGTGTCGATGTACCTGGATTGGGACAATCCTAGTGTCCTTTTAGATATTGTTTGTTATGTATATGCCCTAGAGGCCATTGTTGTACATATGATGTATATTATAATGGATGCTTGGATATATATAGAGAGAACTTTCTTGCTCGTCATGATAGTATGCTATTTGGTTTCACTTTATTTTAACATGTTGACTTGTATTGGTTTACCGTCTTACTCTCACATGTTGATAAAGCCCTTAGGATCTGTACTCGACTACTGGGACTATGATGAGATCATACTAGTGGGGCCACGGTAGTTGATGAGTACATCCTATAACTGTTCCTAGTCGAGGGTATATCGAGACAGGGCATCGATACACCATTGTAGACTAGCGTATACGCATCTTGACCCATATGATGGGCGATGGATGATCCCATATCCATCGGTGTTTGACATGAAGGATGGTGTACGGGTGCTCAGTGGAGACTGGGTACACTGGACGAAATCACCGAGAACTCCCAGATGGTGATATACCACACGTCAGATGGCAGTTCTCCGGTGACACTGGTACAGGGTAGCCTGTAGACCTGAGATCGTCATAGTGTCTTGTGTGATTCCCACTGTGCTTTGATTTCCACCTTACCACGTCCAAGAGGGCGTGCAAAACAGTTGCTTTTGGGTGCAGTCCCGAATCACATGGAGGCAATGAGCGATTGGAGGGGATTCGTCTCTCCCGGTATAGGGAGTTGATGTTGTGCTGTGTTCGATTGGCTATAACTGAAAGTCCCTGGCCAGGACAGATATAGAGATTTACTGGTAAGTGTTACCAGTAGTTTCTCGACCCATTATAAGCCCCACATCGACACGACTTATCAGTTACTGGGGTCTGACGTATACCACCCCTAGACTTGATATGCGACATATCAGACGAAGAAACCGGACTGTACGGGAGTGTTACTGATTGGATTCACAGGAGAACTTACATGCTAGCTTGTTGATCTTCTGATCGCTCAATACCTGGGTGGCTATTATGTTTAGCTGACCGCTTGCAGCTTGTGGGTGTTTGATATGATCATCACCTGCTACCGGCGTATTGACGATTCTTTAGAGTCCTACACAGAGGTTTCTTGACTCAGGCAAAACGGAGTAGGGGCACATATGTGATATGTGCAGAACCGAGGATAATGCGATATGAGATACCGTATTATATTCTCAAGATATTTAGATATGAGCCGGGTCATCGGATTAAGTGTTGATTCGATGAATCAGTACATGATATATTAGTCGGTTATATTCGATATAGCCGGATTGTCGGATCAAGTGTTGATTCGTTAATTTAATGTATAATAATATATATGATATATTGTATTATATTATCTAATATTGGCTCACTTTATTATTTCATTTTCTCACCGGGTAATACATTGATATATATGCGATATATGCTAATTGTATTATTTTCTTTTGTTACAAATATATAATATATATGTGATATATATTATTGTAACATGATATGATTACTAATGCAACTTGTTTAGTGGAGATTAAATAAGGTTAGGATTTGATTTGGGTTAGTTCTTTCTTGCACCTTCTAGAAGCTTTTCTTTTGTCATGAAGAAGATATTATGGTTGATACTTTCTTATGACTCATTCTTTAACTCAACCCAAACCCTAGCCTTAGTTAATTCTCTACAAGAGTTATCCTTGTCATCCTTGACCATGGTTGCATTATTAATCATATATTCATTCCATTATTCATCACAAAAGGTTTAATTCATATTTCTTCTTCTTCTTCAACCTTGAGCTTTGAGAAAGCTTACTAGGTTTTCTTTTTATGATGATTTCATGTGAGAATTTGATATAAAAAGAAAGTATAAATACTACTCCATCATCCTCATCTAATCTAGCCAATTAGATTAGGGTGTTCATCTCATTAGAGTGAGAGAGCTTGAGTTATAGAAACTTCGACGTAGATCATCGGAGAAAAGGAACACTACAAGCTAGCATGGATCGTTCGAGTCGTGGAGCCTCTCTTGAGTCCGGGAGATCGTGGATCGCGGCGAAGGGACTTCTACTCGGAGCTTATGAAGCGAAGGAGCGGACTACAAAGGTTGTAATCCCTCACTTTTAGTTGTAAAGATGTTTACTTGCATGTTAAACCCTAATAATCTAGCAAAGATCCCGGCTTTGGGTTGTTTCGGCACGTCTAAATTTTTATTCGACCATGGTTGATGCCTTATGAACCCTTGTATGACTGCCTAGGAACCCTACAGTGGTATCAGAGCCTAGCTAGAGCACTAGGCGACCTGTATACGAAGTTAAAACTCCGATCGAACTCCGAAACGACGAAATAGACCCCTCTCTGGACAATTTTTTAAAAATGTGATTTTTTCTGTATTAAAAATACTCAAAAAAATCAGCAGGGAATTCTAAGAATTATCATGAAATACGAGCCCAAAATATCATGAAGTCGCCGCGGAACCGCGGCAGGAACCTGCTTCCCACGGCGGTTCCGCGGCCGAACTTTGGCAATTTGGACACGTGTCTTCAGGGTAATATCCGTAGGTGCTTGTTGCTGCTTCTGGGTATTTTTGATCTCACTCAAGGGTTGAGTGTTCTGGGGATTATTTTGGATTCGTTGATTCGATCGGAACATTTAATTTCGTTTTGTTTTCCGGATATTTAGAAACTGTTAAAATATTCGAACGGATATCATTAACTCATTTTTTTCCCAGCACAAAAAAAAAACTTTCAAGCGTTGAATTTTTCATGGGTTTAAATCTTTCGGAAAATCGTGCAAGTAACACGGCGGTCCCTCTAAAAGAACACAAACCTTAACTCGATTATGTGACCTTCTGAACCGCTTTTAAACCTTAAGGGTTGGGGCAGTACGGCGTGCCACATGTGAGGCGTTGGCTTGACCCTTCTACCGCTGGACCATCGGTACTGTGACATATTCTGGGATTATTTGAACTCCGCTCAAGTGTTGAGCTATTTAGGTAATCTTGGGTATTTGATTATCCGATCGGAAAGTTTAATACTGTCTATTTATCTGGAATGTGATACAATATGTGGAATTCATATAGTTAGACATGAAATGCGAAGTATGTAATATTTCGAATTTATGATGTCTAAAGTGATTGTGGATTCCAAATGTTGTAGTTTTACAATTTCTTTTCTGTGACCGTAAGTATAGTATGTAGTTGTATTGCCGGTTTTCGTTGCTATACATCAACGACGATCGGTGTATGCATACTTACTTACGTTGATGATATGAGATATTATGTGTTGCTGTGATATGTTATATTGGATCGTCGTGTTCTGAATAGCCGGGGGTTTTATGTGAGATGAGGGTTTTTATTTTCATTCATGTAAAATTCATTTGTATATAATATTCTTTTATTGGGGCACTTCCGGGATGAGGTTGATGTCACCAGTGTATATTATTTACTTTTCCGCATTAGGTAGACCCAAGGAGTGGAGCATAAGTAACCGGGTTCTAGGGTCCAGTGGGAGGCTATCTCGAGGAGTCGAAACCGGGTCTCCTAACCCTAGAATTGACAGTGTTACTTTCCGCTCTCGTAGGGGTCTAGGGATGTGGGTTTGGCTATTCATCTCGACCGTGGAATCCGTGTTTTATACCGACTCGTATTAAAACACGGACATCCTAGTATATCCAATATTTCATATATATTCTTCTGCTGCAATGTTCTGTGATGAGATCATATTACTGCCTAAGACGAATGCTTATAGTATATATACTCAAGTTCTCAGTCCAGTAAGGACCAACCTTTCATTAATTCATTTTTCTTTTTTAAATTCGTTATTAGACCATGCATTTGATTCACCAAATACATCATTATTGTATACTCTTTGATATATATGGCGCAACCCAATCCTCGTTTTTCAAGTTTATAATTGAATTGAGCCTCTTTCTTTTTTTGAATCTTAAAATCAATTATCAGAAACAGAATTTCCCCAAAATTGGTCTATATGTTGATATATAAATATTACTGCTTTCGTTTCTTCTGTGATACTTAGGAAGCATAAGCTGATGGGATTTATTATTGAGATTAATAAAAAAAAAAGAAACCTAAAATATGTTGTAGAATCAAAACTTTATAAAAATGGTAGCTATAGTTTTGCTTTGCATAGAGGTATATATGATATACCCTGCACCTTATTCGACGAGAAAAGAGCCGAGATCCCTTCACCGGGAGTGACCTCTTTAGCGAAACTGGCAGATGCTACAAACTCGTGGTTTAGTTTTTGACAGCTTATATAGTTCTTGCTTTGTACAGCGGTATATATGATATATCCTGCACCTTATTCGATGGGGAAAGAGCCGATATCCCTTCACCGGGAGTGACCTCTTTAGCGAAACTAGAAAAGCCTCAAAAACACTCCTTTTTCAAAAACCACTTGATTCTACGACGATATCAAGTTCATTACGCTCATGGTTTTCTGAAAAACCTGCGTAGCCCTCCGTCATTTCAGATAAGTGATATTTAGTATTCGTGCTGCGGTAGTTTGGCATGTGTCAAGGCGTAGTGTACGGTAGCTGATTATTACTTATCTGTAGCATGAGATGCGATTGGATTAGGGTATTCGTACGGCGTTGTTTGGCATGCGTCAAGGATTGTACGGGTAGGTTTAATTCAATCACAAAATATACGGGTTGAACTTGACTAGCGGACTATGGGTTGTTTGGCATGCGTCAAGGTCATAGCACGCTAGGGGTAAAAGCATTATCGGGAATTTCAAGTATTGAAATTTGCAATGAGATTGCATACCTCCTATGAGATAGTTGGATCCCAATACCCACTGCGAGTAAGAGTTACTCCTGGGAGAGATTTACACAGGACAATTAGCCGATCAAGTAGGTGTCTAGAAAGGTGTTAACGGGGTTATGCCTCTGGGAAAACGAGGTTTATTTTAATTAGGTCCGTGCGAGAGCACGGGGAACCTCCCTCAAGTACCGACACTGATCTGGCTGAAAGATTGACGAAATTGTAGGGTGTAATTAATCCCAGCTAATCTTACCTTTTAGGGTTTAAAGGAAGATTTGATAAAAAACAGTAGGAGACATCCTGATTAGATAAGATAATAACCAATCTAATCTTGCAAGAGCATATGCTAAAGTGTTTCCTTCTCTCTCTCTCTAGGTAGCGACCATGTCAGGACTTAATCAAGATAATAAAATGGATGTATTGACTAAACCTAGTTATTATACTGAGCAGGGGATCGTTGGTCCCGTTCTTTCTTATAAGAGTTATAAGACTGAGCAGCAAACAGGAGAAAATCTGGATTCTCACGCCGCCCAAACGAAGAACAAGCATGCCGATGCATCTTCTTCGGATGTATTAGTTATTGAGAACTGTTTCTCAGTTCACCCTACGTCCTGGGTATTATATACCGGATCGGGATCCCACATATGTAAATTGTTACATGGGCTACGTAAAGGTAGAGAACTGGGAAAGGGTGATCATTCCGTACAAGTAGGGAATGGTGCAAATATTGCAGCCAAAGCAGTTGGCGAATATCACCTAGTATTACCAAGTGGTAATACACTGATTCTGAATGAGTGCTATTATATACCGAACATGATGTGCAACATTATATCAGTTTCTTTATTAAGTAAAGAAGGATATAATTTTGTAGTAAAGGATAATGTTATGAACATATTCCTAGATCAAAAGTTGATTGGATCAGGCTCGTTACATAATGGCATATTCATTCTCAATCAAAATGCAATCCTTAATATACAAAACACACACAAAAGGAAAAGTTCAGAAATGAACGAATCCTACTTGTGGCATTGTAGACTTGGTCATATCAATGCAACACGACTAGTTAAGTTACATAAGGATGGATATTTGAACCCGTTCGAATTATCATCTTATGAAACTTGCCATTCATGTCTCAAAGGCAAAATGACCAAAGCTCCGTTTAGTGGACACGGAGAAAGAGTTACCGAACTCTTAGGACTGGTACATAGTGATGTATGAGGTCCCATATCTATACATGCCAGGAACGGTTATTCCTACTTTATTACATTCACTGACGATCTCTCAAGATTCGGATATGTGTTTCTGATGAAACACAAGTCTGAAGCTTTTGAGAAATTCAGAGAATATAAACACGAAGTAGAGAACCAAACGGGCAAAAGTATTAAGATTCTTCGATCTAATCGAGGAGGTGAATACTTAAGCAATGAGTTCCTAGATTATCTAAAAGAGAATGGGATTCTCTCTCAGCTTACTTCTCCTTATACACCACAGCACAACAGTGTATCGGAACGGAGGAATCGCACCCTATTAGATATGGTGCGCTCGATGATGAGTACAACTGATTTACCTATTTCCTTCTTGGGGTATGCGCTTGAGATAGCCATAGACCTATTGAATAGGGTTCCCACCAAATCTGTGCCCACCACTCCATATGAGATATGGAAAGGAAAGAGACCATATCTTAATTACATTAAGATATGGGGTTGTCCGGCCTATGTCAAAAGACAAAATCCGGACAAACTCGAGGTAAGATATGTCTTATGTAAGTTTGTAGGATATCCCAAAAATTCACAAGGGTATATCTTCTACCACCCCGAGGAACAAAAGGTGTTTGTTTCTCGACATGCCACTTTCTTAGAAAAAGGTTTTCTTATGAAACAGATTAGTGGCATTGAGGTAGAACTGGAAGAGGTTCCAGCGACACAAACTATAACAGAAGACTTGCAAGAACCAGAGGATTCAGTAGTACCCGACGAACCCCAGTCTCTCCGCCGATCTAGTAGGGTTTCTCATCCACCTGAGAGATACTACAGTTTTCTCATTGATGGTGGGAGCGAGGATTGCATCATGGAAGATGATGACCCGACTAGTTTCGAGCAGGCCATCACGAGTGGTGACTCTGTAAAATGGCTGGATGCAATGCGAACTGAGATGGAATCCATGTACACCAACAAAGTATGGACTTTGGAAAATGCTCCTGAAGGGGTAAAACCCATTGGGAGCAAGTGGATCTTTAAAAAGAAAATTGGTGTAGATGGAAAAGTTGAGACTTTCAAAGCTAGACTTGTTGCAAAAGATTTTCGTCAACGACCAGGTGTGGATTATGACGAAACATTTTCTCCAGTGGCTATGCTTAAGTCCATCCGGATCTTACTTGCCATTGCTGCATACCATGACTATGAAATCTGGCAAATGGATGTTAAGACTGCCTTTCTAAACGGTGATTTAAAAGAGTGCGTGTACATGACTCAGCCAGAGGGCTTCGTAGATAGTGAGAGCAGCAGAAAGGTGTGCAAGCTGCTTAAATCCATTTATGGGTTAAAGCAAGCATCGCGGAGTTGGAACATCTGTTTTGATGTTGTAGTCAAAGAGTTTGACTTCATCAAAAATATAGATGAACCTTGTATCTATAAGAAGGTTGCAGAGAGTAAGGTTGTCTTCCTCGTATTGTACGTGGATGACATACTCTTGATAGGAAATGATGTTCCTATGCTGCAATCAGTCAAGCTCTTCTTATCATAAAGATTCTCAATGAAAGATCTAGGTGATGCCTCCTGCATATTGGGAATCATGATCTATAGAGATAGATCTAAATGGATATTGGGATTGTCTCAATTCAGGTACATTGACACCATACTAAAGAGGTTTAGTATGGAAGAATTCAAGCGTGGGAACCAACCCACGATCTCTGGACTCACTCTCTCTAAAGAGATGTCTCCTAAGACTGATTTGGAGAGAGTTCGCATGCAAGAGATACCCTATGCTTCGGCAGTAGGCTCTATCATGTATGCGATGCTATGTACGAGACCCGATGTAGCATACTCACTAAGTGTAGTGAGTCGGTATCAAGCAGATCCTGGAGAGAGTCACTGGACAGCTGTGAAGAACATTCTCAAGTACTTATGAAGGACTAAAGAGATGTTCTTGGTGTATGGTAACGGAGAACTCCGGGTGAAGTCCTTTACCGATTCCAGCTTCCAAAGTGATAAGGACGACTCTAAGTCGCACTCGGGATTTGTCTTTACCCTCAATGGAGGGGCGGTATGTTGGAAGAGTTCCAAACAAGATACCGTTGCAGACTCGACGATGGAAACTGAATACATCGCTGCCAACGATGCTGCCAAAGAGGCTGTCTGGATAAAGAAGTTCATTAGTGAACTTGGTTTGGTTCCATCCATTGAACATCCAATACCTCTGTATTGCGATAACAATGGAGCTGTGGCTTTGGCCAAGGAACCCAGGTCCCATCAAAAGTCCAGACATATTCTGAGGCGGTATCACCTGATCAGGGAGATAGTTGATCGCCGGGAGATCGAGGTCAGGAGAGTAGATACGAAGGACAACACTGCGGATCCACTCACGAAGGCCATTCCCCAGATATAGTTTGAGAGATTATTCGGGATGCTACGTATGAGATACTACATCAGCTAGCCTTAGTTCAAGTGGGAGATTGTTAGTTATGTATATGCCCTAGAGGCCATTGTTGTACATATGATGTATATTATAATGGATTCTTGGATATATATAGAGAGGACTTTCTTGCTCGTCATGATAGTATGCTATTTGGTTTCACTTTATCTTAACATGTTGACTTGTATTGGTTTACTGTCTTACTCTCACATGTTGATAAAGCCCTTAGGATCTGTACTCGACTACTGGGACTATGATGAGATCATACTAGTGAGGCCACGGTAGTCGATGAGTACATCCTATAACTGTTCCTAGTCGAGGGTAAATCGAGACAGGGCATCGATACACCATTGTAGACTAGCGTATACGCATCTTGACCCATATGATGGGCTATGGATGATCCCATATCCATCGGTGTTTGACATCAAGGATGGTGTATGGGTGCTCAGTGGAGACTGGGTACACTGGACGGACTCGCCGAGAACTCCCAGATGGTGATATACCACACGTCAGATGGCAGTTCTCCGATGACACTGGTACCGGGTAGTCTGTAGACCCGAGATCGTCATAGAGTCTTGTGTGATTCCCACTGTGCTTTGATTTCCACCTTACCACGTCCAAGAGAGCGTGCAAAACAGTGGCTTTTGGGTGCAGTCCCGAATCACATGGAGGCAATGAGCGATAGGAGGGGATTCGTCTCTCCCGGTATAGGGAGTTGATGTTGTGCTGTGTTCGATTGGCTATAACTGGAAGTCCCTGGCCAGGGCTGAGATCGAGATTTACTGGTAAGTGTTACCGGTAGTTTCTCGACCCATTATGAGCCTCACATCGACATGACTTATCGGTTACTGGGGTCTGACGTATACCACCCCTAGACTTGATATGCGACATATCAGACGAAGAGACCGGACTATACGGGAGTGTTACTGATTGGATTCACAGGAGAACGTACAGGCTAGCTTGTTGATCTTCTGATCGCTCAATCCTGGGTGGCTGTTACGTTTAGCTGACCGCTTGCAGCTTGTGGGTGTTTGATATGATCATCACCTGCTACCGGCGTATTGACGATTCTTTAGAGTCCTACACAGAGGTTTCTTGACTCAGGCAAACCGGAGTAGGGGCACATATGTGATATGCGCACGACCGAGGATAATGCGATATAAGATACCGTATTATATTCTCGCGATATTTAGATATGAGCCGGGTCATCAGATCAAGTGTTGATTCGATTAATCGGTACATGATATATTAGTCGGTTATATTTGATATAGCCGGATTGTCGGATCAAGTGTTGATTCGATAATTTAATGTATAATAATATATATGATATATTGTATTACATTATCTAATATTGGCTCACTTTATTATTTTATTTTCTCACCAGGTAATACATTGATATATATGCGATATATGTTGATTGTATTATTTTCTTTTGTTACAAATATATAATATATATGTGATATATATTATTGTAAAATAATATGATTACTAATGCAACTTGTTTAGTGTAGATTAAATAAGGTTAGGGTTTGATTTGGGTTAGTTCTTTCTTGCACCTTCTAGAAGCTTTTCTTTTTTCATGAAGAAGATATTATGGTTGATATTTTCTTATGACTCATTCTTTAACTCAATCCAAACCCTAGCCTTAGTTAATTCTCTACAAGAGTTATCCTTGTCATCCTTGACCATGGTTGCATTATTAATCATATATTCATTTCATTATTCATCACAAAAGGTTTAATTCATATTTCTTCTTCTTTTTCAACCTTAAGCTTTGAGAAAGCTTACTAGGTTTTCTTTTTGTGATGATTTCATATGAGAATTTGATATAAAAAGAAAGCATAAATAATACTCCATCATCCTCATCTAATCTAGCCAATTAGATTAGGGTGTTCACCTCATTAGAGTGAGAGAGCATGAGTTATAGAAACTTCGACGTAGATCATCGGAGAAAATGAACACTACAAGCTAGCATGGATCGTTCGAGTCGTGGAGCCTCTCTTGAGTCCGGGAGATCGTGTATCGTGGCGAAGGGACTTCTACTCGGAGCTTATGAAGCAAAGGAGCGGACTACAAAAGTTGTAATCCCTCACTTTTAGTTGTAAAGATGTTTACTTGCATGTTAAACCCTAATAATCTAGCAAAGATCCCGGCTTTGGGTTGTTTCGGCACGTCTAAATTTTTATTCGGGCATGGTTGATGCCTTGTGAACCCTTGTATGACTGCCTAGGAACCCTACAGATCTTAATCCCCAAGATGTAGGAGGCATCACCTAGATCTTTCTTTGAGAATCTTTGTGATAAGAAGAGCTTGACCGAGTGCAGCATAAGAACATCATTTCCTATCAAGAGTATGTCATCCACGTATAATACGAGGAAGACAACCTTACTCTTTGCCATCTTCTTGTAAATACAAGGTTCATCTATATGAATTCAAACTCTTTGACTACCACATCAAAGCAGATGTTCCAACTTCGCGATGCCTGTTTTAACCCGTAGATGGATTTAAGAAGCTTGCTGTAACACCTTAGGATGTGATTAGTGGCTAATTATATTTTAATATATGGTTTTTAATAAAAAGTTTATCAAAACGATTTTCATAATTTATCAAATTTAATGAATATTTTATTAGAATTTTTCTAAGCTTGCACACACATGTGCATGTAAACTAGGGCTTAATTAGGGTTAGACCATGATTAGCAACCATGGTGGACTAACCATTTTGTTAAGCCATTTGAAATTTTTATTAAGTGTTTTGGGGTTAATTGTTTTTTTTTAATGGAAATGATTTGAATTTTAGTTGACTTGGTGAGAAAGAGAGAGAGAGAATGGGCATGATGGGCTTGCCCATGCTAGCATTAAATGAAGAGAGAGGGGGGGATTGACTAGCCTTAGCTCTCATTTCCTTTGCTTTTGCCACTCATTTATCACAACTCTCTCACTCACACACACACATCCATACCCAGCCGCAGCAGCAGCAGCAGCAGAAGACACAGCAGCAGCAACACCCAGTAGCAGCAGCTGAAGCAATAGCAGCAGCACCAGCTTCAGTAACAGCAACAGCAACAGCATCAGCTCCAGCAGCATCAGCAGCAGCTCCAGCAGCAGCAGCACCTCATCTTCTTCCTCTCCTCCTTCTCCTACTTCCTAGGATCTAGTGAGGGTATGTTTCTTAAACCCAACTCCTTTTTGCTAAGCTTGTGTGTTAAATAGCTTCGGTTAGTGTTAATTATGCGTTTTAGTGCTAGAAATAGTGTTTTGTGTGAAGTTGTGGCCAAGTGATTATTTTATTGGTTTGCCTAGCCTAGTTAAGTGTTATTAGGGCCACTTAAACCTAGTTTTAACCCAGATTTCACCAAAATACCATAGGGTTTCAATTAGTGCAAAACTTGACGTTTTAAAGCAAACATAGACCTTTCTGTGATCTGCTTTTGACCCGGCTCCTTCAGAAGAAAACTGAGATAACTGGAGCATACTTGATAGATGTTGATCACATACCCAGAGAACGAGACCCCCTTCCCTTGTTCAGGCCGCCAGTTTATTCGTTCTGGCCGCAATTTGCGGCCAGACAGGGGACTTAGGGGTTAGGGTTTTGGCTAGGGCAGTCTGATGTATATTTAGGGTCTGTGGTACATGCAATTTTGTAAGTTTTCACCTGGATAAAAATCTAGAGCGTAGTATCGTTTTTCCAATACGTTTAGTTTGCGCGATACGTGCGATACGTGAGTGGGTTCTGTGTTCCAGCGTGTCGCGACATGTCGGGGTCGTTTAAGACACGTATACACACGTTTTAGCGTATCGGACACACGGGCGTTTAGTTCGCGACGCGAGTTCCTCGTTTGATTTCGATATCGCGTTTTGCGAGATATTTGCTTATATATGGATTCTTTGTGTAAATTCTAGCTTCGCAGGCGGGTACGTCGGACACCACAAAGAAAGGGAAGTAAGTGGTCGGCTACGCTTAGCACGCGACCAGGTGAGTAGATTTAACATCTACGGGGAATTCGCCCGTATGGCGTTAAGCGTTAGGGCGTGATAGGATATTTAGTCGTAGATGTTTAGATATACTATTGTAGTATATCCATTCCTTTTTGCATTTAGAAATAGTAATTATATGACACTGCACTATCACTAACGGTTTAAGCTGCACGGGCACTATTTGTATGTTACACTCACACCGTTAGTGATTGCCATGACACTCGCACTATAGGATTGCTACGAATTATATATCGTCTTGATTACCGCATCATTGATGATTGTCATGACTTGTCGCATATTCACATATTATTAGATATATCACTACTTGCGCACATGCACACTGTATATTCATACCAGCGCACACATATATTGATATCTTCATACTTGCGCGCATGTACACTGTATATTCATACCAAGGGTACACATATATTGATATCTTCAAACTTGCGCACATGCACACCGTATATTCATACCAGGGGCACACATATATTGATATTTTCATACTTGCGCACATGCACACTGTATATTCATACCAGTGCACACATATATTGATATCATCATACTTGCGCACATGCACACTGTATATTCATACCAGTGCACACATATATTGATATCATCATACTTGCGCACATGCACACTGTATATTCATACCAGTGCACACATATATTGATATCATCATACTTGCACACATGCACACTGTATATTCATACCAGTGCACACATATATTAATACCTTCATATTTGCGCACATGCACACTGTATATTCATACCAGTACACACATATATTGATATTTTCATACTTGCGCGCATGCACACTCATATTCGTGTATATATCCATTTGCACATCCATACCTACATACATAGATGGATGATACTGATTCGATTTCAAGAAAATAGGGACCGCATGCTATATTTTCAAAACTGGATTCTTTTAAAAGTGCGGTTTTCCCTTTTTACTCTTAGTGTCATATGACACATTGCATGGATTTACGCATTGAGTTTGGATTTATGGGATTTCTGGATTTGAGAACCGTGGCATTGTTTTAAGGAAATACGCACTGTTTAAAAAAAATCCGGTTTCTCTTGATATGATATTTCAGTGCGTCCACCATGTGTTTTCTCGGTTCCAGAGAGCTTGTGTGAGTATACCCGATTCGAGGAGTGGTAGGCACCGATTGCGGGTACATGATGGACCCGGTATGGTACCCCGGGGTAAGAAGACTCGTATTGTTAGACGGTGAGCCCGGCGGAGCGACTACTACCTACTGGTGATTGGTTGAGCCTGGCGGTCATCCGGAGGATACTGACCAGAGCTGAGAGATGGATACGGGACGACACGTACTGCTGGGGCCGAGGGCCGATTCCGCAGACGGAGCCCGTGGGCCGATCCGGACTGACGGAGCCCGATACTGGAGGATTTGCGTGTCGATCCTGGACACGATTATTTTATGATATTTTGAGTGGCGATGTTGGGCACTCACAATTCTATGAGATTCACAGGATTTTAGGGCCGATTAGAGTGACGGCACCTGAGTTTTACTGGGATTTAGGTGTATTGATGGACACCAGTTATTTTCCACGTTGACATTCCGTGTAGATGCTATTTATTCCCATGCTCAGCATTCAGTGTTATACATCTCATCCTGTATCTGTAGTACCTGATAGAGTACACTTGCTATGCACGATTATTACATACCCTGCTCATCCTATATAGATGTTATTGGATTTCATTTGCTATGCACGATTATTGCATACCCTGCTCATCATATAGAGATATTATTAAATCACACTTGTTGCATGATTATTGTGCATCTAGCTCATCATATAGATATTATCTATTGGCACATGTTAGAGTATCGCAGTACGTGCATACTTGCGATTACCTTTATATGTTATCTACTATTCACGAGTTGGCAACTCACCCCGTTGTGCCACAGTGTTTGCAGGTTGCCACTCAGAGTAGTCGCGGCAGGCTGCTTTCTGCATCTTTTGATACAGATACCACTGCAGTTGGCGTGTTAGCCCTTTTGCTGTTAGGTGGGTTTTTGTACGGTATCTGTTTATTTTCCAGTGTATACACTGTTGTATCTAGTACTCTCCATCTAGTTTTCATGTATTGACTTAGAGACCAGCTGTGAGGACGATATATATTATTTTGTACTCTGGTGTCGAGCTCGTTGTGAGCCGACTTTATTTATGCAGTTTTATCTTTCATGATATTTGTTTTCACTTATACTGCTCATTTCTTCGCTACGGCGTCGTATATTATCATTGTGGTGATTGTTTCCGCCGTTGGGCGTGATTGCTCCCGTTTGGGATGCTTTATTCTTATTGTATAGCACTTTACTCATATATTACCTTGTACCCGATTTCGGGGCTAGTTTTTACAAAGGAAATGCTGCCAAAATTTTTAAGAAATAACTTGAACTTTAAAGAATTTTACTAAATTACTTAAGGTTTTCTAAACGTTTTAACAAATGTTTCTATAAAATGTTTTAACACTCAATACCTTTGTAGTTTTGATTTCTGGGTTTCGGCTTACTTAGTCGCGTTACGCTTGTAGACGTTACGTGGTTAAGTGCCGGTCACGGGCCGAACTTTGGGTCGTGACAAAGTTGATATCAGAGCGTAGGTTTTACCTTCGGAGTTTAGGATGACCCTGGTATGATGGAGTAGGTAGCTGAAGCAGAGTGGCGTAGCGTGCGTATGTTCCGCGGCATACTCACGACACGGTACTCCGCCTAAGCGACCTTAGGACTTATTGATTGAAGTTCCTTCCTGATTGTATACATCCTTGTGATTCGATTTCCGTATCCTTATCGAATCCTATTTTCTTTTCAGCCATTATGCCGCCAAAGACTACGAGGGTTCAGAGAGCGGCCGCGAGAGCCGAGATTCGAGTTGACTCATCCGAGATGAGGACTGACCCGGGTAGTACACCTGTTATACCAGAGCAGACTGTTCCTCCTATGACAGATCAGATCGCCATGCTAGGGGCCGGTATGCAGGAGATGCGCCAGATGATAGGGTCGCTAGTTGAGACGCTTCGAGCGCAGTGACCAGAGTTAGTTCCACCCGTTACGGGGACCGCGATAGTACCTACAGTACAGGCAGTTTCCCCTGCAGCTATGGAGGTTATTACAGTATCGCTATCAGAGTTCATGAGGCTGAAGCCTCCGGTCTTCACAGGCACCGACGCAGCCGATGACCCACATTCTTTCATTGATAGGATGGCTCGGATATGTCGTTCACTCAGATTCTCAGATGCGAGATGGGTAGAGTTCGCGAGCTTTCGCCTGGAAGGTCTTGCATAGAAATGGTGTGAATCGGTCGAGAAGGGCAGAGCAGCAGGTCTTCCTCCTATGACCTGGAACGAGTTTGTGATGGTGTTTCTAGCCCGTTTCCTTCCCTAGAGTTTCAGGGATGCCCGAGCGCGCAGGTTCGAGTCTTTACGCCAGACGCCAGAGATGACAGTGGCAGAGTCCGATATGCTGTTCACCGAGCTATCAGTTTATGCCCCATACCTAGTGGCTATTGAGGAGATGTGAGTCAAGAGATTTGTTCGAGGCTTACTTACCCCACTGTTCCTCGCGATCAGCACACAGCATTGCGAGACCTATGCAGCAGCCGTAGACGCAGCCCTATTAGTCGAGGAGCGCCTGGCAGAGACTTCAGTAGTTCCAGGGCCGGAGAGGGTTCGTACTGATACAGCAACACAGAGACCTCCATTCGGACGCCGTAATAGACGTCGTACAGGTGGCAGGGACTCGGGGCGAGGTCAGATGTTTAGCTCTTATCCCTAGGAGGGTCAGCAGTCGTCGTGTGGATGCTTTGGGTATGGTAGTCCCCGTCACCGCGTCAGAGATTATACTGAGATACGCCGGAGGGAGCCAGCGGTACCACATGTCACACTTCCACCTTCCGCACCTCAGAGGGCGTTGCCTATTGTACCTACTGTTGCTCCGCGTCAGACCCATGTACAGAGAGGCCGTGGTCGCGGAGGGTTTGCTCAGAAAGGACGAGGTAGCCAAGGCAGAGGACAGCCAGCTGCCGGCAGAGTACGGCCAGTTGCTAGTAGGGGACCGCCAGTCGCAGGTGGAGGACAGATACGGGTTTTCACGTTGACGCTTCAGGACGTGCAGGCGTCCAATGCTGTGGTCTCAGGTACCCATTCAGTATGTTCTGTTGACGCACACGTGTTGTTTGATCCCGGATCCACGCACTCATACGTTTCCACACACTTTGTGCCGAGTTTGGGTAGAGAGTCCAGTTTGCTTGATCAACCGCTTGTTGTGACCACTCCTGTGGGAGAGTCGTTTGTTGCAAGGCACCTGTTTCGATCCTGTGTTGTCCATATTGGCGAGAGAGAGTTGCCTGTCGACTTGATCCTTCTTGAGATGTTGGACTTCGACGTTCTTTTGGGCATGGATTGGTTAACCACGTGCTATGCATCTGTGGACTGCCGCGAGAAGACAGTTAGATTTTGTTTTCCCGGCGAGTCGGCTTTTGTTGTGCAGGGGGACTGTTGTGCCGCCCCTCACAGGTTGATTTCTTCTCTTTGCACTGGACAGCTGTTGAGGAAAGGATGTCAGGGATTTCTAGCCTATGTTTGCGACACTAGAGCTACGGATGTTCCGTTGGACTAGGTTCCGATTGTTTGTGAGTTCCCTGATGTTTTCCCTGACGAGCTTCCTGGGCTACCGCCTAAGCACGATATTACTTTCTGTATTGATTTGATTCCCGGCACGGGGGCTATTTCTATACCGCCTTATCGGATGGCCCCGGCGGAGCTTGGTGAGTTGAAGGGTCAGCTGCAAGATTTGCTGGATAAGGGACTTATTCGACCCAGTGTCTCCTTGGGGTGTCCGGTCCTGTTTGTCAAGAAGAAGGACGGCATTTTACGTCTGTGTATCGACTACCGCCAGCTGAACAGGGTTACCGTGCAGAAAAGATATCCTTTTCCACGCATCGATGACTTGTTCGACCAGCTTCAGGGCACAGGGTATTTTTCGAGGATCGACTTGCGATCAGGATACCATCAGCTGCGGGTTCGACAGGAGGATATACCGAGGACAGCTTTCCGCACGCGCTACGGCCATTATGAGTTTTTGGTGATGTCGTTCGGACTCACCAATGCCCCAGCAGCATTTATGGACTTGATGAACAGTATTTTCCGGCCGTATCTTGATTTGTTCATCATCGTATTCATTGACGATATTTTGGTGTATTCCCGGAGCAGAGAGGAGCACGAGCAGCACCTGCGGATCACTCTGCAAACTTTGAGGGAGCACCAGGTATTCACAAAATTCTCCAAGTGCGCATTCTGGCTTGACAGCGTAGACTTCTTAGGTCAGGTGATTACACGAGATGGTATATGTGTGGACCCGAAGAAGATCGAGGCCATTCAGAGTTGGCCCAGACCCGCATCAGTTACGGAGATCCGCAGCTTTCTAGGACTGGCCGGCTACTACAGGCGATTTATACAGGATTTCTCCCGTATTGCTGCACCTTTGACCAGGTTGACCCGGAAGGGAGTTCCTTTCGATTGGACGGAGGGGTGCGAGCATAGGTTTCAGCAGCTATGGACTTGTTTGACTACGACACTGGTGTTATCATTGCCTTCAGGATCAGGCGGATTTGTGGTCTATTGTGATGCTTCTCGAGTGGGGCTAGGGTGCGTATTGATGCAGCATGACAGGGTGATCGCGTATGCTTCACGGCAGTTGAAGAAACATGAACAGAACTACCCCACTCATGATTTGGAGATGGCTGCAGTGATCTTTGCACTCAAGATCTGGCGACATTACCTATACGGCGAGTCATGCCAGATATTCACTAATCACAAGAGCTTAAAGTATATATTTCAGCAGCGAGACCTGAATCTTAGACAGCGCCGTTGGATGGAACTAGTAAAAGACTATGATTGCGAGATCTTGTATCACTCGGGCAAGGCGAACGTAGTGGCGGATGCTTTGAGCAGGAGGCCCGGGGGTAGTCTATCTTGTTTGAGCGCAGTGCAGAGGCAGTCATCGGCAGATTGGCAGATTTTATGCAACAGCCGAGTACAGTTCGAGTTCACGCCGATTGGGGGACAGCTTGCGCATGTTCGTGCACGCCCACAGTTGCTTGACCGTATACATGAGGCACAGTACAGTGATGACCGTTGTTCAGAGATCATGGCACAGATTGGACATGGCAGATTTTCCGAGTTCGTGATCGATGATCAGGGGATACTGCGATTTAGGACTAGACTGTGTGTACCAGATGCTGAGGGACTGAGGCGTGAGATTCTTGAGGATGCACATCGATCGGTGTATAGTGTTCATCCGGCTTCCACCAAGATGTACCATGATATGAGAGATGTTTACTGGTGGGACGGAATGAAGAGGGATATCGCAGACTTCGTTTCGAGATGCCTGACTTGTCAGCAAGTCAAGGCTGAGCACCAGATGCCAGCGGGAGAGCTACAGCCGTTACTCATTCCGGAGTGGAAATGGGAGTAGATTTCTATGGATTTTATTGTGGGTCTACCCAGGACTAGGCGAGGGTATGACTCCATTTGGGTGATCGTGGATCGTTTGACGAAAGCGGCTCACTTCCTGCCGGTGAAGATGACTTTCGGATTTGCTCAGTATGCCCAGATATACATCGACGAGATTGTACGACTGCATGAGTCCCGACGTGTATTTGTTAGTGTATATGCCCTAGAGGCCATTACTGTATCATACTGGTTTGTATATTACTTAATGGAAGCTTGGGATATTCACAGTTGCATAGACAATCTTGCTCAAAGTAGTAGTATGCTACTTGGTTTGTTTCTACTTTAATGTGTACATGTGTTTCTTTTAATATATCACCTATACACATTAGTGGAGCCCTTAGGATCTTTGCTTGATTACCAGCGTTGTGATGGCAGTCACACTCGTGGGGGCTGGGTAGTCTATAAGCAACATCCTATACAGGTCCCTAGTCGTAGGATTATCGATACAGGGCATCGATACCCCAGCATGGGAGACGGTCTGTCCCACAGCCGTCAGTACGTCGTACTTGAGATAGTATGCGGGTGCTCGTTAGGTTACGAGTACACTGGACAGGACTCATCGGGAACTGTTGGTTGGTACTATACCTATCGTCAGTTATCAGTTCCCAGGTGACATGAGTACAGCTTAGTCCGCTAACTTGACACTGTCACTTCGCCTCGAGTGTGTTCCCACTGTACTTTGATTACTATCCTACCACGACTCAAAGGAGTCGTGCAAACAGGTAGTAGTTGGGTGCAGTCCCGAAGCACTTAGAGGCAGTGACGGTTAGACAGGATTCATCTCTCCCGGTATTGGGGGTTGATATCGCGTTGTGTCTAGGAGAGCCATTACACAAAGTCCCTGGCCAGGGCAAGCGAGATATACTGGTAGGTTTCCAGTGTTATCTCAGGGTGTTCTGGGCTACACTCCGACACGACTTGTACCGCTATTAGGGGACTGACGTTTACCGCCCCCTAGGCCCGCCATGCGATATTCTCAGACGAACAGACCGGACTGTACGGAAATTGTCACATACAGGCTCAGTAGGAGTTCGGATGGGTTCACCTCATCAGTCTTCTCATCGGCATCTACCTGGGGACCGTTACGTACAGCTAGTGCCGCTTGCGGTCTATGGTTAAACCCACTGCCAGCGTAGTGTCGAGTCTTTAGAGTCCCACACAGAGGGTTATTCGCCTTTGGGCAAAACAGAGTAGAGGTCGCATGGTTTTGCGACGGGGTTCGTTCACATCCGCGCACTTGTGCACGTTTGGTGTCCGGACAGTCATTACTAGCAGGCTCTGGTTTGAGCCAGATCCTAGTATATGTTTTGGGGTTAGTTTTATCTCATTGTATTCGTGTTCCTCGGAACACGAATGCGGGTGTGTATGCACAGTTGTTTGAGGCAGAGGAAGAGGATTTTCATTAGGGTTTTGGAACGGGTGTATGCACAGTTGACAGTTGTCTTTTTCCAAACCCTAATGAATATGTGAAATATCAATTAATAATATTAATTAAATGAAATTGGGTTATGGTTAGGGTTGTTGACTTGTTGACCAAGATTGACTTGTTGACCAAGATTGAAACATTGGCCATCATCATTTCACTCCAAAGATGCTCTTTGATCTTTGCAAAAACATTTAATGTGAAATGATAATTGTCTTATCAAACCAACGATCACCTTTTTCATTTTGATTAATATTATTAATTAGATTAATTCACATATATTGGTTATGGTTGTAAAACTATTATCATTCTCTCATATTAATTCTCTCTTATCCTTTCTTCTTCCTCTTCCTCTAGCTCAAGGAAAATTCATCTCATGTGTTGAGAAATATTTCCTTGGAGATAAAACACCAAAGCCACTCTCTACTCATCCTAAGGTTGAAGGTCTAGCAAGCCGGACACTTTAGTTTTCTCAAGTTCGAGGAAGAAGCTCAAGGTAGAGACCCTCAGGTGGATCCATCTTCGGCAAGAGAAGGCGACGAGGAGAGAACCATCCGACCACCATAAGGAGTCCAAGAGAAGGAGTTCAAGTTAAGGTATAACCCCCTAACCGAGTAGGTAAAGCTCTTGTTAGTTTCTTGTGTGTTGTTTAGCAAAGATCCGGGTTTTCTAGTCCATGTTACCATGACTCGAAAAATCGTTTTTCACCATTTCCGCAAGCCCGAAAGAACCGGGAGAGATAACGTGGACTTACAGTGGTATCGAGCCTAGCTAAACACACCCTAGCATGTTAGCAAAGTATCTAGAATTTCGATCGGACAAAAAACCGTAAAACACCCCGAAAAATTCAAGTTTCTGCCGATTTTTATTTCTGCTCAAAAAATAATAAATCATGTACTAAAAGTCGGCTCAGGCTTTTTAAAGAACAGGAAATAAAAAGGATCCAGTCAGTTGACCAACTCACCGCGGATCCGCGGCATGAGCTTGCTCCTGCCGCGGATCCGCGGCCGAGTTGACTCGGCCGTGGATCGTTTCTCCTGCAGTGTTGTTGTGTTGGTGTTTTGTGATTTTTAGGATGGTTTGTTTCTGCCCAGAATTTCCAGAGGACAAATTTGTTTTTCGGGTGGTTACAAATCCGTATTTTGATCGATTTTCTGTAGAATTTGGCTCCTGGGTTGTATCTGTATTGTTATATATGTATTGAACGTCTGCTAATCGCTATACGTCGATTAGTGGGGGTTATACATATCTGTGATCTGTAATGTTGATGGTATGTGTATATGAATTCGTTGGATTGTCGCGGATGAATAGCTGGGGGGGTGTGAGATGAGAGTTTTCTTTATCTTTCAATTCATGTAATATGTAAATTGATGTAATATTATTTATATGGCCGCACAACCGGGATGGGGTTGTAGCCGTCATTGTATAATTTCTTTTACTGTTTTTGCTCCTAGGATAGACCCAAGGTGGGGTGCACAAACTACCGGGTATCTCCAAGTGCCGAGTGGCCTACTCACATCGTTGAGGGAGGTTGCTTCACTTCGGGTACTTGGCGGGTAGTTTGCCGCACCCGTAGGAGTCTAGGGTGGGGTATTGGCTATTCATCGCGACCGTGTAATCCGCTTTTCGTTACAGGCTCGAACGGAATGCGGATTCCTAGTATATCCAATGTATTCATCTGTGATCTGGAATGGCTATCATTGCATCTGACGAATGTATATATCTATATCTAGATATCTATTTAGGCGTTGCTTATGTTTTGCATCCGCACTAGTCCAGCCCCCGCTCTGTCGTTAGTTAAGTAACCTAACGGGTGATGACGGGACCCCGTGGCGAATGCGCATGGCATAAGCGTACGTCATATTTTCACTGTTTTCTGCAATGGTAGGATTAAATGATGGGACGCATTAAATTAATGCAAGAAAAAAAACCAAAGTAGAGTCGTTGGAACACTTTCAAAACCACTCGGTTTCTTTTGAAAAACAACTTTTAAACGCGGAGCTTAAGCCACTCCTTTTAAAAGCTATCTCGTTCCATCGATTATATCAAGTTCACTACGTTCACGGTTTCGCCAAAACCATTCGTAGCCCTCCGTCATTTCACATGGATAGTCAATAGTATTCAAGCTATGTTTGTTGGCCAAAGTCAAGGCATAGTGATTGGTAGCTATTGGGTATTCATGTGCAGCATAGATAGATGTGTTGGTTAGGGACAGTCGTACTGCCTTGTTGTCCAAAGTCTAGGGTAGGTACGGGTGGGTTCAAATTAACCTGGAGAATGATGGATAGAACTTGACATGTGACTTATGATTTGTTGGCCAAAGTCAAGGTCATAAGAGCATGGGGCAAAAATCCACATCGGGAGTTTCAAAAGAAACTGAAACTTGCTAGCGCTGCATACCATTTGGAGTGTGATAATTCTGGTAGAATTCCTTCAGTTTTGTCACGCGATGATATTTGGATCCCGATCCTACTTTGAGTATATGCTACTCCTCGGGAAATTTCTCACTTAACGATCAATGCTATAAACCTAGTAGGTGTCTAGAAAGGTGTTAGCGGGGCTACGCCCCCAAGGAAAAAAGGTTATTTAATTAAAGAACTTCGTGAAAGCTTGGAAAACCTCCCTCGAAGTACCAACACTGGCCTGGCTGAACGGTTAAGCAAGTATTGTACGATGAGATTGATCCCGACTAATTCTTCCTTTTTGGTTTGAGGAGGGATTCGAGAGACAGTGGGAGCCATCCTGTTTAGACAAATTAAAAACCACTCTAAACTTGCAAGAGTATCATGCTAAAGTGTTTCTTCTCTCTCTCCTAATTGCAGCGACCAAGTATCATGACCGGACTTAAGTTGCTACTAGATAAAAACATACTGACAGGGCCAAACTACAAAGATTGGCTCAGGAATGTCAAAATGGCAATCACTTATGACAAGTTGGGGTATCTCCTTACCACCAAGATGAAAAAGCGATGAACTTTCTTTCTGGAATTCCCCGCTGTCCCAGGTCCCAAAACCAGCGGCGCGGATAAGGAAATCCGTAAGACCTGGGAAATCGACTGCGCGAAGGCCAAGTGCCTCGTGCTTACCTCTATGGACAATGAACACCAGGGGAGGCATGAGAATATGGACCTTGAATCCATATTTCTCCATACAAAAGAACTATATGGAGAGCAATCCCGTATCGCCAGATACGAAGTCTCGAAAAAGCTGTTTTCGGCGAGATTGGCCGTCGAATCATCGGTAGCGGAACACGTGCTTAAGATGATTGGCTTCATTGAGGAGCTCGCGGACCTTGGGACCACATTAGAGAACGAGCTCTACACGGACTTGATTCTCCAGTCCCTTCCTTCCACTTACGCCCAGTTTATCCTGAACTTCAACTTGCAAGAAAAAGAAGTTGAACTTTCAGAACTCCTCAATATGCTGAGGAGTGCAGAGGGCACCCTACAGAAAGGTAGGGAAACATCCACTTTTTTTGTAGGAGGATCTTCCTCTTCTAGGTCCAAGGCGAAAGCCAAGGGAAAGAAGAAGAAAACCCCCACCAAACCAAGGGGCGGTGTTAGTAAAGTGGATACGAAGGGAAAGGCAAAGGCAACAAAGGTAGCGGGAAAGCTTGTGGGAAAGGAAGAATGCTTTTACTGTCATAAGAGTGGACACTGGAAAAAGGATTGCAGGGCTTGGAAGGCCAGAAACCAGGATCTGAAGCAAGTTGCGGCTTCAGCTTCAGGTGTGTATGTTATTGAAAACTGTCTATCAATAAACTCTACTTCCTGGGTATTGGATACCGGATCAGGATCTCATATCTGTAATTCTTTGCAGGCACTGAGAAAGCGTAGGGTTTTGAAGGCATGTGATATGACTCTCAGAGTTGCAAACGGAGCTGGCATGGATGCTGAGTCCGTGGGGGACTATTACCTGGGAATGTCAGATGGACATGTTTTGGTTTTGCGTGATTGTTATTTTGTACCCAATGCAACCTGTAATATCATATCTGTATCTTTATTATCTAAAGAAGGTTATGAATTTGCATTTGTAAGTAATGTTGTGAACATTCACCTTAATCAAGTTTTGATTGGGTCAGGTACATTAAGCAATGGTATATACGTATTAAACCAACCACAGATTTTCAATGTCCAGAATACACACAAAAGAAAGTCTCCGGAATCAAATCAGGCTTTCTTATGGCATTGTAGACTGGGTCACATCAATGAGAGAAGGTTGAAGAAGTTACATACAGAAGGATATTTGGACCCGTTCGAATATCAATCATATGCAACTTGTCAATCCTGTCTCAAAGGAAAGATGACAAAGACTCCATTCACTGGACACGGAGTAAGAGCGAGCGAGCTCTTGGGACTCGTACACAGCGACGTGTGCGGTCCAATGTCTACGCATGCGCGAAGCGGTTATTCTTACTTCATTACTTTTACGGATGACTTTTCAAGGTACGGATATGTCTTCTTAATGAAACATAAATCCGAAGCCTTTGGAAAATTCCAGGAATATAAGAACGAAGTAGAAAAACAAACAGGCAAAAGTATCAAGACACTGAGATCTGATCGAGGTGGTGAATACTTAAGTGCCGAGTTCCTGGATTACTTAAAAGAGAATGGAATTCTCTCTCAGCTTACTCCTCCATACACTCCGCAACATAACGGTGTATCGGAGAGACGGAACCGGACCCTATTGGATATGGTACGTTCCATGATGAGTAACGCTGAGTTACCGCGATCATTCTGGGGATATGCATTAGAATCAGCTGCATACCTTTTGAACCGAGTTCCAACTAAGACTGTGCCTACCACACCATATCAGATGTGGTGTGGGAAGAAACCCTATCTTAAGCACATTAAGACATGGGGATGTCCAGCTTTTGTCAAAAAGCAGCATGCAGACAAACTCGAGGCACGCTCAGTACAGTGCAAGTTTGTGGGATATCCAAAGAACTCCAAGGGATATTTCTTCTATTGCGAAGCGGAACAAAAGGTTTTTGTTTCTCGTCATGCCCACTTCTTGGAAACTGAGTTTTTAGAAAATCAGATAAGTGGGAGCGCAATAGAACTGGAAGAAATTCCATAACCACGAGCTATTACTGAAAGCTTAGTAGAACCAGAGGGTTCGAAAGATCAGGACATTCCTGCGCCGCTCTGCAGGAATAGTAGGCAGTCTCATCCGCCCGAGAGATACTACGGTTTTCTCATAGACGGGGATAGAGAGGATTGCATCATTGATAGTGATGAGCCGACTATCTTCCAGCAGGCCATTCAGAGCGTTGACTCGGTAAAATGGCTGGATGCAATGTGGACCGAAATGGAGTCCATGTACACCAACAAAGTATGGACGTTGGACGTTGCTCCAGATGGGGTAAAACCCGTAGGATGTAAGTGGATCTTCAAAAGGAAGATTGGTGTAGATGGACAGGTTGAGACCTATAAGGCTAGACTGTTGCAAAGGGTTTTCGTCAAAGACCTGGTTTGGACTATGAGGAAACCTTTTCTCTAGTGGCTATGCTGAAATCCATTCGGATCCTTCTTGTCATTGCTGCCTTCCACGATTATGAGATTTGGCAGATGGACGTAAAGACCGCTTTTCTAAATGGAAATTTAGAGGAGTATGTTTATATGGACCAGCCAGAGGGTTTCATTCAGAGTGGGAGCAGCGGAAAGGTGTGCAAGTTGCTTAAGTCCATCTATGGACTAAAGCAGGCATCGCAGAGTTGGAACATCTGTTTTGATGAGACGTTCAAAGAATTTGGCTTTATCAAAAATTCAGATGAACCATGCATCTATAGTAGATTTGTAGCAAGAACTGTCGTATTCCTCGTTTTATACATGGATGACATTCTCTTAATAGGAAATGACATTCCTATGCTACAATCTGTCAAAGGGTTCTTGTCACACAAGTTCTCCATGAAAGACCTGGGTGATGCCTCTTACATTTTGGGGATCCGGATCTATCGTGACAGATCCAAGAGGATATTAGGGCTTTCACAGTCTAGGTACATCGACACCATACTGAAAAGATTCAGTATGGAAGATTCCAAGCGCGGTAATCTACCGGCTTGTCACGGGATCACCCTCTCCAAAGAGATGTCTCCCAAGATTGATTTGGAAAGGGATCGCATGTCTATTATACCCTACGCTTCTGCGGTAGGCTCTATAATATATGCGATGTTGTGTACCAGACCAGATGTAGCTTATGCACTGAGTGTGGTAAGCCGGTATCAGTCAAACCCTAGGGAGAAGCACTGGATAGCGGTAAAGAACATTCTCAAGTACCTGAGAAGGACTAAGGAGATGTTCTTGGTGTATGGTGGAAAAGACCTCCAGATCGAGGCCTTTGCTGACTCCAGCTTCCAGAGTGACAAGGATGATTCCAAGTCCATGTCGGGTTATGTCTTTACTCTCAATGGAGGGGCGGTGTGTTGGAAGAGTTCCAAACAGAAAACCGTTGCTGACTCGACGATGGAAGCAGAATATATCGCTGCTGCAGATGCCGCAAAAGAAGCCGTCTGGATAAGAAAGTTCTTGACAAAACTTCAGGTGGTTCCGTCCATTGTTGATCCAATACCTCTGTATTGCGACAACAACGGGGCTATAGCTTTAGCGAAGGAACCCAGGTCCCATCAGAGGTCCAGACACATCTTGAGGCGATATCACCTGATCAGGGAGATCGTGGGTCGCCAGGAGATCGAGGTTCGGCGAGTTGCTACGGAAGATAACACTGCTGATCCATTCACGAAGGCCTTACCCCAACTCAGTTCGAGCGGCTGATCGAGATGATAGGTCTTCGATACGCCAGTACATGGCCTTAGTGCAAGTAGGAGATTGTTAGTGTATATGCCCTAGAGGCCATTACTGTATCATACTAGTTTGTATATTACTTAATGGAAGCTTGGGATATTCACAGTTGTATAGACAATCTTGCTCAAAATAGTAGTATGCTACTTGGTTTGTTTCTACTTTAATGTATACATGTGTTTCTTTTAGTATATCACCTATACACATTAGTGGAGCCCTTAGGATCTTTGCTTGATTACCAGCGTTGTGATGGCAGTCACACTCGTGGGGGCTGGGTAATCCACAAGCACATCCTTGAGATAGTATGCGGGTGCTCGTTAGGTTACGAGTATACTGGACAGGACTCATCGGGAACTGTTGGTTGGTACTATACCTATCGTCAGTTATCAGTTCCCAGATGACATGAGTACAGCTTAGTCCGCTGACTTGACACTGTCACTTCGCCTCGAGTGTGTTCCCACTGTACTTTGATTACTACCATACCATGGCTCAAAGGAGTCGTGCAAACAGGTAGTAGTTGGGTGCAGTCCCGAAGCACTTGGAGGCAGTGACGGTTAGATAGGATTCATCTCTCCCGGTATTGGGAGTTGATATCGTGCTGTGTCTAGGAGAGCCATTACACAAAGTCCCTGGCCAGGGAAAGCGAGATATACTGGTAGGTTTCCAGTGTTATCTCAGGGTGTTCTGGGCTACACTCCGACACGACTTGTACCGCTATTAGGGGACTGACGTTTACCGCCCCCTAGGCCCTCCATGCGATATTCTCAGACGAACAGACCGGACTGTATGGAGATTGTCGCATACAGGCTCAGTAGGAGTTCAGATGGGTTCACCTCATCAGTCTTCTCATCGGCATCTACCTGGGGACCGTTACGTACAGCTAGTGCCACTTGCAGTCTATGGTTAAACTCACTGCCAGCGTAGTGTCGAGTCTTTAGAGTCCCACACAGAGGGTTATTCGCCTTTGGGCAAAACAGAGTAGAGGTCGTATGGTTTTGCGACGGGGTTCGTTCACATCCGCGCACTTGTGCACGTTTGGTGTCCGGACAGTCATTACTAGCGGGCTCTGGTTTGAGCCAGATCCTAATATATGTTTTGGGGTTAGTTTTATCTCATTGTATTCGTGTTCCTCGGAACACGAATGCGAGTGTGTATGCACAGTTGTTTGAGACGGAGGAAGAGGATTTCATTAGGGTTTTGGAACGGGTGTGTATGCACAGTTGACAGTTGTCTTTTTCCAAACCCTAATGAATATGTGAAATATCAATTAATAATATTAATTAAATGAAATTGGGTTATGGTTAGGGTTGTTGACTTGTTGACCAAGGTTGACTTGTTGACCAAGGTTGAAACATTGACCATCATCATTTCACTCCAAAGATGCTCTTTTATCTTTGCAAAAACATTTAATGTGAAATGATAATGGTCTTATCAAACCAACCATCACCTTTTTCATTTTGATTAATATTATTAATTAGATTAATTCACATATATTGGTTATGGTTGTAAAACTATTATCATTCTCTCATATTCATTCTCTCTCATCCTTTCTTCTTCCTCTTCCTCTAGCTCAAGGAAAATTCATCTCATGTGTTGAGAAACATTTCGTTGGAGATAAAACACCAAAACCACTCTCTACTCATCCTAAGGTTGAAGGTCTAGCAAGCCGGACATTTTAGTTTTCTCAAGTTCGAGGAAGAAGCTCAAGGTAGAGACCCTCAGGTGGATCCATCTTCGACAAGAGAAGGCGACGAGGAGAGAACCATCCGACCACCACAAGGAGTCCAAGAGAAGGAGTTCAAGTTAAGGTATAACCCCCTAACCGAGTAGGTAAAGCTCTTGTTAGTTGCTTGTGTGTTGTTTAGCAAAGATCCGGGTTTTCAAGTCCATGTTACCATGACCCGAAAAATTATTTTTCACCATTTCCGCAAGCCCGAAAGAACCGGGAGAAGTAACGTGGACTTACAGTATCGTGTCCGACCGAGGCACCCAGTTTACCAGCCGACTATGGCAGAGGCTTCAGGAGGCTTTGTGCACCCGCTTGAGTTTCAGCACAGCATTTCATTCGCAGACCGATGGCCAATCAGAGCGGACTATTCAGACTCTCGAGGACATGCTCCGAGCGTACGTTTTAGATTTTGGTGGTAGCTGGGATCATCATTTACCCTTGGTGGAGTTCTCCTACAACAATAGTTTCCAGGATACTATTCAGGTGGCACCTTTCGAGGCCTTGTATGGGAGGAGTTGTAGATCGCCCGTCTGTTGGACAGAGCTCAGTGAGAGCGGTATTTTGGGGCCACAGATCATACAGGAGACGACCGAGAAGATACAGCTGATTCAAGATAGGATGAAGACAGCTCAGAGCAGGCAGAAATCGTATGCTGACAGACGCCGCCGCAGATTAGAGTTCGCAGTTGGCGATCATATTTTTCTGAGGGTCTCTCCGATGAAGGGAGTGATGAGGTTTGGACGGAAGGAGACGCTTAGCCCAGATTCATAGGTCCCTTCGAGATCCTCGAGCGTGTGGGCGCAGTAGCATATCGTTTGGCTCTTCCACCCGACTTCCCAGATGTTCACCCCGTATTCTACGTGTCGATGCTTCGCAGATACCTACATGACCCTTCTCACATGATTCAGCATCAAACCGTTCAGCTCGAGCGCGATCTTTCGTTCACCGAGCAGCCAGTTGTGATATTGGCAAGTGAAGAAACTTCGATCGAAGGTCTTGCCATCTGTGAAAGTGCTTTGGCGCAGCCCGAATAGTGAAGAGATCACTTGGGAAGCCGAGGGCGAGATGTGGAAGAAGTTTCCTCATCTCTTTGAAGGTATGTGCAGCTTTTTATTTTAAATTCGGGGACGAATTTCCTTAAGGGGGGAAGATTGTAACACCTTAGGATGCGATTAGTGGCTAATTATATTTTAATATATGGTTTTTAATAAAAAGTTTACCAAAACGATTTTCAAATAATTTATCAAATTTAATGAATATTTTATTAGAATTTTTCTAAGCTTGCACACACATGTGCATGTAAACTAGGGCTTAATTGGGGTTAGACCATGATTAGCAACCATGGTGGACTAACCATTTTGTTAAGCCATTTGAAATTTTTATTAAGTGTTTTAGGGTTAATTTTTTTTTTTAAATGGAAATGATTTGAATTTTAGTTGACTTGGTGAGAGAGAGAGAGAGAATGGGCATGATGGGCTTGCCCATGCGGGCATTAAATGAAAAGAGAGGGAGAAGGGGGGTTGACTAGCCTTAGCTCTCATTTCCTTTGCTTTTGCCACTCATTTCTCACAACTCTCTCACTCACACACACACACCCATACCCAGCAGCAGCAGCAGAAGACACAGTAGCAGCAGCACCCAGTAGCAGCAGCTGAAGCAATAGCAGCAGCACCAGCTTCAGCAACAGCATCAGCAGCAGCTCCAGCAGCAGCAGCAGCAGCACCAGCAGCAGCAGCAGCAGCAGCTCCAGCAGCAGCAGCAGCACCTCATCTTCTTCCTCTCCTCCTTCTCCTGCTTCCTAGGATCTGGTGAGGGTATATTTCTTAAACCCAACTCCTTTTTGCTAAGCTTGTGTGTTAAATAGCTTCGGTTAGTGTTAATTATGCGTTTTAGTGCTAGAAAGGGTGTTTTGTGTGAAGTTGTGGCCAAGTGATGATTTTATTGGTTAGCCTAGCCTAGTTAAGTGTTATTAGGGCTACTTAAACCTAGTGTTAACCCAGATTTCACCAAAATACCATAGGGTTTCAATTAGTGAAAAACTTAACGTTTTAAAGCAAACTTAGACCTTTCTGTGATCTGCTTTTGACCCGGCTCCTTCAGAAGAAAACTGAGATAACTGGAGCATAATTGATAGATGTTGATCACATACCCAGAGAACAAGACCCCCTTCCCTTGTTCAGGCTGCCGGTTTATTCGTTCTGGCCGCAATTTGTGGCCAGACAGGGGACTTAGGGGTTAGGGTTTTGGCTAGGGTAATCTGCTGTATATTTAGGGTCTGTGGTACATGCAATTTTGTAAGTTTTCACCTAGGTAAAAATCTGGAGCGTAGTATTGTTTTTCCAATACGTTTAGTTTGCACGATACGTGCGATACGTGAGTGGGTTCTGTGTTCCAGCGTGTCGCGACGTGTCGGGATAGTTTAAGACGCGTATACATACGTTTTAGCGTATCGGACACACGCGCGTTTAGTTCGCGACGCGAGTTCCTCGTTTGATTTCGATATCGCGTTTTGCGAGATATTTGCTTATATATGGATTCTTTGTGTAAATTCTAGGTTCGCAGGCAGGTACGTCGGACGCCACAAAGAAAGGGAAGCAAGTGGTCGGTTACGCTTAGCACGCGACCAGGTGAGTAGATTTAACATCTACGGGAAAATCACCCGTATGGCGTTAAGCGTCAGGGCATGATAGGATATTTAGTCGTAGATGTTTAGATATACTATTGTAGCATATCCATTCCTTGTTGCATTTAGAAATAGTAATTATATGACAATGCACTATCACTAACGGTTTAAGCTGCACGAGCATTATTTGTATGTTACACTCACACTGTTAGTGATTGCCATGACACTCGCACTATAGGATTGCTACGAATTATATATCGTCTTGATTACCGCATCATTGATGATTGTCATGACTTGTCGCATATTCACATATTATTAGATATATCACTACTTGCGCACATGCATACTGTATATTCATACCAGGACACACATATATTGATATCTTCATACTTGCGCACATGCACACTGTATATTCATACCAGCGCACACATATATTGATATCTTCATACTTGCGCATATGCACACTGTATATTCATACCAGGGCACACATATATTGATATCTTCATACTTGCGCACATGCACACTGTATATTCATACCAGGGCACACATATATTGATATCATCATACTTGCGCACATGCACACTGTATATTCATACCAGTGCACACATATATTGATATCTTCATATTTGCGCACATGCACACTGTATATTCATACCAGTGCACACATATATTGATATCTTCATACTTGCGCACATGCACACTGTATATTCATACCAGTGCACACATATATTGATATCATCATACTTGCGCACATGCACACTGTATATTCATACCAGTGCACACATATATTGATATCATCATACTTGCGCACATGCACATTGTATATTCATACCAGTGCACACATATATTGATATCTTCATACTTGCACACATGCACACTCATATTCGCGTATATATCCATTTGCATATCCATACCTACATACATACATATGTTACATACATGAATACTGATTTGATTTCAAGAAATTAGGGACCGCATGAGATATTTTCAAAACTGGATTCTTTTAAAAGGGCGGTTTTCCCTTTTTACTCTTAGTGTCATACGACACATTGCATGGATTTACGCATTGAGTTTGGATTTATGGGATTTCTAGATTTGAGAACCGTGGCATTGTTTTAAGGAAATACACACTGTTTTAAAAAAACCCTGTTTTTCTTGATATGATATTTCAGTGCGTCCACCATGAGTTTTCTCGGTTCCAGAGAGCTTGTGTGAGTATACCCGATTCGAGGAGTGGTAGGCATCGATTGTGGGTACATGGTGGACCCGGTATGGTACCCCGGGGTAAGAAGACTCGTATTGTTAGACGGTGAGCCCGGCGGAGGGACTACTACCTACCGGTGATTGGTTGAGCCTGGCGGTCATCCGGAGGATACTGACCAGAGCTGAGAGATGGATACGGGACGACACGTACTGCCGGGGCTGAGGGACGATTCCACAGACGGAGCCCGTGGGCCGATCCGGACTGACGGAGCCCGATACTGGAGGATTTGCGTGTCGATGCTGGACACGATTATTTTATGATATTTTGAGTGCCGATGTTGGGCACTCACGATTCTATGAGATTCACAGGATTTGAGGGCCGATTAAAGTGACAGCGCCTGAGTTTTACTGGGATTTGGGTGTATTGATGGACACCAGTTATTTTCCACATTGACATTTCATGTAGATGCTATTTATTCTCATACTCAACATTCAGTGTTATACATCTCATCCTGTATCTGTAGTACCTGATAGAGTACACTTTCTATGCACGATTATTGCATACCCTGCTCATCCTTTATAGATGTTATTAGATTGCATTTGCTATACACGATTATTGCATGCCCTGCTCATCATATAGAGATGTTATTAAATCGCACTTGTTGCATGATTATTGCGCATCTAGCTCATCTTATAGATATTATCTATTGGCATATGTTAGAGTATCGCGGTACGTGCATACTCGCGATTATCTTTATATGTTATCTACTATTCACGAGTTGGCAACTCACCCCCGTTGTGCCACAGTATTTGCAGGTTGCCCCTCAAAGTAGTCGCGGCGGGCTACTTTCTTGCATCTTTTGATACAGATACCACTGCAGTTGGCGTGTTAGCCCTTTTGCTGTTAGGTGGGTTTTTATGCGGTATCTGTTTATTTTCCAGTTGTATACACTGTTGTATTTAGTACTCTCCATCTACTTTTCATGTATTGACTTAGAGACAGTTGTGAGGACGATATATATTATTTTGTATTCTGGTGTCGAGCTCGTTGTGAGCCGATTTCATTTATGCAGCTTTATCTTTCATGATATTTGTTTTCACTTATACTGCTCATTTCTTCGCTACGGCGTCGTATATTATCATTGTGGTGATAGTTTCCGTCGTTGGGCGTGATTGCTCCCGTTTGGGATGCTTTATTCTTATTGTATAGCATTTTACTCATATATTGTCTTGTACCCGATTTCGGGGCTAGTTTTTACAAAGGAAATGCTGCCAAAATTTTTTAGAAATAACTTGAACTTTAAAGAATTTTAATAAATTACTTAAGGTTTTCTAAACGTTTTAACAAATGTTTCTATAAAATGTTTTAACACTCAATACTTTTATGGTTTTGATTTCTGGGTTTCGGCTTACTTAGTCGCGTTACGCCTGTAGATGTTACGTGGTTTAGTGCCGGTCACGGGCCGAACTTAGGGTCGTGACACTTGCACACCTTTCCGCTGCTCCCACTGTCTACGAAGCCCTCTGGCTGAGTCATGTACACGCTCTCTTCTAAATCACCATTTATAAAGGCGGTCTTAATATCCATTTGCCAGATTTCGTAGTCATGATATGCAGCAATGGTAAGTAGTATCCGGATGGACTTAAGCATAGCACTGGAGAAAAGGTTTCATCATAATCCACAACTGGTTGTTGACGAAAACCTTTTGCAATAAGTCTAGCTTTGAAAGTCTCAACTTTTCTATCTACACCAAGTTTCTTCTTAATGATCCATTTGCTCCCAATGGGTTTTACCCCTTCAGGAGCAACTTCCAAAGTCCATACTTTGTTGGTGTACATGGATTCCATCTCAGATCGCATTGCATCCAGCCATTTCACAGAGTCCCCACTTGTGATGGCCTGCTCGAAACTAGTCGGGTCATTATCTTCCATGATGCAATTCTCGCACCCACCATCAATGAGAAAACCGTAGTATCTCTCAGGTGGATGAGGAACTCTACTAGATTGGCGGAGAGACCGAGCTTCGTCGGGAGCTATCTAATCCTCTGGTTCTATCAAATTATCTGTCGTAGTTTGTATCGCTGGAACTCTTCCAGTTCTACCTCCTCGCAACTAATTTCCTTTGCAAGAAATTCCTTTTCTAAAAAGGTGGCATGTCAAGAAACAAACACCTTTTGTTCCTCGGTATGGTAGAAGATATACCCTTGTGAGTTTTTGGAATATCCTACAAACTTGCACAGAGCAGACCTTGCCTCGAGTTTGTCCGGATTGTGCCTTTTGACATATGCCGGAATGTTGGATATAGTGTGTAACGCTTCGAAAATCGTTTAGGCAGTTTTTCGATAATCGGCAAAATAATCGGTCTTTTCCGTAAAAAGTCAAAATAAGTAATTTTCAATATAGGCCTAATTATACAAAATTTAGATAAGATATTGCCAATATTTGGTCACTAAATTGTCACTTAAAATTTTCTAGTTAATTAAAAAAAAATTCCTTAATTAATTATTTTTAATATTATTTTAAGCTTTTAAAAATACATTTAATTAGTGATAAATACAAATTTAATTGGGTAAATTACATAATTAGGAACCATTATAAACTAAAATATAGTGTAACAAAAATTTTATCAAAACATTTCAAGTTTAGTTGTTTTATGGTTTAAAATGGTTTGAAAATGAATTAAAAAGGGGGTTTTTTTGTAAAATTTGATGTGATAAGCATTAAATGCACTTGAGGGGTTCTTTTCTCCTAGAATTTTCTACACTTCTCTCACAACTTCCCCTCTTCCCTACCCCTGGTCGAAATTCACCAGGCCTCCCCCATTTTCCTCTCTCTCTTTTGCTTCAAAACTCACTCAAAAATCCACCGAAATCAACAATTTCTTCACAAAAATTCAAACCTAAACCCTTTTCCACCTCTTCCCAAACCCTAATTTGTTTAAAACAAGGAGAAAGAAGACATCTTTGGAGGCTAATTGCAAGAGGTTCAAAGCTTGGGAGGTATAACTCTAATCTAATTGTTTAATTTGTAGTTTAAGGTGCTAAACTAGAATTCTAAAAGTGTTAATTTAGTTATAATTTATTGTCTAGGAAATTCTAGAAAGGGTTTTAAAATGAAGTTAGGGTTTTATTAATTAATAGGGGTTATAATAAGTAGTTTAAAATTTTTAGAAGTGGAAAATCTTGTATGGTTGATATATTGTAAATTGTTCATTCAAAATTGTTTAAATTAAACAATTTTGCAAACTAGATTTCTATATATTGTATATATTGGTGAGATAAAATTCCAATTAATATTTGTAACACTAGATTGTGGTTTTAATGAGGATATTAACTTGTTAGTGGAATGAGAAACTTAATTTGGTTAATAGTTTTTATTGATAATTGAGAAAATTGTGAGAAAAATGCTATTTTGCTAACTAGATTTTAGAAATTCTTAAATAAATGAGATTTAAAATATAATTTATGGTTTTATTATATTATTATCATCATGAATTGTAGTTTAATACTTTAATTCATGCAAAATCAAGTTTAGTTGTGGAATTGTGGAATTTTGCTTGTAAGGTGTTGAAAATTGATAAAAGTTGCAAACTAGAGTTTCAATTTAATACAAATTAGGGTGTTAAAAATATAGTAATGGTTTTTATAATTTAGTTATGCTATTTAATGAGTATTACGACCATTAGTTTCATTCAAACGTCAAGTTTTGAAGTAAAACGGGAAATTGACATTTTCAAGGTTTTGCGGAATTGGACGATTTGATCGATTTTAGGGTTTCGATGATTTAAATCAGGTTTTATATTATAAATAATGGGTTTTGAAACTATGATTTGTTTATTGGTGTTTATCTCGATCAATCGGCGTTTGTACGCCGTTATCGAGTGATATTTGGTTCTTTTACATGAGCGGGACATAGGTTTTAACCTATGAGCGTTTCGTGCGTCATTTTGGTTTTGTCCGTGATTCAGTTTACGATATTATATGTGTTTGCTTATAGGTACCCCTCACGTGGACATCAGACGAGGAAGAAGAGGAGGGCGACATCGTCTTCGGCAGACAAGGACCAGGTGAGTAGATGTATATCTACGGGGGAAGTCTGGTGGATGGAGTTTAGCACCCCCGCAAACGTAGAAAAGGAATAGTATTTATTGTCATTAGGAAGCTAGACGTGACCTTAGATTCTTGTTGAGTAGGACCCTAGTAATGACCTTAGGTTGGACTAGGCTGACTAGAAGGACCTTACCAGATAATGAATATCTTGAAGGAGATTCGTAGGTTTCAGGTAGATACACACATACGCACACACAGAAACTCGACGTGGTGTATACGTGTATGTGTATATATATAGGACTAGGTGTAGGTATATATATACACAACATGTATATGTGATACAAGGATGTGATATGATACATGGGGATGAAACAATATAACTGGGCTTGATGCCGTGATTCTTGGCTATACAGTCGTATTATAATGTTAGTGGATCATTAGAAAATGAGATAATGAATAGGTGTACAAAAATAATAATGGGTGATAATGATATTGAGGTTTATGGGACTCTAAAATAGAACCCGGACTGTAACCTGTGCTTGAAATCACGATATGATATATGTGTGACTTTATAACGATATCATATATGTGTAACTTGATTACGATATCGCATAGGTGTGACTTGATTACGATATGATATAGGTGTGACTTGATTACAATATGATATATGTGGCATGATATTTCTGAGGATAAATTGACGATGTATATTTATGCTAGCAATGATATATGATTGATGTATGCGAGTACAATACAGTACCTTGATCATGACATTATTTGATGATGATATTATACGAATGATGAGACACGTAGGTGATACTTGACCCGTACCCCGATATTAGGATGCCGTACGATGGATTTTACCATACGAGACATAGATGTGATGTTGATCCGCACTCTTGATTCGAGGAAGCCGTACTACGTACGTGACGCTATTGAGGTTGGATCGCCGATTATTAGAGATATGGACTCAGACCTTAGGTGGACTCTTATTTCTTATCGACTAGTTTCTTAGGTTTAGTTCCTTAGGAGGTTAGATGGACACTAGTTTAGGCTCGAGTCATATAGTTGTGGTTATACTTGTATATCACAAATGAATGGTTAATACACTTCCGTCTTTACATTCAGACCGTATTCATCATGTTGCATGTTCATACATATGTTTCTATAATCAGTATAAAACGCTGCCTGTTAGGACACCAGCACCATTACCGATGATGCGCATATTCCACGCACACTTATTTGCCGGCTCACACACATCATCATCGGTAATTGCTATGTCACGTACACTTTAGAACATATTATCTTTTATTGATAGAATCGGCTAACAGCTAGATCGATATAATATTGTGATTACTATCAGGTGTTAGTCTAGACATGGCATTTATTATTTAGACATTTCATGCATTCACATTTTCATGTTATCATGCAGTATTATGGGGCTTATGCCGACATTTATCATTTACTTACTCATGATTTTGGGATTTTGGATTTTTATGAGATTTCTGGATTTTGGGGAAAACCGCAAGAATATATAAAAACTTCTCTCTCTCCTCCTCTCTTTTTAAAATATAAGTTGCGGTTTTCTCGTGATGTATGTGTCGTCCACCATGAGATTTCATGTTTTCTGTTAGATTTCGAGACCCGATTCGAGGAGTGGATGAACCGTCTCGGGTACATGGTGGGCCCGGTATGGTACCCCGGGGCAAGAAGATCGAGTTGTAGACGATGAGCCTGGCAGGGGAGGACTACCTACCGGTGATGTCTGGCGCGGCGGATATCCGGAGGATACCGACCGTTGTCGTGAGATTTGATGATATGGGCCGATCCGGACTGACGGAGCCCGAGATATTGAGACTATGAGATATTGAGACTATGAGGTATTGAGATTTGAGATTTACATGTTTTGTGTCGATACTTGACACGGATTTCCATGGATTTCATCAATGATATTCAGATTTCTATACAAATTACCATGATAAAAGTTAAAGATTTCTTATACAGATATATCCAGATTTCAGGATTTATTGTTTTACATTCATAGTACATGCATACTCATTCACATAACATATTACTATTTGAGGCACTGACACGAGCACGGAGCTTTTGCACTACACGTAGCTTATTTCCCTGCCATTACTAGATGATTAGTATTATATTAGTATATTGTTATGACCTAGGATAGCGTCGTGCATTCGGTTTCTTTTCGCAGATATCTTCAACTCACGAGTTGGCAACTCACCCCCGTTGTGCCAAATTTTATTACAGGTTCGATGTACAGGTTTCCCTGGCAGCTTGCTGGCACATCTTTTCAATCAGGGTGATTTGCACGGTAGGTTGGTTCACTTGTATCTGAACCGCCGTTGTACTTTTATTATTTCATTTGTATCTAGTAAGCTCCATCAACCAAACTTGTTTTACTTGATAAGTTTAAAGGACCAGTTATTTATTTCGACCTTAGAGTCACGCTTGTATTATTATGGTATCTGGTGGATTTGTTTTCTTTTGAGTTTTGAGCCTCGCCCTTTGGCGTTGTATATTATTGTGCTTGGTGTGGTTGTTTCCTCCTGTTGGCGTAGAGCTAGCTCCTGCTTGGGGATGCCTTTTTATTGCTGTATATATATATTATTCTTGTTTGTACCCGTTTGGGGCCAGTTTTTACAAAGGAGACTCTGCCGAAATTTTTGAGAAAATTGGATGTTGCTTTTAAACTTGTTTTTCTACATGTTTTCCTTTACTTCTTCTTTTATATGGTTTAGATTTCTGGGCTTCGGCTTACTTAGATTACGTTGCGCCTCTAGACGCTTCATAATTTAAGTGCCGGTCACGTTCCGTACCTTCGGGTCGTGACAAAGTTGGTATCAGAGCGCTAGGTTTAACCTTTGTATAAGTCTAGGATGACCCTTGGTTAATGGAGTAGGTGACTTAGGTAGAGTGACGCACCGTGGGTATGATCCGCGGCATACTTACGATACACTACTCTGCTTAAGAAGCCTTAGGATTTACATTTTTTTGCACCGTATTTCATCCATTCCTTTGATATATCTTCGTCGATATCGGATGTTGTTTCTGTTACCATGGTCGCACGGGCAGAGGGAGCTGCGGCTCGAATGCGATAGCCATTAGGGTATCGCTTATTCTTGAGGATAGAAGCATCGTTGAGCGTGCAGAAGAAGGGTATTCACATGCCGTCCAGACGAAGTTAAAGGGTTCGAACGATTGTCAGAGACCCATTTTCCCAAGTTTAATGTATTCGGAAGAACATGCAGGTATTTCTATGGACCCTATAGAAGAATGAAACCCTAACTCGATATATTGACCACGAGAAGGCCTTTGAACCTTAGGGTTTACGGCAGTTCCGCGGTGCCATTAGTGAGGCTTGGGTTTGCCCTTCTACGGCTGGTCCGCAGATGCTGGGGTATGTACTGGATACTTTTAAACTGTACTTGAGTGTTGAGCTCTCGGGGAATTATGGATTTTGATGAATCAATCGAAAAGTTTAATGTAGTCCGGATATCAGGCGAAGAGATAGATTACGTGGGAGACTCTAGATATGAGTATTGCCGTTGGAAGCGCAGTCAGCACACCTACGAGGAGACGAGTTCGAAGCAGTCGACATCAGAGGAAAGAGGCACATATTGACGATAGTGTTTACGATTGTGATTTGGTGATTTGAATTTCATATTTCTGTTGTTGGATTTTGGTATTTTGAGGATTTTGTTCTACGATTAGTATTCTTATGTGCACATTCATTATATTCTATGTGTGTTTCACATGTCGGTTGTATTGATGTTGTTTTGTACATACCCAGTGCACTCGATTTGATTTTGTATATTTTGAGATATTGATTTGATTTCGTGCATATGGGTTGCATATGATTTTGACGTATGCTTCGACCTAGTTTTCATGCATTTTCGTACTGTGATTTTGATTTTGATATTCGGTGTATGTTTTCGTGCACCATGTGCACCTGATTGAGATTCTTGCGCACATTCGGTGCACCTGATGCGATTTTGTGCACACCAGATGCACTAAAACGGGGTTTTGTGCAGATTAGATGCACCTGATATTATTGTCGTGCACGCCCGTTGCACTTGACAGATTTTTTGGTGCACACCCGTTGCACTCAGTTTTTTTCCTGTGCGTATTCATAGCATCTATATTTGGTTTCGATTTTAGTACGCACCGGACGCACATGATATTTTTATACTTTGATGGGGAATGATTTCATTATGAGCAGTATGTTTTTATAATCATTACTATTTGACTTAGTAACCTGGCGTGACGTGTATGTTAAATAAAATATATATATTTATAGCTATTTTTTTTTAAATAAACGTCCGCTACTTATGCCGTGACCCGCGCATCGCACGGCGATTTTTAAAAAAAAAGGGTTTTGCATGCTTTTTTATTAAGATGTTTAGACGATTTTATTACGATGCGCACTATATAGAAGTTATAGTTTTGATGTATATCATATTGGTTTTTGTACTGGGCTTTGATATTTTATTCTCACCATACCTCCGATGATTGCGTTATGTTGACGGAGTTTTGAATTTGAGTTATTTACTCGTTTTTCGTGCGCATGCATTGCGCTAAGATGTGTTTTATGTATTGATGATTTCGGAGCCCCGACGATTTGAGTGTTTTGGATGAATGTTTTAGTATTTGGGGGGAGTTTTAATTTAAATTCGGGGACCGAATTTCTTTAAGGGGGAAAGATTGTAACGCTTCGAAAATCGTTTAGGCAGTTTTTCGATAATCGGCAAAATAATCGGTCTTTTCCGTAAAAAGTCGAAATAAGTAATTTTCAATATAGGCCTAATTATACAAAATTTAGATAAGATATTGCTAATATTTGGTCACTAAATTGTCACTTAAAATTTTCTAGTTAATTAAAAAAAATTCCTTAATTAATTATTTTTAATATTATTTTAAGCTTTTAAAAATACATTTAATTAGTGATAAATACAAATTTAATTGGGTAAATTACATAATTAGAAACCATTATAAACTAAAATATAGTGTAACAAAAATTTTATCAAAACATTTCAAGTTTAGTTGTTTTATGGTTTAAAATGGTTTGAAAATGAATTAAAAAGGGGTTTTTTTTTTAAAATTTGATGAGCATTAAATGCACTTGAGGGGTTCTTTTCTCCTAGAATTTTCTACACTTCTCTCACAACTTCCCCTCTTCCCTACCCCTGGTCGAAATTCAGCAGGGCTCCCCCATTTTCCTCTCTCTCTTTTGCTTCAAAACTCACTCAAAAATCCACCGAAATCAACAATTTCTTCACAAAAATTCAAACCTAAACTCTTTTCCACCTCTTCCCAAACCCTAATTTGTTTAAAACAAGGAGAAAGAAGACATCTTTGGAGGCTAATCGCAAGAGGTTCAAAGCTTCGGAGGTATAATTCTAATCTAAATGTTTAATTTGTAGTTTAAGGTGCTAAACTAGAATTCTAAAAGTGTTAATTTAGTTATAATTTATTGTGTAGGAAATTCTAGAAAGGGTTTTAAAATGATGTTAGGGTTTTATTAATTAATAGGGGTTATAATAAGTAGTTTAAAATTTTTATAAGTGGAAAATCTTGTATGGTTGATATATTGTAAATTGTTCATTCAAAATTATTTAAATTAAACAATTTTGCAAACTAGATTTCTATATATTGTATATATTGGTGAGATAAAATTCCAATTAATATTTGTAACACTAGATTGTGGTTTTAATGAGGATATTAACTTGTTAGTGGAATGAAAAACTTAATTTGGTTACTAGTTTTTATTGATAATTGAGAAATTGTGAGAAAAATGTTATTTTGCTAACTAGATTTTAGAAATTCTTAAATAAATGAGATTTAAAATCTAATTTATGGTTTTATTATATTATTATCATCATTAATTGTAGCTTAATACGTTAATTCATGCAAAATCAAGTTTAGTTGTGGAATTGTGGAATTTTGCTTGTAAGGTGTTGAAAATTGATAAAAGTTGCAAACTAGAGTTTCAATTTAATACAAATTAGGGTGTTAAAAATATCGTAATGGTTTCTATAATTTAGTTATGCTATTTAATGAGTATTACGACCATTAGTTTTATTTAAACGTCAAGTTTTGAAGTAAAACGGTAAATTGACATTTTCAAGGTTTTGCGGAATTGGACGATTTGATCGATTTTAGGGTTTCGATGATTTAAACCGGGTTTTATATTATAAATAATGGGTTTTGAAACTATGAGTTGTTTATTGGTGTTTATCTCGATCAATCGGCGTTTGTACGCCGATATCGAGCGATATTTGGTTCTTTTACATGAGCGGGACATAGGTTTTAACCTATGAGCGTTTCGTGCGTCATTTTGGTTTTGTCCGTGATTCAGTTTACGATATTATATGTGTTTGCTTATAGGTACCCCTCACGTGGACTTCAGACGAGGAAGAAGAGGAGGGCGACATCGTCTTCGGCAGACAAGGACCAGGTGAGTAGATGTATATCTACGGAGGAAGTCGGGTGGATGGCGTTTAGCACCCCCGCAAACGTAGAATAGGAATAGTATTTATTGTCATTAGGAAGACAGACGTGACCTTAGATTCTTGGTGAGTAGGACCCTAGTAATGACCTTAGGTTGGACTAGGCTGACTTACAAGGACCTTACCAGAGAATGAATATCTTGAAGGAGATTCATAGGTTTCAGGTAGATACACACATGCACACACACAGAAACTCGACGTGGTGTATACGTGTATGTGTATATATATAGGACTAGGTGTAGGTATATATATACACAACATGTATATGTGATACAAGGATGTGATATGATACATGGGGATGAAACAATATAACTGGGCTTGATGCCGTGATTCTTGGCTATACAGTCGTATTATAATGTTAGTGGATCATTAGAAAATGAGATAATGATAGGTGTACATAAATAATAATGGGTGGTAATGATATTGAGGTTCATGGGACTCTAAAACAGAACCCGGACTGTAACCTGTGCCTGAAATCACGATTTGATATATGTGTGACTTTATTACGATATCATATATGTGTAACTTGATTACGATATCGCATAGGTGTGACTTGATTACGATATAATATAAGTGTGACTTAATCACAACATGATATATGTGACATGATATTTCTGAGGATAAATTGACGATGTATATTTATGCTGGCAATGATATATGATTGATGTATGCGAGTACAGTACAGTACCTTGATCATGACATTATTTGATGATGATATTATACGAATGATGAGACACGTTGGTGATACTTGACCCGTACCCCGATATTAGGATGCCGTACGATGGATTTTACCGTACGAGGCATAGATGTGATGATTGATTCGCACTCTTGATTCGAGGAAGTCGTACTATCTACGTGACGCTATTGAGGTTGGATCGCCGACTATTAGAGATATGGACTCAGACCTTAGGTGGACACTTATTTCTTATCGACTAGTTTCTTAGGTTTAGTTCCTTAGGAGGTTAGATGGACTCTAGTTTAGGCTCGAGTCATATAGTTGTAGTTATACTTGTATATCACAAATGAGTGGTTAATACACATCCGTCGTTACATTCAGACCGTATTCATCATGTTGCATGTTCATACATATGTTTCTATAATCAGTATAAAACGCTGCATGTTAGGACACCAGCACCATTACCGATGATGCGCATATTCCACGCACACTTATTTGCCGGCTCACACACATCATCATCGGTAATTGCTATGTCACGTACACTTTAGAACATATTATCTTTTATTGATAGAATCAGCTAACAGCTAGATCGATATAATATTATGATTACTCTCAGGCGTTAGTCTAGACATGGCATTTATTATTTAGACATTTCATGCATTCACATTTTCATGTTATCATGCAGTATTGTGGGGCTTATGCCGACATTTATCATTTACTTACTCATGATTTTGATATTTTGGATTTTTATGAGATTTTGGATTTTGGGGAAAACCGCAAGAATATATAAAAACTTCTCTCTCTCCTCCTCTCTTTTTAAAATATAAGTTGCGGTTTTCTCGTGATGTATGTGTCGTCCACCATGAGATTTCATATTTTCTGTTGGATTTCGAGACCCGATTCGAGGAGTGGATGAACCGTCTCGGGTACATGGTGGGCCCGGTATGGTACCCCGGGGCAAGAAGATCGAGTTGTAGACGATGAGCCTGGCAGGGGAGGACTACCTACTGGTGATGTCTGGCGCGGCGGATATCCGGAGGATACCGACCGTTGTCGTGAGATTTAATGATATGGGCCGATCCGGACTGACGGAGCCCGAGATATTGAGACTATGAGATATTCAGACTATGAGGTATTGAGACTTGAGATTTACATATTTTGTGTCGATGCTTGACACCGATTTCCATGGATTTCATCAATGATATTCAGATTTCTATACAAATTACCATGATAAAAGTTAACGATTTCTTATACAGATATATCCAGATTTCAGGATTTATTGTTTTACATTCATGTTGTATGCATACTCATTCACATGACATATTACTATTTGAGGCATTGACACGAGCACGGAGCTTTTGCACTACACGTAGTTTATTTCCCTGCCATTACTAGATGATTAGTATTATATTAGTATATTGTTATGACCTAGGATAGCGTCGTGCATTCGGTTTCTTTTCGCAGATATCTTCAACTCACGAGTTGGCAACTCACCCCTGTTGTGCCAAATTTTATTACAGGTTCGATGTACAGGTTTCCATGGCAGCTTGCTGGCACATCTTTTCATTCAGGGTGATTTGCACGGTAAGTTGGTTCACTTGTATCTGAACCGTCGTTGTACTTTTATTATTTCATTTGTATCTAGTAAGCTCCATCAACCAAACTTGTATTACTTGATAAGTTTAAAGGACCAGTTATTTATTTCGTCCTTAGAGTCACGCTTGTATTATTATGGTATCTGGTGGATTTGTTTTCTTTTGAGTTTTGAGCCTCGCCCTTTGGCGTTGTATATTATTGTGCTTGGTGTGGTTGTTTCCGCCTGTTGGCGTAAAGCTAGCTCCCGCTTGGGGATGACTTTTTATTGCTGTATATATATATTATTCTTGTTTGTACCCGTTTGGGGCCAGTTTTTACAAAGGAGACTCAGCCGAAATTTTTGAGAAAATTGGATGTTGCTTTTAAACTTGTTTTTCTACATCTTTTCCTTTTCTTCTTCTTTTATATGGTTTAGATTTCTGGGCTTCGTCTTACTTAGATTACGTTGCGCCTCTAGACGCTTCGTAATTTAAGTGCCGGTCACGTTCCGTACCTTCGGGTCGTGACATAGTACCCTCAAAGTCAATTATTGGATCGCAGGCAAGTGATTGCAATGATTGAGGGAGGACCTATACCGGTAGGACAGTCTTACTCGAGAGGTTTGTATACTAACCGGTTTTTCTTTATCATCGTGTACCTGCTTTAGGTGACATTGTAGTTCACTATTACATGTTGATAGAGAATAGTATGCTATCATGGTTTGTCTTTATCATCGTGTACTGCTTTAGGTGACCTTACATGTCACTATTACACATTGATAGAGCCCTTAGGATTCTTGCTTGACTGCCAGCAGTATGATGACGATCATATACGTGGGAGCTGGGGTCTATAAGCACATCCTTAAATGGTCCCTAGCCGTGGGAGTTTTCGAGACAGGGCATCGATACTCCGGAGTAGACTAGTGTATACAGTCGAGACCCCGACGAGGGGCGGTGGCCGGTCTCACAAGCCATTGGTGTCAGTTGGTTCACCTAAGATGTATACAGGTGCTCATTGGGTTATGAGTACACCGGACAGGACTCACCGGGAACGTGCTAGTTGATATTATACCTGACGTCAGATAGAAGTTCCCTGGTGACATGTGTACAGGTTAGTTCATCGACCTGAGATCGTCATTTGTCTCGTGTGAGTTCCCACTGTGCTTTGATTACTACCCTACCACGGCTCAAAGGAGTCGTGCAAACAGGTTTTAGTTGGGTACAGTCCCGAGCCATATGGAGGCAGTGAGCGGATCGGCAGAGGTTTCGTCTCTCCCGGTATTGGGGGTGAGATCGCGCTGTGTCTAGGAGAGCCATTACACGAAGTCTTTGGCCAAGGCAGGAAATTTACTGGTAGGTATTCCAGTAATATCTCAGGGTGTTCTGGGCTACACTCCGACATGACTTGTACCGCTTTTGGGGGTCTGACTTTTACCAACCCCCTAGGCCCGCCATGCGATGCTCATAGACAAACGGACCGGACTGTATGGATATTGTCACCGACAGGCTCAGTAGGGTGTCAGGATGAGTTCGCTCATCGACCTCCCTTTTGGTCAATACCTGGTAGCTCGTTACATACGGCTAGTAACTCTGACGTGCTAGTTGTTAAATCCACAGCCAATGTATTGACGAGTCTTTAGAGTCCCCCACAGACAGTTTCTCAAGTTTCGGGCGAAACGTTGTAGAGGCCGTATGATATATGGCAGGGTCCGATCATATACGTGCAGTAGTGCACGGATCATGATCGGGCGGATCATACTAGTGGGCTTTTGTTTAAGTCGAATCCTAGTATTAGATTTGTTGGATTACTTTAGTCTCATCGCATTCGCATTCAGTCGGAATGTGGATACAGGTATGTATATACAGGTGAGGGGTATCCTTGTGATCCGTCACGAGTTTACTTTAGATGTTGCCGTATCTTTTTATTGTTGTAAACATTTGGGTTAATATTTACAAATGGAAATTATGAGCTTAACTCATCATTTTGAGCATTTAATGTGACATAGACCTCATTAGTCATGGTCTCTTTTTATGTGCTAATGTCATATTATGTGATTGATTGGTGAGATGAAATGAGAGGAAGAGAGAGAAGGGCAGCCATATCCCTTTGGGTTTGCTCTTGTATGATTCATTCTCGCTCTCATTTTTATCATACAACAAAAGAAAGAAATGGCTTCTTCTTCTTCTTCCTCTTCTTGCTCACAACCTCCATTAATGGCATTATCTCTAATCTCCATCCATACAATGGATGCAAGAGACAAAGTTGTCACACACATACTCTACTTCATCTTGGGCACGTCGGCTAGCAAACTTCGTGCCCGAGTTGCTTCGGATGAAGCATGAGCCCGTAAAAAGACTCGAAGATGTGGTGCCCTTTCCGGCGAGGAGATTGAGCTCGGAGATGCCGCGAGGAGCTTGGGATGGTGGCCGAAGACCAAAGGCATGGATCGATCGGTATAGCTTTCCAACCCCTTCTCTAGTTAGCTAATTATAGGTTAATGGTTCGATCCGGATTTTAAGCATATGATAGTGCCGGTTTCTAGTTTAGAAAAATTTTCATTTCCGCATTTTGGCCTCGGAAAGACGGCCGGGGCGCTACCGTAGACTTACATGGTATCAGAGCCACGCCATTAACCTATACTTGCTTGATCTAACGTGTTTAGAATTTCGATCGAACGAAATTTCCAAAACCACGATTCCAACTCATGAAGTTTCTGTCGAATTTTTTTGTGCTCTAAAAATTATTTTGAGTGTGTCAGAAAATCAGGCAGGCTTTTCTAAGAAAACTGCAGAAATTTTGTAGGCTGATTTCACTGTAGCGCGGAGGAACCGCGGCCGTACCCATGTTTGGGCCGTGGTTCCACCGCAGTACTGTAGCAACACTGCACCAAAATTTCCACAGTGGTCTCTGAGTTGGAATTGGGGTTTCTGGTATTTTTTGTTTGGGCCCAGATTTGTTTGAGTACTGGGAATTGTGCATGGGGCCCAATTCGGGAAATTTTGTCGATCGAAAATTTTAAACATGTTAGTTCACAGTATTTACATTATATCTGTGACCGTGAATGACATTTGATCGGTAAATCTTGTCTAATTGCTATAGCCCTTTTAGACGGATTTGCGAACGTGACATTCACATTAATGTTCTGTGTTGTGCTGTGATGTTGCGGATTTGTCGTGGTAGATAGCCTGGATGCAATGGTAGTACAGTTTGGTTGTATTTGTACATTTGATATTGCGGGGCGAGCGCCCGACATGTGGACTGCCGTTACTGCCTGTTTGTATATTATTCTTTTGGGGCACGGCCCGGCTGAGGTCGATGTACCCGTTGTATATTTTTACTTTCTGTACTAGGATTACCCCGCAGTGGGGTGCACGGATAGCCGGGTTCTAGAGGGCAACGAGCCCACATCTCATGGCTTTAAGACGGAGGAGGCTTCACTCTAGAATTGGCGGGCTATTCGTCGCACTCGTAGGGGGTACAGGTTGACCCAAGGAGGGGTGCCCAAGTTACCGGATTCTATGAAGTGCTGGGTGGTCCATTCACGTTGTTGAAGGGGGCTGTCTCGCTTCAGGTTTTGGCGGGTAACTTGCTGTGCCCGTAGGGGTCTAGAATTTCATTGCACAGGCTATCCACACGACCAGGGGAACGTCAGGTTTCAGTTGCGGCTCTGTGAAACCCGGGGCTTCCAGATTATCTGTATTGTTCTGTGATGCTTATTACATTTCTGTGATGTTGCATTTTATCACGCCTTGAGCGATTATTATATATTGATATATATACTAATAGATGTTGTATATGTTTTGCATCCGAGCTAGTCCAGTCCCCGCTCTGTCGTTAGTTAAGTAACCTAACGGGTGATGACGGGACCCAGTGGCGAATGCGGATGGCATATATGTACATCGTATTTTCGTTCTTTATTGGTGTGATCCATTGATGAGACTGCATTGATTCGGATCAATGCAAGCTAAACAAACCTGTTTGATGTTGTTGGAACATTTTTTCAAAAAGCTGTTATTGCAAGGACGTTCTTTTTTGTTTTGCACAGTGATGTTCGGTTATGAATATCCAGCACCTCAGTCGACGAGGCAAGGGCCGAGATCCCTTCACCGGGAGTGACCCCTTGGACAGAAGTTTGCGTTAGGGTAATAACTTCACCATAGCCGATTGCCTTTTGCTTTGCATCGTGGTATTCAGTTGGAATATCCTGCACCTCATTCTACAGGGAAAGAGCCGAGATCCCTTCACCGGGAGTGACCTCTTTAGCAAAGGTTTTCGTCACTATATTTTTATAAAAAAACTATCGGGTTCCTTCAACGATATCAAGTTCATCACGTTAAAGGTTTTTCGCCAAAAACCAGCCGTAGCCCTCCGTCATTTCAGATTAGTATTGCTTAGTATTCGCGCTACGTTTTTCGTTGCTATTTGCCGAGACGTAGTGTGCGGTAGCTTTGTTGTGCTTTTCTGTCGTATGGATATGTGGATTGGTTAGGACGGTCGTACGACTTTGTTGATTATTCGTCAAGGGTCGTGCGGGTAGGTTTAACGCAATCAAGATAATGACGGGTTGAACTTGACTAGGACCTTTTGATTTATTGATTATTCGTCAAGGTCACTTGGGTCCTAAGGGTAAAAATCACATCGGGAGTTTCTAAAGAAACTGAAACTTTCCAGATATGGGCATACCTTCTGGAGTGTGATAACGTGAGTGGATTCCATCACGTTATCATGTGATGATAATTGGATCCCGATTCCCACTGATGAGTTGGTTTACTCCTCGGGTGATCCCGACTAATTCTTCTTTCAGGTTTGGAGGAGAATTTGAGGTTACAGTGGGAGGTTTCCTGATTAGATAAATTGGTTACCATTCTGATCTTGGTTAGAGTGCACGCAGAGTATTTCTTTTCTCTCTCTCTTTGGCAGCGACCATGACCCGACCCTTGACTATGACTCAGTGACCAAGTGAACCGAACCTTCTTAAAACACTGGCTTTTGGATTGTCAGAGTTGCATACTTTATTGCCACTCCTACTTTTACCCTTTTCTCCAGAACACATCGTATTACTACGAACATCCACTTCCATTAGATAAAACCATCGTATAGTTATATACAAACTCGAAGGAACTTGTTCCAGATTCGAGGATGGTTTCCGGTTCTGGAGAAAACGAATAGGACTATTCAGTTGTCTTTTCCTTTTACCTTCTCTCAGGTTGCGAGTGTTCCTTGGATTAGGACGGTACACCTATTACGCTAATTAGATAGTCTTCTTCCAAACCATAGGCAGGTGCCGAACGGTAGGGAAAGAAGAAAACCAATTAGCCTAACAATGGTGTACAGAAGGTAATAAGTAAAGACAAATAAAGGGATTAGAAAGAGGGCAAAGTAAAATGCGACTGCTATTCATGACCAAACCAAGTATTTCATCGCCACTCCTACTTCACCTTTGTATTTCTCCAGAACACTCCGTATCACTATGAAGATCCACAGTTATTTGGATACTCCATCGTATGGTTATATACGAACTCGAAGGAACTTGTTCCAGTTCGGGGATGGATTCTAGTTCAGGAGAAATAGGAATAAGGTTTATTCAGTTGTCTTTTATCTTTACCTTCTTTCGCATTGCGAGTGCTCCTAGGATTAGGACAGTACACCCATTATGCTTATTGGATAGTCTTCTTCCAAACCATAGGCTGGTGCCGAACGCTAGGGAAGGAAGAAAACCATTTGGCCTAAAGGGGGTGTACAGAAGGTAATGACTAAAGACATACAAAGCGATTTGGAGAGATGGCAAAGAAATATATGGTTACAGTTGTGAATCTGGATAATGGAAGAGGCATTACTAGGAATACCCGGATAACCCTACGAAACATTTACATGTTTCAGTTTCACTATGTATTTTTAAAAGAAAACTGATTTCCTCATTAGTCCTTACTCCAGGGTATGTATTTACTAGGTTTGATTCTCACATCTGTATGGTTTTACAGATGATGAGTGGGAGTAAGTTATTGGAAATTAGGTGATCATCCTCATTATATCGGAATTCGTTGTAATTAGTGATATTTAAGGAAATCGCCTGGGCTGTTTGCCGGACGGCAGATATTTGGTTTTGAATATCCGTTGTTATGCACCAATTTCAAATTGATATATCTGTACGTTTATTTTTATAAAGTGAGATATAACTTTTTGAAATTATGTCCATGACATTTACCTATATCAGTTGATGGTTAGGTAAGGAGCATTAAACAGCGGTGTAATTCTTCATAACCATAGTACAGTTTTCAACCTACGACGCACAGGGTTTGAGTTATTCAACTCAGGGGACTTGTACAGAGTATTGTATATTGTCCAGTGTCCATTAGGACGGAGGGGTAGGTCCTCGTACTATATTCTGTTTACTTGTGACTTCTCTAGTTCTTAGACATGTGTTTCGTAGAAATACAAGGTCCAAGTTTTGAGAAGTTATAGGTATAAGAGTAAAGTAGAGAACCAGATGTTGCAAGTATCGGGATTCTTCAAGTTGATCGAAGATGTAGATACTTATGTATAGTATTCAGTTGATAGTAATGGTTTTGAGAGAACTTGCTTCTCTTTCAGGTTACTCATAATTTGGAAGCACTCCTAAGTTGAGTAATGCTGATCGGCCTCTCTCCATTTAGTTGACATGCACTGGAGACAGCTGCATGATTTGAATCTGGTTCCAATTAAATCAGTACCTCTGTTTCTATATTGGATATAGAATAGTTCATATCTTAACAATGTTAAGGTACGGGGAGTTGTCCGGCTTATGCTTAAAACCAGACTCTGGATATCTCAAGGCACGTTTCTATAATGGCTGTTTGTGGGTTAACCTGGGCTATGACGAGGGTTGAATTTCTACCATCTGGAATATCAATAGTGATATTGTTCTTGACTCGCCACAGTTTTAGTAAAATGGATTTTTTGAGTAAACAGTAGTGGGAGTATGGTAGAACTGGAAATGATTCCAGAACCGCAAATGATTACTGAAAATTTAATAGGACCTAAAGATTCAATCTAGATTGACATTCTATTGGTCACTCCGCAGATATGGTGGGTAACCTCAGGCACTCGAGAGGTACTTCGGTATGCTCAAAGACGGTGACAGGGAGGTTCTTGTTTACCCAGACTTGCCATTGCTGTTGTTCCAGACTGTGAGACCCGGCAGGAGGATGAGTATAGCGTCGTTCTAAACTAGCTTTAGAAGTGTACGTGTATATGACTCTGCCAGAGGGTTGTCGTAGTCAGTGGGAGCAGCGGAAGCTAAGTGGGGACTTGACACTACTGTTGTTCCAAACTATGAGACCCGACAGGAGGATGAGTATAGCGTCGTTATGAACTAGCTTTAGAAGCGTACGTGTATATGACTCTGCCAGAGGGTTGTCGTAGTCAGTGGGAGCAGCGGAAGCATAGTGGACAAGAAGCTTATGTCTATTTATAGACTAAAGCAGATATAGCGGAGATAGATCATCTATTTCTGATGTGACAGTCATAGGTTTGACTTCATCAGAATAGAGGATGGATCTGTTAAGAAGGTAGTAGGGTGTGATGTCCTGGTATTTGGATGACATACAAAGAGTAGGAAGTGAAGTTCCTATACAAAGATCGGTTATGCTTTGGTTGTCACACAGTGGTTTCTCCATATAAAGCTTGGATATTATATCAGACATTCTGGTCACTAGATCTATGGTTTTAGATCTAGATTTGGGTAGTTTCCCAATTTGGGTACTTAGACAGCATTCTAAAGGTGTTTTAGAATAGACGACTCCTGGCACGGTAGTGTATCTGCAGGAGATGGAGTCACCCTCTCTAAAGGTGTCTTACAGACTAAAGGGGAGAGGGATGTGCATGATCAGCAGATCACTTGCTTAGGCAATTGAGTTGATCATGAGATGTCAAGTACCACACCAGATGTTGTTTTTGCACGAGATGCAATAAGTTGATATTAATCCAATCCTGGAGAAACATTAGGAAGCAGTTTTAGAACATAAGTGGATATTCTAGGGAAATGATAACGGCAGCCTCTTTCGGGGGACGGTTATCATTCCAGGCTTCCAAGGTGACCTGGATGACAGAGTGACTGTCAGAGTTATAGTTTTCCCTCTGACGAGGGGCGGTATTTTGGACAGGTGGTCCAAGCGGATACTGAGAGAGGCATGGCGCAGGATACTGATTAAGTTCAGTCGACGATACAGTCTAAGAAGTTTGCATTTGGAGTTCATTTATGAGCTAGGTCCCATCAGATATCTAGACATATTCTAAGACAGGTATTGCTCATTTCGGGAGATGGCTTTCTCCGTGAACTTGAGATAAAGAGAGACATAGAAAGAAACATCAGGGCGGATCCACTCACTGAAGCTATTCCTCGAACGTAATAGTTTCATAAACGGGCTTTGTGAGACCGATTAGTAGAGGAGTTGGGTGTTCGGTATCACACGGGCTGTGAGTATGCGACATCGCAATAATTAGCCTTGAGTGCAAGTGGGAGATTGTTGGATATATTGCCCTCAGAGTCAATTATTGGATCGCAGGCACGTGATTGCAATGATTGAGGGAGGACCTATACCAGTAGGACAATCTTACTCGAGAGGTTTGTATACTATCTGGTTTGTCTTTATCATCGTGTACATGTTTTAGGTGACATTGTAGTTCACTATTACACGTTGATAGAGAATAGTATGCTACCAATGTTTGTCTTTATCATCGTGTACTATTTTAGGTGACCTTACAGGTCACTATTACACATTGATAGAGCCCTTAGGATTCTTTCTTGACTGCCAGCAGTATGATGGCGATCATATACGTGGGAGCTGGGGTCTATAAGCACATCCTTAAATGGTCTCTAGTCGTGGGAGTTTTCGAGACAGGGCATCGATACTCCGGAGTAGACTAGTGTATACAGTCGAGACCCCGACGAGGGGCGGTGGCCGGTCTCACAAGCCATTGGTGTCAGTTGGTTTACCTAAGATGTATATAGGTGCTCATTGGGTTATGAGTGCACCGGACAGGACTCGCCGGGAACATGCTAGTTGGTATTATACCTGACGTCAGATAGCAGTTCCCTGGTGACATGTGTACAGGTTAGTTCATCGACCTGAGATCGTCATTTGTCTCGTGTGAGTTCCCACTGTGCTTTGATTACTACCCTACCATGGCTCAAAGGAGTCGTGCAAACAGGTTTTAGTTGGGTACAGTCCCGAGCCACATGGAGGCAGTGAGCGGATCGGCAGGGGTTTCGTCTTTCCCGGTATTGGGGGTGAGATCGCGCTGTGTCTAGGAGAGCCATTACACAAAGTCCTTAACCAAGGTAGGAGATTTACTGGTAGGTATTCCAGTAATATCTCAGGGTGTTCTGGGCTACACTCCGACATGACTTGTACCGCTTTTGGGGGTCTGACTTTTACCAACCCCCTAGGCCCGCCATGCGATGCTCATAGACGAAAGGACTGGACTGTATGGATATTGTCACTGACAGGCTCAGTAGGGTGTCAGGATGAGTTCGCTCATCGACCTCCCTTTTGGTCAATACCCGGTAGTCCGTTACATACGGCCAGTACCTCTGACGTGCTAGTTGTTAAATCCACAGCCAATGTATTCACGAGTCTTTAGAGTCTCCCACAGACAGTTTCTCAAGTTTCGGGCGAAACGTTGTAGAGGTCGTATGATATATGGCAGGGTCCGATCATATACGTGCAGTAGTGCACAGATCATGATCGGGCGGATCATACTAGTGGGCTTTGGTTTAAGCCGGATCCTAGTATTAGATTTGTTGGATTACTTTAGTCTCATCGCATTCGCATTCAGTCGGAATGCGGATGCAGGTATGTATATACAGGTGAGGGGTATCCTTGTGATCCGTCACGAGTTTACTTTAGATGTTGCCGTATCTTTTTATTGTTGTAAACATTTGGGTTAATGTTTACAAATGGAAATTATGAGCTTAACTCATCATTTTGAGCATTTAATGTGACATAGACCTCATTAGTGACTCATGGTCTCTTTTTATGTGCTAATGTCACATTATATGATTGATTGGTGAGATGAAATGAGAGGAAGAGAGAGAAAGGCAGCCATATCCCTTTGGGTTTGCTCTTGTATGATTCATTCTCGCTCTCATTTTTATCATACAACAAAAGAAAGAAATGGCTTCTTCTTCTTCGTCCTCCTCTAGCTCACAACCTCCATTAATGGCATCATCTCTAACCTCCATCCATACAATGGATGCAAGAGACAAAGTTGTCACACACATACTCTATTTCACCTTGGGCACGTCGGCTAGCAAACTTCGTGCCCGAGTTGCTTCGGATGAAGCGGGAGCCCGTAAAAGGACTCGAAGATGTGGTGCCCTTTCCGACGTGGAGATCGAGCTCAGAGATGCCACGAGGAGCTTTGGATGGTAGCCGAAGACCGAAGGACACGGATCGATCAGTATAGCTTTCCAACCCCTTCTCTAGTTAACTTGTTATAGGTTAATAGTTCGATCCGGGTTTTAAGCATACGATAGCGCCGGTATCTCAAATGGAGTGGTATGCACTGATTTGGTAGGGACCATATTCAATAGGTGTATGACTGTCTCAAACGCATAACCCCAAAAGGAAATAGGTAACTCAGTGGTGCTCATCATAGAGCGCACTATATCTAATAGGGTGTGGTTCCTCCGTTCCGATACACCGTTGTGCTGGAGGAGTAAGCTGAGAGAGAATCACATTCTCTTTTAGATAGTCACGAAATTCTGTGCTCAAGTATTCTCCTCCTCGATCAGATCGAAGGATTTTAATACTTTTACCCGTTTGGTTCTCTACTTCGTGCTTATATTCTTTGAATTTCTCAAAAGCTTCAGACTTGTGTTTCAACAGGAACACATGTCCGTATCTTGAAAGATCGTCAGTGAATGTAGTGAAGTATGAAGAATCATTCCTTGCATGTGTAGACATAGGACCACATACATCACTATGTATCAGTCCCAAGAGTTCCGTAACTCTTTCTTCGTGTCCACTAAATGGAGTTTTGGTCATTTTTTTTTGAGACATGACTGGCAAGTGTCATAAGATGAAAATTCGAATGGATTTAAATATCCATCGTTATACAACTTAGCTAGTCATGTCGCACTGATATGACCTAGTCTACAATACCACAAGAAGGATTCGTTCATTTCTGAACTCTTCCTCGTGTGTGTGTTTTGTACATTAAGAACAGTGGTTTGATTTAGAACATATATGCCATTATTTAACGAGCCTGATCCAATCAACTTTGATTCAGGAAGATGTTCACAACATTATCCTGTACTATAAAATTATATCCTTTTTTACTCAATAAAGAAACTGATATAAGATTGCATATCAGGGTCGGAATGTAATAGCATTCGTTCAGAATCAATGTATTACCATTTGGCAATACAAGGTGATATTCGCCGACTGCTTTGGCTACAACATTTGCACCATTCCCTACTCTTATGGAATGATCACCCATTCCCAGTTCCCTACCTTTCCTTAGCCCATGTAACATATTACATATGTGGGATCCCGATCCGGTATCTAATACTCAGGACGTAGAGTGAACTGAGAAATAGTTCTCGATAACTAACACACCTGAAGAAGATACATCAACATGCTTATTCTTCGTTAGGGTGGCGTGGGAATTTGGACATTCCCCTATTTCCTACTCAGTCTTATAACAATTATAAGAAAGAACGGAACCAATGTTCCCCTGCTCAGTATAATAAACGAGTTCGATCAATACATCCATATTATTATCTTGATTAAGGCCTCACATGGTTGCTACCTGGAGAGAGGGAGAAGAAAACACTTTAGCGTATGCTCTTGCAAGATTAGATTGGTTATCATCTTATCTAATCAGGATGGCTCTCACTGTTTTTATCAAATCTTCCTTCAAACCCTAAAAGGTAAGACTAGCCTAGATTAATTACACCTTACAAGTTCGCCAATCTTTCAGCCAGGCCAGTGTTAGTACTTTAAGGGAGGTTCCCCGTGCTTTTGCACAGACCTAATTAAAATAAATCTCATTTTCCCAGAGGCATAGCCCCGTTAACACCTTTCTATACACCTACTTGATCGGCTAATTATAATGTGTAAAACTCTCCCAGGAGTAACTATTACTCGTAGTGGGTATCGGGATCCAACTATCTCATAGAAGGTATGCAATCTCATTGCAAATTTCAACACTTGAAATTCCCGATATACTTTTGCCCCTAACGTGCTATGACCTTGACGAAAACCAACAAACCACAGTCCGCTAGTCAAGTTCAACCCATACATTTCATGATTAAATTAAACCCACCCGCACGACCCTTGACGAAAGCCAACAAAGCCGTACGACTACCCTAATCCAATCGCATCATATGCAACAGATAAGCAGTAAGTAGCTACCGCACACTTCGCCTTGATGAAAGCCAACAAACGTAGCACGAATACTAAATATTACTTATCTGAAATGTCTGAGGGCTACGACAGGTTTTTCAGAAAACCTTTTGCGTAATGAACTTGATATCGTTGTAGAAACAAGTGATTTTGAAAAGGAGTGTTTTTTAGGGTTTTACTAGTTTCGCTAAAGAGGCCACTCCGGGTGAAGGGATCTCGGCTCTTTCCTTATCGAATAAGGTGCAGGATATTTCATAATACCGCTATACATAAGCAAGAACTATAGAAGCAATCAAAAACAAAACCGAGAGAGTTGTAGCATCTGGTAGTTTTGCTAAAGAGGTCACTCTCGGTGAAGGGATCTCGGCTCTTTCCTTATTGAATAAGGTGTTGGATATTCTACAAGGAATACCGCTATGCAAAGCAAAAACTAGAGCTACCCTTTTTGAAAATTTGATTCTACAACATCTTTTAGATTTCTTTTCTTTCATTAATCTCATTAATGACGTCCCATCATTTATGCTTCCTAAGCATCACAGAATAAATGAAAATACAATGTACGCTTATGCCATCCACATTCGCCACAGTGTCCCGTTATGCACCGTTAGGTTACTTAACTAACGTCATAGCGGAGCGGGACTAGCGTGGGTGTAAAACATAAGCAACGTTTATTATATATCATGTATACAATAATAATGCATTCGTCTCACGCATATAAAGTGATCACATCACAGAATATCAGCAGCAGAAGATAACATATGAAATATTGGATATTTTAGGAGGTCCGTGTTTTATTTTGAGCCTGTATAAAACACGGATTCCACGGTCGCGATGAATAGCCAAACCCACATCCCTAGACCCCTACGAGAGCGGCAAGCAACCCTACCAATTCTAGAGTTAGTAGATCCGGACTCGACTCCTCGAGATGGTCTCCCACTGGAATCTAGAACCTGGTTACTTGTGCTCCCCTCCTTGGGTCTATTCTAATGCGGAAAAGTAAATAATATACAATGGTGATATCATCCTCAACCCGGAAGTGCCCCAATAAAAGAATATTACATATATTGAATTTTACATGAATGAAAATGAAAAACTCTCATCTCACATAAAACCCCCGGCTATTCAAAAGCGACGATCCAATATAACATATCATAGCAACACATAACATCACATGCCATCAGCGTAAGTAAATATGCGTATCCCAATTGTCGTTGGCATATAACAACGAAACCGGCGATACACCACATATTACACTTACGGTCGCAGAAAAGAAAATGTCAAACTACAACATTTGGAATCTACAATCACCTTAGACATCATAAACCCGAAATATCATATATCTTGGATTTCATGTCTAACTATATGAATTCCACATATTGTACTACATTCCAGGAAAAGCTAGACGATGTTAAACATTCCGATCGAATCAACAAACACCCAAAATTTCCCGAAAAGCTCAACACTTGAGCGCGGTTTAAAAATACTCAGTACATGCCACAGTGCCTATGAACCAGCCGTAGAAGGATCAACCAATGCCCCACCTGTGGCACCGCGGAACTACCGCAAACCCTAGGCTTTAGCGGCGGTTCTTACGGTCACAGAATCGAATTAGAGTTTCGTTCTTCTAGAGGGTCCACAGCATTACTTGCATGATTTTAGAATATTCTTTAACTTCAAAAAAAATCCAACTCTTGAAAAATTTCCAGCAAGGGTTAAAGTGGGTATTTGATATCCGTTCGAACTTTTTAACACCGTCTAAAATAACCCGAAACAAAGCTAGAATTACGAATACTAAACACTCCGAAATGCCAATGCATAAAGATAACATCACATGCAAATTTAGAAAAAACTAGCAACACCTGAAATACCAAACCCCAGAGACTGGAACACTGTAAAAACTTCACCCCTAAATCCCATACAATGGCCGAGCAGTTCGGTTCTACATGCAAAGTGGCCGGCCAAAATCCGGCGAAGGAGGCCGGTGAATTTTTCACTGTGTTCATGTTGCATCTCATACAACATTCTGCAGTTGTTTAAAATTTTTTTTAACTCCTTAAAAAATTCGACAGAAACTAAGGTTTTAAATATGGTGTTTCGGAGTTGTTTCGGTTTCGTAATTCTACAGTCTAATTCTCTAGTTAGGATCTGATACCATTGTAGGGTTCCTAAACACAACAGCAAGATTCCGGGTGGTATCAACCATGCCAAGTTAAAATTTTGCCATGCTTAATGAACCCTAACCTAGATATTTAACTAGAAAATCATACAAAATCGAAATGTAAACAACTTTACTTCTAAGTGAACCTTTGTAGTCCGTTCCTTCACTTCATTAGCTCTAAGTAGTGGTTCCTTCGCTGCGATCAAAGAACACCCGGACTCATAAGAAGCTCCACAAGGTGAATGATGCATGCTTGCTTGTAGTCTTCGAAATCCAAGATGTTCTACTTCGACGAAACACAAACTCAAGCTATCTCTTCACTAATATGAAATTAGTGAAGCTAACACCCTAATCTAAGTGGCTAGTTTAAAAGAGGATGATGAAATAGGAAGTGGGCTCTCTTTAGTTTTCTTTTTCTCACTTTATTTCATCACATAGAAAAACTAGCAAGCTTTCATGAGGAAGAAGAAGATGAAGTGATGAATGAATAAAACTTGTGAGGTTAGAAATGCAACCATGGTGAGTTATGTCATGCTTAACCCTTATAGAGAATAAACCATGGCTAAGGGTTAAAGGTTAGGTTAATAAATATCTTAAGCTAGACAAAAGAGTGGACTAAGTCAATGAAACTTACAAGCTTCTACAAGCTTCATCCAAAAGATCAACCATGATAAATTCCACTATATTTGAATTACTTAATAATAAATATAAACCCTAACATTAACCCTAGCACGGTATAAGTCTCATACATCCATGCTGCATGTGTAACCTAGCATGTCACAATGATATATATCACATATATATTATTTGTGAACAAAATAAAACAATACAATTAACATATATCACATATATATTAATGTATCATCATGCGAGAAAAAGTAATGCTTAAGTGAGCTAATATTAGTTAATGTAATTTAATATATCAAATATATAATTCTACATTAAATTATTAAATCAATACTTGATTTAATAATCCGGCTATACTACATATAACCGACTAATATCAAATGCAACAACTTATCGAATCAACACTTGATCCGATAATCCGGCTATATCACATATAATCGACCAATGTCGCAAGTCGCGAGAATAGAATACGGTATCACATACACGTATCAATCTCGGTCCCGCACATATCACATATGTGCTCCTACTCCGTTTCGCCTAAGCCAGGAAACCTCTTTGTATGACTCTAAAGACTCGTCAATACGCCGGCAGTAGGTGATGATCATATCAAACACCCACAAGCCGCAAGCGGTCAGCTAAACGTAACAGCCACCTGGGTATTGAGCGATCAGAAGATCAACAAGAAAGCATGTACATACTCCTACGAATCCAATCAGTAACACTACCGTACAGTCCGGTCTCTTCGTCTGATATGTCGCATATCCAGTCCAGGTGTGGTAAACGTTAGAGCCCAGTAACCGATAAGTCGTGTCGGTGTGAGGCTCATAACGGGTTGAGAAACTTATGATAACACTTACCAGTAGATCTCCATATCATCCCTGGCCAGGGACTTCCATTTATAGCCAATAGAGCACTGCGCAACATCAACCCCCAATACCGGGAGAGACGAAACCCCTCCTATCGCTCATTGGCTCCATGTGATTCGAGACTGTACCTAAAAGACACCGTTTTGCACATTCTCATGAACGTGGTAAGGTGGAAATCAAAGCACAGTGGGAATCACACAAGACTCTATGATGATCTCGGGTCTACAGACTAACTTGTACCAGTGTCACTGGAGAACTGCCATCTGACGATAGGTATAATACCTACTAGGAGTTCTCGGCGAGTCCGTTTAGTGTACCCTGTCTCCACTGAGCGCCCGTATACCATCTTTGATGTCAAACACCAATGGATGTGGGATCATCCATCGCCCATCATATGGGTCAAGATGCGTATATGCTAGTCTACTCTGGAGTATCAATACCCTGTCTCGATACACCCTCGACTAGGAACAATTATAGGATGTACTTGTGGACTACCCTGACCCCCACTAATATGATCTCCATCATAGTCCTAGTAGTCAAGTACACATCCTAAGGGCCTTATCAATATGTGAGAGCAAGATAGTAACACAATACAAGTCAACATGTTAAGACAAAGAGCAACCAGATAGCATACTATCATATCGAGCAAGAAAATCCTCTCTATATATATCCAAGCATCCACTATAATATGTATCATATGTACAACAATGGCCTCTTGGGAATATATATAACTAATAGTGCTGCAAGAGTGGTCTGCGCAACCGCAGCCGAGGTAGTGTCTTGCTGAGCCGCAGCCGAAGGAGATGGATGTGGAGCTGCAGCCGAAGTACCTTGTCGCATCTGTTCATTTTTGTGTGTAATAAATGAGTAAGAACTATGCATTAGTCGAATTCGTATCATTATCAGGTTATTGCGAAACCCCAATCTAAGAATACTTAGGGACTTAGGCCTCATTTGTATATCTAGTTTGGAAAGCTGTAGTTTATTTTAATTAGATAGTTCTATGTAAGTATGATTAATCAAAACTAAGTCTACAACCAAATAAACTCAGGCTACTAATATTGGATATGTTACTATTTATAATATGAAATAATATTTTACTATTAAGCAGTATACATACCATCATCTCCTTCAACTCTTGGATGGTGGTCTTCAAGGTGGCAACATCTTGCTCTAGACGTCGCTCACGGGGGTAGGGGAAGTAACCGCCGGAGTAGAGTCTAACCTATGGGCCCTGCTAGGACCCAGTCCCCGGCCTCTCTCCCAAACACCATGGTGCCCTCCGTGTGCCGCGTCTAGGACTGGGGTCAGCAGCATCGGATCGATCTGTCCAGTAAAATTGATCCCCGATGCCTCCGCCTGCTCCACCACCCGCTCCTACACCCACATTAACCAGTAAAATATAAGTATATCATTTAAATTTGAACTTTTCAAAACAAAAATTTCAAACATGTTAGAATAAATATTAACACTTATGCAATACTCCTGGGTAGCGGTGTCGGGGAATCGAAGCTCGCCCGTGGTGGGATTTATCGAGGTGCCGTGGACGGCAAGATATGCGGTCAGCACGCTAGGTGTACCACCCCTCGTCAGGGTCTGAGCTCTCCGCAATTCGCAAAAAAATTACATATATTATAAAATAACTCTTAATATTACATTATATCACAGTAGATCTATTGTAATTTACCGATACCTCCATGGCACGAGTAATATTCCTCGAGCCACCTGTATAAGTGGGGCGATCCCTCTTCGCCGACTTCCTATTCTCTTTACTTTGATCGGCCTGTTTCTGCACAACACATTCAGATTTAGTTTTCTAATTAAACAACACAAAAAAAATAAATTATATACTAAACAATGAATTACATTTAAAATACAAACCTGTTTGCACTGAGAGTCGAAATCTTGGCACAAGAGAGGCCATGTATCTACGTCGACTCTCGCAAAGGCCGGAGTATGTAGGAGAGCCGCTCTCTCTGCCTCGGGGGTCGCCATCCATAGGGAATAGCAGTCGATCTTCAGCTCGTTCCTATTGTATCGGACCTTTGATTGCATGTTCTTCATGAGTCCATGGTACAGAGCTTGAAGATCGAGCACTCTCTCAAGGTGATCAGGGTCGGGTACAAGCTGAAAGTCGTAATCCAACTGCAAATACAAAAAAAACAATGTTATTAAATTGCAAGTGTTAAATAATAATAAATATATTGGATAAATCAAATGAAAATATATACTAATACCCGAGCCACATCCCAGAAGAAGGCAAATGAGCACCGGTGCTGGTCGCCCCATTCAACGTGAAGTGGATACTTCTTCACGAGGTGGCTCTCATCCCCCATATACCGGCCGAATCTCTTGGCATAATCGCCGGTAGAGGGATAATCAGGGGTAAATAAGAGAGGGAATGCTGCCCCCTAACTCTGTCGGGCCTCAGCCTGTGGGACTGATTCGGGCCTCGAGTCCCCCTCTCGGGATGGGGATGCCCTGCATCTACAAGAAATATCAAGACAATCAATATTAATACAAAGTGGTATTAAGAAATCTAGTTTTAACGAAAATTGAAGTGTGATATATACCTCTGACGACAGAAGCACGAGCCTGGGCCCGGGCAGCAGCACGAGCAGGACGATAGTTACTCCAGTGAGGAACAGTCGGTGACCCGGACGTGGACGCATCCTCTCCAACTAGAAAATAAACATCGATAAAATTACATGAAGTTCATGTTTATTCTTAAAGGATATGTAAAATGAATAAATAATTTTTATTTATTCATACTAACCTACAGACTGAGCGGAGGGTATGAAAGTGACGGGAGTGGCCCCTGCACCAGACGTAGACGCACCACCCATAATTAGACAATCAAACATTGACTATATAAGTAATTGCAAAATGAATGTGTATATTAATAATATAATATTCTAAATCAACATGTATACACTATAGGATATATAAATATACCCGCAGGTGCGGTGGTGGCCTCTGCTCGAGATGTGGAGGCACCACATATAGCTAGACAATTAAAAAATGATTATCTAAGTACGTAAGAGCAAAAAGAATGTATGTATATTTATGATATAGCATTCTAAATCAATATGCATGCACTATAGGATATATAAATATACTTGGAGGTGCGGGAGTAGCCTCTGTCCCTGATGTGGACGCACCATCAACAGCTAGACAATCAAACATTGATTATATAAGTAATTTTGACATAAATATGCATGTATATATATAATATTACATTCAAAATGAATATGCGTGTAATATACCTGGAGGTGTGGCAAAGTCCACACGGAAGGAGGCATCCGAAGGGGTCTCCGATCGGGGTGTAAGACCGGCCCTCTGAAGCTCCCTGCGCAGCTCTCCGGGCGGTAGAACCGCTCTACCTCTGCCTCTGTCGGTGCTGCGGCTGGATCTCCTGTCGCCCCTCGCTACTCCCGTCATCGTCATCAAATCTAGATAAAACGGTTCATGGACGCATTAAAAAATCATTACATAAGCATGCTATATATGTATAGATCGTAAAATGTGAAGTAATAATATAATATTACTGATTACCTTTTTCGTTTTGTGGACGCATTAGATATATCTACTTGGATTTCATCATCGATATCATTTCTAACCCACGTAACTTCATGATCAGCCGAAGACAACCCGTATTTTGAAACAGACGGTCGGAGCACTCTAAATCTTCTCTTTTCTTCATCCTCATCGCTGTCCTCGAATTCTGGGACATCGTAAATATCCCTGGGTTTCTAATGGCATACGACAGTCCATCCTAGATGCTTCAAACACTGTGAGTAATATACTTGGAACGCTTGGTTCGAAAAGATAAACAGATTGTCCTGACCGTAAAATCGAAGTGTGTTCACGCTGGTCAATCCATATTCATCTTTCCAAGTCCCGAAATTGTTTCTCTACTTATCCGTATCGGTTCGTGTATCGTACCAAGTACACTGAAATATATAAAACGGTTCTGATCGTCCGGGATATTGGATGCCAAGTATACAATTTAAGTATCCATAATAAATCACACCATCTGATCCTACCATCGCAATCCCACTATTCTGAGTGGTACTAGAAGTTTCTATGTATTTAACTTTGAATTTGTATCCAAGGACACCGAATCCTTTATAATATGTAACCTCCATACTAGGAAACTGAGCTAAACGAAACCCGATGTTCCCCTGGTCGTGTGGATAGCCTGTGCAATGAAATCCTAGACCCCTACGGGCGCGGCAAGTTACCCACCAAAACCTGAAGCGAGGCAGCCTCCTTCAGCAACGTGAATGGACCACCCAGCACTTCACGGAATCCGGTAACTTGGGCACCCCTCCAGGGTCAACCTGTACCCCCTACGAGTGCGGCGAGTAGCCCGCCAATTCTAGAGTGAAGCCCCCTCCGTCTTAACGCCATGAGATGCGGGCCCGTTGCCCTCTAGAGCCCGGCTATCCGTGCACCCCTCCTTGGGGTAATCCTACACCTTTGATGCACTTGATTGAGATTTTCGTACACTCTAGATGCACTTGATGTTGTTGACATGCACACTCGTTGCACTTAATAGATGTTTTCATGCACACCCGTTGCACTCAGTCTTCATTTGCATGCACATTCGTTACACTTGGTTTTAACTTCGATTTTCGTGCGCACCAAACGTACGTGGATTTATTTTCATGCACACTTATTGAGATTGATTTCCTTCCGAGCATCACGTTTTTATGATATACCCTGTATTATATAGTAGCCGAGAAGAACTGGTCTGAGGACAGTTCCTGAGTGGTTTTGCATGCATCAGTATTTACTGAAGAGGTTTTTAAAAATGAGCTATAGTCTCACTATTTTCCTACGTGTCCATGAGCGACACGAACTTTTACAAAGAAAACCCATCAAAGTAAATTTCAAAATGGAGCGACGTATATCTTAAGCAAAACATATATAGACATCGAAATATACCTTTACAAATGAACGTCTGTTACTCGTGCCATGATATACGTATCACACGGCGATTAGAAAAGGATTTTACATGCATTTTTCAGTTATTTAAAAGAATTGGCAAGGATGCGCACTATATATATATTATAGTCTTGATTATATTATACTTGATTTAAACGGTAGATTTCGAAACTTGCATATCCACCATAACTCGCATGATTTTCATGACGCTCGACGAAGATTTGACTATTGTGTTTTGCACCCGTTTTCATACGCACACGGTGCGTTGTGATATGTTTAGCTTATCTGTGACTTCGAAGACCTGTGGATTTGATTTGATTTACTGAAATGTTTTAAAATTTGGGGGTTTAAATTTAAATTCGGAGATCGGGTTTAAATTTAAATTCGGATATCGAATTTATTTAAGGGGGGAAGACTGTTACATTTCAAAAAATAGAAAATAGTATTTTTGGATTTAAATAATAAAATAATAAATTTTACGGATATTATACGAATATAGATTTGAGTTTTCGTAGAATGGTATAATTATATACCTATATTTTGGAGGGAAAATTGGAATTTAAAATAAATTATTAATTATGAAAGCATTTATTTGATTTGGGCTTTTATAAATTTATATATAATTAATTACATACAAGTCTAATTTTAAACTTAATTAATGTTTTACTAATTGTGCATTAAACTTAGCTCATTTTGTTAACACATTACATTGTGTTTCATGTATGGTTCTATTTCTATTTTTGGTTTTGTGTTTTTATTGAAAAGATAAGAAAAGATAAGAAAAAGAAAAGAAAATGAAAATGGGGGACAAAGAGACATGAGAGTATAGGCTTGAGAGAGAAGGAGAGACAGAGATGTCATGGCAACCTTAGCCATTTGTTGATTCTTCACTTCATTCTCACCTAATTTTCTTCATCTCCTTCCTCTTCATCTCCATCACCTTCTCCACCTTCTTTACCACCCCTATAAAACACCCCCAAAATCTCATCAAAGCCACATGAACTTTCACAAAAAAATGTTCACAACCTCCTCCTACACATCATGGTGGGATCAAATTCTAGTTTTGAGCAACTTTAGCCACCTAGGAATTTTCTTGAGTTGCTTCTACAAGGTATAACTCTCACAATTTGTTAAGTTTCTTGAGTTCTTACATTCACAACTAATTTAGAGTTAAAAAAGTGCATGTTGGTGAACTTTGAAAATTCTAAGGTGAGAATTAGTGGGCAAGACTTGTAGTAGTGGTTTAGTAAAAGCCTAGTTAGTGACCATAACCTCTTTAAGTGATAGATAAAGACCTGTTAGTGCAAGTAACATTGGATTAAACGAGCTTAGAATTTTTCGATATCGGTTTTGTTGAATTTGTGGTGATCAAATGAAATCTGTGATGACTCGGAGACTCTGAAAATTAAATAGCAGAATTATGATATGTGCAGACCAATAGGAAGCCACCCTAGAAGCCCGAGCTCCTAACCTCTTATTTTGGCCTCAAATTTATTGATTTTGACCGAAATTTAAGGTCAATTTATGAATTTGGGTGTGGATTTTGGTCTGTAGCCCACTCATTAGATAACTAGACCTACCCTATATGCAAAAAAGCCTAATTTCACCTTAAGAAAAATCTAGAGTTGTTTTACTTGTTTTCGGTCAATGTTTTATGACTTTTGAAAACTTTGTTTTTGATATTTGAGTTTTGGTTCGGTCGTTTGACGTTCATACGTCAACGTCGGGGATTGTTTTATTATTCTAACACGTGTTGACCATAGGTTCTAATCTATGTGCGCTTCACTCGTCATATCAGTTTTTTATTTGGATTTTCATGCGATATGATATGTTTTGATTTATAGATACAAGCGCGTGGACTTCCGGGACGACGAAGGAGGGCAAGGCATCCGTCGGAATCGGGTAGGGCGAGACGAAACTAGATGAGTAGATGTATATCTACGGAGGAAGTCGGGTGGATGGCGTAAAGCACCCCCGCAACCGTAGTACTAGGATACTAGATATATAGTTATATATGGATATATTAGATATGTATACATAGCCTATAGGGTTATTAGGATACTATATGCGATTGTAGTAGACCTAGTAGAAAGATATCCCCTAGTACTTTTACTTAACCTATGAACTATATCTACTATTGAAGTATATAAATACATATATTTTACAATATGACACGATAAGATGAGGATATGATCCGATTTGATGATACGAGTCGATATGATGGGATATGATGATATGAGGCGACGTGATATGAGATGATATATGATGATATGAGATGAGATGATATATATGACTATAGATCCGTACTATTGATTTGATGATATCGTACGATGGATTAAACCGTACGTGTTATGATGAGGATGGATCACCAATTTATATATATCGACTCGAGAAATATTGATTAAAATCTTTAGGTAGATATTACGATATATTTAAAGGCATATCTATATTTTACCTTATAACCTGTTAGCATTTTAGTTACTGATTAGTACACGGTACCGCATGTTATTGTAGATATTGCACTTTTTTTTATCTTGCTACACGACACGCTCATATGAACACACTTACTGTGCATTACAGTATCATTCTGTGGCTATACATATTATTTCATTACTGTCGTGATTTATAAGATTCTGTTTTCATGAGATTTCTGGATTTGAGAAACCGCAAATATTATTTAAAAACTTATAATTGTTTTAAAAATGCAGTTTCTCTTGATATGGTATTTCGATATCCACCATGAAATTTCTCGGTGCTGAGCTATGATGATTACCCGATTCGAGAAGTGAGGAGTCACCATCTGCGGATACATGTTGGACCCGGTACAGTACCTCAGGGAAAAAAGATCGTATAGAAAGGCGTTGAGGTTGGCAAGGGAACACTATCTACTGGTGATAGTACTGGACTCGGCGGATAACCGGAGGATACCGACCAGAGTGATATGAGACAGATGGATATGAGGGCCGATCCGATAAGACGGCGTCTGAGATATAAGGATTTACGTGTCGACACTGGACACGGGTTTTATGATGATTTCGAGTGTCGATGCTGGGCACTTAGGTTTTATGATGATTTGATGTGTCGTTGATGGACACACGTTGGATGATACACATTATACATATATATGACACAGATGACACGGTACCATATATTGACACAGGCACGATATTATTATATTATTATACTTATGTATACACGATCACCATCATTACCACACGACATTATATATTATATTACAGTATGACCTAGGAGATCGTCATACATTCTATTTCTACATGTTGATGTCTTCTGCTCATAAGTTGGCAACTCACTTCCGTTGTGCCATAGTTTTCTTGCAGGACCGACCGCTCAGATCAGTAGCGGCTTGCTGGCACATCTTTTCTTTAGAGTGATTTGCATTGGTAGATGGGTTACACTTCGGATCGTAACCGCCATTGTACACTATTTATTATTCATTTGTATCTAGTTAAAAGCTCTATCAACCAGACTATATATGTTTGGTAGACCTAGAGACCAATTTGTATATTCTTTGGATTTAGAGTCGAGACTTGTATATATATTCTTATATTAGATTTGATAATGTTTTTGTTTTTCTTTACTCTTTTTCTGTGACCGGTCTTCGCCTTGGGCGTCGTATATTTCATATTGCGTGGTTGTGATTTCGCCAATTTGCGAAGAGCCAGCTCCTGCTTGGGGATTCCTATATCATATATTTATGTACTGGTTTTGATCAAAGTTTACAAAGGAGGTGCTGCCCAAATTTCAAATGACGAAAATGTTTTCGAACTTTAGCATACTACATAATTGTATTTCTATAAACTTGTTTATACTTTAAAAGGAGAACTGATTTCATTTATATTCTTTTTCAAAACTTCGCCTCCATTATTTTCCTAAAAAAGTTTAGATTTCTGGATTTTCGGCTTACTTGGGTTACGGTAAGGTCCTATAGATTTCATGTAATCTAATAGTCGGTCACGTGCTTATTCCGGGTCGTGACAGTCAATCATGCATCAGAGGAAACATGATCAAAACCCCGTTCATTGGACACGGAGTAAGAGCCACTGAGCTCCTGGAACTCATACACAGCGACGTGTGTAGACCAATGTCTACGCATGCAAGAAGTGGCTATTCCCACTTCATTATTTTTACCGATAATTTCTCAAGGTATGGACATGTATTCTTGATGAAGCATAAATCCGAGACCCTTGAGAAATTCTAGGAGTATAAGAATGAAGCGGAAAAGCAAACCGACAAAAGTATCAAGAAGCTCTGATCTGATCGGGGTGGTGAATATTTAAGTGCCGAGTTTCTGGAATATCTAAAAGAGAAGGGAATTTTCTCTCAGCTTACTCCTCCATACACACTACAACACAATGGTGTATCAGAAAGACGGAATCACACCTTACTTGATATAGCGCGTTCCATGATGAGTAATGCTGAGTTGCCGCCATCCTTCTGGGGTTATGCACTAGAATCTGCTGTATACCTATTGAATAAAATTCCAACTAAGTCTGTGCCTACCACTCCATATGAAATGTGGAGTGAGAAGAAACCCTGTCTTAAGTATCTTAAGATATAGGGTTGTCCTGCTTTTGTCAAAAAGATTCATCCGGAAAAGCTCGAGGCACGCTCAGTATTGTGTAAGTTTGTGGGATACCCTAAGAATTCTAGGAGGTATTATTTATAAACAAAAGTTCTTTGTTTCTAATCATGCCCGCTTTATGGAAACTCAATTTCTTGAAAAAGAAATTAGTCGGAGTGCAATAGAGCTGGAAGAATATCCAGAAGTACAAACTATTACTGAAAACTTAGTAGAACCTGAAGTTTTAATAGAACCGGATGCACCTACGCCACTCTACAGATCTAGTAGGCAGTCTCATCCGCCTGAGAGATACTACGGCTTTCTCATAGATGGGAATCGAGAGGGTTGCATCATCGATGATGATGAGTCTACAAGTTTTCAGCAAGCTATCACGAGTAGAGACTCGGGGAAGTGGCAGGATGCTATGCGATCCGAGATAGAATCCATGTACACAAATAAAGTATGGATTTTGGATGTTGCTCCTTCTGGAGTAAAACTCGTTGGATGCAAATGGATCTTCAAAAAGAAGATTGGTGTAGATGGATAGGTAGAAACCTACAAAGCTAGATTTGTTGCTAAAGGTTTTCGTTAAAGACCAAGATTGGACTATGACGAAACTTTTTCACCAGTGGCTATGCTTAAATCCATTCGAATCCTACTTGCCATCGTTGCCTTCCATGACTATGACATCTGGCAGATGGATATTAAAACTGCTTTTCTAAATGGAAGTTTAGAAAAGTGTGTTTACATGGATCAACCAAAGGGTTTCATGGACAGTGGGAGCAGCGGAAAGGTGTGCAAGTTGCTTAAATCCATTTATAAATTAAACCAGGCATCATGAAGTTGGAACATCTGCTTTGATGAGACGGTCAAGGAATTTGACTTTATCAAAAATGCATATGAACCTTATATTTATAAGAAGATTGTAGGGAGAACTGTGGTATTCCTCGTTTTATACATAGATGGCATTCTCCTGATAGGAAATAATATTCCTATACTATAATCGGCCAACCTGTTCTTATCACAGAAATTCTCTATGAAACACCTGCGTGATGCCTCATACATTTTGGGGATTAAGATCTATTGTGACGATCTAAAGAATGTTGGGACTTTTACAGTCGAGATACATAGACACTGTATTGAAGAGGTTTAGTATGGAAGATTCCAAGCACGGTAATTTACCCGCTCATCACGGAATCACCCTCTCCAAAGAGATATCTCTCAAGACTAATGAGAAGAGGGCTCGCATGAGCATTTACCCTATATTTCAGCGGTGGGGTCAATAATGTATGCAATGTTGTGTACCAGACCAGATATAGCTTACGCACTTAGCGTCGTAAGCAGGTATTAGTCCAACCCAGGTAAGAAGTATTGGATAGCAGTAAAAAACATTTTTAAGTACCTAAAAAGGACTAAGGAGATGTTCTTGGTGTACGGTAATGGGGACCTCCAGATCGAGACTTTTACCGACTCTGGCTTCCAAAGTGACAAGGATGACTCTAAATCTATCTTGGATTATGTGTTTAACCTCAACAGAGGGACGGCCTGTTGGAAGAGCTCCAAACATGACGCCGTAGCAGACTCGACGATGGAGGATGAGTACATTGCTGCTAACAATACCGCAAAAGAGGCAGTCTGGATGAGAAAGTTCATTTCTGAATTTCAGGTGGTTCCATCCATTGTCGATCCAATACATTTGTATTGCGATAACAATGAAGCCATGGTTTTGGCAAAGGAGCCACGGTCCCATCAGAAATCCAGACATATCTTGAGGTGGTATCACCTGATCAGGGAGATTGTGGATCACCGGGAGATCGAGGTACGGAGAGTAGATACAAAAGATAACACGGCAGATCCATTCACCAAGGCCATCCCTTAAGTCCAGTTCGAGAGACTGTTCGAGATGTTGGGTATGCGGTACGCTAGCAACTGTCACTAGTGCAGACGTTGGGTACTCAATACGCCAATAACATGCCTTAGTGTAAGTGGGAGATTGTTGGATATGTATGCCCTAGAGGCCTTCATTGTATAGGATGCTAGGGGTATGTATGTACAGGACAATCTTGCTCAATATGATAGTATACTATTTAGTTTGCATTTATCTTAACATGTGATATATTTTACTTGTTATTTTATATCGCTTATACATGTTGATAAAGCCCTTAGAATCCTTGGTTGACTACCAGCGTTATGATGGCAATCATACTTGTAGGAGATGGGTAGTCCATAAGCGCATCCTTAAATGTCCCTAGTCGTGGGAGTATCGAGACTGGACATCGATACTTCAGAATAGACTAGTGTATACATTTCTAGACCCTGACGAGGGACGATGGTTGGTCCCGCAGCCATTGGTGTGATGCACCTAAGATTGTATACAGATTCTCACTAAGGGAGTACACTGGACGAACTTGCCAAGAACTGGTTAGATGGAATTATACCTATCGTCCTATAGCAGCTCTCTGGTGACATGAGTACAGATAGTCTGTCGACCCGAGGTCGTCATTTGTCTCGTGTGAGTCCCCATTGTACTTTGATTACTACCCTACCACGGCTCTACTGAGTCGTGCAAACAGGTTTTAGTTGGGTACAGTCCCGAGCCAAATAGAGGTAGTGAGCGATTGTTGAGGATTCTTCTCTTCCGGTATAGAGATTCGATGTCGCGCTGTGTTCGGTTGGCCAACATCATAAGTCCCTGGCCATGGTGGATTGAGAATTACTGATAGTTAGATCAGTAGATTCTCGGATGGTCTTGAGCCACATCGGCACGACTTGTCGGGTTATTAGAGGTCTGACGTTTTCCACCCCTAGACCCGGTATGCGATACTCTCAGACGAACAGACCGAACTGTACAGAGATTGTCACGGACGGGCTTAATAGGAGTTCGTATGAGTTTGCTTATCGGTCTTCTTTTCGACAGGTACTGGGTAGCCGTTACGTACAGCTAGTGCCACTGACGTGCTCGTAGTTAAACCCACTGCCAGCGTACTGTCGAGTCTTTAGAGTCCCACACAGTAGATTTCCCTGGTTCAGGTGAAACGATGTAGAGGCTGTATGGTTTTACGTACAGGGTTTCGATGATATACGTGTACTATCTACACGTATTGTTGATCGGACGGATAATACTAGCGGGCTTAAGATTAAGCCGCATTCTAGTATTATAATATTGGATTGTTTTCATCTCTTGGTATTCGTGGTACAAATACGGATATGTATATATGGTGAGGGGTATTCTTGTATTTTCACAAGAGTGTTTCTAGAAGAAGACACCTCATTTTAGTGTAAATGATATGCTTGATATTATCAACACTTAGCCATTCATCATTCATACTTCACTTCACATTCTCTTTCCTCCTTTGCTCTCTCTTCTTCTTTCTCAAACCCTAAACACTCTCATGAGTTGAGAAACATAGGGTTAATGAGATAAATTAATCCAATAGACATTCTCTAAATCATCTAATGCAACACTCTAATTCATTTATACCATATTTATTTGGGTTTTTCTAATTTTGTAGCTATTTCTTGATTATTTGTTTATTTCAGGATGCGGATAGTGCATTTGGTATCTGTGTTTGTATCCGACCCAACCCGCATGCTTGAAACCTATCTTGATTCTTGATTACGACATATCCTTACTAGTACTGAGAATCCGTGCACACATATGTTCTGTATACATGTATCTTATATCTAGTATTGCATATATTTTTAAATACTACAAATTATAGTCAAATATAATATTTTAAATACTTAGCATGGCCTGCATCATACCCCATACCCTATGGTTGCATCCGTATATCGTGTTCTTGTCCTGTTTAATGAAACGGACTCGTTTGGATCACTACGTGTTTTTACGTGTATCCATTCTTAGGGATATGCATTTTTTTAACCAGACATCGCATTATGATTTTGGTTGATACATATATTATCCGTATTTTAAAACTAGATTTTTAGATACAACTCGAACATTTTTCGGAATATTTTTATATTAGCTATAAAATCCTAGTTTATATATTATAATATATTTTTAAAACCTAAAACCTAAATCTAACTTCAGCTTAAGAATATATATTTTCTTATAACTAAAATATTTTAAAAATCCTCTCAATCACCCACTACAAATATATTTTTAAATTAAACCTAATAAACAAAACCACAGCCCCCCTTCCTCTCTCTCTCTCTCTCTTCATCTTTCTTCTTCGTCTTCTTCTTTCCCTCACCTCGTGAGAACCCTAGCCTATCCGTCTCGCCACCGGTCACCCCACCACCCCAACCTCATCTTCACCCTCTCTACTCCCTCTTCCTCTCCCCTCTCTCCAATCCTGATACAGCCCATCACCCGAGAACCTCACCTGCAGCCCACACCGGACGCCTGCAGCCCCACCGCCGACCTCCTCAACCTCCTCGCCACCACCTCCGTCTCCTCACCTTTCTGCAAACCCCCGACACCACAACCACCACCACCATCACCTTCATCCCTACACCTGCAACCCATCAGCGAGAACACTAACACCCAACTCCTGCAGAAACCCCGACCTCCTATCGTCGGGACCTTCACCTCGTTGTCACCCCTCGCATCCTCTAACCCGGACCAAAGCCAGAGCACCAAACCCCAGACCTCCACTCTTCTTCTCCTTTTTCTTCTCTTTTCTTTTCTTGATTCTTGGTTTTTCCGGTGATCGCCGGAGTCGCGCACGTCGCCGACGATCCGGGCGACCCAGTTGTCGTCCTCATCCAGCGTAGTCACATCCTTGTGTAGCCGGTTCAGTTCTTTATGCACGTGGTTCGCATCGCAACGTTTACCCAACGTCGAACGTGACGTATGCACCCTGTCATGAGATCCGATCAGGCAAGTTTATCTTGCTACATGCTATACTACTATATTTATATCCATATGAATAAAAATATTACATGTAGTTTAATTGTCCATCCCATGTTACAGTTTTACCGTTTTACTATACACGTACGTATCCGTACTGACATTGCATATCTAATTACATGCCGGAACACCCTGATGTCATTTCACTATTATATTATCATGACATGTTATCTAGATTACATCATATATAGTCATGGATATATATATGTTATTACAGATAGACACATATGCATCTTGATATCAGCACTATTTACCGTGATCCCGATATTGTTTATAGTTTTACATTTGGTGTCCACTTGATACATATGCACCACATGACATGCCCTGATACACTACTTGACTTGATACTTGATCTTGTTACTAATGCCGACAATCCTGACTTGTTGTCCTGACGGACGTAAGTTGTTGTCTACATAGACAAAACCTGTACATACTTGATCTTGTGTTGGTATTTGTTCCATATTATTAATACCTGACTTAAACACATAACCTTGGGGGTAAGGGAAAATAAATAATGAAATCTGACTTGTAACTCGACAGTTTGATGCTTATACTGATCAGTCTTTACGGGTTAGGCCAACTCCAGGATGATGCTGCTAACATCATTCGTCTATATATATTACATGTTTACTGCCTAGCGGCACGTCTCGGATTCAGCCCGAGAGTCTTGACCGTGGTCCCGGGCACGCACGGGATACTATTGAGTTATATCGACGATTCCATTAAATTGATTTCAAAAACTTTAGAATAGATAACCCAGTAGCACAGTAGAGATTACTCATCGCACTTCACATACATATACGCACCTCACTATTTATATTCATGTTGTTGATTTATATTCATACCTGCATATCTGGTTACATCCTGGTTATTACTATTGTTTGATATTATGACGCACTGACGTCTGGGTTTTACATGACCCAGTTCCTCTATCTCTATCGCAGGCTGAATAGGAGTATTTTAGCTGTCAAGCCGAGCAGTGAGGATTGAGTTTAGTGATGTTTAGTTTAGTTTTTTCCGCAGCTTTTATTTCTTGATGTGAGCCCATATTGGGACATATTTCCAGATGTTGTTTTTAGATATTGTTATCGTTTCCGCTTATACATTTTCTTGACTCTTTTATTCTGGAAAATGGACATGTATTAGATAGATTTTATTTTTTTTCTATTCTTGATATCCTATAGACAGCTGTAATGTGATTGTGGAGGGATATTTTCTAACCACAAGCAGCATGGTTGGCTCTGTCACGTGTCGTAGTTAACGCACTCTGGGAAGCGGGACGTGACACCTAAGCTACCTAGATTAACAAACTAGGTACTTTAGTTACCTCACTTTTGAGATTAGAGCTTGAACTATAGACTTTCGGGTGGATTGTCTTCGACACGAGGTGGCCGACGACCAAGCTTGATACGTACCAACGAGGAGTTTAAGAAGAAGATAAGAAGACCCGAAGGACCGTCTACAAAAGTTGTAATCCCAACCTAATAGCTAAAACTCTAGTTAGGGTTTATTTAGTTTAGTATTTGGGCTTGTATCTTGCAGTTTTAGTGTATTATGCTCAAGTTTTTAAAGTTCTTGATTCCGCAGAACCGTAGTTGTCATAGTAAGGAGCACATTTACACTTACAGTAACCACCTCTTGTATATGTATTATTATTTTTGGATCTAGTTAAAATCTCCATCAAGCATTTGTATTATCCACGACTTAGAGACGAGACTTAGATATGTATTGTTTTGGGTGTCGGACTCATTTGGAGTTGATTTGAATTGTTTAGTTACGTATCTATCTGTGATCTGCTTGTGATTCTTCGTCTTGGGCGTCATATATATATATATATATATTTGTGTGGGTTGTGTCTCCGCCATTAGGCGTGAGCTAGCTCCCGTTTGGGAATACTTTTTATATTATATGTATTGTACTTGTTTTCTATAAAATTTATAAAGAAGGTGCTGTCCGATTTGTAAACGACGAATATGTTATTTATACTTTTAAAACAAACCTGATTTCATATTAGAATACACCTCCATTATTTTCTTATAAATGGTTTAAATTCTGGTTTTTAGTTTACTTGAGTTATGATGGGGTCATATAGACTTCACGTGATTTAAGTGCCGGTCACGTTCCATTTCCGAATCGTGATACGGTCACTTTCAAATTATAACATAGCATGCATCGCACGTGCAAAATACTAGTAATACATGCTGAGAGGGTTAAGAATAAGTTTCCATTTCAAATTCGAGATGCATGAATGCCTTCTTTTACTACTATACCCTTTTGCAAAATCAAAATACAAAGTTTTCTAATTGGTAAAACTCGGGCTCCACTTCTTAGCAAAGCATGAATGCTTGCCCAAATTTTTACAAAATAACCCTAATGTCTCATTTCGTTGAGAGGTGATTTTTAGAAATTGGTATATCCGCTGATCTATCACTAGTATTTGTATATAGCTTGTCAAATGTATCATAAATTTATTTAAATAGTATTATAAATATACTTTTAGATTTATTTTTTCTATTTTATGAATCAACAAAAATGTATTTTACATTCACAAGAAATCTTGTTTTGATATATATATTAATTTCTATCGAATCCCTTGTGCTGTGTCATATAAATTTTTATAGCAATGCAAATTGAAAGAATGTTAATTTTATGTGTTTCCGATAAACATGATAATGAAATAGTATGTTGGTACAGTTGTGCTAAACGGTAATTCCCATCTCTTCTGCAAATGAGATTTCATATTTTTCTCTCCATGGAATATTACAAAATAAATCATACATATGAATTTCGTCTTAATCTTTTATGGGTGTTTTACTAAAAAGTCTTCTCATACCTTGCTGATTACTAAAATGCAGCTCAATGTTTCATATTTACTTAAAAAATCCTTCGTACATCCAGGTTGCACTAAAAGTCCTTCCAACAAGTGTAAAAAAGGATTTTTTTTGGTATTTTCTATCACTCTGTTAGGAGGCTGACAGTAAGTATCGGTTAGGGTTTTAAAATGTTCCCATCCCATCTTCTTTTTCTAAAATTCGTAAATTTTCCCCAAATTACCTTCGGCGTTAGGGTTTCAATCAAAGATCTTTAAAATTGATCATGAAAACAAGCACGTTTTTCTCAACTTTCTTCAGCAACGAGCTTGTCGAGTGCCGTTGTCCTTTCAAATGCAAGCTTTGAGTTCGTGAACAAGCTCATTTGAAACGAGAGCGGTTCTTTAGTTGCTAAATCACAATCCTCAACTAAGCGAGAAGGTGAATTCTTTTTATGAGAAAAACACCTGCCTAAATACTTAGAAAATAAAAGAACAACTCAAACACAAGCTCCAATTTTATCTTCCTAACGATGCATTAATTTTTTTATGGAAAACTAGTGAGGGAGATTTTTAGTGCAATTTAAATATATGAGGGGGTTTTCAAGTAAATCTAAAGTATGATTGGGCTTTTTAGTAATTAGCGATGTATAAGAGAGCTTTTTAGTAAAAAGCCCATTTCTTATTATGTTTACTACCAGCAAAAATCTAGTAACAGTAAAATTAAGGATTTAAAAGGAAGAAATTTTTGTATAAACATATTTACGGACAAACCTATGATGAGGCTCAACAAAATATAACACGTAAGAATATGGAACTCGATGTTTTAAAAAGAAATGGGGCTGGAAATATGAAAGGAAAGAGATAGTGTAGTTGTTTGGCTATCTTGAATATTTGGCTATCTTTTAGTTTCGGAAGTGTCGGAAGAAACTAAACCTTCCAAACTTAAATAGGCATGAATCATGAATCATGATCAGATCAGTAGATTTTCTTTCAATTCTCACAAAACAAACAGTACAATTCTGAAATTAATAGGAAATCTATATTGCTAGATAATTTTGTTGCCAATCGATTTAAGAAAATTCCATGAACGTACATCTTTAACCTAATTAGTGCTATCATAATATTTGGATTATCATATTTGTACCTACTTAATGAAAGTGCAAGTGTGTGGGGGTAGCAATATTGACCTCCATTAATATAACCACACTTCAATTTTTCTTTTCATGCTTCTGCTCCTCCTTCATCAGCATCATGATTCATATGATTAATATATAGCTTTTTAAATTACTACCATAGCTACAATAATAATTTTAAGATCTAAGTTTCACCTACCCTTGTGCAGATGATTTCACACATACATATCCAGTGACTTTGGTAACCAACATGTGTTGCATGTGGAGAAGTTTAGGCTTGGCCAGTGAACTGCTTTGTTCATTAAATGCTCTTAGCTGTTAATTTTCATTATTTCAATTAATTTAGTCAATTAAATTATATGCTATTTACTTATGAAGCTGTCCTTGTTTTCTGACTTAGACCTAACAATAGGAAAATATTTTTCATCATCCACTTGGATTTGATTCACTTTACCTAAATTAAAGGGTAAATTGTTATAATGGCCCCGGTCCGCTTCAAACTTTGTAACAACCCCTGTGCTTTTTTCTCTTGTTAAAAAACACCTGGGCCCAATCAAAAAACCCTGTAGACTAGTTGCATGTAATATCCATGCAGTTGCTTGTAATATTTAAGCAGCTGACTATAATACCCAAGCAATTGAGAGAATACACGACCTAAATGAAATAAAGCCCAGGGATTTTTCCACAAAGATTTTGAACAGTAGGCCCTTTTTAATAATTTTGAAAATTACAAGGGATTTCAGACAACTTTTGAATGGACCGAGGGCTTTTTGATAATTTACCCTAAATTAAATGATTGCTCTTCATTTAGTTGCATCCAATCAAGAATGAAAATATCAATCAGTTCCAACCCCAAAAAAAAAAAAACCAATGAGATTAATGATTATGACTAGCATCTAAACAAAAAATGATGCTTTTTTCCCTTGTTAAAAAACCCCATTATACTGCATGTGACGTCTACACGGTTGCCGGTATTATCTAAACATCTGTAATATCCAAGTAGTAGAGAAAATACATAACTTAAATAAAATAAAACCCAGGAGTTTTTTGTCAAAGATTTGAACAATAGACCCTTTCCAACAATTTTGAAAAGGTAAATTTCACAAAAACCATCATGTACTGTAGTATATACTCACAAAACCAGCTGGAGATTATTTTTGTGCACAGAAACCTTCCGAACCTTTTTCGGTTACACTTGACCCCCCTCCGACTCCTTGGCAGTTAAAATTCAGGCTTTTTAAGTTAAAAATTTACTTTTTCTTTCGAAAATGCCCTTTCATCCCTATTTAAAAGTCCACTGTATAACATGGTATTTTTATTATTTCATAAAGAAATTAATAGTAGAGGTCACGTTTAACGGAGAAAAGTTCGAGGGGTTTCTATAGACAAAAAAATCTTCAGAGTGGTTTTGGAAACATATGCTATAGTACATATGTTTTGGTGGAATTTTTCTTTTGAAAATTACAGGTGTTTTCAAGTAACTCCTGAACGTGCTGAGGCCTTTTTGATAATTTACCCTAAATTAAATGATTGTGCTTCATTTAGTTGCATCCAATCAAGAATGAAAATATCAATCCCTGAAAAAACGAATGAAATATCAACCAACCCAAAAAAAAATGAGAATAATGATTATGAATTGCATCTAAACATAAGACGAAGATATTTTTGAAATTCATGGATTCATATTTCATAGAAAAAACAGAAGGGTTAATAATTACTCTTGGGAATCATTGTAGATAGCCAATTCACTAAAATTGAGAGGTTTTTTTTTTATAAATAGCAAACTTTAAAGGCCGTTTCCGTAAAAAAAAAACCATAAAAATACTATTGAAGGAAATTATATATTTTTTCAAATATATTAAGTTTTCTTAATTGGACCAAATTTATATTTCCATCTCGCCATACATAATTAATCAACATGCATGTTGGATTGGACATGACACCATCACAATCAACCTTTCATCCTACTCTCATTATATTTAATTAAAACATCGCTTCTTGGATTTCTTTCTAAAGTTAATCTTACCATCATGTTATCAAACCATTGGAGTCTAAAATTTGGCTTTTTTGAGTTTTAACCCCAATGAATTGTTTAATAAGAGTGCCATCTCAAATCATTATTTCTTAAGCAAAAATGCATCCTTCTTCATTCCTTCTGATCACACTGCTACAGTGTAGGGTAAATGCACGTGCGTTGCACATGTCAAATATAATATTTTATATTTAGGAGAATGCGTATATATATAAATTTGTAAATAATGAGGGTTTATGTGTAAATATGCATTTCATATAAGCGAGAATGAGTATAGGTGTAAATTTATAAATACTAAGGGCTTATGTGTAAATTTACATTGCAAGACATCTTCATGTGAAGGTCCAAGAAGAAGAGGTGAAGGTCCAAGAAGAAGAGGATGAAATGGAGGCCCTAAAGGAAGAGGATTTTTCCTTTTTCCTTTGAATTTTGGAGAAAGAAGACGGTGTCCTTACAGCTGTTATGAAAAGCATCTTTTTATCGATATTTGCTTAATAAATTTATACATTTGAGTTTTGATGACAAACTTTACTAAGTTAAATTAGTACAAAAACAAAAAATTAATATTACTCTTAGTTTTTTTATCAGTTATTTAGAAATTATATATTAGAAATAAAATTTTTTTCAAACTTTTGTTAGATTGTTTTTATCAATGTCAATTTATCATCTTTATCATCTATTTCATTGTATCATATTCATTTTGTTTAAATACAATCATAATTATGAAGGGTGGAGGGGTAAAATCGAAAGTTAAGATTGTTTAAACATAAGTGCCAAGTTTCAGCAATGAAAACAAATGGTCAGATTATACATCATTAGATAAAATGTAACATATTTAGCATTACCTGAGCTAATGCCTGCTTTACATCCACACTTACGGTGAAGCGTGATTTTAAAATAACATATAAAATGTAAGAGAGGGAGTATATATGAATATATAAGATCGCGGGGTTATTTATCTGAAACCCAAGAAATAAATACCTAACCAAAATAAAATAAAGGTTTAATTGCACAATGGTACGGATGAATTTTCATGTTTTTTTAATTGATACCATGAACTTTCATAATTAAAGATTGCTACCATGAACTACTACTTCTTGTTGTAAATTAATACCATTTTATGCCACGACATGATAGCTCTTTACAAGAAATCCAACTCTTATGAAAGATCATAATATTTATCTCTAATAATGAAATTTCATGGTTAAACGTTGCTTTCTCCAATTAAGTCTGAAATAAATTCGTTAATGAAGTCCAAGTTCCTAAAGTACAAGGCACTCTTAAAAATTTGGAGCAATAAATGAGAACATGACAACAATGTCATGTGCATTATAAATTTAAAATTCCATGTCCACACTATAAAAGACCAATTCCCTATAACTTGTCAGGACCTTGAAGAGAAGAAAAAACAAGATGGCATAAGCAATGGAGATGGAGAGAGAAATTGAGTGGAAAACAACTGAAGAAGAAGAAGAAGACATGGGCAGTGGCTTGAAAACAAAGCAGAGGAAGAGGGGCAAAATGGGAAAACAAAATAATGAGGAGGAGAAGGGGGTCAATGGAGAAGAAGAAAAAAGTGTATACTTTGAAGCAGAAGAAGGTACTGGATTCTCTCTCTCTCTCTTGAATTTGTGAGAAATATGAAATGACTTGTTTGCCGCTTAAGGTGCTGGCCCTAGGATGTAGGCCCTTTGGAAATTCCAATCTCCCCAGTGTCCTTTTCTTGTCATTTAGATTCTTTTGGGGTTTTAATGAAATATGATTCATTTTTTTGTTTAGTTTCTCAGGAAGGGGTTGATTTTGAGTTTTTTGATAGAGTTGTGGCTATAAACAGTAGAATTTGTCATCTGGGTAATTTTTTTCTTTACAGCATTTTCCCTTTTTCCTTTGCTTGTAGATTATTTTTTTCTTCATCAAGCGAAGGAAACAAGTAAATCAATAGAAACCCAATTGTTTTTTTCTTTGGGCTCTTGTGAGTCCCTTAGATCGCTGTAAATACATTAGAAAAGAGGGAAAATGATTTTTTCCTCCTAAATTTATGATTAGTAATAGACCCAAGATCAAAATCAGGTCCATTTGGGGAACAGTAGCAATTTTTTTTAAAAATTAATTTTTGGGGATCGTCTAGGGTTTCTGGTTGGGGGTTGTTGGCCATCAATTTTTAGTGTGTTTGAAGCTCATAATGTTAGGTAGAGGATCATCAATGGCATGAGTGACTCTCTCATGTGATTTTATTTGCCTTGTTGGGAGAGTAGTTTATTGAATTACCTCATTTTGAAGTGGTCAAAAATGTTCAAGGTAATCTTTTATTAATCTTTCTTTCTGTCTTATTTTTGTTGGATGTGAAACCTTGATTTTGTTGTATTTTTCGCCTTTTTGATGTGAGTACTCATTAGTTTTTCTTTCTTGGTATTTTGTTTCAATCTGTGGACACCATAGATGATACAAGTTTTAAGCGAGGCCACCCAAACTTTAATTCATCGTATATTGTGTGAATGTAACTTCTTTATGAGAGAAGAAGTGCTACAATGAATGGCATTGAGGTGATCGAAGTCAGAACCGTTCTCTGGCAATTTTCTATGTGTTTCGTATAGTAAATCAATTTTAAGTGTAGTCCTTATAACATAGTTAGCTTCTTGCTGCTAATGTCTCTGTAGGAATATTTTAGAATATATTGTTATTAGGGTACACCGTATCATGATACTTGGATATCAAGGAATTGTAATCGCTATATAAAACGACCTTTGGTCACATAATAAAATATCGAAATCTTTTATCGTTTAATATGGTATCAGAGCTGGTCTCTTAAACCCTTACCCTAATCCTAAAAAATAAAAAAAAAATCACCCTAGCCGCCGCCTCCTTGCCTGGCAGATCATAGCCCTCACGTCCCTCACATATCAAAGCCCTCACCCCCCTCGCAGATCGCAGCCCTCGCCTCCCTCACCTCCCTCACAGATCGCAGACCTCAAAGCCCTCGCCCCCCTTGCAGATCGCAGCCCTCGTCCTCTCCATGATTGGGAATTGGTTTGGGTAAACCCTACTATCTTTCTCTAGCTCTTTATGTGCTAAATCTGCACTTTTTTATCGCTTGTTCTTTTTGCGTACGACATTTAATATGACGAACAACAAAATTGATCCTCACGCTTCCGATTACAAAACGGATTTCCGTTTAACTACCTTGACTCTATCTGGCTTTAACAATTTTTTGGATTAGGCGCAAGCCATTGGACGAGCCATCAACAGCAGGGGCCTCTATCACCATCTCTTTCAGGAAGCTCTACTAATTGTCAATGCGCAGCATTCATCTTAGTTTCAAAATGACAACAAAGTCTACACTTGCCTTATAAATTCTATAAAGCCCAGCTGTTATCGGACTATTATGTATCTCCCTACCGCGAAAAAGATATGGTTCCATCTCAAATTTCTTTACTCGTCAGAAGATAGCCTTCAACGGCTCTTTGTATCTTCAATGAACTCACTATCACTACTCCAGATTATGACCTACATGCTTTTGGGCCCTATTCCGGGGGCTTCTAAAAGAATGGAACATGTATCAACCTATCTTCTCTGATCCAGCCGTTACCAACAATCAGCGTGAGGCCCTTACTGGGACTTTTTATTTGGCTAAGATGAAGCCTCATTTAGATGGAGTTCGCTCATTTCTTCTCGCTCAGGACGGTACGCTTACCCTAAACAGTATTCTCACTGTTACTTATCGTGTCGCTCCACCAGACGTTTTTACAGTGGAGGCTCCATCTTCTGCCCTTATTGCTCCGGGCCATGATTGAGGATTTCCCCCGGTCATGGCCATGCTCCTATTGGTACTCAGGGTCGTGGGGACGTGGTCGTAGTAACGGGATCACGGACATGGTCGTGGTTACTTTTCTTGCTCTTATTATGGTCGTACCAACTTTGCAGATCAATTCTGGTAGGAGAAACATGGCTATCCGGATCAGACTCCTACTGCCAGACAGAGTATGGCTCCTCTATCCACGGCCATCCAATGCTAGTATCATCATCCTTGCAGATCTTTCCTGAAAACTTACAGCACCTGAAACGTATTTTCTTTCATAACTCTACTACCAACTTAACCACATCAGTTATATCTTTCCTATCTCAGTCAAACTCTTAGGTTCTTGACTCCGGGGTTTCCGACCACATGACTCATACTGCTTCTACCTCTATATTTTCCACTTCGCATAAATCCATTTCCATTGCCAACAGTGATGCCCTTTCTGTTCGTGGTTGTACCAATATTGATATGACAACTTCCTTGCCATTTAAAAATGTTTTCATTGTTTTTTCACTTCGTACAAATCTTTTATATGTTCGTCACCTTACCAATGATTTCAACTGTTCAATAACTTTTTTTTCTAATTATTTTATGATCCAGGACAACCAGAAGAAAGAGCAGATTGGTAGAGGTAAAGAAGTTAATGACCTGTACTACTTGGATATGCCATCTTCTGTATTTGCTACTGTTTCTACCATTTGTTTGTATCGACATCTTGGACATACACCTTTTCCTAAGCTACGAACTATGTGATCTGATTTTTCATGCGAGTCGTGTATTTTGGGGAAACATTTTCGTTTCTCTTTTTCTTTAGTTAATAAATATAGTTTTTCGATATTTGAGTTAGTCCATTTTGATATTTGGGGTCCTTACAAGTATACTAGTATATTTGGATGGAAATATTTTGTCACTTTTATTGATGATCACTCTAAAATGATATGGCTGTTTCTTTTACGTGATAGATTTGAATTATCATATGCGTTTAAAACATTTATTAATGAAGTGGTTAATCAGTTTGATACGTCTATTAAAATTCTAAGAACCGATAATGCAAAAGAATACATGAGTAATATTTTTCAAACTCTTTGCCAATCCCGTAGGATTATTAATCAAACTTTCTGTTCATACACACCATAATAAAATAGCATTGCTGAAAGAAAAAACCGCCACTTGCTTGACGTTACTCATTCTATTATGCTTAACATGTATGTCCCAAAACGTCTTTGGAATTTTGCCTTACTTACCGTATATTTTTTATTAATCACATGTCTTCCACGGTTCTTCAAAACCAAATACCGTTCTCTATTTTATTTCCCGACCAAGACCCCTTTCCCTTAAAGTATTTAGGTGTATTTGCTACGTTCATATTCACCGATTAAATCACGATAAATTGGATCTTAGGGCTGTCAAACATATATTTATTGGTTATTTTTGGACTCAAAAAGGTTATGTTTGCTTGCTTCTTTCTACATCCACTGTCATAGCTCTCGTGGTATCACTTTTCTTGAGAATCAGCCCTTTTACCCCAAACGGAAAGTCCTCACGCCCCACCACCACCATTTCCCATACCTCTAGATGATCAACCAATTCAAACCGAATCTATTACCGTCGAAATTTCTCATCCTTCGATTACACAAGTCTATTGGCGCGACCGAGAGCAGTGATAGATTCAACAACAAATGCTAAAGCTATTCTCCATGTATACAGCCTGAAACTGACGAGCCTTCATCTTTTCCTTCTTTTGATGGTTTGTCCGATGACTTACCAATTGCTCTTCACAAAGGTAAACGAACATGCACTATTTCTCATTCTTTTACTTCATTTATTTCATATTATCGTCTTACTCCAGCTCTATGTCAGTTTGACTCTTCCTTATTTGTTGTTTCCCTTCATGTCATGTCTCGCTTCCCAAAATACTGTCACGTCCCGCTTCCCAAAATACGTAAACACGGCACGTGACAGAACCAACTATGCTACCTATGGTGAGAAAAGATCCTTCCATAGTTACATTCCGGCTGTCAATCAGATATAAGAACAGTAAACTACTAAATCTATCCATCATTTATCCAATAGCCATAAGAACAATAACTGAAAAAGATAGCGGAAGCAATAAATATCCAAGAAATAACTAACCCGTATAAGAGCTATATCAATGAGGTGGTCCTCACTGATTGGCGATCCGGTCGAATACTCACATGCTATGTCAAGTGTCTGGGCCATACAAAACCCAGACGTCAATGCGTTATAATATCAAAAGAACAGTGATAATCAGGATATAACGATATAAGTAAACATGAATATAAATGAATAACACAGATACGAAACAGTGAGGTATGTGTATGTATGGGTGTGTGATGTGTATTCTAAAACTGTGCTTCTAGGTTATCTATTCTACAAGTCTTTGAAATCAATTTAATTGAATCGTCGACGTAACTCAATAGTATCCTGTGTATACCTGGGTCACGGTCAAGATTCTCGGGCTGAATCCGAGATGTGCTGCTAGGCAGTAAACAGGTAATATGTACAGATGAATGATGTCGGCATCATTATCCCGGGGTTGGCCGAACTCGTAAAGACTAATCAGTATCAAACTGTTGAGTAACAAGTCAGGTTTCGTTATTGATTTCCCCTTACTCTCCAGGTTTTGTGTTCAAGTCAGGTATTGATGATGTAAAACTAATGCCAACACAGGATCAAGCAGGTACAGGTTGTCTATACAGACAACAAGTCACGTCCGTCAGGACAACAAGTCAGGATTATCGGCACTAGTAACAAGATCCAAGTAACAAATCAGGTAGTGTGGCATGAACATGTCATGTGATGCATATGTATCAAATAGATACCCAATGTGAAACTGTAATCAATATTGGAACACGGTAAGCGCAACTGATACCAGGATGCATATTTATTTATCTGTAATAACCATTATACGTTCCGGACTATGTATGATACAAACTAGATAATATATTGTACTGATATAGTAGTAAAATGATATCATGATATTCTGGCATGCAACTAGATATGCTATTATCAGTACGGATACAAACGGATAACGTAACACTATAAATCAGTAATAGTTGCTTAATAATAAAACACATGTACTATTTTTATTCATATAGTTATTGATATAATATAACATAGCCTGTTGCAAGTTAAACTTGCCTGATTGGATCTCACGACGGAATACAGATGCTACGTCCGACGTCGGATAAACGTCGCGATGCAAGTCACGCGTGCGCAGGACTGGACCTAGCTGATCGATGACGTGACGTAGTGACTACGCTGGACGACGACGGTGATTAGGTTGTCCGGATCGTCGACGACGCGCTCAACTCCGCCGAGACGGCCGGAAAACCAAGAAAGCAAGAAAGAAGGAAAGAAAGAAGAATGGGGCTGCTGGTGTTTGAGTTCTGGGGACAGAGGATAGAGGAGAAGATGACGACGACGATGGGCTGCCGTCGACGACCGTCGCCGAGGGGCAATGGTTTCTGGGGTTGCTGTTCGGGGTCGTCGGGAAGTCGGGGTTGACGAGAGTGGTGGTGGTGGTTTGTGGTGTCGGGATTGGAGAGGGAGGTAAGGAGGTGACGGTGGGATGAGGGTGATGGCGACGAGGTGTTGAGATCTCTGACGAGGGGTTCCTTGAGTTGCTGCAGGGGTCGTGGGTTTACAGGGTCGTCGTCGTGGGTGCAAGGTGCTCGGAGAAGAGAGAGGAGGAAAGGAGGTGGAAGTAGTGGAGGTTGTGATGAGAGCGAGATGATCGGCGACGAGGGATGCGGTTTCTGGGAATGGGTCGAGGTTCTTGGGTTGGCGTTGGTGCAGGGTGGTCCTGGGAAAGAAGATGGGAGGTGGATGCGAAGGTGGTGATGAAGTCGGGGTAAGGTCGACGACGAGGGTTAGCAACGAGGAGGAGCGGTGGCGGTGAGGGGTTAGGGTTTCTCGTGGCGACGGGAGGAGGACAAAAGAAGAAAATAAAGAGAAAGAGAGGAAGTTGAGGGTTAATTAATATTAGGTTTAATATAATAATTTATATATATAGGAGAGAGAAATATGTAAGCGAGAGGAGAGAGGGACGTAGATTAGATATAATAATTAGTTGATATATTAATATATATTATATAAATGTTATATATACTGTTTAGTTATTAAGAAAATATTATAATATATATTATAGGATTATACAGCTAATATCAAACTGCTCCGAAAATTATTCGGGTTTCTTCTAAAAATCTAATTTTAAAATATGGAGAATATACATATAAGTTAAAACCATAATGCGATGTCCGGGTAATAAAAATGCATACCCCAAAGTACGGATCTACGTAAATATACATAGCGATCCAAACGAATTTGTTTTATTAATCTGGACATGAATACGATGTATGGATGCAACCATATGATATGGGGTATGATAATATGCCATGCTAGATATTAAAAATATATTATCTGGCTATTATTTGTATTGTTAAAAGATATGCAGACACAAAAATATATTATACATGTATATAGAATCTAGAGATGCATGGATCCTCTATACTAGCAAATATATGATGTAATTTTGAACCATAATGGGTTTCAAGCACGCGGATCGGGTCGGATACAAACCACAGTTACCAAATGTGCTATCCGCACCCAAAAACAATAATAAACAAGAAGTTGTCGCAAGATTTGAAAATACCCCAAATAAAATGTAGTATACATGCACTAGGGTGTTACATTATACCCAACTACAAAAGAATTTCATTCTCGAAATTCACGGAACAAGAAAAAGCAAGAAAATACGGATCTAAGAAAAGAGTTATGGAAACTTCTGTCGAATCTCGTCTTTACGTTCCCAAGTAGATTCTCCGTGCGAACGATTCCCCCATAAAACAAGTACTAAAGGGATAACCTTGTTCTTGAGGATATTATCTCGTCAATCCACAATCGCCATCGGTCTTTCTTCATATATTAAGTCCTTCCTTACCGGCAGCTCCGAGTGATTTAGAACGTGCGTCTCATCTCAAACATACTTGCGGAGTTGAGATATATGAAACACATTATGAACACCCGCTAAGGATGGTGGTAAGCCAATTGATAAGCTACCTCTCCAACATGCTCAATGATATCGAAAGGCCCCACGAATCGAGAATTAAACTTGCCTCGACTACTAAATCAGATTATTCCTCTAGTCGTGATATCTTCAAGAACACAAGACCACGAATAGCGAACTCTAAAGGTCTTCTTTCAGTATCAGTCCAACTTTTCTGTCGATTCTGTGCCATCTTCATATGATTACGGATCAAGTTAACTTTCTCCACAGTTTGCACAATGAGTTCTGGTCCCAACAATTTTCTTTCTCTAACATAGTCCCAACTAATAGGCGACAACACTTACGACCGTACAATACTTCGAATGGAGCCATCTGTATAGTTGCCTGAAAATTGTTGTTGTATAAAAACTCTACTAAATGTAAATGATCCTCCCATGAACCCTTAAAGTCTAACATGCATGCCCTTAACATATCTTCAAGAGTTTGGATCGTTCGTTCAGACTGACCATCTGTTTGAGAATGATAGGACGTGCTAAATTTCAAGCGAGTTCCCAAACTTTCTTATAGAGTTCTCCAAAAGTGATAGAAATCGAGTATCACGATCGGAAACGATGCTCACGGGTATTCCATGCAATCTCACAATCTCCTACATGTATCGCTCTGCCAAAACTTCCGTCGACTGACCAACTCGAAACTGTATAAAATGAGCTGTCTTGGTCAATCGATCGACAATAACCCAAACTGTATTATTACCCCCTGGACTCCGTGGTAAAGTCACGAAATCCATGGTTATATGTTCCCACTTCTATTGAGGAATCAGAAGTGGTTGCAACAAACCAGCCACCCTTTGATTTTCAGTCTTGACTTGCTGATGCACCAAGCACTTCGATACGTAGCGAGCAATCTCCCTTTTCATGCCTTCCCACCAGAAATGTTTTTGCAGATCTTTGTACATCTTTGTGCCTCATGGATGTACTGAATACGCGGAACTATAAGCCTCCTTTATGACTACTTCTCGAACATCTCCTTTGGGCACACAAACGACTACCATATCGTAACGAACCATCTTCATGAATTAACAAGTCCGTTCGAAATCCCGCTTCTACTTGTTCTCGAAACTTCTGCAATCCTGGATCGTACGACCGCGCTGCTTTAGTGTTATCGATCAAGGATGGCTGTATTTGCAACTGCATCAACTATTCCGAAGAATTCGGTAGTACAATCTCTAATTCAAATCTCTGAAAATCAAATATAATTTCCTTTTGTGCAGTCAACATCCGTATCGCTGGCAACCGACTTAGCGCATCCGACACTATATTAACTTCCCCCAAATGGTATTTTAGATCAAGATCATAGTCAGCCATCAGCTTCAACCATCTACGTTGCTTCATGTTGAGCTCTTTCTGTGTGAACATATATTTTAAGCTTTTGTGATTGGTAAACATTTCTACCCTTTCGCCCAATAAGTAGTGTCTCCGAATTTCAGAGCAAAAATCACTGCTGCTAACTCCAGATCATGAGTTGGATAGTTCTTCTCATGAGTTTTTAATTGTCTCGACGCATAAGCTATGACCTTACCATGCTGCATTAGAACACATTCCAAGCTTTTTCCAGATGCGTCGCTGTGAATAACCAACCCCCCAGAACTGTCTGGCACGGTCAGAATAGGAGCGGTGGTCAATCTTTGCTTCAATACTTCAAAATCTGACGCACATTTCTCGGTCCATACGAACGGTAGCTCCTTTCGTGTTAGCTTGGTCAATGGTTCTGCTATTCAAGCGAAATTCTCCACGAACCTTTTATAATATTCGGCGAGCCTAAGAAAATTTCTGATCTCCCCTACGTTCTGTAGAAGTGGCCAATCATGAACAGCTGCAATCTTGTCAGGATCAACGGCAATTCCGTCTCCGGATACAACATGACCTAAGAACTTCACTTCTTCAAGCCAAAACTCGTATTTGCTCATCTTAGCATATAATCTTTCTTGGCTCAACGTTACAGTGTGATCCTCAAGTGTTCTGCATGCTCTTCTTTACTCCTCGAATAGACCAGAATGTCATCGATAAACACCACTACGAACTGGTCCAAATACGGTGAAAAGATTCGGTTCATCAAGTCCATAAATATCATCGGTGCGTTAGTAACTCCAAATGGCGTCACTAAGTACTCGTAATGCCCATATCGAGTTCGAAACGCTGTCTTGCAAATATCTTCTGATTTCACCCGAACTTGATGATATCCGGATCTCAAATTCAATTTTGAGAATACTCTCGCGCCACTGAGTTGATCGAATAATTCACCGATGCGAGAGATTGGGTATTTGTTCTTAATAGTCACCCGGTTTAATTCTCGATAATCAATGTACACCCTCCGCATGCCATCCTTCTTCCTGATTAGAAGAATTGGAGCTCTCTATGGTGAACCGCTGGTGCGAATCCAACCCTTCTCTAGTAATTCGGAAACTTGTCTCTTTATCTCTTCCAGTTTCACCGGTGCTATCGGATAATAAGCCTTCGAAATTGGCGCTGTTACAGCAATAAGATCAATCGCAAACTCCACATCTCGTTTAAACGGTAAACTCGAGATGTTCTTGAACACATCCATGAAATCCGAACTGCTATCAGCGCTTCATTTGCAACTTGTATACGAACTTCACCCTTCAGTAAACGGTTCCCTTCATCATGAATTTGCAAGTTTGTTCTAAGACTTGTTGGTTATTATTAGCCCACCACGCTTCCGCTACGCTACTCTGATAATTTGAAGCGGGTCTGTCAAAACTTCTTCAATCAACATCTTACATCTGATCATTTTTAAGCGGTCTGTATCAACTTACGCTGGAGTTAATCTCGAACTACTGCAATCATCAAAAACTTTTCCTGTATTTCTCCTTATTCTTCGAAACGCAAACGGATTGGTTTTTACGGGACGAGAGTAAAGATATAACGTGGTTGCTGGATTCAAGCTCGCGATAAAACATAAACTCGTAAGCAATGACGCCGTGAGGAACAAGATAATACAACGACCATAAGTCACGAAAAGAATCAAAATAGGACTCCAGATTACCTAAATAGAGTACCGTATTGTAACCATGCCGCGGTTTATAGTTACAATTACATAACTCCATTCAAATCGTCAAAATCCTATTATCAGAATCAAAAGAATAAGAATGGAGAGACAATAAACAATCAGGAGGATTCCAGGTTGAGATGCAAAGTCATTTCCATATCGTCAAAATATAAGAGTTAAGGGAAAAATAAGATCCAAGAATTTGAATGATAAGACAATAATATGGCAGGACATATTCCTAATTCCGGGTTTCCTGGTTAGTGTATTGGGTTCAATACCCAACTACAAAAGAACCAAACCCGACCAATCCTAAATCCTATGGCTCTGATACCAAACAAATCATGTCACGTCCTGCTTCCCAAAATACATAAACATGGCACGTGACAGAGCCAACCATGCTACTTATGGCGAGAAAAGATCATTCCATAGTCATATTACGACTGTCAATCAGATATCAAGAATAGTAAACTACTAAATCTATCTATCACATCTCCAATAGCCACAAGAACAATAAGTGGAAAAGACAGCGGAAGCAATAAAGATCCAAGAAATAACTAGCCCACATAAAAGTTATATCAATGAGGTGGTCCTCACTGATCGGCGATCCAGTCGAATACTCACATACTATATCAAGTAACTAGGCCATGCAAAACCCATATGTCAATTCGTCATAATATCAAAAGAACAGTGATAACCAGGATATAACGATATAAATAAACATGAATATAAATGAATAACATAGATATGAAACAGTGAGGTATGTGCATGTATGGGGGTGTGATGTGTATTCTAAAACTGTTCTTCTAGCTTATCTATTCTACAAGTCTTAAAATCAATTTAATGAAATCGTCGATATAACTCAATAGTATCATGTGTATATCCGGGATCACTGTCAAGGTTTTCGGACTGAATCCGAGACGTGCCGCTATGCAGTAAACAGGTAACATGTACAGATGAATGATGTCAGCAGCATCATCCCGGGACCGGCCGAACCCGTAAAGACTGATCAGTATGAGTATCGAACTGTTGAGTTACAAGTCAGGTTTTATTATTGATTTCCTCTTACTCCTCAGGTTTTGTATTCAAGTCAGGTATTGATGATGTAAAACTAATGCCAACACGGAATCAAGCTGATACATGTTTTGTCTATGCAGACAACAAGTTACGTCCGTCAGGACAACAAGTCAGGATTGTCGGCATTAGTAATAAGATCCAAGTAATAAGTCAGGTAAAGTGTCGTGAATATGTCATGTGATGCATATGTATCAAATAGATACCCAATGTGAAACTATAATCAAAATTGGAATACGGTAAGCGCAATCGATACCATGATGCATATGTATCTATCTGTAATAACCATTATACGTCTATGACTCTGTATGATGCAAACTAGATAACATATTATACTGATATAGTAGTATAATGATATTATGATGTTCCGGCATGCAACTAGATATGCTATTATCAGTACGGATACAAACGGATAACGTAACACTGTAAATCAGTAATAGTTGCTTAATAATAAAACACATATACTATTTTTATTCATATAGTTATTGATATAATTAACATAGTATGTTGCAAGTTAAACTTGCCTGATCGGATCTCATGACGGGATACGGATACTACGTCCGACGTCGCGATGCAACTCACGCGTGCGCAGGACTGGACCTGGCCGATCAATGACGTGACGTGGTGACTATGCTGGATGACGACGGTGACTGGGTCGTCCGGAACGTCGGCGACGCGCAACTCCGGCGAGACGGCCGGAAAACCAAGAAAGCAAAAAATAAAGAAAGAAGGAAAGTAAGAAGAATGAGGTTGCTGGTGTTTGAGTTCTGGGGGCAGAGGACAGAGGAGAAGATGACGGCGACGATGGGCTGCCGTCGACGACGAGGTGCAGTAGTTTCTAGGGTTGCTGTTCGGGGTCGTCAGGAAGTCGGGGTTGACGAGGGTGGTGGTGGTGGTTTATAGTGTCAGGGATCGGAGAGAGAGGTGAAGAGGTGACGGTGGGGTGAAGGTGATGGCGACGAGGTGTTGAAGTCTCCGACGAGGGGTTTCTCGAGTTGCTGCAGGGGTCGCGGGTCGTCGAGGGTTTGCAGGGTTGTCGCCGTAGGGCGCAAGGTGCTCAGGGAAGAGAGGAGGAAAGAAGATGGAAGTGATAGAGGTTGTGACGAGGGCGAGGAGACAAGGGCGAGGTGATCGGCGGCGAGGGATGAGGTTTCTGGGAATGGGTCGGGGTTCGTAGGTTGGCGTTGGTGCAGGGTGGTCCTCGGAAAGGAGATGGGAGGTGGATGCGGAGGTGGTGATGAAGTCGGGGTAAGGTCGACGATGAGGGTTGACAACGAAGAGGAGCGGTGACGGGTTAAGGTTTCTCGTGGTGACGGAAGGAGGACTGAAGAAGAAAATAAAGAAAGAGAGAGGAAGTTGAGGATTAATTAATATTAGGTTTAATATAATAATTTATATATATAGGAGAGAGAGACAGAGGGATAGAGAGAGAAAAATATGTAAGCGAGAGGAGAGAGATACGGAGATTAGATATAATAATTAGTTAATATATTAATATATATTATATATATGTTATATAAACTGTTTAGTTATTAAGAAAATATTATAATATATATTATAGGATTATACAGCTAATATCAAATTGCTCCGAACATTATTTGGGTTTTTTCTAAAAATCTAGTTTTAAAATATGGAGAATATACGTATAAGTTAAAACTATAATGCGATGGCCGGGTAATAAAAATGCATATCCCCAAGTACGGATCTACGTAAATATACTAGCGATCCAAACGAGTTTGTTTTATCAATTTGGATATGAACACGATATATGGATGCAACCATATGATATGGGGTATGATAATATGCCATGCTAGATATTAAAAATATATTATCTGGCTATTATTTGTATTATTAAAAGATATGTAGAAACAAAAATATATTATACATGTATATAGAATCTTGAGGTGCATGGATCTTCTATATTAGCAAATATATGACGTAATCTTGAACCATAATGGGTTTCAAGCATGCGGGTCGGGTTGGATACAAACCACAGTTATCAAATGCACTATCCGCAAGTTGTCGTAAGATTTGAAAATACCCCAAATAAAATGTAGTATACATGCACTAGGGTGTTACACTTCCTAATTCTGTACTGGTAGTTAGGAGTTATCCAGGTTGGCATATGGCTATGATGGAAGAGTTGCAGGTAACGAGGTCTAATCACACTTGTGATTTGGTCAGCCTCCCTTCATAAAAAAATGTGGTTGGTTGCCGATCGGTCTTTCCTATCAAACATAATCCTGATGGCAGTGTATCTTTTTTAAAGGCTCGTCTTATTGTCAAAAGTTATACTCAGAATACGGTATAAACTATGATGAGACTTTTTCTCCAGTGGCCAAATTCACTACTGTTCGTGTCCTGATCTCTCTTGCGGTTACTCATGATTGACTTCTATATCAGCTAGACATCAAGAATGCCTTCTTCAATGGCGATCTTTCCGAAACGGTTTATATGCAGCAGCCTTCTGGTTTTGAGCACAAGGAGTCTCTTGTATGTTCCCTTAAAAAATATATTTATGAGCTAAAACAATCTCCTCGGACATGGTTCGATAAATTCAGTATGATCCTAAAAAAGATAAATTTCATAAGAAGTTTGGCAGTTCTATATTTTTTTATACATAGATGGAAATAAAGAATGTTTATACTCCTTAGTTATGTTTATGACATAATCATCACTGGAGATGATTCCGAAGGTATGTCTAAAATCAAAACTCATTTGGCCTCATATTTTCACACTAAAGATTTTGGTCCTCTACGGTACTTTCTTGGCTTAGAGACATCTCGAAATAAGAGATCATTATTTGTCTCACAGCGGAAATATACTTTTGATCTTTTTAAAGAAACATGATTTCTTGGTTGTCGCCCTGCTGATACTTTCATGGATACAACAGTAAAACTATTTCGCATTAGCTCACTTGATGAGTAGCCACATTTTGATCTAGGTTGGTATCGACGGTTTGTTGAGAAGCTGATTTATCTCACGGTTACTTGTCTAGACATATCCTCTGCAGTCAGTATAGCGAGCCAGTTATTGTAGATGGCCTTAGTTTCCCATCTTCGGGCCATTGAGCGCATTCTTCGCTATTTGAAATGTGACTTGGACAAGGTTTTCTCTATAAACGTTGTTCTAAGCTGTCTCTTATAGTCTATACTGATACTGATTTTGTTGGATCTGTGGATGACCGTTGCTCAATAAATAGATTTTGTGTTTTCTTTGCGGGGAACCTAGTTACCTGACGCAGCAAGAAACAACATGTTGCACGCTCATCAGCCGAGGCTGAATATATGGTTATAGCCCATGCCGTTTCAGAATTGGCATGGCTTTTCTCATTACTTCGAGATCTCGGTGTTATTTCTACAACACCAACATTTTTGTTCTGTGATAATAAATCTGCAATTCAAATTTCAGTGAATCCGGTGTTTCACGAACGGACAAAACACATTGAAGTGGATTGCAGCTTTATTCGGAAGAAAATTATTGAAAAGGAAGTCAATTTCTATCATGTTTCTACTCATGCACATATTGCAGACATTTTGATGAAAGCTCTTCTAAAACCCGCATTTGTTTGTCTACTGTCCAAGTTACGCATCATTGATATCTATGCTTCAATTTGTGAAGAGTGTTGGAATAATTTAAAATATATTGTTATTAGGGTACACCGTAGTAATTGTAATCCATATATAAAGAGACCTTTGGTCACATAATAAAGTATCTAAATTTTTTCTCTTTTATCGTTTAACAGTCTCCATGATGTTCATTCTATTTCTTGCAGTTGCTAAGCATAGAGGACATCACACATTATCTCTGTGATTTTCCCATATCTCTTTTTATGCCACTATCACGTTCATGATTTATAGATTATTAACAAAAGGTTGTGGAACTAATGACACCAGTATCCAAAACGCTACTCAAAACTCGTTTCCATTACCGTAACACCGTCCATGGGACCCTGGCTCTGATACCGTTATAAATCTATTGAAATAAGTACTATTATAAAGTGTAGGGAGATATGAGATGGAGTGAGGATCAAGGACATATCCTTAGTAAAATTGGTGCGACGATTCTATATAACTGAAATTAACCCCATAGACTAATATCAGTAGTGGTATAATGATTTAATTTCCATATTTTTCCCAACCAAGAATTCGATGCTAATTAAGAGGGTTCACGTGAGGTTGAGAGCTGCTATAAACTTTAATAAATCTTCCATGGAGCTTGTTTCATCCTCTGCCCATTTTTATTTGAAAAAATCTTAAATGATGATATGATTATAAGGAAGAACCAGTAATCCAACGGCCTATCAAATTATGACTCAAGTTACATAAGAAAGCAGGACTTCGTCATTTAATAGAATTATAGAAATGACGGTAGAGAAACTAAGGAAACTTTATTCCAATAAATTCTAGTATAGGTTAGGATTGCAATGAGTCTGGACATAGAGATTGTAAATATAGTATTGGAAGCAAAATAACTCAAGCGGAGAGATGTCTCTCTCTATTTCTATTATTAACTAGGGTTTCTTATTATATAGATTACGTAAAATATCCATTTTCTTAAAGTATCATGGAATAAAACTTATGTGTTACATCATGAAGTTTTGGAGTTTTGGGAGAGAATGATTGAATACAGGCTAAGAAAGGATATTAATATAATAGAGAATCAGTTTGGGTTCATGGCTGGACGATCGGCGATAGAGGCTATTCATTTTCTTCTTCAATTTGTCGAGCGTTTTCGAGAGAGGAGAAGAGATTTGCATATAATATTTAATATTTATTGACTTAGAGAAAGTGTATGATAAGCTACCTAGAAAGGTATTATAGAGGACAATGATGAAGAAGGGAGTCCCAGTCAAGTACAATAACATAATCAAGGATATGTATGATAGAGTAGTGTCAAATATTAGACCTTGCAGCGGCTTAATGAGTGATTTTCCGATTACAATTGGTTTACATTAAGGATCTGCATTAAGTCTATTTCTATTTACCATCGTGATGGATGATCTTACTAGAACTATTTAGAATGAGGTACCTTGGTGTATGTTATTCGCTGATGATATTGTTTTGGTAAATGAGATGAAAATATGGATTAATACCAAATTGGGGTTATGGAGGCAAACGTTAGAATCTCGGAGGTTCAGATTGAGCAGGTCCAAGACAGTACATATGCAATGTAAATTTAGCAAATAGAGAAGTCGAGACCACAGTGGTATAACACTGGATGTACAAGAGATATCACCGAGAGATCGGTTTAGATATCTAGGTTGTATCATCCAAAAAGATGAGGAGATCGATAGTGATGTCAACCAAATGATCCATACTAGTTGGTTGAAATGGAGCAGTGCAATATGGAATTTGTGCGATCGTAACTTTCTGTTAAGATTGAAAGAGAAGTTTTATCGGAACGCTATTCGGCCTGTCTTATTATACGGTACAAAATGCTGGGCTCCTAAGAAGTATCATACACAGAACATGCACGTAGCGTAGATGTGCATGCTTCGTTGGATGTGTAGTAACACTAAAAGAGATAATGTGCGAAATGAGGATATTCGTGCAAAAGTTGGTGTAGCACCTGTGGAGGAGAAGATGCGGGAAAGCCGGCTAAGATGGTTTGGTTATGTGCGATGCAAACCTATGGAAGTACCGGTTCGACGAATGGATATTCTCGATATAGGCAATGTCAAAAAGGCGAAAGGGAGACCGAAGAAAACATGGATGGAGGTGATACGAAAAGTCATGGTTGCCAAAGGCCTCAATGAAAGTATATTGTTCGGTAGGAGTGAGTGGAGGAGAGTATTCGTATGCTGGCCCCGGCATGATTCTCATCTTGGTTTATGTAGCCTACCCCATATGCTTGGGATAAAAGGCTCAGTTGTTTTTTCTCTTACCCCTCTCCCTCGAGCTGGAGCACATACATCACATGTTCTTAGGTTGTTCCAATTAAATTTCTCTTAGAACCCAAGTAGTTTTGTAAAGACATCAACCGATTGAACTTGCGACTTCACATGAACTCTCTTTATAAGTATTTCTAGAATCTTATCTCGAGCAAAATGGAAGTCAGTTTTGATATACTTAGTTCCTTCATTAGTGTTTGGATTGTTGACAGTAAAGATATGTATCACATCTCAATGTCAATTAGATGATGAACTTAAGTTGCTGCGGTAAATATTTTAATCACACGAGCTCACATATCGTATTTGTTATTACTTTGTATTCAGCCTCTGCACTAGAACTGGATATCACACATTGCTTCCTAATCTTCCAAAATACTAAATTACCACTAAAAAATACACAATACCCAGAAGTCGATCTTCTTTAAGATTCCAACCCAATCTACATCTGTATAACCTTCAATGTGTACACGGTGATGATTTTTGTTACAGTTAACCTGTCCTGGAGCCTGATATTATATGAACATAGTATCGGAGACAGAACAACTCAAGAGGAAAGATAGGTCTGTCTCTCTCTCTCTCTCTCTCTCTGTGTGTGTGGGGGGGGGGGGCTTTCATTATTGCCTAAAATACCTAGAATACAATTTTCTGTCTTAAAATAGATTGTTATAAACACGAAGAAGAACCGAGGATGTGAAAGAGAAGCCGGGTTCATGGTATTTGATATATGTTGAGAGGCTTCTGTTATGTTCTGATTTATACTACATAGGAAATAAAGTTAGAAAGCTAAGTCCCACCACCACTTAGTTTTATCTAAATTAAAACTTCGAATGGACTTTAGTTGAGTCTCCGTTTTGTCAAGACCCAGACCTCCATTATGAAGACGATCTCATTTAGACTGAAAACAACTTTGAACTTTTCAATTTAAACCGTTCTTTTTTATCCCTGGTGAATACACAGTTACATTTATATTTCTATGACTGAAGGAGCATGGAAGTGTCGACACTGCCCTTGGACCTACCATTTGAGTGGTCCTCGCATAGATCTTATTCAAAAACATGAAGGAATTTGCCAAGTCGCGATGGATTCTGAAACCCTAACACAGCTTGCAAAATATTTTGATTCACCAATTAAAGGTCAGTTCTTAATTGTCCGAGTTCATCTGACCATGCAAATTAATTACTAAATATCCTAATGTTAGCAATCAACTTGAACAAAATATTTCCATCTAAATCAATTAATTAAAGATATGGTGGTCAAAATATCTGTTGATGGAATAATTATATTCTATTTTCAATTATGCTATATTATGATATTATTGTTTTCGGATATCTACATTTCAAAGTTGAACTATATGCATGCTATACCTATTTGAACACAGTAAATTTTGTATTGTGTAAAGATATGTGTGCTTTGAATTTAGCCACATGGATCCAGATTATATGCTTACCCTATTCAACATCCGCCTTTCGATGAGACATGGGGTGAGAATAGGGTTTCAGGAGATATTTCACTCTCATTGTACTCATAATTTTTGATATAGTAGATTTGCTCCTTCGTGGTTCATGTTATAGAATGTGACCAAGTTTTACGCTTACAAGCCTACTACCACAGTAGTAGTTGTAGATTTTCTCCTTTGTCTGGGGACATAGGCAAAAGCTGAACCACGTTAAATCTTTGAGTCTTCTATTTGATCTTCTCAATGTTGGTTGTGTTATAATTTATGGCTCTGCTATAACAATTTTCTGCTGCTGCAGCTTCTGATCTTAACAATGTTACTGTTGCGTTAAAATCAGAAGAAGTTGACAATTCTATTGCTGAGAAGAACCTGCAAAATGGAAAAGCAACTAATGGAGCTAAAGACTTCAACGATCAGGATAACATCATTGTTGTAGAAGAAAACAAGAATCCGAGTAATGTAGTTATGGAAAATGGATCGGGCTCTCACAATTCGGAAGAAGTGAGCGGAAATAGAATTAGGAGTGAGAATGAAATCCAAGAGTGGCAACAAGTTGAACCAGACGAACCAAGCGGATCAAGCAATTTCATCGTTGCGGAATATGATGTGGAGAGGGTTTTAGAGGAGCAAGAGACCCATCATTTGTACTGCCCTAATTGCCACTCGTGTATTACCAAAAGGGTGATCTTACGCAAAAGGAAGAGGACTCCCAAACAAAGCCAAAGTGATTTTCCGCCTGAGAAAGTCCAGGTTGTCCCTGAAGTTGCTCAAACTGAAACAGAGATTCATGAGGAGGAGGCAGTATTCAGATGTTTAGAATGCTTCACCTTTTTTATTCCAAGAGGTATTTATATGTCCCCTTTTCTAGTTGGATTATTACTTAAAAAGCCCATCGAAGTAAGGCCTATTCCTCAGAAACCTACACGAACTTTAACCGCTAGCCCGAACCCCCTTGAACATTAATTCCATTACTACTTACCCCTATACCATTATTGCTGCATGTGGAAAGTAACGGTTAGTCTAAACCCCCTGAACTTTAATCCAGTTACTACTCATTTTTCAGTGAAGGCCAATAGATGCTCCAGTTACGAGAAGTTGTAATTAATGATGCAACTAGTGCTAGGGGTAGACCTAAACTAACATGGATTGAGACAGTTAAAAAAGATGTTTTAAATGCCACTTCAATGGAGAAGACAACACTTGATGCAAAATGGAAGCAAAAGAGTTCATACAGTTTATCCCAAAAATTTGGGATTTAAAGGTTTGGTTTTTTTGTTGTAAATGAAACTCATTTGCGACCAGAAGATATAAGCAATAAATGCTGTCACTTGTCATGCTCACCAACCTAACTTGTTCATGCTACCAATCATGACTGCCTTGGCATGGGAGTCGAGGAAAATCAATTTTCTCTATCGTTTGTTTGTTTTTATTTAAACTAGATTTTTATGACCGTCTGATATGTGATAAACAGAGAGCGGATTTAATATATTTCGGATTTTTGGGAAGAAAGACGAAGGCAAAAGTTTACAAAGGCCAGAAACGGTCCCTGCTAGTAACGTGAACTGGTTTTCTTCTCTTTTTGCATCCGGTTCAAGCAAAAATAACGTCACCGAAGCAGGTAATTTTATTTTATATCAAATATGAAGACAAGAAATGCTAGACTAGAAATATTCCTTTATATCTTTCTTTTCAAAATATTTGGGTGATTTCTTTTTTAGTGTCCGTTTATTATATTTTCTTCGGAATTGTACTACAGAGTTTTATGCTTTTGTCGATGGATGGGACCTTTCCTTCATATGCTCGCCAACACAAAATCAACAGCACTAGAAATTCATTCCCTGTTTGAATTTGGATCGTCTATGATTTTTTTCTTCTGCTTGAAAATTCCGATGCTTTAGTTTTATCACTGGCCAATAATAGCACACATCGTATTTACAAAGCATTATCTTTTCTTTTTCTTTTTTGTAATTTATCGATCCATCATCATGGAATGTAGAAGAGCAATATGCATCGCACTTCTAAATGCTAATCAATAACATCTTTATAATACTAACTTAACTAATTCTTTTGCCAATACTAGAAGTTCCATTGCTTGCTGAAACCAGTCCAACTTCTAGTGAAGATCCATCCTCAGGACGAAAGGACCAATCTCTACTTAAACCCACAACAGGAGGTGGGGATCTTGGAGAAAAAGGAACCAGCAATGGAATGAATAATGCAGGTCTTGTGGCTTCTCAATACACTTTTGTAATGTTCTCTTCATGATTTTCAATCAAGCATCTAGCTTTTCCTTTGGGAAATCTGAAATGGATTTCTTTATGCTTTATTAATAACTAAACAGCATTTCACATTATATCGTGTTAGAATATAAAATTGTATTCCTCAACCTCTCGCCATAACTTTGGGGTTTTGATGCAGTGACAGGGAGCTTAAGATGTTATTAGTGCAACCTAGGTTCAAATATTATCGGGCCTGCATTTAGGGGAAAAAAAACTAAAAATATAGCCACACAAAAGTTCCAAGTTTTGGTCCGAAAAAGAAAAAAAAAAGATGCTCAACCTGTGGTCATGTGTTAGAAATTTGAACATGAAATCATAATTCTCAACCTTAACCATAATTTTGGAGTCTTCGTGCAGCGGCAGACTTTAAGATACCTGATGGAGGTCCTTTTCGGGTCTCCGTCAGATGTTGTCTTCCGTCGATCTCCCGGCGGATTTTGAAGGTGATCTCCTGTTGCGTGTGGGTCTCAATGGGTTTGAGGAGATTGGTGATTTGAGGTTGTATGAGGAGTTTGGCGCCGAGTACCTGCAAAGGAGTCCCGGGATGGTTTGGTACCACCGAGGACCCTCCGACGATCAAGTTAATAATGATATCCGAGCAGAGTAACGGCTTAGTAGAGTCAAGAATGGCTTACTTGATCCCTCTGTGATGGGGGTTTATATAGCGACAGCAGCAGGAGCGAGAATCTCGCTGGCAGTTACGCTCCCGACGTCACGCCCGCGTAAATAGCGGATCGCCCATTAATGGGGATCATGATGGCATGAAACGTGGGACGTTGCTGGCGGAGAATCTGCGCGTGGCGAGGTTTGCGGAGCGGCGGTTACGCCTGTGAGTGGAGTTAGCCGGTCGGAGGGACCGAGGAAGACGGCCTCGGCTGGGGAGCTCGGAGACGAGCAAGAGGGCCGAGGAGTCTTGGTCCTGTGGCAGCTCGGGGCGAGCAGAGGGGCCGAGGAGGTCAATTTGCAGGGGGCCCCAAGGAGGGCAGCTTGTGCTTGCAGGTTGGGTACGAGGGTGGCCTGGTCGGCCTCTGTGGGCCCTTTCTTCTGGGTCTTGGGACATGTCATCTGCCACGCGTCATCTTGGGGATCGTCAATATTGAGCACTATCATTAGCCCCCCACTCCTGTCACGACCAGCTAGTGGTCGGGTCAGGAGTGGACTGCTGGGCCCCCCGAGGTGAGATCCCTTCTATGGTTTCGTCGGGACGAGTCCTCGGGCCGTCGGTTGTCTTTTCCGCTAGCGAATCAGGGTGAGATCTTTACATTTAAAGAAGGTGCGTCGGTTCGTGCGCTCTGCAGTCGAAGCGACGGCCCACGTGTCAAGCGTCGATTAGTCGATGCGACGTGGGCAGGTTTACGGCGTCTGATGGGACTTGGTCCAGCGCTGGGCCGCCATGTAGAACGATCGGAGCCGCTGGGCGTGAGGAGTCGTTTCGGCGGGAGGTGACGGGCGCCGTTGGATGCGGCCGTACACGGTGATAAAACGGAGCGGGGCCCGCCTCAGAGCCCCCCACCTTTCATTTCCTTTCTTCCTTGAGTCGCTGCTGCTCGGCGTTCTTCTTTTCTTGGGATACATGGTTCGTTCCCATTCTTCGGGCGGCCCACGCCGGGAGGAAGCCGGTGGCATAGCCGAGCCCCCGGCCAGCTCGCGCCCTCCGCCGGATTCTCTGCCGGCGGCAGGGCCATCCATTTCGTCGACGACATCTGGTGGTTTCTTTGGCGGCAGCCGGAGTCGTCAGCAGTTGCCCGAGTCCCAGACTAGGGATGGGGGGAAGGGCGAGGGCAGGCCCCTTCTCAAGAGGAAGAGAACGGTTTCTCGCGTGCCGTCGTCGAGGGCCCCTGAAGGGATTCCCGTGCAGGAAGGGGGCTCCGTCTTCATGGTTCCGTCTGGGCTTTCTGTCGCAGCTGGCCTGCTCGCCGGGATGGAGAAGTCGGCTGGGGGAAATCTTCCGTGTGGCTCCTTGAGGGATCAATTGGAGGCCATGGCCCAAGGGGCGGTCCAGGTATGAATCCCTCCATGCGTATTTGTCTTGGTATGCCTTCCCTTTGTTCGGGTGCTTCCCGGTTTTTCATCGGCTTTCTGTCAGGTTCTTCAACAGTGCGTCCTTGCCACTCGCAAGGAGGCCGAGGGGGCGTTCCACGCCCCGAGGCCAGTGGAGGTGTTCCGTTCGGAGGTCGAGATTTTGCAACGCGACCTGCGCCAGGAGAGGGAAAAGGCCGACGTTGTGGCGGGCCGGGCGGAGGCTGCGGAGCTTGCCAACATGGCGACTCAGGGTGCCTTTCGCCGTCTGAATGCGTCTCTCCGGGTTGCCGATAGGAAGCTGGCGGGCATGGCTGAACGCTTTGCGGTACTGGAAAAAGAGAGGGACGCCAGCAGGGGGGATGCCGAGGCGGCGCTGCTGAAGGCCCAAGTTGCTGAGGCTTGGGCTAAGAAAGCTGTGGCCGAGTATAAGGCATCCGAGCAGTCTTACGCCGAGCTCGGGGAGTATTCTGCGGTCGCGTGGAACAAGGCTCTGGACGCCGTGAAGGAACAGCTTCCTGAGTTCGACGATGGTGAACTCCACGCTCGGGTTCCGCTTCCGGCGGCGAGGCCTCCGGTGAGGGATGGCGAGGGAGGCAGGGCGTGCCCCTGATGGCAAAGTCTCTGGTGGTAGGGCCTTGGGCCGTGACGCCGATGATGAAGTAGCCGAAGTAAGCCTCCGAGCAGTTTGTAGGGCTGGGGGGCCCCAGAATACCCTTTGTAATGACCTTGATTTTGGCAATAAAAGAAAAATCCTTGATTCGTCGGTTTACATTTTATCTTTTGCGTGTGAAGGACGTTCGTAGGATATCTTCGCTTGTATTGTCGTGTTTCCATGCCAGGTCGGCCATTTATCTGGAGATCTCCTGTCGAGTTGACTCCAATCACCGGCCGGCGAGTGTGTCAATCGCTGCCGCGGAGGTATTCTCATGTATGGCCCCCGAGGTCGATGGGAGATCGTTCAGACTTGGATGAACCTGTCGTCCTTCATCATGTATGGCCACAGGGTTACCGGCCGAGCCTGACCGAGTAGGGTGGCTGTTTGGTTGCCTCTTGCGGGGGCTCTGATCTTTGTCGGTCGTGGGAGGAAGCTACCAGCCGGGGATAGCCGAGCAAGGGCTCGACCTCCTTTGGGAGGACTTCGGGCCTTAGCGCGGGAAGGGCTGCGGAAGGCCATTAAGAATGACCGGGCAGTGAAGATGCGCGGTTGCCTCTTGGTGAGGGCTTTGATCTCCGGCGTCGTGGGTAGGCAGCTACCAGCCTGGGATGAATGAGCGGGTTAGCCACTCTGGTGTCTCTTGTGAGGGCCTTCGACCCCTGGCGTCGAGGATAGAGAGCTTCCAGCCGGAGTAGATCGAGCAGGGTGGCTGCTCGGTTGCCTCTTGCGAGGGCTTTGATCTTTCAGGACGGGGACCGAGCAGGGTTACTGCCCAGTGCCTCTTGGCGAGGACTTTGATCCCTGTCGGTTATGGTAGGAAGCTACCAGCCGGGGATAGCCGAGCAAGGACTCGACCGCCTCTGGGAGGACTTTGGTCCTTGGTGCGGGAAGAGCTATAAGGCTGTAAGAAGCCTACCAAGGACCCTTGGCCGGGTAGGGTTACCGCCCGGTGCCTCTAGGCGAGGGCTTTTGTCCTGAAAAGATAGCCGAGCGAGGGAACCTCGGGCTCGACTGCTTTTGGGAGGGCTTCTTGATCCCCGGTGTTGCGGCAGGAAAGCTGCTCGCAGGGGATAGCCGAGCGAGGGAGCCTCGGGCTCGACTGCCTCTGGGGGGCTTCTTGATCTTCGGCGTTGCGGCAGGGAAGCTACCCGCAGGGGATAGCTGAGCAAGAGAGCCTCGGGCTCGACTGCCTCTGAGAGGGCTTCTTCGTTGTGCAGGGGGAACTCTACGTGGGAAAAAAGATTCGAAGTTTCTTTATTTGTATGGGTAGGAATTCTAGACAATGCTTTACACCATCTTGTTAAAGGGAAATCTCGAGTGGTAGCTGGGTGCGACGCTTCGCTAGCTTTGAACTCATTGGTATAGCTTGAGCTTCTCGGCGTTGTAAGGCCGAGGGAGCTTCCGTCCGTCCGCAAACTGTAGGCGGTAGGCTCCACCGGGGAGCGTTTCGGAGACGAGGAAAGGACATTCCCACTTTGGGGAGAACTTGTGAAGCCTTCCTTGGTCAATGAATTCGTTCCGCCGCAGGACTAGGTCCCCGGTCTTGAAGGAGCAGTGTTTTACCCGAGCGTTGTAGTATCGAGCCGTCTGTTGTTGATAGACGGCGGCTCTGATCTGGGCCCGATCCCTTTTCTCCAATAGTATGTCGAGGTTGGTTCGTAGTGCCATGGTGTTTGCGTCATCGTCGAAGTGCTCGACCCAGTGACTGGGTAGCCCGATCTCCGCTGGGACCATCGCTTCAATCCCGTAGCAGAGGCCGACAGGGGTCTCCCCGGTGGGAGTCTTTTTTGATATGCGCAGGGCCCATAAGACCCAGGGTAGCTCCTCGACCCAACTGCCTTGTCTCCCTTCCAGGCGGGTTCGGAGACCCCGGAGGACGTCCCGGTTAGCGACCTCGGCCTGTCCGTTACATCGGGGATGCGCGACCGCGGCGAACTTCATGAGGATATGGTATTCTTTGCAGAAGTCCCTTACTTTCTCGTTCTCGAAGTTCGTCCCGTGGTCGGTGATGATGCACCTCGGGATCCCGAACCGGTGTATCAGGTTGTTTTGGAGGAACTTGATGGTTGTGGCGGCGTCCGGTTTCCTGATGGGAACGGCCTCGATCCACTTGGTGAAGTAGTCCACCGCGATGAGGACGTATTTATGTCCGCCAGTTCCGGTGGGGAACTGGCCGATCATATCCAATCCCCACTGGGCGAATGGCGATGGGGACGTCAGGGCGGTTAGCTAGGTAGCCGGGAGGCGGGGAATACTGCCGTGGAGTTGGCAGCTCTTGCACCTCCTGACCAGTTTCAAGGCGTACTCGTGCATGGTAGACCAGTAGTACCCCTGAAGTAGTGCCTTCTAGATCAAGGTTCGAGCCCCCTGGTGTGCGTCGCCTACCCCTTCATGGATTTCCCGTAGGACATAGTCTGCTTCGTGGGGGTCAACGCACCGGAGCAGGGGTTGGGTGAAGGCCTTCTTGTAGAGGTTCCCATTGCTCCAAATGAAGTGGGTGGCTCTGGCCCGGAGGCGGCGGGCAGCCGCTCTGTCCTCCGGGAGTGTGCCGTCCTTCAGGAATTCCACGAGGGGCTTCCTCCAATCCCGGTCGTTCTCCTGCACCGTGTACACTCGGAGTGTCGCTGCCTCGTCTTCCACGCTGGCCGGGTCAAGGTTTCAAAGAGTATCGACCGCCTATTGTTGGTCGAGTACGATGAAGCCAACTTGCTCAGGACGTCTGCTTGAGCATTCATTTGCCTGGGTATCTATTCCACCTGGATTTCGTCGAAGTTTTTTCGGAGTTTCCTTACCTCGTCTAGGTACTTCATCATTAGGGGCTCCCGAGCCTCGAAGCGGCCAGTCACTTGGCCGACAACTAGGGCCGAGTCGCTGCGGACTCGAATGATCTTCAGCCCCAACCCGGCGGCCATGTGCAGTCCGGCTAGGAGGGCTTCGTACTCCGCCGCGTTGTTCAATGCTTTGAAACCGAGCCTCAAGGAGTACTCCATCTCAGTTTCGTTTGGGCCCCGGATAATGAGGCCGGCACCGCAGCCTTCCTCGGTAGAAGACCCGTCGACGTAGATGACCCACTCCGGAGCTGAGCTAAAAAGGCCTTCCTGGACGGGATGCCGGGCTGTGAAGGGCGGCGCAGGATCCGGCTTCCTGCTAGGGATGGTGCATTCAACGATGAAATCAGCCAGGGCCTGCGCCTTGATGGCTTGCCTCGGATGATACCTTATGTCGAATTGAGATAGCTCCCATCTCCATTTCTCTAGACGGCCTGAGGATTCCGGCGATACTAGGATAGCCCCCAATGGGCGCTCAGTGAGGACGATGATTGTGTGTGCTTGGAAGTAGTGCTGCAGTTTCTGTGAGGTTACTACGAGGGCCAGGACAATCTTCTCTATGACAGGGTATCCCGTCTTTGTGTCCTTGAACACATGGCTCACGTAGTACACTGGCTTCTGTGCCCCATCGGCCTCTCGGACAAGCACCGAGCCTGTTGCTTGGTCGGGATATTGCCAGATACAGCGACAACTCGTCCCCCTCCACGGGCCGGGTGAGCAGGGGCGGTGTTGCGAGGTGCCTCTTCAGCTGGTTGAAGGCGGCTTGGCAATCTTCCGACCACTCGAACCTCGGAATTTTCCTCAGCGCCTTGAAGAACGGGAGGCACTTCTCCCCTGACCTGGACATGAAACGGCTCAAAGCGGCGACCCGCCCTGTGAGCCGCATGATCTCGACGTTGGTCTTGGGTGCGGTCATGCTCAAGATGGCGTCTATCTTCTCTGGGTTAGCTTCAATTCCGCGGTGAGTGACCATGAACCCGAGGAATTTCCCTCCGGTGACTCCGAACGCACACTTGGCGGGGTTCAGCTTCATGTTGAATTTGCGGAGCACCCCAAACGCCTCGCCCAGGTCTTTGACATGGTCGTCCGACGAGACGGACTTGACGAGCATGTCATCAACGTAGACTTCCATGTTCCTGCCGATCTGTAGCTTGAACATGAGGTTGCCCAGCCTCTGGTATGTGGCCCCGGCATTCTTGAGGCCGAAGGGTATCACTCTATAGCAGTACACCCCCCGGTCCGTTGTGAATGCGGTCATATCTTCGTCATCAGGATTCATGCGGATTTGGTTATAGCCGGAGAAAGCGTCCATAAAGCTCAGAAGCTCGTGTCCGGGCGAGCTGTCGACGAGCTGGTCTATGCGGGGGAGCGGGAAGTTGTCCTTGGGGCAGGCCTTGTTGAGGTCGGTGAAGTTGACACACATACGCCATTTCTCACTCGACTTCTTGACCAAGACCACGTTTGCCAGCCATTCCGAGTAGGGTACATTCCTGATGAAGTTGGCGGCGAGGAGCCGGTCAACTTCCTCTTCGATAGCTTTCTGTTTGACCAGGGCGAAGCTTCTTTTCTTCTGCTTGACGGGTCGGGCCGTAGGGTCAACTCCGAGCTTGTGGGAGAGGATTTTGGGGTCGATCCCAGGCATGTCTGCCGGTGCCCAGGCGAAGACGTCGGAATTGCTTCGGAGGAACTCGATCAGGTCATCCCGCTGAATCCCCGTCAGGAGTGACCCGACCTGGATTGTCTTTCCTAGGTCTCCTTCCGCTAAGGGCACCTCGGTCGAAGGCTCGACCGGTGCTTCCCGGACCTCCTTCCGCTCGTCCCGGGTGTCCAGGGACCCTTTAATGTCGCCGCATGCATCGGCGCTATCAGCGTGCTGCTCAGGGGAAGATGCTTCTGTCAGGCCTACCTCCGCGACCCGCTGGCTCCCGTATGCCCGGCCCACCCCACCCTGATCGAGAGGGAATTTTATCGTCAGGTGGTATGTCGAGATCTGGGCCTGGAGGGAGTTCAGTGTCGGCCGGCCGAGGAGGACGTTGTAGGCCGATGGGACCCTAGCCACAATGAAGTCCACAGGCAGTATGCGCGTGCGGCCGGGCTCCCCGATCGTGAACTGCAGGGTGACCACCCCTTGTGCCGGGATGGAGTGGTTGGTGAACCCCGAAAGGACGTGGGAGGTCGGTCTCAAGTCGGCTGGGGCCAGCCCCATGCGCAAAAAACAGTCGTGGAAGAGGATGTCCGCCGAGCTGCCCGAATCGATGAGTATTCGGTGGACCTCGTATCGGTGAATTTATGCCGCGATCACCAGCGGGTCGCTATGGGGCACGGATATGCCGTGAAGATCCTCGTCGCCAAAGGTGATAGGCTCTCGGCCCCTAGCCCTTTTGCTCGGTCGGCTGCCGGAGCCTGTGAGGCGGCAGCCAGCGGGGAGACCGAAGACCTTAGGCGAGGGTCCGCCCGCGTCTCCGTTACGAGGGAGGCGACAGCGGGCGTTTGGATCTTTAGGGGAATCAGTTGTCATGTGGGCGGAGATCGGAAGACCAACTTTGTATTTTGTGAAGTTATGTTTCCCACAGACGGCGCCAACTGATGGAGGTCCTTTTCGGGTCTCCGTCAGATGTTTTCTTCCGTCGATCTCCCGGTGGATTTTGAAGGTGATCTCCTGTTGTGTGTGGGTCTTAATGGGTTTGAGGAGATTGGTGATTTGAGGTTGTATGAGGAGTTTGGCGCCGAGTGCCTTCAAAGAAGTCCCGGGGTGGTTTGGTACCACCGAGGACCCTCCGACGATCAAGTTAGTAATGATATCCGAGCAGAGTAACAGCTTAGTAGAGTCAAGAATGGCTTACTTGACCCTTCTGTGATGGGGGTTTATATAGAGACGGTAGCACACAGCAGCAGGCGCGAGAATCTCGTCGGCAGTTACGCTCCCGACGTCACGCCCGCGTAAATAGCGGATTGCCTATTAATGGGGATCGTGATGGCGTTGAACGTGGGACGTTGCTGGCGGAGAATCTGCACGTGGCGAGGTTTGCGGAGCGGCGGTTACGCTTGTGAGTGGTGGAGTCAGCCGGTCGGAGGGACCGAGGAAGACGGCCTCGGCTGGGGAGCTCGGAGACGAGCAAGAGGGCCGAGGAGTCTTGGTCCTATGGCAGCTCGGGACGAGCAGAGGGGCCGAGGAGGCCAATTTGCAGGGGCCCCCGAGGAGGGCCAGCTTGTGCTTGCAGGTCGGGTATGAGGGTGGTCTGGTCGGCCTTTGTGGGCCCTTTCTTCGGGGTCTTGGGACATGTCATCTGCCACGCGTCATCATCTTGGGGATCGCCAATATCGAGCACTATCAATACCTTTATTCTTTATTTGTCTAACTGAGGTGCAAGTAGTTGGTCAGTGAGAGAGAGAGAGAGAGAGAGAGAGAGAGAGAGATTTGTCATGAATATTTTAGACACCATATTATGCCAATTTGTTTAGGTCCATCAACTGGAGTAACAGGCAGTCAGGTTCAAGGGGACAAGCCGAGTTATCCGGCAACATCTATATCAAAAGGTATCCTACAGAAAATCAGAAGTATAAGATTTTTTTCCTTGGTAGAGTTTAATAACGATCAGCTTCTTGTGTGTTTAACTTAGAACCAATTAACACACTTGGGATTTTTGTATTTAATATCTGTAACATTGCCGTGTCACTTTTCTATAGATCCTTTGGCTGAAGAATCACATCCAAATGATGGAACTACGGGAAGTCGGACTCAAGGAGACAAGCAAAGGTATCCGACAACAGCTGTATCACAAGGTATGCTACAGAAAAGTTATAGGTATACCATAATGTTTTTCTCCATATTTATCTTATGATGATGCAGGTCTTGTTTGTGTATACGCTTTTGTTTCCCTCTCTCTTGAAATCTCTTTCAAGTCAAATGGCCTGTTATATAGCTGTAATTCAGTGAATTACGCGTTTTCAGTTAAAATTACCTTAAAGTTCCTTTATTATAGGATATTTACTTACAATTTAACAAGTTGTCTTTTTGGTAAATACTATTAAATATAGCACTTTGATAAAGCTTATCGTAATTTTAAAGAGAACTATTGGATAGCTAGATGACAGATACTCATATGTAGAGTTGGTTTGGTGAAATTTAGCCCTTTTGTTTGATGATATGTAACATTCTTAAGTTAATATCTTTAGATCCATCGTCTGGAGAATATCCCAATGGTGTAATGGGCAATCAGTCTCAAGGAGTCAAGCCAAGTAGTCCGGCAATTTCTGCATCAGAAGGTAAAGAAAATCTTTATCTCAATTCTTTGGTGCAGCTACACGATTTTTAATTCTCATATATAATCGCCATCTATAGTAAATTAACAACTGCCTCTCCTTTTCAACTCCTTTGATTCCACTTTGTATAAAGGTATTACTGATAAGCCAGATTGCGTAGCTAAGCCTCCGTTTCTTGAAGAACTTCCTTCAATGCTGCCAGCTTACCATGTTTTGCTGCCAGGTGTGACATGACTCTCTCTCTCTCTCTCTCTCTCTCTCTCTCTCTGATTTGAAAACAAACCCTACACTTCCTTTGCCTTTGGATTTGCTTTGGAATAGTGCAATTAATTATGAAGAGAACCATTCATTCTTTTAAATAGTCACATTATTAATAACGCATTTCAATACGAATCCAAAGGTAAAAAAATTGGTAGGATTTATTTTCAAATCCTATCGATGGGAACCTAACCTCTCTCTCTCTCTCTATTATATATATGGAGACGAGAGAGAGAGGCCCTCTTAGGTAAATCCTCCTATGGCGACGAAAAAGTCCACAGATCGGCGCCGGCTATCTTGATCCTTATCACCTAAGATGCAGTTACATCAAATTTCGTATGATTCTAACACAATTTCACCGTTGATTTAGTGATGTAAAAATTCTTTAAAAAATTATTATCAGAAAACCATTAATTTTACACCCACTAAATCAACAGTGAAAAAGTGTTTGGATCACATAAAATTTGGTGTATCCACATCATAGCCGATGAAGATGGTGGGTTCCGATCGTCGAATAAAATGGAGGATAGAGTTCTTTCGACATCATAGGAGAAAATACTCTTCTGGGGACTTTGTCCTCCATTATATATATATATATCGGCTATTTTACTCAGGTTTAACTAAGTTAGTTATGTTAAACCTTGATTGCCTCCTTAATTATTGGCTTTGATTGCCTCCTTGATTGATGTATATTAATTACTTTTATGCCTATATAAAGGCTTGTACACATACTGAGATAAAATAATTACTTCTGCATTTCAATTCTTTCAACCCTCTTCTTTAACTCCTCAAATTGTAACATGGTATCAGATCTACACTTGCTCTCTTTTATTTTCCACCTACAATATTAACGTCTTCTCCGGCCACTCCTCGTTCGGACCAGACCTTCCTCAACACTCTTCCACCACCGACAGATCTTCACCAATATCCTCTACATCTTCACATCCGACCTTCATTCATGGCATCCGTAGATGGTATGCAACATGACAAAGTAGATGTAAAACTTGAGGAGTCCAACTATCGAGTTTGGGCATTTACTCTTAAGTATCATCTCCTTAGCAAATGCCTTTGGGGCTACATCGACGACTCTTTGATGATCCCCGACAAATCCACATTACCCGATGCATTTAAGTATTGGATCATGGATGAACATAAAGCCATGGCCAAAATCATCCAATTCGTCTCACCAACTATTCACCTGCAGTTAGTCAACTATAAATCTGCCAAGGCTCTTTAGGACTATTTTACAATGATTCTACATGCAGGCGGATGATGCACATCAATACCAGCTTCTTCAAGAGATTGCTCTTGCTTCTCAAGGTGAGAAAACGATTTGTGAATTCTATTCTTATATGTTAGATCTATGGCAACAACTTGCTACTCTTGAGCCTACTATACTGGACCCGGCCTCGGCTAAGAGCTTCGATGCTTATCGGGATCGCCAACGTCTCTTCCAATTTCTCCTGCACATGCTCCCTGCATTTGAATCCTTACGAGGGCAATTGATCCATTTCTCACCTCGTCCTACGTTAAATGATGTCGTTGCAGACCTACTCGCTGAGGAAACACGTCTGCAGTCTCTCTCTTAGCAACAACTGTCTCAGAATCACTGCCGAGCATCTTCCTCGCCGTCCAAATAACTTCACCGATATTGTTGACAACAATAGTACCACTGCTAAGTGGTGTCGCTATTACAAGCGAGAAGGTCATTCTACTGAAGAATGTAAAACACTCGCAAAGAAACGCATTCCGGAGTCTCCTTTTAGAAGCTCGTACCATCGTCTGAACGCTCTTCCTCAAGCCGCCATAGCAGAATCAACACCTATTTCCGACTCGGCGGATCCTTCTATTGATTATCAAGAAAAGATGCGCCAGTTTTAGGTATTGTTTCAGTCACTTAATCTCTCTGGTAGTCATTATGATAAAACTCTCAATGCTTCCACTTATTTGACACATTCAGGTATGTCTACTTCTTCGTGGATTTTGGATTCCGGTGCTACTTATCATTTAACGCCGGATTCTTCCAATTTTGTTTCTATGTCTCCTATTTCACCTACCACCACTGTTGACGGCACCTCAATGTGTATCGCATCTCCAATAATTACATATCCGATTTGACCGATGGACGATGGATGAGTTCTGTGGCGATGGATTCTGCTACTTCTTCTTTTCCAAAAGAACTTATTCGGCCTCTTGAATCTTCTCTTTCCTATTTTTTTGTGCGTAATGCGGATCAACTCTTGTTTTACTGGTCATTTATTAATTTCATCAATTTTTTTTGTTCCTAATGTTCTTCATGTACCAAAACTTTCCATGAATCTTCTTTGTGTATCACAATAAACCAATATGAGTTATTCTGTCTTATTTGATTCCTCCTCCTGTTATGTACATGAGCTTTGTACAGGGATGCATATTGGAATAGGGCATGAGAAAGATGGTCTCTATTTTATGGACAAACTAGTTTTTCCACGTCCAACTACTACTACTGTATCCCGTCTCACCACCACACCCCCTACCTTATGTGACATCTGCATCGTCGTCTCGGACATATCTCTCTTTCTCGTTTATGGTATCAATCAAATTCTGGTGTTTTAGGAAATCTTTCTACCCAGTCCTTCTATCCTTGTATTGGTTGCAAGATGGAAAAATACTTGGCTATACCATTTCCTTCAAATAATAATATATTTGCGTCTCCTTTTGAAATAATTCGTTCTGATGTTTGGGGACCTTCTCACATTTCCTAGGGGGAGTAGGTATTAATTATTTTCATTGACGATTACTCTCATTATACATGGATTTACTTACTATCACAAAAATTTGATATTTTTTCTACATACCAAGAATTCACAAAAATGATTGAAACACAATTTTCTCAAAAAATTAAAATTTTCCGTTCTGACTCAGGACGAGAATTTTCTTCTTATAAATTTCATGATTTTCTCAAATCTCAAGGGGCACTCTCTTATCTCTCGTGTCCCATGCTCATCAACAAAATTTGGTATCCGAAAGACGTCATCGTCACATTTTAGAAACCACACGCTCTTTCCTTCTATCAGCGTTAGTTCCTGTTGAATTCTGGGCTGAAGCTTTTACCGGTATATATTTAATCAATTGTACTCCCTCTTCTATTCTCCACGGTCTGACTCCATATGAAAAACTTTATGGCCATACACCTGATTATTCATGTCTTCATGTTTTTGGTTGCACATGTTTCGTTCTCATTTCCTTCTATGTAGCACAATAAGCTATCGTCTCGATCTGCTATGTGCATTTTTCTGGGATATAGCCTTCAACACAGGCTGTAGATGCAACGACCCTATTGCAGAACACATTCACATTTCCTGTCACGTCATATTGTATGAACATTTACTTACTATGTTTTACCACTTCCGCCATTTTCTTTACCACCGTCCACACCAGAGTTATTTATTTTCCTTGAGCCAGATATTTATGATCCCATTTCATACACTTCTATTGATACGATAGTGCCTTCATCAGTCACACCAACTCACTTTCCCAATACTCTGGACTGTCAACATGATTCTAATTCTGATACCGCCCCTGTATCTGAGACCGTCATCTCTACTCTTGATATGCACCCTGTTAATGAAGCTCATGCATTACGTCGCTCCACCCGAGAACGACATCCACCAGACTGATTAAATCTTTTCATATATATATTTCACTTTTTATTCATACTTTCCTTACAATGGCAGCAAGCTATTGGAACCACAATCCTACTACGAAGCTGTAAAAGTACCTTAAAGGCAGGGGGCTATGACCGAGGAACTCCGAGCGTTATAGCATACGCACACATGGGATCTCACATCCTTACCTCCTGGCAAAACTCCCATCAGCTGCAAATGGATTTATAAAATCAAGACCCACGCCGATGGTACCGTTGAGAGATACAAGGCTCATCTTGTTGCTCGTGGCTTTCAACAAAAGTACGGTGTTGATTACGTAGAGACATTTGCTCCCATCGCCAAGATGACCACCGTTCGTACTCTTCTTGCAGTCGTGGCTATTCGAGATTGGTCCCTCTATCAAATGGACGTAAAAAATGCCTTCTTACATGGAGACATTTTTTAGGATATTTACATGTTGCCTCCTGATGGCCTTCCTCAACATCCAGGACAAGTGTGTCATCTTCGTCGAGCACTATGTGGTCTCAAGTATGCACCTTGTACTTGGTTCTCTCGATTCATTACTGTCATCCAGAATGCCAGATTCAAGTCAAGTCAAAATGATCCGTCCATATTCCTTCACAAATCATGAACTATCTTTCTATATATGGATAACATGATTATTACCGGTCCAAATTATGATAATATTCAACTTGTAAAGTATCATCTACATCGACAATTCAAGATGAAGGATTTTGGACATCTTCGCTATTTTCTTGGGTTAGAAATCGATCACTTATTTCACGGTTATATTCTCTCACAATAGAAGCTTATATTTGATGTCTTAGATCGTTCTGAAATACTACACCACTGGAACTGAATACCAAGCTTTGTCCAGATGACAGAGAACCACTATCTGAACCAATTCGCTATCGACAACTGGTTGGTAGTTTGGTTTATCTCATTATTAGTAAGCCAGACGTTGCTTACGCAGTTCACATTGTCAGTCAGTTTGTTTCGGCTCCTCGTACAACTCACTATGCGGCTTTATTGCGCATTCTTCGCTATCTGCGAGGGACAATATCTAGATCATTACTTTTCTCCGCTTCTTCACCTCTTCAACTGTGTGCTTACAGCGATGCTGTCTGGGCTGGTGACGTTACGGATCGTCACTCTACTATTGGCTTTTGCATTCTTCTTGGTTACTATGATTTCTTGGAAAGTTAAGAAACAGGATGTTGTCTCTCGATCCAGTGTTGAAGCTGAGTATCGTGCTATGGCTTCCATTACTGCAGAAGTTACTTGGCTTCGTCGATTACTTGAAGATATGGGTGTTCTTCAATCCGCCTCAACTCCGCTCAACCGCGGCAACAAAAGTGCTATTCAGATTGCCAGTAATCCAGTTTTTCATGAGCATACTAAACATATAGAAATTGATTGTCATTTCGTACGCCAACATTTTCTTTTTGGAACCATATCACTACCGTACGCTCTGAGATGCAGCTTGCAGATTATGTTACCAAATCACAGTCTTCAGTGACATCCTTTTCTTCTAGGCAAACTCTCATTGGTTGACCCAACATCAGTTTGAGGGGGTGTTAAACCTTAATTGCCTCCTTGATCATCTTGATTGCCTCCTTAATTAGTGGCTTTGATTGCCTCCTTAATTGATGTATATTAATTTCTATGCCTATATAAAGGCTCGTACACATAGTGAGATAAAACAATTACTTATGCATTTCATTTCTTTCAACCATTTTCTTCAACTCCTCTAATTGTAACAAGTTACACCCTACGTAAAATAACCCACTTGACGATTTTTTCCACGATTGGCTTTGTCCATCTTGATCTACATCATCTAAAGTATGGATATATCAAGTTTTATATGATTTGAAAACTTATTGTATATGCATCGGTTGGTTGCAAAATGAATGGTTTTCCGATAATAGAACATTTTGTAACCTTAGATTAATGTATAAACGGAATCCAAATCACATGAAACTTGATGTACACATATTTTAGACGGACATCATGATGGACGGAGCCGATCCTAGATAAAATTTATGAAGTGAGTTATCTTACGTTGGACGTAACTAACTTACTTACACCTAGGGAGTAATATATATATATATATATATATATATATATATATATATATAGAGAGAGAGAGAGAGAGAGAGAGAGAGAGAGTATCCAATGCCACTGCTGAAATTTCCTATAGCAGCGAGACACATAGCAATAATCATGCATATGGATTACGGAATGGTAGTGTGCCATGGCATCCGCCAATAGAGGAATTTTCTACAGTGCATTTTATACTCCTCTCTCTCTCTATATATAGAGAGAATAATGTGGAAAAGAGGCCTTAAGCGACTTTTTCGTTAGGCAGCGTCAAATAACTTTATCCTTTACGATTTTTTCGACGATCGGCACCCATCATCATGATGTTTATCATGTAAGATATGGATACCAAATTTTATGTAATTCCACCACATTTTCATCGTTGGATTAGCAATGTAAAAAATTTCAATTGTCGTTAAAATGTTAATTTTGCACCCACTAAATCAATGGTGAAAAAGTGATTGAATCATATGAAATTGTGTATCCATACCTTATATAATAAAAATGATGATGATGGATTCCGATTGTCAAAAAAAATTATGGATAGTGTATTTTTTTGACGCTACAGGAGGAAATTCCCTCCCGTGGCACCTATCATCCAATTTCCTCGTGTGTGTATAAGGAAATGGGTTATCGGCTAGTGGCTGGTATAAGAACCGTCAGCTAGCCTATTAGTTATTCCAACCCGACCGCCAAATTGGTTATCTATGCTGCCCACATTGTTGCACACATAAAATGATCAATGCGTGTAAAAAGTAGTTCTTTTGAAGCGTTACACATGATAGATTAAGCATTTAAAAAATGGATGGTTTTAAGTGCCTTAAAAATATCATACATCAGGAGCACTTGATCCAACATATGGAAGGTTTCAAAATCGTCCAAAATTTTAACACATTGATCACTTCATGTGTGCAATAAGATGGGCGGAGTAAATAGCCAATTTGACGGTCAGATTGTGCTACCTAATAGGCTAGCTGACGGTTCTTTTATCAGCTACTACCAGATAACCCGTTTTCATATATATATATATATATATATATATATATATATATATATATATATATATGAGAATAATGAAGAAAAGTGGTCATAGGAGGTTTTTTCGTTAGGTGGCGTCAAATATCTATATCCTTCACGATTTTTTCGACGATCAGCATCCATCATTATCATCTTTATCATGTAAGATATGGATACACCAAATTTTATGTGATCCCACTACTTTTTCACCGTTGAATTAGCAATGTAAAAAAGTTATATTGTCGATAAACCGTTAATTTTGCATCCAAATCAACAGTAAAAAAGTGATGGAATCATATGAAATTTAGTATATCCACATCTTACATGATAAAGATGATGATGGATGTCGATCCTCAAAAAAGATCATGGAGGGTGTATTTTTTCGACGCCATAGAGGGAAATTCCCTCCTATGACACCTTTCCTCCATTACTATATATATATATATATATATATATATATATATATATGAGGATGCAGAGTATGCTATGGCACGGTAGGAAATTTCCTATCGTGGCGCCTCTAAAAGCCAACATTCCATCAATTTATTCGGCGATCGGCTCTGGCCATGCCGATTATCAGAAAACATGACGGAAAATTAACTTTTAAGGCGGCACCTCATTTCTTAGAATAAGTTGCCGCCTCATAAATACTTTCCTCTCTCCCTCTCTATCTACACACACACCTTTCTTTTGCCCGGTTAGCAGGTAACCACCCTTCGTTATAAAACCACGCACTTTACCCCCTGTTTTAACGACCGTTGACTTGTTTGTTCCGGTTAAATGTTAATTACGAATAAGTTAATGAAACAATGGCAGAAAAATGGAGAAGTTCAGGGGAATCTTGGCAATAATTGATGGGAATTATAACACCTTTAAGTTCAAAGGGGCAAAGTGCAAGTAGTTAAAATGGAGGGTGGTTTCCTTCTACTTTTGGCAAAAGCGAAAGAGATTTCTTGCTATTTAGCCTAATATAAAATAGTTAATGGGTTTCATCCATAATATGAATATTAATGATCATAAATTGTTTTGTGATTATCTTATTTGCTCTAAATGCACAGAGATTAATATCAATAAACCTATCAGCGAGATTAAACTTACACCTCCAGTAGGGACCAGCGAAATTGATCAAAACACGCATCGCCCCGAAACAACTCCTGCCATAGAGACTTGTATCGATATTCGCGAGCGAGCACCGGAAGAGTCTAGAAGAGGCCGCGACTGGGATATCTTGAAGAGCATTGTGTATGGAGGCTTGATCGAGTCAATTACAAGTCTTAGTGTAGTTTCGTCAGCAGCAGGATCGGGCTCTTCTGCATGTGAGTATCCATTTTATTAATGAAAAGTTTTATTAGTTTCTTAATATTTGCTTTGAGGACCAAAAAAATGGCTGTAGCCATTGTTAAGTGTCACGGCAGCATGATATACATTGTCAGCGCTAGCTCATGACCAAACAACTTAAGCTTTTGAATAAAGTGGTTTAACTATGGTCTGGAATCTCGGCCGATCCTCCGATTTGAGATGGCAGATTCCAATCCCAAGAATGACCATCCGAGACCGATATCGTCTGATATGATATCAAGTAATATTGGGTTTACCATTTGATTAGTAGGGTTTTAGTAGTAAGATTATTAATGGTTTCCACCAGCGGCGGACCTAGAATATCTGGTTGGAGGCGGCACAATGGACAAAAGTTTGCAGTATAATTCCAACTGTATAATAATATTATAAAAATATCGTTCCACTTAAAAATTAAATTAAACTGATTTTATTCTTGATATGCAATATAATTTTTTGTACTATGATATATAAGAAATCGTCAAATTGTTGCTGTTTATCTAAAACAATATCTTAAATCTTAAAGATTCTATTTTTTAAACGATATAAAATTTGATGTTCCTTGTTTGAGACAGCCAATATGGCCAAGGTTACCGATTCCAATCCCAAAAATGACCGTCCGATATGAGCCCCAATACTGAGATTTTAAACCTTGGTTCTAACAAGTATCAGAGCACCAAGTTACAAGAGGTATTGGATACAATCCTCATCAAATGGTTTTACTGATAATGTTCTTTTTTCTTATATATCACAGCACAGAGATTATTATCTGATAAAATAGGAATTTTTTGCATTATATATTGGTGCTATGTAAAGTGTATGTCATGAGTCATCTAGCTTATTCATGGCCACATTTTTTTTTTGAAAATGAATAGGGTCAATTTGACCTTAGCCTAATAAAACATTCAATTGGTATGTTGAAATGAAAAGATTAAATTTTACAACTTAAAGAGATTAGCAACGAGCATCTTCTAGACTATGTTACATGGATTTGTCGTCGAGTTCACGAATGTGTATCGGATTTGTATCGGATTCATATCCCTATCGGCTTCATCAAGAATAGTTTAGGGAATCTTTCCAACACATCCTAAAATTTATGTTGTATTCTAAGTGTATAGGACAGGACATGCATAAAATATTAATGTCATTCACAATTTATTTTTGTTGTGAAATTTTTCGTATTCTTAATCAAGATTGGCTAAAATCATAACTTATTATGTAAATATATTTACCAATATTTGAGTAGGTTATAATTGTTTAAATAGTATATTTTTCATTGTTTATATGCATAAATTAATATATGTTTATACTTAATTTATTGATATAAAAACGTGTCCCAGGTTATTGGACAATTGCGATTCAACAAATCCAAATCGCATCATCTATCATGCTACTTAGCTTCTAGAAATTCCTCTATCAAAAAACCAGGAGAAATAATTAAGTAGGAAGCAGCTTTAAATTGATGGACACATATATTATTCATTTGCTACTTAACTCCGGAGAAAAACAAAGAACGCGGAAACAAAAACAGAAAAAGAGAAAGGGAAAAAAGGAAAACGAGAAACCCTACTAGCGATGCATAATATAACTTAGCGGTAGCTTAGTGAGCATCCGGATTTTTCTTTATGTTCATGTCACTTCAATTATAATTTTCTGGTTTATTTTACGTTTTCATTGTTTCTGAAGAATTATAAATTTTGCAGTGAACATATGTGCCTTGGGATTAGCGAATTTGATCGGAGGGTTGTTTTTGATTACTCATGATGTGAGTATTCTCATTCTCAACCTTATGAATATGTTCGGTGATTAACCGAACGCACACATGATGTGAGCATTATTGGAACTTAATCATCTTCTGCAGTATCATATTCCGCGTGCGTGGCACGTGCAAAAAAAACAAAACAAGTATTGTCAAGGCAAAGTAGAATACACCCTTAATACGTAGACTAACTGAAATTTGTAAAATCGGTCCCAATAATTTTATTATTTTTCTCCCAGCTAGCTGAACTGAAAACTGCACATATTACCGAATCCAGCACCAACCAAAGGGACGAAACTTCGGGTCTCTACTGGGAAAAGCTCGGAAAGAGACAAAATTTCAGACGCCATGCATTCATCTCGATCCTCTCCTACATTATCATCGGGTTGCTTCCTCCGGTTATCTATGCCTTTGCTTTTAGACACAGCGACGACAAAGAATACAAAATCATAGCGGTCGCCGCGTCTTCTCTTTTCTGCGTCGCTCTATTGGCTATCGGAAAAGCTCATGTGAAACCGGAAAAAGATTACTTCAAATCTTTGTTTTATTACCTTTCGCTTTCCGTGCCTGCGTCTGGGTTGTCTTATGTAGCGGGTGTTATGATCGATAGGCTCTTGAATGAGCTCGGTTTGTTCGATCCGAGTACTGTTTCTCCCGCGCCGCCTTCTTCTGTTGAGCTTTTGAGGTTTGGCTCCGGAGCACAAGCATGGGCTGCGCTTTAAAGACCGACGGTGAAATGGTTTCCGAGTGTAATAGAGTTTTTGATCTTTTGGAGCGGTTTTCGGTTTATGTTTATTCGAAGAGTGTTTACAGATTAGCTTTTGTGATCAAATTAGCTTTTGAGAAGGGTTTTTTTGGGTGGGGGTGGGGGAATCTCGAAATTAAAGAAAGCTTTGAAAAATTTCAATGTTTGTTAGAATGGGAAACATCTCTGAACCCTCGTTGCTGCTTCGGAGTTTTGGTACAGCGACAATGATTTTAAGATGGCATCATTATATCAGAGCGACCTAGGTTTCATTTCCATCGAGTTTATGCTAAATGTGGAACGATTTAAATTTAAAATACGCTGTACAAAACCCAAGTTTTCGGCATGAAATTGTAGTAACATCTACCAATCAAAATTTATATTTATGTACATCTTTTTCCCATTAAAAGGGGTGTTTTGTGCATTTGGATAAAATAAGGTTGGATATAAATATTTTATCGGAAAAAACATAGCATGCCCATAGCTCGTTTGTTTGTTTTATCTAGAAGTCGTGCTTCTCCAAACTCTCACTCTCTTCATGTTGCATTAGGGCACAAAACAATATATCATTAGCTAAGGGCCCACTAGTGATCGTAGACTGATCTTAATTGTGTGCCTAACCTTTTGTTTTAAGCCCTAATCCTTCTAAAATCTTTTTGTGGGTTTATTGAGAAGAAGTCCACCACTCGAGATCAAGAGAACTCCATTTCATTTGACACATCACCATCAATTTGGACAGCAACCAACTTTTAATTTATAGACTTAACCTTCTAGTTTAAGGAAAATCAAGCCCCTCTCTTCATTCTAAAGAGAGATGTCATGTGTGTCTTGAATTTAATGACTTGGATCCGCATTACTTGATCGAGCTCTATTACACTACTTGTTGGGCTCTCATGTGAGCTTTCATAGTTGTTTGAACCCTCTTTGTTGTCGAGCTCGTAGGATGAGCCAATACCATGGATTGAAGGCTCGGGTTCAAGCCCAGAATCCAAGGATGCAGAGGCTCTACTCCCACGGTTCGGACCTTTGCTTGCGGCACAAGTATTTGAAGATCTTTACTATTATAACTCAAATCCAAAGGTCATGAGTTAGCAACTTCTCTCTTTATTTTGAGGAAAAATAAAAAATACTATAAAAATTTCATTAATTTATAGTTCACAAGTCGAAGTCGTCGTCGTCGTCCTCCTGCCTCCCTCCTTCCTTAAAAGATGAGGAAATGTTCTCTCTCTTCAAAAAATGGGAAAAGACGAACTTACACAGAATCTATAATTTTGGTTATTTATATACACTATTTATGAATCTAAATTTATTCTATTTTTATCTTTACTTTCTTTGTAATTTAAATTCCATTTGCCTTATTATTAACAATTAAGCTAATAACTAGATAAATAAAGAAATATTTATCTAAAATATATTGAGATTTTAGCAAAAAGTCTAATTATAATTTACAATCATTATTTATAAAGAATTATTACAATTATTTTCACGTGGATCCTGGGTACCATAACCAAGTTATGTATAATGTATAGTTTAGGGTGCCAGAGTAAATTGTTTTGAGAAGATATGACAGCCTCTGTTTGGGTTAGCTTTGGGGTATAGATGGGATTATAGTTTGGAAGTGTCACCATCATCATAACTATTGTTACCGCAAGATCAATCGGTGCAGCGGAAAACCTTTATGACGAAATAACAAAGAAACCAGATGCAAACCGCAATAAAAATAACACAAGAGATTGTGGAGAGGGGAGAAGAGAACCTTTATTAGAATTTGGAAAGAAGAAAATCTTACAAAGAGTTATTACACCCTCTCTTTGTGATCTCCAAGGGGATCTCTCCCCTTCTACAAATTCTCCTTCACCTTCGATAGTTTAGATTCTTTATGGAGACGCCGTTTACTCCTTTTGCTTTATGATCTAAAACTCTTCAAAGTTGACCTAGTTAATAACTAAGATCTTATATATAACCTATACAATTTAAGTTATAATAAAATCCCAAAAATTACAAAAAATGCCACCAAATAACTGATTTTTCGAGATAAATCTCAACCTGAGATTCATGGTTATCGTCGAACAGATGTCTGTCCCTCTGGGGCAGACATCTGCCTGCATCTTTGACAGAAAGTCAATTGTGCTGCCAGACGTCCGTCCCTCCGTGGCAGACGTCTGGCCCAATTGGCCGCGACTTTCCAGGACTCCTCCAGACGTTTGTTCCTCTGTGGGAGACGTCTGGTGTCTAATCTGGGCTCTGGACCTTAAATACCAGACGTATGTTCTTTTGAGGCATATGTTTGTCCCTTCTTTGGTGTCATGGTCTTGAACAAATACAAGACATCCTTCACAATAATCTCCACTTTGGTTTGTATTTCCTTATAACCACCTTGAAAATATGTTGCCCTTCATCTTTAATCCTTTAGGGTTGCTTTAGTTCTTCCCCTTTCCCCTTGCTGGCACAATCTTTCTTCAGAATTGCGAAACTGATACTGTCACGGTTTTTAACTAGAACTGAGAAACTGCTCTGCGACCTTCCTACCGAGATCACCCTTTCTCACATTTAAGTATTTAAATATAAATCAAGGCAGTCTTGAATTGCTATGCAGGAATAATCTTTGTTAGCATATCCGCCGGATTTACCTTAGTATCGATCCTTATCAAGTCAATCTCCATTTCGGCCTACTCTCGTAGCTTATGATACTGCACGTCGATATGCTGAGTTCAATTTTGGTATACTTGATTCTTTGCCAAGTGAAAGGCATTTTAACTGTCGCAAAACAAAGGAAACGACCCCTTATCGAACCGGAACTCACCAATTAGGCCCTTTAATTATAAGGCCTCCTTAGATACTTCCACTGCCGCCATGTATTCTGCCTCCGTTGTTGAGAATGCCACGGTATCCTGAAGTTTTGATTTCCAACTGATAGGAAATTCTGCAACTGTATATATATAGCTTATAAGAGATCTTCTCTTGTTCAAGTCCCCGGCGTAATCCACATCTACGTATCCTTACAACTGGTTCGATTTATCTTCTGACTTGTGAAAATATAAACCGAGGTCTTTAGTTTCTTTTAGATACCTAAGTATCCACTTTACCGCTTCCCAATGAAGCTTCTTTGGATTTGATATGTACCGTCTAACCAGACTTACCGCATAGGATATGTCTGAACATGTGCGTACCATAGCATACATCAACGATCCCATCACTTTGCATATGGTACTCGAGACATCATTTTCTTTTTCTCCGCTGATTTTGGACACTCATTAGAGGATAACTTGAAATGACCGGCGATAAGTATACTCACCTGTCTTGAGTCCTTCATGTTGAATCTTTCCAATACCTTCTCAATATATGTGACTTGGGATAGTCACAGCTTTCCAGCCTTCCTGTCTCGAATAATTTCCATCCCAAGAATTTTCTTCGCTTCACTTAAGTCCTTCATATCAATTCTACGCTCAATGAAGCTCTAAGCGTCTTTATTTCTGCCATACTCTTAGCCATGATCAAAATAACATCAGCATATAGGAGTAGATATATTGACGACCCATCCTTAAGCCGTTTCGAGTATACGCAGCCGTCATACTCACATCGAGATTAATTGGTCTTCCTCATGAACGAATCGAAGCTCTTGTAACACTGCCTGGGGGACTGCTTCAACCCATATAAAAATCGCTTGAGTTCACACACATGATCCTCCTTCCCGGGATTTATAAATCCTTCAGATTGCTTTATGAAGATCGTTTCTTCCTACTTCCCAAGCAGAAATGCTGTTTTAACATCCATTTACTCCAATTCAAAATCTTGAGTAGTTACCTTTGCCAACAATACTTAAATAGACATATGCTTGAATATTGGCAAGAAAATATCATTGTAGTCAACCCTTACTTCTGAGCAAACATTTCGCAACTAAACGTGCCATGTATTGCTCGTTGTCTTTTTTCCTGAACACCCACTTGAAGTCAATGGCCATTTTGTTTTTCGATAGCTCTGTCAATCTCCACACACTGTTCTTTCCAAATGACTCTATCTTCCCTATCATCGCCATAATCCATCGATGATTATCCTCTTGCCCAATAACCTTCTGATAAGAGTTAGGATCTCCGCTTTCGGTGACTAGAGCAAATGTGACCATATCTTCGAAATCGTATTTGACTAGTTCCTTATGAGTACGTATCGATATCCTTAATACCATTGCCTGTGGGTCCTGTTGGGGTTGGTCCCCACCTTCTGTCTCCATAATCTGCCTGTCCACCTCCATATCAATAGGCTGAATTTGTTCTTCGGTATCCGTATGCTTATGAGAGCCAGACAACTCGACCTCTACCGAATCATTGTCCCTTAATGCTCCACTTGCTTCGTTATTATCTCCAGCTACGTATTTTAACATAGAATTCTCATCAAAGATCACATCTCGGCTAGTGAATGCCCTTTTGTTTTCGAGATCCCATAACTTATAGCTTTTAACACCAAGTTTGAATTCCAAGAAAACATACCTTTTAGATTTTGATTCCAGCTTTGATAATGTTCAATATTGGCGACTCTTAAGATCGGGACACGTGGCGGACGGCACGTCCCAGAACTCAGAAGAAAGGGCCTACAAAGGCCGACCATGCCACCCCTGTACCCGACTGGCCAGCGCGAGCTAGCCCTCCTCGAGGCTCCCTGCAGATTGGCCTCCTCGGCCCCTCAGCTTGCCCTGAGCTGCCACAAGACCAAGTCTCATCGGCCTTCTCGCTCGTCCCCGAGCCCCTTGCCGAGGCCGTCTTCCTCGGACATCCGACCAGTTCCGCCGCGCACAGGCGTAACCGCAGCTCCGCGAATCTCGCCATGCGCGGATTCTCCGCCAACAACATCCCACGTTCCACGCCTTCACGATCCCTATTCATGGGCGATCCGCTCTCTACGCGGGCGTGATGTCGGGAGCGTAACTGCCGGCGAGATTCTCGCGTCTGCTGCTGCGCACCTCCACCACTATATAAAACCCCATCACAGAAGGGTCAAGTAAGCCATTTTTACTCCACTTAGCCGTTACGCTGCTCGGATCTAGTACTAACTTGATCGTCGGAGGGTCCTCGGTGGTATCAAACCATCCCGGGACTTCTTTGCAGGTACTGGGCGTCTAACTCCTCCAATCACCAAATCTCCTCAAAACCCATTGAGACCCACACACAACAGGAGATCCCCTCCAGAATCCACCGGGAGATCGACAGAAGACAACATCTAAAGGAGACCTGAAAAGAACCTCTATCAAGCTTGGATCTATGTTTCTGATTTACGAGCGAGTAGGCAGGGCACCCAAACACCCATAAAGAATTACAACTAACTGGCTTTCCTCTCCATATTTCTTTTGAGATCTGAAGATTTATGCCCGTTGATGGAGACCTGTTGACCAAATAGCACGCATGACTCACTGCCTCTGCCCAGAAGTCCTCCGAAAATCTGGATTGCAACCGCATACTTCTGGCTCTCTTTAATAGTGTCATGTTTATATACTCCGCCACCCCATTCTGCTCTGGCTATCCTGGAACAGTCCATTACCGATGTATGCCCTGTTCTTTATAGAAATTCTGAAATTCCTTTGAGGTGTATTCACCTACATTATCTGTCCGCAAAAATTTCACTGGTTGCCCCTTTTGCTTCTTCACGGCTGCTTTCCACTCTTTAAAGCTGGCAAACATATCTGATTTGTGTTTGAGAAAGTAGACTCATACCTTCCGTGAGAAATTGTCAATGAAAATGACAAAATACATGGCACTTTTCTTTGATGCAACCAGCGATGGCCCTCATACGTTTGAGTGAATGTAATCGAGAAGTCTTTCGATCTTGTGCACTGCTTGCTTGAAGTCGATCTTATGGTCGAGAAGTTTTATTTCCCATTAAATTTCTCCACTTCAAATTTTATGCTATTTATTTTGTCATTCGTCATCCTTAATTCTTAAGAAAATACCTTTCTCTCTGATCCTTACAAACCACTATCAATATAATCACGATCTAAGAACATGGGGAACGGACACAAGCGTCGTTATCTACCGTAAACATAAATTGCAAAAATATGGAACTTAACTATGATACCAATTGTTGTTATCACAAGATCAATCGGAGCAGCAGAAAACCTTTATGACAAAATAACAAAGAAACCAGATGCAAACCGCAATAAAAATAACACAAGAGATTTGGGGAGGAAACGGGGAGAACTTTTAGTAGAACTTGGGAAGAAGAAAACCTTTAAAGAGTTATTACATTCTTTTCTTATGATCTCCAACGAGATTTCTCTCCTTCTATAAATTCTCTTTCACATTCGATAGTTTAGATCTCTTATGGAGACGTTGTTTACTCTTTTTGCTTTATGATATAAAACTCTTCAAAGTTAACCCTAATTAATAACCCTAAGATTGTATATATAGCCTATACAATTTAAGTTATAATAACATCCAAGAAATTACAAAAAATGCCACCAAATAACTAAACTTTCGAGATTAATTTGGACCTGAGATTCGCGGTTATCGTCGAACAGACGTCTGTCCCTGTGGGGCAGACGTCTGCCTACACCTTTGACAGAAATTCAATTGTGCTGCCAGACGTCTGTCCTTACGTGGCGGACGTCTGGCCCAATTGGTCGTGACTTTTGCCAGATATTTGTCCCTCCGTGGGAGACATCTGGTGCCTGTTTTGGGTTCTGAACCTTAAATACCATATGTCTGTCCTTTTGAGACAGACGTCTGTCCCTTCTTTGGTTTCACAGTCTTGAACAAATACGAGACATCCTTCACAACATATAACCACACAATTTAAGCGGCAATAGTAAATTTCTTCTCCTTAATCGAGGACCTGGGTCGATTTGGACGAACTTCATTAATTAAATGTGTGGGTTCTGTTTTTTCTGATTTGCTGCTTCTCTTTATCATATTCGTTCTATTTGGTTTGTTGAAACAAGTGCTTTAAATACAAGAATGAGTAAATTATATGATCAACTACCTAATCTTCAAAAAGTCATCAAAATAAAATACATGCTTAGTATCAAGACAGAGAACTTTCGAGTGTCTTACATCATGAGATCATATAAAACAATGCTAGCCTGCATAAGCATTACCTAATTTTTATGATAATGAATTCACTTTAGCCAGATTAATTAGCTAGATACCTAACTTAGAACCAAAGCTTGGGGTATAAACTCTTGCTATGTTAATCAAACATCAACAACCCTAATAAAATATTGGCTAGTTGAAGACTTGTTTCTGGCTTTAAACATGCTCGTTATTAAAACAATATTATATATATATATATATATAGAGAGAGAGAGAGAGAGAGAGAGAGAGAGAGAGAACGAGATAAGATTATGGTATGGGCCAATGATATCATGAAATGGTAAAGGAGTTAATTATCATCTTGAGCAATAGATTATCTAATATGTTATCATCATCCTTTAAACTTTCCCCTCTCAAAATGGATGGACTACCAAACATAATCCTTCATATCCCATGGATCAAAACACTTCATATCCCATGAGCAATAGAATAGCGTCCTTGCTGTTTTTTCTTGATAGCAGGGTCCCGGACTTGTTCCGTATAATACGAAATGAGGCATGTATATACACTTTGTGCGTAGTTCAAGAAGTAATGCCAATTTGGCCACTTGATCTTAAGAAAAAGTCCACATCCCATATTTGGACACTAAATGATGTTGCTATCCAACTTTTCAATTTTCCAACATAAATTCCTATTAAGTTGGTGCACTATCTATTCTTAGGTATCTAGCCACATTGTGCATCATTCTTTCTCTTGCACTCCTAAGGACCAAGCAAGCGTTTGATTGTTATATTATCGCGAATTTTTATAGATATATTGATACTTAATTAAAAAAGAAAAAAAATTATAACTGTGTGTTCGATCTAACTGGTACCTCGGCCAACTCAACCTTCTTTTAATTATATAATCAATCAATACCTGGTTGGGAAAAACTATGAAAAGAGGAAAGATTTTTTATTTTTAGGAAAAAGGAAATTTTTGATCAAATCAATCATCAATTATTGTTGAAAGGTATAGCCAAGCTAAGAGGTGCACGTGTGGCGCATAATAAGAAGAATATCGATGAATGGAAATAATAGTGAAAAGCTTAGTTCGACACATCTATATGTGGTACTCTTTGGTCTTTGTATGTAGTGTCAAAATCTCACCATAATTGATTGATATGCTCATTAAAATTATATATATTCTCTTGTCTCTACTCTTAAAACCATAATTTTTTTTTAGCTCAATTTAAATTTTGATGTGCCCGGACAAACATTTTGTTGAATGGCACACGTCATTTTTATAGGAAAAGAAATTGAAAATATAAACCAACAAAAAAAAGAAGAAGAAAATTAGACCAAAATCACACAAAAAGATATAAAATGATTTGATAATAATAATTACTTACCTAATAAAAACTATCTTTCAGTTCATGAATTAAAATTAAATTTAGATTATGGATAAAACAACTTTCACCGGTCAATGTTTATTGTTTAGTGGAAAAAAATAGAAGAAAGAAAAAGATGAAAAATAAGGAAGAGAGTAGACGATGAAGCCAAATAAACACTTCTTTTTTCCTTTTTCCATATACTTCTTATCACGGTCAACAAGTTCTTTTTTCTAATCTATATATTTCAAGATTTCAGGTTTAGATGATAAATTAGATTCCAATTTTAATTTACTTCTTTCTTTTCCTTTTAGAGTACTTTGTTTGAGAAATCATGATGATTTCTAAAGATTGATTTATATCTACATCGGTTGAGGTATGTCCTCTTTAATTTCTTTTCAATTTTTTTTTATATAATATCTTAATACGAATTATGAGCATACATGCATCGTACGTGCAATACATTAGTTTTTTTTGTAATGGTTTTTTTCCGCTAGCCCACATGTATTTCAATATTTTTCTCTTTCCTCTATAATTAGTACTTACCTATAGCCTTTCTAAAATTTCCATTTTATCCACCAATATTTCCCAGTATTAGTGTAAATCATGTGAACAGGGTAATTAGAGAAAGGGAAAATTATTTCCCCGCCAAATTTGGAGAGTTGACTTATTTTTAAACCCATGCATTTAAAAAACCGTAAGAAAACTAAATACTTACAAAATATGATGTTTCAAGCCCAAATAAATTGTGTGTACTATATTTAGAATATTTTTACAAAAATTCCAGGTATACCCTCATTTTTTTAATCAAATACACATGATTATTCTCTCAAAAAAAATTATTCCACAACTACTACACTTATCGCATAGCTGAGATGAATGAGGTTTTTTTATCATAATTTTTTTTTTCTATTTTTTTCTTTTCCGTGGGATTTTACCGATCAGGAAAATAATTATTATTATTATACCGGTTATTTGAATCTAATTTATGAACTCGATAACCATATAGAACATATTGTGGATCTCCATGAATAAATTGATGTTTCTTTATCTTGTTTGAGATCGGCTATGAATCTAAAATATCGTTTTCTATTATGCTATTTGTATTGAATAGGCTTGTCAATGGGCCGGGTCTAGACCCGGACCCGACCCAGATCCACTTTAAAATGTAGGGTGTGGAATTGATTCCTAAACCGTTTTCCTAAACCGTTTATCCGGACCCGATCCAGATCCATTAAAATCTTCAATTAATTGGTCGGGTCTAGATAACCTCTATTCGTACCGCTTAACCCGGTCCATTTACTTAATTAGATCTCATATAATATTTAATCGACGAAATCATATCTAAAGATATATATAATTACATGACTAAATCATATCAAGAAAATATTTAGTTGACTAAAATATATGTTTTTACACCGGTTCAATTTCTTTAAAGACATTATTATTTTCGATCACCTCTCTCTCTTTCTCTCTTATTTTTTTCATCCCGTTGATATTAAATTTTCTCTTCTCTCCTATAACGAAGAATCCAACTCTAAATCTCTTTGAGTACTATTTAGGATCCATAGAACTAAGCTTAGATCTATTTGACCTACTATGTTGGTATGCTATTTTCATGTTGCAATATTTGAATTAAAATGGTTAGTAGATTACTTGCTTTCATAGTATTGAAATTCCTTAATTACATTTCGTTTCCATATTCCTGGCATCCACAAATAATTCAAATTTTTTTAATTATGAAAACTAGTTAAAAGGAGCTGGATAAATGGATCGACCCGGTAATTAATGGATTCAAATATGGATCCATTAAGTGTAGACCCATCAGATAAATAGAAGGATCCGGATCCATTAAAAATAAAAGGCAATGGATCTGGAACATGTCATTCCGGATCCGACCCGTCCATTGACAAGCCTAGTAGTGAAACAAGTTGGGAAGAAGCTGTACTTTTTCCCTTGATAGTATATTTTATTTGAGGAAGAGTATACAACTATACATTCTCACGATTTGTATCCAATGGTCAATTCAAAATTGAATAAAAATTGGATTATGGAGTCGTGGAGCATAATTTTTTTTTACTTCTTATTTCTCGGCGCTTCTTTCCTAATTACCCATTTTATCCCCATTCTCCTCTCCCAAAATCTTTATCTCCGTTTTCCAATCCTCCATCTCCGATCCAATTTCTCCGATACCCACCATCCCTGTTTTCAATTTTAAAAAATTTCAAAATTTTATCTCTTTGGAATTGCAATATTTTGCTTGTTATAACACAACAGTGTGATGAAATTTAAAAATCTTAACATTTCTATTTTCTTCAGTTTTACATTATTTTGCTTGCTATATAGCATGTAACGACCTCAAAATCCATGGACCTTTGTACATATTTCATTAATAAAAATTTGATTTTCTTTCGAATCTATATAATTCCTGTTGGATATGTGCAAGAGTAAATTTTTATCTCATTGGTTAAATCATTTCACTATTTTTCCATGGGCCATATGTTCGAACCCCATATCTCGCAATTATTTTTATCAAATCCTTTTTTTTTTAAAACCCTCTCATAACATAAAAATGGCTTATTACCCTTCAAATTTCCTTTTTCAAAACCTACAAAATGAATTCACATAATAAATTAGAATTGTTATGAAGAGTTACTATGACCATTAAACCAAGTTTAATTCTCTTTTAATACAAATAACCCTATCTTCTCCATTCGACCTTAGCTCAGTCTTTCTTGATCAATTCTGAAAACCCTTTCCCTTTGAGCTTTGGAGAAGAATAGGTTCTCTCTGTTCGCACCCATTTTTTGGATGTGATGCAACGCGTGCAAAGCACGTGCGCATGGCAAAGGCCATCGCTTGTATTTGGTTAAATCATTTTTTGAAGAAAATGTTCTATCAAGTAACAAGATTAACAAAAATAATCAAAATTGATCTTTGGATCAACGATCCAATGGTGCGCACGCACCCTAAATTTATATAAATCAATTTAAATCTGTTTGTTATTAACAAATTTAACAAAACAATCAAAATTAAGCTTTGGATCAATGATCCAATGGTGCGTATGCATCCAAATATTGATATGAATCAATTAAAATCAAATTGAGATAAAAACACACCTGATTGTTGGGAACAAACCCTAACAATCCCTCTCCTAGAACCCCCACAATGAAAAAGGGGATCCTTTTTTCAGATATCTGTCTAATCTTTTTTTTTTTTTGAGACTTTCTGAACTTTTGTCCTTCCTTCTATAAAAAAAAAGAACCGAAGCTCTTAAAGAAGAGAAACCCTAGTTGACTAGGTAATAAAAAAGAAGAGGATTCTCTCCTTTTTTTTAAAAAAAGCTAGTGTTTTTCATAACGAAGCTAGTTCTTCTTAAAATAAAAATAAAGATCAAACGATTTTAGAGTTTATCTCTCTTATACAAAAAAAAAAGTCATTACCTTCATGAGAGATCTATTCTGAGATCTAAGAATTTGGATAAAACCCTTGTAAAAGAAAGATCACAAAAATACAGATCGAAGCTAGTGTTTCTTTTGAATGTTTTTACTTTCAGTGGATTTAAATGTGCCATATGAATTCACTTTAAATCAAACCACATAGATCTCAATCTCTTTGAAAACCAAAACTTTCTGCATCATAGTGTGAACCTTGTTTCAGGGTGTAAACTATAGATGTGCGCAGCACGTGATATGCACGTGATCGCATATGGAGGATGCGGTCTACGTCACTTGCCCACCATGTACATGCGTACTACTTGAACCCAATCAAGTGTACATCATGTGATATTCACGTGCGCACTTCATACAAATGCGCGTCACGTGATATTCATGTGTGCATCCCATATACAAAGATGCATCCGTATCACGTGATATATACATGCGCATTACTTGAACCCAGTCAAGTGCGAATCATGTGATATTCACATGCGCGCCTCTTGAATGAAACTGTATGCGTATCCTATACCTATGCACACCACATATGGATGCATACCCCATATTCATGTATACCCATAAAAGGAAAAGTATGAATCCCCCGTGCGAAGCACGTGTGCACTATACAATGCATATGCACACATGAACAACAAACCATAGCTTGGATATTTAGAAAATATACACCATGTATAAAGGTTTATATTTCCTAATTAAGTTGATCTTAATTTACAATAATATTAACGATTCTTAATTAAAATATTTAATTTGAACTAAGTCTCATATATGACTGACGGTCCTTAATCAGAACCTAAGTTGATCTTAGTCTACAAAAAGACTAACGATCCTTAGATGAAAACAAATACCTCTTGAACTGATGGACCGCATTCATATGAAACATGCTACCTAGGTTCAAACCTAAATCTAATATATACGGATTTGGACCAATCTACGCCCTACGGGCTGACATATATTAGTCTCCATATACAATCTAAGGGCAATTCAAAATAAACAATATATATAACACGACACGAAATGATATCTATGGAGAAGGAGAAAGTTGTTATCGCTTTACGGTAACGTAATTAACTACGGGGGCTTGCGCCTGCAAAAAAGACGTCCCCACGATAAAAAAAAACCTATCATCATTGAGGGAAATATGAAAAGTTCAGCTACAACAGTCGTATCCATTCAAACCTCCGATATGCGGTGCCATAAATTAACTTGGTATCTTCAGAGAGGTGGAAAGATATGTTCCATATAGCATATGCCCCTAAATTCAGGTAAGACGACCTATCTTGGTTCGTCTCTGTTTTCGACGGTAAACAGATTCTAGCATGCCTGGTGGGTTCTTTTTCTCTTTCCACTCCACATTTTATGTGTCATGTTTCGCGAACAAAATCGCGGTATATATATGTTTATGATTGCTCTTGGATTTTAGGATACTGAAGCTGGTGTTCTTTTTCCTATACAGATCTCAATGGCATCCTGCAACCACAACTACAAATCTGGTTCCAACACCTCCACACCTCAATTGATCATGTCTGGTCAGTTCATGGCCCCACTGTTGTGCATTCCGATGGGTCAGGTCCAGCAGACGTTGAATGAGCTTAAGTTCGGACAATTTCCTCCACTCCCCACTGTTGGTGCCTCAACGCCAAGGGAGAAAATTCTAAGAAAGTCGGTCTTTGATAAGCTGGCTACTATCTCCGCAGGTTCTGCTAACAAACCTGCCAAATCTGAAAGCTCAGTCTTCGGCAGACTGGGCTTGAGTTCTGTGAGTCCACTGGAAAAGAAGCCCATGATACCTAAGAAGGCAGTCTTCAAGAGGCTAACCCTCCCAACTTCTCAGTCACCCAAGGATCCTACACCCCCAAGGCAATCTGTCTTCCGCATATTGGCCCCTCAGACTACTTCTCCAATAGCCATGAGGGTATCCGTGTTCAAGTGCTTGGCATCGGCTGAGGTCCTTAAGCAACACAGAAGGCATACTGAAGAAGCTCTTAAGATTGAAGAAGCTCCCGTCACGAGAGTTGCTCAATGTCGCTATTGGCATCGACAAAGACAGGTGGAAGGTAGTTCTCCATCCGGCCTAACACCATTGGCCCCTATACCGATCATCCACTTTGCTATTCCAACCGAGAACAGCTTCGAACCCTTGAAGATGGTGAAGCACAACTCGCCCACCGCAGTGCTCAAGAAATCTCCACCACCTATGGAGATACCATGGGAATCCGCATCTGTACGCTCACCCTCACGATTGTCCTCTACGATCCATAAGATTTGGAAGGAAGTTCCAGATTCTACCATCGATCCAAGCTATTCTCCTTGGGTCAAGAAGCTGAAGAGTCAACCCCATCGTAACAAATCTCCTTCTGACACGAAGATTATTCTCCCCAAGGCGGTCCCTCATAAAAGAGGAAGGCCAGAGAAGATTCATATGCCCGAGGCGAACTCCAAGGGCTATTATTCTAAACACCCCAAGGTTAGGGGCATGGTAGTTCATACGGTCTACACAATGAACTCCAAGGAAGACATCTATAACTTTGTTTCTCATAGACCAGTCACCCGGTTTATAACAAAGGATCAACAAATATTATAAGAAATCATGGCTCAAGCGGCGGAACTTATGGCTCCACCCCTAACACAAATCTGGACATTGTTTTCGAAGAAAGAATGAGCCAGAAGTCAGATATTGACTACCTGAAATACGTCCTCAAGAAAAAAGATGAAAAAGCCACAGAGATGAATCCCAGGATGGACAAAATGGCCATCCTATTTCAGAGTATGGTCGGGATGATAGCTCAGCCCGAACAGCCAACAGAGGAACCGCCGGTGGGTATTACCGACGATTCTCCACAAATCTCAACAGCAGTGAAGGAAGAGATGATTTCCAAGTCACAGCTGGATGAATACATTGCCCAGCAGTTCAAAGTGCATCTAGCCAACGAAGCTGCAGGCAAACGGATCAAGACGGGTCGACCATATCCTGCATGGTACGACCAAATACAGTACCCTGTAGGATATACGATCCCAATGTTCCCCATATACAAAGGAACCGGTAATCTGAAACGGCATGTCACTCAGTTTAAATCCAAGTGTGGCAACACTGGAGGCAACGACATTTTGATCCTTCGTCAGTTCGTGAGCAGTCTCTTAGACATAGCTTTCGAGTGGTATGCAGAATTTCCGAATGATTCCATCAAAACCTTTGTTAGATGGAGCTCCTCTTCACGCGGAGGTTCGCTAGTGTAAGTGAACATACTATCGTAACTGCACTAGTCAATGAAAAGCCAGACCCAGCGAGACGTGGGTCCAATATGCCATGAGATAGCGAAACCTCTGGTCTAAATGCGAGTAGCTCATCGCCGAAGCTCCATTTGTAAGCATGTTCGTAGGCACTATTGATTAGAAGGCACAAATTTTCCCGTACCTGGCAATTTTCAAGCCTACGACTTTTCAAGAGCTCATTGACAAGTTGGCTCCTCTGGATGCCATAGATCATGGCCCTTCTTCGTCCGACGGAGAAGCTCGGAATAACAAGGGTAAGAATAAGGCGGTGTTTATCACCAATTCCCAACAACAAACAAGTGGCTTCAAGGCAGGAGGCCACCGTAATGATAATCACTCAGGTCCCTCCTTGAAGAAAAGATGGGACGTGAGTATTCCTTTCCCCGTGATAAGACAAGGAAATTATTCGACTTAGCCATGAAGAACAAGATGGTGACGTTGCCTGAGACCCGGCGTCCAGCATAATCCAGCTCGTTTAATGACCCTAATTACTGTCCTTATCATCATCTCATCAGCCATCCGATTGAGGACTGTTTTGTCTTCAAGAACCGGGGTGAAGACCGGTATAGGCATGGTAAGATCAAGCTGAAAGACAACTGAAAGGTGGAACCTCCACAAAGGCACGCCCGTAAGAAAGCGGATATGCAGGGGGCATCCTGTTCTAGGGTAGCAGAAGCTCCGTGGGAGATGGTTCTTTCACTAAAAATGAAGAAGAAGTTGAAAGATTTGCACGCATACCCCGCAATCCGGTAGAAGAGCCAATTAAACCTCAGATTATTAAAGGCATGTTGAAGCCAATTCCAATTCCGAAAATGGTTAATGAGGGGAAATACCCCAAGTCGAACCATCTAGAGAAAAGAAAAAGACGAAGAAGCTCGTATGTCCGACTGAGTATATGGACAGCCGTACGGACTTACAGAAATATATTGACATGCTGGAAGAGTACAAATAGAAAGCGCGAATGCCTGTAACGATCTAAGAATTTCTACAACACATTCTTGAAAGCAGTGATGTAGAAGAGGAAAATTCGGCAGAAAAAGAAGAGGGGTGTGTGGGAAGTTACCACATAACTTTTCATACATGCCATATGGTTTCTTATATCCTGATAAGTGACGAGGAAAAGGATACAATCTCCCTCACTCTCGAAATCGAGAAAGAAGAAGACGCACAGTCGACAGATAATAGGGTTACGCAGGGGGCAGAATCAGCGCCTAATGCTCCAAGCCCATCCCAAGAAGACTCGATTGATAAGCTACTGATGGAGGCTTTCCAAGCAAGTAAAAAGAATCAACGGCGTGAAATGGCCCTATATGAAAAGGCCAAGCAACGGCGTTTGGAGAAAGAGGCTGCGGGAGAGGCAAATTACATAACTCACTGACTAAAGAAGAAACCTCCGTTGAAAAAGAAAAGTAAAGTCGCCATAGCCAAGAAACATTTCGCTAAATCCTTATCCAAGGGGATGAAGCAGCCACCTCTCTTGATGTATATGCCAGGAGTCTCTTATTTCACGGGAGAAGAAGAACATCCGAGATACTGCTTATATCATCGGATGGTTATCCACTCCATTGACGAGTGTTATGAATTCATGAAATGGTGGCGTCATTATATCTCTTATCACATGAAGCTAATGAGATAGAAGTGAATGGCAAACACTCGACTGCTTGAAGACGATGGTCCCGAAACCGGCAATAAAGTAGGGTCGGTGATAGAAAGTTATAGCATGGAAGATGCTCAGGGAACTTCCAGGGTTCCCACTTTTGGGAGTGATTCCGAAGATGAACTCCCATTCAACTCTCGCTATGCAGAAGAAGAGGACGATACAGAAGGGTGCAGCAATATAAAATTGCGAAATCACACCCTGCCAGAAAAAAGGCTTGGACCCATCAACAAAAGAAAGCAGGACAAGGAAAAAGAAAATGTTGTTGAAGAGATCGACGTGGATGAGGAAGTCGCCAAACATCTCATTGCAAAAGATTTGCCTAAGAAAAATAAGGTAGATTATAACATCCTGGAACACTTGAAGAAGTTGTCATCGCACCTAAGCATTTATGATGCTCTCATTCTATCGAAAGAGCTTCGGGATGTTCTCATTAAGGTACTGGAGGAGCCTGAGAAGTTTCAAGCATTCTTTGCGGAGGAAGATATGAAAGGAAAGCTCGTAGAGGTTAATACGGCCGACATTACATTTAGTGAAGAAGACTCGCTGTTAGGCACCTTCAAACAGTACCGACCGCTCTACGTGGTTGGGTACTGCGGCGATCAGAGGATAAATAAGATACTCTTCGATAATGGGTCTTCGGTCAATTTATTAAATCTGAAAGTGCTCAAATAACTATCTATGGACGTCCGATATCTCGGCCGAGAAAAGATCACTATTTTTGGGTTCAATTCTCAATCTTCATAGATGCTGGGGTCCATCATTTTGACACTCTGCTTTAGACAGCTCGTTACAGACGTCAAATTCCATGTTATTGAATCCAAAATGTGTTATAAAGTTTTTCTCGGTAGACCCTGGCTACACGAGTAAAATATTATCGCTTCTACACAACACCATTGAATGAAGTACTTTAAAGATGGCAAAGAGCACATCGTCGTAGGGGAACTCAATCCCTTTTTGGTAAATGAAGTGCGAAAATATGAAGACGCCAAATACTTCCTGCCAGATTGTGAAGATACAGAAAAATGCAGCAAACCGGAAGACAAACAGGAGCGGATTGCTAATGTCCCAGTCTTTGAAAGTGATTCTGAAGAAGGCGAGGGGTTAGTCTTCTCAGGTCAACCGCGGGCGGAAAGGGATCAACCAACTTCGTCAACCTTCATCCCGGTCTTCGGTAGTGATTCGGAAGAAGAGACCAATGCCGTGTTTTCCACTCATCCATGGGTAAAGACTCTTGACGAGAAAGATCAGGTCCTGCAAATTACCATGGTCCCATCTCAACACTATAAAGAGATCGACACCATCAATGTTGATAAGCTGGAGGAGCTGGTGACTTTCTATGTACCTTCCAGGCATAGGGGAGAAAGAGCAATCCTCTTCTATAAGTCTGAAGAGACCAAGATACAAAGAGAAATATGGGAGGGACTCGACCTAAGTCTTGCTAGACTGAAGCCCGTCCTCATGTCAAGATACTGCATTAGGAGTTTCAAGGACTTCCTGAAATGACAAGGGATACCGACCGAACAGACCGTTCGACAGGCCCGATTCTACAAGAGAATCTAGGAAATACTATGGACTCGTGTACCTAAGTCTAACAGAAAGTTCGATACTACAAGATTAGGATATATCCAACCCAAGAAGCGATTGAAAACCCACAGTTGCCACCCGATAACACTCTCAAATGATGACACTTTGCCGAAAGATGACACGGCTGAGCAAGAGGAAGGATCCGTGCAAATAAGTCCAAGCCCATCACTAGAAGAGCAAATTGATAAGATGATCAGAAAATCCTGTAAGGCTAGAATGGAATGGACAATCAAAATAGCAAGATGGTTGAATGTGAAATGGCCAAACGACAATACCAATATGAACAAGCTGCGGAAGAAATGAGACATGAGTCTCCCCAACCTCGGTTGCCTCCACCTTCTTTCTCAAGAGGAAGATTCCAAGTTAATGAAGATAGAAGTAAGGTGATGATCGCTGTCAATCCTCAAAGGCGGCGAAATAATCCCAGGATGCCCATCCATCAGAAGGAGATCGACTACAGTCCCTCTTTACTAGAGAAGATTGGGTGGAAATATTCTTTCTCGAGATAAGACGAGAAAGATATTCGCCCTTGTCATGAAGTATCAGATGCTGTCACTCCCAAGACCTCGACGACCCGAACATGCAAACGAAGTCGACCACCCAGATTATTGTCCATACCACCGGGTGACAAGCCACCCGATCGAAGACTGCTATTTAGGATTGGGTTAATAACCAGTACAAGTAAGGCAGATTTGTGTTATCTGAAAGCTGGAGGATAGACCCGCTACAAAAGCACGGGCCGAAGAAGACTTATGCCATCAAATTGGGGCCAGCTCGACCCAGGAAATGGAGGCAAACCTATACCTATTATATGGTAAAATTCTCGACCAAAAGAGAAGATGAAGACATGATTCAACTCTTTGAATATCTCACAAACGAAGAGGAAAAAATCTCGGAATTGTCGCCAGCACCAAAAGAGTAGGAAGACGGAATCCATACCACAGCGGATGAGATGAGGGAAATAAACTTAGGAACGGAGGATGATCCGATGCCAACACTCGTTAGCAAGCCATTATCCGAAGAACAGATAGCTTCTTTGAAGAATGTACTCATGGAATACAAGGATTTTTTCACCTGAAACTACTCCAAGATGCCAAGATTAGATCCAGAAATAGAAATGCATAAGCTGGCCATAAAACCAGAAGTAAAGCCTATCAAACAATCACCAAAAAGGATGCAACTCGAGCTCGAGATGAGCATCAATGCCGAAGTCAAGAAGCTCAGAGACTCTGGCTTTATACATGAAATACAATGTCCAGAATGGATCGACAACATTGTCCCCGTAAAAAATAAGAATGGGACAGTTCAGATATGCGTGGATTTTCGAGATCTCATTCGGGCATGCCCGAAGGAAGATTTTCGAGTACCTATCACGGAATTATTAATCGACACCACCACCACTTGTTTCCTGATTTAAAATCAGGAAAACCTACGGAAGAGGCTTCAGAAAAGGGTCACGTGCTCACACATGACCAGTAGTCACGTGTTGGCACGTGACATCCAAAAGCATCGGCAAGGCAGATTCAGTTTCCCGACTACATCAAAGGAAGGGGCTTCAGAAAGGGTCACGTACTCCCACGTGACCAGGGTCACGTGTTGACACGTGACACTCAAAAGCAGCAGACTCAATTCCCTGATCAAATCAAGTAAAAGGCTCCAGGCGAGGGTCACGTGCTCACACGTGACCAGAGGTCACATGGTGGCACGTGACGGTTGAACAGCGGCCAGAAGACAGAACGCAGAAAGAAGAAGAAGGCTCGTTCCAAGGGGTCACGTGCCTACACGTGACCAGGGGTCATGTGGCCACACGTGACCGGCTTTCAAAGCCTATTTATTTAACAGAATCAAATTCTGAAGAGATCATTCAAATCTTTCCAAAGGAAAATGATTATTTGGAACCGATTGGACTAAAGATTTAAAGGTGATTAAATATCATCTATCTATGGAAAAATCTTGAACTTGGAAAGATTTCCCCTTAAAATCTAACCGAAACAACAGAAGAATATCTTTGGATTTAAAATCCAATGGTGAATAAAATTCACCTAATAATCCAAATGTCCAAACGAATGGTGAATACAAATTAAATCTCTCAATGAAAGATTCACCAAAACTAATCGATTCTGCTTCTTCTCCTATAAATAGGAGCCAAGGGACATACATGCAGAAAGGAATCAATACAAAAAAAAGAGGAGAGCCTTGATACTTTGGAGGAATTTGGATCTTCTGCAAAAGAAAACCCTAGGTAAGAAAGGGAAGGCTTTTTGAAAGGAAAAGAGAATTCAATTCTCAACAGAGTTTAACTCTGATATAAAACAGAAGAACATAGTTCTCTCTTTGGTGGAGGATCTGTAAAGTGCACATCTCCCCTTAAGTTGAGAATTTAATTCTCAATGGGTTGAGATCCTGCCATGCGGATCCAAAGCATAGAGAGGGAATGGAAGCTTGAGAATTTAATTCTCACAGAGCTATAGGAATTTAATTCCTGTGAATTAAAATTAGGGTTTAACCCTATGTCATAGGAATTTAATTCCTTTAAAATGAATAGAATCAGGGTTAACCCAAGTTAAGAACTCAAATCTATCAAAATAACAGGAATTTAATTCCTCTAAAGTTTATTGCTAGGGTTTAGCCCTATGAAGAATTTGATTCTTAAAAAGATAAACACATCTTCAAACAGGCAGGGTCACGTGCTACCACGTGACCCCTGTAAAGAGCCACCGCTAAAACTTTGAGGCAACGCCTCACGTGCTTCACGTGACCCCCAAAGCGCGCAAAGAAAAAGCAAAGGAAAAGAAGCTCTGGGGCGCCCTCACGTGTCACCACGTGACCCCTAATGAATATTCTAACAGATCAAAGCGCAAGCCCCCATCACGTGCCCACACGTGATGGCTTTTAGAATTAGAAGTGTTAAACACTTATCTGTAGAACAAAATAAAGGGAAACAGGGCGCTATCACATGCTACCACGTGGCCCCTTGGCTGAAGTTTTAACGGATAAGCACCAAAATACCCATCACGTGACAGCACGTGATGCTCCAAAGTATTCAATACTTTTGACAGAATAGAAGGAAGGGAGGGCGCCTTTACGTGCTACCACGTGACCCCTCTTGCCTTAGTGTTTAACACTAAATTAGAATCCCGGAATCCAGTGTTAAACACTGTTTGGCCTTAGTGTTCAACACTAATCAAAGAACTTTATTTGCAGTGTTTAACACTGATTATTCTTAGTGTTTAACACTAATCTGAAATCCCTGCTGCTAGTGTTTGACATTGATTTGCTCTAGTGTTTAACACTAATTTGAACCCCCTGTTGCTAGTGTTTAACACTAACTGCCTTTTAGTGTTAAAACACTAACTTGTTCCCAGTGTTCAACACTGCTGATCTTTAGTGTTTAACACTAACTTAAGCCCAGTTGATTAAATGGCCAGAGGCAAAGCTTCTCCTTCAATGGACCAACAGAAAGCCAGTATTCTAAACATGATGGGACTTAGCCCAAGATGGCCATAAGTCCTCAATTCAAACTTAACTGGGCTAAAGGGCTCATAACACAATTAATTGGTCTTGATCCCAAGTTGGGCCAAAGACTGTTTAATCCACCTCGGTCCAAGGGTACATCTCTTCACTCCTTTGATACTTGGCGTTGTAATTCCTCAACGTCTTCAAAAAGGTGACGGGTCCCGATGACCACACATTGATACGGACTGTGGGGTCCTTAAACTCATGGACTATGAGGTCCTTAACCTTGACCGGGATGTCTTAAAACTAACGACGGACTTGTTCCCGCCGAAAATTTCTGCGCGAAAGAGCCCAAGGTATCAAATGGCGGCGATACGCTTAAGAAAATGGGAACCAGTATCTTCCGGGCTGTTTTTTGATAAACTCCCAAATGAGAAACAGATAAATTCTGATGGTATCGAAAGCGGCTCGAAAAACCCTTCGATTTGATATATTATGGGCCTCGTAATTCATCCAGGATCAAAAGTTATGAGGAATTACGTGTCCACACGTGATGGGCCTTTAAGAACCCGCTGGAGGAGTTAAAAAATATAATAAAAACACAGAAAAGACCCCAATGGGGCATCACGTGCTCACACGTGACCATGGGTCACGTGCAGACACGTGATGGGCTTTTAAGGCCTCTAAAATAATGAATAGAATTTAATTCTAAAAGTCAGAAAATACCTCAACGAGGTATCACGTGCTTATACGTGACCAATGGTCACGTGTTGACACGTGATGGTTAAAACTGAAACATAAATAAGCGGCTGAGAAAGGAACCCAATTGGGGGTCACGTGCTCACACGTGACCAAAGGAAAAGCTCTGAATCTTTAAAAGCATTAATAGAATTAAATTCTAAAAGCTCTGAATCTTTCCAAATGGAAAAGGGTCATGGGGAACCGTTGGATTAAAAATCCAAGGGTGATTAAAAATCACCAATTTATGGAAAAACCTTGGACAAGGAAAGATTTCCCTGAAAATCTCACCAGGATAACAAATAGAATATCTTTGGATTTAAAATCCACGGTGAATAAAATTCACTGAATGATCTAAAGGCCCAGATTAATGATGAATGCAAATAAAATCTCTCAACATACAAATCAAATCTCTCAATGAGAGATTTGCTAAATAAATTAACTCTTTTCCTTCTCCTATAAATAGGAGCCAAGTAGAGAAGAGAAGGGGATCTACTTTTTTGAGAGAAAAACAGAGAGAGGAGAATTTAATTCTCAAGAGGGAAGAAAAGAAAGGAGAATTTAATTCTCAACAAAGAAAACCCTAGGTAAGAAAAGGGAAAAAGATAAACTTCAAACAGAGAATTTAATTCTCAAAATCCAAGAGTTTAACTCTTATACAAAAAGAACTTAGTTCTTCTTCTAGTTGAAGATCTGCACAGAGCACATCTCCCCATAACTTGAGAATTTAATTCTCATCGGGTCGAGATCCTGCCATGCAGATCCTAAACTTAGAAGGGGAATTGAGTTTTGAGAATTAATTCTCCTAAAACAAAACTAGGGTTTAACCCTAATCAAGAATTTAATTCTTTTACATATCTGGGAATTTAATTCCTTTGAAAAGAAATCAGGGTTTTATCCTAAATAAGAATTTAATTCTTTCACGATAGGAATTCAATTCCTTCAAAATCATAATTAGGGTTTAACCCTATAAAGAATTCAATTCTTAAAAGATCTCTGTTCATGAAAAGAACTAGGGTCACGTGCCCCCACGTGACCCTTGAAAAGATCCCCTGCAAAGAACTTTGAAGCATCACCCCACGTGCTCCCACGTGATTCCCAGAACGCAGAAAGAAAAAGCAAAAGGAATAAAAGCTTTGGGCGCTCTCACGTGTTATCACGTGACCCCTCAGCAAATGCTTTAACAATTGGCGCACAGATCCCCATCACGTGCCAACACGTGATGCTCTAAAATAAAAATGAAAGTGTTTAACACTTAATGGCAAAACAAAAGAAAAGAAGCTTTGGGCGCTCTCACGTGTCCCCACGTGACCCCTCAGCAAGTGCTGTAATATTCGATGCATAAACCCCCATCACGTGCCAACACGTGATGCTCTAAAATAAAGATGAAAAGTGTTTAACACTTATTCGCAGATTTGAGGATAAAACAAAGGAGATCTGGCTTTACATTTAGGGCGCCCTCACGTGTCCCCACGTGACCCCTAACGAATCCCTTTAATATCGAATGGATGGACGCCTATCACGTGCCCACACGTGATGGCTAGGAAATTAAAGGTGTTAAATACTTACCTGCTGAATAAAATAAGGGAATCAGGGCGCTCTCACGTGTCCACACGTGACCCCTCCCTCCTTAGTGTTTAACACTAATTGGAAAACTCTATTTGCAGTGTTTAACACTGATTTGCTTAGTGTTTAACACTAATTTAAAAAACTCTATTCCCAGTTTTCAACACTGTTGGTCTGTAGTGTTTAACACTAGCTTTAGCCCAATTGGCTAAGTTTTTAGAGGCAAAGCCTCTCCTTCAATGGACCAACATAGGGCCAATATTTCAAACATAGTTGGACTTAGCCCAAACTGGCCATAAGTCCTCAAATCATCTTGAACCGAGCACATCTGCTCTTTCAACCAACTCATTGGTTCAAGGGTACATCTCTGAACTCCTCTGATATTTGTCGTTGTAATCCTTCAACGTCTTCAGAGAGGTGACGGGTCCCGACAACCACACATCAACACGGACTGTGGGGTCCTTAAACTCATGGACTTATGCGTCCCTAAACCAAGATACGGACTGTGGGGTCCTTAAACCCGCGGACTTATGCGTCCTTAAACTAACGGACTAATGCGTCCTTAAACACACCCATATGGACTGTGGGGTCCTTAAACCCATGGACTTATGCGTCCTTAAACTACCTATGGACCGCAATGTCCTTAAACTACCAATGGACCACTACGTCCCTAAACTGGTAATGGACCACCATGTCCCTAAACTGGCATTGGACCACCATGTCCCTAAACTGGAACAATAGAGCCAATTGCTCTTTTGTCGGATCTAAACGATCCCGTTAAGTCGATCTTAGTCCCAAACTGGACTAACGTATCCTTAACAAACGTTTGAGTTGATCTTAGCCTCAAAAATGGCTAATGTATCCTTAAACTTTCAAACAGACTCTAGTCCCAAATCGGACTATAAACCCCCTAATCAACTCTGGCTCAAGGGTACATCTCTGAACTCCTCTGACATCTGTCGTTGTAATCCTTCAACGTCGTCAGAGAGGTGATGGGTCCCGACGGCCATACATTTAATGGACCACTAGGTCCCTAAACTGGAACATTAGAGCCAATTGCTCTTTTGTCGGATCTAAACGATCCCGTTAAGTTGATCTTAGTCTCAAACTGGACTAACGTATCCTTAACAAACGTTTGAGTTGATCTTAGCCTCAAATATGGCTAACGTATCCTCAAACCAAAACCCCAAACCCAAATCTAAGAAAACACGGATTTGGACTAATCCACGTCCTACGGGAGACGACATAAATTGGTCTCCGTATACAATCCACGGGCAACCACAAACAAAACAAACACCCACGACACGAAGTGACCATCTGGAGAAGGAGAAAGTTGTTACCGCAACGCGGTAGCGTAATTAACTGCAGGGGCTTGCGCCTGCAGGGAAGAGCGTCCTCACAATCAAAAACCCCTCAAATGAGGGGGAATCTGACGAAGTCTGCTACATCGGACGCATCCGTCTAAACCTTCGATATATGGTGCCATAAATCAACTTGGCATCTTCGGAGAGGTGGACGGATAGCACCAATTAGCATCTGCCCCGAACCTCAGGCGAGACAGCCCATGTCTCGGCCGCCGTTCGGAGGGGTACAGATTCTGGCACGCCCGGTGGGACCTTTTCCTCTTTCCACTCCACACTTCGTGTGTCGTGTTCGCGAACGAATCGCTGTTTGCTAATGGTTGCCCGTGGGTTTCGAGGTACTAAGATTTGGCGTTTTGCTTGGTGCAGAAAGCAAAGGATAAATGGCGTTCACCTGCTCAAAGTGTTCCATATGCAACTGCAACCCACGTCTTACCTCAACTGGGGGTACATCTTATGGGCCCCAGGCGGCTTCCCTGTTCACAATGCCGATGGAACAGGTCACTCAAGCCACCACAGGATTGTTTTTCGGGACCATGCTCCCACCAATGAGCTTCACCGCTCCTGTGCCAACACCGGAAGCTCCTAAGAAGTCGGTCTTCGATCGGCTTACAGCTATTGCGGCCCCTCTCAACGGGTCGTCCAACTCCAGCTCCCCGGTCTTCACCAGACCGGGCCAAAATTCTTGTGGGCCCACAATGAAGCTTGCAATCCCAGAGAAGGTTATTCTGAAGAGGATAGCAATCCCTGCTCCTGGAGTCGTCAAGTCGGCTTCTCCTACCAAAGGGTCGGTCTTTACAAGATTGACTGTTCCGGCACCCGCTACGGTTTCTGTCCCGGCTCAGAAGACTGTTTTCAACCGATTGGATACTGCTTCTCAAAGGACATCGGTATTCAACAGGCTGACGCCAGCAGCAGCCCCTCACCTGGACAGGAGGCAAGACAAAGCCATCCCCATCACCGAACCAACTCCATCAGCTCGACACGCTCGACGTCGCCACTGGCGCCGAGTAAGGAAGGCCGGGGGCAACTCCCCCTCTGGGATAACGCCACCAGCTCCAACGGTGGAAGTTAATGCTGCTGTCCCAACCGGAAACAGTTTTGAGCTGTTGAACAGAATACGCAGGAATTCGCCCACTGCCGTACTAAAAAGATCTCCGCCACCGGTGGAGACTGTCACAGAAATAAAGCCGAAGCAGTCTCCTCAACGGCTGTCTTCCAAAGTTTACAAAATCTGGCGACAAGTCCGAGAGTCAGTGATCGATCCAAATTTCTCCCGCCAGAACAAGAAACTGAAGGTCCAAAAGGAAGTCAGCCATCCTACTAAGCCACGAAAAGCTGTCTGGATGCCCACCTTGACGGCTCCCTCAAATTCGACCGCTCTTGAGAAAAGAAGGCCGGAGAAAATCCCTGTGCCGGTGACAAAAGTCAAAGGTACTAAACCCAAACGCCCTAAGTCTGGGGGCATGGCGGTGCACACTGTTTATATGGCTTCTGGAAAGGAAGAAAGCCATGCTTCGACGGGTCACCGACCGCTCACCCGATCCATAACGAAAGCCCCGGAGCAACAACAAAAGCTTCAGGAAATGATGACTACAATGGCTGCACTCACTGAGCTAAAAGAAAGCTCTGAAACGTCTTCGGATGAGCGTCAAGAACAAGAAACCGACGCTGACTTTTTACGCAGAGTCCTCGAAAAGAAGGACAAAGAAGCTGCAGAGCAAGCGGCTAAAATAAAACAAATGGCGCTTCTCTTCCAAGATATGGTAGGGATGATGATCCGGCAAGATCCTCCTGCTGAAGATCCTCCGATTGTCCTTGAAGATGACAAAGGAGAGACATCGAATCCTCCTTCGACTCTTTTAGCTGCCAAGGAAGAAACCATTTCCAAGGCCGCACTGGATGACCATATAGCTCAGCAAATACGAGCTCACCAGGCAAATGAAGCGGATGGGCAAATTGCTAGAACCGGACGGCCCTATCCGAGCTGGTATGACCAAATCAGTTACCCGCCGGGATATACGATCCCTAAGTTCCATGTATACAAGGGAACGGGAAATCCGCATCAGCACGTCGCTCAATTCAGGGCGTTATGCGGCAATACTGGAGGCGATGACAAATTGTTACTACGACAATTCATCGGCAGTTTAGCAGAAACAGTCTTTGAATGGTATTCGGAGCTACCTGACGACTCTGTCAAAACATTTACAGAGATGGAGCTGCTGTTTACACAAAGATTCGCGAGTGCTAGTGAACACACCCCGATCACGGCACTGATCAACGCCAGAGTGAAGCCGGGAGAGACGTGGGTGCAATATGCAATCCGGTGGCGGAACCTATGGTCGAGATGCGAACAACGCATAGAAGAAGCTCCTGCCGTGGGCATGTTCGTGGGTACTCTCGACCCTCAAGCGACCATATCCCAATTCATGATGTTCTTCAAGCCGACCACTTTTCAGGCCTTGATTGACAAGCTGGCCCAAATGGACCAGATGGGTCATAGACCATCTCCTTCAAAGACAGAGCCTTGGAATGAAAAGGACAAAGGGAAAGCAACCGTCGTCGCCAATACTCAACAACAGCCGAGCCACTTAAAGCCGGTTGTTCGCCAGAACAATGTGCGACCACGCCCATCCCTCGAGGAAAGACTGGGACGCCCTTACTCATTTCCTCAGGATAAAACGAGAAAACTGTTCGAGCTGGCAGTGCGCAACAGACTCATCAATCTGCCGAGTCCAAAACGTCCGTTGCAACCAGGCGATGTCAACGATCCCAATTATTGCCCTTACCACCAAGCGGTAAGCCATCCAATAGAAGATTGCTTCGTCTTTAAGGGATGGATCGAGGATCAGTACCTACAAGGCAAATTTGCGCTGTCTGAAAAGTGGAAGGTAAACCCACCACAGCCGCACACTCCAAAGAAGACGGACACACCGGGGGCAAGTTGTCACATGATCTCTCACCCATTGATAGATGATAAAGAGGCTCCTTGCACCGAGAAACCAGGGGCGGGGCCTGAACCAGAACTTCTGTGGCCATCAGACGAGATGATCGATGCCTTCCTGAACGAAGCCCGTCTTAAAAGCAAAGCTGATCGAGAGCGCGAGATGGCCATATTCGAGAAAGCCAAACGCCGGCGACTAGATGAAAGGGTCGAAACACTCCCACCAGATGAAAGTACATCCGCCGCAAATAAAAGCAGGATCAAGACAAGGAAACGATTCGCCAAAGCCATAGCAATGGGGATGAGGCCGCCCTCTTTCAGAAAAAATTCTCCTGGTGGTATACATTTTGATGAAACGGACGTACACCCTAACTTCTGCTTATATCATCAGAGGATCGCACATCCTACTGAAGACTGCAACTCTTTTAAGTGTTGATGGCAAGGATATGTCGCTCATAGACAACACGTCAATAGAATAAAGCGGAAAGCTCGTACACAGCGAAAAAATGCGACAGATGAGCATAAAAGAGTTACCGGCAATTGTCATAGGGACGAGCACGGGGGATCACGAGTTCTCACCTTTGGAAGCGATTCTGACAAAGAAGCCGCCCTCAACCCTCTCTTCAAGGAATTCATTTCTAAAACAAAAGAATTGGAGAGTTGCGAGAACGTTCAGCCGTACAATCTCACGCTACCCGGAAAGAATCTCGGACCCGCAAACGACGGAGCAAACGAAATGAGAAAGGAAAAGGAAAAAACAGCCTTTGTTTCCTACACTCAACAACAGCCGAGTAACCCGAGGCCGTTTTGTCGTCAAAACAACAAGCCGCGATACCTCAATGAGAAGTTGAAACGTCCTTACTCGTTTCCCAAAGATAAAACAAAGAGATTATTCGAGCTAGCAGTGCGCAGCGGGCTCATCATTCTGCCAGATCCAAAACGTCCATTGCAACCAGGTGACGTTAACAATCCTAACTATTGTCCCTACCACAGAGTAATGGGTCACCTACTCGAAAATTGCTACGTCTTCAAAAACTGGGTTGAAGACCAATACCAACAGGGCAAGTTCGCGCTGCCCGAAAAGTGGAAAGTAAACCCGCCACAACGACATGCTCTGAAAAAGGTGGATATGTCGGGGGCATCATGCTCATTCATAGGGAAGGCCTCCTAGACCGAAAAGTCAGTAAACTAGAAATTCGCCTTAAATACGGCGACGGTAGACCGAAATGTCGTTAAACTAACGATGGACAACTATGTCCTAAAACTGGCTGCGGACCGAAACGTCCCTAAACTAACGACGGACCGCAATGTCCTAAAACTTGCAAATGACCGAAACGTCGTTAAACTACTATCAACCCGCGGCATCCTCAGGCTGGCGTGGTTAAAAAAAAAAAACCGGTATGTCCATAAGCAAAATGGGCACGGATGAAAACCCGAAAGGGCTCCGTGAGTAAAAACAGCAGGGCTACCGGCGAGTGTTTGTGAAAACCCGAAAGGGCGCAACCTCGTTAAAAAAAAAGAATAAAAAGAATAAAAAAAAAACGGTATGTCCACAAGCAAAATGGGCACGGATGAAAACCCGAAAGGGCTCCGTGAGTAAAAACAGCAGGGCTACCGGCGAGTGTTTGTGAAAACCCGAAAGGGCGCAACTTCGTTAAAAGACACTTACAGGATCCTCTCGACCTTGTAAGGAGAAACCACCTGCGTGAGATCCTTACGACTCACAAGGGAGCAACACACTTAGGGATCCTCACGATTCCTAAGAAGAAATTACACTTGCGAGATCCTCACGACTCGTAAGGAGAACTCTCTTATGGGACCCTCACGGCTCATAAGATTTGAAAGTCTTAAGTTACAGAGACCTGAATCTATTCTTAAGCAAACCCCACAACCTCCGATCTTTCCCTACAAGCGGCTCAATACTAACCCTTGTATACAATCCACGGACGCGAATAAACATTTTCCTAACAAAGTCCCATCCGTGACTAGGGATATGTCCATATGGTGAGCAACCCTTTTAGGTCCTCTCGACCTATAAGGAGAAAACCTTTTTGTAAGATCCTTACGACTTACAAGAGAACATGCACTTAGGAATCCTCACGATTCCCAAGGAGAAAACACACCTACAAGATCCTCACGACTTGTAGGGAGAAATACCTTTGTGAGACCCTTACGGCTCATGAAGTCAAAAGCCTTAGTCGACAGGACCCTTAACCCTGTTTACTAAGCCACCTTTGTTCAACATCGACAGAGGCAAATGATGATTCGCTCCCGGCAATATCCCAGTTGCAGCGATGCTGATGCTTAGACTGGTATCAAATTCCAAGTCCTTTTACGGCAAATGATGATTCGCTCCTGGCAATATTCCAGTTGCAGCGATGCTGATGCCTAGACCGGTATCAAATTCCAAGTCCTTTTACGGCAAATGATGATTCGCTCCTGCCAATATTCCAGTCGCAGCGATGCTGATGCCAAGATTGGTATCATATCCCAAATCCCCTACTCGCAAAAAAAAAAAAAATCAGCGAGCCAAAAAAAAAAATGCATACGAAATAGCCGAAATGATGGGGCAACTTGCAAACAAAATCAGCAAGTAAAAATGTATGCATGAAAAATAGCCGAAATGATTGGGCAACTCGCAATAAAAAGCAGCGAGTAAAAATAAAACAAATAGCCGAAATGATTGGGCACCGCGGAAAATAGCCGAAATGATTGGGCAATCGCGATTTTCGCGATATAAAAAGCTGAAATGATAGAGCATCGCGGAAAGAATAAAAAAAAATAAAAGAATGAAACTTTCTGCCCTACAAGTGAAATCACATCGATCCCTGTATACAATCCAGGGGCACAGATAAAAAGGGAACCATACCTTCCCAACAGGTTCCATTAGAAAGCGGAGCCAAATCTCGACAGTTAATAGACAACCTAGAGACAATCTCGACATTTATCGCAATATTGCAGACATAATGTCAACAAACGAAGCAAAAAGAAGATCCCGAGCTTCAGGGTCTCGACGTCAACATCGACAACTTAGAGATCACCAACGGCGTTTCTCCTCACTCTAGCCAGATGCAGATGTGACGTCAACAATCGACCTTAGAGTCGCAACAAAACGGAACCATGGCAAAGTCCTTAGTTCCAAATCTCAATGGCCACATCTACAGCCTGGAGACCAACAACGGTGTGCCTCCTCATTCCAGCAGCAAAAAGATGTTACACCATCAAGCGGAGCGATGGCAAAATCCCAACTCCGCCTTAGCATTCGTCTCGTTACAGCAGACGCAATGTTAACAACGGCGTTCCTTCGCAGTCCAGCAGGATGTACATGCAAAGTTAATAAAAGACCCCATGGTCAGCAAAGCGGAGTGATGGCAAAATCCCAGCTCCACCTCAACACTCGTCTCGTCACAGCGGACACAACTTCAAGCTAAGCGGAACAGCGGCAACTCCCAGTTCCATGACTCGACGATGTACTCCCACAGAGAGTCAAATCCCAACTCCGTGAAATGCGGATATAATCAACAAAATTCCTGGTCACATGGAACGCGGATAACGTCACTCTTTGACCCCGTGGAAAATGTCCAGAGCGGATCCTGGTCCTCGCAGAGCACGGCAGTGAACCCGTGTGAAGCATCCAGAGCGGAGCCTAGTCCTCGCCTAATGCGGCAGTGAACCCGTGTGAAGCATCTAGTGCAAAATTCCTGGTCACGTGGAACGCGGATAACGTCACTCTTTGACCCCATGGAAAACGTCCAGAGCGGATCCTGGTCCTCACAGAACACGGCAGTGAACCCGTGTGAAGCATCCAGAGCGGAGCCTAGTCCTCGCCTAACGCGGCAGTGAACCCGTGTGAAGCATCTAGTGCAAAATTCCTGGTCACGTGGAACGCGGATAATGTCACTCTTTTACCCCGTGGAAAACGTCCAGAGCGGATCCTGGTCCTCACAGAGCATGGTAATGAACCCGTGCGAAGCATCCAGAGCGGAGCCTAGTCCTCGCCTAACGCGGCAGTGAACCCGTGTGAAGCATCTAGTGCAAAATTCCTGGTCATGTGGAACGCGGATAACGTCACTCTTTGACCCCGTGGAAAACGTCCAGAGCGGATCCTGGTCCTCGCAGAGCACGGCAGTGAACCCGTGTGAAGCATCCAGAGCGGAGCCTAGTCCTCGCCTAACGCGGCAGTGAACCCGTGTGAAGCATCTAGTGCAAAATTCCTGGTCACGTGGAACGCGGATAACGTCACTCTTTGACCCCGTGGAAAACGTCCAGAGCGGATCCTGGTCCTCGCAGAGCACGGCAGTGAACCCTGTGAAGCATCTAGAGCAAAATTCCTGGTCACGTGGAACGCGGATAACGTCACTCTTTGACCCCATGGAAAACGTCCAGAGCGGATCCTGGTCCTCGCAGAGCACGGCAGTGAACCCGTGCAAAGCATCCAGAGCGGAGCCTAGTCCTCGCCTAACACGGCAGTGAACCCGTGTGAAGCATCTAGAGCAAAATTCCTGGTCACGTGGAACGCGGACAACGTCACTCTTCGATCCCGTGGGAAACGTCCAGAGCGGATCCTGGTCCTCACACCAACATGGAGTGATCACCACCGCGACATTCGTCTCGATACAGTAGACGCGATACCAGCAAACGAAGCGAAGGCCAAATTCCTAGCTTCAGGGTCTTGACGGCAAGTCATATAATGCCTGAAAGACAATCGGAGATCATCCCACACCAGCATGGAGTGGTCACCACCTCGACGTTCATCTCGATACAGCAGACGAAATGTCACTACAGCGTCCTTCCTCCAACAGGATCCGGACACACCAAAGAAAACGAAGCGAAGGCCAAATTCCTAGCTCCAGGGTCTTAACGGTAAGTCATATAAAACCGGAAAGACAATCAGAGATCATCTCATACCAACATGGAGTGATCACCACCTCGACGTTCGTCTCGACACAGCAGACGCAACATCACCGAAAGGAGTCACGGAAAAATCCCTGGTTCCAGAGCTCGACGGTTCACCAGCAACCTAGAGATAACCATGACATTCGTCTCGATACAGAGGACGCGATGCCAGCAAACGAAGCAAAGGCCAAATTCCTAGCTTCAGGGTCTTAACGGTAAGTCATATAAAACCGGAAAGACAATCAGCGATCATCTTACACCAACATGGAGTGGTCACCGCCTCGACGTTCGTCTCGATACAGCAGACGAGATGTCACAACAACGTTCTTCCTCGAACAGGATTCGCACATGACAAAGCAAACGAAGCGAAGGCCAAATTCCTAGCTTCAGGGTCTTAACGGCAAGTCATATAAAGCCTGAAAGACCACCAGAGATCATCCAACATGGAGTGGTCACCACCTCGACGTTCGTCTCGATACAGCAGACGCAACATCACCAAAAGGAGCCACAGCAAAATCCCTAGTTCCAAATCTCGACGGTTCATCAGCAACCTAGAGACAACCACGACATTCGTCTCGATACAGAGGACGCAATGCCAGCAAACGAAGCAAAGGCCAAATTCCTAGCTTCAGGGTCTTAACGGCAAGTCATATAAAGCCTGAAAGACTATCGGAGATCATCCCACACCAGCGCAGAGTGCTTATGACTCATCGGGGCTCTCCAAAATGAGCCTAACCTCAAGTAAAAAGCGGCATGGCAAATTCCTAGCGCTTGCTCTTCCGACGGTCAAACTGCCAAGGAGGATTGCTTGAAGACGTCTTGTCCAGCCCCCGAAGGGATCAGAGACACGGCAGTCGCAGGGCTACTCGAACAGCACGATTGCCTATCGAGGAATACATCAGCTCATGCGACGGTACGATGGCCAAAACCCTAAGTACCACAGACCCTAACGGACTTCTGTCGTAAAGAGCAGAGGTTAACTGTGACGTTAGGATATTCTTGCGAGATCTGCTCGATTCGTTTCGACTCGTGAGGAAAATGATGTCTTTGCGAGAACTTCTCGATTCGTCTCGACTCGTGAGATAAAGCCTTAGGCAGTAGGGATTAAAAAACCTGTTTCCTAAGCATTGGGATCCTGCAAGTCGGCCCAAAATGGTCTCTTGCATACTATCCACGGGTCTCACTCTCCGAAGTCGAATTTCGACAAGGAGGGGAACAACCGCTTACGGGTCCTCTCGACTCGTAAGAGGGAAAAATTATCTCATAAGATCCTTACGACTTATAAGAGAAAACACACTTAGGAATCCTCACGACTCCTAAGGAGAAAATACACCTACGAGATCCTCTCGATCCGTAGGGAGAAAAGTCTTTATGAGACCCTCACGGCTCATAAAGTTGAAAAGTCTTAGGTGGCAGATCCTAACCCTGTCTCCTAAGCCATCACTGCCCTGCAAAGAGGTCAAGATGGACCATCTATGAGCCACACTCGCCAAAGCTACATGCCACTGAAATGGAAAAGCTACTCGTGAGCATATAAACTACTTCACTCCAGAGTAAGATATAAAGAGATAGAAGGGTGCGGCTCATGGAGTTAAGGGTTTGGAACTATATCTCTTAAGAGTTGAGATTTGAGTCAATGATAAATGACGACACTTGTGTCCGCTCGTTATCTTCTCAGATCAAGATTCTGAAAGTAATATACCAACCCGAAATTGGTCATACGCTATGCATTATTTTGCACTACTTCACCCACGTATATACTTACGTGGGCAAAGTAGTGGGGGGCATTTGTTCCCGCTGAAAATTTCTGTGCGAAAGAGCCCAAGGTATCAAATGGCGGCGATACGCTTAAGAAAATGGGAACCAGTATCTTCCGGGCTGTTTTTTGATAAACTCCCAAATGAGAAACAGATAAATTCTGATGGTATCGAAAGCGGCTCAAAAAACCCTTCGATTTGATATATTATGGGCCTCGTAATTCATCCGGGATCAAAAGTTATGAGGAATTACGTGTCCACACGTGATGGGCCTTTAAGAACCCGCTGGAGGAGTTAAAAAATATAATAAAAACACAGAAAAGACCCCAATGGGGCATCACGTGCTCACACGTGACCATGGGTCACGTGCAGACACGTGATGGGCTTTTAAGGCCTCTAAAATAATGAATAGAATTTAATTCTAAAAGTCAGAAAATACCTCAACGAGGTATCACGTGCTTACACGTGACCAATGGTCACGTGTTGACACGTGATGGTTAAAACTGAAACATAAATAAGCGGCTGAGAAAGGAACCCAATTGGGGGTCACGTGCTCACACGCGACCAAAGGAAAAGCTCTGAATCTTTAAAAGCATTATAATTTAATAGAATTAAATTCTAAAAGCTCTGAATCTTTCCAAATGGAAAAGGGTCATGGGGAACCGTTGGATTAAAAATCCAAGGGTGATTAAAAATCACCAATTTATGGAAAAACCTTGGACAAGGAAAGATTTCCCTGAAAATCTCACCAGGATAACAAATAGAATATCTTTGGATTTAAAATCCACGGTGAATAAAATTCACTGAATGATCTAAAGGCCCAGATTAATGATGAATGCAAATAAAATCTCTCAACATACAAATCAAATCTCTCAATGAGAGATTTGCTAAACAAATTAACTCTTTTCCTTCTCCTATAAATAGGAGCCAAGTAGAGAAGAGAAGGGGATCTACTTTTTTGAGAGAAAAACAGAGAGAGGAGAATTTAATTCTCAAGAGGGAAGAAAAGAAAGGAGAATTTAATTCTCAACAAAGAAAACCCTAGGTAAGAAAAGGGAAAAAGATAAACTTCAAACAGAGAATTTAATTCTCAAAATCCAAGAGTTTAACTCTTATACAAAAAGAACTTAGTTCTTCTTCTAGTTGAAGATCTGCACAGAGCACATCTCCCCATAACTTGAGAATTTAATTCTCATCGGGTCGAGATCCTGCCATGCAGATCCTAAACTTAGAAGGGGAATTGAGTTTTGAGAATTAATTCTCCTAAAACAAAACTAGGGTTTAACCCTAATCAAGAATTTAATTCTTTTACATATCTGGGAATTTAATTCCTTTGAAAAGAAATCAGGATTTTATCCTAAATAAGAATTTAATTCTTTCACGATAGGAATTCAATTCCTTCAAAATCATAATTAGGGTTTAACCCTATAAAGAATTCAATTCTTAAAAGATCTCTGTTCATGAAAAGAACTAGGGTCACGTGCCCCCACGTGACCCTTGAAAAGATCCCCTGCAAAGAACTTTGAAGCATCACCCCACGTGCTCCCACGTGATTCCCAGAACGCAGAAAGAAAAAGCAAAAGGAATGAAAGCTTTGGGCGCTCTCACGTGTTATCACGTGACCCCTCAGCAAATGCTTTAACAATTGGCGCACAGATCCCCATCACGTGCCAACACGTGATGCTCTAAAATAAAAATGAAAGTGTTTAACACTTAATGGCAAAACAAAAGAAAAGAAGCTTTGGGCGCTCTCACGTGTCCCCACGTGACCCCTCAGCAAGTGCTGTAATATTCGATGCATAAACCCCCATCACGTGCCAACACGTGATGCTCTAAAATAAAGATGAAAAGTGTTTAACACTTATTCGCAGATTTGAGGATAAAACAAAGGAGATCTGGCTTTACATTTAGGGCGCCCTCACGTGTCCCCACGTGACCCCTAACGAATCCCTTTAATATCGAATGGATGGACGCCTATCACGTGCCCACACGTGATGGCTAGGAAATTAAAGGTGTTAAATACTTACCTGCTGAATAAAATAAGGGAATCAGGGCGCTCTCACGTGTCCACACGTGACCCCTCCCTCCTTAGTGTTTAACACTAATTGGAAAACTCTATTTGCAGTGTTTAACACTGATTTGCTTAGTGTTTAACACTAATTTAAAAAACTCTATTCCCAGTTTTCAACACTGTTGGTCTGTAGTGTTTAACACTAGCTTTAGCCCAATTGGCTAAGTTTTTAGAGGCATAGCCTCTCCTTCAATGGACCAACATAGGGCCAATATTTCAAACATAGTTGGACTTACCCAAACTGGCCATAAGTCCTCAAATCATCTTGAACCGAGCACATCTGCTCTTTCAACCAACTCATTGGTTCAAGGGTACATCTCTGAACTCCTCTGATATTTGTCGTTGTAATCCTTCAACGTCTTCAGAGAGGTGACGGGTCCCGACAACCACACATCAACACGGACTGTGGGGTCCTTAAACTCATGGACTTATGCGTCCCTAAACCAAGATACGGACTGTGGGGTCCTTAAACCCGCGGACTTATGCGTCCTTAAACTAACGGACTAATGCGTCCTTAAACACACCCATATGGACTGTGGGGTCCTTAAACCCATGGACTTATGCGTCCTTAAACTACCTATGGACCGCAATGTCCTTAAACTACCAATGGACCACTACGTCCCTAAACTGGTAATGGACCACCATGTCCCTAAACTGGCATTGGACCACCATGTCCCTAAACTGGAACAATAGAGCCAATTGCTCTTTTGTCGGATCTAAACGATCCCGTTAAGTCGATCTTAGTCCCAAACTGGACTAACGTATCCTTAACAAACGTTTGAGTTGATCTTAGCCTCAAAAATGGCTAATGTATCCTTAAACTTTCAAACAGACTCTAGTCCCAAATCGGACTATAAACCCCCTAATCAACTCTGGCTCAAGGGTACATCTCTGAACTCCTCTGACATCTGTCGTTGTAATCCTTCAACGTCGTCAGAGAGGTGATGGGTCCCGACGGCCATACATTTAATGGACCACTAGGTCCCTAAACTGGAACATTAGAGCCAATTGCTCTTTTGTCGGATCTAAACGATCCCGTTAAGTTGATCTTAGTCTCAAACTGGACTAACGTATCCTTAACAAACGTTTGAGTTGATCTTAGCCTCAAATATGGCTAACGTATCCTCAAACCAAAACCCCAAACCCAAATCTAAGAAAACACGGATTTGGACTAATCCACGTCCTACGGGAGACGACATAAATTGGTCTCCGTATACAATCCACGGGCAACCACAAACAAAACAAACACCCACGACACGAAGTGACCATCTGGAGAAGGAGAAAGTTGTTACCGCAACGCGGTAGCGTAATTAACTGCAGGGGCTTGCGCCTGCAGGGAAGAGCGTCCTCACAATCAAAAACCCCTCAAATGAGGGGGAATCTGACGAAGTCTGCTACATCGGACGCATCCGTCTAAACCTTCGATATATGGTGCCATAAATCAACTTGGCATCTTCGGAGAGATGGACGGATAGCACCAATTAGCATCTGCCCCGAACCTCAGGCGAGACAGCCCATGTCTCGGCCGCCGTTCGGAGGGGTACAGATTCTGGCACGCCCGGTGGGACCTTTTCCTCTTTCCACTCCACACTTCGTGTGTCGTGTTCGCGAACGAATCGCGGTTTGCTAATGGTTGCCCGTGGGTTTCGAGGTACTAAGATTTGGCGTTTTGCTTGGTGCAGAAAGCAAAGGATAAATGGCGTTCACCTGCTCAAAGTGTTCCATATGCAACTGCAACCCACGTCTTACCTCAACTGGGGGTACATCTTATGGGCCCCAGGCGGCTTCCCTGTTCACAATGCCGATGGAACAGGTCACTCAAGCCACCACAGGATTGTTTTTCGGGACCATGCTCCCACCAATGAGCTTCACCGCTCCTGTGCCAACACCGGAAGCTCCTAAGAAGTCGGTCTTCGATCGGCTTACAGCTATTGCGGCCCCTCTCAACGGGTCGTCCAACTCCAGCTCCCCGGTCTTCACCAGACCGGGCCAAAATTCTTGTGGGCCCACAATGAAGCTTGCAATCCCAGAGAAGGTTATTCTGAAGAGGATAGCAATCCCTGCTCCTGGAGTCGTCAAGTCGGCTTCTCCTACCAAAGGGTCGGTCTTTACAAGATTGACTGTTCCGGCACCCGCTACGGTTTCTGTCCCGGCTCAGAAGACTGTTTTCAACCGATTGGATACTGCTTCTCAAAGGACATCGGTATTCAACAGGCTGACGCCAGCAGCAGCCCCTCACCTGGACAGGAGGCAAGACAAAGCCATCCCCATCACCGAACCAACTCCATCAGCTCGACACACTCGACGTCGCCACTGGCGCCGAGTAAGGAAGGCCGGGGGCAACTCCCCCTCTGGGATAACGCCACCAGCTCCAACGGTGGAAGTTAATGCTGCTGTCCCAACCGGAAACAGTTTTGAGCTGTTGAACAGAATACGCAGGAATTCGCCCACTGCCGTACAAAAAAGATCTCCGCCACCGGTGGAGACTGTCACAGAAATAAAGCCGAAGCAGTCTCCTCAACGGCTGTCTTCCAAAGTTTACAAAATCTGGCGACAAGTCCGAGAGTCAGTGATCGATCCAAATTTCTCCCGCCAGAACAAGAAACTGAAGGTCCAAAAGGAAGTCAGCCATCCTACTAAGCCACGAAAAGCTGTCTGGATGCCCACCTTGACGGCTCCCTCAAATTCGACCGCTCTTGAGAAAAGAAGGCCGGAGAAAATCCCTGTGCCGGTGACAAAAGTCAAAGGTACTAAACCCAAACGCCCTAAGTCTGGGGGCATGGCGGTGCACACTGTTTATATGGCTTCTGGAAAGGAAGAAAGCCATGCTTCGACGGGTCACCGACCGCTCACCCGATCCATAACGAAAGCCCCGGAGCAACAACAAAAGCTTCAGGAAATGATGACTACAATGGCTGCACTCACTGAGCTAAAAGAAAGCTCTGAAACGTCTTCGGATGAGCGTCAAGAACAAGAAACCGACGCTGACTTTTTACGCAGAGTCCTCGAAAAGAAGGACAAAGAAGCTGCAGAGCAAGCGGCTAAAATAAAACAAATGGCGCTTCTCTTCCAAGATATGGTAGGGATGATGATCCGGCAAGATCCTCCTGCTGAAGATCCTCCGATTGTCCTTGAAGATGACAAAGGAGAGACATCGAATCCTCCTTCGACTCTTTTAGCTGCCAAGGAAGAAACCATTTCCAAGGCCGCACTGGATGACCATATAGCTCAGCAAATACGAGCTCACCAGGCAAATGAAGCGGATGGGCAAATTGCTAGAACCGGACGGCCCTATCCGAGCTGGTATGACCAAATCAGTTACCCGCCGGGATATACGATCCCTAAGTTCCATGTATACAAGGGAACGGGAAATCCGCATCAGCACGTCGCTCAATTCAGGGCGTTATGCGGCAATACTGGAGGCGATGACAAATTGTTACTACGACAATTCATCGGCAGTTTAGCAGAAACAGTCTTTGAATGGTATTCGGAGCTACCTGACGACTCTGTCAAAACATTTACAGAGATGGAGCTGCTGTTTACACAAAGATTCGCGAGTGCTAGTGAACACACCCCGATCACGGCACTGATCAACGCCAGAGTGAAGCCGGGAGAGACGTGGGTGCAATATGCAATCCGGTGGCGGAACCTATGGTCGAGATGCGAACAACGCATAGAAGAAGCTCCTGCCGTGGGCATGTTCGTGGGTACTCTCGACCCTCAAGCGACCATATCCCAATTCATGATGTTCTTCAAGCCGACCACTTTTCAGGCCTTGATTGACAAGCTGGCCCAAATGGACCAGATGGGTCATAGACCATCTCCTTCAAAGACAGAGCCTTGGAATGAAAAGGACAAAGGGAAAGCAACCGTCGTCGCCAATACTCAACAACAGCCGAGCCACTTAAAGCCGGTTGTTCGCCAGAACAATGTGCGACCACGCCCATCCCTCGAGGAAAGACTGGGACGCCCTTACTCATTTCCTCAGGATAAAACGAGAAAACTGTTCGAGCTGGCAGTGCGCAACAGACTCATCAATCTGCCGAGTCCAAAACGTCCGTTGCAACCAGGCGATGTCAACGATCCCAATTATTGCCCTTACCACCAAGCGGTAAGCCATCCAATCGAAGATTGCTTCGTCTTTAAGGGATGGATCGAGGATCAGTACCTACAAGGCAAATTTGCGCTGTCTGAAAAGTGGAAGGTAAACCCACCACAGCCGCACACTCCAAAGAAGACGGACACACCGGGGGCAAGTTGTCACATGATCTCTCACCCATTGATAGATGATAAAGAGGCTCCTTGCACCGAGAAACCAGGGGCGGGGCCTGAACCAGAACTTCTGTGGCCATCAGACGAGATGATCGATGCCTTCCTGAACGAAGCCCGTCTTAAAAGCAAAGCTGATCGAGAGCGCGAGATGGCCATATTCGAGAAAGCCAAACGCCGGCGACTAGATGAAAGGGTCGAAACACTCCCACCAGATGAAAGTACATCCGCCGCAAATAAAAGCAGGATCAAGACAAGGAAACGATTCGCCAAAGCCATAGCAATGGGGATGAGGCCGCCCTCTTTCAGAAAAAATTCTCCTGGTGGTATACATTTTGATGAAACGGACGTACACCCTAACTTCTGCTTATATCATCAGAGGATCGCACATCCTACTGAAGACTGCAACTCTTTTAAGTGTTGGTGGCAAGGATATGTCGCTCATAGACAACACGTCAATAGAATAAAGCGGGAAGCTCGTACACAGCGAAAAAATGCGACAGATGAGCATAAAAGAGTTACCGGCAATTGTCATAGGGACGAGCCCGGGGGATCACGAGTTCTCACCTTTGGAAGCGATTCTGACAAAGAAGCCGCCCTCAACCCTCTCTTCAAGGAATTCATTTCTAAAACAAAAGAATTGGAGAGTTGCGAGAACGTTCAGCCGTACAATCTCACGCTACCCGGAAAGAATCTCGGACCCGCAAACGACGGAGCAAACGAAATGAGAAAGGAAAAGGAAAAAACAGCCTTTGTTGCCAACACTCAACAACAGCCGAGTAACCCGAGGCCGTTTTGTCGTCAAAACAACAAACTGTGATACCTCAATGAGAAGTTGAAACGTCCTTACTCGTTTCCCAAAGATAAAACAAAGAGATTATTCGAGCTAGCAGTGCGCAGCAGGCTCATCACTTTGCCAGATCCAAAATGTCCATTGCAACCAGGTGACGTTAACAATCCTAACTATTGTCCCTACCACAGAGTAATGGGTCACCTACTCGAAAATTGCTACGTCTTCAAAAACTGGGTTGAAGACCAATACCAACAGGGCAAGTTCGCGCTGCCCGAAAAGTGGAAAGTAAACCCGCCACAACGACATGCTCTGAAAAAGGTGGATATGTCGGGGGCATCATGCTCATTCATAGGGAAGGCCTCCTAGACCGAAAAGTCAGTAAACTAGAAATTCGCCTTAAATACGGCGACGGTAGACCGAAATGTCGTTAAACTAACGATGGACCACTATGTCCTAAAACTGGCTGCGGACCGAAACGTCCCTAAACTAACGACGGACCGCAATGTCCTAAAACTTGCAAATGACCGAAACGTCGTTAAACTACTATCAACCCGCGGCATCCTCAGGCTGGCGTGGTTAAAAAAAAAAAAAACCGGTATGTCCATAAGCAAAATGGGCACGGATGAAAACCCGAAAGGGCTCCGTGAGTAAAAACAGCAGGGCTACCGGCGAGTGTTTGTGAAAACCCGAAAGGGCGCAACCTCGTTAAAAAAAAAGAATAAAAAGAATAAAAAAAAACGGTATGTCCACAAGCAAAATGGACACGGATGAAAACCCGAAAGGGCTCCGTGAGTAAAAACAGCAGGGCTACCGGCGAGTGTTTGTGAAAACCCGAAAGGGCGCAACCTCGTTAAAAGACACTTACAGGATCCTCTCGACCTTGTAAGGAGAAACCACCTGCGTGAGATCCTTACGACTCACAAGGGAGCAACACACTTAGGGATCCTCACGATTCCTAAGAAGAAATTACACTTGCGAGATCCTCACGACTCGTAAGGAGAACTCTCTTATAGGACCCTCACGGCTCATAAGATTTGAAAGTCTTAAGTTACAGAGACCTGAATCTATTCTTAAGCAAACCCCACAACCTCCGATCTTTCCCTACAAGCGGCTCAATACTGACCCTTGTATACAATCCACGGACGCGAATAAACATTTCCCTAACAAAGTCCCATCCGTGACTAGGGATATGTCCATATGGTGAGCAACCCTTTTAGGTCCTCTTGACCTATATGGAGAAAACCTTTTTGTAAGATCCTTACGACTTACAAGAGAACATGCACTTAGGAATCCTCACGATTCCCAAGGAGAAAACACACCTACAAGATCCTCACGACTTGTAGGGAGAAATACCTTTGTGAGACCCTTACGGCTCATGAAGTCAAAAGCCTTAGTCGACAGGACCCTTAACCCTGTTTACTAAGCCACCTTTGTTCAACATCGACAGAGGCAAATGATGATTCACTCCTGGCAATATCCCAGTTGCAGCGATGCTGATGCTTAGACTGGTATCAAATTCCAAGTCCTTTTACTGCAAATGATGATTCGCTCCTGGCAATATTCCAGTTGCAGCGATGCTGATGCCTAGACCGGTATCAAATTCCAAGTCCTTTTACGGCAAATGATGATTCGCTCCTGCCAATATTCCAGTCGCAGCGATGCTGATGCCAAGATTGGTATCATATCCCAAATCCCCTACTCGCAAAAAAAAAAAAAAATCAGCGAGCCAAAAAAAAAAATGCATACGAAATAGCCGAAATGATGGGGCAACTTGCAAACAAAATCAGCAAGTAAAAATGTATGCATGAAAAATAGCCGAAATGATTGGGCAACTCGCAATAAAAAGCAGCGAGTAAAAATAAAACAAATAGCCGAAATGATTGGGCACCGTGAAAAATAGCCGAAATGATTGGGCAATCGCGATTTTCGCGATATAAAAAGCTGAAATGATAGAGCATCGCGGAAAGAATAAAAAAAAATAAAAGAATGAAACTTTCTGCCCTACAAGTGAAATCACATCGATCCCTGTATACAATCCAGGGGCACAGATAAAAAGGGAACCATACCTTCCCAACAGGTTCCATTAGAAAGCGGAGCCAAATCTCGACAGTTAATAGACAACCTAGAGACAATCTCGACATTTATCGCAATATTGCAGACATAATGTCAACAAACGAAGCAAAAAGAAGATCCCGAGCTTCAGGGTCTCGACGTCAACATCGACAACTTAGAGATCACCAACGGCGTTTCTCCTCACTCCAGCCAGATGCAGATGTGACGTCAACAATCGACCTCAGAGTCGCAACAAAACGGAACCATGGCAAAGTCCTTAGTTCCAAATCTCAATGGCCACATCTACAGCCTGGAGACCAACAACGGTGTGCCTCCTCATTCCAGCAGCAAAAAGATGTTACACCATCAAGCGGAGCGATGGAAAAATCCCAACTCCGCCTTAGCATTCGTCTTGTTACAGCAGACGCAATGTTAACAACGGCGTTCCTTCGCAGTCCAGCAGGATGTACATGCAAAGTTAATAAAAGACCCCATGGTCAGCAAAGCAGAGTGATGGCAAAATCCCAGCTCCACCTCAACACTCGTCTCGTCACAGCGGACACAACTTCAAGCTAAGCGGAACAGCGGTAACTCCCAGTTCCATGACTCGACGATGTACTCCCACAGAGAGTCAAATCCCAACTCCGTGAAATGCGGATATAATCAACAAAATTCCTGGTCACATGGAACGCGGATAACGTCACTCTTTGACCCCGTGGAAAATGTCCAGAGCGGATCCTGGTCCTCGCAGAGCACGGCAGTGAACCCGTGTGAAGCATCCAGAGCGGAGCCTAGTCCTCGCCTAACGCGGCAGTGAACCCGTGTGAAGCATCTAGTGCAAAATTCCTGGTCACGTGGAACGCGGATAACGTCACTCTTTGACCCCGTGGAAAACGTCCAGAGCGGATCCTGGTCCTCACAGAACACGGCAGTGAACCCGTGTGAAGCATCCAGAGCGGAGCCTAGTCCTCGCCTAACGCGGCAGTGAACCCGTGTGAAGCATCTAGTGTAAAATTCCTGGTCACGTGGAACGCGGATAATGTCACTCTTTGACCCCGTGGAAAACGTCCAGAGCGGATCCTGGTCCTCACAGAGCATGGCAATGAACCCGTGCGAAGCATCCAGAGCGGAGCCTAGTCCTCGCCTAACGCGGCAGTGAACCCGTGTGAAGCATCTAGTGCAAAATTCCTGGTCACGTGGAACGCGGATAACGTCACTCTTTGACCCCGTGGAAAACGTCCAGAGCGGATCCTGGTCCTCGCAGAGCACGGCAGTGAACCCGTGTGAAGCATCCAGAGCGGAGCCTAGTCCTCGCCTAACGCGGCAGTGAACCCGTGTGAAGCATCTAGTGCAAAATTCCTGGTCACGTGGAACGCGGATAACGTCACTCTTTGACCCCGTGGAAAACGTCCAGAGCGGATCCTGGTCCTCGCAGAGCACGGCAGTGAACCCGTGTGAAGCATCTAGAGCAAAATTCCTGGTCACGTGGAACGCGGATAACGTCACTCTTTGACCCCGTGGAAAACGTCCAGAGCGGATCCTGGTCCTCGCAGAGCACGGCAGTGAACCCGTGCAAAGCATCCAGAGCAGAGCCTAGTCCTCGCCTAACACGGCAGTGAACCCGTGTGAAGCATCTAGAGCAAAATTCCTGGTCACGTGGAACGCGGACAACGTCACTCTTCGATCCCGTGGGAAACGTCCAGAGCGGATCCTGGTCCTCACACCAACATGGAGTGATCACCACCGCGACATTCGTCTCGATACAGCAGACGCGATACCAGCAAACGAAGCGAAGGCCAAATTCCTAGCTTCAGGGTCTTGACGGCAAGTCATATAAAGCCTGAAAGACAATCGGAGATCATCCCACACCAGCATGGAGTGGTCACCACCTCGACGTTCATCTCGATACAGCAGACGAAATGTCACTACAGCGTCCTTCCTCCAACAGGATCCGGACACACCAAAGAAAACGAAGCGAAGGCCAAATTCCTAGCTCCAGGGTCTTAACGGTAAGTCATATAAAACCGGAAAGACAATCAGAGATCATCTCATACCAACATGGAGTGATCACCACCTCGACGTTCGTCTCGACATAGCAGACGCAACATCACCGAAAGGAGTCACGGTAAAATCCCTGGTTCCAGAGCTCGACGGTTCACCAGCAACCTAGAGACAACCATGACATTCGTCTCGATACAGAGGACGCGATGCCAGCAAACGAAGCAAAGGCCAAATTCCTAGCTTCAGGGTCTTAACGGTAAGTCATATAAAACCGGAAAGACAATCAGCGATCATCTCACACCAACATGGAGTGGTCACCGCCTCGACGTTCGTCTCGATACAGCAGACGAGATGTCACAACAACGTTCTTCCTCGAACAGGATTCGCACATGACAAAGCAAACGAAGCGAAGGCCAAATTCCTAGCTTCAGGGTCTTAACGGCAAGTCATATAAAGCCTGAAAGACCACCAGAGATCATCCCACATGGAGTGGTCACCACCTCGACGTTCGTCTCGATACAGCAGACGCAACATCACCAAAAGGAGCCACAGCAAAATCCCTAGTTCCAAATCTCGACGGTTCATCAGCAACCTAGAGACAACCACGACATTCGTCTCGATACAGAGGACGCAATGCCAGCAAACGAAGCAAAGGCCAAATTCCTAGCTTCAGGGTCTTAACGGCAAGTCATATAAAGCCTGAAAGACTATCTGAGATCATCCCACACCAGCGCAGAGTGGTTATGACTCATCGGGGCTCTCCAAAATGAGCCTAACCTCAAGTAAAAAGCGGCATGGCAAATTCCTAGCGCTTGCTCTTCCGACGGTCAAACTGCCAAGGAGGATTGCTTGAAGACGTCTTGTCCAGCCCCCGAAGGGATCAGAGACACGGCAGTCGCAGGGCTACTCGAACAGCACGATTGCCTATCTAGGAATACATCAGCTCATGCGACGGTACGACGGCCAAAACCCTAAGTACCACAGACCCTAACGGACTTCTGTCGTAAAGAGCAGAGGTTAACTGTGACGTTAGGATATTCTTGCGAGATCTGCTCGATTCGTTTCGACTCGTGAGGAAAATGATGTCTTTGCGAGAACTTCTCGATTCGTCTCGACTCGTGAGATAAAGCCTTAGGCAGTAGGGATTAAAAAACCTGTTTCCTAAGCATTGGGATCCTGCAAGTCGGCCCAAAATGGTCTCTTGCATACTATCCACGGGTCTCACTCTCCGAAGTCGAATTTCGACAAGGAGGGGAACAACCGCTTACGGGTCCTCTCGACTCGTAAGAGGGAAAAATTATCTCATAAGATCCTTACGACTTATAAGAGAAAACACACTTAGGAATCCTCACGACTCCTAAGGAGAAAATACACCTACGAGATCTTCTCGATCCGTAGGGAGAAAAGTCTTTATGAGACCCTCACGGCTCATAAAGTTGAAAAGTCTTAGGTGGCAGATCCTAACCCTGTCTCCTAAGCCATCACTGCCCTGCAAAGAGGTCAAGATGGACCATCTATGAGCCACACTCGCCAAAGCTACATGCCACTGAAATGGAAAAGCTAATCGTGAGCATATAAACTACTTCATTCCAGAGTAAGATATAAAGAGATAGAAGGGTGCGGCTCATGGAGTTAAGGGTTTGGAACTATATCTCTTAAGAGTTGAGATTTGAGTCAATGATAAATGACGACGCTTGTGTCCGCTCGTTATCTTCTCAGATCAAGATTCTGAAAGTAATATACCAACCCGAAATTGGTCATACGCTATGCATTACTTTGCACTACTTCACCCACGTATAAACTTACGTGGGCAAAGTAGTGGGGGGCATTTGTTCCCGCCGAAAATTTCTGCGCGAAAGAGCCCAAGGTATCAAATGGCGGCGATACGCTTAAGAAAATGGGAACCAGTATCTTTCGGGCTGTTTTTTGATAAACTCCTAAATGAGAAACAGATAAATTCTGATGGTATCGAAAGCGGCTCAAAAAACCCTTCGATTTGATATATTATGGGCCTCGTAATTCATCCGGGATCAAAAGTTATGAGGAATTACGTGTCCACACGTGATGGGCCTTTAAGAACCCGCTGGAGGAGTTAAAAAATATAATAAAAACACAGAAAAGACCCCAATGGGGCATCACGTGCTCACACGTGACCATGGGTCACGTGCAGACACGTGATGGGCTTTTAAGGCCTCTAAAATAATGAATAGAATTTAATTCTAAAAGTCAGAAAATACCTCAACGAGGTATCACGTGCTTACACGTGACCAATGGTCACGTGTTGACACTTGATGGTTAAAACTGAAACATAAATAAGCGGCTGAGAAAGGAACCCAATTGGGGGTCACGTGCTCACACGCGACCAAAGGAAAAGCTCTGAATCTTTAAAAGCATTATAATTTAATAGAATTAAATTCTAAAAGCTCTGAATCTTTCCAAATGGAAAAGGGTCATGGGGAACCGTTGGATTAAAAATCCAAGGGTGATTAAAAATCACCAATTTATGGAAAAACCTTGGACAAGGAAAGATTTCCCTGAAAATCTCACCAGGATAACAAATAGAATATCTTTGGATTTAAAATCCACGGTGAATAAAATTCACTGAATGATCTAAAGGCCCAGATTAATGATGAATGCAAATAAAATCTCTCTACATACAAATCAAATCTCTCAATGAGAGATTTGCTAAACAAATTAACTCTTTTCCTTCTCCTATAAATAGGAGCCAAGTAGAGAAGAGAAGGGGATCTACTTTTTTGAGAGAAAAACAGAGAGAGGAGAATTTAATTCTCAAGAGGGAAGAAAAGAAAGGAGAATTTAATTCTCAACAAAGAAAACCCTAGGTAAGAAAAGGGAAAAAGATAAACTTCAAACAGAGAATTTAATTCTCAAAATCCAAGAGTTTAACTCTTATACAAAAAGAACTTAGTTCTTCTTCTAGTTGAAGATCTGCACAGAGCACATCTCCCCATAACTTGAGAATTTAATTCTCATCGGGTCGAGATCCTGCCATGCAGATCCTAAACTTAGAAGGGGAATTGAGTTTTGAGAATTAATTCTCCTAAAACAAAACTAGGGTTTAACCCTAATCAAGAATTTAATTCTTTTACATATCTGGGAATTTAATTCCTTTGAAAAGAAATCAGGGTTTTATCCTAAATAAGAATTTAATTCTTTCACGATAGGAATTCAATTCCTTCAAAATCATAATTAGGGTTTAACCCTATAAAGAATTCAATTCTTAAAAGATCTCTGTTCATGAAAAGAACTAGGGTCACGTGCCCCCACGTGACCCTTGAAAAGATCCCCTGCAAAGAACTTTGAAGCATCACCCCACGTGCTCCCACGTGATTCCCAGAACGCAGAAAGAAAAAGCAAAAGGAATGAAAGCTTTGGGCGCTCTCACGTGTTATCACGTGACCCCTCAGCAAATGCTTTAACAATTGGCGCACAGATCCCCATCACGTGCCAACACGTGATGCTCTAAAATAAAAATGAAAGTGTTTAACACTTAATGGCAAAACAAAAGAAAAGAAGCTTTGGGCGCTCTCACGTGTCCCTACGTGACCCCTCAGCAAGTGCTGTAATATTCGATGCATATACCCCCATCACGTGCCAACACGTGATGCTCTAAAATAAAGATGAAAAGTGTTTAACACTTATTCGCAGATTTGAGGATAAAACAAAGGAGATCTGGCTTTACATTTAGGGCGCCCTCACGTGTCCCCACGTGACCCCTAACGAATCCCTTTAATATCGAATGGATGGACGCCTATCACGTGCCCACACGTGATGGCTAGGAAATTAAAGGTGTTAAATACTTACCTGCTGAATAAAATAAGGGAATCAGGGCGCTCTCACGTGTCCACACGTGACCCCTCCCTCCTTAGTGTTTAACACTAATTCGAAAACTCTATTTGCAGTGTTTAACACTGATTTGCTTAGTGTTTAACACTAATTTAAAAAACTCTATTCCCAGTTTTCAACACTGTTGGTCTGTAGTGTTTAACACTAGCTTTAGCCCAATTGGCTAAGTTTTTAGAGGCAAAGCCTCTCCTTCAATGGACCAACATAGGGCCAAAATTTCAAACATAGTTGGACTTAGCCCAAACTGGCCATAAGTCCTCAAATCATCTTGAACCGAGCACATCTGCTCTTTCAACCAACTCATTGGTTCAAGAGTACATCTCTGAACTCCTCTGATATTTGTCGTTGCAATCCTTCAACGTCTTCAGAGAGGTGACGGGTCCCGACAACCACACATCAACACGGACTGTGGGGTCCTTAAACTCATGGACTTATGCGTCCCTAAACCAAGATACGGACTGTGGGGTCCTTAAACCCGCGGACTTATGCGTCCTTAAACTAACGGACTAATGCGTCCTTAAACACACCCATATGGACTGTGGGGTCCTTAAACCCATGGACTTATGTGTCCTTAAACTAACGGACTAATGCGTCCTTAAACACACCCATATGGACTGTGGGGTCCTTAAACCCATGGACTTATGCGTCCTTAAACTACCTATGGACCGCAATGTCCTTAAACTACCAATGGACCACTACGTCCCTAAACTGGTAATGGACCACCATGTCCCTAAACTGGCATTGGACCACCATGTCCCTAAACTGGAACAATAGAGCCAATTGCTCTTTTGTCGGATCTAAACGATCCCGTTAAGTCGATCTTAGTCCCAAACTGGACTAACGTATCCTTAACAAACGTTTGAGTTGATCTTAGCCTCAAAAATGGCTAATGTATCCTTAAACTTTCAAACAGACTCTAGTCCCAAATCGGACTATAAACCCCCTAATCAACTCTGGCTCAAGGGTACATCTCTGAACTCCTCTGACATCTGTCGTTGTAATCCTTCAACGTCGTCAGAGAGGTGATGGGTCCCGACGGCCATACATTTAATGGACCACTAGGTCCCTAAACTGGAACATTAGAGCCAATTGCTCTTTTGTCGGATTTAAACGATCCCGTTAAGTTGATCTTAGTCTCAAACTGGACTAACGTATCCTTAACAAACGTTTGAGTTGATCTTAGCCTCAAATATGGCTAACGTATCCTCAAACCAAAACCCCAAACCCAAATCTAAGAAAACACGGATTTGGACTAATCCATGTCCTACGGGAGACGACATAAATTGGTCTCCGTATACAATCCACGGGCAACCACAAACAAAACAAACACCCACGACACGAAGTGACCATCTGGAGAAGGAGAAAGTTGTTACCGCAACGCGGTAGCGTAATTAACTGCAGGGGCTTGCGCCTGCAGGGAAGAGCGTCCCCACAATCAAAAACCCCTCAAATGAGGGGGAATCTGACGAAGTCTGCTACATCGGACGCATCCGTCTAAACCTTCGATATATGGTGCCATAAATCAACTTGGCATCTTCGGAGAGGTGGACGGATAGCACCAATTAGCATCTGCCCCGAACCTCAGGCGAGACAGCCCATGTCTCGGCCGCCGTTCGGAGGGGTACAGGACTGTGGGGTCCTTAAACTCATGGACTATGAGGTCCTTAACCTTGACCGTGATGTCTTAAAACTAATATCGGACTGTGGAGTCCTTAAATCCACGGACTACGACGTCCTTAACCTTGACCGCAACGTCTTAAAACTAACACTGGACCGCAACGTCCTTAAACTACTTATTGACCGCAATGTCACTAAACAAAACAACATGGCTCCCTTAATTGCTCTATTGTTGGATCTAAATGATCCCGTTAAGTTGATCTTAGTCTAGAACTAGACTAACGTATCCTTAACAAACGTTTAAGTCGATCTTAGTCTCGAATGAGACTAACGTATCCTTAAACCCAAAACCCCCAAACCCAAATCTAAGATAATACGGATTTGGACTAGTCCACGCCCTACGGGCGACGACATAACTTAGTCTCCGTATACAATCCACGGGCAACTAAACACAAAATAAACACATGCGACACGAAGTGACCATCTGGAGAAGGAGAAAGTGGTTACCGCGATGCAGTAGTGTAATTAACTGCAGGGGCTTGCGCCTGCAGGGAAGAGCGTCCCCACAATCAAAAACCCCTTAAGCGAGGGGGAATCTGACGAAGTCTGCTACATCGGACGCATCCGTTTAAACCTTCGATACACGGTGCCATAAATCAACTTGGCATCTTCGGAGAGGTGGACGGATAGCACCAATTAGCATCTGCCCCCGAATCACAGGCAAGACGTCCCACCACCACTCATGAGGTTTTCTCGTTTATGGATGGATCTTCTGGAGATAAGAATGGACCCTGAAGATCAGAAGTATACGGCTTTCCGTACCCCGTACGTGTTTTGTTACAAGGTGATACCCTTCGGCCTGAAAAATGCTGGAGCCACATACCAAAGAACCATGACAAGGATATTCGACGAACTTATACACAACATTGTTGAATGCTACATTGATGATCTGGTGGTTAAAAGCAAGTCTTATGAAGAACTCTCGGAACATCTTAGGACTATTTCAAACGTCTTCGAAAGTACAAGCTGAAGATGAACCCGCTGATGTACGTCTTTGGAGTTTCTTCTGAAAAATTCCTTGGGTTCATAACTCTTCATCGAGGTATCGAGATCGACCCCTCTAAGATTAGGGCTATTACAGAAATGCCCCTACCAATAAATCTGAAACAGCTGCGGTCTCTCCAAGGAAAGTTTGCCTATATCCGAAAATTCACTGCAAACCTTTCTAGGAAGTGTTATCCATACAGTCATCTCATGAAGAAGGGAACTCCCTTTATATGAGATCATAAATGTCAACAAGCACCGGAGGAGATCAAGCAATACCTGCAGAATCCGCCAGTACTGGCTGCCTTGGTTAATGACCAAGGAAAAGAAAGAGCTCTCTACTATCTTAGTCGAGTCTTGCTGGGAGCAGAAAGCAATTACTCTCCTATCGAGAAGCACTGCTTGGCACCGATCTTCGTCGTCACGAAGCTCAGACATTACGCCTTGGCACATAAAGTCTACTTAATATCAAAAGTGGATCTGCTTAAGTACCTTATGACTAAAGCTATATTAACAAGGAAACTCGTAAAATGGGCCCTTCTGCTCATAGAATTCTCAATAAATTATCTCCCCCTCAAAGCAATAAAAGGGAAGGCTATTGCCGACTTTCTCGCTGAGCATCCAATCTCAGCCAATTCCCTATTAAATTGTGAGCTGCCGGATGAGCACGCATTCAATGCAACCGACAGTGAACAAGAAGATAAAGTAAGGCCCGTTGGGAGCTCTACTTCGACGGGGTATCTTTAATGAAAACGTGGAAGGAGAACACCCCAATAGTCAAAAATGGAGTGGGTCTTATGTCACGCCCCACTTCCCAAAATACGAAATATGAGGGATGATGTTCAGTTGATAAAACTGCACAATTATTATGATATTTTTCCTACTATTTCTATATTAGAAAAGGTGTTTATTATAATATATGATACATATGAGGGTTTATATGTAAAAATACTATTTTCATATGTTTATATATTATAATTAACATTTGGTAGAAAAATATATGCAAAAATACTATTGACCAAATCTTAATGTTGAAATAAATATCTCAATAAAACAAACTCTACTAATATTATTTATGGAGTTGTTGTGCAGAATTTTCAAGGCTAAAATCAAGGAAATCAAAGTTGTTAGAGCAAACCTGCCTAATTAAGAAAGCAAAATAAAGAAATCAAGTCTGGCAACAACTACGAGAATATTTTCAGTTTCCTGAGATTCAAAAGATCGCCACGTGTCATTAAGATGGAAGCCCAGAAGAGAGAATCAAAAGATCCCCCTACTTGGCCGCGGATCCGCGGCCAAACCCACCTGTTGGCCGCAGATCCGCCGCGTTCCAGATGACTTAGGAGTTAGGATTTCTTCTGTTTGGATCTTAAATGCTGGTTTCTAATTTAGGAAGCTAGGGTTCTGGCTTTGGGACTATAAATAAAGACCGAGAGCCTCTTGGAAAAATTATCAAGTCAACGCGATCACGAAGTCCAAGACGGCTCACGCATCCAGGCTGATCATCAACGGTTCATCTACCTCCTTAGAAGAGATCGAGAAGCAAACTAGTATTTGTAATCATTTTCTAAGGGAAAAAAGTGTAAATGGGTTTTGTTGATTAATAAAGGTAGTTCTTTTTCTTATTCTATTTCTTTGTAGTTTCATTATGAATTATCTCTCCATCTCTTCTTCTCCCAACATGCGCGAGTAATTCTCCGCTTGTTAGGGTTCGTAGGATTATGGTAGGTTAATGGATAATGAAGATCCTTAAACTCTTTTTACGTCCTATAAAGTTTATAAACTTTATCAAAAGAATCATTAACATCCTAATCGGGCGCGCTACCAATTTATTGTTAGTCTCGACCACGATTAGAGATTAGATTAATGATTGTTTTGGTGAAGGCTAGATATGAACAGAGTTCCATGTCGAGATAGGGGTTAAGAGTGGAACCCTTTTCCCTCCAGAAACCCTAATCTACATGCATCACTGTCGTTCTAGTTTTAAATCTAATGAAGGATAAAAAGGGTAATCTTTAATTAATCATCCATAATTACTAAATCCTAATGAACCCTACAAGCCCCCTTTTTATAAACTTATCTCCGTAGTTAATCTAGATCTATATTTTGCTTCAGTGTTTAACATAGATCTAGATCTTACATCCATTCTTCAATATTCTTTATTCTTCCTCCTCTCTTTCTCAACACGCCTAAAGTAAGAATAAAATATTCCACGTTTCCCAGAGGATGACCCGTACTCATCTCGGTCTAGCTACACGCGACACCGTTATTGATTGCGGTTAACTACTACTACATAAATTCTAGATCAATCAAATGGTGCCGTTGCCGGGGATACGTGCGTAATATTTTTTTTTTACTATTCGTGTTGAATTCTTATTCGATCTATATCATAAAAATAAACAAAACTGCAAATTGTATATTTAACGATTATTGTGTGAATTTTGCGAGAGAATCTGGAGTCACAGATTTGAGGAAACAGAGATTTAGAGACATTCATCAAGATCCAGAGGAGCAAAGGAGGCCACATAGCAAAAATCTTCATTAGATCTTCCTAGTCGGCGGCGGAACCGCGGCACAAAGAGCCTATTGGCGGTGGAACCGCGGCTTATTGGGGGATTTAGGGTTGCAAACTTCTCTGGTAAGATTCTAACCTCATTCTCTTTCCTCTGAAATCCAATAAAATATCTTTTCTGCAGGATTCTTTGTAAAATATTGCCGCTCAAAAATCTTTTTGCAAAGTTTTGTGATTGGTTTGTATTGCATATTTTAATACGGACATTAAGGAGTAAAAACCAAATCCTGATTAGGTGGGGATTTCATCACCTTTCCTAAGCCCCACAAATTACAAACCGAGCATCTGCATCAACCCTACATTAATTAAAAAATATCTAGACAAGACTCTAAGGACTATCGCGCTCAATAAGGACAGAGGAAGGTCGTGGGTAATCTATCGCTTATCCGCATTACTTTTGTGGTGTCTAGGCAAGTGTGTCTAAGGCAAGTGGTTACTTAATTAGGCCCACTACTTACGTAGTGGATACCTCCCACTTACCTGGCATTTACCTGGCCACAAGAGTAGTAAAGAGGTGGTAGAGGATTGATCATGCGGCTTGTCCTTTGGAAGTCTAGGAGCGGTCTAGAGACTTGACCTAGGTAACCTTAATTCTAGGGTTGTTTATGCATTTTTGTGTGATTTGTCTAAGTCCGACACACTTTTCAAAACAAACCAATTTTAATTCACACACACGCTGCCATTTGCGCTAAACCCGCTTAGTGCATGCTTGGCTGGACACGGGATTCTAGTGCCCATCTTGTCCGCGTTCCTGCTATCGACTCCGAAATCGGTGCTTCTTCATCTTCTTTTCCCCCACCACACACCACATCAACCGATATGGACGGTACTCCATCAGATTATAACACCACGCCGTCACCGCCCGTAGGTGCGCAGAATCCACCTCGCATCTCTCTCCAAGAAAGATGCTATCCTATCCGTGGTCCACTTCCCACTTGTCTATCTATTCCACCAGCTAACGGGGATAATTTTGAAATTAAACCCCACTGCATCAATCTGTTGCCTAAATTTCACGGGCTTGAATCTGAAGACGCGTATGTTTTTATCACTAAATTCGAAAAATGTATGCACAATGATAGGTACTTCACAACTGACTGTGGATGCTATGCGCTCGCGTCTTCTCCCATTCACTCTGTGCGACTTGGCAGAAAAATGGCTTTATAATACTGCCGCACACTCTATCACTAACTGGGATGAATTCGTAATTGCATTTCTTAAGAAGTTTTACCCAAACCATAAGACCGCCCATATTAGGAGTGAGATCAACCAGTTCACCCAGCTTCCTAACGAACCATTTTGGAAGTGCTTTGAACGTTTCAAGGATCTGCTTGTCCAATGTCCTCATCATGGAATACAAAGATGGGATTTGTGCCGAATAATATATGAGGGCATTAATCCAGCGACAAAGCAGATGCTTGAAACAATGTGTCAATGTAATTTCATGTCCAAAGACGATGGCGAAGCTTGGAAATATCTGGAAGATCTCGCTGAAAACACTTTGCAGTGGGAAAGCGTAAGACCACCTTCATCTAGGGGAGGTATTCATCAGCTCGATATTTCCATCGCAGTAAAAGCCGAAATGGCAGCGATGCAGAAGAAACTCGACGCTATTGAGAACAAATTTTCATTAGCCTCCCTAAATCAGGTCACGCTTCCTAAGACCGTGTGTGGTTGCTGTTCTGATCCTTCACACTTAACGGAAGAATGTCCTATGAATGCATCGTTTCAAACTAATGCTGCTTTTCAGCAGCGACCTAGAAACGATCCTTATTCTTCCACGTACAATCAAGGATGGAGGAATCATCCTAACTTTGCTTGGAACCAAAACCAACCCCAAAATCAAAATCAGTTCCAAAGTAATTATCAAAGACCTCCTCCACAGCAACCACAGCCACAAAGTCAGCACCCATTTCAGTCATAAAATTTTCAAAATCCGGCCAACACTTCTGCACCACAATTGGCCGGTACTGATAACTCTTCACTCGCACAAACTTTGGATTTGTTCATGAAATATTCCATTCAAATGTCGGCTGATATGAAGTCTTCTATTGATTCCATAAAGAAAGACTCCGCCTCCCACGGTGAGAGTATTAAATCAATAGAAAACCAAATTGCACAGTTGAACGCCGCTATGAGTGCGAGAGAGAAAGGAAAACTCCCATCTCAACCCTTACCGAATCCTGGCCACTCACAAAATCATAATGTGAATGCCGTTACTACGTTGAGATCGGGAAAAGTACTGAATAACAGAGTGGGTGAGCAATTTGATGATGTTAGTGACACCAATGATACCCCAGCTTCTATTTCTTCCCCTAATTCGTCTAATCTCCCACCTTCTTCGAGCCTATTCTCCGTTTTCCTCAAGGCTCAAACCCTCGGCCCACTTCCACAAATCTATCTAAAACGATCCCCACTCCAATTCTGGGATCTACTCCATCCCCACAATCCTCTCCAATGTTGGACCAAACCCTTATTAATAAAACACCTTATCCAAACAGGTTAAAGGGCAATAGACCAAGTCCATAAATGGAGAAGATTGTGGAAATTTTTAAGCAAGTTAATATAAACATTCCTCTCCTAGATGCTATTCAACAAGTTCCGTCTTATGCGAAAATCCTAAAGGACTTGTGCACTAGGAAGAGAAAAGCTCAAGTACCTTAAAAAGTTTTCCTTGCAAGTAATGTGAGCACTGCTTTTACACAACAACTACCTAAGAAACGAAAGGACCCCGGAAGTCCTACAATTTCTATTTCTATTGGGGGTAAAAATATCAATCGTGCTCTACTCGATTTAAGTGCTAGTGTTAACTTGCTTCCGTATTCTGTTTATGAGCAATTAGGGAGCGGAGAGTTAAAACCGGCGCATTGCACTCTTCAGATGGCCGATTGATCTATCACCCAACCTAGGGGTGAGCTAGAGGATGTGATAATCAAAGTCAGGGAATTTATATTTCCTGTGGACTTTATCGTTATAGATACACAACCTGTAGCGAACCCACGAAACCAAATTCCGGTGATTTTAGGTCGACCCTTCCTAGCAACTTCCAACGCAGTAATCAATTGTAGAAACGGCTCTATGACCCTATCCTTTAGAAAGAAGTCAATTGAGCTTAACATTTACAAGTTGGGAAGTGAACCCTCCGAACCCTATGCTAATGTGTGTTCTGTCGAATTAATGGATGTCGACAGCAGCGAATTTGATCAACCTCATGATACTGACTCTTTTCATATGTTGTTGTTTGACCCAACCATGTATTATACACACACGGACTCTTCCACCGAGTTGTCCGGGTCAACATCTAACGCTGATGAGGAACTTTTTATAGAGTCTGACGATCACGCCGTTTTTTCTGATGAGATTATTCTTCGGGGTATCGATGAAAGCTTTGAGGAAATTTTCGCTGATGAACTGGCATTTTTAAAAGACACGGGTGTTGAGATGAATCAACTCCAAGATAAAGAAATTGAACCTCCACCCCTTCTTCTGGACAATCACGATAATGCGAGTAATCCATCATCACTATCACTGTGTCGTCTCTCGAAATTGAGACGCAATCCTTTTCCATTACACCTCTTATCACCCCCCCACTTCTTCACGTCGAAAGGTGACATGTTCTTCCACCAACCTTGGTGCTTCATCGATAAATTTTTTGAATGGTTGGTGTTGACTTTCGGTCTTTGCAAAGCTTGGCATTGACCAATAATTTTGACCCTCTTGTGTGATTTTAAAAGATTAACATTGTTTAACTCAAGTTTTGGGGGGGGTTTATATTTTGGCTCTTGAAACAAAATGATTTTTACAAAATTTTGAGCCAAAAAGAAGTTTGGGGGAGGATTTCACTTTCATTATTTCTTGTCCCCTTTTTCCTCCCAAGTCTACAGGTTTTTGAGCTTAACGGATGATATCAGTGAGGACACTACTGTAAACAGGTTTGGGGGAGGTTTGTGCTTATTTACGCATCAATTTGCATCATACTTTGCATAAGCATAACATTTTCAAAAAATTTTTTTTTTTTATTTTTTCTTTTATAACAAAAGAGTAGAAAGTGAAAAATTACATCCAAAAGATAGAAATAGTTTAAGAAAACCAAGAAAATTAGAAGTTTTCTTAAACGAACTAGTAATAAGTAGTTATGAGCTGTTGTCCTAAGGGTTAGTAAGATGAAAGAAGTCACTAATCTGAGGATAAAAATAAGTCTGAAAAATAGTTTCTATTCTGGAAGCCAAACATTTGAACGTTGATACTCCACTATACGCACTTACACACTTCTTGAAACTCGGGATAGTAGAGGATACCTTGAAATGCTCTTGTCTAAAAGCCAAAGTATGAAGGAAGTAAAAAAATGAATAAAAGATAAAATGGTGGAGAAAAATGAACACTGGTTTTGTTATCACCAAGGCAGCAATAAAAAAAATATATAGCGAGGGTGCTTCATCACCTAGTGCCTTAGACCAACTGGTCTGGGAGTCACTGCTAAGCCTTAGGTGGTGCAAGACGAGGAAAATACTAATCAGCAAGCACATGAGTAATCGGTCGGTTAGTACCTCAAGAAGTATTAACGGTCGCATGAAAAATGTGCGAGCAAATCTAACAAAATTAAAAAGTACCGAGGTAGATGGACAAGAGTATGATAGCTTGAATTGAATTCTCCGAGTGTAGGGATGTTCTATTCACACACGTAGGGGTATATGATCGATGTTTGGATGAAAGGTAGGAATGAAGAATAAAGACGATATTTTATTAAGAGATGATGTGATTTCTAACATTTTTTCATGACTATTAAGATAGGGCTCATGACAACTGAAAAGCTAGTGTAGTTGGAAACTCTAAATTTTCAAAGTATTTCTTTTATAGTTCTTATCTTTATATGTAAATTTCACCATCTCTTTTTTTATAGGATTTTGTGGGTGTAATCCGGTGAAAACCCTCACGAGACAACACTCCTCCTACTAGGGACACCTAGAGATTTAACGGCTTGTTGCACGTGCTCAGTGCAATCGTGTTGCCTACGAAAGTGTGCTTAGCTTTCTTTCTTTTTCTCCTTCTCTTGAATAAACTAGTTTGCTCGGGACGATCAAAAATAAGTTTGGGGGTATTTGTTCAGTTGATAAAACTGCATATTTATTATGACATTTTTCCTACTATTTCTATATTAGAAAAGGTGTTTATTATAATATATGATACATATGAGGGTTTATATGTAAAAATACTATTTTCATATGTTTATATATTATAATTAACATTTGGTAGGAAAATGTATGCAAAAATACCATTGACCAAATCTTAATGTTGAAATTAATATCTCAATAAAACAAACTTTACTAATATTATTTGTGAAGTTGTTGTTCAGAATTTTCAGGGCTAAAATCAAGGAAATCAAAGTTGTTAGAGCAAACCTGCCTAATTAAGAAAGCAAAATAAAGAAATCAAGTCTGGCAGCAACTACGAGAATATTTTCAGTTTCCTGAGATTCAAAAGATCGCCACGTGTCATTAAGATGGAAGCCCAGAAGAGAGAATCAAAAGATCCCCCTACTTGGCCGCGGATCCGCGGCCAAACCCACCTGTTGGCCGCGGATCCGCCACGTTCCAGATGACTTAGGAGTTAGGATTTCTTCTGTTTGGATCTTAAATGCTGGTTTCCAATTTAGGAAGCTAGGGTTCTGGCTTTGGGACTATAAATAAAGACCGAGAGCCTCTTGGAAAAATTATCAAGTCAACGCGATCACGAAGTCCAAGACGGCTCACGCATCTAGACTGATCATCAACGGTTCATCTACCTCCTTAGAAGAGATCGAGAAGCAAACTAGTATTTGTAATCATTTTCTAAGAGAACAAAGTGTAAATGGGTTTTGTTGATTAATAAAGATAGTTCTTTTTCTTATTCTATTTCTTTGTAGTTTCATTATGAATTGTCTCTCCATCTTTTCTTCTCCCAACATGCACGAGAAATTCTTCGCTTGTTAGGGTTCATAGGATTAGGGTAGGTTAATGGATGATGAAGATCCTTAAACTCTTTTTACGTCCTATAAAATTTATAAACTTTATCAAAAGAATCATTAACATCATAATCGGGCGCGCTACCAATTTATTGTTAGTCTCGATCACGATTAGAGATTAGATAAACTTTATCAAAAGAATCATTAACATCCTAATCGGGCGCGCTACCAATTTATTATTAGTCTCGACCGCGATTAGAGATTAGATTAATGATTGTTTTGGTAAAGGCTAGATATGAACGGAGTTCCATGTCGAGATAGGGGTTAAGAGTGGGAACCCTTTTCCCTCCAGAAACCCTAATCTACATGCATCACTGTCGTTCTAGTTTTAAATCTATTAAAGGATAAAAAGGGTAATCTTTAATTAATCATCCATAACTACTAAATCCTAATGAACCCTACAAGTCCCCTTTTTATAAACTTATCTCCGTAGTTAATCTAGATCTATATTTTGCTTCAGTATTTAACATAGATCTAGATCCTACACCCATTCTTCAATATTCTTTATTCTTCCTCCTCTCTTTCTCAACACGCCTAAAGTAAGAATAAAATATTCCACGTTTCCTAGAGGACGACCCGTACTCATCTCGGTCTAGCTACACGCGACACCGCTATTGATTGCGGTTAACTACTACTACATAAATTCTAGATCAATCAGATGACTAGGCCAGCCATGCTCCTACGGTCAGGTAATAATCCCGCCGTAGTCACACTTCGGCTTCTAGCATTTCATGGTAGTCAGTAAACAGTACTTGAGTAAAGGAAAATCACAGTTCACAACTTTATTACATTGCAATTTAAAAGAGTTCGAGGTACATTTATTGTACAGAATAAACAACTAACCAATAAAACAAATGCTGAAATCAAAGAAAGTAGCGCTGGTGATGCAGTCTAGATCTGCGCAATCTCGAAGGATAAGTCCTGCTCTTGGGCTGGATCCACTTCGTCCTCTGAGCATGCACACTCAGGTCGTCAGGAGGACACATATAGCAATGAATATATATATATATATATATATATATATATATATATATATATATAATGGGCATGCAATATTATTAATATGAGGAGTATAATGAATTGCAGAACAGGTGTATAATAACATCAACTGAATATGAATAGTGCAATATGAGTATCATGTCAATGAACTAAGCAATGCATATGTCACTACTCCACGGTCACTAAGTCAATGAAATCAAATGGTGGAGAGGATACTCGTGTTTAACAAGGGTCTCGTGCATGCCCGAGACTATGGTCCACTGTGCCCGGGACATAACCCTGTCAGCCGTGCCGCTAGGCCCACGACCTAAAGTGTGTGTGTGTGTGTGTATCACTGATAGCGAATGATCATTCTCTAAATCACTGTACCTCGCTAAATACGAGTTCAATTCCACCTTGATTTCCCCATTCCCCAAGTTATGGTATGCATTCATGTATTGAATAGGTTGTGGATGTTTCGCCCAATCAGAGCAAAGCTCTGTTGAAATTCAAAATTCAAAATTTTGTAGCAACGCTTCAACTCTCGGGCGCAACGCGCCACATGTCAAGCGCTGATACGTCAGCGCAGCGTCCAAGAAGGCGCGCCCAATCATAGCAAAGCTCTATTAAAGGAAGCAACGCTTCAGTTGCGCAAGCACTGCGCTGCGCGACACGTGTCAGCGCAGATACGCTAGCGCAGGTGTGCATGCGCTGCGCTGCGCGACACGTGTCAGCGCAGATGTGCTGGCGCAGTTGCGCTGCGCTTTGCACTGCGCGACACGTGTCACGCGCTGGGGCATCTGCGCCAAACAGAATTAAAATTCTAAGAAATCTTTCCTGATCTTGTTAAAACAAGAAGATTTTCTTCTGCAAAGCAGAAGCCCTTGGATCAAAGATCCAACGAAGGGGAAAATTCCCCAAATCACTCAGAGAAAGATCTCTTTAACAAATTTAACTAATTTATGGGCACTATAAAAAGGACCCTAGGCCTCAATTCAAAGCATGAACATTTTCTTGAAAAAAAGGTCAAGAGCTTTAAACAGAAAGAATTCTGAGAAAATTTCAAAGAAAAAGGTAAAAACCTTCACGAGAGAAAAGAAATCTCTTTAATAAATCATTGATCTAAAAACTAGATCAATGTTCTTCACATAATAAACAGTGCTTAGCACTTCTTATAAACCACTGGTTCTTTAAAAATAAGGAAACAACAAAAATAAAAATAGTGTTTTGCACTTCTGTTCTTGAATCTAAAAGATTCTTAGTGCTTTGCACTTCCAAACTGCGCTGTTGCGCTCTTGAGAGAGAGCCACGTGTCAGCTACAGAATAATTTGCGCTATGCGCTCTTAAAATAGAGCTTCGCTCTTTGGAATTGGCACAACTCATCAGAGCGCGCCACGTGTCAACAGCGCAACAGCGCAGCGCACTAGCGCAGCGCAATGCGCTGTTGCGCTTGCGCTCACCAGAGCATGACACGTGTCCTCACCATAAGCGCTTGCGCTTTTTGACTGACGCTTGCGCTCTTTGACTGGCGCAAAGCGCCTGAATAATGCAATGCATTTATTTTACTAAAGGGCCAGGCCCAAATCAGAGGGGCCTAGTGGGCTGAATTAAATTGCAGTACAATGAAAAGGGGCAGAGCCCAAACAAAAATTGAAAATGCAATAAACAGGGCAGAGCCCAAGCAAGACCGATGCTCTGCATCATATATAAATGGGCACAGCCCTGATAAAATAAATAATGCTATGCATTATTAAACCGGAGCAGAGCCCCAATAAACGCCTAACAGGCCAAAAATAAATAAAATGTTGAACATTTTCGACTGGACTTAGCCCAATTCTGGCCACAAGTCTTTAAATTAAATTGAACTGAGCATAAATGCTCTCTCAAATCAATTTATCTCCGGTTCGAGGGTACATCTCCGAACTCCTCTGACATCTATCGTTGTAATCCTTCAACGACGTCAGAGAAGCGACGGGTCCCAACGACCATACATGAATACGGACTGCGGGGTCCTTAAACTCGTGGACCGAAACGTCCTTAAACTAATATTGGACCGAAACGTCCTTAAACTAATATTCGTCCCTAATTGGGAATATTGGACCGAAATGTCCTTAGACTAATGATGGACCACCATGTCCTTAAACTGGCGATGGACCACCACGTCCCTAAACTGGAACTTGGACCACCATGTCCCTAAACTGGCAATGGATCACTACGTCCCAAAACTGGAAATGGACCACCATGTCCCTAAACTGGAGATGGACCACCATGTCCCTAAACTGGCGATGGACCACCATGTCCCTAAACTGGAACAATAGAGCCCCCAAATGCTCTTTTGTCGGATCTAAACGATCCTGTTAAGTTAATCTTAGTCTGGCAATTAGACTAATGTATCCTTAACAAACGTTTAAATTGATCTTAGCCTCAAATATGGTAAACGTGTCCTTAAACTAACATCTGTTCCCAAAATGGGAATGTTGGACCACTGTGTCCCTAAACTGGAACAATAGAGCCAATTGCTCTTTTGTCGGATCTAAACGATCCCGTTAAGTTGATCTTAGTTTCAAACAGGACTATTGTATCCTTAACGAACGTTTAAGTTGATCTTAGCCGCAACGCGACTAATGCATCCTTAAACTAAACACACCAAACCCAAATCTAAGTAAATACGGATTTGGACTAGTCCACGGCCTACGTGCGACGGCATTACTCAGTCTCCGTATACAATCCACGGGCAACCACAAACAAAACAAACACACACGATACGAAGTGAAATTCTGGAGAAGGAGGAAGTTGTTACCGCGATGCGGTAGCGTAATTAACTGCAGGGACTTGCGCCTGCAGGGAAGAGCGTCCCCACAATAAAAAAAAACCCTCAAGCGAGGGGGAATCTGACGAAGTCTGCTACATCGGCCGCATCCGTCTTAACCTCCGATACACGGTGCCATAAATCAACTTGGTATCTTCGGAGAGGTGGACGGATGAAACCAAATAGCATCTGCCACGAATCTCAGCGTCAGGACATCGCGGTCCTGTGCGCCGCCTTTCGGAGGGGAACAGATTCTGGCACGCCCGGTGGGACCTTTTCCACTTTCCACTCCACACTTTGTGTGTCGTGTTCGCGAACGAATCGCGACTGTGGTTGCCTGTGGATTCGAGGTACTAAGATTTGGTGTCTTGCTCCGTGCAGAAAACAGAGGATCAATGGCTTCAAACTGCACTGCCTACAACTGCAATTCTCGCTTGGTCCTTGCTGGAGGAGTGACTTATGAGCTCCAAGCGGCCTCCCTTTTCAAAATGCTGGTGGAGCCGGTGGCTCAAACCACCACTGGACTATTTTTTGGGACCATGCTCCCACCAATGAGTTTCAACGCCCCAATGACATTGCAAGAAGCTCTAAAGAAGTCGGTCTTCGATCGACTTACCACTGCCGCGACCCCTCTCAACAGGTCGCCCAACTCCACTGCTTCAGGTTTTAATGGATTCGGCCAGAACTCCATCGGGCCCATGAAGAAGCCTGCCATACCAGAAGACGTTATCCCGAAGCGGATAGCCATCCCAGCTCCCGTTCTTGGCGAAGTCACCAAGGTTGCTTCCCATGCTCGGAAGTCCGCTTCTGACAGGTTGGCCGTCCCCGTTCAACGGACGTCGATCTTTAAAAGGCTGGTACCAGCATATTCTGACCAACACGGGGGGCATGAGGAGGTCACCCCTATAGCTGAAACAACTCCATTAGCACGACATGCTCAACGTCGCCACTGGCGCCGAGTAAAGAAGGCTGGGGGCAACTCCCCGTCTGGGATAACTCCGCCAGCTCCAACGGTGGGGACCGATGCTCCTGTTCCAACCGGGAACAGCTTTGAATTGCTAAACATGGTGCGCAGAAACTCTCCTACTGCGGTGCTGAAGCGAACTCCTTCACCTATGGAGAATACTCCAGAGAAGAAGCTAGAACAGCCCCCTCAACGGCTGTCCTCTAAAATTTACAGAGTCTGGCGACAGGTCCAGGAGTTAGTGATTGATGAAAACTATCTCCGCCAACGGAAAAAAATGAAGGCTCGGCAAGAGAAGGATTACTCCGTCAAGCCCCAAAAACCAATAGTTACCCGGGTGCCCATTACAACGGCCCCCTTAACTCCAATCACTCAGAAGAAAAGGAGGCCGCAGAAAGCCCCTGTGAACATGGCGAAGCATAAAAGCGCTGAACACAAACGCCCCAAATCTGGGGGCATGGTGGTCCACACTGTTTATATGGCGTCTGGAAAGGAGGAAAGCCGCATTTCTACGGACCACCGACCGCTCACCCGATCCGTGACGAAAGCCCAGGAGCAACAACAAAAGCTTCAGGAAATGATGACTACAATGGCTGCACTCACTGAGCCAAAAGAAAGCTCTGAAACGTTTTCGGATGAGCGTCAAGAACAAGAAACTGATGCTGACTTCTTACATAGAATCCTCGAAAAGAAGGACACAGAAGCTGCAGAACAAGCGGATAACATAAAACAAATGGCACTCCTCTTCCAAGACATGGTAGGGATGATGTTACAGCCAGACCCTCCAGCTGATGACCATCCAATCATTGTCGAAGATGATAAAGGAGAGACATCTAATCCTCTTCCGGCTCTTTCAGCAGCCAAGGATGAAACCATTTCCAAGGCCGCGCTCGATGATTATATTGCTCAGCAAATACGGGCTCATCAGGTGAATGAAGCGGCTGCGCAAATTATTAGAACCGGACAACCTTATCCAAGCTGGTATGACCAAATCAGTTACCCGCCGGGATATACGATCCCTAAATTCCACGTATATAAAGGGACAGGGAATCCGCATCAACATGTCGCTCAATTCATGGCCTTATGCGGCAACACTGGAGGCGATGACAAATTGTTGCTTCGCCAATTCTTTGGCAGCTTAGCAGAAACAGCCTTTGAATGGTATTCGGAGCTACCTAATGACTCTGTCAAAACATTTACGGAGATGGAGCTACTGTTCACGCAAAGATTCGCGAGTGCTAGCGAACGCACCCCGATAACAGCACTGATAAATGCCAGGATAAAGCCAAGCGAAACGTGGGTCCAATACGCAACACGATGGCGAAACCTATGGTCGAAATGCGAACAACGCATAGAAGAGGCACCTGCGGTAGGCATGTTTGTGGGCACTCTTGATCCGCAGGAGACCATCTCACAATTCATGATGTTCTTTAGGCCGACTACCTTCCAGGCCTTGATCGACAAATTAGCCCAAATGGACCAGATGGGCCATAGACCGTCTCCTCCAAAACCAGATTCCCAAAATGAGAAAGGAAAAGGGAAAGCGATCATCGTCGCCAATGCTCAGCAACAGTCGAACAACTCAAAACCGGTTGTTCGCCAAAACAACGTGCGTCCACGCCCTTCCCTCGAAGAGAGGCTAGGACGTCCTTACCCGTTTCCGCAGAATAAAACGAGAAGACTGTTCGAGCTGGAAGTGTGCAACAGACTCATTAATCTGCCGAGTCCAAAGCGTCTGTCGCAGCCAGGCGATCTTAATAATCTCAATTATTGCCTTTACCACCAAACAGTAAGTCACCCGATTGAGAATTGTTTCGTCTTTAAGGGATGGATCGAGGATCAGTACCTACAAGGCAAGTTCACGCTGTCGGAAAACTGGAAGGTAAACCCACCACAGCCGCACTCTCCAAAGAAGACGGACACGCCGGGGGCAGTTTGTTCTTTAGTCAAGGATGAAAACGATGGAGAAAACTCATCAGATGAATCCGAAGACTACGTAGCGACTTGTCATGTGATTTCTCACTCACTGACAGATAACAAAGAAGCTTCTTGCGCCGAGAAACCAATGGCGAACCCCGAACCGGAAATTCTACAGCCATCAGACGAGCTGATCGATGTCTTCCTAAATGAAATTCGTCTGAAAGCAAAAGCCAATCAAGAGCGTGAAATGGCCATACTGGAAAAAGCTAAGGCATTCCCATCAAATCAAAAGCCATCCACTGCGGATAAAAACAAATTCAAGATGAGGAAAAGGTTCGCCAAAGCTTTATCAGTAGGAATGAAGCTACCGCCATTTGAAGAAAATACTCTCACTGAAGTAGAGATGCACCCTAACTTCTGCTTATATCATTAGAAGATCATACATCCTACCGAAGACTGTGAATCTTTTAACTGTTTGTGGCAAGGGTGTGTCGCTCAAAAGCAACACTTCGACAGGACAAAATGTGAAGCTCGTAGACGTCGAAAAAATGCGATAGATGATCGCAAAAGAGCCGCCGACGATTTTCATACGGCCGACTCTAAGGTATCGCAAATTATCACCTTTGTAAGCGACTCTGACGAAGAAGCTACCCCCAACCCTTCCCTCAGGGAATCTATTTCAAAAATGAAGGAATTGAGGAGCTATGAGAACGTTCAGCCATGCAATCGCACGCTACTCGAAAAAAATCCCGGCCCCGCAAACAACGGAGCGAACAGAAAGGATAAAGGAAAAGGAAAAACGGCCTTCGTCGCCAGCGCTCAATAACAATTAAGTGACCCTAGACCGGTTGCTCGCCAAAGCAACAAGCGGCAACCCCTCCAGGATAAGTTGAAACGTCCTTACTCGTTTCCGCAAGATAAAACAAGGGGACTGTTCGAGCTGGCAGTGTGCGACAGACTCATCAATCTGCCGAGTCCAAAATGTCCGTTGTGGCTAGGCGATGTTAATGATCCTAATTATTGCCCTTACCATCAAACGGTAGGTCATCTGATCGAGAATTGCTACGTCTTCAAGAACTGGGTTAAAGACCAATACCAACAAGGCAAGTTCACGCTGTCCGAAAATTGGAAGGTGAACCCGCCACAACCGCATGCTCCGAGAAAGATGGATACGCCGGGGGCATCATGGTCAGTCATAGAGAAAGACCCATAGACCGAAAAGTCAATAAACTAGATATTCGCCTCAAATACGGCGACGGCGGACTGAGATGTCCTTAAACTAATGATGGACCGCAATGTCCTAAAACTTGCAAATGACCGAAATGTCTTTAAACTACTACCGCAGCATCCTTAGGCTGACGAGATAAAAAAAATATAAAAAAATATATATATAAAGAATAAAAAAAAAGAGACGGTATGTCCATAAGCAAAACGGGCACGGATGAAAACCCGAAAGGGCTCTGTGAGTAGAAACAGCAGGACTACCGGCGAGTGTTCGTGAAAACCCGAAAGGACGCGACCTTGTAAATAAAAAAAAAAGAGACGGTATGTCCATAAGCGAAACAGGCACGGATGAAAACCCGAAAGGGCTCCGTGAGTAAAAACAGCAGGGCTACCGGCGAGTGTTTGTAAAAACCCGAAAGGGCACAACCTCGTTAAAAGACACTTATAAGGTCCCTTCGACCTTGTAAGGAGAAACCACCCGCGTGAGATCCTTACGACTCACAAAGGGAGCAGCACACTTAGGGATCCCCATGATTCCTAAGGAGAAAATACACTTGCGAGACCCTCACGACTCGTAAGGAGAACTCTCTTATAGGACCCTCACGGCTCATAAGATTTGAAAGTCTTAAGTTACAGAGACCTAAACCTTTTGCTTAAGCAACCCCCACAACTTTCGTTATGGCCCTACAAGTGGTCCAATACTGGCTCTTGTATACAATCCACGGGCGTGAATAAACATTTCCCTAACAAAGTCTCATCCGTGACTAGGGATATGCTCGTACAGCAAACAACACTTATAAGTCCTCTCGATTTACAAGGAGAAAACCCTCTTGTAGGATCCTTACGACTTACCGAGGAACATACACTTAGGAATCCTCACGACTCCTAAGGAGAAAATACACCTACAAGGTCCTCACGACTTGTAGGGAGAAATACCTTTGTGAAACCCTTACGGCTCATGAAGTCAAAAGCCTTAGTCAACAGGACCTTAACCCTGTTCGCTAAGCCACCTTTGTTCGACATCGACGGAGGCAGATGATGATTCGCTCCTGACAATATCCCAGTTGTAGCGATACTGATGCCTAAATCGGTATCAAATTCTAAGTCCTTTCATGGCAGATGATGATTCGCTCCTGGCAATATCCCAGTTGTAGCGATACTGATGCCTAAATCGGTATCAAATTCCAAGTCCTTTCATGGCAGATGATGATTCGCTCCTCGCAATATTCCGGTTGTAGCGATGCTGATGCTGAGATTGGCACCAGATTCCAAATTCTACGCTCGCGATAAAAATCAGCGAGCTGAAAATGCATATTAAATAGCCGAAATGATGGGGCAACTTGCAACAAAAGCAGCAAGTAAAAACGTATGCACACGAAATAGCCGAAATGATTGGGCAACTCGCAATAAAAAACAGCGAGTAAAAATTAAAAAAAAATAGCCGAAATGATTGGGCAACTCGCAATAAAAAACAGCGAGTAAAAATAAAATAAACAGCCGAAATGATTGGGCAACTCGCAATAAAAAGCAGCGAGTAAAAATAAAATAAACAGCCGAAACGATTGGGCACCGCGAAAAATAGCCGAAACGATTGGGCAATCGCGACCTTCGCGATATAAAAGCTGAAATGATAGAGCATCGCGGACATAAAAAAATGATGATAAAACTTTTGCCCTACAGGTTAGATCACATCGATCCCTGTATACAATCCAGGGGCGCAAACAAAGAGGGAACCATACCTTCCCAACAGGCTCCATAAATAAAAGCAAAGCCAAATCTCGACGGTTCACAGACAACCTAGAGACCATCTAAGCATTCGTCTCGTTACAGCAGACGAGATGTCACCCTAACGTTCGTCTCGACACAGCAGACGCAACATCATCAAACAAACAGAGCCACGGCAAAATCCCAGCTCCACCCCGACGTTCGTTTCGATACAGCAGACGAATTGTCACCCCAGCGCTCTTCCTCCTACAGGATTCGGACGTGACAAAGCAAACAAAGCGAAGGCCAAATTCCTAGCTTCAAGGTCTCAACGGCGAGTCATATAAAGCCAGAAAGACAACTGGAGATCGTCTCATGTCAGCATGAAATGGTCACCACCTCGACGTTCGTCTCGACACAGCAGACGCAACATCATCAAACAAATGGAGCCACGGCAAAATCCCTAGTTCCAAAACTCGACGGTTCATCAGCAACCTAGAGACCACCTCGACGTCCGTCTCGATACAGCAGACGAGATGTCACCCCAACGTTCGTCTCGACACAGCAGACGCAACATCATCAAACAAACGGAGCCACGGTAAAATCCCTAGTTCCCACCACGACATTCGTCTCGATACAGCAGACGCAATGCCAGCAAACGAAGCAAAGGCCAAATTCCTAGCTTCAGGGTCTTGACGGCAACTCACATAAAGCCCGAAAGACTATCGGAGATCATCCCCACACCAGCGCGGTGTGGTTATGACTCATCGGGGCTCGCCAAAATGAGCCTAACCTCAAGTAAAAAGCGGCATGGCAAATTCCTAACACTTGCTCTTCCGACGGTCAAACTGCCTAGGAAGATTGCTTGAAGACGTCTTGTCCAGCCCCCGAAGGGATCAGAGACATGGCAGTCGCAGGGCTACTCAAACAGCACGATTGCCTATCGAGGACTATATCGGCTTATGCGACGGTACGATGGCCAAAACCCTAAGTACCACCAACCTTAACGGGCTTCTGTCATAAAGAACAGAGGTTAAATGCGACGTTAAGATGTTCTTGCGAGAAACGCTCGATTCGTCTCGACTTGTGAAGAAATTGTTGAGGCGGCTCGACTCGTGAGATAAAGCCTTAGGCAATGGGCATAAAAAAAGCCTGTTTCCTAAGCACTGGGATCCCGCAAGTTGGCCTAAAACGGCCTCTTGCATACCATCCACGGGTCCCACTCTCCAACATCGAACTTCGATAAGGAGGGAAACAACCGCTTACAAGTCCTCTCGGCTCGTAAGAGGGAAAAATCTCTTATAGGATCCTTACGACTTATAAGAGAAAACACACTTAGGAATCCTCACGATTCCTAAGGAGAAAACTCACTTACGAGATCCTCTCGATCCGTAGGGAGAAAAGTCTCTATGAGACCCTCACGGCTCATAGAGTTGAAAAGTCTTAGACAGCAGATCTGAACCTGCGGCCTAAGCCATCGCTATCTCGTGGAGGAATTAAGACGCTTACTCTATTCTCTGTCAATCATGTTCATCAAGACAATATACTGATGATAAGAGAAGGGGAGAAAAGCCGAAGGGCATACAAGACATTGCAAAAAAAAATTGTGTATCTTTATTTATTAATTCAGTCAAGTACAAGGTGGATTGTACAAAAGAATAAAGAATGGATACATGTTATTCGAAAAGGAAAAATTTTTACAAGTAAATGGATACAAGGGGAACTACGGGGAAGGAAGCGTCTTGCGTAGTCCTAACAATTGTTCGCGCACCTCCTTCCACGCTTTCTCCTGATTGGCCACCACCGCCAGGTCTGCCTCCACTTGAGCCCGCTGCTGCAAGAAAGATGCAAGCTGCTCCCCTATGGCCTGATGAGCAGCTTCGCGGCCTGGAGCGTCACGCTCGGCAACGTCAAGCTCCCGCTTCATGTTTAGCCCGTGAGAGATGCGTTCCATGAGGCCCTCAAAAATAGCCTTCACTTGGGCAGCATTCGCTTCAACTGCAGCACGCAGGCGAGCAGTCTTATTCGAGGTCTCTTGATATTCCCTCAGCCTTAAAGCCGCTTCTTGTTCCAAGTGGTGGACGTAAGAAGCGCTTTGCTTAATCCACGTGGCTCTTTGACGACTTGCAGCTAAGGTCTCAGGAGCGGGGCGCATAAGCTCCAGCTGATGCAGGCGGGCTTCAATCTCCCGACAGTGGTTAACCCAAGACATGACGATGTCCTCGTTATGGAAGTTCACGAATATCACCAGCATTGGGTTAACCATCATAGCAAAATCTACGGCAGACGTAGGAGTCTTGACGTCGAGCTCCTCAATGTAGTCGCTCACCATGCGCAGGCTATTCACGGCACCCTTTGAAGACGGACGTCTCAGGAAGGGGCCTGCTGGCATTATAATACGAGACTCGAAAGGCGCCGAGATCGGAATGACAGCTGAAAAGACAAAATGCGATTAGATAACGGTTCAAGAAATATGAAGAAATTATTGATGGGATGGTCTACTATACCAGCTGCAGCGGGTGGCAAGGCCGGAAGGGCCGGGGGCGCGGCCAATCTTTCATCTCCCCCTTCGATTTGAAGCACTGCAGTCAAGACGAGAAAAAAGTTAGAAATAATTCCATCAATGAAAAAGAAAGATATTAGTCGGAAACTATACTCACTAGCACCACCAGAGGGAGAAGCGAGTTCAGATGGAAAGGAGAAGTGTGAAAGCAACACTTGATAAAGATGGTCAAAGAGCACTCCTGAAAAGGCACAACAGTACGACTTTAGTACATAAATTATACGTATGAAAGATAAGATCAATAAATTGCAAACCTATACCTTCCAACATCTTCGATGGTATGAGAGAGGGTGGAGAGGTGACCACCGCCAGGGCGGTCGTTGAAGGCACTCCCTCGAGCAGTGGGGCATCAGTGCTGGCTGCACCTGCGTTACGAAAAAAGGTGAACTTGTCAGAAAGGATTGTAAGGTAAAGAAAGACAGCAACTTGGGATTTACCGGATGAGCTGCCGGCTGAAACGGAGGCGACTCCCTCCTCCATTGACATGAGGCCGCCACCCGTGGCCTCATCACCCGACTCGATAGGGACCGTTGTTGTGCTCGCAAGACCTAGAGACGGCGAAAGATCGTACACGGGAAGGGCAATGATTGGAGCGTTGCCGGACTCTTGGGAGGGAGCAGCTAACTCTTCCCCAAGAGTCGTACGCATCTCACCCGCTACTTCTGCGGGCTCCTCGGTCTCCACCGGCTCATCTGCCGTCACCACGAGATCGCCGGCCCCAAGCGCCTCGTCCGCCACCACCCTGGGCTCAATTATAATGATCATTTCATCTGCCGCCACTTCAGGCTGGGCATCAATGACCTTCTCGGCTGCAGACCCCTCAACCTCCATCTCAGGCCCCGAAGCCTCAGCGATGTTGCCCACCGTCGGCTCAGGTTCGGTAGGTGCCGCCTCCTCTATTTCCTTGAGATCAACGGTCTCCGCCTCCCCCTCGGTAGGACTTGTCCCTGCAAAATAAAATATATAAGAACCGTTGGCATTATAATAAGAATTCTGAAAGAAATGTTACCTGAAGTGGACTTATCATTTGCGCTTCGAGCGGCGCGTGCCATTTGTCTGCGAGCAGTGGATAGGGCAACGAAGGCCTCTTCGGAGGGAGTATCAGCCCGAGGGACGGTGCTTGGGCCCGCTCCCGTAGCCAAAGCAGCCCGGCGCGCCTTCGCCTCACGCCCCAGCCGTTTCCTTTCCTCCCGGGCCGTTGAAATGGACCTTACCAGAGCCTCTTTCATTAAGGCGTCCTCGTCTGTATACAGGGACGTCTCCAAATTCTTCAAGGCATCCCTCGTCGACTTGTCAAGTCGAGGCTCTTGCGGCAACCCCGACGAGACCGGAATTCCGGTAACAGGTTCGGGGAGGATCTCCTCATCGACTGGTATAACCCCTGCAAAGAAACAAATGAAGAAAGTTAGGTTGACCATCAAAAAAGATAACGAAATTGGTTTAAAAAAAAAGAGTGGGACATACCGGCACCCGCTAAAGCGCGTTTCTCCTCCTCCTTTTGGAAGGTCTTCAAAGAGGCAGCAATAGCTTCTTCGGTAGAGACACCTGTTGAAAATGGGGAAAAGTATTGGTCAAGAATAATGATGAAAAATGCGATGAAATGATGAGGAGAGCAGCTAATAATTACCTGACTTGGCGAGTTTACTCAACCACGCTTCAAGCCTCGCTGATCGCTCAGAAGCCGCAATGGCGGCCGCCAGGTCGGTGTCTGCGGGGTCTACCGCGAAACCTTTATTGCTGCCATATTCACTTATTCCTTCGGTAAGAAGGGACTTAGGCTCTAAGCCAAGAATCGCGTCAAGGGAAAGGAGCGACTTCTTCTTCTTTTGCCCGCCAGCTCTGGATGCACCCGGGACTGATTTATGCTTGGCGGACGCCTTGGGGCGGCGGGTCCCGATATCCTCGCCTGCGCCAGACTCTGGCGATACCACATTTACCGCCTCCACTGGAGCACGGGAGGCTGGTGGCGCATCCACAATATCGCAAAGTGGCAATCCGTGCGGAGGGCTCAACACGCGCGGAGGTCCGACTCCAGCACCTTTCAATGGAGAAATAACCGGGGTCCTCGGCTTCAAGGGAGCTTTGCGATCGCCGCCGGGAGGCGCACCCTTACGGTCAACCAGCATGCGTTTTTCCATTTGGATAACTGGACCCATAGCATGTGCATACCAAGCCACGTACGCGTTGAGGACTTTGGGGATGCAGCTCGGCTCGCTGATGAAGAAATAAGAACTCGTGTTAAGCCGCATAAAGTGGTGCATTGCATTCTTTATCCCCTCTCGGCTAACCACGGGCTTTTCCAAGAAAGCTTCCATCGGGATCCCTTGGTTGTAGCTCGATTGCTGAGCAAACCGGTGAGGGTTATACCTCATGAAGAGTGCTGTCTCATTCTGCCTGAACACCAGGTAGCCCGGCCGAATGGAGTAGAGATGGAGGATTTCCCGAGCCTTCAGTATGGAAGCCCCGTCTTTAAAATCATCGCGTACCGACACTACCGACTTGGTGGTCTCTGAGCCTATTGTTATGACCTTATCCAAGAAGGAAACCTTCGCCCCGACCAGGTGTGGTCGAAGAAGCAGCCCCCTAGCCTCCCGCTGAGGTGCAACTACGATCGAAGCCCCGACCAACCGTATGACCCTTGGGAGCCTGTATTTCTCAAAAAAGGGAGGAATCCTATGGGCGCCAAACACCCCGTGCACGTGCATTTCCTTCCAAGAAGTAAAGTAGTGCATCGGGAAGTTGGCGGGTTGCACCCCAGGCTCACTAGCGTCCGCCGCTACGCTAAGTCCATTATAAAGATAAGCCAGCCCGGTGATTCCTACTGACAACTGCAAACCAGCCACCATCCGATGTGCTGGGTAAAAAACAGTCGGCCGCATATAGAGTGGATGCATAGGAAGAACAAAACTGCACAACCACAAGCCCAAGAACCCTACAAAGAAGGTCTCTTCATCCATGTCGGGGACGGCGATTTCTGAAAAAGAGACGACGGCAGCACCAGGGAGGTAAAAGTCTTTGTGGTCATCCTCCGATGTGGGTCGGCGATCCAAACCGAATCCAAAAGGGTCGTCGAGCTGGGCGAACTTCTCGCCCCGTTCCGATAAGAACTCCGGTCGAATGAAGCGGGCAATAAAATCTGCGAAACTGACACCCCAGATGCCCGATTCTAGATAGAGTCCTTCATAGATCTCCAGTACCTTAACCAAGCCCGGGTACTGGTGCTGAATAGCGTTCTCCGGCGTTAGGTCAAACACCAGCGGCTTGGTGGCAAAGACGTACTCATCGGGAGGAAGCATCTCCTCGTAAGGCTCTCCCCTCATCGGCAGACCCGAGATTTCAGCAAACTCCTCCAAAGAGATAGAGACTTCCCAGTCCGTCATCAGGAAGGTGTGGGTTGGGATATTCCATTGCTCGATAAAAGCCTTAACCCACCACGTTGGAGGAGAAGGATACTCAAAGAGCGAGACGTAAATGGCCGAGTACAAGCCAATCCTCATCAGATGAGTCCTCTTCGCTGATAGGATGTACCGGGCCCATTGCAAATATCTGGCAGGCGGTCGTGGGATCAATCCAATGTTATAAGCCTGTCCCCAAGGGCGTGCTTCACGCTGACAAATTCTCCTCCCTAAAATATCTATTGCTGGCGGTGGCTGCACGGGGATAGCACCAATTGCAGGCTGGAGGAGGTCATCCGAATTCCAATTTTTGACCTCCACGGCATACTTCACCGGGGGTTCATCTGCGTAGGGGAGTGAAGATGTTGGCTCAGACAGCGTGGCGAAACCGAAACTTCGGCGACCCTGGATGATCTCATTGTGCCACCTACCCCACAAATGAAGATTCTTGTGCTCGGGGTCATGATCCTTGATGAGAGCGAACACCACACGGTCCACCGGTGCCGGGGAGACCCTCCCTCCGAGCGAACAAACGGAAAAGACAAATTAGCAGACATGTTTCCTGCAAAGAGACAAAAATTAGTCGTCAGTATTATAATTCCAACGCTTGGCATTTAAAAAAGAAAATGCATTAATTAAATTAAATTAAAATTAATTAATTACACCACACAGCAGTGCATTGAGTAGGGGACCAAAGAGGGACCCACAAAATCTGGATGACAATGCATCATTTAATAAGACAGCCCCATCATTGGATGAGACTATCATCTAATGAAAAGATCCCCAAGAGAACATCCTCATTAATAATAAAAATTCCTAGAGACAAGGAGAAAATCTCCTCTTTTAGAGCAAACCTCTGTCACAGAGTGACACTTGTCCAACTTTGGTCTCAGGGGAATAAGATTCCTTAAAAAGAGCACAGCTCTATGGTAATAATGGAAAGGTCCATCAGAAAATGTCTATACCAAAAAAAATTAAAAATTTTGAAATCTTGGAAAATCCGCGAAAAACTTGTGAAAATTTTTCATTTATCAGATCTAAAAGATCCACAGATGATCTATGAGCAAAGCTCTGTTCATGGGTTAAAACCTATGAACAAGATCCCTGTAGATCTACAAGTTTTTGAAAACAAAGCTCTGTTTATTGAACCCCAATGGGGATCTATTTAGATCAAAAGATCTGTAAGAGCAAAGCTCTTTGGTTAAGGTTAATTAGAGTTAATTTGATTTGATTTAATTTTACCTAAACTTTCTAACTTGGAAAATGAGAGCAAAGCTCTAAAGTTCTGGAAGCAAGAGCAAAACTCTGAAGTTCTTAAAACAAAAGCAAAGCTCTGTAAATCAAATCTAGAAAATGGTGAAGATTTTCTAAGGGCCAAGGGCCTATTTATAAGGCGCTTGCGCCCCTTCAGCTCACCCATTGATCCAACGGTCAGGATTTTGCCACCGCTGCACTCACGTGTGCGCCACGTGAGCGCAACGGTGGGGGGGGCATTTGTTTCGCCCAATCAGAGCAAAGCTCTGTTGAAATTCAAAATTCAAAATTTTAAAGCAACGCTTCAAATCTCGGGCGCAACGCGCCACATGTCAGGCGTTGATACGTCAGCGCAATGCCCAAGAAGGCGCGCCCAATCAGAGCAAAGCTCAATTAAAGGAAGCAACGCTTCAGTTGCGCAAGCACTGTGCTGCGCGACACGTGTCAGCGCAGATGCGCTAGCGCAATTGCGCTTGCGCTTTGCGCTGCGCGACACGTGTCAGCGCAGTTGCGCTGCGCTTTGTGCTGCGCGACACGTGTCAGCGAAGATGCGCATCTGCGCTGCACTGTGCGCTGCGCGACACGTGTCACGCGCTGGGGCATCTGCGCCAAACAGAATTAAAATTCTAAGAAATCTTTTCTGTTCTTGTTAAAACAAGAAGATTTTCTTCTGCAAAACAGAAGCCCTTGGATCAAAGATCCAACGGTGGGGAAAATTCCTCAAATCACTCAGAGAAAGATCTCTTTAACAAATTTAACTAATTTATGGGCACTATAAAAAGGACCCTAGGCCTCAATTCAAAGCATGAACATTTTCTTGAAAAAAAGGTCAAGAGCTTTAAACAGAGAGAATTCTGAGAAAATTTCAAAGAAAAAGGTAAAAACCTTCACGAGAGAAAAGAAATCTCTTTAATAAATCATTGATCTAAAAACTAGATCAATGTTCTTCACATAATAAACAGTGCTTTGCACTTCTTATGAACCACTGGTTCTTCAAAAATAAGGAAACAACAAAAATAAAAATAGTGCTTTGCACTTCTGTTCTTGAATCTAAAAGATTCTTAGTGCTTTACATTTCCAAACTGCGTTGTTGCGCTCTTGAGAGAGTGCCACGTGTTAGCTACAAAATAATTTGCGCTATGCGCTCTTAAAATAGAGCTTCGCTCTCTGGAATTGGCGCAACTCACCAGAGCGCGCCACGTGTCAACAGCGCAACAGCGCAGCGCACTAGCGCAGCGCACTGCGCTGTTACGCTTGCGCTCACCAGAGCATGATACGTGTCCTCACCATAAGCGCTTGCGCTTTTTGACTGACGCTTGCGCACTTTGACTGGCGCAAAGCGCCTGAATAATGCAATGCATTTATTTTACTAAAGGGCCAGGCCCAAATCAGAGGGGCCTAGTAGGCTGAATTAAATTGCAGTACAATGAAAAGGGGCAGAGTCCAAACAAAAATTGAAAATGCAATAAACATGGCAGAGCCCAAGCAAGACCGATGCTCTGCATCATATATAAATGGGCACAGCCCTGATAAAATAAATAATGTTATGCATTATTAAACAGGAGCAGAGCCCCAATAAAGGCCTAACAGGCCAAAAATAAATAAAATGTTGAACATTTTCAACTGGACTTAGCCCAATTCTGGCCGTAAGTCTTTAAATTAAATTGAACCGAGCATAAATGTTCTCTCAAATCAATTTATCTCCGGTTCGAGGGTACATCTCCGAACTCCTCTGACATCTATCGTTGTAATCCTTCAACGACGTCAGAGAAGCGACGGGTCCCAACGACCATACATGAATACGGACTGCGGGGTCCTTAAACTCGTGGACCGAAACGTCCTTAAACTAATATTGGACCGAAACGTCCTTAAACTAATATTCGTCCCTAAATGGGAATATTGGACCGAAACGTCCTTAAACTAATGATGGACCACCACGTCCTTAAACTGGTGATGGACCACCACGTCCCTAAACTGGAACTTGGACCACCATGTCCCTAAACTGGCAATGGACCACTACGTCTCAAAACTCGAAATGGACCACCATGTCCCTAAACTGGAGATGGACCACCATGTCCCTAAACTGGAACAATAGAGCCCCCAAATGCTCTTTTGTCGGATCTAAACGATCCTGTTAAGTTGATCTTAGTCTGGCAATTAGACTAACGTATCCTTAACAAACGTTTAAGTTAATCTTAGCCTCAAATATGGCTAACGTGTCCTTAAACTAACATCCGTTCCCAAAATGGGAATGTTGGACCATTATGTCCCTAAACTGGAACAATAGAGCCAATTGCTCTTTTGTCGGATCTAAACGATCCCGTTAAGTTGATCTTAGTCTCAAACAGGACTATTGTATCCTTAACGAACATTTAAGTTGATCTTAGCCGCAACGCGACTAATGCATCCTTAAACTAAACACACCAAACCCAAATCTAAGTAAATACGGATTTGGACTAGTCCACGTCCTACGGGCGACGGCATTACTCAGTCTCCGTATACAATCCACGGGCAATCACAAACAAAACAAACACACACGATACGAAGTAAAATTCTGGAGAAGGAGGAAGTTGTTACCGCGATGCGGTAGCGTAATTAACTGCAGGGACTTGCGTCTGCAGGGAAGAGCATCCCCACAATAAAAAAAACCCTCAAGCGAGGGGGAATCTGACGAAGTCTGCTACATCGGCCGCATCCGTCTAAACCTCCGATATACGGTGCCATAAATCAACTTGGTATCTTCGGAGAGGTGGACGGATGAAACCAAATAGCATCTGCCCCGAATCTCAGCGTCAGGACATCGCGGTCCTGTGCGCCGCCTTTCGGAGGGGAACAGTGGACAAATACGTATCACTGTCGCTTTCAATCACTTTTCCACTTATCAATATCACTGTCATATTTTCCACAACCCAATCACTAACATCAATATATCGATAATGCAGATGATCACTATGTAGCAGGTATAACTCAAGCATGAAACTATGCAGTATTCATTATTCTATAATGACCAATACCATATAACTTGTAAAATTTACGGTAAATCATACGCATAGAATCGACCAAAATAATATAAAGTGTGTATGAAGCACACTTGATTATCTAAACAGTAAAATTTATTTCAGGTCAATCGGGGTTCAGGTTTGGGAATTATGATCATTTTAAGGCAGCAATCGAATTCTGGAATTCTAGTTTCAGAACTGAAATCCCAACTTCGCGCGCATTTTACCAACGATTATGTTCAGATTCAGGTATTTTCCTAGTTGAATAAAATCTATTTCTACCAGTTGAGTTTCCAACGCACAAAACAGATTACCAATCGCACCTCTACGTCAGAAGTTATGTTCAGATTAATGTGACAATGTAATGAACATTTCTGCAGAAACTGCAGAACACAATGACATTCCAAAATACAATTTAAATATCAAACGACCGTAAAAATGCACGGGACCAATTTCAGAGGTTATCTAATTAAGTTATCTACGCGACCATATAGGGCTCCGTGCATTTACAGTTTTAAGCAGGTATATACAGGTGCTTGAATTCAGTTTCCCCCGTAGAATGCTACCCAGGACTGCAGTCCAGAATTGTGTTCCTCCTCACTTTTAAGGGTCATAAAATTGCATTATTTCAAAACTAATTACATAGTATTATAGGTTATCTAGTTAGGTTCGATACGAACTATGGAACATCATGATTAGATTTATATTCAAATAACTAAAAAATTTACAACGTGATATGTACGGTGATTTTCAGATTTGACGTAACCATTTGGGATGCCCTTTTACAGTCGATGTCTTAATTAATTAATCCCAACTTCTTACACGTCACTAGTTAACATCAATCGAATCTTCTAATAATAAAAATTTGGGGATTTTTAATAGGGTGATCGCATCGAGCATACGGTGCGTGTATGTGAATGTTATCTATTTTGTTTACACACACACACCTCATACATTTGCCGACCAATTAAGTTACTAAACTGTGTTTATTAAATTAGGTATGCACATAGAATGATTTGAACAAGTGAAGGAGGTTCACTTGCCTCAGACAAACGTGACGATGATAAGCCCGGCAGCGACGACGGTGAGAGGTATGCGTAAGGGCCCGGCCCGGCACTAGCAGCGGCGACGACAGCGAGTTTGGACGTTGGCTGGAGGCAATGGGTGCAGGGACGAGGGTGTTGGGGTGCTTAGGGCCTACAGCTTGGAGGTGGCGAGCTCCGACGATGGAGAGACGGGGACGAGGGCTCGGTGTCATGGATGGGGTTGCCGGCGTTTAAGTTGGTCAGTGAGATGGAGCGGGAGGAATAAGTCGATGACTGCGGGTGCTGTGGCTCGGAGTTGGGGAGCAGAAGAGAAGAGGAGGCAGGGGATCGAGCTGGTGGTGGCCACGGTGATGATGGTGGCAAGGTGGTCCTAGGGGCTTGTCGGCGAGATGGTTGGGTTCGTCGGTGAGATGGAGGGGGTCGGTGTGCAAGAGGGGCTCGGGTTGCTCTGGTGAGAGTGCAGATGAGGGTGTTGGGTTCGGGTGAGAATGAAAGAGAAAGAGTGAAGAAGGGAGAGGCGAAGGAGGGAGAGAATGAGGTAGAGAGGGTGAAACCGAGAGAGGCGAGGGAGAGAAGATGGGAGTCGTGGTCGTTGGAGATGTGCGGGTCGTGGGGAGATAGGCGCGGCCATCGTGGGCGAGCGCGAGGAGCAGGGAGTCGTGGGGGGGGGGTCCGTTGGGAGAGCAGGTCTCGAGTGGGCACGGTCGTTGTGGCGAGCGTGAAGAGAGAGAGCCGTTGAGGGTGACATGGTCGTCGTGGCGAGGAGCGGGAGCCGTGGTGAAAGAAGCGGCGGGAAAAGAAAACGAGTGGAGGAAAAAGAAGGGGAAGCGGGTCGGGTCTGTTAGTTATATGTATGCCCTAGAGGCCATTACTGTACATTGGATGTACATTGTAGTGGATGCTGGGACATATATAGGGAGGACTTTCTTGCTCGACATGATAGTATGCTATCTGGTTACCCTTTACCTTAACGTGTATGCTGATTGTCTCTTTGTTACATGTTGGTAAAGCCCTTAGGATCTGTACTTGACTACCTGGACTATGATGCGGATCATACTAGTGGGGACATGGTAGTCCATAAGTACATCCTTCAAAGTCCCTAGTCGTGGGTGTATCGAGACGGGGCATCGATATACCAGAGTAGACTAGCGTATACCTTCTCGACCCATACAGATGGGCGATGGATGATCCCATATCCATTGGTGTTTGACATCAGAGATGATATACGGGTGCTCAGTAGAGACTGGATACACTGGACGGACTCGCCGAGAACTCCCAGATGGTATTATACCTCACGTCAGATGGCAGTTCTCTGGTGACACTGGTACATAGTAGTCTGTTGACCCGAGATCGCCATAGAGTCTTGTGTGGTTCCCACTGTACTTTGATTTCCATCTTACCACGTCCAAGAGGGAGTGCAAAACGGTGGTTTTTGGGTACAGTCCCGAGTCACATGGAGGCAATGAGCGATAGGAGGGGATTCGTCTCTCCCGGTATAGGGGGTTGATGTTGCGCTGTGTTCGATTGGCTATAACAGGAAATCCCTGGCCAGGGTTGCTGAGATTTACTGGTAAGTGTTACCAGTAGTTTCTCGAAGTGTTATAGATCTCATATCGACACGACTTATCGAGCTATTGGGGTCTGACGTTTACCACCCCTAGGCGAGATATGCGACATATCAGACGATCAGACCGGACTGTATCACTGGAGTGTGAGTGGGCTTGCTCGTCGATCTTCAGATCGCTCAATACCCGGGTGGCCGTTACGTTTAGCAAACCGCTTGCGGCTTGTGGGTGTTTGATATGACCATCATCTGCTACCGGCGTATTGACGAGTCTTTAGAGTCCTACACAGAGGTTTCCTGGCTCAAGCGAAACGAAATAGGAGCGCATATGAGATATGTGCGGGACCGAGAATAATACGGTATGTGATACTGTATTCGATTCTCGTGATGTGACATTGATCGGTTATATGCGATATAGCCGGGTTATCGGATCAAGTGTTGATTCGATAAGTTGTTGCTAATGATACCAGTCGGTTATGTGCGACATGACCGGATCATTGAATCAAGTGTTGATTTAATGATTTAATGCATAATTGTATATTTGATATATTACTTTGTATTAACTAGTATCGGTTCACTTTAAAATGGATTTTCTCACTCGGGTGTGCGCATTGCATATGCGATATGATTTGTGCACTTGCTTGTATCATATTTGATGATACATGCATGTTTGTGTGTAGGTTTAGTCTAAACCTTAGTTAAGTAAATGGTTAGGGTTATGTTTAATTAATTTATTCATTTATTAATTTATTTATTGCATTTTTGGCAAAAGGGAAAATGGTGGTGCTTTTTGTTTCTATCTTGAAGTTTCATGAAGTGTTGAAAAGTCCACCATTTTTGTTTCTTGCCTAACCTAACCATTCACCTAACTAAGATTTGCTCTCTACACATAACCATAGTTATGTTATGATAAGGGTAAGATTATTATTCTTTGATAATTAATTCTTATGATAACTTGCTTCTTCTTCTTCTTCCTTTCTTCAAGTGAAGAAACCTTCACTCCATCAATGGTGATTGTTGGAAATGAGTGAGAAATCCAATTCTAAAGTCTACCCACTTCCTATTTCTTCATCCTCTACCTCTTGCCAAGTAGTAGAGTGCGTTTCCTTCACAAGTTTCATGACTTGGTGAAGGTGGAGCTTGATTCATCGATGCCTCGACGTAGATCATCTTCGGCTTGGACATCGACGACCTAGCCCGCCCATTCTCCGACGAAGACGACGCTAGAGCCCGGATTCCTTTTGGACAGCGGAGACGACTTCGTTGCGGAGCTATGGAGGTGGAGCACCGGATCTACAAAGGTTGTATTTCCGTATTCTCATTAGTTAATTTGTTAACTAGTTCTTTTTCGTCTAGACATCTAGTTATCGATCCGTAGTTTAGGGTTTCTCGGCACCATAATTTTTGAAATTGCCATGGTTGATGGCTTGGGAGACCTCACTAGCGTGCCTAGGAACCCTACAGTGGTATCAGAGCCTAGATAGAGCCTTAGGTGAAGTCTAGACGGAATTTGAAACCCGGACGAACCGAAAACCCGAACCCAAAATTGCTCTCTGAACGATTTCTGAAATCTGGTCTTTTTCAAAATTAAAAATATGCAGAGAACACATCACAAACATCTAAGAGTTACTGTAAAATTTGGAGGCCCAATTCTTTTTTCCCAGCGCGGATCCGCGGCCTGAGCAATAGCTCAGGCGGCTGTTCAGCGGCCGTACGGCCACAATTTTTAAATCTTTTTGCACAGTAACTATTAGTTTCCTGTGGTGATTTTTCTGGGAATTTTTAATATTTTTTTAAGAGTTGAATTTTCTGAGTTGTTTTGGGGATTCGGTGTTTCGATCGGGGTATCAAATTTTCTCTATTTGGCTTTCCGGATAATTTTTTGAATATGTTAAAAAGTTCGACCGGATATAAATACCCAATTTTTCCCCTGTCGGGAAATTTCCAAGTGTTGGATTTTTCCGAAGTTTAACAACTTTCTAAGTAGTGCAAGTAACGCGATGGACCCTCTAGAAGACAACAAACCTTAACTCGATTATGTGACCGTCTTGAACTGCCCTTTGAACCTTCGGGTTTGGGGCAGTACGGCGTGCCACATGTGAGGCGTTGGCTTGACCCTACTACGGCTGGACTGTTGGTACTGAGGCACGAACGGAATGTTGTTAGACTTATTTCATGTGTTGAGCTGTATCGGGAAAACTTGGGTGTTCGATTGTTCGATCGAAAAGTTTAACATTTTCTATTTATCCGGAATGTGATACAATAATTGGAATTCATAAGTAGTTATGAGATAACTGAATGAATGTTATAAATCTAGCGGTTTAGTCTCACTTGATCGGTTGCCACGGAATTTTGATGTGATCAAAAGTCCGTCGCAATCACGTAGCGTACGCGGATACTCGCCGGGTAAACTTAATAGACAGCCTCACTCCGTAGCCCCGACTAAGTGACTGTAGGAGAACCCCGTTGCTGAAAGCATCCGTTCGGGTGCTCGCGGCAGCGGTGTTCCGCCTTGGTGCACTTCATCGACGGTATCGGGGGTGCGGCCGTCTACTAAAGTTTGCGACGAGCATTCGATCAGGATGTCGGGAATCTTGTTGAATTACCCGACTTGATATTGAAAAGTGTTTTCGATAATGAGACTAAAATGCGGGGTTTATAATTGTTAGGCATGCGATGTCTAAGAATTTCATTTGATCAGGCATGCGATGTCTGAGATGGTTGCGGATTCCAACTGTTGTAGTTTTACACTTTCTTTTCTGTGACCGTAAGTGTAATATGTGATATCGCCGGTTTCGTTGCTATATGTCAACGAAAATTGGGATGCGCATATTTACTTACGTTGATGACATGTGATGTTATGTGTTGCTGGATATGTTATATTGGATCGTCGTGTTTGAATAGCCGGGTTTTTTTTATGTGAGATGAGTGTTTTTCATTTTCATTCATGTAAAAACTTGTATGTAATATTCTTTTATTGGGGCACTTCCAGGTTGCGGAAGTAGTCACCGTTTGTATATTATTTACTTTTCCGCACTAGGATAGACCCAAGGAGGAGGGCACAAGTAACCGGGTTCTGGAGTCCAGTGGGAGACCAACTCGAGGAGTCGAGTCCGGGTCTCCTAACTCTAGAATTGGTAGGGTTGCTTGCCGCTCTCGTAGGGGTCTAGGGGTGTGGGTTTGGCTATTCATCGCGACCGTGGAATCCGTGTTTTATACTGGCTCGTATTGAAAACACGGACGTCCTAGTATATCCAATATTTCATATGTTTCTTCTGCTGCGATATCTGTGTTGTGATTCTGTGATGGATATGGTATATAGTATATATGATATATTATATAGACGTTACTTATGTTTTGCACCCGCGCTAGCCCTGCCCTGCTCTGTCGTTAGTTACCTAACCTAACGGTGCACGAGGGGACATCGAGGCGAATGCGGATGGCATAAGTGTACGTCATATCTATCTGTGATGTTTAGGTACTTAAATGATGGGAATTCATTAATGTGATTAATGAAATAAAAGAAACCTAAGATGTTGTAGAATCGAATTTCAAAATAAAACAGGTAGCTACAGTTCTTGCTTTGCACAGCGGTATATATGATATATCCTGCACCTTATTCGATGAGGAAAGGATCGAGATCCCTTCACCGGGAGTGACTCCTTTAGCAATAACTGGCAGATGCTACACACTCGGTTTGTCTTTTGATTGCTTTTAAGTGTTTTTGCTTTGCACAGTGATATATGTGATATATCCCGCACCTCATTCGACGAGGAAAGGACCGACGATCCCTTCACCGGGAGTGACTCCTTTAGCAAAACTAGAAAAGCCTCAAAAACACTCCATTTCAAAATTCATTCGATCCTACAACGATATCAAGTTCATTACGCAATAGGTTTTCAGAAAAACCTGTTGTAGCCCTCCGTCATTTCAGATAAGTAGTAGTTAGTATTCGTGCTGCGATTGTTGGCCTTTGTCAAGGCGCAGTGTGCGGTAGCTAATTGGTGCTTATTTGCTTATGCATATGATGCAGATTGAGTTAGGGTAGTCGTGCGACCTTGTTGGCCTTTGTCAAGGGCCGTGCGGGTGGGTTTAATTCAATCAGGAAATGACGGGTTGAACTTGACTAGCATCCTATGGTTTGTTGGCCTTTGTCAAGGTCATAGGAGGTTAGGGGCAAAATATTATCGGGAATTTCAAGTTTTGAAATTTGCAATGAGATTGCATACCTTCTATGAGATAGTTGGATCCCGATACCCGCTGCGAGTAAGAGTTACTCCTGGGAGAGTTTTATACATTACAATTAGCCGATCAAGTAGGTGTCTAGAAAGGTGTCAACGAGGTTACGCCTCTGGGAAAACGAGGTTTACAGTAATTAGGTTCGTGCGAAAGCACGGGGGACCTCCCTCAAAGTACCGACACTGGCCTGGCTGAAAGATTGGCGAACTTGTAGTGTGTAATTAATCCCGGCTAGTCTTTCCTTTTAGGGTTTGAAGGAAGATTTGATAAAAAGCAGTGGGAGCCATCCTGATTAGATAAAATAATAACCAATCTATTCTTGCAAGAGCGCACGCTGAGTGTTTTCTTCTCTCTCTCTCCTGGTAGCGACCATGTCACGCCTTAATCAAGATAATAATACGGATTTTTGACCGAACCCGCTTGTTATACTGAGCTGGGGAACGTTGGTCCTGCTCCAACTTATAATTGTTATAAGACAGAGCAGGAAATAGGGGAATACCAGAATTCCTATGCCGCCCAAACGAAGAAAGTGCATATGATGCATCTCCTTCGGGTGTGTTCATTACAAAGAACTGTTTCTCAGTATCCTCTGCATCCTGGGTATATGATACCGGATCAGGATCCCAGATATGTAATCTGTTACATAGGGCTACAAAAAGGTAGAAAAACTGAGAACGGGTGATAAGTTTCATGAGACAGAAAACGGGGCAACTGTTGCAGCCAAGTCTGTCGGTCACTGTCACCCTGTATTACAAATACATTGATTCTGAACAAATGCTATTAGATATCGAACCTGATATACAAAATCATATCAGTCTCTTTATTAGTAAAGAAATGATATAATTTTGTATTGATGGATAATGTTTTGAACATTTCCTATATCAAAAGTTGATCGGTTCAGGCACGTTATCTAAAAGTATTGACGTTCTAAATCAAACTGCAGTTCCTAGTATACAGAACATACACAAGAGGAAGAGTTCAGAAATGAACGAATTCTTCTTGAGGCATTGTAGACTAGGTCATATCAATGCGACCCGACTGGCTGAAGTTACATTTTAGATGCATATTTAAATCAGTTTGAATTTACATCTTGTGAAACTTGCCAGTCATGTCACAAAGATAAGATGACCATAGCTCTGTTTATTGGAAACAGAGGAAGAGTTGGTAAACTCTTGGGACTGATACATGATGATGTATGTAAGGTCTTCTGTCTACACATGCCAGGACTGGTTCTTTATACTTCATTACGTTCTCTGATGATCTCTTTAGATTCAGACATATGTTCTTGTTGAAACACAAGTCCGAACCTTTTGAGATATTCACAGAATATAAGTTAGAAGTAGAGAACCAAAATACGGGTAAAAGTATTATGTCCTTTGATGTGATCAAGGAGGAGAATACTTGAGCACGGAATTCCTGGACCATTCTAAAGGAGAATGAGATTCTCTCTCAGCATTACTCCTCCGTATACACCATAGCACGATGGTATATCGGGGTGGAGCAATTACACCCTATGTGATAAGGTGTGCTCTATGATGAGTAATACTGAGTTACCTATTTCCTTTTGGGTATTGTGCGCTTGAGAAGCTGCATACCTATTGAATAGGGTTCGATTCAAATCAGTTGCCTACCACTTCATATATGATATGGTATGGGAAGAGCCCATGTCTTAAGTCAGTTAAGATTTGGGGTTGTCCGGCCTATGTCTGAAAAGCAAAATCCGGACAAGCTCGAGGCAAGATCTGTTATGTACAACTGGAAAGGTTCCAGCTATACAAACAACAGCAGATGATTTGGTAGAACCAAAGAATTCAGTAGATTCCAACGAACCTCAGCCTCTCCGCCGATCTAATAGGGTTCCTCACCCACCTGAGAGATACTTCGGTTTCTCTATGACTGTGGGAGCAAGGATTGCATCATGAGATGATGACCCAACTAGTTTCGAGCTGGCCATCAGGAGTGGGACTCTGTAAGAATGGCTGGATGCTTAGTGAACTGAGATGGAATCCTTATACACCAACAAAGTATGGACTTTGGTTGCAATATCTGAAGGGTTAAATCCCCATCAGGAGCAAGTATATCTTGAGAAGATTACTTGGTGTAGATGGAAAAGTTGAGACTTTCAAAGCTAGACTTGATACAGGTTTTCGTCATCGACCAGGCGTGGCTAATGATGAAACCTTTTCCAATATCTATGCTTAAGTCCATCCAGATACTACTTGCCACGGCTACATACCATGACTACGATATCTGGCGATTGGGTGTCTTGACTGCTTTTCTAAATGATGATTTAGAAGAGTGTGTCTATAAGTACACAGCCAGAGGGCTTCGTAGACAGTGGGAGCAGCGGAAACGTGTCCAAGATGCTTTATAGGATAAAGCAGGCATCGCAGAGTTGGAACATCTGTTTTGATGGATTAGTCAAAGAAGTTGACATCATCAAAATGGTAGATGAACCTTGTATAAACAAAAAGGTAGTAGGGAGTATGGTGACGATCCTCGTAGAGTACGTGGATGACATACTCTTGATAGGGAAGGAGTTTCTTATGCTACGCTCGATCAATCTCCGCTTATCACAATGATTCTCCACTTAGGATCAAAGTGATACCTACTAAATCCTGGATTTTGGATCTATGAGATAGATCTAATTGGATGTTAGGTATCTCACTAGTAGTAGTGAGATGGTATCAATCGATCCAAGGGATAATCACTGGAAGGGTTCCAGGGTGATAAAGATGACTGAATGTCAGTCACAGGCATTGTCTATACCCTCAGTAAAGGGACGGTATGTTGGAAGAGTTCCAAGCTAGATACCGTGGCATACTAGACGATAAAGGCAGGATACATCGCTACTTAAGATGCTACCAAAGAGGCTGTTTGGGTGTATATTGGTTCATGAGATGAACTACGTTCCTACCATTGTGAGACAATGGAGTTGTGGCTCATGCCGAGGAACGCCGGTCCCATTAGTGATCCAGACATATTCTTAGGCAGTATCACTTGATCATGGAGATGGTTGATCTCCAGGGAGATCGAGGTTAGGAGAGTAGACTCAGAGGACAACACAGCGGATCCACTCACAAAGGCCTGTTCCCAGAGAGAGACTTTTATGGGATGGTTGAGTATGAGATACTGCAACCACTGCTACAGATGGCCCTAGTGCAAGTGGGATATTGTTAGTTATATGTATGCCCTAGAGGCCATTACTGTACATTGGATGTACATTGTAGTGGATGCTGGGACATATATAGGGAGGACTTTCTTGCTCGACATGATAGTATGCTATCTGGTTACCCTTTACCTTAACATGTATGCTGATTGTCTCTCTGTTACATGTTGGTAAAGCCCTTAGGATCTGTACTTGACTACCTGGACTATGATGCGGATCATACTAGTGGGGACATGGTAGTCCATAAGTACATCCTTCAAAGTCCCTAGTCGTGGGTGTATCGATACGGGGCATCGATATACCAGAGTAGACTAGCGTATACCTTCTCGACCCATACAGATGGGCGATGGATGATCCCATATCCATTGGTGTTTGACATCAGAGATGATATACGGGTGCTCAGTAGAGACTGGATACACTGGACGGACTCGCCGAGAACTCCCAGATGGTATTATACCTCACGTCAGATGGCAGTTCTCTGGTGACACTGGTACAGAGTAGTCTGTTGACCCGAGATCGCCATAGAGTCTTGTGTGGTTCCCACTGTACTTTGATTTCCATCTTACCACGTCCAAGAGGGCGTGCAAAACGGTGGTTTTTGGGTACAGTCCCGAGTCACATGGAGGCAATGAGCGATAGGAGGGGATTCGTCTCTCCCGGTATAGGGGGTTGATGTTGCGCTGTGTTCGATTGGCTATAACCGGAAATCCCTGGCCAGGGTTGCTGAGATTTACTAGTAAGTGTTACCAGTAGTTTCTCGAAGTGTTATAGACCTCATATCGACACGACTTATCGAGCTATTGGGGTCTGACGTTTACCACCCCTAGGCGAGATATACGACATATCAGACGATCAGACCGGACTGTACGGTAGTGTTACTGGTCGGATTCACTGGAGTGTGAGCGGGCTTGCTCGTCGATCTTCAGATCGCTCAATACCCGGATGGCCGTTACGTTTAGCAGACCGCTTGCGGCTTGTGGGTGTTTGATATGACCATCATCTGCTACCGGCGTATTGACGAGTCTTTAGAGTCCTACACAGAGGTTTCCTGGCTCAAGCGAAACGAAATAGGAGCGTATATGAGATATGTGCGGGACCGAGAATAATACGGTATGTGATACTGTATTCGATTCTCGTGATGTGACATTGATCGGTTATATGCGATATAGCCGGGTTATCGGATCAAGTGTTGATTCGATAAGTTGTTGCTAATGATACCAGTCGGTTATGTGCGACATGACCGGATCAATGAATCAAGTGTTGATTTAATGATTTAATGCATAATTGTATATTTGATATATTACTTTGCATTAACTAGTATCGGTTCACTTTAAAATGGATTTTCTCACTCGGGTGTGCGCATTGCATATGCGATATGATTTGTGCACTTGCTTGTATCATATTTGATGATACATGCATGTTTGTGTGTAGGTTTAGTCTAAACCTTAGTTAAGTAAATGGTTAGGGTTATGTTTAATTAATTTATTCATTTATTAATTTATTTATTGCATTTTTGGCAAAAGGGAAAATGGTGGTGCTTTTTGTTTCTATCTTGAAGTTTCATGAAGTGTTGAAAAGTCCACCATTTTTGTTTCTTGCCTAACCTAACCATTCACCTAACTAAGGTTTGCTCTCTACACATAACCATAGTTATGTTATGATAAGGATAAGATTATTATTCTTTGATAATTAATTCTTATGATAACTTGCTTCTTCTTCTTCTTCCTTTCTTCAAGTGAAGAAACCTTCACTCCATCAATGGTGATTGTTGGAAATGAGTGAGAAATCCAATTCTAAAGTCTACCCACTTCCTATTTTTTCATCCTTTACCTCTTGCCAAGTAGTAGAGTGTGTTTCCTTCACAAGTTTCATGACTTGGTGAAGGTGGAGCTTGATTCATCGATGCCTCGACGTAGATCATCTTCGGCTTGGACATCGACGACCTAGCCCGCCCATTCTCCGACGAAGACGACGCTAGAGCCCGGATTCCTTATGGACAGCGGAGACGACTTCGTTGCGGAGCTATGGAGGTGGAGCACCGGATCTACAAAGGTTGTATTTCCGTATTCTCACTAGTTAATTTGTTAACTAGTTCTTTTTCGCCTAGACATCTAGTTATCGATCCGTAGTTTAGGGTTTCTCGGCACCATAATTTTTGAAATTGCCATGGTTGATGGCTTGGGAGACCTCACTAGCGTGCCTAGGAACCCTACAGGGTCCGGTCGGGTACGGGTCCGGTCGGGTAGATTAGGATTTAGTTTAGGTTTTGTGTTTAGGAATTTAACTTAAATAAAATAATAAAATATATAAAAAATGAAATAAATTTGGATTAAAATCTGGAAAAAATACAGAAAATTTTATTCGGAACTGGGGATTTACATCATACCCTCTTTACAAAAATTTCTTCCTCGAAATTAAAACAAAACAACGGAACAACACACTATATGAACAGATGCGGAAAACATGCACAGATGTCCTCCTCGCATTCCCAGGTAGACTCCCCTGGCGAATGACCACCCCAAGAAACTCGAACCAGGGAAATCACTTTGTTCTTCAGCACTTTTTCTCGACGATCGAGAATGGTGGTGGGCTGCTCCTTGTAGGACAGATCAGTGCCCAAAGTTAACTCCGAGTGATCCAGAATATGGTTGTCGTCCCGGACATAGCGTCTCAACTGAGATACATGAAAAGTGTTGTGCACACCAACTAACGATGGAGGTAAGGCAAGTCGATAGGCCACCTCTCCCACTCGCTCTAGCACCTCAAAAGGTCTGATGAATCGGGGACTGAGTTTCCCGCGACCTCCAAACCTGATAACACCGTGGGTCGGAGAAATTTTCAGAAACATATGATCTCCGATCTCAAATTCTAGCGCTCTCCTGCTGGCATCCGTTCAACTCTTCTGTCGGTCCTGAGCCGCCTCAATGCGCTGCATGATCATCTGGACCTTGTCTACCGTCTGAACAATAAGTTCGGAGCCCAGTAATCTCCGTTCTCCCACGTCATCCCAACAAAAAGTGGATCGACATTTCCATCCGTAAAGTGCCTCGAATGGAGCCATCTGGATACTAGCTTGGAAACTGTTGTTATAAGAAAACTCCGCCAGATGGAGGCGATCCTCCCAAGATCCCTGGAAGTCTAGCATGCACGCCCTCAACATGTCCTCGAGCGTCTGAATAGTACGCTCGGACTGTCCGTCCGTCTGTGGATGGTAAGCCGTGCTAAACTTGAGACGTGTACCCAGACTCTCCTGTAAGCTCTTCCAAAAGTGTGAAATGAATCTGGTGTCTCAATTCGACACTATACTATCCGGAACTCCGTGAAGTCACACTACCTCTTGCATGTATTTCTCCGCAAGCGGCTCTGTCGACTGTCCCACATGGAAGGGTATAAAGTGTGCAGCTTTCGTAAGACGGTCGACGATAACCCAGACCGCGTTGTTTCCCCTTGGACTCCGTGGTAAGGCAGTTATGAAATCCATAGTGATGTGCTCCCACTTCCACTCGGGTATCGGAAGTGGTTGCAACAGCCCAGCCGTTCTCTGGTGCTCCGCTTTTACTTGCTGGCATACTAAACACATGGATACAGACCGTGCAATCTCTCGCTTCATCCCGTTCCACCAAAAGTGTTGCCTTAGATCCCGATATATTTTCGTGCCTCCCGGATACACAGAATAAGCCGAACTATGAGCCTCAGCTAATACCTCTTCTCGAACATCTCCCTTGGGGACGCAGAGTCTGCTACCGAATCTTAGAGAACCATCCCGATGTATGAGTAAGTCCGTCCTTATCCCGGCTTCTTCCTGCTCTCTGAACTTTTGTAATCGAGGATTATCAGCCTGCGCAGCCTTAATGCGATCTATAAGAGAAGACTGCACCTGTAACTGCCAGAATTACCTGATTGCACACGGTGTAACAACCTCTAGTTCGAGCTTCTAAAAATCCTCAATGATGCTCTTCTGACTGGTCAACATTATGACGGCTGGCTTGCGACTGAGAGCGTCTGGTACGACATTTACCTTCCCCGGATGATACTGTAATTCTAAGTCGTGGTCCGCCTTTAATTCTAGCCACCGGCATTGCCTCATATTCAGTTCTCTTTGAGTGAACACGTATTTCAGACTCTTATGATGCGTGTACACTTCCACCGTTTCTCCTAACAAGTAATGTCTCCAGATCTTCAATGAGAAAACCACCGAGGCTAACTCCAAGTCGTGCGTTGGGTAGTTCCTCTCATGATTCTTCAGCTGTCGTGAGGCATAAACAACTACCCGACCGTGCTGCATCAGGATGCAACCTAAGCCTTTCCCCGAAGCATCGCTATGTATCACCAAACCAACCGAATTATCTGGTACTGTAAGAATAGGTCAATTTCTGCTTTAGTACCTCAAAAGCCCGAGTACACTCATCCGTCAATATGTACGGTACTTCCTTCCGCGTCAGCTTCGTCAGAGGTTCAGCGACTCGTGCAAAGTCTTGAACAAACCGCCAATAATATCCTGCCAATCCCAGGAAGCTTCTGATCTCGGCCACTGACTTCGGAGTCGGCCAATCTCTAACAGATTTTATCTTCGCTGGTCCACTGAGATGCCTTCGCCCAAAATGTGTCCCAAGAACTGCACTTTGTCGAGCCAGAACTCACACTTGCTCAATTTTGTATATAGCTTCTCTTCCCGAAGAATTTGTAATATTGTCCGCAGGTGTTCGGCATGCTCCTCCTGGATCTTAGAGTAGACTAGAATGTCGTCGATGAATACAACGACAAATGTATCCAAGTACTTCGCAAATACTCTATTCATCAGATCCATAAATATAGATGGAGCATTTGTAACACCGAACGACATCACAAGAAACTCATAATGCCCGTATCGTATCCTGAAAGCCGTCTTGAATACATCTTCGGTCGTTACTCTGATCTGGTGATAGCCCGAACGAAGATCCAGCTTCGAAAATACCTTGGCCCCACCCAACTGATCAAATAAATCGTCGATACATGGAATGGGGTATTTGTTCTTTATCGTAACCCTGTTCAGCTCCCGGTAATCTATGCACATCCATAGCGATCCGTCCTTTTTCTTCACCATCAAGACTGGTGCACCCCACGGCGAAGCGCTTGGGCGGATAAATCCCTTCTCCAGGAGTTCTCCAATTTGTTTCTTCAACTCTGCCAACTCAACTGGCGCTATCCTGTAAAGAGCTTTGGAAACTGGTGCTGTCCCTGGAAATTCGATAGAGAATTCCAAGACGCGGGGAGGTGGTAGACCTGGTAAATCTTCAGGGAACACATCAAGAAAATCCTGAACGATCTCTGGGGCTGGATTCTCATCAATTTCTATAGCTATCAATGCTTTTGTCTTGGCTCTAAACTTGGCTGGTTCCAAAGACTTGCTTCCGCCTTCGAAAACAAACTCAGGGTGATTGGGAATGCGGAAAGTCACCTTCCTAGCTCGGCAATCAATAATTGCATGGAATGTACTCATCCAATCCATCCCGAGAATCGTATCATAACTTCCTGTCTCAATTAAAAGGAAATTCGCATAGAATTTCCTACCGCATACTACCACCGGACATAAGCTACACTCTTGGTTGCACACAATAATACCGTTACCCGTATGTATCTCCCAACCCTTGGTCAACGGCCTGTGAGGTATAGAGTGTGTGTCAACAAACCGCGTGGAAATAAAACAATGCAAAGCACCCGAATCGAAAAGAACTCTAGCTGGTACAGAATATACAAGGATGGTACCTGTAACCATATCTCTAGAAGCCTGCCTGCTCGGAGGATAAGGTGAAAGCCCGTCCCTGATTTCGACCTGTACCAGTCTGCCTTTGATCGAAGGACCGCTGCTGGGGCACCCGAGGTGGACCCTTCTGAGCTGAAGTGCCATACGACGGTTGTTGTTGCTCGAACCCTCTCTGTTGCTCAGATCTCTGGGGACACCCGCCGACCCTATGTTCGCTGGATCCGCAAATCAGACACTGCCCCTTAGCCCTGCGGCAATCTTTCTACATGTGTCCTGGCCTCTGGCAATAATCGCAGAACAGGACCCTTCGCTGCGGCTGTTGAGGTGAGAAGGTACGCTTCATCTGTGTGACACCCGGCCTGTGAACTGGGATCGCTCCACGGTGCGGAATGGTAGGCCGTGCCGAAACTATGTGGGGTCTCCTGTCCATCGATCGTTGGCCTTTGGCCTTCTCTGCCAACTTTTCCTGTACTCGGGCTGCATTCAAAACTTAGGCGAAGGTTCGTAGGTCGAAAGACGCGATGAGTTGTTGCAGTTCAATATCGAGCTCTTGCTGGAAACGTCTTGCCCTGTCGGATTCGGTGGCTACCATGTATGGTGCGAAGCGACTCAGCCGATTGAACTCTGCGGCGTAGATATCCACTGAGCGTCCATTTTACTTCAACATAATAAACTTTTCCTCCATCTCGGCCTTGGCAGTAGCCGAAAAATAGTGATCCAGGAAGCATGCGGAGAACGTATCCCATCCGATAGGTTTCTCTAGCCGGCTCTCCTCTACGTACCACCACGTGCAGGCCTCGTCTTCTAGTTGAATCTTCACTACGTTCACTCTGTCGTCGTCAGGAATTCTAGCGGCAGTTAGGAGGTTCTCTACGTTGATGAGCCATTGTTCTGCCTCAAGTGGACTTACTGATCCCGTGAATACTGCTGGATGAAGCCTCCTGAAATCTGAAACGGTACCAACCTTAGCCTGTGTAGTCGGTACGAGCGCACCCTCGGGGGTGGCAGGAACATCCGTAGATCTCTTCAGGGTGGTAATTGCGGTCTCCTGTACTGCCTTCAATCCCTCGTCCAGAAGATCGGTCTTTCTCTCTTGAGCTTGGGCCAGGGTCGTCAGTGTGCTAAGGATCTTCTCGGTACGATCGTGGTGACCGGCACCTGAGGAGTTGCCTGAGGAGTCCATATTCCTGAAAAGATCAAAAGAAATCAGATTCAAGCAAGGCTTCACAATGATTCAACGATGATTAGGAAGTGAGGAAGAATGCAATAAGGCATATGCTAAGGATGTAACTCAATCTAGAGGTCCCTCCACGGAACTGTAATTTCATCTAAAACCTGGCTCTGATACCAACAAAACCATGTCACGCACCGCTTCCCAAAATACGAAATACGAGAGATGACTAGGCCAGCCAAGCGCCTACGGTCAGTGAACAATCCCGCTGTAGTCACACTTCGGCTTCTAGCATTCCATAGTAGTCAGTAAACGGTACTTGAGTAAAGGAAAATCACAGTTCACAACTTTATTACATTGCAATTTAAAAGAGTTCGAGGTACATTTATTTCACAGAATAAACAACTAACCAATAAAAAAAATGCCGAAATCAAACAAAGTAGCGCTGGTGATGCAGTCTAGATCTCCGCAATCTCGAAGGATAAGTCTTGCTCCTGGGCTGGATCCTCTTCGTCCTCTGAGCATGCACACTCAGGTCATCAGGGTGACACATATAGCAATGAATATATATATATATATATATATATATATATTTATATATTTAATGGGCATGCAATATTATTAAATATGAGGAGTACAATGAATTGCAGAAAACGTGTATAATAATATCAACTGAGTATGAATAGTGCAATATGAGTGTCATGTCAGTGAACTAAGCAATCCATATGTCACTACTCAACAGTCACTAAGTCTATGAAATCAATTGGTGGAGAGGATACTTGTCACGCCCCGCTTCCCAAAATACGGAATACGAGGGGTAGACAAGACCAGCCATGCTCCTACGGTCAAGGAAAAGACCTGCCGTAGTCACACTTCGGCTTCTAGTTTATCATGGTAAACAGTATGTAATGCGCAGGTAATGAGAAATGCAGTAACTGAAGTAAACAATGTAAAGACTGACCTGAAGTGGAACAAATGAATATAACTCGGGAGGGCAAGTCCAGAAGTCTGTGATGCACGTCTAGTTCTGGTCCAGGCTAAAACTTCTCCTCACACTGAGCATGCATACTCAGGTCGTCAGAGCGACACAATAGCAATATAATATATATATAATCAAGTAACAGTTCTAACAGTGGTAAAGGATATGAATAACAGTAAATCAATAACAGCATGAATATAAATGAGCAGAGATCAATGCAGCGGAACAGTAAAGCAGTATAACGATATGTCATGTATGTCAACACAGTATATAAGGAATGTAAGTGACAGTAACCCTATCAGTCTCTAAGTCTCACTGCACAGGTCAATAAGCCTATCGTCAGTCCAAGTGTGAGAGTCAACCACTCGTGAGTGTTCTCCACCCAAGGGTAGAACCCAAGGGCAAGGGACCACGGGCCCAACATGTAACGAATGTATCACGGTGATATAGCACATACCCTGTAAATCTCCATATAACTCCCTAAATATATAAGCCGGCAAGGGACTCCCGAGATTCTGTTGAATTCACACTTGAACTACCCCACACCCCGAGGTCTACATCAAACGCTAACCATCAATCTAAATACTAATCGATCCGTGACAAGTCTGCGCGAGAACTGGAGGCAGGACCCCCATCAAGTACGTCCCGACTAATACCTAAGATAAATGGCAGTGTCTGGTGTCTTATCTGTGACACCCGTGCAAACGCTTCCATAAGTGTCCCATTCCACTTATTAGTCACACGTGCACGCATCCCACAGACGTCGACAATGCAATAGAAATAACAGGGTCACTGATTGTGCACAAGTACGTATCATTTTCACTTAATCACGAATACACGAACACTGACGCACTTGCCACAATCATCACTAAAATCTAACACTGGGTAAATGCACGATATCACTAGATTATCACTACAATGACATAGGTATGATATGATGCATGAACAATATATAAGCACAATCAAGGGATCATAAAAACAACAGTCTATCACTTGCATGATTTATCATGAAACATATGTATATAATTTAGCGAAAAGATAAACAGGTAGTATTTAATATGTTCAGTTATCTATCCTTAGAATTTTGTTTCAAGCCAATCGGATTCCGGGATCAAAAGTTATAACCATTTCATTTTAAGCGCTCGCAGCTGGAAATCCAATTTCAGAATCAGGAATCCATTTCGCAACGCATTTTAACCCCAGTTGGGATCATAATTTAGCGACGCTACAGTTGGATGAATTCTAGGGTTTTCAGTAAAGTTTTCAACGCAACAAACGGATCTTCAATCGCATCTGTACGTTAGGAGATATACAATGTTTAACCCTAATATGTCAGTTCTGATTCTGCTGGGACTGTTATGCGTCCCGATCTTTTAAAATACAGAATAAATAACAAATGGTAACGAAACAGTATGAAATCAATATTGTTGTCTAGCTAACAGATTTATATACGATAAACAGCGGAGTTCCGCAACCTAAGAGTCAAGTAAATCCTGTGGTACTCAAAACGGAACAGCAAACAATAATTGGAGTCGCTCTGGACTGCAGTCCAGAGTCGCACTCCAAACCAAATATCATCACGGTTTAAATACAGAAATGTATGGAAACTAGCATAGGGTTAAATTTCGTCGAGTTGGCTTCGATTTGAGCCCTCGAATGCACTATTATAATATGTATGTGATTTATGGTGAATTTAACGGTTTTCAGGTACAACAGAATTACGGTTTTACGGTTAAACTTGGGGGTAGTTGTTTTAGTCATAAATGATCAAATTATCCAACGAAATTCATACACAACGTTCAAAGTAATACGGGCCAAGCAAAACTATTTAGTTCCGCCAAATTAGATAATGATTTCCTAAGGGAACAAACATCGAACAGTTACGACACATAATTCTAACTAATCTTGCAACTTTAATATTTATGTAATTAACATTTGTATCATAAATAAGTAGCATGTAAGCAAGTAAAAACTTGCCTGGAGACCTGTCGACAAAGGTACTGTAGCGGCAGCGGCACGATCGCGACACACGCGCGGCTCGGCACAGCACAGTTCAGCCCTTTGGAATCAGACAATTGTATCCACTCCAGTTACTCTCCGTGCGACCGCCTGAGTTGCTTTTGGTGTCGATTTGCGAGAGGGAGAGAGAAATTTCTGAGGACAGGGGGATCTTACAGAACTAGACAGAGTTAAAGAGAAAGTAAGAGGGAGAGAGAGAGAGAGAGAGTTGTAGAGTGAAAGAGATATAGAGATTAGAGAGTGTAGGGTTAAACAGAGAGAGTGTTATAGAGTGGAAGAGAGAGATAGGCGCAGGGAGAGAGAGAGAGAGGGGGTTGCAGCGAGAGGGAGTTGGAGAGAGAGAAAGAGAGAGAGGTGTGCAGTGAGATGTAGAGAGTGTGAGGGGGAATGCAGAGAGAGAGAGAGGAGAAGAGCAGAGCAGATTGGCAATGAGAGAATGAGGAGGAGAGAGTGACGAGAGTGGAGGAGTGATGAGAAGATGGGGTCGGTGACGAGGGCCCGACGAGATGGTCGGCGAAGGGGCGTGGGTGTGGGCTCGAGAGTGGGATGCCGTCATCGTCGAGGGAAAAGGGATGCAGGGGGTGTTCGTGATGGAGGGGGTGCTCGGGTGGTCGGTTGCTGGTGATCGAGGGAGGAGAGTGGAGATGAGACGGCGCCGGCGGTTTCTGGTGAGGAGGAAGGAGGTGGATCCCAGAACGAGAGAGGAGGAAGGAGCACGAGGGAAAGAGCGATGAGGGAATTGGAAAAGTGAGGGGGTGAGCGAGGTGGAAGGAGTTAAGGGAGATGAGAGGAGCGCGTCGTGGGGGCGAGGCAACGGTACTGCGTGGGCGTGGCGACGGCGGAGGAGGCGGCGCGAGAAGCGCGCACGCGAGCGGGAATGAAGGAATAGCCGTTGGAAAAATAAAGGAGATATACAGTAACAGGGTCGGGATAATTTTAGAGAATAATTCCTTATTAAGATTTTGGCTTAGTGGGTGTGGGCCGGCAATTGAAAGGAATCAGAAAACATTTTGAAAAAAGATCGGCCGGGCTTGGTAGAGAAAAATAGATTTAAAAAGAAAGGTGGACACGGGCCGGCCAAAGGAATTAAAAGGAATTATTGAGGGGCCGGGCTGAGATGAATGGGCTGGGGAAAGAAAAGGGTTTTAATAAATAGAAGAGGCCGGCTTAATTAAGATTTTGAGTTAAGTTTTGATAAAGAGATTGGGCTGGGCTAGTGTGGAAATTAGGGAAATTATATGGAAAGGAAACGGGCTAATGCAGGGAATAACGCATTTAAATGGGAAAAAGGAAACGGACCGGGCTCCATAAAATGCTAATGGATTTTAAGTAGGGTTGAGACAAATAAGGGAAGCAAAATTTGAGAAGGGGAAAAATAAAGGCCGGGCATGATGGTATTAAAAGGGAATTTGGTGAACGATTTTGGAAGTGAGCCATAGGAGAAAATTAAAAGGGAACTTTAACAAAATAATTAATTATATAAGAATAGATAAAATTATAAATAAAATCATTAAATTTTAAATGAGAGTAAATAGGATTCTAGAGTAACAAAATGCAGACTTTGGTATAAAAGGAACTGGGTATTACATCATACCACCCTTATAAAAATTTCGTCCTCGAAATTTAAATAAACTATAAGTTATAGAAACATAAGCGAAAGCTATCATAATTGCAACTAACATATAAGAATTTACTAGGAATCCGGGGACGAAGAAACTTAAAGGTATAAACATGTAAGAACAGCATACAGAAGATAAGTCTAAAATAGGTATAAGGTAGGAATAACTATACGAGCAATCTACAAGTACACGAGAATATGGATGACAATGATGCACAAAAATAATCAAGGCGTATTCAATGCAAACGAAACCCAAACAGGTGTACATACAAGTATATTAAAGGTGCATGACAGAAAAATAATTATAAGGTACAATCATTTATGACAGTAATCATAGGTACAAAACCCGAAATAAAACAACAAGAATAAAGTATTGGAAATCTAGTCGGTAGGTTAAAACATTTTAGGATAATACATCGGTCAGATAGTTTCAAAATAGCTTAGAAAACTCATATAGTAAAAAAAAAATACGAAACATGGAACAATATGTGCACGGTTTAAGGTTGCGCTACTAGAAAGAATAATAATAATAATGCACTTAAAATACGTAAAACGGGGTAATCAATAGCACGTACTTTTGATAAATGCAAAATACTAAAACTACATTTTAAAATGATAGTGCCCCTAAATATAGTCGGGGTAACACGGAAAAGCATAAGTGTCCAAGCTTAGGTAGAGTAGAGATTTCAATGGGATGTGGCTGATACAAAAGGTCGAAGGATGACGGCCTTAGGCTGATGATCAAGGAAATTGGAATCGGGTCAACACAAAAGTTAAGGTGAGCCACAAAGGGCTACAAGGGAAACAGTATGGGGAGGATAACTTTCGGTACATCGTATGAATTAAGAATTTGAAGGGTTAGCTAACTCAAGGGTTTCACCATGAACTTCTCCTCCCAGAAGGATCTCAATCGAGGTACAGACGAAAGATGAATGGCGGCTCATTCCAAGGATCAGGGTGCGGTACTTTCGAGGGTGAAAACTATACAATGAGTAGGGGTGGACAGTCAGGGAACTCAGTAGAAAAATAAATGGACATGGTCAAAAGACAAGTATCAAGCGAGCCAATAATCAAAAGATTTACGAATTCAGAAGATGTATTTCATTCAAGAAAAACTGAAACAAGGCATTGTCAAAGGCGAAAAGTGGCCTTAAACTATACACAGTTTATCTGGCCAGAAAGACAACATCTAAAAGAGATTCCGTCAGTCGCGGTTGTGGAGATTCAGTAGGTTGCGGTAGGCTCGCGCACTCAGGTAGGGGCGTCCATTTCCATAGCGCCTCGCAGGTATCGTTAAGGAAGTTCTTCCATGGTAGGGTCTTGGTCTTCTAGTCCTTCATCCTCGGATAGAACTTCTTCATCGAGGTCCGATCCCATGTGGTTTTCTTCTTCTGCATTCTCTTCCATGGGATTTTCCTCCACTGGGTTCTCTTCAAAGTCTCCTTCTTCTTTGTCAGAATCAACTATCATGTCAGACTCTGGGGCGGCTGCTCCTTCGTCCTCTGAATCATGGTTTCCGAAGTTGACTTGGGGACCGTTGATCTCATCGTCAGAACTCGTCATCGTGTGGTCTATGGATACGCATGACTGTGCATCCCTATCTAAATGCGGCGCTGCTCCAGGGTGTGCCATGGCCCGAAAAGAAAAGTCATGATTAAACAATGGAATGAATAAGGAAAATGGCCAAGTGTACAAAGTATGGAAAGGTATGCGGTGAAAGGAATGGAAGAATCAAGATTTAAATGTTATGCTACTGAATAGTATGAATCAAGGGAAAAGACAGGAGATTGTTACATATTTTACGATTCAAATTTTATTGCATTCAACTAAAAGTTCAACGGATACAAGATTTCAAACGGAAGGAAACATTCATAAAAAAACGACAATATCATTACCGAAAGTAGATAACATAAAAAGTCAATCTTCGACTACTGTAACATTGTATTCTCGTCGCGTGAGTTGAATCCTGCGTTTGATCCGCCTTATCGTCGAAGTCCGAACTACGCGGCAATCCTCACTTGGCAGAAGTGGGGAGAGTAGACAAGTTTCTTCTTTGCAGTTCTTTCCTTTCTGGGCAACCGTTGATGATGTGTTCGCTGGATCCACAAATTAGACATTTTCCTTGGGCGCGGCGACAATCCCTCTGAAGATGTCCTGGCCTCTTACAATATCCACAGCAAAGGTTCTTCTGATGATTCTTGTCACGCCCCACCCCCAATACAGAGAGTATTGTCCGCTTTGGCCGAAACCGAACGGTTTTGTCCTTCGGGGCGAACCGGACCCGACCAGGGGCCACTTCCCAGGAGGTCACCCATCCCGGAACCTCCCTGGCTCGAGCACGCTTAACTACGGAGTTCTCAAGCTCCTGTAGTGCCGGTTCACTTAAAAGGCGCCTCTGTATTGAAGAGTGGTATCATTCCATTTATAGTACAGATCTGCCCCCTTTCGGAATGTATTCCGAAGAGTCCCCATTGTTCTACAGTGGGTCCCACGGACTCAAGAGGTGGCCCCCACGGATTCAAGAGGTGGCCCCCGCCCACTTAACACGACACTTGGCGTGGCACTTTGTTCCGTGTGGCACTTTGCTCCGTGAGCAAGAACCGGGTCCCGACATTCTCCTCACCTTTGAACAATGGTTCGTCCTCGAACCACAGACCTACTATTGAGGAACCAGCTCTGATACCATTCTGTCACGCCCCACCCCCAATACAGAGAGTATTGTCCGCTTTGGCCGAAACCGAACGGTTTTGTCCTTCGGGGCGAACCGGACCCGACCAGGGGCCACTTCCCAGGAGGTCACCCATCCCGGAACCTCCCTGGCTCGAGCACGCTTAACTACGGAGTTCTCAAGCTCCTGTAGTGCCGGTTCACTTAAAAGGCGCCTCTGTATTGAAGAGTGGTATCATTCCATTTATAGTACAGATCTGCCCCCTTTCGGAATGTATTCCGAAGAGTCCCCATTGTTCTACAGTGGGTCCCACGGACTCAAGAGGTGGCCCCACGGATTCAAGAGGTGGCCCCCGCCCACTTAACACGACACTTGGCGTGGCACTTTGTTCCGTGTGGCACTTTGCTCCGTGAGCAAGAACCGGGTCCCGACAATTCTGTTGACGCTTCATCTTCTTCTCCTTCCTTCGTCCAATAGGGATCCCTTTATGGTAGGAGACTCCCGCTGGTGCCTGATTCACCTGTCTTCTCAATCCTTCAGCTAATAAGTCGTTTGTCCGCTCCTGGGCTTCCCTTAAACCCTGCAGTACATTCAGAATCTCAACAGTCTGATTCTGGGGAGCGGATAAAGATGAAGAGTCGTTGGAAGACATGATCCTGAAACAACAATTTCGAGAATGATATGAGTCACACGCTAAATGAATCAAAATATGATATGGATAGGACACGGATTCAAGAATATCAGAGATGATGAATTTTATTACAAGTGGAGGATCAACCGTATGACTTTAAGTCACCTGAACCGAATACGGTAGTGCGATTTGCAACTACGTAATCTTGTCAGGTCACCCGAAACCATAACGAATGGACAGCTGAACGCACGATGTGAATATGGATCAAGAATGACAGTTTACAACCTAGACCGAAAGATGTCTTAGATTGCCAAAACTGTACACAGAAAACTGCAATCTCAATTGATGCAAAGCCTGGCTCTGATACCAACTAAACCATGTCACGCCCCGCTTCCCAAAATACGGAATACGAGGGGTAGACAAGGCCAGCCATGCTCCTACGGTCAAGGAAAAGACCTGCCGTAGTCACACTTCGGCTTCTAGTTTATCATGGTAAACAGTATGTAATGCGCAGGTAATGAGAAATGCAGTAACTGAAGTAAACAATGTAAAGACTGACCTGAAGTGGAACAAATGAATATAACTCGGGAGGGCAAGTCCAGAAGTCTGTGATGCACGTCTAGTTCTGGTCCAGGCTAAAACTTCTCCTCACACTGAGCATGCATACTCAGGTCGTCAGAGCGACACAATAGCAATATAATATATATATAATCAAGTAACAGTTCTAACAGTGGTAAAGGATATGAATAACAGTAAATCAATAACAGCATGAATATAAATGAGCAGAGATCAATGCAGCGGAACAGTAAAGCAGTATAACGATATGTCATGTATGTCAACACAGTATATAAGGAATGTAAGTGACAGTAACCCTATCAGTCTCTAAGTCTCACTGCACAGGTCAATAAGCCTATCGTCAGTCCAAGTGTGAGAGTCAACCACTCGCGAGTGTCCTCCATTCAAGGGTAGAACCCAAGGGCAAGGGACCACGGGCCCAACATGTAACGAATGTATCACGGTGATATAGCACATACCCTGTAAATCTCCATATAACTCCCTAAATATATAAGCCGGCAAGGGACTCCCGAGATTCTGTTGAATTCACATTTGAACTACCCCACACCCCGAGGTCTACATCAAACGCTAACCATCAATCTAAATACTAATCGATCCGTGACAAGTCTGCGCGAGAACTGGAGGCAGGACCCCCATCAAGCACGTCCCGACTAATACCTAAGATAAATGGCAGTGTCTGGTGTCTTATCTGTGACACCCGTGCAAACGCTTTCATAAGTGTCCCATTCCACTTATTAGTCACACGTGCACGCATCCCACAGACGTCGACAATGCAATAGAAATAACAGGGTCACTGATTGTGCACAAGTACGTATCATTTTCACTTAATCACGAATACACGAACACTGACGCACTTGCCACAATCATCACTAAAATCTAACACTGGGTAAATGCACGATATCACTAGATTATCACTACAATGACATAGGTATGATATGATGCATGAACAATATATAAGCACAATCAAGGGATCATAAAAACAACAGTCTATCACTTGCACGATTTATCATGAAACATATGTATATAATTTAGCGAAAAGATAAACAGGTAGTATTTAATATGTTCAGTTATCTATCCTTAGAATTTTGTTTCAAGCCAATCGGATTCCGGGATCAAAAGTTATAACCATTTCATTTTAAGCGCTCGCGGCTGGAAATCCAATTTCAGAATCAGGAATCCATTTCGCAACGCATTTTAACCCCAGTTGGGATCATAATTTAGCGACGCTAAAGTTGGATGAATTCTAGGGTTTTCAGTAAAGTTTTCAACGCAACAAACGGATCTTCAATCGCGTCTGTACGTTAGGAGATATACAATGTTTAACCCTAATATGTCAGTTCTGATTCTGCTGGGACTGTTATGCGTCCCGATCTTTTAAAATACAGAATAAATAACAAATGGTAACGAAACAGTATGAAATCAATATTGTTGTCTAGCTAACAGATTTATATACGATAAACAGCAGAGTTCCGCAACCTAAGAGTCAAGTAAATCCTGTGGTACTCAAAACGGAACAGCAAACAATAATTGGAGTCGCTCTGGACTGCAGTCCAGAGCCGCACTCCAAACCAAATATCATCACGGTTTAAATACAGAAATGTATGGAAACTAGCATAGGGTTAAAGTTTGTCGAGTTGTCTTCGATTTGAGCCCTCGAATGCACTATTATAGTATGTATGTGATTTATGGTGAATTTAACGGTTTTCAGGTACAACAGAATTACGGTTTTACGGTTAAACTTGGGGGTAGTTGTTTTAGTCATAAATGATCAAATTATCCAACGAAATTCATACACAACGTTCAAAGTAATACGGGCCAAGCAAAACTATTTAGTTCCGCCAAATTAGATAATGATTTCCTAAGGGAACAAATATCGAACAGTTACGACACATAATTCTAACTAATCTTGCAACTTTAATATTTATGTAATTAACATTTGTATCATAAATAAGTAGCATGTAAGCAAGTAAAAACTTGCCTGGAGACCTGTCGACAAAGGTACGGTAGCGGCAGCGGCACGATCGCGACACACGCGCGGCTCGGCACAGCACAGTTCAGCCCTTTGGAATCAGACAATTGTATCCACTCCAGTTACTCTCCGTGCGACCGCCTGAGTTGCTTTTGGTGTCGATTTGCGAGAGGGAGAGAGAAATTTCTGAGGACAGGGGGATCTTACAGAACTAGACAGAGTTAGAGAGAGAGTAAGAGGGAGAGAGAGAGAGAGAGAGTTGTAGAGTGAAAGAGATATAGAGATTAGAGAGTGTAGGGTTAAACAGAGAGAGTGTTATAGAGTGGAAGAGAGAGATAGGCGCAGGGAGAGAGAGAGAGAGGGGGTTGCAGCGAGAGGGAGTTGGAGAGAGAGAAAGAGAGAGAGGTGTGCAGTGAGATGTAGAGAGTGTGAGGGGGAATGCAGAGAGAGAGAGAGGAAAAGAGCAGAGCAGATTGGCAATGAGAGAATGAGGAGGAGAGAGTGACGAGAGTGGAGGAGTGATGAGAAGATGGGGTCGGTGACGAGGGCCCGACGAGATGGTCGGCGAAGGGGCGTGGGTGTGGGCTCGAGAGTGGGATGCCGTCGTCGTCGAGGGAAAAGGGATGCAGGGGGTGTTCGTGATGGAGGGGGTGCTCGGGTGGTCGGTTGCTGGTGATCGAGGGAGGAGAGTGGAGATGAGACGGCGCCGGCGGTTTCTGGTGAGAAGGAAGGAGGTGGGTCCCAGAACGAGAGAGGAGGAAGGAGCACGAGGGAGAGAGCGATGAGGGAATTGGAAAAGTGAGGGGGTGAGCGAGGTGGAAGGAGTTAAGGGAGATGAGAGGAGCGCGTCGTGGGGGCGAGGCAACGGTACTGCGTGGGCGTGGCGACGGCGGAGGAGGCGGCGCGAGAAGCGCGCACGCGAGCGGGAATGAAGGAATAGCCGTTGGAAAAATAAAGGAGATATACAGTAACAGGGTCGGGATAATTTTAGAGAATAATTCCTTATTAAGATTTTGGGCTTAGTGGGTGTGGGCCGGCAATTGAAAGGAATCAGAAAACATTTTGAAAAAAGATGGGCCGGGCTTGGTAGAGAAAAATAGATTTAAAAAGAAAGGTGGACACGGGCCGGCCAAAGGAATTAAAAGGAATTATTGAGGGGCCGGGCTGAGATGAATGGGCTGGGGAAAGAAAAGGGTTTTAATAAATAGAAGAGGCTGGCTTAATTAAGATTTTGAGTTAAGTTTTGATAAAGAGATTGGGCTGGGCTAGTGTGGAAATTAGGGAAATTATATGGAAAGGAAACGGGCTAATGCAGGGAATAACGCATTTAAATGGGAAAAAGGAAACGGACCGGGCTCCATAAAATGCTAATGGATTTTAAGTAGGGTTGAGACAAATAAGGGAAGCAAAATTTGAGAAGGGGAAAAATAAAGGCCGGGCATGATGGTATTAAAAGGGAATTTGGTGAACGATTTTGGAAGTGAGCCATAGGAGAAAATTAAAAGGGAACTTTAACAAAATAATTAATTATATAAGAATAGATAAAATTATAAATAAAATCATTAAATTTTAAATGAGAGTAAATAGGATTCTAGAGTAACAAAATGCAGACTTTGGTATAAAAGGAACTGGGTATTACAATACTCGTGTTTAACAAGGGTCTCATGCATGCCCGAGACTACGGTCCACTGTGCCCGGGACATAACCCTGTCAGCCGTGCCGCTAGGCCCACGACCTAAATTACACACACACACACACACACACACACACACACACACACACACACATATCACTGATAGCGAATGATCATCCTCTAAATCACTGTACCTCGCTAAATACGAGTTCAATTCCACCTTGATTTCCCCATTCCCCAGGTTATGGTATGCATTCATGTATTGAATAGATTGTGGAACAAATACGTATCACTGTCGCTTTCAATCACATTTCCACTTATCAATATCACTGTCGTATTCGCCACAACCCAATCACTAACATTAATATATCGACAATGCAGATGATCACTATGCGGCAGGTATAACTCAAGCATGAAAATATGCAGTATTCATTATTCTATAACGACCAATACCATATAAATTGTAAAATTTACGGTAAATCATACGCATAGAATCGACCAAAATAATATAAAGGGCGTAAGAAGAAAACTTGATTATCTAAACAGTAAAATTTATTTCAGGTCAATCGGGGTTCAGGTTTGGGAATTATGATCATTTTAAGGCAGCGATCGATTTCTGGAATTCCAGTTTCAGAACTGAAAGCCCAACTTCGCGCGCATTTTAACAGTGATTATGTTCAGATTCAGGTATTTCCCTAGTTGAATAAAATCTATTTCTGCCAGTTAAGTTTCCAAAGCACTAAATGGATTATCAATCGCACCTCTACGTCAGAAGTTATGTTCAGATTAATGTGACAATGTAATGAACATTTCTGCAGAAACTGCAGAACACAATGACATTCAAAAATACAATTTAAATATCAAACAACAGTAAAAATGCACGGGACCAATTTCATAGGTTAGATAATTAAGTTATATACGCGACCATATGGGGCTCCGTGCATTTACAGTTTTAAGCAGGTATGTACAGGTGCTTAGAATTAAGTTTCCCCCGTAGAATGCTACCCCGGACTGCAGTCCAGAATTGCGTTCCTCCCCACTTTTCAGGGTCATAAAATTGCATTATTCCAAAACTAATTACATAGGGTTATAGGTTATCTAGTTAGGTTCGATACGAACCATGGAAAATCATGATTGGATTTATATTCAAATAACTAAAAATTTTACAACGTGATTTATACGGTGATTTTCAGATTTGATGTAACCATTTGGGATGCCCTTTTACAGTCGATGTCTTAATTACTTAATCCCAACTTCTTACACGTCACTAGTTAACATCAATCGAATCTTCTAATAATAAAAATTTATGGATTTTTAATAGGGTGATCGCATCGAGCACACGGTGCATGTATGTGAATGTTATCTATTTTGTTTACACACACACACACACCTCATACATTTTCCGACCAATTAAGTTACTAAACTGTGTTTATTAAATTATGTATGCACATAGAATGATTTGAACAAGTGAAGGAGGTTCACTTGCCTCAGAAAAATGCGACGATGATAAGCCCGACATCGACGACGGTGAAAGGTACGCGTAAGGGCCCGGCCCGGCACTAGCAGCGGCGACGGCAGCGAGTTTGGACGTCGGCTGGAGGCAATGGGTGAAGGGACGAGGGTGTTGGGGTGCTCGGGGACTGCAGCTTGGAGGTGGCGAGCTGCGACGATGGAGAGACGAGTATGAGGGCTCGGTGTCGTGGATGGGGTTGCCGGCATTTAAGTTGGTCGGTAAGATGGAGCGGGAGGAGGAAGTCGATGACTGCGGGTGCTGTGGCTCTGAGTTAGGGAGCAGAGGAGAAGAGAAGGTGGGGGATCGAGCTAGTGGTGGCCGCGGTGATGATGGGGGCAAGGTGGTCCTAGGGTCTTGTCGGCGAGGTGGTTGGGTTCGTCAGCGAGATGCAGGGGGTCGGTGTGCAAGAGGGGCTCGGGTTGCTCAGGTGAGAGTGCAGACGAGGGTGTTGGGTTCGGGTGAGAATGAGAGAGAAGAGTGAAGAAGGGAGAGGCGAAGGAGGGAGAGAATGAGGTAGAGAGGGTGAAACCGAGAGAGGCGAGGGAGAGACGAGGGGAGACGTGGTCATTGGAGACGTGCGGGTCATGGGGAGATGGGCGCGGCCGTCGTGGGTGAGCGCGAGGAGCGGGGAGTCATGGGGGGAGATCCGTTGGGGGAGTAGGTCTCGAGTGGGCGCGGTCGTCGCGGCGAAGGTGAAGAGAGAGAGCCGTTGGAGGTGATGCGGTCGTCATGGCTAGCGTGAGGAGCGGGAGCCGTAGCGAAAGAAGTGGCGGAAAAAGAAAACGAGTGGAGGAAGAAGAGGGGGAAGCGGGTCAGGTCGAGCCGGCATGGGTCGGGTACGGGTAGATTAGGATTTAGTTTAGGTTTTGTGTTTAGGAATTTAACTTAAATAAAATAATAAAATATATAAAAAACAAAATAAATTTGGATTAAAATCTGGAAAAAAACACGGAAAATTTTATTCGGAACTGGGGATTTACATCTTATCTTCGTGATTCTTCAAGGTGGGATACTTCGCTGTGCCTTCTCGCTAACGGAATCAAGGACCAACAACGAGGCAGAACATATAGCTCTCATTGCCGGTCTCGAAATCGCAATAGATATGGGCATTGAGGACCTCCTCATATATGGAGATTCTCAATTGATACCCAGTCAAGTAAATGGTGACTACATGACGTGTAAGCCAGTGCTGATAAGGTACGATGAAAGAGTACAACATCTATTAACACAGATTCCATCATATATATTAGAAAATGTTCCGCAAACAGAAAACAGTAAGGCAGATGCGTTAGCCAAGCTAGCCAAAAAAGGCAGATGAAAGCCTCGACAATGTGAGGATTACCGTCCAAATCTGTAAGGTCCTATCACCGGCGGAACTCCCTTCAGATTCTCCAACAGAAGCACTTGACAAAGATGAAATGCTTGAGGGGGAAGTCCTCTAAGCACAGGAAGAAGAAAGCAAGGGTTGGCGCTAAGTCTTTATAGATTACTTCAAATTCCAATAAGTGCCTGAAAATGCATCGCAGAAGCATCAGCTCGCTAAACGGGCTCTGTCATTTTCCTTCGTCGACGGAACTCTTTATAAAAGGCCATTCGATCACCTATAGTTAAGATGCTTAGGATCAAAGGAAACCAATAAGGTCATCTAAGAAATCCATGACGGACTTTGCAGATCCCATCAAGCCGGTCCGAAGATGAAGATTAAGATTAAAAGAATGGGCTACTATTGACCTACGATGATTCAAGATTGCATCGAACAGGCAAGGTGATGCCATTCTTTCCAAATACACGGAGATTTCATACATCAACATCCCAATCTGCCGCATCCAACTGTAGCCAGCTGGCCATTCGAGATGTGGGGAACGGATATAGTTGGCCCTATCAAACTAGCGTAATCCAAAGGGCATCGGTTTATTCTCGCAACAACTGATTACTTCTCCAAGTGGGCAGAGGCAGTACCGCGCAGGGAAGTAAAGACAGAGAACATCCTGCACTTCTTCAAGACTCATGTTATATACCGGTTCGGAGTCACGTAACAGATAGTCTTAGACAACAGACCGGTATATCGAAGCCACAAGATAAGTTGCTTTGCCCAACAATACAAGATGGACCGGAGATACTCCTCCGTCTATAACCCCTGAGCCAACGGTCTCGCTAATGCTTTCAACAAGACCTTAACCAAACTCATAAAGAAGACGGTGTCAAAGAATAAAAAAGATTGGCATGAAAGGCTACAGGAAGCGCTATGGGCCTACCAAACGACGTTCAAGATGGCTAAGAAAACAACACTCTATGCATTGGTGTTCGGAACTGAAGCGGTGCTCCTATTAGAGATTGAACTCCCCTCTCTGTGGATGGAAATTCAACAAGAGCTCACTGACGAGGAAAATGCTCACCTTCGGCTTGAGAAACTTGACACGTTGGATGAAACCTGTCTTGCAGCACAGCAAAGCCCACAGGGCAAGGATAACCCGAACATATGGAAGACTAACCAGACCGAGAACATTTCGTTAAGGCGAACTCGTATTGGTGGTCAAGAGACAAATGATTCCCAGCTGTGCGAAACGTGGGAAGTTTGAGACCCACTATGAGGGCCCCTACGTTACTAAACATGTCTATCAAGACGGAGCATACATGCTGATAGGCATGCATAGCGAAAGACCTCTCCGACTAATTAACGGTCGATTCTTTAAGAAATACTATGCTTAAAGAGTGGCGATTCGGGTCAATGATAGATGATGACGCTTGTGTCCGCTCGCTATCTTCCTAAAATCAAAACTCTGAAATTCCCACCGGATGATGGTATCTCAAATACACTTCGCCCTACGGTATGGACCATTTAACCAATCGTATACAATCTACGAAAACGGACGATCTAAGTCCCCCACGGACCACTATGTCTATAAACTGGAATGATGGACAGTCTATGTCCCTCATGGACCATAATGTCTCTAAACTAATGTTGCCATATGGTAGATCTCCATATTGACCACCGTACACAATCCACGGGCATAAATGATCCATATCTCTCACAAGTCCCACCGGCAAGGCTACACTTAAAGTCCTACCTGCGATGAAGCTCCACTAATGAGGCAGTTGTTAAAAAGGCATGTCCACAAGCAAAATAGGCACAGATGAAAACCCGAAAGGGATCCGTGAGTAAAAACAGCAGGATCGTCGGCGGGCTTGTGAAAACCGAAAGGGCGCAAATTTGTAAAAAAGAAAGGAAAATACATTTGCAAATTTCTCTCGACCTTATAAGGAGAAAAAACCTGCGTAGGATCCTTACAACTCACAAAGAAGCAATACACTTAGGAATCCCCACCATCCTAAAAGAGAAAATGCACTTATGAGATCCTCATGACTCGTAAGGAGAATATCCCCCCTATTAGATGTTCACGATTCATAGAATTTAAAAGTATTAGATTACAGGGATCTAAACCTATGTCTTAAGCCATCATATACCCTAAACTTCCCTATAAGTAGACCAATATCGACTCTTGTATACAATTCACCGGCGTAAATAAATATGTTTCCAACCAAATTCCACCAAAGATGAGTGATATTCCTCAATATGGTGAACGACACTTGCGAATCCCCATGACTTGCAAGGAGAAAATACCATTTAGGAGTCCTCATGACCCCTAAGGAGAAAATACACCTACGAGATCTTTTCGACTCGTAAGGAGAAATGCCTTTATGAGACCCTTACGGATTATATAGTCAAAAAGCCTTAGTTGGCAGGGATCTAAATATATTTTCTAAGCCGCCTTTATTCAAATAGACAATAGAAAATGATGAGTCGCTCCTGGTATTGTGCTTCAGTGTTAGCGATACTGATACCGAACGACACTCAAAGTCCCATGTCCCAACTCTTGACCCCTAAGTTGCCAAAAAAACCAAAATGATTGGACACCGCGAATAAATAGTCGAAATGATTGGGTGATTGCGACTTTCGCGATAAGAAAAGCTGAAATGATGGAGCATTGTGGAAAAAATAAAAAAATATAATATAAAGAAAAATTTTCTACCCTACAAGTAGGTTAGTATCGACTCCTGTAGACAATCCACATGCATAAATATATGAAAAGAGTAGCATATTTTTCCATGCTTTGCTAAAGAAAGAAACAGGTCTCAACGGCTATATATGTAAGCTCAAAGACCATCAGACGCCGTCTCACCTCGGAAGGGTGCGGTAATGACTTCCCCGAGGCTCCAAACAAAGCTTAACCTCAAGATAAAGAGCTATGGTGATGCCTAATGCTGAATCATCCGACAGATATCTATACATTCTATTAAGAAGATTACTTGAGACTTTGTATCCCTGTATCTGATTGGATGGGAGATATGGCAAGTGCTTAGCTACTCGAAACAGCGACCTAAGTGGACGTGAGCCAAGAAGAAATCAGCTAACGCAATGGTGCGATAGACTACACCTAGTACCACAACCCTTATGGACTCTTGAGTTAACAACGATTATGTATATTTAACGTTAGGCTATCGCTCCGGGACGAGTACATAAACTAAGCCAGAAAAAATTCATCAAAGGCGGATAAGCTAACGGTCCAAGAGTAAATAAACTAAGCTAAGCCATTTCACCACAAAATAAAAAAGAAGTGCGGATATAAAAGAAGAGGTGTGTTTTATTCATACGTCAAAAGGTGGATTACAGACTACCGACTGAGAACGAGTACTAAAAAATGAAAGACAAACAAAAGAAAACCATCATTCAAAGTTTACAGTGGCAAGATACTAGCGTCAGTACATGGGTTCCTGAACACAAAAATAAAACCCAACAAGGCTTCCCAAGCATCATCTTCCATCTTCTTGTGATTTCGCTCGCAGAGACAGGCTTCAGGATCACCACTGATATATTCTGTCCTAGCATATGAAGATATGATTGGTCTTTGCCGATATATGCGATGCAATAAAGTAATCACATCATCCCTCCGCCGTTTAGAGATCAGGCCCATCAGGTAAACCGAGTGCGCTTTGTCTTCGGCCTGATCGAGCGCTTGGAGCGGCATCACCTCAAAATTTCCGGGCAAGGCATCCCAGATTGCTTCAAATACCATCTACAGAAGCAAAGAGCGGGGAGAAACCAATCGTCCGTAGTGAGCTTCTAAGCAATGCAACTGTTAGTTGTATGTATGCCCTAGAGGTCAGTATTGTACAGATGATGTTTATTATATTGGATGCTTGGACATATATAGAGATGACTTTCTTGCTCGATATGATAGTATGCTATCTGGTTACTCTTTATCTTAACATGTACACTTGTCACTTTAAACTGTCTTATAGTTACATGTTGATAAAGCCCTTAGGATGTGTACTTGACTACCTGAACTATGATGCAGATCATACTAGTGGGGACATGGTAGTCCATAAGTACATCCTTCAAGGTCCCTAGTCATGGGTGTATCGAGACAGGGCATCGATATACCAGTGTAGACTAGCGTATACGCTTCTCGACCCATGAGATGGGCGATGGATGATCCCATATCCATTGGTGTTTGACATCAGAGATGGTATACGGGTGCTCAGTGGAGTCTGGGTACACTGGACGGACTTGCCGAGAACTCACAGATGGTATTATACCTCACATCAGATGGCAGTTCTCAGGTGACACTTGTGCAGGTTAGTCTGTAGACCCGAGATCGTCATAGAGTCTTGTGTGATTCCCACTGTGCTTTGATCTCCACCTTACCACATCCATGAGGACGTGCAAAACGGTGGTCTTTGGGCACAGTCCCGAGTCACATGGAGGCAATGAGCGATAGGAGGGGTTTCGTCTCTCCCGGTATTGGGGGTTGATGTTGCGCTGTGCTCGATTGGCCGTAACAGGCAAGTCCCTGGTCAGGGCTGATCAGAGATTTGCTGGTAAGTGTTACCAGTAGTTTCTCGACCCGTTATGAGCCTCACATCGGCACGACATATCGGTTATTGGGGTCTGACGTTTACCACCCCTAGACTTGATATGCGACATATCAGACGAACAGACCGGACTGTACGGTAAGTGTTACTGGTTGGATTCACAGGAGTGTGAGCGGTCTAGCTCGTCGATCTTCTGATCGCTCAATACCCGGATGGCCGTTACGTTTAGCAGACCGCTTGCGGCTTGTGGGTGCTTGATATGATCATTATCTGCTACCGGCGTATTGACGAGTCTTTAGAGTCTTACACAGAGGTTTCCTGGCTCAAGCGAAACGAAATAGGAGCGCATATGAGATATGTGCAGGACCGAGAATAATGCGTGTATGTGATACCGTATTTCATTCTCGCGATGAATGTATCGATTGGTTATATGCGATATAACCTAGATATCGAATCAATGATTGATTCGATAAGCCGATACATAGGATACTAGTCGGTTATATGCGATATGACCGGATCGTTAAATCAAGTGTTGATTTAATGATTTAATGTATAATTATATATTTGATAGATTACTTTGCATTAACTAGCATTGGTTCATTTTAAAAGGATTTTCTCACTTGATGCACATTGTATATGTGATATATTTTTTGTGCACTTGTTTGTATCATGTTTGATGATACTTGCTCACTTGGGTTTGTGTAAAGATTAAACCATGGTTATATGAATGGTTAGGGTTTTGATTATTTACTTAGTTATTTATTTATTTATTCTTTTTGGATATTATTAAGAATGGTGGTTTATTTTGTTTCTATGTTGAAGCTTCTTGAAGCTTTGAACAAGTCCACCATTCTTGTCTCATCCTTAACCCTAACCATTCCAACTAACCTTAGTTTAATCTCTACACTTGACCATGGTTAGTATATGATAAGTATTCATATTATTTTCATTTTTAATATATGAAACTTATCATATTCTTTCTTCTTCTTCATCTTCTTCTTCAAGAAAAACCTTGCCTTCATCAATGGCAACTTGAGCAATAGTGTGAGAAATCCAATTCTAAAGTGAACCCACCTCCTATTTCTTCACCCTCTACCTCTTGCCAATTAGTATAGGGTGTTTTCTTCACAAGTTTCACAACTTGGTGAAGTTGGAGCTTGAACTTGTGATGTCTCGACGTAGATCATCTTCGGCACGAAGCCGACGACCTAGTCCGCCCATTTCTCCGATGAAGCCGACGATTGAGTTCGGGATTCGAGATGGACAGCGAGAGGACGCTTACGTGGAGCTAAGAAACTGAAGAACCGAATCTACAAAGGTTGTAGCCTCTCTTCTTTAGTTAAGATGTTAACTAGTTTAATGTTTCGCCTAAATTTCTAGTCGACGATCCGTATTAGGGTTTCTCGGCACCCATAAAATTTGAAATTGGCATGGTTGATGCCTTATGAGACCTCTATAGTGTGCCTAGGAACCCTACAGTGGTATCAGAGCCTAGCTAGAGCCTTAGGCGAAGTCCAGACGGAGTTTGAAGTCCGATCGAACCGAAACCCTAATATCAAAGTTGCTCTCTGTACATTTTTTAAAAACTGGGTTTTTTCCAAATTAAAAATATGCAGAAAATTCAGCAGGACTTTCTAAGAATTACTGTGAAAAACGATCACCCAATTCCTCCAAAGTGCGGCAGAACCGCGGCAGAAGCCTGGCTTCTGCGGCGGTTCCGCGGCCGTATGATGACGTCACCTACCCAATTTTGCACAGTAACTTCTTTTATTCAGTGCTGAGTTCTCTGGGAATTTTTAATATTTATTCAAGAGTTGAGTATTCTGGGTTGTATTGGGGACTCGGTATTTCGATCGGATTATCGAACTTTGTCTAAGTGCTTTCCGGATAATTTTTAAATATGTTAAAAAGTCCGACCGGATATAAATACCCAACTTTTCCCCTGCCGGAAAATATCCAAGTGTTGGATTTTTGTGTGGTTTAAGGACGTTCTGAGTAGTGCAAGTAACGCGATGGTCTCTCTAGAAGACAACAAACCTTAACTCGATTATGTGACCGTCTTGAACTGCCCTTTGAACCTTCGGGTTTGGGGCAGTACGGCATGCCACATGTGAGGCGTTGGCTTGACCCTTCTACGGCTGGACCGTTGGTACTGAGGCATGAAGTGAATGTCTTTGAACCTATTTCATGTGTTGGATGGTTTCGGGAAAACTTGGGTGTTCGAATGTTCGATCGGAAAGTTTAATATTTTCTATTTATCTGGAATGGGATACAATAATTGGAATTCACAAACAGTTATGAGATAACTGAATGAATGATATAAATCTAGCGGTTTAGTTTCATTTGATATTAAAAAGAGTTTTCGATAATGAGACTAAAATGCGGGGTTTATAACTGTTAGGCATGTGATGTCTAAGTATTTCATTTTGATAAGGCATGCGATGTCTAAAGAGGTTGCGGATTCCAATTGTTGTAGTTTTACACTTTCTTTTCTGTGACCGTAAGTGTAATATGTGATATCGCCGGTTTCGTTGCTATATGTCAACGACAATTGGGATGCGTATATTTACTTACGTTGATGACATGTGATGTTATGTGTTGCTGGATATGTTATATTGGATCGTCGTGTTTAAATAGCCGGGGTTTTTTATGTGAGATGGGTGTTTTTCATTTTCTTTCATGTAAAAACTTGTATGTAATATTCTTTTATTTTGGGGCACTTCCAGGTTGCGGAAGATGTCACCTTTTGTATATTATTTACTTTTCCGCATTAGGATAGACCCAAGGAGGGGAGCACAAGTAACCGGGTTCTAGGGTTCAGTGGGAGACCAACTCGAGGAGTCGAGTCCGGGTCTCCTAACCCTAGAATTGGTAGGATTGCTTGCCGCTCTCGTAGGGGTCTAGGGGTGTGGGATTGGCTATTCATCACGACCGTGGAATCCGTGTTTTATACTGGCTCGTATTGAAAACACGGACGTCCTAGTATATCTAATGTTTCATATATTTCTTCTGCTGCGATATCTGTGATGTGATCATGTGATGTTCTGTGATAGATACAGTACATAGTATATATGATATATTATATAGACGTTACTTATGTTTTGCACCCGCACTAGCCCTGCCCTGCTCTGTCGTTAGTTACATAACCTAACGGTGCACGAGGGGACATCGTGGCGAATGCAGATGGCATAAGTGTACGTCATATCTATCTGTGATGTTTAGGTATTTAAATGATGGGACTTCATTAATGTGATTAATGAAAGAAAAGAAACCTAAGATGTTGTAGAATCAAATTTTTTTTTAAAAAAAAGGGGTAGCTACAGTTCTTGCTTTGCACAGCGGTATATGTGATATATCCTGCACCTTATTCGATGAGGAAAGGACCGAGATCCCTTCACCGGGAGTGACTCCTTTAGCAATAACTGGCAGATGCTACACACTCGGTTTGACTTTTGATTGCTTCTATAGTTTCTGCTTTGCACAGTGATATATATGATATATCCCGCACCTCATTCGACGAGGAAAGGGCCGACGATCCCTTCACCGGGAGTGACCCTTTTAGCAAAACTAGAAAAGCCTCAAAATCACTCCATTTTCAAAACATCATTTGATTCTACAACGATATCAAGTTCATTACGCTCATGGTTTTCAGAAAAACCTGCGTAGCCCTCCGTCAATTCAGATATGTAATATTCAGTATTCGTGCTACGGTTGTTTGGCATGCGTCAAGGCGTAGTGTACGGTAGCTGATTATTACTTATCTGTAGCATGAGATGCGATTGGATTAAGGTATTCGTACGGCGTTGTTTGGCATGCGTCAAGGGTCGTACGGGTGGGTTTAATTCGATCACGAATTGTACGGGTTGAACTTGATTAGCGGACTATGGGTTGTTTGGCATGTGTCAAGGTCATAGCACGCTAGGGGCAAAAGCATTATCGGGAATTTCAAGTGTTGAAATTTGCAATGAGATTGCATACCTTCTATGAGATAGTTGGACCCCGATACCCACTGCGAGTAAGAGTTACTCCTGGGAGAGTTTTACACATTACAATTAGCCGATCAAGTAGGTGTCTAGAAAGGTGTTAACGAGGTTACGCCTTTGGGAAAACGAGGTTTACATTAATTAGGTTCGTGTGAAAGCACGGGGGACCTCCCTCAAAGTACCGACACTGGCCTGGCTGAAAGATTGGCGAACTTGTAGTGTGTAATTAATCCCGGCTAATCTTTCCTTTTAGGGTTTGAAGGAAGATTTGATAAAAAGCAGTGGGAGCCATCCTGATTAGATAAGATAATAACCAATCTGATCTTGCACGAGCATACGCTAAAGTGTTTTCTTCTCTCTCTCTCCAGGTAGCGACCATTTCATGCCTTAATCAAGATAATAATATGGATGTATTGACCGAACCCGCATGTTATACTGTGCTGGGGAACGTTGGTTCCGTTCTTTCCTATAAGGGTTATAGGACTGAACAGGATATAGGGGAATACCAGGATTCCCATGCCACCCGATTGAAGAAAGTACATGTTGATGCATTTTCTTCGGGTGTGTTCGTTACAGAGAACTGTTTCTCCATTTGCCCTACGTCCTAGGTATTAGATACCGGGTCAGGATCCCATATATGTAATCAGTTACATGGGCTTAGAAAAGGTAGAGAACTTGGAGAAGGTGATAAAGACATTAGAGTTGGAAATTGTGCAATTGTTGCAGCTAAGACTGTCGGGGAATATCACCTTGTATTACCAACTGGTAATACATTGGTTCTGAACGAATGCTATTACATGCCGAACCTGATATGCAACATTATATCAGTTTCTTTATTGAGTAAAGAGGGATATAATTTTGTATTACAGGACAATGTTATGAACATTTTCCGTAACCAAAAGTTGGTTGGATCAGGCACGTTGTGCAATGGCATTTTTGTTCTAAATCAATCAACAGTTCTGAGCATAACAAACACACACAAGAGGAAGAGTTCTGAACTGAATGAATCCTTCTTATGGCATTGTAGACTGGGTCACATCAATGCGACACGACTAGCTAAGTTGCATAAGGATGGATATTTAAATCCGTTTGAATTTTCATCTTATGACACTTGCCAGTCATGTCTCAAAGGCAAGATGAATAAAACTCCATTTACGGGACACGGAGAAAGAGTTACTGAACTCTTGGGACTGATACATAGTGATGTATGAGGTCCAATGTCTACACATGCCAGGGATGGTTCTTCGTACTTCATTACATTCACTGACGATCTCTCTAGATTCGGATTTGTGTTCTTGATGAAACACAAATCAGAAGCTTTTGAGAAATTTAGAGAATATAAACAAGAAGTCGAGAACCAAACCGGAAAAAGTATTAAAATCCTTCGATCTGATCGAGGAGGTGAATACTTGAGCAATGAATTCCTGGACTTCCTAAAAGAGAATGGGATTCTCTCTCAGCTGACTCCTCCATATACACCACAGCACAACGGTGTATCAGAACGGAGGAACCGCACCCTATTAGATATGGCGCGCTCTATGATGAGCACAGCTGAGTTACCTATTTCCTTCTGGGGATATGCGCTTGAGACAGCCATGGACCTATTGAATAGAGTTCCTACCAAATCAGTGCCTACCACTCCATATGAGATATGGAAAGGGAAGAGACCACATCTTAATTACATTAAGATATGGGGTTGTCCAGCCTATGTCAAAAGACAAAATCCGGACAAACTCGAGGCAAGATCAGTCTTATGTAAGTTTGTAGGATATCCCAAAAATTCACAAGGGTATATCTTCTACCACCCCGAGGAACAAAAGGTGTTTGTTTCTCGACATGCCACTTTCTTAGAAAAGAGTTTTCTTATGAAACAGACAAGTGGCATTGAGGTAGAACTGGAAGAGGTTCCAGCGGCACAAACTATAACAGAAGACTTGGTAGAACCAGAGGATTCAGTAGTACCCGACGAACCCCAGCCTCTCCGCCGATCTAGTAGGGTTCCTCGCCAACCTGAGAGGTACTACGGTTTTCTCATGGATGGAGGGAGCGAGGATTGCATCATGGATGATGATGACCCAACTAGCTTCGAGCAGGCCATCACGAGTAGGGACTCAGTGAAATGGCTGGATGCTATGCGGTCCGAGATGGAATCCATGTACACCAACAAAGTATGGACTTTGGAAGTTGCTCCTGAAGGGGTAAAACCCATTGGGAGCAAGTAGATCTTCAAGAAGAAACTTGGTGTAGATGGAAAAGTGGAGACTTTCAAAGCTAGACTTGTTGCAAAGGGTTTTCGTCAAAGACCAGGTGTGGACTATGACGAAACCTTTTCTCCAGTGGCTATACTTAAATCCATCCGGATCATACTTGCCATCGCTGCATATCATGATTACGAAATCTGGCAAATGGATGTTAAGACCGCCTTTCTAAATGGTGATTTAGAAGAGTGCGTGTACATGACTCAGCCAGAGGGCTTCGTAGACAGTGGGAGCAGCGGCAAGGTGTGCAAGCTGCTTAAATCCATTTATGGACTAAAGAAAGCATCGCGGAGTTGGAACATCTGCTTTGACGTCGTTATCAAAGAGTTTGATTTCGTCAAAAATCCAGATGAACCTTGTATTTACAAGAAGGTGGCAGAGAGTAAGGTTGTCTTCCTCGTATTGTACGTGGACGACATACTCTTGATAGGAAATGATATTCCTATGCTGCAATCGGTCAAGCTCTTCTTATCACAAAGATTCTCAATGAAAGATCTTGGTGATGCCTCCTGCATATTGGGAATTAGGATCTATAGAGATAGATCCAAACGGATACTGGGATTGTCCCAATCCAGGTACATTGACACCATACTAAAGAGGTTTAGTATGGAAGAATCCAAGCGTGGGAATTTGCCCACGATCTCTGGAGTCACTCTCTCCAAAGAGATGTCTCCCAAGACTGATTTGGAGAGAGCTCGCATGCAAGGGATACCCTATGCTTCGGCAGTAGGCTCTATCATGTACGCGATGCTATGTACCAGACCCGATGTTGCATACTCACTAAGTGTAGTGAGCAGGTATCAAGCTGATCCTGGAGAGAGTCACTGGACAGCTGTGAAGAGCATTCTCAAGTACTTACGAAGGACTAAAGAGATGCTCTTGGTGTATGGTAACGGAGAACTCCAAGTGGAGTCCTTTACCGATTCGAGCTTCCAGAGTGATAAGGACGACTCTAAGTCGTAGTCGGGCTTTGTCTTTACCCTTTACGGAGGGGCGGTTAGCTGGAAGAGTTCCAAGCAGGAAACCGTGGCAGACTCGACGATGGAGGCTGAATACATCGCTGCCAACGATGCTGCTAAAGAGGCTGTCTGGATCAAGAGTTCATTACTAAACTTGGAGTGGTTCCATCCATTGAGCATCCAATACCTTTGTATTGCGATAACAATGGAGCGGTGGCTTTGGCCAAGGAACCCAGGTCCCATCAGCGATCCAGGCATATTCTGAGGCGGTATCACCTGATCCGGGAGATAGTTGATCGCCGGGAGATCGAGGTCAGGAGGGTTGACACGAAGAACAACACGGCGGATCCACTCACGAAGGCCATTCCCCAGATACAGTTTGAGAGACTCTTCGGGATGCTCGGTATGCGATACTACAGCAGCTGGCCCTAGTGCAAGTGGGAGATTGTTAGTTGTATGTATGCCCTAGAGGCCAGTATTGTACAGATGATGTATATTATATTGGATGCTTGGACATATATAGAGATGACTTTCTTGCTCGATATGATAGTATGCTATCTGGTTACTCTTTATCTTAACATGTACACTTGTATCTTTAAACTGTCTTATAGTTACATGTTGATAAAGCCCTTAGGATGTGTACTTGACTACCTGAACTATGATGCAGATCATACTAGTGGGGACATGGTAGTCCATAAGTACATCCTTCAAGGTCCCTAGTCATGGGTGTATCGAGACAGGGCATCGATATACCAGTGTAGACTAGCGTATACGCTTCTCGACCCATGAGATGGGCGATGGATGATCCCATATCCATTGGTGTTTGACATCAGAGATGGTATACGGGTGCTCAGTGGAGACTGGGTACACTGGACGGACTCGCCGAGAACTTCCAGATGGTATTATACCTCACGTCAGATGGCAGTTCTCAGGTGACACTTGTGCAGGTTAGTCTGTAGACCCGAGATCGTCAAAGAGTCTTGTGTGATTCCCACTGTGCTTTGATCTCCACCTTACTATGTCCATGAGGGCGTGCAAAACGGTGGTCTTTGGGCACAGTCCCGAGTCACATGGAGGCAATGAGCGATAGGAGGGGTTTCGTCTCTCCCGGTATTGGGGGTTGATGTTGCGCTGTGCTCGATTGGCCGTAACAGGCAAGTCCCTGGCCAGGGCTGATCAGAGATTTGCTGGTAAGTGTTACCAGTAGTTTCTCGACCCGTTATGAGCCTCACATCGGCACGACATATCGGTTATTGGGGTCTGACGTTTACCACCCCTAGACTTGATATGCGACATATCAGACGAACAGACCGGACTGTACGGTAAGTGTTACTGGTTGGATTCACAGGAGTGTGAGCGGTCTAGCTCGTCGATCTTCTGATCGCTCAATACCCGGATGGCCGTTACGTTTAGCAGACCGCTTGCGGCTTGTGGGTGCTTGATATGATCATCATCTGCTACCAGCGTATTGACGAGTCTTTAGAGTCCTACACAGAGGTTTCCTGGCTCAAGCGAAACGAAATAGGAGCGCATATGAGATATGTGCAGGACCGAGAATAATTCGTGTATGTGATACCGTATTTCATTCTCGCGATGAATGTATCGATTGGTTATATGCGATATAACCTAGATATCGAATCAAGAATTGATTCGATAAGCCGATACATAGGATACTAGTCGGTTATATGCGATTTGACCGGATCGTTAAATTAAGTGTTGATTTAATGATTTAATGTATAATTTGATATATTACTTTGCATTAACTAGCATTGGTTCATTTTAAAAGGATTTTCTCACTTGATGCATATTGTATATGTGATATATTTTTTGTGCACTTGTTTGTATCATGTTTGATGATACTTGCTCACTTGGGTTTGTGTAAAGATTAAACCATGGTTATATGAATGGTTAGGGTTTTGATTATTTACTTAGTTATTTATTTATTTATTCTTTTTGGATATTCTTAAGAATGGTGGCTTATTTTGTTTCTATGTTGAAGCTTCTTGAAGCTTTGAACAAGTCCACCATTCTTGTCTCATCCTTAACCCTAACCATTCCAACTAACCTTAGTTTAATCTCTACACTTGACCATGGTTAGTATATGATAAGTCTTCATATTAGTTTCATTTTTAATATATGAAACTTATCATATTCTTTCTTCTTCTTCATCTTCTTCTTCAAGAAAAACCTTGCCTTCATCAATGGCAACTTGAGCAATAGTGTGAGAAATCCAATTCTAAAGTGAACCCACCTCCTATTTCTTCACCCTCTACCTCTTGCCAATTAGTATAGGGTGTTTTCTTCACAAGTTTCACAACTTGGTGAAGTTGGAGCTTGAACTTGTGATGTCTCGACGTAGATCATCTTCGGCATGAAGCCGATGACCTAGTCCGCCCATTTATCCGATGAAGCCGACGATTGAGTTCGGGATTCGAGATGGACAGCTAGAGGACGCTTACGTGGAGCTAAGGAAGTGGAGAACCGGATCTACAAAGGTTGTAGCCTCTCTCTTTTAGTTAAAATGTTAACTAGTTTAATGTTTCGCCTAAATTTCTAGTCGACGATCCGTATTAGGGTTTCTCGGCACCCATAAAATTTGAAATTGGCATGGTTGATGCCTTGTGAGACCTCTATAGTATGCCTAGGAACCCTACAGCAACACGGCTCCACACTGGTTGTCGGTATAGTCTAGTCCACAATAACGAATGATGTTGTGAGAAATAATATCTCTGACGTCATACAAATGACCAACCATAGTACCTAAAATAGCGTTAGTTCATAAAACAGAAACTATCATAGGAAGAATCAAGACTTGAAAAATGCATCTTATGAAAAATCTAAAGATTTTTCTAAGTATGGGATGCGCAACCCATCAGGGTGCGCAGATCTTACAAAATCCCAAAGATTTCTATAAGGGGTGTGCAACCTAAAAAGGTGCGCACATCTCATGAAAATCAAAATATTTTCTAAAATAATAGATGCGCAATCAAAGGGGTGCACACTATTTTAAAAAAAAGCAAAAGCTTCAGGTGCGCATTCTACTTTAATGGGACAGGTTCTACCTATCAAATCAAAGAAAATAGGGAAGTAAAAACTTCGCTGAAGAGCACTAGCTTTGAAGAAGAAGAACAATTCTTAAAAATTTTCAAAAAGAAAAGAAAGAAGGCGCAATCTCATTGAAGAGAGGAAGTCCCTATTTACAGGAATTTAAAAGTCGGTTCAACTTCTTGTAGATCTCGGAGTAAATCTAACGATTCGCAAGTTGACACCGCTGTATGTACGTGCAAGACACGTGTGCATAGTCGGTAGGGGACATTTGTTAGCGCCTATTTTTTGGATGTGATGCGACGTGTGCAAAGCACGTGCGCATGGAAAATGTCATTGCATGCGATGCGACACGTGCAAAACATATGCGCATGGCAAAGACCATCACATGTACTTGGTTAAATTATTTTTAGAAGAAAATATTCTATCACTTAACAAAGTTAACAAAAATAATCAAAATTGATTTTTGGATTAATGATCCAATGGTGCGCATTGACCCTAAATTAAAATAAATCAATTTACATCTGTTTGTTAATAACAAACTTAATAAAACAATCAAAATTGATTTTTGGATCAACGATCCAATGGTGCGTATGCGTCCAAAAATTAATATAAATCAATTAAAATCAAATTGAGATTAAAACCCACCTGATTGTTGGGAACAAACCCTAACGATTTCTCTCCTATAAATAAGAACCTACTCACAATGAAGAAGGGGATCTTTTTTTTAGATCTTTTTCTAATTGTTTTTGGAGACACTCTGAACTTTTGTCCTTCCCTCTACAAAAAAAAGAAGAACCGATACTCTTGAAGAAGAGAAACCCTAGTTGACTAGGTAATAAAAAAGAAGTGGATTCTCTCTCTTTCATAATAAAAAGCTAGTGCTTTTCATAACGAAGTTAGTACTTTTCAAAATAAAAACAAAGATCAAACGATCTCAGAGTTTCTCTCTCTCATACAAAAAATCTATTGGTTTCATAAGAGGTATATTCTAAGATTTAAGACTTTGGATAAAACCCTTGTTAAAAGAAGATCACAAAAACATAGATCAAAACTAGTGCTTCTTTTGAAAGTTTTTACTTTCATTGGATTTAAATGTGCTATATGAATGCACTTTAAATCAAACCACAGAGATCTCAATCTCTTTGAAAGCCAAAACTTTCTACATCATAGTGTGCACCCTGATTTAGGGGGTAAACTATAGATGTGCGCAGAACGTGATATGCACATGATCACATGTGGAGAATGTGGTCCACATCAACTTGCGCACCCTATACATGCGCACTACTTGAACTCAATCAAGTGTGCATCACGTGATATTCACGTGTACACTTTATACAAATGCGCGTCATGTGATATTCACGTGCGCACCCTATAGACAAAAATGCATATGCGTCATGTGATATACACATGCGCATTACTTGAACCTAGTCAAGTGCGAATCACGTGATATTCACGTGTGCACCTATTGAATGAAAATGCATGCGCATCTCATACCCATGCACACCACATATGGATGCATTGTATACCCCCGAAAAGGGAAAGCATGAATCCCCCATGCGAAGCACGTGTGCACTATACAATGCACATGCGCACATGAACAACAAGCTATAGCGTGGATATTTAGCAAATATACACCATGTATAGAGACTTATGTTTCCTAATTAAGTTAATCTTAGTCTACAATAAGACTAACGATTCTTAATAATATTATTTAAGTTGACCTAAATCTTATATATGACTAACAATCCTTAATCAGAACCTAAGTTGATCTTAGTCTACAACAAGGCTAACGATCCTTAGATGAAAACAAATACCCTTTGAACTGATAGACCTCATTCATATGAGAAACACTATCTAGGTTCAAATCCAAATCTAATATATACAAATTTGGACTAATCCGTGCCCTACGGGAGATGCCATATATTAGTCTCTGTATACAATCCAAGGGCAACTCAAAATAAACAATATATATAATACGACACAAAGTGATATTTATGGAGAAGGAGAAAATTGCTATCGTTTTGCGATAATGTAATTAACTGCAGGGTTTGCGCCTGCAGGAAAAAACGTCCTCACAATTAAAAAACCCCTCATCATTAAGGGGGAATCTGAAAAGTTCAGCTACAACGGTCATCCATCCAAATATCCGATATACGATTCTATAAATCAACTTGGTATATTCGGAGAGATGGACGAATATGTTCCATATAGCATCTACTCCTAAATTCAGGAAAGAAGACCTATCCCGGTCCATATTTGTTTTCGACGGTAAACACTCTCAAGTTTCGAAGTCTCGGTCGAGTCGAGGATTTCACTTCATATCGGCGATCCGGTTGTTATACTGTATTGCAAGAACTAGTAAGTCCCTCGATTTTCCTCCTCTCTTTGCCACTACTCCATGCCATGCTATCATAAGCCCGCTATAATTTTTCTAAACGAAAGGAGCACCATGTTTTGTAAACAAAACCAATAAGGTAGCCATTAATGAAACAATATTAAAACAATGTTTTGATAATGTTGTGATTCATGTCATCTTCCTGATGGTTATTTTAGTTAATTTATAATATTTTAACTCCAAAGAATTTGCTACCATGTCGATACATTATACCAGTATGATTGTGTACTGTATGTTTATGCGAGAAGTGATTTGAACTAGGATATATGTTGTAACAACCCTAATTTTCTTATACACTTTTTCCTATACAAATTTTTTTCAAAATATTTTTAAAGTCCACAAAGGGGTATTTTAGCCTGAGCATAAGATTTAGGTAATTATTTTTGTTTTTAATTACAAGCTACAAGAATGAAATAATTCCATTTTTAGTGTACAAGAAATCACTTTAAAATTTAATGTATACTTGGAGTATTTACTCTTGCTGCTATCATTTTAAGTAATTAAATAACATAATAATTACAAGAAGGAGCTTGTAGCTCATTGGTAATACCTTGCACTGCTGAACCAAGCCACCAGAGTTTGAATCCCATGCCCCACATATTTTTATATCTTTTTGTTTTAAATTTTTGGGAAGTCAAACGGTCAAACAGCCATAACACACGAAATTAATGCTGTATACAAAAAATGAAGTACACCAAAATTCCCCCCAGAAGAAACATGACCCAACGAGCCCAACTCGGCCCCAAGTCGACCGGCGGTTCGGCCGAATCGGCCGGCACCGCTGGCCGGACTCGGCCGGTCGGCCGAGTCGTCAACACGGAAATTTTCCGTGTTGACTTGGTCTTCACCCCTGTAAACTCCATTTTCTTTGAACAGTTACCAAATTCCCATTAAACCTCTTTTACTCCCAAAATTAATGAATTGTTACATTTTTAAATATTTTTTTAATCCAAACCCTAACCCTAGCCTAGCCCTATATAAACACCCCTACCCTCTACCATTTCACCCTACAACTCTAAGTCCACTCTCTCAAATTCTCAAGAGAACTCGGTACGAGCGAAAGGCGAAGCGCTGCCGAAATCGACGGCGAATTCCGGCGATCGTGCTGGGACTCCTCACGACGATTCGACGCCTGGCAAACCCTCTACCTCCCCCTCACTCTCTAACGTGTCCAAAACCCGTAAGTCCCATCTCTTCTATCTCTCTTTTCTTTTAATAGAAAATACGACTTTTTGGAACCCGACGGAAATCAGAACAAACCGATTTCCGACTCGGTTTTTCTACAAAATTCCACTTGTCACCTAATCCATAATACCTAGACATATCCATGATGACTATTAATCACATAGAAACCAATTTAAATAAAGTTTCTCACATGAAATGATAGCTTTCTTGTAAAACCGTATTCTTTTCATAAAAATACCATAAAGTTTATTTTTCTTGTTCTAATTAAATCCCTCACTCCTAAATATGTTTATCTTGATCACTAAACTTGTAGAAATCAATTTGAATGAGTTTTCACACATGAAATGATAACGTTTTCAAATACCGTATTCTTACGCTTAAATACCTTCATGTTTAATATATCGTATTTAACCTCTAAACATCATTAAACTTTAAAATAAGTCACGAGGTAATGACCTACCTCTACACACACACAAATATAACCCTAATTGATAAACGTCAAAACATAGAATACGAAAATACAAGACTTTTCACTAAAATACCATTATTTTTATAAACCTTTCTTGAAAGCTTTAGGTTGTACACAATTCTAAACAAAATCTTTTAAAATGGAAATACGATATGTCATGGATATCGATCGTTTATCTAAACTGACTTTGTGGTGTCTAGGCAAGTGTGTCTAGGCTAGTGGTTTTTAATTAGGCCCACTACTGTGGTTCCTTCCCACTTACCTGGCACTTACCTGGCCGCAATTGGCGGTGAAGAGGCGATTTGAGACTTCTAATGACTTATCGTTTAGACCTTAGAAATAGGCTAGTCGGCTTAAAAAACCCTAGAAACTAAAATACGGAAAACTATATCTTTTTACAAATAAATACCTTATATTTATAAAATCGTTTTCCTAAATGAATGGTATTTATTAAACCTATGCAAAGCGCCACTACAACCTATTTTTGGGGAACCCGTTAGGGATAGTACGGTTCATCGTGCACCCGCGGGCTAGTAGTGCGAGATTCAGACCTCCGCAAGGAGCATTCGGTCTCGAAGGGTTTAAAATACGGCATTTAAGAAAAATGAGATTTTTGAAAATAAAATATTTATTTAAAATTATTCTTGTGTTAATGTATATATAATTATCATTTAAATGCCTATTTTATTATAATATAAAGTTTCCACTTTTTCTGAAAAATTACAAGACTAAAAGTTACACTAAAATACCATGAGTTTCGAATAAATCAATTAATACTTTCATTAGGATATATACACTAGAATAACACAAATAAAATTCATACTCATTATAACTATAAAGACGAATAATAAATACTTGAGGTGTATCTTGAAAACTATACAAAAGTACTTTTTACATAAAACCCCCTCAAGTTTTATAAATTACAATAAGACCCCTAACAATTATTGAACTTCAAATTATCTTTCTTTTAGTCTGACTCGGGTTAGAGTCTGACTATTTCTGACTTGAATTTGATTCAAGTCATTCTATATTTTTCCCACTCTATATGAACACATGAATCTCAGAATCATGTTAACAATCATTACAATTTGACTGAATCTAACCATGGATATTCATCCATTATCCTGTTATTCCATTTACCTGATTATACAGTTACAACATGTTTACTGATATTATGGTTTTGGTCAGTCACCCAACTTACACAATACAATACAATAATACTGTTAAAACACTACGGGGGTTAAGGGGTAGATTGGTACGGAAGGTGTTAAAGGTGGCACGAGACGGTAAGATTAAGACACCTAACATAAATCCAATTGCCGTTGTTCCGGGTTGTATAACGGAGCCTTGTACTCTATTTCCGTTTGCCCTGGTCTCTAGCATATAGAGACCCCTCTCGTATACACTGGCATTCTTCTGTACCAAGCTACAAACAACATCGTTAATATAACATTACAACATTACAACAATACAATACAATACAATATTAAAAGCTCTCTCTCTCCCACTCTTGTCTATTTCTCCCTCTTACCTTTGGGACTTACCGAGCGATCTGTTCGCTGACGACATTCTGTTTCTCTCTTGTTTGAATGTCGTCAGGTGACTTGGATCCGGCAGAGATCGAGCCATCACAAGAAGATTTGGAGCAGTTCCACGAAGACCCCGAGCTCTAGATAGTGTACCTTGTTCTTTCCAGTATTTTCATTTCCTGTTATGCCACTGTTTAGGCATCTTTATTTCAGTTGTATTTTCCTTTCCATACATTGTACAAAGAATGTTATTAATAAAAGTTGCTGTTCTTTTTATACTTTTCGTCTTTTGTGATTTACTTTATATTTCTTAGTTACGCTTAGCGTATGTACTTCTGAGTATATACGTAGCGGGCCTCGTCGCGTCCACTTCGCCGTACACTGGGAAGCGGGGCGTGACAGGTTTTTGTTCATTAAAATTTCATTAATTTTGGGAGTAAAAGAGGTTTAATGGGAATTTGGTAACTGTTCAAAGAAAATGGAGTATACAGGGGTGAAGACCAAGTCAACACGGAAAATTTCCGTGTTGACGACTCGGCCGACCGGCCGAGTTCGGCAGGCGGCGCCGGCCGATTCGGCCAAACCGCCGGCCGACTCGGCCGAGTTGGGGCCGAGTCGGGGCTCGTTGGGTATGGTTTCTTCTGGGGGGAATTTTAGTGTACTTCATTTTTTGTATACAGCATTAATTTCGTGTGTTATGGCTGTTTGACCGTTTGACTTCCCAAAAAATTAAAACAAAAAGATATAAAAATATGTGGGGCATGGGATTCGAACTCTGGTGGCTTGGTTCAGCAGTGCAAGGTATTACCAATGAGCTACAAGCTCCTTCTTATAATTATTGTGTTATTTAATTACTTAAAATGATAGCAGCAAGAGTAAATACTCCAAGTATACATTAAATTTTAAAGTGATTTCTTGTACACTAAAAATGGAGTTATTTCATTCTTGTAGCTTGTAATTAAAAACAAAAATAATTACCTAAATCTTGTGCTCAGGCTAAAATACCCCTTTGTGGACTTTAAAAATATTTTGAAAAAAATTTGTATAGGAAAAAGTGTATAAGAAAATTAGGGTTGTTACATATGTCCCTTGCTAAATTGATGTTTAAACAACCCTATATCGGTTCTGAAATTCTAATCAGCTGGTCGTAAAACAGAAATATCTCCCGCTGTATAATACCAAATGTAGAACTTATTTCTTCTAAAAATAACTACACAAAAAGTTTTACACTTTTCGTGTTGATAGCATTTTCTCGAACAAAATAAAAATGGGTCGTTTCTGCCAAATCTTTTGCTACTTGTGCGATTTCGGTATTCTGAAAATTGTCGGTTGAACCATTATTTGATTTTTAGTTTATTTGTTTTTAATTATTTTATAGATTCGTCTTTTGTGTTTAAAACTTCTCTGAGTCTTACTTTCACAGTAAAATTTTGGGACCATTCCCTCTGCGTTTGAGTCATGACTTTGTGATAAAAACATGAAAGGACAGATTGGGTTAACAGCTTCTGAAAACTGATTTTCGACCCTTGTCTTAAAACTATGGAAAAATGGAGTTTTCGAATCTAAATCAGATGAAACTTATGTTAAATAAAACTAGATCGAAAGACAAAACTTTTATTAGTTGACAACTATTACTGAAAACCGACGGAAATACTTCATTTATGTCTTTTAAATTTATGTGTCAAATCTGGTCAGGAGCTGAACTGCATAGCACCACCAAAAGCCCTATAACTCCCAAGGTAGGATTCAGATGTTGATAAACCCTATATATGAAGTTTTCTAATCGATACAAGCTAAAACTTTCACGTTGACAATTTTTCCAATATTAGAATAAAAACCAAGTTTTCCTGCATGCAAACTAGCGCCAATTTTCCGAACTATTATGTTTGTAGCTTATAATTTAAATAATTGTATTTCAACTTGAACCTGACATGAACTTCGTGATACATTATTTCTTGAATTCGTGAATCTGTGGCATGACATAAAATTGGACAACATGTATATGTGGACCTGTGTTTGATTCATATATGAATTTAATAGACTTAGAAACGAGGTTGGGGTTGTTTGGGAAATGAGTTGTTTTAATTTACTCTGGGAGTCCCCTTACTAATATATGAATCTCGTGTTACTATGGTACCGGGTCGAAATGGTATATTACTAACTCATGAATCCGTGTTGCTGTGGTATCGGGTCGAAACGGTATATTACTAACTCATGAATCCGTATTGCTGTGGTATCGGGTCGAAACGGTATATTACTAACTCATGAATCCGTATTAATGTGGTATCGGGTTGAAATGGTACAACTCCTAAAGCGGTTTGAACACTCACAAACCAAACTTTATGTTAGTACAGTAAAACTTACTATTTGCTCACTCATAAATAACATGATTATTACCATGATTACATACTTAGCCATTTCATGTTTATTACCATGCGTACATGTTTAGTTACTATCTTGCTATCTTCATGTTTATACTTATGTTTTAAAACTAGCTTTTAAAATCAATACGTTTTAATGTGGGACTTTCCAAAGCAAGTTTGCTGAGGAACATTCCATTTTTCTTGTTTCCTATTTTGGAAATGTTCATCAGGTGACATAGGAAAAGTGGAGGAAGATTCTATTGAAGTGAGACCAACAGAGGAGGACCTTCAGCTTTTCACTGCACAAGCCGAGTTCTAGTTCAACCGTCTTCCTTTAGTTTAGCTAGTCTTTGTTAAGGCATTTTACAACTTAAATTTTGTATACCGAACTCCGTTGTATTATTTACTTAGTTATTGAACTCTGTCGTTAATACTTTAGCTTTATAATAAATGAAATGTTGGATGTTGTTTATTTAATTTCTTACAATGTTTATATCTGTTTTCAAATGCTTAGCGTGTTTGTATCGAGGAAGGATATTCCTTGGTATAGATATGTCGCGCATCTCGTCCACTCTAGCTATCCATCTTAGAAAGCGGGGCGTGACAGCATAAGAATTTCATGAAATATTATAAAATAAAATAATTATTATTTTCATCCATTTTTCAATATTTTTTATGATATAGCATACGAACGTCATAAAATTTAGAAAACCACAAAATTTTCTGTTATTTTCCTTTTTCAATATTATATATGCTTGCTATATAGCAAACAAAAATTATGAAATTTTCAAAAATCTCAAAATTTAATGTTTTCTTCGGGTTTTATAAATTTTTGCATGCTATAACACAAGAGAACCGTGAAATTTACAAAAATACCAAAATTCTTTATTTTCTTTAACTTTACAAGATTTTGCACGCTACTATATGAATATCAAATTTTTCTGTTTTCTTCGATTTTTCAATATTTAGTGTCACGGCCTGAAAGTACGGAACATGACCGGCACTTAAACTACGAACGTCTCGAGGCGTACGTAATCTAAGTAAGCCGAAAACCCAGAAATCCAAACCAAGAAAAGTAGTAGAGTGGAGGAAAATCATTTTAAATCAAATAGTTTGCAACATAAGCCGAAATATGCATTTTAAAATCACAATTCTTTTCTAAAAATTTCGGCAGAGTTTCCTTTGTAAAAACTGACCCCAAACGGGTACAAAACCTGATAAAGCATATATAATGAATAAAGGCATCCCCAAGCAGGAGCTAGCTCTTCGCCAATCGACGGTCACAACCACGCAAGCAATATAATATACAACGCCGAAAGGCGAGGATCACAACAGAAAAGGAAACTCAAAACAGCATGAAATCCAAAGAAATATAACGCGTGACTCTAAGGTCGAAAGAATAAACATCACTGGTCTCTATCTCAAATAAATACATGTTTGGTTGATGGAATTTACTAGATACAACTGAATAATAATATACAAAATATATACTGATGGTCACGATACAAGTGAACCCACCTACTAGCAAATCACCCGGAAATGGAAGTAGTGCCAGCAAAGCCGTAATGAAACCTGTATGGCAAAACCTGCAAGAAACTGTGGCACAACGGGGGTGAGTTGCCAACTCATGAGTAGAAAAACATCTACGAACAAAAATCGCATGAACAACGCAATTCTAGATCATACGATCATAATATATCCTCAAATATAACCAGCAGCCTATAACAATGGCTAGGGTATACCTCTAAACAACTGTAATACCAAGTGCTCGTGTCAGTGCCTCAGGTAGCAATATATCATATGGATGAGGTATGAATGCATGAAAATAGAATACATGAAAACGAAGAAATTGCTTTCATAACTTAGTGAGATTTCTGTATTTTCAAAACGAGGTATCATAAATGAAATCAGCATAAACAGTGTGCATCATAGCGCAATTTCTGTTATACCGATAAAAGGGAAAATTTTCAAAACGAGGTATCATAAATGGCAAAATTCCGTAAAATACCCTATTTTAGAATTTTCCAAAATTTTCCCCATTTATCGGTATTTAATTATACCGAAATATTAAAATATTCATTAAAAATTAATATTAAATTATAAAAATTCCTAAAAATAATATTTTATTTTTTTGAAATGTTACAATCTCCCCCCCTTAAAAAAATTTGGTCCCCGAATTTAAATTTAAACCCCCAAATTCTAAAACATTTCAATAAAATGTTCAAGTCGTCGGGGCTCTGAAATCATCAATACATAAAACGCATCATAGCGCAATGCATGCACATGAGTAATGAGCAGATAACTCAAAATCAAAACTCCGTCAAGCATCCCACAATCATCGGAGTCAAGGTGAAGACACGAATGCCAAATCCAAAGCAAAACCGATATGCTATAAATCGGAACTATACATGTAAATACCAATTCTATACATGTAAATATCTGGAGGAAATGCATGCCAAATCTTCTAAAGTCGCTATGCAATGCGCATAACACTGCACGGTGGCGGACGTCTATCATAAGAAGATAACTATATATGTATATATCTTTTGTTCACTATGTACGTCCCGCCGTTTTGAAAACAATTTAGAAGGGTTTCCTTATTTTAAACGTTTCGTGTCATGTCAGACACGCAGGTAAATACTGAGACTATAGCTCGCTTTTTGGAAATCCCTTCGATAGCTATCAATGCATGCAAAATATATCCAGTACCGTCCTCTGACCAGTCCTGCTCGGTACGAAAACAAATCGCAAATATCATAAAAACGTACTGCTCCATAAGAATCAATCCCAAAATGTGCATATGAATACTACGTGCGTCTGGTGCGCACGGAAATCAAAATCCATATATGTGCCATACATGCGCACAGAAACAACATCTAGGTGCAACGGGTGTGCACACAACCTCTGTCATAGGCAACGTGTGTGCCTGACAGCAAAATCTGGTGCATCTGACATGCACGAAGAATCTCGATTTAGTGCATCTGGTGTGCACCAAAATCGTATATCATAATATGCGCCCAACATGCGCAAAACCCAAATCAGGTGCATGCATCATACACGAAATCATGAAATCCAATATCAAGCACCTAATATGCGCAAAATCCAATCAGGTGCACAAAGTGCACAAAACAAATATCGAGCATCACAATCGAAATCGAAGTCCAGTGCATCTAAGTGCACAAAATGCGTAACACTGCACTGCAAGCATATGTGAACTATACCGAGTGCAAAAACTAAATCGTGTGCGTACATATGCACAAAATCAACTCAACTGGATGAAACCCATAAAATCATAAACATGAAAGATCAAGGCACGAAAATGATATCAAGTGCAACAACTGTGCAAAAGTCGTAAATACTCAGTAGGTGCAATTATGGTACATGAAAACAAATATCATGAAACTCAATCATCAAAATCAATCATGCGAATAGATCGCCCAAAATACCGCAACCAAGTGTGGCGGGATAGTCCCGCTCAAGCACATCCTCCAAGAATCTCTGGCCAACTGTCATGGTCACTCATACCATGTCTCGTCGACGATCCTGAACTCTGGCCTGCTGGTGGGCGTAACATGACCACTCCTGGGTCCAAGTCTTCTCGTAATTTATTCCAGAAAGGTCCTGTCGAGGTCTCTCCCAAATCTTATCTCTGCCTAACTGTCCGGAAGTCATTGTCCTTTACTATATCTGTTTCTTGTTCCGGAACGGCTGCATACTCATCGCGACTCCTTCTGGAAGATATATCCAAGTACAATGCCTCGGCATGCGTATAACATCTCTGATATCGGCGGAGTGGAACGTCATCTTACCCAGATCCCGTACGAACCTCTTACTCCACTTTTCTCTAATGTCGACTGCTTCGGACCGTATCGTCGTGGCTGCATAGACTGAGCTCCAACGGCTATCTTCGTATCTGGAGTCTCCCAAAAAGTGCATCTTACCACCTAGCATCCGAATGAAGTCGAACCATCCGATCGATTCGTCAAAACCTCATAATCCCCAAAGAGCTCAACATCTTGGGTACAGTTTAATAGTACGTACATACCACAGCATCGGTGGTCCAGCCGTAGAAGGGCAAACCCAAGCCTCACTAATGGCGCCGCGGAACTGCCGCAAACCCTAAGGTTCAAAGGCTTTCACACGGTCATTATGTCGAGTTAGGGTTTCATTCTTCTAGAGGGTCCATAGAATTGCCTGGATGTCTTTCCGAATACTTTAAACTTGGAATAATAGGTTTCTGACATTCGATCGTCTCTGTCGACTCTCAACGTCTCCGCGTGAAGTCGTCTCTACCTAGAATCAATCTATCTGATGACCTCGCATCGGGGTAGCGAACGAACTACATGTCCTAGTCATTTATCCTCGGTAACTAGCGACCTTCTATTATCTCTTAGTACAACTCGTACAGCAATAGCTCCAACACCTGGATGATATCTCGTCGTTCGCAGCAACAACTGGCTCACTCGTTTGCACGCTGAACAGTGCCTCAATCATCATGAGTAAGCAATGCATCAACGGTCATCAAAATCTGGTGGCCTCTGTCCGCAGCCCAATCCTTGGTGCTGATCTGCACGTCCGAGTAATCTCATACAGCGATCCATCAAACGCTCGTGGCGCAAAAACACAATCAAAAGACACATCTCTGCAATCGTGTGTCGCCGGAAATACGCCCTGGTCAGTCCTCGTTCGTGACGAGCTCGTGCTGACCGCAACTCTAGCCGTAGCTCTCCCTGCCCGTAATCGTGGCAGTAAAACCATAACTGGTACCAATGAGGCTAGATCAGGAATGAATATAATACTGAGTAAAGAAATATACATCCTAAGGGTTCTTAAGTGGAGTAGCGTATCGTAAATATGCCACGGAACATACGTACAGTACGTCACTCTACTCAAGCTACCTACTCCATCAACCAATGGTTATCCTACGCTCCGAAGGTAAAACCTAACGCTCTGATACCAACTTTGTCATGACCCGAAAGTACGGAACATGACCGGCACTTAAACTACGAACGTCTCGAGGCGTACGCAATCTAAGTAAGCCGAAAACCCAGAAATCCAAACCAAGAAAAGTAGTAGAGTGGAGGAAAACCATTTTAAATCAAATAGTTTGCAACATAAGCCGAAATATGCATTTTTAAATCACAATTCTTTTCTAAAAATTTCGGCAGAGTTTCCTTTGTAAAAACTGACCCCAAACGGGTACAAAACCTGATAAAGCATATATAATGAATAAAGGCATCCCCAAGCGGGAGCTAGCTCTTCGTCAATTGACGGTCACTACCACGCAAGCAATATAATATACAACGCCGAAAGGCGAGGATCACAACAGAAAAGGAAACTCAAAACAGCATGAAATCCAAAGAAATATAATGCGCGACTCTAAGGTCGAAAGAATAAACATCACTGGTCTCTATCTCAAATAATTACATGTTTGGTTGATGGAATTTACTAGATATAACTGAATAATAATATACAAAATATATACTGATGGTCACGATACAAGTGAACCCACCTACTAGCAAATCACCCGGAAATGGAAGTAGTGCCAGCAAAGCCGTAATGAAATCTGTACGGTAAAACCTGCAAGAAACTGTGGCACAACGAGGGTGAGTTGCCAACTCATGGGTAGAAAAACATCTACGAACAGAAATCGCATGAACAACGCAATCCTAGGTCATACGATCATAATATATCCTTAAATATAACCAGCAGCCTATAACAATGGCTATGGTATACCTCTAAACAACTGTAATACCAAGTGCTCGTGTCAGTGCCTCAGGTAGCAATATATCATATGGATGAGGTATGAATGCATGAAAACAGAATACATGAAAACGAAGAAACTGCTTTCATAACTTAATGAGATTTCTGTATTTTCAAAACGAGGTATCATAAATGAAATCAGCATAAACAGTGTCTAGTATCGACACAAAACATAATCTCAATCTCAATATCTCAGGCTCTGTACCTCAAAATCTCAGTATCAATCTCACTATCTAGGGCGCCGTCAGTCCAGACCGGCCCCTACCATCAATCTCAAGATCATGACGGTATCCTCCGGATATCCGACGCGTCGGGTAAAATCACCGGTCGGTAGTGCTCCCCTGCCAGGCTCAACGCCATCCTCTGCGACCTTCTCGCTCCGGGATACCGTACCGGGCCCACCATGTACCCGAAACGGTTCATCTATCGCCTCGAATCAGGTCTCGAAATCCATCAGCAAACTCATGGTGGACGACTCATACATCATGGAAAAACCGCACTTTTCATTTAAAAAGAGAGAGAAAAGAAGTTTATAAATGTTTTTGCGGTTTTCCCCCAAATCCAGGAAATCTCATGAAAATCCGAATCCAAATCATCAATAGCATGTAAACAGTGAATATATGCATAAAAATCCACGAATGCGGCATAACAGTGAATAATAACATGCATGAAGTAGCAAGTAATAACTACAATATCTAAACTAGCATATAAGACAAGTACACTAATATCATGTCTAAACTATTAGCTAACAACTATGTCAATGCAATAGTATTTTCTAAAGTGTTCGTGACATGGCAATTACCGAGGAAGATGTGTGTGAGCCGGCAAGTAAGTGTACGTGGAACATACGCATCATCGATAATGGTGTTGGTGTCCTAACGGCATAATGTCATAATAAAATATGAAATTACAACATAAGTATGTGATGCAGAGCAAACAGCAATAATGTGCGGGAGCTGAATACTAGACACAACGATAACTAATCTGCATTTAACATAATATAAGTTATACAGTGGTTCCATTTGAAATAACACGAATCACGGTGTTTTGAAAATGAGGGCTACGGTGTTTTTAAGAAAAGATAAGTCCTTTGAAATATCCGTAGAATCCCTTGGCCTGTCTTTTAAAATACCCATGATTCGTTAGTTTTGAAATAGGTAGGAATCTAATCTAGTCTAACAACTATACTCAACTATACGATTGAACTAACAAGCTGAACTAAAGGTAAGAAAGCCGCCTAACATCTGAGTCGATACATACATATATATATATATATATATATATATATATATGTATATATATATATTAGTCGGTGATCCCGCCTCGATAATATCACATCCGATACCATATCTATAATCAGATATTGCCAAGTCAAGAGTGCGGATCAAACATCAATATATAGCTCGTACGTAAATCCGTCATACGGCATCCCAAATCTGGGTACGGGTCAATATCACATTCATCATATTATTCATCTGGTATCCTCTTTATCAAAGATCATAATCCGAGGTACTGACCTACGTCTAGTACAATATAGATATCATCAATATAATCATGATCTGACTACTGATCGACAGTCTCGTACAAACCGATATCATCAGCACATATCATCATAAAGAAGGATACATCGCCCAATGCGACCCATTATAGCTATCTTAACATATCTTATCTCATATCACGATCACATGTCGATCATTTTATTTATATCACTATTCGCATAGTATCGTCGTCCAAAGATCCGCTATAACATCATGATGTATCTCAAATACGAATCCTGCCATATCACCAATCTCACGATCTCAAATCAAATTTCATCGACTCACCTCAAATCCCAAATACTATCCTCAAATCCAGTATATGAACACATAATCCCATACCCTTGTGAACACATAAATATATAATCCCATATATGCACATATGAAAGAAGAATGTATGCAATTATGGGTGTGTGTGTGTGTATGTGTGGTGCAACCACTACTCTAGGGTTTCGCAACACTAAAACAATCCAATCACACCAAATGTCCATCTTTATCATCAATAAACTCAAACAATAGATAACCAATATATGTGTGTATACGTATTCGTATACATCACCACGAACTGCGGGGGTGCTATACGCTATCCACCCGACTTCTCCCCGTAGATATAAGTCTACTCATCTTGCTTTATGTGTGTCGATACCGATGTCGCCACCTTTTGTAAGTCTACGGTAGCGCCCCGGCCGTCTTTCAGACTCCAAATGCGGAACAACACTTTTTAACTGGCGCTATCGCATACTATAACCCGGATCTGCCATTATCGCTAAACTAACAAACTACAAAGTAGGTAGAAAAGCTATACCGAACGATCCGAATCCTTCGGTCTTTAACAATCATCCCACGCTTTGTTGCCGCTGCTCCGATCTCCTGAATCTCCAGTCTTCTCATCCAGGTGGCACCACGTCGACGGATCTTTAAACGGGCTCCCGCCTCTGAACCGAGGCAACTCGATCATCAAGATTGCCAAAAGAGATGACCAAGATTGATGTAGAGAATGAATAGAACACTTTATCTCACTTCGTCCAAAACCATGGAAGAACGGTTAATGAAGTTGCCTTTTGAAACTTTGATGGAATAAAAAGAACTATGAAATTTCCATACACCAAAACTATATCTTTTTCAAAATGAATCCATCATTTCTATCAAGAGGGGCCGGCCACAATTGAGGAGGAGGGAGGTGAGTGTAGGAGGGGAGAGGGTGACCATTAGCACAAAAAGAAAGACATGAGTCAAAGATAACACCTTGCATAAACTTTAATGAACTAATGAATCATCATAACCTAGTCATCAAAACAATTAATGCATACATTGAACCAAAACCAAGTCACCAAATCTAGAACCTTCTAGAACCATGACTCACCCTCATGACCCACCCAAGTGACGAAAAGATAAATCCGCATTAAACCGAATGTTTAATACGGCCGATAGAAAACTGGAAACTGGCAACTTCCAAAAGCGATCCCGAAACGAATTTCAGGATAACCCCATAACAGTATAAATATACCCGCATTTGTTTTACGACCGAATACAAATGCAACTGAGACAAAGATATTATATCTACACAGTATAATACTCGGATCCGGCTTAAACCAAAGCCTACCAGTATTATCTGCCCGAAATATGACACGTGCGTAAACGCATGTGCATTTTCCGAACCCTGCCATAATACCATACGGCCTCTACAATATTTCGCCCGAACTTGGGAAACTGTCTGTGGGGGACTCTAATGACTCATCAACACACTGGCACTGGGTATAACCACTAGCACGTCAGAGGTACTAGCTGTACGTAAAGTTTGCCTATGTATTGATCGGAAGGGAAGCTGACGAGCGAACTCATCCAGAAACCCTACTGAGCCTGACAGTGACAATATCCGTACAGTCCGGTCCGTTCGTCGAAGAGTATCGCATATCGAGTCTAGGGTGGTGGATCAAGTCAGACCCCTACTAACGCGATAATTCGTGTCGGTATGAAGCCCATCACCTCCTGAGAAACTACTGATCCAAATCAGTAATTCTCCATTACCCCGGCCGAGGATTTCAGGTGATGGCCATCCGTGCACTGTGCGGCATCAACCCCTAATACCGGGAGAGACGAATCCCCAACGATTCGCTCACTGCCTCCATGTGGCTTGGGACTGTACCCAACTAAAACCTGTTTGCACGACTCCTTTGAGCCGTGGTAGGGTAGTAATCAAAGCACAGTGGGAACTCACACGAGACAAATGACGATCTCAGGTCGACAAACTAACTTGTACACATGTCACCAGGGAACTGCTATCTGACTGTAGGTATAATACCAACTAGTATGTTCCCGGCGAGTCCGTCCAGTGTACTCATAACCCAATGAGCACCTGTATACTATCTTAGGTGAACAACTAACACCAATGGCTTGTGAGACCGGCCACCGCCCCTCGTCAGGGTCTAGATAAGTATACACCAGTCTACACTGGAGTATCGATGCCCAGTCTCGATACTCCCACAACTAGGGACATTTAAGGATGTGCTTATAGACCCCCAGCTCCCACGTATGTGATCGCCATCACAATGCTAGCAGTCAAGCAAGAATCCTATGGGCTTTATCAATATATGATGATAAAGACAAACCAGATAGCATACTATCATCTCGAGTAAGACTGTTTTATCGGTATAGGCCCTTCCTCAATCATCACAATCACGTGCCTGCGATCCAATAATTGACTTTGAGGGCACTATATCCAACACCTTTATCTTCAACGCCTCGACGTCACGTGGGGTACCTACAAGGATATCACAAACGCTAAAGCACATGGAAATCACATCGGAAACCAAAATGGCACACGCTACACCCATAGGTAAAAACATATAGTCTCGCATGCAAACACGATCAATAACCCTTTGTCGTTGACGTTCAAACGCCACCCGACAGTAATGAATCCTAAATACCAAAATCCATGCTAAAGCAAGTCGTAAACCATGCGCCAACTCAAGAAAACTAACCCAGATTTTACCCTAAATGGAATCAGACAAAATTGCACATGCCAGGGGTCAAGTTTACTGGAGATAGGGCTATGGAGCAAAAATGAGACCAAACCCCCCTGCTCTGGCCGCAAATTGCGGCCAGAAGGAGTTTATTTGCGGCCGGAAAATGGAGGTGGGGGCTAGGGCTTTGGGTGGTGGTTCCTAGGTGCCTGCACATCTCTCTGTCAAATCAATTTTATTTTCAGGTGTATCGGGTGATAGCAGATCTCGAAAAACACTCCCAGATTTACAGTTTTTCCCGATATCGATTCACTAAATCCGTATTCTGGGTTTTAATTCAGGTTTGGGTCCAAAATAACATCACAACAGGGGTTCTAAGGTCACAACAAACCTCAATTTCACTTTTGATTTCAGATCAAACCATAAACCCTAACTTGAAATTTCCAAAGTCCTCAAAACGACACAATATCGACATGAAACAAGTATTGATGCGCAAGGAATTGAAATACTATACTAAGGGTGCAGAAATTAGCTCCTTTGGCAACTCAAGAATTTTCTTGAGTTGCTCAAAGTCCTCAAGATCCATTCTTTCTAGGTCCAATGTGTAGCAAGTGAGCTTGGGAACAGTTTTTGTGAAGTGGGAATGGGGTTTTGGGGTCGGATCCATGGTGTTTTGGGGGGATTGAAGAGGAGCGGAGTGAGAAGAGGAGCAGGAGCAGCAGCGGCTCATGGGAGGGGAAGAGAGAAAAGGGTGTGAAGAATGATGGAGGAAAGGTCAAACAAGTCAAAAGTAACCCCCTCTTTCTCTCTCATCATCATACTTTACTTTTTCTTTTCTTTTCCTTCTCACACAATGGTAACCCTAGGCAACCATCTACCCACAACATGTAAGAAAATGCAACAAGTGTGGAAAAAATATGATGTGTGCATGTTTTACACAAAAACGACAAAAAAACCGATTAGCGATTTTTAATCGCGATTAGCAATAAAATAGTATATAATTAATCATAAAAATTTAAAAATGGCAAAATTCCGTAAAATACCCTATTTTAGAATTTTCCATAATTTTTCCAAAATTTTCCCCATTTATCGGTATTTAATTATACCGAAATATTAAAATATTCATTAAAAATTAATATTAAATTATAAAAATTCCAAAAAATAATATTTTATTTTTTTGAAATGTTACATTTAGTTTGCTATAGTAAAAAAAATCGTGAAATTTCTAAAAATCTCAAAAGTAATCAGTTTTCTTCGATTTTCAATATTTTTCATTGCAGCACATGAAAATCACTAAATTATCATAAGTATCAAAATTTTCTGTGCTCGCTGGTTTTTTTTTATTATTTTTCTTGTTGTACGAAAATCGTGATATTTTCAAAAATCCCAATATTTTCTATATCCTTCAAATTTTCAATATTTTGCAAGAAATAGCTCACGAAAATCTCAAAAATCTCAATATTTTCCGTTTTATTCGGTTTTCAATATTCTGTTTGCTACACAGCAAATAAAGATCACGATCTTCTTAAAAATACCAAAATTTATTGTTTTCTTCATTTTTTCAATATTTTGCTTTTAATAAAATTTGAAAATCGCTAAATTTTGATTTTTTTTGTTTTCTTCGGTCTATAGCACACGGAAATCGTGAAATTTTCAAAAATCTCAAAATTTTATTTTTCTTAGTTATTTATTATTTTACTTGATTTATACAACAAGAAAATTGCAATATTTTTAAAAATAACAAAATTTTCTATTCTCTTCGTGTTTTCAATATTTTGCTTGATATAACAATGAAAATTGAAAACTTTTAAAAATCTCAAAAAAATTTATGCTCTTTCCTTTTAAATATTTTATATGATATACCACATGAAAATTACAAAAAAATTTAAATCTTAATAACAGTTATGTTTTCTTCCCTTTTCATTGTTTTACATTCTATATAGCCCACACGAAAATTATAAATTTCAAAATTTCAGAATAATCTATTTTTCAGTTACCCAATATTTTACTTTCTCATTCTTATGAGAATTTCCAGGTATCAATGATCCGAAAAGCTATATGAAGTAAAAAAAAAAACAACAAAATTTGGCTAATTGCTATTAAAGAACTTAATGAAACAAGGAAATCTGGTACGAGTGATTGAGAATTTGGATGACTGGAAATTTCTGGTTGCACATAAATATCACGGAATTTAAAAAATATCCCAATCTTTTTTGTTTTCTTCGAATTTTCGATATTTTACACGTTGTAGAACACGAAAATCGTGAAATTTTCAAAACTATCAAAATTTCTGTTTTTTTTGGTTTATCAATATTTTGTTTGTTATAACATATGAAAATTACAAAATCTTCAAAAATCTCAAGAAATATTTTTTTCGGGATTTTCAATATTTTTTAGGAACAACACATGAAAATCACGAAATTTTCAAAACTCTTAATATTTTCTGCCATCTTTTATTTTTCTATATTTTACTTGCTATAGGACAAGAAATTTACAAAAATTTTAAAATCTCAAAATTTTTCTTTTTCCAATAGTACACTTAGCATACGAAAAGTCACCGTATCTTCAAAAATCTCAAAAAATAATTGTTTCCTTCAAATTTTAATAATTTAGATGCTATATCATATAAAAATAAGAAAACGGGGCCTATAGGATCCTTGCAAACCAAAAACCGCAGTGGCCTCTCACATGGGCCGGTGGGGTCCAGGGACGTAACCGCAAAATAGGTATGGGATAAAAGAGTGATAAATGCTGAATAAGCAGCTAATAAAAAAATTTCCACGATCCAAATATTATAAGATATTAAAAGGGGCTTGATAATAATTTTTCCAATAAAGTACAAATTAGATAAGGAAATATTCTAAGGAACATGATCTCATATAGCTTTATATATATTTTGTAGATGTTAAGATTGTGAAGTCCGCATCCTGTATCTATAGATATAATTTTCCAATATCTGCTATGCATAGGCATTTTATAATTTAAAAAAAAAAATCAATTTTAATGGGATTCTGCACAGACTTGCAAATATCTTTTCAAATGAATAATGTTGTTATAGCTCATCTCATAAGTATATTAAGTCATGTATAAATTTAAGTAAGGTTAAGGGGCCTAAGGAACTCCCCAAGTCTACTGCCTACGAAGCAGGCTCAATCCTGCATGGTTAGGGGTGGCACCTACCCACACAGGCAGGACCTACCCATGAGATTGTGTCTGCCTTCACAGGCACGAGGCCTGGGTAGCTCCGCAGGCCTGTCATATACTAATTAATGGATAATCCTATAGGTGCTATTCAATTGAAGACCCACAATTTGGACAAATTAATTCAATCACATGTGCCATATACTAATTAATAACAATGTTGCCTTGCTAATCTCCGTTCCTTCAATTTTCTAAACTTAGATATTTTAGGCTATGATATCCAACCACACTTGTCTCAAAATGCCAAACAAGTCGTGTGTGTATATGTGAATGAATTCTTTGAGCAATTTGAACATGCATGGTTTGCTAAATATGGGACAATATTGGACAAGATGTACCTGTGCCATGTAATACAGTTAGCAGTTAGTTGTGGTCTTTAACTAAGAAATATGATTGTAATGATAATATTGAGAACATACAAAAAAAAAATCATACTTGAAGAGGGGGAAAAATAGAACTAGAACAAATGAACAAAGAGGTTTTCCAAGTTGGACATTATATAGGATGCAAGTTTACAGAGAGAGATTGTTATTGTAATATTTTGGAAAATTTTTAAATATTATTCTGGAATTTTAAATAATAATAGAATTTTAGATAATGTTAAAAAGAGGTTTAAAATTATGGTATTTACATATAGCAGTAACTAATTAAAAAAGATTTTTATTTGTAAGAAGGGCTTTATTTGCAAAAGGTTTTTTGAAATTTTAATAAAGGATGGTATATGTTAAGCATTGTGGGCGCGCACACACCACAACACTTCACACTTTCATATACACTCTACCTCATGCTTACCCTAGACACACCTCCTCCTTATCAAAATTTGATAATTCAATTAGATAAACTTTTCTAAACTGAACCATTTTCCAAATACTCCATAACTCAAAGAAAAATCTTTAGTTCATCACCTGGTCAAAACAATGGGTTCTTCATGAAGTTTTCTTATAAAAAAAACAAAAAAAACTCAAGATAATACAAGAACCAAGTCAAGATGATCCAAATTTGCATCCATGAGCTTGGAAGTTCCGTAAGCTCTCTTTTAGAAGGTAAAAATTTATTTTATACCAGCTTTTAACGTGTTTAAGTTTCAAAAGTTTAGTGTGATATCTGAAAAAGCTAAGTTTTGTATAATTTTTTTATGTTAAATTAGAATCTGCTATAACAAATGAACTCTGAAAAAATATTTTGAGAGTTTTATGAGATGGTGAGAACAACTTGAGACCACGCCCCAAGCCCGTACCCAATTGAGCCCTACTTGGCCGCCAAGTTATTACATTTGGCTGCAAATTGCGCCTGGGAGTTGGAGTTAGGGTGTGGGAATTTTACAGTTGCTTATATACATCCTAAATAAAACTAGTGTATATGCAATTTTGTCCCATATCACTTGTTTCAAAATCTAGAACAAATATCCAATAAAAGTTCAATATTTTACGTTTTAAAATCTTAAGTTTTGATTTTCGTATTTGCTGGGGGTAGTTTGATACTGATAAAACGTGTTAAAATACGTCGATCGTACGTTCTGGTCTTTTGCGTTAGAAATATAGTAAAGTTTGCGTTTCGATCCTTATATATTTACGCTTGGTTTAATTTATAGGCTCGATCGCTGAGACGTACGACACGGTAAGGAAGGGCAAGGCGTTCGCGAGCTTCATTTAGTGCGTACTGATATTAGGTGAGTAGGGGGACATTTACAAGTAGAAACTCGGGCGGATGGCGTATAGCACCCCCGACTACCAGAAGTTTTATAAAATTCCGTATCGGTTTTAAACACTATTCGTGATAATTAGTCGCATTCCTATGTCATATGCATTACATTGGGTGCCATACCATTCTCAGTGTATAATTATACTTGCTAGAATAGATACACTAAATAGAACACAAGCACAATACTAATGATTTTATATTGCACAGTTCACAGACTCGCATGCTACACTATACATCATTAGTACTGTCATGACACGTAGAATTGCTATGTTTAATTGTTTTACCACTTATCATGATAGTATTAGTTGCTATTCATCATGTTTCATTATTAGAATGCTATAGTTCGTTTACTTACATGTTATAGTTGTCAAATGTTGCATGAATGAATCATTATTTGTTGATATCATAGATTTGATATTTTCTATGGATTTGAGAAACAACGGGTATCTTTTTATAAAGAATTGTGTTTTCAAAAATATGGTTATCTCGTGATATGATGATTTGGCGTCCACTATGAGTTTTTGTTTTCATGAGGAGATATCCGAATTGAGAGAAGGGTTAACTGATTATGGATACATGGTGGACTCGGTACGACTCCGAGGGGTAGAAAGACCGTAGGGAGGTACGGGGAGTCTAGCGAGAATGATCGATACCGGAGGTAATATTAGAGCGCGGCGGATATCCAAAGGATTTTGACTGTGGCTGAGTTGATATCAGGAGAGGACCGATTAGTTGAATGGTGCCTATGATATCCAGGTTTTTGTTGTGTCGATGATGGACACGAGTTTGATAAGAATTTGATGATGATGAATATTATTGAAAGTGTTTGTTAGCACCACCACTGAGTTTTTCTAGCATCAAGCATACCATTTTAAAAAAATTCGTGGTGCTAATCAACACTAATTTAGAATCTAACTAGATGATTAGGGTTTAAGTATGATATAACAAAATATTATACTAAGAGAAGAGGCTACAACCTTTGTAGACCATGTTCTTCCCTTCTCAAGCTCCGTATAGTAGTCCACGCGACTCCACTTAAAATTGGATCGAGCTTCCTTTGCGATCTTCGTGCTGAAGATGATCCATCCGAAATTCCGCTAATCCAAACTATCTCTTCACTAAACTCTTTAGTGAAGAAAACACACTACACTTAATTGCTAATCAAGTATATGATGGTGAAATAGGGGTTTTGTTTGCTCACTAGGGTTCTCATAAGCTCAAGATTTCACAACTCATGTGAGGGATTGAGCTTGGAGGAGGTGAGGAGGAAAATGAAGAGAGCTAGAGAGCAACTCATTCAAAAATGAGCTCAAGAAAAATGAACCATTGTGTAGTATCAAGTGTAGAATGGCTTCACAAATATCAACTCTATTATTGAAGCATGGAACTCAATTCAATATAAAATTGAACCATACTTCAATAGTAGATCCAAACCATTATAATATAAAGTAAAGCCATGCTTCACCCCTGCACAATATAAAGTAAAGAAAATCAAACCATGCTTCATAATATATATATATATATATATATATATATATATAAGCAAATAATTAGTGAGCAATAATATTAGTCAATATATAATTATATCAAATATAAATATATATCATATTATTAAATCAACACTTGATTTAATAATCCGGTTATATCACATATAACCGACTAATATCATTTATTTGTACATCACATTATCAAATCAACACTTGATTCAATAATCCGGTTATATCACATATAACCTAACTGATATCAAATAACCGCCAGATTAGAATACAGTATCACATATTCATATTTAATCAGGCCCCCGCACATATCAGCATATGTACCCTATTTCGTTTCGCTTGAACTAGAAAAGTTATGTGTGAGACTCTAAAGACTCGTCAATATGCCAGCAGTAGGTAATGATCACATCAGTTACCCATAATCCATCAGTGGTACTAGCTGGACGTAACGGCTACCCAGGTATTGAGCGATTAGAAGATCAACAAGGAAGCTTGTCCAAACTCCCATGAAGTGTATAAGTAACACTTACCGTACAGTCCGGTCTCTTCGTTTGATATGTCGCTTATCGAGTCTGGGGGTGGAATCGTCAGACTCCAATAACTTGATAAGTCATGCCGATGTATGGCCTATAACGGTACGAGAAACTACTGATAACTCTTACCAGTAAATCTCATCAACAGCCCTGACTAGGGACTTCCTGTTATAGCCATTCGAGCATAGCGCAACATCAACCCGCTATACCGGGAGAGACGAAACCCCTCCTATCACTAATTGCCTCCATGTGACTCGAAACTGTACCCAAAATCCACCTGTTTGCACGACTCTTTTGAGCCGTGGTAGCGAGGAAATCAAAACACAGTGGGAACCATACAAGACTCTATGATGATCTCAGGTTTACAGACTAATCTGTACCAGCGTCACTAGAGAACTTCTATCTGATGATAGGTATATTATCATCTAGGAGTTCTCGGCGAGTCATGTTCGGTGTACCCATTCTCTAATGAGCACCTGTGTACAATATTTGATGTCAAAAACCAATGGATATGGGATCAACTATCGCCCCATACAGGATCAAGAAACGTACACACTAGTATAGTTTGGAATATCAATGCCCTGTCTCGATATTCTCTTGACTATGAACAATTGAAAGATGTGCTTGTGGACTATCCATGTCCCAGTAGTATGATCCGCATCATAGTCCTGGTAGTCAAGCCAACATCCTAAGAGCTTTATCAACATGTATATGAGAGACAGTATAATAATACCAGTGAACATGTTAAGATAAGGACAACCAGATAACATACTATCATATCGAGCAAAAAAATCCTCTATATATATGTCCAAGTATCCACTATATCATACAATAATGGCCTTTAGGGCATACATATTACTAACAATTATTTTATGCGACTTCATTTATATTGTATTTGCATTCATGATTACGCATGTCATATTATATCTTGTGATGTATACTTCTATTCACTGAGTTGGCAACTCATCCCCGTTGTGCCTTAGCTCCTTACACGGTAGATCGCACGAACGCATAGCAGTATTATGGATTCATGCTGTGGAGTACATCGCAGATTTTGCTAGGTGGGTTACACGTATAGTGACCACCTCTTTCGTTATATTGTATCTTGTATCTAGTGTCACTCTATCAAACCACCTATATATTTTCTTGACTTAGATCGAGTTTGAGGCTTTATGTATATTTTTTGGGTTAAAATCGGATAGAGTCGACTAGTTAGCTTTATTACACAGTTCGTTTTATATTTACTTGTGATCCTTCGCTTTTGAGCGTCGTATATAACTGCGTGGTTATGATTCCGCCATTGGGCGTTAAGATAGCTCCCAAGTGGGAATGTATTTTTAATTACATGTACATATACCTGTTTTTATCAGTAATTGCAAAAGAGGTGCTGTCGAAATTTCAAATAACGAAAATATTCTATCCCTATTTTAAAACACTTGACATATGTTTTTAAATAAACAATCTTTGTAACTAATTTGGGTTTCATAATAATACCTTTTGAAAACTTTATCTTCTTTAAAATTTCTTTTAAAAGGTTTAGATTTTGGTTTTTGGTTTATCTGGGTCGCGTCGACATCTCTAGACGTCATGTGATCTAAGTGTCGGTCATATGCCAAATTAGGTCGTGACAGTTATACATTAGCATGCGTGTTTACTAGGTCAAGTTAGATCTGATTTAACTCGTAAGAACATATAAAAATGATCTTTGATATCGTTTGAGGTCCAATTGAATGAGTTCGAAAGTTCTTCAGGAAAAGATATTCGGACTTGCATGAGCTTAGCTGAATAAATAATACAACAAAACAAAACTTTCGATCGTATGTAATATATATGCAATGTCATATGTGATTAAAAGTAAAATTGTATACATTAAACAATTTAGTTATTGCTGTAAAGATAACGACAGCGAAATCCAAGACCATTGTTTTAAAGTAGATTGAAAAAGACTATCCGACAGATGCTAAATCTCACGAAAAGAACACACAAACAACAACACATAAAATTTACCCAAGTTCGGCGCAACTAGCACCTAATCTTGCAAACCGCGATGAAAACTTCCATTATGATAAAGAATTACAAAAGATTACACCGACTACTCACCTTTCTTTACAAAGAAACACCATCTCCCACAAAGCTTTTTTATTCGTGACCACACCTGGGCGCCTCTTCCACTAATCAAATCCTAGGTTATTTTTGAGATAAATCAAATCTAAGTTATTAGAGAATTATGGATACATAAACCGTAGAAAAAACATCATATTTATAAGATAAATAAATATTAGGAGACAAATACATATCTAAAATAGAGATAAATATGAAATTAATTTAGAGATTAGATTTAAATCCTAACTAATTCCTAACTAATCCGAATTTAACTCAAATTTAACAGTTTTCTCATATTTTACCGACTGTTGTGATATTTGTAGGTTAAGTGATGGTTATGTTAATTTTTGTTAATGGTCATATGAAAATTCATCTGTCAGGTTACTACACTTGTTGCTCGATTTATGCATGTATCTTATTATTTTCGATTCAGATTAAGATCCTTTAAGACTCATTGAGAGAGAGCTAGGGAGAGAGAGAGAGAGGGGAGAGAGAGATTGTCATGTGGAAGTGAAGCAAAAGCCATGTGAGGGAGCAGTAAGTGAATGCATGCCATAGCCATGAGAATTGTAGGCCAAAGTCATCCCCTACGGCTAAGCATAGGCTGTCAGGCTTCAAGCTTTCCTTGCCTTGTTGTGCTCCTTTTCTTTCTGGCCAACTCATCTCTTCAAGGTCAATAGAGACCTTCACATGCATACCAGGTGCCAGGCATGCAATGGATAGGGATTTTGTCCAAAAATTTCAATCACATTATCGGATCTTTTAAGTATTACTCTTTTTTCAAGAAAAATGCTTGACCTGCCAGCCTTCTTGAACTACCGCAATCTACATAAGAAATAAAAATCATGGGCTTACTTGTTTGACATCAGTATTTAGATATTGTGGGTACCATCATTTTGTCTCTTGGATGGATTGTGGTAGGATTTCAAACCCAGGAAGTAAAGTATTACTCTTTCTTATGAGGTTACATGATTGGTTCACAGGTCATCACATTTAGGAGACATGCTTAATTAACTATATTCTTTTGAGGCTACGTTATAAGACTTTACAATTTGGAACTTCAATGTAATTGAGGGTATGCTGTATGAGTAATACTTTTTCTGTCGGTACTGTGGAATTCATGTGGGCTATATGGATTCGCATTAAATTCATGTATTGTTTGTAATTGGAAAAATAATGTCTTTGCAATTACGTGTAGATTCAAATACTGAGGCCGCTTCATTCATTCATTTGGTTACAATGTAGTTTTAATTATATGTTTTGAAAATCATATGTTTGTTTGCATGTGATTGTAATACACTTTTGTATTATATTCTTTATTCTAACACATGTGGTTGCGAAAGAGTTCAATTTGTATGTAGTTGCTATTAAGAAATATATATATTAGGATTAATTAAATTTGTAAGATTTAGTTTTTATTATATTTATTTAGATTATTTTGTATTTCTCATTATCAGAAAAGCAATAATATATATATATATATATAAGGCAGAGGGGATTCGAAACCTACCTCATAATTTTCTCTAAATCTAATTCACTTTTACACGGTATCAGAGCCCCATATTCCTAACTCTAACACCTAGCCATCACCCCTCACCTATTCATCACCGCCGCTGCCCCTCTTGCTGCCTTCGTCCTCATCCTTCACCACCGGACGCCTCGCTGCTCATCCCTCGACCCCCTCGCCTTTCACCACCGTCGTCCCCCTTGCTGCCCTCACCCGCATCCCTCGACGTCTTTTCCCTCGCAACCATCACTGCCGCTGCCCCTTCGTCTATGTGTCACGACCCGAATATTTCGACTCGTGACCGGCACTTAACCCCGCTACGTCTACAGGCGTAACGTGACTAAGTAAGCCGAACCCAGAAATCAAAACCCTATATAAGTAGCGAGTGTTGAAAACATTTAGTTAAAACATTTAGAAACCCTTAAATAATTCAATAAGTTCTTTTAAAGTTGCGTCATTATTTAAATAATTTTGGCAGCATTTCCTTTGTAAAAGTAACCCCGAGACCGGGTATAAAACAGGATATGAGTGAAAATGAGATATAATGAAACAAAACATTCCCAAACGGGAGCAATCAAGCCCAATGGCGGAAACCACCATCACAAGAGTAATATACGACGCCGTAGCGAAGAATGAGCAATAAGTAAACATCACAGAAATATAAACTGCATATAAAAACAGTTGGCTCCCATGAGCTCGACACCAGAATACAAAATATACATCATCGTCCTCACACAGTATCTAAGTCCAGTACATAAATGGTAGATAGAGAATACTAGATACAAAAATGGGTACAATAAAAGTAATCAGATACCACAACCCACCTAAAAACAAAACAGCTCTCGCACCAACTGTAGTGGTATCTGTAGCCAAAAGATGCAAAAGGCAGCCTGCCGCGACTACTCTGAAGGGTAACCTGCAAATACTGTGGCACAACGGGGGTGAGTTGCCAACTCGTGAATAGAGATAACATATAAAGGTAATCGCGAGCATACACGTACCGCGCTACTCTATCATATGCCAGCAAGTAAGATCTATATGCGACATGCAGTAGGTGCAATAATCATGCAAATGCTCTGTCTGGTAAAATGACTACAGGATGAAATGCATGATAAACAATGCTGAGCATGAGATAAACAACATCTACATGGAAATATCAACATGGAAAAATAATCGGTGCCCCAAACTGCACCCAAATCCCAAATAAACTCAGGCGCCGACACTCTCCTCGGCCCTCAAATCCTGTAAATCTCTGAAAATCACGAGTGCCCAACATCGGCACTCAAAATATCATAAAATACTCGTGTCCAGTATCGACACGCAAATCCTCAATATATCGGGCTCCGTCAGTCCGGATCAGCCCACGGGCTCCGTCTGCGGTATCGGCCCTCGGCCCCGGCAGTTCGGATCATCCCGCATCCATCTCTCGACTCTGGTCAGTATCCTCCGGATAACTGCCAGGTCCAACCAATCACCGGTAGGTAGTAGTCCCTCTGCCAGGCTCACCGTCTACTGCACAGCGAAACCGTTCTCGCCCCGGGGTACCATACCGGGTCCACCACGAACCCGCAAACGGATCATCCAACTTCTCGAATCGGGTTTCAAGCACATGTCTCAGCACCGAGAAAACGCGTGGTGGACGCACCAAAATATCATATCACGAGGAACCGGGTTTTCAAATAGTGCATCTTTTCTTTAATTAATTCCACGGTCCTCAAAACCAGAAATCATATGGAAATCCAACACCAATGAGTAAATCAAATGCGATGTGCTATGTACATCAAGTCATAATGTAGGTATAAGGGAGAACCGCTTTTTAAAATAGTTTCAGTTTCCAAAGACATCTTGCGGCTCCTAATTTCTATGAAATCATAACGAATCATATATGAAATGAACTACAGCAATATACTCATGGCAATTCTACAGTGAGTGTGTCAAGGCAATTACTGACGGTGTGTGTGTAACATGCAGATTAGTGCTCGTGCAACATGAACCGTTAGTAATAGTGCGGTGTTCTATCAATTCTAAGTTTACATACATATGGTAGGGAATGCAGTATGCAACAATAGTATACATGACAGTCAATGTAGGTAAATGCAATATATAACTATAAGGTCCTATCAGCCTTGACGCATAACGCCATGCGGGCGATATCCCCGTATATGTTAAATCTACTCACCGAAGTCTCGCGCTAAGTGTAGCCGACGACTTGCTTTCCCTTCTTCGCCGCGTCCGTCTCACTCGTCTGCGAACCTAGAATCACACAATATATCACATATAAGCTCAAATCCACAAAAACGTGATATTAAGGTCAAACTAGAAACCCGCGTCGTAAACCAAGCGCGCGTGTGCGCGATACGCTAAAACGTGTGATTACGCGCCTGAAACTACCCTGACGCGTCGCGATACGCAGAAACCCCAAACCACATGCGTATCACGCGTGTCATGAAGGTTTAAAATACGAGAAATAGTGTAATTAGCTCCAGATTTCCCTGCAGCAAGAATCACACAAAATTATACATGCCATGAGTCTAATAATAGCAGCAGACACCAATAGAGACAAACCCCAACCCAAACCCTCCCCATCTGGCCACAATTTGCGGCCAGATCCAATTTTCCGGCGGCCTGAACAAGTCATATTGGGGTCGGGTTCTACCTGGGGGATCAGCACCTAACCACTATACTGCAGTCATCTCAAAATTATTCTGAACCCACTGGGTCGATAGCAGTTAATAGAAGGTCAAAATTTGCTTAAAAACGATGAATTTGCATCAAATAGGGATCTGGGGTATTTTAGTGCAATCGGGGGGGTTAAGCTAGGTTAACAGGGCCCTAACAACACTCCATCAACCTACTAAAACCAATTCATACATCACTTGATCAAAGTTCCCACTAACCACCACATATCGCACTAAAACGCACCAATAACCACTAATCGAAGCTAAGCTACACTAATTAAGCAAACTAGGAAGTAAGTTCAGGAAGTATACCCCACACTCGACCCTAGGGAGCTGGAGGAAGAAGAAGAAGTGGAGGGATGGAGCTGCAGCTGGAGTTGTGGCTGTTGTTGCTGCTAACTGCTGCTACTGCTGCTCACTGGTGCTGCTGTTGTGATGCTTGCTGTTGCTGCTGAGATGGTTGCTGCTGCTGCTGTGGATGCTTGCTGCTGCTGTTATGGGTGCTTGCTGCTGCTGCTGAGATAGTGTGGGTGTGTGAGTGTGAGAGTGGGGTTGAGAGAAAAGAACACAAGAATGAGAGGGAATCATAACTCCAAATGTCAACCCCTCCACTCTCTCTTTTCATTAAATGCAAGCATGGCTTTTGCCATGATGCATTCTCTCTCTCTCATTCTCACCAAGTCAACACTCAAAAGGGAAATTCAAATTAAAGCAACCATCAAATAACTAATTAAACTTAATTAAAACCCAAAAGACTTAATCCCCATGATTAAACCCACAATGGTTGCTAATCATGGTATTACCTCATTTTAAAACCCTAGTTTACATGCACATGTGTGTGCAAGCCTAGGAAAATTCTAGAAAAATATTTATTAAATTGGAAAAAATATTTGAAATTCAATTTGGTAAACTTTTTATTAAAAACCCTTTATTTAAATATAAATAGCCACTAAACACATCCTAAGGTGTTACAATCTCTCCCCCTTAAAGAAATTCGTCCCTGAATTTCAAAATCTAACTACACGTACCTTCGAAAAGACGGGGGTACTTCTTCCTCATCTCGCTTTCGGTCTCCCAAGTGACCTCCTCGCTGCTCGGGCCACGCCAAAGTACCCTGACTGATGGAATGTCTTTCGATCTCAATTTCTTCACTTGTCGATCCAAGATCATCACCGGTTGCTCTGCATAGGAAAGGTCGCGCTCAAGCTGGATCGTCGGGTGCTGAATCGCATGCAAAGGATCATGAAGATATCTACGGAGCATCGAAACGTGAAATACGGGGTGCACATCTGGAAAACTGGGCGGAAGGGCTAACCGGTATGCAACTGCACCAACACGCTCGAGGATCTCGAAGGGGCCCACATATCTGGGACTGAGCTTCCCCTTCTTCCCAAACCTCATCACACCTTTCATTGGGGAGACCCTCAAGAAAACATGATCACCAACAGAAAACTCAAGTCTGCGCCGCCGACGGTCCGCATAAGATCGCTGCCTACTCTGGGCTGCTCTCATCCTATCGCGAATCAACTGGATCTTCGCGGTCGTCTCCTCAACAATCTGTGGCCCTAAGATACTGCTCTCACTGAGCTCTGTCCAACAGGCGGGCGATCTGCATCTCCTCCCATAAAGAGCCTCAAATGGTGCCATCTGAATGGTCTCCTGGTAGTTGTTATTGTAGGAGAAGTCTACTAAGGGTAAGTGATGATCCCAGCTACCTCCGAAATCTAATACACACGCTTTGAGCATGTCCTCGAGAGTCTGAATAGTCCGCTCTGACTGTCCGTCGGTTTGCGGATGAAATACTGTGCTGAAACTCAAGCGAGTGCCCAAAACCTCCTGAAGCCTCTGCCATAGTCGACTGGTAAACTGGGTGCCTCTGTCGGACACGATACATGTCGGGACTCCGTGCAGTCGTACTATCTCGTCGATGTAAATCTGGGCGTATTGAGCAAATCCGAAATTCATCTTCACTGGCAGGAAGTGAGCCGCTTTCGTCAAACGATCTACGATCACCCAAATGGAGTCATACCCTCGCCTAGTCCTGGGTAGACCCGCAACGAAATCCATCGAAATCTGCTCCCATTTCTACTCCTGAATGGGTAACGGTTGTAGCTCTCCCGCGGGCCTCTGGTGCTCGGCCTTGACTTGCTGACAAGTCAGGCATCTCGATACGAAATCTGCGATGTCCCTCTTCATTCCGTCCCACCAGTAAACATCTCTCATATCATGATACATCTTGGTGGAACCGGGATGGACGCTGTACACCGATCGATGTGCCTCCTCGAGAATCTCACGCCGTAGCCCCTCAACATCTGGTATGCACAGTCTAGTCCCAAATCTCAGCATCCCCTGATCATCGATCACGAACTCGAAAAATCTGCCCTGTCCAATCTGCGTCCTGATCTCTGAACATCGGTCATCACTGTGTGCCTCATGTACACGGTCAAGCAACTGTGGGCGAGCACGAACATGCGCGATCTATCCTCCAATCGGTGTGAACTCGAACTGTATCCGGCTGTCGCATAATATCTGCCAATCTGCCGACGACTGCCCCTATAACGCGCTCAAACAAGATAGACTACCCCCGGGCCTCCTGCTCAAAGCATCCGCCACCACATTCGCCTTGCCCGGGTGATACAAGATCTCCCAGTCGTAATCCTTCACTAACTCCATCCATCGGTGCTGTCTAAGGTTCAGATCTCGCTGCTGAAATATATACTTTAAACTCTTGTGATCAGTGAATATCTGGCACGACTCGCCGTATAGGTAATGTCGCCAGATCTTAAGTGCAAAGACCACTGCAGCCATCTCCAAATCGTGAGTGGGGTAGTTCTGTTCATGTTTCTTCAATTGTCGCGAAGCATATGCGATCACCCTGTCATGCCGCATCAATACGCACCCTAGCCCCACTCGAGAGGCATCACAATAGACCACAAATCCGCCTGATCCTGAAGGTAATGATAATACCGGTGCCGTAGTCAGCCGAGTCCGTAGCTGCTGAAAACTGTGCTCGCACTCCTCCGTCCAATCGAAAGGAACTCCCTTCCGGGTCAACCCGGTCAAAGGTGTAGCAATACTGGAGAAATCCTGCACAAATCGCCTGTAGTAACCGGCCAACCCCAAAAAGCTGCGAATCTCCGTAACCTATGTAGGTCTGGGCCAACGCTGAACGGCCTCGATCTTCCTCGGGTCTACACATATACCGTCTCATGAAATCACATGCCCCAAGAAGTCTACGCTGTCCAGCCAGAAAGCACACTTGGAGAATTTCGCATAAAGCCGGTGCTCCCTCAAAGTCTGCAGTGTAATCCGCAGGTGCTGCTCGTGCCCCTCACTACTCCGGGAATACACCAAGATATCGTCAATGAACACTATGATGAACAGATCCAAATATGGCCGGAAAATACGGTTCATCAAGTCTATGAATGCTGCTGGCGCATTGGTGAGTCCGAATGACATCACCAAAAACTCATAATGGCCGTAGCGCGTACGGAAAGCTGTCCTAGGAATGTCCTCCTGTCGAACCCGCAGTTGATGATAGCCCGATTGTAAATCGATCCTCGAAAAGTATCCTGCCCCCTGAAGCTGGTCGAACAAATCGTCGATACGTGGCAAGGGATATCTGTTCCGCACTGTCACCCTGTTCAGCTGGCGGTAGTCGATACACAGACGCAAACTGCCGTCCTTCTTCTTGACGAACAGGACTGGAGCACCCAAAAGAGAAACACTGGATCGAATAAGTCCCTTATCCAGCAAATCTTGCAACTGACCCTTCAACTCTCGAAGTTCCGCCGGGGCCATCCGATAAGGCGGTATGGAAATAGGCCCCGTGCCAGGAACCAGATCAATACAGAAAGAAATGTCGCGCTCGGGCGGTAGCGCAGGAAGATCGTCAGGGAACACATCAGGAAACTCGCTAACAACCGGAACCTGATCCAATAGAACCTCCGTAGCGCTAGCATCGCAAACATAGGCGAGAAATCCCTGATATCCCTTTCTCAAAAGCTGTCCAGCGCGAAGAGAAGAAATCACACCGTGAGGGGCGGCACCACGGTCCCCCAACACAACAAAAACCGACTCGCCGGGGAAACAGAATCTAACTGTCTTCTCACGACAGTCCACAGAAGCATAGCACGTGGCTAACCAATCCATGTCCAAAAGGACGTCGAAGTCCAACATCTTAAGAAAGATCAAGTCGACAGGCAACTCTCTCTCGCCAATACAGACGGTACAGGATCGGAACACGTGCCTAGCAATAAACGACTCTCCCACAGCTGTGGTCACAATAAGCAGTTGATCAAGCAAACCGGACTCTCTACCCAAACTCGGCACAAAGTGTGTGGATACGTACGAGTGCATGGATCCGGGATCGAACAACACGTGTGCATCAACAGAACATACTGGAAGGATACCTGAAACCACCGCATTGGATGCCTGCGCGTCCTGATGCGTCAAAGAAAATACCCGCGCCTGTCCTCCACCGGTGACTGACCGCCCTCTGCCTCGGTCATCTCGCCCTCTCGGAGCAACTCTTCCACTGTTAGTTATATGTATGCCCTAGAGGCCATTACTATACATAGGATGTATATTGTAGTGGATGCTGGGACATATATAGGGAGGACTTTCTTGCTCGACATGATAGTATGCTATCTGGTTGCTCTTTACCTTAACGTGTATACTGTTTTGTCTCTCTGTTACATGTTGGTAAACCCCTTAGGATATGTACTTGACTACCTGGACTATGATGCAGATCATACTAGTGGGGACAGATAGTCTATAAGTACATCCTTCAAAGTCCCTAGTCGTGGGTGTATCGAGACGGGGCATCGATATACCAGAGTAGACTAGCGTGTACCTTCTCGACCCATACAGATGGGCGATGGATGATCCCATATCCATTGGTGTTTGACATCAGAGATGATATACGGGTGCTCAGTGGAGACTGGGTACACTGGACGGACTCGCCGAGAACTCCCAGATGGTATTATACCTCACGTCAGATGGCAGTTCTCTGGTGACACTGGTACAGAGTAGTCTGTTGACCCGAGATCGTCATAGAGTCTTGTGTGGTTCCCACTGTGCTTTGATTTCCATCTTACCACGTCCAAGAGGGCATGCAAAACGGTGGTTTTTGGGTACAGTCCCGAGTCACATGGAGGCAATGAGCGATAGGAAGGGATTCGTCTCTCCCGGTATAGGGAGTTGATGTTGCGCTGTGTTCGATTGGCTATAACAGGAAATCCCTGGCCAGGGTTGCTGAGATTTACTGGTAAGTGTTACCAGTAGTTTCTCGAATGTTATAGACCTCATATCGACACGACTTATCGAGCTATTGGGGTCTGACGTTTACCACCCCTAGGCGAGATATGCGACATATCAGACGATCAGACCGGACTGTACGGTAGTGTTACTGGTTGGATTCACAGGAGTATGAGCGGGCTTGCTCGTCGATCTTCTGATCACTCAATACCCGGGTGGCCGTTACGTTTAGCAGACCGCTTGCGGCTTGTGGGTGCTTGATATGATCATCACCTGCTGCCGGCGTATTGACGAGTCTTTAGAGTCCTACACAGAGGTTTCCTGGCTCAAGCGAAACGAAATAGGAGCGCATATGAGATATGTGCGGGACCGAGAATAATACGTGTATGTGATACCGTATTCCATTCTCGCGATGAATGTGTCGAATAGTTGTATGCGATATAACCTAGTTATCGAATCAAGGATTGATTCGATAAGCCGATACATTGTATACTAGTCGGTTGTGTGCGACATGACCGGATCATTGAATCAAGTGTTGATTTAATTATTTAATGAATAATTATATATTTGATATATTACTTTGCATTAACTAGTATCGGTTCACTTTAAATGGATTTTCTCACTCGGATGTGCGCATTGCATATGCGATATGATTTTGTGCACTTGCTTGTATCATGTTTGATGATACATGCCTTTTGGTTAAGTGTAAAGAATTAAACCTTGGTTAATGAAATGGTTAGGGTTTACTATTTCCTTATTCATTTATTTATCTATTTATTCTTTTTGGAAAATGATTTGCATAAAGATTAAATGGTGGCTTTCTTTGTTGTTTTCATGAAGCTTCATGAACACTTTGACTAAGTGACCATTTTGTCTCTAGCTTGACCCTAACCATTCCTTTAACCATGATTGATTCTCTACACATTACCATGGTTAAAGATTATGATAAGTATTCTTTTATTTTATATTTTCTAATCACTTATCATAACATTTTACCTTCTTCTTCTTCATTTCTTCAAGTGAAGAAAGCTTGCCTCCATCAATGGCAAGTGATGAAAAAGAGTGTGAAATCCAAATCTAAAGTCTACCCACTTCCTATTTCTTCATCCTCTACCTCTTTCCAAGTAGTAGAGTGTGTTTTCTTCACAAGTTTCTTGACTTGGTGAAGTCGGAGCTTGATTTAGCGATGCCTCGACGTAGATCATCTTCGGTATGGACATCGATGACCTAGCCCGTACATTCTCCGATGAAGCCGACGCTAGAGCCCGGGACTTGTTATGGACAGCGAGGAGACTTCATTGCGGAGCTATGGAGGTGGAGAACCGAATCTACAAAGGTTGTATTTCCGTATCTCTTAGTTAAGTGTTAACTAGCTTATTGTTTCGCCTAGATTTCTAGCTAACGATCCGTACACTAGGGTTTCTCGGCACCATAATTTTCGAAATTGGCATGGTTGATGCCCTGTGAGACCTCTTGAGAGTGCCTAGGAACCCTACAGTGGTATCAGAGCCTAGCTAGAACCTTAGGCGAAGTCTAGACGGAATTTGAAGTCCGAACGACCCGAAAACCCAAACCTAAACATGCTCTCTGTCCTTTTTCTAAAAACAGGGATTTTTGTGAATTAAAAATATGCAGAAAAATCAGCAGGCAATTTTAAGAGATACTGTGAAGTTCGACTGTCTAACTCCATCAACCTGCCGCGGTTCCGCGGCACGAGCATGCCTCGTGCGGCGGTTCCGCGGCCGTACGGCATCATTGGTCAGCGAATCTTACACAGTAACTCCTAATAGATAGTGCTGGACTTTCTGGGAATTTTTAATATTTATTGAAGAGTTGAATTTTCTGGGGTTGTTTTGGGGATTCGGTGTTTCGATCGGATTATCAAATTTTGTCTATGTGGCTTTCCGGATAAATATTAGAATATGTTAAAAAGTTCGACCGGATATAAATACCCAATTTTTCCCCTGTCGGGAAATTTCCAAGTGTTGGAATTTTCCGTAGTTTAACGACGTTCTAAGTAGTGCAAGTAACGCGATGGTCCCTCTAGAAGACAACAAACCTTAACTCGATTATGTGACCGTCTTGAACTACCCTTTGAACCTTCGGGTTTGGGGCAGTACGGCGTGCCACATGTGAGGCGTTGGCTTGACCCTTCTACGGCTGGACCGTTGGTACTGAGGCACGAACTGAATGTTGTTAGACTCATATTTCATGTGTTGATCTGTATCGGGAAAACTTGGGTGTTCGATTGTTCGATCGGAAAGTTTGACATTTTCTATTTATCCGGAATGGGATACAATAATTGGAATTCACAAGAAGTTATGAGATAACTGAATGAATGTTATAAACATAGCAGTTTAGACTCACTTGATCGGTTGCCACGGAATTTTGATGTGATCAAAAGTCCGTCGCAATCACGTAGCGTACGCGGATACTCGCCGGGTAAACTTAATAGACAGCCTCACTCCATAGCCCCGACCAAGTGACTGTAGGAGAACCCCGTCGCCGAAAGCATCCGTTCGGGTGCTCGCGGTAGCGGTGTTCCGCCTTGGTGCACTTCGTCGACGGTATCGGGGGTACGGCCGCCTACTAAAGTTTGCGACGAGCATTCGATCAAAATGTCGGGAATCTTGTTGAATTGCCCGACTAGATATTGAAAAGTGTTTTCGATTTTGAGACTAAAATGCGGGGTTTATAATTGTTAGGCATGCGATGTCTAAGTAATTCATTTGGTCAGGCATGCGATGTCTGAGGTGGTTGCGGATTCCAACTGTTGTAGTTTTACATTTTCTTTTCTGTGACCGTAAGTGTAATATGTGATATCGCCGGTTTCGTTGCTATATGTCAACGACAATTGGGATACGCATGTTTACTTACGTTGATGACATGTGATGTTATGTGTTGCTGGATATGTTATATTGGATCGTCGTGTTTGAATAGCCAGGGTTTTTTTATGTGAGATGAGTGTTTTTCATTTTCATTCATGTAAAAACTTGTATGTAATATTCTTTTATTGGGGCGCTTCCAGGTTGCGGAAGTTGTCACCACTTGTATATTATTTACTTTTCCGCACTAGGATAGACCCAAGGAGGAGGGCATAAGTAACCGGGTTCTGGAGTCCAGTGGGAGACCAACTCGAGGAGTTGAGTCCGGGTCTCCTAACTCTAGAATTGGTAGGGTTGCTTGCCGCTCTCGCAGGGGTCTTGGGGTGTAGGTTTGGCTATTCATCACGACCGTGGAATCCGTGTTTTATACTGGCTCGTATTGAAAACACGGACGTCCTAGTATATCCAATATTTCATATGGTTCTTCTGCTGCGATATCTGTGATGTGATCATGTGATGTTCTGTGATAGATACAGTATATAGTATATATGATATATTATATAGGCGTTACTTATGTTTTACACCCGCGCTAGCCCTGCCCCGCTCTGTCGTTAGTTACCTAACCTAACGGTGCATGAGGGGACATCGAGGCGAATGCGGATGGCATAAGTATACGTCGTATTTATCTGTGATGTTTAGGTACTTAAATGATGGGACTTCATTAATGTGATTAATGAAAGTAAAAGAAACCTAAGATGTTGTAGAATCGAATTTCAAAATAAAACAGGTAGCTACAGTTCTTGCTTTGCACAGCGGTATATGTGATATATCCTGCACCTTATTCAATAAGGAAAGGACCGAGATCCCTTCACCGGGAGTGACTCCTTTAGCAATAACTGGTCGATGTTACGCCCTCGGTTTGTCTTTTAATTGCTTTTAAGAGTTTTTGCTTTGCACAGTGATATATATGATATATCCCGCACCTCATTCGACGAGGAAAGGACCGACGATCCCTTCACCGGGAGTGACTCCTTTAGCAAAACTAGAAAAGCCTCAAAAACACTCCATTTCAAAATCATTCGATCCTACAACGATATCAAGTTCATTACGCAATGGGTTTTCAGAAAAACCTGTCGTAGCCCTCCGTCATTTCAGATAAGTAGTAGTTAGTATTCGTGCTGCGTTTGTTGGCCTTTGTCAAGGCGCAGTGTGCGGTAGCTAACTGGTGCTTATCTGCTTATGCATATGATGCAGATTGGATTAGGGTAGTCGTGCGACCTTGTTGGCCTTTGTCAAGGGCCGTGCGGGTGGGTTTATTTCGATCAAGAAATGACGGGTTGAACTTGACTAGCATCCTATGGTTTGTTGGCCTTTGTCAAGGTCATAGGAGGTTAGGGGCAAAATATTATCGGGAATTTCAAGTGTTGAGATTTGCAATGAGATTGCATACCTTCTATGAGATAGTTGGATCCCGATACCCGCTGCGAGTAAGAGTTACTCCTGGGAGAGTTTTACACATTACAATTAGCCGATCAAGTAGGTGTCTAGAAAGGTGTTAACGAGGTTACGCCTCTGGGAAAACGAGGTTTACATTAATTAGGTTCGTGCGAAAGCACGGGGGACCTCCCTCAAAGTACCGACACTGGCCTGGCTGAAAGATTGGCGAACTTGTAGTGTGTAATTAATCCCGGCTAGTCTTTCCTTTTAGGGTTTGAAGGAAGATTTGATAAAAAGCAGTGGGAGCCATCCTGATTAGATAAAATAAAAACCAATCTATTCTTGCAAGAGCGCACGCTGAGTGTTTTCTTCTCTCTCTCTCCTGGTAGCGACCATATCACGCCTTAATCAAGATAATAATACGGAAATATTGACCGAACCCGCTTGTTATACTGAGCTGGGGAACGTTGGTCCCGCTCCAACTTATAATTGTTATAAGACAGAGCAGGAAATTGGGGATTACCAGAATTCCCGTGCCGCCCAAACGAAGAGAGTGCATGCTGATGCATCATCTTTGGGTGTGTTCGTTACAAAGAACTGTTTCTCAGTATCCTCCGCGTCCTGGGTATATGATACCAGATCAGGATCCCACATATATAATAAGTTACATAGGGCTACAGAAAGGTAGAGAACTGAGAACGGGTGATAAGTTTCATGAGGCAGAAAACAGGGCAAGAGTTGCAGCCAAGTCTGTTGGTCACTGTCACCCTGTATTATAATACATTGATTCTGAACGAATGTTATTAGATACCGAACCTGATATACAAAATCATATCAGTCTCTTTATTAGTAAAGAAATGATAAAATTTTGTATTGTTGGATAATGTTTTGAACATTTCCTATATCAAAAGTTGATCGGTTCAGGCACGTTATCTAAAAGCATTAATGTTCTAAATCAAACCACAGTTCTTAGTATACGGAACACACATAAGAGGAAGAGTTCAGAAATGAACGAATCCTTCTTGAGGTATTGTAGACTAGGTCATATCAATGCGACCCGACTGGCTGAAGTTACATTTAGATGCATATTTAAATTAGTTTGAATTTACATCTTGTGAAACTCGCCAGTCATGTCACAAAGATAAGATGACCACAGCTCTGTTTATTGGAAACAGAGAAAGAGTTAGAAAACTCTTGGGATGATACATGTTGATATATGTAAGGTCCCCTGTCTACACATGCCAGGACAGGTTCTTTATACTTCATTACATTCTCTGATGATCTTTCGAGATTCAGACCTATGTTCCTGTTGAAACACAAGTCTGAACCTTTTGAGATATTCACAGAATATAAGCGAGAAGTAGAGAACCAGAATACGGGTATAAGTATTATGTCCTATGATGAGATCAAGGAGGAGAATACTTGAGCACGGAAATACTGGACTATTCTAAAGGAGAATGAGATTCTCTCTCAGCATTACTCCTCCGTATATACCATTGCACGATGGTATGTCGGGGCGGAGCAGATACACCCTATTTGATATGGTGTGCTCTATGATGAGTACTACTGAGTTACCTTTTTTCCTTTTGAGAGTTATGCACTTATGAAGTTGCATACCTATTGAATAGGGTTCCAATCAAATCAGTTGCCTACCATTTCATATGTGATATGGAAAGGGAAGAGCCCATGTCTTAAGCTAGTTAAGATTTGGGGTTATCCGGCCTATGTTTAAAAGCAAAATCCGGACAAGCTCGAGGCAAGGTCTGTTATGTAGAACTGGAAGTGTTCCAGCTATACAAACTACAGCAGATGATTTGGTACAACCAGAGGATTCAGTAGAAACCAACGAACCTCAGCCTCTCCGCCGATCTAGTAGGGTTCCTCACCCACCTGAGAGATACTTCTGTTTTTCTATGACAGTGGGAGCGAGGATTGCATCATGAGATGATGACCCAACTAGTTTCGAGCTGGCCATCAGGAGTGGGACTCTGTAAGAATGGCTGGATGTTTAGCGATCTGAGATGGAATCCTTATACACCAACAAAGTATGGACTTTGGTTGCTATATCTGAAGGGTTAAATCCCCATCAGGAGCAAGTATATCTTGAGAAGATTACTTGGTGTAGATGGAAAAGTTGAGACTTTCAAAGCTAGACTTGTTAAAAGTTTGCATCATTGACCAGGTGTGGATAATGATGAAACCTTTTCAAGTAGCTATGCTTAAGTCCATCCAGATCCTACTTGTCACGGCTACATACCATGACTACGATATCTGGTGGTTGGGTGTCATGACTGCTTTTCTAAATGATGTTTTAGAAGAGTGCGTCTATAAGTACACAGCCAGAGGGCTTCGTAGACAGTGGGAGCAGCGGAAACGTGTGCAAGATGCTTTATAGGATTAAAGCAGGCATCACGGAGTTGGAACATCTGTTTTGATGTGTTAGTCAAAGAGTTTGACATCATCAAAATGGTAGATGAACCTTGTAGAAACAAAAAGGTAGTAGGGAGTATGGTGACGATCCTCGTAGAGTACGTGGATGACATACTCTTGATAGGGAAGGAGTTTCCTATGCTACGCTCGGTCGATCTCCGCTTATCACAAGGATTCTCCAATAGGATCAAAATGATACCTACTAAATCCTGGGTTTTGGATCTATGAGATAGATCTAAATGGATGTTAGAATTCTCACTAGATGTAGTGAGACGGTATCAACCGATCCTGGGGAGAATCACTGGAATGGTTCCATGGTGATAATGATGACTGAGTGTCAGTCACAGGCATTGTCTTTACCCTCAGTAAAGGGACGGTATGTTGGACGAAGTTCCAAGCTAGATACCGTGGCATACTAGATGATAAAGGCTGAATACATCGCTACTTAAGATGCTACCATAGAGGCAGTCTGGGTGTATAATAGTTCATGAGATGAACTTCGTTCCTACCATTGTGAGACAACGGAGTTGTGGCTTATGCCAAGGAACACCCGTCCCATCAGTGACCCAGGCGTATTCTGAGGCCGCATCACCTGATCATGGAGATAGTTGATCTCCAGGGTGATCGAGGTAAGGAGAGTAGATTCTGAGGACAACACAGCGGATTCACTCACAAAGGCATGTTCCCAAAGAGAGATTTTTTTATGGGATGGTTGAGTATGAGATACTGCAACCACTGCTACAGATGGCCCTAGTGCAAGTGGGAGATTGTTAGTTATATGTATGCCCTAGAGGCCATTACTATACATAGGATGTATATTGTAGTGGATGCTGGGACATATATAGGGAGGACTTTCTTGCTCGACATGATAGTATGCTATCTGGTTGCTCTTTACCTTAACGTGTATACTGTTTTGTCTCTCTGTTACATGTTGGTAAAGCCCTTAGGATATGTACTTGACTACCTGGACTATGATGCAGATCATACTAGTGGGGACAGATAGTCTATAAGTACATCCTTCAAAGTCCCTAGTCGTGGGTGTATCGAGACGGGGCATCGATATACCAGAGTAGACTAGCGTGTACCTTCTCGACCCATACAGATGGGCGATGGATGATCCCATATCCATTGGTGTTTGACATCAGAGATGATATACGGGTGCTCAGTGGAGACTGGGTACACTGGACGAACTCGCCGAGAACTCCCAGATGGTATTATACCTCACGTCAGATGGCAGTTCTCTGGTGACACTGGTACAGAGTAGTCTGTTGACCCGAGATCGTCATAGAGTCTTGTGTGGTTCCCACTGTGCTTTGATTTCCATCTTACCACGTCCAAGAGGGCGTGCAAAACGGTGGTTTTTGGGTACAGTCTCGAGTCACATGGAGGCAATGAGCGATAGGAGGGGATTCGTCTCTCTCGGTATAGGGAGTTGATGTTGCGCTGTGTTCGATTGGCTATAACAGGAAATCCCTGACCAGGGTTGCTGAGATTTACTGGTAAGTGTTACCAGTAGTTTCTCGAATGTTATAGACCTCATATCGACATGACTTATCGAGCTATTGGGGTCTGACGTTTACCACCCCTAGGCGAGATATGCGACATATCAGACGATCAGACCGGACTGTACGGTAGTGTTACTGGTTGGATTCACAGGAGTATGAGCGGGCTTGCTCGTCGATCTTCTGATCGCTCAATACCCGGGTGGCCGTTACGTTTAGCAGACCGCTTGCGGCTTGTGGGTGCTTGATATGATCTTCACCTGCTGCCGGCGTATTGACGAGTCTTTAGAGTCCTACACAGAGGTTTCCTGGCTCAAGCGAAACGAAATAGGAGCACATATGAGATATGTGCGGGACCGAGAATAATACGTGTATGTGATACCGTATTCCATTCTCGCGATGAATGTGTCGAATGGTTGTATGCGATATAACCTAGTTATCGAATCAAGGATTGATTCGATAAGCCGATACATTGTATACTAGTCGGTTGTGTGCGACATGACCGGATCATTGAATCAAGTGTTGATTTAATTATTTAATGCATAATTATATATTTGATATATTACTTTGCATTAACTAGTATCGGTTCACTTTAAATGGATTTTCTCACTCGGATGTGCGCATTGCATATGCGATATGATTTTGTGCACTTGCTTGTATCATGTTTGATGATACATGCCTTTTGGTTAAGTGTAAAGAATTAAACCTTGGTTAATGAAATGGTTAGGGTTTACTATTTCCTTATTCATTTATTTATCTATTTATTCTTTTTGGAAAATGATTTGCATAAAGATTAAATGGTGGCTTTCTTTGTTGTTTTCATGAAGCTTCATGAACACTTTGACTAAGTGACCATTTTGTCTTTAGCTTGACCCTAACCATTCCTTTAACCATGATTGATTCTCTACACATTACCATGGTTAAAGATTATGATAAGTATTCTTTTATTTTATATTTTCTAATCACTTATCATAACATTTTACCTTCTTCTTCTTCATTTCTTCAAGTGAAGAAAGCTTGCCTCCATCAATGGCAAGTGATGAAAAAGAGTGTGAAATCCAAATCTAAAATCTACCCACTTCCTATTTCTTCATCCTCTACCTCTTGCCAAGTAGTAGAGTGTGTTTTCTTCACAAGTTTCTTGACTTGGTGAAGTCGGAGCTTGATTTAGCGATGCCTCGACGTAGATCATCTTCGGCATGGACATCGATGACCTAGCCCGTCCATTCTCCGATGAAGCCGACGCTAGAGCCCGGGACTTGTTATGGATAGCGAGGAGACTTCATTGCGGAGCTATGGAGGTGGAGAACCGGATCTACAAAGGTTGTATTTCCGTATCTCTTAGTTAAGTGTTAACTAGTTTATTGTTTCGCCTAGATTTCTAGCCAACGATCCGTACACTAGGCTTTCTCGGCACCATAATTTTCGAAATTGGCATGGTTGATGCCCCGTGAGACCTCTTGAGAGTGCCTAGGAACCCTACATCCACGCCCACGACCTCTCTGAGTATGAGTCTGATGCGGAACAACGGTAGGTACAACAGGCAACGCCCTCTGGGGTGGTGAAGGTGGTAAAGTAACATGCGGTGCTGCCGCCTCCCTCCGGTGTATCTCAGGACAATCTTGCACACGATGATAAGAACTCCCGCAACGGAAACATCCCGATGATGGTCGTTGACCCTCCTGGGGATCGGAGCTGAACAACCGGCCTCGCCTCGAATCTCTGCCACCTGCAAGGTGCCTGTCACGGCGCCGAAAAGGCTGTCTCTACACCGATGTATCTGCATGAACTCTCTTCGGCTCTGGGGCTGCCGAAGTCTCAGCAAGGCGCTCCTCAACTAATAAGGCTGCATCTACAGCTGCTGCATAGGTCTCGTAGTGCTGCGCGCTGATCGCAAGGAACAGTGGTGTAAGCAAGCCTCGAACAAATCTCTTGACACGCAACTCCTCGGTAGCCACTAAATACGGGGCATAAACTGCTAGCTCTGTAAACAGCACGTCATACCCTGCCACTGTCATCTCTGGCGTCTGGCACAAGGACTCAAATCTACGTGCTCGGGCATCCCTAACACTCTGGGGAAGGAAACGGGCTAGAAATACTGTCACAAACTCCGTCCAGGTCATAGGAGGAAGACCTGCCGCTCTGCCCTTCTCAACTGAATCACACCACTTCTGCGCAAGACCTTCCAGGCGAAAGCTCATGAACTGAACCCATCTCGCATTTGCGCATCTGAGGGAACGGCATATCCGGGCCATCCTATCAATGAAAGACTGTGGGTCCTTGGCTGTATCGGTGCCTGTGAAGACCGGAGGCTTCAGCCTCATGAACTCTGATAGCGATACTGTAATCACCTCCGTGGCTGCAGGGGCAACTGGCTGTGCGGTAGGTACCATCGCGGTCTCTGGAACAGGTGGAGCTACCTCTGGTCGCTGCGCTCGAAGCGTCTCAACAAGCGATCCTATCATCTGGCGCATCTCCTGCACGCTGGATCCCACCGTCTGGCACATCTCCTGCATACCAGCCCCTAGCGTGGCGAGCTGATCTGTCATAGGAGGAACAGTCTGCTCAGGTACAACGGGTGCACTGCCCGGATCAGTCCTCGTCTCGGACGAGTCAACTCGAATCTCAGCCCTCGCGGCCGCTCTCTGCGCCCTCGTAGTCTTTGGCAGCATAATGGCTGAAAGGAAATTATGATTCGATAAGAATACGGAAATCGAATCACAAGAATATATATACTCAAGAAGGAATTTAAATCAATAAGTCCTAAGGTCGCCTTGGCGGAGTACCGTGTCGTGAGTATGCCGCAGAACATACACACGCTACGCCACTCTGCTTCAGCTACCTACTCCATCATACCAAGGTCATCCTACACTCCGAAAGGTAAAACCTACGCTCTGATACCAATTTTGTCACGACCCGAATATTTCGACTCGTGACTGGCACTTAACCCCGCTACGTCTACAGGCGTAACGTGACTAAGTAAGCCGAACCCAGAAATCAAAACCCTATATAAGTAGCGAGTGTTGAAAACATTTAGTTAAAACATTTAGAAAACCTTAAATAATTCAATAAGTTCTTTTAAAGTTACGTCATCATTTAAATAATTTTGGCAGCATTTCCTTTGTAAAAGTAACCCCGAGACCGGGTATAAAACAAGATATGAGTGAAAATGAGATATAATGAAACAAAACATTCCCAAACGGGAGCAATCATGCCCTACGGCGGAAACCATCATCACAAGAGTAATATACGACGCCGTAGCGAAGAATGAGCAATAAGTAAACATCACAGAAATATAAACTGCATATAAAAACAGTTGGCTCCCACGAGCTCGACACCAGAATACAAAATATACTTCATCGTCCTCATACAGTATCTAAGTCCAGTACATAAATGGTAGATGGAGAATACTAGATACAAAAAGGGGTACAATAAAAGTAATCAGATACCACAACCCACCTAAAAGCAAAACAGCTCCCGCACCAACTGTAGTGGTATCTGTAGCCAAAATATGCAAAAGGCAGCCTGCCGCGACTACTCTGAAGGGCAACCTGCAAATGCTGTGGCACAACGGGGGTGAGTTGCCAACTCGCGAATAGACATAACATATAAAGGTAATCACGAGCATGCACGTACTGCGCTACTCTATCATATGCCAGCAAGTAAGATCTATATGCGACATGCAGTAGGTGCAATAATCATGCAAATGCTCTGTCTGGTAAAACGGCTACAGGATGAAATGCATGATAAACAATGCTGAGCATGAGATAAACAACATCTACATGGAAATATCAACATGGAAAAATAATCGGTGCCCTAAACTGCACCCAAATCCCAAATAAACTCAGGCGCCGGCACACTCCTCGGCCCTCAAATCCTGTAAATCTTTGAGAATCACGAGTGCCCAACATCGGCACTCAAAATATCATAAAATACACGTGTCCAACATCGACACGCAAATCCTCAATATATCGGGCTCCGTCAGTCCGGATCAGCCCACGGGCTCCGTCCGCGGTATCGGCCCTCGGCCTCGGCGGTTCGGATCATCCCGCATCCATCTCTCGACTCTGGTCAGTATCCTCCGGATAACCGCCAGGTCCAACCAATCACCGGTAGGTAGTAGTCCCTCTGCCAGGCTCACCGTCTACTGCACAGCGAAACCGTTCTCACCCCGGGGTACCATACCGGGTCCACCACGAACCCGCAAACGGATCATCCAACTCCTCGAATCGGGTTTCAAGCAGACGTCTCAGCACCGAGAAAACGTGTGGTGGACGCACCAAAATATCATATCACGAGGAACCGGGTTTTCAAATAGTGCATCTTTTCTTTAATTAATTCCACGGTCCTCAAAACCAGAAATCACATGGAAATCCAACACCAATGAGTAAATCAAATGCGATGTGCTATGTACATCAAGTCATAATGTAGGTACAAGGAAGAACCGCTTTTTAAAATAGTTTCAGTTTCCAAAGACATCTTGCGGCTCCCAATTTCTATGAAATCATAACGAATCATATATGAAATGAACTACAGCAATATACTCATGGCAATTCTACAGTGAGTGTGTCATGGCAATTACTAACGGTGTGTGTGTAATATGCAGATTAGTGCTCGTGCAACATGAACCGTTAGTAATAGTGCGGTGTTCTATCAATTCTAAGTTTACATACATATGGTAGGGAATGCAGTATGCAACAATAGTATACATGACAGTCAATGTAGGTAAATGCAATATATAACTATAAGGTCCTATCAGCCCTGACGCATAACGCCATGCGGGCGATATCCCCGTAGATGTTAAATTTACTCACCGAAGTCTCGCGCTAAGTGTAGCCGACGACTTGCTTTCCCTTCTTCGCCGCGTCCGTCTCACTCGCCTGCGAACCTAGAATCACACAATATATCACATATAAGCTCAAATCCACAAAAACGTGATATTAAGGTCAAACTAGAAACCCGCGTCGCAAACCAAGCGCGCGTGTGCGCGATACGCTAAAACGTGTGATTACGCGCCTGAAACTACCCCGACGCGTCGCGATACGCAAAAACTCCAAACCACATGCGTATCACGCGTGTCGCGAAGGTTTAAAATACGAGAAATAGGGTAATTAACTCCAGATTTCCCTACAGCAAGAATCACACAAAATTATACATGCCATGAGTCTAATGGTAGCAGCAGACACCAATAGAGACAAACCCCAACCCAAACTCTCCCCATCTGGCCGCAATTTGCGGCCAGATCCAATTTTCCGGCGGCCTGAACAAGTCATATTGGGGTCGGGTTCTACCTGGGGGATCAACACCGAACCACTATACTGTAGTCATCTCAAAATTATTCTGAACCCACTAGGTCGATAGCAGTTAACAGAAGGTCAAAATTTGCTTAAAAACGATGAATTTGCATCAAATAGGGATCTGGGGGTATTTTAGTGCAATGGGGGGGGTTAAGCTAGGTTAACAGGGCCCTAACAACACTCCATCAACCTACTAAAACCAATTCATACATCACTTGATCAAAGTTCCCACTAACCACCACATATCGCACTAAAACGCACTAATAACCACTAATCGAAGCTAAGCTACACTAATTAAGCAAACTAGGGAGTAATTTCAGGAAGTATACCCCACACTCGACCCTAGGAAGCTGGAGGAAGAAGAAGAAGTGGAGGGAAGGAGCTGCAGCTGGAGTTGTGGCTGTTGCTGCTGCTAACTGCTGCTCACTGGTGCTGCTGCTGTGATGCTTGCTGCTGCTGCTGAGATGGTTGCTGCTGCTGCTGTGGATGCTTGCTGCTGCTGCTGAGATGGTGTGGGTGTGTGAGTGTGAGAGTGGGGTTGAGAGAAAAGAACACAAGAATGAGAGGGAATGATAACTCCAAATGTCAACCCCTCCACTCTCTCTCTTCATTAAATGCAAGCATGGCTTTTGCCATGATGCATTCTCTCTCTCTCATTCTCACCAAGTCAACACTCAAAAGGGAAATTCAAATTAAAGCAACCATCAAATAACTAATTAAACTTAATTAAAACCCAAAAGACTTAATCCCCATGATTAAACCCACCATCGTTGCTAATCATGGTATTACCTCATTTTAAAACCCTAGTTTACATGCACATGTGTATGCAAGCCTAGGAAAATTCTACAAAAATATTTATTAAATTGGGAAAAATATTTGAAATTCAATTTGGTAAACTTTTTATTAAAAACCCTTTATTTAAATATAAATAGCCACTAAACACATCCTAAGGTGTTACACTATGCTGCCTATGGACTGGTGTCCCCTCTCTCCCCGACACATCGCCGTCACCCTTTGCAGCGCCAAGTGGCCATCGCCGCTCCTCCAAGCCATAGCAGATCGACGCCACCCATTTCTCTCTCCTCTCTCTCTCTCTCGCCACAGCAGATCCTCGCTGCCCTCGTCACCAAATATGGCCACCAGCATCGCTACCCTAAGCCGTTGCCCCCGCTGCCATATCTGCCTCCTCCACTTAACCGATCCAGATCTAGATCTGATCTGATTCCTTGCTGCCGCCATTGCTTTCAACAGCCCCATGCCATCGTCGGCCACCATCGAGGGTATTATTTCTTAACTCTTATGCATTAAGGGTTAGATATTTAATGTGATTTGTAAGATTTGTGTTGGTGATTGCTTGGTGTTCCGGGTTAGAAATTTTTTTTCTTGTTGAGTATTATGAACTTGTTAACACTTTTGATTATGAGTAATAAAGAGAAAGTCTCCGAAGGATACAATAATATTTCGTATTCTAATTTTATTATAAGAACCCGATTGAACACCAACAACTATTCTCGATCGAAATAGGCTGTGAAAATGTTTGCTAAGGAGCGTAGGTTAATGAAGTATTTCATTGAGCCGCCTCCTTCAGATCCTTCTAAAGACTGGGTATCACATGATGCCATGCTATATCATTTGATGAATGAGGCAATGGAGGAAGAGATTGTATTGCAAGTATTAAAATACTTAACCGCTTACTCTATTTGGAACTATCTGACAGAGATGTTTGAAGGGAAATTTAATGCTAAAATGGCTTTTGATGCTTGAAGAGCTCTAAATAAACTTGAGCGACAGAACAAATCTGTCACATTTTATTATGGTGAAACCAAGAAGCTTAATGCATAACTCCTTTCGATTTATCCTATTGGTAGTGAAGAGAATGGATGAAAGACATATCATAATCATATGATGGTGATGACATTTCTTGCCGGTCTTGATCTCGAATTTGATACTATACGTCCACAAATTTTAGGAGGATTAGAGATTTTCTCGCTCGCGAATGCTTATAGGGCTGTTTTTCACGCCCATCCTTCTTTTGTCATTGAAGGAACTATTGATTCTGTTGGAAAAGAAGGTGAAGACAAATCTTCCCTTATTTCTTCTTATGGTGGTAGAGGACGAGGTAGAGATAGTACACAAAGACGTGGTACATGAGGTCGAGAACCTTTTGGAGGAAGGGGTGAGGAGCTGATCGTTTTTATTCATATTGTGAGATGACTGGTCACACTAAGAAATATTGCTATTCATTTCATCCGGAGCTTTGACCTCAGCAAGCTGCTAGAGTAGCTATTTCTAATATGACACCTGCCACTTCTACTTCTAATGGTACTTCTGAACTTTCTGAAGAAGAGTTATTGCGGTTTAGGTCTGTTCTTGCAGGATCTATTTGTAATGATACCATGCTCACTAGGTTGCGATTTAAAACAAGGCAGAAGTGATAATTTTGAAAAACTAGAGAGCTATAGCAAACAAAACCAATAATCAAACCCAAAAGACATAAATTTGAAACAAAAAGAGAGCAACCTATAAATCTAGAGAGGGGGTATTGGAAGCTACAACTTTTGTAGTGTGTCCACCTAATTGTGGAAGACCCTGTCTAGGATCCGAGTGTTCTGGATCATTCTAGCTTGCTGAAACCCTCGACGTAGAAGATCCACATGGAGAAAACCCGATCAAGCTTCATCTCCACTACTTTAGTGAAGAAACTTGCTCACTTGAACTTGCTAGGTAAGTGAGAAAGAATGATGTGAATGGATATGTCTCTCTCTTTTCATCTCCTCAATCCCTAAAAACTAGAGAGGAAAGGAGGAAAACCCTTTTTATAATAATAAGAAGAAGATTAAGATAAAGAAGGAAAAAGAAGCATATGAACCTTCTCTTTATTCTTTTCTTTTCTTATCTTTTTTCTCCTTCAATATATAATATTAAGAGTTTCAAAAACTCTTCTCTCCTTCCCCCCTCTCTCTCCTCTTATGGTTATCCAAAGCGAGTGTGTGAGCCCCACATGCGCACTTTGTGTATTTTAAATTACAAAGAGAATTTATATGTATCAAAATACAAATACACAATGTATCAAATACAAGCATGTATTATATGTATCAAATAAATATAAAAATGAGAGAGTGTATATTTATCCATATACATAGTATAATTATAAAGAGAAAGAATATATGTATCATATACATATAAAAAACATCCGTATCATATACCAATGAGAGAGAGAGAGAGAGAGTGTATCATATACACATTACTAGAAACCATATCACCCATATAATTATTAAGTCCAACACTTTACTTAATATTTCGGTTTATAAATAAATCGGCTAGTAATATCCACTGCCCAATTAAATAACATGTATCACATACAAACATTTAATTGGACACAAGAACGTATCCAATACGACCGCCACATCATCGTTTTGCCTGACCAGTAAAACCTTCTGTATGGGACTCTAAAGACTCAACAAAACGCTGACAGTAGGTTTGGATCAAATCCGATTGATTTGAAATAATTTCAGATCAATCTCCCACCGAGTTAACCTACAAGCACATCAGCAGTACTAGCTGCACGTAATGGCTATTCAGGTATGTATGAGATGAAAGGTCGACAAGTAAGCTCATCCGTACCCTGCAAGAGCATATCAATGACACATACCATACAGTCCGGTCTTTTCGTCAAAGAGTATCGCATACTGGGCCTGAGAGTGGAATCTGTCAGACCACTAATAGCCCAATAAATCATGCAGAAAACGAACTCATAACCAACCAATATGAAACTGATAACACTTATCAGTTCATCTCATCTACCCTAGCCAGAGATTTTTGATTATAGTTCTGTCATGCACAACGCGGTATCGACTATCTATACCGGGAGAGACGAATCTCTTCAACCGCTCACTACCTCCATGTGCTTCAGGACTATACCCAACTAAAACTTGTTTGCATGACTCAGTAGACCCATGGTAGGGTAGTAATCAAAGTATAGTGGGAACACATACAAGACACTATGACGATCTCACGTCGAGAGACTATCATGTACTATCATCCCTGCTATCTGACATTGGTATAATACCATCTAGGAGTTATCGGTGAGTCCGTCTAGTGTAACTCATCCAATGAGCACCTGTATAAAATCTTTGGTGTCAAAAATTAATGGCTATGGGATTAACCATCTCTTCGGTCAGGGTTAAGAAATGTATATACCAATCTACTTTGGAATACCGATACCCTATCTCGATACTCCTATGATTAGAAACATTTAAGGACGTGCTTATGGACTATCCAAGCCCAAATGATCCCTATCATAGTCCTGGTAATCAAGCAAAACTCCTATAGGCTTTATCTCATGTATTAGCGATACACGATAATGAGTAAAATATATACACATGAAAGATAAAGACAAACCAGATAGTATACTATCATCTCGAGTAAGACTGTTCTCCGTATAGGTCATCCTTAAATTCAGTAATTGCATTTTTGCAATTATGTTATTTGCCTTGAGGGCACCTATATGCAACACTATTTCCTCTAGATCCACTACTGTTTTGGCTAAAGATAATATATGTCTTCTAATCCATACATCTCCATCCTCATGGATTATTGACTCAGGAATATCATATCATATGACGGGAACATCAGGTGTTTTCTCCTCCTTGTCTAAAATTTCATATACTTATGGTATTACACTTGCAGATGGTTCGATCTCTAAAGTAGATGGCATTGGTTCTATTTATCTTACCCCATCTCGCCCCCTCACCGTCGCTGCCCCTCGATGCATGTTGGAAGTCACACGTTCTCTTTTGTTCCATATGAATGTTCTAAACTTTTTTGGGATGATGCTATTCTCACTGATAGTCATTTTATCAATCGTCTACCAAGCTCAGTCTTAGAGGGAGAAATTCCAATCTCTATTTTATTTCCCTCTAAATCTTTATTTTCTCTTTCTCCACGTGTTTTTGGTTGTACTTATTATGTCCACAATCATCAACCCGGATTATTAAAGCTTGACCCCAAGTCAATTAAGTGTGTTTTCATAGGATATTCTCGGAGTAAAAAAGGATACAAGTGTTATAGCAAAGAACTTGATAGAGTTTTCGTCTCTGTTGATGTGACTTTTTATGAAAGTACCCCTTTCTATGGTACCAATATAATACCCCAATCACTTAGAGAGGATTTTCCTATTAATGAAAATGATGTTCTTGTTGTCGAATCCTCTCCAGCCGATTTTCGTGTCTCAACGACACCAAATAGTTCAAAACTAGATGATCACTAAATTGAGAAACCAACTCAGGTAGAAGAAAACGAGGAAGAGGGGCCTTCAGTCATTGAAGAACCTACGCCTGTTCCAGACTTATATTCGATTGAGACTGATCTTGATCTTCCAATTGCCCTTCGCGAAGGTACCCGTACTACTAAACCTCTCTATCCTCTATCAGATTACATCACATATGCTAGACTTTCTCCCTTGTATAGAGAATTTGTTGCTGTTGCTGATTCCTATGTTATTGCTTCTTCTACAACTGATGCTCTGACTCATCATGAATGGAGGAAATCCGTGGAAGAAGAAATGTTAGCCTAATGCTTGAATGGTACGTGGAAGCTTGCCCAGTTGCCTATTGGAAAGAGAGCAGTTTGTTACAAATGGGTATATACCAGAAAGCTTAACCCAGATGGCTCATTAGCTCATTCGAAGGCCAGACTTGTTGCCCAGGGCTATTCTCAAACTTATGGAGAAAATTATAATGAGACCTTTTCTTCTGTGGCAAAGATGGCGTCTGTATGTATATTCTTATCACTTGTAGCTACATACAATTGGACACCACATCGGCTTGATACGAAGAATGCATTTCTTCATGGTGACTTGAAGGAAGAAGTATATATGGAGCAACCACCTGGTTTTGTTGCTCAGGAGGAGTTTAGAAAAGTCTGCAAACTTCAAAGATCTATATGGTCTCAAATAGTCTCCACGTGCTTTGTTTGGAAGACTAACTAGCGTTTTTGAGCTTTTGGGCTATGCAGAAGCAGAAATGATCATTTTGTTTTCTTTAAAAATCGAGAAGGCTGCAGGATTTTGATGGTTGTTTATGTTAATGATATTGTGATCGCAAGTGATGATGCAAAAGGTACTACTGAGTTACAAGCTTATCTTTAAAAGAAGTTCAACACTAAAGACTTAGGAGAGTTGAATACTTGGTATTGAGGTTGATGTTAGTTATGTATATGCCCTAGAGGCCATTGTTGTACATATGATGTATATTATAATGGATGCTTGGATATATATAGAGAGTACTTTCTTGCTCGTCATGATAGTATGCTATTTGGTTTCACTTTATCTTAACATGTTGACTTATATTAGTTTACTGTCTTACTCTCACATGTTGATAAAGCCCTTAGGATATGTACTTGACTACTGGGACTATGATGAGATCATACTAGTGGGGCCACGGTAGTCGATGAGTACATCCTATAACTGTTCCTAGTCGAGGGTGTGTCGAGACAGGGCATCGATACATCAGAGTAGACTAGCGTATACGCATCTTGACCCATATGATGGGCGATGGATGATCCCATATCCATCGGTGTTTGACATCAAGGATGGTGTACGCGTACTCAGTGGAGACTGGGTATACTGGACGGACTCGCTGAGAACTCCCAGATGGTTTTATACTTCACGTCAGATGGCAGTTCACTGGTGACACTGGTACAGGGTAGTCTGTAGATCCGAGATCGTCATAGAGTCTTGTGTGATTCCCACTGTGCTTTGATTTCCATCTTACCACGTCCAAGAGGGCGTGCAAAACGGTGGCTTTTGGGTACAGTCCCGAATCACATGGAGGAAATGAGCGATAGGAGGGGATTCGTCTCTCCCGGTATAGGGAGTTGATGTTGTGCTGTGTTCGATTGGCTATAACTGGAAGTCCCTGGCCAGGGCGGATATTGAGTACTACTGGTAAGTGTTACCGGTAGTTTCTCGACCTGTTATGAGCCTCACATCGACACGACTTATCCGTTACTGGGGTCTGACGTATACCACCCCTAGACTAGATATGCGACATATCAGACGAAGAGACCGGACTGTATGGGAGTGTTACTGACTGGATTCACAGGAGAATGTACAGGCTTGCTTGTTGATCTTCTGATCGCTCAATACCTTCGTGGCTGTTATGTTTAGCTGACCGCTTGCAGCTTGTGGGTGTTTGATATGATCATCACCTACTGCCGGCGTATTGACGATTCTTTAGAGTCCTACACAGAGGTTTCTTGACTCAAGCAAAACGGAGTAGGGGCACATATGTGATATGTGCAGGACCGAGGATAATGCGATATGAGATACCGTATTATATTCTCGCGATATTTTGATATGAGCTGGGTCATCGGATCAAGTGTTGATTCAATGAATCGGTACGTGATATATTAGTCGGTTATATTCGATATAGCCGGATTGTCGGATCAAGTGTTGATTCGATGATTTAATGTATAATTATAGATGTCATATATTGCATTACATTATCTAATATTGGCTCGCTTTATTGATTCATTTTCTCACCGGATAATACATTGATATATATGCGATATATGTTAATTGTATTATTTTCTTTTGTTACAAAATATATTATATATGTGATATATAATATTGTAACATGTTATAATTACTAATGCAACAAGATTAGTGGAGATTAAATATGGTTAGGGTTTGATTTGGGTTAGTTCTTTCATGAACCTTCTAGAAGGTTTCCTTTTGTTTCTTGCAAAGATATTACGATGGATATTTTGTGAGATATTTTCCTTACCCAAACCACACCCTTAACCCTAGTTAAGTCTGTACATGGGTTAGCCTACTCATTATCAACTATGGTTGCATTTGTAATTATCACTTCAATTTCATTATTCATCACAAAAGGAATTTCCTTCTTCTTCTTCTTGCTTGAGCTTTGAAAAAGCTTTCTAGGTTTTCTTTAGGTGATGAATTAAAGTGAGAATTTGATAATAAAAGAGAGCATAAATCCTACTTCATCATTCTCATCTAATCTAGCTAATTAGATTAGGGTGTTCACCTCATTAGTGAGAAAAAGCTTGAGTTAAAGAAACTTCGAGGTAGATCATCAGAGAAAAGGAAGACTACAAGCTAGCATGGATCATTCGGGTTGTGGAGCCTCTCTTAAGTCCAGGAGATCATGGATTGCGGCGAAGGGACTTCTACTCGGAGCTTATGAAGCGAAGGAGCGGACTACAAAGGTTGTAATCTCTCACTCTTAGTTGTAAAGATGTTTACTTGCATGTTAAACCCTAATAATCTGGCAAAGATCCCGGCTTTGGGTTGTTTCGGCACGTCTAAATTTTAAATCGGGCATGGTTGATGCCTTATAGACCCTTGTATGACTGCTGAGGAAGCTTACAGTGGTATTAGAGCCAAGCTAGAGTATTAGGCGACGTGTATACGAAGTTAAAACTCCAATCGAACCCCGAAACATCGAAATGACCCCCTCTCTGGAAATTTTGTAAAAATGTGATTTTTTTCTGCATTAAAAATACTCAAAAAATCAGCAGGGAATTCTAAGGATAACCCTGAAACATGAGCCCCTAACTCTCTCAAAGAGTCGCGGAACCGCGGCAAGAACATGCTTGCCGCGGCGGTTCCGCGGCCAGAACAGTGAATTGGGAACACGTGTTTACACAGTAATACCCGTAGGTATTTGTTGCTGCTTCTGGGTAATTTTAATCTCACTCAAGTGTTGAGTGTTCTGGGGATTATTTTGAATTCATTGATTCGATCGGAAACTTTAATTTCGTTTCGTTTTCCGGATAATTTAGAAACTGTTAAAATGTTCGAACGGATATCATTAACTCATTTTTTCTCTGCACGAAAAACTTTCAAGTGTTGAATTTTTCTTGAGTTTTAATCTTTTGGAAAAACGCGCAAGTAACGCGGTAGACCCTCTAGAAGAACACAAACTTTAACTCGATTATGTGACCGTCTGAACCGCCTCTGAACCTTAGGGTTTGGAGCAGTACGGCGTTGCCACATGTGAGATGTTGGTTTGACCCTTCTACGGCTGGACCATTGGTACTGTGACATATTCTGGGATTTTTTGAACTCCGCTCAAGTGTTGAGCTATTTAGGAAATCTTGGGTATTTGATTATTCGATCAGAAAGTTTAATACTGTCTATTTATCTGGAATGTGATACAATATGTGGAATTCATATAGTTAGGCATGAAATGCGAAGTATGTGATATTTCGGATTTACGATGTCTAAAGAGATTGTGGATTCCAAATGTTGTAGTTTTACACTTTCTTTTCTGTGACCGTAAGTGTAGCATGTAGTTGTATTGCCGGTTTTCGTTGCTATACATCAACGACGATCGGTGTATGCATACTTATTTACATTGATGATATGAGATATTATGTGTTGCTGTGATATGTTATATTGGATCGTCGTGTTCTGAATAGCCGGGGGTTTTATGTGAGATGAGGGTTTTTATTTTCATTCATGTAAAATTCATTGTATGTAATATTCTTGTATTGGGGCACTTCCGGGATGAGGTTGATGTCACCAGTGTATATTATTTACTTTTCCGCATTAGGTGGACCAAAGGAGGAGAACACAAGTAACCAGGTTCTAGGGTCCAGTGGGAGGCCATCTTGAGGGGTCGAGACCGGGTCTCCTAACCCTAGAATTGGCAGTGTTACTTGCCGCTCTCGTAGGGGTCTAGGGATGTGGGTTTGGCTATTCATCGCGACCATGGAATCCGTGTTTTATACAGGCTCATATTAAAAACACGGACATCCTAGTATATCCAATATTTCATATATTTTCTTCTGCTGCAATATTCTGTGATGAGATCATATTACTGCCTGAGATGAATGCTTATATTATATATATATATGCTGATATATAAATATTACTGCTTTCGTTTCTTCTGTGATGCTTAGGAAGTATTAATTGATGGGATTTTTATTAATGAGATTAATAAAAGAAAAGAAACCTAAAAGATGTTGTAGAATCAAAACTTTATAAAAAGGTAGCTACGGTCTTGCTTTGCACAGAGGTATATATGATATGCCCTGCACCTTATTCGATGAGGAAAGAGTCGAGATCTCTTCACCGGGAGTGACCTCTTTAGCAAAACTGGCAGATGCTACAAACTCACAGTTTAGTTTTTGACAGCTTAAATAGTTCTTGCTTTGCACCGCGATATATATGATATACCCTGCACCTTATTCGATGGGGAAAGAGCCGAGATACCTTCACCGGGAGTGACCTCTTTAGCGAAACTGGAAAAGCCTCAAAAACACTCCTTTTCAAAATCACTTGTTTCTACAACGATATCAAGTTCATTATGCAATAGGTTTTTAGAAAAACCTATCGTAGCCCTCCGTCATTTCAGATAAGTCCTACTTAGTATTCGTACTACGTTTGTGGACCTCCGTCAAGGCGTAGTGTGCGGTAGCTAACTAGTATTTATCTGTTTATGCATGTGATGCAGATTGGATTAGGGTAGTCGTACGGCCTTGTTGACCTCCGTCAAGAGTCGTGCGGGTGGGTCTGATTTAATCAAGAAATGACAGGTTGAACTTGACTAGCACTCTATGATTTGTTGACCTCCGTTAAGGTCATTGGAGGCTTGGGGCAGAATATTATCGGGAATTTCAAGTGTTGAAATTGCAATGAGATTGCATACCTTCTATGAGATAGATGGATCCTGATACCCACTACGAGTAAGAGTTACTCCTGGGAGAATTTTACACAGGACAATTAGCCGATCAAGTAGGTGTCTAGAAAGGTGTTTACGGGGTTATGCCTCTGGGAAGATGAGGTTTATTTTAATTAGGTCCGTGCAAAAGCACGGGGAACCTCCCTCAAGTACCAACACCGATCTGGCTGAAAGATTGACGAAATTGTAGGGTGTAATTAATCCCGGCTAATCTTACCTTTTAGGGTTTGAAGGAAGATTTGATAAAAACAGTGGGAGACATCCTGATTAGATAAGATAATAACCAATCTAATCCTGCAAGAGCATACGCTAAAGTATTTCCTTCTCTCTCTCTCCAGGTAGCGGCCATGTCAGGACTTAATCAAGATAATAATATGGATGTATTGACTGAAGCCGCTTATTATACTGAGCAAGGGATCGTTAGTCCCGTTCTTTCTTATAAGAGTTATAAGACTGAGCAGGAAACAGGAGAAAATCTGGATTCTCACGCCGCCCAAACGAAGAACAGGCATGCCGATGCATCTTCTTCGGGTGTGTTAGTTATTGAGAATTGTTTCTCAGTTCACCCTACGTCCTGGGTATTAGATACCGGATCGGGATCCCACATATGTAAATTGTTACGTGGGCTACGAAAAGGTAGAGAACTGGGAAAAGGTGATCATTCTGTACAAGTAGGGAATGGTACAAATATTGCAGCCAAAGCAGTTGGCGAATATCACCTAGTATTACCAAGTAGTAATACATTGATTCTGAATGAGTGCTGTTATATACCGAACATGATATGCAACATTATATCAGTTTCTTTATTAAGTAAAAAAGGGTATAATTTGTTAATTATTGATCTTCCAAGTGGTAGAATGTTAACCCTCGTCAAAACCCAGGATAACCCACAAACTGCCATTACTGAAACGTGCCTTGAGTTTTTCCGGATTCTGGTTTTAAGTATAAGCCAGACAACTCCATATACCTTAAAATCATTAAAATATGAATCCATTCTATATCTAATATAGAAATAAATGCACTAATTTAATTGAAACCAGATTCAAAACAACATGCAACTGTATCCGGTGCACTTCGACTAAATAGAAGAAGGTCATGCAGCATTACTCATCAAGGAGCGCATCCGCGGATGAGTAACCTGAGAGAGAAGCAAGTTCTCAAATATATTACCTACGAAGGAATACCTAGAATAAGTATCTACATCTTTGATCATCTCGAAAAATTCTGGTACTTCCAACATATAATTCTCTACTTTATTCTTATACATATAACTTCTTAATACGTGTCTAAAACTAGAGAAGTCATAAGTAAATGGAATATAGTATGAGTACCAACCCCTTGTCCTAATGGACATCGGAAAACATACTATACTTTGTTTAAATCCTCCAAATTTAATAACTCAAACCATGTGCGTCATAGGTTGAAAACTGTATTATGATTAAGAAGAATTACACCGTTATTGAATGCACCTTACCTAATCATCAACTGATAAAGGTAAATGTTATAAACATAATTTTAAAAAGTTATATCTCACTTTATAAAATAAACGTACAGATATATCAGTTTGAAATTGGTGCATAACAACGGATATTCAAAACCGAATATTTGTCGTTAGGAAAAACCCAGGCGATTTCCTCAAATATCACCAATTATAAAGAATTCTGATATTGAGGATCTAATCACCAAATTCCCAATATTCTACTCCCACTCAGCATCTGTAATGCCATACAGATGTGAGAATCAAGAATGGTAAATACATACCCTGAAATCAGAATCTAATTTGGAAAGCAGTTTTCAATTAACACAGCACAGTGAAACTGAAACATGAAAATATTTCGAGGGGGTGGTCGAGTATTCCTAGTAATGCCTCTTCAACTATCCAGATTCATGATGGTAGTTGCAATTTTCCTTGCTCTTACTCCAATCCCTTTATATGTCTTTACATCTTACCTTCTGTGCACCATAATTAGGCTAATTGGTTTTCATCCTTCCCAATCTTTCGGCACTTGATTGGCACGCTTTTGGCGTGCCGAGTTTTAAAGTTCTAAAATTAACCATAATCAGGACGGTATCGCTTTGCAGCTAGCCGCAATGAGTACGGGCCGTTCGCAGGGAGACGGAGCGTTTTAAGTTCTTGTTTTCACGAGTTAACGCGCGAGGCGGAAATGTTCGTATCTACCCTATGTGTATATATGCAACATATAAATTGTTAGGATTAGATAGGTTAGTGTAAGCTAGTGAATTCCGTAATCAATCTTTTATGCCAAACCTAACCATTGAAGGTAGAGCAATCGGCAACAACGTGGATTAGGGTATTTAAGCATGGTATTACTGGAATCCGGCTTATTGACCCATGTTCCGTCCGTTCTTGTCTCTTGCTTTAGCCTTCGACCAATCCTAACGCAACCGGTCATGGTTAGGAATCACCGATAGCTTGGTAGGGTAGGGTGCCTAACGGAGCGCTTGCGTAAGGTTTGGGCGGAGTTCAAATGGAAAATACGGGCAAAGGAAATGAGAAACGAATCCTTAATTTACAATAACGTTTTCTTTCCTAACAACAACATATTCACAACCATCTCAACAATAAACAAAAAGAGCAAATAAAAGATACAGAGAAAAGAAAAGAAAACATTACAAGTAAGTAAGTGCAAGATAATAAAATTGCAAGTAAGTAAAGCATGGAAATAAATTGCAAGAAAGTAAAGCAAGAAATAAAGATACTAGGAACCATAGAACACATTACAAACCATGGGTTCAATAGCCTAAACATAAACTTGCAAGCTCAATGAAGAGGTTGCAAGATCAAGAGAAGGCTAAGAACACAAGGCAAATGAAGGCAAAAAGAAAGCTTTATTGATTCCAAATGAAGATACAACCCTTGAGATCAATAACCAAAACTTAAACTTACAAGCTCAATGAAGAGGTTGCAAGATCAAGAGAAGGAAAAGAACTCAAAGGGGACTAGCTATATACAAGAACAAAACAAAAAGAGAAACAAAGTGTTGAACAAAACATGGACAATGTAAGACCCCCATCCCTTGCCCACTGGTTCTGCTTTTATAGGCACAAAAGAAAAATAAACAAGCAATAAAATTAAGATGTCGTGGCAGCAAGGGATGGACCACAGAAAATTGGGGATCTTTGGGGCAAGGAGGCCGGCCAGATCGGTTTTGGGAGGCATGTGGCCGGCCAAATTCCGAGCATCATGGCTTGTATTGGTGTGGGGGTCTTGAGTCTTCTCGATAAGTCCACTTGTGCTGCTTGTGTTGTCTAGTTGAACTTGGTCTGCACTCAGGGATTTGGAGGGAAACATGATGCTTTATATCACATCACACCTTTTAACATTTATCACTCTTGTCCCCCTATGTACCCAATTCATCATATCATGTGTGCCATGGGCAGCCCCCTCTTAGGTCCATGCCATCAAAGAGCTAGTGCACACTTGCTATATGTTGGACCAAAATGTGTGTACACTTGTTTATTTGCAAAAACGCTTTGAATATCGGTCGGTTTCCAGTTCCGGTTGCAGTGTCGGCTCACAAACGTTATATCCGTGATTTTGAGTGTATTTCCAGTATTTTGTCATGGATACTTATAATAAATATTACCGAGCAGACACTGGTTAAAAGTACTGATATATAACAAAACAGATAATGAATGAGTGGTATTGAAATGCAATTTTCTGGGATAATCAGCACCTGCCTAAGGTTTGGAAGAAGACTATTCAATAAGCGTAATAGGTGTACTCTCCTAATACTAGGAGAGAATAGGAGAGCTTGCAACCTAAGAGAAGGTAAAAAGAAAAGACAACCGAATAATCCAATTCAATTTCTCAAGAACCAAAATCTATCCTCGATCAGAAAAAAGTTTCTTCAAGTTTGTATGTAACTATACAAAGGAATACCCAAGCAATATGGATCTTCGTAGTGATATAGAGTGTTCTGGAGAAATGCAAAGGGGAAGTAGGAGTGGCAGAGATAAATGCGACTTTTTCATGAATCATGACAATCCAAAACCAAAGTGTGTAAGAAGGTTCGGTTAACTTGGTTTGAGTTTTAGTTTAAGGTCATGTCATGGTCGCTGCCAAAGAGAAAGAGGGTGAAAAGAAACACTTAGCGTGCACTCTAATTTAGATTAGATTAGTTAATCATTTTATTTAATCAGGATAGCTCTCACTGTTTCCTCGAATTCTCCTTCAAACCCTAAAAGGAGGATTAGTCGGGATCATCTGAAAATCACCCGTGCAGTAACACCTACTCATCAGTGGGAATTGGGACCAAACTTTCATCGCATGATAACTTAATCGAATTCACTCAACTCACCACACACTAGAAGGTATGTGCACGCTTGGCAAGTTTCCTTTATGTTTGAAACTCCCGATAAAGATTTTTACCCTTAGGACCTAATGATCTTGACGAATGATCAACAGATCGAGGGTCCTAGTCAAGTTCAACCCGTCACTATCTTGATTACGTTAAACCCACCCGCATGGCCCTTGACGAAAGATCAACAAAGTCGTACGAATATCCTAACCAATCCACATATCCATGCGACAGAAAAGTATTACAGAGCTACCACATACTACGCCTCAGCGAATAGCAACGACAAACGTAGCATGAATACTAAGCAATACTAATCTGAAGTGATAGAGGGCTATGGCTGGTTTTTAGCGAAAAACCTTTAATGCAATGAACTTGATATCGTTGAAGGAACTCGAGTAGTTTTGAAAAGGAGTGATTTAGGCTCCGCATTTTTTAAACAAGTGGTTTTGTAGAAAACCGATGGTTTTGAAAAAAACCGAGTAGTTTATAGTCACGTAGACTTTTGCCAAAGAGGTCACTCTCTATGAAGGGATCTAGACTCTTTCCTCATCGAATGAGGTGTAAGATATTCTTAACTGAATATCTCGACACAAAGCAAAAGAAAACGCCTATGGTTTCAAAAATTGGTTCCAACAACATCATATAGCTTTGTTTTTCCTTGCATTAATTAGAATTAATGTGGTCCCATCAATTAAACATATCATGCCAGAAAGAAACGAAAATAGGCATGCATATATATGCCATCCGCATTCGCCACAGGGTCCCAGGACTTCACCGTAAGGTTGCTTAACTTATGGCAGGGCAGGGAAAGGACTAGCGCAGATGCAAAACATATGTACCATCTACTAGATAGATAGATAGATAGATATAATATAGAAACTTCGTCTCACGCATCATATCAAGTAACATCATAGCAGAAGCAAACACAGTATTGAAATGTGGATAATATAGGAAAAGTACATTTCAATGGAGCCAAATATGAAATGCAATTTTCCCAGTCATGTGGATAGCCTGTAGTATCAAAGCCTAGACCCCTACAAGTGCGGCAAGCCACCCGCTAATCCCAGAAGCAAGGCAACCCCAATCAACGAAGTGAATTGTCCACCCAGCACTTCCAAAATCCGGTGACTTGGGCACCCCTCCACGGGTCAATCCTATACCCCTTACGAGTGCGCAGAATAGCCCGCTAATTCTAGAGTAAGGCACCCCGGTCTCAACGCTATGAAATGGTGTCCCGTTACCCACTAGAACCTGTCTACTCGAGCAGTTCGCCGTGGGGTAATCCAAATGCATGTAATGAAAACCTGAATATACAACGGTGACTACGTCCGCAACCAGGACGTGCCCCAAAGAATAATATACAAGCCGCGATGACGGAAGTCCACATGTCGGACACTCGTCACACAATATGAATATGTATTAAATCACAGAGAATAATATCTAATACTACATACACCAGGCTATCACGACAAATCCAACACAACCATAACCAACAAAGCAATATCCATCACAGAATATGCAAACTTGCAAGTTTCAATTCCGTAACCCCGTCTAATTGATACGTATAGCAATTAGATGATATTTTACCAAACATTATGATACACACAACCATCACTAAGCCTACAACAATCAAATACCGCACACAGATAGCTAACACTTCAATTTTCCAAAACACCAAAAATCAAGTGTGCTAAAAACCGACAAAAAATTCCATGCTAAAACCCACTCCGGGAGTCCGAAATGAGCTCGGATTGAGCCGAAACTTCGCGGAGGACCCCGGCACGAAAATAACATTGATCTTGAGGCACCTAGGGGGTATCCACCCTCTTAGGGTACTCTAATGTGGCCAGGGGGTAGGCAGACCCGAAACTACCTTGTGATGCAGTTCTCGAGTCCCCACCTTCCCCAAGGCCACCTTTGGGTGGTTTTAAGGGTGTGGGCCCTCATTAGGTACCCCCAACACGTCCCCGGGTTGTCCACACACCTCCTTGATTCTTCTCTAACCAAACTGAGAGCCCGTGGGAAGTCAAAATATCAAGATAGGATGAAAAAAGTTATTGGTTTTGCGGCAATTTTTGCGGGGCAAAAATCGGCGGGACTCAGAAGACGTAACGATCTAGTTTAGGGTGTTTGGCTGGTTCTGTTACCATTGTTGGTTCCTAGTGCCCTCACCTCTAACCTGCGGCCAATGCAGAATCCAAAAACAAAAATTTCGTGGCACTAGAAACTAAAACCCATGAATTGAACCAAACACCTAAATTAGAACCATAACAAGATAGAAATCACAACCTTTGTAACGTTTTTATTTTCTCTAATTGGGTTGGACTCTAGTATGCTCTCAAGATCTCCGGACCGTGCTTGCAAGTCGTTCCTCCTTGACTGAAGATGATCCACCCGAAGGAACTGATCTAAGCTCCGGTTTCACCTAGTGAAGCAACCGACACTCCAAACTCACTAGGAATGGAGAGTGCGGATGTAGGAATTTTCCGTTGCATTTTTCTCTCAAATCTAAGCTCAAGAGAGCAAGTGTAGAAGAAGGAGGAGGAGGTGAGGAAAAATAACCATGAGTAAGTGTTGAAAGCATAATAGAGTGACTGTATGAAGAATAAAAAAAGAATGGCTTCATATTTTTGCAACCATACAAATAATCATAACAATTTGCAATAAAATAATGAAGCCCATTCCTCTCTACATGTCTTCAACTATGCTCAATGCCACCTCATCCTCCACCTCATTTTATGAATATTCATAAATGAATATTCACAAATGAAGTGTCCGTCTTTTAGAACAAATTCCATATAAATACGGAATACAACGCACTATACGTATCAAAATAAATATACGCATATCCGTATAAAAATACGAATAGACAAGAGGGAAAATGAATAGTAAACAATAATACTAGAATACATATATTAAATATATATATATATATATATATATATATATATATATTATGAAATCAAAACATGATTTAATAATCCGACTTAATTCGAAGCCGCTAGTATCATCAACTGTCCGATTAAACTCAGTGTAGTATGTACACATATTTAATCAGACGCCTGTATATACCAATATACGTCATCTATATCATATTGCCCGAACCGAGAAAACGCTCTGTGTAGGACTCTAAAGTCTTGCCAATACGGTGGCAGTGGGTTTAACTATAAGCACATCAGCGGTACTAGCTGTACGTAACGGCTACCCAGGTATAGAGCGAAAGGAAGGCCAACGAGCAAACTCATTCATACCCCTACTGAGTCTGTCTGTGACAATCTCCGTATAGTCCAATCTGTTTGTCTAAAAGTATCGCAAATCGGGTCTGGGGTGGATAAAGTCAGACCCCTAATAACGCGATATTTCATGTCAGTGTCAAGCCTATCACCCACTGAGAAACTACTGATCTAAATCAGTAATTCTCATCCATCTTGGCCAATGATTTCTGGTGATGGACACCCGTGTACAGTGCGACATATACCCCCAATACCGCGAAAGACAAATCCCCGACGATCCGCTCACTGCCTCCATGTGGCTCAAGACTATACCCCACTAAAACCTGTTTGCACGACTCTTTTAAACCGTGGTAGGGTAGTAATCAAAGCACGGTGGGAACTCACATAAGGCAAATGACGATCTCAGGTCGACAAACTAACCTATACGCATGTCACCTGAGAACTGCTATCTGACAATAGGTATAATACCATATAGCATGTTCCAAGCAAGTCTGTCCAGTGTACTCACCTCCAGTAGCACCTGTATACTATCTTTGGTGACTAAGTAACAGCAATAGCTGTGAGACCGGCCATTGCCCATCATTGGGGACAAGAAGCATATACGCTAATCTACTCTGGAATATCGATGCCCAGTCTCGATATCCCCACGACTAGAAACATTTAAGGATTTGCTTACAGACTACCCAGTTCTCATAAATGTGATTGCCACAATAACCTTGGTAGTCAAGAAAGAATCATATGGGCTCTATCAATATGTAATAGTGATCTGTAATACTACATAAATCATGTACATGATAATAGAGATGAATCAGATAGCATACTATCATCTCGAGTAAGACTGTTCTACCCGTATTGGTCCTCCTTCAATCATCATAATCACCTACCTGCGATTATAATAATTTCCTTAAGGGCACTAAATCTAACAGAAACGGGCCCAAGATAGACCGATCAAGAATCCAGGTGAGTGCAGAGAAGAAGGGAGGTATTCCAACACTTTTCTGAAATTCCTTAATTAGAATAATCTTCTCTCTTTCAGCGGTTACGCCTTTTACACTATTCTAGACACTTTTTGAACAATGTAACATTAGGCGATGTTCGAAACACAATCAACTTGCCCTAATGAGCGCGAAGTCCTTAAAGGCTGAAAGTCTAATTTCTTTTAAATTAATGTGGGTAACATTTATACTCAGTTTCATGATTTGTAGGCCACGGGAAAAAGTGATGAAATCTCTTCCCGTATCTTGATTGGGTTCTCTTGCCCTTAAGTCCGTATTAATGGATGCAATGCGCAATCAATAAAAGGTTGTTCAAAACATCAAACAACCGTTTTTTAAATTAAGCGGCAGCACTACAACAAATACGGTTAGTCACTTTTAGTTTTTAGCGGCGAATTTTTAACGGCGAACTTACAAAGAATTCTACAAAGAATAGAATATTGGAGCGTCGGATTTGAGTGAGAAGGAGATAGAAAAATACGCACCGAAAGTTTTGGGTTAAGAAACTCTTGTTGAGTCGATCCCGATAGCATGAAATGGCACACTTGCACGGACAAAATTATCTGGATCTTTGACACTGTATTTCAAATTCCCATTGTTCTTGAAAGTTCAATTTGCTCTGCACGATCGCTGCTTGCCTACTTGTCCGTTTGAAAATATAAAATGTCAAAAAAAATATATTTAGCAAAGAAAATGATATAGATAGCCAATCTACTGAAAACACCAAATTATGAAATTAAAACTATGAAATTAGATCAAGAATAGAACAATGGAGCAGACAACAAAAATTTTGGACCAAGACAAACAATCAAGGCCGACACCAACGGCCAACATTAATAAACTAGAGGCCTAAATGACAATTTAGGGGTCCAAATTTCCACTGTGTGCTTTGTGTTGTATTCGTGTTCCCTTTTTCTACTTTGAATATCTCAATAAACCTCAGAGTGATAACAGATTGAAACAATAGAGAACAGATGTCAATAAAGTTAGATTTTTGTTGGTTTTTTTAAGAAGAAAATTTTTCGATTATTGTTTTTATTTTCGGAAAATATATACAGAAGCACCTCAAAAGAAACTTCATGATGTATCCGACTCACCAACAACAGCACCAAAAACTTGTTCACTAGAAACTGTGTCATGCAAATCTATGGATTTGGTTCAAATTAGGTCAATTTAAGATTTTTCGATTTTAAAACATGCACGAACAATTTTAGGTCTCAAGTGATAAAAATACCGCAAGTGCACGGCTCGTTGTAGCTAGCCGGCAAGTACGAGTTGATCCATAGGGAATGGATATCACGACATTTGTTTTGAGTAGAAGAAATGGTTTTGTATTTGGTTTTGTCACGTTTTTATGAAAATACAATTTGTGGAAAATACGATATTACGGGACTTGCTAGGTTTTAGGGTTAAGTTCATAGAAAAACACTTAGAAATATGTTTCACGCTTCAAATTGATCATAAATGATCATATCATTCTTAAGCTTGCAAATACATGGTTTAGAAAGTATATCATGTATTCTTGGATTAATCTACACATGATATCAAACTCAGTCTCATGATTTACAATTTCAAGAGTAGAAATGATCATAACTTTTCTTCAAATTAATTAGTTAGATGTTTTGTGATTAGCGAGAATTTGTTTACTAGTATAGAAGATATTCTAAGTGAAGATACATTCCCTATAAAGCAATTTACCAAATGCTTAACCATCACAAACACATAACTACACTTTTAGCACAATTAAAAGGGATAATGAAAAAGTGATGCGCAAGGATTAGTAATACAAAGTATAGGGTATATGCTAAGACTACAAAGTAACCATTAAGAGCTACATACCCTATCAAAGAGTTATTAAAACTTAGCAAAATCAATTTTAACATTGCAATTAAAACATAAGTGATCAAGAGAGGGTTTAGTATAGTTCTTAGGTGAAGTCCATGAACCGTCCCCTTGACCCAGCAAGGGGGGACTACTCATAATTTATCATATAAACAAAAAGAAAACACAATAGAGAAGAGCTCATATAAGAAATTGCAAGAAAAGTAAATGGAGAAGATACACAAATTACTAGTCAACCAAGTGCAATGAGCAAAGAAACTTCATTGAATCTTCAAGTCCAAGCATTATCTATGAATCCAATAACCCTTAATTTTACCTTGCAAGTTCAATCAAGAGGTTGCAAAATGAAAGAAAATGCAAGGAATTTAAGCTATCTTCAAGTGCAAATATGACATGAAAATGTGAAAATGAGATTTTTATTAACTTGTGAATTGAAGTAAAAACTATGAGATCAATACTTAAAACTTAAACTTGTAAGTTCGGTGAAGAAGCTACAAGATCAAGAGAAATGAAAGAACTCAAAAAAATGAAAAGTATGAAGTATCGTTTAAACTAGGAAACTTGTACAAAACTTGGACCTTTTGCTCTTCTGCTGATATGGTATTTATAGGCAATTCCACAGAAATAACAAACAATAAAAATGAACTGAAAAGACAACATGGGGTCCACAGAAGAAGCACGAGCCAAATTGGAGCAAGGAGGCCGCTAGAATCGGCCAAAGTGGGAAAACCAGCAGCCAAGAAGAGAGGTGTAGGGCCCATGATTCTTCTGTGGTCTTCTGACATCAAAATCTTCTCTCTGGCATTGTTTGTTTATGCTAAATAGCTCAGGGTTGAAATCTGCTGCTTTGAGGGGAAATGATTTAGCTTTAAACAATCACATCAATACTTTACAAGCTCATAATCACCCCTAGTCCACTTGTTGTGCTAACTTGTATCCTATTGTATCACTGCTAGTCCATGAGCCATTTTTTTGTGTTCATACTTAGAAGAGATTGCATCATGTTAGATCATCATAAAAATTTTGTACACACAATTCTATGTTGCAAAAAAACTCTTTAATCTTGATCGGCTATCCGTTCCGGTTGCAGTATCGGCTCAAAACTGTCGTACCCATGCAACCCATGCATGTTGTGCATGATTCCAGTGTTTTTGTCACAAATACATGTATCCTGTACTAATGAGCATATACGGATTAAAAGCACACGTTTATTAACAAAATGATAACGAATGAGCGGTATTAAATGCAGTTTTTCATGATAAACATGTAGTATGAGAGATGGAAAAATCCCTTATACCCTCATTTGTTTATCTTTTTAATTTTTATGAACTTTGACACTATGAGTATTAATACTCTCTTTTTGGGCGCTTTGCGACTCAAATTTGAGACAAGTTATGCTTGTTTTGTTGAAGACTTGAGATAATAGTGATCAATAGAATGAAAAGGGTCAATATAGAGAATCCCTAGTAGCCCTCTAAGAATTCCAATCCATGTTGTTTGCTATTACTCTAACATCAATTAATTGAAAGACAAAAAGGAACATTTTTTTAAAAAATACTATCACTCGACTACACAATCAGAAAACCCTAATAAGTTTCCTTTTCATTGATATTTAAATCTCATTTAGATTAAAGCAAACATATCCAATTAGTATTATTTAACTCATCTAAAACATGATTTTTAATGTTATTATCTCCCTCTGGACGACCCGTACTCACCGTAACTAGTTGTTGCGACACCGTATTGGTTGCGGTAATTAGAAAACCAAAAACACAATTTCTAACATCAATTACCAGCCATAAGTCGTAACAATTTGTCTTTAGCTTATTCCTATTATACCAGACCTTACTTTGCATGCTGGTCATGAGGCCCCGGTAAATAGCCCGAAGATCGAGCCCTTTATCAGGGTCATCGGGATCGACTACGGATTGAAAGTCATAATCCAGCTACAAATACATGAAATAGCGTCAATAAATTATATATGCATAGTAAATTTATTTGATAAATCAAATAAAAATATATAATAATACCTAAGTCTGCTCAAAGAAGCCGTCAAAGGAGCACTTGTGCTGCACGCTCCAATCAAAATGAAGAGAATATTTCTTGAAGTGACGACTCTCATCTCTCATATACTGGCCGAACTTCTCGGCATTATCCCCAGTGGATCAGGAATTGGCGGTAAAGAGGAGGGGGAATGCTCTTTGGCTCTTAGTGGCATCGGGTTTCAACCTGTGGGACTGATTCGTCACTCGAGTCCCACAGACGGGCCCTGACTACCTTGCCTGTATAAAATATATAGATATACATGCAATATCAAGACAAAAAAAATTATGCGTACAATAATCAATAAAACAATGATAGGGTGCCAATATATGATAAAAGAATGTTAGCAACAGAAAAAATCTAGGCAAAATTAAGATTATTATTGGAAAAAACAAAATGAAGATGTTATAATGTGAATGGAAAATTCATAACTCAAGGACGGAAAAATTGGAAAAAAATAAATTTTATGGAGGGAAATTATTAATCATATTTATCCGTCATCTCGTAGCTCAACTGATAGCCTATTTGAATTCTGAGCTATGAATTCTAATGTGTTTATTTGATCTATATATCATATGCTTAATACATTTGTCTTATTTACATGATATCATAATTTTTAGAGTACAGTATAAATATACCTCCGGTGAAATCACTATAAGCCTAAGCCTGAGCAGCGGGAAAAGCGGGACGATAGTTCCTCTGGTGAAAAGGATAAACTGATGTATCTTGTTGATGAACATGGATTCTGTTGGGAATCCTCCCGCGCGCGCAAACACGTATGTTTTGGAAATGGATACGTTTTGATGGAAAACGGAATGCGCGCGCGAGATTGTTCTCGTTTTACTATTTATAACCGCAAGTGCACGGCGCGCTGTAGCGAGCCGGCAAGCACGGGTCGATCCGTAGGGAATTGTGTATTAGGTATCGTTTTTTAAGGTTAACAAATTAACGAATTGTTGGTTGTCATGAAATTATAAAAGAATACGAAAGCAAGAAAAGCAAGAAAACAAGTGTAAGGAAAGAATGGTTGTGGCTTGGTTCGAAAGTTTTAATCGCCACGTTTACCTCTACGCTCCCTTGGTTATGAGTTGTCCGGCCTTACCTTGATCCTGGCATGAAGCACGACTTGTCAACGCGGTTGCGGAGCACAAACCGTCAAAGTCCGATATTCGCCGCAAAGCACGAAACGAGTCCGTTTTGGTCACTGACCGTTTGTATGTCCGCGCTTGGGGTATCAACACTAAACACGAGGTTTTGCAAGCATACCGTAACAATGAAAACACAAAGAGATTAGTGAGAGCAAATGATATTGGTGTTGAGGTTGCTAAGGGTTTGTGAAGGTATATAGTATATGAAATAAAGAGTTTGTCAAGATTTTTATCACAACATACCATATCCTAGCTTAGCAAACTTAACACCAAATGGAATTTAAGCATATTGAACATAATCAAGAGGTGGAGGATGAAAAGCCTTTCATCTCACTTTCTCACGCACACCACAACTAAAATGAAGATTTAGTTAAGCATAATAAAAAGAAAGCAAGTAAAAAGAAACAACAATTGCAATATATTAACACTTGAGGAAATGAGATACAAGAATTTGGTATCTTATTCAACCTCCTTAATGAAGCTCTCCAAAGAGAGCTTCAAGAGGGAAGAAGAAGAAGAAACCAAGTGAAGATCACTCACCCTCAAGCTAAACCAAAAAGAAACAAACTAAGAAAATGAGAAGTGGTATATACATGGTAGCCTCCTTCCCTTGCCTACTGATCTGTATTTATAGGCTCAAAATAGGAATAAATAAACAATAAAAATAATCCTACGTGGCAGTAAGGGAGGCACAGAAGAATGATGGGGCCCATAGGAGGAGGTGGGGCCGGCGTCGCCGGATTTCAAGGTATAGTCATTAGGTCAAATCCGAGGAGTGGGGCTCGTATTGGGTGTATGGGTTTGTGTGCACTCCAATAAGCCTCTGATGCTGTTTGCTTAGCCTTATTTTATCTGGTTTGTATGCAGAGAATTGGAGGGAAATGTTGTCTTTACATCACATCCACACTTTATGCAATAAATGCACCATTAATGCACATCACACCATGCCACATGCATCATGATTCATGGCTACCCCATCTTGGTCCTAGCCCAAGAGTTTTGTGTTTACATGCCTTGTGTTGGACCATTTATGCAAAAAGTGTGTACACATCGATTTATTGCAAACGAACTCTTGGGATATCGGTCGGTTTTCAGTTCCGGTTGCAGTGTCGACTCACAGACGATATATCCGTGATTTTCAATTTGTTTCCAGTATTTTATCACGAATACCTGTAAACTGTAATTACAGAGCAGACACTGATTGATAGCACCGATATAAACAAAAGAGATAACGAATGAGCGGTATTAAAATGCAGTTTTCAGTGATGATCAAATACCCCCAAACTTATCTATTGCTCGTCCCGAGCAATACAAAAAATCCTAGCCTCACTTTCGCAGGTAACGCGATTACACTGAGCATGTGCAACAAGCCATTAAACCTCTAGGTGTCCCTAGTAGGAGGAGTGTTGTCTCCTGAGGGATTTCAGCAGATTACACCCACAAAATCCAGTCAAGTTAGTTTCATAAGTTAACGTCGATTCTACTCCTACAGTTTAGCATCAAAGTCAGAAATTCTATCATCCTAAGTAAGAAATATTCAATCCTTATGTTTCACGCCTCCTATCTATTTATCCCTAGATCCTATACGTATTTACAGTTTAGAAAGATGTTAGTAACTCCTAAGTTTTCCTTTTAAAAGTGCGGTCTCAAGTCAGGAATTTTTATCAACTTTATAGAAACATAAGTCTTATTCTTCGTTTTTATCTTTCCTCCAAATATCGATTGTATACCCCTACGTGTGTGTAAATTTGCACCCCTACGCTTAAGAATTCAATTCAAGCTATAGTACTCTTGCCTTAATATCTAATACCACTTCTTTTCATTAATGGATGGACGGTGTTGCTCATACACTTTTCATGCGACTATTAATGCTTCTTGAGGCACTAACAGCCGATTACTGAATGTATGAGCCTAAAGCGTAAATAGCAGTCTCCAGGTCTTGACTTTATTATTTTCTTCTTTTATTTTTCTTTTTCTTTTCAAGACCAGATATATTTTTTTCAATGATGCTCTTTTTTGGTGTTTAGCTTTAAATACCGATTTTTCTTTCATACCAGGCTTTCAGGTAAGAATATTTCTAGGTATCCTCTACTATCCCAAGTTTCAAGGTGCGTGTATGTGCAATTTATAGGATATATACTTTCTAAATTTGGACTCAAGAACAGAAACTATTTTTCAGACTTATCTTTCAGTAAAGCTTCAATACTCTCCCTTCATCTTGACTTAACTAAAGAACTGAACTCAAGATTACCTATTTCTCAAAAAAAAACTGTAAGGACGTATACTTACCAAGTTTAAACAGAATGAGGGTTATTTTTAGGGTTTTCAATTCCTAAACCTAGGATTTAGTTACCTCTAACGTATCAACTAAGCTTTTCGGAATAAAATCTAAGTTACCCTATTAGCTAATTTGAACAGTTTTTATATTTTGTAAATTTTTTCAATTTTTATAGGTTTTTTTTTAATATATATATGCAATGCAGAATATACACATGATGCAGTGCTTACCCCCAAACCTGAGTTTTACAATGTCCTCATCGTTGTCCCCGCATCCGGTAGCTAGACTTAGACACCAGGGTGAGAATTTTATTCAAGAAAAAAGGAAAAAAACTAAGATTAATTACAACATTTACAAGTTAAAAGACTGGGTTAGTGCAGAAATTAATACCAGCCACAAAAAGATTTTGTCTATATAATGTAGGGGCTGGTAAAAGAATGTGTAAAAAAAGAAGTAAAAGAAAAAGAATATGTATAAGTTAGTTGTTAGTGAAGGGCATGGGCGTGAAAAAATAAGGGTCAGAAGACGCTGAAGGTGAAGATAAAATTTTGAGGAAGTCAAAGAATTGTTTTGTGAATGAATTGTATGTTCAATAAGTATATGTACGGTTCCGAAGTCAAGTTCATTCAAAAACTGGAGTTCATCCGCAAAAAGTACGGCAAAAGGAAGGTTCAAAGGATGATCCCGAAATGGTTCTGACTCCAACCCACCTAAAATTTCAATCTCATCAGCAAAAATTTTCTCAAAACACAGTATAAAAGAATATTTATCAAAATTGTCTTCCTCCCTATTATTTTCCACAATCTTACTCACATTATTCACACTCTCTCCCAAAACGAGAGTTTTCTCATCACATTCATAACTGGGTAGGTTCATATCATTCAAAAAAGTAGGTTCCCACCCTAATGTTTCTTCCGAAACAATATCACTAGGTGATACAAAAATTGTGGGTTCCCGATTATTGATCTCTTCTAATCTATCCCAACCATACCCGACAAATTCACAAGGTTCCTCCTCTAAAATTGGAAAGCAGAAATCGGTCGGTCAAGAATTTCCTCATCAAGTATTATTTCATTTAAATCAATCTCTAAAGGGACAAGAGGTTCGGTAGATACTTGAGGGCTAGTGGTGGACTGACTTAGAGGGTTTTCTTGTGTGTCCTGGTAGTACTCAGTCAATTCAATCGTATCATCATCTAAGAAATCATCAAAATTTGATTGATCATTTACCTCACTTGGGTGACTCCCTAGATGGCAGACATTAATATTATCAGGTTCTGATTGACTGTGCTCACTCCCTAGAATCGTCTCAGCTAAATGTTTCACTTGTTCCTCTATGTTAGCCAAAGATTGTGCCTGAGCAAGAAATAATTGCTCAGATTGCTGTATAAACAGGGCTAACGTAGAAGCTGTTTGATTCTCGACTGTAGTCATTACTTCAATACCTTTTTCTAGAGCGGTCAACCTAGCATCCATCTCACTATCATACCCTACAGATGGTTCAATGGTTTCGAGTTGGAGGGGATGTGATGGTGGTGATGCTATACCAGTCATTCTGTCGACCTCTTTCTCTAGATTTGCAATCAATTGGTCAATATTTGAAGTGGTACTGGGTTCAGGAGTGCTAGGGGGTGACTGTTAAGAATTTGGAACAGTTGGTCACCCCCTAGGAAAGGACAATCATCATGAATGTGGGAAGAATTTTGGCAATTTGAACAAATAATTTGGGATTGAGTATAAAAAAGGAATAAGAATCGTGAAAAATTGAATTGAATTGTGTGTCGCCCATTTTAACAAGAATTCACAAAAATCACAAAAACAAAGAATATCACACCCCTAGCAGTCTATGGTATTCTAAGTCAACTAGACATGCTCAAGAACCTGATTGATGAAGTAAAACTGTGCCGAGAAATAGGCTCAAGATATACAGATCACGAAGCCAGGAAAGTGCAAGAGAGAAAGGGAGGTTTTACAACGCCTTCGCGAAGTTCCTTAATTAAATAACCCTTTCTCTTGAACGCTTGCCTAGACATCCCGTGAACAATATACCGTTAAGCAAAGTTCTAAACACAGTTAATTTCTCCTAATGAGCGCGAAGTCCTTAAAGTCGAAGTCTAATTGATTTTAATTTACTGAGGGTATGCAAGAATGCAGTTTTGTGATTTGTGGGCTACGGAGAAAAGGTGATAAAATCCTTTACCGTATCTTGTTTGGTCATTTTTCCCTTAAAATCCGTATTAATATGCAATGCGCAATCAAATAAAAGAATTCAAGAAGTCATGAAATTTAAATAATTCTTTTTCGGTTAAGTATTATGCGCTGCAACAAATACGGTTAGTTCTCTTTACAATTGGCGGCAAAATTATGCAAAGAATCCTGCAAAAGATAGAGAATTGGATTGCGTTGGATTCGAGAGGGGGTGTTAGAAAATACGTACCAAATGGATTTGGTTTAAGAAAATCCTTTTAAAGTGATCCAAGTCGTTGAATGTTCGCTTGCGCGAGTCAAATTACCCGGATCTTTGGCACTAATCTTCCCCAAAGTCTTGTATTTGCATTTGAACCTCGCTCCGCACGATCGCTGGTCGTAATTCCGCGGAAAATCTAAAATGTCGGAAAATACGATATTTAATGTCAAAAGCAATAAGTGTGCCCCAATTCCTGCATACTTAAAATTACAAAAATCAAATAAGACCAAAAGAGTACAAACACATAACTAAAGATCACACTAAAACAAAAAATCAAAAATCCCAAAACTTAGCCGAGGTCGCCGAAAAAGGAGGGTGCGTCGCCGGCCAAATTTCGAGATGATGGGGTGAATTTTTGTGTGGGTTCTTTAGGCTATATTAGTGTTCCAATGGTCTTACTAGATTTTTAAATTGAATTGCAGAGTGATTGCAGGTCTTAACAACAGAGAACAATTGAAAGAAGTCATAAAAAATCGTATTTTGTTAGTTTTTGGAAAAAATGAATTAGAAGTTAGTTTAGTTAGTAGAACCAGAAATAACAATATCTAATAACTACAACTCCCCGGCAACGGCGCCAAAAACTTGTTGGGAATCCTCCCGCGTGCGCAAACGCGTATGTTTTCGAAATGGATACGTTTTGAAGGAAAACGGAATGCGCACGCGAGATCGTTCTCGTTTTACTATTTATAACCGCAAGTGCACGGCGCGTTGTAGTGAGCCGGCAAGCACGGGTCGATCCGCAGGGAATTGTGTATTAGGTATCGTTTTTTAAGGTTAACAAATTAACGAATTGTTGGTTGTCACGAAATTATAAAAGAATACGAAAGCAAGAAAACGAGTGTAAGGAAAGAATGGTTGTGGCTTGGTTCGAAAGTTTGAATCGCGACGTTTACCTCTATGCTCCCTTGGTTATGAGTTGTCCGGCCTTACCTTGATCCCGGCATGGAGCACGACTTGTCAATGCGGTTGCGGAGCACAAACCGTCAAAATCCGATATTCGCCGCAAAGCACGAAACGAGTCCGTTTTGGTCACTTACTGTTCGTATGTCCGCGCTTTGGGTATCAACACTAAACATGAGGTTTTGCAAGCATACCGCAACAATGAAAACACAAAGAGATTAGTGAGAGCAAATGATATTGGTGTTGAGCTTGCTAAGGGTTTGTGAAGGTATATAGTATATGAAACAAAGAGTTTGTCAAGCTTTTTATCACAACATACCATATCTTAGCTTAGCAAACTTAACACCAAATAGAATTTAAGCACATTGAACATAATCAAGAGATGGAGGAGGTAAAGCCTTTCATCTCACTTCCTCACGCACACTACAACCAAAATGAAGATTTAGTTAAGCATAATAAAAAGAAAGCAAGTAAAAAGAAACAACAATTGCAATATATTAACACTTGAGGAAATGAGATACAAGAATTTGGTATCTTGTTCAACCTCCTTAATAAAACTCTCCAAAGAGAGCTTCAAGAGGGAAGAGGAAGAAGAAACCAAGTGAAAATCACTCACCCTCAAGCTAAACCAAAAAGAAACAAACTAAGAAAATGAGAAGTGGTATATACATGGTAGCCTCCTTCCCTTGCCCACTGATCTGTATTTATAGGCTCAAAATAAGAATAAATAAACAATAAAAATAATCCTACGTGGAAGCAAGGGAGGCACAGAAGAAAGATGGGGCCCACAGGAGGAGGTGGGGCCGGCGTCGCCGGATTTCAAGGGATAGTCACCGGGTCAAATCCGAGGAGTGGGGCTCGTATTGGGTGTGTGGGTTTGTGTGCACTCCAATAAGCCTCTGATGCTGTTTGCTTGGCCTTATTTTATCTGGTTTGTATGCAGAGAATTGGAGGGAAATGTTGTCTTTACATCACAACCACACTTTATGCAATAAATGCACCATTAATGCACATCACATCATGCCACATGCATCATGATTCATGGCTGCCCCATCTTGGTCCTAGCCCAAGAGTTTTGTGTGTACATGCCTTGTGTTGGACCATTTATGCAAAAAGTGAGTACACATCAATTTATTGCAAACGAACTCTTGGGATATCGGTCGGTTTTCAGTTCCGGTTGCAGTGTCGACTCACAGACGATATATCAGTGATTTTCAATGTGTTTCTAGTATTTTATCACGAATACCTGTAAACTGTAATTACAGAGCAGACACTGATTAATAGCACCGATATAAACAAAAGAGATAACGAATGAGCGGTATTAAAATGCAGTTTTCAGTGTTGATCAGATTCCACTCTCTTGTAATCTGCTTTATCATATGGTCCGTCCTGAATTCTCCAATGCATGTTAAGCTTCGTCACAATATTTTCATCCAGATAACGGGAACAAAATATAGTTGCTTTATCTAGGAGATAACCTTGCATGATAAAACCCTTTTGTCGATTTCTATTGCGTATATAATTTTTTAGAGTATAGAGACACCTAAAAAAACATATGTTAAATAAAGAAATACAAGCCTATAAGATAGCTAAAATTTTATAAAATGCATGAACTAAAAAATTCAAGATACCTTTCGATGGGATACATCCATCGATATTCCACCGATCCGGCAAGTTTAGCCTCGGTTGCAAAATGAACGGTCAGGTGTATTATGATATTGAAGAATGACGGAGGGAAAATCCGCTCAAGCTTGCAAAGTATCAAGGGAATCGCATTTTCTAGCTTCTCCAGTTCCACAATCTCGATGTTTCTAGCACACAATTCCTTAAAGAAGCAGCGAAAATCGTTAAGTACTACACCAACTGATTCAGGAAGAGAAGTTCTGAAGGATAATAGGAGAAGATGCTCCATAATATTACGGTGATCTTGACTTTTATGCCCATCGATCTTACCTTTCACAATCTTTATCTTCTTACTAAATGATCCTGAGAAACATGTGAGAACTTTCAAATCATGTAACACCTGCAGAAACCTTTTCTTCTCCGGTTGTGACATTGGAAAGTAGAAACTTACCTGATTTACCCGCTATCGGTATAAGATGCAAATCACTTCTAATTTCCCAGTCCTGAAGATCCATCCGAGCATGGAGGTTGCCTTTTGATTTTCCATCTTTACAAAGAAGCAACTTAAGTACATGCTCAGATACTCCCTTCTCGATGTGAATGACGTCCAGAGAATGACGCACTAAATTTTTTGACCAGTATGGTAGCTCGTAGAAAATGATTAACTTGTTCCGGTAAGGTGGAGTGTCCTGTCTTGCCAGATCTATCCCGAAGGTTACGTTATTGTAGACATCCTACTGAGCAATCACGTCCTCTTCTGAAATTAGGGCTAGAGGCCCAAGAAGCTTCTGATGACCATCAAAGTGAGCACCGTCAAACCTGTAGGGATAATCTAGTGGCAGGAAACACTGATGACCGCAATAACAAACCTTCTTGATATAATTCAACCAAATCGATGTTCCATACATATGAAAATCATTAATTTTCCACATTCATGCCGCACGCATCATGAAGGTTGTATCTTCGTTTGCATCGTAAGACTCCACACCGTCAATGAATTAGGATTTTAACTCATCGATCAGAGGTCGGAGGCAGACGTCGATATTGTTTCCCGGTTATTTCAATCCGTCAATAAGAAGATGCATCATAAAATCGGAATAATCCATAACCAACCATGGCGAAGGATTATAAACTATCATTACAACGGACCATGTGCTGTGGTCTCCACCCATATAGTTAAATGGGCAGAAGCCAGCATAGCCAGTCCGAGCCTGACATTGCGAAGATCACAACTGAATGTTTGGTACCTCCTATCGAAATCCTTCAATACCGGAGAATATCTTGGATGACTCGTTCTTCCATCTTTGCTTTGAGCAGTACGATGATGCCAAATCATTGCCTCTGTTATCTTCTTACACCTAAATAGCCTCTGCAGTCTATGTATTATTGGAAAGTATCGTGCTACCTTAACAGGTATATCTGGTTTCTTATCAGATACTTTCATCTTATACCAATCCTCTCTACAGGTGGGACACTCTTTCAAATCAGAATTATCTTTACGGTATAGCAAACAATCTTTTGGGCATACATGAATCTTCTCACAGTTCAGACCCAAATCAGATATCATCTTTTGGGCTTCATACCAGCTCTCGAGAACGTTATTTTTTGAGGTCATAGAATCTTTCAGGAACTTGAGAAGTATCGTGAATGATTTGTTGCTCCATATATTTAGGCACTTAATCTATAAAGGATGGACAAACCATGATAGTATGGAATACTTTGTGTTCTCATAAATTGGTCTCCTGGCATCATTCATGTACTTCTCATACTTATCTACACGCTGTCCTTGATCGGAAGGTATGTTTTTTCGGTATGATTACTATCACCGAGAGCAGCCTCTACCATTTCCTCAATTTCCTCTCATGGAAAGAAGTTATCTTCTTCTTCTTCTTCCACCGCATTACCATCTTCTTCTTCTTCTTCCACCGCATTACCATCTTCTTCTCTTTCCTCGTGATATAACCAAGTTGTATAAAATCTGTTAAAACCATGTTTAACGATGTGAAACTCTACCAATTCTATCTTTTGGTACAACTTATTCCCACACCTGTCGCACGGACAAAGGATCTTCCCCAAAATTTCTTTATGATGTTCGCGTGCAAATTCGATGAAAGAAGCAACTCCTGCGACAAACTTAGGGTTCATGCATTGTTGCCAATCCACGTACATCTAGTTCTCAACTCTGATGCATTCATGGGCTATCTTAGACTGTATAACATATAAATTGTAAGTTTCACAAATGGAAGAAAGCGGTGAAGTTATGGAATCGGTGCTTGCATCGGAGACTGTAGGGCTAGTTAGTTTTTTATGGTGACTATATTGAGAAATCTAAGAACGAGATGGTTATTGACAAAGAAGATAATGGGAAGGGCAAGTTTTTAAGAAGATAAATCACCGATTAACAAAATTATGTTTGAGGATACTTAAGTATGAATTGTATTCTGTGCATGTGTGTTTCAATTTATGATTTCGATTAGGTGTAGGGTTGTTAGTGTGTATGTACTTTGTGTATGTGTGTTGTGTATTCGTGTTGTATGTGTGTGTTCTGGCTGTCGGACGTAAGGCTTCTATCCTATTAAGAATGTATAGAGCAGACACCCATTCGCTTGTACTTTCATCCGTTTCGAGAAAATTTTGGTAGTACATCCCCGCTATTCTCCTAGTACATTGTAATAGAATAGATAATCATTTAAAAAATATGAAATAACATTGAAATGAACATCCAATCTATCTTTGTACATGGAGAACCAGCGGAAAGGTACCGACAAAATAATTCTAAACGAATGAAAACACAAGTGAATACAAGTGTTTTCTTTATACATTCCTAACTTTTCCAAACTGGAAAAATCTATCGGTTATCATACGATTGAATCTTCTCACCGCATAGACTACATAACGATTGTTAGCACCAAAAGACACCGTCTACTATTTAACAGCTTTCGTGTAGTTTTATGTCATGACGAATAGCTAACGTATGTTAACCGATAGAGGGGGAATAAAGCGCGCTTTGATTTTTCACATATGATTATCGATGAGAATATAAAAATTTCATATTATCATATATACACTTATTATAAGATTTAACTTGAATTAGTTTTACGTTTACATTTCAATTTTAAAGGTTTGAAGATTTTAGTTTAGAGTAAATTTTTTTAAAGTTAAAGGTTTTCTTAATCAAGTTTAGGATTTTGGATTTAGTTCTCGTGTTAAGTTTAAGATTTTGGATTTAGTTCTGGTGTTAAGTCACAAATTAAGATTTGGTCTTGTTTGACATGAAAGATCATCATCATAATTATCACACACACACACACACACACACACACACAAATCATCATCATCATCATCATCATCATCAACATTATCACACACACACACACACATATCATCAACATTATCGCAAACACACACACACACACATCATCATCATCATCATTATCACATACACACAAACACACACACATTACACTAAAATACTCTAACCATAACCCTCACCCTTAACTCTAACCCTAATTACCTTAACCCTAACCCTAACCCTAAACCTAATTAACCCTAACCCCTATAATATACCCTAATCCTAATTAACCATCACCCAAATCTATAATTAAAATTAACAATCAAAACAAAATAATTTACAAAACCTAAATTAACCTAATTTTTAACAATTAAATTTTAAAAAAATGACTTACGAATGGGGGCTCAGCAATAGAGGAGGAGAGGGGTCGGCGATGGAGGCCGGCTATGACTTAGCGCTAATGATTGCAATTAAACTCAGCCCAATCCTTTTCCTAAAAAAGGGATTGAGCCAAATAAAGAATGAACCGAGTTCAGGAAAGAGGAGGAAAGCTCATGAAGGAGGAGGAGGAGGCGGCAGGGAAAAAGGGTGCAGGCAACGGTGAAGAACAATGAGGCTCGGGAAGGAGGACTAGGTGGCAGCAAGGAAATTTTAGCCGGTGAAGGAGGAGGAGGATATGGGCAGCAGTGAGGAGTCAAAAGAGGAGGAAGGTTTGGTGAAGGAGGAGTCGAAGGAGGAGGATGCGACAAGGAGGCTGGCCGGGGATCGAAGGAGGAGGAGAGCTAGGGCGTGCGCGCTGGGGGAAATTTTGGGGGGAAATGGGCATAGGGAGGAAATAATTAGGGATAAGGTTTTATTTTCTGTTTTATTTTGTAAAAACCTATAAATTTACTCTGCGGTGACCACCGTAGGGGTTTCTCTTGCGACACCGTAGAGGCAGCAGCAGAAGATAATTTTTCATAAATTTTTATATAGATTTTCCCCTACGATAGAAACCATAGGGCCCCTGTTTTCCCCTATGGTGGGAATCGTAGGGCAAAAAAATGCCCCAACGGATTTTTCCATCCGTAGGGGCAGCCTATCTTTATACTAGTGCATGTTTGCTCTTACTTTGTATTTCTCTTCTTATATGATCGATAAAAAAATAATTGATAGGATGCTCGATAGGGTAATAGAAGCTCCAATCAAGCTCACATTTAAAAGTTTTGTTTTCTTTAAATCTCATAAGTATAGCGACAAAGAAGATCTTGAATAAGATATAGAGAAATGTTTAAGTAATTATTTAGGATTGTCTAGTTTTAAATTAAGAAATCATAAATAATGAGTTATATTGAAAGAAGTAATTTATCCACTGTTGGGGTTAAAATTTACACCCCGCTGTTAGGGTTAAAAATCCTTCATCTTTTCGTTGAGTCCACCTAGCAATATCCTTGAAGGTGATGATGTTCCCTCTCTAGTAGTCGTGGCCGCGCCAGACATAGGAGGAGCCGGAGCCGATTTTATGCGGGCCTATGATATCGTCGCCAACGATGTTGCCCCCGGCTACCATGGAGATATTGTTGGGGATTAAAAAAATATTTATATAAAATTACAAATGGAGAATTTCCTAAACCAATATTAATGAAGAATCTCGGAGGCGTGATATCACTTTTCTCAAGAAAGTATTTTCCCCCACTCAGTACGAGTTCACTAACGGGTAGCAGACAAATCCTTCTCTCAGGATACAATAGAGCCTTGAAAAATCGATGAGTAGCGATCTCGGCGGATTTCCCTTGAAAACTCATTAGAGAAGTAGACAGATTTGGGAGCAAAAGTTTTATAATAAAATAAGAAAGAGATGAGTGAGAAAAGCTAACGGAGAGTTTGTTTTTCGTTGTCTTTAAAAACATTGCATTTCCTCTCTATTTATAGGTGAGGAAGCATAAAAATAATTAACTCTCGGGGAAGAGTTCATATGTTCTCTTTAATTAATATGAGAATGCTTCTCAAATGAAACATCGTATGTTCATTTGTTCTTCTTTTTTCCCAAGAGAAAACTCTTTATTCTCTCTCTTTTAATTCTCTTCCCCATTCATTTTTCCTTCATTTATTATTTTATGTTTCTTTTATATGTTACTTGATATTATTAAAATCAAAACCCAATAATCCCCCACTGATTTTAATAAAACTGAGCCTTTTGTCTTTCAAAATCTGCCTTAATGCATTCATGATTACAAAAATGTGTCGCAAAAATTAAACTTTTAATTAGTATGAATATTACAAATTTAACATAAAGTCATTGGTGTGCTATACATTAAACCAAGTACTCTTATAATGCAACCAGTAATATTAAACACACGATTAACATCCTATTCCACTGAGTGTTTCGTTAATCTCGCTCAGCACTAATAAGGCCTTGTGCTTGCCTGGTTTAAGGAACAATCCCGAGAATAAACTCTTTATAAATTCTCGTGAGAAGCAGCACAACTTCTATGTCCCTGTAGGTAAAGTTCTCTCGGTGTCTCCGTTACTAGAATACATTTTCTTGAAGGAATACGAATTTTATTAAGAGTTCAACTCAACCTCTTCATCATAACGGACAACACTAGTTAGTTTTATTTGGGGTTTCTCGAGTCTAGTTATCACAATCAACATAACAACTTGTTTTACCCATTAAACCCAAGACTAGAAAAGTTAGTATGGGTTGGGTTACCATTGCAGTTGAAGTTTCAACCCCATTTCGTTAGTTTTCATCCTTACTACTTCCCGGGATAGTCCTTTAGAAAAGGGATCAGCCAAATTCTTGTTTGATCTCACAAATATTATAGTAATGATACTTTCTTGTATCAATTGTCTCACATACCCATGTCTTAGACTAATATGTCTATACTTACCATTATAGGTGTCGTTATCTACTCAAGACATTGTTGCTTCACTATCACAATATATAGAAATTGGAGGAAATGGCTTATCCCATACACTTATATCAAATAATAGATTTCTAATCCATTCTGCGTCTTTCCCCACCGGAGCAAGAGCAATAAATTCTAATTCCATAGTGGAGTGTGCAATGCAAGTTTGCTTCTTTGAAGCCCAAGATACTGCACCCCCACATATAGTGTATATCCATCCATAAGTGGATTTATTATCTTCCATATACGTAATCGAACTTACATCGGAATAACCCTCAACGGTTTCCGGAAATTCATTATAAAACAATCCTAAGTTCACTTGTCCTTTTTAGGTAACCAAGAACACTAGAGATTGCACCCCAATGGCTTGTATTTGGATTACTAGCGTACCTGCTAAGTCTATACACTGCATACACAATATCTGGCCTAGTACAGTGTATAGCATACTTCAAACTGCCGATAGAACTAGAATACTCAAGCTGTGCTAGTGCTCTATCGGTGTTCGTCAGTAATTTTATACTGGAATCAAAAGGAGTCGAATATTCCTTAAAGTTCAAATGTTCAATATAATATGACTGGCTCAAAGCATAACCTTCACCATGCTTTCTTACTTTAATACCTAAGAAAGTATCTACCTCCCCTAAATTTTTCATTTTAAATGTAGAGATTAGATACTTTTCGGGTTCAGTCACACTCAGCATGTTAGTACCCATAATAAACATATCATCCACATATAAGTAAATAAACACATTATAATCACATGTGCATTTGGAATAAATGCATTTATCAGCAGAGTTATGTATAAACCCAAATTATAATATTGCTAAATCAAATTTATCATGCCATTTCTTAAGAGCTTGTTTTAGACCGTATAACGATTTAATTAACTTGCATACCATATTTTCATTTCCTGGAAGTATAAAACCTTCAGGTTACTCCATATATATTTCTTCATCAAGTTCTCCATTCAAAAAAGTTGTTTTAACATCCATTTGATGAACCAACAATTTATATATATATGCTAACGTAAATAAGATCCTAATATAAGTGATTTGTGCAACAAGTGCATATGTATCTAAATAATCTACACCATTTTTCTATGTAAAACCTTTTGCAACTAACCTAGCCTTAAAGGTTTGAACCGATCCATCTGTATTATATTTTCTTCTGAAACCCCACTTACATATCATGGGTTTGGATTCTATAGGCAGGTTAGTTAGAATCCAGGTTTTATTTCTTATGATTGAGTCCATCTCATTATTAACTGATTCTTTTCAAAAATCAGAATCTCTGGGCATCGTAGACTCTTTATAAGTTTTTGGATCATCCTCCATATTGAAGACTAAAATGATCGTATCAGTTACCTTTTCTCCATTTCCTTCTACTATAAAAAAAATAGCGAACCCGTTGAGATAAAATCTAGGCCTAGGGATTTATCTGTTCGTTGTCTATGACTTTTTCTAGGTTCTATAGAGAATTCTTTAGATTTTATAATACTTTCACTATCATTTTCAGTAGAAGGAGTTTCACTTGTCTTGGTTTGATTAGTCTTAGAATCTCTAATGAAAGTAGTCTCTACAAATTCGATATCTTTAGATTCTATAATCACATAATTCTAAATCTAACAATTTATGGGCTTTACTATTTTCTGCATAGCCAACAAAAATAGATTTTATGGCTCTTGATCCTAATTTAGTCCGTTTAGGATCCGAAACTCTATAGTAGACCACACACACCCACACTTTTAAATATGCTACATTAGGTTCTCTATCTTCTAATAATTCATACGGAAGAATTCTAGTTTTCTAGATGCAATCTGATTATGAATGTGACATGCAGTATATAAAGCTTCACCTGACAAGTGTAGAGTGTTTTTCGCCACCTTATTGAGATAGGAATACACTCGCTTTTCAGGAATATACAGATTCGCCTGCCTAGGGCAGGCGAGGGTTTACTGATTGTGGGGGATGCTAATCTCCGGCATCCGCAAACAAAACTGTCGTTAATTACCCCTCAGTCCGAAACAAGGGAACCTTCGATTAACGGGTCGTGTGACTCATGCGAACTCAACATGGGATATGGGTGTTTGAAATAAATGTTGGAATTTTTGGGAAGAATAGCATTGCCTTTTTCTTTTATTTTGATCAAGTATTACTTAATCCTTGTGTTTAAAACACAGCCCCCATGTTGGTCTCTTGGTTTGCCAACAGATATAAACTTATATTCAATTCTCATATCATGAATGAGACATATAAGTTCTTTTCATTATGAAAGCATAAGTTTTTCCCACGGACACTTAGTCTCATTTGAGAACTAAGATCTATCTAGATGGTTTGTTCAAATGTTGAGAACTTTATTCTCTGTTTATCTTAAAATCATTAGGGAAGCCCAGGCTTCAACACTTAGCAAATTTTTGCTAAATTAAAGTTCTGGTTCAGCGCTCGTGAGCGCTGGCTCTAGTGCATTGCATGTGGCGCCGGCGATGGTGCACGTGCATTGTATGTAGCTCACTTGGTGATGGCTATGGTGCTGGCGCTGGCGCTGGCACATTGCACGTGGCGCACTTGGTGATGGCGCTTGTGCGCTGCGCGTAGCGTACTTGCAAAGTTTGATGCTAGCGCCCGTGCGTTGCACGTTGCGCGCTTGCACAGTTTAGCGCTAGCGCACGTAGCGCACTTGCGTAATATTGCAGAAAGTGCCCTTGGCGCTTGTGAATTTGTATAGGGCGCACTATAGATAAAAGTTTATACTTTCAGAAAGCGTTTACTTTCGATCTATGAAACGTATACTTATCTAGTTTGATTTTTAAAACATTTCTTTTAATCTTCCAAGACTCTATATGTTCAGATCCTAGAAAAAAAAGAACTCTTTTGTCTCTTGAGGTTTGACATAGGATTAATTCCCCTCTCTCTTTTTTAATAGTTTTGGTATCAAATAAATTTTTTTTTGAAGACAAAAGGCAGAGAAAAGGAAAAAAAACCTTGACAGTAAAATAGGAGAGAACGAGAGGTGGCTCCAAACCCTAAAAATTTTGGGAATCAGAATTTTTTTATTTCATGTGTTGGCTTTTATAGTCTTTGCACTTTACGTTGGGCCCCTTGGGCTTTACAACTTTTGACTTTCTTACCCAATTCTTTTACATTTAATTTTTAAAAAATTACATATTCATTTATTTACTATATAATTATTTTATTTTCTTCATCGGCATAGGGCCGGCTTTGCTTGGGCTCGAGGCGGTTTGGGCATGGGCCTAATGTTGCTTGGAGTCGGATCTGGGTCCACTTGGACGCTGACTTTGAATTTTTGGTTTCGACTTTGAATTTTTGACCTTTTATTTTGGTTTTTAATTTTGGCAACCGGGGTGTAAATTTTAACCCCAATAAAATGCTCCCATCAATAAATGCACACCACGTGTATGGTTCATGTGCATGAAATTGATGGATCTTCTATCATGGAAAGGTTGATTTGCTTCCCTTTTAGTGATGTGGAGGTCAGTACTTGGTTCCCTTTTGATGACGTGGAGTTCGGTACTTGATTCCATTTTGGCGACATGGAGGACATTGCTTGGTTTCCTTTTGACGACGTGGATGTCGTTGCTTAGTTCCTTTTTGTGGCATGGAGGTCATTGCTTCCCTTTTGGCGATGCGGAGGTTGTTGCTTGACTTCATTCCCTTTTTGCGACGTAGAGTTGGTTGCTTGATTTGGTTCGCTTTTGGAGACATAGAGGTCGTTTCTTGATTTGGATCTGTTTTTGCAACGTAGAGGCCGTTGCTTCCTTTTTGGCAATGTGGAGGTCGTTGTTTTATTTGGTTCCCTTTTTGCGACGTAGAGGTCATTACTTTCCTTTTGATGACGTGGAGGTCGTTACTTCCCTTTTGGCGATGTGGAAGTTGTTGCTTGATTTGGTTCCTTTTTTGCGACATAGAAGTCGATACATTGATTTGGTTCCCTTTTTACGACATGGATTGTCGATGCTTTGATTTGCTTCCCTTTTTACGACATGGATTGTTGATGCTTGATTTGATTTGGAAGTTTCCTATCTTTCCAACGGGACTTTTGAACCTGGAAACACTGTCGGGTGGGACTTTGATTTAATTTGTCTGATTCCTGTCTTATTTGGCGGGACCTTCTTTAAGCTTGGAAGTACTTGTCAAGTGGGACTTAAGCACTTTTTTTTAGTCGATAGAATTTGATTTTGAATTGAAATTTTGGATTCCAGGCTGGCATCAGCATTATTAACATTGGAGCACTAGTGCCAGGAGCAATTCATCATTTGCCTCTGGAGAATTTAGAATTTTGTTTTTGGTTTGACATCAGCACGCTAACACTGAAGCATAGTACCAGGAACGACCATCGTTTGCCATTGGAGGATTTAAGGATTTGGATTTCGGCTGGCATCTGCATCGCTACCCTGGAATAGTATCAGGAGAGACACATCATTCATCGTGGGAGGATTTTATTTGTTCGCAATTTAATGACTTAGAGATCATTTATTCCCTCTTTAATGACTTAGGGATCATCTTATTCCCAGTTTAACAGCTTAGGGGTCAAATTTTTTTATTAGCTTATCTGCGATTTGGAGCATTCATGTGTAGTATTTTTTAAGATATCGGCCGTTAATGGGTGGCATGGGCCTATTTCCCTCAGCGCTTATCAATTGGTTAGCTCCTCCGTCAAATAATTTCTCGATCATGTATGGCCCTTTCCAACTTGGCTTGAATTTTCCTTTTGCATGTCGGTTGGGAATGACCGGTCTTTTCAGGACCAACACCAATTCACCTTTTCTGAAAACAAGAAGACGGGTTCTCTTGTCATAGGCCCAAGACATTTGGGCTTGGTACAACTCCAGATTTCTTGCACTGTGAGTCATTTTTCCTATAGCGTGTCAAACTATTCAAGCCGAAAGAGAGTATTTTCCTCTTCTGTATGGCCATTCTTAAGCTTAGAACTTCAATTTCGATGGGGAGAATTTCCTCCACCCGAAGAGTTGTAAGTATGGGGTAGATTGGGTTGGAGTGCAGTGCATAGTTGTTGGGGTTTGTTAGCGTCCTGGCCATCTACCATGGCCGATGCGGAACAAAAATGGTGTTTAAAAATTTGGCGCTAAAAACCCGCCCTAGAATCGAACCATAAACCTAAACTAACTACAAAAGGAGATCTAGCTACTGAGGTTAGAAGTTGTATACCGAATGAACCATGTACTTCAGTCTTCTACCATCTTCCTTGGCTCCTAGAGCTTTCCTCGATCGAGCTTAGCCGCCGGTCTTCCTCCGTCGAAGATGATACTCCCGAGAGATGTAGCTCATGGCTCTAGCTCCACACTAAGAATCTAGTGAAGCAACTAAGGACTCTAGGTTGCTAATCTAGAGTGCCTAGAGATGTAGTGAGTTGCTCTAAGTGTTTATCTATCTCTCTTCTATCCTTATTTTTCAACACATGAGATGGTAGGGTAGAAGATCAAGAAGAAGGAGGAGGAGCTCAAGAAAGGTAGTGAAGAGAGAAGAAGAAAATGGTGAGAGTGTTTTTCAAATGACCATCCATCAAGTAAGAAAATCTCAAGCAAGGTTTTGTAAAACCATTTTTCAAATATAATATTGCAACCATACTTGAATAGTGAGCACAAATGAATTAACAATTCATTTGTCAACACTGTTCAAGCATGGGTCTCACCATACTCTCTTCTTTACCTTTACACCTCATTTCCATTTAATTTAATAAATGGATAAACCAAAATGAGGTGTCCACCTTCTAGAATGTTTTCCATAATAATACGGATTACACTCAACTGTATATACATACCTGTATTCGTACCAAAATATGAATGCCCAAAGAGATAAAATAACACAAAGAACATAATACTAGAATATACATATTGAAATATATATACGTAAATTATTAAATCAATACCTAATTTAATAATCCGGCTTAAACCCGAGCCGGCTAGTATTATCAACCGTCCGATCGAAAGTCCGGATAACAAGTACAATCATTCGATCGGAACCCTGCACGTATCAAAATACGTCTACTACATCATTTCACCTAAATCAGGGAAACCCTCTGTGTGGGACTCTAAAGACTCGTCAATACGCTGGCAGTGGGTTTAACCAAAAGCACATCAGCGGCACTAGCTGTACGTAACGGCTACCCAAGTATTGAGTGAAAGGAAGGCCGATGAGCAAACTCATCTGAACCCCTACTGAGCCTGTCTGTGACAATCTCCATACAGTCCGATCTGTTCGTCTAAGAGTATCGCATATCGGGTCAAGGGGTGGATAAAGTCAAACCTCTAATAACACGATATTTCATGTCGGTGTGAAGCCCATCACCAACTGAGAAACTACTGATCCAAATCAGTAATTCTCGTCCACCTTGGCCAAGGATTTCTGGTGATGGCTACCCGTGCTCAGTACGATATCAACCCCCAATACCGGGAGAGACGAATCCCCAATGATCCGCTCATTGCCTCCATGTGGCTCGGGACTGTACCCAACTAAAATATGTTTGCATGACTCCTTTGAGCCGTGGTAAGGTAGTAATAAAAGCACAGTAGGAACTAACATGAGACAAATGACGATCTCGGGTCGACAGACTAACCTGTACTCATGTCACCTGAGAACTGCTATCTGATAATAGGTATAATACCATCTAGCATGTTCCCGGCGAGTCCGTCCATTGTAACTCATAACCCAATGAGCACTTGTATAACATCTTAGGTGACTAACTCACACCAATGGCTTGTGAGACCGGCCAACGCCCCTCGTTAGGGTCTCAAAAAGTATACACTAGTCTACTCCAGAGTATCGATGCCCGATCTCAATACTCTCTCAACTAGGGACATTTAAGGATGTGCTTATAGACCATCCAGCTCCCACGTATATGATCGCCATCATAATACTAGTAGTCAAGCAAGAATCCTATGGGCTCTATCAACATGTAATAGTGATCTGTAATACCACATAATGCATGTACATGATGATAGAGACAAACCAGATAGCATATTATCATTTTGAGTAAGACTGTTCTACCCGTATAGGTCATCCCTCAATCATCACAATCGCGTGTCTACAATTACAATAATTGACTTGAGAGCACTATATTCAATAATCTCCCACTTGCACTTAAGGCTAATTATTGCGGTGTCGCATACTCACACCCGTGTAATACCGAACATCCAACTTCTCTACTAATCAGTCTCGCAAAGCTTGTTTGCGAAACTATTGCATTCGAGAAATAGCCTCAGTGAGTGGATCCGCTCCAATGTTTCTATCTTTATCTCTCTATATCTCAATTTCGCGGAGAAAGACTATCTCCTGAAATGAGCGATACCGATCATAGAATTTGTCTTGATATCTGATGGGTCCTAGTTCATAAATGAACTCTAAATCCAACAAACTTCTTAGACCGTATCTTCCACTGAATTTAATCAGTATCCTGCGCCATGCCTTCCTCAGTATCCTATTGGACCACCTGTCCAATATACTGCCCCTCAAAAAATGGAAAACTATAACTCTGACAATCACTTTGTCATCTAAGGCACCTTGGAAACCTGAAATGATAACCGCCTCCTGAAGGAGGCTGCCGTTATCATATACCAAGAACATCCACTTAAGTTCATAACTGCTTCCCAATATTTCTCCATGATTGGATTAATATATGTTTATTGCAGCCAGGGAAAAAGCAATATCTGGAGTGGTACTTAACATTTCATGATTAACTCAATTGCCTAAGCAAGTGATATGCCAATCATGCAAATCCCTCTTCTCATCAGTCTAGAAACATCTCTTTACAGAGGGTGACTCCATCACCTGCGGGTACACCACTACGTCAAGAGTCGTCCATTCTAAAACACTTTAGAGTAGTGTCAAAGTACCCAAATTAGGACACTTCCTAAATCTAGATCTAAAACCATAGATCTAGTCACTAGAATCCATGATATTTTATCCAGATCATATGTAGAGAAATCACCATATGACAACCAAAATATAACCGATCGTAGTATAGGAATATCACTTCCTATCAAGAGCATGTCATCCAAATATCATGACATCACTCCCTACAACCTTCTTACCGGGTCCATCTATTATTATGATGAAGTCAAACTCTATGACTGTCGCTTCAAAAATAAATGATCTATCTCCGCTGTACTTGTGTCATGCCCCGCGTCCCAGTATAGGGCAGAGGACACGACTGGCCGCTACGTATTTACTCAGAAGTAAATACACTAAGCGTATCTAAGCAATATAAAAGAAATATACACAAGAAACAAATGTAATTAACATCAACTTTATTTATTAATATTCTTTTGTACAATGCATGGAAAAGTAAATACATCTGAATGAAAGCAATGCCTAAATAGTGGCATAACAGAAAAGGAAAATACATAATGTAAAATAAAAAGTACAAGTGAAACTACAGCTCGGGATTTTCAGTAAACTGGTCCAAGTCTTCGGCGGTGGGCTTGATCTCCTGAAGATCTGAATCACCTGATAACATTCCAAAGAAGAAAGAGAAGGAATGTCGTCAGCGAACAATCGCTCGGTAAGTCCCAAAGATAAGGGAGAAGTAGAATAGACAGAGAGAGAATGTAGCTTTTAAAATTGTATTATATTGTATATTGTTGTATTTTAGTGTTAACGCTGTTGTTTGTAGCTTGGTACAGAAGGATGTCAGTGTATACGAGAAGAGTCACTATATGCCAGAGACTAAAGGCAAGTGTAGTACAAGGAACCATTTATATCACGGTACAACAGCAAACGAATACAGGTTAGGTGTCTTAATAATTGCAGTCTTATGCCACTTCTAACACCTTCTGTACCAATCTACCCCTTAAACCCCGTGATGTCTTGATTGTATTATTTTTATTGTATTGTAAATTGTATTGTCATGTATTATAGATTGTACAGATGGGTGACTTGCCGAAACCATGATATCAGTAAATGGATGTAACTGGAAAATCATGTAGATGGAAGGTATATCCATGGTTCGGTTCAGTTGGTACAGATTGAATAGATTGTATATATGGATTCATGGATTCATATTGAATTGTAGTTTGTACTTGAATCATATTCAAGTCAGAATATTTATAATGAGACTCAGTCTGAGTCAGAACAATTAGAAAAGAAATTGAAATCCTGAATTAGGTTTTAGTGTTATCGATAACCACTGCACATGGGCGGCAGGATTTGTGTCTTTTTCAAAGACGATTACCGTGTTGATAACACCATTTATTAAGTTATCTACTTTAAATAGGCAAGCACCCATATCTCCGGCTCCCTGAGGCTCAAGAGACAGGTCCCGCTTAAACCTATATTTACTAGGGTCCTTATTGTAATTTATAAAACTTGAGGGGGTATTATGTAAAAGTAATTTTGTATAATTTTCAAAATACACCTCAATTATTTTATTATCGTCTTTAAAGTTTTTATAGATGTAGATTTTATCATTATGACTTTTCTAGTGAATAAACCCTATTTTTCATAATACTTAGTATTTAATTGTAAACTGTTGAAGTTGTATGGAATTGCATGGTATTTTCATGTAAAGTGATTTTTGTGATTTAGAAAAATTGGAATATTTATATTATCATAAAAATATACATTTTGATGGTATATATATATATATATATATATATATATATAATTTTAATTTATTATATTTCTAGAAATCTCATTTTCTTAAAATATTTGTATTTTTAAATCTTTCGAGACCGATTGCTCCTTGCAGAGGTTTGCATCTCGCACTACTAAGCCCGAGGATGTGCGATAATCTGCACCATCCCAAACGGATTCCCCAAATGGGTTGTAGTGGCGCTTTGCAACGATTTGTTTAAAAATACGTAATCTTGTAGAAAATGGTTTTTATAAGTTAAAGGTATTTAATTGTAAATTCGTATTCCCGTATTCTATATTTCCAAAAGGCATCGTTCTATGTTGCATATGAGTGTTGTGAGAAGGTAGGTTATTACCTTGTGATCTATTTAAAGGTATAGCAAAATATATGATGTTTAATACCAAAACTGAACTATATGGTATTTTACTGAAAAAGTACGATAAAAATTAAAATAGAATTTCTTTTGATATGGAACTCGTTCAATATGTCTTTTTAATGATTAATAGTCAAGATGTAAGAGTTTGGTATGGTTGTATATGAGGAAAGTTGAAATTTTTAAGAAAAACCGAATCGGAAGTCGGATTAACTCCGCTTCCGTCGGATTTTAGTTTTACAAATTTTTAGAATAGAATAGAGAAGGGGGAGGAGGGACTTACTGGCTTTTGGTTTAGAGGAGACGAAGAGGGACTGGAAGTAAGTTCCGGTGCGTCGTTTCGTCGTCGGAAGCTCCTAAGGTCGTCGTCGGAATTTCACCGGAGCTTCACCCTTCGCTAACTCCACTTGTACACAAAAATTCTAGAGAGTTTTCATGAGAGTTTGGACAGAGTTATGAGTGAGGAGGGTGTGTTTAGGGGTGGTATTTATAGGATAAGGTTAGGGTTAGGGTTTGATAGAAATTGAATTAAAATAAATTGCATTAAAATAGATTAAATTAGATTTTAAAGACTCTATTAAATTGCAGGTGATTTAAAGTGTAAAGGAGTTATGGGAATGCAAAAGGCCACAACTTTCAAGAAGGGGGATCGGCGATCTGACCGAGTTGAACCGGCCTGGCCGGCCGATCCAGCCGCGCCGCCGGCCGAGTCTCGGCAAGTCGGGCTGAGGATCGTCGCCGTAAGTCGCTCGTCGGTTGGTTTGCACCGTGGGTTAGTTTGTTTTATATGTGACTTTTGGTTTTTATGAGTTATGCACGTGTAGACTCTTGGGATTCTAAAAATTTAAAAGAAAACAATATTAAAAATAATGTGGATGATGAGACTTGAACTCTGGTGCTATGATTCAGCAATGCAAGGTATTACCAATGAGCTACAAGCTTCTTCTTGCTATTAAAAAGCAAAACAATTACTTATAGTACTCACAGGAAATACAAATACCCTAAGTATACATTAACTTTTAAACAAATTTTTTTTGTACACTAAAAATGGAGTTGTTACAGTGTACCCTCCTTACAAAAATTTCGTTCTCGAAATTTACAAATTTTATTTTAAGGACTAGTTTACAAATAAGTGAGGATATCTTGCACGCATCTCATCTTCCCTTTCCCAAGTCGATTCTCTAGGAGTGTCTTTTCTCCGCATCACTCGAACCAAGTTGACTTCCTTGTTCCGAAGTGACTTCACTTTCCTGTCCAGGATCTCCACAGGTTGTTGCTCACAAGATAAGGCGGGCTGTACAGTGAGTTCGGAATGATCGAGAATGTAGCTGGGTCACACACATACTTTCTGAGTTGGGAAATGTGAAACACATTATGCACTCATTCCAATGAAGGTGGAAGTGCCAAGCGGTATACCACTTCACCGACTCGTTCGAGTATATTGAACGGTCCAATATATCTCGGACTTAGATTTCCCCGTCTTCCAAATCGAATCACTCCGCGGTTCGGAGATATCTTTTAGAATACGTGATCTCCTGACTGGAACTCCAAGTGACGTCGCTTTACATCAGCCCAGTGCTTCTGTCGATCTTGGGCTATGCGCATCTTTTCTTTGATAGTACGAACCACATCAACAGTTGCTACTATCATCTCAGCTCCAAGAAGTTCCCTATCTCCGATGTCGTCCCAACTTAATGGTGATCGGCACTTCCTTCAATAAAGTGCTGCAAAAGGTGTCATTCTTATGCTTGCTTGGTAGCTGTTGTTGTACGAAAACTCCACAAGATGTAGGTGATCTTCACACGATCCTCCAAAGTCTAACATACACGCTCTCAGTATATCCTCTAAGATCTAAATAGTTCACTCAGACTGACCATCTATTTGTGGATGATAAGCCGTGCTGAAGTTCAGACTTGTTCCCAAGCTCGCTTGCAGACTCTGCCAAAATTGCGATCGGAACCTGGTATCACGATCGGAGACAATGCAGACCGGTACTCCATGAAGTCTCACAATTTCTTGTATGAGTTCATGGGTATCAGAAATAGTACATATTTGAAGAGTTTAAATCTTAAGTAGATCCTTACCTCCATGTACTTTTTTGCTAATGTCTCAGTTGATTGATCAACTCGAAATGGGATGAAATGAGCCGACTTTGTGAGTCGATCCACAATGACTCATACCGCATCATTACCCTTTGTGCTGCGAGGAAGTGCAGTCACAAAATCTATCGTGATGTGTTGCCACTTCCACTCTGGGATTGGTAACGGTTGAAATAATCCAGCAGTCCTGTGATGTTCAGCCTTTACTTGCTGACACACCAAACATTTAGTGATGCTTCTGGCTACTTCACGCTTCATTCCATGCCACCAATAATTCTGACATAGATCTTTGTACATCTTTGTACCTCCAGGATGTACTGAGTAGGGAGAGCTGTGAGCTTCTTTCATTAACTCTTCCTGAACAGAACCTTTTGGTACACACAATCTGCTGCCGTATCTCAAAAATCCGTCTTCATGGATGACGAAGTCTGTTCTGAGTCCATTCTCTACTTGTTCTCTGATCTTTTGCAACTTAGTATCATTTTCTTGAGCTGCTTTGATCTGATTGAAAATGGTAGATTGAACTTGTAAATTCATCAAACTTGAAGTGTTACCCGGCATGACTACTTAAATCTCCATCTGACGCAAGTCCTGTTGTAGCTTCCACTGAGCGGTGAGATGTATTGCTAATGGTTGGTGACTAAGAGCATCGGGTTCCACATTCACCTTCCCTGGGTGATATTGCAAGTTGACGTCAAAGTCCGCCATGAGTTCTAACCATCGTCTCTGCCGCATATTAAGTTCCTTCTGAGTAAACACATATTTCAGACTCTTGTGATTTGTGTATATGTTCACTCGTTCACCAAGAATATAATGGCACCAAATCTTTAGAGCAAAGATAACGGCTTCTAACTCTAAATCATGCGTCGGATAATTGCGCTCATGAGTCTTCAGCTGTCTTGAAGTATAAGCCACAACCTTACCGTGCTGATGTAGAACACATCCTAATCTCATACCGGATGCATCACAATGCACTTCGAAACCTCCAGATTGGTCCGGTATAATGAGAATAGGCGCTGATGTCAACCTTAACTTGAGTTCTACGAAAGCTTGTTCGCATGCTTCTGACCACACAAATTCCTCATCTTTACGTGTGAGCTTGGTCAGAGGTGTTGCTATCTTTGAAAAGCCTTCAATGAACCTTCTGTAATATCCAACTAGACCCAAGAAACTCCGAATGTCCTTCACTGACTTTGGTATTGGCCATTCGCTTACTGCCTGGTTCAACAGAGATTCCTTCGCCTAATACGATATGTCCAAGAAAACCAACTTGATTTAGCCAAAACTCGCACTTGATGTACTTGGCGTATAATTGATGTTGTCGTAGAGTTTTCAGGACAATTCGTAGGTGCTCGGCATGCTCTTTCCGACTCTTAGAATACACCAGGCTGTCGTCGATGAAGATGACAACAAACCTGTCTAAGTACTCCCGGAAAACTTGATTCATCAGGTTCATGAATATTGCTGGTGCGTTGGTCACTCCAAATGGCATCACTAGAAATTCATAATGACCATAACGAGTTCTGAAAGTCGTTTTATGAATATCAGCTTCCTTGACCTTCACCTGATGATAACCTAAACGAAGATCTAACTTGGAGAAAACACATGATCCACTTATCTGATCGAATAAATCATCGATGCGCGGAAGTGGATACTCGTTCTTTATTGTTATTTCATTCAAGTCTCGATAATCGATGCACATTCTGTATAAACCTTCCTTCTTCTTCACAAGTAATACTGGTGATCCCCAACTTGAAGTGCTGGGACGAATCCATCCTTTCGCCAATAATTCATCCAACTGAGTTCGGACTTCCATCAAACCTTCCGAACTTAATCGATAAGGTGCTTTGATCACCGGTTGTGCTCTTGGTACTACATCAATGCTGAATTCAAGAGCTCGATCAGGAGGCAAACCTGATATATCGTCAGGAAACACATCGTCGAACTCTCGAACCACTTCCGGCTTTGATTCTTCCTCTACCTGAGTTGCTTTAATTACTGCCTTCTTTGGCTTTGCCTTGTAAGTACTTGGCTCCTGGGTATGATCTCCACTTTTGAAATAGAAGACTGAATGTTCTGGAATCTCGAACACTACCCTTCTTTGACAACAGTCGATGGTAGCATAGAAGGTTCTGAGCCAATCCATACCTAGAACCACATCGAAGTTTGGTGTGTCCAATAGCTTGAAGTCAGCATAGAATTCTCTGCTACAGACGATTACTGGACACAAGCTGTATTCCATTGTTGCCTTTAGAACGCCATTTCCAGAACTGACATTCCAGCTGGATACAAGCAATGTGACTGGAATCGCATGAGTTCGAACGAACCGTTGCGACATAAAGTAGTGAGATGCTCCAGTATCGAAGAGTGCTAGTGCAGGAAGTGAGGTTACTAAGATTGTACCTATGGTATATGGGATATGTTTTAGGTATAGGAAAATATGTATATAGATGTTTAAGACTAAAAGAAAAGCTTGAAAAGAAAGGGTTACCAGTGATAACTTGGCCAGTGGCCTCAGCTTCTTCCACTGTCATCGTGAAAACCTACCGCCGTGGTACATTCCTCCTGGTCGGAGGAGCATTCCTCGGAACGTTCCGTTGAGCTTGATGGAACTGACGAGGAGGAGGTGCAGTCGGTAGTCCTCTAGGTGGTGGAGCAGGTAGTGCAAGTCTCGGAGCAGGTGTTAGGATGGCTGGGCGCTGCGGGTAAGTGATTGCTGGCCTTGGTGCAGCATATGGGTTTTGCCTATGAGGAAAAGACACGGTATCGTGAGTAGCTGAGCAGCAGACTAAGCAAAGGCGGTTTGCACGCCGGCAATCCTTCAACATATGCCCATCTCTCTTGCAATAGTTACAAAAGGTTGGGCTAGGCCTGTTGTTTGGCACTCCCGGTCTCCTTGGCATAAATGGTGGTCTTGACAAGGCCCCTCCTGCCATCTGGTTGACAAGGCGCTTAATTCCTGCAGATTGAGGTCTGCTCCTCGTCTTTACCACTGCCTCATAACGGCGGGCAGCTTCCAGAGCCGATTCATGAGTCGAAAAATCTTCTGTGGCTAGTGCAGCCTGGATTTCCGAATCTAAACCTTGTTGAAATCGACAGGCTCTGATCTCATCCGTCGGTATCAGGTGTGCTACAAATCTGTTAAAGTATTGTGTTAGCTGTGTAGTATGTGATTTATTGAAAAATTGAGTTATTGAGACATATCTTACCGACTGAGCATCGTGAACTCGGCATCATATTCATCTATTGACTTGGTCCACATTGAACCATGTTGCAGATGGATGAACTGCTGTTCCATGTCGAACCTGGCAGTCTCAGGGAAGTACTTTGCGTCGAACATGTCTCGGAAAGTATTCCATTCGATGGGTTGTTCAAGACGGCTTTCTTCCACCTTCCACCAATTCCGTGCATCGTCTATGAGCTGTAATTTCGCAACACGAACCCAAGCTATCTCTGGCACTTGTGCTGCTGCCAGATCATCTTCGATGCTCTGAGTCCATTCCTCATCTTCCAGTGGGCTCTCGTTTCCTGAGAACTGTTTGGGGTGCAAAGCCCTGAATTGCTTCACCCCAGGTGCTTATGCCTCTGGATAGTTCATTAAAAGAGCAGTCTGCTGCTGCTGTCCTTCTAGGAAGATGCGGATCGCCTCAAGCAGAACCGTCTGCTCGTTGAGCGGAGCAGAGACGGCAGGTGTGAGTGGTAGGGGTGGAGGTGTGTTGTTAACATTAGTGCTGGTGTTGTTCGGGGAATCCATAATCTTGAATAAAAATTTAGGTTAGGACAGATTCAAAATATATGAAATGATAAGATTCAAGAAATATGAATTGTAAAGAATGTTTCAGTTGTTGGTTCTTGTGTTATATTGCTTAGGTTGTTCACGCAGAATAGAACTGCATGGTAGTGTTCCATGCAGCTCTGACCTACATGGGCCACCAACAAAACCTGTCACGCCCCACTTCCCAGTATACGGGCAGAGGACGCGACTGTCTGCTATGTATTTATTCAGAAGTAAATACGCTAAGCGTATCTAAGCAATATAAAAGAAATATACACAAGAGACAAATGTAATGAACAACAACTTTATTTATTAATATTCTTTTGTACAATGTATGGAAAAGTAAATACATCTGAATGAAAGCAATGCCTAAATAGTGGAATAACAGAAAAGGTAAATATAGAATGCAAAAGAAAAGGTACAAGTGAATACAGCTCGGGATTTTCAGTAAACTGGTCCAAGTCTTCGGCGGTGGGCTCGATCTCTTGAAGATCTGAATCACCTGACAACATTCCAAAGAAGAAAGAGAAGGAATGTCGTCGGCGAACAATCGCTCGGTAAGACCCAAAGATAAGGGAGAAGTAGAATAGACAAAGAGAGAATATAGTTTTTAAAATTGTATTATATTGTATACTGTTGTATTTTAGTGTTAACGCTGTTGTTTGTAGCTTGGTACAGAAGGATGCCAGTGTATACGAGAGGAGTCTCTATATGTCAGAGACTAAAGGCAAGTGTAGTAAAATGAACCGTTTATACCACGATACAACAGCAAATGAATACAGGTTAGGTGTCGTAATAGTTGCAGTCTCGTGCCACTTCTAACACCTTCCGTACCAATCTACCCCTTAAACCCAGTGATATCTTGATTGTATTGTTTGTATTGTATTGTAAATTGTATTGTCATGTATTATAGATTGTACAGATGGGTGACTTGCCGAAACCATGATATCAGTAAATGGATGTAACTGGAGAGTCATGTAGATGGAAGGTATATCCATGGTTCGGTTCGGTCAGTACAGATTGAATAGATTGAATATATGGATTCATGGATTCATATTGAATTGTAGTTTGTACTTGAATCATATTCAAGTCAGATTATTTATAATAAGACTCGGTCTGAGTTAGAACAATTAGAAAAGAAATTGAAGTCCTGAATTAGGTTTTGGTGTTATCGGTAACTGCTGCATATGGGCGGCAAGATTTGTGTTACGATTACCGTGTTGATAACACCGTTTATTAAGTTGTCTACTTTAAATAGGCAAACACCCATATCTCCGGCTCCCTGAGGCTCAAGAGACTGGTCCCGCTTAAACCTATATTTACTAGGGTCCTTATTATAATTTATAAAATTGAGGGGGTATTATGTAAAAATAATTTTGTATAATTTTCAAAATACATCTCAAGTATTTTATTCTCGTCTTTAAAGTTTTCATAGATGTAGATTTTATCATTGTGACATTTCAAGTGAATAAACCCTATTTTTCATAATACTTAGTATTTAATTGTAAAATGTTGAACTTGTATGAAATTGCATGGTATTTTCATGTAAAGTGATTCTTGTGATTTAGAGAAGTTGGAATATTTATATTATTACAAAAATAGATATTTTGATGGTACATACATACATACATATATATATATACACACACACACACACACACACACATATATATATATATATAATTAATTTTAATTTATTATATTTCTAGAAATCTCATTTTCTTAAGATATTTATATTTTTAAATCTTTCAAAACCGAATGCTCCTTGCGGAGGTCTGCATCTCGCACTACTAAGCCCGAGGATGTGCGATAATCCGCACCATCCCGAACGGGTTACCCAAATGGGTTGTAACGGTGCTTTGCAAAGATTTGTTTAAAAATGCGTAATCTTGTAGAAAATGGTTTTTATAAGTTAAAGGTATTTAATTGTAAATTTGTATTCCCGCATTCTATGTTCCCGCAAGGTATCGTGCTATGTTGCATATAATTGTTTTGAGGAGGTAGGTCATTATCTCGTGATCTATTTAAAGTTATAGCAAGAAATATGATGTTTAATGCTAAAACTGAAATATATGGTATTTTACTGAAAAAGTACGATAAAAATTAAAATAGAATTTCTTTTGATATGGAACTCGTTCAATATGTCTTTTTAATGATTAATAGTCAAGATGTAAGAGTTTGGTATGGTTATATTTGAGGAAAGTTGAACTTTTTAAGAAAAACCGAATCGGAAGTCGGATTAACTTCGCTTCCGTCGGGTTTTAGTTTTACAAATTTTTAGAATAGAATAGAGAAGGGGGAGGAAAGACTTACTGGCTTTTGGTTTAGAGGAGAGGAAGAGGGAGTGGAAGTAGGTTCCGGTGCGTCGTTTCGTCGCCAGGAGCTCCTAGGGTCGTCGTCGGAATTTCGCCGGAGCTTCGCCCTTCGTTAACTCCACTTGTACACAAAAATTCTAGAGAGTTTTCATGAGAGTTTGGACAGAGTTGTGAGTAAGGAGGGTGTGTTTAGGGGTGGTATTTATAGGATAAGATTAGGGTTAGGGTTTGATAGAAATTGAATTAAAATAAATTGCATTAAAATAGATTAAATTAGATTTTAAAGACTCTGTTAAATTGAAGGTGATTTAATGTGTACAGGAGTTATGGGAATGCAAAAAGCCACAACTTTCAAGAAGGGGGATCGGCAATCCGACCGAGTTGAACCGGCCTGGTCGGCCGATCAAGCCGCGCCGCCGGCCGAGTCACGGCGAGTCGGGCCAGGGATCGTCGCCGTAGGTCGCTCGTCGGTTGGTTTGCACAGTAGGGTAGTTTGTTTTATATGTGACTTTTGGATTTTATGAGTTATGCACGTGTAGGCTTTTAGGATTCTAAAAATTTAAAAGAAAACAATATTAAAAATAATGTGGGTGATGGGACTTGAACTCTGGTGCTATGGTTCAGCAGTGCACGGTATTACCAATGAGCTACAAGCTCTTTCTTGCAATTAAAAAGCAAAACAATTACTTATACTACTCACAGGAAATGCAAATACCCCAAGTATACATTAACTTTTAAACAATTTTTTTTACACTAAAAATAGAGTTATTACAACTTGCTTTAGTCTATAAATAGATATAAGCTATTTGCCCACCACGCTTCTGCTGCTCCCACTGACTACAACAACCCTATGGCAGAGTCATATACACGTGCACTTCTAAAGATAATTTAGAACGATATTATACTCATCAACCTCCCAGATCTCATAGTCTAGGACAGCAGTAGTGGCAAGCTTGGGTCATCAATAACCTCTCTGTCATCGTCTTTGAGGAGACCGAAGTACCTCTCGGTTGGCTGAGGTTACCCACCAAATTTGCGGAGAGGCTAATGGATTGTTGAATCCAACTGAATCTTTAGGTTCTGCTAAATTTTCAGTAATCTTTTGTGGTTTTGGAATCACTTCCAGTTCTACCATACTCCCACTAATATTTTCTGAAAAGAATTTATTTTACTAAAACGGGTGGCGAGTCAAGAACAATATAATTATTGATCTTCCAAATGGTAGAATATTAACCATCGTCATAGCCCGGGATAACCTACAAACTGCCATTACTGAAACGTGCCTTGAGTTTATCCAGAATTTGGTTTTAAGCATAAGCCGGACAACTCCATATATGCTAACATCGTTAAGATATGAATCCATTCTAAGACTAATATAGAAACAAAGGCACAAATTTAATTGGAATCAGATTCAAAATACATGCAGCCGTTTCCAGTGCATATCAACTAAAAGGAAGAAGGCCAAGCAGCATTACTCATCAAGGAGCGTACTCACGGATGAGTAACCTGAGAGAGAAACAATTTCTCAAATATATTACTTACGACGGAATACCTAGCACAAGTATCTACAACTTCGATTATCTCGAAGAATCCTGATACTTGCAACATATGGTTCTCTAATTTATTCTTATACCTATAACTTCTCAAAATTTGGACCTTGTATTTCAACGAAATACTTGTCTAAAACCAGAGAAGTCATAAGTAAACGGAACATAGTACGAGTACCAACCCCTTTGTCCTAATGGACATCGGACAACATACAAAACTTTGTATAAGTCCTCTGAGTTTAATAACTTAAAACCTTGTGCGTCGTAGATTGAAAACTATGCTATAGTTAAGAAGAATTACATCGCTGTTGAATGCACTTTACCTAACCATCAACTGATACAGGTAAATGTTATAGACATAATTTTAAAAAGTTATATCTCACTTTATAAAAATAAACATACAGATATATCAGTTTAAAATTGATTCATAACAATGGATATTCAAAACCAAATATTTGTCGTTAGGCAAAATTCAGGTGATTTCCTCAAATATCACCAATTACAAAGAATTCTGATATTGAGCATCTAATCATCATATTCCCAATATCTTACTCCCACTCAGCATCTATAACGCCATTCGGATGTGAGAATCATGTCTGGTAAATACATATCCTGGAGTCAGAATCTAATTGGGAAAACGGTTTTCAATTAACACCGCACAACAAAACTGAAACATGAAACTGTTATGAAGGGGTAGCTGGGTATTCCTAGTAATGCCTTTTTTTTATCCAGATTCATAACAGTAACTGTATATTTCCTTGCCCTCAGCCCAATCCTTTTATATGTATTTACTTCTTACCTTCTGTACACCAAACTTATGCTAATTGGTTTTCTTCCTTCTCTATCTTTCGGGACCGACTTAAGGTTTGGAAGAAGACTATCCAATAAGCGTAATAGGTGTAATCTCCAAATACTATGAGCTCTCGCAACCTGAGAGAAGGGAAAAAGAAAAAACAACCGAATAATCTTATTCAATTTCTCCTGAACCGGAAACCATCCTCGAACTGAAACAAGTTCCTTCGAGTTCTTATGTAACTATACGATGCCATATCCAAGCAATATGGATCTTCGTAGTGATACGGAGTGTTCTAGAGAAATGCAAAGGAGAAGTAGGAGTGGCAGGGGTATACAGGGCTTCGTCGTGAATGATAGTAGTCTCAATTTCCTTTACCCTCACTCTAATCCTTTTATATGTCTTTACTTATTACCTTCTGTACACCACACTTAGGCTAATTGGTTTTCTTCCTTCCCTACCTTTCGACACCTGCTTATGGTTTGGAAGAAGACTATCCAATAAGCATAATAGGTGTACTCTCCTAATACTAGGAACCCTCCCTACCTGAGAGAAGGTAAAGAGAAAAGACAACCGAATAATCATATTCAATTTCTCCAGAACCGGAATCCATCCTAGAACAGAAACAAGTTTCTTTGAGTTCGTATGTAACTATACGATGGAATACCCAAGCAATATGGATCTTCGTAGGGATACAGAGTGTTCTGGAGAAAGGAAAAAGGAAAGGAGCGACAGGGATATATGTGACTAAATGACAATCCAAAAGCCAAAGTGTTTTAAGAAGATTCAGTTAACATGGTTCATGAGTTTTAGTTTAAGGTCAGGCCATGGTCACTACCAAAGAGAGAGAACAGAAACACTCAGTGTCACGCCCCGCTTCCCAGTGTACGGCGAAGTGGACGTGACGAGGCCCGCTACGTATGTACTCAAACGTACATACGCTAAGCGTAACTAAGCAATATAAAATAATCACAAGAGACAAATGAAATTGAAATAACAGCAACTTTTATTAATAACATTCTTTGTACAATGCATGAAATGAAAATACAACTGGAATGAAAAAAACAATGCCTAAACAGTGGCATAATAATAATAAAAGGAAGTACTGGGAAGAACAAGTACAAAGTCTAGAGCTCTGGGTCTTCTTGGAATTTCTCCAAATCTTCACTTGTAGGCTCGGTCTCAACTTGGTCCAACGCACCTGACGACATTCAAAGAAGAGAGAAATAGAATGTCGTCAGCGAACAGGTCGCTCGGTAAGTCCCAAAGGATAATGAAGAATAAGAGTGACAGAGTATAGTATTTTCTAAAGTATTGTAGTGTTGAATATTATGGAATATTGTTTAACGTAGTTGTTTGTAGCTTGGTACAGAAGGATGCCAGTGTATACGAGGGGAGTCTCTATATGCCAGAGACTAAGGGCCCGTATAGTACAAGGAACCGTTTATGCCACGGTACAACAGCAACTGAATATAGGTTAGGTGTCTTAATCTGACCACCTCATTCCACTTTTAACATCTTCCGTACCAATCTACCCCTTTAAACCCCGCGATGTCATATTTGTATTGTTATCTTGTAAACTTGTAATGATTGCTTGATTGACTTTGATTGACTTGATTGACTGATTGACTGATTGACTGATTTACTGATTGACTGACCGAAACCATGATATCAGGAAACGGTTGTAACCGTAGAGTCATGTAAATGGAATACTGAGAATCATGTAAAAGGAATATATCCATGGTTCGGTTCAGCCAAATTGTATAAATTGATAATTGTATTCATGGATTCATGTGTTCATTTTGAATTGGAATCTTGTAGATTATAGGTTGACTTGAATCATATTCAAGTCAAATTAATCAGACTCAAACCCGAGTCAGACAATCAGAATTATGAATCGTGGTCTTATAATTGTTAGGGTCCTTAGGGTAATTTATAAACTTGAGGGGGTTTTATGTAAAAATATTTTTGTATAGTTTTCAAAATATAACTCAAGTATTTAATTATCGTCTTTAAGTACATACAACAATTTAATGATCAAGATAAATATGTATACATGTTCGAATAGCATGAAATGAGTCAAGTATATTATTCGAGTAACTACCATAAACAATGATGTAAAGAAATATTATGTACGACTAATTAATCAAGTTGAACGAATGCGAAATATAAACAGAAATATGGCTCTAAATGTTTTGCATGCGTGAGTTCCAGTTTTACCTAAATATGACTACCGGTTTGAGAGATATATATGTTTTCGTATCGTCGCGCAAAACAGATCAGAATCTATTCGGCACCGTCACATATTTTTAAAACGCAGTTTGAGTTAATTTGTATCAGGTTTCAGGTTACGAAAATTATTAGAAAAGTGTAGGTATTTCGATGTACTTATCGAAAACACCAAGATTCACATGATTTGGATTTCTGAAGCTCTAGTTATGATCATTTAATATCAGCATTTAAAACAGAAATTCAGATTTCTGGACAGCAACTATATATTCTATTGCAAAGCCTATATCAGGTTGTTTCATGCATTCCTAAGTAATATAATATACAGAAAATTATAGTTCTATCAATGGTGCATCTACACATCTAAATTTTGTCACAAACGGACATCGGGTGTTCGAGTTATGTCCAATTTAAAAACAGTGTGCGAATCGGAACAGATTCTGTCCAGATCCGTCACTTAATATTGTAATGCAGTTTTCTTTATCCTAGATGGGTTTTCAGTAAAACTATAAAACTAAGAAAATCTAGATCATTCGATGTAGATATCAAAAACACATGAGTTTGCTCAATTTGGATACCGGTATACCAAGTTATATGTCGTAGAAATTGACCGATAACTGCAGTTTTCTGTTTTACGATCAGTGAATAAATACGATGTAATTCATAAACCGTTATGCGGATCGATCTAAAATTTTTACAGCATGTATAAAATAATATAATCTATCATATGTAAATTCCATGAAATTTTCAGAAGTAAAAATTAATTTCTAAAAATTATTTTAAACCTAAAGGTATTGATGTGTATACTAAAATCGGCAAAAAGATTAACTAGTATTTTTATGCAAGCTTTATCCTTTCTTTTAATAACCAAACCGATTCCATGAGATATCGTAGATATATTATGGATTGAAATCTATGTTCTCACAACTTGTAATAAACATTCATAATCATGAAGAAAGAATTAAAAATACTTTAATTTGAACAAGAGATAATAAGATATTATTAAACCATATAGAATCATATATATCTAAACTTATGTATATGTATATGTATATGTATATGTTTATGTGTATCTTCTCTTATGGATTATGATATGAAAAGAATAAGGGGTTCACGATGCATGACAAGAGGGAAAAAAAGAGATGGGGGGAAAGGAGAGAGAAGGGACTTACATGCACAAGCCGGTATTGTCACCGGGCTTGTCTATCCGCCGATAGCCTCGCGTTACTAGCGAGACCTTCTTGAAGACTTCTTCATGTTCTTCTTCTTGTCATCTTGGTGAAGAGGAAGAAGTGAGAGATAGAAAAATATGAGGAAGGAAAAGATGGAGGAGAACAAATAAAGATGTTGTAATGGTGAATAATAATATATGCATTTAACATGAGAATTAAAAGAGAAATGAAAAGTCACCATTCATTTTGGAAATGAAAGGTCTCATTTGTAGGTTATGAGAAGAATAAAAAATGATAAAAAATAATTGCAAGAATGGGGATTTGAACATGTGACTTATGCAATAACAATGTAAAGACTTAACCAATGAGCTACAAGATCCTTCTTGTAATTATTGTAGAAAAATAGTTACTTAAAATGATATCAGAAGCATTAAATATCAAAGCACACTTTAAATTTAAAAACAATTTAATGTACACTAAAAATGAAATTATTTAAAAACAAAATAATTAATTATATATATCTTGTGCTCGGATTAAAATACTTCTTTATGGTTTAAAAAAAAATTTAAAAATTTGTACAGAAAAGTGTATATGAAAATTAGGGTTGTTACATTCTACCCTCCTTATAAAAATTTCGTCCTCGAAATTTGTAAAAGGAAAATGTAACAGTTTCAAAACAATTTGGTGACTGTGAGTGAAAGAATAGGGTTAGGATAGATTCAACGGATATGAAATGATAAGATTCAAGGAATATGAAATGGTAAGATTCAAGGAACATGATTGTGAAGAATGTTTTAGTTGATGTTTCTTGTGTTATATTGCTTAGGTTATTCACGCAGACCAGAACTGCATGACAGGGATTCACACAGCTCTGACCTGCATGGGCCACCAACAAAACCTGTCACGCCCCGCTTCCCAGTGTACGGCGAAGTGGACGTGACGAGGCCCGCTACGTATGTACTCAAACGTACATACGCTAAGCGTAACTAAGCAATATAAAATAATCACAAGAGACAAATGAAATTGAAATAACAGCAACTTTTATTAATAACATTCTTTGTACAATGCATGAAATGAAAATACAACTGGAATGAAAAAAACAATGCCTAAACAGTGGCATAATAATAATAAAAGGAAGTACTGGGAAGAACAAGTACAAAGTCTAGAGCTCTGGGTCTTCTTGGAATTTCTCCAAATCTTCACTTGTAGGCTCGGTCTCAACTTGGTCCAACGCACCTGACGACATTCAAAGAAGAGAGAAATAGAATGTCGTCAGCGAACAGGTCGCTCGGTAAGTCCCAAAGGATAATGAAGAATAAGAGTGACAGAGTATAGTATTTTCTAAAGTATTGTAGTGTTGAATATTATGGAATATTGTTTAACGTAGTTGTTTGTAGCTTGGTACAGAAGGATGCCAGTGTATACGAGGGGAGTCTCTATATGCCAGAGACTAAGGGCCCGTATAGTACAAGGAACCGTTTATGCCACGGTACAACAGCAACTGAATATAGGTTAGGTGTCTTAATCTGACCACCTCATTCCACTTTTAACATCTTCCGTACCAATCTACCCCTTTAAACCCCGCGATGTCATATTTGTATTGTTATCTTGTAAACTTGTAATGATTGCTTGATTGACTTTGATTGACTTGATTGACTGATTGACTGATTGACTGATTTACTGATTGACTGACCGAAACCATGATATCAGGAAACGGTTGTAACCGTAGAGTCATGTAAATGGAATACTGAGAATCATGTAAAAGGAATATATCCATGGTTCGGTTCAGCCAAATTGTATAAATTGATAATTGTATTCATGGATTCATGTGTTCATTTTGAATTGGAATCTTGTAGATTATAGGTTGACTTGAATCATATTCAAGTCAAATTAATCAGACTCAAACCCGAGTCAGACAATCAGAATTATGAATCGTGGTCTTATAATTGTTAGGGTCCTTAGGGTAATTTATAAACTTGAGGGGGTTTTATGTAAAAATATTTTTGTATAGTTTTCAAAATATAACTCAAGTATTTAATTATCGTCTTTAAGTACATACAACAATTTAATGATCAAGATAAATATGTATACATGTTCGAATAGCATGAAATGAGTCAAGTATATTATTCGAGTAACTACCATAAACAATGATGTAAAGAAATATTATGTACGACTAATTAATCAAGTTGAACGAATGCGAAATATAAACAGAAATATGGCTCTAAATGTTTTGCATGCGTGAGTTCCAGTTTTACCTAAATATGACTACCGGTTTGAGAGATATATATGTTTTCGTATCGTCGCGCAAAACAGATCAGAATCTATTCGGCACCGTCACATATTTTTAAAACGCAGTTTGAGTTAATTTGTATCAGGTTTCAGGTTACGAAAATTATTAGAAAAGTGTAGGTATTTCGATGTACTTATCGAAAACACCAAGATTCACATGATTTGGATTTCTGAAGCTCTAGTTATGATCATTTAATATCAGCATTTAAAACAGAAATTCAGATTTCTGGACAGCAACTATATATTCTATTGCAAAGCCTATATCAGGTTGTTTCATGCATTCCTAAGTAATATAATATACAGAAAATTATAGTTCTATCAATGGTGCATCTACACATCTAAATTTTGTCACAAACGGACATCGGGTGTTCGAGTTATGTCCAATTTAAAAACAGTGTGCGAATCGGAACAGATTCTGTCCAGATCCGTCACTTAATATTGTAATGCAGTTTTCTTTATCCTAGATGGGTTTTCAGTAAAACTATAAAACTAAGAAAATCTAGATCATTCGATGTAGATATCAAAAACACATGAGTTTGCTCAATTTGGATACCGGTATACCAAGTTATATGTCGTAGAAATTGACCGATAACTGCAGTTTTCTGTTTTACGATCAGTGAATAAATACGATGTAATTCATAAACCGTTATGCGGATCGATCTAAAATTTTTACAGCATGTATAAAATAATATAATCTATCATATGTAAATTCCATGAAATTTTCAGAAGTAAAAATTAATTTCTAAAAATTATTTTAAACCTAAAGGTATTGATGTGTATACTAAAATCGGCAAAAAGATTAACTAGTATTTTTATGCAAGCTTTATCCTTTCTTTTAATAACCAAACCGATTCCATGAGATATCGTAGATATATTATGGATTGAAATCTATGTTCTCACAACTTGTAATAAACATTCATAATCATGAAGAAAGAATTAAAAATACTTTAATTTGAACAAGAGATAATAAGATATTATTAAACCATATAGAATCATATATATCTAAACTTATGTATATGTATATGTATATGTATATGTTTATGTGTATCTTCTCTTATGGATTATGATATGAAAAGAATAAGGGGTTCACGATGCATGACAAGAGGAAAAAAAAGAGATGGGGGGAAAGGAGAGAGAAGGGACTTACATGCACAAGCCGGTATTGTCACCGGGCTTGTCTATCCGCCGATAGCCTCGCGTTACTAGCGAGACCTTCTTGAAGACTTCTTCATGTTCTTCTTCTTGTCATCTTGGTGAAGAGGAAGAAGTGAGAGATAGAAAAATATGAGGAAGGAAAAGATGGAGGAGGACAAATAAAGATGTTGTAATGGTGAATAATAATATATGCATTTAACATGAGAATTAAAAGAGAAATGAAAAGTCACCATTCATTTTGGAAATGAAAGGTCTCATTTGTAGGTTATGAGAAGAATAAAAAATGATAAAAAATAATTGCAAGAATGGGGATTTGAACATGTGACTTATGCAATAACAATGTAAAGACTTAACCAATGAGCTACAAGATCCTTCTTGTAATTATTGTAGAAAAATAGTTACTTAAAATGATATCAGAAGCATTAAATATCAAAGCACACTTTAAATTTAAAAACAATTTAATGTACACTAAAAATGAAATTATTTAAAAACAAAATAATTAATTATATATATCTTGTGCTCGGATTAAAATACTTCTTTATGGTTTAAAAAAAAATTTAAAAATTTGTACAGAAAAGTGTATATGAAAATTAGGGTTGTTACATTCTACCCTACTTATAAAAATTTCGTCCTCGAAATTTGTAAAAGGAAAATGTAACAGTTTCAAAACAATTTGGTGACTGTGAGTGAAAGAATAGGGTTAGGATAGATTCAACGGATATGAAATGATAAGATTCAAGGAATATGAAATGGTAAGATTCAAGGAACATGATTGTAAAGAATGTTTTAGTTGATGTTTCTTGTGTTATATTGCTTAGGTTATTCACGCAGACCAGAACTGCATGACAGGGATTCACACAGCTCTGACCTGCATGGGCCACCAACAAAACCTGTCACGTCCCGCTTCCCAGTGTACGGCGAAGTGGACGTGACGAGGCCCGCTACGTATGTACTCAAACGTACATACGCTAAGCGTAACTAAGCAATATAAAATAATCACAAGAGACAAATGAAATTGAAATAACAGCAACTTTTATTAATAACATTCTTTGTACAATGCATGAAATGAAAATACAACTGGAATGAAAAAAACAATGCCTAAACAGTGGCATAATAATAATAAAAGGAAGTACTGGGAAGAACAAGTACAAAGTCTAGAGCTCTGGGTCTTCTTGGAATTTCTCCAAATCTTCACTTGTAGGCTCGGTCTCAACTTGGTCCAACGCACCTGACGACATTCAAAGAAGAGAGAAATAGAATGTCGTCAGCGAACAGGTCGCTCGGTAAGTCCCAAAGGATAATGAAGAATAAGAGTGACAGAGTATAGTATTTTCTAAAGTATTGTAGTGTTGAATATTATGGAATATTGTTTAACGTAGTTGTTTGTAGCTTGGTACAGAAGGATGCCAGTGTATACGAGGGGAGTCTCTATATGCCAGAGACTAAGGGCCCGTATAGTACAAGGAACCGTTTATGCCACGGTACAACAGCAACTGAATATAGATTAGGTGTCTTAATCTGACCACCTCATTCCACTTTTAACATCTTCCGTACCAATCTACCCCTTTAAACCCCGCGATGTCATATTTGTATTGTTATCTTGTAAACTTGTAATGATTGCTTGATTGACTTTGATTGACTTGATTGACTGATTGACTGATTGACTGATTTACTGATTGACTGACCGAAACCATGATATCAGGAAACGGTTGTAACCGTAGAGTCATGTAAATGGAATACTGAGAATCATGTAAAAGGAATATATCCATGGTTCGGTTCAGCCAAATTGTATAAATTGATAATTGTATTCATGGATTCATGTGTTCATTTTGAATTGGAATCTTGTAGATTATAGGTTGACTTGAATCATATTCAAGTCAAATTAATCAGACTCAAACCCGAGTCAGACAATCAGAATTATGAATCGTGGTCTTATAATTGTAAGGGTCCTTAGGGTAATTTATAAACTTGAGGGGGTTTATGTAAAAATATTTTTGTATAGTTTTCAAAATATAACTCAAGTATTTAATTATCGTCTTTAAGTACATACAACAATTTAATGATCAAGATAAATATGTATACATGTTCGAATAGCATGAAATGAGTCAAGTATATTATTCGAGTAACTACCATAAACAATGCTGTAAAGAAATATTATGTACGACTAATTAATCAAGTTGAACGAATGCGAAATATAAACATAAATATGGCTCTAAATGTTTTGCATGCGTGAGTTCCAGTTTTACCTAAATATGACTACCGGTTTGAGAGATATATATGTTTTCATATCGTCGCGCAAAACAGATCAGAATCTATTCGGCACCGTCACATATTTTTAAAACGCAGTTTGAGTTAATTTGTATCAGGTTTCAGGTTACGAAAATTATTAGAAAAGTGTAGGTATTTCGATGTACTTATCGAAAACACCAAGATTCACATGATTTGGATTTCTAAAGCTCTAGTTATGATCATTTTAATATCAGCATTTAAAACAGAAATTCAGATTTCTGGACAGCAACTATATATTCTATTGCAAAGCCTATATCAGGTTGTTTCATGCATTCCTAAGTAATATAATATACAGAAAATTATAGTTCTATCAATGGTGCATCTACACATCTAAATTTTGTCACAAACGGACATCGGGTGTTCGAGTTATGTCCAATTTAAAAACAGTGTGCGAATCGGAACAGATTCTGTCCAGATCCGTCACTTAATATTGTAATGCAGTTTTCTTTATCCTAGATGGGTTTTCAGTAAAACTATAAAACTAAGAAAATCTAGATCATTCGATGTAGATATCAAAAACATATGAGTTTGCTCAATTTGGATACCGGTATACCAAGTTATATGTCGTAGAAATTGACCGATAACTGCAGTTTTCTGTTTTACGATCAGTGAATAAATACGATGTAATTCATAAACCGTTATGCGGATCGATCTAAAATTTTTACAGCATGTATAAAATAATATAATCTATCATATGTAAATTCCATGAAATTTTCAGAAGTAAAAATTAATTTCTAAAAATTATTTTAAACCTAAAGGTATTGATGTGTATACTAAAATCGGCAAAATGATTAACTAGTATTTTTATGCAAGCTTTATCCTTTCTTTTAATAACCAAACCGATTCCATGAGATATCGTAGATATATTATGGATTGAAATCTATGTTCTCACAACTTGTAATAAACATTCATAATCATGAAGAAAGAATTAAAAATACTTTAATTTGAACAAGAGATAATAAGATATTATTAAACCATATAGAATCATATATATCTAAACTTATGTATATGTATATGTATATGTTTATGTGTATCTTCTCTTATGGATTATGATATGAAAAGAATAAGGGGTTCACGATGCATGACAAGAGGAAAAAAAAAGAGATGGGGGGAAAGGAGAGAGAAGGGACTTACATGCACAAGCCGGTATTGTCACCGGGCTTGTCTATCCGCCGATAGCCTCGCGTTACTAGCGAGACCTTCTTGAAGACTTTTTCATGTTCTTCTTCTTGTCATCTTGGTGAAGAGGAAGAAGTGAGAGATAGAAAAATATGAGGAAGGAAAAGATGGAGGAGGACAAATAAAGATGTTGTAATGGTGAATAATAATATATGCATTTAACATGAGAATTAAAAGAGAAATGAAAAGTCACCATTCATTTTGGAAATGAAAGGTCTCATTTGTAGGTTATGAGAAGAATAAAAAATGATAAAAAATAATTGCAAGAATGGGGATTTGAACATGTGACTTATGCAATAACAATGTAAAGACTTAACCAATGAGCTACAAGATCCTTCTTGTAATTATTGTAGAAAAATAGTTACTTAAAATGATATCAGCAGCATTAAATATCAAAGCACACTTTAAATTTAAAAACAATTTAATGTACACTAAAAATGAAATTATTTAAAAACAAAATAATTAATTATATATATCTTGTGCTCGGATTAAAATACTTCTTTATGGTTAAAAAAAATTTTAAAAATTTGTACAGAAAAGTGTATATGAAAATTAGGGTTGTTACACTCAGCGTACACTCTAACCTAAATTAGATTGGTTAATCACTTTATCTAATCAGGATGGCTCCCACTATTTTCTTGAATTCTCCTTCAAACCCTAAAAGGAAAATTAGTCGGGATCATCTGAAAATCACCCGACGAGTAACACCTACTAATCTGTGGGAATCAGGACCCAACTATCATCACATGATAACTTGATGGAAGCCATTAAAGTCACCACACTCCAGAAGGTATGTGCATGCCTGACAAGTTTCCTGTATGTTTGAAACTCCCGATGTGGTTTTTACCCCTAACAACCTATGACCTTGACAAGGTCAACAAATTATAAGTCGCTAGTCTAGTTCAACCCTTCATTATCTTGATTACCCTGGACCCAACCACATAAGTCCTTGACAAGATCAACAAGGCTATGTGACTTCCTAGTTAATCGCATCATATGATACAAACAAGCACCACTCAGCTATCGTACACTACGCCTTGACAAGGTCAACAAACGCAGCACGAATACTGAGCACTACGGCTGGTTTTTGGCTAAAAACCTTTAACATAATGAACTTGATATCGTTGAAGCAACCCGAGTAGTTTTACAAATATATAGTGTCATAAACTTTTGCTAAAGAGGTCACTCCTTGTGAAGGGATCTTGGCTCTTTCCTCATCGAATTAGGTGCAGGATATTCCTAATTGAATACCATGATGCAAAGGAAAACAATCTACTATAGTAAAGTTATTACAATGACGCAAACTTTTGCCCAAGAGGTCACTCCCCATGAAGGGATCTCGGCTCTTGCCTCGTCGAATGAGGTGCTGGATATTCATAACCGAATACCACTGTGTAAAGCAAAAAGAAATGTTTGTAATGTCGTTTTTAGAAACTTGGTTCCAACAACATCATTTAGGTTCATTTTTCCTTGTATTAATCAAAATTAACGCAGTCACATCAATTAATCCATATCACACCAGAAAAGAACGAAATACAATGTACGTATATGCCATCTGCATTCGCCACGGGGCCCCGTCATGCACCGCTGGGTTACTTAACTAACGGCAAAACGGGGACTAGACTAGCGCGGATGGATAACATATACAACATCTACTAGTATATATATAACATTTGTTCCAGGCATGATATAAGAAATATCACAGAAAAGCAATGAGCTATACAGAATAACGGATATCTAGAAGCCCCGGATTTCCTTTGAGCCGCAAATGAATCCCGACGTTCCCCATTCATGTGGATAGCCTGTGCAATGTATAACTAAGACCCCTATGAGTGCGGCAAGTTACTCGCCAATCCCAGAAGTGAGGCAACCCCAATCAACAATGTGAATGGGCCACCCAGCACTTCACGGAATCCGGTAACTTGAGCACCCCTCCTTGGGTCATCCTATACCCCTACAGGTGCGGCGAATAGCCTTCCAATTCTAAAGTAAGGCCCCCTCCATCTTAACGCCATGAGATGCGGGTCCGTTGCCCTCTACAATCCGGCTGTTCGAGCACTCCTCCGTAGGGTAATTCTAGTACAGAAAAGAAAAGTATATATACAATGGCAACATCGACCTCAACCCGGTCGTGCCCCAATAAAAGAATATACAATCTGGCAGAGACGGTTGTCCACATGCCGGACGCTCGTCCCGCAATAATGAATATACAAATGAATCTGAACTGTACTTCTACCATTGCACCATAGGCTATCCAACACGACAATCCATCCACAATATCAGTACAGCATAAAACATCAACGTGAATATCACGTTCGCAAACCCGTCTGGTTGAACATATAGCAACTAGTCGGGTTGTACCGCACAATGATATTCACAGTTGCGGATATTAACATATGCACTGATAAACATGAATTCAAAATTTCGATCGACAAAATCTTTTCCACATTGGCCCCAAATGCAAACCATCACTCAAACAAATCTGGGCCAAAAACATACATCCTAAAAATCATATTTCCATGAACTAGAGCCTCAGAAAAATTTTGGGGCACGGTAGCCCAAAAAGCGCGGCGGTTCAGCCGCAAAATGTGCCATTTTGCGGCTGTTCCCCAGCCGATTTTTCGAGTTAGGTGCCCAAATTTTTTCTTAGCTCTAGTTTTGCCTGCACATAATTTTAATACAACAACAAAATTTTTTTGAACAACTTTGAAATTCGAACAACAACCGTATCAAAATGGAGTTGTGATTCAGAAAATTTGGTCGATCGATATTATAACCTTGTGTAAACTAGCTAGTAAAGGTTAATAGGGTAGCTCTGATACCATGTTGGGTTTGCTAGCGTCCTAGCCATCTACCGTGGCCGATGCGGAATAAAAATGGTGTTTAAAAATTTGGCGCTAAAAACCCGTCCTAGAATCGAACCATAAACCTAAACTAACAACAAAAGGAGATCTAGATACTGAGGTTAGAAGTTGTATACCGAATGAACCGTGTCCTTCGGTCTTCTACCATCTTCCTTAGCTCCTAGAGCTTTCCTCGATCGAGCTTGGCCACCGGTCTTCCCCCGTCGAAGATAATCCACCCGAGGGATGTAGCTCATGGCTCTAGCTCCACATTAAGAATCTAGTGAAGCAACTAGGGACTCTAGGTTTCTAATCTAGAGTGCCTAGAGATGTAGTGAGTTGCTCTAAGTGTTTATCTATCTCGCTTCTACCCTTGTTTCTCAACACATGAGATGGGAGGGTAGAAGATAAAGAAGAAGGAGGAGAAGCTCAAGAAAGGTAGTGAAGAGAGAAGAAGCAAATGGTGAGAGTGTTTTTCAAATGACCATCCATCAAGTGAGAGAAAATCTCAAGCAAGTTTTGGTAAAGACATTTTTCAAATATAATATTGCAACCATACTTGAATAGTGTTGACAAATGAATTAACAATTCATTTGTCAACACAATTCAAGCATGGGTCTCACCATACTCTCTTCTTTACCTTTACACCTCATTTCCATTTAATTTAATAAATGTATAAACCAAAATGAGGTGTTCACCTTCTAGAATGTTTTCCGTATAAATACGGATTACACTCAACTGTATATACATACCTTTATTCGTACTAAAATACGAATACCCAAAGAGATAGAATAATACAAAGAACATAATATAGGACTATACATATCGAAATATATATGCGTAAATTATTAAATCAATACCTGATTTAATAATCCGGCTCAAAGCCGAGCCGGCTAGTATTATCAACCGTACGATCGAAAGTCCGGGTAACAAGTACAATCATTCGATCGGAACCCTGCACGTATCAAAATACGGCTACTACATCATTTTGCCTGAATCAGGAAAACCCTTCGTATGGGACTCTAAAGACTTGTCAATATGCTGGCAGTAGGTTTAACCACAAGCACGTCAGCGGCACTAGCTGTACGTAACGGCTACCCAGGTATTAAACGAAAGGAAGGACGACAAGCAAACTCATATGAACCCTTACTGAGCCTGTCTGTGACAATTTCCATACAGTCTGATATGTTCATTTAAGAGTATCGCATATCGGGTCTACGGGTAGATAAAGTCAGATCCCTAATAACACGATATTTCATGTCGGTGTGAAGCCCATCACCCACTGAGAAACTACTGATCCAAATCAGTAATTCTCGTCCACCTTGGCCGAGGATTTCTGGTGATGGCCACCCGTACACAGTGCGGCATCAACCCCTAATACCGAGAGTGACGAAACCCGACGATCCGCTCACTGCCTCCATGCGACTCGAGACTGTACCCAACTAAATCCTGTTTGCATGACTCCTTTGAGCCGTGGTAGGGTGGTAATCAAAGCATAGCTGGAAATCACATGAGACAAATGACGATCTCAGGTCGACAGACTAACCTGTACCCATGTCACCTGAGAACCGCTATCCGACAATAGGTATGATACCATCTAGCATGTTCCCGGCGAGTCTGTCCAGTGTAACTCATAACCCAATGAGCATTTGTATACTGTTTTAGGTGACTAACTGTCACCAATGGCTTGTGAGACCGGCCACCGCCCCTCGTCGGGGTCTCAAAAAGTATACACTAGCCTACTCCGGAGTATCGATGCTCGGTCTCAATACTCCTTTAACTAGGGACATTTAAGGATGTGCTTATAAACCACCCAGCTCCCATGTATATGATCGCCATCATAATGCTGGTAATCAAGCAAGAATCATATGGGCTCTATCAACATGTAATAATGATCTGTAATACAACATAATGCATGTACATGATGATAGAGACAAATCAGATAGCATACTATCATTTTGAGTAAGACTGTTCTACCCGTATAGGTCTTCCCTCAATCATCACAATCGTGTGGCTGCGATTACAATAATTGACTTGAGGGCACTATATCCAACAGTGGTACGATATGCCCACAGCGCCTCATGGAGCTTGAGATTCCAGTCTCTTTTGTTGGCTGAAGCATTTTTCTTTAGGAGCTTGCATAGAGTTTTGTTTAAGATTTTGGCCAGCCCATTTGCTTTTGGATTATAGATGGAGGAATATCTCTAGTTTATCTTGTGTTGAGTAGCGAACCTTGAGACTCTGAGGCTCTTAAAAAAGGCCCGTTGTCAGAAATGATCTGCCTAGGTGTGCCAAAACGGTATAGCACATTATGCCGGAAGAATGTCAGAATATCTTCTGTCTCGACTTCTTTTAGCGGGACGGCTTCAGCCCATCTGGAAAAGTAGTCAGTTGTGGCCAATATGAACCGGTGGACTTTAGATGATAGAGGATCAATTGGGCTAACTATGTCGGTGCCCCATATTTTGAATGGCTATGACGACACTATAAGATGCAGCAAATTAGGATTCTTGTGTATGAAGTTGCCATATATTTGAAAGAGGTGGCATTTATTCGCATGTTCTTTACAATCCCTTATCATGATAAGCCAATAATATCCAAGCCACTTGATTTGAAGGCGCAATTTTGGGGCCAGATTGGTGTGCTCCGCAGACGCCTGAGTGAACCTCTTTCATGAACTTTTGAGCTTCGGCCGAAAAAAGACACCTGAGCCAGAACTGGTCATATTATCTTCTGTACAGTGTGTCATTTACGAACATATATAGGAGAGCTATTTTCTTGAGCTGAACCCTTACGGAATTTTCTTCTGGCAGCTTGTCATATCGGAGATATTCTATGAAGGGCTGTTTCCAATCAGGCTCGTCTTTGTGACCAGAACTTCTTCGGCGGGGTCGTTCTCTTGTTTTACGATTTCTTTTTCTCATAAAGAAACTGGAGGTAGAATTTCTCAGCTTCTGACTGTGATCAGAATTTCATCCATGTCGGGATTAACCAACTCTTTGGCTAGGTGAGCGAGTACAACGGATTTTCCGTTCAATGCCCTGGGAACTCTCATCAGTTCAATGTAGATAAACTATCCCATGAGTTCCATGACCCAGCTTTTGTATCGAGCCAGCTTAAGCTTGTATATGTTGTAGTCGCCGCTCACTTGGTTGACAACCAGCTGAAGATCTTCGTAGGCGCATAGCCGAGTTATCTCCATTTCTATGGAAAGCTCAAAACCAGCTATTATGGCTTCATACTCAGCCTCGCTGTTTGTGCGAGTCTCGATAAGGGCTAAATAACGTCGTAGGGTTCCCCTGACGGCGTATGAACACCAATCCTATCCCTGCATTTATCTGCAGGATGCTTGATTTGCTAGAAGATCTTATTGATCAGGCTCCATCGAAGTAGAGAACCCAACATAGCTCGCTATCTTCACGGTGCGGCGCTTGTTCATCAGGTAACTTTCAATTTAGCGGTGGCCCCTCGGGTAGGGGATGCGCAGCGAGGAATTCGGCTAGGCCTTGCCCTTTTAATGGTTTCTAAGGAGTATAGACTATGCTAAATTCAAGCAGCATAACAGCCTATCTAGCCATCCTACAAGTTAGGTTTGCCCTTTTATGGTTTTTCCTTTTCCTTTAGAGCATTGCCTTATTTTGGCGGTAGCACTTTGCCGTTTTGGAGCTGGATCTTATTGGTTTTGGTAGCGAGCTCATCGTCTTCGTTGGAAAAACAGCGCTCTTCTTCGGAATCAACGCAAAGATGGATGGCATAGCAAGTCACCACAAGGACCTCATCAACACCCTCTTCCATTTCTTCCAGAATTTATACCGTTTCTCTAGGGAAGAAATCCTTCAGTTTAATTAGGGCCCTTTCCTTTTGCACATAATCTTCGAGGGAATCGATATGTCTTTGGATGGTTTACTTCCTCACAGAACATTCTTCGTGTCAAGACGCACCTTTCTTTTTCTTCTTTTTAAACTTCTTAGGTTTTGATCTCGATTGAGTCAAATTGATATCTGAAACAGTGGGCTCTTTTTACCCCTCACATTCGGTTCTGGGTTCTTTCTGAAGCAGCTTCAACATCTTCTCCGCTCTTGGATATGTATACATTTGTAACACCTTAGAATGCGGTTAGTGTTAATTAGACGATAATGCGGGTTTTCTGTAAAAAAGTTTACCAAATCGGTTTTCTCACATTTTATAACATTTAATTAATAATTTATTATTATTTGTTATGGCTTGCACACACTTGTGCATGTTAATGTGAGGGTTTGTTAGTGTTAATCTAGTTTAGTGACCATGTCAACCTTAATCTAATCCTTACTTGTTTAAATCTTAACCCTAACCCTAGATATTTATGTGAGATATTTGTTTTGGATGATAGAGGTGGCTAGGTGAGTCATGGAGGCCTTAATGAGCATTTAATGTTGTATTAATTGAGGCGAGGGAGAGAGTAAGTGTAAGGGTGCACTCACCCTACACTCACCCCCTCTCATCCTTATCACCTCACCCTCTCATTCTCTCTCTCTCTCTCTCTCTCGCTCAATTATTTTCTCATCCCCTCTAAGCCTCAACTGAACCCTACACTACCCCTTCATAAATCCCTTACTAAACTTCATCAAATCTCACCCAAATCACTTTTCAAGACTTTTTTTGCCTCTAGGATCCCTTGGAGCTTGGAAAGTTAGGATCTTTGAGCTTGTAGGAGTAGATAATGATCTCTATCTGTTAAATACGATGTTATTGTGTTGTGTAGCTTATTAGTTTTTGTTTAGAACGCTTAAAATAAAGTTTTGTGGACATGTCGTATTTTTAGTGTCATTATATGATATCTGTGATCTGCTGTGACCCAGAGTGTGTACTAGAAAATCTAGCAGTATAGTTGTGTTGTACCAGAGATCCTAAGCTTTCACCTATAGCACGAACCCCATCCCATCGGTTTTGGCCGGCGACATTCAATGGAACTCCGGCGACCTTGGTTTTTGTGTGGAGTTTGGGTTTGGGTTTTTCAGGGTAGCTGTCTTCTGTTGTTTTAGTGTGTTTGGTCTTGCTTGATTTTTATGTTTTGTCTGTATATAAAATCTGGGATCACTTTGCTAGTTTCTAGTGTTACGAATACGCCCATTACGTTATCCGACATGGTTCGTGTACTTTGTGTAGCTTTGCTCTTGGGTTGGTTTCGTAGTGTCGCTAGACATGTTAGCCGCTAGACGAACACTTGAGAGTATGTTTGGAGTTGGTGCGTCGGTCAAACGTAGTGGTTACGTGTTATCGGTCGATTGCTAATGTGAACTTGTTGTATTGTTGTTTTATGATCTTAGGGACGCAGGCGAGGACTTCGAACGCTGCGTAGAAGGGAAAGCAAGTGGTTGGCTTTACTTAGCCCAAGATCATCTGTGAGTAGATTTAACATCTACAGTAGAATCGCCCGCATGGCGTTATGCGTCTGGGCTAGATTAAATGATATGATTCTTGATTATAAGTGTATGAACATTGATTGTGCATGTGTACCTTTGTTGTAAACCTCATTTTCCTATTTGCATATGGACATAGTATTAATGAAACACAACACCATTATTGGCTGTTCATGTTACACGAGCACTAATGGTATGCTACACACACTCCGTTAATAATTGCCATGACACGTACAACCTATATACATACGAGATATAGTTGACACCTATACACATATGATATTATATTGGTTAGGGACATTGAGACATTGATTCATATTCTTTTGTGCATATGACATATAGCATACCTGTATACTTACATGCTTATACATATGCCTTGCCATGCCTACATGCTAGCTACCCCTATACCTATATGGTATTATACCATTAGTGATAGGTATATACACATATGAGACATAGCTACATGTACATCTTGCATACATACTTACATACACCAGTATGGTATTATATCATTAGTGATAGGTATATACACATATGAGACATGACTATATGTACATCATACCTACATACTTACATGTACACCTATATACCTTGATATAGCTACATATGTACCTGGAGGGTATTACATCATTATTGACATGTATATACACATACCTGGACATAGCTACACCTATACCTAGAGGATATTGCATCATTATTGATACGTATATACACCTACCTGGACATAGCTATCCTTATACCTAGAGGGTATTACATCATTATTGACAGGTATATACACGTATGAGATATAGCTACATGTACATCTTGCATACATACTTACATGTACATACATATACCTTGCTATAGCTACATGTTCACCTTTATATGATATTGTATGGACTTTGGAGAAATTAGAAACCGCATGATATATTTACTGTTTCATGTCGCATGATAGCTACATGCAGTTAAATATCGGTTTTTCCTTTATATGCTCATATTACTGTTTCATGTTGCATATATTATATTTCATGGATTTACGCAGTTAGATATGGATTTTCATATGATGTTTTCTGGATGTTTTACTCCTGATGATATATATCAGTGGTATAGAACGCTGTTATATATGTATATATATACCAGTGGTATGGGACGCTAATATATATGGATATATATTATATATATCATCATAAAGATCTATGCAAGTATTCTTATTCCTTACTTGATATTTGGATTTATCCACTTTGAGATTTGTTTTAAACCGATACGTGGATCACAAGTGTCGGTGTTGGACACTTAGGATTCGAGGAACGTATAAACCGATACGTGGATCACAATTGTCGGTGTTGGACACTTAGGATTCGAGGAACGTATAAACCGATACGTGGATCATAAGTGTCGGTGTTGGACACTTGGGATTCGAGGAACGTATGTATATCTGGGCCGATCCGGACTGACGGAGCCCAAGGGCCGATCCGGACTGACGGAGCCCAAGGGCCGATCCGGACTGACGGAGCCCTATATAAATATTGATCAGGGGCCGATTCGGACTGATATATGAGGATTTACGTGTCGATATTGGACACGAGTATTTCATGATGTTTTCGGGTGTCGATGTTGGACACCCAGGTTTCATGATTTTGATGTGTCGTTGAGGGACGGACACACACACACACACTCTCTCTCTCACACACACACACACACATATATACACACACAGGCATAGTTTTCATGATATTTTCGGGTGTCGATGTTGGACACTCAGGTTCCATGAGACTTACAGGATATGTTTATTCCATACTCAGCATTTATTTGATATGCATTGCTTCATGTATTAGTACTACCTGATAGAGTAGCTTTCATGACTATTGCATATACATATTGCTATTTATTGCTATCAGCTTGCATGTGATAGATTATCGCAGTACGTGCATACTTGCAATTACCTGCATTTATTATTTACTATTCACGAGTTGGCAAATCACCCCCGTTGTACCACAATGTTTTGCAGGTAGTCTCTCAGGACAGTCGCGGTAGGGCTTCTTCCTGTCGTATCATCTTTTGCAACGGATACCGCTACGGCTGACTGTGTGCAGTTTTGCTATAGGTGGGTTTTGCGGTTATCCGATATTGTTCATTGTATATTCGTTGTATCCGGTACTTTCCATCAACTACTTCATGTATTGACTTAGAGACGAGTTGTGAGGACGATATTGTATATTATTTGTGACTTGGTGGTCTTTTATGCTGTTTCACTTTATATCGTCTTTTTCTTCGCTACGGCGTCGTATATCTGCTTGTGGTGGTTGTTTTCCGCCTTTGGGCATGGATTTGCTCCCGTTGGGGATGCTTTTACTTATATATTTATGTTGTACTCTTTTTGGGGCTAGTTTTTACAAAGGAGGTGCCGCAATTTTTAAAGGAAATAAATTTGGACTTTAAACAATTTTGATTGAGATTTCAAAAGTTTTAACAATGTTATTATCACTTACTACTTCAAATGGTTTAGATTGCTGGGTTTTTGGCTTACTTGAATTACGTTACACCTGGAGATGTTACGTAGTTTAAGGGTCATCACGTGTCAAATTTTGGGTCGTGACAACATTCCATGGAGGTTGGGTAGATTGGCATCATTTCTTGGAGTGGATGGTTGAGCCATTTGGTCCCATGAGACTTCAGCTTCTGTTTGTATGAAGTTGGCGGTCGCAGTTTGATTGTTTGTTAATGCGTCTTTAGAAAGTTCGATTTTTCCTGCCTTATATTATTTCTCGACCCAATCCTTGAAAGCGTAGCAGTCCTCAATTGCATGACTCGCCATTTTGTGATATGAGCAATATAGAGGATTGTCGTTCATGTTTACTTCATGTGGTCTCTTTGATTTTGGTAGTTGCAGATCGTTCCTCAGGGCGTCCTTGAATATTTTACGGACTTTGTCCCTTCTGAAAGAGTAAACTTTGTTCTTCTTCTTTTTTAGATTCGATCCATCTCCTCCCAGTAATGGCTTCCGAGGCCGGTTGGTCTTTGATGCGCCCGATCTCCGTCTCCCCTTCATCTTCAGACGTATTAAAAGAATCGGCCTTATTAGAATTCCCGCTTTTGTGATTATCGTCCTTCCGGTTCTTTCATGGTTTATTATTGACTTGGGGTTCCGGAGTAGACTCATACTTTAAGCGTTCCAACATTTGAACATTCTTGGTCAGCACCTAAAATGTTTTGAGTCCCGTGGTGCATAGGAACAGAATCATCAAATTGCCAAGATTTTAAATGAGGAGGATGACGGATTGATCCTACTCTAACGGCGGTTCGTACTCGATGGTGAGATTGCGCCATCAGACTATAAAGTCCGTGTTGCTTTCATTTTTCTCTGGCTTGGTCCTCACAAGGTCGACAATGGTGATTTTATCGCTGACGCTCATGAATCTTTTCCTAAATAGAGATTCCATTTGGGAAAATGTAGTAACGGAGCCGTCTAGTATGCTTGCGTGGTCGAAGGCAACTTTGGTCAAGAAATTAACAAATTGGCGGAGGAAAAGCGCATCATTGCCGCCAGTATTCCCACACGATAATTTAAAATGGCCAATGTGCTAGTATGCATTTCCTATCCCATTGAACCATCCGAATTTAGGGACGACGTAGCCACTGGGAAACACCACAAGATCATAATGTGCAGGGTACAGTCTCCCACTACTACCGACATCTTTCTGTGCTTCGGTTTCGGCCGCCAACGTTTTGACTTTATTGGTGACCAAATCCATGATCCGATCTTGTGTTAACTGTCTGATGTCATCAAGATTCAAGACATTCCCTGAGACGGAATGTGACCGATTTTCATATGGCTCGCCTATCCTTGGGCTTAAGGGAACAAGCGTCGGCTGCTTCAGGTTGTTGTCACCCAGCTCGTGAGTAGAGCTTTATGCTTAATTGGGTGGCGACCGAGCAACTTGGGCCGTGTGCTGCATTATGACATTTGTCAAATCATCAATTTTGGAGTAGATCTTGTCATCTCCTTATCTTTGCTTCTAAGCTGTTTTCGGAGTTCTTGAAGTAGCGCTTATTCTGCGGGCCGTGTGCAGCATTATGACTCTTAACTTGTTTTTGATGGCCGATTGAATTAAAACCAACTTGATTGCTCACTGTTTTTAAAGTGTTGGCTGATTTTAAAAACTGCAGTTTAAACATGAACTATTTGGCACATTTGACACACTTCGGGATGTTGTTTTTGATCCGAGAAGTGGAAGGAATGCGTAGAAGGGACCCCCCACCCGGGAGCACTAAATAATGCTCTCGGGAGAGGGTGGGGGCCCGAGAGCACCAATATAGTGCTCTCGGCCTGGGCAGACCCAAGCCACCCATTTAGGTGGTCTCGGGTCTGGACACCCCTCCATATTCGTCCTAATCTTCTCTTTTCCATCCCAGAGTGTCCTCACTTCCATCGGGCTTCTTTCAGGTCCATCGGGGTTCGTTTCGGTGCTAAATATACGTGTTTTTATGAGTCGGAAGTGAACTTGAGTTTCAGATTTTTTGGAAATTCAAGTTTGCTTCTCCGTTGGTTTTCGGATTCATTTGGTCATGGGTTCTATATTGACACGATTAAAGAGTTTAACCCGGTTAATGCGATGACATACTCGTTAATGTATGTTTGGTTTTCGCAATATGTCAATGTGTAGCAATACCTCAATCTCCCTGGAGATCAACCATCTATATGATCAGGTGATACTGTCTAAGAATTATATCTGGATTTCTGATGGGACGGTAGTTCCTTGGCTAAAGCCACAACTCCATTGTCACACAATGGTAGAAACGAAGTTCATCTCATGAACTTATATATATCCAGACTGCCTCTTTGGTAGCATCCTTGGTAACGATGTATCTTGCATTTAATCGTCTAGTATGTCACGGTATCTAGCTTGGAACTCTTCCAACATACCGTCCCTCCACTGAGGGTAAAGACAATGCCTGCGACTGACATTCAGTCGTCCTTATCACCCTGGAACCTTTCCAGTGATTCTCCCTAGGATCGATTGATACCATCTCACTACAACTAGTGAGAATCCTAACATCCAATTAGATCTAACTCATAGATCCAAAACCCTGGATTTAGGAGGTATCACTTTGATCCTATATGGAGAATCCTTGTGATAAGAGGAGATTGACCGAGCGTAGCATAGGAAACTCCTTCCCTATCAAGAGTATGTCATCCACGTACTCTACGGGGATCACCACCATACTCCCTACTACCTTTTTGTTTATACAAGGTTCATCTACCATTTTGATGAAGTCAAACTCTTTGACTACCACATCAAAACAGATGTTCCAACTCCGCGATACCTGTTTTATCCTATAAAGCATCTTGCACACGTTTCCGCTGCTCCCACTATCTACGAAGCCCTCTGGCTGTATACTTATAAACGCTCTCTTCTAAAACATCATTTAGAAAAGTAGTCATGACACCCAACCACCAGATATCGTAGTCATGGAATGTAGCCATGGCAAGTAGGATCTGGATGGACTTAAGCATAGCTTTGAAAGTCTCAACTTTTCCATGTACACCAAGTAATCTTCTCAAGATATACTTGCTCCTGATGGGGATTTAACCCTTCAGATAAAGCAACCAAAGTCCATACTTTGTTGGTGTATAAGGATTCCATCTCAGATCGCTAAGCATCCAGCCATTCTTACAGAGTCCCACTCCTGATGGCCAGCTCGAAACTAGTTGGGTCATCATCTTATGATGCAATCCTCGCTCTCACTGTCATAGAGAAACCGAAGTATCTCTCAGGTGGGTGAGGAACCCTACTCGATCGGTGGAGAGGCTGAGATTTGTTGGAAACTATTGAATCCACATTCAATAGGTATGCAGCTTCTCAAGTGCATAACTCCCAAAAGGAAATAGGAAACTCAGTAGTACTCATCATAGAGCACACCATATCACATAGGTTGCTATTGCTCCGCCCCGATATACCATCGTGTTATGGTGTATACGGAGGAGTAATGCTGAGAGAGAATCTCATTCTCCTTTAGAATAGTCCAGGAAATCCGTGCTTAAGTATTCTCCTCCTTGATCTCATCAAAGGACATAATATTTATACCCGTTTTTGGTTCTCTAGTTCTAACTTATATTCTGTGAATATTTCAAAAGCTTCGGACTTGTGTTTCAACAGGAACATATGTCTGAATCTTGAGAGATCATCAGAGAATGTAATGAAGTACAAAGAACCGGTCTTGGCATGTATAGACAGGGGACCTTCATACATCAGCATGTATCAATCCCAAGAGTTTACTAACTCTTTCTCTATTTCCAATAAACAGAGTTGTGGTCATCATATCTTTGTGACATGACTGGCAAGTTTCACAAGATGTAAATTCAAACAGATTTAAATATGTATCGAAATGTAACTTCAGCTAGTCGGGTCGCATTGATATAACCTAGTCTACAATATCTTAAAAAGAATTCGTTCATTTCTGAACTCTTCCTCTTGTGTGTGTTCTGTATACTAAGAACTGTAGTTTGATTTAGAACGTCTATGCTTTTAGATAACGTACCTGAACTGATCAACTCTTGATATAAGAAATGTTCAAAATATTATCCAACAATACAAAATTATATCCTTTCTTTACTAATAAAGAGACTGATATGATGTTGTATATCAGGCTCGGTATCTAATAACATTCGTTCAGAATCAATGTATTTGCTAATACAGGGTGATAGTGACCAACAGACTTGGCTGCAACACTTGCACCGTTTCTATCTCATGAAACTTATCACCCGTTCTCAGTTCTCTACCTATCTGTAGCCCATGTAACAAATTACATATGTGGGATCCTGATCCGGTATCAAATACCCAGGACGTAAAGTATACTGAGAAACAGTTCTCTGTAATGAACACACCCGAAGAAGATGCATCAGCATGCACTTTCTTCGTTTGGGCGGCACGGGAATTCTGGTAATCCCCTATTTCCTGCTCTGTCTTATAACAAATATAAGTTGGAGCGGGACCAACGTTCCCCAACTCAGTATAACAAGCGGGTTCGGTCAATATATCCATATTATTATCTTGATTAAGGCGTAACATAGTCGTAATCAGGAGAGAAAGAAAAAAACACTCAGCGTGCGCTTTTACAAGATTAGATTGGTTATCAATTTATCTAATCAGGATGTCTCCCGCTGTTTTAGTCAAATCTTTCTTCAAACCCTAAAAGGAAAGACTAGCCAGGATTAATTACACTCTACAAGTTCGCCAATGTTTCAGCCAGTCCAGTGCCGGTACTTTGAGGGAGGTTCCCCGTGCTTTCGCACGGACCTAATTAAAGTAAACCTCATTTTCCCAGGGGCGTAACCCCGTTAACACCTTTCTAGACACCTACTTGATCGGCTAATTGTAATGTGTAAAACTCTCTCAGGAGTAACTCTTACTCGCAGCGGGTATCGGGATCCAACTATCTCATAGAAGGTATGCAATCTCATTGCAAATTTCAACACTTGAAATTCTCAATAATATTTTACCCCTAGCGTCCTATGACCTTGACGAAGGCCAAACTACCCATAGTCCGCTAGTCAAGTTCAACCCGTTCATTTCTTGATTGAATTAAACCCACCCGCACGACCCTTGATGAAGGCCAAACTACGTCGTACGAATACCCTAATCCAATCACATCGTATGTTTATACAGATAAGCACTAATCAGCTACCGCACACTACGCCTTGACAGAGGTCAACAAACGCAGCACGAATACTAAATACTACTTATCTGAAATGACGGAGGGCTACGACAGGTTTTTAAGAAAACCCTTTGCGTAATGAACTTGATATCGTTGTAGAATCGAATGATTTTAAATGGAATGTTTTTGAGGCTTTTCTAGTTTCGCTAAAGAGGTCACTCCCGGTGAAGAGATCGTCGGTTCTTTCCTCATCGAATAAGGTGCAGGATATTTCACAAATACCACCATGCAAAGCAAAAACTATAGAAGCAATCAAAAGACAAACCGAGTTTGTAGCATCTGCTAGTTTCACTAAAGAGGTCACTCCCGGTGAAGAGATCTCGGCTCTTTCCTTATCGAATAAGGTGCTGGATGTTCTACAAGGAACACCGCTATGCAAAGCAAGAACTAGAGCTACCAGTTTTTAAACAAGTTTCTACAACATCTTTAGGTTTCTTTTATTTCATTAATCTCATTAATGAAGTCCCTTTTTAATTATGCTTCATAAGTATTAGATATGAAACGAAATGTGCAATATAACATAAATCTCATATATATAATATAAATATTCGTCTCAGGCAGTAATATGATCTCATCACAGAACATTGCAGCAGAAGAACATATATGAAATATTGGATATACTAGGACATCCGTGTTTTTAATACGAGCCTGTATAAAACACGGATTCCACGGTCGCGATGAATAGCCAAACCCACATCTCTAGACCCCTACGAGAGCGGCAAGCAATACTGCCAATTCTAGGGTTAGGAGACCCAGTCTCGACTCCTCGAGATGGTCTCCCACTGGACCCTAGAACCCGGTTACTTGTGCTCCCCACTTTAGGTCTACCTAAAGCGGAAAAGGAAATAATATACAATGGTGACATCATCCTCAGCCCGGAAGTGCCCCAATAAAAGAAAATTACATACAAATGAATTTTACATGAATGAAAAAGAAAAAACTCTCATCTCACATAAAACCCCCGGCTATTCAAAACGCGACGATCCAATATAACATATCACAGCAACACATAATATCTCATATCATCAACGTAAGCAAGTATGCGTATCCCGATTGTCGTTGATGTATAGCAACGAAGCCAGCGATACACCACATACTACGCTTACGGTCACAGAAAAGAAAGTGTAAAACTACAACAGTTGGAATCCGCAACCACCTTAGACATCGCATGCCTAACCAAATGAATTCCTTAGACATCGCATGCCTAACAATTATAAACCCCGCATTTTAGTCTCATTATCGAAAACACTTTTCAATATCTAGTCGGGCAATTCAACAAGATCCCGATATCCTGATCGAATGCTCGTCGCAAACTTTAGTAGACGGCCGCACCCCCGGATGCCGTCGACAAAGTGCACTAAGGCGGAACACCGCTGCCACGAGCACCCGAACGGATGCTTTTAGCGACGGGGTTCTCCTACAGTCACTTGGTCGGGGCTATGGGCGTGGCTATCTATTAAGTTTACCCGGTGAGTATCCGCGTATGCTATGCGATTGCGACGAACTTTTGATCACATATAAATCCCATGGCAACCGATCATCTGAGACTAAACTGCTAGATTTATAACATTCAAATTAGTTATCTCATAACAACATGTGGATTCCAAATATTGTATCACATTCCAGATAAATAGAGAGTGTTAAACTTTCCGATCGAATAATCAAACACCCAAGATTTCCCAAATAGCTCAACACTTGAGCGGAGTTCAAAAAAATATCCATCACATGCTACAGTACCAATGGTCCAGCCGTAGAAGGGTCAAGCCAACGCCTCACATATGGCACGCCGTACTGCCCCAAACCCTAAGGTTTAGAGGCAGTTCAAGACGGTCACATAATCGAGTTAAGGTTTGTGTTCTTTTAGAGGGTCCACCGCGTTACTTGCATGATTCTCCGGAAGTTTCAAACTCGAGAAAAAATCCAACTTTTGAAAAAAATTCCGATAGGGGAAAAAGTGAGTTATTGATATCCGTTCGAACTTTTTAACAGTTTCTAAAATTATCCGGAAAAAACTTAAACGAAGTTAAATTATCCGATCGAATCAACGAGTCCCCAATAGAACCCAGAAAACTCAACATTTGAGTATAATTAAAAATACCCAGAAGTATCAGGAAACACATACGGACGTTACTGTAGAAAATTGAAACTCTAACTCTCAATTCTTGCCGCGGAACCGCCGCCAATACCCCAGTTTGGCCGCGGTTCCGCGGCGCTATAGTGGAGTTAGGGTATCGTTTTTCACATGTCTCCATAGAATTCCCTGCTGATTTTTTTAAGTATTTTTAATATGAAAAAATCAACAGATTTGAAAATTTTCCAGAAACTAAGGTATATCGGGTATTCGGAGTTCAATCGGACTTTAAATTTCGTCTAGACTTCGCCTAAAACTCTAACTTGGCTCTGATACCACTGTAGGGTTGCTAGGCACACGTACAAGGGTCTACGAGGCATCAACCATACCCGATTTAATATTTAGCCGTGCCGAACAACCCAAAACCGGATCTTTAAACTAGATATTAGGCGAAAACAAGCATGTTAAACATTTTAACACTAAGTGAGAGGGATTACAACCTTTGTAGATCCGGTCCTTCACTTCTAAAGCTCTGTGTTGAAGTCCCTTCGCTGCGATCATCATGTTCCGGACTCTCGAGAGGCTCCACGAAGAGAAAGATGCAAGCTTGCTTCCGATCTTCGATAACAAAGATGATCTACCTTGAAGTTTCATTAACACAATCTCTCACTCACTAAATGAAGTGAACACCCTCATCTAAAGGGCAAGGATAGATGAGGATGATGAAGTAGGATTTTTGCTCTCATTTATTTTCTATTTCTCACTCATTTTCATCACTTAGCAAAAAGCTAGAAAGCTTTTCAATGGAAAAAGAAGAAGGAAGAAGATGATAATTCATTTGTAATGAATAATGAAAAGAAGATAATGATTAATAATGCAACCATGGTTAACCATGACTAGGCCAACCCTTGTAGAGACTTAACCAAAGGTAAGGGTTTGGGTTGGGTTAAGAATGAGTCACTTGAAAATATCATAACTCAAAACAAAAGGAAACCTTCTAGAAGGTTCATGAATGCACTAACCCAAATCAAACCCTAACCTTATTTAATCTCCACTAAACAAGTTGCATTAGTTATCATATCATATTACAATATTATATATCACATATATAATATTTATTGTAACAAAATAAAATAATACAATTAACATATATCGCATATATATCATTGTATTACCCGAGTGAGAAAAAGAATTTTTTAGTGAGCTAATATTAGTTAATATAATTTAATATATCATATATATTATTATACATTAAATTATCGAATCAACACTTGATCCGACAATCCGGCTATATCGCATATAACCGACTAATATCTCATTTACCGATTCATCGAATCAACACTTGATCCGATGACCCGGCTGATATCAAATATCGCGAGAATAGAATACGGTATAACATATCGCATTATCCTCGGTCCAACACATATCACATATGTGCCCCTACTTCATTTTGCCTGAGCCAAGAAACCTCTGTGTAGGACTCTAAAGAATCTTCAATACGCCGGCAGTAAGTGATGATCATATCAAACACCCACAAGCTGCAAGCGGTCAGCAAAACGTAACAGCCACCCAGGTATTGAGCGATCAGAAGATCAACAAGCAAGCCTATACATTCTCCTGCGAATCCAATCAGTAGCACTCCCGTACAGTCCGGTCTCGTCGTCTGATATGTCGCATATCTCGCCTGGGGGTGGTATACGTCAGACCCCAGTAGCTTGATAAGTTGTGTCGATATGAGGTCTATAACAGTTCGAGAAACTACTGATAACACTTACCAGTAAATCTCAGCAACCCTGGCTAGAGATTTCCAGTTATAGCCAATCGAACACAGCACAACATCAACTCCCTATACCGGGAGAGACGAATCCCCTCCTATCGCTCATTGCCTCCATGTGATTCGGGACTGTACCCAAAAGCTACCTTTTTGCACTCCCTCTTGGACATCGTATGATGGAAATCAAAGCACAGTGGGAATCACACAAGACTCTATGACGATCTCGGGTCAACAGACTACTCTGTACCAGTATCACCGGAGAACTGCCATCTGACGTGAGGTATAATACCATCTGAGAGTTCTCGGCGAGTCCGTCCAGTGTACCCAGTCTCTACTGAGCACCCGTACACCATCCTTGATGTCAAACACCGATGGATATGGGATCATCCATCGCCCATCATATGGGTCAAGATGTGTATATGCTAGTCTACTCTGGTATATCGATGCCCTGTCTAGATACACCCTCGACTAGGAACAGTTATAGGATGTACTCGTCAACTACCGTGGCCCAACTAGTATGATCTCATCATAGTCCGAGTAGTCGAGTACATATCCTAAGGGCTTTATCAACATGTAATATAGAGACAATCAGAGTACATGTTAAGATAAAGTACAACCAGATAGCGTACTATCATGTCGAGCAAGAAAGTCCTCCCTATATATGTCCAAGCATCCACTACAATATAAATCGTATGTACAGTAATGGCCTCTAGGGCATACATATAACTAACAGCAATGAATTGGTAGCGCGCCCGATTAGGATGTTAACTATTCTTTTGATAAAATTTATAAACTTTATAGGGCTTAAAAAGAGTTTAAGGATCTTCATCATCTATTAACCTACCATAATCTTATGAACCCTAACAAGCGGAGAATTACTCGCGCATGTTGGGAGAAGAAGAGATGGAGAGGGGAATCATATTAAAACTACAAAGAAATAGAATAAGAAAAAGAACTAACTTTATTAATCAACAAAATTCATTTACACTTTGTTCCCATAGAAAATGATTACAAAATGCTAGTTTACTTCTCGATCTCTTCTAAGGAGGTAGACGAACAGTTAATGATCAGCCTTGATGCGTGAGCCTATCGTGGACTTCGTGATCTCTTCAGCTTGATGATTTTTCCAAGAGGCTCTCGGTCCTTATTTATAGTCCCACAGACAGATCCTAGATGCCAAAATTGGAAACTAGTAGTTAAGATCCAAACTGAAAAATCCCAACTCCTAACTCGTTAAAACCGCGGCGGATCTGCGGCCAAAAGGTGGGTTTGGCCGCGGATCCGCAGCCAAATAGTGACATCTTGGGCTCAATCTTCTTGTGGGCTCTTCTGGTGATATATGGTGATCTTTTGAATATCTGGAAACTGAAAATCTTTTCTACATCACTGCCAGAATTGATTTCTTTAATTTACTTTCTTAATTAGGCAGGTTTGTTTTAACAACTTTGATTTCCTTGATTTCAGCCCTGCAAATTCTGCACAATAACTCAACAAATAATATTTAGTAGAGTTTGTTTTATTGAGATATTTAACTTAACCATTAAGTTTTGGTCAATGGTATTTATGCTTATTTTCCTACCAAATGTTAATTATAATATATAAACACATGAAAATAGTATCTTTATAGATAAAACCTCATATGTGTCATATATTATAATAAACATCTTTTATTATATAGAAATAGTAGGAAAAATGTCATATTAAATGTGCAGTTTTATCAACTGAACAAATACCCACAAACTTATTTTTGATCGTCCCGAGCAAACTAGTTTATTCAAGAGAAGGAGAAAAAGAAAGGAGAAAACTAAGCACACTTTCGTAGGCAACACGATTGCACTGAGTACGTGCAACAAGCCGTTAAACCTCTAGGTGTCCCTAGTAGGAGGAGTGTTGTCTCCTGAGGGTTTTCAGCGGATTACACCCACAAAATCCTATAATAAAAGAGAGATGGTGAAAATTACATATAAAGATAAGAACTATAAAAGAAATACTTTGAAAATTTAGAGTTTCCAACTACACTAGCTTTTCAGTTGTCATGAGCCCTATCTTAATAGTCATGAAAAGATGTTAGAAATCACAGCATCCCTCAATAAAACATCGTCTTTATTCATCATTCCTACCTTTCATCCAACATCGATCATATACCCCTACGTGTGTGAATAGAACATCTCTACACTCGGAGAATTCAATTCAAGCTATCATACTCTTATCCATCTACCTCAGTACTTTTTAACTGATATTTATATAGAATATGCTCACACATTTTTCATGCGATCGTTAATACTTCTTGAGGTACTAACCGACCGATTACTCATGTGCTTGCTGATTAGGTGTATTAGTATTTTCCTCGTCTTGCACCACCTAAGGCTTAGCAGTGACTCCCAGACCAGTTGGTCTAAGGCACTAGGTGATGAAGCACCCTCACTATATTTTTTTTTATTGCTGCCTTAGTGATAACAAAACCAGTGTTCATTTTTCTCCACCATTTTATCTTTTATTCATTTTTTTTATTTTTTTACTACTTTGGCTTTTAGACTAGAGCATTTCAAGGTATCCTCTACTATCCCGAGTTTCAAGACGTATGTAAGTGCATATAGTAGGGTATCAACATTCAAATGTTTAGCTTCCAGAATAGGAACTATGTTTCAGACTTATTTTTATCCTCAGATTAGTGACTTCTTTCATCTTACTAACCCTTGGGACAACGGCTCATAACTACTTATTACTAGTTCGTTTAAGAAAACTTCTAATTTTCTTGGTTTTCTTAAACTATTTCTTTCTTTCATATATAATTTTTCACTTTCTACTCTTTTATTATCAAAAAAAAGTTTTGTGCTTATATATAGTATAATGCAAAGTATCGCGTAAATAAGCACAAACCTCCTCCAAACCTGTTTACAGTAGTGTCCTCACTGATGTCATCCGTTAAGCTCAAAAACCTGTAGACTTGGGAGGAAAAAGGGGACAAGAAATAATGAAAGTGAAATCCTCCCCCAAACTTATTTTTGGCTCACAATCTTATAAAAAAATTCTTTCAAGAGCCAACATATCCCCCCTCCCAAACTTAAGTAAAACCGTATTAAGCATTTAAAATTATTTGGGGGGTTAAAATTATTGGTCAAAGTAAAGCCTTACAAAGACCAAAAGTCAACACCAACCATTCAAAAATTTTATCGATGAAGCACCAAGGTTGGTGGAAGAACATGTCACCTTTCGACGTGAAGAAGTGGGGAGGTGATAAGAGGTGTAATGGAAAAGGATTGCGTCTCAATTTGGAGAGACGACACAGTGGTAGTGATAATGGATTACTCGCATTATCGTGATTGTCCAGAAGAAGGGGTGGAGGTTCAATTTCTTTATCTTGGAGTTGATTCATCTCAACACCCGTGTCTTTTAAAAATGCGAGTTCATCAGCGAAAATTTCCTCAAAGCTTTCATCGATACCCCGAAGAATAATATCATCAGAAAAAATAGGGTGGTCGTCAGACTCTATAAAAAGTTCCTCATCAGCGTTAGATGTTGACCCGGACAACTCGGTGGAAGAGTCCGTGTATGTATAATACATGGTTGGGTCAAGCAACAACATATGAAAAAAGTCAGTATCATGAGGTTGATCAAATTCGCTGCTATCGACATCTATTAATTCAACAGAACACACATGAGTATAGGGTTCGGAGGGTTCACTTCCCAACTTGTAAATGTTAAGCTCAATTGACTTCTTTCCAAAGGATAGGGTCATAGAGCCGTTTCTACAATTGATTACTGCGTAGGAAGTTGCTAGGAAGGGTCGACCAAGTATCACCGGGATTTGATTTCGTAGGTTCGCTACAGGTTGTGTATCTATAACGATAAAGTCCATAGGGAATATAAATTCCCCGACTTTGATTAACACATTCTCTAGCTCACCCCTAGGTTGGGTGATAGATCGATCGGCCATCTGAAGAGTGCAATGCGCCGGTTTTAACTCTCCGATCCCTAATTGCTCATAAACAGAATACGGAAGCAAGTTAACACTAGCACCTAAATCGAGTAGAGCACGATTAATATTTTTACCCCCAATAGAAATAGAAATTGTAGGACTTCCGGGGTCCTTTCGTTTCTTGAGTAGTTGTTGTGTAAAAGCAGTGCTCACATTACTTGCAAGGAAAACTTTTTTAGGTACTTGAACTTTTCTTCCTGGTGCACAAGTCCTTTAGGATTTTCGCATAAGACGGAACTTGTTGAATAGCATCTAGGAGAGGAATGTTTATGTTAACTTGCTTAAAAATTTCCACAATCTTCTCCATTTATGGACTTGGTCTGTTGCCCCTTAACCTGTTTGGATAAGGTGCTTTATCAATAAGGGTTTAGTCCAACATCGGAGAGGATTGTGGGGATGGAGTAGATCCCAGAATTGGAGTGGGGATCGTTTTAGATAGATTTATGGAAGTGGGCTGAGGGTTCGAGCCTTGGGGAAAACGGAGAATAAGCTCGGATGAAGGTGGAAGACTAGACGAATTAGGGGAAGAAGTAGAAGCTAGGGTATCATTTGTGTCACTAACATCATCAAATTCCTTACCCACTCGATTATTCAGCACTTTCCCCGATCTCAACGTAGTAACGACATTCACATTATGATTTTGTGAATGGCCAGGATTCGGTAAGGGTTGAGATGGGAGTTTCCCTTTCTCCCTCACACTCATTGCGGCGTTCAACTGTGCAAGTTAGGTTTCTATTGATTTAATACTCTCACCGTGGGAGGCGGAGTCTTTCTTTATGGTATCAATAGAAGACTTCATATCAGCCGACATTTGCATGGAATGTTTCATAAACAAATCCAAAGTTTGTGCAAGTGAAGAGTTATCAGTACCGGCCAATTGTGGTGCAGAAGAGTTGGCCGGATTATGAAAATTTTGTGACTGAAAGGGGTGCTGACTTTGTGGTTGTAGTTGCTGTGGAGGAGGTCTTTGATAATTGCTTTGGAACTGGTTTTGATTTTGGGGTTGGTTTTGATTCCAAGCAAAGTTAGGATGATTCCTCCATCCTTGATTATACGTGGAAGAATAAGAATCGTTTTTAGGTCGCTGCTGAAAAGCAGCATTAGATTGCTCGTGACCTTGAAACGGTGCATTCATAGGACATTCTTCCGTCAAGTGTGAAGGATCTGAACAGCAACTACACACGGTCTTGGGAAGCGTTACCTGATTTAGGGAGACTGGTGAGAATTTGTTCTCAATAGCGTCGAGTTTCTTCTGCATCGCTGCCATTTCGGCTTTTACTGCGATGGAAACATCGAGCTGATGAATACCTCCCCTAGATGAAGGTGGTCTTACGCTTTCCCACTGCAAAGTGTTTTCAGCGAGATCTTCCAGATACTTCCAAGCTTCACCGTCATCTTTGGACATGAAATTGCATTGACACATTGTTTCAAGCATCTGCTTTGTCGCTGGATTAATGCCCTCATATATAATTCGGCACAAATCCCATCTTTCTATTCCATGATGAGGACATTGGACAAGTAGATCCTTGAAACGTTCAAAGCACTTCCAAAATGGTTCATTGGGAAGCTGGGTGAACTGGTTGATCTCGCTCCTAATATGGGCGGTCTTATGGTTTGGGTAAAACTTTTTAAGAAATGCAATTACGAATTCATCCCAATTAGTGATAGAGTGTGCGGCAGTATTATAAAGCCATTTTTCTGCCAAGTCGCACAAAGTGAATGGGAGAAGACGCAAGCGCATAGCATCCACAGTCAGTTGTTAAGTACCCATCATTGCGCATACGTTTTCGAATTTAGTGATGAAAACGTACGCGTCTTCAGATTCAAGCCCATGAAATTTGGGCAACAGATTGATGTAGTGGGGTTTAATTTCAAAATTATCCCCGTTAGCTGATGGAATAAATAGACAAGTGGGAAGTGGACCACGGAGAGGATAGCATCTCTCTTGGAGAGAGATGCGCAGTGGATTCTGCGCACCTACGGGCGGTAGCAGCGTGGTGTTATAATCTGATGGAGTACCGTCCATCTCGATCGTTGTAGTATAGTGGTGAGTATTCCCTCCTGTCACGCAGGTGACCCGGGTTCGACCCCGGCAACGGCGCCATTTGATTGATCTGGAATTTATGTGTGTAGTAGTTAACCGCAATCAATAACAGTGTCGCGTGTAGCTAGACCGAGATGAGTACGGGTCGTCCTCTGGGAAACGTGGAACCTTTTATTCTCACTTTAGGCGTGTTGAGAAAGAGGAAGAATAGAGGAATAAAGAATGGTGAAGAATGGTTGTAGGATCTAGATCTACGTTAAATACGGATGCAAAATATAGATCTAGATTAACTACGGATGTAGGTTTATATAAAAAAAAGGGGGTTTGTAGGGTTCATTGGGATTTAGTAGTCATGGATGATTAATTAAAGATTACTCTTTTAATCCTTTAATAGATTTAAAACTAGAACGACGGTGATGCATGTAGATTAGGGTTTCTGGAGGGAAAAGGGTTCCCACTCTTAACCCCTATCTCGACATAGAACTCCGTTCATATCTAGCCTTTACCAAAACAATAGTTAATCTAATCTCTAATCGCGGTCGAGACTAGCAATGAATTGGTAACGCGCCCGATTAGGATGTTAACTATTCTTTTGATAAAGTTTATAAACTTTATAGGACTTAAAAAGAGTTTAAGGATCATCATCATCCATTAACCTACCCTAATCCTATGAACCCTAATAAGCGGAGAATTACTCGTGCATGTTGGGAGAAGAAGAGATGGAGAGGGAAATCAAATTAAAACTACAAAGAAATAGAATAAGAAAAAGAACTACCTTTATTAATCAACAAAATTCATTTACACTTTGTTCCCTTAGAAAATGATTACAAAATGCTAATTTACTTCTCGATCTCTTCTAAGGAGGTAGACGAACAGTTGATGATCAGCCTGGATGCGTGAGCCTGTCGTGGACTTCGTGATATCTTCAGCTTGATGATTTTTCCAAGAGGCTCTCGGTCCTTATTTATAGTCCCAAAGACAAAATCCTAGATGCCAAAATTGGAAACTAGTAGTTAAGATCCAAACTGAAAAATCCCAACTCCTAACTCGTCAAAACTGCGGCGGATCCGCGGCCAAAAACTGGGTTTGGCCTTGGATCCGCGGCCAAATGGTGACATCTTGGGCTCAATCTTCTTGTGGGCTCTTCTGGTGATATATGGTGATCTTTTGAATATCTGGAAACTGAAAATATTTTCTACATCACTACCAGAATTGATTTCTTTAATTTACTTTTTTAATTAGGCAGGTTTGTTTTAACAACTTTGATTTCCTTGATTTCAGCCCTGCAAATTCTGCATAATAACTCAACAAATAATATTTAGTAGAGTTTGTTTTATTGAGATATTTAACTTAACCATTATGTTTTGGTCAATGGTATTTATGCTTATTTTCCTACCAAATGTTAATTATAATATATAAACACATGAAAATAGTATTTTTACAGATAAAACCTCATATGTGTCATATATTATAATAAACATCTTTTATTATATAGAAATAGTAGGAAAAATGTCATATTAAATGTGCAGTTTTATCAACTGAACAGATCCCTTTCCCCTTTCTCACCTAGGGTTTCTTTTCTTGAGAATTAAATTCTCCTTTCTTTTCTCTCTGCTATTTTTCTTCAGAAAATTCCAAGATCCAAAAATCAGTCCCCTTCTCCTCTTCTTGGCTCCTATTTATAGGAGAAGGAAAAGAATCAATTTGTTTAGTGAATTTTTCATTAAAAGATTTTGTTTGTTTTTCGTAACTAACATGATCTTTTAGATCACTCAGTAAATTTTATTCACCATTGGATTTTTAATCCAGATGATATTCTGTTTGTTATTTTTTGGTGAAATTTAGGGAAATCTTTCTTTGTATAAAATCTTTCCATAAATTGGTGATTTTTAATCACCATTGGATTTTTAATCCAACGGTGCTCCGCTTTATAGAGCATAGTCCTCTTTTGTTTGGAAAGATTTAAAGAAATACTTTCCCAGTTAGGATCTTTGATTTCCCTTAATTAGAATTTAACTCATAAGGCTTTTAAAGCCCATCACGTGTTGGCACATGACCCAACATTTGACCATTGAAATAGAATTTAATTCTATCAATTAAAGAGCTGAGGTGCCTGTTACGTGTTGACACGTGACCTTCTTTTATTCAGAATTTAATTCTGCCTTTTAACATAGCTAAAGGACCATAACGTGTCAGTACGTGACCCTTGGTCACGTGTGAGCACGTGATGCCCCATTGGGGTCTTTCCTTAGTTGTTTTGTTACATTTTTGTTTATTTAGAATTTAATTCTATAAAGTAGAGATCACAGGAAACTATCACGTGTCAACACGTGACCCTTGGTCACGTGTGAGCACGTAATACCTGATTTATCGAAGAATTTGTTAACCGCAATCAAGAACGGTGTCGCTTGGTAGCTAGCCGGTGAGTACGGGTCGGTCCACAGGGATTTTGTGTATTCTCGATTTGTTCTAACGAGTTAATTCCGATTGTTGTCGGATTGATTAAATCTAAAAACTATGTTTATCTAGACTAGGATTAAAATCTTGCTAGGGTTAGGTTTAGGTTAAGTTTGGAAAGTCAATATTCCTTACCGCTTTCTATGCCCTAATTAAGATCTATGGGGTGTTATGGTAATAATTAATAAAGTGGATTAGTACCATCGGGAAGAAACGATGTTTCTTTCTTTAGGTTCTTGTCCTTCCTTTCTTAATTCTTACCCTAACCTCCATGGAAAACATACGCAACCGGTCGTTTATACTACGGTATCACCGCTACCTCGTGGGATAGGGTGCCGCAGGGAGCGGTGTGTGCATGTATGCATGGAGTCCTATAAAAACGTGTGATGGACAAGAAAGGGGTGAGAGATCTTCATCTCTCAAGCATTCCCTATTCCTAACCCTAACAAGTGAGGAGACTACTCACCCATTAAGAAATTGATTAACATGTTCTAAACTAATTAACTAGGGCAGAGAATAAAATCTAAAGTAAGGCAGAAAGGAAAATTATACTAGGGAAGATAATAAAATTAACTAGGGTAAGAATAGAAAACTTACTCTAATTTGATGCACTCTTCATACTTTACAAGAATTGAAATTCTGAATTTAGATAGATACAATGAGACACAAGAAGAGGCATAACCTAAAACAGGTTTTAGGGTTTCTATTTATAGAACATAGAAACCCAAGGGTTACAATCGATTCACGTCTGCATTTACAATTTTACCCCTAATAAAAACCTAGTCAACGCACCGCCAGCCGCCACAAATTTTTCCACCAATACGGGCTTAGCACGGCCGTGGAACCGCGGCCAAGTGCCATGTTTGGCCGCGGTTCCGCGGCCAAAAAAGGGGCTTGTTGGCTCTGCTTCTTTGGTAATCTTCCTGTTGCATTTTCCTACTTATTTCTTCACTTGGTTTCTCAGATTGTCTTCTACTTTTCTTCCAGATTTCTACAGTGAACAATGTCGTGGACTTTACCGTTTGCTTCATGTCGAAGTCTTGAACCTTGTGCTGCCTTTGTGCTTTGTGAACTTGTTCGTTGATCTTCATTATCCCTCAAAATGTAGGCACGATCAAGATTCCACCATTTATCGGTCGTAGTCTCACTTTTGTATCATCTTTTCGTCAATTTCACTGTTTTTGTTCCGAGAACCTGTAACCTGCAACTATGTAGCAGACATAGATCAAAAGCACCTGTTTATTTGTAAAATGAATAAGAATGAAGAATATAATAATGCAAAATTATGGTATGAACAAATACCCCCAAACTTATCTTTTGCTCGTCCTCGAGCAAACCTAGTTTTATTCTCGAAAAAGACCTAGCCTCACTTTCGCAGGGAAACGCGATTGCACTGAGCTCGTGCAACAAGCCATTAAATCTCTAGGTGTCCCTAGTAGGAGGAGTGTTGTCTCTTGAGGGTTTTCAGCGGATACTACCCACAAAATCCCATCAACTTGGCCTATTAACTTTTATTCTCCAATTAGGTTTTCCAACAAGGAATTATATTATCTTTGACTCATAAATTATCCACCCGTATTCTTCACGCTTCCTTATCATTTAACTTAAGATTATATATATACTTGTGAATTTACTTAGCTTTTGGCATCTTTTAAGTTTTCCTTCTAGGGTTCTATCTCAACTTAGGAATTTATATCATTTCTACAAAAGATATAAGTTCTATTTTTCATTCCTACCTCTCATCCGAACCCAATCATATACCCCTACGTGTGTGTATATATCACCCCTACACTTGGAAATTCAAATCAAGCTATTATACTCTTGTCTATCGTCCAAAGTACTTTTCAATTGGTGAATTTTTAGATGAAATTTGCTCACACATTCTTCATGCGACCGTTAATACTTCTTGAGGTACCAACGACCGATTATAAAATGTGTTTGCATATTAAGGCGTAATTCCTAGTCTTGTAATCCCTAAGGCTTTTAGCAGTGACTCCCAAACCAGTTGGTCTAAGGCACTAGGTGATGAAGCACCCTCGCTAAATATTTTTATCTATTAATGCAGCCTTAAGTAATTACAAAAACCAGTGTTCATTTTTTTTATCTCTTTATTCACACTTGTATTTTTATTTTATTTTCCTTCATACTAAGGACTTTTAGACAAGAGCATTTCAAGGTCTCTTCTACTATTCCAAGTTTCAAGATTCGTGTATGTGCAATTTGTAGGGTATATATCTTCAGAATTTAGACTTAAGCTTAGAAATTATTTTTCAAAGTTATACTTTAATAAAGATATCAATAATTTTCCCTTGTTTTAACTTAGCCCAAGAAGTGAACTCAAAATTTGCCTATTTCTAAGTAAACTACAAAGACATATATTTTCTACCGTTAAATTTTAAGAAAGGTTATTTTTAGGGTTTTTAATTTACTAAGTCTAAGATCTAGTTGTTCCTAGCTAGTTAACTTTTTTGTCAAACTCAAGTTAATTAAGGCCAAAATTGAATGTTTTAATTTTTATAATTTTTCAAATTTTTTCAATTTTTTATGGGTTTTAAAATAAGTATGCAAATGCAAAAATATACATATGAATGCAAAGGAAGAAAACTTACCGAGCATACCCCCAAACTTAAACTTGACAGTGTTCTCACTGTCAGACTACACCAAGAGGGTCAAAATTGTCGGCGCTCGCCTGTTTATTTATTTTTTTTTTTTTAACAGAAAAAAAGAAAACAAAATATATATACAGAAAGCCCCCCCCCCAAACTTAAGTGAGACAGTGTTTCCACTGTTTTAAGCGTTAAAGTTCAGAGTTAGGGAGGAGAAAAATCAAACTATACAAGGCCTTACACAGGCCAAAGGTTAGCACCAACCATTCAAAAATTCTATCGTGATAATGGTAGGGTTGGTGAAAGAATGGAGTGTAGAGAAAGGAGTTGAGAAACACACGAGACCGTATGGGAAGAAGGGTGGAATATGGTCTCGGTATATTAGGAGAAGAATGGCGGAAGAGAGAAAGAAGTATAGTACGAACTTGAGGGCGTAAATCGAGTGAATAAATTAGCGCCAATTGTGATGACCGATGTGTTAAAATCGATTGTGCTAATCTATCAACCCGTCGAGAAATGGGGTCAAATCCCTCAAGATTCGTAAGAAAACATGGGTACGTTGAACTTGGTAAACCATCCATTGAAAATGGAAGCGCGACGGATTCTTGCGTGGTCGAAATGATGGAAAGGACGAAGGGGAGTGATTTAGGGATAGTCTTATTCTCACCTAAGTAATCTGTCTCGAACTCGAAGGATTCCATCAATGGTTCGAAATGACTGTAAGCAACCGAGTCTGATGGTTCAACTAACTCATCTGAAAATTCAAAGGACTCAAAATCGGGCGGTGAGTTTTCAAAATCGTCCGCAAAAGTGAAACACTCGTAATCGATATCGGTTGTGAGAACTGTGTCAGATTCAAGAAGGAACGCACTAGTGACGTCAAAACTGCTGTGATCGAACAGAAATTTTTCAAGCTCACTGTCCTTCTGCGTGAACTTTTGCATGGTCGGAACGATAGAAAGGAGGGGGGTGATTTAGGAAGTATAACAGTTAAAGGTTCAGAAAGATTAATTGGAAAATCCGACACATCAAACAAAACTGGTTCATCCTCAATACTATCATCAATACTCTCCTCAATACTATCCTCATAATTCTTCTCAAAAGTTATTCCATCCATGCTATTATCATCAAAATCAATACGCATATGAAGTTCGAGAGAAACATTTAATGACTCGGGATGATGAATTGGAGAGAAAAATTCAGTTAAATCTGTGGGTTCATCATCCAAAATATTCCCGGCGTCAATATCCTCGATCAAGTGAAAATCAATTTTTTCTGACACCTCATCAAAAGCATGGATATTTATCAATTCAGGTTCTAGAGTGGAGGTGTAGAGGTTGAAAGGATTGGTGATGGTTTCACTCGAAAGGGACCCTTCACAATCTGGCAAATCAAGCACTACAAAGTCGCACAACTCATTAAAAGTTTTATCTTTAACTGGTGAATCATTTGGGACACTTGATAGACATTCAAAACCGGAATTGTGGGATTCAATTTGGGTTGGGTAGGTTTGATTTGGAAAGGTGCACAGCTCACTCTCTCCACTCAAATTCTCAATTTGTCCAGCCGCCTCATCATACATTGGAATTTTTGGAGGTAGTTGGAAACTAGCTACCGGTTCACTAGGTTTTCTTGATGAATTGAGGGCGGCAATGGACGCATCCAAATTCCTCATCTGTTGGTTTATCGCTATAATATAAGCTTCCAATGACTGTTCCAGACTAGACATGGGTTGTGAAGGTGTTTCAGTAAAAGATTCAAAGTTGTTTGGATACGTGAAACTCCCAAATGGTTGTGTAGAAGCAATGTCTAGAGAAGGTGCGGAAGTCTGGTAGGACTGGTAGGAATTGAATGGTTCGACAGAAGTAGGATCAACATTTGGATAAAAAGGTGAATGGACTTGTTGATCCCAAGAACTGGAAGTATTGAAAGGAGTGAAAGATCGATAACGAGATTGTTCAATATATTCAGCGATAGACATGGGTTTCGGAGTTACAACAGGACTCGAAAAAGGGGTATCAACGAAAGAAGGTGGTGAAGGTTGAAATGGTTGATACAAAGTGGATTGTGGAGTCGAACTGCTTCTCCTAGACGCTTCTATTCGATCTTTCAAATAAATTTTGGGCATGGAGGGGTCGTCCGTAATTCGACCAAAACAATTCGCGTATGAAGTAATGTTTGGATGAGGGTACCAAAGTTCAGCAAGAGTTTTATGAGGTGGGGTACCCATGATGTAAAAAGGAGAAGAAAAAGAATGTGAGGTGCACGGATTTCTTAGCGAAAAGTTGCAAGTTTTTGTAAAAAAAATTTCCTTTTTTCCTTTTTGTGTTTTTTTTATGTGGAGCTTTTTGTAAAAAGATTTGCAATAAAAGGCTTACACACACGTTCAATCAATCACAAATGCACAATCAAGCCTAGATCTAGGGTCACCTAGGTCAGCTAGACAGCTCTTAACTGTTCCAAAGGGCAAGAAGTAGAACCTCAAACCGCCTCTTCACCGCCAATTGTGGCCAGGTAAGCACAAGTAGAGAAAGGAGGGATCCGCTCACGAATCACCGTGAGACGGGCCTTTTAAAGTTACCTTTCACTACCTGTCTAGCCTAGGCACCACAAAATCAGGTTAGGATCAACGGTCGATGCCTACAACTATTCCTTTGTCCTATTGAGCGCGAAAGCCTTAGGGCTGAGTCTAATCTTTTTTAATTAACTTGATGGTCAATGCAATATGCTTTATGTGATTTTTGGGGTCCTGGAAAGGGTAATGAAATCCCCACCCAATCTGGATTGGTGTTCAAGCCCCTTAAAGTCAGTTTAAAGTATGCAAAGCAGTAAACACAATCAAGCACTTGCAAACAAATTTATTTTTTTTAGCGCGGCGCAAAGAATCCTGTACAAGATCAAGTTATTGAGAAGGGGGAAAATTTATGCGCAAAGAATCCTGCAGGAATTTTTTTTTTACAGAGAAGATATTGGGGTTGCAGAGAAGGAGAGGAGACTTACAGTGGGATTTCGGGTTGCTGACGTCAGCAACCCACGGCAGATCCGCGGCGGCAAGGGGTATACGGTAGCGGTTCCGCGATCTGAGATGCGGTTCAAGCCTCCAGATTTCTTCTGCTCTTCTGTTGTTGTAATCCTCTATTATTCAGATCTTCAGTTTTCTGTTTGGCTCTCTGGATTTTTCCAGATCTGAATTTGTTCTTCGATCCTGCACAATTCAAACGAAAATACCCTTGACAAAATAACAAGATGATAAAAAAAAATTATATTTTTTATTTTTCAGTTTTTATGATTTTTCAATTTTATATTAACCCGAAATTACAAAAAGAAAATAACATGCCATCCCCGGCAACGGCGCCATTTGATTTATCAAAGAATTTGTTAACCGCAATCAAGAACGGTATCGCTTGGTAGCTAGCCGGTGAGTACGGGTCGGTCCACAGGGATTTTGTGTATTCTCAATTTGTTCTAACGAGTTAATTCCGATTGTTGTCGGATTGATTAAATCTAAAAACTAAGTTTATCTAGACTGGGATTAAAATCTTGCTAGGGTTAGGTTTAGCTTAAGTTTGGAAAGTCAATATTTCTCACCGCTTTCTATGCCCTAATTAAGATCTATGAAGTGTTATGCTAATAATTAATAAAGTGGATTAGTAACATCGGGAAGAAACGATGTTTCTTCCTCTAGGTTCTTGTCCTTCCTTTCTTAATTCTTACCCTAACCTCCATGGAAAACATACGCAACCGGTCGTTTATATTACGGTATCACCGCTACCTCGTAGGATAGGGTGCCGCAGGGAGCGGTGTGTGCATGTATGCATGGAGTCCTATAAAAACGTGTGATGGGCAAGAAAGGGGTGAGAGATCTTCATCTCTCATGCTTTCCCTATTCCTAACCCTAACAAGTGAGGAGACTACTCACTCATTAGGGAATTGATTAACATGTTATAAACTAATTAACTAGGGCAGAGAATAAAATCTAAAGTAGGGCAGAAAGGAAAATTATACTAGGGCAGATAATAAAATTAACTAGGGCAAGAATAGAAAACTTACTCTAATTTGATGCACTCTTCATACCTTACAAGAATTGAAGTTCTGAATTTAGATAGATACAATGAGGCACAAAAAGAGGCATAACCTAAAACAGGTTTTAGGGTTTCTATTTATAGAATATAGAAACCCTAGGGTTACAATCGATTCACGTCTGTATTTACAATTTTACCCCCTAATAAAAACCTAGTCAACGCACCGCCAGCCGCCACAAATTTTTCCACCAATACGGGCTTAGCATGGCCGCGGAACCGCGGCCAAGTGCCATGTTTGGCCGCGGTTCCGCGGCCAAAAAAGGGGCTTGTTGGCTCTGCATCTTTGGTAATCTTCCTGTTGCATTTTCCTACTTGTTTCTTCACTTGGTTTCTCAGATTGTCTTCTAGTTTTCTTCCAGATTTCTACAGTGAACAATGTCATGGATTTTACCGTTTGCTTCGTGTCGAAGTCTTGAACCTTGTGCTGCCTTTGTGCTTTGTGAACTTATTCGTTGATCTTCATTATCCCTCAAAATGTAGGCATGATCAAGATTCCATCATTTATCGGTCGTAGTCTCACTTTTGTATCATCTTTTCGTCAATTTCACTGTTCTTGTTCCGAGAACCTGTAACCTGCAACTATGTAGCAGACATGGATCAAAAGCACCTGTTTATTTGTAAAATGAATAAGAATGGGGAATATAATAATACAAAATTATGGTATGAACAATACCTCATTGAGGTATTTCCTGATTTTTATCAGGGAAAAGGGTGACATCAACCTCAACCCGGTCGTGCCCCAAACAAATAATATACAAACTGGCAGTGACGGCAGTCCACATGTCAGACGCTCGTCCCGCAATATCAAATGTACAAATGAAACTAAACTGTACTAACATTGCACCCAAGCTATCCACCACGACGATCCAACCACAATCACAGCACAACACAGAACATCAACATGAATGTCGCGTTCGCAAACCCGTCTAAAAGAACATATAGCAATTAGACGAGTTGTACCGCTCAAATGATATTCACGGCCGCAGATAGTAATGCATGTACTATAAACATTTAAACAGTATTAAATTATCGACTTCGAAACACCCCGAATTGCCCCCAAACAACTAGATCAATCCATATCCAAAGTGGGTAAAACTAGCAATACCACTGAACCAATATTCCAGAGACTAGACCACATACCAAAACTCAAGTCCAAGCTCATCATTAAAACCGGCCAGGCCGGATTTTTCCCTTATGTGGCCGGTCCAATGAAGTCGTTTCGAGCTCATGTTTGGTGTGTGTTCTAGTGGTCATCTAAGTAGTCTTCTGCAATTGCTTAAAAAAATTTTGAAGACACGAAAAATTGACAGAAACCGGAATACATCGAGTGATATTTCGGAGTTGTTTCGGTTTTGATAGTTTAACATTGTCTAAAACTGCTAGTAAAGGATTTACGGGTTGGCTCTGATACCATGTTGGGTTACGGAAGTGCTCCGGCCATCAAACCGTGGCTAAATGCGGAACAAAAATTTACTAAACTGGCACTACCATGACCCGATACCCGAATCTACCCTAAACCCTATACTAGCAATATGTAAAACTAGAAGTTAGATGGTTATATCGAGTTGATCCGTATCCTTCGGTCTTGAACCATTATCCCAAGCTCCTAGAGGCTCCTTGATCGAATTTGGTTGCCGGTCTTCCTCCATCTACGATGATCCACCTGAGAGAAACGGCGCAAGCTTCAGCCTCGCCAAGCGAGGCAACCGACGCTCCAAGGTTGCTAGCAATGGAGAATGGAGGTGTAGAAATGTGTCACTATAATTTTCCTCTTATCACAATGCTCAAAAAAGCAACTCAAGAAGATGAAAGAGGTGAGAAAACATGTGGCATGAGCAGCTCAAGAATGGCTAAGTGTTTTCAAGAGAATGAGAATAGAGCCATGAAGCAAGTGAAGAATCAAGAGAAGAAAAGAAATGAGCAAGGCCACTCAAGAAAAATGTGGCTGCCTCCCTCCCACTCTCAATCATGCACATACACAAAATATCTCTTTCCATTTTACAATAAACAATTCCAAGCCATACCTCTCTACATGCCATGACCTATGCTCATGCCAACTCACCCTCCACCTCATTTCCAAATTAATTTTCTAAAAAGAAAATCAATTAATAAGGTGGTCATCTTCTAGAAACTATTCCATATAAATACGGAATACTTCCCGGTACACGTATCGAAATACATATACGCGTATTCGTACAAAAATACGAATAGCCAAGAGAGAAAATGAATAGTGAATAATAATATTAGAATACTTATATATAAATACATATATATAAATTATTAAATCAAAACCTGATTTAATAATCTGGTTTAATCCTAAGCCGCTAGTATTATCAACTGTCCGATTAAAATCTGTGCAGTCTGTACACATATTTAATCGGACACCTGTATATACCTGTAGGGTTCCTAGGCACTCTAGTGAGGTCTCACAAGGCATCGAACATGCCAATTTCAAAAAATCTAGGTGCCGAGAGACCCGACTACGGATCGTTGGCTAGATTTCTAGGCGAAAAAGCTAACTAGTTAACAATTAACTAAGAGATACGGAAATACAACCTTTGTAGATCCGGTCCTCCACCTCCACGGCTCCGAGATGAGGTCCTCTCCGCTGTCCAAATCAAATCCGGGCTCTAGCGTCCGCTTCATCGGAGAATAAGCGAGCTAGGTCGTCGATGTCCATGCCGAAGATGATCTACGTCGAAGCATCGCAAGATCAAGCTCTCACTTCACCAAGCCATGAAAACTTGTGAAGGAAACACACTCTACTACTTGGCAAGAGGTAGAGGATGAAGAAATAGGAAGTGGGTAGACATTAGATTTGGATTTCTCACTCTTAATCATCAATCACCATTGATGAAAATGAAGCTTTTTCAAGTGAAGAAAAGAAAGAAGAAGAAGAAGCTTGTTATGATAAGAATTAATTTAATTAGAAAAGAAACTCATTCTTATCATAACATGACCATGGTTAGTTGTAGAGAGTGAACTAGGGTTAGTGGAGTGGTTAGGGTTAAGCATGAGACAAAATGGTTAACTAAGTCAAAGCTTCATGAAGATTCATGAACAAAACAAAATAGCAACCATTTTTCCCTTTTTGCTTTTAATTTTCTTTTCCAAATGAATAACTAATAAATAAATAAATGAAAAAGAAAACATAACCCTAACCATTCACAACCATGGTTTAATCTTTACACTTAACCAATTTAGCATGCATCATCAAACATGATACAATCAAGTGCACAAAAATATATCGCATATATAATGCGCACATCCGAGTGAGAAAATCCATTTAAAGTGAACCGATACTAGTTAATGCAAAGTAATATATCAAATATATAAATATGCATTAAATCATTAAATCAACACTTGATTCAATGATCCGGTCATGTCGCACACAACCGACTAGTATACAATATATCGGCTTATCGAATCAACGCTTGAATCGATAACTAGGTTATATCGCATACAACCATTCGATACATTTATCGCGAGAATAGAATACGGTATCACATACACGCATTATTCTCGGTCCCGCACATATCTCATATGCGCTCCTATTTCGTTTCGCTTGAGCCAGGAAACCTCTGTGTAGGACTCTGAAGACTCGTCAATACGGCGGCAGCGGATGATGATCATATCAAACATCCACAAGCCGCAAGCGGTCTGCTAAACGTAACGGCCACCTGGGTATTGAGCGATCTGAAGATCGACGAGCAAGCCCGCTCACACTCCAGTGAATCCAACCAGTAACACTACCGTACAGTCCGGTCTGATCGTCTGATATGTCGCATATCTCGCCTAGGGGTGGTAAACGTCAGACCCCAATAGCTCAATAAGTCGTGTCGATATGAGGTCTACAACAATTCGAGAAACTACTGGTAACACTTACCAGTAAATCTCAGCAACCCTGGCCAGGGATTTCCTGTTATAGCCAATCGAACACAGCGCAACATCAACCCCCTATACCGGGAGAGACGAATCCCCTCCTATCGCTCATTGCCTCCATGTGACTCGGGACTGTACCCAAAAACCACCGTTTTGCACGCCCTCTTGGACGTGGTAAGATGGAAATCAAAGCACAGTGGGAACCACACAAGACTCTATGACGATCTCGGGTCAACAGACTACTCTGTACCAGTGTCACCAGAGAACTGCCATCTGACGTGAGGTATAATACCATCTGGGAGTTCTCGGCGAGTCCGTCCAGTGTACCCAGTCTCTACTGAGCACCCGTATATCATCTCTGATGTCAAACACCAATGGATATGGGATCATCCATCGCCCATCTGTATGGGTCGAGAAGGTATACGCTAGTCTACTCTGGTATATCGATGCCCCGTCTCAATACACCCACGACTAGGGACTTTGAAGGATGTACTTATGGACTACCATGTCCCCACTAGTATGATCCGCATCACAGTCCAGGTAGTTAAGTACAGATCCTAAGGGCTTTACCAACATGTAACAGAGAGACAATCAGTGTACACGTTAAGGTAAAGATCAACCAGATAGCATACTATCATGTCGAGCAAGAAAGTCCTCACTATATATGTCCCAGCATCCACTACAATATACATCCTATGTATAGCAATGGCCTCTAGGGCATACATATAACTAACAGTACCAACATACGTCATCTACACCATATAGCCTGAACCGTGAAAACCCTCTGTGGGACTCTAAAGACTCGTCAATACGCTAGCAGTGGGTTTAACCACAAGCATGTCAGCGGCACTAGCTGTACGTAACGGCTACCCAGGTATTGAGCGAAAGGAAGGCCGACGAGCAAACTCATCCAAACCCCTGCTGAGCCTGACAGTGATAATATCCGTACAGTCCGGTCTGTTCGTCTAAGAGTATCGCATATCGAGTCTAGGGGGTGAATAAAGTCAGACCCCTAATAACGCGATAATTCGTGTCAGTATGAAACCCATCACCACATGAGAAACTACCGATCCTAGATCGGTAATTCTCGACTACCTTGGCCAACGATTTCTGGTGATGGCCACCCGTGCACTGCGCGACATCAACCCCCAATACCGGGAGAGGCGAATCCCCGACGATCCGCTCACTTCCTCCATGTGGCTCGGGACTGTACCCAACTAAAACCCATTTGCACGACTCGTTTAAGCCGTGGTAGGGTAGTAATCAAAGCACAGTGGGAACTCACACGAGAAAAATGACGATCTCAGATCGACAGACTAACCTGTACACATGTCACCTGGGAACTGCTATCTGACAATAGGTATAGTACCAACTAGCAGGTTCCCGGCGAGTCCGTCTAGTGTACTCATAACCCAATGAGCACCTGTATACTATCTTAGGTGAACAAACTAACACCAATAGCTTGTGAGACCTGGCCATCGCCCCTTGTCGGGGTCTCGATCAGTATACACTAGTCTACACTGGAGTATCGATGCCCAGTCTTGAAACTCTCACGACTAGGGACATTTAAGGATTTGCTTATAGACCCCCAGCTCCCACATATATGATCGCCATCATAATGCTGGTAGTCAAGCAAGAATCCTATGGGCTCTATCAACATGCAATAGTGATGATAAAAACAAACCAGATAGCATACTATCATCTCGAGTAAGACTGTTCTACCAGTATAGGTCCTCCCTCAATCATCATAAACACCTGCCTGTGACTATGATAATTACCTTGAGGGCACTATAGCCAACAGCATTAACCCCTGCTTTCGTCTCATTTACTAAAACAATATCATCAACGAATAGCATACATCAAGGTACCTCATCTTGGATAGTTCTAGTAAGCTCATCCATCACGATGGTAAATAAAAATGGACTTAATACAGATTCTTGATGTAAACCAATTGTAATCGGAAAATCACTCGTTAGGCCGCCGCAAGTTCTGACATTTGCCACTACTCCATCGTACATATCCTTGATTATGTCAATATACTTGACGGGGACCCCCTTCTTCATCATTGTCCCCCATAATACCTCTCTAGGTATCTTGTCGTACGCTTTCTCTAAATCAATAAATATCATATGCAAATCTCTTCTCCTCTCTCGAAAACACTCAACAAGTTGACAAAGCAAATGAATAGCCTCCGTCGTCGATCGTCCAGGCATGAACCCAAACTGGTTCTCTGTTATCTTAATATCCTTCCCTAGCCCATGTTCAATCACTCTCTCCCAAAGTATCATGGTGTGACACATGAGTTTTATTCCACGGTAGTTTGAGCAATTTTAAAGGTCATCCTTGTTCTTGTAGATAGGTACAAGGATGCTTTTGCTCCATTCATTTGGTATCTTTTTTGTCTGCCAAATCTTATTAAACAGATCTGTCGGCCATTTAACACCTATTTCTCCTAAGTATCTCCAAATCTCGATAGGAATCCCATCAGGACCAACCGCTTTTCTTAAACTCGTTCTGTTCAAAACTTCTTTAACCTCATGTAGTCTTATTTTACGCATGAAATCACGGTTTATATCTTAAGATTGAATGACAAGTCCATCCAAATTCGTAGTAAAGCTCGCATTGAACAATTTGTCAAAATAATCCCTCCACCTTTTCTTGATATCCTCATCTCGAAGTAAAACCTTCTAATTTTCATTTTTGACACATTTCACCGCACATAAGTCTCTGGTCTTCCTTTGCCGCATCCGAGCAATCCGGTATATATCATTTTCATCTTTAGTGTATAATTTCTCGTACACCTTCTTGTAGACCTTATATTTAGCTTGCCGAACAGCTTTCTTAACTTCCTTTATAGCCATTTTATACTTCTCAAATCTCTCCACATCTCTACTTTTCTTCAAATTTTTATAAGAATCCATTTTAATTTTAATAGCAGTATTTACTTTTTCATTCCACCATGATGTGTCCTTAGATGGTGGAGCACCACCTCTCGACTCACCAAGTAGATCTCTAGCTACTCTCTTGATACAATTAGCCATTTTGTTTCATATTCTGTCTGAATCATTTTCCGACTGTCAATCAGCTTTTTAGACTACACGATCTATAAAAGCCTTTTGATTACTTTATTTCAATTGCCACCATTTAATTTTATGCTCTACCTTACATCTAATCTTCCTAGGTTCTCTTCTAAATCGAAAATTTAGAACTAAAAGTATATACTGACCCTCCCCGAGAATCACTTCCTCACCAAACATCCCCATGAGTTCATTTCTCTAGTTCGTCAAGTACACTTGCATAAACAAGTTGTTGCCCACTCAATTCTCAGCAATCCTGTTGTTGTTTTCAATAATTTGCTCATATCATGGCAACTATTCTCGGTGACAACACTATCTCTCCTCTCCAGCATCTTCTTCCTACAATGAAACTGATTTAATGATAAGAATTTTGTATGGAGAAAAGAGATAAATGGAGATAAACCAAAACACAAACCAGAGAAAAAAATCGACAACAAATATACACATATTTGTACAAATAAAACCCCATTCGAGAAAAACAACGGGCAGCAGCAAGGATTGTTTTCACTATTTTAATGGAGAGGTTTCATATTTTCAATGGCGGCTCTTAAGACTTCCTAACCCATTAATTAACACTTAGGGTTTATTTACAGGCTTAATTCTCAAAATATCCCTCAACAAATTTGAGTACAAATACAAATAACAACAAAGAACATATTCAGGTACATATGCAACTATGAAAAAATTCAGGTCGAAGATGCTGCCTTCAAACTCGCGCTCCTCTCGAAAGGCCTTAATGGTTAGTGAACTGAACCAATTTGAGTAATATTACAGAGTTGAGATTCAGAACATTTTACAAGTTTGGCTCCAGTCAAGAAACACAAGACTTCGGCATAGTCACATAATTCGCGAATTATTCGCCGAATTCGCGAATAATTCGCGAATTTTTGATCAAACGAATTATTCGCCGAATTATTCGCCATTGCCGAACTGGCCGAATAATTCGTGAATTATTCGCGAATAATTCGCGAATTATTCCCGAATTATGTGAAAAAACAGCGAATAATTCAAAAAACTGTAAATAATTCACAAAATCAAAACCTAGCGTTTTATATATTAATTTATTGCTCGAAATCCTTCCCGAACATTTCCCGAACACTTACCGAATATTTCCCGAATACCTGCCGATTTTTTCCGAATAGTTCTCCGAATCCGAATTTTCGACCTCGCCGAATTATTCCCGAACGGCGAATTTGTGACTATGGACTTCGGTCCACCTAGCATTGCGTGGAAGAGACTAAAGGCTATATAGTCTGTCCAAACATCACGCAAACTGCTCTTCTTCATATTGACCATAAGACTTTTCTGTTTTCGAATACCGCACACCGATATTGTTCTCCTTATTGACCATTGGGTTTTTTTTGGAAATAGGATGGTTTTAAATTTATATTATTAAAATAGGGCAGTTAAAATTTTTTTTATGAAAATAGGACGGTTTGATGGACCCCATCCCCCTCTCCGGTTTAGAGGGCGGGTTCTAGGAACCCCCCTCTACCTATTATAGGGGAGGGCGGGTTCCTAGAACCCGCCCTCCCCAGAACCCGCCCTCTTCTTTGTAAAGGAGAGGGCGGGGCCCGCCCTCTTTAAAAAAAAAATTTTACTTCTGTGGGCCCCACAAACCACCCTATTTTCATAGAAAAAAAATTTACTGTCCTATTTTAATAATATAAATTTAAAATCACCCTATTTCAAAAAAAAACCCTTGACCATTGAAGTAGAACAATAAACTTTTTCGATTTTACCAGTGAAAGATTATTAATTTTAATAGATGACCGAGAGGGTCGATTATATATTTTATTTATCTAAGAACACACACGGGCTTTCCATATAAACGGGGTTCATCCAAATAGACTTGAGACTTCTTGGAGGGGGCCCATATATATATCGTATATCCATGTCTCTCTCATAGTTTTTCTAACGTGGGAGTATTCCCCCCGCATATCTCAACACTCCCACTCACGAGGAATATGGTTGTCCCTTGAAACGTACAACACATGCAGAGGCTAATTTCTCCGAGGCATGCAGATGGCTCTCTCTCAGAGATGCACAGGCTAATCTTTTAAAGGCATGTAGACGGCTCTCTTAAGAATACTATTAAAGTACTCAAATCCACTGGTGCTCAACTAAGCACCGATACCATATTTATTTTAATACATGAATAGAGAGGAAGGGAGTGATTATATATTTTATTTGTATATATTTCTCATAACCATGTACCTTGGTTTTTGTACCGTGAGAATATTCCCACTAATATCTCAACGAAGTTATACCCTGTTGGTTACTCATTATTTAATTATTTTTGATCGATGTCTATTTATTGCTAATACGTGCATCACATAGCAACAATTCTGACGACAAATAGAAATTCGACAATTGGATCGGTATAGTGACAATAATAATGAGACAATTGAATATCAAAATAGTGTGGGGGGAATATTAAATTAAAAAAAGACTAAGTAAACTAATGCAACCTATATCATTCTTCCATTGCTTTCATCTTTTTGACATATTGTACCTATTTTAAACTTTGGACAGTTGAGTGTCATAATCACCACCAAAAATTGACTGGGATTAAAGCCAAGCCCTCAAATTCCATCACATTCCAAATTCTATGGTCCCATTCTCTAAATTATTTGATTTGATTTATTGAGCCGCTTGTTTTGGCCCACATTCATATTAATGTGTGTTTGCAGGCCACCCACAATTTTCAAAAGCTCGCTCGACAATTACTCCTCCCTCACGCTTTCATTAATAACACATGGTAAAAGTTGTTTGCTGCCGAGCTAGAGGTCCGGAATTCAATTCTCGCTCGCATCTTATAATTTAGCATTTCAAAAATAACGGTTCGTGCTGAAATCTACAATAAAACCGGCATGACACGATTTATGTATTATACATTAATATTCGTTATAATGGTTTATCTATTTTTGACCTATATATATGAAGGGTTATTTTATTTATTAAGGAAAAAAGATACCGAATACAAAATTAGAGTAGACTTTTGAATCTGAGTATGTTAATGTGCTTTGGTTGAAATTTTTGGCAAATTGGACTTTGTTCCGATACATTGGACTTTTCTCCGGAATATTCCTATTCCATATAGCCGCATCAATTTGGTATCTGTATCCCATAGTTTTAAGAAACAATTCTGCATGTTTCCGGTATAGAAAGATCGAGAAGATTCTGAATGGAATAATTATTTTCTAAAACAATATCGAATGGAAAGATTCTTTTGAATGATGGAAAGATTCTTTTGAGTACCAACCATATATGTCCAGTCATTGAAAAAAGAATTATGATTATGGGCCTCACTAACCTAAGAGAAAAGTATCCGAAAATCCCCAGCTTTTTCTTTTTACGGTCCAGATGCGCTTTTTCTTTTTACGGTCCAGATGCATTACATCTTGTATGCTATGTCCCACTAATAAATGCAATATTCATATAGTCAAACTAAATAATTGAAACCTTGACCAAAAATCATCTCCAGCAAAAATTTCTACACAAAAAACCAACGGACACAGATAGTATGTTCACATAAAATACCAAAAACAAAAATAAAATAAAAATAATACTAAAATCTATCACATACTCACGTGATAAAAAAAACACCAACAAACAAAATAGTCACCATCACGTGAGCAACCAAACCCATTTCTTTCCATCCCCCAAAAAAACCACAAATCATATTTACACTCCCACCACCAACTCCTCGTCCTCCTCACTTATTCAAATTACCCCTTACACAATACACATATTGCAAAATGCAATTTTTCAAATTTTCACAACTTTACATTCTTTCTCATAATCTTAACAATCTCCGCCATCGCCGGCCTCATCCCTGGCCGCTCACCCACGCACCTACCCGCCAGCTCACCCATCACGCCGAGTTCGCCAGCGTCAAAATTCCCGCCGAGCGTGGGGTCCACCAATTCATCAACCCCCTTCTCCCTCATTGCAACTGGCAGCTGCCGGCTACTTGGCTGTATCCCGCTAATCGTCTCTAACACTAGTACCCCGAAGCTGTAAACATCGCTCTTTTTCGAAATAATCCCCGTCCGCAAGTAGTGCGGGTCCACGTAGCCAGGGGACCCCACCATGTGACCGGAAGCTGCCGGTCTCACCGCGGCGGAGAATCCCATGCGGGCGAACCCGAAGTCGCAGAGTTTCGGGTTGAGGTTGTCATCTAGGAGGACATTGGACGCCGTTAGATCGCCTTGGACGATCTGGAGATCGCAGCCGTCGTGGAGGTGATCGACGGCTGCGGCGACTTGGAAGAGGATAGACATACGGCGGGGCCACGGTAGGGGGGCTGACGGCGGCGATAGGGTGCCGTTAACCGGGTGGAGCTTCTCATGCAGCGTGCCGTTTGGTACGTATTCGAATACAAGGACTCCTGAATCTGCAAGTAATAATACATCGACGTTACATGTCAGCCTTTTGAAATATAAACACCCTGTTTTTTTCATTAAAAGAAAAGAGTGCATAAATTCGGCAACATATCATAAAATTTCACTAATCATAAATAAAGATAAATACAATGAACTTATCAATTGCAAGCAAATGCATGAACTTAGACGCTTATAAATAAACGTCATAAAATAATTAGCAAGATGCAAATAAATGCCTTAATTTCAGCATTTTCACTTTCATGCCATGCATTTTCTAAAATTGCATCTCTCGATGCACACGACATTTAATTAGATAACTAAATTGAAAAACAACATGTACATTAAATTGAAAAGAGAAAAGTGTAGCTATGCAAGCAGCGCAACACACCCAGAAGCCGTGGGTCCACACTTAAGTGTGTGCGTCCCACATCCCATGTTGCTTGGTGCGCTACGTAATAAGTTGCATAGGCCCGCTCGGTTGCTACTCTTTCCTCGGTTACGGAATGCTAACCACTAAAAGTCATCACAATCAACCAATAAAATTTCATGATTTTTATCCAACAATCTACAAAATTAACGGTGTTCCATATGCGAATCATTGATGGGTGCATCCTATTGCAGTTAGGACCTTGTAAAATTTACATATGGCAATCAAAAATAACAAAGATCGCGCGGAACTCAAATTGGACATTCCTAATCCACGGATAATTAAGATTTAAATCCGTGGCCGTGGACGGTGGATAACCGGCTTCTGTCTAAAAATGTTATTCATGTATGAATTCTAGTAAATAGTAGGCTGCTTAAATTAAGCTCACCGTGGTGGTCGGAATACCCAAGTAGCCTGACGATGTTCCGATGCCGGACCCGGAGCAGCACGTCCCGCTCCTGCAGGAACGCGCGGTACAGCCGCTCGCTGCTGTGCTGCACTTTCACCGCCACGTCATCGCCCCCCGAGTCCGGCGACCTTCCGAGGTACACCGTGCTGAAACCCCCTTCGCCTATCACCGCCGTGGTGAAGCCGCCGGTGAGCTCCTCCACCTCGGTCCATTCGAGCCTGCGTACCTCATCGACCGGTTTCTTTAATTCTTTCCGGTCGACCGCGGGCTCCGGCTCGGCCGCCACCTGCGGTCCCCCGCGCTCGGCGTCGCGCACGACCTCGCGGCTCCCGCAGGGGAGGAAGCAGCGGCGGAGAAACATGAGCAGGGCGAGGAGGTGGAGGAGGAGGAGGGAAGATGATGTGGCGAGGATGAGAAAGAGGGAGAGAATATGCATATAAATTTCCCCTTTCTCTCTCCACTGCCAGGGGGTTTTCTAGAGAGAGAGTGGGTACTGGATCTAAAATGTGAATAATTTGGTGAGAGAGAGAGGAGTTGACTTTAAGGATTGGGGAGCTCCTTCAACATGCTCTCACGCTTTAGAGAGAGAGAGAGGAGAGAGGGATGAGTGTTGATTTGTAAATTCACAGGGACATAAATTTTGAAATTTTGTTTAGTTTATTTGTGGGAAAAGGGGGAAAGAATAATAAATGTATGGTGAGGTTTCTTGAAGGGTGGCATTGGTCCCCTAAGATTTTGAGCGGGTGTCTTGAAGGGGTGGCGTTGGAGCGTCCATTTCCATAGCATTTACAGAAATTTTAGAATAACAAGAAAATCATCATTAATAATAGAAATATCAATAAATGGTACGGTATCAAAAATACACTTGAAAATTAATTGCTGATATTAAGAAAATGATAATTCTTTCCTTAATAGTTGAAGCTCGAAATGGTATGATTTTTTTAGTGGTGGTGTGGCAGTAGAGTAATTGCTGATATTAAGAAAGTGATAATACTTTTCTTAATAGGTGTGCATTTCTCTAAAACGACGAGTAAAAAGAGATGGATGGAATATGAAATTAAGGTTTCTGAAATAAAAATATAGAAACGCAATCAAAGCTTAAAATTTTTTTAATACTATATTAATGTTAAAAGAGGGATGTATGGAGCAGGAGCAAAGAAAACCTCTCTAATTTTCTGCCATATCAACAATGCTGATGTGTCAGGATATGAGAATTTTTATTTTAATTTAAACTGAAATTATAACCACCGAGGACACTCCGACGGTCAAGTTAGACTAGAGATCCGAGCAGAGTAACGGTTTAGTGGAGTAAAAATGGCTTACTTGAACCGTCTGAAAAAGACGTTTATATAGCGGTGGCAGCAGACAGGACAGGCGCGAGAATCACGCCGGCCGTTACGCTCCCGACGTCACGCCCGCGTGATGAGCGAGACCTCCCATTAATGGCGAGACGGGCTCGTTAATAGGGGATCGTGGTAGCGTGGAACGTGGGATGTGGCCGGCGGAGATCTCACGTATGACGAGATTCGCGGGATGAAGGTTACGTCTGCAAGCGGTGCCGTTGGTCGGTCGATGAGACCGAGGAAGATGACCTCGGCGGGAGAGCTAATAGACGAGCGGGAGAGCCGAGATATCTTGGTTCTGCGGTAGCCCGTAGACGAGCTGTGAGGCCGAGAAGGCCGGTTATGCAGGGGGCTCGGAGGCGAGCCAGCGTTTGCTCGGTAGGACGAGCATAGGTGTGGTCTGGTCGGCCACTGTAGATCCTTTCTTGCATGCTTTGAGACACGTCATCTGCCACATGTCCTGATCTGGGAGATCACCGATATCGAGCATCGTCAGGTTTGGAAGATTTTTTGAATAAAGAAATAAACGATTTAAATACATACAATGTTTGCACTTTGCAAAGTTACCATTGTTGCTTCACCTCCAATACCTGTTTCAAAAGGCAAGACATTATGTGTAGATCCAACCACCTCAATCACAATTAACTTCATTCTATTGCGTCGCTAAAACAGAGTTTAAACTCTACTTTACAATACATATATTTGTTTGGATATAATCAATACAAAAATTGCACTTTCAGTTATATTGCATGCTACAACACATGTAGCTGTGGTTGCGATTGATAAAATTAATACCAAAGGAATTGTGTAAGTAAGACTTGTTTTGTTTGTTTTCTTTTGTTCTTTTTCGTTTTCCTTTAGAAATGATCGCTTAGATTTTCGTGGCTGTTAGATAACGAGAAAAGATTTTGGTAGAAATGAAGAGAGAGAGAGAGAGAGAGGGGCTCATCGGTCAAAACAAAAGGTACTAAAAAGTCACCAACCTCATTTTTCTTCATCCTATCTTCTCTGCATTGAAGAACGTGGGCCTTACTTTAACGACAAGCCCAAGGAAAGGTGGAGCTACAAAACTTCATACAGAAATTTTCAGTTGGGGAGCAGAGCTACGAGACTTCACATATAATTTAGAAAATTTGCAGCAAGTATATAGTTTTAGGGCATGTTTGGCGATAAGAAAGTTGATGGAGCTCCTTTTCAGGCCTCCGTCAGATGCTGTCTTCCGTTGATCTCGCGATGAACTTAGTTGATTATCCTCCGTTGCGTGTGGGTCTCAATGGGTTTTTGGAGGAAGAACTGAAGTGAGGGAGTTGGTGCCGAGTACCTGCAAAAAAGTCCCAGGGTGGTTTGGTACCACCAAGGATCCTTCGACGCTCAAGTTAGTGATGAGATCCGAGCAGAGTAACGGCTTAAAAGAGTAAAAAAATGGCTTACTTGACCCCTCTGTGATGGGGGTTCATATAGCGGTGGAGTACGCAGCAGCGAGCGCGAAAATCTCGCCGGCGGTTACGCCCCCCGACGTCACGCCCGCGTAGAAAGCGGATCGCCCATTAAGGGGGATTGATGGCATGGAACGTGGGATGTTGCTGACGTAGAATCAGCGCATGATGAGATTCGCGGAGCGTTGGTTACGCCTGTGAGCGACGGTTACGCCTGTGAGCGACGACCTCGGTCGGAGGGTCGAGGAAGGCGACCTCGGACTGGAGCTCGGGACGAGCGAGGAGGCCGAGGAGTCCTGGTCCTGTGACAGCTCGGCGCGAACCACGGGCCGAGGAGGCCCATCTGCAGGGGGCCCTGAGGAGGGCCAGCTTGTGCCTGCGGGTCGGGTACAGGATGGCTTGGTTGGCCCTTGTGGGCCCCTTCTTCTGAGTTCTAGGACACGTCACCTGCCGCGTGTCATGACCTTAGAGATCGCCAATATCGAGCACTATCAGCCCCCCTCTCTTGTCCCGACCAGTTAGCGGGTCGGGTCAGGAGTGGACTGCTGGGCCTTCCGAGGTGAGATCCCTTCTGGGGTTTCGTCGGGACGAGTCCTCGGGTCGTCGGTTGTCTCTCCCGTTTGCGAATCAAGGCGAGATCTCCGCATCTTAAAGAGGGTGTGCCGGTTCGTGCACTCTGTAACTGAAGCAATGGTCCACGTGTTAAGTGACGATTGGCCGGCACGACGTATGCGGGACCGTGGCATCCGATGGGACGCGGTTCAGCGCAGGACCGACACGTGGAGCGATCGGAGCCGCTGGGCGCGAGGAGTCGTTTCGGCGGGAGATGACGGGTGCCGTTCGATGCGGCCGTACGCAGTGATAAAACGGGGGCGGGGTCCGCCTCAGGGCCCCCTAATCTTTCCTTTCCTTTCTTTCTTGCGTCGCCGCCGTTCGGCGTTCTTCTTCCTTTGGAATACATAGTTCGCTCCCACTCTTCGGGCGGCTCACGCCAGAAGGAAGCTAGCGGCATGGCCGAGCCCCCGGCTAGCTCGTGCCCCCCGCCGGATTCTCTATCGACGGTAGGACCATCCGCTTCGTCGACGGCATCGGGCGGCTTCTTCGGCAGCGGCCATAGTCGTCTACAGTTACCCGAGTCCCAGACGGAGGACAGAGGGAAGGACGGGGGCAGGCCCCTTCTTAAGAGAAAGAGGATGGTTTCTCACGCGCCGTCGTCGAGGGTCCTTGAGGGAATTCCCGTGCGGGAAAGGGTGCCGTCTTCACGGTTCCGTCTGGACTTTCTGTTACCGCTGGCCTGCTCGCCGGGATGGAGGAGTCAGCTGGGGGAAAGCTCCCGTACGGCTCCTTGAGGGACCAATTGGAGGCCATGGCCCAGGGGGCGGTCCAGGTATGAATCCCTTCATGTGTATTTGTCTTAGTACACCTTCCCTTGGCTTGGGGACTTCCTGGTTTCTCATCGGCTTTCCGTCAGGTTCTTCAACACTGTGCCCTTGCCACTCGCATGGAGGCCGAGGGGGCGTTCCACGCTCCGAGGCCAGTGGAGACGTTCCCTTCGGAGGTCGAGATTTTGCAACGCGACCTGCGCCAGGAGAGGGCAAGGGCTGACGTTGTGGCGGGCCGGGCGGAGGCTGCGGAACTTACCAACTCGGCGACTCAGGGTGCCCTCCATCGTCTGAATGCGTCTCTCTGGGTTGCCGATAGGAAACTGGCAGACATGGCCGAACGCTTCGCGGCCCTGAAAAAAGAGAGGGACGCCAGCAGAAGAGATGCCGAGGTGGCCCTTATGGTGGCCCGGGTTGCCGAGGTTCGGGCTAAGAAAGCTGTGGCCGATTATAAGACATCGGAGCAGTTTTATGCCGAGCTCGGGGAGTATTCTGCAATCGCATGGAACAATGCCCTGGACGCCGTGAAGGAACGGCTTCCTGAGTTCGATGATGGCGAGCTCCACGCTCGGGCTCCGCTTCCAGTGGCAAGGCTTCCGGTGGGAGATGGCAAGGGGAGCAAGGCGCACCCCGGGCGGCAAGATCTTCGGCGGTAGAGCCTCCGGTGGGCCGAGATGCCAGCGATGAAGGGACCGGAGTAAGCCTCCGGGCAGTTTGTAGGGCAGGGGAGGCCCAGACTACCCCTTGTAACAACTTTGCTTTGGTGATAAGAGAATTTTTTTTTGTTTCGTTGGTTTGCATTTCATCTTTTGTGTGTGAAGGATGTTCCCAGGATATCTTTACTTGTATTGTCGTGTTTTCATGTCAGGTTGGCCATTTTTCTGGCGATCTCCTGTCGAGTTGACTTCAATCACTCGCCGGCGAGTGTGTCAAGCGCTGCCGCAGAGGTATCCTCATTGCCCCCGAAGTCGATGGGAGATCGTTCAGACTTGGATGAACCTGATGTTCCTCCCCGGTGTCTTGGATCCTCGACCGCTAGCGTTGCGGTAGGGTGCTACCAGCCGGGCTTGACTGAGTAGAGTGGCTGTTTGGTTGTCTCTTGCGAGGGTTTTGATCCCTGTCGGTTGTGGTAGGAGGCTACCAGCCAGGGATAGCCGAGTAAGGGCTTGACCGCCTTTGGGAGGACTTTGGGCCTTAGCGCGGGAAGGGATGCGGAAGGCCATTATGAATGATCGGGCAGTGAAGCTGCGCGGTTGCCTCTTGGAGAGGGCTTCGACCTCTGGTGTCGTGGGTAGGCAACTACCATCCTAAGATGAACGAGCGGGGCAGCCGCTCTGGCGCCTCTTGTGAGGGGTTTCGGTCCCTGGCGTCGCGGGTAGGAAGCTACCAGCCGGAGTTTGACCGAGCAGGGTAGCTGCTCGGTTGCCTCTTGCGAGGGCTTTGATCCTTCAGGACGGGGACCGAGCAGGGTTACTGCCCAGTGCCTCTTGGCGAGGACTTTGATCCCTGTCGGTTGTTGCAGGAAGCTACCAGCCGGGGATAGCCGAGCAAGGAACCGACTGCCTCTGGGAGGACTTTGGTCCTTGGCGCGGGAAGAGCTATAGGGATGTAAGAAGCCTACCAAGGACCCTTGGCCGGGCAGGGTCACTGCCCGGTGCCTCTTGGCGAGGGCTTTTGTCCTGAAGGATAGCCGAGCGAGGGATCCTCGATCTCGACTGCCTCTGGGAGGGCTTTTTGATCCCCGGCGTTGCGGCAGGGAAGCTGCCCGCTGGGGATAGCCGAGCGAGGGGTCCTCAGGCTCGACTGCCTCTGAGAGGGCTTTTTGATCCCCGGCGTTGCGGCAGAGAAGCTGCCCGCAGGGGATAACCGAGCGAGGGATCCTCGGGCTCGACCGCCTCTGAGAGGGCTTTTTCGTTGTAAAGGAGGAACTCTATCGGGGGAAAAAGATTCGCCGTTTCTTTATTCGTATGGGTAGGAATTTTAGACAACGCTTTACACCATCTTGTTAAAGGGAAATATCGAGGGGTGGCTGGGGTGTGACACTTCGCTAGCTTTAACCTCATTGGTATAGCTTGAGCTTTTCGGCGTTGTAAGGCCACGGGAGCTTCCGTCCGTCCGCGTCCTGTAGGCGGTAGGCTCCGCCGGGGAGCGCCTCAGAGACGAGGAAATGACCTTCCCACTTTGGGGATAACTTGTGAAGCCTGCCTTGGTCGATGAATTCATCCCGCCGCAGGACTAAGTCCCCGGTCTTGAAGGAGCGGTGTTTCACCCGAGCGTTGTAGTATCGGGCCGTCTGCTGTTGATAGGCGGCGGCTCTGATATGGGCTCGATCCCTTTTCTCCAACAGTATGTCGAGGTTGGTCCGTAGTGCCATGGTGTTTGCGTCATCGTCGAAATGCTCGACCCGGTGACTGGGTAGCTCGATCTCCGCTGGGACCATCGCTTCGGTCCCGTAGCAGAGGCTGAAAGGGGTCTCCCGGTGGGGGTCTTTTTTGACGTGCGCAGGGCCCATAAGACCCGGGGTAGCTCTTCGACCCAACTGCCTTGTCTCCCTTCCAGGCGGGTTCGGAGACCCCGGAGGACGTCTCGATTAGCGACCTCGGCCTGCTCGTTACATTGGGGATGCGCGACCGCGGCGAACTTCATGAGGATATGGTATTCTTTGCAGAAGTCCCTTACTTTCTCGTTCTCGAAGTTCGTCCCGTGGTCAGTGATGATGCACCTCGGGATTCCGAACCGAAGTATCAGGTTGTTTTGCAGGAACTTGATAGTTGTTGCGGTGTCCGGTTTCCTGATGGGGACGGCCTCGACCTATTTGGTGAAGTAGTCCACCGCGACGAGGACGTATTTATGCCTGCCAGTTCCGGTAGGGAACTGGCCGATCATATCCAATCCTCACTGGGCGAATGGCCACGGGGACGTCAGGGCAGTTAGCTCGGTAGCCGGGAGGCGAGGAATACTGTCATGGAGTTGGCAGCTCTTGCACCTCCTAACCAGCTTCAGGGCATCCCCGTGCATGGTGGGCCAATAGTACCCTTGGAGTAGTGCATTTTGGATCAAGGTTCGAGCCCCCTGGTGTGTGCCGCCCACCCCTTCATGGATTTCCCGCAGGACGTAGTCTGCTTCGTGGGAGTTAACGCACCGGAGCAGGGGCTGGTGAAGGCCTTCTTGTAGAGGTTCCCGTTGCTCCAGACGAAGTGGGTGGCTTTGGCCCGGAGGCGGCGGGCAGCCGCCCTGTCCTCCGGGAGCATGCCGTCCTTCAGGAATTCTACGAGGGGCTTCCTCCAATCCTGGTCGTTCTCCTGTGCCGTGTACACGTGGAGTGTCGCCGCCTCGTCTCCCACGCTGGGTCGGGTCAAGGTTTCGAAGAGTATTGACCGCCTATTATTGGCCGAGTACGACGAAGCCAGCTTGCTCAAGGCGTCTGCTTGAGCATTCAGTTGCCTGGGTATTTGTTCTACCTGGACTTCGTCGAAGTTTTTTCGAAGCTTCCTCATTTCGTCCAAGTACTTCATCATTAGAGGCTCTCGAGCCTCGAAGCGGCCAGTCACTTGGCCGACAACTAGGGCCGAGTCGCTGCGGATTCGAATAATCTTCAGCCCCAGCCCGACGGAGTCCGGCCAGGAGGGATTCGTATTCCACCGCGTTGTTCGACGCTTTGAAACCGAGCCTCAAGGAATACTCCATCTCAGCTTCGTTTGGGCCCCGGATGATGAGGCCGGCACCGCAGCCTTCCTCGTAGAAGACCCGTCGACGTAGATGATCCACTCCATAGCTGAGCTAGGGCCTTCCTGGATGGGATGCTGGGCTGTGAGGGGCGGCGTGGAATCCAGCTTCCTGATAAGGATGGTGCATTCAACGATGAAATTGGCTAGGGCCTGCACCTTGATGGCTTGCCTCGGGCGATACCTTATGTCGAATTGAGATAGCTCCCATCTCCATTTCTCTAAACGGCCTGAGGATTTCGGCGATGCCAGGATAGCCCCCAATGGGCGCTCGGTGAGGACGATGATGGTGTGTGCTTGGAAGTAGTGTCGCAGTTTCCGCGAGGTTACCACGAGGGCCAGGACAATCTTCTCTATGGCGGGGTACCTCGTCTCCGCGTCCTTAAACACATGGCTCACATAGTATACCGGCTTCTGTGCTCCCTCGGCCTCTCGGACGAGCACCGAGCCTGCTGCTTGGTCGGATACTGCCAGGTACAACGACAGCTCGTCCCCTTCCACTGGTCGGGTGAGCAGGGGCGGTGTTGCGAGGTGCTTCTTCAATTGGTCGAAGGCGGCTTGGCAATCCTCCGACCACTCGAACCTCGAAATTTTCCTCAGCGCTTTGAAGAACAGGAGGCACTTCTCCCCTGGCCTGGACAAGAAACGGCTCGGAGCGGCGACCCGCCCTGTGAGCCGCATGATCTCGACGTTGGTCTTGGGTGCGGTCATGCTCAGGATGGCGTCGATCTTCTCTAGGTTAGCTTCGATTCAGCGGTGAGTGACCATGAACCCGAGGAATTTCCCTCCGGTGACTCCGAATGCTCACTTGGCGGGGCTCAGCTTCATGTTGAATTTGCAGAGCACTCCAAATACCTCGCCCAGGTCCTTGGCATGGTCGGCCGACGAGACGGACTTGACGAGCATGTCGTCGACGTAGACTTCCATGTTCCTGCCGATCTGTGGCTTGAACATGCGATTGACCAGCCTCTGATGTGTGGCCCCAGCATTCTTGAGGCCGAAGGGCATCACCCTATAGCAGTACACTCCCCGGTCCATTGTGAATGCGGTCATATCTTCGTCGTCAGGGTTCATGCGGATTTGGTTATAGCCGGAGAAAGCGTCCATGAAGCTCAGAAGCTCGTGCCCGGCCAAGCTATCGACGAGCTGGTCTATGCGGGGGAGCGGGAAGTTGTCCTTGGGGCAGGCTTTGTTGAGGTTGGTGAAGTCGACGCACATACGCCACTTCCCACTCAACTTCTTGACCAGAACCACGTTTGCCAGCCACTCCGAGTAGGGCACATTCCTGATGAACTTGGCGGCGAGGAGCCGGTCAACTTCCTCTTCGATAGCCTTCTGTTTGACCGGAGCGAAGCTTCTTTTCTTCTGCCTAACGGGCCAGGCCGTAGGATCAACTCCGAGCTTGTAGGAGATGATTTCGGGGTTGATCCCAGGCATGTCAGCCGGTGCCCAGGCGAAGACGTCGGAGTTGCTTCTGAGGAACTCGATCAGGTCATCCCGCTGAATTCTCGTCAGGAGTGACCCGACCTGGACGGTCTTTCCTTGGTCTCCTTCCGATAAGGGCACCTCGGTCAGAGGTTCAACCGGTGCTCCACGGACCTCCTTCCGCTCGTCCCGGGTGTCCAGGGACCCTTTAATGTCGCCGCATGCGTCGGCGCTATCAGCGTGCTGCTCGGAGGAAGGTGCCTCTGTCAGGCCTATCTCTGCGACCCGCTGGCTCCCGTATGCCCGACCTACTCCACCCTGATCGAGGGGGAATTTTATCGCCAGGTGGTATGTCGAGATCTGGGCCTGGAGGGAATTCAGCGTCGGCCGGCCGAGGAGGATGTTGTAGGCCGATGGGACCCTCACCACGATGAAGTCCACAGGCAGTGTGCGCGTGCGGCCAGGCCCCCCGATCGTGAACTGCAGGGTGACCACCCCTTGTGCCGGGATGGAGTGGTTGGTGAACCCTGAGAGGACGTGGGAGGTCGGTCTCAAGTCTGCTGGGGCGAGCCCCATACGCAAAAAGAAGTCGTGGAAGAGGATGTCCGCCGAGCTGCCTGAATCGATGAGTATTCGGTGGACCTCGTACCGGTGAATTTGTGCTACGATCACCAGCGGGTCGCCATGGGGCACAGATATGCTGTGGAGATCCTCGTCGCTAAAAGTGATGAGCTCTTGGCCCCGGGCGGCCGCCGGAGCCTGTAAGACGGCAGCCAGCGGAGGGACCGATGACCTTAGGCGAGGGTTCGCCCATGTCTCCGTTGCGAGGGAGGCGGCAGCGGGCGTTTGGATCTTTAGGGGAATCGGTTGTCATGTGGGCGGAGATCAGAAGGCCAACTTTTGTTTTTGTGTTTCCCATAGACGGCGCCAACTGATGGAGCTCCTTTTCAGGCCTCCGTCAGATGTTGTCTTCCGTTGATCTCACGATGGACTTAGTTGATTATACTCCGTTGCATGTGGGTCTCAATGGGGTTTTGGAGGAAGAAGTGAAGTGAGGGAGTTGGTGCCGAGTACCTGCAAAGAAGTTCCGGGGTGGTTTGGTACCACCAAGGACCCTCCGACGCTCAAGTTAGTGATGAGATCCGAGCCGAGTAACGGCTTAAAAGAGTAAAAAATGGCTTACTTGACCCTTCTGTGATGGGGGTTCATATAGCGGTGGAGTATGCAGCAGCGGGCGCGAAAATCTCACCGGTGGTTACGCCCCCCGACGTCACGCCCGCGTAGAAAGCGGATTGCCCATTAATGGGGATTGATGGCGTGGAACGTGGGATGTTGCTGGCGTAGAATCGGTGCATGGCAAGATTCCCGGAGCGGCGGTTACGCCTGTGAGCGACGACATCGGTCGGAGGGTCGAGGAAGGAGGCTTCGGACTGGAGCTCGGGACGAGCGAGGAGGCCGAGGAGGCCTGGTCCTGTGACAGCTCGGCGCGAACCACGGGCCGAGGAGGCCCATCTGCAGGGGGCCCTGAGGAGGGCCAGCTTGTGCCTGCAGGTCGGGTACAGGGTGGCTTGGTTGGCCCCCGTGGGCCCCTTCTTCTGAGTTCTAGGGCAGGTCACCTGCTACGTGTCATGACCTTGGGGATCGCCAATATCGAGCACTATCAAAAGTAAAGATAAAATAGGAAAGTAAAAAAATAGTACGGAGAAAGTAATAATTCTTGTTTGTTTTGTTAGGAAAGAACCTGAGTTGACGCTTACGTGGCAATGAAAAGTAAGATTGGATTATTTGGTTGGAATGATAGAAAGTAAAAAGGTAAGAAAGAAAATAGAAAATTTTGAATAAAATAAGTTAAAATAACAATTAAATATTCACTTTTCTTTTACTTTCCATGATTTTGATAAGAAAGTGAATAAAGAGGGGAAAAACATATAAGACAAAAATATGGAAATTAGATTTTCACTTTCTCATTGATAACCCAGACAGGTAAAGTGAGCTCGTTCTCACTTTCTCACTCTACTTTCCATCTCCCAAACGTGCCTTTAAGAAAAGAGGTTTGCTACACAACAAACTATACAAAACTTACAGATTCGACGGATCCCAAACTTAAGTGAGTAGGCCTCAAACCATGTGTTTGAGTCTGTTGCGCAGTTTGTTGCATAGGAAAATTAAATAGCTACTCTTTGCTCTATGTTAAATGTAGCGTTGCATGTAATTATAAAAAAAATTATGATAATTTTTTTTATTAATTTAATTAAGTGAATCATAATTTTAAAATAATGATGACGTGGCGGTTTAATTATGTAATAATGACGTGCTATTTAATTACGTGTATTGCACATAAATCAATGGTGTTTTTTATTTGATTTTTTTGAAATACATAAGGCCTTTTAGTGAGAAGCTCCTCCATACTTGCTAATTGTAGGGTGTTTTTCGTCACCCCATTGAGATGGGAATACGCGCGCGCTTGTCAGGCGTACTACAGATTCCCCCTGCCTAGGGTAGGCTGGGGTTTAATGATTGTGGGGATCCGAATCTCCGGCAGCCACGGACTAAGCTGCCGTTAATTACCCCTCGCCTTTGAGGCGAGGGAACCTCCGATTAACGGGTTAAACTGGTCATGCGAACTCAATGTGCGGTGTGCGTGTGTTTTGTTTTAAAAGGGGGTTTTGGATATATCGGGAGCCACGCAGAGTTTTTACGGGGGAAAAGGACATCCAAAGTGTCGCGGAGTATGTGTATGTGTACATTTGTATACATATGTATATATATATACATGTATATATAAATAAAGGGGAAAAGGACATCCAAAGGATGCGTGGGGCCAGCGCCTAGGCTCTTGAGCGCAAGCGCGCCACGTGTCGGCACGTGGGCGCTCTGCGCTCGAGCGCAGAGTGCTGGAGCGCAACGTGCCACGTGTCGGCACGTGGGCGCTTTGCGCTCGGACGCTGAGCGCTTGGGCGCAAGCGCGCCACGTGTCGGCACGTGGGCGACTTGCGCTGGAGCGCAAGAGCGCCACGTGTCGGCACGGGGGCGACTTGCGCTCGAGCGCTTGCGCTGGAGCGTAAAAGCGCCACGTGTCGGCACCGGGGCGACTTGCGCTCGAGCGCTTGCGTTAAGAGCGCCACGTGTCGGCACCGGGGCGACTTGCGCTCGAGCGCTTGCGCTTGAGAGCAAGCGCGCCACGTGTCGGCACGGGGACGACTTGCGCTCGAGCGCTTGCGCTTGAGTGCAAGCGCGCCACGTGTCGGTGCGTGGGCGCTTTGCGCTTGAGCGCAAGCGCGCCACGTGTCGGCACGCGGGCGCTCTGCGCTTGAGCGCCGGCAAGAAAAAGAGGCTTTTAGCCTAAAAAAATTTCTCGGAATAGAAATCAGAGAGGAGTTGGACTCCTGAGTGTGTTGTTTTTTTTTGTTTTTTTTTTTGGGTTAATAGGAGGGGTTCTTCTTCTTCCTCCTCGTTTAGCTGGATCTTAAAGATCAAGAGATATGGGATTTTAAAAAAATCACTCCTTTTTGAGATCTAATGGAAGATCTGAGTTCCCCTTGATGGGTTTTGTGGTGAAAAACTAATTTGTTTTATAAAAAGGAGAGTAGAACTCTTGATTTAATTCAAGAGAAAGAAGAAGGTTTTGGAACCTTGAAGAAGGAGAAAGATCTCAGATCTGAAACTTTTTTTTTTGGAGAGAGAAAAAGTTGTTGGGATATTTCATTATCCTTGCCTTTATAGGCTACACACTTTACACATAGCCCCTTGGGCTTCACAAAATGGCATTTTGCCTATTCCATGGCTCATGTGCCATTTCTTTTTGCACATAAGCCATGGGCTTTACAAAAATTTGGCTTTATGCCTATTTTGCTTACATTTATCCATAAAATAAAATAAAAGAAATACAACAAAATTATTTATTACAAAATTTTTATCTTGACATGGGGGAGGCCGGCCGCTTCATGTTCTGCCTCGACCGGGGCATGGGCCTACTGGATCTGGGCTTGGGCCCACTTGGCTTGGGGTTGACTTTGATTTTGACTTGGTCAACCGGGGTGTAAATTTTTACCCCAACAAATTGCCCCCCATCAATAAATGCACACCACATATGTGGGTCGTGTGCATGAAATTGATGGATCTTCTTTCACGTGGAGGCGACTTGATTTGGTTCCCGCTTTTTGGGAAGCTGGCACTGCCCTTTTTACGACATGGACGGTCGTTGCTTGACATGTCTCCAAGACGGAATGTCCGTGATAGACGTTTTCTCCGGCCCGGAGTGATCTGGTTCCCGCTTTGTAGGAATCCTGCGCTGCCCTTTTTGCGACTTGGACGGTTGGTGCTGCCCTTTTTACGACTTGGACGGTCGGTGCTGCCATTTTAGCAACTTGGACGGTCGGTACTACCCTTTTTGCGACGTGGACGGTCGATGCTGCCCTTTTTGCGACTTGGACGGTCGGTGCTGCCATTTTAGCGACGTGGACGGTCGATGCTGCCCTTTTTGCGACTTGGACGGTCGATGCTGCCATTTTAGCGACTTGGACGGTCGGTTCTGCCCTTTTTGCGACATGGACGGTCGGTGCTGCCATTTTAGCGACGTGGACGGTCGGTGCTGCCCTTTTTGCGACGTGGACGGTCGATGCTGCCATTTTAGCGACTTGGATGGTCGGTTCTGCCCTTTTTGCGACATGGACGGTCAGTGCTGCCATTTTAGCGACGTGGACGGTCGGTGCTGCCATTTTAACGACTTGGACGGTCGATGCTGCCCTTTTTGCGACTTGGACGGTCGGTTCTGCCCTTTCTGCGACTTGGACGGTCGATGCTGCCCTTTTAGCGACGTGGACGGTCGGTGCTGCCATTTTAATGACTTGGACAATCGATGCTGCCCTTTTTACGATTTGGACGGTCGGTTCTGCCCTTTTTGCGACTTGGACGGTCGGTTCTGCCCTTTTTGCGACTTGGATGGTCGATGCTGCCCTTTTAGCGACGTGGACGGTCGATGCTGCCCTTTTTGCGACTTGGACGGTCGATACTTGATTTGACTTGCTCTGCTTCTTGCAGTGTCAGGGGTAGACTTGACTTGCTCCGCTTCTTGCGGTGTCGAGCTTGGATTCTGACTTGCTCCGCTTTATGCGGTGTCAGAGTGAAAGTTGACTTGTTGATTTTGATTTAGGTTGACATCAGCATCGCTATACTGGAATATGGTACCAGGAGCGAATCATCATCTGTCATTTAGGGGATTTTGGGATTTTGGTTTTTGTTTGGCATCTGCATTGCTGCACTGGAATAATGCCAGGAGCAACTTATCATTTGCCCCGGGAGGATTTGGGTTTTTTTTTTTGGGAATTTGAATGTGGTCTCACCGGTAGGACTTGGGAGAGGTTGGGATTGTTTTACGCCCGTGGATTGTATACGGTTTTGCAGGATGTATGATCCAGACCGTAGGGCCGGAAAAATTTCAGGGCTTTGTTGGCGTCTGCATCGCTGGACTGGAATGTGGTACCAGGAGCGACTCATCATTCGCCGTTGGGGTATGGGATTTGGAATTTGGTTGGCGTCTGCATCGCTACACTGGAATATGGTACCAGGAGCGACTCATCATTCGCCACTTTGGGGTCGGGGACTTGGAATTTGGATCTTGTTTGGCATCAACATTGCTGCACTGGAATAATGCCAGGAGCAACTCATCATTTGCCTTGGGAGGACTTGGGATTTGGGTTTTTGGTCGGCATCAGCACCGCTAACACTGAAGCGAAATGCCAGGAACGACTCATCATTTGCCGTTGCCCGTTGGGGAACGATGGCTTAGGAGACAGGTTTGGGTCCATATCACCTAAGGCTTTTCAATTTTATGGGCCGTGAGGGTCCCATAAAAGCATTTTCTCCCTACGAGTCGTAAGGATCCCGCAGGTGTATTTTCTCCTTAGGAATCGTGAGGATTCCTAAGTGTGTTGCTCCTTTGCGAGTCGTAAGGATCTCACGCAGGGGTTTTCTCATCACAAGGTCGAGAGGACTCTGCGAGTTTATTTCATCTCTTTTCACGAGTTTGCGCCCTTTCGGGTTTTCACAGACTCGCCGGTAGTCCTGCTGTTTTTACTCACGGAGCCCTTTCGGGTTTTCATCCGTGCCCGTTTTGCTTGTGGACATACCGTTTATTATTATTTTTATTTCTTTCTTCTTTTTTTTTCTTCTTTTTTTTCTTTTTTCTTTTGCCGCTGGTGGGACTTTAAAAGTAGTCTTACCGGCAGGATTTGGGAGAGATAGGGGTCATTTACGTCCGTGGATTGTATACGGTTTTGCAGGATGTATGATCCAGACCGTAGGGCTGATGTGCTCAATTCGCCTGCGACTTGGAGCATTCACGTGTAGTATTTCTTGAGATATCGGCCGTTGATGGGTGGCATGGGCCTTTCTCCCTCGGCACTTATTAGTTGGTAGGATCCTCCGTCGAACACTTTCTCGATGACGTATGGTCCTTCCCAGTTTGGCTCGAATTTTCCCTTGGCATGTCGATTGAGGATAATCGGTCTTTTGAGGACCAACACCAATTCACCTTTCTTGAAAGCGCGAAGGCGGGTTATCTTGTCATAGGCCCGTGACATTTGGGCTCGGTATAGCTCCAGGTTTTGCTGCACCGCGAGCCTCTTTTCTTTGAGCGCGTCGAGCTCTTCAAGTCGAAGGAGCACGTTTTCCTCCTCCGTCAACTCGTGCTGAACGGCCATTCTTAAGCTTGGAACTTCGACTTCGAGGGGGAGGACCGCCTCCACTCCGAAGAGCAATGAGTATGGAGTGGACTGAGTTGGAGTACGGTGCGTGGTACGATATGCCCACAACGCCTCGTGAAGTTTGAGATTCCAGTCTCTCTTATTGGCTGAAGCATTTTTCCTCAGGAGCTTGCATAGAGTCTTATTGAAGGCTTCTGCTAGCCCATTGGCTCTTGGATTATAGATGGAGGAATATCTCCAGTCTATCTTGTGCTGAGTAGCGAACCTTGAGACATTGAAGCTCTTGAAAGAAGGCCCATTGTCAGAAATGATTCTTCTTGGTGTACCGAAGCGGTATAGAATATTATGCTGGAAGAATGTCAGAATATCTTTTGTCTTGACTTCTTTTAGCGGGACAGCTTCAGCCCATCTGGAGAAGTAGTCTGTCGCGGCCAGCATGAACCAGTGGCCTTTGGATGACGGAAGATCAATTGGGCCAACAATGTCGGTGCCCCAGACTTCGAAGGTCCACGACGCCACCGTAGGATGCAACGGATTAGGATGCTTATGAATGAAATCACCATGGATTTGGCATATCTGACATTTCTTTGCATGCTCTCCACAATCCCGTATCATGGTGGGCCAGTAATACCCAAGCCGTTTGATTTGAAGTCGCATCTTGGGGCCAGATTGGTGAGCACCGCAAACGCCCGAGTGAACATCTTTCATGACCTTTTGGGCTTCGGCCAATGATAGACACCTGAGCCAGAGTTGGTCATATGACCTGCGGTATAACGTGTCATTTACAAACACGTATCGGAGAGCTCTTTTCTTCAGCTGAATTCTCGCAGATTTTTCTTCTGGCAGTTTGTCGTATCGGAGGTACTCTATGAAGGGTTCTCTCCAATCGGGCTCGTCTTGGATGATCGAAGCTTCTTCGGCAGGACTGCTCTCATGTTCCGCGCTTTCCTCTTCTCGTAGAGAGAATGGGGGTAGAATTTGTCGGCTCCTGACTGTGATCAGAATTTCGTCCATGTCAGGATCAGCCAGCTCCTTGGCTAGGCGAGCAAGTATGTCGGCTTTTCCGTTCAACGCTCTAGGGACTCTCATTAGTTCGATGTGAGTGAACCGTTTCATGAGTTCCACCACCCGGCCTCTGTACCGAGCTAACTCGGGTTTGTATATCTTATAGTCGCCGCTTACTTGGTTGACGACAAGATGGGAGTCACCGTAAACCCATAGCCGAAGGATTTCCATTTCTATGGCGAGCTCCAAACCAGCTATCAGAGCTTCATACTCAGCTTCGTTGTTCGTTCGAGGCTCGGTGAGAGCGAAAGAACGCCGTAGGGTTCCCATTGATGGCGTGATGAACACCAATCCTATCCCCGCTTTTACCTCCGGGACGCTTGATCTGCCGGAGCTCCTTATTGATGAGGCTCCATCGAAGTAGAGCTCCCAACATGGCTCATCTCCCTCGAAGTGCAGCACATGTTCGTCGGGTAACTCACAATTTAGCGGCGACCCTTTTGGTATGGGATGAGCAGCGAGAAAGTCTGCAAGAGCTGGCCCTTTTACTGCTTTCTAAGGAGTATAAACTATATCAAACTCAAGTAGCATGACAGTCCATCTTGCCATTTTGCCGGCTAGGCTTGCTTTGGTCATCAAGTGTTTGAGCGGGTCGACCTTGGAGATCAGCATAACCCGATAAGCCAGCAGATAGTGCCTCAGCTTCTTCACAGCAAATATCAGAGCCAGGCATTGCTTTTCGATTGGGGAATAGTTGTGTTCCGTCCCGACTAGAGTTCGACTGAGGTAGTAGAGGGCATTTTCCTTTCCCTCCTCGTTATTCTGGGCAAGGAGCGCACCGAGTGACTCATCTAGCGCGGCAGTGTAGAGAATCAATGGTTTATTTGGAATGGGAGCAGTCAGCACTGGAGGGTGCAACAAGTATTGTTTGATGCTTTCGAACGCTGCTTGACATTCGGCATCCCAGATAAAAGGAGCTCCTTTCTTCATGAGCTTTGAGAAGGGCCTACATCTCCCCTATAAATTTGAGATAAACCTCCGTAGATAAGCAAGCTTGCCTTGAAAAGATCTTAGCTGCGTCAGACTCTTCGGAGGGGGCATCTCCATGATGGCCTTTATCTTTGATGGGTCAACTTCGATCCCTCGATGTCGGACTATGAAGCCCAGGAATTTTCCCGATGACACGCCAAAAGCGCATTTCAGAGGATTCATCTTCAGGTCAAATTCCCTCAGTCTGGTGAGAACGGTCCTAAGATCCTGGATATGATCGGCCTTGGTTTTAGTCTTAACGACCAGATCATCAACATAACATTCGATGACTTTATGAATTAGGTCATCGAAGATATTGGTCATTGCCCTTTGATATGTAGCACCTGCGTTCTTCAATCCGAACGGCATCACCTTGTAGCAATATATTCCGATCGGGGTTCGAAATGCTATGTGCTTCTCATCCTCAGGCAACATCTTGATCTGATTGTATCCAGACGAGCCATCCATAAAGGTGAACAGCTCGTAATTTGAAGTGTCATCGACCATCATTTCCATGACCGGTAGCGGGAAGTCGTCCTTAGGACATGCCTTGTTGAGGTCCCTGAAATCGACACAAACTCGGATCTGCCCATTTTTCTTCTTCACTGGGACTATGCATGCGATCCAGTCCGCATATTTCTCTTCCCTGATGAAGCCGGCATCGATGAGCTTCTTAGTTTCCTCGATGACCTTTTCTTCTAGTTCCCTTCTCATCCTTCGAGAAGCTTGTTTGACTGGCTTAGCATCAGGAGATATAGCCAACTTATGTACGGCCACTTCAGAGGAAAGGCCAGGCATTTCTTTGTATGTCCACGCGAAGCAGTCGACGAACTCATGCAGCAGGGCAATTATCTGCGCTTTCATTTCCTCTGACAAGAGTGAGCTGATGTAGGTCGGCCTTGGATTATCGGGCGTTCCTAAGTCAATCTCGGTTAGCTCGTCAAAGGTTGCTTGTCTGCCATCTTCGAGCTCTTGAGGAGCTTCTTCTGGCTCGGCTATCTCGTCATCATCATTTGATCTTTCGCTGGCCTCACCAACATGGATCATGTAGCACGCTTTGGAATCAGGTTGAATGTAGCCTATACCCCGTCTATCTGGAATTCGTCCATCGATGAGTGCTCTGACCTGGGGCGGATACCATAGCCCTTTGTAAAACTTTGCTTCGGACTCCGTTTGATATAACCGGCATCCGCACTTCTTAAAGTATTCCCGCATCTCGGGCGCATAGTATCTGGGATTGAGGACGGCTCTTATGCCTCTCTCATAGGGAAGGCACGCGACAGAAAGATCGTCCGGGTGCACAACGGGGTTTGACCTGTAAAACAGGATGCCCTTCTGTCCATTTTTCCTCCCGGGCACGTAGAAAGTTTTCAGCTGGTCCACGGTAGAGACTGACAATGCGTCGAGCTCTTTGCACATCCGTTCCGGCACCCTTGTGATGGCCAGGGACCCTTCTGCGAGTTCGAAGGTCTCTCGTAGTTTCGCTTGCTGCATGGGGGGCCAATCTGCACAGCTGTTGCACGGCAGGTCCTCTTCTTCTGACTCTTCAGTGTCACTGCCAAGATGAGGGCGGACTTTGCTGCTAGATGGGCCTTCAGTAACAGATTCATCCGTATCGCTGCCGAAATGAGGGCGAGTTTTATGGAAGGACGGGCTTCCATCGTCGGACTCATCAGTGTCGCTGCCGAAATGCGGGCACACTTGGGTATTTTTGCTTTTGAAAGTGATAGCCGGTGCAGATTTGCTTTTGAGTCTTGGGGCCGGTCTATCCTCAGTCAGTTGTGGCTTAGCATTTTGGTGGTTCATAAAGTACCGAGAATCTTCATATCGGACTTCATGCACACCGAACGGCTGGATGTCTCCGTCAATGCGTCTTTCTTCACCATTTTTAGTATACTTCATGCATTGATGGAGAGTTGACGGAATGATGCCATAATCGTGGAGCCATGGCCGCCCCAAGAGAATCTTATAAGACGTGTCGGCGTCGATCACGTATATCTTAGCTTCAGTTTGCAGATCCCCGAATTTGATTGGCAGAGCTATGGACCCCAGAACTTGCTGGCAATTTTTGTTGAAGCCTTGAATGACAATCCTTTCCCTTGACAGGTGTCGGACGTCCATTGATAAACTCTTCAGCGTCCGCAAGTTCATGATGTTCACTGAAGACCCCGGATCAATTAATATGCGATTAATCCGATCTCCGTCGCTGTACCCGGTCATGTAAAGCGGCCGATTATGCTCAGCCGTTCCCAGTAGTAAGTCTTCATCCTTAAATGTGACTGCGGCGGCATGCAAAGCATGCTGGGCTTCTTTCATATTAATTTCCGCAAAGTGAGCCTGATACCGCTCGGGGTTTTGTAGAGCGTGAATGAGAACATCTCTAAGCTCCTTAGATAGGACCAAGGCATCGTAGATGCTCAGGAGAGACGGAAGCTTCCGGAGATGTGCCAAGATATTATAGTCCACCGAGGAAGGACTTATGTTTTCATCGGCCGGTTCTCTGCCATCTTCTTCATTAGCGACTTGTTTTTCCTTCCCTTTTGGGGCGTTGCCCTAATTTGGCGGTAGAGCCCTGCCGCTTCTGAGCTGGATTTGATTAGCCTTTGTGGTGAGCTCCTCGTCCTCTTCGGGAAAACAGAGCTCATCCTCGGAGTCGCTGCCAAGATGGATGGCGTAGCAGGTCACTACTGGGATCTCTTCATTGGAGTCTTCTTCCAACTCCTCCAGAATTTCAGCCGCTTGTACAGGGAGAAACTCTTTCAATTGAACCAAAGTTCTTTCCTTCTGTTCATATTCTTCGAGAGAATCGATATATTTTTGAATGGTCGATCTCCCTGCAGACTCCTTTTCGCGCCGAGCTGCACTTTTCTTCTTCTTGAGCTTCTTGGATTTTGAGCCTGATGGAGCTGCCTTGGCAGCTGGACTGGTAGGCTTCTTCTGCCCTTCCCATTCCATCCTGGGTTCTTTCCGAAGTAGCTTTATCATCTTCTTCGTTTTATTAGATATGTGCGTACTCCACGGAGGCCGTGATGAGTCAGTTTTGTTTGTCAGGGCAGCGGGTTCAGCTGTCTGCTCCCAGAAGGCTTCAACTTCTGTCTGTATAAAGTTGGCGGTTGCAACTTGATTGTTCACCAACACGCTTTTGGACAGCTCGATCTCTCCAGCCTTGTACTGCTTCTCGACCCAGTCCTTGAAGATATAGCAATCCTCGATCGCATGGCTCACTACTCGGTGGTATGGGCAATACAGGGGATTGTCGGTCATTTTTGCTTCTTGGGGTCTTTTCGACTCCGGCAATTGTAGGCCGTTGTTCAAGGCATCTTTAAATATCTTACGGACCTTGTCCCTTCTGAAAGAGTAAACCTTGTTCTTCTTCTCCTCTAGGGAAGGCCCATCTCCTCCCAGCAATGGCTTTCGAGACCGGTTGGTTTTGGATTCGCCCGCCCTTCGCTTTTCTTCATTGTCGGACGCACTGAAGACATTGGTACTGCTGGAACTCCCGCTTCTACGGCTGTCGTCCCGCTTGCTTTTCCAAGTTTTGTCTCTCTGAGAGTCCGCTGGGGACTCTTGCTTCGAGTGTTCCAGCATTTGGACTTTCTTGGTTAGCTCCTGAAATGTCTTGAGGCCCGCCGTACACAAGAATGGGACCATCCAATTGCTGAGGTTCCCAATGAGAAGGCTGACGGACTGGTCCTGCTCCAGCGACGGTTCGCACTTAACTGTGAGATTACGCCATCGAGCAATAAAGTCGGTGTTGCTTTCATTCTTCCCCGGCTTGGTCCTCACAAGGTCAGCAATGGAGATTTTATCACTGACGCTCATGAACCTTTGCCGAAACAGGGACTCCATTTGGGCAAAGGTAATGACGGACCCGTCCGGTATACTCGCATACCAGTCGAAGGCGACGCCGGTCAGGCTGTTGACAAACTGACGAAGAAGGAGCGCGTCATTGCCCCCTGTATTTCCGCACGATGCTTTGAAGTGGGCGACGTGCTGATTTGCATTCCCCGTTTCATCAAATCTTCCGAACTTAGGAATAATGTAGCCGCTTGGGAACTCAATCAGATCGTACTGCGCGGGATATGGTCGCCCACTACTGCCGATTTCTTTCTGAGCTTCAGCTTCGGCCACCAATGTTTTAACCTTGCTGGTGACCAAATCCATTATCCGATCCTGTGTTAGCGGGATAGTGCTATCTGGGGCCAAGGCATCCCCAGAAGCGGAGTGCGGCCGACTTTCATGCAGCTCGACCAGTCTTGGTCCCAAAGGAACAGGCATTGGCTGCCTCGGATTGTCATCACCCGGCTGATTAGTAGCGGCTTGTGCTTGATTGGGAGGTGCTCGAGCAATTTGAGCCGTAAGCTGCATCACCACGTTCGTTAAGTCGTCAATCTTCGAGTAGAGCTTGGCCATCTCTTTATCTTTGCTCCTGAGCTGTTTTCGAAGCTCTTGAAGCAGCTCTTGCTCCGCAGTCCTGGGGTGGAAAGTCGGCTCCTCCTCGCTGTCCGAGCTTGACTCTGCATGGACCGAGAGGTCTTTCTGCCTATCATCCTCATCGAGAGGGTTTTCTTCATCCAGCGGGGGCGGCTGTTCTTGAGCGGCGGCGACCATATTCAGGCGAGATTGGGCTTGGGATGTGGTAGCCCCATCCTTGCTTTTACTGCGAAGGTTGTCGCTGGGGCGTCCGCCCGCCATATAGACCGTATGGATGATGTATCCGGCTGTCTTTCTATCATTGGAAGCTGATTTCACGGATCGCTGTCTTGACCCCCTTGCTTCGGTAGCTGGTAATCGATTGAAGACGGCTGGCCTAACCAGGTTCTTGAATGGTGATGGCGCTTCTTTTTTGGATTTGCCCCGCTGCTTTCGTGCGGCACAGAGTGCCTGATAGACCCTTGAAGAGACAGTGTCGTACTTTTTATGTTGGGGCCGGGACACGTCCCTTTGTAGCACTGTTCGGACCGCTGTCTTCTTGATTCTGGCGGTCATGGCATTCTTCTGAACCCACTTCAGAGGCTCGAAGGAATTGCTGATTCTTACGTCCGACTCAGCTGTCGTCGCAGGGCAACCCTGCACTTGGAACTTCACATGATTCCATTTGGCCGAAGCCTTGGCCCTCTTGTTGGCTCGATACCTGAGCCGCTTCTGCCTTAACTTTTCTGTTCTAAGCGCCTGGCAGACTTCGGCTTTTCGGGAAGACACCGCGGACTGGGCGATGGAGGGCGTTGGAGGTACGCTCGATTGCGCATTTGTTGGAGTCATCGCCTGAGCTCGTCCGCGACATTTGATGTTGCCCTTCACACCGGAAGTCTTGCCCCCAACTAGAGCGCCAGGGAGTCGTTCAGACATCATCTTAAGTTTCGGTTGTGGTTCCTTAGCAATCACAACATTCGGCCTCTTGCCCCTCGGGACCGGCTTGGCCACCTGTTCCGCCGGGATTTCCGCCAGATGAGCGCTTCCAGCAGGGTAGATGATGACGGAGCCAAACTGGCGGGGCGGTTCCTCCCACTGTCGACTGAGGCTTGCAGGGAGAACCACACGAGCGTTAATCTTGACCACGTACGGAATCGGGGTCACGTTGGAAGCTGAATTCGTCTGGGGAGACATTGTCGTCGAAGGTTGATTGCTGCACAGAAAAGAAATATCATTTCAGTATAGACAATCGATATGTATATTGATTGAGTTCGCATGAACATTTAACCCGAAATATGGGAGGAGAGAGGGTCCCACCGGGCGTGCCAGAATCTGTAGGGTGTTTTTCGTCACCCCATTGAGATGGGAATACGCGCGCGCTTGTCAGGCGTACTACAGATTCCCCCTGTTTAGGGTAGGCTGGGGTTTAATGATTGTGGGGATCCGAATCTCCGGCAGCCGCGGACTAAGCTGCCGTTAATTACCCCTCGCCTTTGAGGCGAGGGAACCTCCGATTAACGGGTTAAACTGGTCATGCGAACTCAATGTACGGTGTGCGTGTGTTTTGTTTTAAAAGGGGGTTTTGGATATATCGGGAGCCACGCAGAGTTTTTACGGGGGAAAAGGACATCCAAAGTGTCGCGGAGTATGTGTATGTGTACATTTGTATACATATGTATATATATACATGTATATATAAATAAAGGGGAAAAGGACATCCAAAGGATGCGTGGGGCCAGCGCCTAGGCGCTTGAGCGCAAGCGCGCGACGTGTCGGCACGTGGGCGCTCTGCGCTCGAGCACAGAGTGCTGGAGCGCAACGCGCCACGTGTCGGCACGTGGGCGCTCTGCGCTCGAGCGCAGAGTGCTGAAGCGCAACGCGCCACGTGTCGGCACGTGGGCGCTTTGCGCTCGGACGCTGAGCGCTTGGGCGCAAGCGCGCCACGTGTCGGCACGTGGGCGACTTGCGCTCGAGCGTTTGCGCTGGAGCGCAAGCGCGCCACGTGTCGGCACGGGGGCGACTTGCGCTCGAGCACTTGCGCTGGAGCGCAAGAGCGCCACGTGTCGGCACCGGGGCGATTTGCGCTCGAGCGCTTGCGCTAAGAGCGCCACGTGTCGGCACCGGGGCGACTTGCGCTCGAGCGCTTGCGCTGGAGCGCAAGCGCGCCACGTGTCGGCACGGGGGCGACTTGCGCTCGAGCGCTTGCGCTGAGCGCAAGCGCGCCACGTGTCGGTACGTGGACGCTCTGCGCTTGAGCACTGAGCGCTTGAGCGCAAGCGCGCCACGTGTCGGCACGCGGGCGCTCTGCGCTTGAGCACCGGCAAGAAAAAGAGGCTTTTAGCCTAAAAAAATTTCTCGGCAGAGAAATCAGAGAGGAGTTGGACTCCTGAGTGTGTTGTTTTTTTTTTTTTTTTTTTTGGGTTAATAAGAGGGGTTCTTCTTCTTCCTCCTCTGTTAGCTGGATCTTAAATATCAAGAGATATAGGATTTTAAAAAAATCACTCCTTTTTGAGATCTAATGGAAGATCTGAGTTCCCCTTGATGGGTTTTGTGGTGAAAAACTAATTTGTTTTATAAAAAGGAGAGTAGAACTCTTGATTTAATTCAAGAGAAAGAAGAAGATTTTGGAACCTTGAAGAAGGAGAAAGATCTCAGATCTGAAACTTTTTTTTGGAGAGAGAAAAAGTTGTTGGGATATTTCATTATCCTTGCCTTTATAGGCTACACACTTTACACATAGCCCCTTGGGCTTCACAAAATGGCATTTTGCCTATCTCATGGCTCATGTGCCATTTCTTTTTGCACATAAACCATGGGCTTTACAAAAATTTGGCTTTATGCCTATTTTTCTTACATTTATCCATAAAATAAAATAAAAGAAATACAACAAAATTATTTATTACAAAATTTTTATCTTGGCATGGGGGAGGCCGGCCGCTTCATGTTCTGCCTCGACCCGGGCATGGGCCTACTGGATCTGGGCTTGGGCCCACTGGATCTGGGCTTGGGCCCACTTAGCTTGGGATTGACTTTGATTTTGACTTGATCAACCGGGGTGTAAATTTTTACCCCAACACTAATTACTCCATATATTTCATATTTATTTACAAGACCCCCATACATTTAAATTGCACTAAAAAGGCCCCTAACAAATCAAAAAGATGATTGTTTAGGTGTCTTCTATTGTTTCGTTAGGAGGTTAACGGTGATTATCGAGTTAGGGTTTTAAAACCTTCACAACCTTCTTTTCCCCCCCAAAATTCCTAAATTTTCCGCTAAATTAGCTTTTGGATGAAGGTTTCAATCAAAGATTGTAAATTCTCAGTTCCGTAAATAAAAGTTTTCCATATTTTTCCAAGTCCCCTTGAATATTTTTCTATTTTTCTCCATATTTATTTTGTTTGTAGGAATTCAAAATACATATATTTTAATTCTAAATTTCTCCCAAAAAAAAAAATCCTGGCCCAACCCAAGCCCAGCCCTTACCTACACCGACCCGGCCCCGTGCCATACCCGACCCGCCTCCTGCCTTCCCCACTTCCTCAAAATTTTCCCGCTTCTTCTCCTTCTCCCCACGTCGCCGCTCGCTCCTCGTTCGCCCCACACCCTCACTTCTCGTTCGCGACCATGACCCCACGCCTCGACCTCCGATCTCACACGCGCGCGCTCACGAACTCTCTCGACTTCGTCTCCCTCCCTCACACAAAACCGAGCTCCTCTCGCCCTCACCCTCGCTACCTTTTTCTTTCTGCACTGCACCCCTGCCTCCTCCTCAACCCACCGCAAGTATCGCCGACCACTCCTCCCAACAGCTCCTCCTCCTCCTCTTATCGCCACTCTTCACACCACCGGCCACCTCCTGCCACCTCCTCATCACCTCCTACTACCCGCCTGCACAATCGAACCTAACGCATTCCCCCCACGAGCATCGCCGGCCACCAACCACCATCGCCGACGAAACCACCAAGCTTCTCTTCTGTCGCCAGCGATCCCCTCAGCTACCTCCTTTGCCTTCAACCTCCTCCTTCGGCTACCTTCACCAACTCGCTTTACAACCCGAGCACCCATCATCGCCAGCGATCCATCTCTCGCCGCAACCATCGCCCGAGTACAGCAGCCATCGAGCGCTGACAACAGTGCCACCACCTCGCTGTCAAGACCCAGCAACCAAGCCGCCGCCGAGAACTCGAACTTGAGCCAAGTCAAGTGCCGTGCCGCGCGTGTGTCGCGATCTTGCCGTTGACATTACCGCTGCCGTACCGTCGTCAACGTGCTATCAGGCAACTATACCACTTGCTTCATGCTAATTTTACTTAGTTCAATTCGAAATACCGATAAGTTCCGTATATACACTTCGTGCGAATTAATAAAAGGCAAGTGTTCGATGCAAAACCCGAATGGAAAACCCCCGTTAATTTGACGAAAACTGATCACATAGGATGGACCGGATAATAACGAACGTCATGTTATGATTTGGCTGGAAAATACGATCTTTAATGACGTGATAGGCCTTTTCCCATTTAAGCCGTTAAAACTGAAATTTTCCGTACCTGAATCTTGTAAAAATCACAGTTAATTGATTACAAATTTGAATGTTGTGTTCGAGGGCTCATATCTAAGCCGACTCGACGACCTAGAACCCCATAAGATTTTTAATTTGTTCTAGGCTAAAAAGATGACGGAAACTGGTTCGGTGTGCGGCTCTGGACTGCAGTCCAGAGCAGCTCTGGACTTTGATTCTAGTTTTGTAATGCTTCCACCCTGCGGTATGAAAATGTTACGATGCGGAACCCTATACCACAGATAAGATAAATCTGTTATATAACCAATGAAAGTGATTTCATCCATTTCTACTGCCGTTTACTATTTAAACTGTATTTTAAATTAACAGAACGTATAGCAGTCCCAAACAGGGACAGAACGTATACCCCATTGTTACACAGTGTATAACTTCCAGTACACCATGGATATTATCGATCTGTCTAGTGCGTTGGAAACCTAACTAATAAACCTAAATTTTGTTCAACTATAGCGTCGCCTAATTTTGATCCCAACAGGGTGAAAACTGTGTTGCGAAATGGACATTCAGTTCAGGAACTGAAATTCCAACAGCGAACACTTAAAATGAAATGACTGTAACTTGCGAAGCCGAAACCCGATTGACTTGAAATTAATTTTGTTGAACTGCTGACCGAGTTTTCTTATTACCTCTTTTATATCTTTTTGCTTAATTATGAATAATGATTTAATACAAATTTTCTATGTTCATAAGATGCATAACGACTTATACTGCACATGAACTGTTTAGCGGCATGATTCATAGTTTTACCCGACTACAAGACCTCTAGTGTTAGTGAACATTCGTGTTAATTCTCAGTGTATATTGTATTGTCGAACGTGTGTAGTATTGGTGTGGTTGTGACAAGTACGTCAATGAATAGTAAGTGATTCGTGACAATGAACCATACAGTGAGCAGTGAAGGAAATCATGTCATTGATGCGTACTTGACATAACTAGCCCATACTCATGAATAATAAAAACCTGGGTGAAAAGGGGGAAATCGAAGTGGAAAGCGAGTTTTATTTAGCGAGGTACAGTGATTTAGAGGATGATCATTCGAACAGTGACTCTTATATATATTAGATTGGGCCTAGCGGTCCGGCTGACAGGGTTATGTCCCGGGCAACAGCGGGTCGTAGTCTCGGGTACGTATGAGACCCTCGTTAAACATGATCCTCCTTTCCATAACTCGATTTCAAAAGTGACTTAGAGACCGATAGGGACACAGATCATACATTGCATCAGCTAGTGACATACTGATTACCTGTATTTTATCTCCACCGTTATTACTTTCATTTTCTTGCCTTTTGTTATTATTATGATATTGCTATTGTGTCGCTCTGACGACCTGAGTGTCACGACCCGAAGATACGGAACGTGACCGACACTTAAATTACGAAGCGTCTAGAGGCGCGACGTAATCTAAGTAAGCCGCAGCCCAGAAATCTAAACCATTCAAAGAAGAAGTAAAGGAAAACAAGTTTAAAAGCAACATCAACTTTTCTCAAAAATTTCGGCAGAGTCTCCTTTGTAAAAACTGGCCCCAAACGGGTACAAACAAGAATAATATATACAAACAATAAAAAGGCATCCCCAAGCGGGAGCTAGCTCTATGCCAACAGGCGGAAACAACCACACAATGCACAATAATATACAACGCCAAAGGGCGAGGCTCAAAACTCAAAAGAAACTAAATCCTCCAGATACCATAATAATACAAGCGCGACTCTAAGGTCGAAATAAACAACTGGTCCTCTAAACTATCAAGTAATACAAGTCTGGTTGATGGAGCTTACTAGATACAAATGAAATAATAAAGGTATAACGGCGGTTCTCATATAAGTGAACCAACCTACCAAGCAAATCACCCTGAATGAAATGATGTGCCAGCAAACTGCCAAGGAAACCTGTACATCGAAACTTGTAAGAAAAATTTGGCACAACGGGGGTGAGTTGCCAACTCATGAGTATAAGACATCTGCGAGAAGAAATCGAATGCACGACGATGTCCTAGATCATAATAATATACTTAACATATCACTAGTCATCTAGTAGTGCAGGGTAATAAACTATGCGCATGTGCAATGCTCAGTGCTCGTGTCAGTACCTCAAGTAGTAACAGGTCATGTGTATGAGTATGCATGCACCATGAATGTAAAACAATCAACCATGAAATCTGGGTATATCTGTATAAGAAATTTTTAACTTTATCATAGTAAAATTTATATGGTAATCTGAAACATCAACGAAATCCATGGAAATCCGTGTCAAGCATCGACACAAAACATGTAACCTCAAAGTCTCAATAACTCATAGTCTCAATACCTCGGGCTTCGTCATTCCAGATCGGCCCATACCATCAAATCTCACGACAATGGTAGGTATCCTCCGGATATCCGCCGCGCCATACATTACCGGTAGGTAGTCTTCCCCTGCCAGGCTCATCGTCTACAACTCGATCTTTTTACCCCGGGGTACCATACTGGGCCCACCATGTACCCGAGACGGTTCATCCACTCCTCGAATCGGGTCTCGAAATCCAACAGAAAACATGAAATCTCATGGTGGACGACGCATACATCACGAGAAAACCGCAACTTATATTTTAAAAAGAGAGGGGAGACAGAAGATTTTATATATATTCTTGCGGTTTTCCCCAAAATCCAGAAATCTCATAAAAATCCAAAATCCCAAAATCATGAGTAAGTAAATAATAAGTATCGGCATAAGCCCCACAATACTGCATGATAACATGAAAATGTGAATGCATGAAATGTCTAAGTAATAAATGCAATGTCTAGACTAACACCTGAGAGTAATCACAATATTATATTGATCTAGCATTTAGCTGATTCTATCAATAAAAGATAATATGTTCTAAAGTGTACGTAACATAATAATTACCGATGATGATGTGTGTGAGCTGGCAAATAAGTGTACATGGAATATGCGCATCATCGATAATGGTGCTGGTGTCCTAACAGGCAGAGTTTCATACTGACTAAAGAAACATATGTATGAACATGCAACTTGATGATTACAATCTGAATGTAAAGATGAATGTGTATTAACCACTCATTTGGAATGTACAAATCTAACTACAACTATATGACTCAAGCCTAAATTAGTATCTATCTAACGTACTAAGGAACTAAACTAAAGAAACTAGTCGATAGGAAATAAGAATCCACCTACAGTCTGAGTCGATATCTCTAATAGTCGGCGATCCAGTCTCAATAGCGTCACGTACATAGTACGACTTTCTCGAGTCAAGAGTGCGGATCAATCATCACATCTACTTCTCGTACGGTAAAATCCATCGTACGGCATCCCAAAATCGGGGTACAGGTCAACTATCACCTATGTACATCATCAATCGTATAATATCATCATCAAATAATGTCATGATCAAGGGTACTGTACTGTAATCGCATACATCCCAATATCATCAATCATATATCATTGTCTGCGTAAAAATACATCGTCAATTGGTCCTCAAAAATATCATGTCACATATATCATATCGTGATTAAGTCACATATATCATGTCGTGAGTAAGTCATATATATCATATCGTAATCAAGTCACACATATATCATATCGTAATCAAGTCACACATATATCATATCGTGAATCAGTCACATATTACAGTCCAGGTTCTATTCTAGAGTCTCGTATATCTCAATGTCATCATCACCTATTATCGTTTATGTATACATATCCATTTTCTCATTTTCCAACGATCCGCTAACATCATAATACGACTGTATAACCAAGAGATCACGGCATCAAGCCCAGTTATATCGTCTCATCCCCATGTATCATATAACATCCTTATATCAGCTATACATGTTGTGTATGTGTGTGTGTGTATATATATACCTACACACATTCCTATACACACACACACACACATACACATACACACCAAGTCAAGTTTCTATGTGCGCGTTTGTGTGTGTGTCTACCTGAAACCTACGAATTCCCTCCAAGACATTCATCCTCTGGTAAAGTCTTTCTAAATCAGTCTAGTCCAAGCTAAAGTCTTTAATAGGGTCCTACTCGCCAAGAATCTAAGATCACATCCGACTTCCTAATGACAATAAGTAATATTCCTATTCTACGTTTGCGGGGGTGCTAAACGCTATCCACCCGACTTCTCCCGTAGATATACATCTACTCACCTGGTCATTGGCTGCCGAAGACGATGTCGCCCTCCTCTTCTTCCTTGTCCGAAGTCCATATGAGGGGTATCTCCACAACATGAGATCCAAACATGAAAATATGCCTCCAAAAGAATGGTTTCCTACTCCAAAATTCATGCTAAATAGGTCAAAGGAAAATGGTAGAGATTGAATATTGATTTTGAGGTTTATTTTTGGAAATTTTGATGATTTTTTTGAAGGGAAAATAAGCTTGGAAAATGGGGGGGCTGCCATGGGGTGAGGCCGGCCAAGGCATGAAGAGAAAGAGGGGAAGAAAAAGATGTGGAGTTGTGTAGAAAGTTCTTCAAAAGATGCATCTTTTATGTCTTTTCACCATTTTCTTTATTTATCAATTTTTCTTTTCAACAAAATGATCCTAGAAAAATCTAGAACCATGAAGAGATTTGAAAAAGAATTTTGCATAAACAGACTTGATTCAAAGATGTCATGGTTCACTTTGTAAAATTAACTCATTTCAATTTTGCAATTTACACTAATTTAATGTATAATTAAAGTTTATGTTAATATTTAAATTTAATTAATTACGGAAAATATTTTAATAAACTAATAATTTATAAGTTACTAAATAAACACCAAATACTAGTAATTATATCATTAAAATATGTCTTTTTAAATTTATGATGAAAAATAATTATGGTTAAGTTTTACGAAAAATACGGTTTATTTTACCGAAAATCAGAAAATTCGCCTAAAGAATTTTTATTTATTTATGTATTTAATTTTAAAACGCTACAATCTTCACCCTTTAAAAAATTTGGTCCCTGAATTTAAATTAAACTCCCCCCAAATACTAAAACATTCAGCCAAAACACTCAAATCGTCGGGGCTCCGAAATTATCAATACGTAAAACACATCTTAGCGTAATGCATGTGCATGAAAAACGAGTACATAACTCAAACTCAAAACTCCATCAAACATAACGCAATCATCGGAGTTGTGGTGAGAATAAAATATGAAAACCCAATACGAAAACCAACATGATATATATCAAAACTATAACTTATATATAGTGCGTATCGTATTAAAATCGTCCAAATATCTTAATAAAGAAGCATGCAAAAACTCCTTTTTAAAATCGTCGTGCGATGCATGTGTCACGGCATAAGTAGCGGACGTTTATTTTTTAAAAAAATAGCTATACATATATATCTTTTATATAACATACACATCCCGCCTGATTACTAAATCAAATAGTAATGATTATAAAAACATACTGCTCATAATGAAATCATTCCCAATCACATCATAAAAATATCATGTGCGTCCGGTGCGCACTGAAATCGAAACTAAATACAGATGCCACGAATACGCACAGAAACAAAACAGAGTGCAACAGGTGTGCACCAAAAATATCTGTCAAGTGCAATGGGCGTGCACGACGATAATATCAGGTGCATCTAATCTACACAAAACCCCGATTTAGCGCATCTGGTGTGCACAAAATCGCATCAAGTGCACTAAGTGTGCGCAAGAATCTCAATCAAGTGCACATAGTGCACGAAAAACATGCACCGAATATCAAAATCGAAATCATAGTACGAAAAATGCATGAAAACTATGTCGAAACATACGTCAAAATTATGTGCAACCTATATGCACGAAATCAAATCAATATCTCAAATGTATAAAACCAGATCGAGTGCACTGGGTATATACAAAACAACATCAATACCACTGATATATGAAACACGAATAGAGTGTAATGAATGTACACATAGGAAATACCAATCATGGAACAAAATCCTCAAAATACCAAAATCCAAACAACGGAAATATGAAATTCAAATCACCAAATCACAATCGTAAACACTATCGTTAATGTGCGCCTTTTCTAATGTCGACTGATTCGGACTCGTCTTCTCATCGCTGTGCTGACTGCGCTATAAACGGCTATGCTCATATCGAGAGTCTCCTACGTAATCTATCCCTTCACCTGATGTCCGGACTACGTTAAACTTTTCGATCGATTCATCAAAATCCCAAAATTCCCCGAGAGCTCAACACTCAAGTACAGTTTAAAAATATCCAGTACATGCCCCAGTATCTGCGGACCAGCCGTAGAAGGACAAACCCAAGTCTCACTAATAGCACTATGGAACTACCGTAAACCCTAAGGTTCAAAGGCGTTCTCGTGGTCATTATGTCGAGTTAGGGTTTCATTCTTCTAGAGGGTCCATAGAAATACCTGCATGTTCTTCCGAATATCTTAAACTTGGGAAAATGGGTTTCTGATATTCGTTCAAACCTTTTAATTTCGTCTGGACGGCATGCGAATACCCTTCGTCCGCACGCTAAACAACGCTTTAATCCTCAAGAATAAACGATACCCTACGGTCATCGCATTTGAGTCGCAGCTCTCTCTGCCCATGTGACCGTGGTAACAGAAACCACCATCCGATATTGACGAAGATAGATCAAAGTAACGAATAGAACACAGTGCAAAGAAATGTACATCCTAAGACTTCTTAAACAGAGTAGCGTATCGTAAGTATGCCGCGGATCATACCCACGGTACATCACTCTACCTAAGTCACCTACTCCATCAACCAAGGTCAACCTAAACTTAGGCAAGGGTTAAACCTAGCGCTCTGATACCAAATTTGTCACGACCCGAAGGTACGGAACGTAACCGGCATTTAAATTACGAAGCGTCTAGAGGCGCGACATAATCTAAGTAAGCCGCAGCCCAGAAATCTAAACCATTCAAAGAAGAAGTAAAGGAAAACATGTAGGAAAACAAGTTTAAAAGCAACATCAAATTTTCTCAAAAATTTCGGCAGAGTCTCCTTTGTAAAAACTGGCCCCAAACGGGTACAAACAAGGATAATATATACAAACAATAAAAAGGCATCCCCAAGCGGGAGCTAGCTCTACGCCAACAGGTGGAAACAACAACACAATGCACAATAATATATAACGCCAAATGGCGAGGCTCAAAACTCAAAAGAAACCAAATCCACCAGATACCATAATAATACAAGCGCGACTCTAAGGTCGAAATAAACAACTGGTTCTCTAAACTATCAAGTAATACAAGTCTGGTAGATGGAGCTTACTAGATACAAATGAAATAATAAAGGTACAACGGCGGTCCTCATACAAGTGAACCAACCTACCAAGCAAATCATCCTAAATGAAATGATGTGCCAGCAAACTGCCAAGGAAAGCTGTACATCGAAACCTGTAAGAAAAATTTGGCACAACGGGGATGAGTTGCCAACTCGTGAGTAGAAAACATCTGCGAGAAGAAATCGAATGCACGACGCTATCCTAGATCATAATAATATACTTAATATATCACTAGTCATCTAGTAGTGCAGGGTAATAAACTATACGCATGTACAATGCTCAGTGCTCGTGTCAGTACCTCAAGTAGTAACAGGTCGTGTGTATGAGTATGCATGCACCATGAATATAAAACAATCAACCATGAAATCTGGGTATATCTATATAAGAAATCTTTAATTTTATCATAGTAAAATTTGTATGGTAATCTGAAACATCAACGAAATCCATGGAAATCCGTGTCAAGCATCGAAACAAAACATGTAATCTCAAAGTCTCAATAACTCATAATCTCAATACCTCGGGCTCCATCAGTCCGGATCGGCCCATATCATCAAATCTCACGACAACGGTAGGTATCCTCCGGATATCAGCCGCGCCAGACATCACCGGTAGGTAGTCTTCCCCTGCCAGGCTCATCGTCTACAACTCGATCTTCTTGCCCCGGGGTACCATACCGGGCCCACCATATACCTGAGACGGTTCATCCACTCCTCGAATCGGGTCTCGAAATCCAACAGAAAACATGAAATCTCATGGTGGACGACACATACATCACGAGAAAACCGCAACTTATATTTTAAAAAGAGAGGGAGAGAGAGAGAGAGAAGTTTTTATATATATTCTTGCGGTTTTCCCCAAAATCCAGAAATCTCATAGAAATCCAAAATCCCAAAATCATGAGTAAGTAAATAATAAGTATCGGCATAAACCCCACAATACTGCATGATAACATGAAAATGTGAATGCATGAAATATCTAAGTAATAAATGCAATGTCTAAACTAACACCTGAGAGTAATCACAATATTATATTGATCTAGCCTTTAGCTGATTCTATCAATAAAAGATAATATGTTCTAAAGTGTACGTGACATAGCAATTACCGATGATGATGTGTGTGAGCCGGCAAATAAGTGTACATGGAATATGCGCATCATCGGTAATGGTGCTGGTGTCCTAACAGGCAGAGTTTCATACTGACTAAAGAAACATATGTATGAACATGCAACTTGATGATTACAATCTGAATGTAAAGATGAATGTGTATTAACCACTCATTTAGAATGTACAAATCTAACTACAACTATATGACTCAAGCCTAAACTAGTATCTATCTAACCTACTAAGAAACTAAACTAAAGGAACTAGTCGATAGGGAATAAGAATCCACCTACAGTCTGAGTTGATATCTCTAATAGTCGGTGATCCAGCCTCAATAGCGTCACGTACATAGTACGACTTTCTCGAGTCAAGAGTGCGGATCAATCATCACATCTACGTCTCGTACGGTAAAATCCATCGTACGGCATCCCAAAATCGGGGTACGGGTCAACTATCACCTATGTACATCATCATTCGTATAATATCATCATCAAATAATGTCATGATCAATGGTACTGTACTGTAATCGCATACATCCTAATATCATCAATCATATATCATTGTCTGCGTAAAAATACATCGTCAATTGGTCCTCAGAAATATCATGTCACATATATCATATCGTGATTAAGTCACATATATCATGTCGTGATTAAGACATATATATCATATCGTAATCAAGTCACACATATATCATATCGTAATCAAGTCACACACATATCATATCATGATTCAGTCACATATTACAGTCCGGGTTCTATTCTAGAGTCTCGTATATCTCAATGTCATCATCACCTATTATCGTTTATGTATACATATCCATTTTCTCATTTTCCAACGATCCGCTAACGTCATAATACGACTGTATAACCAAGAGATCACGGTATCAAGCCCAGTTATATCGTCTCATCCCCATGTATCATATAATATCCTTATATCACATATACATGTTGTGTGTGTGTGTGTATACCTACACACATTCCTACACACACACACACATACACATATACACCAAGTCAAGTTTCTGTGTGTGCGTGTGTGTGTGTCTACCTGAAACCTACGAATTCCCTCCAAGACATTCATCCTCTGGTAAAGTCTTTCTAAATCAGTCTAGTCCAACCTAAAGTCTTTAATAAGGTCCTACTCGCCTAGAATCTAAGGTCACGTCCGACTTCTTAATGACAATAAGTAATATTCATATTCTACGTTTACGGGGGTGCTAAACGCCATCCATCCGACTTCCCCCGTAGATATACATCTACTCACTTGGTCCTTGTCTGCCGAAGACGACGTCGCCCTCCTCTTCTTCCTCGTCCGAAGTCCACGTGAGGGGTACCTCCACAACATGAGATTCAAACATGAAAATATGCCTCCAAAAGAATGGTTTCCTGCTCCAAAATCCATGCTAAATAGATCAAAGGAAAATGGTAGAGATTGAATATTGATTTTGAGGTTTATTTTTGGAATTTTTGATGATTTTTTTGAAGGGAAAATAAGCTTGGAAAATGGGGGGTTGCCATGGGGCGAAGCCGGCCAAGGCATGAAGAGAAAGTGGGGAAGAAAAAGATGTGAAGAGTTGTGTAGAAAGTTCTTCAAAAGATGCATCTTTTATGTCTTTTCACCATTTTCTTTATTTATCAATTTTTCTTTTCAACAAAATGATCCTAGAAAAATCTAGAACCATGAAGAGATTTGAAAAAGAATTTTGCATAAACACACTTGATTCAAAGATGTCATGGTTCACTTTGTAAAATTAACACATTTCAATTTTGTAATTTACACTAATTTAATGTATAATTAAACCTTATGTTAATATTTAAATTTAATTAATTACGGAAAATATTTTAATAAACTAATAATTTATAAGTCACTAAATAAACACCAAATACTAGTAATTATATCGTTAAAATAGGTTTTTTTAAATTTATGATGAAAAATAATTATGGTTAAGTTTTACGAAAAATACGGTTTATTTTACCGAAAATCAGAAAATTCGCCTAAAGAATTTTTATTTATTTATTTATTTATTTATTTTTAAAACGCTACTCAGTATGCATGCTCAGACCTTGAGGAAGAACCAGTTCAGGAGTCAGACCTGCCCTTCGAGCTTGCGGAGATTTAGACGGTCATGCCTCTAGTATCTTTATTGTTTTCCCTAAAGAAATCTTGTATTCGCACTTGGTTAGTAGTTCTTTTCCTTGTTTTGTTGTAATGTGAACAATGAAAGTTGATGTAATAACTAGTGATATATTTCCAATACTGTTGTGCTGTGTTTACTGATTACCATGTAATGCTACAAGCCGAAGTGTGACTACGGCAGTATTATTCCTTAACCGTAAGAGCATGGCTGGCCTAGTCATCTCTCGTATTCCGTATTTTGGAAAGCGGGGCGTGACAAAGATCTCTCAAATTGATCTTGCAAACCAGCATATATTTCTCAACCTTCTTCAGTAACGAGCTTGTCAGGTGTCGTTGTCCCTTCAATTGCAAGTTTCGAGAGAATGATTGTTTAGCTGCACTAAATCCTAATTTTCAACTAAACGAGAATTTGGATTCTTTTTATGAGAAAGACCTATCTAAATATTTAGAAAGTAAGAAAGCAATTCAAACACAGGTTCGGCTTCTTCCTAACGGGACATTAACTTTTGACGGAAAACTAGTGAGGAAGGGTTTTTAGTGCAATTTAAATGTATAAGAAGTTTTTTTAAGTAAATATGAAGTATGGAGAAGTTTTTCAGTAAATTAGCGAAGTATGAGATGACTTTTTAATATATAAAAAACCCATAAATATAATAAAGCACATCACCAATCAACTTTAAAATTAAATTACCCCCTTTCTTTTGCCTTATAGTAGTTTAGATGCTTGTTATTTGTATGAGAAACCGGAAACAATCGGGGAAACTCCACTTCAGAAAAATTTCAATAGCAAAAATGAAGTTAGGTCTACCACAGCACCATGACTGCAGTCATGTGATCTAATGGAGATGGGTCCCGTCGCTGTGTAGCCCTTGCAATTCTTTAAAGCTAATATACAGGAAGCTTCCCTAAACTTGAAAACGGATACCATACCTCAAAAATTTAATAGTGTCGGGTTTTTTGTGTATATTTCTTATAATGTTCATAAAGTTATTTCTTATAATGTTCATAAAGTCTTTCTACTCCAATCCCCCCTCCTAAAATTTTCCCTCTCAGACCTTTTTCCCCTCGTTTCTTCTTCAAAATTTCTAATATAAAATACCACATGTCTTCCTCCTGCGTCTTTAAAGAGTAAGTATGGATTCAACAGAGTATAGATTTGGAAAAAATGAAGAAAAAGAAAAGAGATTATTAGGTTAGTCAAATAAATTTATTATAGTGCTAGTATTAAAAAAACCCTTATGGGTGGGAAAGAAAATGCTATTAGGATTTTTTGGACAAACTGCGTATTTTCAAGTGTATAGGGTTTTCTTGCTTTTTAGGTAAAACTGCGAGGGGTTTCCCACATTTTAGCCATTCTTTTAATTATTTACAAGGCATGAAGTTACATGGTTTTTACAATAACTTAAATTTCGATTTGTATAGGATATACGGCATGTTTCTTTCATCCATATGTTTTCTTATGGTCTAGACATGAAATTGTAACCTATAATTTTAATATGAAATTTCATATCATTTCTCCATCAAACAAACATATAAAGCAGGAAAAAAAGAGTATGGTATTATACTTCATTTATTACTAATTTATGTTTTATTAATTTCATAACCATCTAAATATTATTTCATGATTTTGATCTATGTTAATTTTGATCAGTGTTAGTTTCAGGCCTGTGTGTTTGTTTCAGAATTTAGAAGAAACATTTATCTAATTAAACTTGTTCATAAATGTCACATTCTTAACGAGTAGATATTTTTTTACTAGGAAAAAAATACTTTCTATATATATATATATTAGGCTAAATTTCAACTTGCTGCTATGAATTATAGGCAATTTCTCCAAACAATACCATAAACCTTCAAAGTGATGGATTGATACCATGAACTTTTAAAAGTATTAAAAAACCACCCTGACGGAGTTAACAGAAAATTACAAAAATACAAAAATACCCCACTTTTTTTTTTGCAAATATAGTCTTTTTTATTACACGAGAGGAGTATTTTGGTAATTTTGTAATTTTTCATAATGCCGTCAGGAGTTTTTTTTTTTTTTTGATACTTTTGAGAGTTCATGGTATCAATCGATCATTTTGAAAGTTCATAATATCATTTGGAAAAAATGTCTATAGTTCATGATAGTAAGGTGAAATTTAGTTTATCTATCATTTTGATTCTTGATTGGTATTGTCGAGCTACCTTGGAAACATATGGACTAAGTCAAAGGCTTCTTTTAATATTTAAGTAAGATGATACTTATTTCACCACATATATTTAGTAAGGCCAATTTGAGTACTAAAATAAAAACGTGTGAGAATACTGGGTAAGTACCTTCTAGAATTCATATCTGTTATTTTGAGGTAGAAATCGGTTGATAGCAGCTCATGATGTGTACATTGGTCAAGATTTGGTAAGAAATAACAAGCGACTATAAAAGTAGGATTCGATTTTTGTTTCGATTACAGTCATCCACATATCACACTGTGGACAGTAGATAACCGATTCAATTTAGAACGTCAAATATAAATCTTATATAGTCTTTATCCAAGAATACTGAGTTGAGTTGTTTTACAACGTAAACTTTCTTTCTATTTACTTTTTTTTAGATATATTTGATTTGAAAACATTATTTTTACAAACATAAATGAAATATGTTAATGCTGTGGAAATTTTCTTTTTTCAAAATTTTCAAACGCTTATTGTTAGCTACAAGTATATCTTCCTCTTTTTCCTTAGTGGATTAGGGAAAAATAACTTCTTGCTCTTTCCTTCAATTTCTCTTGTTTATTTTTCTTAGTTTTTCGATAGAAACAGACGGATCCGTCCATGAGACATTATATTGTAGAGTTACTTCCTATCATATCCTATTTAGAAAGAAAAGCAGGAGATGGATCCGACCAATTTAAATCATATATCCATTGCCCTCTTATATAATATCTCCTTTTCCATTTCTTCCATGTCACGTCCAAGGAGTATGGAATCATTTAGTATAATATTGTACGTTTAAAAAACGGTGCCATTTACCTGAAACAAAGAAGAGCTTTATTCGGTTGCGGTCGATCGCAACGAACTTATTGCGGTCAATGTCCAAATTAGAGTCGAACGGGGATGGACTCGGTGCGATGGCCTGCAGCCACATTAAATTCAATAAAGAATATGATTAAGTTTAATACTTGCTAAAAGTAAATGGCATATATATCTACCTTACCTCATGAACTAGTTTAATACACATTCTTAATTCATGTCTGCCTGCTATAATATAAAAGATGTCTAATGAAATAAGGTTGTCATGACCATTAATTTATCTAAGAACAACAACAACAACAACAACAACAACGTGTCTATTGATATAAGATACCACATGTACAATCCAATTAACAAAAATGTGAGTTTTTTAGATTCCTAGGCAATAGAGAATTTGAATGCTATATGATGACATGAAGTGAAATTAATTACTCATATGCTATGTTTGTTCTTGAATCTAATATCTTTAATGCCACTATTTGACTTTTATATGACAAAAGACCTTGTTTGAATATGAAGACATATATTTTTGTATCTTTCAAACCTCATCATAATTTCCGTTTTAAATTTAGCGAAAGAAAGATGTATTTAAGATGGTATGAGTAGGCATCATGTTTAGAGCTCTAAGTTCAAATCCCAACATTTTTGTTAATTTCAATATATTTATTTACACATATTCATTTAAAGTTCAGAAGTAAGAAGTTTTGTTGGAGGCGATCGTATCGGACAGAATATCGGACAGAAAATGGTTCACGTGAGAATGAATGTTAATCGTCATGTTTGCTTGATATACATTGTTATTTATTTACAACCCAACAAGGAAGCCTTTGTCCCCACTTACATTTGGGCCTAGACCATATGAGCCATACTCAGCCCATACTCACTATTGGGTTACGGTCACTCGCAGGCAGCAGTGTCGCAGTAAGCTTACCTCCCTTCGTCCCATTTCCTTTCATCAGCCTCCGCAAACCCTAAACCCTAGATTCCCCAAAACCCTCAAATTTTCGCAGAGCGATGGCTCATTTCCGCAGGTCCCACCACGCCCTCCGCCGCCTCCTCGACTGCCACCAAAACCCTAGCTCCGATCGCATCACCAACGCCTTGCTCTTCGCCGCCCAAGGCCTGAGATATCGAAAGCTCGAGGTCATCCTCACGACGGTAAGATCGATGAAATTTCGCTCCTTATTCGAATCGGAACCCTAAAAGATTTGGTTTTGTAGTCGATTTTGGTTTTGATTTCGGGGTTTTGATTCTTTCTTGAAGACGATCGACAAATTGGGGAATGCTGGGAAGACGGTGAAGGTGGCGCCGGGGTACTTCAGGAATCACCTGATGCCGAAACTGCTCGCGGTTCCTAACATCGAGAAATTTCAGCATCTGATTCGAGAGCAGCGCAAGGTTTGGAGCTTAGTTTTGTTTATGATTTTGTTATTTCGATTGCGAATTATTGAAGATGTTAAAGATGATTGTTTGTCTTGTTATTCTTACATAACCTGCGATTCTCAAATGGAAAATGCTTGTGAGAGATGAGCTAGAACTCTCTAAGCTTACATCGTTGCTTGCAGAGTCATACATTTGGAAAATATGTAGATTAAGTTACAGTTTCTGTGTGTGAATTTGGTAAATAATCTTATCTTATTACATTGTCGGCATCGAATTAGACACTTCTGCCTCTGCTGCACACAGGCAAAGTAGCCTAGTACATTAATTGCTCAATTTAAGCTTGTGCTGTTATCTACAAGACTTGGTTTGAAAATTCCCTTCAACAAATTTCAAAGGGAGAGGGATGGTGACTAAATGTGGTAGATGGAGGCGCACTACTGAGCATGTTTGGGTGTTTTTGGATTAAAATCTATTGGATTTAATTTGGGATAAGAATATTCCAGAATGCCCCAATGTTCCTTCAAGCTAAAGATCCTAGAGATTTACATTTCAAATGCATGTTTGCATAAGTCAGGACAGCATTCTCACTTATTAATTATGTCAAAAGTATTGAGAGTTGAAATTTGAGAACATAGAACATTTGGATGTCATGAGTAGAAAAGATGAGAGAAATAAAGAGAAAGAGATGATGAAAGTTTCGAGTCCCAAGAAAAAAGCAAGCGTGCAAGCTTGCAATAAAAAAAAATCAGCTGTGATCATTTATGTAATCAAGAGGAAGATCCATTTTGGGGTCCCCCTCCTATGGATTTACTCATTGAGAAACCATCGAAAGGAACCATTCTGTCGGATTGGTCTAATCCGGATTATAGATGGAATATAGGCTTTTTATCCTGCGGAAATTGTGTATCTAAACACGGCTTAAACTAAATATTCTATGGAGACATTTTCTATGCTTTTTAATTGGGGAATACTAGTGAAACTTGTTTGTCCAGTATAATGCTCTGTATGTCAGCAATAACATTGCATTTCACTGAGATTTGTATGCCACGTTGTCCATTCCTCTGTTTCTCAGTATTCTAAAGCAATACTTCTTTTCCTTTACATGCATTAACATTTGTGTGATTATCATCTTTTAACATATTGTTGACACTTTATTCTGATTTCATCATAGTTCTTTTCATTTTCTACAATTACCCTGGATTCTAGTAGTCTTCTTGTTGTTATACCATGGAACTAGAAGTCTTCTACTATATTAGTCAAGTTTTCCCAGCTTCCTTCGAAATTTGAAAACCTGAATTATTACACAGTATGTAACCTTTTCCTGTCCATTTTAAAAATTTCTTGAAGTTACTTCACCATTTGAGCAGCTTTACCAACGTGAAGAAGAGGAGGCTGTGATGGATGTTTCAGAGGCAAAGGACAATATTTCGGAGACATCTATTGACGGCACTGGTTTGGTAAGTGGCTTAATTGATGGGGTTCACTTGGCAATAATATGCCATAACATCAGTTTGATAGAATATCCAGGAGATTCTATCTTTTCTAATAGTAGTATTCGCGCATGCTTATGATGCATATGCTACTTTGTGCACAGTCTGTTTTTTCCCTTGCTGTTGAGTTAATTATAAATAAGAAACCTAGGATTAGAATGGCCACTTTGCTAACTTTTATACAAACCGGCAGTTGACCCGGACTTGTGAAAATGTATATCTGTACAATTTTTTTGTGACTCTTGTAAAATTTGTAAATCCTTCAATTTGAATCTGGTCGTGGGCTCTGAGAGTCAAGACTCTTAAGGACCGAAAGTAAAGTTTTCTCTTCCTACTTTATGATTTTGTTATTATTTCTTTTCTTTTGGACAGCCCAAGGTAAACAAGATGAAAGAATATCAAACAGCTGCATTGCGTCTTCATAATGGAAGTGTGGTGAGTACCTATACCTATGGTGTTAACAGCTACGTTGCGTCTTCCATTATAACCTATGTTCCTTTGTGATTGCTATTTGTTATACTAATTGTGCTGCCTTGCGTCATTTTTCTTACTGAGCATAATGGACGACTTTGGGTTTTCCTACTTGCCATTATAGCTGTTAATATGCTATGCATTTACGATGTAGACATGGGCCTCATGGTTTTTGTAGGAAGTTGAGGCCTCGAAACCAACTTTGCCCTCATGTAAAGCATTCTGAGAATTTGTTGTAGTAATAAATATGCAAGCTTCATATGTTTAGAAGGATAAGCATTCAAAATTTTAGCATTCAACTTTATTAAGGTGCATGAGTGAGAATAAGTTATGCTATACCGACATATAAACTAAAAAGAGAGGGACTTAGCCTTGGCTCCTTTTGATGCTGGAACGGCGAGTAAAGACGGAAATAGGAGATGGATTATAACAGAAAAGGTAAATGGCGACCGCTCCTAAAAATCACACCAAGGAACTAGATGAGATCGGCTATTCTCTATAGAATCACACCCACAGACAGTTGTCGATGTTATCTACGGCTCTACTGGACAATCACACCACAGTAGAATCGAAAACCCAAACTTGATATTCAGCGGACGTGGACTCACACCAAAGAATAAAATAGGAACTCTAAACTCAGTTGGAATCACACTAATAAAATAAAGAGGATAAAAGTCATGAAGGTTATATCTTCATTAATTCATCAAAGTCTGCATTATTCATCATCAACATAGCTATATATAGGACTTGAAACAACCCTTCAAGTTTTAGATCAAACTAAATAATTAATAATATTAATTAGAGATAAAGAACCGAAGTGTCATCAGCATTTACCTAGATTCATTTATTTATTAGGATTGATACATTTAAATCAAGCTCATCGAACCTTTTGGGAGGAGGAATGAGTGAGAATGAGTGTGAATGCCCCCACATTATTTTCCCCGGATTGGAATGCCAACTCTACTGAGTTGTTTTCTTCTTTCTGATGACAAGAAGAAAGGTCTACGATATAGACGGTCGGTGATACTCCATAGTTGGTGGATCGTTCCATCTTATAATTATTATTTTTTTCCAATTTGGTTACAAAGCTTGAGTGGATCATTGGTTCTTGGTTTGAGCTTTGGAAGGCATTCATTGCGACGATTGATCCGAGCCAAGACACTTGCTTTGAAAATCATCGGCCTTCATTGCTCATTTGCAGTGTTGCAGTTCTTGTTTTGCTTAAAGATGCAAGCTTGAATTTCCCCATGTAATTTCTTGATGTGTTTGGCGAAGCCACCACGTAATGAGTATGAGGAAGAGATACAATCCACGGAACTTATGGATTTGTAGCCATACGCTCAATATTGTAAAGAACGGATTCAGAGTTATTTCGGTTGACCGGCAAATAAAGAATATCCGGTTTATTCAGTGAATATTTGGTTTATTCGGATTATGCGGCCATAGGTATTTTCATATAAATATCACATATAAAAAATTAAAAAATATAAAGGTAGAGAAAATATATCCATGGTCTAATGTTAAGGCATCCGAAATAAATCGAAATATCGTGAATCGAGTCCCTTCGTATGGAGGCTGAAAGAGATGCAGGCGCAGTTGTGGCTGATGGAGGCGGAGCATGCATGGGTGAACCTAAGACCTAGTTTTTTTTGAACTAGAGAGTCTCGGTTGAGAAACAAGAATCAAGTGAGTTTGTGAAATAATAAGTGCGTATTCCACTTGTTTTTTAATAAGTTTTGGATCCCACACTTTTTTAGTTGTGGGCCTTTTTTGTTTTGGATCTAATGGGCTAATTTGGTCAAATATTCGATCAAATATGCAGTTTGTGCGTCAAATATTCAGTTTGACCGTATATTTGACCGAATATTGCAGGTTTTGTTCGTTTTGCCACCAAATCCAAATATTCAGCCGAATATTCCTTTTTTCAAAACTACATACGTTATATCAAATGGATGGAAGCCGGTAGTTTGATTAAAATATCGGTTGCAAGAATCTTTGGCTTGTACTACAAGAGCTCTTTGCCGAACATTCTTACTTATCTAACTGCTCAAAAGTTCGCCTAAGTTTGACAGACGAGCTTAGCTCCATCGGTTTGTGAATGATAGAATGGACCGACCTTTAGTTGAGCACCAATCTTTCTTCACAATCTTCGGTAATGCTCAATGTAACGGTGATCATCACATTGCAAATGAGTCATTTTAAAACTATCTTCACTTACGAATTCGACAATAGGAGCAATGACGATGTCAAATCCTTTGGTGAAGTGCAATTAAAATGAAGCAACACCAAGGAAGCAATAAATTGCTTGAAGAAATGTAAGTACCGACCAAGAAGTATTAGCTTCCATGCTTGATGAATCTTCCGAGGGGCCTTCTGCTTGATAAAAATCATAACCCAAAAATATTAAGTTATTGGTTACGTCCTTCGTTGAATCAACATGATTCTTTTCATTTCGTACTACTTCAACAACTAGCCGGGTATTCAAACGCTCGGCATAATCGCTACTATAAGAGAAAAGTTTGTCAAAATTGACAACAAATCAACCAAGAAAAGATTGGAAAAACCGAAAAGTACATGGAAAATTTAGAAGGCCGAATGTCATTAGTATGCACTCATGACGACTAGCACTTATTTTGAAGACGGTCTTCGATTTCTCGGGTGGCCTCTTTCGGGTTTGGTGATGATCATTGCAGACACCAAAGTTAGAAAATATAATCTTTCCATGAAGTCGATCAAATACATCTTTAAGCCAAAGCATGCAGAACAAATGCTTGATCGCAAATTTATCGTTGGCTCGGCCACTCGAGCATATATGCCACAATTCACCCCATGACATGAAAAAGGTTGGAAACTTGGAATGGAGCAAAGACTTCCGCTTTTATTCACCAACACTTCGAACAGGTCCATCAACTTGTTGCTGCAACACTTTTTTCAATCAGTACCATGTGATACACCGGTTTGCTTAGAAGCTCGGTGTCGGGTACATCAACACAATGTTGTCTCTCTTTTATAAGAGGTAACTCGAAGGACAACTTATCAGAGACAACATAGTGGAACTCTTGAATATGAAGTTTCATCATGGATTGAACTTCATGCTTGCCATTTTTCTCCATGATCACCAAAGGAAAGGCTTCATCGGCAATTTCAAAGGATATTCCAAACCCGTTTTTAGAAAGAAAATGACTCTTTTATCAATGATAACATCACACAATTTCTTTTGACTCTTCAGCGAATGCGATAATTACGACATTTAGAAGCGAAGTGTTCAAATTCTTGACATTTAGAATACCGACGAGGGGTAAAATTTAAAGTGGTAAATATGGTAGGATCAATTGAACTATCAATTACTGAAGTGAAAGTTCTATCTTAACTAAAGGGCTAATTGCCACCGAGATTTGTTGGCCGATATCTCTCATTCTATTTATGTTGTTTCTCGAAACGTCGAATATGACCTTGAAGTTGCTGGATTTACCTTCACATATAGTCCATATCAATATCACGAAGATTTCGTTCACGAGTAGGCATAGCGTCGACGTTAGGTCTTTTTTGACGATCGGCTATGATCACCAAGAGCTTTGATACCAAATCTGATGCCCAAACGGCGATGCATGATGGAAATAGGAGATGGATTGTTACGGAGGAGGTAAATGGGGAATAAAACTCGACCGCTCCTAAAAATGACACCAAGAAACTAGACGAGGATCGTCTATTTTCTATTGAATCATACCACAAACAGTCGTTGATGTTATCTACGGTTCTACTGGACAATCACACCACAGCAGAATCGAATACCCAACTTTGATATTCAGTGGACTCACACCAAAGAATAAAATAGTAACTCTAAATCAGGTGGAATCACACCAATGAAATAAAGAGGATAAAAAGCATGAAGGCTATATTTTCATTAATTCATCAAATTCTGCATTTCAGCATAGCTATATATAGGACTTGAAACAACTATTCAAGTCTTAGCTCAAACTAGATAATTAATAATATTAATTAGAGATAAAGAACTGAAGAGTCATTTGCATTTACCTAGATTAATTTATTTATTAGGATTCATGCTTTTGAGTCAAGTTCAATGAACCTTTTGGGAGGGGTGAATGAGCGGGGATGAGTGTGAATGCCCTTGCATTACCCTTTAGAAGGATTTCGAGTCAATTCACTTCTGTCATATTCAATGATATCATCCCCAAATTGCTAATGCTCTTTGTTCATTTTGAGTTATATACCATATAAGACTTTGCTTGAGAAGCTTACAGCTACGAAGAGGCTCAGTTTTGGCACTATTGAAACTGTTCATCATTATCTACATCCCCTAAACATTTAATTTATAATTTAAAAAAGGCCACACTATTTAGAAATATCTATCCCACTCATCACGTGGTCATAAAATGAACAGATTTCATAGTATGTGATGACCAACTTCATGACCTTCTTAGGAGATTGAAACAAGATATATTTTCCCCAAAAAAGCACCCTTGAACATATTGAGCTTGCATAATTGCAGTAAGCAACTTATCATCTAGAATAGATTTCATCATTTACTATATGCTGTCATCTTACTCGTGGAAAGAACTACTGTAGACTGTGAAAAGGCTGGTCAAGGTCGACAACGAGTTGCGCTCACCTGTGACGAAGGATGATATTGTAGCTGAGGTACGACTGCTGCTATTTTATTCAATGTCTTAACCTTTTTATTAAGTGATCTATTATTATGTATTTAATGTCATTTTCTTACTATCCGTTATCTAGCAAGAAGTTATTTACGCATAATCCAAAACATAGGTGGATAACTAGGTAAGTTCATATCACAGCCTTGTTGATTTGACTGAAATGCTTATACTTATATGCAAACAGCAAAGATCCCTGCTGAAGTTTACCTTTGTTAACTTTGGTTTTGAATTTTGATCATCTTTATGGGTGTCGTACAAATTAGTTTAAGGAGCAGGATCAGCCTTGACAACATATCTCCATATGTCTTTTTTGTTGAGCAATCTTATTCACACACGCCTAGAAGAAAAGGCGATATATCAAGTTGGAGAAGAATAAGGAACTTGATGTTTTTCTTTCAACATCACTGATGTTTTTCTTTCAACATCACTGTTATCAAATGGAGAAGTATCTTAGTGATTTGCAATAAAAAAAATCTTAATTTTAAACATTTTCTTGGTTTCTTTCTCTTTCAATTGTTTAGGAAAAAAGGAACCAAAGGAAATCAGGCCTAGCTAAACTCTTTTTTGTCGAAATAACAGTTCTAGGCTAAACTCTACTCAATTTTTAGTACACAATGACCCACTCATTTTTTTCCTTTCTTGGGACCGCTCAACACTTCATTATCTCTTGATCTTTTATCTTTCCTATTTACAATTGACAAGCATGCACACACAAAGAAGGTGCTTAATTTATTTTATAATATAAAACTGTTATTTTTATTACGCATATTAATTTGTGGAGTAGTGATTCATTGCATTTATTTTACTGCTCTGGTAAATCTAAACCCCACATCACACATCAGAAGCACCACCCCTTGTTTTCAAGTACTCCGCACCGTAGGATTTCCCTCCATTTTGAGCAGTGGCAGACCCAGGAATCCTTATCAAAGGGGGCACCACATGTAGCAAGGTTCCATTAAAAATTCCAAGTGCATAACATCAAAAGTTATTTTAGTTGAAAATATATAATATCATTTAAATTGATTTAATAATATAACGAAAAAACATTGTGCTATGACATATTTGGAAAACTTTATATCGTAAACTATAACATACAAATCACGATTTTGGATAAACCGAGATAAACTAATTTTACTGCCAATGTGGTGTTCGGATGTGCACCATGTGTGTGTATTCAAAGTTTGTGCATGAAGAAATTGCAAAATGCAAATGTAAATTAGAGAGATTAAATAGCAATGTTGTTGTGAAACACTTGAAGCTATAAATTTTTTTTCTCTTGGAAAAGAGAGACAGAGCACGTTAAATCAGATTTGGTTATGACAAAACAAGATTTTATTTAAAATATTTGATCATCTTTTTATTTTTCAATTGAGACCTTTTTTCATTCACAAAAAGCAATCAATAGTAGTTGATGCTCAAATTAATTAGAACAAAAGTAAAAAAAATGTCAACGGTAGGAATTGAACCCATGACCTATTCCTTAAAAATATCAAACACAACCAATTTAACACTGGTTTTATTATGTTATTCTTATTCTTATATATAGATTATTAAATTAATAGACCGAAATATGGGTTTCTTTTTCCGCAAAATCTCATTGTGGGGAAGTGCCCCTGCTGACCTCTATGAGGGTCTGCCCCTGATTTTGAGGGAATCCGAAACGAGGAGTTCTTGAATTGAAACATATTTCCCTGTAGGAAGACTACCATCTTTTCCCCTTCTAGACTTGCCCAAATTTTGAAGAATTTGGAGGATGTCAACTGGTTCTCTACAGTTAGAGCAGTCCTCCGTCTTATCATTAGTTTCCTTGGCTTGAATCTACTAAGAAAAGACTGATATCAAATTGACAACCGCTCATAGAATTTATAAAACTGACAGAGAATTTCCATGAAGCATTGTTTGTTAGCCGGCCCTATTTTTAGAAGAGAAGACAAATTATGATAATGATATTTAAGGAAGCTTTTGTTTGTTTTATTATACCAGGTGGCAAGACAGCTTAGTATTTGTATCCATCCAGAAAATCTGCACCTCCCAAATCCTCTCACTACGGTGGGAAAATACGATGTTTTTCTCCGTCTTCCAAGAGAGATTCCACGCCCTGAGGGAATACTTCAATGGACTCTAAAACTTTATGTCAAGCGAAAACGAAGTGGAAATGACATATCTTCTGTCGAAAGCCCCTTGTCAAAAGAGATGGGTGTGAGAAAATCCTCAGTCGAAAGCCCCGTGTCAAATGAGACAAGCAAGGAACCTGTCGCGAGCTAGTCCATTAATTGCATTTGTGGCCAACTGAACATTTCACAGAGGGGCAACTGCTTTAGATAAAGAAATTTACATCTTTAAGAGAAGAGGGTTTTTTTTTCCAATAAAAATTGTTGTATACAGCATTTTGTAAAATTATTTTGTTGTCTGGAAGTAAATTGATGTTATGTCTGGTAGTATAGCTTGTAGAAGGAGACCAGAGGGAAAAAATGTAACATTTTGTTTCTTTTCGAAGATCGGATGCTGCTCGAACTCTTTACGAAGAATTTCGGTTTCTATTCTATCGTAATATTTTACGCTGAGATGAGTGAGTCTTGTTTGAGACTAAGCCGGTTTGCAGAAGCACTTCTCAAACCGTATCAGATATCATTAACATCTGAAGTATTAAACGTTGGAAAGTTTTTAGAATTGTTAGAAATTAAAAATGCTAGCAAGGGCCTCAGTGCACGCGGGATATGAAGTCCAAACTTAACTTTATTGTTACATGATTTGTAAATTGTAATGTAACATCTCATATGTATAAACTTCATATGTAAAAATATATGAGTTGATTGATTTGCAAATGCTTTAGCATTTATCTTTAGCTTATCAATATTTTCTTTGATCTAACATATATTAAATCGTGAAATTTTTAAAAATCTCAAAATTTCCTTTTTTTTCGGTTGTTCTCTATTTTGCTTGTTATAACACACGAGAACTACAGAACACATAAATTTTTTCAAAATTTTCTACTTTGAATTTCGGCACTTTGTACGCTATGATACACAAATATGGCGAAATATTAAAATTTCTATTTTTTCGGTTTTTCAATATTTGTTTGCAATAATAGCATACCAATATATTCTTCCTTTTTCAATATTTGCATGCTATATACCACATAACAATTGCGAAATTTACAAAAATCCCAAAATCATTTGTTTTCTCGAAATTTACAATATTTTGCATGCTGCCATTAGAAAGTCGCGTAAAAAATCTCAAATTTTTCTGTTTCGTCGGCTTTTCAATATTTTATTTGCTATAGCACAAGAAAATCGTAAAAATTTTAGAAATCTCAAAACAATTTAGTTTTCTTCGATATTTCAATATTTTGTATGATGCATAAGAAAATCGCGAAATTTTCAACAACCTCAAAATTTTCTACGCTGGATTTTTCAATATTTTGTTTACTTAGCACATGAAAATTGTGATATCTTAAAAAATCTGAATATTTTCTGTTTCTGTCAAATTTTCAATATTTTGCGTGCTAGACAAAAATCACAAATTGTTTAAAATTAATTTTTTTTTACTGTTTTAGTCAAAATTTTAGTATTAAATGCTTATTTTTAAGAAGCACTCATATAGTTTCTCCGTTTTCACAAAACTACCATGTACTTTCAAAATGACGAAGAGCTGTCCTTTTAACGGTCAACTTTAATACCGTTAAATTCTTTATCAAAAGACATGTTTGCCCCTCTCATACTACACCTAATCAATTATAAATATATTGTTAACAATTATAAGTAAGTATTAAATATTAATTAGTTAAATATTAATTAAATAAATTACTAATTTGGTGACGGAGAAGGGGGGGGCAGGGCTGGGGGAGGCAGAGGGTGGGGGCCGGCGATGGTGGTGGGGCGGTGATGGTGATGGCGGTTGATGATGCTCGATATCGGTAATCTCCCAGATTGTGACACGTGGCAGATGACGTGTCTCGAAGCCTGCAAGAAAGGACTAAGAACAGCACGTCGGAAGAACACCCGGGTCTGCGACTCTTGGACATGGCCGACCCTCTGTGATCAACTACACAACTCTTGTGCCCGCCTTACAAAAAACTGTTGGCTCACCTCTGAGCCTCCGCACAATTGGCCCCCTCAGCTCGTCTCCGGGCTACCGCAGAACCTAGATATCTCGGCCTCCCACTCGTCCCCGAGCCTCCCGCCAAGCTTATATTCGTCGGTCACATCGACCGACCAACGACACCTATCGCAGGCGCAACCACCCCACCTCCGCGAATCTCGCCATACGCGAGATATCCGCCGGCCACGTCCCGCGTTCCATGCCATCACGATCCCCCATTAACGAGCCTGTCTCACCATTAATGGGAGATCCCGCCTATCGCGCGGGCGTGACGCCGGGAGCGTAACGACCGGCGTGATTCCCACGCCTGCCTGTCTGTTGCCACACCTATATAAACCCCTCTCCAGATGGATCAAGTAAGTCATTTTTCTCCCCATTAGGCCGTTACTCTGCTCAAATATCCGGTCTAACTTGATCGTCGGAGGGTCCTCGGTGGTACAACCATCCCGGGACTTCCTTGCAGGTAGCTCGACCACCACAACCTAAAACCCATTGAGACTCCACATGCTTCAGGAGTTAACCTTCAAATCAATCTCAGCCGTCCATCGTTGCTCGACAATAGATCCGCGGAAGGTAACATCTTGACATGATACGACGCACGTCAGCTGGCGCCGTCTGTGGGAAATTCTTGATTCCACTAAACAAATTTCATCTTCCGATCTCCATTCAATGGCGAGCGATCACTGCGACGATCCAAGCACCAGCCGCCGCCTCCACCACAACGCTGGCGCAAACGAATCTCCTCCCCCGAACGCCATCAACGCCCTAGCCACCCGGATAGATCGACTAGCGTTCATCATGGATGCGCTCGTCCGTGTCCAAATGGCGGGCCAGGCTCCCCAGGTCGCCGCTCTCCCACCTTGGGATCGGAACCCCTACAGAGGGAGAGAAGTCTCTGCACGCGTCAACACAGTCGACCACCGCCTCGATGCCTCCCATGGTCGCCGATCTCCCGGGCCAACATATTCTATGACCCGCTGGGCGTCTCACAGTTCAACACCGAGATCTGTCGCCCGAGTACCTCGCCCCGAGCCCTTACGCGCTCCTGTCCTCCCCGAGGAGATGTCGGTCAGCTCGCCTGTTCTCAGGCATGACCGATGCCACCTCCCTCGACGGGGTCGCACGGACGGGACTCGTCATGGCAGCTCGAAGACTATCTCTCCAGGGGACCTAAGGAACCTCATTGAGAGGAACCGGGGCCGCGGCCAGACACAGGTCTCCAACAGCAGAGGCCAAAGATCAGAATATGCCGAATCGTCAGAATACCACGGCCGGCTCGACGCCCTCGAAAAGAAGATCGAAGGTATGCATCGGGAAGGTCGTCATTCGAATGACGGGGCTAAGTATGCCTCCGACTCGCTCACAAAACCCTTCACTGAGGAGCTACTCGCCGTCCATGTCTCCTCCCGAAATAAGCCCCCAAAGGTCTCTCTCTTCGATGGTAAGTCCGACCCGAAGGACCATTTGGACGCATTCACCGCATAAATGAGCTTCCAAGACAACTTTGACGCCGCCCAATGCCGAGCTTTCCCGACTACTCTCATCCGCTCCAGATGGGACTGGTTCCGAGGACTCATGCCACTCTCGATCTCAACCTTCGACGAGCTGGCCACCCAATTCCTCGGCCACTTCGTCGGGAATAGAAGGCAGAAACGGACCGTCGACCACTGATTGAATGAATTCTCGGCGTGTATGTAGAAAATGTTATAGAAATCACAACCAAAAATATTTTGATCGCAATCAATAACTGTGTCGATTGTAGCGTGTTAGTAAGTGCGGATTGTCCACAGGGAAAGTGTAATCCGTTCGTATTTCGAATTAGATGAATCGAAAATTAAAGAAAAGAAAAGAAGACAATTCAATTCAAGATTTGTAAAATGAATTCAAGAATCATCTAGATCTAATCTAATTAACAAGAAAACATTAAAATCAAGAATTGAGATATGGTGATTTCCAAATCAAATATCAAGAATCGAAGTGAGGCTCGTAGGAATCGATCGGATCTGTAAATGTGATGAAATCTAGCGATTACATATTCTTATCCATCGATGAATTGATACTAGATCGATGATGATCAACGAGAATTAAGGATTTCTTGTGAAACTAGGGTTTCATCATCTATCCCTTGTTCCTTCGTCGATATCATTCACATTCTAGCCTCTAGTAAATTCAAGAATCGATCGTGGATCCCTAATTTTGAGCGAACACAATCAAGAAAGCATCACATCGAAACTAGGTCGTCGATTCTTCAATTTGCTAGGTTTTACAAACTCGTAGGACTTAAGAATTATTTTAAAATTTGTTACATCATCATTCTATTGATCGTCTCGACTCCTTTACGAGCGGAGTTTTACTCAAACATCACAACAAGAACCATAATCACAAATTGAGATCGAATCATGATGCAAGAATTTAAAGAAAGCAAGATTAAAGAATTTCACCTTTTATTTATCAACAATTCCGTTACAATTCGCTCAAGAACTACAATAGGAAGAACTCGATCGTCGATTTGGCTTCGCTCGTCTCCTTGAGTCGCGGATCGGCTTGGATCACTTGCTCGATTGAAGATCGGCTCCGCTCCTAAAAGGTTGAAAGCTTCTCGCTTGATTTGGTACTCGGGATCTTGAATTTGGCATTGGAATTTGAATTAGGGTTTACAAGTTGTGTCACTCAACTTGTATGAAGAGTGGAGAGAGAGTAGAAGACCTTTTAACCCTAAATCTAGGTTTCCTTTTATAAGCCATCCAAAACCCTAGATCTAGAATTCAAATTTAAAATTCCCTCCAAAAGTTTGTTAGAGAGAGGCTTCTAGAAATAGTTTGTTGGAGGGAATATTCTAGAATGAAGAATATTCTAGAGCTAGGTTGTTAGGCCGAGCCTTCTGGATGAAGCCACGTAGCATTCTGGAGTCTTCTGGAAGCTTATACCGTTATTGGAAGGCACGTGCAGAAAATTGAGCCGCTGATGTCATCAAAGCGCCGCGGATCCTCGGTGGGAGTGGGCTATTGGCCGCGGATCCGCCGTCCATTGGAGGATTCACTGTATATAATTTCTTGTGCTGCTTTGCTATGGCCTTTTAGATCATTTCTGATGTGTGTAATTGTATAATTATTCCTTGATCACTGCCAGATCTCCAGTCTTGGACTTGGCGTATTTTTGTCAGCCTTTTAACTGTTTTGGCTTTTCTCCTGGAATTTCCTGCACAGACTTCGAAACAAGTGTTGCGCTATACAAGAATGATGCGATGCAATGATAAACACTCAATTTCCCTCAAAAATGTCAGTTATAATATATAACACAAGTAATTTGGTATTTTATGGCTGTTTTGCTAATATGTGCTATATTAATACCGAACACCTCTAGATGAGCGCAAATGATAGGGAAATTGACGTGATAAAAATGCAATATTTTCGACTGATCAACCACCTCTTCACAATCAAGAGCGGAGACAAGGAGACATTCAAAGGGTACGCCGCCCGCTTCTACAACGCCCTTCTTAAAGTCCCAGAACATCGGGACGAGACGGTCATTACAGCACTTAGGTCTGGTCTTAGGCACAAGGAGTGGTTACGCTCCTTCGCATTAGCGTAACCTAAGACCATGGCCGAGGTAAAGGCCTGGACCAAGCGCGAGATCCAGCTCGAGTCCGAGGCGAACGCAAATCTCCCCGGGGCAAAGCAAACTGACCAAAAGAAGAGGTCGAGGGAAGAGAGAAGGAGACTTGAGCGGGTACAGCCCTACTCCCCGAAGTTTTAGGAGTACACCCCGCTCAACGTCTCCCAGACGGTACTGCTAGAGGAGGCTAAGGGCGTGGGGTTCTTCAAGCTCCCTCGATCTCGCACATAGCGGCAAAGCGCACCCGGGGCCCCTACTGCGGTTTCCACAGGTCGCAAAGCCACTCCACATAAAGCTGTAAGCAGCTCCGAGACTATATCGAGGAGCTCATCCGTTCGGGACACCTGGCAGCATACTTACGGGACAAGCGGCAAGCCGACCGCGAGCAGGAGCAGCGTCCTCCTCTCGGCGAGTTGACAATCGGCCAAATTATGGTCATGTCGGCGGGGGGTACGCCGGATACTTACGAGGTTCAGCACCTCACGCCGTACGCGGAGGCCAACAGACGTCCGAGGAGCTCAAACCGTACCAATAAAAAGAACATCTACTAACTTGTACTTCTTTTACTAAGGCAATGTAAACTTTTCTCAAGATCTTTTTGTTTATATAATAAGAAGGGATCAATAAACCATTGCAAAAAGATGAGTTTGTTTATTCAAAGGGTACTATAGGCTCCTGATTGTTTGTCTTTTGCGTGCGTGCGTTTTAAAATCAAAACTAAGAATATACCGCAATCAATAACGGTGTCGCTTGGTAGCTAGCCGGTTGAGTACGGGTCGGTCCATAGGGAAAACATATTCTTTCTTTAAGTTCTTACGAGTTAAGTTATATTTTTGGTAGGTTTTGATTTGTATAAAAACTAAGATTGAATTTAATTTGAATTAAAGCCTTGCTAGGCTTAGGATTAGGTTAGTTTGAAAATAAAACTCTACTCACTGCTTCCTTTACCCTAATTAAGAATATAGGTGTTAGGGTAATAGTTAACAAAGGGGATTAGCACGACTTGGAAGAAACTTCGTTTCTTTCTTTTGGTCCTTGTCCGTACTTTCTTAACTCTTAGCCTTAAGCTCTATGTAAATCAACCACAACCGGTCTAACTAGGGAATCACCGCTATCTCGTAGGATAGGGTGCCGTAGTGAGCGGTGTGTGTTTGATTCAAATAGAGTCCTAATTAAAATGTTATATGGGCAAGAAAGGAGTGAGAGATTTCCATCTCTCAAACCTACCCAATCCTAACCCTAACAAGTGAGGAATTACTCACTCATTAGGAAAGTTACGACGAAATTCATTTTTATAATTTTTTTCTTTTTAATAAACTAATTAACTTGCAGATAAATAAAAGCAGATAAAAAATTGCAGAAATAAAATTTGAATTGAAAATTGCAAGATAAAAAACTTACTTTATTGACACTTCTTGACGATTACAATGAATAAAATTTAATCTAGAAAACTAAAAAGAGGCATGCCTCATTAGGCTTTCGGGTTTCCTATTTATAGATAGGAGAAACCCTAGGGTTTACATCTGATCCACATTTAAAATTACAAGACTACCCTAAGAAAGCCGGGTCAAAGCACCGACACCCACCGACACGTGCACCGACACGTGCACTGCACGGCCGCGGATCCGCGGCAGAATCCCATGTTTGTCCGTGGATCCGCGGCCATATGGTGAGATCTCTGGCTCATTTCTCCAGGGTTGCTTCATGTTGCCTTTTTCTTCTGTTTTATTTACTTGGTTCTTCAGAATCTTTTCTATTTTCTTCCAGATTTCCAACAGTGCAGAATTTGTGGATTTTTACCGTAAGCTTCGCGTTGAAGTCTTGAATCTTGTGTTGCCCTAGTACTTTGTGCAATCGAACTGTTCATTAATTTTCGTTTGTTCCTTAAACTGGTAGGCGGCATCATACAGATTCATCTATTTGTTGGTCGTAGTCTCACATTTGTAGCGTCTTTTCCTGAATTTCACTGTATTGTTCTGAGAACCTGTAATCTGCAACTATTTAGCAGACATGGATCAAAAGCACCTATTTATTTGTAATATGATTAAGAATGGGGAATATAATAATGCAAAATTCTAATATGAACAACTCCTCAGCCGTACATCGAAAAAGAAAAATTACAATAGTGGGGGAAGGGGGTGCAGAGAACATTGCTCGTGATACTCTGACGATATTTTCGCCAGCCGAACCCTCGCGGCCTCAGACCCCTGCCTCTGATGCCGCCCGCGAACGCAGGCATCGTGCCGCAATTGGTAACACTCAAGGATGAGTGCCACCGATCAATCCTGCCGACCCGCGGAGATCAGGCCGAAGCGTTGCAAAGACCTTAGCTTACCAACCGCCTCGTCCTTCAGCTATTCGGACAAGGGGTTGTAGAGCCCTGGCGACGCCCTTCAGATGGAGTACATCAACAGCTGGAGTAAGGGGGAGCGCCGAGGAATCAGTCGGCCGAAATGATCCTCAATGCGGCCTATGACTAACTGCACCGTGTCCTCGGTGCAGTACTGATCGTAGAGGTACACGTTCTCGAAACTTACGATGTCGGGGATGGTAAAAGGGAAGTCCTCCATTCTTACGTTTTGGGTGTGAAGAAAGGAGTGATCAACGCTCCCTTTGCTTTATAGCCCTACTACGCTCTCAAGAGTCCAACAGTCGCCCGTTTCACCCACAACTGTGCCGCCACGCGGCGGACATCGAGCCTTTCTCGGCAAAATCGAAACGACGCGGCTCCGGCGCTTCGCCTCCCCTACGTGTTCATTATACGTGTTGCTTTCGACTGTCCCTATTCCCCATACTCACGCCGGGAAGGTCGGACAGAACTTAATGAATCGACCGAGCGGCTACCCTGCTCGGCTATCCCTGGCTGGGAGTTCCCTACTCCGCAACGCCAGGGATCAAAGCCCTCGCCAAGAGGCACTGAGCAGCTTCACTGCTCGGTCCGTCCTTAGCAGGCCCCCTACGGCCCCTCCACCGCTAAGGATCGAAGCCCTTGCCAAGAGGCGACGGAGCAGCTTCACTGCTCGGTCCGTCCTTAGCAGGCCCCTTACGGCCACTCCCACGCTAAGGATCAAAGCCCTCACCAAAAGGCAACCGGGCTCGCCCTTGCTCGGTTATCCCTGGCTGGTAGTCCCCTACCCCGAAACGCCAAGGATCAAAGCCTTCATCAAGAGGAAACCGAGCTCGCCCTTGCTCGGTTATCTCTGGCCGGTAGTTCCCTACCCCACAACGCTAGGGATCAAAGCTTCACCAAAAGGCGACTGAGCAGCTTCACTGCTCGGTCCGTCCTTAGCAGGCCCCTTATGGCCACTCCCACGCTAAGGATCAAAGCCTCACCAAGAGGCAGCCGGGCTCGCCTTTGCTCAGTAATCCCTGGCTGGTAGTCCCCTACCTCGCAACGCCAGGGATCAAAGCCCTCATCAAGAGGCAACCAAGCTCGCCCTTGCTCGGTTATCCCTGGCTGGTAGTTCCCTACCCCACAGCGCCAGGGATCGAAGCCTTCATCAAGAGGCAACCGAGCTCGCCCTTGCTCGATTAACCCTGGCTGGTAGTTCCCTACCCCCACAACGTTAGGGATCGAAGCCCTCGCCAAGAGGCACCGGGCAACAACCATGCTCGGCCTCATCCTTAAGGATCAAAGCCCTCGCTAAGAGGCACCGGGCAGTAACCCTGCTCGGCCCGTCCTTAGCAGGACACTTACGGCCCCTCCCGCGCTAAGGATCAAAGCCCTCACTAAGAGGCAGCCGAGCGGCTACCCTGCTCGGCTATCCCTGGCTGGGAGTTCCCTACCCCACAATGCCAGGGATCAAAGTCCTCACCAAGAGGCACCGGGCAGTAACCCTGCTCGGCCCGTCCTTAAGGATCAAAGCCCTCACCAAGAGGCACTGGGCAGTAACCCTGCTCAGCCCGTCCTTAGCAGGCCTCTAACGGCCCCTCCCATGCTAAGGATCAAAGCTCTCACCAAGAGGCAACCGGGCTCGCCCTTGCTCGGTTATCCCTGGCTGGTAGTCCCCTACCCCGCAACGCCAGGGATCAAAGCCCTCATCAAGAGGCAACCGAGCTCGCCCTTGCTCGGTTATCCCTGGCCGGTAGTTCCCTACCCCACAACGTCAGGAATCGAAGCCCTCGCCAAGAGGCACCGGGCAGTAACCCCGCCCGGCCCATCCTTAGCAGGCCTCTTATGGCCCCTCCAACGCCAGTGATCGAAGCCCTCGCCAAGTGGCAGCCGAGCGGCTTGTAAGTATGCGGCAGCGCCCCGGCCGTCTAACAGACGCCAATATGCGGAACAAAACTTTTACGACTGGCGCTATCGCGTACTTTATCTCGGATCGTCCATTAAAGCTAAACTAACAAATTGTAAAGATGGTAGAATTGTTATACCGAATGATCCGAGTCCTTCGGTCTTCAACGATCATTCCATGCTATGTTGCAACTGATCCGAACTTGCTCGATCTCCGGTCTCGTCGTCCAGGTGGCACCACGTCGACGGGTCTTTAAACGGGCTCCCGCCTCTGAACCGAGGCAACTCGGTCGTCAAGTTTGCTAAAAGAGACGACCAAGATGAAGTAGAGAATGAGTAGAATACTTTGTCTCGTTACGTCCAAGGCTATGGACGAACGGTTAAAAGAAGTTGCCAATTGGAAATCGGGTGAATGGAAATTGAACTATATGAAATTTCCATACACTAAAGTATCATAATCTTTTTCAAATGAATCAATCCCCATTGCCACAAGAGGGGGCCGGCCACAATTATAGAAGGAGGGGGTGAGTGGAGGAGTTTCAAGTGGTGACCATAAGCATAGAACTTATCACAACCTAACAACAAAGCATGAATCTCTAGAAACCATTAATTGCAAACCAATCACAATTAACCTAGTCACCTTGTCATTAAATGCATCATTAAAGACCAAATGACACATCAAGCTACCTCACCACTTCTAGAAGCATCTAGAAGCATGACTCACCCTCAAGACGAAAAGACAAATCCACATTTAACCGAATGTTAAATACGGCTGATAGAAAACTGGAAACTGGCAACTTCCAAAAGTGATCCTGAAACGAATTTCAGGATAACCCTGTAACAGTATAAACATACCCGCATTTATATTACGACCGAATATAAATGCAACTGAGATAAAGATATTATATCTACACAGTATAATACTGGGATCCGGCTTAAACCAAAGCCTACCAGTATTATCTGCCCGAAAAATAACACGTGCGTAAACGCACGTGCTTTTTCCGAACCTTGCCATAATCCCATACGGCATCTACAACGTTTCACCCGAACTTTGGAAAGTGCCTCTGGGGGACTCTAATGACTCATCAATACACTGGCACTGGGTATAACCACTAGCACGTCAGAGGTACAAACTGTACATAACGGTTTGCCTATGTATTGATTGGAAGGGAAGCTGACGAGCGAACTCATCTATAAACCCTACTGAGCCTGACAGTGACAATATCCGTACAGTCCGGAACATTCGTCTATGAGTATCGCATATTAGGCCTAAGGGGCCGGTAAACGTCAGACCCCCAATAGCTGTATAAGTCGTGTCAGAGAGCAGCCCAGAACACCCTGAGATATTACTGGAATACATTCCAGTAAATCTCGATTACCCTGGCCAGGGATTTCGTGTAATGGCTCTCCTAAACACAGCGCGATCTCACCCCCCAATACCGGGAGAGACGAATCCCCGACGATCCGCTCACTTGCCTCCAATGTGGCTCGGGACTGTACCCAACTAAAACCTGTTTGCACAACTCCTTTGAGTGTGGTAGGGTAGTAATCTAAGCACAGTGGGAACTCACACGAGACAAATGACGACCTCAGGTCGATGAACTAATCTGTACACATGCCACTAGGGAACTGCTATCTGACGATATGTATAATACTAACCAGCATGTTCCCGGCGAGTCCTGTCCGGTGTACTCATAACCCAATGAGCACCTGTATACATCTTAGGTGATCCAACTGACACCAGTGATTTGTGAGACCGGCCATCGCCACTCGTCGGGGTCTCGACTGTATACACTAGTCTACTCTGGAGTATCGATGCCCTGTCTCGAAACTCCCACGACTAGGGACACTTTTAAGGATGTGCTTACAGACCCCAGCTCTCACGTATATGATCGCCATCATACTGCTGGTAGTCAAGCAAGAATCCGATGGGCTCTATCAACATCTATATATGATGATAAAGACAGACCAGATAGCATACTATCATCTCGAGTAAGACTGTTATATCGGTATAGGTCCTCCCTCAATCATTGCAATCACGTACCTGCGATCCAATAATTGACTTAAAGGGCACTATATCCAACAATCTCCCACTTGCACTTAAGGCTAATTATTGCGATGTCGTGTACTCACAGCTCGTGTGATACCGAACATCCAACTCCTCTACTAATCAGTTTCACAAAACTCGTTTGCAAAACTATTGTGTTCGAGAAATAGCCTCAGTGAGTGGATCCGCTTCGGTGTTCTTTTCTATGTCTCTTTTAATCTCAAGTTCGCGGAGAAAACCATCTCCCGAATTGAGTAATACCTGTCTTAGAATATGTCTGGATATCTAATGGGACCTAGTTCATAAATGAACTCCAAATCCAAACTTCTTAGACTGTATCGATCACTGAAACTAATCAGTGCCCAGCACCATACTTCCCGCAGTATCCCCTTGGACCACCTGTCCATAATACTGTCCCTCGTCTGAGGGAAAACTATAACTCTGACAATCACTCTGTCATCCAAGTCATCTGTGAAGCCTGGAATAATAATCGTCTCCCGAAGGAGGCTGCCGTCATCAAATCCGTAGAACATTCACTTATGTTCTAAACTGCTTCCATATGTTTCTTCAGGATTGGATTAATATAAACTTATCGCATCTAGTGCAAAAACGACATCTGGTGTGGTACTTGACATCTCATGATTGACTCAGTGATCTGTCAATCATGCACGTCCCTCTCCCCTTTAGTCTGTAAGACCCCTTTAGAGAGGGTGACTCCATCACCTGCAGGGACACCACCATGCCAGGAGTCATCTATTCTAAAATACTATTAGAATATTATCAAAGTACCCATATTGGGAAACTACCCAAATCTAGATCTAAAACCATAGATCTAGTAACCAGAATGTCGGATATTATATCCATATCATTTGTGGAGAAACATCTGTGTGACGACCACGGTACAACCGATCGTAGTATAGGAATTTTACTTCCTACTCTGTGTATGTCATCCAAATACCAGGACATCACACCCTACTACCTTCTTAACAGATCCATCCCCTATTCTGACGAAGTCAAACCTATGACTGTCACATCAAAAATAGATGATCTATTTTCGCTATTTCTGCTCAAGTCTATAAATAGACATAAGCTATTTGCCTACTATGCTTCCGCTGCTCCCACTGACTACGACAACCCTCTGGCAGAATAATATATACGTACACTTCTAAAGCTAGTTTAGAATGACGCTATACTTATCCTCCTGCCGGGTCTCATTGTCTGGAACAACAGTAGTGTCAAGTCTGGGTAAACAAGAACCTCCCTGTCACCGTCCTTGAGGCTATCGGAGTACCTCTCGGGTGTCTGAGGTTACCCACCATATCTACGGAGTGGCTATTGGAATGTCAAACCTGATTGAATATATAGGTCCTATTAAATTTTCCGTAATCGTTTGCGGTTCTGGAATCACTTCCAGTTCTACCATACTCCCACTACTATTTTCTGAAAAAATCCATTTTACTAAAATTGTGGCGAGTCTAGAACAATATCACTATTGATCTTGCAGATGGTAAAAAATCAACCCTCGTCAAAGCTAGGGTCAACCCACAAACTGCCATTATAGAAACGTGCCTTGAGTTTTCCAGTGTCTGTTTTTAAGCATAAGCTGGACAACTCCCTTTATCTTAACATCGTTAAGATATGAAGCAATCTATATCCAATATAGAAACATAGGCACTTATTTAATCGGAACCAGATTCAAATCATGCAGCTGTCTCCAGTGCATATCAACTTAATGGAGAGAGATTAATCAGCATTACTCAACTTAGGAATCCATCCAATTATGAGTAACCTGAAAGAGAAACAAGTTTCTCAAAACCATTATTATCGACTGAATACCAATCACAAGAATCTACATCTTCAATTTCTTTGAAGAATCCCGATACTTGCGACATATGGTTCTCTACTTTATTCCTATGCCCGCAACTTCTCAATACTTAGACATTGTATTTCTACGAAACACTTGTCTAAAAACTAGAGAAGTCACAAGTAAATAGAATATAGTACGAGGACCAACCCTTTTGTCCTGATGGACACTGGACAACATACAATACTCTGTATAAGTCCGCTGAGTTGAATAACTCAAAAACTTGTGCGTCGTAGGTTGAAAACTGTACCCAGGCTATTTCCTCAAATATCACCAATTACAATGAATTCCGATATAATGAGGATGATCACCTAATTCCCAATAACTTGCTCCCACTCATCATCTGTAAAACCATACAGATGTGAGAATCAAACTTGGTAAATACATACCCTGGAGTAAGTATCTAATCGGGAAATCAGTTTTCAATTAACAATGCACAGTGAATATGAAACATAAATATGTTTCGTAGGGGTATCCTGGTATTTCTAGTAATGCCTCTTCCATAATCCAAATTATGACTTTAACCGTATATTTCCCTGCCACCTTTCCAATTCCTTTTATTTGTCTTTAGTCGTTACTTTCTGTACACCATTATTAGGCTAAATGGTTTTCTTCCTTCCCTACCGTTCGGCACCAGCCTATGGTTTGGAAGAAGACTGTCCAGTAAGCATAATAGGTGTACCCTCCTAATCCAAGGAGTTCTCACAACTTGAGAGAAGGTGATGATAAAAGACAACCGAATAATCCTTATTCCTATTTCTCCTGAACCGGAATCCATCCTCGAAAAAATATCCTTCAAGTTCGTATATAACCATACGATGGATTTATCCAATGGAATTGGATGTTCGTAGTGATACGGGTTGTTCTGAAGAAATCAAAGGTGAAGTAGGAGTGGCGATGAAGTACGCGGTTTGGTCGTGAATGATAGTAGTCGCAATTTACTTTGCCCTCTTTCTAATCCATTTATTTTGTCTTTAGTTATTACCTTCTGTACACCCTACTTAGGTTAATTGGTTTTCTTCATTCCCTACCTTTCGGCACCTGCCTATGGTTTGGAATAATACTATCCAATAAACGTAATAGGTGTACTCTTCTAAACCAAGGAGCCCTCGCAACCTGAGAGAAGGCGATAATAAAAGACAACTGAATAAACCAATTCTATTTCTCCTGAACCTGGATCCATCCTCGAAGAAGTCCCTTCGAGTTTGTATATAACCATACGATGGATCTATCCAATGGAAGTGGATATCCGTAGTAATACGGGGTGTTTTGAGAAATACAAAGGGTAAAAGAAGGAGCTGCAATGAATTATGCAACTATAGACAATCCAAAAGCCCGTATATTAAGAAGGTTCGGTCAACTTTGGTCACTGAGTTATAGTCTAGGGTCGGTCAAAAGTATCTGCCAAAGAGAGAGAGAGAGAAAGAGAAAACACTCTACGTGCACTCTAACCTAGATCAGAATGGTTATCACTTTTATCTAATAAGGAAACCTCCTACTGTAATCTCAAATTCTCCTCCAAACCTGAAAGAAGAATTAGTCGGGGTCACCCGAAGAGTAAACTAACTCATCAGTGGGAATCAGGATCCAGCTCTCATCGCATGATAACGTGAAGTAAGCCACTCAAGTTATCACACTCCAGAAGGTATGCGCATGCCTGGCAAGTTTCCTGTATGTTTGAAACTCCCGATGTAACTTTTTATCTCATGCACTTATGACCTTGACGTAGGCCAACAAATCATAAGCCACATGTCAAGTTCTACCCGTCGTTGTCCTGATTAATTTAGTACATCGTACAAGCCCTTGACGTAGGCCAATAAGGCTGTAGTCTGTCCTAAAGTTAATGCATCTATCTATGCAAGAAACGAATGCTCAGCAGCTACCAAACACTATGCCTTGACGTAGGCCAACAAACATAGCTTGAATACTACTGATCATTCATAAGAAACGACGGAGGTTTACGGCTGGTTTTTGGCGAAAAACCTTTAACGTGATGAACTTGATCTCGTTGAAGGAAACTGATAGCTTTTTATAAAATATAGTAACGAAAACCTTTTGCTAAAGAAATCACTCCCGGTGAAGGGATCTTGTCTCTTTCCTCGTGGAATGAGGTGCAGGATATTCTAACTGAATACCGTGATGCAAAGCAACTTGTGATCGACTATATTTAAGTTATTACCCTGACGCAAATTTCTGCCCAAGGGGTCACTCCCGGTGAAGGGATCTCGGCCCTTGCCTCGTCGAATGAGGTGCTGGATATTCTAGCTGAATACCGCTATGCAAAACAAAATGAAACGTGTAATAACTCATTTTAAAATTTGTTCGAACAACATCAAATATAGGTTTGTTTTATCTTGCATTGATAAGAATCAACGCAGTCCCATCAATCAATCACACCAGAAAAGAACGAAAATATAATGTACGTATATGCCATCCGCATTCACCACTGGATCCCGTCATCACCCGTTAGGTTACTTAACTAACGACAGAGCGGGGGCTGGACTAGCGCGGGTGAAAAACATATACAATATCTAATAGTATATATACTAATATACAATAATCGCTCCAGGCGTGATAATATGCAACATTACAGAAAAGTAATAAGTATCACAGAACAAAACAGATAATCTGGGATCCCCGGGTTTCACAGAGCCGCTACTAAAACCCGACGTTCCCCTGGTCGTGTGGATAGCCTGTGCAATGAAATCTAGACCCCTACGGGTGCGGCAAGATACCCGCCAAAACCTGAAGCGAGGTAGTCCCCACAATATAGTGAATGGAACACCCGGCACTTCACGGAATCCGGTAAATTGAGCACCCCACCTTGGGTCAACCTGTACCCCTTACGAGTACGGCGAATAGTCTGCCAATTCTTGAGTGAGGCCCCTTTGCCTCTCAAAGCCATGATATACGGACCCGTTGCCCTCCAGAACCCGGCTATCCGTGCACTCCTTCGCGGGATAAACCTAGAACAGAAATAAAAATTTGTACAACGGGTACATCGACCTTAACCTGGTCGTGCCCCAAAAGAATATTATACAACAGGCAGTGACGGCAGTCCACAAGTCAGACGCTCGCTCCGCAACATCAAATATACAAATAAATCCAAACAGCACTATCATTGCACCCTGCTATCCATCACGATAAATCCGCAACATCACAGCACAACACAGAACATCAACGCGAATGTCACGTTCGCAAACCCGTCTAAAAGAACTATAGCAATCAGACGCGGTTTACCGATCAAATGACATTCCGGGTCGGAGATATAAAGTAAGTACTGAAAACTAACATGTTTAAAAATTCGATCGATTAAATTTCCCGAAGTGGGCCCCACAAACATCTGCTGTACAGTAACCAAAACTGGGCCCAAAAGAAATATACTAGAAACCACAATTTCCTGCATAGAAGCCCCTGTACAAATTTGGAGCTCTATTCCCACTAAACCGCCGCGGATGCGCGGTCAAACCCTAGGTTTGACCGCGGATCCACGGTGGTTTAATCGGATCACGTGTCCAAATTTGTACGGGCTGCATAAAAACGCCTGCTTGTTTTTCTGTGATATGCAAAAATAATTTTAGAACAGTTTGAAAATCAACAGAAACTGTGAGTACAGAAAAATGCAGTTTCGGAAATTCCGTTCGATCGATCTTTTAAACGCGTTAGCACAAGTTAGTAAAGCTTAATGGTGAGGCTCTGATACCACTGTAAGTATGCGGTAGCGCCTCGGCCGTCTAACAGACGCCGATATGCGGAACAAAACTTTTACAACTGGCGCTATCGCGTACTTTATCCCGGATCGTCCATTAAAGCTAAACTAACAAATTGTAAAGAGGGTTGAATTATTATACCGAATGATCCGAGTTCTTCGGTCTTCAAAGATCATCCCACGCTATGTTGCAACTGATCCGAACTTGCTCGATCTCCGGTCTCGTCGTCCAGGTGGCACCACGTCGACGGATCTTTAAACGGGCTCCCGCCTCTCAACCGAAGCAACTCGGTCGTCAAGTTTGCTAAAAGAGACGACCAAGATGAAGTAGAGAACGAGTAGAATAATTTATCTCGTTACGTCCAAGGCTATGGACGAACGGTTAAAAGAAGTTGCCAATTGGAAATCGGGTGAATGGAAATTGAACTATATGAAATTTCCATACACTAAAGTATCATAATCTTTCTCAAATGAATCAATCCCCATTGCCACAAGAGGGGGCCGGCCACAATTATAGAAGGAGGGGGTGAGTGGAGGAGTTTCAGGTGGTGACCATAAGCATAGAACTTATCACAACCTAACAACAAAGCATGAATCACTAGAAACCATTAATTGCAAACCAATCACAATTAACCTAGTCACCTTGTCATTAAATGCATCATTAAAGACCAAATGACACATCAAGCCACCTCACCACTTCTAGAATCATCTAGAAGTATGACTCACCCTCAAGACGAAAAGACAAATCCACATTTAACCGAATGTTAAATACGGCTGATAGAAAACTGGAAACTGGCAACTTCCAAAAGTGATCCTGAAACGAATTTCAGGATAACCCTTTAACAGTATAAACATACTCGCATTTATATTACGACCGAATATAAATGCAACTGAGACAAAGATATTATATCTACACAGTATAATACTGGGATCCGGCTTAAACTAAAGCCTACCAGTATTATCTGCCCGAAAAATAACACGTGCGTAAACGCACGTGCTTTTTCCGAACCTTGCCATAATCCCATACGGCATCTACAACATTTCGCCCGAACTTGGGAAAGTGTCTGTGGGGGACTCTAATGACTCATCAATACACTGGCACTGGGTATAACCACTAGCACGTCAGATGTACAAACTGTACGTAACAGTTTGCCTATGTATTGATTGGAAGGGAAGCTGACGAGCGAACTCATCTATAAACCCTACTGAGCCTGACAGTGACAATATCCGTACAGTCCGGAACATTCGTCTATGAGTATCGCATATTAGGCCTAGGGGGCCGGTAAACGTCAGACCCCCAATAGCTGCATAAGTCGTATCAGAGAGCAGCCCAGAACACCCTGAGATATTACTGGAATACCTTCCAGTAAATTTCGATTACCCTGGCCAGGGATTTCGTGTAATGGCTCTCCTAAACACAGCGCGATCTTACCTCCCAATACCGGGAGAGACGAATCCCCGACGATCCGCTCACTTGCCTCCAATGTGGCTCGGGACTGTACCCAACTAAAACCTATTTGCACAACTCCTTTGAGCGTGGTAGGGTAGTAATCTAAGCACAGTGGGAACTCACACGAGACAAATGACTACTTCAGGTCGATGAACTAACCTGTACACATGCCACCAGGGAACTGCTATCTGACGATATGTATAATACCAACTAGCGTGTTCCCGGCGAGTCCTGTCCGGTGTACTCATAACCCAATGAGCACCTGTATACATCTTAGGTGATCCAACTGACACCAGTGGCTTGTGAGACCGGCCATCGCCCCTCGTCGGGGTCTCGACTGTATACACTAGTCTACTCTGGAGTATCGATGCCCTGTCTCGAAACTCCCACGACTAGAGACACTTTTAAGGATGTGCTTACAGACCCCAGCTCTCACGTATATGATTGCCATCATACTGCTGGTAGTCAAGCAAGAATCCTATGGGCTCTATCAACATCTATATATGATGATAAAGACAGACCAGATAGCATACTATCATCTCGAGTAAGACTGTAATATCGGTATAGGTCCTCCCTCAATCATTGCAATCACGTACCTGCGATCCAATAATTGACTTAAAGGGCACTATATCCAACAAGCTACCCTGCTCGGCTATCCCTGGCTGGGAGTTCCCTACCCTACAATGTCAGGGATCAAAGCCCTCGCCAAGAGGTACCGGGCAGTAACCCTACTCGGCTCGTCCTTAGCAGGCCTCTAACGGCCCCTCCTACGCTAAGGATAGAAGCCCTCACCAAGAGGTATCAGAGCGGCTACCCTGCTCGGCTATCCCCAGCTGATAATTCAATACCCTATGACGCCAGGGATCTAAGTCCTCGCTAAGAGGCCCCAAGCAGCAACAATGCTCGACCGATTCTTTGGAAAGCACCAACCTTCTTGCGACAAAGGTTCCTCCAAAGTGTTCGAGTAAACGATCACCACCTCGATTTCGGGGCCATGGAGATACCAAGCCTTCACCGATCTTTGCGCACTTGGCAAATGGTCAAATTCAACTCGACGTGTGATCGCCAGACGAAGAACCGACCTGACATGAAAGCTAAACCGTGCAAGTACGAATGTTCTCCACAAACGAAAAGACAATGTGCAAGCAAAGAAACGACAAAAAAGATTTTTATTCATATAAATCGAAAATCTCTACAAAGGTATTATGGGCTCCCCAACTTAACAAAAGTGCTCGGAGGCTTACAAATTTGAGAGCAAAAGAGAGAAATAAGAAGACGTGGGGCTTCACGCCTCAGGCGCGGGGATGACCTCGGCGTGCGGCGCCTCCCCTACGACCACCTGGGCGGCATCTTCAGGGTTGGCTCCGCCGGCGGGAACTTCGGCGCCGGCATCTGGGGCAACCAGCTTACCCCTCGCACTCCCACCGGGGGCTGCTTTCCCTACGTCATGTCCGGGGGCGGTCCCGTGGGCATCGTCAGTGAGAGGGTACAAGGTCCGGAGCTCGGCATCAGGGAACTCTGGCATCTGAGCCTTGACAGAGTCAAGGGCGTCGTGCCAAATGATGCCCCCGGCGCTGGCATGGCCGGCGTAGAATTGATCTGATTTTTTGTAGCTCTCCACCGCCTTCCGTACCTGGTCCTTTGCTGCCTCGTTCTCCTTCCGGAGGCTGCTCACCGTCTTCTTCATGGTAGCAATGAGCACCCGGGAGTCCACCAACTGGGACCTGACAGCTCGGGCGGCCTCTCGGTACCGAGCGACCTCCCTGTTCCCGGCTTCCACCCGGGCCTCAAGGGCAGCAACCTTCTCCATCGCTGCCCCCAGCTCCTGCTTTAAGCTCTCCTCCCGCAAGGAGGACTCGCCTGCGGCCCGTATCGCCGGAACAATCTCCTCATCCTCCATATGGACGATGATGGCGACGTGCTAGAGGACCTGAAGAAAGAAAGAGGGTCAAAAAGGAGAGGGAAGCACCCGACCACGCGGACAAAATGTTGGATGAAGAACCAGGTGAAGTGCGAACACTGACCTGCACAGCCTCTTGAGCTATCGCCGCTATTTGGGCCCGGAAAGTTCCTCGAGGAACCCTGCCTCCGGCCCACCTCTCCATATCCGAGAACAGGCTGTCGGTGATAGAAAGTCCCGAGGGCACCTCGAAGCGAAGCTCCCCATCGTCCACAAGGATCGGGGAAGCCGGGGAGCGGGGCGCCCTCCTGTGATACCTCTTGAGGGATGGCACGGGGGAACCCTCCTCGTCTCCTACCTCGAGGGCCCGAGGCTCTTGCGCCCGAGAACGCTTTCGAACTGGCGCGCGACTAGACTCAGGGGCCCGGGGCTCACTTGGGCACAAGGGGGAAAGGGCCACCGGCAGGGCCGGAATGGACTGCGGGCGAGAAGGGACAGCGCCTTTGGACTTCTGTCCCCTCTTCGCGTCAATCACTGCCGTGCGGAACTTGATCATATCCATGGATTCTTCACAAGACAAGATACAATGGAGTCATCAATGCAAGAAAAATAGAAAAAATGCACAAGTCTAAATAGGTCGCCTGAGATCTCATAACTTACTCGCGAACTGGCGGGGCTGAGCCCAGCCCAACTAAGGGCCTGCTCAGAAAGTAGAATGTCGGCCTGGGGAATGGGCTCCCACTCTGCCACTCTCGCCGTGTCAGGATCGTTTGACTGACTCTCCCGCCGGCACTTATCCCTAGACCACTGGGTGGACACGGGCCAGTGCTCACCTTCGGGCGGCCCAACAAAGAATAACTTCTTCCTCCAATCGTGGATGGAAGAAGGTACGATGACGACCTCCGACCCGGCAATACTTTCCCGTTGTTTCCTAAAGGAGAAGTATACCCACCTCGGCTCGCCCGCGCGAGTGCCGGGGTGACTTTTATAATAGAGAAAAGAGGCCGGGGTGCTCAGCCTGAAAGGGATCATGTGCATCTTCAGACGGACCAGGAACCCAAGGAGAATCCTCCAGGAGTTCAGCACTAGCTGGCTCGGGGCTAACCCAAAATAACTCAGCACTCTAACAATCTCGGGAGAGAAAGGCAGGCGCATTCCGGCCCAAAAGGCTTCCAGGTACAAGGCAATCTCCTTACCCCGTATTTGATCTGCCCTCTCTCCTTTCTCGGCCAAACGCAGCGTATAGCTGGGAGGAATATGGAAACGAGCCCGAGCGGTGGTAAGCTCGTCCTCATATCTCACTGAGGATGACACAACAGGGGCGTCCGTGACCACCGCTCTGGGAACCGCCCCCGTCGCGCGACCCCGGGAAAAGGATCTGACCCTAACCTCCCGGGAAGTCTTCGACTCAGTAGAAGAAGAAGAAGAAGAAGAAGAAGAAGAAGAAGCTCCAGAAGAATCCCTAGAATCTACCCCGACGACATCTACAGACTTCTCAGAAGAAGACATCTAACTTGATGGAGAGAAGTCCTCGGGAGAGAAAAAGCAGAGATCCGACCTAAAAAGGAGAGCGCCGAGATAACGAGACTCAGGACGAGGAAGATTTGAAGAGGTATGGGCCTTGATGGGGACCCCACCTCTATTTACAGCTGCCGGCGTACACATCCAACGGCGACGATCATCTCCCGCCAAAAAGACTCATCGCATTCGACGGCCAACATCGCTCCACTTGTCGCACGAGCATTGGTCGTACCCCATCGGACGCCGAAAATCTGCGGCCCGTCGCATCAGCCAACCAGCGCTAGACACATGGGTTGCCGCTTCGGTGGACGTACGCACAATCTGGTGCATCTTCTTTAATGAGAGATCTGGCCCCTGATCCGCTGACGCCGTCAAGAAAATACAGATGATTGCCCGGGAATGCACGCTTACGATATATACGAAAAGGAGCTCACCTCGGGTGACCCGGAAGACCACCCTCAACCCGACCCTTGAACAGGTCGGGACGAGAGTGGGGGGGTTAATTATGATGCTCGATATCGGTAATCTCCCAGATTGTGACACGTGGAAGATGACGTGTCCCGAAGCTCGCAAGGAAGGACCAAGAACAGCACGTCGGAAGAACACCCGGGTCTGCGACCCTTAGACGTGGCCGACCCTCTGTGACCGACCACACAACTCCTGTGCCCGCCTTACAAACAACTGTTGGCTCACCTCTGAGCCCCCGCCCAATTGGCCTCCTCGGCTCCCTCAGCTCGTCTCCGGGCTACCGCAGAACCTAGATACCTCGGCCTCCTGCTCGTCCACGAGCCTCCCGTCGAGCTTATATTCCTCGGTCACATCGACCGACCAACGACACCTATCGCAGGCGCAACCGCCTCACCTCCGCGAATCTCGCCATACGCGAGATATCCTTTGGCAACATCCCGCGTTCCACGCCATTATGATCCCCCATTAACGAGCCTGTCTCGCTATTAATGGGAGATCCCGCCTACCACGCGGGCGTGACGCCGGGAGCATAACGGCCGGCATGATTCCCGTGCCTGCTTGCCTATTGCCACCACTATATAAACCCCTCTCCAGACGGATCAAGTAAGTCATTTTTCTCCCCACTAGGCCGTTACTCTGCTCAAATATCCGGTCTAACTTGATCGTAGGAGGGTCCTCGGTGGTACAACCACCCCGAGACATCCTTACAGGTAGCTCGGCCACCACAACCTAAAACCCATTGAGACTCCACATGCTTCAGGAGTCAACCTCCAAATCAATCTCAGCCGTCCATCGTCGCTCGACAGCAGATCCATGAAAAGTAACATCTTGACGTGATACGACGCACGTCGGTGGTGGTGGTGATCAAGAAGGAGGGGGCGACAGATGGAGGAGGGGGGGTGGTAGTGGTGGTTTGTCGATGGTGGTGGTGGTGATTGGGGGAGGGGGTGGGGGGATGAAGAAGATGATGATGGTAGTGGGGTGGTGGTTGTGATGGCGATGGTGGTGGTGGTGGTGGTGATGGAGGCGGAGGCAAGGAGAATAGGGCGGCAGAGGAGTTCGGGAGGATGGTGGGGGTGCTAATCGAGAAGGGGGTAGGCCGAGATGGTGGTGGTGGTGATCGGGGGTGGGGGAAGGGGTGGGTGAAGGGTTATGAAGAAGAAGATAATGATGGTGGTAGTGATGAAGATGATGATCAACGAGGGGGCAAGGAGGAGGGGGTGGCAGATGGAGGAGGTTGGGGGGATGGTGGTGATGGTGGTGATCGGGGGAGTGGGCGCGCCGGCGCTGATGGCCGGAGTTTGTTTTTTTATTTTTTATTTTTTAGAAATTTGTTTGGGGTAGACAAGGGTAATTTTGGGTTTTTAATTTTTTTTTTTGACGTTCGAGTATGTTGATGTGATGCTGGCATGGCGCTGACGTGGTATTAATAGTGTTAAACTTGACTGTTAAAAATAGTAGTTTTTCGCCATTTTAAAAGTGCAGCGTAGTTTTATGGAAAACGGGAAAACTACCGGAGAGTTTCTTAAAAATAAATTTTCAATATTTTACATGCTATAGCATACAAAAATCACGAAAATCTCAAAAATCTCAATATTTTCTATTATGTTCGGTTTTTCACGAACTTTCCAAAAATACCAAAATTTCCTGTTTTTCTTCCGTTTCTCAATAGTTTTTTCTTTATCTGTTGCTGTGTATAGGACCTAGGTACATATTCACTGCGGCATGTTGACCCACGATTACTAACGATTCCAACCATGATCTCGGGCAAGAAATACACCTGCCGCCAAAGACAAAGGCTCAGTCCGAGGGACATTCAGGTTGAAATCGTTAAATTTTTATAAAAACTCTTTGCTTTCTTCACTTTTACATTTTTTTCTGTTTAGCATAAGCATAATTATAAAATTTTCAAAAATCTAATTTTTTTATATTTTCTTCGGATTTTTATTATTTTGCTTGCTTTATTTTCAAAAATCACAAAACTACGTTTTCTTTGATTTTTCAACATTTTGCATGTTACAACAAACGAAAATATCAAAAAAGTTATGTTATCTTCACTTTTCAATATTTTGAATTGCTATATATTAACACATGAAAATTACGAAATTTTAAAATATCTCTGTTCACTTTGGTTTCAATGTTTTGTTTGCTTAGCACATGAAAACTGCTATATCTTTAAAAATCCCAAAACTTTCTATTTCCGTCAAATTTTCAATATTTTAGATGCTATAGTATACAAAAATCACAAAATTTTTTAACATTCAAAAAATTTCTGTTTCATCAACAATATTTACATAAAATTTTCAAATATCTCAATATTTTTTGTTTTCAATATTTTCCTTGCTATATATATATATAAAATAAAAAAATCATGAACTTTTGAAAAATACCAAACTTTTCTATTTTCTTACATTTTTCAATATTTTGCTTTTTATAACACACATGAAAATAGCTAAATTTTAAAAAATCTCAGAAGATTTTTGTTTTTTTCGATTTTACAATTTTTTTAATCCTATATATAGCATACGAAAATCATGAAATTTTAAAAAATTTCAAAAAATTCTGTTTTTAAACATTTTCTTGTTATCACAATTGAAAATCGTAAAACCTCCGGATATTTCAAATATTTTGCATGTTATTACACACAAAAAGCTTTAAAATTTAAAAAGACTCCGTGCTCTTCAGTATATCAATGTTTGCTTAGCACGCGAAAATTGTGATATCCTAAATAATCCCAAAAAATTTATTTGTGTTAAATTTTTAATATTCTGCATGCTATATATAGCACACGAAAATCCTGAATTTTTAAACATTCTAAATTTTTATGTTTTCATCAGATTTTCAATATTTTACATAATGTATGCTTTAGCAAATGTGTAATTTGCAAAATTTGACTGAACAGCAAGGCATCCGCAATGGCCACTCTCATTTTTTTTTATCAATAAAACCAAATTTAGCTTGATGGACTAAGAAAAAAAAGAGTGAGGAAGAAACTTGAGGATGGGGAGTGAGATTACAATTTTCCATCGTACGGACCAAGATGGTTTAAATTAAAGAAATGACAGATGTTTAAGAGGGGGCATCAGAATTTTCCATCAGTTTAGATGGAAAAGATATTTAACGAAGAGGCCATTGCAAATCCACACCATAACGAGTCCAAGTTAGCTGAATGGAAAAGACACTTGAGGAGGTCATTGCAATTCTGCACCATAATGAGTCCAAACTAGATCACGATTGCTCGTTATTTTGTGTTATGTAAATACTCAACCTATTTGCTACGTAACTCAACCACATAACTTAAATACAAATTAACTTACGCTATTTTACATTATTTCTACAAATAGCTTAGGTAACGCTACGAATTGATAGCAATATCATAGCCTATGCTATTTATAAATTAAATTTTATATATGACTTTTGTTGTAAAACTAGATTTGAACCGCAATAGATCAAGTGAATCTTGTATTTACCTAACACGTCCTCCAACTTTCAATTCTTCATAAGCTGAATATAAAAAAACCTAATTTTACTTGATTACTTTAAATTCTTAAGTATGAATGTGAACTTGTTAAAATGAAAATTAGGAATTTGTTACGTTAATAATAGATTTTACATTATTTTTTAACTATTTCAGTTTTAAAACTATTTTTACTTAAATTTATGATTTAGTATGAATTTAAATAATTATTAAAATTAATTAATAATACTCCATGTCGCTTACGTTTTGCGCAATGTTATTAACGCTTTTCGTTTTTTAGAGACGGAAAGCCGCGCTTTACGTAATTGTTATTTCAACATTGGAGGGAATATCATTCCATGCAATATTCCCTCATATAGCATATATATTATAGATAGATAGATTGACGGCAAACTCTGAAAGTAAAATTTATATGAATGCAGATATAATGTACAGAAAATTCGTTCGAAGAGTCCTATTCAGATGCTTGTGAAGAAACTGTGTACGGGATTTTACATCAAGGCACGAAAATTTAAGATAAATGCTTTGGATACCAAACATGAAGTGTGAAAGTAAGTCACGATCAATTCAATCACGACAAATGCTTTGGATACCAAACAATGAAGTGTGAAAGTAGACTTCAGATACAGAACAATAGACTACATCACTAAAATCAACCTGGCAGCAACTCGGATTTCTACAATATCATCCATCTCATTTCTCGATACAAATAATAAATTGCAAAAAATATTATATCATGTCGAGCCTATGAGGCACAATATACATTATGGAAAAGCTTCGATCTCCGGCTTAGTATTCGCTGCCTTATTCAGGTTTCTTCTCTAAGCCTTTTTTCTAGTTTGTCTTCTCCATCAAACTTGAACTTGTAATAACAAGGGCACATCATGATTTTTCGGACTTTCATGAGGATCAACGATCAAATCATTATCTTCATCGACAAGGGAACTCGACACTGGAAGCTCATCATCTTCGGTATCGGCCGGTGATTGAGGCTGACACGACCTGGATCACGTCAAGATGTTACCTTCCGTTGATTTGCTGATGTCAGCGATGGATGGCTGATATTGGATCTGGAGGCAGGCTCCTGGAGCGTGGATCTCAATGGGTTTGAGATTGGTTGCGCCGAGCTACCTGCAAGGAAGTCCCGGGGTGGTTGTACCACCGAGGACCCTCCGACGGTCAAGTTAGAGAGGAAATCCGAGCAGTGTAACGGCTTAATAGAGTAAAAATGGCTTTCTTGAACCGTCTGAAGAAGGGGTTTATATAGCGGTGGCAACAGGCAGGCGGACGTGAGAATCACGCCGGTCATTACGCTCCCGACGTCACGCCCACGTGATGAGCGGGATCTTCCATTAATGGTGAGACAGGCTCGTTAATGGGGATCGTGATGGCGTGGAACGTGGGATGTGGCCGGCGGATATCTCGTGCATGGCGAGATTCGTGGGATGGCGGTTGCGTCTGAGCGGTGCCATTAGTCGGTCGATGAGACCGAGAAAGATGACCTCGGCTGGAGAGCTTGCGGACGAGCGGGAGAGCCGAGGTATCTTGGTTCTGCTCGAGCCCGGAAGCAAGCTGAGAGGGCCGAGGAGGCTCGGGCCTGTGATAGCTCGGATTAGAGCAAAGGGACAGTTGGCTTGGCTGCTGAGGTGCTCGGAGGCAAAGAGTGGGGTGCAACCTCGGAGACAGGGTTTGAGGGAAGCCCCCATTATAGCATACTGGTTCTCCCTCGGTGGCCCTCAGGGGCCTAACTGGCTTACGCATGTGACACGTCATCCGCCACGTGTCATGATCTAAGGAAGTACCGTTATTGAGCATCATCATTAGCCCCCCACTCTCGTTCCGATCTATTCGTGGGTCGGGTCGAGAGTGGACTACTTGGTTCTTTCTGTACGGCTTGACGCTGGTAAATCCTCGTGGTGGATTATTCGGGGACGACACAGCGTTCTTGTTGTCCCGTGTTTCCCCAATTAGAGCAAAACTCTGTTCAGAATTCAAAATTTAATTTAAAGCCGCGCTTTTATAAAAGTGCTGCGCCACAACTAGCGCATCCCGTGTAAAGCGCATAGACGCTAGTGCTAGATGCGCTGCGCACCACATGCAAAGCACGTGTGCGCTAGCGCTAAGAACGCTGCACTCCAAGTAGCGCACCATGGGAAGAGCGCACAAGTACTAGCGCTGGAACTAAATGTTTCTCACCGTTGGATAAAATATCCAACGGGTATGATTAAATCATCAATTAACAAGAATGAAATTCTGTTGAATATTTCCAAACAGAAAAGATTGTGCCCTGAATTTGGAACGCTGTTGGATTAATGATCCAATAGTGATTAAAAATCACTAAAATACAGAACAAATTCTATAAGAGGGAAAGATTTCTCAATCTTTTTAAAACAAGAAAATTGCCTTCTGTAAATCAGAAGCCCTAGGATCAAAGATCCAATGGTGGGGAAATATCCCCAAATTAATCAGAGAAAGATCTTTTCAACTGATTCAACAAATCAACCTGCCCTATATAAAGGCCCCAAGACTTCAAGTCTCAGAGAGAGAACCCCCCCCATAAACTTTGAAAAATTCAAATAAAGAGAAGCATAGCTTTCAGCAAAAGAAGATTCTTTCTTCAAGGTAAAAAGAATGGCGATGAACAAAGAGATGAAATCATCTCATAATTAAAAAGAAGAATTATCTTCTTAAAAGATCATAGATCTATAAAGACAAAAAGTCTTTTCATATAAGAGATCAAAAGATCTCAGCATAAAATAAAAGAAGAACATATTTCTTCTCACAGATTATGGATCTATAAAGGCAAAGCCTTTCATCAAAATAAGAGATTGAAAATCTCTCCTACAAAATAAGAACTGTTGTTCTTAAATCTTGGGACGAAGTCTCTTTTAAAAGAACATAAATTTGTTCCTGGATCATAAAATTGATCAAATGCGCTTTGCGCTCTTGAAATGCGCCTTGCGCTCTTGAACTGCGCTTCTGCGCTCTCTAGACTGGCGCTCAGCACCAAATGCGCCACGTGTGCGCCATTCAAACAACTTGCGCTTTGCGCTTCTAAAATAGCGCACTGCGCTCATGGGCTAGCGCCCAGCGCCAAGCGCACCACGTGTCATTCACGTATGCGCTAGCACAATGCGCTCATGGACTCGCGCTCAGCGCTCACAAACTGGCATCTGCGCTCATCATCTGGCACCTAGCGCAGAGCGCAACACTTGTCCCTTACACGCGCGCCGCGTGGCAAAAGCGCACTGCGCTTTTTGATTGGCGCAAAGCGCCTAGCGCACCATATGTTGCGCTGAAAAGAACACAAATTGTTCTTTAATAAGCCCACAGCTCTGATGAAGGCTCAACAGCCTAAAATAAAAATGTTAAACATTTATTGGACTTAGCTCAAGACTGGCCATAAGTTCTCAACTTATATTAATTGAGCCCACATGCTCATAAATATTTTAACAGATCTTAGTTCCAAATTGGACTACAGATTTTTCAACCAATTCACACTTGTTCAAGGGTGCATCTCTTTACTCCTCTGATATTTGTCGTTATAATCCTTCAACGACTTCAGAGAGCTGACGGGTCTCGACAACCAAACACTCTACGGACTGTGGGGTCCTTAAACTCACGGACTACGATGTCCTTAACCTTGACTATGAGGTCCTTAAACTCACGGACTGCGATGTCCTTAACCTTGACTGTGAGGTCTTTAAACTCACGGACTATGATATCCTTAACCTTGGACCGAGATGTCCTTAAACTAAAATTGGACCGTAATGTCCCTAAACTAATCGACCGCAATGTCCCTAAACTAAACAATAGAGTCCAAATGCTCTTTTGTTGGATCTAAATGATCCCGTTAAGTTGATCTTAGTCTAAAATTAGACTAACGTATCCTTAATATACGTTTAAGTTGATCTTAGTCCTAAATGAGACTAACGTATCCTTAAACCTAACCCCCAAACCCAAATTTAAGAAGATACGGATTTGGACTAATCCACGCCCTACGGGCGACAACATAAATTAGTCTCCGTATACAATCCACGGGCAACCAAAAATAAAACAAACACAGACGACACGAAGTGACCATTTGGAGAAAGAGAAAGTGGTTACCGCGATGCGGTAGCGTAATTAATTGCAGGGCTTGCGCCTGTAGGGAAGAGCGTCCCCACAATAAAAAACCCCTCAAATGAGGGGGAATCTGAAGAAGTCTGCTATATCGGCCGCATCCGTTTAAACCTTTGATACACGGTGCTATAAATCAACTTGTCATCTTCGGAGAGGTGAACGGATTGCATCAATTAGCATCTGCCCCGAAATTCAGGCAAGATGGACCTACGCGTCTTCCCGCGTTTTCGGAGGGGAACAGATTCTGGCACGCCTGGTGGGACCTTTTCCTCTTTCCACTCCACACTTCGTGTGTCGTGTTCGCGAACGGAAATCAAAATCCATATATATGCCATACATGTGCACGGAAACAACATCTAGGTGCAACGGGTGTGCACGAAACATCTGCCAAGGGCAACGGGCGTGCCTGTCAGCAACATCAGGTGCATCTGACATGCACGAAGAATCCCGATTTAGTGCATCGGGTGTGCACCGAAATCGTATCTCAAAACATGCGCTCAACACGCGTGAAAATCCAGATCAGGTGCATCCATCATGCATGAAACAAATCTAAATTATGTCATTCAACATGCACGAAATCACGAAATCCAATATCAAGCGTTGAACATGCGCCAAGTCCAAATCAAATGCACGGAGTGCAAGAAATCAACATCAATATCAAAATTAAAATCGACGGTATACAATACGGCTCAATCAAAATCAGGTATACCGCGGTATATAATCTCACAACCATGTGTATCAGCGTGCACAAATCAAATCAAAACACTAAAAGTGAATGAAAACTATGCCGAAAGCATAAGTCCAATCACATGCATAACATAGGCATGAAATCAAAACCAACATATCGAATGACATCAAATCGAAATCAGGTGCAACTGTGGTGCACGAAATATAAATCCGGTGCAACAAAGGCACGAAATATAAATCTGGTGCGATAAACGCACGAAATATAAAACCGGTGCATCCTGTGCAAGAAATACAAATACAGTGCATCCTGTGCACAAAACCCAAACAATAACTCAAATGCGTAAATAGCAACACCGAGTGTATCAAGGTGTAAAAATCATAAACGTGTGCAACTGTGTGCGCAAAACACATATTCAATGCACTACAAGCACATATACGCTATACCGAGTGCAAAAGCCAAATCATGTGCATACCATGTGCACAAAATCAACCCAACGGTATAAAATCCATGAAGTCATAAGCATGTGCAACCAAGGCACAAAAACGATATCAGGTGCAATAACTGTGCACAAATATGAATACCCAGTAGGTGCAACCATGGTGCACGAAAACAAATATCATAGAACTCAGCCATCAAGACTAAATCATGCGAATAGATCGTCCAAAATACCGAAATCCAAGGTGACGGATACGTGATAATCGAATCACCAAATCACAAATCATAAATACCGTCGTCGATCTATCCTCCTTCAAAATCGAGAAGGTGTCGGTGCATCCAATGCTAGCAGCGCAAGATATCTACTTGCCTCCTGCTCACAGTCTGGCGTCCTCTGTCTCTGGGCCCTTATCTTCTCTATGGATTACCTATCTCGCGATCCATCAGCTCATCGGCCCGGTCGGGTGTCCTAACGGGGACGGTTCCATCCTGGTATTTCTCTGGTCATCTCTCGGTCAATCTTCACGACCACTCGTATAGAAGCACATCACTGGCGCCGACCTCTGGTCCTCTGAATACACATCACACGTCTGATCCTCGGTGCAAATCTTATTGCAGCAGTGTCCTGGAAGGAATCCTGCTCAAGGTCTCTTCCGATCTCGCCTATGCCGAACTGTACGGAGGCTGGTACTCTTGCATAATCTTTTCTCGCTCTCTGGACATCTGCGTCCTCAGCACAGCATTTTCTCGGAAACTGGTCGCATCCCAACGCCTCTATAGACATATCCGACCTCTAATCTTAACGGGGAGTAATAACAGCTCGTCAGCGTCTCGCACGAACTTCTTGTCCCACTTGTCTGTACCATCGTCCACTTCGACGTCACGTCTCTATCTGCGCACTGCAAATGTTCTCGGGTACGGTCCATCCGAAGTCTCTCACACGGACTCGAAATCATGAACTCGGTATCTTCATCACTCTTTGAAAGATATCTAGCCGAACACGTCCTCAGGAACTCGTCCCAACCTGAAGAGATATACTCCATACCCGTCCATTCTTGATCCATTTACAACGTATTTGGGTGAGGTCCTCTATCTGAAGCTGGTCAGCTATCTCGTCGACGATGCCGAACTCTGGGGTGCTGGGCGTGCGTAATATGACCACTCCTGGGTCCAAGTCTTCCCGTATAGTATTCCAGAAAGGTCCTGTCAAGGTTTCTCTCAAATCTCGTTTCTGCCGAATTGCCCGGAAGTTACCACCCTTACTATATCTGTTTCTTGTTCCGGGACGGTTGCATTCTCATCGTGACTCCTTCTGGAAGGTATATCCATATACAACGCCTCTGCATGCGTATCGCATCTCTCATGTCAGCGGAGTGGAACCCTATCTCGTCGAATTCTCGTGCGAACTCCTTACTCCACTCTGTCCCAATGTCGACTGATTCGGACTCATCTTCTCGTGGCTACATGGACTGCGCTCCAACGGCTACACTCGTATCTGGAGTCTTCCAAGCAATGTATCCCATCACATGATATCCGAATGATGTCGAACCATCCGATCAATTTGTCAAAACCTCATAATCCCCCAAGAGATCAACATCTTGAGTACAGTTTAATAGTATCCCAGTACATGCCACAGCACCTGTGGACCAACCGTAGAAGGGCAAACCCAAGCCTCACAAATGGCACCGCTAAACTGCCGCAAACCCTAAGGTTCGAGGGCGTTCCATGGTCATTACGTCGAGTTAGGGTTTCATTCTTCTAGAGGGTCCATTGTATTACTTGCATTGTCTTCCGAATACTTTAAACTTGGAAATGGGTTCCTGACATTCGATCATCTCTATCGACTCTCAACGAATCTGCGTGAAGTCGTCTCTAGCTGGAATCAATCTATCTGATGACCTCGCATCGGGGTAAGCGAACGAACCATATGTCCTAGTCATTCATCCCCGGGTGACTAGCGACCTTCCATTATATCTCTAAGTATATACACATGCTGCAGTAGCTCCAACATCTGGGCGATATCTCGTCATTTGCAGCAACAACTGGCTCATTCGTCTGTACGTTGAACAGCGCCTCGATCATCATGCATAAGCGATATATCAATGGTCATCACATTCTAGCTGGCCTCTAGCAGTAGCCTGATCCTCTGGTGCTGATCTGCACGTCCGAGAAATCTCGTAAAAGTGATCTGTCAAATGCTCATGGCGCGAAAACACACTAAAACGAAGCCTCTATGCAATTGTGCGTCTTTGGAATCACGCCCTAGTCAGTCCTCGTCCGTGACGAGCTCAAGCTGACGCAACTCTAGCCGTAGCTCTCTCTGCCCGTGCAATCGTGGCAGCAAAATCATAACCAGTATCGATGAGGATAGATCATAGGAATGAATATAATACTGTGCAAGGAAATGTATATCCTAAGGTTTCTTAAGCGGAGTAGCGTATAATAAGTATGCCGCGGAACATACGTACGGTAAGTCACTCTACTCAAGCTACCTACTCCATCAACCAAGGGTCATCCTACGCGGCGAAAGTTCGGGAATAATACCCCCTCGACTAAGTCTAAGTTCCGTAAGGTCAAGCCTAAGTTCCGTAAATATATAAACGCTCAAGGCTCCGCATAGTCAAACTTAGACTCGAACCAAGGTTAACCTAGCTCTCTGATGCCAACTTTGTCACGACCCGAAATAGCCCGTGACTGGCCCTTGAATCATATGAAGTCTATAGGACCCCATCTAATTCAAGTAAGCCAAAAGCCCAGAAAATCTAAAACCATTTTAAGAAGTAAATAAGGAAAACTAGTTTTTAAGGAGTAAAGAAAACATGTTTTAAAAGCAAGGTTTTTAAATAAATAAGCCGAATATGCATTTAAAAAATTTATAGCCCTTTCTGAAAATTTCGGCAGAGTTTCCTTTGTAAATACTGGCCCCGAACGGGGTACAACAAGAATAATATATGCACAATGATAAAAGGCATCCCCAAGCGGGAGCTAGCTCTTCGTCAATCGACGGTCACAACCACGCAAGCAGTATAATATACAAGCCGAAGGGCGAGGATCAAAACTCAAAAGAAACTCAAAATATCAAGAAAACCATAATACTACATCGCGCGACTCTAAGGTCGAAATAATACACAACTGGTTTTCTAAGTCTGAAACAATATACATGTTTGGTTGATGGAATTACTAGATACAACCGAATAGTACATATACAATGGGGGTTCTGATGCAAAAGAACCCGCCTACCAAAGCAAATTACCCGTAAGGGAAGCAGTGTGCCGGAAAGCCGCAATGAAACCGGTACGGCAAAACCTGCAAGAACTGTGGCATAACGGGGGTGAGTTGCCAACTCGTGAATAGAAAACATCACAGAGCAGAAATTTTATGTATGACACAATCCTAGGTCAATACGATCAGATATATATATATATAAAGCTCAAATGAATAAGTCTGAAGCATGATAAGATGGCAGGGGTAAACGTCTATACATAAGTGTAATCCCATGTGCTCGTGTTAGTGTCTTAGGTAATAACATATCATAAATATGAGGTATGATCAATATAATCAATATGAATCAATGTCAACTATATCATGAAGTCTATAAGTATGTGGATATCATCCAACTATGTAATCAATATCTGTATGTATGTGTATCCCGTCCACGTGTCACCTAATAACAATAAACATCATGCATGTAAATATCATAAAGCATATGCATGGAAGTATGAGGATATAAATCAACGTGTGTCCCTCGCGACACATCAAAATCATGGAACCTGAGTGTCCAGCATCGACACTCGAAAACATCATGAAACCTGTGCCCAGCATCGGCACGTAAATTCTCATATATCGGGCTCCGTCAGTCCGGATCGGCCCATATCATCTCTCGACTCCGGTCGGTATCCTCCGGATATCCGCCGAGCCCAAATACTATCACCGGTAGGTAGTAGTCCCTCTGGCAGGCTCATCGTCATCCACACGAAATCTCTGTCTCGCCCAGGGGTACTATACCGGGTCCACCATGTACCCGCAATCGGCCTCATCCGCCTCCTCGAATCGGGTTTCACATGTCGCTCTCAGAACCGAGAAAACACATGGTGGACGCACTGAAATATCATATCAAGGGTAACCGGGTTTTTAAAACAATACATACTCTCTTTTGAAATACCCACGGTTCCCAAATCAAGAAATATCATGGAAACAACCCATCTCAATGCGTATAATCATAAAGCATGATGTATGCGACATGTAAAGGAAATGTAAGCATATCAGTATATCATGTAACATGGAATAATAATATGCATATATTGAGGGAAACCGCTCTTTTGAAATGAATCAGTTTTAAAAGTATCTTGCGGTTCCCAAATCTTTAATCAAGCCAGAATCATCTAGGTATGTGCAAATATGTATGTACAATAGGTATGCGCACAAGTATGAGTATACAATAGGTATGTGCACAAGTATGGGTATACAATATGTGAGTACACAAGTACGAGTGTACAATAGGTATGTGCACAAGTATGAGTATACAATAGGTAACTGCACAAGTATGAGTATACAATATGTGAGTACACAAGTATGAGTGTACAATAAGTATGTGCACAAGTATGAGTGTACAATATGTAAGTACACAAGTATGAATGTACAAAAGTATGTGCACAAGTATGCCATGCAAGGGATCATATCCTGATGCAATAATCCTACTGTGTAGTGACATGGCAATTATCGATGATGAAGTGTATGAGCCGGCAAGCAGGTGTGTGTGAAACATATGCATCATCGATAATGGTGCTGGTGTCCTAACAGCATGGTTTTAATATAACAACAAACATATTTAAACATGCAATGCGATGCGAAAGACAAGAATATGCGGCAAATGAATAATAAACACAATAGTGCAGTATCTACATCAATATATCTATGTCATACTGTTTTGCCATTTGAAAGTAGACGAATCGGGGTTTTTAGGAAAATAAGGGCTACGGTGTTTTTAAGAAAAGATGCGCCTTTTGAAAATATCCGTAGAATCCCCTTAGCTGTCTTTAAAATACTCCCGATTTGTTAGTTTTTGAAATAGGTATGACATCGGCCTAGCCTAACATCTACTAAGCGAACTACAGATCTAACTAACAAGTCAATCGGGAGGGGTATGGAAACCACCTAAATCTGAGTCGATATATATATATATAAATATATATATATATATATATAATAGTCGGTGATCCTGCCTCAAAGGTACCGCGTACGATACAATATCATATAACATCCTCGAGTCATGAGTGCGGATCTTATCATCAAATAAAGCTCGTACGGTAAATCATCGTACGGCATCCCAAATCTGAGTACGGGTCAATATCACATTCATCTCATCAATTATCCGGTATCCTTATCATCATATCTCATGAACTGGGGTACTGATCTAAGTCTAGTACAACCGATACCATCTATATATAAATGTATGTGCTTATACGAAAACACGCCCAAAGGCCCGCTAAAATCTCATGTCGTATTCCAAATACGAACCACATCATATCACCGATCTCATGGCACTATACCCAATCTCATCGACTTATCTCCAAATATCATCCACTATCTTCATCATCCAGGTTTAAGTATAACAGATAAGCATGTGTGTGTGTGGGGGGGGGGTGTAAACCTATTCTAGGCGCAACTAGAAAACTATACTAGTTTACTTCTAAACCTAATCTATCCATAGTACACCTAATCACCTCTAGAATATCCATATCACACATAAGGCTATCATACATATATATATAGTATATATCCAGTATACTAAATATCGAACTGCGGGGGTGCTATACGCCATCCACCCGACTTCCCCCGTAGATATAATCTACCCACCTTGCTCTTCACCTTCCGTTGCCGACGTCGCCATATGCTTGCTTGTTGTCCCGAAGTCTTCGCGGGGTACCTACACATCAACGTATCGCAAATGCGTATTAAAATCACATCGGAAACCAAAACGGCACGTTAAGGCCTATAGGTTAGAACCTACGGACCATGCCTTCAAAATCATCAAACAACCCTCGATATCGTCGTACGAACGTCAAGTGATCGAGGCAAAACATAAATACGAGAATCCAGAATTCAAAATACGCAAAACGAAACCCGAATCAAAACAACAACTAATGAAAATGGTCCTAGATTTCACCCTAGGTCAAATTGGTCAATTTTGCGTATGCCAAGGGTCTATTTTACTGATGAGGGGACCACAGAACCAATACGAGGCACATTGGCCCAGGTTTGGCCGCAATTTTCCGTTAGAAGGCTTTTATTTGCGGCCTGGAAAATGATTCAGGGGCTAGGGTCTTGGGGTTAGCTTCCTAGGTGTCTGCACATCTCTCTGTGTTTGCAAAATAATTTTCAGAGTCTCCAGGTAATAGCAGATTTCATTTAACCCTCACAGAATCCACAATTTTCCGATATCGGCTTTTCTAAATCCGTATTCCGGGGTTCTAGTCTCTGGTTTAGGTCTGGATTCTAACACTAGGGGGTTTGTATGGGCTCTACTGAGCTTAATTTCACATTACAACTCTCAAAGTTTCCATTAACCCTAACTAGAATTTTCAAAGTTAACCCAAACTACATAATATCGACATGAAACATGTATGGATGCATAAGGATTTGAAACACTACACTATTGGTGCAGAAATTACCTCGTTTAGCAACTCAAGAATTTTCTTGAGTTGCCCAAAGTCCTCAAAATCTTTGCTTTCTTGGTCCATAGGGTAGCTAGTGAGCTCATGCATCTTTTTAATGAAATGGGATTTGGGTTTTGAGGTGTTTTTCATGGAGTTTTGGGGATTGAAGATGGAGGAGAAGGAGAGTGGAAGCAGCAGCAGCAAGATGAAGAGAGGGGAGAGGAATGAGGGAAATAATGATGTGGGAATTGCTCAAGTCCAAGTCAAAGGTAAACCCTCGCTTTTCTCTCTCTCACCCATACCTATATATTATACTCTTTTCTTTTCTTTTCTAATTTCCTTCTCTCATCAATAGTAACCCCAAAACAAAAGCCATGCACCCAAAAACATGTAGTAAAAATGCAACAAGTGTTAATAAAAAGATATGGTGCATGTTTGCACAAAATACGCTTAAAGCGCGATTAGCGATTTTTAATCGTGATTAGCACTAAATTAGCATATAATTACTCATAAAAACTTAAAATTTGCATAATTTACATAAAACACCCTCTTTTAAATAATTTCTATAATTTTCTAAATTTTTCCCAAATTTATCGGTATTTAATTATACCGCCTAATTAAAATATTCAATATTTTATTATTAAATTATAGAAATTCCCAAAAATAATATTTTATTTTTTTGAAATGTTACAGTGTTGGTCAGAATATTCCACTGCTCCAGAAAGGCCCTGACCCACCATGTAGGAGGCGTGGAATATTGAAACAAAGAAGCGTAAACGACGGGATACAATCCGAGCTTCATCAACTGAGATTTTTTCGCCGATAAGATATACCGAGCCCACTGCAAATACCCGGCTGGATGACGGGGAGTTAGTCCTACATTGTATGGCTGTCCCCAAGGGCGTGACTCGCCCTGACATATATGCCGCCCTAGGGTGTCCAAAGCCACCGGCGGCTGCACGGGTACTGCGGCAATAGAAGGCCGAAAGAGACCTTCTGAAGTCCAGTTGACCTCCTTCACAGTGTAATTTATCGGAGGTGCATCCGTATAAGTGATCGCTGAAATAGGCTCCGAGGGTGTCGCACAGGAAAAGCTCCGTCGGCCTATGATAACTTGATCGTACCATTCACCCCATAGATGAAGACTTTTGTGCTCTGGGTCATGGTCTTTTATCAGAGTGAAAACCTCTCGGCCTACGGGTGGTTCAGGAAATCCGCCTTCTGAACGAATGAACGGTAAGGAGGTGTCGGAAGACATAGTGCCTGCGCAGAATAGGATGAATTTTCAGCCGCCAATACTATAAATTAAATTTTATTACAAGGTACTATAAATCCGTACCGCACTGCAATACAGTTAAAAGGGACCAAAGGGGACTCACAAAATTTAGATGACAGTTCATCAGTAATAAAACAGTCTCATCATTGGATGAGCCTGTTATTAAAAGAGGAAATCCTCAAGAGATTCTCATTAAATAAGAAATCCCTCGGGCAGAGGAGTAAAACTCCCATTGAGAGCAGCGCTCTTCACTAGACAGACATCTGTCAAAATCTAATGATGAAGGAAGAAACTTCCTCAAGAAGAGCCTTGCTCTGAGAAGATGATGGAATAATCCATCAAAAATAAAATTTCATTTTTTTGATCTTCAAGATCCATGAACAAACTCTTAAGAGTTCATTTATATGATCTGAAAGGAGCAAAACTCCATTAACGAATTAAGAAATCATAAGCAAGATCCTTTTAGATCTGTGATTCCAAGAGAGCAAAGCTCTGTTAATAAAACCCTAAAAAAGGATTTTCTTTGGATCAAAGATCTATGAAGAGCAAGGCTCTGATAATAGATGAAACCCTAAAAGATATTTCAAAAAGATTTAATCTTTTACCTAATCTGACAGAGTTCTGTCCTTAAAAATTCTTAAGAAGAAAAGCTGCGCTCTGAAGAAGAAAATAAATTTTCAAGAAGGATTGAACATGAACAGAAGCCATCTCAAAGGCCAAGGGTCCTATTTATAGGCACTAAGCGCCGTTTCAGTTCCTTGGGTGATCCAAGAGTCGAGATGTTACCACCGCTGCACCCACGTGTGAGCCCCGTGAGCGCAACGGTGGGGGGGCATTTGTTTCCCCAATTAGAGCAAAGTTCTGTTCATACTTCAAAATTTAATTTAAAACTGCTCTTTTATAAAAGCGCTGCGCCACAACTAGCGCACCCCGTGCAAAGCGCATAGACGCTAGCGCTAGATGCGCTGCGCACCACGTGCAAAGCACATGTGCGCTAGCGCTAAGAGCGCTGCGTTCCAAATAACGCACGATGGGCAGAGCGCATAAGTGCTAGCGCTGGAACTAAATGTTCCTCACCGTTGGATCAAATATCCAACGGGTATGATTAAATCATCAATTAACAAGAATGAAATTCTGTTGAATCTTTCCAAACAGAAAAGATTGTGCCCTGAATTTGGAACGCCGTTGGATTAATGATCCAATGGTGATTAAAAATCACTAAAATACAGAACAAATTCTGTAAGAGGGAAAGATTTCTCAATCTTGTTAAAACAAGAAGATTGCTTTCTAAAAATCAGAAACCCTAGAATCAAAGATCCAATGGTGGGGAAACATCCTCAAATCAATCAGTGAAAGATCTCTTCAACTGATTCAACAAATCAACTTGCCCTATATAAAGGCCCCAAGACTTCAAGTCTCAGAGAGAGAACCCACCCCCACCTACCCCAATAAACTTTGAAAAATTCAAAGAAAGAGAAGCATAGCTTTCAGCAAAAGAAGATTCTTTCTTCAAGGTAAAAAGAATGGCGATGAACAAAGAGATGAAATCATCTCTTAATTAAAAAGAAGAATTATCTTCTTAAAAGATCATAGATCTACAAAGACAAAAAGTCTTTTCATAAAAGAGATCAAAAGATCTCAGCATAAAATAAAAGAAGAATATATTTCTTCTCACAGATTATGGATCTATAAAAGCAAAGCCTTTCATCAAAATAAGAGATTGAAAATCTCTCCTGCAAAATATGAACTGTTGTTCTTAAATCTTGGGACGAAGTCTCTTTTAAAAGAACATAAATTTATTCCCAGATCATAAAATTGATCAAATGCGCCTTGCGCTCTTGAACTGCGCTTCTGCACTCCCTGGACCGGCGCTCAGCGCCAAATGCGCCACGTCTGCGCCATTTAAACAACTTGCGCTTTGCGTTTCTGAAATAGCGTACCGCGCTCATGGGCTAGCGCTCAGCGTCAAGTGCACCACGTGTCATTCATGTATGCGCCAGCACAATGCGCTCATGGACTAGCGCTCAGCGCTCACAAACTGGCATCTGCGCTCATCATGTGGCGCCTAGCGCAGAGCACAACACTTGTCCCTTATATGCGCGCCACGTGGTAAAAGCGCACTGCGCTCTTTGATTGGCGCAAAGCGTCTAGCGCACCATATGTTGCGCTGACAAGAACACAAATTGTTCTTTAATAAGCTCACAGCTCTGATGAAGGCTCAACAGCCTAAAATAAAAATGTTAAATATTTATTGGACTTAGCCCAAGACTGGTCATAAGTTCTCAACTTATATTAATTAAGCCCACCTGCTCATAAATATTTTAACAGATCCCGGTTCCAAATTGGACTACAGATTTTTCAACCAATTCACATTGGTTCAAGGGTACATCTCTTTACTCCTCTGATATTTGTCGTTGTAATCCTTCAACGACTTCAGAGAGGTGACGGGTCCCGACAACCAAACACTCTACGGACTGTGGGGTCCTTAAACTCATGGACTACGATGTCCTTAACCTTAACTGTGAGGTCCTTAAACTCATAGACTATGATGTCCTTAACCTTGACTGTGAGGTCTTTAAACTCACGGACTATGATGTCCTTAACCTTGGACCGAGATGTCCTTAAACTAACATTGGACCGTAATGTCCTTAAGCTAATCGACCGCAATGTCCCTAAACTAAACAATAGAGTCCAAATGCTCTTTTGTTGGATCTAAATGATCCCGTTAAATTGATCTTAGTCTAAAATTAGACTAACATATCCTTAACATATGTTTAAGTTGATCTTAGTCCCAAATGAGACTAACGTATCCTTAAACCTAACCCCCAAACCCAAATTTAAGAAGATACGGATTTGGACTAATCCACGCGCTACTAGCGACAACATAAATTATTCTCCGTATACAATCCACGGGCAACCAAAAATAAAACAAACACACACGACACAAAATGACCATTTGGAAAAGGAGAAAGTGGTTACCACAATGCGGTAGCGTAATTAACTGCAGGGGCTTGTGCCTGCAGTGAAGAGCGTCCCCACAATAAAAAACCCCTCAAATGAGGGGGAATCTGAAGAAGTCTGCTATATCGGCCGCATCCGTTTAAACCTTCGATACATGGTACCATAAATCAACTTGGCATCTTCGGAGTGGTGGACGGATAGCATCAATTAGCATCTGCCCCGAAATTCAGGTAAGACGGACCTACGCGTCTTCCAGCGTTTTCGGAGGGGAACATCGCGCATCGAGTATAAGTCGAACGAAGGATGAGTGTGGGAAGGTCGGTATCCTCCCTTTGCCGGAGTTGAAGCGCCGATCGCACGTTGAGTATGAGTTTATGTAAGTGCACGGCAGCGCCCCGGCTGTCATTCCGAGGCCAAAATGCGGAAACGAAACTTTTTCAAAACTAGAAAACCGGCGCTACCACGTACTAAAAACCCGGATCGGGTCATTAACCTAATGCTAGCAAACTAGAAGATGGGTAGAAAGCTATACCGAGCGATCCGTGTCTTTCGGTCTTCGGCCTCCATCCCGATCTCCTTGCGGAATCTCCGGTCTTCATCTCCTCGTCGTAAAGGGCACCACATCGCCGGGTTCTTTTACGGGCTCCCACCTCTGGACCGAGGCAACTCGGACACGAAGTTGGCGAGTCAACGTGTCCAAAAATACTGTAGGCGAAGTGTAGGATGGTTTGTCTCATGGGGTAGGAAGTTGCCATTTAGATGTGGAGGAATGAGATATGGAGATCAACTAGAATTTTGTAGCAAGCAAGGAAAAATGAGATGAATGAATTTCACACATTTTTCTCTCCCTCTTTATGTGGCCGGCCTCACCAAAAAAATGGATGAGGGAAAAATATATCAAAGGGGGTGAGCACAAGATGAGAACAAAATGGTGAGCATAAGGGAAAAAGCAAGTCTCACATCCATAAACCAAATCAATCTCCTCACCATTAATGCAAGTAATGATGCATGAAAAATCAAAGATGCTAGAACCATCATAATCCTCCATTTACAAATAAACCCCTCCACAATTGCTAATTTGCACATTTGCAAATTAGCCCCTCCATCAGAAAAATCCGGCCATGTCGGAACAAAGGAAAACTGGCCGAAACGGAATACAAACTGGCAACTTCAAAAAACTGATCCCGTAATAAATTACAGGAAAACCCCGCGACTGTATATACATACCCGCATTTGTATTCCGACCGAATACAAATGCAATGAGACAAAATCTACACTGTACAATACTAGGATCCGGCTTAAACCAAAACCCGCTAGTATTATCCGTCCGATCATGATCCGTGCAATACCGTACGTATAAGATCGAACCCTGCCATATATCCATACGGCCTCTACAGCGTTTCGCCCGAGTGATACCGAACACCCAACTCCTCTACTAATCAGTCTCACAAAGCTCGTTTGCGAAACTATTGCGTTCGAGGAATAGCCTCAGTGAGTGGATCCGTTCTGATGTTTCTTTCTATGTCTCTCTTAATCTCAAGTTCGCGGAGAAACTCATCTCCCGAAATGAGCAATACCTTTCTTAGAATATGTCTGGATATCTAATGAGACCTAGTTCATAAATGAACTCCAAATCCAAACTTCTTAGACTGTATCGTCAACTGAAAACAATCAGTATCCTGCGCCATACCTCCCTCAGTGTCCACTTGGATCACCTGTCCAAAACACTGCCCCTCGTCAGAAGAAAAACTATAACTCTGACAGCTACTCTGTCATCTAAGTCACCTTGGAAGCCTGGAATGATAACTGTCTCCCGAATGAGGCTGTCGTTATCATATCCCTAGAACATCCACTTATGTTCTAAAACTGCTTCCGAATGTTTCTCTAGGATTGGATCAATATCAACTTATTGCATCTACTGCAAAAATAACATCTGGTGTGGTACTTGATATCTCATGATTGACTCAATTGCCTAAGCAAGTGATCTGCCAATTATGCACATCCCTCTCCCCTTTAGTCTGTAAGACTCCTTTAGAGAGGGTGACTCCATCACCTGCAGGTATACTACCGCGCCAGGAGTCGTCCATTCTAAAAACACCTGTAGAATGCTGTCTAAGTACCCTGATTGGGAAACTACCCAAATCTAGATCTAAAACTATAGATCTAGTAACCAGAATATCAGATATTATATCTATATCCTATATGAAGAAACCACTGTGTGAAAACCAAAGTATAACCGATCGTAGTATAGGAATTTCACTTCCTACTCTGTGTATGTCATCCAAATACCAGGACATCACACCCTACTACCTTCTTAACAGATCCATCCCCTATTCTGATGAAGTCAAACCTATGACTATCACATCAGAAATAGATGATCTATCTCCGCTATTTCTGCTTTAGCCTATAAATAGACATAAGCCACTTGTCCACTATACTTCCGCTGCTCCCACTGACTACGAAAACCCTCTGGCAGAATCATATACACGTGCACTTCTAAAGCTAGTTTAGAACGACGCTATATTCATCCTCCTGCCGGGTCTCACAGTCTGGAACAACAGTAGTGTCAAGTCCCCACTTAGCTTCCGCTGCTCCCACTGACCACGATAACCCTCTGGCAGAGTCATATAGACGTACCCTTCTAAAGCTAATTTAGAACGACGCTATACTCATCCTCCTGCCGGGTCTCACAGTCTGGAACAACAGCAATGGAAAGTCTGGGTAAATAAGAACCTCCCTGTCACCGTCTTTGAGGCTACCGGGGTACCTCTCGGATGCCTGAGGTTACCCACCATATCTGCAGAGTGGCTAATGGAATGTCAAACCAGATTGAATCTTTAGGTTCCTATCAAATTTTCAGTAATCGTTTGCGGTTCTGGAATCACTTCCAGTTCTACCATACTCCCACTACTGTTTTCCGAAAAAAAAATCCATTCTACTAAAACTGTGGCGAGTCAAGAACAATATCACTATTGATCTTCCAGATGGTAGAAAGTCAACCCTCGTCATAGTCCGGGTCAACCCACAAACAGCCATTACGGAAACGTGCCTTGAGTTATCCGGAGTCTGATTTTAAGCATAAGCCGGAAAACTCCCCGTACCTTAACAATGTTAAGATATGAACCGTTCTATATCCAATACAGAAACAGAGGTACTGATTTAATTGGACCAGATTCAAATCATGCAACTGTCTCCAGTGCATGTCAACTAAATGGAAAGAGGCCGATCAACATTACTCAACTTAGGAGTGCTTCCAATTATGAGTAACCTGAAAGAGAAGCAAGTTCTCTTAAAACCATTACTATCAACTGAATACCATACACAAGTATCTACATCTTCGATCACCTTGAAGAATCCCAATACTTGCAATACCTGGTTCTCTACTTTACTCTTATACCTATAACTTCTCAAAACTTAGACCTTGCATTTCTACGAAACACATGTCTAAGAACTAGAGAAGTCATAAGTAAACAGAATATAGTACGAGTACCAACCCTTCTGTCCTGATGGACACTGGACAACATACAATACACTGTATAAGTCCGTTAAGTTTAATAACTCAAACCCTGTGTGTCGTAGGTTGAAAACTGTACTTATGGTTAAGAAGAATTACACCGCTGTTTAATGCTCCTTACCTAACCATCCACTGATATAGGTAAATGTCATAGACATAATTTCAAAAAAAGGCATATCTCACTCTATAAAAATAGACGTACAGATATATCAATTTGAAATTGGTGCATAACAGCGGATATTCAAAACCAAATATTTGCCGTCCGGCAAACAGCCCAGGCGATTTCCTCAAATATCACCAATTACAACGAATCCCGATATAATGAGGATAATCACCCAATTCCCAATAACTTACTCCCCCTCATCATCTGTAAAACCATACAGATGTGATATTCATACCTGGTAAATACATACTCTGGAGCAAGTGTCTAATTGGGAAATCAATTTTCTTTTAACAGTACAAAGTAAAACTGAAACATATAAATGTTTCAGTGGGGTATCCGGGTATTCCTAGTAACGCCTCTTCCATTATCAGATTCACAACTGTAACCGTATTTTTCTTTGCCATCTCTCCAAATCTCTTTATATGTCTTTAGTCATTACCTTCTGTACACCCCTTTAGGCCAAATGGTTTTCTTCCTTCCCTACCGTTCGGCACCAGCCTATGGTTTGGAAGAAGATTATCCAATAAGCATAATGGGTGTACTGTCCTAATCCTAGGAGCACTCGCAATGCGAGAGAAGGTGAAGATAAAAGACAACCGAATAAACCTTATTCCTATTTCTCTTGAACCAGAATCCATCCCCGAACTGGAACAAGTTCCTTTCGAGTTCGTATATAACCATACGATGGAGTATCCAATAAACTGTGGATCTTCGTAGTGATACGGAGTGTTCTGGAGAAATACAAAGGTGAAGTGGGAGTGGAAATGAAATACTTGGTTTGGTCGTGAATAGCAGTCGCAATTTACTTTGCTCTCTTACTAATCCTTTTATTTGTCTTTACTTAATACCTTCTGTACACCGTTTAGGCTAACTGGTTTTCTTCATTCCCTACCGTTCGGCACCAGCCTAAGGTTTGGAAGAAGACTATCCAATTTGCGTAATAGGTGTACCGTCCTAATCCAAGGAAAACTCGCAACCTGAGAGAAGGTAAAAGGGAAAGACAACTGAATAGTCCTATTCGTTTCCTCCAGAACCGGAAACCATCATCGAATAAATTCCTTCGAGTTCGTATATAACCATACGATGGTTTTGTCCAATGGAAGTGGACGTTCGTAGTAATACGGGGTGTTCTGGAGAAAAGGGTAAAAGTAAGAATGGCAATGAGGTATGCAACTCTGACAATCCAAAAGCCAGTGTTTAAGAAGGTTCGGTTAATTTTGGTCACTGAGTCATAGTCAAGGGTCGGGCCATGGTCGCTACCAAAGAGAGAGAGAAAAGAAACACTCAGCGTGCACTCTAACCTAGATCAGAATAGTTATCACTTTATCTAATCAGAAAACCTCCCACTGTAACGTCAATTTCTTCTCTAAACCTGAAAGAAGAATTAGTCGGGATCACCCGAGGAGTAAACCAACTCATCAGTGGGAATCGGGATCCAACTATCATCGCATGATAATGTGATGGAATCCACTCACGTTATCACACTCCAGAAGGTATGCGCATATCTGGCAAGTTTCAGTTTCTTTAGAAACTCCCGATGTGATTTTTACCCCATGCTCTTATGACCTTGACGTAGGCCAAAATATCATAAGTCACATGTCAAGTTCTACCCATCATTATCCAGGTTAATTTGAACCCACCCGTACATACCCTTAACGTAGGCCAAAATAGTAGTACGACTGTCCGAAACTATCGCATCTATCTATGCAACAGAAAAGTAACAAGTAGCTACTATACACTATGCCTTGACGTAGGCCAACATACATAACATGAATACTAAGTGCTATCTTCCTGAAATGACGGAGGGCTACGAATGGTTTTTGGCGAAAAACCTTTAACGTAATGAACTTGATATCGTTGAAGGAACTGGATAGCTTTTTATAAAAATATAGTGGCGAAAACCTTTGCTAAAGAGATCACTCCCGGTGAAGGGATCTCGGCTCTTTCCCCGTAGAATGAGGTGCAGGATATTCCAACTGAATACCACGATGCAAAGCAAAAGTAATCGACTATAGTGAAGTTATTGCCCTGACGCAAACTTCTGTCCAAGGGGTCACTCCCGGTGAAGGGATCTCGGCCCTTTGCCTCGTCGACTGAGGTGCTGGATATTCATAACCGAATACCACTGTGCAAAACAAAAGAGAACGTCCTTGCAATAACAGCTTTTTGAAAAATGTTCCAACAACGTCAAATAGGTTTGTTTAGCTTGCATTGATCCGAATCAACGCAGTCCCATCAATTGATCACACTACAAAAGAACGAAAATAATGATGTATGTATATGCCATCCGCATTCGCCACTGGGTCCAGTCATCACCCGTTAGGTTATTTAACTAACGACAGAGCGGGGACTGGACTAGCGCGGATGCAAAACATATACAACATCTACTAGTATATATATCAATATATAATATTCGCTCAAGGCGTGATAAAATGCAACATCACAGAAATGTAACCAGCATCACAGAACAATACAGATATCTGGGATCCCCGGGTTTCATAGAGCCGCTACTGAAACCCGACGTTCCCCTAGTCGTGTGGATAGCCTGTGCAATGAGATCCTAGACCCCTACGGGCACGGCAAGTTACCCACCAAAACCTGAAGCGAGGCAGCCCCCTTCAACAACATGAATGGACCACCCAGCACTTCACAGAATCCGGTAACTTTGGCATCCCTCCTTGGGTCAACCTGTACCCCCTACGAGTGCGGCGAATAGACCGCCAATTCTAAAGTGAAGCCCCCTCCGTCTCAACGCCATGAGATGCGGGCCCATTGCCCTCTAGAACCCGGCTACCCGTGCACCCCTCCGCGGGGTAATCCTAGTACAGAAAGTAAAATATACAACGGGTACATCGACCTCAGCCCGGTCGTGCCCCAAAAGAATAATATACAAACAGGCAGTGACGGCAGTCCACATGTCGGACGCTCGCCCCGCAATATCAAATGTACATAATACCAAAACTGTACTAACATTGCATCCAGACTATCCACCACGACAATCCGCAACATCACAGCACAACACAGAACATCAACGTGAATGTCACGTTCGCAAATCCGTCTAAAAGGGCTATAGCAAATAGACTGGATTTACCGATCGAGTGACATTCACGGTCGCAGATATAATGTAAATAATGTGAACTAACATGTTTAAAATTTTCGATCGACTAAATTTCCCGAAATGGGCCCCAAGCACAACTGTAGCACTCAAAATAAATCTGGGCCCAAACAGAACATACCAAAAACCCTATTTCCATGTCAGAAGCCCACTGTAAAAATTTGGTGCTTTGAACAGTTTAAATTGCGGCGGAACCGCAGCCAATGCGTGGGTTTGGCCGCGGTTCCGCGGTGGAATAGTGCCATCGAGCCACCAAATTTTCATAGAATGCATAAAAAACCCTGCACGTATTTTTACAATGTACCAAATAATTTTTAGAGCACTGGAAAAATTCGACAGAAACTTGACATGGAAACGCGGTTTTTGGAAAATCCGTTCGATCGAACTTGTAAACACGTTAGAGCAAGCTAGACTAGGTTAATGGCGTGGCTCTGATACCAATTGAAGTGCACGGCAACTCCCCGGCCGTCATTCCGATGCCAAAATGCGGAAACGAAACTTTTTCAAAACTAGAAAACCGGCACTGCTGCGTACTAAAAACCCGGATCGGGCCATTAACCTAATGCTAGCAAACTAGAAGATGGGTAGAAAGTTATACCGAGCGATCCGTGTCCTTCGGTCTTCGGCCTCCATCCCGATCTCCTTGCGGAATCTCCGGACTTCATCTCCTCGTCGTAAAGGGCACCACATCGCCGGGTTCTTTTACGGGCTCTCACCTCTGGACCGAGGCAACTCGGACACGAAGTTGGCGAGTCGACGTGTCCAAGAATACTGTAGTCGAAGTGTAGGATAGTTTGTCTCATGGGGTAGGAAGTTGCCATTTAGATGTGGAGGAATGAGATATGGAGATCAACTAGAATTTTGTAGCAAGCAAGGAAAAATGAGATGAATGAATTTCACACATTTTTCTCTCCCTCTCTATGTGGCCGGCCTCACCAAAAAAATGGATGAGGGAAAAATATATCAAAGAGGGTGAGCACAAGATGAGAACAAAATGGTGAGCATAAGGGAAAAAGCAAGTCTCACATTCATAAACCAAATCAATCTCCTCACCATTAATGCAAGTAATGATGCATGAAAAAGCATAGATGCTAGAACCATCATAATCCTCCATTTACAAATAAACCCCTCCACAATTGCTAATTTGCACATTTGCAAATTAGCCCCTCCATCAGAAAAATTCGGCCATGTCGGAACAAAGGAAAACTGGCCGAAATGGAATACAAACTGGCAACTTCAAAAAACCGATCCCGTAATAAATTATAGGAAAACCCCGCGACTGTATATACATACCCGCATTTGTATTCTGACCGAATACAAATACAATGAGACAAAATCTACACTGTACAATACTAGGATCCGGCTTAAACCAAAGCCCGCTAGTATTATCCGTCCGATCATGATCCGTGTAATACCGCACGTATAAGATCGAACCCTGCCATATATCCATACGGCGTCTACAGCGTTTCACCTGAAACTTGAGAAACTGTCTGTGGGGGACTCTAAAGACTCGTCAATACTTTGGCTGTGGATTTAACCACTAGCACGTCAGAGGTATTAGCCATACGTAACGGGCTACCAGATATTGACTAAAAGGGACGTCTGTAAGCGAACTCATCCTGACACCCTACTGAGCCTGTCAGTGACAATATCCGTACAGTCCAGTCCGTTCGTCTATGAGGATCTCATGGCAGGCCTAGGGGGTTGGTAAAAGTCAGACCCCCAAAAGCGGTACAAGTCGTGTCGGAGTGTAGCCCAGAACACCCTGAGATACTACTGGAATACCTACCAGTAAATCTCCTGCCTTGGCCAAGGACTTTGTATAATGGCTCTCCTAGACACAGCGTGACCTCACCCCCGATACCGGGAGAGACGAACCCCTGCCGATCCGCTCACTGCCTCCATGTGGCTCGCGACTATACCCAACTAAAATCTGTTTGCACGACTCCTTTAAGCCGTGGTAGGTTAGTAATCAAAGCATAGTGGGAACTCACACGAGACAAATGACGATCTCAGGTCGATGAACTAACCTGTACACATGTCACCAGGGAACTACTATCTGAAGCTAGGTATAATACCAACTAGCATGTTCCCGTCGAGTCCTGTCCGGTGTACTCATAACCCAATGAACACCTATATACATCTTAGGTGAACCAACTGACACCAGTGGCTTGTGAGACCGGCCACCGCCCCTCGTCAGGGTCTCGACTGTATACACTAGTCTACTCCGGAGTATCGATGCCCTGTCTCGAAACTCCCACGACTAGGGACCTTTTAAGGATGTGCTTATAGACCCCAGCTCCCACGTATATGATCGCCATCGTACTGTTGGCAGTCAAGCAAGAATCCTAGGGGCTCTATCAACGTGTAATAGTGATCAGTAAAGTCACCTAAAGCAGTACATGATGATAAAGATAAACCAGATAGCATACTATCATCTTGAGTAAGACTGTCCTACCGGCATAGGTCCTCCCTCAATTATTCCAATCACGTGCCTGCGATCCAATAATTGACTCTGAGGGCACTATATCCAACAGTTTATTCAGCGGGCTTTGGATCCGTGTCTTTGTAGGGTAGGAAGCTACCCGCTGCGGATGCGCTAAGCAGGAAGCTACTCAGCGGCCTCGCGAGGAGGGCTTTGGACCCACCGCGTTGATGGGTAGGAGGATGCCCACTGGGAATGCGTCGAGCAGGAAGGAACTCGGCGGCCTCACGATGATGGCTTCAGATCCTCAGCGTCTGATGGTCAGGAGGATGCCTACTGGGGATGCGTCGAGCAGGAAGAAACTCGGCGGCCTCGCGATGAGGGCTTCAGATCCTCAGCGTCTGATTGGCAGGAGGATGCCCGCTGGGGATGCGCCGATCAGGAAAGAACTCAGCGGCCTCGTGATGAGGGCATCAGATCCTCAGCGTCTGATGGGCAGGAGGATGCCCGCTGGGATGCGCCGAGCAGGAAGGAACTCGGCGGCCTCGCGATGAGGGCTTCAGATCCTCAGCGTCTGATGGGCAGGAGGATGCCCGCTGGGGATGCACCGAGTAGGAAGGAACTTGGCGGCCTCACGATGAGGGCTTGAGGTCCTCAGCGTCTGATGGGCAGGAGGATGCCCGCTGGGGATGCACCGAGCAGGAAGGAACTCGGTGGCCTCACGATGAGGGCTTGAGGTCCTCAGCGTCTGATGGGTAGGAGGATGCCCGCTATGGATGCGTCGAGCAGAAAGGAACTCGGTGGCCTCATGATGAGGGATTGAGGTCCTCAGCGTCTAATGAGAAGGAGGATACCTGCTGGGGATGCGCCGAGCAGGAAGAAACTTGGTAGCCTCGCGATGAGGGCTTCAGATCCTCAGCGTCTGATGGGCAGGAGGATGCCCGCTGGGGATACGCCGAGCCGGAAGGAACTCGGCAGCCTCAAGATGAGGGCTTCAGATCCTCAGCGTCTGATGGGCAGGAGGATGCCCGCAGGAGATGCGCCGAGCAGAAAGAAACTCGGCGGCCTCATGATGAGGGCTTCAGATCCTTAGCGCGGGAGGGGCCGTAAGAGGCCTACTAAGGACGGGCCGAGCAGGATTACTTCCCGGTGCCTCTTGGCGAGGGCTTTTGATCCCTGGCGTCGTGGGGTAGGGAACTACCTGCCCGGGATAGCCGAGCAGAGTAGCCGCTCGGCTGCCTCTTGATGAGGGCTTTGATCCCTGGCGTTATGGGGGTAGGGAATTACCAGCAAAGGATAATCGAGCAGGGTAGCTTCTTGGCTGCCTCTTGGTGAGGGCATTGATCCTTAGCGCGGGAGAGGCCGTAAGAGGCTTACTAAGGACGGGCCGAGCAGGGTTACTGCCCGGTGCCTCTTGGCGAGGGCTTTAATCCCTGGTGTGTTGGGGTAGGGAGCTACCAACCAGGGATAACCGAGCAAGGGCGGGTATCCTCCTGCCCATCAGACGCTGAGGACCTCAAGCCCTCATCGTGAGGCCACCGAGTTCCTTCCTGCTTGGCGCATCCCCAGCGGGCATCCTCCTGCCCATCAGATGCTGAGGACCTCAAGCCCTCATCGTGAGGCCGCCAAGTTCCTTCCTGCTCGGTGCATCCCCAGCGGGCATCCTCCTGCCCATCAGACGCTGAGGATCTGAAGCCCTCATCGCGAGGCCGCTGAGTTCCTTCCTGCTCGGCGCATCCCAGCGGGCATCCTCCTGCCCATCAGATGCTGAGGATCTGATGCCCTCATCGTGAGGCCCTCGAGTTCTTTCCTGATCGGCGCATCCCCAGCGGGCATCCTCCTGCCCATCAGACGCTGAGGATCTGAAGCCCTCATCACGAGGCCACCGAGTTCCTTCCTGCTCGACGCATCCCCAGCAGGCATCCTCCTGCCTATTAACGCGGTGGGTCCAAAGCCCTCCTCGCGATGCCGCTGAGTAGCTTCCTGCTTGGCGCATCCGCAGCGGGTAGCTTCCTACCCTACAAAGACACGGATCCAAGGACCGCCTAATAAACTCATACTCAACGCGCGATCAGCGCCTCAACTCCGGCAAAGGAAGGATACCGACCTTCCTACATTCGTCCTTCGTTCGACTTATACTTGATGCGCGACGAATCCCCTCCTCTGATGAGCGTCCACAACGCCCTAGTAGCCCGGATAGATCGACTCGCGTCCGTCGTGGACGCGCTCGTCCGTGTCCATACGGCGGGGCATGCTCCTCAGGTCGCTGCTCCCCCCACCACGGGACCAGGACCCCTGCAGAGAGAGAGAAGACTCAGCTCGCGTCGGTACAGCTGACCACCGCCTCGTTACCTCCCACGGCCGCAGATTTCCCGGGCCAATACATTCTGCAACCCACGTTAGCGCTGAGGTCTGTCGCCCCAGTGCCTCGCCCCGAGCCCTACGTGCTCCTGTCCCCCCCCGAGGAGATGTCGGTCAGTTTGCCTGCTCCCAGGCATGACCAACACCCCTCCCTCGACGGGGTCGCGCGGACGGGACTCGTCACGGCAGCTTGAAGACTGCCTTGCCAGAGGACCTAAGGAACCTCATTGAAAGGAACCGGGGCTGCGGCCAGACATAGGTCTCCAATAGCAGAGGCCAAGGATCGAAACCCTCACCAAGAGGCAGCCGAGCGGCTACCCTACTCGGCTATCCCTGGCTAGTAGCTCTCTACCCCAAAACGCCAGGGATCAAAGCCCTCGCCAAGAGGCAACGGAGCAGCTTCACTGCTCGGCCCATCGTTAGCAGGCCTAACTTCACTGCTCGGCCCATCCTTAGCAGGCCTCCCACGGCCCCTCCAGCGCTAAGGATCGAAGTCCTTACCAAGAGGCAGCCGAGCGGCTACCCTGCTCGGTTATCCCTAGCTAGTAGCTCCCTACCCCACAACGCCAGGGATCAAAGCCCTCGCCAAGAGGCAACTGAGCAGCTTCACTGCTCGGTCCATCCTTAGCAGGCCTCCCACGACCCCTCCAGTGCTATGGATCGAAGCCCTCACCAAGAGGCAGCCGAGCGGCTACCCTGCTCGGCTATCCCTGGCTGGTAGTTCCCTACCCCCACAACGCCACGAATCGAAGCCCTCGCCAAGGGGCAGCCGAGCGGCTACCCTGCTCGGCTATCCCTGGCTGGTAGTTTGATACCCTGCAACACCAGGTATCAAAGCCCTCACCAAGAGGCAGCCGAGCAGCTACCCTGCTCGGCTATCCCTGGCTGGTAGCTCCATACCCCACAATGCCAAGGATCAAAATGCTCACCAAGAAGCAACTGAGCAGCTTCACGACTTGGTCCATCCTTAGCAGGCCTCCCACGGCCCCACCTGTGCTAAGGATCGAAGCCCTCACTAAGAGGCAGCCGAGCCACTACCATGCTCGGCTATCCCTGGCTGGTAGCTCCTTACCCCACAACGCCAGGGATCAAAGCCCTCGCCAAGAGGCAGCCGAGCGGCAACCCTGCTCGGCTATCCCTGGCTGATAGCTCCCTACCCTACAACGCCAGGGATTAAAGCCCTCGCCAAGAGGCAACTGAGCAGCTTCACTGCTCGGTCCATCCTTAGCAGGCCTCCTACGGCCCCTCCAGCGCTAAGGATCGAAGCCCTCACCAAGAGGCAGCCGAGCGGCTACCCTGCTCGGCTATCCCTGGCTGGTAGTTCCCTAGCCCACAACGCCAGGGATCAAAGCCCTCGCCAAGAGGCAGCCGAGCGGATTCCCTGCTCGGCTATCCCTGGCTGGTAGCTTGTTCATACTATAATATTGCATTATTGTACTCCCCATTTTTATTCATTTTATAAATAAATAGGTACTCTTGACGCACGTTTGTTGCATATTACAGGATACATGCTCTTGGAGCAAATACAGTGAAAAAGACGAAAGTTGTTACAGAAAAGGGACTTTTGACCAACAAGTAGACGGATTCTAGTCAAGCCTAGACAAAGAACAATTCACAATTGTATAAGGCAATGCAGTCCGAAATGTCAAAAGAAACAGTCAAAAGATCATTATAAGTTTTCACTGAAGATCTGGAGGAGACCCAGAAGTCAAAAGGAGAAAAGAAGTGGAAAAATAGAAAGCCCAAGAAGCCATAAAGAAAGCCCAGAAGTTTGGTGAGCTGAGCTCACCAAAGGGCCGCGGAACCGCGGCCCAAGGCCCATCATTGCCGCGGTTCCGCGGCCATTCAGCGCCCGTGTCGGTGCAAAATTTCTGGGTCGGTGCGTCGGTGCGGGGGTTTGGATTTTTCGTGGGCAAATCTGTAATTGCACATGTGCGAATCCCGTAACCCTAAATTCTCCTGTTTACTTATAAAAATTGTAATCGAAAATTGTAAAACCCTATGCCTCTTTTCAATAAATAAATTCAGATCTGTTCTGTATTCTTGCTTGGAGGGAGCCATTAAATTAGTAAGTTAATTTTATTTCTTCGCTTTTAATTCTCTTTTAATTAGAATGTCTTTTAATCCCCTAATGAGCGAGTAATCTCCTCGCTTGTTAGGGTTAGTTTTAGGGAAAGGTTTGAGAGATGAGATCTCTCACCCCTTTCATGCCATTTCATACCTAAGAATTAGAACTCCATGCATGCACGCACACCCAGCTCCCTACGGCATCTTATCCCTCGAGGTAATGGTGACACCGTAGTGTAAAGGACCGGTTGCGCGTGTTTTCCATGGAGGTTAGGGTAAGGATCGATAAAGGAAGGATAAGAATCTAGAGGAAGAAATATCTTCCCAAAAGATTCTAATCCACTTTATTGATAATTACCACAACATCTAATAGATCTAAAATAAGGCATTGAAAGCGGTGAGGAAACCTTTAATCTCCCAACTTCCCCTAAGCCTAACCCTAGCAAGACTTTAATTTAGATTAATTTAGTTTATTGATAGATCTAGGTTTTTTTAGAAATAATAAATCAATCCAAACAACATTTGGAATCAACTCGTAAAAACACATTAAGAAAATTACACATCTCTGTGGATCGACCCGTATTCACCGGCTAGCTGTAAAGCGACGCCGTTTCTGATTACGGTTAACAAGTATTTTTTGGAATAATCAAATGGCGCCGTTGCCGGGGAATGGCGTAAAATTTTCTTTTATGTAATTTCGGGTTGATATAAATCTTAAAAATCATAAAAATCTGAAAATAGAAAAAAATACAAAAACATTTTATCAACTTTTATCTGTTTGAAGGGTTTTATTGTTTGAATGTTGCAGGAACAGCGAAGAATCGAGGATCTAAAAATTTACAGAGGGCAAACCAGGAAAAAGCACATCAGAACAGAGGGGAAATTTTATAACAGAGCAGTGCAATTTTTTTCAGAGAGAGATCACCCCAGACGACCGCGCTTCAGCGGCAAAACTGCCCCCCAGACCGCGGTTCCGCCGCTACTTGGCCACGTCAGCACCTGAAAATTTTCTGGTTTGTTTTCTCCCTCTCTCCTCTGCAACCTACAATATATCTTTTGTGAAAATTTTCTGCAGGAATTCTTTGCGCTAAAAATCTTCTCTCCCCTTCTAAATAACAGATTTTCTGCAGATTTCTTTGCGCCGCGCTAAAAAAATTGATTGCAAGTGAATTTAATGTTTTGCATAATTTAATCGGACTTTAAGGGGCTAAATGACCAAACTCAGATTGGGTGGGGATTTCATCACCCTTCCCAGGACCCCAGAAAACATTTAAAGCATTTGCATTGACCACAATTAATTAAAAAATACTAGACTCAGCCCTAAGGACTTCGAGCTCAATAGGAAAAGGACTAGTATAGGCATCGTCCGTTTATCCTAACCTGACCTTGCGGTGTCTAGGCAAGTGTGTCTAGGCTAGTGGTTATTAATTAGGCCCACTACTGTGGTTCCTTCCCACTTACCTGGCACTTACCTAGCCGCAATTGTCGGTGAAGAGACGGTTTGAGGTCCTATTTCTAGCCCTAGTTAGGAGCTGTCTAGCAGACCTAGGTGACCCTAAATCTAGGCCTGATTATGCATGTGTGGTTGATAGCAATTGTGTCACGAGTCTCTTTTCAAAAATCTCTTTTGCAAACATTCTCACATAAAAAAAAAAGAAAAATCTTTTCAAAACTTGCAACTTGTCGCTAAGAAAACTTGCACCTCGTTTACACCACTTCTTCTCATTGACGTTATCTTACCTCCACATTCTGTTTTTTCTTTTTTCTGACTACACTATCCCTTTTGGTGTATGTCACTTTGGACTAGGGATACTAACGCCTGATTAGTCCGTGTTTCGTTGGTACCGACCGACGAACCTTTTGACACCGAAGTCGAAATTCCCTCCATTTCCTTACCTCCACCTTCAAATTCTTCTTTCGAAGGTATGTCGGGATTCAACCCCAACAATACCTTACTGACGGGAATGATTCCACCTCCGTCAGGTGCGAATAACCCGAATCTTCCGCCTGTTGTAGCGCCCCAACGAATCGCGCTCCAGGATCTCTTTTACCCCGTCCGCACTTCTTTACCTACATGTCTTTCACCACCACCGGCAAATGGGGACAATTTTGAAATAAAACCACATTTCATCAATATGCTGCCAAAATTTCATGGTTTGGAATCAGAAGATGCGTATATTTTTATTAATAAATTCCAAAATGTGTGCGCTATGATGAAAACGACCCAATTAAGTGATGACGCTATAAGGCTAAGGGTCATTCCTTTCACCTTATGTGACCTAGCCGAGAAGTTGCTATACAGCACCGCATCACATTCCATTAGAAATTGGGACGTGTTTGTGAAAGCTTTTCTGAAAAAGTTCTATCCTCATCACAAAATTGCTAGAATCCGTAACGAGATTATACAATTTTCACAGCTTCCTTCTGAACCATTTTGGAAGTGCTTCGAGAGATTTAAAGACCTACTTGTTCAATGCCCTCATCATGGGATCGAAAGTTGGCAACTTTGCCAAACATTATACGAGGGATTGAACTCGGCAACGAAGCAGTTGCTAGAAACCATATGTCAAGGTCATTTTCTCTCCAAGTCTAGCGACGAACCGTGGCAGTTTCTTGAGGATCTTAGTGAGCAAACAATTCAGTGGGAGAGTACTAAGACCATATCATCTTCTTCTATTGGTCAATCTAGGGCAGGCATACATCAAGTAGATATGTCGATTGCTATGAAGGCCGAGATGGCCGCACTTATGAAAAAGCTAGAAGCCATTGAGACCAAAATCTCATCGTCTTCTCTTGCCCCTGTTATGCCTCCACGAACTGTTTGTGCTTGTTGTGCGGACCCATCGCATCTAACCGAAGAGTGTCTTTATAATGCATCTACTCAAGGACAGGATCAAGTCAATGCTATATTTCAGCAACGACAAAGAAACGATCCGTACTCTTCGACATACAGTCCGGGGTGGAGGAGTCACCCAAATTTCGCTTGGAACCAAAATCAACAATTCCAAGGAAATAACAATTTTCAAAGACCTCCTCCACAACAACAACAAGCACCTTCACAAACTCAAAACCAACAACCTTTCCAACAACAACCTTATACAAATCAAACGAACAATTTGGTTCAACCAAATGATGATAAGGTTATCTCGCTAGAAAAAAGTCTAGATGCCTTTTTCAAGTAATCTACAGAATCCGCAGCAAGATTTGAAAATTATGTTCAGTCTTTGATGCATAACAATGCCTCACACGATCAAAGTATCAAATCTATTGAGGCACAAATTGCACAATTAACTGCTGAGTTGAGCGAGAGAGAAAAGGAAAAGCTTCCATCTCAACCATTGCCAAATCCCGGTCACACACAAAACGCATATCACAATCACAATGTAAATGCGGTGACCACGTTGAGATCCGGAAGAGTGTTGCAGAATAATGTGGGAACTAGTGATGACATCCCCGCCGGTGGTTCTTCTTCTTCTTGTCCATCGTCATCTTCCCCTTCTTCATTTTCTTCACTTTCTTCTTCACCTTTTTCTTTAGAGCCTATTCTCCACCCTTCACACGGCTCTACTTCTTCTAACTCGAACGGACCCATTTCTCACAACACGAACACATCTACACGGGGTGTCGTTCCTACTCCACAGACATTTGACTCAACAAATTTTCAAAGTGCTCCATTTCCAAACAGGTTGAGTCCCAATAAACCAACTGCACAAGTGGAGAAAATTGTGGAGTTATTTAAGCAGGTTAGCATAAATATAGCTCTCTTGGATGCAATCCAACAAGTCCCTTCATACGCGAAAATCTTAAAGGGCTTATGCACCTCGAAGAGAAAGGCATCTCAAGTACCCAAGAAAGTGCTAGTGGCTAGTGCATTGAGCAATGCTATTAACCACCCTCAAACCTTACCCCAAAAACGAAAGGACCCCGGCTGTCCTACGATTTCAATCACAATTGGGGATAAGAAAATTAATCGAGCACTTTTAGATCTTGGGACTAGTGTTAACCTGCTTCCCTACTCTGTGTACGAACAATTAGGGGTTGGAGAGTTGAAACCCACTCGTTGTACTCTCCAAATGGCTGATCGATCAATCACCCATCCAAGGGGTGAGCTAGAGGATGTGTTGATTAAAGTTGGGGAGTTCATATTCCCCGTTGATTTTATTGTTATGGATACACAACCTGTTGCTAACCCACGGAACCAAATTCTGGTGATCCTCGGTCGACCATTTTTGGCCACTTCCAATGCTGTAATAAACTGTCGCAATGGCTCCATGACTCTATCCTTTGGGAAGATGTCTAGTGAGTTCAATATTTATAAGATGGGAAGTCTGCCCCCCCGTGCCTAAAACTAGTACACGAGAAGTTTGCTCTATTTACGAAATCACGCAGGAGGACTGGGAGCTTGAAAGATTCTTGTTTGATGAAAACAGTTTTGACGCCACTAGTGCGTCCCTCCTTGAGCCTACCAGCGTTGACACAACCGATATGGATTATGAATGTTTCACTTTTTCGGATGATGACGACTCACAGCCCGAATATGAGTCTTTTGAATTTGTGGATGAGTTAGTTGAACCATCCGAATCGGTTGTTTGCAGTGATTTCGAACCTGTGTTGGAGTCCTTTGAGTTCGAGATAGATTCCGCAATGATTCTTTCGCCTCCGAAACTCGAACTCATGTCCTTACCGCCTCACCTTAAATATGCTTACATAGGTGAGAATGAGACTTTTCCCATTATAATATCAGCCTCTCTAGCCTTCGAGCAAGAGAACGCTATTTTAAAAGTCTTACAAGATAGGCGGCAAGTTTTCGGTTGGACTATGGCGGACATCGAGAAGACCAGTTCCCTTATAATTGAATATCATATGAAATTGATGGATGAGCCAAGTCAATAGAGAACCCACAGAAACATTTTGGGAGTATTGTGGTTAGTCAACCTCCTCCTTTAGAAGTTGAACCACCCCCATTTCTTTTAAGAAGCTACGAGAATGCCAACATTCCACTGATTGCTGATCATTCGCATTCTCGTTTTGATTCATCACCACCTCCTGTCTATTCACCTCCATACCACCACTTCTATCTTCCCCAATTCTTTACGAATCACTACGATTTATTCTTCCACCAACTGATACTCTTTACTGATAAATTTTTCAACTGGTTGGTGTTAACGTTTGGTCTATACAAGGTTTGGCAGTAATGTCTAACATAGTTTAAATGAAGTTTGGGGGAGGGCCTTTCTGTATATATTTTTGTTTTCCTTAACAATAATAAAAAAAAATTATAAATAAATAAACAGGGAAGTGCCGGTATTTTGACCCTCTTGGTTTAGCATGACAGTGAGGACACTGTCAAGTTCAAGTTTGGGGGTATGCTCGGTACGTCTTCTTCCTTCGCATTCATATGTATATTTTTTGCATTTGCATATTTATTTGAAAACCCCAAAAAAATTGAAAAAATTTCAAAAATTATAAAAATATTGTATTCAATTTTGGCCATATTTGATTTGAGTTTGACAGATAGGTTAACTGGCTAGGACCAACTAGATCTTAGACTTAGTAAATCAAAAACCTTAAAAATAACATTCCTTAAAGTTTAACGGTAGAAAGTATATTCCTTGTAGTTTATTTAGAAATAGACAAATTTTGGGTTCACTTCTTGGACTAAGTCGAAACAAGGGAAGAGTATTGATGTTCTTATTAGAGTATAAGTTTGAAAAATAGTTCCTAGTTTAAGTCTAGATTCTGAAAATGTATATCCTACAACTTGCACAATCACACACCTTGAAACTTAGAATAGTAGAAGAGACCTTGAAATGCTCTTGTCTAAAAGTCCTTAGTACAATGAAAATAAAGAAGAAGAAAAAGTGAATAAAGGAAAAAAAATGGACACTGGTTTTTGTAATTACTTAAGGCTGTAAAAATAGAAAAATCTTTAGTGAGGGTGCTTCATCACCTAGTGCCTTAGACCAACTGGTTTGGGAGTCACTGCTAAAAGCCTTGGGTATTGCAAAACTAGGAAGTGCACTTTAAAGTGCTAACGCATCTTGTAATCGGTTGTTGGTACCTCAAGAAGTATTAACGGTCGCATGAAGGATGTATAAGCGAAATTCAAAATTCACGAATTAATAAGTGCTTTGGACAATGGACGAGAGTACGATTGCTTGATTTGAATTTCCAAGTGTAGGGGTGATATTTACACACACGTAGGGATATGTGATTAGAGTTTAGATAAGAGAAAGGGATGAAAAATAGAACTTGTATCTTTAGTAGGGTTGACAGAAATTCCTAAGTGGAGATGGAACCCTAGAAGGAAGACTTAAGAGATGCCGAAAGCTAAGTAGGTCTACATAACATATATAATCTTAAGTTAGATGATTAGGAAGTGTGAAGAATATGGGTGGATAATTTGCGGGTCGATGATAATAGAATTCTTAGTTAGAAAACCTAATTGGAGAACAAAAATCAATGGGCCGAATTGATAGGATTTTGTGGGTGTAATCCGCTGAAAACCCTCAGGAGACAACACTCCTACTACTAGGGACACCTAGAGGTTTAACAGCTTGTTGCACGTGCTCAGTGCAATCGCGTTTCCCTGCAAAAGTGTGGTTAGGATTTTTGTGAATAAAAATAAGTTTGCTCGAGAACGAGCAAAAGATAAGTTTGGGGGTATTTGTTCATACTATAATATTGCATTATTGTACTCCCCATTTTTATTCATTTTATAAATAAACAGGTACTCTTGACGCACGTTTGTTGCATATTACAGGATACAGGCTCTTGGAGCAAATACAGTGAAAAAGACGAAAGTTGATACAGGAAAGGGACTTTTGACCAACAAGTAGACGGATTCTAGTCAAGCCTAGACGAAGAACAATTCACAATTGTATAAGGCAATGCAGTCCGAAATGTCAAAAGAAACAGTCAAAAGATCATTACAAGTTTTCACTGAAGATCTGGAGAAGACCCAGAAGTCAAAAGGAGAAAAGAAGTGGAAAAATAGAAAGCCCAAGAATCCATAAAGAAAGCCCAGAAGTTTGGTGAGCTGAGCTCACCAAAAGGCCGCGGAACCGCAGCCCAAGGCCCATCATTGCCGCGGTTCCGCGGCCATTCAGCGCCCGTGTCGGTGCAAAATTTCTGGGTCGATGCGTCGGTGCGGGGGTTTGGATTTTTCGTGGGCAAATCTGTAATTGCACATGTGCGAATCCCGTAACCCCTAAATTCTCCTGTTTACTTATAAAAATTGTAATTGAAAATTGTAAAACCCTATGCCTCTTTTCAATAAATAAATTCAGATCTGTTCTGTATTCTTGCTTGGAGGGAGCCATCAAATTAGTAAGTTAATTTTATTTCTTCGCTTTTAATTCTCTTTTAATTAGAATGTCTTTTAATCCCCTAATGAGCGAGTAATCTCCTCGCTTGTTAGGGTTAGCCTTAGGGAAAGGTTTGAGAGATGGGATCTCTCACCCCTTTCATGCCATTTCATACCTAAGAATTAGAACTCCATGCATGCACGCACACCCAGCTCCCTACGGCACCTTATCCCTCGAGGTAATGATGACACCGTAGTGTAAAGGACCGGTTGCGCGTGTTTTCCATGGAGGTTAGGGTAAGGATCGATAAAGGAAGTATAAGAACCTAGAGGAAGATATATCTTCCCAAAAGATTCTAATCCACTTTATTGATAATTACCACAATATCTAATAGATCTAAAATAAGGCATTGAAAGCGGTGAGGAAACCTTTAATCTCCCAACTTCCCCTAAGCCTAACCCTAGCAAGACTTTAATTTAGATTAATTTAGTTTATTGATAGATCTAGGTTTTTTTTAGACATAATAAATCAATCCAAACAACATTTGGAATCAACTCGTAAAAACACATTAAGAAAATTACACATCTCTGTGGATCGACCCGTATTCACCGGCTAGCTGCAAAGCGACGCCGTTTCTGATTACGGTTAACAAGTATTTTTTGGAATAATCATAGCTCCCTACCCCACAACGCCAGGGATCAAAGCTCTCGCTAAGAGGCACCGGGCAGCAACCCTGCTCGGCCATCCTTAAGGATCAAAAGCCCTCGTAAGAGGCAACCGGGCCCGTCCTTGCTCGGTTATCCCTGGCTGGTAGCTCCCTACCCCAACACACCAAGGATCAAAGCCCTCGCCAAGAGGCACCGGGCAGTAACCCTGCTCGGCCCATCCTTTTTAGGCCTCTTACGGCCCCTCCCGCGCTAAGGATCAAAAGCCCTCGCAAGAGGCAGCCGGGCGGCTACCCTGCTCGGCTATCCCTGGCTGGTAGCTCCCTACCTCACAATGCCAGAAATCAAAAGCCCTCGCCAAGAGGTACCGGACGGCAACCCTGCTCGACCATCCTTAAGGATCAAAGCCATCGCCAAGAGGCACCGGACAGTAACCCTGCTCGGCCCGTCCTTGGTAGGCCTCTTACGGCCCCTCACGTGCTAAGGATCAAAGCCTTCACCAAGAGGCAGCCGAGCGGCTACCCTGCTCGGCTATCCCTGGCTGGTAGTTCCCTACCCCACAACGCCAAGGATCAAAGCCCTCATCAAGAGGCAGCCGAGCGGCTACCCTGCTCGGCTATCCCCGGCTGGTAGTTCCCTACCCCACGACGCCAGGGATCAAAAGCCCTCGCCAAGAGGCACCGGGCAGTAACCCTGCTCGGCTCGTCCTTAGCAGGCCTCTTACGGCCCTTCCTATGCTAAGGACCTGAAGCCCACATCGCGAGGCTGCCGAGTTTCTTCCTGCTCGGCGCATCCCCAGCGGGCATCCTCCTGCTCATCAGACGCTGAGGATCTGAATCCTTCATCGCGAGGCCGTCGAGTTCCTTCCTGCTCGGTGCATCCCTAGTGGGTATCCTCCTTCCCAACAGACGCTGAGGATCTGAAGCCCTCATCGTGAGGCCGTCGAGTCCCTTCCCGCTCGGCGCATCCCCAGCGGGTATCCTCCTACCCATCAGACGCTGAGGATCTGATACCCTCATTGTGAGGCCTCCGAGTCCCTTCCTACTCAGCGCATCCCCAGCGGGCATCATCCTGCCCATCAGACGCTTAGGATCTGAAGCCCTCATCGCGAGGCCGCCGACGCGGGCATCCTCCTGCCCATCAGACGCTGAGGATCTGAAGCCCTCATCGTGAGGCCGCCGAGTTCCTTCCTGCTCGACGCATCTCCAGCGGGCATCCTCCTGCCCATCAACGCGGTGGGTCCAAAGCCCTCCTCGTGAGGCCGCTGAGTAGTTTCCTGCTTGGTGCATCCGCAGCGGGTAGCTTCCTACCCTACAAAGACACGGATCCAAGGCCCGCCGAATAAACTCATACTCAACGTGCAATCAGCGCCTCAACTCCGATAAAGGGAGGATGTTACCTTCCGTTGATCTGCTGATTTCGGCGATGGATGGATGATATTGGATCTGGAGGCAGGCTCTTGGAGCGTGTGGATCTCAATGGGTTTGAGGTTGGTTGGTCCGAGCTACATGCAAGGAAGTTCCGGGTTGGTTGTATCATCGAGGACCCTCCGACGGTCAAGTTAGAGAGGAAATCCGAGCAGAGTAATGGCTTAATGGAGTAAAAATGACTTTCTTGAACTGTCTGAAGAAGGGGTTTATATAACGGTGAAAGCAGGCGGACGGGCGCGAGAATCACGCCGGCCGTTACGCTCCCGACGTCATGCCCGCGTGATGAGCGGGATCTCCTATTAATGGCGAGACAGGCTCGTTAATGGGAGATCGTGATGGCGTGGAACATGGGATATGGCCGGCGGATATCTCGCGCATGGCGAGATTCGCAGGATGGCGGTTGCGCCTGAGTGGTGCCGTTGGTCGGTCGCTGAGACCGAGGAAAATGACTTCGGCGGGAGAGCTCGCGGACGAGCGGGAGAGCTCGCGGACGAGCGGGAGAGCCGAGATATCTTGGTTCTGCTCGAGCCCGAAGACGAGCTGAGAGGGCCGAAGAGGCTCGGGCTTGTGATAGCTCGGGGTAGAGCAAAGGGGCAGTTGGCTTGGCTGCTGAGGTGCTCGGAGGCAAGGAGTGGGATGCAATCTCGGAGACAGGGTTTGAGGGAAGCCCCCACTGTAGCATACTGGTTCTCCCTCCGTGGCCCTCAGGGTCCTAACTGGTTTACGCATGTGACACGTCATCCGCCACATGTCATGATCTAAGGAATTGCCGTTATTGAACATCATCAGAGGCGGAGTAGCAGACGACACGAATTGCTCGCCCTTTGGCCACCTGAGCCCGGCTGCCTTCTGCTTCGCGGAGCTGAGGACAGACGATAGGTAGCCTTTGCTAATTCCTTGGTCATCTAGAGGTCCAATAGGATTGTAAGAGGAAGTTGATGGTGCGATCAACCTGTGATAGTCGAGAAATGATTCAATTTGATTCAGACATCAACAGCTGTAGTAACTAGTATTACGCACGAGCGATGTGATTGCATGTGCCTTCACACAATTCAGTTTGTGAGTTAACGCGCCTTCCTAATTTTTTCTGACTTTACTACAATGGTTCTAAAACCAGAGTATATCACAGGGCATGCT